>JAWZYU010000001.1:9900000-19900000 GCA_038380435.1 Ryuthela nishihirai | reverse complement strand
ATGAAGAATGAATATATAAGTAACACGTGAAACAGTGATAGAAATATAAAATCAACCCAGGTGTAAAAGACTGGGGTAAAGATACAGAATAAAATCAAAGTCGATAAAAATAGCTACTATTACCTGGCAGTAAAATGCAACAATCAGATAAAAGATGTCCGAGTGCAAGGGCTTCAGACTTAAAGTCATGAAAGTAATACAGTCAAAGTTCATGGTTAAAAGCAATGCAATATATTAAAATATGTTTGATAGTCAAAATGGTGTCGCAAAACTCGCACTTAGGTTCGTGGTCTGCCTATACAAGAAAAGAACATGTAATAAATGAATGACCTAAGCAAAGCTAAACAAGTACTACTTCCTCCTTGTAATTCCTGTGAAAACATGAATGTCAGGGTTTGACAATAGGTTTGATCTCAAAGAGCTTGTTTCCAAGCTGTCTGATCAAGGTCTCTGCCACTGTGCCCTGAGCTCAATGGTAAACTGCTGATGGGAGTCCACATATGGAACCGGCTGTGAAGCGCCAGACAGGGGTGTGGCTTACATGGGAACTGTATCTGTAGAGTCATTTTCTTAATGCTGATATGACTGGACACCTAAAAGAAAAAAGATGTTCAAGGCCAGATGATGGAGCTGTTGGTGGATTTTGGAGAGAACAGCCTTTAGCAAGCTAAGTGAGTCATTGTAGGAGAACATCTATGTGACGCTTAGAAACTACTTGGTCCAAGGCGGGGCTGATAGTGTGCAACTCTGCAGGGAAGATAGGACACTGCAGTGGGATGATATGCAATGATTACATCACAGCAGACATCTGATCCAGCTGATATGCCGGACCTCGAGCCATCTGTGAAGACAGGAAAGAATTTTGTGTACTCAGCATGGTTGCTGGCAAAGAGTTGCCGAAACACAGTCAGGTGTAACAACTTCCCTGTCCTGCAAAGGTAAAATCACAAGAAGAGGAAAGAGCGAACCATGATGGACATGACTCAGCTGTCGAATGTGTGGTGCTATCAAGACTGGTGTCGATTTCCTGAGGTAGTCTCTGACATGCAAAGAGAAAGGCTGAGTTGTTTTACCTCTGAGCGGCACTTTTTTATACACAATGGGCTAAATAGCCAGGTCACAAGGATTCCAAAAGGTTCAGAGAAGGTCGAGAGAGGGGGGGCCTACTGGACAGCTGTAGGAAGACAGATGGTAACCTTCAGAGTAGGCCATACAGTGTGTTCTTTAATGTGCACAAGGTATGGCTCTACTGTATATGTGGCCATCCAACATACAGCAGTATTTCCAACACCATTTTATATGATCCAATTTATTCAAACTCCGGATAGCTTAAATCGGACACCAGGCAATAATAACTTGCCAAATAGAGTTGAAATAAAGTTTGAATAAATAGCAGAAGGCGTTATTTAGCGAGTAAGAATTCGAAAAATGATTGTCAAGCTAAATTTTAAATACAATAAAAAATTATCAACTAAAGTTGCTCAGGAGAAAAAATAGCAAAGATTCAAAAGTTTCTATAACAAACAAAATCTATTTCCAAAATTTTAACTCACCAACATCAAATGTCGACTATATTTGGACTCATCACTACACTCAACTTCTACTAACTTCTACTCACTAATAACAACTCTGGTCTCTATTCTCCATTCTATGAACTTCCTCTAACAAATTTCTCTAACTACTCTGTGACCTAATGTCAATGTTATATCATGCGTTGTACAAAAGCCGACATGTGTCATGTTGCACGGCGGGAAAGACATTTATATAAACTGATGAGTGCGCAAGCCATGACGCAAGAGAGGGCATGTCCTTGAACACATGCTTTAGCAGTTAACAGTCAAAAGGTCGGAGTTGCACATGCGCAACTCCTGCAGCTCAGGAGATCGGAACAGTCCGCTCTAAAAAGGAAATTAAAAATCCCCAAACTGATAAATATAATGTAAATTAAGCAAAACTGGTTAAGAAAAAGCAAAAGTGAATGGATGGACCATCACAATTGGGCAGGGTTAGGAGTTTTGCAGAGATAAATTTCAATGCTGGCCCAGATGGGACTCGAACCTGGGAACTGCAGATTACGAGCCTGGTGCACAACTGACAGAGCTAAACCAAAAGGCAGTTGAGAAATTAGCATCAGGCATTTCCTACTTAGGACTGAAAACCTCATCATCAATACACATCAAACTTCCAATATTCCTGCAAAGAATTAAAACAATGCAGACTCATTCAGGCATAATTTTTGTGGATCCTTACGGATATATATATATAATTGTTTTCTCAATTATTATTCATTTTATATTCATTCACTTTTTAAAATTTTTTAATTATTATTCATTTATCTTTTTTTTATAGTTTATCTAAGAGATTGATGTTTTTGAGATAATTAATAATTTATAAAAAGTTAGTTTTAATTTTTTTTATGTTGGTTCTAATGTTTTTAAAATTAAATGTGTTTACATTATATTTTTGCAATTTATTAAATATAATAATAATAATAAATTTTTCTCTCCTCTTCATATTTGTTACAACTGAATATTATATGTTCTAGTGTTTGTATGTTATTGCAGAAAAAACAATTTGGAGAGTTTATTTTTCTAAATTTAAATAGTGTGGAATTTGTAAGAGCTAGATTAGACTTTATTCTTAAAATCAGAGATTTCTTTTTTCTTTAATCCAAAATTATTAAATTTACTAATGTTATTAGAGATTTGAAATCTATGTGTGGTCCTAGCTTTTGTCATGTACCAATTCTGTAATTCTGCCAATAATTTTATTTTATTTTTTTATGTATAACAAAATGATAGAATTTATAGTGTGGTTTAGATCTTTTGCCTTTTTTGCTAAAGTGTCTACATGTTCCTTATATGTTATATTAACATGTGAAGGTATCCATTGTAAAGTTATAATGTTATTCTGATCTATGTGTTTGTAAATTAAAGTAAATATATCATTAATAAATATTGAAAAATTATTTTTGAAAGGGTTATGTTGAAAAATGTCTAGTGATGATTTACAGTCTGAAAACATGACAATTTTTTTTTATATTTTAAGGCCCAGTTGATTGCTATAATAACAGCAAACATCTCAGCTATAATTACTGGTTTAGTTATATTAAACTTAAATTGGTGTTCATAGTTTTCATTTGGTCAATAGAAGGCTCCAGATGCGATAGTGGGGTCAGAGTTAAGAGATCCATCTGTGAATATATGTAAATAATTTTTATAGTTATCACAAATAAATGTGTCAGTTAATGATTTTATAATTAATTTATCATATTGATTTTTAGATTCAATTCTTGGTATTTTATCAGAAATAATTGGTAATGTCGAAATCCAGCAGGGAAAGTTTGGAAGATAATCTCCGCTAAGTTTATTATTTATTAGTTCCAATATCTTTTCTTTTTCTGAAAAACCCTTCAAAGTTATATCTTGAAAGTTATTATTAAATTTATTTATTATAGGGTGTTATTGATTTTTAGTGATTATTTGAAATATTAAATTCGATAGTAAATATTTTTTTTTTATTTCAATTGTGGGAAATGAAGTTTCAGCATACATATTTAAGTTGTTTGTTGATTGCAAAAGTCCAAGGCAAAATTTTTGTTTGAATTGTTTCTAGATTTTTTATTTTTGTTTGAGAAATGTTATTTATGACTCAATTCCATATATACATTTAGGTAGGATTATAGAATTAAATATTAATAAAAGGTTTTTTGTGGAGCAGCCCCATTTAGGGCTTCCAAGGAATCTTAAGAAATTAAATAATTTAGTAGCTTTTTCTTTTGCATTTTTAAGAAAATGATTCCATAACAACTTCAAGTCCAGATGAAGTCCAAGAAATTTTACATTATCTGTAATTTTTAATTCTGTGTTATTTAAAGTTATTGATTTCATTTGTGATTTTCTGTCTTTTGTAAAAATATGTAATTATTGATTTTTCTAATGATATTTTTAAATTCCATTTTTTACAATAATTTACTAGTTTAGTAAGAGTATTTTGTATTCTTGTGTTTATTATATTAAGATCAGTGTGAATGGTCCAGAAGATAAGGTCATCTGCATATGTACTATATGAAATATCTGAGGAAAAAATTTCTGAGATGTCATTTAGATATATATTAAAGAATATTGGTGAAAGTATATCTCCTTGAATTATTCCATTTTTAAATTCATATTTATTTGAGAAGCTATTTGCAATTTTAACTCTAAAGTTTTTATTTTGTATTATATGAGAGAAAAAGTGATACATATTGCCATAAATTTTAAAATTTCTAATTTTAGCTAATAATCCTTGGTGTGAGATTGTATCAAAAGCCTTTTCTAAATCTATTACAACTGCAACAAGGAAAAAACCATTTTTAATTGCAAATTCAGCGTCTGAGATAAAATTCAATAATAGATCCTTAGTGGAGCGTCCTGGTCTAAAACCAAAGAAGTTAGTCTTTAATAGACTTAACTGGCATTTTGATTCTAACTTTTCAAACAGTTTGAGCATGTTTGAGCTAAGACAAATGGGTCGATAGGATTTTAGATCATCAGCAGGTTTATGTTTTTTTTATGAATATCATAAAATTGTCTAGCCATGATTCAAGGTAGCATTTTTCAGACCAAAATGTATTGAAGATTTCTAAAAGTTGAACCATTTATGTGTTAAATTCTTAAGCAGTTTATTAGTAATTTCGTGAGGGCCTGGTGTGTTATTTTGTTTGAAAGTTTTATAGCAGTTTTCAATTCATGAAATGTAAAGGGAAGGTTTAAATAATTAGTTGAGTTACAATGAAAAACTTTGTGAAAGACATTTGAATTTTTAAAAATTTTAATCTATTTTATTGTCATATTTGAAGTGCAAATTAATGTAAAATTGTGCTAAGTCTTCTGTTGTTTCTTTTAATGTTTTATTATTCTTAATTGCATATGTTTGAATTGGATTGTTAGGGTATTACTGTATAATTTTTTATAAATTTTTCAGAGGTTTGATGTGGTTGAGTATTAGGTTTGATGTGGTTGAGTATGAGGTGTTAAGTATTTGGTGAATTTTCTCCAATAAGTTTTTCTAATTTTTTTTTTTTGAGATAGCTTTATTTAGTCTGTTAAAGTTTTGGGCATCTTTAAATGTTTTTTTTCCTGTTCATTCTCCTTTCTGCCCTTCTACAAATGGCTATTAATTTATTGACAAATATTGTGTGTATATTATTTTTAGGTATTTTTCTAGTGATAGTAATAGTATTTTTATTTTTATTTTTTTGTTATTTAAAAATTCTGTTAATTCTATATAACCACATTTATCATTTATTAATTCCTTATTTTGAATGTCTTGTTTGAAGTTCTTCCAATTTATTATTTTTATATTAGGTTTTGTGCTTCATAATTTTTAAAATAAATATAGATAGATAAATGATCACTATCATAACTGTCTTCTAATATATGCCATTGTAATTCTTTTAAGATTTTATTAGAGCAAATGGATAAATCATTTACAGAGTTGAAATTATTTTTATTAATATGTGTTGTGTTTATTATTTAAAATTAATAAATTATTATTTTTCAATGAATTTTACCAAGTGGGTGCTTTTGTGTTCATTTCTGTATGAGAACCACATTCTATTATGTGTGTTTAAATCACCACATATTATTATTTTATCATTTAAGTTTTCAATTAGTTTTAAATATTGACTATATTTTATGCATACTCCAGCATTGTAGATATTTATGATACAAGTAGTTATATTATTTATTTTAGTTTGTATAATAATGACTTCTAATTTATTATGTAATATATAAATATTTTTATTCTGTTTTGAAGTAGGTTTTTATGTATATAAGTTAATATTCCCCTGGTATTATCATTTTTTTTTGTTTATATGCTATGAAATTAGTAAATTTTGGTACCTTGTTTGTTTGAGATTCCTGTAGACACATAATATGAATATTTTTTGATTTGATTAGGTGATTGAGATAATGTTTCTTATTTAATATACTTCTACAGTTCCATTGTAGAATTATCGCTCTATTGTCCATGGATTGCAATGTAGAAATGATAGTAGAATGTCTAAGTTTAATTCCGGTCCACTAGGAAGTAAGTAGTCCAAAAGTTTGATTAGTAGTCAGATAATTTGGCCTTTAGAATCCATATTCATTGTCGAAATATCAGTAGTTTCGGTTCGACTTGAAGTTGAAACTTTTGCATTAACAGATTTATTTGAAATATTTTTATTTGAATTCTTTGCTCCTGATTTTTTTTTTTAACCATACAAGCATAGTCTATGCCTTTCTGTTGTTGAATTTCAGAAATGTCCTTCAGCGGAAAGTCATTTGAAGTATATGGTATTGCAGAATAGTTCTCTGTCAGGTCCGTTTGGAATTTATTGACGAAGCTCTCTTTATGTCCTCATAAACATGAGTTTGAATCCTAGTGTAATCTGCAGATTCTTCCTCAGTTTGATCGTCATTGGGGACAAAAGTTTCAGTATTTCTAAAGCCTTTAAGAAGGTTTATGTTAGTTTTTGCTTTAATAAAGGCTACTTTCCATTTAATTCCTTCAGCTAACTGAATTTCTCTTACTTTACAGGCTATTATCCGAATGATACAACCAGCCCAGGTCGCTGGATGTGATCCTGAGCAGTTTGGGCATCTAAGAGTCTTGGAAATACACTGTCTGTGGTGGTGTTTACCACCACAGCGTTTACAAGTTTGTCACCCTTTACAAGTTGAAACTGCATGTCCGAAATTATAACAGCGTAGACATAGATTTGGGGGTAGAGTGTAACTTTTGACATAATGTCTGTTAAAGTTGATATACACATTAAGAGGCAAGTTCTTGCCCTCAAATTCAAGAACTACTTTATGTGTTCTTGCATTGTTAGAATCTTTTCTAGAAATAGCTTGTTTGTCAAAATGAATCATTCGAAGAAGACTTAATACCTTCTGATCGGATAAAATATCAAGTAACTCATCATCATTTATGTTAACAGGTACACCAATGATTGTTCCTAATGAAGATTTTATGAATTTGGGAAATTGAGTTATTGTTGGTATAGATAATAAGTCATTGAGTTCAAGAATTTTACTTTGTTGAGTTGAATGTTTAGGAAATAAAAGCAGACGCCCAAATGAGATAAATTTTCCAGTGATATGCTCTCCCAATAAACCATAAAAAATGAAGTTACTTTTCGAATATCAATAGAACTTATGTCATCTTTAATTCCTTTAATCACTAATGCTAGGTCTTTATTATCATTGAACTTTAGTGCATATTTATTATCTTTTTTATTTTCAGAAATGTTATTTATTTTGTTACTTACTGTGATATTACTGAGGTTATTATTTTCTTCTATACTGTTTTTATCATTACTGATATGGCTTTCATTTATAGGTATTTTATTTTTGTCAGAATTTACCTTAAGTTTTCCTTTTCTGGTTTTTCTTGATCAGTAGTAGAAATGTTCTTTGGTTGTGAGTTGTCTTCTATTGACTTTGTTGGTGACACTACAGAGTCAGTTGAAATTATCAAGTCCTCCTCTAGAATGTAAATTTCTTTGGGTTCTTTATCATGTTTATTTGTATGCTGATACATTTTGGACTTTTTAACTCTATTTTCATATTAGTCGGTGAAGATTTCTTTTTCCTCGTTCCGTTGATCATTTTTATAAGATTTTCATTCCATGCAAAGTAGTTTAATATACTTTGCTTACTTCAAAAATGCTTAATTGAAATTGAAGACAATCACTTTAAAGAAATACTTTAAAGAATCACTTTATTGAAATTGAAGACAATCACTTTAAAGTAAAATTAAAGATAAAAACTGACTTTAATTACTATCAAATTGAACACACAGCACAATTCAAAATCAACCGGCACCAACGGACTTTTTTTGAGGCACTTTGCAGTCACGCACAACCACTCATTTAATGGCGGCACTTTTCAATCAGTCTTTACCTCATACTTGAAAAAGACATCAAAGCAAAATGACGAAATATTACAATAACAACCTATCACAAATCGCACACAAACCAGTTCGACTCACTCTAAAATAAGAATGCAGAACTAAATAGCAGCATTTACTATATTAATTCACCAAAAAATTGCGCACAAATGAATAAGTAGCATTGACAGTTTGGCATACTGTTGCCAGATCCAGGATTGAAAACACAGTCCCAAGTGGGATGGCCCAGCAGGGATAGCAATTTAGATGCATTATTGTAGAGACAACTGCTGACAGCAAAAACAAAGATGGCTCAACATAAAGACTCTGGACTGATGAGGTGCCCCATGAAAACAAGGAGGGCCTGATAGTGGAGAGTGTCCAGCACATTAACCACCAAGTCCCAGACAGAGTTATACATCTAGAATCTGTTGCTCGGTTTCAATCAGACAAATGCACAGTACAGGCAGAACAAGGAACATCTCTCTGCACCCCAAGAAAGGGACGAGAAGACCTTGACAATGTTCAATACCAGAGTGCACTTGGACCTAAAATGATGTATGTGGGGTAAAAATGTCAATTTCCAATCAAAGATGAAGCCAAAAAATTTGGTCTATGTCACAATTGAAATGATGGTGCCCTGAGCCATAGCTTGGGGTCCAGATGAAGATTGCTTGCTTGTGGCAAAGGCGCACATAAGCAGTCTTGGGTGGACAGTACCAAAACCGAGAGATTCTTCAGAACAATTTGCAGTTGTAATTCACTCATACTGGGAGAAGAGCAAATAATGCAAAAATCATCAACATAGATGGCAATGCCAACAGACAGAAGAAATTGTCTAGTAATAGAATTAATTGACAGTAAAAGGCATAACACTCAAGACACAGATTTGTGGTACCCCCTGTTTTTGGGGGTAAGACCATGACAGAGTATTGCTGACATGGACTCAAAAAGAATGAGGAGAAAGTTGGCAATAAAAATTAGCATGTGGCCTCGCAAGCCATAGGCATGAAGGCCACGAAAAATTCCAAATTGCCACACTGTATCATTTGCTTTTCTGATGTCAAAGAAAATGGACACCAGGTGCTCTGGTTTTAAAAATTATTTTCTGATAGTCAATTTGAGGCTTATCAGATGGTCAAGAATTGACTATTGCCTGCAAAAACACACTGGGTGTTTGAAAGAAGGTTGTGGTGTACACACTTTGCAATTTACCAGATGAGTCTGGCATTTACCATTCTTCCTAATACCTTACACATGGAGCTCATCAATGCAATGGGATAATTTGTAGGAATATTGGTATCTTTCCCTGGCTTGAGCCTTCCACCAAGAGTCTGGAAACTGCTCCTTAAGAAAATTGTGGTTGGAAAGATGGAGCATCCAATCTTTACTTGATGGCGAGATGTTGGAGCATGGCATAATGGGCATCTTCTGTGCATCTGCCCGACAGCAGCCCCCCGACTGCCCGACTAATCTTCCTGTGCATCTGCCCGACAGCAGATGCACAGGAAGAGTGCAGAGCAAGGCAAAGTTCCTCTACAATGAATGGCCTGTTGTACAGCTCCAGGCCATTCGAGTGGAAGGACAGAAGAGAGCATTCAGCCTTGCTCTTCTGAGCCAGAAACTCAGGGGAATATGAAGACGAACAAGAGATGAAGGAACATGTTTCCCCCAGATTGTCGGCAATTGCTTGGGAATCAGCAATTGCCTTCTATTGTGCTCCAGGATCAATGGGCAGGAATGTACAATTCCAACCCAACTTCTGGACTTTATCCCAAACTATCTTAGAACTGGTTGTGTGGGTGATAGAAGATGTATATTTGATCCAAAATTCCTTCTGGCTCTCGCACAGGATAAAACAGGCTTTTCCCTGGCAAGCTTGAATGTTTCAAGGTTTGGGGAAGTCAGATATCTCCAAAACACCATGCAAGCCTTGTTCTAAGCCTTATGAGCTGCGGTGAAATCGGATTTCACCACACTTCCAGAAAACAAGGAAACTTTATGTAAGGAATGGCTGAGGCAGCTGCATGGCCGATACAGTCCTTCATCTCTGCCACTACAACATTCATTGGCTCCTGGCTGACAGAGTGGTGATCCAATTCAGAGAAGTTCGAAACCACTCCAGTCAGCCCTATCAATCCTTCACCATGATACTTGTGAAGGGTGACAAGACTCCACCATGAGTGGTGGTACAGATCATGAGGAGGTGATCTTTTCCATAAGGATTGTCCTCGACTTCCCATGGAAAGAGTGGAGGATAAAGGAGCAGATGGTGAGGTCAATGACAATGAAAATATGTACTGACACCTGTGTTCAACAGGGAGAGCACTGGATCCAGATGCAATTGCTTGAGAACTCCTACTGATGTCAGTGCTGCCCGAAAGTGGACTGTGTCCATTAAAGTCCCACATCAGAAGGGGGGTGGCAACAATGTGACAAGGTCTTCCTGGAAGATGAGATTTCCGGGTGGGAGGTAGACTGAACAAACAGTAACATTGAAAATCCCACAAAGAGGTGGATGGCTACCGCCTCTAGAGTAGTGGTGAGGGGTATGACCTGGAATGGAGAACGGTTGCTCATGAAACTGGAAACACCACCATGAGCTAGACCAGGGGTGGGGAACCCTTGGCACGCTAATGACTTTTCTCTGGCACGCAACCCAGGGCTCACCTTAAAAAGTAATTAAATAAATAGCAGCATCTTCGCTGAGTTGAATATTTTAACTTAATAGAATAAAATTTTATTAAGTAGAGCAATATCAAATCAAAATGCAATAAAGAAACAAACACTACCAACTGTTTTAGTAATAATAAATAATAAGAATTTGAAACAATCATCCTATTTCCAAGCCATCTATTTCCGCAATATACTGATGTCCCATTCAGTTGCTACATCATTTGCCAGGCAGTAGGAAGTGGTGCGACTCCTTTGCCATCATTTTATATATTTTTTAGTGTTTCGTAAAGAATTTTTTGGTTTTCTAAAGTGAGTATATATGTGAATTTGGATTTAATTAAATTGTAAGTCGTTAAAATATAAACTGGAAGTACCTATTGTCAAGTAATATGTTTAATTTATTAGATATAAATGAAATTTTTTTTACATTGCATAAACATAAGTTATTGTTAAATCTATGTGAAATGTATTATCAATATTCAGGATTATGAAGTATTATCTGCACATGATTAGATGGAATGAATATATGTTCCCAAAATTTTGGCTGGCACGTGAGAAAATTTTGCATCAAAGATTTGGAGATTTTGGCATGCACAGTTAAAAAGGTTGCCCACCTGAGCTAGACCATATCCATCCTGTTCCCAGCGAGCTAGTGAAAAGTGCCAGATTGTGGGATCTGTGACTGAATGCAAGTATGTCTCTGGCTGGCATATATAGATGGGCTCTGTGCCCAAAAAAGGACCTTGATGTCATGTAGATTCCTCTGAAATCCTTGACAATTCCATTGTAGACGTGTGGCCAACTCAGAATTTAGCAGAGTAGGTAGATAACAATTCCTTATTCAATTTAACCACCACAGTGGATGATTTTACGAATAGAAGGCAATCTGTATCCACATCCTCGGAATCATCCAAGAGACATGGGTCGGTGACTGCCTTTTGAGGTGGTCACCCAAGCCGAAGGGCCCCCAGTGGTGGTCCCTTCAGCTTGGAAGGTCTAGCTGTCCGAGGTCAAGAAGGAGGAGGCATTCCATAGGTGAAAGTGGAAGGATGTGTAGCAGGTATGGAACATTGAGGATGATGTCGATCTTGACACCAACCTCTGTTTCACTTGCATTAGAAGCATTTCGCTACAGGTGAGGAAGATTAAATCGGTATATATTGATGTCAGTCTGCACCACCATGGAAGTTGTTGTAAAGATGAGCTTTCCAATGACTGCACCAGAATAGGAAACCTTGCCAAGTGAAGTGGGCAGTGCAGTAAGTTTTCCCACCTCAGGATAAGAGATGTTATTGATGGTTTTGAGATATTGTATCTCCTTTTCCTCCTGTCACTTGGGGCAGTCACAAGAGAATGGTGGATGATTGCTGCTACAATTTACACTGTTTGCCTTTTCTGCTGTGCATTTAGGATGAAGGTGATCCTGGCTCGCACAGCGAGTACAGGTGGGTTTCCCCTGACAAGCTGTGCAGGCATGGCCATACTTCTGACACTGAAAGCAGTGCTGAGGATTAGTAATATTTGGCTGTACCTCACAGTGAAGGTATTGTAATGTTCCAAATTAAAGTTTGTCAGATAGCTCACAGTCTCAGATATCTCTGTCAGATAGCTCTGGTGCATAGGCACCAGGCAATTTCCCTTATCAATTAAATCAAATGAGGGTCCTTTCTATGGTTACTATTAGCAGTGTAGGAAAAAAAACTTAGTGATTGTCAATATAAACTTTAATCAATTCTTAATAAACTCTGCTCAAGAGAAAAAAAGAAGTCAAAACTATTTCATAAAACAAATTTTTATTAAAAAATTCTAGACTCACCAAGAATCTTTTCATCACAAAAGTAACTACAAAAAAAAAACAACTAAACTTTTCACAGTAACCAATTTCCTCACTAACAGTGACTCTACTAACATCTCTGAGCTCTTATAGCTCTACCTATATTCTGACTACTAATGTTTGTGACCTAATGTCACTTACTATACATCTGGTGTGTAAATTGACACATGCATAGTACGCTGGCAGAATTCGCATTTGCATAATATGATCATGCATTTGCTATGATACAAGAGGGGGCATGCTCTTCTGTGCACATTAGTGGTTGTCAATCAAAAATTGGAGTTGCACATGCACAACTCCTCTTGCAGTACAGGCAAGGAGAAATGATGATTCCACAGAAATATAAGGCCCCAAAATAATAATTATAACGTAAATAAAGTAAAACTGATTAAGGAAAAGTAAAAGTGAATGGAGTGAACCATCACAGTATCCTGCCTTTCAAGAGGAAGCTAAGGTCAAAGCTCTAGAACTTCTAAAATAATTTTTTTTGTTTTGAAAAATGTGATTGCAGATAAAGATCTCACTCGAATAAATAAATATCTCAATTTTCAACAATATTCATT
The DNA here is from genome assembly GCA_038380435.1 of Ryuthela nishihirai. Lineage (NCBI taxonomy): Eukaryota > Metazoa > Arthropoda > Arachnida > Araneae > Heptathelidae > Ryuthela > Ryuthela nishihirai. Next base: position 19,887,010 of record JAWZYU010000001.1, on the reverse strand, counting down.
CAGTATATTAATGGAAGTTTGAATATTTAACAACAGAAATGCAATTCTTAAGAAATTTATACAAAACTGAAGAATAGAGAAAGAATTCTTTGCACAAAGTTCTAAAATACAAACTTATTTTATTAATGAACACTTTGATACAATACTTATTACTAAGGATCCTAGTTAACTTCTGAAGTCAATTTTTGTGGTTGGTATGCTATCACTAAATAATTGCTGATAAATATATTATTTATAATATTTGCACTATAATATTGCTGAAAATCAAGAGATTGATTTATTTGGTTGACATCTTCATCTGCAATCACATTTTTTAACAAAAAAAAAAACTTATTTTAGAAGTTATAGAGCTTTGACTTTAGCTTCCCATTGACTTAACATAGGGATTTTCCTTAATTTATGGAAACCAGTGTACATTGCAGAATAACTTCAAAAAACAATGGAGGATTATGTTATGTCTCATTCCAGTTCAATTCCTAAATTTTTTTTCTTGCTAGATCAGGGTTGATCCTTTTTAAGTATTTTTCAGAATATTTTCTTCTTTATTTAACCAAAAAATGAAAAGGGTCATTTTAAAAGAATACCTATATTTCAAAGTGCTACATTTCATTAAATAATAAATATAATTGTACATAAAAAATATCAAGAAACTCTTGTTTTTATTGTTCAACAGACTTCAGTGTGGGGGTCATTGGTGCTGTGACATTCAATGTCCATCTGCAACAACTGCAGTAATTCTTTCAAATGCTGTAAATCCAAGTTTTGCTTTGTAATAATTATATTTTTAATGTATTCCCCCTAAAAAGAAGTCCAATGGTGTCAAATTAGGACTTTTCAAGACGCCACAAAACTGTCCACTTCCACCAATAAAGCAATTTGGAAATTTGGCATTTAAAAAGCTCCACACTTGATGGAAAAAAAAAGAAAAAAAAAAAATTGAAATTTTTCTCGACATTTTGGACACACAGTTACTTAAAAATACATTTAATTCTCTATGGCACTGTTTATTTTTAAAGTATATCCATAAAATATCCATGCTACCTAGTATCAACAGTAATAAATGACAGAACTTTAAGTACCAGTGACTGACTACTCGGAAGATCTTGGGAGATCAAAGTTGAAACTGAGCACAGCAACACAGAACATTTGGAGAAGGTAATGAGAGATGCTTATACAGTTCGAGTCCATTGCTTAACACGAGTGTTTCTTCTACTGCTGAGACATCGATTGCTCATCACTGGAGTGGCATCAGTGATGGTTGACGATATTTAGAGTAGCATTAGTAGAGTGCATTTAAATATTAAAAATCCACTATGATCTTTTGCACCCTGACTGTGGCATATAATCAGGTGGAAATGAGTATCCTTTGGCTTTATTTTAGGGTGTGCTCTTTGAGCTGGATACAATATACCCTCCAGAGCTAGGTATATGACTGTGATCATTTCAAACAAATTAGTATTAATGTGCGACATTTTAACGGGGGATTTTCTAGTGAAATGATTTAAGTGCATTTTTAACTGGGTGTATGAAATTATTATTGATGAAAGGTAAGGCTATTATGTACATTTCTAGTTCTTTATTAGTAAGTGCTACAGGGTTTTGGGAGGTTTGTGACTATTTGCATTTGATTCATTTATGGACTTTGCTGATAGTACATGATGTGTATCCATCTATAGTACAAATGTGTATCCATTTCATAGTGTTTCTTTAGTGTTGCAATATATATAGGCTCTTGTAAAGTGCGAGTAGAAAGTTTGTAGTTATTTGGGTGGCCAGAGATGCTTAAGTTATGTAAGGAAAAAACGTAGATATTCTAAATACAGATATATGTAGTTCATTCAAGGAATGGTGCGAGTTAATATTTAAAAATGCACAGTGTGTTTAGTTCCTCATGACTAAATTTGATGATAGGAAGGACAGCAATAAATCTGGATAGTAATTTACTTAATTCTGCTTTGGAGTTTGCCAGATAATTAAAATATCATTGATGTAACATGCTTATAGAAGTGGACAAGTTGATGATCTTGAAGAACTGTGTTCTCCAAGATCACATTACAGAGGATGGTTTCTGCCATTAATCTAGAAATGGGGGACCTAATTAGGACACTACAGTTCTGGATAAATGTTCTGCCATCAGCTCGAAAACAATTAATCTTGGTAGTGAGGTCTAGGGCCTTTTGTGTACTAAAGTATTCCAGTGTTGTGGGTCTGGCTGATTCAAGCTATTCAGTTTGCTATCAGTTGCCTACTTGCATCCATCACAGGTGTGTTGGGGTAGAGTGTGACAGTGTCAAAAGAGTGTAGAGAGCACCGGATGTTAAACTTACCATTTGTAGATTATTAAATTGGTCTGCCCTTGATTGTATAGTACTGTATGTGGGGGAGAATACAGGGCAAAGAACTGAAAGAGCACTTTCTTTAAGTTATATGTGGGAGAATTTAGTTTGTGAACTAGGGTTCTAATGGGTCTCAAAGTTTTGTGTAATTTAATTTTGGCAAATAACTAAGGAATATTCAAAAATAATGGGTGTCTTCAGGTTTTGACTAAGCTCACTGATATAAATAGGTCAGTTTTCAAGTATGAGAGCTTAGTCAAAGTTGCAGGGAATGGGTCATAGGCGATATCTGTTACTTGTAATTTGAGTAGTGCTACTTTTAGTTTACTGGTATAATTGTCTGTGTTAACACCAATTGATCAGTTTTATCAGAGTATTACTTTAATACTATTTTCTTTCTTCAAGTTTTGTAACATTTCAATTTCATTTTTTATCTTTGTGTACTGTATGATTGAATGTGGTGTAGAATTCAATATTTGAGTACTGGCTGCACTACTAGTTGAGTATTGATTCTCAGTGTGTACCCAAGGATAGTCAACTAAGTGGTTTCTATTGCATTGTCTTCTTTGCATTTTGGTGAAAATTTGAAGAACTTTTTTGTGTATGCATAATCAGTAATGTATATGTTAATGAATCTGATTAAAATACAAGAACAACATCAAAATCTGTAAGATTAACTTAAATGAGAGTTAAAGCATCAACTGAATGTGGACCATTCTCTAGGTTTATCTACTTCAAGCATCAGAACAGTCATACAGTATCTGAGATGAAAAGTTCATCTAATTGTGCCTGCCTTAACTGCAAGGAAGTTCACATGTTCAAGAAGTAAATTGTAGGAGAAAATGGATATTAAGCATATGGAGTCCAAGACAAAAACTAAGACATTTGGAATCAGTCATGGATGGTTTTGATAGATTTGAGTGTCTCAGCAACCTGCCCAAGCCAAAAGTGTGTGCACCGAAAGATGATAAAAAGTTTTTTGCTAAAAAAAAATGCACACATTAAAAAGTAAAAGAAAAACTAAGAGAAATTAAGTTTCAATCATTTTATGCAGTAATTTGCAAGTATAAAATAACATTTAAGGTCTGTGTTTTGTCAATGTATTTCGAGCAAAAAAGTGTTCCTTGTTTAAATAATTTTGAGATACTCTGCCTTATATCAAGTATTATTAGAAATATGTCATACTTTTAGTTTTGGGAAATTGTTGCTACAATAGCTTAAAGCAAATTTAGAAACATTTCCTACAGTAAAGTTGAAATATACGAATTAATTAAGCAACATATACCTACATTTAAAAACTATAAATTAGATAATTACAAAATTAATTCTTGCTTTCTGTAATTTTGTAACACTGTAGAATGCTTCTCCCTTTGAGTGGAGTGTGTCTGTTCTGTCTTAACAGCAAAGTCAAATATCAATCATCTTGTCAATTACAGTACATTTGATAGGGCCTAAAAGATAAATTTTGATATGGTCTAAAAGATAATCCCTTCTCACCCCAATACAGGAGTGACATTTGACACAAGATTTTGATACACATTTCTACAGGTGGTATTTTGTTGTGGAGAGTATCATTAGACCAGTGTCTGCAATTTCATTAGAAGGTGTTTTCATTATTTTTGAGTCAACTTTAAAGATAATTCCTCTCAAAATTTAGGATATAAATACATCAGTTGTTTATTATGCTTAATTTTATCTTGCTTATTCATTTAAAGGGCTTGGATTGTTTTATTTCTGAGTGTCACCTTTTTACACATAAGGATAATGGCCAGGTCACAAGGACCCAAAATGCTCAGAGAAGTTTGAGGAAGGGATCCACTGGATAGCTGTTAGGAGACTGATATAAACCTCCCATCAATAGCATCCAGCATTTTGTTTAACAAGCACAGGATATGGCACTCCTGCACAGAGGACAATGGCTTAATGTCCAATCCAACAGATCAGGGTGAATGAAAGAAGGGTGGTGCCACTCTGTGAGGAAGTTGGTTGGTTGTTTTGGGTTTAATGGCACAAGGGCAACTAGGTCATAATGCGCCAATCAAATGATAATATAATGGATAAAAGTCGTGCAGACCCACAACCAAAGTTAAAATCAGAACACTACAATATAAAATAGTAAAATAACAAAGAACAAGTGTAAAAGGACAATTTAAAACAACAGAATAAACACAGAAAATAATCCCTGGTGTAAGAGACCTGGGTGATATATAGAAAATACAAAGTAAAAATCAAATTCTAGTAAAATAACCACAATGTTTAAAAAGGAAAAAGCTGACGATAAAATGCAATAATCAGATAAAAGGTGTCCGAGTGTAAGGGGCTCGGACATAAAATCGTAAAAATTAAAATACAATTTACATTCAAAGTTAAAAGCGGGGCATGAGATTAAAACATGTTTGATGGTTAAAATGGTGTAACAAAACTCGCACTTAGGTACGTCATCCTGCTGATGCACTGAAACTGCAGATACACGAGAAGTGTGCAGAGCAAGGCGAAGCTCCTCCGCTGTGAATGGCCTGTTGTAAGATTCCAGGCCATTCGAATGGAAGAACAGCGGAGAGCGTTCGGCCCTGCTGGGCCAAAAATTCGGGGGAGTAAGAAGACGATGATGAGATGGAGGAGAAAGACTCCCCCAGAGTGTTGGCAATTGCTTTGGGATCAGCAATAGCCTGTTCATTGTGCTCCAGGATCGATAACAAGTGGGACGTGTAATTCCCACCCATCTTCCGGACTTTGTCCCACACGACCTTACAACTGGTCGTGTGGGTGATAGAAGACGTATATTTGATCCAAGATTCCTTCTGGCTCTGGTGCCGGACGAAACAAGCTTTCGCCCTAGCGCATTTTGACTTTTCAAGGTTGGGGGTCGTCAGACATCTCCGAAACACCCCCCAAGCCTTGTTCTGAGCCTTACGAGCTGCGGTGCAATCGGGATTCCACCACGGTTTTGGGAACCGTGGAAACCGAGTCGAGGTCTGAGGAATAATAGAGGCAGCTGCATGGATGATGCAGTCTGTCATCTCTGCTACTGCTACATTGATTGGCTCCTGGCTGACAGAGTGCTCATCGCGCTCAGACAAGAGCTCGAAGCCACTCCAGTCAGCCCGATCAAGCCTCCACCGGGATACACGTGAAGGGCTGCAAGGTCCCCCCATGGGAGACGGTGCACACCATGGGGGATGATCGCTTCCATATAGATTGTCCTTGACCTCCCATGTGGAAGGATCGAGGATTGTCAGATGGTGAGATCAATGGCAGTGAAAGTGCGGGTTGGGGAGTGAAAGTAGGTACTGACACCAGTGTTCAACAGGGAAAGTGAAGGATCCAAGAGCCACTGCTCCAGGACCCCAACCCTCCCATTGGTGTCAGCACTGCCCCATAATGGATTGTCTCCGTTGAAGTCCATCATGATAAGGGGGACGGCAGCTGTGAGACGAGATCATCAAGGTCTTCCTGGAAGACGATACTACCAGGCAGAAGATAGACAGAGCAGACAGTCAGCGAGAACCCCACAAAGAGGCAGATGGCTACCGCCTCTAAGTTGCTGGTGAGTGGAATGGAGAATAGTTGCTCATGAGGATGGCAACACCCCCGCGAGCTGGACCATCTCCATCCCGGTCCCGGCGAACTATGGAAAAGTGCCAGATTGTGGGATCTGTGACTGAAGTAAGTCTCCTGCAGGCACACACAGATGGGCTGGTGTGCCTGAAGGAGGGCCTTGATGTCGTCATGATAACTCTGGAATCCACAACAATTCCATTGTAGTAGTGTGGCCATCTCAGGACTTAGAGGAGTGGGCGGATGACGAATTTCTATTCAGCTTAACCGCCGCAGAGGACAGCTTAGTGAATAGGGGGCAGTCGGTATCCATGTCCTCAGAATCGTCCGAGGGGCATGGATCGGTGACCGCCCTTTGTGGAGGAGTGATAACTTTCTTTTTGGACCCCAGTGGAGGCCCCTTAGGTTTGGAAGGTCTTGCTGTCTGAGGACAGGGAGGAGGAGAGGAGGCCTTCCAGTGGAGGTGGAAGGCTGAGTTGCAGGAATGGAAACCGGGGTTGATTGTCGAAGTTGACACCACCCTTGGTTTCGACAGCATAAGGAGGTACTTTGCTGTGGGTGAGAAAGATTCAGTAGGTTGTACACTGATGTCAGTCTGCACCACCACTGAAGTCATTGGAACGATGGTCTTTCCAATGATGGCACTGGCATAGGAAACCTTGCCAAGCAGGGCGGGCAGTGCAGCAAGCTTTCTCGCCTCAGCATAAGAGATGTTATTCATGACTTTGAGGCATTGTACCTCCTTTTCCTCCTTCCACTTTGGACAGTCGCGGGAGTACGCCGGATGTTCGCCACTGCAGTTCATACAGCATACCTTTTCTGCTGTGCAGTCAGGATCAAGATGATCCTTACTGCCATAGCGAGCACAGGTGGGTTTGCCCTGGCAAGTTGTGCGGACATGACCGTATATCTGACACTGAAAACAGCGCAGAGGGTTCGGTATATACGGCCGTACCTCACAATGTAAATAACCTGCCTTGATGGAAGGCAGGCATAGCATGTTGAATGTCACAATCAGTACCCGGGAGGGTACCAATTTCCCATCACGGCATGTAGAAACCTGATGGACCGCTGTTACTCCTTGAAGTGTGAGCTCTGAGAGGATTTCCTCCTCAGTGACACTGAGGAGGTCCCACTCAGTGATCACACCCTGAGAGGAATTCAAAGTTTTATGGGGAGTGACTTCAACAGCCATCCCACCAATGTCCTTGACTTTCAGGAGCAGTTCCGAGTGTTTGGAAAAGCGGTCTCAACCTGCAAGTTGCCAGATCATAAGCGCTTGATGGATTTAGGCTCTCCCGCAAGACCTTTCAAACCTTTGTTGGCAAAAAAGGGGACATGTCCCCAAGTACCCGATCACCCGTGAAGTGGATGATCAGGAACTTCGGGAACGAAGACACAGACACAGAAGACAACGGCAGAGATAACGGAGACAATGAGGAAGATGGGAGCTCATGGTGAGCCCTCTTAGCGGCATTGATCGCATTATTTTCTTCATCTACTCTCATTTTTGTTTTTTGTGTGGTTCAGTGCCCGCTGTCCCCACCCTCCACGGAGCCCAACAAGGGGACGATGAGTCGGGCGCCAGGGCTACGCAGGCACTATACCCACACAGACAGTGAGCCAAGCCCTCACAAATAAATAAAAGGAAAATAAAAAGAGAATGTGCAGAACAAAAACATTCTACGCAAAAGGAACAAAGATTAAAATAAGAAAATTGTGAAAGACCAAATTGGCCTCACAAAAAAAAGTATAACTTCAAAAGGAAAAAAAGTTGTGAGGAAACTTGCGAACCTGTACCCGAACCGTGGGCAAGGTTACTCACCACTCTGCACGGTTGACCCTAGCAGGACCTGCCCACCAGCAGATTGCTCCTGGGGGGGCCCCCCCAGGAGCTCCCGTTTTGCCGGAAGCAGAGGCCCTGGAATCCACTGCCCAGCCTCACAACAGACAGGCTCCCCAATGGCAAGGCGGCCAAAGGGGACCCCGGCAGTCATGAGCTGAGGAGAGAAGATGGGGACCCCTGAGCAACTACAAGGATCCTCCTTTCCCGGGACACGGGTCTCCGCACACGGCAAACACACGGGCAAGCATTCAGGACCCTGTGAAGATAAACGAGTCAGCGGAACCTTCACAGGGTGGTCCCCTCACCGCGTACAGGAGCTCGCACCAAGGGGCTGTGAAGAAGCAATTCTTGATGGTCATTGGCTAGGCATTTTGATGTCACAGTGGGGAGATGACAATAAACAAAGTTTATAAGAGGCATAAGACAGATTTCTGCTGGCAGAAAAAGTGTAAAATTTCAATTTAGTTTTTTTTAACTGTTTGAGGTCTATCTAGCTATCAGGGAAATATTTATTGTTAACCCATTTCTTCCCAGTGTTGTGTGTACGCAACACTTGGGAAGAAATGGGTTAAGGAGATGGCACACTGCTGCAATTTGCAACAGCAATGCTACAGCGATTGTGAAACAAAGCAGTCAGGTGTCATCCTTTTTATTTTTGGTCTTGGAGATTATTCTGCAAGTTTTATTTCATCGTTTATTATCCCATTACTCATCATCAACAAGATAATTGTGCGAATCTTCTGGTATCTCAGATATGTTCATGACTTTTTTTCAACTTCAAATTTCACTATAGGCAAAATTCCATCATATTCATATTTTCAGGTAATGCACGGAACTTTCGAAGAGTTTAGCAAATAAATAATAAATAAACTCGACATATTTGGTATTTACCTATAAATTACCACTCTGAAGTCGATTTAAATTTTAAAGGAAAAATTGTCTTGAGCCGGGTGTGATACAAACCCATGACCTCCCGACAACATGATAGGTGCTCTGGACCACTGAGCTCAGTGGAAGACTTCAAAGTGATAATTTAGAGGTATATAGTTCAGCAAATGTTATTTTTGATTTAAAATGGGCTATATTTTGCTTCAGAAATTATTTTGTCTCCCATTTGCTCAGAAGGATTCAAATAATTTTTTTCCTTAATGAATAGGCGAGTAATTTCAATCCAGATAAAAAGTTATTAATTAAAATAGAATCTTTCAGCTTCTACAGCCCTATTAATAAAAAGACTACTTCTACAGCCATATTAATAAAAACAGATTTTTTTTATATTAAACAATTTCATTACTAGATTATTTTCTAACTGCATCATCATCATCATCCTCAAGCAGCCATGGGCTTCGGAGGTCCAACCAGACCTGCAGTTTAATTCTCCAAGCATATCTGTCCTGAGCTACATCTGCTGCATACAGTCACTGCACACCAATTCTAGCAAGGTCCTGTTTCACATTATCTGCCCACTGCATCCTAGGTCTCCCCCTCTTTCTGTGGCCTTTAGGCACACTGTTCATAACCCTATTCGCCAATCTATAATTATCCATACAGGTAACATGGCCAAACCAACAGTCTCTCTCTCTCTCTGCACAATATGCTGCATAAAGGAGGTTGCCGACTCTTTTTCCTAACCTCATCATTAGTTACAAAGTTAAACCACCTAATGCCCAAGATACTGTGTAAGCATCTAGAATCAAAAGCATCTGGTTTACACAGCATCTAAGTTTCACTACCATAACTAACCATAGAAAGAACCAAACTATTATACAGTCTAATTTTAGTCTTTATGTGTATACATCTATTTCTCCACACTCTTCATAGATTCTTAAAAGTCCCAGAGGCAATCCCTATTCACTTCTTAATCTCATACCGCACATCATCAGTATCATTACATAGCTCCCAAGATTAACTGTGACACCTGCTCAAGACTGCAACCATTCAGATTAACTGAATCACAGCCTGCCTGACAAATTTTCATTACTTTAGTTTTCTCTCTGTTTATAACCAAACCTACTCTACCAGTTTCATCAACAGCTCGAATGAAAGAGTTCATCTCATCAACATCATTTGCCAAAAGGGCTAAATCGTCAGCATAATCTAAATCAGAAATTTTATCTCCAGCCCATTTAAGGCCAAAATCTTTCCCTTGAAATGAATTTCGCATAACATAATCAATAACCAAACCAAAGAGAAAAGGAGACAAAATGCACCCTTGTCGAACACCAGAAGTAATGCTAAACCAATTGCTACAAGACTTATCAACTCTCACACACAACTCCGTGTTATTATAGAGAGCTTTCATTATGTTAACTAACTTGTCTGGTATACCATATGATATCACAATCAACCACAAATTATGTCGATCAACAGAGTCAAAAGCATTTTTGAAATCAACAAAGCTAGCAACCAAAGGTTTCTGAAACTCTAAACATTTTTCAAGAATCTGCCTAAGTGAAAATATCTGATTCACACATCCCCTACCACTTCTGAATCCACATTGCTCATGACGCAATTAACTGTCAACCAGATTTTTAATTCTATTAAGCACAATCATGCAAAGAACTTTACCTGGAACAGAGAGTAGGCTGATACCCCTATAGTTATCACAAGAACTGCGATCACCTTTTTTGAAAATAGGGATAATAATAGCTCTGGTAAAATCTTTAGGAACCATGCCTTTATCATAAAAGATATTCAGAATTTCAGTCATCCAAGTGGTAACAGAAATATACCCAACTCTAAGCATTTCTGTAGTAATTTCATCTACCCCTGGGGATTTATGAAGTTTAAGTTTAGAAATAGAAAAAATAACTTCAGATTGTGTTATAGGGCCAACATTAAAGCCACCAATGCATCTATCATCATTACAAACAATGGGAGTAGAACTAACCACATTGTTTAGAACATCACTGAAATGCTCAGCCCACCTAGCCATGACAGAATACTCCCCTTCTATAACCTTACCTTGTTTATCCTTCAATCCCTGTATACCTGTCGATTTTCTACCACATAAAACATTGACTATTAATAGTCAATCTCTGTTGCTGTGCTGCCTAACTGATTCCTCAGCTTTGTCAACTAAGCCATCAAACCAAAGAATCTTATCAGTAGCTAACTGATCCTTTACATGTTTATTAAGCTCTCTGTAATCCTTTCTATTAGGATGACTAGTAGGGTACTGATTCAGGACATTCCTGCAGTTACTTCTTTCTGAAATAAGCTCAAGTGCCTTATCATTCAAATAATTCTGCCTCCTCTGCTCCTCTTTTCCTAAAAGAGTTCTGTTAGTTTCCAAAAAGCCTGTTTAAAACAGCCCCATTCTTCCTCAACTTCAGTAGTAAACAAACCATGACTGTCATAATGACTAAGTAACCTATCATGGTAAGCTTTAGCTATAACTGGATCTTTCAGAGCTTCAGTATTAAAGGTAAATTTTTTAACTTTAGCACAACACTTTTTAAGTTTAAGCTGCAAAACACTTTTAACAAGGTAATGGTCAGATCCAATTTCAGCTCCCTTATATGCCCTGGTATTCCTAACAGAACTAGCCCATTTTCTGTTAATTAATATATAATCAATCATATTCTTATGCAGCCCATCAGGTGAAACCCATGTGTACTTATGTATGTCGCGCTGTTTGTAATAGGTGTTAGTTATTCTGAAACCATTGAGTTTATTTACCTGTAGGAGATGTTGTCCATTGCCATTGCAGCTACCAATACCAAAAGGGCCTATCATACCTCCCCAAAGGTCAGAGTCAGTACCAACTTTAGCATTGAAGTCACCTAGAACAAAGGTAATATCTCCTTTCTTGAAAGAATTAAAAATATCCTGAAGTTGTCTGTAAAATCTATCCTTCTCATCCTCATCGGCTTTCTCAGTGGGGGCATAACAGCAGACAGCATTCAAGTCTTTAATGCTTGTCCGAAATTTTGCTGTAAGAAACCTTTCATTAATGAACTCATATCCTGGAAGAGCATCACTAGCATTGTCTGCTGAGTAGCAGACCCACACCTTGGTGATGCTTTCCATCCTCCCTCCCTGTAAAGAGAAATTTAAGGTTATTTTTAAGTATCTCACCTTTACCTCTCCATCTGGTCTCTTGCAAGCCTAGAATATCTAGGTTATAGCGCTGGAATTCCTGAGTGAGGACATCAAGAGAATAATCTCTATGTAATGTCCTCACATTCCTGCAGAGAGAAAATGATTAGTAGGATTTTTAAAGAAATTAGGTTTATTGAGATTGGTAGGGCCAACAATATCGAACAGCCTCCTGATCGCAGGCATGGGGGCAAAGACCTGTTCCTCCACCACCATAGGCCAAAGTCACCGATGCTGGTAGGAACTTCAGGCACCACCTTTTCAAGTGGACTTTTTCAAGAGCCATATGGCCTGCTTGAAACACATTACTCGAGTTTAGGATTGATAATGCCCAACTAGCTAAGTGAGGTTCAGGTACCTGCGATGGCCTCTGATCAGGATTATCCACCAGTTGATATAAGATATCCAATGCCTCTGTTCACTCAGGGCTGGAAACCCAGAAGCAAACAGAAAACACAGCAGCAGATTCTTCCTCAACAGACGCCCATCAGTGGAGCAAGTCCAGGATCCATAAACAAGTCCAGTCTAGTAGGTATAAATGATCAGCACCAACCCTGCTGAGGAGTGGACCCTGTGAAGTTGACCACTCCTCAGCAGGGTTGAAAAAAAAAGTGGCCATAGATGACCAGATCAGTAGGCCATACTGAACTGGCAGCCCTCCCCTTCCAAAAGAGAATATTTCTTTTGAAAGGTACTAACGGCCTGCACCACGAGAAGGCGAGGTCTGACATTAGGTTCTAGACCTGGCCGTTTCTGTTCATCATCATTGGGGATTGGTACAGAGCTCTCCTTCCAGTTTATGCCTAGCTACCAAGTACTTTATGTTTTTGGCATGCTTTGCTTAAAATCGAAAAGTTTTTCTGAAAATTATTTAAATATTTCATATGATTTCACAAACATGTATCAGTTTGTAAGTAGAGCTATTTTAAAGATTTCCAATTTAATCGTATATAGAGTAATATAATTCTGTCTGAAATTTTTTCGCTGCATTACTGTAGAATTTCTATTACACAATTCTGAGAAAATATTTTCATCTTATGCTCATAACTAAATTCAATCAAATTAAAACACTACATCTTTATTTCAATTTATCTTTTTACCAACTATGTTAATAATTGTAATGAAAATAATAAAAATATAATTTTTTAGCCACTGTGAGTAGTGGTTTAAATTTTACCCCTTCCAAAAAACATTTAATGTAATGTGTCATAAATAGTTTTTAATTTACAAAGAAAATATTTCCTAGAGTTATTGAACAAAATGTCTTTCTTTTCTTGTTTTGATTAATTCTGAAATTTTTATTCTGCTGTATCAATTTTTATGTTTTTTCCACTGGTTTTGCTTTGATTGTAATATTGTTTGAAAAGCAGAGATTTTCCTCCTTGGCATTATTTAGTTTTTAATAGAAATTTGAAACTGCTGCTGTAATTTTCTAATGCATAGACTATGATGCACTGATATGAATTTTTATTCCCACAAATCAGTACAGTATAAGCCAAGGTATTTAAATTATCAGTTACCTGAGATAATGCTACTTTTTTACTGGGTACACTGTTGTTGTTTTCAGAGTGATCAGTTTCTGAAATTTTTAAGTGACAGGTTTGTTATTTTTTTTCAATCTGGAATGGTATTATCATTCAGTTTATGTTTAATAATTAGTTCTAAGAGTTCGCTTCATAAATATTACAGGTTAATAGGCATCTGAAAAATATTTACCTCATATCTTAGCATGTGTGCATCGAATTTATCTTCATGCTGACAGTGCAGCACCCACTTCATACTAATTTTTACTTCTAATTCGAATGTATATGAAACATTGTTTTTCTTATTCTTTTAAGGATTACTCATCGGTATGATAAAAAGGAAGAAAAATCAACAGAAAGACTACACAGAGAGAGAAATTCACCAAGCAAAAAAAGACGCAAAAGAACGTATGATTATGTAAGTATATCAGCTGAGCTCTCCCCAATGTGATGTCATGGAGCATGCTCCCTCAGCAACACTCGAATGACCTTCTTAAAACAGAGCCTTGTGACATCACCTTTTATACTCACCTTGCAACAGATGGCAGCCTTTCCAAGCTCAATAACAGTTTTTAAAAAGCAATGAACGGTATAATATGTTGAATTTAATATGCGACTTCTCCCATAGCAAGAAAAAAATCCTTTATTTGTTCATGTGGTAAACCTGGTTACTTTATTAAACAATGCATCAGTGCAATTCAATATGGAAACATACTAAAGTACCCTGCAACATTTTTAATAAAAGGAATATTACTTACTGGAGAACCAAAATTGTGCCCAATCTCATGTGCAAGAGTTAGTTCAGATACTTTGGGAGGTACACGGCTGTTGTAGTTCACAAATGTTATTACACCAGTATTGAGACTGCGCTTTGTCTGAACCTGTCTTCCAGCAACATTTTCTGTATATGATTTGTACTTTTCACATATACCTCCAGAAGCACCTAAGGAAAAAAAAAAATACAAACTTTTACTTTAAAAGATTGTTTTTTATACATTAAGCTTTGGTATTTAATTTTTACATTTTCATAAGAAAAATTGAGAAATTATGGAAATTTGTTTTAAAAAGCCACACAATGTGTATTAGAGATGAGTTTGGGTCTGGGTCAAACAGCACAGATTACTTTGGTCTCAAGTTCATTGATTTGAATAGTTAGCTGAAATAAATTGAGTTTTGCTGTGAGTGAGATCCAAACCTATATCTCCTTATAACATGTTAAGTGTCTTAGACTATTCAACTATTGCAAGTTAACTCAATTTCAGCTAACACAAACTATAAACTTCCCACAATTGGCAGTTGCTCAAGGAACCATCCATTATATCATGAAGGGGCAGCCTAGCTGCTCAAAAATAATGTGAAATGATAACTGTTGTGGTCAAATATACAGAAACAGTGTTATCAATGCAAGAGTCAATACTAGAAAAGCACAAGAAATATCCTTCATCATGGAACACCTTCAATAATTAGATTTCCCTACAAGTGGGATTATTCAAATATTTTATGATTACAGAACATTTCCTGTGCTTCTCTAGTACTGGCTCAAACTTTACTTAAATTTCTGATCTTTCTTGTAATTGTGAAAAAAAAGTAATTCCTAAACTGAGCCCAATTCAGTTTTTGCTTTTAAAAGTGCATTAATGAATTTACAATGATGTTACTCAAGAATTTTTTAGTTTCTGTGAATTAGTTCTAGCATTTTCATTCCAAATAACATTACAATTTTAATTTGGTCTTCAAGTAATTAATTATTTTACAGTTTGAAAGACACAGAATTAAAAACTTGTTTAATAGCATACATTTCTGTATACTGTAAATGTTCATATAACAGCAGGGGCTACAAATTGCAATTTCTTGCTTGTACCCAGGTGCAATTCAAGCATCAGCTACTATTTAGGCTCTGGTATTTAATATATCATACAATAGTACTTGTTTTTTTATGCAACACATAGTATAATAGGGTAACCCATTATACTTTGTGTTGCATATCACTTATTTTGGGTCTAGTCAGTCAAATATATTGGGCCAAAATCAGCTGAATAACGTTAAGTCTCGAGAGTTTGTACAGAAATTAAGATTGACAACTATGAATGCCATGCAGTACAAGTTGGATAGCTGGCAAAGCTAAAATTTACAGGTTCTATAAGCATAACATTCATTGTGCCTGCCCAGGAGGCTTACTTTCACTAAAAAATTTTTAAAAATGCTTTCTATGAACCAATCTTAATTTTAAAACTTTCCTGGAAAGGCCAGACACTTTTTCTATCAGAGTACAGAAGATATGTTGAGTTAGAACAAAGAGCAAAGATTTATATAGCACAGAACAAACACATACTTAACAGGAATGAATTTCAAGAGACATTTGAAGTTTGGTGGATACAAACTGATGCTTTGTGGGACAGTCCCCTAGATTACGGGATGTCTGGCCCCGTCTGAAACCTAAACCATTTACAAATTCTGTTCTGTTAACTAGATACAGTTCAAGCACAGGCTACTATTTATGACCCACACTTAATATGTCATGCATTATATGTTTTAGGAAGTGTGAGGGAAATTTTTTCCTCTAATAGACTAGGGCTAAAAAAAAAGATTGTTTAAACGAATAATTCATTATGAGTATGTAACATTAGCAGCTTTTTCAAATTCTTACCAATTTTTAGTTATCTTTGAAAATTTGAGGTTCAATATACTGTTTACAAAATTACTCAGACACTTTTATATTCTTATCAAGGAAATTAAATTCAGAAGCAATTTTCTTTACAGAACAGCTTGAAAAACTTATATCCACTCTCTCTAAAATACCTATTTCTAGCTCCTCTTCAAAAAATTAAGCTATTGTTTTCACTTTTATGTTCGGTTGTTCTGTATACAGTCAATTTTCTTTTTTTTTTCTGGAGAAAAATTAAAATTTCTTTTTTGGGTTTGACTGTTACTAGTAAAATATTATGATGCACAAATTTTGAATCTTTCAATAGTTTTAATTTCCACTATTAAAGATGCAAATAATTGAAAACACTTTTAAACACTAATACAAATTCATATACAATGTATATTAATTTTCTTGTATGCAAAGTGTGATTATAAAGTCAGTGAAGATGAAAATATTTTTCAAAACTGCCAATTTAATGTTATTTAAAGATATACCTATGGTTCTGAATAGTAGAGTCATCAAGAGCACATCCTTGATGAACAAACTTGATAGTATTACAGGGAATTGATGAAAAATTAACATCATGACTGTATCATGCAAAATTGTAAGAATAAGATTGGGTAAAATCATATCATGGTCTGTAAACATTAGCTAGTCATAAACTGGAAGATAGCTGTGTACACAATCCCCAGTGATTATGCACAAGACCGGCAAGGTTTAGCACCTAATGTCCAACCATGCCTTCTTGTGGTGTGGGCAGTTAGTACCTTTCAGAAGAGAGATTCTCTTTTGGAAGGGAACAGAAGGGGAGAGCTGCCAGATTACAGAAGGAGTGGTCTACTGATCTGGTCATCTATGGCCACATTTTTTTTCCTGCCCTGCTACCCTCTCGACTTGAGTGGGTGTTTTCACCTATGCAGATGACATCTGCATCTGGTTCCCAAGCCAGGACCCCACCTATGCTCAGCTCAAGATGAAATGAGCTGTGTCCACAGTCATAAAGTTCTTTGACAACCTAAGCCTCACTCTTTCATCTAATAAGACTGTGGCCATGGTTCAAATGAAGAGACGCCTTCTTCCCACCTTCCCTGGCCTCGTGCTTGGGCCAGACAACATCAAGGTTGTCACACAGATAAGTTCCTTGGTGTGATCCTGGACAACAGGCTGACCTGGGGACCTTACATCCAGCATCTTAAGACAGTTGCCACAGCACAGAGAAATGTACTGTCTTTCCTTCCTGGTACCCACTAGGGAAGTTCCTGCAAGACCCTCCTGGTCTTGTATCGGAACTTGATCCTCTCCCGTGTCAACTACAGTGGTCACCTTCTGAGCAATGCCTCTGCTTCACTGCTGAGCAAGTTGGCCATTATACACACTATATTTCTGCGCCTCTGCTTTGGACTCTGCCCTAGCACGGTCACTGCAGAGGCTGATAACATGCTTTTCTGCATGCACTGGAAGAGAGATATACTGTGTAATCTCTCGAGGCTCCATTCCCTCCACTTTAACCATGAGCTTCTCAGGAAGTTGCAAGACAGGCCAGACTCTGCATTGTCATGTCTGCCACTGACTTCTACAACCGAGTTGTCCCTGCCAGCTCCACTGCTGGCAATACGCTCTTCCCTGACCTTCCACCCTGGAGAAACAGAGATCTTATGATCAATATCACTATCCCTTCTCTAGGTTGAAAAAGCAACTCAGATCCAGTGGCCGTCAGACTTCTCTCCACCTTCTATGTCACTGCACAATATGAGAGATGTTTTGAGTTCTACACTGATGGATCTGTGGACCAGGAGAGGCTTCCTCTGCCTTTGCAATCCCCGATATGGGCATTGCCAGAGGTTTCCAAATCCCGCATCTCGTTTCCTCCACCTGTGCAGAATCCTTGAAGCTGTACTCTTCTTCCTCAGCCTCGAGAGTGGCAACTTTGTCATCCTCAGCCTCAAGAGTGGCAACTTTGTCATCCTCTGTGACTCGAAGTCAGCCTTGGAAGCTCTCCAGAAGCAAGACCCCTTCCTCATCCACAAGATCATGGACTTGCTCCAAGGTCACTTCTGCCAGAATCACAGTTCATTTCCAATGGATCCCTTCCCATGTAAGGATTCCTGGTAATGAGCTCGCTGATCACACCATGAAGGAGGTGCTAGAGAGTCAGAGGTGTGTAATTACCCTCTGTCTCGCAGCGACTGCAAGAGTTCTGTCTCACAACTGATGAGCCAGTATTGTCTTGCCCAGTGGCAGAAGGACAGCAGCTGTTCCTCATTTAGATACCTGGTTGACCCTTCTCTCACTGCTCCTAACCTCGGTAATCTTCGCAGATCTAAGGACACCCACCTTTATCATCTCCGAGTTGGTGTCATCTACAGCAACTCTATGCTTCACACTCTCAGCAGAGCTTACAGTCCAAACTGTGCCACTTGCGGCACACCTGAGACTGTATCCCACGTTCTGCTCAACTGCTCCCACTACAATGTCGAAAGAGATGTTTTGTTCCGGGAGCTTCATGCTATTGGAACCACCGACTACTCCATCACCTCCCTTCTTGATAATCACCACAATGTGAAGCTGCAGTGAACGCGCTTCCGACTGGTCACTAATTTCTTTCAGAACATTGGCCTCTTCTGTAAGGTCTAATGTTTTCTTTCTCCTGATTAGCACTCTTAACTTCAAGAGATAGTTGAGAGGCAGTTTCTTCTGCATCTGCTATCTTGCCCTTCTGTTGTGACCGGTGTAAGGAGCCCCATTTTTGGAGGCTAATTTCACCAAAACTTACACCTTGAACCTTGAGTGTTTCACTTCACAGGGTCTTGTGTTGATCATTTATAACCACTAGACTGGACTAGTTTACAGTTTTGAGCCTGATTATGGATCCTGGATTTGCTGCACTGGTGGGTCTTTGTTGAGGGAGAATCTGCCACCGTGTTTTCTGTTTGCTTGTGGGTTGGGTTGTTTGGGTTGTTTTACCTCTGAGCGGCACTTTTTTGCACACCAGTTTGCTTGTGGGTTGCTTACCTTAAGTGAACAGAGGCACAACATACCTTACATCAGCTGGTGGATAATCCTGAGCAGAGGCCATTGCAGATACCCTAACTCTTGCTTATATGGGCATTACCAATCCTAAATTTGAGTTATGTCTCAGGCAGGTCATATGGCTCTTGAATATTACATGGATCCACTTGAAAAGATGGTGCCTGAAGTTCTTACCATCAAGGATGGCTTCAGCCTTTAGCAGTGGGGGAACTGGTCTTTGCCCCATGCCTGCAATCAGAGGACTGTTTAATATTGTTGGCCCTACCTCTCTCAATAAACCTAGTTTCTTTAAAAAAAATCCTCCTAATCATTTTCTCTCTGCAGGTATGTGGAATGTGAGGCCATTACATAAAGATTAATAAATTTTTTCTACAAAATATTTATTGATATATTGATGTTAAAATGTCATCCAGGTAACACTAGCTTGTCACCTATGTTTACATAAAGATTATTCTTTTGATGTCCTCATGCAAGAATTCCAAATTATAACCTAGCTATTCTAGGCTTGCGAGAAACCAGACAGATAGGTAAAGGTGAGATACTTGTAAATAACTTTAAAATTCTCTTTTCAGGGAGGGAAGATAGAAAGCATCTCCAAGGTGTATGCTTCTCAGCAGACATGCCAGTGATGCTCTTCTAGGATATGACTGCATTAATGAAAGATTTCTTACAGCAAAATTTAAAACAAATATTAAAGACTTCAATGTCATTGGTTGTTATGCCCTCACAGACGATTATGATGAGAATGAGAAGGATACATTTTGCAACCAGCTTCAGGATATTTTGAATTCTGTGAAGAAAGAAGATATTGCTGTTGTGCAAGGTGACTTCAATGCTAAATTTGTTACTGACTCTGACGTCTGATAGGAATTTTAAGTCCCTTTGGCGTTGGTAGTTCCAATAGCAATGGGGAACGTCTCCTAGAGGTAAGTAAACTTAACAGTTTGCAAATAACTAACATGTGACAAACACCGGGACATTTATAAATATACATCGGTTTCACCTGATGGGTTGCACAGGAATGCGATAGATTATATTTTAATTAACAAAAAATGGGCTACTTCGGTTAGGAATACCTGATCAAACAGGGGAGCCGAAATTGGGCCTGACCATTATCTGGTCAAAAGGGTCTTGCAGCTGAAGCTTAAGAAATGTTGTGCTAAAGTCAAGAAAATTACCTTCAACACTGAAAGTCTGAAAGATCCAGATATACCCAAAACATATCATGATAGGCTACTTAGTCATTATGACAATCATTAAGTTTACTGCTGAAGTTGAGAAAGAATGGGATCAATTTAAACAGGGTTTTCTTGATACCAACAATACTCTTTTAGGTAAAAGGAAACAGAGGAAACAAAAATTATTTGAGTGATAAGACTATGAAACTTATTTCTGAAAGAAAGAAGTACAGAATTAATAGGAATAACTAATCTGTTAGGACCCTATTAGTCCTAACAGATGGCATTACAACATTTAACATATAAAGGATCAGTTAATAGTTGATAAGAATCTTTAGCTTGATAAGCTTGCCTGACAAAGCAGAGGAAGCAGACAGCACAACAGCAGGGGTTATACCAAATTGTTAATGTCTTGTGAGGGAAGAAACTGACAGGTATACAGGATTAAGGGATAAACAAGGTGGTTAAAGATGAGGATTCTGTGATAGCTAGATGGACTGAGCATTTTCAGAGATTTTCTACAAAATGATCATTTCTACTCAAATCATTTGAAACGAGTATAGATGCATTACCGACTTTAATGATGGCCCTATATCACATCCCAAAGTCACTTGGACTATCTCTAAATTAAAACTGCATAAATCCCAGTGGTAGATGAAATTATTACTGAAATGCTTACAGTTGAGAATGTTTCACTTGTCACATGGCTGATTGAAATTTTGAATATTTTTATGATAAAAGTGTTGTTTCTAAGGATTTTATTAGACTATTATGATTCCTATTTTTTAAAAGGGTTATTTTTTAAAAAAGTTATAATTTATAATTATTTTAAATTGGGTATTTTTGTGATTATAAATGAATCAGTCTATTTTCTGTTCCAGGTAAATTTCTTTCCATTATTGTGCTTAATAGAATTAAGAATTTGGTTGATGGACTGTGTGATGGAACAGTGTGGATTCAGAAGTGGCAGGGGATGTATAGATAAAATATTTTCACTCGGGCAGATTGCCGAGAAATGTTTAGAATTTCAGAAACCTGTGGTTACTACTATTATAGATTTCAAAAAGGCTTTTAATTCTGCTGATCAACACAATTTGTGGTTGATTGTGAGATCATATGGAATACCTGACAAGTTAGTTAACATAATGAAAGCTCTCTATAATAACAATAGTCATGTGTGAGAGTTGGTAAGGCTTCAAGCAATTGGTTCAGCATTGCTTCTGATATCCATTAGTTTAGTTATTGATTATGTTATGTGAAATTGTTTGCAAAGGAAAGATTTTGCCCTTAAATGGTCCAGAGATTTCAAAATTTCTGATTTAGATTATGCAGATGATTTGGCCCTGTTGGCTAATGATGTTGATGAGATGAATTCTTTCATTAGGACTGTTGATGCGACTGGTAATAGAGTAGGTTTGGTGATAAACAGAAAATACTAAAGTGATGAAAATTGGTCAAGCAGATGGTGCTTCAGCTGCACCCTTGAGGAAGTGTTACAGTTTCATTATCTTGGGAGCTATGTAACAGATACCGGTGGTGTGTGGCATGAGATAAATAGAATATGCAATGCTGTTGGGTATTTTAAGAATCTACAGAGAATGTGGAAAAATAGGTGTGTACACCTAAAGAAAATTATATTGCATGATAATTTTGTTTTATCTAGAGTTAGTTATGGTAGCAGAATAACTAGAAACTTGATGTTTTGATTCTAGATGCTTGCACAGTATCTTGGGCATTAGGTTAGGAGTTAGCATTAGGTAGAGGTTAGGAGTCACCAACCTCCTTTGGACAACATTTTGTGCAGAAAGAGACTGCATTGGATTGGCCATGTTGCCTGTATGCATAGCTGCAGATTTGGGAACAGGATTATGAATAGTGCACCTAAAGACTTCAGGAAAAGGGGGAGACCTAGGATGTGATGGGCAGACAATGTCTGACAGGACCTTGCTAGTATTGGCCTACAGTGACCAAATGCAGCACCTGTAACTCAGCACATGTCTGGAGAGGAAAATTAGACTCTGGTAGGACCTCTGTAGCCCATGGCTGCATGAGGATTTTGTATGTATATAAATTATATCATAAAAAATAAAAGTAGTACAAAATTTATCACACACAAATATAAATTATTTAGATTTATAATTCACTATATATTCTTCTTCAACAAAATGGTAGTTGTTTTACATCAAAATTTGTTATGAGGTTTATTTGAAAATATTGTTTGATATATCAATATTGAGTGCACAAATACACAGTTGCAAGTATCATTGTTGTTGTATGTTGTGAGAAAATGGGTAGTATTTGTTGTTTTTGATCAAAATATTAGAATTAGGGTAGTCCTAATATCTGGTGTGTAAATGGTAGCTAGGCATAAACTGGAAGGAGAGCTGTGTACCAATCCCTAGTGATGATGCACAGAAACGGCCAGGTCTAGAACCTAATGTCAGACCTCGCCTTCTCGTGGTGCAGGCCGTTAGTACCTTTCAAAAGAGATATTCTCTTTTTTTTCAACCCTGCTGAGGAGTGGTCAACTTCACAGGGTCCACTCCTCAGCAGGGTTGGTGCTGACCATTTATACCTACTAGACTGGACTTGTTTATGGATACTGGACTTGCTCCACTGATGGACGTCTGTTGAGGAAGAATCTGCTGCTGTGTTTTCTGTTTGCTTCTGGGTTTCCAGCCCTGAGTGAACAGAGGCATTGGATATCTTATATCAGCTGGTGGATAATCCTGATCAGAGGCCATCGCAGGTACCTGAACCTCACTTAGCTAGTTGGGCATTATCAATCCTAAACTCGAGTAATGTGTTTCAAGCAGGCCATATGGCTCTTGAAAAAGTCCACTTGAAAAGGTGGTGCCTGAAGTTCCTACCAGCATCGGTGACTTTGGCCTATGGTGGTGGAGGAACAGGTCTTTACCCCCATGCCTGCGATCAGGAGGCTGTTTGATATTGTTGGCCCTACCAATCTCAATAAACCTAATTTCTTTAAAAATCCTACTAATCATTTTCTCTCTGCAGGAATGTGAGGACATTACATAGAGATTATTCTCTTGATGTCCTCACTCAGGAATTCCAGCGCTATAACCTAGATATTCTAGGCTTGCAAGAGACCAGATGGAGAGGTAAAGGTGAGATACTTAAAAATAACCTTAAATTTCTCTTTACAGGGAGGGAGGATGGAAAGCATCACCAAGGTGTGGGTCTGCTACTCAGCAGACAATGCTAGTGATGCTCTTCCAGGATATGAGTGCATTAATGAAAGGTTTCTTACAGCAAAATTTCGGACAAGCATTAAAGACTTGAATGCTGTCTGCTGTTATGCCCCCACTGAGAAAGCCGATGAGGATGAGAAGGATAGATTTTACAGACAACTTCAGGATATTTTTAATTCTTTCAAGAAAGGAGATATTACCCTTGTTCTTGATGACTTCTGTGCCAAAGTTGGTACTGACTCTGACCTTTGGGGAGGTATGATAGGCCCTTTTGGTATTGGTAGCTGCAATGGCAATGGACAACATCTCCTACAGGTAAATAAACTCAATGGTTTCAGAATAACTAACACCTATTACAAACAGCGCGACATACATAAGTACACATGGGTTTCACCTGATGGGCTGCATAAGAATATGATTGATTATATATTAATTAACAGAAAATGGGCTAGTTTTGTTGGGAATACCAGGGCATATAGGGGAGCAGAAATTAGATCTGACTATTACCTTGTCAAAAGTGTCATGCAACTTAAACTTAAAAAGTGTTGTGCTCATCATCCTCAAGCAGCCATGGGCTACAGAGGTCCAACCAGACCGTGCAATTTAGTTCTCCAAGCAAATCTATCCTGAGCTACATCTACTGCATCTGGCCACTGAACACCAATTCTAACAAGGTCCTGTTTGACATTGTCTGCCCACCGCATCCTAGGTCTCCCCTTCTTTCTGAGGCCTTTAGGCACACTGTTCATAACCCTATTCGCCAATCTATAATTATTCATACGGGCAACATGGCCAAACCAACGGAGTCTCTCTCTGCACAATATGCTGCTTAAAGGAGGTTGCAAACTTCTTTGCCTAACCTCATCATTAGTTACAAAGTTGAACCACCTAATGCCCAAGATACTGCGTAAGCATCTGGAATCAAAAGCATCTAGTTTCCTGTTATTTTGTTTACAAAGTGTCACTACCATAACTAACCCTAGAAAGAACCAAACTATTATAGTCTAATTTTAGTCTTTAGGTGTATACGCCTATTTCTCCACACTCTCCATAGATTCTTAAAAGTCCCGGCAGCAATCCCTATTCGTCTGTTAATCTCATGCCGCACATCACCATTATCTGTTACATAGCTCCAAAAATAATTAAACTGTGACACCTGCTCAAGACTGCAACCATTCAGATTAACTGAATCACAGCCTGACCAATTTTCATCACTTTAGTTTTCTCTCTGTTTATAACCAAACCTACTCTACTACCAGTCTCATCAACAGCTCGAATGAGAGAATTCATCTCATCAACATTATTTGCCAAAAGGGCTAAATCATCAGCATAATCTAAATCAGAAATTTTCTTATCTCCAGTCAATTTAAGGCCAAAATCTTTCCCTTGAAGTGAATTTCGCATAACATAATCAATAACCAAGCTAAAGAGAAAAGGAGACAAAATGCACCCTTGTCGAACACCAGAAGTAATGCTAAACCAATTACTACAACCCTTACCAACTCTCACACACTACTCAGTGTTATTATAGAGAGCTTTCATTATATTAACTAACTTCTCAGGTATACCATATGATCTCACAATCAACCACAAATTATGACGATCAACAGAGTCGAAAACCTTTTTGAAATCAACAAAGCTAGCAACCAAAGGTTTCTGAAACTCTAAACATTTCTCAAGAATCTGCCTAAGTGAAAATATCTGATCCACACATCCCCTACCACTTCTTAATCCACATTGCTCATCACGCAATTAACTGTCAACCAGATTCTTAATTCTATTAAGCACAATCATGGAAAGAACTTTACCTGGAACAGAGAGTAGGCTGATACCCCTATAGTTATCACAAGAACTGCGATAACCTTTTCTGAAAATAGGGATAACAATAGCTCTGGTAAAATCCTTAGGAACCATGCCTTTATCATAAAAGATATTCAGAATTTCAGTCATCCAAGTGGTAACCGAAACATTCCCAGCTCTAAGCATTTCGGTAGTAATTTCATCTATCCCTGGGGTTTTTATGTAGTTTAAGTTTAGAAACAGCCAAAATAACTTCAGATTGTGTTATAGGGCCAACATTAAAGCCACCAATGCATCTATCATCATTGCAAACAATTGGAGTAGAACTAACTACATTGTTTAGAACATCACTGAAATGCTCAGCCCACCTAGCCATGACAGAATCCTCCCCTTCTATAACCTTACCTTGTTTATCCTTCAATCCTTGTATACCTGTCCATTTTCTACCACACAAAACATTAACTATCTGGTACAGCTCTCTGCTGTTGTGCTGTCTAACTGCTTCCTTGGCTTTGTCAGCCAAACCATCAAGCCAAAGTTTTTTATCAGCAGCTAACTGATCTTTTACACGTTTATTAAGTTCTCTGTAATGCTTTCTATTAGGACTAGTAGGGTATTGATTAAGGACATTCCTGCAGTTCTTTCTTTCCGAAATAAGCTCAAGTGCCTTATCACTCAGATAATTCTGCCTCTTCTGCTCCTTTTTTCCTAAAAGAGTACTGTTAGTGTCCAAAAAAGCCTGTTTAAAATGATCCCATTCTTCCTCAACTTCAGTAGTAAGCATACCATGACTGTCATAATGACTAAGTAACCTATCATGGTAAGCTTTGGCTATAACTGGATCTTTTTAGAGCTTCAGTATTAAAAGTAAATTTTTTAACCCTAGCACAACACTTTTTAAGTTTAAGTTGCAACACACTTTTAACAAGGTAATGGTCAGATCCAATTTCAGCTCCCCTATATGCCCTGGTATTCCTAACAGAACTAGCCCATTTGCTGTTAATTAATATGTAATCAATCATATTCTTATGCAGCCCATCAGGTGAAACCCATGTGTACTTATGTATGCCGTGGTGTTTGTAATAAGTGTTAGTTATTCTGAATCCATTGGGTTTACTTACCTGTAGGAGACGTTGCCCATTGCAGCTACCAATACCGAAAGGGCCTATTACTCCTCCCCAAAGGGCAGAGTCAGTACCAACTTTGACATTGAAGTCACCAAGAGCAAGGGTAATATCTCCTTTCTTGACAGAATTCAAAATATCCTGAAGTTGTTCATAAAACCTATCCTTCTCATCCTCATCGGCATCCTCAGTGGGGGCATAACAGCAGATAACATTCAAGTCTTTAACGCTTGTCTGAAATTTTGCTTTAAGAAACCTTTCATTAATGCACTCATATCCTAGAAGAGCATCACTAGCGTGTCTGCTGAGAAGCAGACCCACGCCTTGGTGATGCTTATTGTCGTCACTCCCTGAAAAAGAGAAATTTAAGATTATTTTTAAGAATCTGACCTTTTCAGTCCATCTGGTCTCTTGCAAGCTGAAAGTATCTAAATTATAATGGTGGAATTCTTGTGTGAGGACATCAAGAGATAAAGCTCTGCACAGAGTCCTCACATTCCAACTACCTATGGAGAGAAAATGGTTAGTGGGATGTTTGAAGAAAATAGGTTTATTGAAAGAGAAAATGCCAACAATATCAAACAGCCCCCTAATCGCAGACATGGGGCAAAGACCCGTTCCCCCACTACTAAATGCTGAAGTCATCTACACTGGAAGACTTCCTCCAATGTAGAATTTGACAATGCCAATAGAAGCAAAGAGTTCAGGTGCCTGCGATGACTTCTGCTCAGGATTATCCACCAGCTGATAAACATATCCTGTGAATCTATTCACTTGGGGCTGTCAACCCACAAACAAACAGAAAACACAGCGTAAGATTTTCCCTCCACAGAAGCCCACCAATGCAGCAAAATCAGGATCCATAATCAAGCTCAGAGCCATATATCTGTCCAGTCCAGTGGGTTTATATGGTCAGCACCAGAACCCTGTGTGGTTGACCACTCCTCAGCAGGGTAGAAAAAAAAGAAAAGTAGCCATAATTGTCCAGATCAGTAGGCTACACTAATCTGGCAGCCCTCCCCTTCCGTTCACTTCCACAAGAGAGTATCTCTTTTGAAAGGTACTAACAGTCTGCACTACGAGAAAGCGGGGTCGGACATTAAGTGCTAGGCCTGGCCGGTTCTATGCATCATCACCGGGGATTGGTACATAGCTCTCCTTCCAGTGACTACCTAGCTACCATTTAAGGGTTAAAAAATTTACTTTTAATGCTGAAGCTCTGAAAGATCCAGTTATAGCCAAAGCTTACCATGATAGGTTACTTAGTCATTATGACAGTCATGGTATGCTTGCTACTGAAGTTGAGGAAGAATGGGATCATTTCAAACAGGCTTTTTTAGAAAATGAGAGTACTCTTTTAGGAAAAAAGGAGCAGAAGAGACAGAATTATCTGAGTGATAAGGCACTTGAGCTTATTTCTGAAAGAAAGAACTGCAGGAATGTCCCTAATCAATACCCTACTAGTCCTAATAGAAAGCATTACAGAGAACTTAATAAATGTGTAAAGGATCAGTTAACTGCTGATAAGAATCTTTGGCTTGATGGCTTGGCTGACAAAGCTGAGGAATCAGTTAGGCAGCACAGCAACAGAGAGCTGTACTAGATAGTCAATGTTTTTATGAGGTAGAAAAAGAACAGGTATACAGAGATTGAAGGATAAACAAGGTAAGGTTATAGAAGGGGAGTATTCTGTCATGGCTAGGTGGGCTGAGCATTTCAGTGATGTTCTAAACAATGTAGTTAGTTCTACTCCCATTGTTTGCAATGATGATAGATGCATTGGTGGCTTTGATGTTGGCCCTATAACACAATCTGATGTTATTTTGGCTGTTTCTAAACTTAAACTACATAAATCCCCAGGGGTAGATGAAATTACTACCGAAATGCTTAGAGCTGGGAATGTTTCGGTTACCACTTGGATGACTGAAATTCTGAATATCTTTTATGATAAAGGCATGGTTCCTAAGGATTTTACCTGAGCTATTGTTATCCCTATTTTCAAAAAAGGTGATCGCAGTTCTTGTGATAACTATAGGGGTATCAGCCTATTCTCTGTTCCAGGTAAAGTTCTTTCCATGATTGTGCTTAATAGAATTAAGAATCTGGTTGACAGTCAATTGAGTGATGAGCAATGTGGATTCAGAAGTGGTAGGGGATGTGTGGATTAGATATTTTCACTTAGGCAGATTCTTGAGAAATGTTTAGAGTTTCAGAAACCTTTGATTGCTAGCTTTGTTGATTTCAAAAAGGCTTTCAACTCTGTTGATCGTCATAATTTAAGGTTGATTATAAGATCATATGTATGGTATACCAGACAAGTTAGTTAACATAATGAAAGCTCTCTATAATAACACTGAGTCGTGTGTGAGAGTTGGTAAGGCTTGTAGCAATTGGTTTAGCATTACTTCTGGTGTTCGACAAGGGTTCATTTTGTCTCCTTTTCTCTTTAGTTTGGTTATTGATTATGTTATGCGAAATTCATTTCAAGGGAAAGATTTTGGCCTTAAATGGGCTGGAGATAAAATTTCTGATTTAGATTATGCTGATGATTTAGCCCTTTTGGCAAATGATGTTGATGAGATGAACTCTTTCATTCTAGCTGTTGATGAAACTGATAGTAGGTAGGTTTGGTTATAAACAGAGAGAAAACTAAAGTGATGAAAATTTGTCAGGCAGGCTGTGATTCAGTTAATCTGAATGGTTGCAGTTTTGAGCAGGTGTCACAGTTAATCTTGGGAGCTATGTAACGATACTGATGATGTACGGCATGATATTAAGAAGTGAATAGGAATTGCTGCCGGGACTTTTAAGAATCTATGAAGATTGTGGAGAAATAGGCGTATATATCTAAAGACTAAATTAGACTGTATAATAGTTTGGTTCTTTCTAGGGTTAGTTATGGTAGTGAAACCTGGATGCTGTGTATACAAGGTAACAGGAAACTAGATGTTTTTGATTCCAGATTCTTACGCAATATCTTGGGCATTAGGTGGTTTAACTTTGTAACAAATGATGAGGTTAGGCAAAGGAGTCTGCAACCTCCTTTAAAGCAGCATATTGTGCAGAGAGAGACTCCGCTGGTTTGACCAATGTGCCCGTATGGATAATTATAGATTGGCAAATAGGATTATGAACAGTGTGCCTAGAGGTCTCAGAAGGAGGGGGAGACCTAGGATGCAGTGGGCAGATAATGTCAAACAGGACCTTGGTTAGAATTGGTGTGCAGTGGCCGGATGCATCATATGTAGCTCTGGACAGATCTGCTTGGAGAATTAAACTGCACAGTCTGGTTGAACCTCCATAGCCCATGGCTGCTTGATGATGATAATGATGATGAGTCCCTTCAATAACAATTTCCAGACTGTAGGTAAAGTTGATAAGTCATCATTGCAGCATAATTCTTGATTAACATGAATAATTAAATTTCCATTATTGGAAAGTTTAAACTGTGAATCTGGACTTGTGATGATTGGTACCCATAATCTGGACTGGTAATGAATCTGGCTGGCAATGTTCTGCACTAAATGACTGAAAAATTATTAGTGATCAATGTGTTAGTGAAAACTTTCTCATATTTTACACATAAATCCTTACCATTTTCAAAGCCAGAAAAAATGCTATTGGGTTTCAATACTTTCCCGTAAAAATAAAAAATATATAATTTAAGAGCAATTACAGATGATTGTGTAAGATTTAATAAGAATGGGGCATTGAAGAGTATAACATTTTGCAAAAATTACATACCAATATGATGGAACTTGTTATATTATGATGAAAAGGTTCTAGATTTTAAGAACAGATGCAAGTTTAATATTGATAAAATAGAGGTCGTTCTTGATTTGCACAGTTTTAATTTATGTGAATTTGGATTTAAGTGTTTTTTTTATTCAGGCATGCTTTGATTAGTGTAGTCAAAAAATTTTCATTTATGCTGCTTGGAAAGAACCCTCAAAGTGACATTAGAGGAGTACTGGCAACTTGATTCATTAATACACCCATTTTGTAGAAAAAGTAGCAGAAACTCATAACTTGTTACCAGCTGTGTACAACAAGTGCAGACATTTCATGGACCACTTTCCACTGTGACTGGCCCAAGGTCGTCAGATGTCCCAGTTTGCATAGTAAAATCACGAATCCTGCATCAACAGCCAAATATCATAGGCAAAAAAAAGAAGCAATGAAACATTGTAAGTCACATTATCTCCCCTGCCATCACCTTCACTGCCATCCAACCCAGATGACCCCCTCCTCCAATAACTCCTACATCTCACCCTCTCTGCCAGTTCCAATAAGCTTGCCCAGAGCAGCAATTAATATGACTTTCTTACTACATATTTGCCTTGCATTTCAGTTTTTCTTCTTTAAATTATTGTATTATACACATTGTATTCTATATTACAATTTGAAATTTCAGTGCTGTTGGGTAGACTAATGCAGTACATACTCTTCCATAACCTGAACATTTCTATTATTCTATACAGGGAAACTGGTTTTGTACTATTTAAAAATGTTTAAGTAAAAAATTGCTATTGAAAAAAATGGAATTCAATCTAACCTTTTCTGGACAGTTATTCTAAATGCAATGATCAGCCTAAATGAGTAAATTTAATGGTAATCAATGAGTTAAGAGAAAACTAAGAAAATTTGATTCACGCTGATGTTTTCAGGAACACATTAACAATGCAAATAAAGACCTGTACACAAAATTCCTGCCAATGTGCTGTCCCCACCCTGCCCAGAGTCAGTAGGGGACACCGATGGGCTTGGAAGGCCACCATCCATCTGATGGGACGTTAAGCCATGATCCCAAGTGTGGGTGAGCCATACCATGTGCACATTAAAGAATATGCTGGATGGCCTTGATGGGAGGCTACCATCTATCTCCCAACAGCTGTTTCATTGGGTTCCTTCCCCCAACCTTCTCTGAGCCTTTGGGGTCCTTGTAACCTGGTCATTTAGCACATGGTGTGCAAAAAAGTCTCGCTCAGAGGTAACCCAATCCAACCACTGCTGAGAGCTGATGAAATTGAAGGGTTGAGGTATGTAATGACACTGCTTAAAGACTTATGAGAGTTATCAGAGAGCTCACAGGTAGCTAGATTGTTGCAATATTAACTTAAAATTTTGGAATTTTTCGAAATTTTTCACCATTAGAGGGCATTATTTAAAGCTATTGAGAGATTCAGAAAATGCATTTTGCAGTATTTCATCAATACCTGTCCAACACAAAGATTATTTTTATTTCTAAAGTCAAAAAAGTTGAATGATTACATATGGACAGACATCAAAGTAATAACATTATCTGGATTTTGTTTTGTTTTTTTAAAAAAAAGAGCTAAAGAGTCCACACCACCAATGGAGCCTCCTTTTAGTTTCCCCATGGCACAAAAGAGATCTGGTTTTTAATATTTCTTCATTCTTTTCACCAATTTCACTCAGTCCTATAACACACCATTTAATATTCTGTATTATCTGAGAGAGATCTACAGTCATATGTATGAAAAAAAGATATTTAGAAATCTTTTACTTAATGTAGACTTTGCTAGTTTTTTTTTTTCCCAGCTCCAACGTTCTATTAGGAAAGTAAAGCTCTTCACCTGAAAGAACAGCTTCTTTTACATTTGAGAAATACTGTCCATTATAGCCATTGGCACCATGACTACTCCATTATGTTGCTGGCATAACTAAACAAGGTGTTAATCAACATAATCCCACAATAATCAATCAGCTTGGGATTTTACTTGTCTGTTTCTTCTGCTTTATACTGAATTGTTATAATCGAATTCATACAACTCAGCTAATTCTCTGTGAGATAAAGAATCATTCATTTACAGGTGGTCTAAATAATTCATCAGATATTGCAAAATAAATAACGATTCTGGCTGCTTTTCATATATTGCTGGATGACTGAAATAAAGTTACTGAAAACTATATTTAAATATGTTAGAAAATCTGGGGTGGTTTGGGTTGTTTTACTTCTGAAAGGCACTTTTTGTACACAATGGGCTAAATGGCAAGGCTACAAGAACCCAAAGGGCTCAGACATGTTTGGGGGAAGGGGATCCACTGGACTACTGTTATGAGACAGAAGCTTCCCATCAAGGACATTCAATGTGCTCTTTAACATGCATATGGTATGGCTCTCCTGCACATGGGAACCATGTCTTAACATCCCATCTGATGGACAGTGGCCTTTCAAAGTCCATCAGTGTTCCCTTTCTCACCGAGGGAAGGATGGGGGGGGGGGGGGTTCAAGTGTATGAAGATTGTTTTGAAACACTACACATTTGAGATATCCCCAAAGGAAAAAAGCTGGAGGAGTAAGGATCTGGAGATCTTGGGGGCCACAATTTCTTTTAAATCAAATGATTACCAAAATATTCCTGCAACATGACCATTGTGTCATTTGCAGTATGGGTGGACACAGCATCTTGTTGAAATCAACACTCTCATTCAATCACATCCAATAGTGCAATAAGCTGTTGGATGAGGTCACAATAAACTTCACCAGTTACAGTTGAGTCAAAAAATAAAGGCCCTATTACACGATGATGGGAAATTGCACACAAAACACCAATTTTCTGTGCGTGTAATGGTCACTCGTGAAAAGTGCGAGGATTTGCACTGCTCTATATTCGACTGTTTTGACTCTTCACATACCCATTCAAGTGAAACCAAGCCTCGTCACTGAAATAAACATGGTCCAACACTCAATTCCATTTTCATCAACAAAAGAATGAAACCAACAACAGTACCACAAGCGTTTTTCATGGTCTGTTTCTTTCAGTTCATGAATGACACCAATATGGTAGGCATGAAATTTTAACTTCTTTGTTCTGAAAACAATAGCTGGTGACAGTCCAACCTGTGAAGATAACTTTCTAAGAGATTTTCTGGGTGAGCGAGATAAATGCTGAGATACATCATTAAGAACTTTGGCAGTTAACAATGATGGCCAGCCTGGGCTCTTTTGATCCTGTACAGACCCAGTGTCATGAAATTTATCAATCAAACGAGATATTGTCAACTTGTTGGGAACTGCAAACTGAGGAAACTTCAACTCAAACTCCTCTTTCACACGTTTGTATGATTTGTAAGCACAGTAAGTCTCAATAAATACATGTTCGTTTTTGGAAAACGACATAGCTGACACAACACAAAGGAATGAATGCTTGAGTGAGACTAGTGCGTGACAAGGTCATTTCAACTACTAAAGGCCTTGAGTACAGCAGTCAATAAATATTTTGCAGAAAAATTTTCACCAACATGCAGGATATGAACCCATATCTCTCCAGAAACATGCCAGAGTATTCTCCCAGTTGAATTAATGCCAGCTCGTCTTTTTTCCACTTATTTTAAGACTAATATTATGGAATAAAATGTACATGTGCATAAGTTCTATTCTTATATTTGGTGTTGCGTCCTTTTTGAAACACCCTTTATATATACTCACACACACATATATATACATGCATGCGAATACAGGCAATGGACAGAAAAATGAAAACATTCTCATGTTAAGTCAATGGAAAGCAAAATTCGAACAAAGATCCTTAATTTCTGCAATAAGCATTTTATTGGGAAATAGGAATAAATAAATTAAAATCTGATTAAAATCTCTCTAAATCTCGATTTTCAACAATATCCGTTCAGTGCTTAAAGAGTTATAGAAGTTTCAATATTGAATGACAGTAATGTCAGCCATAAAGAATTTACCTCAGAAGGCAATAAAAACTTTAAAAAAAAAAAAGTATTATTTCAAACTATTTAACACATTATGGACCAGAGACTTGAAGTATTTCTGTAATTATCACGTTCACGGCCAGAATACGGTATTTGCCTTCATAAACAATAGAAAGCTACCAGCTGAAATTGAAATTTGTGACTTTTGACATATTTCACTGGTCGTCAAAGTGTTAATAACATAAGAGTAAGTTTTAGAATTTTCTGATCTTTCAATAATTGTCAGTTGTGCATGTTTCTTAGGACTGACTTTGATTCTGTTAAATATTCAAGCTTCCATAGCTCTTTAAATACCCTATGAACATTGCTGAAAATTAAGAACAGAGAGATTTGAACAAGACTTTAATTTATCTAGTCCCAATTTCCTGAAAAAATGCTTATTGTAGAAATTACAGATCTCAGAATTTCACTCTCTATTAACATGAGAATATTTCCATTTTTCTGTCCATTACCTGCATATTTACTTCTGCTACTAAAATGGAATTGTGAATTTTGCATTATTTCTGTGAAATATAATTTACAAATCTTAATATTTAATAATAATTGTTTCATAAGTTTAAATACCTGATGCTGAAGCAACCCATGCAAGTCCAAGTGTACCACCAGAAAAATCTCTGTATGTAAAAATATAAGCTAAACAAAAATCATCATGATTGAATTGAGAATTTAAATTAAGGAAATTAGACACATCTATATTAGGCGAGCAGAAAGGATTTCCTCTTCTGTATTTTGGTTCACAAGCTCTAGTGTCATTAATCTAAAAGGTAAAGTAAAAATACACATTAAAACAAAATATTAAGAACTGAGAAAATAATGCAATGTAATATAATAATGATTTAAGTTTTCTGCATTGCGTGTTTTCTACAACAGACCCAAAAATAAAATATGAAATAAATTTCCATTTTTCTATAACTTTATTCAATATAAAACTTGCATTCAAAAACAAAATTAACATACAAATAGACTTTAAGTTGTAAACCTATATTATAAGAGAGTGGCCATAAGCACTTCTGGTCACCATGTTAGGCTTTATAGGTTATTTTACCTCTGAGTGGCACTTTTTTGCACACCATGGGTTAAATGGCCAGATCACAAGGACCCCGGGGGAGGGGACCCAGTGGAACAGCTGTTGGGAGACAGATGATAGCCAGCCATCAAAGCCAATCAGTGTGTTCTTTAACATGCACAGGGTATGGCTCTCCTGAACATTCTGGACCTGGCTTAACATTCCATCCGATGGACAGCAGCCTTTCCAAGCCCATCGGTGGTCATTTTAGGCCTCATGAAGAGAGGACTGCCAAAATCGCTGCATAAGATTAGATTATGTAAATTTATTTTTCACTTTCAAAATAACAATCTTTTTGCAGTTTTCTTAAAAAGAAACTTTTAACTCTTAATAAATATTTTGCAGAAAAAATTTCAACGCCTAAAGGGCAGCAGGTAACGCTGTGATTATCATCTATGTTTTAACTCTTAGTTAAATCAGTTTTGGAGTACTTTTTAATTGAAAATAATGATATATTTAGATATAAGTTGAATTATTTTTAAAAGTTGCAACGTTTTCACATTATAGGAGTAAAGAAATTTTGCAAAATTATGCTAATATTATGAACTAAATCAATATTTTAAACAATTACTCTCAATAATAACTTGATAACAATAACTTTTAATAATTCACTATTATATGAAATTAAATTCAAATGCTATGTTGTTGATCAACAAAATATCAATGTATAGCATTATGTTAACACCTGCATCTAATTTGCATTATGTTATAGAGTATAAAAAATATACTCAAGCAGCTGTTTGCCACAGAGGGCTGATGGGAGTCTGTCAGAAGATGTGTGGAAGGTTACTTTATAAGCTTTTATTATCAGTGCATTTTTTTAGCTTTAAGGATGCATTTTTATTATACATATTATTTGCACAATATAGGTTTGTAATAAATAGATACAACATTTCAAAGGAAAAAGGAATTACTGACTTCTGATTTATATTATTAAAATTACCTTGCATGTAGCCAAAAAATATTTTCAGAGGAGGCTTTGCTATAAAATTAACAAAGTTGTAAAGCAATTAATAGGAGGGTGAGTTTCACCTCTGAGTGACATGTTTTGCACACAATTTGGGTTGGGTTGTTTT
Source organism: Ryuthela nishihirai (assembly GCA_038380435.1). Lineage (NCBI taxonomy): Eukaryota > Metazoa > Arthropoda > Arachnida > Araneae > Heptathelidae > Ryuthela > Ryuthela nishihirai. The sequence continues at coordinate 19,850,770 of JAWZYU010000001.1, read as the reverse complement.
ACCTCTGAGCGGCACTTTTTTGCACACCATGGGCTAAATGGCCAGGTCACATGGACCCCGAAGGCTCAGAGAAGGTTGGGGGAGGGGACCCACTGGAACAGCTGTTGGGAGACAGATGGTAGCCTCCGGTCAAGGCCATCCAGCGTGTTCTTTAACGTGCACAGGGTATGGCTCTCCTGCACACGGGGCCACGGCTTAACGTCCCATCCGGCGGACGGCGGCCTTTCCAAACCCATCGGTGTCCCCTACTGACCGTGGGCAGGGCGGGGAATTTTGCGGAGATAAATCTCAACGCTGACCCAGCTGGGACTCGAACCTGGGAACTACAGATTACGAGGCTGGCGCGCTACCGACTGAGCCACCCCTGCCCCACACACAATTTGGATAAAAGACCAGGTCACAAGGGATTAAAGAAGGTTGGGGGGAAGGAACCCACTTGACAGCTGTTTAGAGATAGATGGAAGCCTCCTGTTAAGGCCATTCAATGTATTCTTTATTGTGTGCACGGGCTATGGCTCTCCTGCATATGGGGCCATGGCTTAGCATCCCATCTAGCAGATGGCAGTTTTTTCAAACCCATCAGTTCATCTTTCTCAACATATACGTGAGGTTTAGAATACATTAAATTTCAATGTTAACCCAGTTGTGACTCGAACCTGGGAACTGCAGATTAAGGGTGTGGCAGATTACCAATTGAGCAAGCAATTAATAAAGGGAAATAAACATTATAGTAACGCTATAAACACTGTAGGTACTGTACTAGTCATGTGGTATCAGGAAAAACAATCAGCTTATTGACAACAAATGGAGTAATTGATTGTATATATTGGTGTGATGAAGTTCAGGTTAATTAGAGATTTGAAGATGGGATGTTAAGTCATACCTGTATTGGCTTAGTTGCTACATTCCTTCTGAGACAGCCTCTTCAGTTGTACAAGGTGGAAAAGTCTGGACTCTGTGCTGTTCTTCATAGGAGCTGGTGCTTTCACATGTCCAGTGTTGTTGCTTTTCACTTGTTGGGGACAGAGTTCTTTCATGCTGTTATTTATTAATCAGCACTCTGCTGCCTTGGTGTAGTTGCTGTGGTATGAATCAATGGGTGTCGAGGATTCTGAACTTTGTGCTCCTTTTAGTGCGTTGAGCCAGTTGATTACAAGATACTTTTGGTGTATAATCGGACTTCATATAATTAACTGGCTCAGTGCACTAAAAGGAGTGCAAAGTTCAGAATCCTCTGACACCCAGTGACTCATACCACAGCAACTACCACAGGGAAAGCATATGGCTGATTAATAACACAGCACAAAAGAACTCTCAGTCCCCCAACAAATGAGAAGCACCAGCTCCCGTGAAGAACAGCACACAATCTGGACTTTTCCTCCTAGTACAACTGATATGGCTATTGCAAGAGGAATACAGTAACAAGCCTATACAGATATGACCAACTAACCTAAACTTCACCACACCGATTATTCCATTAATTGTCAATTAGCTGATTGTTTTTCCTGATACCATGTGATTAGTAAAGTACCTATAGTGTTTATAGAGTTACCCTTAATCTTTATTTTATTCTGCACACTGTGTTTATACCTTTGAATTTTTAATAAAAGAAAAAATTTTCATAAGATGAATTGTTTTAAAAATTATTACAGTATTTACTGCTGGTCAAGTAATAATTGTAATAGTGCAAATTGGTTAAAAACAGCTAATTGCATATAATTTGTTTCTTATATCATAATATTCTAATTTCTTTTATCTTAGAATTTTAGGGGAAAAGGGGCAAAAGCCATTTTTTTTTCACATTATGTTTAACACAATGGCGATAGTCTAAATTTATTAGTGCACATCGAACAAAATAAGAAAGGCTTCCACAACACAATCAATTTGCTAATTTTTGTTTGCTCAACTTTACCAGCATTAAGCATATATAAAATATAATATTTCAGATGTTAATTTCAATTTAAACTTAAAATTTATAATTAATTTTAAAAATTATGCTTCAAAATTTAAAAATATTTAAAATTTTAGATTAATTACAGTAATTTATATAAAACTATACTAACTTTTTTTAACCTTTTAATAGATGCTATTAAATATTTTCAGCAGCAAAATGTACACACAAACAAAAACAACTGAAAAAAAAATTGCTATTTTATGATCTATATATAAAAGGAACAAATGTAAGTTTTTACTCCACATGAAAAATGAGTTTAAAGCAGGCTAAATAATAAATTATGTTTAAAATTAAATTAATATCTTTAATACTCTATGACTCATTGTCATAGAGTATTAAAGACATTAATTTTAACTACTGCATTGTGAAGCTCTACTTAATTTTTTAAAATGTTTTTCATATGTATGTTTTCAATGCATTGCCATGGGTACAATGTTGAAATTGAGCTCAATCATAACTTATATGGGATTGACCAATCAGGTTGAATCATCCATATGACCATTCTTCTAATATAGGCTCTTTCATCTAAGAAAAATGTAGGATTTTATTTAACTGATAAGAATTTTTATTAACATTCAGTCCATGCTGGAATTTTGATACTTTTTTAATCTTGAGCAGTGCTCAAAGACTCTACAACAATACAATACTACAGCTACACTATCATCATCATCCTCAAGCAGCCATGGGCTATGGAGGTCCAACCAGACCACACAATTTAGTTCTCCAAGCATATCTGCCCTGAGCTATATCTGCTGCATCTCACCACTGATATTTTTCAAACAAGGTCCTGTTTGACATTGTCTGCTCACGCATCCTAGGTCTCCCCCTCTTTCTGAGGTCTTTAGGCACACTGTTCATAACCCTATTCCTTTATCTATAATAATCAAATATGGGCAACATGGCAAAACCAACAGTCTCTCTCTCTACACAATATGCTGCTTACAGGAGGTTGTCGACTCATTTGCCTAACCTCATCATCAGTTACAGAGTTAAACCACCTAATGCCCAAGATACTGTGTAGGCATCTACTACCCTGTTATCTTGCTTACACAGCATTCAATTTTCACTACCATAACTAACCCTACAAATCAGGTCATGAGGACTCCGAAGGCTCAGACAAGGTCCACTGGAACAGCTTTTGGGATCAGATGGTAGACTCCTGTCAAGGCCATCCAGTATGTTCTTTAACATGCACAGGGTATGGCTCTCCTGCACACGAGGCCATGTCTTAACGTCCAATCTGATGGACAGTGGCCTTTTCAAGCCCATCGGTGTCTTGGGGAGCAATGATGGGTTCATTGGGTATTGGCAGCTGCAATGGGCAAAGTCTCCTGCAGGTGAGTAAACTTCATGGTTTGAGAATAACTAACACCTATTACAAACACTGCAACATTCATAAGTATGCATAGGTTTCACTAGATGGGCTGCATAAGAATATGATAGATTATATATTAATTAACAGAAAATGGGCTAGTTCTGTTAGGAATACCAGGTCATATAGGGGAGCTGAATTGGATCTGACCATTACCTTGTTAAAAGTGTCTTGCAACTCAAACTTAAAAAGTGTTGTGCTAAAGTTAAACTATTTACCTTTAATACTGAAGCTCTGAAAGACCCAGTTATAGCTAAAGCTTACCATGATAGGTTACTTAGTCATTATGACAGTCATGGTTTGCTTAATACTGAAGTTGAGGAAGAATGGGGCCATTTTAAACAGGTTTTTTTGGAAACTAACAGAACTCTTTTAGGAAAAGAGGAGGTAGAATTATTTGAATGATAAGGCACTTGAGCTTATTTCAGAAAGAAGGAACTGCAGGAATGTCCTGAATCAGTACCCTACTAGTCAAAGGAAAGGATTACAGAGAGCTTAATAAACATGTAAAGGATCAGTTAGCTACTGATAAGATTCTTTGGCTTGATGGCTTAGTTGACAAAGCTGAGGAAGCAGTTAGGCAGCACAAGAGCAGAGAACTGTACCAGACAGTTAATAGTTTGTGTAGTAGAAAATGGACAGGTATACAGGGATTGAAGGATAAACAAGGAAAGATTATAGAAGGTGAGGATTCTGTCATGGCTAGGTGAGCTGAGCATTTCAGTGATGTTTTAAACAATGTAGTTAGTTCTACTCCCATTGTTTCTAATGATGATAGATGCATTACTGGCTATAATGTTATTTTGGCTTTTTCTGAACTTAAAGTTCATAAATCCCCAGGGGTAGATGAAATTACTGATGGAAATGCTTAAAGCTGGGAATGTTTTGGTTACTACATGAATGACTGAAATTTTGAATATCTTTTATGATAAAGGAATGCTTCCTAAAGATTTTACCAGAGCTATTATTATCCTTATATTTAAAAAAAGGTGATTGCAGTTTTTCTGATAACTATAAGAGTATCAGCCTACTTTCTGTTCCAGATAAAGTTCTTTGCATGATTGAGCTTAATAGAATTAAGAATCTGGTTAACAGTCAATTGCATGATGAGATATGTGGATTCCGAAGTGGTAGGGGATGTGTAGATCAGATATTTTCACTCAGGCAGTTTCTTGAGAAATGTTTAGTTATTTGGTTGCCAATACCTTTGGTTGCTAGCTTTGTTAATTTCAGAAAGGCTTTCAACTATGTTGATTGTCATAATTTGTGGCCGATTGTGAGATCGTATAGCATACCTGACAAGTTAGTTAACATAATGGAAACTCTCTATAATAGCACTGAGTCGTGTGTGAGAGTTGGTAAGGCTTGTAGCAATTGGTTTAGCATTACTTCTGGTGTTTGACAAGGTTGCATTTTGTCCCCTTTTCTCTTTAGTTTGGTTATTGATTATGTATGTGAAATTCTTTCGAAAAGAAAAATTTTGGCCTTAAATGGTCTAGACATTTTAAAATTTCTGATTTAGATTATGCAGATCATTTGGCCTTGTTGGCTAATGATGATGAGATGAATTCTTTCATTAGGGTTTTTGATGAGACTGGTAATAAAGTTGGTTTGGTGATAAACAGATATAAAACTAAAGTGATGAAAATTAGTCAGGCAGTTGGTGCTTCAATTGCTGTGAATGGTTGTGCCCTTGAGCAAGTGTCGCAGTTTAATTATCTTGGAAGTTATGTAACTGATACTGGTGATGTGTGGCATGAGATTAAGAAGGGAATAGGGATTGCCTCTGGGACTTTTAAGAATCTATAAAGAGTGTGGAGAAATAGACGTATACACCTAAATACTAAAATTAGACTGTATAATAGTATGTTTATTGAGAGAGGGAATGGCAACAATATCAAACAGCCCCCTAATCGCAGGCATGGGGCAAAGACCCATTCCCCCACCATTAAAGGCTGAAGCCATCTATCTACACTGGAAGACTTCCTCCAATGGAGAATTTGACTATGCCATTTCTGGTTGTCAAAAAAAAAAACTTTTTCAGAACATACCATCTATATTGACTCAGAATTATTAAGCTGTCAGACAGATTACTTGCTGATAGTGGTGAAAACTTAGCTATCTTAAATGTATTTTATCTGTTGTGAACAGCAAATGGTAATTAACTTTAACAAATAATGTAAATCCAGTCAGAAGTGGAATCCATGTGGTCTGAGATAATTTTCCACCCTATGAGTTTTTTTTATGTCTTTGGCAATATGCAAAAAAATTAGCTTCAAATGTTACACTTATGGTTCATACAAAATTCCTTACTTTCATTTACAATTAAAAGACCTTGCTCAGAAAATAATTTTTATATAATAACTAAAAGTTCTCTGTTACTGAGCAATAAAAGTTTTTAAGTTTATTCTTCAAATCATTTTGCTTATTAAAATGTTTTCAGGAGCTATCTCAAAAGCTTTTCAGAGCTAGGGCAACACTCAATCTCCAGTGAATTGACCCTATACAGCGATGTTAGCACTATTTAAAACTTCCTTTCACATGTCGTGAAGAGTGATTCCAATGTCTGAGCTGCAGGTGGGGATGCATGAGGTCATCTCAATAGCCTTGTAGACAATGGGTCTGTAGTATATTGATGAACATAATAGCAGCCTGGCATGCTCCTAGTCTACGGTAGGTGCATGGTGAATTACGAGCTCAGAAGCACCAGTCATTGGTTTTCACTGACATCTGTCTGATTCTCTGTAAATCTCTCCTGTACAGAGTGAATATTTTTTTCTACATAATGAATAACAGAATTATTGGGGAAATGAAAGGGATATCTAAACACACCGTATTTGGATCATTTTATCTAAAAACATGCAATTTTTGAAGGAGACTATATTTGTCTCTGTCCCGTTTTATACATTTCTTCAGATTTGGAGCTGGCTGAAAATAATATTAACTTGTTGAGCTCCGAGAAAATTGCAGACTGATTCACACAGAACAGGAATGTAAAAAAGTAATCTGACAAAGATTACATCTGTGTTTCAGTGATTGGGAGGAGAGATTAATTTGTTCTGTTCTCATTTCCACTATTAACCCTTCCAGAGTGCTTAACAAACACCGATGTTGACAGAATCTGAAATGAGAGGCCCAAGACATCTGTTCACAACCAAAAACTTGAAATTTTTTAAAAATAGGAATTGCCATTTGAAAATTTTTACATATATCTTATAAAAATTTATATATATATATATCACTCAAGCTTAAAAAATAATATTTTCTTTTTTATTTGATGCATATTTTATTAAATTACAATATAAATAATTTGTTAAAGCCATCTGATTGCTATTTCTTAAAAGCACTATATGATATATCAATTTGTTTGTTAATGCTACTCTATGCTGAAGCAACCCCCTGATTTAAGCTCACAAGTTTTATTTTAACTATTAACAATAAATTTTTTTCTTAAAATTCTGAAAATCTCCTGGAAATTAAAAAAAAAACTGCTAAAGTAAAAAATGGAAGACTTTGGAAGCAAATATGAAGTCCTTACCTCCGCTTTTTTTCCCGTTTTACACTACTCTTTTTTTGCCTTAAACCTATTTCAGTATTCCTAGAATTATTTTTATCATTTATCCTAGCAGTCTATGTGTGGTTCCAACTCTTCAAATCGAAACTATAAGCCAGGGCAAGATCAGAACTTGTTATTGTGAAATTGCCTGCAACATCACAGGAGACAGCAGAGCCAGGTGCTGTGACCTAGTTAATTGCTGGTACATGTGGTAGTCAAGTGGCTTCAAAGTGGATAGTTACAATGAGTGTTGTTCTCACACTTTGGATAAATTCATCATGCATCCAGTTACTGTTTATACTTTTATATTTAAACCTTCATTTTCATTTCTGTATATTTAATTTCCCTAAATTATCAATCTTACAAATGTTTGATTATTATTGATTTTTTGCAGTTTCTTTGCTTTGCAGCAAAAAACCTTGATCTTGTATAGTTTCTTGAAAATGAATGAGACCTTGGATACGGCAGCAAAAAGGACTTCCTTGGCACAGAAATCAGTCCCCCTGTGGGAGGGAAATGGTATTGCTATTTTCTTTCTCCTTTGTAAAATGTATAATGGGATAGACACTTAAAATTCTCTGTCATTTAGCAACAAAATTTTAAAGTTTCCTTTAAACTATTTGCATGTTAAAATTTTTAGGAGAAAACTCAGAAGCTTTTCAGCAAAAATGCTCTATCTTCAGTGAAGGGACACTATGTGGTGATGTTAGGGCAATTCCAGTGTCTCAGTTGCAGGTGGGCACAGGCGAGGTCATTATTTCAATAGCCTCATGGACTATGCTTCCATAGAAAGTGGATGCAGCAAGCAGTTTGGCGTGCTCCCATTCTATTGTTGTCGAGTGCTGTACTGTTAAGCTCAGCAGCGGCCATCATTAGCTTGTTTTGGCTGACATCTGTCTGATGCCCTGCAAACCTCTCTTGTAAAAAATGTATGGTTTTTCCAATGCAGTAGACAACGGAATTATCTGGCAAATGTAAGGAAAATCAGTATATGCCCAATTTTTGAAGTAGACTAAATTTGTCTCTGTCCCTTTCGATAATTTTCTTCAAGTTGAGCTCAAAACAATTTTGATATTTTGGGGTCTGAGTAACATAGGTCCGGGAAAGGTTTTACATTCAGAGTCAGTGATTGGGAGAAGATTCGTATCTCTTATACTTTCATTTCTATATTTATTGATTATCTTTTCTATTGTTATTGGGTTATACCCATGGAATGCAGCAATGGAATGGATGTTTCGAATTTATTTTTTAAGCAACTACTCGTTTGAAGTTATAGTGAAGGCCCTATGGATGAGGGAATGGAAGGCTGCAAATTTGTACCTTCCATTCCCTTGCCTTTTCGTAGATGCATGAGTCTGCACGTATGACAGAGGGGATGTAAGTGGGCTTTCGGTATACTGACATAGTCAATGCTCCTGCGTCATCTCTTTGGATGAAAACATCTAAATGGGGATGGCACTGCTATTTTCCTCCTCCTTTGTAAAATGTATTGTAGGGTAGATATTGTTGGCAGAATTAATCAGGCAGTTTAATTCCTAATTGCTGCCATTCCAAATTAAAAATATATCATCGACATAGCGACACCAGAAGATGGGTAAAATTGCTGCAGAGTTGAATAACTTTGTTTCAAGATCTTGAAGGACAATCTCAGATAGGATGCCCAAAAGAGATGAGCCCATGGGGGCCCTGAATCATGCCTGTAGATTTGGTTATTGAACTGGAAATGGTTGTTTTTGGTGACAGTTTTAGAGCTTCATGAGTGGTGTTGATTTCAGGAAGGGAAAATTTTTTGCGCAATAATTTTTGTCTGAAATAACATGACAGCATCAAAAACTGGAGTGGATGAAAATAAGGAGATTATGTCAAGGGTGACTAATTTGCTATCAGAAGGAATGGACAGATCGTTGAATCTGTCCAGTCCTCCCAACTTGAGTTCAATCAACAGTGGAGTTTCTCAACAGACTCAAGGATCTGTCCATTCCTCCCAACAGCAAATTAGTCACCCTTGACATAATCTCCTTATTTCCATCCACTCCAGTTTTTGATGCTGTCATGTTATTTCAGGCAAAAATTATTGCGCACAAAATTTTCCCTTCCTGAAATCAACACCACTCATGAAGCTCTAAAACTTGTCACCAAAAACAACCATTTCCTGTTCAATAACCAAATCTACAGGCATGATTCAGGGGCCCCCATGGGCTCATCTCTTTTGGGCATCCTATCTGAGATTGTCCTTCAAGATCTTGAAACAAAGTTATTCAACTCTGCAGCAATTTTACCCATCTTCTGGTGTCGCTATGTCGATGATATATTTTTAATTTGGAATGGCAGCAATTAGGAATTAAACTGCCTGATTAATTCTGCCAACAATATCTACCCTACAATACATTTTACAAAGGAGGAGGAAAATAGCAGTGCCATCCCCATTTAGATGTTTTCATCCAAAAAGATGACACAGGAGCCTTGACAACATCAGCATACTAAAATTAAAAATAACTTAAAATTCTCTGTTGTTGAGCAACAAAATTTTAAGTTTATCCTTCAAACTATTTGCATGTTAAAAGTTCTTAGGAGAAAATTCAGACCAAAAGCTCACGTATGTCCCCTCAGTTACACGCGTGGACTCATGCACCCTATGGGGCGTACAAAATTGCAGCCTTCCATTCCCTCACTCATAGGGCCTTTATCATTATCTTCAAACAAGCAGCTGCTTAAAAAATAAATTCAAAACATCTATTCCATTGCTACAACTCAACAACAGCAGAAAAGCTAATTAATAAATATAGAAACAAAAACAAGAGATTCGATTCTTCTACCAATCACTGACTCCGAACATGAAACCTTTGCTGGACCTATATCTTATGTTCCTGGCCTATGCAAATCAGTCCACAAGTTACTCAGAGCCCAAAATATCAAAATTGTTTTCAGCCCAGCTCCAATTTGAAGAAAATTATCGAAAGGGACAGAGACAAATTTAGCCTATTTCAAAAATCGACCATATACCAATTTCCCTTACATTTGCCAGATAAATCCATTGTCTACTACATCGGAAAAACCACACATTCTTTACAAGAGAGTTTTGCAGAGGATCAAACAAATGTCAGCCAAAACAAGCTAATGATGGTTGCTGCCAAACTAGCAGTACAACATATGGTAACAATAGACTGGGAGCATGCCACACTGCTTGCAGATGCATCCACTTTCTACAGAACTGTAGGTCCACGAGGTTATTGAAATAATGACCTTGCCCATTCCCACCTGCAACCAAGACACTGGAATTGCCTTTCACAACATGTGGAAAGAAGCTCTAAACAGCCTTAACATCACCAGATAGTGTCACTTCACTGAAGACCGAGTGCTATCCTTGCTCCGAAAAGTTTCAGAGTTTTCTCCTAAAAACTTTTAACGTGTAAATAGCCTGAAGGATAAACTAAAAATTTTATTGCTCAACAATAAAGAATTTAAAGTTTTTTTTATTAATTTCTGAGCAAGAAGGTCCTTTTAATTGTGGGATAGATATGGTTAGCTTCCATTAATGAGCTGTTTAATTACTCTTCACTGTCATTTCCAAATTAAAAATATATCAAAACAGCAACACTAGAAAACAGGCAAAACTGTAAGCGAGCTGAATAATTTGGTTTTGAGATCTTGTAGAACGATTTTGGACAGGATGCTGGAAAGGGGTGAGCCCAAGGGGGACTCTGAATTTTGCCGGTAGATTTTGTTGACAAACTGGAAGTAGTTGTTTTCAGTGACAAGTTTTACTGCTTCATGAATGGCATTAACATCAGGTAGGGAAAATATTTGCACTTCAATGATTTTTGTTTGAAATAACAGCATCAAAAATTGTAGTATATGGAAACAAGGAAACAGGGTTGAGTTGTTTTACCTCTAAGCAGCACTTTTTTGCACACCATGGGCTAAATGGCCAGGTCACATGGACCCCGAAGACTCAGAAGAGGTTGGGGGAGGGGACCCACTGGAATAGCTGTTGGGAGACAGATAGTAACCTCCCGTCAAGGCCATCCAGCATATTATTTAATGTGCACAGGGTATGGCTCTCCCACACATGGGGCCACGGCTTAACTTCCCATTCAAAGGACGACGGCCTTTCCAGAACAAGGAGACAACATCAAGTGTGACTAATTTGCTGTTGGAAGGAAAGGACAGATGCTGGGCTATGTTGAGAAATTCTGCTGTAGATCTAATGGAAAGAGGGTGTTCATCACAAATAAATCTGGATAGAAATTTGGAAAAGTTCTTTTCTGGTAAAAATGTTGGAGAGGATCTTTCATACACTAAAGGCTGAATGAGATGTTATCTTTATGCATTTTGCACTGAGCAAATATTCATCATGCCTGACAAATGGAAGGCACTCTTGGTACATCAGCGATGGAGTTCGTTTCAGCACTGGCAGTTTCCCCCAGCAGAATTCTGTTCTTGTAGATATCATAGCCTCCATTGCTTACCAGTCCTTGTTTAAAGCACAGTTTGTGATGTTTCTGTTAGCTTGCAAAATGCTATAATATGAGGCACAAGATGGATGATCCTTTGCCATTGTGTTTTTCTTTAACATATGCATTCTTCTATCCAGATGTTAACTGACATTATTCATCTTCAGAGTAATTTGAAGAGCAATAGCTTTTTGTGCTTAAACTGGGATGGTATTAACCCTCTGTGCACTTCCCCAAGACTTAGATCTTAAAAATAAAAAAGAGAAAGAACTCTTTGCACATTAACGTTAAAACATTAAAAACATTTTAAAAGGACTGTGAAAAGGACTCCATGATGTCACAGAGCAATAAGTTTCACCATATTTCCTTGTCATGGCTTCCTCAGGCTCACCCCCCCTTGACAGCTGATTCCTTCGCTTATATACCCGTCTTACCAGTTTCATCATCAGCAACGTAATCTTGTGTATTTGTACACATGCATGTTGCTGATGTAATAGAAGATTCCAATCCGAAGGTAAGGGTGAAATGTATGTATTACATATTTTGTTTAGATTCGTGTCTATTGGTAATTTCTCTGCATAATGAAGTTGAAATTTGGATTTTGGAGCTGTTATGGGTGTGAAATCAATTTTCTCTATTTTTAAATTATTATTTAATATAGTTTATGCAAATGCTGTATTCAAATTACCTTTTATTATATTTTTTGATGTTTCTGCTTTCTAATATATTTTCTGTACATTTTTCCTTATGTACTTATATTTTCGTTGTAATATTTTTAAGAGGTCGGGGATGGTAATCTCGTAAACACCTCCTGTAGGAACTTGTTTGTCTCTGTCTTTTATTGTCAAATTTTTAATAGTGCGGGTTACAGTGGTAGGTAATGTATTTTTTAAGGATATTTTCCATGGTTTTTGTTACGTTCTTAGTATACGGGAAGCTGTATGCATATTTTTCTTTGGGTTTTTCTTGATTTGGTGTTAGTTTTGAACATTTTTGTGTGTAAAAGCGAGTATTTTTCCTCATTTCATTTGAGCATACAAATATTGTTCTGAAAAAAATATCATTACGAAAAGAATAAGAATATATCGAAAAAAAAGCAGGTGAAGCGGGATATTCCCAACAAAATTTAAATAGATGGGAAAGAAATGCAAAATTTAAAGTACAACAATATTCACAAGAGCAAATCAAGAAAAACCCAAAGAAAAATATGCATACAGCTTCCCATATACTAAGAACGTAACAAAAACCATGGAAAATATCCTTAAAAAATACATTACCTACCACTGTAACGCACACTATTAAAAATTTGACAATAAAAGGCAGAGACAAACAAGTTCCTACAGGAAGAGTTTACGAGATTACCATCCCCGACATCTTAAAAATATTACAAGGAAAATATAAGTACATAGGAAAAACATTATGAAAATATATTAGAAAGCGGAAACATCAAAAAAATATAATAAAAGGTAATTTGAATACAGCATTTGCACAAACTATATTAAATAATAATTTAAAAATAGAGGTTGGGTTGTTTTACCTCTGAGCGGCACTGTTTTGCACACCATGGGCTAAATGGCCAGGTCACATGGACCCCGAAGGCTCAGAGAAGGTTGGAGGAGGGGACCCACTGGAATAGCTGTTGGGAGACAGATGGTAGCCTCCCGTCAAGGCCATCCAGCGTATTCTTTAACGTGCACAGGGTATGACTCTCCCACACACGGGACCACGGCTTAACACGCCATCCGACGGGCGGCGGTCTTTCCAAGCCCATAGGTGTCCCCTACTGACCGTGGGCAGGGCGGGGAACAAAAAAAATAGAGGAAATTGATTTCACACCCATAACAGCTCCAAAATCCAAATTTCAACTTCATTATGCAGAGAAATTACCAATACATACGAATCTAAACAAAATATGTAATACATACATTTCACCCCTACCTTCGGATTGGAATCTTCTATTACATCTGCAACATGCATGTGTACAAATACACAAGATTACGTTGCTGATGACGAAACTGGTAAGACGGGTATATAAGCGAAAGAATCAGCTGTCAAGGGGGTGAGCCTGAGGAAGCCATGACAAGGAAATATGGTGAAACTTATTGCTCTGTGACATCATGGAGCCTGCACGGTCTTTTAAAATGTTTTTAATGTTTTAACGTTAATGTGCAAAGAGTTCTTTCTCTTTTTTATTTTTAAGGTCTAAGTCTTGGGGAAGTGCACAGAGGTTAATACCATCCCAGTTTAAGCACAAAAAGCTATTGCTCTTCAAATTACTCTGAAGATGAATAATGTCAGTTAACATCTGGACAGAAGAATGCATATGTTAAAGAATTATGAAAAACACAATGGTAAAGGATCATCCATCTTGTGCCTTATATAATAGCATTTTGCAAGCTAACAGAAACATCACAAACTGTGCTTTAAACAAGGACTGGTAAGCAATGGAGGCTATGATATCTACAAGAACAGAATTCGGCTGGGGGAAACTGCCAGTGCTGAAACGAACTCCATCGCTGATGTACCAGTCAACCTATACTATAACTGGTAAATATCTTTTAAAATACTACCTACTCTAGATCAACTTTGTGTTAGTGTACAAAGAATGATTTTAAGGTTAGAGATATATATGGTATTCAAAAGGGAAAGGTGTGAACTGCAATAAGTTACACCCAGAGGACATTTTTGCATGTGTGTTCCACCTGATAGTTGAGTAGCACTCCTTGTGACTTGAGATTTTGAAATTTTGTAACAGCATTTATCATGGTTATTAAACAATACCGAAATAGCTGCATGTACTAATTATTTATTAGTTATGGAATCATTCCTGCTAGCTGCACATAAGATAATCATTGAGAGTTTTTATTTATATGTAAATATTAATTGTGAAATATTAGAACTATTATGTATATTTTTAAAAATGGAAATGGCTGTATCTTCATCGATGAAGAACTGAAAAAAGTACATCCCAATAATCACGATTTTTTTTTTTGCATTATTTTAGGGAATCAGACTAACGAGTTTGAAGTCTTTCCCAATGCTGAATCCCCAAAATTCAACACCCAAGAAAAAAAAAATTCACAATGTTTAGTAAAAAAAAGCAGCTTAGAAGTGTTTCTCCATTTCATAAAAACAATAGAAAATCTCATTAATGTGTGAGCAATCCAAGTCACCTTGTATAATGGTGGCACATGTTTTAAATTCTAAAACACTGAAAAGAATCATTAAAAGAAATAAAAATCATGTTTCAGGTAAATATTATAGCATTTGGGAAGAAATTTCCTTTCAATTAATATAAAATTTAATTTCTTTTATTCATCAGGTTTTCCTAAAATAAGCTTGTTTTACATCTCTCTTTTTATGCGTAGCTGAAAGGGGGAACAATGGGGGGAGTAAAATAACTCAAGGTATGCAATGCATTGTGTTTCAAAGTAATTATTGTGATCGTATAGTATAATCTATTTGTAATCATTTCTAGAGGTTCTTCACCTCGCTCTGTCTGCTTAGCTCTCTGCTAAGGTGATAAGAACCACAAAAGTACTGCATGAAATAACTGGAACCTGATTCAGCTTTTCTAGTATAAACTAGAAAAATGCACATCGCCTCTGGGGTATATGAGAATCTCATTTCAAAGAGAATGAAGTTTTCTTGTTACCTACTATTTCACTCCTTAAAAGTTTTAATTTCAGTTAGCAACAGATGAGGAAAATGCAAATAGTATTTTATTAGTAATTATACAACATAAAAGTATTCATCATTTAATTCTTAAATTTAAAAAGTTGCATTTCCCACACTTCTCTCAGAAAAGTGCATAAATTATTGGTCAGTGGAATAACTGTTAAAAAACTACCACTAAAATTTGAAATTTCCATCATATACATATTATTTGTAATACTCACTGACAGCTCTGCCATTTCAAAATTTAGTGATATGTAAAGATATAGTAAAACTACCTAAGTATTTGAAAAATGTGAATTATATTTCATTAGTACCAATCCAACTAAATTAAGAGTTTTCTAATCACTTTCATGTTTACAGCAGAAATTTATGACTTTCACATTCCACCACCAAAATTTCAAATTTCAATCATTTATACGTCATTGCAATATTCATTTGAAATTTTGTAATTTTCAAATTTTTCCACCATTAGAGGGTGCAATTATAGTGTTCGAAAAATTCCGAAAGCGTAAATCATAATATTTTATCAATTCCTATCTAAACTGAAAAAAGAATTTTTCATTTATCTCTGAAAATAAACAATTATCTGCGAAAACTAAAAAGATTTGCTTCCCACCTCCCTGGGTCTAAAGCACCAACTCATTGTTGACAGTGGAAATTTCGTGACCATCACATTCCACCATCAAATTCCTAGCATAAATACATCGTTTGCAATATTTGTTTGAAATTTTGGGATTTTCAAATTTTCCACCACTAGAGAGTGTAATTATAACTTTAGAGAGATTTGGAAAGTGCATGTCATAATATTTCAATACCTATCTAACACAAAAAGAATTTTTAATTTCTCTCTATAAACAAAAAAGTTCAATGTCTACAGACAGGCAGACACAAAGCAAATTATTCTTTTTTTTTCTGAAAACGTGATAACAAAACTAGTTTTTAATATTCTTTTCTTGTATACAACCTTAGCCATCTTGGCTTACTTTCACCTGATTTCAAGGTATTAACATTCATAATCAAAAGAATGAACATAACCAAACTTTGTATGGGAAGAGGAGATGGGAGGGGAAGGGCAAAAAGGAGTTTATTTTAACCTGTTCTCCATCCTGGATCACTGGGATCTTCCGTATCACTTCAACAATGTTGTTTCAAACAACTTATGCCCTCATCTCTGGCTTTTTCTTTCCCTCACCTAACTCCCAAGACACAATGGCATAATTTAACACTGGAAACATATTAGGTTGTGGATCAACCTTCCTTTTTTCCATGGCGACTGGTATTAATGTAACTAGAGAATCGGTATACCAGTGCTCCAACTCTCCAATCTCTAGTGCCCAGCATAACACTACATCTCCTTACATATCACTTCCTCGTACCTCTCATACTTCTACTGCCTGCACTTACCACTCCATCTTGATTCCCAACTCCTTTGTTTTAAGCCCTCCAATTGGGTCTGCCGCATTGCTGTGAATGCAATAAGTAGCAGTGGCTTATGCAGATGTGACTGAAGTAGGGGCACAAGTGCCATGAAGCTTCCTGGGAAACAACTGCATTGACACTTTCCTTAGAGTGCAGGTCAGTGAAGACGTCAACAAACCAAATAGGAGGAGAGGGGTTCGTGTATGGCAGACCATTTCGAAAAATAGCATCAAAATTGGAGGCTGCACATAAATAGTGGACTCATAGCGAAGACTACAAGTACAACACCTTAATTCCATAGTCAATCTATTTTTTCACTTTATCACTGTAAATAAAAGTCTTATTAAAATTAATATGCTTTAAAGTTTGCTTAAATTTTTTATTTTTATAAAATACGTAACTAAATTTGTTTAATTTGATATATAGCATGACCTAGTTCAGTTGATTAGTTACTTTTTTTTTAAATTCTAAAGTTAACTAGTTGAAATGACTCATCCAGTTGGCAAAATGCCTGGACCTTTCTCAAAGTATGGTATCGAAAAAAAAATTAGAGTAATTTTCTTATTTGAAGTAATATTTTTTTTTGTTATTCAGAAATAAACAGCTTTTCTATTCATATGTATTATAATTATTTGTATGTTTTTTTTTATAATTTTTATTTGCATTGCAAGATGCATTTTTTACTACATGGCTTTTAAAATAAACCTAGTCTTTTTTTTTGTTAAATATTTTATTTTCAGAAAATCCAGAATTAAATGCTGATTAATTTGGCATATAACATACCATTCCTTTCATTAGTTATTTGGTAAAATACTTCTAAAGTTAATTTTTTTTGGTTAACGCTAGTGAAAAAATAGCTGGGCCTATTGATGTAAATGTTTTTCAGGTGGGACTATGGAAAGGTTAAATTTTATATTTTTTTTAAACTGACTCAAAGTTCAAAGTTTTAACAGTATATTTTACAAAATATCACTTAACACATGACAGTTTTAGCAGTGATACTGTTGACCAGGGAGATCTTACTATCAGAGATAAGTGCATGAGCTTCTGTTGCTGGCAACTAACTGCATTGAAATGTTGCTAACCTCCCAATGTTCATTGCTAGCACTGTGTTGCCGCCTGTGTGTGATACCAGATCATCGCACAGTAATAGAACAAACATATTAACAATATATACTATCGACTATTAGAAAAATAATTTAAATGAAATAATCCATAAATATTTTTTTAAATGAATCTATAAAGGGAACAATTTAAAACTGCTTTAGGATTAACTGGTTGGCCACCCATGGGTTACATTATCAGTGAAGATAGGAAATTTTACAATATTAGTAATTTAAAATACCATAAGCAATTAAACAAAAATTCACAATTATGTAAAGTAATCCCTGTATTAATTTTCTTTAAAAAGATTTCTTACCTTTATCCTTTGAACAACAAACTTAATTCCACGATATCCATCAAAGTCTGTATTTTCATATATATGGTTTACTGCTTTAATATGCTGTGAAATCAATGATGTTATTTCTTCACGCACATTAGTATCTGTAACTTCATAGTTTTTAATGTGATCCCACAAAAATGTATCAGTTTGAATGTATAAAGAACAAGCCCGTTTCTCAAATGATTCTTTTACTAGCGATGATGAAAAATGTTGGGCTTCTCTGGTATATATTTTGTGATAACCTTCTGTGAAAACAGATCTTCGAATTCGATTTTGGTATTCAATCTGAAAAACCAATGATATATTAAATATTACATATTTATATATATATACATACAAGATAACAACTATTACTATACTTTATTAACAACTATAAAAGAGCATAAAACTATTATGAACAATATGGAATGATAGGAACATAGGCAATATCTATTCAAACAAAATTCTGAATTCAGTTTCCAACTTAAGAGTTTGGCTTTTTCTACTGTGCTTAAATAACATACATCAAGATATTCTAAAACATCCTAAGCTACAGTTGAAAAGTATAAACTTACTTAAAGTGCTTTATATTCAATCATAAAATGAGCAGGTGTGGAAATTTGACCAGCAGTCTTCAAAACTTGAAAGTGGGATCTCTTGCTCATATTACACTTTTTGAAGTGGCATCCCTAGGTTTGTAAGGGCCCAAGTGCAACATAGTTTGAGGCCATCTCCTCCTCCCCCCCCCCCCCTCCTCTCATGCACAGCAACTCATTAACTCTATAGCATACTGAGGAAAAGTGGCTCCTTAATCCAGGCCAGTGCAGCCTATTTTCCCTATGGTATGTATGGGCTGGTTGAAAACATTCTTAAGTGGTAGTGACTGAAATCAATTTAAAAATGCACTTCACTATTTAGGAAAATGAATATATATACTGAATCTAGGAGCCTTATCATTAGTACAAATTCTACTACAACAGTAACAAATTAATTTGTTTCACAGATTTAAGAGTTAGTTCTGTAGAAAACTTTGTAAGGCATGAAATCATCCAGAATAGTATGGAGATTGATAAAAGGGGAAAGAATAATGGGTTGTGCATGAGGGTCCCCTATCCTACCTGGGTATGTTTGCACCCTTTCACCAATATAGTTATGCCACCGAGTTTCTCTACCACATAACAGTTTACCTAAGATGATTGAATTCTATACTTGCTCAGATAAGGTTATAAGACTATAGGCTCCCCTGTGGGAGAACTTTACACTGTGCTATACAGGGAGTTTCAAAATTCTCTCTGCAAATTTCAATGGGAGATAGAGAACACCAGACAAAACTTTTTCGTCTGTGAATGTATGTCCGCTGACGTAACCCTTCGGTGCTAGAGGGCGCTGACAGAAATATTGGTAGAGTTGGTACATAAATAAATAGAAACGAGTGTGAACAACATGCTTATTCAAAGAAGGTGCTCAAAGTTTCAACTGGCAACAGCACTGCATGGCGTACATGTTGAAAGATACCTGGAATTTCATGCAGCAGCGACAGCGATTCTTGCAACGAGGTCTTCATCTGAGTCAATGGGATTCTTCATGTGTCCCCAGTGGTAGAAATCGATACATGTTAAATCAGGTGATCTTGGCGGCCAGGT
The DNA here is from genome assembly GCA_038380435.1 of Ryuthela nishihirai. Lineage (NCBI taxonomy): Eukaryota > Metazoa > Arthropoda > Arachnida > Araneae > Heptathelidae > Ryuthela > Ryuthela nishihirai. The sequence goes on along the minus strand of JAWZYU010000001.1, from coordinate 19,831,271 downwards.
GACAGGTCCACCCTGGCCTATCCATCGGCCCCCAAAAGTGGTGTTCAGATAATCCTGCACATCATTGCTAAAGTGTGCTGGCACCCCATCATGTTGAAACCACATTCATCTGCGAATAGCCACAGGAACATCTTCCAGCAATCCCGGCAACATTTCTTCAACAAATACCCGATAAATCTGCTCACTGAGTCGGGGAGGCAGCAGATATGGCCCAATCAAAATATCATGGACAATACCCACCCAAACATTGACAGCAACCATTGTTAATGACCTGCGCCATTGTGGCATGTGGATTTTTGTGCACCCAAACGTGAGAATTGTGCACATTAAACACACCCTCATGTGTGAAGAGGCCTCATCTGAGAAGAGCACGTGAGCCGGAAAATCAGGCTGCACCGCGGTCTGCTGCAGAACCCAGCGCATGAATTCCACACAAAGAAGGTAATCCTGAGGTTGCAATGCCTGAACTCTCTGATGATGAAACAGATGTAACTGCTGCTCATGCAACACTCTCCACACAAGGGTGTGGTTCACACCAAGGCTACATGCAACAGCTCACATGCTTGTGCCTGGATTGTCCTCAATCTGCCATAGAATCTCTTCTCCCATGTCAGGAGTGCACACAGTTCTCTCCTGACCAGTGTCATGCACGTTTACATGGAATGTTCCAGTTTCTCACAGTTGCCGGTGCAAATGCCCAAAAGTTTGGTGGTTTGGCACACGTCTGTTTGGGAAGCGCTGTTGGTACAACCTCACAACAGCTCTTCCATTTCCAGTAGCAGCCCTATATGCCAGATGTATGTTAGCCATCTCAGCAGTCATGAAACACTCCATGTTACACGTAATGTGTCTGATTTACGAATGTCGACAGCAAACACAAGTCTGTTTTCTGTTTCCACTTTGCCCCTCTAGCCAATTGCGCCACCAAACAGCGCCCTCTAGCACTGAAGGGTTACGTCAGCAGACATACATTCATAGAAAAAAAGGTTTGTCTTGGTATTCCCTATCTCTCATTGCTATTTGTACAGAGAGTTTTGAAACACCCTGTATATGTAAAAGCAGAAGTTTTAATGATCAAGTACAGTTAGGTGTTACAGGGAACTCACAATATATAAACTTATCTAAGCAAGTGTCAAACATTCCCTCTAAGTTCAATTTCGTGCATTATTAGATGCCAGATGAAATACAAAAGAACTTTTGACACTTGCTTGTTTCCACATTGAACTACCATTAAATCAGCACAAATGACTACCCCAAAAAGTGTATAAACATATTAGCTAATTTACACATTTAAGCAATTTTATAAATGAACAGTTGCTACTACCGGCACAAAAAAGTGTAATCCAGAAAAAGACAATGCAAATTTCTTGACAAATGTTCCTTACATCAATGTGCAAGATGTGTAAATTATAACTTTGTTTCAGGATCAGATGAACCAATGAGGAGTAATGTGACATTAAAGAGGGCTAAACAATTTATAAAATGAAGTATATTGATATTGTTACAAATTTAATAGATGAAAATTGAGTGTGAGTTCAAAAGAATGCTTACCAACAAAAATTATAAATAAACTAATTTAATTACTTAAGCAAACATTTTACATATATAAAAATTCAAACCAATCACAAATTATTCCATGAAATTAAACCTGTACGAATGTCAAGCAATTTTCTACCAAACCTCAAACAGTTGAACTACAATTCAATCAGATTCTATTCAAAACATAATCTTAATATTAAATAAGTGACATAATCATCTTTGTGAATAAACCTATCGTTTACTTTCCAATTCTAGTATTTACCTTAACACCTTATTTTACCCTAATCCTCTTTTATTTTTACACTACCAGACTTCTTTGACACATTACTGTCATCAGAATTAGGTTTCATAATACTAACTGCTCAAATCCTAGCAAAAACTAGCAATTCAATTTTTCTCAAACAAACCATTCAACTACAGTCGAATACCTTCTTTCGATTACTTTATAACTTAATATACAATTTTTACTACTCCTGCACACACTGCAATAAGCATTCTCTTGTCTAGACTACACAGACCTAACCATCCAGTTCTTCATAAAATCCTTCTAAAAACATACCATTATTATTTTCAAGTCTCTCTGTTCCAATCGGTAAATAACGTAGATCTCATGCTGTACTATACATGAACATCATGAGTCTTGTTGTTGCATGTTCATCTGTTATAACAATATGTAGAAGTACAAAAAAAGTCATGGGTTGGGTCTAAAAACTTGCATAATTAGTCTAAAAAAAAGTCTTGGGATATTATTTATCTCTTAGGTGCACTATTTATTCCAAAACTAATGTAAACAAAACATTTGAGTTTTTTTTTATTAATGATCTGAACCCTCTGAAAATTCTATTTTAGTAACCAAGGCAAAAAAACTAAATAAACTAAAGTCCTGGATGTCTGAGGCAATAATCAATTTGATAAATTATAGAAATAAATTATATAAACAATATAAGTTAAATAAACCAAATCAGGATGAACTGGAATATTTTTAAAAATATTGCAATATGCTGACAAATTTAGAATGATAAAGAATAATTTTTACAAGACTGATTTTTTAAAAAATGGGAATAATATGAAAAAGAATTGGGATACAATAAATAAGATGTGTGGTAAGAAAAGCAGTGAGAGCATTTATCCAAAGATTATTAAAGATCAAAACAGGGAATATTCATGTCAATAACAACCTCTGGAATTTGCTAACAAGTTCAATAGTCATTTCACTGGAGTTATTGATTCAATTTTATTAGAACAAGCTTCTAAAAGCATTCCTACAAATGATGAATTATGTAATCTGGCTTCCTTAAAGTTTAGTTATTCCTTTTTTCATCCAGATATCAATATCTCTGAAGCAATCACACAAATAAAAACTAGCAATATTACAGGTACAAATTCTATCCCATCCTACATTATAAAAAATATTTACCATGAGATTAAAGATATTTTAGCTCATTTAGTGAATCTCTCATTACAATCAGGTATCTTTCAAGATTCTTTAAAAACAGCAATTGTTATTTCAATACACAAACATGATAAGAATTTACTGGATAATTATCGTCCAATTTCTTTGTTATCTGTCTTTTCTAAAATCATTGATAAAGTTGTGAAGAAAAAGTTAACTGTTTCTGGATAAATTAAAAAAATTTTCAAGCAACCAATTGGGTTTAGGAAAGGGTTAGGAATCGAAGAAGCAATCTTGGAATTAACACTCAAAGGTTTTTGCAGTTTTAATAATAGACACAAATCTATGTTATTGTTTTTTTATATATACATTAATAGGGCATTTGATTCAGTTCCACATAAAATTATGTTAAAAATTTTTGAATTATATGGAATTAGAGAATGTTGAAGTGGCTGAGTTGTTATATAACTGACAGGAAATAATTTTAGTACTGATGACATTACTAATTCTGACACATTAACATTAATTATGGTTTACTGAAGGGTTCAGTTCTTGGATCTTTGCTTTTTTAACATTTATTAATGATTTTTGTGATTTAAAGCTCTGTGGTAAGTTGATCATATTTGCTGATGACTAATTTTCTATGACATTTGCAAATGATTAACAGTGACATGTTAGTTATTACAAAATGTTCGGGTCAAATAAGTTGTTTTTAAATGTGCAGAAAACCAAATATATTAATTTTAGATTAAGAGAAAACAACCCTTATTATTTTATAGATAAAATTATCTATCACACTGAATTATGTACTCAAATTGTGGTTGTCCTATCATTACAAATACAGAAATTTATAAATACTTCAGTGTGGTGACTGATTAATGTGGAGATTGCATATTAATAAAATTCTAAAAAATTAAATTCATTAGTATCAAAAATTGGTCTGTAAATAGTAGCTAGGTCTAAACTGGAAGGAGAGCTGTGTACCAGACCCCAGTGGCGATGCACAGAACCAGCCAGGTCTAGCACCTAATGTCCAACCCCACCTTCTCGTGGTGCAAGCTGTTAGTACCTTTCAAAATAGATATTCTCTTTTGGGAGGGAATGGAAGTGGAGGGTTGCCACTGATCTGGTCATCTATGGCCACTTTTTTTTTCAACCCTACTGGGGAGTGGTCAACTTCACAGGGTCCTGGTGCTGACCATTTATATCCACTAGACTGGACTGGTTTATGGATTTGAGCTTGATTATGGATCCTGGACTTGCTGAACTGGTGGGACTCAGTTGAGGGAGAATCTGCCGCTGTGTTTTCTGTTTGCTTGTTGGTTGCCAGCCCTAAGTGAACAGAGGCATGGGATACCTTATATCAGCTGGTGGATAATCCTAATCAGAGGCCATCACAGGCACCTGAACCCTAACTTAGATAGTTGAACATTGTCAATCCTAAACTGGAGTAATGTGTCTCAGGCAGGACATACGACTCTTGAAAATGTGGTGCCTGAAGTTATTACCAGCATTGGTGACTTCAGCCTTTAGAGGAGGAGGGACAAGTCTTTGCACCATGCCTTCATTCAGGGGGCTGTTTGATATTGCTGGCCCAACCTCTCTCAATAAAACTGGTTTGCTTAAAAATCCTACTAATCATTTTCTCTCTGCAGGTATGTGGAACATGAGGAACTTAAGAGATTATTCTCTTCATGTCCTCACACAGGAATTCCAGCATTATAACCTAGTTATTCTAGACTTTCAAGAGACCAGATGGACAGATAAAAGCAAGGTACTTAAAAATAACTTTAAATTTATCTTTTCAGGGAGGAAGGATGGAAAGCATCTCTAAGGTGTAGGTTTGCTTCTCAGCAGACATGCCAGTGATGCTCTTCTAAGATATGACTGTATTAATGAAAGATTTCTTACAACAAATTATAAAACAAAAATTAAAGACTTGAATGTCATCTGTTGTTATGCCCCACAGATGGCTCTGATGAGAACAAGAAGGATATGCTTTACAGCCAGCTTCAGGATATTTTTAATTCTGTGTAGGAAGGAGATATTTCTCTTGTGCTAGGTGACTTGAATGCTAAAGTTGGTACTAATTATAATCTTTGGGCACAAGAGTTTTAGGTCCCGTTTGGCATTGGTAGTTCCAATGGCAATAGAAAATGTCTTCTACAAGTAAACTTATTGGTTTGCGAATAACTAACATGTGGCTGAGTGGTTAGCGCGCTTGGCTGCTGATCTAAGGGACCTGGGTTCGAGCCCTGGGTAAGACATGGCTGTTTGTGTCGTTTTTCTACTGAGGTCCTGTCATCCTCTCAGACCTTCTACTCTGGCATATAAACTGACAGGCTCCTGTCAGACCTCTGTGGCAAGCAGCTGCTTGAGGGGGTATTTATTTTATTATTTACTACAAACACTGGGACATTATAAATATACATGAGTTTCACCTGATGTGTTGAACATCTATAAATATACATGGGGTTCACCTGATGGGTTGCACAGGAATATGAATGATTATATTTTCTACCACCTAATGTTCAACCCACTCTTCTTGTGGTGCAGGTGATTAGTACCTTTCAAAAGAGATAATCTGAAGGAAAATGGCAATTTTCTGTTTAACAGCAAATGGGCCAGTTAAGTTAGCAATACCAGATCATACAGGGGAGCCAAAATTAGGTCTGACCATTACCTGATCAAAAGCATTTTGAAGCTTAAGAAATGTTGTGCTAAGATTATAAAAAATTAGCTATAACACTGAATGTCTGAAAGATCCAGATATACCCAAAACATACCATGATAGGCTATTTCATCATTATGACAATCGTGGTTTGGTTACTGCTGAAGTTGAGAAAGAATGGGATCAGTTTAAATGGGCTTTTCTTGAAACCAACAGCACTCTTTTGGATAAAAAGGGAACAGAGGAAATAAAATTATTTGAGTCATAATGCTATGGAACTTATTTTTGAAAGAAAGAAGTGCAGGATTAATACGAATCAATACCCTACTAGTTCCAATAGAAGGCATTACAACGAGCTTAATAAACGTGTACAGCATCAGTTAACAACTGATAAGAATCTTTGGCTTGATAACTTGGCTGGCAAAGCAGAGGAAGTAGGACAACAGGGAGTTGTACCAGATTATTAATGTTTATGCGGAAAGAAACAGACAGGTAAACAGTGATTAAGGGATAAACATGGTAAGGTTGCTGAAGGTGAGGATTCTGTGATGGGTAGGTAGACTGAGCATTTCAGAGATGTTCTAAACCATGTGATTATTTCTTCTGCCATTGTTTGCATGAGGATAGATGCATTACTGACTTTAATGATAGCCCCATATCACATTTTGAAGTTGCTTTGGCTATCTCTAAATTAAAACTGCATAAATATCCTGGGATGGATGAAATCATCACTGAAATGCTTAGAGCTGGAAATACTTGTGTTGTCCATGGCTGACAAAAATTTTGAATATTTTTATGATAAAGGTGTTGTTCCTAAGGATTTTACTAGAGCTATTATTATCCTTATTTTTAAAAAAGGTGATCATAGTTCCTGTGATAATTATAGAGGAATTTGTTTACTTTCTCTCCCAGGAAAAGTTCTTTGCATGATTATACTTAACAGAATTAAGAATTTGGTTGATGGGCAACTGCGTGATGAACAGTGTGGATTCAGAAGTGGTAGGGGATGTATTGATCAAATATTTTCATTTAGGCAGATTCTTGAGAAATGTTTAGTTTCAGAAACCTGTGGTTGCTAGCTTTATAGATTTCAAAAAGTCTTTTTACTCTGTTGATCGACATAATTTGCGGTTGATTGTTAGATCATATGGAATACCTGATAAGCTGGTTAACATAATAAAAGCTCTCTATAATAACATTGAGTGTGACAGTTGGTGTGTCTTTCAGCGACTGTTTTAGCATTGCTAGTGGAATTAGACAATGGTGCATTTTGTCTCCCTTTCTGTTTTCTTTGGTTATTGATATATCATGCAAAATTCTTTGCAAGGGAAAGATTATGCAGATGATTTGGCCATGTTGGCTAATGATGTTGATGACATGAATTCTTTCATTAGGGCTGTTCATGAGAATGGTAATAGAGTAGATTTGGTGATAAACAGAGAAAAAACTAAAGTGATGAAAATTGGTCAGGCAGATAGTGCTTCAGTTGCTATGAATGACTGCTCTCTTGAGTAAGTGTCTCAGTTTAATTATCTTGGGAGCTATGTAACAGATACTGGTGATGTGTGGCATGAGATAAATAGAAGAATAGAGATTGCCAATGGGACTTTCAAGAATCTAAGGAGAGTGTGGAAAAATATACATATACACCTAAAGACTAAAATTAGGCTGTATAATAGTTTGGTTCTTTCTAAGGTTAGTTATGGTAAAATATGGACCCTTTGTAAGCAGGATAACAAGAAATTTGATGCCTGTGATTCTACATGCTTGCACAGTATCTTGGGCATTAGGTGGTTTGACTTTATAGTAACGATGAGGTTAGAAGGAGTCATCAACCTACTTTCAGCAGCATGTTGTGCAGAGAGATACTCCATTGGTTTGGCCATGTTGCCTGTATGTATAGCTGCAGATTGGCAAACAGGATTATGAACAGTGTGCCTAAAGACTTCTGGTTGGGTTGTTTTACCTATGAGTGGCACTTTTTTGCACACCATGGGCTAAATAACCAGGTCACAAGGACCCCAAAGACTCAGAGAAAGTTGGATGAGGAGACCCACTAGAACAATTGTTGGGGAACAAATGGTAGTCTCCCATTAAGGCCATTCAGTGTGTTCTTTAATGTGCACAGAGTATGGCTCTCCCGCAACAGGGCTATGCCTTTATATTTCATCTGATGGATGTTGGCCTTTCCAAGCCTGTTGGAAAGGCTTCAAGAAAAGGAGGAGACCTAGAATGTGATGGTTATACAATGCCATACAGGACCTTGCTAGAATTGGCCAACAGTGGCCAAATACAACACTGTAGCTCAGGACAGACGTGTCTGGATAGGAAAATTAAAACTATCTGGTAGGACCTCTGTAGCAGTTGGTATGTAGGCATGCATGCATGAAACATGTTGATTTTAATGACTTTTTTTATGTGATATAGCAAAAACATAGATTATACATTAATTTTGGAAAACCCGATGAATAAAAGCAGTTAAATTATATATTAGTCGAAAGGAAATTTCTTCCCAAATACTATAATATTTACCTGAAATATGATTTTTATTTCAATGATTCTTTTCAGAGTTGTACATTTTAAAACACAGGCCAGTATTATATAAGGTGGCTTGGATTGCTCACATTATTTGGATTTTCTGTCCTGCTTATGAAATGGAGGAGCACTTTGTGCTTTTTTTTCCTTTGCTGAATTTTGGGATTTTGGCTAAGTGCCAAAAAGTTACTGCACCAAAGCAAAAAAAAAAAACATTTATGTTATCAGAGTGACACAGTCAAAACACTGGGGGTGAGGGGGGTAAATACCCTCGCTGAAATTACCCTCTCACATGACAACTGATTTCCTGTGTCAAGGAAGTCCATTTTGTCTCCGCATCCAAAATCTCAATCATTTTCAGAAACCAATACAAGATCAAAGTTTTTTTACTTAAAAACAAAGAAATAAAAGAAAAAAATAACATATAACCTAATGCATTGTTAAATAAAATATCCACAGCAACAATTTATTAGCCAACCATCCAATGTAGCATAACTCCAAAAAGAGATAATTATCAATTGACTGAAAGATTGATAATTTACAGAAATAAAAACTACAGTCTAATCATAAAAAAAAAGAAAATAAAAAACTAACTTATGAAACGAGTGTATATCCAATTTCATGGGAAGTATTTGACTTAAATCACCTATGTAAACAACTGCAGCCACTTAGCAGATGGTTCTCCCCACTCTTGCATGTATGAGCAAGCAATTAGAATATCTGCTTCCCTGTTCTTTGATGCCATGGGCTGTAGCAGCTGCAGTCTTGAAGCTCTGGTTTTTTTAAAGTTTCAATCTGAAGAGCAGAAAATAACACAATGAATGCGGGGATAAATGATATGATAAAAATAATTCTAGGAAAACTGAAAAATGTTTAACCTTTTAATGCCCAGGAAATTTCAGAAAAAGATAGAGGGTATTAAAGACAAAGGAATAGCACTATTTGGATGAATCTATTTCAAATTTCGGCAGTTACGGATGTTAAGGGGTTAAAGCAGAAAAGAGTGCAAAACTGAGGGGGGGGGGGGTACTTGAGATACAGACTTGTACACAGAAGTACAAATTTTGCAATTACTTCCAAAATCTTGTGTTTTTAAAAATACTAGTTTTTTTTGTTAATTTTCAGAAGATTCTGGAAAATTCAAGGAAAAATTCGTTGATCATAATTCAAATCAAACACTAGTTTAAATCAGAAGATTGCCTCAGCAAAGAATAATGTTAACAAACAAATCGGAAATACCATATCAAGATTCTAAGAAATGGCAATCACATGGCTTTAACAAATTATTTATATTGTAGTTTAATAAAATATGCATCAGATGGAAAAAGAAATATTTTTCAAACTTGAATTACATATTTTTAAAGATATATGTAAGAAAATTTTCAAACTGCAATTTCTATTTTTTTTTTAATAAAGTTATTGTACTACATAGATATCTTGGACCTCTCATTTCAGATTCTGCCAATATTTATGTTTCCCAGGGAGCCTGAAGGGTTAATCAGCCTTTTGAAATTAAAATTAATACAGAAATTAAACTTTTGATTATTTTTAACGTAAAATGTCAAACACTATATCATCTATTAGGTATAAAAAATTTAACTGATCCATGCATCCTGAAATGCAAATACGGCCATGTGAAGGTTAGTTTAGTCAGTGGATGCTAAAATCTGATTCAGTGACAGATGTTACATGTTTTACATATCTATATAGTGTTAAGAATGTGTATTTAATGAAGTGTTAGTCTGCCTTTTCCTACCTAAAAAAAAAGACATAAGTAATACATGCACGTCCTATTGCAAATGATCATATTGTAAATTTTTAGAAAAAAAAAATATTAAAAGGCTAAATGAATAATTATTTGTAATTTTCATGTCTAAATATACACTGATCATCAAAAGTTAAGCATGGATAAATAAACTGCACATATCTCAAAACACATTTGGACATATTTAATCAAGTTTCACAGGAAGATACAAAGATAATGTGATAAATCACGAAAATTTGGGCCAATATGATTTACACATACCTTAAAAAAATGAATAAAAATAGGGTTGGGTTGTTTTACCTCTGAGCGGCACTTTTTTGCACACCATGGGCTAAATGGCCAGGTCACATGGACCCCAAAGGCTCAGAGAAGGTTGGGGGAGGGGACCCACTGGAACAGCTGTTGTGAGACAGATGGTAGCCTCCCGTCAAGGCCATCCAGCGTGTTCTTTAACGTGCACAGGGTATGGCTCTCCTGCACACAGGGCCACGGCTTAACGCCCCATCCAACAGATGGCAGCCTTTCCAAGCCCATCAGTGTCCCCTACTGACCGTGGGCAGGGCGGGGAATTTTGCGGAGATAAATCTCGACGCTGACCCAGCTGGGACTCGAACCTGGGAACTACAGATTATGAGCCTGGCGCGCTACCGACTAAGCCACCCCCGCCCCAAATAAAAATAGGGAGGAAAAAAGGGTAGAATACAAAATGTATAATCAACAAGTTGTGGTATCTAGCACTAATGCAGACCTGACAATGCCAAGGTAATCCAGAGAATGGGATAGCATTGAGCAAAAAAAAAGAAGTCTTTTTCTGCACCCAAGGGTAGAAATACATCTCCAAAGTATTTCCCATAGATATTCTATTGGGTTGAGATTCAGAGAGAATACAGCACACTCCATTTGTTGGATACCTTCTTCCTAGTGATATTGGTTGGCTACCTTCCTATATAAGAGAACTAGGAAGAAGGTATTGGATACCTTCTTCCTAGTGATATTGGTTGGCTACTCTTGCTCTGTATGGATGGGCATTAAGAAGAAATATTCACCTTCGGTATGGGATTTCTTGACCTATAAGATCAAGGATCTCATCCCGATATCTCACACCATTCACAGAACATAAAAATACATGAAATACAAGTCCTACACTAATAAATAATAAATAAATAAATAAATAAATAAATAAATAAATAAATAAATACCCCCTCAAGCAGCTGCTTGCCACAGAGGTCTGACAGGAGCCTGTCAGTTTATATGCCATAGTAGAAGGTCTGAGAGAATGGCAGGACCTCAGCAGAAAAACGCCACATACATCCATGCCTTACCCGGGGCTCGAACCCAGGTCCCTTAGATCAGTAGCCAAGCGCGTTAACCACTCGGTCAACACTTCTCTAAATAATGTTATGGGATTGGTTGTGGATTCCTCATTTCACTCCAGATCAGTATATGTCTTCTGTCTGAATGTAAAGCAAATATAGACTCATCCATGAACAGCAGTGGCTTCAAAGTTCTCAGAGGTCCAGGCTACATAATCATGACACCATTTGAAGTCGGCTTATATGTCTGGAGGTTAAAGAGATGCAGACAAGTCAACAGGCATAGAGTGCAGCCCTGTGAAGTATTCTGATCATAGATAGGCAGATGCCTACCTTCTCATAGCAGCAATTTTCTTTGATACATCATGAAGCAATCAGCTATTCCACACTGACACAGTTTGTTTGAAATTGTCAAGTGTTTGTGAAAAGACTCCTTTTATATGGTAATATGTTTTACATATTCCTTGATATTGTACACAATTTACACTTTGATTTTTTTTCCAAACTATACATTACACAAGTACATTAAAAACCTACATCTCCAATGATTTTTTTTACTCACATTTTGGTATCAGCACTTAACTTTGACATGCAGTGTAAATTGCATGTCAATTCTTAACTGAGATTTGCATTAACAAAAAACTTTTTTGTGGTAGTTAGTTTCCTACATACATACTAATACAGCTCAGAAGATTAAGCCAGCATTTAAATACATCATGCGATATTTCATTTTGGATTTGTGAATGGTTAAATCAAATACAAATAAATACCTGTGGTGGCTCATTTGCAATTTCTGTTCCATTTTCTGCAACTGCCGAAGCACTGATATCTTGCATCCACTGAAGAATTTTTCCAGTTGCAGCACAACCCCCCATGTGGTTTTCCCTTTTATCAACATATGGATCATAAACATCATCTTCTGTGTAGATAATAGAATGGTGTGATTTGTTCTCGATACCATATTTGTGAGAACGTTCAACATAATATGTTTGATTTGAAGTATGAATTTTTCCTTCAAATATACCATTTCGAAGAGATCCATATACAGATGCTTTATGTTCATCTATAAAGGAAACAATTTTATCACTGTCAAAACATAATACTTTTTAAAACAATTTTATGCTTGAAGTTAAAGTTTAAGAACAACTATGCATAGATGGAAATAAAATCAAATGAATAAATGATTTTAACATTTCTTTAAGCTATGGCTTTAATCTTTCTACAAAAGCACCCAAACATCTTAACCCTAATGTGCTATCTCAGAGAATTATTCACTTCAGAAGTGCTTACCACCTACATATGCCATACAATATATACTCAGTGGTTGCTGAATTGGGAAACTTTTCAATCTCCATAACTTCTGATATAAGCATTTTATTGGAAAATGTGACTGATGAAATACTGAAGATCATAATCAAATCTATCTAAATCTCTATTTTCAACAATATTCATTCAGTATTTAAAGAGGCAAGAAAGTTGAATGTTTAACAGCAGCAATGGTATTAAACATTCAACTTTCAAGTAAATTCAGTTTCAAAATGTGACTGAAGATAGATTTGATTATGATCTCCAGTTTATTTTCAGTCTGTTTATTTTAGAAGTCATAGACCTAGAAAATACGTTCTCGTTGACATAACAAGTCATAATTTAATGACCACTGAGTGTATAATATACACAAAACAGTGAAAAAATATACATGCAAAACATAATATACACTACAGGAAATAAAAAATGCAACACTTGCAAAAAGTTATGCAAATGTGATGAAGTTTAGGGAGGCAGTAGTATATGGAAATGATTAGGTTTGCAGGACAATCGAAACGATTGGATAGGCGTGAGCTGTTGTCACAGGTGTAGAGCAGTCAAACACAGATAAAAGAAACCAAAGTTCCCTGGTTGACAAAACGTTGTGGAAATTGTTCTAAACCACTAAAGATATCTTACACAGACATCAACAGCTGTTCCAACAGACTTTGAGTGTGGAAGAATCATTGGTCTTAGAGAAGCTGGTTTCTTGTATAGAAATGTGGCCAACAACATTGGCCACAATCCTAGCACCATTGTACACATATGGTGCCAGTGGGTTCAGGAAGGATCCTGCACATGCCGACAAGTATCAGGCAGATGACGTATGACCACAGAGCGACAGGACTGCCATTTGTGACACATGGCATTGCATGACAGATTCGCGACTGCAATGCAACTGCAAATTGCATTACTTTCTACTGATATGCATTATAATCATTTTTGTCTGTTGACTGAGTTGTGCTCCGATTCATTAATTTTTTTCCCCAAAAGACATACTGCATATAAAATTGTAATTTACTTAATCCATGTTAAAGGCTAATAATGCTACAAGATTTTTTTTTTTACTTTCCAAATCTGAAATTTAGAAAAAACATGTTTAATGTATATAAGATGAGCCACAGAACTAGAAAAAAATTAATGAGCTGTGAAATATGAATACATTTAATAAACTTGTGAAAAGACTAATATTTGCTTAGGTAAATAAATCAAATTAGCACCAGTTGTATAAGTTCCCAAATATCACTTTGGAAATATTTGCATGCAATTAGTTTTTTTTTAATCTAAACAACTAAATAATACTTAAAATAATTGAAAATAGTGTTATTACAAATCATACCCATTAAAATAGTTACCCTAAATATCCTAAAATTAATGCCCACAATTCTATGGAAATCCTGACAATTTTGGTGAAAAAAGTGTGATGCAAGTCACAGTTGTTTTTTGATACAATTAAAATTAAAAATAGTTTTAATCCAATATTGAGTCATTAATCCTTACCATACCATGCCTGAAAAATTGAACTATACCCTGTGGTCAGGTATTTTTTCAACTGTGTTCAGGCAAAAAAAGAGATCTTTATAACTTTTTTGCCCAATAACTACTAAAAGGAATTATGCCATGTTGTACGCCAAATTAATCAGCATTTAATTCTATATTTTCTGAAAATAAAATATTTAACATAAAAAAGATTAGTTTCATTTTAATAGGGCTTTAATAGAGGCATGTAGTAAAAAATATATCTGGCAATACAAATAAAAAATCTATTTAACACAACCAATAGACAAAAATGATTATATTGCATATCAATAAAAAGGCCATTTAATGCATAAGAGAAAAATAAATTTTTTCTTAAATGAAAAAAATTACTCTCTTTTTTCAATTTTTTTTTTTTGGTGTTATACTTTGAGAAAAGTCTAAGCTTTTTGCCAGTCAAATAAACTAGTCAATGTTAGAATATACCAAAAGAAAGAACATTTAATTGGGGTTAAGAAAATGACAAAATTAAAAGACAGGTAAGTAAAATTTTATAAGCATTTTTTTTTAGAAAATTGCAAAGTTTTACTGTATTTTTGCAATTTAAATTCAGTAAAAAATTATTCATTATTCCTCCTCAACATTTCTCATTATTCCTCATTAACAAAAAATTTATTTTGCCAAATTTTCTGAAGTATTTCACTACCTTAATATATATATTATTCATAATATTTCTATTATTACCTAAATCTTTAATTTTTACAAAATCATTTGGTCATTTATGCAAACAACATATAATGCCTATTTTTTGTCAATACACAAACTTTAAGACAGGTAGCAGTGTTACAAAAATTTATTTTGCTTTAAAGCAAGATTTAAATAAAAACTGGAGAGATAAATAGCTGTGAAGAAATTAAATAAAAATATTTCAAAGCAAATTTTGCCCACTGATTTTTACTCCACTAAAATTATAGTATTCCCACCTACCAAATTCCAACTAGCCATCACATAAAATATCCTCATTAATGTAAAACTGACCGAACTTTGTAACACAGATATTGTCTCCCTCTGCCAGCATGGCGTCCGATCCTTAGAGTACATAACATACAACTCAGAAATTCCACGCCCCCCCCTAAACACTCTCCTCTCTCATCACCGATCCCCATTTGCCACCTGCACTAATGCACACCCACCAAACCCTTTAGAACACTTCCATAATGCCTCCTAAAATTGACGATTAACGTACCCCACACACAAACTCCCAATAGCAATACAAATATGAAAACCACTATTCAGACACTCAAAAACAATTATCTTAACCTCAAATTTCAGTTCACGAAATTTATTAATTCACTAAAAGTACTGCATTCATTATAATTATGAATTACTAGCCACAAATAGTGAAGCTTCCCTCGACATATGCAGATCTTGGCATTTTCCCATAATCCCATACCCTCTCCCAACCTCCGTTATATGCAGATCGCATTACGGCCACCTGCACATCGGCTGACCACTCCGATCCTTGGAGCTGAGCCACTGACATGTCAATTCAATAAAAAAAAAGCTCCCTTGACATCTTTTTATTTTATTCATATGGTCAGCTCTCAGCCAGCTAGTGGGGGGACTGTCCTAAATATAGAACAGCAGCTATGGCTTTCCCACTAACTGGACTGTGATAATAGCAGTTTGAGCAAAAGGTTTTTTTTTTTTCAGAGACATCAAAAGTTGAGGAATAAATTGAAAAAAACAAACATTTTTAGAAGCTCTGAAATGTCTATTATTACATGTATATAAAAAAAGTCAGTTCAAACTTTAATATGTAAAAAGCATTTTTTATAGTACTAGGCTATATATGCAAGCTTTGTGAACCTGATTTTACAGGTAGTGGCAGTGTAAGGGTAAAATTGTGATTAAAAATCAATCCAAAGTGAATGCACAGTATTCCCTGTTAAGATAGACATCAAACATTAATTAATAGATTCTGAAAAAAATTCATTGCCACCATGGCGGGAATCGAACCCGCATCTCTCCAGATTCATGCCAGAGCATGCTACCATTGCAGCACGCATCGGATAATGAACTCTTTCAGAATATGACCTTATAAATCTTCTTCCTGAGACATGACTGAGAAGCTCCATCTATACTCGAGGAGATGCAACTTTTTCAGTCGTTGCTATTTGATTATCAGATGTTAATGAGAAGGTCGCTAACGCTAAGACGTTAATATATATATATATATATCGGACCCGTATCTCTACAGATTCATGCCAGAGCGTGCTATCATTTCACCACGCGTCGGACAACGAACTCTTTCAGAATATGACCTTATAAAGGTAGCATGCTCTGGCATTAATATATAATACCATTTATAATGGTAGCACACTCTGGCATTAATATATAATACCACTTATAATGGTAGCATGCTCTGGTAATGGTAGCACACTCTGGCATTAATATATAATACCACTTATAATGGTAGCACGCTCTGGCATGAATATGGAGAGATGCAAGTTTGATTCCCGCCGTGGTGGCGATAAATTTTTTTCAGAATCTATTAATTAATGTTTGATGTCTATCTTAACAGGGAATACCGTGCATTCACTTTGAATTGATTTTAATTATATATTAACGTCTTAGCATTAGCGACCTTCTCATTAACATCTGATAATCAAATAGCAACGACTGAAAAAGTTGCATCTCCTTGAGTATAGATGGCGCTGTCTCAGTCACGTCTCAGGATGAAGATTCATAAGGTCATATTCTGAAAGAGTTCATTGTCCGACGTGTGGTGCAATGGTAGCACACTCTGGCATGAATCTGGAGAGATGTGGGTTCAATTCCTGCCGTGGAGGTGGTGAATGTTTTTCAGAATCTATTAATTAATGTTTAAAATTGTGATGATACACCCATTCACTTTTACTTTTCCTTAAAAAAAAAATACCCCTCAAGCAGGTGCTTGCCACAGAGGTCTGACAGGAGCCTGTCAGTTTATATGCTAGAGTAGAAGGTCCGAGAGGATGGCAGGACCTCAGCAGAATAAACGACACATACATCCATGCCTTACACGGGGCTCGAACCCAGGTCCCTTAAATCATTAACCAATTCTATTTTATTTACATTATATTTATTATTTTGGGGATTATTCTTCAGTTGGATCATCATTTTTGCTCATCCAGACTGCTTAAGGAGTTGATCGCAATTCCAACTTTCGATTGACAGCTGCTAATGCACACCTAAGGACACATCCTGTCTTGCATTATAGCTAGCGCAAGGATGCGATTGTAAGTTTATGCAAATGTCCTACCCAGAGTGCAACACACGTCAGTTGCATCACATGTATAGTAAGTGATGTTAGGTCATGGATTTAGTCAGAATGAGAGTTACAGAGATAGGGTTGTTGAGAAGATATGAAGTTTTTAGTGAACAGTAGTTAGTTTTTGTTGTTGAGTAGAGATGGAATTAATTGGAGAGAACTAGTAGTTGAGAGAATGTGAGCTTTTAGTTACTCAGAAAATTGTATTCATCAGTTTATTTGGCGAGTCTTTTTTTTTGAAAATAAACTGTTTATTTTATGAAATATTTTACTTTCCTAGTTTTTCCTCTTTAGCAGGATAATTGTTTGATTAGATTTAACTTTAATAATTTGACAATCTTTTTGAATTAAATTTTTTTTTTGACTACGTAACGCAATAATATACTTAGCAAACCCTCATATTTCACTTTATTTGGCAATATTAATTGCCTGATGCCCAATGCTATCCAGAAAATTAGCTTAATTTGGATCAGTAAAAGGTCTAAAGAGAAGTTTAACATACTTTTGGAGCATTACACAGTGAATAAAAAAAGTGACGCACCAAACACAGGGACTGTATATGTATATATAAATGCATAAATTGCATGTTATTTAACGTGATTGTCAAAGTTTAACAAATTTTTGAGCTCATTATATTAATCATAATTTAACAGTAGCTTAAGCTGAAATTTTTGTTGAGCAAGAAGCTTAACTTTTGTATTAGTCAAAGATACTGAAGTTTTAGTGCAGTTATTGCTAATAGTTAAATTCTTTATTGTATCTATGTAAAGATTAGAAGTGTCTGGCCACACAAAATAGGTAAATTTTTATAATCAGCAAGTTTATTGCAAGCTTAGGGTAGCTTTCGTATTGTATTGCTGCACAGCAATACCTTTGCAGTTTTTTTTTTATCTTGAGCATTGCTCAAGATAAAAAGTTTCAAAATTTCATAAATTCAAAATTGCTACACATAATTCAGATTGCTAAACATGTCTGCTAGTAATATGGCAGATTCCACCATTATGACTACCAACTTAGCAAAAGCAGGATGTGATGAAAGAAGCAGAAGTGTTAATGAATCTGCTTGAAGATCATCAGGGGGGAAAAAGAAGAAGACAACAATCCTAAATTAGCTACGTCAGCTCACGAACATATAAACTTTGAAAGTAAAGTTCCATCTTTTGTCCCGTCAGAAGCAAGTGATAGAACAGAGTATTATCAACTGCCTCAATGACGAGTTGCCAACCCATTTATTAACTGTAGTCCTAAAGTCAATTGGGCTTTACCTGAGATAAGGTTCGATGGTTCAAAACCTCTGTCATTGTGGTCATTTGTCAAGTCCATGGAACAGCATTTCCATTTACATGAAGTGCCCGGCAACAAAAAGGTGGTTTCAGCAGTATCTTGTTCAATTGGATGTGCTAAGCAATGGTGGAATAACCTAGGATGTTGTCATGGAATAGAAATTTGGAAAGACTTTAAAAACAAACTTTTGGAAATCTACCCACTTTATGATGAGTTTACACATCTAGTTACAGAATTTTTTTCATGAAGACAAAGGAGATGATATCGAAACATTCATCTGGGGTAGAGTTATACCAGCTATACAATGCTGCTGAAATTGAAATAACAAACTGCATTATGTCTCAATTACTTTTGCCCATAAGAGAATTTTTAGAAGTATGATGTGTAATTTCAATTTCAACTTGAGTCATATTGGCTCAGCAATACACCACAAGAAGAGAATCTGTAAAAACTGCATTAAATCAACAATGGATGCAGTCCTCGCCAAAGCAGAGATATCATGTTGAATCTCGCAAAATGACTCCCGCACAACCGGAAGTTACGTGGTTCAGACAATTTGCACAAAATGCGCCTACAACAATGCAGAACGAAAAAAGCAGAGATTATGTTCCACATCAAGCTTCCAACAATGAAATTAGACCAAAAACTTATTACAAATAATAGAAATACTTTTAGGTGTGTGTAATATTTGCGGCCGACTAGGGCACACGGAGCAATAATTACTACAGAAAAAACGGTTATTCGGGAAACTTAAATTAGGGTCTTTGAAGCGAGAGGCCAAAGTTCCTCAAGAAAAACCCTCTCATGAGTTGTCTTTGCCACTGTAGGCACACAATGTTCAAAAATTACCATTTGTGAAGCTTTATCATGAAAAAACTTAATTTGTAGCTTATATCGATACAGGAGCTAATATTTCATGTCTACAGAAGAAAGTATGAGATAAAATTCAGAGAAGTTGTAAATGTGAAATTGCAGCCATGGTTCCGTGGACCTTTGAACTTAGCTTGTGGTACCAAGCAGTGTTTTCCTCAAGGAACTGTTGAATTGCCTATCACTTTAAACAATGTGGAGATAAGATTTAAATTTATTGTAATAAATGAGTTATTAATACGACTCCTTGATAGGAATGGATGCAATACGAAAACAATTGATAGAATTTGATTTTGTTAATACTATTTCACTGAAAACAACAATCAAAGAAAAACTTGATGTCAGTCAGATAAAATTAGATATTAGAAAACATGCTGACAACACTCACTTAGAACATGATAAAAGTTAAATTAGAAGCTCTGCTAAATTCTAAATACAAACTTTTTAACAACAAGACTGGCAGATGTCAAATTTTGTAGCATCATATTGACACGGGTAATAGTAAACTATATAATTATTCTCTAAGTAAAGAAGAAATAAGGAAATGATAAAAGATTGAATAACTAAACCTAGTTTTAGCCCTTGGGCTTCACTGGTCATCCTCATTAAAAAAAAAAAAACTGGAGATTTAAGATTTTGTGCAGACTATCAACAACTAAATACTGTCACAGTTCCCAATAGATATCCACTACCTATTATTCAGAATCTACCGACAACTAGCTGGCAAGAAATTTATTAGCACACTAGATTTGTCTTCAGGATATTGGCACGTGTGACACTAACATTCACCATATCAACCCAAAACTGCTTTCCTCACAAAAGACGGATTATTTCAGTTTCGTTGTTTACCATTTGGCTTATCCGGAGCACCAGTCATATCAATGTCTTACGTCTGTGGTCCCGGGCAATCTGAAAGGAAAAATTTGCGAAGTCTACTTAGATGACATAGTTATTTTCTCTACTGATTTTCTGAGCATCTGTGTGATTTAGATTTGGTTTTCTCAAGGTTAACAGAGGCCAGAATCACTACAAAATTATCTAAATGCACATTTCTCTGAAAAGACATTCAAAACCTCAGCTTTAAGGTTAATGCAGATGGAGTAAGAACATTAGCTAATAAGGTCAAAGCCTTAGAATGATTTTCCACACCACACAATTCAAAGCAACTTAGATTTCTACGAATGTGTGGCTAATACCGACAATTTTTACCTAATTTTCCAAATTTGGCCGAACCTTTATGCGAATTATGCCAAAAGTGAAAATGGTTTCATTGGACACCTTCTTGCAACACAGCATTCCAAACATTAAAAGATGTATTGTGTCCATGCTCCCATGTTACCCTTGCAGCAGTCAGGCAAACCTTTCAAGCTTTACACTGATGCTTTCAATGTTGGTCTCTGCTATTCTCAACCAAATGCAGGATGACAATTGTGAACGTATCATTATATATGCCAGTTGTAGTTTGAGTCACACCGAAAGAAATTATAGTGACTGAAAAAGAATGTCTAAGCATAATATGGGCTCTAGAAAAATTTAAAGTGCAATTACACACTTCTGATATTACCATTTTCACAGACTATGCTGCTTTACAATGGTTGTAGACATTCACCAATTTAATAAGTCATCTAATGCACTGGGCATTGCATCTTCAAATATTCGATTTCCAGGTCGAGCACCAAAAGGGAACTGCACATCAACTACCCGGTGTATTGTCCTGTGCTCCCGTGTGGCCAGCAGAAGTTACACCAGAGCTGGAGGATAAGCTTTTTGCTCCATCGCTCATCACAATAGTTCGCATTGAATATAAGGAACACTTAGTTAAAGAACAACAAAAAGATTTAGAATATGGAAATGTATATCATTATTGCTGGTGAATTACCTCTAGATCCTAGTATAGCTTTAAGTATCATTGGAAGAACCAGACATTTTCAATTAATTAATGATATTTTGTACTACTGCAGATGACCCAGTCAAATAAGCAATTATCGTTCATTTATCCCCAAGACTTTAAGAGATTATGTACTCCAAGAATTGCATGATGTATCCTCAGCAGAACATCTAGGTATACACAAAACATATCAGAAGGTAGCCAAAAGAGCATATTGACCAGCTTTGAAAAAAGAGGTAAAAACATATGTAGAAACATTCTTAATTTTTCAAACCACAAAATTCAATCAGAACCATCCTTGTGGTCTTATGAAAAGCACATCTCCAGTGAACCCATGGAAATAGTGTACATGGATTTAATGGGCCCCTATCCACAAACACAAGAGGGATCCCAATATATTCTAGTCTTAGATTATTTTTCAAAATGGATTGAAGTATTTCCCATTAGGAATGCAATGGCAACAATTGTATCAAAGAAGTCTATAAAAGAATTTATGTGCAGGTACGAGGTACCCAATAGTTTTGGACAATGGGCTCCAATTCATTTCAATTGTCTTGCTGAAGTATGGGAAATGTTTAAAATAAAACACATATATACAATCCATATCAAATAGTGATATTATGAAGCGCCATAGTCAAATTAACTAAAATAATTAATTGAAATATTGGAAGAATGATATCTGCATATGTTGAAAATAGACATAGTACCTGGGATAAATATTTGCAACAGTTTTCCTTTGCTCTATGCACTTCATTATATGAAACAACTAAATTCACATCTTCAAGGATATTTATAGGAAGGGTTGGGTTGTTTTACTTCTGAGCAACACTTTTTTGCACACAATGTGCCAAATGGCCAGGTCACAAGGTACCTAAAGGCTCATAGAAGGTTGGGGACCCACTGGAACAGCTGTTAGGAGACAGATGGTAGTCTCCCGTCAGAGCCATCCAGCATGTTCTTCAACGTGCACAAGATATCGCTCTCCCACACATGGGGTCATGACTTAATGTCCCATCTAATGGACAGCAGCCTTCTCAAGCCCATCGGTGTCCCCTACTGACCATGGGCAGAGAAGGGAATTTTGCAGAGATAAATCTCAATGTTGACCAGGCTGGGACTCTAACCTGGGAACTGCAGATTACGAGCCTGGCATGCTACTGACTGAGCCACCCTGCCCCATTTATGGAAAGAGCTGACATTACCCTGGGACAGACTTATTGGCCAACCTGCATCTCCACAAACCACTGAATTTAGAATGGAACAGCATATTCAAGCCATTTCAAAGGCACAAAATAATTCCCTATGAGCACAAAAGAAGCAATGAGAAGATTATAATAAAAGAAGATCACATATGGAATTTAAAATAGGTGATAAAGTATTAATTAAAATGCAGGCGGCCTTTCCAAGCCCATCAGTGTCCCCTACTGACCAGGCTTAAAAGTAATAAAGGAAGAGGATTCATCAAGAAATTTGATCCATTGTATGCTGGGCAATATATTATAAAGAAAAAACTTCAAACTTATTGTATGAACTAGCCAACATAACCACTAATGCGTCATTAGGATATTACAATATAGTGAACATTAAAGAGTATAAAAGTTCAATAGAATTTTCCAGATCAAAAGTCTCAAATAATCTGGATGCTACAACAAAACTTGGAAAATGATGTCTATGAGGATGATGGTGAACCACTAGCAACCAGAGGAGAGAAGAAAAGATTGGATTATAACCTATTGCATACAACAGGAAAAAAGATAGTAAAGTCAGATTCAGCAGTTCCATCGATGTCGAGAGTGTAGTGAGATGTCAATGAGACTAGGACAGCCTGCAGAGCGACAACAGCAACATAGCAGTCAACATAGGATAGATGACATCATAAGCGAGATCTTCAGAAGCGTTTACACCTAGCTTATCAACACAGGAATGGAGTCTCTGGGAAACAGCTGGATGATTTATCTCAATGGAATACCAACAAGGAAAATTTAAGTCAAATTATATATTATTATTATTCTTCCACTGTGGCACTAATTATTATATGAACTAATAAATCAGCACTTTAGCGTCGATTTAAATTTTAGAGGAAAAATTGTCTGGAGCCGGGTGGGATATGAACCCACAACCTCCTGATAACATGTCAGATGCTCTGGACCACTGAGCTACCAGCCGCCGATCAAGATCTCCTCTAATTAGCGCTATGAACATTCCTTTTATGTTATGATCTTGATTGGTGGCCGGTAGCTCAGCGGTCCAGAGAGGAGGTCATGGGTTCATATCCCACCCGGCTCAAGACAATTTTTCTTCTAAAATTTAAATCGACATTAAAGTGCTGATTTATCAGTTGATATGGAATATTGCAAGAGTTTTTCATTATTTACTAATTATTATATGATGCCTTATTTCTTTTTTTCTGGAATATATGAAGACAGAGACAACTGAAGCTTATTTATTGTTGTTTATACTTAAAAGATTTTGAAATGTTTCATTTCATGTTAAAACTTTTAGAGTTTCAGATTTTTTTTGAAAACTGAATTTACTATTCAAAGTTTATAATTTGAATTTACAATGTGAAGTGATTAGATTTTTTTATGTACTCTTGTTCATCTGAAGTTCTAGTTGAACCATAAAGAATTATATAACATGATTTCAAGTGAATTGTAGATTTTTTTTGTTTCAGCTGACTGAAAGCTGAATTGAGTGTTATAAGTTAGAAATTTGAAATTATAAAATGTTTATGGATGTGAATGATGAGAATGAAAGAAAATTTAGTGTACAGTGATTGATTACATAAAGTCATATTTGAAGTATATAAATCGTATTTAAATTGATTCTTATTGTAAAACTTGGATAGCATTATATTGGATGAAATATTAGCATTATATAAGATAAATCATTGATACAGTTTTTCTTTACTCTTAGATATGACGTAAATGAGTTTAAATCTGTTCAGTGATACTGATGCAACAATGATGTGTAATTATTGGGATGACAATGTCAGCATTGTTTGCATATGCAGGGTGTCTGAAAAATATAGGTACAAACTTTTAGGGAAGGTAGATAACATCTAAAGGAATGAGAATTGCATAGGAACCCATAACCGGAAACGTCACCGTAAGTCAATAGGCGGCGCTGTTCATCAGTGCGTTAGAGGGGAAATTTCGGATTTCCTCATTCGAGCGGTAGTCGGCTGACGAAGAGCATGCAAAGGTATTCAAACAGGGAGCTGGCAGACATGCACTCAGTGTATGGAATAGCTGAGGGCAACGGACGAGCCACTCAATGAATGTATCAAGAACACTTCTCACACAGACATGTACCGGGCCACCGTTTGCTTGCATGTGCGCATCAAATTTTGTGCGATTATGGGTCATTAAGAGGGAGCAGAAGTGAGGGCAGGCCATCTAGTATGCCATTTGTAATAATTATGTCCAATAAATGTTTTCCCATTAATCACTGTCTTGTGTCCTTTCAGATCTTGTACCTCTGCTACCACTTTCCCATGACGTTTCTGGTTATGGGTTCCTATGCAATTCTCATTCCTTTAGATGTTATCTACCTCCCCTAAAAGTTTGTACCTATATTTTTGAGACATCCTGTATATATGAGCTGACCACAATGTCTTGAAGTTTTGTACCCTTTTAGAGCTGTCCACAATGACAAAGACTAGTTTAACTGAGACAGTCACTAGCAAAACTCCTTTGGGAGGTGGATGTAAAGCTTGATGAGGGGAGGTAATTAATGCTAGTATTTTTATTTCAGCTAGATCGTGATTTATTGTGTTTAGAAGAAATTTTAGCAGATGATTACACTCCCACTTGTTTGTAAAATGAAATTTTTAGCTTCGCAATATTTGATTGTAAATTGATATTTGTTAAGAGGATTTAACAGAGTACCAATACCCATTTTTTTATGTCTGGCAGACACGAAAGAAAATTAGATTTTGCGTATTTTATTGTTTGTTAGGGAAATAAGTGGATGTTATGTAC
Source organism: Ryuthela nishihirai (assembly GCA_038380435.1). Lineage (NCBI taxonomy): Eukaryota > Metazoa > Arthropoda > Arachnida > Araneae > Heptathelidae > Ryuthela > Ryuthela nishihirai. The sequence continues at coordinate 19,805,936 of JAWZYU010000001.1, read as the reverse complement.
CCCACTTGATGCACCTGTATTTATATTCTGTGAAAAAGAAGAATTACAGTATTATCCTTTTTTTTTCTTCTTTAACCTTTTAGCATTTAAACAGATTAGGAGTTAGATTAACAAGCTTTATACAATCTAGTATGTAACTTTTGGAAATATATCAGAATGTGACACTAGTATGCAGTTAACTGCAACAGCCCTTGGTATGCAATTACACAAGCAGATTTTACACATTGTTAGGAGAAATGGGAGTAGGTACCTTTGGTTGTGATGGAAAATTCTGTCTAAGTGAGAGTAGATAGTCTTATCAAATTTGTGTATGCATACTCATTACTTTATTTATGTTCAGCGATTTGTAAATGATGTAGGAAGTGTCCTTTTATTCAAAACTGCTCATCAAAATCTGTTAGGTCAAATTTTGACTCCCTTTGAGAGGGAAGTTGTGGTGGTCCACCCATTCACTTTTACTTTTCCTTAACCAGTTTTACTTTATTAACATTATATTATTTTGGGGTTTATTCTTCAGTTGGACATCATTTCTCTCGGCCAAGACCACTAAAGGAGTTGCACATGCACAACTCCAACTTTTGATTGATAGCCACTAATGCACACATAAGGATACGCCCTGTCTTGAGTCATAGTTAGCATTAAATGATCAGGTTATGCAAATGTACTTCCCAGCATGCAACACATAAGTGTCAGTTATGTGGAAAAGAGTTATGTAGATAGTTTAGGTCACAGAGTTAATAGAGAGAAGTTATGAAGTTGGTTGAGATGAAGTTTTTGATGGAAAGTATTGTTTTTTAGTTGAGTAGAAATGGAGTAATTGAGAGAATATGTGTTTTTAGTTGCTCAAAATATTGTATTCATCAATTTATTTGGTGAATCTATATTTTTATTTAAAATAAACTTTGTTTTATGAATAATCTTGACTTTCCTAATTTTTCTGTTGAGCAGGATAACTGATTTGATCAGATTTAACTTTAATAATTTGACAATCTTTTTCAATTAAATTCTTTGTGACTAAATAACACAATATTACATTTAGCAAACCCTTATATTTCACTTTATTTGGCAAGATTAATTGCCTGGCACCTGATGCTATCCAGTAAATTAGTTTAATTTGGATCAATCAAAAGGTATAAAGAGAAGAAGTTTAACATACTTTTGTAGCATTGCAAAATAATCGGGAATATATATCAAATTTAGTTTGTAAATGCTCAGGATTAGTTTAAAAAAAAATGGGGAAAAATTAAAACATAACTAGGGAACTGTGGTTCCCGATGGATATGACATTGTATTTTTCTCTGTTTATAAATACTTCTGAAATGGCAGTGGAATAACATCAAAACTCTGTGTAAAGGACATAACATCCGATAACAAATAGTTACAAAAGTAATGGAGATAGTTTAACTTAAAAAGAACTATAATGCTAATACTTTGCACTGATAAGTTGATAACTTTGCACTGATAATTTTGTCATTGGCAAATTTTCAAGCTGAGCATATATCAGTGCAAACTTGCAGTTTAGTGTAATTTAAGAACATTATAGATTAGAATTATATATAGTGAATTTTGTTTATATTTAGATACTTCTGACAAGTCAAGAGTTAAATTTAATTTCTTTTAATTCTTATCTTATATACTGAAAATGTTTTTATTATTAAAACTGCATTTCACACTTACCCAACAGGTGACCTTCATAAATGTGAGATGTATCAAAATCATCCATCACTCCATCAGGAATGTCAACTATCAGCTTCTTTGAAAACACAGATGTGTCACGTTTGAGCCGTAAGTTAAAATTTCTGAAGATATCAAAAACACAAGTCTTTAGAACTTGCATCTAATCTTTTACCTCAAGATTTTCAACAAAAAACATTAAAACATTAGTGATCAAGCCATTTTATAAAACCTGAAAATTACAGTGGTACAGCAATTAGAGTAGGTATGGACTGTCTTTAAGATTATCATAGGTCTAAGCTCTCATTAAAACAGCTAAAAACAATAGCCATCAAGCTTAAGGCTATAGGTTAAAATTTCTGTCAACCACTGTAGCATATTTTCCAACTATACTGTTTTCAACCAATGCAATTACATACAATAGTTGATGAAATGCATATATAAATGGTTTGGATGTAAGAAGTGGCTGGGTGCGTAACAGACACAACTATGGTACTCAAAAGCAAATAGGGGTACCTTAAAAGCTGTAATTAAAATTAAAAAAAAAATACCTATCTTCCTATATGTGCCCTAAAAATAAGAAATAAAATAAAAACAAGCATATTGATAGTGCAATTAGTCACTGGATTTGTATTTGCTTCAATGGAAGATAAAACAGCAGCAATCTTCTTGAGTTGGTAAATTGGCACCCTATCTTCCTTTGAAACAAATAAGAATCCAGTGACTGACTGCACCATCAACACATGCTTTAATTTTATTTTCTACTTTTTAGGGCACATATGGGAATTTTTCTTAATGTTTCAATTTATATCTTTTGTCACTAAAAACACTTATCTTCAGAAACTTTCATTTAATATATGACTCATAAACATCAACCACATTTCTCCTTGTTCCTTTATTTGGAGGGGAAAGGAGTTGTGATTTAAGGTAGTCCATGAAATTGTAGCCTTGATTTGGAAGGGAGAGGGGTATGTATTAAAGGTAGTCCATGACATTGTAGCCTTTATTGGGAGGGGAGAGGGATATGTATTAAAGGTAGTCCATGACATTGTAGCCTTTATTGGTAGAAGGGGTAGGTATTAAAGGTAGTCCATGACATTATCATAAGCTTTAATTTGAGATATAACCTGTTAAGGTCACCCCTGAAAATCCCCCCCCCCCTTTTGGGATGGGAGGAGAATAATGGTGAAAGGGGAGGAAGCATAATTTGAAGTAGACTATGACAGTCCTCACATGAGCTTTTATCTGGCACCTAATTCATAACTGTGGCCCTGTATCTGGAAGAAAATGCATGGTGGATAATTTTTTTTATAGCCTACAACATTCCCCATGACACATAAATCATAAACCCCAAAATATCAAATTAGTCAAAAAAAAGTTTTAGGTGTCAGATAAAATTTTATAATTTTATCTGACACCTGATTCATAACTGTGCGCCCTGAATCTGGAAGAAATAATGATCATATTTCCCCATTTTTAGGGAGAAAGGGGGATAAATTTTGATAACTCATAAAACTTCCCATGTTACAAACTTCCATTTGGCATACAACTTGTTACTATCAGCCCCTGCGTTCAAAAGATTCAGTACAACAACCCTTCCCATATTTTCCCCTTTTTCTGTGGGGCAGGGGGGGGGGGAAAGAGGAGAAAGCATGGGAGATTTTTTTTTTTATAATCTGTGGCATTCCCATTCACAAGCTTCATTTGACACAAGTCTATTACTCTAGGCCCTCATGTTCTAAAGATATAGTGTGACAATAGTTTTCATATTTCCCCCTTTTTACGGGGAAAAAAGCATGGTGGATAAATTTTTTATAGTCTACAACATTCCCCATGACACATAAATCGTTAAGTTTGTCCCTTGTGTTTAAAAGACATGGTGGAACAACTGTGTTTTGATGAACACATAAACTGACAAATAACGAGTGAAAAGCAACAGAACGATAGGTAATAAAAATAGCCTATAACCATTGCATTAAATAATCAGCAGGATTACTAAGACTATAAATCTAGTTAACAGAAGGAAGCTGAAAAATCACAGATGGTACAATCAAAAATGTTTGCAAAAGTTCAAATTGGAGAACTGCAAAAATTGGGATGATATTAACATTTCCCATATGTCAATGAAGTCCTTGATAAGATTCTTGATACTATCAGTTCTACAAGTGATAACTGTTGAGGAGACAGTCTTCATAACCACAGTTGGCATTTATTGTAAGAGGCAGTTACTTTAAGATGATGAAGAATTGATAATATCGCTAAGTCCCAATACTGAGGAGAGATGAAACTAGTAATGTCAAAAGTCTACAGAACTTATTCATTAGAATAAGATCTGTAGACTATTGAATGTTAAAACATGTTAATGATGCCACTACAACAATTAAATGACCATTCCAGCTGAAAAACAAAATACATGAAACTAGTGCAGTAATAGACAGATAACTGAACACATAGTACTTGCAAGCTCAAGTACATTACTTGACACAGGTCATTACAGTAACAGTACCCAGAACAAACTGCACTCAATAGGATATTATAGTTGCAATTCTTTTTCAACTTAGATATTTTTATGAAATGTGTGTGTCAGTTACCTTAATTGTTTATGACTGCACTGAGTTCCACCTACTATTTCTCAGCTATGATGGTTATCACTTGGTTATAGGAGCATATGTAGTATAAAATAAAATCACAGTGTAAAATAATATAAATTTAATAAAACTCTGTAATACTGTATATAAGAAAAATAAAGCAGAAATAAGGCAGTATTATCCAAACATTTGGTAAATACATTTGATAATAGTAAATGTATCAGGATCTAAGGTAACAAGATTTTATAAAAATAGATGCCAAAATGGCACATAAGATGTGCTAGTCTATATTTCAGGTACAGAAGTATCTCCTTAACATAGAATAGCATTTCTATATCTCTATAATTAAATTCCTTATGAGAGATGATGACAATGTATGAAGTTTGTAGGTATGGTAAACACCATGCAAGGTGAGTTGCATGTATTTTTTTCACATTTCATTGGTAATTTCGGGTGCATAGATATCGCTAACTAAAAAGGTCAGTAGCTTTGATATTATAAAGTTTGAGTGCACAGAACTGTAAGGTGGTCTACAATTGACCTCACATTCCCGAATCTCACAGTAAGTGGTCTACTTACCTGACCTATTATATTATCCACATCCTAACTTGCACTACCAATTTTTTAGAAGACTAGACTAATTGACTAGTTATTGGAGCTTATGCAGACATCAGATACTGTATTAGATTATATATTATATATGATGAAAATAATATGCATTCATTAGATGTGTTTGGAATACCAGGTAATAAATATATGGGAACTGAAATTGGATCTGACCATTACCTTGTTAAAAGTGTCTTGGAACTAAAACTTAAGAAGTGTTGTGCTAAGGTTAAAAAAATTTACTGAATTCTATATTTATAATAGCATTATAAAGGATTTTGTTATAAAAATATTATGCATTCATTAGATTTAGTATCTTTATAACCAAGTACCCATGTTTTTGAAGCAGGCCTGATATTAAAACAAATGGTGGTCGCAAGGCCCACATCCCAGAATACTTTAGTATTCATGAAGCACTGGACCTGGCAACCACCAACAATAGGTTTTCTGCTAAGAATCAACTGTACATCCAGAAAGAAGGAGTACTTATGGGTTCACCACTATCTGGTTTATTGGCTGATACCATCATAAGACAGACAGAATCTAATGTCCTAAACAACTGTCCTCTAAAACCTATATTCTATTGTCATTACATTGACAATATTTTTTAATTTGGCTTTCATATCAACTTCACCCACAAAGCTGAAAGTAACAATAGTTTGCCGTGTTTAGATGTTCTAATACATCATCATCCAAACTGCATTACTGAAGTCTATCTACACCCATTTACATGCCCACTCTCATGCCTTCTATTACATATGTCCATCCCTATAAATATAAAGTATCAACATTCAACTCATTTTTGCAGAGCTCTAATTTATTGTAGCCATAAACAACAATTAACTAAAGAACTAAATTATATATACCAAATCAGTTTAGATGCAGGATACCACTTCATCTAAAAAGAAAACAATATTTCAAGGTCAAATGTCAATTAAACATTACCCCCAACTAGAAATAACACTGGGAAACAAATTTTCATAAAAGTCATGCCTCAGATAAAAATAGCCATTTCTTAAAGAATTCAAGGTGCTGAACATGAATATGACAATGAAAATATAAAATTGGCTACGATTTCTGAGAAATCCGCAATAGTTTCTTAAATAATAGAGTAATATGTACATATGACATGTATCGGTAAAACTCAGTATCTACTTCCGATGTCACTTTGCCCTTCGCTTGTACAGCTGCTCAGGATCATCTCTGGCAAACATCCAACAGTAGTCAGCCAACATTGAAGTGGACCAGTTTCCCTGGTATGATTTCTCCATTGTTGCAATGTCCTGGTGAAAACGTTCACCGTGCTCATCACTAACCATGCCACAGTTGAAGAAATCTAAGTGGGAATTGAGAAAGTGGATCTTTAAGGACATATTGCAGCCAAGTTTGTAACACAGAGACAACATGTCCTTAACCAGTTTCTTGTAGTTGTCTGCCCTGACATTCCCGAGGAATTTAGTTGACACCAGATGAAATGCGTCCCAAGACTTTTTCAAGTCGCCCTGAAGCAGGTTGTTGAACATCTGGTCTCTTAACAGCTCGCAGATCTGAGTCCCCACAAAAATTCCCTCTTTAATTTCCACTTCACTGAGTCAAGGGAATTTGTCAGCCACGTACTTGAAAGCTGATGCAGTCCAGTCCATGGCTTTTACGATGTTTTTCATCACACCGAGTTTGATGTATAGGGACAGTAGCAGGATTGTGTGTGTTTCTGCCAGTGCTGGTGTTCCAAATTCTTCTCTCCGACCTTCAGAGATTTCCTCTGAAGCCAGTTTCTCTTCACATAGTGCAAAGTCTTTGCTCGGCTGTCCCATTCACGTAAGAAACAGCAGTACTTCATATATCCCAGCTGCAGACCCATCAACAGAGCCACTATCTTCAAGTCACAACAGAGATGCCAGCCATACTTGCTGTATTGAAGACAGTTCAACAGCTGTTTTAGGTTGTTGTTGCTTTCTTTCACACAGACAGTGTATCTGACCAGAATAGATGGAAGTCAATTTCCATTATGCAGCAACATCGCCTTGAGACTCAATTTCGAGGAGTCTATTAATAGTTGCCATTCTCGTGGGTCATGTTTGATTCCAAGAGCATTCATCAGGCCATCTACATTGGAGCAGAACACAAGGTCATCTTCCTCTCTGAAGTAAGGTGCAAACTGCTCATGATAAGTTAGAAACAAAGTCACTCGGACATTTTCCTTGAGAAGATTCTATTGTTTAAATCTTGATCCAAGTAACTGAGTTTTGGCCTTGGACAGTTCCAGATCACGAACAAGATCATTCATTTCTTCTTTGGTGATAATGTGTGGTGCAGATGATGTACCATGGCAGACTTATGGATCATCATTAGACACCGAAAGCTGCAGAGAACACAATGTCAGTTCGCCTCCCTCCTCATCATCTGAATCGATGGAAAATTCTTTTGGAGGTTCAGGAGCAGGAACAACTTCGTGCAGAATTGGTCGGAGAGCAGACTGTATATTCGGGTATGCTATTGCCCACTTCTTTTTTCTTGTGATGCCTCCAGAAACAGGTGGAACCATGCAGAAGTAGCAGTCATTTGTGATTGCTTGGCTCTCTCCAAGCCATAGGAAAAGCAAATGGCATCGCCACTTTTTCGCCCACTTCTGAAGATTTCTTGCACATGTACTGCAACAGGGCCGTGCCGTGCTATGATGCAGAGAGGTGGCCGCATCAGGCGGCACCGTAAGGGGCGGCATAAGCAGCGAAATCAAAATACATTTTGAACCATTTAATAATTAAAAATCTTTACGCAACACTTTTCTATATTGGTCTATATTATTCCGATATTGATGTATACGATTTATGATTTATCGTACGCCTCTGCCTCAGCGCTTTCGGTACCCTTTGATCTTGGTTTCTGGTGCAAGTGCATTGTTGGTGAGCACTCACCGAAAGACTTTTGATCTGACAGCGCGAAATTATTTTTGTTTGTAATATACCGCGTGGCCGCTCCTAAAAGCTGAGGCGGCAATTATCACAAAAGACAATTGCACGTGTTACGTGTTGATAGTTCTGCTTTGAGCTTACAATTATTGACAATATTTGATTTTAATGTTAGTTTGTCATGAGAAGTGGCAAGTGGCTGTGCTGTATTTAAATCAGTAAATCAGATATATCTGTATCAGTATAATATTTGTGCATTTATACTAATTCAGTTTTTGTGTTTAAAAAGTAGATCAGGTAAGAGAATTATTGTTTTTTACAGCAATGTAGTTACTTATTATCACTGAAAATGATTATGTTATTAAAATAGGGACTTGAATTAAAAAGTGGCATTTGCATGGACTGGGTATATCTCAGGTGCGAAACGTGGGCCTCTGTGTGATAGATAGAAAGTTATTTAGGTAATATTGGGCTACTTTTGCCTTCTGTGTGTGATAGAGAGAGAGAGTTGCTTAGGAAATATTTGCATTTGCCTACTTTTGCGTTCGTTATTTATTGCTGTATTTTTACCAAATTCATATACGTTGAAGTGGAGACAATACAATAACAAGTTAAAGAAAGGCATTTGTTAAAACGGCTGCTAGCCGTCAATTTGACAGATATTCGTTATCTATTTATTATGTTCTGTTACTTACAAATCTTACTAGCTTTGCAACTCATTTCTATCGTTATTTTATCTACCCTATTTTAATAGCATGATAAGCATCATCATATTTAATCATTTTTCAATGACCCCCCCCCCCCCCGGTTGCATTTTTGCGAAGGACTGTGAATTTTTATTTAATATTTTTATTACAGTATGGAACAGAAAAGGAAAAAATTGTCTGTAAATCAATATAAAAAGAAACACTTAAAGAAAGAGGAACAAGGAAGAAAGCTAAGCTACGTTATGAAGGAATTCTTAGTACAAAAGTCCTGTTTAGATGAGTCGTCCACATCAACAGCTACTGCTTTGGATTTGGCAAATAAAAACTCAGTGCCGCCCCAATCACTTCCAGAAGAAGTTGTTGAAGAGAGCCAAAAAATAACACCATCAGAAGTTCATCAAGAGCCGGGTAACAGTAGCAGCCAGCAGATATTAAACGAAATTCCTTCTGCTCCTGCATTATGGAATGAGGAGTTTCAGATGACATATTTATATTTGAGGAGTTTCAGATGACATGCTTTCTGCATGTCATCTGAAACTCCTCAAATACTGGTTGAGAGGGGTCCATATCAAATTAAAGAATTCGAGTTTCCTATTAATAAAGGAAGGTGTAGATTTTTGCCCTCGCATTATTTGAAAGTGTTGAGCAATAGTGAAGTCGTTGAGAGAAGTTGGTTGATTTACTCTGTTACAAATGATGCCGTTTTTTGCTTTTGTTGTATATTATTTGATAATTCGTCTGCTATTAATGACTGGCCCAAAAAAGGTTATTCTGACTGGGGAAATCTTATAAGAGCCCTCACAATGCACGAAAAGTCTGTAAATCACAGAAATGCTCTTAGAGCATGGAAAGAATTGGACATTCGATTAAAGCAGAAAATAACTATTGACGCTGAATATCAACGAATTATGGATATGGAAATTCAGCATTGGAGAGGAGTTCTAAAAAGAATTATGTGAATAATTAGACTATTGGCCTCACAATGCTTAGCTTTTCGTGGAACAACTGAACATTTGTTTCAGCCTAATAACGGAAATTTCCTAAAGTTGGTAGAATTGCTTTCTGAGTTTGATCCAGTTATGGAAGAACATATCGGAAGAGTTCAACGCGAGTCTGATAAATGGTCTGCGACTTATCTAAGCAATAATATACAAGATGAATTGATGAATTTGATGGGAAATGTAATTTTAAGCAAAATTGTCGAAATAACAAAAATCGCTAAATATTTTGCGATAATCGCCGATTGTAACCCAGACGTAAGTCATATTGAACAGCTCTCATTAACAATAAGAGTTGTCGCTTTAAACTCCATTCAAAATAAATATGAAATTGAAGAATTCTTTATTGGTTTTTTTTGAAGCTAGTGATTCAACCTGAGAGGGTTTGGCAGAACTTATTCTGACACATTTGGAAAAGTTAGGTTTTGAGTTAAAGTGGCTTAGAGGACAAGGCTATGACAACGGAGCTAATATGAAAGGAGTAAGAAAGGGTGTACAAAATAGAATATTTGAAAAATATCCAAGGGCGTTTTATGTGCCCTGCGCATGTCATTCTTTAAACGTAGTTGTTAATGATGCAGCGTCTTCTTCTACAGAAACAACAACTTTTTTTTTTCCATTGTACAAGAACTTTACACTTTTTTTTTCTGGTTCTACAAAGCATTGGGAAGTGCTAAAAAAAGTTTCACAATTAACTCTAAAACCATTGAGTGCTACTAGGTGGTCAAGCATAGTAGATGCGTTAAAACCTTTACGATTTCAACTTTGCGAAATCTATGATGTATTATTCCAAATAATAGAAGACATCAACAGAGATGCAGAAACTAAAGTTAAAGCAAGATGATTAGCAAAAAATATTAAAAATTACAAGTTTATTAATTAATATCCCCTCAAGCAGCTGCTTGCCACAGAGGTCTGACAGGAGCCCTGTCAGTTTATATGCCATAGTAGAAGGTCTGAGAGGATGGCAGGACCTCAGCAGAAAAACGACACGAACAGCCATGCCTTACCCGGGGCTCGAACCCAGATCCCTTAGATCAGTAGCCAAGCGCGCTAACCACTCGGCCATATGCGGTGTAATTCTTTGGTATGATATTTTATTTGAAGCTATTGCAATCTGTAACTATAAATTTGTCAGATTGTGTAAGGATGTTATCAGAAACCATACAAAAAGTGAAAAGTTATAGACAATCTGGATAAGATCAGATGAAAATTGCTGCTAATGAGATTGCAGAGAATCTTGAATGCAGTGCAGAATTTCCTGCCGAAACTGAAGTTAGAGCCAGAAGGAAAAAGCGTCAATTTGACTATGAAGAAGCTGTCGATCAACCCTTAGCAGAGGAGAATAAATTAAAAAAAAATTTTTCAATTATATTCTGGACATTACCCTTAATTCTCTGAATGAACGATTCACGCTTCTGGAAACCCATAGCAAAAATTTTCAGTTTTTATATGACATTTTAAAACTTAAGGATATAGATGACAAAACGCTAGAAAATTATTGTACCAGTCTCCAGTCAATACTTCCGGTTGAAAATGAATCAGATATAAATGCAAATGATCTTCAAGAAGAATTACGTGATGTATCCCGAATGCTACCATATTCTATGAAACCTTTGGATGTTTTAAATTATTTGTGCCAAAATAACTTAATTGCTTTGTATCCGAATACTGTTGTAGCTCTGAGAATTTTATTAACACTCCCTGTCTCTGTAGCTAGGGGGAAAGAAGTTTTTCCAAATTAAAATTAATAAAACACTACTTAAGAAGTTCAATAAGCCAAACAAAACTTAGAAATCTGTCATTAATTTCTATTGAATCTACATTGGTTGCCACTCTAGACTACACATCTCTAATTAACGAATTTGTTAAAGTTAGAAGGATAAAACTGTAGTAGATTGTTGTAGTTGATATCATTCTTTTAAAGTAGTTTATATTTTCAAATTAAAAAGAGTATTCGTACATTTTGTGCAGTTTTTTTTTTTAAATCACAATCGAAGGTTATTTTAAAGAAAAAACATTTAAGGGGCGGCATTTCGAAGACTTGCATCATAACGAAAAAATCTACCGCACGGCCCTGTACTGCAACATGTGTGGGGCCCAGGCCTTGTCCCCAATCTCGCATCCAAAATAAAACTCATATGCTGCTTTCACCATTGGAGTGATGGCCCTTTTCTGGCTTGCAAACATCACTTCCCCACAAATGTAACAAAATGTATCTGCACACAGTTACGAGGCATCACTACTACTGGATTAAAACTGCAAAGATCACTTGTGTTGTACTTATGACTAAGGGGTAAATGGGATTCGTTCAAAAGACTTGCTCACCCTACAAGATATCGCTTACAGCTAATGATTGCATCATCTTTTGTCCGTGATCATAAAGCCGCGATGTCATGACTCAACTACTTTGCATCAGACAATGATGCAATACCTCCAGGGGTTGTGTGTGTGTGGCGGGCTGATGCAATACAACACAATATGTTGCAATCTGGAGTTTAAAATACAGCGTTGCAAAATGGTTACCTATGTACTCAATGCGGACTGAGTTCTGTCTCTCCTAAACAAGAGCCAATCGACAAATTTTATTGTCATTTTTGTGTTCAGCACCTCGTAATTAGTAAAGAATGGGGCTATTTTCATTTCAAAGCCTTTTCGTGTGTTGCCCAGTGTAATCAAACCTAAACATTAATACATTCTCATATATCAATACATTAATTCCCACCCTGAATAACAATGTTCACTTATGGATATATAGTCCCCACTATTATGTGACACACCATATTTAATACCATCTGTAAGGATTGAGGTCTCATCTCACCTTCAGGAGGCATATATTAGTACATTAAAATACAAGACCCACCAATTTAAAATCACCCCACTCACAGGATATGTACCACATACTGATCTTTTCACCTTAGACTAAAAGAACATAACACTGACTTAAAACAAAAAAACTAATGCCATATTAGCTCAAACCATTATTGATAATAAACTACCCATTTCCACTACAGAAAGTATAATATCTCTCCATCTACTACCTTGGTTGGGGCTTTACAGTGCAATGGCAACTAAAGCCATATTGCGCCAAACATGATGTAAAGGACAAAACAAAGAGATAAAATTTATCATTTCGGGGCTTTTTTATGTTGGCATCATCACTTTTTCTACACCAAAGATTCCTCACCAAGATCGCTAAAGGAGTTGTGCATGCACAAGTGTTTTTTGATTGACAGCTGCTAATGTGCACGGAAGGACACGCTAGCAGTCCAAAAAAAAAAAGTTGCTAATGCAAGCATGCGATCGTAAGTATATGCAAATGTATTTCCCAGCGTGTATAGTAAGTGACGTTAGGTCACGGATTTAGTTGTTTTTGAAGTTAGTATAGAGACAGTGTAAGAGAGAAATGTTTATCAGTTTGGAGATGTTAGTTTGGAGTTGTGATTTGATAATGTAGGTGGAGATGTTTTAAGTGAGCTTTTAGTTGCTCAGAAATTTGGTGTGGACTGCAGAAATTTCATTTGGTGAGCCTTGATTTTTTTTAAAATAAACTTTGTTTTATGAATAGTTTTGACTTTGCTAATTTTTTTCTCTTGAACAGGATAATTGATTAGATTTAAACTTTAATAATTTGACAATCTTTTGAATTGCCTTCATATTGACTAAGTAACACACAATATACTTAGCGAACCCTTATTTAACTTTATTTGGCAAGATTAACTGCCTGGCACCCGAAGCTATCTGCAATTTAATTTTCTGGCAATTTAATTTTTTGGATCAGTTACAAGGTTCAAAGTAAAGAAGTTAACATACTTTTGGAGCTTTACACTTCCCTGACATGAAGATTCAAGCTTATAACATCAAGGTTGTCAAACAGTATAAGTTTCTTGCTGCTGTCCTTGACAACAAGCTCACTGGTAAGTTTTCTCTTATCCTGCAGGTATTAACTAGATAAACTCTTGCAAGACCCTCATTTTGTACATGTACAGTATCCGATCTTGTCCTGCATAAACTACAATGGTCTGCTACTATGCAATGATTCTGCCATCCAGCTGAACAAGCTATCCATACCTCAGTTTTTCATATCTACCTTGTGCTTTGCCCCAACACTCCAAATGCTTCATCAGTCATCAAGGTTGATATGGCTTTTCCCTGTACTGGAAGAGACAATTGGTGTGTGACCTCTTGAGGCTCCACTACAGCAACAAGTTGCTCAGAATTCTTCAGAACATAACTGAGAAAGCCATCTCAATGTATGTCACTGACATCTTCCAATGAGTTCTCCCTTTCTCCCTTCTAGCTCTACTATGGGCAGCATGGTCTGTATGTTTTGAATCAACCCCAGAGGAAGTGTGAAAGAAAGTTCATATTTCCATCCCTGCTTTAGAGTGAAAGAGTGACTCCAATCCCTTGGCCATCACTACCCCCTTTTATTACTAATGGAAGAAGTATCATCTAGCAACTATATATGTCACTTTCAATCAATATTTGACTTTTGATTTTCAAAACAGTGTTCTTTTCCTTTGCTACTTCTACAATTATTTTTATTGTTCCTAATATAAATAAACAATAAATTGTATTTGAAGGAAAAAAAATTATTATTTTAAATTTTAATGAAACCAAACTGTACTACAGGATATATCAGACTTTGTAAGCTTCAAATGGTAGCTGCCATACATAATATCAGATTACAGAAAACATTATTTTAAATGATAAGACTTCTTTCAGTGATATTAACTTTATGTCATAATTATTAAGAAATTGTGATTTTTTTATGAGGTTTTTGCCGTTGTTTTGAAATTAAGCTCTTCTCTAAAAGTAATGAAACACAATTCAAAAGTGATTTCATCTCAAATTCAATGCTTCAGTTAAACTTTATATGTTTTGAAATATTTATTATTTCTTTGCAGTTGAAAATAAACTCTTATTAGTTTTTATTTAAATGATTCTGTTTTTAAAGCAAAATAAATTTTTTGTGACACTATTTCTTTAGTCTTAAAGAAAATAAATATAAAAATAAATACCCCCGCAAGCCCTGCTTGCCACAAAGGTATGACAGGAGCCTGTCAGTTTATATGTCATAATAGAAGGTTTGTGAGGAAAGCGCTACCTCAGCAGAAAAACAACATAAACATCCATGCCTCACCCGGTGCTCAAACCCAGGTCCCTTACATCAGTAGCCAAGCGCACTAACCACTTGGCCATGGGATGGCACCAGCCATGGGAAAAAGAGTAAAAATTTATGGAAAAAAAAAATTAATTAAAAATATTATGAACTATTTATATTGAAATAAAGAAATAATTTAAAATAGTAAAAAGTACTTTTGCAAGTTAAAATGAAAATATGCAATAAAATACTTTAGAAAGGTCGAATTTTTCACTTTTTTTTGCATTTTTGAAACTTTTACTATTCACAATTAAATCCTCTTTCTTTTGATATAATGCATGATCTATTTCTGTTCTTTAGTTGCTTCAGGATAAGGTTCTAAATTTATTTTTTGAAAATATTTCAAAATTAATTTGGCCACCAGAGTAAGTCCAAGTTTCAGAAGCCCAACATTATAAAAGTTAGCAGAAAATGATGAAAAAATAAATACAATTTATTAATTTTAATAAGAAATTTATTTAAATCATTAATGGATCAATAACATATTTAGTAAATAAAAATAGGCATGCACAATAAATTCTATTTAATTTTTATGCTTTACTAAATATTATTTTTTACATATATATATTACTATACATATTTTTATAGTTTGTTATATGCTTGCATCATAGAAATTACATCCCTAGTTTTCACTTATTTATATTTAAACTTAGTTACAAAACTGTTTTTTCACTTTGCTTCATTAAATATCATTTATTAGGTCTATGTTTGACAAACTTAAGCTGTCAACAAACCCAGCTAAAACCAAATTGTATATTAAAACTCTTGATTATTCGGTACACATGGAAACTGGGGTGTAATGTTAGATATACCTTCAAGCAAGTAATTAATTTAATGTACAATATAATGGAAATAATAAAATAAAGAGTAAGACATGCAATAAATAATGGTAAATAATAAAGACCATGCATGATGAACTTTTGAGCTATTTTTTGTAGCTATGTAAGTAGCCTAAGAAAGCAACTGAGGATCATTACAATAATGTATTACGAGAACACAGGGTCAGTAATACTGTTTATCTAAATTGTACAATACTTATAGAAACTTGGGCACAACTAAAGTTGTCTGTACTTATTCTGAAAATACACAGTGTACTGTACATATTTACACAGCATTGTAAGCAATAAAGTTTACAGTATTTGCTGCTCTCAGAGATGCCAAATGGTGCTGAGAAAGAGTATTGCACAAGGGGGTGATTTGTAATGAGCACCTTAGAAATTTCCCATTAAAGTGACTATGTCACAAAATAAAGTGCTGGATAATCAAAAGTTTTGCTCACTCAAAAACAGAATTAATTTTGGATGTACTAAAACTTTGAAACTTATGTACTCTGAAGGTATAAGAGGTTACGTTCCACTCACTGTAGTGAACAGGCCCAGGTCTGGCCCTGTTCACTAGAGTGACATAGGCCATACAAAAAACACCTATGATCTGTTCTTCTCTAACAAAAGAGCAGATTTTTTTGTATGGCCTATATATCATATAGGCCATACAAAAAAAAAACTATGATCGGTTAGCATACATAGGGGAAGGGGTGCTCAGTTGGTAATGCACCAGGCTCATAATCTGAAGTTCCCAGGTTCAATTCCCACCTGGGCCAGCCAGCATTGAGATTTATCTCCACAAAACTCCCTACTCTCAGTCAGTAGGGGATACTGATGGGCTTAGAAAGCTGCCATCCATTGAACTGGACGTTAAGCCTGACCCTGTGTGCAGGAAAGCCATATCCTGTGCACATTAGAACATGCTGGGTGGTTTTGATGGGAAACTACCATGTCTCCTAACAACTGTCCAGTGGGTACCCTTCCCTAACATTCTGAGAATTTGTGGTCCTTGTGACCTAGCTATTTATTAGCTCATGGTGTGCAAAAAGTATCACTCAAAGGTAAAACAACCCAAAAGCCCCATATATAGGCAAAACGAAATGAACAGCAGAAGTGAGAAATAAAAAATATTAAAGGGGCATAAAAATAAAAAAGATAACATTGTTTGCTAAAGTAGCAATAGAAAAAAAAAATCCCACATTTGGGGTCAAAAAAATATTAGTCACAGCCAAGCAATACCATATTATATATATTACAGCAGGTATGTATCAATGAAAACATAGCAGAACTGTCATTGCATGGTGACTTACTTCAGAACGAACAGGAAAAAACTGATATTGGTTTTGACAACTATATAACAACACATCAG
Source organism: Ryuthela nishihirai (assembly GCA_038380435.1). Taxonomy (NCBI): domain Eukaryota; kingdom Metazoa; phylum Arthropoda; class Arachnida; order Araneae; family Heptathelidae; genus Ryuthela; species Ryuthela nishihirai. The sequence goes on along the minus strand of JAWZYU010000001.1, from coordinate 19,789,094 downwards.
CTAGTTAACATAAAACTCAAATGCAACAAAGTGAAAAGAGAAAGCATTTCTGATGAAGCCAAAGACAGGTGAAATGCATAAAATTATTTTTATTTGTGATATGTGTGTAAATTTCAAGCCAAATGTGTAGCTGAAATACAAAATAGTTTATTCTGCATCTCAGCTTTATATTTTCTTTTTCCTCTAAAGCACTTTTGAATGATTTGTACTGTGAAATAAGAACTACTACAAAAAAAACTGCTAAGACCTGTGCCAACAGTGAGACAACACAGTCATAAATCTTTGCAATGCAGGAACAGGTAAAGGCAAGAAGATAGTAGTCCAGAAAGGTTGTATTTTGTGCAATGAAGATAGTGAAAAACATTATAATATATTTCTCTCATTAATTATTTGATACTAAAGCTTAATTTTTTGGTGCTGAGCACAGTGAAAAAAAAACAGCTTTATTCCAGGCTGGAAAAGGGTTAGGGGAAGAAAAACAAATTATTTCTCAATCACCAAAACTTTTACGTTTTAGGTGGGAAAAAAATGGGCAAGTTTTGTATTCTACATTAGTGTACTAAAATATGTACTTAATATATTTTTTAATTATTTGGGGGACTTTAATTAAATTTGTTTCAGGACCTTCAAATTTAGTAGCCGCAAGTTACAGTATTTCACATACTATTGTTGAACATGGGAAACCACTTGGTGATGGTGATTATATTAAAGAAGCTTTTGTAAAGTGTGCACCATTTTTATTTGAGGAATTTCATAATAAGGAAGCTATTGTAAAGCGCATGAAAGAGTTACCATTAAGTAGGAATACTATTAAAGACAGAGTTATACCAATGAATGCTAGTATAGAAAATCAAATACAACAAGACTTGAACTCATGCCATTGTTTTTCCATTTGTCTTGACAAAACTACAGATATTAAGTCATCAGCTCAATTGGCTGTTATTGCAAGGTATGTTCACGGTGATTCTATGCACAAGGAATTGGTAAAGTTAGAAAATTTACCTAAAAACACGACAGGTAAAGACATATGTGACTGTGTTGTTAAAGTGTTCCGTGAGAAATGGATAGATTTATCGAAAATATTTTTGATTACAACTGATGGTGCGCCTAATATGGTTGGCCATAATGTTGGTTTTATCAAACAATTTACAGAATATGTTGGTCATCCCTTGGTTTGTTTCCATTATGTTATACATCAGGAGACACTGTGCAAAATCAGGCTTAAAGGATTTGGATGATGTGATGAGAATTGTGACAAAGGTAACTAATTTTATTGCTGCCAGGGCTTTAAAAAAACAAGAATTTAATTCACTTTTAAGCGAAGTTGAATCAGTGTACAATGGTACAACAGTTTGTTGAGTGTTTAAATGAAATTAAATTATATTTAAATATGAAGGGCATGGAGCACGAATTTTCTCAGTTGAACGATTCTGCTTGGCTCAGTAAGCTGAAGTTTTTCACAGATTTTTTATTGCACCTGAATAAACTTAATGTACAATTGTAAGGTTTCGGAAAATCTGTCTATGTTATGTTTGGCACGATCAAGAGCTTTGAGAATAAATTCAAAATATTGCAATGTGATTTAGAAAGTAACAATTTTTAAGTATTTCCCAAGAGTGAAAATTTTTTATAACGAAACCAGTCCCAAAAATCGTGAACAACATATCAACCAATTTATCAAAGTTCTAAAGTCAGTAACTTAGCAGTTTTCTTCTAGATTTGAGCAATTTCGAATGTTGGAACAAACAATCCAATTCATAAAGTATCCTGATGACACAGAATTCATGGATTTTAAACTAGATGGCTTTGAGTGGTTGGATTTAAAAGATTTAGAAATGCAACTAGCTGACTTCCAGTGTAATCTTATCTGGAAAAGAAATTTTATTGCTCTTAGAATAATTAGAACTTGAGCGGGAACATGCAGCATGATAATGCCTGTAAAAATTCAGACTGTAAAATTCTAAGCATGTGGAATAGCCTTCCCGAAAACTTTCATGCTCTTAAAATCTTTGCTAAAGCTCTTCTAACAATTTTCTCTTCTACATACCCTTGTAAAACTATTTTCTGCCTTAAATAATATCAAATCGAAAGGGAGAAATAGATTGAGCTATGATTTGAGCACTGACTGTGTAGCATTAAAATGTACCCACTGTAGCCCTTCTATAAAGCAACTTTCTACCAGTACTCAGCAACAGAAAAGTCATTAAATGTAATATAAGTTTGTAATTTCACTTTATTAAATTAATAGAATAATATGAATTCATAGATTTTATATCAATGTCCTATTAAATAAATAGCCAAATATGATATGTATAAGTCACCATCTATGATTATGTAGTTAAATTTATAATGCATGTATATGCAAGTGGCACATCAACAACGTCAATATTTTAAAAAAAAGACGTTTGACACACCTGGGTAAAAAGGTTTGCCATCACTGATCTAGGGAATGATCCTCAAGTTAATAGCACAATTAAGCATATTTCTCCTAAAAACAATCAACATGGGAATACTGTATATTGTTACATATTATGACTAGAAGATTACTTAGCATTCCTTGGGTCTTAATTCACAATGTGACATATCAAAAACATTTAAAATCATTTTAAATCAAAAACAACATATAAACTCATAAGAGATGTCCCCCACCTATTTTCTGAGTCAGAAAATAGGGGACATAATTTGAGCTATCTCATAATATTGCATACAACAGCAGCTTTCATTTCAGATATGATTTGTTAAGTTCTCTAATATTTTATGGGTTTCTTGTTTTCTGGTAAGGAAGTTAAGGCCACCTGACAGTTAACCCTGTTAACTTGTCCCTTGAATATAAACATAATCAAGTTTTAGTTCAAAAGACATAGTTACACTGTCAAGAGCATATAAAGTTAGCTCTACTCAAGCATTAGCACATAGACCATTAAAAAAAATACAGCTACTAATTATACAAATTTATAGCAAAGAGAGGCATTAAATTTGAATTTGATTTCTATTAAAGGTAAGGGATTGATTTCAGTTAACACAATATGGATTGTCAATAGGAAAATCCTTATGTGAAATATGTGACCAAATATTCAAGTATTTAATAAGTTATGAATAAAAAGTTGGCTTAAGTCAGAGTTCAAATTTAAAATTCATAGATTTACTCTATATCACTGCAATGGCTAAAAAAAAGCCGAGACAATTAGTTGGAATTGCTATTTACAAATTACCATGGCTTTCTTGGTTTGATATCTGATAAATAAGCAAGTCTATTGTTGTGTCCTTATTATTATGAATTCACTATGTTCTTGATATTGTCATTCTTGGTGGAGACTCTATTGTAAGATTGACATTTGTTTGGAAGTGGCAGAGAAATGAAAACTGCTGTTAGAGTCTATGACTTGCTGCGCATGTTAACCAATACAATTGTAGATTTTCACAACTTTTCTAGAAGAGCAAAATATGCATCTTATTACATATGCAGTACACCTAAGTTTCGTTACATTGGAGGACTTTATTTATACAATGGTGTGGGGTATTATCCAAAAGTGCATATAGATAAAATAGGTATGGGGGGGGGGGGGGTGCTAATTTAATGTTTGGATAATTATTGGAGTATTTTCCACAGTATTTTTACAGATTTCCTTTCTATTTACACATATATTACAAGGTTTTCTGCAAAATTTAGTTTGAATTTCGTGGGGGGTGAGAGAATTATATTGCTGCATTATTGAATTTTGGAGTCAGGTTGTAGGGGATGGCAGATTGGGTTAAGGCTGTTTTCTGGTTAGCCTTTTCATGATCTTCCTGATGCTCTGTCAGTCAGGTTGAGAATTGAAGGTTTTACCAACATGTTTATTTTTCCAATGGAGTTCTTTATGTGGATTCTCAATGTGGATGACGTAAATGCCACCTGAAGGCAATTTTTGGTTGTGGTCATTTCTAATTGTTTCAGATAGTGTTTCGGACAGATAGGAATAATATAATTAAATTCCCTCATAATTGTCTTCAAACAGTCCGTGAGGTGTGGAGTAAGAGGGAAGTGGGTAGCAAATTTATTTCTGATGGGTTGCGTTGGTAGTATAGATAAAGATGATTTCTGTTGTGACTACTTTTTAAGATATTTAGAAATTTGTGATTGCAACCTGCTTATTTCCCCAATTTCATAATGTAATTTAATTCCAGCTGCAAGAGTTTTTCTGTGGAGCAGTATCTGTGGGAACATAGGAATAGGATGTAGAATGTTGCTTTTTGGCAAGTTAGGGGTGAGCCTCTACCCACCCCATAAATCCTTCATTCTTAGAGATGATGTTAGGGACAAATAAAAGTTTTTGGTGTACTGAGGTTTCAACAAATTGAGGGTGCTTCTAGAAATTAACATCAACAAAGTTTATTGATCCATTTTTCTCTGCTTTGTGTGTAAATTAAATGGTTAGGAAAAATGCATTGAGTTCAGCTAGTAAGTCATTTAGCTGTATTTGGTTTTCAGGCCAGATTAAAAAAATGCTATCCATGTACCTTTCCAAAGTATGGAAATGACGGAGTGAGAGCTAAAAGACCACATTTGATATTAGTTCCAATAGGGGTGAGCACATGGGGACATCTTCTGTTTGATGATACATTTGCTGGTTAATCTGGAAACAATTATTAGTCATGGCAAGGTTCAATGCCTCCTGTATGCTAAAATATTCAATTGAGGTGAGCCATGCAGCCTCCAACCATTTGGTGTTCTGTCTCATAGTAGCATCCAAAACAGGGGGTGCTGGAGTAAGGGCGGTGACATCAAAAGATGTGGAGAGTGTAATGGGATAAAACAGAGGTGTTGTGCAGAGTTCAGACAAATTCATCGGCAAGGTTATGATATATATTGTGTTATCGCATAGGGGTTTAGAGAAATCAAACAGAGCACATTCTAAGTGGTAGACTGGGGGCTTTTGATTTTTTAGCCAGTGATTGGAAAGGTCTGTTCTCTCTAAGTAATTTAATTATGATGAATAGTTGGGGTATGTTGGGATAAATGGGGTATTTACATGCTTTCCTAATAGTAGGGGGGCGGGGGCTCAGTCGGTAGCGCGCCAGGCTCGTAATCTGTAGTTCCCAGGTTCGAGTCCCAGCTGGGTCAGCGTTGAGATTTATCTCCGCAAAATTCCCCGCCCTGCCCATGGTCAGTAGGGGACACCGATGGGCTTGGAAAGGCTGCCATCCGTCGGATGGGACGTTAAGCCATGGCCCCGTGTGCAGGAGAGCCATACCCTGTGCACATTAAAGAACACGCTGGATGGCCTTGACGGGAGGCTACCATCTGTCTCCCAACAGCTGTTCCAGTGGGTCCCCTCCCCCAACCTTCTCTGAGCCTTCGGGGTCCATGTGACCTGGTCATTTAGCCCATGGTGTGCAAAAAAGTGCCGCTCAGAGGTAAAACAACCCAACCCAACCTAATAGTAGGAGGTAGGAAGGGGTCATTTTTTAAAGTGTTCAGCTTGTGTATCATTTTAGGCAGTAGGTCACAGTAAATAGGTGTGGCTTTAATTTCTTTTAGTGTTTGCTTTACTTTTGTATTCTTTATAAATGAGTACCAATTGGTCCATTTTATAATAGGTCCATTTTATATGCAAGTAGAGTTATAATATTGTTCTTCTTAATGCATTTTAGAATTTTTTGCTGTGTGGATTCATTTTTGCTAACTGTTTGCTGTGCATAATTTTATAGAGCAAAAACTTGCTCAATGTGTGGGATGAGATTGTGCAAAGATGATCATTAGGTGAAGGTAAGGAAAATTTAGGACCACCCTCCTTTCTCCTTTACTTAAATCTGAGTTTGATAAATTTAAGAGAGGCACCAATTTGTAGGTTTCCCTATTCTTACCATAGGTGTGGTGAATCTCAGCCTTATTAGACAACCAAGATAATTTTCTGTTGAATTTTTCAATTTGAGAACAGGTGTTATTTATGGTATTAAGCAGTTTGGAAAGCAGTTTAACAAAATAGCAGGTTACTTGCAGATAAAGTGAACTAGTTGATACTCATTAATAACAAAGAATACAATACAAAAATGAAGCAAACACTAAAAGAAATTAAAGCCACAGCTATTGACTGATCTGCTGCCTAAAATGATGCAAAAGTTGAATGCTTTAAAAAATGATCCCTTCCTACCTCCTACTATTAGGAAAGCATATAAAAATCCCATTTATCAAAACATATCCCAAATATTTGTCATAATTAAATTATGTAGAGAGAACTGACCTTTTCTGGCCACTGGTTAATAAATTGAAAGGCCCAACCTACTACTTATAATGTGCTCTATTCGATTTGTTTAAATCCCTCTGCGACAAGCACACTATACCATAACTTCATCCCATGAATTTGTCTGAACTCTGCACAACACCTCTATTTTACTCCATTCCACTTTCCACTCTTTTGATGTCATAGCCCTGTACTCATACATCCCTATTTTGATGCTACTATGAGACTGAAGACCAAATGGTTGGAGGTTGTATGATCCACCTCAATTGAATATTTTAGCTTACATGAGGCAATGAACCTTGCCACAACTAATAATTGTTTCCAGATTAACCAGCAAATATATCATCAAACAGAAAACGTCCTCATATGCTCACCCCTATTGGGGCTTCTAGCAGATGTGGTCTCTTAGCTCTCATCCCATCACTCTCACACTTTGGAAAGGTACATGGACAGTATTTTTTTAATCTGGCCTGGAAACCAAAAACAGCTAAATGACTTACTAGCTGAACTCAATACATTCTTCCCAACCATTCAATTTACACACAAAGCAAAAAACAAATGGATCAATAAACTTCCTTGATGTCAATTTCTAGATGATGATTTCTAGAAGACCAAAACTTTCATTTGTCCCTAACATCACCCCTTAGGACTTCACCCAACCAATAAATTATAGTATTCCACACCTCTCTTCCTACAAGCACACAGATACTGCTCCACAGAAAAACTCTTGCAGCTAGAAATAAAATATATTATAAAATCAGGCAAACAAGCAGGTTACAATCAAATTTCTAAATAATATCTCATAAAAAGGTAGTCACAGCAGAAAGTATCCTTACCTGTACTACCAACACAACCTATCGGAAATAAATTTACTACCCCATTTCTCTTTTATCCTACACCTCAGACTCTTTGAGGAAAATTATGAGGGAATTTAATTATACTATACCTATAACTGTCTGAAACACTATCTGAAACATAATTAGAAATGGCCATGACCAACAAATGCCTTCAGGTGGCATTTAAAATAAATACCCCCTCAAGCAGCTGCTTGCCACAGAGGTCTGACAGGAGCCTGTCAGTTTATATGCCATAGTATAAGGTCTGTGAGAATGTCAGGACCTCAGCAGAAAAACAACACACACACACACACACACAATTATGGGGCTCGAACCCAGGTCTCTTAGATCAGTAGCCAAGTGTGCTAACCACTTAGCCATGGGACGGCTACATCAATCATATTGAGGACCCACATGAAGAACTCCATTGGAAAAATAAACATATAGGTATAGGTAATTAATTGAAATGACATACCCAGATGTTTCGCAATTCAGAGACTGCATGCTATCGATAAGGAGTATGCCATATTTACTACTATCTTACAGTCGGGGACAAGTCAGTACCATTTAGGTAAAGCTCAGCCCACGACATCCTAGGGCGAACATTACTATAGTAGTAAAGTCCATCCCTCGGTCAAAACCAAACTTTAATCTTCATCCTGAGTCACCACAAACAAGGATATAGAGATCCAAGTTGACTCACCGCTTGTAATGCCAACATGTAGGTATAACCTTCAAACAATTCTCAACCTGACTGGTAGAAAGAACATCAGGATGATTATGTAAAGGCTAACCAAAAAACAGCCTTATACGAAGCCGCCCATCACCTATAATGACGACAAATTCAATGATGCAACAATATCATTCTCCCTCCCCCCACACACACAAAATTAAAACTAAATTTTGCAGAAAACCTTGCACTATACATAAATAGAAATGAAATCTGTAATAATGATATAATCCCACCACCCTCAGCATGGTAAATACTCAATAATTATCCAAACATTAACCTTTCCCGGGTTAAGGATATCTATAGACTTTTTTTTGTACAATACATGAAACTTCAATTTTATTTAAAAAGAATTGCTATTTGAAAAATTTTGTACATATATGTTTTAAAAATATGTAATTCATGCTTGAGAAATAATATTTTCTTTTTTCATTTGATGCTTATTTTATTAAGTGTCGTTTTTCTGACGAGGTCCTGCCATCCTCTCAGATCTCCTACTGTGGCATATAAACTGACAGGCTCCTGTCAGACCTCTGTGGCAAGCAGCTGCTTGAGGGGGTATTTATTTTTATTTTTATTTATTAAACTATAGATAATTCGATAAAGCTATGTGATTGCCAATTTGTTTGTTAATGTTACTCTGTATTGAAGTAATCACCTGCTTTAAGCTCACAAGTTTGGTTTGAACTATTATCAACATATTTTTACTCAAATTTTCGAAAATCATCTAAAAAATTGACAAAAAAAACTGCTATTTTTAAAAACAGAAGATTTTGGAAGTAATTATGAAATATTTACCTATTTTTTATGTATACCACTGTAAAAAGTGATTAAAATTAATATGTTACTACAGTGTTCGTATTTTTTACTTCAGTAAAATTGAGAATTAAATTATCTTTAATATGATACATAAAATGACCTATTTCTGTTGATTAATTATTTATTAAGAATATTCTAAAGTTGACTTGTTTATTGGACTCTGCAACAAGCCTGGGCTGTCCTCAAAGTATAGTACGGATAGAAAGTATAGTCAAAGATAAAAATTACAAAACAGAAGAAATGTTTACTTTAAAACAAGAAAATTATTTCTTTTTGTTTTTCAGAAATAAATATCCTTTTTATTCACGTGCATTATAACCATTTCTATCTATGAGTGTTTTTTAAATAAAGGTTTTATTTGTTTTGCCAGATGCATTTTTTTTACTATATGACTCTAAAAAAGTCCTATTATAATAAAATTAGTAGTCTTTTTTGTTAAATATTTTATTTTCAGAAAATCCAGAATTAAATGCTGATTAATTTGGCATATATCCTTTCATGCCATAATTCCTTTCATTAGTTATTTGGCAAAAAAATTCTAAAATTCATTTTTTTCCCTGATCAGAGTGAAAAAAATAGCTGGACCTGGGAAGGGTTAAATTAGCCCCCCCCCCCCCCAATACCTGCTATTCCTACATGCACATTTGGATAATTCCACATTACCACCACACATAATATCCCACATTTTTGTATAAATTTAGCTGTCAAAGCCCTCAACAACATAAAACTTTTTAAACTATTTCCCAAAACCCTCAATAGAGGGCAGCATAAGTACTACCTCCCACCCCTGCACCCAATGTGCTCTGAGCCTAATGTAAACAAACACTGACTGCAAACATCTGTGCCTGCAGCAAAACAATTATCGCCTGATAATGCGTTGGAGTAACAATGCAACAAGATGCATTATCTGCTCTTCTGAAAAAGTTGTGACATACACTGGAAATTACACATACTTTGGTTAATGTGTACATGAAATCAGAGATCCCAATATCATATGTCATCTTTCTGTGTCACTATCAAACTGGTGTCAACCTTGCAACAGAATCCCTATCAAGAACAACAGCAAAATCGGGAACATGATGAATTCATAATAATTAGGACTGTACTACCCACCATACGACAATAAGACACCTATTTATCTGATATCAGTCCAAGGAAAAACCAAAGTAATTTGTAGATAATATGGGTGCCCTTACCTTTTTCTTTGAACCAGAGGCATTCCCATTCTGGCAGTTCCAAGTTGATTACCAACAGCTTGTTGCGATTGTTTCACGCTAATTGCCTCCAGCGTTGTGAATGCCAAGGTCACAACTGCTTGCATCATCCACAACGCTAAATCAGTTATGCAAATGTGGCTTGCTGATATGATTGCTGGCATGTGTCAGCCAGCACCCTTAAGAAGCAGTTAATGTTAAGTTTAAACTAGCTGAGTATCTAGTAGAGTAGTTAAGGAAAGAGCTAGTAATGTACGAGTGTAGGTTCAACTGTGTGTGTGAGAGAGAGCTTGATAATGTTTCTACATTAGTGCAATTTGCTAGGACTGATTTCAATTAGAGTTTCTAAACCTGTACTTTGGAGAGTTTGATTTCAATAAACAGTTAATTCTATTGATATTGCTTTGATACAGTTTTTTTCTTCTTGAACAGAGTTAAAAGTTAAGTAAGTTTAATTTGTGCTGAAGTTTTCTATTTTAGCAGTTCTTCATTTTACCCAAATTTATCATTATTTAACTGCTAAGTAGAAAAATGGGACCCTAATTGTTGCAAGCAGATTTTTGCCTGGTTCCTGAATTCCTACACTATCCATTTTGGATTATTAGGATTTTATAGAGTGGTCATTTTTTGGTGTCCTGGACAGGGACGATAAGTTATAAACTTTTGGCATCCTGGAACAAAGAGATCTGAATATACCAAAGGGGAACAAACTACAGCTCTTGAGCCACATGCGGCTCTCGAAGCTACTCTGTGTGGCTCCCGAACAATATCGGGTTTCATTGCCAATTTTCCTAAAATTTTATATTAACCCTTTGAGATCCAGGAGAGGAAATGGTAGGCTTCCTGTAGACCCAAGAGGTATAAAATTTAGAAGTATACCATTGAAATCGCCATTTTCAATAGATTATGAAGAAAATGAAATCATAACCAAAACTTGTTTTAAACAAGTACAGATGATGCAACTGGATTCTGCATCATCACTCTTCATGCAGTACAGTCAAGTTACATGCTTGCGGCGGTAGCGGAACATAACTAGCGCAGTGGAGTGTAGATAAGTACTTTTGTGATTAATAATTACTTAAGATTGCTTTTAGTTAAAGTTATAAAACCCTTGTTTTAAATGACTGAGCAACAGAAGAGTATAAAACGGAAATACGAACAAGAGTGTTTAACCAACAATGGGAGGACGATTTTGCTTTTACTGTTAAGGGCGAAAAGGCTCTGTGTGCCTTATCTGTCATACAGCCATAAGCCACTTTAAAACCAGTAACTTAAAGTGTCACCATGAATTTAACCATAAAAAATTTGCATCTCAATTTCCTCCTGAATCAGAACTGTGATAAAATTATTGAAATCTAATTTAGTCACTCAACAAACTAGCCTATTTTCTCTCTGTAAGCAAAATGATTTGGCTATTGAAGCTGTTTTGTTATTCCTTGGAATATTGCTCAAAGCAAACTATCTTAGTCATGGAGAATTTGTAAAAAAGAATATTAGCGATATGATTACAATTCTCGCTGCAGAGAACTCAAAACTTAAACAGGTAATAGAACAAATTCCTATCTCCTGCGGCACTACTGAAAGATGTATTTCTGAAATTAATTCTAAAATCATATGTTTACCGCAGAGTGATCTGAAAAGCTGCATTGCTTTCAGCTTAGCATTGGATGAACTAGATGTTCAAGATATCCCACAGTTAGCTATATTTGTTCGCTATGTTATAAACAATGGAAATGTAAAAGAAGGATTCTTAGACCTGATAAGCTTAAAGGAAACCACTAAAGGTATTGACATAAAAAATGCACTTAACAAAGCTTTATTAAATGCTCAACTACCACTGCATAAACTTGTTAGCATTGCAACAGACAGAGCACCAGCTATGGTAGGTCAAAATACTGGCCTAGTTGGGCAATTGACACATGATAAACTATCCTGAATGTCTCTTTATTCATTGTATCATCTACCTTGAGCATTTAGTAAGCAAATACTTTAAGTTCAATAATGTCATAAATTGCGTTTTGAAAATTGTGAATTTCATTCGGACAAGTGCAAAAACACACCATGAATTTAGAAATTTTATTGAGAAGTTAGAGCTTGAAGAAAAGCCAAGTGACATTTCATTCTACTGTATCGTAAGATGGCTATCAACTACCAATCTTTTGAATAAGTTTGTTACCCTTTTTTGAACCAATCATTGCTTTCATGAAAGAAAAGAAAAAGAACTACCAACAACTAGAAGATCATTAATGGGTACAGGATCTGATGTTCTTTACAGATGAATGAAACACATCCAATATTTAAATCTGACATTTCAAGGAAGGAACAAAGTTATTACAGAACTTGTCCAATCAGTTTTCAGAATAAAATAAAGCTTTTTCAAAGAGATCTGACAACAAAGAAATTTTACCACTTTCCCAACCTTAAATAAAGAATAACTGCTTTACCTGATGTTGAAATTAAAGACAGCAAATTGAAACAATATAAAGGAAACTTAGAAAAACACTTTATGATTTTGAGAACAGGTTTAAGAAACTAAAAAAGCTAAACCCATGCTTTGAATTTCTTGTGAATCCTTTTTTGATTGATGCCATCAATGATGGATGTCTTGTTGTTGCACCATTTGCCTTGGATTTGTTTCAATAGAAACAGAGCTTATTGAGTTGAGAAGATGTGGGTTTGAAGGTAGTACATAAAAGCTCATCTCTAACTGACTTTTGTAAATAAATTCCAGAAGCAAGTATCCTAATTTTCAGAAAACTGGCTTCCGACTACTCTCTGTTTTTGGGACAACTTACTGCTGTGAATCTCTCTTCTCTGTAATGAAATTTGTCAAGTCAAAATATTATGTTATCTTCACTAACAGCTACCTCACTGAGCTTCTTAGAACAGCTTTGACATCCTGCCAACCAGATTTTAAACTATTAACTGCAAAAATGAAGACTCAATCAAAATCCTTCAACGAGCAGAGATTAAACATATTCTGCTTTGGTGAGTAGGACTATATATAGTTATATTTTTATTATATATAAATACAATTTTAAAATAATATTTTCTGTGACTAAAATGTATGAATGGGTATTCAAAAATGTATGAAAAATATTTTATGTGGCTCTTTTTATCAAAGAATTTGCCCAACCCTAGAATACACTATAAATTGTTTGGCTCCAATTAAAGGGGCATATAAAATCTAAAAAAGTAATTCACAACATTGTGACAATTATATTTTATATCTAAATCTTGGGTTGGGTTGTTTTACCTCTGAGCGGCACTTTTTTGCACACCATGGGCTAAATGGCCAGGTCACAAGGATCCCCAAGACTCAGAAGGTTGGGGGAGGGACCCACTGGAACAGCTGTTGGGAGACAAATGGTGGTCTCCTGTCAGGGCCATCCAGTGTATTCTTTAATGTGCACAGGGTATGCCCCACACATGGGGCCATGTCTTAACATCCCATCTGATGGACAGCAGCTTTTCCAAGCCTATTGGTGTCCCCTACTGACAATGGTCAGGGTGGGGAGTTTTGCGAAGATAAATCTCAATGCTGACCCAGCTGGGATTCGAACCTGGGAACTACAATAATAAACCGGGAGCTACCGAATGAGCCACTTCTGTATCTGAATCTCTTGAAATTCACTGTAAGAGATAAAATCAGATTTAAATTTTGATTCCCAAATCAGGATTTTAAATATTTGTTGAAAAGAAAAAATGATGTTATGATATAAAATACTGCTCAAAGTTTTTGTGGAATTAATGTGTTTAATTCTTTTGTGGTGTTTGAAGTTTTCAACCTTTAAAATTTTTGTGTTAGGAAAAATTTAAGGAATTTAGAATTATATGTGTGAGTGTTTATTAGTTGTTAGTGATTCTAGTTTAACAGCAGACAAATCCACCATTAACTGTTGAGCAAGAAGCTTGACTTACTGTTAAGATCAAAAGGTATTGAAGATCTCAGCAGTGCTATAGCTAAATTAAATATTGCATTTATTGCATTTTAGAGTGATTAAAAAGCCAGGCAAAAACCTTTGATAAGCAATTTTTATTGCTAAGCTTAGTATACACTTTAGAGATCTGTATTATTGCTGAGTGTTGTTAAGAGCACTTATTAGAATATAGTAGATATAAGCAAAATTTGAGTGAAAGGTTACTTTAATGATTAGTTGTGTAACAGTACCTTTGAGCACCGCTCAAGTAAAAAATCTAAATTTGATAGGTCAAAAATTTGGCTTGTAGGCATGTTGGCAATATGCAAAGAGCTCACTCTACTATTTTGGCTCCTGAAGTTGTACTTCAATTATCATAAAGATTGCAGGATTTATTAGAGGACTTGCTTAATGAACATTGTGTTTTAAGGGAAATGATAACAACCCCTAATCAAAATTTAGCTGCTAGTGCTAGATCAGCATATGAATATTTAACTTTTGAACAGCTTGTTCCAAATAATGCTCCTTAAAAAACTAGTGAAAAAGAACATAATACTATCTATTCCTCAACGAAGAGTCGCTGACCCAGTTAGGTGTAGGCCAGCAGTTCATTGGCCTTTATCCAAGGTTTTACAGTTCCATTTTCCATCATCTTGGGTGTTTGCTAAGACCTAGGGGGTGCATTTGGATTTATATGAAGTGTTTGAGTGAAATAGTTTGAACAGTATCCTGTTTAAGTGGATGTGTCAAGCAGTGGTGGAACAATGTCTGAAGTCAACAAGCGATGGATTATTGGAAGTGTTAAAAGGGGTTAATATTGTGGGGTGTAAGAATTTTGTGCAAGAATATTGTGGGTGCTTTGAATGCACTAAGTTCTAAGATGAGATGAACTTGTATACCAAATCTGGTGGTCCTAGCTCTTACCATTTAAGAAGAGGTGCTGAATAAACTCTGTATTTCATATATAAATATATACACACACACACACAGTTTTTATCCCAAAAAAAAAACAGTCAGCAAAACAGATTGTTTTTATTCGATCTAAAATTTCATATATTACACTTAAAACAAAATTTTGTTTATTGATTTATCTATCCAAAATCTGATAAGATCAGTGATGCAACCTGAGAAATTTAGCACTGCTGCAGGTAGCCATTATCACACTCTTTAGTCAGTAATAAAATTGTTTTGAAAACTATAAATTAAGGATTTCAAAAAGAGTTACATCTTAACACACTTTCTAATACACAATTCAGTCTCAGTAAAAGAAAGCATCTACCTAATATCAGTTCACTGTGCCAGTAGCTAAATTGATGCGTGTGGTCTGCAGATGAGAGGGGCAGTTACAGATAAAGATTTTTTGAGTGCTATGTTTTCATTGAGGTCTTTCCTACCTCACAAATAAACTCTGTAGTGTATTATACCAAAAAGACCTCCTATCAGACTTCTGTTTCTAACAGCTACTTGAAGGGTAATTTTTTCTACGTTATTATCAAACCAGAATCTAGCGAATAGTTTGGGGTTTTTTGGTGCATCAGCAACTTAGGTTATTATGAACCAAACAAGGGAATGATTTTGAATTCATAAAGACTGTTAGGTATGCTCTTATCATATTTTTTCTAAACTAATCTTGTAAATGAAACAAAATTAATACTCTTAATACTCATAATATCATAATTCTAGAATATTCAGCTATAAAAATAATAGCATCCACACTGGGTTACTCTTATATTTTCCATACTTACAGCTATTACTAATTTATAAAAAAAATCATTACCTTCCAAGGGCATGGAAACTTATCTGGACGAAAGCATTTGAGGCAGTGGAGCGTTTGGCACGCAAATGATGATTATGGACATTTTTATTGTTGTAGTTCAGTGTTTCATAATGATGAATATATTCATTTAATTTCTCTTCTGAAAATGGCAAGATATATTTTTAATTACTTAAAATATACAACATCTAGAAATTTAGTATTTTTTTTTACTTTAAAATTTTCAGATAAGAAAAAAATTATAGAGAATTGAAGACAATTATTTGTTTATTTCAATAATAGTTAAACACAGGTAACAAATATTGGCCTAATAACAGAGTTAGCTGAAAATTTTTCATTTTTGGCAGGAGTGGGAACTGAATAACCTAAAAAAGTTGCATGCTCTTTCTATTACTATTGACCCAGCCTAATGCAATCCTGTTAGCTGGAGTTGACCAAACCTCAGTTAGTATAACTGAATAGGAAGTGAACTGAACATATTTTCAGCAGGTTGTGGGTCAATTCCATTCTTGCCAAAAATCAATTTTTTTTGCTAACTCTTCAACTTACTTAAGCTGGTAGCAATAAAACTCAATAGTATCTAAAACTAAAAGGCTTGTAATCTGTGACAAAAAGCTTGCATAGAATACTATCAAAAGTACAATGAAACAATATAACACTCAAAAGCCTGGAGTGATGGAGAATAACTAAACCATGTAATTTACTTCTCCAAATATCTGTACATCTATTCCTCTGTCCACTGTATGTCAATCCTAACAACATCCTATTTGATATTGTCTGTCCACTGCATCTTACATCTCCCCCTCTTCCTAAGGCATATGCACTGTTCATAACCCTATTTGCCAATCTGCAGCTATGCATATGGTAACATGGCCAAACCAATGCAGTCTCTCTCTGCACAATATGCTATATAAGAGATTGAATTGGTTTGGCCATGGTGTCTCTCTGGTGGCTGCTAACTTTTTTGCCTAAGCATCATTGCTTATAAAGTCAAATGACTTAATGTCCAAGATACTGCATAAGCATCTAGAATCAATGACATCAATCTCCTGTTAACTTGTTTACAAATGGTCCAAGTTTTGACATCATCTCCTGTTAACTTGTTTACAAATGGTCCAAGTAATGACATCATCTCCTGTTAACTTGTTTACAAATGGTCCAAGTTTCACATTGTAACTGACCACTGGCAGAACAAAACTATAATATAGCCTAATTTTAGTCTTTAGGTGTATATGCTATATTTTCAATAGATTCTTAAAAGTCCCAGGAGCAATTCCTATTCATCTGCTTATCTCATTTCACACAGCAGCAGTATCTGTAACACAGCTTCCAAGAAAATTGAGACACCTGCTCAAGTGTGTAAACCATTCAAAACAACTGAAACACAATTTCCCTACACAAATTTCATCACTTTTCTCTCTATTTATCATCAAACCTACTCTATTACCAGTTTCTTCAATAGCTCTAATAGAAGATTCATCTCATCAACATCATTTGCCAAAAGATTTAAATCAATGGCATATTCTAAAACACATATTTTCAAATCTTTAGACCATTTAAAGGGGTATTTAGGTAAAATCTTGCAGGGAATTATACTAATATAGAAGATACACAAAAGAACACACAAAAAACGCAAAAAATACATAAAATGCACCCTGGTATAACTTCAGTAGCAATCCTGAACCAATTTCTACAAGCCTTACCTATTCTTGTTCTTTCAAAGGTTAGTTATGGAACTGAAAACTTTTGTAAGCATGAAAACAGGAAACTTGATATCCTTGATTTTAGATGCTTACGCAACATCTTGGACATTAAGTGGTTGACTTTGTAAGTAATGATGAGATTAGATGGAGTTGGCAACCCCATTTGAGTAGCATATTTTGCAAAGAGGAGCTGCATTGGTTTGGATCCTATTACCTGTATGCATAACTGCATACAGGTAATGGGTTTGGTTTTACTGGGATTGGTTTTTAAAAAATTAGAGTTGAAAATAGTTACTGAGCATTGATGGAGAGTGACTAAAACCCTCAGAAAAAGTTACCTAAAGATGCACTGGGTAGACAATGTCAAACAGGACCTTGCTAAAATTGGCCTTCAGTGGCAAAATACAGCAGCTATAGCTCAGGACAGACATGTTTGGATAACAAAATTCCAGTCTGGTTGGAACAATGCAGCCCATTACTGATGAGAATTTTGTATGTGTAATGTTATCAACTCTGAAACATAACTTTTATTTAGAGAGCTATCATAAATAACTTATT
Source organism: Ryuthela nishihirai (assembly GCA_038380435.1). Taxonomy (NCBI): domain Eukaryota; kingdom Metazoa; phylum Arthropoda; class Arachnida; order Araneae; family Heptathelidae; genus Ryuthela; species Ryuthela nishihirai. The sequence continues at coordinate 19,771,316 of JAWZYU010000001.1, read as the reverse complement.
TATTTCACAATTATCACTGTTGTGAGATTTATGTCTCCTCTGTTGCAGCTACAGACGCTAAAACAATTGGATGTAGTTCATTTTAGATGTTGTGCAGTTAAAAGCTTAGGTATATTTACCACTATGGGAGGCTAATCCTTGGCGGGTACATTGCTGCCAAGGCTTACACTTGGTTGCTGCGATGCTCTAGTCATCAATTCGCCGGTCCTATAGTATTGTCGGGTGGTCATTGGCACTGTCCACTGATGCACGGAATGTTCATCTGTTTAGTACATGGCAGCATTGTTTTTCCAAGAATGCTACAGGATGACATGTTATGAGGCACAGTTGTAGTGCAGATGTTCTTCCAGCTTTAACTGTGATGTGTGGTAGAGGATCATCTGTTGCTTTACACATTTGACATATTATTGAGCATAGTACATTTCGTTGGTCTGTTTGCCGACAACTTCAGATGCTATCAACTCCTTGGCAGATGGGGTTGATATAATACGGTGCTAATATGTCCGGCATGCCACACAATCATGCAATCAACCACAAATTATGGCAATCAAGAGTCAGAAGCATTTAACCATAGGTTTCTGAAACTCTAAACATTTTTCAACAATCTGGCTAAGTGAAAATATGTGATCTATATATCCCCAACCACATCTGAATCAACACAGTTGTCCATCAACCAAATTCTTAACTCTATTAAGCACAATAATAATGGAGAGAATGTTACCTGGCACAGAAAGTGGACTGATTCCCCTACAATTATCAGAAGAACTGTAGTCACCTTTCTTACAAACAGGTGCAATAATAATTGTGGTAAAATCCTTAGGAACAATATTTTTATCATGAAAATTTATTTCAGTCAGCCATGTGATAACAAACATTCCCAGCTCTAAGCATTTCAGTGATAATTTTATCTACCCCTAGGGATCTATATAGTTTTAACTTAGAGAACTGTCATCATTTTAAACAATGGGAGTAGAAACAACCACACTGTTTACTTAGCAGCATACTGAAGCTCCCAACAAGGTGAAATTCCCCACACTTTGCCATTGGCAGGAGTCTGAAAAAACTATCCGAGATGCTTAAGGAAAAAACCTCCACATACCTGCAACTCACCAGCTGTCTTTTGCTCCCTTCATTTCATCACAAACCAAGAAACAAATATTTTCTGTTACTCATTTGTCACCTTTGTAAATTTCCAAACAGGTAAGGCAAGCTTTCAATGAATTCTTCATAGTGTAAATGTGCCCTAACTGCACTTGTTTGCTTTGTTCAATCAGTAAACTCAATTTTACTGTATTGGTGATAGTCATCTTTTGATTGGTGGCTGATATTTTGCCTTTTCATACTTTAAATATATTTTTTTTTAATTTTAGCAAATAATAACACATTTCAGCATAACAAAAAATTGTGCTTTATAGACAAATATAACAAATTACAACTAAATAACTTGTCTCATAGAGAAGCAGCTGCTAGGCTAGAAATACCAACCATTTTTATCAAAATTATTGGAAACTCGTGACACACTAAATAATAGAAACACTAGTGTAAACAGAAAATGAAAGCATGAAGGAAAACGTCATAGATGAAGGGTTGCTGATTATAAGTAGGCCAGTTCATTTAACTCTTATAAATCATTGCATTCTTTTCAAAAAGACCAATAATTTTGGTGAAAATTAAGAGTTTAAAGCAACTAATAGATGTCTCACCAGATGGAAGGAGAAGTATGGAATTGTTTATAAAAATTCCATGGAGAAAAAAAAAAAGATTCTCTCAGCAGCTGAAAACTGGTAAATAACTTCTTGGCAAACTCTGTTAAGAGCTTGCAACCCAGAAGATAGCTTAATATGGATGAAATTGGACTATATTAAAGGGTCACAACAGATAATTACATGATTTTTTAAAAAATGCCCTTGCTTTTTCAGGAAAGAAGATTTGGGGCAGAATTACAATCTTGCAACATAATACAAACAATCTAACTGAAGTTTTTACTGATACATGTAGGCAAGAATAAATATCCTAGAAGTTTCCGAAGAATAAAAAATCTACCTATTGAACATTCCAATAGCATCATTGCTTAGAAACAGCATCTATATTTGACTTTTGCAGATGGGATAAGCAATTGGACAAGAAACAGATTTGCAATAGTGTTGGACAACTGAGGAGCTCATCCAAGGTTGAAATTACGGAATACTGAGTTAATTTTTCCACTTCCCAACACCACATCACTGATTCAAAAACTCAAAAAACCACCCAATTCATCGCTGATGATCTTGGAACTTCATGGAATTTGTTGTATAGCAGATGCTGATTCTAGATGCACTTCGTTAGAAAATGAATACACAGAATCAAGTTTGACACTTCTATTAAGAACTTCAAAGAGCAAGATAGTATGTCGGGATAGAGTTCAAGAAAGTCAAAATACTGGTCATATGGATTGGGTTGTTTCACCTCTGAGAGGTACTTTTTTTGCACATAGTTAAACTAAATGGCCAGGTCACACGGACCCCTAAGGCTTGGGGTAGGTTGGGGGAGGGAACCCACTGGAACAGCTGTTGGGAGACAGATGGTAGCCTCCCATCAAGGCCATCCAGCATGCTCTTTAATGTGTATAGGGAATGGCTCTCCTGCACACGGGTCATAAGGAGCAGCCAAACAACAATGGAGGAATAAGAGTTTAATTACTGATTGGAAATAAATTATGATTCAAAAGTCAGTAATGACAACAGATGGAGAAATTCCACGTTGTCTCACTGACAATCCATCCTGAGGAGAGGAACAAAGAAAATGATGATGAATCTGAATTCCAGTGACAAGCTTGTGAAGCTACGTCATCCTGAGGTGAGGGTTGAAAGATGGTGGAGAAGCTGATGGTGACTAGAAATTTTTATACACTTTTAATATTTTCATTTCAGTTTTCTCCTTTTTCTTATCAGTTTGCAATAAAGCTAAAATATATATTTTATAATGTGTATAATTTTTAGTCTCTATATACATATTTTATAACATGTAATTTCACCATCCTGTAGATGCTATTCTTATGATTTTTGCTTATTAGAATTGCCAGTTAATAAAATAAAAATGTGATTTCAAAGTGATGTCTGCTGTAACTCAGAGAAAATAAGGATTTAACACATTCTGACTAAATGTCCCTGCATTTCAGCATTTTTTTTTAAGACACTGGTACACACGACTTATTACTAACTTAAAGAGTAAGTAACATTCAAAATGTTTATTTTTATATTAGTTTTTTATACTTGTGTTTTAAATTATCTTCCACATGTTAAAAAGTAAAACAAACCTAAATCATAACAAGATGAAATCACTTGCTGAATATTTATGAATTTGTATTCACTTCAAAGATAGAACCTGGCAATTTTTGTTGTGTACACCAATCAGTGCCTTATCTTCCTCTGAAGCAAATACAAATTCAAGAAGTGATCTCATCATCAGTATACTTTATTCTCTTACTTTTTACGGTGAAGATAGATATTTTTTACTCAGATATATTTTGCTAATATTTGCAAATATATACTGCTAATATTTGCTTTGACTCAAAAATGTCAATCCCCATTTCCTTCCCTTTCTTAGATAAGGGAGTAACATGAGTGCGATTCAGGGTAGCCCATGTCATCGTCACAAACTTTGAGATATAACTTGAGATCAACACCTATGAAATTTCTAAAACTTTTTGTGGAAAAGGGTGGCGAGTTTAATGTGAAGTAGCCCACAACAGTTCACACCAAGCTTTCATTTGACACCTAACTTGTAACTGTGGGTCCTCATGTTTGAAAGAGAGTAAACACCAATTTTCCCATTACCCCTTTTATTATGGGGATAGGCAGCATAAAGTATCATTTTTTATAGCTCATGACACTTCTCACATGACAAGCTATCCTATGATAAGTAACTCACCAAGATCAGTCAGGGGTGGAAAGAATGGTGGAACAACCATTCTGACAAAATGACAAGCAGAGTAATTTGAAGTAACAACATGCCTGTTTTTGTACTATGCATTTATTATTATCATTTACCATGCAATTTTCTACAATTTTGACATTTCTGAAATGACTGGCCAGAAAATTTTCTTTTTTTAATAAAAAAATTGAGATATAAGAATTTACAACTGTTTTCATTATATCATTTAGAATTTTCTTCTATTGAGATGGGCTCAGCCATCCCCTCCCTCACTATTTTTACAAAATCCATATGGTGAGATTTAAATGTAGAAAGAAGGTAAAGAGGGAAAAGGGATATACTTTTCAAAATCAAAACCCTGGCCAAGTGGTAACTACTAAAACTAAGTCAAAGCACGAAACCCTGGTCAAGTGGGCATAACTACATTATGGGTTTGGAAAAGATGGAAGAGAAAGATTAAGTTGAATGATATTAACCCTCCTTTCCATTGGTGCAGGAGCAGCAATACATGACTACTAACCAATCAGAATTTTTTAAAATTCTAAATGATGTATGTGTACAGGGTTGGCACTACTGCATGTGCAACCAGTGCGATTATAAAGGGGCAGCAAATTTGCAAATAACTAACAACCATAGTTGGTAAAAGGTTGACAGGGGTAAGTACAACATATTTTTCAACAAGATGATTTAAATTACTTCTAAATTGACATTAGCCAAATTAATCATTAATAGCTAAGAGCATACCTGAGAAAGGGAAGGCGGAGTCCATGATGGCTCTGGGCAGCAGAGAACCAAGTTTGCTCTGGATGGCAAAATAGTGTCAGCCCTGTATGTAACCATGCTTTTTATTGCAATTGATGTTTTAGTGAAGAGGAAAGATGAAAAACCTATGCTAAAATATAGTAAACCCTCAATATTTGTGAAAGTATGTTCCTGTAAACTGTTGTGAATGTGAAATTTCCAAATGTTGAGACCATAATTCAACTGAAAACAGAGGGTTAGCTTCATGGCTCAATAAAATGTAATAGTAAAGAGGTAAACATATGAAAATATAGACAAAAATCAGTAATGTAGTATCTACAGTATGTTGGTACTGTCAATCCACATCTTATAAGGAGGGTGATTAAAAGAGTCTGTTACTGGTCAATGCAAGGATTTAAGATAAAAAAAAACTGTGGTCATTTTGTTTCGCTGCTTTCTACATTTCATTTTGGATTTCAATGTAAACATGGGATGATGCTTCAATTGAGGATTCTCTCCATTACAGGATAGTATTCTGCCACTCTGTCTATTAATTAAATCATTCTGAAGCTTCATTATTTCATTCAAAGCTTTAAGGTTGAAAATACATTTCCCTCCTATTTAAAGATCAATTTTAAGACCTTTATGGTACAAATTTTATATATCCACAAACCAATCTCCCATTTATACCGTTGCCCCCTGCAACATTATTTCACATAATGTTGTGTTTTCTTGGAACCAATTGACAATGTTAAGAGGAGTACAACTGTAAATTATAATTTGGATAACATTGAAGTACACAGAGTATAAGATTTACTGTATTAAAAATATTCTTGTGCAGTAGATTTTTCTCTAGTATTTTTTTACAACAATGAATATTTGAAAATGCACAGAAAAATAAAAAAAAATTGGCAAACTTTAGAAAAGTATTTTAAGCAAAAAAGAAAATTCAACAATTTAAATGAAGAGTAAAAGAATTTTTTTCAGCAAATTCTGACCATTATTTAATTTTGTTTTGTTTTGCTCATTCTAATTTTACTTGTAAAGGAAAAAAAATGATGCATTTTACAAAAAAAAAATAGCAGCAAAAATAATTAACAGATATTTTTAAAAAATTTGAAGTTTAAAAATATCCTCATCCTCAAGCAGCCATGGGCTACAGAGGTCTAACCAGACCGAGCAATTTAGTTCTCCAAGCAAGTCTGTCCTGAGCTACATCTACTGCATCTAGCCACTGCACCCCAATTCTAATAAGGTCCTGTTTGACATTGTCTGCCAACCACATCCTACGTCTCCCCCTCTTTCTGAAGCCTTTAGGCACACTGTTCATAAACCTATTTGCCAATCTACAATTATTCATAATATAGGCAACATGGCCAAACCAACGGAGTCTCTCTCTGCACAATACGCTGCTTAAAGGAGGTTGCAAACTCCTTTGCCTAACCTCATCATTAGTTACAAAGTTGAACCACCTAATGCCCAAGATACTGCGTAAGCATCTGGAATCAAAAGCATCTAGTTTCCTGTTATTTTGTTTACAAAGTATCCAAGTTTCACTACCATAACTAACCCTAGAAAGAACCAAACTATTATACAGTCTAATTTTAGTCTTTAGGTGTATACGCCTATTTCTCCACACTCTCCATAGATTCTTAAAAGTCCCGGCAGCAATCCCTATTCGTCTTTTAATCTCATGCCGCACATCATTATCAGCTACATAGCTCCCAAGATAATTAAACTGTGACACCTGCTCAAGACTGCAACCATTCAGATTAACTGAATCACAGCCTGCCTGACCAATTTTCATCACTTTAGTTTTCTCTCTGTTTATAACCAAACCTACTCTACTACCAGTCTCATCAACAGCTCGAATGAAAGAGTTCATCTCATCAACATCATTTGCCAAAAGGGCTAAATCATCAGCATAATCTAAATCAGAAATTTTCGTATCTCCAGCCCATTTAAGGCCAAAATCTTTCCCTTGAAGTGAATTTCGCATAACATAATCAATAACCAAGCTAACGAGAAAAGGAGACAAAATGCACCCTTGTCGAACACCAGAAGTAATGCTAAACCAATTGTTACAAGCCTTACCAACTCTCACACATGACTCAGTGTTATTATAGAGAGCTTTCATTATGTTAACTAACTTGTCTGGTATACCATATGATCTCACAATCAACCACAAATTATGACGATCAACAGAGTCGAAAGCCTGCTTGAAATCAACAAAGCTAGCAACTAAAGGTTTCTGAAACTCTAAACATTTCTCAAGAATCTGCCACAGTGAAAATATTTGATCCACACATCCCCTACCACTTCTGAATCCACATTGCTCATCAGGCGCTTAACTGTCTTTGGGTTATTTTACCTCTGAGCGGCACTTTTTTGCACACCATGGGCTAAATGGCCAGGTCACATGGACCCCAAAGGCTCAGAGAAGGTTGGGGGAGGGGACCCACTGGAACAGCTGTTGGGAGACAGATGGTAGCCTCCTGTCAAGGCCATCCAGCGTGTTCTTTAATGTGCACAGGGTATGGCTCTCCCGCACACGGGGCCACAGCTTAATGTCCCATCCAACGGATGGCAGCCTTTCCAAGCCCATCGGTGTCCCCTACTGACCGTGGGCAGGGCGGGGAATTTTGCGGAGATAAATCTCAATGCTGATCCAGCTGGGACTCGAACCTGGGAACTACAGATTATGAGCCTGGCACGATACCGACTGAGCCACCCCTGCCCCCAATTGACTGTCAACTAGATTCTTAATTCTATTAAGCACAATCATGGAAAGAACTTTACCTGGAACAGAGAGTAGGCTGATACCCCTATAGTTATCACAAGAACTGCAATCACCTTTTTTAAAAATAGGGATAGTAATAGCTCTGGTAAAATCCGTAGGAACCATGCTTTTATCATAAAAGATATTCAAAATTTCAGTCATCCAAGTGGTAAAAGATATATACCCAGCTCTAAGCATTTCTGTAGTAATTTCATCTACCCCTGAGGATTTATGAAGTTTAAGTTTAGAAATAGCCAAAATAACTTCAGATTGTGTTATAGGGCCAACATTAAAGCCACAAATGCATCTATCATCATTGCAAACAATGGGAGTAGAACTAACTACATTGTTTAGAACATCACTGAAATGCTCAGCCCACCTAGCCATGACAGAATCCTCCCCTTCTATAACCTTACCTTGTTTATCCTTCAATCCTTGTATGCCTGTCCGTTTTCTACCGCACAAAACATTAACTATCTGGTACAGTTCTCTGCTGTTGTGCTGTCTAACTGCTTCCTTGGCTTTGTCAGCCAAACCATCAAGCCAAAGATTCTTATCAGCAGCTAACTGATCTTTTACACATTTATTAAGTTCTCTGTAATGCTTTCTATTAGGACTAGTAGGGTATTGATTAAGGACATTCCTGCAGTTTTTTCTTTCCGAAATAAGCTCAAGTGCCTTATCACTCAGATAATTCTGTCTCTTCTGCTCCTTTTTTCCTAAAAGAATACTGTTAGTGTCCAAAAAAGCCTGTTTAAAATGATCCCATTCTTCCTCAACTTCAGTAGTAAGCATACCATGACTGTCATAATGACTAAGTAACCTATCATGGTAAGCTTTGGCTATAACTAGATCTTTCAGAGCTTCAGCATTAAAAGTAAATTTTTTAACCCTAGCACAACACTTTTTAAGTTGCATGACACTTTTAACAAGTAATGGTCAGATCCAATTTCAGCTCCCCTATATGCCCTGGTATTCCTAACAAAACTAGCCCATTTGCTGTTAATTAATATATAATCAATCATATTCTTATGCAGCCCATCGGGTGAAACCCATGTGTACTTATGTATGTCGTGCTGTTTGTAATAGGTGTTAGTTATTCTGAAACCATTGAGTTTACTTACCTGTAGGAGACGTTGCCCATTGCCATTGCAGCTACCAATACCAAAAGGGCCTATTACTCCTCCCCAAAGGTCAGAGTCAGTACCAACTTTGGAATTGAAGTCACCAAGAACAAGGGTAATATCTCCTTTCTTGACAGAATTCAAAATATCCTGAAGTTGTTCATAAAACCTATCCTTCTCATCCTCATCGGCATTCTCAGTGGGGGCATAACAGCAGATAACATTCAAGTCTTTAACGCTTGTCTGAAATTTTGCTGTAAGAAACCTTTCATTAATGCACTCATATCCAAGAAGAGCATCACTAGCGTGTCTGCTGAGAAGCAGACCCACACCTTAGTGATGCTTATTGTCGATCCTCCCTGAAAACAGAAATTTAAGATTATTTTTAAGAATCTGACCTTTATCTGTCCATCTGGTCTCTTGCAAGCTGAGAATATCTAAATTATAACGATGGAATTCTTGTGTGAGGACATCAAGAGAAAAAGCTCTGTGCAGAGTCCTCACATTCCAACTACCTATGGAGAGAAAATGGTTAGTGGGATGTTTAAAGAAACTATCTTTATTGAGAGAGGGAATGCCGACAATATCAAACAGCCCCCTAATTGCAGACATGGGGCAAAGACCTGTTCCCCCACCACTAAAGGCTGAAGCCATCTACATTGGAAGACTTCCTCCAAAGTAGAATTTGACGATGCCAATAGAAGCAAAGAGTTCAGGTGCCTGCGACGACCTCTGCTCAGGATTATCCACCAGCTGATAAACATATCCTGTGAATCTATTCATTTGGGGCTGTCAACCCACAAACAAACAGAAAACAGAGCGGAAGATTTTTCCTCCACAGAAGCCCACCAGTGCAGCAAATGCAGGATCCATAATCAAGCTCAGAGTCATAATTCAGTCCAGTGGGTGTATATGGTCAGCACCAGGACCCTATGTGGTTGACCACTCCTCAGCAGGGTAGAAAAAAAAGAAAAGTAGCCAGAGCTGTCCGGATCAGTAGTCCACACTAATCTGGCAGCCCTCTCCTTCCATTCACTTCCACAAGAGAGTATCTCTTCTGAAAAGTACTAATGGTTTGTACCACGAGAAGGCAGAGTGGGACATTAGGTGCTAGGCCTGGCCGGTTCTATGCAGCATCACAGGGGATTGGTGCATAGCTCTCCTTCCAGTGACTACCTAGCTACTGCTAGGTAGTCACTGGAAGTTACAGACCAATATTTGAGCATTAAAAAAATTTACTGTAATTGAAAAAATATTAGAAATTAAAAATTATTTCATACTTTTTTGAACAGTTTAAAAAAATTGTTCCATAAAACATGTTCAATAATATTCAACATAAAAAAAAATGTGTGTGTCATCGCCTAACTCCATGCCTTTGATACCTAGAGTCCTGAAACTCTGTGTGCATGCTAAGAGCACTCTGAAGGTATGCATACGGGAATTAATTTTACAGGGCCAGCTCAAGGGAGATCGCAAATTTTGTCCCATTTCATTTTCAAAGTTACAAAGTTTAGCTATATATCCAAGAGTGTTTACACTTGGAGTATAATTTTTACACGGCTCGTTCAGAAAGGGCCTCCAAAATTTTGCCCTATTTAAATTTCAAAGAAAAGTTTTATTACTTGTTTGAATTTAATATTCAACTTCTATACATTTCCATTTGACACATTCAGAAGCAATGGGGATTCTGATCATATCACATAAGTTAAACAGGATAAAGGCCATACTGTTTATTATTATTGTAAAACTACAAAATTTTAATTACTTCATTCCAGAAAGAAAAAAGGGCATCTGGACGCATCTCAAAAAGCACTATTGATACAATAAGAGGAATAATTGTTATTTAAAATTATCTATGTAATTTTTTTTCAGTGCTTTCAATTGAAATGTTTGATTTTTTTCAATTTGTACAGTTAATTTGAATAAAAAAATTTAAATTGAAAAAAAACATTGGTTACTATTTTTTATTAAAATACTGTACAAAGGATATCGGTTGAAATTGGTGTTGTTTAAAAGATTTTAACTGTTTTTGCTTCATTTCCTTTTTTGCTTAAAATATTTCTCTAACATTATTAGTTGATTTTATTATTTTACTATGAATTTTCAAACATTTTACTACCCCAAAACACATTTCATAATGCATAAATGTCAAGAAATACCTTTTTCACTGTACTGTAAATCTTTAATGCTCAAATTTTTTTCAAATTTCAATAATTTTTAAAATAATTATTTTACTGCTCAAAATTTTTATGCTGCATTGCATAGTTTTTTGTTTGTTCTAGCATGTGATTAGCATGCTTGGACTGTGTTGTCTTTTCAGCTGAGATTCAGCCTTCCTCACAGACTTTCTCTGTGGTGTATTCAACTGACAGGCTGATGTCAGACCTCTCTGGCAAGCAGCTGTTTGAGGGGTAATTTTTTTATATTATTTGTATAATTATTTATTGCTTGGGTGTTAAAATATAGGTATATCAATTATTAATCTTGAAATGTCGAAATCTTGGAAGTTCTTAAAAGCAACCTTATTATTACATGTTAAAAATCTCCTTTTTGCATGGATTCATATTACACTGATTGTTTGGAACAAAACTCTCGAATATAATGAGAGTTAATGTACTGTTTTTGAGACTATTAAAATATGATGCTGATCTTTATTACAGAAAAATAACTGATAACTCAATACATCTTCAACAGCAATACAGTATTTCTTGGAATTGAGAGTAACTCACAGGAAGAATTAGTGCAATTAATGTAAATTCTACAACAAGATGCTAACTAGTGAAATAATATTGTGTAAAAGAAAAACCAAAGAGGATGAACAACTGCAAATTGTCAAAGAGCAGATATTTCAAATAAATTTCAAGATAGGGCAAATGATCATGTAGTTACACACTGTGAACAAAATTTTAACAATGCTCAAAAATGAACTGTGCAAGAGGAAGAAAAGCTGCACATCAACCATAGGAGCATTCAGTTTATGGTGAAGTTTGTGAGAATTTTGAATTAAAATGTGACCCAAACAATGGCTGAACAGTGGAATTTATTTGAAAGAGCATGATTGTGCAAATGTATGGGTGTCACTATCTCAAAACAGCATGTCTTGCTTGTTGCCCCAGAGCAACTGTAAAGGTTTATGGCAGGGACACAGGCAGGCAAAAATTGAAACACTAACCTCCAAATGCAATGTTGGACTGTTTTACTTCTGACTGGCACTTTTTTGTGCACAATGGGCTTAATGTCCAAGTCACAAGCAGCTAAAGGCTTAGAGATGGTTGGGGGGGAGGGAACTCACTGGACAGCTGTTAGGAGACAGATGGTATCCTCCCATCAAGGCCATACAGCATGCTCTTTAATGTGCACAGGGTATGGCTCTCCTGCACACAGGCCCAAGGTTTAACATCACATCTGACAGACGGCAGCCTTTCTAAGCCCAAAGGTGTTCCCTATTGATCTTAGGAAGGGCAGAGAGTTTTGCAGATATAAATCTCAATGCTGGCCCAGCTGGGATTCAAACCTAGGAACTGCAGATTACAAGCCTGGCATGCTATCGATTAAGCCATCCCCACCCCATGTTGGACAATCATAGCATAATTTTAGTAGGACAATGCATTGAACCCTACATTGGTTGGGATAGCAGAGATATCCACAACGATCCCAACTCACATAAAAAACCTGCAACTTGCACAGAGCAGGAAACATCAAGCACACACAGTGGGCAACTGTAAAAATTGCTGGTCTGAAGAATTGCTTTTACTTTTCTATCACCAAGATGGACAACTATGCTTATGATAAAGCAATATGAGGCAATGGATCCTACATGCACTGTACAGAAAGTGTAGATTGACAGTGTATCAGCATCATGGCACTTATTTTGGGAGTAAAGCTGGAATGGACATATAAGTCATGGGTTTTAAGAAATATTTAATTACTTGAAAACTAGGTCTTTAAAACTTTTGAAGGTATCTGTAATATGTTAGTAGTATTACAAATTTATTCCTAATTAAATGTATACATATATACAGAATCTGTATAAAAATTACAATTTTTGTGTGATTTCTGTTATACAGGTAATTTTTTTCCCTTTCTTTATAGTATTATGCTTTATGATTATGTTAGTTTTGTGGCAAATATAAATAAAAAAAATAAATACCCCCTCAAGCAGCTGCTTGCCACAGAGGTCTGACAGGAGCCTGTCAGTTTATATGCCACAGTAGAAGATCTGAGAGGATAGCAGGACCTCAGCAGAAAACAACACGAACATCCATGCCTTACCCAGGACTCGAACCCAGGTCCCATAGATCAGTAGCCAAGCGCGCTAACCACTCGGCCACTACCTTCATTTTATTAACAACTTTTTGAACACTATAATACTATAGGTCAATGCAGGTATAGAAGAAAATTGTCTTGAGCCAGGTGGGATCTGAACCAATGACCTCTTCTATGCCCACATTGACCTACAGCATAATAAAAAAATAATAATTACCTCCTCAAACAGCTGCTTGCCACAGAGGTCTGACAGAAGCCTGTCAGTTTAATACGCCATAGTAGAGGAATATGTGAGGATGGTGGGTCCACAGCAGAATTCTGGCCAACTGCATGAGGTATTCCAAGGTGGTCACCCTCCTAGGTACTGACCACGCCCAAAGCTGTTTAACTTCGGTAATCAGACAAGAACCAGTGTTTTCAGCTTGGGTGTTCAAAAAGTTGTTACTATGAAGTACTGCGATAAAATGTTGCTAATGTAAGAGATAACATATACTAGCTGTACCAGAGATACCTAGGAACCACTATGCATAAGAATTGAGGATAACTCATTTTAAAAAAAAATACTAATCAATAGACCCATGTAGTGTGGCTTGACATGGGCCCAAGCCTGGGAGTTCTGCAATGAAAGATCCTTTATTTGCATTATATGGCAGCCACTTTGTTGATTCTATAATGATGGGGGTTTAACATCCATAATAGAGAATAACTGATCAGTAGCTCAGGGGTCAGAGCACCTAACATGTCATCAGGAGGTTGTGGGTTCAGATCTCACCCAGCTGAAGACTATTTTCCTTTATGCCCATGTTAGCCTGCAGCATAATAGTGTTCAAAAAGTTACTATTGTGAAGTACTTCAATTTAAAATGCTATGAATGTAACAGATAATGTACACTATTATTGTCAGGGCTCCAGAACTCCACTTGCCACAGGAGAGTTATCAGAGACAAGTGAGTGAATTTTATTTAAATTATTTTACAAAATTTATTACTTATTTTTTTCACACAATCCATACATTTTTTCGTTTTAAAACGTCTCATTCACTGCCAAGTTATTTGATCACAGCATAGGAGCTGAAGGGGAAAGTGGGGTAGGAGCTTGGAAAGAGGGTAAGATCGGATCATGCGACTGGATCAATGTTGCCAGATTGGGGGTTTCCTTCATTATTTTCTTATTTTTATGAAAATCATCAACTTTAAATGTTTTTTTTTTTTCAATTTGAAAATGTTTAGCTCTTTTTGTTAACTTTTAGATATTGTTGAACCTTTGTTTGAAATCGCAGTATTACTTTCATTCAAAGCCGTAATTTTTCCAAGTTCTCCCTGGAGAAAATTTATTGCATCATAGGATCCAAAGTGTGATATTTTACTGCAAAAAAAATTTACTTTTGAAATCATTGAAGAAAACAAATTTCAAATTTAGAGTTTTTTTTTCCAAAAATCATCAAATCTAGGGGATTTTTTCCCCTATTCTAGGGGGGAAATGAGGCATCCATCTGGCAACACTGGACCCTATCATCGTGAATACTGAATCTGGCTCCATAGTGAGTTACTACTTATTGTTTTAATAAATTTCCTTGTCTTTCCTAATGAATTATTGTTTCTGGATAATTTATGTAAATTCACCCATCATCATGAAATGAAGGAAACACAAACTACTTTTTAGTTTTGCGAAACTGCAAAACCTGAAGGTGAAGGTATGGGATCAGAAAGTGTTGAACCACTGTAGGAAAATATTCTCTTGTGTTATCAAGTAAAAATAGTCATGCAAGGCATACTTTCCAAGACAAAATGGTTCAAGGAATTCAAATGGTTGGACTATGAAGAAGTTGCATTTTGTAATATATGTAAAAAAGTATCCTGGGGCTGCTGACAGTAATTCTAGATTACTACAAGGTTTTTGAGGACCTTTCAAATTTAAGTTTCATGAGGAATCCAATGTTCACAAAAAATGATGACATAGACTTGGCTAGAAACCACCCTGAAAACACATCTTTAACTGTCTGCCAAAGAAAAATGGCTTCTAAATGCTTGAACACTCAAGTGCCTTTTTTTCAAAAACTTGATAGCCCTACTAAATAAGCATGATGTAGATACAGGTCCAAGCCAAATAGTAGGTGAGTACCAAATGACATGAAATGTAAAGAATTTGCGTCAGTTATTGCTGATGTTAAACAAGAATTAGGGAAATCAGACTCCAGTAGAGTGAGTCTTCTTCTAGATGCTTCTGCAGAAATTTCAAATAAGGAAGAATTTGTCCTTTATAGGAGATATAGATAAAAATCAGAAAGAGGTATTTGTTTTCATAATTCTTCTCCAAAACTCAATAGCTACAGATTATTTTGATACGTTAGAGAGGGAAATGGACAATTTATTCTTGCTATAGAAAACTGGTAATTAGTGAATAGACATTGGAATAGATGGAGAAAGTAACATGCTACGAAAAAATAATGGGCTAATGGCAAAATTGAAGAGAGATATGCCAGATCTCATATCTACATGATGAATTGCACGTGTTTAATCTGACTGTTTTAATTCTATTTAAGATGTTCCTTTTGTTTGTTAAATTTGAAACAGTGGTAAAAAATTAGATACCTTTTACCAGAATTCACCAAAAAGACTGAAATAACTGGGAAGAATAACAGCCATATTACAAATAAATATCCTCAATTTCAAGTATCTGTATTCAGTAAGATGGGTGTCTAATAGAGTGGGAGCACTGGCTGCACTTGTTAATAATTACTCTGCAATGGTAATGCATTTGGAGGAAATAGTGGAAAAGGGGGTGATGCTGCAACATGAAAAGGCTTGTTAAAGAAAGTGAAGACATACTTCTTTGTATTAAGAATCCATTTTTCTCTTAGATTTTTCAACTTTATTCAAGCAACTATCACTAATTTTTCAAAAGGAAAATCTGCTACTCAGTCAAACAAAATACCATTAATTAATAGATTCTGAAAAAAATTCATTGCCGCCATGGCGGGAATCGAATCCGCATCTCTCCAGATTCATGCCAGAGCGCGCTAACCATTGCACCATGCTAATCATGCAACATTGCATCTCCTTGAGTATAGATGGCGCTGTCTCAGTCACGTCTCAAGATTTAAAAGGTCATATTCTGAAAATATTCGTTGTCCGACGCGTGGTGCAATGGTTAGCGCGCTCTGGCATGAATCTGGAGAGATGCGGGTTAGATTCCCGCCGTGGCGGCAATGAATTTTTTTCAGAATCTATTAATTAATGTTTCTTAACAGGGAATACTGTGTATTCACTTTGGATTGATTTTAACAAAATACCACGTGGACAATATCTAGAATGCCCTGAATGAAATGAGAGAAGCTGCACATTTTGAGAGAAATGTTTTAGCTAATGCAAATAGTATAGGTGTATACAAAAGTATTCAAGCAAATGCATATAGGGAGCTATTCAGATGAGGAAAAAAAAAAACTAATAAATGAAGGAATAATTTGATAAAAAGATTTGGTGAATTAAACATAAATCACAACAACAGTGTTACCTGTTGACTTTTAATATCTAGAAATCAAAATATATCACATGGAAACAAATTTTGTCGAAATACGGGATTTGAACACATCTCTCCAGAAACATGCATTATCCTGCTGGAATATTGCATTTGGGATACACTCAAATATGATGGGATGACCGGCTGTACGATGTCGCTGACATACATATTGCTATTCAGTGTACCCTGTACAACACATATGAGAGTGGTAGCTAATTGCTCCCCACACCATGATGTACGGGGCGTGGGCTGTATGTCGCTGGCGGATACACGATGGAAGCAGCAGCCACCTTGTCACCTTCGGACAAGTAAACAACCATCAGATGCTTCAAAGCAGAATCAGCTTTCATCACTGAAGGTCAGAGACTGTCATTTTTCCCTTCAATGAACTTGTTCTTGACACCACACAGTGGTAACAGTGCCAGCAGCATGCATTCTCATAGTCCTGCTTCCAAAAGATGATTGAGTATCATTCTTGCAGACACTCTTTTACGACAGAGGATCAGATTTGTGATGCTGTAGCTGTCTGCTTTGCCACTGCCTCTCTCCTGATATGCCCTCTCATGCATCCATAACTCTGTGTTGCCCAGAACGTCTGCGAGTGTGCAAATGTTCTTCTGACCATTGACACCACCATAGCACCACTGCCGATACTGCTCGTCCAAAGCAGTGTGCAATTTGACGAAAAAAACAACCTGCTTCCCCAAGACCCACTATACAACCTCACTCAAACTGCACTAACTGAACAAATGTTGTGCGCCTGCCTCATCCAGGCATGGTAACTTCTTCAAAGAGCACTGAACAATACGACACGAGGCTAATAACTTCTTTCTTCATGCCCTAGTCCTTAAATACATATTGCATATATTTGCATGATGTCATCCTCAATGACATCATTATTTCACCCAATGATTTTCAATCTTGGATCACAGTTTCTGCTGCCCTTAATTTTAACATATTATGATGTTTCTAAAGGAATTCCTTCTGTGTTCTTTTTTCAATTTCCACCAGTGTATATTAATCAATTTTACCATTATATTTCATGAAAGTTTCAGCATTAATTTTCATTTGTATTAAAAAATATTTATTCCAGAACAATTTTTATAGCAATGCTTGACCAACCTTCAAATATTTGAGTTCTTGACCAGTGATTGCTGAATCAGTTCACAAAAATGTTTCTGAAAATCTCAAATTCGTGAACTGCAAACAGTGAGGGCTTATTATACATATATCCAATACCATTATATAATACCCACATCTTATTTACAGAGACAATGAGTAAGCATTTCTTTTAATAGAGCACATGAAACAAATACTAGATTTTTACTTTCAGTTATGATGTTCAAAGGGATAGTAATCTTCAACATTAGCCCTTCCAGTGTCCACATCATCTGTATATGTTCGCAGAATCCGAAATGAGAGGCCAAGGATGTATGTATACGTTTTTAATACAACAAAAAAAGATTTTTTGAAAAACAAAAATTGTAGTTGTAATTTATATATATATATCTTATAAAAATATATAATTCAGGCTTGAAAAATAACATTTTGTTTTTTAATCTGATGCATATTTTATTAAACTACAATATAAATAATTTGAAAAAGCCACCTGATTACCATTTCGTAGAAGCATTAAATCACATTGCCGATTTGCTCGTCAACGTTCCTATTTGCTGAAGCAACCTTCTGATTTAAGTTCACAAGTTTGATTTGAACTATTATCAACAAATTTTTCCTTAAATTTTCCTTTCAATTAATATATAATTTAATTTTTTTTATTCATCAAGTTTTCTGAAATGAAGCCTTAATTGCATAGTGTGATCATTTCTTTCACCACATCACATTGAAAAAGGCTTATTAAAATCAATAAGCTTGTAAATTTGTTTATATTATTTATTTTCATAAAATTTGTAATTAAATTCTATTTAATTTGGTCCCTAGAATTGGTATTTATCTCCTCCAAAATTCCTGCTCTGCCCTCAGTCAGTAGGAGCCACCGATGGGCTTGGAAAGATCACCATCCATCAGATGGGACATTAAACCATGGTCCCATATGCAGGAGAGCCATACCATGTGAATGTTAAAGAACATATTTGCTGGCCTTGAGAAGAGTCTACCATCTGTCTCCCAATAGCTGTCCAGTGGATTTCCTTTCCCAACCTTCTCTGAGCCTTCAGGGCCCTTGTGACCTAGCAATTTAGTCCACTCGGTGCAAAAAAAAAAGTGCCACTCAAAGGTAAACCAACACACAGAAATTCAGCAAATATATAACTCAAACTTAATTTTGACCTAAGAAGGGAAGCACAATAAATTATCCCCTAAAGCAACTGCTTGCCACAGAGGTCTTACAGGAGCCAATAAGTTTATACACCATTGTTAGAGCTTATGTTTTTACATACTTTTTTTAAAATTTCAGGACAGAGTAATTTTTTTTTGCTCATTCTTGATAGTGTCTATAGTGTTACTGACAGATAATAGAATGATCGAGTTTGTTCTTTCCACCTGGAACACTAAAAAGAATAACTTTTTTATGCACTCTACTATCAAAGGTATAAATGGTTATTTCCTTCACCAAGGTGGGTAGATCATTTGCATCTGTTATCCTTCTTTTAATCTCCACTGAGACGTCACTTGCCGGCAAGAACGTCGATTATTAAATTTGTCACCGAAAGCACCCTTTATGGTATGTAAATCTCTCCTTAATAACTTTTTATACTTGATAGCATAGTCCATTGTTGAAGTGCTTAAAAACATTTAACAGTGTTATAGAAAATTAAAAACTTTTAATTTTAAAAGGATTGTTTTTATGTAAATTTGAGACATCAAATCATTTCTTACAACTACTTATATTGAGCAAGGAACACTGGGGCATAATGCAAGAGGTATTGATGAAAATTAGTAAACCAAAGTATACACAGTTATGTGCATAAACATTCCTCAAATATCAGCCTCTGATGTTAAATACTGGTAGTAAATACACTATATGGCTGTTTAGCATTAAAACACAAAATTTCTTTTTCTTTTTTATATTGCATCTTGTTACACGAGAAATAAACATAATATAAAAAAGAAAACTAAATTATTTTTATGCTAAACAGCCAGTGTATTTAATACCAGTATTGTTAGTGCTGTGAAAATCCTACACCTACTGATGTTCAAGATTGCAATTTTGTTTTTGAGTATACCCTCTGCAACAGCTGCCTCATTTGGCTTCTACTATATTTCCCTTTCTATATAGCCATTTACAAGACAATCAAGACTTCAAACAAGTGAGTATACTTATTGATGGTTATTAAAAGCTAATACCTGATCCGAGTTATCCTCTAGTGTTTATTCTTCTACAGCATATATATATATTGGCATTTCTAGTTTTCCAGGCATTTTGTATATTTCTTTAAGATCGTATGACAATTTTATTAATATACATATTTGGGATATATTTATTTCATTACATTAATATCTTTAGACATGTTACCACATTAACCAATGTGATAAAAACACTGTAGGCAATTGAAATCTGCTGTTGTTAAGCTTATTATTAACATTTCCAAATTATGAACAAAAAAATTAAATTGCTTCAAACGCAGTTCCACTTCCAGGATTTCCCACACTTCCTGTCTTGGTTACAACTGAATGCGTTTAAATGATAATCATTGCATTCCCAAAGGTAGTTTTTCTTAAATTCTTCTACGCCTATTTTCACATATAAAGTAGATTTCAACGTAAAATTAATAAGCAATAATCTGCTCACGGATATTTAATATAAAATAAAAGCAGAGTACGAAATTAGTAATTTAATGTCAAACATCAGAAATTGACAGCATTAAAATGTATCATACTTACTACTCTCAACAACACAGCATGTAACAAAGAAAAATAAGAAAAATAACTTCCAGACTGTCATTTCTTCATTGATAAGTAATTTGAGAACTTTCAGATATCGAACAAAAAACACAAGAAAATTGCTTATCTGTGAGTGTCAAAGAGAGCATTGAATTTCGTAAGCAAATTAAGGATATCCGCACCAGTAACTTGTGCTACACCTTTCTACTGAAAACGAGGGTAGCGAACTAAAAACAACACCAGAGTCTGAAGACAGATGGCGAAGGAGTATTTGTCGCTCATTAGTTTCTTTTAAAAAGGTCTTGGCGATGTACAAGTTCATAAAAGAAACATTTATTAAAAATGCCATAAAAATGTCCTGACGAAATACATAGAATTATTTTGAAAATTATATACGGGTAGGTTTCAGTGTACTGGAAACTACTACCTACATTAAATGAAATTATTTTAACTATTAATTATTTTAACTATTATTTGATATATTTTCAAAATCTATATAGCTAAACCAGGCTATCACATTTGTAATTGGCAATAAATGCCATTCGATAGCTTTTGCTACTGAATAGCATTTTTATTGTTTATATAAACTGTATAGTTCTATTAATAACTAGAAAATAATAATTATGATTAACTTCAGTGCTTTAATATTATAATGTATAATTCGGCAAATTTCGGGTTGTAAAAATCTTGGTAAATCTAAGACTATATGTATGCAATTTGATGAAAACAAAATGTGTTCTCACGGAAAAGCCAAACCTCAAGGCATCTATTTCAAAATAACAGAAGTTCATTCTAGCAGCCTGGTAAACATCAGGCCATTGCTAGTTTCTAACAATGTATTTTGATGTAGAACGTAGCAAGTATAACAAGGGATACACCGAATGTGAGGCATATGGAGAAGAAGAAGCACCTGCTACTTTATTTAATGCTGACTGCTGCCTTTTTAAAATTTATGGACCCTCCCATATTATTTGACCATCGGGTCTCAAATTTCATACACAGGATTTGGTGGGCTTCTCTTGAAAAATAATCTACTGCAGTATATTCTGCTTTTTGCGGGTTGCAGCCCAAACTGAACAGATTCACATGATAGTTACTATCAGCTCTGCAGATGAGCATGATCAGAAGTCATCGCAGTACTTAAATCTTTAATATTGGTTTCCGCATCGCCGATTCTGAAGTAGAGTAGTGTTCTCAGACGACATCTTCTTGGTACTCGAACAAAACTGATGTATTAAAGTTAAATGGAATAAAGTTGATGAATAAAAGCTATTAAAGAACTCAATTTGTTGGCTGACCTTTTACCAGAATAGTGGCTTCTTCTATCATATTCGTAATGGGTCTTTGCCCCATGCTTATGATTAGAGGAATGTTGGATATAGGCCAAACCCCACTCAAAAATCTTAGTTTCTTAAAAACCCTAAAAAGCATTTTCTTTTCAAAGGTACTTGAAATGTAAGTACTCTTAACAGAAAACGTTCTCTGGATATCCTCAGAGAAAAATTCCAGTAGGGTTGATAAAATGTTTTTAAGACATCTCAGTTGTATATTGCATTAGACATTTTGTGCAGTGTTATTGAAGAACAGTTGTGGGAAGGACATAATTTTTGCTTCATGATTAGAGATATAAAACAATACATCCAAAGAAAAAGTGCTGTTCTTCGTTTGAAATTACTGCTAAACTCTTATGTAGACTTCCACTGTTTCGGAAATATTGAAAACACATTTTGATAATAAGTCTGTTGTTGGGAATAAGGGACAGGATATGTTTAGATTCTCTTGGTACCTAAAGGCTTCAGAAAGAGGGGAGGCTTAGGATGCGGTGGGCAGACAATGTCAAAAAGCACCTTGTTAGAATTGGTGTACAGTGACCAGATGCAGCAGATGTAGCTCAAGATGATATGCTTCCCACACAAACCACTTACAACAAATGGATACACAGAAAACGTGTAGAATATCCTGAACATGTCTCTAACACCCATTAAATGTCTGTCAACATAACTTTGAAAAGATATTATGCAAGAACCTCCATTGATATAGACGTTAAACGATTCAACATCCCGTGCACGTCTATGGACTTGACCAACAATGATAGAATACAGGTCTGCGCAATTGCTCGAGAAAGATACCTTTACGTGACATTGAGGTAGTAATACTAGAGATAGGACTCTGATTCCCGTAGCATTGACCGCCATGGTCACAGACGGCTGTGTATGCCGACTGCTTAGTGAGGCAAGATACCCATGATGCTTTGCGAATTGGCTATGAACAACGATGAAGGCTATTTAAAAATGCTTAACAAATGATTTAAATGATGCAGAACTTTGCTCTTTTTTGTTTTTTATTTGAATGAGGTTATTCCAGTGTAGCAATTAAAGCAAAATGGGTTTAATTAATGCACACTTACCGATTTATATCGATGAAAAGCGAAGACGCTGGAAACTGCTTCTCTTTCAAATCGGGGTTTTGTATGAAAATTTAAAAAAAAAATCGATATATTCTTAATATGTGATTAAAGCTGACCGAAATTGACTGTAAACTTAGACTTTAATTTGAGTCCGTTTAAAATAGGAGCAATGGTTAACATATTTTGAAATCTAATACATGATCAAATCATTCAGCTTAAGCCAAAGTCCTCAAAATTTATAGACCTTAATAGTGCAAATCCGCGCCTCATTTAAAAAAAACATGAAAAGTCACATTTATTTTCTTCTTTCATTAAAAAATAAGACACAAGGAAATCCAAGGTCACACACAAAAATGACATTATTGAAATTGCATGCTATATATACATATAAATAATTTACACCATTTCTCATTCAACTAAGGCAGAAGGAAAGGCAGCCCCCTCCCCCCTACTACACAAATGACATGATTGAAATTTCATGCAACAAAAGCCAAATATTCTAAACTTTTATATCACCTGAGGCAGAAGGAATAGAAGCCATAATTTCGTTCAAGTTGGTATATATGGTCAGCACCAGGACCCTGTGTGGTTGACCATTCCTCAGAAAAGAAAGAGTAGTCATAGTTGTCCAGATCAGTAGGCCACACTAATCTGGCAGCCCTCCTCTTCCGTTCACTTCAACAAGAGTGAATCTCTTTGAAAGATACTAATGGCCTGCACCAGGAGAAAGTGGGGTCGGACATTAAGTGCTAGGCCTGGCCTGTTCTATGCATCATCACAGGGGATTGGTGTAGGAATATTTAATTGCACAATGCTTAAATTCCAGACTGATAAAATGGGAAAATGGGTTCGAAAAACTCGATAGAACACGTTCCAGCATTCTGTGATATATAAATTGCTTCAGTATTTTAATGTTAATATATGTGATCTAGCGATTAGTAATTGATGAATGATGGCTACATGTAGGTTGTTAGTCATTCATCATTATCATTAAGGTTAATTTTGCATGCGGCAAACTTGATTCAGACTATGGTAACCCACCGGTTCCCATGCCATCATACCGAGATCGGCTGTTACCATCATCATCATCATCATCATCATCATCATCATCATCATCATCATCATCATCATCATCATCATCATCATCATCATCATCATCATCAAGCAGCCATGGGCCATGGAGGTCCAACCAGACCACGCAGTTTAATTCTCCAAGCATATCTGTCCTGAGCTACATCTGCTGCATCCGGCCACTGCACACAAATTCTAACAAGGTCCTGTTTAACATTGTCAGCGCATCGCATCCTAGGTCTCCCCCTCCTTCTGAGGCCTCTAGGCACACTGTTCATAACCCTATTCGACAATCTATAATTATCCATACGGGCAATATGGCCTAAACAACGGAGTCTCTCTCTGCACAATATGCTGCTTAAAGGAGGTTGCAGACTCCTATGCCTAACCTCATCATTAGTTACAAAGTTGAACCACCTAATGTCCAAGATACTGCGTAAGCATCTGGAATCAAAAGCATCTAGTTTCCTGTTATCTTGTTTACAAAGTGTCCAAGTTTCACTACCATAACTAACCCTAGAAAGAACCAAACTATTATACAGTCTAATTTTAGTCTTTAGGTGTATACACCTATTTCTCCACTCTCTCCATAGATTCTTAAAAGTCCCAGCAGCAATCCCTATTCGTCTGTTAATCTCATGCCACACATCACTATTATCTGTCACATAGCTCCCAAGATAATTAAACTGTGACACCAGCTCAAGACTGCAACCATTCAGATTAACTGAATCACAGCCTGCCTGACCAATTTTCATCACTTCAGTTTTCTCTCTGTTTAAAACCAAACCTACTCTACTACCAGTCTCATCAACAGCTTGAATGAAAGAGTTCATCTCATCAACATCATTTGCCAAAAGGGCTAAATCGTCAGCATAATCTAAATCAGAAATTTTATTATCTCCAGACCATTAAAGCCAAAATCTTTCCCTCGCATTGAATTTCGCATAACATAATCAATAAACAAACTAAAGAGAAAATGAGACAAAATGCACCCTTGTCGTACACCAGAAGAAATGCTAAACCAAATGCTACAAGCCATACCAACTCTCACACACGACTGTGTTATTACAGAGAGCTTTCATTATGTTAACTAACTTGTCTGGTATACCATATGATCTCACAATCAACCACAAATTATGACGATCAACAGAGTCGAAACCCTTTTTGAAATCAACAAAGCTAGCAACCAAAGGTTTCTGAAACTCTAAACATTTCTCAAGAATCTGCCTAAGTGAAAATGTCTGATCTACACATCCCCTACCACTTCTGAATACACATTGCTCATAACGCAATTGACTGTCAACCAGATTCTTAATTCTATTAAGCACAATCATGGAAAGAACTTTACCTGGAACAGAGAGTAGGCTGATACCCCTATAGTTATCACAAGAACTGCGATCAGCTTTTTTGAAAATAGGGATAATATTAGCTCTGGTAAAATCTTTAGGAACCATGCCTTTATCTTAAAAGTTATTCAAAATTTCAGTCATCCAAGTGGTAACCGAAACATTCCCAGCTCTGAGCATTTCTGTAGTAATTTCATTTATCCCTGGGGATTTATGAAGTTTAAGTTTAGAAATAGCCAAAATAACTTCAGATTGTGTTATAGAGCCAACATTAAAGCCGTCAATGCATCTATCATTATTACAAACAATGAGAGTAGAACTAACCACATTGTTTAGATCATCACTGAAATGCTCAGCCCACCTAGCCATGACAGAATCCACACCTTTTATAACCTTACTTTGTTTATCCTTCAATCCATGTATGCCTGTCCGTTTTCTACCACATAAAACATTAACTATCTGGTACAGCTCTCTGCTGTTGTGCTGCCTAACTGCTTCCTCAGTTTTGTCAGCCAAACCTTCAAGCCAAAGATTCTTATCAGTAGCTAACTGATCCTTTACATATTTATTAAGCTCTCTGTAATCCTTTCTATTAGGACTAGTAGGGTACTGATTAACGACATTCCTGCAGTTCCTTCTTTCTGAAATAAGCTCAAGTGCCTTATCACTTAAATAACTCTGCTTCCTCTGCTCCTTTTTTCCTAAAAGAGTACTGTTAGTTTCCAAAAAAGCCTGTTTAAAATGGCCCCATTCTTCCTCAACTTCAGTAGTAAGCATACCATGAGTGTCATAATGACTAAGTAACCTATCATGGTAAGCTTTAGCTATAACTGGGTCTTTCAGAACTTCAGTATTAAAGGTAAATTTTTTAAATTTAGCATAGCACTTTTTAAGTTTAAGTTGCAAAACACTTTTAACAAGGTAATGGTCAGATCCAATTTCAGCTCCCCTATATGCCCTGGTATTTCTAACAGAACTAGTCCACTTTCTGTTAATTAATATATAATCAATCATATTTCTATGCAGCCCATCAGGTGAAACCCATGTGTATTCATTTATGTCGCGGTGTTTGTAATATGTGTTAGTTATTCTGAAACCATTGAGTTTACTTACCTGTAGGAAACGTTGCCAATTGCCACTGCAGCTACCAATACCAAAAGGGCCTATCACCCCTCCCCAAAGGTCAGAGTCAGTACCAACTTTGGCATTGAAGTCACCTAGAACAAGGGTAATATCTCCTTTCTTGACAGAATTCAAAATATCCTGCAGTTGTCCGTAAAACCTATCCTTCTCATCCTCATCAGCATCCTCAGTGGGGCATAACAGCAGATAACAATCAAGTCTTTAACGCTCGTCTGAAATTATGCTGTAAGAAACCTTTCATTAATGCACTCATATCCTAGAAGAGCATTACTAGCATGTCTGCCAAGCAGCAGACCCACGCTTTGGTGATGCTTTCCGTCCTCCCTCCCTGTAAAGAGAAATTTAAAGTTATTTTTAAGTATCTCACCTTTACCTGTCCATCTGGTCTCTTGCAAGCCTAGAATATCTAGGTTATAGCGCTGGAATTCCTGCATGAGGACATCAAGAGAATAATCTCTATGTAATGTCCTCACGTTCCACGTTCCTGCAGAGAGAAAATGATTAGTAGGATTTTTAAAGAAATTAGGTTTATTGAGATTGGTAGGGCCAACATTATCAAACAGCCCCCTGATCGCAGGCATGGGGCAAAGACCTGTTCCTCCTCTACTAAAGGCTGAAGTTACCGATGCTGGTAGGAACTTCAGGCACGACCTTTTGTAATGGACTTTTTCAAGAGCTATATGGCCTGCCTGAGACACATTACTCTGGTTTAGGCTTGACGATGCCCAACTAGCTAAGTAAGGTTGAGGTACCTACGATGGCCTCTGATTAGGATTATCCACCAGCTGATATAAGGTATCCCATGCCTCTGTTCACTTAGGGCTGGCAACCAACAAGCAAACAGAAAACACAGTGGCAGATTCTCCCTCAACTGAGTCCCACCAGTGCAGCAAGTCCAGGATCCATAATCAAGCTCAAATCCATAAACCAGTCCAGTCTAGTAGGTATAAATGGTCAGCACCAGGACCCTGTGAAGTTGACAACTCAGCAGGTTTGAAAAAAAAGAAAAAGTGGCCATAGATGACCAGATCAGTAGTCCATACTGAACTGGCGGCCCTCCCCTTCCGTTCCCTTCCAAAAGAGAATCTCTTTTGAAAGGTACTAACGGTCTGCACCACGAGAAGGCGGGGTCGGACATTAGGTGCTAGACCTGGCCGGTTCTGTGCATCATCACTAGGGATTGGTATACAGCTCTCCTTCCAGTTTATGCCTTGCTACGATTTACAGGCTGTTACCAGCTGTCGCTAGCTCCAATCGTTTTCTGGGAACGGGAATGTCAATTTTGGCATTCCCGTTCCCAGAAGGCAGCAATTCCAGAAGGCAGCGTTTCTCAGAAGGCAGCAATTGACTATTGCAGTGACGGGTCCTCGAACGCGTATGAGTGCCTTAATTTCAAGATCTGAATCGCTAACATGTATTAACTATTCACCACAGCATTCCTTAAGGAAATAAATTGATGGATTAAGCCCTTTATTAGAGAACATATTTTGAAAAAAAAAATTAAAAACGAATTAAAGGTGAAACTTGTGTCACCCCTGAAAAAATGTGAAAAATTGCCACTTTTTATGGAAGGATTAAATTCGTGAGCAGTTCTCTCTAATAATCAATGAATTACAGATTTCTGGAGTCATATATATATATTGCTGGTAAAATGGTTTTCTTCTGTATGCAAAACTTTTATATCGCCACATTCTCTAGATATGCACTTAACTGTATAAGTACATATAAGCGAATCCAAATTCGGCCACCCCGTCACCAGCTAACGATGGATTGGTTGTTTAGGGTTTAATGGCGCATCGGCGACAAGACCATAATGCGCCAAACAAAAGACAATATAAAAAATAAAAGACGTAGAACCCCCGCAACCAAAAGTTAAAATTTATAACGAATGAGTAATAAAGAATGACTATTCTACATCGTAAAGTGATAAACAACAAATAACAAGAGTATAAGTACAGAGTAAAACAACTGGAGAAATGCTAAATGAAATTATCCCAATTGTAAGAATTGTCACGAAAGTATCCAATTGTAACGAAGGTAAAATCAAATTCGATTAAAATATCCACAATATTTCAAAAAAGGTAAAACTGGCGGAAAAATACAACGATCAGATAAAAGATATCCTAGGGTAAAAGGCTCGGACAAAAAATTATGAAAGTTAAAAATCATACGTCGTTCAAAGTTAAAAGCAGAACATTCAATTAACATGTTTGATAGTTAAAATGGTGTCGCAAAACTCGCACTTAGGTACGTCGTCCGCTCGTAGAAGAAACGAATGAGTAATAAAGAATGACTAAGCACTAACCACACTAATAATGGAAGTTTATCGATTGTCAATAGAAAAAAAAAATGCCCTGGGAGGTAAAACAATCCAACTCTGTGTATTACCAAAAAAATCAAAAAATTAAACTAAAGCATAACAATGATGCTGTCACTGAATTCGTATTTAGTTCAAAGGAAAAATAGGGCACCAGCAATTTTCGACGACAGGTAAATTAGCACCTTATGTTATTTTGAATTAACTACAAAATCAGTGGCTGATTGGCAAGCTTTAGTTTTGCATTTTTAAGATGCAATAGGCAGATATAAATGCATTTAAAATATTATATTTTTTATGCAATATCCGATTGAAATCAAAGCATTCAGTAGATGTGTTGCTTTTGTCTTTGAGTTTATTACCTTTTATTCGTAGTTCATCAGTACTTCAGTTGAAACAAATATAGCTGCTTCATTTAATTGTGAAGCAAAGAAGAAAAAAAATCATAATTTTTTTTTCTTGTAGATCTGTTGAATGTTGTTGTTTGTTTTGATTCAACCTAGTTCCACCTTGTTGCACCCTAAAAACTATATGCAATTTCTCTTTAGTTTTTTTTTTGCGTTAACAATCATAAAAATACTGTATATATGTGCATTCAAAGCAAATAAATATTTAGTTGTTGAGGTTTAACATTTGTTTGTTTTATAGGTTATCTGCTGATAGTTTCTCTGACAATGCCGAAGCAAATAAATAACACAGTATAAAAAGAAACTTCCTATCTTCAGTGCCCCAAAATATCCTGATCTTTTGTAGCAGTGGGAAAGCCTTTTATTCCTCATTCTGATAAATGTCTTAAAAAATTTAGTGCTGTATATGAAATTTATTTTAATGAGGAGTTCATTATAAAAAGTTATGTTTACACTATAAATGGAGAAACAATTTATGTACCTAGAGAGCTTTCAATTCTAAAATCTGGCACAATACCAACAAATTTCCCAAATTTGCACCATAATTTATTGAAAAAGATCTCACAAAAAAGAAAAATTAAGGAAAAATGTATGTTTTGATTGAATTTCAGATGGTTCATTTGCAGAAGAGAAAGTACTTGGAGTCATTTCAATGGAAAGTTTGTTAAACCTACCTTCACACTTTTGGGGAAAGAAAATTTTACTGAATATTCCGAAATGTATGATATTACATGTTATTAGTCTTGGTTTTAACCCAGTAAAATCTTTAATAGCAGAAAAACGTATGAGAGAAGAAGATTCTCATTTCATTTGCAAAATATATTTAAGAGATCTTAAAGTAAAAGCAGATTGAAACAGTACCTCTAAGGAAATGTTACAAGATACCACAGACAAACTTTTAGTGTGAAAAGGAGAAGGTACTGTTAAGGACTTTCAAGACATAAAACATGCACAAGCTAGTTACGTTTGCAGATAATGTTTATAGTAAGAAATATAAAAGAAAGGTCATAGATGGAAATATTTCTCTTCAGTGTAAATACTTTTGGATATCATTATTACAAAATATATCTTGCTTGAAAAGGCGAAGGAGACTGAACTTCACTTGAACTGCACATCAGAAATATCCAGGAGAGAAATAAATTAATAAGTAAACATTTGGTTTTCGAAAATATAAAGCGTTTGCCATAAAAACAGTTTTAAAGCTGCCAAAAGGAAAACCAAAGGAATGCATTACACAAAAGACTGGATACTTGAATATATATTAATGCATATGAGAAGTCCAAAACTACGTAAATACATATGTTGACAACAAAATATTCTACCTGCTCGAAGCACCATAAGAAAATATATTTCTGACTTTAACACTAGTTTTGGATTCAACCAAAATATTTTTGATAGAAATTTGGGAAAAAACTAAGGTAATGAACCTTTTAAAAAAAATGGTGGCATATTTATTGATTGAATGAAATTAATTGAAAATGGAGGTAAAATCATCAGGTGCAATTGAGGGTTTTGTAGATATTGGAACCTACACTTCCAAAATATGAGATCTGTGTGATCAATGGATTGTGATGCTTTTTCAAACTTTAATTGGTGACTGGAGGCAAATAATTGGAATTTTTACTACAAACTCTAACATCAGTGGTAATCTTTTAGAAAAACTACTGAAGAAACAATTTTGACTGAAAATGCCGACTTATTTTTGGATTTTGTAACCTGTGATGGAGCTATATGGAACAGAAGCATGTCGAAAGTATTTGGCATTTCAGCTAATTCTTCTCTCACTCTATGCAAAGTCAGCCACCCTATAGATACTTTTAGATACTTGCATTTCCTTTCTGACTTTCCACACTTGACAAAATGCTTAAGAAATGCATTCATTAAAAAAGGTTTCATACTACCAGAAGGAAAAGCAAGACCAGAACATATTGAAGCAACATGGAATATGTGATGACATCACACTTAAGCCAAGACTCAATAGAAGATCTTTTTGGTATTGTTAGCCAATCATCAACTCCAGCAGAATTTTTAATAACTATACTACAATGCTTATGTTTCTACAACATGGCAAAGTCCACAAGTAGTGACAACAGTGAACCAGAAATTATAAATTCTCTATTTGGATCACAAGATAGCAAAATTAATCATTCAAATATGCTTTTAAAGTTGGACGATCTGTAAATATGGGAATGTTAAATCATGTTGAAAGTATGTTAGAGACTAATAATTTGTTTTTAGGTAATTATCAATGTTTCAATAATGATCAACAAAGTCAGTTACTAATTTATGCAGGTTATGTGGCAAGGAAATGTATTGCAGAAAATGATTGTTATGATTGCAAGAAAATATGTCTAGCATCTCCTGAGGAACAGACTAAGATTATTAGGTACACTGATAAGTAACTTTGATAAAGGAGTCTTATTATATCCATCAGAAGAGCTGATGAAACTAATCAATCAACTAGAAGATTCAATTACCTGGTATTTCAATACTCATGAATTACACCAAGACTATACTAATGTTCATGAAAAACAAAATACTTGTGTTGGTTGCTTACACACAGGAAAAAATCTCGTACGCAAAATTGTTAAATTTTATTTATTTTCCGGGGTGAATTTTCATATACAGGGAGTTAACAAAATCAGATTTGAAAGCAGGGAAAAATGGAAATATCTAAGGTTGAGAAGATGTAAATTAGTAGATGGGAACAATCACTTCCACAAATGACTTATTAATTAAAGGAAAATTTAAATATTTTGAAAATATTTTTCTTATTAATGGTTCATACAATAGTCAAATGAATGCAAATGGAAGTACGTTTTTTTTTTCATATTTGGAGTTGAACGTATAATTTGCCATGTTTCAATATCTAGTACTTTTTTTATTATGATTTATTTCTGCTGTTTGACCTTTCATTACTCTTTCTATTTCATAGCTTCCTTTTCATAAAATATATTTAAAATTTTTTTTTCCTTTCTCTAAGTGATTAAAATGCATATACAAACAATTCAAGGTAATGGGTGTGTAACTCATAAGTTTTGTATTGTTAGTATATAAATTTTGCTAAATCCAATATTCAAAACTTCTCAGAAGTAAATTGCCATTACAGTATAAGGACATAATTTATGAAGGCAATTTTCTAACTTGACTTATTTATTTCTATAAAATAGATGCTTTCGTTATATAAATGTACTGAAACAGTTTAAAAAAATTGCCCTGAAGCAGCTGCTTGCCAGAGGTCTGAGAGGAGCCTGTCAATTTATATTACATAGTAGAAAGTCTGTGGGGGAAACTAGACCCAAACAGAAAAATGCTATAGACATCCATACTTTAACCAGGCTTCGAAGCCAGGTCTCTTTAATCAGTAGCCAAGCACACTAACCACATGGTCACGGGACAACATACTGAAAATACACAACATAATATAACAACATATCTAGGTTACATAGTTTCAATTATATTATTAGTTGAAGTAGTATATATGACATTTTATACAGTATATTAAAATTCTATGTAGTGTAATTTGTGGATATAAATATATATTAATATCTTGAAAGCTATATTTCTATACTATAAAGCATTTCAGAAACTAGCATCAGCAAACTTATCTCTTTTTGAAAGATATTTCATATTTAAAATGTGTAATGTGCATGTTCTTTGGCATATGCAGTAATTTTGAACATATTTCAAAGTAAGTGCCCAAAAACATTTAATGGCATTTTTTTTGTAAAAAAAGTAGATTACATTGGTTTGATTCATTTATCAAGTACATGCTCAGCCATGATTTTTTCTTTGCGGATGGAGGTTATAATGCTACTATAGCAAGAATGTTTTGAAACTTATCACAAATATCACAAACCACTCTACAAAATTTAATCAATTTAATATGATGGCAATTTGAACTTACAGCAATTTTTCCTATAGCATTATATAAATATTTTTAAGGATTATGGATTATCCAAGGATTACAACTCATTCATTTGTGGAAAATGTGAATAAATGAAACATTTAAATCTTATTGCCTTTAATTTCAGTTTTTAACAGAAAATTAATAAGGTTCTGTTGTAAATTCTTATTTTTTAAATATTTCTCTTCCATATCTTTTGCAATAGATAAAATCCATTAAACATTGACCTAAGAGAGACAGATAACTTTTTTCTGAATAACTTCTAGCTTTTTATTACGACAGTTTTGCCAATACTAAATCCATTATTCAATTTAAAGTCGAATTAATAGAAAAAATTGTTAAAGATTAATAATTTGTGACGGAGGAGATTCAGAATTTGTAGAGCATAAATCAGGGCTGTTGCCAATATCAGTTTCAGAATCATGCTACTGACATTAAAAAATCTTGTAACATGTAGAATGGAGTTTACAATAATATTTTGATGCTAAATTCAATCTCAGAGTTAAAACAATCAACTGAGAAAATAAAATTGTCTAAATAATGCTCCAAACAAATATTGGTAGGTTGTCCCCATGCAATAATAAAAATTTAACACAGAAACTATCACTAACATCCGAATTTCTTTCTGCATAAAAATAGAGGACGTAAGTTAGTAAACAATGTAATTTTCTGAAATTTCTATGTAAAACAAAACATGTAATCTGATAACAGAGTCACTTCTCCATATTTCTTGTTTAAAAACATTTCAAATCGACTGCTGAGGGAAAGATGTGACATCTTTTCCCAAACTTCATGTTTTTCTGCAATAGTGATTCTAAAGGATTATCTGTTTGCAGTTTTCACTATCTTCAGATTGCTGAATATTCTTTCTACAGTAGCATTGTTATGTGGTAGAGCTAAACTCTGGAGCACTAGACAACATTGTAGGACTGGCATATACAGTATTTAAAGAATATTAATATTCATCGTATCTTTGATCTGAAAATGGATGCTAATAATGTACTAGAAATCAATCTGTGATTTCGGCACCTATTGATTTCTAGCTGGTTACTCCGACCCCTATTTGAACTTCAATACAATACCGAATCTAAAAATTCCTCTCATTTCTGAGTTCTACTGTCCGAAATAACCCAATTTACCAATTTTTAGCTCTCCAGCGCCAGTACATCGAATTTGACCTCGAAGGACTCATCGCATCCATAATTTTACAACATTTCTGTGCTCTACGACTCAAAACATCCCAAGGCACCAATTTTGAGCCCTCTAACACCTGTAGATCGATATTTGTCTTTTAATCATGAAGGACCCATCACATCCAAAATTTTGCAACATTTCCGAGATCTACAACTCAAAATGCCCCAAGAACCAATTTTTAGCTCCGTAGCTTCGATAGATCTAAATCTGACCTTTGACCGCAAAGTACCCTCCGGATCTGAAATTTCTTAACGTTTCTACCACTCGTAGATCATGGTTTGACCTAAGCATAAAGAATCAAACCAGTGAAATGGTGGTCATTTCGCCTCAAAAGGCACATCGAAGGTCAAATTTCAAATTTTTTGCGAGATCTGCCACCCGGATGGGTCGCAGATATAATTTATCACTGACAGGTGGCGCTGTAGCGGTCCCGGAGCTGCTGCCTGTCACTATTTAAACAGATCCACCACTGTAAAAACTACTGACACAACTGAAGCGCCACCTGTCGGTGGCAAATGTAACTTTTCTGGCAATAAAATTTTTCGTTATTAAACAAAATTCCATGTCCTTCTGTGCATTTCTGTGAAAACCGCATCGTGCTACTGTCAATACTTTTCGAATTATTGCATTTTTATTTTTTCTGTTACTTTTGGATCACTGGTGTTAAACATCCTCCATCTTCAAAACTGGACCACTTTGTAAGGGGGCCGAGTGGGTCTCCTATCATCTAGTCCAAACGCAAATTCAGTGCAGTGGAGGCAATATGGAAAGTGAAGTGATGCAAGCGTATCAACAAGTTGCGAAAGGGCATGAAGTCCACCCTGTGAGATGAATTGAAGGAGATATTGCAATTCTGAACAGTGCCTGGTAGTAGTTGGTTGGAGAAATCAGTGGAGAAGTGAAGGGGGAGTGGAAAGAGGCTGAAAAGTGCTGGAAAAAATGATTCTCTCCTCCCCCTCCCATTTTCATTTTCCTTCTTTACTGATGAATGAGCATGGGGGTTGTCAGGGAAAGAGAAAGGGCTTGGGAGTTAGGGGATAATTTCCTTGAAGGGGGTAGGTATGGATCACCGGTGTCATTTGAAGAGTTTTACCAAAGAGCCAATCAAAACGATCACTTCAGCGCTTTGATACATAAAGAGGAATGCGGTTTGTTTTGATCGAACGGCCATTAATTTTCTTCGTTTTACATAAAATATACCTGCTCAAGTGTCCTGCTTAGGAATAATGTAACATTTGAATGGTAAAATCATTGCAGATATGCTTCTAGGGTTAAAAGACTTTCAAAAGCGAAACGCCCATAGAGTGCAATGTTAACAAACAAGGCAAGAATTTCATGCCCAGTGCTCTCTTCTGGTATGGGGCACCTTTTCTTCCAGATTTTATTAAGCAAATGACACACTTTTACTTATAGGCACTATACCATAACATTGGCAACAACCAATTGTTTTCATATTTCCCACTTTTTAGGCGGGAAGAAATTGCTTCAAAATATTTGAACTCATCATTGAAAAAACTTGGGCCCAACAAATCGAAACTTCGAAGAAATTGGCAGGTTAAGAAAACTCCTGAAAATTGTTCCTTCTATATCTTCCCCAGGCCCAGAAGGAACTCCTGTTTTCTACAAAAAGCTTATGAACATAGCGGCCAAACTTTTGATCCTTTTAAATGCCTGCTACCAATCAGGAAAAGTTCTTTCAGACTGGAATCAGGCGATTGTAACACCAGTATACAAGGGAGACGCCTCTGACCACAATGGTTTTTTTTCCATAATAGAGATAAAATTTATTTTTATTCTTTATAATTTTTTTTTTACAAAAAGTTGAATTTTGTTTTCTAAGTATGGATTTTTTATAAAATTTTCTTTTTTTAATTCTAAATTGCTTGAATGATGTATTATTCTGATTAAAATATGTCAATTGTAATTTTCTTTTTCATATGCATGCGCATGATGCTGCATTTTTTTTCACCAAAAAAATAGGCGATTAGCTATGCTATAATTTTTGGTCAAAACCAATTTTAAAAAACAGATTGGTTAAAACCCACCTTTTAAATTTTTGATTATTCTTCAACCCTATGTTCGATCCATATTCTAATATGCTTCTCCAGTGTGCTCACATGTTCTGTGATATTCTCATTAGAAGGACACCACAACTTGACATATGAGCAAAATCTTAATATCCATTCATTGGATGGGTTGTTTAAACTCTGAGCGGCACTTTTTTGCACAGCATGGGCTAAATGGCCAGGTCACAAGGACCCCAAAGGCTCAGAGAAGGTTGGAGGAGTTGACCCACTGGAACAGCTGTTAGCCTTCTGTCAAAGACATCCAGCATGTTCTTTAACGTGCACAGGGTATGACTCTCCCACACACGGGCCAAGGCCTAACGTCCCATCTGACAGATGGCAGTCTTTTCAAGCCCATCGGTATCTCCTACTGACCGTGCACAGTGTGAGGAGTTTTGCAGAGGTCTCAATGCTGATCCAAGTTGGGGCTCGAACCTGGGAACTGCAGATTACGAGCTTGTCATGCTACTGACTGAGCCACCCTTCATTGGAATGGAGAAGACGAACTGAATATGAAAACATGCCACACACTCATTTGTGGGGCAACTCACCACTTCCACTGGCCACGAAAAATTTTAAATATCATTCTTTTGTCTGCCAAGCAGTGAGGGTTTTGAAGAAGTCGACCTGTCACCATTTCTTTGATGCTATAGGTCCGGAACACCATAGCGATCTTTGTTGCTACAAACATTAATTATCGTATCTTTTATTTATGGAATTCTTTTAAGTCAACAGGAAAGGTGTAAGAGTGAAATGCACCATCGCAGATCGTATATGGATATGCGATGTTCCAGGTAAAACATTACCCATTACCATCTGAGAATATGCCCAGTTGGCATAAGTAAAAACATAGCCTCTAAGGTCCCATCCACGGGTTACCATAAAACAAGCTAAAAATTGCATATATCATGCACAAGAGACCTAAAACGAGTAGCTTTCCTCAGAGAAAGCCATCAATTTAGTTCAAAGCCATCAATTCTTGTACTTATTAAGAACATTATGATCACAATTAAACAAAAAAGAAATAATCTCATTAGGATTATTTTTAACAGCCTCAAAAAACCTTTTTGTGATGCATTTAATATGAGTATATATATATATATACAGTCGTATCAGAATAATATGACCACCTACCTAATAATTGAAATAACCACCCTGGATGACAGTGACGTGGCATGTACACGAGGCCCTGGAAGGTTGCCTGAGGCACACATGAGCACGGAGGTTCCAGAGATGACGTGGTTGTGGGTCTGCACGCCAAACTTGTCGATCCAAATGGTCCCACAAGTGCTCTATGGAATTGAGGTCGGGCGATTTTGTCGGCCAAGGAAGAAAAGAGACATCGCTGTTGTGTTCCTGGAACTAGTCACACACCACCTTAGTGACATGGCAGGGCACATTGTCCTGTTGGTAAACACCATCACCACCAGGGTAAACGTCCAACATGAAGAGATGCATGTGGTTAGCGAGGATGAACAGGTAGCCATTGGCGTTCAGGGGCCCATCCAGTGTTACCAGCTGTCCCAGGTCATACCAGGAAAACATCCCCAGACATGCACACTGCCACCGCTGGCCTGTGCTTGTCTGACAAGTGTGTCCGGGTGTTGGTTCTTGTGTGTCTGACGCTGTAACCGCCCATCAATTCTGTGGAGTAGAAATCTGGATTCGTCACAGAAGGCACTTGGGAAGAAGGCACTGGAAGGAACTGGAAG
The DNA here is from genome assembly GCA_038380435.1 of Ryuthela nishihirai. Taxonomy (NCBI): domain Eukaryota; kingdom Metazoa; phylum Arthropoda; class Arachnida; order Araneae; family Heptathelidae; genus Ryuthela; species Ryuthela nishihirai. The sequence goes on along the minus strand of JAWZYU010000001.1, from coordinate 19,733,563 downwards.
TCACAGAAGGTTTTTCCACTCTTCCTCTGACGGTAGTCCCTTGCGAACTACAGGTGTCGTTGCTGATGGACCTTGGTTAACATGGGTGCCATTACACAGCATTGACCTATACATAACAGGGTTTGCTCTACTGTTATCAGGGACATGTACCTGGGTGCCCCAGCATTCATTTGAGTGGTCAATTGTTGCACTACTTTTCATCAATTGCCCTTTAGCAGTCGACGTTCTCCTCTGGAATCGAAGGCCTTTGGGGTTCCACTGTTATGACGTCTGGAGGTACTCAGTGTGCCAGTGGTCCATTCTTGGTACACCCTTACTACAGCATCTCACGAACAGCCCACAAAGTCTGCTGTTTCTGAGATGCTTCCACACTTCGGGTGGTAGCCGATGACCATTCCTCTTTGAACATACATCAAATCAATACCACTGCCCATTGTGCTCACGTTATGCACTATGACTCATCTGTCCTGGTTGGCGGCATATATCTCCATGTGTCGACCTCGTCATGTGCACTCTGTGATGCGCCTGGGTGGTCATATTATTCTGATACGACTGTACTGGTTGATGCCCAAATCTTTATAAAGTTGTCTGTTAGTAAAAAATCAAGGGGCATCGAATGCAGATCTCAATATTTTGTTTTGCAAGACCCGAATCTTGCGTATATTAATGGTGGTGCTCACCCATATAGGGGAAGCATGAGTTACTGTCAGATGAATGATAATGTAGTACAATAATATATGGTCAATCATGAACATAGCATCTCTCCGAAGGAGAAGTCTAATTGACATCTCATTGCATTAACTTTAGTGATATCATGAATATGAGGGTCCCATTTGAGCTTTTGATGTAGGGTTACACTCAAGCATTTGATGATCTATTGCCATTCAATTGGTTTACTTAAAAAATTTAATCGTTTGGTTTTTTAGTAATTTTCCACTGAAGAGGATGTCAGTACTCTTCTCAATGTTTATCTTGACCTTTCATTTATCGTACCACCTCTCCACCTCATAAAGGCATCTCTATAGCCTGTCTATAGCAATCAGTGGACCTAATGAGGGGGAAAGGAGAGCGATATCATCAGCATATTGGGCTATTAGGAATGCGAGCAAAAGGTGGCATATCATAGAGGTAGAGTGAAAAGAGAGAAGGGCCTAGGAGAGAGCCTTGGGGTATTCCAGCCGCCATTACTATCTTTGTAGAAAGGTTTTAATTTGCAGTTGAAAAGTGCTCTTTGACAAATATGACTGTAAAGTACTGGCAGGACCCAAAGGTACACCAATCTTAACTTGTAAATCAAATCATCTGTCCAGAAGCACGTCTAGAAAGGCTGCAGTTTTGTTTCTTTCTTAATTAAAAGATTGGGCGATTTTTCTCTACCACTCTGAGAATTTGATGCTTGGTTGATCTGTTTCGCCTGAAACCAAACTGGATTTCAGGCAAGACAGGGTGCAGGGAGGGAAAATAGTCCAATCTGGTCAGAATGATTCCCTCAAACTGCTTTCCCAAGCAAGCTGATTGTGAGTTAACTGAGCAAATGTTGGGTTCTTTCCCTGCTGGATTGGACCGTCAAAGTAATAGGTTGTTTTTCGATTTGCGCTTTTTAACTGTCTTTTTTAAGACGGTCGCTTTTATTCAAAGTATCAATATGAATATTTCCTCAATGAGGGAACCTAGGGCAGCCTTCAGAGCTATTTCCAAGCCTCTCCAACAAGAATTTTTGATGGAATCTACGACCCAGCTCCTCATCTGAGCGTTCTAGACAGGTCTGTATGGCCAGCCAGGGTCTAGATCAAGGTAATAGCAGCGCAACTAGGCATGCGAAACCCACTACTAGCAAAAATCAATTGACTGGAAGGTGCCTTTCAGTCGCTAATTTAGTTAATTGTTTAAATAGCTTGGCCAATGTCATCAATAACAACTTAGCCATCCCAGGACAACATCTATCAAATGAAGCTGTCAGTACCAAACCAATTCCAGACGATGAGGGAACCTGGAGAACGGTAAATAACTGGAGACATTGTAGACTCTCATTCTGCGATTGTTATTCCTTGCCTGAGTATTTCCCAGTACTTCTTTTCTCACCCCCCTCCCACCCAATGCCCTAAAAAACTTTGTCAACCTAATTTCTAAAGAGAATATCTGGCTAAGGATCATTGCTATCATTGCTAAAGAACTTCGTCACCTGAGCATGAAAACTCATGCTCAGGCGAGGAAATTAATGAGTATCAGCCACATTAAAAATAAACCAATATCTTCAAAATTCCCAATGTCCTTCACCAAACCGTATGGAAGCATCACCTCTCATTTGTTGCGATCTTATGCAACCACGGCAATTTACGATTCTGCCTTACGACACTACCAGTTATGAAAAACCATGCTTATCTAGAGCCGGGGGCAAGGAATATGCCATATAGACGCACCTCAACCCCAGCCTCACATGGCAACAGTCCTATAGAAGGAAAGCTAACCACCGTAAGAAACCTATTATTTAATCTGTTCCCCGGTTAGCCGTGAACAAGGATATGTAGATCCAAGTTTGCTCAGCGCCTGGGTGGAGACCCTTAGTAAGGCCCAGACTTTTAATATGGCTCATGCCTACTAGGCGGGGCAAGACCGTTCGGCAGCCAACTGGTCGTTTGACTGGTCAGTGATGTCGCGGCCTCAGTTGATCTTGGCCATGTCCAACCGGTGCAGCCACGCTGGTCGGCACAGCCTTCGACCGGGGATGCTGGGCCCGAAGCCCCACCACCATGCCAAGGTGGTTCCCTATCGGGGGGGGGGGAGGGTATGGAAGCATCAAAGTGGATAAATTTTTAACCGATGAAAGCATGCTTGATGCATTGGCCGAGTACGATGTACACACACAAAAAAAATGTATAACCTTCGCCCACCAAACTGTCACAGGAAACATGGTCAGGAGAAACAATGACAAAGTCATACTCTATTTTAACAATCCCCCCTCTGTTGAATTAGGCCACCACCACAAACACAGTAACTGCTTACACTAACCTGCCCCCCCCCCCATGTTTGAAATCTCAAAGGCATGGCCATATCAACAACATCTACCACAGTTCAGTCAGGTGCAAATATTGTGCCCAGGACTGCCACAGAGGCATTCCAATACTCTGCTGCAACTGTGGAGGAGCACGAGCACATGTTGCCACTTATGGCAAATGCCCTTTAAGAGAGCTATTCAAATTAACACTTCACCAACCACAAGACACACCACACATAAGCCCCCCCCCCAAAAAAAAAAAACCCACCACACTTAAACAGTTTCTCCCACTACCAAATCCTTCGCCACACAGCCCCCCCACCCAAAAAAAACACCTAAGACAATGCCTATTGTTAACACAAATCTCAACTTTCCCCCTTCCAATACAAACCAGGCAATAAAACAGCTCCTCTGAAGATGAACAGCAACAGAAGCAGCCCACAGCTCACTTCCCCCAGAAGCAATCAGCATACATTTCTCCCAAATTCTCAACAAGGAGAGAAAAAACTACTTCAGAACTAGAGCTACAAAAACAATCACTGCTAAACCCAAACAGGCAACCCCCTCCACACAACAAAACATCATTCCCCACTTGATACAACTTCTAGTCCGATATCACTGATGTTCTACTCACACCAAAAAAAGAAGGCACCACAACTCAACATTGCACTATAGGCCATCCTTGCCCTCCTGCCAAAAGCTTGGGTAAATAACCTGATACTCTTCTCCTTACACCCTAGCTTTTTGTTCCATTGTATTTGCCCCCAATCCGTAATTATACATGCATCCACTGCAGGTCCCTAAAAAACAAAATTCATGAAATTAAAACTTACACTCAAACACACGTAATCCTTATTTAAGCCTTAATGAGGCCAGAATCCTGGACACCTCATACAAACCCTACATCTTATACAATACCCCCACACAAAAAAAACACACGCAAACTCCACCACCATGATACCTAAAAAAATTCCCCCACTGAATTATCCCTAACCCTCACACATACGATTATATGAACATTGTTGGAATCAATATTAAAATACAGAACACAACTTTCAACCTCTAATGCTTATTTATATCCTGATGCACACATTAACACAAACACCCTCATTACTGACTTCATAAACATATTTTCCTTCCTTTTTAACTTATTCCCAGGCTCCAACATTATACTAGGTGACTTCAACACCCATAATGAAATTTGGGGGAAGCAAGAAAACGAACCTCAGAGGCACAATTGTTGAATCACTTATACATTTCCAATTGGCTATACACAATGATGGTTCATCCACTTTCTCTAGACCCCCCATATGCCTCTGTTCTTGACCTTTCCTTCTCCATTCGACATATCTATTATTACATGGCAAGTACATAATTCCACATGGCAGAGTGACCACTACCCAATTTTTATTACTCTACAAGTACACCAACCTCTGCCTACACTACAAAGACACACACAAATTGACAAATTTACCACTGACTCTGAACCAGACATCATCACCCAACCACCTATTAATATCATTACAATCTACAACTGTGTTAAACAAAGCATAAAAAAAAACCAGTTCACCACCAAACACATGATAGGCTTCACTAAAAATCATCCAAGCAATCACCAACCAATTACACATTAGAAGGAAAATTGAAGATACAGCCAAGAAACATCCCACATTACCTGCAATCAACACTTTCAGACAAGCAAATGCTAAACTGCATAGAATTCGACATACCAACATACTCTTCAAACTTCATGAATTAGGCATCACAGGAAATATTTAATTTCATCAAAAACTTCCTCACACTCAGAACAGTTATGTCCAGCTGGGAACTACCCTCTCTGATTCCCACATACTCAATAGGGGACTTCCTCAGGGCAGTGTAGTCTCCCCAAGCATATTCAACTCTTAATACATTACCTCCCAAAACAACTACCAAGAGACATCACATACTCCATTTTTACCGATGACATGGCACTCTGGACCACAGCAAAAATATCCACAGAGTACAAAGATCACTCCAAACTGCAGTCAACGTGGTCCACCAATACACTGAAAAATGGGGACTGGCCATCTCTGCATACAAGTCTGTAGTCCTACCCGCAAATTTTTGTCAACCAATGCACCCATCATCACCATCAATAACTCAACAATTCCCACAGTCACATGACATAAATATCTTGGTCTCACTATTGACTGCAGACTCATACGGAAGAACTATATACAGAAAACTAAAGCCAGCTGCACAGGACCACTCAACATGCTATCAGCTATCTCCCACACCACATGGGAGGGGGGGGGGGGCGGCAATGATAAAATATTAACTTTTATTAATTCCAGATTGGAATATGGTCTCCCAGCTCTCAACTCTGCAACCCATTCACAAATTCAAAAACTTGAAACCACACAAACAAAGACTATAACACTTGCTCTGGTCCTCAAAGCAGGCTGCCCAAACTTAGCCATTTGGGCAGAAGCTAACGTGCCTCCTCTCACCATCAAGAGATACTGCCACTGCCTCTGTTATAAAACAGCACCCACACTACAACAAATTAGCTGCTTCTCAACCAAACACTCACTTGCACATTGGATAATTAAGTCACCCATAATACACTCAACATCAACCCCCACCCCTACTGGGGCAGCTGCTTTTTATTGCCCCCAAATCTCACACATCATCAAGTTTTCTCATGCAGAACACAGCATGAGCACTGAGTTAGCAGCTATCCACATGGCCCTTGAATGGGCAGAAAAGCACCCCCCCACACAACATAACCATTAGCAAAGACTCTAAACCTGCCCTACACAACATCAGCAGCGACATAATTGACAACTCTCAAATTTATTCCTTTTATCATATACAAAAATTGTCACAAAACCTCTGGAAGACGTTAACCTATACTGGATTCTCTCTCACTGCAACCTAACACATAATGAAAGAGCAGACAGTCTGGCCAAACATGGACTTACCCATCCCAGACCCAATTTATGCCACTATCCCAACATACATCATAATAACATCTGCAAATCTAATTTTCATACCACCTGGACACAATAATGGCACCAGCACACAACCAAGCCCACTTTCAGAGCCACAATTGACCCCACCCCTTACAAATTTCACCTTGATTACCTCACTAGAAGATCACAAACAGCAATACATAGACTACACAGAGGAAGGGCATGCCTAAACAAGAACCAGTTCATAATCAACAAGAGTCTCACAGCCCTATGCAATACATGTAATGTGATAGAGGGTATTCTACACTTTCTCCGTCACTAACTACACAGCATAGACTTATCACAAACTCTCCACCTTAGGCATCACTAATTACACTCCACAAACCATTATTAATCCCACATACAAACTCCACTGCTCTATCACCAGTACTGGCAGAGAACTCTAACTCCCCTCATACCACACTCTCAAAAAACACAACTTTTTCCCTCTCATATAAAAAAAAAACAATTCATGTGGACAACAAAAGATACAGAAGCCAAAAAGATCCATAAGACACAGATTCTTTTTGGACACCTGCTGCTTTAACATTTCTACTTGAATATCAACTTTCACCTAACATCAATGGATATTGTAGCTTTCAGTACCACTAATATACCTCCCCCTTTTTTATTACTCACTATAGCATATTTGCTTATTTACTTTCTCCCACAGAATGCACACACATCCAAATCCCAATAGCACTCTGAGGGCAATTCCAGGCCTCTAGTTTTCATCTCCCTCACCTATACCAAATAATGAGAAAATCACCTGTTACTGATTTTCTCCAACTTGCAATATGCTTTACACACTTCTTATAGATTACCCAAAATATCAGAATTATCATATTGAACACCAGTTATCTTATAACAACTCCACATAACCGTTACCTCCCACCCCTCTTTAAAAAGTAATTTTTTTTAAACCCTCATAACGCTTTCAAAACAGGCTTTGCTAAGCCTAACTGCTCACATGGCCCCTATACCATACTTCCCTGCAAAACACACATACAGCTAATGCTAACCTACCTAATCACTTTTTTGGCCTAACTACCTCAAAGTTTTACCCAATCACCCTGAAAATTTGGAGGATACCACCCCCCTCACCTCCCCCCAATTTCAAAGTTCTCGCCTAATTTCCCTAGTTAGGGGGGCTTGAGAGAAGATAATTTTCTTCACCCCCTCTTAAGGGACTAGAAAACCGTCCTCATTATTCACCCCTCCCCTTTATGCAGCAAAATTGTGTTTTGCTACTTTTACTTTGCCCATACCTGCCTCACTCCTTCCACAACCCAAATTTTGACTAGGTTTTTTCCCCCTACACAACTTCAACCTTTTTTTTTACACTTCAATCATATATGGACACCAAGGCACCTCCAGACACATGATTAGAAAATCATCTGCGACTCTTTAGGGCAGCCTGCAGCGTTTATCCCTTTCTCAACCTGTTTGGTTCACCTGTATCACTGTTGTAGGATTTTGGAGCCTGACTGACATACTGCATCCAGTGGAACCAATAGCTCATGGACCAGATGATAGGGTGGCAATTACAAAGTGGTCCAGCAAAAGGAAAGGGATGTTCTTTTTCTCTTTCCCGGTTTGCGACTGCACTGAAATAAGGCTCTGAGCTTGATTATGGATCCTGAATTTGCTGCACTGGTAGGCCTCTGTGGAGGGAAAATCTTTCGCTGTGTTTTCTGTTCATTTGTGGGTTGACAGCCCCAAGTGAATAGATTCACAGGATATGTTTATCAGCTGATGGATAATTCTCATCTGAGGTCATCGCAGGTATCAGAACTATTGTTTCTACGGGCATCGTCAAATTCTACATTGGAGGAAGTCTTCCAGTGTAGATGGTTTCAGCTTTAGTAGTGGGGGAATGAGTATTTGCTCCATGCCTGCAATTAGGGGACTGTTTGATATTGTTGGCATTCCGTCTCTCAATAAACATAGTTCCTTTAAACATCCCCCAAACCATTTTCTCTCTGTAGGCAATTGGAATGTGAGGACAGAGGTTATTTTCTTAATGTCCTCACACAAGAATTCCACCATTATAATTTAGATATTCTTGGGTTGCGAGAGACCAGATGGACAGATTCTTAAAAACAATCTTAAATTTCTCTTTTCAGGGAGGAAAGATAATAAGCATTAATGAAAGGTTTCTTACAGCAAAATTTCAGACAAGCATTAAAGATTTGAATGTTATCTCTTTTTATGCTTCCCACTGAAGATGAGGATGAGAAGGATAGGTTTTAGAGACAACTTCAGGATATTTTGAATTCTGTCAAGAAAGGAGATATTACCCTTGTTCTAGGTGATTTCAATGCCAAAATTGGTACTGACTCTGGCTTTTAGGGAGGGATGACGGGGACTCTTTTGCTATTGGTAGCTGCAGTGGCAATGGGAAACGTCTTCTACAGGTAGGTAAACTTATTGATTTGAGAATAACTAACACTTACTACAAACACTACAACATACATAAGTACACATGGGTTTCACCAGATGAACTGCATAAGAATATGATAGATAATATATTAATTAACAGCAAATGAGCTAGTTCTGTTAGGGTTGGGTTGTTTTCCCTCTGAGCTGCACAGTTCTGTTAGGAATACCAGGTCATATAAGGGAGATGAAATTGGATCTGACCATTATCTTATTAAATGTGTCTTGCAACTTAAACTTAAAGTGTTGTGCTAATGTTAAAAAAATACATTTAATTCTGAAGCTCTGAAAGACCCAGTGATAGCTAAAGCTTACTATGATAGGTTGATTAGTCTTTTTGAGAGTGATGGTTTGCTTAGTACTGAAGTTGAGAAACCATGGAACCATTTTAAACAGGCTTTTTTGGAAACTAACAGTACTCTTTTAGGGAAAAAGAAGCAGAGGTGGCAAAATTATTTGAGTGATAAGGAACCTGAACTATTTTTAGAAAGAAAGAACTGAAGCAATATCCTTACTTACTATCCTACTAGTCCTAATAGAAAGCATTACAGAGAGCTTAATAAATGTGTAAATTATCAGTTAGCTGCTGATAAGAATCTTTGGTTTGATGGCTTGGCATACAACGTCGAGGAAGCAGTTAAACAGCAGAGAGCTGTACCACGTAGTTAATATTTTATGTGGTAGAAAACGCACAGGCATACAGGAATTGAAGAATAAACAAGGAAAGGTTATAGAAGGTGAGGATTCTGTCATCGCTGGTTGGGCTGAGCATTTCAGTGATGTTCTAAACAATGTGGTTAGTTTTACTCCCATTGTTTGCAATGATGATAGATACACTGGTGGTTTTAATGTTGGCCCTATAACACAATCTGAAGTTATTTTAGCTATTTCTAAACTTAAACTTCATAAATTCCCATGGGTAGGTGAAATTACTACAGAAATGCTTAGAGCTCGGAATGTTTCAGTTTCCACTTGGACGAGTGAAATTTTGAATATCTTTAATGATAAAGGCATGGTTCTTAAGGATTTTACCAGAGCTATTACTATCCCTATTTTCTAAAAAGTGATTGTCAGTCAAATGGTCGGAGTTGCACATGCGAAGCTCGGACCGAGGTTTGATACAGTTCACAAAATGAATTAAAATCCCCAAACTGATAAATATAACGTAAATAAAGTAAAATTGGTTAAGGAAGAGCAAAATTGAATGTGTGGATCATCACAGATAAAAGCTATTAGGCACTCACTCTGAACATTCTGACTGTGTTATCGGTTGGATTCTCTTCAGTTGCCACTAATCATGCAATCAATTACGAAAGACTAAACGTGGTCAGCATTTAATTTTTAACTTGCAAATTGACACAAGAAAGAAATTTGTAACTTCCTACACTAGAGAATTAAACAATATTTCCTATAAGAAGAAAACAACCACACGTAACCTTGATTTAGAGGCCCTATATAGGTAGAGGCATTGGTTAGCATGCTTGGCTACTGATCTAAGGGATCTGGGTTCGAGCCCTGAGTAAGGCATGGCTGTTTGTGTCGTTTTTCTGCTGAGGGCCTGCCATCCTCTCAGACCTTCTACTATGGCTTATAAACTGACAGGCTCCTGTTAGATCTCTGTGGCAAGCAGCTGCTTCAGGGAGTATTTTTTTTATTATTATTATGGAGGAAGGAAGAGGAGACGCCCTAAGCACTTAAAGCTGATGCTAGAGCGACTGCGTCGTTTGGTTTATTAGAAAGTAAATATACTTAGGTGGAAGATGTATCAGTGTTTGAGCTTTAATTATCTTGGGAGATAATTGTGTGATAGTGGATTGTGTAATTATCTTGAGAGATAATTGTGTGATAGCCGTATTGTATGAGAGAAAGCAAAAAATACATAATGAGAGCTTTAGGAATCTGTGAAGAAACATGCATCTGAAGAGTTAGTTTATCTCTAACATTGTATGACTGTGAAACAAACTAGTAATCATGTTGTCTTTAATTCTAAATGCTTACACAACATATGAATCAGATAGGTAGTTTGTCGGTGTGATGATGAGTCATTAACGTCTGATGCGTAGTATCTTTTGTAGATAGACACTTTGATTAACGAATGTCAGAAAAAGAGAAAGTCCTTGAATGTGTAAAACATCCCTTGTGATCCTGACAGAATTAGACATCTACAGCAGAATTAACTCAGAAGATTGGATGGAGAATTAAATTTTACAGAGCTTTTATTCAGCTTTGATTGTTAAATGAATCATTTCTCAAGCATCGAGGTTTCTCAATTTATGATAGTATAGAGAAAACAATCGAGGAAGTCAATCCTTGTCTATATTAACGTTATCAACCCTCAAGCTCAGTACATTACGTTTCCACATTTTTAATCAATCCGATCAGTCCATTCATGGTTTTAATGACTTTTTAGTTCAAATCTTTATTGTCTATGGGAAATGCATGAACCAGGTTTGTTTTTACCAAAGTGCATGATCATATCGCTAGTGGTGAGAAAGATCGCCCCCTACCCATTTTTCGCATCGAAGTCACCAGCGTTCACAGAAACTGTGCATTATCGTGGTTGGAAGGAAATAAAAGTTGAAACTTAAGTGATAACTCCCCCGAATGTCATTTGAAAATTCGTGGATGTTAACACTATCACCTAACAAAGGACCCAGGGAATAATGCTAAAGATTTCATATTACTTCATATCACACTGGGATTTTCACACATTTTGCGAAACTCGTATTAAGTTTTTACACTGAAATTATACGTCACAATTTCTTATGAGGATAAAGAGTGCCAGTTAACAATTTTTTGTATGTTCCCTTTCTAATGTACGAGGTCAAACCATATTTTCCCGTAACCATACTTCCTTTAATTGTGATGAACAGTATAAGACAACCTTCCTTGTAAAATCAGCTGACCGCATGGAGAACGCGATAACTTATTCCCCTAAAAGATCCGAAGGCAGCATACATGGAGCCCCCGTTGATCTGTTCTGATAAAGTGCAGCATTTTCGGCATGTCATTATTTAACTTTCTAATTAGCTAAGGAAGATAAAGCACAGAGCAACTGCTTTTCTCAAAGTAAGTCTACCCTATCTAATTATTTCATCTGTTTCCACGGCTGTCCCATAGGTCAGCACGAGTTGCGTGGGTGAGTGGTCCGTGACCTTTGTACATCATCAGTTGGCCAGCTTGTTGGTGTGATGTGTCATTTCAGCAGATCACGTGAACAGAGTCGAAGCGGGAGCGAAGGGTTTTTTCACGCTCTTAGTTTGCAAAGACACGTCGCTTCTTGTACGCTCTACGTGAGAACAATGGCATAAGTACAGAATTTTTCAGGCCCGATCAGAACATATATGTCAAAGCACAGTTAGGTGGATTTTTATGTTGCGCTGAAGCTTTCTCATTTCGCTGGATTAGTCCAGGTATGTTGAGAGGGTACGTTCGAGTGAGACTTATGTATTATTTTTTTATAGTAGGTTATTGTATTTGACTATTGTCCTCTATTAACACGCATTCGTGTTGGAACTAAAGTTTTTTACGCAAGCGGAAACGTGTGAATTCTACTTTTAGCATTCTGCTGCGTTTCTTCACCCGATGAAAACAACTGACCTTGTAAAGCGTGTAACTGACGCCGCAATGCGAATTTCATCAGCGTCTTCACGTTCGCTGATAAACGGTGGAAGAGACGATTTTTACAAACTGTGAGAGCGTTTGTAGATTTTGAAAACATTATTCCCATAGCTGATTTTTCTTCGAGTAGCATTACTTCCAATGCATCATGTACTGAGGATACACTGGTAATAAGTATTTTTAAACCATGTCACGTAATGGATATACTTATGGAGAGTATTGAATTGAGACAAACGTAAAACCACTTTCCAAGACAAGTCCTGACGCGGAAACACAGATATCTGATGGCTTCAACCCAATGGAGACTAATTTTAATAAGCTCAGCACTTGGAGGTTTAGGGCACGTAATTTCAAAATGGTTTGTCTACATTGGGTACATTGAAATGCTGACCTATCATAAAGAGTAGAATTGAGAATGCAGAAAACCGTCTCTGGACTTGGAAAAATTTTGAGTCCTAAAACAGTGATCAAGGCTGCGAGTGGGTTTTTATGCTGTAAGACCCGATATGGAAGCAAAGGGGTATTGACAGCGCAGGGGGTGATCCAAGATTCATCCGTCAATAAAACCCTTTTGATTCCCCGTTTGGAATAATATTTTTTAATTTCGCAGGACTTTTGTTAAAACCATCCGTCAGTAAAACGTGGGCCGGGGTGAGGTTCCGAACATGGGTCTTTTGTGTCGCCCATACAGGTCAATATTACCCTTCACTATTTTTGATAATTACGAATAAAATCAGATTTTTTTTCTTTTATTAATTTTTTAGCCAATAGCATTTTTTGCGGGACTGCGGGACAGTCTTTTAAAACAGGATAGTCCTTATTCTAGTGAAGGTCGAATTTGTAAAAAAAGGGGACCTTGTAAACATTCTGAGGATTGCATCAGCCATTCAGCGAGGGGTTGCCACCCAAAGTTTAGTTGTTCTTGGCAAATTTCAGATGAACGTGGATACCAAGGGAGTTTGTGATCAGTGAAGTTTTAATAAAGGGAACTTTTGATAAGGGGATTTTTTAATGAGGGGGGATCTAGGAATAATTTCGGTTAAAATCTTGCTAAAGTATACACTAGATGACGCTGCCAAATATCTTTTTCTGGTGTAGGAAATAAGGCATAGTTGAGTGCGATAACGTCCAGCTACTGACACCAAGGTACCGGGTTCAAATCACTGTGTCGGTAGGAATTTTTTTTTTACATACAGGAGATGTACTAAAAATAGTACGGACATTGAATGACACCACAATTAGATTAAATGCGCATAGCGAAAACTGATTTACCACGCGATGGGTCAACCAGGGGGTCTTTAAAGAGGAGGGGGGTTAAAAAATATAGGTCAACCAGGGGTCTTTAAAGAGGGGGTTTAAAATACAGGTGGGTCAACCAGGGGGGTCTTTAGAGAGAGGGCTTAAATACAGGTGGGTCAATTAGTGGGGCAGTTTTGATAAAGGGTTTTGTATTGAGGGGGAGGGAATTTTAATAAAGGGGGGATTTTCTGATCGTTGCAACACAAAGTTTTGCAATTATTTTGAGGCTTGCATCAGCCATTCTGATTGTTGCCACCCAAAGTTTAGTTGGACTTGGAAAATTTCAGATGAACATGGATACCAAGGGAGTTTGTGATCGGTGAAGTTTTAATAAAGGGAACTTTTGATAAGGGTGTCAAAGATTGGGAATAATTTCGGTTAAAATAGAGGGTTTTTCCTATCTAAAAATAATACTTAACCTATACACTAGATGGTGCCACGGGCTTTTCATAAAGGGGAGGGAACTTTTGATAAGGGGGGTTTAAATGAGGAGGGGAATGAAAAATTGGAAAAATTACGACTAAAATAGAGGGTTTTTCTAAATATAGTACTCAACCTATACACTAGTTGGCGTCTGGTGGTTAAAGGGGGGGGGGGTTAATGGGGGGAGTCAAAGAATCGGGAAATAATAGCTAAAATAGGTTTTTTTTTCTAAAAATAGCACTCCTCATAGTCACTAGATGGCGCCAGGGGTTAAAGGGGTGTCAAAAATCTGGAAATTATAGCTAAAATGTTTTTTTTTTCTCTCTAAAAATTGTACTCCTCATAGTCTTTAGATGGTGCCACGTGTTAAAAGGGGGGAGGGTTTAATAAAGGGGGAGGAATTTTTTAATAAAGGGGAAATTTTAATAAAGGGGAGATTAATTAATTTTTAATTAATTATTAATATTATGAATATTAATAAGGGGTCGGAAGGAGGCGTGGGCGGAATTGGGCGTGGTCAGTGATGTCATAAACCGGAAGTATTAATTACGGTAAAGTGCGACACTACTACTTACGAATGACTAAACGTGGTCAGCATTAAATTTTTAGCTTTGCAAATTGACACAAGAAAGAAATTTGTAACTTCCTACACTAGAGAATTAAACAATAACTCCTATAAGAAGTAAACAACCACCTGTAACCGTGATTTAGAGGCCCTATATAGGTAGAGGCATGGAGGAAGCTTCCTTCCTCCATGCCTCTACCTATATAGAACGTATTCTGCTCTGTAAGAATTTGACGATTTACGATTTTTATATTATTGCTGCCTGTTCAGCATTATGCTGTACAAATCGTCCTTCAAAATAGGTACTGGAAATTACATTTCACTCGTAAATTTATCAAATTATCAAAATAAAATTATATAATATGAAAACATCTTTCCGTTGTATTGTGCCGTTATGAACTCTGAGTTTTAATTCCATTGAATTTAAGCAGATTTCCCCATTTCTTTAGGTTTAATGCACTGAATTAATATGAACATGTTTTTATGGTATTAATATCCTTGATCAATATCTATGTCTAGAAATACCACAATTAATAATTTTCTTTGAAAATTGAAATTTCTGTTCAGGTATTTGCTTTAAGCAAGCAATTATAATATTGTATTAAAGATATTTTCATTTTATTCTGGAATTTCAGAGTGCATTTTTATACAAATTCAGACCGGATTTTGCATTCTTTTACTTTACCACTGAGTGCCATTTTTTTTAGTACACAATAAGTAAATGTCTAAAAGAAACCAAGGACTCAGAGCTAGGGCTCCCATTGGGCTAGGGCTACACATTGGGTTAGGCCATCACATAGGAGACAGATGGAAACTTCCCGTCAAGATCATTCAGCATTTAACGTGCACAGTGTGTGGATCTTTTCACACACAGAGCCATGGTTTAATGTTCCATCTGATGGATGGCAGTCCTTTCAGTACATAGAGGAAATTTACTAATGATATGGACTTAAATATCCTAAAAAATTCTTTAAAAAAATTAGTTTCAGAATTTTTAGGGTTTTTTTTTCTTTATTGTTCAGTACTTATTTGTAGCTTATTTTAAAGAATGCGCCAATTAATTCCGATTCATTCCACAAGTAATTTGGATATAGATTTTTAGTTTCATTTATTTTTACCACAAATTCAGTAATGTTAACATATGATGACAAACATCTGTTAAGAAAAAATGTATTTAATTCCTTTGCAAATTTTATTAAAATGTGAAGGAAAAAAAAAATGTATAAACTGAAAATTTTGCTTTTTTTTTCTTTATATTACTGAATTATCCATATATGCTTTATGTTGTTGGCCTCTCAGGTGAATATAAAATATAAAGAAAAATTCATTCATCGCAAAAAAATACTTCCCTGGTTCGAATCCCAAATGTTCCAGCATTGAGATTTATATATACTAAGCCCAAACCTGCCCTCTGTCAGAAAGGTGGAAAAGAATAGGTGGCGTGAAAGACTATCATCTCTCAGATGGAACATTAAGCCATGGCCCCATGTACAGAAAAGGAACACAATGAATGGCCTTGATGAGAGTGTTCCATCTGGTTTCTAACAGCTGTCCAGTGGGTTCTCTTCCCCCACCTCTGAGCTATACAGGTGTTCTTATGCCTTGGCCATTTAACCCATTGTATGCAAAAAGGTGCTGTTGTATATATATTAAAAGCACAGAGGTAAAACACCCCATTGGCTGTCCTGGATATGGGATCATGGCTCAACGTCCCACAAGATGGATGGAAGCCGTTTCAATCCTACCAGTGTCCCCTTTCTCACTGAGAGCCGGGCGAAGTTTCATCGAAATTGTTTTAAACAACGAGTGTCTTAGTTGCTTAACAACTGAAGTAAGTGCTTTAACAACTTTGTTGCAGACTGAATATAAAACTTATCTGCAGATATGTTTAATATTCAGTCTGCAACAAAGATTAAATTATGAATAATTTTCTAGAATTTATAATTGTTACTGTTCTGATTTCTACATTATTTTTTTAATCCCATTACATGCATAGTTCTTTATTAGAATAAGAATTTTTTTTCAGGTAATATACGAAATAGCAGGCCAGCATGTTTGCATTTGTGATTTTGATATTTCAGTTCAACTATTGTAGGCCCGTTTTTAGAACAACAAACGGGGACGGGGATAAGTGACGCAATCGAGCAGAAGGGGGAAGTAAGATGAGGGGGCTAAGAGATTGGATACCACTGTAGTAACGCTCTACTATTTTGTCTTTCAAAAAATCTATAAAATATTTTTTTAAAATTTCATGAAATATGTATAAGTTTACAAATTTTTGTCCTCAGTTACCCTTATTAACATTCTCAAATGAAAAGTCTCTAGTGTATGGAGACCCTAATAATACGCATTTGCTATGAACAGTTCATGAATGTTTAAAGCATAAACCATTTATTGTAGAGTGCTGTGAGTATTATTTTCAACTTTTCATTGGCGACACATATAAATAAAATTTCAAAAATTATGCAATAATATTTTTTTTTTGTTATTGTTCCATTCATTCAATTTTATCTCTTTGTATGAAACGTTTTTGGTAAGCAACGTAATAGTTATATGGCGGAAAAGGTATAAAATACTCTGCACCAACTCTTCGATACAGGAATATTCATTGTCGAAATTCAAATATATATTGAATCGAAATAACGTAAATACACTTTTCTGAGATTTAGAATTAATAGTACAAGTAGTAAATATCATAGTAGAAGCGAGTAAAGCATGCGAAAAGTAGGCTTGACTGTGGCAGTAGACGGTTTGTTTTGAAAATATCAACATGGTCATCTCCCTTCTGCGGCGGCATCACGGCCTTCGACAGGGAAAGCGGATTAGGGCATCTCCTCTCATTCTTACCTCTGCCGGTAAAAATCTGAAAATTGGACGCCATGTTTTGTCGTCGCTCGGATTGTCGTGCAAAGCTGAATATATTGCATTGCACAGATACTTATGGATTCCAGAAAACGGTAGAGTAATATTTGATACAAAATTCAGCATTAACGACTGGTAGCACTTTAGAAAACGGCTAAAAACGAAAAGTAAATTTTATTGCTTTTTAAAGAAAAAATGATATAATTTCTCTCTGTTGTCTGTCCGTCTGCAGACATCGACCATTTTTGTTTACAGATAAATAAAAAATTCTTTTTGTGTTGGATAGGTATTAATGATATACTGCAATCTGCATTTTTCGATTCTCCTAAAAGTTAAAACTACGACCTCTAACGGTGGAAAAATTTGAAAATCCAAAATATTATTAGACAGATGAACGTGCTGCAACGAATTTATGATGAACCTGTCATGAACGCTCGCGTATGCTTCAGCGGGAAAATTACATTATCAACTGTTTAGAATGGAAATGTTTTGAATAATAACATTTGTAGGGAAAAGACAAAAAGGTGTAGCGGAGTGGTGAAGAAATAAGGATATATTTGCATTATATTAGTTTGTGTGATACTATGTAAAAAGACTTATTTTATTGAAGATTAGCCTGGTTCCGGTGGTGAAAGGGAATCAACACTAAAGTTATTTTTGGGCCCTCTATCAGGAGAAATTAACATTAGATGTTTCGCATCTATAAGGTATAAAGAATTATTAAGGTAGTCCTCTAACACAAATGAAATTCAGTATAAATTGGTTTGTTTGTTGTATGTTACAAAGTAATAAGTTCTATTTTGTCATAGAAACTGAATATTGACAGCATTGTAGTTTAAACTTTTAGAATTAGTTAAACATAGTAAATCGTTTTTTTATGGTGTGACTTTATACTAAGAGGAATAGAAATATTTGTGTTTGAATAAGATTGTTTCATTTGTATAATTTTTGTGTCTTAGTAATAAAATGCTTCATTCATACTTTAGTTTGGTATACATATATACAATTTCTTTAACTCGCACTAAATTTTCATCTGTTTCAATTCAAATCAATACGAAACGAATATTCCAAACGATGTATTTATGTTAAAAGCTTGAAATTTTGGTGTTGAAATGGGAAGGTTATGAAGTTACCATTGTCAACAATCATTTGACCCTTTAGATCTAGAGTGGAGGGGGGGGGATTAAACAACTGTTTTGTTTAAACAGGAAAATTGTATGTTTTTAGAGATAAGTTAAAAATTCTTTTTGAGTTGGACAGGTATTGCTGAAATATTACAATTTGCATTTTCCGAATCTCCAAAAAGCTGTAGTTGTGCCTTCTAACGGTGGGGGAAAAAAGAAAAAAGATCCCAAAATTTAAAACGAATATTGCAAACGATGTAGATATGATAGAAATTTGAAATTTTGGTCGTGGATTGTCACAGTCTTGAAGATTCCATTGAGAACAATGAGTTGACCCTTACACCCAAGGTAGGTAAGAAACAGAACAGTTTTTTTTAAGGGATAATTGGAAATCTCTTTTTTAGTTGCTACTAATGAAATATAATTCTTATTTTCAAAGGTAGTTTTAATTTATATCATTACGGATCACTAAATATTCAAACAGCAAAACTATTAATGAAGTTGCAAGTGATCTCTTTATGGTAGAAATTTCGACAGTAGAGTTCTGTTATGGTAGAAATTCCAGTGACAGCAATGATCTGCCACTATTTTCAGAGTAGTGGGAAAAAAGCAACTTTTCTAATTTAAGAACTAAAAGACAAATACTTCTTATATTGTATAATTATTAATAAAATACTACTATATGTATTTTCCCCATCATACATTAAAGAAAACAAGATTAACAAATAAGACCTCAAGCAGCTGCTTGCCACAGAGGTCTGACAGTTTATACGCCATAATAAAAGGTCCATTAGGATGGCAGGACCTCAGCAGAAAAACGATACGAACATCCATAGTTAAAACTTTTAAGGAATGAAAAAGTAGGCAAAGGAAGAACTTCATTCTCTTTGAAAAGAAGATTTCCATATGTGCCAGGAGCAATGTCCGTTCTTCTTGTTATTTTATACATTCAGTACTCTCTGGCAGCGAAAATTCGAACTACTGCATAATTGGTAAAATAAATTATTAATATTTTTATTAGTACATGAAAACACAAAAAATATTCTTTATTTATCTCTTAAAACAGAAAAGTAGCATTTTGCCAACATCTGCTTGCTATAACGGGACAAATCATTACTATTAGTGTAAACCACTTGACCAAAAATTTAAGTTTCCAAAAAATTAAAATGACCAAAAATTTAAGTTTCTATCATAAATAGATTGCTTGTAATATTCGTTTAAATATTTGGTATTTCCATCTTTTTCAGCCGCTAGAGGCCGCCTTTCGAGTTTTTATTTGCGGCCTTTAGCACTTTATAACAGTGGAAATTCCAATCGATGGGTATTCGAAAAATGTAAAAATCAATATTTTGTTAGTAGTTTTGGTAACCCCCCCCCCCCCCGAAAAAATCGTGATTGTTTCGTTTATCTCAAAAAATAAAAGTTTCATTTTCGCAGCCCCATTTGGCTAAAAGGGTACAGCTTTGTTGCCATTGTAAACTTTCTGACCATAATACTCCACCCCCAAAATTTTGGATTTCTAGTGTAGTTTGTTTGCAATTTTCTTTTGAAATTTTAGGATTTCCATTATTTTACACCGCTAGAGGGCGCCATTAAAGCTATAGGAAGATTTCAAAAAATGCGCATCGCAATATTTCTTTGAAATCTGTCAAACCCAAAAAGAATTTTTCATTTACATATCTCTAAAAGTAAAACAGTTGATTGTCTATAGACGGACAGACAGGTGGAAAAGACGGACAGAGAACAGTTAAAAGAAAGACGGACAGACAGAAGAACAAATATTGGAGACAGACAGACGAACAAATATTGGCATAGGCAGACGACAAAGTGAAAACATTAGCTCGTTTTAAAAACGAACCTTGAAAGAAATTATTTGTTGGTTTTTCATTTAGCTCCTTTCACTTTCGCAGCCGATTTCAGGCTCATGAAGGAGTTTCTTGGAAAAAAATATTCATGAATTTATTTCAATGAGTGGAATTTTTACACCCCAATTCAGCTCAGTGAGGCATTGATAAAATATGGAAGCTTTTATAGGCAAAAAAAGCTGCATAAATGTATAAATTTATAATTACTGAGAAGTTTTAACTAGTACACACACTAATTTATAGGCTTTCGTCTCACGGTACTACAAAACATGGCGTCCATAAACCACGTGACTCAATCAACCAATGGAGGTCCCCTCCCCACCCCCTTGCCACATAACTACGACGCAGCACTTCCTTGGCACGAAACTTCAACCACCTCCTTCATTATTAGGCGGCCTGCGGCCAAAAGCCTATCGCCAACATGTAGGGTCGCTAGCACTTCACTGTACTGGTCCCTACTTTTTGACGCACACAAAAAAAACTTTTTCTCGTGAACCAGATGATAAAGGGGCCAAGGTCCCTTTTACAAAATGGTCCAGTTTTTAAAGAAGGATGTTAGACTCTAACCTTGGCCAACAATGATAGACTACAGGCCTGCACAATTGTCCGAAAACGGTACCTTTACGCGAGCCTCCTATGATATAAAATTCACAATATGGCGCGCAAACACTGGACAAACCGTTATCTTCAATCGTTTTCGTGTTAAAGTAGCGAGGAAAAACTTCAAATTTAAAGGAATGTAAAGAACCCTGAGAAAAAAAATATGCTACATTTATGTTTGTAACTTATATGCTGTTAGCATTTTTGCACGGAAAGTGGTTTTAGGAAGAAAAATCGTATAGATTTGGATTAAAAGAATCATAAGTTTGGTGATTTCGCTTCTCTATACCTTAATAACATATTAAAATGCTAGGTTTGTTTACCAACGATGTATGATTAGATATTCGAAATTATGGTGGTGGAATGTGAAAGTTCCATAGGAAACAATTAATTCATCTCTTAGACCCAGGGTGAGTGGGAAATTGCAATTGTTTTGTTCTCAGCTAAATTTCTTTATAGAGATGAAAATTATTTTTTGCATTGGACAGATATTGATGAAATATTATGATTTTCACTAATAAATTTTTAAAATCATTATCCATGAGGTCACAAGAGCTATGTAAAAGGTACATAGCTCTTGTGACCTTTGATCTTCAATTCCTGTTTCCAAATTTCTTTATAGAGATGAAACTTTTTTTTGCATTGGACAGGTATTGATGAAATATTATGATTTTCATTTTCCTAGTCTCCTGAAGCTATAAATAAGCCCTATAATGGTCAAAAAAGTTGAAAATTCCAAAATTTCAAATGAATATTGCAAACGATGCATTTATGCTAGAACTTTGAAATCTTGTTGGTTGAATGTGAAGGTCACGTTTGTACCATTGGCAACTATGAGTTGATCACTTAAACCCATGGAGGGTGGAAAAATGCAATTTTTTTTTGTTTTAAGAGAATATTATTTCTTTATAGAGATAAATTAAAAAATTATTTGGTGTTGCATGATTTGATGAAATATCACAATTTACACTTTCCGAGGTTAGAATTAGCGTGATCCCCTGTCAGTAAATCTTGAACAATTGACTATATATTAGATATTACTCTGAGTTAATGATTTGAATTATTACTGTGAATATAATACTCTCTGCATTAGCGACAATAGAAATTTGATGCTAGAAGGATGCAAAAGAAAAAAAAAACATGCCTTCCTTTCTTCCGAATAACCTGTTCAGTGCCAGAAGCCAGCATCTGAGTGGAGAAATTTTGTGCCCTAGAATGCCAAACACTCAGTTTCTCGTGCTATTTTGCTTTCATCCTTCTGGTTTTTTACCTGAAAGTTACAATGAATTTTCAGCTGTCTTTCTGATTTTTTTTTGAAATTGATATAGTTTTAAAAATTGATTGTTTCTAAAAAGTATCGAATTTCTCTCCAAGAGATGAAGGTAATCAAAGGCGCAAGGATCGTGAACCATGACCCAGCTTTCTCCCTCACCCCGCTCCCCATAGCTTCAAGGCATGGGGTTCTGAAGGTAATCCAATTTGCAGTCAATTGTTTAACTTGGGAGGGTGATCCTCATCTATTTGAAGTCTTAAACACCCTTTGAACACATGATACGTAACTCCTGTGACTCTTGGGGGAAAGTATTCCTGTGATTTTTGGGGGAAGAATCTCCATCTATTTGAAGTCTTAAACACCCTTTGAACACATGATATGTAGCTCCTGTGACCTTTAATCTTCAATTCCTGTCCCTGTTTTTATATCATACGCACCTGTTCTGGACCGACAAATCGGAAAACAACATATCACCATCTTTAAGAATAGAGAAAATTTGGAAAATTGACCTTTAAAAATTTTTAGTTTTGAAAAGATTGCAGTCTTAAATCCAAACGCAGAAAGCACTCAATGAAAACCTCTGCAGCATGGATTGTTTGTTAGTGTTTGCGCGCCATCTGGCGGATTTGTTTTGCATGAGTGCCTCGACAAAACTCGAATTGGACAGGCCTGTATTCTATCATTGTTGGCCAAGCTATAACTATACAGGACCTCTACCGTGACTTAAACCGAATGCACTGTGATGGCCTCGCTTTCGTGGCCTAGACGTCACTTCCGCTAACGGAAAACATTTTCCGTCGCCTTCTTCCCCAAATGTAGCAGACTCCTACAGTTTGGTTATTGATTACATTATGCAAAATTCACTGCAATTGAAAACTTTGGCCTTAAATGATCTGGAGAGACGAAAATTTCTGATTTAGATTATGCTGATGATTTAGCCCTTTTGGCAAATGATGTTGATGAGATGAACTCTTTCATTCGAGCTGTTGATGAGACTGGTAGTAGAGTAGATTTGGTTATAAAGAGAGAGAAAACTAAAGTGATGAAAGTTGGTCAGGCAGGCTGTGGTTCAACTAATCTGAATGGCTGCACTCTTGATAAGGTTCTCAGTTTAATTATCTTTTGAGCTATGTAACAGATACCGATGATGTGCGGTATGAACTACCAGGACCTTTAAGAATCTATGGAGGGTGTGGAGAAATAGGAGGAATAGGAATATACATCTAATGACTAAAAGTAGACTATATAACAGTTTGGTTCTCTCTACGGTTGATTATGGTAGTGAAAATTGGACACTTTGTAAACAAGATAACAAGAAACCAGGGGCGAGCGATGGACTATGAAATGGAGGGAGGGGAGAAATCGAAAATTTTCCTACTCGAAAATCAAATTTTCCCAACTGACAAGATAATGTCTCTGTCAAGTTCATACCTAGATTTTCGCTCTGTAGGGTGGGGGACAATTTTTACAACTCTCCTGCATTTTGCCAACTACAAAGTTTGCGAACTAACCATTTTTTATAGAATTAATCCCAATTTAAACATCTCGCCTAAATTGTAGCAAGTCAGTCCGAATTTTTCCAACTCCCCTTGATTTTGGCCAACTTTGCTTAATTACGTATAACCATCCCAATCTTCACATCTCTTCTAAAGTTGCCAGGTCACTTAAAATTTTTCAAACTCCCACGATTTTGCCAAGTTTCTTTAATTTCGATTCGATTTTAATTCGATTAATTTAAAATCATAAATTCGATTTGGCCAACTCTCTTTAATTTCACAAAACTAATCCCAATTTTCGCAACTCACCTGTATTTTACCTAGTGGATTCGAATTTTGCCAACTACCCTTGATTTTGTCAACTCCTTAAGATTTTGCCAAGAGTTCTCGATTTTCCAAACTCTCTTTAATTTCATAAAACCAATCCCAATTTTTACAACTCACCCGCATTTTGCCAACTGGCTTCCAAATTTGCCAGCTACCCTAGATTTTTCCAGCTCTCCTTAATTTTACGAAAAGCAATCTCAATTTTTACATCTCTCCTGAATTTGTCAGGTCACTGTAAATTTTTCACTCTCAAAATTTCTGTCGTTTTCTCGATTTTGTCAAATGTCCTTAATTTCACAAACCCAATTATCAGAACTCGCCTGTATTTTACCAAGGTTATTCGAATTTTGCCAAATGCCCTAGATTTTGCTAAGTTGTCTAGATTTGGCCAACTCTCTTTAATTTCACAAAACTAATCCCAATTTTCACAATTCGCCTATATTTTACGAAGTGGATTCGAAATTGGCCAACTGCCCTAGATTTTGCCAAGTTGTCTCGATTTTGTCAACTCTCCTAGATTTTGCCAACTCGCCATAATTATACAGAAAACATCTGTTTTTACATCTTCCCTGAATTTAACAAGTCACTTCAAATTTTATCAACTCTCCTTAATTGCACAAGGTACAATTTCACAACTCACCTGCAATTTACCAAGTGGTTTCCAGTTTTGCTACATCACCTAGATTTTGCCAAGTTGCCTTGATTTTACCACCTCTCCTTAATTTCGCAAAAACAATCCCAATTCTTACATCTGTCATGATTTTGCTAAGTCACTTTAAATTTTTCAAACTCCCTAAAATATTTCCGAGTTTTTTCGATTTTGTTTCTCCTTAGTTTTATAAAAACAATCCTAATTTTCACAACTCGCCCGTATTTTACCAAGTGGATTCCAATTTTGCCATCTGCTGTACTTTTGCCAAGTCTCCTCGATTTGGCCAACTCGCCACAATTTTGGCAAAAGAAAAAATCCCAATTTTTGCATCTCACCTAATTTTTGCAGAGTCACTCTGAATTTTGCCAACTCTCCTAGATTTTGCGAAGTTGTCTCGATTTTGCCAACACGCCATAATTTTACAAAAAAAAAGATTCCAAAAAAGACCCAAATCTCACCTGAATTTTGCCAACTTTCCACGATTTTGCCAAGCCACTCCAAATCTTGCCAAATCTCCAAAAATTTGACAAATCTCTTCGAATTTTGCCAACTGCGACTAGATTTTGCCAAGTATCTTCAATTTTGCCAACTCGCCATAATTTTACAGAAACAAAAAACTATTTTTACACCTCACCTGAATTTTGCAATCACTCAGAATTTTGCGAACTCTCCAATATTTGCCAACTCTCCTAGATTTTCCCAATTCGCCATAATTTTACAGAAAAAATCCCAATTTTTACATTTCACCTGAATTTTGGTAACTCCCCACGATATTGCCAACTCACTCCGAATTTTGCCAATTCCTCCAAGGTTTTGTCAAATCACTCAGAATTTTGCCAAGTTCCCAAGATTTTACCAAGTCGCTCTGAATTTTGCAAACTCCCCAAGATTTTGCCAAGTTGTTCCGATTTTGCCAACTCACCTGTATTTTATTATGTAGCTTCGAATATTACCAACTGCTCTAGATTTTGACGTCTCGATTTTCCCAACAGGATTTTGTTACTTCGTCTTAATTTTACAAAAAAAAATTACAAATTTTTGCAATTTACCTAGATTTTTCGAATTCGCTTCGAATTTTGCCAACTTCGCGTTACTTTGAGGGGGGGAGCCTCCCCCCATAGCTACGCCCCTACAGGAAACTAGATGCTTTTGATTCTAGGTGCTTACGCAGTATCTTGGGCATTATGTGGTTCACTTTGTAAGTAATGAAGAGGTTAGGCAAAGGAGTCGGCAACCTCCTTTTAGCAGCGTATTGTGCAGAAGGAGACTCCATTGCTTTGGCCATGTTGTTCGTACGAATAATTATAGATTAACGAATAGGGTTATGAACAGTGTGCCTAAAGGCCTGAGAAAGAGGGGGAGACTTAGTATTCCGTGGGAGACAATGTCAAACAGGACCTTGTTAGAGTTGGTGTGCAGTGGCCAGATGCAGCAGATGTAGCTCAGGACAAATATGCTTTTAAATTGCACAGTCTGCCTAGATCTCCGTAGCCCACGGCTGCTTGAGGATGATGATGATGAGCAAAAGCCTGTAATCATGCAAGCGTTCGGCGAGCTTGTTGTCGTCACAGATGGTTCTCGTTGTAATTCACGCGAAGTTTGGGCCGGTGTAAACTTTAGTAAAACCTGTCTTTGCTTTCCTTGACATGCATTCTGTTAAGTGGATGGGGGGGGGGGGCTTAACACTGCTTTGATAATTGGTTCCCATACTCAAAATGTCACGCTTAGCCATTGCTTACCCTGCTCCACTTCCCTAACTGTTCCACTGATTATTTTATTCTCTCCGTGGTCAATTTGGCCTTCTCATTTGAATATTTTAAAAAAACAATTATTAATTGTAAGATAATTGCAGATTGTATTAAAAAATTCTACCTTATACATGTTTTTTTCTTTGAGGGTCCCCTACAATTCTCGATTTGCTGAAATGAGCCGTGGACTTAAAAAATATGGGAAGCACTGCTTCGAACAACTCTTACAGCTGAAAACAAAGAAAACTCTGTGGTTTAAAAGCTAAAGTTGACCTTTTTTTTTATCTTCAATTCCTAGAAATTCGCATTTTTATTCTATATTTAGATTTATAAGGTTTTGCACATTTTAGTTCAATTTTACGCTTTAAAATATGGCAATAACGGCAAAATATAGTACCTGATGTTAAACTTTTAATAGGTTTTTATTTTCGTTTTATTTGTTGTGGGTTATCATATATATTAAAAAATGAATCAGGGAAACCATGTAATATAAATACTTATAATTCTGGCTTAAAATATAAAGGAACAAAAAGCATTTTGTGTCCTTCCGCCGTCGCGTAGTAGGCTATCTTGTTATATCTCTATTGGGACAGGCCACCACCTCCACCTCAACGGCTTTCGCCAATAGTCTCATTGGGTCGTCATAGAGTTTTAGGTTTTTTAGAGGACTGCCTCAGCTGGTACTTTGTTGAAACTGAAGTTTTCAACAGGGTTATATTTGCGTTTCTCCAAGTGAAATTACCCTTCTGTACAGAGATGGCTTTGAAAAGAATCAATAAGGTGAGTTTTGTTCTTTTAAGACTTTTTTTATTCCTTAAACATTTTGTGTAAGTGAAATTACCGGTTAGAAGTTTCGCTTATGTAGAAGAAAGAATAAGTGCTTGTAACTACAAATAAGTTAGAAATAAATAAAAATAATCAATTACGTCTTTTTCTTGATTTATCGAATTTTATTGAATAACTAAAATAAGATTTGTTTTAATCTTTTGTTGCGAGTTAAACAAATAAGAGTATTAATATAAGCCTTTAAGGTTTCTGAGGTTATCCATTTTTTAAAGTTTTTTATGCTTAAAAGTAATAGATTAATATCTAAATATTTCGCAATGACTGTATCATCAATGTTAACGTGTCATTCCGTCATTATTTTGCTTTTGTACTCGAAAAGTATTTTGTGAAAAGTTTTGCTATTCCACAGACGGTTATTAGGGTTAAGAAAATGTAGAATCATTCTTTGAAATTAGCTGTTAATGAAAGTGATATTGACTCCAAAGGTTAATTTATGTTGTGAAACAAAGAGACTTTAAATGTAAGGCTTTTTATTTAAAAAAATAAAAGTTGCTGCTTTATATTAATGAGTCAAAATATGCTAATTTTTACTATACACTTTAATGTCAAATCACTGTTGAAATCTGAAAGTAGTGCTTTAGGTTAGGGCTTTGCATTTGACTGTTCTTGAGAGTTTAGAATGTGGCCGGCAAATATCTTTTCAATTAAAGAATGTGGGAGGAATAATTGCTCCATTATTAATAGACACTTGCACAGCATAGAGACCTTACAAAGTTGCTACACAGTAGTTTGATATACTTATGAAATATGTTTGATTTATAACATTTTGATATATATATATTAATGTTTTTGGACCTTATCTGTTAAATTAAAAGTTGTACACTTGTGCTCAGAAAACTGATCAAAGGGAAGTATATGTTTAAGATATATATATTACATTTAGTATAATGTATGGCCTAAAGTTAGGTGTCTAAGGTGTAGTGTGTCTTATGAGTAGTTACTTGAAACCCAAGACAGCCCTTCAATGGTGTATAGCAATATTTTTAATAAATATTTAAAATTTTGTTTTCGTTAACTGTTTGTGGTGTAGTTCAAAAAGCTTTAGCAGTGGTGAGTTGTAGTGTGCTCACTTCAGCTTGAAAAGCCCAGTGTTAAACTATTTTTAATTTGCGAGCCCAGTATTAAAATCGTTGCCTTAGTTTGAACCTGAGATAAAAAATCTTTCCTTCATAATTATTGCTCAGCTATTGGAAGAGATCCAAAGAACTGTAACAAATAGTAATAAAAAATTGTTTCGATATTGAATTTTTTGTGATAATTTTTTGCATTCTTGGATATTTCTCAATTAAATTCAATTAAATGAAATTAATCATTTTAAATTAACATTATGTGGTTTTAATACAAAAGTATGCATTAAAAATGAAAAAGTTCTGATCGTTTTTTTTTTATTTATCTTCCACATGCACCCTAAAAAGTAGAAAATAAAACTAAAACATATATATATATACAGTCATCAGAATAATATGACTACCTATCTAATAATGGGAATAACAACCCTTGGTCCAGATGATAGCAGCAAGACGACATGGATGCAGTGAGGCCCTGGAAGATTGCCAGAGGCAACAGATCATCCAGCAGAGCATGGAGGTTCCAGAGAGGATGTGGTTGTGGGTCACACACTGAACCTGTCAATTCAAATGGTCCCACAAGTGCTCTATGGGATTGAGGTCGGGCGATTTCGCTGACCAAGGGAGAATGGAGACGTCACTGTTGTGTTCCTGGAACTAGTCGCGCACCACCTTAACTACATGTCAGGGTGCATTGTCCTGTTGGTAGACACCATCACCACCAGAGTAAACATCTAACTTGAAGGGATGCATGTGGGCAGCAAGGATGGACAACAAATATGTCGTAACAATCCTGGTGCACCGCAGTACTGTGACTGCATATTACCATAAGGGAGTTGTCACTGAAACCACTATCGACTAAAAAGGTTCCTGTCCTTTTAAGCTTGCCTTAACATTGTACCTGCCTACAGCGGGAGAAGACCTTATGTGAAAAGCACTGCTTGGGATTTTATAGCCTGCCTAAAGATATAATCATTGAGGTGCAGTGAGAGTGGGATCTTTTGAAATTCTGAGTGGTGCCTAGGAATTTGCCCAAAACTTACTGAATTTTGTCCAGATAATTGCTAACATATAAAATAGAAGATGGTATCTTTTGAATTTTGAGCCAGAAAAATAAATAGAAGTCCTATCTTTTAGAGTCCTATGCAGCAGAGGCTCCTAGGTACTTCCATCGATAGGCCACGCCTAATCAGATGATCCCAGGTCATAGCAGGAAAACATCGCCCAGACATGCACACTGCCGGCCTGTACTTGACTGATAAGCATGTCCGGGTGTTGGTTCTCAGTGTCTGACGTCATATCCACCACTGCTCGTCACTTCTGTGGAGTAGAAACCTCGATTCATTGGAGAAGGCAACCTTTTTCCACTCTTCCAGTGTCCAATGATGGTAGTCCCGGTGCAAACTGCAGGCATCATTGCCAATGGAACTTGGTTAACATGGGCACTTTTACACAGCGTCGACTCTGGAGACCCATGCGTAACAGGGTTCATTCTACTGTTATTGGGGACACGTACCTGGGTGCCCCCAGTGTTCATTTTAGTGATCAGTTTTAGTGATCACAGTTGCGCATTGATTGCCCTTTACCAGTCGACAGAGGCAACATTCTCCCCTGGGCTCAATAGCCTTTGGGGCTCCACAGTTATGATGTCTGGAGGTATTTGGTGTGCCAGCAGTCCATTCTTGGTACACCCTTACTACGGCACCTCGCGAACAGCCCATGAAGTCTGCTGTTTCCGAGATGCTTCCACCCTTGGCACAGTAGCTGATCATTCCTTTTTGAAAATCTGTCAAATCAATACCTCTGCCCACTGTGCTCATGTTACACACTATTGCTCATCTTTCCTGACTGGCTGCTTATCAACCTTTTCTGACCATGTATGTAGTTCAGAGAAAACATGGAGAAAATATTGTTTCCATAACCATGTCAACCTTCTTTGACCATGTGGTCAACCTTGTCATGTGCAATCTGTGACATGCCTGGGCGGGTACACTGTGATTCCATGGGTTGTCATATTATTCTGATACGACTATATATACTGTAATCACTCACTGAATTCATATTCATTTCATAGGAACATAGGGTGCCAATAATCTTGAGTAGGTGAAAATGTATCCTATCTTCTTTTGAAGTGAATACAAATTCAATAACTGATTACACAATTAAGGCTTTTAGTTTTTAAATAATTTTAATTTGTATATATTTTTTACTTCGTCACAAAAATGCATAATTTCTTAATTATTTAATTAACTTGGATACTTACATTAAATGGAAGTTTCTGAAAATGACTCGTGAACATCAACCACATTTCTTTTCCCCCTTTAGGGGGAAGGGTAGTGATTTGAAGTAGCTCACAACACTGCACATAACACAAGCTTTAATTTGAGATATAACTAAGGTTTGTGGGTGGCTCATTCAATAGTGTGCCAGGCTGATGATCTGCAGTTCCTAGGAGAGAGTCCCAGCTGGGATGGCATTGAGATTTATCTCCACAAAACTCACTGACTGAAACTCACTGTCAATAGGGGCACCGATGAGCTTGGAAATGCCGTTCATTGGATGAGATATTAAGCCATACCCCTGTGTGTGTGAGATATATCTTATGCATGCTGGTGGATGTCCTTGGGAGATTATAATCTTCCTCATAACAGCTGTCCAGTGGTTACCCTCCTCCAACCTTCTGAGTCCTTGTTACCTGATAATTTAATTTAGTCCATTGTGTGCAAAAAAAGTGCTGCTCAGAGGTAACATAACTCATTAAGGTTGCTCAGCCCTGTGAAATTTCTGCCCTCATTTGGAAGAGGGGAAGAAAAGTGTGTGGACTACAAAATTCCTCACATGAACATTCATTTGACACCTAATTCATAATTGGGCCATTATATTTGGAAGATATAGTAGAACAACATTCATATTTCCCCATTTTTAGGGAGGAAGACAGCAAGGAGGGTAAATTTTGATAACCCATAAAACTTGCAAGCTTCCATTTGACATACAACTTATAGCATTCAGCCTTCATGTTTGGAAGATAGAACAATTCATGTATTTTCTCATTTTTTGTGGGTGGGGGAAGAAAGCATAGTGGATTTTTTTTTATAACCTTTGCTTTCATGTTAATAAGCTTTCATTTCATGCATTACTTTTCATTGCTGTTACTTTTGGCCCTTGCATTTCAAAGATATAGTGGAACAAAAGCCATTATCTCCCCCTTTTAAGGGAAATGTAAATATGGGGAGTTAATTTTTTGTAGCTTGTGACACTCCCTGCATCACAAACTTTAATTTGACTCATAAATCATTAAGTTTGTCTATGGTGTTTGAAAGCTATGGTGGAACACTGTTTTGACAAATGATTAGTGAAAACCAATAGGAAAATCGATAAAATAGAGCCCATTATTCAAATATTCATAGATCACCAGTCTATATGCCATTGAGGCCTGGTTCATTGCTGGCAGTCTGCACTAGCTATTTCACCACAAGGAGTGAACTTGAACTCTGCTGCTCCTTCGAGTCTGATCTTAGATATTAATGACTAATTCAGCTATATGTAATGTCATATTTAAAAGTAATTGAAAAGTCTATCTCTTGAAAAATAAATGATACATACTCCAACCTTACCGTAGCTGATGTAGTTTGCAAATTTACCTTCCTTAACCAAATAGTCTGGTGCAGTTGCACTGCTCCTGATTGATTAAAGTTGTCACAGGTTGGTACAAGTATAATTATTTTTCCATACTATTGAAAAGTTGACCACTCTTCTATTTCATTAATATTGTAATATACTGAACCATTAGCCGTCTCATGGCTGAGTGGTTAGCACGCTTGGCTGTTGATCTAGGGCAGTGTTTCCCAACCTGTAGTTTGTGGATCCATGACTGCGGTGCCAGTAATATAAAATTTTTCATCTTTAATCTAATTCTCAACCACCACTGCTGACTACTGAGCATAGAGAAGATAAAGTTGGGACCGTAACCAAAAGGCAAACTGCTGCATGTGTGAGTGGGGAGACCAATCGCATCCTGACAGCACATCTATCACATGATAATGTTAACATCTAGTCTGTCTTGCAAATGAGTAGACTTATTGTGGATGGTTTTAGTAGGGACTTTTTTTTTTATCCTCTATTGAAAATGAGTAAGCAAATTAAACTGTTAGGATATTTTAGAAGAAAACATGTTAATGATTTTGAAAGATGACATGATGATGACAATGAAAGATGGGGAAACCCGGCTGAGTGGTGTTGAGAGTGTGGCAACTAGATAAAAATGTAGGAAAGCTGTGAACCGCAAATACAGCTCAAAATACATTAAGTATGGTTTCACATATACTGCAGATGCAAACATTCAGCTGCCTCAATGTGTAATATGTGTTGAAATTCTAAGCAATGAAGCTGGCCAAATTGCTCTGTCATTTTGGCCTCAATGTGATCCTCTGGTGTAAAATGGTTGGGAACCACTGATCTAGGGGACCTGGGTTTGAGCCCCAGGTAAGGCACGGCTGTTCGTGTTTTTCTGCTGAGGTCCCGCCATCCTCACAGACCTTCTATTATGGCTACGGTGACCATATTTTTTGGAAAAAATAAAGGACAAATCAGAAATTGTTTCATATTAAAAAAAAAGCAGGTTGCATTATGTGTTTCACTAAAACTAAAAAGCTTTATAACATTTATTATAGAATATAAGCATATACATAGCATTTTAAACATTCCTTACTTAAATTTTAATTTTGATACTTTTCACAATAAGGAACTTTTTTAATAAATCAGGTTTGTGTTTTAAAAATTAATAAAACTATGCAATTCATGTCAAAGCTGCAGTTGGTATAAATGCATGCTTTCAATGTTTTGATTTTTAATTGGGTTTTTTCACTGGTCCACATATTGTTCACTAATGAAAATACTCGTTCAGTGGGGGCACTAGATCCAGGGAGACATAAGCAAAATTCAACGATTTTTAAAATGTTTTTAAAAGATGCATGTTTATTTGTGAAATATTAAAAAATTTCAACCCATTTACGTTGGCAGGACTCGTCATTTTGTCGCCATTCTTTGATCTTTTCACTGGTGACATAACTTTTAATACACGAAACTTCATCAAATAGTTTGCTGTCATTGATATTTAAGTTCCAGTGACTGGATATGTTGTACAGAATGATAACACCAAAGATGATTCTTTTACTGCTATTTTACTTTGTCATCGAAAATTTTGCTAACAAGGAACTAGTTTAATGATTTACTCAATGAAGCTCTGATTTCAGCTTCTTTGTGTTTTGATGTCTGTAAATGCTGTGTAATTACTGATCTGCCACTATTCGCGATATTAAAATTTGCCGATCATTATTCCTCTTTTAATGAAAGGAAATTCTTCCTCCAATGTTTTGTTGAAAATACATTTTCTTTTGGGTGCCATGACAATGGGTATAAAAAATAAAAATTAATATGTAATAACAAAAACAATATTAAGTTTTACCTGCTCTAAGATGCTATACGTTTTGAACGAACTCCCTATGTAAAGAATTAATGTTGAGCCAAAGTACACCAGTGACAATGCAACGTCAAAACTTCAAGACATCCACTCACTCCTACCACAGCTTCTACACTACACACACAGTTAAGTACAATATATACTCGACCATAGATGCCATGCCACTAGCGAATGCCAGTGAAATGACAGTTTCATGTTTCTTTAGGTTGTGTGCTGTACGCCAATATTCATTTTACTATTTTAATTCACAAAATAAAGGACAAAATGGCCATTTTAGGAAAAAAATAAATCTAAAGGACACCAGTGTAAAAGACTTCTTTTAAATAAAGGATGCATGGTCACTGTAATTATGGCATATGAACTGACAGGCTCCTGTCAGACCTCTGTGGCAAGCATCTGCTTGAGGGGGTATTATTTTATACCTAGTTATTAAAGTGATAATTTGGTGAATGCATTAACCCTTTCTTCAGTGTCTGACCTGAAAAATGTTCATATTCAGAGGCCAAGCTATTTTCTCCCTATGTTCAGCCAATAAAAGAGATTAACTTTAGTAGAACTTTTTGCCAAATAACTAATGAAAGGAATTATGGCATGTTATATGCTAAATTAGTCAGCACTTCATTCTGGATTTTTCAAAATGAAATTTTAAAGAAAAAAAGATAATAGATCATACATGTGTAGTTAAGGCTTAATGTTGGAAAATGTTATGAATAAAAATAGTTAAATTTTATATTACCTACAAATCCTCATGCAGCCATGGGCTACATAGGTCCTACCAGATTAATTTTCTCCTGAATTACACCTGCTGCATTTGGCCACTGAACACCAATTCTAGCAAAGTCCTGTTTGACATTGTCTGCCCATCAAAGATCTCCCCTTTTCCTGAAGCCTTTAGGCATTCTTCATAATCCTGTTTCCCAATCTGCAGCTATGCATTTGTGCAACATGGCCAAACCAACAGTCTGTGTCTGCACAAAATGCTCAAAGCAGGAGGATGACTCCTAACCTCATCATTTCTAAAAAGTCGAACTATCTAATGCCCAAGATGCTGCACAAGCATCTAGAATCAAACACATCAAGATTCTTGTTATCCTGCTTACAAAGGGTTCATATTTTGTGCCATAACTAACTGTAGAAAAAACAAATTATTTATTATACAGTCTAATTTTAGTCTTCGGTATGAATGCTTGTTTTTCCCACACCCTCCAAAATCCTTAGGTGTCCCAGTGGCAATCCCTATTCTTTTAATCTCATGCTGCACACACAAGTATTTGTTACATAGCTCCCAAGATAATTTAAACTGAGACAGTTGCTCAAGAGTGCACCCATTCAAAGCAAACTGAAGCACCATCTGCCTGACCAATTTTCATCACTTTAGTTTTCTCTCTATCACCAAACCTACCCACTTCGTCTCATCAATAGCCCAAATGAAAAGAGTTCATCTCATCAACATCATTTGCCAAAAGGACCAAACCATCAGCATAATCTAAATCAGAAATTTTAAAATCTCTAGACCATTTAAGCCCAAAATCTTTACCTTTCAGTGAATTTCTCATGGCATAATAACCAAACAAGAGGAAAGGAGACAATCCATCTACAAGCCTTATTGACTCTCACACATGACTGTTATTATAGAGAGCATTCATTATATTAACTAACTTGTCAGGTATGCCATATTATCTCACAACAACCACAAATTATGTTGGTCAGCAGAGTCGAAACCCTTTTTGAAATAAACTAAGCTAGTAACCAAAGGTTTGTGAAACTTTAAATATTTCTCAATAATGTGCCTAAGTGAAAAATTGTTCTAAATATATCCCTTAATAACCCCCCCCCCCCCCCCCCCCAAGCAGCTGCTTGCCACAGAGGTCTGACAAGAGCCTGTCAGTTTATATGCCAAAGTAGATCTGAGAGGATGGCAGGACCTCAGCAGAAAAATGACACACACATCCATGCCTTATCTGGGGCTCGAACCCTGGTTCCTTAGAGCAGTAGCCAAGCGTGCTAACCACTCGGCCATAGGACTGCCACTTACCACTTTTTAATTCACACTGCTCTTCACTCAATTATCCATCAACCAGATTCTTAATTCTGTTAACCACAATCATGGAAAGAACTTTATCTGGAAAAGAAAGTAGGCTGATACCCCTATAGTTTCCACAAGAACTGTGATCATATTTTTTAAAAATAGGTACAATAGTTCTGGTAAAATCCTTAGCAATGATTCCTTTATCATAAAAGATTTTCAAAATTTCAGGTAGCCATGTGGTAACATAAACATTCCCAGCTCTAAGCATTTCATTGTAATTTCATCAACCCGTGGGGATTTATGTAGTTTAAGTTTAGAAAGAGCCAATATAACTTCAGAATGGGATATAGGGCCAATATTAACCCTTCCAGCGTCTAGCCTGAAAAACTGGTTTCCATCCAGACGCCAAGCTATTTTATCCCTATGGTCAGCCCCCCAAAAAATTTACTTTTGAACTTTTCTGTCAAATAACTAATGAAAGGAATTATGGTATGTTGTATGCCAAATTAATCAGCATTTCATTCTGGATTTTCTGAAATTATAATATTTAACAAAAAAGACCATGTTTTATTTTAATAGGACTTTTTTAGAGTCATGTAGTAAAAAAATGTATCTGTTAACACAAATAAAAATTTATAAAAAAAAACAACTAATATACAGAAATGATTATAATGCACATGATTAAGAAGAAAAAAGAAATTCTGAATTTCTTTCTTTTTTCTTCAAAAAAAAAGAAGAAAATGGAAGAAAAAATAAAAATTAATATGTAAAAAGAAAGGCTATTTCTGAATAGCGAAAAAATTATTTTTTTGGTTTCAAGTAAATATCTCTTGTTTTGTAATTTTTTTCTCTGTACCATACTATGAGAAAAATTCCAGGCTTTTAGCCAATTGGGCAGAGTCAGATAAACAAGTCTAATTTAGAATTAAAAAAAAAACAATCTACCAAATTAATCAGAATTTCATTGAGTTTTATGAAAATAAATATATAATAAAATTTAGAAGCATATTGATTTTAATAAACCTTTTTCAATGTGATATGGTGAAAAAAGATTGCACTATACAATTAAGGTTTCATTTTGGAAAACCTGATGAATAAAAATGGTTAAAATGTCTATCGAAAGGAAATTTCCTTCCAAATAATATAATATTCAACCTGAAATATGATTTTTATTTCTTTTAATGATTTTTTCAGTATCTTATATTTTAAACAAGGCCAGTGTTATGCAAAGTGACTTGGGCTTCTCACATTCATGGGATTTTCCGAACTGGTTATGAAATAGAAAAAAAAAAACTTGTCTGCTTTTTTTTTACTAAACATTATGAATTTTTTCTTTGAGTGTTGAAGTTTGGCGATCTTGGCTAAGTGCAGAAAAGTTTGTGCACCAAAGCAAAAAAAAAAGTGTTATATCATCTGTGTGGCACAGCCAAGGTACTTGGTGGTGGTGGTGGTGGTGGTGGGGGGGGCTTTAAAATCATTTAATATAAACATAAAAACTCTTACTTGAAATAGTCAGTGAGTTTAGCAGAGGGGAAGCCTTCCCGAAATTGCCATCCCACATGACTGCTGAATTCCGTGGCAAGGAAGTCTATTTTTCTTCCATATCCAAGACATTCATTTTCAGAAAAAAAGTAAAAGTTCAAAGTTTTTTTACTAAAAACCCAAGAAATAATAAAATGAAAATTACATATAACCTAATGGGAGTTAAAATATCTGCAACAACTTTAAAGCCGTGTCCGATGTAGCATAACTCAGAAAGATCAATAAATCAGCTGACTAAAAGATTGCAAACTTACAGAAATAAATTTGCTTCCATATCCAAGACCTCATTTATTTTCAGAAAATAATACCAGATCAAAGTTTTACTGGAAAAGTAATAAATAATACAATAATTAACATATAGTCTAATGCGATATTAAAATATCCATAACAAGTTGTAGACCAGCCACCTGATGTAACATAACTATGAAAAATTAATACTTATTAGCCAAAAGATAAATTGACGAAAATTAATCTACTGAAATGAAAACTAAGGTTTAAATGTAAAAAAAAGTAAATACTAATTTTAAAATAAAATAAATGCCTCCTGAAACAGCTGCTTGTCACAGATCTGACAGGAGCCTGTCAATTTATTTGCCATAGTAGGTCTGTGAGGATGGCAGGACCTCAGCAGAAAAACACATCCATGCCTTACTCGGGGCTCGAACCCAGTCCTTTAGATCAGCAGTCAAGTGCGCTATCCAATATGCTGGACCAAAACTAAACACAATGGGAGCCACTTATAGCACATGAAATGGAAATAGCATGTGTCAGCCATCTGCCTCTTGTTAGTGAGCTCTCCTCAGTGAGCCATAACATAATTAAGTATAATGTAAATAACATTATACTTAATTACATTATATTTAAATTCGTTATACTCATAATGTAATAGAGCTGCAATCAGAATTTCTGACAAGGATGTTTTTACTTCCATTTTAAAAGTGGGAAAGATGCATAGAATGCTGGAAAAATGATAAAATATAATTTTGGGAGCACTGAAATAGGTTAATAACAGAAATGAGTGTGAAATGGGGGAAAAAAAGTGGTAGTACATACTTTGTAATTACTTCCAAAATCTACCATTTTTAAAAATAGCAAATTTTTTTGTTAAATTTTTTTAGATTTTCAAAAATTTAAGGAAAAATTTATTGATAATAGTTCAAATCAATCTTGTGCACTTAAATCAGAAGGTTGCTTCAGCAAATAGGAATGTTAACAAGCAAATCAGCAATACCGTGTAGTGCTTTTAAGAAATGGCAATCAGGTGGCTCAGTTGGAAGTGGTCCAGGCTCGTAATCTGCAGTTCCCAGGTTTAGAGTCCCAACTGGGTCAGTGTTGACTTATCTCCGCAAAACTCACTGCCCTGCCCACGGTCAGTAGGGGACACCGATGGGCTTGGAAAGACCGTGGTCTGTTGGATGGGACGTTAAGCCATTGCTCTGTGTGCAAGAGAGCCATACCCTGTGCACGTTAAAGAACACACTGGATGGCCTTGACGGGAGGCTAATATGTCTCCCAACAGCTGTTCCAGTGGGTCCCCTCCCTCAACCTTCTCTGAGCCTACGGGATTTAGCCCATGGTGTGAAAAAAAGTGTCGCTCAGAGGTAAAACAACACAACACAGATGGCTTTTTCAGATAATTTGTATTGTAGTTTAATAAAGTATGTTCCAAATTAAAAACAAAATACTATTTTTCAAGCCTGAATTACATATTTTTATAAGATATGTATATAAATTACAACAGCAATTTTCATTTAAAAATTTTTTTGTGCTAAAAACATACATTCTTCCTTTGTCTCTTATTTCGGATTCTGGAAACATATACAAACGATGTGGACACTGGAAGGATTAACAGACAAATAGGGATTGCTGCAGGGACTTTTAAAAATCTAATGGAGAGTGTGGAGAAATAGGTGTATACACATAAAGACTAAAATTAGACTGTGTAATAGTTGATTTCTTCCTAGAGTTGGTTATGGTAGTGAAATGTGGACCCTTTGTAAACAAGTTAACTGGAAACTTGATGCTTTTGATTCTAGATATTTATGCAGTGTATTTTGAGCATTAGATGGTTCAACTTTGTAAGTAATGAGGTAAGGCAAAGGAGTTGGCAACCTCCTTTGAGTAGCATATTGTGCAAAGAGAGAGACTGTTGGTTTGGCCTTGTTGCCCATATTTATAACTGTAGAAAGGGAATAGGTTATGAACAGTGTGCCTAAAGACCTCAGAAAGAAGGGGAGACCTAGAATGCAGTGGGCAGGCATGTCAAACAGGACATATCGGCGTCCTCAGCCTCTCATTTCGGATTCTGTCAACATATACGTACGACACTGGAATGGTTAAAGTGGTGAGTGTTTTTTTTTATTGTTTCAAAAGTCCCAATGAATGAATTAATAACGTATTTTACCTTTAAGTAGAATTTGTTTTAGTTTATTTTTTTATTCAGAGTTAACATTTCTTTTGGTATGTAATATGAACTGTTTTGTTTAATTCAAAATAAATTTAGTTTCTTTTTTAAAGAAAAATTTAGGCCATTGTTACAGTTGCCAAACCCTGTGAGAGTTTTTCAACACAATAACACTAAGGCAGTACAAGTGTACTTACAGAGCTTTATCAAAATAATGGAAATGTATTGTTTGTGGAGAACATTTTATTAATAAGCTCTGTAAGCTTACCTTGTGTGTTCAGAACAGATACAGTTCAACATGAAATAGACTTATACAAGTCATGCATATACGGTAATGGAATGTTTGACCATTCTTCCTATAAAATATGGTCCAACTGTGCCAGTGATGCTGGAGGTGGAAAGTGTGATCTGACCTTGTGCTCCAGATACTCTCGTAAATGTTCAATAATATTGAGGTGGCCGGAGTAGCAGCTGTACTTCATCCTCATGCTCTGCAAACCACAACTTGACATGTTTTGCACAATTCTCATCACATTATCTGTTTGAAACCAGGGATGGTCATTAGGGAAGAATGCCCACAACATTGGGTGCAGATTGTCCCTGAGAATGGATTCTTACGTTGCGAATGTGACACGACCTTGCAGAATAACTAATGGCTCTAAGGAATGTCATGATATGGCCCCCCATGGCATCAGGGATCCACCCCCATGCTTCAGTCAGGATGGTATGCTTCTGCAGGGTTGGGTTGTTTTCCCTCTGAGTGACACTTTTTTGCACACAATGGGCTAAATGGCCAGGTCACAAGGACCCCGAAGGCTCAGAGAAGGTTGGGGGAGGGACCCACTGGAACAGCTGTTGGGAGACAGATGGTAGCCTCCCGTCAAGGCCATCCAGTGTGTTCTTTAACGTGCACAGGGTGTGGCTCCTCCCGTCCAATGGATGGCGGCCTTTCCAATGCTTCTGCAGGTTTTCGCCACTCTAGCAGTGGTGGGAAACTGTGAGGCATGATTCATCAGACCAGATGACATATTGCCAGTCTTTATCATCC
The DNA here is from genome assembly GCA_038380435.1 of Ryuthela nishihirai. NCBI lineage: Eukaryota > Metazoa > Arthropoda > Arachnida > Araneae > Heptathelidae > Ryuthela > Ryuthela nishihirai. The sequence continues at coordinate 19,692,863 of JAWZYU010000001.1, read as the reverse complement.
CAGTTTTTATGTTCTTTGCATGACTTTACACATTTTGTTGCATTGATGTTGGTAATCGGAGGTTTGTGGATTGCAGCCCAGGCATAAATACTGGCACGATAAAGTTCCCGACGAACTGTTATGATGAAAATGGGATCATTCTGACTAGTTTTCAATTCTGCTGCTATTTGTGGTGTCATGGTCTTGTGCTTCCGTTGTAAAATCCATGCTGTTTGCCTCTCCCTATCTGACAACTTCATATGGTGTCCACAATTTGCACATCTGGAGACAACACCCTCTCCTTTGAAATTGATTACACTCACAGCTATAAATTATGCAATTTAATATAATTGATATTAGCTGTAATTACAAAATTAAAACTCTTGAGGAGAGCTTAAGTGAAATTATTATATAGAAATTATTGCTTCTACCTTATTCCCTTTATCTTGTACACATCTTTTCCTTGTAAAGTCTGTAAAGAATAATTACTGTAAAGAATAATTACTAGTCCATTGAGCTTCTAACCTTGCTGGTACAGTCGATAGCTGATATTGAGGGGTTTGTATGTCCCTTGTTTTTGCCATTCCAGTGCATTCGATAATATACGCCATCATAATTATGATTATCAGTCCTGATTTACTTGAAGAACATTGAAGTCATCAGGTTTTTATGGAAACCTCCTTTATTGACATGCACTGACTTCTGCTGGCAGTTCGTTGTTCACGTTATGCTTTGGACAGTTTGACTCGTTGAGTGAGTTGACAATATTAAACACATCTTCAAGGATTAAAGCCTGTCCTTTTTAATAGGTAGTCATAATCTTCAATACAGTTCCTCGTGTTATACCTACTGTTTCCACCATTCTGATTACTGAAGTTCTTGCAAGGTGCACACCAATGATTATGCCTTTTTGGAGGTCACTGAGATCTGACATTGTTGACAATTATACCACAACATCAGTTTCACATACACCTGTGACATTACTATGTGATAGCCAACATCCCACTTCTCCCCTTTATATACCTCGCATTGCGGGTGATATCCCTGTGATATGCATACAGTGCATTGCATGTACTGCTGTCAGAGTTTCCATTATTTACATAGCTGCATATGCTGTGAAGTCTAATTGTAATGGAAACGACCAGAATGGTGGGTTGCAACTATTTTATAGATATTATCCATTTTCATTTCACTCTTCGCTCATCTGAAATTTCGTCGACATACGAGACTAGAACCTGCATCTCTCCAGAAACATACCAGAGTATTCTTACCAATTGAACTAATTCTGGCTCATATTTTTTCCACTAATTTAAGACTCTAAACTTTTCACCGATGATTTTCGGCGCCATCTATGATCAACGGGTGGCAACTATTTCTGTTTATGTTGTACTGAGTAAGTAACTTATATTTTTTCAATTTGATATATGCGAAAAATTTTGATACAGATGGACAACAAGATTTGTAATGTTTTTGCTAACTTGGGCCCATTTCTGGATGTTGAGGTAATAAAAGTACCATGGATACATAAATTTGTAAAGTCACTAGCAGTTGCACATTTGTTTTTTTTATCAATTGTGTATAAGTGTTAACTGTGTAAAATTATTTAGCGTGATTGTTCTTCACATAAAAATTAGTTGCCAATGAAACAATTTTAGTTGCCAGTGGCAACCAGGCAATTTTTTTTTTGAGTATTATGCATGATCATTGCCTTACAGCCAAACTTGTGCTATTAGATTCAGTTAACTTTCATATAGTTAGTGCTTAATTTGTTAATTAAAATTTGCTAGCTAGGCTCAATGTGCCTGACATAGCTAGGAGGCAGTATCAAATTATCTAACTCATTGTGGAACCCACACACTGTAACCTTCACTCTGATCTGCAGAGCTTCCTCTTCTCTCTGCCTGCTTCTATCCAACCTGCACATGACTTACAGATGACAAGTCTAAACTCCCATCCCTGCCAAAGTACACACTTTGTGTAGTATCATAGTATATGTTACTACACATGTAGCCTCTTCTGTTTCCTTTGCAGAGGGATGTTCAAGAACTGACCATGGCCATTATCCTGGGCACTACACATCAACTCTTGCTCTACATCTGCCAATCTGAGCATTGCTTGCAAATTGTTTTGAATGGAGACAAATAAGTTTTTTTTACCATAGCCATTCAAAGAAATGGCTGCCTGTAAATCTAGAAACAGAGATTCTCAGACATTTGATAATGAAAGTAAGAAATAGTTCTTTAAAAAAAAGTAACTGAAATAGAAATGTTTGATAAGACTTAGATAAATAAGTTATTACCAATATTCCTTGTAATTTTAGAGTGTGGAAAAAATTTCTCTTGTGCACGGCTATCATTTGCCAAATGGTATGAGGTGTTGTGAGATCATGGTGAAATTAATCTCCAGTGAGGGGCTCCCTACACCATATGGTAAAAGGGGGGAAGTTCGTGCACAAAGAATGGTTGATGTTCTCATCAGTGGTGGACTGGGCTGCCAGGACACCATGATTTCCTGATAGGCCAGTCACAAAATGTTACCTTGAGGCTGATTCTTAATAATCAAAAAACAATGGTTTAATGATCATGCTCAAATGTAGCAAATTGATTAGAGGATTATAAGAAATAATGTATTTAAAATCTTTGGTCATGGGATGTAGGGCTTCAGGTCTGAGATGCAAAACAGAGTAAGCAGACACAAAGGAAGCGACCATCACTTTGCAGTGATGCAAAACAGAAAAACATTGAGACAAAAATGGACTTTTTGCGAATGGCAAAATTTAAAATGTATTGAAGTGTCTGCAATTTATATTTTTTTTATTTTACTTTTAAATGATAGAAACCATTTTTTTTTACTCCTGAAGTTGAGATATTGAGAAATGCTGTTTTTCCAAATAAAGTGTTTTTTTTTTTCAAGAATAATTTCTAAATTGCTAAAATTTCTAAAATTCTAAATTCATTTGCAAATATCTTTATTTGCAACTGTGCAAAACTGTTAAAAATTTTTGAAAAGCATTTTTTTCTACTCTTTATGATGGCATAAAATGAAACAAAATTGTGTAAAGAGGTTTTTTCTTTTAAGAGAAAAATGTATGTTATAGTAGAGACATTATACAGGAGGGAAGGAAAAGGGCCTTATGTGCATTCCCACACCATCTTAAGTTGACCGTGATCTTTACCAGTTTCAATTTAATAAAACATAAAATCATGCACTAGAACCCCAATGATGTTCCATGGGTCTTAATATATAACATTTATTGCAATCTTAGACTAAGACATTTTTCACATTATGATTTTACAATTAACATGGACACTTACATCAGTCGGTTGGTGTGACTGAAAACATTGCTCATCACAGCATTGGCTCTCTAAGAGCGGACTAACAGGTAAGGACTTTCTTGCACTCTGCGCAAACTTTTCCTCATAACCTCCTTTCTCTGCCCCTCGAGATTACTCTAAAACACTGTTGTAGTTCCCTCTCAAACTTTCTGCGTCCGATCCAGGTTTTCCTCCTCACGAAAGGTGTCATCTGCCCCTTCCATTGGTCAGCATCCACCAATCAGAAGGAGCAAATATAAGTAGGGGCTTGATATTTCTTTGATGTTACACTCTATACCATGTGGGCAGCTTCCTTTCCCAGGGACGTTGTGATGCCATGGTTCAGATTGCTTCCCTTATGGATGCATCAAATGGTAGGAATGCCTTGTACATGTTGAGGCACAGGGAAAGTTGCAGTCTCTGGAGATGTCATCAGTGCTTGCCTGAAGTCTCTTTGTAGCAGGTTACAGGTGGGGACCTTCACTCCGACCACTTTTAAAATTGGTTTAATAGCGACTGGTGTCAGCCATCCAGAATTTGACAGAAATGGCTTATGAATCTTTTGTTCTTGTGCTGACAATGGTGAACGAGTCATGGAGTACTTCTGATATCGTTCTGTGTATGTGCAAAAATCTATGCAGAGCAGAGACTCTAAAGTAGGAAGTCCCTTGTTACACCAATGAAGAAGCAAAAACGAAGTTCCATAATTTCTTAAATACGTTTTTCTATGGGGAATATGTGAGAGATGAGTTTAAGTATATATATATAAATTTCTGAGAATCTGCATTTTCAGCAGCATTCATTGAATATTTAAAGAGTTATGGTAGTGGAAAAAATACTTGGTTTTAAAATAAATTTCGAACAAATGCTCCATACAACTATAAAATCTTTGTTTAGAATTTCCAACCATTTATTATATACAGGGTGATTCAAAACTTATCGTTCAAATTTCGTGGGGAGGTAGGGAATACGTCAGGAAACAGATTTCACATAGGAAAGTATGTCCGCAAACGTCATCTACATGAACAAAATGGACAAGTAAAGTGAACACAAGGAAACAGTACAGTTAAGTGGTAACGAATGTGACTTTTATTCCAACAAGGTAAAGTACAGGTTCACAGTAGGTGATCAAAATTGTGACCATTTACACGGACACAGAATGCACAGCGCCGTTGCATTGACTGCCGAACATTTTCAAAAACGCCTGGCATATCACGGACAATGCCTGCGGCGGCCACTATTCGTGCAACAAGGTCCATTTCACTGTCAACGGGGGTCTCGTACACATGGTATTTCATGGCCCCCCACAAAAAGAAATCCATGGGGGATAAATCAGGTGACCTGGGTGGCCAGGCGATCGCTGATGACAGCGGGAGTGGTCGGGCGAGCTGTACACTGGTTGGGTACACACAGTGCCCTCTACATACGCATGCGTACATTTGCGGACATACTTTCCTATGTGAAATCGGTTTCCTGACGTATTTCCTACCTCCCCACGAAATTTGAACGATAAGTTTTGAATCACCCTGTATATGAATGGTTTTGTGGACTGTTTAGATGTTAACACTGAATTACTAGCAGATTATCGCTCATAAGAAAAAATCCAGAAATAAAACCTAATGGCTTGTAAAATAATGACCATCATAACAATAAAATTTATCATCAACAATAAAATAAAAAATCCCCTCAAGCAGCTGCTTGCAACAAAGGTCTGACAATAAGCCATAGTAGGTCTTTGAGGATGGCAAGACCTTAGCAGAAAGACAACCATGCCTTAACCCAAGGCTGAAACCCATTCTCTTTGACCAGTAGCCAAGTGCGCTAACCACTTGGCCTCGGGACAGCTGCAATAGAACATTTTCAGGTGAAGGTTTTTAATGTAATTATGGACAACTCAATAAACTCAATCGAGTGACCTTTTCAAAGTCATGAAAATGTTTTCGTAGATATAAAAGGCAAACATCCATTGGTAGATTATATAACACAGGTGCTCTACTGAAGCCTCAAAATTCGTGAGAGCTTCAAAACTCCTTTTTTTGACATTTTATTGACATTTTATTCTGTTTTTATTTATTTTATTGACATTTTATTACATTTTATTCTGTATTTATTTAATGACATTTTATTCTGTAATATATTTCACAATTAGTGCAATCTACTACTTATGTACACATCTGATGTTTCCATTTAGATTTTTTTCTTGTTAAATTGTACTCTACAAAGAGCAGATATTTAATTTTATTTCTAATTCATTTATCAGTATGTGCAAGTTTATAATAATAATAAATTTTGTATTAATATATTTTATTCATTTAAACACATTTTTTATTTTATAAACTTATAAAGATAATATAAAGAAAATGTCACTAATTCAAGAATACAAAAGTGCAAAAAAAACTTGCATATGATTATTAACTATATTTTATTCGTTGTCACTTTCTGACAATAGACGCATTCGTTTGCATAAGACTGGAATTAAATCACTTTCATCGCTTGAAATATTTTGGCCGTCATGTTCATACTCCAATGGTGAAATGCTCTCTGTGGCATGGGGAACCAAATTATCACTCGTTTCCAGTGATTCTGAAGTTTGATTAATTTTGACAATGAACTCGAATCAATCATTGAGATCCTGCTCTGACTAGATCTTTGTATAATTCTTGATAACGTGCCATACATGACTTCAGTTCTCGTTTAAACTGATCAGCTGGTTCAACATGTGTAAGAAAATGACTCCAATTTACTAACCATTTGAAGCCCTTCTTTAATTAAATATGCAGTGAGTAGAACCTCTTTATCACCATCACTTTTTTCTTTTTCATCAAGAGTCTCAAGGACAACTTCTATTATTTCATCTTCTCTAAGAGCTTTGTCAACCAGCAATTCATCAATATCTGCAAACGATAAATCATTGAATCCTTCTCCACCAACTGCATGTGGTAAAGTGATATTAGGATATTCAGTTGTATTTGGGGGTACAGGATCTTTGTTTTTTACACATTCTGACCAAATAGCATTCCAGAATGCATTTAAAGTTGATGGTTTTAATTCTGATAATATCAATTCGGCATGTCTGATACAATCTAAAATAGAAAATTTCTTCCACACATCAATAACTGTTAGTGTTTTATCCTTATCTAGTTTATCCAAAATGTATTGGAATGTTCATCTTACATAGTAAGTTTTAAATGTGGCAATTGTACCCTGGTCTAGTGGTTGTATTAAGGATGTCGTATTAGAGGACAGAAAACAAAATTTGCACGTTTGGGTGTTCCGAAACAGGATGGCCAGACGCATTGTCTATAATAAATAGAACTTTAAATTTGAGATTTTTTTCCCCTTCAAATAGCATTTACCTTCTGGAACAAAACATTTATGGAACCATTCATTAAAAATTTCTTTTGTAGCCAGACTTTTTTGTTTGCCATCCATACACTGGCAATTTATTCAAATCTACACCTTTCATGGCCTGTGAATGGTAGCTAGGTAGTCACTGGAAGGAGAGCTATGCACCAATCCCCTGTGATGATGCATAGAACAGACCATGCCTAGCACCTAACGTCTGACCCCACCTTCTCGTGGTGCAGACCGTTAGTACCTTTCAAATGAGATACTCTCTTGTGGAAGCGAACGGAAGGGGAGGGCTGCCAGATTAGTGTGGCCTACTGATCTGGACAACTATGGCTACTTTTTTTTTTCTACCCTGCTGAGGAGTGGTCAATCACACAGGGTCCTGGTGCTGACCATATAAACCCACTGGACTGTACAGATATATGGCTCTGAGCTTGATATGGATCCTGATTTTGCTGTACTGGTGGACTTCTCTGGAGGGAAAATCTTCCGCTGTGTTTTCTGTTTGTGGGTTTACAGCCCCAAGGGAATAGATTCACAGGATATGTGTATCAGCTGGTGGATAATCATGAGCAGAGGTCATCGCAGGCCTGAACTCTTTGCTTCTATTGGCATCGTCAAATTCTACATTGGAGGAAGTCTTCCAGTGTAGATAGATGGCTTCAGCCTTTAGTGATGGGGGAATGGGTCTTTGCCCCATGTCTGCGATTAAGGGGCTGTTTGATATTGTCGGCATTCCCTCTCTCAATAAAGATAGTTTCTTTAAACATCCCACTAACCATTTTCTCTCCATAGGTAGTTGGAATGCGAGGACTCTGCACAGAGCTTTTTCTCTTCATGTCCTCAAACAAGAATTCCACCATTATAATTTAGATATTTTCAGCTTGCAAGAGACCAGATGGACAGATAAAGGTCAGATTCTTAAAAATAATCTAAAATTTCTCTTTTCAGGGAGGGACAACAATAAGCATCACTAAGGTGTGGGTCTGCTTCTAAGCAGACACGCTAGTGATGCTCTACTAGGATACGAGTGCATTAATGAAAGGTTTCTTACAGCAAAATTTCAGACGAGCGTTAAAGACTTGAATGTTATCTGCTGTTATGCCCCCACTGAGGATGCCGATGAGGATGAGAAGGAAAGGTTTTATGAACAACTTCAGGATATTTTGAATTCTGTCAAGAAAGGAGATATTACCCTTGTTCTTGGTGACTTCAGTGCCAAAGTTGGTACTGACTCTGACCTTTGGGGAGGAGTAATAGGCCCTTTTGGTATTGGTAGCTGCAATGGCAATGGGCAACGTCTCCTACAGTTAAGTAAACTCCATGGATTCAGAATAACTAACACTTATTACAAACACTGCGACATACATAAGTACACATGGGTTACACCTGATGGGCTGCATAAGAATATGATTGATTACATATTAATTAATAGCAAATGGGCTAGTTCTGTTAGGAATACCAGGGCATATAGGGGAGCTGAAATTGGTTCTGACCATTACCTTGTTAAAAGTATCTTGCAACTTAAACATAAAAAGTGTTATGCTAGGGTTAAAAAATTTACTTTTAATACTGAAGCTCTGAAAGACCCTGTTGTAGCTAAAGCTTACCATGATAGGTTACTTGGTCATTATGAACAGTCAGGTTTCCTTACTACTGAAGTTGAGGAAGAATGGGATCATTTTCAACAGGCTTTTTTGGACACTAACAGTACTCTTTTAGGAAAAAAGGAGCAGGAGAGACAGAATTATCTGAGTGATAAGGCACTTGAGCTTATTTCGGAAAGAAAGAACTGCAGGATTGTCCTTAATCAATACCCTACTAGTCCTAATAGAAAGCATTACAGAGAACTTAATAAATGTGTAAAAGATCAGTTAGCTGCTGATATGAATCTTTGGCTTGATGGTTTGGCTGACAAAGCCAAGGAAGCAGTTAGACAGCACAACAGCAGAGAACTGTACCAGATAGTTAATGTTTTGTGTGGTAGAAAACGGACAGGCATTACAAGGATTGGAGGATAAACAAGGTAAGGTTATAGAAGGGGAGGATTCTGTCATGGCTAGGTGGGCTGAGCATTTCAATGATGTTCTAAACAATGTGGTTAGTTCTACTCCCATTGTTTGCAATGATGATAGATGCATTGGTGGCTTTAATGTTGGCCCTATAACACAATCTGAGGTTATTTTGGCTGTTTCTAAACTTAAATTACATAAATCCCCCCAGGCTTAGATGAAATTACTACGGAAATGCTTAGAGCTGGGAATGTTTGGGTTACCACTTGGATGACTGAAATTCTGAATATCTTTTATGATAAAGGCATGGTTCCTAAGGATTTTACCAGAGCTATTGTTATCCCTATTTTCAAAAAAGGTGATCGCAGTTCTTGTGATAACTATACGGGTATCAGCCTACTCTCTGTTCCAGGTAAAGTTCTTTCCATGATTGTGCTTAATAGAATTAAAAATCTGGTTGACAGTCAATTACGTGATGAGCAATGTGGATTCAGAAGTGGTAGGGGTTGTGTGGATCAGATATTTTCACTTAGGCAGATCCTTGAGAAATGTTTAGAATTTCAGAAACCTTTGGTTGCTAGCTTTGTTGATTTCAAAAAGGCTTTCGACTCTGTTGATCGTCATAATTTGTGGTTGATTGTGAGATCATATGGTATACCTGACAAGTTAGTTAACATAATGAAAGCTCTCTATAATAACACTGAGTCATGTGTGAGAGTTGGTAAGGCTTGTAGCAATTGGTTTAGCATTACTTCTGGTGTTCGACAACGGTGCATTTTGTCTCCTTTTCTCTTTTGCTTGGTTATTGATTATGTTATGCGAAATTCACTTCAAAGATTTTGGCCTTAAATGGACTGGAGATACGAAAATTTCTGATTTAGATTATGCTGATTATTTAGCCCTTTTGGCAAATGATGTTGATGAGATGAACTCTTTCATTCGAGCTGTTGATGAGACTGGTAGTAGAGTAGGTCTGGTTATAAACAGAGAGAAAACTAAAGTGATGAAAATTGGTCAGGAGGCTGTGATTCAGTTAATGTGAATGGTTGCAGTCTTGAGCAGGTGTCATAGTTTAATTATCTTGAGAGTTATGTAGCTGATAATGGTGATGTGCGGCATGAGATTTAAAGGCGAATAGGGATTGCTGCCGGGACTTTTAAGAATCTATGGAGAGTGTGGAGAAATAGGCGTATACACCTAAAGGAAGCATTAGACTGTATAATAGTTTGGTTCTTCTAGTGTCAGTTATGGTAGTAAAACTTGGACACTTTGTAAACAAGATAACAGGAAACTAGATGCTTTTGTTTCCAGATGCTTACGCAATATCTTGGGCATTAGGTGGTTCAACTTTGTAACTAATGATGAGGTGTTAGGCAAAGGAGTTTGCAACCTCCTTTAAGCAGCATATTGTGCAGAGAGAGACTCCGTTGGTTTGGCCATGTTGCCCGTATGAATAATTATAGATTGGCGAATAGGATTATGAACAGTGTGCCTAAAGGCCTCAGAAAGAAGGGGAGACCTAGGATGCGGTGGGCAGACAATGTCAAACAGGACCTTGTTAGAATTGGTGTGCAGTGGCCAGATGCAGTAGATGTAGCTCAGGATAGACTTGCTTAGAGAACTAAATTGCACGGTCTGGTTGGACCTCCATAGCCCATGGCTGCTTGAGGATGTTGATGATGACACTTTTCATTGACCATGGTCTTAGGGATTGATTGATGAGCAGCAGTTTTAACATACAATCTCCTGAAGTGTTACTGCAAAATAGAAAGGTCACATGATCCTTAGCTGTTTAAGGCTACCAATAGATTTTTGTGATTTTGCTATGTTGGTTCTACTTGGCATTTTTTTTTCCAATAAAGGCCAGTTTCATCTGCATTCCAAACTTGATTCCACTATCTTCAATGATTTGGGCCAATTTTAGACAAAATTCTTTAGCAGCCGATTCTTAGCAGATGAGGATCTGCAGATGCAACTTCACCTTTTATCTTTACGTTATGAAATGCATATGTTTGAAGAAATCCTGCAAGCCAACCTGTACTTGCAGAAAATTCATAATTTTTGTTTAACTGAGGTGTTGTGGTTGTTCCATTTCTTGTATCTGTTTAGGTATTTGTAATGCCATCTGTTCGATGGTATTTCCTCTAGAGGTATTCTTTTTTGCGAGTTATCTTCTATCCACATTACTAGTGCCTTTTCCATCTTCACTTTTACAATGTCTCTCATGTAGGGAAATGACTTGGCACTCAATTTTGTTCCAGAAAGCACAGATTTTCCAATAGCAGCTTCATTTTTCTTGATGGTCCTTATGGTAGTATTTACCTATGGATGTAATGCCAATTTTACCTATGGATGTAATGCCTCCAGCGCAAGACTATCTAAAAGTGAAATTCTCCAGTGCAAGACTATCTAAAATTTGGATTTTAGTAACTAGAGAGATAGCTTTCCTTTTCTGCTTTTGCATAGTTGAATTATCTGACATCATGGTGTCTTTCGAAAAATATTTGAATTGTAGTTAATAAATCAGATGATTAAAAATTGTAAGTTACCTATCATCAAAATTTAATAAATTTATATTATGCACACAAAACATCAAAAAATGAAACATAATTTTTTTTTTCTTCTATTAAATATCTAAACAGTTCTAACTTTAAACACGAAATGAGAGACCAATATAACGTATGTATTGAAGATAAAATTGAGAGGAATTCCCGGAACTCAATGTTGCCACTTAATTTCAAATGAAGTAGGTTTTGTACAATTTTTCCATTAAATAGAGAAAACTTGTGTAGTTATGTTAGTGTAGTTTTTATTTTGGGGATTTTAATGCACAAAATGTGTATCTATGGTACATTTTCAAAGTTAAAACTACCTTGAAAAATGTGACCATAAAAGCGGCATCTGTTATAAATTCAAATTCTAGGAATTTTTTTTAATAGGAATATTTTTTCAGAATTAAATTCAATGGAGATTTTTAAAAAGGGCTGTTTGAACTGTTAGATCAAATTAATTGTGTAAAAAGAGAATTAGAATTAAATATTGAAGAAACTCGACTTTCTTGGTATATACAAATATTAACCACTCTGGAAGTCAATTTCATTTTTAGTGGAAAAATTGTCTTGAGCCAGGTGGGATATGAACCCACGACCTCCTGATAACATGTCAGGTGCTCTAAACCACTGAGCTACCGGCCGCTGATCAAGATTTCCTCTAATTGATGATATGAACATTCTCAACCTATAGTACATATTCCATTATGTCTCGTATAGGCGCTGTTCATGCGATCTTAGCCACAGTACGGCAAATAAAGTGGTTTAGAGCACCTGACATGTTATCAGGAGGTTGTGGGTTCATATCCCACCCGGATCAAGACAATTTTTCCTCTAAATATTAAATAGACTTCCAGAGTGGTTAATATTTGTATAGAGAATTGGAATTTTTTTCTAAACTGTTAAATCAAAATCATGTAAAAAAAATTCGTGTAAAAACAGAATTGGGTGTATATCTTTTATTACTAATAAGGAAGCTAAAAGTGAACCTGATTAAAAGTAAAATTCGATTTTTTTTCCCCTGTATGTCAATAGAAATGCACATTTTGTTTTGACTTTAGCGTATTAATTGCAATTTAAAAAATTAGGAGTTAAAAATGTTTATATTTAAAAATAGAGTAAAAATAGAAATTATAGAAATGCTGATATATTGGACATTTAGCTTCAATATTGTATATAATTTTTGTGATATGCAAAAAATCTATTTTTGACCTTTGTCCCAAAATTTTTGATGGTCTGACAATTCGCCTAATCCCTCCTTCCAGTCAACAGAGAAATTTTGCTTCTACGTGTTACCATGGCACCCACAATAACAGGCTAGAAGAGGCACCCAGTGCATCCTAAATTCAATGAAAATTTTGTCATATAATGTCACCACTCACTGTCAGCAACTGAAATTTTTTAATATAATTAATGCAGTATTTTTTCAAGCTGAAAGTTCATTTTACGACTATCTCGATCCTATTTCTTTTTTTTTAAAGCGATGACACCTCAATAAGTCGAAAGTAATTTTTGTAACATTTTTAATAAAAACAAATTTGAGAAGCGTTCAAAAAAAGGTTTCAGAATGAATTCTAGTCCAGATTGTGATTAATGCAAAATTCAAGTTACAGCTCCTAAGAGGATCTCCAAGCTATTTCAATAATTTTTGGTTGTGGGAGAGCCAATTTTGTTTTTGTTTTTTTTTATAATTTCATGACCACAGTGAGAAGCCATCAGCTGCAAATGCCCTTGAAATGCAGTATTTCATTACTTTTTTTAAACATTTCTCCCCCTAGAGGTTATATACCCCTGACCCCCCTCTTGAAAAAAAGTAGTTAGCTCCTCTCACCCCCCCTCCCCCCGGAGGGAAAAAGTTTCTGGGGTGCTAATGTGTGGTACATATCAGGAGGCCGGTCCATCGATGATTTACAGGGCTGTTTCAATTTACCAGTCTGCCACTGGTTCTCATCATAGCAGTGTGTAGCTGAGTGTCTACACACTGCTTACATGCCTGACATTGGTTTATTTCTATATGGAGCAGTGTTTACACATCCGCTGGCAAACTTTACACATTAGGAAATTGAAATGAGATTTGTGTAGAAAATGTTTTATCTATCCAAATACAGCAATCTTTTGTGCTGCACATCACCAGTATTGTTGCATAGCTCCTGAGATAAACTGTGCCATTCAAAGCAACTGAAGCACCAGCTGGTTGATCAGTCTCAACAGCCCTAATTCAAGAATTCATCTCAACATCATTAGCCAACAGGACGAAATCTTAAATCATTTGAGTCCAAAATCTTCCCCTTACTAAGAATCTGCATAACATAATCAATATCCAGACTAAAGAGAAAAGGAGACAAAATGCATCCTTTCTAACTCTACTAGCATTGCTTTACCAATCGTTACAAGCCTTACTTTCAAACACAACTCAGTGTTATTATATAGAGCTCTCATTGTGCTAACTAGCTTGTCAGGTATTCCATAAGATCTAACAATCAACCACTAATTATGACTATAAACAGTCAAAGCTGTTTTGAAATCCATAAAGCTAGTAACCACAGGTTTCTGAAAATCTAAATGTTTCTTAAGAATCTGTCTGTGAAAATATTTGATCTATACATCCTCTACCACTTCTGAATCTGCATTGTTCATCATGCAGTTGTCCATCAACCAAATTCTTAATTCTATTAAGCACAGTTCATAGAACTTTACCTGGAATAGAAAGTAGACTGTTTCCCTTATAAGTATCAGAAGAACTTCGATCACTTTTTTTAAAAAAAAAAGCATAATAATTGCTCAAGTAAAATCCTGAGGAACACCTGTATCATTAAAAAAAAATCAAAATTTCTATCAGCCATGTGACAACAATGTTCCCAGCTCAAAGCATTTCAGTCATGATTTCACCCATGGGTTTTATGCAGTTTTAATCCATCCAGGGCCCATGCTGATTTTACATGTTGACAGAATCTGAAATGAGAGGTCAATACTATATCTGTTTCTTGAAACTTCAAATTTTTGAAAATAAGAATTTTCAAACTACAATTTCTATTTAAAAAGAAAGTTTAAGAATTTGTCCCCTTATGCACTCAGCCCCCCCCCCCTCTTACCCCCAGTGTAAACTGGGGGTAAGAAGTTTAACCCCCAATGGTTAAAACTGCACCAAACTTTGCATGAATGTTTCGTTTACCCAGGGGAAGAATATAGGCTGTGTGCAAACCTGCTAATCAACCAAAATTGGGGTGAACAAGTTTGAATTTCTCAAAATCCTCATACACTTTAACATTAATGATTAAAAGTTATTCAAAATAGCTTGCCACCAATAAATTTGAAAGAAGGAATGCATCAAACTAATTTCTTTCTGATTTTACATGATTGTCATTTGTTCAGTTTGTTGGGTAAAGAGAATGAGCATTTGTATAGAAATTGAAATCATTCTATTTAAGCACAAGATTTGTTGCTGAAAGAAAAACTTCAGAAACTAAGAATTCATATCAGAAATTAAAATCATTAACTTAATTTGAAAAATATGTAGAGGTTAATAAATGTATATATCATACATTGATAAGTTTTAATATATAAAGTGTTTTTCAATAGTAATAATTTTTTTGTAATACCTATACATTTTTTGGGCAACTCGGACTATTTAATTTTCTTTTTCTATAAAGTTGCATACGCCTGGCAAACACTTATCCGAGGGACTCTCCTGGGTACAAAATGATTTGAAAAGTTCGATTATTTGAGCATGGTAATTCAGTTTTTTGGTTGAGAAATATCTGATGTAGAGAGGATCATACAGTACCTTGGAATATGCCCATCTCTTTCCTTCCCTAATATTAAGGGTGAAAATAAACTGGAGGGGATTCGTCATAATGATTTTTATGCCAGATGAAAGCTTGTGATGTGGAGAGCACCATCTATTCTACGTTTAGAAAGTTTCAAACCTGAATAATGCTGGATAAATCTGCTGGTATCTTATAAAATAACATAATTGAAACTGAAAAATAATACTTTTTCCATTCGAATGTTTTATTAAGTGAATAAAGTATTAAAGCAAAAAAATTGCTTGACCTCTGGATATAAACCAGTTTTTCAGGCTGGGCCTTGGAAGAGTTAATTTTGAGATAGCTAAAGCAACTTTAAAATGTGTTATAGGGTCAACATATTAAAGCCAGTAATGCATCTATCCTCAATCCAAAGTGAATGCACAGTATTCACTGTTAAGATAGACATCAAACATTAATTAATAGATTCTGAAAAAAAATTCATCACTGGCAATTGAACCTGCATCTCTCCATATTCATGCCAGAGCGCGCTACCATTGTACCACTTGTCGGGCAATGAAATTTTTTAGAATAAGACCTTATAAATCTTCACTGAGATGTGGCTGAGACAGCGCCATCTATATTCAAGGAGATGCAACTTTTTCAGTCGTTGCTATTGATTATCAGATGTTAATAAGACATGTTTTGTGTCAGTGATACAAAACGTTTTAGGTTGTGTGGGGATTCCCATTCAGATTAAATAGAATCTCGTGCATATATACTAAAACAATTCAGCAAAACCTTTAAAGCTATTTTAGATCATTTGCATAATTAAAATTTAAACATTGTAGAAAAGGATTCTCCATTTATGCTGAGCATGATAATATATAATAATGACTTGGTATGAAGCACACGACTTTTATTTCAGTAATGCCATATAATTGTTAAAATTTGGAATTTTGTAGCTGATCATGTGTAACATATATGCCTTGTTACTCAGCGAATAAAAATACAATCTTACTAGGATATAAATTCATAATCCACTTTAACTTAATTACAACTCTACTATTGTAATGTATGCATAATGTGCATTACTGAATCTCAAAGTAAGAGTTAACATTGCAGTGCAGATCTAATAGTTCCCACATTTCTTTATGGCAAACAATGATAAATATGCTAAGAAAACATTCTCCTTATAAGATGACTATTGCACTCAAAAAAATATTACTGATGCACTCTAAATTTTATTAACCCTTTGCACTCGAGGGCACCACAGCGGTGCCATCTTGATTTTACCATAAAACTCAGTTGCCATAGCAACGACATACTACGGCCAATCTGGTGCTAATGTCCATAGCAGATGGTTGTGTTTTATCTGTGCTCCATATTATTCGTAATTATAATTTTTACTCTTAAACATAGTAGATAAAATAAATAGCAGTGATAAGTTATAACCTGTTAAAAAATAAAACTTTGTGTGCAAAGGGTTAAAATTCTGTATTGTACAAAGAATAGTTTAAGGCAGATTTAAAAAGGATGTAATATTGCTTGAACAATTTAGGATGTTATAATAAAATGTCTTTGAAGAGAATGTTTTAATTTAATGCCCTTTTTTATTACAATGATTCTGAATCGTTAGTTGCTTCAAAAGTTTTCAATGATACGTATACTCTTTAGCAAGTCATGAAAATAATGAAATCATATATTTTCAAATATTGTTACATGTGCTAATTATGTAATTGAGGAAAATTTTTGCATCATTTTAATAAAAGACCATTTGGAGAAATATTTTTTTTCCCCATTGTCTTTTATCCATTTTTTTTAGCTTGGATTTGATGTCAGAAATTCTGGAGAATGTTTTTGTAAGAAGCAGAGTATGAATGTTTAATGAATTTTGCTATAGACTACTAAAGTGGTAGTGATTGTTCATGAATAAAAATATAATGCAAGGTTTGATTATTCGATAATCATTCTGGAAAAGTACAAAGTATTTAAAATTTTTAATTGATATAACTAAAGTAATGATAAATGACATATTGCTTTTGGTATGTTGATAAATAGCCTTAGGCTTATAATATTAGATTGGCTTTGAATATTAAAGTGTTTACAAAATATAAGGGTGAAAGCTGCTAATTTAGTTCTGATTAGCATTATTTAGTTCTGATCAGGCCATGTATTGTTTGGAAAATTATATGCAATAATTAGGTTCAACACCATTGTAAATTTCTTATAAAAAATTATAATCGCAATGTTTCATTCCTGAAATTGAGAGCCTCTTTTTACTACATCACACACTGTCATTGTCACGTGCCATATGGCCTTCTCCATAGAGAGGGCTTGCTCCAGCAGGTTTACACATAGCCTGTACTCTTTCCCTTCATGCAAAGTTTGGTGCCTAAGCAGAGAGGCACACCAGCATTATCTTCTTTATCTCTTAGATGTTAATGTTATACTCACTGGTAAATAAACAATTACCTATTGACATAGAATCCAAGAAAAACTATCGGGGAAGAGGAGGATGAGTTGTGTCGTGCATGGGACTCAAACCCACATCTCCCAGTTTACATGCCTGGTATTCTAACCACTAAATTAGCTCAGTGACTTATCCCCTTCCCCAACCTTCTCTGATTCGTAGGTGTCCTTGTGACTTGTCTATTTAGCCCTTTGTGTGCAAAACACACTCTGCTCAGAAATAAAACAACCCAACCCAGTTGTTTCTGCAAATCATCTGAATTAAAACTGGAGGTAAAATTATTAATATTATTATATATTATTATTATTTACTTGTGACTTGTCTATTTAGCCCTTTGTGTGCAAAAAACACTGTTCAGAAATAAAACAACCCAATCCAGTTGTTTCTGCAAATCATCTGATTTAAAACTGGAGGTAAAATTATTAATATTATTATATATTATTATTATTTATATATTATAAATTATTATTATTCAAACCACTTAGCAATAATGTTTGTATAGCTTTTGCATATCGTTTGTTGCAAAATGGGTTGTTCAAGGTGCACCAATAGTGTGGCTTCCAGGGAATCTGGATCTAATACCCTTAATTTTTCCCATGGAAATATCGATATCTGGAGAACACTCAGAAAGTACAAAATTTAAGGCATTTAAGAGACAGAATTCATCAGCATTATCAAAACCAACACCAGAGATAATCGATCATTGTGTGCAAACTCAATGTGGTTTGTATGTATGCAGAGCTACATTGCACGCCTGTAGAGGCTTATTGAGTTTGCACCAAAATTGTTTGAGATGCTAAACATGGTAAATCAAAATATTTCCTCAAATGTATTTTTTTGCATAATCCAGTTCAAAACCCCATCATTCTTATATTATGTCTATATTGGGTAACTATAAAACTTCTTGGCATTTTTGGTACTCTTTAAAAAAAAAAAAGCACAATTCGTGTTAAAAACAATTTTATTCAGTGAAGTGGTTTCCATTTGATTCGATCGCTCCCCCCCCATCTTGAAACAAGTCTATATAGAGTAATATACCTCCCTGTCATTTTTAAACTCTTGTCCATGCAAATTATTGTCAAGGGCCAGAAACAAGTGATAATCCACCAAAGGAGAGATCCGGTGGATGAGTCTCCCATTTAAAGCATTTTATTGTCTCTGTGGTCACTTTGGCAGTATCTGGAAGGAACAGTGCTCCTTTACAATTTACAAGTGCTGCTTCCTTCTTTCAATGCCTTATGAACACGTTTAAGCAGTTGTGAATAGAACTCGCCAGTAATGGTTTGGCCAGGTTTCAGCAGTTCAAAGTGGACAATTACACAAGCTCTGTCCACCATGTGGGGCGGGGGTGGCTCAGTCGGTAGCGCACCAGGCTTGTAATCTGTAGTTCCTAGGTTCGAGTCCCAGCTGGGTCAGCGTTGAGATTTATCTCCGCAAAATTCCCCGCCCTGCCCATGGTCAGTAGGGGACACCGATGGGCTTGGAAAGGCCGCTGTCGGTCGGATGGGACGTTAAGCGGTGGTCCCGTGTGTGGGAGAGCCATACCCTGTGCACGTTAAAGAACACGCTGGATGGCCTTGACGGGAGGCTACCATCTGTCTCCCAACAGCTGTTCCAGTGGGTCCCCTCCCCCAACCTTCTCTGAGCCTTCGGGGTCCATGTGACCTGGCCATTTAGCCCATGGTGTGCAAAAAAGTGCCGCTCAGAGGTAAAACAACCCAACCCTGTCCACCATGCACAAAGAAGCATCTTGCATTGATGCAGCGATGGCCTTGCAGTTTGTGGAGCAGGGTCTGTGGTAGACCCCCCCCCCCCAGTCATTTCCTTGAAGGATTCTTACATTGGATCCACTTTTCATCATGTTAGCAAACAATTAAGAAATGGTTTTTTATTGTGGTGGGAGAGCAGGATATAAGGCAAGCTGATGCATGTTTCTTGGCATCAGACAATTCATGTGGGACCCATTTGCCCAATTTTTATGTTTTACCAATTCATGCAGATGCCTTCAAATGGTTTCATCATTAATATTGAACATCAAAGCAAGCTCTTGCATGCTATCTTCTTTAATGGCTGCTTTCAAAGCTTAATTGTCAGTGGCCCCTATGTGGTGCTCCTTCCTTGCCTTGTCCCCTTTTTGGAAACTTTTTCTGGCTGTCATTCCTTTACAGACCCTGCCCAAATGCGAAACATTCTTCTAGTGCAGTGTTTCGCAAACTTTTTTACTCTGCGGCACACTGAATCTATTTTTTTTTTCCGCAGCACACCTAAAAAAGAATTTTTGATGGTTATGTAAAAAGAGGAAAATTGAAGTTTCGTTAAATGCATTTTATTTAAAATAATAAATATAATAATAAATATAATTAACATAACTCGGTGTTTGTTTTAAATATTTGTCCATTCTATGGCTTGAAATAATCAAAAATTAATACCAAAATTTGGAAAAAGCTTGATAAATACAAGATCCCAGTTGATAAAATCTGAAAGATTTTTATTAAAGCACGTCGATAACACAAGTCAAGTCAAAATTAAATCTGTGGAATATCTAGTGTCAATTTGAAAATCTCTCACGGCACACTTGGAATCTCTCGCGGCACACAGTTTGTGAGACACTGTTCTAGTGGCTTCTGCAGTAGTGTTACTGAGTTTAAACTCGTAAACATCTAATGAGCTTTGACAACACTTCCATTTCAATATTTATTGGGTTTACTACTTGGATGATATTACTACAGGTACGTAAATAAGATATAATGCAATTTTAAGATGCGGGTAGTTGTTCTGACATGGCATTAATGTCATCTATTGATTATTTAACTAAATGCTGATTATTTAATATGACACATAAACAGCAAGAATTTTGTGGTTACCTGATATCAGTTTCCCAAAAAATTGTGTAGGGTTTGAACCTACCCCATTAAATATATACCCCTGAGTAGCAATTCACAAATTCATACAGGCCAAATGATGCCTCATTACTGAACACAATTACAATCATGTTTGTCATTCACCTTCATTTTAACCTTTTCATTTCCTTACCGGCACAAAACGCAGGTTGGAAGTAGTAAAGAGGAAAGAACAGCATTGGTTGGGTGAGTCCATTTAAAGCCTTGGCCATTTTGGGCTGGTATGGTAGTAAAAGGTTTAAAGATTAGTAATCAGAACAGCTGTACTTGCCATCCTAAGTGATCACCTGCAGTTTGTAACTTCTGAGAACATTTTAGAACTTCTTCTGTTAAACTGAAAAACTGGTTTACATCCAGTAGCCAAATTTAATTTTAGAACTTTTTTACCAAATACTAATGAAAGGAATTATGGCATGTTATATGCCAAATTAATCAGCATTTAATTCTGAATTTTCTGAAAATAAAATATTTAACAAAAGACGTTTCATTTTAACAGGATTTTTTTTTAGTCATGTAGGAAAAAATGCATCTGGCAACACAAAAATTAATTTAAAAAACACTAAGACAGAAATGATTTATAATGCACATGAATAGAAATGAGATTTATTTCTGAATAACAAAGAAAAAAATATTCTTTAAAGTAATTTTAAAGTATCTTTAAAGTAAACATTTCTTCTGTTTTGTAATTTTTTTTCTCTGCACCATACTTTTCTTAAAGTCCAGTCTTGCTAGAGTGAAATACAGGTGCTCCTCTACTTACGAACAGGTTACGTTTCCGAGGTTTTGTCGTAAGTTGAAAACTAACCTAAAAAGTACATTTGTACACAGAATAACCACTTATTGTTAATGTTTGATCCTTCAATGTATTTACTAGAATGCATTACTCGTTACTGCTTACTAGCAGGTGTTTCAAATGCGGTAAAAATCTGCTGTGGTATATGGTAACATAAAGTTGATATTATAAATAAAACTTATACTGTTAATGTATATGTTTGTACATAAATAATATAATACATATTGTAAATAACAAAAAAGGAAAATTAGACCACGCTATCGACTTCAATGCCATGAATCCGCACGAAATTTAAATTTTAGATGTGCAGTCAAATTGTTTATAAGTAGGGGAGCACCTGTAAATAAGTCAACTTTAAAATATTTTTATTGATTAGTAATCGACAGAAATAGGTCATGTTGTATACCAAATTAAAGAGATTTTGACGACGTGTGCAATCCTCTCACCGGCTGGTGCGGAATCTCGAATTATGGGAGCAAGTCAATGCTGCTTGGTGTGCAATTCCTCAGGACCATACCCGTCGATTGTATGACTCCATGCCACACTGTATTGCTGCCTGTACTGCCGTTCATGGCAGTGCAACCACCTACTGAGGCAGTCGCATTGTTCTGCATTATCTCATCTTCTAACCACTGTAAGTGGCTGCAAATTAAGTCATGATATGCCAATATGTATTGCTATGTTTGTGCTGCTTTTCACCCCTATCCCCTCACTCCTTCTGGGTAGAGCAATTTCAATATTGTGCAGTGTATTTCATAATTACTTCCAAAAACTTCATTTTTAAAAATACCAATTTTTTTATTATCATGAGATTTTAAAGACTTTAACCCTTTCAGGACCATAAGGTTTCTAAGAGTAAATATTAGTATGTAACTGTTTATTATAGTTTGTTTAGACATAAAATAAATAAAAATCATAAGAAAATACATAACAATGTGTAGTTTTTTTGGAATTTTATGGGAAATATTTTTCCCAATGGACTATAAAGGTAACACAAATTATAGTTAGGCTTATTATGCAATGTCTTTTATTTATTGGTTTATTAGAACAAAATGTTTACTAAAATAATACAAATTATGAAATAAAATTACTATACAAAATGATGTGCTAATTATGATATTCTGCGAAGCAATTTCTTTTGGTAGAGGCAAAGATGGACATTGCACATAGTACATATATTATGCGTCCCGACAGTTCTGTTTTTGTTTTCTAAACATTCCCGTTTACGTAATTGCGTTCGGCATACGTTCTATTTTGACATTCTGTATAAAAAATGCAGATAAGGTTCTAATTAAATACGACAATCACCAATTTTAAAATGGGGAAAAATGCTTCCCTTAGTCGTGAAAGGGTTAAGGAAAAATTTGTTGATAATAGTTCAAATCAGACTTCAGATTAAATATTGAATAAACTCAACTTTCTTGGTATATACTAAATATTAACCACTTTGTAAGTCTATTTAATTTTAGAGGAAAAATTGTCTTGAGCCGGGTGGGATATGAATCCACGACCTCCTGATAACATGTCAGGTGCTCTAAACCACTGAGCTACCGGCCGCCGATCAAGAGTGTGACATAATGGAATATGTACTATAGGTTGAGAATGTTCATATCATCAATTAGAGGAAATCTTGATCGGCGGCTGGTAGCTCAGTGGTTTAGAGCACCTGACGTTATCAGTAGGTCGTGGGTTCATATCCCACCCGGCTCAAGACAATTTCTCCTCTAAAATTAAATTGACTTACAAAGTGGTTAATATTTAGTCAAACTTCTGAGCTTAAATTAAGGGGATTGCTTCAGCATAGAGTAATGTTAACAAATTGGCAGTATCATACGTTGCTTAGGTTACAGTTGTATTAATTGTGTAGTTTCATTCCAATCCATGAGGTCGCAACAAAATATTTGCACATCTTTGATTCTATTCATTGCTTAATATTAAGAACTAAAAATGATACCACAAAATTTTATGACCTTTTGCTTCAGCTTGCCATCTGGGTTAGCTTTTCCTGAGCCTGGGCAAAGTAATATTTGGAAATGGGCTTCTCTATGCTTCAAGTTACTATGAAGCAATTTGGATTTCTGTGCTCCATATGTGGGCATGAGAGGTATTCTCCAATGATATTGATGGATGGCACACTATCTGATCATTTCTTTGCTGCAGTAATAGTATAGGACTCTTGACTCACAATAGGAACAATGAAATGATAAGGCATCTCTGCCAAATATGAAATTACAAAAGAATCCATCCGTAGTAAACACAGATTACCTGTAGATGTATAATTCAGCAATTATTCATCTGAAAAAATTATTGCTGATGTGGCAGGACTCAAACCCACAACTCTAGTTGATCTGATGCATGGTTTAACTGGTTACAGAGCACTCTGGCATGTATCTAGAGTTAGTTTCAAATCCTGCTGCATCAACAATAACTTTTTTCACACGAACCTTTGAAGAAATTCAAGTAAAAAGGACAAAACTCATGAATTGACAATATCTACATTTCGACATTCACCGTCATTTTCAAAATACTTCTGCACTAATGGCCATTAAAAGTGCAACACCAAGAACTCGTCAGATTGTCACGAAATATGCAAGATGGGTAGCCCATGGGAGATCATGTAAATGATACAAAGCACAGCACATAAGCACATCATGTGTGACACTAACACCCCCTGGAAGTGGTATAGGAGATTACAAAGAGCCAGTGTAAAGCACTGGAATTATGTTTGCTCACAGTTCTTGTGCACTAATGGATCAAGTATGCCTCGTTGAAGAACACGACATCCATAGGACCAGGTTTCTGACTTTGAGGGAGGACGGGTAAGGTGGATTATCGTACCGAGACATTAGTGCTCGTGTTGGATGGAATGCTACCACAGTGAGAATATGGTGTCAGTGGGTAGAGGAGGAACGAACTTGCTGACGTGAGGGATCTCAAAGGCCCTATCACACGAATGAGAGGACAGACATCTCGTGCGCATTGCTATGAATAATCGTACAGCCTCATCAAACACCTTAGCTCAACAGTTAGTGTATGTTGCACATCAACCAGTGTTAACTACTCGCCAGGAAACTGTATGGACTGACATTCCCCAAACACACATCCGATGTCTCATCCTCTCAATACTAGACCATGTAACAGTGGTTATTGCCACTCATGGTGGCTACACAAGATACTGATTTCTTTGTATTCCACAAATTTACAGAGTTGTATTTGTAATCATTTGATCTTTGTAACATAAGCTATGTATTCACTAAATATGACTTCGATATATCTTGTCTTTCCTGGTGTTGCACATTTAATGGCCAGCAGTGTATCTTGAAAATTACAGTAAATGTCAAAACAGCAGTGAAGGGCTGATTGGATAATGTTGCTATCAATCAATGTCGTTGGAGAATACATATAGTGCTCACATCTGGAGGATGCAGAATTCCAACGTGATTTGCCATAACTTGAAGCATAGAGGAGCCGATTTCCATGTATTGCTTTGCTCAAGCAGGGAAAGCTAATCTGGATGGCAAACTAAAGCAGAAGATCATATATAATTTTGCAACAAATAGGATCAAAGGTGTGCAAATGTTTTATTTCAATCTACACGGATTGGGATGAAACTACAGCTCATAAAACAGTACTTTTTTAAAAGTGCTAATTAAAATGAAATCTTTATTACTTAGCTTTAAAATACCAACTTATATATATTGTAAAGAAAAAATTTAAAAGGCTGGGAATTTCATTTTTTAGTCCCAAGCCACTACTTGATATTTTTTATAGATTTAAAGGTTGTCTGGGAAAGTAAGGTGCATTGAGTGCATGTAGACATTTAAAAGTTAATTATGTCATTGGATAAGGAGTGTAACAGTAGTTGATGTAACAACCAGAATTATGCTTTATTCTCTGCATGTGACAGCAGTGATGATGAATGGTAAGGAAATATTGAGGTGCAAAATATCATACAGTTTCAGTAATAAATTATCGCTATGCCCCCTGCCTATATAATTGTCCAAACATCACATTTGTGTGTATCTGTTCAGTTTTAATCTTCAAGAGAGTTATTAGTTGCATATGTTATCTGTTCTTAAAGCACATTATCACTGGTTTTAAGACTTGGATAGATCATGTCACCCATAAGTAAAAAAGATCAATATGTATATGTATACATAGTTTCCAATTACCAAAAAATTCAAAACTGATTATAATAGTATTATTCTAAACTTATCATACTGGAATGAAAAAGTAAAGCCAATAGTATTTTGAGATATATATGATATCCTGATGCTGGATTTCTTCACTGTGGTGAGAATGCCACTTGCTTGATCACTTTGAGGAATGCTGTTGTTTGAATGACTGGACTACTGTGAAAAGTGGATTATGCTCCATAACCAGCTCATTGGTCTCTTCAAATGACAATTATCAAGGAAATCTTTTATGTGATGTCAATTTGGATGGTTGTGGCTTGTCTACAATTGCTTGACTAAAACTTTTTTCTCTATGGTCATCAATCATCTGGTCTGTCATTGGCACAAGTGCCTCAGTTGTGGTGCTATGCCAAAAATTTTTTAAATCTGACCACTTTTTGCATATTTGTATATCTCCAGTAATAAAAGCAGTGTCATAGTAGGCCTGTGTAACTTAGTTTCTAGATAACTCATATTTGCTTGCCTGATGTGTAAAAAAATTCTGTATTTGTTTAAATTGCAACAGTAACAAAATAATGAAACTGAGTTTTCACGTGAAAAGCAGTGATCAATCCGTATTTTGATGAAAAAAGCTGAGGTTACATGAAAATAATTCGGTTCCATATACTGCTATTTAAAAATATGTGGTCATTAAAATGTACAATATGCTGTATTTAGCAGGCTATTAAAGATGGACCTAATATTACTATTGGTTAGTAGCATTTATGGATTAATAAAGATTGTGTGATGTTTATTTCTGAAAATTTTTTTACATGACACTAAATTATCCTTGCAAATATTACAGCATACCAAAAATTTTATACTAAAATTTACTTAATATCTAATTTCAAAACTTAACACTTCCTAAAAATTTAGTGAAGTATTGCTGAAGTGTGAAATTTAGTCAAATTCCAAAAGACTATATAGGTTTTCAATTTTCATAAGCATGAATGATATTTTGGAAATTTAGAGAAACATTTAAAAACCAAAATTTTGCTCTAAACCTTGAGTATCTCCGATTTCTGGACTTTGACACAATGTTTTATAGCCTATAAGAAATTTCTTTTTCTTCTTTGATATATTCACATTTCAAAACTTGGTGCAAAGTATAAAATAAATTTAAGTGTGATCATTGTTATAAAAGTTTGTAGCATGTCATTTTAAACTTTGGATAAATGCAATATGTAAAACAATTCTTGTATTCTGTTCAGTGAAGGTTATGGGCTGTAGAGCTTAAAGATATATTGATTGGACAATTACACATAGGTTCTTTAAACTGAATATGTAAGTCTAATAGAAAGTTAAAAATACATTGTTTCTGACTATGTGAGGTAATTGTAACTCTTCTTAAATATTCTTGAGATTTGTGTATGTTGAAAGTTAACTGTTTAATCATTTCTGTGAGATAGGTCATTCTGTGAGATAGGCTCTAAACTTTGAATTAGATATCCAACATTGTTCAGATAAACTTTTTCTCTACAGCAAGAAGAAATTATGAACATTAAATAGTGTATGTTATAAGGTATGATTATAGATTGAGTAATTTTATGCACTGCTGCTGTATGTATTTTTAAAATGTAATGTTTGCAGTTAAGTGTAATGCCTGTATGGTCATATTTTGTGCATTTTAATAAAAAAAATATACATTTTCAGGAGTTGCAGGATCTTGGACGAGATCCCCCTGCCCAGTGTTCAGCAGGACCTGTTGGTGATGACTGTAAGTATAGCAATCTTAAAATATATCCAATTTTAAATAAATTGGTAACATTCTCAACAAGTAAATGACGATGGAACAAAACATTGCATAATAAAATGCTTTTAACTTTTTCTTCTGAGTAAACAAAAGAATTGAAAGTAGCAAAGTAAAAGACTTCGTCTTTTCTCTTTGACACTTTGTTCCATTTTTTTTCATTTGAGCTAAATCATGTCAATATCTGGTGACTTTCAGGCATTTCATTACTTAAGTTCAGTTCTCACATTGTGTATTTGCAAACAAGATGCCAATAAAGGTAGGCTTTTTTGTCTTAAGCCACAGAACCATGAGGTCATTTCTAAGTTTCTGTGAGATAGGTCATTTTTGTACAGCTAAGAAATATATGCCATTGAAATATATATACAGCCTACTGTATACGTGGATATATTAGAAAGTTACAGGGTCGATATGTCATACCCAATATCTTCAATGTGTAGAAACAACCATACAAAGTGGACCTCAACCAATACATTATTTTTCAACATAATCACCACAAATATTCAAACACTTGGTTGAATGAGATTGAACTATGTGTAATGAGGTTATCCATTTCATCAGCATAAAAGTCCTGTCCTTGGTGATTCAATCATGCAGTGAGAGCATGTTGCACCTCTTCATCTGATGAGAAATTATATCCCTCAAGTGATCTTTCAGATGTGGAAAGAGATGGAAATTTCATGGAGCCAGATTGGGATTGTATGTGGGATGACCATGAACCTCCCACCAAAACTGCTGCAGCAAGTTCTGTTCACTGTGTGCAGGAGGGTATTGTCATGAATGAGAAAGTTACTTTGGCTAAGGAGACCATGGCGTTTACTCCTATGCCATCTCATAAGTGTTACAGTGTGTCAGTATCATTCACTGGTAATGGTGTGTCCATGTTCTGCGAATTCCACCAACAGCACACCGCAGTCATCCTCAAGCAGCCATGAGCTATGGAGGTTCAACAAGATTGAGCAATTTAGTTTCCAAGCATAACTGTCCTGAGCTACATCTGCTGCATCTGGCCACTGCAGACCAATTCTAAGATCCTGTTTGACATTGTCTGCTTACATCCTAGGTCTCCCCTCTTTCTGAGGCTTTAAGGCACACTGTTCATAACTCTATTCACTAATCAATAATTATACATACAGGAAACATGGACAAACCAATGGAATCTCTCTCTGCACAGTATGTTGCTCAAAGAAAGGTTGCCAACTCCTTTGCCTAACCTCATTATTGCTTACAAAGTTGAGCCACCTAATGCCCACGATACTGTGCAAGCATTGAGTTGCATGACTTTGAAAGTATCATAATTTGGATTGTAACCCAACATGTTTGTAACTGTACCGTAATAGGAAGAGTAAAAAATGTAAATAGTTAGGTGTAATCATAGAAATAAACTTAAAGTGGAAGATGCATGCTCAGACACAAATAGATTGAGATGCACATTATATAAGTTTTATCATTTAAAAAATATTGTTGCAAGTTCTTTTCTTTGCTCTTTATATTTTTCTTGGGTATATTCAGGTATATGGAATTTGTTGTTGGGAGATTGAGACAGAATTAATCTGAACAATATTCATAAGAAAATAGATAAGATTGTAACTTTTCACATTGAATATAAAGATATTAAATATTTTGAAATTAATTCACTTTTATAATATAAGACTAATTTATTTTGAAAATTCTTCTGTTTTTGCATGTGAACCAGGATTGGCTAGATAGTATAAAGCGTCCCTACAACATGAAGACATAATCAATGTATAGTGCCTTTTCCTCATAAAAATATTTTGTTGAAAAACATTTCATTTTTCTTGCACCAAGGATTTGCAATTTTTTAGAAAATAGCATAACCTCATCATTACCTACAATGCTGAACCATCTAATACCCAAGATACTGTGTAAACATCTGGTATCAAAAGCATCATTTCTTGTTTTCTTGTTTACAAAGGGTCCACATTTCATTACCATTACCAACTAACTCTAGAAAGAACCAAACTATTTATACAGTCTAATTTTAGGTGTATATGCCTATTTCTCCACATTCTCCATAGATTCTTAGAAGTTCCAGTAGCAATCCCTATTCGTATGTTAATCTCATGCTGCACATTAGCAGTATCTTGTTACATAGCTCCGAGGTAATTAAACTAAGACACCTGTTCAAGAGTGGAACTATTCAGAATGACTGAACCACAGCCTGCCTGACCAAAAGACAATAGCTAACACTTTTCCTATGGAAGGTGTCACTTTGAACTTCTTTCTTGTCGATGTTTGGTGTTTCCACTCCATTGACTCATGCTTTCTGCTTGGCATGTAATGGTGGACCCATGTTTTATTGTTTGTCATCACTTGAAGAAGAAAGTTTGTTCCCTCTGTTGTAGCAATGCAAGACTAGCTTCCATTTGTTCCACTTGTTTTCTGGTAATGCATACAGAACCCACCTTGCACACATCTTATGGTACCGTAACTCCTCTGACAATGTGTTGGACAATACTCATATGACATGCTGGCTTGGATGCAGTATGCTGCAAAGTGACACATTGATCCTGTTGAATGTGTGCTGCATTCACTTCTGTTGTAGAGCTGCTGGGGATGCCTACTGAGATCGTCATCTGGTTCAGTATCACTGCCTGCCGAAAACCTCTGGCACCTTTTGGTGACGTGCTGACGTGACATCACACTCTCTCCATACACTTCAACGAGCTGTCAGTGGATTTCACCTGCATAAACTTTCCTTGTCCACAGAAAATGAATAACTGGTTGGACTTCAAGACCAGCTTTGCAACCTCAGTCATCTAGAACTGCCACATCTCCACTCATATACCTGCATGTATTCTGTAAACCCCACTGTGTTGCTAATCGGGTGCACTATAATATATATTTGACTATGTCATCAGGATTTCCTTTTGTCATATATATTGAAAATATGGTTACCTTGTAACCTTATTTGCTGATCCACTTAAGCACTTCTAGCACATTTGTTATTTTCTAACAGTTTTGAACAGTGTCTAACCTGCAGCTAATAAAACAAATAATCAAAATGTTGAAACTGGCTCACTTCTTGCAGTTTTTTGACAAAACATTTGTAGGTGCATAACTAATTGATTTTCCAAATTCAGTACTCATTAAGAAAGTTTTCATTTTTAAGTAGAGAATTTTTCCTGTGGCTTTAAGAGTATAATTTTTTTTCCTAGTGGCTTCTTTAAGAGTATAATTTTTTTTCCTAGTGGCTCTTCACTAAGTATGTGTCAGATGGGCCTCGTTTAGATACTGTCACTCTAAGGCTTTCAATTGTTTAATAGAATAAGTGCTGTTGATGCTTAGTGTTTCTTATGAACTTGTTACCGACATGTTTAAGAGTTTTTCAAAACTTTTCTTACTTATTATTTCTGTTATTCATAAATAACTAGAGTTCTTGTAAATAAATGTTTGATATACCATAACCCTTTACTTCGTGCATCCAGAAAAATATATGCCTGTTAGATTTTGTTGTCTTTAATGATCAAAAGAAGATAAAGTAATTTATTTTGATTGTAAAGAATTAAAGTGATGATTTATAAGAAAGGAGGAATGTTTTAAGTTTCTAGAATCTGTATCATCAGTTAACCAACAAACAAGACTCAAGTACACCTGATTAGAAAATTTATAAAATCGTTAGAAATTCTACATTGTATTGCATACTTTATTGACAAAATGAATATATATATACTTAGCAAAAAGATCCATACAAATTGAAAAAGATACTTGAATAAGTTTTATAAACCCATTTCCATGGTCAAAAAATACTTGCAGGTTTTAAACAACCTAAAAATTCTCAATAAGCAGCAAAAATAGGATAAAATAGGAATCTCTGTACACTTGTACCAGCCTTAACTGCTCATCGTGATATTAGGACAACAAACATTATGATCCACAAAAAATAAGCACTTGATGAAATTTCTATAAAGTGCATTATAATTAAAGTTATTTAATTCTCTATGACACTGTTAAAAATGTTTTTAAGCACTTCAACACATGGATTATGCTACTGTGTATCAACAGTTAAGGAGAGATTTATGTACCATAGAGGATGGGTAATAACAGGAATTCGGTGACAAATTTAATAATCGATGTTCTTGCTGGCAAGTGATGTCTTAGTGGAGATTAAAAGAAGGATAACAGATACCAATGGTCTCTACCTGCCTTGGCGAAGGAAATAACCATTTATACCTTGATAGCATAGACTGCTTAAAAAAATTTTTGATCCACAACACCCGTTTCGCGCCCATACTTTTGGCATTTCTTCAGGTGGGAAGTGAGGAGCTTAAGCTAATGCAGGAGGGGCAGTTGTTGAGTGTGGGGGAGGGGTGGGGTGCCATAAATTGAATTGTCAGTGGTGCAGCTCTGAGGATTGGAGTGGTCAGTGGATGTGCAGGTGGCCGTAATGTGATCTGCATGTGACTGAGATTGGGAGAGGGTGTGGGATTATGGGAAATCACAGAGATGGATTTTTATGGGAAGTGCCGATCCCAGTCTGCCACTTGCACTAATGCTCACCTACCAAACCCTTTAGAACACTTTCATAATACATCCTAAAATTGGTGATTAATGTACCCCCCCCCCTCCCCACACACACACACAACTCCCAATAGCAATCATCATCGTCCTCAAGCAGCCATGGGCTATGGAGGTCCAACCAGACCATGCAGTTTAGTTCTCCAAGCATATCTGACCTGAGCTATATCTGCTGCATCTGTCCACTGCACACCAATTTTAACAAGATTCTGTTTGGCAATGTCTGCCCAATGCCAAACAGAACCTAGATGATACTGCGTAAGCATCTGGAATCAAAAGCATCAAGTTTCCTGTTATCTTGTTCACAAAGTGTCCAAGTTTCACTACCATAACTAACCCTAGAAAGAACCAAACTATTATACAGTCTAATTTTAGTCTTTAGGTGTATACGCCTATTTCTCCACACTCTCCATAGATTCTTAAATCTCTAAGCATTTCTGTAGTAATTTCATCTACCCCTGGGGATTTATGTAGTTTAAGTTTAGAAACAGCCAAAATAACTTCAGATTGTGTTATAGGGCCAACATTAAAGCCACCAATGCATCTATCATCATTGCAAACAATGGGAATAGAACTAACCACATTGTTTAAAACATCAACTGAAATGCTCAGACCACCTAGCCATGACAGAATCATCACCTTCTATATAACCTTACCTTGTTTATCCTTCAATCCCTGTATGCCTGTCCGTTTTCTAACATTAACTATCTGGTACAGTTCTTTGCTGTTGTGCTGTCTAACTGCTTTCTATGTTTTGTCAGCCAAGCTATTAAGCTAAAGATTCTTATCAGCAGCTAACTGATCCTTTACACGTTTATTAAGCTCTCTGTAATCCTTTCTATTGGGACTGGTAGGGCATTGATTAAGACCTACAGTTCTTCCTTTCTGAAATAAGCTCAAGTGCCTTATCACTCAAATAATTCTGCCTCCTCTGCTCCTTTTTTCCTAAAAGAGTACTGTTTCCAAAAAAGCCTGTTTAAGATGGTTCTATTCGTCAACTTCAGTAGTGAGCGAACCATGACTCATGATGACTAACCCATCATGGTAAGCTTTAGCTATAATTGGGTCTTTCAGAGCTTCAGTATTAAAGGTAAATTTTTTAACTTTAGCACAACACTTTTTAAGTTTGAGTTGCAAGACACTTTTAACAAGGTAATGGTCAGATCCAATTTCAGCTCCCCTATATGCCCTGTTATTCCTAACAGAACTAGCCCATTTGCTGTTAATTAATATATAATCATATTCTTATGCAGCCCATCAGGTGAAACCTATGTGTATTTATGTATGTCGTGGTGTTTATAATATGTGTTAGTTATTCTGAAACTATCGAGTTTACTTACCTGTAGGAAAGTTGTCCATTGCCATTACCAATACCAAAAAGGCCTATCACCCTTCCCCAAAGGTCAGAGTCAGTACCAACTTTGGCATTGAAGTCACCTAGAACAAGGGTAATATCTCCTTTCGTGACAGAATTCAAAATATCCTGAAGTTGTCTGTAAAACCTATCCTCATCCTCCGTGGGGGCATAACAGCAGATAACATTCAAGTCTTTAACGCTTGTCTGAAATTTTGCTGTAAGAAACCTTTCATTAATGCACTTGTATCCTAGAAGAGCATCACTAGCGTGTCTGTTGAGAAGCAGGCCCATGCCTTGGTGATCCTTATTATCTTCCCTCCCTGAAAAAAGAAATTTAAGTTTATTTTTAAGAATCTGACCTTTATCTGTCCATCTGATCTCTTGCAAGCCGAGAATATCTAAATTATAATGGTGAAATTCTTGTGTGAGGACATTAAGACAATAAGCTCTGTATAGAGTCCTCACATTCCAACTACCTATGGAGAGAAAATGGTTAGTGGGATGTTTAAAGAAACTATGTTTATTGAGAGAGGGAATGCCGA
Source organism: Ryuthela nishihirai (assembly GCA_038380435.1). Classification (NCBI taxonomy): domain Eukaryota; kingdom Metazoa; phylum Arthropoda; class Arachnida; order Araneae; family Heptathelidae; genus Ryuthela; species Ryuthela nishihirai. Next base: position 19,659,383 of record JAWZYU010000001.1, on the reverse strand, counting down.
CAATATCAAACAGCCTCCCAATTGCAGACATGGGGCAAAGACCTGTTCCCCCACCACTAAAGGCTGAAGTCATCTACACTGGAAGACTTCCTCCAAAGTAGAATTTGATGATGCCAATAGAAGTTCAGGTGCCTGTGACGACCTCTGTTCAGGATTATCCACCAGCTGATAAACATATCCTTTGAATCTATTCACTTAGGCTGTCAACCCACAAACAGAAAGCACAGCGGAAGATTTTCCCTCCACAGAAGCCCGCCAGTGCAGCAAATTCAGGATCCATAATCAAGCTCAGTCATAATTCAGTCCAGTGGGTAGTATGTGGTCAGCACCAGGACCCTGTGTGGTTAACCACTCCTCAGCAGGGTAGAAAAAAAAGAAAAGTAGCCAGAGTTGTCTAGATCAGTAGTCCACACTAATCTGGCAGCCTTCCCCTTCTGTTCACTTCCACAAGAGATTATCTCTTTTGAAAGGTACTAACAGTCTGCACCACGAGAAGACAGGGTCGGACATTAGGTGCTAGGCCTGACCGGTTCTATGCATCATCACAGGGGATTGGTGCATAGCTCTCCTTCCATCCTACTGGAGAAAAGAAGCCTAAAAAACACTATGGTAAACAATGCACAGCCATTTGCATTATTAAAAAATACCCAGAACAAGATAATCTCATCAGAGAAAACCATTTTAAAAGGAGTTTTTTAACACTATTTTAAATGGAGAATTTAAAACATTGCTAAAGATTAAATAAATACTATAAATTGTTTGCAACTTTCAGTATACTTCTCAAATACCTTTTTGCTACATATATAGGAATTAAATCCAAATTATGTTTAAAAATCACAATTATGTTAGTTAAATCTGCATTTTATTTTCAGAACTTACTCTCCTAAACAAACTCCTTTTATTCACTTTAGAAGGTTAAACCTTCAAAAAAAAAAAAAAAATTCAAGAACAGAGCTGCACAAAACATTAATAGAGAATTGAATAAATTGTTTGATACGATGAAAAGCTATCATACTATAATAAATTCATTTACAATTTATTATCCTACTAAAAACAAACCTTAAACTTTTGCCCTTTACACACCTTAAGAAGGTTAGCCACTTGTGGTAAAACTACCTCTGCATTATGCAAGGAAGCATGTGTGCAACCAATCAGTGTTACATGCCAAGGTCACGAATGATATATACACTGCTCACAAATATTAGGGAATATTTCAAAATGAATATGAAGCGATAATATATCCCCTAATTTTTGTGAGCAGTATATATACCTGGGTCGGAGCTCTTGCAGGCAGTGTTTCATTTTGTTTCAACATGTCGTGTTTTGTCCAGAAATGATCATCTGCAGTCCTATAGCTTTTCTCTGGTTGGTATGCAGGTGTGACTACAAGCAGCACAGATTAAGAAGTGGAGACACAGCTGCACCTTTAGTACAGTAAAAGAGCTAAATCGGAAACAATTCTTCCCTTTCATTAACCATTCACCTATTAGGAAAAGGACAAAAATACTGTACAATTTGGAAGCAGATTTTCGTAAATGTAAAAGTAAAAAAAAAAATCCTAAAATTGGATTTTCGGATTTTAAAGCAAAAATCGGATTAATTCAGAATAGTTGGCTGCTCTGATTTAGATTAGTACAATTGGAACTACTTAAAAAGTCCAAAACTTTGGCATCATAATCATTTTTGTTCTTGATGATAAACTGACATGCTTTGTCAGCTAATGGGATATCAATGTTGGGGTGTTTCTTACGTTTTTGTAGGCCTGAAAATACTCGTATGAGAGGTTTCTGAATAGGGGGAGACTTCTGTCGGCATTTCATGAATTTTGAAGACTCTCGTTTCATTAATTTGATGCTCTTCTAGATGTCTGTTCATGTTACTGACAATATTTAAAATTTTCGAGATCTTTTTCATATCTAATTTTCTGTGGAATAGGCTTAATTTAGGGCCAAAGTTCCAGAGCAACCAGTTCATTTTGGGAGATGTTTTTATCAGACAGATTAACAATAGGGTTTAAAAGTAAGGTAAAAAGGTTTATCTGAGGTTTCATCGAGCTACTGGATCTTCTTTAGATGTTGCCATTTGATGTTTTTCCTCTATAGTGAAGCCATTCAAGCAGATCTTTGAGGACAATAGAGGGCAGCTGTGGCAGAAATTTTGGTGTGCTTAGTCTGCCTCAGTTCTTGAAATCTTACCTTTTGATTAGAGCATGGAGAACCTTTCTGCTGTGTGCATCACATGTTGACATGAAAAGGGTAGTCTAGTCTGCTGCATTGAGGCAAATCAACTGTTCAGTACAGTTGTGTTGATAGTACAGAGGAAACCACAATTGTTCCAGTTTCACAACAAGTTTTAAACATAAAGTTTGTAACTTCCCAGCATTGGTAGTAGGTCATTCTGCAGAGATTAACTTTAAAGCAATTGAAAAGACTTTCTTGCTCAGGAAATAACTTAAAATGTTGAGCAATAAGACTTTGAAGTTTATCGTTCAAAATATTTGCACATTAAAAAGCTTTTAGAAGCAAACTCTGAAGCTTTTCAGAGCAAGGACAGTCCTCAATCTTCATTGAAGTGACACTATGTGCCGATGTTATGGATGTTTAGAACTTCTTTCCATAATTCTTCATGACAATGAAGGGCGATTCCAATGTCTTGGTTGCAGGTGGGGACAGACGAGGTCTTATTTCAATAGCCTCGTGGACTATGGTTCCATAGTAAGTGGATGCATGTTTAGCTTGTGTTGACAGTGAAAATAGTTTGTTTTGGCTGGCATCTGTCTGATGCTCTGTGAACCTCTTGTAGAAAATGTATAGTTTTTCTGATATAATAAACAGTGGAATTATCTGACAAATATAAGGGAGATCTGTATATGCCCACTTTTTGAAGGAGGCTAAATTTCTCTCTCTCTCCCTTTTTATAATATTTTTGATTTGGAGCTGGGCTGAAAACAATATGGATATTTTTTAGGGGACAAGAAAAATAAATCCATTAAAGTGCTAAAATTTTTCCTTCCTGAAATCAATGTCATTCATGAAGCATTAAAACTGGTCTGATTTTTTTTGTTTGGCAACAGAATCTACACTCAGGGGACTCCATGGGCTCACCCCTTTCTGGCATCCTGTCAAAGATTGTCCTTTAACCCTTTAACGCCCAAGAAATCTGAGAAAAAGTAGAGGGTAGTAAAGACAAAGAAATAGCACTATTTGGACTAGTCCATTTCAAAATCTTGGCCGTTCTGGGCGTTAAAGGGTTAAGACCTCAAGCAAAATTATTTAACTCTGAAGCAATTTTACCTGTTGGTATCACTATTTTGATAATATACACCGATCAGCCAACAGATTACAACCACCTCTGCATTATGCAAAGAAGCATGTGTGCAGCCAATCAGTGTCACGTGCCAAGGTCGTGAACAGTTAAAGCCCTTGCAGGCAGTGTTTCATCTTGAAATTCAACATTGAAAAAGCACAGGATTTATCTGATTTTGACAAAGACCCGATCATTATGGCAAGACTCCTTGGTAAGAGCATCTCCAAAACAGCGATGCTGTTGGGCTGTTCACGCTATACAGTAGTTAGTACCTATCAAAGATGGTCCAAAACAGGCGACAGTTTGAGCTGTTGACAAGGTGTGGGTTGGCCATGCATCATTGATGCCAGAGGTCAGTGCAGGCTATCTTGTCTTGTATGCAGCAACAGGACGGATACTGTGGCTGACATTGCGCATAATTTCAATTGTGGTATAGGGCCCAATGTGTCCGAACACACAGTTCATCGTAAGCTCTTGGATATGGGTCTCCACAGCTGCAGACCCATTTATGTGCCTATGCTCACAGCCGTTCATTGTCGTCAACACTTGCAGTGGGCACGTAATCATAGACATTGGACCATAGAAAACTGGAAGAGGGTTGCATGGTCAGACAAATCTTGTTTTCTGTTACACCTTGTGGACAGATGAGCTCGTGTGCGACATTTACCCATGGAAGCCTTCTCACCTGGATGAATTGTGAGACCTTGGTGGCTGGAGGGAGTGTGATGGTCTGGGTAATATTTTCATGGGGAACACTTGGACCAATTGTCCCTGTAGAGCAAACTCTTATCTTGGCTGACCAAGTACACCCCTTTATGGCGACTGTATTCCCTGGCAGAGATGTCTTTCAACAAGACAATGCCCCATGTCACACTGTGAAGAAGGTTCAGGAATGGTTCCTAGAACATCATGAATTCCATTTATTGCCATGGCCCCCAAATTCACCGGACATGAATCTTATCAAGCATTTGTGGTTCGAGTTGGAGAAACGGGTACGAGCAGCATCACCCAACCACGTAATATTTATGGGAACTGCAGGATCTTTTGTTGCAGTCATGGTACCAAATATCAAATGACACCTACCAACATCTCGTTGAATCGATGCCTCATCGGGTGAGAGCTCTTTTGGTGGCGAGAGGACATACATCATATTAGGTAAGTGGTTTTAATGTTTGTTTGGCTGATGAGTGTATTTTTAATTTGGAATGGCAGCAATGAGCAATTAATCTACATCATTAATAGAACCAACAGTATTTAACATACATTTCACGAAGGAGGAGGAAAACAGCAATGCCATCCCCTATTTAGATGTTTTTATCCGAAAAGATTATGCAGGAACCTTGGCGATATCAGTATACCAAAAGCTTGATACATCTGGATTATGAACCCCACTTTGGACATTTCCGTAGGCTGTAGCAGCAATAGTCTGGAGACGCGAAAATTTCTGATTTAGATTATGCTGATGATTTAGCCCTTTTGACAAATGATGTTGATGAGATGAATTCTTTCAAGCTGTTGATGAGACTAGTAGAGTAGGTTTGGTTATAAACAGAGAGAAAACTAAAGTGAAAATTGGTGAGGCAGGCTGTGATTCAGTTAATCTGAATGGTTGCAGTCTTGAGCAGGTGTCACAGTTTAATTATCTTGGGAGCTATGTAACAAATACTGGTGATGTGTGGCATGAGATTAACAGACGAATAGGGATTGCTGCCGGGACTTTTAAGAATCTATGGAGAGTGTGGAGAAATGGGCGTATACACCTAAAGACTAAAATTAGACTGTATAATAGTTTGGTTCTCTCTAGGGTTAGTTATGCTAGTGAAACTTGAATGCTTTGTAAACAAGATAACAGGAAACTAGATGCTTACACAGTATCTTGGGCATTAGGTGGTTCAACTTTGTAACTAATGATGAGGTTAGGCAAAGGTGTCGGCAACCTCTTTTAAGCAGCTTATTGTGCAGAGAGAGACTCCATTGGTTTGGCCATGTTTGCCCGTATTGATAATTACAGATTACCTAATAGTTATCAATAGTGTGCCTAAATGCCTCAAAAATAGGGGGACCTAGAATGCAGTGGACAGACAATGTCAAACAGGACCTTGTTAGAATTGGTGTGCAGTGGCCAGATGCAGCAGATGTAGCTCAGGACAGATGTGCTTGGAGAACTAAATTGCACTGGTACCTCCGTAGCCCATGGCTGCTTGAGGATGATGATTTTATGTGTTATTAGGGTTGTTTGTCAAGGATTTGGAACAAATTACAGGCAAACAATGTATTATTGATTTCAACTTACAATATTTAACACGTTGACTGCTGTATGAATCACATGTTTCACACTTAATTTTCTCCTGAGGCCGTGTGAATCAGTTGTGCTTCACACTAGAATATATTGCTTATGGGTAATACAGGAGTGTTGCCTGAGGAACAAATCCATGGTCTTAGCGTGGCAAAATTTCAACTAAAGTATATTGGAGGGGTCAATGAAATAGTCTGACATTTTGTACTTTATTGAATTGCGGTGCTAAATAAAATAAGAAAATACTGTTTATTTTCTGAACCAAACAGTGTATTCTGATAATACAATCTCAAACGAAAGCAAGCATTCTAAAACTAAAAACATAGAAATCTAACATGTATTTTTATTTTACTTCACGTATGTCAAGAATACTTGAATAATAAAATTAAGTGCATTCGTGTACAACAGTGTAAAACAAGGAACACAATAATATTTGTTGCATTCGACACATTTCCAGCGAGTATGTTACTTTGGAAGCTGCATATTTTCTATTTCTTTGTATCACACGGCCTATAAAAAAAAGCATGCTCAGGCCGCATGAAGCACATGTGATTCACACTTTCAAAGTTTGTTTTTAAGCAAAAAAATTATAAAAATTATATAAAGTGATATTGTATAGCAATTTAAAACCGATTTTAGTTGATTTAACGCAAAAAGACGTGGCCCGAGGACTTGAAAAAAATTTAACATTGCGACAGTCAACATGTTAACATACAGTGGGTTTTGTGGAACAAATTGCCATCTGAGGTTGGTGACCCCATTGTACCACTTTTTGAATATATTAAATTTATTTTAATATTTTACTTGAAATTTTCCTATAGTTTGATTTATTGTTTGTGCATATGTTTTCTCATATTTTAAAGAATTATAATAGTATAAAAAGCTCAAATTTAAATTGTATTTAAAGTTTTAAGTGAATAAAATACTTTAAATTTGTTTCTGAAAGTAAATTTTGATTGCACAATCTTCCTATTTTTAGTATTCCACTGGCAGGCTACCATAATGGGCCCAGTAAGTTGCTTTTCATGTATATGTAATGATTGTTAAAAAAAACTTATATTCACCTCAGAGTTTTAAGAATATTGTACTTTTTGTGTAAATTATTTGTTTATTGAGTGAAATCCTACTTCATTGTAAAATTATTATCCCCACAATATGCATATACTATACATACCTTCAAGTGGAGTGACCAGCTCGATCTCCTGACCTAATTTGAATTGAGCGTATGTGGGATGCTCTAGGGAGATGTATTGCTGCCTTCAACCTGCCACTTGAAACAAAGGGGAATTTATTACTGCTTTAAATTAACAATGGTCATTACTCCCTACTGAGCTGATTGACATCATAAACAGCATGGAACATAGCTGTTGTTCCTGCATTGCTGTAAAGGGTGACCACACTCTGTATTAAAGAACTTTGCCCATTGCATTCTGGCACCTCATTTTTGGACAAGTTCCCGCAAGTATTATTTTCTACGAAAAATGTTTCTAGTGTTATATATTTTATGCCATTCTGAAACTAGCATTGTAATTCATGTTCCCATCAATTTCATTAAAATCATTCATATGGTTTTTTGTTTGTCATAATTTTTCTGAGTTTTCCTTAATTTATGGAAACCAGTGTAGGTTTATGGCAAAAAAGAGTGTAAAATGAAAAAAAAATGGTGGTACATACTTCGTAATTACTTCCAAAATCTGCTGTTTTTAAAAATAGCAGGTGTTTTTTATTTCTTATGAGGTTTTCGAAAATTTGAGGAAAAATTTGTTGATAAATAGTTCAAATCAAACTTGGTGAGCTTAATTCAGAAGGTTAACAAACAAAAAGGCAATACTGCTTACTGCTTCTAAGAAATGGCAATCAGATGGCTTTAACAAATTATTTATATTCTAGTTTAATAAAATATGCATCAAATGAAAAAACAATATTACTTTTTAAGCCTGAATTATATATTTTTATAAGATAAATATAAGAAAATTTTACAACAGTAATTTTTATTTTTAAAAAATCTTTTTTTTTTTTCATTGTACTAAAAACATATATATTTATGTCTTCAGCCTTTCATTGCGGATTCTCCAACATATACAGATGGCATGGATGGATTAAATGAGTGCGAAGGGTGAGGAGACAGTTTAATGTGGCCTGAGTCAGTAAGTTGTGTGACTGCCATGCTGGACTATACAATTGGCAACATGGCGTGGCATCGAATGGAAAGGTCCCTGGTTGGTGGGTTGAGGTATCATGGACCATGCATCATTAACCTGTGTCTGTAATTCATCGACATTGCAAAGGGGTAGTACAGAGGTGTGAAGTTATCTGCCAATGATGTCCCACATGTTCTTTATTGGGGATCGTGCTGGCCAAGGCAGCACCTGGACCCTTGTGGGCAGTGTCTGCTGGTGTTGGCAATGTGTAGGCAGGTGTTAACTGGACATCAGGGATACCAGCACCTCATCGATGTATCATCATGCTGTCATTGTACTCACTATGCATATGAACAGTGAACAGCTGTTGAAACTGATAACACCCAAACCATGACACCAGGTTGTGGAACTGTGTGATGCTCACAGATGACTGCAAGATCAGCCTGATGACCACGTCGTCTCCAGACTTGATCGTCTGCACTAAGACAAAAGCGAAACTCGTCACTGAATACAACATGGTTCCATTCTTCCAACCATGCACATCTGGTACAGCACCACTGCAACCTTGTGGGATGGTGTATTGAGGTGAAGGAAGTCGTCAAATGTTTGGCAAGAGTGCATACCTGCCTCACCCAATCTGCAATTCACAGTCTGTGTCAACACAGGGATGTCCATAGCTGCCTGTACACCATGTCAAATGTTGCCCGCTGTTGATTGTGGGGTTGTTACGGCTTGCTGTCGACTGCGGCGATGGAAGCATTCGGACGTTCACCTACATGCACCAGTCCCACTACAGTGATGCTCGTTACCTTCCTCCAACTACTGTTCGGCCAAATTCGGCTAAGTTGTTGCATCCCAATGCATTTCTGTTGTGATGTGACACAGGGACCAACTAGCCACACGTAGCTTTATGACAAAGCCTCTGGTAAAGGTGTCTGTGTGACGGTAGAATTCCCTTGGCTTCACCAAGGCATTCTCATCTTATATATGCTTTTGCCACTGAAATCACTTTCATTTGTGGTCCACATGCCCAAGTTAGGACAATAAAATTATGCCTAGCAATTTTTGCCCTGTTATCTCCCTCACCTATCGTGATTGGTTCACAACCACACTCATTTCCATAACCCCACTGTCGACATACCCACCTATTTGCATGGTGCTCCAACAAATACTTTCTGGTGTGGCATTTTCTGTGTCAAGCAGTGTATGTAACAATCAGTATAATCTATTTATGTAAACATAGTGTTAATACCAAATGTGTGATTTTTGTTAAATGTACTATTATGAATTAAAACTTATTAAGTAACTAAAATGAACACGTGTTATTTAACTTATGCTGTATGCATTTTTCTCATTATTGAGGCCTTTCTAATCTTGTGTTGTGATTGATGACTTCCAGTACATTAATCCACCCATGTGGCTCAATCTTTAAATCACTTTTCTTTAGCAACTTCCTCTTTGTCATGGCACTGGGAATACAGGCACCTTTAGACCTTTTAAGAACAATCTGTTCATATAATGGAAGATCCAAGATTTCAATCTTGTGGTTATGAAAAGTATTCTGCTTCTCTACACTTTTATGCTCTGATTTTCTGAACTCTTTAATTTCTCACTTTGTTCATGTACAATTTATGATAGTAAGGAACAGACATTGAATTCATTCATCAACATTTGTTTATTTTTCTAACCTGTCACATTCCCATTTTCTGCTTGAGAGATAGCTCAAGTTGTTTATTTTTATTCAATTTATGCCAGTTGCTTAAATTCTGAATCATGGGGATTTATTCTACTTAGATTTTTTGAATAAGATTCTTTAAGTTTCAGTAATTTACATTTCCTCTAAGAATTCCAGGGGAAACTCCGTCAATAAACCCTTCATTTAGAAAAGTCATTTTTTATAGTGTTTACTTAATGTGTAAAATCATTCTGCACAGAATTTTCATTTATATAGTTGAAAGTTATAAATGTAATTTTAAAGGCAATAAAGAATAAATGAAAATGTTTTAAGAAATAAGTGTTATTTACCCATTGATAACTTTGTAATTTATTTTAAATGTTTTCACTTCAGTAAATAATTTATTTTCCTCAATAGCCAGATAGTCCATATCAAGGTGGTGTATTTTTCCTCACCATTCATTTTCCCACAGATTATCCATTCAAACCACCTAAGGTAAGTAAAATATAGTTTTTAAAGTTTTTTTTTTAAAATATGAAATTAATTGCAATGAAATATGGCATTCTCAATTGTTGCCCCCCTTTCAGGTTGATTTAAATTGGCAATTATCTGTTGGTGTTAGACTAGTGTTCTTGACTACAGATATGAAAGGGACCTGGGTTTGAGCAGATCTTTATAATAAGCAGTTATTTTTGAGATGTAATTTATTCTTTAACCTGATTATAATACACAGTCATATCAGAATATGATCACCTACCTAGTAATGGAAATAACCAATCTTGGCCCGGATGACAGTGGCAAGATGGCGTGGCATGGATGCAATGAGGCCCTGGAAGGTTGCCAGAGGCACACGTACCCATTCGGACTCCAACACAGCAGAGGTTACAGAGATGATGAGGTTGTGGGTTTGCACGCCAAACCTGTCAATCCAAATGGTCTTACAAGTGCTCTATGGGATTGAGGTTGGGCGATTTTGCCGGCCAAAGGAGAACGGAGACATAGCTGTCATGTTCCTGGAACCAGTCACGCACCACCTTAGCGACAAGGCAGGGTGCACTGTCCTGTTGGTAGACACCATCACCACCAGGGTAAACATCTAACATGAAGGGATGCATATGGGCAGCGAGGATGGACAGGTAGCCATTGGTGTTCAGGGACCCTACCAGTGGTCCCAGGTCATACCAGGAAAACGTCGCCCAGACATGCACACTGCCGGCCTGTACTTGACTGACAAGCATGTCTAGGTGTTGGTTCTCGTGTGTCTGACGCCATATCCACCACTGCCCATCACTTCTGTGGGGTAGAAATCTCAATTCGTTGGAGAAGGCAACCTTTTCCACTGTCCAATGACAGTAGTTCCGGTGTGAACTGCAGGCGTCATTGCCGATGGAACTTGGTTAACATGGGCGCTTTTACACAGCGTCATCTCCGGAGACCCATGCATAACAGGGTTCACTCTACTGTTATTTGGGGACACGTACCTGGGTGTCCCAGCGTTCATTTGAGTGGTCAATTGCTGCACTGTTGTCATTGCCTTTTACCAGTTGACAGTGGTGACATTCTCCTCTGGGATCGATGGCCTTTGGAGCTCCACAGTTATGACATTTGGAGGTACCCGGTGTGCTAGCGTGCCATTCTTGGTACACCCTCACTACAGCACCTCGTGAACAGCCCACAAAGTCTGCTGTTTCCGAGATGCTTACACCCCTAGCACAGTAGCTGATGATCATTCCTTTTTGAACGTCCGTTAAATCAATACCTCTGCCCATTGTGCTCACATTACACACTGTGACTCATCTGTCCTGGCTGGCTGCTTATATCTCCATGTGGTCGACCTTGTCATGTGCACTCTGTGATGCACAGGGGCAGGTACACTGTGATTCCGTGGGTGGTCATATTATTCTGATACGACTGTTTATATACAGTAACTAGGATTACAGATTTGGGGAGCAGGATCCAAGTTATACTGGATGTAATTTTTAAATTATATATTCTTGTGCAAATTGGGAAAATTTGGATTATCCCATAGCTGAAGTTCTAAATTAGGGGCATGCAACTTATGACTTGCAAAGCAATTTTATATTACCTACCAAGTAAACATAGTTGTGCATATATGCTTCTCCATGATTGATAACTAACTGCCAATCAGCTTAAAGCTGTTTAATCTATAAAAGAAACTATAGGCTTAAAGCTGTTTAATCTATAAAAGAAACTATAGGAATATATTCTGAATTCAATCTGTTTACTGAAGGTACAAATGGATCATAATTTTATCTAAAAAACAAGTTTAATTGTTACGTGAAAATTTTTACAACTTTTCATTATTGTGCATTAATGTTCAAAGCCACAAGTTCCCACATTATTGCAAAAGGGCCTGCTTGTTGCTCCCACTTCTGAAAAATGATCTGCTGATGAAAAAAGTTTAAACCAATGATTCTCAGCCTGTGTGGTTTTGATTACATACAGGGTGTTTCGAAAAGGACACAACCCTAAATATAAGAGTAGAATTGAAATCCAAAGTGAATGCACAGTATTCCCTGTTAAGAAACAATAATTAATAGATTCTGAAAAAAATTCATCGCCGCCACGGCGAGAATCGAACCCGCATCTCTCCAGATTCATGCCAGAGCGCGCTACCATTGCACCACGCATCGGACAACGAAAATATTCTGAAAATATTCGTTGTCCGACGCGTGGTGCAATGGTAGCGCGCTCTGGCATGAATCTGGAGAGATGCGGGTTCGATTCCCGCCGTGGCGGCGATGAATTTTTTTTCAGAATCTATTAAATATAAGAGTAGAACTTGCACACATGTACATTTTATGCCATAATATTAGTCAGTTGACATTACTGTACTCAAAGTTAACAGCCTTTAGCAGTTGAAATGACCTTGTCACACACTAGTCTCATTCAAGCATTCATTCCTTTGTGTTGTGTCAGTTATGTTTTTCAAAAACGAACGTGTATTTATTGTTTAGACTTATTGTGCATATAATCTTATAAACATGTGAGAGAGAGGAGTTTGAGTTGAAGTTTCCTCAGTCTGCCGTTCCCAACAAGTCAACAATATCTCGTTTGATTAATAAATTTCGTGACACTGTGTCTATACAGGATTGAAAGAGCCCAGTCCAGCCATCGTTGTTAACTGCCAAGGTTCTTGATGTTGTGTCTCAGTGTTTAACTTGCTCACTCAGAAAAGAATATCTTCACAGATTGGACTGTCACCAGCTACTGTTTTCAGGGTTACAAAGAATAACTTCTTTGTGCATTCTTGTAGGCATGAAACTTTATGCCTACTGCACCAGACCATGAAAAATGTTTACAGTACTGTCTTTGGTTTCGTTCTTTTGTTGATGAAAATGGAATTGAGGTGTTGGACAGTGTTTATTTCAGTGACAAGGCTTGGTTTCACTTGGATGGGTATGTCTTTTCATGAACAACCATTACATGCACAGCGAATTGGTGTTTGGTGTGCAATTTCCCGTCATCGTGTGATAGGGCCTTTATTTTTCGACTTAACTGTAACTGGTGAAGTTTATCGTGACATCATCCAACAGTTCATTGCACTATTGGATATGAATGAATGAGAGTGTTGGTTTCAACAAGATGGAGCAACCCCCTCCCCCATACTGCAAATGACACAATGATCATGTTGCAGGAATATTTTTGGTGATCATTTGATTTCAAATAATTTGTGGCCCCCAAGATCCCCAGATCTTACTCTTCCAGATTTTTTCCTTTGGGGATATCTCAAATGTGTAGTGTTTCAAAACAATCCTCATATGCTTGAAGACTAACATTGAAAGAGAGATTTCAAACATAAGAAAACAAACATTACGAAAGGTGGCTGCAAATGTCATGAAACGAGTACAAACCTGCATCCAGGTTGCAGGAAATCACTTTCGCCATCTATTGTAAAGGTAGATATGTCTAATTTGCATCTTTTAAAATATTTCTTTTGTCAAGTTTAAATAGAAAAATACAATAGAGGGTTGCATCCTATTTGAAACACCCTGTCTATATATATATATAGGAAATAAACATTTTTCGTGAGGTCACAGACCTATGAATAATTATGAAGCTGATTTCGGCTGTTTCCTCTTTGGTTGTAGTAGAGTGAGCATAATGCTTCCTTTACAGAATTTTGTAATTTTTTGTATGTGTGAAATACACTGAAAGTTACAATTAATTATACACACCCATCTAATATGTGGGTCCACCTTTAGTTCTCACAACAGCAGCAACACATTGTGGCATGGGTTTTACTAGGTGTTGGAATTGTTCAGATGGTATTGCAGCCCATGGTTCCAGGGCAGCCATCTGTAAAGTGCTGACAGTTGGTGATGGGTTTTGGGCTCAAATAAATCACTCCCACTTTTTTTCCACAGATGCTGAATAGGATTCAAATCTGGAGAGAGAGGGCCATTGAAGGATTGGGAATTCACTTGGAAGGCTCCTCTAAACAGTCCTTTGCCAAACTGGAGCATTGACATGGGGCATTATTTTGTTTAAAGAAGAAATCCTACTGTTGGGAATGTATAGCCCTGAATAGGTTTAGGTGGGCGATAAGTCCATTAATATAGCCTCATGTGATGGTCTCAATAGGTACAAGGGGGCCCTAGGTAGCTCACGTAAACACTTCCCAGAACATTACACCACCTCCACCTCCTCTAATACCCTGATTGACAGTTAGGATTCATGGCCTTGTTGTTTATGCAACCTTCTGCCTGTATGTTGTAGTTGGAACCTTGATTAGTGAGAGTAAGCTATCCATTTCCTGTCTTCCACAGTTTGTTTGCAATGTCATTTTGCACACTTAAACCTTATAGCCCGGTGACATGCTGTTAAAAAGGGTACTCGATGTAGGCGACGGCTGCCATAGTCCAGTCAGGCCATCATATGTCAAATGGTCTATGAACAAACCTCTGTAGGTGCCCCATTGTTGTTGGGGTAACTCAGTCAGTAGTGCACCAGGCTCATAATCTACAGTTCCCAGGTTCGAGTCCCAGCTGGGTCAGCATTGAGACTTATCTCCGCAAAACTCCTCACCCTACCCACTGTCAGTAGGGGACACCAATGGGCTTGGAAAGGCTGTCGTCCATCGGATGGGACATTAAGCCATGTACCCGTGTATGGGAAAGCCATACCCTGTGCACGTTAAAGAACACTCTGGATGGCCTTGACAGGAGTACCATCTGTCTCCCAACAGCTATTCCAGTGGGTCCCTTCCCCCAACCTTCTTTGAGCCTTCAGGGTCCTTGTGACCTGATTTAGCCCATGGTGTGCAAAAAAGTGCTGCTCAGAGGTAAAACAACCCATTCCCAAACCCCATTGTTGAACAGCAATGTTTTTTTAAATATTTTTTAAAATGGTTATAGTCAAGGATTGCAAATTTTAGAAAAATTTGGCCAGCCAGGAGTTTTTACCATAAGTTGGACCAAAGACATATATATACCAGTGTAAAGGAAGGAGGAAAATGTTGCTTCATTGTGTATTAAATAAATTAGATAACTGGTATTACAAGGGGCTGCACTAGTATATCAAATGATTTAATAATTAAAGTTTCTTCTTTTCCTGAAACTATTTTACTTTTGTAATTTTTCCTGGCTTTGAAAGTAACAAAGCCACTCCTGAAAATAACTCACTGCTGGTGTGAGCAAGTGGATTTCCTCAGCTCTGGTTATAGCCATCTAATATAAATGGAACAAATGCTCTGAGCAGTGATTTCATACCAAGTGCTAGATAATTCAAAGCCAAAAGAATTTGTTCTCCAGTTTTTTTTATCTGAACTCTTATACCTAACACAGTTACAGGTGCTGAATATAATTACAATGGAGTAATTAGGTCTGTAAATGGTAGCTAGGTAGTCATTGGAAGGAGAAGTATGCACCAATCCCCTGTGATTATGCATAGAACCGGCCAGGCCTAGCACCTAATGTCCGACCCCACCTTCTTGTGGTGCAGACCGTTAGTACCCTTCAAAAGAGATACTCTCTTGTGGAAGTGAATGGAAGGGGAGGGCTGCCAGATTAGTGTGGCCTACTGATCTGGACAACTATGGCTACTTTTCTTTTTTTTCTACCCTGCTGAGGAGTGGTCAACCACACAGGGTCCCATATAAACCCACTGGACAGATATATGGCTCTGAGCTTGATTATGGATCCTGATTTTGCTGCACTGGTGGGCTTCTGTAGAGGGAAAATCTTCCGCTGTGTTTTCTGTTTGTTTGTGGGTTGACAGCCCCAAGTGAATAGATTCACAGGATATGTTTATCAGCTGGTGGATAATCCTGAGCAGAAGTCATCGCAGGCACCTGAACTCTTTGCTTCTATTGGCATCGTCAAATTCTACATTGGAGGAAGTCTTCCAGTGTAGATGGCTTCATCAGCCTTTAGTGGTGGGGGAATGGGTCTTTGCCCCATGTCTGCGATTAAGGGGCTGTTTGATATTGTCGGCATTCCCTCTCTCAATAAAGATAGTTTCTTTAAACATCCCACTAACCATTTTCTCTCCATAGTTAGTTGGAATGTGAGGACTCTGCACAGAGCTTTTTCTCTTCATGTCCTCAAACAAGAATTCCACCATTATAATTTAGATATTCTCGGCTTGCAAGAGACCAGATGGACAGATAAAGGTCAGATTCTTAAAAATAATCTTAAATTTCTCTTTTCAGGGAGGGACAACAATAAGCATCACCAAGGCGTTGGTCTGCTTCTCAGCAGACACGCTAGTGATGCTCTTCTAGGATATGAGTGCATTAATGAAAGGTTTCTGACAGCAAAATTTCAGACAAGCGTTAAAGACCTGAATGTTATCTGCTGTTATGCTCCCACTGAGGATGCCAATGAGGATGAGAAGGATAGGTATTATGAACAACTTCAGGATATTTTGAATTGTCAAGAAAGGAGATATTACCCTTGTTCTTGGTGACTTCATTGCCAAAGTTGGTACTGACTCTGACCTTTGGGGAGGAGTAATAGGCCCTTTTGGTATTGGTAGCTGCAATGGCAATGGGCAACGTCTCCTACAGTTAAGTAAACTCCATGGATTCAGAATAACTAACACTTATTACAAACACCGCGACATACATAAGTACACATGGGTTACACCTGATGGGCTGCATAAGAATATGATTGATTACATGTTAATTAATAGCAAATGGGCTAGTTCTGTTAGGAATACCAGGGCATATAGGGGAGCTGAAATTGGATCTGACCATTACCTTATTAAAAGTGTGTTGCAACTTAAAAAGAGTTATGCTAGGGTTAAAAAATTTACTTTTAATACTGAAGCTCTGAAAGATCCAGTTATTGCCAAAGCTTACCATGATAGGTTACTTAGTCATTATGACAGTCACGGTATGCTTACTACTGAAGTTGAGGAAGAATGGGATCATTTTAAACAGGCTTTTTTGGACACTAACAGTACTCTTTTAGGAAAAAAGGAGCAGAAGAGGCAGAATTATCTGAGTGATAAGGTACTTGAGCTTATTTCGGAAAGAAAGAACTGCAGGAATGTCCTTAATCAATACCCTACTAATCCTAATAGAAGGCATTACAGAGAACTTAATAAACGTGTAAAAGATCAGTTAGCTGCTGATAAGAATCTTTGGCTTGATGGTTTGGCTGACAAAGCCGAGGAAGCACAATCATGGAAAGAACTTTACCTGGAACAGAGTAGGCTGATACCCCTATAGTTATCACAAGAACTGCGATCACCTTTTTTGAAAATAGGGATAACAATAGCTCTGGTAAAATCCTTAGGAACCATGCCTTTATCATAAAAGATAGAACTTTATCATAAAGATAGAGAAGCTAGGTAGACAGCACAACAGCAGAGAGCTGTACCAGATTGTTGATGTTTTATGTGGTAGAAAACGAACAGGTATACAGGGATTGAAGGATAAACAAGGTAAGGTTATAGAAGGTGTGGATTCTGTCATGGCTAGGTGGGCTTAGCATTTCAGTGATATTCTAAACAATGCGGTTAGTTCTATTCCCATTGTTTACAATGATGATAGATGCATTGGTGGCTTTAATGTTGGCCCTCCTGTAACACAATCTGAAGTTATTTTGGCTGTTTCTAAACTTAAACTTCATAAATCCCCAGGGGTAGATGAAATTACTACGGAAATGCTTAGAGCTGGGAATGTTTCGGTTACCACTTGGATGACTGAAATTCTGAATATCTTTTATGATAAAGGCATGGTTCCTAAGGATTTTACCAGAGCTATTGTTATCCCTATTTTCAAAAAAGGTGATCGCAGTTCTTGTGATAACTATAGGGGTATCAGCCTACTCTCTGTTCCAGGTAAAGTTCTTTCCATGATTGTGCTTAATAGAATTAAGAATCTGGTTGACAGTCAATTGTGTGATGAGCAATGTGGATTCAGAAGTGGTAGGGAATGTGTGGATCAGATATTTTCACTTAGGCAGATTCTTGAGAAATGTTTAGAATTTCAGAAACCTTTGGTTGCTAGCTTTGTTGATTTCGAAAAGGCTTTCGACTGTTGATCGTCATAATTTGTGGTTGATTGTGAGATCATATGGTATACCCGACAAGTTAGTTAACATAATGAAAGCTCCCTATAATAACACTGAGTCGTGTGTGAGAGTTGGTAAGGCTTGTAGCAATTGGTTTAGCATTACTTCTGGTGTTCGACAAGGGTGCATTTTGTCTCCTTTTCTCCTTAGTTTGGTTATTGATTAGGGTATGCGAAATTCACTGAAAAGGAAAGATTTTGGCCTTAAATGGACTGGAGATACAAAAATTTCTGATTTAGATTTTGCTGATGATTTAGCCCTTTTGGCAAATGATGTTGATGAGATGAACTCTTTCATTCGAGCTGTTGATGAGACGGTAGTAGAGTAGGTTTGGTTATAAACAGAGAGAAAACTAAAGTGATGAAAATTGGTCAGGCAGGCTGTGATTCAGTTAATCTGAATGGTTGCAGTCTTGAGCAGGTGTCACAGTTTAATTATCTTGGGAGCTATGTAGCTGATAATGATGTGCAGCATGAGATTAAAAGACGAATAGGGATTGCCTCTGGGACTTTTAAGAATCTATGGAGAGTGGAGAAATAGGTGTATACACCTAAAGACTAAAATTAGACTGTATAATAGTTTGGTTCTTTCTAGGGTTAGTTATGGTAGTGAAACTTGGACAGGACACTTTGTAAACATAACAGGAAACTAGATGCTTACACAGTATCTTGGGCATTAGGTGGTTCAACTTTGTAACTAATGATGAGGTGTTAGGCAAAGGAGTTTGCAACCTCCTTTAAGCAGCATATTGTGCAGAGAGAGACTCTGTTGGTTTGGCCATGTTGCCCGTATGAATAATTATAGATTGGCGAATAGGGTTATGAACAGTGTGCCTAAAGGCCTCAGAAAGAAGGCGAGACCTAGGATGCGGTGGGCAGACAATGTCAAACAGGCTCTTGTTAGAATTGGTGTGCAGTGGCCAGATGTAGTTGATGTAGCTCAGGATAGGCTTGCTTGGAGAACTAAATTGCACGGTCTGGTTGGACCTCCGTAGCCCATGGCTGCTTGAGGATGATGATGATGAATTAGTGCAATGCAATCATAACTCAAATTTTTGCTAAATCTTTTAATTAGCGAATCTTGATTAGTTGAATATAGTTGGTTCCTTAAAGTGCAAGGTTACCAAGCAGTGAAAATTTATTTTAATGGATGTGTATAGTTATTTCTTGGAAATACACTTCAATAATGAAACTAATTGTTATTAAATCATTCAATTCATATTGTTTACAAAGGAAGATAATGCATCAAAACTGGTTTCCACTCACCATAACAGGTCCCATAAAAATAGTTGTCCACCTACCACTCTCATCTGAAATTATCAGTTGAGCAAGTGGTTTAATCACAAAGTGGCTTGATTTTCATTTTGCTGTTTAAAAGCACCTGTAGGAAGACTGTATTGTTTATCTGCTTTTAATGCTATTGCGAGTTCATAATGCTGTTCAATTTTTGTTTCTGTATCTGGACTATATATTTTAAATTTTATCATCAAATTATGTAAAACTGAAATCAATAGTGTATAAAAATAAGGCTATGTTGAACTTTGTTCAAACAGCAGCATTCAGTTGGAAGATATCTAACTGTAACCAGGGGTGTGAATATTTTCCATGACCAACTCTCGGAAAGAGAATCTGAGTTGTACTGAAAATTGTTCAGATAATTTAAGCAGAAAAATAATCTCAAAACATCCTCATTTTTCCTATCTTTTTATTGCTTTTTACTCATCATATGTTGGTTTGTCAAAACAGTACCTTTTGAACATGAGGGACAAATTTAAGGATTTATATGTCAAATGAAAGCTTGTAAAGCAAGGAGTGTCTTAGGTTATAAGAATTACCCTCCATACCTTCTTTCTCCTGAAAAAAAGATAAATCTGAGAACAGTTGTTCGACTATATCTTTCGAAAGTGAGGCTGAATATAACGAGTTTCTCAAATGGATTGTGATATGAGGAATGTTGTGGGTGATAATATATACCCCCACTGTTGGTTTCTTCTACCTTAAAAAATAGGAAATTAGAAAGTCTTTACTATATCTTCTGAAAATGAGGGTCTACAGTTACAAATTAGGTATCGAATGAAAGCTCATGAGGACTGTCGTGGACTGCTTGGAATTATACTCCCAAGAGGGTGACTGAAATTTTGTGGTGATCAACATCAAGTTATATCTCAAAGCTCCTGACTTCTTCAATGTCAGGGGCTACCTCAAACACAACTCCAAAAATGGGGAGGAAAATGTGGTCAGTGTTTGAGTTGTCATATATCAAATAAGTTTCTGTTGGTAGGTGTTTTTACTGACAAAGGAAAAAAAGCGTTTAATCCTTTGCTCTCGAAGGTTGTTTCATTATAGGGAAGTAGCAACTCAAGTTTTTTTCCTAAAAAGTTGAAATATTTTACAACTAATATAAAAATAAATCATATATAAACAACATAAAATTAAATTCATCTTCACTTCTACTAATTTCATCATTTGGCTCTATTTTTATAACCACTGAAAACAGACAAGTTTAAAATAATAATTTTAAACACAATGCTGTACTATGAAGTGTACATAGAGAATTGATTTACACATCTAAGATGTAAAGAGGAAAGATATCTGTTTATAAAACATTATTGTTGCCTCTCGGTCACCATTCAAGTTGCTGCATCAAACCAAATGGTGACTGAGGGTCACCTTTTGAGTGCAAAGGGTTCAAAATACCTCTCTTCCTATATGCACCTTAAAATGTAGTAAATAAAGTTAAAGCATATATCGATGGTGCAATCAGTTACTGAATTTGTATTCACTTCAATGGAAGATAGGGAACCCATTTACTAAAGGAGATGGGAATTTTGTGAGGGGGAGGGGTCAGCCTCAGTAAGTTGTATCCCAAATTAAAGCTTGGGTTATCTTCAATGTCATGGGCTACCTCAAACATGACTACAGTACAAAAAAAAGGAAAAATATAAGTGCTCACAAGCTTTCTGGTGCCCTCTTCCTTTAAGGTGAATATAAATTCAATCACTGATTGTACCATTATGTTTTAGATTTGTGAAAGCCACCTCCCCCACCTGCACCTAATTAATTAACTTATGCTAATTGCAGTCGGTGCACTTTCATGTGTTCTTTCCTTACGGTTTGAGATCTCAACACAATGACTACGGATTAAATATTTATTTGCAATACATACGTTTACAGATATACAATAGGGTGACCAATACTGTGGTCTCATATCTGACCCAGTTGCCTATCTCTGTAAACTGAACTCAGGCCTCCAAGTGGGACACAGCCTCACTAATTCAAACAAAGGATATTTCAGCAGCTTGAGGTGATTGCTGTAGCTGAGTATGAAAATGCTCTCCTTCAAAATTCTGTGGTGGGAGTAAACGTCTACCTATCAGGTGACCTCTTCTGATCTCGTCAATCACCTACCACCATGACTGTTTGCTTCGGCACCAATGGTTCTTTGTAGCCTGCCAGAAATCTCCTTGGTCAGCACAGTTCCAAGCATTGTGACTGGAACAGCTGTGCCAAGAAGTTTTATTGCTGTTCCATTGATAATAAAGGGGGAGAATTCTGCCCCTTACAAGGTTTATTTTCTACTTTTTGTGGTGCATGTAGGAAGATAGGTATTTTTATGTACTTTTTTTTTTGTTTGCTACTTTCAATTTTGATGTAACATTTTTTGACCTCCTGTAACTTCTCAAATGCTTAAAGTTTTGTATGTGGTAATAACACTGTTAAATAAAATCTGATAAAAAAGAAAGTTTGTGTGTCTGTCCACTTATGCACTCAGGCCCCAGAGTAGCTAGCGACCCCAAATTGTCCATGAACCTTCCATTCACCAGGGGAAGAATATAGGCTATGTGCAAACTCCCTTGGGTCAACCAAAATTGGGTTGAACGGGTTTAAATTCTAAAAAAATCCCCATAGAAAAAATCCCCAACATTAACACTTGAAATTTATTCAAAATAACTGTTTCCACTAATTTGAAAAGTATACATCAAACTAAACTAATATTTTTTTTTGCATGATTAAACATTTACAGTTGAGTTATTTAAAATGACCGTTACATTTGAAATAGTGAATGCATCAAATTAATTTCTTTCTGATTTTGCATGATAAACTAATTGTTCAGTTTGCTGGGTCAAGAGCACAAGCATCCATGGATATTGAAGTCGTTCTAATTAAGCATGAGCAGAATGTAGATTCAAAAATTAAATTCATGTAGGAAGTTAAAATCATTAACTTAATTTGAAAAATATGCAAAAGCTAATAAAAGCATATACAAATAATTAAATGTTTTTAATATGTTAAGTAATAAATGATTTTGTTTAGTAATTTTTTGTACCTTTACATTTTTCATGCAACTTAGATCATAGTCAATTTTCTTCTGCTATAAAGTTACACGTGCCTGGCAAATTGTATCCGAGGAACTCTGGTGGTTATGAAGTGATGTGAAACATTTGATTATCTGAGTGAGGAAATTCTGATTTTTGGTTAACTTCTGATGTGGGGAGAATAATAGGTAGCTCTAAGTCCATTTCTTTTCTCCCCTAAGTAGGAGAAAATATTAACTGGGGGTGTTGGGTTGTTTTACCTCTCAGTGGTGCTTTTTTGCACACAATAGGCTAAATGGCCAGGTCACAAGAACTCCAAAGGGTAAGAGAAGGTTGGGGGAAAGGATCCAGTGGAACAGCTGTTAGGAGACAGATGGCAGTCTCTTGTTAAGGCCATCCAATGTGTTTTAATGTACCGAGGGTATGATCTCCCTCTCACTGAGCTACTGCTGAACGTCTGATCCGATGGCAGCCTATCCAAGCCCATCAGTGTCCCCTACTGACCTTGGCCAGGGCGGGAGTTAAGCGGAAGTAAATCTCAACGCTGACTCAGCTGGAACTCGAACCTGGGAGCTATAGATTATGTGTCTGGCGCACTGACTCTGCCGCCCCCACCTCCCAGAGGGGGAGGAAATGGAGTGTAATGATATTTATGCCAAATGAAAGCTTGTGATGTGGGAAATGCCATCTATTCTACATTTTAGAAAGTTTGACTCAAGCAACACTGGGTAAATCTGCTAGTAACAATAAAATGCACCAGCATAATTTTACAAAACAATTAGTTGCACATTGAAGGTCATACAACCAGTATGCTGTGGTAAGATATCACCGTCCATTTTATGGTACGATAATGAAGGTGACTGCTTAAGACGAATATTCACAGTTGTGTCCTTTCTCTTCTATAGAAGAAATACTAGCACAAGTACAATACGTTAGCTTGATGGGTTGACCCTGGATCATGTAGGCTGGTTTTCTAGTAGGAATCTGCACACTTTGCATACAGATTGTCTGCTATCATCCAGATTAGTACAAGATATATCAGATGAAGTAATGTGGGTAGTGGAGATGCATTTAGATGTAATTTGATAAATATAGGCAAATATTCTTCATACTGTAGGCTTTCAACAAGTATTAATTGGGGCAGGGGTACTGATAATAATGCTAAAGAGTAAACAATACAAGAAGTAACAATAATTCCATATCATACTGTGAGTGCAGACATATAGTAGTAAAATTTTATTCTTGACACTAACTATAATTAGATGTGCAATGTAATATATGTGGCACTCCATCTTCCTTGCACTATTTGTCCACGAACAAACACTCATATCTCAGAATATAATTATATTGCAGTAGTATAATTAGAGCCTACATTTCACATCATATACAGGGTCATTACAAATTAGCTGTGCAAAAAGAGAACTCCGAAAATCAAAATCACACAAACTTAATGTATGTTTTAAGTCTCCTTATGTAGTCTAGTTGCATTCTTGTCAATGTAGATGGCATTGCATTCAACCTGGTGGGTATAGAGGTGAATGGGACTCCACAGTTAGTAGCCATGGAGGTTTACAATGGGTCAGTGTGCACAGTGTTGTCTGTGGTTTTATGAAACAAAATTGAGCATGACTGTAGAGAGAAGGTTTCAAGTGAAGCACAGCAAGACTCCTGAACAAGGGATTATTGCAATAGTAATATTAGACACGAACAACAAAACACTCCTACTGATTGGTACAAGTGGTTTACTGACATGGGATGTGTGGGACACAGGGGCAGGGATGTCCCCATATGTCAGATGAGGTAGGGGAAACTGTGATACAGATGTTTCAAAGAAGTCCTCGAAAGTCAATAGCACATGCTGGTTGAGAATTGAATATCCCACAGCCTATTGTGTGGAAGATTTTGTGCAACAGACTCTCAGTTCATGCAAGTTGCAATTGCTGCAAGCACCAAGCAAAGGGAACAAAAACGATATGTTTTGTGTAAGCATGGCTTCTTGAATAAGATGGTGATGAGGCCATATTCTATTTGAGTGGTAGTCAGTAATCAGAATATTGGATACAGATGTACTTCGGCAGATTTGGGACAATCTATTGCAGGTGGGATGATTAAAGGCAGCCACATTGAACATTTGTGATTGAAATTTGAAGTTATGTTGTACCGTTGGAAACTTTTGGTAAATATCATTTTCTGTTCAGAAGTCATTAAAATCTAGTGTGTCAACAGCTTTTTAAGGTGATGGTTGCTCATATGTCATCAAGTGTCAGTAATTCAAGCTAATTATTTCGTCAATATATTCAATTGTTGTAAACTAATGATGTTCTGCCTTTGTGGAAATTATAACTTCAATGGTAATATTTTGTGTGTGCATTTCACTTGAAGAATTATTTAAAGATAACTGCTTTGTGTAAAAAAAAAAATCTGTAAGATGCATTACTCAAGCAAACTTTCTCCCTGGCATTACTCTGACACAGATGTAAGATGTATAGAGACTAATGATTATCATGACAATCTAACTAATAACAAAATAAATATTAAACATGATTTACAACCACATAGTTATTTCTGATAGCAGTTTTGTACTGAAAAAAGACATTACTGATTGTATATGTGAAGAATTTGTCAAAAATAACAAATATATATATATAAAGGAAGAATTTGAAGACATTAAAAAAATTCTTGGAATTCAATTCTGATTACATAATTGAATTAAACAAAACTATTAATGAAATTAAAGACATAAAGAAAGAAAATTTCAGCCTACGAAATGAAAATTTACAATTAAAGGATGAAATGAATATGATGAAAATGCAATTAAGTGATCTGGAACAATATTCTAAAAACTCTAATATTGAAATATTGGGTATTCCAGAAGACAGAAATGAAAATATAATATTTTTCATACTCTAACAAATCATCTTAACATTAAAGAAGTTGCTATTGAATGAATACACAGAATTCCAATGAAAGTAAAAAATCAAGTCCGTTATAGTTCAAGTGCGAAGACCAACAAAACGAATTTCTTCAAGCTGCTAAAAAAAAGAAAAAAAATCGATGCTAATGAGATCTCTTCCAGATTTATGAAAACAAAAATCTTCATTAACGAACATTTAACCCAGCTAAATAAGAAACTATTCTATGAAGTTACAGTTTGGTTATGAACACAATTTCAAATATATATGGACTAAAGAAGGAAAAGTGTATATGAGAAAAAATGACAATTCTAGAGTGTTACGTATATAACAAATGTTAATGATTTAATTAATATTCCTTAAATTATGAATAATTTAGATCATATAAATTCTGACATTTTTCCTTTCTATAATAATAAGTGTTCTAAATTTGATAATATAATACTTTGGTAATTTTATTAGTCATGATTTATACAATTGCTTTACTATACTTCACCTAAATATTTGTAGTTTAAGAGCACATTTTGATGAATTATTAATTTTATTGTCTACTGTTAATTATAACTTAGATATTATATTAAGTGAAATATGGGTGAAAGATGATGAAATCAGTTTATTTAATATAATAGGATTTCAAATGATTTTTAAATGTAGAGACTACAGTAAATCAGGTAACATAATCTTTTTTTAAAAAAAATTGATTTTCGTAATTATTAACATTGAAATGAATACTGCTGATAATATAAATGTATATGATAAAGTAACTGATCTTTATATTATGGCATTATTATATAGGGATCATAATTATTCAACTCATTATCTGGAAGAGCTAGATTTAATTTTACATACTATTAAATACAAAAATGTTTTATTTATTGGAGATATCAATATTGATATAAGTTGTTTGGGTTGTTTTACCTCTGAGCGGCACTTTTTTGCACACCATGGGCTAAATGGCCAGGTTACATGGACCCCGAAGGCTCAGAGAAGACTGGGGGAGGGGACCCACTGGAACAGCTGTTGGGAGACGGATGGTAGCCCCCCTGTCAAGTCCATCCAGCGTGTTCTTTAACGTGCACAGGGTATGGCTCTCCCGCACACGGGGCCACGGCTTAACGTCCCATCCGACGGATGGCGGCCTTTCCAAGCCCATTGGTGTCCCCTACTGACTGTGGGCAGGGCGGGGAATTTTGCGGAGATAAATCTCGACGCTCACCCAGCTGGGACTCGAACCTGGGAACTACAGATTACGAGCCTGGCGCGCTACCGACTGAGCCACCCCCGCCCCATTGATATAAGTAATGATAACAATAATACTAATGAATATTGCAATATATTATCAGCAGATGGATTTCAATCTTACATAAACGACTATACAAGAATTTCTAATCACTCTAAAAGTTGCATTGATCATATCTTTATTAGAGAAAATAAGATATATCATTTAGAAATAGTGCACATTTATAATCATATAACAGATCACTATAGTTTAATTTTAAAAATTATTAAACTTAATACGAAAATGAAACAAACGTGAAATATCTCAAAGAACTAGTATCAGTTTTAAAAAGTTGGAATCTAAGATGAAATATTTAAATTTTAAATTAGATGAAATTGATTCAAATATTAATGATATATATCAAACTTTTATACATTTAGTTAATAATGCAATATTAAACAGCACACAAACACATGATATTGATGATAGAAACATAAAAATTAATGATAATCCTTGGATAACTAATGAAATAATTATTTTGATTAAAAAAAGAGAGAAAAAGCATTTTTAAAACGCAAAAAATATCCATTTGTATTGCAATATAATGATTATAAAACAATTAGAAATAACATAGTTTCAAAAATAAGAAATTTAAAAAATAAATATTATGAAACTGAATTTGAAAAATGTAAAAAAGATACAAGAAAACAATGGAAATGTGTAAAGAAAAATTTGAATGAAAAAACTCCTGATTCAACATTACCAGTGTATACTGATGTAGTAAAATTAACTAATGACTTTAATTATCATTTCATTAATCTTAATAGTTGTGTCATTATTATAATTATTAACTTTCATAATTATCCCTCTATCTTAAATACCAAAAATTTCATGTTTTTAAAAAAGACAGATGAAGCTGAATTGAATGATATTATAAGCAATTTAGATGAAAATAAAGCTTATGGATTTGATAATATAAGTCTAAAAATATTAAAAATCATTAATAAATACCATGCAACATTTTTAACACATCATAAATATATCGTTTAATTTTGGTATTTTTATAAACCAATTGAAAACTGCTATTGTAAAGCCTATCAAAAAAGAGATAAAAATATTTTAAATAATTATAGACCAATCTCTATATTACCTATTTTTTCAAAAGTTATCGAAACAGTAATGAAAAATAGACTTATAAAATTTTTGAATAATTCATTTTTTTATAAATTGCAATTTGGGTTTAGAGAACATAAGAGTACAGATCATGCAGTGCTGGAAATGACCACTACTGTTTTACATGGTATAAATAATTATCAAAAAACTATGGTAATTTTTTTAGACATTGCAAAAGCATTTGATACTGTAAATCATGATATCTTATTGCAGAAACTTAATTACATTGGTGTTAGAGGAAATACGCTAAAATGGTTTGTGATATATTACAGACAGAAAACAAATTGTAGACATAAAAAATACAAAAAGTTCACCCTTATTGCTTACTAAATTAAATAAGGCAACAGGTAGCCTGGAGTGATGAATCCTGATTTAAACTTCATCACGCTGATGGGAGACTGAGGGTATGGCACCAACCCCACGAAGTCATGGATGGCTGTCCCACGAAGTCACCTGGCCATTTAGCCCATGGTGTGCAAAAATGTGCCGCTCAGAAGTAAAACAACCAACCCAATTAGTTTTAATTAAATTTGTTAGTGTTGCTTGTTTAAATTGGCACAGTGTAATTGTAAGGTTGCATTGCATTTTTCAATGAATTTTCCAGCCACAGGATGTTTGGAATCCCTGTGGTGGACTTTTTTTGGATTGCTGCGTTGATGTCAGTTGGGATATTTTTTGCCAAGTTTGTCTTGCCATATTTTCAGCTAGTTTTAATATTTTAAGCAGGTAACCTGCATTTTGAGCATCCAAGTATATTTCCTTTTCCTTTTTCACTATTGTGGAGGCATATGGGATGATAATGTGTGGTGCTGTAGACTTGTGGTATTTCAGTTTTTGCTCCTGCCTCATGTAGTAGCATATCCAAGAACGGTAATTGTTTCTTTTTCCTTTTCAGCAATTACATGAATGGTTGGGTAGACTTTGTTTATTTGTGCTTGCACTGCTCCTTGATCAGTGCGGTGCTGCTAAAGCATCCACACCCCTACCCAAGGCACATGGGCAAGAACAAGAAACTGCAATAGCACCACCCACTGCAAACCATACGACGCAGCTGCACAACACATACGCATATAATCTCCTAAGTAGAACTGTTTACCTAACTTCTGAAGAAGACGTTAATAGTTAAAACGTCAAGTTACAGTGGTCTAAATATCGTGTGATCCGTGCAACAGGAAATGACTTCACATATTACTACAAGAAGTGACTAACATCCCAACTATTCTGTATTCACCGATTGAAGTGCTATTTTGATTTACTGAAACAATACAGAGCTACCAACTACTCAGATTTTGTCTTTGAAAATCATATTTTTAGGGTTTTTCTCAGTTTTACACTTAAGAAAATCTGCCTCCAAATTGTAGAGTCGGGGGTGGCTCAGTCGGTAACGCGCCAGGCTCGTAATCTGTAGTTCCCAGGTTCGAGTCGCAGCTGGGTCAGCATTGAGATTTATCTCCGCAAAAATTCCCCGCCCTGCCCACGGTCAGTAGGGGACACCGATGGGCTTGGAAAGGCCGCCATCCGTCGGATGGGACGTTAAGCCATGGCCCCATGTGTGGGAGAGCCATACCCTGTGCACGTTAAAGAACACACTGGATGGCCTTGACGGGAGGCTACCATCTGTCTCCCAACAGCTGCTCCAGTGGGTCCCCTCCCCCAACCTTCTCTGAGCCTTCGGGGTCCATGTGACCTGGCCATTTAGCCCATGGTGTGCAAAAAAGTGCCGCTCAGAGGTAAAACAACCTAAGCCTCCAAATTGTACCATATTCTTGACGTTTTCCTATTAGGTGAATGTTAATGAAAGGGAAGAGTTGTTTCCGATTTAGCTCTTTTACCGTACTTCTTAATCTGTGCTTCATTGTAATATTTTTTTGTACCATTGGAAGGTGAAATTAGTGTTTTGAAGATTCCAATTATGTTAATTTTATAAAAAAATACCCCCTCAAGCAGCTGCTTGCCACAGAGGTCTGACAGGAGCCTGTCAGTTTATATGCCACAGTAGAAGGTCAGAGGATGGCATGACCTCAGCAGAAAAACGACACATACATCCATGCCTTACCCGGGACTCGAACCCAGGTCCCTTAGTTCAGTAGCCAAGCGCACTAACCACTCGGCCAAAGCACAATTATATTTCATCAATTCACATCTAACTCGGGAATTTTTCATTCATCTCTCAAAACAATTGTCTGCTAAAACAAAACAGTTGCTTTCCCACCCCCTGGGTCTAAGGAGCCAGCTCATTGTTGGCAATGGAAACTTTAACTCGCATTCCACTACCAAAATTGCTAGCATAAATATATCATAATATTCATTTGAAATTTTGGATTTTTCAATGTTGGAGGGTGCAGTTATAGCTTTAAGGAGATTCCGAAAATGCGGACCATAATATTTCTTCAATACCTATCCAACACAAAAACAATTTTTAATTTATCTATAAACAAAAAAGTTTGATTTCTACTAAACTATTATCTTGTTTTATTTGCAAGCCAAAAAATGATCCTATGTATACACTGGCAGAAATTGAAAAAGAACACCATTAACAATTGAAGTATAATCGGAGATTTATTTAGTAGAAACAACTAGTTGATAAAGAACAGTGTTCACACGTGGAGAAGTGATTCAATGTTTATTACCTTTTAATGAGTATTACATTTTACAGAGGGCACATTTTAATAAGGTGTTGAACCTCCTCAAGCAGCAATACAAGCTCCCAATCGGGCTTGCAATTGGTCGTACAAATGCTGGATATTGCACTGGGGAATACCATTCCATGCGCTTACAACTTGGATGCGTAATTCAGTGATGGTCATTGCCTTTCGTGGAAGAGTCTGATTCAGTCCCAGACATGCTTGATTGGAGACAAGTCTGGAGAGCATGCTGGCCAATGGAGTTGATGCACTGCCTGAAGAACACGTTGAGTTGTGTGGGTGGGCATTATCCTGCTGGAATATTTCATTTGAGATTACACTCAAATATGGCAGGACGGCCAGCTGTACGATGTTGCTGATGTATGTATTGCTATTCAGTGTACCCTGTACAAACACCAGGCGCATACGAGAGAT
This sequence comes from Ryuthela nishihirai, assembly GCA_038380435.1. Classification (NCBI taxonomy): domain Eukaryota; kingdom Metazoa; phylum Arthropoda; class Arachnida; order Araneae; family Heptathelidae; genus Ryuthela; species Ryuthela nishihirai. The sequence continues at coordinate 19,628,744 of JAWZYU010000001.1, read as the reverse complement.
ATCTAATCACTCCCCACACAATGCCCAGTGTGAGCCCTGTGTGCCACTGGCAGATGCACAATGGAAGAAGCCGCTAACCTTGTTGCCTTCAGATGCATAAACGATCACTCCTAAGCAGAATCTGCTTTCATCACTGAAGACCACAGACTGCCATTCTTCCCTCCAATGAATTCCCTCCTAATACACCGATCCTCTCATGTCCCATAACGCTGTTTGCCTAGAACCATGTCTGCAAGTGTGCGAATGCTCTTCTGACCATCGACGCCACCATCATACCACTACTGATACCTCTCATCCAACGTGGTGTGCAGTTTGCCGAAAAGAGAAACCTGCTTCCTGAAGACCCACTATATGACCTCGCTCAAACTCTGCTAACTGAACAAATGTGCACCTTCGTTGTCCAGGCATGGTAACTTCAAAGAGCACTGAACAACACAAGATGAATCACTTCTTTACGCACTGCGAACATTTGCATGTCGTCATCCTCAGTAACATCATTATTTCATCCAATGACTTTCAATCTTGGATCACGGTTTCTGTGCCTTTAATTATTTATAATATGATATTCCTTTTTTTGTGTTAAATCAGCATCTACAGTGCCACTGACAAAGGCATGAAACATGCAAATGACATCACAGCATGGTTTGTCATGTCTAGGGTCAAACCCAACTGCATGTCAGACTCGCTGCATGTAATTATTGGTATCATGTCGTCATGTTAACACCTTAGCAATTTCAAAAGAGGCATTATTGTTGGAGTGTGTTTGGCAGAACTTCGGTCACTAAGACAACTGAACTTGTTAATATTTCATGAGGAATAGTTTCTAAGACATATTCCGTTTAGATTCCCATGCAGACATCTGCAAAAAACAACAGTGAGTGAAAGCATGTACTTGTATGTAATTACACTGATTACATACAAGTTTCGTTCAGAATTGGGACATTCGAATATTAATGTGATGTGTAAATTGAAACCAGCAGCATCAGCTTTGCACTGATTTCAGTGTAGGACATGAGAGGCCAGTTTTGTCAAAAACTACACTGAGAACTCCGTAGAGCTTGGTATCAGAGTTGTACTTCACAAGCCACTCATCGCACTTGGCAATGCATGTCGTCATGTCCAATGGAGCACAAGCAGTGGAGGAATGTGATATGGTCTGATGAATCATCTTACACTTTATTTCCAACAAATGGATGAGTGCACATGCGGCACCAGGCAAAGGAAGCTTGCAACTCTGATTGCTTGTTTCCTACTATTAAGGGTTCTGATGGTTTTGTAATGGTGTGGGATGTTTTCTCATGACATGGTTTGGGTGCACTCATTCTGTTTGATGACAATATTAATGTTATCTGCTCTTTTGATAGTCCTGAGTGATCATTTTAATTAATGGTACAAAATTTCTTTCATGAAGAGAGAGCTGTCTTTCAGGATGACAATGCTCCCATCCACACAGCATGTGTGGTCATTTGAGAAGTGGAGACTGAACATTTTAACATACCAGGCCTCGAGGTCGAAGGCTCTGCTCTATACCAGTTTGGGACCCGGTTGAGTAAGTTAAGACTTCCATCTCGGAGACCCAGGGGAGTCATTCGGGGTCCTGCTGACTGACTTGGTCTGTCAGGTTGGACAGGGCCCCAAATTTCGCACCCGACTAAGAGTTCCCACCATGGGAGTCGAGTTAACTTGGATCTACATATCCTTGTTTGTGGCTAACTGTGGAATAGATTAAAATCCAGGTTTTGCACAGCGGCAGTGCCATGGGTTGAGCTTTACTTCTCTAGTACTGTTCACCCTAGACTGTCGTGAGGTGTGCATTTACCTATATGGTATTGTATGTCCCCGACCCTTAGTGGTCAAAGTGGCATTCCCAATACTGGTAGTGCTTCAGGCAGATCCAGTGGGCTTGTCCATCAGTATATATATATATACACCATGGCAACCAGATATAAAAAAAAAAACCCCAGGTTCCTCTGATCAGTAACCAAGCATGCTAACCACTCTGCAATGGGATTGCTACCAGTTGTTAACCCACTGGAAAACCTATGGGAACTTCTTGAACAATGTCTGAGGCAGCGATTTTCAGCTCCATCGAACAAGCAGGAATTGATAACATTTCTTGTGAACAAATAGTGTTGTATTCCTCTTGCTGACTTTCAGATAATGGTAGACTGTATGCCACAATGCATATAGGTTGTACTGGACTCTTGTGTCAGTCCAATATTGTATAGCGATTTTTCTCTTTTCATTTTTTTACCATTACCTATAGTTGATTTCAATCAATTGGCAGGATAATGGTAGTCCAAAATCTGATGGATGTGGTAGAGGTCTGAAAATTGTCACCTAGGGGTGACATCTTGGGACGGTTCTAACACACACACACACACACACCTTTTCCCAATGTGTATAAGGTAGATGGTTGGGTTTTCCTCTGGACTAAATGGTCAGATCACAAGGATCTGAATGGCTCAGAGAAGGTGGGGGGAGGAGACCCACTGGAACAGCTGTTGAGAGACAGATGGTAGCCTTCTATCAAGGCCATCAAGCATGTTCTTTAATGTGCACAGGGACCACAGTTTAATGTCCCATCCGACAGATGGCAGTCTTTACAAGCTGTCAGTGTCTCCTACTGACCATCTACTACCACCAATCAGAACACTGGCCCAGCTGAGACTTGAGCCTGGCACACTACCGATTGAGCCATGACAAAACTATCATAGCAATAAGATAAATGGTAAAGCTGGACAAGATGTTATTTTTAGCATGCAGATAACCAGTACCAGAGTTTGCTGCAACTGCCAAATGATGCAATGGATGTTTTAGTGTAACTGTTAGCATGATTTCATGCAGAGACAAGATTGCTGTTGGATTATCAGTGTCTTCATGGATAAAACTGGCATACTTATGCACTGTAGAAACAGGAGAGCTGGCAAATTGTATCTTCCAGGTAAATAGTAATGTGATGAGTAGCTATGTCTCATGCAGAATATGAATGTGGCATCTTAAAGTTCTGCTAGTTAAAAGACTTAGAAAATGAGATTCCTATAATAGCTTAAACACAGCTGAGTTAAATTAAAATCTTAATCACTATCCAAGCTGTTTTATTATTGTTCCAGTAGATCAAAATGCTGTTTTGATCTACTGGAACAATAATAAAACAGCTTGGATAGTGATTAAGATTTAATTTTAGATTTTAATATGAAATTCCATTTTTCATCGAATTAACAAACTAAGCGCATGAGAAATTGATTTCTTGATCATCACTTTTAACCTCCATTTAATCTTGAACACATCCTAACTGAATTTTTCGTTTTACATTTGAGATCTATGACCTGAAATACCCCCCCCCCCCCCCCCCCCCCCCCCCCCCCGTTACTCATTCTCGCCTATCTATCATATACAGATTGGGGGAAATGGTGTGTGTGTGAGTGTGTACATGCATGATAGAACCCCACCTCCCACAAGATGTCACCCCTCAGGTGTAAATTTTCAATCCTCTACCACATCTGTCATATTTAAAACTATCAGCTACAGGTAATGGACAAAAAATGGAAACAACTAAGTAAAATCACCAATACTGTATTGGACTGTCAGGTGAGTCCAGTACAGCCTGTATGCATTGTGGCATACATACCAATGTTTGAAAGTCAGCAGGAAGGATATGTCATTCATCCACAAGAAATGTGACCAATTCCTGCTTGTTTGATGGAGCTGCAAAACACTGAGACATTGTTCCAGAATTTCCCGTAGATTTTCCAGTGGGTCGATATCTGGTGGTCATTTCATGCCCAAGTAGTTAGCATGCTTTGTTACTGATTAAAGGGACCTGGATTATATATATATATATCTGGTGACTACAGTGGCCATGGTATGTGAAAAAGTTGTCTTACTCTATTCAAATCACTGGGTGACTGCACATGCTATGTGGATGGGAGCATTGTCATCTTGAAAGATGGCTCCCCCTTCATGAAATTCATTACCACTGATGAAAATGATCACTCAAGAGTGCACGCAAACCATGCTGTGAGAAAGCATCCTACACCATTACAGAAGATGTTAACAGTAGGAAACAAGCAATCAAGAGTTGTAAGCTTCCTTTGGTTGGTGCTACATGTGCACTCATCCATTTGTTGGAAACAAATGTAAGGTGATTCATCAGACCATATCACATTCTTCCACTGCTTATGCACTTTGCATCACTGATATGACGACATGCATTGCCAAGTGTGATAAGTGGCTTGTGAAGTTCAACTCTATTGTGCTACCAAGTTTTATGGAGTTCTCAGCATACTGTTTTTGTAACTAGCCTCTTGGATTCTGCATTGAAATCTGTTCACAACTAATCAACTTTAGCTGCTGGTTTCACTTTGCACATTGCATTAACACTTGAATGTCCCATTTCTGAAGTATGTGTATTCACCCACTGTTGTGTTTTGCAGATGATATCTTCCTTTTAGATTCCCATGCAGGCATGATCTTGTTAACTGTCCCTCATGGAATATTAGTAAGTTCAGCTGTCTTATTGATCAAAGTTCCTGCTAAAGATTGCACTCCAACATTCATGCCCTTTTGGATATACTAAGGTCTATTGACAACATGTTACCAATAATTGCATACAATGGGTTTGCCTCTAGACATGACACACGAAACATGCTGGGGTGTCATTTGTGTTTCATGCCATCATCAGTGGTGCTGCAGATGCCGCTGTTTAACATAAACTGAAGGCTTAGATTGTTAATTCAGTGAAATGGAAACTCATATTTTCTTAGCCTAACTAACAGAACGAATCCTTTTGCTCGCTATCTTTGGAACATTGTCTCGTACAATGTTTGAAATTGATTGTGAAAGGTTGATGGTGAACTAGTGTGTGCACTTGCAGTACAGTATGCAGTTATTGATTTTTATATCATTTCTTGGACTTAGCATTGTTACTTGTACATATCTCCCAAGAAATACTTGTTGAAAGCCTGTAGCATGAAGAGCCCTAACCTGGACTTAAAGTCAAACTCCATTTAAAGAATCTCTACTGCGAACCACTGCTTCACTTGCTTAATATATCTTATCCTCGTATTGATAGCCCTTTGTCATCCTTGAAAAGGGTTCTTGAAAAGACAAGGAAAAGGTAAGTTGCTCATTTGACATCAACAATTGAGTCAAAATAGCTTTTGGATGCCATATTCATATTCTGCATGTGACATATCTACTCATCGCATTACTACTTACCTGGAAGACACAATTTGCCAGCTCTCCTGTTTCTACAGTGAATAAATACACCAGTTTTGCACATGAAAGATCCTGATCACCCAACATCGATCTTGTCTCTGCATTAAATCATGCTAGTAGTTTATATGAAGACATCTGTTGCATCATTCGGCAGTTGCAGTAAACTGTACTGATTATCTGCATGCTAAAATGGGAAAATAACATTTCATTCAAGTTCACATTAGAAGCCTGGCTAAAGCAGTGAGTGAACTAGTACATAAGCAATGCCAGTAGTAAATAATTCTTTGAACTTCAACATATACTTTCTTCACTTTACATAGTAAGACTGATTCTTAAGTTTATTGAGCATTTATTCCCTGAAAAGTATATTGTATCAGAACCTAGAGGCATAACTTCAGTTTTAGGGCCCCAAGGTAAATGATTGAATCAAAGCCCCTATAAAATGAAATAAAAAATATATATGTAAAAGCAAAATGAAGCTCTTGGAACTGAGGCATAAATAGGGTAAGGCAATATCTTACCCTAGTTATGCCTCTGTCAGTGCCTTTGAGCACCAAATTTTATCCAACAGTTATTTCTTATCTTAATGTCAGTGGACATATTGTGAAGCATTTAGATTTAAAGTAAACATTTAAACTGTTTGTTAATTAGATCATTATACTTATATCTTTACTAATTTTAAGAGGATATATGTGAGGAAGACTAATTTTCAGAAGAAAAAACACAAAGAAAACAGATACCTGATCCAGGGCTTAGACCCATTTCCCTTTGATTAGTAGCAAAGTACAACCACCACTTGGCTATCAAACTGGTTCTCATTTGGTCTCATAACAAATAAAAATTTCCCCTCAAGGTATGTGAAGACCTCAACAGGCACTAACACAAATAAGCATCCATTCTTTACCTGGGGCTTGAACCTCAGTCTCTTTGATCTGTAGCCTAGCATGCTAAGTACTCTGTCACTTGGACAGTTTACAAAGTTTCATAGCAAAGTAGTGGTATGAGGTAAAAAAATAATTATGCAACTGGTCTGCAACATAATGCTCTACTTTGGCTTATTCATGCCTTGAAATTTTAGGTTAGTGATGATCATAACTAGAAGTAAAATTATGGAACAACATTGTCTCTGAAAAATAAGGAATGCTTGCTTTCAAAGGGAATGAAATTCATCTTTTTATATTTTAGCAGCGTTTGTAGAAATTTGGACTAATGGATATTTTGTGGGGTTTGGAAATGGTAGAAATACACTGGAAGGAGAGCTGTGTACAAATCCCCTCTGATGGAAAGAACCGGCTAGGCATAGCACTTAGTCTGATCCCACTTTTGCATGGTGCATGCATTTAGTACTTTTCAAAAGAGATACTCTCTTGTGAAAGGGCAGGGTTGCTAGATCATTGTGGCCTATTGATCTGGACTACTATGATGCTTTTTTTTCCTACCCTGCTGATGAGTTGCCAACCACACATGGTCTTGGCACTGACTGTGTAATCAGACTTATGGCTTTGAGTTAGATTATGGAGTAATAGTTAACAGACAATAAGGACTGCCAAATGATTTCTGCTAGCAACTGCCAAGAAAGGTACAACAATGCTGACACCCAACATCTTGAAATGTAGTCTACAGATACCGTGGCAAAGTGCTTACATCTATTGTTTCAAAATTTGTCTGGTAAGCTGAGAAGTACGAAATGGCCTACGACTGTGAACATCGAGCACTGATTCTATCATCTAGCAAGGTCATCCTCAGCCACTGTACCAGCCAAGTTTTAAACAACTGGTAACTATTTTTGTCATTCTCAAAATTTCGTTTATATAATAGTAAAGGATAATAACACGAGTTAAGACAATCGTATAATGTCAAATAACAAAGCAAGTGAAAAGTTTAGATTTATGGCAGATTTATGGCCAAGGGGCTAAATTCGGCTTGAACAGCAGAACTTTGTTAGCACACCTCATCCTTATGTTGAGTTTTTAATGTACTTTTAGATGTAATACAACTTTAATCGTGTATTAAATTTATAGATTATGGATCCTGAGCTTGTTGCATTGTATGAGTTTCTGTTAAGGGAAGATCTACCACTGTGTTGTTAGTTGACAGCTCCAAGTGAATAAATGCACAGGTTGCCTTATCAGCTGGTGAATGATCTTGATCAGAGGCCATTGCAGGTACCTGAACTCTTGCTTCTATAGACATCTCCAAACCTGTACTGGGAGAAGTTCTACCTGTGTGGTGGCTAATCCTAATGGTGAAGATGGAGACAGGTTTTTGCCCCATGTCTGTGAGCTACCTCTCTAAATAAATAATGCAGTTTCTTCACACCCCTAATCCCTCTAACCATTTTCATTCTACAGGTGAATGGTTCATAAGGACTCTCCATAGAGATAATTTTTTTTGTGTACTGACACATGAATTCCAGCATTATAGCCTAGATATTTTGGACTTGCAAAAGACCAGATGGACAGGGAAAGGTTGCAAAATTAATCTTAAATTTTTCTTTTCAGGGAAGGTGGATAGAAAACATCTGCAAGTTGTAGGTTTGCTTCTCAGCTTGCATCCTAGTGATGCTCTTCTAAGATATTGACTGCATTAATGAAAGTTTTCTTACCACTAAATTTAAAACTGGGATTGAATGTTATTATGCACCCCACTGAGGACTCTAGTGAGGGGGAGAGATAGTTTTATGGACAACTTCAGGATATTTTGAATTCTATGAAGAATGGAGATGTTACTCTTATGGTAGGTTGACTTGAATGCTAAATTTGGTATTGACTCTGAAGCTTGGAGAGGGGTGATAGGTCCTTTTGGCATTGATAGTTGCAATTGGGGAAAATCTACAGATAAAGTAACAATTTGTTTCTGAAATATTTTAACCCCTTTTTTCTCTCCATTCAATAAATATAATAATAATGTTATTGACCATATGTGACAGATAATACACTTAATAAAACATAATAAATTTAAGACATATAATGCTTACACATAAATAATGAGCTAAAATATATATCGCAATTCAGTATGAATAAATATATACAATTGAACATAAAACCAATATACGAAAAATATTTACTATGAAATGAAATGCATTAAAATAGAAGCCATATAAGAACAACCAATGAGCATTGTTCTTACAGGTTGTCAAATTACGTGATTATTTTTATCAATATGCATTTTTGTTTTACAGTACAGATGTACATAACATAATGCTTCTACTTGTTTTCAAAGGTTTAAGAGTGGAAATAAAATTTCAAAAATCAATTTCAGATTTGTTCATTATAATGACCTATGAAATGAGGTAATTCACTTAACAGTGAAATAAATACAATATTGTTGTATTTATTTCACTGTTGTATTCATTATCAGATTGATACCGGGGAGAATGCTTGAGTAATGCATTTTATAGATTCTTTATTTTAATAATCTTTGTCTAATTTTGATTTTAAAGATATTATTTTTTTCTTATACTGCTCAGTAATTTACTAAAATTTTGTGGAGCTAGAATCATGTAATGTATATGAATAATTCTTTTCTTGAAAAAGGTACAGAATAAAGTTCTCTAAGATTTATTTCTATATGTTGCAATTTTAATATATCAGGGTTTTTAAATACAAACAGAAGGATTTTATAAATATATAATTGTCTTAAATTCAAAATTTTATTTTCAATAATCGTATTTTTTATTTTTGTAATGTTATATATAATAACCTTTAGAAATTTGTTTTGTAATATTATTAATTTATTTAAACAGTTTAAATACGGTCCCCCCCCCAACTAATTGCACAATATTATAGAACTGTATCCATTTCATCAATATCATGTATTTGTATGCTGTTTAATATTGCATGATTAACTAATAGGTTTGATTATATATCATTTATATTTGAATTATCTATTCCATCTAATTTTAAATTTAAATATTTTATCTTAGATTCTAACATTTTTAAATTGATTCTAGTTCTTTGAGATATTTCATGTTTTTTATTTTTATATTAGGCTTAAGAATTTTTAAAATGAAAGTGTAGTGATCTGTTATATCATTTAGAAATAATGCACATTTATAATCATATGTTCTCTAATAAAGATATGATAAATGCAACTTTTAGATAATATATTGAAATAGTCATTAGTTTATTGTTATCATTACAGGAATATAAAGATTTACGTTCTTTATAATCTTGTAAGCAGATGTTAATACTGATATCAATATTGATATAATTCTTTATATCTCCAATAAATATAACATTTTTATATTTAATAGTATTTAAAATTCAATCTAGTTCTTCCAGATACTCATGAATTGAATAACTATGATCCCTATACAGGGTGTCTCAAAAATATAGGTACCAACTTTTAGGGGAGGTAGATAACATCTAAAGGAATGAGAATTGCATAGGAACCCATAACTGGAAATGTCATGGGAAAGTGGTAGCAGAGGTACAAAATCTGAAAGGACACAAGACAGTGATTAGTGGGAAAACATTTATTGGACATAATTATTACAAATGGTGTACTAGATGATGCATTTCATAATGTTATAGCAGATGCTCAAAGTTTCCACCATGAGATGCGATGCATGCGTGACAAACGGTGGCCCGGTACATGTCTGTGTGGGAAGCGTTCTTGATACATTCGTTGAGCGACTCATCCGTTTCCCTCAGCTATTCCATACACTAAGTGCATGTCTGCCAGCTCCCTGTTCGAATACCTTTGCATGCTCTTCGTAAGCTGACTACTGCTTGAATAAAGAAATCCGAAATTTCCCCTCTAGCGCACTGATGAACAGCGCCGCCTATTGACTTACGGTGACGTTTCTGGTTATGGGTTCCTATGCAATTCTCATTCCTTTAGATGTTATCTACCTCCCCTAAAAGTTTGTACCTATATTTTTGAGACACCCTGTATAATTCCATAATACAAAGATCATTTATATTATCAGCAGTATTCATTTCAATGTTAATATTTTGAAAATCAAACAAATCTTCCTTAAAATATTATACCACCAAATTTATTGTAGTCTACATTTAAAAATAATTTGAAATCCTATTACATTAGATAAGCTGATTTCATCATCCTTCACCATGTTTCATTTAATATTATTATATCTAAGTTGTAATTAACAGTAGACAATAAAATTAATAATTCATCAAAATGTGCTCTTTAACTATGAATATTTAGGTAAATTATATTAAAGCAACTGTATTAATTATTTCTAATGAAATCATAAAAGCCCACTATTTTTTCAAATTTTGAACACTTATCATAGCATGGAAAAATATTACAATTTATGATATGAATTATTCAAATTTAAGGAATATTAATTAAATCATAACCATTTGTTATATCTAACATTGGAGAATTCTCATCTTATATACACTTTTCCTTCTTCAGTTGTTTTCCACCATCATACATATTTGAAATTGTGCTCATATCCAAACTTTTTAACTTCATAGAATAGTTTCTTATTTAGCTGGGTTAAATATTTGTTCATGAAGATTCTTGTTTTAATAAATCTGGAAGAGATCTCATTAGCATTGATTTTTTTTTTTAGTAACTTGAAGAAATCTTTTTCTTTGGTCCTCACACTTAAACTTAACTACTTATTTTTGTGAAATTCTGTTTATTCTTTCAGTGACAACTTCTTTAATGTTAAGATGATTTTTGACAGATTTAAAAAGAAAATTTATATTTTCATTTCTTCTGGAAAACCCAATATTTCAATATGAGAGGTTTTAGAATATCGTTCCAAATCATTTAATTTGGTTTTTTCATCACATTCATTTCTGCCTTCAATTGCATTTTTTCATTTTTTAGGATTACATTTTCTATTTCATTAATTCTTATTTTAAATCATTAATAGTTTTGTTTAATTCTAAATATATAATGAGAATTGAATTCTAAGGATCTTTTAAGTTCTTCAAATTCTTCCTTTATAAATAAAATAAATAAATTCTTCACGTATGTAATCAATAATGCCTTTTGTCATTACAAACTGTTACCAGAAACAATTGTATGTGGTTTTAATTTGTTTTTCAATTTCGTTACTTGTTAAATTATTGACATTATCAGATTGATGCCAGGGAGAATGCTTGAGTAGTGCATTTTATAGATTCTTTTTAAGCAGAACACCACAAAACAAACATAACCATCAGCTTAAAGAGCTGTTGCCACTTCTCAGAAGAACATTTTTGTTGAAAATTTATGATAACTGTTCTGCTTAAGAAGAATCTATAAAATGCATTATTCAAGCAAGCATTCTCTCTTGCATCAATCTGATGCAGATGTAAGATGTATAGAAACTAATGATAGTGTCAATCTAACAAGTAAAGATATTGAAACAAAAAACAGATTAAAACCACATTCAGGTTGTTTCTGGTAACAGTTTTGTACTGACAAGACATTACTGATTGTATACGTGAAGAATTTATTAAAAATAATGGATAAAGGAAGAATTTGAAGAACTTAAAAGTTCCTTAGAATTCAATTCTGATTATATATTAGAATTAAACAAAACTATTAATGATTTAAAATTAGAAATTAATAAAATCAAGAATGAAAATTTAATCCTAAGAAATAAAAAAAAAATGCAATTGGAGAAAAAACATTCAAAGAAGTGTTAAACACAAAATTGGCATGTTTTGCCCCTTCAGAGATCTCAACAGGGTTAGCTCTGAATGGGACCAGAATCCTACTATATAATTTGTCTCACTGTGTGCAACAGCTTGAGAGTAATTTTGCACAGGTAAGTAAACTTACCCTTCCAGAGGCCAGCTTGAAAAACTGGTTTATATCCAAAGGCCAAGCTATTTTCTCCCTATGCTCAGCCAAAAGATACAATAGTGCTAAAATCAGTGATAATAGCTGTGTACAGTACTGTGCAAATTAGTTCGGACAATAGGAAAACATGTAACAAAGACACAACTAAAATATTTATTTCTTTAATTGTGTAGTTAATAGTGAATGTGACCCCCCTTAGCTTTCATTACTTCTTTCACCCTTGTAATGCTCCAAAGTAATGCAAAATACTTTTAAGTTTGGACCCTTTTTCTGATCCAATTAGTTTTATGCTCCGGATAGCTGAGACGGGCACCAGGCAATAATTAACAAATTGCCAAAAAATAGAATAAGTTAAATTAGGGTTCAAAATACCAGCAAGCGTTAATGAGTAAGAATTCAAAAATGATTGTCTAGTTAAATATCTAAATATAATCAAAACTTAATTCACGTTGCTCAAGAGAAAAAATTAGTAAAGACTCAAAAGGTTTAAATAACAAACAAATTTATTTCCAAAAATCACTCACCAAAACTTCAATGAAGAAGATACATTAACTGAGCACTCTTCCGTGCTACATGCTTATGCTCTCTGCGCTACAGTGCGCTGTGCTGTGCTACATGCTCTCACTTGTGCTATCTCACTATGCTCCTTACTATGTGCTACTACGCTATGCTAACTGTGACTAGCATGTCACCGGTTTTAACAAGAGCCGAATGTGTCATGTTGCACGCCGGGAAAGACATTTACATAAAATGACGAGCGACGCAAGAGTGGGCGTGTCCTTGTGCACGCGCTTTAGCGGGTGACAGTTGGAAGATCGGAGTTGCGCATACACAACTCCTGACTGTTGAAAACGAGCGCTGTGATGCCAAAAAGGAAATAAAAATTCCCAAAATGATATAATGTAAATTAAGCAAAACTGGTTAAGGTAAAGCAAAAGTGAACGATGGGGCATCACACCCTCTCAACCATTGATGCCACTAGCTTTCCACACATCTCCTGCACTTCAGGGTTGTGGTACCACACTTTCATGACACTGTCTATCATTTTGGTTTTCGTCATGCAATCCATCTTAGATATGCGCGCTTTAATAATGGCCCACAATTTTTCAATGGGGTTTATTTCGGGCGAATTTTCTGGCCACTCCAATACCTTCAAATGTTCCTGGGTAAAGAAGCTCTTAGCAAGCTTAGAATTGTGGCATAGAGCCAGATCCTGTTGAAACACCCCATCACCGTTAGGAAACAGCTTCTGCAGTGTTGGGTCCATTTTCACCTCCAGAATGCCTATGTACTTTTTGCTGTCCATCATTCCTTCAATGGGGTGAAGCGTCTGTGGCCCGGAAGCTGTGAAACATCCCCAAAACATGACCCTGGGTGGGTGTTCGGGGGGATTACTGGATGTGGCCGGATCGAAGAGGTTCTCCAGGCGAACGGCGGACAAAATTTGACCTGTAGCCATGCACCTCAAAGTGGGTTTTGTCGGAAAATATCACTTTTTCCCAATTCTCCATAGTCCAGTCTTGATGTTTCTTTGCCCAGGATAGCCTTTTTTGCTTCATAGCGGGTGTCAAAATCTGCTTTTTGGATGTTTCCTAACGGTGGTGAGGTATTTCAACAGGATCTGGCTCTATGCCACAATTCTAAGCTTGCTAAGAGCTTCTTTACCCAGCAACATTTGAAGGTATTGGAGTGGCCAGAAAATTATTATTCTGGGCGTCGAGCGCAGCAGCCACACTCCAGAAGGCAACGACGTATGGTGAAAGCATCTATATTAACCCCATGAGACACAATCTCCCTTTTGATGTCTCCACTGGTCTTCTTCGGGTCTATGATACTAATTCTTCAAATTGGACTATCATCTCTAGGAGTGGTTTTTCTTCCACAATGTCCTTACGGGACTTCTCCACAGACCCTGTCTTCTTATGCAGCTTCATGATGCTTGTCCCAACTAATTTGCACAGTACTGTATGTCTTTTATATTACTAATTGGCTAAGAGAGTTTGCAACCAGGTGATGACCAGATGATGTTACTACAACACCATGCCCTATCTCTCAAGCTGTTGCACACAGTGAGACAAATTATATAGTAGAATTCTGGTCCCATTCAGAGCTAACCCTGTTCAGATCTCTGAAGGGGCAAAACATGGCAATTTTGTGTTTAATATTTATTGAATGGGAAGAAAAGGGGTGTTAGAGCAATTTTTTATGAAATATTTTAAGTATTTCCTGTTTTTTCAATATGTAAAATTCATGATTCAATTTTCATTGAATAACATTTCAGTATGCATTGCAGAAATGTTAGTGGTGCCTGGCCAATAATGATGAGCCACCCTTGTCTTTGGCATAGCTCACTCAAGGTTCAAGGAGTTATAAGAACATGGTGAAATTAGTGTGAATAGAAACCGAACTCAGTGTGCTTAGTTACTTAACTGCCCTTACTGATTCCAAGTTTTGAAACCTTCCCTTATCCATCAGCATGAAAAGCAAAACTTTGCCATATTAAAATTATTCTGAAATTTCTAGTGCTACACTGATGGTGAAATTTTTTAGATAACCTGTAGAATTTCCATTTAAGATTGTGATTTCATGTGCATTTTTCTATAACACTTACATTTTTTACCTATTTTTCTATTGCTTGATGTTTGTGGATTTGTAAAAACAGTTGTTCCATGATATCTTTTGAACACGATGTAGAAACTTTATGATTTATGTGTCAAATGAAAGCTTGTGATGCAAGGAGTGTCATAGGCTATAAAAAAATTGACCCCCATTCTTCCCCCTAAAAAAGTGAAAATATGAAAACTATTGTTCTGCTATATCTCCAGAACGTGAGTGCTGAAAGTAACAAGCTATATATCAAACAAAAGCTTCTGAAATGGGGAATGTTGTAGGCTATGAAAAATTGACTCCCATGAGCTACCTCAAACACTACTCCAAAAGGGAGGAAAAATGTGGTTGATGTTTGTCATATATCAAATGCATGCTTTCATACTTTAAGCTAGCTCCTTGAAGTTTCAGTTTTGTCTATGTGAACACAAAAATAATCTGTATAGAAAAATGAAATCACTTATATATATTTGCCACTGTTGTTCGATAAAAGGATTTATACTTTTCTATTATTGCACACTCAACTATCATTGAAGATGTTTAAGATTGTGTGTGTGTGTATATATATATATGTTGTCACTACTTTATTCCTGTGTTAATTATTACAATAACCTGGATGAGCATATGCTCCTGGATTATTTACATTGTAATAATGTACATTTATATCAAAAATAACAATATTTGAATTGAAAGTATGTTTTTAGTGACAAAAAAGTGTAATTTTTTAAAAATTTATAAATAGGGTCTTGTACTTGAAAGAATAAAGCCAATTCCCTCCTTGTAGGGAGACCTGTAACAATGTAAATATATCTTATAATTCAACACTGGGGACTGTTAGAATCGCATTCACAGCATCACTGCCATTATTCTCATCGCTGAAAGAGAACGCTGTTTTCATCATATTCCTCGCACCACTCATCAACAGAACATTTCTTCCCTAGTTCTACACATTTTCATGGACACATCTTTCATACAGTGTGCACAAATAGTTGTTTTATCTTCCCACAACCAAGAACTATTGCAACTACCCATTGGACTACATCCCCATCTTCATTTTATCTTTGAGACATTTATCATCACATCTTTGCCATTGAATGCATCATCTAGTAGTTTTCATTTCATCCATCTAGAACTTTTCGTGTGAATTTGTCATCAAGTATAGTCTAGAGTTGATATTTGTCTAAATAAATCTAACCGTCAAGAAGAGTTACTCATTCTTATGAGTTAATAATGATGCCATGAAATTACTTATCAATTTAACCACTATATTCTCTATAAAATGCATATTTAGCTTCCATTGTTGATGAACACCAAGTTTAGGACAAGAAAACATGAACAAATGCAAATATATTTCATTGATAAAACTGCCCAAAACACTGAAACAAAGACCAGGGATGCCAGAGACAATAGTAAATGAAATCTATTGTTCTCATCATAGCAGACATTGCAGCACTTTCTCAAGGCATTTCCTTTTTCATTAGGTTTGCATTTTTTTAGTAGGTGGTTGGTATTTATTTTTTGGTAGGTTACTTGAACTTCATTGTGGAAGTAGTGTTTGGAAACATTAGATTCAAAATAATTGGAGGCTGAAATAACTATTTTTCTCCAGAGCATATGCCATGCAGCTTTATGTATGGAGCATTGTCATTTGGAAAATGTGTATTTCGCTTTTCTTGTACCACAAAATTGTTTCCCTCTATAATATGATAGTGTTTGATTATTAGCAATGATTTGCTCCCTTTGCTCCAGGGAAAACACAACTATTTGGTTTCAAGATAAAAGCAGAAACTTTTTTTGGATTGTGGATCATCATCCTCCTCCTCAAGCAGCCATGGGCTACAGAGGTCCAACCAGACCGTGCAGTTTAATTCTCCAAGCATATCTGACCTGAGCTACATCTGCTGCATCCAGCCACTGCACACCAATTCTAACAGGGTCCTGTTTGACATTATCTGCCCACCGCATCCTTGGTCTCCCCTTCCTTCTGAGGCCTCTAGGCACACTGTTCATAACCCTATTTGCCAATCTATAATTATCCATACAGGCAACATGGCCAAACCAATGGAGTCTCTCTCTGCACAATATGCTGCTTAAAGGAGGTTGCAGACTCCTTTGCCTAACCTCATCATTAGTTACAAAGTTGAACCACCTAATACCCAAGATACTATGTAAGCATCTAGAATCAAAAGCATCTAGTTTCCTGTTATCTTGTTTACAAAGTGTCCAAGTTTCACTACCATAACTAACCCTAGAAAGAACCACACTATTATACAGTCTAATTTTAGTCTTTAGGTGTATACGCCTATTTCTCCACACTCTCCATAAATTCTTAAAAGTCCCGGCAGCAATCCCTATTCGTCTGTTAATCTCATGCCGCACATCACCATTATCTGTTACATAGCTCCCAAGATAATTAAACTGTGACACCTGCTCAAGACTGCAACCATTCAGATTAACTGAATCACAACCTGCCTGACCAATTTTCATCACTTTAGTTTTCTCTGTTTATAACCAAACCTACTCTACTACCAGTCTCATCAACAGCTCGAATGAAAGAGTTCATCTCATCAACATCATTTGCCAAAAGGGCTAAATCATCAGCATAATCTAAATCATAAATTTTATCTCCTGCCCATTTAAGTCCAAAATCTTTCCCTTGAAATGAATTTCGCATAACATAATCAATAACCAAACTAAAGAGAAAAGGAGACAAAATGCACCCTTGTTGAACACCAGAAGTAATGCTAAACCAATTGCTACAATCCTTACCAACTCTCACACATGACTAAGTGTTATTATAGAGAGCTTTCATTATGTTAACTAACTTGTCTGGTATACCATATGATCTCTCAATCAACCACAAATTATGACGATCAACAGTCGAAAACCTTTTGAAATCAACAAAGCTAGCAACCAAAGGTTTCTGAAACTCTAAACATTTCTCAAGAATCTGCCTAAGTGAAAATATCTGATCCACACATCCCCTACCACTTCTGAATCCACATTGCTCATCACGCAACTGACTGTCAACCAGATTTTCGTAATTCTATTAAGCACAATCATGGAAAGAACTTTACCTGGAACAGAGAGTAGGCTGATACCCCTATAGTTATTACAAGAACTGCGATCACCTTTTTTGAAAATAGGGATAACAATAGCTTTGGTAAAATCCTTAGGAACCATGCCTTTATCATAAAAGATATTCAAAATTTCATCTACCCCTGGGGATTTATGAAGTCTAAGTTTAGAAATAGCGCTGTCCCATGGCCGAGTGGTTAGCGTGCTTGGCTACTGACCTAAGGGACCTGGGTTCGAGCCCCGGGTAAGGCATGGATGTATGTGTCGTTTTTCTGCTGAGGTCCTGCCATCCTCTCAGATCTTCTACTGTGGCATATAAACTGACAGGCTCCTGTCAGACCTCTGTGGCAAGAAGCTGCTTGAGGGGGTATTTATTTTATTTTATTATAAGTTTAGAAATAGCATTTTACTACAGAAATGCCTCTAAGCATTTCTGTAGTAATTTCATCTACCCCTGAGGATTTATGAAGTTTAAGTTTAGAAACAGCCAAAATAACTTCAGATTGTGTTATAGGGCCAACATTAAAGCCACCAATGCATCCATCATTATTGCAAACAGTGGGAGTAGAATAACCACATTGTTTAGAACATCGCTGAAATGCTCAGCCCACCTAGTCATGACAGAATCCTCCCCTTTTATAACCTTTCCTTGTTTATCCTTCAATCCCTGTATACCTGTCCGTTTTCTACCACACAAACCATTAACTATCTGGTACAGCTCTCTGATGTTGTGCTGCCTAACTGCTTCCTCAGCTTTGTCAGCCAAGCCATCAAACGAAAGATTCTTATCAGTAGCTAACTGATCCTTTACATGTTTATTAAGCTCTCTGTAATCCTTTCTATTATGACTAGTAGGGTGCTGATTAAGGACATTCCTGCAGTTCCTTCTTTCTGAAATAAGCTCAAGTGACTTATCACTTAAATAATTCTGCCTCCTCTGCTCCTTTTTTCCTAAAAGGAGCAGAAGAGACTGTTAGTTTCCAAAAAAGCCTGTTTAAAATGGCCCCATTCTTCCACAACTTCAGTATTAAGCAAACCATGACCGTCATAATGACTAAGTGACCTATCATGGTAAGCTTTAGCTATAACTGAGTCATTCAGAGCTTCAGTATCAAAGGTAAATTTTTTAACTCTAGCACAGCACTTTTTAAGTTTAAGTTGCAAGACACTTTTAACAAGGTAATGGTCAGATCCAATTTCAGCTCCCCTATATGTCCTGGTATTCCTAACAGAACTAGCCCATTTGCTGTTAATTAATATGTAATCAATCATATTCTTATGCTGCCCATCAGGTGAAACCCATGTGTATTTATGTATGTCGCGATGTTTGTTATATGTGTTAGTTATTCTGAAACCATTGAGTTTACTTACCTGTAGGAGATGTTGCCCATTGCCATTGCAGCTACCAATACCAAAAGGGCATATCACCCCTCCCCCACTCTGCCCACAGTCAGTAAGAGACACCGATGGGCTTGGAAAGTCCGTTGGATGGGACGTTAAGCTGTGGCCCCATGTGCAGGAGAGCCATACCCTGTGCAAGTTAAAGAGCACGCTGGATGGCCTTGACGGGAGCTACCATCTGTCTCCCAACAGCTGTTCCAGTGGGTCCCCTCCCCCAACCTTCTCTGAGCCTTCGGGGTCCATGTGACCTGGCCATTTAGCCCATGGTGTGCAAAAAAGTGCCGCTCAGGGGTAAAACAGCCCAACCCACCCCTCCTCAAAGGTCAGAGTCAGTACCAACTTTGGCATTGAAGTCACCTAGAACAAGGGTAATATCTCCTTTCTTGACAGAATTCAAAATATCCTGAAGTTGTCCGTAAAACCTATCCTCCTCATCCTCAGTGGGTGCATAGCAGCAGATAACATTCAAGTCTTTAACGCTTGTCTGAAATTTTGCTGTAAGAAACCTTTCATTAATGCACTCGTATCCTAGAAGAGCATCACTAGCATGTCTGCTGAGAAGCTGCCCCACACCTTGGTGATGCTTTCCATCCTCCCTCACTGTAAAGAGAAATTTAAAGTTATTTTTAAGTATCTCACCTTTACCTGTCCATCTGGTCTCTTGCAAGCCTAGAATATCTAGGTTATAACGCTGGAATTCCTGCGTGAGGACATCAAGAGAATAATCTCTATGTAATTAAAATCAATCCAAAGTGAATGCACAGTGTTCCCTGTTAAGAAACATTAATTAATAGATTCTGAATATAATTCATCGCCGCCACGGTGGGAACCGAACCCGTATCTCTCCAGATTCACGCCAGAGCACGCATTGCACCACGCGTCGGACAACGAATATTTTCAGAATATGACCTTTTAAATCTTCTTCTTGAGACGTGACTGAGACAGCGCCATCTATACTCAAGGAAATGCAACATTTTCAGTCGTTGCATTTGATTATCAGATGTTAATGAGAATTTCGCTAACGCTACCGTGTTAAATATATAATTAAAATCAATCCAAAGTGAATGCACAGTATTCCCTGTTAAGAAACATTAATTAATAGATTCTGAAAAAAATTCATCACCGCCACGGTGGGAATCGAACTCGCATCTCTCCAGATTCATGCCAGAGCGCACTAACCATTGCACCGTGCGTCGGACAACGAATATTTTCAGAATATGACCTTTTAAATCTTCTTGAGACGTGACTGAGACAGCGCCATCTATACTCAAGGAGATGCAACGTTTTCAGTCGTTGCATTTGATTATCAGATGCTAAACCTTCTCATTAACATTGTGAAGGTTTAACATCTGATAATCAAATGCAACGACTAAAAACGTTGCATCTCCTTGAGTATAGATGGCGCTGTCTCAGTCACGTCTCAAGAAGATTTAAAAGGTCATATTCTGAAAATATTCATTGTCCGACGCGTGGTGCAATGGTTAGCGTGCTCTGGCATGAATCTGGAGAGATGCGGGTTCGATTCCCGCCGTGGCGGCTATGAATTTTTTTCAGAATCTATTAATCTCTATTTAATGTCCTCACATTCCACGTTCTTGCAGAGAGAAAATGACTAGTAGGATTTTTAAAGAAATTAGGTTTGAGATTGGTAGGGCCAACAATATCAAACAGCCCCTGATTGCAGGCATGGGGCAAAAGACCTGTTCCTCTTCCGCTAAAGGCTGAAGTCACCGATGCTGGTAGGAACTTCAGGCACCACCTTTTCAAGTGGACTTTTTCAAGAGCCATATGGCCTGCCTGAGATGCATTACTCCAGTTTAGGCTTGACGATGCCCAACCAGCTAAGTAAGGTTCAGGTACCTGCAATGGCCTCTGATTGGGATTATCCACCAGTTGATATAAGATATACCATGGCTCTGTTCACTTAGGGCTGGCAACCCAGAAGCAAACAGAAAACACAGCGGCAGATTCTCCCTCAACAGAGGCCCACCAGTGCAGTAAGTCCAGGATCAATAATCAAGCTCAAATCCATAAACAAGTCCAGTCTAGTAGGTATAAATGGTCAGCACCAGGACCCTGTGAAGTTGACCACTCCTCAGCAGGGTTGAAAAAAAAGAAAAAAGTGGCCGTAGATGACCAGATCAGCAGGCCATACTGAACTGGCAGCCCTCCCCTTCCGTTCCCTTCCAAAAGAGAATCTCTTTTGAAAGGTACTAATGGCCTGCACCATGAGAAGGTGGAGTCGGACATTAGGTGCTAGACCTGGCCGGTTCTGTGCATTATCACTAGGAATTGGTACACAGCTCTCCTTCCAGTTTATGCCTAGCTACAATTTACAGGCCGATTGGGGATAGATATTGAATATTACAATTTTCATTTTCTGAAATTGCAAGCTTTACTCCCCCTCACATTACCTAATGTGGAAATTCAATGGTTTGGATTTCCAGTTAGAAGGTATTTAAAAAAAATTGCCAGAGATGATATATTCTAGTTTAAACTTGTATTTACTGTTATATTAATATATTAATAAAATTAATTTTGTGCATTGCAGGTAGCATTCACAACAAGAATTTATCATCCAAACATCAACAGTAATGGTAGTATTTGCTTGGACATATTGCGATCACAATGGTCACCAGCACTAACAATATCGAAAGGTTTGTTTCTTAAATGCACATTCTTAAAGGAATAATTTGTTAACTGTTGATTATAAAATACTGTGTGGTACTGAATCATTAAATGTTTGTAAATGTTATCACTGCACATTCTTAAATGCACATTCTTAAAGGAATAATTGTTAAACTGTTGATTATGAAATACTGTGTGGTACTGAATCATTAAATGTTTGCAAATGTTATCACTGAGTTTTGTATAAGATTAGTGCTTTCTAATTTACAGTAACACTGTAAAATGATAAAATGCACTGATAATATATTTTGCTGTCAATAATTTTTAACTTAAATGTAGATAGTTTAACTCAGTTTACAAACATGAAAGTTAATCAGTAGTAATATAATGGTACTATTAATATCTATTAATTGGATACTACCATTGACTCCCATGTTAATTGACAGCCACCATATTATTTACTTGCATATGGTATGTGTTTTGCCACATAAACAATCGTAAACATGGGCTTTGTATATGTATGGGACTTTGTCCCATAAGTGTGAAGGGTGACTCGGTAGTGTGCAAGGCTCATAATCTGCAGTTTGCCAAGTCCCCGCTGTGTTTACATTGCGATCCTACCTTTGCTCAGAAAGGGAACTCTAATGGGCGTTGAAAGGTTGTCACCTATTGTATGGAACATAAAGCTATTGCCCCATGCACAGAAGAGCAATACCCTGTGCATGTTAAAGAGCACAATGTATGGTTTTTGCAGAAAGCCTTCCATCTATCTACTAATACCTTTCTTCCAGACCTTCCTTTGAGCCCTTGATGTCTTTATGACCTGTCCAGTTTAGTCTATTGTGTGCAAAATAATGCTATCCAGAGGTAAAACAACCCATAAGTGTGAAGAGTACAAAACCACCCTGTGTAATTCTGGTCCATGTTTACAGTATTATAGTGAAAAAATTATATAAAAAGAAGTCTTAAAAATATATTAAAAAAGAAGTTTCCTTGCTACATAATTATTTTTTTTTGTGTGTGTGTATAGACACTCTTTTTGTAGATAAAATGTTTTTGGATGTTGGATAAATGCTCAGTGTGTGTTGGGTGGAGGGAGGGTTAAACCCTTGCCAAAATTGCCTTGCCACAGGAAGACTGATTTCTGCGCCAAAGAAGTCCTTTTTGCTTTTGTATTGAAACCTTGTTTTCAAAAAATTATAAAGACCAAAGTTTTTCTTTTTTGATTTGAAAATGGAGAAATTATATGTATATATAGCTGAATGCAATGTTAAAAAAATAGCAAAGTAACAAGTTGTAAGCCACTATTGTGATAGCCACCTATTAAACATAATACCAAAAATCTATGGAAATAAAATACATTGAGTATTAACACTATAATATCCAATGTTTTAAGTAATTCACCATGCAGTATATTAGTAGGAGAAGGTAGGCTGCCGTCCATTGGATGGGACGTTGAGCCATGATCCTGTGTACGGAGAGCCATACCCTGTGCACATTAAAGGACACGCTAGATGGCCTTGACGGGAGGCTACCATCTGTCTCCCAACGGCTGTTCCAATGGGTTCCCTCCCCCAACCTTCTCTGAGCCTTTGGGGTCCTTGTGACCTGGCCATTTAGCCCATGGTGTGCAAAAAAGTGCCGCTCAGAGCTAAAACAACCCAACCCATGCAGTATATTGGATATCCACATGTGTAAGTAATTAATACTATCTACTGTTGCTGGCCTGTGACCTACTTCTACATCTCAGACTTCTAGAAACTTAGATTTATCTAGTTATAGTTTCAATTTGAGGAGAATGAATGATGCATAGGAGAACGAATGATGCATAGAATTCTGGATATATATGATAAAAATATTTCTAGGAATATTGAAATAGGTTTAAGGCAGAAAGGAGTGAAACGAGGAAAGGGTATGTACTACGTAGTTACTTCCAGAATCTTCAGTTTTTAAAAATAGTAATTTTTTGTTAATAAAACTGAGAGTTTGTAAACTTTAACCCTTCCAGTGTCCAGTCTGAAAAACAGGTTTCCATCCAGAGGGCAAGCTATTTTCTCCCTATGTATGCTCAGCAAAAAAAAAAAAATTGGAACTTTTTTGCCAGATAACTAATGAAAGGAATTATGGCATGTAATATGCCAAATTAATCAGCATTTAATTCTGGATTTTCTGAAAATAGAAGTATTTTTCAAAAAAGATTGTTTTATTTTAATAGGACTTTTTTTAGAGTTGTAGTAAAAAAATACATCTGGCAACACAAAAATTTATTTAAAAAAAAGCTAATAGACAAATGATTACATTGTACATGAATAGAATAACTATAATATATTCCTGAATAACAAAAAAATTTTTTTGGTTTTAAGTAAAATTTTCTCATTTTGTAATTTTTTTATCGGTACTTTGATAAATTCCACACTTTTAGCCAAACATAAACAAGTCGACTTTAGAATAATTTTTTAAAAATAACCAATCAATGGAAATAGATCATGTTATATACCAAATTAAACAGAATTTAATTACGAATTTTATGAAATAATATAAACAAATTTGCAAGCATATGATTTTAATAAGCATTTTTCAATGTGATATGGTAAAAGAAAATCGCACTATACAATTAAGGCTTCATTTTGAAAAACCTGATGAATGAAAATAGGTAAATTATATATTTATTGAAAGGAAATATCCTCCCAAATATATTCAACCTGAAATATGATTTTTATTTCTTTTCGGTATTGTATATTTTAAACGGCCAGTGTTATACAAAGTGACTTGGACATCTCGCATTCACGGGATTTTCTGAACTGGTTATGAAATAGAAAAAAAACTTCCTTGGTTGCTTTTTTTTTGCTGAACATTATGAATTTTTTCTTTGGGTATTGAAGTTTGGCTATCTTGGCTAAGTGCAAGAAAGGTTTGTTGTACCAAAGCAAAAAAAAAAAAATTGTTATATCATCTGTGTGCCACAGCCCAGGTACTTAGGAGGTGGGGGGGGGGGGTGAAACTTTCTACTCGAGTTGCCCTCCCACATGACAGCTGATTTCCTTAGCAAGGAAGTCTATTTTTCTTCTTATCCAAGGCATTCATTTTCAGAAAACGGTAAAAACTCGGGTTTTTTTTTACTAAAAAACAAGAAATAATAAAAAAAAATTACGTATAACCTAATGGGATGTGAAATAAAATATCCAAAACTTTTAAGCCGGCCTCCAATCTAGCATAACTTGGAAAGATTGATAAATCAGCTGATCAAAAGATCGCTAACTAATGGAAGTAAATCTACAAAAATTGATTTGCTTCCATATCCAAAACCTCATTTATTTTCAGAAAATGATATTAGATCAAAGTTTTACTGGAAAAGTAATAAATAATAAAATAAAAAAAAATAACCAATAGCCTAATGCAATGTTAAAATATCCACAGCAACAAGTGTAGGCTGGCCATACGATGTAGCATAACTATGAAAAAAATCCATTCTTATCGATCAGCCAAAGGATCACTAATTTCCGAAAATAAACTACTGAAATGAAAACAAATCTAGTTTTTTTCCACTCTTTTTCTATCAAACCTATTTCAGTATTTCCACAGGAAATGAAAACAAATCTAGAAGCCTGAGGTGTAACACATAGCCTAATGCGATGTTAAAATATTCACAGCAACAAGTTGTAGGCCAGCCATATGATGTAGCATAACTATGAAAAAATCAATACTTATCGATTGGCCAAAGGATCACTAATCTCTGAAAATAAACTACTGAAATGAAAACTAAGGTTTAAATATAAAAAATAGTAAATACTAACTTTACAAAAGGTATCCAGTATGCTGGGCCAAAACTGTAAAAAACAGTTATGGTACATGGAATGGAGATAGCCTGTGTCAGCCATCTATCTGTGTATTGTTTGCCTCAGTGAAGCACAGCTAATTAAATGCAACTGCAACCAGAATTTCTAAGAAGAATGTGTTTACTTCCAGTTTCAGTTTTAAGAGTGGGAAAGATGCATAGAATGCTGGGAAAAGGGATAAAAATAACTTGGGAATACTGAAATAGGTTTGACAGAAAAGAGTGTGAAACAGAAAAAAAATGGCAGTACCTATTTTGTAATTGCTTTCAAAATCTATAGTTTTTAAAAATAGTGTTTTTGTTAAATTTTAGGAGATTTTTGAAAATTTAAGGAAAAATTGGTTGATAATAGTTCAAATCAAACTTGTGAGCTTAAATCAGGAGGTTGTTTCAGCAAATAAGAACATTAACAAGCAAATCGGCAATACCGTTTAGTGCTTCTAAGAAATGACAATCGGATGGTTTTATAAAATTATTTGTATTGTAGTTATAAAAATGTATCAAATTAAAAAGCATTATTTTTGAAGCCTCAATTATATATTTTTATAAGAATGTATATTAAAAAATTTACAATGGCAATTTTTATTTTTCAAATATCTATATTTTTTTATTTACTAAAAATGGATACATACGTCCTTGGCCTCTCAATTCAAATTCTCTGATCATATACATAACGATGTGGACACTGGAAGGGTTAAGGAAAAATTTCTTGATAGTTCAAATCAAACTTATGAGCTTAAGATATAAGCAGAAATGTATAGTTTTTTTTTTTCAAATCAATGAAATCCTATATTAAAAAAAAAACTTCCTGGCATCTGATTTCATTTTATTGAGAACACACGTGGATATATTTTTAGTAAAGAACTCAACTCATTGGAGCTGTCTGTTAGCTTATGGGGAAATGGTAGGAGGGTATTAGCCAGTGGCAAACCTATCTCTTGCACTGGGCTAATGACAGTTTGAGCAAGAGAAAAGACTTTTCTGATACATCAAGTTGAGGAATAAGTTGAAAAACCCATTTTTAAACTTATTCCTCAACTCCAGTTGCATTTAGGAGCTCTGAAATACCATTTTTACCTATAAATGCGTAAAAGTGGTATTTCAGAGCACGTTAAAGAACACACATGTGTAAATAAAAGTTAGGTAAAACTTTAATATTTAAAAAAGGTTTTTATGGTACTAACCATAATATTGTTCATGGCTGTATATGCTGGTTTCATGAACCATATTTTCAAGGTCATGGCAGCATGAGGTTTAATACACAAGTGCCATTCTTCTGGGAAGTATTTCTGTTAAGTGACGAGTGGTTAGCACGCTTGGCTACTGATCTAAGGGACCTGGGATAAGGCATGGTTGTGTGTCGTTTTTCTGCTGAGGTCCTGCCATCCTCTCAGATCTCCTGTGGTATATAAACTGACAGGCTCCTGTTAGACCTCTGTGGCTAGCAGCTGCTTGAGGGGGTATTTATTTATTTTAAAAAAGAAGTCAACATATTTTCCCTGGTGAGCTAGATTATTGTACTTCACTGTTTCTGCTGGTAATATAACTTGAAAACTGAATTATGCTTTATTTTTGATTAATCTATAATAATTAACAAAGAAACTTTGAAACATCTGGTCTGCTGGTGTAAGCTTGCCTCCTTTTTTAATTTCAAGGAAAAATATTTATGCTAGTATGACCTTAAAAACATTAGTTTATATTTGCTATTTGGGCTATGTAATGGTCCACTGACACAGCGGCAGCATTGCTAGAAATTCAGCTTCATTTCTCCACAATAATTGTGTAAGTCTTTCAGCTGAAGTTCTCCATTACTCTGTCTATGAATTGAGGATGTAATGCTCGAAAGATTAACTTTTCAAGTTGGATCTTTTGTCTGATCCAAATTTATTTAAAATTCCAGATAGCTTTGTCTTGCACCAGGCAATATTAACTTGCCAAATAAAGTTGAAATAGAGTTCATTATGTATATAGCGTTACTTATCGAGTAAGAATTCCAAAAAAGATTGTCAAATTTAATTGAAGTTTAAATCTAATCAGGAATCAATTAACATTGCTCAAGAAAAAATATAGCAAAAATTCAAAAGTTTCTAAAACAGTTATTTCCAAAAAAATTCAAAGATTCACCAAATTTAATGGAAGAATGCAAAAGTTGGAGTACTAGCAATTCACATCTATCGACACAACACATACTTCTCACAATACTTCCGACTCCTACATCTCTACTAACTATACTGTCAGTTCTACTATTCACAATCTCATTCTGACTCTGTGACCTGATGTTACTTAGTGTACATGCTGCATGCAAATCTGGCATGTGACTGTTGCATGCCGGGAAAACATTTGAATAATCTGATGATCATGCTAGCTATGTCGCAAGAGCTATCCAAAAAAATAATAATCCCTAAAATAAAATATAAATAAAGTAAAACTGGTTAAGGAAAAGTAAAAGTGAATGGGTGGACATCACAAGGAACAGAAAAGGAAGATTATAATCTTCCTATTATAGAATGTTCCTTGATGAAGTACAATTGGAAACTGATTTTACCATGGCAATCACAGGTCAGTGAGTTTTCCCACCTGTGCCATCTTAGGTGACACCATTGAAGGAAATTACTATTCTTTCTAATTAAAGTAAGACAGTAAATCAGTGTAATCAAAGTGAGATGTGTGTAATGCTTGTGAAAGCAGACCAAAGCAATAGCATGAACACAATGACCTCGGTAATAATTATTACTAAAAAAAGTACAAGCTGTCTGTTTTCTTGTTAAACTCTTAAGTTATGGATTTATCAGTTTTAGAAACCCGCATCTAGCAACAAAATAATGTGTCATCATAATGCCCAGCAGATTGGAAACTGGTTTCAGGAACATGACAAAGAATTTTTCATCCTCCCATGGGCACCCAGCTCATCAGATCTGAACCCAATTTTGCATATTTGGTACCTCCCTGATAGCGGGAATGCATGGGTAGCACTACCACAGAACATACTGCAACACCTTGTGGAGTCCATGGCCCAATGTGTACAGGCAGTATTATGTGTAAAAGGTGGCCCCACAAGTTTGTGGTAGGTTGTTGCTAATGCGAACCAACTTGGTGTATATGCATCCATTAAATATTAGGGGGAAAATTGTTTTGAGCCAGGTGGGATATGAACCTACATCTTGATAACCTGTAAGATGCTCTGACAGCTGAGATACTGGCCACTTTTCACTATTTATACTTTATTCATTATATCATGGAGTCATTGGCATTTATCTTAACTCTAACCGAAGACTTGAGTCGGCAAAGTATATTCCAGGTTTGTGCTTAAGACCAGTTACATCTCAAGTGGGGGTGTGGGTGGCTCAGTCAGTAGTATTCCAGGCTTGTAATCTGTAGTTCCCAGGTTAGAGTCCCAGCTGGGTAAGCATTGAGATTTATCTCTGCAAAACTCCCTGCCCATGGTCAGTAGGGGACACAGCTGAGTTTGGAAAGACCACTGTCCGTCGGATGGGATGTTAAGTTGTGGCCCCATGTACGGGATAATCATACCCTGTGCACGTTAAAGAACACACTCGATGGCCTTGACATGAGGCTACCGTCTGTCTCCCAACAGCTGTTCCAACGGGTCCCCCAATCTTCTCTGAGCCTTCACGGTTCATGTGACCTGGACATTTAACCCATAGCGTGCAAAAAAGTGCCACTCAGAGGTAAAACAACCCAACCCATCTCAAGTGACATTGACTAAAAGGAGAACCATAATCTTTAAGCTTAAAAATGCTGTGCTTAATAATACATACAGGCAAGAACTTGTAGGCTGAATATATTCATTTAATATAGAGGAAAAATTGTCTTCAGCTGGGTGGTACTTGTATTTTTAAACAATAAAGAACATTACGCCGTCCCATGGCCGAGTGATTAGTGCGCTTGGCTACTGATCTAAGCGACCCGGGTTAGAAACCCAGATATGGACATTTTGTTGTTTTTCTGCTGAGGTCCTGCCATCCTCACAGACCTACTATGGCATATAAACTGACAGGCTCCTATCAGACCTTTGTGGCAAGCAGCTGCTTGAGGGAGTATTTTTTTTTTTAAAGAACATTATAATGGTCACTGATCTATGACAACCTATGCATATACAAATTCACCCTGTTTGGTGTGAGATAACGTGTAGATTAGAATGGCTTTTGAACGTAGTAGTCATCTTAATTACCTGGCAGTCATCTGGCAATCGAACCTTTTTTGTTTCTAACATTAGCAGTTTCATGTAAAAATTAGTTGCATGTGTTGTAATTATTTACCAAAGTATATAAGGAATAAAAATTAAAATTACCAAAGTAATAAAGCAATAAAATTTAAAATATGCCAGTCAAGTTAGGACATATTACATTTTGTTCACTCTAATATAGTGTATGTTTTAACATTTGCATTACATTTTGTTTGTTTCAGTTTTGTTGTCAATATGCTCTCTGCTGTGTGACCCAAACCCAGATGATCCTCTTGTACCTGAAATAGCCAAAATCTACAAGACTGATCGGGAGAAGTATAATGAGCTGGCAAGAGAATGGACAAGGAAATATGCTATGTGACCTCAGAGAATAATTGAAATAGTGCTTCTTCCATTCACCATTTCTTTCTGCCTGTTTTCCTGTTCTGGTCAGTCAGGTTTGGGGGCCAGTTTTTTCTTGGGAATTTTGTAGCATTTGAAAACCATGGATCGTATTCAGCATCTTCAAGGGATCACCAAGCAGTGTTAATATAGCAAGGAAATCCTTGGTGCTTGTAGCACAAGTGATCAGAGTTTAATTTATCCTTTCGGTACTATTAATTGAAATTAAATATAAAAACTGTGCTTCAAATTCAATGCCAGACGTCAGTTGTGACTAAGCTTTTATAGCATAAACATAATTGTGAAGGTCACATGACATCAGGATGCTCAAGTTCTTAACTATTTAGAGTTATACAAAATGCTTCTGTAACCAGAACCGGAAAATCTTGTCAGCAATTCAGTGGAAAACATGTCCAGACATGTATTTGTGTCTTTGTGTAAATGTATTTTTTTTCCCTGATGAATACTGACTTGTGCTGTGTAAATAAAACTTTTTACATCTGCCAGCAAAAAGAAAAAATTGTCTTGGCATTTCATTATTCACATGTTCAATCTTCCTCTTTTTTTTTCTTAAATGCTATAAACAGTTATTGCATCAAACGATAACTAATCACTAAAACTGCACATTAATAAAGTAGGATACAAGTTCACTGTTTCTTGTTTAAATTACACAATCTTGCCTTAGAAAAGTTACGTAAAATATTGGGTAAGGGTTAGTCATTGTAATTTTATGTGTAAAAATGATTTCTCGTAAGTACTGCTGATCTAAAGGACCTGGGTTCGAGCCCCGGATAAGGCATGGATGTTTGTGTCGTTTTTCTGCTGAGGTCCCATCCTCAGACCTTCTACTATGGCATATAAACTGACGGGCTCCTATCAGACCTCTGTGGCAAGCAGCTGCTTGAGAGGGTATTTTATTTTTATTATTTAAGCACTTGTTAAATAATTCACTGCAGAATAAGCCCGAGTTGATGTAACATGGCAGTAAGTTACTAATTTTCTTTTGCCCAGAGTAAATTGCATCATAATTAAAAGTTATAATTTGTAAAATTTATGGAGTCCCATAAAGGTGATGCATATTATCAGTAACCTGGCTGTAACAGTACTTTGTAGCTATACATGTGCTGTTCCTAGTAAATAATCATTAACAAGGAGGTAGTAGTATTAATTTCAGCATAAAATGTTGGAAAATATTTTCCCCCATTTCAGTTGATTATACAATGCGGAACAATTTTCGGACCTATTCTCAGAACCATAAAAGCAAAACCATTTAATGAATGAATGGTTGATATTGCACAACGTGCTTACATTGTCGTGTTGGGTTGTTTTACCTCTGAGCGGCACTTTTTTGCACACCATGGGCTAAATGGCCAGGTCACATGGACCCCGAAGGCTCAGAGAAGGTAGGGGGAGGGGACCCACTGGAACAGCTGTTGGGAGACAGATGGTAGCTTCCCGTCAAGGCCATCCAGCGTGTTCTTTAACGTGCACAGGGTATGGCTCTCCCGCACACGGGGCCACGGCTTAACGTCCCATCCGACGGACGGCGGCCTTTCCAAGCCCATCGGTGTCCCCTACTGACCGTGGGCAGGGCAGGGAATTTTTGCGGAGATAAATCTCGACGCTGACCCAGCTGGGACTCGAACCTGGGAACTACAGATTACGAGCCTGGCGCGCTACCGACTGAGCCACCCCCGCCCCACATTGTCGTGTAGACGATCTTGCACTTGTTAGTAGGAGATGGCTATGACCTTATTTGATATGTGCTCCAATATTTATGGAAAAACACAAGATATTTGAAGGAGAGCCATTTCATTGTACATAAGTAGTTGTGTAAAATTTGAAAATCTTTAAATAGAATTGAACTTAGAATGAAAAATACCACTGATATTTCCTTATTAACATGCAATTCCTTATTTTTCATTCTAAGTTCAATCAGTGGTAAAGCAAGGGAAGTAATCATCATCAAGCAGCCATGGGCTACGGAGGTCTAACCAGACTGTAATTTAGTTCTAGCAAGTAACCTGAGCTACATCTACTGCATCTGGCCACTGCACACCAATTATAACAAGGTCCTGTTTGACATTGTCCGACCACTGCATCCTAGGTCTCCCCCTCTTTCTGAGGCCTCAAGGCACACTGTTCATAACACTATTCGCCAATCTATAATTATTCATACGGGCAACATGGCCAAACCAACGGAGTCTCTGCACAATATGCTGCTTAAAGGAGGTTGCAGACTCCTTTGCCTAACATCATTAGTTACAAAGTTGAACCACCTAATGCCCAAGATACTGCGTAAGCATCTAGTTTCCTGTTATCTTGTTTACAAAGTGTCCAAGTTTCACTACCATAACTAACCCTAGAAAGAACCACACTATTATACAGTCTAATTTTAGTCTTTAGGTGTATACGCCTATTTCTCCACACTCTCCATAGATTCTTAAAAGTCCCGGCAGCAATCCCTATTCGTCTGTTAATCTCGTGCCGCACATCACCATTATCTATTACACAGCTCCCAAGATAATTAAACTGTGACACCTGCTCAAGACTGCAACCATTCAGATTAACTGAATCACAACCTGCCTGACCAATTTTCATCACTTTAGTTTTCTCTGTTTATAACCAAACCTACTCTACTACCAGTCTCATCAACATCATTTGCCAAAAGGGCTAAATCATCAGCATAATCTAAATCAGAAATTTTCGTATCTCCAGCCCATTTAAGGCCAAAATCTTTCCCTTGAAGTGAATTTCGCATAACATAATCAATAACCAAACTAAAGAGAAAAGGAGACAAAATGCACCCTTGTCGAACACTAGAAGCAATGCTAAACCAATTGCTACAAGTCTTACTAACTCTCACACATGACTCGGTGTTATTATAGAGCTTTCATTATGTTAACTTGTCAGGTATACCATATGATCTCACAATCAACCACAAATTATGATCAACAGAGTTGAAAGCCTTTTTGAAATCAACAGAGCTAGCAACCAAAGGTTTCGGAAACTAAACATTTCTCAAGAATCTGCCTAAGTGAAAATATCTGATCCACACATCCCCTACCACTTCTGAATCCACATTGCTCTTCACGCAATTGACTGTCAACCAGATTCTTAATTCTATTAGCAGAATCATGGAAAGAACTTTACCTGGAACAGAGTAGGCTGATACCCCTATAGTTATCACAAGAACTGCGATCACCTTTTTTGAAAATAGGGATAACAATAGCTCTGGTAAAATCCTTAGGAACCATGCCTTTATCATAAAACATATTCAGAATTTCAGTCATCCAAGTGGTAACCGAAACATTCCCAGCTCTAAGCATTTCGGTAGTAATTTCATCTACCCCTGAGGATTTATGAAGTTTAAGTTTAGAAACAGCCACAATAACTTCAGATTGTGTTATAGGGCCAACATTAAAGCCACCAATGCATCTATCATTGCAAACAATGGGAGTAGAACTAACTATGTTGTTTATAACATCACTGAAATGCTCAGCCCACCTAGCAATGACAGAATCCTCACCTTCTATAAACTTACATTGTTTATCCTTCAATCCCTGTATACCTGTCCGTTTTCTACCACACAAAACATTAACTATCTGGTACAGCTGTTGTGCTGTCTAACTGCTTCCTCGGCTTTGTCAGCCAAAGATTCTTAGCAGCAGCTAACTGATCCTTTACAAGTTTATTAAGGTCTCTGTAATGCTTTCTATTAGTACTAATAGGGTATTGATTAAGGGCATTCCTGCAGTTCTTTCCGAAATAAGCTCAAGTGCCTTATCCCTCAGATAATTCTCCTTTTTTCTTAAAAGTGTACTGTTTGTGTCCAAAAAAGCCTGTTTAAAATGATCCCGTTCTTCCTCAACTTCAGTAGTAAGCATACCATGACTGTCATAATGACTTAAGTAACCTATCATGGTAAGCTTTAGCTATAACTGGATCTTTCAGAGCTTCAGTATTAAAGGTAAATTTTTTAACTTTAGCACAACACTTTTTAAGTTTAAGCTGCAAAACACTTAACAAGGTAATGGTCAGATCCAATTTCAGCTCCCTTATATGCCCTGGTATTCCTAACAGAACTAGCCCATTTGCTGTTAATTACTATATAATCAATCGTATTCTTATGCAGCCCATCGGGTGAAACCCATGTGTAACTTATGTATGTTGCGGTGTTTGTAATAAGTGTTAGTTATTCTGAATCCATTGAGTTTACTTAACGAGAGACGTTGCCCATTGCAGCTACCAATACCAAAAGGGCCTATCATGCCTTCCCAAAGGTCAGAGTCTACCAACTTTGGCATTGAAGTCACCAAGAACAAGGGTAATATCTCCTTGACAGAATTCAAAATATCCTGAAGTTGTTCATAAAACCTATCCTTCGCATCCTCATCGGCATCCTCAGTGGGGACATAACAGCAGATAACATTCAGGTCTTGAACGCTTGTCTGAAATTTTGCTGTAAGAAACCTTTGCTGTAAGAAATGCACTCGTATCCTTTCATGTCTGCTACTCAGCAGACACTGGCGTGTCTGCTGAGAAGCAGACCCACGCCTTGCTGATGCTTATTGTTGTCCCTCCCTGAAAAGAGAAATTTAAGATTATTTTTAAGAATCTGACCTTTATCTGTCCATCTGGTCTCTTCCAAGCCGAGAATATCTAAATTATAATGGTGGAATTCTTGTGTGAGGACATCAAGAGAAAAAGCTCAGTGCAGAGTCCTCACATTCAAACTACCTATGGAGGGAAAATGGTTAGTGGGATGTTTAAAGAAACTATCTTTATTGAGAGAGGGAATGCCGACAATATCAAACAGCCCCTTAATCGCAGACATGGGGCAAAGACCCATTCCCCCACCACTAAAGGCTGAAGCCATCTACACTGGAAGACTTCCTCCAATGTAGAATTTGACGATGTCAATAGAAGCAAAGGGTTCAGATGCCTGCGATGACCTCTGCTCACGATTATCCACCAGCTGGTACACATATCCTGTGAATCTATTCCCTTGGGGCTGTCAACCCACAAACAAACAGAAAACACAGCGGAAGATTTTCCCTCCACAGAAGCCCACCAGTGCAGCAAAATCAGGATCCATAATCAAGCTCAGAGCCATATATCTGTCCAGTCCAGTGGGTTTATATGGTCAGCACCAGGACCCTGTGTGGTTGACCACTCCTCAGCAGGGTAGAAAAAAAAGAAAAGTAGCCATAATTGTCCAGATCAGTAGGTCACACTAATCTGGCAGCCCTCCCCTTCCGTTCACTTCCACAAGAGAGTATCTCTTTTGAAAGGTACTAACGGTCTGCACCACGAGAAGGTGGGGTCGGACATTAGGTGTTAGGCCTGGCCGGTTCTATGCATCATCACACTCGAATTTAATGTGCGCCTTGGGCCTCATAGAGTTTAAATCCGGCTCTGGTTATAACATTCTGTCTGCATTAAAGATAGACTTGATTTTCAAACGCAATGCAGTATTACCCAAGGAAACCCCCCATACAGAAAATTTGAAACCGATCACACAATTTTTTGAAAAGTTCTGGGGTCCCCAAAATTTGCTAAATGTTTGTTAATTAAACTGTATAATATCACTGGCGCTGATAGCAAACGACTTCGTTCATTGTTGATGCCGACAACGAGGGACACTCAATATCTTATATCGGTATTTGCTATAGCTAGCTTTTACAAAAATGTTATTTCCCTCCTTTTTTGTCTGCTCGCATGCAGGAAGTTAGCTTCATTTTGTTTTAAGCAAGAAAATTTTCATGGTTTATAGCTAATACCAATTGCAATATACTATTTTTTATCAGATTTATCCAATTAACTGAAATTACTATTAGTGGGTATTTGAGTCGCAAAGCTGTAATCCTCATTCTCTTCGAAAAGCATTCGATATCGAATATTTTGTGTTACAATAGTTATTACAAAGTGAAAAACGGACTAGAATCCATAAATTCACGGAATAAGATTTCAAGTAATGCAGGTCAGAGAGTGCTGAGAAATTAATCTCCCATTTGTAAGCTTTCCAGCAAGTTATCATTATCATCATCATCATCCTCAAGCAGCCATGGGCTACGGAGGTCCAACCAGACTGCGCAGTTTAATTCTCCAAGCATATCTGTCCTGAGCTACATCTGCTGCATCCGGCCACTGTACACCAATTCTAACAAGGTCCTGTTTGACATTGTCTGCCCACCGCATCCTAGGTCTCCCCTCCTTCTGAGGCCTCTAGGCACACTGTTCATAACCCTATTCGCCAATCTATAATTATCCATACGGGCAACATGGCCAAACCAGCGGAGTCTCTCTCTGCACAATATGCTGCTTAAAGGAGGTTGCAGACTCCTCTGCCTAACCTCATCATTAGTTACAAAGTTAAACCACCTAATATCCAAGATACTGCGTAAGCATCTAGAATCAAAAGCATCTAGTTTCCTGTTATCTTGCTTACACAGCGTCCAAGTTTCACTACCATAACTAACTCTAGAAACAACCAAACTATTATACAGTCTAATTTTAGTCTTTAGCTGTATACGCCTATTTCTCCACAATCTCCATAGATTCTTAAAAGTCCCGGCAGCAATACCTATTCGTCTGTTAATCTCATGCCGCACATCACCAGTATCAGTTACGCAGCTCCCAAGGTAATTAAACTGTGACACCTGCTCAAGACTGCAACCATTCAGATTAACTGAATCACAACCTGCCTGACCAATTTTCATCACTTTAGTTTTCTCTCTGTTTATAACCAAACCTACTGTACTACCAGTCTCATCAACAGTTCGAATGAAAGAGTTCATCTCATCAACATCATTTGCCAAAAGGGCTAAATCATCAGCATAATCTAAATCAGAAATTTTCGTATCTCCAGCCCATTTAAGGCCAAAAGCTTTCCCTTGAAGTGAATTTCGCACAACATAATCAACAACCAAACTAAAGAGAAAAGGAGGCAAAATGCACCCTTGTCGAACACCAGAAGTAATGCTAAACCAATTGCTACAAGATTTACCAACTCTCACACATGACTCAGTGTTATTATAGAGAGCTTTCATTATGTTAACTAACTTGTCTGGTATACCATATGATCTCACAATCAACCACAAATTATGACGATCAACAGAGTCGAAAGCCTTTTTGAAATCAACAAAGCTAGCAACCAAAGGTTTCTGAAACTCTAAACATTTCTCAAGAATCTGCCTAAGTGAAAATATCTGATCTACACATCCCCTACCACTTCTGAATCCACATTGCTCATCACGCAACTGACTGTCAACCAGATTTTCGTAATTCTATTAAGCACAATCATGGAAAGAACTTTACCTGGAACAGAGAGTAGGCTGATACCCCTAGAGTTATTACAAGAACTGCGATCACCTTTTTTGAAAATAGGGATAATAATAGCTCTGGTAAAATCTTTAGGAACCATGCCTTTATCATAAAAGTTATTCAAAATTTCAGTCATCCAAATGGTAACTGAAACATTCCCAGCTCTAAGCATTTCCGTAGTAATTTCATCCACCCCTGGGGATTTATGAAGTTTAAGTTTAGAAATAGCCAAACTAACTTCAGATTGTGTTATAGGGCCAACATTAAAGCCAACAATGCATCTATCATCATTGCAAACAATGGGAGTAGAACTAACCACATTGTTTAGAACATCACTGAAATGCTCAGCCCACCTTGCCATGACAGAATCCTCACCTTCTGTAACCTTGCCTTGTTTATCCTTCAATCCCTGTATACCTGTTCGTTTTCTACCACACAAAACATTAACTATCTGGTACAGCTCTCTACTGTTGTGCTGTCTAACTGCTTCCTCAGCTTTGTCAGCAAGGCCATCAAGCCAAAGATTCTTATCAGTAGCTAACTGATCCTTTACACGTTTATTAAGTTCTTTGTAATGCTTTCTATTAGGACTAGTAGGGTACTGATTAAGGACATTCCTGCAGTTCCTTCTTTCTGAAAAAAGCTCAAGTGCCTTATCAGTTAAATAATTCTGCCTCCTCTGCTCCTTTTTCCCTAAAAGAGTACTGTTAGTTTCCAAAAAAGCCTGTTTAAAATGGCCCCATTCTTCCTCAACTTCAGCATTAAGCAAACCATGACTGTCATAATGACTAAGTAACCTATCGTGGTAAGCTTTAGCTATAACTGGGTCTTTCAGAGCTTCAGTATTAAAGGTACCCCGAAAATCGCATAAATTCAGGAAAATAAGAATGCGTAAAAAAAAGTGAGGAAAATTGGTTCGAAAATCTGAAAGAAATTGATATAAAATTTAAAATAGATTTGTGTTAAAATTGTATCCATTTAATTTTATTGAACAGTAATAATTCTTTTTACATTTTTTCATCAGAATTATCGTCGCTATCTGAAAATACTCGGCAGCATTTTTGAACTGGTGTGAAATCACTTTCATCACTAGAAGAGATAGTCAGCGCATCAGATCTGCATCGTAAAGACAATGGTTCGTCACGAATAGAATTAGCGTCAACTTCATGCTCGTTCTGTGTTGTTTTTTTGTCCTCTGACAATATGTAATCAGTGATTAAACTTTGTGTTGATGATTGTACTAATTTCTTATGCAGTTCGCGATATCCAGACATACAATTCTTCAGCTCACGTTGGAATTTGAAGGGCTGATTCAGAATTTGTGTCATTAACAAGAAAATGATTTTCCAATTTATTAAAAAGTTGAAGACCTCGAATTATATTTGCAGTGAGGGGAACAGGTTCTTCTTCCACTTCACTATCGTTTTCTGGTTCTTCGACAATATCTGAAGTCATATCCATAATATCATCACCACTTAAGGTCCACAAGCAATTCGTCTATGTCATTCTTGCTAAAGGTATCAAAACCTTCGCCACCAATTTCATGTGCCAAAGTAATGATTTCAGTTGATAATGTCGATGTTTGATTGGTTTCATTGTTTGCAACGCATCCATCAAAATATGAGACCAAGCTGCTTTCCAGCAGGCATTTAAAGTTTGTGGTCTTATTTCAGTGATAGCAGATGCAACATGATTTAAACAGTCAAAAATAGAAAATTTTTTCCAAACGTCAGTTACTGTTAATGACTCATTTTCTAGTTTATCCAATATAAATTAATAAGTACGATTCACGTAATATTTTTTTAAAAGTAGTAATTATGCCTTGATCTAATGGTTGAATAATGCTTGTTGTATTGGGTGGAAAAAATACATTCATGAAATATGCGAACCGCATTAAAAAGATACGCATAAAAAGAGACTCGAGTATATAAAACTTTAGTTTCTAATAAGTTAAGAATTACGTATTTATATAGGTACATTTGATATGTGACGTAGAACTACGCTTGCCGTAATTTTCAGTTTTGTATTCGTTATTTTCGTCGATAGCACAAACTATGGCAATGGAAAAAAAGCCAAACGAATTTTTATGTTAATGAAAAAACGAGCACTATTTATAAGATTATTTGCATTTAAAGTTTTGCCATTTTCACCCATTTGCTTTTCATAGTTAGTTTTCAAAAACAGTTCTGTTTTTGTAAATTTTATAATTTTTTAAGAGACGCAGAATCTATTTCTTACCCCGTAGCTGAGTGGTTAGTATGCTTGGCTATTGATCAAAGGGACCTGGATTCGAATCCCGGGTAAAGCATGGATGTTTGTTATTTTTCTACTGAGGTCCCGCTATCCTCTTGTCTGATCTCTGGTAAGCAGCTGTTTTAAGAGCGGGGGTTAATTTTTTAGACAGCCGAATTTACATCTCGCGGGCATACCTAACGTTATTAATTATAGCAGAAATCATTAGTAAACTATATAATTTTACTCTCCCTAATTGGCAGTGAAACAACAATTCAACAAGGCTTGCCATACCTAGAACTGTTCACATAGAAGACACAAGCTAACTTGCATGCGGAACTGGTCAGTCTTGAAACTTAGGTTTATACCTGAAGGCAAAATTGACGTTTGCAGGGCCCTTAACAAATCTATAAAGCAGAATTGTGCGTTGTTTAGCCTTCAGTATTCGCGAATTTATGTTGAGTGAATATACTGCAGGTCGTGATAGGAATTTGGCAAATTTTTTAAAACGAAATGGGGGTGAGGGTCAGGATATTCTCACATTTCCTATTCAAAAAGTTTTGCTTATACTGACGTTTTTCACTAACGCATCTCTCGACATAAGTTACATCGTATTGTTTTAAAAATTCCAACTATTTGCCTGTAATAGAATACCCAAATTATTTTAAATTTTATTGTTTCCTGCAATAATTTTATTTAACATTAGCCGTATAAAATGATTTTACACGATAGTTCATTGTACAAGCAATCCCCGTTTAACACACAAGCTTTTCGGGAAGATCTGCTTTAAACGGGAAATTTCATATGCTTGTTTTATGCATATCGTTGATTTTTTTTTTCTTTTCTGAATTTTGTATTATACTGATTTTTTTTCAGAAAAAGTAATTATAATTTACATTTTTCATTAAAAAACAACATAAATGAATAATTGTATGAAATGTGTACAAAATAATCGTATCAGAATAATATGATCACATGCGGAATTGCAGTGTACCCACCCAGGTGCGTCACAGAGTACATATGACAAGGTAGACCACTTGCAGATATAAGCAGTCAGCCAGGACAGATGAGCCATAGTGTGTAACGTGAGCACAATTACAGGGGTATTGATTTGACGGGCATTCAAAAAGAAATGCAATTCGGCTACCACTCCAAGGGTTCAAGCATGTCGTAAAAAGCAGACTTCATGGGCTGTAGTAAGGGTGTACCAAGAATGGACTGCTGGCACACCAAGTAACTCCAGACGTCATAACTGTGGAGCCCAAAGGCCATCGACCTCAGAGGAGAACGTCGACTGGTAAAGGGCAATCGACCCACAACGGTGCAGCAATTGACCACTCAAATGAACACTGGGGCACCCAGGTACCCTGTTACCCATGGATTGGTGCTGTGTAACCCATGTTAACCAAGGTCCATCGGCAACGATGCCTGCAGTTCGCACGGGATCACATTTTCGTCATTTCACAATGGAAGAGTGGGAAAAGGTTGCCTTCTCCAACAAATCGAAGTTTCTCCAGAAGTGATGGGCAGTGGCAGATACAGCGTCAGACATGCGAGAACCAACAATCGGACACACTTGATCAAGTACAGGCCGGCAGTGTGCATGTATGGGCGATATTTTCCTGGTATGACCTGGGATCATTGGATGGGTCCCTGAACTCCAATGGCTACCTGTCCATCCTCGCTGACCACATGCATCCCTTCATGTTGGACGTTTACCCTGGTGGTGATGGTGTCTACCAACAAGACAATTTGCCTGCCATATTGCTAAGGTGCGTGACTGGTTCCATGAACACGACAGCGATGTCTCCGTTCTCTCTTGGCTGGCAAATTCGCCTGACCTTAATTCCATAGAGCACTTGTGGGACCATTTGGATCGACAGGTTCGGTGTGTCGACCCACAACCACGTTTATCTCTGGAACCTCGGTGCTCTGCTGGAGTCCTAATTGTCCATTCCAAGGCCTCATTGCATCCATGCCACATTGTCTCGCTGCTGTCATCTTGGCCAAGGGTGGTTATTCCCATTATTAGGTGGGTCATCATATTCTGATATGACTGTGTATATGATCCATTTGTTTATTTCACAATTTATTTCTTTATATGGAAACCATTTTGTGTGGTTTGATTGTCTCAGTTTTGTGCGTAATATTTCAAAACATTCTGTATTAGAAAAAAATAATTGACACTAGTAACTAGTATTGCTAATTATGTAAGCAATTAATAGTGGTTTTCTGGCCAGATACGATCTTTACATATGGAATCACACGAAACGAGGAGCTGTAGTTGATGCTTCTTCGACGAGCTGCTCAAAAATTTGACAGTAATAGCGGTGAAAATTGTATATTCTACTAAATGAAATATTTGTTTACATGCCATAACAAACGATGGACTTATACACAAAATATTCACAAGTATTTATATGTGTATCAGATTTTTTGAAGAATTTTTTTCAAAAAAAAAGAAAAAAGAAACAGTTATAGTTACTGTACTGTACGGGGTTGATTTGAGTGAAATTAAAAATAACTTTTCATCAGATCCCTTTAATTGTTAAATGACCATACTCAAAGCAATGCACTACAATCACATATTCTTGAGTGTCTCACTAGGTGGTCATTTTTCATGTCTCAAAAAGTTCTGTGATCTGCCAAGCAGAAGTCATCAAAATACTCTTGGTAATTCCACTTAGCAGCAGTAGAAAAAAAAAAATCTGTTTCCTGAACATGAAAATTCTTTAACTAGCATTTTATAAAAAAATTTAAAATGATAAATCATATTTTTCATAATTTTTTTGTGCTTTCTGATAAACTAGCAGAATTGCCCTCACCGTTTTGGTATCGAGATTCCTGGCCGACTTTTGTGGGTCGGCGTATTGGAAGGGAACGGAAGGGGAGGGCTGCCAGTTCAGTATGGCCTGCTGATCTGGTCATCTACGGCCACTTTTTTCTTTTTTTTCAACCCTGCTGAGGAGTGGTCAACTTCACAGGGTCCTGGTGCTGACCATTTATACCTACTAGACTGGACTTGTTTATGGATTTGAGCTTGATTATGGATCCTGGACTTGCTGCACTGGTGGGCCTCTGTTGAGGGAGAGTCTGCCGCTGTGTTTTCTGTTTGCTTCTGGGTTGCCAGCTCTAAGGGAACAGAGGCATGGGATACCTTATATCAGCTGGTGGATAATCCTAATCAGAGGCCATCGCAGGTACCTGAACATTACTTAGCTAGTTGGGCATCGTCAAGCCTAAACTGGAGTAATGCGTCTCAGGCAGGCCATGTGGTTCTTGAAAAAGTCCACTTGAAAAGGTGGTGCCTGAAGTTCCTACCAGCATCGGTGACTTCAGCCTTTAGCGGAGGAAGAACGGGTCTTTGCCCCATGCCTGCGATCAGGGGGCTGTTTGATATTGTTGGCCCTACCAATCTCAATAAACCAAATTTCTTTAAAAATCCTACTAATCATTTTCTTTCTGCAGGAACGTGGAACGTGAGGACATTACATAGAGATTATTCTCTTGATGTCCTCATGCAGGAATTCCAGCGCTATACCTAGATATTCTAGGCTTGCAAGAGACCAGATGGACATTTAAAAGTGAGATACTTAAAAATAACTTTATATTTCTCTTTACAGGGAGGGAGGATGGAAAGCATCACCAAGGCGTGGGTCTGCTGCTCAGCAGACATGCAAGTGATGCTCTTCTAGGATATGAGTGCATTAATGAAAGGTTTCTTACAGCAAAATTTCAGACAAGCATTAAAAACTTGAATGTTATCTGCTGTTATGCCCCCACTGAGGATGCTGATGAGGATGAGAAGGATAGGTTTTACGGACAACTTCAGGACATTTTGAATTCTGTCAAGAAAGGAGATATTACCCTTGTTCTTGGTGACTTCAATGCCAAAGTTGGTACCGACTCTGACCTTTGGGGAGGAGTAATAGGCCCTTTTGGTATTGGTAGCTGCAATGGCAATGGGCAACGTCTCCTACAGGTAAGTAAACTCAATGGTTTCAGAATAACTAACACATATTACAAACAACGCGACATACATAAATACACATGGGTTTCACCTGATGGGCTGCATAGGAATATGATTGATTATATATTAATTAACAGAAAATGGGCTAGTTCTGTTAGAAATACCAGGGCATATAGGGGAGCTGAAATTGGATCTGACCATTACCTTGTTAAAAGTGTCTTGCAACTTAAACTTAAAAAGTGCTGTGCTAGAGTTAAAAAATTTACCTTTGATACTGAAGCTCTGAATGACTCAGTTATAGCTAAAGCTTACCATGATAGGTCATTTAGTCATTATGACGGTCATGGTTTGCTTAATACTGAAGTTGTGGAAGAATGGGGCCATTTTAAACAGGCTTTTTTGGAAACTAACAGCCTCTTCTGCTCCTTTTAGGAAAAAAGGAGCAGAGGAGGCAGAATTATTTAAGTGATAAGGCAATTGAGCTTATTTCAGAAAGAAGGAACTGCAGGAATGTTCTTAATCAGTACCCTACTAGTCCTAATAGAAAAGATTACAGAGAGCTTAATAAACGTGTAAAGGATCAGTTAGCTACTGATAAAAATCTTTGGCTTGATAGCT
Source organism: Ryuthela nishihirai (assembly GCA_038380435.1). Classification (NCBI taxonomy): domain Eukaryota; kingdom Metazoa; phylum Arthropoda; class Arachnida; order Araneae; family Heptathelidae; genus Ryuthela; species Ryuthela nishihirai. The sequence continues at coordinate 19,584,470 of JAWZYU010000001.1, read as the reverse complement.
TGGCTGACAAAGCTGAGGAAGCAGTTAGGCAGCACAACAGCAGAGAGCTGTACCAGATAGTTAATGTTTTATGTGGTAGAAAACGGACAGGCATACAGGGATTGAAGGATAAACAAGGTAAGGTTATAGAAGGTGAGGATTCTCTCATGGCTAGGTGGGCTGAGCATTTCAGTGATGTTCTAAACAATGTGGTTAGTTCTACTCCCATTGTTTGTAATGATGATAGATGCATTGGCAGCTTTAATGTTGGCCCTATAACACAATCTGAAGTTAGTTTGGCTATCTCTAAACTTAAACTTCATAAATCCCCAGGGGTAGATGAAATTACTACAGAAATGCTCAGAGCTGGGAATGTTTTGGTTACCAATTGGATGACTGAAATTTTGAATAACTTTTATGATAAAGGCATGGTTCCTAAAGATGTTACCAGAGCTATTATTATCCCTATTTTCAAAAAAGGTGATCGCAGTTCTTGTGATAACTATAGGGGTATCAGCCTATCTCTGTTCCAGGTAAAGTTCTTTCCATGATTGTGCTTAATAGAATTAAGAATCTGGTTGACAGGCAATTGCGTGATGAGCAATGTGGATTCAGAAGTGGTAGGGGATGTGTAGATCAGATATTTTCACTTAGGCAGAATCTTCAGAAATGTTTAGGGTTTCAGAAACCTTTGGTTGCTAGCTTTGTTGATTTCAAAAAGGCTTTCGACTCTGTTGATCGTCATAATTTGTGGTTGATTGTGAGATCATATGGTATACCAGACAAGTTAGTTAACATAATGAAAGCTCTCTATAATAACACTGAGTCATGTGTGAGAGTTGGTAAGTCTTGTAGCAATTGGTTTAGCATTACTTCTGGTGTTCGACAAGGGTGCATTTTGTCTCCTTTTCTCTTTAGTTTGGTTGTTGATTATGTTATGCGAAATTCACTTCGAGGGAAAGATTTTGGCCTTAAATGGGCTGGAGATATGAAAATTTCTGATCTAGATTATGCTGATGATTTAGCCCTTTTGGCAAATGATGTTGATGAGATGAACTCTTTCAGTCGAGCTGTTGATGAGACTGGTAGTAGAGTAGGTTTGGTTATAAACAGAGAGAAAACTAAAGTGATGAAAATTGGTCAGGCAGGTTGTGATTCAGTTAATCTGAATGGTTGCAGTCTTGAGCAGGTGTCACAGTTTAATTATCTTGGGAGCTATGTAACTGATACTGGTGATGTGCTGCATGAGATTAACAGACGAATAGGTATTGCTGCCGGGACTTTTAAGAATCTATGGAGATTGTGGAGAAATAGGCGTATACACCTAAAGACTAAAATTAGACTGTATAATAGTTTGGTTCTTTCTAGGGTTAGTTATGGTAGTGAAACTTGGACGCTGTGTAAACAAGATAACAGGAAACTAGATGCTTTTGATTCTAGATGCTTACGCAGTATCTTGGGTATTAGGTGGTTTAACTTTGTAACTAATGATGAGGTTAGGCAAAGGAGTCTGCAACCTCCTTTAAGCAGCATATTGTGCAGAGAGAGACTCTGCTGGTTTGGCCATGTTGCCTGTATGGATAATTATAGATTGGCGAATAGGGTTATGAACAGTGTGCCTAGAGGCCTCAGAAGGAGGGGGAGACCTAGGATGCGGTGGGCAGACAATGTGAAACAGGACCTTGTTAGAATTGGTGTGCAGTGGCCGGATGCAGCAGATGTAGCTCAGGACAGATATGCTTGGAGAATTAAACTGCGTGGTCTGGTTGGACCTCCGTAGCCCATGGCTGCTTGAGGATGATGATGATGATGATGAAAACCCATAGAGTGCTCTAAGTTACTGCAAGATGAAGCTGTAGATGACACTCTAAAATATGCACAATCATATCAAAATAATATGACCACCTACCTGATAATGGGAATAACCATCCTTTGGCCGAATGACAGCAGTGAGATGGTGTAGCATGGATGCAATGAGGCCCTTGAAGGTTGCTGGAGGCACGTGCCCATTCTTACTCCAGCAGGGCATGGAGGTTCCGGAGATGACGTGGGTTCGCACACTGAACTTGTCTATCCAAATGGTCCCACAAGTGCTCTATAGGATTGAGGTCAGGCGATTTTGCCAGCCAAGGGACAATGGAGACATCGCTGTTGTGTTCCTGGAACCAGTCACGCACCACCTTATAGACATGGCAGGGTGCATTGTCCTGTTGGAAACCATCACCACCAGGGTAAACGTCCAGCATGAAGGAATGCATGTGGTCAGTGAGGATGGACAGGTAGCCATTGGCATTTAGGGACCCATCCAGTGGTACCAGCAGTCCCTGGTCATACCAGGAAAACATCCCCCAGACATGCACACTGCCACCACTGGCCTATACTTGACTGGCAAGCATGTCTGGGTGTTGGTTCTCATGTCTGACGTCGTATCTGCCACCGCCTGTCATTTTTGTGGAGTAGAAACCTCGATTCATTGGAGAAGGCAACCTTTTTCCACTGTCCAATGACGGTTGTCCCGTGCGAACTGCAGGTGTCATTGCCGATGAACCTTGGTTAACATGTGTGCCTTTACGCAGTGTCGACTCCAAAGACCCATGCGTAACAGGGTTTGCTCTCTGTTATCAGGAACATGTACCTAGGTGCCACTGCGTTCATTTGAGTGGTCAATTGTTGCATGTGGATTTCACTTTACCAGTCAATGAAGACGACAATCTCCTCTAGGGTTGATGGTCTTTGGGGCTCCACAGTTAAGAAGTCTGGAGGTACTCGGTGTGCCAGCGATCCATTCTTGGTACACCCTTACTACAGCCCATGAAATCTGCTTTTTCCGAGATGCTTCCACCCTTGGCACGGTATCCAATGATCATTCCTTTTTGAACGTCCATCAAATCAATTCCTTCCCATTGTGCTCACATTACACAATATGGCTCATCTATCCTAGCCGACCGCTTATATCTCTTTGTGGTCGACCTTGTCATGTACACTCTGTGACACACCTGGATGGGTACACTGTGATTTCGCAGATTGTCATATTATTCTGATACGACTGTGTTCATTAAATCATTTGTTTGCTCATTTTTATACTGCTCTTAACGAATATGCGACCCTGATTTTCAATTTTCTTCCTTAATTCCCCTGTTTGATTATATTAAAATATGGTAAGACAGAATTTTGCTTTAAAAAGTATAGAATTATCTGAACTCTGTGATTCAGAAACATCAATACTGGAACAGTGTTCTGTTCCAAATTCCTATTCCGAAAAGAACGCTGTTCCGGTTCAATAATTTGAAAATGTCTGTAATAGAATGTAGTTCCAGTTAAATGATTTGGAAACAAGTACCGGAATAGGGTTCCGATTCACTGATTTAGTGGGGGTGGCTCAATCAGTAGCGTGCAGGCTCATAATCTATAGTTCCCAGGTTCGAGTCACAATGTACTATTTGTTGCCAGATGTTACGGCAACCACAGCAATCCCTGGTTCCGTCTCATGACACTACCTGGTTAAAGGAAAGCCACGTCTATCTAGTGTCGGGGGCAAGGCTACACCATATAAATGCATCTCATCCCCGACCTCCAATGGCGGGCAGTCCTATAGAAGGAAAGCTCGTCCATGGGTTGAAACCTAGAATTTACTCTGTTCCTTGGTTAGCCATGAACAAGGATATGTAAATCCAAGTTCGCTCGGCACCCGGGGTGGAGACCCTTAGTGGGGCCCAGACTTTGAAAAGGGCCCTTGCCTACTAGGTGAACCAATCCGTTCGGCAGGGCCCTTGAACTGCTCCACAGAGCACCTGTTGTTGAGGTCTTGGCACCGTCCAAACGGATCACTAAACCGGTCAGCGATGCCTTCGACCTTGGTTGGTCTTGGCTCTGTCCAACTGGGGCCCATACCGGTCAGCAGAGTCTTCGACCGGTTGCTGGGCTCAAAGCTTCCCACCACCACGTCAAGATGGTCCCCTGTCAGGCCATAATGCCAGGCTCATAATCTGTAGTTCCCAGGTTCGAGTCACAATGTACTATTTGTTACCAGATGTTCAGCAACCACAGCAATCCCCGGTTCCGTCTCACGACACTACCAAGTTAACGGAAAGCTGTGACTATCTAGAGTCGGGGGCAGGAATACACCATATAGATGCATCTCATCCCCGACCTCACATGGCGGCAGTCCTATAAAAGGAAAGCTAACCACTGGTAGAAACCTAAAATTTAATCTGTTCCCCAGTTAGGCATGAACAAGGATATGTAAATCCAAGTTCGCTCGGCACCTGGGGTGGAGACTCTTAGTGAGGCCCAGACTTTGAAAGGGCTCGTGCCTACTAGGGGACCAAATCCGTTCAGCCGTGCCCTTTAACGTGCTCCACGGAGCACCTGATGTGAGGTCTTGACACCATCCAACTGGAACCCCAAACCGGTCTGCGATGTCTTCGACTTCGGTTGGTCTTGGCTCTGTCCAACCGGGGACCCAATCCGGTCAGCAAAGCCTTCGACCAGTCGCTGGGGCTTGGGTCAGCGTTGAATTTATATGCACAAAATTTCCCGCTCTGCCCACGATCAGTAGGGGACACCGATGGGCATGGAAAGGCCACCGTCTGTCGGATGGGACGTTAAGCTGTGGGCCCGTGTGTGGGAGAGCCATACCTTGTGCACGTTAAAGAACACGCTGGATGGCCTTGATTGGAGGCTACCATCTGTCTCCCAACAGCTGTTCCAGTGGGTCCCCAACCTCCTCTGAGCCTTCGGGTTTCATGTGACCTGGCCATTTAGCCCATGATGTGCAAAAAAGTGCTGCTCATAGGTAAAAGAACCCAACCCAACCCACTGATTTGATACTATAAGTACCGGAACTGTTTTCCCATTGTATTTCGATAATAACCGTCCCCTGGTCGAGTGGTTAATGCGCTTGGCTTCTGATCTAAGGGACCTGTGTTCGAGCCCCAGGTAAGGCATGGATGTGTGTGTTGTTTTTCTGCTGAGGTCCTGCCATACTCTCAGACCTTCTACTTTGGTACATAAACTGACAGGCTCCTGTCAGACCTCTGTGGCAAGCAGCTGCTTCAGGGGGTATTTAGAAATAAAAAAATAATTTGGATAATGCTTTAAAAATTGCTTCCCCTATTTCAAAAGTCACACTTCGCCACTGGGAAATGCAAAAACGTGTAAATTTCCTTTCCCCATATTAAAGCAATGGCTTACTGTACAAGCAAATTGAAGTTAACTATAAAATGTTGCCGGCATGCACCGACTCGATGGCCTCGTTTTGGTGGACTACGTTATTTCCGCTAACTGAACACCTTTTGCGTCGCATGTCCCTATAATATAGCAGACTAGTAGCTGTTGCTAGCGATGCGAACTATCGATTTTTTTACCATCGATAGTTATCGAAGTTTTTGAAAAAAAAAATAAGAATATACATCGATTGTACTCTGGATAGTTTTTTTAGTGTTGCCAACTTTTAAAAATAAACTTTTTTCTTTGTTATGTTAAACGGATTTAAAAAAATTCATTTTCGGTTAAATAAGTAACAACGAAATAAAACAAATCGTATTTACTAACTTTTGCATTAATTTAAATTTCCACCTTTTGAGACACTCATGTAATCTTTATCTTTAAGGTTTATCCTAAATATCTTTATTTGTCTGTATGAAAATATATCAACCTGCCTATGTATGACTGACACTTTCAGTAGGTGAGAGATGCAATTTTTCCTTCTTAGATTCATTGCATAGATTCAGAAGAAGCCTATGTCTCACAGAGGTGGGACTATTTTTGTTGCTGTGAGATTGTGACTTCTTTCGTGGCATGGCTAATTCGAAACCTTTACACTTGGCATTTCAGGTAAACTTCATAGCTTGTCGAAAACCATGGGCGTAGCGAAGGATTATGGTTGTGGGGGGGGGGGAAGATATCGAAAATTTTCCCAAGTGAGAAAATAATGTCTTTGTCAGGTTCATACGTAGATTTTCGATCTGTGGGGTTGGGAGTGGAGGGAGGTGTAGGTAATTTTCACAACTCTCCTGCGTTTTGCCATTTAACTTTGAATTTTACTAACTAGCCATAATTTCACAGAAATAATCCCAATATTTACATCTGGCCCGAATTGTAGCAAGTCAGTATGAATTTTTCCAACTCGCCTTGATATGACCAACTCTCCTTATTTTTACAGGACCAATCCCTATCTTTACATCTGTCCTAAATTTGTCAAGTTGTCTCGATTTGGCCAAATCTTTAATTTCATAAAACTAATCCCAATTTTCACAACTCGCCTGTATTTTACCAAGTGGATTGGAATTCTGAAAACTGCCCTAGATTTATCCAAGTTTCTTCGATTTTGCCACCTCGCCACAATTTTTCAGAAACATATCCCAAATTTTACATCTCACCAGATTTTTGCAGTCACTCTGAATTTTGCCAACACTTCTAGATTTTGCGAAGTTTCCTTGATTTTGCAAACACACCATAATTTTACAGAAAAAAATTCCAATTTTTACATCTCACCTTAATTTTCCACCTCCCCACGATTTTGCCAAGTTACTCCGAATTTTGCGAACTCCCCAAGATTTGCTTACTCTCCTAGATTTTGCTAACTTACCATAATTTTACAGAAAAAAAACACAATTTTTACATCTCACCTGAATTTTGCCAAGTTTCCTTAATTTTGCCAATTCGCCAAAATTTTAAAGAAAGAAAAAAACAATTTTTACATTTCACCTGATTTTTTACAAAGTCACTCAGAATTTTGCCAACTATCCTAGATCTGCTAACTCTCCTAGATTTTGCCAACTCGCCATAATTTTACAGAAAAAATCCCAATTTTTACATCTCACCTGAATTTTGCCAACTTTCCACAATTTTTCCAAGTCATTCCTAATTTTAGCAACTACCCAAGATTTTGCCGAATTGTCCCGATTTTTCCAACTCATCTGTATTTTACTAAGTGGCTTCGAATTTTCCCAACTGCCCTAGATTTGCCAAGTTGCCTCGATTTTGACAAGTACCCTAAATTTTGCCAAGTTGTCTAGATTTTGCTAACTTTCCTAATTTTGCTTTAACTGGCCTTAACTGGCATAGTGGTTAGGGAGGTAGCGACTGTTCCAGCAAGGCAAACTTTGTGTGTTGTGTTAGCTCTAACTTAGGCAGTGGTCAGCAGTGACTTTGCGCTTAGTAGGACATGTCCTTGTATGAGAAGGCCTGTAAAAGCTAGGAATAGCTTCCAGGATTCTTCTCTGTCCTAAATGTCGCAAATCAAAAAAAAAATCAATCAATCAATTTTACCAAAAAAAGAGATTGCAAATTTTTACACCTAGATTTTACGAAGTCGCTTCGAATTTTACCAATACCGAGTTACTTTGGGGGGAGCTCCCCCCATCCTCCACATAGCTATGCCCCTGTCAACAACATGCAACTACGTCGCCAGCATGTATTGACTGTATGATGCTCAGAGCAAACCACGTTATTCGACAAGAAAAGTCGATAGCATTTGCGACGCGGCGAGCGGTAAGTGGAAAGGCACCCTTAAGCTCGCTACACGCGTTCACTAAACACGTTCCTTTACACCATGTCAATGCTAATCCCCAATCCCACCCTTTTTGCTGGGTAGCGTGTAAACACTAATTGATTTGACTCCACACAACAGTCTTTCGGACATCCAGCATCTCCTCATTGCGCATGCGCATATCAAGACCTTGAGAGGTTGACAGCTGCATTTCACGTTGTCTTGGAACGAGATACCTTTTCTATCAGCCAAAAAACGCAAGGCTTTTGTTAGAGCATTACTAATTAATGAAATGTAGAAAGAGGGAAATGCAGAAAAAAATGTGGGTAAACAAATGGTTATTGAACAAAGAAATGTTTGGCCACATGAATTTGTTAAAAGAACTTCAGGAGAAGAATCCCGATGACTTTCGAAATTATTTAAGAATGAGCGATGAAACATTCAATATTCTCTTACAATACAGTTTGTATTCCGAGTAGAAGTGTTTAATTGTGAATTTTAACCCTTTATTACTAAAATACAAACAAATGTCACAAAAGTGGGAAATCTCAAATCTTCACAAAATATGTTATATATATGTATTTATTCTTTATAGTGTTGAACGATTTTAACATCAGCTGTGCTAATGCTAAAGCTCACTGGAAAATTGAAAACGCTCGCTTTGACCAATATCAGCTATACCTCCAAACAGCAGATTGCAATTCGAAAATCACAAAGGATCCTTCAGCTTTTTTCCCCTACCTGAATATGAGTACGACACTTAATTCTATCAGAGTTCTTAAGGCATAAGAGTAAACAAACTTAATAGTAAAAATTATTACACCAAATCAGTAATTTAATTTTACGAAAATTAACATTATTTAATGAAAAAAAGAAAAAAAACTAAAAATCAGTTGAAACTCAGAACTTTATTTTAAAACTGCCGTTTCCTTGTGTGCTATTAAGTTTAGTAAAGAACTCGTAGTCGTTGACCAAATTTATTTATGGAACTGATAATAAAAAAAGTTAATTGTTCTTTGAAAAAAAAAATCCCTTTTATAGTGTAATGGTATAAAAAATATTTTGGTACTCAGTATTTACTTCTGTTGAAAGTTCGTTATATTTATTGTTGTAATTCTTACATTTTATTTTCCATCAGCATGGCTTTTGCTTGTATTCTTCGATAAACTCCATCATTATTTTCCTGCTAAATATTGCTTTTGCCATTTTGCCCAAAAGATCGAGGTTCAAGGTGTTGTAAGATCATGGCGAAATTAGCCTCCAATGAGGGGCTCCCTACACCAGTCACAACAGGAAAACAAGATGGCAGATGCAGAAGGAACTACCTCTCAGCTATCTCGCGAAACAACTAACTATACTAATCTCGTTAAAATAAAAGAGACATTAGACCTTGCAGAAAAGGCCAATGTTCTGAAAGAAATCAGTGACCAATCGGAAGCGTTTTCACTGCAGCTTCGTGTTGTGATGGTTACCAAGTAGGGAGGTGATGGAGCAGTCGGTGGTTCCAATGGCGTGAAGCTCACAGTACAAAACTTCTCTTTCAGAATTGTAACAGGAGCAGTTGAGAATATGGGATATACAGTCTCAGGTTTGCTGCATGTGGCACAGTTAGGACTGTATGCTCTGCTTAGAGTGTGAAATGTAGAGTTGCTGTAGATGACACCAACTTGGAGACGATGAAGGAGGGTCTCAGATCTGCGGAGGATACCGAGGTTAGGAGCAGTGAGCAAAGGATCAACCAGGTACCTGAATGAGAAACAATTATCTCTCTGCCACTTGCAAGATGATACTGGCTTATCTTTTGTGAGACAAACGTCTTGCAGTCACTGAGAGAGAGAGGGTGTTAGATACATAGCTCTGATTCTCAAGCACCTCCTTTGCAGTGCAACTGCAAGCTCATTGCGAGCATGAGAGGTCATTGCTTATTGCCTACATGAGAGGGAATCCACTGGAAATGAACCGTGATTTCGGCAGAAGTGACCTTGGCGCATGTCTCCATGACCTTCTAGATGAGGAAGGGGTTGCAGCTCTTGCTGTCTCGCTACAGGAGAGATTCCAAGGCTGACTTGGAGTCGCAAAGGATGACAAAGTTGCCACTCTCGAGTCCGAGAATGAAAAGTAGAGCTTCAAGGATAGCAGGAAGCTTCGTACAGGTAGAGGAAGTGAGATGTGGAAAACCGAAACCTCTGGCGATGCCCGTATTTGGGATGGCAAAAGGCAGAGGCACACGCAGCCTCTCCCGGACCACAGATCTGTCAGTGTAGACCTCAGTACATCTCTTATATCTTTCAGTGACATAAGAGGAGGAGAGAAGCATGATGGCCACTGAGTCTGAATCGCTCTTCGGACCTAGAGAAGGGACAGCGACATTGATCATAAGATCACTATTCCTCCAGGATGGAAGGTCAGAGAAGATCGTGTTGCCAGCAGTGGAGCTGGCAGGGTCAACTCGGTTGTAGAAGTCAGTGGCAGACACGGTGATGACAGAGTCTGATCTGCCATGCAACTTCCCAAGAAGCTCATGGTTAAAGTGGAGAGATGACACAGTATACCTCTCTTTCAGTGCAGGTGGAAAGGCATGTCATCAGCCTCTGCAATGACAGATACATTTGATGTGCTAGGGCAGAGTCCGAGACAGAAGTGCAGAGATATAGTGTGGACAGTAGCCAACTTGCTCAGCAGGGAAGCAGAAAGCATTGTTCAGAAGGTGACCACTGTGGTTGACACAGAAGAGGATCAAGTGCTGGTACAAGACTAGGAGGGTCTTGCAGGAACTTCCCTAATGAGTACCAGCAAGGAAAGACAGTATATTTCTCTGTGCAGTGGCTATTGTTTTAAGATGTTGGATGTGAGGTCCACAGGTCATCCTGTTGTCCAGGACCACACCAAGGAACTTATGCTGTTTGACGACCTTGATGAGGTATGGTCCAAGCATGAGCCCAGGGAAGGTGGGCAGAAAGTGTTTCTTTGTGAGAACCATGGCCACAGTCTTATTGGTGGAAAATGTGAGGCTTAGGTTGTCGAAGAACTTAACGACCATGGCACAGCTCATTTTATCTTGAGTTGAGCATAAGGGGGGGGGGGGGGTCCTGGCTAGGGAACCAGACACAGATGGAAATACCCACTCTATTATCGAGTCGAGAGTGTAGGCCTGACAGCAAGATGTTCAGTAACATCAGACTGATGACACCCCTTGAGAAACTCCATGATTGGTAGTGTGGGAGGCACTGAGCATGTTGTCTAGCTTCACAGGGACCGTCCTGTTAGAGAGTATGCTGTGATCCAGTGGATAATATTGCTTCTGAGGCCAAGATCATGGAGTCTGCACAGAATATCCGATGGAACAGGGAGTCGAATGCATTCTGAATGTTGAAGAAGACAGTGACTCTATTCTGTCCCTCCTACAGTGCCTGGTCAGCAGTGGAGGTGAAGTCGATAAGATTATTGGACGTGCACCTCCCTTTGCAGAAACCTGAGAGACTGTCAGTGAGGAAGCCCTTGGACTCTAAATACCATTCTGGTGTCCAAGGACCAGTCTCTCTAGGATCTTGCAGAGGCAAGATGATAGAGCAAAGAGCTTATAAGAGGACAGCTCATTGGTGGGTTTTCCTGCTTTGAGATAGGCATGATGTGTGTTGCCTTCCAGGAATCAGGTACTGTGCAGGAGCTCAAGAGTGATTGAAGGCATTAAGAAGCAGAAGCAGAGATGCAGGTGAAAGGTTAGCTAACTGAGTATAGCTGACACCGTCAGGGCCTGGGCCAAGGAGTGCTTCGAAACTGTTATTGCAGAGAGCTCATTGAGCATGCATTCATCACCAAAAGACACCACGTGGTTCTCCTTCAACCCTCAAACACACCACAAGGCTATGGAAGGGATGGATGGAGAGCGTGAACTTTGGTTGGAATTACAACAGGCCCAGAATGCCAAATTTCCCCCAAGTAGTCACGCCTTTCACAGTGATAGGCTCATTAAAGGGGATTAGGCATGGTGGGTATGATTTAGTATGAGTCACTTATGGAATGGTGTATAGGAAAGCGTGCACATGTGGAGGGCCCTTAACACAAAGCAGCGCTTCTGAGCAGTCTGCATCGCAAGTCAATCTAGAATTGCGCGAAAGGAAAAATCGGTCCCTCCCTGCCCGCTGTACCTTTTGAGCATTACCAGTATCTATATAATGGGAATACCTGCCGATTTGCGCGAATCTCCGTGTAACAAGCACGTTTCTGCAACTTCAGAACTTGCCACATGAGGGCAGCACCATTCCGCGATAAGCTAACCTATGCTAATGGCATGGCCGACTAAGATTAGCTTACAGGCCTGCCTACAAGAAGAAATCGCCTTTGTTATATCGCGTATATGCTTTTCGACGGTGCTGCACTTGGTTATCACCAGATGGCACTGCCATCACACTGTAGTTCATTAATGTTTACATTTAGAAACGAGAAATGCGGTAGCTAGCATGAAACTACTAACAATGGGAAAGAATTAAATATATCATTTATTTAAAATTTTTTTTTTCGATCACTCTGTCAGTTTTATCACATTTTACAGTACTGCATTGCTCTGAAATAAATTATTTGCTTACAAATAACTTCCCTCTAATCTTAGTATCTTACTAATTGATGATTACAAATCTCTTACGTTGATAAAAATGTTATTTCTGCCAATCAAACCTAAATACTATTTTTTTTTTGTACATGATGCTTACACTGTTTTCATTTGTTAGGAAAAAATTGCTTATCGCCATTTTTATGCAAAACATAAATATGGAAATTTCATGTTAAAGCAATTTTATTTACCTAATACAGCATATTGTCAAACGTTATAAAATATGCTCCCATCGCGAACTCTTCCTTTTCATGCTACATAACTGCTCTTAAAGTTTGAATTTTTTCAAAATGTGATGTATAGGTTTTTCTACTTCGATATAATACAGCATTTTATTATTTTCCTGCTCATACCTCAAATATTAATAGAAATTAGCCTCCAGAGAAGGGACTCCCTACACCAGTCACAACGGAATTGTGAGATAGTGGATGCAGAAGAATCTGCCTCTCAGCTATCTCTCTGAGGAAAAAAAACCCCCTTTTCAGGACAATGTAAAAGTACTGAACATTACACCTTGCAGAGGAGGCCAATGTTCTGAAAGAAGTCAGTGACAATACGGAAGCATGCATGTTGCAGCTTCACACTGTGGTTGTTGCCGAGAAGGGAGGTGATGGAGTTGTCAGTGGTTCCTATAGCATTAAGCTCCCGGAACAATGCATCTCTTTCGGCATTGTAGCAGGAGCAGTTGAGCAGAACATGGGATACAGTCTCAGGTGTGCTGCAAGTGGCACAGTCTGGAATGTAAACACTGCCAAGAGTGTGTAGCGTAGAGTTGCTGTAGATGACACCAACTCGGAGACGATGAAGGAGTGTCTCCTCGCATCTGAGGAGATTACCGAGGTTAGGAGCAATGAGAGAAGGTTCAACCCGGTACCTGAATGAGGAACACCTGCTGTCCTTCTGCCACTGAACAAGATGGAACTAGATCACTAGTTGTGAGACAGAACTCTTGCAGTCACTGAGAGAGAGTGGGTAATTAGTTACACACCTCTGACTCTCGTGCCTCCTTCGCAGTGTGATCAGCGAGCTCATTTCCAGGTATCCCTATGTGAGAGGGGATTCACTGGAAATGGATCGTGATTCCAGCAGAAGTGACTTTCGAGCAAGTCTCTGTGATCTTCTGGATGAGGAAGGGGTTGCAGCTCTTGCTGTCCTTCTTCTGGAGAGCTTCCAAGGCTGACTTGCTGTCACAGACGATGATAAAGTTGCCACTCTCGAGGCTGAGGATGAAAAGTACAGCCTCAAGAGTAGCATGAAGCTCTGCACAGGTGGAGGAGGTTAGAAGCGGGAGACGGAAACCTCTGGCAATGCCATTATCGGGGATGACAATGGCAGAGGCAGCACGTTACCTCTCCCGGTCCACAGATCCATCAGTGTAGACCTCAGTACATCTCTCATATCGTGCAGTGATATAGGAGGTGGAGAGAAGTCTGATGGCCAATGGATCAGAGTCGCTCTTTTGACCAAGAGAAGGGATAGTGACATTGATCATAAGATCACTGTTCCTCCAAAGTGGAAGGTTGGGGAAGAGAGTATTGCCAGCATCCAGCATCTGTTCCTGCCAGCTCGTGCATCTGGAGCTGGCAGGAAGGACTCGGTCGTAGAAGTCCTGGGTGGTACTAACGACACACCTTGGTGGTCCTTGGTGGTCCTTGACGTAGAAGTCCTTGGTGGACAGGGCGATGGCAGAGTGAGTCCTGTCATGCAACTTCCTGAGAAGCTCATGGTTAGTGTGCAGGGAATAGAGCCTCGAGAGGTGACACAGTATATCTCTCTTCCAGTGCAGGTGGAAAGGCATGTCATCAACCTCTGCAATGATAGACACATTAAGTTTGTTAGAGCAAAGTCTGAGGCAGAGGTGCAGAGATATAGTGTGGACAGTTGCCAACTTGCTGAGCAATGTATCAGAGGCATTGCATAGAAGGTGACAACTGTATTGATGCAAAAGAGGAATAAGTGCCGGTAAAAGACCAGGAGGGTCTTGCAGGAACTTCCCCAGTGGGTACCAGCAAGAAAAGACAGAATATTTCTTTCTGCAGTGGCAGCTGTCTTAAGATGCTGGATGTGAGGCCCCCAGCTCAGCCTGCTGTCCAGGACCATAAAAAGGAACTTATGCTTATGGATGGCCTTGATGTGATCTGACCCAAGCAAGAGGTCAGGGAATTTGGGTGGAAGCGTCTCCTCATGAAAACCATGGCCACAGTCTTATCAGTGGAAAGAGTGAGGCTTAGGTTGTCGAAGAACTTGACAACCGTGTCCACATCTCATTTCATCACGAGCTGAGCATTGTAGGGGTCCTGGCTAGGGAACCAGATGCAGATATCATCTGCATAAATGGAAATACCCACTCTCTCCTCGAGCCGAGAGGGTAGGCCTGACAGCAAGCTGTTCAGTAACATCGGGCTGAGGACACCATCTTGAGGTACTCCATGATTGATGGTGTGGGAGACGCTGAGCGTGTTGCCCAGCTTCACGCAAACAGTCCTGTTGGAGAGGTATGCTGCGATTCACTGGTTGATATTGTCTCTGAGGCCGAGATCATGGAGCCTGCAGAGAATATCAAAATGGGACAGGGAATCGAATGCCTTCTGGATGTCGAAGAGGACAGCAACAGTAGTCTCTCCCACGGACCTCGCCTGATCAGCAGCAGAGATGAAGTCAATGAGATTGTCCGATGTGCATCTCCCTTTGTGGAAACCCGAGAGGCTGTCAGGGAGGAGGCCATTGGACTCTAGGTACCATTCCAGGCATCCAAGGACCAGTCTCTCTAGGATCTTGCAGAGGCAAGATGATAGAGCAATGGGCCTGTAAGAGGACAGCTCAGTGGCGGGTTTCCTCTGCTTCAAGATAGGCATGATATGTGTTGCCTTCCATGACTCAGGTACTGTACAGGTGGTCCAGGAGTGATTGAAGGCTTTGAGAAGCACAAGCAGAGCCTCAGGTGACAGTTTAGCTAACTGAGTATAGCTGACGCCATCAGGGCCTGGGGCCGACAAGTGCTTCGAAGCCCCAATAACAGAGGTGAGTTCCTGCAAGGTGAAAGGATCATTATAGCAAGGCTCAGAACCAGTGCAGGGCTGCTGAGCCGTATCCTGAACATTCACCGGTGGAGCAGGAAGGGAAGAGGTTAGGTGCCGCAAAAAGGCAATTAGAAGTTGTGGCTAAGTCCTCCCCACAGGCCAGGGCAAGGTTATGGAAGGGGAGGGCAGGCTGCGGCTTCCCCGTCAGGTTTCTGATAAACTTCCAGACTTTCCCAGAAGGGGTGAAGACATTAATGCTGGAGCAGAAGGATTGCCACCTGAACCTTTCATGCCGGTTAAGGTACCTTCTGACCGCAGCCTTTCGGCTCGGCGGCGAACGCTGCAAAGCGCATATAGTGGATATCCAAAGGGGGAAGATGCCTGGGCATCGAGATCGTAACAGTGCAGGCATCAGAGGCAGCAGTGAGGGCCTCTGACACTGCGCTGAGATCTGTAGCATAGATGGCAGCGAGTCCTTCAGACGAGATCTGCTGAAAGAGCTGCCAGACGGTAAGCTTCGACGTTCTTCTTGGGGCTGCACGTCCCTTGGGAAGCAAGGAGATATGCAGTGGGAAGTGGTCACTGCCCCAGGTGTCAGGGTCAAATGACCAGCTGAGGCTTTGACTAATACTGTAAGAACGGAGGGTCAGATCAATGGAGCTGTAGGTACTCGGAAGTCTGTTGAACGTGGGCGAGTCATCATTGGCGATAAAGAGATTGTGCTGCAAGATGACATTCTCGATATCCACCCCGCGCTGATCACTGATGTCTCCACCCCAATAAGGGCTGTGGGCATTAAGGTCCCCACAGAGAATCCAGGGCTGAGGGCACTGCGAAAGAATATCCTGTAAGGTGGATACAGGAAAGGCAGTGCAAGGCCGGATGTAACAGGATATTAGGGTGATATCATGGCTGTTCAGCCCGATGCGGCATACTATGAAATCACTGTTTGCATCACTGAAAGTGAGATCAATAGCATGATGTGTGACGTTCTTGTGCACAAGAATCGCCGCATTGCGGGAGAGTGGATGACTCTTGCTGGTGGGCACAATACAGGGATTGAAGACATAGTGCTCAGGGAGGTTGGCCTCACAGAGAGCAAGGATGGGAACTGGCATGATGTTAATGTAGTTCCAGACGTCAGTAGCCTTGCTCCTGAAGCCTCTTCAGTTCCACTAAAGGATGGAGGAGATGTTAGTCTCTCCGTTGGCTGTGCCCATTGTCGATTGGTAACAACGAACCTTGGAGAAAAAGCTAGTCAGCACTATGTGTCTAGCAGTCTACAAAGTGCGAAATGAGGGAGGCCAACTGATTGAGGATCGTCAAATTTCGAGGTCAAGACTCGTCAGGCAGTATGGAAGTTATGACCTTGATGACATCCACAAGTAGAGAGAGAATGGTGGGTAGAAGAGCCATGTCCCTATGGTCCTTTCTGAAATCCTGATGCATCAGGGAACAGGAGGGCTTCTTCAGATCAGGCTGACGAGCAGCCCTCTTCTTTCTTGTCCTCTTTACCTGCTTGGCCAACTGTTTGGCCTGAATGGGACAGGTCCTCTGCCGAGGTTGCAGCAGAATCCTGTACCATGGAGGTATCTGCAGCACAAGGGGCCTCAGGGACAGTGGGCAGCACCACAGGAAGGGTAATGACAGGAGCCAGGGGAGCAGCAGGAGCAGAAGATGCCTGTGCTTCAAGCACAGACATCTTTGCTGACGCTACCTCTGTGGCAGCAGCAGGGGTCATTTGACCCCTCGTGGCAGCGGCAAAGCTCACTGAGGGGTCAAAGAGACGCCTGCTGCATGCGGACTTCTTAGGTGGTGGGGCTGGCAGGGGTGTCACCATGGAGCTCGGTAGAGGGACCATCCCAAACCTGCTGCTGTGCAAAGAGTGCACAGGACCAAGGGCTTCCCTCATCTTCTCACAGGCAAGCTTCCTGGCACAGCACCCAGAGATGGTGGTGGCATGGGTTGGGTTGGGTTGGGTTGGCAAAAAAGTGCCTCTGAGCGGCACTTTTTTGCACACCATGGGCTAAATGGCCAGGTCACATTGACCCCGAAGGCTCAGAGAAGGTTGGGGGAGGGGACCCACTGGAACAGCTGTTGGGAGACAGATGGTAGCCTCCCATCAAGGCCATCCAGCGTGTTCTTTAACGTGCACAGGGTATGTCTCTCCCGAACACGGGGCCACGGCTTAACGTCCCATCCGACGGACGGCGGCCTTTCCAAGCCCTTCGGTGTCCCCTACTGACCGTGGGCAGGGCGGGGAATTTTGCGGAGATAAATCTCAACGCTGACCCAGCTGGGACTCGAACCTGGGAACTACAGATTACGAACCTGGCGCGCTACCGACTGAGCCACCCCCGCCCCAGGTGGTGGCATGAGGTCCACCACAGCACAGATAGGAGCCCAGTGTGCTTGCACTGTTTGTGGGAGTGAGGTCCACTGCAGTGCTTACACCGCACTGTACCTCTGCAATTCTTTGCAATGTGCCTGTAGCATTCGCACTTCAGACACTGAGATGGGGCCTTGGTGCGAGGCTTCACTGGGATCTGGTAGAAACCCAGGACAACGTTCCCAGGTAAGGGGAATTCATTGAAGTACCTGTGGCACCATCTAGTGTATATGATGAGTACTCTTTTTAGAAAAAACCCCTCAATTTTAGTCGTAATTTTGCAATTTTTTAATCCCTCTCTTTAACCCCCCCCCCCTTATCAAAAGTTCCAACCCCCTCAACGAACACAAACTCCTGTCCCCTGGTATCTATTCTCATCTGAAATTTTCCAAGTCCACTAAACGTTTTTGGTGGCACCCATCAGAATGATTGATGCAATCCTCTAAATAATTACAAAACTAAACTTTGGGTAGCAACGATCAGAATGGCTGATGCAATCCTCAAAAATGATTGCAAAGTCCCCGTATTTTGCTCATGCCCTGTGTCTTGTGTTTATCCGGTAGGAGGATGTGTAAAGGTCACGGTTCTGACTGTAATAATGGACGGAAAAGATCTAGTATTTCAAAGTTTCTTCTGAGCTACGTGTTATAGTTGTTACCATGGATTTTGGTTTTTTGACGAGTGATGAGGATTCCGGCTACGAGAGCGAGCCTCAACACTTCAGGCCACGTATCCGTCGGTTGTTATGTCAACCTGTGGTTGTGTCTCCTCCTCCTCCTCCTCCTCCTCCTCCTCCTCCACCACCACCACCCCTGGTGCCAACTGTTAGAATGGAGCTACGTCTGTGGTTTAGCGGCCCTATGCTTCAAGCTGTTCTTATTGATGATGGGACACCTCCACTAGCATCGAGACTACAATACCCTCTGGTTATGAAACCACCTGAAACCTGACCCCTGGTCTGCCGCAGAACGTCGTTCAGGCCCTGAGACGTCTCTAGTCGTGCCTGTGTGTGAAATCGCCAAGCGTTTGCCTTCCAGCATCAGTATTCGAATTTGTGCAAATTAGCTTCAGAGTGGTTGTGAAACATGCAAAATATCTGTATGGTTTTAGATCTCGACGGTTTCTGTGTAAACAGCCATTTCCTAGTATGTGAACTTGAATATGCAACTCTGAACGGGAAATGTGGGGTCTATCGGTTCAATCTTCAACATTACCAAGCTTTGTCGATAAAGGACAGGAAGACAGTCAACTTATGTCTAAACATATGTTAGTCCTACCCTTTCATCCTCTACCTAGCGAAAAGGTACGGACGTTAGATCACGTTCCTAACATCGTGAAATATGCTTACAAACTTGCACGTACTGAAGAAGCTACTGTGGTGGGTTACAAAGGAGGAAATGTGGAAAGAATTCTCTTGGAACAATTAAATCTTCCCAGCGTTAATCTTGAACTTTACGGATGTCCCAAATATTGTGAGCTCCCAAAAGTTTCTGATTTCGAGTGTGGATATTACACAGGAGAGGGAGTCCTAGCTCTTTAGCCAAAACAGCTGCTTTTTTTGGATGGATTGATCGACGACTCAAGTATTGAGAATATGTTACAACAAGTGTTGCATCACCAGGTGTTCGCTTATCGGACTATCACGTTTTCTTCATAATTATCGTTCTTGCTTCCAGAGGGCGCTGTTGTCTCTAGTTAAATAGGTGGCAACCATCGAGTGCGTCATTGCTCACGATGCAGGCTAGCAATCCAGATGCGTGGTGTCTCAGTGAAGATGTTTACGTCGTGCCCTCGCTGTTCAAAAATAAGTTTTCTGTGCATGTATGTCGCTACAAGAAATATGAAAATGGTGAACTCATCTACCCTACACCTGTGGGGATTACCCTCTCCATACCTGAATGGAAGGCTTTGTGTTCCACGGTGCCCCACAAAGAGGACCAAGTGAAAATCGGTCCCAATCAACAGACATGGCACGTGATGCCTGGTTTATATGCCTACATGTATCGCAACGGAGGTGGTGAATGCTGTGTCGACTTCATCAAAGAATCAGCTGCTATGAGAAATCTACAGTTCCGTGTTGTGAGTCGCAGTATAACTCTGAACGCATCGCAGTGGTTTACGTTGGCTATCCATGTACACGAAGGGATGCACGTCGTGCATAATGTGTGTAGAACTCTCAAAGATCACCATCTCCATATAGCTATTATAGAACATTCTGAATCAGTTCTACCCTTCCTGCTGGTCCTGTTTTCGAGGGACCTATGTGTCTTTATCAGCTGTTGGTGGACATTTTCCAACAAGAATTAACACGTCTGATTCCGTTAGATGGTCTTCACCTTGAAGAAAAACTACCGACCATTGTATGGTGGTCTGGTGACTTGGACATTAACGCATTGGCACAAGTGTTTGTGGATACGGCCTGGAAACGAGGTCTGTTGAATTATGTAGATTCTGAATTTCTGTGTACTCTGAAATATAATACTATTGTGGAAGATGCAAAATTGAAATGTATAAATTAAATAAATAATTGTAACCTACATAATGTGTCGGTTTTTTCATCCTGTCATTTTAGTCTTGGTATGGATAAAAGAAAGAAGGTGTTAGCTAGTGTTGGAAGTGTAATCATTAACAGTGTTATTAGAACTTTTGGCCCCTAGTAAAAATATTCAATGTGGAGAGTCAAAAGCCTTAGGCAGTGAATACAAAATTCGTGTGTGTAACTTAACAGTGGACATCAGACAGTTTATAGGAGACATCCCTACAGTTACAGGTGTTACACTTTCATTACACCAATGGCAAAACCTGGATCAAGTTTGTGATAAATTTTGTTTTTATACATGTTTGTTTCCTTTTACACAATTTTAAAACAAAGGCTAAAAATTTTCTGGAGCAGCACCTCCACTAATTTTAGCTACGAGCCGCCACTGTCCGTAACAAAGTTTATGTCACAGGCTCAAACTCGCTTCAATGACGGTTATTGCTACATAATAACGGTCATCGATGTGTTCTCAAGGTATGGGTGGGCGGTGCCTATGAAGACAAAAATAGGGAAAGAAATGGTGTCGGCTTTCATAAAAGTCCTTTACAAGGGGCAATCTCCCATGAATTTAAACACGGATCAAGGTATCGAATTTACCAACAGAGTGTTCCAGAAATTCCTGAAAAAGAAAGGTATTCGGTTCTTGGTCACCTCCTCTGACAAAAAGCAGCTTTGGTGGAGAGATGGAATCGCACACTACGCGAGAGACTGGGGAGATATACACGCAACAACACATACCAGTACTTGGACGTGCTGCAACGTGTTGTAGCACGTCCAGGCAGGTACGCAGGTCCACAAATGCGTACCTGCCTGCTTTCCATTTATCAAATCCTTTTATGATACTTTATAATAATGAGAAAGCAGTGTCTTAAAGTTAATCGAGTTATATTAAAAAAGATTTTAGTACCAATTGAATAAAATGAATTTTGCGCTCTGTTAACCTTCCTTATAACATTCTATACCACAATTACACTTTGTTTTCTAATGTATTATTATATAACAAAAGTGCGAAAAAATATATACATAATATATTCTATTTTTAAAATTTTTTCACATTGTTTAAAAAATCAAGTATAGTTAAGATTGTTAGTAATTTTTTTAAAAAACGTTTTCTCAGAATGAAAAGATGTTTTATCAAAATTTGATGTAGTTACATGCTTTAGAGCTTGCCCAAAATGATGCTCTTAATTTCCGTTAAAAGCCAATTTCAAACTCTGTTTCTAATAATTTTCAGGAGAGGACTGACCATAAAAGCTACAGATTCGGTTACTTGATAGAAATATTCAAATCGTATTCTTCAGTAATACGAACAAAAAATGGCAAAAGATACTCGATAATGCTAAAAATTAAAATAAGATTTTTAGACAGTTAGTGCTGTTAACAAAACTGAAGAGCACAAAAAGGAAAAAAAAAGAAAACTATTTGACGAAATGCGAGCTTAGGATGGTGACATCATGGTTTGGTCCACTGGCCTTCCGTTATGGGAGGTGTCGGCTGACCAGTAGGTCTCCTTCTTCCAACCATCTCTGAGCCCTCGGGGTCCTTCTGACATGCCCATTTAGCATAATGTGTGCAAAAAGAAGTGCTGCTCAGAGTTAAAACAACCCATCGAACTTGGGAATTGCAGATTACAAATATGGAGCGCTATTGACTGAGTCAATCCCCACCCAACAAATTGTAGAAACCCACAGTGATATAATGAGCAACGGACACAAAATAACCAATCAGATAGTATCTATAAAATAATGTTCAATATTTATTGAATTAATACAATTAATACAAATATTTTATGCGCAAATCAACGACATTTACATTATTTAAGCAAATATAAACTCCTTTACCCAACCTCTTCTTCCAACCTTCTTGCCCTAAAATTCGTACAGAATAAAACGTACTTCATATTAGGAAAAACTCAAAAATAAACGTAGATGTCTTGGAAGACGCAGAGTTTTGGGTACCTGCACGGTAGATCTGCACGTTCTGCCTAGGTATGTAGAGTGTTCAAGGATTCATGATGTTCCATGGATGTTTGCAATTCACTAGTATAAAAGTCACCTCTTACCTTCCTCAGCTCACCAATTACGTTTGTGGATGTCTCCACTTGGAACAAAAAGGGAACTATCGCAGCTTCTGCAACTTCAAAAATACATTATAATTAGTACCGATAAAAAAAAACTATATCTTAATCGAAAACTGTACTTTGTCCACCACCACCCATTACAGCGTAGCAGCTGATAGGGCTCCCTTCAAGAATTTGCCTTCCTTTGCTTGGAGGGCTGTTTCCCGAGCCAACAGAATGCTCCTTCTTTCCGTTATTATATTCAGTTTTTAAGAATTGATAGATGATTGGACGTTTTTATTAGTAAACCACAGTGGTAGCTAAAAGACTTCATTTTAAGAAAACAACTGGAGAATATATTGCCTAACTCTAAGAGATCAGTAAACATAAATAAATATAAAGAATAAAAAAAAAATATATTTTTATTACAAATTCTACTAATTGAGCTACCCAATAAGAGCACGAAGCTCCTTGGTTCAAATGTACTTATTGATTGTTTTACTTAGTTTTATGCTTTTATTGTTTCTTTGTTCATTGTAAGGTGTTGTATTTGACAAAGTGTTGTTCATTGTGTGTTTATTGTCCTCGTGTATTTATGTTATAATAAATTTGAAATTTGCACTCCACACATAAAATCTCTGGTATTTGGTTATGCTCAAAGTCATATATAAGAGCCCTGCTTCTGTTAATTGTTCTATATCTTTTACTTATTTCTCGAAACTAACCCTTTCTTCCCCAGAAACAGCTGTTACCGTCTATTAAATTAGCCTTTAAGAGGAAGAGTATTTGGAACACAAGCCTTTATTCCAGAGAGCAAACGTTCTGTACTGAGGCAGTGGTCAAATGTAATGAATCTAGACACAATGTCTTCCAGGGGCCCTAAGCGGAAAATAAATAAAGGAGCGCTATGGTGTATAGTTGAGAGGTCTCTAATATTATGAAAGCAATTCACATAACAGTTTGGTAGCCGGAACGCCAAAGGGCCACATAGAACGCTTAGCAATAAATCTATACCTTGTGATAGCAATGAGTTCTGTTATACAACGACATGTGCTCATATGAGAAGGCATACGAAAGCTAGGAGTACCTTCCAGGATTCCTCTCATTATATTTATTCAAATGATCAAAAGAAAAATATTGCACGTTCCGTTAAATGAAGGAAGATCCAGTAACATTTCATCTACAGAAATTTAACTAAAAGTATCATTCGATTATTTCTTTCCAAAAGCAATACTACTCAAACTATCTCTTTAAGTACTGGTCAGTTTTCATCTCGAATTACCAGGCACAATGGCCAAATTGGGAAATAAAAAAAAATCATTTATTTAAACGTTACTTCATTTGGTGTCAGTTTACTTTAAAAAAATACATTTTTTTCGTTAGAGCCTCTGAACCTGTAATTCAAATTCTCTGCGAAGTAACACAATAGTCATTGCCTAACCGTTTATGTTATTTCCCGACCGCATAATCTCAATCCCAGCGCAGACATTATTTTTCTACCTTTTAATTTTCTTTTAAGGCCCGATTTCTGGAACACCATAATCTCGATCCCCTTGCACACATTGCTTTCTCTCCTTACATCTTTTTTCTCTGACGAGTTTCTGGAATGTGACTCCCCATTCTCAGTCACTTTTCCTAATTCTTTCCTCTTTAGCTTTTTAGAAGACGGATTTTTGGAGCCCCGTAACTCGATCACTTTCTGGGCATTTTTTTCCCATTTTTTTACGTTATATTTTTTGTAAAGGACCGATTTCTGGAGCCCCATAATCTCGATCCCCTTGCACGTGTTGCCTTCTCTTTTCTTTTTTTATATGACGTGTTTCTGGAGTGTGACTCCCCATTCTCAGTCACTTCTCCTAATTCTTTACTGTTTAACTTTTTAGAGGACCGATTTCTGGAGCCCCGTAAACTCGATCACACTCTAGGCATTTTTTGTAAAGGGCCGATTTCTGGAGCCCCATAATCTCGATCCCCTTGCACGTGTTGCCTTCTCTCTTTTTTTTCTATGACGAGTTTCTGGAGTGTGACTCCACATTCTCAGTCACTTTTCCTAATTCTTTACTGTTTAACTTTTTAGAGGACCGATTTCTGGAGCCCTGTAACTCGATCACTTTCTAGGCATTTTTTTTTCATTTTTTTTACCTTCTATTTTTTGTAAAGGACCGATTTTTGGAGCCCCATATACTCGATCCCCTTGCACGCGTTGCTTTCTCTCCTTTTTTTTCTTTGACAAGTTTCTGGAGTCTGGTCCCATATTCTCAGTCGCTTTTCCTAATTCTTTCCTGTTCAAATTTTGAGGACCGATTTCTGGAGCCCCATAATATCGATCACATTCTAAGCATTTTTTGTTTTAATTTTTTACATTAGTAGTACCGGTGTCGCACTTCACCGTAATTGTTACGACGCCACCGACCACGCCCCCTTCAGGTCACGTGGTATGACGTCACCGACCACGCCCCCGTATTCATAATTAATTAATCCCCCTTTATTAAAATTTCCCCCCTTTATTAAAAAACCTTTTTTAAAATCCTCCCCTTTATTAAAAACCCGAGGCACCATCTAGTGTATATTATGAGTACTATATTTAGAAAAGCCCTCTATTTTAATTGAAATTATTTCCAATTTTTGACCCCCACCCTTTATTAAAAACCCCTTACCAAAAGTTCCGCCCCCCTTTATTAAAAACCCTATCAACACTGCCCCCTGGTTGGCATGTATTTTTGACTCCCTCCTCTTTAAAAAACCCCCTGGTTGACCCACCTGTATTTTTTAAACTCCCCTGAAAAGTCACCTGAAAAAAAGTCTTCGATTTTTGGTGGCGCTTATCAAAAGTTCCGCCCCCCCTCATTGAAAAACCCCTTTTCAAAAGTTCTGCCCCCTTTATTAAAAAACCCTATCTGTATTTTTTAAGCCCTCTCTTTAGAGAACCACTGGTTGACCCACCTGTATTTTTAAACCCCCTCCCCCTGAAAAGCCCCACGATTTTTAGTGGCGCTATCTAGTGTATATTTAGCAAGATTTTAATCGAAATTATTCCAATTTTTTAATCCCCCCTCATTATAAAAACCCCTTATCCAAAGTTCCGCCTCCCTTTTAAGAAGTATCCCACAGTAACTGTTTTAAAAGACTGTCCCGCAGAAAATGAAATAAAAAAATGCTATTGGGGTAAAAATAAAAAAAATTCCTAAAAGGAAAACGGAGAAAAAATTTTTTTGTTTTAAAAACAAATTATTTGTAATTATGAAAAATATTGAGGGGTAATATGGTCTGGTGACCTGTATGGGTGACATAAAACACCCGCTTTAGAACACGCAACAAGCGTTCGGTACCTCACCCCTACTATGGACCACGTTTTATTGAAGGATGAATCTTGGATCACATCACCCCCTGCGCTGTCGATACCCCTTTGTTTCCGTATCAGACGCGATGGCTTACAACATGAAAACCCACTCGCAGCCTTGACTACTGTTTTAGGACCAATTTTTCTACGTCCAGAGACGGTTGCCAGCCCTTCTGACTAAACCGCATTGTCACCCCCCAATTCTACCCCCCTTTGTCTCAGGCCATCACACGAGATACGGCAAGGATACAATGTTTTGGAAATAATTTTCCATCCTCTTATCGAAACATCCCATTTCCCCTTTATGACAGGTCAGCTATTTGTTTCAATGTACCCCGTCGGAATAAGACAAGCCATTTTGAAATTACGCGCCCCTAAACCTCCAAGAGTTGAGCTTCTCTTATTAAAATTAGTCTCCATCGGGTTGAAGGATGTTGCCATCAGATATTTGTGTTCACACATATTCTGCACTTTCCGCGTCAGGGCTTGTTTTGGAACGATAAAGTGGCTTTACGTTAAATTCTTATCTCTGCCATGTCTCAATTAATTACTCTCCGTAAGTATATCCGTTACGCGACATGGTTTAAAACTTTTTATTCCTAATACTTATTGCTGCTGTATCCTCAACATATGATGCAAAATATTACTCGTTCGTAGGAAGTAACAGTCGATAACAATTTCTTCCTCGGAAAAAAATCAGCTAATTATTTGGAATTTTGTTTTAAAATTGAATAAAAAATAATAAAAATTTAACATTAAAACAAAAAAAGAAATTTGACTGTACCTTCTTGTCTCTTATACGTTCTTTAACTTAAAGTTCAGTTGCTCAAAATATTTGCTTTCAATGCACATTTTTAAATTACCTTTTAATTTCTATAACCGTGACTTTTATTTGAAGAAATAACAAACAAATACAATACACTGAATGCCATTGAATTAGGGATAGCAACCTAGAAACGTGTTGGACCCCCTCTGGCCCTGATAACGGCCGCCACACGACGAGGCAAGGAGTTCACAAACTTGGGTATGTTACACAGGTATGGCGACCCATGCATCCTCCAGAGCTGTCCACAATTCTGTCAAGGTCGTCGCTGATGGGACACGGGGCCCGAATACTCTGCTCAATGGTATCCCAAAGATTTTCGATGGGATTTAAATCTGGGCTTCTAAGTGGCCAATTCATTATTTCAAAATCAGCAGAATGCTCCTGCAACCATGCAGTAGCCAAACTGAACCTGTGAGATGAACAGTTGTCTTGCTAATAGTCGCCATCTCCATTGGGATGCATGATGGCCATAAATGGGTGTAAATGGTCAGCCATGAGTTCTACGTACCGGGATGCATTGAGAGTCTTCGGTACACGTAACAAAGGTCCCACAGATGTCCAATTGAAGACATCCCAGGCCATCACTGAGCTACCACCAGCTTGCACAGTTCCGATCTAACATGCAGGATCCACGGCTTCTTGGGGTTGGAGCCATCCGATCAGTCTCCCATCAGCGTGATAAAGTTTAAATCGGGATTCACCACTCCAGGCTATCCGTTGCCAATTTTCGAATGTTCTTTTGCCCAGACAAGGCATTGAACCCTGTGTCATGCCATTAGAATTGGGGCTTTCGTAGGTCGGCGGCTCACGAAGCCGAGATGATGAAGTGAGCGTTGCATGGTCCGTGCACTGACTTCCCAGCTGGAACCCGCGTTCAGATGGGAGTGATTTCAGATAATGTCTGGCCCCTATCGGTACATACGATGCGGGTCAGACGGCGAATATCATATTCCCGGAACACTCTTGAAACTGTCATACGAGAAAATCCAAGTTCGTTGACAATTTCGGAGATCGAGTGTTCCATCCGTCAGACACCTACGATCTGCCCTCTGTGTAATGCATCTAAATCCCGCGCCTTTCCCATTACGCTTCTCACGACGAATGCTTGGGGAAGCCAAAGTTGACAGCTATATATGACCAGAGTTTCAGCCACACATGCGCGCAAATGCGGGACTTGGGTACTGAATTTGGATAACGTCTCCTATCCCAAATTCAATGGTACTTCAGTGTATTAGCAATGGTTTAGAATTGGACTAGATATTAAAGAGATATTTTTTAAATCAGCCTCACTGCTGCTTATAATTATTAATATATCTAGCACACTGAACCAGTGGCATAGCCAGAAAGTTCTAATAAGGTGATGCTGATGGTGGTGGTCGATTCGTTTATCTGATTTTCTGGGTAAAATATCGTTAAAAATATGTTTTGCTCTCCCTTAAGAGTGGGGGTGTGGGGGTGTGGAAAGAGTTGTAAATTCGTAATTCTCTTTTTGAGTATGATACTAATGTTTGAATAATAAAAATATAATTTCAGTATATGATAACACGAACGCTTTGAGATTTATCTCCGCAAAATTCCCCGTCCTGCCCACGGTCAGTAGGGGACACAGATGGGCTTGGAAAGCCCACCGTCCGTCGGATGGGACGTTAAGCCGTGGTGCCGTGTGTGAGAGAGACATACCCTGTGCACGTTAAAGATCACACTGAATGGGGATGAACGGGAGGCGACCATCTGTCTCCTAACAGCTGTTCCAGTCGGTCCCCTCCCCCAACTTTCTCTGAGTCTTGGGGGGTCCATGTGACCTGGCCATTTAGCCATGGTGCGCAAAAAAGTGCCGCTCAGAGTTAAAACAACCCAATACGAACGCTATTAAACATAAATCTGACACGTCAGTCTCTCAATGAACGAAATTTGTCAGATTCTGACATACTGAACGGTGAACTCTTTTTAAAAACTGTGGAGCAAACGATAACATTTCGTAAGTGAAGCTGAAATGTACGATGGAAGCAAACAAATGAATTATAATTGGCGGAAATATTACAGAACTACCCGATTAACTTTCTATTTCCATGTAGTGTTAACCTGAAATATGAAATTCCAACTAATTTTTGCTCAATGTCAACATATTTTATATTTATGCTTTACGATTAAAATACAATTAATAAAAATTTGTCAATAGAAAATTAAAAACAATTTGTCAATAGTTTTTTTTTATTAAGCGGAGCTTCAGTTTCGGAATATCATACTGAATCAGTGGTTCGAGGAAAAATATCAGAATAAAAAAACGCGAAATATTTAAAGAAATTTCTCCATTTTTTATTGCCTTTCAGCTACCTCTTTCAGCGAGAAATAATTTTTCTTCTTACATTATCCGAAGAACAAAATGCGGAAATTGACTCAAAGTGGAATAGGACTTGACACTAGATCTTTTTTTCAGTGGTACCTGATTTTAAAGCTCTGTGTTAGTCATGAGCAACTATCACACTGAAATTCTACTCTGTTCATTATATAGTAGTTTGCGTTCTGTTCTATGCCATAAGAACGGTTAAAACTATTTCTGGATTTATAAATGGGCTAAATGGCCAGGTCTCAGGGATCCTGAAAGCTCACAGAAGGTTGGGGGAGGGGACCCACTGGAACAGCTGTTGGAAGACAGATGGTAGCCTCCCGTCAAGGCCATCCAGCGTGTTCTTTAACGTTCACAGCGTATGGCTCTCCTGCACCCGGGGCCACTGCTTAACGTCCCATACGACGAACGGCGGCCTTTCCAAGCCCATCGGTGTCCCCTACTGACCGTGGGCAGGGCGGGGAATTTTGCGGAGATAAATCTCAACGCTGACGCAGCTGGGACTCTAACCTGGGAACTACAGATTTCGAGCCTGGCGCGCTACCGACTGAGCCCATGATTCTGGACTTGAACTAGATCAACGGGCATTGCATTTACTATCGGTGTAAACTGTTTAAACGTATTTAAAGTTATTCGAGTGGTGATTTAAAGAGTGTCAGTTGTTTGCTACAGTATCTGAATAAAATATTCAATGTGGTCTGTGAAGTACATAAGAAAAAAGGAAATTAAATTTTGGCAAAGTGATGCTCGAGATAAGAGTTGGTATTTTATTGCACCTATTGAACAACTATTACCATTAAAAATTGTGGGAGGCTGGGAGTAATAATTGTATTATTCGCATTATTAGTAGCCAAACGAACAGTGGGTTTTCCTACTTGATGAATAAGGATGATTTTATCCTAAGGCGAGGGAATGAAATTCTAGCGTGGCATCGCCCGTCAAATGGACTCGCGCGGCGGCTTTAGTTTCAATTTGACCTCTACTTTTACTGTTTTCAAAGTAAACGTTATAACGTCATATACTGATCAGAAATTGCAAATGACTTTATTGGAGTTCGTAGTACCTGGAAATAATTTCCTAAATCGTAGCACACGAAAATGACATAATCACTGATAAGTATGAATGAAATTACCACTCTGAATTTAACGTCGATCAGTTTTAGAGCCAAAACTGTCTTGAGCCGAGTGGGATACGAACCCACGACCTCCTGACCTTTGGACCACTGAGCTACCGGCCGCCGATTAAGATCTCCTCTAATTGATGATATGAACATTTTCTACCTACAGTACATATTCCATTATGTCACATGTAGGAGTTGTAATGGAATACGGAATCAATTTCGGAGTTTTTCATGATAATATTAGGAATAAGATGCGTTCACTTTTATATAAATGCATCTCTAACGAAATTACGAAAGACCAAAAATATGATGCAAACGTTTTGTAATTAAAATCTTTTTTTCACAATTCAGAAATTTTTGATGTGTTCTGTGTGCCAAAAGAAATGCAAATTTTTGTCTCATTTTAAAATTAAGTGCTTTTTTAAATCTTGATACTATAAAAATAAATCTTCAGTGAAGGGATCTTTTTTTTCTCCCGCCATGATAAGGCTGCATTAGGAGAGGGATTCCTTATCCGCTGGGACAACTGAAACAGAAACTAGAAAACCAGGAACAAAAACAATTGGAAAAGAGGAAGAAAAGGGAGCAAATGCATCCTTTGCATGTATTTCGGAGTATGCAGTAGTGAGAGTTTATGAACTGAATGAGTGAGTGTATGTAGTGAGGGAATGCATTCAGTGAGAGAGTGAATGCATGTAGTGAGTGAATGTGTATAGTGAATGAGTGAATGCGTATAGTGAATGAGTGAATGCATGTAGTGAGCGAGTGAGTGAATGCATGTAGTGAGCGAGTGAGTGAATGCATGTAGTGAGCGAGTGAGTGAATGCATGTAGTGAGCGAGTGAGTGAATGCATGTAGTGAGCGAGTGAGTGAATGCATGTAGTGAGCGAGCGAGTGAATGCATGTAGTGAGTGAGTGAATGCATCTAGTGAGCGAGTGAATTCATGTAATGAGCTAGTGAATGCATGTAATGAGCGAGTGAGTGAATGCATGTAATGAGCGAGTGAGTGAATGCATGTAATGAGCGAGTGAGTGAATGCATGTAATGAGCGAGTGAGTGAATGCATGTAATGAGCGAGTGAGTGAATGCATGTAATGAGCGAGTGAGTGAATGCATGTAATGAGCGAGTGAGTGAATGCATGTAATGAGCGAGTGAGTGAATGCATGTTATGAGCGAGTGAGTGAATGCATGTATGAGCGAGTGACCGCATGTAGTGAGTGAGTGAATGCATGTAGTGAGCGAGTGAACGCATGTAGTGAACGAGTGAACGCATGTAGTGAGTGAGTGAATGCATGTAGTGAGTGAGTGAATGTGTGTGTGTTGTACCAGAGAAGATGTTAGCCATCCATTACCTGAGGTTTTCCCTAAAGATAAAAGGAACTTTTGAGGAAATCAACAGATAATGGATGTTGCCCGTCTCCCACGATCTAGGACGTCTGAGGGTGGCTTTTGGGGGAGACATTTTTTTTTTCTTTTTTTAAACTTTGTTTACCTTTTTCTTTTTCTCTTTAGTTGACATTCTCTCCACTTTCCCATTTCACCTGTTTGCACTCTCATATTTCATTCGCAGAATTCTCACACATGAAGTCTATCGATCTTACCAAAAGGCATACAGGACAATCAACAGATGTAAAATAGATAATGCCAACACGACACGGAATGTGAAGAGGATGACATCATATTCGTCTCCTATTTCAGGAGCGGAGACATCATATTCGTCTCCTATTTCAGGAGCGGAGACATCACTTCTTATTTCCATAGAATCTTCCTCTCTTGGAACCAAACTGTCTGATGGAAATCTATTGTCTATTTCTAGAATCTGCTTCACCATTTTTTCAGCGGCGACTGTAGAAGTTGAAGATCCTGAACCACACCTCTTCGTCAATGCGGAATCTATTTGTGGGAAATCCTGTTGTAACATGGTAGGTTTCCTGTAAGCATTCACTGAAAATGGCTCTGAGATGTATCTTTTAAGTGGAATGTTTTGTAGTTCGAGCCTATTGAATTTATTGTCAGTATGAGGGGAGGGGATGTAAAATATTGATCTTGCTGGAGGGTGAATCTGCATACTGCTCCCCTCCATACTCCCTTTGCAACAGGAGCTAAAACAAGACAAACAAGTCTTTTTCACCCGTGTCCATCCTCTACGGAGGCATTCCCTGCGCCTCCTTAGAAAATCTGAGGCGCGTTGGCCTACATTAAACGCTCTGCGCGTACAATCGGCAGTCGACATCCTGCCCTTACACAAAAATACTCAGTATATACTATCTAGCAACTAATTCAACACAAAAACACTTAAAATCGCATCCAAAAACGTAATTCGTCTTAACGCTTCTAAGGAAAGATATCCTTTAAACTCTTTAATTGTTTTTCAGTTACATTGTTCAGAATTTTGAATAATTAAGATTTTAATTTGTTGCGTCTGCTGAAGCTTTATAATGCCAGATACAGGTAACAATGAGAATCATTTCCACATATTAATATTTATCTATTTATTTTTGATGGCGACCATTTGGAATATATTAAAATTAGTTTGGGGGACTGCAAATGGTCATTTCTTAAAATCACATCGATTACGTATTTATCTGTTTCTTTACTCCACACACGTGATCAGAAAAGCGCTTAAATGATTAAAAGTAAAACTTTCTGAACAGTAACTTACTTCGTCATCACATGATCACCGACGTGCAGATGACGTCAGGAGCATGAGAGTAAGCTGTGTTGGTAAGCGCCGCGGGAGACTCGCTTCCCGTTAGCTGTTGCCTCATAGCTGCATGCACACTTCCGTATTTCCAGAGTAGGGTGTGGGGGAAAAACTGGTTTTCTGCTCGCCTTCTTCTTCTTATACATCCTTCTTTCTAAGCTGGACCTATTTGTAAAGGGGGCCTCGGCCCCCTTATCATCAGGTCCATAGGCATAAAGGGCAGTGGGTGCAGATGAAAACGGCAAAGACTGGCCAGCACAGTGAAGGCTGGCAATCGTACATTTTGGCAATTGGGCTTTAGGCCGCAGGCCGCCCAGTGGTGGAGAGGCAGATGTTGAAGGGTGAAGGAGAATAAATACCAGTTGCATGTCATGTGAAGGGGGGGGAAGAGGGGTGGAGAGAGATAGAGGAAGAAGTAGTGTATATATATATATTTTTTATAATTTTCCGAGTGGCGAATGTTATGTTATTTTTTGAAGTTGTGGCCATGGGTGGTTGAGAGTATGGTAGATTTGAGTCAATCAAAGGGGGATGAAATAAATGGTGGGGGGAGCAGAGACGGTGGGATAGGTAATACTCCTGTGTCAGGAAGATGGAGGAGGAAATATTTATGGTAGCTTATCTAACTCCAGAGGTTAGCTTTGGGTTGCCCTGCCATGCAGTGAAATGTTGCGCAGGGGTAGATCTGGGAAAAGTCTTAGCTCAGTGACAGCCTTATATATGGGAAGGAGTATGGTAAAGATAATTTTTTTTTTTGGAGGAGAAGGGAGGAAAATGATATAGCTACGTTATATGAGTTGGAAATCAAATTTATGTGTTCAGTGTGTGGTGGTCAGTGTTTATTTTTGTAGAGCCAGTGGAAGGTCAGCCATGAGCTTGGGGTGTGTGGCAAGAGTGCAGTTTAAGGTTCCCATCAAAGGGTAGTGGGAGATGTGGTGAGATTCCATATGTATATTAGGTATGATAATGTGTATAGAGATGTTATGTTCTGGGAGAGATTCCATAGAAGTTACTGGGTTAAAGAGAAATGTAAAAGTTTCCAATATAGAAATAAAGTTTTCCTTTATGTGACTTTATTTTTGATAGTTATATTGATTTTTTTTTGATGATTTTATACTATATATTTATTTTTATTTTGAGTTAGTTTCAATCGAATAAGTTGTCCAAAATGCGTCTTTTGATGTCCTATGGGGATCTTTTATTGGCATCTGGATCTTTTAGTGTCCCAAGGATCTTTTAAACGTGAGGTAGAGGCCTTTGGAGAGGCAGAGAGGCTTTAGGGGAATCTCCCAGTGCTGTTGATATATAGGGCTAAGGCCCTATAGTGGCTTTTTATATTATTATGAGTAGGACCAAGAATTGTTTGGGCTGAGAAATAAGTGGTTCCCAGTGTGGTGAGTGTCTGGAAGAGGGTAATTCTATGTATTGTGTATTTGGTGCAGTGTAGAAGGTAGTGTGGAATGTCTTTTATCACATGGCATGTAGTGCAAAGAGCAGATGGTACCTTTTGTATCATGAAAAGGTCCTTGTAAAGATTTGTTCTGCCAGTGCGTAGTTGATGAATTGCTGTTTGGGCTCTTCTTGATAGGTAGTTGAGATGTAGTGTGTGTGGGATGGCAGCAATGGTGGCTCTGAAAGTATTTTTAATTGTGGCCTGTTGGATCCTGTTTTGTGTCCATGTGGAGTGGAAGAATTTGTTGATTTCAATTAGGTGATGATTATATGTCTCAGGGGTGTGATAATTAGGTGTAGGGATATTGTGTCCTTGTTTAGCAAGGTGGTCAGCAGTATCATTATGGGTTATGTTACAATGAGAGGATATCCAGTGGAATGTTAGTGTTTTGTGAGTGTCAATTATATTGTGTGAAATTCTGTGAATATGGAAAAGAGAGTAATTTTGTGAAAGGTTGTATGTATGTTTGTTGATGCTGTGTAAGGCAGATTTTGAGTCAGTGATAATATGTATGCTGTGTGTATTTTGTGTGGAGGACCATTCCAAAGCCATATGTATTGCAGCTAGCTCTGTAGCAGTACTGTTTTCTGCATGGTTCATTTTGATTATATGTGAGAAAATTGGTTGGGTAGAGTGGAAGGCAGCAGAGCCATTTGTTGTGTGTAGGATGTGGGAGCCATCTGTGAATATAATGAGGTCTGTGATAGGAATGTTTGTGATGAGTTGTTCGGCTGCAAATTTTAGTTCTTGTGGGAGGTGTTTATACTTTTGGGTGATGTGTGGAAGTGTGAGATTTATGGAGGGTTTTTTAATAGTCCAATAGGGGATTGTGTTTGTGGTTGAAAGTTGTGATGTGGGTTGAAAGGTTTGATTTTTCTCCATGTTGAATATAGTGGGTGCTGCTTTATGATTTGTGCAGTGGGGGATGTGTTGGTAGGAGACTCAATTCTATTTATAGTGGGGTGGTTGGGGTTTAGATGTTTTAATTTGACGTAGTGTTTGTAGGTGAGTTTGTGTCTGATGTTGGCGAGGGGAGGCATGTTGGCTTCTGCCCATGTGGCCAAGTTTGGGCAGCCAGTTTTAAGACCCAGTGCAAGTCTGATGGCTCTGGTTTGTATGGTTTCAAGTTTGTTAAAAAATGTGGGTGAGGTAGTGTTTAGAGCTAGCAGGCCATACTCCAGTCTGCTGTTGATAAATGTTTTAATAAGGGTGATCATAGATCTGTCACTTGCACCCCAGCTAGCTCTTGTGATTGATTTGAGAATGTTGAGAGCTCCATTACATGTGGATTGTGTATTTGTGATGTGTTGTTTCCAGTTAAGCTGTCGGTCTATAGTTAGCCCTAAATATTTGTAGTGTTTAACTAGGGGGATGGCGTGGTTGTTTATAGTTATGCTGAGTGAGTTGGCGGAGGGTTGTTTATGAGTTTATGGGTAAGACCGCAGATTTAGGTGCAGAGATGGCTAGTCCCCATTTGTTTGTAAAGTCAAGGATCTGGTTGACTGCTGTTTGTAGGGCTGTTTGTATAATGAGGGTATCATTTCCTTTGGTCCAGAGCACTATGTCATCAGCAAAGATGGAGCAATTAATGTCCTTGTTAAATACTGTTGGTAGATCATGTAGAAGAATGTTGAAAAGTGTAGGTGATACCACACTGCCCTGTGGCAATCCCCTAGTTAAATTGTGGGGGTCAGAGAGAGTAGTCCCCAGTTTGACTTTAACCTTTCTCTGTGTGAGGAAGTTTTTGATAAAATGCAAGATGTTTCCTGTGATTCCTAGTTGGTGTAATTTGAAGAGTATATTGGTGTGTGAGGCAGTATCAAAAGCAGAGGTTGGGTCTAGAAAGACACAGCAAAAGATTTCTTTGTTTTGAAGAGCAATTTCTGCTGAAGTGACAAGGTCAAGGAAATTGTCTGTGATGGACATGTGCTCTCTGAAGCCAGTTTGGCATAAGGGGAGGGTTTTTTTGGTTGCTAAATAGTATTTGAATCTGAAGAGTACCATTCTTTCTAGAACTTTGAGGACACATGATGTGAGTGCTATGGGTCTGTATGAGCTGATTTGAGATGCTGGCTTGTGTGGTTTGAGAATGGGAATGATGTGAATTTCTTCCCATTGTGTGGGGAATGTGTGTTTTTCCCAGCATTCATTGAACATGTGAAGTAGAGTATGTAAAGCCTGTGTGCCTAGATTTTTAAGTGTACTATATGTGATAGAATCTGGCCCAGGTGTGCTTTTTTTATTTGCCTGATGAATGGCAATGTTTAACTCATGTTGTGTGAATGGTAAGTTGATGGCGGGTAGTTTGCAAGGTGTATCATGTGTTAGTATCTGGTTCATGTGGTGGCAATGTTGTTGGTATATGTGGGAATTTGCCAGATGGTTGGTAGTGATGAGGTGTGATGCTATGTGGTTAGCCCCTTGCTTTGCTGAGAGGTTATTGGTCCACAGTATGGTGTGCCAAGGGGCTAAGGGCTGAGCCTGGGTCCTAAATGTTCTTATTGTTGACCAAATGAGGGTGGAGTCAGTTCTTGGGTTGATGTTGTTATAAAAGTTTTTCCATTCTTTTCTTTTGGTGTTTAATCTAATTCTTCTAAGGATGGCATTTTATTTGTTAAAAGCAGTGATGGCAAGTACAGTGGGGTGTCTTCTGGCTGTGTCCTCTGTTTTTCTCCTTATTTGTAGTTGTTTGGTTATTTCAGGGTAGTTTTTGGTAAAACCAGTCATGTGTTTGGTGGTAAATTTATTGTTTTGGATGCTGTGATTAACACATGTGTAGAATGAGGTTAAATTATCTGGTGTTTGTGTGGTGATACTGGTTTCACAGTTTGCGGAGAAGTTGTGCCAGTTAATGTGTGTTTTTGTTGAGTATGCTGTGGGTTTAACTCCTTGAAGGGTGAGGAAAATTGGATAATGGTCACTAGCCCATGTGGAATGGTGTACTTGCCAATTTATGATGGGGGAAATGTCTGATGATGAACGGGTGAGGTCAAGAACTGACTCATATGGGGCTTGGTGAAGGTGGGTGAACCATCATTGTGTATGGCCAATTTGTAGTGTAGAATGAAAGTTTCAATTGTGCTTCCTCTATTGTTTGTGTAGTTGCTTCCCCATAAGGTGCATTGAAGCATAAGGCACATAAGTGTGCATTGAAGTCTCCTACAATGATGTTGGGGCCAGGAGATAGAGAGAATATGTGATCAAAGTCTTTTATTAATGTTTTGATGTTGATGTGTGTATTAGGGTAGAAGTATACATTGTAGAGGTTTAAAATTGTATTATGTAATTTAATGTTCACTCCTACAATGTCCATGTAGGTGTAGGTGATTGGGTTAGGAATTAGGCAGTGGGGGTATTTTTTTTGTATCAGGGTGGTTGAGTTAGAGTGATTTTTCTTAGTATTGGCTCTGTGTATAATGTATAGTTTATAGTTGAAATTTTCTGGTATTCTGGTCTCATTTAAAGCCAATATGGGTATTATGTGTAGATTTGTGATTGTTTTTAATTCGAGGATTTTGTTGGGGAGGGATCTGCAATTCCATTGGATGCAAGCGCATGGGGTGGTGGTGTCAGGAGGGAAGAGGGGTGAACTGCCGCAAGAGGGGAAGAGAGGGGGAGAGTTAATGTAGTTGCTGGAGAAGTGCCACTATGGCCTGTACGGTTAAGTTGAGTAGAGGGGTTCTGTTCTGTGGAGGCAGAAGGGCATCAATGAGAGGGACAATTAATTGCAATAGTTGGTGGGTGAGGTTGTGTTGGGTAGTTGGTGGTGGTTGAGATTTAGCAGCTGGGGTCCTTTTAGTCTTGGTTCTTCTCAGATAGTTAGTTTTTGCCCTTCAGGTGGAGAATTTGGGTGAGGGTGGGGGTGTTTGCTGCTGGGTAAGTTGAACTGGTGCTTCTTCATCTGATGTGGGGATGATTGTTGGTTTCCTTGTGGGCAAGGCAGCGAATGTGGTGAGAGAGGTGAGGTCAAATGTATGGTCAGAGTTTTGCGTGGTGGTAGTAAGAGAAGGGTGTGGTTTTGCTTTCCGTTGTGGTAGGACTGGGGGAGTGGGAAGTGGAAATAGAGGTTTAGGTGTAGGCCAACTGTGGAGAAGGTGTGGTAGTAATAGTGGTGATTGGAGTTTTATCAGTCATTGTGTTGGCGATGCTTGTGGTGGCTGCTGTTTTTATTTTAATTGCCCTTAGTCGGACAGGACACTTGCCAAAGGTGGCTACATGGGGTCCTCCATAGTTGCAGCATAGTAGTGGTTGGGTCCTTTTGCATTCATATGACATGTAGGGTTGGGCACAGTATTTGCATCTTGCTGTGCTTCTACAGATTTTTATAATGTGGCCATGTCTTTGACATTTAATGCATTGTGGAGGGGGGTTGGTGTAGGGGTGACTGTGTGTGTGGAGAGTCCAAGTTCCACAGTAGGTGGTAGGGGAGAGGAATTGAAGTATAAAATGACCTTTGTCTGTATTTCTTCGTTTGGTGCTGCCATCCATGATGTGGTGGGCGTAAGTGATTCGTTTGATTTTGTGGACATCGTATTCAGCTAAGGCTTCTAGGATACTTTTATCGCTTAAGTGTTTATCCACACCTTCTATGGATCCATATGGCTTATTATAGGACTCTGGGTATTTTGACTTTATTTCTATGTTATGAATATGTGTTAGGGCCATGAGTTTTTTTTGCCTGGCATTGATTTTTGACATGTACCAGGTACTCTCCTCTGTGAGTAAATTTGGCTTCAAGTGGTTTTTCTATTGTGGAATTTACGGTTTTGGTGATTAGATTAATGTTTATGTTCTGTAATAATGTAGTGGGAGTGGAGTAAAGGAGCACTGGAACATAGTCTTGAGTTATAGTGAAGTTGCAAATGGTATCGTTGTCAGAGGAAGCCGATTGTTTCCTGGATCTTTTTCTGTTATTTACGATGGTCCAGGAGTCTTCTGTGTCTTTATCCGATGCATTTTCGTGTGTGTCCATTTGTGTTTGGTTAGATGATACCTGGGTGAGGAGGGTGAGTTGTGTGTGACTTGTGGTGGCTGTTGCTAAAGGTAAGATATTTATAGTAGCTAGGTTGGGGACCGATAGGCATTTTCCTGCCTTTTAGAGTTGAGATGAACGATGTGCCTGATTGCCATCACAAACACTAGTACCAGCCGCCTTCACTGTAATCATACAGACCTGGTTTGATGTTTCAGAAGTTTGACGATGGTTGCTCCTATCAGTGGCTTTAGCAGTCGATCTTGGGTCTCTTGTCTTCACTGGATTGATTCCTGGATCTATAGTTAGCATTTCCTTCATCATAGTTAAAAATGAGCGAAAACTAGTCTTTAAAAAGACTTCAAAATCGGAGAGAAAACAAAGCAGCCTGCTCTGTTTACCGCGGTTTATCTCTGCTGCTCGCCACTGCGGTCGCTTTCTTCTGATTGGTTGTAGGCCTGCTGTCATCGTTGGCTTTCTCTGGGAGCACGCTGTGGGGCCGATAACTCGTCTGTGATGGCGGTCGCAATGGGCGGTGAGGGACGGTCTCTACGACGCGTTCCTGGGCGATGGACTGGTCAAAATTCTGGTCCACGTCGGCGGATTCTTCGGATATGCCAATACTCCGGAAGTCTCTGTGTGGGAACAAGTTCCTACTTCGTAATTGTGGTATGCTTATTCACCCACACAACTAAACTCGGTTTTCTTTTTCCTAGTCTTCCATTGCTTCAGTAATTTGATTAGTACCGACGCTTGAATGAATCTGAGTTTTCTGATTATCGTGCCAACTCCGTGCTAATATAAATAGAACCCTTTGCTATAAAGGTCACCCTTGAATTTCGCTCGTAAATCAAGACATCTCGATTTCTCTCTGAC
Organism: Ryuthela nishihirai; assembly: GCA_038380435.1. NCBI lineage: Eukaryota > Metazoa > Arthropoda > Arachnida > Araneae > Heptathelidae > Ryuthela > Ryuthela nishihirai. Next base: position 19,544,743 of record JAWZYU010000001.1, on the reverse strand, counting down.
CTTAACTCGGAGCGTCATCAGTGTACGTTTGGAGTGTGCTTTTGCTTTCTCTTCAGACGGAAACGATACATTTTCTCTTCTGTTTGATGAAGATTTTTGCTTTATTTGAGTTGCCGGTATCTCATGCTTAGCAAGGGCATAATTTGTTCTACTGATTACTGAATTGTTTTCACTTAATGCTTCCATTTCTTCTACATCATCATCACGTTCCGTGCCCACCATTTCTTTGTGGCTTCCCTGAGGTTCCAAATGCCCCACAAGTGAGTTTTCTTGAATATCTACTCTTCCCCCAACTTGGGTGTCACTAAATGTCCCTTCCTCACTGTCTCTTCCTATTGTTAACTTCGCTTCCTCTGTATCGATTTGCATCGGAGGGCTATCGTCAGACTTGATAAATGCTGATTTTTCAGTTTCGGTGAGTGCCTTTAAATCTTCTGGCCCTAAAGACTGTCTTGCATCTTCCATGCACACATCCTCATCTACTGTTTCTGTATTCCCACAGTTTTGCTCTTTGATCAAAATAATGTCTACCTGACATGTGTTGCTCCTTTCTACGCCATTTGTGTTAGCCATGTGTTCTCCCTCATCATCAATGTCGTCCGACATGATTATAATTAAGTCTTCCTCGCTGTTCCCATCTAACTGCTCTGCAGGCATTTGTTTCTCCTTTTCTCCCCCTCGCCCCTCTTCTAATGCCTCACTTTCTTGAGCCAAACGTCTTTTCTTTAAAATTCCACAGATTTCTTTCCTAAGGTCCTTTGTCAAAAATATTTTAAACTATATTTATCACCTCTTCATCTTCCTCTAAACCGATAGGGGTGAAAACGTTGGCTATTAATCTCTCGACGTCTAGATCGCTCTTACTACTCCAAGACATGGGAAGAGATCCCAGTTCTGCCTCTAACATTTTGTACAGGGCATATTGCTTAATTAGGGCAAGTTCGGGCTTTTCTTCAGGAGGGTTACATCCCTGTTTCACTAATTCGTACTCCTTAACCAAGCGTCCTTGCCATAAAATTTCACAGATTGCATATCTAACACCATCTATGTCGGAAGCAATTTCTACTAGACTTATCGCATCCTCGTCTTCCTCTAGGCTAATAGGGGTGAAAACTTTCTCCACTAATTGTTCAACGTCTAAATTAACTGCATTTCTTCAGCACATAGGAGGAGGTCCCAACTCCGCCTCTAATGTCAGGTATAGAGCAGATTTTTCAATTGTCTTAGGTTTGGGCGTGGCATATGCTAGGAGTTCATGTGAGCCGTACGGCAAATTTCCAATTTGTTCCCTTTCCTGTTCATCGCAAATTCGGTTCTGTGGCCTATGAGGATGAGGAGCCGAACGATACTCTCTGTGGCTATCAGGATTGTAAGTGAAATGTTCTCTTGTGGGATTCATTCTATCGGGGGCAATTTCTGGCAAAATGGCCAAACTCTTCACATTCAAAACATTCCCCCCTGCGATGTCTCGTGTTCTTGATGGGAATGTTTTTTCGGTTTGCGTGGCGAGGGTGTACAGTCGCTCAAAAAAGTATCCGAACACCATGGTTGATTACAGAATTCAGAAAAAATATCTGGCAACGATTTTTTTAGAAATTAGTGATCTGGCAACCTTCGTGTCACGTGATTACAGAATTCAGGAAAAATATCTGGAGCGTGTGCTGCAACTGCACACGCTCTAGTTACCGTTCACTGGTTACGCTCAGTTACTGGCGTTCACTGGTCACGCTCTAGTTACCGTAAACTGGAGCGTGTGCAGTTACTGCACACGCTCCAGTTTGCTGTGAATGATAACTGCACACGCTCAACATTTCCGTGAGTGAGCCCACACGATCCAGGTCTTTGTGAGCTCCCACGATCGAATGTGCTGTGAACATTAACCGCAACCGCTCCAGTTTGCTGTGAACGGTAACTGCACACGCTCAATATTTCCGTGAGTGAGCCCACACGATCCAGGTCTTTGTGAGCTCACACGATCCAATGTGCTGTGAACATTAACCGCAACCGCTCCAGTTTGCTGTGAACGGTAACTGCACACTTTTAATATTTTTCTTCTTTCTTTTGATCTCTCTTTAAGACATTAAAATTTTGAATTAAATAATTGTTACAATTGCAGTTTTTTTAATTAAATCTGTTGCCTTCTATGCCATTGATGTGATCATGATAGAAAGCATTAATTTTGTAATATGTTAGAAATGTTTTTTTTTATTGTTGATTTATCTGTTTTTTAACCTGCTAATTCAGTGTGAGTCTTTGAACTCTTCTGGTGTTCTGCATTTCCAAAATTATCTTGTAAATAGTTATATTGCATTATATATAATATGAATGGAAATAAAGACTACTGCTAGTACATTAATGGAAACAAGATATGAAATCTCTAGATTCTTTTGAATTTTTAGACGCATGCATCATAATCCATGGCCTTATTGTTCCTATTTTTGGAATATTCGAGTTCTTAGGATGATAGGAGGTAGCAACACGATATCAAGGAGGAGAAGGAGGATTTGGTGGACGTTATTAAATTGCCAGCTGCATCTTCATGAGTAATAAACAAAAGCAGAGCTACGCATGCTCTGTGAACCCATCTATATCACGTAAAACAATTCTAACTAGACACATTCGGGTATTTACAGCTAGTTTCGTCAGAGAAACCCCCTGATTCTATCGGAAAGCGAGAGAACTTTACGTCACTTCTTCCTTAGGAAAACTTGCAGCATCTCCTCCTCCAAAGCGAGCTCAAAGCGAGCCCATGCTCTGATGCGTTAACGACCATTACGTAAGACCCACGGTTGCTACCTACCGGGCTTGTGCACTTAATCGGTAGAGTTCATGGTTTCTTAAAGTAGTCCTCAACAGACTTGGTCCTGCTAGATTGAAAGTTAAGTGTGATGAGCGAAAGAAGTTAACGAAAGAGCAATTAAAGCACAAATTGTAATGTGATAGTGGCTTATATTTGACATCAGTACTATTGAATACTCGTATCTTAAAGTGCATATCTGTAAGAGTATTTTTGCATGTGCAACGTGTTAAGATTATAAGTTCATTAAACACCTTTTTTATTTTCCTAAATGCCAGACATCAGTATATTTATGTACTGAGTCCAATTATTGTCCGAAATGTAATTTCCCTGATAAGTGGTCCTAAGTTTCGGTTACGGGTGGGAGGTTGGCAGCGTGCCAGGTTCGTAATCGGCAGTTGTGATTTATGCCCGTAGAGCACCGGCAGTTATGATTTATGCCGTTTATCCCCGTTGAGATTTCCCTCCTCAAAACTCCCTATTCTGCCTTCGGTTACTAGGGTTCACCGATGGACATGGAAAGGCCGCCAGGTGGGACGTTAAGATGGACGCTCGATGGCCTCGACAGAAGGCTACCACATGTCTCTCAACAGCTGTTCCAGTGCGTCCCTTCCACCAGCTTTCTCTGAGCCCTCGGGGTCCTTGTGATCGGGCCATTTAGCCCATGAATGAATAATTTTGAAAATCGAAATTTAGATAGATGTAGTTCAGACCTTCAATTCACCATCGCCTCCAAATGCAGAATCGATTCGTTTAGATTCTATTGCAGGGCAATTGACGTATCATCACCAGTGTTAGCTTATGCTTTGGCTGTTGAGCAATTTATATAGGACACCGATGCAGTAATAACGGGGTAATGGGTGCTCTTGGGATGCATATTTTAAAAAATAAAAAACCCCTCAAGCAGCTGCTTGCCACAGAGGTCTGACAGGAGCCTGTCAGTTTATATGCCATAGTAGAAGATCCGAAAGGATGGCAGGACCTCAGCAGATAAACAACACATACATCCATGCCTTACCCGGGGTTCGAACTCAGATCCCTTAGATCAGTAACCAAGCGCGCTAACCACTCGGCCACGGGACGTAGCAGATCATTATTTAGGGCGGAAAAGAATTATTCTGTGACCAAAAAGGAGCTGATAGCCATAGTCAAACTCAAAGAATATTTCCATCATTATCTCTGTTATTATTATCTTTTATACTATACCCAAAAGATACAAACTCCTCTTTTCGTTGTACCAGACGTCACCACTTTACATGACATTCAGCCCACTTCCCAAACTCTGAATCCTTTGAAATGGTGTGTGTATGCATGGTGTCCCCAGAAAAGGGATAAAATGTGCGGGAGGACGGACGCCTATAGGCCAATGGCTCTCGGCGGCGATCGCACATTCATGTTGGCACATCAAGAATCTGCTGCATTCACTCGAGAGGACCATCGCTGCCAACAACTGAGAGAAGAAGACCGAATGTCCGTTTTTTTTTTCCTTTTCAGTACTCATTTTTTGGCCACCTGGTGGAGCCGAGGTGCGAATCGTTCAGCCATCTGGTGTTTTTGTTGACAGTGACAGGTCACGTAGCTCACCCCTTTGATACCTGGGGGGGGGGGAGCAACGGACACGTCGCGAACTTCCCACGCCAGCGGCGAGGTCCTTCCTCAACAGGAGCTGAACGCAGAAATATGGACGAAATGTAAAAATGTCACAATTAATGGGAGACAATGGCGTCCAAAAAAATTCTTCACTCTAATAGTCGTGCCATGTGTAATTTTATGTCCTTCATTCTAGCATTCGTGTCCGTTTGATAAAATTACTGTGGGCATGACAACAGAAGCGGAGTTTTACCAATGCATGTCACAAGTCTGAGAAGTTTGGCGGTCATGGGAGAATGTTCACATCTTGGAGACTGTCCATTATTGCACCTGCAGTGTGTGGAGTGGCATTGTCCTGCTGCAGAATCAGTTCAGGCATGATGGTAAGGATGGGTTATGCCACAGGATTAATGATGTCATCAATGGAACGTATTAGCGCAGCAGAAAAAAGGAGCAGAGGTGTTCGGCCGCCATATGTGATGCCACCCCATACCATTTACCACGGTGGGGAGCCGTATTGCAGCTAATAGAATAGGCTTCCTCATATCTTGACGATGCCGACACCATGCTGACAAACGGCCATCTGGCATGTTGAAGCAGAATTGGAATTCATCTGCGAACAACACTCTCCTCCATTCCGTAGTCCAAAGTTGCCTTGCTCGACACTAGTGGAAACAGCATAACCGGCGATGTCGCTGCAATGGGTATGCCGAACTGGACGTCTTGCCCTCATTCCTGGGTCAGTCAAACGTTGTCTAATCGTTTGTGTGGAGATCATGGTACCTAAAATGGTCTTCAAATCATTCTGCTGCACAGTTGCTATGGTGAAAGGGTTGCGAACTGCCCTCCTGCAGAGCATGCAATCTTCACTTTCTGTGGTGTGGCGTGCTGGTCTCGTACCTGTCCTTCGTGTCATTTGGTGCTCCATGATGTTGTGGGAGAGTCACCATTGCATTGTACTCACATTGCGCCCCATATGTGTGACAATTGCTTGAAAGCTGAATCCGAGCTCTCACACATCGACGATTCACTCTCTCTCTCTCAGAAGGGGTCAATTGTGCATAAGGGTTCGCCGGCATATCCAAGACATGTTCCGAACATTTACACAGCATGCACTCCAACCTTTCTGTCGGTGATGCTACGATGCAAGCTTGTGGCCTCCGGAATTCATCCACGTCTCTGTGCGTGTCACATGTCCACTTGCTGCTGAACTTTGCTCATTTGCATCTATATATCTCGTGGCCGATTGCCTCCTGCGAATTACATATCTCTATTTCCATTCCTTCTTGGTGTTGCGATTTCCACTTTGAGCAATGTATATTATTCTCATAATACTGAGCAAAATTGGTTTGATACAGTGAGTTAACTAAAGAAATTAAATAACAAATAGAATAAAAATGTAAGAATATCGGAGAACAGAAATCGAATAAGTTATAACATTGTTTGGAATTTACACAATATGGTATTTCGACATGTGTGGCACTGATTTTTTAATTTTAATAACTTGATTAATTTAAGGATTTTTTTCTAACTTCTAATCTTTGTTATGTCGATGAAGAGATACTTACTGCTCTACACACATTCAAAACTGCGATCTTAATCTAAAACATAAACGCAACTGCTGAAACTTATTTTTTGAATACAGAATTACCGTAGATCCAGACGAAGTATCAAGTGTTAATAAGTGATTCACTTTGACTATTACTTCCAAATGCAATTAATTAAAAAACCGAAGCGTAAAGTATAGAAATTCAAATTATTTTTTTTCTTCCCTAATAGTAAACATTTCTTTCCTCGACGGACATTCCAACAGTTGACATTGATGATAATCTAATTTGAAACTGAAGGGAAATGAAAAATATTTTTCTAACCACTGGACTCTAATTTGTTCAGAGCAAATAAAATACTTTTCCTATCGTTCAGTAAATTTTGTTTCTTTCCTTCAGCTTTTAAATCTTCAAAATTACACTTTGCATATTGCCTGTAGCAAAGCAATCTGTTTTTCCTTTCATAATTAGAAATAATATTCTTTTTCTACGGTATTCGCTCTTTGAAATGGTTTGCAACTCCACATGGCTTTTCTTCCTTTCATTCTGTGACTCCCCTTAACCGTCACTTTCCTTAACTTGCAAAAACATAAACGCTGGAACAATTCCTCCTGCCAATTAGCAAGAAATTCATTTCACCATGGATATGACAGGGTTTGTAAAGGTAATTATTCAGTTTACGCAGGGAGTTTTTGTGAGTGATTTGGGTGATTCCAAATTCTTATTTTGGGCAAATTTACATAAAATTTGTATAAACAGTACTGTTGCATTTGAATGTTTGGAAACCGAGGGTGAATTCGAAATGAGTAAACAGACTATAAATGAACTAATTTAATCACTAAGGCAATAAAATTACATAATATCATAAGCGATTTCTGAACTAATCGCACTAAACACCAATATGCTATCTATCGGTATTAAATGATCATGTGATCAAAATTTCTAGACTATCTGTTAAACCAAAAGCATTCTCTGCAATACAGATATATTGCTATTTTACTTGATATGATGACTTTTTTACTCGTTAACTATCTACAATTTCACAAATCAAAATTGTCCCTAAAGATTATTTTTTCTCATTACTGAACGCGCACAGATCAAGATAAACCACTTTCTTCTACACATGCATTCTCCAGACTACGGCTGTATTCTTTTTTTCTAACTTCATCGTTCAAACTCGTTAGTGACGTAATTTACACTCCATGCTACACCTGGGGTGCCATGTAATACTACAGTCTCGTTTTCATTATTGCATGAATGTATTCTGTTTCAATATATTTTAGAGTGTTTATCTGTCTCTTTGTCCGACAGCTCCTCCGAAACGGTCATAGCTAAGAAAAGGCCACCTCGATAACATAAGCCTGGACACTGCAGTAACAGAAGACCTAATTTTGAAAAATATAGCAGTTTTAAAGAAGCATATCTACTGGACAACCGTTAAGTTATGATGGGAGACTTCCTTAAAGCCATAAAGTGTGTTCTTTAATGTGCACAGGTTGTGGCTTTTCTGCGCATAGCTACAGCTTGCACGCTATTCGATAAATGTCTGCTTTTCCATCTCGGTTCTATATTTTTTCACATCCACGTCTGAGTGATGGAAGTGAACTCTCACAGTTGTCATCCGAACCCTCAAACTTCAGTTTACTAAGTTGGAAAACTATTAAAAGCGTCATATCAAATTACAAATGCTATATGTGTGTGTTTTCAATTGAGATATCGCACTGTTTATTCTCTGTGGTATATTATACTTAGAGGTTTCTTTTAAAACGAATAGGATACTTGAAGTGATTTTTTTGTCTTCCAATTCCTTACATTCCATTTTGTTTGATACTTCTTTTTTTTATCGCATTGCTCTTACCTTATAAACAAAAAATCAGAAACAAACTATTGCTAGAATTTCAAGTGTTCTCTGCAATTGCTTAAATTCTCTACGTGCTATTCTTTACATTTTTAATGAAGCTAAATTATATATTTATCTAGGAATGTTCACCAACATTGAAACATGTTTACCAAAAAGAAAACATACCTATTATTTACACAAAATCTTAGATCATGATGATCTAAGATTTTGTGTAAATAATAGGTATGTTTTCTTTTCCCCCTCGCTTCATTTTCCCCCTCCCTTCATTTTAAATAGTATTATTTTTCAGTAGAAACCAGCTCCTTCAGATACGTTACCCATTACATTTCACCCAAATTAAAGAAAAAGCTCGCAATTCAGTCTTGACTCGCTATAAAGTGTAATCGGATTACTAAGGCTTCGATTTTTACGACAATGTCTTTATGATCCAATTTACGACAATGTCTTTATGATCCTTCAAATCTTTATGATTTGAAGATAACTGTACCTTTTAAAACTCTTCGGATTAGTAACGAGCTGGATTTAAAACCCATGTGATGGCACTTCCGAAACTATATTTCACTTTTAAATTACTCGCTGAACCAAAGATAGCATTTTCAAAAGAGGATTTTTCCGAGCTTCTTCTTTTTCATGCGTTCATTCCTCTCATTATCCATTCCTTGTTATCAACTCATTTATTATGTTAACCATATGCATTATGTTGAACGAACAATGCTCCCCTTTCTGCGAAGTTTTCGCTGCAGTGAAAACACTTTGCAAATGCTTCCTTGGATAAAATCCACACTGAAGACGAGTCTCCTTTTGTTGTGTCAACATTTTGCTTTCCGACATTTATCGAGTCCTGGTACAAATTAGTTCCATTTAACATCACACGAAGAGAACACTGAACACGGTTGTTTAAAGAAGCGTATTTTTATTAGTTTAAGCCTGGAATTCGGTTCCTTTCTGAAACAATTTCTGAAAAAGGTAAACTTATTTCTGAAAGAGAGATTGAATTTTAAAAGGAAATATATTATTCATTTATTTAGTTTGTGTTCTGTCGCACAAAACACAAACACTTAAATGAAACAAAAATAACAGAAAAGTTCCTTTCATTTTTATTCACTTTTAGAATTATGGTTTGTTAGGCAACTTTATTGATATTTTTATTATTCCTCGAACTAATACTCCGCATCAGTGGTCCCCAACTTGTATTTTAAGGGCATCATGAGACCCCAAGGGTGATTTAATTCGACTTTCAGTTCTTTTAACAAAGCGAAACTATTTGTGTACGCTCAGAATCTATAAAATTATGATTATGATGATAAAACTGTATTAAAATTTATTGTTCCTATTCCACGAAGTAAAATGAATGAAAAGTTATATCTATCATGCAATTCTTATTTCTGTGGCCCTCGTTCCAGGCTTGATGATTCAATGTGGTCAAAGCCGAATTAACATAATGTCCGGAGGCCACACCCTCAAAGAGGGCCTCTTGCTTTTGCAGGCATTCATATAATGAGGTGGAAATCTGAACTTTCCCGTACAGAAATCGCTTTACAGACCTCAAAACTCGGCGAAAGGATATCACAATCCCTGCCTACATAACTGGCTTACACAGAACCTGACCATGCTCCTTTAGGGTTTACGAGGAAGAGCTAGGTCACTTTGACGAACTAAGCAAACCTGACTTCACCGTTCATAAGCAACACTCATTCTAATTGTTGACTTCGCATCTCCCCCAAAGGATATTAAACGGATAAAGAATGTAAGGCTCGCAAACACGTAACTAACGCCATCGTAGATCGTTGTGTGTTGGTGTACTGCGAGGACAATGGAGGACAGGCTTCATTCGCTGTTAAGAGTTCAGAGTGTCGAAGAGTTGGTTGTTAGTGTATCACAAGTAGAGTAATTATCCCAATCAGTTAATAAAGAACATTGCGATTTTTGGTACGGATATATCGAACGAGTCTCTTCTCGATGATGGCAATGGACCATTATTTCCGAGTGAAGTCTGTTTTTATATATTAAATTCAATCTGGTGCAAGTATTCGTTGTACCGAAAAATCAAAAATGGCGATGTCCTGTGATTTCAATGTGCTTTTTCTTCCTAATTCTATTTCATTGTTTTCTTAAATTATGTTGTATGTACAATAGTTATGTGTAATTTATTCTGTTCTTATGTTTATTAAGTGTAACAATACTGATTCAAGCACAGTTACATAATATTTGTTACTTCGTAAACATTAACTGATTATTTTATTTATGGTCGTACAGCATAAAGCGGCTTATTCTTTCTTGTATCTGAATATAGTACTATTCAGATTTGTGCAGTCAATGGCTAATATTTATCCTGGACATGTCGTCTATCTAATAGAACAGGGTTTTGGGTTGGGTTGGGTTGTTTTACCTCTGAGCGGCACTTTTTTGCACACCATGGGCTAAATGGCCAGGTCACATGGACCCCGAAGGCTCAGAGAAGGTTGGGGGTAGGAGACCCACTGGAACAGCTGTTGGGAGACAGATGGTAGCCTCCCGTCAAGGCCATCCAGCGTGTTCTTTAACGTGCACAGGGTATGGCTCTCCCACACACGGGACCACGGCTTAACGTCCCATCCGACGGACGGCGGCCTTTCCAAGCCCATCGGTGTCCCCTACTGACCGTGGGCAGGGCGGGGAATTAATAATAGAACAGGGGTTCTCAACGTGGGATAGGCGGTAAAATTTTTTGGGGTACGCCGTGAGAGCTCAAAAGTCGCTAGATCTAGTAACAATACATAAGTTTTATTTTATTCCCATTGTTATAGTATAACTATAGTTTAATCTATCTTTACAAGGGGTACGCCAGTTACATACACATTTCCAGGGAGTACGTGAAGCAAAAAAGGTTGAGAACCACTGATATATATATATTTTATTTTATCCCATTGTTATACTATAACTATAGGTTTATCTATCTATACAAGGGGTACGCCAGTTACATACACATTTCCAGGGGGTACGTGAAGCATAAAAGGTTGAGAACCACTGACATATATGTTTTATTTTATTCCCATTGTTATACTATAACTATAGTTTTATCTATCTATACAAGGGGTACGCCAGTTACATACACATTTCCAGAGGGTACGTGAAGCATAAAATGTTGAGAACCACTGATATATATGTTTTATTTTATTCCCATTGTTATATTATAACTATAGTTTTATCTATCTATATAAAGGGTACGCCAGTTACATACACATTTCCAGGGGGTACGTGAAGCATAAAAGGTTGAGAACCACTGATAAATATGTTTTATTTTATTCCCATTGTTATACTATAACTATATTTTATCTATCTATACAAGGGGTACGCCAGTTACATACACATTTCCAGGGGGTACGTGAAGCATAAAAGGTTGAGAACCACTGATATATATATATTATTTTATTCCCATTGTTATACTATAACTATAGTTTTATCTATCTATACAAGGGGTACGCCAGTTACATACACATTTCCAGGGGGTACGTGAAGCATAAAAGGTTGAGAACCACTGATAAATATGTTTTATTTTATTCCCATTGTTATACTATAACTATAGTTTTATCTATCTATACCAGGGGTACGCCAGTTACATACACATTTCCAGGGGGTACGTGAAGCATAAAAGGTTGAGAACCACTGATATATATGTTTTATTTTATTCCCATTGTTATACTATAACTATAGTTTTATCTATCTATACAAGGGGTACGCCAGTTACATACACATTTCCAGGGGGTACGTGAAGCATAAAAGTTTGAGAACCACTGATAAATATGTTTTATTTTATTCCCATTGTTATACTATAACTATAGTTTTATCTATCTATACAAGGGGTACGCCAGTTACATACACATTTCCAGGGGGGTACGTGAAGCATAAAAGGTTGAGAACCACTGATATATATGTTTTATTTTATTCCCATTGTTATACTATAACTATATTTTATCTATCTATACAAGGGGTACGCCAGTTACAAACACATTTCCAGGGGGTACGTGAAGCATAAAAGGTTGAGAACCACTGATATATATATATATATATTTTATTTTATTCCCATTTTTATACTATAACTATAGTTTTATCTATCTATACAAGGGGTACGCCAGTTACATACACATTTCCAGTGGGTACGTGAAGCATAAAAGGTTGAGAACCACTGAAAAATATGCTTTATTTTATTCCCATTGTTATACTATAACTATAGTTTTATCTATCTATACAAGGGGTACGCCAGTTACATACACATTTCCAGGGGGTACGTGAAGCATAAAAGGTTGAGAACCACTGATATATATGTTTTATTTTATTCCCATTGTTATACTATAACTATAGTTTTATCTATCTATACAAGGGGTACGCCAGTTACATACACATTTCCAGGGGGTACGTGAAGCATAAAAGGTTGAGAACCACTGATATATATGTTTTATTTTATTCCCATTGTTATACTATAACTATAGTTTTATCTGTCTATACCAGGGGTACGCCAGTTACATACACATTTCCAGGGGGTACGTGAAGCATAAAAGGTTGAGAACCACTGATATATATGTTTTATTTTATTCCCATTGTTATACTATAACTATAGTTTTATCTGTCTATACCAGGGGTACGCCAGTTACATACACATTTCCAGGGGGTACGTGAAGCATAAAAGGTTGAGAACCACTGATATATATGTTTTATTTTATTCCCATTGTTATACTATAACTATAGTTTTATCTGTCTATACCAGGGGTACGCCAGTTACATACACATTTCCAGGGGGTACGTGAAGCATAAAAGGTTGAGAACCACTGATATATATGTTTTATTTTATTCCCATTGTTATACTATAACTATAGTTTTATCTGTCTATACCAGGGGTACGCCAGTTACATACACATTTCCAGGGGGTACGTAAAGCATAAAAGGTTGAGAACCACTGTAATAGAGGATTACAGGGAAAGGAATAAGTACATGCAGGGAATGTATAAGTTTACACTGCCCTTTACAAAATTTAGAGAAATTCCAAAGTCAATTGGAATATAAATTCGGAGCTCTAAAAAGTGTAAAATATATATTTCATTGCAGATTAATCTAAGATAATAATGAAATCTGCTTTAATCTCGAATTTAAGCAATGTTTCATCACTATTTAAATAGTGAAGCTGGAATATTTCAAAATAGTAATGAGTCATAAGAATTGACCTCAAAAATGTTTTAAAACTGTAAGAAGTATTGTTTTCCAGCATTTCATAAAAGAATAAAAAAATGCATATTAGAAGTTTGCATAATATTTATTTTCTAATAGACAATTATGAATGATTGGAAATAAATAACATTGAATTTACCCTGAAGCAGTCACAGTGATCTCAATAAAATCCATAAATTTAATTTTCATTCATTTATGTTATATATATATTATAAATATTATATAAATTTCTCTAATTAAAGATAAACATCCTTAATATAAGGAAACGGAAGAACAGAGATCGATGCATTTATTGTGGCACTAACAGAAAAAATTATCCCAACAGATAATTTTTCAGATTTCCAAAAGAAGTGGAAAGGTATGTGTATAATCATTAAATATTTTTGATTAATTATAATGCAATGTGTGAGCTGTATTAGTTTATAAAATATAGTTGGATCTGTAAAGCATTTTAGATACATATATATATATAGTGTAAGGAACCTGGGTTCGATCCCTAGGTAAGACATCGATATTTGTGTTGTCTTTCTGCTGAGGTCTTGCCTTCCTCACAGACTCTCTACCAAAGAAGTACTACAGCGTATAAACTCTGGGGCAAACACATCGTTGAGGGGGGGATATATATTTTTATATAGTCAAGTGAAAAATATTTTAACAATAGTGTATGCATTTCATTTTGGCCATGTAATAAGATTTACCGTTGGAAAAATATGTAAATTTTGGTTCTCAATCCAATTATTTCGTAATTTTTGGTGTAATAGCAAATTAAATTACATATAGTATTTCAGTTAAATTGCTTTTATGCATTAAACTTATTATTGTCTTCAGTTACAGTATTTCAGTTAAAAAAGTTATTGTTTTAGGTTAGAGATTAGGGTTCATTTAGCCAATTCTGAAGTCACCAAGCTAGTACTTTGATTTTTAGTATTCAAATTATGAAACAAGTAAATATAATTATTGCAAGAAGTGTGTGTGTGTGTGTACAGGGCCGTAGCCATGGGGGGATGGGGGGAGGCTACCCCCGAAAGTAACTCGGAGTTGGCAAAATTCGGAGCAACTTCGTAAAATCTAGGTGAGTTGTGAAAATTTAATTTTTTTTTCTTTTTGGAAAATTAAGGGGAATTGTCAAAATCGAGGCAACTTGGCAAATCTAAGGCAGTTTGAAAATGAAGAGACGGCAAAATTTAGAGCAGTTGGCAAAATTCGAAGCCACTTAGTAAAACACAGGTGAGTTGGCAAAATCGAGACAACTCGGCAAAATCTTGAGGAGTTCACAAAACTTCGAGTGACTTGGTAAAATCTTGGGGAGTTGGCAAAATCGGGACAACTTGGCAAAATCTTGGGGAGTTGGCAAAATTCCGAGTGACTTGCTAAAATCTTGGGGAGTTGCCAAAATTCGGGAGTTGGCAAAATCTTGAAGAGTTCACAAAATTCGGAGTGACTTGGCAAAATCATGGGGAGTTGGCAAAATTCAGATCAGATGTAAAAATTAGGATTTTTTTCTGTAAAATTATGGCGAGTTGGCAAAACCTAGGGAGTTGGGAAAATCTAGGGACAGTTGGCAAAATTCGGAGTGACTTGGCAAAATCGTGGGTAGTTGGCAAAATTTAGGTTAGATGTGAAAATTTGGAGTTTTTTTCTGTAAAACTATGGCGAGTTGGCAAAATCTAAGGGCAGTTGGCAAAATTCGGAGTGACTTGGCAAAATCGTGGAGAGTTGACAAAATTCATTTGAGATGATTCAGGTGAATTGCAATATTTTTTCTGCAAAATCATGGTGTTTTGGCAAAATCGAGGCAACTTCGCAATATCTAGGAGAGTTGACAAATCTTGGGGGAGTTGGTAAAATTCAGAGTGACTTTGCAAGAATCAGGTGTGAGGTAAAATTGAGATTTTTTTCTGTAAAATTGTGGCGAGATGGCAAAATCTAGGGCAGTTGGCAAAATTCGAAATCACTTGGTAAAATACTGACGATTTGTGTAAACTGGGATTGTTTTTGTGAAATTAAGGAGAGTTGACAAAATTGAGAAAACTTGGCAAAATCTAGGGAAGTTGGCAAAACTGGAAACCACTTGGTAAAGTACGGGTGAGTTGTAAAAATTGGGATTGATTTTGTGAAAATAAGGAGAGTTGGAAAAACCAAGAACTCTTGGCAAAATCTAGGGGAGTTGGCAAAATTGGAGGCCACTTGGTAAAATACAAGGGAGTTGTGAAAATTGGGCTTTCTTGTGCAATTGTGGAGAGTTGATAAAATTCGAAGTGACTGGCAAATTCAGGGAAGATGTAAAAATTGCGATTTTTTTCTGTAAACTTACGGCGAGTTGGCAAAATTCGAATCCATTTGGTAAAATATAGGCGAGTTGTGAAAATTGAGATTTGTTTTGTGAAATTAAGGAGAGTTGGACAAATTGAGGAAACTTAACAAAATGTAGGGCAGTTGGCAAAATTCGAATCCACTTGGAAAATGCGGGGCGAGTTGTGATAATTGGGATTGGGTTTGTGAAATTCAGGATAGTTAACTAAAATCGAGAAAATTTGGCAAAATCTTGGGGAGTTTGAAGTGATTTGGCAAATTTAGGAGAGATGTAAAGATTGGGATTAGTTTCGTGAAATTAAGGAGAGTTGATCAAATGAAGGGAAAATTCACACTGACTCGCTACAATTCAGACGAGAGATTTATTTATGTGAAATTATTGTTAGTAAAATTGGAAGTCAAATGGCAAAATGGTGGAGAGTTGTGAAAATTGCCTGAACCCCCTCTCCCCCGGAGCAAAATATAAGTCAGTTTGCTCAGTTGTCAAAATTTTAATTTCGAGTTGGAAAATTTTTGATTTCTCCCCCCCCCCAACCACAGTCCTTCGCTACGTCCCTATGTCTGTATGCATTTAAAGTAACTAATTTGACTCATCTGTAATAGTTTTAAAATGCTGGCCATGACATGACATATTCAGCTTAAATATTATTTTAATTTCAGACTTTTGATATTGTCCATTAGGTGTAGGTTGGTCCATCTTCAAAATTATCTATAATGTCAACCATTTCACAATATAAATAAATTTCCTCTATATTTTTAGTTTCAGTAATGGGTGCAGCTTGTGGAGTGCCTAGTTTAGCTGCCAAATCAGCAGAAGAACTTACAGGAATTATAGGCTATGTTCACTCTATTTTAATGTGTGTGATTATGCATCATTAAAGATGGTTACACTTGTAGGTCAAATCATGGGGAACCATAATATTTGAGTCAACAGGTAAGGAAATATATATCTTTAAATACATGGTGTATAAAAAAATATATATCTTTTGCTTTTTATTGAAGTTTTCAGCTATGAAAACATCATTTATCTAATCCTATTTTATTGCATTTTCGAACATTGTGAGTTTTGATAAAATGACGTTTAATACGTTATGCATGGCATCATATAAAAGATGAAGGGCCATGGTTTAGAGAACACATCAGTAAGAAATACATATGCAGGAATTACACGTTTGCTTCATTTCAATACATTTATGCATCATTAAAGTTGTTTAAATTTGTATTCACTGCTCTTCCTTTAAAAACCAGTCTTTCCAACTGTCTCCTCAAACCAAGATCAAAATACATGACATGAAACAATATGAAACCACAAACAATATACCAGATTACATAACACAAATAATTTTACAGTTTGACATCAATTCCTATTGCAAAGACGACCTTATACTACACCATCTATTCAGTTATTAATGCATTCTCCAAGGCATCATTTCAAAATTATTTATGTACAAAAGTCCCTTGCAAATATTTACAATTAATGGCATGCTACACGAAACAGTTAAATTAAATATCAAAAATATATTCATTTTCTCACTGAAAGTGTTTACAAGTTCACAATTGCCAAAAGTGTTTCATTTGTATTTCTCGAACAATAATTTCTCACATTTTGCACCAATATATGGAAACCTAATTTGAAAGAACTATCTTCATATTTGATTGGAAAGTAATCTTCAAAACTAGCTCAATGACAGGTTTAAAGATTTTACTAAAATGCCATGCAAAACTAAGCTGAAATATACAGTAGAAAAAACATGAGATGAGTTTCGATTACATTCACAATTTTTTGGATTTAGAATGCATCTTTGCCCAATTGTTTGGACATTGCCAAATTAATCATTATATCCCTCTACTTTCCTAAATTAATCATTATATCCCTCTACTTTCCTAAATTAATCATTATATCCCTCTACTTTCCTAAATTAATCATTATATCCCTCTACTTTCCTAAATTAATCATTATATCCCTCTACTTTCCTAAATTAATCATTATATCCCTCTACTTTCCTAAATTAATCATTATATCCCTCTACTTTCCTAAATTAATCATTATATCCCTCTACTTTCCTAAATTAATCATTATATCCCTCCATATTTAAGAGGAGGAGGGAATATTCTGCATTAGCTGCAATTGAAAACAAAAATTGAAAATAGCACATCAATGTAATTTTTATGACACTATTTGCAAGTCTATGTTCCTAAATTATACACTGACGTATAAATGGTTATTTACATATTCTTGAGAAATTGTTTATTTTTCTGTGTATTGCCTATGCATTTGCAAATCTTTTCAGATTTCGTTAAAATAAATCGATATTTTTTTTTTACTTTTCCCAGATCATATACGAAGAAGAATGAACGTGTCTTTGATACAGCAAAAACTGCAGGAAAGGATAGCTAGGAATTCTGTGAAAGAAATCACCAATAGTTATCTCCAATTGTATCTGCTTCAGGCACAACTGCATCTTCTGTGGAAGATATTGATTCATCTCATTTTGCCATTGACAGCACCAAATCTAATATTGGTTATGTAGGTTGCAGTACCCTAAAAATGCACACTCCTCGCAGGAGGATTATCACACCAAAAACATGGGAAAAAAAATCTCTCCATAGTAAACTACACTACACGAAAAGGAAATACTCCAAAAGGGCCAATATAAAACATAATCTAAGAGATGATTTAGGTTACATAAAAGGTATGGTTCCAGCTATCATTTTCACATTCATTTCTTCACAGTTGAAGACTTCAAGGGTGTTTCAGATAGAAATTTAGCACTGCTGCTATATGTCTTGTAAGCCCTAAAGCCTACAATTCCTTAAGAAAAGTATTTTACTTCCCAACAAAGCAGACACTGAGGAAGTATTACGAATCAATTAAGCTGGAACAAGGCTTCTCAAACTCTGTTTTGAATTCTATTAAATTTGTTGCAAATAAATTGAATCCTGCTGATCATTTCTGCGTTATCTCCTTTGATGAAATCAAACTAAAGAAATGGGTATCAAACAATCACAAGCAAGATTCTATTGTTGGATATGAAAATAATGGTATTTATGGGAAACGGTCGTCAGAACTTACAAACACATGCTCTGATTTTTATGATACACGGTTTGTGCCGAAAGTGGAAGCAATTTTTTTTCGGTTGACATTACTCCATCATCGATGTTAAAAACATTGGTAGTTGGTACCGTTAAAAAAATAACTGAATGTGGCTTAAGGAATGAAATGAAAATAAAAATAAATTATCTCTCAAACATCTTCTTCTCAGAGAAGTCTGACAGGAACCTGTCAGTATAACACGCTATAGACAAAATTTGTGAGGAAGGCGAGACACATCAATACACAGGGTACGACTTTTTTAGGTTAAAAATAACTCCATTAGATGAATAATTATCGGGAAAAACATTTTTTTTCAATTTGTGTTGAAATAAAAATGATTGAAATATTCAGGTATTGGGTAATAATTTTATTATTGACATGCGATAACATATGTTTTGTTCCATTGTTTCTTCGGCGAGAGGGGGTGGCGGGGGGTGGCTTAGTCGATAGCCCGCCAGGCTCATGATCTTCAGTTCCCAGGTTCCAGCCCCAGCTGAAATCGCTTTAAGATTTATCTCCGCAAAAATCTTCCACCCTTCCCACTGTCAGTAAGGGACACCGATGGGCTTGAATAGGAATCCATCCATCGGATGGGACGTTAAGCCGCGGCACTGTGCGGGAAAGTAATACTCTGTGCACGTTAATTACTGAATGGCCTTGACGGGATGCTACCATCTGTCTCCTCTGCCCAGTAGGTCCCCTCCCCCAACCTTCTTGAGCCCTAGGGGTACTTGCTACCACGTCATTTAGCCCGCTGTGTGCAAAAAAAGTGCTGCTCAGAGATAAAACAACCGAATTCTTTGGCAAGATTACTTCCGCCCAGCGGTGGCAGATTACTTAGTTAGCTAAATGATCGCTCTACATCCCATCTGTTGCAAAGCAAGCAGTGCTAATGCCACCTTGCTTACTTGAGGATATCAATCCAAAATTTGAGAATATTCAAATCTTAGTTTTTGGTGGAAGATCTAAAAAATAAGCAGAAAATTCTGAAATAATCAAATCATTATCCACGTCGACGAATTATCTGAATAGTTGTACATAATCAGATGCATTTTCATTTTGCGCAGATTTACTAAATTAGTCTAGATCATTAGTCTCCAGAAGTCCATAACAGATGTATGAAGGTTTCTATTAATTGCACCTACCCATTTAGAAAATAGAACCTCTTTGACCAAGTTTGTTCTCATAGCAATTTTACAAATAGGAAATTCAAACATACTAATTAAATTTTTGTTTTTTTTATAAGAGAAAAGCAACAAACTATTATGAACTGAACATCTTTTTATTTTTTGCGTTTAACCTGAGAATTTTACCTGTTTTTACAGGGTGAGGAGGGGGATGAAAACGGGGTGAAATCGGGTTAAACCTAAAAACTCATACGCTATATGTACAGAGATCGAATCCAAGATCAGTGATCAAACAAGCTAGACTCTCTGCCGCTCCAGGATGAAAGGCCTTCTGTTTCCTCATGACTTTAAATCTTGTACAGTGTTTGGATATAAAAATATTTAAAGACCTGAAAGGATCCTGAATGACAATGTACAATACTAGGCAATTAGCTCATACCTATTTCAACTAATCTACTCAAGTGTTTCATGTATACTTGGACTGTAAAGAATAACTTGGATGATAAATACTTTGTGAATTATATATAACATACTAAATCGGCTAGACCCGAAGCAAAGAGTATTAATGAATTTTTTCGATGGATGGGGATTTGGGATAAGATATAGAAATGAGGGAGTGCCAAGGGTAATGAATTCTGATAAAGACCATGTACAGGAAAGAAACAGAGAGGAAAAGGGCAAGGGGATGGCCCATGCCTAACGCAGTAGCCATTTCAGCGGGTCCCAACCTGTGACCACGGACCATGAAAAAGATAATGATTTATTTTAAACAACAAAGTGATAGTTGTTTAGTTCTAACTTTTGATATTTTAAGACCTACAATTAAAAATTAATTGTGCCCTAGTCTACTGATCAAAGGGACCTGGGTTAGAGTCCCGTGTAAGCTGCGGATGTTTATGTTGTTTTTCTGCTGAGATCCCGCTATACTCACAGACCTTCTACTCTATGGCTTTATAAACTGACAGGCTTCTGTGGCAAGCAACTGCTTGAGGGAATATTCAATTTTTATAAAAGAATTTATAGCGTATTTCTAGCATATAGCCAGGAAGTATTTACTGGAAAAATGGTTTGCAAAACTTTTAAAAAGTGGTAGAACTGAAAAAATATAGATTAGATGCATAATTTTAATTCCGAAAAAACATATAATTTCACGTAATATAATAATAAATGTTTGAAACAAATTAATACACAGAACAGTTAATTTTTATAAGTTCAATCTTTATCTCATATTATTACATATTCATCCTAAAATTTGGGGATGGGGGAAAAAAGGTAGGCTTATTTTCCTAACAGCAAAGTTGGGTTAACTAGTTTCTATAGTGCATGACTGGCATGTTTGGAGCTCTGCAAAAAACGAATTATAAAATGAAAAATAATTCTATTGTGACAAGATATCAAGTGAGGCTACTTGATAATTGAAATAAAAAAGAAATTAATGATACTTTTTATTTATGATACAAGTTCGCCGTCAAAAGAGCAATTTAAAATAAGCGCATTAATATATATTCAAACTTATAGCATTTGTTATTTTATTATGAAAGCATTTACTTCAACCAAAGCCCTATTTTTAAGTGTATTGGCCGACACAGTACGTAACTATTTGATGAAGGGATTAAATTATGGATTAAAAGAAAAATGAAATAGAAGCTTAAAGCCCTATTTTTAAGTGTATTGGCGGACACAGTATGTAACTATTTGATGAGGGGATTGAATTATGGATTAAAAGAAAAAAAAAATAGATGCTTTTGTTATCTCAATTTCTTTTTCTGTTTGAGTTTACAATTTTATTCGTTTTCCTCTTAATACTGCTATAGCTCATTTATTGTCGCGCTGTAATGTGACAACGAGAAATATCTCCTGATAACTTCAATTCTAGATGCTGAAGTGTCAGTTTGGATATTAGGTGGTTTGACTAAGCAAATAATGATGTGGTTAGAAGATGAAGACATCAACAACTTTTGACTAGCTTCTTGTGTAACGAGAGAGACAGGGACGTACCCAGGGGCTGGGAACGTCCCTGTCTCTCTCGTTACTCATAATAAATTTGCATTGTTATCCACCCATTCTGTTTTCCGTGGTCTCTGGTCTTAGGTTGGGAGCCGCTGACCCTCCCCCCCTATACACACACTCTGCCATGGTTACTGGCCTTAGGCATCGGCCATGCTTTTGTCCTTTCCATCCTCTCTGCTTGTTTTAGTCATTTGCTTAATTGAATCACTTACTGAATTACTTTCCAATGTAGTTCATAAATAAATTAATGATGCACAATTTCATTCTTTTCACCCACCCAAGTTTAGGTTGTGAGGTCCAGATCGACACTCTCTCTCCACTTATTTTTATCTTTGCAATCTTGATCTTGTCATATTCATATCTCAGACTTCTTTACCTGCTTTGTAATCCAAAACATTTGTATTTGGAACTAAAAATAGATAGAGTTGCATTTGGAACACTAAAAGTAGATTTAAAAAAGAAACTAAAAACATTTATTATTATTTATTAGCATGCTTGTCTACTGATCAAAGGGACCTAGGTTTAAAGCCCCGGGTAAGGCATGGATGTTTGTGTTGTCTTTCTGCTGAGGTCCCCGCCATCATCACAGGCCTTCCACTATGGCGTATAAACTGACAGGCTCCTGTCAGATCTCTGTGGAAAGCAACTGTTTGAGGGTGTATTTATTTTATTACCCCCTCAAGCAGCTGCTTGCCACAGAGGTCTGACAGGAGCCTGTCAGTTTATATGCCATAGTAGAAGGTCTGTGAGGATTATTATTATATATATATATTAATTTTTAGTCTATATACATATTTTATACTAGCTGAACTTACCCGGCGCTGCCCGGGTGTCACTTTTAACCTGTATATTCTTTTCACTGCACTAAAGGTAAATTTTGTAATTACCCCCCCCCCCCGACATTTTAGCACAAATTTTCAATAGGAAGAAATTTGCCCGGTGTTGGCTTGGATCTTGTTGACGTCAGCGAGCTATCTCATAGCTCGTGGCTTAGTTTTTGCGTAAGCTACCGAGATTTTTATTTCCGTTACCACAGATTTTGCCACCCTATGGCTCCCGTGATATTCGTCCGCACGGTCGAAATTTCATGCACAGCGGCCCCCGTGTCACTGGTGATTGGTTTAAAAATAAGGTTCTCACTTAGCCCGTGACATCGTTTCTACACAAATTGTGATAGCTCCTGTATCATTTTTAACCTGCATAATTTATTTCGTGCACTAATGGTTAGTTTCTAAGTATCCCCTCCCCCCTCGACATTTTTTGATAATTTGAACACGAAGGATTTCCCGGTGTTGGAAAGGTCATTGCTGACTTTACTTTCACAGTTAGGGAGCAATAAATGGCAACCGTAAATTTGACAGCGATTCTCGTTTCCCGTAGGAATAGCATGGCAAATATTTTTGGTTCTAGCAAGTCCCCCCCTTTTGGACTTTCGACCTGAAATTTGGCACTGCAATCCGGACCATAACCAGAAACGTTCTCCGAAAATTTGGAGTGTATACGTTGAATTCCCGATGAGTTATGACTGCCACAGACAGACAGACACCTTCTTTTATTATATAGATAATCTATATATATTATTTACAGACTATCATTTTAACCTTTCTTGTGCTGTGGAATAGTTTTAGTAAATGACATAATTAATTTTTCAAGTCTTATTCTCAGCCACCAACCCTATCCCCCATCTCCCTAAAAAAATTCTCGCCCCCACTCCCCCCGAAACTGACTTCTGAGTACGTCCCTGGAGAGAGACATGCATGTTAATAAGTATGTAAAAGTCAAAGGTAATTCCATCAAAAGAATCAACGAATATGAACTATTGATTTGCTAATAAAAAAGTTTACCTCAAATTAAGGTTTGTAAAAAAAATGTAAAAGGTTTTGCATGAAACTTGGGGAAAAAACTGAAAGGCGAGGAGAAAGTATTGCTGTTCTAGGAAAGTTATTAAGTAGGGTGGAAAAAAATTTACTGTAAAAGAAGTTAGTGAAAACTGTATTCCACATTCATACCAAAATGAACCACTCAGGTAGTTGCTTCCTTTGTGAAATCTATAAAAAAATATTGATTTTCGAGATTCTATCTCAAAGCTGAAATTTTCCTGAAATCCTAATAAAAGGCGTCGAGAGACATAAATTCTTTCCTTACAAATCTTTTATCAGCCTTCGCATCCTTTTCTTCCTGTTCCAGTTTCAGTAAAAACAAAACTCATTCGATAATTTATTGTTTCTGCATATTTCGGTAACTCCCTGCTAGTCATGCATTAAATGTGCGAAGTCAGGACTGCCATAGGCTATAAAATAATTTCCATGTCCTTTTTTCCCCTACAAAATAGTGTAAGTTGGTAAACTATTGTACCACTGCAGCTTCCCAAAGAGAAATATGCATGAAAAATCATACATCAGCAAAAGATTACGACGAAGTAATTACACCGATGCTGACGAAATTCACCCTCAGAAATGATTTATGTGAAACAGTGTAGTACGCAAATAAGAAAAAATAATTAAGGAGTTATAATTTCTCTTGCACCTCGAGGGCTTCAATAACATATTTTCCTGAATTCAGCCCCAGAAATCAGTGATTTAAGACCCCCCCCCCCAAACACACACATTTATTACATTCAAACATCTTTAATTGTCGCATATTGATATTTATCTCCTCTAATATCTACCCTAGCCGTCCCGTGGCCGAATGGTTAACGTGCTTGGCTACTGATCAAAGGGACCTAGGTTTAGAGCCCTGGTTAAGGCATGGATGGTTGTGTCGTCCTTCTTTGCTGAGGTCCGGCCATTCTCATCAGACCTACTATGCTGTATAAACTGAAAGACTCCTGTCAGACTTCTGTGACAAGCAGCTGTTTGAGGGGGCGTATATACAGGGTGATTCAAAACTTATCGTTCAAATTTCGTGGGGAGGTAGGGAATAGGTCAGGAAACCGATTTCACATAGGAAAGTATGTCCGCAAATGTCATCTACATGAACAAAATGGACAAGTAATGTGAACACAAGGAAACAGTACAGTTAAGTGGTAACGAATGTGACTTTTATTCCAACAAGGTAAAGTACAGGTTCACAGTAGGTGCTCAAAATTGCGACCATTTACACGGACACAGGATTCACAGCGCCGTTGCATTGACCGCCGAACATTTTCAAAAACGCCTGGCATATCACGGACAATGCCTGCGGCGGCCACTATTCGTGCAACAAGGTCCATTTCACTGTCGACGGGGGTCTCGTACACATGGTCTTTCATGGTCCCCCACAAAAAGAAATCCATGGGCGATAAATCAGGTGACCTGGGTGGCCAGCGATCGGTCCACCTCTACCCATCCATCGAGCTCCGAATGTTCGGTTCAGGTAATCACGTGCAACAATTGTGCTATGGGCTGGAGCCCCGTCATGTTGATACCACATATCTCGGCGGATATGCGCAGGAACAGCGCCCAGAAAAGTCGGTAACACTGTCTCGAGAAATATTAGGTATTTCCGGCCGTCCAATCGGGGCGGTAGCAAGTAAGGTCCCAACAAACAGTCACCAATGATTCCAGCCCACACATTTACGGCAAAACGATGTTGCGCAGCGTGACTTCTCGTACCTGCGGGTTGTCGTAAGCCCACACATATGAATTGTGTATATTGAACACACCTTCACGAGTGAATGAAGCTTTATCTGTAAAAAGGACAGAAGCTGGAAAACTGGGGTCCACGGCACCTTTCTGCATGAACCATTTTGCAAATTCCACATGCTTCGGATAATCGTCAGGATGCAGTAACTGCACCCTTTGCAGATGGTAAAGATGCACACGTTCCTCGTGCAGTATCCGCCACACTGCTGACTGAGAGACCCCATGCTGCTGAGCAATAGCTCGTGTGCTGGTATTCGGATTATCTTCGATGGACTGTAGGACTTGTTTTGCGACGTTGACAGTCCGCGTCAGTCGTCTTCTCCCCATATCCTGCATGTTGCTGCGCAGTGAACCACGTTCGCGCAGATTGCGATGCACACGTGCAAACATTTGATGCTGCGGTATTCTTCTGCTGGGGTATCGGTCTTCGTAAACTTGCCTAGCTCGGCGGCCGCTTTCGCCAGCTGCCCCATATGCGAGATGCATATCCGCTAGCTTTTGATGCGTAAAACGATTCATCTTATCACTAGTAAGTCAGCTCGTACACTGATGACAGCGGGAGTGGTCGGGCGAGCTGTACACTGGTTGGGTACACACAGCGCCCTCTACATACGCATGCGTACATTTGCGGACATTCTTTCCTATGTGAAATCGGTTTCCTGACGTATTCCCTTACCTCCCCACGAAATTTGAACGATAAGTTTTGAATCACCCTGTAGAGCGAAGTTATTAAGATTAATTTATGTATTAATGCAATTAAGTGAGCAAATGAATTGAAATGTCCTGACTAGAGTTGAATTTTGCAATATTATATTGTAATCGAGCTAATTGGAGTTTGATGAATAGCTTGTAGGCCAAATATCTGTTGCATAAAGGAAGGATTTTATAGTGTAGATCGCATAGTATTAAGTGAAGTACACCAAATGTTTTATACGCCATTAATTGCTGTGTAATGAAAAAAAAAAAGCGAATTTTGTACTCTCAGACTACACAGTCCTTTTGTGTGAAATGATTGTCACCATAACGGGAGAAGAAATTTTGTAATGTTAGACTCTATAGAACCAAGTGATGTAAATCAAATGTCTTGCAGATTAGCCGCCATTGTTGTAGTCAAAGAGGCAGGCCGAAATGTTAGATTGTAGGAGGCTTAATTCATTCAGCACTGAAGCCTTTTGGAATATATAGGCGGAAAGTGCTGCAATCCAACAAGTGGTTTTCCTGGTGTTTTTGAAGTTGTACACGTTCATCTATCGATTTAAAAAAAAAACTTCATGATACAGTGTATAGTAATATTATAAGCCTATGAGTATGTCGCCTAAGTAAGGATAATTGTTAACTCCATGTAGCTGTGGGGACACAAACTATACTGTCATTAACTCTGATTGGAAGAGCCTAAAGTGGTTAGTGACCACGTGGTTAAAAGTTCGATTACGGATTTTCCAGTCCACCTTCACAAACTGTTATGCATAATGGAGAGATATAGTGCTTCATCTGTTATTATTAATGGAATTGTATTTAGCAATAAATGTACAGTGTGAATTTTCAGGCCACCGTGCATCATACTTATGAAATCCACCCTCTTCTGTGAGATCTTTCAATTCTTCAAGAAAATTTTCGGCGGTTTCCAAGTCAACATTTCCCCATTCATTTTTCCATTCTTAAAACCATGACGCACTTTGAATTCGGAAAACCAGCCATGACTTGTAGTAAAACGTTCTGTATCATTGTCATTTCCTTTCTAATCAACAGATGTACTTCGTGCTTTAGCATAGATGATAGCTTGGCTAGGGGCACTTTACAGCATCGTCGTTCTTGCAGTCGTGTCACCAGCACTTTTTTTTTCTTTATCCTTGACCGCTTATACGACGATTTTTTGCGAACTTAAAGGTTTTCATGCTTTAATGTTGCTTTATTATTTTTTAGCATTATCTCTAATATTTCGCAGAGTGCTCTTTCTCCTAAATTAAGAGAACTGCATATCATTGCCATCCAGTGGGTCCCCTCCCCCAACCTTTTCTCAGCCTTCCGGGATCTTGTGACCTGGTCATTTAGCCCATGGTGTGCAAAAAAGTGCAGCTCAGAGGTAAAACAACCTAAACCTATCTTGGTTTGAAGTGAATACCAACTCAGTGACCACGTGCACCATCGATATGATTCAGGTTTATTTTCTACTCTTTAGGGCTCTATAGGAAGACAGATTTTTTAAATATTTTTATTTAGAATTCTATTCTCTCCAGTTCAATTCAACCTTTCAGTTTGGTATTAGACGTTAACCTGCGAGGCTTCAACATCAATATCAATAGTGTCGCCCAGTCGTCTGCTGACGACCATTACTCGTTGTTTCTCGCGAATTTGGATGGATCTTTCTGCGCCCGACTGCACGTACTCAGCATCGCTCTGTCTGTCATCAAGCTAAAAACCTGATTTGCCTGCCTCTCGTTACTAATAACTCAGAATCTGGTATTTCGGTAGGATCGTCAGTGGTGGGCTGTGACGTCACGTATCGGACCAGATCCCGCCATTTTACATCTGTACTGCAGAGTTTATGCTCGCGGCGGGTAAACCACACAGCGGGTAAACATCATCACCGACTCGGCACTGTCTTTGATCTCGTGAGGAATCCTCCTCATTTTGTTCTCTCCAAGATCTGCCAAAATCTCATTCGTAAGAAGTCAGTAGGAGACACTGATGAGCTTGGTTAAACCGTGGTCCCGTGTTCGGGAGAGTCATACCCTGTACACGTTAAAGAACATACTGGATGGCATTGACGGGGATCTGTCTCCTAACAGCTGTCCAGTGGGTCCCCTCCCCCAACCTTCTCTCTCTCTCTAGGGGTCTTCATGATCTGGCCTTTATCCCACGGTGTGAAAAAAGTGCCGCTCAAAATAAAACAACCCTGACCAACGATGCAGAGAACTGTATTTTTTTTATGAACTTTTCAAGATTTCAACGAAAATACACGTTGTAGTGCTACTGCTTCTTTAAAAATTTACCGTGGTGTTGCCCTGGTACAACACCAATGGCATTGCCCCTGTTCATCTCTTTATTGCCAGATCGGTACTTGGATTTCAAACAGTGTTTCACCACCTCACTTTGGATACAGTGACAGAAATCGTGGAAGAGATTAACAGATAATTCTGGATCATGCCTCTTTGCCAAAAACATCAAACAATCTCCGAGTTTTGCGACACCATTTGAACCGTTCATATTAAGTGCCTATTCTGCTTTTGATGCAGAACGTTTATATTTTAGCCATTATTTACTATCCGAAACAAGGACCCCGAAGGTTCAGAGAAAGTTGGGGAAGGGAACCCACTGAACAGCTGTTAGGAGAAAGATGGTAGAGTTCTTTCAAGATCATCCAGCGTGTTTTTAACGTGCACTCGGTATGGCTCTCTTACACACGGGGCCACGACTTTACGTCCCATCAGATGAACGGTGTGAAATAGCGTAGTACTCTCCTCCCAACATTCT
This sequence comes from Ryuthela nishihirai, assembly GCA_038380435.1. Lineage (NCBI taxonomy): Eukaryota > Metazoa > Arthropoda > Arachnida > Araneae > Heptathelidae > Ryuthela > Ryuthela nishihirai. The sequence goes on along the minus strand of JAWZYU010000001.1, from coordinate 19,516,105 downwards.
CTGAGCCCTTGGGGTCCTTGTGACCTGGCTATTTAGCTCAATGTGTGCAAAAAAAAGTTCCATTCAGAAGCAAAACAATCCAACCGAACTCCTTTCGAAGTCAGTCAGATCACCCTTTTTACCCATGTTGCACTTCGCTTTCCACCACTGTATTTATGGCTTTTATGGGACTTTGCAGTGACACAGAATACTTCTGTCAGTAAGAAATGTTCCATTCATTTGGGATCTTTCATAGCAGTATATGTTTTCTAGACAGTGTATATGCAATGAGAGTTCGCGAATGCATAGAATCATTGGGAAGATAATAATATTCACCTTCAAAGTAGAGGAAAGTCTTTGGTGAAAAGGTTTTGTGAGAATTTGTGATTAGACCAAAAATATAAATTTGAAACCTTTAAAGAACCATCTTTCTTCTTGTATTGTGAAACCTAAGTTGCTAAGGTGAAGCATATTGCCAATGATGAAATCAGTTGAGCAATTCATGTTCAGGAAAAATGTCTCTAAAAGTCGAGTTCTTTTGTTGGACGAAATACCTTATCAGCTCCCTAACTTTCTTTAAAATTAAAATAAATCGAATAAGTGATTCATTCATTGTTAATTTCATTTAATTTTTAGATCGTTTTCGCAGACGATTTATAATCTTGATTTTATCGTCTGTTGATCGGTGTGTAGAGATTCGATTACAGTCGACAGCGCGCCACGCTCACAATCTGAAGTTCAGAGGTTAGAGTCAGTGATGAGATTTATTTCTTCCAAACTCCATGTTCTGCCCTTGGTTAATAGGAGCCATCGATGAGGTTGGAAAGACCTCCGTCTGTCGAATTGCACTTTAAGCTGTGCCTCCGTGTGTGGAAGATCCCTACCTGTAAATCATAAAGAACACGCTGGATGGCTTTGACGCGAGGCTACCATCTGTGCCGTAATAACTGGCCAGTGAGTTCCCACTCCCCAACCTTCTCTGAGCCCTCGGTATCCTTCTGACCTGGCTATTTAGCCCATTGTCTGCAAAAAGGTTCCCCTCAGATGTAAAACAACCCAATCCAGTGGGCCAGCATTGAGATGTATTAAAACTCCCCTCCCTGTCCTCGGTCAGCAAGGGTAACACCGATGGGCTTGCAAAGGAAACCTTCCGTCGTCATGGATGTAAAGCCATGGGCGGGCCATACCCTATGCACGTTAAGAAACAGGTTTGATGGCTTGACGAGAGTCTACATCTGTCTCCCAACAGCTGTATAGTGTGCTCCCCAACCTTATCTGAGCCCTCGGAATCCTTGTGACCTATTTATTTAGCCCACTGTGTGCAAAAAAACGTGTTTGTCAGAGATAAAACAACCCAACCTGCGAAATTTCCACTTCCAATATTTCTAATAATTTTCGTTCCAAATAGCATTAAACGTTTTAATATTGTCATAAAATGAGTGCAATTATTTTAAAGTGTGAAATAAATATTTTGCCATCTCGGTTACCAAGTGGTTACCATCTTTGGCTATTGATCAAAGGGACCTGGTTCGAGTCCCGGGTAAGGCATGGATGTTTGTGTTGTCTTTCTGCTGAGGTCTCGCCTTCCTCACAGATCTTCTCTAGGGCAGGTAAGCTGACAGTCTCCTGTCAGACCTCTGGGCCAAACAGTTGCTTGAAGGAATGTTCATTTAATATTTATTTTATTGTTTGCAATAATAATAATAATCCTTCACATATGGGCTTTGTGATTAAAAAAATTATTTTTGACAAAGACAGATGCAAAATGTAGCCAAAGTATTTTTTTTTCGCTTAAAAGATGACATTTCAATTATGGAATGCATATAAAAAATAGCAATTACGTCTGTCTAAAACGAAATGTTAAATTTCCGAAATTAATTCGCCTTTCCTCCCAGACACCCCACGAGAGAGGGTGAAATCTCTCCTGTTAATTTAAACATCTCTTTTACCATACTCTATCGCAAAAAAAATATCCCTATTAATAAAAAAAAACAATATTGATTTAAAGGTTTTTCATATTACGATTCAAGCATCCTTGTAACTTCCGAAATTCAAACGTCTGGAAATTCGAAAAATGGGAAGATTAATTTTTTGTTAGAACTTATCCAAAGAAAAAAAACATACCTCTTTTATTAATTTTGTTTTTATTTAAAAGAAAATTGTATTTGTCAGGCACATAAACGACGATGCGAGAAAAAAACACATAAATGTTGCTTTATTTGAGTAGCATTAGTAAGAAACCGGCTTTTAAAATGCGTATTTAACATTTTTTTTGTACTGAATAAATTTCCTTGACGTGATATGAGATTTTAAATTTAAATTTCTGATATGATGGAACGAAACAATGCAATGGCAACAATGAATCGGTTGAAGAGATGAAAATGAACGCAACAATGATATTAAGAATGAAGCAGTTTTTCATGAAACAGATATTACTTTGAAAGCATTGTTAACCAGAAACGAAATTTATTTCAGTTGGAGGCCGGATCTCACAGTAGAAAGTATTCCCCGCCCCCCTTCCCGTTGTCTTCAATCGTTTTCACATTCCGAGGATGCTGATGGTTGATGCTGATAAGGGAAGATCATCATTTTCCGTGGAGTTGCTGATCTTCAACGCCCCCCATGATCTGTTTCCCCTTCAAGGACCCCTCTAGGATCTTCTCCCGTGTTCTGTCTTCAATGCAACGACATTGGAAAGGTCAGATCAATTTATCTCTTATCCATTTAGAAATCTTTGCACTTACTGTAATAATTTATAATTTTTCTTTAGTGTTTAAATAATTAATTGAATTTCCTTAATGTCTAGTAATGCTCAAACTGTTTTCTGTTTGATCACATTGTTATGCTTACTGAGTTCAGTAAGGATTTCAGAAAGAAAAGAAACATTTAGAGCAAAAAGACGCAACATGACCTCCGAGTGCGATCAAGATAAGTTGAACCAAATTTTGTCATAAAAAATAATTATTATTTTTCACATTTAGAGAACTTATTTTGAGTTGGGTTGTTTTACCTCTGAGCGACACTTTTTTGCACACCATGGGCAAAATGGCCAGGTCACAAGAACCCTGAAAGCTCAGAGGAGGTTGGGGGAGGAGACCCACTAGAACAGCTGTTAGGAGACAGATGGTAGCCTCCAGTCAACGCCGTGCAGCGTGTTCTTCAAAGTGCACAGGGTATGGCTCTCCGCGCACGGTTCAACGTCCCATCCGACGGACGGCGGCATTTCCAAGAACATCGGTGTCCCCTACTGACCGTGGGCAGGGCGCGGAATTTTGCGGAGAAAAATCTCAACGCTGACCCAGCTGGGACTCGAACCTGGGAACTACAGATTACGAGCATGGCGCGCTACCAACTGAGCCACCCCCGACCCGAATTTGTTTTGAAATTGTTATTTTGTTAATTGATTTCATCATGCACGATTAGCAGAGGGAAATAATTCACTGCATTACCACCTGATAGTTTTGTTACAGAATGGTTACTAAATGCGATACTGATACATTCGTGTCTTAATGAAGTAGAAATCATGGACGTTCTCAAGAAGATGGCAGAGTGGGGAGGACAAAACAGTAATTTCTCACTTCCAACCGGAAAAAAAGGAATTAATGCAAACCATAGACTGTAAATTTAAAATTCGAGCTTAACCCTGTGATAATAATAATATTTTCCAATTGCTGTCACATTCCCCACCTACAAAAATCTTTCGGACGTCCATTCAGATGCAAGGTATTTTTATGTGATCCTAAAACTGTATAGTCACCACAGCTAAGTGCTTGCAAAAAGTAATTAATTTTCATGTGTACAGTGAATTATTGTACAAAGGGTTGCATTGAATAAATAAATAAAGTTTGTGTTATGTATTGTAGTGTGATTAGTGCAACTTTTGTACAGATTAAACGCATGAATGAACATCAGGAAGTTCACTTCGACAGCTACTAGTTTAGGAAATGTAAAATTGTGTTATATATTATATTTATTCTTAAAATTCTTTTCATTCTCCGCAATGCCGCTGTTGCCAGTTATATGAGAAGAAATTAAGCGTGAATGGCAATAAAAAGTTAACGGTTAGTTAACTGAAAAATCATAATGCGGTTTTCACGATACTAACAAATAAATACATATAATTGAAGAAATAAATGTTAATTGATGATATAATGAATGTCAAAAATTATGAGGATTTGCAACACTATTTAATTTGAGTAATATTATTGCTAATTGAAGTGTAAAGATTTCTAAATTTATAAGTAGGGATTAATTTCTGTGAGAATGTGTGGATTACGGTGATTTCACAGTCATGAATATTAGTCAGTTTGTGGAATCACAGTTAATAACCTAGGAATGAATAAATAACTAAAATTAAAGGAAACAAATAAATTATTATAGGCAGTAAATTCAATGAACGGAAATAAATTAATAAATAAGTTGCGAACAAGATTTTGAGTTCTAGAACTATAATCCATGGAACAAAGGATTGCGAGAAGGCTGGTTTCTAAGGCACTGCAATTTTCTCGTTTTCACGAGGCAAGGCTACGTAAGACCAGGATTGTTGGGGGTTATATTTTGGCTTCCCAAAGAACTAACGACAACTGCAGTAATTAATCCCTGTTTATAAGATGGAAAGTGAATTGTTAAGAATTGTGTTTAAAGGCTATTAATTTTATATTATTTGGAAAGCTAAACTTCGATTTAATGTCTACATTTCAAAAGTCTTTATTTTACCGTTTATGAACCGAATTTGAAAAATACTAACAGTTCTGTATTGTAAGTATTTTCGCAGTCAAATTCATGGTTACAAAAATATCTCTGAATAGAAAAGTGATCGTTTATCGAATTCATAACTATTTATAAATTAATTAACGTTGATATGAATAACTAAATACATACATATATTGGTCAATATAAAATAATTTTGCAACCTTTTTCTCCATATCTTGTGAGAACGTTGATCTACGTCATATTTCTCGATATTTCATGGGTGGAAGTTAACTTAGTTTGATTAAAGGTGTCGTGAGAAAGCGACGGTTCCGATTTTCCGAAAAGATTCGGTAACTAAATAATGTCTTGGTAGTAACTGGCGACCATTTTTATACCTCGTTATTTTTTCGAATAATGACGATTTTTTTACCGATTCACTCCCGCTGCGATCTTATATTTTTTGATGGCTTTTTTTTTACAATGTGGGTTGAACTATTTTACCTCCTAGCGACACTTTTTGCACACAATGTTCTAAATGGCCGGGTCACAATCAGCAGGAAGGCTCAGAGAATGTTGGGGGAGGGGACACACTGGAGAGTTCTTGAGAGACACATGGTAGCCTCCAGTAAAATCCATCCAGCGTGATCTTTAGCATGCACAAGGTATGGCTGTCACGGCAACTAGAGTAAAACTGTTTTAACTGTTAGAGGACACGGTACCACGGCACACGGTACCACCTGCACACGGTACCACGGCTTAACGTCCCATCCGAAGAACAACAGCTGGGTTGGATTGTTTTACCTGTAAGTGGCACTTTTTTGTTCACCATGAGCTAAATGGCCAAGTCACATGGACCCCGAAGTCTCAGAGAATGTTGGGGGGAGGGGACCCACTGGAACAGCTGTTGGGAGATAGATGGTAGCCTCCTGTCAAGGCCATCCAGCGTGTTCTTTATCGTGCAAAAGGTATGGCTCTCCCGCATTGGGGCCACAGCTTAGCGTCCCATCCGAAGGAAGACGACCTTTCCAAGCCCATCGGAGTCACCCTACTGACCGTGGCAGGGCAGGGAATTTTGCAGAGATAAATCACAAAGCTGACCCACCTATCTTATCCACATAGAAAGTATAGTTATATGTATAGTCATAATCCAAAAAAGGGGAAGGAGTGGATTTATGGTTTAAGACTTCGATCTAAAACGTGGATCAAGTAAAAGGTACATCAATTTCCTTAGTGGTGAAAGCAATAATGAACCTTTTTTTCAAAGATCCATTATTATGTAGAGTACACACCTGATTTAATAACCTTTCCATACATTTGAACGTGAAAACCCCTGGGGTGTTTCTCACATTCACGTGTATTTTTAAAATTAAACATGTCGTATGATAGAGTTGTTAACCGTTTGACTGAAATTAAAAATGAAAATTGTTTTCTCATACTGTTGTGACCCCCCCCTTCGTATGGATTGAGGGCGGTACAACTTTTAGGCCGTGATGCGTTCCTTGCTGTAACAATCAAAGCAAATTCCTGGACACACAATCAAGCTAACAGACATTTGCAATAATGAGAACGGAGATAATTTTTCAGTTAAAAATAAAATACACATTTATTAACAAAATTACCTTCAAACATTCTACACATATGCAGTTCCCACTTTTGGGACAGATTCAACAATGTCTCTAGCATGGCCCCTTTCAATTAAGGGAACTTGCAAGTATTTTGATCAACAGTCCATAATGAAGAGCTACTTGCTCGTGACTCTGACAGTCCCTAACAGTTAAGACAGTTTTACTCTAGTTGCCGTGACGGCCGTTCACAGAAATGCATTCAAATGCAAAAGAAACCAGAGCCAGTTCCATTACAGTACAGTACACTATGGTACCCCCTTACCTCGGCAAATCAGGAGTCCCTCGGGAAGGCGATTACTGGGCCTATGCACTCCAAGTTGCTGGGAGCCGAGGCTGCTTAGCGCTTCCCCTGCACATACTGTTCACACTTCGGGGTTCTGCTGACTGCATAGGACCATTGCTAACGACCACACCGTCTGGACGAGAAAAAGAGACTGGATTGTTTTCGCCAAAATTCCTTCTTCCTTTTCCGCTGGTCCTCCTTGTTGAGGTCACCTCTGTGCATGCGTGGCTGTACGAGATTGGCCAGAGTAGCCGAGGTGCGAATCTCAGCTCCCCTCCGGCGAACGTTGTTTACCATGCATGTCACGTAGCTCCCTGCCATCTGGGGTTCCAGGCTCACTCTGGAAAGTTCGGGGCTTGCGGCCGAGTTCTTCTTTGTTGAACTGAACACAAAAATGGAGGCAGTCCAAAATGTTACTATTTAAAATGGAGCTTAATCTCATGCCGTCTTGAAGCCTATAAAGTCTTGGCGACCTAATAAAATTACGTGGGCATGACAATACACAGGGTGTATATTTCAAATTGCGCGTCCAAGCAATTCTAGGTGAAATTGATCTTATAGAACTCTTAGAAACGCTGTAGAGATTGATATATTTAATCAACATCTACATCTCAACACAAGCATGTCGCTAAATCCAAACTTGAAACCCACTTTCAGAAAGCCTTCCTTATCACCAAGTAACAGGTCCTCTTAAGAAGTACAGTTATATCTATAGTCATAAGCGGAAAAAGGAGAACGTGGGGATTTATCGCTTAAGACTTCGATCCTAAACGTGGATGAATTAAAAGATACCTGGTATCCCTTTGGGGTAAATGCAATAATGAACCTGTTTTTCAAAGATCCATTATTATGTACACGCATGATTTAATAACCTTTCCATCCATTTGAACGTGAAAACCCCTGGGGTGTTTCTCACATTCACGTGTATTTTTAAAATTATATATGTCGTGCGATAGAGTTGTTGACCGTTTGACTGAAATTAAAAACGAAAGTTTTTTTCTCATACACAGGGTGTGTATTTCAAATTACGCGTCCAAGCAATTCTAGTTGAAATTGATTTTATAGAACTCTTAGAAACGCTCTACAGGTTGATATATTTAATCAATATCTACCTCTCAACACAAGCATGTCGCTAAATCCAAACTTGAAACCCACTTTCAGAAAGTCTTCCTTATCACCAAGTAACAGGTCGTCTTAAGAAGTACAGTTATATCTATAGTCATAATCGGAAAAAGGAGAACGTGGGGATTTATCGATTAAGACTTCGACCCTAAACGTGGATGAATTGAAAGATACCTGGTATCCCTTTGGGGTAAATGCAATAATGAACCTGTTTTTCAAAGATCCATTATTATGTAGAATACACACATGATTTAATAACCTTTCCATACATTTGAACGTGAAAACCCCTGGGGTGTTTCTCACATTCACGTGTATTTTTAAAATTATACAGTTGCCGTGACGGCCGTTCACAGAAAAATATATGTCGTGCGATAGAGTTGATAGATAATATAAGTCGTGCGATAGAGTTGTTGACCGTTTGACTGAAATTAAAAACGAAAGTTGTTTTCTCATACACAGGGTGTGTATTTCAAATTACGCGTCCAAGCAATTCTAGTTGAAATTGATTTTATAGAACTCTTAGAAACGCTCTACAGGTTGATATATTTAATCAATATCTGCCTCTCAACACAAGCATGTCGCTAAATCCAAACTTGAAACCCACTTTCAGGAAGCCTTCCTTATCACCAAGTAACAGGTCCTCTTAAGAAGTACAGTTATATCTATAGTCATAATCGGAAAAAGGTGAACTTGGGGATTTATCGACTAAGACCTCGACCCTAAACGTGGATGAATTGAAAGATACCTGGTATCCCATAGGGGTAAATGCAATAATGAACTTTTTTTTCATAGATCCATTATTATGTAGGGTACACACGATTTAATAACCTTTCCATACATTTGAACGTGAAAACCCCTGGGTGTTTCTCACATTCACGTGTATTTTTAAAATTATATATGTCGTGCTATAGAGTTGTTGACCGTTTAACTGAAATTAAAAACGAAAGTTGTTTTCTCATACACAGGTTGTGTATTTCAAATTGCGCATCCAAGCAATTCTAGGTGAAACTGATCAAATAGAACTGTTAGAAACGCTGTAGAGGTTGATATATTTAATCAATATCTGCCTCTCAACACAAGCATGTCGCCAAATCCAAACTTGAAACCCACTTTCGAAAAGCCTTCCTTATCACCAAGTAACAGGTCCTCTTAAGAAGTACAATTATATCTATAGCCATAATCGAAAAAGGAGAACGCGGGGATTTATCGACTAAGACTTCGATCCTGAACGTGGTTGTATTAAAAGATACCTTGTATCCCTTAGGGGTAAATGCAATAATGAACTTTTTTTTTCAAAGATCCATTATTATGTAGGGTACACACATGATTTAATAACCTTTCCATACATTTGAACGTGAAAACCCCTGGGGTGTTTCTCACATTCACGTGTATTTTTAAAATTATATATGTCGTGCTATAGAGTTGTTGACCGTTTAACTGACATTAAAAACGAAAGTTGTTTTCTCATACACATGGTGTATATTTGAAATAGCGCGTCCAAGCAATTCTAGGTGAAATTAATCTTATAGAACTCTTAGAAACGCTGTAGAGGTTGACATATTTAATCAATATCTGCCTCTCAATACAAGCATGTCTCCAAATTCAAACCTGAAACTCACTTTCGGAAAGCCTTCCTTATCACCAAGTAACAGGTCCTCTTAAGAAGTACAGTTATATCTATAGTCATAACCGAAAAAAAGAGAACCTGGGGATTCATCGACTAAGTCTTCGTTCCTGAACGTGGATGAATTAAAAGACATCTGGTGTCCCTTTGGGGTAAATGCAGTAATGAACTTTTTTTTTCAACGATCCATCATCATGCAGGGTACACACATGACTTAATAACCTTTCCATACATTTGAACGTGAAAATCCCTGGGGTGTTTCTTACATTCACGTGTATTTTTAAAATTATATATATCGTGCGATAGATTTGTTGACCGTTTAACTGAAATTAAAAACGAAAGTTGTTTTCTCATACACAGGTTGTGTATTTCAAATTGCGCGTCCAAGCAATTCTAGGCGAAACTGATCTTACAGAACTGTTAGAAACGCTGTAGCGGTTGACATATTTAATCAATATCTGCCTCTCAGCACAAGCATGTCTCCAAATCCAAACTTGAAACTCATTTTCGGAAAGCCTTCCTTATCACCAAGTAACAGGTCGTCTTAAGAAGTACAGTTATATCTATAGTCATAATCGAAAAAAGGAGAACGTGGGGATTTATCGACTAAGTCTTCGATCCTGAACGTGGATAAATTAAAAGACATCTGGTATCCCTTTGGGGTAAATGCAATAATGAACCTGTTTTTCAAAGATCCATTATTATGTACCCGCATGATTTAATAACCTTTCCATACATTTGAACGTGAAAACCCCTGGGGTGCTTCTCACATTCACGTGTATTTTTAAAATTATATACGTCGTGCGATAGAGTTGTTGACCGTTTAACGGAAATTAAAAACGAAAGTTTTTTCTCATACACAGGTTGTGTATTTCAAATTGCGCATCCAAGCAATTCTAGGTGAAACTGATCTTATAGAACTGTTAGAAACGTTGTAGAGGTTGATATATTTAATCAATATCTGCCTCTCAACACAAGCATGTCTCCACCTCCAAGCCTGAAACCCACTTTCGGAAAGCCATCCTTATCACCAAGTAACAAGTCCTCTTAAGAAGTACAGTTATATCTATAGTCATAATCGAAGAAAGGAGAATGTGGGGATTTATCGACTAAGACCTCGATCCTAGACGTGGATGAATTAAAAGACACCTGGTTTGCCTTTGGGGTAAATGCAATAATGAACCTTTTTTTTTCAAAGATCCATCATCATGCAGGGTACACACATGATTTAATAACCTTTCCATACATTTGAACGTGAAAACCCCTGGGGTGTTTATCACATTCACGTGTATTTTTAAAATTATATACGTCGTGCGATAGAGTTGTTGACCGTTTAATTGAAATTAAAAACGAAAGTTTTTTCTCATACACAGGTTGTGTATTTCAAATTGCGCATCCAAGCAATTCTAGGTGAAACTGATCAAATAGAACTGTTAGAAACGCTGTAGAGGTTGATATATTTAATCAATATCTGCCTCTCAACACAAGCATGTCGCCAAACCCAAACCTGAAACCCAATTTCGGAAAGCCTTCCTTATCACCAAGTAGCAGGTCCTCTTAAGAAGTACAGTTATATCTATAGTCATAATCGAAAAAAGGAGAACGTTGGGATTTATCGACTAAGTCTTCGATCCTGAACTTGAATAAATTAAAAGACATCTGGTATCCCTTTGGGGTAAATGCAATAATGAACCTGTTTTTCAAAGATCCATTATTATGTACACGCATGATTTAATAACCTTTCCATACATTTGAACGTGAAAACCCCTGGGGTGCTTCTCACATTCACGTGTTATACGTCGTGCTATAGAGTTGTTGACCGTTCAACTGAAATTAAAAACGAAAATTGTTTTCTCATACACAGGTTGTGTATTTCAAATTGCGCGTCCAAGCAATTCTAGGTGAAACTGATATTATAGAACTGTTAGAAACGCTGTAGAGGTTGATATATTTAATCAATATCTGCCTCTCAACACAAGCATGTCGCAAACCCAAACCTGAAACCCAATTTCGGAAAGTCTTCCTTATCACCAAGTAACAGGTCCTCTTAAGAAGTACAGCTATATCTGTAGTCATAACCGAAGAAAGGAGAATGTGGGATTTATCGACTAAGACCTCGATCCTAGACGTGGATGAATTAACCTTTTCCTGAGCTCTGGAGTCCATGTCACTCGGAAAATTAGACCATTGTGAGGGAAAATGTCCCATTGAAATATTATGCAACCTTTAACGTATCAAGTTCATGCATATTACATATGGGCATTTCGGTATTCGAAGCATGCACCATCCCCATTCGTCTATATTAGAGGTTCTCAACGTGGGGTACACGGTAAAAGTTTTTGGGGTACACGGTAAAAGTTTTTGGGGTACTCCGTGAGAACTCAAAAGTAGCTAGATCTAGTAAAAAGTTCATTTCACTAATTACCCGGTAAAATGTTTATAATTTTATAAGATTTGTTACATTGCTTATGTAAATTTTTGTATTTATCGATATATGTAATTTACGAATACAAAATTTAATTTGTGTATATATATATATGTTTTATTTAATTCCTGTTGTTATACTATAACTATAGTTTTATCCATCTATCTATACAAGGTGTACGCCAGTTACATACACATTTCCAGGGGGCACGTGAAGCATAAAAGGTTGAGAACCACTGCTTTAAATAGTTACATATTAAGTTTCTCCATAAATGTCGTAGAAGTATTTCCATAGCCTTCCCCCACGGTTAGTGTGTATAATGTATATGGGGGTTGGGGATTTAACATTATGTTTGGGTAAATAATTTATTGTTCCTATTCCAGTTTCCTGTGGGAGCTCTCTGGCAGTGCGGGGGTGCTAATCAGTACACCACTGTTCGAAGTTTTCTATAACTTCTAAAATATGCATTTAATGGAAATTTTTGATTTAAAATAAATTAATGATCAAAAACAAATCTATTTAAATCTTGATTTTCAACGCTATTCGTTCAGTAGTTAAATAGTTATGGAAGGCTAGATTTACCCCAGGAATTAATTAAGACTTATTTAATAAGTATAGTTTCAAATCATTTAATAAATTAAATATGCATTTTAGAAGTTTTCGCAACGATTATTTTAATGTTAGACAAATATGAATTAATTTATTGTTAAATATTTCAACTTCCATTATTCTAAATACTGAACAAATACTGTTGAAAATCGAGATTCATAAATTTTATTACGATCTTCATCTTCAGTCACATTTTTCCACAAAATGCATATTTTGAAAGTTATAGTGCTTCGAAGTTAGATTCCCATTTGTTATAATAGGAAATTTTGTAATATTTTGATAGGGCAGTGTATTTCATTATTTACTAATGATTCTTTTTATTTATGATAAATATTTAGGAATGCTTTATTTCGACAGAAAAACTTAGAAATTGATGGATACACTTTAAAAATATTCGTAAATGTTTACGCAAGGTAAATACATTTTCAATTAGTTTTATACAGGAAAAATTAATTTGATTTCCAAGAAGTGGGGTTAGTAAAATATCACCTGGAGAAAGGGGCGTTGGGGTTAAAAAATTTTATTAACCGCTGAACTAGACCAAACGAAACAGTGTACAAGTAATTAAACAATTACCAACGCAACACTTGGAGATTCTTGTCAATTATTTGAAATCACTTTTAGTTTTAAATAATAGCAGGATTGTTAGAATGGATTAATATTTTTCGGTCTTTGTTGATCAGATAGCTTTAGTCTTTGGAGCTGTTGGGTTGGGTTTTTTTTTTAATCTGAGCATCATTTCTTTGCTCCGTAACGAGCTAAATATTTAGGTCACAAGGATCCTCGTAAGTCTCAGAAAAGGTTTGGGAGTGGAATAATAGGAAGCTAATATGTTCCTCTAATAACTTTTATGCAGAGTTGTTAGGGGAAGATATTTGCCGCCCATTAATGCCATTCAAAATACTTTGAAACGTGTGCAGAATATGTGGCTTTCCTGTATACAGGGCCACAACTTTAAGTATTCAACTACGAAAGGTGGATTTTTTTAAGACTATCAGTCGCTCTTTTCTCAGCATGGGGAGGGAATAGGTAAGTAAAGACACTCTTCATCAGCAAGCTCTTCTGGGTAAGTATAGGTAAGTATATTTTATTTATATTTTCTTCATGGCTAAACCAAAATTCCAAAGTGGCTAAATGGTCACACGGAACTATTCATTCCGGTGACTTAGCAGTACTTTCTGATCACCGGCCACTAGTGGTGAAAGCCCTAGTGGACAGTCGCCTGCAGATCAGGGAAGGTGCATCATAGAAGGATTCTGCCACTGGAAGGGATGGGGGCAAGGTCTAATTTTTTTTCTTTTTTTTAATTAGATCTTGCACAAGATGCTGCAAAATATTCCATTAAATGCGCTCAACAGGGAATGCTGTTTGACAATTTAATGCAACTTTGTGGTTCTTGATCCCTCTTTTTCCTTCCACACTAGCTGCCTATGTGTGGAGGGGTTTTCTCCTGGTTAGAGCAAAACACTCTGACATGGATGGTGCCTTGACGTGGCGTCAGAGCTTTTCACTAAACCATCTGGCAGACATACTTCTATGTAACAGAAAATGCTGATTGACACTTTAATGCGACTTTGTAGCATCTTTTATCCCTCTTTTTCCTCCCATGCTAGCTGCTTATATGACTCAATCGGTAGCGCGCCAGGCTCGTAATCTGCAGATTCTAGGTCGAGTCCCGCCTGGGCCAACGTTGAGATTTATATCCGCAAAACTCTCAGTCAGTAGGGGACACCGATGGACTTGGAAAAGTCGCCGTCCGTCGGATGGGAACGTAAAATCGTGGCCCCGTCTGTGGGAGACCATGTGCACCTTAAAAATAAGCTGGATGGCCTTGACGGGAGCTACAATCTGTCCAGTGAATTCTCTTCCCTCAACCGTCTTTGAGCCCTCGGGGTTCTTGTGGCCTGGCCATTTAGCCCATTTTGGACAAAAAAGTGTAACTCAGAGATAAAACCAATGACGATCCTATTTTTTCGTTTTCGGCTATCCGTAGTTGCGTTAGAGTAAGATGTAGGCATATTTGCTGTATTTGTAAACGCGCTCATTAGTGAACGGCTTAAATATTTCACTCTTGAAACATTGATTTGTTTATTCCACCCCCCCCCCTCCTGGAAGCCTTTTGCAGTCCTTGAAAGATCCACCCCCCACCCCACCCTCTGAAAAAGTCTTTCCTAATGCCCATTCGAAGTTTCTAGCTGAAATATTTAGTGCGTTTCCTTGACCTAATTCGAAATGGTTATACACAAATTTGACATCTAACGTATGCGAAAAGAACTGTACAAAATAATCTCTGAATGTTTTTGAATATCGTAAGAAATTCAATACCGATTATCAACATTTTTCTAAATTCCCTTCCTTTTTTGAATTTTAAATTTTTATGTGAAATTTGTTTTTATAAATGAGCAAATGAAATTCAAGTGCTCAAATATATAATTATTTTTTTTTCAGATTCCTAACTCTATATATATTGAACTTAGGCTCTCTGAGATGAGTTCGAGCTCGAGCGAGCTTGGGCTCAGAATGATTTAAGTTTCAAATACATAAAAATTTGAAATAAGCACCATGTGGGTTTCGATTTTTTTTACATATTCTCTAGCGTTATTACATAAATAGCTCTTTGCGTTTAGCAGGAGGCCTACGAATTTTCATTTTCTACTAGTATTTCCATTTTTTCGTTCCAAATAGCATTAGCATTTTAATTTTATTATAAAATGATTATTATTAATAAGAATAAAATAAATGATTAGCGACATGCATTTCTCTATATAGGTCTTATGATGCGTCAGAGAATGTTTTCTCCAAATCGGTCTGGGGCTCAAATAATTGACGAAATGGACTCCGGGCTCAGACGGACTCGGGCTCAATAATTGACGAAATGGTCCAGGCTCGGACGGTCTCGGATTCAACAGCTTTGAGCACGGGCTCGTAAAATTGATCCCGTCCTGAACTCGTTTCTGCTAAGCTTCATTGCAACTATACCAATGAGAGATTTGATGTGATGAACGTAAGAACGTCTCAAGCGGAATGGGATGAGTTGTTCACGCTTTGTATAAATTTTTATGAGCAAAGAATTCTTTGAATTCCTGTTCCAGATCCATAACAATTGTTAGTTTATTAAAGTGTCTCAAGACAGGCAACAGTGGAATACAATTTTGGCGGAAGAATAGAAACATAATTCATTACAACTCACAGAATTTTCAGTTCATTTTCAAAAAAAAAAAGGCCACCAATGTTTTCACTTTGTCGTCTGTAGATATTCACTTTTTTGTTTTTACAGATAATTCTTTTTGAGTTGGATAGATATTGATGAAATGTTACGATTCGTATTTTTCGCATATCCCAATAGTTTTCATACCAAACCTAGGCATATAAATACAAACAATGAAAATGACGATTCTAATCCATTTCTAGACAATTTTTTGACCAAATACTTTTAGGTGCATAATAATCAGTTCATAGTACTCATCAAAAATGTATATTTTTGGTTCTTAATCAAAATATTTTAATAATTGCAAAAAAGTAGAGTGTTTTTTGCAATTCATTACTCATTAGAATTGTATTTTTTCATTTTTAGAGGGATAATTTTTCATGCGGCTCTTTCAGGATATAGTTTTTTTTCCTAGTGGCTCTTCACTAAGTTTGGGTTTGACTCGATTTTTAACAGAATATGGTAAAAATCGAGGTCAGTAATCCAGTAAGGCCGCAAAGTTTGCAAAAAAATATTAAAATGAATTTCACATTTTCTATTCGTCCGACAGATGCCATTAGTTCACTTTAAAGTAGGGGTTCTCAATGTGGGGTACGCGGTAAAATTTTTTGGGGTACGCCGTCAGAGCTCAAAAGTCGCTAGATATATGTTATATATACATATGTTTTATTTTATTCCCCTTGTTATACTATAACTATAGATTTATCTATCTATACAAGAGGTACGCCAGTTACATACACATTTCCAGGGGGTACGTGAAGCATAAAAGGTTGAGAACCACTGATATATATGTTTTATTTTATTCCCATTGTTATACTATAACTATAGTTTTATCTATCTATACAAGGGGTACGCCAGTTACATGCACATTTCCAGGGGGTACGTGAAGCATAAAAGGTTGAGAACCACTGATATATATGTTTTATTTTATTCCCATTGTTATACTATAACTATAGTTTTATCTATCTATGCAAGGGGTACGCCAGTTACGTACACATTTCCAGGGGGTACGTGAAGCATAAAAGGTTGAGAACCACTGATATATATATATATATGTTTTATTTTATTCCCATTGTTATATTATAACTATAGTTTTATCTATCTATGCAAGGGTACTGCAGTTACATACACGTTTACAGGGGGTACGTGAAGAATAAAAGGTTGAGAACCACTGATATATGTGTTTTATTTTATTCCCATTGTTATACTATAACTATAGTTTTATCTATCTATACAAGGGGTACGCCAGTTACACACACATTTCCAGGGGGTATGTGAAGCATAAAAGTTTGAGAACCACTGATATATATGGTTTATTTTATTCCCATTGTTATACTATAAGTATAGTTTTATCTATCTATACAAGGGCTACGACAGTTACATACACATTTCCAGAGGGTACGTGAAGCATAAAAGGTTGAGAACCACTGATATATATGTTTTATTTTATTCCCATTGTTATACTATAACTATAGTTTTATCTATCTATACGAGGGGTACGCCAGTTGCATACACATTTCCAGGGGGGTACGTGAAGCATAAAAGGTTGAGAATCACTAATATATGTGTTTTATTTTATTCCCATTGTTATACTATAACTATAGTTTTATCTATCTGTATAAAGGGTACACCAGTTACATACACATTTCCAGGGGGTACATGAAGCATAAAAGGTTGAGAACCACTGATATATATGTTTTATTTTATTCCCATTGTAATAACTGTAGTTTTATCTATCTATACAAGGGGTACGCCACTTACATACACATTTCCAGGGGATACGTGAAGCATAAAAGGTTGAGAACCACTGATATATGTGTTTTATTTTATTCCCATTGTTATACTATAACTATAGTTTTATCTATCTGTATAAAGGGTACACCAGTTGCATACATATTTTCAGGGGGTACGTTAAGCATAAAAGATTGAGAACCACTGATCTATATTATAGCTTTTGTGTGCTACATAGTATGACCTTTTCATGTTATTGGGTAAAGCGAACTATTTCTAATCTTGTTTTATTTTTTCCTAATTCCATTCGAACTGTAGTCTGCAATGGCTGCCAGGAGCGTTTTTAAAAACAACGTATTATAGAACTTTCTTTTTGCTCTTGGATGTTAATTCTGGTAATTAAATTTTCCAAAAAGCTTCATTGGATTGCCGACTTTGGTTTTCTAATAATTCGCAACACTTCGGGCAAAGAATCCAATCCTGGATTTTCCAGGACTTCCCGTACAAGGACATGCCCTATCATTAACAATATACTGTTCAAAATATACAAAGCATACTTTAAGTGTATACAAAGCATACTGACTATCTCATCAAACTTGAGAGTTTGTTTGACCACTGCCTCAGTCACAACTAAAACAATGCTTGGCAGTCTAATGGAACTGGAGGCAGGGTTACCAAATTCCGTGTTATTTTTATTTTGCTTTACCTACGTTGTTTATTGTTACAATTAAATACATCTGTTCGAGATGAAAGACTGCACCATGAACTAAATATCCGTAGAATTTTTTGGATTAAACAAATGATACATTCTGACAAAATCTTTTTTAATGCATATTCCGCGCAATGGTTTCTAAATCCTTGATAGTATTTCTTTTTCCGTTATAATGGTATCCTAACTCAGTGACAGGGTTCCTAACAGTGACGCAGCAAAGGTGACTGGGCCTTCTCGCGATACTTATTTTTTGAGCCTCTTCCATCTCCTTAAAAACATATTTTGGAAAAAAAATTAGGAAAACATTTTTTAATGAAATAGAAACACCTTTGTTTTATCGTTTTCTTAATTTAATTGTGCAGTGTACACATATATTCACGAGATATCATATCAGTATCATTCAGGCTAGGATCTGAAAAAATATAAAGAGGATGGGGAAAAAATGGGGGGGTTGCGAGTGCAAGTCACTCAACGGAGCCGAAAAAGGTAAAAAAAAAGGGGAAGGCAAGAGACTGGCTTTACATTGAAGTATAACATTTCCCCCTCCGCTTTAGAGGTCTTTAAAATTTCTTGAAAAATGTGTAAAATATGCACATACGGGCTCTGATCTAGAAAAAAAGTAGGGGGGGGGTGAACAGGAAATACAATCGAGTCAGACAAACGTAAAGAGTGAGCAGGAGGGTGGTTTTCTAATGCAGTACAAGATTTTCCCCTTGTTTTACAAGTCTTTAAAAATTTCTTGAAAAATGCATTGAAATGTAAATAAGTTTAATATTTTTTTTGCATCCATTACACTTACTCATTCTCAAAGGGGGAAGACATGGCCAAATGTTGAACACATTATTGTAGTTTGCTCCCACCTGAATCAGAGTAATTTTTCAGTTGCTCTTTTTCAGTCTCTCTTTTCAGTGACTTCAATGCCAAAGTTGGTACTGACTCTGACCTTTGGGGAGGGGTGATTGGCCCTTTTGGTATTGGTAGCTGCATTGGCAATGGGCAACGTCTCCTACAGGTAAGTAAACTCAATGGATTCAGAATAACTAACACTTATTACAAACACGGTGACATACATAAGTACACATGGGTTTCACCTGATGGGCTGCATAAGAATATGATTGATTACATATTAATTAACAGCAAATGGGCTAGTTCTGGTAGGAATACCAGGGCATATAGGGGAGCTGAAATTGATTCTGACCATTATCTTGTTAAAAGTGTTTTGCAACTTAAACTTAAAAAGTGTTGTACTGCTTCCGTATAAAAAATTTACTTTTAATACGGAAGCTCTGAAAGACCCAGCTGTAGCCAAAGCTTACCATGATAGGTTACTTTGTCATTATGACAGTCATGGTATGCTTACTACTGAAGTTGATGATGAATGGGATCATTTAAACAGGCTTTTTTGGAAACTAACAGTACACCTTTAGGAAAAAAGGAGCAGAGGAGACAGAATTATCTTAGTGATAAGGCACTTGAGCTTATTTCAGAAAGAAAGAACTGCAGGAATGTCCTTAATCAATACCCTACTAGTCCTAATAGAAAGCATTACAGAGAAATTAATAAACGTGTAAAAGATCAGTTAGTTGCTGATAAGAATCTTTGACTTGATGGTTTGGCTGACAAAGCCGAGGAAGCAGTTAGACAGCACAACAGCAGAGAGCTGTACCAGATAGTTAATGTTTTTGTGTGGTAGAAAACGGACAGGTATACAAGGATTGAAGGAGAAACAAGGTAAGGTTATAGAAGGGGAGGATTCTGTCATGGCTAGGTGGGCTGAGCAGTTCAGTGATGTTCTAAACATTGTTGTTAGTTCTACTCCCATTGTTTGTAATGATGACAGATGCATTGGCGGCTTTAATGTTGAACCTATAACACAATCTGAAGTTATTTCGGCTGTTTCTAAACTTAAACTACATAAATCCCCAGGGGTAGATGAAATTACTACGGAAATGCTTAGAGCTGGGAAAGTTTCGGTTACCACTTGGATGACTGAAATTGTGAATATCGTTTATGATAAAGGCATGGTTCCTAAGGATTTTACCAGAGCTATTGTTATCCCTATTTTCAAAAAAGGTGATCGCAGTTCTTGTGATAACTATAGAGGTATCATCCAACTCTCTGTTCCAAGTAAAGTTCTTTCCATGATTGTGCTTAATAGAATTAAGAATCTGGTTGACAGTTAATTGCGGTTACGACTTGAATGACTAAAATTCTGAATATCTTTTATGATAAAGGCATGGTTCCTAAAGATTATACCAGAGCTATTGTTATCCCTATTTTCAAAAAAAGGTGATCGCAGTTCTTGTGATAAATATAGGGGTATCAGCCTACTCTCTGTTCCACGTAAAGTTCTTTCCATGATTGTGTTTAATAGAATTAAGAATCTGGTTGACAGTTAATTGCGTAATGAGCATTGTGGATTCAGAAGTGGTAGGGGATGTATGGATCAGATATTTTCACTTAGGCAGATTCTTGAGAAATGTTTAGAGTTTCAAAAACCCTTGGTAACTAGCTTTAGGGATTTCAAAAAGGCTTTCGACTCTTTCGATCGCCATAATTTGTATTTGATTGTGCGATCATATGGTATACCAGAGAAGTTAGTTAACATAATGAAAGCTCTCTATAATAACACTGAGTCGTGTGTGAGAGTTGGTAAGGCTTGTAGCAATTGGTTTAGTATTACTTCTGGTGTTCGACAAGGGTGTATTTTGTGTCGTTTTCTCTTTAGCTTGGTCATTGATTATGCTATGCGAAATTCACTTCAAAGGAAAGATTTTGGCCTTAAATGGACTGGAGATATGAAAATTTCTGATTTAGATTATGCTGATGATTTAGCCCTTTTGGCAAATGATGCTGATGAGATGAACTCTTTCATTCGAACTGTTGATGAGACTGGTAGTAGAGTAGGTTTGGTTATAAACAGAAAGAAAACTAAAGTGATGGAAATTCGTCAGGCAGGTTGTGATTCAGTTCATCTGAAGGTTGCAGTCTTGCGCAGGTGTCACAGTTTAATTACCTTGGGAGCTATGTAACAGATACTGGTGATGTGCGGCATGAGATTAACAGACGAATAGGGATTGCTGCCGGGACTTTCAAGAATCCATGGAGATTGTGGAGAAATAGGCGTATACACCTAAAGACTAAAATTAGACTGTAAAATAGTTTCGTTCTTTCTAGGGTTAGTTATGGTAGTGAAACTTGGACGCTCTGTAAACAAGATGATAGGAAACTAGATGCTTTTGATTCTAGATGCTTACGTAGTATCTTGGGCATTAGGTGGTTAAACTTTGTAACTAATGATAAGGTTAGGCAAAGGAGTTCGCAACCTCCTTTAAGCAGCATATTGTTTGTTTGGTTTGGCCATGTTGCCCGTATGAATAATTATAGATTGGCGAAAAGGGTTATGAACAATGTGCCTAAAGGCCTCAGAAAGAAGGGGAGACCTAGGATGCGGTGAGCAGACAATATCAAACAGGACCTTGTTAGAATTGGTGTGCAGTGGCCAGATGCAGTAGATGTAGCTCAGGATAGACTTGCTTGGAGAACTAAATTGCACGGTCTGGTTGGACCTCCGTAGCCCATGGCTGCTTGATGATGATGATGATGATGACGAGGTTTGTTTGGTTTGTTTTACTTCTGAGCGGCATTTTTTTGCACACCATGGGGTAAATGGCCAGGTCACATGAACCCCGAAGGCTCAGAGAAGGTTGGGGGAGGGGACCCACTGGAACAGCTGTTGGGAGACATATGGTAGCCTCCCGTCAAGGTCATCCAGTGTGTTCTTTAACGGGCTCTCCCGCACATGGTGCCACGGCTTAACGTCCCATCCGACGGACGGCGGTATTTCGAAGCCCATCGGTGTTCCCTACTGACCGTGGGCAGGCGGGGAGTTTTCCGGAGATAAATCTTAATTCTGACCCAGCTGGGACTCGAATCTGGAAACTGCAGATTACGAGCCTGGCACCAATACGAGGCTCTAGGATCCCAAGGGCTAAGAGAAGGTCGGTGAAAGGTCCGGTTGTTTTACCTCTGAACGTCATTTTTTTTTTTTGCACATAATATGTTGAAGGAAGGGGGCTCACTAGACAGCTGCTAGGAAATAGATGGTAACCTCCCATCAAATCCACCCATTGTGTTCTTTAATATGCACAGGGTATGGTTCTCCCACACTTGGGGGTGATTCAGTCAGTAGCGCACCAGCCCCATAATCAGCAGTTCCCAGATTAGAGAACCCACTGGACCAGTGTTGTGATTTATCTCTGCAACACTCCCCAACTGGCCCTCGGTCGATAGGAGACACCAATTGGCTTGGAAAGGCTGTTGTCAATCAGATCGGATATTAAGCTGTGGTCTGTGTGCTGGAGAGTCATACCCTGTGCAAGTTAAAGAACACGCTGGATGGCCTTGACAGGAGGCTACCATCTGTTCCCCAACAACTGTTCTAGTGGGTCCCCTCCCCCAACCTTCTCTGAGCCTTCGGGGTCCATGTGACCTGGCCATTTAGCCCATGGTGTGCAAAAACGTGCCGCTCAGAGGTAAAACAACCCAACCCAACCTTGTGATCTGGCTATTTAGCCCATTGTGTGCAAAAAAAGTGCCGCTCAGAGACAAAACAAATCAAACCCAGCAGCTGTCTAATGGTTCCCCCTCCTCAAACCTTCTCTGAGCTTTCAGAGTATTTGCCATTATGTTAAAAAAAGTGACTCCCAGATGTCAAACAGCCGAATCCTTTCCCAACTTTTTCAGGAGCTAATATTAACTTCAAAATGCCATGTCGACTTTGTAACATTCAACGTTTTTTGCTTTAACAGATAAATGGAAAAAGTTCTTTTGGTTTAGTAGAGACTAAACAGATATTTAGATTCGTATTTTCTGAAATTCCAGCAGTTTAGTCTTCCTTCGTTGTAGGGCGCTAAATTTGGAAAAGTGTAAAATTTTACTATTCTAAATTATTATTTGTTTATGCTCGAAAATTGATATTTCAGTTATGTTGTAGAGTAACTAAGGAGTTTGCATTCAAATCTTGATTTGCCCATTTATATTCGGGTGGATGCGGGAGCACTTTGGGTTGGGTTGTTTTACCTCTGAGCGGCACTTTTTTGCACACCATGGGCTAAATGGCCAGGTCACATGGACCCCGAAGGCTCAGAGAAGGTTGGGGGAGGGAACCCACTGGAACAGCTGTTGGGAGACAGATGGTAGCCTCCCTTCAAGGCCATCCAGTGTGTTCTTTAACGTGCACAGGGTATGGCTCTCTCGCACACGGGGCCACGGCTTAACGTCCCATCCGACGGACGGCGGCCTTTCCTAGCCTATCGGTGTCTCCTACTGACCGTGGGCAGGGCGGGGAATTTTGCGGAGAAAAATCTCAACGCTGACCCAGCTGGGACTCGAACCTGGGAACTACAGATTACGAGCCTGGCGCGCTACCGACTGAGCCCCCCCCCCCCCCCCCCCCCCCCGCTACCATGCGGGAGCACCTTTCTTCTTTAAGTTGTTGGGTTGTTTTACCTCTGAGCGGCACATTTTTTGCACACCATGGGGTAAATGGCCATGGTCACAAGGACCCCGAAGGCTCGGTGAAGGTTGGTGGAGGAGACCCACTGAAACAACTGTTGGGAGACAGATGGTAGCCACCCGTCAAGGCTATCCGGCGTCTTCTTTAACGTGCAGAGGGTATGGCTCTCCAGCACGAGGGTCCACGGATTTACGTCCCATCCGACGGACGTCGGCCTTTCCGAGCCCATCGGTGTCCCCTACAGGCCGTGGGCGAGAATTTTGCGGAGATAAATCTCACAGCTGACCCAGCTGGGATTCGAACCTGGGAACTACATATTACGAGCCTGGCGCGCTACCAAATGAGCCACTCAATTCTTCTTCTTTAAGAAATAGTTTAAAAAAAAGTTATTTTTTATAGTGGGTGGGACTACTGAATTAGCCGCAGCTTTAAAGGGCGATGAAATCGAAACTGACATTTTTTTAAGTTCTTTTATGATACGTTTTCAAAAGATGAAAAGATATTCAGCTTTTTTTCATTTCAGAGATTCAATCCCTCTGGGTTCGATTGTATTGATGAAACGCTAGGATTCGGAATTTCAGAATTTACCAATAGATTGAATAACGCTCTCTAATGCTAAAAAACAGTTGAAAATACCGAAAACGAATATTACATGCGATCTATGTATAAATAAATACCCTCTCAAGCAGCTGCTTGCCACAGAGGATTGGATTGTTTTACCTCTGAGCGGCACTTTTTTGCAAACCATGGTCTAAATGGCCAGGCCACAAGGAACCCGAAGACTCAGAGAAGGTTGGGGGAGGGGACCCACTGGAACAGCTGTTGTGAGACAGATGGTAGCCTCCCATCAAGGCCATCCAACATGTTCTTTAACATGCACAGGGTATGTCTCTCCCGCACACGGTGTCACGGCTTAACGTCCCATCCGATGGACGGCGGCCTTTCCAAGCCCATCGGTGTCCCCTACTGACCGTGGGCAGGGCGGGGGGATTTTGCGGAGATAAATCTCAACGCTGACCCAGCTGGGACTCGAACCTGGGAACTACAGATTACGAGCCTGGCGCGCTACCGACTGAGCCACCCCCACCCCTTCCACATAGGTCTGACAGGAGCCTGTCAGTTTATATGCCATAGATGAAGGTCTTAGAGGATGGCTCTGTTTTAGAGGATGGCTCTGTTTTCTGCTGAGGGTATGGAGAACCATACCCTCAGCAGAAAAACGACACATATATCCATGACATACCCGGGGCTCGAACCTAGGTCCCTTAGATCAGTAGCCAAGCGCGCTAACCACTCGACCATGGGACGGCGATCTATGTTTGCTAGAAATATTTACTTTGATGGTAGAATGGGGACAGAATCTAGGGGTGGGAGGAGAGCATGCCTACCCTCCCTAAAAACACTAGAAAGGTAATGACGGCAAATTTTTATTATTAAACGCTTATATTTCGCGCATTTTTTAAGGAATTCTTTATAGACGTGGGGCAGGGGTGTCTCAATGTGTAGGCGCCAGAATCGTAATTTGCAGTTCCAGGTTCGAATTCCAACTGGGCTAATGTTGAAGTTGATCTCCGCAATACTCTTCACCCTGCTCTCGGTCACTAGGGCGACACCTATGGGCTTGGAAAAGCCATGTCCGTCGAGTGGAATGTTAAGTCGTTGGCCTGTGTGCGAAATAGAGCTACCCAGTGCACGCTAAAAAAAAACTGGATGGCTTATGATGGGATCCAACCATCTGTCTCCCAACATTCTCTGAGCTCTCAGGGTTCTTGTGACCTGGCAATTTAACCCATTGTGTACTAAACAAGTGATAACTCAAAGGTAAAACAATCTAATCTTTAAAGACTCTTAAAATGTAGAGGAAAATGCCAGCCATTTTATTTTATGTTATTTCTGATACAATAAGAGGAGTTTTTTTTTTATTCTTATAGAAAAAAATTGGTTTGTATATATGTTAATAAAATATTATTGCACATTTTCCCAGTCATCAATTAATTTCTGATTTCCAATGTTAGAGGGTGCTACAAGTCGATAATTAAAAACAAAACAAAACTTTACTTTGTTTGAAAACGAACATCCGATATTCCCCAAAGGATATACATCCCCTCCTCTAGGATACTGCCTGTAGATTCAGCCTCAAAATGCGAAACACCCAATTCCCTAAAGTTCGTTCGTTGGCCGCCAGATGGCAGTGGCCGCCTAGTATACACAGTCTTTCTAACAGTGCGTTTCAGTGCACGAAATTCTGTCATTCATGCATTTATAAGATAAACAATCAAAATTATCAATTATTTAATAATGTGGGAAAATAAAATCTGCTTAGTAATGCCGTTAGTGGAAGTAGTTCATAAATATAAGGCGAAATAATGAATAAATTGTCGTTTTATGATATTCTTTAAACGGAACTGTTAAAGAGCTTCTTAAACTTTTTTTTTCATCACAGAACTGTTCAACATATTTTTTTGTCTCAAAGCAATTAAATTTTTTGGAGAACACGTATTTAAACTTATAGACTAGTACAATTTTTAAGAATAATTAATTTCTCTTACTACTGTTTTTATTTTTATGGACTTATCATTTTCAAACAGTGCAAGTTTTTTTCAGAGATCTGGTTTTGAAAATATTTTTAGATATAAACTTAATCATGTACAGCCTTCAATATTATCTGCGTAAAGCAATGTGGCAATGGAAAAAATTTTATTATTGAAATACTTAATTTTGGAAAAGTGAAATGTTTATTTTGAATATTTATATATATATTAAATTTCATGATATTAAATTTCTGAATTTTTTTCTGTCATTTATCTGTAATATTTTGTGAATAAAAGGCACATTTGAAATGGACTAAAATATATTTATTCCAAGTATATTTCATGTTAAAAATTTAAAATCCAAAATACATCAAAGTAGCTCTCTTCGTTAACGAAACACCAATATGGACATTTCATCATCTCTGAATAAAAAAATAAAAAAGATAATAATAATTACCCCCTCAAGCAGCTGCTTGCCACAGAGGTCTGACATGAGCCTGTCAGTTTATATGCCATAATAGATGGTCTGAGAGAATGGCAGGACCTCAGCAGAAAAACGACACGAACAGCCATACCCTGGGCTCGAACCCAGAGTCCCTTAGATCAATAACCAAGCGCGCTAACCACTCGACCATGGGATGGCCATCTCTGAATAGGAAGAGACAGAAAGAAGAACATCGCTTCATTCCAATATTCTTTTTCAATATTAAATTATTTTAGTTACTCAAGGACCATGTTAATTATCACTTTAAGCAAAACATGCAGTAGGAATTTTGGAAGTATTTTTAAAAATGGGACACCTTTACTTAATTTATTACAATCAAAAATTGCTAAATTTGGCACGTACAAGTTGAAAAGGACATAAAAATTATATTTTCCAGACGTTTTTTAGTTACTGATAATGAAAGAAACTATGAAAGTGACTCACAGCATTACACCGAAACTAGAAATTTACTATCTGACCGAGATGCCGTGAACAGGAGTATTAGGACCACAAGTTCGGTAGGCATCCCGGACGCAGCGATGCCTGCTATGCAATCCACCGAGCCACGGACACAGTCGCTAACTCCTGAAAGGAAAGAGAAGATTAATACATGTAACAACACTACAATAGAAAGAACACTACACACGACAACGAGAAGAAAGGGAATGTTACACTTTAAAGCGAAGAGGGTTGGGTTGTTTTACCTCTGAGTGGCACTTTTTTGCACACCATGGGCTAAATGGCCAGGTCACATGGACCCCGATGGCTCAGAGAAGGTTGGGGTAGGGGACCCAGTGGAACAGCTGTTGGGAGACAGATGGTAGCCTCCCGTCAAGGCCATCCAGCGTGTTCTTTAACGTGCACTCTCCCGCACACGGGGCCACGGCTTAACGTCCCATCCGACGGATGGCGGCCTTTCCAAGCCCATCTGTGTCCCCTACTGACCGTGGGCAGGGTGGGGAATTTTTGCGGAGATAAATCTCAACGCTGACCCAGCTGGGACTCGAACCAAGGAACTACAGTTTACGAGCCTGGCGCGCTACCGACTAAGCCACCCCCTGCCCCAGTAAAGCGAAGAGCATTGCCAAAAAAAAATAACAAAGAAACGGAGGCCGACACCATTGCCAGGTGAACTCCGACTTACCTCTTCGCAAGTGTTTGACCCTCAGAAAGTTACCAACACTTCCGGATACGCGAGCCTTCACGTCTAGAAGGCCCGTCTTCGTCCTCTGGAACAGGGCCTTATTCCTCGTCTTCCACAGATGGTACTTGACTTCGCTGGACATCAACAGGAACTGTTTCCGGGCGGCTGCCCAGACTGTCAGGGGAGTCAGATAGAGCACCGAAGTCACTCCTGGCGTTGCAATGCCGAAGACATGCCGACGTGTCTCCACATGGCCTCTGGAAGGAAACAACTGTAGACAGCGTGAGCCACCATCTCCACCTCTCCACAGTGAGGGCACTGTCGTTCGGATGTGACAGAAGTGATACAGTCGGTCCCTCACTGGGAGGACCTCGTGGGCTATCTGCCAATTGAGGTCCTGCCGGCTCTGCATCAGATGGCGATCGGTTACGTTACTCCAGGCTTCCCTCCAATCCAACTACGGCTGTCTCCTCGGAACACGCGGCTCAAAGGGGGGCAAGAGAGAGGGGCAAGAGGCTATGGTATAGGCTCCTGGTGGTGCTCTGAATCTAATCAAAATCATTAATAACGTGGGAAATACACTCTACATTCCTGAGAACGTCACTATAGAAGCGGGTGGGTTTCTCAGACCTGGGACCATTGAATACGAGATCCGGCGACAGGAACCTGAGCGAAAGACTTAACCAGTAGAACATGAAGTTGGACATGGAGGTACCGGAATTCAAAATCGTGATGACAGAAGAGATTGCCACCGCAGCGAAATGTTGTTGAAGGTCCGGAATGCGCCATCCACCTGAGTCGATGGCCTGGTTCACTCCGTTCCTCTTCACCAACTCCTGTTTATCTCCCCAAAAGAAGGTGAACAAGAGTCTGGTCCACTGACAGACCACGTGCCGCAGGACGGGCAAAACTTGTGCAGCATACGTGAGGCATGGCATGAAGTCCTGTCTGACAACGTGGGCGTATTCTCGGTAGGACATGTCACACTCAGCATGGAAGCTATGGACTGAACTTTCAGGGTGCTAGTCTTCCAGTTCATCCACAGACTACGACCAAAGTAAACGCTGAGAACCTTTATCGGGCCACGATCTATCCCAGGTCGTGGGGGGTTTTGGGCCAACCCCTACTCCACTGAAGTCACAAGGTGACAGTCTTCTCCTGGTTAGAAAGAGCACCGTTGGCCCTGCAGTAACTTCCGACTTCCCTCAAGGCCCAAGTGAGGGAGTGTTGGTCGGCTAGGAGAAGTGTGACATCGTCGGCATACGTGACACATTTCAGATCGACGGAAGCATTGCCAGGGACAGTGATGCCCCTGATGCGGCAGGAAGTCATGATCCACTCGATCGAAAGCCTTGCTCTGATCGAGGTTCACAAGACAGCTGGAAGGTCCTTGGAGTCGACGTAATCCAGTACGTCTCAAACTAGATGGAGAGAACTCACAATGGAACATCCCAGGAATGCGCAAGTCTGGTCGGGACTCACCAGCTGGGAGAGGACACCAGCAAGTCGATTATAAAAAACTTTGGTAAGAATCTTGTAATCGACGTTAAGCAAGGTGATGGGTCTCCAACAGGAGAGGTCGTCCCGCTTTGCCTCATCCTTGCAAAGAAGCGTTCGACCCCACCGTGCTGGGAGGTGGACAGCAAACCTTCATCAAAGCAACGCTGGTAAACATCAATGAGGAGAGGGCCCAGCTCAACTGGTAACCCATCGCTAACAGGACTCTTACTGTTGCGGAGTTATGAGAGGGCTTTGATGCACTCCTGCAAGGTAACAGGCCGCTCCAAAGTCACGTTCACCTCGGGCTGGAGTCGAGGTAACAACTCGAAGAAAGAGTCCGATTCGTTGCGTTCAACGGTGCCTTCGGTAAACAAATCCTGATAAAAGTCAGCAGCATGGGCCAGTTGTCCTCTATGCGACTTAGCTGTTGACCATTCCGGCCGACTAAGGATTGGATTGGATTGTTTTACCACTGAGCGGCACTTTTTTGCACACCATGGGCTAAATGGCCAGGTCACATGGACCCCGAAGGTTCAGAGAAGTTTGGGGCAGGGGACCCACTGGAACAGCTGTTGGGAGACAGATGATAGCCTCCCGTCAAGGCCATCCAGTGTGTTCTTTAACGTGAACAGTGTATGGCTCTCCCGCATATGGGGCCACAGCTTAACGTCCCATCAGACGGACAGCGGCCTTTTCAAGCTCATCGGTGTCCTCTACTGACCGTGGGCAGGGCGGGGAATTTTTGCCGAGATAAATCTCAACGCTGACCCAGCTGGGACTCGAACCTGGGAACTACAGATTACGAGCTTGGCGCGCTACCGACTGAGCCACCCCTGCCCCCCTGCCGACTAATGAAACGAAGCCTCTGTCCTAATCATTGTCTCTCTCTCGCTTGAAGAAGTGGCGAGAGAATTTCTCCTCGGCATCCAGGCGGGAGGCGCCCGACCTGACGCGGTACCCCTCTCGCTACTTATCGAGTAGCACTGGATCTGGTTCTGTAGAGAGACCAGCTCCAACTGAATGGCCGGCGCAGGGGAGTTTTTACGAGACAGGAAATTTAACTTCAAGTTCAGCCAAGAAAGCTGCGCTCACCGTTCCCTGGCCCGATTTTTCCCCCACTGCTGGAAGTACTGACGGACCCAACACTCGGCATCGTGAGATGCGCTCTGTTTGGGTTGGGTTGTTTTATCTCTGAGCGGCACTTTTTTGCACAACATGGGCTAAATGGCCAGGTCACATGGACCCCGAAGGCTCATAGAAGGTTGGGGGAGGGGCCCCACTGGAACAGCTGTTGGGAGACAGATGGTAGCCTCCCGTCAAGGCCATCCAGCGTGTTCTTTAACGTGCACATGGTATGGCTTTCCGCACACGGGGACACGTCTTAACGTCCCATCCGACGGACGGCGACCTTTCCAAGCCCATCGGTGTCCCCTACTGACCGTGGACAGAGCGGGGGGAATTTTGCGGAGATGATGCGCTCTGGTTTTATATTCTTTCTTTTACAAAGGAATGCCGAAAAGTTAAGGATGCATCCACAGATTATATATGCTCCTTCAACTGTGTTTTCAGTCTGGTCTCAAAAAATATTTTTTCTATGTAAGAAGATGAAACATAAACTCTGTTTTAAATTTTTAAATGACGATCCGAAATAAATATCGTCATGAAATAAATATCGTCGGATGGGACGTCAAGCCGTTTCCCCGTGTGCGGGATAGCCATACCCTGTGCACGTTAAAGAACACGATGGATGGCCTTGACGGGAGGCTACCATCTGTCTCCGAACAGCTGTTCCAGTGGGTCCCCTCCCCCAACCTTCTCTGAGCCTTCGGGGTCCATGTGACCTGTCCATATAGCCCATGGTGTGCAAAAATGTGCCGCTCAGAGGTAAAACAACCCAACTTACAATCTGTAAAATCTCAGAAATATTTACCATTTGGTAAACGTTACTGATTAGTGGTGCCATCTATTATCTCAAGGAGAACTAATTAAATTACCCTTGTACGTAACCAATGCGAGGCCAATCCAACTACAGGGATTTTAGGATTTCTCTTCTTCCCGTTGTCGCTTGCAAAAGGGGGGGGGGAAGCATCCCACTCGGAAAAATGAATTTATGTTGAATAATATGAGTTATATTAAAAATAATGTTTTTTTTCCCTTTAAAGAAGTCGTGATGACTCTTTATTTGCAACCGCACTCTTTAATATATTGCTTGACTTAAATATTTAAAATAACGAAAATAAACATTCAGATATCTCTGACTTTAAATGATCAGTAACTTGTTTCCGTTTCTCTGTCTAATCCAAAATCTCATGAAATCTAAGGAAATAATTTAAATTCCAGAGCTCACCCAGCTTCGATACATCACTGGCTACAATTGAAGCAGAGGCTACGATCCTGGCGTTGAATCTATATAAATGTATAGCTCATTTGTCTGTTTGTTTGTAAGGGGTACGCAGTCGGTATCGCACCAGGCTCGTAATCAGAAGTTCGCAGTTTCGAGTCCCATCTAGGATAAGAGTTTGGTGAGATTTATCTCCCCAAAACTGTCCGCCATGCCCTCGTTCAGTAGGGGACACCGATGGGCTTGGAAAGGCCTCCTCGGACGAATGGGACGTTAAGTCATGACCCCGTGTGCGGGAGAGCCATACTCTGTACACGTTAAACAACATACTGGATGGCCTTGATGGGAGGCTACCATCTGTCTTCTAACAGCTTCCATTGGGTTCCCGTCCCACCACTTTTTCTGAGACCTCGGGGTTCTTGTGACTTGGCAATTTAACTCACTGTGTGCGAAACAAGTGCCGCTTAGAGGCAAATGAACTCAATCTGTTTGTTCGATATCTTCTCCTACACATCAGAGCTAGAACAACAATACTTAGTTTAATCGCACTGCAACTTAGTGTACTGTAAGGCTGGATTGTTTTACCTCTGAGCGTCGCCAGGCTCGTAATCTGTAGTTCCCAGGTTCGAGTCCCAGCTGGGTCAGCGTTGAGATTTATCTCCGCAAAATTTCCCCGCCCTGCCCACGGTCAGAAGGGGACACCGATGGGCTTGAAAAGGCCGTCGTCCGTCGGATGGGACGTTAAGACGCTGAATGGATTAACACGCTGGATGGCCTTGACGGGAGGCTACCATCTGTCTCCCAACAGCGGTTCCAGTGGGTCCCCTCCCCCAACCTTCTCTGAGCCTTCAGGGTCCTTGTGGCCTGGCCATTTAGCCCATGGTGTGCAAAAAAGTGCCGCTCAGAGGTAAAACAATCCAATCCAACCACTGATCGCTACTTTTGGGTACACAATGGGCTAAATGGCCAGGACACAAAGACCCGAAAATTTCAAAGCAGGTTAAGGAACGCCACCCACTAGACAGTTGTTAAGAGACAGATGAAAGCCGTCCGCCAAGTCCAAACAGTGTGTGCACTTTCAAGATCAGGGAACGTGCAGATACTCCAGTACTTTCAGCCTTTTGAATAGTGGATTTTCACCAATGACATCAAAGTTGGTTTTGCATCTCATTTGCATACTCGAACAACTTTCTTTGACTTGTCGTTTGCTTTTCTGATGTTCTTGTTTAATAAAAACAATTCAAATGTTTCTTTTTTTAATCGCTTCACATTCATTTTGAAATATCCCCTAATTTTTGTGAGCAGTGTAGTTGTGATCTTTTAGAAAGAATTTAAAGGAACTTTGAACTAAGGTGAGGTCTTGCTTTTAGGCAATTGCTCCATTCTTGACGATCTGGAAGAGAGGGACGAAAAGCCCCGAGTTTCCGGTAGTCTAGAGTTTTTTTTTTTGATTGACTGACTTACATGACTACTTATGCTGACGTCATAATCTGGGCCACAGACCTTCTGTTGTAGGAGGTGTTGGCTGATGTCGAAGGTTAAGAAGACGTAAAACTACGGCAAGTTGTTTTCTTAATAAATTTATTAGCTGGAATGCTGGAAAATACAACGAAATTTGTTGACCTCAAAACTACTTCAGTGCCCAAACTGTAATACATTTTTCATCTTTGCGTGAGAGAAGATTGGATTGGATTGTTTTACCTCTGAGCGGCTCTTTTTTGCACACCATGCGCTAAATGGCCAGGCCACAAGGACCCCGAAGGCTCAGAGAAGGTTGGGGGAGGGGACGTACTGAACAGCTGTTGGGAGACAGATGGTAGCCTCCCGTCAAGGCCATCCAGCGTGTTCTTTAACGTGCACAGGGTATGGCTCTGCCGCACACGGGGTCACGGCTTAACGTCCCATCCGACGGACGATGACCTTTCCAAGTCCATCGGTGTCCCCTACTGACGGTGGGCAGGGCGGGGAAATTTTTGCGGAGATAAATCTCAACGCTGACCCAGCTGGGACTCGAACCTGGGAACTACAGATTATGAGCCTGGCGCGCTACCGACTGAGCCACCCCCGCCACTCGTGAGAGAAGGGACGCATTCAAACGGGCAGACTTAAAAAAATGATTCAAGCAAACTATAGACATACTCTTACGAATCCCCAACTGTCGACAACAGCTGCTGCTTAAGAATAAAATATTATGACTATGAAGAAAAATCATCTAAGTTTCTACAACCTATCCAGTAAAACACATTGCACATACATATGAATAGATAGTGTTTTCCCTAAAACGAAAGTTTAGCTTAGTTTTAATATTTTTTTGTCTCGGAGAGAGTATTTTTTTTGCCTTGTGTATGCTTTTCTACCGACTTTACCTTTCAATATTTCTCTTTCATGTTTCGTTATTATGAAATTTTGAGGAGTCTCGTCAATTCATTGCGCTTAACTCACCGCGGTCAATTGATGACAACGCCAGTTCATCATAGCGTCAATTCATCACAGTGTTACACGAGTGATAGGGGCGGGGTGGCTCAGTCGGTAGCGTGCCAGGCTCGTAATCTGTAGTTCCCAGGTTCGAGTCCCAGCTGGGTCAGCGTTGAGATTTATCTCCGCAAAATTCTCCGCCCTGCCCACGGTCAGTAGGGGAACCGATGGGCTTGGAAAGGCCGCCGTCCGTCGGATGGGACGTTAAGCCGTGGCCCCGTGTGTAGGAGAGCCATACCCTGTGCACATTAAAGAACACGCTGGATGGCCTTGACGGGAGGCTACCATCTGTCTCCCAACAGCTGTTCCAGTGGGTCCCCTCCCCCAACCTTCTCTGAGCCTTCGGGGTCCATGTGACCTGGCCATTTAGCCCATGGTGTGCAAAAAAGTGCCGCTCAGAGGTAAAGCAACCCAACAACACGAGTGATATCTATAGATCGTTCAAATGAACTCTAGAGACAATAATTTAGACTTTGAAAGGTTAAACAGAAGAATTTCCCTCAGAAATTGGGTTGTTGTTTTACCTCTGAGCGGCACTTTTTTGCATACCATGGGCTAAATGGCCAGGTCACATGGACCCCGAAGGCTCAGAGAAGGTTGGGGGAGGGGACCCACTGGAACAGCTGTTGGGAGACAGATGGTAGTCTCCCGTCAAGGTCATCCAGCGTGTTCTTTAACCTGTACAGGGTATGGCTCTCCCGTACACGGAGCCACGGCTTAACGTCACTTCCGACGGACGGCGGCCTTCCAAGCCCAGCGGTGTCCTCTACTGACCTTGGGCAGGACGGGGAATTTTGCGGAGATAAATCTCCACGCTGATCCAGCTGGGACTCGAACCTGGGAACTACAGATTACGAGCCTGGCGCGGAAGGGTTGAGGAAGTTTTTTTTTTATTAGATGAAGGTGTCTATCTAAACACAAGTTTTTCTGATCATCAGCAATAGTTAAAGCATAAGAAGAATGATATATTATGGTTAACTAATTTTCTAATGTTTATACTACAATACCGTCCCGTGGCCGTGTGGTTACTGCGCTTGGCTGCTGATCTAAAGTATCTGGGTTCGAGCCACGGGTAAGTCATGGATGTATGTTTTCTTTTGATGCTGAGGTCCTTTCATCCTCATAGAGCTTTTACCTACTATGGCATATAAACTGAAGCTCCTATTCAGACCTCTGTGATGTCAATATTTACTCCTAATACAAAGGAGCGAGGGTGGCTCAGTCGGTAGCGCGCCAGGCTCGTAATCTGTAGTTCCCAGGTTCGAGTCCCAGCTGGGTCAGCGTTGAGATTTATCTCCGCAAAATTTCCTGCCCTGCCCACGGTCAGTAGGGGACACCGATGAGCTTGGAAAGGCCGCCGTCCGTCGGATGGGACGTTAAGCCGTGGCCCCGTGTGCGGGAGAGACATACCCTGTGCACGTTAAAGAACACGCTGGATGGCCTTGACGGGAGGCTACCATCTGTCTCCCAACAGCTGTTACAGTGGGTCCCCTCCCCAACTTTCTCTGAGCCTTCGGGGTCCATGTGACTTGGCCATTTAGCCCATGGTGTGCAAAAAGTGCTGCTCAGAAGTAAAACAACCCAACTCTAATACAAAATGGAACCTATTGTTACGACAGATGAACGTGCTACAATGAATTTATGATAAACTCGTCATGAACGCTCGCGTATGCTTCGGCGTGAGAGCTACGTCACCAACGACATCGAACGAACTTGACTGAAAGAATAAGAAAAAAAAAGTGTTGTTATGAAACACAGTTGATATGCAAAAGGAAATGAAGTTAGTCTAATCTTTTTACGTCACAAAATAATCTATGGAAGAAGTATTTTATGTGGTGAGTTCGTGGGAGGTTAAAAGAGTTATTTAGTGTAGAATTTTGTTAGTGAAACTAGTAAAAAAACGTAAAGGATTGTTTAGGCTAAGTTGAAAGTTGTACAAGAGACATGGCAATAAAAATGAATAGGTAATAGGTTAGTCACGTAGATACAGCTGATCTTTTCTGTCAGAAAAGTTCATCACTTGGTATATACACATATCCCTCGATTTACGCTGAAGATAAGTTCCGCACAAAACCGTGTAAATCGAAATCTTGGATTTTGCTATGTAAAACCGTGTAAAACGAAAAAAACACTAAAATGTGCATAATTCAGTTTCGATTTACACGGTTTTGATTTCGATTACACGGATTTCGATTTACACGGTTATGTGCGGAACCTATCTTCAGTGTAAATTGAGGGATAGGTGTAATTGCATTTAGTTGTTTGTAAGATTTTAGATAGATTGTATATATGCTCACATTTACGAAAAGCACTGGTTGAATTTAGTTTGTATAAGTGATATCATCCATACTTTTGTAATGAATTACATTGTTTTAGAATTATCATTGTTATATATTATTTAACCCATTAATCCCCAACGTTGCCTAAACGAAACATTCTTCAAATAATAATAAAAAAATATATATTTACCTACTAATCCAATTTTAAGCCAATGTATGTTATAAAGGACATAGTCTTTTATGTCCAATCATACTTCTTTATCAATATAAAATAAAAGCCTAATTATTAATCATATTAAAACTATACCTAAACAGTCTATCTAATCTTTTGCAGTTTGACAGGTCTAAAAAAGATATGTAGAAATACTAAATGCCCTAAGAATTTATGAAAATAGCTTCACATACATTTCATTCAAGACACTGTTTCATATAATTAGGA
Organism: Ryuthela nishihirai; assembly: GCA_038380435.1. Classification (NCBI taxonomy): domain Eukaryota; kingdom Metazoa; phylum Arthropoda; class Arachnida; order Araneae; family Heptathelidae; genus Ryuthela; species Ryuthela nishihirai. The sequence continues at coordinate 19,479,384 of JAWZYU010000001.1, read as the reverse complement.
AATATTTTTTTAGTTTTTGCACAGTATAACATTTAGAGTAATGTTGCGTTTACGAAACATTGGGATTGCACAACATGTGCAAATTATGTCTGACACACCTTTGATGACTCATTTCGAACGAGTCTATTCTTGCGATTTTGGTTCTGATATGAGTGACATCGTCAGTGTTCAGAGATTTGTAAAGTTGAACTCAGCTTTTCGTCTTGTTAGTGAAATGAATGTTTTAGTGAATTGAATTGGTGTTAGGTAATTAGTGAAGAGTAAATTTGGCAGTATAGCTAAAAATATATAGTTCAAGTAAGTATTTATTATGATGTAAATACATTCAATAATAAATCGTTGCTTTGCTATCTTAGGATATTTCTTTTTAAATGCTTTGGGCTCAGTGGTGGGGGAAAAATAGACCTTTATCAACTGCAGAGCTAATGGCTATATTAGAAGAGGATGACGATTTACGACAAACTGAAAATATTTAACGCGGTGTACATACCACCAACGGTTGACGAACTTACAGATGAGGAGGATATTAGTGATGATATATGTGAGAGTGAAAACGTTTTGCCAGACGTAGCTAGAACCTACGAGGTGCATGCAAATTTACCTGATGAAGCTGAAGATGTCGAAGTAGACCAATCTACAGCATTAAGTTCCAAGAAACTGAAAACTTCCACTAGAACAGCTGTCAAAAACAAAAGCAAAAAAAGTTATTCCGAAGTGAAAAAAAGAAATTCCGACTTAGAAAAGCTTACCACAAAGAGAAGAACATATTATGATAGAGGAAATTAAAAACAAAATTAGTGGCGAGTCTCCATACGATAATTTTTCTTTATATTTTAGTGATGATGTATGGGGAAAAATTGCTGGTTATTTAAAAAAATATGCGAATGATCATAATCGACATTCTTTTGAACTAAGCAAGGCAAGTCTGAAGCCCTTTTGTGGTATATTGATCATTACCGGTTACCATACCTTACCAGCTATAAAAATGCATTGGTCGAAGGATGAGGACAAAGGTATACCACTGGTAAGAAATTGCATGAGTAGGAATAGATTAGATTCCATCAAACAAAACATACACTTATCAGATAATGACCAATTAGATGTAAATGATAAATTTTCTCTTTTCTATATTTACTTTCCAATCTTCTTTCTTCCCTATCACTTTCTTCATTCTCCTATCCCTTTCTGCCTTCTCTCTTCTATCATTCATTCTCATATTCACATCTTCCTTTCCAATCTTCTTTCTTCCATATCCCTTTATTCATTCTCCCTATCCCTTTCTGCCTTCTCTCTTCTATTCTTCCTTTCCAATTTTCTTTCTTCCCTATCACTTTCTTCATTCTCCCTATCCCTTTCTGCCTTCTCTCTTCTATAATTCCTTTCCAATCTTCTTTCTTCCTCATGACTTTCTTCATTCTCCCTATCCCTTTCTGCCTTCTCTCTTCTATACTACCTTTCCAATCTCTTTCTTCCTCATCACTTTCTTCATTCTCCCTATCCCTTTCTGCCTTCTCTCTTCTATACTTCCTTTCCAATCTTCTTTCTTCCCTCTCCCTTTCTTCATTCTCCCTATCCCTTTCTGCCTACTCTCTTCTATACTTCCTTTCCAATCTTCTTTCTTCCCTATCCCTTTCTTCATTCTCCTATCCCTTTCTGCCTTCTCTCTTCTATACTTCCATTCCAATCTACTTTCTTCCCTTTCACTTTCTTCATTCTCCTATCACTTTCTTCCTTCTCTCTTCTATACTCCATTTCCAATCTTCTTTCTTCCATATCCCTTTGTTCATTCTCACTACCCCTTCCTGCCTTCTCTCTTCTCTACTTCCTTTCCAATTTTCTTTCTTCCCTATCACTTTCTTCATTCTCCCTAACCCTTTCTGCCTTCTCTCTTCTATAATTCCTTTCCAATCTTCTTTCTTCCTCATCACTTTCTTCATTCTCCCTATCCCTTTCTGCCTTCTCTCTTCTATACTTCCTTTCCAATCTACTTTCTTCCCTATCACTTTCTTCATTCTCCTATCCCTTTCTGCCTTCTCTCTTCTATACTTCCTTTCCAATCTTCTTTCTTCCCTATCCCTTTCTTCATTCTCCCTATCCCTTTCTGCCTTCTCTCTTCTATAATTCCTTTCCAATCTTCTTTCTTCCTCATGACTTTCTTCATTCTCCCTATCCCTTTCTGCCTTCTCTCTTCTATACTACCTTTCCAATCTCTTTCTTCCTCATCACTTTCTTCATTCTCCCTATCCCTTTCTGCCTTCTCTCTTCTATACTTCCTTTCCAATCTTCTTTCTTCCCTCTCCCTTTCTTCATTCTCCCTATCCCTTTCTGCCTACTCTCTTCTATACTTCCTTTCCAATCTTCTTTCTTCCCTATCCCTTTCTTCATTCTCCTATCCCTTTCTGCCTTCTCTCTTCTATACTTCAATTCCAATCTACTTTCTTCCCTTTCACTTTCTTCATTCTCCTATCACTTTCTTCCTTCTCTCTTCTATACTCCCTTTCCAATCTTCTTTCTTCCATATCCCTTTGTTCATTCTCACTACCCCTTCCTGCCTTCTCTCTTCTCTACTTCCTTTCTTCTGCCTTCTCTCTTCTATAATTCCTTTCCAATCTTCTTTCTTCCTCATCATTTTCTTCATTCTCCCTATCCCTTTCTGCCTTCTCTCTTCTATACTTCCTTTCCAATCTACTTTCTTCCCTATCACTTTCTTCATTCTCCTATCCCTTTCTGCCTTCTCTCTTCTATACTTCCTTTCCAATCTTCTTTCTTCCCTATCCCTTTCTTCATTCTCCATATCCCTTTCTGCCTTCTCTCTTCTATACTTCCTTTCCAATCTTCTTTCTTCCCTATCCCTTTCTTCATTCTCCCTATCCCTTTCTGCCTTCTCTCTTCTATACTTCCTTTCCAATCTTCTTTCTTCCCTATCCCTTTCTTCATTCTCCCTATCCCTTTCTGCCTTCCCTCTTCTATACTTCCTTTCCAATCTTCTTTCTTCCCTATCCCTTTCTTCATTCTCCTATCCCTTTCTGCCTTCTCTCTTCTATACTTCCTTTCCAATCTACTTTCTTCCTTTTCACTTTCTTCATTCTCCTATCCCTTTCTGCCTTCTCTCTTCTATACTTCCTTTCCAGTCTTCTTTCTTCCCTATCCCTTTCTTCATTCTCCCTATCCCTTTCTGCCTTCTCTCTTCTATACTTCCTTTCCAATCTTCTTTCTTCCCTATCCCTTTCTTCATTCTCCTATCCCTTTCTGCCTTCTCTCTTCTATACTTCCTTTCCAATCTACTTTCTTCCCTTTCACTTTCTTCATTCTCCTATCCCTTTCTGCCTTCTCTCTTCTATACTTCCTTTCCAATCTTCTTTCTTCCCTATCCCTTTCTTCATTCTCCCTATCCCTTTCTGCCCTCTCTCTTCTATACTTCCTTTCCAATCTTCTTTCTTCCCTATCACTTTCTTCATTCTCCTATCCCTTTCTGCCTTCTCTCTTCTATACTTCCTTTCCAATCTACTTTCTTCTTTCACTTTCTTCATTCTCCTATCCCTTTCTGCCTTCTCTCTTCTATACTTCCTTTCCAATCTTCTTTCTTCTCTATCACTTTCTTCATTCTCCCTATCCCTTTCTGCCTTCTCTCTTCTATACTTCCTTTCCAATCTTCTTTCTTCCCTATCCCTTTCTTCATTCTCCCTATCCCTTTCTGCCTTCTGTCTTCTATACTTCCTTTCCAATCTTCTTTCTTCCTCATGACTTTCTTCATTCTCCCTATCCCTATCTGCCTTCTCTCTTCTATACTTCCTTTCCAATCTTCTTTCTTCCCTATCCCTTTCTTCATTCTCCCTATCCCTTTCTGCCTTCTCTCTTCTATACTTCCTTTCCAATCTTCTTTCTTCCCTATCCCTTTCTTCATTCTCCCTATCCCTTTCTGCCTTCTCTCTTTTATACTCCCTTTCCAATCGTCTTTCTTCCCTATCTTTTTCTTCCTTCTCACTATCTACTCGAACCTAAGAACTACAGATTACGAGTAGATATTATTTAGTTCGAGTAGATACTTTATATCTAATAATATAATGATTACGAGCCTGAAACGCTACCGACTGACCCCCCCCCCCTAAGTACAGTTCGACAATATTGGTCATGTTATAGTTGAACAGGAGAATAAAGCAAGAAGAAGATGTCGACAGTGCAAAAGCAATGCAATATATGTGTAAAAAGTGTCGAGTTCATCTTCGTGCAGAATGCTTCACACAATTCCATATGTTTTAACTCTAAGTATTCATGTTCTGATAATCCCAAAGTATCGTATACGCAACATTTTTCTGTGGCTTCTGTGGTCACAAATTAAATTTTTTATTACAACTGCCTATTTACAAGTATTTTTGGTCTATAATAAAAGTACTACCTTTAAAATATTATAATTTCTACCTTTGGGAAATAATGGGTTAACTGAACTCACGCATTCGTTTCATCCATTTAATTCATAACACTATTATTTCACAACTTCAAACAAATTTATGTTGAAATTCATTTCTGATATACTGTTTAGTTGCCTTAATAATTCTTTATATTTTATTAATGGGAGGCATCTGACAATGATCTCTCATAAAAGAAGACTTAAAAACAAATATTTATCGTTGACTTCCTTTCACCAATGGGCGGGGTGACTCAGTCGGTAGCGCGCCAGGCTCGTAATCTGTAGTTCCCAGGTTCGAGTCCCAGCTGGGTCAGCGTTGAGATTTATCTCCGCAAAATTCCCCGCCCTGCCCACGGTCAGTAGGGACCACCGAAGAGCATGGAAAGGCCGCCGTCCGTCGGATGGGACGTTAAGCCGTGGCCACGTGTGCGGGAGAGCCATACCCTGTGCACGTTAAAGAACACGCTGGATGGTTTTGACGGGAGGCTACCATCTGTCTCCCAACAGCTGTTCCAGTGGGTCCCCTCCCCCAACCTTCTTTGAGACTTCGAGGTCCATGTGACCTGGCCATTTAGCCCATGGTGTGCAAAAAAGTGCCGCTCAGAGGTAAAACAACCCAAACCAACTGTCCTCAGTCAGTAGAGGACACCGATGGGCTTGGAAAGGCCGCCGTCCGTCGGATGAGACGTTAAGCCGTGGCCCCGTGTGGGGGAGAGCCATACCCTGTGCACGTTAAAGAACACGATGGATGGCTTTGACGGGAGGCTACCATCTGTCTCCCAACAGCTGTTTCACTGGGTCCCCTCCCCCAACCTTCTCTGAGCCTTCGAGGTCCATGTGACCTGGCCATTTAGCTCATGGTGTGCAAAAAAGTGCCGCTCAGAGGTAAAACAACAACAACAAATCCTTTCACCAATGGAACTAAGCTTCATCTTGAACGAAATAAAAACAACCTTTATACTCAGAATCATATAACACAATACAATACGTCCTTCTTTTTATTACTGAACTAGAGCTTCCCTTTTCTCCTCAATTCTTATTATTCAAAGTATCTCTCTGTTACAATGAGTTGATGACACAATTGTCACGTTGAAGCATATGCGAGCGTTAATGACACATCTGTCATGGGTTAATTCTAGCGTTAATGACACATCTGTCAATGGTTCATTCTAGCGTTAATTACACATCTGTCATGGGTTAATTCTAGCGTTAATGACACATCTGTCATGGGTTAATTCTAGTACAGTCGCTCAAAAAAGTATCCGGACACTATGGTTGATTACAGAATTCAGAAAAATATCTGGAGCGTGTACAGCAACTGTACACGCTCCAGTTACTGTTCACAGCAAACTGGAGCGTGTGCAGATCCTGCACACGCTCCAGTTTGCTGTGAACGGTAACTGCAAACCCTCAATATTTCCGTGAGTGAACCCACACGATCTAGTATCAAAATAATATGACCACCTACAGTCGCTCAAAAAAGTATCCGAACACTATGGTTGATTACAGAATTCAGAAAAAATATCTGGTAACGATTTTTTTAGAAATTAGTGATCTGGCAACCTTCGTGTCACGTGATTACAGAATTCAGGAAAAATATCTAGAGCGTCTGCAGCAACTGTACACGCTCCAGTTACCGTTCACAGCAAACTGGAGCGTGTGCAGTTACTGCACACGCTCCAGTTTGCTGTGAACGGTAACTGCAAACGCTCAATATTTCCGTGAGTGAACCCACACGATCTAGTATCAAAATAATATGACCACCTACAGTCGCTCAAAATAGTATCCGAACACTATGGTTGATTACAGAATTCAGAAAAAAATATCTGGCAACGATTTTTTTTAGAAATTAGTGATCTGGCAACCTTCGTGTCACGTGATTACAGAATTCAGGGAAAATATCTGGAGCGTGTACAGCAACTGTACACGCTCCAGTTAACGTTCACAGCAAACTGGAGCGTGTGCAGTTACTGCACACGCTCCAGTTTGCTGTGAACGGTAACTGCACACGCTCAATATTTCAGTGAGTGAGCCCACACGATCTAGTATCAAAATAATATGACCACCTACAGTCGTTCAAAAAAGTATCCGAACACTATGGTTGATTACAGAATTCAGAAAAAATATCTGGCAACTTTTTTTAGAAACTGGTTAGAAATCAACCATCATCATCATCATCATCCTTAAGCAGCCATGGGCTACGGAGGTCCAACCAGACCGTGCAATTTAGTTCTCCAAGCAAGTCTATCCTGAGCTACATCTACTGCATCTGGCCACTGCACACCAATTCTAACAAGGTCCTGTTTGACATTGTCTGCCCACCGCATCCTAGGTCTCCCCTTCTTTCTGAGGCCTTTAGGCACACTGTTCATAACCCTATTCGCCAATCTATAATTATTCATACGGGCAACATGGCCAAACCAACGGAGTCTCTCTCTGCACAATATGCTGCTTAAAGGAGGTTGCAAACTCCTTTTCCTAATCTGATCATTAGTTACAAAGTTGAACCACCTAATGCCCAAGATACTGCGAAAGCATCTGGAATCAAAAGCATTTAGTTTCCTGTTATCTTGTTTACAAAGTGTCCAAGTTTCACTACCATAACTAACCCTAGAAAGAACCAAACTATTATACAGTCTAATTTTAGTCCTTAGGTGTATACGCCTATTTCTCCACACTCTCCAAAGATTCTTAAAAGTCCCTGCAGCAATCCCTATTCGTCTGTTAATCTCATGCCGCACATCACCATTATCAGTTATATAGCTCCCAAGATAATTAAACTGTGACACCTGCTCAAGAATTCAGATTAACTGAATCACAGCCTGCCTGACCAATTTTCATCACTTTAGTTTTCTCTCTGTTTATAACCAAACCTACTCTACTACCAGTCTCATCAACAGCTCGAATGAAAGAGGTCATCTCATCAACATCATTTGCCAAAAGGGCTAAATCATCAGCATAATCTAAATCAGAAATTTTCGTATCTCCAGCCCATTTAAGGCCAAAATCTTTCCCTTGAAGTGAATTTCGCAGAACATAATAACCAAGCTAAAGAGAAAAGGAGACAAAATGCACCCTTGTCGAACACCAGAAGTAATGCTAAACCAATTGCTACAAGCCTTACCAACTCTCACACACGACTCAGTGTTATTATAGAGAGCTTTCATAATGTTAACTAACTTGTCTGGTATACCATATGATCTCACAATCAACCACAAATTATGACGATCAACAGAGTCGAAAGCCTTTTTGAAATCAACAAAGCTAGCAACCAAAGGTTTCTGAAACTCTAAACATTTCTCAAGAATCTGCCTAAGTGAAAATATCTGATCTACACATCCCCTACCACTTCTGAATCCACATTGCTCATCACGCAATTGCCTGTCAACCAGATTCTTAATTCTATTCAGCACAATCATGGAAAGAACTTTAACTGGAACAGAGAGTAGGCTGATACCCCTATAGTTATCACAAGAACTGCGATCACCTTTTTTGAAAATAGGGATAACAATAGCTCTGGTAAAATCCTTAGGAACCATGCCTTTATCATAGAAGAGATTCAGAATTTCAGTCATCCAAGTGTTAACCGAAACATTCCCAGCTCTAAGCATTTCCGTAGTAATTTCATCTACCCCTGGGGATTTATGAAGTTTAAGTTTAGAAACAGCCAAAATAACTTCAGATTGTGTTATAGGGCCAACATTAAAGCCACCAATGCATCTATCATCATTGCAAACAATGGGAGTAGAACTAACTACATGTTCGGATACTTTTTTGAGCGACTGTACGTTCATCTGTCGTAACAATATCATTAATGATTGCCTAATATTCAAATAATCATTACGCAAACTTTTAAAATTTTTATTTTGTTAAATGATTTGAAACAATGGTTATTATTTAATGTTTGATTAATTTCTAAGGTAAATTCTTCTGCCTCATGTTTAAACTTTCAAAAAGGAGCGGGTTTGCTCAGTCGGTAGCGCGCCAGGCTCGTAATCTGTAGTTCCCAGGTTCGAGTCTCAGCTGGGTCAGCGTTGAGATTTATCTCCGCAGAATTCTCCGCCCTGCCCACGGTCAGTAGGGGACACCGATGGGCTTGGAAAGGCCGCCGTCCGTCGGAAGGGACTTTAAGCTGTGGCCCCGTGTGCGGGAGAGCCATACCTTGTGCACGTTAAAGAACACGCTGGATGGCCTTTACGGGAGGCTACCATCTGTCTCCCAACAGTTTCAGTGGATCCCCTCCCCCAACCTTCTCTGAGCCTTGGGGTCCTTGTGACCTGGCCATTTAACCCATGGTGTGCAAAAGAGTGCCGCTGAGAGGTAAAACAACCCAAACAAAACTTTCAAAGTCTAAATTATTGTCTCTAGAGTTCATTTGAAAAAACTGCAGATGCAGAAAGTAAATAAAACTATATGGCAACACTTCGATGAACTGATTCGCGATGAATTGACGTTGCGATGAATTAAACGCGATGAATTCACATGCAATGAATTGGCGTACAACCAAATTTGGGTACTATCGGTAGTTGGCGCCGTATCCGATGCCCAAAATTGCAACCCTGTCCACGATGGCTTTCAGTGAAGCAGTTCCCGAAGTTTTTGTTCACAGATTTAGACATTAATTAAGTGCGACATACATCATTAATTATGTCGCACTTCTTAAAAAATTATTCTATAGATATTTATATAGGTATTAAGCGCATCATACATCATTTTTATCATTGCTTTAAGTATATTTCTATTTCAACAGGCTGAAATACAAGATTGGACTTACTCTATTTGGTTTCTATAAAATCACCGGCAGATTCATTTAATTGGTAATCATGATTCGCCATAAATAACTAATAACCGAAAGTTTCCTGTACTAATAATTTTTTAAATTTCCCATTCTTAATTCTGGAAAAGTTTTTGTACGCACGTGAACTGAATTATTTTTATCATTGTTACTCAAAACTACGGCAACCGAGAACCATTCAACTACCATAGTATTCCCGTTACTACTAAAATGCATGCAAATGTATTTCTTTCTGCGACTACCAGAAAAATTATAAAATTTCGTAAACTACCAATTTAGGAATTTTTTACGATAATTTATTATATATATTTGTATTTGTAGTGTACACTGTCTCATATGTAGTGTACATTGTTTAGCCAAATTATTATGGCCACTGAATACTGTGCGAAGTACCAAGAAACAGGGCCTATGTATGAAAAATTTCTTATTGACGGGACTACGAAGTCTGGCAAAACCCTTAAGGATATGGGTGAAAAGGCTGATCTCACTGACTTCAAAAGGGTGCTCATCGTTGCAGCGCGATGAGCAGGAACATCTGTAACGGAAGTGATGGAATTCAGCCGAAAATCTTGGGTCATAATATCCCAAATGTATCGGGAATGGTAACGGTCTCAGAATCGTCCACCAAATGTTGCAAATGCGGGAGGAAAAAATCTCTGATTGACAGGGATAGGAGTTCTCTGGCACCAATTGAACTGCAAAACAGAGTTGCTACAGTTCATCAGCTGAGAGAGATGACACTAGCAGTACTTCAAAACCCATTTCAACAAAAACTTATACGTTGAAAAGGAATAACTTAGAAATTCGGAAACTATACTATGATACATAAGATAAAGTATTAGGTAGGTGGTCAGAATAATACGGCCAAGCAGTGTATACTACTCGTGATAATGGTTTCACTGCATTCTATTTTAAAAGCCGTATTTGTTTCCTTTTAAAAAGAGCAAAGAGAGAATAAAACATTTTTTTGAAGAAATTCAGTTAATCAAAAAAATTATTCGAAAAATTAAAATAATTTATCCTATTTTGCGAAGAAATGTGTGATTCAAAGAGAAAACACTCCAACCCAAAATATCATATAGTTACAAATTAAAGTGCATGAACACTGACGTGAATTCAAATAAAAATATGTCAATGAAAATTACAAAACAATGCAATTTGTTACAAAAGCATGGATGAAATTATTTATAAACGAACTTAGTCAACCGGCACGAAACTCTATAAAATAAATACAAAGATAAACATCCAGAAGAATCCGTTATCTTAATTCTATTTACATCCAAATCACAAAACAAGGCTAATATCATTCAATGAACAATAAAATCATGTTGGTAAATAAATATTCAATATAACGAGAATAATGTTACCAATTCCTAAACAAACTAAATAAATATACACTAGGGGCGGGGGTGACTCAGTTGATAGCGCGCCAGGCTCGTAATCTGTATTTCCCAGGTTCGAGTCCCAGCTGGGTCAGCGTTGAGAATTATCTCCGCAAAATTCCCGGCCCTGCCCACGGTCAGTAGGGGACACCGATGGGCTTGGAAAGGCCACCCTCCGTCGGATGAGACGTTAAGCCGTGGTCCTGTGTACGGGAGAGCCATACCCTGTGCACGTTAAAGAACACGCTGGATGGCCTTGACGGGAGGCTACCATCTGTCTCCCAACAGCTGTTCCAGTGGGTCCCCTCCCCCAACTTTCTCTGAGCCTTCGGGGTCCATGTGACCTGGCCATTTAGCCCATGATGTGCAAAAAAGTGACGCTTAGAGGTAAAACAATCCAACCCAACTATACACTAAATGACTTCCTTCTTAGGTTTTAGCCCTCAAGTACTCCAAAACTGCGGCTAAGTGTACTGGTTTCTCAGAACCAATTCTTTTCAGACGTTGATCACCACGCACAAGATGACAAATTTTTCTTTTCCTTTACCAGCTTACCAACACGATCCACACCAATAAAGAAATCAACCTTCCTCGCACTCACCATATAAAATACTTCTTCACTTTAAGCACCCATCGTGTACATACTGAAACTAATTATACCTCCTTTCGGATATCAACAACTCCAACATAACATTTTTTTTTTCAGATAGGTTCTGTGTTCCAATTCGTTGGTTACATAATTTTCACTCTGAAGAATACACGAGCGTTCATGACATGTTTATCATAAATTCACTGTAGCACATTCATCTGTCGTAACACTATTAATATTATTAACTTATTTAACTGATCACTAATCTGATAGCGATGTAGATATAATCTTCTGTTGATGCTATTTCCTAAAAGGAATTTTTTTTTATTTCTAAAGTGATCAAAAACAAATGTCTGTCCATCGCTTTTCGGTCTGGTGTCTTTGCAAACGAGATTTTTATGTTGCGAAATAAATAAATAATTAAATAAATCACCTCTGTAATATACAGTTTGCAGATTATTATATAATGCCTGCATTCTATTATAAAATGCATGCAAATGTATTTCTTTCTGTGACTACCAGTAACAGAAAGTGACTGTAGTTAAAAAGTGTGTAACTAAATTTTAAAATTATAAAATTTCATAAACTACCAATTTTAGTTTTTTTTTCCACTTATATTAATAAATAACATCTTCAATTATTATTTTCTTAATATTCATTTTATATTCTATTTTTTAACGTCGGGTTTTATTTATTTTTTGCTAATGCTATTATGCATTTGTTTTACCTATACAATATCTTACCATTTTTTTTAACTACCACTTGTTATTATCATTATGCTATTATTTTACAACACATAGACAGGGAACAATCCTAGAAACCTCTCCTAGTTTTTACAGATCTTTTCATACAAAGACATGCCCTACTAAGACTGAAGCCACGACTGACCATTGCCTCGGTTTGGGCTAACACAACACACATAGTTTGCGTTGTTAGAACAGTCGCTATCTCCCTAACCACTAAGTTAATTAAGGAGTATAATATGATAATAATAATGATGTATAATATGATTAATAATAATGATTAAGAATCATTTTTATTTATTATTTAGTTCCTTCGATATGGGGGGGGGGGATGTTTTGGAAGTGTGGTGTGTGATAACGTCTGTTGTTAAATATTATAGCTTCCATAACTCTTTGGGGTGGGGGTGGCTTAGTCGGTAGCGCGCCAGGCTCGTAATCTGTAGTTCCCAGGTTCGAGTCCCAGCTGGGTCAGCGTTGAGATTAATCTCCGCAAAATTCCCCGCCCTGCCCACGGTCAGTAGGGGACACCGATGTGCTTGGAAAGGCCGCCGTCCGTCGGACGGAACGTTAAGCCGTGGCGCCGTGTGCGGGAGAGCCATACCCTGTGCACGTTAAAGAACACGCTGGATGGCCTTGACGGGAGGCTACCATCTGTCTCCCAACAGCTGTTCCAGTGGGTTCCCTCCCCCAACCTTCTCTGAACCTTCGGGGTCCTTGTGACCTGTCCATTTAACCCATGGTGTGCATAAAAGTGGCGCTAAGAGGTAGAACAACCCAACCAAAACCCAAAGCTGCTTAATATCTGAGGATGGGACAAAAACCGGTGTTTTTAAATTGGTATGGCCTTTGTCTTAACAAAATTGATATTTTTATTACCAAAATTTTATTTGCTATATTATTATTTATTTATTTATTTATTATTATTTTCTTCCAAGATTTCATTACAATTTTATCGATTTTTATTACCAATTTCGTTATGTTTTCATATTTAATTAAGGCTACCAGTAAAAAGTTTAGACAAACAAATTAAAGTCTAATTATTTTCGTTCAATCTTTGACTTTGGCAAAATTAACAATAGGATTCAAGAGCGTTTCTGCGCTTGCGGAGATGGAAATAAGTATCAAAAGCAACCGAAATAATGAGGGATTTTTGGATCTGTATTCAATGAGGACATCATTCATAAATTGGGCAATGCCTTGTAAGACATAGATGAAATAATATTGATGGATCACACTATAAATACACTACAGGAAAAAAAATTGCAACACCTGGAAGAATTGATGTCATTTTATTGAAATGCAGTCAGGTGTTAACGTACACTGAGACATGCGATTGATTACATTATCAAAAAAAAGAAAAAGAAATATGGTCAATGATGATGAAATATGACATATATAGTATGATGTTGAACCCGCCCCGAACAGCAATGCATTCATGAACACGGCGGGGAAAGCTGTCGTCCACCTCTATAATATCCTCCTGAGGAATAGTACTCCAAATAGCGTGAAGTCGCTGTTCCGTTTCAGCGACAGTGATTAGCGCAACTCTTGGGTGTTGTTGGAGCTGTCGGCTCATCATGTCCCAGAAGTGTTCAATAGGTGAAAGGTCCGGCGAGCATACTGGCCATGGTAGTATCTGAACGTTTTGCTCGTGCAGAGTAATGCGGGCTGTGTGGGGACGGGCGTTATCTTGCTGGTAAAAGGTTCCGTGCTGCTGAACAAATAGGAAAGCCACTGGCTGCAAAATGTAACATATCGTTGGGCAGTTAGAGATCCCATTATGATGACCAGTTCTGACAGAGATGTCCGACTAATGATTCCCCACACCAAGACAGATTGTAGCTTCCCATCAAGGCCCTCCAGCGTGTTCCTTAACGTGCACATGGTATACCTCTCCTGCACACGAGCAAGGCCACTTCTATACAATAGACCTGGACACTGCAAGCACAAAACACCTATTTTTTGAAAAAAAAATAGAGCAGTTCTAATTATACTAACTTTTACTAAAAATTTAACCAGTAGTTACATCTTTTAAAAATTACATATAAATAATAAATAAATAACCCCTCAAGCAGCTGCTTGCCACAGAGATCTGACAGGAGCCTGTCAGTTTATATGCCATAGTAGGAGATCTGAGAGGATGGCAGGACCTCAGCAGAAAAACGACACACACATCCATGCCTAATACCGGGGCTCGAACCCAGGTCCCTTAGATCAGTAGCCAAGCGTGCTAACCACTCGGCCACGGGTTTTAGTTAATTTTAAAATATTCTTATTTATTTTAGTAAAACCGTAAGGAGTAAATTATTTTATTTTATGTAGTTTTAAAATAGATAGATTTAATATAAATTTTAAGCAAATTAAATCACTTAAATATTTATGCAAAATTAATTTTAGGGTTGAAAAATTTACTTTTAATACGGAAGCTCTGAAAGATCCAGTTATATCCAAAGCTTACCATGATAGGTTACTTAGTCATTATGACAGTCATGGTATGCTTACTACTGAAGTTGAGGAAGAATGGGATCATTTTAAACAGGCTTTTTTGGACACTAACAGTACTCTTTTAAGAAAAATGGAGCAGAAGAGACAGAATTATCTGAGTGATAAGGCACTTGAGCTTATTTCGGAAAGAAAGAACTGCAGGAATGTCCTTAATCAATACCCTACTAGTCCTAATAGAATGCATTACAGAGAGCTTAATAAACGTGTAAAGGATCTGTTAGCTGCTGATAAGAATCTTTGGCTTGATGGCTTCGCAGACAAAGCTGAGGAAGCAGTTAGACAGCACAATTGCAGAGAGCTGTACCAGATAGTTAATGTTTTATGTGGTAGAATACGGACAGACATACAAGGATTGAAGGATAAACAAGGTAAGGTTATAGAAGGGGAGGATTCTGTCATGGCTAGGTGGGCTGAGCATTTCAGTGATGTTCTAAACAATGTAGTTGGTTCTACTCCCATTGTTTGCAATGATGATAGATGCATTGGTGGTTTTAATATTGGACCTATAACACAATCTGAAGTTATTTTGGCAGTTTCTAAACTTAAACGTCATAAATCCCCAGGGGTAGATGAAATTACTACGGAAATGCTTAGAGCTGGGAATGTTTCGGTTACCACTTGGATGACTGAAATTCTGAATATCTTTTCTGATAAAGGCATGGTTCCTAAGGATTTTACCAGAGCTATTGTTATCCCTATTTTCAAAAAAGGTGATCGCAGTTCTTGTGATAACTATAGGGGTATCAGCCTACTCTCTGTTCCAGGTAAAGTTCTTTCCATGATTGTGCTTAATAGAATTAAGAATCTGGTTGACAGTCAATTGCGTGATGAGCAATGTGGATTCAGAAGTGGTAGGGGATGTGTGGATCAAATATTTTCACTTAGGCAGATTCTTGAGAAATGTTTAGAATTTCAGAAACCTAAACCTCAGAAACCTTTTGCTAGCTTTGTTGATTTCAAAAAGGCTTTCGACTCTGTTGATCGTCATAATTTGTGATTGCTTGTGAGATCATATGGTATACCTGACAATTTAGTTAACGTAATGAAAGCTCTCTATAATAACACTGAGGCGTTTGTGAGAGTTGGTAAGTCTTGTAGCAATTGGTTTAGCATTACTTCTGGTGTTCGACAAGGGTGCATTTTGTCTCCTTTTCTCTTTAGCTTGGTTATTGATTATGTTATGCGAAATTCACTTCAAGGGAAAGATTTTGGCCTTTAATGAATTGGAGATATGAAAATTTCTGATTTAGATTATGCTGATGATTTAGCCCTTTTGGCAAATGATGTTGATGAGATGAACTCTTTCATTCGAGGTGTTGATGAAACTGGTAATAGAGTAGGTTTGGTTATAAACAGAGAGAAAACTAAAGTGATGAAAATTGTTTGCTCTGTAACAGATACTGGTGATGTGCGGCATGAGATTAACAGATGAATAGGGATTGCTGCCGGGACTTTTAAGAATCTATGGTGAGTGTGGAGAAATATGGGTATACACCTAAAGACTAAAATTAGACTGTATAATAGTTTGGTTCTTTCTAGGGTTAGTTATGGTAGTGAAACGTGGAAAATTTGCAAACAAGATAACAGGAAACTAGATGCTTTTGATTCCAGATGCTTACGCAGTATCTTGGGTGGTTCAACTTTGTAACTAATGATGTGGTTAGGCAAAAGAGTCTGCAACATCCTTTAAGCAGCATATTGTGCAGAGAGAGACTCCGTTGGTTTGGCCATGTTGCCCGTATGAATAATTATAGATTGGCGAATAGGGTTATGAACAGTGTGCTTAAAGGTCTCAGAAAGAATGAGAGACCTAGGATGCGGTGGGCAGACAATGTCAAACAGGACCTTGTTAGAATTGGTGTGCAGTGGCCAGATGCAGTAGATGTAGCTCAGGATAGACGTGATTGGAGAACTAAATTGCACGGTCTGGTTTGACCTCCGAAGGCCATGGCTGCTTGATGATGATGATGACGAGTTTGTTTGGTTTGTTTTACCTCTGAGCGGCATTTTTTTGCACACCATGGGGTAAATGGCCAGGTCACATGAACCCCGAAGATTCAGAGAAGGTTTGGAAAGGGGACCCACTGGAACAGCTGTTGGGAGACAGATGGTAGCCTCCCGTCAAGGCCATCCAGTGTGTTCTTTAACGGGCTCTCCCGCAGACGGTGCCACTGCTTAACGTCCCATCCGACGGACGGCGGTCTTTCGAAGCCCATCGGTGGCCACTACTGACCGTGGGCAGGGCGGGCAGTTTTCCGGAGATAAATCTTAATGCTGACCCAGCTGGGACTCGAACCTGGAAACTGCAGATTACGAGCCTGGCGCCAATACGAGGCTCTAGAACCCCAAGGGCTAAGAGACGTTCGGTGAAAGGTCCGGTTGTTTTACCTCTGAACGTCATCTTTTTTGGGGGGGCTCACTAGACAGCTGTTAGGAAACAGATGGTAACCTCCCATCAAGCCCACCCATTGTGTTCTTTAATATGCACAATATATGGTTCTCCCACACTTGGGGGTGATTCAGTCGGTAGCGCACCAGCCCCATAATCAGCAGTTCCCAGGTTAGAGTCCCCACTGGGCCAGTGTTGTGATTTATCTCTGCAACACTCCCCATCTGGCCCTCGGTCTATTGGAGACACCAATTGGCTTGGAAAGGCTGTTGACCATCAGATCGGATATTAAGCTGTGGTCTGTGTGCGGGAGAGTCATACCCTGTGCATGTTAAAGAACACGCTGGATGGCCTTGACAGGAGGCTACCATCTGCTCCCCAACAGCTGTCCAGCAGGTCCCCTCTCCCCAACATTTTCTGAGCTCTTGGTCTCCTTGTGATCTGGGGGCGGGGGTGGCTCAGTCGGTAGCGTGCCAGGCTACTAATCTGTAGTTCCCAGGTTCGAGTCCCAGCTGGGTCAGCGTTCAGATTTATCTCCGCAAAATTCCCCGCCCTGCCCACGGTCAGTAGGGGACACCGATGAGCTTGGAAAGGCCGCCGTCCGTCGGATGGGACGTTAAGCCATTACTCCGTGTGTGGGAGAGTCATCCCCTGTGCACGTTAAAGAACACGCTGGATGGCCTTGACAGGAGGTTACCATCTGTTCCCCAACAACTGTTCTAGTGGGTCCCCTCCCCCAACCTTCTCTGAGCCTTCGGGGTCCATGTGACCTGGCCATTTAACCCATGATGTGCAAAAAAGTGCCGCTCAGAGGTAAAAGAACCCAACCCAACCTTGTGATCTGGCTATTTAGTCCATTGTGTGCAAAAAAGTGCCTTTCAGAGACAAAACAAATCAAACCTAGCAGCTGTCTAATGGTTCCCCCTCCTCAAACCTTCTCTGAGCTTTCAGAGTATTTGCCATTATGTTAAAAAAAGTGACTCCCAGATGTCAAACAGCGAATCTTTTCCCAACTTTTTCAGGAGCTAATATTAACTTCAAAAGGCCATGTCGACTTTGTAACATTCAACGTTTTTTGCTTTAACAGATAAATGGAAAAATTTCTTTTGGTTTAGTAGAGACTAAACAAAGATTTAGATTCGTATTTTCTGAAATTCCAACAGTTTGGTCTTCCTTCGTTGCAGGGCGCTAAATTTGGAAAAGTGTAAAAGTTTACTATTCTAAATTATTATTTGTTTATGCTCGAAAATTGATATTTCAGTTATTGTGTAGAGTAACTAAGGGGTTTGCATTCAAATCTTGATTTGCCCATTTATATTCGGGTGGATGGGGGAGAATCTTTCTTCTTTAAGTTGTTGGGTTGTTTTACCTCTGAGTGGCACATTTTTTGCACACCATGGGCTAAATGGCCATGGTCACAAGGACCCCGAAGGCTCGGTGAAGTTTGGGGGAGGAGACCCACTGAAACAACTGTTGGGAGACAGATGGTAGCCTCCCGTCAAGGCTATCCGGCGTCTTCTTTAACCTGCACAGGGTATGGCTCTCCAGCACGAGGGTCCACGGATTTACGTCCCATACGACGGACGTCGGCCTTTCCCAGCCCGTCGGTGTCCCCTACAGACCGTGGGCGGGGAATTTTGCGGGTATAAATCTCAGTGCTGACCCAGCTGGGAATCGAACCTGGGAACTACAGATTACGAGCCTGGCGCGGTACCAAATGAGCCACCCAATTCTTCTTCTTTAAGAAATAGTTTAAAAAAAGTTATTTTTTGCAGTGGATGGGACTACTGAATTAGCCGCAGCTTTAAAGGGCGATGAAATCGAAACTGACATTTTTTTAAGTTGGGTTGGATTGTTTTACCTCTGAGCGGCACTTTTTTGCACACCATGGGCTAAATGGCCAGGTCACATGGACTTCGAAGGTTCAGAGAAGGTTGGGGGAGGGGACCAACTGGAACAGCTGTTGGTAGACAGATGGTAGCCTCCCGTCAAGGCCATCCAGAGTGTTCTTTAACGTGCACAGGGTATGGCTCTCCCGCACACGGGGCCACGGCTTAACGGCCCATCCAACGGACGGCGGCCTTTCCAAGCCCATCGGTGTCCCCTACTGACCGTGGGCAGGGCGGCATTTTTTAAGTTCTTTTATGACACGTTTTCAAAAGAGGAAAAGATATTCATCTTTTTTTAATTTCAGAGATTCAATCTCTTTGGGTTCGATTGTATTGATGAAACGCTAGGATTCGGAATTTCAGAATTTACCAATAGATTCAATAGCGCTCTCTAATGCTAAAAAACAGTTGAAAAATATCGAAAACGAATATTACATGCGATCTATGTATAAATAAATAAATACCCCCTCAAGCAGCTGCTTGCCACAGAGATCAGACAGGAGCCTGTCAGTTTATAATAACACAGTAGAAGGTCTGAGAGGATGGCAGGACCTCAGCAGAAAATCGTCACATATATCCATGACTTACCCGGGGCTCGAACCCATGTCCTTTAGATCAGTAGCCAAGCGCGCTAACCACTCGACCATGGGACGGCGATCTATATATGCAGAAATATTTAATTTGATGATAGAATGGAGGACAGAATATATGGGAGGGAGGAGAGCATGCCTACCCTCCCTAAAAATACTAGAAAGGTAATGACTGCAAATTTTTTCTATTAAACGCTTATATTTCGCGCATTTTTTAAGAAATTCTTTAAAGACGTGGGGCGGGGGTGTCTCAATGTGTAGGCGCCAGAATCGTAATCTGCAGTTCCAAGTTCGAATTCCAACTGGGCCAATGTTGAAATTTATCTCCGCAATACTCTTCACCCTGCTCTCGGTCACTAGGGCGACACCTATGGGCTTGGAAAAGCCACGTCCCTCGAGTGGAATGTTAAGTCGTTGGCCTGTGTGCGAAATAGACATACCCAGTGCACGCTAAAGAAAAAACTGGATGGCTTATGATGGGATCCAACCATCTGTCTCCCAACATTCTCTGAGCTCTCAGGGTTCTTGTGACCTGGCAATTTAACCCATTGTATACTAAACAAGTGCTAACTCAAAGGTAAAATAATCTAATCTTTAAAGAGTCTTAAAATATAGAGGAAAATGCCAGTCTTATGCCCCATTTCATTTTATTTTATTTCCGATACCCTAAGACGAGTTTTTTTTTATTATTCTTATAGAAAAAAATTGGTTTGTATAGATGTTAATAAAATATTATTGCACATTTTCCCAGTCATCAATTATTTTCTGATTTCCAATGTTAGAGGGTGCTACAAGTCGATAATAAAACAAACAACAAAACTTTACTTTGTTTGAAAACGAATATCCGATATTCCCCAAAGGATGGGGCGGGGGTGGCTCAGTCGGTAGCGCGCCAGGCTCGTAATCAGTAGTTCCCAGGTTCGAGTCCCAGCTGGGTCAGCGTTGAGATTTATCTCCGCAAAATTCCCCGCCCTGCCCACGGTCAGTAGGGGACACCGATGGGCTTGGAAAGGCCGCCGTCCGTCGAATGGGACGTTAAGCCGTGGCCCCGTGTGCGGGAGAGCCATACCCTGTGAACGTTAAAGAACACGCTGGATGGCCTTGACGGGAGGCTACCATCTGTCTCCCAACAGCTGTTCCAGTGGGTCCACTCCCCAAACCTTCTCTGAGCCTTCGGGGTCCATGTGACCTGGCCATTTAGCCCATGGTGTGCAAAAAAGTGCCGCTCAGAGGTAAAACAACCCAACCCCAAAGGATATACATCGCCTCCTCTAGAATACTGCCTGAAGATTCAGCCTCAAAATGTGAAACAACCAATTCCCTAAAGTTCGTTCGTTGGCCGCCAGATGGCAGTGGCCGCCTAGTATACACAGTCTTTCTAACAGTGCGT
Organism: Ryuthela nishihirai; assembly: GCA_038380435.1. Taxonomy (NCBI): domain Eukaryota; kingdom Metazoa; phylum Arthropoda; class Arachnida; order Araneae; family Heptathelidae; genus Ryuthela; species Ryuthela nishihirai. Next base: position 19,458,704 of record JAWZYU010000001.1, on the reverse strand, counting down.
TTCAGTGCACGAAATGCTGTCATTCACGCATTTATAAGCTACACAATCAAAATTATCAATTATTTAATAATGTGGGAAAATAAAATCTGCTAAGTAATGCCGTTAGTGGAAGTAGTTCATAAATTTAAGGCGAAATAATGAATAAATTGCCGTTTTATGATATTCTTTAAACGGAACTGTTAAAGAGCGTCTTAAACTTTTTTTTATCACAGAACTGTTCAACATCTTTTTTTTGTCTCAAAGCAATTAAATTTTTGGGGAACACGTATTTAAACTTATAGACTAGTACAATTTTAAAGAATAATTAATTTCTCTTACTACTGTTTTTATTTTTATAGACTTATCATTTTCAAACAGTGCAAGTTTTTTTCAGAGATCTGGTTTTGAAAATATTTTTAGATATAAACTTAATCATGTACAGCCTTCAATATTATCTGCGTAAAGCAATGTGGCAATGGGGAAAATTTTATTATTGAAATACTTAATTTTGGAAAAGTGAAATGTTTATTTTGAATATTTACATATATATTAAATTTCATAATGTTAAATTTCTGAATTTTTTTGTGTCATATCTGTAATATTTTGTGAATAAAAGGCACATTTGAAATGGACTAAAATATATTTATTCCAAGTATATTTCATGTTAAAAATTTAAAGCCAAAATACATCAAAGTAGCTCTCTCCGTTAACGAAACACCAATATGGACATTTCATCATCTCTGAATAAATAAATAAAAATAAATAACAATAAATACCTCCCTCAAGCAGCTGCTTGCAACAGAGGTCTGCCATCAGCCTTTCAGTTTATATACCTTTGTAAAAGGTCTGAGAGGATGGCAGGACCTCAGCAGAAAAACGACACAAACAGCCATACCCGGGACTCGAACCCAGAGTCCCTTAGGTCAGTAGCCAAGCGCGCTAACCACTCGACCATTGGACGGCCATCTCTGAATAGAAAGTGCTAAATTATTAAACATCGCTTCATTCCAATATTCCTTTTTCAATATTAAATTATTTTAGTTATTCAAGGAACATGTTAATTATCACTTTAAGCAAAACATGCAGTAGGAATTTTGGAAGTATTTTTAAAAATGGGACACCTTTACTTAATTTATTACAATCAAAAATTGCTAAATTTGGCACGTACAAGTTGAAAAGAACATACAAATTATATTTTCCAGACGTTTTTTATTTACTGATAATGAAAGAAACTATGAAAGTGACTCACAGCATTACACCGAAACTAGAAATTTATTATCTGACCGAGATGCCGTGAACAGGAGTATTAGGACCACAAGTTCGGTAGGCATCCCGGACGCAGAGATGCCCGCTGTGCAATCCACCGAGCCACGGACACCGAGCCAAGTTCGGTAGGCATCCCGGACGCAGCGATGCCCGCTATGCAATCCAACGAGTCACGGACACCGTCGCTAAATCCTGAAAGGAACGACAAGATCAATACATGTAACAACACTACAACAGAAAGAACACTACACACGACAACGAGAAGAAAGGGAAAGTTACACTTTAAAGCGAAGAGGGTTGAGTTGTTTTACCTCTGAGCGGCACTTTTTTGCACACCATGGGCTAAATGGCCAGGTCACATGGACCCCGAAGGCTCAGAGAAGGTTTGGGGAGGGGACCCACTGGAAGAGCTGTTTGGAGACAGATGGTAGCCTCCCGTCAAGGCCATCCAGCGTGTCTTTAACGTTGAGTTGTTTTACCTCTGAGCGGCACTTTTTTGCACACCATGGGCTAAATGGCCAGGTCACAAGGATTCTGAAGGTTCAGAGAAGGTTGTGGGAGGGACCCACTGGAACAGGTGTTGGGAGACAGATGGTAGCCTCCCGTCAAGGCCATCCAGCGTGTTCTTTAACGTTGGGTTGTTTTACCTCTGACCAACACTTTTTTGCACACCATGGGCTAAATGGCCAGGTCACATGGACCCTGAAGGCTCAGAGAAGGTTGGGTGAGGGGACCCACTGGAACAGCTGTTGGGAGACAGATGATAGTCTCTAGTCAAGGCCATCCAGCGTGTTCTTTAACGTTGAGTTGTTTTACCTCTGAGCGGCACTTTTTTGCACACCATGGACTAAATGGCCAGGTCACATGGACCCCGAAGGCTCAGAGAAGGTTGGGGGAGGGGACCCACTGGAACAGATGTTGGATAACAGATGATAGCCTCCCGTCAAGGCCATCCAGCGTGTTCTTTAACATGCACAGGGTATGGCTCTCCCGCACACCGCGCCACGGCTTAACGTCCCATCCGAAGGACGGCGGCCTTTCCAAGCCCATCGGTGTCCCCTACTGACCGTGGGCAGGGCGGGGAATTTTTGCGGAGGTAAAACTCAACGCTGACCCAGCTGAGACTCGAACCTGGGAATTACAGATTACGAGCCTGGCGCGCTACCGACTGAGCCACCCCCGTCCCAGTAAAGCGAAGAGCATTGCCAAAAAGAAATAAAGAAATGGAGGCCTACACCATTGCGTGGTGAACTCCGACTTACCTCTTCGGAAGTGTTTGACCCTCAGAAAGTTACGAACACTTCCGGATACGCGAGCCTTCACGTCTAGAAGGCCCGTCTTCGTCCTCGGGAACAGGGCCTTATTCCTCGTCTTCCACAGATGGTACTTGACTTCGCTGGACATCAACAGGAACTGTTTCCGGGCAGCTGCCCGGACTGGCAGGGGAGTCAGGTAGAGCACCGAAGTCACTCCTGGCGTTGCAATGCAGAAGACATGCCGACGTGTCTCCACATGGCTTCTGGGAGGAAACAACTGTAGACAGCGTGTCACCATCTCCACCTCTCCGTAGTGAGGGCACTGTCGTTCGGATGTGACAGAAATGATACAGTCGGTCCCTCACTGGGAGGATCTCGTGGGCTATCTGCTAATTGGGTCCTGCCGGCTCTGCATCAGATGGCGATCGGTTACGTTACTCCAGGCTTCCCTCCAATCCAACTACGGCTGCCTCCTCTGAACACGGGGCTCAAAGTGAGGCAAGAGGCTATGGTACAGGCTCCTGGTGGTGCTCTGAAACAAATCAAAATCATTAATGACATGGGAAATACATTCTACATTCCTGAGAACATCACTATAGAAGCGGGTGGGTTTCTCAGACCTGGGACCATTGATTAAGAGATCTGGCGACAGGAACCTGAACGAAAGACTTAACCAGTAGAACATGAAGTTGGACATGGAGATACCGGAATTCAAAATCCTGATGACAGAAGAGATTTCCACCGCAGCGCAGTGATGTTGAAGGTCCAGAATGTTCCATCCACCTGAGTCGATGGCCTGGGTCACTACGTTCCTCTTCACCAATTGCTGTTCATCTCCCCAAAAGAAGGTGAACAAGAGTCTGGTTCATTGACAGACCACGTGCCGCGGGACGGGCAAAACTTGTGCAGCATACGTGAGGCATGGCATGAAGTCCTGTCTGACAACGTGGGCGTAAGCTCGGTAGGACATGTCACACTCAGCCCACATGGAAGCTATGGACTGAACTTTCAGGGTGCTAGTCTTCCAGTTCATCCACAGACTACGACCAAAGTAAACGCTGAGAACCTTTATCGGGTCACGATCCATCCCAGGTCGTGGGGGGTTTTGGGGCAACCCCTACTACACTGAAGCCACGAGGCGACAGTCTTCTCCTGGTTAAGCAGAGCACCGGTGGCCCCGCAGTAACTTCCGACTTCCCTCAAGGCCCAAGTGACGGAGTGTTGGTCAGCTAGGAGAAGTGTGACATCGTCGGCATACATGACACATTTCAGATCGACGGAAGCATTGCTAGGGACAGTGATGCCCCTGATGCGTCAGGAAGCCATGATCCACTCGATCGAAAGCCTTGCTCTGATCGAAGTTCACAAGACAGCTGGGAGGTCCTCGGAGTCGACATAATCCAGTACGTCTCAAACTAGATGGAGAGAACTCACAATGGAACGTCCCGGGACTGCGCAAGTCTGGTCGGGACTCACCAGCTGGGAGAGGACACCAGCAAGTCGATTACAAAAAACTTTGGTAAGAATCTTGTAATTGACGTTAAGCACGGTGATGGGTCTCCAACAGGAGAGGTCGTCCTGCTTTGCCTCATCCTTGCAAAGAAGCGTTACGACCCCACCGTGCTGGGAGGTGGACAGCAAACCTTCATGAAAGCAACGCTGGTAAACATCAATGAGAAGAGGGCCCAGGGATAACCCAACTCAACTGGTAACCCATCGCTACCAGGACTCTTACTGTTGCGGAGCTATGAGAGAGCTTTGATGCACTCCTGCAAGGTAACAGGCTGCTCCAAAGTCACGTTCACCTCGGGCTGGAGTCGAGGCAACAACTCGAAGAAAGAGTCCGATTCGTTGCGTTCAACGGTGCCTTCAGCAAACAAATCCTGATAAAAGTCAGCAGCATGGGCCAGCATGTCCTCTGTGCGACTTAGCTGTTGACCATTCCGGCCGACTAAGGAAAAGAAACCTCTGTCTTGACCATTGTCTCTCTCTCGCTTGAAGAAGAGGCGAGAGAATGTCTCCTCGGCATCCAGGCGGGAGGTGCCCGACCTGACGCGGTACCCCTCTCGCTACTTAACGAGTAGCACTGAATCTGGTTCTGTAGAGAGATCAGCTCCAACTGAATAGCCGGCGTAGGGGAGTTTTTACGAGACAGGAAATTTAACTTCAAGTTCAGCCAAGAAAGCTGCACTCTCCGTTCCCTGGCCCGATTTTTCCCCCACTGCTGGAAGAACTGACGGACCCACCACTCAGCATCGTGAGATGCGCTCTGGTATTATGTTCTTTCTTTTACAAAGGAATGCCGAAAAGTTAAGGATGCATCCACAGATTATATATGCTCCTTCAACTGTGTCTGGTCTCATAAAATATTTTTTCTATGTAAGAAGATGAAACATAAACTCTGTTTTAAATTTTAAATGACGATCCTAAATCAATATCGTCATTTTAAATGGAGTTTAAGTTTCATTTTCTTACAATCTGTGGGGCGGGGGTGGCTCAGTCGGTAGCGATCCAGGATCGTAATCTGTAGTTCCCAAGTTCGAGTCCCAACGGGGTCAGCGTTGAGATTTATCTCCGCAAAGTTCCCAGGTTCGAGTCCCAGCTGGGTCAGCGATGAGATTTATCTCCGCAAAATTCCCCGCTCTGCCCACGGTCAATAGGGGACACCGATGGGCTTAGAAAGGCCGCCGTCTGTCGGATGGGACGTTAAGCCGTGGCCCCGTGTGCGGGAGAGCCATACCCTGTGCACGTTAAAGAACACGCTGGATGGCCTTGACGGGAGGCTACCATCTGTCTCCCAACAGCTCTTCCAGTGGGTCCCCTTCACCAACCTTCTGTGAGCCTTCGGGATCCATGTGACCTGGCCATTTAGCCCATGGTGTCCAAAAAAGTGCCGCTCAGAGGTAAAACAACCCAACTTACAATCTGTAAAATCTCAGAAATGTTTACCATTTGGTAAACATTACTGATTAGTGGCGCCATCTATTATCTTAAGGAGAACTAATTAAATTACCATTGTACGTAACCAATGCGAGGCCATTCCAACTACAGGGATTTTAGGATTTCTCTTCTTCCCGTTGTCGCTTGGAAAAGGGGGGGGGGGGGGGAGAAGCATCCCCCTCGGAAAAATGCATTTATGTTGAATAATATGAGTTATATTGAAAGTAATGCTTTCTTCCCCTTTAAAGAGGTCGTGATGACTCTTTATTTGCAACCGTACTCTTTAATACATTGCTCGATTTAAATATTTAAAATAAACGAAAATAAACATTCAGATATCTCTGACTTTAAATGATCAGTAACTTGTTTCCGTTTCTCTGTCTATCATGAAATCTTAGGAAATAGCAATTTAAATTCCAGAGCTCACCCAGCTTAGATACATCACTGGCTACAATTGAAGCAGAGGCTACGATTCTCGCGTTTAATCTACATAAATGTATAGCTCATTTGTCTGTTTGTTTGTAAAGGGTACGCAGTCGGTATCGCACCAGGCTCGTAATCAGAAGTTCGCAGGTTCGAGTCCCATCTAGGAGAGGAGTTTGGTGAGATTTATCTCCCCAAAACTCTCCGCCATACCCTCGGTCAGTAGGGGACACCGATGGGCTTGGAAAGGCCTCCTTGGACGAATGGGACGTTAAGTCATGGCCCCGTGTGCGGGAGAGCCATACTCTGTACACGTTAAACAACACACTGGATGGCCTTGATGGGAGGCTACCATCTGTCTCCTAACAGCCGTCCATTGGGTTCCCGTCCCCCAACTTTCTCTGAGACCTCGGGGTCCTTGTGACTTGGCAATTTAACTCACTGTGTGCGAAAAAAGTGCCGCTTAGAGGCAAATGAACTCAATCTGTTTGTTTGATATATTCTCCTAGACATCAGAGCTAGAACCACAATACTTAGTTTAATCTCTCTGCAACTTAGTGTACTGTAAGGCTGAGTTGTTTTACCTCTGAGCGCTACTTTTGGGTACACAGTGGGCTAAATGGCCAGGTCACAAGGACCCGAAAAGTTCAAAGCAGGTTAAGGAAGGCCACCCACTGGACAGTTGTTAGGAGACAGATGGAAGCTTTCCGTCAAGTCCAACCAGTATGTTCTTTAATGTGCATAGAGTATGGCTCTCCCACACATGGAGGGGCGGGGGTGGCTCAGTCGGTAGCGCATCAGGCTCGTAACCTGTAGTTCCCAGGTTCGATCCCCAGCTGGGTCAGCGTTGAGATTTATCTCCGCAAAATTCCCCGCCCTGCCCACGGTCAGTAGGGGACACCGATGGGCTTGGAAACGCCGCCGTCCGTCGGATGGAACGTTAAGCCGTGGCCCCGTGTGCGGGAGAGCCATACCCTGTGCACGTTAAAGAACACGCTGGATGGCCTTGACGGGAGGCTACCATCTGTCTCCCAATAGCTGTTCAGTACGTCCCCTCCCCCAACCTTCTCTGAGCCTTCGGGGTCTATGTGACCTGGCCATTTAGCCCATCATCATCATCATCATCCTCAAGCAGCCATGGGCTACGGAGGTCCAACCAAACCGTGCAATTTAGTTCTCCAAGCAAGTCTATCCTGAGCTACATCTGCTGCATCTGGCCACTGCACACCAATTCTAACAAGGTCCTGTTTGACATTGCCTGCCCACCGCATCCTAGGTCTCCCCTTCTTTCTGAGGCCTTTAGGCACACTGTTTATAACCCTATTCGCCAATCTATAATTATTCATACGGGCAACATGGCCAAACCAACGGAGTCTAAAAAATTGCGGGGTCAAATGAGTATAAATTGGCATTGCCCTGCCGCATTTTTCTGTGCGGCGGGTCAAATTGCAGCCTTTACACTTAAAGGAAAAGTGTAAGCAGTCATTTTTTCATTGACTGCTTATATTTTTCCTTTAAGTGTAAAGGACTGCGCCAAGGGCGCTTACCAAGAATTTTGTTAAAAGTGGTGTTAAACAATTGTGTGATTTAATTTGAGCAGATATGTTTAAATAAATGTTGTTTTATTATCTGTGAAATTATCTTAGTTTTCGATTATTACTATATGTGTGAAGAGTTTAATGTTGGGTCCGGGAACTGCGTTGGGTTGGGTTGTTTTATCTCTGAGTGGCACATTTTTGCACACCATGGGCTAAATGGCCAGGTCACATGGACCCCGAAGGCTCAGAGAAGGTTGGGGGAGGGGACCCACTGGAACAGCTGTTGGGAGACAGATGGTAGCCTCCCGTCAAGGCCATCCAGCGTGTTCTTTAACGTGCACAGGGTATGGCTCTCCCGCACACGGGGCCACGGCTTAACGTCCCATCCGACGGACGGCGGCCTTTCCATGCCCATCGGTGTCCCCTACTGACCGTGGGCAGGGTGGGGAATTTTGCGGAGATAAATCTTAACGCTGACCCAGCTGGGTTGGGTTGGGTTGTTTTACCTCTGAGCGGCACTTTTTTGCACACCATGGGCTAAATGGCCAGGTCACATGGACCCCGAAGGCTCAGGGAAGGTTGGGGGAGGGGACCCACTGGAACACCTGTTGGGAGACAGATGGTAGCCTCCCGTTAAGGCCATCCAGCGTGTTCTTTAACGTGCACAGGGTATGGCTCTCCCGCACACGGGGCCACGGCTTAACGTCCCATCCGACGGACGGCGGCCTTTCCAAGCCCATCGGTGTCCCCTAACTGACCGTGGGCAAGGCGGGGAATTTTGCGGAGATAAATCTCAACGCTGACCCAGCTGGGACTCGAACCTGGGAACTACAGATTACGAGCCTGGCGCGCTACCGACTGAGCCATCCCCGCCCCACCCAGCTGGGACTCGAACCTGGGAACTACAGATTACGAGTCTGGCGCTCTACCGACTGAGTCACCCCCGCCCCCCACTATGGGGGAGAAACGGTCGAGCCACAAGGGTTTCTACAAACTTTACATAATTCCACTCCCACTGTTTGTATTGTGGACAGAAATATTGCTTACTTTAATGTTGACCCTCCCCCATCCCATTTCACGATCTGTGTTTAATTAGGCTATATAGATATTAAACTTACACGTGACCAAGTGTAGGCTGGCATGCGTGCATAACTAAACGTTAGTGAATATGGTCAAGACATCAGAGTAGAAGTTATTATCCCAGAGTAGAGGAGTAGAAAACATGGCAGTGGTCTTTAAATCCTAATGATCGGTAATAGAATGCAGCAAATGATGAGTAATTTCTTCGCCTGTGTTCAAGTGCCCTTTAAAAAGAGAAAATTATTACTTAACTAAGAAAGAAAAGCACCAAACTTAATATTCTCATGCTTCTGAAAGGCAGTCTTTCCATCATGTCTTGCTAAAACCTAAACAAACTGACTTTCATCTGAAACGGAAACAACTTAATCGGACTGTAGAAAATGTATCACACTTTGCAGAGTTGCCCCTTCTGTGTGGAATGTCTAATTCACTGATATCTATGCCTTATGTGTAGCCTCTGCAGAAACACTTGACAGCAAGGGGCGGGGGTGGCTCAGTCGGTAGCGCGCCAGGCTCGTAATCTGTAGTTCCCAGGTTCGAGTCCCAGCTGCGTCAGCGGTGAGATTTATCTCCGCAAAATTCCCCGCCCTGCCCACGGTCAGTAGGGGACACCGATGGGCTCGGAAAGTCCGCCGTCCGTCGGACGGGACGTTAAGCCGTGGCTCCGTGTGCGGGAGATCCCCACCCTATGCACGTTAAAGAACATGCTGGATGGCCTTGACGGGAGGCTACCATCTCTCTCCCAACAGCTGTTCCAGTGGGTCCCCTCCCCCAAACTTCTCTGAGCCTTCGAGGTCCATGTGACCTGGCCATTATATTTTTGCACACCATGGGCTACATGGTGTGCAAAAAAGTGCCGCTAAGAGGTAAAACAACCCAACCCAACTTGACAGCAATTTGTATAAGGAAACCAAACACTAGTTGGACTAAAAATTTAAATCACTTTACAAGCCTATCATTTTTTGGAGCATATCACCACTGGCTAGAAAATAGTCAAGAAATTCACTACCTTCATAAACTGTGCATGTGTCTAAACGCACAGCACATCAAGAAACATAAGTTCAGTGAAGTTGATATTCAGTATGGGCATGTTGAAGCTGCAGAACAAAAGATGGTGATTCAAGAACTGGGCCTTGACTTATGGAAAACAAATACGATCAAGTCCTTAAGGATAAATCTTGGCCACTTCTATCGCAGATCAAAAGTGACTAGGTGATATTTCAAATCATAATAATGATCCATGTCATCATTCATTCTTTTGTTCATGTGAACGAATATATAAAGAGAGATTCCTTGGAGCATAACCAAGAAATATATGAACAATTTATTCTTGCATGCTAATTGGACTACTATAGGCTAGAAGCAAGTATATTATCACAGCAGTGTGACTGCTCTCAGTATTGGGGCGGGGATGGCTCTGTCGGTAGCGCGCCAGGCTCGTAATCTGTAGTTCCCAGGTTCGAGTCCCAGCTGGGTCAGCGTTGAGATTTATCTCCGCAAAATTCCCCGCCCTGCCCACGGTCAGTAGGGGACATCGATGGGCTTGGAAAGGCCGCCGACCGTCGGATGGGACGTTAAGCCATGGCCACGTGTGCGGGAGAGCCATACCCTGTGCAGGTTAAAGAACACGCTGGATGGCCTTGACGGGAGGCTACCATCTGTCTCCCAACAGCTGTTCCAGTGGGTCCCCTCCCCCAACCTTCTCTGAGCCTTCGGGGTCCATGTGACCTGGCCATTTAGCCCATGGTGTGCAAAAAAGTGCCGCTCAGAGGTAAAACAACCCAACCCAACTCCAATATTAACAGAGAATGGTTGCTAATCATCTTCAGTTCACTCATGGGGTATGTAAAGGATGGCAAAAGATTAATCTTCAAGAGAACTTTAAAATATGTAATTACTACCGATGTCAATACAAGGACTGGAAGGAATAATTCGAAAAGTAAGCAACAGATAACTAAACCTGGATTGGCTGATGGTAACAAGTTAATAAATGGAAATATCCCTCGAGAGTTTGTAAAACGACTGCTGAGAGTGTATGACAAATACCAGAGTCCCATAACTAAGATATTTCATGGAGATCAAAAATTCATTGGAACACTGGTGCTGTGATATACTAGGGAGGAAATCCAAAACAAGTGTGCCGTTATCACAACGTTTCCAAAATACTGATTCTTTATTCAGGAAAAATGTCAGAGGAGGTTCGTAATCTGAAGTAGAAATACGTTTTCACAGTCCTTCACCCATTTCAAGTATATTGATAATTCAAAACGCCTAATTCACAGCTAATATATGTCATGGGATGCTGCAGAAGCTACGTCTGAGAAGTTAAAACAAGCCTGTGTATATTAATTCACCAACTCACTATATAGAATGTTCAATGATTGCTAGTAGTTATTTGAATACTATTTTTCTATTCATATGATACTTAAGTAGAACTGGGCATCAATTACTTCATATCTGTTCTTCAACAGAGTACTGGTCCTCAATATGATATTCCTCATCATTTGGAGAGAAGTGTACAGATGTTTGAAGCTTTTCACAAAAATAGATTAAGTGGAAGGATGTTAATACGATTAAATCATTTGTGAAATGCTGAATCCAAACCTAACACTCTCAGAAAACCTTACACAGTGAATATGAGTACTTACCAAATGGCACTGCTTTTGTTGTTTTAGTCATCAGATATAGTAACATATGATACGATGCAGGACAACAAATCTAAATAAACAGCTCCGTAAACTAATTCAAAGCCTTAAAAAAAACTGAATTTGATATATTAGGACAACCTAAAATGTTACTATGATCGGTCTATGATATTTCATCGGATACAGTGACATATGCTGCGATGCAGAAGATAACAGTTCTCAATGAACAGCTCAGTAAACTAATTCAAATCCTTGCATCATCTGATCTACGGTATGTTAGGTCAACTTATAGTGTTACTATGAGTGTAGTAGTCATTCCTCTAGAGTCTGTAAATGGTAGCTAGGTAGTCACTGGAAGGAGAGCTATGCACCAATCCCCTGTGATGATGCATAGAACCGGCCAGGCCTAGCACCTAATGTCCAACCCCGCCTTCTCGTGGTGCGGACCGTTAGTAACTTTCAAAAGAGATACTCTCTTGTGGAAGTGAACGGAAGGGGAGGGCTGCCAGATTAGTGTGGCCTACTGATCTGGACAACTATGGCTACTTTTCTTTTTTTTCTACCCTGCTGAGGAGTGGTCAACCACACAGGGTCCTGGTGCTGACCATATAAACCTACTGGACTGGACAGATATATGGCTCTGAGCTTGATTATGGATCCTGATTTTGCTGCACTGGTGGGCTTCTGTGGAGGGAAAATCTTCCGCTGTGTTTTCTTTTTGTTTGTGGGTTGACAGCCCCAAGTGAATAGATTCACAGAATATGTTTATCAGCTGGTGGATAATCCTGAGCAGAAGTCATCGCAGGCACCTGAACTCTTTGCTTCTATTGGCATCGTCAAATTCTACATTGGAGGAAGTCTTCCAGTGTAGATGGCTTCAGCCTTTAGTAGTGGGGGAACGGGTCTTTGCCCCATGTCTGCGATTAGGGGGCTGTTTGATATTGTCGGCATTCCCTCTCTCAATAAACATAGTTTCTTTAAACATCCCACTAACCATTTTCTCTCCATAGGTAGTTGGAATGTGAGGACTCTGCACAGAGCTTTTTCTCTTGATGTCCTCACACAAGAATTCCACCGTTATAATTTAGATATTCTCGGCTTGCAAGAGACCAGATGGACAGATAAAGGTCAGATTCTTAAAAATAATCTTAAATTTCTCTTTTCAGGGAGGGACGACAATAAGCATCACCAAGGCGTGGGTCTGCTTCTCAGCAGACACGCTAGCGATGCTCTTCTAGGATATGAGTGCATTAATGAAAGGTTTCTTACAGCAAAATTTCAGACAAGCGTTAAAGACTTGAATGTTATCTGCTGTTATGCCCCCACTGAGGATGCCGATGAGGATGAGAAGGATAGGTTTTATGAACAACTTCAGGATATTTTGAATTCTGTCAAGAAAGGAGATATTACCCTTGTTCTTGATAACTTCAATGCCAAAGGTACTGACTCTGACCTTTGGGGAGGAGTAATAGGCCCTTTTGGTATTGGTAGCTGCAATGGCAATGGGCAACGTCTCCTACAGGTAAGTAAACTCAATGGATTCAGAATAACTAACACTTATTACAAACACCGCAACATACATAAGTACACATGGGTTTCACCTGATGGGCTGCATAAGAATATGATTGATTACATATTAATTAACAGCAAATGGGCTAGTTCTGTTAGGAATACCAGGGCATATAGGGGAGCTCAAATTGGATCTGACCATTACCTTGTTAAAAGTGTCTTGCAACTTAAACTTAAAAAGTGTTGTGCTAGGGTTAAAAAATTCACTTTTAATACTGAAGCTCTGAAAGATCCAGTTATAGCCAAAGCTTACCATGATAGGTTACTTAGTCATTATGACAGTCATGGTTTGCTTACTACTGAAGTTGAGGAAGAATGGGATCATTTTAAACAGGCTTTTTTGGACACTAACAGTACTCTTTTAGGAAAAAAGGAGCAGAAGAGGCAAAATTATCTGAGTGATAAGGCACTTGAGCTTATTTCGGAAAGAAAGAACTGCAGGAATGCCCTTAATCAATACCCTACTAGTCCTAATAGAAAGCATTACAGAGACCTTAATAAACTTGTAAAGGATCAGTTAGCTGCTGATAAGAATCTTTGGCTTAATGGTTTGGCTGACAAAGCCGAGGAAGCAGTTAGACAGCACAACAGCAGAGAGCTGTACCAGATAGTTAATGTTTTGTGTGGTAGAAAACGGACAGGCATACAAAGATTGAAGGATAAACAAGGTAAGGTTATAGAAGGGGAGTATTCTGTCATGGCTAGGTGGGCTGAGCATTTCAGTGATGTTCTAAACAATGTAGTTAGTTCTACTCCCATTGTTTGCAATGATGATAGGTGCATTGATGGCTTTAATGTTGGCCCTATAACACAATCTGAAGTTATTTTGGCTGTTTCTAAACTTAAACTTCATAAATCCCCAGGGGTAGATGAAATTACTACGGAAATGCTTAGAGCTGGGAATGTTTCGGTTACCACTTGGATGACTGAAATTCTGAATCTCTTTTATGATAAAGGCATGGTTCCTAAGGATTTTACCAGAGCTATTGTTATCCCTATTTTCAAAAAAGGTGATCGCAGTTCTTGTGATAACTATAGGGGTATCAGCCTACTCTCTGTTCCAGGTAAAGTTCTTTCCATGATTGTGCTTAATAGAATTAAGTATCTGGTTGACAGTCAATTGCGTGATGAGCAATGTGGATTCAGAAGTGGTAGGGGATGTGTGGATCAGATATTTTCACTTAGGCAGATTCTTGAGAAATGTTTAGAGTTTCAGAAACCTTTGGTTGCTAGCTTTGTTGATTTCAAAAAGGCTTTCGACTCTGTTGATCGTCATAATCTGTGGTTGATTGTGCAATCATATGGTATACCAGACAAGTTAGTTAACATTATGAAAGCTCTCTATAATAACACTGAGTCGTGTGTGAGAGTTGGTAAGGCTTGTAGCAATTGGTTTAGCATTACTTCTGGTGTTCGACAAGGGTGCATTTTGTCTCCTTTTCTTTTTAGCTTGGTTATTGATTATGTTATGCGAAATTCACTTCAAGGGAAAGATTTTGGCCTTAAATGGGCTGGAGATACGAAAATTTCTGATTTAGATTATGCTGATGATTTAGCCCTTTTGGCAAATGATGTTGATGAGATGAAATCTTTCATTCGAGCTGTTGATGAGACTGGTAGTAGAGTAGGTTTGGTTATAAACAGAGAGAAAACTAAAGTGATGAAAATTGGTCAGGCAGGCTGTGATTCAGTTAATCTGAATGGTTGCAGTCTTGAGCAGGTGTCACAGTTTAATTATCTTGGGAGCTATGTAACAGATAATGGTGATGTGCGGCATGAGATTAACAGACGAATAGGGATTGCTGCTGGGACTTTTAAGAACCTATGGAGAGTGTGGAGAAATAGGCGTATACACCTAAAGACTAAAATTAGACTGTATAATAGTTTGGTTCTTTCTAGGGTTAGTTATGGTAGTAAAACTTGGACGCTGTGTAAACGAGATAACAGGAAACTAGATGCTTTTGATTCCAGATGCTTACGCAGTATCTTGGGCATTAGGTGGTTCAACTTTGTAACTAATGATGAGATTAGGCAAAGGAGTTTGCAACCTCCTTTAAGCAGCATATTGTGCAGAGAGAGACTCCGTTGGTTTGGCCATGTTGCCCGTATGAATAATTATAGATTGGCGAATAGGGTTATGAACAGTGTGCCTAAAGGCCTCAGAAAGAAGGGGAGACCTAGGATGCGGTGGGCAGACAATGTCAAACAGGACCTTGTTAGAATTGGTGTGCAGTGGCCAGATGCAGTAGATGCAGCTCAGGATAGACTTGCTTGGAGAACTAAATTGCACGGTTTGGTTGGACCTCCGTAGCCCATGGCTGCTTGAGGATGATGATGATGATGATGATGATGAGTGCATACAAATGGCATTGCTTCTGTTATTTGAGTCATCGGATACAGCGATATTTGTTGAGGTGTAGCAGAGAACAAAACTCAATGAACAGCTCAGTAAACTATTTGATATCCTTGCAGAATCTAAAGTTCTTTTGGAAGATGATGGTCCTCTGAAGAGTGAAGTACACCTATCCCTCGATTTACACGGTACTCACGCGCCAGGCTCGTAATCTGTAGTTCCCAGGTTCGAGTCTCAGCTGGGTCAGCGTTGAGATTTATCTCCGCAAAATTTCCCCGCCCTGCCCACGGTCAGTAGGGGACACCGATGGGCTTGAAAAGGCCGCCGTCCGTCGGATGGGACGTTAAGCCGTGGCCCCGTGTGCGGGAGAGCCATACCCTGTGCACGTTAAAGAACACTCTGGATGGCCTTGACGGGAGACTACCATCTGTCTCCCAACAGCTGTTCCAGTGGGTCCCCTCCCCCAACCTTCTCTGAGCCTTCGGGGTCCTTGTGACCTGGCCATTTAGCCCATGGTGTGCAAAAAAGTGCCGCTCAGAGGTAAAACAATCCAATCCAATACACGGTACTCAGTTCACACAATTTTGGTTTGCACGGTCAAAAAATGCAACCAGTTTCGATTTACACGGTACTGACTGAGACTTACATAGAAAGGAAATCTCAGTCAGTACCGTGTAAATCGAAACTGGTTGCATTTTTTGACCGTGCAAAGCCAAAATTGTGTGAACTGAGTACCGTGTAAATCGAGGGATAGGTGTATTTCAAACTAAGTAAGATCCTTAAACGAAAGGGATGATTACCTTAGGGAACAGCTCAGTAAGAACACAATTTCTGTAAATCAAAATGCATTTTCAAGTTGCCATTGTTCCAATTTGAAGTCTTATAAAATTCTTCAATACAACACCCTATTTCAACAGATTATTAATCAGCAAAGAATCAGTTTCTTCCCAACATTAGGGCAGGAGTGGCTCAGTCGGTAGCGCGCCAGGCTCGTAATCTGTAGTTCCCAGGTTCGAGTCCCAGCTGGGTCAGCGTTGAGATTTATCTCCGCAAAATTTCCCCGCCCTGCCCACGGTCAGTAGGGGACACCGATAGGCTTGAAAAGGCCGCCGTCCGTCGGATGGGACGTTAAGCCGCGGCCCCGTGTGCGGGAGAGCCATACCCTGTGCACATTAAAGAACACGCTGGATGGCCTTGACGGGAGGTTACCATCTGTCTCCCAATAGCTGTTCCAGTGGGTCCCTTCCCCCAACCTTCTCTGAGCCGTCGGGGTCCATGTGACCTGGCCATTTAGCCCATGGTGTGCAAAAAAGTGCCGCTCAGAGGTAAAACAACCCAACCCAACCTTCCCAACATTTCTACGATTAAAAAGGTGCAATGATGACTTGTTTGCCAAGCAGTATTAACAACGGACCCAATTTCAACAGAAGAATACAGCTATGTTGAATGAAAAGTTTAGATTTCTATAGCCTACTTCCTTTTGTTTCCAGGAAGCAAATGAAAATGTTAATGCAAATTTAACGGACTCATGGGAAGTTATATTCTAATATTACAGTAACTTAAACTCATATTAGTAAACTATGAAAACAGATCTCTAAATGCTCAATTAGAGTATGACGTCATGCTTTTTAAATGTACAGTATTAAACTTCAACGTTTAAGGAGATTGTCGCCTGAAGATATATTCTTAATAATTATTGAGAAACAAAACTGTAGGAATTCATAAAAGATAACACCAAGACACCTGTGGGGAAACAATGACATTCATGTTGCTACAACTTACCAGCAAGAGCCAAATTCTGCAATTGTAGCTCAGGATAGATGTTTTTGTAAAACTAAATTACATATTAGGGTTAGACTTATAAATCCTATGACTACTTGAGAATTTTGCATTTTTTTATATGTGTATATGCTAAACCAGAAGATTCTTGGTCCAGAAAACAAGAATAGAAAACTTACGGATAGAATACAAAAATATCAGATATGTAGTAAGAAACGTACTAGATAAGGATAAAAGGGGTGGGGGTGGGGTTGGCTCAGTCGGTAGCGCTCCAGGCTCGTAATTTGTAGTTCCCAGGTTCGAGTCCCAGCTGGTTGAGCGTTGAGGTTTATCTCCGCAAAAATTCCACCCCCCCCCCTTGAACATGGTCAGTAGGGGACACCGATGGGCTTGGAAACGCCGCCGTCCGTCGGATGGGACGTTAAGCCGTGGCCCCGTGTGCGGGAGAGCCATACCCTGTGCACGTTAAAGAACACGCTGGATGGCCTTGACGGGAGGCTACCATCTGTCTCCCAACAGCTGTTCCAGTGGGTCCCCTCCCCCAACCTTCTCTGAGCCTTCGGGGTCCATGTGACCTGGCCATTTAGCCCATGGTGTGCAAAAAAGTGTCGCTCAGAGGTAAAACAACCCAACCTCGTGTGATATTTAAAGAGCTCTAGCGCCTAAAGCATTTAAAAGCAGCATCCCTGAAGATAAAATTTACTTCAAAAGTCCATTAAAACACAAAGTGTAACTCTTACAAAAATTGCTTAATTATTTAAAAATTAATTATTCACAGTGCGAATGTTTTTCAGATTTAATTTATACGTAATCACGGTATATACTTGAACAAAATGTTCAGTGGGCTACTTCTATTCAGATACTTAATTTTCCATCTATTACCTTACAATGTTTTAAGGAAGTTGAAATTCTGTTTTTCCAATTAGAAAATTTTCCAAATGCGCTAGGGGGACAAACCCTTAAAAATTTGGTTTACTCTAAAAATTGCACACTGACTAAGGAAGTCATGATTGATGATGGATTCACACTTGGGTCAGCTTGAGATTTATCTCCGCAAAACCTTCATCCTGCCTCGATCATTAGGTATACCAGATAAAATGTCAGATCACCTAAGCTGTATAAGAGTACTATTATGTGAAGTTCTCACGCCGTATCTGTCTAAGAGTAGGATGGATAATCTGCCCAATCTAGTCCCATGCTCGTCAAGGCTTCTGGATTACTAGACATTCCGGTTCTTGGCCCATCCGATTGGCGACATGGGTTCGAATGGAATCTCGGTGTGATGTTAGGAATCTCGGTGTGATGTTAGGAAAATCGGTGTGATGTTAGGAATATCGGTGTGATGTTAGAAATATCGGTGTGATGTTAGGAATATCGGTGTGATGTTAGAAATATCTGTGTGATAGTAACAACTTTTTATGTGTCTGTCAGATTATGCACTTGACCCCCAGACAGCACTCGGCCCCAGAATAGGAAAGAAATGCATTCAACCCCCAGAACAGCCCAGAAAACACGTTAAAACCGTAAGTGTGTTACGTGTGAAAGTGCAAAGTTCACACGTAATAACAAGTTTGTTACGTGTGAACTAGGAAAGTTTCACTCGTAACAAACTTTGCAAGAATGTTCCCTTCATCTAGGGGAAAATTATAGGCTATGCATGAAGAGGATGAGGTCAACCAAATACTGGAGTTGGAAGTCGGAAGGCTGAAGCCATCTGCACTGGAAGACTTCCTCCAATGTAGAATTTGACGATACTCGTAGAAGCAAGAGTTCAGGTGCCTGCGATGATCTCTCCTCAGAATTATCCACCAGCTGATAAAACATATCCTGTGAATCTATTCACTTGGGGGGTGTCAACCCGCAAATAAATAGAAAACAGCGGAAGATTCTCCGTTCACAGAAGTCGACCACTGCAGCAAATGCAGGATCTATAATCAAGCTCAGAGCAATTTTTCCAATCCGGTTTGTGTACATGGTCAGCACCAGGACCCACTGTGGTTGACCACTCCTCAGCAGGGTGAAAAAAAAGCAAAACAGCAATAGCAATCCAGATCAGTAGGGACACTGATCTGGCAGCCCTTCCTTCCGTTCTCCTCCTTTGTAATTAGGAAAAACTCTCGAAAGCAAATTATATCTAAAATCAGTTCCACTTGAGTTTTTCTTAATCCCTAGTGCCGTCGAACTAAGATTCAGACACTCAGCTGTCGGGCATAAGGATAAACTAATTTAATGTGATCAGCGAGACAGCCTCAGCAAAACAAAATGTTCTCTGCCAGCTGTCCCTCAAAAACACACATCTTTCAAACAACTTTCACTCTTTCATACAGCATTCACTGCCCTACACGCGTTTGGGATGGGATGTGCTTGCTAGGAAATATTCCCAAGTCTTATTAGACGGCGTCCATCCCCCTTCCTAGCATGCACAATTAAGATGCGTGTGGGGCTTCAAGAGAAACATAAATACAAACCTTTCGCCATAACCAAAGGAAAAACATAAAACATTTAGCACCCTTAAGAGGAGAGGGATTCAAATCCGGGTTCCCGCCATTGCGCGCAATCAGCACCCATCATGGAAACACCGAGAACTCTCTGTGTTTGGCAATTAAAATCCGAAAACCCACTATTTATATAAAAATAGCGAGAATTCTCGCCATTCCGTTCTCTTCCACAAGAGAATATCAAAAAAGTAATGTAATCATTATTTTTAATAAAATCCAATTTTGTAAAACTAGTAGTAGCTATGCTAAAGTACAAAATTTTAATATTTTGAACAACCTACAGCATTTAGTATATTATAAGAAATTGAGATTTATGTGTCAATGCACGATAACATGATCTATTCAATTATATTTTTTACAATTGCTGATATTTTCAATAAATATCATATCGAGTTTTTTACTTGTATAAACGTTCAACAGATGGCAGCAGGCACATCCCATATCAATCATAAAAAAAAAGAATTACACTGTTAGAGCAAAGTGTAGAAGTCAATGTACATCGATATGCTCCAGGGATCACAAACCTGCAACATACATTGACATATATATTCGCAAGATGATTAAATGTATTAATTTACATATTAATTTTAAAAATTCTGCAAAATTACTCAAAATAAACATACAACGGCTATTCCAGGTATCGTAAAATGTACTCCTGAACGGGATAAAACACTCATTGAATAACTTTAGGGTCAGCTACCACTGTGCCAAACAGCCATGGCTGTTAGACATTTGGAAACATTGGTTAAATAGCAATACATATACCAATAGTAAGACAAACCATAGCTGCAGTGGGCTAAAAATGATTGCACTGCGCATGCGTAGATCGCCCCTTACAGTGTTTTTGTGCCTGCACATCAATTTGCCACCTTAGCTTCGGTAAAATTCCGCAGAACGGCGCCACTTACGCTTGTGCAAAGCTAGCCTTCTTCTCCTTGAACCTTCTTTGCCCAAATATCGCGGGATCCGACTTTAAAGACTTTTTTCTTAAATTATAGATTCTGACGTAGTGTTGATCCTCAAACACGACTTGAACAATACGGAAGGAAAAATGTGGTCGGTAATTACGAATGACAATTCAAAATTTCTGAAGATATGTGGTATTAGTGACAAAGACATAAAATATAAATTGAAGAATTTAAAAATACCTAAATTTCTATACGCGCCTAAAAGTTGAAAATACACCTAAAGCATACTGATGATGCAATCAAACATTGAGTTCGTATTCATCAGAGAAAGACAGGGCGACGATTTATCTGCACAACAAATTTGTCGGTGCCCTAACTTGCTTCGAAGGGAATACGAATTCAGCGACTGATTGAATCATCGGTATGTTTTAGGTTTATTAGCTATTTGTTAGGGCACATAAAGGATTTGGATTGGATTGCTTTACCTCTGAGCGGCACTTTTTTGCACACCATGGGCTAAATGGCCAGGCCACAAAGACCACGAAGGCTCAGAGAAGGTTGGGGGAGGGAACCCACTGGAACAGCTGTTGGGAGACAGATGGTAGCCTCCCTCAAGGCCATCCAGCGTGTTCTTTAATGTGCACAGGGTATGGCTCTCCCGCACACGGGGCCACGGCTTAACGTCCCATCCGACGGACGGCGGCCTTTTCAAGCGCCTCGGTGTTCCCTACTGACCGTGGGCAGGGCGGGGAAATTTTGCGGAGATAAATCTCAACGCTCACCCATCTGGGACTCGAACCTGGGAACTACAGATTACGAGCCTGGCGCGCTACCGACTGAGCCACCCCCGCCCCACACACATATAGGAAAAAAATTATTTTTTTATTTGTAATTAAAAAGTAAGAGGAGAAATGGCAATCACTAAATTAACAGCACTTGGTTCGTCATTTATTCATATATGATCATCATCTAATACAGCGTGATCCAACCCGCGGCATTTGTACTTATTTCGGTGGTCCTCTTCTACGGTTTTCATTAATACAAGATAAACTAATAGCATAATTTTAAAATTAGGGGTATTGGGTAGATAAGTCAATCTTTTCTGTAAGTTCTATAGTTTCCGTTAGATGGCAGTACAAAATAGTATTTTTTTCTTCCTAGAGATGGCAGCACCTTGCAACGGTTATGTCTGTTTTTTGCATTTAAACCATGGCCGACCCGATACCACTTTTCATTCTTGCAAAGACATTGTTTTTAACTCGGTATTCTTCTCAAGCGTGGTTGTATCGAGTTTACTGTGCTTTAGCGGCTTTTCGATGTTATTCAGGGACTGGGGTGGCTCAGTTGGTAGCGCGCCAGGCTCGTAATCTGTAGTTCCGAGGTTCGAGTCCCAGCTGGGTCAGCGTTGAGATTTATGTTCGCAAAATTCCCCGCCCTGCCCAAGGTCAGTAGGGGAAACCGATGGGCTTGGTAAAGTCCGTCGGATGGGACGTTAAGCCGTGGCCCCATGTGCGGGAGAGCCATACCCTGTGCACATTAAAGAACACGCTGGATGGCCTTGATGGGACGCTACCATCTGTCTCCCAACAGCTGTTCCAGTGGGTCCCCTCCCCCAACCTTCTCTGAGCCTTCGGGGTCCATGTGACCTGGCCATTTAGCCCATGGTGTGCAAAAAAGTGCCACTCAGAGGTAAAACAACCCAAC
The DNA here is from genome assembly GCA_038380435.1 of Ryuthela nishihirai. NCBI lineage: Eukaryota > Metazoa > Arthropoda > Arachnida > Araneae > Heptathelidae > Ryuthela > Ryuthela nishihirai. The sequence continues at coordinate 19,436,766 of JAWZYU010000001.1, read as the reverse complement.
AACCCAATGTAATTCAAAATGTCGAAACCAACTTTCGGTCCAAGTGTCAAGAAAGATACTTTTTTGTTGAACATAACGGTAAACCACAATGTGTTATTTGTTCCCAAGTCTCCTGCTCCCCACTTATATTTTTTCCTTCTCCATTGAGGTTTTTGGTTTCCAGACAGACAGATTAGCATATTAATTTTTTAAGGTAGTCCACAAGAAGAAAGAAGGAAAAAGACCTCCATTTTTGATTGGTAGTTACCAAGATATTTTTAAAAACAGAGGTTATAAAATTCAGTTTCTTGAGTTTCTCAGTAAGATCTTTTCTTCCTTTGTTGTAAATTTTACAATCAAATATTATGTGATTAAAGTTATGGAAGGAATTGCAGAAGTTTCAAATTAAGGAATCCCATTTTTTTAATTTTAAAGAGGTATGAAAATCTACTGGCTCTATAAGTTTCGTTATTAAAATAACAGTAGATTCTTATTTAATTAAACCGAAATTATTAGATTTTAATGTTTTAGTGAAAATTTTAAATTTATGTATGTGGGATGCGTTATTTAAGTACCATTCTTTTAGTTCTTTGAAGCATTTAATTATATTGTTTGTTTTGGATATAATGAATAAAAAAGGTAGTTCAATGGAATTATTCAAAAATTTTGCCTGTTCAACTAATTTGTCAACTTCTTCATAGTATTGAATTCCATTTTTTCTGAGTTATATACATTAATAATATATACAAGTAATTTTAAAATTTTTCTTAAGTTTTAATTTATCTAAAATTAAATCTAATTTAATTTGAATTTGTGGAACTGATTTATAGATGTAGGTTGCTATATCTCTAAAATTATGTAAATTTTTTTTTTTTTTTTTTGATAATAAGTTACTAATTTACTAGTTTTTTTGGATTCTTACCCTTTACGATTTCCTAAAAACAAATTATCTGAATATTCTTGGAATTATATTGTTTGTTTTGGATATAATGAGTAAGAAAGGTAATTCAATGGAATTGTTTCCCCGTTTATTTTGTTCTACTTCCATGTCTGTATAAAGAAAAATGTTTGATTTTTTGTGTGTCTGTCCGATTACGTCCTCTGCCTCCGGAACAGCAAGGGGCACCAATCTTGACAAGACGTTCCCTTCACCCAGAGGAAGATTATAGGCTATGTGTGACGAAGACGAGGTCAACCCAAAACTGTTGATCTCATCTGAGAGGGTTTGAATTTCTCGAAATCTCCATAGACTTAATATTGACGATTAAAATCCTGTGTCACCCACTTGAACATTAGCATTTCTAGATATTCAAATTCATATGTGGGTTGGGTTGTTTTACCTCTGACCGGCACTTTTTTGCACACCATGGGCTAAATTGCCAGGTCACATGGACCCCGAAGGCTCAGAGAAGGTTGGCGGAGGGGACCCACTGGAACAGCTGTTGGGAGACAGATGGTAGCCTCCAGTCAAGGCCATCCAACGTGTTCTTTAACGTTGGGTTGTTTTACCTCTGAGCGGCACTTTTTTGCACACCATGGGCTAAATGGCCAGGTCACATGGACCCCGAAGGCTCAGAGAAGGTTGGGGGAGGGGACCCACTGGAACAGCTGTTGGGAGACAGATGGTAGCCTCCCGTGAAGGCCATCCAGCATGTTCTTTAACGTGCACAGTGTATGGCTCTCCCGCACACGTGGCCACGGCTTAACGTCCCATCCGACGGACGGCGGCCTTTCCAAGCCCATCGGTGTCCCCTACTGACCGTGGGCAGGGCGGGGAATTTTGCGGAGATCAACGCTGACCCAGCTGGGACTCGAACCTGGGAACTACAGATTACGAGCCTGGCGCGCTACCGACTGAGCCACCCCCGCCCCAGAGATTTTCAGACTTCCATAAAGGAGGGAGAGAAAACCTCTGACTAGGAAGGGGTGGATCCATCGTAATGGTTCTATGCCAAAGAAAAGGCTTTTGTTCTGGCGAGTCCCATCTACTACAGATACGAAGGTAGTAATATTGTGAGCTAGAACTATGAGACATCAGACTGCGTGCCTCGCGCTCTACAAGTAAGCCAACTATAACTGGAGATTCTTCTAGAAAAGGCCGCCATCCGTCGGATGGGACGTTAAGCCGTGGCCCCGTGTGCGGGAGAGCCATACCCTGTGCACGTTAAAGAACACGCTGGATGGCCTTGACGGGAGGCTACCATCTGTCTCCCAACAGCTGTTACAGTGGGTTCCCAACCTTCTCTGAGCCTTCCGGGTCCATGTGACCTGACCTTTTAGCCCATGGTGTGCAAAAAAGTGCCGCTCAGAGGTAAAACAACCCAACCCAACTCTTCTAGAAAAAGATTCTTTTTGTAGAAAGATGCTGATTCTAGTCATGAGTAATGGTTTATTTAAGAGAGTTTTTTTTTTTTTCAAATAGATTTGGGTTGTTGGGTTGTTTTACCTCTGAGCGGCACTTTTTTGCACACAATGGACTAAATGGCCAGGTCACATGGACCCCGAAGGCTCAGAGAAGGTTAGGGGAGGGGACCCACTGGAACAGCTGTTGGGAGACAGATGATAGCCTCCCGTCAAGGCCATCCAGCGTGTTCTTTAACGTGCACAGGGAATGGCTCTCCCGTACACGTGCCCACGGCTTAACGTCCCATCCGACGGACGGCGGCCTTTCCAAGCCCATCGCTGTCCCCTACTGACCGTGGGCAGGGCGGGGAATTTTGCGGATATAAATCTCAACGCTGACCCATCTGGGACTCGAACCTAGAACTACAGATTACGAGCCTGGCGCGCTACCGACTGAGCCACCCCCGCCCCTGAAGGCTGAGGGATAAATATCACACTACAGTAGAAATCCAGTCTCCTTCTCCTTCCTCCCCTTTCCTCCTTTCCACCTATGAGACCGAATATCTCAATCTTTATAAATTAATTGATTATAATATTACATTATTAGCTAACTGGGCTTCGTCAAGCCTAAACTGGAGTAATGTGTCTCAGGCAGGCCATATGGCTCTTGAAAAAGTCCACTTGAAAAGGTGGTGCCTGAAGTTCCTACCAGCATTACAGCTACCAATACCAAAAGCGCAGGAGTAACAGGTCTTTGCCCCATGCCTGCGATCAGGGGGCTGTTTGATATTGTTGGCACTACCAATCTCAATAAACCTAATTTCTTTAAAAATCCTACTAATCATTTTCTTTCTGCAGCAACGTGGAACGTGAGGACATTACATAGAGATTATTCTCTTGATGTCCTCATGCAGGAATTCCAGCGTTATAACCTAGATATTGTAGGCTTGCAAGAGACCAGATGGACAGGTAAAGGTGAGATACTTAAAATTAACTTTAAGTTTCTCTTTTCAGGGAGGGAGGATGGAAAGCATCACCAAGGCGTGGGTCTGCTTCTCAGCAGACACGCTAGTGATGCTCTTCTAGGATATGAGTGCATTAATGAAAGGTTTCTTACAGCAAAATTTCAGTCAAGCGTTAAAGACTTGAATGTTATCTGTTGTTATGCCCTCACTGAGGATGTCGATGAGGATGAAGAGGATAGGTTTTACGGACAACTTCAGGATATTTTGAATTCTGTCAAGAAAGGAGATATTACCCTTGTTCTAGGTGATTTCAATGTCAAAGTTGGTACTGACTCTGACCTTTGGGGAGGGGTGATACGCCCTTTTGGTATTGGTAGCTGTAATGACAATGGGCAACGTCTCCTACAGGTAAGTAAACTCAATGGTTTCAGAATAACTAACACTTATTACAAACACCGGGACATACATAAATACACCAGGGTTTCACCTGATGGGCTGCATAAGAATATGTTTGATTATATATTAATTAACAGCAAATGGGCTAGTTCTGTTAGGAATACCAGGTCATATAGGCATGGTTCTCTCTTGCTGCATGAGATTAACAGGCGAATAAGGATTGCTGCCGGGACTTTTAAGAATCTATGGAGAGTGTGGAGAAATAGGCGTATACACCTAAAGACTAAAATTAGACTGTATAATATTTTGGTTCTTTCTAGGGTTAGTTATGGTAGTGAAACTTGGACACTTTGTAAACAAGACAACAGGGAACTAGATGTTTTTGATTCCAGATGCTTACGCAGTATCTTGGGTATTAGGTGGTTCAACTTTGTAACTAATGATGAGGTTAGGCAAAGGAGTCTGCAACCTCCTTTAAGCAACATATTGTGCAGAGAGATACTCCGTTGGTTTGGCCATGTTGCCCGTATGGATAATTATAGATTAGGGAATAGGATTATGAGCAGTTTGCCTAAAGGCTTCAGAAAGAGGGAGACACAAAAGATGCGGTGAGCGGACAATGTTAAACATGACCTTGTTAGAATTGGTGTGCAGTGACCGGATGCAGCAGATGTAGCTCAGGACAGATATGCTTGGAGAATTAAACTGCACGGTCTGGTTGGACCTCCGTAGCCCATGGCTGCTTGAGGATGATGATGATGATGATGATGATATATTTTATAGAATTTCTAATCTTCCTAAAAGAGATGAACATTTTTGACTTGGGGATCTATCGCAATGAGTCCTATGACAAAGGTAAATTTGTGATGTGAGGAGTGTCATCTACTATATACTTTAGAGAGTTTCACACCTCCATAAAAAAGAGGAAAATGTTTTTGACTAGGGGATCTATCGCAAAAAATTCTCTCCCAAAGGAAGCTTCTGAATTGGCGAGTGCTATTTACTGTATATCTCAAAGCAGTATATTGGGAACTAGGAACTATGCGACATCAGGCTACGTGCCTGGCGCTCCACAAGTGAGCCAGCCATAATATAAGACTTCCTTATGAAAAAGATGTTGATTACAATACTGAGTGATAATATCTTTAGCAGAGATTATTATATTTTGCAAATAATAATTGAGGAAATCTTTGTAAAATGTTGAGCATTCTGTTGAAAATAATGTTTAGTGTACAGATTATTTTCCTTTTAATGATAGTATGGGTGACTTCTAACGGATATAAATGGCAGATTCAGGTAATCTGCTGGTATGGGTATCTAGGGGTATCTGAAACATTTTTGAGATCAGTTTTTAACCCTTTCACGACCAAGGGAAACATTTTTCCCATTTTAAAATTGGTGATTGTCGTATTTAATTATTACCTTATCTGCATGTTTTATACAGAATGTCAAAATAGAACGTATGCCGAACGCAATTACGTAAACGGGAACGTTTAGTCCATGTTCATCTTTGCAATAATGTTGCATCTGTGCAATCTCCATCTTTGCTTCACAACCAAAAGAAATTGCTTCGCAGAATATCATAATTAGCACATCATTTTGTATAGTAATTTTATTTCATAATTTTGTATTATTTTAGTTAACATTTTGTTCTAATAAACCAATAAATAAAAGACATTGCATAATAAGCCTAACTATAATTTGTGTTACCTTTATAGTCCATTGGGAAAAATATTTGCCATAAAATTCCAAAACAACTACACATTGTTATGTATTTTTCTTATGATTTTTATTTATTTTACGTCTAAACAAACTAAAATAAACAGTTACATACTAATATTTACTCTTAGAAACCTTATGGTACTGAAAGGGTTAACAGAAACCATGAGCTGCTCAAATATATTAAGTTCTTTGAATTGCAGTATTGTAAAACATATTTTAGAACTGAAATGTTTCATCTATTTTTGGAAACAAGTACTCATAAACTCTCTGTAAAAATATTTTTTCTCTGTAACGTAATTTGAGTTTTCAATTATCTTCAACTTTGAGTTGAAATCTGAACCACTTTCTGATTTTCAGATTGACTATTTTTCGCAGTATAAAACTATCTTTATAAAGTGTTTCGATTATTATAAGTATAATATGCACGAAATAATAATCATACTCTCATTTAAGGATTAAAAATTGCAATTTTATTAAAATATGCATTTCTATGCTGAAGAGAATTATTTCTTGAACACTGATAGTTCTAAATCATGACTACCAGATATAATATAAATATATGAACTTATATAGATAATAATATATTTTCAATTTTTAACTTAGCAAACCGTCCGCGCATCTAGAAAGGTTTTTGCAGGTATTGGAGCAGGAACTAAAATTTCGGAATATGAAAATTAATTATAAGTAGGGGTACGAATAATTCGATCATCCCGGAAAAAATAAACTGTGTTTGAGATCAAGAGATTCGAATTCAATTATAGTATACAATTTGTCTCTCCATTTTAGAATTTTTGAAGAAATGTTTTCATAAAATGTATAATTGTACGGCGGCCTTTCCAAGCCCATTCACCCACCAAAGTTAAATGTCCAGGTTACAAGAACCCCGAGGGTTCAGATAAGGTTGAGGGAAAGATGACCCATTCGACAACTATTAGGTGAAAGATGATCTGGACAACTATGGCTACTTTTCTTTTTTTTTTCTACCCTGCTGAGGAGTGGTCAACCACACAGGGTCCTGGTGCTGACCACATAAACCTACTGGACTGAAATAAGGCTCTGAGTTTGATTATGGATCCTGAATTTGCGCACTGGTTGGCTTCTGTGGACGGATAATCTTTCGCTGTGTTTTCTGTTTGTTAGTGGATTGACAGCCCCAAGTGAATGCATTCACAGGATATGTTATATCAGCTGGTGGATAATCCTTAGCTCAGGTCATCTCAGGCACCTGAACACTTTGCTTCTATTGGCATCGTCAGATTCTACATTGGAGGTAGTCTTCCAGTGTAGATGGCTTCAGGTTTTAATGGTGGGGAACGGGACTTTGCCCTATGCCTGTGATTAGTGGGCTGTTTGATATTGTCGTCATTTCCTCTCTCAATAAACATAGTTTCTTTAAACATCCCACTAACCTTTTCCCTCCATAGCTAGTTGGAATGTGAGGACTCTGCACAGAGCTTTTTCTCTTGATGTCCTCACACAAGAATTCCACCATTATAATTTAGATATTCTCGGCTTGCAAGATGCCAGATGGACAGATAAAAGTCAGATTCTTAAAAATAATCTTAAATTTCTCTTTTCAGGGAGGGACGACAATAAGCATCACCAAGGCGTGGGTCTGCTTCTCAGCAGACACGCTAGTGATGCTCTTCTAGGATATGAGTGCATTAATGAAAAGTTTCTTAAAGCAAAATTTCAGACCAGCATTAAAGAATTGAATGTCATCTGCTGTTATGCCCCCACCGAGGATGCCTATGAGGATGAGAAGGATAGGTTTTACGGACAACTTCAAGATATTTTGAATTCTGTCAAGAAAGGGGATATTACCCTTGTTCTAGGTGACTTCAATGTCAAAATTGGTACTGACTCTGATCTTGGGGAAGGGGTGATAGGCCCTTTTGGAGTTGATAGCTACAATGGCAATGGGAAACGTCACCTACAGGTAAATAAACTCAATGATTTCAGAATAACTAACACTTATTACAAATACCGCAACATACATAAGTACACATGGGTTTCACCAGATAGGCTGCAAAAGAATATACCAGATTATATATTAATTAGCAGCAAATGAGCAAATTCTGTTAGTTATTTAGGAATACCAGGTAATATAGGGGAGCTGATATTGCATCTGACCATTAGTTTGTTAAAAGAATCTTTCAACTTAAACTTAAAAAGTTTTCTGCTAAGGATAAAAAAATTATCTTTAATTCTGAAGCGCTCAGTTATAACTAAAGCTTTCCAAGATAGGTTACTTAGTCATTATGACAGTCATGGTTTACTCACTACTGAAGTTTAGGAAAAATGGAACTTTATTAAACAGGCTTTTTTGGAAACTAAGAGTACTCTTTTGGAAAAAAGGGGCAAAGGAGGCAGAATTATTTGAGTGATAAGGCACTTTGAGCTTATTTCAGAAAGATGGAACTGCAGGAATGTCCTTAATCAATACCCTACTATTCCTAGAGAAAGGATTACAGAGAGCTTAATAAACGTGTAAAGGATCAATTAGCTACTGATAAGAATCTTTGGCTTGATGGCTTGGCTGACAAAGCCGAGGAAGCAGTTAGACCGCACAACAGAATAGAGCTGTAGAAGATACTTAATGTTTTTTGTGGTTGAAAACGGACAGGTATACAGGGATTGAAGGATAAATAGGTGAAGATTCTCCCATGGATAGGTGGACTGGGCATTTCAGTGATGTTCTAAACAATGTGGTTAGTTCTACTCCCATTGTTTGTAATGATGGTTATTGGCTTTAATATTTGCCCTATAACAATCTGAAATTCTTTGGCTATTTCTAAACTTAAATTACATAAATCCCCAGGGGTAGATAAAATTACTACCGAAATGCCTAGAGCTGGGAATGTTTCTGGTACCACTTGGATGACTGAAATTTTGAATATCTTTTATATAAAGACATGGTTCCTAAGGATTTTACCAGAGCTATTATTGCCCCTATTTTCAAAAAGATGATCACAGTTCTTGTGATAACCATAGGAGTATCAGCCTACTCTCTGTTCCAGGGAAAGTTCTTTGCATGATTGTGCTTAATAAAATTAAGAAACTGGTTGACGGGCAATTGCATGATCAGAAATGTGGATTCAGAAGTGGTAGGGGATGTGTAGATCAGATATTTTCATATGGGCAGATTCTTGACAAATGTTTAGAGTTTCAGAAATCTTTGGTTGTTGTCCTTAAGGCTTTTGACTCTGTTGATCGTAATAATTTATGGTTGATTTGGAGATCGTGTGGCATACCAGACATGTTAGTTAACATAACGAAAGCTCTCTATCTTTCACTGAGTTGTGTGTTTCACTGAGTCGTGTGTGAGAGTAGATAAAGCTTGTAGTAATTGGTTCAGCATTGCTTCTGGTGTTCGACAAGGATGCATTTTGTCTCCTTTTCTCATTAGTTTGGTTATTGATTATGTTATGCGAAATTCACTGCAAAGCGAAAGATTTTGGCCATAAATGGTCTGGAGATATGAATATTTTCGATTTATATTATGCTAACAATTTTGCTCTTTTGGCAAATGATGTTGGTGAGATGAACTCTTTCATTCGAAATGTTGATGAGACTGGTAGTAGAGTAGGTTTGGATATAAACAGAGAGAAAACTAAAGTGTTGAAAATTGGTCAGGCAGGCTGTGATTCAGTTAATCTGAATGGTTGCAATATTGATCAGGTGTCATAGTTTAATTATCTTGGGAGTTATGTAACAGATACTGGTGATGTGCGGCATGACGAATAGGGAATGCTGCTGGAACTTTTAAGAATCTATGGAGACGGGAGAAATAGGCGTATGCACCTAAAGACTAAAATTAGACTCTATAATAGTTTTGTTCTTTCTAAGGCTAGTTATTGTAGTGAAACTTGGACACTTTGTAAACAAGATAACAGGAAATTAGATGCTTTTGATTCTAGATGCTTACGCAGTATCTTGGGCATTAGGTGGTTCAACTTTGTAAGCAGTGATGAGGTTAGGCAAAGGAGTTTGCAACCTCCTTTAAGCAGCATATTGTGCAGAGAGATACTCTGTTGGTTTGGCCATGTTGTGCGTATGGATAATTATAGATTGGCGAATGGGTAGTGGTGAAAGTGGATTTCACTTCTTTCCGGTACGCTTCAAAATATAGCTATGTGTGGAAAATCACACGCAGGCGAACACTCACGTGAAGCCATACTACAGGGGTAATAATGACTGTGTTAGGGCGAAAGTAGTGTCCCTGTATTTTGTCTTTCATTCTATGTTTTCTTCAAATAGCGAATGATTTATGCAATTTTAATGTGAAAAAATATTAATATACCTAAATGCTTCCTAATTGCATTCTATTCTTGTATTTCAACCGTATTCCAAAAATATAATACGTAGATGTTTTTAAAATTATTTTAGAACTTAATGCAATTTTTTAGAAGGAAAAATAAACTTTTCACTGATATTGTAATTATGATCATTTAACTTGCATAATCTAAACCCAAATGTCAAATATAGCATTTTTTAGAATAACATTTATGGAAGATTCAGAGTAACCTTTAAAATTCCTAAAGTTTAGTCAATGATTATAAGAAGTATGGAAATTTCGTTTCTATAATATACCGACATACTGTATATGCAAAACTACAGGGTTTGCGTATCGAAAATGAGGTAGAAAAACGTGGCTTTTACCAAAAAAAAAAGATGCGAGACGATTTTGCTGAGCACTCTTGAGTGCCAAGCGAAATCATCTAGCTTCCCACTCTGGTCACGAGTACCATAGGTTGGCCATACCTGCAGTATAAAAAATAAATTCTTCAGGCCATACCTGCATTTTACACGATAGATATATCTGTTAGCATGCTTAATATTGCATGCGCTTGTCTTCATCTGGGGCGGGGGTGGCTCAGTCGGTAGGGCGTCAGGCTCGTAATCTGTAGTTCACAGGTTCGAGTCCCAGCTGGGTCAGCGTTGAGATTTATCTCCGCAAAATTCCCCGCCCTACCCACCGTCAGTAGGGGACACCGATGGGCTTGGAAAGACCGCCGTCCGTCGGATGGGACGTTAAGCCGTGGCCCCGTGTGCAGGAGAGCCATACCCTGTGCACGTTAAAGAATACGCTGGATGACCTTGACGGGAGGTTACCATCTGTCACCCAACAGCTGTTCCAGTGGGTCCCCTCCCCCAACCTTATCTGAGCCTTCGGGGTCCATGTGACCTGGCAATTTAGCCCATTGTGTGCAAAAAAAGTGCCGCTCAGAGGTAAAACCACTCAACTTGTCTTCATCTTAATGAAAAATGCTTCGCGATTCAGCAACCCTAAAACCACAGAATTAAAATATTACGTTGGCCAAAGTGTGGTCGTGCATTCATGTTTTTACCCTTTGTTTACCATTTCAGCCCGATAAAAGACCATTGCATCCCGAAGCTCCCTTATCTGATGCTTGCTTCCTTTCCCCTTAAGAGGAAGCTCTAATTGATCAGCCACAATGCCAGTCTTCCAATGGACCTGGAAGTATTCGTTCAATTCTCCCCGAGCCTTAATCCTCTCCGACAAATGAAAGCTTCCAAGAAAGGGAACATCAACTTAAAGTAACTTCGCTTGCATATAATGCAAAACAGCTAGGCTTTTTCGTTCAATTCTACAGCCACTGTTCGTCAAGGAAAACCCAAAATTATGCTTTAGCATTATTTTCAACACAAAATTGTTGTTTGGTGCAATTAAAAAGTTGATAAATCAGAAGTTGACAATAATTTTTTGATTATTATGATTTTGATATTTGGGGATCCGAAACTGCTTGAAAATTTTAACTCCTCAGAAAGAGGGGAAGACCTAGGATGCGGTGGGCAGACAATGTCAAACAGGATCTTGTTAGAATTGGTGTGCAGTGGCCAGATGTAGCAGATGTAGTTCAGGACAGATATCCTTGGAGAACTAAATTGCACGGTCTGGTTGGAATTCCCTAACCCGTCGCTGCTTGATGATGACGATGATGATTATATATTGCAAATAATAATTGAGGAAATTTTGGTACATTTTTGAGCATTCTGTTGAAGATAAGGTCTCGTCTAAGGATTATGTTCCTTTTAGTGATAGTATGGGTAACTTCTAACGGATATAATTGGCAGATTCAGGTAATCTGCTGGTTTGAGTATCTAGGCGTATCTGAAACATTTTTGAGATCAGTTTTTAACAGAAATCATGAGTTATTCAAATATTTCAAGCTCGTTGAATTGTAGTATTGTAAAACACCTTCGGTGCTTAAATGTTTCACTATTTTTGAGTAACCCATACTGATAAATCCGGGGCGGGGGTGGCTCAGTCGGTAGCGCGCCAGGCTCGATCATCTGTAGTTCCCAGGTTCGAGTCCCAGCTGGGTCAGCGTTGAGATTTATCTCCGCAAAATTCCCCGCCCTGCCCACCGTCAGTAGGGGACACCGGTGGGCTTGGAAAGGCCGCCGTCCGTCGGATGGGACGTTAAGCCGTGCCCCCGTGTGCGGGAGAGCCATACCCTGTGCACGTTAAAGAACACGCTGGATGGCCTTGATGGGAGGCTACCATCTGTCTCCCAACAGCTGTTCCAGTGGGTCCCCTCCCCGAACCTTCTCTGAGCCTTCGGGGTCCATGTGACCTGGCCATTTAGCCCATGGTGTGCAAAAAAGTGCCGCTCAGAGGTAAAACAACCCAACCCAATCCTCTTTTGAAGTGTTTTCATTACAGGTTTAAAGGGACGATTTCCCTTTTTAAGAAAGATATTTCTGGTGTGATGATATTTTATTTTGTGAAGTGTTGAAATTTTGTTGGAAAGTGCATCAAGTTTTAAAAATGTTTACTGAATATAACAGAAAGTTTCAAGTTTTAAATATTCTTTCATGTTTAGGGTGGTACTGCAGGTATCCAGGGTTTTACATGTGTGTTCAATTTTAAAGACGAATATTGTAACATTTAAACATCTTCCTTTTCCTGTTCCTCGTCCTTTGTCGGTTTGTTTATTTGTCAGTTTCTCTGTTTATCGTTTTTTCAGTTTGGAGATTTCTCAAAATAATTGTTCCATCAAATCTTTTGAAAGCGATGAGCAAACTCATTGATTTATGTGTCAAATGAAAGCTTGTGACGTCAGAGTGTCATAAGCTATAAAATATTCAATCCCCAAGTTTTTCCTCCATGAAAACGGGAAATATGAAAACGATATTTCCGCTATATCTTCGGAACGCGAGGGCCGAAAGTAACGGGCTATGAGTCGGTTGGGTTGTGTTGTTTTACCTCTGAGCGGCACTTTTTTGCCCACCATGGGCTAAATGGCCAGGTCACATGGACCCCGAAGGCTCAGAGAAGGTTGGGGGAGGGGACCCACTGGAACAGCTGTTGAGAGACAGATGGTAGCCTCCCGTCAAGGCCATCCAGCGTGTTCTTTAACGTTGGGTTGTTTTACCTCTGAGCGGCACTTTTTTGCACACCATGGGCTAAATGGCCTGGACACATGGACCCGAAGGCTCAGAGAAGGTTGGGAGAGGGGACCCACTGGAACAGCTGTTGGGAGACAGATGATAGCGTCCCGTGAAGGCCATCCAGCTGTTCTTTAATGTGCACAGGGTGTGGTTTCTTCCGCACACGGCGTCACGGCTTAACGCCCCATTCGATTGGCGGCGGTCTTTCCAAGCCCATCGGTGTCCCATTTTGACCGTGGGCAGGGCCGGGAGAAAAAAAAAGGTGAAAATAGGAGAAGAATTTGTTTCACTATATCTTTCGAAAGCGGGTGCCGAACGTAACAAGTTGTATTTCCAAATGAGAGCTTGTAACTTGGGAAAATATTTGAGCGATTAAAGATGTACTCCACCTTCTATCTTTACCCCTGAAAAAGAGGACCATGAAAAGTTGGTCTTTTACTCTATGTTTCGAACACTAGAGCCTATAGTTACGAGTTTGGTGTCAAATTTAAACTAACATGTGGACCATCATAGACTATGTTGGTCCACTTATTAGCTTTCATTTGTTATTTCATTGTTTCATTTTTACCCCCTACCTTTCCCCCCACCCCAAAAAGGAGACCCAAATCAAGGATTGTCTAAGGGAGAAGAGAGCTAGCTTCCATAGACGTAATGTGAACTTTTCGATTGCAGCTCCCTCTAAACATGCAACTTCGTGCATTGCAATGAAGCTACCCAACCAGGGGGAGGAGCGAGTTCCCTGCATTATTTTTCCACCGCCAAGCAAAGTTTTCAATTGCTTACACCACGTGACTAATTTTGCATACACTTTGACTGTGAATAATGTTCATTTTCTTCATCAGGTACGTTCATAATTTATCTTTTCGTTTAGAGACAAAATATCAAAAAAACATAATCATTCTTTTAAATAAAATCCAATTTTGTAAAACTAGTAGTAGCTATGCTAAAGAACCAAATTTTAATATTTTGAAGAACCTACAGCATTTAATATATTATAATATATTGAGACTTATGTGTCAATGCACGATAACATGATCTATTTAATTATATTTTTTAAAATTGCTGATATTTTCAATAAATATCATATCGAGTTTTTTACTTGTATAAACGTTCAACAGATGGCAGCAGGCACTTCCCATATCAATCATAAAAAAAAGAATTACACTGTTAGAGCAAAGTGCAGAAGTCAATGTACATCGATATGCTCCAGGGATCACAAACCTGCAACATACATTGACATATATATTCGCAAGATGATTAAATGTATTAATTTACATATTAATTTTAAAAATTCTGCAAAATTACTCAAAATAAACATACAACGGCTATTCCAGGTATCGTAAAATGTACTCCTGAACGGGATAAAACACTCATTGAATAACTTTAGGGTCAGCTACCAATGTGCCAAACATGGCTGTTAGACATTTGGAAACATTGGTTAAATAGCAATACATATACCAATAGTAAGACAAACCATAGCTGCAGTGGGCTAAAATGATTGCACTGCGCATGCGCAGATCGCCCCTTACAGTTGTTTTTGTGCCTGCACATCAATTTGCCACCTTAGTTTCCGTAAAATTCCGCAGAACGGCGCCACTTACGCTTGTGGAAAGCTAGCCTTCTTCTCCTTAAACCTTCTTTGCCCAAATATCGCGGGATCAGACTTTAAAGACTTTTTTCTTAAATTATAGATTCTGACGTAGTGTTGATCCTCAAACACGACTTGAACAATACGGAAGGAAAAATGTGGTCGGTAATTACGAATGACAATTCAAAATTTCTGAAGATATGTGGTTTTAGTGACAAAGATATAAAATAAAAATTGAAGAATTTAAAAATACCTAAATTCCTATACGCGCCTAAAAGTAGAAAATACACCTAAAGCACTCTGATGATGCAATTAACACTGAGTTCGTATTCATCAGAGAAAGACAGGGCGACGATTTATCTGTGCAAGAAATTTGCCGGTGCCCTACCTTGCTTCGAAGGGAATACGAATTCAGCGACTGATTGCATCATCGGTATGCTTTAGGTTTATTAGCTATTTGTTAGGGCACATATAGAATTTGGATTGGATTGTTTTACCTCTGAGCGGCAGTTTTTTGCACACCATGGGCTAAATGGCCAGGCCACAAAGATCCCGAGGGCTCAGAGAAGGTTGGGGGAGTGGACCCACTGGAACAGCTGTTGGGAGACAGATGGTAGCCTCCCGTCAACGCCATCCAGCGTATTCTTTAACGTGCACAGGGTATGGCTCTCCCGCACACGGGGCCACGGCTTAACGTCCCATCCGATGGACGGCGGCCTTTTCAAGCCCATCGGTGTCCCCTAGTGACCGTGGGCAGGGCGGGGAAATTTTGCGGAGATAAATCTCAACGTTGACCCAGCTGGGACTCGAACCTGGGAACTACATATTACGAGCCTGGCGCGCTACTGACTGAACCACCCCCG
Source organism: Ryuthela nishihirai (assembly GCA_038380435.1). Taxonomy (NCBI): domain Eukaryota; kingdom Metazoa; phylum Arthropoda; class Arachnida; order Araneae; family Heptathelidae; genus Ryuthela; species Ryuthela nishihirai. The sequence continues at coordinate 19,421,491 of JAWZYU010000001.1, read as the reverse complement.
CCCCACACACACATAGGAAAAAATTTATTTTTTTATTTGTTTTTAAAAAGTAAGAGCAGAAATAGCAATCAATAAATTAACAGCACTTGGTTCGTCATTTATTCATATATGATCATCATCTAATACAGCGTGATCCAACCAGCGGCATTTGTACTTATTTCGGTGGTCCTCTTCTACGGTTTTCATTAATACAAGATAAACTAATAGCAAAAATTGGGGGTATTGGGTAGATAGGTCAATCTTTTCTGCAAGTTCTATAGTTTCCGTTAGATGGCAGTACAAAATAGTATTTTTTTTTTCTTCCTAGAGATGGCAGCACCTTGCAACGGTTATGTCTGTTTTTGCATTTAAACCATGGCCGATCCGATACCACTTTTTGATTCTTCCAAAGACGTTGTTTTTAACTCGGTATTCTTAAGCGTGGTTGTATCGAGTTGACTGTGCTTTAACGGCTTTTCGATGTAATTCAGGGGCGGGGGTGGCTCAGTCGGTAGCGCGCCTGGCTCGTAATCTGTAGTTCCCAGGTTCGAGTCCCAGCTGGGTCAGCGTTGAGATTTATCTCCGCAAAATTCCCCGCCATGCCTACGGTCAGTAGGGGACACCGATGGGCTTGGAAATACCGCCGTCCGTCGGATGGGACGTTAAGCCGTGGCCCGGGTGCGGGAGAGCCATACCGTGTGCACGTTAAAGAACACGCTGGATGGCCTTGACGGGAGACTACCATCTGTCTCCCAACAGCTGTCCCAATGGGGCCCCTCCCCCAACCTTCTCTAAGCCTTCGGGGTCCATGTGACCTGGCCATTTATCCCATGGTGTGCAAAAAAGTGCCGCTCAGAGGTAAAACAATTCAACGTTAAAGAACACGCTGGATGGCCTTGACGGGAGGCAACCATCTGTCTCCCAACAGCTGTTCCAGTGGGTCCCCTCCCCCAACCTTCTCTGAGCCTTCGGGGTCCATGTGACCTGTCCATTTAGCCCATGGTGTGCAGAAAAGTGCCTCTCAGAGGTAAAACAACCCAACAACTCAATGTAATTCAAAATGTCGAAACCAACTTTCGGTCTAAGTGTAAAGAAAGCTACTTTTTTGTTGAACATAACGGTAAACCACAATGTGTTATTTGTTCCCAAGTCTCCTGCTCCCCCTTATGTTTTTTTCCTCTCCATTGAGGTTTTTGGTCTTCCCGTTTATTTTGTTCTACTTCCATGTCTGTATAAAGAAAAATGTTTGCTTTTTTTGTGTCTGTCCGATTACGCCCTCTGCCTTATTAACAGCAAGGGGCATCAATCTTGACAAGACGTTCCCTTCACCCAGAGGAAGATTATAGGCTATGTGTGACGAAGACGAGGTCAACCCAAAACTGTTGATCTCATCTGAGAGGGTTTGAATTGCTCGAAATCTCCATAGACTTAATATTGACGGTTAAAATCCTGTTGTCACCCATAGTCTTAGCATTTCTAGATATTCAAATTCATATGTGGGTTGGGTTGTTTTACCTCTGACCGGCACTTTTTTGCACACCATTGGCTAAATGGCCAGATCACATGGACCCCGAAGGCTCAGAGAAGGTTGGGGGAGGGGACCCACTGGAACAGCTGTTGGGAGACAGATGGTAGCCTCCCGTCAAGGCCATCCAGCGTGTCCTTTAATGTTGGGTTGTTTTACCTCTGAGAGGCTTTTTTTGCACACCATTGGCTAAATGGCCAGATCACATGGACCCCGAAGGCTCAGAGAAGGTTGGGGGAGGGGACCCACTGGAACAGCTGTTGGGAGCCAGATGGTAGCCTCCCGTCAAGGCCATTCAGCGTGTTCTTTAACGTTGGGTTGTTTTACCTGTGAGCGGCACTTTTTGCACACCATGGGCTAAATGGCGAGGTCACATGGACCCAGAAGGCTCAGAGAAGGTTGGGGTAGGGGACCCACTTGAACAGCTGTTGGGAGACAGATGGTAGCCTCCCGTGAAGGCCATCTAGCATGTTCTTTAACGTGTGCAGGGTATGGCTCTCCCGCACACGTGGCCACGGCTTAACGTCCCATCCGACGAACGGCGGCCTTTCCAAGCCCATCGGTGTCCCCTACTGACCGTGGGCAGGGCGGGGAATTTTGCGGAGATAAATCTCAACGCTGACCCAGCTGGGACTCGAACCTGGGAACTACCGATTACGAGCCTGGCGCGCTAAAGACTGAGCCACCCCCGCTCCAGAGAATTTCAGACTTCCATAAAGGAGGGAGAGAAAACCTCTGACTAGGAAGGGGTGGATCCATCGTAATGGTTCTATGCCAAAGGAAAGGCTTTTGTTCTGGAGAGTTCCATCTACTACAGATATGAAGGTAGTAATATTGTGAGCTAGAACTATGAGACATCAGCCTACGTGTCTCGCGCTCTACAAGTGAGCCAACTATAATTGGAGATTCTTCTAGAAAAGGCCGCCGTCCGTCGGATGGGACGTTAAGCCGTGGCCCCGTGTGCGGGAGAGCCATACCCTGTGCACGTTAAAGAACACGCTGGATGGCCTTGACGGGAGGCTACCATCTGTCTCCCAACAGCTGTTCCAGTGGGTCCCCTCCCCCAACCTTCTCTGAGCCTTCCGGGTCCATGTGACCTGACCATTTAGCCCATGGTGTGCAAAAAAGTGCCGCTCAGAGGTAAAACAACCCAACCCAACTCTTCTAGAAAAATATTATTTTTGTAGAAAGATGCTGATTCTAGTCCTGAGTAATGGTTTATTTAAGAGAGTTTTTTTTTTTTCAAATAGATTTGGGTTGTTGGGTTGTTTTACCTCTGAGCGGCACTTTTTTGCACACAATGGCCTAAATGGCCAGGTCACATGGACCCCGAAGGCTCAGAGAAAGTTGTGGGAGGGGATCCACTGGAACAGCTGTTGGGAGACAGATGGTAGCCTCCCATCAAGGCCATCCAGTGCGTTCTTTAACGTGCACAGGGTATGGCTCTCCCGCACACGGGGCCACGGCTTAACGTCCATCCGACGGACGGCGGCCTTTCCAAGCCCATCGGTGTCCCCTACTGACCGTGGGCAGGGCGGGGAATTTTGCGGAGATAAATCTCAACGCTGACCCAGCTGGGACTCGAACCTGGGAACTACAGATTACGAGCCTGGCGCGCTACCGACTGAGTCACCCCCCGCCCCCTTTTTCAAATAGAAGTTTTTGAAGTTTTGTAGATTTTTCAGCATTCTGTTGAATACAATATCAAGCGTAAGGATTATTTTCGTTTTAATGATAGTAAGGGTGACTTCTAATCGACATAAATGGCAGATTCAAGTAATCTGTTGGTTTTGGTATCCAAGAGTATCTGAAATATTTTTGAGCTCCCTCTTAAAAGAAACTATTAGTTATTGAATATTTTAATAACTTATAGTCTCTGTTGTTTGAATTGCAGTATTATAAAAAAAAACCTGCTGGAGCTTAAATAATGTATCTATTTTTGAACAACCCATACTGATAAATTCTCTCTAACAATTTTTGTTTCTTCTATAACGTAATTTGTGTTTTTAATTATCTTCAAATTTGAGTTGAAATCTGTCAATCACCTTCTGATTTTCAAATTCACTACTTTTCACAATTGAAAAAAAAATTTTTATAAGATTTTTTGACTCTTATATTATACATATAATGATCTTTATTGTCTCATAGAAGGAATAAGAAGTAGCATATGCTACTTCTGTGTTAAAGATAATTATTTCTTGTACTATATTTAGTCTTTAATTATGACTACCAGCAGTACTATAAGGATGTTTTCAATTCATTTTTCGTACTTCTTTTTTACCATCTTCTACGGCCGTATAGATCTAGAATGGTTTATGCACGTATTGGAGCAGCCACTGAAATTTCTGACTAGAAAAATTAAACTAATGTGGGGAGGGTGGAATGATTTGATCGATTCGACAAAAAATAATCGTATGCGAGGAGAAATTATTAGAATTCCATTGCAATATTAACATTTGCCTCTCTTATAGAGTTTTTTAAATATATCTTCGAAAAATGCATAAATATACATATCATTAATAATTTTTCACCTCCATTATATTCTCACTAGCATTATAGAAAGTAGCTGGGGGGGGGGGCAAAGACAAGGCCACCGTGACACACCAGGACTGGACAGCTATTGAGCAAAAGAAGAGAAGCAAGGAAGGAAATTAAATATTCATAGAAATAGAAATTTAAAAGATTTAATTTGCATAATATGTACTAAAAGATATTTATTATTATTCTATGTCAAATAAAATAACTTCTCTGTATTAATATATTTATGAATATTTCAAACTGATTACCATATTTAAAGAATAACAACTAACACTGGTAGTTGTTATAAAATATTTACTTATGCATGAGGTAAATTAATAATAGAATTAAAATCCTTTAGACCAATTTCACTTTGCTCATGCATAGGAAACGTTGTGGAGCGAATGGTGAATAAATATTGAGCTGATTTATTGATGAATCCCAGGAATTTCTTTCTCCAATTTTTTTTAGGTTTTCGTTTTGGTAGAAGTACCCAGAATAGTATCATGGATCTTGTCACAGATGTTCCAGTCAACATTGGAATAAAAAAACTTCTACAATTACTGTCTTCTTTGATCTAAAAAAGGCATATGGTAATGTATAGATAGGGAGATTGCTTTATAAGTGCCTAAAATATTAAAATATTTATAAAATTTGTTAGTGAACAAAAATTTAAGAGTTGAACTAAATGACCTCCTTTGAAGGCCAATCAAACTTCAGAGAGGTTTGCCTCAAGGCGGATCCTTCTGTCCTTTATTGTTTAAATTATTTTTACACGATCTTCCAAATGCCTTTCCTTCTACTGTCAAGGTCTCAGTTTTTGTGGATGATATTGAAATTTCGTTATCTGGAAGAAATTTACAAACATTGGAGGAACGGCTTCAAAAAACACTTTGAGAATGAGAAAATCACTTCGATAAATGAGAACTTCAATTTTCTGTTGTGCTACCTTTTCGCTCCCACCGCAAATTTCCTTCCTTACAGTTAAGGAAGAACAATACAGTACCAAAAGAAATTAAATTCCGCAAATTTCTCTGAGTTGTACTAGATTTAGAAATGAAATGGTCAAAATACGACGAATTCATGGAAGAAATTACAAGATCCTTTGTAAATATTCTGCGAGGTCTGACTTCAAGGAAACTAGGAACCTCCATTCAACAGACGATGAACATATATAAAATCTTAATATGATCCAGACTGGAATAGAGAGGATTTCTTTTGGAAAATGTTAGTTTCATCTTAATAAAAAAGTGAAAAGAATCCAAACCAGAGACGTAAGGATATGTCTAGTCCAAATCCCTCCTTGTCCTATTGTTTCGCTTCTTGTTGAACCTAACCTGGAACCTGTTTCTCTTAGGAGACCCAATCTTCTCTTCTAAAACTTTCTAAAAAGGATCTGTAAACAAAGAACCAACCCATTGGTTGAGAAGATTTTCCATAATACACTGGGGTTGGGTTGTTTTACCTTTGAGCGGCACTTTTTTGCACACCATGGCTAAATGGCCAGGTCACATGGACTCCGAAGGCTCAGAGAAGGTTGGGGAAGGGGACCCACTGGAACAGCTGTTGGGAGACAGATGGTAGCCTCCCGTCAAGGCCATCCAGCGTGTTCTTTAACGTTCACAGGGTATGGCTCTCCCGCACACGGGGCCACGGCTTAGCGTCCCATCCGACGGACGGCGGTCTTTCCAAGCCCATCGGTGTCCCCTACTGACCGTGGGTAGGAAGGAGAATTTTGCGGAAATAAATCTCAACGCTGACCCAATTGGGACTCGAACCTGGGAACTACAGATTACGAGCCTGGCGCGCTACCGACTGAGTCACCCCCGCCCCAATACACTGAGGAAAACAGGTTTTATTTATCAGGTTATCAGAGGTTTTTCTCTGTTCGAAGACGTCCCCTTCAGCGAACAGTGGACCAATGGAATGATTTGACCCCCTGGAAGTATGATAAAAAAAAAATTTTTTTTTTAGATACATGGTATTTCAACCAAGAAAAATCAAAATATGTATTCTCAAAACGTTAGCTGAAACTTTAATTGAGGCAAAGTAGGCATCCTTTACAGAACTTTTTACAAATGTCTCTGTGAACATGGATGAGGGAAAAGCGACAGCTACAGATCATAATTTGCATTTAGTAATTAGACTACCGTACCAAACAGAAGTTTATACAACTGAATTGGAGATGTCCCTTAAGTGGGTAATTAATTTAAACTGTAATGAAGTTGATTTTTTATCTGATTGCAGATCAGTTATTCAGTTTTTACAAGGAGACCTAGGAAGATCCATCAGCAATGATCTTTTTCACAGCATTTTGCAGTTGGCGAATCAAATGATGAAAAGAGGCACCGAGTTAAACTTGCAATGGATTCCCGACTACGTCGGCGTTGGAAGGAATGAAATTGTTGGCAAAATTGTCAAGGAAGCGTTATTACATGAAAACTGGCTAAATATTCCAAGCGGTTCCGGCTATTATTATGAAAGCAAAAATAAGCAAATTTTAAAACGATGTTTCTTTCTTCACATTTGAATCATAGAAGTTTGATTTCGGATTGACTGAAAAGGTCATAATAATCATTACCAAACTCAGAATAGGGACCATAAGACTGATGATCAAATGCATAAGATGAATAGAACTGAGTTATCTGCCTGTGACACAAATAGAACCAAAGAAACAGTCACTCATATGTTGCAAAATTGCAGTAAATCTGATACTGAAAGAGACAGAAAATGCTTCGGGCGGGGGTGGCTCAGTCGGTAGCGCGCCAGGCTCGTAATCTGTAGTTCCCAGGTTCGGGTCCCAGCAGGGTCAGCGTTGAGATTTATGTCCGCAAAAATTCCCCGCCCTGCCCACGGTCAGTAGGGAACACCGATGGGCTTAGAAAGGCCGCCGTCCGTCGGGTGGGACGTTAAGCCGTGTCCCCGTGTGCGGGAGAGAGCCATACCCTGTGCACGTTAAAGAACACGCTGGATGGCCTTGACGGGAGGCTACCATCTGTCTCCCGACAGCTGTTCCAGTGGGTCCCCTCCCCCAACCTTCTTTGAGCCTTCGGGGTCCATGTGACCTGGCCATTTAGCCCATGGTGTGCAAAAAAGTGCCGCTCAGAGGTAAAACAACCGAACCAGAAAATGCTTCACTCACTGGAAGAAGTTCCAAATACGGAATTTGCGCTCAGAGACTTACTGGGACACCAGAATTTTAAGGAAAAAAAAAAAGAATTATACTCACGAAATAGTAAGCTGAAAAAAAATGGGTTTGCCGTGAGTGAGATTCGAACTCAGATTCTTTACTACTAAATTAAGGAAATATATTTTTAAATTAATTTTACAGTTTTTAAAGGATACAAGATTGATTGACAGAATTTGAGTTACAGCCATGATGTTTTCGCATTAGGAGAATTTCCTTCAGAAAACTCTGAAATGTTCTTTTTACCACCAATCCAAAATTACCTGCGATTTTATGGTTTTGCTTTTGAAATTTCAGTTTTCCAGACTCAATTGAGAAGACTGTCCCACATATTTCACTGACCTTTCTTAACAGAATTTCCGGAAGAGAGGGTAGAAAGGAGCCGAGTGATTTCCGGAATAATAGTTATGTTGAAAAATAAAGAGAAGCAGCAAAGTATTTTGGTAGAGAAAGCCATCCCATGGCCGAGTGGTTACCGCGCTTGGCTAATGATATAAGGGACCTGGGTTCGAGCCCCGGGCCGTCCCATGGGCGAGTGGTTACCTTGCTTGGCTACTGATCTAAGGGACCTGGGTTCGAGCCCCGGGCCGTCCCATGGCCGAGTGGCTTCTGATATAAGGGACCTGGGTTCGAGCCCCGGGCTGTCCCATGGCCCAGTGGTTAGCGCGCTTGGCTACTGGTCTAAGGGGCCTGGGTTCGAGTCCCGGGCTTTCCCATGGCCGAGTGGTTACCGTGCTTGGCTACTGATCTAAGGGACCTGGGTTCGAGCCACGGGCCGTCCCATGGCCGAGTGGTTAGCGCGCTTGGCTACTGATCTAAGGGACCTGGGTTCGAACCCCGGGCCGTCCCATGGCTGAGTGGTTACCGTGCTTGGCTACTGATCTAAGGGAACTGGGTCCGAGCCCCGGGCCGTCCCATGGCCGAGTGGTTACCGTGCTTGGCTACTGATCTAAGGGACCTGGGTTCAAACCCCGGGCCGTCCCATTACCGAGTGGTTACCGTGCTTGCTACTGATATAAGGGACCTGGGTTCGAGCCCCGGGCCGTCCCATGGCCAAGTGGTTACCCGCTTGGCTACTGATCTAAGGGACCTGGGTTCGAGCCCCGGGCTGTCCCATGGCCGAGTGGTTACCGCGCTTGGCTACTGATCTAAGGGACCTGGGTTCGAGCCCCGGACCGTCCCATGGCCGAGTGGTTACCGCGCTTGGCTACTGATCTAAGGGGCCTGGGTTCGAGCCCCGGGCCTTCCCATGGCCAAGTGGTTACCGCGCTTAGCTACTGATCTAAGGGACCTGGGTTCGAGCCCCGGACCGTCCCATGGCCGAGTGGTTACCGCGCTTGGCTACTGATCTAAGGGGCCTGGGTTCGAGCCCCGGGCCTTCCCATGGCCAAGTGGTTACCGCGCTTAGCTACTGATCTAAGGGACCTGGGTTCGAACCCCGGGCCGTCCCATGGCCGAGTGGTTAGCGCACTTAGCTACTGATCTATGGGACCTGGGTTCGAGCCCCGGGCCGTCCCATGGCCGAGTGGTTACCGCGCTTGGCTACTGATCTAAGGGACCTGGGTTCGAGCCCCGGGCCATCCCATGGCCGAGTGGTTACCCGCTTGGCTACTGGTCTAAGGGGCCTGGGTTCGAGTCCCGGGCTTTCCCATGGCCGAGTGGTTACCGTGCTTGGCTACTGATCTAAGGGACCTGGGTTCGAACCCCGGGCCGTCCCATGGCCGAGTGGTTACCGCGCTTGGCTACTGATCTAAGGGGCCTGGGTTCGAGCCCCGGGCCTTCCCATGGCCAAGTGGTTACCGCGCTTAGCTACTGATCTAAGGGACCTGGGTTCGAACCCCGGGCCGTCCCATGGCCGAGTGGTTACCGCGCTTGGCTACTGATCTAAGGGACCTGGGTTCGAGCTCCGGGCCGTCCCATGGCCGAGTGGTTAGCGCACTTAGCTACTGATCTATGGGACCTGGGTTCGAGCCCCGGGCCGTCCCATGGCCGAGTGGTTACCGCGCTTGGCTACTGATCTAAGGGACCTGGGTTCGAGCTCCGGGCCGTCCCATGGCCGAGTGGTTAGCGCACTTAGCTACTGATCTATGGGACCTGGGTTCGAGCCCCGGGCCGTCCCATGGCCGAGTGGTTAACGCGCTTGGCTACTGATCTAAGGGACCTGGGTTCGAGCCCCGGGCCATCCCATGGCCGAGTGGTTACCCGCTTGGCTACTGATCTAAGGGACCTGGGTTCGAGCCCTGGGCCGTCCCATGGCCGAGTGGTTACCGCGCTTGGCTACTGATCTAAGGGACCTGGGTTCGAGCCCCGGACCGTCCCATGGCCGAGTGGTTACCGCGCTTGGCTACTGATCTAAGGGACCTGGGTTCGAGCCCCAGACCGTCCCATGGCCGAGTGGTTACCGCGCTTGGCTACTGATCTAAGGGGCCTGGGTTCGAGCCCCGGGCCTTCCCATGGCCAAGTGGTTACCGCGCTTAGCTACTGATCTAAGGGACCTGGGTTCGAACCCCGGGCCGTCCCATGGCCGAGTGGTTACCGCGCTTGGCTACTGATCTAAGGGACCTGGGTTCGAGCTCCGGGCCGTCCCATGGCCGAGTGGTTAGCGCACTTAGCTACTGATCTATGGGACCTGGGTTCGAGCCCCGGGCCGTCCCATGGCCGAGTGGTTACCGCGCTTGGCTACTGATCTAAGGGACCTGGGTTCGAGCCCCGGGTAATGCATGGTTGTTTGTGTCGTTTTTCTGCTGAGGTCCTGCCATCCTCACAGACCTTCTACTATGGCATATAAACTGACAGGAGTGGACCTCTGTGGCAAGCAGCTGCTTGAGGGGGTATTTTTTTTTTTTTAAGTGCACAAAGGCCGGTTGCCTCATTCCCCCTCCTCCATGGTAACTCTGACCCTGGTGACCTATTGCTGCCGTATCATCATGATAGGGACACCCTTAAAGATAGAATAAGACACTGAGACTAGTGTAATATTTTTGAGCATTATCAAATCAAAATTTGGTTATCTTTTTGCCGCTATCATGAAGTTATTTAAATAAGTAGAAAGGCATTTAAAATTTGGATTTGTAATATTGTACTCAACTCATTCTGTTTCTTAAACTCTATGAACGAAAGTGGAGTAGCATCTCCTCTCATATTTATTCATATTTTAAATATCAAATATCGATATAGACTACATTACACAATCTATTCAGACACTTTCAAGTTATTTGAATAACAATAAATTTACTTTTAGTAACTATTCCCCGCCCTGCCCACGGTCAGTAGGGGACACCGATGGGCTTGGAAAGGCCGCCGTCCATCGGATGGGACGTTAAGCCGTGGCCCCGTGTGCGGGAGAGCCATACCCTGTGCACGTTAAAGAACACGCTGGATGGCCTTGACGGAGGCTACCATCTGTCTCCCAACAGCTGTTCTAGTAGGTCCCCTCCCCCAACCTTCTCTGAGCCTTCGGGGTCCATGTGACCTGGCCATTTAGCCCATAGACATGGTGTGCAAAAAAGTGCCGCTCAGAGGTAAAACAACCCAAGTCCCAATTGTGGGCGAGGGTGAATCAGTCAGTAGCGCTCCAAGCTCGTAATCTACAGTTCCCAGATTCGAGTCCCAGCTGGGTCAGCGTTACGATATATCTCCTCAAAACTCCCAGCCTTGCCCTAGATCAGGAGGGAATACAGATGTGTTGGAAAAGCTGCCGTCCATCGGATGGGACGTTACGCTGTGGCCCCGTCTGCTGGAGAGCCATACCCTGTGCACATTATAGAATACGCTGAATGGCATTGATGGGAGGTTACCATCTGTCTTCTAGCAGCTGTCCAATGGGTCCTCTTCCCCCACGCCCTGCCCACGGTCAGTAGGGGACACCGATGGGCTTGGAAAGGCCGCCGTCCGTCGAATGGGACGTTAAGCCGTGGCCCCGTGTGCCGGAGAGCCATACCCTGTGTACGTTAAAGAACACGCTGGATGGCCTTGACGGGAGGCTACCATCTGTCTCCCAACAGCTGTTCCAGTGGGTCCCCTCCCCCAACATTCTCTGAGCATTCGGGGTCCATGTAACCTGGCCATTTAGCCCATGGTGTGCAAAAAAGTACCGCTCAGAGGTAAAACAACCCAACCCAACCCTCTTCCCCCAACTTCCTCTGAACCCTTGGAGTCCTCTCTGCAAAACTTCCCACCATGACCATGGGCAATATGGGACACTAATGGACTTGGAAGGGAAGTCGTAATGTCGGATGGGAAGTTAAGCCCTGGTGCCGTATACGAAAAGTCGTAAACTGTGCACGTTAAAGAACATGCTGGATGGCCTTAGCAGAGGCTACCATCTGTCTCCCAACATCTGTCCAGTATGTCAATTCCCCCCAACATTCTCTGAGTCTTTGGGTTCCTTGTAACCTGGCTATTTAGCCCATGTTTGCAAAAAAAGGGCCGTTCACGGGTGAAATAGCCCAACCGAACCGTTGAGATCCTTGTGACCTGGGCATTTAGCCCATTGTGTGAAAAAACGTGCCTCTCAGAGTTAAAACAACTCATTCCATATAACCTAATGAAATATCTTCGGGCTATCACCAACAGGTTCCAAATGTCTGTGGGTTGCTTCATTTGAAATGGTAGTGACGCTAATAATGGAATTTTATTACTTTTATATTGGTCTTATCGTACATCAACACATTTACAACTTCGTACGAGTGTCATTCTTTCAACTGCTTCTGATCAATGCTAATCACTCCACGTTTAGAGCAAAAGTTCTGTTGCTCACTCATCAGTTACATTGTCTCTTAGGGACAAGGTGATCACGCAATCCATTTCGTGTAGTTTCCAACGCGGACTCATAAGTCGCTATTCTTTACATTTGAATTCATAATTTGATCTAAACGATCTGTTATTGCTTTATTGAGTGCACATAATTAAGATTCACATCTTAATCGACATTTATGTCTTTGTTTTACGCTTTTTCTAAGGACATAAAGGAGATTTTTGTGTCTTAGTCTGCTATCCATAAAGCATTCTTTTTCACAGTGACATAACACAAGTAGGCTTCCACACGAACAACAAGATCAGTCATGCATTTCCAACAGATTTTATTAATGCATGAACACACCACCTCAGTTGGTACTGTCACACTCTGGATCGTCTTATAAACATCCGCTTTCCCGTTAGTCAGCAGTTTTTAAGTTAACACTTCCTTTCGTAACCAGTCTCTTGGATATGATGAGAATCAGTGTTATCTCTCGGCAGACAATGTACAAGGAAAAAAGCCCATTTTACCACAAAGTATATTGTCATTTACACAATGTGATAATGCATTGTTTTTCACCAGGTTTCCCCGGGACCTTTGGGATTCACAGACAATTATTAGGTCATTTGGAAATTAAGTCAAATACATGAATAAATAAAGATTCAAATCAGATATTTTTCGTTATTATATCTCTAACATATCTTGAGTTGATGGACGTAGCTGACTTAAAAATTTTTTGCACTTCTTAATATGTTTTAGTAGGTATTTTTAGCCGGCCGTGAAAGAGTGGTTAGCACACTTGACTGCTGATCAAAAGGATCTGGGTTTAAACTCCGGGTAAGGCATGGCTATTTATGTTGTCTTTCTGCTGAGGTTCCGACATCCACACAGACCTTCTATTATGGAGTATTAAACTGACAGGCTCCTATTATGCCTCTGTGGCAACCAGTTGCTTGAAGAGGTATTTATTTTATGTATTTTATATGTGGTTCTTTTTTATTTTTGTGTTTCAATTTTGTAAATTTACTCTAAGTTTTGTAATGATAATATATTTTTCCTTGTGTTGTCTTTCTGCTATGGTTTCGTTTTTCTCAGATAATCTCTATGGAAAAATATACTGACAGCCTCAAGTTAGACTTCTGTGGCGAGCAGCTACTTGAGGGCTATTTATTTATGTTATAAAATATGTACTTGTGAACAAGGCACTTTGACACTTAAAATCCTTTAAGTAATGTTTTGTGATTCTGTCTACGTTAATTTCGATCGGATTCGAATATCCGTACTTGAGAATGGTAAGAAATCCTTTGGCACCAAAAATTTTCCTGTGACTTTTCAAGTTTAAAGGATCTTCGCTGATGAAATTGTCTAGTCCTGCTTTAGTTGATGGAAAGCTAAACCCACACCTGTCAGAAAGAAAACACCATTAGGCTTGGAAAGGCTGTCCATCGGATGAGATAAAATTTCCACCTGTTCTTCATTGAACATTTTAGGGATAAACTTCCTTTGGACAAAGTCGCATGATATCTGTAACTCAGTTGAACAGTAGTAGTTCCCCACTATGGGGGAGAAAGGGTCGAGCCACAAGGGCTCACCTTGACCCTGAAAGGTCGATAGATATCCAGGGAGTCAAGAAGCAGATCTCAGAAACTTTAAAAAGGTTTACAACCGATGTCGTACAAGATCAAATAGGGCTTGGGATGGCAATCGTGAAACCAAGAGAGGCCAAAATAGCGATTGATTTCTTCTATATATACAGGTGTACCAAAAATAAATGAATGAAAGTAAGCGAAGATTGTTTGGCCGTGTCAAACAGATTTTAGCGCTCTAAATATCCTCTGGATATAATCACTGTGGACGTGCAAAGAGTCATACGGGGCTATTTAGCCTTGATACAACCTACTGGGTATATTTGAGGGATCTCTAAATAAAAAAACATTGAAAGTGGAACTGTGTTTCTATATAGAATGTTTGTCTCAATTTGTTGAGACAGTCATTCAAATCTTTTAAGTAATTATATCTTCCAAACAAAAGAGAAAGCCTTTTAAGTTCTGCTTCTTTAGGGGAACAAAAAAAGGGGGGGTGTTGAGGAGATTAACGCAGCTCACTCGAGTGGGATCTGTGCAAACAACGGGCTAAATGGAAACCATCGCATTGTGAGTGTTGTGCGGAGCCAAAGTGGTACTCGAACCTAGGAACTGTAAAACGTGGGTGGGTTCGGATCTTCTAAACTGTATTTTCCCCTCAACTACTCTGTGCGTTTGTTGCAACAATGGTTTCCAATGGATATGTCCTAACGGAAATTTTGCTGTAAGAAACCTTTCATTAATGCACTCATTTCCTAGAAGAGCATCACTAGTGTATCTGCTGAGAAGCAGACCCACGCCTTGGTGATGCTTATTGTCGTCCCTCCCTGAAAAGAGAAATTTAAGATTATTTTTAAGAATCTGACCATTTTTTAAGAATCTGTCCATCTGGTCTCTTGCAAGCCGAGAGTATCTAAATTATAATGGTGGAATTCTTGTGTGAGGACATCAAGAGAAAAAGCTCTGTGCAGAGTCCTCACCTACGCCTATTTTTCAAGTATCAGTCGCACATCACCAATATCTGTTTATACAGCCACTCAATAGGTAGTTATGTCAAAAATATGGTATATTATGTCTCCATAGTAGTCTACTCAATAGGTATATTATGTCTCCATAGGTAGTTATGTCAAAAAGGCTTTTGACATAACTACCTATGGAGAGAAAATGGTTAGTGGGATGTTTAAAGAAACTATGTTTATTGAAAGAGGGAATGGAGATAATATCAAACAGCCCCCTAATCGCAGACATGGGGCAAAGAACCGTTCCCCCACTACTAAAGGCTGAAGCCATCTACACTGGAAGACTTCCTCCAATGTAGAATTTGACGATGCCAATAGAAGCAAAGAGTTCCGGTGCCTGCGATGACCTCTGCTCAGGATTATCCACCAGCTGATAAACATATCCTGTGAATCGAAATTTTGAATATTTTTTATGATAATGGTGTTGTTCCTATGAATTTTAGTAGAGTTATTATTGTCCCAACTTTTAAAAATGTGATCGCAGTTCTTGTGATAATTATAGAGGAATTAGTTTACTCTCTGTTCCAGGTAAAAGTTCTTTGCATGATTATACTTAATAGAATTAAGAATTTGGTTGATGGACAACTGCGTAATGAACAGTGTAGATTCTAAAGTGGTAGGGGATGTATTGATAAAATATTTTCACTTAAACAGATTTTTGAGAAATGTTTAGAGTTTCAGAAACCTGTGGTTGCTAGCTTTATAGATTTCAAAAAGGCTTTTGACTCTGTTGATCGACATAATTTGTGGTTGATTGTTAGATCATATGGAATACCTGATAAGTTGGTTAGTGTAATGAGAGCTCTCTATAATAACACATTGCCGTGTGTGAGAGCTCTCTATAATAACACATTGCCGTGTGTGAGAGCTAGTACGTCTTTCAGCGATTGGTTAGCATTGCTAGTGGAATTAGACAAGGGTGCATTTTGTCTCCTTTTCTCTTTAGTTATTCATTATGTAATGCGAAATTCTTTGCAAGGGAAAGATTTTAACTCTAAATGGTCTAGAGATTTCGAAATTTCTGGTTTAGATTATGCAGATAATTTCGCCCTTTTGGCTACTGATGTTGATGAGAAGAATTTGTTCATTAGGGCTGTTAATGAGACTGGTAATAGAGTAGGTTTGGCGATAAACAGAGAAAAAACGAAAGGGATATAAATTGGTCAGGCAGATGGTTTTCAGTTGCTTTGAGTGGCTGTATCGAGCAAGTGACTCAGTTTAATTATCCTGGGAGATATGTAACAGATATCGGTGATGTGCGACTGAGATAAATAGAGTAGGAATTGCCGCTGGGACTTTTAGGAATTTATGGAGACTATCGAAAAATAGGCGTATACACCTAATGACTGTAATTAAGCTGTATAATAATTTGGTTCTTTTAAGGTTAGTTATGGTAGCGAAACATGGACCCTTTGTAAGCAGGATAACAAGAAACTTGATGCCTTTGATTCTAGATGCTTACGCAGTGTCTTGTTCATTAGGTGGTTTTACTTTGTAAGTAATGATGAGGTTAGAAGAAGTCATTAACTTCTTTTCAGCAGCATATTGTGCTGAGAGGGACTGCGTTGGTTTGGCCATGTTGCCCTTATGCATATCTGCAGATTTGCAAAGAGGATTATGAACAGTGTGCCTAAGGGTATCAGAAAAAGGGGGAGACCTAGGATGCGATGGACAGACAATGTCAAACAGGATCTTGCTAGAATTGGCCTAGAGTGGCCAATTGCAGCAGCTGTAGCTCAAAAGAGACACGTCTGGTGAGCCAAACTACACAGTTTGGTTGGACCTCCGTAGTCGATGTCTGCATGAGGATTTTGTATGTATGTAGATATTAAGAAATTAATCACAGATGCTTGTTGGAACAGACAGTTAAAAATTGCCCACTATGTTAAGAAGTAAACCCTAAAACACAGTAAATTTCTTTCAGATTGATTATTTTGTAGTGTGCAACTATCACTGCGGTTTTGTTTTGATATTTAAGTATAAGGAATACGTTTTGGTCACCGCTCGATTTCATTATACTTTCACTATAAATAGTTGTTCCTATTGGATGAAAAAGATTGAGTGCTCTAGAAAATACTATATTTTATGAATAGTTTTAATTTGCAAGATATTGAGAATGAAGAGAATTAAACGAGATTCCATATTACCGGAATAGGCATCTAACCATCAATTTATTGACTTATATGCAATTATTTATCTATATTTCACCTAATGTGTAGTTGTAGTATTAATGTGTAATGCAAGTTGGCGAAGCTATTTGTGCGGATTTTATTTTCAAATCATTAACATTTATTCCGGGTAAACTATCACATATTATATTACCATTACTCAATATTTGCATGTTAAATTTACAATAAAAATAAATACCCCCTCAAGCAGCTGCTTGCCACAGAGGTCCGACAGGAGCCTGTCAGTTTGTATACCAAAATAGAAGATCGAGAGGATGGCAGGACCTCAGCAGAAAAACAACACATACAACCATGCCTTATCCGGGGCTCGAACCCAGGTCCCTTAGATCAGTAGCCAAGCGCGCTAACCACTCGGCCATGGGACGGCTAAATTTACAATGGATGGAATATAATCTTGAAAGGACTGCAATTTACAGGCCTTTGTTTTCGTTGCTTTAGTCCAGAATTTGTTCCGAATATTTCTTATTTTTAATAGTATTTCTTATAGTAAGAAAAAATTTCCTTTTCAATTTCGTAAGAGGTCCAAAAAAAATTATTTAACTTTTAGTAATATATTATTAAAAATTTACTCTTTTAGCTATGGCATTTGTAAATGAATCAAAAACACTCTGGTTAACGTGGTCGAGCATTCATTATTTCGCTACACAATATTGCAAATGGAATATTATTGTGTCAACAATTGAATCCTCTTTGACGGAAACGTAAGAGCTTCCTTTCTACTCTATTCATTTTTGCCATGTCCCTTATCGAGTGAAGCAGAAGGTCCTGTCGGTTCCTGTCAGAGAGCTGAAATGGAAGAAGAGTCATTCTGCGGGGATATCTAAGAACATAGGTAAGGTAAGACAGCAGAGGTAGGTGAAATTTTATCCCTTGCATTAAAATATTCACATGAATTTAATAGTGGGGCGGGGGTGGCTCAGTCGGTAGCGCGTCAGCCTCGTAATCTGTAGTTCCCAGGTTCGAGTCCCAGCTGGGACAGCGTTGAGATTTATCTCCGCAAAATTCCTCGCCCTGCCCACGGTCAGTAGGGGACACCGATGGGCTTGGAAAGGCCGCCGTCCGTCGAATGGGACGTTAAGCCGTGGCCCCGTGTGTGGGAGAGCCATACTCTGTGCACGTTAAAGAACACGCTGGATGGCCTTGACGGGAGGCTATCATCTGTCTCCCAACAGCTGTTCCAGTGGGTCCCCTCCCCCAACCTTCTCTGAGCCTTCGGGGCCCATGTGACCTGGCCATTTAGCCCATTGTGTGTAAAAAAGTGCCGCTCACAGGTAAAACAATCCAATCCAATCTGACCACGAAAGACCCGTCATATTAGAAATTTCTTAATGTTTCTAACTGAAGTACCCTCAGGCACAAGTTTTCAGGTTCATAGCACACCTAGGTGGAAATTTGATCTCTAACCTGACTGGACAAGTCACAACCAAAATTTCGGAACTTTTCTGAAAAGTAGAACTCGAAATACCTCAGTTTTCAATTGTTTATCTCCCTTGTATTCATCGGATGCAAAATTTCGTAAACGTTCTGAGATCTACATCCCGAAATAATCCCAAGCCTCAATTTTTCATTTTTCAGCATTTTTAGATCAAGATTCGACCTCTATTTGACTTCGAAGTTCACACCAGATGTCAAATTCAGAATTTTTCTCGCTAACCCAGATAGGTATAACAACCATAATACATAATCTTTTCTGCATCAAAGTTAAAATTAATGTAATCCTTCTTTCCCTCTCAACGCAGTTATCTATATATGTATGTGCGGGGGTGGCTCAGTCGGTAACGCGCCAGGCTCGTAATCTGTAGTTCCCAGGTTCGAGTCCCAGCTATGTCAGCGTTGAGATTTATCTCCGCAAAATTCCCCGCCCTGCCCACGGTCAGTAGGGGACACCGATGGGCTTGGAAAGACCGCCGTCCGTCGGATGGGACGTTAAGCCGTGGCCCCGTGTATGGGAGAGCCATACCCTGTGCACGTTAAAGAACACGCTGGATGGTCTTGACGGGAGGCTACCATCTGTCTCCCAACAGCTATTCCAATGGGTCTCCTCCCCCAACCTTCTCTGAGCCTTCGGGGTCCATGTGACCTGGCCATTTAGCCCATGGTGTGCAAAAATGTGCCGCTCATAGGTAAAACAACCCAACCTAACCCACTACCAATTTTCATTGCTTCTCCTAAACCCTTACCAAATCTAGCTCTTCGTGCAAACTTCTTCTCATCACTGATTGGTACATTTTAACTAAAATAATGGTCCCCGCAAGGAGGATTCCTAAAATGTACAAGGACGAATTGCATTTATAGTTCTTTATCTGTGGTTCATTTATGGTTACTTTGCGATTTGAATCTAAAAACGTGGGTGTAGAAATTCAAAGGCTCCAGAAATTTTAATGTGACCAACAGCCAATTTCATCTTGTGATCAGTATGAGATAACCAGTGTTGCCATACTGAAATAGCATAATTCCAGCCAAAAGCAATGAAAATTAATGCTTCATGTAATCGCGTAAATTGTGCTTTTCCCATAAAGTTTTTGATATTTTGAAACCAGTACGCCTATCTCCTCACCTTTCCTACGTTCGTTGATTCCTAGGGGTGCGGGGAACACAGCACCGCTCTATATTTTATATCAGTGGTTCTCAAACTGTGGGTCGCTACCCTCAGGCCGCTTGGAAGGGGTCTCAAATCTCAGGAAGTTTATATTTGCTGGTATATTTAGAATAAAAAATATTTTAATAATATGATAGTGTTTTGTTACAAATTTATTACTTAAAATGCAAAAAGATAATTTTATTTAATTTTATTATATGTAAATGAAATTATCAGATATAACTACATACGTCATGAATTGCAGACAAGAGGGAAGGAGAATAATAATTTTATGTTCCATTCTAGTTAGGTTGGGTTGTTTTACCTCTGAGCGGCACTTTTTTGCACACCATGGGCTAAATGGGCAGGTCACATGGACCCCGAAGGCTCAGAGAAGTTTGGGAGAGGGGACCCACTGGAACAGCTGTTGGGAGACAGATGGTAGCCTCCCGTCAAGGCCATCCAGCATGTTCTTTAACGTGCAAAGGGTATGGCTCTCCCGCACACGGGGCCACGGCTTAACGTCCCATCCGACGGACGGTGGCCTTTCCAAACCCATCGGTGTCCCCTACTGACCGTGGGCAGGGCGGGGAATTTTTGCGGAGATAAATCTCAACGCGCACCCAGCTGGGACTCGAACCTGTGAACTACAGATTACGAGCCTGGCGCGCTACCGACTGAGCCACCCCCGCCCCCCAGGAAGAGGGAAGGAGAATAATAATTTTATGTTCCATTCCAGAGAGTCAAATAATTTTGTGTGCTATTCTACGGGACTGCATAATTTTTTAGAATTTTGGGGTCAAACTGTTTGTAAAGCACTGCTTTATGTTTTAATTATGAATTCAGTGGAATCGTGTAAGAAACCATCATTCTGCGATATAATTTCGTTCAAATCCATAGTCGAGATGATGTCTGATATTTTTAATTAATATTATGAGCTCCAAGCCTATGGCTTGTATTATCGAAGTCTAAAATAGTGCCTGATTGACAATAACAAAAATAAAACACATTTGTTTGGAAAATAAAATCTGAAAACCCACTATTTATCTAGAAAATAGCGAGAATTCTCAGTAGTTCCATGATAAGTACTAACTGCTTCGCGATTCTAAAGAGTTTGGCTCTTGAAATCACTCCGCTAGACCTAACTTTGCATTCTCAGAAACTTCAACCGCCAAAAAAACGTAACGTAGAAACGTACGATCTTCGACGGTTATTTCACACACCAGGCATCTCATTAACGAAAAAAAGAGAGCCGGAAAACTAAAAGAGAAGTAGCAGAAAAGAGATAGAAAAGCTTTCCTAAAAACATTTTCCCTTTAGAAGACAAAAAAGTACCTTAAAAAGAAACCATTCACTCGATCGCAAACGTAAAGACACCACGCGCTCAAAAAATGGCCACGATACGCTACACGGGTCAGCTCGATAGAGGGCGCCCTGCGCATCGCCTCCGTGCCATGTGAAGAGCAGCAGAGAGCAAGCGTCACTCACACAGGAGGGCCAGCGCTCGGCACAGATCCAAGCCCGATCATTGGCTTAGCGCGCCGAGCGACGGCTCCTCCCCCCAGCCGGTCGGAGACGAGTGGCGCCTATGACGTCAAACCTCTCCGCCGACTGAGGCACGAATGTTTTGGTTTTGGACTTGGAAAAAACTGCACTCGCTCGCGCGGACGAGCGGAAGCTGTTCAATCTCGCCTTTTAAAAGCAAAAAACAAAATATTTGGCCGAGGCCAAAAACAAAATACAACAAGAAACTGATACTCAATAGTCCAAAAAAGGACACAAAAATAAAACCGGGCACGCAGGACACAGGGAACATATAAAAAAACACTACAAAAAAAGAAAATCTTTCCAATTTTTCCAGAAGAGGGGTTTTTTTTTGAAACCTCTATCGAGGCTTCGCCTCTTCTGGACACATTTACAAATAACACGAAAGGTAGTACTGGGCAACCAATAATCATTATTAAAATGTCTATAGCATCGGCCCTTCCAAAGCAGCGCTTTCGTCGTGCTGAGTACTATATTCATGACATAATTGTTTTTCCTGGTTCCATTTGTGTGGAAGATGACTTCTTCTAACGAGAGGCTCTGGATTTTCATCCAGTTACATATGTCCTTCCAAACCGCTGCCGCAAATGGACAATGATAAAGAATATGGCCGATATCTTCGATATTATCGCAAATTTGACATTTATCGGAGATAAAGGCCATTCTACGATGTAGAATAAACCGGGTCGGAAGGGCATTGTGAGTCGCTAGCCAGTTAATATCCCGATACTCAGTAATGGTACCAGGATTATAAATATTGTCCCAGGCTTTAGCCCAGTCGATATTATGATATCAGTAGGCAATGGGAGCCACCCAGGGCGGCAGAAAAGACAGATACAGGTCCCTTAGAGGCATTTCGCTGACCGAAGCACCGCTACTCAGCCTCTCACAGAACCTGTATACGTCCGCCAACGTTGGGACATGTTTACAGATTTCGGGCAACGATATTCTGCCACCTGGCTTCCCAGTTCACAGAATTTCCAGCCCAAATAGTTACTGAAAGCGGCTCCTGGAAAATCAACATTACTAATATTAAGTGACGAACATTTGTTTGGAAATTAAAATCTGAAAACCCACTATTTATCTGAAAAATAGCGAGAATTCTCAGTGATTCCATGATAAGTACAAAATGCATCGTGATTTGGAAGAGTTTGGCCCTTCAAATCACTCCGCTAGACCTAACTTTGCATTCTCAAAAAACTTCAAACACCGAGAAAACGTAACGTAGAAACGTAAGTTCCTCGGCGGTTATTCCACACTCCAGACATCTCATTACAGAAAGAAAGAGAGCTGAAAATGAAATAAGAAGTAGCAGGAAAGAGATAGGAAAGCTTTCCTAGGTACATTCAGACTTTAAAGACACAAAGGTTTATTCTCAAAGCAACCAGAAACACAAACGCAAAACGTAAAGGCAACAAGCGCTCGAAAAATCGGCCACGATGCGCCACACGGGTCAGCCCGACAGAGGGCGCCCTGCGCTTCGCCTCCGTGCCATGCGAAGGGCAGAAAAGAGCACACGTCACTCACACAGGAGGGGCCAGCGCTCGGCACAGATCTAAGCCCGACCATTGGCTCAGCGCGCCGAGCGCCGGCTCCTCCCCTCAGCCGGTCGGAGTCGAGAGGCGCCAGTGACGTCAGTCTTCCCCGCCGACTGAGAAACGAATGTTTTGGTTTTGGACTTTGAAAAGAAACAGCGCTCACTCGCGTAAACGGGCACACGCTGCTCAATCAAGCCTTTTTAAAGCGATAAACAAAATTTTTGGCCGAAGCCAAGAAACAAAAACTACTAAAAACAGACTCTCCATAGTCCAGTAAAGGACACAAAATAAAAAACGGGCACGCAGGCCTCTAGGTACATATAATAAAACACTATAGAAAAAGAAAATCTTTCCAATTTTTCCAGAAGAGGGGGTTCTTTTTGAAACCTCTATCGAGGCTTCGCCTCTTCTGGACACATTTACAAATTACATGAAAGGTAGTACTGGGCGACCACGAATTTTTATTAAAATGTCTATAGCATCGGCACTTCCAAAGCATCGCTTTCGTCGTGCCGAGTACTATATTAATGACATAGTTACTTTTTTTGGTCCCATTAGTGTGAAATAGGACTTCTTCAAACGAGAGGCTCTGGATTTTCATCCATTTACATATGTCCTTCCAAACCGCTGTCGCAAATGGGCAGTGATACAAAATATGGCCAATATCTTCGATATTATCGCAAAATTGACATTTATCGGAGATAAAAGCCATTCTACTATGTAGAGTAAGCCGGGTCGGAAGGGCATTGTGAGCCGCTAGCCAGTTGATGTCCCGATAATCAGTAATGGTACCAGGATTATAAATATTGTCCCAGGCTTTTTCCCAGTCGATATTGGGATATCGGTGGGCAATGGGAGCCACCCAGGGCGGCAGAAAAGACAAATACAGGTCCCTTAGAGGCATTTCGCTGACCGAAGCACCGCTACTCAGCCTCTCACAGAACCTGTATACGTCCGCCA
This sequence comes from Ryuthela nishihirai, assembly GCA_038380435.1. Classification (NCBI taxonomy): domain Eukaryota; kingdom Metazoa; phylum Arthropoda; class Arachnida; order Araneae; family Heptathelidae; genus Ryuthela; species Ryuthela nishihirai. The sequence continues at coordinate 19,398,133 of JAWZYU010000001.1, read as the reverse complement.
GCTCTCTATAACGTTGGGACATGTTTACCGCTTTTGGACCACGATATTCTGCCCCCTGGCTTCCCAGTTTACAGAAACTCCAGCCCAAATAGTTACTGAAAGCGGCACCTGGAAAATCAACATTATTAATATTAATAAGCGCCGTTTGCAGGGAAACTGCTTTCTGCCACGAACCGGGATGTTTAATATTTAAACCTCCTTCTTTACAGGGGCGATAGAGCATGTAACGTGAGATTTTGGCCTTCGTGCCCTGCCAAATAAAGTCAAAAATAATTTTCGTAAAATCCGAAAGAAACTGCGTTGGAGGTTTAAAGACGCTGCCTAACAGAGTAAATTTTGAGATCAAAAGTGCATTCGCCAATTTGGCACGGTTAGCGAGAGATAAGTCAACTCCAATCCAAATCTGTTGACTTTCCTTTGCTTTTTTAAGCACTTCGGTCCAAGTTTTATAATGGCATCCTGACCTGTCAAAATATACGCCAAGTATTTTGATAGGTTCATTACCTGGCGCAATAATATTGTACCTGTTTGTATTCCATTTGCCCCATGTCAGAGCTCTTGTCTTATCCAGATTAAGCTCTGCTCCTGTGGCTTTTGAATAAATTTTAAAAATATTAAAAAACCTATCTAGAGAAAATTCATTCTCAAAAAAGAAATTTATGTCGTCGGCATAGGCGACATATTTTAGCTGGACACTGGTTCTTCCCGGGAGTGCAATTCCCTGAAAGAGCCTATCAGCTTGAATTTTCCTAGCTAAAGTTTCAATGGTCAAAACAAAAACCAAAGGTGACAGAGGGCATCCCTGCCTTACCCCTTTGGAGACACGGAAGAAGGCAGAGATGCTCCCATTCACACTGACACCACTTTCAATATTTTTATATAAACATTTAAGAGTGTTTACAAAATTATTCCCAAAGTTATGGGCTTTGAATAGATGCCACAAGAAATTATGTGACACTCTATCAAAAGCCTTATTTTGATCAACAGAGAGTAAACAGCATTTGCTACGTTTAAAATTTACGTAATCCACTGTATCCGCCAAAATGCTTAAATTTTGATTGATTTTTCTCCCCCCTACCGAGCAAGTCTGCAAAGGTCCAATAAGGGTCGAAAGAACTTTACTCAATCTGATCATAATAACTTTTGCAAAAATCTTGTAATCACTGTTTAACACCGAAATTGGTCTCCAATCATGAACAGAAATATTATTTCCATCGGATCGTTTACCCAATAGTGCAATTTTTGCCCTTTTCATGTTTGTAGACATTTCTCCATCAGTAACTAAGTTGTTAAACAGAAGTGCTAATGGGACTCGCAGAGTCCTTGCATATGCCTTATAAAATTCGATCGGGAAGCCATCAGTGCCAGCGGCGCTTCCCGATTTCATTTCTTTTATTGCTCTCTCAACTTCAAGACCTGTGATGGGCCCTTCAAGCATTTCTTTATGGACATCTGAGATTAGAGGACAATCTGTTAGCCACCTCTCCATGTCTTCATCCTGTAGCTGGTCCTCACAAAACAGTTTTTCGAAATATTTAACAAATACTTTTTTAATGTTTTCGGAGCCGAAAATTTCCCCCCCCCCCCTCCGCATCGCGAATGGAAGTGATGGAGGAGACTTCCATTTTTTTAGGGGCCGCATGTTTGAAGACAGAGGTAAAATTTTCCTCCATTTCAATTTTTTTTTCTGCCGAAAACTGTTCTGCTTTGAGGCCAGTTGACAAATATATTTCAGATATTTCATTTTTGACAGATTGCACTAATAGGTAATTAGCCTCGCTTTGACATCCACCTCTGTTCAGATTCAAAGCAATTCTCCTCAGGAAATGTAATCTTTCCCTTTTTTCCTTTGCAAGTCGCCTTCCCTCTGTTTGTAAACAAACGCGAAGCTTTCCCTTTAGCCCCTCCCACCAGGAGCCGGTAAACGAATCGGCTAGCGCGATGTCTGACTCTAATATGTCAGTCAAAGTTTGCTTCAGATTTACATTTCCCAAGTGGGAAATGTTCATTTTCCACAATCCTTTGCCCCTCCTATCCTGCCCCGGAAAGGTGATATTTCCTGAAGTGACCCGATGGTCGCTGACGTAATAACTCTGGCAGTTTACCTCAGCGATCTCAAAATCAAAACAATAAGGTAGGAATTGGCTGGAGACATAAATTCGATCAATTCTCCGCTGTATCTGGCCGTCTGAGGTCGACCAGGTAGCAGAGAATTGATCATCGTGTTTGCATCTCCAAACGTCCGCCAGATTAAATCTGCTTACCAATCGAGCCAGCTGTAATCGACTGCTGTCCGACTGATCAGTAGACCCCCCCCGGACGTCTAAATCTACATCCACGACTGAATTAAAGTCTCCTGCCAAAACCAAACAATCATATGAATCATTTAGAAAATAATATAAATTGCTAATCAACTCCGTTCTCTCCTTCGACCTGTTGGGACTATAAATATTCACCATACAGATACGAAACTCATCAACTTTCACCACAAGCTTTACAATCCGCCCTTCTACGTCAGCTTCAAATTTAATGATGTTATAATTTTTAAGTCGATTTTGTAGAATCGCTACACCACAAGAGTTTGTAGTACCAAACGAAAAGTATGACCTATGCTTGTCATGACGTAACAGTTCTTTTGCCCACGACGCAGTGTCCAGATGGGTCTCTTGAAGAAACATGAAATCAACGCAATTATCATCCATGAAGCCACGGATCCATCTCTGTTTTTTTTCCGATCGGGTACCTTGCACGTTTAATGAGGCAAATTTTAGCTGTGGTCCCATCGAGAGGAGAGAAGAGTACAGCTCAAAAATCGCCAAAAAACAAAACAAAAAACTCAGGGCGAAAAACGCCCAGTACTACCAGAAACTAAAAACATCTAGCTCACTCAGAGGTTCGGAGAATCGCTGTCTGAATCCGACAGCATCACCGCCTCTATAGAGCCTTTCATAATCCCTTCAAGTATCTCCGTCGCTGAGGTTGATTCACTATCAGAGATAGGAAGGGAAGATTGACCATCACTTTCGTCCTTAATATTGTCTTTAAGGAAATCCACTCGCGTGGAAGCAGACGAGAGTTCGTGTCCTTTCGACGTTTTTGATTTTTTTATCGGTGCCGGCGTAGCTTTCCCGTTGGCGCTGCCGCGCTTAGTAGATTGCACGGCCAGCTTCTTTTCAACTTGTGGTGGGACAACAAGGGTGGATTTCATGTTGTCCGTGCTTTTTCCGGACTTTGTTTTCGTAGATCTTGGAGATTCCGGCACAATCGCCGCTTTGGCAGTAATTAACTGCTCGCCGGAGCTTTCGGCGGACGAAATCGCAGTTTCGGCCGCAGCTTCGGCCGTAACGGCTGGCGCCTGTTGTGCTGGTTTTTCAGCCGATTGAGTCGCCTTTGGACCTGCAACTGCATCCGCAAAAGTGCGAACATGGCAGGAACTAAAGGTATGACCAGCTGTGTTGCACTTTTTGCACGGAAAAACACAATCTTTTTCGAGGTGGGTACTCGCCTTGCAATTTTTACAGAAGATCGCAGTACATTGCGCTGCGAAATGGCCCTGCAGGGAACATTTTTTGCAGGTTATTACAACACCTGCATATACAATGATAGCCTGACATCTAGCGATTGACATGGCATTGGGTACTGCCCGTGCCATATCCATAACCACTATTCTGGACCCCGTGAAAGCACCTTTAAATCTTCCATCCTTCTTCTGCTCATACTCTATAGAAATAACCTTCCCATACGGGGTAAGGGCGGCAGTTATGACCTCATTTGCTACTTCAAATAGGACTCTATGTACCATTACAGTGACGATGTTGGATCCTGCTCTTTCAATGTTTACTTTTTTCCCTCCAACGTCTAATTGTCCTAGCGCTAGCATTTGAGCCATCTGCTCCATCGTCTGTAAAGTGACGAAAAGCTTATGGCCATTCCAAGCCTGAATAGCCTTTAAAGCCTTGTCACCAAACAAATCGGCTATCACACCAAGGGTACTTAATTGTGACACACCAGTTGTTGTCAACAAAACTGTAAGGGGATAATTATTGATCGCAGACATTTTCACACAGCGAGAATCGGAGAAAACAGTAGGTAACGTGACGAAACAGTTCACCAGGTAATAAAAACTAGCTTCTACAACTCACCCAACAAGAAAATGAATACTCTGCATCAACAATCTGACTGTTTGCAACAAACTGTTGAACTGAGACGAGAAAACGGAATCCCAAAGGGGCTGCACCTACAAAAGAGATCGAAGTGAAAAGTAAAGCAATTTAATATAATAATTTACTTTAATTAAGTGGCGGTTGACAAATTAATCATGCTAATTTGGTTCAGGATATTAAATTTATTTTATGATATCAATACATATTTTACTATCATATTAAATTATCCCAAAATATAAAATATTATTCACTAATTTTTTTCTAACTTCGCTTTTGCGGAAAAGGGTAAAGAGTGAATTTTTATTCCAAATCATCACTTTCTGCAGGGCGAGAAAGGTGCTATAACAGATTCAACACAGCTGAGTTAAATTAAAAACTTAATAACTATACGAACTGTTTTAGGGGGCGGGGGTGGCTCAGTCGGTATCGCGCCAGGCTCGTAATCTGTAGTTCCCAGGAGATCTGATCGATTGCAGCGCCCTCTAAACATGGCAAATTCGTGTATTGCAGTGAAGCCACCTAGCCAGGGAGAGGAGCCAGTTCCTTGCGTTATTTTTCCACCGCCCAGCGAGGTTTTAAATTGCTTACACCACGTCACTAATTTTACATATTTCTTAAATTTTACCATCATGATTAACTTTACACAAGAATTCGCTAAAATTATTTTCCTTAATAAAATCTCATTTTGTAAAACAAGAGGTAGTTATGCTCAACATAGAAATTTTAATATTTTGAACATTCTACTATATTTAATATATTACAATAAATTGAAATTTATGGCTTAATGCGAGACAACATGTTTTGTTTAATTATATTTATTAGATTTTAGGATATTTTCAATTAAAGTCACATCGAGTTTCTTACTTGTATAAACTGTCAATAGATGGCAGCAGGCACTTCTCGTATCAACCATAAAAAAATTTACTATTAGAACAAACTGCAGACACCTATATATGTCGATATGCTCCAGGGAACACCAAACTGCAACATACATTGACTTACATGTTCGCAAGATGAGTAAATGTATTAATTTATATATTAATTTTAAAAATTCTGCAAAATTACTCAAAATAAACATACAACGGCTTTTCCAGGTATGGTAAAATATACTCCTGAACGGGATAAAATACTCACTGAATAACCTTAGGGTCAGCTATCACTATGCCAAACAGTCATGGGTGTTAGACAGGTTGAAACACTGATTAAATCGCTATAAATATACCAAGAGTAAGACAAACCACAGCTGCAGTGGACTAAAAAATCATTGCACTGCGCATGCGCAGATCGTCCCTTACAGGTGTTTTTGTGCATGCACATCAATTTGCCACGTTCAGCTTCGGTAAAATTCCGCAGAACGGCGCCACTTACGCTTGTGCGAAGCTAGCCTTCTTCTCCTTAGACCTTCTTTGACACTAATACAGAAATGTCCAAGTGAAAAAATAGCTGAGAGGGTTGATGAAACCTTGAAGATTCAATCTTTTTATTTGGTAAATAATTCAATTTCTACAAAAGTAGAAACTGGAGCAAGATGTAATTGGTGGCACGGATGATGTCTGCTGAATTGAAGCGAATCGTTAATTTTTTTAAATATTATTTTAATATTTCAACAGGTAACTACAATTATCACGAAAAAATGTTTATATGTATTGGAATCAATAAAATTGTGAAGTGGTACTCGTTTTATTTTCGATAAATTCTCAGTTAGATGTATCTGAAGTGTCGTTAGATGTATAAAGGATTTAGTTTTGTCTTAGCTTATTTATTGCTATAGAGACTCCACGAGGACAGATTTTACGACTAATGTGTAAAATATGTCAAATATATTTCTAAATGAATTCTTTGATGCTGTAGATTTTCCGTTTTATTTAATAGAGGACTGAAGCAGGATATTATGTTATATCGATGTGACATAACACAGTTTGAAGACGATGTGTTTCTATAACACAACATAAAGTATATTAAATGTTAGATCTCTAGCACTAGACAGCTAAATATTGATTTCTGAGAGTATTTTCGGTCGCAGATCTCAGAAATGCTATGAAATTTGGATGTGATTGGTTCTTTTTTAAGGAGAAGTAGGTACTCCCCTACACAAAGGATAGAGATAACCTAGAAGCTTGATATGGCTTGTTGCGGTTTCTCATAAAACATACAAACACACAAGAAGATTGCTCCCACTGGTCTTAATAGTTAGGTATGGCAACGCCAAACCCTGATGTGACCATCATCTGCACCCACACAGAAATGTGACTCATCCGCATCATGCTGTCGTACATGGAATCATTTGCATAGGATATCCGATCTAGGTATGGTAATGATTTGGTGTCACTGCATTCCACGTTTATGAATGTTTTAAATTTTGTTTCCTTGAGTGCATGTTAGATGCCTCAGTTTGTCAGAAAATCTTAACCTGAAACAATGAGATAAATTCCGCCACATTTCAAAATATTCACGATAGCCGAAGATGTAAATGCAATTTTGTCAGACTCTAGAGCAGTCGCTTCCAACCCAAACTTAATGTAGAGCCAATAGGAAAAAACTATATCCTTAAAAAGCCGCATGAAAAATTCTCTACTTACAAAAGTAAACATATATTTCTAAATGAGTACTGAATAAAAAAAAATAAATAAATACCCCCTCAAGCAGCTGCTTGCCACAGAGGTCTGACAGGAGCCTGTCAGTTTATATACCATAGAAGGTCTGAGAGGATGGCAGGACCGCAGCAGAAAAACGACACATACATCCATGCCTTACCCGGGGCTCGAACCCAGGACCCTTAGATCAGTAGCCAAGCATAGCAAAAAAAAAACTGTTTTTTAAAGAATCAAGAAAATCTTTTGATTAAAAATAAAAATACACATTTTTAATGAGTAGTATGAATAGTAAAAATCGTTTAATTATATAAACCAAAACTGTTTGATCAAGAAATTGGAATAAATGAGCTAGAATCAACATTTTGATTATTTGTGTTATGAGCAGCATTCTTTTGCAATGAATACCGGGTTGAACGGAGCCTGTTGTAGAAGATAAAATAATAAAGGATTTTAAATATGAATTATTTCAATTTTCCAATATTTTGAGATACTCTTAATTGTTAGGGGGACGACGATTTATAGGGAAACCTACGCACGAAATCTGGCTTGACTGTCAAAAGTGTTCCAAGGAAAATTCACATTTTCTCGTTTTTTAAAAATAATATATTAATCATACCTAAAATTTGCTCTGATTTTTATTTTTATTTGAAGGAATTTAATGAACAGTATTTTTTTACCAATTATGGCAAATCACGACCTATATACGAAATTAATTCCGTCTGTCATATTCATAAAGTAATCGAAATTAAGGTTTTCCCTATTTGACAATAACCATCAGTACTTACACGTGTCGAAATATTTTAAGGCCTGATCTGTCAAATATCCCTTGAAACGGGTTTATAACTTTAAAAACTTTCACGTCATTTTTGAAATTAGCTATGACGTGAATTTAACCCGAAAATATTGATAAAAAAGCAATTTATATGTTGTAAATTACAGCAGATTAATTTTAATCTAACGTATTGTTTAAGATATCAGGTTTTCAATTTTTACATTATAGTAAATTATGATAATATAATGAAACTATAAGCATAATTATTTAATCATTTTTCCATAATATAAATATTACCGTTGAGAAACTTTGGACGGTTATTATATAAATTTATGTTTATTTCTATATAACAAGTAGGGTATATATATAGATTTCTGTATAACTAGTAGAATATTCCACGTATATAAGAAAACGAAAGAAAAGCAACGGTTAGATACACTCAATAATCACAATCTCTTTATCTATTTATTATATTGTCTCCAATCGAGCATATCTGGGACTGGATCGGAGAAAGACTCTTCCGCGAGCCACGGCAGGCAACGACCATCGCTGAATTTCGCGTCCAAGTTGAAAGCGCATGGAATGGTATCCCCCAGCGTGATATGCATCATTTGTACGACCGATCGCATGCCAGATTGGAAGATTGTATTGCTGCTCGAGGAGGTTCAACATCTTATTAAAATGTGTCTTCTGTAAAATATAACATTCATTAAAAGATTGAATAAACATTGAATCACTCCACACGTGTGATCACTGTCCTTTCTCAACAAGTTGTTTCTACTAAATAATTCTCATAAATTACGCTTCAATTGTTAATGGTGTTCTTTTTTTCAATTTCCACCAGTGTATAAAGTTCATTTAGAAATTAATTTTAACAGTAATAAATCATCATTACCTATTTCTGTTTCTGATTTAAAAAAAAATATGTACACTCCTCATCAAATATTTCCTCAATAAGAAGGAATATCATGCTTATGATGCAAAGTGACTGAAAAGGTAGTAGTGTAGATAACAAATGATCATATTCTCACCCCGTTTAATGAGTTGGATATAGGAATATTACGGTGACATCAGTACGAGGTGTTGCCGCCTTTCGCGACAATACAATACATTAGGAATTGAATAAAAAAGCTTCCTAATAATGTCCTCCAGATTTGCTGCACTTGTACTTAAGATCCGTCACATTATGAGTCAGTTCTGTCCTCAGATATCGTTTCATGAAGACATCGTTCAGGTCCCAGATGTGCTCAATCGGCGATAGATACAGCAACTGAGCTGGCCATGGTAGCACGGGAATGGCTTATAGACACTATTGAGCAATGCGTGCGGTATGTGATCTGGAATTATCCTGCTGGAATGTGGTGTTTGGCATGCAGTGCAGGAGTGGTAAAATCATAGGGTGGTGTATTGTATCGAGATACCGCTGGATGGTTGAATTACCCTCCATCGTTATGAGAGAAGATCAATTGTCATAAGAGATGGTACCTAACATCAGATTTCAGCAGTGACCGCTTATATGGTGATCAACAATACACCACGTAGAACCTCTTTCATTGTTATGTCGCCACACATGTTAGTGCGACTATCATTCTATCCCAAACAGATGTGGGCCTCATCGCTGGAGACAATACACAGTCGTATTAGAATAATATGACCACCTACCATAGTATATGTATGATAGGTGGTCACATTATTCTAATACGACTGTGTATATCACCAATCATGTCATTCTGCTCGTTCGTTGCACCACTGCAATCTTCCGTGCATGTGATTTTGAGTGAGCTATATGCAGAGGAGAGGACACCTTCTTTGCATTCCAACTTATTGCAAGCTTCAGTGAATGTTACTGACAGATATGAGGTGTCCCATCAGTTGGCGTGTCACTGTATACCTGTGTGTTCAAGTAGCGTTTCTGGTACTGACAACCACAAGGCAAAGTTGCTGATTATCCTGATTCGTGGACACTCAAGGACTACCATATCCTGAAAAATGACGTGAACCACCTTCCCGTGTAAGTTTCTGCCACAGTGGCCAACTGTTCGCGCGTGCGAGGCCCGTAATCTGTACTTCCCAGGTTCGAGTTCCAGGTGGGTCAGCGTTGAGATTTATCTCCGCAAAACTCCCCGCCCTGCCCACGGTCAGTAGGGGACACCGATGGGCTTGAAAAGGCCGCCGTCTGTCGGATGGGACGTTAAGCCGTGGCCCCGTGTGTGGGAGAGCCATACCCTGTGCACGTTAAAGAACACGCTGGATGGAACTTGACGGGAGGCTACCAAATCTGTGTCCCAACAGCTGTTCCAGCGGGTCCCCTCACCCAACCTTCTCTGAGCCTTCGGGGTCCATGTGACCTGGCTATTTAGCCCATGGTGTGTAAAAACGTGCCGCTCAGAGGTAAAACAACCCAACGTTAAAGAACACGCTGGATGGCCTTGACGGGAGGCTACCATCTGTGTCCCAACAGCTGTTCCAGCGGGTCCCCTCACCCAACCTTCTCTGAGCCTTCAGGGTCCATGTGACCTGGCCATTTAGCCCATGGTGTGCAAAAAAATTGCCGCTCAGAGGTGAAACAACCCAACAACCCAACCCTTGCTTTCCCAAATGTGCTGACCTTTTAAAGCAAACAATATCAACGATGAACGAAACTACAATGTTTTTATTCTCTTCCTGCTTAAAAGCAAATGGAATACAAACTCAGAAAAATAATAAGTAGGTATATAAAAAGAAAACGCATTTGGAAAATTTTTTTTACCCCATTGAAAATTAAGTAAGAGGGGTTTGGCAACAAGAATTTGTTCCTTAAAAAAAAACACAATCAGTAAAAGTACAAGTTGGCTTCTCGTGCAAAACATTCAGAAGTTTCAATGAAATCGGCAATCTCTGGGAAAAATACATTGTCCATCATTGCCTCTGATTTTGTTGTCCTCACAGAAGCACCCAGGGATGCATCCACTGTGACATATAAGAATTTGGTAACTGCGACGAATACTCTGGCAGGTCCTTGGGCAGTTGGAACCACAGGTCTTGAAAACCTCTCCATTTCGACATTGAAGTGCTGCAGAAGATTTAAACAGGGAAAAAATCAGTTTTAATTTTAAAATGATGTAAACATAAATGAAATGGATGGCCTTGACGGGATCATTACTTACTAATTTTCAGTGTAAAATCAACAACAAAATTCACAAATCACAAAGACCAACGAAGGCTCAGCTCCGCAAAATTCCCCGCCTTTCCCACGGTCTGTAGGGGACACCGATGGGCTTGGAAAGGCTTCCGTATGTCGGATGGGACGTTAAGCCGTGGCCCCGTGTGCGGGAGAGCCATGCTGTGTGCTCGTTAAAGAACACGCTGGTTGGTCTTGACTGGAGGTTACCATCTGTCTCTCAACAGCTCTTGCAGTGGGTCCCATCCCCCAACTTTCTCTGAGCCTTCGGGGTGCTTGTGACCTGGCCATTTAGCTCACGGTGTGCAAAAAAGTGCCGCTCAGAGGTAAAACAACCCAACCCGAAAACTCAGAGAAGGTTGGAGGGAAGCGAACATTACATTAGATAAAGGTAAGTCCCAGATGTACCGGAGCATATCGCTGCACACCATCTATGGGAAGAATGCGATGAACACCACTACTTACGCCGGGTCAAGACAGCGCCACAAGAACACATCTAATCCACGGCTACTTGGGGCGGGGGTGGCTCAGTCGGTAGCGCGCCAGGCTCGTAATCTGTAGTTCCTAGGTTCGAGTCCCAGCTGGGTCAGCATTGAGATTCATCTCCGCAAAATTCCCCGCCCTGCCCATGGTCAGTAGGGGACACCGATGGGTTTGGAAAGGCCGCCGTCCGTCGGATGGGACGTTAAGCCGTGGCCCCGTGTGTGGGAGAGCCATACCCTGTGCGCGTTAAAGAACACGCTGGATGGCCTTGACGGGAGGTTACCATCTGTCTCCCAACAGCTGTTCCAGTGGGTCCCCTCCCCCAACCTTCTCTGAGCCTTCGGAGTCCATGTGACCTGGCCATTTAGCCCATGGTGTGCAAAAAAGTGCTGCTCAGAGGTAAAACAACGCAACCCACGGCTACTTATGGCGAACAATCCTATAGAAGGAAGGTTCATCCATCGGTCAAAACCTAAATCTAATCTGTTCCCCGGTTAGCCACAAACAAAGATATGTAAATCTAAGTTGACTCTAAAACAAACAAAACAAAGTAAATCTAAGCTGACTCTCACAAACAAAGATATGTAATCTAAGTTGACAAAAGGTCGACTCACGTTGTGGAGACTCTTCGTTTGGCTTTTCCATCGATAAGCCTGTCAACCTGTCCATACCCACGTCGCAAGCCTCCAACTTCGTCCTCTCCATAGTGCCATGCACCAGCTGCCCCCCAGAAGCAGTCTGTACCCCAACTTCACTTAGGCTGCACCGATGAGCCCACAAGATCGGGTTCCCCAAGCCGAGTCCGCAGTACTCTCAGCCACAGCCCCTCCATCGGGGCTCCAACCTAAATCTTCCCTGAGCAAGAGAATAAGCCTAGTAGACTGTCCCCTCTCAAAACAATCCGCAGACCTTCACAGGCTCTGCCACCAAAGGCTACATCCCAACGTGCAAATGAGGAAATAACGAGCCGTTATCCTACTTCACAGAGGCACCATTCAGCCCCCCCCACCACCACCACGTCAAGGTGGTCCCCTATCGGGGGGGGGGGGGGGCGAACAACTGGACAGCTGTTAGAAGAAAAATGGCAGCCTCTCGTCAAAGTCATCCAGTGTGCTCTTTAATGTGCAAGGTTTCGATTAGGCTGTTTTCCCTCTGAGCAGCACTTTTTGGCACGCTATGTGTTAAATGGGCACGTCACAAAGACCCAGAATGCTCAGAGAAGGTTGGGGACCCACTGGACAGCTGTTAGGAGAAAGATGGCAGCCTCCCGTCAAGGTAATCCAACGTGTTCTTTAATGTGCAGGGATTCGATTAGGCTGCTTTACCTCTGAGTGGCACTTTTTTTGCACACAATGGGCTAAATGGCCAGGTCACATGGACCCCAAAAGCTCAGAGAAGGTTGGGGGAGGGGATCCACTGGAACAGCTGTTGGGAGACAGATGGTAGTCTCCTGTCAAGGCCATCCAGCGTGTTCTTTAACGTACACAGGATATGGCTCTCCCACATACGGGGCCACGACTTAACATCCCATCCGACGGATGGCGGCCTTTCCAAGCCCATCGGTGTCCCCTACTGACCGTGGGCAAGGCGGGGAATTTTGCGGAGCTGAGCCTTCGTTGGTCTTTGTGATTTTGCGGAGATAAATCTCAACGTTGACCCAGCTGGGACTCGAACCTGGGAGCTGCAGATTATGAGCCTGGCGCGCTACCGACTGAGCTACCCCCGCCCCATGGAAGATTCGGAAAATGCAAATTGTAATATTTCATCGATACCTGTCCAACCCGAAATTTTTTTTACATTTATCTCTAAAAACGTACAATTTTCTGTAAAAACAAAATTACATCCCCCCGTGGGTCTAAAGGGTCAAGTCTTTGTTGCCAATGATAACTTCATAACCTTCACGTTTCAACACCAAAATTTCACACTTCTATCATAGCTACATCGTTTGCAATATTCGTTTGATATTTTGGAGTTTTAATTTTTTTCCACCATTAGAGGGCGCAGTTATAACTTTTGGGAGATTCGAAAAATGCAAATCGTAATATATCATTAGTACTTTTCCAACACAAAAAGGAATTTTTTATTTATCTGCATAAACAAAAAAGTTCAATGTCTACAGAAGGACAGACAACAAAGCGAAATATCTCTTTTTTTAAAAAAAAAAACCTAAAATTTACTTTCATTTTTTAGCCGTTTTCTAAAGTGCTTCCAGTCGTAAACACTGAAATCTGTATCAAATATTACCCTACCCTTTTCCGAAATCCAAAATTATTCGTGCAATACCATTCAGCTTTGCACGCCAAACAATTCGAGTGATGACAATACCTACCGTCCAATTTTCAGATATGGGATATCTTTAATGACGTTTATGAGCTCCAAACCTAGTGTTCATATCTCGGTCTAAAATAGTGTCTGATTGGCTGGCGGACGTATACAGATTCTGCGAGAGACTGAGTATCGGTACTTCGGTCAACGAAATGTCTCTGCGGGATCTGTATATGTCATTTCTGCCTCCCTGGGTGGCTCCCATTGCCCATCGTTTTCATAATATCGATTGGGCAAAAGCCTGGGATAATATTTATAAACCTGGTACCATTACTGAGTTCAGAGACTTCAACTGGCTTGTGGCTCACAATGCCCTTCCGACCCGAGTAATTCTACATAGTAGAGTGGCCTTTATCACCGACAAATGCGAAATTTGTGGGTGATTTTGAGCGATTGTTTCCTTTGCGTTTGAGTGAGTTTTTTTATTTCAAGTGTTACCTTGTAATTGTCTCTCGTTATGTGTGAATTGCTATTCTATCTCTTTTCTAGTCCTTCTCACTTCCCTTTCAATCTCTCTTTCTTCTTGAAATGAGTTGATTAGTGTGTGAAATAACCGCTGAAGAGCTTACGTCTTTACGTTACGTTTTTTCAGCGGTTGAAGTTCTGAGAATGCAAAGTTAGGTCAAGCGGAGTGAGTCAAGGAGCCAAACTCTTTAGACTCACGAAGCATTTTAGACTTATCATGGCCATACTGAGAATTCTCGCTATTTTTATATAAATAGTGGGTTTTCGGATTTTAATTGCCAAACACAGCAATAACAAAGGTTAAAATACATAAACCCCAAAGGGGCCACAAGGGCAAATCCAATTTTGAAATGGCCAACCTCTAACTATATAACCTATATAGGAACTCTATTATAAACGAAATCACTTTAACTACACTGGTGCCTAAAAGTTAAGTTCAATCTAATTTTACGTGAATAAGAATGTAACTTCGAAACTCTCTAACTCCTAAAATAAGCATTTTATGGTAAAAATGTGTGAAGAAAAATTAACGATCTCAGTCAAATTATCCAAATCTTGAATTTCAGTTCTTGAATTTTGAATTTCAGTTTAGTTCAATATTCGTTAGTTATTAAAAGAGTTACAGAAGTTTGAATATGTAACAATAGCAATGACAGTAACAAAATATGTAGCATGTAGCATAATTATGATTTTTCGAAGTACCAGGATAAAAGATCCCATAACCTTGTCCATCTGAGGATATTCAATAAATGTCATGAGTCGCAAAGGACAACACAAAAATTACCAAAAGGTGAGCGCCAAAGGGCAGGAAAACAATGATAAACATGGTAGATCAGGGTACTAGACCATAAAGTGTTCCTGATCGAAAACCAATGGTCTAGCCCTCTTGAATCTGCTCATAGGATCATGATCATACTTTAAAATGTTAGTAACGAAATCGTGAGGATTGGGGTCCACAGATTCTAAGAATTTCTTAGAGATCTGCTTTATATGTGTGTAAATATGTTGGACGCCTAAATCACCATGTATTTGTCTGTTGGTCACAAATCATGGGACATTTACGGCCTCATGGTTTGTTTTTATTTGATAAGATTTTATTTTGATAGATCCGGATTTTCTTAATATTTGCCTTTGTCGTGTCTGTGTTATAAAGGGTCTAAGAACTGTGAGTGCAAGGAAATGTCTCCTCAGCAGTTAATTGAAATTTTAATAATAATTATTTGTTGCGGTAGTTTAATCAAACGAGTGTATATTTGAGAAGTTTGTGTCAGTAATTTTTTCGATATTCACCAATATTTTGTAAGTGTCACAGCTGAGCATTACTAATGTTAACTATTACAGCTCTTTAAAATATTTATTAGTGATGAAAATCAAGATTTAGATAGTCAAATCGATATTTGATTGAGATCTTTAATTTATCTTCAGTCACATTTTACCATAAAAAGCTGTTTTTTTATGGTAAAATGTGACAGAAGTTTCGAAGTTAATTCCCTATTCACATAAAATGTGCTATAGCGTAACTTTTGAGCTCCAGTGAATTAAAATGTTAAGGTTTTTATGCCATAGTATTAACTTGAGTGAGATAACTAAATTTCTTAAGCTGATTTGGTTGGTTGTTTTACCTCTGAGCGGCACTTTTTTGCACACCGTGGGCTAAATGGCCAGCTCACATGGACCCCGAAGGCTCAGAGAAGGTTGGGGGAGGGGACCCACTGGAACAGCTGTTGGGAGACAGATGGTAGCCTCCCGTCAAGGCCATCCAGCGTGTTCTTTAACGTGCACAGGGTATGGCTCTCCCGCACACGGGGCCACGGCTTAACGTCCCATCCGACGGACAGCGGCCTTTCCAAGCCCATCGGTGTCCCCTACTGACCGTGGGCAGGGCGGGGAAATTTTGCGTAGATAAATCTCAACGCTGACTCAGCTGGGACTCGAACCTGGGAACTACAGATTACGAGCCTGGCGCGCTACCGACTGAGCCACCCGCGCCCCACCCAGCTGGGACACAAACCTGGAAACTAGAGATTACGAGCCTGTCGCGCTACCGACTGAGCCATTCCCGACCCCTCGTGATAGATGTTGTCGTGTTGCGATTGGTCTCCTCACTCTCACACATGCAGCAGTTCGCCTTTTGGTTTCTGTCGTAACTTTATCCTCTCTATGCTCAGTAGTCGGCAGCGGTGGTTGAGAATTAAAGACGAAAAATTCCAATTATTGGCACCGCAGTCACGAACCACAGGTTGGGAAACACTGCGATAAATAACTTAAATTCCCCTCTAGAAACATTGCTTATGACTATTTTTGAAGCAAAAGAGTAAAATAATTTTATATTCCAACAAATCTGTGAATCAATCTTCTTTTCAAATGATTATCGGAAGGAATGATAACTGCGTTCGCTAGAATCTATATTTCTAAACAAACTTTTCCTCGAATGAATTTTATCCAAAATGAATTGTATTGGATTGTTTTACCTCTGAGCGGCACTTTTTTGCACACAATGGGCTAAATGGCCAGGTCACATGGACCCCGAAGGCTCAGAGAAGGTTGGGGGAGGGGACCTACTGGAACAGCTGTTAGGAAACAGATGGGTTGCCTCCCATCAAGGCCATCCAGCGTGTTCTTTAACGTGCACAGGGTATAGCTCTTCCGCACACGGAGCCACGGCTTAACGTCCCATCCGACGGACGGCGGCCTTTTCAAGCCCATCGGTGTCCCCTACTGACCGTGGGCAGGGCGGGGAAATTTTGCGGAGATAAATCTCAACTCTGACCCAGCTGGGACTCGAATGTGGGAACTACAGATTACGAGCCTGGCGCGCTACCGACTGAGCCACCCCCGCCCCATCCAGAATGAAAATTTTAATCAGAAATAAGAGACCGAAATTTGTATCCAGCACTAACTGTTACTACTATTGGTTTTGAAGCTGATTTTACTAAATTGGCAAAAAGTATTTTTTTTGATTAAGCATCTCATTAATATTTTTATCTAAAATATCTTTTACTTTCTGCGTATGTAAGTTTTTTGTTATTGTTTCATTTATTGAAATATTTTTGTTTTTCTATTTGAAATATAAATAATCGAAAAACTATCGATATATTGTTCGGTATATCACTGTTTTTAGCAATATGCAAGATATAATAATATAATAGATTTTTATGTCGATAAGAAATCGATTAATTTCATATATATCACGCTATGTTCTACTATGGGGCGGGGGTGGCTCAGTCGGTAGCGCTCCAGGCTCTTAATCTGCAGTTCCCAGGTCCGAGCGTTGAGATTTATCCCCAGAAAACACTCCGCCCTGCCTACGATCAGCTTGGAAAGGCTGCCGTCCTCTGATAGGACGTTATGTAATGGCCCTGTGTGCAGGAGATCCATACCCTGTGCACGTTTAAGAACACGCTGGATGGCCTTGACGGGAGGCTACCATCTATCTCTCAACAGTCGTTCCAGTGGGTTCCCTCCCCCAACCATCTCTGAGCCTTCGGGGTCCTTTTCACCTGGCCATTTAGCCCATTGTGTGCAAAAAAATGCCGCTCAGAGGTAAAACAACCAACCAACCCATTCTGTGCAAAAAAGAGCAGCGGAGAGTTAAACAATCCAATCATCACACTAGAAGACCTCTGTGGCAAACAGTTTCCTCACCAATAACTATGGTAAAACGCAGATATCAAATACTCAAGTTTCAAATTCTCTACCGAGAGATTTGTTATGCCTGAGCACTTATTCCAAATTTTAACCATAAATATTGTTATTAGCCGTCCCGTGGCCGAGTGGATCGTGTGCTTGGTTACTGATCAAAGGGACCTGGGTGCGAGCCCCCAGGTGAGGCATGGATGTTTTTGTTTGTCTTTCTACTGAGGTTTCGCCATCCTCACAGACCTATTATGGCATATAAACTGAAAGTCACCTCCTGTCAGGGGCGGGGGTAGCTCAGTCGGTAGCGCGTCAGGCTCGTAATCTGTAGTTCCCAGGTTCGAGTCCCAGCTGGGTCAGCATTGAGATTTATCTCCGCAAAATTCCCCGCCCTGCCCACGGTCAGTAGGGGACACCGATGTGCTTGGAAAGGCCGCCGTCCGTCGGATGGGACGTTAAGCAGTGGCCCCGTGTGCGGGAGAGCCATACCCTGTGCACGTTAAAGAACACGCTGGATGGCCTTGACGGGAGGCTACCATCTGTCTCCCAACAGCCGTTCCAGTGGGTCCCCTCCCCCAACCTTCTCTGAGCCTTCGGGGTCCATGTGACCTGGCCATTTAGCCCATTGTGTGCAAAAAAGTGCCGCTCAGAGGTAAAAGAACCCATCAACAACTCCTCCTGTAAGACCTCTGTGGCAAGCAGCTGCTTGAGGGGATCTTTTTTTTTTTAATACCCAAAATTGCCCTATTGATCAGTTTTTCGCTCTTCAGTTCCGGTATATCGAAGTTTGACAACTGTCAACAAACGAAAGATATCAAAAATTTGACAAAATGCTTGAAAAAAATCCCAGGCACAAAATTTTAATTCTCTAGCACCAATAATCTGTATTTGACCTTTGACCTAAAAGGACCCATCATATCCAAAATTTCCCAAAATTTCCAACATCTAAGACTCAAAATACCACCAGGTTTTACTTTGAAGAACCTTCCGGATCCGCAAATTGCGTAGCGATTTCGAATTTCGATGTCTACAATCCAAAAAGAAAGACTCCTTTGCTTCGTGCACAGAAGGGGGGGGGGGGGGGGGGGGTCTAAAGCTCCTCACCCCCCCCCTCTCGAAAATCCTGTCGTTTTTTATTAAATTTAAAACTCTCTCCGTGGCCAGGATGGAGGCATTATGCAAGGTGGGGTATTATCTTTTTTTCTATGAAAACGACATAAAAAATTAAATGCTGCCTTATAACGTTGGCCCTATGTCACATTCTGGAGTCGTTTTGGCTATCTCTTCCTAGATACTTCATAAATCTCCTGGGGTAGACGAAATTTCTACGGAAATGTTTAGAGCTGGGAATATTTCTGTTAGCACATTATCTGAATGAAATTTTGAATGTCTTTTAATGATAAAGGCATGGTTCCTAAGGATTTTACCGGAGCTATTATTATCCGTATTTATTAAAAAAGTGATGGCAATTTTTGTGATAACTATAGGGGTATCAGCCTACTTTCTGTTCCAAGTCTTTGTATGATTGTGCTTAATAGAATTGAGAATCTGGTTGCTGGACAATTGCGTGAAGAGTAATGTGATTTCAGAAGTAGTAGAAGATATACTGACTAAAGTTGATTGTTCCCGATTCGCTTGCGTTGTTTTACCTCTGAGCGGCACTTTTTTGCACACCATGGGCTAAATGACCAGGTCACATGGACCCCAAAGGCTCAGAGAAGGTTGGGGCAGGGGACCCACTGGAACAGCTGTTGGGAGACAGATGATAGCGTCCCGTCAAGGCCATCCGGCGTGTTCTTTAACGTGCACAGGGTATATCTCTCCCGCACACGGGACCACGGCTTAACGTCCCATCCGACGGACGGCGGCCTTTCCAAGCCCATCGGTGTCCCCTACTGACCGTGGGCAGGGCGGGTAATTTTGCGGAGATAAATCTCAACGCTGACCCAGCTGAGACTCGAACCTGGGAACTACGGATTACGAGCCTGGCGCGCTACCGACTGAGCCACCCCCGCCCCTTGGGAAAGAGGACTCAATGGATAGTTGTTAAGAGATACACAGTAGTCTCCAGCCAAGGCCATCCAAAGCGTTCTTTAATGCCACGTTACACAGGGTATGGCTCTCCACACACCACGTCGCTTTCCACGTGCACAGGGTATTGTTCTCCCACACACGGAGTCATGGTTTAAAGTCCCATCAGATGGACGATGGTATTTCCAAAATTATCAGTGTCCCTTATTGACCTAGGATGGGATGGGAGTTTTGAGGAGATAAATATCAGTGCTGGTTTAGGTGGGAATGCAAATTACGAGCCTGGCCCTATACCAATGAGCCATATCCGCATATTTTTTTCTGTATGAATTGTATAGGGACCGAAGTTTTTTAATCAATGCTTCCTAAAGAAAGAAAATTGAGAGCTTCACTTTTACAAGTCTTCGTAACACTTAACATTTTAACAGTTATATATTTATAATTGAATTTATTTACATTCAAAAACTGCTTGTCACAGAGGTCTGATAGATTGCTGTTTGGTTGTTTCGCATCTGAGCGGAACTTGGGTTGAAACGCCAGGTCACAAGGACCCAAAGGTTCAAAGAACTTTGTGGAAGGGAACCCTCTGGACAGCTGTTGAGAGACTGATCGAAGGGTCCCATTAAGACCATCCAGAATGTTCTTTAACATGCACAGGGTATGACGCTACTATACACGGGGACACATCTTAACATCCCCTGCGACAGACAGTGATCGTTCCGTTGGTGCCCTTGCTGACCGAGGGCAGTGCAGAGAATTTTTTAATTCTCAACCCTCGCCCGAGTGGGACTTGAACCTGGGAACTGTAGATTACAAGCCTGGTGTGCTACCGACTGAATCACTCCCACCCAGTTTTTTGAAGAGAATGGAGTTTTTTTTTTTCTGTTTCTGGCACCAACAGCGGAAATTTGAACTAATAGATTTTAATGTTTTGGGAAAATAGAAATAATAATATTTTATTTGTACCTATAAGAAACGATCTTTTCTTCATCTCTCAAAACATGAAAGGTTTTTTTACTACACTCCCTGGGAATAAGGAAGCAAAGCATTGATATCTATATAGATATGTAAATGTTTTGACCATCACATTTTATCACAAAAAGTTTCAAATCTCTACGATAAATAGATCGTTTGCAATATTCGTTTAAACTTTTACTTTTTCGCCCACATTTGCCCACCGCTAGGGGGCGTTACTGAAGCATTTCTCTTCTTTATCGTCATCTAATCAAAGAAAGTACAAGAAGCCCAGTTCCACACAAGGGTAAGTGGCGCTGCTCTGCGGAATTTTGCCGAAGTCGAACGTGGCAAAAGGTACGATCTGCGCATGAGCAGTGCAATCGCTTTTGCACGCTGTAACTGGGGTTTGTCTTAATCTTCAAATATTTAATGTGATTTCATTAATCTTTCAACCTGTCTAACGATCATGGCTATTTACCTACAGTCGTAGCTTAGCGCAAAGTTACTCAATGAGTATTTTATCCCGTTCAGCTATCGTTCATGCTACGATAAATGAAAAAACCGTAGTTAGTAAGTTTATTTTGAGTAATTTTACAGAATTTTTAAAATTAATAATATCTGAATTAATACATTTAATAATCTTGAAAATACATAAGTCAATATATGTTGCAGTTTTGTGCTCCCTGGAAAATATCAATGAATATAGGTTTATACACTTTGTTCTAATACTGTAACTCTTTTTTATGGTTGATACGATAAGTACTTGCTGCCATCTGTTGACTATTTGTGCAAGTAATATACTAGATATGCTTTTATTGAATATATGTTCAGTTGAGTAATATATTTATTTATATAAAACTTGTTACCGTGTATTGACACATAAATCTCAATTTATTATAATATATTAAATATTGTAGAGTGTTCAAATATATTTATTATATATATGGTGTCTTGTGAAAGACATACTTTGGAAACGAGCATTTTTCAAAATCAAACTGTAAGTAAAATTTGTCACGTGGTGTAAGCAATTAAAAACCTTGCTCAGCAGTGAAAAATAGTGCACAAAACTCTCTCCTCTCCCTGGCAAGGTGTTTCATCACAATCCACGAATTTGCCATGTTAGAGGGCGCTGCAATCGAAAGGTTTACGCCTATGGAAGCTGACTCTCTTCTCCCTTAGACACGCCTTGATCTAATAGTGAATATTCCAACTAGTGGAAAAATCGGAAAATGCAAATAGGTATACGCTATTAGTATCTACAAAGCAAGAAATATTTTTTTCATTTTTTTCTGGGGCGGGGTGGCTCAATCGGTAGCGCG
The DNA here is from genome assembly GCA_038380435.1 of Ryuthela nishihirai. NCBI lineage: Eukaryota > Metazoa > Arthropoda > Arachnida > Araneae > Heptathelidae > Ryuthela > Ryuthela nishihirai. The sequence continues at coordinate 19,376,228 of JAWZYU010000001.1, read as the reverse complement.
CCAGGCTCGTAATCTGTAGTTCCCAGGTTCGAGTCCCAGCTGGGTCAGCGTTGAGATTTATCTCCGCAAAATTCCCCGCCCTGCCCACGGTCAGTAGGGGACACCGATGGGCTGGTAAAGGCCACCGTCCGTTGGATGGGACGTTAGGCCTTGGCCCGTGTGCGGGAGAGACATACCCTGTGCACGTTAAAGAACACGCTGGATGGCCTTGACGGGGGCTACCATCTGTCTCCCAACAGCTGTTCCAGTGGGTCCCCTCCCCCAACCTTCTCTGAGCCTTCGGGGTCCATGTGACCTGGCCATTTAGCCCATGGTGTGCAAAAAAGTGCCGCTCAGAGGTAAAACAACCCAACAACCCAAATTATTTTTCTCTTAAAAAGAAGTTGAACTTTGCCACCCTCCTGGGTCTCAGGGATAAAGCCATTGTTGCCAATGGAGACTTCGTGGCCTTCGCCTTCCACCACTGAAATTTCAAATTTCTAGCATAACTGCATCGATTGTCATATTCGTTTAAATATTTGCAATTTTGAAACTTTCCTACTGTTAGAGGGCGCTGTTATAGTTTTTGGCAGATTATTCAGAAAGTGCAAATTGTAATAGTTCATCAGTGACTATAGAATCTAAAATGAATATTTAATTTACATCTAAAAGCAAACAGTTATCACTTAAAATAAAAACCTACATTTCCCGCCCCCCCCCCCCCGCGCCAGACTGGGTCCTAGTCTAATTTCGTGGCTTTCCATTCCGTCAAGACAATTTGAAGTTTCTAACATTCGTTTTGAACATTTGAACCGTTTCGATTTTCTTTCCTACCGGTAGAGGACGCTATTAAACGAAATGGGATATTTGGAAAATGCTGATCTTAATATTTCAATAGCTATCCATCTGAGAAATAATTTTTTCTGAAAAAAATTAACGTCTACAGATGGAAAAACATATGAGAAAAGAAAAACATTACTTTTTTTTAAAAAAATGAGCCAAAAAAATATAATTTATACACCTTCATCCAGAAATTATCTGTGAATCGTTCAAATACTCTTAACGTATTTCAAAAATATTTCCCAATTCTTTCGAACAGTCAACTACCGCTGGTAAATTTTCAAGTAAGGACCTCTACTTCGAAACTCGAGTAACAATCTCTCTGTAACGTGACTTGAGTCTGGAAGTTGCCTTTCACACAGCGGAAGTTTCATTTATTACACTGACAACGTGCGAAGTACGATTTATCACGAGTTGGTTTGTTTTACCTCTGAACTGCATTTTATGAACATAACGTTGGGTTGGGTTGTTTTACCTCTGAGCGGCACTTTTTTGCACACCATGGACTAAATGGCCAGGTCACATGAATCCCGAAGGCTCAGAGAAGGTTGGGGGAGGGGACCCACTGGAACAGCTGTTGGGAGACAGATGGTAGCCTCCCGTCAAGACCAACCAGCGTGTTCTTTAACGTGCACAGGGTATGGCTCTCTCCCGCACACGGCACCACGGCTTAACGTCCCATCCGACGGACGGCGGTCTTTACCAAGCCCATTGGTGTCCCCTACTGAGTGGGCAGGGCGAAGAGTTTTGCGGAGATGAATCTCAACGCTGACCCATCTGGGACTCGAACCTGGGAACTACAGATTACGAGCCTGGCGCGCTACCGACTGAGACACCCCCGCCCCGGATAACTAAGGTTTATGTTAATTAGTAACATTATTTTGCTAGGCATTACATTAATAATATTTTCAATCAATATGTGATATATAATGTACTTTATTAGAAAACCTTCAGGAAAAATTACTTGAATTAATATATCACAGTTAAAATAAATTTGTGAAAAAATATAAAATTTATGAATAAAACTTTCTGTAGAGTGAACATGCGAAGATATAAAAGTGAACTCATGAATTGATGAGCTGGAAAAAAATTGGGTTTGCCATGAGTGGGATTCAAACCCACGTCTCCAGGAAACATCCCTGTTATGCTACCACTACACCACCAATAGCTAACCCTTTCTCAGCTTATGTGACCTTATAAACCTTCGAATTTTATTTATTTGATTCGCACTAGTGGCGCCATCTATCCAGGAAGTGGACAACTTTTTTGCCTCACTAGAAATGGAATTAATATTTGTCACTCACGCTCAGGTCAGTACTACTGACATATAGAAATGATTTTATTGTCAATTCTACATATCATTTCTTGTCCTATTCACTGGGACTAAGTTCCATGATTCAGATCTGATAACCCTTATAAATGTAGAAATATTAGTTAAGTAAGAAATTACCACAACTAAATACACTGACTTCAATAAATTCAGGACCATGCCTTTGCTATGTCAATGGGAGGTTAACGTCGAAGCTTTATAATATATAACGTCCGCCAGAAGGACGGCTGCTATTACAAGCCAATCGATGTCTTCTACTGACAAGGGAGGGAGGGATGGAACTAATAATAATAATAATAATAATAATCTTTATTCATATTCATGTTAGTTATACAAAATTTTAAACAAATGACCCGCAAAGCATTTGCTTATCTGCAGGAGAGAAGAATAATAACGTTACATGAAAATGCATAAGATATAGTTTAAAACAATGTCATCAAATTATATGAATTTCAGTGGAAGCTCCATTGTAGTGGTTGAAATTTTTTATTTAAAATTTAGTGCCTAGAAGAAAATTTTTTGTCTTATTTTTGATTTCTTTAAAATTGTTTAATAAAATAATTTCCCTTGGCAGTTGATTGAACACGTAAGGTATTGTGTATGCCCTTGTACATTTCCCGTAATTGTTTAATATTTTTGGAAGTTGGAAATAATTTTTGGATTGTAACCTTGTGTTTTTCCCATGAGAGATTTTATATTTAAATTGATTATCAAAAAAATATTTTAAAGTGATGCTGTATTTGTAAAGGTTGTGAAAAGAGAGTATGCCTAGATAATTTAGTCTTTCTTCGCTATGATAAAATGAATTTCTTAAGTTGTATGGGATTATATTTTTAGCAATGGATGATTGAATAGTTTCTATTTTCTTTATATTTGTGAGGTTAGTTGAGCCGTATATTGTCAAACCATAGGTCAATATAGATTCACAGATAGCTTTGTAAACCAAAATACATGTATGTGTGCTTGCAACAAATTGTAGTTTATAAAGTTTAGATGCACATAGACGCAATTTCCCTGCTAACTTTTGAATATGTGTATTCCATCGGAAGGTTGTGTCCATGTAGAGTCCAAGATATTTATGGCTCTCAACACGCTCAATAACATCACAGTCGCAGCAGTCAGGGTCATGAGTTATCATGTTGTGGGGACACAAGGGTTCGTGGTTTTTAATTGCATAAGATGAGAGATCATAGTATCCTGGTGAATGAAAGTTCATCCATTTGGTTTTTTCTGAATTTATGTAAATACGATTAATGTTAGACCAGTAAATAATTTTGTTAAAATCATCCTGTGTATCTCGGACTGCGTCTCCTATATTGTGATTCACGTTAACCAAGGCGGTGTCATCAGCATATATATAAAGAGAGCCCTTCAGTTTAAGGTTAGCTAGATCATTAATATAAATAATGAATAAAAGCGGACCTAAAATTGAACCTTGTGGAACACCAGTGTACACTGTTCTCTTCTCACTAAAAACGCCATTAATTTTGGTAACATGCACTCTATTTTTTAAATAATTTTCAAACCATTTAAGGGTAATACCTCGGACACCATAAATATACAATTTTTGAAGCAAAATATCGTGATCCAACGTATCAAATGCCTTACGAAAGTCCAGAAAGATAGCTGCTGCTTTTTTTCCGTTGTTTAAAGTTCCATTAATGACGTCAGAAAACTCCGTTAAAAGTGTAATTGTATTTTTACCTTTTTGGAAACCATATTGCTTTTCACTAATAATGTTATGTTTTTTCAAGAAATTGGCTAGAACGTTAGCTACATATCTTTCAAGTATTTTGTGAAGGACGGGTAAGATGGCAATGGGCCTATAGTTAGTGCAATCGGATTTAGTTCCACTTTTGTAAATTGGTCTTAGAATAGCAATTTTGAGTTTATTAGGGATGTTTCCTGTAGATATGCTTTCATTGATAAAGTTTGTCACGAGATCAGCTAAGGAGGTTTTGCATGCTTTAATGTGCTTTATGTGTACCTGATCGTATCCACATGATTTTCTTTCATTTAAGTCACTTAGAATTTTGAAAGTTTCTTGTTTTGAGATGGGAGGAATAAAAATTGAGGGGACAGAAGGTTGGATATGTTTAGGAACTGTAGAGAGATTCTGTATACGGTTATCGTCTCTGAGATTGACAATAATGTCTGCAAAGGTGTTGTTAAATTTCTCTGCTGCTTGAGTTTCAGACATACCTTGTGGCATATTCTTCATGATAAAATCGTCAATGGCAGTTTTAGGTTTATTGTTGATAATTTGGTTGATGAGTTCCCAATTTTGTTTTGGTTTATTTTTACATGACTCAAATTGTTTGAAGTAATATTTTTTCTTTTCCTGCCTAATAACGGACGTGACTGTGTTTCTTAAGTTTGTGTATAGTAATTTAAAATTTCTGTTTCTCTTGTTATTTTTGTAATCAATCCAAGCCGAGTCTCTTTTACGTATTAAGTTTATTATTTCCTGATTTATCCAGTCTTTGCTACAATTTCGTTGTTTCATTTTTGAGCCATCCGATAGTTTATTAATTTTGTTATTGTTGACAATCGCCATATATTTTTTTATGAATGTTTCATAAAGTACGTCTATTAGTTCTGAATTTGGGGTTTCGTTTCCAGTGCCTCTGTCCAGCCAGTCTGTTAGACTTATTTCTTTGCATATGTTTTTATGATCTAAGATAGTTTTCGTGTTAAAATTGCTGTCTAGCTTTTTAGTGTGATTGGACGAATTCCCTAGTTTTTTCCCCCCGCAAATTGCCGCGATTAAGTAGTGGTCTGCGATCCTACTGCCAAAAATCATTGAATTTGTGTCGAGTTTAATGTCAAGTCGGACGTTAATGTGATCAATGCATGTCTGAGAAAGAGAGTCACCAATGATGTCTTCCCTGGTGATACCAGTAATAATAGGTGAGAAACCAAACTCGGTTAACAATTCTACGTATTTGGCAACTCCGTGTTTTTTGATATTTTTGATATCTAAATTAAAGTCTCCAACTAGTATTTGATTGCGATGTTTATCAGTTGTTTCGAACCAATTTTTGAGATTAGAAAGAAAAGTGTTAATGTTCGAGCTTGGTGATCTGTAAATAGCAAGTAAATTGAAAGTTAAATTACCCTTGTAGATATTTATATTCAGTGTTTCAGCAGGGATTACAAGTGAAGGTATCGTTTTGACTAATAATGTGTCGCGGAAGAAAAGTAGAATCCCATGTTCAAACGCACCAGGAGTTCTCGTAAAAAGTTGATTAAAATTTTCTAGATTGAACAATGGAGCATCCGTGCTGAGGATGTTAGTTTCTGTTAATATAATAATATCTAAGAAATTCAAGATATCTTTAAGATAAACACAGAGAGTATCCCAGTTTTTTTTCAGACTTCGAATGTTCACATGCAGAAAGCTTAAATGTTCATCAGATTCATAACATAATTTACTAGTCAAGAACCATTTCTGAACTTCTTCATAGTCGCACAGGACATTTTCGTTGTGATCAAATGTTGGTAAGTCATCAAAATGAAAAGTCGCCATGGCAGAACAAATAAGGTGGAGCAAATAAACAATATATTTCCCGTTTAAAATTCGTCGAAATTCGTTTGCATATCAATTCGAATTACGCTGTCACCATCAGTTTTTCTCATCATGATTTTCCCGTTCCGAAACCAGACGTATTTAAAATTTTTTGATTTGGCCAGGCACCTCGCTTTCCAGAAAAGTTCTCTGTTTATTGGAGTTAAATTTTCATTTATATACACTGGCGTTTTTTTAGCGTCATCAATAACGTTACTGGCAAAGATTTTCGATTTCTTTTTTGACATCCATTGTTCACGTTCGTTTCTAGATTTAAATTGGGCAATAATCGCAGGTGTTTTTTTCTTGTTCCTTGTTGGCAGTCTATGTAAGGCTTCAAGTTGATCAATGTTAAAATTATTTATATCTAGCGCTTCTGCAACGTTGATCATTATCTGATTTAGATTTTCTTTCTCATCCTGGTCGTCCATTGGAATGCCATGTATCTCGATATTTCGGTTTCTGCCGTATTGTTCAAGATCATTAATTTGCGACTTTAGAGCCGTATTCTCTTGAGTGAGATCTGCACATGTAGTTTCAATGGTAGCTAGTTTACTCATAGTGTCTAGTTGCGTCGCTTCATATTCGTGAAATTTATTCAATAGTGTATCATATTGAGATGAGAAAAATTCTACTGAATGCCTTAAGTCTTTGATTTCGTTTCTTAAGTGCGTTATTTCATTCAGTAATGTTTGAAAGTTTCTAGTTTCTTGTTGCGCCGAAGACGGGGGCCGTATACTATTAGTGTTACAGCCTTCTCCAGGTGTCTTAGAGGAGCGGTGACCCAAGGATGTCTCCTGGCTATAGTTACTATTGTTATTCGATGTCGGTGAGGGTGATACACGTGTGCTATTCTTTAGAGGCGTATTATCTCTGTTTTCTTTATCTGAAACGGGCCTGTTGTTTGTCCTGCTTAATTTGCAGTCAGTACAGAGCCACGTTTTTTTCTTCTCTTGAGTCATCTTTTTATAGTTTCTCTCCGTTGTGCCAGAGCACCCAAAATGCAGTTTCCCTTTGCATCCACTGCATAGGATATGGTCGGCATTAGGAGCAATTGTTTCTCCACAGCTGTAGCACAATGAATTCATTGTGTAGAGAGTTTTGGCTCACAAGTTCAACGGCGGGAACCACTAATGGGAGATGCACAAATTGGGCCCTAAAGTCCAGGTGCTTAATTGATTTTAGCCAGCTCACTCTACACAAGACACTGTGTAAAGCACGACGGACTGATGCAAGGGGGAGAGGACGCGTAGGAGCAATAAAGTTTATGGCACTTACTAGTCCGGTGACGGCCCGAAGGTCAAACCGATGGTCGCGGTCACGGGAGGGCAGCGGACACACCCTGCTGGCAGGAGCTCTGCGAAGAACGTCCGATCGCAACGACTGCTGGTAACGAACTGTGGTATCGGCTCTGCTGGTATCGGCTCTGCTGATAAAATCGCAACGCTCTCCGAAGTGGGTTGGGTTGTGTTGTTTTACCTCTGAGCGGCACTTTTTTGCACACCATGGGCTAAATGGCCAGGTCACATGGACTCCGAAGGCTCAGAGAAGGTTGGGGGAGGGGACCCACTGGAACAGCTGTTGGGAGACAGATGGTAGTCTCCCGTCAAGGCCAACCATCGTGTTTTTTAACGCGCACAGGGTATAGCTGTCCCGCACACGGCGCCACGGCTTAACGTCACATCCGACGGACGGCGGCCTTTCCAAGCTCATCGGTGTCCCCTACTGAACGTGGGCAGGGCGAGGAATTTTGCAGAGATAAATCTCAACGCTGACCCAGCTAGGACTCGAACCTGCGAACTACAGATTACGAGCCTGGCGCGCTACCGACTGAACCATCCCCGCCCCTCCGAAGTGGGACTTGAACCAGGGAACTGCAGATTACGAGACTGGATCGATAGCGACTGAGCAACTCCCGCAACACCTTCGCAGCACTTTCAATATTGCACTATTACTTACAGGGGTTTATCAAAATAATGGTAACACCGACGGCGTGTGGAGTACATGAAATGTGCCGTTTGCGTATCACAGGGACGACGTCACCCGCGATGTGAGGTATATAAAGGGGAGAAGTATGATATCGGCTATCACGTAGCAGTTGGGTTGTTTTACCTCTGAGCGGCACTTTTTTGCACACCATGGGCTAAATGGCCAGGTCACGTGGACTCTGAAGGCTCAGAGAAGGTTGGGGGACGGGACCCACTGGAACAGCTGTTGGGAGACAGATGATTGCCTCAGGTCAAGGCCATCCAGCTTGTTCTTTAACGTGCACAGGGTATGGCTCTCCCACACACGGATCCAAGGCTTAACGTCCCATCCGACGGATGGCGGCCTTTCCAAGCTCATCGGTGTCCCCTACTGACCGTGGGCAGGACGGGGAATTTTGCGGTGATAAATCTCAACGCTGACCAAGCTGGGACTCGAACCTGGGAACTACAGATTACGAGCCTGGCGCGCTACCGACTGACGTAGCCTCACGTAACAGTGCCACAGGCGCAGGTGAAATAGCTTTTGGAGTGTAATTGTCGATAATATCAGATCTCAGTGACCTCCAAAAAGGCATGATCATTGATGAGCGTCTTGCAGGAACTTCAGTAACCAGCGGAAATAGTAGGTATAACATGAGGAACTGTATCGAAGATTATGACTACCTATCAAAAAGGACAGGGCGTTGCCTCCAAACGTGCAAATTGTGGATGCCATAAAAAGTTGTCAGATAGGGATAGGCGAAAGTCGGCACAGATTGTACAATGGAAGCACAAAACCACGACACTGCAAATAGCAGCAGAGTTGAACACCAGTCGGTATGATTCCGTTTCCGTCAAAACAATTCGTGTGGAACTTCATCGTAACGGTATTTATGGCCGTGCTGCAATCTACAAACCCCTGATTACCAACGTCAATGCAACAAAACATGTAAGGTGGTGCAAAACACATAAAAACTGGTATGCTAAAGACTGGCAACGTGTCATCTGGTCTGATGAATCGCGTTACACATTGTTTCCTACCAATGGTAGAGTATTCGTCTGGCGAAAACCTGCAGAAAAGTACATTTTGGGTTGGGTTGTTTTACCTCTGAGGGCATTTTATTGCACACCATAAGCTAAATGGCTAGGTTACATAGCCCCCGATAGCTCCAGAGAAGGTTGGGGTAGGAGACCCACTGGAACAGCTGTTGAGAGACAGATGGTAGCGTCCCGTCAAGGTCATTCAGCGTGTTCTTTAACGTGCCCAGGGTATGGCTTTCCCACACACGGGGCCACGGCTTAACGTCCCATCCTACCGACGGCGGCCTTTCCAAGCCCATCGGTGTCCCCTACTGACCGTGGGCAGAGAATTTTGCGGAGATAAATCTCAACGCTGACCCAGCTGGGACTCGAACCTGGGAACTACATACTACGAGCCTGGTGCGCTACTGACTGAGCAACCCCCGCCACACAGAAGAGTACCACCCTGACTGTTTGATTCCGACTGTGAAGCACACAGGTAGGTCCCTGATGCTGTGATGTGTCATATCATAGCATTTCTTACGGCCATTAGTTATTCTTCAGGGTGGTTTCACATCCGCAACGTACGAATCCATTCTCGAGGACCATCTGCACCCAATGTTGCGGAATTGTTGCCCGGTGTTCTCTAATGACCAATCCTTTTTCAAGCGGATAATTCACCCATGCATTGTGCGAAACTTGTCAAGTTGTGATTTGCAAAGCATGAAGATGAGGTACAGCAGCTAACATGGCGATCTCAGTCTCTAAACCTCAATATTATTGAAGTTTTGGGGGTGGGGGTGGCTCAGTCGGTAGCGCGCCAGGCTCGTAACCTGTAGTTCCCAGGTTCGAGTCCCATCTGGGTCGGCGTTGAGATTTATCTCCGCAAAATTCCCCGCCCTGCCCACGGTCAGTAGGGGACACCGATGGGCTTGGAAAGGCCGCCGTCCATCGGATGGGACTTTAAGCCGTGGCCCCGTGTGCGGGAGAGCCATACCCTGTGCACGTTAAAGAACACGCTGGATGGCCTTGACGGGAGGCTACCATCTGTCTCCCAACAGCTGTTCGAGTGGGTCCCCTCCACCAACCTTTTCTGAGCCTTCGGGGTCCGTGTGACCTGGCCATTTAAGCCCATGGTGTGCAAAAAAAGTGCCGCTCAGAGGTAAAACAACCTAAAATTGAAGATTTGTGGCAATATCTGGAACGCAAGGTCAGATCACACTTTTCATCTCCAGCATCACTGGCACAATTGGACCATATTTAACGGGAAGAATTGTCCCACATTCCATTACCGTATGTGCATGGCTTGTATAAATCTATTCCACCTTGAATTGCATTTGTTCTGAACGCAATACACATATATATATATGAAATATATAATAATTTTTTATATATATGTTAAATCCTATATATTCTATCACATGGCATGGAACTATAATTTCCCTCAACTGTTCATGATCAGACTTTAGTTTTTGTGCAAAAACATATCATATAATAAACGATAAAATAAAATTATCCATTCTTATTACTACTGTTATTAAAATTGCTGGTTTTTGATATATTACTAAAACTACCTGCATAAAATTTAGATAAACAAATAAAAAGTAGTAATTATTTCGTTTAATCAAAGACGTAACTGATATACTCCAACAATCAAGAGACGTTTCTGCGCAAGTAGAAATTGAAATAGAAACGAAAACTAGCGGTTTATTTATGAATTCATAAATACCTTTGAAGGAAAGAGGACTAGGAGCTAAACATTTGTAATTAATATTTTTTTCTCACTTTCTTCATCATACTAATATACTTTTTGTGTTATAAAAGAGATAAGTTACCCCTCAAACAGTTGCTTGCTACAGAGGTCTGAGAGGAGCCTGTCTCTGCAAAATTCCATAGATGGCGAGAGAAAGGCGAGATCTTCAGCAGAAAGACGATACCAGAAAAACTCAGTGAGAAAGGCGAGACCTCAGCAGAAAGAACTCTGAGTGAGAAAGGCGAAAGAAAAACTCTGAGTGAGAGTCTGTAGAGAAAAACTCTGAGTGAGAAAGACGAGACATCAGCAGAAAGACGATAACAGAAAGAGAAACATCCATGCTTTATCTGGGGCTTGAACATCGGTGCTTTGATCTGGGGCTCTAATCTGGGTCCTTAATAATGGGCTCCAAATTGAGTCCTTTGATTCGGGACCATAGACTGATTCCTTTGATACTCGACTCGAACCCTAATCCTTTGAATGAGATCTGAACCTAGTTCCTTTAATGCTTGTCTCTAACCTAGGTTCTTTCATAATGGGCTCTAATCTGATCTGCAACTAATTATGCTAACCACTCGCCACTATTTATAATTAACTATAGGTAACGCAACAGTCACTTTCCAAGCTGACTGGAACAAGCAAAATGTACAACCTTACAAAAGAAATGACAAACATAAACAGTGGGGGGGGGGGGGGGGGGGGGGGGGGGGGTTCAACCGTCTTTCACTTCTAAGCAGTCCCGCTGTGCCCATTAACTTTTGGTATTTGGACTATACCTCGATATTTGCTCCCAATTAGGACTTACATCAGATTTTTCAATCAAATCCATTATTGGCTTTATACCTTCATCGTCTAGTTCGACCTTTATGTTTTTTATTGTGCTCCAGATGTTAGGGGTATCACTTTCTGCTTGTGTCGATGTTATTTGTCTTGTGGACATTACAATTTAGTACCATATTTCAAATCTGCGTTATAACAATGCTTACAGTTGTCAACACATGGACGTCTGGAAAGGATTCCTATACATTTTGCCACTTTAATGCTCGATGGAGAAATTGTACTTTTGTAATTACTCTACCCATCTAGCGATTTGTCCTTCAGGGTTTTTAAAGTTTAGTAGCCTCCTGAGTGCAACGTGATCAGTGCGTATAAGAAATTTATGGCCACAGAAATAACGATGAAAATGTTATATTGCTTTAAAATAAAAATAAATAAATACCCCCTCAAGCAGCTGCTTGTCACAGAGGTCTGACAGGAGCTTGAGTTGAGTTGTTTTACCTCTGAGCGGCACTTTTTTGCACACCATGGGCTAAATGGCCAGGTCACCTGGACCCCGAAGGCTGAGAGAAGGTTGAGGCAGGGGACCCACAGGAACAACTGTTGAGAGATAGATGGTAGCCTCCCGTCAAGGCCATCCAGCATGTTCTTTCACGTGCACAGGGTATGGCTTTCCCGCACACGGGGCCACGGCTTAACGTCCCATCCGACGGACGGTGGCTTTCCAAGCTATCTGTGTCCCCTACTGACCGTTGGCAGGGCGGGGAATTTTGCGGAGATAAATCTCAACGTTGACCCAGCTGGGAGTCGAACATGGGAACTACAGATTACGAGCCTGGGGTGCTACCGACTGAGCCACCCCGCCCCTCACTGACAGGAGCCTGTCAGTTTATATGCCATAGTAGGTCTGTGAGGATGGCAGGAACTCAGCAGTAAAACAACACAAACGTCCATGCCTTATCCGGGGCTCGAACCTAGGTCCCTTAGAGCAGTAGCCAAAGCGTGCTAACCACTCGGCCACGGGACGGCTTATATTGCTTTTACTATTGCTAAAAGTTCTTTTCGTGTGGCACAATAATTCCGTTCTGGTTTGGATAAAGGTTTGCTAAAATACGCAATAACTTTTTATTCTCCGTCTTGTTGTTGTGAAAGTAGAGAATCAACTCCTGTGTTGCTTGTGTCAGTATCTGTTAAGAACTGTTTTTCAGTTGTTTCCATTACGCTAACACTGTTGCCGTGAAAAGAGCTGTCCTCAACCGTTGGAAAGCCACTTCAAATTCGGTGGTCCATATGAATCGCTAGCCCTCTTCTGTCAGACGATGTAATGGCTTTGAGGTGTGGGAGAAACCCTTGACAAATCTTCTACAACATGTACAAAATCAAATAAAGTATGAAGTTGATGAACATTTTGTGGTGGAGGCCGGTCTCTTAGAGCTTCTACCTTACTAGGATCAGTCTTAATCCCTGAGACAGTGATGACATGGCCAAGATAATGAATTTCTTGCTGGAACAGCGTACACTTAGGCGGTTCCAATTTTAGCTTGGCTGCCCTAAGTGTTTCAAACACTTGACGAAGATTTCTCAAATGTTTCTTAAAAGTCTTTCCAAGAACGATGATGTCGTCTAAGCAAACCAGGTAGACCTGGGGGGGGGGGGGGGGGGGGGCTCAGTCGGTAGCGCGCCAGGCTCTTAATCTGGAGTTCCCAGGTTCGAGTCCCAGCTGGGTCAGCGTTGAGATTTATCTCCGCAAAATTCCCCGCCCTGCCCACGGTCAGTAGGGATACCGATGGGCTTGGAAAGGCCGCCGTCCGTCGGATGGGACGTTAAACCGTGGCTCCGTGTGTGGGAGAGCCATACCCTGTGCACGTTAAAGAACACGCTGGATGACCTTGACGGGGGGCTACCATCTGTCTCCCAACAGCTGTTCCAGTGGGTCCCCTCCCCCAACCTTCTCTGAGCCTACGGAGTCCATGTGACCTGGCCATTTAGCCCATGGTGTGCAAAAAAGTGCCGCTCAGAAGTAAAACAACCCAACCCAGGTAGACCTCCCAAGACGAACCGTTGAGCATAAACGTTGCAGGTGCGTTGCAAAGTTTAATGGCATCACTTTAAACTTCCAAAATCCATTTCCTGTAGTGAAATCTGTTTTCTCACGGTCTTCAGAATGTATACGAACTTGCTAATAGCCGCTCTTCAAGTCTTACGTTGAGAACCTTACTGACCCAGATAGAGTGTCAAGTGTGTCATCAATTCTGCGTAAAGGAAGGCAGTCTTTCTTTGTTATATCATTCAATCTGCGGTAATCAACAAAAAATCGGGTAGATCCATCCATTGTCTTGACAAGAACCACTGGTGACGTCCAGAGACTCTGTGATGGTTCTGTAATATTTTGAGCTTCCATATCCCTTATGAGTTGTTCTGTCGCTTCCTGTTTTGCCAATAGAAGCCTTCTTGCCGGTAGAATCACCAGTGTTGATCTTATGTTCTGTCAGGTTAGTACGGCCATAATCATTTGATGTGATAGAAAAAGTATCGGAAGACTCTATCAATAGGTTCTCGGCTTCACGGACTATAACTTCACTTTATGCAGGAATTTCTGTGTCTTCTGTCACTAATATTGTGGTAACACTTGATAAAGAATCAGATGTTCGGTTAAGCAGATGGATCTCTTCTGTGTTATAGATGAATAGTCTGTCACTGGGTCTAATGTTGAATCTCTGCCCTACCAGCGCACACAGTTCCACGAACCACTGCCGCCCTGCCAACTCGCAGTACACTCGTTCAATGACCGCCCACACTCGTATTCATTACGTCACCGTGAACCAAATGGTAAATCCACTGCTCCCCCCACTGCAGACAGGACGACCTGGCTATTTAGCCCATTGTGTGCAAAAAGGTGCCGCTCAGAGGTAAAACAACCCAAACCAAACCCTCCCCCAACCTTCTCTGAGCCTTCGTGGTCCTTGTGACCTGGCTATTTAGCCCATTGTGTGCAAAAAAGTGCCGCTCAGAGGTAAAACAACCCAACCAAAACCCTCCGCCAACCTTCTCTGAGCCTTCGTGGTCCTTGTGACCTGGCTATTTCGCCCATTGTGTGCAAAAAAGTGCCGCTCAGAGGTAAAACAACCCAACCCAAACCCTCCCCCAACCTTCTCTGAGCCTTCGTGGTCCTTGTGACCTGGCTATTTAGACCATTGTGTGCAAAAAAGCCACTCAGAGGTAAAAACAACCCAACCCAAACCCTCCCACAACCTTCTCTGAGCCTTCGGGGTCCTTGTTACCTGGCTATTTAGCCCATTGTGTGCAAAAAAAGTGCCGCTCACAGGTAAAACAACCCAACCAAAACCCTCTCCCAACCTTCTCTCAGCCTTCGGGGTCCTTGTGACCTGGCTATTTAGACCACTGTGTGCAAAAAAGTGCCGCTCAGAGGTAAAACAACCTAACCCAAACCCTCCCCCAACCTTCTCTGAGCCTTCGTGGTCCTTGTGACCTGGCCATTTAGCCCATTTTGTGCAAAAAAGTGCCTCTCAGAGGTAAAAACAACCCACCCAAACCCTCCCCCAACCTTCTCTCAGCCTTCGGGGTCCTTGTGACCTGGCTATTTAGACCATTGTGTGCAAAAAAGTGCCGCTCAGAGGTAAAACAACCTAACCCAAACACTCCCCGAACCTTCTCTGAGCCTTCGTGGTCCTTGTGACCTGGCTATTTAGCCCATTTTCTGCAAAAAAGTGCCGCTCAGAGGTCCAACAACCAAACCCAACAATCCTTCACATCAGCATGCCAATAGCAGAAGCTAAGGTACAGTGGCTCAAAAACATATCCGAACACTATGGTTGATTACTGAATTCAGTACAGGAAGGTTGCCAGATCACTAATTTCTAAAAAAAAACGTTGTCCGATATTTTTTGTGAATTCTGTAATCAACCATAGTGTTCGGATATTTTTTGAGCGACTGTATTTAAAGTTGAATTATAAATTAATTTAAAAATCCATATTTACAAAAATAAAACTGTTTTCTGTATGAATCAATTTCTTTTGAAGAATATACCATTACAAAAAATGGTATGTAGGTATATGTTGATGTTAAATTATTTCCTTTACTTCTGGAGTACTATCAAAATATTTCAAAAACAAATACTGGTTTCCATAAATTAAGAAACAACCGTCTGTTATGTAAATGGCAAGATAACGTCGAAGTAAGGTAACTTCTGAAAGAAGTGAAATATAATCAATATCTCTGGCTTTTCAACAATATTCGTCCAGTATTTAATGAGTTATTTGAATATTAAAAAATAACAATGCCAGTTACAAAAATTTCCTTCAAAAGTCAGTTTTTGTGATCACTTATTATACAACAGGGGAGCCCACAACGGCAATCGCAAAGGAAAAATTAATAATTTCTTAATAAAATTATATTTTTATTTTAGAACTTTCATACCCTTCCCATTCCGAAACTGACAAGACAACGAAATAGTTCAAAATGGGTTGGGTTGTTTTACCTCTGAGCAGCACTTTTTTGCACACCATGGGCTAAGTGGCCAGGTCACATGGACGCCGAAAGCTCAGAGAAGGTTGGGGGAAGGGGACCCATTGGAACAGCTGTTGGGAGACAGATGGTAGCCTCCCGTCAAGGCCATCCAGCGTGTTCTTTAACGTGCACAGGGTATGGCTCTCCCGCACACGAGGCCACGGCTTAACGTCCCATCCGACGGACGGCGGCCTTTCCAAGCCCATCGGTGTCCCCTACTGACCGTGGGCAGGGCGGGGAATTTTGCGGAGATAAATCTCAACGCTGACCCAGCTGGGACTCGAACCTGGGAAATACAGATTACGAGCCTGGCGTGCGCTACCGACAGAGCCACCCCCGCCCCCTAGTTCAGAATGAGTGCGAATGCAACACAACATAGCTGTAGCGCAACCAACATTCACCGCAATAATCCCGCCCTGCCCGCGATCAGTAAGGGACACCGATCGGCTTGGAAAGGCCTCTGTCCGTCGGATATCAAGACCTCCGTCTGTCGGATGTCAAGGACACCGTAATACACCAGGCCTGGACAGCCTTAAGCAAAAGGAAGGAAGAAAGCAGAAATAATTAATTTTGCATAAATATTTAAGTGATTTAATTTGCTTAAAATTTATATTAAATCTATCTATTTTAAAACTAAATAAAATAGAATAATATACTACTTACGGTGTTATTAAAATAAATAATTATATTTTAAAATTAACTATGTAATTTTTAAAAGAGGTAACTACTGGTTGAATTTTTAGTAAAAGTTAGTATAATTAGAAGTGCTCTATTTTTTTTTTCAAAATTAGGTGTTTTGTGCTTGCAGTGTACGGGTCTATTGTATAGAAGGGGCCTTGCTCGTGTGCAGGAGAGCTATACCATGTGCACGTTAAGGAACACGCTGGATGGCCTTGATGGGAAGCTACAATCTGTCTTGGTGTGGGGAATCGTTAGTCGGACATCTCTGTCAGAACTGGTCATCATAATGGGATCTCTAACTGCCCAACGATATGTTACATTTTGCAGCCAGTGGCTTTCCTATTTGTTCAGCAGCATGGAACCTTTTACCAGCAAGATAACGCCCATCCCCACACAGCCCGCATTAGTCTGCACGAGCAAAACGTTCAGGTACTACCATGGCCAGCACGCTCGCCGGACCTTTCACCTATTGAACACGTCTGGGACATTCAGCTCCAACAACAGCTCCAACAACATCCAAGAGGTGCGCTAATCACTGTCGCTGAAATGGAACAGCGACTTCTCGCTATTTGGAGTACTATTCCTCAGGAGGATATTATAGAGGTGGACGATAGCTTTCCCCGCCGTGTTCATGAATGCATTGCTGTGGGAGGCGGGTTCAATATCATACTATATATGTCATATTTCATCATCATTGACCATATTTTTTCTTCTTTTTTTTTTTGATAATGTAATCAATCGCATATCTCAGTGTACGTTAACACCTGACTGCATTTCAATAAAATTTCATCAATCCTTCCAGGTGTTGCAATTTTTTTTTCCTGTAGTGTATTTATAGTGTGATCCATCAATATTATTTCATATATGTCTTACAAGGCATTGCCCAATTTATGAATGATGCCCTCATTTCGGCTGCTTTTGATACTTATTTCCATCTCCGCAAGCGCAGAAATGCTCTTGAATCCTGACATTTGCAAGATTAGCCCCCAAGATTAAAGAAAATAATTATACTTTAATTTGTTTATCTAAACTTTTTACTGGTAGCCTTAATTAAATACGAAAACATAATAAAATTAGTAATAAAAATCGATAAAATTGTAATAAAATCTTGGAAGAAAATAATAATAAATAAATAAATAAAAAAAATATCAATTTTGTTAAGACAAAGGCCATACCAATTTAAAAACACCGGTTGTTGTCCCATCCTCAGTTGTTTTACCTCTTAGCGGCACTTTTATGCACACCATGGGTTAAATGGACAGGTCACAAGACCCCGAAGTATTCAGAGAAGGTTGGGGGAGGGAACCCACTGGAACAGCTGTTGAGAGACAGATGGTAGCCTCCCGTCAAGGCCATCCAGCGTGTTCTTTAACGTGCACAGGGTATGGCTCTCCATTACACAGGGCCACTGCTTAACGTCCCATCCGACGGACTGCGGCCTTTTCAAGCCCATCACTGTCCCCTACTGACCGTGGACAGGGCGGGGAATTTTGCGGAGATAATAAGCAGCTTTCGGCGAGATCAGTATTTGGGAGGGTGACCATAGGGAACACCGTGTGCAGTTGGCAAATTTTTGGCTTCTAAATGGTAGCTAGACATAAACTGGATGGAGAGCTGTGTACCAGTCCCCAGTGATGATGCACAGAACTGGCCACTCTGGCACCTAATGTCTGATCTAGCATTCACGGGGTGCAGACTCTAAGTACCTTTCAAAAGAGATACTCTCTTGTGGAAGAAAATGGAAGAGGAGGGCTGCCAGATCAGTGTGGCCTATTAATCTGATCATCTAAGGCCTATTTTTCTGGGGCGGGGTGGCTCATTCGGTAGCGCGCCAGGCTCGTAATCTGTAGTTCCCAGGTTCGAGTCCCAGCTGGGTCAGCGTTGAGATTTATCTCAACAAAATTCCCCGCCCTGCCCACAGTCAGTAGGGGACACCGATGGGCTTGGAAAGGCCGCCGTCCGTCGGATGGGACGTTAAGCCGTGGCCCAGTGTACGGGAGAGTCATACCCTGTGCACGTTAAAGAATACGCTGGATGGCCTTGACGGGGAGGCTACCATCTGTCTCCCAACAGCTGTTCCAGTGGGTCCCCTCCCCCAACCTTCTCTGAGCCTTCGGGGTCCATGTGACCTGGCCATTTAGCCCATGGTGTGCAAATAGTGCCGCTCAGAGGTAAAACAACCCAACCCATATTTTTCTTTCTTCAAAGGCTCGGAGATTGCTGAGAGAGGGGGCACACTGGCAGCTGTGGGAGGTAGATGGTAGCCTCCCTGAAACCCGTTCAACATGTTCTTTATCGTGAAGAGAGTGTGGCGCTCCCACACACGGGACCACGCCGCTTACCTCCCATCCGATGAATGGCAGCCTTTTCAAGCCCATCGGCTTCCCTGTCTGAGGGCAGGGAGGGGATGTTTTGGGGATATAAATCTTAACTCTGGCGCAGGCAGAACTCGAACGTGGGAACTGTAGATTACAAGCCTGGCTATCACTGCAGACATAACTAATTTGTTGCTTAGTATATAGTCATAAAAATTACAACAGATATATAATATAAAAATAACGGCAGTTTATTCACGTAAGGAATAATATAATAATGCTGAATTATGTTCCTGTTTCTTTTGACCAACTTGATACATCGATTTTGTTTTTAAGTATATTGTCCAAGCCCTGTAGTAGCTCTGGTAACC
Source organism: Ryuthela nishihirai (assembly GCA_038380435.1). Classification (NCBI taxonomy): domain Eukaryota; kingdom Metazoa; phylum Arthropoda; class Arachnida; order Araneae; family Heptathelidae; genus Ryuthela; species Ryuthela nishihirai. The sequence continues at coordinate 19,357,099 of JAWZYU010000001.1, read as the reverse complement.
CATCTACATAGCTCTGGTATAGGACAGCTCCATTACTACTCCTAGTTCCACGACTACACCTCCATCCGACAGACAGCATGCTTTTCAATACTGCTATGTGTCTTTTGGCCGCAGGCTTGAAAAGACCTGCTATGCAGGCTTGAAGAGACCTGGCCTTGCCATAAGGTATAGTAGGGTATTTTAAGTATGACAATCCTGTAAAGTTTGCCATAAAGCCATAATTATTAAAATCGTTATTACCTGACTGCATTACGAAGCAACGGATGGTTTAAATTTCATTCGGACAAAGCCATACTCATAGATATTTAAACAAAATATTCCACTTTTGATAGGTCAAGAAACGCTCTAGAACTTTTCATTTCAACCATATCGAAGGTTGTTGGGTTGTTCTACCTCTGAGCGGCACTTTTTTTGCACACCATGGGTTAAATGGCCAGGTCAGATGGACCCCGAAGGCTCAGAGAAGGTTGGGGGAGGGGAACCACTGGAATAGCTGTTGGGAGACAGATGTTAGCCTCCCGTCAAGGCCATCCAGCGTGTTTTTTAACGTGCACATGGTATGACTCTCCCGCACACGGGGCCACGGCTTAACGTCCGATCCGACGGGCGGCGGCTTTTCCAAGCCCATCGGTGTCCCCTACTGACCGTGGGCAGGGCGGAGAATTTTTGCGGAGATAAATCTCAACGCTGACCCAGCTGGGAATGGTAAGATATTATATAGGTAAAACAAATGTATAATAGCATTAGCAAGAAATAAATAAAACCCGACGTTAAAAAATAGAATATAAAATAAATATTAAGAAAATAATAATTAAAGATGTTAAATATTAATATAAATGAAAAAAAAAACTAAAATTCATAGTTTATGAAATTTTAAAATTTAGTTACACACTTTTTAACTACAGTCACTTTCTGTGACTGGTAGTCACAGAAAGAAATACATTTGCATGCATTTTATAATAGAATGCAGGCATTATATAATAATCAGCAAACTGTATATTACAGAGGTGAGTTATTTATTTATTTATTTATTTCGCAACATAAAAATCTCGTTTGAAAAGACACCAGACTGAAAAACGATGAACAGATGTTTGTTTTTGATCACTTTAGAAATAAAAAAAAATTCCTTTTAGGAAATAGCATCAACAGAATATTATATCTACATCGATATCAGATTAGTGATCAGTTAAATAAGTTAATAATATTAATAGTGTTACGACAGATGAATGTGCTACAGTGAATTTATGATAAACATGTCATGAACGCTCGTGTATTCTTCAGCGTGAAAATTATGTAACCAACGAATTGGAACACAGAACCTATCTGAAAATTAAAAAAAAATGTTATGTTGGAGTTGTTGATATCCGAAAGGAGGTATAATTAGTTTCAGTATGTACACGATGGGTGCATAAAGTGAAGAAGTATTTTATATGGTGAGTGCGCGGAAGGTTGATTTCTTTATTGGTGTGGATCGTGTTGGTAAGCTGGTAAAGGAAAAGAAAAATTTGTCGTCTTGTGCGTGGTGATCAACGTCTGAAAAGAATTGGTTCTGAGAAACCAGTACACTTAGCCGCAGTTTTGGAGTACTTGAGGGCTAAAACCTAAGAAGGAAGTCATTTAGTGTATAGCCGAGTATTTAGCACGCTTGGCTACTGATCTAAGGGACCTGGGTTCGAGCCCCGGATTAGGCATGGATGTGTGTGTCGTTTTTCTGCTTCTCAGATCTCCTACTGTGGCATATAAACTGACAGGCTGCTGTCAAACCTCTGTGGCAAGCAGCTGCTTGAGGGGGTATTAATTAATTTAATTATTTAGTTTGTTCAGGAATTGGTAACATTATTCTCGTTATATTGAATATTTTTTTACCAACATGACTTTATTGTTCATTGAATGATATTAGCCTTGTTTTGTGATTTGGATGTAAATAGAATTAAGATAATGGATTCTTCTGGATGTTTATCTTTGTATTTATTTTATAGAGTTTCGTGCCGGTTGACTAAGTTTGTTTAAAAATAATTTCATCCATGCTTTTGTAACAAATTGCATTGTTTTGTAATTTTCATTGACATATTTTTATTTGAACTCACGCTCTGTGGGGGCGGAAGTGGCTCAGTCGGTAGTGTGCCAGGCTCGTAATCTGTAGTTCCCAGGTTCGAGTCCCAGCTGGGTCAGCGTTGAGATTTATCTCCGCAAAAATTCCCCGCCCTGCCCACGGTCAGTAGGGGACACCGATGGGCTTGGAAAGGCCACCGTCCGTCGGATGGGGACGTTAAGCCGTGGCCCCGTGTGCGGGAGAGCCATACCCTGTGCACGTTAAAGAACACGCTGGATGGCCTTGACGGGAGGCTACCATCTGTCTCCCAACAGCTGTTCCAGTGGGTCCCCTCACCCAACCTTCTCTGAGCCTTCGGGGTCCATGTGACCTGGCCATTTAGCCCATGGTGTGCAAAAAAGTGCCGCTCAGAGGTAAAACAGCCCAACAGCCCAGCACGCTCAGTGTTCATGCATTTGAATTTGTAACTATATGATATTTTGGGTTCGAGTATTTTCTCTTTGAATCACACATTTCTTCGCACAATAGGATAAATTATTTTTAATTTTTCTAATAATTTTTTTGATTGACTGAATTTTTTCAAAAAATTGCTTTATTCTCTCTTTGCTCTTTTTAAAAGGAAACAAGTACCGCTTTTAAAATAGAATGCAGTGAAACCATTATCACGAGCAGTATACACTGCTTGGCCGTATTATTCTGACCACCTACCTAATACTTTATCTTATGTATCATAGTATAGTTTCCGAATTTCTAAGTTATTCCTTTTCAACGTATAAGTTCTTGTTGAAATGGGTTTTGAAGTACTGCTAGTGTCATCTCTCTCAGCTGATGAACTGTAGCAACTCTGTTTTGCAGTTCAATTGGTGCCAGAGAACTCCTATCCCTGTCAATCAGAGATTTCTTCCTCCCGCATTTGCAACATTTGGTGGACGTATTCTGAGACCGTTACCATTCCCGATACATTTGGGATATTATGACCCAAGATTTTCCGCTGAATTCCATCACTTCCATTACAGATGTTCCTGCTCATCGCGCTGCAACGATGAGCACCCTTTCGAAGTCAGTGAGATCAGCCCTTTTCAGCCATGTCGCACTTCATTTTGCTTTCCATCATATCCTTAAAGCTTTTGCCAGACTTCGCAGTCGCGTCAATAAGAATTTTTCATACATAGGCATGTTTCATGGTACTTCGCACAGTATTCATTGGTCATAATAATTTGGCCAAACAGTGTACACTACATATACAAATATGTATAATAAATTATCGTAAAAAATTCCTAAATTGGTAGTTTGTGAAATTTTATAATTTTTCTGGTAGTCGTAGAAAGAAATACATTTGCATGCATTTTAGTAGTAACGGGAATACTATGGTAGTTGAATGGTTCTCGGTTGCCGTAGTTTTGAGTAACAATGATAAAAATAATTCAGTTCACGTGCGTACAAAAACTTTTCCAGAATTAAGAATGGGAAATTTAAAAAATGATTAATACAGTAAACTTTCGGTTATTAGTTATTTATGGCGAATCAGGATTACCAGTTAAATGAATCTGCCGGTCTTTTTATAGAAACCAAATAGAGTAAGTCCAATCTTGTATTCCAGCCTGTTGAAATAGAAATGCACTTAAAAGCAATGATAATAAAAATGATGTATGATGCGCTTAATACCTAAATAAATATCTAAAGAATAATTTTTTACGTATTTTCGCACTTAATTAATGTCTAAATCTGTGAACAAAAACTTCGGGAACTGCTTCACTGAAACACATCGTGGAAAGAGTTGTAATTTTGGGCATCGGATATGGCGCCAACTACCGATAGTACCCAAATTTGGTTCTACGCCAATTCATTGCATGTGAATTCATCGCACTTAATTCAACGCAACGTCAATTCATCGCGAATCAGTTCATCGAAGTGTGGCACATGTAGTTTTATTTACTTTCTGCATCTGCAGTTTGTTCAAATGAACTCTAGAGACAATAATTTAGACTTTGAAAGTTTTGTTTGGGTTGTTTTACCTCTGAGCGGCACTTTTTTGCACACCATGGGCTAAATGGCCAGGTCACAAGGACCCCAAGGCTCAGAGAAGGTTGAGGGAGGAGACCCACTGGAACAGCTGTTGGGAGACAGATGGTAGCCTCCCGTCAAGGCCATACAGCGTGTTCTTTAACGTGCACAGGGTATGTCTCTCCCGCACACGGGGCCACGGCTTAACGTCCCATCCGACGGACGACAGCCCTTCCAAGCCCATCGGTGTCCCCTACTGACCGTGGGCAGGGCGGGGAATTTTGCGGAGATAAATCTCAACGCTGACCCAGCTGGGACTCGAACCTGGAAACTAGAGATTACGAGCCTGGCGCGCTACCGACTGAGCCACCCCCGCCCCCTTTTCGAAGTTTAAACATGAGGCAGAAGAATTTACCTTAGAAATTAATCAAACCTTAAATACTAAGCATTGTTTTAAACCATTTAACAAAATAAACATTTTAAAAGTTTGCGTAATGATTATTTCAATATTAGGCAATCATTAATGATATTGTTACGACAGATGAACGTATCTGGCAACCTTCGTGTCATGTGACACGAAGGTTGCCAGATCAATAATTTCTAAAAAAATCGTTGCCAGATATTTTTTCTGAATTCTGTAATCAACCACAGTGTTCGGATACTTTTTTGAGCGACTGTAGGTAGTCATATTATTTTGATACAAGATCGTGTGGGCTCACTCACGGAAAAATTGAGCGTGTGCAGTTACCGTTCATAGCAAACTGGAGCGTGTGCAGTAACTGCACACGCTCCAGTTTGCTGTGAACTGAGTTGCTGTACACGCTCCAAATATTTTTCCTGAATTCTGTAATCAAGTGACACGAAGGTTGCCAGATCACTAATTTCTAAAAAAATCGTTGCCAGATATTTTTTCTGAATTCTGTAATCAACCATTGTGTTCAGATATTTTTTTGATAGCGACTGAGGTGGTCATATTATTTTGATACTAGATCGTGTGGGCAAACTCACGGAAATATTGAGCGTGTGCAGTTACCGTTCACAGCAAACTGGAGATAACTGCACACGTTCACAGATAACTGCAGTAATTGCATACGCTCTAGTTTGCTGTGAACGGTAACTGGAGCGTCTACAGTTACTGTACACGCTCCAAATATTTTTCCTGAATTCTGTAATCACGTGACACGAAGGTTGCCAGATCACTAATTTCTAAAAAAAATCGTTGCCAGATATTTTTTCTGAATTCTGTAATCAACCATTGTGTTCAGATATTTTTTTGATAGCGACTGTAGGTGGTCATATTATTTTGATACTAGATCGTGTGGGCAAACTCACGGAAATATTGAGCGTGTGCAGTTACCGTTCACAGCAAACTGGAGATAACTGCACACGTTCACAGATAACTGCAGTAACTGCACACGCTCCAGTTTGCTGTGAACGGTAACTGGAGCGTGTACAGTTGCTGTACACGCTCCAGATATTTTTCCTGAATTCTGTAATCACGTGACACGAAGATTGCCAGATCATTAATTTCTAAAAAAATCGTTGCCAGATATTTTTTCTGAATTCTGTAATCAACCATAGTGTTCGGACACTTTTTTGAGCGACTGTATGTGGTTATATTATTTTGATACTAGATAGTGTGGGCTCACTCACGGAAATATTGAGTGTGTGCAGTTACCGTTCACAGCAAACTGGAGCGTGTGCACTAACTGCACACGCTCCAGTTTGCTGTGAACGGTAACTGGAGCGTGTACAGTTGCTGTACACGCTCCAGATATTTTTCCTGAATTCTGTAATCATGTGACACGAAGGCTGCCAGATCACTAGTTTCTAAAAAAATCTTTGCCAGATATTTTTTTCTGAATTCTGTAATCAACCATAGTGTTCGGATACTTTTTTGAGCGACTGTAGGTGGTCATATTATTTTGATACTAGATCGTGTGGGCTCACTCACGGAAATATTGAGCGTGTGCAGTTACCGTTCACAGCAAACTGGAGCGTGTGCAGTAACTGCACACGCTCCAGTTTGCTGCGAACGATAACTGGAGCGTGTACAGTTGCTGTACACGCTCCAGATATTTTTCCTGACTTCTGTAATCACGTGACACGAAGGTTGTCAGATCAATAATTTCTAAAAAAATCGTTGCCAGATATTTTTTTCTGAATTCTGTAATCAACCATAGTGTTCGGATACTTTTTTGAGCTACAGTAGTTGGTCATATTATTTTGATACTAGATCGTGTGGGCTCACTCACGGAAATATTGAGCGTGTGCAGTTACCGTTCACAGCAAAACTGGAGCGTGTGCAGTAACTGCACACGCTCTAGTTTCCTGTGAACGGTAACTGGAGCGTATACAGTTGCTGTACACGCTCGAGATATTTTTCCTGAATTCTGTAATTACGTGACTCGAAGGTTGCCAGATCCCTAATTTCTCAAAAAATAGTTGCCAGATATTTTTTCTGAATTCTGTAATGAACCATAGTGTCCGGATACTTTTTTTGAGCGACTGTACTAGGATTAACCCATGACAGATGTGTCATTAACGCTAGAATTAACCCATGACAGATGTGTCATTAACGCTAGAATTAACCCATGACAGATGTGTCATTAACGCTCGCATATGCTTCAACGTGACAATTATGTCATCAACTCATTGTAACAGAGAGATACTTTGAGTAATAAGAATTGAGGAGAAAAACGGAAGCTGTAGTTCAGTAGTAAAAAGAAGGACGTATTGTATTGTGTTATATGATTCTGATTATAAAGGTTGTTTTTATTTCGTTCAAGATGAAGCCTAGTCCCATTGGTGAAAGGATTTGTTGTTGTTGTTTTACTTCTGAGCGGCACTTTTTTGCACACCATGAGCTAAATGGCCAGGTCACATGGACATCGAAGGCTCACAGAAGGTTGGGGGAGGCGACCCACTGGAACAGCTGTTGGGAGACAGATGGTAGTCTCCCGTCAAGGCCATCCAGCGTGTTCTTTAACGTGCACAAGGTATGGCTCTCCCGCACATGGGGCCACGGCTTAACGTCCCAACCGACGGACGGCGGCCTTTCCAAGCTCATCGGTGGTCCCTACTGACCGTGGGCAGGGCGGGGAATTTTGCGGAGATAAGTCTCAACGCTGACCCAGCTGGGACTCGAACCTGGGAACTACAGATTACGAGCCTGGCGCGCTACCGACTGAGTCACCCCGCCCATTGGTGAAAGGAAGTCAACGATAAATATTTGTTTTTAAGTCTTCTTTTATGAGAGATCATTGTCAGATGCCTCCTATTAATAAAATATAAAGAATTATTAAGGCAACTAAACAGTATATCAGAAATGAATTTCAACATAAATTTGTTTAAAGTTGTGAAATAATAGTGTTATAAATTAAATGGATGAAACTGATCTTGAGTTCAGTTAACCCATTATTTCCCAAAGGTAGAAATTATAATATTTTAAAGGTAGTACTTTTATCATAGACTTAAAATACTTGTAAATAGGCAGTTGTGATAAAAAAAAGCAATTTGTGACCGCAGAAGCCACAGAAAAATGTTGCGAATACGCAACTTTGGGATTATCAGAACATGAATACTTAAAGTTGAAACATTTAGAATTGTTTGAAGCAGTCTGCATGAAGATGAACTCGACACTTCTTACACGTATATATTGCATTGCTTTTCCGCTTTCGACATCTTCTTCTTGCTTTATTCTCCTGTTCAACTATAACATGGCCAATATTGTCGAACTGTACTTGGGGTGGTGGGATCAGTCGGTGCGCTTCAGGCTCGTAATCATTATATTATTAGATATAAAGTATCTACTCGAACTATCTACTCGAACTAAATAATATCTACTCGTAATCTGTAGTTCCATGGTTCGAGTAGATAGGGAGAAGGAAGAAAGAGATAGGGAAGAAAGAAGATAGGAAAGGGAGAACAGAAGAGAAAAGGCAGAAAGGGATGGGGAGAATGAAGAAAGGGATAGAGAAGAAAGACGAGTGGAAAGGAAGTATAGAACAGAGAAGGCAGAAAGGGATAAGAGAATGAAGAAAGTGATAGGGAAGAAAGAAGATTGGAAAGGAAGAATAGAAGAGAGAAGGCAGAAAGGGATAGGGAGAATGAAGAAAGTGATAGGGAAGAAAGAAGACTGGAAAGGGAGTATACAAGAGAGAAGGCAGAAAGGGATAGTAGAATGAAGAAAGTGATAGGCAAGAAAGATGATTGGAAAGGAAGTATAGAAGAGAGAAGGCAGAAAGGGATAGGAGAATGGAGAAAGTGATAGGGAAGAAAGAAGACTGGAAAGGGAGTATACAAGAGAGAAGGCAGAAAGGGATAGGGAGAACGAAGAAAGTGATAGGGAAGAAAGAAGATTGGAAAGGAAGTATAGAAGAGAGAAGGCAGAAAGGGATAGGAGAATGAAGAAAGCGAAAGGGAAGAAAGAGGATTGGATAGAAAGTACAGAACAGAGAAGGCAGAAAGGGATAGGAGAATGAAGAAGAGATAGGGAAGAAAAAAGATTGGAAAGGGAGTATCGAAAAGAGAAGGCTGAAAGGGATAGGGAGAATGAAGAAAGTGATAAGGAAGAAAGAAGATTGGAAACAAAGTATAGAACAGAGAAGGCAGAAAGTGATAGGGAGAATGAAGAAAGTGACAGGGAAGAAAGAGGATTGGAAAGAAAGTATAGAACAGAGAAGGCAGAAAGGGATAGGGAGGATGAAGAAAGTGATAAGGAAGAAAATATTGGAAAGAAAATGTAGAACAGAAAAGACAGAAAGTGATAGGGAGAATGAAGAAAGTGATAGGGAAGAAAGAAGACTAGAAAGGGAGTATACAAGAGAGAAGGCAGAAAGGGATAGGAGGCTGAAGAAAGTGATAGGGAAGAAAGAAGATTGGAAAGGAAGTATAGAAGAGAGGAGGCAGAAAGGAATAGAAAGAATGAAGAAAGTGATAAGGAAGAAAGAATATTGTAAAGAAAGTATAGAACATAAAAGGCAGAAAGGGATAGGGAGAATGAAGAAAACGATAGGGAAGAAAGAAGATTGGAAAGGGAGTATACAAGAGAGAAGGCAGAAAGGGATAGGGAGAATGAAGAAAGTGATAGGGAAGAAAGAAGTTTGGAAAGGAAGTATAGAAGAGAGAATGAAGAAAGTGATAGGGAGAATGAAGAAAGTGATAGGGAAGGAAGAGGATTGGATAGAAAGTATAGAACAGAGAAGGCAGAAAGGGATAGGGAGAATGAAGAAAGAGATAGGGAGGAAAGAAGCTTGGAAAGGGAGTATAAAAGAGAGAAGGCAGAAACCGATAGGGAGAATGAATAAAGAGATAGGGAAGAAAGAATATTGGAAAGAAAGTATAGAAGACAGAAGGCTGAAAGGGATAGGGAGAATGAAGAAAGTGATAAGGAAGAAAGAAGATTGGAAAGAAAGTATAGAACAGAGAAGGCAGAAAGTGATAGGGAGAATGAAGAAAGTGACAGGGAAGAAAGAGGATTGGAAAGAAAGTATAGAACAGAGAAGGCAGAAAGGGATAGGGAGAATGAAGAAAGTGATAGGGAAGAAAGAAGATTCGAAAGGAAGTATAGAAGAGGGAAGGCAGAAAGGGATAGTGAGAATGAAGAAAGAGATAGGGAAGTAAGAAGATTGGAAAGGAGATATAGAAGAGAGAAGGCAGAAAGCGATAGGGAGAATGAATAAAAGGATATGGAAGAAAGAGGATTGGATAGGGAGTATAAAAGAGAGAAGGCAGAAATTGATAGGAGAATGAAGAAAGTGATAGGGAAGAAAGGAGATTGAAAAGGAAGTGTAGAAGAGAGAAGGCAGAAAGGGATAGGGAGAATGAAGAAAGTGATAGGGAAGGAAGAGGATTGGATAGAAAGTATAGAACAGAGAAGGCAGAAAGGGATAGGGAGAATGAAGAAAGTGATAGGGAAGAAAGAAGATTGGAAAGGGAGTATAGAAAAGAGAAGGCAGAAACCGATAGGGAGAATGAATAAAGAGATAGGGAAGAAAGAATATTGGAAAGAAAGTATAGAAGAGAGAAGGCAGAAAGGGATAGGGAGAATGAAGAAAGTGATAAGGAAGAAAGAAGATTGGAAAGAAAGTATAGAACAGAGAAGGAGGAAAGTGATAGGGAGAATGAAGAAATTGACAGGGAAGAAAGAGGATTGGAAAGAAAGTATAGACCAGAGAAGGCAGAAAGGGATAGGGAGAATGAAGAAAGTGATAGGGAAGAAAGAAGATTCGAAAGGAAGTATAGAAGAGAGAAGGCAGAAAGGGATAGGAGAATGGAAAAAGTGATAGGGAAGAAAGAAGCTTGGAAAGGGAGTATGCAAGAGAGAAGGCAGAAAGGGATAGGGAGAATGAAGAAAGTGATAGGGAAGAAAGCAAATTGGAAAGGAAGTATAGAAGAGAAAAGTCAGAAATGGATAGGAGAATGAAGAAAGTGATAGGGAAGAAAGAGATTAGAAAGGGAGTATAGAAAAGAGAAGGCAGAAAGGGATAGGAGAATGAAGAAAGTGATAGGGAAGAAAGAGAATTGGAAAGGAAGTATAGAAGAGAGAAGGCAGAAAGGGATAGGAGAATGAAGAAAGTGATAAGGAAGAAAGAAGATTGGAAAGGAAGTATAGAAGAGAGAAGGCAGAAGGGATAGGGAGAATGAAGAAATTGATAAGGAAGAAAGAAGATTGGAAAGAAAATATAGAACAGAGAAGGCCGAAAGTGATAGGGAGAATGAAGAAAGTGATAGGGAAGAAAGAAGACTAGAAAGGGAGTATACAAGAGAGAAGGCAGAAAGGGATAGGAGAATGAAGAAAGTGATAGGGAAGAAAGTAGATTGGAAAGGGAGTATAGAAGAGAGAAGGCAGAAAGGGATATTGAAAATGAAGAAAGTGATAGGGAAGAAAGGAGATTGGAAAGGGAGTATAGAAGAGAGAAGGCAGAAAGGGATAGGGAGAATGAAGAAAGTGATAGGGAAGAAACAAGATTGGAAATGAAGTATAGAAGAGAGAAGGCAGAAAGGGATAGGAGAATGGAGAAAGTGATAGGGAAGAAAGAAGACTGGAAACGGAGTATACAAGAGAGAAGGCAGAAAGGGATAGGAGAATGGCGAAAGTGATAGGGAAGTAAGAAGACTGGAAAAGGAGTATACAAGAGAGAAGGCATAAAGGGATAGGGAGAATGAAGAAAGAGATAGGGAAGAAAGAGGATTGGAAAGGGAGTATAGAAGAGAGAAGGCAGAAAGCGATAGGGAGAATGAATAAAAGGATATGGAAGAGAGAAGATTGGAAAGAAAGTATAGAAGAGAGAAGGCAGAAAGGGATAGGGAGAATGAAAAAAATGATAGGGAAGAAAGATGATTGGAAAGGAAGTATACAAGAGAGAAGGCAGAAAGGGATAGGAGAATGAAGAAAGTGATAGGGAAGAAAGAAGATTGGAAAGGAAGTATAGAAGACAGAAGGCAGAAAGGGATAGGAGAATGAAGAAAGAGATAGGGAAGAAAGAAGATTGGAAAGGGAGTATAGAAGAGAAAAGGCAGAAAGGGATAGGAGAATGAAGAATGTGATAGGGAAGAAAGAGGATTGGAAAGGAGTATAGAAGAGAGAATGCAGAAAGGGATAGGGAGAATGAATAAAGTGATAGGGAAGAAAGATGATTGGAAAGAAAGTATAGAAGAGAAAAGGCATAAAGGGATAGGGAGAATGAAGAAAAAGATAGGGAAGAAAGAAGATTGGAAAGGGAGAATAGAGAATGCAGAAAAGGATAGGGAGAATGAATAAAGAGATAGGGAAGAAAGAAGATTGGAAAGGGAGAATAGAGAATGCAGAAAAGGATAGGGAGAATGAATAAAGAGATAGGGAAGAAAGAAGATTGGAAAGGAAGTATAGAAGAGAGAAGGCAGAAAGGGATAGGTGAATGAAGAAAGAGATAGTGAAGAAAGAAGACTTGAAAGGGAGTATAGAACAGAGAAGGCAGAAAGTGATAGGGACAATGAAGAAAGTGATAGGGAAGAAAGAAGATTGGAAAGAAAGTATAGAACAGAGAAGGCAGAAAATGACAGGGAGAATGAAGAAAAAGATAGGGAAGAAAGAATATTGGAAAGGGAGTATAGAAGAAAGAAGGCATAAAGGGAGAGGAGAATGAAGAACGTGATAGGGAAGAAAGAAGATTGGAAAGGGAGTATAGAAGAGAGAAGGCAGAAAGGGATAGGGAGAATGAATAAAGAGATAGGGAAGAAAGAAGATTGGAAAGAAAGTATAGAAGAGAGAAGGCAGAAAGGGATAGGGGAATGAAGAAAGAGATAGTGAAGAAAGAAGACTTGAAAGGGAGTATAGAACAGAGAAGGCAGAAAGTGATAGGGACAATGAAGAAAGTGATAGGGAAGAAAGAAGATTGGAAAGAAAGTATAGAACAGTAGAGAAGGCAGAAAATGATAGGGAAGAAAGAAGATTGGATAGAAAGTATAGAACAGAGAAGGCAGAAAGGGATAGGGAGAATGAAGAAAGAGATAGGGAAGAAAGAATATTGGAAAGGGAGTATAGAAGAGAGAAGGCAGAAAGGGAGAGGAGAATGAAGAACGTGATAGGGAAGAAAGAAGATTGGAAAGAAAGTATAGAAGAGAGAAGGCGGAAAGGGATAGGGAGAATGAAAAAAGGGATAGGGAAGAAAGAAGATTGGAAAGGGAGTATAGAAGAGAGAAGGCAGAAAGCGATAGGAGAATGAAGAAAGTGATAGGGAAGAAAGAAGATTGGAAAGGGAGTATAGAAGAGAGAAAATTTATCATTTACGTCTAATTGGTCATTATCTGAATAGTGTGTATTTTGTTTGATGGAATCAAATCTATTTCTACTCATGCAATGTCTTACCAATGGTATACCTTTGTCGTCATCCTTCGACCAATACATTTTTATAGCTGGTAAGGTATGGTAACCGGTAATAATCAATATACCACAAAAGGGCTTCAGACTTGCCTTGCTTTATTCAAAAGAATGTCGATTATGATCATTCGCATATTTTTTTAAATAACCAGCAATTTTTCCCCCATACATCATCACTAAAATATAAAGAAAAATTATCGTATGGAGACTCGCCACTAATTTTGTTGTCAATTTCCTCTATCATAATATATTCATCTTTTTGTGGTAAACTTTTCTAAGTCGGAATTTCTTTTTTCCACTTCGGAATAACTTTTTTTGCTTTTGTTTTTGACAGCTGTTCTAGTGGAAGTTTTCAGTTTCTTGGAACTTGATGCTGTAGATTGGTCTACTTCGACATCTTGAGCTTCATCAGGTAAATTTTAAACATGAACCTCGTAGGTTCTAGGTATCGTATGGAGACTCGCCACTAATTTTGTTGTCAATTTCCTCTATCATAATATATTCATCTTTTTGTGGTAAACTTTTCTAAGTCGGAATTTCTTTTTTCCACTTCGGAATAACTTTTTTTGCTTTTGTTTTTGACAGCTGTTCTAGTGGAAGTTTTCAGTTTCTTGGAACTTGATGCTGTAGATTGGTCTACTTCGACATCTTGAGCTTCATCAGGTAAATTTTAAACATGAACCTCGTAGGTTCTAGGTACGTCTGGCAAAACGTTTTCACTCTCACATATATCACCACTAATATCCTCCTCATCTGTAAGTTCGTCAACCGTTGGTGGTATGTACACCGCGTCAATATTTTCAGTTTGTGGCAAATCGTCATCCTCTTATAATATAGCCATTAGCTCTGCAGTTGACAAAGGTCTATTTTCCCCCCACCACTGAGCCCAAGACATTTAAAAAGAAATATCCTAAGATAGCAAAACAACGATTTATTATTGAATGTATTTACATCGTAATAAATACTTACTTGAACTATATATTTTTAGCTATACTGCCGAATTTACACTTCACTAATTACCTAACACCAATTATTGTTAGGTGCTGTGGTGGCTCAGTCGGTAGCGCGCCAGGCTCGTAATCGTAGTTCCCAGGTTAGAGTCCCAGCTGGGTCAGCGTTGAGAAAAATTTCCCGCGTTGCCCACGGTCAGTAGGGGACACCGATGGGCTTGAAAAGGCCGCCGTCCGTCGGATGGGACGTTAAGCCGTGGCTCCGTGTGCGGGAGAGCCATACCCTCTGCACGTTAAAGAACACGCTGAATGGCCTTGACGGGAGGCTACCATCTGTCTCCCAACAGCTGTTCCAGTGGGTCTCCTCCCCCAACCTTTTCTGAGCCTTCGGGGTCCTTGTGGCCTGGCCATTTAGCCCATGGTGTGCAAAAAAGTGCCGCTCAGAGGTAAAACAACCCAACCCAATTATTGTCATACTAACAAGACGAAAAGCTTAGTCCAACTTCACAAATCTCTGAACACTGACGATGTCACTCATATCAGAACTAAAATCGCAAGAATAGACTCGTTCGAAATGAGTCATCAAACGTGTGGCAGACATAATTTGCACATGTTGTGCAATCCCAATGTTTCGTAAACGCAACTTTACTCTAAACGTTATACTGTGCAAAAACTAAAAAAATATTTCCTAATTATATGAAACAGTGTCTTGAATGAAATGAAAGCTATTTTCATAAATTCTTAGGGCATTTAGTATTTCTACATATCTTTTTTAGACGTGTCAAACTGCAAAAGATTAGATAGACTGTTTAGGTATAGTTTTAATATGAATAATAATTAGGCTTTTATTTTATATTGATAAATAAGTATGCTTGGACATAAAAGACTATGTCCTTTATAACATACATTGGCTTAAAATTGGATTAGTAGGCAAATATATATTTTTTTATTATTATTTGGAGAATGTTTCGTTTAGTCAACGTTGGGGATTAATGGGTTAAATAATATATAACAATGATAATTCTAAAACAATGTAATTCATTACAAAAGTATGGATGATATCACTTATACAAACTAAATTCAACCAGTGCTTTTCGTATATGTGAGCACATCTACAATCTATCTAGAATCTTACAAACAACTAAATGCAATTACATATATACCAAGTGATGAACTTTTCTGACAGAAAAGACCAGCTGTATCTACTTGACTAACCCATTACCTATTCATTTTTATTGTCATGTCTCTTGTACAACTTTCACCTCATCCTAAACAATCCTTTACGTTTTCTTACTAGCTTTACTAACAAAATTCTACACTAAGTAACTCTTTTAACCTCCCGCGAACTCACCACATAAAATACTTCTTCCATAGATTATTTTGTCACATAACTAGATTAGACTAACTACATTTCCTTTTTCATATCAACTGTGTTTCATAACAACACTTTTTTTTCTATCTTATTCATTCAATCAAGTTCGTTCGATGTCGTTGGTGACGTATCTCTAACGCTGAAGCATACGAGAGCGTTCATGACGAGTTTATCATAAATTTATTTTATGTACAGTATCGTGAACTAATGTATCAAATGCTTTACAAAAGTCCAGAAAGATTACAGCTGCTTTTTTCCCGTTGTTTAAAGTTCCGTTAATGACGTCAGAAAACTCCGTTAAAAGTGTAATAGTATTTTTACTTTTGTGGAAACCATATTGCTTTTCACTAATAATGTTATGTTTTTTCAAGAAATTGGCTAGAACATTAGCTACATATCTTTCAAGTATTTTGTGAAGAACGGGTGAAATGGCAATGGGACTATAGTTAGTGAAATCGAATTTGGTTCCAATTTCGAAAATTGGCCTTAAAATAGCAATTTTGGGTTTGTTAGGGATGTTTCCTGTAGATATGCTTTCATTGATAAAGTTCGTCACGAGATCAGTTAACCCTTTCAGGACCATAAGGTTTCTAAGAGTAAATATTAGTATGTAACTGTTTATTTTAGTTTGTTTAGACGTAAAATAAATAAAAATCATAAGAAAAATACATAACAATGTGTAGTTTTTTTGGAATTTTATGGGAAATATTTTTCCCAATGGACTATAATGGTAACACAAATTATAGTTAGGCTTATTAGGCAATGTCTTTTATTTATTGGTTTATTATAACAAAATGTTAACTAAAATAATACAAAATTATGAAACAAAATTACTATACAAAATGATGTGTTGATTATGATATTCTGCGAGGCAATTTCTTTTGGTTGTGAAGCAAAGATGGACATTGCACATAGTACATATATTATGCGTCCTGACAGTTCTGTTTTTGTTTTCTAAACGTTCCCGTTTACGTAATTGCGTTTGGCATACGTTCTATTTTAACATTCTGTATAAAAATGCAGATAAGGTTATAATTAAATACGACAATCACCAATTTTAAAATGGGAAAAATGTTTCCCTTAGTCATGAAAGGGTTAAGGAGATTTTGCATGCTTTATGTGTTTTAAATGTACATCGTCGTATCCACAAGATTTCCTTTCATTTAAATCACTTAGAATTTTGAAAGTTTCTTGTTTTCAGATGGGAGGAATAAAAATTGAGGGAATAGAAGGTTGGATATGTTAGGAACTGTAGAGAGATTCTGTATACGGTTATCGTCTCTAAGGTGGACAATAATGTCTGCTGTTGTTGTTAAATTTCTCTGCTGCTTGAGTTTCAGACGTACCTTGTGGCAGATTCTTCATGATAAAATCGGCAATGGCAGTTTTACGTTTATTGTTGATAATTTGGTTGATGAGTTCCCAATTTTGCTTTCGATTTTTTTTACAGGTTCAAATTGTTTGAAGTAATATATTTTTCCTGCCTAATAAGGTACGTGTCTGTGTTTATTAAGTTTGTGTATAGTAGTTTAAGATTTCTGTGTCTATTGGTAGTTTTGTAGTCAATCGAAGCCGATTCTCTTTTTCTTATTAAGTTTAGTATTTCCTGATTTATCCAGTCTTTGCAGCAATTCCGTTGGGTTGTTTCACCTCTGAGCGGCACTTTTTTGCATACCATGGGCTAAATGGACAGGTCACATAGACCCCGAAGGCTCAGAGAAAGTTGGGGGAGGGGACCCACTGGAACAGCTGTTGGGAGACAGATGGTAGCCTCCCGTCAAGGCCATCCAGCGTGTTCTTTAACGTTGGGTTGTTTTACCTCTGAGCAGTAATTTTTTGCACACCATGGGCTAAATGGCCAGGTCACATAGACCTCGAAGGCTCAGAGAAGGTTGGGGGAGGGGACCCACTGGAACAGCTGTTGGGAGACAGATGGTAGCCTCCGGTCAAGGCCATCCAGCGTGTTTTTTAATGTGCACAGGGTATGGCTCTCCCGCACACGGCGCCACGGCTTAACGTCCCATCCGACGGACGGCAGCCTTTCCAAGCCCATCGGTGTCCCCTACTGACCGTGGGCAGGACGGGAAATTTTGCGGAGATAAATCTCAACACTGACCCAGCTGAGACTCGAACCTGAGAACTACAGATTATGAGCCTGGCGCGCTGCCGACTGAACCATCCCCGCCCCAGCAATTGCGTTGTTTAATTTTTGATGCAATCGAAAGTTTATTAAATTTGTTACTTTTAACAATCACGGTATACTTTTTTATGAATGCTTCATAAAGTACGTCTATTTGTTCTGAATTTACGTCTATTGATTCTGAATTTGGGGTTTCGTTCCAGTGCTTCTGTCCAGCCAGTTCGTTAGGCTTATTTTTTTTGCCTATGTATTTATGATCTAAGATAGTTTTTGTGTTAAAATTGCTGTCTGGCTTTTTAGTGTAATTGGACGAATTCCCAAGTTTTTTTCCCCGCAAGTTGACGCAATTAAATAGTGGCCTGCGATTCTTCTGCAAAAAATTATTGAATTTGTGTCGAATTTAATGTCAAGTTGGACGTTAATGTGATCAACGCATGTCTAAGAGAGAGAGTCACCAATGATGCCTTACCTAGTTGGTTGGCTGTTTTACCTCTGAGCGCACTTTTTGCACACAATGGGCTAAGTGGTCAGGTCACATGGACCCCGAAGTCTCAGACAAGGTTAGACAAGGGTACCCACTGGAACAGCTGTTGGGAGACAGATGGTAGCCTCCTGTTAAGGCCATCCAGCGTGTTCTTTAACGTGCATGGGGTGTTTTTCTAGCACACGAATTACGGCTTAACATCCCAACAGACGCACGGTGGACTTTCCAAGTCCATGGGTGTCCCCTACTGACCGTGGGCAGGGCGGAAGATTTTCTGGAGATAAATATCGACGCTGACCCAGATAGGATGGGTTGTTTTACCTCTGAGCGGCACTTTTTTGCACACCATGGGCTAAATGGCCAGGCCACATGGACCCCGAAGGCTCAGAGAAGGTTGGGGGAGGGGACCTACTGGAATAGCTGTTGGGAGACAGATGGTAGCCTCCCGTCAAGGCCATCCAGCGTGTTCTTTAACGTGCACAGGGTATGGCTCTCCCGCACACGGGGCCATGGCTTAACGTCCCATCCGACGGACGGCGACCTTTCCAAGCCCATCGTTGTCCCCTACTGATCGTGGGCAGGGCGTGGAATTTTGCGGAGATAAATCTCAACGCTGACCCAGCTGGGACTCGAACCTGGAAACTACAGATTACGAGCCTGGCGCGCTACCGACTTAGCCACCCCCGCCCCACAAATTGTAAGAAAATGAAACTTAAACTCCATTTAAAATGACGATATTTATTTAGGATCGTCATTTAAAAATTTAAAACTGAGTTTATGTTTCATCTTCTTACCTAGAAAAAATATTTTATGAGACCAGACTGAAAACACAGTTGAAAGAGCATATATAATCTGTGGATGCATTCTTAACTTTTCGGCATTCCTTTGTAAAAGAAAGAACATAAAACCAGAGCGCATCTCACGATGTTGAGTGGTGGGTCCGTCAGTTCTTCCAGCAGTGGGGGAAAAATCGGGCCAGGGAACGGAGAGTGCAGCTTTCTTGGCTGAACTTGAAGTTAAATCTCCTGTCTCGTAAAAACTCCCCTATGCTGGCCATTCAGTTGGAGCTGGTCTCTCTACAGAACCAGGTCCAGTGCTACTCGATAAGCAGCGAGAGGGGTACCGCGTCAGGTCGGGCGCCCCCCGCCTGGATGCAGAGGTGAAATTCTCTCGCCACTTCTTCAAGCGAGAGAGAGACAATGGTCAGGACAGAGGTACTGGGAATATGTGCAATAATATTTTATTAACATCTATACAAACCAATTTTTTTCTATAAGAATAATAAAAAAAAACTCCTCTTAGAGTATCGGAAAAAGAATAAAATAAAATGGGGCATAAAACTGGCATTTTCCTCTACATTTTAAGAGCCTTTAAAGATTAGATTGTTTTACCTTTGAGTTAGCACTTGTTTAGTACACAATGGGTTAAATTTCCAGGTCACAAGAACCCTGAGAACTCAGAGAATGTTGGGAGACAGATGGTAGGATCCCATCATAAGCCATCCAGTTTTTTCTTTAGCGTGCACTGGGTATGTCTATTTCGCACACAGCCCAACGACTTAACATTCCACTCGACGGACGTGGCTTTTCCAAGCCCATAGGTGTCGCCCTAGTGACCGAGAGCAGGGTGAAGAGTATTGCGGAGAAAAATGTCAACACTGGCCCAGTTGAAATTCGAACCTGGAACTGCAGATTACGATTCTGGCGCCTACATATTGAGACACCCCCGTCCCACGTCTTTAAAGAATTTCTTAAAAAATGCGCGAAATATAAGCGTTTAATAAAAAAATTTTGCCGTCATTACCTTTCTAGTATTTTTAGGGAGGGTAGGCATGCTCTCCTCCCTCCCCTAGATTCTGTCCCCCATTCTACCATCAAATTAAATATTTCTAGCATACATAGATCGCCGTCCCATGGTCGAATGGTTAGCGCGCTTAGCTACTGATCTAAGGGACCTAGGTTCGAGCCCCGGGTAAGTCATGGATATATGTATCGTTTTTCTGCTGAGGTCGTGCCATCCTCTCAGACCTTCAACTATGGCATATAAACTGACAGGCTCCTGTCAGACCTCAGTGGCAGGGGCGGGGGTGGCTCAGTCGGTAGCGCGCTAGGCTCGTTATCTGTAGTTCCCAGGTTCGAGTCCCAGCTGGGTCAGCGTTGAGATTTATCTCCGCAAAAATTCCCCGCCCTGCCCACGGTCAGTAGGGAACACCGATGGGCTTGAAAAGGCCGCCTTCCGTCGGATGGGACGTTAAGCCGTGGCTCCGTGTGCGGGAGAGCCATACCCTGTGCACATTAAAGAACACGCTGGATGGCCTAGACGGGAGGCTACCATCTATCTCCCAACAGCTGTTCCAGTGGGTCCCCTCCCCCAACCTTCTCTGAGCCTTCGGGGTCCTTGTGACCTGGCCATTTAGCCCATGGTGTGCAAAAAAGTGCCGCTCATAGGTGAAACAATCCAATCCTCTGTGGCAAGCAGCTGCTTGAGGGGATATTTATTTATACATAGATCGCATGTAATATTCGTTTTCGGTATTTTTCAACTTTTTTTAGCATTAGAGAGCGCTATTTAATCTATTGCTAAATTCTGAAATTCCGAATCCTAGCGTTTCATCAATACAATCGAACCCAAAGAGACTGAATCTCTGAAATGAAAAAAAAGCTGAATATCTTTTCATATTTTGAAAACCTGTCATAAAAGAACTTAAAAAAATGTTAGTTTCGATTTCATCACCCTATAAAGCTGCGGCTAATTCAGTAATCCCACCCACTACAAAAAATAACTTTTTTTAAACTATTTCTTGAAGAAGAAGAATTGGGTCGCTCATTTGGTAGCACGCCAGGCTTGTAATCTGTAGTTTCCAGGTTTGAATCCCAGCTGGGTCAGCTCTGAGATTTATCTCCGCAAAAGTCCCCGCCCACGGTCTGTAGGGGACACCGATGGGCTGGGAAAGGCCGACGTCCGTCGGATGGGACGTAAATTCGTGGCCCCTCGTGCTGGAGAGCCATACCCTGTGCACGTTAAAGAAGACGCTGGATGGCTTTGACGGGAGGCTACCATCTGTCTCCCAACAGTTGTTTCAGTGGGTCTCCTCCCCCAGCCTTCACCGAGCCTTCGGGGTCCTTGTGACCATGGCCATTTAGCCCATGGTGTGTAAAAAATGTCCGCTCAGAGGTAAAACAACCCAACAACTTAAAGAAGAAAGGTGTTCCCCCATCCACCCGAATATAAATGGACAAATCAAGATTTGAATGTAAACTCCTTAGTTACTCTACAACATAACTGAAATATCAATTTTCGAGCATAAACAAATAATAATTTAGAATAGTAAAATTTTACACTTTTCCAAATTTAGCGCCCTACAACGAAGGAAGACCAAACTGCTGGAATTTCAGAAAATACGAATCTAAATATCTGTTTAGTCTCTACTAAACCAAAAGAAATTTTTCCATTTATCTGATAAAGCAAAAAACGTTGAATGTTACAAAGTCGACATGGCCTTTTGAAGTTAATATTAGCTCCTGAAAAAATTGGGAAAGGATTCGGCTGTTTGACATCTGGAAGTCACTTTTTTTAACATAATGGCAAATACTCTGAAAGCTCAGAGAAGGTTTGAGGAGGGGGAACCATTAGATAGCTGCTAGGTTTCGTTTGTTTTGCCTCTGAGCTGCACTTTTTTGTACACAATGGGCTAAACAGCCAGATCACAAGGTTGGGTTGTTTTACCTCTGAGCGGCACTTTTTGCACACCATGGGCTAAATGGCCAGGTCACATGGACCCCGAAGGCTCAGAGAAGGTTGGGGGAGGGGACCCACTGGAACAGCTGTTGGGAGACAGATGGTAGCCTCCCGTCAAGGCCATCCAGCGTGTTCTTTAACGTGCACAGGGTATGGCTCTCCCGCACACGGGGTCACGGCTTAACGTCCCATCCGACGGACGGTGGCCTTGACAAACCCATCGGTGTCCCCTACTGACTGTGGGCAGGGCGGGGAATTTTGCGGAGATAAATCTCAACGCTGACCCAGCTGGGACTCGAACCTGGGAACTACAGATTACGAGCCTGGCGCGCTACCGACTGAGCCACCCCGCCCCCAGTAAATTAAGGAAAATTATGCATTGTCCACTTATTATAATGAAGTGTACTTTTTAACAAACATTTAATAAACTGCTTTAGCTTTAGTGTTATTCAATGTATGAGCGGGGTGCATTGCCTTACCCGTGAGAAAGAATAGGTTGGGGAGAGAGGACCTGTTGGGGAGCACGATGGTAGCCTCCTGTCAAGGCCATCCATCGTGTTCTTTAACGTGCACAGGGTATGACTCTCCCGCACACAGACCACAGCTTAATATCCGATCTGATTGAAAACAGCCTTTCCAAGCCAATTGGTGTTTCCTATAGATCGAGGGCCAGATGGGGAGTTTTGCAGAGATAAATCACAACACTGGCCCAGTGGGGACTCTAACTTGGGAATTGCTGATTATGGGGCTGGTGCGCTACTGACTGAATCACCCCCAAGTGTGGGAGAACCATACCCTGTGCATATTAAAGAACACAATGGGTGGACTTGATGGGAGGTTACCATCTGTTTCCTAACAGCAATCTAGTGAGCCCACTTCCTTCAACCCATTATGTGCAAAAAAAAAAAAGATGACGTTCAGAGGTAAAACAACCGGAACTTTCACCGACCTTCTCTTAGCCTTTGGGGTCCTAGAGCCTCGTATTGGGGCCAGGCTCGTAATCTGCAGTTTCCAGGTTCGAGTCCCAGCTGGGTCAGCATTACGATTTACCTCCGGAAAACTCCCCGCCCTGCCCACGGTCAGTAGGGGACACCGATGGGCTTCGAAAGACCGCTGTCCATCGGATGGGACGTTAAGCCGTGGCATCGTGTGCGGGAGAGCCCGTTAAAGAACACACTAGATGGCCTTGACGGGAGGCTACTATATGTCTCCCAACAGCTGTTCCAATGGGTCCCCTTTCCAAACCTTCTCTGAATCTTCGGGGTTCATGAGACCTGGCCATTTACCCCATGGTGTGCAAAAAAATGCCGCTCAGAGGTAAAACAAACTAAACAAACCTCGTCATCATCATCATCCTCAAGCAGCCATGGGCAACGGGGGTCCAACCAGACCGTGCCATTTAGTTCTCCACGCAAGTCTATCCTGAACTACATCTGCTGCATCTGGCCACAGCACACCACTTCTAACAAGGTCCTGTTTGACATTGTCTGCCCACCGCATCCTAGAACTCTCCTTCTTTCTGAGGCCTTTAGGCACACTGTTCATAACCCTATTCGCCAATCTATAATTATTCATACGGGCAACATGGCCAAACCAACGGAGTCTCTCTCTGCAAAATATGCTGCTTAAAGGAGGTTGCAAACTCCTTTGCCTAACCTCATCATTAGTTACAAAGTTGAATCACCTAATGCACAAAACACTGCGTAAGCATCTGGAATCAAGAGCATCTAGTTTCCTGTTATCTTGTTTACAAAGTGTTCAACTTTCATTACCATAACTAACCCTAGAAAGAACCAAACTATTATACAGTCAAATTTTATTCTTTAGGTGTATACGCATATTTCTCCACACTCCCCATAGATTCTTAAAAGTCCCGGCAGCAATACCTATTCGTCTGTTAATCTTATGCCGCACATCACCATTATCAGTTACATAGCTCCCAAGATAATTAAACTGTGACACCTGCTCAAGACTGCAACCATTCAGATTAACTGAATCACAACCTGCCTGGCAAATTTTCATCACTTTAGTTTTCTCTCTGTTTATAACCAAACCTACTCTACTACCAGTCTCATCAACAGCTCGAATGAAAGAGTTCATCTCATCAACATCATTTGCCAAAAGGGCTAAATCATCAGCATAATCTAAATCAGAAATTTTCGTATCTCCAGCCCATTTAAGGCCAAAATCTTTCCCTTGAAGTGAATTTCGCATAACATAATCAATAACCAAGCTAAAGAGAAAAGGAGACAAAATGCACCCTTCTCGAACACCAGAAGTAATGCTAAACCAATTGCTACAAACCTTACCAACTCTCACACACGACTCAGCGTTATTATAGAGAGCTTTCATAATGTTAACTAACTTGTCTGGTATACCATATGATCTCACAATCAACCACAAATTATGACGATCAACAGAGTCGGAAGCCTTTTTGAAATCAACAAAGCTAGCAACCAAAGGTTTCTGAAACTCAAAACATTTCTCAAGAAATTGCCTAAGTGAAAATATCTGATCCACACATCCCCTACCACTTCTGAATCCACATTGCTCTTCACGCAATTGACTATCAACCAGATTCTTAATTCTATTAAGCACAGTCATGGAAAGAACTTTACCTGGATCAGTGAGTAGGCTGATACCCCTATAGTTATCACAAGAACTGCGATCACCTTTTTTGAAAATAGGGATAACAATAGCTCTGGTAAAATCCTTAGGAACCATGCCTTTATCATAAAAGATATTCAGAATTTCAGTCATCCAAGTGGTAACCGAAACATTTCCAGCTCTAAGCATTTCTGTAATAATTTCATCTACCCCTGGGGATTTATGAAGTTTAAGTTTAGAAACAGCCAAAATAACTTCAGATTGTGTTATAGAGCCAACATTTGTGCTGTCTAACTGCTTCCTCGGCTTTGTCAGCCAAACCATCAAGCCAAAGATTCTTATCAGCAGCTAACTGATCTTTTACACGTTTATTAAGTTCTCTGTAATGCTTTCTATTAGGACTAGTAGGGTATTGATTAAGGACATTCCTGCAGTTCTTTCTTTCCGAAATAAGATCAAATGCCTTATTGCGCAGATAATTCTGCCTCATCTGCTCCTTTTTTCCTAAAAGAGTACTGTTAGTGTCCAAAAAAGCCTGTTTAAAATGATCCCAATTTTCCTCAAGTTCAGTATTAAGCATACCATAACTGTCATAATGACTAAGTAACCTATCATGGTAAGCTTTGGCTATAACTGGATCTTGCAGAGCTTCAGTTTTAAAAGTAAATTTTTAAACCCTAGCACAACACTTTTTAAGTTTAAGTTGCCAGACACTTTTAACAAGGTCATTAAGATCCAATTTCAGCTCCCCTATATGCCCTGGTATTCCTAACAGAACTAGCCCATTTGCTGTTAATTAATATGTAATCAATCATATTCTTATGCAGCCCATCAGGCGAAACCCACGTGTACTTACGTATGTCGCGGTGTTTGTAATAAGTGTTAGTTATTCTGAATCCATTGAGTTTACTTACCTGTAGGAGACGTTGCCCATTGCCATTGCAGCTACCAATACCAAAAGGGCGTATTACTCTGGCCCAAAGGGCAGAGTCAATACCAACTTTGGCATTGAAGTCACCTAGAACAAGGGTAATATCTCCTTTCTTGACAGAATTCAAAATATCCTGAAGTTGTTCATAAAACCTATCCTTCTCATCCTCATCGGGATCCTCAGTGAGGCATAACAGCAGATAACATTCAAGTCTTTAATGCTTGTCTGAAATTTTGCTGTAAGAAACCTTTCATTAATGCACTCATATCCTAGAAGAGCATCATTAGCGTGTCTGCTGAGAAGCAGACCACGCCTTGGTGATGCTTATTGGCGTTCCTCGCTGAAAAGAGAAATTTAAGATTATTTTTAAGAATCTGACCTTTATATGATTGTGCCGAGTGGTTAGGGAGCTCAGATACTGATCAAAAGAGCCTGGTTCCAGGCCCAGATAAGTTATGGATGTCTTTCTCTTGAAGTCTCGCCTTCCTTATAGATCTTCTCTAGGGCGTGTTTAACTGACAAACCATTATCAGACCTCTGTGCAAGAAACTGCTTGAGAGGTAAATTATTATTAAATCATTCAAAAAGTTTCGCTGAGAAATTTAACAACTCAAATATAAAATAGTCAACAAAAATCTTATATAAATAACTAATAAAATTTGATTATGCATATTATGGCCTCTTTTTTTTAACACTGCTGCCAGGCATGTAATCTGTAGTTCTCAGGTTCGAGTCCCGCTTGGGTCAGCGTTGAGATTTATCTCCGCAAAATTCCCCGCCCTGCTCTCGGTCAATAAGGGATATCGATAGGCTTGGAAAGACCGCCGTACATCGGATGGGACGTTAAACCTTGGCCCCGTATGCGGAAGAGCCATAGCCAATGCACGTTAAAGAACACGACTTGATGTGAGGTTACCATGTGTCTCCTAAGAGCTGTCCAGTGGATCCCCTCCCCCCACCTTCTCTGAAACCTTGGGGGGTCTTTGTGACCTGTCCATTTAGCCCATTGTGTGCTAAAAAAAGTGGCGCTCAATCCAATTTTCAACACTTTTGTACCTTTCCCTATTTTAGTGCTTACTACTGAAAATAAATATTTTCAAATTTCTTACCTTTTATGTTGTTCTTTTAACTGTAGACATCTTTTGCGGTAAATAACGTAAATGGCTCGTGGTTTTGGCAAAAACTGTAGCCGTTTCCCCATATCATGCCAGCTCAAAGGTCAATTCAGAACACATTGCATATCAAATGAAAATATATGACGTCACACATGACGCATCAGACGTTTGTCATTCTATGTGCATGACTCCGATTTCACGTGGCTCGTCAGAGAAACTGAAATTAGTTCTTTCTTTATATTTTTATTTTCCTTCTGGAGCATTGGTATCTGGTAAGGTACAGTCGCTCAAAAAAGTATCCGAACATTATGGTCGATTACAGAATTTAGAAAAAATATCTGGCAACGATTTTTTTTTTAGAAATTAGTGATCTGGCAATCTTCGTGTCACGTGACACGAAGGACACAGTGTTCGGATATTTTTTTGAGCGACTGTATCCTACTTAGACAGGAAAGGATTAAGAATTTTTTCACCCTGACCAATTCAAAAAATTAGCCAACCCCAACCCCGATTACTGTCAAGTTATACAATAGACGGCTCAGTCGGTAGCGCACCAGGCTCATAATCTACAGTTCCCAGGTTCGAGTCCCAGCTGGGTCAGCTTTGAGATTTATCTCCGCAAAACTCCCCGCCCTGACTACGGTCAGTAAGGGACACCTACGGGCTTGAAAAGACCGCCGTCTGTCGGATGAGACGTAAAGCCGTGGCCCCGTGTGCGGGAGAGCCATACTCTGTGCACGT
The DNA here is from genome assembly GCA_038380435.1 of Ryuthela nishihirai. Classification (NCBI taxonomy): domain Eukaryota; kingdom Metazoa; phylum Arthropoda; class Arachnida; order Araneae; family Heptathelidae; genus Ryuthela; species Ryuthela nishihirai. The sequence goes on along the minus strand of JAWZYU010000001.1, from coordinate 19,330,101 downwards.
TAAAGAATACGCTTGGTGGCCTTGATCGCAAGCTACCATCTGTCTCCCAACAGCTGTTCCAGTGGGTCCCCTCTCCCGACCTTCTCTAAACCTTCGGGGTCCTTAAGACCTGGCCATTTAGCCCATGGTGTGCAAAAAAGTGCCTCTAAGAGGTAAAATAAACAAAAATATAATAGACATAGACAAAGACAAATTTGGCGTATGAACCTGTTACGAGAAGGAGAAAAGATTTGAGCCTTATTATTAATAATTTAAATTTAACAAAAATCTAATAGACATAGACAAAGACAAATTTGGCGTATGAACAATTACCTGTTACGAGAAGGAGAAAAGATTTGGGCCTTATTATTAATAATTTTAATTTTTTTAATTACATCTTCAATTTCTTTTTTAGTTTAAATTTTTAAAATAATTAATAATAATAGAAACATATTGCATTTGGCAATTCGCTGAAATTGGGTTGGGTTGTTTTACCTCTGAGCGGCACTTTTTTGCACACCATGGGCTAAATGGCCAGGTCACATGGACCCCGAAGGCTCAGAGAAGGTTGGGGGAGGGGACAACTGGAACAGCTGTTGGGAGACAGATGGTAGCCTCCCGTCAAGGCCATCCAGCGTGTTCTTTAACGTGCACAGGGTATGACTCTCCCGCACACGGGGCCACGGCTTAACGTCCCATCCGACGGACAGCGGCCTTTCCAAGCCCATCGGTGTCCCCTACTGACCGTGGGCAGGGCGGGGAATTTTGCGAAGATAAATCTCAACGCTAACCCAGCTGGGACTCGAACCTGTGATATACAGATTACGAGCCTGGCGCGCTACCGACTGAGCGACCCCAGCCCCATTCGCTGAAATGTTTCCTCCTTTTCATAACAAGTAACCGCACGTAAGAATAAATTAACACACTTTGGTAGGACCTTTGTAGTTCATGGATATTGTATGTATGTACAACTTCATTCAAGAATTACAAAAACTAAGTTAATAATTTTACATGGTTAAAACATATTTAATTTAATTATAAGGAGTTGATGTTCCTCAGTAAGTCATCTACAGGCGCACGAACAGGAAATAATATTATGTATCGTATACAGATCAGAGAGAAAGATTAATGTTGGAGGGATGAGGATCATCTAAGTTTTCGTTATCCTCAGATTTGTCACTCTTTCATATCTCTGTTTCTTTCTCTCTTTTAAAGGAATCTTTCTCAAAAAAGTTTTATATTTCCATAAAAGTGAGGTCTCCTACCATCTGTTTGGAAACTTAAATTCTGAAATAACACTGTCTATAAGAAGAGCATTACCGCAGTATTTCCTTAAGCAGGTACTAATTGCCAAAGAACGTATAAGGAAAAGAAGTTCAGCTTTGACAAAGCGTAAGTGGCGACCTCAAGTGGTGTTTCGATTCGTATCGTGCATTGGTTTAAGCTGGGAAGCAAACAATAAGGGGCAAAGGAATTATGCATCAAAAATTTATATTTAAAAAAAAATTATAAAAAAATTACAAAATTAATTTTAAAAAATTTATATTTTAATATATATATTTATTTAAAAAAGGAAAAAAAAATAACTGCACTTTGTATTTGAAAAAAATAATATGATTTTAATAAAGGTTTATTTTCTCCATTGGAATTATTTTTCGTTGAACCAACAATTATAAATTGAACGGAAAGAGAAGATTTGAAATTAGCCTGAAGTTAATTTATAGAATAAATTATTACAATTAGAAGCTTTCTTGGTTGCATAGAAACAGGAAACAAACAGAATTGATATTAATATACTCTGCAAGGATATCAATGGGAAATTGTTACATAGGAAAAGCGAAGAGAATGGAAGTTGACAGTAACGTGTAATTACAAGAGCGTTCGTCCCCTGTAATTTTCGTTTCACCTCTACGCCAAATGCACAATACTCGATTTTACATTAATCTCTATGGAAGCTTAACTTCTTCTCCCTCTACATTCTTTGCTAATTGCTCCCCGATTCTGAAGGAGAAGGCTCCCAGTACCATTCCGTTAATCCCTGTACCAACAGAAAGCCAAACTAAAATATATGACGTCACTTAAGTAGCATTTCAAAATAGACACTCCTTCTGTTTTTGATTTTAATATTATTACTGGTGGATTCTGCGCTATTTTTTATACTAATGTTCATTTATAAATATATTTTATGTAGGAAAAAATTTATTTATAGTAAGTATCATTATTATATTTGATAATAAATACGAATAATTTTCTTCCTAAATAATATATATTTATAGATAAACATTAGTATAAGATTAGCACAAGAAACCACCAGTTTATATATAAATATATGAAATATTAAAATCAAAAGTATAAGAATTGTCTATATAGTATGATTATTTAAATGGGTGTCAAAAATTTGGTACTTTCGTTTGATTGATTTTGGTTCTTAATTTTTCAGGGGCGGGGTGGCTCAATCGGTAGCGCGATAGGCTCGTAATCTGTAGTTCCCAGGTTCGAGTCCCAGCTGGGTCAGCGTTGAGATTTATCTCCGCAAAATTCCCCGACCTGCCCACGGTCAGTAGGGGACACCGATGGGCTTGGAAAGGACACCGTCCGTCGGATGGGACGTTAAGCCGTGACTCCGTCTGTGGGAGAGCCATACCCTGTGCACGTTAAAGAACACGCTGGATGGCCTTGACGGGAGGCTACCATCTGTCTCCCAACAGCTGTTCCAGTGGGTCCCCTCCCCCAACCTTCTCTGAGCCTTCGGGGTCCATGTGACCTGGCCATTTAGCCCATGGTGTGCAAAAAAGTGCCGCTCAGAGGTAAAACAACCCAACCCAAGTTCGAAACTCTGTTAGTTTCGTGGATAGTTGGGTGAGGGGACCCACTGGACAGCTGTTGGGAAAAGGGTGTCAGCCTCCCGTCAAGGCCATCCAGCGTGTTCTTTAACGTACGTGGGTGTGTCTCTCCCACGCATGGGACCGCGGCTTAACGTCCCATCCGACGGATGACGGTGTTTTCAAGCCCAACATTGACCCCTATTCACTGTAGGCAGGGCGGGGGTGTTTTGCAGAGAATAATCTCTACACTTGCTTAGCTGGAATCCGAACTTGATAATTGCAGGTTACGAGCCTGGCACGCTACCAACTGAGCCTCCCCTGTCACCGTAATAAAAAGAAATGAGAATAATAAAAATAGAAAGAAGCAGGGAAAAGAGAAATGGTGACAAAAAATAGATGAATAAATAATAAAGAGGCAGAATAAAATGATAAGATAATAGTGATAAAAAAATAAGAATTAAAGAGAGAGGGAAGAAGGGGGGATGGAAATAATGAGAAACAAAATAAGAAAGATGGGTAGGGTTGGGTTGTTTTACCTCTGAGCGGCACTTTTTTGCACATCATGGACTAAATGGCCAGGTCACATGGACCCCGAAAGCTCAGAGAAGGTTGGGGGAGGGTACCCACTGGACTGATGGTAGCCTTCCGTCAAGGCCATCCAGCGTGTACTTTAACGTGCTTAGGGTATGTCTCTCCCGCACACGGGGCCACGGCTTAACGTTCCATCCGACGGACGGCGGCGTTTCCAAGCCCATCGGTGTCCCTTACTGACCGTGGGCAGGGCGGGGAGTTTTGCGGAGATAAATCTCAACGCTGACCCAGCAAATAAGAAAGATGGCGAATAGAAAAAAATAGATATAAAATCTTGAAATCCAGACAGTGTTTGAATTTGTTATGTGTTTATGGTTAGAAATGTCAATCATGAGAATACTTCTAAATTTTAAGAAATATTTATTATTATTATTAATATAATTAGTTTTAATTTTGAAAGGATACGAAGTATACTAAAGTGTAAGAGGGCGGCGAAAGCGTTCACAAAATCCGTCTCGACGTTGATTGGTGCTGCCACGAACATCGAACCACGTGAAACTGAGATGAGGGACGGATCCCGTCAGCGCTCCGAAAGTTGTGGCATATCGGAGATATTCTTTAGTGCACAAGGTCCCGTACGAGATTTTTTGTTGGGTTGTTTTACCTCTGAGCGGCACTTTTTTGCACACCATGGGCTAAATGGCCAGGACACATGGACCCCGAAGGCTCAGAGAAGATTGGGGGAGGGGACTCACTGGAACAGCTGTTGGGAGACAGATGGTAGCCTCCCGTCAAGGCCATCCAGCGTGTTCTTTAACGTGCACAGGGTATGGCTCTCCCGCACACGGGCCACGGCTTAACGTCCCATCCGACGGACGGCGGCCTTTCCAAGCCCATCGGTGTCCCCTACTGACCGTGAACAGGGAATTTTCCAGAGATAAATCTCAACGCTGACCCAGCTGGGACTCGAACCTGGGAACTACAGATTACGAGCCTGGCGCGCTACCGACTGAGCCATCCCCGCCCCTCCTTCGTGGTCAGAGATAAAATGTCTCCCTGTTCTTCATTGAACAATTTAGGGATAAATTTCCTTTGGACAAAGTCGCATGATATCTGTAACTCAGTTGAACAGTAGTACTTCCCCACTATGGGGGAGAAAGGGTCGAGCCACAAGGGCTGACCTTGACCCTGGAGGGTCGATAGATATCCAGGGAGTCAAGAAGCAGATCTCAGAACCTTTAAAAAGGTTTAGAACCGATGTCGTACAAGATCAAATAGGGCTTGGGATGGCAATCGTGAAACCAAGAGAGGCCAAAATAGCGATTGATTTCTTCTATATACAGGGTGAATCTGAAAAAGTGGGCAAACTTTTACGGGGTGGTAGAACGCAGCTATACGAGCAATATTCGTCATAGAATATATGGTAGGAACGCAAGCGGTGAGAAGTTAAAAGGTAGTTTTCCACTGTCACATTTAAAGAATGAACACAAGAAGGAGAGGAGATACTTCGGAAAACATTTTATTAACAGGAATGTAATTGAGGTACAAGCTCAAAGAAATTGCTCAAAAGAGCTTTCGTGGTTAGTATAACCAGCCATCCTCTCGGCAATCCACGGTAGAAATGCCGTTGGGTGCGAGGACCGACCCTTTTATACCATTTCCAACGCCACCTAGCGGCTCGCCGTTTGCGTTCCGCCCATACATTCTATGACGAATATTGCTCGTATAGCTGCGTTCTACCACCCCGTCAAGTTTTGCCCACTTTTTCAGATTCACCCTGTATATATATACAGGGTGTACCAAAAAGAAATGAATGAAAATAAGCGAAGATTGTTTGACCGTGCCAAACAGATTTTAGCGCTCTTAATATCCTCTGGATATAAACCCTGTGGACGTGCAAAGAGTCATACGGGGCTATTTAGCCTTGATACAACCTACTGGGTATATTTGAGGGATCTCTAAATAAAAAAACATTGAAAGTGAAACTGTATCTCTATATAGAATGTTTGTCTCGATTTGCTGAGACAGTCATTCAAATCTTTTAAGTAATTATATCTTCCAAACAAAAGAGAAAGTTTTTTAAGTTCTGCTTCTTTAGGGGAACAAAAAAAAATTAAAAAGATTAACGCAGCTCGCTCGAGTGGGATCTGTGCAAACAACGGGCTAAATGGAAACCATCGCATTGTGAGGGTTGTGCGGAGCCAAAGTGGGACTCGAACCTAGGAACTGTAAAACGAGGGTGGGTTCGGATCTTCTAAACTGTATTTTCCCCTCAACTACTCTGAGCGTTTGTTGCAACAATGGTTTCCAATGGATATGTCCTAACGGAAATTTTGCTGTAAGAAACTTTTCATTAATGCACTCATATCCTAGAAGAGCATCACTAGTGTGTCTGCTGAGAAGCAGACCGTGAAGTTTATTTTCGTCCCTCCCTGAAAAGAGAAATTTAAGATTATTTTTAAGAATCTGACCTTTATCTGTCTATCTGGTCTCTTGCAAGCCGAGAATATCTAAATTATAATGGTGGAATTCTTGTGTGAGGACATCAAGAGAAAAAGCTCTGTGCAGAGTCCTCACATTTCAACTACCTATGGAGAGAAAATGGTTAGTGGGATGTTTAAAGAAACTATATTTATTGAGAGAGAAAATTCTGACAATATCAAACAGATCCCTAATCGCAGGCATGGGGCAAAGACCTGTTCCCCCACCACTAAAGGCTGAAGCCATCTACACTGGAAGACTTCTTCCAATGCAGAATTTGATGATGCCAATAGAAGCAAAGAGTTCCGGTGCCTGCGATGACCTCTGCTCAGGATTATCCACCAGCTGATAAACATATCCTGTGAATCGAAATTTTGAATATTTTTTTATGATAAAGGTGTTGTTCCTAAGGATTTTAGTAGAGTTATTATTGTCCCAACTTTTAAAAAAGGTGATCGCAGTTCTTGTGATAATTATAGGGGAATTAGTTTACTCTCTGTTCCCGGTAAAGTTCTTTGCATTATTATACTTAATAGAATTAAGAATTTGGTTGATGGACAACTGCGTAATGAACAGTGTAGATTCAGAAGTGGTATGGGATGTATTGATCAAATATTTTCACTTAAACAGATTTTTGAGAAATGTTTAGAGTTTCAGAAACCTGTGGTTGCTAGTTTTACAGATTTCAAAAAGGCTTTTGACTTTGTTGATCGACATAATTTGTGGTTGATTATTAGATCATATGGAATACCTGATTAGTTGGTTAGTGTAATGAGAGCTCTCTATAATAACACAGAGTCGTGTGTGAGAGTTAGTACGTCTTTCAGCTATTGGTTTAGCATTGCTAGTGGAGTTAGACTGCATGCTTCGGTGCATTTTATCTCCTTTTCTCTGTAGTTATTGATTATATAATGGGAAATTCTTTCAAGGGAAAGATTTTGACTCTAAATGGTCTAGAGATTTCGAAATTTCTTGTTTAGATTATGCAGATAATTTGGCCCTATTGGCTACTGATGTTGATGAGAAGAATTTGTTCATTAGGGCTGTTAATGAGACTGGTAATACAGTAGGTTTGGCGATAAACAGAGAAAAAAACTAAAGGGATAAAAATTGGTCAGACAGATGGTTTTCAGTTGCTTTGAATGGCTGTATCGAGCAAGTGATTCAGTTTAATTATCCTGGGAGATATGTAACAGATATTGGTGACGTGCGGCTGAGATAAATAGAGTAGGGATTGCCGCTGGGACTTTTAAGAATTTATGGAGAGTATGGAAAAATAGGCGTATACACCTAATGACTATAATTAAGCTGTATAATAATTTGGTTCTTTCCAACATGGACCCTTTGTAAGCAGGATAACAAGAAACTTGATGCCTTTGATTCTAGATGCTTACGCAGTGTCTAGTGCATTAGGTGGTTTGACTTTGTAAGTAATGATGAGGTTAGAAGAAGTCATCAACTTCTTTTCAGCAGCATATTGTGCTGAGAGGGACTGCGTTGGTTTGGCCATGTTTCCCTTATGCATATCTGAAGATTTGCAAAGAGGATTATGAACAGTGTGCTTAGGTATCAGAAATAGGGGGAGACCTAGGATGCGATGGACAGACAATGCCAAACAGGACCTTGCTAGAATTGGCCTAGAGTGGCCAATTTCAGCAGCTGTAGCTCAAAAGAGACACGTCTGGTGAGCCAAACTACACAGTCTGGTTGGACCTCCGTAGTCGATGTCTGCATGAGGATTTTGTATGTATGTAGATATTAAGAAATTAATCACAGATGCTTGTTGGAACAGACAGTTAAAAACTGCCCACTTTGTTAAGAAGTTAACCCTAATACACAGTAAATTTCTTTCAAATTGATTATTTTGTAGTGTGCAACTATCACTGCGGTTTTGTTTTGATATTTAAGTATAAGGAATACGTTTTGGTCACCGCTCGATTTCATTATACTTTCACTATAAATAGTTGTTCCTATTGGATGAAAAGATTGAGTGCTCTAGAAAATACTATATTTGATGAATAGTTTTAATTTGCAAGATATTGAGAATGAAGAGAATTAAACGAGATTGCATATTACCGGAATAGGCATCTGACCATCAATTTATTGACTTATATGCAATTATTTATCTATATTTCATCTAATGTGTAGTTGTAGTATTAATGTGTAATGCTAGTTGGCGAAGCTATTTGTGAGGTTTTTATTTTCAAATCATTAACATTTATTACGGGTAAACTATCACATATTATATTACCATTCTTCAATATTTGCATGTTAAATTTACAATAAAAATAAATAATAAATACCCCCTCAAGCAGCTGCTTGCCACAGAGGTCCGACAGGAGCCTGTCAGTTTATATACCAAAGAAGAAGCTCGAGAGGATGGCAGGACCTCAGCAGAAAAATAACACATACAACCATGCCTTATCCGGGGCTCGAACCCAGGTCCCTTAGATCAGTAGCCAAGCGCTTGAATCTTGAAAGGACTGCAGTTTACAGGCCTTTGTTTTCGTTGCTTTAGTCCAGAATTTGTTCCGAATATTTCTTATTTTTAATAGTATTTCTTATAGTAAGAAAAACTTGCCTTTTCAATTTCGTAAGAGGTTCAAAAAAATTATTTAATTTTTAGTAATATATTATTAAAAGTTTATTCCTTTAGCTATGGCATTTGTAAATGAATCTAAAACACTCTGGTTAACGTGGTCGAGCATTTATTATTTCGCTACACAATATTGCAAATGGAATATTATTGTGTCAACAATTGAATCCTCTTTGACGGAACACAAGAGCTTCCCTTCTACTCAATTCATTTTTGCCATGTCCCTTATCGAGTGAAGCAGAAGGTCCTGTCGGTTCCTGTCAGAGAGCTGAAATGGAAGAAGAGTCATTCTGCGGGGATATCTAAGAACACAGGTAAAGTAAGACAGCAGAGGTAGGTGAAATTTTATCCCTTGCATTAAAATATTCACATGAATTTAATAGTGGGGCGGGGGTGGCTCAGTCGGTAGCGCGTCAGGCTCGTAATCTGTAGTTCCCAGGTTCGAATCCCAGCTGGGTCAGCGTTGAGATTTATCTTCGCAAAATTCCTCGCCTTGCCCACGGTCAGTAGGGGACACCGATGGGCTTGGAAAGGCCGCCGTTCGTCGGATGGGACGTTAAGCCGTGGCCCCGTGTGTGGGAGAGCCATACCCTGTGCACGTTAAAGAACATGCTGGATGGCCTTGACGGGAGGCTACCATCTGTCTCACAACAGCTCTTCCAGTGGGTCCCCTCCCCCAACCTTCTCTGAGCCTTCGGGGCCCATGTGACCTGCCCATTTAGCCCATTGTGTGCAAAAAAGTGCCGTTCACAGGTAAAACAATCCAATCCAATCTGACCACGAAGGACCCGTCATATTAGAAATTTCTTAATGTTTCTAACTGAAATACCCTCAGGCACAAGTTTTCAGGTTCATAGCACACCTAGGTGGAAATTTGATCTCTAACCTGACTGGACAGGTTACAACCAATATTTCGTAACTTTTCTGAAACGTAGAACTCGAAATACCTTCAGTTGTCAATTGTTGATCTCTCTTGTATCTATCGGATGCAAAATTTCGTAAACGTTCTGAGATCTACAACCCGAAATAATCGCAAGCCTCAATTTTTCATTTTTTAGCATTTTTAGATCAAGATTCGACCTCTATTTGACTTCGAAGTTCACACCAGATGTCAAATTCAGAATTTTTCTCGCTATCTATGACCCAGATTCCTCGCCTTGGTGTATATAACAACCTTAATACATAACCTTTTCTGCATCAAAGTTAAAATTAATGTGATCCTTCTTCCCCTCTCAACGCAGTTACCTCTATATGTATCTGCGGGGGTGGCTCAGTCGGTAGCGCGCCAGGCTCGTAATCTGTAGTTCCCAGGTTCGAGTCCCAGCTGGGTCAGCGTTGAGATTTATCTCCGCAAAATTCCCCTCCCTTCCCATAGTCAATAGGGGACAAGGCCGCCGTCCGTCGGAGGGATGTAAAGTCGTGGCTCCGTGTGCGGGAGAGCCATTCGCTGTGCACGATAAAGAACACACTGGATGGAATTGACGGGAGGCTACTATCTGTTTCCCAACAGCTGTTCCAGTGAGTCCCCTTCACCAACCTTCTCTGAGCCTTCGGGGTCCATGTGACCTGGCCATTTAGCCCATGGTGTGCAAAAAAGTGCCGCTCAGAGGTAAAACAACCCAACCCATCCTAACCCCCTACCAATTTTCATTGCTTCTCCTAAACCCTTACCAAATCTAGCTCTTCCTGCAAACTTCTTCTCATCACTGATTGGTACATTTTAACTAAAATAATGGTCCCCACAAGGAGGATTCCTAAAATGTACAAGGACGAATTGCATTTATAGTTCTTTATCTGTGGTTCATTTATGGTTACTTTGCGATTTAAATCTAAAAACGTGGGTATAGAAATTCAAAGGCTCCAGAAATTTTTATGTGACCAACAGCCAATTTCATCTTGTGATCAGTATGAGATATATTGCCAGTATTGCCATACTGAAATAGCATAATTCCAGCCAAAAGCAATGAAAATTAATGCTTCATGTATACGCGTAAATTGTGCTTTTCCCATAAAGTTTTTGATATTTTCAAAATAGTACGCCTATCTCCTCACCTTTCCTACGTTCGTTGATTCCTAGGGGTGCGGGGAACACAGCACCGCTCTATATTTTATGTTAGTGGTTCTCAAACTGTGGGTCGCTAGCCTCAGGCCGCTTGGAAGGGGTCTCAAAGCTCAGGAAGTTTATATTTGCTGGTATATTTAGAATAAAAAATATTTTAATAATATGATAGTGTTTTGTTTCAAATTTATTGCTTAAAATGCAAAAAGATCATTTTACTTAATTTTATTATATGTAAATGAAATTATCAGATATAACTACATACGTCATGAATTGCAGGCAAGAGGGAAGGAGAATGATAATTTTATGTTCCATTCCAGTTAGGTTGGGTTGTTTTACCTCTGAGCGGCACTTTTTTGCACACCATGGGCTAAATGGCCAGGTCACAAGGACCCCGAAGGCTCAGAGAAGGTTGGGGGAGGGGTCCCACTGGAACAGCTGTTGGGAGACAGATCGTAGCCTCCCGTCAAGGCCATCCAGCGTGTTCTTTAACGTGCACAGGGTATGGCTCTCCCGCACACGGGGCTACGGCTTAACGTCCCATCCGACGGACGGCGGCCTTTCCAAACCCATCAGTGTCCCCTACTGACCGTGGGCATGGCGGGGAATTTTTGCGGAGATAAATCTCAACGCTCACCCAGCTGGGACTCGAACCTGTGAACTACAGATTACGAGCCTGGCGCGCTACCGACTGAGCCACCCCCGCCCCCCAGGCAAGAGGGAAGGAGAATAATAATTTTATGTTCCATTCCAGAGAGTCAAATAATTTTATGTGCTATTCTACGGGACTGCATAATTTTTTAGAATTTTGGGGTCAAACTGTTTGTAAAACACTGCTTTATGTTTTAATTATGAATTCAGTGGAATCGTGTAAGAAACCACCATTCTGCGATATAATTTCGTTCAAATCCATAGTCGAGATGATGTCTGATATTTTTAATTAATATTATGAGCTCCAAGCCTATGGCTTGTATTATCGAAGTCTAAAATAGTGCCTGATTGACAATAACAAAAAAAAACACATGAATCCCAAAGGGGCTGCACCTACAAAAGAGATCGAAGTGAAAAGTAAAGCAATTTAATATAATAATTTACTTTAATTAAGTGGCGGTTGACAAATTAATCATGCTAATTTGGTTCAGGATACTGATATTAAATTTATTTTATGATATCAATACATATTTTACTATCATATCAAATTATCCCAAAATATAAAATATTAGTCACTAATTTTTTTTCTAACTTCGCTTTTGCGGAAAAGGATAAAGATTGAATTTTTATTCCAAATCATCACTTTCTGCAGGGCGAGAAAGGTGCTATAACAGATTCAACACAGCTGAGTTAAATTAAAAACTTAATAACTATACGAGCTGTTTTAGGGAGCGGGGGTGGCTCAGTCGGTATCGCGCCAGGCTCGTAATCTGTAGTTCCCAGGAGATCTGATCGATTGCAGCGCCCTCTAAACATGGCAAATTCGTGTATTGCAGTGAAGCCACCTAGCCAGGGAGAGGAGCCAGTTCCTTGCGTTATTTTTCCACCGCCCAGCGAGGTTTTAAATAGCTTACACCACGTGACTAATTTTACATATTTCTTAAATTTTACCATCATGGATTAGCTTTTCACAAGTATTCGCTAAAATTATTTTCCTTAATAAAATCTCATTTTGCAAAACAAGAGGTAGCTATGCTCAACATAGAAATTTTAATATTTTGAACATTCTACTACATTTGATATATTACAATAAATTGAAATTTATGGCTTAATGCGAGACAACATGTTTTGTTTAATTATATTTATTAGATTTTAGGATATTTTCAATTAAAGTCACATCGAGTTTCTTACTTGTATAAACTGTCAATAGATGGCAGCAGGCACTTCTCGTATCAACCAGAAAAAAATTTACTATTAGAACAAACTGCAGACACCTATATATGTCGATATGCTCCAGGGAACACCAAACTGCAACATACATTGACTTACATGTTCGCAAGATGATTAAATGTATTAATTCATATATTAATTTTAAAAATTCTGCAAAATTACTCAAAATAAACATACAACGGCTTTTCCAGGTATCGTAAAATATACTCCTGAACGGGATAAAATACTCACTGAATAACCTTAGGGTCAGCTATCACTATGCCAAACAGTCATGGGTGTTAGACAGGTTGAAACACTGATTAAATCGCTATAAATATACCAAGAGTAAGACAAACCACAGCTGCAGTGGACTAAAAAATCATTGCACTGCGCATGCGCAGATCGTCCCTTACAGTTGTTTTTGTGCATGCACATCAATTTGCCACGTTCAGCTTCGGTAAAATTCCGCAGAACGGGCGAAGCTAGCCTTTTTCTCCTTAGACCTTCTTTGACACTAATACAGAAATGTCCAAGTGAAAAAATAGCTGAGAGGGTTGATGAAACCTTGAAGATTCAATCTTTTTATTTGGTAAATAATTCAATTTCTACAAATGTAGAAACTGGAGCAGGACATTTTGTGTACTTACGGAGATATTTCTTGAATTGAAGCGAATCGTTAATTTTTTTAAATATTATTTTAATATTTCAACAGGTAGCTACAATTATCACGAAAAAATGTTTATATGTATTGGAATCAATAAAATTGTGAAGTGGTACTCGTTTTATTTTCGATAAATTTTCAGTTAGATGTATCTGAAGTGTCGTTAGATGTATAAAGGATTTAGTTTTGTCTTAGCTTATTTATTGCTATAGAGACTCCACGAGGACAGATTTTACGACTAATGTGTAAAATATGTCAAATATATTTCTAAATGAATTCTTTGATGCTGTAGATTTTCCGTTTTATTTAATAGAGGACTGAAGCAGGATATTATGTTATATCGATGTGACATAACACAGTTTGAAGACGATGTGTTTCTATAACACAACATAAAGTATATTAAATGTTAGATCTCTAGCACTAGACAGCTAAATATTGATTTCGGAGAGTATTTTCGGTCGCAGATCTCAGAAATGCTATGAAATTTGGATGTGATTGGTTCTTTTTTAAGGAGAAGTAGGTACTCCCCTACACAAAGGATAGAGATAACCTAGAAGCTTGATATGGCTTGTTGCGGTTTCTCATACAACATACAAACACACAAGAAGATTGCTCCCACTGGACTTAATAGTTAGGTATGGCAACGCCAAACCCTAATGTGACCATCATCTGCACCCACACAGAAATGTGACTCATCCGCATCATGCTGTCGTACATGGAATCATTTGCATAGGATATCCGATCTAGGTATGGTAATGATTTGGTGTCACTGCATTCCACGTTTATGAGTGTTTTAAATTTTGTTTCCTTGAGTGCATGTTAGATGCCTCAGTTTGTCAGAAAATCTTAACATGAAACAATGAGATAAATTCCGCCACATTTCAAAATATTCACGATAGCCGAAGATGTAAATGCAATTTTGTCAGACTCTAGAGCAGTCGCTTCCAACCCAAACTTAATGTAGAGCCAATAGGAAAAAACTATATCCTTAAAAAGCCACATGAAAAATTCTCTACTTACAAAAGTAAACATATATTTCTAAATGAGTACTGAATAAAAAAAAATAAATAAATACCCCCTCAAGCAGCTGCTTGCCACAGAGGTCTGACAGGAGCCTGTCAGTTTATATACCATAGTAGAAGGTCTGAGAGGATGGCAGGACCGCAGCAGAAAAACGACACATACATCCATGCCTTACCCGGGGCTCGAACCCAGGACCCTTAGATCAGTAGCCAAGCATAGCAAAAAAAAACTATTTTTTAAAGAATCAAGAAAATCTTTTGATTAAAAATAAAAATACACATTTTTAATGAGTAGTATGAATAGTAAAAATCGTTTAATTATATAAACCAAAACTGTTTGATCAAGAAATTGGAATAAATGAGCTAGAATCAACATTTTGATTATTTGTGTTATGAGCAGCAAATTCTTTTGCAATGAATACCGGGTTGAACGGAGCCTGTTGTAGAAGATAAAATAATAAAGGATTTTAAATATGAATTATTTCAATTTTCCAATATTTTGAGATACTCTTAATTGTTAGGGGGACGACGATTTATAGGGAAACCTACGCACGAAATCTGGCTTGACTGTCAAAAGTGTTCCAAGGAAAATTCACATTTTCTCGTTTTTTAAAAATAATATATTAATCATACCTAAAATTTGCTCTGATTTTTATTTTTATTTGAAGGAATTTAATGAACAGTATTTTTTTACCAATTATGGCAAATCACGACCTATATACGAAATTAATTCCGTCTCTCATATTCATAAAGTAATCGAAATTAAGGTTTTCCCTATTTGACAATAACCATCAGTACTTAAACGTGTCGAAATATTTTAAGGCCTGATCTGCCAAATATCCCTTGAAACGGGTTTATAACTTTAAAAACTTTCACGTCATTTTTGAAATTAGCTATGACGTGAATTTGACCCGAGAATATTGATAAAAAAGCAATTTATATGTTGTAAATTACAGCAGATTAATTTTAATCTAACGTATTGTTTAAGATAGCAGGTTTTCAATTTTTACATTATAGTAAATTATGATAATATAATGAAACTATAAGCATAATTATTTAATCATTTTTCCATAATATAAATATTACCGTTGAGAAACTTTGGACGGTTATTATATAAATTTATGTTTATTTCTATATAACAAGTAGGGTATATATATTTATTTCTGTATAACTGCGTATATAAGAAAACGAAAGAAAAGCAACGGTTAGATACACTCAATAATCACAATCTCTTTATCTATTTATTATATTGTCTCCAATCGAGCATATCTGGGACTGGATCGGAGAAAGACTCTTCCGCGGACCACGGCAGGCAACGACCATCGCTGAATTTCGCGTCCAAGTTGAAAGCGCATGGATGGTATCCCCCAGCGTGATATGCATCATTTGTACGACCGATCGCATGCCAGATTGGAAGCTTCTATTGCTGCTCGAGGAGGTTCAACATCTTATTAAAATGTGTCTTCTGTAAAATATAACATTCGTTAAAAGATTAAATAAACATTGAATCACTCCACACATGTAATCACTGTCCTTTCTCAACAAGTTGTTTCTACTAAATAATTCTCATAAATTACGCTTCAATTGTTAATGGTGTTCTTTTTTTCAATTTCCACCAGTGTATAAAGTTCATTTAGAAATTAATTTTAACAGTAATAAATCATCATTACCTATTTCTGTTTCTGATTTAAAAAAAAATATGTACACTCCTCATCAAATATTTCCTCAATAAGAAGGAATATCATGCTTATGATGCAAAGTGACTGAAAAGGTAGTAGTGTAGATAACAAATGATCATATTCTCACCCCGTTTAATGAGTTGGATATAGGAATATTACGGTAACATCAGTACGAGGTGTTGCCGCCTTTCGCGACAATACAATACATTAGGAATTGAATAAAAAAGTTTCCTAATAATGTCCTCCAGATTTGCTGCACTTGTACTTAAGATCCGTCACATTATGAGTCAGTTCTGTCCTCAGATGTCGTTTCATGAAGACATCGTTCAGGTCCCAGATGTGCTCAATCGGCGATAGATACAGCAACTGAGCTGGCCATGGTAGCACGGGAATGGCTTATAGACACTATTGAGCAATGCGTGCGGTATGTGATCTGGAATTATCCTGCTGGAATGTGGTGTTTGGCATGCAGTGCAGGAGTGGTAAAACCATAGGGTGGTGAATTGTATGGAGATACCGCTGGATGGTTGAATTACCCTCCATCGTTATGAGAGAAGATCAATTGTCTTAAGAGATGGTACCTAACATCAGGTCTCAGCAGTGACCGCTTATATGGTGATCAACAATACACCACGTGGAACCTCTTTCATTGTTATGTCGCCACACATGTTAGTGCGACTATCATTCTATCCCAAACAGATGTGGGCCTCATCGCTGGAGACAATACACAGTCGTATTAGAATAATATGACCACCTACCATAGTATATGTATGATAGGTGGTCACATTATTCTAATACGACTGTGTATATCACCACTCATTATGTAATTCTTCTCGTTCGTTGCACCACTGCAATCTTCCGTGCATGTGATTTTGAGTGAGCTATATGCAGAGGAGAGGACACCTCCTTTGCATTCCAACTTATTGCAAGCTTCAGTGAATGTTACTGACAGATATGAGGTACCCCATCAGTTGGCGTGTCACTGGATATTTGTGTGTTCAAGTAACGTTTCTGGTACTGACAGTCACAAGGCAAAGTTGCTGATTATCCTGATTCGTCGACACTCAAGGACTACCATATCCTGAAAAATGACGTGAACCACCTTCCCGTGTAAGTTTCTGCCAGAGTGGCCAACTGTTCGCGCGTGCCAGGCTCGTAATTTGTAGTTCCCAGGTTCGAGTCCCAGCTGGGTCAGCGTTGAGATTTATCTCCGCAAAATTTCCCCGCCCTGCCCACGGTCAGTAGGGGACACCGATGGGCTTGAAAAGGCCGCCGTCGGTCGGATGGGGACATTAAGCCGTGGGCCCGTGTGCGGGAGAGCCATACCCTGTGCACGTTAAAGAACACGCTGGATGGCCTTGACGGGAGGCTACCATCAGTCTCCCAACAGCTGTTCCAGTGGGTCCCCTCCCCCAACCTTCTCTTAGCCTTCGGGGCCTTCGGGGTGGCCTGGCCATTTAGCCCATGGTGTGCAAAAAAGTGCCGCTCAGAGGTAAAACAATCCAATACAATCCAACTGTTCGCGCATCAGGTCCCAATTGTTGCAAAGAGTAGAATAGACCATTCTGCTGCAGATAGATATATAATTAAATCTTGTTCAAACTCGCTGAGTTGAACATCTGTGTACGACAAACAAACGGCATTACCCTTCGATGGCAACCAGACTTACAGGTCAGGTTAGTCTTCTTTAATCTACACTGCACACTTTTCCCCAATGACAACTTTTTCTACAACTTATGGTATTCGCGTCCATACTAATTTCCATAAACGTAGCTATACTCGTTCTAGGAGGGTCATTGTTTTTCATTAGAAGTGCATTCCGATATCTAAGATATCGAATAACGTTCGAAAGGAAAATTTATTCTAAGAATATCTCGAGCATTTCGTAGTGGAAATTTGGTATAATATGACGTAAATTTGATCTTGAAAATAAGCTCGATCCCAAAAATTGTAGTTTGTTTCAGTTGGTAATTTATATTATGTTACTACATATTAATGAACTGTTTAATGAATTATTTTCTTAATTGTTTTGGATTTATTTAATTCATAAATGAATAAAATCATACTTTTATTTCACATTCCTTTATACATCTTTCTCGTGCTTCTTATGCTTAGTAAAACTACCGCCCGAAATATTAAGAAATATTCCATATTCATTTTATCTTCTATTTATGATTACATAATTTTAGATGCTACTGTTTTTGAGCGATTGTTTCCTTCGCGTTTGAGTGAGTTTTTTTATTTCAAGTGTTACCTTGTAATTGTCTCTCGTTATGTGTGAATGGATATAGGATTGCTATTCTATCTCTTTTCTTGTTCTTCTCACTTCCCTTTCAATCTCTCTTTCTTCTTGAAATGAGTTGATTGGTGTGTGAAATAACCGCTGAAGAGCTTACGTCTTTACGTTACGTTTTTTCAGCGGTTGAAGTTCTGAGAATGCAAAGTTAGGTCAAGCGGAGTGAGTCAAGGAGCCAAACTCTTTAGACTCACGAAGCATTTTAGACTTATCATGGCCATACTGAGAATTCTCGCTATTTTTATATAAATAGTGGGTTTTCGGATTTTAATTGCCAAACAGAAGTTTTCGCTCGCGTGAGAACTAAGAAATATTTCGAATTTAGAATAAAATTTTGCAACACCCTGTGCTAAAAATGATCGGGATGTTGAACTGTTTACTATAAAGCATGAATCTCAACCTTTTAAGCTTCACGTAAGCCCTGCAAATATGTATGTAACTGGCGTACCCCTTGTTTAGGTAGATAAAACTACAGTTGTAGTATAACAAAGGGAATAAAACTTTGTTACTAGATGTAGCGACTTTTGAGCTCTCACGGCGTACGCCAAAACATTTTACCGCGTATTCCACATTGAGATCATCATCATCATCAACCTCAAGCAGCCATGGGCTACGGAGGTCCAACCAGACTGTGCAATTTAGTTCTCAAACCATGTCTGTCCTAAGCTACATCTGCTGCGTCCGGCCACTGCACACCATTTCTAACAAGGTCCTGTTTGACATTGTCTGCCCACCGCATCCTAGGTCTCCCCCTCTTTCTGAAGACTTTAGGCACACTGTTCATAACACTATTTTCAAATCTATAATTATCCATATGTGCAACATGGCCAAACCAAAGGAGTTTCTCTCCACAATATGCTGCTTAAAGGAGGTTGCAAACTCCTTTGTCTAACCTCATCATTAGTTATAAAATTGAACCACCTAATGCCCAAGATACTGCGTTAGCATCTAGAATCAAAAGCATCTAGTTTCCTATTATCTTGTTTACAAAGTGTCCAAGTTTCACTACCATAACTAACCCTAGAAAGAACCAAACTATGACGCAGTCTAATTTTAATCTTTAGGTATATACGCCTATTTCTCCACACTCTCCATAGATTGTTAAAAGTCCCGGCAGCAATCCCTATTCGTCTGCTAATCTCATGCCGCATATCACCAGTATCTGTTACAGAGCTCCCAAGGTAATTAAACTGTGACACCTGCGCAAGACTGCAACCTTCAGATGAACTGAATCACAACCTGCCTGACCAATTTTCATCACTTTAGTTTTCTCTTTGTTTATAACCAAACCTACTCTACTACCAGTCTCATCAACAGCTCGAATGAAAGAGTTCATCTCATCAGCATCATTTGCCAAAAGGGCTAAATCATCAGAATAATCTAAATCAGAAATTTTCGTATCTCCAGCCCATTTAAGACCAAAGTCTTGAAGTGAATTTCGCATAACATTATCAATAACCAAACTAAAGAGAAAAGCAGGCAAAATGCACCCTTGTCGAACACCAGAAGTAATGCTAAATCAATTGCTACAAGCATTACCAACTCTCAAACACGACTCAGTGTTATTATAGAGAGCTTTCATTATGTTAACTAACTTGTCTGGTATACCATATGATCTCACAATCAACCACAAATTATGACGATCAACAGAGTCGAAAGCCTTTTTGAAATCAACAAAGCTAGCAACGAAAGATTTCT
This sequence comes from Ryuthela nishihirai, assembly GCA_038380435.1. Taxonomy (NCBI): domain Eukaryota; kingdom Metazoa; phylum Arthropoda; class Arachnida; order Araneae; family Heptathelidae; genus Ryuthela; species Ryuthela nishihirai. The sequence continues at coordinate 19,310,414 of JAWZYU010000001.1, read as the reverse complement.
GAAACTCTAAACATTTCTAAAGAATCTGCCTAAGTGAAAATATCTGATCCACACATCCCCTACCACTTCTGAATCTACATAGCTCATCACGCAATTGACTGTCAACCAGATTCTTAAATCTATTAAGCACAATCATGGAAAGAACTTTGCCTGGAACAGAGAGTAGGCTGATATCCCTATCACAAGAACTGAGATTAGCTTTTTTGAAAATAAGGATAAAAATAGCTCTGGCAAAATCCTTAGGAACCATGCCTTTATCATAAAAGATATTCAGAATTTCAGTCATCCAAGTGGTAACCGAAACATTCCCAGCTCTAAGCATTTCCATAATAATTTCATCTACCCCTGGGGATTTATGTAGTTTAAGTTTAGAAACAGCAAAAATAACTTCAGATTGTGTTATAGGGCCAACATTAAAGCTACCAATGCATCTATCATCATTGTAAACAATGGGAGTAGAACTAACCATATTGTTTAGAATATCACTGAAATGCTCAGCCCATCTAGCATGACAGAATCCTCACCTTCTATAAACTTACATTGTTTATCTTTCAATCCCTGTATACCTGTCCGTTTTCTACCACACAAAACATTAACTATCTGGTACAGCTTTTGTGCTGTCTAACTGCTTCCTCGGCTTTGTCAGCCAAGCTATCAAGCCAAAGATTCTTATCAGGAACTAACTGATCCTTTACATATTTATTAAGCTCTCTTTAATCGTTTCTATTAGGACAAGTAAGGTATTGATTAAGGACATTCCTGCGGTTCTTTCTTTCCGAAATTAGCTCAAGTGTCTTATCACTCAGTTAATTCTGTCTCTTCTGCTCCTTTTTTTTCCTAAAAGACACTGTTAGTGTCCAAAAAAGCCACAGCACAACACTTTTTAAGCCCAGCACAACACTTTTTAAGCCCAGCACAACACTTTTTAAGTTTAAGTTGCAAGACACTTTTAACAAGGTAATGGTCAGATTAAATTTCAGCTCCACTATATGCCCTGGTATTCCTAACAGAACTAGCCCATTTGCTGTTAATTAATATGTAATCAATCATATTCTTATGCAGCCCATCAGGTGAAACCCATGTGAACTTATGTATGTCGCGGTGTTTGTAATAAGTGTCCCGTGGCCGAGTGGTTAGCACGCTTGGCAACTGATCTAAGGGACCTGGGTTCGAGCCCCGGATTAGGCATGGATGTGTGTGTCGTTTTTCTGCTGAGGTCCTACCATCCTCTCAGATCTCCTACTGTGGCATATAATCTGACAGGCTCCTGTCAGACCTCTGTGGCAAGCAGCTGCTTGAGGGGGTATTTATTTATTTTTTTTATTTATTCTGAATCCATTGAGTTTACTTACCTGTAGGAGACGTTGCCCATTGCCATTGCAGCTACCAATACCAAAAGTCATGTTACTCCTCCCCAAAAGTCATGTTACTCCTCCCCAAAAGTCAGAGTCAGTACCAACTTTGCCATTGAAGTCACCAAGAACAAGGGTAATATCTCCTTTCTTGACAGATTCAAAAATATCCCGAAGTTGTCCATAAAACCTATCCTTCTCATCCTGTTTGGCATCCTCAGTGGGGGCATAACAGCAGATAACATGCAAGTCTTTAACGCTTGTCTGAAATTTTGCTGTAAGGAACCTTTCATTAATGCACTCATATCCTAGAAGAGCATCACTAGCGTGTCTGCTGAGAGTCAGACCTATGCCTTCTTAATGTTTATTGTCTTCCCTCCCTGAAATGAGAAATTTAAGATTATTTTTAAGAATCTGACCTTTATCTGTCCATATGGTCTCTTGCAGGCCGAGAATGTCTAAGTTATAACGGTGGAATTCTTGTGTGAGGACATCAAAAGAAAAATCTCTGTGCAAAGTCCTCACATTCCAACTACCTACGGAGAGAAAATTGTTAGTTGGATGTTTAAAGAAACTATGTTTAGTCAGAGAGGGAATGCCGACAATATCAAACAGTCCCCTAATCTCACACATGGGGCAAAGACCTGTTCCCCCACCACTAAAGATTGAATCCCATCTACACTGGAAGACTTCCTCCAATGTAGAATTTGACGATGCCAGTAGAAGCAAAGAGTTCAGGTGCCTGCGAAGACCTCTGCTCAGGATTACCCACCAGCTGATAAACATATCCTGTGAACCCCTACTGGAAAGAATGATCGGGATGCCGAAACGTGTACTATAAAAAATAATCGATATGTTGAATATCAAGAAACTCGTTCATCAAAAGAGAAACATCACACGTTCAAATATAAAATAAAAAGCCAAAGAAAGGTATAGATTTTTATTAAAAATAATAAAATATGAGAATCAAATTTGGATCCTTGGCAACAAGATAAAGAGGAGGCTTAAAACCTCTGATCCAGACACTTCAACACAAATTTGGGTATTTAGTTGTAATTATGCATTATCGAGGAGCTAAGAGGCAGGGTCATCAAACTCTTTTAAGCAGATCTTACAGGAAGAGTTGGGTTGGGTTGTTTTACCTCTGAGCGGCACTTTTTTTGCACACCATGGGCTAAATGTTTAGGTCACATGGACCCCGAAGGATCAGAGAAGGTTGGGGGAGGGGACCCACTGAAACAGCTGTTGGGAGACAGACGGTAGCCTCCTGTCAAGGCCATCCAGCGTGTTCTTTAAAGTTCACAGGGTATAGTTCTCCCGAACACGAGGCCACGGCTTAACGTCCCATCCGACGGACGGCGGCCTTTCCAAGACCGTGGGCAGGGCGGGGAAATTTTGCGGAGATAAATCCCAACGCTGACCCAGCTGGGATTCGAACCTGGGAACTGCTGGGGTCGGCTAGGGAGCCTGGCGCGCTACCGACTGAGCCATCCCTGCCCTTACTTACAGGAAGAGAGATTGCGCTAGTTTGTGATGTTGTCCTCATTTAGAAGAGCAGGTTAATAAACAGAGTCATGAAGCCTGGCTAACAACTCGAACAAATGGTTAGAGAGAGAAAGATAAGTTGATAATGTGAAAGTGATTCTTTTGAAATTTGGGGGCGGGAGTGGCTCAGTCGGTAGCGCGCCAGGCTCGTAAACTGTAGTTCCCAGGTTCGAGTCCCAGCTGGGTCAGCGTTGAGATTTATCTCCGCAAAATTCCCCCGTCCTGCCCACGGTCAGTAGGGGACTCCGATGGGCTTGGAAAGACCCGCCGTCCGTCAGATGGGACGTTAAGCCGTGGCCCCGTGTGCGGGAGAGCCATACCCTGTGCACGTTAAAGAACACGCTTGATGACCTTAACGGGAGGCTACCATCTGTCTCCCAACAGCTGTTCCAGTGGGTCCCCTCCCCCAACCTTCTCTGAGCCTTCGGGGTCCATGTGACCTGGCCATTTAGCCCATGGTGTGCAAAAAAGTGCCGCTCAGAGATAAAACAACCCAACTTCTTGAAATTTGACTGAAATAGCCAAATGCACTAGCTGCTTATCAGGGTGAATGTGTATGGGGAACTAGATTACAAAATCTTTTTGAATTACTGTTGCTAGGTTTACATTAACGGTGAGTTCTGTTCCGACTGGACATGAAACGAACCGATTCAGGTTCAGGTGGTCTAGGCTCAGTCATAATTTAAGTTTCCAATCTCTCTTGTTGTAAATAGCAAAGTTAAAGACGAAAATATGATTATTTTTTCATTGCATTTGACATGAAGAAGTAAATGCATTTGAAAACCTTTTAAAAATCTTTTCATATGGTGTCTCAGTTTCTATTAAGGACACAGTTACCAGTTGTTCGCTATCACTGTGCATAGTCAATTTGCATGCACTTAAGATCTGTATATAACTTTAGCAACAACGTCAACTGCTTGCATTGGAATATATGTCCTCATACCTTTTTTTTTTGTTTTTCAGTAAATTCTGAAGATTTGCTGACAGCAAAGTTTTTTTTTTTTCACATCTGCATGCCTAGGTGTTAATGAGTGCTCTTCTAAGTATGATTCAGAAGTTAAGCATATTACACACATTTGCACTTCTTAAAGAATAATTATTGTATGAAAGGACGTTAAATAAAAACCTCTACATGCAAAACTTATCGACTCATGCAGCACTTTTTATGCTGCTTAATGTTGGTGAAATTAAAAAATTATCGTATTTTGCTGGGTATAAAAAGTGAAACAGATTATGTGTGCTATATTTAGTTTTATATGTTCTCGCAGAAGAAAGCTTTCTCACAGCACTAATTTGGTTAATATAAAATAATTTATGTAAATCACTTCTCGACTTCATCTAGCACAATTTTTGTATATTTCTCAAGATTTTGCTGAAATGTATTAGTGTAAATTAATGTAGATCTCGTGTCATATTTAATAATTGACTTCATTCGATTCGATTGAGTTCATACCTAGAAGGGGTGAGGTGGAGAGCAGCCCCCTCCCTCATCTGGGTTGTGTTGGGTTGTTTTACCTCTGAGCGGCACTTTTTTGCACGCCATGGGCTAAATGGCCAGGTCACATGGACCCCGAAGGCTCAGAGAAGGTTGGGGGAGGGGACCCACTGGAACAGCTGTTGGGAGACAGATGGTAGCCTCCCGTCAAGGCCATCCAGCGTGTTCTTTAACGTGCACAGGGTATGGCTCTCTCGCACACGGGGTCACGGCTTAACGTCCCATCCGACGGACCGCGGCCTTTCCAAGCCCATCGGTGTCCCCTACTGACCGTGGGCAGGGCGAGGAGTTTTGCGGAGATAAATCTCAACGCTAACCCAGGTGGGACTTGAACCTGGGAACTACAGATTACGAGTCTGGCGCGCTACCGACTGAGCTACCCCCCACCCCCCTCATCTGGGTTCCTCCTTGTGTTGCACTGTACATCAAAGACCCTGGCAGTGAACGAATCGAATCGTCTAATGAAATTTAAAACAGAAAAATAGATAAAGAAATAACTAATATAAAATCTCGTTCAATGTAGAATATCATTTTAACGTTTCCTTTTCAGTGGAATATTTTAATAATTTAAAAAACCCTACTACTATTTTCTCCCTCGAAGTTAAATTCTCGGGCCTCCCAAACAACATTTTTCGCCCTCCCTCCAGAAACTAAATACTGAGTACATGCTTGGTGTAACACTGCTTTTTCTCTCATTTTGCAGTGGTGCATGGACGTCACTCAAACAATAGGCAGTTTGAGAATGGGAGGAGCAAAAGATACCTTGGTTCCTTTTGTTCTTGTTGACTTATCCATTTAGTTATCCATTTACTTTTTGACGTACTCCATTTAGTTCTTCAGGCAATGCCTGCTGCTTACTTCTCAGCCAGGTTGAAGGACCTGGGTTGACGGTGAAATAAATTGTTGATATTTATTTTAACTCTCAAAAGGGATGCTTCGATAAAATCGAATTTAGAGTCCCAAAATTTGAATTTAGAGTCTTCCTTATGTTTCGTTTAACTTGATGCATTGCTTTATGTGTGCTTTATTCTGTTTTAGATGACTAAGCTGGATACTTTTGTATGTTCCATTGCTGGTATCAAAAACTGATCACTCTTCACCGGAAAATAGTATGATGGCAATGTGCTTTGTGTCACGTGATGTCGATGATATCTCAAAGTTCTTGAGTGATCCAACTTGCGCTGCAAATAGGGTGGGGAGGGAGCTAAAAATATTGGAGATACATGGCAAGGGAGAAATGATGCACACCGTTGTATAAAGATGACAATCTGAGTGTAACAGAATCTCTGAGAGATATGAATCGTTTCAGCAAAGAACATATGAGACAAGAAGGGATAGCGGGTTGGGTTGGGTTGTTTTACCTCTGAGCGGCACTTTTTTGCACACCATGGGCTAAATGGCCAGGCCACAAGGACCCCGAAGGCTCAGAGATGATTGGGGGAGGGGACCCACTGGAACAGCTGTTGGGAGACAGATGGTAGCCTCCCGTCAGGGCCATCCAGCGTGTTCTTTAACGTGCACAGGGTATGGCTCTCCCTCACATGGGGCCACGGCTTAACGTCCCATCCGACAGACGGCGGCCTTTCCAAGCCCATCGGTGTCCCCTACTGACCGTGGGCAGGGCGGGGGAATTTTGCGGAGATAAATCTCAACGCTGACCCAGCTGGGACTCGAACCTGGGAACTGCAGATTACGAACCTGGCGCGCTACCGACTGAGCCACCCCCGCCCCCAGGGGATAGCGGGTAAAACGTAACGGGCGCCCTCTTGCGGCTACTTGCACGTGAGGGTTCAGACAGTCCTGCAGAAAAACTGACTTTCAAGAATTTGCATACAACATTAAAGCAATTAAAAATTCAAAATAAATCACCAAATACTAAGTTAATTTTTTTTAGTTACGTGCGAGGGGTGGTCAAATGGAAATATTATTGTGATATATTAAGAAAGAAGTTCAACGATAACCTTTATAATGCAATATACATATATGTATATGTATATTGTTTTTAAAACTACCGCTCTTAATATTATTTACTTAGAGGAGTCGGCAACCTCCTTTAAGCAGTATATTTACAGAGACTCCGTTGGTTTGGCCATGCCAAAGAATCTAGAGGGAGAAGAGGTTAAGCTTCTATAGAGATTAATGTAAAATCGAGTATCGTGCATTTGGCGTAGAGGTGAAACGAACATTACAGGGGACGAACGCTTTTGTAATTACATGTTACTGTCAACTTCCATTCTCTTCGCTTTTCCTATGTAATAATTTCCCATTGATATCCTTGCAGAGTATATTAATATCAATTCTCTCTGTTTCTATGCAATCAAGAAAGCTTGTAATTGTAATAATTTATTTTATAAATTAACTTCAGACTAATTTCAAATCTTTTTCTATCCGTTCAATTTATAATTGTTGGTTCAACGAAAAAGAATTCCCAATGGAGAAAATAAACCTTTATTAAAATCATGATATTATTTTTTTCAAATACAAAGTGCAGTTATTTTTTTTTTCCTTTTTTAAAATATAAATTTTTTGATGCATAAATCCTTTGCCCCTTATTGTTTGCTTCCCAGCTTAAACAAATGCACGATACGAATCGAAACACCACTTGAGGTCGCCACTTACGCTTTGTCAAAGCTGAACTTCTTTTCCTTATACATCTTTTGTAGGTAGGCCTGAAAAAAAAACATTTCTTACATATATATAAATATTTCTATTTGTATTATTACTGGTGTATTTTGGGGTAGGAGTGACTCAGTAGATAGCGAGCCAGGCTCGTAATCTGCAGTTCCCAGTTTCGAGTCCCTATGGGTCAGCGTTGAGATTTATCTCCGAAAACTCTCCTCCCACGGTCAGTAGGGGACACCGATGGGCTTGGAAACGCAGTCGTCCGTCGGATGTGGCTTAATACCTCATCCGACGGACGGCTGTGTTGGGTTGGGTTGTGTTGTTTTACCTTTGAGCGGCACTTTTTTGCACACCATGGGCTAAATGGCCAGGTCACATGGACCCCGAAGGCTCAGAGAAGGTTGGGGGAGGGGACCCACTGGAACAGCTGTTGGGAGACAGATGGTAGCCTTCCGTCAAGGCCATTCAGCGTGTTCTTTAACGTGCACAGATTATGGCTCTCCCGCACACGGGCCACGGCTTAACGTCCCATCCGACGGACGGCGGCCTTTCCAAGCCCATCGGTGTCCCCTACTGACCGTGGGCAGGGCGGGGGAATTTTGCGGAGATAAATCTCAACGCTGACCCAGCTGGGACTCGAACCTCGAACGGGGACTCGTTCGAAACTCGAACCTGGGAACTACAGATTACTAAAAACTCGTTCGAGAACCCATTACAGGGGACGAACGCTTTGTCGAATTGTCCAGGAACGAGATATTGTAAAAATCTACAGAACTACAGAACTCGAACCTGGGAACTACAGATTACGAGCCTGGCGCGCTACCGACTGAGCCACCCCCGCCCCGTTTTTTCGCTTGAGGGTTCAAATGTTAATGCGAAGAAGCAAACTTCCAGGAGCACGATCTTACATTAGCTCTAATAGAGCTGTCCCTTCTTGACGATTTATACATTCTTTGATTTCAGTTTCCGCATACGTGTATACATTCTAAAAATAAAAATAAATATAAATTGGAATCAAATTTCAATTTAGCCAGGGGTTTCATGTAATAAGATATAAAATTATTCAGGCGGAAATTTTATTTTGAACCAAAAATGCTTCAAATTCAAATGGCTAATTTTACTAACTTAGCATAAATATTAAAAAAGGAAATTAAATTGTTTTCTAAATGTTATATTAGTAAAAATTACCTAATTGTAAGTTGTTTAACTGAAACAATTTTAATGATCAAGTTTCCATCAAGATCAAATTTAGAATTACCCATCTAATTTCACCTATGAAGAAGGGGTGGCTCAGTCGGTAGCGCGCCAGGCTCGTAATCTGTAGTTCCCAGGTTCGAATCCCAGCTGGGTCAGCGTTGAGATTTATCTCCGTAAAATTCCCCGCCCTGCCCACGGTCAGTAGGGGACACCGATGGGCTTGAAAAGGCCGCCGTCAGTCGGATGGGACGTTAAGCTGTGGCCCCGTGTGCGGGACAGCCATACCCTGTGCACGTTAAAGAACACGCTGGATGGCCTTGACGGGAGGCTACCATCTGTCTTCCAACAGCTGTTCCAGTGGGTCCCCTCCCCCAACCTTCTCTGAGCCTTCGCGGTCCATGTGACCTGGCCATTTAGCCCATTGTGTGCAAAAAGGTGCAGCTCAGAGGTAAAACAACCCAACCCTTTTTCTTTCCAGTTTACTAACGACATCGAAATTGATAAACTTTTTTAATACTCCTGCGCACTCTCCAAATAAAATATCTCTTCTTAGACAAAGGGGCAAAAAGTGTAATAATTTCTGCTTCACATTAATTCTTTCGAAAATAACAATTCATCACCATAACAAGCAAGTTGAAAACGACTACTGGAATTTTCATTCCCGTTCTTCGTGTTATTCATCTCGTTCCTCGCAATGCCACAGTCCCGGCTTCATTATCACACGTTTTGCTATCGTTACATTGGCCCTTCCTTAGGTTTCGTTCGTCCCGAACAGCCTGGAATCCGAATCAGTCTAACAGAAAATTAGAAGCCGTAATGAGTAACGATTTTAGAATGAAAATTGAAATTGAGATTCAATTCAAAATTCAAATGAAAAAGTAAAATAAAGGAAAAATATATCATAATATATCTGATAACCAAGAGGCAAATATGCCTGCCGTTCCAAAGATTTTGCCTACAAAGCGTTTTGGCCACAGATGTCCTATAGGCATCATTCATAAATTTTAACATATTGGAAATTCATTTGTTTACTTAAACAAGACCAAGGAGCCTTGCTTAATTTACCTAATAAAAATTATTTCGTTTTCAGTAGGATATATATATATATTTAATATATGATTTCTTAATTTCTTTTTAAACACAAAAATTATTTTTTCATTCCTTATTTCGAAATCTAGAAAATTAAGTAATCTTGGAGATACAAACAGAAAATGGCGCTGTAAAATATTCTTATTTACCTTGGGTACAGCAAACAAAGTTCCCTTTATTCGAGAGTTTAGCATTTTACATTTCGCATCAACCCAAGTAGGATTTAAGAAAAGGAATAAAAGTTATCATCAAGTAAATTTTTCTAATTTACAGAATGTTTAATTTACAAAAATTACTGGATAAACAGAAAAATGCTTCGGTTCATTCATTAGATTTATGTTGCAAGATTTATTAAAAACCATTTTAACAATCTTAGAGTGGACACTGTTGAATTTTTCAAGGTTCACTTTATAATCTCCACCCGAACTACTTAAACTATAATAAACAATTGGGTAAACCAATGCGTCATACAGGGTGTGCATAAAATTACTTGTAACTATTCTCTGAATTATATAAAATCTTAAAACAGTAGGTTCCCCATGTCGGGAAGGCCAAGGTGGAAAGGTCAGAAGGTCAGAGTTCCCCATCAGAGAAGATATCCCCAGGGACAAATAGAGGTTTGTGCATGGTCAGGGAGGGAAGTTTTATGGATATGTTACCGCTAAAGTGCAGAAATCAGTTATTCTACAGATTATCTAGGTATTGTGAAGATTAACTAGGTTGATCCGTTAACGTGCTTAAAATTGTTTCATTTCTCAAATTACCTAGGTAATCTGCAAATTACCTGAATAATCTGCACATTACCTACTAGGCACTCGTTAAAGTGAAAATAAGATCTTTCATAATGTTATTTATCTAGTGTCCGAGAGTAGAGTTGAATCCAGGGTCATCCCTCTGTCAACATGAATCAGTCGTCCGGATTATAAAAAACGCCCCCAAAATGAGCAGGCCAAGTGAGAACGAATCATTTTAGTGATTCGTTATCAAGAATGAATCACTTTACCGATTCGTTCTCACTTGACCTCCGCTCATCCGGGGCGTTTTTTATAATGCGGACGAATGAATCACGTGACACGAAGATTCATATTCAAGAGATTCACCACTATGAGAGAAACAAACTTTTGAACTTTAACGATACGGAAGCCGTTAATGTGCAAATTACCTAGGTAAAATGCGGAAAACTCTTGATTCCGCACGTTAACGGAGCAAATCAGTTAATCCGCAGATTAGCTGGTAATGTGCACATTAACGGCTTTCGAGCTTTAGCGGTAACAGATATAAATCACAAGGCTTATACTGGTGGGACTCGAACCTCGGAATCTACCGAGCCACCCACGCCTTTAAGCGTGTTATAATAAATATTTTAATTCATGAAACATTAACAAAAATTTCACAGGGAATTACAGCCAAAAAAATCCCCGATTATGCAATTCTTTTTAATTTTTTAAAGTATCACATTTAATCTTTTTTTTCAGAAAAACTGTAAGTGGTTTCCAAAACACAATAAAAATTTTGAATTTTTCTAACTATAATCAAAATGATTTTAGAACAAAAGAACCATCATTAAGGTAATAGGCAAACAGATTTTAATATATTATCTATTTAATAACACGAGGCACGCAAAAAACGTTAAACAATATTTCAACTATTATTGGAACGCAAGTTAAAATGGGTCGGCATCCCTTTTGTAGACTATGTGCATCGTATTATAGTATTTCAGAACCATTGATTTAAATGAAATATTTTTTTGCTTCTGTATAAACAGAAACGTTCTAGAACAGGCATGCCAAAGATACGGCTCGCGGGCCATGAGCGGCCCCCGGGGTATTTAGATGCGGCCCGCGATCTCAACAATACTCGAATTTCATGAATAGTTTTTCTACACATTGAACACATAGTTACAGAGAACAGAAAAGAAGCTGAAAAGATGTCAAGTATCTGGATCTTCGAAATAATGCGCTGTTTTTTTAATCGTTATGACTTAATGCCATTTTAATTTTCATGTATACTTAAAATTTAAATAAAGTTTTTTTTATTTAAAATTAGTGTTTAATTGAATCCCGGCCCGCTGATATACTTTGAAATAAAAATTGGCACTTTACAAGATTGAGTTTGACACAACTCTGTTCTGGAACCTATTCCCGGCAAAAATGTAGAAGAAAATTAATCAAAATCGTAGATCGTTACATCATAAAATGAAGTACCAGGTACAATAGTACCCATAACCTTCTTCATCTGGAAAAATGCCTAATTGGCATCAGTTTGAAAAAACAAACAAAAGTAAACCACACAATGGTGGGCCCCAAAGGGTAAAAGAACATAAAACAAAAGAGTAGTAATGATGCACAAGAGACCTAAAATGGATAACTTTCTTTAGCGAAAGCCATCATCTTAGGCCTCTTGTATCTGTTAAGGACTTCATGATCGTAGTCCAGAAGGCAGGATATAATCTCGTGCGGATTTCTCTGCACTGACTCGTAGAAACCTCGCGAGACAAACTTAAGATAGGTGGAAATATGATCAATTCCCAGATCTTTATGCAATTGTCTATTGGTTACAAACCAGGGGGCATTGACCACACATCGCAGGATTTTATTCTGCAAGACCTGTATCTTGTGAATGTTCGTGGGAGTTGTGTTCGCCCAAATTGGGGAAGCACAGGATATCATAGGTCGAATGACCATGTGATAAATTAATGATTTATTATCAATGGATAATACTGAGTTTCTTCCTAGAAGAGTCCCCAGTTGACATCTGACAGAGTTAACTTTTGTGATGATCCCGTGTATATGGGGATCCCACTTAAGCTTCTGATGCAGAGTGACTCCAAAATATTTGACAGTCTCCTGCCACTTGAATTGTTCATCTAAAAAGTGTAAAGTTAGAGGATTTTTAATCCTCTTACCACTGAAGAGGATGGCGTTACTCTTCTCAGTGTTGATCTTTATTTTCCATTTTTCATACCAAGTATCCATTTTATCAAGGCAATTCTGAAGTCTTCTGATTGCAAAATCAACTCCCAAGGAAGGGGAGATGAGAGCAATGTCATCAGCATATTGTGCGATAACGATTCGCTCAAATGAAGTAATATCAGAGAGATATAATGGGAAGGGAGTAGGGCCTAAAACATGGAATGTTCAATTTAAGAGATACGATTGAATGATACAGATGAGTCCCGTAGACATTCCAATCTTGGAGAGTTTGTAAATGAGGCCGTCCATCCAGATGCGGTCAAAAACCTTGGCCACGTCTAGAAAGACGGCAGCAACTGTTTCCTTCTTGTTCAGTACCTCAGAAATAGTTTCCACAACTCTGAGGACCTGATGTTCTGTCGATCTTTTACGCCTGAAACCAAATTGGGTTTCAGATAAGACAGGATGGATTGAGAGGAACTCTTCCGATCTCTTCAGGATAATACGTTCAAACAGTTTTCCTAGGCAGGAAAGCAGACTGATTGGACGATAGCTGTCAGGAAATACATGGTCCTTTCCTGGTTTGTGTATCAGTCTGACATAAGCGTTTTTCCAAGCTTCTGGAAAAACATGGTGACGGAGAAGGAAATTCTATTTCAGGTTCGACAGGCATATATACCACTTAGAGACTCATCATTTAAATTGCAAATACCACTCATATCAAAGCAAGCTACTACCCGTAATATAAACTATATTGGACCTAAACTATATAACATTGTTCCTGAAACACTGAAGAAAATTACTTCAAAATATTTATTTAATAAATCTCTTTTTGAATGGATAATAAGCAACGAATGATTGCTGTATGTAAAACTAATTTTTTGACTTCTACATCATAGATTGGTTCAATTACCAATTGTAGCCTTCTTAATTTTTTGTATTTATATTTTTGTTATAATTATATACCAGCCCTCAAGTATTCTGTTAGTTTAGCTGGGTATATTTTATTACAATTTTGTATTGATACATATCTATGTTGAATAAAAATTGAATTGAATTGAAATAAAAATGGTGATAATATACTACTTGAGGAAAACCAACCTTTTACTCCTATACTTAAAGAAAGAATTTTCTTCAGCAAACTATGATGTTCCCAGAACTAAGATGGTTTCAAAGAGAATTAATCATTTGCCATGAAACCCTAGAGCTTAAGTTTATGCAGCAGAGAATCCATGTTTACAGAATTGTAGGTATTAGATGAATCTAATTTAATCAAATAGAGTAATGAGGTAGTTTAATTGTTTGTCTAACCGTGAGAATAATAGGTGCTAATACATGAAGTATACCTTTATGGGAAATAAAATCCATGAAATGTCTTTAGGGTTCGGTTGGGTTGTTTTACCTCTGAGCGGCACTTTTTTGCACACCACGGGCTAAATGGCAAGGTCACATGGACCCCGAAGGCTCAGAGAAGGTTGGGGGAGGGGACCCACTGGAACAGCTGTTGGGAGACAGATGGTAGCCTCCCGTCAAGGCCATCCAGCGTGTTCTTTAACGTGCACAGGGTATGGCTCTCTCCCGCACACGGGACCACGGCTTAACGTCCCATCCGACGGACGGTGGGCTTTACCAATCCCTTCGGTGTCCCGTACTGACAGTGGGCAGGGATTTTTGCGGAGATAAATCTCAACGCTGACCCAGCTGGGACTCGAACCTTGGAACTACAGATTGCGAGCCTGGCGCGCTACCGACTGAGCCACCCCGGCCCCGAAATGTCTTTAGAAACAGCGAGTAATGATTGATTATCCAAGTAACATGGTACCAAATTAGCCTTTCCATTATGTTGCCAAGATGTGATAAGGGAAGGGTGGCTCTCGCCAGACTCGTAATTTGCAATTCCCTGGTTCGAGTCCCAGATGATCCGGAGTTGAAATTTATCTCTGCAAAACTCCCCGCGATGCCCACGGTGAGTAGGGACACCGATGGTCTTCAAAAGCCGCCATCCGTCGGATGAGACGTTAAGCTGTGGTCCCGTGTGCGTGAAAGCCATACCATGTGCACATTAAAGAACAAACTGGATGGTCTAGACAGAAGGCTACCATCTATCTTGCAACAGCTCTTCCAGTGGGTCCACTCCCCCAACCTTCTCTGAACTATTGGGGTCTTTGTGACCCACCATTGTGTGCAAAGAAGTGTCGCTCAGAGATAAAACAACCAACCAACTTCATACACTGTAATAAGAATATATTTATCGTCACTCTTATCTATTTACTAGTCCATCTTGAAAATAAAATTTTAGGAAATATCACCGTAGAATTGCATGTTGCATAAAAATTTCAAAAAACGTTTTTTTTTTGTATGCTCCATATACTCATTTAAGTGAAAAAAAAAAAATAGATATATATATATACTACCACCTCTGATATAGTTTAAAAATGTTATAAAATTTATTCCTGCTTTATTTCAATAGTTATGTGTGTAGCATTTCGCAAACTGGAATGTACTTTTTAGTTACAATACCTGAAAACAAACACAACCACATAAATTCGCCATTCTACCTTAACTCTAACCGAATTTCGGAAAACTCGGTATTTCCTTTTTACCTTCTGAATATAGTCTACGTGTTTAAGAGCAAAACGGACTATTGTGGGACTGGCTTGAGCGACGATTTTAAAAACAGCAGAGCTGACTGGTTTCTCAAAAGGTGAGATTTCTCAGGTCTTCAATCAGTGGAGAAATAACCCACATTGCTTGTCTAAGAGGCGTAAGTGTGACGCGACGACAATCTGTCAGAACGAGATCCTCGTCGTCTGAAAAGGCTTGTACGGAGATGCAGGACTTCCTGTGTGCGGCAATTGACCGAAGCATGCAATGAAGGCTGTTCCCGAGACATTTCTCAGCGAACTATGCGCAGGGAATTGAAGATGATCTGTATTAGCAGTCGCATGTCTATACGGAAAACACTGATTTCGGCAATAAACCGTAAAGTTCGTCTACAGTGGTGTCAGGAACACCGTGATTCCTGCACACTGCTCCTCTAGTGCGATGGTGGCTCAGTCGGTAGAGTACCAGGCTCTGTATCTACAGTTCTCGAGTCCCATCTGGGCCAGCGTTGAGATTTATCTCCACACAACTCCCCGCCCTACCAATGGTCCATTGGAGACATTGATGGGCTTGGATAGGCCGCCGTTCATCGGATGAGATGTAAAGACATACCCTATGCCCGTTAATCAACACGCTGGATGGCCTTGACGGGAGGCTACCATCTGTCTCCCAACTGCTGTTCGAGTGGGTCATCTAACCCTCCAACCTTCTCTGAGCCTTCGGGTTCCTTATGACCTGGCCAATTAATCCATTGTGTGCAAAACGCTGCCGCTCAAACGTGAAACAACCCAACCCAACACACTACTCCCTGCCTTTGAAGAGTCGCTAAGTTGCCACATATCATGTATTGCGTCGTTTTGTTTTGTGTTAATTGTTTCCAAAGAAGTCCATGTATTATCCATCCTCGTATTTTTCTTTAGATGTAATATTGTACCTGAAAAAGTAACTTTCTGACCAATTCTTGCCACAGACACTGAACTGTGGATTAAAACGGAAGAATATTTTCTTCGCTATTTATCTCTATAACTGAGGCGATAGAGAAAGAAATATACAGTGAAAAAAATTTGAATATTGGATATATTCAAATTTCCAGAATTCTCACGAAACCGGAATAAACTTTCTGAAATTAAAGTTTAACTTAGTCTCACTATTCTGGTGCCTCGAATTCCACTGACTTTACCTTTCAGAAATTTCTCTTTCACATTTCGTTATTAGAGAAAATTCGGCACTTCCGTAATCAGCTCCATCTGGAGGCCAATATTACAACTCTCTCCATGATTTTCTACCGTGTGTTTCAGTGAAGAAGTGCCTGACAATTATATTTTGGTTATTTACCTTTGTATTAAGGGCATTATACTTCATTTTCATTGTTTTTAACTGCATTTTTATTTCAATTAAGGCTTGAAAACAAGATTTCACTTACGGTTTTTGTTTTGTATCAAAATATTTTTTATGCAACCGACAGATTCATCTATCCGTCAACTTCCATTCCCCATAAATGCCGGAAAACCAGAAGTTTACTGTATGCATGTATATACTATTTTATATACATATATATATATACCCCGTAACATTGGAGCGGGGGTGGCTCAGTCGGTAGCGCGCCAGGCTCGTAATCTGTAGTTTCCAGGTTCGACTCCCAACTGGGTCAGTGTTGAGATTTATCTCCGCAAAATTCCCCGCCCTGCCCACGGTCAGTAGGGGACACCGATGGGCTTGGAAAAGTAGCCGTCCGTCGGATGGGACGTTAAGCCGTGGCCCCGTGTGTGGGAGAGCCATACCCTGTGCACGTTAAAGAACACGCTGGATGGCCTTAACGGGAGGCTACCATCTGTCTCCCAACAGCTGTTCCAGTGGGTCCCCTCCCCCAACCTTCTCTGAGCCTTCGGGGTCAATGTGACCTGGCCATTTAGCCCCTGGTGTGCAAAAAAGTGCCGCTCAGAGGTAACCCAACTCTCTTGAACCTTTTGGGAACTTGGAAATTGCTGACTAATCCCATTTCATAAGACTAAGCAGCGCACATTTATTAAATGCTGTTCTGAGTAATTGTCAAATGAATTAATACCTTTTTTTGCTTCTTTTTGATATGCCAATTAAAAAAAAAATAAGAAAAAAAAGTTTTATTTTAAAGGAAGTCAGAAATGTAAATGAGCTTAGTGCAAGATTTTCTTTTAATGAGTCTTCCGTGCACCTTCTCCTATAATTTTATGCAAATATAGCGCTTCAGCATTTTTGTCATCAATAAACATTTTTTGTTAATGTCAGGTAATGGAGCCTCTTAGTATTGGAATAGCTTAGGATCTTAGCACTTTCTTACTTTTTCTTTACATTTACTTAATCTACCTGGTGAGATTTACCAGGATGTAATAAGAATCAGATATATTATTGAGCGAGAGGAAACATATAATTTTATTTTGATCAAAAATGCTTTTAAAACTTCACTAGATATGAAGGGAAATATTATGTTGTATATTGCAGAAGTTAGCGATAATTTTTTCTGAGAAAAGAAGCATCGCAGAACGACATTCAAATTTATTCGTGTTAGAAAATTCTCCGCCATCTCTTTACATTTTATGGGGCGGGGGTGGCTCAGTCGGTAGCGCGCCAGGCTCGTAATCTGTAGTTTCCAGGTTCGAGTCCCAGCTGGGTCAGCGTTGAGATTTATCTCCGCAAAATTTCCCCGCCCTGCCCACGGTCAGTAGGGGACACCGATGGGCTTGGAAAGGCCGCCGTCCGTCGGATGGGACGTTAAGCCGTGGCCCCGTGTGCGGGAGAGCCATAACCTATGCACGTTAAAGAACACGCTGGATGGCCTTTACGGGAGCCTACCATCTGTCTCCCACCAGCTGTTCCAGTGGGTCCCCTCCCCCAACCTTCTCTGAGCCTTCGGGGTCCATGTGACCTGGCCATTTAGCCCATTGTGTGCAAAAAAGTGCCGCTCAGAGGTAAAACAACCCAACTCTTTACATTTTAATTTACTTCTCAATTGGGCTTCAATACAATTCGTTCGCAACGAGGATTTATTACATTTATTTTCAAATATCATACTCTACATGAAAGGTTGCCTTCTAGATTAAGAGATTTGATATGAGTTTACGTGAATTTATACGAAAGATTAATTAATATTTTAAACTAGGCTTCTGACGCTATAAAATATGAACTCTATGGCAATGAAATAGAATCACCCAGAAGGTTGTGTGGTTGTTTTTACCTCGGAGAAGCGCTGTTTTTTATGGCGATGGGCTAAATAGTCAGGTCATTAGGACCACAAAACCTCAGAGGTTTGGGAGAGGGGACTCACTGGAACAGCTTTTGGGAGACAGATGGTAACCTCCCGTCAAGGCCATCCATTGTGTTCTTTAGCGTGCACAGGGTATGGCTCTCCCGCACACAGGGCCACGGCTTAAACGTCCCATCCGACGACGGCCTTTTCAAGCCCATCTGTTTCCCCTACTAACCGTGGACTGGGAGTTTTGTAAAGATAAGTCTTAACGCTGACCCAGCTGGGACTCGAACCTGGGAACTGCAGATTACGAGCCTGGCGCGCTACCGACTGAGCCACCCCCGCCCCGCCACTTATAATAGTAAACTGAGATTAATATCATTTTCCAGAAGTATCGCTCACCTGTTAAAAGCATTAACAAAGAAAATTGAGTCTTTGATTATATTATCATCGCTCAGAGGGAAAATAACGAAGTACAAATCATCCATTTCCAAATGAGTTAGGAGAAAAACTGATCATGGGAGAAATAAAATCAATTATGATATTAATCCTTTTGCCATTTCCTCATCTCAGCAGACGATGCCTATGTTACTTCATCCTCCAATTTGTCCCTTGGATTCGTCATCTTCCCGCTACAGGGTCATCTTTCTACATCGCATCATCTCCAGCGTCTATTAATCTCAAGTGAACTTGTTTTAACGAAAGTAGAGGATTCACAGATTGACGATTCATCCACGTATTAATTGCACCAGATATTCCCCACATTTCTCAAAGTCATCTTCTTAACAACGTGAAATGTTTTCAAAAAATTTAAATAGTCACGTGACTCATTTAGTGTAATATTTATTAAAGAATCATCGTGGTATTTAATATCCACAATTCCGGTTAGGCGAACGTGTCTGATGTCATCGGTGGCACAAATTGTCAGTGTTCCAGTGATTCCATAGCTGTATGAGCGATCGGTCCCAAATTCGGTAGGGTGGTCCTACTTTGTCGTAGCCTTTTTGGGTTTAAAGATCGGTATTTGCGTTGGGTTGTTTTACCTCTAAGCGGCACGTTTTTGCACACCATGGGCTAAATGGCCAGGTCACATGGACCCCGAAGGCTCAGAGAAGGTTGGGTGAGGGGACCGACTGGAACAGCTGTTGGGAGATAGATGATAGCCTCACATCAAGACCGTCCAGCTTGTTTTTTAACGTGCACACGTTGAGTTGTTTTACCTCTGAGCGGCACTTTTTTGCACACCATGGGCTAAATGGCCAGGTCACATGGACCCCGAAGGCTCAGAGAAGGTTGGGGGAGGGGAATTACTGGAACAGCTGTTGGGAGACAGACGGTAGCCTCCCGTCAAGGCCATCCAGCGTGTTCTTTAACCTGCAGAGGATATGGCTCTCCCTACACGGGGAGACGGCTTAACGTCCCATCCGACGGACGGCGGCCTTTCCAAGCCCATCGGTGTCCCCTACTGACCGTGGGCACGGCGGGGAATTTTGCAGAGATAAATCTCAACGGTGTGCACGTTGACAGTATCGATATTAAACAGCTTCTAATCATTTTACCCTCCGTTTTAGCAAGTTTCAACAGATTGGTAAAACAATTCGGGTTGGGTTATTTTACCTCTGAGCGGCACTTTTTGCACACCATGGGCTAAGTGGCCAGGTCACAAGGACCCCGAAGGCTCAGAGAACGTTGGGGGAAGGGACCCACTGGAAGAGCTGTTAGAAGACAGATGGTAGCCTCCCGTCAAGGCCATCCATCGTGTTCTTTAACGTGCACAGGGTATGGCTCTCCCGCACACGGGGCCACGGCTTAACGTCCCATCCGACGGACGGCGGCCTTTCCAAGCCCATCGGTGTCCCCTACTGACTGTGGGCAGGGCGGGGAATTTTTGCGGAGATAAATCTCAACGCTGACCCAGCTGGGACTCGAACCTGGGAACTACAGATTACGAGTCTCGCGCGTTACCGACTGAGCCACCCCCGCCCCGTCAGTTTGAGTGGAGTTACAAAGGTACTCCATACGTACTAATCAAGTTATTTAACATCATCTCAGCAACTGTTGTTGTCTCCTGATATTGACTGGAATAAACTTCAGGCCACTTCGTGAAATAATCCATTACCACTAATAAATAGTCCATTCCATCATCACTATTAGGGAACGGACCCATTAAATTAATTGCTATTCTCTCAAAAGGGCCACCAAACTTATACGTCTGCAGCTTATCCCGACTCCTAGTCTTAGGGACTTTCTTTGCTGCACAGGCCTCACATTGCCTACACCATCTTTCAACGTCAACCCTACTTTTTCAGCCAATGAAATCGTTCCCTGACTTTCGCTAATGTTTTATTAACACCAAAGTCCTCCAGTGGCACTATTATGCACATCTTTCATCCCTAGTTTCACTTGGGAGCGAGGAAGGATTATCTGCGAACAGATCAATCGTTCAGTGGGATTCTCCCATCTTCTGTATAATACACCGTCTTTCACTTCTAGGGAGTCCCGCTGTGCCCAATGATATTTGGGCTATACCTCGATAATTACTCCCAATTAGGACTTACATCAGATTTTTCAATCAAATCCGTTATTGGCTTTATACCTTCACCGTCTAGTTGGACCTTTCTGTTTTTTATTGTGCTCCAGATGTTAGGGGTATCACTTTCTGATTGTGTCGATGTTATTTGTCTTATGGACATTACATCTTTAGTACCATATTTCAACTCTGCATTATAACTATGCTTACAGTTGTCAACACATGGACGCCTGGAAAGGGCATCTGCATTCATATACAGTTTGCCAATTCGATGCTCGATGGAGAAATTGTACTCTTGTAATTACTGTATCCACCTAGCGATTTTTCCTTCAGGGTTTTTAAAGTTTAGTAGCCACTTGAGTGCAAGGTGATCAGTGCGTATAAGAAATTTCTGGCCACAGAAATAACGATGAAAATGTTATATTGCTTTTAATAAATAAATAAAAATAAATACTCCCTCAAGCAGCTGCTTGCCACAGAGGTCTGACAGGAGCCTGTCAGTTTATATGCCATAGCAGAAGGTCTGTGAGGATGGCAGGAACTCAGCAGTAAAACAACACAAACGTCCATGCCTTATCCGTGGCTCGAACCCAGGTCACTTAGAGCAGTAGCCAAAGCGCGCTAACCACTCGGCCACGGGACGGCTTATATTGCTTTTACTATTGCTAAAAGTTCTTTTCGTGTGGCACAATAATTCCGCTCTGGTTTGGATAAAGTTTTGCTAAAATATGCAATAACGTTTTATTCTCCGTCTTGTTGTTGTGAAAGTAGAGAATCAACTCATGTGTTGCTTCTGTCAGTATCTGTTAAGGACTGTTTTTCAGTTGTTTCCATTATGCTAACACTGTTGCCGTGAAAAGAGCTGTCCTCAACCGTTGGAAGGCCACTTCAAATTCGGTGGTCCATATGAAACGCTAGCCCTCTTCTGTCAGACGATGTAATGGCCTTGAGGTGTGGGAGAAACCCTTGACAAATCCTCTACAACATGTATAAAATCCAATAAAGTATAAAGTTGATGAACATTTTGTGGTGGAGGCCGGTCTCTTAGAGCTTCTACCTTACTAGGATCAGTCTTAATCCCTGATGTAGTGATGACATGACCAAGATAATGAATTTCTTGCTGGAACAGCGTACACTTAGACGGTCCCAATTTTAGCTTGGCTGCCCTAAGTGTTTCAAACACTTGACGAAGATTTCTCAAATGTTTCTTAAAATTCTTTCCAAGAACGATGATGTCGTCTAAGCAAACCAGGTAGACCTCCCAAGACGAACCTTTGAGCACAAACGTTGCAGGTGCGTTGCAAAGTTTAATGGCATCACTTTAAACTTCCAAACTCCATTTCCTGTAGTGAAATCTGTTTTCTCACAGTCTTCAGAACGTATACCAACTTGCCAATAGCCGCGCTTCAAGTTTAATGTCGAGAACCATTCTGACCCAGATAGAGTGTCAAGTGTGTCATCAGTCCTGCGTAAAGGAAAGCAGTCTTTCTTTGTTATATCATTCAATCTGCGGTAATCCACAAAAAATCGGGTAGATCCATCCATTGTCTTGACAAGAACCACTGGTGACGTCCAGGGACGCTGTGATGGTTCTGTAATATTTTGAGCTTCCATATCCCTTATGAGTTGTTCTGTCGCTTCCCGTTTTACCAATGGAAGCCTTCTTGCCGGTAGATTCACCAGTGTTGATCTTATGTTCTGTCAGGTTAGTACGGCCATAATCATTAGATGTGACAGAAAAAATATCGGAAAACTCTATCAATAGGTTCTCGGCTTCACGGATTATAACTTCACTTTGTGCAGGGATTTCTGTGTCTTCTGTCACTAATATTGTGGTAACACTTGATAAAGAATCAGATGTTCGGTTAAGCAGATGGATTTCTTCTGTCTTATAGATGAATAGTCTGTCACTGGGTCTAATGTTGAATCTCTGCCCTAAAAGCGCACACAGTTCCACGAGCCACTGCCGCCCTGCCAACTCCCAGTACACCCGTTCAATGACCGACCACACTCGTATTCATTGCGTCACCATGAACCGAATGGTAAATCCACTGCTCCCCCCACTGCAGACAGGACGACCTGGCTATTTAGCCCATTGTGTGCAAAAACGTGCCGCTCAGAGGAAAAAACAACCCAATCCAAACCCTCCCCCAACCTTCTCTGAACCTTCGGGGTCCTTGTGACCTGGCTATTTAGACCATTGTGTGCAAAAAAAGTGCAGCTCAGAGGTAAAATCAACCCAACCCAAACTCTCCCACGACCTTCTCTGAGCCTTCGGGGTCCTTGTGACCTGGCTATTTAGCCCATTGTGTGCAAAAAAGTGCCGCTTAGAAGTAAAACAGCCCAACCCAAACCCTCCCCCAACCTTCTCTGAGCCTTCGGGGTCCTTGTGACCTGGCTATTTAGCCCATTGTGTGCAAAAAAAGTGCCGTTCAGATGTAAACCAACCCAACCCAAACCCTCCCCCAACCTTCTCTGAGCCTTCGTGGTCCTTGTGACCTGTCTATTTAGACCATTGTGTGCAAAAAAGTGCCGCTCAGAGGTCAAATAACCAAACCCAACAATCCTTCACATCAGCATGCCAATAGCAGAAGCTAAGGTACAGTGGTTCAAAAACATATCCGAACACTATGGTTGATTACTGAATTCAGTACACGAAGGTTGCAGATCACTAATTTCTAAAAAAAACGTTGTCCGATATTTTTTGTGAATTCTGTAATCACCATAGTGTTCGGATATTTTTTGAGCGACTGTATTTAAAATTGAATTGTAAATTAATTTAAATATCCATATTTATAAAAATAAAACTATTTTCTGTATGAATCAATTTCTTTTGAAGATATAACATTACAAATAATGGTATGATAGGTATATGTTGATGTTAAATTATTTCCTTTACTTCTGGAGTACCGTCAAAA
This sequence comes from Ryuthela nishihirai, assembly GCA_038380435.1. Lineage (NCBI taxonomy): Eukaryota > Metazoa > Arthropoda > Arachnida > Araneae > Heptathelidae > Ryuthela > Ryuthela nishihirai. Next base: position 19,286,927 of record JAWZYU010000001.1, on the reverse strand, counting down.
TATTTCAGAAACAAATACTGGTTTCCATAATTAACAAACAACCGTCTGTTATGTAAATGGCAAGATAACGTCGAAGTAAGGTAGCTTCTGAAAGAAGTGAAATATAATCAATATCTCTGGTTTTTCAACAATATTCTTTCAGTATTTAATGAGTTATTGGAATATTAAAAAATAACAATGCCAGTTACAAAAATTCACTTCAAAAGTCAGTTTTTGTGATCATTTATTATACAACAGGGGAGCCCACAACGGCAATCGCAAAAGAAAAATTAATAATTTCTTAATAAAATTGTATTTTTATTTTATAATTTTCATACCGTTCCCATTCCCAACCTGACAAGACAACGAAATAGTTCAGAATGGGTTGGGTTGTTTTACCTCTGAGCGGCACTTTTTTGCACACCATGGGCTAAATGGCCAGGTCACATGGACCCCGAAGGCCCAGAGAAGGTTGGGGGAGGGGACCCACTGAAACAGCTGTTGGGAGACAGATGGTAGCCTCCCGTCAGAACCATCCAGCGTGTTCTTTAACGTGCACAGGGTATGGCTCTCCCGCACACGGGGCCACGGCTTAACGTCCCATCCGACGGACGGCGGCATTTCCAAGCCCATTGGTGTCCCCTACTGACCGTGGGCAGGGCGGGGAATTTTGCGGAGATAAATCTCAACGCTGACCCAGCTGGGACTCGAACCTGGGAACTACAGATTACGAGCCTGGCGCGCTACCGACTGAGCCACCCCGCCCCCTAGTTCAGAATGAGTGCGAATGCAACACAATATAGCTGTAGCGCAACCAACATTCTGCGCAATAATCCCGCCCTGCCCGCGATCAGTAAGGGATACCGATCGGTTTGGAAAGGCCTCCGTCCGTCGGATGTCAAGGCCACCGTCCGTCGGATGCCAAGGCCTCCGTCTGTCGGATGTCAAGGCCACCGTAATACACCAGGCCTGGACAGCCTTAAGCAAAAGGAAGGAAGAAAGCAGAAATAATTAATTTTGCATAAATATTTAAGTAATTTCATTTGCTTAAAATTTATATTAAATCTATCTATTTTAAAACTAAATAAAAGAGAATAATTTACACCTTACGGTTTTATTAAAATAAATAAGAATATTTTAAAATTAACTATGTAATTTTTAAAAGAGGTAACTACTGGTTGAATTTTTAGTAAAAATTAGTATAACTGCTTTATTTTTTTTTTTCAAAACTAGGTGTTTTGTGCTTGCAGTGTCCTGGTCTATTGTATAGAAGTGGCCTTGCTCGTGTGCAGGAGAGCTATACTATGTGCACGTTAAGGAACACGCTGGGTGGCCTTGATGGGAAGCTACAATCTGTCTTGGTGTGGGGAGTCGTTAGTCGGACATCTCTGTCAGAACTGGTCATCATAATGGGATCTCTAACTGCCCAACGATATGTTACATTTTGCAGCCAGTGGCTTTCATATTTGTTCAGCAGCACGGAACCTTTTACCAGCAAGATAACGCCCGTCCCCACACAGCCAGCATTAGTCTGCACGAGCAAAACGTTCAGGTACTACCATGGCCAGCACGCTCGCCGGACCTTTCACCTATTGAACACGTCTGGGACATTCAGTTCCAACAACAGCTCCAACAACATCCAAGAGGTGCGCTAATCACTGTCGCTGAAATGGAACAGCGACTTCTCGCTATTTGGAGTACTATTCCTCAGGAGGATATTATAGAGGTGGACGATAGCTTTCCCCGCCGTGTTCATGAATGCATTGCTGTGCGGGGCTGGTTCAACATCATACTACATATGTCATATTTCATCATCATTGACCATATTTTTTTTCTTTGTTTTGATAATGTAATCAATCGCATATCTCAGTGTACTTTAACACCTGACTGCATTTCAATAAAATGACATCAATCCTTCCAGGTGTTGCAATTTTTTTTCCTGTAGTGTATTTATAGTGTGATACATCAATATTATTTCATCTATGTCTTACAAGGCATTGCCCAATTTATCAATGATGCCATCATTGAATACAGATGCAAAAATCCCTCCTCATTTCGGTTGCTTTTGATATTTATTTCCATCTCCGCAAGCGCAGAAATACTCTTGAATCCTGCTGTTTGAAACTTAAAAGCCTAAGATTGAACGAAAATAATTATACTTTAATTTGTTTATCTAAACTTCTTACTGGTAGCCTTAATTAAATATGAAAACATAACAAAATTAGTAATAAAAATCGATAAAATTGTAATAAAATCTTGGAAGAAAATAATAATAAATAAATAAATAAATAAATAATAATATAGCAAATAAAATTTTGGTAATAACAATATCAATTTTGTTAAGACAAAGGCCATACCAATTTAAAAACACCGGTTTTTGTCCCATCCTCAGATGTTAAGCAGCTTTGGGTTTGGGTTGGGTTGTTTTACCTCTTAGCGGCACTTTTTTGCACACCATGGATTAAATGGACAGGTCACAAGGACCCCGAAGGTTCAGAGAAGGTTGGGGGAGGGAACCCACTGGAACAGCTGTTGGGAGACAGATGGTAGCCTCCCGTCAAGGCCATCCAACGTGTTCTTTAACGCGCACAGGGTATGGCTCTCCAGTACACAGGGCCACTGCTTAACGTCCCATCCGACGGACTGCGGCCTTTCCAAGCCCATCGCTGTCCCCTGCTGACCGTGGGCAGGGCGGGGGAATTTTGCAAAGAAAATAAGCAGCTTTGGGCGAGATCAGTACTTGGGAGGGTGATCATAGGGAACACCGCGTGCAGTTGGCAAATTTTTGGCCTGTAAATGGTAGCCAGACATAAACTGTATGGAGAGCTGTGTACTAGTCCCCAGTGATGATGAAAAGAACTGGCTACTCTAGCACCTAATGTCTGATCCATCCTTCACGGGGTGCAGACCCTTAGTACCTTTCAAAAGAGATACTCTCTTGTGGAAGAAAATGGAAGAGGAGGGCTGTCAGAGCAGTGTGGCATATTAATCTGATCATCTAAGGCCACATTTTTCTGGGGCGGGGGTGGCTCAGTCAGTAGCGCGCCAGGCTCGTAATCTGTAGTTCCCAGGTTCGAGTCCCAGCTGGGTCAGCGTTGAGATTTATCTCCGCAAAATTCCACGCCTTGCCACGGTCAACAGGGGACACCGATGGGCTTGGAAAGGCCGCCGTCCGTCGAATGGGACGTTAAACCGTGGCTCCGTGTGCGGGAGAGCCATACACTTTGCACGTTAAAGAACACGCTGGATGGCCTTGACGGGAGACTACCATCTGTCTCCCAACAGCTGTTCCAGTGGGTCCCCTCCCCCAATCTTCTCTGAGCCTTCGGGGTCCATGTGACCTGGCCATTTATCCCATGGTGTGCAAAAAATTGCCGCCAGAGGTCAAACAACCCAACCCATATTTTTCTTTCTTCAAAGGCTCGGAGATTGCTGAGAGAGGGGGCGCACTGGCAGCTGTGGGAGGTAGATGGTAGCCTCCCCTGAAACCCATCCATCATGTTCTTTATCGTGAAGAGAGTGTGGCACTCCCACACACGGGACCACGCCGCTTACCTCCCATCCGATGAATGGCAGCCTTTTCAAGCCCATCGGCTTCCCTGTATGAGGGCAGGGATGGGATGTTTTGGGGATATAAATCTTACCTCTGGCGCAGGCAGAACTCGAACCTGGGAACTGTAGATTACAAGCCTGGCTATCACTGCAGATATAACTAATTTGTTGCTGAGTATATAGTCATAAAATTTACAACAAATATATAATATAAAAATAACGGCAGTTTATTCACGTAAGGAATAATATAATAATGCTGAATTATGTTCCTGTTTCTTTTGACCAACTTGATACATCGTTTTTGTTTTTAAGTATATTGTCCAAGCCCTGTAGTAGCTCTGGTTACCCATTACATAGATCTGGTTTACGACAGCTCCATTACTACTCCTAGTTCCACGACTGCACCTCCATCCGACAGACAGCATGCTTTTCAATACTGCTATGTGTCTTATGGCCTTGCCATAAGACACATAGCAGGCTTGAAAAGACCTGCTATGCAGGCTTGAAAAGACCTGGCCTTGCCATAAGGCATAGCAGGGTATTTTAAGTATGTCAATCCTGTAAAGTTTGCCATGAAGCCATTATTATTATTAAAATCGTTATTACCTGACTGCATTACGAAGCAACGGATGGTTTAAATTTCATTCGGACAAAGCCATACTCATAGAAAAAAAAAAGTAAAAAAAAAAGAAGTAAAAGTAAAAAAGTAAAAAAAATCCCCCTTTAACTCAAACAAAATATTCCACTTTTGATAGGTCAAGAAACGCTCTAGAACTTTTCATTTCAACCATATCGAAGGTTGTTGGGTTGTTTTACCTCTGAGCGGCATTTTTTTGCACACCATGGGCTAAATGGCCAGTCACATGGACCCCGAAGGCTCAGAGAAAATTGGGGGAGGGGACCCATTGGAACAGTTGTCAGGAGACAGATGGTAGCCTCCCGTCAAGGCCATCCAGCGTGTTCTTTAACGTGCATAGTGTATGGCTGTCCCGCACACGGAGCCACGGCTTAACGTCCCATTCGACGGACGGCGGCCTTTCCAAGCCCATCGGTGTCTCCCTACTGACCGTGGGCAGGGCGGGGAATTTTGCGGAGATAAATCTAAACGCTGACCCAGCTGGGACTCGAACCTTGGAACTACAGATTACGAGCCTAGCGCGCTACCGACTGAGCCACCCCCGCCCCACAGATTGTAAGAAAATGAAACTAACTCCATTTAAAATGACGATATTTATTTAGGATCGTCATTTAAAAATTTAAAACAGAGTTTATGTTTCATCTTCTTACATAGAAAAAATATTTTATGAGACCAGACTGGAAACACAGTTGAAGGAGTACATATAATCTGTGGATGCATCCTTAACTTTTCGGCATTCCTTTGTAAAAGAAAGAACAAAATTCCAGAGCGCATCTCACGATGCTTAGTGGTGGGTCCGTCAGTTCTTCCAGCAGTGGGGGAAAAATCGGGCTAGGGAACGGAGAGTGCAGCTTTCTTGGCTGAACTTGAAGTTAAATTTCCTGTCTCGTAAAAACTCCCTTACGCCGGCCATTCAGTTGGAGCTGGTCTCTCTACAGAACCGGATCCAGTGCTACTCGATAAGTAGCGAGAGGGGTACCGCGTCAGGTCGCGCGCCTCCCGCCGGGATGCCGAGGGGAATTCTCTCGCCACTTCTTCAAGCGAGAGAGAGACAATGGTCAGGACAGAGGTTTCGTTTCCTTAGCCGGCCGGGGGGCGGGGGTGACTCAGTCGGTAGCGCGCCAGGCTCGTAAACTGCAGTTCCCAGGTTCGAGTCCCAGCTGGGTCAGCGTTGAGATTTATCTCCGCAAAATTTCCCCATCCTGCCCACGGTGAGTAGGGGACACCGATAAGCTTGAGAAGGCTGCTGTCCGTCTGATGGGACGTTAAGCCGTGGCCCCGTATGCGGGAGAGCCATACCCTGTGCACGTTAAAGAACACACTGGATGGCCTTGACGGGAGGCTACCATCTGTCTCCCAACAGCTGTTCCAGTGGGTCCCCTCCCCCAACCTTCTCTGAGCCTTCGGGGTCCATGTGACCTGGCCATTTAGCCCATGGTGTGCAAAAAAGTGCCGCTCAGTGGTAAAACAATCCAATCCAATCCTTAGTCTGCCGGAATGGTCAACAGCTAAGTCGCACAGAGGACATGCTGGCCCATGCTGCTGACTTTCATCAGGATTTGTTTGCTGAAGACACCGTTGAACGCAGCGAATCGGACTCTTTCTTCGAGATGTTGTCTCGACTCCAGCCTGAGGTGAACGTGACTTTGGAGCGGCCTGTTACCTTGCAGGAGTGCATCAAAGCTCTCTCATAATTTCGCAACAGTAAGAGTCCTGGTAGCGATGGGTTACCAGTTGAGTTGGGTTACCCTTGGGCCCTCTCCTCATTGATGTTTACCAGCGTTGCTTTGATGAAGGTTTGCTGTCCACCTCCCAGCACGGTGGGGTCGTAACGCTTCTTTGTAAGGATGAGACAAAGCGGCCAGCGTTGTTTTGATAAATGTTTGCTGTCCAATTACAGCATGGTGGGGTCGTAACGCTTCTTTGCAAAGATGAGGCAAAGAGGCCAGCGTTGCTTTGATGAAGGTTTGCTGTCCACCTCCCAGCACGGTGGGGTCGTAACGCTTCTTTGCAAGGATGAGGCGAAGCGGGACGACCTCTCCTGTTGGAGACCCATCACCTTGCTTAACGTCGATTACAAGATTCTTACCAAAGTTTTTTATAATCGACTTGCTGGTGTCCTCTCCTAGCTGGTGAGTCTCGACCAGACTTGCGCAGTCCCGGGACGTTCCATTGTGAGTTCTCTCCATCTAGTTTGAGACGTACTGGATTATGTCGACTCCGAGGACCTTCCAGCTGTCTTGTGAACCTCGATCAGAGCAAGGCTTTCGATCGAGTGGATCATGGCTTCCTATCGCATCAGGGGTATCACTGTCCCTAGCAATGCTTCTGTCGATCTGAAATGTGTCACGTTTGCTGACGATGTCACACTTCTCCTAGCTGACCAACACTCCGACACTTTAGCCTTGAGGGAAGTCGGAAGTTACTGCAGGGCACCGGTGCTCTTTTTCTCCAGGAGAAGACTGTCGCCTCGTGGCTTCAGTGGAGTAGGTGTTGCCCCAAAACCCCCCACGACCTGGGATGGATCGTGACCCGATTAAGGTTCTCAGCATTTACTTTGGTCGTAGTCTGTGGATGATCTGAAAGACTAGATGATCTGGAAGACTAGCACCCTGAAAGTTCAGCCCATAGCTTCCAGGTGGGCTGAGTGTGACATATCCTACCGAGCATACGCCCACGTTGTCAGACAGGAATGTCAGACATGTCTCACGTATGCTGCACAAGTTTTGCCCGTCCCGCGGCACGTGGTCTGTCAGTGGACCAGACTCTTGTTCACCTTCTTTTGGGGAGATAAACAGGAGTTGGTGAAGAGGGACGGAGTGAACCAGGCCATCGACTCAGGTGGATGGGACATTCCGGACCTTCAACACCACTGCCGCTGCGGTGGCAATCTCTTCTGTCATCACGATTTTGAATTCCGGTATCTCCATGTCCAACTTCGTGTTCTACTGGTTAAGTCTTTCGCTCAGGTTCCTGTCGCCGGATCTCGTAATCAATGGTCCCAGGTCTGAGAAACCCACCCGCTTCTATAGTAACGTTCTCAGGAATGTAGAGTGTATTTCCCATGTCATTAATGATTTTGATTTGTTTCAGAGCACCACCAGGAACCTGTACATAGCCTTTTGCCCCTCTTTGAGCCCCGTGTTCAGAGGAGGCAGCCGTAGTTGGATTGGAGGGAAGCCTGGAGTAACGTAACTGATCGCCATCTGATGCAGAGCCGGCAGGACCTCAATTGGCAGATAGCCCACGAGGTCCTCCCAGTGAGGGACCGACTGTATCACTTCTGTCACATCCGAACGACAGTGCCCTCACTGTGGAGGGGTGGAGATGGTGACTCACGCTGTCTACAGTTGTTTCCTCCCAGAGGCCATGTGGAGACACATCGGCATGTCTTCGGCATTGCAACGCCAGGAGTGACTTCGGTGCTCTACCTGACTCCCCTGCCAGTCCGGGCAGCCGCCCAGAAACAGTTCCTGTTGATGTCCAGCGAAGTCAAGTACCATCTGTGGAAGACGAGAAATAAGGCCCTGTTCCAGAGGACGAAGACGGGCCTTCTAGACGTGAAGGCTCGCGTATCCGGTAGTGTTCGTAACTTTCTGAATGTCGAACACTTCCGAAGAGGTAAGTCGGAGTTCACCAGTCGGAGTTCACTCCGTTTCTTTGTTATTTTTCTTTGGCAATGCTCTTCGCTTTACTGGGGCGGGGGTAGCGCGCCAGGTCAGTAATCTGTAATTTACAGATTCGGTAGCGCGCCAGGCTCGTAATCTGTCGGTAGCGCGCCAGGCTCGTAATCTGTAATTCCCAGGTTCGAGTCCCAGCTGGGTCAGCGTTGAGATTTACCTCTGCAAAAATTCCCCGCCCTACCCACGGTCAGTAGGGGACACCGATGGGCTTGGAAAGGCCGCCGTCCGTCGGATGGGACGTTAAGTCGTGGCGCCGTGTGCGGGAGAGCCATACCCTGTGCACGTTAAAGAACACGCTGGATGGCCTTGACGGGAGGCTATCATCTGTCTCCCAACAGCTGTTCCAGTGGGTCCCGTCACCCTACCTTCTCTGAGCCTTCAGGGTCCATGTGACCTGGCCATTTAGCCCATGGTGTGCAAAAAAGTGCCGCTCAGAGGTAAAACAACTCAACGTTAAAGAACACGCTGGATGGCCTTGACGGGAGGCTACCATCTGTCTCCCAACAGCTGTTCCAGTGGGTCCCCTCCCCAACATTCTCTGAGCCTTCGGGGTCCATGTGACCTGGCCATTTAGCCCATGGTGTGCAAAAGAGTGCCGCTCAGAGGTAAAACAACCCAACCCTCTTCGCTTTAAAGTGTAATTTTCCCTTTCTTCTCGTTGTCGTGTGTCACTACACACATATATACTATATATATATACTACATATATACTATACTTTCTATTGTAGTGTTGTCACATGTATTAATGTTGTCTTTCCTTTCAGGATTTAGAGACGGTGTCCGTGGTTCGGTGGATTGCATAGCGGGCATCGCTGCGTCCGGGATGCCTACCGAACTTGTGGTCCTCATACTCCTGTTCACGGCATCTCGGTCAGATAGTAAATTTCTAGTTTCGGTGTAATGCTGTGAGTCACTTTCATAGTTTCTTTCATTATCAGTAAATAAAAAAACGTCTGGAAAATATAATTTGCATGTTCTTTTCAACTTGTACGTGCCAAATTTAGCAATTTTTGATTGTAATAAATTAAGTAAAGGTGTCCCATTTTTAAAAATACTTCCAAAATTCCTACTGCATGTTTTGCTTAAAGTGATAAGTAACATGTTCCTTGAATAACTAAAATAATTTAATATTGAAAGAAAACTTTTGGAAAGAAGTGATGTTTAATAATTTAGCACTTCCTATTCAGAGATGGCCGTCCCATGGTCGAGTGGTTAGCGCGCTTGGCTACTGATCTAAGGGACTCTGGGTTCGAGCCCCGGGTATGGCTGTTTGTGTCCGTTTTTCTGCTGAGGTCCTGCCATCCTCTCAGACCTTCTACTTTGGCATATAAACTGACAGGCTCATGTCAGACCTCTGTGGCAAGCAGCTGCTTGAGGGGGTATTTATTATTATTTTTTTTTATTTATTTATTCAGAGATGATGAAATGTCCATATTGGTGTTTCGTTAACGGAGAGAGTTACTTTGATGTATTTTGGCTTTTGAATTTTTAACATGAAATATACTTGGAATAAATATATTTCAGTCCATTTCAAATGTGCCTTTTATTCACAAAATATTACAGATATGACAGAAAAAATTCAGAAATTTAATATCATGAAATTTAATATATATATAAATATTCAAAATAAACACTTCACTTTTCCAAAATTAAGTATTTCAATAATAAAATTTTCTCCATTGCCACATTGCTTTACGCAGATAATATTGAAGGCTGTACATGATTAAGTTTATATCTAAAAATATTTTCAAAACCAGATCTCTGAAAAAAACTTGCACTGTTTGAAAATGATAAGTCCATAAAAATAAAAACAGTAGTAAGAGAAATTAATTATTCTTTAAAATTGTACTAGTCTATAAGTTTAAATACGTGTTCCCCAAAAATTTAATTGCTTTGAGACAAAAAAAAGATGTTGAACAGTTCTGTGATAAAAAAAAGTTTAAGACGCTCTTTAACAGTTCCGTTTAAAGAATATCATAAAACGGCAATTTATTCATTATTTCGCCTTAAATTTATCAACTACTTCCACTAAAGGCATTACTTAGCAGATTTTATTTTCCCACATTATTAAATAATTGATTATTTTGATTGCGTAGCTTATAAATGCGTGAATGACAGCATTTCGTGCACTGAAACGCACTGTTAGAAAGACTGTGTATACTAGGCGGCCACTGCCATCTGGCGGCCAACGAACGAACTTTAGGGAATTGGTTGTTTCGCATTTTGAGGCTGAATCTACAGGCAGTATCCTAGAGGAGGCGATGTACATCCTTTGGGGAATATCGGATGTTCGTTTTCAAACTAAGTAAAGTTTTTTCTATTATCGACTTGTAGCACCCTCTAACATTGGAAATCAGAAATTAATTGATCACTGGGAAAATGTGCAATAATATTTTATTAACATCTACACAAACCAATTTTTTTCTATAAGAATAATAAAAAAAACACCTCTTAGGGTATCGGAAATAGAATAAAATAAAATGGGGCATAAGACTGGCATTTTCCTCTACATTTTAAGAGTCTTTAAAGATTAGATTGTTTTACCTTTGAGTTAGCACTTGTTTAGTACACAATGGGTTAAATTGCCAGGTCACAAGAACCCTGAGAGCTCAGAGAATGTTGGGAGACAGATGGTAGGATTCCATCATAAGCCATCCAGTTTTTTCTTTAGCGTGCACTGGGTATGTCTATTTCGCACACAGGCCAACGACTTAACATTCCACTCGACGGACATGGCTTATCCAAGCCCATAGGTGTCGCCCTAGTGACCGAGAGCAGGGTGAAGAGTATTGCGGAGATCAATTTCAACATTAGCCCAGTTGGAATTCGAACCTGGAACTGTAGATTACGATTCTGGCGCCTACACATTGAGACACCCCCGCCCCACGTCTTTAAAGAATTTCTTAAAAAATGCGCGAAATATAAGCGTTTAATAATAAAAATTTGCCGTCATTACCTTTCTAGTGTTTTTAGGGAGGGTAGGCATGCTCTCCTCCCTCCCCTTGATTCTGTCCCCTATTCTACCATCAAATTAAATATTTCTAGCAAACATAGATCGCCGTCCCATTGTCAAGTGGTTAGCGCGCTTGGCTACTGATCTAAGGGACCTAGGTTCGAGCCCCGGGTATGTCATGGATATATGTGTCGTTTTTCTGCTGAGGTCCTGCCATCCTCTCAGACCTTCATCTATGGCATATAAACTTACAGGCTCCTGTCATACCTATGTGGCAGGGGCGGGGGTGGCTCAGTCGGTAGCGCGCCAGGCTCGTAATCTGTAGTTCCCAGGTTCGAATCCCAGCTGGGTCAGCGTTGAGATTTATCTCCGCAAAATCCCCCCGCCCACGGTCAGTAGGGGACACCGATGGGCTTGGAAAGGCCGCCGTCCATCGGATGGGACGTTAAGCCGTGACCCCGTGGTGCGGGAGAGACATACCCTGTGCACGTTAAAGAACACGCTGGATGGCCTTGACGGGTAGCTACGATCTGTCTCACAACAGCTGTTCCAGTGGGTCCCCTCCCCCAACCTTCTTTGAGCCTTCGCGGTCCTTGTGGCCTGGCCATTTAGACCATGGTGTGCAAAAAAGTGCCGCTCAGAGGTAAAACAATCCAATCCTCTGTGGCAAGCAGCTGCTTGACGGGGTATTTATTTATACATAGATCGCAGGTAATATTCGTTTTCGGTATTTTTTCAACTGTTTTTTAGCATTAGAGAGCGCTATTGAATCTATTGGTAAATTCTGAAATTCCGAATCCTAGCGTTTCATCAATACAATCGAACCCAAAGAGATTGAATCTCTGAAATGAGAAAAAGCTGAATATCTTTTCATCTTTTGAAAACGTATCATAAAAGAACTTAAAAAATGTCAGTTTCGATTTCATCGCCCTTTAAAGCTGCGGCTAATTCAGTAGTCCCACCCACTACAAAAAATAACTTTTTTTAAACTATTTCTTAAAGAAGAAGAATTTGGTGACTCATTTGGTAGCGCGCCAGGCTCGTAATCTGTAGTTCCCAGGTTCGAATCCCAGCTGGGACAGCTGTGAGATTTATCTCCGCAAAATTCCCCGCCCACGGTCTGTAGGGGACACCGATGGACTGGGAAAGGCCGACGTCCGTCGGATGGGACTTAAATCCGTGGACCCTCTTGCTGGAGAGCCATACTCTGTGCACGTTAAAGAAGACGTCGGATGGCCTTGACGGGTGGCTACCATCTGTCTCCCAACAGTTGTTTCAGTGGGTCTCCTCCCCCAACCTTCACCGAGCCTTCGGGGTCCTTGTGACCATGGCCATTTAACCCATGGTGTGCAAAAAATGTGCCGCTCAGAGGTAAAACAACCCAACAACTTAAAGAAGAAAGGTGCTCCCGCATGGGTGGGTGGGTGGGGGGGGGGGGGGGGGCTCAGTCGGTAGCGCGCCAGGCTCGTAATCTGTAGTTCCCAGGTTCGAGTCCCAGCTGGGTCAGCGTTGAGAGTTTTCTCCGCAAAATTCCCCGCCCTGCCCACGGTCAGTAGGGGACACCGATGGGCTTGGAAAAGCCGACGTCCGTCGGATGGGACGTTAAGCCGTGGCCGCTCAGAGGTAAAACAACCCAACCCAAAGTGCTCCCGCATCCACCCGAATATAAATGGGGAAATCAAGATTTGAATGCAAACTCCTTAGTTACTCTACAACATAACTGAAATATCAATTTTCGAGCATAAACAAATAATAATTTAGAATAGTAAAATTTTACACTTTTCCAAATTTAGCGCTCAACAACGAAGGAAGACAAAACTGTTGGAATTTCAGAAAATACGAATCTAAATATTTGTTTAGAGTCTACTAAACCAAAAGAACTTTTTCCATTTATCTGTTAAAGCAAAATAAGTTGAATGTTACAAAGTCGACATGGCCTTTTGAAGTTAATATTAGCTCCCGAAAAAGTTGGGAAAAGATTCGCTGTTTGACATCTGGGAGTCACTTTTTTTAACGTAATGGCAAATACTCTGAAAGCTCAGAGAAGGTTTGAGGAGGGGGAACCATTAGACAGCTGCTGGGTTTGATTTGTTTTGTCTCTGAGCGGCACTTTTTTTGCACACAATGGGCTAAATAGCCAGATCACAAGGTTGGGTTGGGTTGTTTTACCTCTGAGCGGCACTTTCTACCACACCATGGGCTAAATGGCCAGGTCACATGGACCCCGAAGGCTCAGAGAAGGTTGGGGGAGAGGACCCACTAGAACAGTTGTTGGGGAACAGATGGTAGCCTCCTGTCAAGGCCATCCAGTGTGTTCTTTAACGTGCATAGGGTATGACTCTCCAGCACACAGACCACAGCTTAATACCCGATCTGATTGACAACAGCCTTTCCAAGCGAATTGGTGTCTCCTATCGACCGAGGGCCACATGGGGAGTTTTGCAGAGATAAATCACAACACTGGTCCAGTGGGGTCTCTAACCTGGGAACTGCTGATTATGGGGCTGGTGCGCTACTGACTGAATCACCCCCAAGTGTGGGAGAACCATACCCTGTGCATATTAAAGAACACAATGGGTGGACTCGATGGGAGGTTACCATCTGTTTCCTAACAGCAATCTAGTGAGCCCACTTCCTTCAACCCATTATGTGCAAAAAAATCGATGAAGTTCAGAGGTAAAACAACCGGACCTTTCACCGACCTTCTCTTAGCCCTTGGGATCCTAGAGCCTCGTATTGGAGCCAGGATCGTAATCTGCAGTTTCCAGGTTCGAGTCCCAGCTGGGTCAGAATTAAGATTTATCTCCGGAAAACTCCCCGTCCTGCCCACGGTCAGTAGGGAACACAGATGGGCTTCGAAATACCGCCGTCCGTCGAATAGGACGTTAAGCCGGGCATGATGTGCGGGAGAGCCCGTTAAAGAACACACTGGATTGCGTTGACGGGAGGCTACCATATGTCTCCCAACAGCTGTTCCAGTGGGTCCCCTCCCCCAACCTTCTCTGAGCCTTCGGGGTTCATGTGACCTGGCCATTTACCCCATGGTGTGCAAAAAAATGCCGCTCAGAAGTAAAACAAACCAAACAAACCTCGTCATCATCATCATCAAGCAGCCATGGGCTACGGAGGTCCAACCAGACCGTGCAATTTAGTTCTCCAAGCAAGTCTATCCTCAGCTACATCTACTGCATCTGGCCACTGCACACCAATTCTAACAAGGTCCTGTTTGACATTGTCTGCTCACCGCATCCTAGGTCTCCCCTTCTTTCTGAGGCCTTTAGGCACACTGTTCATAACCCTTTTCGCCAATCTATAATTATTCATACGGGCAACATGGCCAAACCAAACAAACAATATGCTGCTTAAAGGAGGTTGCGAACTCCTTTGCATAACCTTATCATTAGTTACAAAGTTTAACCACCTAATGCCCAAGATACTACGTAAGCATCTAGAATCAAAAGCATCTAGTTTCCTATCATCTTGTTTACAGAGCGTCCAAGTTTCACTACCATAACTAACCCTAGAAAGAACCAAACTATTATACAGTCAAATTTTAGTCTTTAGGTGTATACGCCTATTTCTCCACAATCTCCATAGATTCTTGAAAGTCCCGGCAGCAATCCCTATTCGTCTGTTAATCTCATGACGCACATCACCAGTATCTGTTACATAGCTCCCAAGGTAATTAAACCGTGACACCTGCGCAAGACTGCAACCTTCAGATGAACTGAATCACAACCTGCCTGACGAATTTTCATCACTTTAGTTATCTTTCTGTTTATAACCAAACCTACTCTACTACCAACCTCATCAACAGCTCGAATGAAAGAGTTCATCTCATCAGCATCATTTGCCAAAAGGGCTAAATCATCAGCATAATCTAAATCAGAAATTTTCGTATCTCCAATCCATTTAAGGCCAAAATCTTTCCCTTGAAGTGAATTTCGCATAACATAATCAATGACCAAGCTAAAGAGAAAAGGACACAAAATACACCCTTGTCGAACACCAGAAGTAATGCTAAACCAATTGCTACAAGCCTTACCAACTCTCACACACGACTCAGTGTTATTATAGAGAGCTTTCATTATGTTAACTAACTTGTCTGGTATATCATATGATCGCACAATCAACCACAAATTATGACGATCGAAAGAGTCGAAAGCCTTTTTGAAATCACCAAAGCTAGCTACCAAGGGTTTCTGAAACTCTAAACATTTCTCAAGAATCTGCCTAAGTGAAAATATCTGATCCACACATCCCCTACCACTTCTGAATCCACATTGCTCATTACGCAATTAACTGTCAACCAGATTCTTAATTCTATTAAACACAATCATGGAAAGAAATTTACCTGGAACAGAGAGTATGCTGATACCCCTATATTTATCACAAGAACTGCGATCACCTTTTTTGAAAATAGGGATAACAATAGCTCTGGTATAATCTTTAGGAACCATGCCTTTATTATAAAAGATATTCAGAATTTCAGTCATTCAAGTGGTAACCGCAATTAACTGTCAACCAGATTCTTAATTCTATTAAGCACAATCATGGAAAGAACTTTACCTGGAACAGAGAGTAGGCTGATACCCCTATATTTATCACAAGAACTGCGATCACCTTTTTTGAAAATAGGGATAACAATAGCTCTGGTATAATCTTTAGGAACCATGCCTTTATCATAAAAGATATTCAGAATTTCAGTCATTCAAGTGGTAACCGCAATTAACTGTCAACCAGATTCTTAATTCTATTAAGCACAATCATGGAAAGAACTTTACCTGGAACAGAGAGTAGGCTGATACCACTATAGTTATCACAAGAACTGAGATTACCTTTTTTGAAAATAGGGATAACAATAGCTCTGGTAAAATCCCTAGGAACCATGCCTTTATCTTAAACGATATTAAGAATTTCTGTCATCCAAGTGGTAACCGAAACATTCCCAGCTCTAAGCATTCCGTAAGTAATTTCTTCTACCCCTGGGATTTATGTAGTTTAAGTTTAGAAACAGCCAAAATAACTTCAGATTGTGTTATAGGTTCAACATTAAAGCCGCCAATGCATCTATCATCATTACAAACAATGGGAGTAGAACTAACAACATTGTTTAGAACATCACTGAAATGCTCAGCCCACCTAGCCATGACAGAATCCTCACCTTCTATAACCTTACCTTGTTTCTCCTTCAATCCTTGTATACCTGTCCGTTTTCTACCACACAAAAACATTAACTATGTGGTACAGCTCTCTGATATTGTGCTGTCTAACTGCTTCCTCAGCTTTGTCAGCCAAACCATCAAGTCAAAGATTCTTATCAGCAACTAACTGATCTTTTACACGTTTATTAAGTTCTCTGTAATGCTTTTTATTAGGACTAGTAGGGTATTGATTAAGGACATTCCTGCAGTTCTTTCTTTCCGAAATAAGCTCAAGTGCCTTATCACTCAGATAATTCTGTCTCCTCTGCTCCTTTTTTCTTAAAAATGTACTGTTAGTTTCCAAAAAAGCCTGTTTAAAATGATCCCATTCTTCATCAACTTCAGTAGTAAGCATACCATGACTGTCATAATGACTAAGTAACCTATCATGGTAAGCTTTAGCTATAACTGGATCTTTCAGAGCTTCCGTATTAAAAGTAAATTTTTTATACGGAAGTAGCACAACACTTTTTAAGTTCAATTTGCAAGACACTTTTAACAAGGTAATGGTCAGAGCCAATTTCAGCTCCCCTATAAGACCTGGTATTCCTAACAGAACTAGCCCATTTGATGTTAATTAATATGTAATCAATCATATTCTTATGCAGCCCATCTGGTGAAACCCATGTATACTTATGTATGTCGCGGTGTTTTTAATAAGTGTTAGTTATTCTAAAACGTATAGGAGACGTTGCCCATTGCCATTGCAGCTACTAATACCAAAAGGGCCTATTACTCCTCCCCAAAGGTCAGAGTCAGTACCAACTTTGGCATTGAAGTCACCAAGAACAAGGGCAATATCTCCTTTCTTGACAGAATTCAAAATATCCTGAAGTTGTTCATAAAACCTATCCTTCTCATCCTCATCAGAATCCTCAGTGGGGGCATAACAGCAGATAACATTCAAGTCTTTAATGCTTGTCTGAAATTTTGCTGTAAGAAACCTTTCATTAATGCACTCATATCCTAGAAGAGCATCACTAGCGTGTCTGCTGAAAAGCAGACCCACATTTTGGTGATGCTTATTGTCGTCCCTCCCTGAAAAGAGAAATTTAAGATTATTTTTAAGAATCTGACATTTATCTGATTGTGCCGAGAGGTTAGGAGCTCAGATACTGATCAAAAGAGCCTGGTTCCAGACCCAGATAATTTATGGATGTCTTTCTCTTGAGGTCTCGCCTTCCTCATAGATCTTCTCTAGGGCGTGCTTAACTGACAAGCCATTATCAGACCTCTGTGCAAGAAACTGCTTGAGAGGTTGAATTGGATTGTTTTACCTCTGACACTTTTTTGCACACCATGGGCGCACTCTTTTGCACACCATGGGCTAAATGGCAAGGTCACATGGACCCCGAAGGCTCAGAGAAGGTTGGGGGTGGGGACCCACTGGAACAGCTGTTGGGAGACAGATGGTAGCCTCCCGTCAAGCCCATCCAGTGTGTTCTTTAACGTTGGGTTGTTTCACCTCTGAGCGGCATTTTTTGCACACCATGGGTTAAATGGCCAGGTCACATGGACCCCGAAAGCTCAGAGAGGGTTGGGGGAGGGGACCCACTGGAATAGCTGTTGGGAGACAGATGGTAGCCTCCCGTCAAGCCCATTCAGCGTGTTCTTTAACGTTGGGTTGTTTTACCTCTGAGCGGCATTTTTTGCACACCATGGGCTAAATGGTCAGGTCACATGGACCCCGAAGGATCAGAGAAGGTTGGGGGAGGGGACCCACTGGAACAGCTGTTGGGAGACAGATGTTGGTAGCCTCCGTCAAGGCCATCCAGCGTGTTCTTTAATGTGAAGAGGGTATGGCTCTCTCGTACACGGGGCCATGGCTTAACATCCCATCCAACTGACGGCTGCCTTTCCAAGCCCATCGGTGTGCCCTACGACCGTGGGCAGGGCGGGAAATTTTGCGGTGATCAAACTCAACGCTGACCCAGCTGGGACTCGAACCTGGGAACTACAGATTACGAGCCTGGCGCGCTACCGACTGAGCCACCCCAGCCCCTGTTTGAGAGGTAAATTATTATTAAATCATTCAAAAAGTTTCGCTGAGAAATTTAACAACACAAATATAAAACAGTCAACAAAAATCTTATATAAATAACTAATAAAATTT
This sequence comes from Ryuthela nishihirai, assembly GCA_038380435.1. Lineage (NCBI taxonomy): Eukaryota > Metazoa > Arthropoda > Arachnida > Araneae > Heptathelidae > Ryuthela > Ryuthela nishihirai. Next base: position 19,268,806 of record JAWZYU010000001.1, on the reverse strand, counting down.
GATTATGCATATTATGACCTCTTTTTTTGAACACTGCTGTCAGGCATTTAATCTGTAGTTCTCAGGTTCGAGTCCCGCTAGGGTCAGCGTTGAGATTTATCTCCGCAAAATTCCCCGCCCTGCTCTCGGTAAATAAGGGATATCGATAGGCTTGGAAAGACCGCCGTTCATCGGATTGGACGTTAAACCTTGGCCCCGTATGCGGAAGAGCCATAGCCAAAATGCACGTTAAAGAACACGACTTGATGTGAGGTTACCATGTGTCTCCTAACAGCTGTCCAGTGGGTCCCCTCCCCCCACCTTCTCTGAAACCTTGGGGGGGGGGTCTTTGTGACCTGTCCATTTAGCCCATTGTGTGCGAAAAAAAGTGGCGCTCAATCCAATTTTCAACACTTCTGTACCATTCCCTATTTTAGTGCTTACTATTGTAAATAAACGTTTTCAAATTTCTTACCTTTTATGTTGTTCTTTTAACTGTAGACATCTTTTGCGGTAGATAACGTGAATGGCACGTGGTTTTGGCAAAAAAAACTGTAGCCGTTTCCCCATATCATGCCAGCTCAAAGGTCAATTCAGAACACATTGCATATCAAATGAAAATATATGACGTCAAACATGACGCATCAAACGTTTGTCATTCTATGTGCATTGACTCCGATTTCACGTGGCTCGTCAAAAAAATCGAAATTAGTTCTTTCTTTATATTTTTATTTTCCTTCTGGAGCATTGGTATCTGGTAAGGTACAGTCGCTCAAAAAAGTATTCGAACACTATGGTTGATTACAGAATTTAGAAAAAATATCTGGCAACGATTTTTTTTAGAAATTAGTGATCTGGCAATCTTCGTGTCACGTGACACGAAGGACACAGTGTTCGGATTTTTTTTTTGAGCGACTGTACCCTACTTAGACAAGAAAGGATTAAGAATTTTTTCACCCCTGATCAATTCTAAAAATGAGCCAACCCCAACCCCGATTACTGTCAAGTTATCCAATATACGGCTCAGTCGGTAGCGCGCCAGGCTCGTAATCTACAGTTCCCAGGTTCGAGTCGCAGCTGGGTCAGCTTTGAGATTTATCACCGCAAAACTCCCGCCCTGACCACGGTCAGTAGGGGACACCTATGGGCTTGAAAAGGCCACCGTCTCGGATGAGACGTAAAGCCGTGGCCCCGTATGCGGGAGAGCCATACTCTGTGCACGTTAAAGAATACGCTTGGTGGCCTTGACGGGAGGCTACCATCTGCCCCCCAACAGCTGTTCCAGTTGGTCCGCTCCCGCAAGCTACCATCTGTCTCCCAACAGCTGTTCCAGTTGGTCCGCTCCCGCAAGCTACCATCTGTCTCCCAACAGCTGTTCCAGTGGGTCCCCTCTCCCAACCTTCTCTAAACCTTCGAGGTCCTTAAGACCTGGCCATTTAGCCCATGGTGTGCAAAAACGTGCCTCTAAGAGGTAAAATGAACAAAAATCTAATAGACATAGACAGCGACAGCGACAAATTTGGCGTATGAACAATTACCTGTTACGAGAGGGAGAAAAGATTTGAGCCTTATTATTATTTATTTTTATTTTTTTTTAATTACATCTTCAATTTCTTTTTTAGTTTAAATTTTTAAAATAATTAATAATAATAGAAACATATTGCATTTTGCAATTCGCTGAAATGTTTCCTCCTTTTCATAACAAGTAATCGCACGTAAGAATAAATTAATACACTTTGGTAGGACCTTTGTAGCTCATGGATATTGTATGTATGTACAACTTCATTCAAGAATTACAAAAACTAAGTTAAAAATTTTACGTGGTTAAAACATATTTAATTTAATTATAAGGAGTTGTTGATGTTCCTCAGTAAGTCATCTACAGGCGCACGAACAGGAAATAATATTATGTATCGTATACAGATCAGAGAGAAAGATTAATGCCGGAGGGATGAGGGAGCATCTAAGTTTTCGTTACCCTCAGACTTGTCACTCTTTCATATCTCTCTTTCTTTCTCTCTTTTAAAGGAATCTTTCTCAAAATTTTTTAATATTTCCTTAAAAGTGAGGTCTCCTACCATCTGTTTGGAAATTTAAAATCTGAAATAACACTGTCTATAAGAAGAGCATTACCGCAGTATTTCCTTAAGCAGGTACTAATTGCCAAAGAACATATAAGGAAAAGAAGTTTAGCTTTGACAAAGCTAAACTTCTTTTGGTTGTTTCGATTCGTATCGTGCATTGGTTTAAGCTGGGAAGCAAACAATAAGGGGCAAGGAAATTATGCATCAAAAAATTTATATTTTAAAAAAGGAAAAAAAAAATAACTGCACTTTGTATTTGAAAAAAAATAATATCATGATTTTAATAAAGGTTTATTTTCTCCATCGGAATTATTATTCGTTGAACCAACAATTATAAATTGAACGGATTGAAGATTTGAAATTAGCCTGAAGTTAATTTAAAAAATAAATTATTACAATTGGAAGCTTTCTTGGTTGCATAGAAACAAGAAACAAACAGAATTGATATTAATATACTCTGCAAGGATATCAATGGGAAATTGTTACATAGGAAAAGCGAAGAGAATGGAAGTTGACATTAACATGTAATTAGAAAAGCGTTCGTCCCCTGTAATGTTCGTTTCACCTCTACGCCAGATGCACAATACTCGATTTTACATTAATCTCTATGGAAGTTTAACTTCTTCTCCCTCTACATTCTTTGCTAATTGCTCCCCGATTCTGAAGGAGAAGGCTCCCAGTACCATTCCGTTAATCCCTGTAGCAAGAGAAAGTCAAACTACAATATATGACGTCAGCTTAAGTAGCATTTCAAAATAGACTATTCTTCTATTTTTGATTTTAATATTACTACTGATGGAATCTTCGCTATTTTTTTATACTAATATTCATTTATAAATATATTTTATCTAGGAAAAAATTTATTTATATTAAGTATCGTTATTATATTTGATAATAAATACGAATAATTTTCTTTCTAATAAAATATATTTATAGATAAACATTAGTATAAATATTAGCACAAGAATCCACCAGTTTATATATAAATATATGAAATATTAAAATCAAAAGTGTAAGAATTGTTTATACAGTAGGAATAAGTGATATCAAAAATTTGGCAATTACGTTTGATTGATTTTGGTTCTTAATTTTTCAGATCAACCATAACGGGCGTTCTGAGGCGCCATCTATTAGTATCCTTTGTCATAGCAACTAGAATCCTCCTTCGAACTTTATAATGGAGCTCTACACTCAGTTTGGAGAGAAGTGCGGCTCTTGTCTGTGCAGCTTCGGTATTGGTTGGTACAATCTGACTCTCCGCAGTGCCGAGATATTAGACAAAACGTTGGCACAAGGAAGTTTCCAGTTCAAGGAGAAACTCATCGCCGTAAAGCCATTGGACTCCAAGGAGCATATTCTTCTAGTGCTGGAATATGAGGGGCGGGGTGGCTCAGTCGGTAGCGCGCCAGGCTCGTAATCTGTACTTCCCAGGTTCGAGTCCCAGCTGGGTCAGCGTTGAGATTTACCTCCGCAAAATTTCCCCGCCCTGCCCACGGTCAGTAGGGGACACCGATGAGCTTGAAAAGGCCGCCGTCCGTCGGATGGTACGTTAAGCCGTGGCCCCGTGTGCGGGAGAGCCATACCCTGTGCACGTTAAAGAACACGCTGGATGGCCTTGACGGGAGGCTACCATCTGTCTCCCAACAGCTGTTCCAGTGGGTCCCCTTCACCAACCTTCTCTGAGCCTTCGGGGTCCATGTGACCTGGCCATTTAGCCCAGGGTGTGCAAAAAGTGCCGCTCAGAGATAAAACAACCCAACCCAACGCTGGAATATGATTGAATGATGCCATCCAACTTTTCACTATACAGGATAGTACTACATCTTATGGATGGCAGCAAAAGCCACCTTCGTGTGCTGGTTGAGGCTTATTGACACTGAGGCTGCGAAACAGCGGAGAGTACCTATCGTCTACATTACTTATATATTATAGAAATCTTCTGTTAATTCATATCTCTGATTTTGGTACTTTCGAATTATCAGGCTTGTGTGCTGGTTGATGTCTATCAGAACGCTGACATTAAGACTGCAGAGCAGCTAGGAGAGTACCTATCGTCTTCGTTATTTTAATATTATCGAATCAGTCAGTTCATTCATATCTATAATTATGGAACTTTCGAATTTTGAACCGTGCCGATGATTTATTGCCAATATGGTTAGGTAGCATTACGTTCTAATTTTTTCTGCAACTCTATACATGAATTGTGCCGAGAGCCTACCATTTTTAAGGGTAAATTCGAGCTCTTTTAATTTCAAAAACATGATATTCGCTACTTGAATATCAGTTATTTGGGGCAGATGTCCAAGTTCGAAGGGCGGGGGTGGCTCAGTCGGTAGCGCGCCAGGCTCGTAATCTGTAGTTCCCAGGTTCGAGTCCCAGCTGGGTCAGCGTTGAGATTTATCTCCGCAAAATTCCCCGCCCTGCTCACAGTCAGTAGGGGACACCGATGGACTTGGAAAGGCCGCCGTTCGTCGGATGGGTCGTTGAGCCGTGGCCCCGTGTGCGGCAGAGCCATACCTGTGCACGTTAAAGAACACACTGGATGGTCTTGACGGCAGGCTACCATCAGTCCAGTGGGTCCTCTCCCCCAACCTTCTCTGAGCCTTCGGGGTCCATGTGACCTGGCCATTTAGCCCATGGTGTGCAAAAAAGTGCCGCTCAGAGGTAAAACAACCCAAGTTCGAAACTCTGTTAATTTCGTGGATAGTTGGGTGAGGAGACCCACTGGACAGCTATTGGGAAAAGGGTGTCAGCCTCCCGTCAAGGCCATCCAGCTTGTTCTTTAACGTACGTGGGTGTGTCTCTCCCACGCATGGGATCGCGGCTTAACCTCCCATCCGACGGACGGCGGCCTTTTCAAGCCCAACAGTGACCCCTATTCACTGTAGGCAGGGCGGGGGTGTTTGGTAGAGAATAATCTCTACACTTGCCCAGCTGGAATCCGAACTTGATAATTGCAGGTTACGAGCCTGGCACGCTACCAACTGAGCCTCCTCTGTCACCGTAATAAAAAAAATGAGAATAATAAAAATAGAAAGAAGCAGGGAAAAGAGAAATGGTGACAAAAAATAGATGAATAAATAGTAAAGAGGCAGAATAAAACGATAAGATAATAATAAATAATCCCTCAAGCAGCTGCTTGCCACAGAGGTCTGACAGGAGCCTGTCAGTTTATATGCCACAGTAGAAGATCTTAGAAGATGGCAGGACCTCAGCAGAAAAACGACACATACATCCATGCTTTACCAGGGGCTCGAACCCAGGTCCCTTAGGTCAGTAGCCAAGCGCGCTAACCACTCGGCCATGGGACGGCACGATAAGATAAGAGTGATAAAGAAATAAGAATTAAAGGGAGAGGAAAAAAGGGGGTTGGAAATAATGAGAAATAAAATAAGAAATGGCGAATAGAAAAAATAGATATAAAATCTTGAAATCCAGACAGTGTTTGAATTTGTTATGTGTTTATGGTTAGAAATGTCAATCAGGAGAATACTTCTAAATTTTAAGAACTATTTATTATTATTATTAATATAATTAGTTTTAATTTTGGAAGGATACGAAGTATACTAAAGTGTAAGTGGGCGGCGAAAGCGTTCACAAAATCCGTCTCGACGTTGATTGGTGCTGCCACGAGCATCGAACCACGCGAAACTGAGATGAGGGACGGACCCCGTCAGCGCTCCGCAAGTTGTGGCATATCGGAGATATTCTTTAGTGCACAAGTTCCCGTACCAGATTTTTTGTTGGGTTGTTTTACCTCTGAGCGGCACTTTTTTGCACACCATGGGCTAAATGGCCAGGTCACATGGACCCCGAAGACTCAGAAAAAGTTGGGGGAGGGGACCCACTGAAACAGCTGTTGGGAGACAGATGGTAGCCTCCCGTCAAGGCCATCCAGCGTGTTCTTTAACGTGCACAGGGTATGGCTCTCCCGTACACGGGGCCACGGCTTAACGTCCCATCCGACGGACGGCGGCCTTTCCAAGCCCATCGGTGTCCCCTACTGACCGTGGGCAGGGCGAGGAATTTTGCTGATATAAATCTCAACGCTGATCCAGCTGGGACTCGAACCTGGGAACTACAGATTACGAGCCTGGCGCGCTACCGACTGAGCCATCCCCGCCCCTCCTTCGTGGTCAGAGATAAAATTTCTACCTGTTCTTCATTGAACATTTCAGGGAAAACTTCCTTTGGAGAAAGTCGCATGATATCTGTAACTCAGTTGAACAGTAGTAGTTCCCCACTATGGGGGAGAAAGGGTCGAGCCACAAGGGCTGACCTTCACCGGGGGGGGGGGGGGGTCGATAGATATCCTGGGAGTCAAGAAGCAGATCTCAGAAACTTTAAAAAGGTTTACAACCTATGTCGTACAAGATCAAATAGGGCTTGGGATGGCAATCGTGAAACCAAGAGAGGCCAAAATAGAGATTGATTTCTTCTATATAGGGGTAAAATTATTACCCGGTACATCGAATATGATTATACGATCTACGATAAGCTAATACAGCTGATCCATAAGTACACTGTTTCAAAAAATGAATGCTAATTTGCTGACTCAATTTAATATTTTACGCTAAATAACAAAGTCTTTGACTCTTCGCTGCATTGGCTGAATCATTCAATCAAGTTTACACTTGATTGAATAATTCAGCCAATGGTGGCCTATGGCTTCCATTCATTGCTGCTATATTTCAGCGCATGCGCATTTTTCGTTTGGGTTGTTTTACCTCTGAAAGGCTCTTTTTAGCACACAATGGGTTAAATGGCCAGGTCACAAGGACCCTGAAGGCTTAAAGAAGGTTGGGGGAGGGAACCCACCTGGAACAGCTGTTAGGAGACAGATATTAGCCTCCCGTCGAGGTCATTTAGCGAGTTCTTTAACGTGCACAGGGTATGGCTATCCCGCACACGGAACCATGGCTTAACGTGCAAGCCCACGGTGTCCCCTACTGATCGTGGGCAGGGCGGGGAGTTTTGCGAAGATAAATCTCGACGCTGACACAGCTGGGACTCGAACTTGGAAACTGAAGATTATGAGCCTGGAGTGCTACCTACTGAACCACCTCCTCCCCAGCGCATTTTTGCAATTGTCATCCAGTATATATATATATAGACGATTGTGAATTAGTGATTTACTGATGGGTGATTGCCAGTGGAAAAAGATAAATCTAACTATGATGCAGAAATGGTAGAACTCTTAAAATTTGCACCTAGAATTTTTTTCCTCCGATGTCTCTGTCCTTTTAGGTCAAATGGAAGTCACGTAGAGGTCAAGACTTGATCTACGAGTACTTGAAACGTGAAAACTGGTGTCTGGAGGTGTTTCGGAATGTAGATCCCAGAAATGTACGAAAGTTCGGATGTGGTGGGAGGCGAGGAGGAGGGGGTTGTCCTTTGAAGTCAAAGGGTACTAGAGAGTCAAAAATTGGTGGCTGAAGGTGTTTGGGTCGTAGATCTCAGAAATGTTGTCAAATTTTGGATGCGATTGGTTCTACAAAGTCAAAGATCGAATTTCCATATACCGGCGTTAGAGAGCTGAAAATTGGCATCAGTCGGTATTTCCGGGTAGTATATCTGAGAAACGGTATGAATTGTTGAATACGATGGATGTTCATAATGAATTAGAAGTTATAGTGACGGCTAAAAATTATTATTTTAGCAGTTATTATTTTTTTGTTTTGTTTTCGATTTCGTTGTTGGGACTTACAGCCAATATTTGCTTTATGTCCCAATGTGAGAACACATATTATTTTGACATCTCGATAAGTGAACAAGTTTTGTTAAGGGACAGTCAAAACATACACAGTCGTATCAGAATAATATGACCACCTACTATACATATACCATGGTAGGTGGTCATATTATTCTGATACGACTGTGTATATATGACAGAACAAACGCCCATGCCAAATCTCGATCTTCACAGTGGCAGAGTTACCGTGAGACAACGCAATATAACTGAATTACCGAGGTCTTGGTAACAAGTAATGGTAGCGATTGAATTTTAGTAATAAATAATATTATGATTATGGCGGTAGTGTAATGGAAAAATTAATATTGTGTAAAGTAAAACAGATGATTTAGTACCGATTAACAAATTGAATGCTGTGATTGTCTACATGACACTGAAAATAATAATTGCATAATAATATAAAAATGATATTAATATTTTTCATAAAATTAATAAAGACTAAATTTCAAATTATTTTTCTTGTGATGGTTCCTGTACCAAAAGAATTCTGAATTAAAAGAAAGTTTATTTCAATGTTATCGTGTTTTTTGTCTTTGTTTCATCCCAGGATATCTATTACTGTCAATTGTAATTTTTGTTCTTACGAGAATCACCGAGCTTTTAAGGTTAAAATCCACACAATATTTCTTGATGTCTTTCATCGAAAAGATTGTTCATAGAGATAAGTACTTTCAAAACGGTAGATACATTATCTGGACAAATTACTATGAACATTTACTTAATGTTCCGTCGTCTGTGTCACGATATAGTTCCCAAATTTGAAAGTTTCCAATTCTCTGTGAATAGCTCTCATTGAAATGAGTTTTGAAGTATTGCTGAACGGTCCTCTCTCTCAGCATATGTTTTGTAGCAGCTTTGGTTTTGCCGTACAGTTCGAGCCATCAAACACCTGTACCTATCTCTCAGAGCCTTTTTCCTGCCGTATTTATCACAAATGGCGCACGTTTATCTTTTTTTTTTTTTTTTTTTTTTTGAGACCGTTGTCACGTGATTTCCCGCTTATTTCCATCACTTCAGTTACGGATACCCATCGCGCTCCAACGATAATCGCCTTTCGAAGATCAGTAAGATCAGTCATTTTACACAGGTCGCACTTGACTTTGTTTCCCACCATGCCTTTATGGCTCTTTTGTAGGACTTCATAGTGACGTACAAGGCCTACGTCAGGATTGGGTTGTTTTACCTCTGAGACCTCTTCTCTCTCTTTTTTGCACACCATGGGCTAAATGGCCAGGTCACATGGACCCCAGAGGCTCAGAGAGGGTTGGGGGAGGGGACCCACTGAAACAGCTGTTGGGAGACAGATGGTAGCCTCCCGTCAAGGCCATCCAGCGTGTTCTTTAACGTGCACAGTGTATGACTCTCTCGCACAAGAGGTCACGGCTTAACGTCTCATCCGAAGGACGGCGGCCTTTCCAAGCCCATCGGTGTCCCCTGCTGACCGTGGGCAGGGCGGGGAATTTTGCGGAGATAAATCTCAACAATGACCCAGATGAGACTCGAACCTGGGAACTACAGATTACAAGCCTGGTGCGCTACCGACTGAGCCACCCCGCCAGAGACCTATATCAGTAAGAAATTTTGTATACATTGGCATTTTCATGATACTTTCGCGCAATGATACTTTGGCCAAGTAGTGTGCACCGTTATGCAAATTTTTCGACATTCGAAGAATTTTCATAAAATAATAACTTCCAAAACTAGACAGCAACATCTGTTGTACGAATTACAGGATAATGTACTCCCCTTTTTTCCGTTTAAATATTTGATTCAATCGCTTCCATTTGTGTATTTGGCATCACATCTAACAATGAGCACATAATTCATAGTTTTTAAGTTCGAATGCATTCTTCAAATCAGGCCGCAATAAAATATAATATTCAACAAACTTATAATTATTACATTATGATTATAGATCTGTCAAACAATGTAAAAATTATGCGCCAAATATTCATATTCAAAAAAAAAACAACTGAAAATTGACAAAATGAGTCGAAAAAAATTGTTTGTCCTTACTGGGTTTCGAACCCAGGTCTCCCAGAAGCATCCCGGGCGTCTTAACTGCTAGACCACCGAGGAGCTCTAAGTATTTCGAATTCCGGTCAGGAGAACCAATAATTTTGCAACTCATTTTTTTGAAGTGTTCTTTGTCTACAGGACTTTTCCTGTAATAAATTATTACTGAATATTATATATTTGACTTTGTCTTGAAAAGCAGCCATGTGCCATGCTTAGAGTTACGTCATGTCACATGTTAAGCACTGCTGCCTTACAAAATCTTATATTACTATATTTGAGTTTCCGAATAATTAGAAACTCATCTCGACAATATTCATTTCAATATTTAAATATGGCGACTATAAAATAAATTATTATTATTATCATTATTCAATTAATTTTTATAACGGCAGTCAAATTCAAGAGGGGGGAGAAGGGGGGAAATTAAATATTAAAAGATATATACTATTAATCTGACATTATGATCAGTAAATATAGTTTTTTAATTTGGCTTACTTTATATTTAAAATGTTATAGCAGAGTCATCATCATCATCATCCACAAGCAGCCATGGGCTACGGAGGTCCAACCAGACCGATATTGAGAATGAAGAGAATTAAACGAGATTGCATATTACCGGAATAGGCATCTGACCACCAATTTATTGACTTATATGTAATTATTTATCTATATTTCATCTAATGTGTAGTTGTAGTATTAATGTGTAATGCAAGATGCGAAGCTATTTGTGAGGTTTTTATTTTCAAATCATTGACGTTTATTCTGGGTAAATTATCACATATTATATTACCATTCCTCAATATTTGCATGTTAAATTTACAATGGATGGAATATAATCTTGAAAGAACTGCAGTTTACAAGCCTTTGTTTTCGTTGCTTTAGTCCAGAATTTGTTCCGAATATTTCTTATTTTTAATAGTATTTCTTATAGTAAGAAAAAATTTCCTTTTGAATTTCGTAAGAGGTTCAAAAAATTATTTAATTTTTAATAATATATTATTAAAAATTTATTCTTTTAGCGATGGCATTTGTAAATGAATCTAAACACTCTGGTTAACGAGGTCGAGCATTCATTATTTCGCTACACAATATTGCGAATGGAATATTATTGTGTCAACAATTGAATCCTCTTTGACGGAACACAAGAGCTTCCCTTCCACTATTTTCATTTTTGCCATGTCACCTAGCAAGTGAAGCAGAATGTCCTGTCGGTTCCGGTGAGATAGCTGAAATGGAAGAATATTCATTTTGCGGGGATATCTAAGCACACAGGTAAGACAGCAGAGGTAGGTGAAATTTTATCCCTTGCATTAAAACATTCACATGAATTAAATAGTGGGGCGGGGATGGCTCAGTCGGTAGCGCGCCAGGTTGGTAATCTGCATTTCCCAGGTTCGAGTCCCAGCTGGGTCAGCGTTCAGATTTATCTCCACCAAATTCCCCTCCCTTCCCATAGTCAATAGGGGACAAGGCCGCCGTCCGTCGGAGGGATGTAAAGTCGTGGCTCCGTGTGCGGGAGAGCCATTCGCTGTGCACGATAAAGAACACACTGGATGGCCTTGACGGGAGGCTACCATCTGTCTCCCAACAGCTGTTCCAGTGGGTCCCCTCCCCCAACCTTCTCTGAGCCTTCGGGGTCCTTGTGACCTGGCCATTTAACCCATGGTGTGCAAAAAAGTGCAGCTCAAAGGTAAAGCAACCCAACCCAAGAAATGAATTTAATAGTATGACTCATTTTCTAAATTCCATGTCGTTTTGCTCTATATGGATAGCTATATTTGATTAATCAGAAAAATACGCTTTTGATACGCAAGTGTTTATACATTTTCGAGACTATGCACGGTTGATTTCATAGTTCTGAATAGTAGAAAGTTTTCGTTTTGTAAACAATTCAATCTCGGATATTTAACAGTTCACAATTTCCATTTAACTTTGGTTTTACCTTCAAAATTTATTATGTATCTGAAGGTACGAATTCGAAGAAGTGAGAGATTAAGAATATGCAACAATGTTTAATTAGTGCTTTTCGAAATAAATATTTATATTTTATTACTTCCTAAAAGTAACCGTTGTATTTTTATACGCCTGCTAATCATAGAATTGAAATCGGTGCTCTTTCTGTTACTTCTTAGTTACCCACTGAAGTATCAAAATTTCAAATTTTCAACGTAAATTATACTGAATATTTAAAACTGAATTACACTGAATTTGTCTTTAAGCACAACCATGCTGCTATTTTATCTATATATCTATCATGCTGAAGATGAAGAAAAATTCATATCCCCAGATCCATAAATCGGTCGAGAAAAAAATCACTTGACTCTACAAAGGGACAGCGTAAAAATGCCATGGTGCTTAAAATTATTTCAGAATGTTTGTTAAATATTTATTGTTTGAGGTCTGTGAGGAAAAAAATTATCGTTATCAGTTTTCTTTCAACTGGTACTAATGAGTATCTTCGTTCACCTTGGAATCTATTAAGTACTTTTCTTCAAATACTTCCAGAAATGAAATAATAATTGCCTCCCTTATTCCTCATTAGGAAAAAAAATAACAGCTTTGAAACAAAATAACATTAAAATTTAAAATTGCCCCATGATACGCATTGTTCACCTGTTTAAGTCTCGATGCAATAGATTGATTCTTTTTACCTATAAAACGTACATTGCTTGGTAAAGAATTGCGTGTAAATTTAATCTCTTAAAGTGCGTTTACATTATTTGAGACAAGCTCTATTTGCAAGTTTGATTTCCTTCTTCGTAAAAGTGGGAAATTTTCGTTTGTTAATCATTCCATAGATCAGTTTTAACTGTTCATGGCTTTAACTGCATCTTTTATTTTAAATATATAATGTATCTTCTTTAAATGATTTAGTATGAAACTTTGAATATTTAAAAAATAACTCTTTTTTTATTTGAAAATAAGAATAGATTCAGATAGCTGCGCATTCATTTAATATGCATTCTCATATTTCCATTGGTTCTTCCACACACCATTCTTTCAGCTTTGGAGTCTGAAATCATTGAGTTCAGTCGCTATATTGCATTTGTTGCATTTGTTGAATGCTTCACGATTTTCTAAAAGTGTGATTTTTAAATTCATGATGTTTTACCTCACAAAAGATTGGAAACAAAATGAAATACTGGTCTAATTCATATTTATCATAACATAATTACACATAATTAATTTATATTTAGATATTTAAATTTGTACTAGATTCACTGGTTTTGGTCACTAAATTTGCACATTATTCTCTTTATTACTAGGTATAAATTCAAAATTACCCTTCACAAGTTAATAAATAAACTATTCTTAATATTTAGAAAAACAATGAGACGATAAGTTTAAATTTCATACATTTTGGCGTTTATTCTGAGAATCCACCATACTGCGATATAATAATAGAGAACAACTACGGCAGATAAGAACAAATTTGAGAGTAATTACTACGTATACAGGGTGTTTCAAAATTCTCTGTATAAATTTCAATGGGAGATAGGGAACACCAAAACAAAACTTTTTTGTCTCTAAATGTATGTCCGCTGACGTAACCCTTCGGTTCTAGAGGGCGCTGACAGAAATATCGGTGGAGCTTATACATAAATAAATGGAAACGAGTGTGAAAAGCATGTTTATTTAAAGGTGTTCAAAGTTGCAATCGGCAACAGCATTGCATGCATGACAGCGTGGAAGCATTGATTTGTCGTACATGAGCATCTGGTAGGATGCCATATAAATGACTTATATTCTAATCTTTACCAGTGAACATAATAAAGCAATTTCTAAACAAATCGCTGCCGATATTTTTTCTGAATTCTGTAATCAACCATAGTGTTCAGATATTTTTGAGCTACTATTTACGAGGTTCTTCATGTGTCCCCAGAGGAAGAAAACGATACATGTTAAACTGGGCGATCTTGGTGGCGACGGGACCACGCCAGCCTATCCATCGGTCCCCAAAAGTGATGTTCAGATAATCCCGCACATTATTGCTGAAGTGTGCTGGCGCCCGGTCGTGTTGAAACCACATTTGTCTGCGAATAGCCACAGGAATATCTTCCAGCAGTCCTGGCAATATTTCTTCAAGTGAGGCAGCAGGTTGGCCCAATCAAAATGTCATGGATGATACCCGCCCAAACATTGACGGCAAACCGTTGTTGATGACCATGCGCCTTTGTGGCATGGGGATTTTGGTGTGCCCAAACGTGAGAATTGTGCACATTAAACACACCCTCGTATGTGAACGAGGCCTCATCTGATAAGAGCACATGAGCCGGGAAATCAGGTTGCACCGCAGTCTGCTGCAGAGACCAGCGCACAAATTCTACACGAAGAGTGTAATACTGAGGCTGCAATGTCTGGAATCTGATGATAAAACGGATGTAACTGTTGCTCGTTCCACACTCTCCACACGAGGGGGTGTTTCACACCGAGGCTACATGCAACAGCTCACGTGCTTATGCCTGGATTATCATCACTCTGTCATAGTATATCTTCTTACATGTCAGGAGTGTGCATAGTTTTCTCCTGACCAGTGTCATGCATGTTTGCATGGAATGTTCCAGTTTTTCGCAGTTGCTGGTGCAAACGCACTAATATTTGGTGGTTTGGCACATGTTTGTTTGGGAAACGCTATCGGTACAACCTCACAGCAGCTCTTCCGTTCCCATTGGCAGCACCATACGCCAGATGCATGTCAGCCATCTCGGCAGTCGTGAAACACTCCATGTTACACATAATGTGCATGATTTACGAATGCCGACGGCAAACACAAGTCCGTTTTCTGTTCCCACTTCGCCCCTCTAGCAAATTGCAGGCCGCCAAACAGCGCCCTCTAGCGCCGTAGGGTTAGGACAGCAGACATACATTCACAGAAAAAAAAGATTTGTCTTGGTGTTCCCTATCTCTCATTGAAATTTGTACAGAGTTTTGAAACACCGTGCATGTATAACTCATCAACTGGTATTAATTCATGCTAGTTTCAATAGTTTGCTAAATCTTTTACACTTATATTGTATCTCGTATCCGATAATTTGATAATTGTTTTGTACAGTTTATCTCAATCGATAATTATAATAGTGCTCAAAGCATGTCTCATTCGTTTCACAGTTCCAATTTAAATGACGAATTTCCATTCGATATTAAACACGTTTTAAGTTCTTTTTTTTTTGGTAAAACTATTTCAATTTCTACATATGTAGAAACTGGAACACGAGATTATGAAACATTTCTGACCAGAATGATGTTAAATTAAATCGAATCGTTAATTCTTTTAAATATTATTTTAATATTTCAACAGGTAGTTAAAATTATCACGATAAAAATGTTTTTATGTATTGATACCAATAAAATTGTGAAGTAGTATTCGTTTTATTTTCGATAAATTCTCAGTAAAAGTACCTGAAGTGTCGTTAGATGTATAAAGGATTTAGTTTAGTTTTAATTTATTTATTGCAATAGAGACTCCATGAGGACAGATTTTAGGATAAATATGTAAAATATGTCAAATATATTTCTAAATCAATTCTTTTAGGCTGAAGATTTTCTGTTTTATTTAATAAATAACTGAAGCAGGATGTTATGTTATATTGATGTGATATAACACAGTCTGAAGTTTATTAAATGTATTAAGTAATAAATGTCAATTAATATGTTTATATATTAGTAGGCCTGTAAACAGTATCTAGGTAGTCACTGGAAGGAGAGCTTATGCAGCAATCCCCTGTGATAACGCATAGAACCGGCCAGACCTAGCACCTAATGTCCGATCCCGCCTTCTCGTGGTGCAGTCCCTTAGTACAGTCGCTCAAAAAAGTATCCGAACGCTACGGTTGATTGCAGAATTCAGAAAAAATATATGGCAAGGAATTATTTAGAAATTAGTGACTGGAAACCTTCTTGTCACGTGACACGAAGGTTGCCAGTCACTAATTTCTAAAAAATTCCTTGCCATATATTTTTTCTGAATTCTGCAATCAACCGTAGCGTTCGGATACTTTTTTGGCGACTGTACCTTTCAAAAAAACCACGTTTCGGTGAAGTGGTGTGGGAATACGGGTGCCTGGACGATGTTGTACGTCACATCCACGAAAAGTGTCGCAAGCTTTTTGCTTCTGTCATCGCTTACAAGGGAGGATTCTACGAGAAGCGACTATTGACCAGACTTGGTATAACCTTGCTGGAAAAATTGGTTTTCCACGTTTCAAAGACCTTCCTAAAATACCTGGAACTGAGTGCGGTTATCACGAAGGTTGTGGAGTGCATTGTTCACAAGCCGAGACAGCAGCATTTAGCACATGGATGAACGAGTATATCGAGAAGCACTCTACGCAATGGACCGGTCGTTAATTGGTCAACCGCACGAACAATTAGAGGCTTTTCCTTTGTGGGACTTGTTCGACGAACCTGACTATTTTGGCGAGAACGCTCCACCTATGATTGAAAATCCGAGTCCTGTTGAAGACAACCCTTCTGTGAATGAAGAAGGTAGCCTTCCTGTGAATGAAGACGACACCCCAACTGTGAATGAAGGCAACCCTCCTACTAGTGATCAGAAAAAACCTCCATGTGTTAAATGTCGGAGGGAACCATCCGTCTCAACCGTGACTCCGCCACCGTCCCCGGTTCCAATGCACCCCCACCCCTTAAGCCGAATCCTAGACGGAAATTGATGCAGCTATTGACGGACATTGTAGTGCACGATCTAATTCAAACCTTGCTACCCGGGACTAGGCTTATAGAGACCGAGGATAAAGAACATTGTTTGAATACTTATTTGAACGATGCAGTGCGCTCATTGGACATTGACAGTATTGATAATGCATGTGTTGACACGGCGTGGTCTCGAGGCCTCCTCTGTGATGTAGATGACGTTTCTCTTTACTCTCTGTCCTTTGGTGGCGTGTTAAAGAGAGCGAAAGACAACCTGTATACTAACGACAATTGGTTTTGTAAATAAAAGTCCGATATTACCTAACAATTACTGTGTTGTGTACTCATTTACGTTATGAATCGTGTGAAACAACAGCCGTCATTTGTGGGGTCACGTTATCTCCAGATTATTTAGCCACACGTTGCGGAGATTCTAGGCATTTGGGAAAAAACGTTTGGTTGAGCGTGTGTAATGAAACAGTGGTTATCAGAATATTTTTACGTAAACAACCGACGGTGAAAGGAATAACTTATCTTTTTCTCAGTGGAAGAAACTCGTCACTCTGGACGAGTGGGTCGAGAAAAATGTTGTGGGCTCCGAGTTACCGATTCTGTCTGGTGGAGGTGGGAACAAAAGCGATGTACTATGACCACCTGCTCATTTACACATCGAGAGAGTTGTGTGAAGAGTCTGCAGACCGTACATCTATAAACATACCTGACTCCCTTCCTATCGAGGTCTGGATTAAAGAGGGAAAGTTACTGCTGGTCGATGAACGACGCATTGGAAAAACCTTATTACTATCCCAAGAACCCTGGCAGCTATGGAGGGGTGACTCGATTATCCCAGAGTACTGGACAGGATCCAAAGACAGTCAGAGAATGGTTAGCAGGTCAAGAGACGTACACTCTCCACAGACCGACAACGAGCAAATTCCGAAGGAACGACAGTCAGAGAATGGTTAGCAGGTCAAGAGACGTACGCTCTCCACAGACCGGCAACGAGAAAATTCAGAAGGAACCAAACGTACGTGACAGGTCTGGATCAACAATGGTAGGCGGATTTAATGTTCGTGAAAAATATTGCACGATTTAATGATGGTTATGGATACATATTAGTCGTCATCGATATTTTATCTCGCTATGCGTGGGCGGTTCCTGTGAAAAAGAAAAACAGGAATTGCTGTGAAAGAAGCATTTGAACAGATTCTAGCACAGGGTCATGATACCACGACTCTAAACACCGATCAGGGGACAGAATTCACAAACCGTGTTTTTCAAAAATTCCTAAAAGAAAAAAACATTCACTTCTTCGTGTCTTATAGTGATAAGAAAGCTGCATTGGTAGAAAGACTTAATCGAACCCTGAGAGAAAAATTATGGTTTTATTTCATTAAACATAAAAATTTTAGATTCTTACACGTTCTGGATTCCATAGTGAAGGGTTATAATGCTTCCAAAGATCGAGCTCATGACCTTGCTCCCAAGGACGTGGATCTCTTTAATGAGAGTGTCGTCTGGGAGAGATTATACGGAGCGCCAAAGCAGGCAGACCTGTCCGTTTTAAAGAGGGAGATCTCGCGTGAGACCCAGCAGTTTGAAGCTACCATTCAAGAAAGGTGCGTCGCAACAGTGGACTCGAGAGATATTTGGGGTGAAAAGAATCGTACCTAGAACACCTCTCGTTTACGAAGTGGTAGATAGTGATGGTAACATGATACGTGGAACTTTCTATAGCCGAGAACTGCAGAAAATAAATCTTCCTGAACTCTACGCAGTGGAAAAAATCTTGGACCGGGACCGCAAAAAAGACATCTTAGTGAAGTGGAGAGATTATCGTACTCCCAGCTGGATACCTAAAAAATGGCTTTCTACTTAACTCTCCCTTCCTCCGCCAGCATTGACGTTTACCCTTCTAACATTCAGAGCGATTATACTACGAGATTGGCACAGCCAATCGAGCTGAATGGTGAATGGGAGGTAGCGCTATCCGAGATTCACATTCCTACCAGTTGGTATAATATCGACGATTCAAATAGCTCCTTCTCCACACATTTCAGATGGTCCCCCTCCTTTCCTAACATTAAGCATAAAAGTTTGAGACTTACGTTAAGCATAAAAGTTTGAGACTTACGTTAAGCATAAAAGTTTGAGAACCACTGATCCTATGCTATAGATAGGGAAACATTTTTCTCTGTGGGTCACTAATTGATTTAGACATTAAAAGATTATTTAGATTATTGAAAATCCTTTGATATCATATATTACATATGTTACGGTAAAAGTGAATAATCCGGCAATTTTGCATAATTAAAAGGGCGGCAAAGAAGGCGGCAAGAAAGGCAACAATGCAACCTATCATCTTTGAAACGTTTACATTTTTAAAACGTTTACAAATTGGCTACTGACTGTTTTTCTTTAAGTTATTTTCATCTCTATAAATGACATAATCTTTCGAAATCTTCATTAATTTATTTTAACCTCTTAAAGAACAAATAGGAGCAAAGTATTTCATAAATATTTCGTCGTTAATTCCTATTGTAATTAATTCGCCACAGATGAAAGAATAGGACTGGGCCCAGACAGCTCACTAACAGAAAGAGTAAATTTAATTCATCAATGATGATTCTAGGAAACACATTTTTACTTTTATTTTTTTCGAGGGTGGAAGGGTCACTGAGGAATAGTCAAAAACCGAATTTAGAGGATTTGTGCAATAGTTTACTCTGAGTTCTTCCCTTGGCCTTTGCGGGCAGGGGTGACTTCGTCAGTAGCGCGCCAGGCTCGTAATCTGCATTTCCCAGGTTCGAGTCGCAGCTGGGTCCAACATTGAGATATTATCCCCGAAATACTCTCCGCTCTGCCTACGGCCAATAGCGGACATCGATGGGCTTGGAAAGGCTGCCGTCCGTCGTATGTGTCGTTAAGTCGTGGTCCCGTGTGCTGGAGAGCCATATCCTTTGCACGTAAAAGAATTCTGGATGACCTGGACGGGATGCTACCATTTGTCTCTAAACAGCTGTTCCAGTGCGTCCTCTCCCACAAAAAGTCTCTGAGCCTTCGGGATCCTTGTTACCTGCCCAAAATGTTTCTTCTCAATACTGGAAATTGGTAGGGTTGTATATCTACAAGTTCGTAGAGGTGCCTCATCCAATCACCTCACAACAAAAAAGTTCTTGTGCATTTGAGGAATACAGAGTGTGGTGTAGTTGGAATCTGAAGCTCGTGGGACACAGTTAGTACTGGGGCATGCTCGTAATTTGCAATTCCCAGATTAGAGACTGAAATATGTCAGTGTCGAGATCTATCTTTGTGAAACAACATCGTACCAAAAATGTCTCCTTTAGACTAAAACAACCCAAATCCAGTAACCTCAGATGATAAGACTTGACACTCTGTTTATCTGGTTTGTGATTAACCAGATCAACTTAGATACGACCGGAACCAGAATAAATTCGGACAGCAGTTTTGGCTCTTACGGACAGCAGTTTTGGCTCTTACCTGTGAATTTCCACTTAAACAGGCTCGCCTGTATGAAAGTGTAAGTGAAAGAATATGAAAGTCTAAGGCCCCCACAAGGCCACTCCATCCCAACTCCATGACACCCCAGACTTCGCTGGGGCGATTAAGGGGCCCATTCGACTGGGGATCCTTCCAGTCGGTGGGCCCTCAGAAAAGCCTCTCCATCGGGGCACCAAGACGACCTAGGACTTTACAGGGGCCGGCCGATTAGTCCACTCGACTCGGGACTTCGTCCCAGTCGGAGGACTCCCAGCCAGCCCCTCCATCGAGGCCGCAAGGCACGCCAGAAACACCGACGAACTGGCACCCAGTTTCACAGAGGCACCTTCAGATCCTCCACCATGTCTTATAAGTAACCTAATCTTGGCAGCCAAAAGAGTTACTTGGGACTCTTAGTTTGGCTTTTAAATCGATAAGCCCGTCAACCGGGGTGGTTGTCCCCCCAGTCGCGAGCCTCCAACTTCGTCCTCTCCATTGTGAGCGGGCCGAAACCCCCCAGAAAACAGTACTCCGACCCACGATATCACTGAGACCGCATCGACGAGCCCACAGGACGAGTGCACGAAGAGAGTATGCAGCTCAGTCCGCGGTACCCCCCAAGTACGGCCCCTCAACCGGGGCTGCGACCCCTTGCTTCTCAGGGGACAAGTCAATGAGCCCACTGGACTGGCCCCTCCCAGTAGCAGTCCGCAGTCCCTCCACAGGGGGCCACAAGACATCTGAACTCCAGAGAGCCAGCGATCCGAACCCAACTTATCAGGGGCACCGTAGGTCCCCCACCACCACAACAAGGTGGTCCCCCTCGGGGGGGGGATCTGCTTGGAACACTGAACTCTGGCTCTCTATTCAAGCGAGCTGTTACACGTGAACCTAAAAACACACTGGATGCATTGACAGAAAATTCAATAGCTACCAAATGTATTCTTTTCCCAAACCTTCTTATTGGGGAAATTGCAAACTGGCCATTTTGCCCATTTAGGGATAAAAGTTTCATTTACAGCGAAAACAACCTACTAAACCAACCCTGAAGTAATGGATTTGTATTCATCATCTTAATTTTGAATTCCTCTCATTTTTGATTTGTATTCAATCAGAATAATTTGTATTCATTACTTTGAAGTCGTGGATTCGGATCCATTGCGTTCTGAAGTCATGGATTTAGATCCATTGTTTTCTGAAATCATGGATTTTTTTTACCATTCAAATTCAAATTTATTTTCATTAAGTATTATTTATAATTATATTACATAAAAAAAATCCCACTAAGCCGAAGCTTATCAGCGGGAATGTACATATATGTTTTTACAGATATCATCTAGATTGCCTCAGTAGTACAAAAAATAAAGGAGAGAAAAAAAGGAATAAATGAGAAAGAAAACCGACAAAATGATGAAAGTTTCCAAATAAAAACATCACTTTTTCATCAACCATTGAAATAATTTTTCTTTAACCTCACAAATTTTTTTTAAGTTAACTATTTCTCTAGGAAGCAAGTTAAATAGGTGGGGAATTTGATATTCTTTGGAATTTCGTCCGTAATTATTATAAAATTTTGGTTGTTTCAAAAAACCCATAGCCTTTTTTCTAGTAAACTTATTGTGGCAAATATTTTGCTTATAGGTATCATCAAAGAAGTTATTGATAATAGAAACAAACACATATAAACTTTCTATAGGTAAAATTTTGAACAAACTGAATATATCATCTTTCGTTGTAAGGGAATATTTAACTTCTGTATTACACAAAATTCTTTTAATTTTATTTAATTCTGTCTTAAAGGCTGTCCCATAAACTGTTATCCCATACCTAATTATAGATTCAAAAAAGTGCTTTATATACTAAAATAGTTTTCTGTGTATCAACAAACATGTTAAGTTTCCTAATTTTAAATGCTACAAATCGTAGTCTTGAACACATCCAATCAATATGTTTATTCCATTTCATTTTCGAATTAATTTTCAAGCGTAGGTAAATTATTTCGTTTACTTCTTCTATTTTAGGACAATTGCATGTACCAGGTGATAAACCATCCAGCCTAGTACAACTTATTCGATGCTTAGTAATTCTTCTATTAAGTGTAGGTTGTTGAGAACCAATACACATAAATTTAGTTTTTTTCTCGTTTACACTCAGTTTGTTAAGAGAAAACCATTTAACTGCTTTATTGAAATCACTTTGTAGATTGCAAATAGCGTATTCTAAATCAGAGTGGAAGTTGATTAGCACTGTATCATCAGCATACATATATAATTTACTATCAAAATTAATATTAGCCAAATCATTTATGTATATTTGAGATATTTTGATTCATTCGAATCCATTACCTTCTGAAGTTATAGGTTCCGATCCATTACCTATTGAAACCATGGATTCGGATCCATTACCTATTGAAACCATGGATTTGAATTAATTGCCTTCTAAAGTTATGGATCCGAACCTATGACTTCAGAAAGTAATGGATCCGAATCCATGACTTCAGAACGCAATGGATCCGAATCCATGATTTCAGAAGGCAATCGATTCAAATCCATCACTTCAGAAGGTAATGGATCCAAATCATTGAGTTCAGAAGGCAATGGACCCGAATTCATCACTTCAGAAGGTAATGGATCCAAATCATTGAGTTCAGAAGGCAATGGACCCGAATTCATCACTTCAGAAGGTAATGTATCCAAATCATTGAGTTCAGAAGGCAATGGACCCGAATTCATCACTTCAGAAGGTAATGGATCCAAATCATTGAGTTCAGAAGGCAATGGACCCGAATTCATCACTTCAGAAGGTAATGGATCCAAATCATTGAGTTCAGAAGGCAATGGACCCGAATTCATCACTTCAGAAGGTAATAGATCCGAATCCATGATATAAAAATTCCAAAACTGACTTCCAAAATATTTTACCTTTGGTTATACAAATCAAATGAGTTTGATGTTTAAGAACCTATAACTCATAATATATTTGTAAAGAATAAAGAGCATTTTAATTGTCGCTGACCATGTATATATGTACACATATACAGTGTGTCCAAAAATAATGGTGGGAGTTTCGAGAACCAATATGTGGGAAAATAATATACACTGGTGTGAAAATGTTATAACCCCATTTTATAATCAATAGCAAATTAACTTCTAAATTGTTTAACATTTAAAATAATATTTTTATGGTAAAATGTGACTGAAAATAAATTAAAGATCTCAATCAAATCTATATAAATCTCTAATATCAGCAGTAACAGCTGGTATTTAAAGAGTTATGGGAACTGGAATATTTAACATCTGTAATGCACTGCTATGAAACTCATAAAAAATTTACGAATATGAAAAGATTTACCGACACAAACATCTAAAACATAAGCTTATTTTATTAAACGTCCGAGAAAAAATGCTTATTACACTGAACAACAATTTTGACCTTTGGTGTGTTTCAGATGTGCAAACAGCCATTTCTTATGTAAATCGAGGTGCTGAACACGAAAATGACCACAAAAGTGGTTGATTGGCTACTGTTCTCGAGATACAGTCACTTACCTGTATTACAACATTTATTTTTATATTTACCTGTATTTAACATTCGCTGAAGAATACATATCGGTCTACAGCAACCTTTACTGATACCTGATATCTTGAATTAATTTTTTGAGCTCCAAGTCTAGGGTCCTCGAAGTCTAAAATAGTGCCTGATTGGCAATAACAAAGTTAAAACATATAAACCAAAAAGGGACCACAAGGTCAAAACAAATTTGCTATAAAAAGCACAACTTAAAGTAAAACATGCCAAACACCATTATCTTTGGACGCTTGAACTGGTTGAAAACCAAGGGATCGTAATTGTTCAAGAATCTTTAGTCCCGTCACTTAATCATCCAAGAGAGATGCAACAAAACCAAAGGCTTGAATGCTTACTGAGATTCTCTCAGTCCAATCGTTAGCCATCTTAAATTTAAGACAAAATGTTTTAACTTTGAACACTATATTACCCAAATTCAATTTCCTGAAGTATTCAAGTATTCCTTAGCAAAGTCAAACATTTCCTTTTCATTTGCTTTGCTCTTTTAAGTTGGTATATTCCATGCTCTCCATGCATGCCATGCTCTCCATTCATGACCAGTGATGATAAGATCAAATACCTCATAATTGTAGCAGTGAGCGAATATCTGGACTGGTAAAAACACCTTCTTTTATCTTTACATCACCAAATCTTGGAAATTTCTGTTGAAGGTACAGAAAGGCAGTTTGCATCTGATCCATAGCCTTGACAAAATTCTTCATTAGGCCCAATTTTATGTGTAAAGGTGTCAACAAAATCTTTGTGTATTGTACCAATGAATAATGCTGTATATTCTTCTTCCCTCGCTCCAGTGATTGTCGAGAAGGCCAAATCCTTTTCATGTATTAAGATGCTTTGTCTGTGCTATTCCATTTACAAAGGAAGCAACGGAACTTTGTATATCCAAGCAAAAGAGCAATGACTCTTAAATCCACACAAATATGCCACTTGTATTTATCATAATTTATGCAATGAAGTAATTGTTTAATATTGTCATAAGTTTCCTTCATATTAATACCATGGTCTGCTGGAACAGAAGGCAACACGTTCTCATTGTGGAGAAGAATGGCTTTCACACTTAGTTTTGAGAAATTTATAAATAACCTCCATTCTTCTGGAGTATGTGTCATGTGGATGGATGTGAATAAACTGTCAACATCTTTGCAAGCAACCAGGTTACCTACCATGGTAAAGAACAATATCAGATCTTTTTGGCGGCTACGATATGCACTTACTTGCATATTTCTCTCAAAGAGATTCCACTGCTGCAGTTTGGATCCGAGGAATTCTGACATGCTCTTTGACAACTCCAGAACTCTAACAAGATCATTCAACTCGTTCTGCATGATATTCTGCGGTCAATCCAATGTTGTGGGTGTGAAGTCGGGATTTACAGATCCTTTTTCCTATGTTCCTGTTTCTTCCTTCTCTTCCTCTTCCTCTCCTGAGTCCACATCGTAATGTTCTGGTGGTTCCGGGATGGGAGGATTTTCCCCCATTTGGCACCGAGTGGACGGCAGAGGTCTTGGTGTAGCTTATTATCTGCTTTTCCTTTTAGTAATACCATTTTCCAACAGAAGTGTCATGCAAAAGTAACAGTCACTCACGTGGTTGGATGGTTCCTGCCATATCATAGGCATGGCATATGGCATCGACTGCCTCTTGACATTTGGCCAGCTGCAAAGACGTACAACTATTAAGCGCTACATGAGGAGCCCAGCTGCTCTGCAAGTAAGATACACCCGAAGTAAAGGTAGTAGGCCTTTTTTATGACAGGCGTTATTTCACGCTTCTGAGATGTAAAAATAACTTCGCCAAAAATGTAACAAAAATAGTCTGCATTGTTCACACAAGAACGAGGCACATCGCTCACATACAACACCCGCAAACAATCATGAACGGATGATAACTGAGGAAGAATAACTCCCAAATGATGTAACAGATCTCTGGTATTGTGTCACCTCGGAGTTTCTTAGAGCGCCCGAAAGACTCAATTCAGTAAACGTTATACAACAAAGAGCCAAAACATTATGATCACCTGCGTAATATAATGTTGGTCCTCCACGTGCTGCCAAAACAGCTCTTACCCGGAAGGCATGGACGCTACAAGATTTCTGAAGGTGTCCTGTGGTATTTGGTACCAACATGTTACCAGCAGATCCTTTAACTCTTGTAAGTTATGTGATTGAGCCTCTGCAGATTAGATATACTGTTCTAACACAAACTACAGATGCTCGATTGGATTGATGTCTGGGGAATTTGGAGGCCAGAGCAATACTTGGAAGTTTTCATGTTCCACGAACCTTTCTCGAATAATCCGGCCAATGTGGCATGGCGTATTATACTCCTGAAAGAAGGCACTCCTAGAAGGATATACCGTTGTCATGAAAAGATGTACCTGGTCTGCAATGATGTTTAGGTAAGTGGTAGACATCATAGTTTCCTGGACATGAATGACTGGGCCCAGGGTTTCCCAGCAGAACATTGCCCAAACATTACACTTCCTTCACTGGCTTGTTTTGATACCACAGTTACATCCTGGTGCCAACACTTCCCCAAATAAACGACGCACACGTACCCGGCCGTCCACTTGGTGCAAACAGGAAATGAGATTCATCGGATCAGACGACCTTCTTCCAATCATTCAAGGTATTTATTTATTTTTTATTTATAGTGAACAAATTGTTACGAGAGTTGTGCTTTATCTATTCAAGTATTTTTTCACAAGTGTCAAAAGTTGAAGATAAATGCTTCAGCTTCCATTCATTCTTTAAATATTAATCGAATATTGCGGGAAATATATTATACAGATTTGAGTGACATCTACAATTTATCGCCAGTAATAGTTTTTGGGTCTGTAAATGGTAGCTAGGTAGTCACTGGAAGCTGAGCTATGCACCAATCCCCTGTCATGATGCATAGAACCGGCCAGGCCTAGCACCTAATGTCCGACCCCGCCTTCTCGTGGTGCAGACCGTTAGTACCTTTCAAAAGAGATACTCTCTTGTGGAAGTGAACGGAAGGGGAGGGCTGCCAGATTAGTGTGGCCTACTGATCTGAACACCTATGGCTACTTTTCTTTTTTTCTACCCTGCTGAGGAGTGGTCAACCACACAGGGTCCTGGTGCTGACCATATAAACCCACTGGACTGGACTGATATATGGCTCTGAGCTTGATTATGGATCCTGATTTTGCTGCACTGGTGGGCTTCTGTGGAGGAAAAATCTTCCGCTGTGTTTTCTGTTTGTTTGTGGGTTGACAGCCCCAAGTGAATAGATTCACAGGATATGTTTATCAGCTGGTGGATAATCCTGAGCAGAGGTCATCGCAGGCACCTGAACTCTTTGCCTCTATTGGCATCGTCAAATTTTACATTGGAGGAAGTCTTCCAGTGTAGGTGGCTTCAGCCTTTAGTAGTGAGGGAACGGGTCTTTGCCCATGTCTCGATTAGTGGGCTGTGATATTGTCGGCATTCCCTCTCTCAATAAACATAGTTTCTTTAAACATCCCACTAACCATTTTCTCTCCATAGGTAGTTGGAATGTGAGGACTCTGCACAGAGCTTTTTCTCTTGATGTCCTCACACAAGAATTCTACCATTATAATTTAGATATTCTCGGCTTTAGATATCCTATGGCTACTTTTCTTTTTTTCTACCCTGCTGAGGAGTGGTCAACCACACAGGGTCCTGGTGCTGACCATATAAACCCACTGGACTGGACTGATATATGGCTCTGAGCTTGATTATGGATCCTGATTTTGCTGCACTGGTGGGCTTCTGTGGAGGAAAAATCTTTCGCTGTGTTTTCTGTTTGTTAGTGGATTGACAGCCCCAAGTGAATGCATTCACAGGATATGTTATATCAGCTGGTGGATAATCCTTAGCTCAGGTCATCTCAGGCACCTGAACACTTTGCTTCTATTGGCATCGTCAGATTCTACATTGGAGGTAGTCTTCCAGTGTAGATGGCTTCAGGTTTTAATGGTGGGGAACAGGACTTTGCCCTATGCCTGTGATTAGTGGGCTGTTTGATATTGTCGGCATTCCCTCTCTCAATAAACATAGTTTCTTTAAACATCCCACTAACCATTTTCTCTCCATAGGTAGTTGGAATGTGAGGACTCTGCACAGAGCTTTTTCTCTTGATGTCCTCACACAAGAATTCTACCATTATAATTTAGATATTCTCGGCTTGCAAGAGACCAGATGGACAGATAAAGGTCATATTCTTAAAAATAATCTTAAATTTCTCTTTTCAGGGAGGGACGAAAATAAGTATCACAAAGGCGTGGGTCTGCTTCTCAGCAGACACGCTAGTGATGCTCCTCTACGATATGAGTGCATTAATGAAAGGTTTCTTACAGCAAAATTTCAGACAAGCGTTAAAGACCTGAATGTTATCTGCTGTTATGCCCCCACTGAGGATGCCGATGAGGATGAGAAAGATAGGTTTTATGAACAAGTTCAGGATATTTTGAATTCTGTCAAGAAAGGATTTGAGTTGGGTTGTTTTACCTCTGAGCGGCACTTTTTTGCACACCATGGGCTAAATGGCCAGGACACATGGACCCCGAAGGCTCAGAGAAGATTGGGGGAGGGGACCCACTGGAACAGCTGTTGGGAGACAGATGGTAGCCTCCCGTCAAGGCCATCCAGCGTGTTCTTTAACGTGCACAGGGTATGGCTCTCCCGCACACGGGGCCACAGCTTTACGTCCCATCAGACTGACGGCGGCCTTTCCAAGCCCATCGGTGTCCCCTACTGACCGTGGGCAAGGCGGGGAATTTTGCGGAGATAAATCTCAACGCTCACCCAGCTGGGACTCGAACCTGGGAACTACAGATTACGAGCCTGGCGCGCTACCGACTGAGCCACCCCCGCCCCAATCAAGAAAGGAGATATTACCCTTGTTCTTGGTGACTTCAATGCCAAAGTTGGTACTGACTCTGACCTTTGGACAGGAGTAATAGGCTCTTTTGGTATTGGTAGCTGCAATGGCAATGGGCAACGTCTCCTACAGGTAAGTAAACTCAATGGATTCAGAATAACTAACATTTATTACAAACACCGCGACATGCATAAGTACACATGGGTTTCACCCGATGGGCTGCATAAGAATATGATTGGTTATATATTAATTAACAGCAAATGGGCTAGTTCTGTTAGGAATACCAGGTCATATAGGGGAGCTGAAATTGGATCTGACCATTATCTTGTTAAAAGTGTCTTGTAACTTAAACTTAAAAAGTGTTGTGCTTGGGTTAAAAAATTTGCTTTTAATACTGAAGCTCTGCAAGATCCAGTTATAGCCAAAGCTTACCATGATAGGTTACTTAGTCATTATGACAGTCATGGTATGCTTACTACTGAAGTTGAGGAAGAATGGAATCATTTTAAACAGGCTTTTTTGGACACTAACAGTACTCTTTTAGGAAAAAAGGAGCAGAAGAGACAGAATTATCTGAGTGATAAGGCACTTGAGCTTATTTCGGAAAGAAAGAACTGCAGGAATGTCCTTAATTAATACCCTAGTAGTCCTAATAGAAAGCATTACAGAGAACGTAATAAACGTGTAAAAGATCAGTTAGCTGCTGATAATAATCTTTGGCTTGATGGTTTTGCTGACAAAGCCGAGGAAGCAGTTAGGCAGCACAACAGCAGAGAGCTGTACCAGATAGTTAATGTTTTGTGTGGTAGAAAACGGACAGGTATACAGGGATTGAAGGATAAACAAGGTAAGGTTATAGAAGGGGAGGATTCTGTCATGGCTAGGTGGGCTGAGCATTTCAGTGATGTTCTAAACAATGTAGTTAGTTCTACTCCCATTGTTTGCAATGATGATAGATGCATTGGTGGCTTTAATGTTGTCCCTATAACACAATCTGAAGTTATTTTAGCTGTTTCTAAACTTAAACTACATAAATCCCCAGGGGTAGATGAAATTAGCACCGAAATGCGTAGTGCTGGGAATGTTTCAGTTACCACTTGGATGAATGAAATTCTGAATATCTTATATGATAAAGGCATGGATCCTAAGGATTTTACCAGAGCTATTGTTATCCCTATTTTCAAAAAAGGTCATCGCAGTTCTTGTGATAACTATAGGGGTATCAGCTTACTCTCTGTTCCAGGTAAAGTTCTTTCCATGATTGTGCTTAATAGAATTAAGAATCTGGTTGACAGTCAATTGCGTGATGAGCAATGTGGATTCAGAAGTGGTAGGAGATGTGTGATCAGATATTTTCACTTAGGCAGATTCTTGAGAAATGTTTAGAGTTTCAGAAACCTTTAGTTGCTAGCTTTGTTGATTTCAAAAAGACTTTCGATTCTGTTGATCGTCATAATTTGTGGTTGATTGTGAGATCATATGGTATACTTGAGAAGTTAGTTAGCATAATGAAAGCTCTCTATAATAACACAGTCGTGTGTGAGAGTTGGTAAGGCTTGTAGCAATTGGTTTAGCATTCCTTCTGGTGTTCGACAAGGGTGCATTTTGTCTCCTTTTCTCTTTAGCTTGGTTATTGATTATGTTATGCCAAATTCACTTCAAGGGAAAGATTTTGGCCTTAAATTGGCTGGAGATACGAAAATTTCTGATTTAGATTATGCTGGTGATTTAGCCCCTTTGGCAAATGATGTTGATGAGATGAACTCTTTCATTCGAGCTGTTGATGAGACTGGTAGTAGAGTAGGTTTGGTTATAAACAGAGAGAAAACTAAAGTGATGAAAATTGGTCAGGCAGGCTGTGATTCAGTTAATCTGAATGGTTGCAGTCTTGAGCAGGTGTCACAGTTTAATTACCTTGGGAGCTATGTAACAGATAGTGGTGATGTGCGGCATGAGATTAACAGACGAATAGGGATTGCTGCCGGGACTTTTAAGAATCTATGGGGAGTGTGGAGAAATAGGCGTATACACCTAAAGACTAAAATTAGACTGTATAATAATTTGGTTCTTTCTAGGGTTAGTTATGGTAGTGAAACCTGGACGCTGTGTAAACAAGATAACAGGAAACTAGATTCTTTTGATTCTAGATGCTTACGCATTATCTTGGGCATTAGGTGGTTCAACTTTGTAACTAATGATGAGGTTAGGCAAAGGAGTCTGCAACCTCCTTTAAGCATCATATTGTGCAGAGAGAGACTCCGCTGGTTTGGCCATGTTGCCCGTATGAATAATTATAGATTGGCGAATAGGGTTATGAACAGTGTGCCTAAAGGCCTCAGAAAGAAAGGGAGACCTAGGATGCGGTGGGCAGACAATGTCAAACAGGACCTTGTTAGAATTGGGGTGCAGTGGCCAGATGCAGTAGATGTAGCTCAGGATAGACTTGCTTGGAGAACTAAATTGCACTCTCTGGTTGGACCTCCGTAGCCCATGGCTGCTTGAGGATGATGATGATAATTTTTGCGTAAAATGTTTATTTTCAATGTTAGGGAACTTTGAAAGTGGCTTTCCATTCACATAACACAGAAGTGTCCGGACACTTTTTTCAACGTAGTGTATTATTATATGCATTTTCCAACTCATCCATTAGTCCAAATTTCTACCATTAGATGGTGCTAAAAGTTGAAATAAAATTTCATTCTCTTTGATAAGGAGCATTCCGTATTTGCCACAGTAGATATGTGATTCTTAAATTTTATTAATGCTTTTGGTTGGATTTATTTATCTTTGAACCATTCTTTTTCACACAATGGGCTAAATAGACAGATCAGAAGGACCCAAAGCTTTCACGACCATTGTACAGCTGTTCGGAAGCTGCTTAGAGCCCCCTTATACCGCCCTCTATTCCTTCCCTCCCCCTTATACCGCCCTCTATTCCTTCCCTCCCCCTTATACCGCCCTCTATTCCTTCCCTCCCCCTTATACCGCCCTCTATTCCTTCCCTCCTCCTTATACCGCCCTCTATTCCTATGGCATTCTTCGGAAAGCTGGCTCGGCAGAGTGTCCAGAAAAAACTCAGTGAAGTGCAGGAAACCTCAGTATTACTGATGCATGAGAATACCTGCAGAAGCAAAGAGATTCTAGGATCTTTCTCTGACCAAATAATAACAAAATAAAAAAGGCAAATATGAATTGACTTATGTCACGAACAGTAAAAGGTTTGAACGTCTTATATGGCCCAAAAACAGAAATAATTTGTCATCTTGTTATTGAGCTTTGAAGTTAGTTTATCATTTACATAACATAGGATTTTAATTTTTGCACATTATGCATATCGAATAACATCTGCATTAGCCAGGGAAAGATTTTCCGGAAAATGTGCTGTAGAGTTGCGATTTCATTAAAGAATTCACGAAGAAATTCGTGTTTAAAATGATAGTTATAAAAACTACCGACTCTTTAAAAGGTAAACTCTGACACACATAAATTTCTTTAAATATGTTTCTGTAATTTGTAATTATTATAGCATTGTGTTTTAACATATTACAGTCTAATATAACGAATATATATTTGTCACCCAATCGATTTCGTACATTTTTGTCACTCAATCTATACTGTTTTTATAAATCGGAAATAAAACATGTCATTTGACTGATAAGAGGTAAATATTAATATGCTTGGAGTCAGGGCCGCTGGAAGGATTAGCCCGCCGGTGTGCAGCTAAAAAAGGTGGTCTTTTTAAAAATAAGCCTATATATGGTTTCAAAAGGGCCATAAAATGGCATCAAGAAATAGCCTTTCAGTCACGATTAATTGTAGTAATCAATAAATTCATTATTATAAATATTATTTAATTATATTAACTAATTTATAAAGCAACAATGTTTGATGCATTCTTAAAATATTATGAAGATTAAATTATTTCCTTTTTAACATAAAAATATAAGATATCGTACACCAAAAAATTATTGTTCATATAAACATT
This sequence comes from Ryuthela nishihirai, assembly GCA_038380435.1. Taxonomy (NCBI): domain Eukaryota; kingdom Metazoa; phylum Arthropoda; class Arachnida; order Araneae; family Heptathelidae; genus Ryuthela; species Ryuthela nishihirai. The sequence continues at coordinate 19,236,378 of JAWZYU010000001.1, read as the reverse complement.
TCTTTTTTTAAATAAATAATGAAAATGAAAAATAATATCGATATATAAGACAAAAAAATTATAAAGGATGAAAATCGCACTGAATGTAGCTTATTAAAAATAACATTAATAAAAGGTTAGTAATAAAAATATTATTATGAAACGGCGAAGACTTCGCTCCATAATGGCTTCTAATAACGAAACGTAAGTTCATAGCTTTCAATTGGGAACCCTTTATAAAGGAGAAAACAAAAGCAATGAAGGTTAAATGTAAGATAGGAATATTAAAGAAGGTATTATGACGGTAACTTATGTAAAATTATAAATTCTTGCAAATTAAATATTTCTTTACAAGTCTCAACAACCGGGAAGACTGTTACACCAACTATTTCACGTATTCATCAAGGTGCACAATTTTTTAGATTTTTTGAAGCGTTTTGCTAAAATAAAGACAGCTTTATTCTTTGTTCTAATTATGAAAAAATTAAATATTGGTCGTTATATTTGGCTGGTTTAACCGATGGATCGTATGATTTTTCAGAAGTTATGAACTTACATAATAATTCTTTCCACTCTTTTTTTGAGTAAATGTTTACTGGATTTATAGCTTATATATGTTACTTTCTGTTGAGATATATGTAATAATTATCCTCAAAAATTTTTTCATATTATTCTTATTATGTAAAAGTATCTTTTTCTATTGGAAGCAAAATAATACAGTTTCTGAAAGTTTATCATATTAAATTCCTCATATGAAAACAAATGGAGAACTCCCAAAGAAACTTAATAAGTCCCTGAATGAAATCCGTGTACAGCGATTTGTTAACAATTCATATGCAACTAAGTAAGCTCCCAATAGATGGCGCTACTTTCCAACATTTCAAACGAAACGATATCGGATAGCTATCTGAAAGCAGAAATAGAATAATTAGATTCGATTCAGATTTCAATATGTTACATACACAAGAAATATACAGGACAATAAAAATACGTAGAAGAAATACAAACTTACCAACAAACAAAGCACATATATATGTCTCATACGTGCCATGTAACTTTTAGCATTATTGTTATTAATATTAGTTCACTTGTGTTGTACTCTAGGGTGGGCCGAAAAAATTCAAAATTTTTTTTCAAGTCGTAATACCGCGGAAAAGTTGCAAATTGGGGAGACTAAAAAGGGATTAAAAAAGAAATAAAATCGGTTCATATCTTCCGGTCGCGCATGTGCTCTAAATTTTGCCGAAATTTGGAAAAATTCACATTTTTACGATAATTTTTAACATTTTTAAATTAGCCTCTTCCCGAATGTAATAGCTCAAATTCTTATGTATTAGAACCACAGAAAACAATGTTTAAATACTATTTAAATCCATCAACATCTTCTGGTCGCGCATTGCCTTCAAAATTAATGAAATTTTGAAAAAAAATCATAGTTTAAGATATGATTTTTAATATGATTTTTTTATTAATTTAAGATAGATCACAGTTTAAGGTGAAAAAAACACTAACTACTTACATGTTCTTTATATTTGTTCTTTATTGAATACAAGTTTAAATGTTTAAAAACAAATTATTTTAGACCATTAGTAATATTTATAAACAGATGTTTTTATTGAAAAAACTAAGTTTTTGTATGAAGAGTCTAAGTCCAAGAAACTCATGTTGAACTATTGAACATCTCCGTTTTCACTCATTCTTAGCTGAAGGTACTTTGAAATGTGATTTATGGACGAAGTTAGGCATGGTTGACCTTGACAGCAGAGTCGTTCTGATAAAACCATCCCTAGACTCAGCTCCGCAAACTTTTTCTGAGGCTTCTGTCACGAGTTTCACACATCGTTCAACTGCCTGTGTGTGAACTGGGAATGTCTTGAATGTTATATCCCAATTAGGGACTGAGTCACTTTGAATATGTGATTTAATCTCGTCGTCACTGATATCTTTTAATAATGGGGGAGAAGATAAATCACAGTCCATCCAGTTAATATTTCCGAGTAGTCTTGAGCCTTGAAATTGAGTTTTGGCGGCATGAACGTTCTGATAGTTGTTTCTTTTGATCTAACTATCTCGCCTTTAGAATTCGTCGAAGTCCGAGCTCTCTTATGTGTTTTGTATTATCTTGTGTCATGGCTAACATTAAATGTTCTGGATGAGCGAAAAAGCCATTTCGTTCGATCACAGGGTCGACAATATTACGTAAATCTTCAGGCAGGTACCTTGAAGATTGTATTGATTGGTACACAAGTTTTGGTCCCTCTGTAAAGTATTTACTTGTTTTAATACTAAACCACATTGGCATGTATGACTTCAAAATAAATACAACTATTTCTTGAAGTTCAGGTGTGTGACTTTCTTCACTTAAGTACAATCTGAGAGTTCGATTTGCTGTTGTCAACCACCTCGAGTGTGACAAAGGACCAGGATCTCGTACAGCCAAATCCTCTTTACAGTTTCCCGACTTTATTGCCATGGAAATATCGAGTAGATATTGCTGATCCTTACTTAGTATACTTCTGTCTATTGTGGGGATCTGACAGCCAATACTGAAGCCAATCACTAGACGTTTGAACTTGACTCTTGAAGCCAATCACTAGATGATTTTCGCAGCCACTTAGCTTTTCACCGATTGGCCCTCTCAAAGATTTTGAACCCGTTGATTTACCGTCTAGGTATTGAAACAGATACCGGAATGGCAGTTCATTGAAATGGAGAAGGCAAACTGACCATTCTAACGGTTTCCCCAAATGTATTTCGATTCGGCGAATCAGACCGTTTTTCCAACCTGTATTAACAGCAGTGCCATCACATCCTATGACAACTAATTTTTCAAGAGAAATACCACGACCGGACAGATAAGAAATAATAGTAGTGACAATATCTTCAGAACTTCCAGAAGTTGGAGTAACATGGCCGATGTAGACTGAACCAGGTTCTTGAATTAGCGAGTAATGCTCTTCCTTTTTTACTCTACGGAACCTTTTCGAAAGAGCTAGATCTACCACTAACGTGTCGTCCTTCCTCCCAACAGAGACCTTGTAGTGGAAATTCGTCAGATTTACTACAAAATTCAGCCCTAACATTTTGTTTTCCTCTTCTTATTTCGTTTTTGTCTATAATATGGGAGACATCAGAATCGGTAATTAATCCAACGTCGTGCAAACACCTTTATTTGTAATTTTTTTTCTAAATTTTATTAATTTTGAAGGCAATGCGCGACCGGAAGATGTTGATGGATTTAAATAGTATTTCAACATTGTTTTCTGTGGTTCTAATACATAAGAATTTGAGCTATTACATTCCGGAAGAGGCTAATTTAAAAAAGTTAAAATTATCGTAAAAATGTGAATTTTTCCAAATTTCGGCAAAATGTAGAGCACATGCGCGACCGGAAGATATAAACCGATTTTATTTCTTTTTTAACCCATTTTTAGTCTCCCCAATTCGCAACTTTTCCGCGGTATTACGACTTGAAAAAAATTTTGAATTTTTTTCGGCCCACCCTATTTTACTCGTTTGTAGGTCAAATAATTTCTTTAATAAAAATATTTAATGATGCCTATGAGCTTCATTTACTAAATTAAAGTTATTTAATTAGAATATCTTACTACAGAAAAGAATTTAATACAATAATAATAATATGGAATCCTTGAAAAGAAAAGAAAATAAATTAAAAACATTTATAATCTATTTCCTATATCTGTTATTTAAAGCAATTAAACTTCTCTCAGTTTTCAAACTGTTTGAAGAAATGTTTGTAGAACTTTACAGGTGTCTCTACTAATAATATATTCTCTGATGATCTCGTATTATAAGCAAAAGCCTTAATCCCGTTTATTCCTTCATATTCCTAAAAATCTTCCATAATCATTACTTTCAATTGATCCTTATCACCCGAATATATAATAGCAATATTATCAGCAAAAGGAATAATTTTAACATTTAAATTTAAAATAATAAATAAATCGGTAAAATAGATAAAAAAACAAAACATAGGGCCTAATACTGATCCCTGAGGTACCCCATAACAATTTCAGTTACAAAGTAAACTTATTTACAACTGATGAAGGAAACAGATAAAATTACAATAATAATAATAATTTAGTAAGGATTTAGTTTATTACTAATTCAGTTTACAATTTTAACCCTTTACTTTCCGTCATAAGCCATTTCTCATGTTTTGTGGAAAACCTAAATTTTTAATTTTATATAATACAATATCATGTGAAATAGTATCAAAAGTTCTTTTGATGTCAAAAAATAATAAAATTATACTTAGAAATATGATATGCAAGTTCTAAAATCATATTATATTTATATTTTCTAAAATCCGAGTTGGTTTTCTGAAAAAAAAAAATGTTTAATTTATCTAAAGCATCCAAAATTTTAGAATAAATTGATTTCTGTTAGGTTTTAGAAAAACTGAAAGTAAGGAAATAGGATGATAATTATTATCTATGCATTTCTTTCTACCCCTTTGTAAATTGTTTTAACTAGATCTATTTTAAAAACACTTCGAAAAAGTACATTCATGAAAAGATTTATTATTAAGAAACATGATTTTTTTTTCAAAAATATCGGCTTGATAATTTTTACTGTTATTTGATAATCTGAACACCTCTAGATTTATCATTTTATAATCTTTTCGCAACATCTTCTAACTGAATCTCAGTAATATAGATAGACGCATATAACTTTGAAAGAAGCTATCTATAGACGTTATCCTATTATTTAAAGTGTATGTTTCCAATATCATTTCCCGATCAAATTCTTTGTATAATACATGTTAAATCTATTTACAAATTCAAAAGGATTCTTTGTAAGGGAAAAAGTTTCATCCTCATTAATTATTTCAATCGGTTTAGTGTTACTTTTGTTTTGTAATCCGCATAAACTGACAGGCTCCTGTCAGACCTCTGTGGCAAGCAGCTGCTTGAGAGGGTATTTATTTATTTATTTTTATAATTCTTTTATTGTGTTCCAATTCTTTCTTCGATGAGACTTATTTATATATATGTAAAATAGAGAATTTGTCTGTCTTTGAGTGTGGGACTGTTTCTTCCACACCTCCTCCTAGATGAACAAAGCTAGTATCACCAAACATCGTCTACAGCTTCATGTCCCTGTAGCTTATTGCACTCTAAGATAGTTCCTTAGATTAGGTCATTTCCCAAAATTTTGCTCCGAAACGTTTGTCCATTGATAACTTGGAGTTCGACAACGTGCTTCTCCATTTAGAACTTTCAACTCTCCATTCATAAAATAGGCGACAGCAGAGGCCTCCAGAGATTTCGGATATTAGCGGTGGGTTCAATCCCTACCTACCGCAGCTAGGAACCCGGCCTCTAAATCCTAGATAGATAATAACATCGAGTCACCGTTGTGTACCTACGAAATTTCGGGGAGCTGACAACTTCCGCTACTGATGACGTGATTTCAATTAGGAACAAGTGCCTGCTCACCCCTTAACAATATGCCTATGAAGCATCATTTCGAGGCCCGAGTGACGCCGGGAAATTCTGCTAGTTGCCTATTAATTTATTTCTATAGCAATCTTATTTTGTTGCCCTAATTAGGATTACAATACATCATCCCTTATGACGGAAAAACATGAAAATATCCTTTTTCTTATTAAGCACGTGAAACATACTACCCCTGAAACTTGACTTGAAACTAAAATTAGAATTGTTTTCATTTCTCTTCTTTAAAGGTTTTGTTTTCGTGAGTGTCATATAATTTACTGTTAGCTATGACATAATTTGCTGTAAATGCAAGTCGTGAATACTAAAGTCAATATGTTAATATTTTATAAGTTATTATTTTGTGTAATACCCAATATCAGCAATTTACATTGTCAGAGCACCAAAAGAATGAGCTGAAAATTACGCAAAATTTTGCTACTCAGCTTTGATAGATGTCGTTATGAAAGTTAGGACAGTTATTTTTATATTTTAAAACTTAAAGGACAGCGAAGGATCCTAAAAACTACTCATATTTTGTACAGGACTTCTCATTATAAGAGCATCATGCCCTATCACAACCGAAGTTATTGTTGGTTGAGTCATAGTTGACATAAAGTGTGTTTCCTTTAATTAATTCCTTCACTAACCACTATACCAGTTAAGACAAAATCTTGTTTTCTTATCAAGTGAGAATAAGAAAATGTCGTATTTTAAAGTGTATTGCAAGCAATTTTCTAACTGAACTATATTCTGTATTTGAAATAAAGTTCACATAATTTTTTTAAATTCACCTTTTCCTTTGATGCTATTTCTAGCTTTTTTGTCCTCCTTTACCCCATTTCTATCTTTTCTTCCCATGTGACTCCATTTCTAGCTTTTTTTGCTTTCCTTTGACATCGTTTCTGGAGCTTCATTCTTGTCCTTCTTTGACGCCATTTCTAGATTTTTTGTCCTCCTATAACTCCATTTATAACTTTTTTCCCCCATATGACTCCATATCTAGCTTTTTGTTCCCCTTTCGACGACATTTCTGGCTTTTTTTTGTCCTGCTTTAACTCCATTTCTATCTTTTTTCCTCATATGACTGACTTTGTAGCTTTTTTGTCCTCCTTTGACAACATTTCTAGATTTTTTTTCTTCTTTAACTCAATTTATAACTTTTTTTTCTTCCATATGACTTTATTTCTAGCTTTTTTTCTTCATGTGACTCTATTTCTAACTTTTTGTCCTCCTTTGACGCCATTTCTAGATTTTTTGTTCTTCTTTTATAACATTGGTATCTGATAACCCTAGCCTTACTTAAAGCTGCTAATAAGTTTTTATATACTTTACAATGATTGATTTCATCATTCCGTTATACCGTTTGGTTATTTGTCTTCTTATATTCATTGAATTTATTAATCCAGCATTATTCCTTATGGTTTTAATTTTTTTGGTGTTCTTTAAACTACTTCTACATTTTAAAACTGCATCTTGTGTTACTGCAATAAAATTCGAAAACCTTTCATTCACTTCTAAAATTTTGCGTTCTAAAACTATCATCTAATTATATATCTTTAAACGTTGAGTTCTGGTTATGATGGCAGTTTATTACATCATCATTTGTTCTGCAGTTTGCTTTCACAGAAACAATAAATTTTCTATTTTGGAACTCTGATAATACGGATCAACAAATTAATACATCCGAGATGCGGATACAAAGGGACAGAGACGTAAAATTGCGATCTGTGTATCTGTGTATCAAGATTTTTGCTTCATAAGAATTAATGTAAATAGAGGAATGAAGCCAAGGATATTTGCATTTTCAAGTTCATATCGCTACAAAAATGTAAACTTTGCTTTAAAATTGTTATAAATAGCTTAATTTGACGTTTATATTTTGCAAAATTAAACAACGTATCTTCATTACTTTTTTTGCCAATGAATTCTAAGTTTCTATTTGTCACCTAAAGGGGTAGATGAATTCAGTGATAATATATTTACATATTCTAGGTCACTGATTGGACTTGTTTCAAACTTTAGACTTGCCCGAAACCTTCCGACACGCCCTAACTCGCAAACTGTTGTAAAATGTATTTGCACTTGTTCAGCATGGAGAATGATATAGAATTCTGAACCCATTCAGAGGGGGCCTGGTGAGATCTCTGAAGGCAAAAAAACGAAGTTTTGAGGATAGTGCTTCGCTAAATATCTATTGATTGGGAAGAAAAAATTTGGCTGAAAATAAATTTAACATCTGAATCAAATTTATCTAACTCTGGATTTTCAACAATGTCCAGGTTAATATTTAAAGAATTGTGAAATCTAAAATACTTCAAACAGTACTGCTAGTCATAAGAATTTACTTCAGAGGCTAATTAAAACTTAAATAATAAGTATTGTTTCAAACTATTTAATAAAAAGAGTGTATAATCATTTTTTGAAAAAATATTAGAATATATATTTTGGAAGTTTCAGTAAATTATTGCTTCAATATCAGTTAATTTTTGTGTCAGAAGTGGCATTACTGTTGTTAATATTCCAGCTTCCATAACTCTGTAAACAGTGACTTTTGAAATTCAGAACTTAAATGGACGTGATATAGACCTTTATCTTTTGCAACATTTAACTCTAAAAGTCTAATTTTTGAAGTTATGAAACATCCAATTTGGTTTTCGATTGGCATAACATTCCATTTTTTTTAGTTTCTTTTTTCCCTAAGTAGTGTAGTGTTATTGATTGCCTATTACTAATCATCCTAAATATTTAATTTCTAATGATCTTGGATCACTTACTTTGTTATAGTAATATTTGAAACACTATTTTAGAGTTGTTTGTGAATCGACTGAAGAATAAAATCATCAGTTGTTATTAAGTTGGATTTTTCTGAGCGATCCTTTTTTTTCACATAACGGTCACAAATACCCTAAAAATCAAAATTGTTTAAGGAACTGTTTCCACTAAGCAGCTGTTAGGAGAGATCGAAGACATCTTTCAAAGCCATCCAGCGTGCTCTTTAACGTGCATAAAGTATGACCCTTCCCCCACCCCGAGCCACACTAACCACCCCGAGCCACCCCGAGCCGTTATTTAAATATGTAGTTTCAGATGGTAAAAATCGGGGTGAAATCCGGTACACAATAGAAAATATCATACCTTACATAAATATACGATGTAATATTTTCATATATACATTCAACTTATTGAAAGAGGGAACGTCGTTTCGGCATAAATTATTTCCCTCTGTCTCAGTGTTTTTTGAAACATTATTTGAAAAATATTTGTAACGTTTATATATAATTTTTTTTCTCCTCCTTTTCGGTTGCTATCATTCTCATGAAATGCGGAGGGCTTTGCCTCCAACATTCTTGTTCGGTAATCAGATCTGCCCTGCAATCATTACCACATAAAACTGACTCTGCAGCTATAAAACAGATATGACATAAATGTACGAAAGCAGCTGATTGTTAGGTAATATTTTTTATTAACAAGAGTTTAATATTTGGAATGTGGATCGATTATTATCGATCGATATTGAATAGAACAATTTTAAGAAAAATTTCTGAATTAATGGAAATTAATATATATATAAAATTTGTCAAATTTAGCTCCTAATCGCAATTAAATGATAACTGAAATGTTCAATTTCGAAATATTTATATATCAATGATTCGTATTGCATTTAGTTTATGTTTTGCATTTCATTACATTGTCGGTCCCATCAAAGAAATTGGGCTACCAAACAAACACACTCACTCAGGCCCGGATCTGTAAAATATAAAGGAGGAATGAGCAAGGTGGTTCAAAGTGACTCCATCTAACCAGAAAAAAGTAGGTGTGGGGAGAGAGATTGGAATAACATTGCAGTATAACATTTCCCTACTCGTTATTGAGGTTTTTAAAAAAAAGCTTGAAAAATACATGAAATAAACATAATTTAATGTTTACCTCCATTACCTTTGCCAGCATTCTCAAAGGGCGAGGATCCTTGTCCTCTTCCCCGCATTAGATGCACCCTGTATTCCCTTATACATTCACAAAAACTTCCATACATATATGCGATGAGACATGATTCTCACAAACAGTTCTCACCATTCCTAATTAGCATCTTACGAACGAAATATCAAGCATAAAGAATATGAAATATCATATTTCAAATATCACTATAGGTTTACGTTTGGAACTAATAAATGCAACTAAGATTCTTATTTACCGAATTAAAAGAAGTCAATTACAACTACCACTGCTTTCTCTAAGGCGTGATCCAAGTTGGTTTTTCAAACAGAGAAGTAGACTTATATGAAATATTTGAATAATTGATAAATAGTTTGAAAGTTACACTGTTCGTCGTTAAAATTTCCCGCCTCCCAAAATAATATTTCCCTCCGTTTTAGTGGTTTTAAAAATATATCTATATTCAATATCTTTACTATACTTTGGCTAATGCTATATTTTCTACTGTTTATGTGTATTTAATTATATTAAAAGAAGATAAAAGTAGAAATAGAAAACGCTAAATGCAGTTTCATTTTAATAAATGATATATATAATAGATGGTTATCGAGTAATGAAGACTGAAAAAGGAAAACCGATTGCTTTAAAATATTTTAGAGTAATAAAAATGACTAACTGTATTATTACAAACATTTCGACTAGACACGAGGTAAGTGAAACATTTTGACCAATAAAGGTGAATTTACACCGTATGGACAAATTATTATAAACATGGCATCCTGTGCGAAGTACCATGAATCATACCAATGCATGCAAAATTTCGTACTGATGCAATACTTTCTTCTACAAATGCATCTTTTTGCAGGACGGTGAACTTTCCCTCAAGAAGAAGAAATTGTCCGCCTTGTTACAGATTTAGGAAATACAGATTTCATCGTTTTGCTAAAAGAGAAAAGCCATCCCATTGCAGCAGCCAAATCCTCAAGCTTTATAGAGTACATTATCAAAATGCCTGAAAGTTCTAGAAAACCTAACTTCTATACGCCTTCTATTCCCCTCGCAAGAAATAATCATGTTATACTCTATGTACTGCTAGAGCTGTTTTAGCTCGTGATATTTTTCGAATTACAAATATAATTTAGCCAAAATGAACCGAAACCAATATTCAAAATTTGTATGGAAATAGTTTACACCGGAACGACGTTCCCTCTTTCATTTAGACAGCTTTTCCCCCGACTTTAATTCTCTTTTCTTCTAGATTCAGGTCTACATATGTATACGGTGTGATATTTTCGAATGTTTTCGGATTTTACCCCGATTTTTACCACCTGAAACTATATAGTTATATAACTGGATTAAAAGAGAGAAAAATATGTATGTCTTGTTTGTCTAGTTTGTTGCTTTTATTCTTATAGAGAATAAAAGTAACAGCTAATTTATTTACTGATGCATTATGTGCACGTTTTCTGCCACGTGACTTACATATTATTATCAGAATAGAGGAATTACATAATGAATTCCAATTAAAACTTATTATTTTCGAGCTGCGTCTGTTTTTGCGACGTGAACTATCTACCACAATGCCCACACCCACTCTTGTGATTATTCTAGGCCTTCTTTGTCCAATTGAATTCGTGTATGATGGAAACTTCTTAAAACGACTCTTTTCGATAAACATCGCAGCTATACCCATTGCCGACGTTTCGACCATACTAAGAAAAATTGTTGCAGCAAACAGTGCTGAAATCGATGAGGCACCGAACATTCAGCATCCGTGTGGGTATATAATTCTCCTGCCTGGAAACACAGGAAATGACACAGCATGTTCGCACTGGATTAGAGAAAACTATATTTTAAAACATAAATTTCATCATGTTTCATATCAGATGACACGTGTTATACTTCTTTCAACAGAACCTACCTAAACTTCAGTTACTAAAATTCAAATGGAACTCAAGAGTTCTCAAAGATACCCTTAGACCCATTTCTCAATACCTTCCAGCGAGCTATTACTGGTATATCACAAAAACATTGAAAAGCTAGAAACTACTTTCCACGGCAATCTCATAATTTCCTCAAGCAGAAGGAATACACAACGCTATACTTCGAATTTCTAAACCAGCCACCTTATTAGAAATTCAAAAACTCCTCTCACCTCAGACACCGTAGCTGAGTTTCTGCAATATCATCCATTATTCTTCAACCTGCATGATTGTAAAACAACTCACAATTTAAGACTGCTTCTCATTACTCCAGGAATACATCAGTACCTACAAACACAAGTCTCGAAGCAATGGATTTCTCCCTTACACCTGATATCCTTATAAACCTTATATAAAAGCTCTCTCAGACGCGTTTGGTCACAACCTCTATTATCCTCTATCTTGAAGGAACTGTATACTACTGTGTAACAGGAATGGCTTCTCACAACATGACATGATTTCCAAATACTCGTTATAATCTATGTCAGATCCAGTTCAAGCTATTTTGAAGACACAGAGAGATTCTAAGGGGCCGGCATCGGAGAAGGTATGCGAATAAATCCGTAATAGCCCTTTATCAGGAAGTTTTGTCACAAGTTAATGAAAATATTTTCATATATTTCCTACATGTTGTAGGTTAAAATTGAGTGTGTTCAATTCTTTCTTATAATTTTTTTAAGGATTAGCCCCCTGGGCGTGGAGGAAAACACGTGTTTGGGTTGGACAAAAACAAACCTAACACATAAGAGCATTAGCTCGCTGTATTTAGAGTGTTGGAATGATTTGTTCCAGGAGACATAATAGCAGTGTTTGTCAATTTTTATTAGGAAAGTATTTTAATTAAAGAAGTGGTGGGTGATGAAAAAAAATTGATTTTATATTTAGAAGGAAAATAAAATAATATGTCTATAATACAATTGAAATGTCAATCAGAACTTTATTCGAAAGAGCAAAAAGTTTCAAGGGATAGAAGATGAATTAATTAAAACACGGTCATGGTTTGCTTACAATCGTAGAGAATTAACTGCTAAGCTAAATCATGTCTCAATAGAAGTTCATGTAATACAGGATACAAGATAATGGAAGTAAGGTTTTTAAATGAATGATTCTTTAATGTAAATGATTTAGTAGAAGTAAATTTTTCCGGTAATCTACTAACGTTTGCTGATGATATCATTCTGCTAAATGCAGGTATAATTTAGAAGTGGGTGTTAGATGTGGACAAAAACGATTAAAACAACAAAACGATTAAAATACAGCAAAAGTTTGTTTCAGAAAAACAAACTTTTCGAAAATCAAGAGAAAAAGATACATATGATCATTCAGAGTAGGAACAAGCTTAACTACTTATCCATTAAAACACATAACTCTAAGGGTTAATATAAATTAAATATTTACCAAAATGCATGTTCCTGTCCAAATGTGGAAGAGGTTAATAAAATTCGTTATTTGAGAATTTTCATTGACCATGATTTTAAACGGAAATCGTTCATAAAATATACTTGTGATAAACTTAGAAAATGTGAAAGTTGAAAACTCTTATTCTAATGGATGTTATAATAATAACACATAAAGCTCTCTACGAATCAATCATTAGTTATGGTATCAGTATATATGGATGCACATATAAATCTGATTGACCCAAAATTAAACGAATACAAAAAAGTACTCTAAATTCAATAAATATGTAATGATGATTGATTGATGAAGAATAACTTGGAAATAGTTTTCATAATATGAACAATTTGTTAGTTATTGTTATAGAACATTTTTCTTATTTATGTAATTACCATTACAAATTGCTCTAAAAATGAATACAAGGATATAATTTTGCATGCGATCAATAAAAGGAGAAAGTGTGAAAATTATTTTGTCGAGCTAATTTTTCACAGTAAGAGTGATAATTCGCGGATATTTTATCAAAGACCCAAAATTTTAATGTCTACCTAGAGGTCTGTCATGCCTGAGCACTTATTAAGAAATTAAAACTAAACTTTTGAAATGGTTATTAAATGTAAATATTTGAAAAGCAATGTTTAAAAAGTCATATCCTGTATCAAGTATTGTTTTAAGCAACTACAATATTAGTGTGAAATGGTGTCTTTTAGAACAGATGATAATTTGGTTACTAGAGCTTAAAGCGTAGTATAACAGATTTGACAAGATAATATAATTAAAAAGTTAATCACTCTTCGAACTGTTTTGTTATTGTTTTAGTAAATCATAATAGCATTTCGATCTGTGAATACAGGATAGTAGGGATGTTAGTCACTACTATCCTGTATCCTATCCTGGTGTTCTTACGTTCCTTTTTTTTATCATTTGCACATCTACCTCCATAGCTTCCGTCCTGTCAGTTTCTGGGATATACATTGCTTCCTCCGAGGTGTTTCGATTTCCACTTTGAGAGGTGTATCTTTCAGATGGAAGTTTCCATCGGGATTAAGCTTTGAAAATTTTTCAAGCATGCAACATCTATTAGTACCGATCAGATCCGAATCTGGGGGGGGGGGGATCTTTCGTTTTTTTCCCGAATCAGGGCATGGTACCGATATACACAGATCTTATAATCACTTGAGATTCAAAAATATAGTTGGAATTCAATGTGATCTATATATTCTACATAATTATTGGATTTCTGCTAGATATTGCTGCTTAATATTTGGTCTCTAATTCATTGTAACCTGTTTTCGACTTTTAATAAATAACAGAAAAAACATATATTTACAAAATATTTAATTTAATATAAAAAAAAACATTATTTTACTGTCCTTATCGATTTCTAATCTTTCACTTAGTTACCACCAGAAAGATTAATGTAAGAATGAAATATAATATTTCGTGTTTAAATAATAAACTCTCCGACATAAGTAGGATTTCTCTAGATCAGTTTCTTCTAACGTGGGAACTAATTTCCTATAAATGAATATTTCTGCTCTTCGTTAATAACTCGTATCTGTCAACTCGTGCTAAGGTGACTAACTGCTCGTAAGTATGCTTAATCCGCCTCCTGAGAGATTTCTGCACATTGAGTCAAGGTTTCTTAAACCTAGAATTCGAAACGAAGGAAATTGGGGAGTGTTAGGAGCTATAAAAATTTGATCCCCCCTTGCTACCCTCCTAAAAAGGGATAATAAGGAAAATATCCTTCTGCTATCTATGGAATGCGAATGCCGAAAGTAACCAGCTATATGTCAAATAAAAGTTTCTGAAGCGGGAAATGTCATAAACTACAAATAATGACTCCCCATGCTTTCTTCCCTGGGAAAAAAGGGGAAATATGGAAGTCGTTCTATTATATCTTCCAAGTTACGGGTTAAATGAAAGTTCATATAATGATGGCCGTAAATTATTTCGAATTTTGTCCCTGATAAAGGGGCATTTTCGCGGGGTTAGAGTTTAACTAGTCATGTCACAAAGTAAAGCTCGTGACGTCTCCAATATCATGGGTTACCTCAAACACGACTCCAAAAGGAAGGGGAAATCTGGTCGATGTTTATGTGTCATATATCAAATATACGTTTTTGAAAATAGATGTTTTAGTGACGACAAATAAACTATAAATCAATTCAATTTTTCAAAGAGATACCTATCTTTCTATATGGGCTCTAAAAAGTAAAAAATAAATCTCAAACATACTGTGATGTAATCAGTCACAGAGTTCGTATTCATTTAAAGGGAAGATAGGGAGCCGAGTTAACTACAAAATTGCCAGCTCCCTATCTTCCTTTGAAGTGAATGTAAACTCTGTAACTGAATTCACCATGAATATGCTTTAAGTTTATATTCTACTTTTTAGGGCCCATAGAGGAAGATAGGTATTTTTTAGACTTTTTAATTTATTAAAGCATATTTTTTTCAAATTTTTATTTTTGTACTCTATTACATACGAGTTACGTAATATATTTAGGCATGCGAATTTTATAAAGCAATAGCAGTTTCGAAATCACTACGTGCAAAACGTGTGTGCAGTCCTTTGAGCAGGAAAGAATCGAGTGCTCGAAAAACGAACTTAGCGATCACTTAAGAATAAACGTGAGGAGAACTAAGGAGTCTAAGAACAGTGGTGTGGGAAAACAAAACACTTTTGATCACACCCTCATTTTTAAGAGCATTCATCCTCATCCAACTGAGACACATCAATATTTTTATTATAATAAATTATTTTAAATATTTTTAAGCTTTTTGATAGAAATATGAAACGTAAATTGCGTTGCTTTAATAAATATTTCAATAAATAATATAGGAAAAAAAATCTGTATTATTTTCCCAACATTTGTTAAAATTCTTCAGAATATTTAGCCGCAAATACAGCGCTGTCGATAACAGTAGACGGCAATTTGTTTCATAATCGTGTTAGAGAGCAGTATTAATAACGGTGAGCATTTACATGCACTCCGCGAACACTGTGTCGTTCACGAGAGATGGGTTTCCTATGCCTGATGTAGATGACAATTCTGATGTAGGTTTTGAAAGCCTAAACAGCAGAAAAATTAATAATTATCGTAACCTTTTTAGAAAACCAAAAAAGACAAAATTATCATGTAAATCAGCGGTTCCAAAGCAATATTTTCCAAAAAATACCTAAAACATTTTACAGAGTTATAATGTGAACTTATACACATAATTTTGTTTACGAAAAAAAGGCATCTTCAGATAAAGTATAAGAACAAAATAGGTACTACTGAAAACAATTATTTATTTTCTCACATTAAATATTATGCCAATTCACATGTGAATGATGTTGACACTAAAAAATTCGAGTAGCAGTGGCAGTAGCTTCGTGTATAAAAGTTTGGGATCTCTGCTGTAAATGAAAATTCTTGCCTCAACGGCATAAATTCTTCAAAAACTGGTACAAACAAACTCGTTAAGAAGTAACTAATCAAACTCTAGATAGTGTTTCAAAATACAAAAGACAACTTGCGTAAAAAGCTATGCTGTAGCTTTTTCAATAGTATAAGGTGTGGCACAGGTAAAACCAATATTACATATGTTTCATTTCGTGAGAAAATTTTTGTATTAAAACTTGTTGAATTTAACGATTTGTTTAACTATTTAATGACTTATGGAAAAAAGTCCTAAATATTATGAAAATATTGTGCTTGAATAATATCGTTTCGCTTGGCATTTTAAAGCGCCGTTTTGCACGCATAATATAACTACTTAATACAGGATGTTCCTGAATGAACGCATAAACTCTGCATGGTGATATTCCTCTTAGTAAGAGGATCAAATATGTCCATGGAACTATGTCCGTGTGAGTAATACTTTCTGAGTAAAAAGAATGTAGGCTCATGGTGTCACATCCGTTTTGCAACCAAACATACTTTATTGGAATGTTTAAACAACGGAAGATCAAGCAACAGGCGTGGTATGTAATGATATAATTTGCAAGCATGGCTAATAAGGCAAATTTGAATATCTCTATGATTAGTAGGTACCGATAAAGTCATACATGGGCGACAAGTAATACTGTACGTACATGATGTGTTACACGAAAACAAATGTCGTGGAAATGTGCTAGCTGTATCACAGTGGCAGGTGTTCACAGGGGTCACCCCTCATGTGTGTGCATGACGGGAATGGATGACTGGACACATTCCAATAGTGCAGTGTCAGTCTCTTAGATTCTCTTTTATAATGGGTGATAGTCGGTACACTAGCTCCTTGATGTGATCCCAAAGAAGAAATCCAATGGCGAAAGATGTGATCATCTGACTGGCCGATAAACGGGATTGCCACGTCCAACCCAGCGTCCCGGGTATGTAGTATCCAACCATTCTCTGACATCAGCAATAAAATGAGTTGGTGTTTTGTGATTTATTCAAAGGTTACTTTGGGTGGTCAGACTATTTGGCAGCTGCTATGACCAATAATGCAGTTACCCAAAACAACACCTACACGTTCACAGAACAACATACCTGGCGCTGTTGTTGGTGGGGGACATGGAAATTGGAACGTGACCACACATGGCTGTTGAGGCAATTCAAGATGCCGTCAACTATGAAATGCACTTCGTCCGTCCACAATACACGTCCAATTAAATGCTTATCTGCCTCACGTTGGCTTCCTCAGTACGGCTTCCTGTAGTGCTGACCCACTGACTGGCCATATGACTTCTGTCACGAAGACTCGTTATAGGGAGCACATTTCCAATATCTCTGATGTGATCATCTAGTTGTTGCATAATGTGGACATTGGTGTGAGGACGTGTTGGGTAACGACGGTCTTACTCTCCACCAGTGTGCAAGACATTCTCATGACACTCTGCAAAGAGCAGGTACCTCTCACAGTACTCTCGAATGAAATACACGTTGAAATCTGACATCATACGTTGCTCGGCCGGCGCGTGACGACGCCTCTTTATACCAGCCACGAGGATGCACCTCAACATGAATTTACACTGGTTTCTATAAAAGAGGAAAATCCCTATGTTAAATTAATGGGAAGCTAATGTCAAAGCTCTATAACTTGTAAAGGAAGTTTTTTTTGTTTTGAAAAATGTGATTGCAGATAAAGATCTCAATCAAATAAATTAATATCTCTATTTTCAATAATATTCGTCCAGTCTTTAATGAGTTATTGGATTTTGAATATTTAACAACAGTAATGCCAGTCGTAAGAAACTTATACAAAACTGAAGAATAGTGAAAGAATTCTTTACACAAAGTTCTAAACTGTAAATTTATTTTATTAAATACTTTGATACAATGCTTATTACTAAGTTTTAATTAACTTCTGAAGTCACTTTTTGTGGCTGGAATTGTTATCGGTAAATATTCAAACTTCCATAACTCATTAAATACTGAACGAATATTGTTGAAAATCGAGATATTGATTCATTTGATTGTGATTTTTGTCTGCAATCACGTTTTTCTGAACAAAAAACTTATTTTAGAAGTTATTGAGCTTTGACGTTAACTTCCTTTTGACTGAAGAAGGATTTTCCTTAATTTATGGAAACCAGTGTAATTTACATAAATGGGCCATGCGCATTTCCTCAGAAAACGAAACACATTGCAGGCGAGCTATTTATTTCGTAAACTAATCGATCATATATCCGCCGAAAGATTCGTTTGTTTGTGAGAGGATTTCATGTCCTCAGTCTTTAGACTCGTTTTACTCCTCGTAAACTATCGCCCACATAAGCATAGTCATTTGGGCATAATTGGTCCTCTCACGAAAAGGAATATCATCATGCAGAGTTTAGGTGGTATTTCAAGTACAACTGTGGAGCATATTATTTTATGGGCGCTTAATGACAGTTCTTGAGTAAGATTTATATGTCTGGAACTAAACCACGATATATAAATGATATGAGATTTAGAAACAAAAAAATATGCTTCGTCTTTTATGAGATGCTTTCACGTTTGAAATTTCGAATGTATCCAGCAAGGTTCATCCATCGCGTGACAATCAGAAAATAGGGCGGAAGGCTGCAGTGATTAAACGAAAGCCAATTCACTTGTATTAAATTTCTGTATAATATTGTTGGTGGTTTATTTGTTTACACAATCTATCCTCTGGGTATATAAATATATTTTTACAGTAATTTTAAATTTGTGTGAAAAAGTTTAAAACTGGTAATTAATCAAAAAGACAACGTTTGTTTCTTCAGTCAATTGTGATTTACCTCATTTCAGTTTTATTTTAATTTTTGCCCCCTTTACATCCAAAGAGTATTAAAACACTCTTCCCTACTGTAATTAATTATTTTTTCTTTTTTCCTAGTTTTTCTTCCACCTTAAAATGCACTGTACCCTTTATATTTTAAATATCATTACTTTGAATCAAAGTAGGTAGAATTTCCTCCTTTAAATCTTTAACCGTTTCTGCATTTGCGCAAAAGAAATTATTCCTTTTAAACAAACATTTGTCTTTAAATTAAGCAAATTTCGCGGGCCGAAAACATTTGTAGAAATGTGACATGTTATAGCGAAATGTGAATATAATAAAATCAGGCTAGTGACCAAAATATATTCCTTGTACTGAATGCTATGAAAAACGTGCTGTGACAATTATATACTGAAAAATAATTATAATGGAAAAGATTTGGGTTGGGTTGTTTTACCTCTGAACGGCACTTTTTTCACACCATGGGCTAAATGGCCAGGTCACATGGACCCCGAAGGCTCAGAGAATGTTGGGGGAGGGGATCCACTGGAACAGCTGTTGGGAGACAGATGATAGCCTCCCATCAAGGCCATCCAGCGTGTTCTTTAACGTGCACAGGGTATGGCTCTCCCGTACACGGGGCCACGGCTTAACGTCCAATCCTACGGACGGCGGTCTTTCCAAGTCCATCGGTGTCCCCATCTGACCGTGGGCAGGGCGGGGAATTTTGAGGAGATAAATCTCAACGCTGACCCAACTGGGACTCGAACCTGGGAACTACAGATTACGAGCCTGGCGCGCTACCAACTGAGACACCCCATGAAAAAGATCTAATGTGTATCAGATTTTACTTTAAAAAAATCGCTAAATTTTTTAACTGTCTTTTCCAGTAATCATCTCTCCTTGAATTCTTAAATGATGTCGAAATTCTGCAACACATTGCCTGGAATATATTTCCGTGTCATTACAAAAATGCAAAGATATACTGAAAAATAATTATAATGAAAAAGATTTGTGACAAACAAAAGATTTGTGAAAAAGATTTGTGAAAAAGATACTGAAAAATCGCTAAATTCCGTATTGGCTGCTGATAATGAAACTAAACTAATTAACGAACTTAGCTGAAACATTAATTATTAGATGACAAATATAACAACGGAAATTTAACAAATGATATAATAAAACGGGTGGATTTGAACTGCTTTGAAAATCTTTTCACTTTACCGTTACTTATCCCATAATGCAATCAAAAGAGCGTAGATCAAAAAGTTTGAAAATCCCGTTTTATGCCAGGATCACGTGGCAACACCAGTTTAAAACATTTATGCCACTCAATGAGATCAGCAAAAATTTCCTACATACAACGCACGTGATTCATAGCGCTGTAATGGTTTCGATATTTCACAGCTTTTAAATCATTGCAGAGTAGCCAGATGTACTCGTGCGAAGCGCTTTTTCCAAAGTAACAGTAGATGGCAGTGTATGTGACCGCTGCGAAGGAGGCTGCACGTGCCAAGGTCATTTGGTGACAACTGCTGTGTGTTAAGACTGTGATTGTAGTTATGGTAATGACTGTCTTCGTAAGTTTGCCTTTTTAAGTGGCATAAGCGATTCAAAGAAGGACACGAATCTGTTGCCGATGATGCAAGACCCTGCCAGCCTTCTACCTTAATAACTCCTGAGCAAAACGTTCTGGCAATCCTGAATGAAGACAGACCAATAAAACACTTCATGAAGTGGCTGTCAAAATGTCAGTTGGATAAAGTCAGTTGAAAAAACCTATCAGAAAATGTCACGAATATGTGCCCAATAAATTCCACACAGTTTGACTCAAGAACAAAAATAAAAAAAGGGTACAGCTGTGCAAGGAGATGCTTAATCGTTTTTAAAGCCAGGGTCCAACCTTCATGAGTCCAATTGTAACTTGCGATGAAACTTGGATACTACTAGCTGAAATTAAAACTTTTAAGGAGTGAAACAGTAGGTAAAGCAAAACTTGATTCTCTTTGAAAACGATATTCTCATATGCGCCAGAGGCGATATGCGTTCTTCTAGTTGTATGGTAAATTTCAGTTCTCTGCTTTAAATTAGCGAACCAGCGTTTGATGGCTATGGAAGGGTTTCTCCATCACGACAACATCGTGATCGGATGCGAAAAGTTTCCCTTTCAAAACTTTTATCAGTTGCGGAAAGAGGAAAAAATCGCAGGGTGCTAAGTCATCCGATTTTTTTTTCACTACGATCCTGAAACAAAACAACAGTCGAGTCAATGGAAGCATCCCGATTCACCGAGACCCAAGAAAATTCGGGTTTCTCGTTCAGCTGGGAAACAAATGGTTCTGTGTTTTTGACATCAAAGGTGTTCCCGTTATTCACTTTGTGCCTCTTGGATCAACCATGAATAAGGAAGCCTACTTGAAGGTTCTCAGAGCCAAACTTCAGCGTGTCATTCGTGAAAACGTCCGGAACTTTCTGGTGTGACTTGGTTTCTCCATCACGACAACACCAGGCCCCATACGGCTAATATTGTGCAGCTTGTGATTACTGCCATAGGTGTTGAGATTCTGCCACATCCTCCATATTCCCCGGACTTAGCACCATTTCTTCTTTCCGCAACTGAAGAAAGTTTTGAAAGGGAAACATTTCGCATCCGACCACGAAGCTTGAGGAGCCACAACGACAACACTTCACACACTTTCGGAAAATGGCTTCAAAGACGCTTTTATTGCATCGGTACAACGATGACAAAAATGTGTGACGTTCAAGGGAGAGCATTTTGAGAAAGACAAATGCTAGGAAGATTCAGAGGATGATATTTAACTTTTGGCTTCTGTCCACGAATTAAATGATCACGCTATGCACATTGTGCCTTAGAATTGAAATAAATTCGCTTTATAAAATTAAAATAATAAAACTCGAATAATATCTGGTCATACGAGCGAAAGAGACCGCGAAAATTAATAACGTCAGAAGAAATAATTGAAATTATTCGAAGAATGGAGGGTGGGTAATCACATCCTACTGTTTGTAGGGATCTGCATATCGCCCCCTCCCCTGTAACAACAATCACGAAAATTGACAATAAAATTAAAAAGAATGGAAACTGCAAGACGGAATACTGCTACGAGTCTCAGATATACCCGTTATCTTGAGATTGGAAAAAGGAACAGTTATTCTGACTGCGGGTTGAGGAGTTAAATTAAAGAAACATTCCTCTCGCACAAAGTATTATTTGTGATGAATCGAAGAGTTTGTTCAGTGAGATGAAGGAAAACGAAGACAGCGACGAAACTTCCATAGTTACCAAAGGCTTGTTCGCTAATTTAAAGCAGAGAACTGAATTTACCATACAACTAGAAGAACGCATATCGCCTCTGGCGCATATGAGAATATCGTTTTCAAAGAGAATGAAGTTTTTTCTTTACCTACTGTTTCACTCCTTAAAAGTTTTAACTTCAGCTAGTAGATGATGGGAAAAATGCAAATAGTATTTTAGTAATAATTATACAACATAAAAGTGTTAGTCTTTTAATTCTTAAATCTAAAATGTTGCATTTCACACACCTCACTCAGAAAAGGGAGTAGATTATTGTTGTCAGTGGAATATCTCTTAGAGAGAACCGCTAATTTTTCAAATTTCTGTTCTCTACATATTATTTAAAGAACACGTTAACAGATTGGGATAGGAGGAAGCCCATTGTTGACGGGTTTCTAACCTCCCATCACATTTTATCACATCACCTCACACACGTTGATAAAAAAAAATAAAAAATTTAAAAAGCAGCGGAAAAGAACAATTTAGATAATTGACTAAATGTCATTGTAACGGGATCCCGATAGCTAAGAGAAAGTTGGAAGAAGGGGACCCACTAGACAGCTGTTAGGAGACAGGTGATAGCAGCACGTCAAGGTCATATAGTATGTTCTTGCACGTGCACAAGATATGATTTGGGTTGTTTCACGTCTTAGCAGCACTTTTTGCCCCCAAATAGGGAAAATGGCCAGGTTACAAAGGCCCCGAGTACTGAGGGAAGGTTGCGGGAAGTGGTCCCAGTGGAAAGATGATGATGACTTAATCAGACACTGAACAGAAGAGAATGGTGGTGGTATCGCAGCAGACCATGGCCGATACTACGGATGTGCCGGACTTCGATCCATCTGTGAAGACAGGTAGGAAGTCCGTGTGCTCATCACCGTGGCTGTGAATGTGTTGCCAGTACATGCAGTCAGGTGTAAAGGCCTTCACCATTCTGAAAAAGGAAAAAATCGCAGGAAGGGGAAAGAACGAGTCATGGTGGAAGGGTCTCTTTTATCGATTGGGCAAGGCCATCGAGACTAATGTTGATGTTTTTGAGGTAGCCTCTGTCAATTTCTAAAAAAATTGTTGCCATATTTATATATTTTGAATTCTTTAATCAACCATCATAATGTTCGAATTTTTTTGAGCGACTATACACGAAGGTTGCCAGATCACTAATTTCTAACGGCTGTTGGGAGACAGATGGTTGCCTCTTGTCAAGACCATCCAGTGTGTTTTTAACTTGCGCAGGGTATGGCTCTCTAGCACACGGCGCCCTGGCTTGATGTCCCATCCGACGGATGGCGGACTTCCCAAGCCCATTGGTGTCTTCTACTGACTGTGGTCAGGGCAGGGAGTTCTGCAGAGATAAAACTGAACGCTGACCCAGATGGGACTCGAACCTGGGAACTGCAGATTGCGAGCCTGGCGCGCTACTGACTGAGCCACCCCTGCCCTGCCCAACCCAGAAGGACATGTCATACAAACATGCAAATAGAAGGGTGGATGTACGCATTTGAAATATGCAAATGATGATAATCCGGCGCCAATGACGTGTGTGGCTCTAGAGATAAAAGGTGCAAGACGGAACAAGGATGGTATTGTGTTTATGCAGGTGTAAGTCGTGCGAGTGGTTGAGATTTGGTGGTTCCACTTGAAAATTGTTCAGCAAAGGTCAAAAAATGCCTGGTACAAGCCGTCAGCAGGTTCATCGCCATTTGGATTCTTTTGAGAGAGAAAGAATTATAGGCCTATATGAAATGGATGGACTACACGTCATGTTGTTGCCCATGTTCATCGGAATGCACGAACTGTTGGACGCTGTTGGCAACAGTTGCGAAATGAAGGTTCTAGCATGTATTGCAGAGGGAGTGGTGTCGTCCGACAGACGTCAGTATGGCTTGATAGGAGAATGGTTCAACATGCTCGTTCGTCACCACAAAGCACTGCAGGCGATATTCGATGGGCTATGTCAGCAGCCGTGGACGTCCCCATAATGACCCGAATGATAAACCGAAGGTTGCATGAGGCACACCTGCGCTCTATGCAACTGTTACGTCAATTGCCATTGACTGCAAATTGTTCTGCAGCACATTTTGTTTCCGTTACTGGGAGGAACGCTCATGTACACACTGATAGGGTCTCCAGACAATGTTTGCAACATGTTCAAGTATTGCCATGACCAGCAGGATCTCCAGAATTATCTTCAACAGAAAATCTGTGGGACCACACTGAACGACGTGTGCAATTCTCCCACCAGCCAGCGCGGAATCTCGATGAATTATGGGAGAAACTCAATGCTGCTTGGTGTCCAATTCCTGAAGACCATGTCCATCGACTGTATGACTCCATGCCACGCCTTATTGCTTCCTGTTTATCGTTCATGGCGGTGCAACCACCTAGTGAAGCAATCATATTGTGCTCCATTATCTCATCTTCTGACTACTGTAAGAGGCTGCAAATTAAATCACAGTAGGCCAACATGTATTGCTATATGTGTGCTACATTTCACCCCTATCTCCTCATTCCTTCTGGGTGGGGCAATTTCAATGTCGTGCAGTGTATAATGTGGACTTTTCTGCACAAGCATAATGCGATTTTGTGCCAGATCGTCAAATCAAACTATAAATTGAAATTTATTTTTAACCGATTATGAGAATATTGGTTTTTGTTGAAAGTGCAATAGGTGCATCGGATGACAGAAAGAGGGAATAATAATTATATATAGGAAAGTGTGCTGTGAAATACTTGCGGGAAGAAATGCATTTTACTAGATTATCAGAAGATAAGTTTTCAATGAATGGCAACTTGATTAAACGGTCACAGTTACGCCTTTACAATTTTTATTTCATTTAATCTCCGCTTGCGCAGACCTGTCTCGAAATCAGTTGCATCAACCACATCGGTTTTTGATTAAATGAAAATAATAACACTTTTAATAATATATCGAAGTTTTATACAGGTAGTTTGAGTTAACTATGAAAAGGTACAATCTAAGTAAGACAAAATAACAATCGGAAATATTAATTTTTTCCCTTTTTTATTTCATATACCTGAATGTACCTGGGGCTGCCCGGGTGTCATTTTAAACTGTATATTCTTATTTTCACTGCATTTATCGTAAATGTTCTAAGATGTCCCTCCCCCCCCGACATTTTAGCAAAGATTTTCAACAGGAAGAAATTTGCCCAGATCATTGTTCACGTCAGCGAGCACTCCTCATAGCCCGTGGCTTAGTTTCTGCTTAATCTATCGAGATCTGATTTCCGTTTTCACAGATTTTGCCGCCCTATGGCTCCCATGATATTCATTCGCAAGGTCAAATTTCCTGCACAGCGTCCCCCATGTGGCCCGGTGATTGGTTTAAAAATCAGGTTCCCGTGGCATCGTTTCTACACAAATTGTGACAGCTCGTGTCTCACTTTTAATCTGCAGGTTGTTTCCTACACTGAAGGTTAGTTTTGTGAATATCATCTTCCCCCATTCCCCCAACATTTTATCACAGTTTGAACACGAAGAATTCCCGGTGTTGCAAAGGTCATTGCTGACTCTGCGCGCTCTCTGAGTGGTCCGAAATTTATAAGCAATCCGGACCACAACAAGAAACCTTCTCTTAAACTTTGAGGCCTGTGTGTTGATTCCCGATGTGTTATGACTGCCACAGAGAGACACACAGTCACTTTGTCTTGTCATATACATGTATATTGATGATAAATTTTATTTTAGATAATTTTACCTAATCTACTATAATAATAGGCTAACTGTTTAATGCAGTCTGTTTACCAGATGGTCAAATCAAACTATAAATCGAAATGTATTTTTAAACGATTATGAGAAGATTGGTTTTCGTTGAATGACAACTTCACCTTCACAGTAAACAGTTCGTACGTTATCGTTTTGCACAACATTCGAAATTTCAAAGCATGGGACTGATGACTTTTTGAACTTAGGTGCATCGAATGATAGAAAGAGGGAATAATAATTATATATAGGAAAGTGTGCAGTGAAATTCTTGCCGGAATAGATGCATCAGTTGAGTAAGAGTAGAAATTTGTAACAGAAAAATGTATTTTCCTAGATTATCGGAAGATTAGTTTTCATTGAATGGCAATTTGATTGAACAGTCACAGTTATGCCTTTACAATTATATCAATCCACGCTTCTGCAGAGACCATTCTCGACCGAAAGTAATGAACCGTACGATTATCGATTAAACGAAATTAATAATCATTCTATCTCTATATCTAAATTTTAAACTGGCAGTTTCAGTTAACTATGAAGCTACCAAACTTAATAACACAAAAATAACCGTCGAAAATATTATTTTTATACTTTTTTATTTCTTATGCATGTCGAGTGCGATAACGCCCAGCTATCGACTCCAAGGTAGCGGGTTCAAATTACTGTGTCGCAAGCAATTTAGCCGTCCCATGGCTGAGTGGTTAGCGCGCTTGGCTACTGATCTAAGGGACCTGTGTTCGAGTACCGGGTAAGGCATGGACGTTTGTCTCGTTTTTTCTGCTGAGGTCCTGCCATCCTCTCAGACCTTCTACTATGGCATATAGCAGTTGGTTTAGCATTGCTTCTAATGTTCAAGAAGCAGTGCAGCAGATTTGGCGAACAAATCAAACAGGCTCCTGTCAGCCTCTGTGGCAAGCATCTGCTTGAGGGGGTATTTATTTATTTTTTTATTATATTTTAATACGAATATTGAAGTTTCATCGCGAATAGTTTAGCCGAATTATTTTTCCATGCCATGCAATAGAATATATAACTGATATAACACGTATTCAGAAAAACAAAGTGTGAATAAAAGTATTTTTACAGATTTTGAATTCTATTTCGATATTTCGCAACGGAAGATGAATTCTAAATAAAAAGACAAACTACAAATGAACTCATTTATTAACCAAGGCAACAAAATTGTATAAATCATAAGCAATTTCTTCACTAATGAAACAAAACAACCACATGCTCTCAATCAGTATAAAATGATCCCTATGATCACAATTGCTAGGTTTTCTTCTAAACAAAGCGTATTTTTCTGCGATACAGATAAATTGTTATATTACTTGAAACTAAAACCATTCCTATCAGAACATTCAAAATTCGTTACTAAACATAACACAAATTAAAAGTATCTCCAAAACAACACTTCTTATTACTAATGCTCACAGATTTCGATTAATCTCTTTCTTCTATACACAGATTCTCCGAATTACTATTAGACATTCAACTATCTGGTATATAATCACAGGCAATAAGAGAAGAAATAGAATTCTGTTCTTTCATTTCAACTTCATCGTTGGAACTCCTAAGTGAAGTAATTCTCACACCGTGCTATACCTCGAGTGACACGTAACACAGTCTCGTTTTCCATTGATGTACGTGCATGTTCCGTTTCAGTATATTAAAACTGTAGTCTTGTTCACAATACATATATACAAACAAAATCCTTCTGAGCTATGGGTTACGGAGTTTAAACCAGATTACGTAATTTTGTTCGTCAAATCTGCTGCACTTGGTCATTTTACACAAATATATCAAGAACCTGTTTGACATGTCCGCACATCTCATCCTACGTTTCCCTCCTCTTTCTATGGCCTTTAGGCACACTATTCATAACCCTATTCGCTAATCTATAATTATCCATATGGGCAACATGACCAAACCAATGGAGTCTCTCTCTGCACAAATGCTGCTGGAACGAGGTTGTCGACTCCTTTGCCTAACCTCATCATAACCTACAAAATCAAACAACCTAATGCCAAAAGTTCTAAATCATCAATATAATCTAAATCAGAAATTTTCAGATCTCCGGACCATCTGGGGCCAAAATTTGTACCGTGCAGTGAAATTCGTATAACATAATCAATAACCAAATTAAAGAGAAAAGGAGTCAAAATACACCCTTCTTGAACATTAGAAGCAATGCTAACCTTCGTGTCACGTGACACGAAGGTTGCCAGTCACTAATTTCTAAAAAATTCCTTGCCATATATTTTTTCTGAATTCTGCAATCAACCGTAGCGTTCGGATACTTTTTTGAGCGACTGTACTACTGTGTAATAGATGGATTAAAATGTGATGGAGAAGGTTAAAATTCCCTGAACTTTGGGCTTCCTGTTTTCCCAAATTCGTTTATAATTACATCTAGTCAAATTTTATATGTAAAATCAAAGTAAGAAAAAGGGTTGTTTTTTTCCAAACAGCAAAATTAAAGGATTCAATGGTAGGATAAGTTAAATTAATCATCATTTTGATACGCAAAATAAATTTGTGGAACACTTTTAATATAAAATAAGGGATCTAGTATTGTATCGTTAACAGGAAATTCACATTAAAATATGCCTAATATTAATTAAATTACATGACACTAAGATTATCGTAATTAAAATATCTACTACAGATTTATCTCCTTTAGGTATATATATGTAATTTAAAAAGTTATTCCACTGCATATTGCTTGCACTAAAATGTTTACAAAATAGTCATTTTTAAACAAGAATATACCTAATTTTTACACCTTACCTGAAAATTTGGATACAAACCTATACATCTATTTGATCCGAAATATATTTTTTGCAGCAAGCGAAATGATTGAAGGGAAACTGCAAGAAACAAAAATTAAATTTTTTAATTTTCCTATATTACGTAAGAAATATTTAATAGTAACGCAACAATTCTCTGTTGATAACAACTACGTGGTTAAAAATTTTGAAAAGCGTCATAAACTATTGTTACTATGAGTGCAGTAAATGTAAAATTTATTTAATATTCATAAAAATATGAATTTGAATGAATTCAAAAGTTGAACGGAAAACTTTTAAAATCATTGCGCGTTAATAAAACGTCATAATTTGTGAGCAGATAAGGTCCACTTCCAATTAATTTTATAAACATTCGCTGCAGGAAAAATATAAATTTTTTTTCAGTTATAAACTCTTTTATGAGATGAACTGCAGAGCGGACGTGATTTTGCTTAGGTCGAAGAAGTGATCTTTAGTTAGCTAAATCTTAATCTATCTAATCTTAATCTAAATCTTATATTCAATAAAAAAAAATTTAATTAATTTTTTTAATTTTACTTTAATTTTCCTAATAGCTTTGGGAGAGATCGGGTATCCAACCCCGGTGGAGCTCTTGGTCGGCAGGATAGGTTAGAAATAGCTTCATATTTTATTTAAAATTTAGTATACATTTAGGATTTTAGAAATTTCAATTTGTGCATATTTTACTGTTCGCTTTTAATCTCTCTTGGAGAATAATTATATTTCTTTTCTAACTGACAATTTTACAATTGTCAGATTAAAGACTTTTTAAACTTCCGTTGAAGTTTTTTTACAGGTTGGGTTGTTTTACCTCTGAGAGGCACTTTTTTGCACACATGGGCTAAATGGCCAGGTCACATGGACCCCGAAGGCTCAGAGAAGGTTGGGGGAGGGGACCCACTGGAACAGCTGATGGGAGACAGATGGTAGCCTCCCGTCAAGGCCATCCAGCGTGTTCTTTAACGTGCACAGGGTATGGTTCCCCGCACACGGAGCCACGGCTTAACGTCCCATCCGACAGACGGCTGCCTTTCCAAGCCCATCGGTGTCCCCTACTGACCGTGGGCAGGGCGGGGAATTTTGCGGAGATAAATCTCAACGCTGACCCAGCTGGGACTCGAACCTGGGAACTACAGATTACGAGCCTGGCGCGCTACCGATGAGCCACCCCCGCCCCATATGAGTACAGAGAAAGATGAAGAAATCAATCAGGCCATTCTTCAGCGCTTTTATTTGGAAAGAGCAGTTAAAGAACACAGCTGCTCTGAGGATAATAGCAGTAAGTCTACTATGCAGCTCATTGCTGCCACCAACATTTACATTATGGAATCTTCACCTATTGAAGATCATGGCAAAAACAAGTTAGAGGACAGAGATAAAGGTTTGAAACCTGTTAAAAAGGGATGCAAAAGGACCTTAGGCCTTAGTGCCCTAAGGCCTTAGTGCAAGAGGGCGGGGATTGCTCAGTCGGTACCGCGCCAGGCTCGTAATCTCTAGTTCCCAGGTTTCAGTCCCAGCTGGGTCAGCGTTGAGATTTATCTCCGCAAAATTCCTCCGCCCTGCCCACGGTCAGTGGAGGACACCGATGGGCTTGGAAAGTCCGCCGTCCGTCGGATGGGACGTTAAGCCGTTGCCCCTTGTGCGGGAGAGCCATACCCTGTGCACGTTAAAGAACACGCTGGATGGCCTTGACGGGAGGCTACCATCTGTCTCCCAACAGCTGTTCCAGTGGGTCCCCTTCCCCAACCTTCTCTGAGCCTTCGGGGTCCATGTGACCTGGCCATTTTATTTTTTCCATGTTACCTGGCCATTTAGCCCATGATGTGCAAAAAAGTGCCGCTCAGAGGTAAAACAACCCAACCCTTAGTGCAAGATGTGCCTTTATGATTATTATGATGCATTAGTGGTGCAAGTGGTGCTTTTATGATGCATATCATCTGTATGATGAATCTTGCATCACCAGTCAATACAAATACTCTTTACTCTCTAGCCAGTGTGCTTCAGACGAAAAATATAAGTGGCGATGTAGCAATATCCTCAAAAACACAGAACGTTTCCTCGCTTCAGATTAAAGTTAAGAGGGACAAAATGCCACCAATAGTTTTGCGGCAACGTAAAAATTGGCTGAATACTCCTAAGAAGCTAGTTACATTGGCTGTGGAAGCATTTACAGCCAAAAAACTGGTGAGACCATTAGGGTTCAAACGAAATGCAGCTAAGATTATAGAACAATTGCAAACTTTACTTTTCATACATACCAGCACAAATCAGAAAAGAATTTGAAGGTGATCATCAACTACTATTGTACGCTGTTTAAATCAATAAACATTATTTGGTTAAGTATAAATAGACATTATTTCGAAATACAGTAGTAGTAACAGATAGGTTGGGTTGTTTTACCTCTGAGAGGCACTTTTTTGCACACCATGGGCTAAATGGCCAGGTCACATGGACCCCGAAGGCTCAGAGAAGGTTGGGGGAGGGGACCTACTGGAACAGCTGCTGGGAGACAGATGGTAGCCCCCCGTGAAGGCCATCCAGCGTGTTCTTTAACGTGCACAGAGTATGGCTCTCCCGCACACGGGGCCACGGCTTAACGTCCCATCAGACGGACGGAGGCCTTTCCAAGCCCATCGGTGTCCCCTACTGACCGTGGGCAGGGCGGGGAATTTTGCGGAGATAAATCTCAACGCTGACCCAGCTGAGACTCGAACCTGGGAACTACAGATTACGAGTCTGGCGCGCTACCGACTGAACCACCCCCGCCCCGTGGTAACAGATAATACAAGCTTTAGTTTTATGACAATCCTGCTTTGCAAATTTGATATGTGTATACCGAATCGCATTATTCCTAGCCTTATCCTTATGCGCACATACCGTCTGCATATACATAAATTTTGCTGTGAGAACCTTCGACATTACAGACTTTTTCATCCATCTTGTTCCCTAACCGTTATGCAAATTAGGACTTCTCTGTCGATCTTTTATTAGACGTTCACATCAGATGAATAAGAGGAGTAAATGGAAAACAGACGAATGAATTTTGGTATCTTTGATTTGGTTCCCATATTCGCCAGTGAGGTACAATATTTCTGAAAATTTCCATTTGATTTGAGAACACGCTTCATGACTTTCAATGATAATGTTTTGAAGTTTGTACAGTATTTCTGACTTGAAAACCTTATATTAAGATTTTTATATATGGGAACGTTGAAACTTCTGTCTTCCAGCTATTGCATTTAAAATAATTCGTTTCCTCCTTAGAGGAAGACCATACTAGACATTGGACGCGATTTTAATTAACGTTACTAATGTCAAAATACTAAATTTTAATTAATTTTTAATAAAAAAATAAATAAATACCCCTCACAGCTGCTTGCCACAGTGGTCTGACAGGAGCCTGTCAGTTTATGTGCCATAGTAGGTCTGAGCGGATGGCAGGACCTGAGCAGAAAAACGACACATACATCCATGCCTTACCCGGGGCTCGAACCAAGGTCCCTTAGATCAGTAGCCAAGTGCGCTAACCACTCGGCAAATTCGAAAACAAGTGTTAATAATTTCCTAATAAAGTGGCAAAAGATCAGTGCCCATGCAAATAGATTTGTAACACACTCTAACACCGAAATTACGAATTTCTATCAAAATATAGATTGTTCAAAATATAAATTTGAAGTTTTAGGCATTTTGCACATTTAGCGCTGTCTAACGATAAAAACTAAAACCCTCTGGTGTTTGTAAAATGTCAAACGCAACATTCATTAGTTCCCACTTAACTGAAGAAGAATTTTTCAATTACCCCTTGAAATAAAAAAAAACTGTGGTTTCACACTAACACTTTACGAAAGAAGGAAAATAATTATTGCTGGTGCGACCCTCAGACTCCAGCATCAGGACTTCTCAGTCGATCTGAATTCGAAATTCGAAATTTCTAGCATAAATACATCATTTCTAATATTCATTGGGGCGAGCGTTGCTCAGTCGGTAGCGCATCAGGCTCGTAATCTGCAGTACCCAGGTTCGAATCCCAACTAGGTCAGCGTTGAGATTTATCTCAGCTAACCCCCGACTCAGCCCTAGGGGAGAAAGTGGTCACCGTTGGTCTTCTAAAGGTTTCCATCAATCGAATGGGATGTTAAGACTCATCCCCGTCTGCTTCACATTCCGTACCCTGTGCACGTTGAAGAACACGCTATATGGACTTGATCGGAGGCTTTCATCTGTCTTCAAAGAGGTGTCCAGTGGGTCCTTTCGCCAGTCTTCGCTGAGTCCTTGGGGTGTTTTTCACCTGGCGTTAAGTTCAATGTGTGCAACATAGTGCCGCTCAGAGGTAGAAACTGTCGATGTCTGATTTAAGCGATTGCGGAAGTACATAGCTTTCGATGGGAATACTTTAAGTAGGATAAAACTTCTGTGGATTCGGGTGATAAAATTTAAACGGAAGACATAATTTTTACGAATTAAATATTTCACCCTCGTATATATGCAAAATTGAGTTGTTGGGTTTCTTTTATCTTTGAGCAGCACTTCTTTTGCACACAATCGATTAATGGTCAGGTTACAAGGACCCTCAAGGCTCAGAGACGATTGGAAGAGAATAGCTGTTGGGGGATGTATGATAGCCTCCCGTCAATGCCATCAAGCATGCTCTTTAACGCTCACAGGATAAGGCTCTCTCGCACACGGAGCCACTGTTTAACCTCCCATCCATTGGTCCAAATGGATAAATCTCAACTTTGTCCCAGCTGGGACTTGAACCTGGGAATTTAGGATTACGAACCTGGCGCACCATCAACTGAACCACCATCGCCACTGTACATAATTGAATAGCCAAATTCAAAAGCAAAATATAACTAAAAAAAATCACTACCAGTAAAGGATATCACTACCAAATTTTGTGGATTGATTAGAAAATTTTTTAACAAGAATTGAAGAACAAAAATTTTAATTAAAAATTAAAAAATTTAATTTAACAAGAATTTAAAGAACAAAAATTGAGGTACACTAAAGCGTTCTCGATGTTTTCGTGTAATTAAAAAATAAAATAAATAAATACCCCCTCAAGCAGCTGCTTGCCACAGAGGTCTGACAGGAGCCTGTCAGTTTATATCCAAAGTAAAAGATCTGAGAGGATGGCAGGACCTCAGCAGAAAAACTACACATACATCCATGCCTTACCCGGGGACGTTTTTTAAATTACTTTCAAAAAGCAAACGCAGATGGCACCCATCAACTAATATAACTCAGATATACAGTATATGTACTACCACCTCAGATACAGTTCAAAAACTTTGTAATACATATTCTCTTTTTGATTCACTCTAGGATTCTTAGACGATTGTGCAATCTAGAATGCATCTTTTTAGATAAAATATCTGAAAGCAAACAGAACCTCATAAATTCGACACTTTAGGTACTTAGTTCTAACCGAATTTCGGAAAATGCTGGATTTTTTTAGGTTCTGAATGTAGTCGAAATGTCCAAGGGCAAATCGGACAATTGTGCGATAAAAATACAAAATGTGTATACACAATGTACTAGAAATTATTCGATGCTTCATCCCTGCTCGATTTCGAAACCGTCAACTCCGATCCTTATTACTTGGGGCTAGGATGGATCTCTCGGTAGCGCACCAGGTTCATAATCTCTAGTTCCCAATTCCAGTTCCAATTGGGTCAGCGTTGAGATTATCTCCCCATGGGATTGGAATCGCCACTCTCCGTCTGATGGGATGTTAAGACGTGGCCCCGTGTGCAGGAGAGTCATACATGCTCCTATTAAAGAACACGCTGGATGGGCTTTACGTGATGATACCATCTATCTCCCAATAACTGTTCTAGTAGGCCCCTCCCCCAACTTATCCGAGCCCTCGGGGTCCTTGTGACCTGGGGGCATTTAGCCCATTCTGTGCAAAAGAATGCTGCTCTGAGCTAAAACATCCCACTAATCCTTACTTGACCTTGAAGACCAATGCAACCAATGCTCAGAAATTTAACGATGTTTCTGAGATATACTATCGGAAATCTCCCGAAGGTACTAATTTTCAACTCTCTATCCCCGTATATTGAAATTTCACCTTTGACCTCAAAGGATCCATTGCACACAAATTTCGCAACATTTCTAAGAACTGCGACCTAATTTACTCCCAGACACCAATTTCAGTTTTTCTAGCAGTGGTGTATTGATATTTGACCTCGAATGACTATTCCATCCAAAATTTTAAATTCTGAGATCGTTCCAAAATACCCCTAGCAACCAATTTTCAGCTCGCTCGCATCAGGATGAATATACATAGGGTGACGCCAGAAGGCTATGTTTTACCACGACCATTATATTCTTGGAATATGTCAAATGACAAGCCATATAAAACTAATTTAAAGTTTGTAGCAAATGTACCAAATGAAAAATCGTATGGTGCCTGATAGAGAATTATCATTTAATTAATATTATGCCCCCCGCATAATATTTCAAAGTTGTATCATTGTTTAACCCTTTCAGGACCATAAGGTTTCTAAGAGTAAATATTAGTATGTAACTGTTTATTTTAGTTTGTTTAGACGTAAAATAAATAAAAATCATAAGAAAAATACATAACAATGTGTAGTTTTTTTAGAATTTTATGGGAAATATTTTTCCCAATGGACTATAAAGGTAACACAAATTATAGTTAGGCTTATTATGCAATGTATTTTATTTATTGGTTTATTAGAACAAAATGTTAATTAAAATAATACAAAATTATGAAATAAATTACTATACAAAATGATGTGCTAATTATGATATTCTGCGAAGCAATTTCTTTTGGTAGTGAGGCAAAGATGGACATTGCACATAGTACATATATTATGCTTCCTGACAGTTCTGTTTTTGTTTCCTAAACGTTCCCGTTTACGTAATTGCGTTACGTAATGGCATACGTTTTACATAATGGCATACGTTCTATTTTGACATTCTGTATAAAAAATACAGATAAGGTTATAATTAAATACGACAATAACCAATTTTAAAATGGGAAAAATGTTTCCCTTAGTCGTGAAAGGGTTAATCAAAAGTTTCTAATGTTGAAAATGGATATTTAAATAGCTTTGATTATGATCTTTAATTTATCTTCAGTCACTTTTTTCCATTAACTGCATATTTTAGAACTTATGGAGCATCCAAGTTAGGTAGGTTCTCATTGACATTATCAGAAAAATTATGTAGGGTTTCATAAGGTAAATCGAAAGCATAGGAAATGAATAATGTGGGTATTACGTTCTCTCTCGTTTCTTGATTTATTATTTCTTTCTATGAATTAATAATGAACCTTTATTTAATGAGTTTACATATAAAGCACCGGAAAATATCCCAACCCCCTCCCCCAAGTTTTCGCAATCCACTCTCCCCTATCCCCTTCCGCTAGCTCTAACTACACTACTATAGTAAACAGTTCTAATAACAAAAAAGTTTTCAATTTACAAAGCAAAACTTTAGCATTACTTATTACCTGTGAAATGTTTTCCCTTTGACCGTTTTCAGAGGATTATTGACGCATTCGTATACTACGCACGTACCCATTTTTTAAATACATTCTGGAGTTCGTTAGCACAGTTGGGTTGTTTTACCTCTGAGAGGCACTTTTTTGCACACCATGGGCTAAATGGCCAGGTCACATGGACCCCGAAGGCTCAGAGAAGGTTGGAGGAGGGGACCCACTGGAACAGCTGTTGGGAGACAGATGGTAGCCTCCCGTCATGGCCATCCAGCGTATTCTTTAACGTGCACAGGGATGGGCCACAGCTTAACCTTCCATCCGACGGACGGCGGCCTATTCCAAACCCATCGGTGTCCCCTACTGACCGTGGGCAGGGCGGGGAATTTTGCGGAGATAAATCTCAACGCTGACCCAGCTGGGACTCGAACCTGGGAACTACAGATTACGAGCCTGACGCGCTACCGACTGAGCCACCCCCGCCCCGTTAGCATAGTGATAGCACACTTACGAGTAGGAACAATATGGCGACGGGTCGGTTATAGTTTTCAAACGATAGGCGCCTCCCCCTCTTCGTACCTCCATGGCCTAACAAATGTTTTTCCAAGAGTATTCGCCGCACCCTTAATGGCGCCGCCTTACCAGCTCTTTTATTTAGTGAGCTCACTCCCTAGATTGTATCTTTTGTTAAAAAAAAAACGATAATGAAATGCAAAAGAATGAACAGAATTGAGTCAAAAAACATGTGTGTAAAACAACTGAATATATATATATAATACGTTAGCGAGAAGTTAAATGAAGTATTCTGACAAAATTCTTCGTCACACTGATAAGGTCTCCAGACATATCCAAAAATGTGATCAAAACAGTTCAAGTCAGAAGAAAGGTAACGAAAAAAGACAGAAATAACTGCTCCGATAAGGAGCTCCAAAGCACAGAATAACTGCAAAACCAAACGTCTTCACACATTGATATTTAGCAGGAAAATGAGAATTAAGGTCGGTTGCTGAAGACGGTAGTAGTTGAATTGTTGTTGTTTGGGTTGTTTTTATGTCTCAGCTTACACAATGGACTAAACGTACACAATGGACTAAATAGCCAGGTCACAAGGGCTCAGAGAAGATTGGGGAATTGGACCACTGGACATCTGTTAGGAGACATACGGTAGCCTCCCTTCAAGGTCATCCAGTGTGTTCCTTAACGTGCACAGGGAATGACTCTCCAACATATCGGCCATGTTTTAGGTGGGAAACATTTTAATTAATGTAACAATGTCAATTTAATATGTTCGATGCTAAATTGCTAGTTTATGCTAAGCTGGTCAAACAGTGTTAAATCATTTACTATGTACTATGCTCGATCGCGAAAGATTATCTGTCTTAAAAGGGGCGGGGGTGGCTCAGTCGGTAGCGCGCCAGACTCGTAATCTGTAGTTCCCAGGTTCGAGTCCCAGCTGGGTCAGCGTTGCGATTTATCTCCGCAAAATTCCCCGCCCTGCCCACGGTCAGTAGGGGACACCGATGGTCTTGGAAAGGTCGCCGTCCGTCGGATGGGACGTTAAGCCGTGACCCCGTTTGCGGGAGAGTCATACCCTGTGCACGTTAAATAACACGCTGGATGGCCTTGACGGGAGGCTACCATCTGTCTCCCAACAGGTGTTCCAGTGGGTCCCCTCCCCCAACCTTCTCTGAGCCTTCGGGGTCCATGTGACCTGGCCATTTAGCCCATGGTGTGCAAAAAATGCTGAGAGTGAAAATTGATTGAACAAACAGAAATTTCCTCTTTTTCTCTATTTAATGCTTTTTTCAAACTTGATTTGCATGGCGTTAAAAATTTCCCTGTGCTTACCAATATTGGAGAAATATTGTATAACTGAAAACATTGCTAAACAGTAAAACCACCAGTAGAATTATGGGCAAAATTAATACAAGTTTTAAAGTTTCCGTTTAATCACAAATTGCTGCTATAGTCGTTTGGAAATCTATCGTGTTTGGATGAACCTTTTCGGACCCATCCCAAAATATTACATGTAGTGATATACACAGAGGGGCCAAAATCATGGGATACGTGACAAATAACTGGTTGGTCCTCTTCGAGCCCTCAGCCAAAGAAAGTCTAAGGGGAAGAAGGCTAGCTTTGCACAAGCGTAAGTGGCGCTGTTCTGCGGAATTTTACCGAAGCTGAACGTGGCAAATTGATGTGCAGGCACAAAAACAACTGTAAGGGGCGATCTGCGCATGTGCAGTGTAATCATTTTAGCCCATTGCAGCTATGGTTTGTCTTACTATTGGTATATATATATTGTGATTTAACCAGTGTTTCCAAATGTCTAACAGCCATGGCTGTTTGGCACAGTGGTAGCTGACCCTAAAGTTATTCAAAGAGTGTTTTATCCCGTTCAGGAGTACATTTTACGATACCTGGAAAAGCCGTTTTATGTTTATTTTGAGTAATTTTGCAGAATTTTTAAAATTAATATGTAAATTAATACATTTAATCATCTTACGAATATATATAAGTCAACGTATGTTGCAGGTTTGTGTTCCCTGGAGCATATCGATGTACATTGTCTTCTGCACTTTGCTCTAACAGTGTAATTTTTTTATGGTTGATACGGGAAGTGCCTGCTGCCATCTGTTGATCATTTATACAAGTCGAAAACTCGTTATGATATTTATTGAAAATATCAGCAATTGTATAAAATATAATTATATAGATCATGTTATCGTGTATTGACACATAAATATCTATTTATTATAATATACTAAATGCTGTAGGTTCTTCAAAATATTAAAATTTAGTTCTTTAGTATAACTACTACCAGTTTTAGAAAGCTGGATTTTATTAAAGGAAATTATTTTATAACTTCTTGACATTTTCTCTCTAAACGAAAAGAATATTATGAGTGTACCTCATGGAGAAAATGAACATTTTTCAGAGTCTAAGTATATGTAAAATTAGTCACGTGGTGTAAGCAATTGAAAACTTTGCTAGGCGGTGGAAAAATAATGCAGGGAACTCGCTCCTCTCCCTGGCTAGGTGGCTTCACTGCAATGCACCAATTTGCCATGTTTAGAGGGTGCTGCAATCGAAAAGTTTATATTACGTCTATGGAAGCAAGCTCTCTTCTCCCTTAGACACTCCTGGCCTCAGCAGTGCAGCCACACGTCGAGGCATGCAGTCAACAAGTTGCCGGTACCGTTCTCCAGGGATGGCAGCCCACACATCCTGCCACCATAATTGTGCTGCATTGGACGGGGCTGGATTCATAGATCGTAAACTTGTTTCCATTGTGTACCACAGATGCTACAAGGGGTTCATATCGAGGGACCAGGGGGGCCACTTCATGGTGGTAAAGTCCGTGGAGTGTTCCACGATTCACCTCTCAGCAACCAAAGACTGGTGACACGTTGCATTATCTTGTTGGAATATCCCTTCACCATCAGGGTGCTCGAGAGTCATGAAGGGGTGCAGGTGATGTGCGAGAATGTAGACCACGTAAACACTCCCCTCACCATCACAGAGCCGCCTGAACAGTACAGTCACTCAAAAAAGTATCCGAACGCTATGGTTGACTACAGAATTCAGAAAAAATATCTGGCAACGATTTTTTTTAGAAATCTGGCAACCTTCGAGTACAGTACACGAAGGTTGCCAGATCACTAATTTTTTTAAAAAATCGTTGCCATATATTTTTTGAATTCTGTAATCAACCATAGCGTTCGGATACTTTTTTGAGCGACTGTACCTTGCAGACAGGAAGGGTCAATGGCTTCACGAAGCCTACGCCACACTCTAATGCGCTCGTCAGCGCGAAACAACTGGAACCTCGATTCATCGGACCATGCTATCCGATGAAACTGTTCTACTGTCCAATTTCAATGTCCTCCGGCCCATTCCAGTCATTGAGCTTTGTGACGACATGTAAGCAATGATACACTAAGGGTCTTCGGCAACCAAATACAATAGAGTGCAGGTGGCGACGTACAGTCCTTTCAGACTGTGTTTGTGTTTGGCCCGCATTCAAATTTGCAGTGATCTAATGCACTGTAGCCCGTCTGTTGGTCGTTACCATTTGTGAGAGCGGATGCGAGTTCCGTTCGTCAACTGCACGTGGCCGTCCCGTTCGCTGGTTAACGTGTGTGGAAATGCCGTTAATAGAATATTGATCATAAACTGTTGAGACCGTAGACTTGTGAAAACCGAATTCCTGCACGATATCCGATATTGCATGACCCATCTTTCTGTCACCGACAATCAAACCACGTTCAAGTCAGACATCTTATGACGTGCCGCCATAATGAATTAACAACTACTCCGAAATGATTGTTGGGTTTGTAGGCTACTGCAGCGCCATTCTGCGGTTGACGTCCAATTCATCGGTTACGAGTACAGTGCGCTAATTCTACTTTAACTGCTATTCCCATGACTTTTGGCCTCTCAGTGTATATATATAGTGAAAGTTTAAACATAACGAGTTTGGTCTGAGAGGTCAAATAAAGCGGACACAAAATGCTTTTGAGTGTACAGTGTGATTGAATTATTAAGTTTGGTGATTTTCACGTTCCAAAGAAATTTTGCTAACATAGGACTCTAGTAACATATGAAAGTATGGGTGAGCAGAAAACAAAAAAGAAGAAATCCAGTCTAACTGAACAAAAATCTGATCAACTAACAGAGATTAAACATCTGGAAAATAAACAAAAATGTTAAAGGAAACGAACTTTAAAAAAGAAGGAAAAAAGTACAAACCTAACTAAATCAAACTGTTGTAATAGTATTCAAGACTTATTAGAAGTGCAATTTTCGACAAATGTCAAAAAAAATGTTCTCTGACAAATCTGTAAATAATTCAAAAAATAATTTAATGTCTGGCTCCTTGAACATAAAATCGGACTCAAATGACAATGATTCAATTTTCTCTGAACTCATTCATAACTGTGGAAAAGGATAAAATACATTTATTAAATTCACAAAATGTGGATAAATAACTTGATGAAGAACAAGCATTATCCATAATATTTTATGATGAATTGGACAGGCTGAAAAGATCTTGATTTTGAAGATGTCACGAAATATTTTCATTAAAA
The DNA here is from genome assembly GCA_038380435.1 of Ryuthela nishihirai. Taxonomy (NCBI): domain Eukaryota; kingdom Metazoa; phylum Arthropoda; class Arachnida; order Araneae; family Heptathelidae; genus Ryuthela; species Ryuthela nishihirai. Next base: position 19,194,995 of record JAWZYU010000001.1, on the reverse strand, counting down.
TGATTAAAAAACAAATTATAAGTCTCTATACCAGAAACGGTAACATTGCACTATATCCTACAAATCTCAAAGATCTAAATTTATTAAAGAAAAGTGACAAGATATTAAATATTGATGTCTCCTTTCGTATACCTGAAGAGGAAACTGTTAAGGGAAAGATTGAGGGAGTTGATGAAAACTTAAAAGGAGACTTTGTCCTCGAGGAACTGAAAAATTACGATATTTATAAAATAGAAAGGATGATTCACTATCAACCCATTGCTGATCACACTACGTCTGTACAAATCCCAACTGACAAGACAATTATATACTTGACCAAAAACTTTACTCCCCTTGAAGTCTACATAGGATTTCTCAGATTCAAGGTCATCCCATATTATTACGCGCCTCCCACCCCATACCTTAGTGTGCCCGGTGTAATCGTTTTGGACATAACTCTGTGAGGTGTACAAGTAAGACAAAGTGTAAAAAATGTTTAGGTGATCACTGCTTTAAATTATGTCAAACTACTTATTTATGCTGCCCTAACTGTAAAGGTGCATACCCCTCAACGTGTTATGCCTGCACAGCTAAACGCCTGACATGCAAAGCCAATCTAATATGTAAAATATAATGTTTCTTGGAATACTGCTATAAAATTAGCTGAAAATATAAACTATGATGTCTCTAAAGACCTATATCCAACCTTAAAAATGTTCCTACAACCAAAAGTCATGGAAATTTGCCTAATTCATCTTATCGTAAATACGAAAATAGACCACCAAATTTTCACATCTTAGACCAGAGACTTTAAGTAAAGACTTCCCTACATTGACTCGCCCTTCTGCTTCCAAGCCGGATTTACGCCGAATCTGTCAATCTTCACCTGAAAATAAATCAACCAACATGACCAGTTCAAACTTGAATACATACGCTTCCGTTACAGCAAAGCAGAAAATCTTACGTCCAGAAAAGACTTCTCTAATATCTATTCACCTATCACCATTGAAAAAAAAAAAAGAATTGAGCGAGGCCAAAGTAACATCATACACTCGGTGTTACAGCTTCTGCGATTTGTGGTAAATGCCGAAAACGATTTCCTACTTATAAGTAATATTCTACGAGTCGACTAAAAATAAAGATTCGTTTTTAAAAAATTTTCAAATGGATTGTTGCGGCCTTTTTTCTAAGAAGGAGAAATTGCTGGTAATGATAAAAAATTTCCACTTTAATGTTATTGCCCTTCAAAAAATTAAAACTTACAAATTAATTTAAATACCTTTGTTTCTCCTACCTCAATATAAATCAAAATCGACGTGCTGCCATCTATGTACAGAAACAATTACCACCGAAATATCGAACTATTTAGCAAGTCCACGACAAAAATTGACTCTGTTGCTATTGACTTAATTATAAATATTATTATTAATACCTTATTTAATATTTATGTTCGTAATGAAAATATGCAACCTAATGTTTATAAAAATATTATTTCACAATCTCTACAACCAGCAATCTTGCTTGGAGAATTTAATGCACCTAACGAAAGCTGGTTTTCTTTAAAAATAACTCTGCTGAAGTTTCATTATCGAACTTTATAAACCAACATCATTTTCATATTTTAAATAAAAAAAACTTTAACACATCTAAATAAATTTAAATCCTTCTCAGTAATTGAACTTTCTATTATAGATACTTTTCTTGCTCAAACCCTGGAATGGGATAAATTTGACGACTTTAGGGGAAATGACCACTACCCCATAATTATTACTCATCTCAAATGTAAACCAATAAAACTATTACTAAATGTGCATAACTGGCAAATTTTCAAAAAATTATAGGAAATAATATTCCACTGAAATATAATTTAGATTATCAATTTTTTAGATGAAATTAGTAACCTTGCAAAAATGTTTTACAACTGTTTTTAACAAAGTAGCAAGAATTGAAAAAAATTCTGGTATATGAATACAATAATAACTATTGAACATGAGACTAACAGATCAAAAACATTTCTCAGACATTGTTCATTTTAAACAAATCAAAGTTTTAGTAAGAGAAAACTTAAAAGTCTATAAAAAGAAAACTGGAGGACTTTTGCCGAAAATTTAAATTTAAATGATAAAGGTAGAAGTATTTGGAAAACTTATAACGCTATAAATAAAAAAATAATCTAAATCAGCAAAAAAAAAAAACCATCGAATAAAAATGCAATAGAAAAATCAACTAACTTTAAAACTAATTGCTAACTTATTCAAATAAAATTTCAAACTAGTGTATCAATCTAAAACTATTAGCAATGGGAATAAATTTCCAAAATTTATAAAAAAAACTTTAAAATTGATCAAAGCATTCCAGCCGTGGACCTTCCTTTCACTATTTCTGAATTAAATATAGCAATTTCAAAATTAAATCCAAAAAGTGCAAAAGGTCCAGATAATAGTTGTAATAAATTTATATCCTCACTTCCACAAATCTGGAGAATTAAACTACTAAATATTTTTAATAATTTTTGGATAACAGAAAACCCATTTTCATGGTTAAAATCTTACATTACTTTTATTCTTAAACCTATTAAAAATTCCTTAAACGAAAAAAATCACCTACCTATTACTTTACTTTCTAATTTCTACATATTATTTTAGAGACTAGTTCTCAATAGGTTTACATGGTTTCTTGAATTCAAAAACATTTTTTATCAGAACCACATGGGTCAGCGTTGGAATTTATCTACGCAAAACCCTTCATCCAGATCTCTTTTAGTAGGGGACACCGATGGGTTCGAAAAGGCCGCCGTCCATCCAATATAGTGTAAAGCCATGGCGCCGTGTGCGAGAACATCCCAACGTTTTCCGAGCCTTGGGGAGTCCTGTGCTCTGGCCATTTAGCTCAATGTGTGAAAAATGTGCTTCTTAGAGGTAAAACAACAGTGGCATGCTTGAGGTCAGTTTTAAATTCTATTCAGCATACCCAGCATTTAAAGAAATGCAAAACAGTACTCAAAAAATAAATTCTTGTATTACCGTAATTATCTGTGGTTTTCGGATATCTCCAGTAATATGTATTCAACGCTTCTTTCCTTACACTTACCGAAGGAAAGCGATAATACTTTTGAAATAGAGTTAGCTCTAGATTTCCATGGATTAGAATTACGCATTTTTGGAATAACGCGGTCAATGTATTTATGTCCTTTTATTTTTAATTTAAAATATGTATATCACTCTACAGAGCAAATCTGGACTCATCTGCAAACAACAAACTCTTCATTGCTCGTGAGTCCATAACATGCTATTTACATCAATCCAAAGGCATGAATAAGTGGAACATACTTTAAAATCAGTAGGGAGGGTTCAAATAATATCATCTCCTGGTTTTAAATAGCGAAGGAAAGTATGGAAGGAATATTAGGCACCTGGAGAATCGTGCATTTATCTTTGTTGATGAATTTTGTTGTCATTAGTGAAGTTCTAAACAAAAAAACATTTCTTGCATTCGTCTTTTTCTAAAATCAGAAAATCGTTCGTATGCGTAAGCTTTTTGTAATCCGTAGCAGCAGGGGCGTAGCGAAGGACTATATATATATATTTTTTTTTTGTGGGGGGGGGGGGGTGAAATCAAAAATTTCTCATCTCGAAATTAAAATTTTGCCAACTGAGCAAACTTACTTAGATTTTTGTTCCTTGGGGGGGGGAGGCAATTTTTACAACTCTCCTGCATTTTGCCATTTGACTTCCAATTTTCCCAACTAACCGTAATTTACCATTTAACTTCCAATTTTGCCAACTAGCCATAATTTCACAGAAATAATTCCAATATTTACATCTCGTCTGAATTTTAGCAAGTCAGTGTGAATTTTACCTTGATTTCGCCAACTCTCCTTAATTTCAGGAAACTAATCCCAATCTTGATATCTCTCCTAAATTTGCCAAATCACTTCCAACTTTTCAGATTCCTCAATATTTTGGTAAGTTTTCTCGATTTAAGTCAACTATCCTGAATTTTACAAACCCAATTCCAATTATCACAACTCGCCCGTATTTTCCAAATGGATTCGAATTTTGCCAACTGTCCTACATTTTGTTAAGTTTCCTACAAAAATGTCCAACACTCCTTAATTTCACAACACAAATCTCAATTTTCCCAACTCGCCTATAATTTTCCAAGTGGATTCGAATTTTGCCAACTACTCTAGATTTTTCCAACTCGCCGCAATTTTACAGAAAAAAATCGAAATTTTTACATCTTCCCTGAATTTGCCAAGTCACTTCGAATTTTATCAACTCTCCTTAATTGCACAAGAAAGGCACAATTTTCACAACTCCCCTAGATTTTACCAAGTTTCCTCGATTTTGTCAACTCGCCTTAATTTCACAAAAACAATCCCAATTTTCACAAATCGCCCGTATTTTACCAAGTGGATTCGAATTTTGCCAACTGCCCTAGTTTTGCCAAACTTCCTCGATTTTGCCATCTCACCACAATTTTACAGAAAAAAAAATCTCAATTTTACATCACACCTGATTTTTGCAAAGCCACTCTGAAATTTTTCAACTCCCCGAAGATTTGCCAACTCTCCTAGATATTGCGAAATTGCCTCGATTTTTGCAACACGCCATAATTTTACAGAAAAAGATTGCAATTTTTACGTGTCACCTGAATTTTGTCAACTCTCCACGATTTTGCCAAGTCACTTCGAATTTTGCCAACTGTCCCTAGATTTTGCCAAGTCACTTCGAATTTTGCCAACTGTCCCTAGATTTTGCCAACTCGCCATAATCTTACAGAAAAAAATCCCAAATTTTCACATCTCACCTGAATTTTGTCAACTCCTCACGATTTTGCCAAGTCACTTCGAATTTTGCCAACTGTCCCTAGATTTTGCCAACTCGCCATAATCTTACAGAAAAAAATCCCAAATTTTCACATCTCACCTGAATCTTGTCAACTCCTCACGATTTTGCCAAGTCACTTCGAATTTTGCCAACTGTCCCTAGATTTTGCCAACTCGCCATAATCTTACAGAAAAAAAATCCCAAATTTTCACATCTCACCTGAATTTTGTCAACTCTTCACGTTTTGCCAAGTCACTTCGAATTTTGCCAACTGTCCCCAGATTTTGACAACTCCCCAAAGATTTGCCAATTCGCCATAATTTTACGGAAAAAAACATCCTAATTTTTACATCTCACCTGAATTTTGCCAACTCCCCAAGATTTTGCCAAGTCACTCCGAATTTTGCCAACTACCCCTAGATTTTGTCAACTCTCCTGGATTTTGCAAAGTTGTTCCGATTTTATCAACTCCCCAAGATTTTACCAAGTCCGAATTTTGTCAACTCCCTAAGATTTTACCAAGTTGTCCCGATTTTGCCAACTCACCTGTATTTTACTAAGTGGCTACGAATTTTGTCAACTGCTCTAAATTTTGCCGTCTCTCCATTTTCCAAACTGCCTTAGATTTGCAAAGTTGCCTCGATTTTGAAAACTCCCCTTAATTTTCCAAAAGAAAAAATTACAAATTTTTACAACTCACCTAGATTTTACGAAGTCGCTTTGAATTTTGCCAACTCCGAGTTACTTTGGGGGAGAGCCTCCCCCATCCCTCCATGGCTACGCCCTTGTATAGCAGTTCAGAAGCCTGCCAATGGAAACTGCTGCAGATGACAGAGCAGGAGTGTGGACCAGATGATTCCTGTAATCACACATCGTCGATTAACCGTTTCTGAGGCATGAGGCTGCCCGTGTTTCGAAGATGTTATGCGAATGATAACATTACGATTAATTTAGCCATTATATCCGTGGTAATCTGTATATTCTTTCTGTTTCCAGTTAGACTTTCGTCATTTAGTGCATAAGTCTGAAAAAGCAAATCCAAAATCACAATAGCCTACTGGCCTAGTGGTTAGCGTACCTGACTACTATTTTAGCTGTCATGTTCTTGTGTAAGTGTTCATATGGTGTTGTGTGTAAAAAAGCTTAAAAGTTATTTCCGTCATTAATTAAGTAAAAAAAAAGTATCTTCTGGTATGAAGTAGCTGAAAAAGTAAAAAGAAAGAGCTGAACTTGGAAAGTGACAATTGATTGAACAAACAGAAATTTCCGTTTTTTCTCTGTTTAATGCTTTTCAAATTTCATTTGCATGGCGTTAAAAATTTCCCTGTATATAACCAGTATTGGAGATATATTATAAAACTGAAAACATTTCTAAACAGTAAAACGACCAGTAGAATTATGGGCAAAATTAATACAAGTAGAGTAATTTCCGTTTAATCACACGAAGTTAATATTCTGCGAGCAAACTATCGAGATCGGATGAACCTTTTCGGAAACATCCCAGAATATTAAAACTAGTGATATACACTGAGAGGCCAAAAATATGATACGTGCCTAATAACGGGTTGGTCCTCCTCGAACCCACTGCAGCCCACACATCGAGACATGCAGTCAATGAGTTGCCGGTACCGTTCTGCACGGATGGCAGACCACACATCCTGCAGTGTAGATCATAATTGTGTTGCATTGGATGGGACTGGATTCATGGATCGTAAACTTGTTTCCATTGTGTCCCACAGATGCTACAAGGGGTTCATATCGAGGGACCAGGGGGGCCACTTCATGGTGGTAAAGTCCGTGGAGTGTTCCTCGATTCACCTCTCAGCAAACCAAAGACTGGTGACATGTTGCATTATCTTGTTGGAATATCCCTTCACCATCAGGGTGCTCGAGAGTCATGAAGGGGTGCAGGTGATGTGCAAGAATGTCGACGTATTTCATATCTGTCACCGATTGCTCCAAACGGACGAGAGAGCCCAATGTAGACCACGTAAACACTCTCCTCACTATCACAGAGCCGCCTGCAGCTTGAACAGTATCTTGTAGACAGGAAGGGTCCATGGCTTCACGGGGCTTATGCCACACTCTAACGCGCCCATCAGCGCGAATCAACTGGAACCTTGATTCATCGGACCATGCTATCAGACGCCACTGTTCTATTGTCCAATTTGGATGTCTTCCTGACCATTCCAGTCATTGAGCTCTGTGATGACATGTAAGCAATGAGACACAAGTCGGTCTTCGGCAACCAAATACAATAGAGTGCAGGTGGCGACGTACAGTCCTTTCAGACTGTTTGTGTTTGGCCCGCATTCAAATTTGCAGTGATTTAATGCACTGTAGCCCGTCTGTTGGTCGTTACCATTCGTGAGAGCCGACACGAGTTCCGTTCGTCAACTGCACGTGGCCGTCCCTTTCGCTGGTTAACGTGTGTGGAAATGCCGTCAATAGAAAGCTGATCATAAACTGTTGAGAACGTAGACTTGTGAAAACCGAATTCCTGCACGATATCCGATATTGCATGACCCATCCTTCTGTCACCGACAATCAAACCACGTTCAAAGTCAGACATCTTATGACGTGCCGCCATAATGAATTAACAACTACTCCGAAATGATTGTTGGGTTTGTAGGCTACTGCAGCGCCATTCTGCGGTTGACGTCCAATTCATCGGTTACGAGTACAGCACGCTAATTCTACTTTAACTGCTATTCCCATGACTTTTGGCTTCTCAGTGTATATATATATAGTGAAAGCTTAAACATAACGAGTTTGGTCTGAGAGGTCAAATAAAGCGGACACAAAATGTTTTTGAGTGTGCAGTGTGATTGAATTATTAAGTTTGGTGATTTTCACGTTCCAAAGAAATTTTACTAACATAGGACACTACTAACATATGAAAGTATGGGTAAGCAGAAAACAAAAGCAGAAGAAACAACATCTAAGTGAACAAAAATCTGATCAACTAACAGAGATTAAACATCTGGAAAAACTACTAGAAATATTAAAGGAAATGAACTATAAAAGAAGAAGGAAAAAAGTACAAACATAACTAAATCAAACTCTTGTAATAATATTCAAGACTTTCTAGAAGATAATGCTATTTTCGACAAATGTCAGGGAAAAATGTTCACTGACAAATCTCTAAATAATTCAAAAAATAATTTAATGTCTCTCTCCTCGGACATACAATTGGACTCAAATGACAATGATTCAATTATCTCTGAACTCATTCATAACTGTGGAAAAGGATAAAATACATTTATTAAATTAACAAAATGTGGATAAATTACTCGAGGAAGAACAAGAATTAGGCATAATATTTTATGATGAATTGGATAGGCTGAAATATCTTGACTTTGAAGATATTACGAAATTTTTTCAATAAAAAAATTGAAAAACAGACTTCTGGACTGACTGTCAAATCACTTCTCCTTCTACTGAAGATATGCTCTTATGTCCTGCACAATTTCATCCCCAGGAAGAAAAAGGGACCTGAAATTCACTTCCTGCTTCAAATGTTAGACCTGGTGCTACAAAACTGTGATGTCTAAGTTCCAAAATGTGTTTTATTTACAGTGGGTTGGGTTGTTTTACCTCTGAGCTGCACTTTTTTGCACACCATGGGCCAAATGGCCAGGTCACATGAACCCCGAAGGCTCAGAGAAGGTTGGGGAAGGGGACCCACTGGAACAGCTGTTGGAAGACAGATGGTAGCCTCCCGTCAAGGTCATCCAGCGTGTTCTTTAACGTGCACAGGGTATGGCTCTCCCGCACACGGGGCCAAGGCTTAACGTCCCATCCGACGGACGGCGGCCTTTTCAAGCCCATCTGTGTCCCCTACTGACCGTGGGCAGGGCGGGGAATTTTGTGCAGATAAATCTCAACGCTGACCCAGCTGGGACTCGAACCTGGGAACTACAGATTACGAGTCTGGCACGCTACCTACTGAGCCACCCCCGCCCCATTTTATTTTCAGTGGAACTGACACTTTGCCTGTAAGAGTTACTTCATGAAAAATTAACTGGGTGGCTTTTTGCCACCAGTCGTGGCATTGCAGGAAGGTTACATAAAATATAATTACAAATGCATGATTACAATGCTAATTACTTTGCATGATTGTGCTTAATAGAATTAAGAACCTGGTTTATGGACAATTAAGTGATGAGCAGTGTGGAATCAGAAGTGGTAGGGGATGTGTAGATCAGATTTTTTCACTTAGTCAAATTCTTGAGAACGTTTAGTTTCAGAAACCTTTGATTACTAACTTTGTTGATTAGAAAAAAGGCTTTGAACTTTGTTGATCGTCATAATTTGTAGCTGATCATATGGCATACCGGACAAGTAGGTTAACATAATGAAAGCTCTATGCAATAACCCTGAGTCGTGTGTGAGAGTTGGTAAGGCTTGCAGCAATTGGTTTAGTATTGAATCTGCTGTTCGACAAGTGTGCATTTTGTCTCCTTTTCTCCTTTGTTTGGTTATTGATTATGTTACGCGGAATTAATCAAAAATGGCGGAATTGGCCATTTTTAATGCTTTTTTAATCTCCTGGAAATTTATAAACTAAATGCGATAATTAATATTAACCTAATGAATTATATTATATATATATATTTAATAATACCTATTTCTATATATATATTAGTTATTTCAGTATAAGGTTTTAAAATTATTCTTTAATTCTGCTGCAAGCATTTCAAAATTAAATCGACACCAGAGTGAATTCTGCTCTATAAGCACGGCAATTAAGAGTTCAATGATGTCGCAACCCTGCGACACATTATCCGGAATATTTTTACGTTTCATTAAGAAATGACGAAGATTTCACGCCATATTGGCTGATAATAAGAAACTTAACTAATTAACAAATTTAACTGAAATAATGACAATAACGAACAATTATAATAATAACTTAAATTTAAGGAATGAAAGGACTGGATTCGAACTGCTCTCAATTATTTTCCACTGACGAAACCGTTACTTATAATACAATAGGAACAAAATCGGGTAGATATCCAAGTTTGAAAAACCCTTTCATTGTAGAAAACTGTGGCAACACCTTTTTAAAGCATTATGTAGACAAGCACGTGTAGAGAGCATCTGTGCTAAGTAGTGAGATAGATGCTAAAATGTACATTACACATATCGTTTAAGGATTTTCCTTTTTTCAAATTTCCTTATACTGATCATATTTTTTGAATCGGAATAATTTTTAATTTCGTTCAATTGTCATCAACGTTATATTGGTATTCATTAAAACAAAAATGAAACATTTTGAGATAGAAATAAATATTAAATTGTCCAGTGTTGGAAAAAATTTCGTTACACTGACATTTCGTTATTCTTGGTTCGTTATATTAAAGTTTTACTGTATATTTGTGGGAAAAAAAAATGAGTAATACTGATATGTGTGACCCGAATCCTTGCCTCCCAGTTACTTGCCAAATTTTTAACTCATTAAACTACCTCCAGCGCAGCAATTTATCTTCTAATGGATGACTTTTAAATCTACTCGACTTATCCCTCATGGCGCCATCTATGATGGAGAAAGGCAACTGTGTAATATTACTCAGTTTGAAGTCACTCACTCTGAAGCGTTATTTAATACAAAAATCAGTGAATGAAAAATACACAGATTAACTGTTGACAGCAGGTAATCTGAGTATTTAATATTGAATGATTATTCCATTAACAACACTTTAGTGTGAATGGGTTGTTTTACGTCTGAGCGGCACTTTTTTTGCACACCATGGGCCAAATTGCCAGGTCACATGGACCCCGAAGGCTCAGAGAAGGTTGGGGGAGGGGACCCACTGGAACAGCTGTTGGGAGACAGATGGTAGCCTCCCGTTAAGGCTATCCAGCGTGTTCTTTAACGTGCAGAGGGTATGGCTCTCTCCCACACACGGGGCCACGTCTTAACGTCCCATCCAACGGACGGCGGCCTTTCCAAGCCATCGGTGTCCCCTACTGACCGTGGGCAGGGCAGGGAATTTTGCGGAAATAAATCTCAACGCTGACCCAGCTGGGACTCGAACCTGGGAACTACAGATTAGGAGCCTGGCGCGCTACCGACTGAGCCACCTCCGCCTCTTTAGTGTGAATGACTTCCATACGATAGATACGCCACGAAGGACAAGATTCGTAATATTTAAATTTCAAAATTAGTGGATAAATGACGGCGATGGTGATATTGTAATACTTAGCATACTTGACATGTAATTAGGAGGTGTGGGTTCGAGTCCCACTCATCGATGAAACTAATGTTTTCAGCATAAGTATATTTTAGACATTTCGAATAACCTGCTTAAATTTTAACCAAAAATGCCTGATATACTAAAAGCATATCAGTAGATCTTTAACTTTCAATATATCTTTTCATTTAAAAATGAATGTCATTGGAGAAAGGGGGGAGAGATGGACTTTGAAAGGCTGCCGTCCAAAGGATGGGAAGTTAAGCTGTGGTACCGTTCACATGAGAGCCATACCCTGTGCACGTTAAAGAATAAGCTGGATGGTTTTGATGGGAGACTTCCATCTGTCTCTTAGCAGCTGTCCAGTGGCTAAAATAAAAAGTGGTTGGTTATTTTCTCTTCTCTCAATCTTTTATGAGTCCTTTGCAGAAATAACACTAATTAATATATTAAGCCTAAATCTTTAATTCTTCAAATTCTCAACTAATAAAACCGTGAAAATTCTTTATGAAAATTTTCTTCCATATATCTCTTCCATATATCACCCATGAATCTTATATATGGAAATAATCTCTGACACATGTCTTATATATGGAAATAATTTCTAAACCATGAGTCTCATATATGAATATCTTACCCATGATATCTCTTCCATATATGACCCATGAGTTTCATATATGGAATATCTGACCCATAATATCTCTTCCATGAGTTTCATCCAGTTATGAGAGGGAAGGAACCTTCTGCGAGTTTCTGCCCTAGCTCTAAAGTTTTTGTCATCATTTTTTAAAATTTTGATAAGTGGAATCGAAGTATAGAATATTATGCTTTCTTTCCTCTTAGGTGGCATTCATCCCGCTTCCCGATTTTCCCATGGGGAGGAATAAAGTTTCGACTGAACCCGAATCCAGCCCTCATGATACCTAAAGTTACGATGAAAGGAAGAAATGCTACCTTTTAGGTGACATTTTCATGGGGGAGGAATAAAGGTTCGATTGAACCTTTATTCCTCCTCCATGATAATGTCATCTAAAGGCGAAATTGGCCATCTTAGATATTATTTGTTTATCAGAACTTATTTCACGATGTTTTTTTGAAGGAATTTTTTTTTCAGGAGGGGTGTTTTACATTCGAGACGCACTATTTTGCACACAATGTAGGAAATGGCTAGGTCGCAAGGACCCCAAAGGCTCAGAGAATGTTGTAGGTGGGACCACACGGCTTCACATCCTATCCGAAGGACGGCGGCCTTTCCAAGCCCATCTGTGTCCCATACTGACCGCGGGCACGAAGGCAGTTTTGTGGAGATAAATCTCAACACTGGTCCAGCTGAGACTCGTATCTGGGAACTGTAGGTTGTGAGCCTTGCGCATTACCACCTGAGCCACCTCACCCCTTAGGAGGGAAGGATAAAAGTTTTGGACAAAATTATTATATTGCTTTAGCTGATAATAAGAGGAAGTTGCATACCATTGGAGTTGATTTTGATAGCACTTTTTCTACACAGAATGATCTAAGTGGCCTTGTCTCAAGTACACCAAGGACTTAGAGAAGGATGGAGGGAACGTTTTCTAAGTCTCCACAGGACAGCTGTTAAGAGACAGATGGAAGAATCCCAGAAGGCTATTCAGCATACTCTTTAAGACGCTCAGGATATGATTCTATTGCACAGAGATCACGGCTTAATCCCAGAAGGCTATTCAGCATACTCTTTAAGACGCTCAGGATATGATTCTATTGCACAGAGATCACGGCTTAATCCCATCTGATGAACGACACACTTTCTATGCCTTTCGGTGTCTTCTCCCTCACAGGAGAGGGCAGGGGGGGGGGGGGGGTAAGGAGAAAATAATTCTCAATTCTAGAACATTTGGTACTCGACCAGGAAACTGGAAATTACGAAACTGGAGCGTTACTGAGTCAACGTCCGCCCCTCTTCGTACATGAATTTATTAGTGCTATCTGCCGTCACTTAGATGGATGGCATAATAATATAATATATAGAACCCACAATATAAGATATAAAGCCCTCAGATCCCATAACCAATATAATTATTTTTATGGGCTCTGTGGAAGAATTGATGTAAAGGAGCCCATGTGCCCTTTTAGTTATAATAAGAGGAAACTGATCCCGAAGTTGGTGCTCCCAGTTCTTACAGTTTCGAAGGAGTTCTTAATCAGACAGACAAAAGCTTTCTGAAGCCCATAGTAGATTTAGCTAATGTTAAATCTGATTCATATTTAAGTGATAATTTTAAACGAATGCTAAAGAAATTTATTCAAAGACTGTTTATCTGGTGTAATGTGTTCTACAATACGTGATCGGCGAGAGAGGGTCTCTAAAGAATTTAAGCAAATTTTCGAATCCGCGACTGCAATCGGCTAGAAATATTTTTAGAAAAATAAAAAATTTTACAGGAAGTATGATTCATTTCCGCTTCAGTTCAATAACTTGCTCTCTTAACAACCAATTGTTACGAAAAGAGACTTAAACAATTTCATCATTCGATCACAGAAAGAGTATTTGGAAGAATAAAAATGATTGTTAGAAGCAATTCGTAAGCAAATACCCGCATTGTTAGGAGTTTGATTTAAATCACAAAAACGTCAGGGTAGGTTGGAGATGACCCATTGGACAGCTGTTAGGAGACAGAGAGAAGTCTCCCATCTCCCATCAAGGTCATCCAGCATATTCACTTCAAGATCATCTAGCGCGTTGAGGATACGGCCAACTTCATCCGCGACTTTCTTTACAATCCGATTAGCAATGCCGACATTTGAGAGATTCGGACCTGGGACTACAATGACGAGCCTAGAGAGCTACTGACCAAGCCCCCCCCCACCTCTGGGAATAAGGCTAGTCCATTAAGGAATGAGGTAAGTGAAACTACTTCTTTTGAAATTTAGGTGCAAAATAATTAGGGTATTAAGCTTTGTGTATAGGAAACTTTGCAGTCTTTAGAGTCATAATGGAAAATTTATCTCTCATTTAGCTGGAGTGAAAACAAGGTGGGCTTCATGTTAGAGGGCATCACATCCATCGAAAATTTTAAAATTTAAATTTTTCTATACTTTAAGATTTTGTTGTCAGTTTCATTAGTTAAGGTTAAGGCATATTTTATTACATTCTAAATTTAATTCATAGAAGACCTAGATTAGATGCAAGCAAATGGCGCCTTAAACCAATCTTTTCCAGCAGGGACGTCTTAGAAATTTAAAGGGAGCGATTTCTTTTAGTTGATAGATAGATTAAATAGAATATTGAATAGCTCTTAGTTGAAGATAGACATGCATGTTTTGCATATTCATGTTACAAATTCATGAATGTAAAACACTCGTAAATTTGTACTGAAGGGTTAGGTTGGGTTGTTTTACCTCTGAGCGGCACTTTTTTGCACACCATGGGCTAAATGGCCAGGTCACATGGACCCCGAAGGCTTAGAGAAGGTTGGGGGAGGGGACCCACTGGAACAGCTGTTGGGAGACAGATGGTAGCCTCCCGTCAAGGCCATCCAGCGTGTTCTTTAACGTGCACAGGGAATGTCTCTCCCACACACGGTGCCACGGCTTAAGGTCCCATCGGACGGACGGCGGCCTTTCCAAGCCCATCGGTGTCCCCTACTGACCGTGGGCAGGGGGGGGAATTTTGCGGAGATAAATCTCGACGCTGACACAGCTGGGACTCTAACCTGGGAACTGCAGATTACGAGCCTGGCGCGCTACCGACTGAGCCCCCCCGCCCCCCCCCCCCTGTACTGAAGGAAAATATTATTTTAACTAGGGAAACATATTTGGTAAGGTAAAATAGAGGCGTTTGCGGTGATCGGTGGTAAGGGAGGACGCAGATTTTTATTTCGTCACGTCTAATTACTTGTGATTACATATGCTGCGGATTGAACAGCGCCGAATGTCGTGTTGCGATTCCGATGACAAAAATAACGCTCTTTAGCAGAGGAGATCGCTCAGTCTTTTAATTAAATTCACTATCACTTAAATGAGATCACAGGTTCGCGGTTATTATACCCAATACCAACGTATGCCTCAGACTTGCTGCGCCAAGTGATGTGTAGAAATGTGTCCAACAATTAAGCACGAGAGTTGTATAGCGACGACGCAGTTTATTTACACTTATATAGAATTACGAGCAGGGGATGCTCTCGATTCCTTGAGCCGTTGCTGCTTTGCTGCTGCAAACAATCAGGCAATGATGTGGAAATCTGCGCTTTTTTTTGTTTACCTAATTTTGTCCGAAAAAATGTCGACTAAATCTGCTAGTCTTTTAATGCTTTGTGTCTGTTCCCAGGGCGCAGCGAAGGAATATGGTTGTGGGGGGGGGGGGAGAAGTCCAAAATTTTCCAACTGAGCAAACTCCCGCCGTGGGGGCGGAGTCCAATTTTTAAGCCTCTCCTACATTTTGCCATTTGACATCTAATTTTGCCAACTAGCCATAATTTCTAGAAGCACTTCCAATATTTACATCTCCTCTGAATTGCAGCAAATCAGCATGAATTTTTACCTTGATTTGGTCAAATCTCCTTAATTTCACAAAACTAATCCCAATCTTTACATCTCTCCTAAATTTCCCAAATCACTTCAAACTTTCAAACTCCCCATTTTTTTTTTTTTGGAAAATTAAGGGAAGTTGTCAAAATCGAGGCAACTTCGCAAATCTGAGGCAGTTTGGGAAATGGAGAGACGGCAAAATTTAGAACAGTTGGCAAAATTCGAAGCCACATAATAAAAACAGGTGAGTTGGGAAAATCTTAGGGAGTTGGCAAAATTCGGAGTGACTTGATAAAATCTTGGAGAGTTGCCAAAATCGGGACAACTTGGCAAAATCTTGGGGAGTTGGCAAAATTCGGAGTGACTTGACAAAATCTTGGGGAATTGGCAAAATTCGGAGTGACTTGGTAAAATCTCGGTGAGTTGGCAAAATTCGGAGTGACTGGACAAAATCTTCGGGAGTTGACAAAATTTCGGAGTGACTTGGGAAAACCGTGGAGAGTTGCCAAAATTCAGGTGAGATGAAAAAATTAGAGTTTTTTTCTGTAAAATTATGGCGAGTTGGAAAAATCTAGGAGAGTTGGCAAAATCTAGGGAGTTGGCAGAAACTAGGGGCAGTTGGCAAAATTAGGAGAGACAGCAAAATCGTGGAGAGTTGACAAAATTCAGGTGAGATGTAAAAATTGCAATTTTTTTCTGTAAAATTATGGCGTGTTGGCAAAATCGAGGCTGCTTCGTAATACCTAGGAGAGTTGGAAAATCTTGGGGGAGTTGGCAAAATTCAATCCACTTGGTAAAATACAGGCGATTTGTGAAAATTGGGATTGTTTTTGTGAAATTAAGGAGAGTTGACATAATCAAGAAAACTTTGCAAAATCTAGGGAAGTTGGCAAAACTGGAAACCATTTGGTAAAATACAGGGGAATTGTGAAAATTGTGCCTTTCTTGTGCAATTAAGGAGAGTTGATAAAATTCGAAGTGGCTTGGCAAATTCATGGAAGATGTAAAAAGGGCGATATGTTTTGTAAAAATACGGCGAGTTGGCAAAATCTAGAGTAGTTGGCAAAATTCGAATGCACTTGGTAAAATATAGGCGAGTTGTGAAAATCGAGATTTGTTTTGTGAAATGAAGGAGTGTTGGATAAATTGAGGAAATTTAGCAGAATGTAAGGCAGTTGTCAAAATTCGAATCCACTTTTAAAATACGGGCGAGTTGTGATAATTGGGATTGGGTTTGTGAAATTCAGGATAGTTGACTAAAATCGAAGAAAAAAATTCACCTCCACATCTCACCTGAATTTTGCCAACTCCCTACGATTTTGCCAAGTCACTCCGAATTTTGCCAACTGTCCCTAGATTTTGCCAACTCGCCACAATTTTACAGAAAAAAGACTAATTTTTACATCTCACCTGAATTTTGCCAACTTCCCACGATTTTGCCAAGTCACTCCGAATTTTGTCAACTCGTCAAGATTTTGTCAAGTCACTCCGAATTTTGCCAACTCCCCAAAATTTTACCAAGTCACTCCAAATTTTGGCAACTCCCCAAGATTTTGCCAAGTTGTCCCAATTTTACCAACTCCCCAAGATTTTACCAAGTCACTCCGAATTTTGCCAACTCCCTAAGATTTTGTCAACTAACCTGTTTTTACTAAGTGGCTTCGAATTTTGCCGTCTCTCTATTATCCAAACTGCCTCAGATTTGCCAAGTTGCCACGATTTTGACAACTCCCCTTAATGTTCCAAAAACATAAAAAAAATTGCAAAAATATTTTTCAACTCACCTAAATTTTACCAAATCCCCCCCACCATGGCTACGCCCCTGTCTGTTCCTTCCATTCAGATGGCAACATTCTCCTCAAGTTCCGGTAGGAGACATCAGGACCGAGAAGTTCCCCGTGAAGGGAAGAAAGTGAATATGGTTGACAATACAGGTACGTCTCATAAATATTTTCCCATTCAATCCCATGTTTGGATTTTCCTTGCTAAACCTAGGTTCAAAATATGGTGATCTGTTTGTGGATGAGATGAGTATGTATATGTGCATTTTGCCAATTGTTTTCTAGTACGAACTTTTCTTTTCCAGATATAACATTGTCTCCATACGTGCCTCTTAGAAGCCAGATGCAGGAGAAAAAGAATCTGGACACGGCGACTTTCCACGTTCCACGTAAGTTCCTGCAGCTCTTCATCAGGACCCAGAAGTATGGGAAGAATATGAATATGGGTGACAATTACTGGGGACCACCTTGTCGTGGTGGGGGGGCCTAGGGCCCAGCAACCCGGCTGAAGGCTGTGCCAGCCGGATTAGGGTACCGGTTGGACATGGCCAAGGCCAACCGAGGTCGAAGACGCTGCTGGCCGGCTTGATTGCCGGTCGGGTGGTGACGGCGTCGGAGACCTCACCTCAGGGACCTTGGGTGGTCAGTTCGACGGCTCGGTCGAAAGGTCCCTCCTGCCTAGTAGGCACGAGCCGTCCAAAAAGTCTGGGTCCTACTAAGAGTCTCCACCCCGGGTGCCGATCGAGCTTGGATCTTTATATCCTTGCACATTTGCAAACCGGGGAATAGATTAAATTTAGGTTTCTTCCGGTGGTTAGCTTTCCTTCTATAGGACTGCTGCCATGTGAGGCCGGGGTTGAGGTGCGCCTATAGGGCGTATTCCTTGCCCCCGGCTCTAGATA
Source organism: Ryuthela nishihirai (assembly GCA_038380435.1). Taxonomy (NCBI): domain Eukaryota; kingdom Metazoa; phylum Arthropoda; class Arachnida; order Araneae; family Heptathelidae; genus Ryuthela; species Ryuthela nishihirai. The sequence continues at coordinate 19,176,801 of JAWZYU010000001.1, read as the reverse complement.
GTCATGGCTTTTCTTTAACCAGGTAGTGCTGTCAGGCGGAACCGGGAATTGCCGTGGTTGCACAAGATCGCAACATAGAGATCAATTGTACCTTTATAAATAATTTTCAATTATTGGACCCATTTTAATCACATTTATAGGAGAGCATCCCTGGATGGCTCATATCTGTCGATAAATTTAGATTAATGAATAAGTTATTTTCAGATAACTAAGGAGCAGTGATAATCCTAGTGTTGAAGGACCTTCGTAGAAAGGACGGTTGCGGTCCCTAAGTGATATAGTAGTTACTTAAAATAGAAATGTTTAGCTAAATGAATAACAGTCTGCTTTGATCTTCCATTGATCATGTCTTCTTTAGAATTTGGTATGTGCATGTGTATTCTGTAAATTGTTCTTCCATAGGAACTTTTCCAGATATAACATTGTCTCCCATACGTGCCTCTTAGAGGCCAGATGCAATATTCTGGATATGTTCACTACGAGGATTACTTCAACGATGTCCTGATGCACGGAGATAATGGCAGAAGATGACAATGCAGTTTCTTTGTAACAAAATTACGCGAAGGTTCTACGGGAGGGTTGGTTAGAGAGAAACGATTTTTATACCGATGATTAACGCTAGATTCTACGAAATATTTCCATTAAATTCGCTCAACAGATAATAAATTCTGTTTGAGGCTTTAATGGATGTTTTTTTGGAATCTATTTTTCTTTAACTTTAGAAATATCGTAATGATATATCTGTGATGTACTTTTGCCTGGTGAAGAAGAAAAAATATGTACCATGCTATTCCCACGTGAAACGAGAATCGCTGTCAAATCTATTGTACCATTTACCGCTCTCTAACTGTGAACATTTACTGCTGCCGTTGCCAGATCCCCACATTTCCAAAGGCATTATTTAGGCGTTTCATTGCAGTTAGGGACTTGATTTTCTAACCGAACATAATTTAGGACCTTTCGGTAAAGTACATCGGGAATAACAGAATGTCAAAATATGTTCTATGGGAAATCAAGCTCTATGGGAGAGTTGCTTACAGAGAAGAGAAGGTGTTTTAAAGTAGGATTCTATCGATGAGAGAAAGTTTTAGTATTTTTTAATTTAATGCAAGATTCTATAAAACATTTCCATTAAATTCGCTCGACAAAAAATAAATTCTGTTTGAGGCTTTAATGGATGTTTTTCGGCATCTTGAACCCTCTTTTTCCTTCCACACTGACTGCCTACGTGTGGAGGGGTTTTCTCCGGGTTAGAGCAAAACACTCTGACATGGATGGTGCCTTGACGTGGCGTCAGAGCTTTGCACTAAACCATCCGGCAGACATCTTTCTAATGTCATAGCCTATTAATTTTTGTAAACTTTCTATTTTATAGTTAAGATTGTATTAGCTAATCTAAACTTTATGAATGATTTTCAAAGTCAAAATATGAAGGAAATTCCCAATACAATAAACGTTACATATTGCTCTATTAATCTCTTTTATTACTTCATTAATATTTTCATTTCAAGTTAATTTACTGTCAATAATAACTCCGAAACACTTTTAAATTTTCATCTCCTTTATTGCTTCACATGAGAAACATTTTCATGTGTGCAGTAAACTTCCGTTTCCGGCATTTATGAGGAGTGGGAATTTCCGGTTAGATGAATCTGTCGACTGCATGAGAAATATTTTTACAGAAACCAAATATACAGTGGCAAAATCTTGTGCTCAAGCCTTAGTCGAAATAAAAATGCAATGAAAAACAATGATAATAAAAATGAAGTATAATGTCCTTGATATAAATGTAAATACCTAAAATATAATTGCATTTTATACGTATTTTCACACTTGAAACGAATGTCAAAATCCGTGCACTTAACAAACATATCGGGAACTGCTTCATTGAAAGCCATCACATAAAGATTTATAATTTGGATGTCGGATGGCATTGGCTAACACTGATACCGTATCTGCTTAATAAATTTCACCTATAATGTGAAAGGTAAAATCGGTACATTACCATATCATCATCATCATCATCATCATCATCATCATCATCATCATCATCATCATCATCATCATCATCATCATCATCATCATCATCATCAAGCAGCCATGGGCTGCGGAGGTCCAACCAGACCGTGCAATTTAGTTCTCCAAGCAAGTCTATCCTGAGCTACATCTACTGCATCTGGCCACTGCACACCAATTCTAACAAGGTCCTGTTTGACATTGTCTGCCCACCGCATCCTAGGTCTCCTCTTCTTTCTAAGGCCTTTAGGCACACTGTTCATGACCCTATTCGCCAATCTATAATTATACATACGGGCAACATTATGCTGCTTAAAGGAGGTTGCCAACTCCTTTGCCTAATCTCATCATTAGTTACAAAGTTGAACCACCTAATGCCCAAGATACTGCGTAAGCATCTGGAATCAAAAGCATCTAGTTTCCTGTTATCTTGTTTACAAAGTGTCCAGGTTTTACTACCATAACTAACCCTAGAAAGAACCAAACTATTATACAGTCTAATTTTAGTCTTTAGGTGTATAAGCCTATTTCTCCACACTCTCCATAGGTTCTTAAAAGTCCCGGCAGCAATCCCTATTAGTCTGTTAATCTAATGGCGCACATCACCATTATCTGTCACATAGCTCCCAAGATAATTAAACTATGACACCTGCTCAAGACTGCAACCATTCAGATTAACTGAATCACAGCCTGCCTGACCAATTTTCATCACTTTAGTTTTCTCTCTGTTTATAACCAAACCTACTCTACTACCAGTCTCATCAACAGCTCGAATGAAAGAGTTCATCTCATCAACATCATTTGCCAAAAGGGCTAAATCATCAGCATAATCTAAATCAGAAATTTTCGTATCTCCAGCCCATTTAAGGCCAAATTTTTTTCCTTGAAGTGAATTTCGCATAACATAATCAATAACCAAGCTAAAGAGAAAAGGAGACAAAATGCACCCTTGTCGAACACCAGAAGTAATGCTAAACCAATTGCTACAAGCCTTACCAACTCTCACACACGACTCAGTGTTATTATAGAGAGCTTTCATAATGTTAACTAACTTGTCTGGTATACCATATGATCTCACAATCAACCACAAATTATGACGATCAACAGAGTCGAAAGCCTTTTTGAAATCAACAAAGCTAGCAACCAAAGGTTTCTGAAACTCTAAACATTTCTCAAGAATCTGCCTAAGTGAAAATATCTGATCCACACATCCCCTACCACTTCTGAATCCACATTGCTCATCACGCAATTGACTGTCAACCAGATTCTTAATTCTATTAAGCACAATCACGGAAAGAACTTTACCTGGAACAGAGAGTAGGCTGATACCCCTATAGTTATCACAAGAACTGCGATCACCTTTTTTGAAAATAGGGATAACAATAGCTCTGGTAAAATCCTTAGGAACCATGCCTTTATCATAAAAGATATTCAGAATTTCAGTCATCCAAGTGGTAACCGAAACATTCCCAGCTCTAAGCATTTCCGTAGTAATTTCATCTACCCCTGGGGATTTATGAAGTTTAAGTTTAGAAACAGTCAAAATAACTTCAGATTGTGTTATAGGGCCAACATTAAAGCCACCAATGCATCTATCATCATTGCAAACAATGGGAGTATAACTAACTACATTGTTTAGAATATCACTGAAATGCTCAGCCCACCTAGCCACGACAGAATCCTCCCCTTCTATAACCTTACCTTGTTTATCCTTCAATCCTTGTATGTCTGTCCGTTTTCTACCACACAAAACATAAACTATCTGGTACAGCTCTCTGCTGTTGTGCTGTCTAACTGCTTCCTAGGCTTTGTCAGCCAAACCGTCAAGCCAAAGATTCTTATCAGCAGCTAACTGATCCTTTACAAGTTTATTAAGGTCTCTGTAATGCTTTCTATTAGGACTAGTAGGGTATTGATTAAGGGCATTCCTGCAGTTCTTTCTTTCCGAAATAAGCTCAAGTGCCTTATCACTCAGATAATTTTGCCTCTTCTGCGCCTTTTTTCCTAAAAGATTACTGTTAGTGTCCAAAAAAGCCTGTTTAAAATGATCCCATTCTTCCTCAACTTCAGTAGTAAGCAAACCATGACTGTCATAATGACTAAGTAACCTATCATGCTAAGCTTTGGCTATAACTGGATCTTTCAGAGCTTCAGTATTAAAAGTAAATTTTTTAACCCTAGCACAACACTTTTTAAGTTTAAGTTGCAACACACTTTTAACAAGGTAATGGTCCGATCCAATTTCAGCTCCCCTATATGCCCTGGTATTCCTAACAGAAGTAGCCCATTTGCTGTTAATTAATATGTAATCAATCATATTCTTATGCAGCCCATCAGGTGAAACCCATGTGTACTTATGTATGTCGCGGTGTTTGTAATAATTGTTAGTTATTCTGAATCCATTGAGTTTACTTACCTGTAGGAGACGTTGCCCATTGCCATTGTAGCTACCAATACCAAAAGGGCCTATTACTCCTCCCCAAAGGTCAGAGTCAGTACCAACTTTGGCATTGAAGTCATCAAGAACAAGGGTAATATCTCCTTTCTTGACAGAATTCAAAATATCCTGAAGTTGTTTATAAAAGCTATCCTTCTCATCCTAATCGGCATCCTCAGTGGGGGCATAACAGCAGATAACATTCAAGTCTTTAACGCTTGTCTGAAATTTTGCTGTAAGAAACATTTCAATAATGCACTCATATCCTAGAAGAGCATCGCTAGCGTGTCTGCTGAGAAGCAGACCCACGCCTTGGTGATGCATATTGTCGTCCCTCCCTGAAAAGAGAAATTTAAGATTATTTTTAAGAATCTGACCTTTATCTGTCCATCTGGTCTCTTGCAAGCCGAGAATATCTAAATTATAACGGTGGAATTCTTGTGTGAGGACATCCAGAGAAAAAGCTCTGTGCAGAGTCCTCACATTTCAACTACCTATGGAGAGAAAATGGTTAGTGGGATGTTTAAAGAAACTATGTTTATTGAGAGAGGGAATGCCGACAATATCAAACAGCCCCCTAATCGCAGACATGGGGCAAAGACCCGTTCCCCCACTACTAAAGGCTGAAGCCATCTACACTGGAAGACTTCCTCCAATGTAGAATTTGACGATGCCAATAGAAGCAAAGAGTTCAGGTGCCTGCGATGACTTCTGCTCAGGATTATCCACCAGTTGATGAACATATCCTGTGAATCTATTCACTTGGGGCTGTCAACCCACAAACAAACAGAAAACACAGCGGAAGGAAGATTTTCCCTCCACAGAAGCCCACCAGTGCAGCAAAATCAGGATCCATAATCAAGCTCAGAGCCATATATCTGTCCAGTCCAGTAGGTTTATATGGTCAGCACCAGGACCCTGTGTGGTTGACCACTCCTCAGCAGGGTAGAAAAAAAAGAAAAGTAGCCATAGTTGTCCAGATCAGTAGTCCACACTAATCTGGCAGCCCTCCCCTTCCGTTCACTTCCACAAGAGAGTATCTCTTTTGAAAGTTACTAACGGTCTGCACCACGAGAAGGCGGGGTCGGACATTAGGTGCTAGGCCTGGCCGGTTCTATGCATCATCACAGTGGATTGGTGCATAGCTCTCCTTCCAGTGACTACCTAGCTACCATTTACAGACCACATTACCATATACGAAATAAAAAAATATTATTCGAGAATACTGAAACCAAGCTAAACTTTAATTTCAGGATAAAAAAAAATTCTTATGCATACGTATTTGCAGTTTAGTTACCGGCTACTTTCTAGATACTCAGGTGTCATTTCATCAAGGTCATCCACTGAACTAGCATTTGATTCTCGAACAGCAACTGATGTAGAGAGTGGAGAAGACATAAAATTAGGTCTAATAGTTTTTTTAAATAAATTTCTTTTGTCCGCCAGCTTGAATGTTTTCCTTTTCTGATGCAACAATTTAGAATACAAGAGGTGAAAATGCATTGCGGTTTGGGCAATGAAGCAGCTTTCCTGCTCAACAAATTTCATAATATTTTCAAATCTTTCGGCAGCAGTCTGCCACGAGACTCTTTGAACCTGTTCATCCTCTTCATCGCCTTCCTCTTCTAGAGCTTTACATTTGTCCTCATTCAAAACACTTTCAATAATTTCTTCAGTATTTAGTGTCGTTGTAACAAGAGCGTATAACAGAATGCCATAGCATGAATGTAACAATGCGCGAAAGACGAGCAAGCATCAGTGACAGTCGGAACAAGGAGTGTCTAAGGGAGAAGAGAGCTAGCTTCCATAGGCTTAATGTAAACTTTTCGATTGCAGCGCCCTCTAAATATGGCAAATTCGTCCATTGCAGTGAAGCCACCTAGCCAGGGAGAGGAGCCAGTTCCTTGTGTTATTTTTCCACTGCCCAGCAAGGTTTTCAATGGCTTACATCGTCACTAATTTTACATTCACTTTAGCTCTGTTCAACGTGTTCATTTCTTAAATTTTAACATCATAATTTTCTTTTTACAAGGATTAGTTAAAATTATTTTCTTTAATAAAATCCCATTTTGCAAAACAGGTAGTAGCTATGCTCAAGAAAAGAATTTTAATATTTTGAACATTCTACAATATTTAATATATTATAATAAATTGAAATTTATGGCTCTATGCGAGATAACATGTTTTGTTTAATTATATTTTATAAAATTTTAGATATTTTCAATAAAAGTCATATCGAGTTTCTTACTTGTATAAATTGTCAATAGATGGCAGCAGGCACTTTTCGTATCAAGCATAAAAAATTTACTATTAGAACAAACTGCAGACACCTATATACATCGATATGCCCCAGAGAACACAAAACTGCAACATACATTGACTTACATGTTCGCAAGATGATTAAATGTATTAATTTACATACTAATTTTAAAAATTCTGCAAATTTACTCAAAATAAACATAGAACGGTTTTTCCAAGTATCTTAAAATGTACTCCTGAACGAGATAAAACGCTCATTGAATAACTTTAGGGTCAGCTACCACTGTGCCAAACAGCCATGGCTGTTAGACATTTGGAAACACTGGTTAAATCGCAATATGCATACCAATAGTAAGACAAACCATAGCTGCATTGGGCTAAAATGATTGCACTGCGCATGCGGAGTTCGCCCCTTACGGTTGTTTTTGTGCCTGCACATCAATTTGCCATGTTCAGCTCCGGTAAAATTCCGCAGAACGGCGCCACTTACGCTTGTGCTAAGCTAGCCTTCTTCTCCTTAGACCTTCTTTGGTCGGAAGAACTATCACGTGCATTGAAATTTGCCGTACGAAGTTAAAATTTTTCGACTCTAAATTTATGCCGGTTGCATGAGAATTCTGGTTGAGTACCGGAAAATCAGGAGTTGTGACAAATGTACTGGTTTAAAGTAAAACTATTCCATTTTAAAATTAATGTTAATTTACTTTTCAATTACCATTTTGCAATTTTTCGCAAGTCTCCATTTGCATCATTTATTAACTTTCCATTTCAATGAGCAGTATATTATTATTGAAATGTAGTCTCCAAAAGCTAATAACTTCCCATTTGAATATGAATTCCTATAACAAATATCATTTATAAAATCTGTAACAAATATTCTCTCATTTCTTCTTCCTAATTCTACAACGAAAATGACACATTCAAAAGTTACATTTCTAAGTTCATTAATGAAAAATGCTTCTCCTTGCGTCCTGGGAAGAACACACAATGGTTTAACTGGATATGATACAAGGACCCCCAAAGAGCTCTTGTAACTTATCCAGTTAAACAACAAATTGAACAACACAAGGTTGGGAAATAGAATCCATTGAACAGCTTTTGAGCTCCCCGAAATATCATCGAACTTGTTCGTTCATTCGCACAGAAGGTTAATGTTCCTTTCGAAGACTGAACATGGACTGTCCAAGCCAATGTCCCCTCTTTCATACCAAAGGGAAGGGGGAGGGGTCGCGAAAATAAATTTTAATCCTTACGGCAGTTGGGCCTTCAACTTGGGTACTACAGATTACGATCCTTCCATGCTACCGACTGAGCTAATCGCTAAGTGTAAGGAGTTATATCCCAAATAAAAGGTTCTTTTTAAGAGAATATCATCACTACCTTTAATTATGTCTGCTCATTGCTGTCCCCCCTTCCCTGGTGAGGAGAGAAATTTCGCGGACACCTACGGTGATCCCAGAAAAACAAAGTCCAGGCTTAAACGATGCCATTTAAACCACGTCACCAAAATTGACAGCATCCTTTTTTGCAGTTCCCATGTTCGGTCACAGCTGGGCTAGTGTTGACATTTTTTTCTGCAAAGTCCCTCACCTGCCTTCGGTCACTAGAGCACATCGATGTGCTTGAAAAGGCCATCGGGTGGCACGTTAAGCTCTGTGTGTGAAATAGCCATAAACTGTGAATTTCAAATAGCACACTGGATGGCCTTGACGGGAGGCTAACAATCTACAGAGGTTTATCAAAATAATGGAAACACCGATGGCCACTGGAGTACACGCAATGCGCTGTATGCATATCACAGGGATGACGTCACCCGCGATATGAGGAAATAAAGGGGAGAAGTACGATGTCGGCTATCACGTAGTAGTGCTACAGGCACAGGTGAAACTGCTGTTGTGGTGTAATTGTTGACAACGTCAGATCATAGTAACCTCCAAAAAAGCATGATCATTGGTGCGCGTCTTGTAGGAGATTCAGTGACCAGAACTGCGAAACAAGTAGGTGAAACACGAAGAACTGTATCGAAGATTATGACTACCTATCAAAAAGGACAAGGCGTTGCCCCCAAACATGCAAATTGTGGACGCCATATGAAGTTGTCAGATAAGGATAGGCGAATGTTGGCACGGATTACATAACGGAAGCACAAGACCACCGCAAATAGCAGCAGAGTTGAACACCAGTCGGAATGATCCCGTTTCGGTCATAACAGTTCGTCGGAAACTTCATCGTGCCTATCTGCGTATCCCTATTAAAAACCTGCAGAGCATACCACACCGACTGTTTGGTTCCGACTAACAGTTCGTCGGAAAATCCGATAACAGTTTGTCGGAAACTTCATCGTGCTGGTATTTATGGCAGTGCTGCAATCCACAAACCTCTGATTACCAACACCAATGCAACAAAACGTATAAGGTGGTGCACAGCACATAAAATCAGGGATGCCGAAGAATGGCAACTTGTCATCTGGTCTGAAGAATAGTGCTACACATTGTTTCCCACCACTGGTAGAGTGTATGTCAGGCAAAAACCTGTAGAGCATACCACACCGACTGTTTCGTTCCGACTGTGAAGCATGGAGGTAGATCCCTGATGCAGTGGGATGCCATATCATGGCATTCCTTAGGGCCATTGGTTATCCTGCAGGGTTGTGTCACATCCGCAACGTACGAATCTATTCTCGGGGACCACCTGCACCCAATGTTGGGATCATCATGATTGTTCCCTAACGAGTGTCCCTAGTTTCAAGCGGATAATGTACTCAAGCATTGTGCGGAACGTGTCGAGTTGTGGTTTACAGAGTGTGAGGATAGGGTACAGCAGCTACCCTAGCCACCTTAGTCTCCAGACCTCAATATTATTGAACATCTGTGGGAATATCTGGAGTGCAAGGCCGTATGTGCATTACCATATGTGCTTGACTTGTATAAGTCTATTCCACATCGAATTGCGTTTATTCTGAATGCTCGAGTTGGCCTACAGCTTATTAATGAAATGTTCTCCACATACAGTACGTGTTTCCATTATTTTTGTAAACTCCTGTATCTCCTAACAGCTGTCCAGTGAGTAACAACTGTCATATGAGCCTTCAGGGTCCTTGTATCCTGGTTATTTAGCCCATTGTGCGCAAAAATGTGCATTTCAGAGGTAAAACAACCTGACCCCATTAGATTCAACCATGTCACACGTTATTAGGCTCAAATGTGCGGGAGAGTCATACCCTGTGCACGTTAAAGAATACGCTGGATAGCCTTGACGGGAGGTCACCATCCATGTGACGGGAGGTCACCATCCTTGACAGGAGGTCACCATCCATCTCTGTGGGAGAGTTACTTACATGATCCCAACAGCTGTTTAAGGGGGTCCCCTCCCCCAACTTTCTCTGAGGCTTCGGGGTCCATGTGACCTGGCCATTTAGCCCATGGTGTGCGAAAAAGCTTTGTCATTTTTTGTTTGCTTGCCATGGTATGCAAAGCCAACCCAACTTCCCATTAGATTTAAAATTGGACATCTCAAGCCCCCCATTAAATTTTACTTAGATTAGAACTTGTCAAGTCCCATTAGGCTCAAATGTATCGACATCCTTTTTAAACTCAAGTGTCAACCTCCTATTAGGCTCAAACGTGTTAACTCATCATTATACTCCGTTCCACTTGAGTAAACAAACCGTGCGACATAAGCAAGCCTTTCCTAGTATCAATGTTCACAAAATTGACTGCTATTGGTTGCAATTTGAGACCACGTTTTTAAGCACATGTCAAACTTGTGGATAAAAACATACAATGCCAGAAGTGTATTTTGCTAGATATTTAGCGCAACGTTATATATATATATCTCCTATTGTTAATTTTTCCCCTTACGAAGCAAGATTACATCCCCAGAAGCACCGACAATGACTTGTGAAATTAATATTATTGTTACATTATCCAAAAATTTTTGATATAATACAAGGAATAAAAAATATTTAAACGAATTTCACTTTAAAATTAAATGTTTGTTTCAGTTGTCAAGTGGCTAGAAATTGCTATCCTCTGATACATTGCACACAGTATCATCACTACTATGATTAATAATTGTTTATATACTTCGTATGTAAACAAATATTTTCTCGACAACGTGTTCACTGATTACATCAAATTTCCACAAATCCTCTTCTTCAGCTGCCACCTATCTAATATAATTTTCCAATTTTCTGTTGAAACAAGTCTGATTGCTTCTTCAAGTAATAACCGCGCTTATCCTAGTTTAGCCCATTGTGCGCAAAAATGTGCATTTCAGAGGAATATTGTTCTTGTTCTACAGATGTATGTCAAGAACGTTTTGAACGCTTCTCGTAGAATGCTAAATGTCTGTTAATCGTTTGGGGTCACTAGGTTCAAACATTGCTAGCATTTCCTCGCATGAGTCGACTCTAGCCGTTTTTTGCTGCTGTGTCAGTTTGTGGGGTACCAATTAATTTTTACTTAGATTAGTACAGATCTTTCGGAACTATGAATTTAAAATTTTATTATTTTTGGCCCTGTAGCCATTTACTTGACTCGAAGTCATGTGAATTGGTTTTAACGGGCAATGATATGGAAAGGAAATGCAGTACTACGTGTCTTGCTTCCACTAAAAATTCATCTATAATATAGTTGTCGTAATTGTCTTTCACTTGTCTAAATTTATTTAAGAGTTCTATCTTCATGACATGGTCACTATGCTCAATACCATGCTCCTTTTGCCAGTTAATAACATCTTGTTTTTCCCCATGCCATAGTTGATGCTTTTTCAGTTTTTTACGCTCTGATACGGAGCATTGCCCATTACTATAACAGAGTTTTTTTGCCAATTTTTGCAATGAACATAACATACGATTTTTAAACACTTTCTCATTCATTTCTTCATGATAAACTTTACTACTTTTTCATTCAAACACTAACTGTGCTCCATCAACAAAACCATGGTCACTTCTTATTTGAGCAATTATAAACCTTTGCCTTTCCCAGCTGCTTGTTTTAGGCCTCTGGTGAGCCATGAAATAAAATGCTTGCCGAGATGCTGACACTGATTCAGCCACAGTTTAGTTTCTAACTTTTTTTTTTTACTTTAGAAGCTGTGTGGCTCGAATTCACCCAAGTTTCATCTAAATAGCAATTTTTTTCTTTTATTACCACTATGTGCTTTAAATTGTCTCAAATATTTTCACCTCTACATTAAAATGTTCTCTCTTTCAGTTAAAGCACCTTCGCGTTTGCGAGTGGAAAATATAAAGCTGATATCTATTAGCAATCAATTTAATGTTGCTTGGCTAAAATTTGGCAAATCAGGAACCGAATTTATCGTTATTAATATTTCATTTAAATTCGGCAGTTTATTTCTGAACAAGAATTCGAATCATTTTCCTGATAACTGTCCTAGAAAATTGATCACTTTTTTTTAACCATTTCATAACCCGTAGATGCTTACCTGAAGAAGGGAATACCTGATTTAAATCACATTCATTTAGTATTCTACGAGGAGCGTTCAAAACGTTCTTGACATACATCTGTAGAACAAGAACAATTGCACTTATCTGAACAAAATTTCTCCTGTCCTTCAAAGTACTCCTGTCCAGCATTTATACAAAACTGCAGACGTCTACGCCAGTTCTGAAACGCTTGGGGTACCCTTGTTGTGGAATACTCCTCAGCTATGAATGAATGATTTTGAAGTTCTTGCACCCTTGAAAAAGACTTCCAAGAAAGTTCCTTTTTAATATTTGGGACAATCAAAAATCATATGGTGCAAGTTCGGGTGAATACGCAGGATGGGGTAACTGTTTGTTTTTTTCCTGCTCCAGCTAGGTCGTCACTTTCTGGGTTTTGCGAGCACTGGCATTGTCTTGAAGAGGGAAAACCCTTGACACGTCTGTTGTTATGCGGTGCTCCTTCATCTCCTTAACCATTTTGGGAAAAACAGTGTTGGTAGTATTGTCCATTTATATATGATTATATTTATTCAGGCAAAGTGTCCACGTCTACCATTCCTTGGGAATCGAAAAAAAATTCTGAAAATCATCTTCCATGAGCGAAAGTCGTCGGAGGATTTGTGGATGCTACGCCAATTCAGATTGAATTAGCATTCCCAAATTCCCATTTCCTTAATGAGTTTAAAGGTTCATCTTCTGCAACCCAAACGTAGTTGCCGATATTTCTGGGTGTTGTAAAGTAATAAAACCACGTCTTGTCACTTGTGACAACGTCTGTTAATCGTTGGGGCCACTAAGTTCAAACATTGCTAGCATTTCCTCGCACGAGTCTACTTTAGCCCTTTCTTGCTGTTGTGTCAGTTTGTGGGGTACCAATTCGGCACAGATCTTTCGGAACTTTAAATGTTGATGAATAATTGCTTCCACACTGTCAATCAATACATTGACATCTAAACTTATTACCTGAACGGTGAGGTGTTGGTTTTCGTTAAGGAATTCAAGAATAACAGCGATGGTTCTCTCGTTCACGGCCTCCTTCTGCCTTCCTGCACGAAGGAGGTCTTCGAAGCTCTGCCATCCTTCTATAGATTTGCGCATCCATTCCATAACACTGTCTTATGAACAAACATGATCCCCATATACATGATAAATCGGCATAATTTTTTTTGCACAGTCCCCAAACTGCATTCTTGTGAAAATGTAAAATATTTCCTCGTGTTTAGTAGGCTCCATAGCAACAACTCTCAGATTTCGCAGACCGAACTTTACACGTCGCCAGCGAAATGAGAAAGGATGATAAAGGGTTGGGTTGTTTTACCTCTGAACGGCACTTTTTTTTGCACACAATGGGCTAAATGGCCAGGTCGCATGGACCCCGAAGGCTCAGAGAAAGTTGGGGGAGGGGACCCACTGCAATAGCTGTTGGGAGACAGATGGTAGCCTCCCGTCAAGGCCATCCAGCGTGTTGTTTAACGTGCACAGGGTATGACTCTCCCGCACACGGGGCCACGGCTTAACGTCCCATCCGACGGACGGCGGCCTTTCCAAGCCCATCGGTGTCCCCTACTGACCGTGGAATTTTGCAGAGATAAAACTCAACGCTGACCCAGCTGGGACTCGAACCTGGGAACTACAGATTACGAGCCTGGCACGCTACCGACTGAGCCACCCGGATGATAAAGCCTTTGTTTTTAACACGTAATGACCAATTTAGACAAGCTTTCAAACAAGTCGTAGCTCCTTAACTTCGAAGGAACAAGTGCAAATCTACAGACACCTGTCAAGAATTTTTTTGAATGCCCACCCTAAATATGGAACTTTTAGAGACTTCCAGATATAACATTGTCTTCCATATGTGACTCCTAGAGGCCAGATGCAAGAATCCGGAGATGTCCACAACGACGTCTGACTAAATTCTCTGTGGGAGAGTTGCTTACAGAGAAGAGAAGATGCTTTAAAGGGAGTTTCTGTCACTGGGAGAAGGGTCTAATCCATTCTTAATCAGATCTTGCGTAAGATGTTACAAAACATTTCAGTTAAATTCTATTAACAGAAAATAAATTCTGATTGACGTTGTAATGAAAGTTTTGTGATGTCTTGAGCCCTCTTTTTCCTTCCACATTAGCAGCCTATGTGTGGAGGGGTTTTCTTCAGGTTAGAGCAAAACACTGTGACATGGATGGTGCCTTGACGTGACGTCAGAGCTTTTCACCAAACCATCTGGCAGACATCTTTCCAATCATAAAAAAGCTCTACTATGAGTTATTAGTGTCCTAATAATGTTTGACATGGAGCAGGAACATGCAACCCTTCTCAAAATTATGATATGGAGAAAACGAAATTGGAAATGTTTCAAGAATTGTATTGTAAAACCTGACAGCTTTCTGGGAGGTCCTTGATGCAGGCTTTCCCAATCAGCATTTGAAACATCATTAAAATTTGAAGTTTGTTCTTCTTTCCTTTTTTAATTCACAATTTAAAAGAAAAGGAGAAACAGGGAATAAAGACAAAGAAGTTAAAAAAAAATCGATATTTAAGTTGAAATTCAAATTGATGAAAAATTAATTTTTTTAAATTTAAGAGTAGAAATTTGAATATAAACTCAGAAATTGAATTTCATTTTTCAAATTTTTATTTAAATGAAGAATTGTTGAATTTATTATTTGGAGATTTTTCTTTAGCAGTTGTTAGTCCTTCAAATGAAGGAGAAAAAAGATTTTTAAGGTTTAAAATTTAAAATTTTCATGAAAAGGGTAATAAATCAGACTGAAGTTAGAAGAATTATTAAATTGATAATTAAAATATATTTTTTAAATTCTCTTCCAGAGGCTTGATTAAATGAAGAATATTTTTTCTTTTATTCAATTTATGAGGATTTAGAAGAATGGATGTGTTGAGTTCATTAATATTGATTTTTTTTCCAAAGCAGATATAAGTTTTTTTTTTCCTTTCAGTGTTTTTTTTTACGACATTTACATAAATCGAATTATTTTTGCTTCTCTTATTAGCATTCTCAAAGAGATTCTCCTTGATCCTTCATCATCTTCATCCTCTCGTATCTTGGGAAGCTTCTGTCAATTCTACATTGCAAACGTCCACATATTTAAAGTTGGTACCACACACAGAGAGAAATGGGATAAGGTAGAGTCTGTAGAAATTCGGGAATAAAGTTAAAATTTTTGTAGTTGTATGCGTTGTGATAGAGACAAAAGAAAAAACCGCGTTGGTATCTTCTCTTCCCTGGATGAGATGACAGGTCTATATTCTATCAAAGTTCAGGGGAAAGTTCTATTCTAGTTGATCATCCAGGTATGGTTGTTGTGTCGTAGCTTTCTTTCTTGAGTTTGTTGGCGGTTGGAGGTGGGCAATTCCAGGGGGGTTCTGCAATCAGAGTTAGTGGATTCATGAGCCTTTGAAAGGTGCCATGGGGGTTCTGCAATCAGAGTTAGTGGATTCATGAGCCTTTGAAAGGTGCCATGGGGGTTCTGCAATCAGAGTTAGTGGATTCATGAGCCTTTGAAAGGTGCCATGGAGGTTCTGCAATCAGAGTTAATGGATTCATGAGCCTTTGAAAGGTGCCATGGGGGTTCTGCAATCAGAGTTAGTGGATTCATGAGCCTTTGAAAGGTGCCATGGGGGTTCTGCAATCAGAGTTAGTGGATTCATGAGCCTTTGAAAGGTGCCATGGGGGTTCTGCAATCAGAGTTAGTGGATTCATGAGCCTTTGAAAGGTGCCATGGGGGTTCTGCAATCAGAGTTAGTGGATTCATGAGCCTTTGAAAGGTGCCATGGGGGTTCTGCAATCAGAGTTAGTGGATTCATGAGCCTTTGAAAGGTGCCATGGGGGTTCTGCAATCAGAGTTAGTGGATTCATGAGCCTTTGAAAGGTGCCATGGAGGTTCTGCAATCAGAGTTAGTGGATTCATGAGCCTTTGAAAGGTGCCATGGGGGTTCTGCAATCAGAGTTAGTGGATTCATGAGCCTTTGAAAGGTGCCATGGGGGTTCTGCAATCAGAGATAGTGGATTCATGAGCCTTTGAAAGGTGCCATGGGGGTTCTGCAATCAGAGTTAGTGGATTCATGAGCCTTTGAAAGGTGCCATGGAGGTTCTGCAATCAGAGTTAATGGATTCATGAGCCTTTGAAAGGTGCCATGGGGGTTCTGCAATCAGAGTTAGTGGATTCATGAGCCTTTGAAAGGTGACATGGGGGTTCTGCAATCAGAGTTAGTGGATTCATGAGCTTTTGAAAGGTGCCATGGGGGTTCTGCAATCAGAGTTAGTGGATTCATGAGCCTTTGAAAGGTGCCATGGGGGTTCTGCAATCAGAGTTAGTGGATTCATGAGCCTTTGAAAGGTGCCATGGGGGTTCTGCAATCAGAGTTAGTGGATTCATGAGCTTTTGAAAGGTGCCATGGGGGTTCTGCAATCAGAGTTAGTGGATTCATGAGCCTTTGAAAGGTGCCATGGAGGTTCTGCAATCAGAGTTAGTGGATTCATGAGCCTTTCAAAGGTGCCATGGGGGTTCTGCAATCAGAGTTAGTGGATTCATGAGCCTTTGAAAGGTGCCATGGGGGTTCTGCAATCAGAGGTAGTGGATTCATGAGCCTTTGAAAGGTGCCATGGAGGTTCTGCAATCAGAGTTACTGGATTCATGAGCCTTTGAAAGGTGCCATGGGGGTTCTGCAATCAGAGTTAGTGGATTCATGAGCCTTTGAAAGGTGCCATGGGGGTTCTGCAATCAGAGTTAGTGGATTCATGAGCCTTTGAAAGGTGCCATGGGGGTTCTGCAATCAGAGTTAATGGATTCATGAGCCTTTGAAAGGTGCCATGGGGGTTCTGCAATCAGAGTTAGTGGATTCATGAGCCTTTGAAAGGTGCCATGGAGGTTCTGCAATCAGAGTTAATGGATTCATGAGCCTTTGAAAGGTGCCATGGGGGTTCTGCAATCAGAGTTAGTGGATTCATGAGCCTTTGAAAGGTGCCATGGGGGTTCTGCAATCAGAGTTAGTGGATTCATGAGCCTTTGAAAGGTGCCATGGGGGTTCTGCAATCAGAGTTAGTGGATTCATGAGCCTTTGAAAGGTGCCATGGAGGTTCTGCAATCAGAGTTAATGGATTCATGAGCTTTTGAAAGGTGCCATGGGAGTTCTGCAATCAGAGTTAGTGGATTCATGAGCCTTTGAAAGGTGCCATGGGGGTTCTGCAATCAGAGTTAGTGGATTCATGAGCCTTTGAAAGGTGCCATGGGGGTTCTGCAATCAGAGTTAGTGGATTCATGAGCTTTTGAAAGGTGCCATGGGGGTTCTGCAATCAGAGTTAGTTGGTTCATGAGCCTTTGAAAGGTGCCATGGAGGTTCTGCAATCAGAGTTAGTGGATTCATGAGCCTTTGAAAGGTGCCATGGAGGTTCTGCAATCAGAGTTAGTGGATTCATGAGCCTTTGAAAGGTGCCATGGGGGTTCTGCAATCAGAGTTAGTGGATTCATGAGCCTTTGAAAGGTGCCATGGGGGTTCTGCAATCAGAGTTAGTGGATTCATGAGCCTTTGAAAGGTGCCATGGAGGTTCTGCAATCAGAGTTAATGGATTCATGAGCTTTTGAAAGGTGCCATGGGGGTTCTGCAATCAGAGTTAGTGGATTCATGAGCCTTTGAAAGGTGCCATGGGGGTTCTGCAATCAGAGTTAGTGGATTCATGAGCCTTTGAAAGGTGCCATGGGGGTTCTGCAATCAGAGTTAGTGGATTCATGAGCCTTTGAAAGGTGCCATGGGGGTTCTGCAATCAGAGTTAGTGGATTCATGAGCTTTTGAAAGGTGCCATGGGGGTTCTGCAATCAGAGTTAGTGGATTCATGAGCCTTTGAAAGGTGCCATGGGGGTTCTGCAATCAGAGTTAGTGGATTCATGAGCCTTTGAAAGGTGCCATGGGGGTTCTGCAATCAGA
The DNA here is from genome assembly GCA_038380435.1 of Ryuthela nishihirai. Classification (NCBI taxonomy): domain Eukaryota; kingdom Metazoa; phylum Arthropoda; class Arachnida; order Araneae; family Heptathelidae; genus Ryuthela; species Ryuthela nishihirai. The sequence continues at coordinate 19,158,700 of JAWZYU010000001.1, read as the reverse complement.
GTTAGTGGATTCATGAGCCTTTGAAAGGTGCCATGGGGGTTCTGCAATCAGAGTTAGTGGATTCATGAGCCTTTGAAAGGTGCCATGGGGGTTCTGCAATCAGAGTTAGTGGATTCATGAGCCTTTGAAAGGTGCCATGGGGGTTCTGCAATCAGAGTTAGTGGATTCATGAGCCTTTGAAAGGTGCCATGGAGGTTCTGCAATCAGAGTTAATGGATTCATGAGCTTTTGAAAGGTGCCATGGGGGTTCTGCAATCAGAGTTAGTGGATTCATGAGCCTTTGAAAGGTGCCATGGGGGTTCTGCAATCAGAGTTAGTGGATTCATGAGCCTTTGAAAGGTGCCATGGGGGTTCTGCAATCAGAGTTAGTGGATTCATGAGCTTTTGAAAGGTGCCATGGGGGTTCTGCAATCAGAGTTAGTGGATTCATGAGCCTTTGAAAGGTGCCATGGAGGTTCTGCAATCAGAGTTAGTGGATTCATGAGCCTTTGAAAGGTGCCATGGGGGTTCTGCAATCAGAGTTAGTGGATTCATGAGCCTTTGAAAGGTGCCATGGGGGTTCTGCAATCAGAGTTAGTGGATTCATGAGCCTTTGAAAGGTGCCATGGAGGTTCTGCAATCAGAGTTAATGGATTCATGAGCCTTTGAAAGGGGCCATGGGGGTTCTGCAATCAGAGTTAGTGGATTCATGAGCCTTTGAAAGGTGCCATGGGGGTTCTGCAATCAGAGTTAGTGGATTCATGAGCCTTTGAAAGGTGCCATGGGGGTTCTGCAATCAGAGTTAGTGGATTCATGAGCTTTTGAAAGGTGCCATGGGGGTTCTGCAATCAGAGTTAGTGGATTCATGAGCCTTTGAAAGGTGCCATGGAGGTTCTGCAATCAGAGTTAGTGGATTCATGAGCCTTTGAAAGGTGCCATGGGGGTTCTGCAATCAGAGTTAGTGGATTCATGAGCCTTTGAAAGGTGCCATGGGGGTTCTGCAATCAGAGTTAGTGGATTCATGAGCCTTTGAAAGGTGCCATGGAGGTTCTGCAATCAGAGTTAATGGATTCATGAGCCTTTGAAAGGTGCCATGGGGGTTCTGCAATCAGAGTTAGTGGATTCATGAGCCTTTGAAAGGTGCAAGTACTTGCAAGAAAACCTGCTGTTTTCTTTCCTTCTATATTCCGCCGTTATTGGCTCGGGAGGGTTTAGTCATTTGAGGGGTGAACAGGTTGTAGAGTTTCATGCTGCCATGTGGATGGACAATATGATCGACACTTATTGTTGACCACCAGGCTCCACAATATCTATTTGCCACATGGAGCGAACTTGGATATCTGCTGCAGCCCCTTTCTTCAGATCTGCCATTAGCTCGGTCAACTTTACATCAGCTGTGGTTAGCTTATTAGCAAATTTGCAGCACGGTGCGCCTTCGGGTTCCAACTTCCTCTGGTATGACTCAGACGATTGCGCTAAACGAAAAGGAACAGGTCAACCCAGACCTACGACAAGAACAGAGCAGATGCCTTTATTTTTCAGAGTATTTCGGGGATTGAAACTTTGCAGTTGTTAAAACTCCCCAATATAAACTATAACAAATGTAAAATATTAATTTTGCAGTTGAATTAATATTTTACATTTGTTATAGTTTATTTTGTTGTTTGAGATGGCTTTCCCTAACTAAGGCTCAATTCTTATATTCGACTTAATGCACATCACGTGATCGACATTACTCTCGGTCAGACCGATTCAGCCTTATTCGGGAATAACACCTTTCCGTGTGCAGTTTGTTGGGGACGCGGAAAAATATCGATAATACGAGATGGTTGGTAACCCTTGGTGTACTCAAGTGTGTGAGTTTGGAGGGGGAAAGGTTTGAGTTCTACCCCCACTCCCGCCACTTGAGATTTTGAGTAACATATTTTTTCTAGGGATACATCTAAAAATTCGAGCATCAGGCTTGCCATTTTTAGGAAATGATATTAAAATATGTCAACTTCCATAATTCGTAACTGCTAATTAATGAACCTCATGCTGTGTTTATAACGTTATTTTGAAATGTCAACTTCCATTTCAAAGTTTCTGAATATGCCATTGGCAACGCTGTGATGAACGTAGGTGTGACTTTCATTCTTACCATTCGTAACAAACCAATTCGTAGACGTTTGTTGTGCGAAGCAGATACATTCGTTACGAAACAATGAAAAAATTATTTCTCAGCTTCAACGTCGAGAAGTGGTTCTTTTCTGTGGACTTTCGTCATTTGTTTCTTCTGGTTTGTGCGTGGAGAGTTTGCTGTGTCAGCCTACGCCAGCCGGTATCTAAAGTATCAACGTGGGACGCAAGTGTGCTCAGTTGAGTGTTTTCCGTGAATACTAGGACGAATAAACGGGTTCCTGGCGGTGCTTGTGGTGATCTTGACATCCTCCTCTGTGAAGGTAAGCCTAACTCTCAATGCCCCATTTATCTAGTCATGGATAACGTGTTATGCAGTAGTGAATGTATACAGTGCACAGTTGTTTTATTTCTTTAACCAATATTGTTGTTGTTTGTCGGGGGTTGGACGCCCAGAAGATTGGTTGCACCGCATTAAGTGCGGACGTCTGTAATATCGCGCTGGTAAGAAATGGCAATATATTGGGGATTATTTAATATATTGGGATTTGAATGGGGGATAAGCAATCATTCTCTTTTTATTTGACTATACTTTAGCTCAAGAGTTATTTCTCGTGTGTTTTATTACAGTAATATTTATGTGTTAACTCAGTGACGAAGACGTGCAAGACTTCGAACATTGCAGGTTTCCGTTTACTCTGTGTTACGATATCAGAGTTGTGTTGTTTTACCTCTGAGCTGTAGACAATGGAGTAAATAGCCAAGTCATATGTATCCCGAGTGCTCAGAGGAGGTTAGGGGAATAGAACCCACTGGACAGCTGTTAGGAGACAGATGGTAATCTCCTCTCGTGGCCATCCAGTGGGCGGCGGTGGCTCAGTCGGTAGCGCGCCAGGCTCGTAATCTGTAGTTCCCAGGTTCGAGTCCCAGCTGGGTCAGCGTTGAGATTTATCTCCGCAAAATCTCCCCGCCCTGCCCACGGTCAGTAGGGGACACCGATGGGCTTGGAAAGGCCGCCGTCCATCGTATGGGACGTTAAGCCGTGGCCCCGTGTGCGGGAGAGCCATACCCTGTGCCCGTTAAAGAACACGCTGGATGGCCTTGACGGGAGGCTACCATCTGTCTCCCAACAGCTGTTCCAGTGGGTCCCCTCCCCCAACCTTCTCTGAGACTTCGGGGTCCATGTGACCTGGCCATTTAGCCCATGGTGTGCAAAAAAGTGCCGCTCAGAGGTAAAACAACCCAAAAGCCATCCAGCGTGTTCTCTAAAGTTTGCAGGGTATGGCTCTCCCTGTCAAGGCGCCATGGCTTAATGATCATCTGAGGGACAGTGGCCTTTCCAAGCCATCGATGTCCCCTACTGACTGAGGGCAGGGCGAGGAGTTTTGAGGAGATAAATCTCAACATCAGCCCAGATGGGACTCGAACCTGGGAACTGCAAAGATACTAGAAAGATGTGGCAGTGGCACCGGAAGTTTCGTCTTGGTTTCCTAAATAGAAAAAATAAAAATATTAAATTTTGTTTCGTTGCCGAGTGGTTAGCGCACTTGGCTACTGATCTAAGGGACCTGGGTTCAAGCCCCGGGTAAGGCATGGCTGTTTGTGTCGTTTTTCTGCTGAGGCCTGCCATCCTCTCAGACCTTCTACTATGGCATATAAACTGACAGGCTCCTGTCTGACCTCTGTGGCAAGCAGCTGCTTGAGGGGGTATTTATTTTTTATTTATAAATTTAGCTATAGTAAGTTGGTAATACGACCTTCGTTTTAGACTGCTAACAGAATATTCAATAGGAAGGTATATTTGATTTTGTAATAAACCCAGTTGAAACGTGGGAGCATGATGGGAAATCTTTACTCACAACACTGGATGTTTCATTTGATTTCACTTCGAAATCGGGTTGTAATTATTTTGGCAAACCTCCTGTTGTTCCTCTTTGAACAGCGAAGTATTTTTACCGAGTATTTTGATATATTCAATTAGAGTAAATCACATTTTTATATAATCAAATCTATATATATACACACATTGGTAGTTAAATATTTCTTCAACGGCTATGATGCGACTACCACACATTTCTCGTATCATTCTCTAACGCAATGTCCTGTTTCGCCCATTGGGCAAGTATCAGTGTCCATTCCCGACTTGGGGCGTGTGCGAAAGATGTGCTTTCCAGAAACTGAAGTCGTTCAAAAGATGGGGGCGGGGGTGGCTCAGTCGGTATCGCGCCAAGCTCGTAATCTGTAGTTCCCAGGTTCGAGTCCAAGCTGGGTCAGCGTTGAGATTTATCTTCCGCAAAATTCCCCGCCCTGCCCACAGTCAGTAGGGGACACCGATGGGCTTGGAAAGGCCGCCGTCCGTCGGATGGGACGTTAAGCCATGGCCCCGTGTGCGGGAGAGCCATACCCTGTGCACATTAAAGAACACGCTGGATGGCCTTGACGAGAGGCTACCATCGGTCTCCCAACAGCTGTTCCAGTGGGTCCCCTCCCCCAACCTTCTCTGAGCCTTCGGGGTCCATGTGACCTGGCCATGTAGCCCATGGTGTGCAAAAAAGTGCCGTTCACATTTCAAACAACCCAAACAACAACGTTCAAAAGAGCATTGAGAGGGACGTAATATCACCAACTCTTATCTTTAATCTATGAGAGTTGGGTTGGGTTGTTTTACCTCTGAGCGGCACTTTTTTGCACACCATGGGCTAAATGGCCAGGTCACATGGACCCCGAAGGCTCAGAGAAGGTTGGGGGAGGGGACCCACTGGAACAGCTGTTGGTAGACAGATGGTAGCCTCCCGTCAAGGCCATCCAGCGTGTTCTTTAACATGCACAGAGTATGGCTCTCCCGCACACGGGGCCGCGGCTTAACGTCCCATCCGACGGACGGCGGCCTTTCCAAGCCCATCGGTGTCCCCTACTGACCGTGGGCAGGGCGGGGAATTTTGCGGAGATAAATCTCAACGCTGACCCAGCTGGGACTCGAACCTGGGAACTACAAATTACGAGCCTGGCGCGCTACCGACTGAACCACCCCCGCCCCATCTATGAGAGTAAAATCTTTTTGGAGAATGTTAATTGTTCATTGGGTCTCTCTCCTGCTTTCATTTTGTTGATATCTTGTATAAATAAAAAATAAAAAATATTATTTAACCAGCTGTACCTATTACTTAAATGGTTTTATTATTCTTATTAATAAGAACTTTTCATTTTATTAACATTTGAACCGTAAAATCAATTATTTAAAGCATGTATATATTTTAATGCTTTTATATTTTGTAAAAAATAGTAGGAAACCTTTTTTTTTTAAGTTCTGAAAAATATCAAGTATATCTATTAGTCCTTTATTGTTTTGCGTTTCTTCCTTCCGTTCAGATGACAAGGTGCCCAAAAGTTCCAAGAAAACCTCATCAAGACCCAGATGTTCTCCGTTCCTACAACCGTTTCCTGGCGCTGCCTGTGGTGATCTTGACATCCTCCTCTGTGAAGGTAAGCTTTACTCTCAATGTCCCCTTTATCTATGTCACGGAATTTATCTATTTATGCAGTAGTGAATATATGTAGTGCATAGTTGTTTTATTTCTTTAGCCAATATGAATGCTGTTTGTAGGGCGTTGGACGCCCAGAAGATTGGTTGCACCGCATTAAGTGCGGATGTCTGTAATATCGCGCTTGTAAGCCTGGGTTCGAGCCCCGAATAAGGCATGGTGTTCGGGTTGTTTTCTGCTCAGGTCCTGCCATCCTCTCAGACCTTCTACTATGGCATATAAACTAACAGGCTCCTGTCAGACCTCTGTGGCAAGCAGCTGCTTGAGGGGGTATTTATTTTATTATTTTTTAAGAAATGGTATTATATTGGGGAATATTTAATGCATTGGGATTTGAATGGGGAATAAGCAATCGTTCTCTTGCTACTTGACTATTCTTTAGCTCAGGAGTTATTTTTCGTGCGTTCTATTACTATAATATCTATGTGTTAACTCTGTAGACGGAGACGTGCAAGGCTTTGAACCTTGAAGTTCTCCGTTTACTCGGTGTTACGATACCAGAGTTGGGTTGGGTTGTTTTTTCCTCCGAGCTGCATATAATGGGGTACAGTCGCTCAAAAATATATCCGAATACTATGGTTGATTACAGAATTCAGAAAAATTATCTGGCTACGTTTTTTTAGAAATTAGTGAAGATCTCTTTGGAGAACCTTAATTATTCGTTGGATGTCTATTCTGCATTCACTTTGTTCATGTATAAATTAAAAATAATAAATAATATTTAACCAGCTGTATCTATTACTTAAATGGTTTTATTATTCTTATTAATAAGAACTTTTCCTTTTATTAACATTTGAACCGTGAAATCAATTATTTTAAGCAGGTTTATATTTTAATGCTTTTATTTTTTGTAAAAGACGTGGACAACCTAATTTTTTTATTAAAGTTCTGAGAAATGTCGATTCAATCTACTACTGCTTTAATGTTTTGTGCTTCTTCATTTGGTTCAGATGACAAGGTGCCCAGAAGTTCCAGGAAAACGTCATCAGGACAAGAAGTTCCCCATGTGGGGAAGAGCGCCAATTGGACGACAATGAAGGTACGTCTTGAAATATTTGTCCATTCAGTCGCATGTACGGATTTTCTTTTGTGAACCTAGTTTCGAAAATGATGATCAGCTTGAAAATTATATGTACGTTTTATATGCATTTTGTGAATTGTTTTCCCATATGAACTTTTCTTTGCCAGATATAACATTGTCACCCATTCGTGCCTCCAAGAGAAGAGATGCAAGAGACAGCGATTCCGGACCTATCCACAGCGAGGACTCATCGACGGATTTGATAGGAGAGTGTGACAAGGCACAATCTCTGGGATTGCTTAGAGAGAAGAGAAGGTCCTTTTAAGGGGGCTTCTTCCAATGGGAACGGGTGGGAGCAAGGTCTAATCTTTTTTAAATAGATCTTGCGCAAGATGCTACAAAACATTTCCATTAAATTCGCTCAATAGAAAATAAATTCTGATTGACGCTTTAATGGAAGTTTTGTGGTGTTTTGAGCCCTCTTTTTTCTTCCACACTAGCTGCCTATGTGTGGAGGGGTTTTCTCCTGGTCAGAGCAAAACACTCTGACATGGATGGTGCCTTGACGTGGCGTCAGAGCTTTTCACTAAACCATCTGGCAGACGTCGTTCTAATCATAAAAAAAAGGTGTACAATGAGTCAGCGTATAGGCGAAGAGGGAGCTGGAACCTCAATCCTTCCCGAAATTCTAGTATGGCGGAAAAGGAAATTAGAAGTGATCCCAAAATTTGAAATGCAAAGGTGAGTAAAATTAATTTAACCTTCTGATCTACATTATAATGCGAACAAACCGTTTAACTGATGCAGGAGATCTGAATTAAAATACGAACGTTCGTATTATAATTCAGACTTTCTGCCATCGAAATTTAATAATGCAGAAGATCTACATTTTGATACGATCAAAGTGTTTAACTGATAGCAGCAGAAGGTCTGCATTTTGATACGAACAAATCGATTAGTAGAAAGTTAAACGGTTCTACTAAAACTTTCATCTATGTAGTTTTAGGAAACTGCAGAGATATAGTTCTGTCATTGGATTGTAAGAGTGACAAGGAGGTAAACCGTTCTCCTAAAACTACATCTCTGCAGTTCTAGGAAACTGCCTGATCACCTTCTGCCATTAGTTAAGCGATTTCTTCGTATTATAATGTAGATCATCCGCCATCATTAAATTTCGTATTATAATGCAGTTTTAGGTAAAACTACATTATAATACGAACTTTGTCTAGAATACACAGTCTGAACTGCTGTATACTCTCCCTTCTAACATCATACTCGAAATCAGTATGCTATATGTTTTCAATCAACTATACAGAGTTCTGGTAGAGACAAACCACTGTGTCGAGAATCTTATGTCTTCAGTGATAACAAGATTATATTTAAACCAGGCCCTGATTTAGAGAAAAAGAAAGGGGACTTAGCTTTTATGAAACAATTCTTACTTTCATTGGATTGGTGATAAAAATGTCTTGATTTGAACATGCTTTAATCTGCTTGTGATTATACATGCTTGTGATAATACGTTTTATGATTTAAACCTGCTTGTGATCAACGACAAAGTATATCGATCAGCAAAGTCAAAAGTCATATTGAAACTTGTGCTTGATTGTGAGTTAGGCTGGGTTTGTTTTATTCTGCACATAATAGATTAAATAACCGTGTCACAAGGACCTCAAGGGTTGAATGGAAGATAAGAGGACACACTGGACAGCTGTTAGGAAACAGATGAAAGCCTTCGGTCAAAGCCATACAGCGTGATTTTTAACGTGCACAGGGTATGGGCTCTCCCGCACACTGCACCACCGCTTTACGTTCCATTCTACGGACAGCGACCTTTCCAAACCCATCGGTGTGACCTTTCCTACCAATGGCAGAACGGAGATAACAAACATGTTATATATCATCAATTGCAGTAGTTTCAACTTTTTTAGCCTTTTGCAAAATTTTGTTTGCTAACCAGGATTGCTTTTACGAATGGTTATTTTCTAATGTCCCCTTGATTGAGAGCAAAATAATTTTTTTTTCGGTATAAAACAAGCTTAAAAGTAGATGGGAGTAGCTTCCCGTTAGCTACTTGACAAAACAAATGCTCCCATTTGAGGGTGGGGGTGGCAGTGTGTTCTAGTATAACTATAAATATGTGCCATAAAGTGGTAAAACACATTGAAAACTTTGTCTTAAGTTTCGGCCCCCAACCAAACGACATCGGTTTTCAATAATTTTTTTGTTCGTATCACCCGAGTAAACTGACAAATTTCTCGTTGCGAAAGTAATGAATTAATATATTCAAAATCCGTCTGTTCCTTCCTGTACATTTCTTCTCTGAAACTTCTGTCCCCATTGCGGCACCTTTGATACCATTTCCTAAGACCCTTTTTCTCTTAATACTGAGCTCAGGTGTCCACCAGGGCACCGACCTACAGCCTGTGCTGGGTTGCCTCTTGAACCCAAAGGTTGTCTCACATCCAGAACTTAAACACTCCTTCAGATCTCTGAGGATTTATTCACAGTTTGACAATCACCAATACTAGAGACGCGCTGGCCGATATTCGCCAGATCTGGCGCAACACAACGCGCGAGTTTACACCAGTCAGGGGTCCTGCCCACCGCAAACCTTTTTATACAGTGTGGGGGAGGTGTTGTTCCACCCACAAGTAACACAATATAGTTGTGGTCGCTGTTAGTGACCTTGTCGCTAACGCACCAATTCTGGATCTGAGGAAACATCCGAGACGTTGTCAGGGTCAAGTCGATCCAGCTCTGACCTCGAGGGCCATGAAAAGTTGCTGATGTATCCAAATCATTTAATAAAATAAGATCAGCAGAGTTAATAAAATCCAGAGTCATTTCTCCTCTGATGTCTTGTCTATTTGATCTCCACAAGGGGTGGTTCGCATTGAAGTCACCACCTATCACTAAGTTCTTAGAATTCACACGAGCCAGGACGTTTTGCAACTCAGTCAGTGAGTCCTCGATGTTATGACTTGGAGGACAATAGATAGAGATGGCATGTAATATTAGTCTCCCATAGCCAATCTCCGCTACCACTATAATGTCAGAGTGAAATTCTAGGATGCCATTCTCTTTGGAGTTCAAAACGACAACTCCAACTTCCGGCTTAGCTCCTTTAATACAAAATAGCCTGCTGATCAGAGGGAGCCCCCTAATGATGTTCTCTGTGCAATAAGGTACTTGCACTAGAGCAACATCGACTCCTTCTTTTACCTCCTGTCTGAATTGGACCATTGTGGCCCTTGCCCTGTTCAAATTTATCTGGAGAAATTTCAGACTCGCCCTACGACCACCTGGAAGCCTACTGCCCATAGTCGGTGCGCTTCCGCAACAACTTCAACTCTCTACAGTACGACGGACAGCTACTGTCCATCGCACTGTGGCCAATGTCACACTTGGCTCCGTGATCCTTATTGGCATACTTGCATACTATACACCTAGGCTTGGGCTTCTCGCACTCCCTGTACGAGTGCTTGCCCGCGCATTGTGAACACCGTTGCGTCTTAAGAGTACAATCCTTTTGCATGTGCCTAAATGCATAACACTTATAGCATCTGAGCACACGAATATACTCTTTAATAATACAACGCGACCAGCTCACGTTTATCTTACCTACCTCAATTACCTTTCTGTGGGAGGCGCTGTTGGCTTCCTTAACCCAGTGGACGGTATTCGCAACTCGTCCTTTTAATAAGAACAGCGGGGTTAGATCCGCGTGTTTTTCAGTTAGCCCATTCTGGGTTTGGATTACCCTCTGAAGGTCCTCTCGGCGGATGTCCTTTTCAATTCCGTAGACATGCGATGTTCCCAGGTGTCGGTCACCTTACCTGGTACCGACCGTCCCCCAAAGCTGCTTAACTTCGGTGATCGGACGAGGACCGGTGTTTTCAGCTTGGTACTGCCGGTGGCTTCGATAAATAAACATTCACAGTTTCTTTATCAGGTGAATCAGAGATCAATGACTGAAAGTTGTTATCAAATCATTCAAACGAAATGAAAAGATATTGACAATCAACCTTTAATTACACCTTTCGTTCAGGTCATTGAACTCCGCAGAAATATATATCCAACATTTCTTCATCCGGATTCTTTTAAACGAGATATTTTTATATAAGGAAAGTCAATCACCACCAACAGCTGAGTCTCGATTTCTTGACTGTCAAGAATCAATGATTTTATTCTGACTGTCATGAATAAATGACTTCACTCCGATTTGTCATGAGTCTGACTTTACTTTGACTCTCGTGAATCTACGATTTTACTTTGACTCTCATGAATCTTACTGTCACTTTCTGCACACGTGCAGTATAACGTGTAATGAGGTCCGACAGCATCACATTATGCATGTGTAGAAAGAAACGCATACGTGTATAGAAAGAATCGCATTACACACATGTACAAAGACCCACATTATGATTGGGCAGAATAAAAATTTCATTATGCAGAAAAATCCACATTATACCCTGCATAACATTGAAATTGCCCCACCCAAAAGGAGTGTGGGGATAGGGGTGAAATGTAGCACACACAAAGCAATACATATTAGCATACCATGATTTAATTTGTAGCATCTTACAGCGGTTAGAAGATGAGATAATACATCACAATATGATTGACTCAGTAAGTGGTTGCACAGCCGTGATACAGGCAGCAATCCTGCGTGGCATGGAGTCATATAGTCGACGGATATGGTCCTGAGGAGTTGCACATCAAGCAGCATTGACATGCTCCCCTAATTCATCGAGATTCTGCGCCGGCCGGTGAGAGGATTGCACACGTCATCCAATGTTGTCCCACAGATTTCTTATTGGGTATAAATCTGGAGATCGTGCTGGCCATGATAATACATAATATGTTGTAAACATTGTCTGGAGATTCTAGCAGTGTGTACACGGGCATTGTCATGGTGGAAAATGGATTGCTGCATGCCTCCCAGGAACGGTAACAAAATGGGCTACGGAACTGCGCTAAAGTATCATGCAGCTGTCAGTGTTCCCGTGATACGGACAAGAGGAAACCTGCTGTCATATCCAATAGCAACCCTTACCATTATTACTGACTGATGGGCGGGTGTGCTGGTCGCGAACAAAAGCTGGATCCGTCCTCTCGCTATAATGTCACCATGCATGGACCCGTCGATAGTCAGCACCCAGTCAGAAACGGGATCATCACTTAACTCAACAGTGTGTTTAGTGACCCCAGTTTGAACGACTACCGGCACCAAGTCAGACGAGAGTTGCGATGATTTGCAGTCAATGGCAGTCGACCAAACGTTTGCCTAGAGTGCAGGTGTGCCTCATGCAACCTTCAGCTTATCATTCAAGTTGTTAAGGGGACATCCATGGCTACTGATACAGCCCGTCGAATATTGTCTATAGTGTTCTGTGGTGACGAACCAGCATGTCGAACAATGTGCCTATCAAGCCATGCTGATGTCTGTCGGACGGCACCAATCCCTTAGCGACACACACTATAACCTTCATTTCGCCAACAGCGTCCAACAGTTCGTGCATCCCAATAAACATTGGCAGCGACACGACGTGTAATCCATTCATTTCACATAGGCCTATAATTCTTCCTCTCGCAAAAGCATCCAAATCGCGATAAACCTGCCGATGGCGTGTACCAGGTATTTTCGGCCTTCGCTAAACAATATTCAAATGGAACCACCAAATTTCAACCGCTCCCACCACTTCCACCTGCATGAACACAATACCATCCCTGTTTCTTCTTGCATCTTTTATCTGTTGAGCCACACACGTCATTGACTCAGATTATCATCATTTGCATATCTGAACTTCGCACACCCACCCTTCTATTTGCATGTTTGTACGACATGTCCTTCTGAGTGGGGCACTTTCATTGTCGAGCAGTGTATTTGATAATTTCACTTGGGATAACTAAGTTCTATTCATTCAGTTCTGCTAACAATTATAAAATTTGAATATTACTTAATTCGCAATTTTCCATAACTAGAACGAAAGTTTAGATAAATAATATACCTAGATTATATCAATGGGAAGTTAACGTCGACACTATATAACTTTTACAATAAAATCTTTTGTTTCAAAAAATATGATAATAGATAAAGACCTCAATCAAATATATCAATATCTCGATTTTCAACAATATTCGTTCAGTATTTAATGAGTTATTTGAATGTTTATCAATAACAATGCCAGTCTTAAGAAACGTATACAAAACTGATGAAATTTATTTTATTAAAATGTGGACACAATACTTCTGAGGTCATTTTTGTAACTGGCCTAATTACCTAATTTATAGACGACTATTACTAAAATATCGAAAATTCATCATCTGCTGAATGGAGGTTACTCGTTTCCTAGGTGCCATACATCACAGGGTTGGGTTGTTGGGTTGTTTTACCTCTGAGCGGCACTTTTTTGCACACCATGGGCTAAATGGCCAGGTCACATGGACCCCGAAGTCTCAGAGAAGGTTGGGGGAGGGGACCCACTGGAACAGCTGTTGGGAGACAGATGGTAGCCTCCCGTCAAGGCCATCCAGCATGTTCTTTAACATGCACAGGGTATGGCTCTCCCGCACACGGGACCACAGCTTAACGTCCCATCCGAGGGACGGCGGCCTTCCCAAGCCCATCGGTGTCCCCTACTGACCGTGGGCAGGGCGGGGAATTTTGCGGAGATAAATCTCAACGCTGACCCAGCTGGGACTCGAACCTCGGAACTACAGATTACGAGCCTGGCGCGCTACCGACTGAGCCACCCTCGCCCCTATACATCGCAGCATATTTACAAAGGATCTTTTAGTTTCTTCCGTGAATTCGACGTATTTTAACCATTTCAATTCTGAATCTATTACAACTCCGAGAAATTCATGGAATTTAACTACTTTTAGTACTGTATTATTGATCCTTAATTGTAAAGAAGGAAATTTGCGGAGAGAGCACAACATGAAAAAATAATTCGATTTTAATAAATAATTCAGTAAGAATAAGAGCGAAAAATTGTATTTTACTGTTTATCATTTAATGTTTCCTAAAAAAAAAATGAAGGTATTTTAAGATAATTATTCATTGTTCCGATGAACAGAATATATAACTTATTGAGTTGAAGAAAGGCGAAACAAGTTTAACTCATAATACTGTTGCATATTAATTATTTAGAAAAACTATGATGGCAGTTTAAAGCCATTCAAGATTTTGGCATTTCATGAATTTTCTACTTCGATATTTAAATCTCTGAACCAACAATAACCCAATTATTGACGCTATTTTTATACGTTTTCATTCGAAAATCTTAATTTTAATCGGAATGCTTAATTTTAATTCTTAAAAAAGCATTCTAGAAAATGGAATAAATTAAAGTTTGGATTAGTATTAGTAATCAGTTGAATAACATTTAAATTGCGATCTTTTCTTTTACATCCCACTTGAGATTCAGGTATCCTCAATCTTTACCATAATCCTCCTAATGCAATTCGTCCTTTTGGTTTGCATCTCAGAGTCTACCTCAGAGACATCAACATCAGTCACGATAGCCTTGCCCAATCGACAAAAGAGACACTTTCACCGTGGCTCGTTGTTTCCCCTTCCTGCGTTTTTTTCTTTGTGCAAAAGTGGTAAGGCCTTTGCATCTGATTGCGTGTACAGGCAACACATTCACAGCCACCATGCTGAGCACAAGGACTTCTTCTCTGTCTTCACAGATGGATCGAAGTCCAACACATTAGCGTCCGTCGGATGGGACGTTAAGCCGTGGCCCCGTGTGCGGAAGAGCCGTACCCAGTACAGGCTGGATGGCCTTGACGGGACCATCTGTCTCCCAACAGCTGACCATCTGATGATGATGACTTGACCATCTGTCTCCCAAAAGCTCTTCCAGTGGGTCCCCTCCCCCAACATTCTTTGAGCCTTTGAGGTTCATGTGACATGGCCATTTAGCCCATGGTGTGCAAAAGAGTGGCGCTCAGAGGTAAAACTACCAAACCCAACACATTAGTAGAATCTGATCATGGTCTGTTGTAATACCACCACCAACATTCTCTTCAGTGTCCGATCTTCAGTGTCTATTCAGTGTCCTATCACTTCGGCATCAGGGGCAATGGCTAACAGCTTCCACTGGGACCACTTCCCAAAAACTTCTCTCAGCGTCGAGGTCCTTGTGACCTGGCCATTAGTCCATTTGATGCCAAAATGTGCTGCTCAGATGTCAAAGAACCCAACTCATATCTTGTGCACGTGCAAGAACGTGCTACAACGTGTTGCATACATGCTCTTGCACGTGAAAGAACATGCTACTTGCAAGAACATGACCATAACTTGCTGCTATCACCTGTCTCCTAAAGAGCTATTCAGTGGATCCCCTTCTTCCCAACTCTGTCTCAGTCCTCGGATTCCCATTGGGTTGGGTTGGGTTGTTTTACCTCTGAGCGGCACTTTTTTGCACACCATGGGCTAAATGGCCAGGTTACAAGGACCCCGAAGGCTCAGAGAAGGTTGGGGGAGGGGACCCACTGGAACAGCTGTTGGGAGACAGATGATAGCCTCCCGTCAAAGCCATCCAGCGTGTTCTTTAACGTGCACAGGGTATGGCTCTCCCGCACACGAGGCCACGGCTTAACGTCCCATCCGACGGACGGCGGCCTTTCCAAGTCCATCGGTGTCCCCTACTGACCGTGGGCAGGGCGGGGAATTTTGCGGAGATAAATCTCAACGCTGACCCAGCTGGGACTCGAACCTGGGAACTGCAGATTACGAGCCTGGCGCGCTACCGACTGAGCCACCACCGCCCCCGGGTTGGGTTGTTTTACCTCTGAGCGGCACTTTTATGCACACCATGGGCTAAATGGCCAGGTCACATGGACCCCGAAGGCTCAGAGAAGGTTGGGGGAGGGAAGCGACTGGAACAGCTATTGGGAGACAGATGGTAGCCTCCCGTCAAGGCCATCCAGCGTGTTCTTTAACGTGCACAGGGTATGACTCTCCCGCACACGGAGCCACGGCTTAACGTCCCATCCGACGGACGGCGGCCTTTCCAAGCCCATCGCTGTCCCCTACTGACCGTGGGAAGGGCGGGGAATTTTGCAAAGAAAATAAGCAGCTTTGGGCGAGATCAGTACTTGGGAGGGTGACCATAGGGAACACCGCGTGCAGTTGGCAAATTTTTGGCCTGTAAATGGTAGCTAGACATAAACTGGATGGAGAGCTGTGTACCAGTCCCCAGTGATGATGCACAGAACTGGGCACTCTAGCAAATAATGTCTGATTCCGACTTCAAGGGTGCAGACCCTTAGTACCTTACAAAACAGATAGTCTCTTGTGGAAGAAAATGGAAGAGGAGGGCTGTCAGATCAGTGTGGCGTATTAATCTGATCATCTAAGGCCATATCTTTCTGGGGCGGGGGTGGCTCATTCGGTAGCGCGCCAGGCTCGTAATCTGTAGTTCCCAGGTTCGAGTCCCAGCTGGGTCAGCGTTGAGATTTATCTCAGCAAAATTCCCCTCCCTGCCCACGGTCAGTAGGGAACACTGATGGGCTTGGAAAGGCCGCCGTCCATCAGATGGGACGTTAAGCCGTGGCCCCGTGTGCGGGAGAGCCATACCTTTTGCACGTTAAAGAACACGCTGGATGGCCTTGACGGGAGACTACCATCTGTCTCCCAACAGCTGTTCCAGTGGGTCCCCTCCCCCAATCTTCTCTGAGCCTTCGGAGTCCATGTGACCTGGCCATTTAGCCCATGGTGTACAAAAAAGTGCAGCTCAGAGGTAAAACAACCCAACCCATATTTTTCTTTCTTTAAAGGCTCGGGATTGCTGAGAGAGGGGGCACACTGGCAGCTGTGGGAGGTAGATGGTAGCCTCCCCTCAAATCCATCCATCATGTTCCTTATCGTGAAGAAAGTGTAGCACTCCCACACACAGGACCACACCGCTTTACCTCCCATCCGTTGAATGGCAGCCTTTTCAAGCCCATCGGCTTCCCTGTCTGAGGGCAGGGAGGGGATGTTTTGGGGATATAAATCTTAACTCTGGCCCAGGCGGGACTCGAACCTGGGAACTGTAGATTACAAGCCTGGCTATCACTGCAGATATAACTAATTTGTTGCTGAGTATATAGTCATAAAAATTACAACAGATGTATAATATAAAAATAACGGCAGTTGATTCACGTAAGGAATAATATAATAATGCTGAATTACGTTCCTGTTTCTTTTGACCAACTTGATACATCGTTTTTGTTTTTAAATGTATTGTCCAAGCCCTGTAGTAGCTCTGGTTACCCATTACATAGCTCTGGTTTAGGACAGCTCCATTACTACTCCTAGTTCCACGACTGCACCTCCATCCGACAGACAGCATGCTTTTCAATACTGCTATGTATCTTATGGCCTTGCCATAAGACACATAGCAGGCTTGAAAAGACCTGGCCTTGCCATAAGGCATAGCAGGGTATTTCAAGTATGACAATCCTGTAAAGTTTGCCATAAAGCCATTATTATTAAAATCGTTATTACCTGACTGCATTACGAAGCAACGGATGGTTTAAATTTCATTCGGACAAAGCCATACTCATAGATATTTAAACAAAATATTCCACTTTTGATAGGTCAAGAAACGCTCTAGAACTTTTCATTTCAACCATATCGAAGGTTGTTGGGTTGTTTTACCTCTGAGCGGCACTTTTTTTGCACACCATGGGCTAAATGGCCATGGTCACATGGACTCCGAAGGCTCAGAGAAGGTTGGGGGAGGGGACCCACTGGAACAGCTGTTGGGAGACAGATGGTAGACTCCCGTCAAGGCCATCCAACGTGTTCTTTAACGTGCACAGGGTATGGTTCTCCCGCACACGGGGCCACGGCTTAACGTGCCATCCGACGGACGGCGGCCTTTCCAAGCCCATCGGTGTCCCCTACTGACCGTGGACAGGGCGGGGAATTTTGCGGAGATAAATCTCAACGCTGACCTTGCTGGGAATCGAACCTGGGAACTATAGATTACGAGCCTGGCGCGCTACCGACTAAGCCACCCCCGGCCCTAAGGGAGAAGAGAGTCAGTGAGCTCCATAGGCATAATATAAACTTTTCGATTGCAGCGCCCTCTAAACATGGCAAGTGAAACCACCTAGCCAGGGTGAGGAGTGAGTTCGCTGCGGTATTTTCCCACTGTTTTTCAATTGCTTACAACACGTGACTAATTTTACATACACTGAGGTTAGGACGCTTGGCTACTGATCTAAGGGACCTGGGTTCGAGCCTCGGGTAAGGCATGGTTGTGTGTGTTGTTTTTCTGCTGAGGTCCTGCCATCCTCTCAGATCTCCTACTATGGCATATAAACTGACAGGCTCCTGTCAGACCTCTGTGGCAAGCAGCTGCTTGAGGGGGTATTTATTTATTTTTTTTGACTCTGAAAAATGTTCGTTTCCAAAATTTTCCTTCATGAGGCACCAAACATAATTTTATCTTCATTTAAAGAAAAAATAACAAGGAGTATTTAAAATTATTTTTTTTAATAAAGTTCCATTTTGTAAAACAGGAAGTAGCAATGCTCAACAAGAAAATTTTAATATTTTGAACACTCTACAATATTTAATATATTTTAATAAATTGATATTTATGTGTCAATACACAATCACATATTTTATATAATTATATTTTATACAATTATAGATAGTTTCAACAAATATCATATTGAATTTTTTACTTGTATAAACGTTCAACAGATGGCAGCAGGCACTTCTTGTATGAACCATAAAAAAAGATTAGAGGAAAGTGCGGAAACTTATATATATCGCTATGCTCCAGGGAACACATAACCGTAATATACATTGACTTATATATTTGAAAGATGATTAAGTGTATTAATTTACATATTAATTTAAAAATTCTGCAAAATTACTCAAAATAATCATATAACGGCTTTTCCAGTTATCCTAAAATGAACTCCTGAACGGGATAAAATACTCATTGAATAACTTTATGGTCAGTTATCACTGTACACAAATAGCCATGGGTGTTAGACAGGTTGAAATACTAATTAAATCACATTAAATATATCAAGAGTAAGACAAACCACAACTGCAGCGGGCTAGAATGATTACAATGCGCATGCGCCCCTTAGAGTTGTTTTTGTGTCTGCACACCAATTTGCCACGTTCAGCTTTGGCAAAATTCCCCAAAGCCTCGCCATTTACGCTTGTGGGATGGGTTGGGTTGTTTTACCTCTGAGCGGCACTTTTTTGCACACCATGGGCTAAATGGCCAGGTCACAAGAACCCCGAAGGCTCAGAGAAGGTTGGGGGAGGGGACCCACTGGAACAGCTGTTGGGAGACAGATGGTAGCCTCCCGTCAAGGCCATCCAGCGTGTTCTTTAACGCACAGGGTATGGCTCTCCCACACACGGGGCCACGGCTTAACGTCCTATCCGACGGACGGCGGCCTTTCCAAGCTGACCTTTCCATCGGTGTTCCCTACTGACCGTGAGCAGGGCGGGGAATTTTGCGGAGATAAATCTCAACGCTGACCCAGCTGGGACTCGAACCTGGGAACTACAGATTACGAGCCTGGCGCGCTACCGACTGAGCCACCCCCCGCCCCCGCTTGTGGGAAGCTGGCTTTCTTTTCTTTAGACCTTCTTTGCTTTGGCTTTTTGTTATAGTGGGTGTTCCCTGTACTCTGTCGTTAGTGGGCCAGGCTCTGGCCAGAATCTGCGGTTCGAGTCTCAGCTAGGTCAGCATTGCGATTCATCTCCGCAAACCTTAGTAGGGGACAAATATGGGCTTGGAAAGGCCGCCGTCCGTCGGATGGGATGTTAATCCGTGGCGCCACGTGCACATTAAAGAACACACTGGATGGCCTTAACAGGAGACTACCATCTGTCTCCTAACAGCTTCCCTCCAACTTTCTCTGATCTCACGAGGTCCTCGTGACCTGGCCATTTACCCCATTGTGAGCGAAAAGTGCCACTCAGAGGTAAAACAACCCACCCCAAGACGTAGAATTCCTGGACTTTGCTTAAGTTCGGTAGTTGTCGCATTGGCCGGATTTGATTTTATTTGTTTTTAGATGTAATTGTACCTGATAAGGTACATACTAGATTTAGCTTTTTTCCTGAAGACGTTGTACTACATCGTAGATCGTAGATCGTTACATCATAAAATGAAGTACCAGGTACAATAGTACCCACAACCTTCTTCATCTGGAAATATGCCTAATTGGCATCAGTTTGAAAAAACAAACAAAAGTAAACCATACAATGGTGGGCCCCAAAGGGCAAAAAAACATAAAACAAAAGATAGTAATGATGCACAAGAGACCTAAAATGGATAACTTTCTTTAGCGAAAGCCATCATCTTAGGCCTCTTGTATCTGTTAAGGACTTCATGATCGTAGTCCAGAAGGCAGGATATAATCTCGTGCGGGTTTCTCTGCACTGACTCGTAGAAACCTCGCGAGACAAACTTCAGATATGTGGAAATATGATCTATTCCCAGATCTTTATGCAATTGTCTATTGGTTACAAACCAGGGGGCATTGACCACACATCGCAGGATTTTATTCTGCAAGACCTGTATCTTGTGAATGTTCGTGGGAGTTGTGTTCGCCCAAATTGGGGAAGCATAGGATATCATAGGTCGAATGACAATGTGATAAATTAGTAATTTATGATCAATGGATAATACTGAGTTTCTTCCTAGAAGAGTCCCCAGTTGACATCTGACAGAGTTAACATTTGTGATGATCCCATGTATATGTGGATCCCACTTAAGCTTCTGATGCAGAGTGACTCCCAAATATTTGACAGTCTCCTGCCACTTGAATTGTTCATCTAAAAAGTGTAAAGTTAGAGGATTTTTAATCCTCTTACCACTGAAGAGGATGGCGTTACTCTTCTCAGTGTTGATCTTTATTTTCCATTTTTCATACCAGGTATCCATTTTATCAAGGCAATTCTGAAGTCTTCTGATTGCAAAATCAACTCCCAAGGAAGGGGAGATGAGAGCAATGTCATCAGCATATTGTGCGATAACGATTCGCTCAAATGAAGTAATATCAGAGAGATATAATGAGAAGGGAGTAGGGCCTAAAACATGGAATGTTCAATTTAAGAGATACGATTGAATGATACAGGTGAGTCCCGTAGGCACTCCAATCTTGGAGAGTTTGTAAATGAGACCGTCCATCCAGATGCGGTCAAAAACATTGGGCCACGTCTAGAAAGACGGCAGCAACTGTTTCCTTCTTGTTCAGTGCCTCAGAAATAGTTTCCACAACTCTGAGGACCTGATGTTCTGTCGATCTTTCACGCCTGAAACCAAATTGGGTTTCAGATAAGACAGGATGGATTGAGAGGAACTCTTTCGATCTATTCAGGATAATACGTTCAAACAGTTTTCCTAGGCAGGAAAGCAGACTGATTGGACGATAGCTGTCAGGAAATACAGGATCAGTGATTGTTTGAGAGACTCCAACCTCCCAATATCTATTCATCGTTTTGAATCATTTAAACGTTCTCTCTGAGGCATCATGATGCAATCGCTATTCCAGACCGACAATGCAGTGTTCCAAAATGAAATGATCAAGCATTAACTTCCTTGACACTATATGGAATTTTCTATGATTAGTTATGGTAGTGAAACTTGGATCTTTCATAAACAAGATAACAGGAAATTTGATGCCTTTGATTTCTAGATACTTAAGCAGTTGGGTTGGGTTGTTTTACCTCTGAGCGGCACTTTTTTGCACACCATGGGCCAAATAGCCAGGTCACATGGATCCCGAAGGCTCAGAGAAGGATGGGAGAGGCGACTCACTGGAACAGCTGTTGGGAGACAGATGATAGCCTCCCGTCAAAGCCATCCAGCGTGTTCTTTAACGTGCACAGGGTATGGCTCTCCCGCACACGGGGCCACGGCTTAACGTCCCATCCGACGGACGGCGGCCTTTCCAAGCCCATCGGTGTCCCCTACTGACCGTGGGCAGGGCGGGGAGTTTTGCGGAGATAAATCTCAACGCTGACTCAGCTGGGACTCGAACCTGGAAACTACAGATTACGAGCCTGGCGCGCTACCGACTGAGCCAACCCCGCCCCACTCAAGCAGTATCTTGGGCACTAGGTGGTCTGACTATGTAAGTAATGATCAGGTGAGACGAAAGATTCAACAAAAACCTTTGACCACTCTCTTGTGTAGAGTGAGACTGCGATAAAAAATTTGGTCATGTTTGTGTCATGTAGAAGTATAGATTAACGAATAAATAAATCGTAATATTTCCTAATAACAGTAGTATTATTATTAGGTACATGGGAATTTACTCTTTTTTTAATTCTTTTTTGTTTTTGAATGTGTTTGCAAAAACTAGTTGAACACCATGACCAAATATTTCTGTGGTTTTTAAAACTGTTCTTAAGGTTGATATTGGACGTCTATCGCAATAAATTACATATCAAATAGGGGGTGGCTCAGTCGGTAGCGCGCCAGACTCGTAATCTGTAGTTCCCAGGTTCGAGTCCCAGCTGGGTCAGCGTTGAGATTTATCTCCGCAAAATTCCCGCCCTGCCCACGGTCAGTAGGGGACACCGATGGGCTTGGAAAGGCCGCCGTCCGTCGGATGGGACGTTAAGCCGTGGCCCCGTGTGCGGGAGAGTCATACCCTGTGCACGTTAAAGAACACTCTGGATGGCCTTGACGGGAGGCTATCATCTGTCTTCCAACATCTATTCCAGTGGGTCTCCTCCCCCAACCTTCTCTGAGCCTTCGGGGTCCATGTGACCTGGCCATTTAGCCCATTGTGTGCAAAAAAGTGCCGCTCAGAGGTAAAACAACCCAACCCATATCAAATAAAAGCAATTCAACAATAATAATATCCTCCAGGAAAAAAAGGAGGTAAGGGGGGCATTTCAAACCAGCAGTAATTTTAGCAATATGTAGCAGTAGTAGCAGTTGTTTACGCTACTTTCCAATATAATTAAAATAACGAAAAGCTTAAAAATTCGAAAGAAAAACTTTATTTCAACTTCTTAGCATTGAAATGCCATTCCTTTTATCTATTTTTGCACGTTAATATCTACAGGAATATGCTATATATAGGAGCTAACGTTTTTGCACAATCTCTCGTTCATTAACATAGACAACTCGCACTTAAGAGTAAGGGCAATATGGCGACGTCGGTTACAATTTTCAACCTCCATGGTTTAGAGGTGTGTGTGTTAAAAAAAAGCCTTTCCTGATTTTCATCATCAATGTCGGCGATAGAACCGTAGAGGGAACTTGGTATTGGAACTGGAACTTTTTCTTCTTGGTAAAATTAATGGCTTTGTTAATAATTTGAAACACAGTTTTGTGTACTTAAAATAAACGTTTGCGTTTCAATTAAAATAAACCTGTTTTGTAACATGTCCACAATTAGATACTCTTTTCTTACTTCTAAATAACTAAGAATGAAGTATGTACAGGTAATATGTAAAGGGTATTGCATATTTTGACATGTTGCAGCAATACATTAGATTGCAACAGGTGTTGTTGTTGTTGTTTTACCTCTGAGCGGCACTTTTTTGCACACCATGGGCTAAATGGCCAGGTCACAAGAACCCCGAAGGCTCAGAGAAGGTTGGGGGAGGGAACCCACTGGAACAGCTGTTGGGAGACAGATGGTAGCCTCCCGTCAAAGCCACCCAGCGTGTTCTTTAACGTGCACAGGGTATGGCTCTCCCGCACACGGGGCCACGGCTTAACGACCCATCCGACGGACGGCGGCCTTTCCAAGCCCATCGGTGTCCCCTACTGACCGTGGGCAGGGCGGGGAATTTTGCGGAGATAAATCTCAACGCTGACCAGCTGGGACTCAAAAATGGGAACTACAGATTACGAGTCTGGCGCGCTACCGACTGAGCCACCCGCGCTCCAGGGTTGAGGAGATTAACGCAGCTCGCTCCAGGGGCATCTGTGCAAACAACGGGCTAAATGGAAACCATCGCATTGTGAGGGTTGTGCGGAGCCAAAGTGGGACTCGAACCTAGGAACTGTAAACCTTGGGTCGGTTCGGATCTTCTAAACTGCATTTTCCCCTCAACTACTCTGAGCGTTTGTTGCAACAATGGTTTCCAATGGATATGTCCTAACGGAAATTTTGCTGTAAGAAACCTTTCATTAATGCACTCATATCCTAGAAGAGCATCACTAGTGTGTCTGCCGAGAAGCATACCCACGCCTTGGTGATGCTTATTTTCGTCCCTCCCTGAAAAGAGAAATTTAAGATTATTTTTAAGAATCTGACCTTTATCTGTCTATCTGGTTTCTTGCAAGCCGAGTATATCTAAATTATAATGGTGGAATTCTTGTGTGAGGACATCAAGAGAAAAAGCTCTGTGCAGAGTCCTCACATTCCAACTACCTATGGAGAGAAAATGTGTAGGGGATGTTTAAAGAAACTATATTTATTGAGAGAGAAAATTCTGACAATATCAAACAGATCCCTAATCGCAGGCATGGGGCAAAGACCCGTCCCCTACCACTAAAGGCTGAAGCCATCTACACTGGAAGACCTTCCTCCAATGTAGAATTTGACGATGCCAATAGAAGCAAAGAGTTCCGGTGCCTGCGATGACCTCTGCTCAGGATTATCCAACAGCTGATAAACATATCCTGTGAATCGAAATTTTGAATATTTTATTATGATAAATGTGTTGTTCCTAAGGATTTTAGTAGAGTTATTATTGTCCCAACTTTTGAAAAAGGTGATCGCAGTTCTTGTGATAATTATAGGGGAATTAGTTTACTTTCTGTTCCAGGTAAAGTTCTTTGCATGATTATACATAATAGAATTAAGAATTTGGTTGATGGACAACTGCGTGATGAACAGTGTAGATTCAGATGTGGTAGGGGTTGTATGGATCAAATATTTTCACTTAAACAGATTTTTGAGAAATGTTTAGAGTTTCAGAAACCTGTGGTTGCTAGCTTTATAGATTTCAAAAAGGCTTTTGACTCTGTTGATCGACATAATTTGTGGTTGATTGTTAGATCATATGGAATACCTGATTAGTTGGTTAGTGTAATGAGAGCTCTCTATAATAACACAGAGTCGTGTGTGAGAGTTGGTACGTCTTTCAGCGATTGGTTAGCATTGCTAGTGGAATTAGACAAGGGTGCATTTTGCCTCCTTTTCTATTTAGTTATTGATTATGTAATGCGAAATTCTTTGCAAGGGAAAGATTTTGACTCTAAATGGTCTAGAGATTTCGAAATATCTTGTTTAGATTATGCAGATAATTTGGCCCTGTTGGCTACTGATGTTGATGAGATGAATTTGTTCATTAGGGCTGTTAATGAGACTTTTAATAGAGTAGGTTTGGCGATAAACAGAGAAAAAACTAAAGGGATGAAAATTGGTCAGGCAGATGGTTTTCAGTTGCTTTGAATGGCTGTATCGAGCAAGTGACTCAGTTTAATTATCCTGGGAGATATGTAACAGATATTGGTGACGTGCGGCTGAGATAAATAGAGTAGGAATTGCCGCTGGGACTTTTAAGAATTTATGGAGGGTATGGAAAAATAGGCGTATACACCTAATGCCTATAATTAAGCTGTATAATAATTTGGTTCTTTCTAAGGTTAGTTATGGTAGCGAAACATGGACCCTTTGTAAACAGGATAACAAGAAACTTGATGCCTTTGATTGTAGATGCTTACTCAGTTTCTTGTGCATTAGGTGGTTTGACTTTGTAAGTAATGATGAGGTTAGAAGAAGAAGTCATCAACTTCTTTTCAGCAGCATATTGTGCTGAGAGGGACCGCATTGGTTTGGTCATGTTGCCCGTATGCATATCTGCAGATTTGCAAAGAGGATTATGAACAGTGTGCCTAAGGGTATCAGAAAAAGGGGGAGACCTAGGATGCGATGGACAGACAATGTCAAACAGGATCTTGCTAGAATTGGCCTAGAGTGGCCAATTTCAGCAGCTGTAGCTCAAAAGAGACACGTCTGGTGAGCCAAACTACACAGTCTGGTTGGACCTCTGTAGTCGATGTCTGCATGAGGATTTTGTATGTATGTAGATATTAAGAAATTAATCACAGATGCTTGTTGGAACAGACAGTTAAAAATTGCCCACTTTTTTAAGAAGTAAACCCTAAGACACAGTAAATTTCTTTCAAATTGTTTAGTTTGTAGTGTGCAACTATCACTGCGGTTTTGTTTTGATATTTAAGTATAAGGAATACGTTTTGGTCACCGCTGGATTTCATTATACTTTCACTATAAATAGTTGTTCCTATTGGATGAAAGAGATTGAGTGCTCTAGAAAATTCTATATTTTATGAATAGTTTTAATTTGCAAGATATTGAGAATGAAGAGAATTAAACGAGATTGCATATTACCGGAATAGGCATCTGACCATCAATTTATTGACTTATATGTAATTATTTATCTATATTTCATCTAATGTGTAGTTGTAGTATTAATGTGTAATGATAGTTGGCGAAGCTATTTGTGAGGATTTTATTTTCAAATCATTAACATTTATTCCGGGTAAACTATCACATATTATATTACCATTCCTCAATATTTGCATGTTAAATTTACAATAAAAATAAATAACCCCTCAAGCAGCTGCTTGCCACAGACGTCCGACAGGAGCCTGTCAGTTTATATGCCAAAGTAGAAGATCGAGAGGATGGCAGGACCTCAGCAGATAAACAACACATACAACCATGCCTTATCCGGAGCTCGAACCCAGGTCCCTTAGATCAGTAGCCAAGCGCGCTAACCACTCGGCCATGGGACGGCTAAATTTACAATGGATGGAATATAATCTTGAAAGGACTGCAGTTTACAGGCCTTTGTTTTCGTTGCTTTAGTCCAGAATTTGTTCCGAATATTTCTTATTTTTAAGAGTATTTCTTATAGTAAGAAAAAATTTCCTTTTCAATTTCGTAAGAGGTTCAAAAAAAAATTATTTAACTTTTAGTAATATATTATTAAAAATTTATTCTTTTAGCTATGGCATTTGTAAATGAATCAAAAACCCTCTGGTTAACGTGGTCGAGCATTCATTATTTCGCTACACAATATTGCAAATGGAATATTATTGTGTCAACAATAGAATCCTCTTTGATGAAACGTAAGAGCTTCCCTTCTACTCTATTCATTTTTGCCATGTCCCTTATCGAGTGAAGCAGAAGGTCCTGTCAGTTCCTGTCAGAGAGCTGAAATGGAAAAAATAGTCATTCTGCGGGGATATCTAAGAACACAGGTAAGGTAAGACAGCAGAGGTAGGCGAAATTTCATCCCTTGCATTAAAATATTCACATGAATTTAATAGTGGGGCGGGGGTTGGCTCAGTCGGTAGCGCGTCAGGCTCGTAATCTGTAGTTCCCAGGTTAGAGTCCCAGCTGGGTCAGCATTGAGATTTATCTCCGCAAAATTCCTCGCCCTGGCCACGGTCAGTAGGGGACACCGATGGGCTTGGAAAGGCCGCCGTCCGTCGGATGGAACGTTAAGCCGTGGCCCCGTGTGCGGGAGAGACATACCCTGTGCACGTTAAAGAACACTCTGAATGGCCTTGATGGGAGGCTACCATCTGTGTTCCAACAGCTGTTCCAGTGGGTCCCCTCCCCAACCTTCTTCTGAGCCTTCGGGGTCCATATGACCTGGCCATTTAGCCCATTGTGTGCAAAAAAGTGCCGCTCACAGGTAAAACAATCCAATCCAATCTGACCACGAAAGACCCGTCATATTAGAAATTTCTTAATGTTTCTAACTGAAGTACCCTCAGGCACAAGTTTTCAGGTTCATAGCACACCTAGGTGGAAATTTGATCTCTAACCTGACTGGACAAGTCACAACCAAAATTTCGTAACTTTTCTGAAACGTAGAACTCGAAATACCTTCAGTTGTCAATTGTTGATCTCCCTTGTATCTATCGGATGCAAAATTTCGTAAACGTTCTGAGATCTACAACCCGAAATAATCCAAAGCCTCAATTTTTCATTTTTTAGCATTTTTAGATCAAGATTCGACCTCTATTTGACTTCGAAGTTCACACCAGATGTCAAATTCAGAATTTTTCTCGGTAACCCAGATTATCCCTTGGTGTATATAACAACCTTAATACATAATATTTTCTGCATCAAAGTTAAAATTAATATGATCCTTCTTCCCCTCTCAACGCAGTTATCTCTATATGTATGTGCGGGGGTGGCTCAGTCGGTAGCGCGCCAGGCTCGTAATCTGTAGATCCCAGGTTCGAGTCCCAGCTGGGTCAGCGTTAAGATTTATCTCCGCAAAATTCCCCGCCCTGCCCACGGTCAGTAGGGGACACCGATGGGCTTGGAAGGGCCGCCGTCCGTCGGATGAGACGTTAAGCCGTGGCCCCGTGTGCGGGAGAGTCATACCCTGTGCACGTTAAAGAACACTCTGGATGGCCTTGACGGGAGGCTATCATCTGTCTTCCAACATCTATTCCAGTGGGTCCCCTCCTCCAACCTTCTCTGAGCCTTCGGGGTCTATGTGACCTGGCCATTTAGACGATGGTGTGCAAAAAAGTGCCGCTCAGAGGTAAAACAACCCAACGTAACCCCCTACCAATTTCCATCGCTTCTCCTAAACCCTTACCAAATCTAGCTCTTCCTGCAAATTTCTTCTCATCACTGATTGGTACATTTCAACTAAAATAATAGTCCCCGCAAGGAGGATTCCTAAAATGTACAAGGACGAATTGCAATTATAGTTCTTTATCTGTGGTTCATTTATGGTTGCTTTGCGATTTGAATTTAAAAACGTGGGTATAGAAATTCAAAGGCTCCAGAAATTTTTATGTGACCAACAGCCAATTTCATCTTGTGATCAGTATGAGATATATTGCCAGTGTTGCCATACTGAAATAGCGTAATTCCAGCCAAAAGCAATTAAAATTAATGCTTCATGGAATCGCGTAAATTGTGCTTTTCCCATAAAGTTTTTGATATTTTGAAACCAGTACGCCTATCTCCTCACCTTTCCTACGTTCGTTGATTCCTAGGGGTGCGGGGAACACAGCACCGCTCTATATTTTATGTTAGTGGTTCTCAAACTGTGGGTCGCTACCCTCAGGCCGCTTGGAAAGGGTCTCAAAGCTCAGGAAGTTTATATTTGCTGGTATATTTAGAATAAAAAATATTTTAATAATATGATAGTGTTTTGTTACAAATTTATTGCTTAAAATGCAAAAAGATAATTTTATTATATGTAAATGAAACTATCAGATATAACTACATACGTCATGAATTGCAGGCAAGAGGGAAGGAGAATAATAGGAGAATAATAGAGGACAAGAGGGAGGGAGAAAGAGAATATCACCCAGCTGGGACTCGAACCTGTGAACTACAGATTACGAGCCTGGCGCACTACCGACTAAGCCACCCCTGCCCCCCAGGCAAGAGGGAAGGAGAATAATAATTTTATGTTCCATTCCAGAGAGTCAAATAATTTTGTGTGCTATTCTACGGGACTGCATAATTTTTTAGAATTTTGGAGTCAAACTGTTTGTAAAACACTGCTTTATGTTTTAATTATGAATTCAGTGGAATCGTGTAAGAAACCATCATTCTGCGATATAATTTCGTTCAAATCCAAAGTCGAGATGATGTCTGATATTTTTAATTAATATTTTGAGCTCCAAGCCTATGGCTTGTATTATCGAAGTCTAAAACAGTGCCTGATTGACAATAACAAAAATAAAACACATGAATCCCAAAGGGGCTGCACCTACAAAAGCGATCGAAGTGAAAAGTAAAGCAATTTAATATAATAATTTACTTTAATTAAGTGGCGGTTGACAAATTAATCATGCTAATTTGGTTCAGGATATTAAATTTATTTTATGATATCAATACATATTTTACTATCATATCAAATTATCCCAAAATATAAAATATTATTCACTAATTTTTTTCTAACTTCGCTTTTGCGGAAAAGGGTAAAGAGTGAATTTTTATTCCAAATCATCACTTTCTGCAGGGCGAGAAAGGTGCTATAACAGATTCAACACAGCTGAGTTAAATTAAAAACTTAATAACTATACGAGCTGTTTTAGGGGGCTGGTGTGGCTCAGTCGGTAGCGCGCCAGGCTCGTAATCTGTAGTTCCCAGGAGATCTGATCGATTGCAGCGCCCTCTAAACATGGTAAATTCGTGTATTGCAGTGA
Source organism: Ryuthela nishihirai (assembly GCA_038380435.1). Taxonomy (NCBI): domain Eukaryota; kingdom Metazoa; phylum Arthropoda; class Arachnida; order Araneae; family Heptathelidae; genus Ryuthela; species Ryuthela nishihirai. Next base: position 19,128,863 of record JAWZYU010000001.1, on the reverse strand, counting down.
AGCCACCTAGCCAGGGAGAGGAGCCAGTTCCTTGCGTTATTTTTCCACCGCCCAGCGAGGTTTTAAATAGCTTACACCACGTGACTAATTTTACCATCATGATTTGCTTTTCACAAGGATTTGTTAAAATTGTTTTCCTTAATAAAATCTCATTTTGTAAAACGAGAGGTAGCTTTGCTCAGCATAGAAATTTTAACATTTTGAACATTCTACTATATTTAATATATTATAATAAATTGAAATTTATGGCTTAATGCGAGACAACATGTTTGTTTAATTATATTTATTAGATTTTAGGATATTTTCAATTAAAGTCACATCGAGTTTCTTACTTGTATAAACTAAATAGATGGCAGCAGGCACTTCTCGTATCAACCATAAAAAAATTACTATTAGAACAAACTGCAGACACCTATATATGTCGATATGCTCCAGGGAACACCAAACTGCAACATACATTGACTTACATGTTCGCAAGATGATTAAATGTATTAATTTACATATTAATTTAAAAAATTCTGCAAAATTACTCAAAATAAACATACATCGGCTTTTCCAGGTATCGTAAAATATACTCCTGAACGGGATAAAATACTCACTGAATAACTTTAGGGTCAGCTATCACTATGCCAAACAGTCATGGGTGTTAGACAGGTTGAAACACTGATTAAATCGCTATAAATATACCAAGAGTAAGACAAACCACAGCTGCAGTGGACTAAAAATCATTGCACTGCGCATGCGCAGATCGCCCCTTACAGTTGTTTTTGTGCATGCACATCAATTTGCCACGTTCAGCTTCGGTAAAATTTCGCAGAGCGGCGCCACTTACGCTTGTGCGAAGCTAGCCTTCTTCTCCTTAGACCTTCTTTGACACTAATACAGAAATGTCCAAGTGAAAAAATAGCTGAGATGGTTGATAAATCCTTGAAGATTCAATTTTTTTATTTGGTAAATAATTCAATTTCTACAAATGTAGAAACTGGAGCAGGACATTTTGTGTACTTACGGGGATATTTGTTGAATTGAAGCGAATCGTTAATTTTTTTAAATATTATTTTAATATTTCAACAGGTAGCTACAATTATCACGAAAAAATGTTTATATGTATTGGAATCAATAAAATTGTGAAGTGGTACTCGTTTTATTTTCGATAAATTCTCAGTTAGATGTATCTGAAGTGTCGTTAGATGTATAAAGAATTTAGTTTTGTCTTAGCTTATTTATTGCTATAGAGATTCCACGAGGACAGATTTTACGACTAATGTGTAAAATATGTCAAATATATTTCTAAATCAATTCTTTGATGCTGTAGATTTTCCGTTTTATTTAATAGAGGAGTGAAGCAGGATATTATGTTATATCGATGTGACATAACACAGTTTGAAGACGATGTGTTTCTATAACACAACATAAAGTATATTAAATGTTAAATCTCTAGCACTAGACAGCTAAATATTGATTTCTGAGAGTATTTTCGGTCACAGATCTCAGAAATGCTATGAAATTTGGATGTGATTGGTTCTTTTTTAAGGAGAAGTAGGTACTCCCCTACACAAAGGATAGAGATAACCTAGAAGCTTGATATGGCTTGTTGCGGTTTCTCATACAACATACAAACACACAAGAAGATTTCTCCCACTGGTCTTAATAGTTAGGTATGGCAACGCCAAACCCTGATGTGACCATCATCTACATCCACACAGAAATGTCACTCATCCGCATCATGCTGTCGTACATGGAATCATTTGGATAGGACATCCGATCTAGGTATGGTAATGATTTGGTGTCACTGCATTCCACGTTTATGAGTGTTTTAAATTTTGTTTCCTTGAGTGCATGTTAGATGCCTCAGTTTGTCAGAAAATCTTAACCTGAAACAATGAGATAAATTCCGACACATTTCAAAATATTCACGATACCCGAAGATGTAAATGCAATTTTGTCAGACTCTAGAGCAGTCGCTTCCAACCCAAACTTAATGTAGAGCCAATAGGAAAAAACTATATCCTTAAAAAGCCGCATTAAAAATTCTCTACTTACAAAAGTAAACATATATTTCTAAATGAGTACTGAATAAAAAAAAATAAATACCCCCTCAAGCAGCTGCTTGCCACAGAGGTCTGACAGGAGCCTGTCAGTTTATATACCATAGTAGAAGGTCTGAGAGGATGGCAGGACCTCAGCAGAAAAACGACACTTACATCCATGCCTTACCCGGGACTCGAACCCAGGACCCTTAGTTCAGTAGCCAAGCATAGCAAAAAAAAAAATGTTTTTTAAAGAATCAAGAAAATCTTTTCATTAAAAATAAAAATACACATTTTTAATGAGTAGTATGAATAGTAAAAATCGTTTAATTATATAAACCAAAACTGTTTGATCAAGAAATTGGAATAAATGAGCTAGAATCAAGATTTTGATTATTTGTTTTATGAGCAGCAAATTCTTTTGCAATGAATACCGGGTTGAACGGAGCCTGTTGTAGAAGATAAAATAATAAAGGATTTTAAATATGAATTATTTCAATTTTCCAATATTTTGAGATACTCTTAATTGTTAGGGTGACGACGATTTATAGGGAAACATACGCACGAAATCAGGCTTGACTGTCAAAAGTGTTCCAAGGAAAATTCACATTTTCTCGTTTTTTAAAAATAATATATTAATCATACCTAAAATTTGTTCTGATTTTTATTTTTATTTGAAGGAATTTAAAGAACAGTATTTTTTTACCAATTATGGCAAATCACGACCTATATACGAAATTAATTCCGTCTGTCATATTCATAAAGTAATCGAAATTAAGGTTTTCCGTATTTGACAATAACCATCAGTACTTAAACGTGTCGAAATATTTTAAGGCCTGATCTGTCAAATATCCCTTGAAACGGGTTTATAACTTTAAAAACTTTCACGTCATTTTTCAAATTAGCTACGACGTGAATTTGACCCGAGAATATTGATAAAAAAACAATTTTTATGTTGCAAATTACAACAGATTAATTTTAATCTAACGTATTGTTTAAGATAGCAGGTTTTCAATTTTTACATTATAGTAAATTATGATAATATAATAAAACTATAAGCATAATTATTCAATCATTTTCCATAATACAAATATTACCGCTGAGAAACTTCGGACGGTTATTATATAAATTTATATTTATTTCTATATAACGAGTAGGGTATATATATATTTATTTCTATATAACTGGTAGAATATTCCACGTAGATAAGAAAACGAAAGAAAAGCAACGGTTAGATACACTCAATAATCACAATCTCTTTATCTATTTTTTATATTGTCTCCAATCGAGCATATCTGGGACTGGATCGGAGAAAGACTCTTCCGCGGACCACGGCAGGCAACGACCATCGCTGAATTTCGCGTCCAAGTTGAAAGCGCATGGAATGGTATCCCCCAGCGTGATATGCATCATTTGTACGACCGATCGCATGCCAGATTGGAAGCTTGAATTGCTGCTCGAGGAGGTTCAACATCTTATTAAAATGTGTCTTCTGTAAAATATAACATTCATTAAAAGATTAAATAAACATTGAATCACTCCACACATGAAATCACTGTCCTTTCTCAACAAGTTGTTTCTACTAAATAAATCTCATAATTACGCTTCAATTGTTAATGGTGTTCTTTTTTTCAATTTCCACCAGTGTATAAAGTTCATTTAGAAATTAATTTTAACAGTAATAAATTATCATTACCTATTTCTGTTTCTGATTTAAAAAAAATATATGTACACTCCTCATCAAATATTTCCTCAATAAGAAAGAATATCATGCTTATGATGCAAAGTTACTGAAAAGGTAGTAGTGTAGATAACAAATGATCGTTTTCTCACCCCGTTTAATGAGTTGGATATAAGAATATTACGGTAACATCAGTACGAGGTGTTGCTGCCTTTCGCGACAATACAATACATTAGGAACTGAATAAAAAAGTTTCCTAATAATGTCCTCCAGATTTGCTGCACTTGTACTTAAGATCCGTCACATTATGAGTCAGTTCTATCCTCAGATGTCGTTTCATGAAGACATCGTTCAGGTCCCAGATGTGCTCAATCGGCGATAGATACAGCAACTGAGCTAGCCATGGTAGCACGGGAATGGCTTATAGACACTATTGAGCAATGCGTGCGGTATGTGATCTGGAATTATTCTGCTGGAATGTGGTGTTTGGCATGCAATGCAGGAGTGGTAAAACCATAGGGTGGTGAATTGTATCGAGATACCGCTGGATGGTTGAATTACCCTCCATCGTTATGAGAGAAGTTCAATTGTCATAAGAGATGGTACCTAACATCAGGTCTCAGCAGTGGCCGCTTACATGGTGATCAACAATACACCACGTAGAACCTCTTTCATTGTTATGTCGCCACACGTGTTAGTGCGACTATCATTCTATCCCAAACAGATGTGGGCCTCATCGCTGGAGACAATACACAATCGTATTAGAATAATATGACCACCTACCATAGTATATGTATGATAGATGGTCATATTGTTCTAATACTACCACCACTCATCATGTCATTCTGCTCGTTCGTTGCACCCTGCAATCTTCCGTGCATGTGATTTTGAGTGAGCTATATGCAGAGGAAAGAACACCTCCTTTGCATTCCAACTTATTGCAAGCTTCAGTGAATGTTACTGACAGATATGAGGTGCTCCATCAGTTGGCGAGTCACTGTATACCTGCGTGTTCAAGTAGCGTTTCTGGTACTGACAACCACAAGGCAAAGTTGCTAATTATCCTGATTCGTCGACACGCAAGGACTACCATATCCTGAAAAATGACGTGAACCAACTTCCCGCGTAAGTTTCTGGCACAGTGGCCAACTTTTCGCGCGTGCGAGGCTCGTAATCTGTACTTCCCACGTTCGAGTCCCAGGTGGGTCAGCGTTGAGATTTATCTCCGCAAAACTCCCCGCCCTGCCCACGGTCTTTAGGGGACACCGATGGGCTTGAAAAGGCCGCCGTCCGTCGGATGGGACGTTAAGCCGTGGCCCCGTGTGTGGGAGAGCCATACCCGTGCACGTTAAAGAACACGCTGGATGGCTCCCAACAGCTGTTCCAGCGGGTCCCCTCACCCAACCTTCTCTGAGACTTCGGGGTCCATGTGACCTGGCCATTTAGCCCATGGTGTGTAAAAAAGTGCCGCTCAGAGGTAAAACAACCCAACGTTAAAGAACACGCTGGATGGCCTTGACGGGAGGCTACCATCTGTGTCCCAACAGCTGTTCCAGCGGGTCCCCTCACCCAACCTTCTCTGAGCCTTCGGGGTCCATGTGACCTGGCCATTTAGCCCATGGTGTGCAAAAAAAGTGCCGCTCAGTGGTAAAACAACCGAACAACCCAACCCTCGCTTTTCCAAATGTACTGACCTTATAAAGCAAACAATATCAACGATGAACGAAACTACAATTATTTTATTCTCCTCCTGCTTAAAAGCAAATGAAATACAAACTGAGGAAAAGCAAACGCATTTGGAAAATTTTTTTTTACCCCATTGAAAATTAAGTAAGAGGGGTTTGGCAACAAGAATTTGGTCCTTAAAAAAAACACAATCAGTAGAAGTACAAGTTGGCTTCTCGTGCAAAACATTCAGAAGTTTCAATGAAATCGGCAATCTCTGGGAAAAATACATTGTCCATCATTGCCTCTGATTTTGTTGTCCTCACAGAAGCACCCAGGGACGCATCCACTGTGAAATATAGGAATTTGGTAACTGCGACGAATACTCTGGCAGGTCCTTGGGCAGTTGGAACCACAGGTCTTGAAAACCTCTCCATTTCGACATTGAAGTGCTGCAGAAGATTTAAACAGGGAAAAAATCAGTTTTAATTTTAAAATGATGTAAACATAAATGAAATCATTACTTACTAATTTTCAGTGTAAAATCAACAACAAAATTCACAAATCACAAAGACCAACGAAGGCTCAGCTGCGCAAAAATCCCCGCCTTGCCCACTGTCAGTAGGGGACACCGATGGGTTTGGAAAGGCTTCCGTATGTCGGATGGGACGTTAAGCCGTGGTCCCGTGTGCGGGAGAGCCATGCTGTGTGCACGTTAAAGAACACGCTGGATGGCCTTGACGGGAGGTTACCATCTGTCTCCCAACAGCTCTTGCAGTGGGTCCCCTCTCCCAACCTTCTCTGAGCCTTCGGGGTGCTTGTGACCTGGCCATTTAGCTCACTGTGTGCAAAAAAGTGCCGCTCAGAGGTAAAACAACCCAACCCGAAAACTCAGAGAAGGTTGGGGGGAAGCGAACATTACATTAGATAAAGGTAAGTCCCAGATGTACCGGAGCATATCGCTGCACACCATCTATGGGAAGAATGCGATGAACACCACTACTTACGCCGGGGCAAGACAGCGCCACAAGGACACATCTAATCCACGGCTACTTGGGGCGGGGGTGGCTCAGTCGGTAGCGCGCCAGGCTCGTAATCTGTGGTTCCCAGGTATGCTCGTATGTCGGATACGAACAATCCTATAGAAGGAAGGTTCATCCATCGGTCAAAACCTAAATCTAATCTGTTCCCCGGTTAGCCACAAACAAAGATATGTTAATCTAAGTTGACTCGACTCACGTTGTGGAGACTCTTCGTTTGGCTTTTCCATCGATAAGCCTGTCAACCTGTCCATACCCAAGTCGCAAGCCTCCAACTTCGTCCTCTCCATAGTGCCATGCACCAGCTGCCCCCCAGAAGCAGTCTGTACCCCAATTTCACTTAGGCTGCACCGATGAGCCCACAAGATCAGTTTCCCCAAGCCCAGTCCGTAGTACTCTCAGCCACAGCCCCTCCATCGGGGCTTCAACCTAAATCTTCCCTGAGCAAGCGAATAAGCCTACTAGACTGTCCCCTCTCAAACCAGTCCGCAGACCTTCACAGGCTCTGCCACCAAAGGCTACATCCCAACGTGCAAATGAGGAAATAACGAGCCGTTACCCTACTTCACAGAGGCACCATTCAGCCCCCCCCCCCCCCCACCACCACCACGTCAAGGTGGTCCCCTATCGGGGGAGGGGGGGGGGCGACAGCTGTTAGAAGAAAAATGGCACCCTCTCGTCAAAGTCATCCAGTGTGCTCTTTAATGTGCAAGGATTCGATTAGGCTGTTTTCCCTCTGAGCAGCACTTTTTGGCACGCTATGTGTTAAATGGACACGTCACAAAGACCCGGAATGCTCAGAGAAGATTTGGGGGAGGGGACCCACTGGACAGCTGTTAGGAGAAAGATGGCTGCCTCCCGTCAAGGTAATCCAACGTGTTCTTTAATGTGCAGAGATTCGATTAGGCTGCTTTACCTCTGAGCGGCACTTTTTTTGCACACAATGGGCTAAATGGCCAGGTCACATGGACCCCAAAAGCTCAGAGAAGGTTGGGGGAGGGGATCCACTGGAACAGCTGTTGGGAAACAGATGGTAGTCTCCCGTCTAGGCCATCCAGCGTGTTCTTTAACGTGCACAGGATATGGCTCTACCACATACGGGGCCACGGCTTAACGTCCCATCCGACGGACGGCGGCCTTTCCAAGCCCATCGGTGTCCCCTACTGACCGTGGGCAAGGCGGGGAATTTTGCGGAGCTGACCCTTCGTTGGTCTTTGTGATTTTGCGGATATAAATCTCAACGTTGACCCAGCTGGGACTCGAACCTGGGAACTGCAGATTGCGAGCCTGGCGCGCTACCGACTGAGCTACCCCCGCCCCATGGGAGATTCGGAAAATGCAAATTGTAATATTTCATCGATACCTGTCCAACCCCAATTTTTTTTTTACATTTATCTCTAAAAACGTACAATTTTCTGTAAAAACAAAATTGCATCCCCCCCGTGGGTCTAAAGGGTCAAGTCTTTGTTGCCAATGGTAACTTCATAACCTTCACGTTTCAACACCAAAATTTCACACTTCTATCATAGCTACATCGTTTGCAATATTCGTTTGATATTTTGGAGTTTTAATTTTTTTCCACCATTAGAGGGCGCAGTTATAACTTTTGGGAAATTCGAAAAATGCAAATCGTAATATATCATTTGTACTTTTTAAACACAAAAAGGAATTTTTTATTTATCTGCATAAACAAAAAAGTTCAATGTCTACAGACGGACAGACAACAAAGCGAAATATCTCTTTTTTTTAAAAAAAACCCTAAAATTTACTTTAATTTTTTAGCCGTTTTCTAAAGTGCTTCCAGTCGTAAACACTGAAATCTGTATCTAATATTACCCTACCCTTTTCCGAAATCCAAAATTATTCGTGCAATACCATTCAGCTTTGCACGCCAAACAATTCGAGTGATGACAATACCTACCGTCCAATTTTCAGATATCCGATATCTTTAATAACGTTTATGAGCTCCAAACCTAGTGTTCATATCTCGGTCTAAAATAGTGTCTGATTGGCAATAACAAAGGCTTTATACATAAACCCCAAAGGGGCCACAAGGGCAAATCCAATTTTGAAATGGCCAACCTCTAACTATATAACCTATATAGGAACTCTATTATATACGAAATCACTTTAACTACACTGGTGCCTAAAAGTTAAGTTCAATCTAATTTTACGTGAATAAGAATGTAACTTCGAAACTCCCTAACTCCTAAAATAAGCATTTTATGGTAAAAATGTGTGAAGAAAAATTAACGATCTCAGTCAAATTATCCAAATCTTGAATTTCAGTTCTTGAATTTTGAATTTCAGTTTAGTTCAATATTCGTTAGTTATTAAAAGAGTTATAGAAGTTTGAATATATAACAATAGCAATGACAGTAAGAAAATATGTAGCATGTAGCATAATTATGATTTTTCGAAGTACCAGGATAAAAGATCCCATAACCTTGTCCATCTGAAGATATTCAATAAATGCCATGAGTCGCAAAGGACAACACAAAAATTACCAAAAGGTGAGCGCCAAAGGGCAGGAAAACAATGATAAATATGGTAGATCAGGGTACTAGATCATAAAGTGTTCCTGATCGAAAACCAATGGTCCAGTCCTCTTGAATCTGCTCATAGGATCATGATCATACTTTAAAATGTTAGTAACGAAATCGTGAGGATTCGTGTCCACAGATTCTAAGAATTTCTTAGAGATCTGCTTTATATGTGTGCAAATATGTTGGACGCCTAAATCACCATGTATTTGTCTGTTGGTCACAAATCATGGGACATTTACGGCATCATGGTTTGTTTTTATTTGATAAGATTTAATTTTGATAGATGTGGAGTTTTTTAATATTTGCCTTTGTCGTGTTAGCCCATATGGGGCCTGCCTGTGTTATAACAGGTCTAAGAACTGTGGAATAAGAAAAAGTCTCCTCAGCAGTTTATTAAAATTTTAATAATAACTATTTGTTGCGGTAGTTAATCAAACGAGTGTATATTTGAGAAGTTTGTGTCAGTAATTTTTTCGATATTCACCAATATTTTGTAAGTGTCACAGCTGAGCATTACTATGGTTAAATATTACAACTCTTTAAATTATTTATTAGTGATGAAAATCAAGATTTAGATAGTCAAATCGATATTTGATTGAGATCTTTAATTTATCTTCAGTCACATTTTACCATAAAAAGCTGTTTTTTTATGGTAAAATGTGACAGAAGTTTCGAAGTTAATTCCCTATTCACATAAAATGTGTTATAGCGTAACTTTTGAGCTCCAGTGAATTACAATGTTAAGGTTTCTATGCCATAGTATTAACTTGAGTGAGATTACTAAATTTCTTAAGCTGATTTGGTTGTCTGTTTTATCTCTGAGCGGCACTTTTTGCACACCGTGGGCTAAATGGCGAGGTCTCATGGACCCCGAAGGCTCAGAGAAGGTTGGGGGAGGGGACCCACTGGAACAGCTGTTGGAAGACAGATGGTAGCCTCCCGTCAAGGCCACCCAGCGTGTTCTTTAACGTTCACAGGGTATGGCTCTCCCGCACACAGTGCCACGGCTTAACGTCCCATCCGACGGACTTTCCAAGCCCATCGGTGTCGCCTACTGACCGTGGGCAACGCGGGGAATTTTGCGGAAATAAATCTCGTCGCTGAGCCAGCTGGGACTCAAACCTGGAAACTACAGATTACGAGCCTGTCGCGCTACCGACTGAGCCACTCCCGACCCCTCGTGATAGATGTGTTGTCGTGTTGCGATTGGTCTCCCCATTCTCACACATGCAGCAGTTCGCCTTTTGGTTTCGGTCGTAACTTTATATTTTCTATGCTCAGTAGTCAGCAGCGGTGGTTAAGAATTAAAGAAAAAAATTTTAAATTAATGGCATCGCAGTCAGGAACCATAGGTTGGGAAACACTGCGATAAATAACTTAAATTCCCCCCTAGAAACATTGCTTATGAATAATTTTGAAGCAAAAGAGTAAAATAATTTTATATTCCAACAAATCTGTGAATCAATCTTCTTTTCAAATGATTATCGGAAGGAATGATAACTGTGTTCGCTAGAAACTATATTTCTAAACAAACCTTTCCTCGAATGAATTTTATCCAAAATGAAAATTTTAATCAGAAATAAGAGACCGAAATTGTATCCAGCACTAACTGTTACTACTATTGGTTTTGAAGCTGATTTTACTAAATTGGCAAAAAGCATTTTTTTTATTAAGCATCTCATTAATATTTTTATCTAAAATTTCTTTTACTTTCTGCGTATGTAAGTTTTTTTTTGTTATTGTTTCATTTATTGAAATGTTTTTGTTTTTCTATTTGAAATATAAATAATCGTAAAACTATGGATATATTGTTCGGTATATCCCTATTTTTATGCAATATGCAAGATATAATAATATAATGGATTTTTATGTCGATAAGAAATCGATTAATTTAATATATATCACGCTATGGGGCGGGGGTGGCTCAGTCGGTAGCGCTCCAGGCTCTTAATCTGCAGTTCCCAGGTCCGAGTCCTAGCTCGGCCAGCGTGGAGATTTATCCCCACAAAACTCTCCGCCCTGCCTACGATCAGCTTGGAAAGGCTGCCGTCCTCTGATAGGACGTTAAGCCGTGACCCTGTGTGCGGGAGATCCATACCCTGTGCACGTTTAAGAACACGCTGAATGGCCTTGACGGGAGGCTACCATCTATCTCTCAACAGTCGTTCCAGTGGGTTCCCTCCCCCAACCATCTATGAGCCTTCGGGGTCCTTTTCACCTGGCCATTTAGCCCATTGTGTGCAAAAAAATGCCGCTCAGAGGTAAAACAACCAACCAACCCATTCTGTGCAAAAAACAGCAGCTCAGAGAGTTAAACAATCCAATCATCACACTAGAAGACCTCTGTGGCAAACAGTTTCCTCACCAATAACTGGGGCGGGGGTGGCTCAGTCGGTAGCGCGCCAGGCTCGTAATTTGTAGTTTCCAGGTTCGAGTCCCAGCTGGGTCAGCGTTGAGATTTTTCTCCGCAAATTTCCCCTCCCTGCCCACGGTCAATAGGGGACACCGATGGGCTTGGAAAAGCCGCCGTCCGTCGGATGGGACGTTAATCCGTGGATCCGCCGTGTGCGGGAGAGCCATACCCTGTGCACCTTAAAGAACACGCTGGATGGCCTTGACGGGAGGTTACCATCTGTCTCCCAACAGCTGTTCCATTGGGTCCCCTCCCCCAACCTTCTCTGAGCCTTCGGGGTCCATGTGACCTGGCCATTTATCCCATGGTGTGCAAAAAAGTGCCGCTCAGAGGTAAAACAACCCAACCCACCAATAACTATGGTAAAACGCAGATATCAAATACTCAAGTTTCAAATTCTCTACCGAGAGATTTGTTATGCCTGAGCACTTATTCAAAAATTTAACCATAAATATTGTTATTAGCCGTCCCGTGGCCGAGTGGATCGTGTGCTTGGTTGCTGATCAAAGGGACCTTTGTTCGAGCCCCCAGGTAAGGGTTGGGTTGTTTTACCTCTGAGCGGCACTTTTTTGCACACCATGGGCTAAATGGCCAGGTCACATGGACCCCGAAGGCTCAGAGAAGGTTGGGGGAGGGGACCCACTGGAACAGCTGTTCGGGAGACAGATGGTAGCCTCCCGTCAAGGTCATCCAGCGTGTTCTTTAACGTGCACAGGGTATGGCTCTCCCGCACACGGGGCCACGGCTTAACGTCCCATCCGACGGACGGCGGCCTTTTCAAGCCCATCGGTGTCCCCTACTGACCGTGGGCAGGGCGGGGAATTTTACGGAGATAAATCTCAACGCTGACCCAGCTGGGACTCGAACCCAGGAACTACAGATTACGAGCCTGGCGCGCTACCGACTGAGCCCCCCCCCCCAGGTAAGGCATGGATGTTTTTGTTTGTCTTTCTACTGAGGTTTCGCCATCCTCACAGACCTATTATGGCGTATAAACTGAAAATCTCCTCCTGTCAGACCTCTGTGGCAAGCAGCTGCTTGAGGGGATCTTTTTTTTTACTACACAATATAGCCCTATTGACCAGTTTTTCGCTCTTCAGTTCTGGTATATAGAAGTTTGACCTTTGTCAACGAACGAAACATCATATCAAACATTTGACAAAATGTTTGAAAAAAAAATCCCAGGCACCAATTTTTAATTCTCTAGCACCAATAATCTGTATTTGACCTTTGACCTAGAAGGACCCATCATATCCAAAATTTCCCAAAATTTCCGACATCTAAGACTCAGAATACCACCAGGTTTTACTTTGAAGAACCTTCCGGCTCCGCAATTGCGTAGCGATTTTGAATTTCGATGTCTACAATCCAGAAGGAAGACTCCTTTGCTTCGTGCACAGAAGGGAGGGTGGTCCTAAACGTCTGCACCCCCCCCTCTCGAAAATCCTGTCGTCTTTTATTAAATTTAAAATTCTCTCCGTGGCCAGGATGGAGGCATTGTGCAAGGTGGGGTATCATCTCTCTTTTCATGAAAACGACATAAAAAATGAAATGCTGCCTTATAACGTTGGCCCTATGTCACATTCTGGAGTCCTTTTGGCTATCTCTTACTAAAAACTTCATAAATCCTCGGGGTAGACGAAATTTCTACGGAAATGTTTAGAGCTGGGAATCTTCACTAAAAAATTACTTGAATTAATATATAACATTTAGAATAAATTTCTGAAAAAATATCAAATTTATGAATAAAACTTTCTGTAGAGTGAACATACGAAGATATAAAAGTGAACTCATGAAATAATGAGCTGAAAAAAATTTGGGTTTGCCATGAGTGGGATTTAAACCCACGTCTCCAGGAAACATCCCTGTTATGCTACCACTACACCACCAACGGTTAACCCTTTCTCAGTTTACGTGACCTTATAAACCTTCGAATTTTATTTATTTGATTCCCACAAGTGGCGCCATCTATCCAGGAAGTAGACAACTTTGTTGCATCACTAGAGATGGAATTAATATTTGTCCCTCACGCTCAGGTCAGTACTACTGACATATAGAGGTGATTTTATTGTCAATTCTACATATCATTTCTTATCCTATTCACTGGGACTAAGTTCCATGCATTCAGCTCTGATAACCCTTATAAATGTAGAAATATTAGTTAATTGAGAAATTACCACAACTAAATACACTGACTTCAATAAATTAAGGACCATCCCTTTGTTATGTCAATTGGAGGTTAACGTCGAAGCTCTGTAATATATAACGTCCGCCAGAAGGACGACTGCTATTACAAGCCAATCGATGTCTTCTACTGACAAGGGAGGGAGGGGTGGAACTCTGCTGATAAAATCGCAACGCTCTCCGAAGTGGGTTGGGTTGTGTTGTTTTACCTCTGAGCGGCACTTTTTTGCACACAATGGGCTAAATGACCAGGTCACATGGACCCCGAAGGCTCAGAGAAGGTTTGGGGAGGGGACCCACTGGAACAGCTGTTGGAGACAGATGGTAGACTCCCGTCAAGGCCATCCAGCGTGTTCTTTAACATGCACAGGGTATGGCTCTCCCGCACACGGATCCACGGCTTAACGTCCCATCCGACGGACGGCGGCCTTTCCAAGCTCATCGGTGTCACCTACTGACCGTGGGCAGGGCGGGGAATTTTGCGGAGGTAAATCTCAACGCTGACCCAGCTGGGACTCGAACCTGGAAACTACAGATTACGAGCCTGGAGCGCTACCAACTGACGTAGCGTCACGTAACAGTGCCACAGGCGCAGGTGAAATAGTTTTTGGAGTGTAATTGTCGATAATATCAGATCTCAGTGACCTCCAAAAAGGCATGATCATTGATGACCGTCTTGCAGGAGCTTCAGTAACCAGAACAGCGGAAATAGTAGGTATAACATGAGGAACTGTATCGAAGATTATGACTACATATCAAAAAGGACAGGGTGTTGCCTCCAAACGTGCAAATTGTGGATGCCATAAAAAGTTGTCAGATAGGGATAGGCGAAAGTCGGCACAGATTGTACAATGGAAGCACAAAACCACGACACTGCAAATAGCAGCAGAGTTAAATTTTTATTTACTCTGCTGCTATTTGCAGTTTATTACCAGTCGGTATGATTTCGTTTCCGTCAAACCAATTCGTGTGGAACTTCATCGTAACTGTATTTATGGCAATCTACAAACCCCTGATTACCAACATCAATGCAACAAAATGTGTGAGGTGGTGCAAAATACATAAAAACTGGTATGCTAAAGACTGGCAACGTGTCATCTGGTCTGATGAATCGTGCTACACATTGTTTCCTACCAATGGTAGAGTATTCGTCTGGCAAAAACCTGCAGAAAAGTACATTTTGGGTTGGGTTGTTTTACCTCTGAGGGCATTTTATTGCACACCATAAGCTAAATGGCCAGGTCACATGAACCCCGATAGCTCCAGAGAAGGTTGGGGTAGGAGACCCACTGGAACAGCTGTTGAGAGACAGATGATAGCGTCCCGTCAAGGCCATTCAGCGTGTTCTTTAACGTGCACAGGGTATGGCTTTCCCACACACGGGGCCACGGCTTAACGTCCCATCCGACCGACGGCGGCCTTTCCAAGCCCATCGGTGTCCCCTACTAACCGTGGGCAGGGCGGGGAATTTTGCGGAGATAAATCTCAACGCTGACCCAGCTGGGACTCGAACCTGGTAACTACATACTACGAGCCTGGTGCGCTACCGACTGAGCCACCCCCGCCACACAGAAGAGTACCACCCCGACTGTTTGATTCCGACTGCGAAGCACACAGGTAGGTCCCTGATGCTGTGAGTTGTCATATCATGGCATTCCTTACGGCCATTAGTTATTCTTCAGGGTGGTTTCACATCCGCAACGTACGATCCATTCTCGAGGATCATCTGCACCCAATGTTGCGGAATTGTTGCCCGTTGTTCCCTAATGACCAACCCTTTTTCAAGCGGATAATTCACCCATGCATTTTGCGAAACGTGTCAAGTTGTGATTTGCAAAGCATGAAGATGAGGTACAGCAGCTAACATGGCGACCTCAGTCTCTAGACCTCAATATTATTGAAGATTTGGGGGCGGGGGTGGCTCAGTCGATAGCACGCCAGGCTCGTAATCTGTAGTTCCCAGGTTCGAGTCCCAGCTGGGTCAGCGTTGAGATTTATCTCCGCAAAATTTACCGCCCTGCTCACGGTCAGTAGGGGACACCGATGGGCTTGGAAAGGCCGCCGTCCGTCGGATGGGACGTTAAGCCGTGGCCCCGTGTGCGGGAGAGCCATACCCTGTGCACGTTAAAGAACACGCTGGATGGTCTTGACGGGAGACTACCATATGTCTCCCAACAGCTGTTCCAGTGGGTCCCCTCCCCAAATCTTCTCTGAGCTTTCGGGGTCCATGTGACTTGGCCATTTAGCCCATGGTGTGCAAAAAAGTGCCTCTTAGAGGTAAAACAACCCAACCCATATTTTTCTTTCTTCAAAGGCTCGGAGATTGCTGAGCGAGGGGGCACACTGGCAGCTGTGGGAGGTAGATGGTAGCCTCTCCTGAAACCCATCCATATCAGAGTTGAGAAAATGTATCTGGCAACTAGTATTTAAAATAGTTTAAGGATCTGGCAACATTCGTTTTCCGATTGCCTCTGAAAAGCTCCAACTGATATCAGAGTTGAGAAAATGTATCTGGGCAACTGGGGATATAAATCTTAACTCTGGCGCAGGCAGAACTAGAATCTGGGAACTGTAGATTACAAGCCTGGCTATCACTGCAGATATAACTAATTTGTTGCTGAGTTTATAGTCATAAAAATTACAACAGATATATAATATAAAAATAACGGCAGTTTATTCATGTAAGGAATAATATAATAATTCTGAATTATGTTCCTGTTTTTTTGACCAATTTGATACATCGTTTTTCTTTTTAAGTATATTGTCCAAGCCCTGTAGTAGCTCTGGTAAACCATCTACATAGCTCTGGTTTTAGGACAGCTCCATTACTACTCCTAGTTCCACGACTACACCTCCATCCGACAGACAGCATGCTTTTCAATACTGCTATGTGTCATATGGCCGCAGGCTTGAAAAAACCTGCTATGCAGGCTTGAAGAAACCTAGCCTTGCCAAAAGGCATAGCAGGGTATTTTAAGTATGACAATCCTGTAAAATTTGCCATAAAGCCATTATTATTAAAATCGTTATTACCTGACTGCATTACGAAGCAACGGATGGTTTCAATTTCATTCGGACAAAGCCATAATCATAGATATTTAAACAAAATATTCCACTTTTGATAGGTCAAGAAACGCTCTACAATTTTTCATTTCAACCATATCGAAGGTTGTTGGGTTGTTTTACCTCTGAGCGGCACTTTTTTTGCACACCATGGGCTAAATGGCCAGGTCACATGGACCCCGAAGGCTCAGAGAAGGTTGGGGGAGGGGACCCACTGGAATAGCTGTTGGGAGACAGATGGTAGCCCATCGGTGTCCCCTACTAAACGTGGGCAGGGCGGGGAATTTTGCGGCGATAAATCTCAATGCTGACCCAGCTGGGACCCGAACCTGTGAACTACAGATTACGAGCCTGATGCGCTACCGACTGAGCCACCCCGCCCCTCCATGTGTGGGAGAGCCATACTCTACGCACACTAAAGAACATACTGGTTGGACTTGACGGAAGGCTTTCATCTGTCTCCTAACAACTGTCCAGTGGGTGGCCTTCCTTAACCTGCGTTGAATTTTTCGGGTCCTTGTGACCTGGTCATTTAGCCCATTGTGTACCCAAAAGTAGCACTCAGAGGTAAAACAACTCAGCCTTACAGTACACTAAGTTGCAGTGAGATTAAACTAAGTATTGTGGTTCTAGCTCTGATGTCTAGGAGAATATATCAAACAAACAGATTGAGTTAATTTGCCTCTAAGCGGCACTTTTTTCGCACACATTGAGTTAAATTGCCAAGTCACAAGGACCCCGAGGTCTCAGAGAAAGTCGGGGGACGGGATCCCAATGGACAGCTGTTAGGAGACAGATGGTAGCCTCCCATCAAGGCCATCCAGTGTGTTGTTTAACGTGTACAGAGTATGGCTCTCCCGCACACGGGGCCATGACTTAACGTCCCATTCGTCCGAGGAGGCCTTTCCAAGCCCATCGGTGTCCCCTACTGACCGAGGGTATGGCGAACAGTTTTGGGGAGATAAATCTCACCAAACTCCTATCCTAGATGGGACTCGAACCTGCGAAATTCTGATTACGAGCCTGGTGCGATACCGACTGCGTACCCCTTACAAACAAACAGACAAATACGCCAGGATCGTAGCCTCTGCTTCAATTGTAGCCAGTGATATATCGAAGCTGGGTGAGCTCTGGAATTTAAATTGCTGTTTCCTTAGATTTCATGAGATTTTGGATTAGACAGAGAAACGGAAACAAGTTACTGATCATTTAAAGTCAAAGATATCTGAATGCTTATTTTCGTTTATTTTAAATATTTAAGTCGAGCAATATATTAAAGAGTTCGATTGCAAATAAAGAGTCATCACGACTTCTTTAAAGGGGAAAAAAAAACATTATTTTTAATATAACTCATATTATTCAACATAAATTCATTTTTCCGAGGAGGATGCTTCTCCCCCCCCCCCCCCACACCTTTTGCAAGCGACAACGGGAAGAACAGAAATCCTAAAATTCCTGCAGTTGGATTGCCTCGCATTGGTTACGTACAAGGGTAATTTATTTAGTTCTCCTTGAGATAATAGATGGCGCGACTAATCAGTAACGTTTACCAAAGGTAAACATTTCTGAGATTTTACAGATTGTAAGTTGGGTTGTTTTACCTCTGAGCGGCACTTTTTTGGACACCATGGGCTAAATGTCCAGGTCACATGGACCCCGAAGGCTCACAGAAGGTTGGGGGAGGGGACCCACTGGAACAGCTGTTGGGAGAGAAATGGTAGCCTCCCGTCAAGGCCATCCAGCGTGTTCTTTAACGTGGACAGGGTATGTCTCTCCCGCACACGGAGCCACGGCTTAACGTCCCATCCGACGGACGGCGGCCTTTCGAAGCCCATCGGTGTCCCCTACTGACCGTGGGCAGGGCGGGGAATTTTGCGGAGATAAATTTCATCGCTGACCCAGCTGGGACTCGAACCTGGGAACTTTGCGGAGATAAATCTCAACGCTGACCCAGCTGGGACTCGAACCTGGGAACTACAGATTATACGAGCCTGGAGCGCTACCGACTGAGCCACCCCACCCCACAGATTGTAAGAAAATGAAACTTAAACTCCATTTAAAATGACGATATTTATTTAGGATCGTCATTTAAAAATTTAGAACAGAGTTTATGTTTCATCTTCTTACATAGAAAAAATATTTTATGAGACCAGACATAGTTGAAGGAGCATATATAATCTGTGGATGCATCCTGTCATAAATAATAATAATCCATCATGTCATAAAAGAACTTAAAAAAATGCCGCCGTGCCCACGGTCAGTAGGGTAGGCATGCTCTCCTCCCTCTCATAGATAGATGGGCTCGGAAAGGCCGCCGTCCGTCGGATGGGACGTTAAGCCGTGGCCCCGTGTGCTGGAGAACCATACCCTGTGCACGTTAAAGAACACGCTGGATGGCCTTGACGGGAGGCTACCATCTGTCTACCAACACCTGTTCCAGTGGGTCCCCTCCCCCAACCTTCTCTGAGCTTCGAAGTCCATGTGACCTGGCCATTTAGCCCATGGTGTGCAAAAAAGTGCCGCTCAGAAGTAAAACAACCCAACTTAAAAAAATGTCAGTTTCGATTTCATCGCCCTTTAAAGCTGCGGCTAATTCAGTAGTCCCATCCACTACAAAAAATAACTTTTTTAAACTATCTCTTAAAGAAGAAGAATTGGGTGGCTCATTTGGTACCGCGCCAGGCTCGTAATCTGTAGTTCCCAGGTTCGAATCCCAGCTGGGTCAGCTCTGAGATTTATCTCCGCAAAATTCCCCGCCCACGGTCTGTAGGGGACACCGACGGACTGGGAAAGGATGACGTCCGTCGGATGGGACGTAAATCCGTGGACCCTCGTGCTGGAGAGCCGTAACCTGTGCACGTTAAAGAAGACGCCGGATAGCCTTGACGGGAGGCTACCATCTGTCTCCCAACAGTTGTTTCAGTGGGTCTCCTCCCCCAAACTTCACCGAGCCTTCGAGGTCTATGTGACCTGGCCATTTAGCCCATGGTGTGCAAAAAAGTGCCGCTCAGAGGTAAAACAACCCAACCCAAAGTGCTCCCGCATCCACCCGACTATAAATGGGCAAATCAAAATTTGAATGCAAACCCCTTGGTTACTCTACAACATAACTGAAATATCAATTTTCGAGCATAAACAAATAATAATTTAGAATAGTAAACTTTTACACTTTTCCAAATTTAGCGCCCTAGAAGGAAGGAAGACCAAACTGTTGGAATTTCAGAAAATACGAATCTAAATATTTGTTTAGTCTCTACTAAACCAAAAGAAATTTTTCCATTTATCTGTTAAAGCAAAAAACGTAGAATGTTACAAAGTCGACATGGCCTGTTGAAGTTAATATTAGCTCCTGAAAAAGTTGGGAAAGGATTCGGCTGTTTGACATCTGGGAGTCACTTTTTTTAACATAATGGCAAATACTCTGAAAGCTCAGAGAAGGTTTGAGGAGGGGGAACCATTAGACAGCTGCTGGGTTTGATTTGTTTTGTCTCTGAGCGGCACTTTTTTTGCACACAATGGGCTAAATAGCCAGATCACAAGGTTGGGTTGGGTTGTTTTACCTCTGAGCGACACTTTTTTGCACACCATGGGCTAAATGGCCAGGTCACAAGGACCCCGAAGGCTCAGAGAAGTTTGGGGGAGGGGACCTACTGGAACAGCTGTTGGGAGACAGATGGTAGCCTCCCGTCAAGACCATCCAGCGTGTTCTTTAACGTGCACAGGGTATGGCTCTCCCACACACGGGGCCACGGCTTAACGTCCCATCCGACGGACGGCGGCCTTTCCAAGCTCATCGGTGCCCCTACTGACCGTGGGCAGGGCAGGGAATTTTGCGGAGATAAATCTCAACGCTGACCCAGCTGGGACTCGAACCTTGGAACTATAGGTTACGAGCGTGGCGCGCTACCGACTGAGCCACCCCCGCCCCCAGATCACAAGGAGACCAAGAGCTCAGAAAAGTTCGTGAGAGGAGACCTGCTGGACAGCTGTTGGGGAACAGATGGTAGCCTCCTGTCAAGGCCATCCAGCGTGTTCTTTAACGTGCACAGGGTATGGCTCTCCCGCACCAGGAGCCACGGCTTAACGTCCCATCCGACGAACGGCGGCCTTTCCAAGCCCATCGGTGTCCCCTACTGACCGTGGGCAGGGCGGGGAATTTTGCGGAGATAAATCTCAACGCTGACCCAGCTGGGACTCGAACCTGGGAACTACAGATTAGGAGCCTGGCACGCTACCGACTGAGCCACCCCCGCCCCCAGATCACAAGGAGACCAAGAGTTCAGAAAAGGTTGGGGAGAGGGGACCTGCTGGACAGCTGTTGGGGAGCAGATGGTAGCCTCCTGTCAAGGCCATCCAGCATGTTCTTTAACGTGCACAGGGTATGACTCTCCCGCACACAGACCACAGCTTAATATCCGATCTGATGGACAACAGCCTTTCCAAGCCAATTGGTGTCTCCAATAGACCGAGGGCCAGTTGGGGAGTGTTGCAGAGATAAATCACAACACTGGCCCAGTGGGGACTCTAACCTGGGAACTGCTGATTATGGGGCTGGTGCGCTACCGACTGAATCACCCCCAAGTGTGGGAGAACCATATATTGTGCATATTAAAGAACACAATGGGTGGGCTTGATGGGAGGTTACCATCTGTTTCCTAACAGCTGTCTAGTGAGCCCCCCCAAAAAAGATGACGTTCAGAGGTAAAACAACCGGACCTTTCACCGAACTTCTCTTAGCCCTTGGGGTTCTAGAGCCTCGTATTGGCGCCAGGCTCGTAATCTGCAGTTTCCAGGTTCGAGTCCCAGCTGGGTCAGCATTAAGATTTATCTCCGGAAAACTCCCCGCCCTGCCCACGGTCAGTAGTGGACACCGATGGGCTTCGAAAGACCGCCGTCCGTCGGATGGGACGTTAAGCCGTGGCACCGTGTGCGGGAGAGCCCGTTAAAGAACACACTGGATGGCCTTGACGGGAGGCTACCATCTGTCTCCCAACAGCTGTTCCAGTGGGTCCCCTTTCCAAACCTTCTCTGAATCTTCGTAGTTCATGTAACCTGGCCATTTACCCCATGGTGTGCAAAAAAATGCCGCTCAGAGGTAAAACAAACCAAACAAACTCGTCATCATCATCATCATCATCATCATCATCATAATCATCATCATCAAGCAGCCATGGTCTACGGAGGTCCAACCAGACCGTGCAATTTAGTTCTCCAAGCAAGTCTATCCTGAGCTACATCTACTGCATCTGGCCACTGCACACCAATTCTAACAAGGTCCTGTTTGACATTGTCTGCCCACCGCATCCTAGGTCTCTGATTCTTTCTGAGACCTTTAAGCACACTGTTCATAACCCTATTCGCCAATCTATAATTATTCATACGGGCAACATGGCCAAACCGACGGAGTCTATCTCTGCACAATATGCTGCTTAAAGGAGGTTGCAAACTCCTTTGCCTAACCTCATCATTGGTTACAAAGTTGAATCACCTAATGCCCAAGACACTGCTAAGCATCTGGAATCAAAAGCATCTAGTTTCCTGTTATCTTATTTACAAAGTGTCCAAGTTTCACTACTCTAACTAACCCTAGAAAGAACCAAACTATTATACAGTCTAATTTTAGTCTTTAGGTGTATACGCCTGTTTCTCCACAATCTCCATAGATTCTTAAAAGTCCCGGCAGCAATCCCTATTAGTCTGTTAATCTCATGCCGCACATCACCATTATCTGTTACAGAGCTCCCAAGATAATTAAACTGTGTCACCTGCTCAAGACTGCAACCATTCAGATTAACTGAATCACAACCTGCCTGACCAATTTTCATCACTTTAGTTTTCTCTCTGTTTATAACCAAACTTACTCTACTACCAGTTTCATCAACAGCTCGAATGAAAGAGTTCATCTCATCAACATCATTTGCCAAAAGCGCTAAATCATCAGCATAATCTAAATCAGAAATTTTCATATCTCCAATCCATTTAAGGCCAAAATCTTTCCCTTGAAGTGAATTTCGCACAACATAATCAATAACCAAGCTAAAGAGAAAAGGAGACAAAATGCACCCTTGTCGAACACCAGAAGTAATGCTAAACCAATTGCTACAAGCATTACCAACTCTCACAAACGACAGTGTTATTATAGAGAGCTTTCATTACGTTAACTAAATTGTCAGGTATACCATATGATCTCACAAGCAATCACAAATTATGACGATCAACAGAGTCGAAAGCCTTTTTGAAATCAACAAAGCTAGCAAAAGGTTTCTGAGGTTAGGTTTCTGAAATTCTAAACATTTCTCAAGAATCTGTCTAAGTGAAAATATCTGATCCACACATCCCCTACCACTTCTGAATCCACATTGCTCATCACGCAATTGACTGTCAACCAGATTCTTAATTCTATTAAGCACAATCATGGAAAGAACTTTACCTGGAACCGAGAGTAGGCTGATACCCCTATAGTTATCACAAGAACTGCGATCACCTTTTTTGAAAATAGGGATAACAACAGCTCTGGTAAATCCTTAGGAACCATGCCTTTATCATAAAAGATATTCAGAATTTTAGTCATCCAAGTGGTAACCGAAACATTCCCAGCTCTAAGCATTTCCGTAGTAATTTCATCTACCCCTGGGGATTTATGAAGTTTAAGTTTAGAACCAGCCAAAATAACTTCAGATTGTGTTATAGGTCCAACATTAAAGCCACCAATGCTTCTATCATCATTGCAAACAATGGGAGTAGAACTAACTACATTGTTTAGAACATCACTGAAATGCTCAGCCCACCTAGCCATGACAGAATCCTCCCCTTCTATAACCTTACCTTGTTTATCCTTCAATCCTTGTATGTCTGTCCGTATTATACGACATAAAACATTAACTATCTGGTACAGCTCTCTGCTATTGTGCTGTCTGACTGCTTCCTCAGCTTTGTCAGCCAAGCCATAAATCCAAAGATTCTTATCAGCAGCTAACAGATCCTTTTACACGTTTATTAAGCTCTCTGTAATGCTTTCTATTAGGACTAGTAGGGTATTGATTAAGGACATTCCTGCAGTTCTTTCTTTCCGAAATAAGCTCAAGTGCCTTATCACTCAGGTAATTCTGTCTCTTCTGCTCCATTTTTCTTAAAAGAGTACTGTTAGTGTCCAAAAAAGCCTGTTTAAAATGATCCCATTCTTCCTCAACTTCAGTAGTAAGCATAGCATGACTGTCATAATGACTAAGTAACCTATCATGGTAAGCTTTGGATAAAACTGGAACTTTCAGAGCTTCCGTATTAAAAGTAAATTTTTTAACCCTAAAATTAATTTCGCATAAATATTTAAGTGATTTAATTTGCTTAAAATTTATATTAAATCTATCTTTTTTAAAACTACATAAAGTAAAATAATTTACTCCTTACGGTTTTACTAAAATAAATAAGAATATTTTAAAATTAACTGAAACCCGTGGCCGAGTGGTTAGCACGCTTGGCCACTGATCTAAGGGACCTGGGTTCGAGCCCCGGTATTAGGCATGGATGTGTGTGTCGTTTTTCTCCTGAGGTCCTGGCATCCTCTCAGATCTCCTACTATGGCATATAAACTGACAGGCTCCTGTCAGACCTCTGTGGCAAGCAGCTGCTTGAGGGGGTATTTATTTATACGTAATTTTTAAAAGAGGTAACTACTGGTTGAATTTTTAGTAAAAGTTAGTATAATTAGAACTGCTCTATTTTTTTACAAAATTAGGTGTTTTGTGCTTGCAGTGTCCAGGTCTATTATATAGAAGTGGCCTTGCTCGTGTGCAGGAGAGCTATACCATGTGTACGTTAAGGAACACGCTGGAGGGCCTTGATGGGAAGCTACAATCTGTCTTGGTGTGGGGAATCATTAATCGGACATCTCTGTCAGAACTGGTCATCATAATGGGATCTCTAACTGCCCAACGATATGTTACATTTTGCAGCCAGTGGCTTTCCTATTTGTTCACCAGCACGGAACCTTTTACCAGCAAGATAACGCCCGTCCCCACACAGCCAGCATTAGTCTACACGAGCAAAACGTTCAGGTACTACCATGGCCAGCACGCTCGCCGGACCTTTCACCTATTGAACACTTCTGGGACATGATGAGCCGACAGCTCAAACAACACCCAAGAGGTGCGCGAATCATTGTCGCTAAAACGGAACAGCGACTTCACGCTATTTGGAGTACTATTCCTCAAGAGGATATTATAGAGGTGGACGATAGCTTTCCCCGCCGTGTTCATGAATGCATTGCTGTGCGGGGCGGGTTCAACATCATACTATATATGTCATATTTCATCATCATTGAACATATTTTTTTTGATAATGTAATCAATCGCATATCTCAGTGTACGTTAACACCTGACTGCATTTCAATAAAATGACATTAATCCTTCCAGGTGTTGAAATTTTTTTCCTGTAGTGTATTTATAGTGTGACCATCAATATTATTTCATCTATGTCTTACAAGGCATTGCCCAATTTATGAATGATGTCCTCATTGAATACAGATCCAAAAATCCCTCCTTATTTCGGTGGTCGCTTTTGATACTTATTTCCATCTCCGCAAGCGCAGAAATGCTGTTGAATATCACCCTTGTCATACTTCATTAGAATTGAACGAAAATAATTATACTTTAATTTGTTTATCTAAACTTTTTACTGGTAGTCCTAATTAAATATGAAAACATAACAAAATTAGTAATAAAAATCGATAAAATTGTAATAAAATCTTGGAAGAAAATAATAAATAAATAAATAAATAAATAAATAATAATATAACAAATAAAATTTTGGTAATAAAAATATCAATTTTGTTAAGACAAAGGACATACCAATTTAAAAACACCGGTTTTTGTCCCATCCTCAGATGTTAAGCAGCTTTGGATTTGGGTTGGGTTGTTTTACCTCTTAGCGGCACTTTTATGCACACCATGGGTTAAATGGACAGGTCACAAGGACCCCGAAGGTTCAGAGAAGGTTGGGGGAGGGAACCCACTGGAACAACTGTTGGGAGACAAATGGTAGCCTCCCGTCAAGGCCATGCAGCGTGTTCTTTAACGTGCAGAGGATATGGCTCTCCCGCACACAGGGCCACGGCTTAACGTCCCATCCGACGGATGGCGGCCTTTCCAAGCCCATCGGTGTCCCCTACTGACCGTGGGCAGGGCGGAATTTTACGGAGATAAATCTCAACGCTGACCCAGCTGGGACTCGAACCTAGGAACTACAGATTACGAGCCTGGCGCGCTACCGAGTGAGCCACCCCGCCCCACACAGGGTATGGCTTAACGTCCCATCCGACGGATGGCGGCCTTTCCAAGCCCATTGGTGTCCCCTATTAACCGTGGGCAGGGCGGGGAAATTTGCGGAGATAAATCTCAACGCTGACCCAGCTGGGACTCGAACCTGGGAACTACAGATTACGAGCCTGGCGCGCTACCGACTGACGTAGCCTCAGGTAGCAGTGCCACAGACGCAGGTGAAATAGCTTTTGGGGTGTAATTGTCGATAATATCAGATCTCAGTGACCTCCAAAATGGCATGATCATTGATAAGCGTCTTGCAGGATCTTCAGTAACCAGAACAGCGGAAATAGTAGGTATAACATGAGGAACTGTATCGAAGTTTATGACTACCTATCAAAAAGGACAGTGCGTTGCCTCCAAACGTGCAAATTGTGGATGCCATAAAAAGTCAGATAGGGATAGGCGAAAGTTGTCAGATAGGGATAGGCGAAAGTCGGCACAGATTGTACAATGGAAGCACAAAACCACGACACTGCAATTAGCAGCAGAGTTGAACACCAGTCGGTATGATTCCGTTTCCGTCAAAACAATTCGTGTGGAACTTCATCGTAACGGTATTTATGGCCGTGCTGCAATCCACAAACCCCTGATTACCAACGTCAATGCAACAAAACGTTTAAGGTGGTGGAAAACACATAAAAACTGGTATGCTAAAGACTGGCAACGTGTCATCTAGTCTGATGAATCGTGCTACACATTGTTTCCTACCAATGGTAGAGTATTCGTCTGGCGAAAACGTGCAGAAAAGTACATTTTGGGTTGGGTTGTTTTACCTCTGAGGGCATTTTATTGCACACCATAAGCTAAATGGCAGGTCACATGGACCGTGATAGCTCCAGAGAAGTTTGGGGTAGGAGACCCACTGGAACAGCTGTTGAGAGACAGATGGTAGCGTCCCGTCAAGGTCATTCAGCGTGTTCTTTAACGTGCACAGGGTATGGCTTTCCTACACACGGGGCCACGGCTTAACGTCCCATCCGACCGACGGCGGCCTTTCATAGCCCATTGGTGTCGCCTACTGACCGTGGGCAGGGCAGAGAACTTTGCGGAGATAAATCTCAACGCTGACCCAGCTGGGACTCGATCCTGGGAACTACATACTACGGGCCTGGTGCGCTACTGACTGAGCCACCCCCGCCACACAGAAGAGTTGTTGGGTTGGGTTGTTTTACCTCTGAGCGGCACTTTTTTGCACACCATGGGCTAAATGGCCAGGTCTCATGGACCCCGAAGGCTCAGAGAAGGTTGGTGGAGGGGACCCACTGGAACAGCTGTTGGGAGACAGATGGTAGCCTCCCGTCAAGGCCGTCCAGCGTGTTCTTTAACGTCCACAGGGTATGGCTCTCCCGCACATGGAGCCACGACTTAACGTCCCATCCGACGGACGGCGGCCTTTCCAAGCACATCGGTGTCCCCTACTGACCGTGGGCTGGGCGGGGAATTTTGCGGAGATAAATCTCAACGCTGACTCAGCTGGGACTCGAACCTGGGAACTACAGATTACGAGCCTGGCGCGCTACCGACTGAGCCACCCCCGCCCACACAGAAGAGTACCTCACCGACTGTTTGATTCCGACTGTGAAGCACACAGGTAGGTCCCTGATGCTGTGAGGTGTCATAATATAGCATTTCTTACGGCCATGGTGGTTTCACATCCGCAACGTACGAATCCATTCTCGAGGACCATCTGCACCAATGTTGCGGAATTGTTGCCCGTTGTTCCCTAATGACCAACCCTTTTTCAAGCGGATAATTCACCCATGCATTTTGCGAAACTTGTCAAGTTGTGATTTGCAAAGCATTAAGATGAGGTACAGCAGCTAACATGGCGACTTCAGTCTCTAGACCTCAATATTATTGAAGATTTGGGGGCGGGGTGGCTCAGTCGGTAGCGCGCCAGGCTCTTAACCTGTAGTTCCCAGGTTCGAGTCCCAGCTGGGTCAGCGTTGAGATTTATCTCCGGAAAATTCCCCGCCCTGCCCACGGTCAGTAGGGGACACCGATGGGCTTGGAAAGGCCGCCGTCCGTCGGATGGGACTTTAAGCCGTGGCCCCGTGTGCGGGAGAGCGATACACTGTGCACGTTAAAGAACACGCTGGGTGGCCTTGACGGGAGGCTACCATCTGTCTCCCAACAGCTGTTCCAGTGGGTCCCCTCCACCAACCTTTTCTGAGCCTTCGGGGTTCGTGTGACCTGGCCATTTAAGCCCATGGTGTACAAAACAGTGCCGCTCAGAGGTAAAACAACCCAAAATTGAAGATTTGTGGCAATATCTGGAACGCAAGGTCAGATCACACTTTTCATCTCCAGCATCACTGGCACAATTGGACTATATTTAACAGGAAGAATTGTCCCACATTCCATTACCGTATGTGCATGGCTTGTATAAATCTATTCTACCTTGAATTGCATTTGTTCTGAACATAATAAACATATATATATATCTGAAATATATAATTATATATATATATATGAAATATATAATAATTATATATATGTTATATCCTATATATTCTATCATATGACATGGAAATATAATTTCCCTTAACTGTTCATGATCAGACATTAGTTTTTGTGCAAAAACATATCATATAATAAACGATAAAATAAAATTATCCATTCTTATTACTACTGTTATAAAGATTGCTGGTTTTTGATATATTACTAAAACTACCTGCATAAAATTTAGATAAAGAAATAAAAAGTAGTAATTATTTCGTTTAATCAAGGACACAAGTGATTACCCACAATAATCAAGAGACGTTTCTGCGCAAGCAGAAATTGAAATAGAAGCGAAAATTAGAGGTTCATTTATGAATTCATAAATTACCTTTGAAGGAAAGAGGACTAGAAGTACTATTGATTTGTCCAATATATAAGAAGATGCTGGTGTTTCATAACACTAAAATGCTAAACATTTGCAATTAGTATTTTTTTTCTCAGTTTCTTCATCATACTAATATACTTTTTGTGTTATAAAATAGATAAGTTACCCCTCAAGCAGTTGCTTGCTACAGAGGCCTGACAGAAGCCTGTCTCTGCAATATTCCATGGATATCTGTGAGAAAGGCGAAACCTCAGCAGAAAGACGATACCAGAAAGAGAAACATCCATGCTTTATCTGGAGCTTGAATATCGGTTCTTTGATCTGGGCTCTAATCTGGGTCCTTAGTAATGGGCTCCAAATTGAGTCCTTTGATAAGGGACCGTAGACTGATTCCTTTGATACTTGACTCGAACCTTGGTCCTTTGAATGATATCTGAACCTAGTTCCTTTAATGCTTGTCTCTAACCTAGGTTCTTTCATGATGGGCTCTAATCTGATCTGCAACTAATTATGCTAACCACTCGCCACTATTTATAATTAACCATAGGTAACGGAACAGTCACTTCCCAAGCTGACTGCAACAAGCAAAATGTACAACCTTACAAAAGAAGTGACAAACATAAACAGCGGAGGGGGGGGGGGGGGTTCAACCATAACTAACGTATTATTACGTGAGATGAAATTGGAAGAGGGGTGAGAGTCAGGATAAGATAATTGGATCAGTTATAATGGATATCAGTCGATGAGCAGTACAATCATGTTTGTAAATAAATCTGCAATCTATCGAGAATAACCTTACCAATTCTTGTAAACCAACTAAATGTAACTATACAACAAATGATGAATTCTTCCTACAGAACACTTGAAATCAGCTCTGTATGTTCGACTAATATAAAATCTCCTTAGTCATATTTTAGGTGTCCTAAACATCCTTATTTTTCTTGTCAGTCCACTAGTAGAATCAACACTAATAACTTATTTAAACGTTTAAGGAAACGTAGTTAGTCGTTTCTTTTCACACTCCATCTCCTATTCATACAATTCTTTCTTCCTTCTTTCAATTAGGTTCTTCTTTCGAAGTCGTTGGTGACGTAATTATCACGCTGTAGTTCACGCGAGCATCAAAACGACGCATCACATCACGGTTCATTTTAGCACATTTATCTGTCGTAACACTGCTCTCTCCAGAGGTCTTGTTTATCCCGAACAATTCTGGATTCCGAAGCTTCTTCAGGTCTTCGATGAAACGGGGCTAAACGATCCACGTGAACCACCCTGCATTTTGTAGATGGACGTCGAAAAATGCGATACACCAATCGTTAATCCTGTTAACTACCCTATATGGACCTTCCTACGTTTCTGAAGTTTTGGAGAAAGTTTTTTCTTTCTGTGTGGAGTATTCAGCCACACAAGTTCTCCTTATTTGAAAACAGTTCTATTCGTTTTACCGCCGTATCACGTTTTGGTTTTCTCGCTTGCCAAATTGATGTTACGTCTGATGGATTGGTGAATTTCTTCCTAGTCATTGTTGTAATTCTTGTGCGTATTGTGCGGTGGATATATGCTTTGCTTCAGGTTGACCATATAATAGGTCACATGGAAGACGTAACTCCCTTCCAAAGAGCATCATAGAAGGTGTCTGTCCAGTTGGCTTGTGCACTGCCGTTCTGTATGCCAACCAAAGGAATGGTATATGGCGATCCCAGTCATGTTGATGGTCGTCGACGATGTTGTGCAATTGTCCTATTAAATCTCTCAACCATACCATCCGACTGAGAGTGAAGGGGAGTTGTTCTTTTGTCTGAATGACTAAGAGTTAACAGATGTGTAACATACTAGATTCAAAATTCTATCCTCAGTTTGAGTGGAGTTGCAAAGGTACTCCATACCTACTAATCAAGTTATTTAATATCATCTCAGCAACTGTTGTTGCCTCATGATATCGACTGGAATAAACTTTAGGCCACTTCGTGAAATAATTCATTACCACTAATAATAATCATTTCCATCATTCACTCTTATTGGGGCGGGGGTGGCTCAGTCGGTAGCGCGCCAGGCTCGTAATATGTAATTCCGAGGTTCGAGTCCCAGCTGGGTCAGCGTTGAGATTTATCTCCGTAAAATTCCGCCCTGCCCACGGTCAGTAGGGGACACCGATGGGCTTGGAAAGGCCGCCGTCCGTCGGATGGGACGTTAAGCCGTGGCCCCGTATGCGGGAGAGCCATATCCTCTGCACGTTAAAGAACACGCTGGATGGCCTTGACGGGAGGCTACCATCTGTCTCCCAACAGCTGTTTCAGTGGGTCCCCTCCCCCAACCTTCTCTGAGGCTTCGGGGTCCATGTGACCTGGCCATTTAGCCCATGGTGTGCAAAAAAGTGCCGCTCAGATGTAAAACAACCCATCCCATTCACTCTTAGGGAACGGACCCATTAAATCAATGGCTATTCTCTCAAAAGGTGCACCAAACTTATACGTCTGTAGCTTATCCCGACTCCTAGTCTTAGGGACTTTCTTTGCAGCACAGGCTTCACATTGCCTACACCATCTTTCATCGTTAATCCTACTTTTGAGCCAATGAAATCGTTCCCTGACTTTCGCTAATGTTTTATTAACACCAAACTCCTCCATTGGCACTATTATGCACATCTTTCATCCCTAGTTCCACTCGGGAGCGAGGAAGAATTATCTGCGAACGGATCAATCGTCCAGTGGGATTCTCCCATCTTCTGTATAATACACAGCCTTTCACTTCTAAGGAGTCCAGCTGTGCCCATTAACTTTTGGTATTTGGGCTATACCTCGATATTTGCTCCCAATTAGGACTTACATCAGATTTTTCAATCAAATCCATTATTGGCTTTATACCTTCATCGTCTAGTTGGACCTTTCTGTTTTTTATTGTGCTCCAGATGTTAGGGGTATCACTTTCTGCTTGGGTCGATATTATTTGTCTTATGGACATTACATCTTTAGTACCATATTTCAACTCTGCATTATAACAATGCTTACAGTTGTCAACACATGGACGTCTGGAAAGGGCATCTGCATTCCTGTGCATTTTGCCACTTCGATGTTCGATGGAGAAATTGTACTCTTGTAACTATTGTATCCACCTAGCGATTTGTCCTTCAGGGTTTTTAAAGTTTAGTAGCCTCCTGAGTGCAACGTGATCAGTGCGTATAAGAAATTTATGGATACAGAAATAACGATGAAAATGTTATATTGCTTTAAAATAAAAATAAATAAATACCCCTTCATGCAGCTGCTTGCCACAGAGGTCTGACAGGAGCTTGGGTTGGGTTGTTTTACCTCTGAGCGGCACTTTTTTGCACACCATGGACTAAATGGCCAGGTCACATGTACCCCGAAGGCTCAGAGAAGGTTGGGGCAGGGGACCCACTGGAACAACTGTTGGGAGACAGATGGTAGCCTCCCGTCAAGGCCATCCAGCATGTTCTTTAACGTGCACAGGGTATGGCTCTCCCGCACACGGCGCCACGGCTTAACGTCCCATCCGACGGACGGCGGCTTTCCAAGCCCATCGGTGTCCCCTACTGACCGTTGGCAGGGCGGGGAATTTTGCCGAGATAAATTTCAACGCTGACCCAGCTGGGACTCGAACCTGGGAACTACAGATTACGAGCCTGGTGTGCTACCGACTGAGCCACCCCCGCCCCTGACTGACAGGAGCCTGTCAGTTTATATGCCATATAGAAGGTCTGTGAGGATAGCAGGAACTCAGCAGTAAACAACACAAACGTCCTTGCCTTATCCGGGGCTCGAACACAGGTCACTTAGAGCAGTAGCCAAAGCGCGATAACCACTCGGATACGAGACGGCTTATATTGCTTTTACTATTGCTAAAAGTTCATTTCCTGTGGCACAATAATTCCGTTCTGGTTTGGATAAAGTTTTGCTAAAATATGCAATAACTCTTTATTATCCGTCTTGTTGTTGTGAAAGTAGAGAATCAACTCCTCTGTTGCTTGTGTCAGTATCTGTTAAGAACTGTTTTCCAATTGTTTCCATTATGCTAACACTGTTGCCGTGAAAAGAGCTGTCCTCAACCGTTGGAAGGCCACTTCAAATTCGGTGGTCCATATGAATCGATAGCCCTCTTCTGTCAGACGATGTAATGGCCTTGAGGTGTGGGAAAAACCCTTGACAAATCTTCTACAACATGTACAAAATCCAATAAAGTATGAAGTTGATGAACATTTTGTGGTGGAGGCCGGTCTCTTAGAGCTTCTACCTTACTAGGATCAGTCTTAATCCCTTATGTAGTGATGACATGACCAAGATAATGAATTTCTTGCTGGAACAGCGTACACTTAGACGGTTTCAATTTTATTTTGGCTGCCCCAAGTGTTTCAAACACTTGACGAAGATTTCTCAAATGTTTCTTAAAAGTCTTTCCAAGAACGATGATGTCGTCTAAGCAAACCAGGTAGACCTCCCAAGACTAACCTTTGAGCACAAACGTTGCAGGTGCGTTGCAAAGTTTAATGGCATCACTTTAAACTTCCAAAATCCATTTCCTGTAGTGAAATCTGTTTTCTCACAGTCTTCAGAACGTATACCAACTTGCCAATAGCCGCGCTTCAAGTTTAATGTCGAGAACCATTCTGACCAAGATAGAGTGTCAAGTGTGTCATCAATCCTGCATAAAGGAAAGCAGTCTTTCTTTGTTATATCATTCAATCTGAGGTAATCCACAAAAAAAACGGATAGATCAATCCATTGTCTTGAAAAGAACCACTGGTGACGTCCAGGGACTCTGTGATGGTTCTGTAATATTTTGAGCTTCCGTATCCCTTATGAGTTGTTCTGTCACTTCCCGTTTTACCAATGGAAGCCTTCTGGCCGGTAGAATCACCAGTGTTGATCTTATGTTCTGTCAGGTTAGTACGGCCATAATCATTTGATGTGACAGAAAAAATATCGGAAACTCTATCAATAGGTTCTCGGCTTCACGGACTATAACTTCATTTTGTGCAAGGATTTCTGTGTCTTCTGTCACTAATACTGTGGTAACACCTGATAAAGAATCAGATGTTCGGTTAAGCACATGGATCTCTTCTGTTTTATAGATGAATAGTCTGTCACTGGGTCTAATGTTGAATCTCTGCCCTACCAGCGCACACAGTTCCACGAGCCACTGCCGCCCTGCCAACACCCAGTACACCCGTTCAATGACCGCCCACACTCGTATTCATTGCGTCACCGTGAAAAAAAAAATACCCCCTCAAGCAGCTGCTTGCCACAGAGGTCTGACAGGAGCCTGTCAGTTTATATGCCATAGTAGAAGGTCTGTGAGGATGGCAGGACCTCAGCAGAAAACAACAAGGTAAAACAACCCAATCCAAACCCTCCCCCAACCTTCTATGAGCCTTCGTGGTCCTTGTGACCTGGCTATTTAGCCCATTGTGTGCAAAAATGTGCAGCTCAGAGGTAAAAAAACCCCAACCCAAACCTTCCCCCAACCTTCTCTGAGTCTTCGTGGTCCTTGTGACCTGGCTCTTTAGCCCATTGTGTGCAAAAAAGTGTCGCTCAGAGGTAAAACAACCCAACCCAAACCCTCCCCCAACCTTCTCTGAGCCTTCGGGGTCCTTGTGACCTGGCTATTTAGCCTATTGTGTGCAAAAAAGTGCCTCTCAGAGGTAAAAACAACCCAACCCAAACCTTCCCCCAACCTTCTCTGAGCCTTCGGGGTCCTTGTGACCTGGCTATTTAGACCATTGTGTGCAAAAAAAAAAGTCCGCTCAGAGGTAAAAACAACCCAATCCAAACCCTCCCACAACCTTCTCTGAGCCTTCGGGGTCCTTGTGACCTGGCTATTTAGCCCATTGTGTGCAAAAAAGTGCCGCTCACAGGTAAAACAACCTAACCCAAACCCTCCCCAACCTTCTCTGTGCCTTCGTGGTCCTTGTGACCTGGATATTTAGCCCATTGTGTGCAAAAAAGTGCCGCTTAGAGGTAAAACAACCCAACCCAAACCCTCCCCCAACCTTCTGTGAACCTTCGGGGTCCTTGTGACCTGGCTATTTAGCCCATTGTGTGCAAAAAAGTGCCGCTCACAGGTAAAACAACCTAACCCAAACCCTCCCCAACCTTCTCTGTGCCTTCGTGGTCCTTGTGACCTGGATATTTAGCCCATTGTGTGCAAAAAAGTGCCGCTTAGAGGTAAAACAACCCAACCCAAACCCTCCCCCAACCTTCTGTGAACCTTCGGGGTCCTTGTGACCTGGCTATTTAGCCCATTGTGTGCAAAAAAGTGCCGCTCAGAGGTAAACACAACCCAACCCAAACCCTCCCCCAACCTTCTCTGAGCCTTCGTGGTCCTTGTGACCTGGCTATTTAGCCCATTGTGTGCAAAAAAAGTGCCGATCAGAGGTAAAACAACCCAAACCCTCCCTCAACCTTCTCTGAGCCTTCATCGTCCTTGTGACCTGGCTATTTAGCCCATTGTGTGCAAAAAAGTGCTGCTCAGAGGTAAAAACAACCCAACACAAAAACTCCCCCAACCTTCTCTGAGCCTTCGGAGTCCTTGTGACCTGGCTATTTAGCCCATTGTGTGCAAAAATGTGCCGCTCAGAGGTAAAACAACCAAACCCAACAATCCTTCACATCAGCATGCCAATAGCAGAAACTAAGGTACAGTGGCTCAAAAACATATCCGAACACTATGGTTGATTACTGAATTCAGTACACGAAGGTTGCCAGATCACTAATTTCTAAAAAAAACGTTGTCCGATATTTTTTCTGAATTCTGTAATCAACCATAGTGTTCGGATATTTTTTGAGCGACTGTATTTAAAGTTGAATTATAAATTAAATTAAATATCCATATTTACAAAAATAAAACTATTTTCTGTATGAATCAATTTCTTTTCAAGAATATACCATTACAAAAAATGGTATGATAGGTATATGTTGATGTCAAATTATTTCCTTTACTTCTGGAGTACTATCAAAATATTTCAAAAACAAATACTAGTTTCCATAAATTAAGAAACAACCGTCTGTTATGTAAATGGCAAGATAACGTCAAAGTAAGGTAACTTCTGAAAGAAGTGAAATATAATCAATATCTCTAGCTTTTCAACAATATTCGTTCAGTATTTAATGAGTTATTTAAATATTAAAAAATAACAATGCCAGTTACAAAAATTCACTTCTAAAGTCAGCTTTTGTGATCATTTATTATACAACAGGGGAGCCCACAACGGCAATCGCAAAGGAAAAATTAATAATTTCTTAATAAAATTGTATTTTTATTTTAGAACTTTCATACCGTTCCCATTCCCAACCTGACAAGACAACGAAATAGTTCAGAATGAGTGCGAATGCAACACAATATAGCTGTAGCGCAACCAACATTCTGCGCAATAATCCGGCCAGGGGCGGGGGTGGCTCAGTCGGTAGCGCGCCAGGCTCGTAATCTGTAGTTCCCAGGTTCGAGTCTCAGCTGGGTCAGCGTTGAGATTTATCTCCGCAAAATTCCCCGCTTGCTCACGGTCAGTAGGGGGCACCGATGGGCTTGGAAAGACCGCCGTCCGTCGGATGGGACGTTAAGCCGTGACCCCGTGTGCGGGAGAGACATACCTGTCTACGTTAAAGAACACGCTGGATAGCCTTGACGGGAGGCTACCATCTGTCTCCCAACAGATGTTCCAGTGGGTCCCCTCCCCCAACCTTCTCTGAGCCTTGGGGGTCCATGTGATCTGGCTATTTACCCATGGTGTGCAAAAAAGTGCCGTTCAGAGGTAAATCAACCCAACCCAACCCAATAATCCCGCCCTGCCCGCGATCAGTAAGGGACACCGATCGTCTTGGAAAGGCCTCCGTCCGCCGGATCTCAAGGCCTCCGTCTGTCGGATGTCAAGGCCACCGTAATACACCAGGCCTGGACAGCTTTAAGCAAAAGGAAGGAAGAAAGCAGAGATATTAATTTTGCATAAATATTTGAGATTTCATTTGCTTAAAATTTATATCAAATCTATCTATTTTAAAACTAAATAAAATAAAATAATTTACTCCTTACGGTTTTATTAAAATAAATAAGAATATTTTAAAATTAACTATGTAATTTTTAAAAGAGGTAACTACTGGTTGAATTTTTAGTAAAAGTTAGTAAAATTAGAACTGCTCTTTTTTTTTTTAAATTAGGTGTTTTGTGCTTGCAGTGTCCAGGTCTATGGTATAGAAGGGGCCTTGCTCGTGTGTAGGAGAGCTATACCATGTGCACGTTAAGGAACACGCTGGGTGGCCTTGATGGGAAGCTACAATCTGTCTTGGTGTGGGGAATCATTAGTCGGACATCTCTGTCAGAACTGGTCATCATAATGGGATCTCTAACTGCCCAACGATATGTTACATTTTGCAGCCAGTGGCTTTCCTATTTGTTCAGCAGCATGGAACCTTTTACGCAAGAAAACGCCCGTCCCCATACAGCCCGCATTAGTCTACACGAGCAAAACGTTCAGGTACTACCATGGCCAGCATGCTCGCCGGACCTTTCACCTATTCAACACGTCTGGGCATGATGAGCCGACAGCTCCAACAACATCCAAGAGGTGCGCTAATCACTGTCGCTGAAATGGAACAGCGACTTCTCGCTATTTGGAGTACTAATCCTCAGGAGGATATTATAGAGGTGGACGATAGCCTTCCCCGCCGTGTTCATGAATGCATTGCTGTGCGGGGCGGGTTCAACATCATACTACATATGTCATATTTCATCATCATTGACCATATTTTTTTCCTTTTTTTTTTGATAATGTAATCAATCGCATATCTCAGTATACGTTAACACCTGACTGCATTTCAATAAAATGACATCAATCCTTCCAGGTGTTGCAATTTTTTTTTCCTGTAGTGTATTTACAGTGTGATCCATCAATATTATTTCATCTATGTCTTACAAGGCATTGCTGGGATTTGTGAATGATGCTCATTGAATACAGATACAAAAATCCTTCGTCATTTCGGTTGCTTTTGATACTTATTTCCATCTCCGCAAGCGCAGAAATGCTCTTGAATCCTGTCGCTTGAATAATTCGAACTCAAGATTGAACGAAAATAATTACACTTTAATTTCTTTATCTAAACTTTTTACTGGTAGCCTTAATTAAATATGGGGAAAAATAAATATATTGGTAATAAAAATCGATAAAATTGTAATAATATCTTGGAAGAAAATAATAAATAAATAACTAATAATATAGCAAATAAAATTTTGGTAATAAAAATATCAATTTTATTAAGACAAAGGCCATACCAATTTAAAAACACCGGTTGTTGTCCCATCCTCAGATGTTAAGCAGCTTTGGGTTTGGGTTGCGTTGTTTTACCTCCTAGCTGCACTTTTATGCACACCATGGGTTAAATGGACAGGTCACAAGGCCCCCGAAGGTTCAGAGAAGGTTGGGGGAGGGAACCCACTGGAACAGCTGTTGGGAGACAGATGGCAGCCTCCCGTCAAGGCCATCCAGCGTGTTCTTTAACGTGCCCAGGGTATGACTCTCCAGTACACAGGGCCACTGCTTAACGTCCCATCAGACGGACTGCGGCCTTTCCAAGCCCATCGCTGTCCCCTACTGACCGTGGGCAGGGCGGGGATTGGGTTGGATTGTTTTACCTCTGAGCGGCACTTTTTTGCACACCATGGGCTAAATGGCCAGATCACATGGACCCCGAAGGCTCAGAGAAGGTTGGGGGAGGGGACCCACTGGAACAGCTGTTGGGAAACAGATGGTAGCCTCCCGTCAAGGCCATCCAGCGTGTTCTTTAACGTGCCCAGGGTATGACTCTCCAGTACACAGGGCCACTGCTTAACGTCCCATCAGACGGACTGCGGCCTTTCCAAGCCCATCGCTGTCCCCTACTGACCGTGGGCAGGGCGGGGATTGGGTTGGGTTGTTTTACCTCTGAGCGGCACTTTTCTGCACACCATGGGCTAAATGGCCAGGTCACATGGACCCCGAAGGCTCAGAGAAGGTTGGGGGAGGGGACCCACTGGAACAGCTGTTGGGAGACAGATGGTAGCCTCCCGTCGAGGCCATCCAGCGTGTTCTTTAACGTGCACAGGGTATGACTCTCCCGCACACCGAGCCACGGCTTAACGTCCCATCCGACGGACGGCGGCCTTTCCAAGTCCATCGCTGTCCCCTACTGACCGTGGGCAGGGCGGGGAATTTTGCAAAGAAAATAAGCAGCTTTGGGCGAGATCAGTATTTGGGAGGGTGACCATAGGGAACACCGCGTGCAGTTGGCAAATTTTTGGCCTGTAAATGGTAGCTAGACATAAACTAGATGGATAGCTGTGTACCAGTCCCCAGTGATGATGCACAGAACTGGGCACTTTAGCAACTAATGTCTGATTCCGCCTTCAGGGGTGCAGACCCTTAGTACCTTACAAAACAGATACTCTCTTGTGGAAGAAAATGGAAGAGGAGGGCTGTCAGATCAGTGTGGCCTATTAATCTGATCATCTAAGGCCATATTTTGCTGGGGCGGGGGTGGCTCAGTCGGTAGCGCGCCAGGCTCGTAATCTGTAGTTCCCAGGTTCGAGTCCCAGCTTGGTCAGCGTTGAGATTTATCTCCGCAAAATTCCCCGCCCTGCCCACGGTCAGTAGGGGACACGGATGGGCTTGGAAAGGCAGCCGTCCTTCGGATGGGACGTTAAGTCGTGGCGCCGTGTGCAGGAGAGCCATACCCTGTGCACGTTAAAGAACACGCTGGATGGCCTTGACGGGAGACTACCATCTTTTTGTCTCCCAACAGCTGTTCCAGTGGGTCCCCTCCCCCAATCTTCTCTGAGCCTTCGGGGTCCATGTGACCTGGTCATTTACCCCATGGTGTGCAAAAAAGTGCCGCTCAGAGGTCAAACAACCCAACCCATATTTTTCTTTCTTCAAAGACTCGGAGATTGCTGAGAGAGGGGGCACACTGGCAGCTGTGGGAGGTAGATGGTAGCCTCCTCTCAAACCCATCCATCATGTTCCTTATCGTGAAGAAAGTGTAGCACTCCCACACACGGGACCACACCGCTTTACCTCCCATCCGTTGAATGGCAGCCTTGTCATGCCCATCGGCTTCCCTGTCTGAGGGCAGGGAGGGGATGTTTTGGGGTCTAAATCTTAACTCTGGCGCAGGCAGAACTCGAACCTGGGAACTGTAGATTATAAGCCTGGCTATCACTTCAGATATAACTAATTTGTTGCTGAGTATATAGTCATAAAAATTACAACAGATATATAATATAAAAATAACGGCAGTTGATTCACGTAAGGAATAATATAATAATGCTGAATTATGTTCCTGTTTCTTTTGACCAACTTGATACATCGTTTTTGTTTTTAAGTATATTGTCCAAGCCCTGTAGTAGCTCTGGTTACCCATTACATAGCTCTGGTTTAGGACAGCTCCATTACTACTCCTAGTTCCACGACTGCACCTCCATCCGACAGACAGCATGCTTTTCAATACTGCTATGTGTCTTATGGCCTAGCTATAAGACACATAGCAGGCTTGAAAAGACCTGGCCTTGCCATAAGGCATAGCAGGGTATTTTAAGTATGACAATCCTGTAAAGTTTGCCATAAAGACATTATTATTAAAATCGTTATTACCTGACTGCATTACGAAACAACGGATGGTTTAAATTTCATTCGGACAAAGCCATACTCATAGATATTTAAACAAAATATTCCACTTTTGATAGGTCGAGAAACGCTCTAGAACTTTTCATTTCAACCATATCGAAGGTTGTTGGGTTGTTTTAACTCTGAGCGGCACTTTTTTTGCACACCATGGGCTAAATGGCCAGGTCACATGGACCCCGAAGGCTCAGAGAAGGTTCGGGGAGGGGACCCACTGGAACAGCTGTTGGGAGACAGATGGTACCCTCCCGTCAAGGCCATCCAGCGTGTTCTTTAACGTGCACAGGGTATGGTTCTCCCGCACACGGGGCCACGGCTTAACGTCCCATCCGACGGACGGCGTCCTTTCCAAGCCCATAGGTGTCCCCTACTGACCGTGGGCAGGGCGGGGAATTTTTGCGGAGATAAATCTCAACGCTTCCCCAGCTGGAACTCGAACCTGGGAACTACAGATTACGAGCCTGGCGCGCTACCGACTGAGCCACCCCCTCCCCCATATCGAAGGAACTAAATAATAAATAAAAATGATTCTTAATCATTTATACATCATTATTATTATCATATTATACATCATTATTATTATCATATTATACTCCTTAATTAACTTAGTGGTTAGTGAGATAACGACTGCTCTAGCAAGGCAAACTATGTGTGTTGTGTTAGCCCAAATCGAGGCAATGGTCAGTCGTGGCTTCAGTCTTAGTAGGGCATGTCTTTGTATGAAAAGATCTGTAAAAGCTAGGAGAGGTTTCTAGGATTGTTACCTGTCTATGTGTTGTAAAATAATAGCATAATGATAATAACAAGTAGCAGTTAAAAAAAATTGTAAGGTATTGTATAGGTAAAATAAATGTATAATAGCATTATCAAGAAATAAATAAAACCCGACGTTAAAAAATAGAATATAAAATAAATATTAAGAAATTAATAATTAAAAATGTTAAATATTAATATAAATGGAAAAAAAAACTAAAATTGGTAGCTTATGAAATTTTATAATTTTAAAATTTAGTTAAACATTTTTTATCTACAGTCACTTTCTGTGACTGGTAGTCACAGAAAGAAATACATTTGCATGCATTTTATAATAGAATGCAGGCATTATATAATAATCAGCAAACTGTATATTACAGAGGTGATTTATTTATTTATTTATTTATTTCGCAACATAAAAATCTCGTTTGCAAAGACAATAGACCGAAAAACGATGGACAGTCGTTTGTTTTTGATCACTTTAGAAATAAAAAAAATTCCTTTTAGGAAATAGCATCAACGGACGATTATATCTACATCGCTATCAGATTAGTGATCAGTTAAATAAGTTAATAATATTAATAGTGTTACGACAGATGAATGTGCTACAGTGAATTTATAATAAACATGTCATGAACGCTCGTGTATTCTTCAGCGTGAAAATTATGTAACCAACGAATTGGAACACAGAACCTATCTGAAAAATAAAAAAAAATTGTTATGTTGGAGTTGTTGATATCCGAAAGGAGGTATATTTAGTTTTAGTATGTACACGATGGGTGCTTAAAGTGAAGAAGTATTTTATATGGTGAGTGCGCGGAAGGTTGATTTCTTTATTGGTGTGGATCGTGTTGGTAAGCTGGTAAAGGAAAAGAAAAATTTGTCGTCTTGTGCGTGGTGATCAACGTCTGAAAAGAATTGGTTCTGAGAAACCAGTACACTTAGCCGCAGTTTTGGAGCACTTGAGGGCCTAAAACCTAAGAAGGAAGTCATTTAGTGTATAGTTGGGTTGGATTGTTTTACCTCTGAGCGGCACTTTTTTGCACATCATGGGCTAAATGGCCAGGTCACATGGACCCCGAAGGTTCAGAGAAAGTTGGGGGAGGGGACCCACTGGAACAGCTGTTGGGGGAGGGGACCCACTGGAACAGCTGTTGGGAGACAGATGGTAGCCTCCCGTCAAGGCCATCCAGCGTGTTCTTTAACGAGCACAGAGTATGGCTCTCCCGTACACGGCGCCACGGCTTAACGTCCCATCCGATGGACGGCGGCCTTTCCGAGCCCATCGATGTCCCCTACTGACCGTGGGCAGGGAGGGGAATTTTGCGGAGATAAATCTCAACGCGACCCAGCTGGAACTCGAACCTGGGAACTACAGATTACGAGCCTGGCGCAAGGAGTATCTAAGGGAGAAGAGAGCTAGACTTTTCGATTGCAGCGCCCTCTAAATATGGCAAATTCGTGCATTGCAGTGAAGTCACCTAGCCAGGGAGAGGAGCCAGTTCCTTGCGTTATTTTTCCACCGCC
Source organism: Ryuthela nishihirai (assembly GCA_038380435.1). Classification (NCBI taxonomy): domain Eukaryota; kingdom Metazoa; phylum Arthropoda; class Arachnida; order Araneae; family Heptathelidae; genus Ryuthela; species Ryuthela nishihirai. The sequence continues at coordinate 19,086,149 of JAWZYU010000001.1, read as the reverse complement.
CAGCAAGGTTTTCAATGGTTAGCTCTGTTCAAAGTGTCCGTTTCTTGAATTTTACCATCATAGTTTTCTTTTTACAGGGATTAGTTAAAATTATTTTCTTTAATAAAATCCCATTTTGTAAAAGAGGTAGTAGCTATGCTCAAGAAAAGAATTTTAATATTTTGAACATTCTACAATATTTAATATATTATAATAAATTGAAATTCATGGCTCTATGTGAGATATCATGTTTCGTTTAATTATATTTTATAGAATTTTAGATATTTTCAATAAAAGTCATATCGAGGTTCTTAGTTGTATAAATTGTCAATAGATGGCAGCAGGCACTTCTCGTATCAACCATAAAAAAATTTACGAGAACAAACTGCAGACACCTATATACATCGATATGCTCCAGGAAACACAAAACTGCAACATACATTGACTTACATATTCGCAAGATGATTAAATGTATTAATTTACATATTAATTTTAAAAATTCTGGAAATTTACTCAAAATAAACATACAACGGTTTTTCCAGGTATCGTAAAATGTACTCCTGAACGAGATAAAACACTCATTGAATAACTTTAGGGTCAGCTACCACTGTGCCAAACAGCCATGGCTGTTAGGCATCTGGAAACACTGGTTAAATCGCAATATACATAACAATAGTAAGACAAACCATAGCTGCATTGGGCTAAAATGATTGCACTGCGCATGCGCAGATCGACCCTTACAGTTGTTTTTCTGCCTGCACATCAATTTGCCACGTTCAGCTTCGGTAAAATTCCGCAGAACGGCGCCACTTACACTTGTGCGAAGCTAGCCTTCTCCTTAGACCTTCTTTGCCTGGCGCGCTACCGACTGAGTCACCCCTGCCCCTAGTGTATAGTTATTTAGTTTATTTAGGAATTGGTAACATTATTCTCGTTATATTAAATATTTATTTACCAACATGATTTTATTGTTCATTGAATGATATTAGCCTTGTTTTGTGATTTGGATGTAAATAGAATTAAGATAATGGATTCTTCTGGATTTTTACCTTTGTATTGTTATAGAGTTTCGTGCCGGTTGACTAAGTTTGTTTATAAATAATTTCATCCATGCTTTTGTAACAAATTGCATTGTTTTGTAATTTTCATTGACGTATTTTTATTTGAACTCACGCTCAGTGTTCATGCACTTTAATTTGTAACTATATGATATTTTGGGCTGGAGTGTTTTCTCTTTGAATCACACATTTCTTCGCACAATAGGATAAATTATTTTTAATTCTTCTAATAATTTTTTGATTGACTGAATTTCTTGAAACAATTGCTTTATTCTCTCTTTGCTCTTTTTAAAAGGAAACAATTACCGCTTTTAAAATAGAATGAAGTGAAACCATTATCACGAGTAGTATACACTGCTTGGCCGTATTATTCTGACCACCTACTAATAATTTATCTTATGTATCATAGTATAGTTTCCGAATTTCTAAGTTATTCCTTTTCAACGTATAAGTTCTTGTTGAAATGGGTTTTGAAGTACTGCTAGTATCATCTCTCTCAGCTGATGAACTGTAGCAACTCTTTTTGCAGTTCAATTGGTGCCAGAGAACTCCTATCCCTGTCAATCAGAGATTTTTTCCTCCCGCATTTGCAACATTTGGTGGACGTATTCTGAGACCGCGAAATGGTAATATTCCCGAAATGATCGGGAATGGTAACATTCCCGATACATTTGGGATATAATGACCCGAGATTTTTTCCGCTGAATTCCATCACTTCCGTTACGGATGTTCCTGCTCATCGTGTTGCAACGATGAGCACCCTTTCGAAGTCAGTAAGATCAGCCTTTTCACCCATGTCGCACTTGATTTTGCTTTCCACCATATCCTTACGGCTTTTGCCAGACTTCGCAGTGGCATCAATAAGAAATTTTTCATACATAAGCATGTTTCATGGTACTTCGCACAATATTCAGTGGTCATAATAATTTCGCCAAGCAGTGTACACTACATATGACATAAATAAATAAAATACATTTAAACGTAAAAAAATTATCGTAAAAAATTCTTAAATTGGTAGTTTATGAAATTTTATAATTTTTCTGGTAGTCACAGAAAGAAATACATTTGCATGCATTTTAGTAGTAACTGGAATACTATGGTAGTTCAATGGTTCTCGGTTGCCGTAGTTTTGAGTAACAATGATAAAAATAATTCAGTTCACGTGCGTACAAAAACTTTTCCAGAATTAAGAATGGGAAATTTAAAAAATTATTAGTAGAGTAAACTTTCGGTCATTAGTTATTTATGGCGAATAGGGATTACCAGTTAGATGAATTTTCCGGTCTTATGAGAAATCTTTTTATAGAAACCAAATAGAGTAAGTCCCATCTTGTATTTCAGCCTGTTGAAATTGAAATGTACTGAAAGCAATGATAAAAATGATGTATGATGAGCTTAATACATATATAAATATCTGAAGAATAATTTTTTACGTATTTTCGCACTTAATTAATGTCTAAATCTGTGAACAAAAACTTCGGGAACTGTTTCACTGAAAGCCATCGTGGACAGAGTTGTAATTTTGGGCATCGGATGGCGCTGACTACCGATAGTACCCAAATTTGGTTCTGCGCCAATTCATTGCATGTGAATTCATCGCGCTTAATTCATCGCAACGTCAATTCATCGCGAATCAGTTCATCGAAGTATTGCATATGTAGTTTTATTCACTTTCTGCATCTGCAGTTTGTTCAAGTGAACTCTAGAGACAATAATTTAGACTTTGAAAGTTTTGTTTGGGTTGCTTTACCTCTGAGCGGCACTTTTTTGCCCACCATGGGCTAAATGGCCAGGTCACAAGGACCCCAAGGCTCAGAGAAGGTTGGGGGAGGGGACCCACTGGAACAGCTGTTAGGAGACAGATGGTAGCCTCCCGTCAAGGCCATCCAGCGTGATCTTTAACGTGCACAGGGTATGTCTCTCGCGCACACGGGGCCACGGCTTAACGTCCCATCCGACGGACGACAGCCTTTCCAAGCCCATTGGTGTCCCCTACTGACCGTGGGCAGGGCGGGGAATTTTGCGGAGATAAATCTCAACGCTGACCCAGCTGGGACTCGAACCTGGGAACTACAGATTACGAGCCTGGCGCGCTACCGACTGAGCCATCCCCGCCCCCTTTTGAAAGTTCAAACATGAGGCAGAAGAATTTACCTTAGAAATTAATCAAACCTTAAATAATAAGCCAGATCACTAATTTCTAAAAAAATCGTTACCAGATATTTTTTCTGAATTCTGTAATCAACCATAGTGTTCGGATACTTTTTTGAGCGACTGTAGGTGGTCATATTATTTTGATACTAGATCGTGTGGGCTAACTCAGGGAAATATTGAGCGTGTGCAGTTACCGTTCACAGCAAACTGCAGCGTGTGCACTAACTGCACACGCTCCAGTTTGCTGTGAACGGTAACTGGAGCGTGTACAGTTGCTGTACACGCTCCAGATATTTTCCCTGAATTCTGTAATCACGTGACACGAAGGTTGCCAGATCACTAATTTCTAAAAAAATCATTGCCAGATATTTTTTCTGAATTCTGTAATCAACCATAGTGTTCGGATACTTTTTTGAGCGACTGTAGGTGGTCATATTTTTTTGATACTAGATCGTGTGGGCTCACTCACGGAAATATTGAGCGTGTGCAGTTACCGTTCACAGCAAACTGGAGCGTGTGCAGTAAATGCACACGCTCCAGATATTTTTCCTGAATTCTGTAATCACGTGACACGAAGGTTGCCAGATCACTAATTTCTAAAAAAATCGTTGCCAGATATTTTTTCTGAATTCTGTAATCAACCATAGTGTTCGGATACTTTTTTCAGCGACTGTAGGTGCTCATATTATTTTGATACTAGATCGTGTGGGCTCACTCACGGAAATATTGAGCGTGTGCAGTTACCGTTCACAGCAAACTGGAGCGTGTGCAGTAACTGCACACGCTCCAGTTTGCTGTGAATGGTAACTGGAGCGTGTACAGTTGCTGTACACGCTGAAGATATTTTTCCTCAATTCTGTAATCGCGTGACACGAAGGTTGTCAGATCGCTAATTTCTAAAAAAAATCGTTGCCAGATATTTTTTCTGAATTCTGTAATCAACCATAGTGTCGGATACTTTTTTCAGCGACTGTACTAGAATTAACCCATGACAGATATGTCATTAACGCTCGCATATGCTTCAACGTGACAATTATGTCATCAACTCAATGTAACAGAGAGATACTTTGAATAATAAGAATTGAGGAGAAAAGGGAAGCTCTAGTTCAGTAATAAAAAGAAGGACGTATTGTATTGTGTTATAGGATTCTGAGTATAAAGGTTGTTTTTATTTCGTTCAAGATGAAGCCTAGTTCCATTGGTGAAAGGATTTGTTGTTGTTGTTTTACCTCTGAGCGGCACTTTTTTGCACACCATGAGCTAAATGGCCAGGTCACATGGACCTCGAAGGCTCAGAGAAGATTGGGGGAGGGGACCCACTGGAACAGCTGTTGGGAGACAGATGGTAGCCTCCCGTCAAGGTCATCCAGCGTGTTCTTTAACGTGCACAGGGTATGGCTCTCATGCACACGGGACCACGGCTAAACGTCCCATCCGACGGACGGCGGCCTTTCCAAGCCCATCGGTGTCCCCTACTGACCGTGGGCAGGGCGGGGAATTTTGCGGAGATAAATCTCAACGCTGACCCAGCTGGGACTCGAACCTGGGAACTACAGATTACGAGTCTGGCGCGCTACCGACTGAGCTACCCCCGCCCCCAGTAGTAAAAAGAAGGACGTGTTGTATTGTGTTATATGATTCAGAGTATAAAGGTTGTTTTTATTTCGTTCAACATCAAGCCTAGTTCCATTGGTGAAAGGAAGTCAACGATAAATGTTTGTTTTTAAGTCTTCTTTTATGAGAGATCATTGTCAGATGCCTCGCAGTAATAAAATATAAAGAATTATTAAGGCAACTATACAGTATATCAGAAATGAATTTCAACATATATTTGTTTAAAGTTGTGAAAAAATAGTGTTATGAATTAAATGGATGAAACTGAGCGTGGGTTCAGTTAACCCATTAATTCCCAAAGGCAGAAATTATAATATTTTAAAGGTAGTACTTTTATTTTAGACCAAAAATACTTGTAAATAGGCAGTTGTGATAAAAAAAAAAACAATTTGTGACCACAGAAGCCACAGAAAAATGTTGAGTATACGCAACTTTGGGATTATCAGAACATGAATACTTAAAGTTGAAACATTTGGAATTGTCTGAAGCAGTCTGCATGAAGATGAACTCGACACTTTTTACACATATATATTGCATTACTTTGCACTGTCGACATCTTCTTCTTGCTTTATTCTCCTTTTCAACTATAACATGGCCAATATTATCGAACTGTACTTGGGGGGAGGGCTCAGTCGGTAGCGCTTCAGGCTCGCAATCATTATATTATTAGATATAAAGTATCTTCTCGAACTATCTATTCGAACTAAATAATATCTACTCGTAATCTGTAGTTCCTAGGTTCGAGTAGATAGGAAAGAGAGAGAAGGAAGGAAGAGATAGGGAAGAAAGAGGATTGTAAAGGGAGTATAGAAGAGAGAAGGCGGAAAGGGATAGGGAGAATGAAGAAAGGGATAGGGAAGAAAGAGGATTCGAAAGGAAGTATAGAAGAGAGAAGGCAGAAAGGGATAAGAGAATGAAGAACGTGATAGGGAAGAAAGAGGATTAGAAAGGAAGTATAGAAGAGAGGAGGCAGAAAGGGATAAGGAGAATGAAGAAAGGGATAGAGAAGAAAGAAGATTGGAAAGGAAGTATGGAAGAGAGAAGGCAGAAAGTGATAAGAGAATGAAGAAAGTGATAGGGAAGAAAGAAGATTAGAAAGGAAGTATAGAAGAGAGAAGGCGGAAAGGGATAGGGAGAATGAAGAAAGGGATAGGGAAGAAAGAAGACTGGAAAGGGAGTATACAAGAGAGAAGGCAGAAAGGGATAAGGAGAATGAAGAAAGGGATAGGGAAGAAAGAAGACTGGAAAGGGAGTATACAAGAGAGAAGGCAGAAAGGGATAGGAGAATGAAGAAAGTGATAGGGAAGAAAGAAGATTGGAAAGGGAGTATACAAGAGAGAATGCAGAAAGGGATAGGAGAATGAAGAAAGTGATAGGGAGAAAGAAGATTGGAAAGGAAGTATGGAAGAGAGAAGGCAGAAAGGGATAAGGAGAATGAAGAAAGGGATAGGGAAGAAAGAAGACTGGAAAGGGAGTACACAAGAGAGAAGGCAGAAAGGGATAGGAGAATGAAGAAAGTGATAGGGAAGAAAAAAGATTGGAAAGGGAGTATACAAGAGAGAAGGCAGAAAGGGATTGGGAGAATGAAGAAAGTGATAGTGAAGAAAGAAGATTGGAAAGGAAGTATGGAAGAGAGAAGGCAGAAAGGGATAGGGAGAATGAAGAAAGTGATAGAGAAGAAAGAAGATTGGAAAGGAAGTATAGAAAAGAAAAATTTTATCATTTACATCTAATTCGTCATTATCTGATAAGTGTATATTTTGTTTGATGGAATGTAATCTATTCCTACTCATGCAATTTCTTACCAGTAGTATACCTTTGTTCTCATCCTTCGACCAATACATTTTTATAGCTGGTAACGTATGGTAACCGGTAATAATCAATATACCACAAAAGGGCTTCAGACTTGCCTTGCTAAGTTCAAAAGAATGTCGATTATGATCATTCGCATATTTTTTTAAATAACCAGCAATTTTTCCCCATACATCATCACTAAAATATAAAGAAAAATTATCGTATTTAGACTCGCCACTAATTTTGTTTTTAATTTCCTCTATCATAATATGTTCTTCTCTTTGTGGTAAACTTTTCTATGTCGGAATTTCTTTTTTCCACTTCGGAATAACTTTTTTTTGCTTTTGTTTTTTACAGCTGTTTTGTGGAAGTTTTCACTTTCTTGGAACTTGATGCTGTAGATTGGTCTACTTCGACATCTTGAGCTTCATCAGGTAAATCTGCATGCACCTCGTAGGTTCTAGCTATGTCTGGCAAAATGTTTTCACTCTCAATATCATCACTAATATCCTCCTCATCTGTAAGTTCATCAACCGTTGGTGGTATGTACACCGCGTCAATATTTTCAGTTTGTCGCAAATCGTCATCCTCTTCTAATATAGCCATTAGTTCTGCAGTTGACAAAGGTCTACTTTTCCCCAACCACTGAGTCCAAGACATTTAAAAAGAAATATCCTAAGATAGCAAAACAACGATTTATTCTTGAATGTATTTACATCATAATAAATACTTACTTGAACTATATATTTTTAGCTATACTGCCGAATTTACTCTTCACTAATTACCTAACACCAATTATTGTTATAATAACAAGACGAAAATCTTAGTCTTCACCAAACCTCTGAACACTGACGATGTCACTCATATCAGAACTAAAATCGCAAGAATAGACTCGTTCGCAATGAGTCATCAAACGTGTGGCAGACATAATTTGCACATGTAATGCAATTCCAATGTTTCGTAAACGCAACATTACAATAAATATTATACTGTGCAAAAACTAAAAAAAAATTTCCCAATTATATGAAACATTGTCTTGAATGAAATGTATGTGAAGCTATTTTCATAAATTCTTAGGACATTTAGTATTTCTACATATCTTTTGTAGACCTGTCAAACTGCAAAAGATTAGATACACTGTTTAGGTATAGTTTTAATATGAATAATAATTAGGCTTTTATTTTATATCGATAAATAAGTATGCTTGGACATAAAAGACTATGTCCTTTATAACATACATTGGCTTAAAATTGAATTAGTAGGCAAATATATATTTTTTTATTATTATTTGGAGAATGTTTCGTTTAGGCAACGTTGGGGATTAATGGGTTAAATAATATATAACAATGATAATTCTAAAACAATGTAATTCATTACAAAAGTATGGATGATATCACTTATACAAACTAAATTCAACCAGTGCTTTTCGTAAATGTGAGCATATCTACAATCAATCTAGAATCTTACAAACAACTAAATGCAATTATACCTATCCCTCGATTTACACTGAAGATAGGTTCCGCACAAAACCGTGTAAATCGAAATCCGTGTAATCGAAATCAAAACTGAATTATGCACATTTAGTTTTTTTTTTCATTTTACACGGTTTTACATAACAAAATCCAAGATTTCGATTTACACGGTTTTGTGCGGAACCTATCTTCAGTGTAAATCGAGGGATAGGTGTATATACCAAATGATGAACTTTTCTGACAGAAAAGATCAGCTCGATCTACTTGACTAACCTATTACCTATTCATTTTTATTGTCATGTCTCTTGTACAACTTTCACCTCAGCCTAAACAATCCTTTACGTTTTCTTACTAGTTTGACTAACAAAATTCTACACTAAATGACTCTTTTAACCTTCCGCGAACTCTCCACATAAAATACTTCTTCCATAGATTATTTTGTCACGTAACTAGATTAGACTGACTCCATTTCCTTTTGCATTTCAACTGTGTTTCATAACAACAGTTTTTTTTTATCTTATTCATTCAGTCAAGTTCGTTCGATGTCGTTGGTGACGTAGCTCTCACGCTGAAGTATATGCGAGCATTCATGACGAGTTTATCGTAAATTCATTTCATGTACAATATCGTGAACTAATGAATGAAATGCTTTACAAAAGTCCAGAAAGATAGCAACTGCTTTTTTTCCGTTCTTTGAAGTTCCGTTAATGACGTTAGAAAACTCCGTTAAAAGTGTAAGAGTATTTTTGTGGAAACCATATTGCTTTTCACTAATATGTTATGTTTTTTCAAGAAATTGGCTACAACACTAGCTACATATCTTTCAAGTATTTTGTGAAGAACGGGTGAAATGGAAATGGGACTATAGTTAGTGCAATCGAATTTGGTTCCAATTTTGAAAATTGGCCTTAAAATAGCAATTTTGGATTTATTAGGGATGTTTCCCCTAGATATGCTTTCATTGATAAAGTTCGTCACGAGATCAGTTAGGGGCGGGGGTGGCTCAGTCGGTAGCGCGCCAGACTCGTAATCTGTAATTCCCAGATTCGAGTCCCAGCTGGGTCAGCGTTGAGATTTATCTCAGCAAAATTCCCCGCCCTGCCCACGGTCAGTAGGGGACACCGATGGGCTTGGAAAGGCAGCCGTCCGTCGGATGGGACGTTAAGCCGTGACCTCGTGTGCGGGAGAGCTATACACTGTGCACGTTAAAGAACACGCTGGATGGCCTTGACGAGAGGCTACCATCTGTCTCTCAACAGCTGTTCCAGTGGGTCCCCTCCCCCAACCTTCTCTGAGCCTTCGGGGTCCATGTGACCTGGCCATTTAGCCCATGGTGTGCAAAAAAGTGCCACTCAGAGGTAAAACAACACAACCCCCCGAGATCAGTTAAGGAGATTTTGCATGCTTTAATGTGTTTTACATGTACCTGATTGTATTCACAAGATTTTCTTTCATTTAAATCACTTAGAATTTTGAAAGTTTCTTGTTTTGAGATGGGAGGAATAAAAATTGAGGGAATAGAAGGTTGGATATGTTTAGGAACTGTAGAGAGATTCTGTATACGGTTATCTCTCTAAGATGGGCAATAATGTGTGCTGTTGTTGTTAAATTTCTCTGCTGCTTGAGTTTCAGACGTACCTTGTGGCACATTCTTCATGATAAAATCGGCAATGGCAGTTTTAGGTTTATTGTTGATAATTTGGTTGATGAGTTCCCAATTTTGCTTTCGATTTTTTTTACAGGACTCAAATTGTTTGAAGTAATATATTTTTTTCTGCCTAATAAGGTACGTGTCTGTGTTTCTTAAGTTTGTGTATAGTAGTTTAAGATTCCTGTTTCAATTGGTGTTTTTGTAGTCAATCGAAGCCGATTCTCTTTTTCTTATTAAGTTTAGTATTTCCTGATTTATCCTGTCTTTGCAGCAATTGCGTTGTTTAATTTTTGATGCACCCGAAAGTTTATTAAATTTGTTACTTTTAACAATCACGGTATATTTTTTATGAATGCTTGATAAAGTACGTCTATTGGTTCTGAATTTACGCCTATTGATTCTGAATTTGGGGTTTCATTTCCAGTGCTTCTGTCCAGCCAGTTTGTTAGGCTTATTTCTTTTGCCTATGTATTTATGATCTAAGATCAGTGTCGGCTCGCGTATAGGCACTGTGGAACTGCAGCACCCCCAATTTCAACTTGATATTATCGATAACATTTAATATAATGAGTCCTATTTTCTTTAATTCTTTCTTTATACTTGTACAATGTATAATCCTTAAGCTTAATGTCAGTAGCAAAAAGTTTTAAAAAATAAAAAGGAATATTTCCAAATTTAATTTTTAAAAATAAAAGTTTTGAAAATTGGCCTTAAGATAGCAATTTTGGGTTTATTAGGGATGTTTCCTGTAGATATGCTTTCATTGATAAACTTCGTCACGAGATCAGTTAGGGGCGGGGGTGGCTCAGTCGGTAGCGCGCCAGGCTCGTAACCTGTAGTTTCCAGGTTCGAGTCCCAGCTGGGTCAGCGTTGAGATTTATCTCCGCAAAATTCCCCGCCCTGCCCACGGTCAGTAGGGGACACCGATGGGCTTGGAAAGGCAGCCGTCCGTCGGATGGGACGTTAAGCCGTGGCCCCGTGTGCGGGAGAGCCATACCCTGTGCACGTTAAAGAACACGCTGGATGGCCTTGACGGGAGGCTACCATCTGTCTCCCAACAGTTGTTCCAGTGGGTCCCTCCACCAACCTTTTCTGAGCCTTCGGGGTCCGTGTGACCTGACCATTTAAGCCCATGGTGTGCAAAAAAAGTGCCGCTCAGAGGTAAAACAACCCAAAATTGAAGATTTGTGGCAATATCTGGAACGCAAGGTGAGATCACACTTTTCATCTCCAGCATCACTGGCACAATTGGACCATATTTAACAGGAAGAATGGTCCCACATTCCATTACCGTATGTGCATGGCTTGTATAAATCTATTCCACCTTGAATTGCAATTGTTCTGAACGCAATAAACATATATATATATATGAAATATATAATAATTATATATATATATGTTGTATCCTATATATTCTATCACATGACATTGAACTATAATTTCCCTCAACTGTTCATGATCAGACATTACTTTTTGTGCAAAAACATATCATAATAATAAACGATAAAATAAAATTATCCATTCTTATTGCTACTGTTATTAAGATTGGTGGTTTTTGATATATTACTAAAACTACCTGCATAAAATTTAGATAAAGAAATAAAAAGCAGTAATTATTTCGTTTAATGAAATGCGTATTTTCCAACGTCCCACAATCAAGAGACGTTTCTGCGCAAGCAGAAATTGAAATAGAAGCGAAAATTAGAGATTCATTTATGAATTCATAAATACCTTTGAAGGAAAGAGAACTTGGAATACTATTGATTTGCCCTATATATAAGAGGATGCGATATTTCATAACACTAAAATGCTAAACATTTGTAATTAGTATTTTTTTCTCAGTTTCTTCATCATACTAATATACTTTTTGTGTTATAAAATAGATAAGTTACCCCTCAAGCAGTTGCTTGCTACAGAGGCCTGACAGGAGCCTGTCTCGGCAATATTCCATAGATATCTGTGAGAAAGGCGAAACCTCAGCAGAAACGATACCAGAAAGAGAAACATCCATGCTTTATCTGGGGCTTGAATATCGGTGCTTTGATCTGGGGCTTGAATATCGGTGCTTTGATCTGGGGCTCTAATCTGGGTCCTTAGTAATGGGCTCCAAATTGAGTCCTTTGATTCGGGACCGTAGATTGATTCCTTTGATACTTGACTTGGTCCTTTGAATGAGACCTTGGTCCTTTGAATGAGATCCGAACCTAGTTCCTTTAATGCTTGTCTCTAACCTAGGTTCTTTCATGATGGGTTCTAATCTGATCTACAACTAATTATGCTAACCACTCGCCACTATTTATAATTAACTATAGGTAACGCAAGAGTCACTTTCCAAGCTGACTGCAACAAGCAAAATGTACAACCTTACAAAAGAAATGACAAACATAAACAGCGGAGGGGGGGGGGGGTTCAACCATAACTAACGTATTATTACGTGAGATGAAATTCGAAGAGGGGTGAGAGTCAGGATAAGATAATTGGATCAGTTATAATGGATATCAGTCGATGAGCAGTACAATCATGTTTGTAAATAAATCTGCAATCTATCGAGAATAACCTTACCAATTCTTGTAAACCAACTAAATGTAACTATACAACAAATGATGAATTCTTCCTACAGAACACCTGAAATCAGCTCTGTATGTTCGACTAATATAAAATCTCCTTAGTCATATTTTAGGTGTCCTAAACATCCTTATTTTTCTTGTCAGTCCACTAGTAGAATCAATACTAATAACTTATTTAAACGTTTAAGGAAACGTAGTTAGTCGTTTCTTTTCACACTCCATCTCCTATTCATACAATTCTTTCTCCCTTCTTTCAATTAGGTTCTTCGTTCGAAGTCGATGGTGACGTAATTATCACGCTGTAGTTCACGCGAGCATCAAAACGACACATCACATCACGGTTCATTTTAGCACATTTATCTGTCGTAACACTGCTCTCTCCTGAGGTCTTGTTCATCCCGAACAATTCTGGATTCCGAAGCTTCTTCAGGTCTTCTATGAGACGGATCTAAACGATCCACGTGAACCACTTGCATTTTGTAGATGGACGTCGAAAAATGCGATACACCAAATCGTTAATCCTGTTAACTACCCTATATGGACCTTCCTACGTTTCTGAAGTTTTGGAGAAAGTTTTTTCTTTCTGTGTGGAGTATTCAGCCAGACTAGATCTCCTTGTTTGAAAACAGTTCTATTTGTTTTACCGCCGTATCTAGTTTACGTTTTCTCGCTTGCCAAATTGATGTTATGTCTGATGGATTGGTGAATTTCTTCTAGTCATTGTTGTAATTCTTGTACGTATTGTGCGGTGGATATAGGCTTTGCTTCAGGTCGACCATGTAATAGGTCACATGGAAGACGTAACTCCCTCCCAAAGAGCATCATAGAAGGTGTCTGTCCAGTTGGCTTGTGCACTGCCGTTCTGTATGCCAACCAAAGGAATGATATATGGCGATCCCTGTCATGTTGATGGTCGTCGACGATGTTGTGCAATTGTCCTATTAAATCTCTCAACCATACCATCCGACTGAGAGTGAAGGGGAGTTGTTCTTTTGTCTGAATGCCTAAGAGTTAACAGATGTCTTTAAACATACTAGATTCAAAATTCCATCCTCAGTTTGAGTGGAGTTACAAAGGTACTCCATACCTACTAATCAAGTTATTTAATATCATCTCAGCAACTATTGTTGCCTCCTGATATTGACTGGAATAAACTTCAGGCCACTGGGGGCGGGGATGGCTCAATCGGTAGCGCACCAGGCTCGTAATCTGTAGTTCCCAGGTTCGAGTCCCAGCTGGGTCAGCGTTGAGATTTATCTCCGCAAAATTCCCCGTCCTGCCCACGGTCAGTAGGGGACACCGATGGGCTAGGAAATGCCGCCGTCCGAAGGATGTGACGTTAAGCCGTGGCCCCGTGTGCGTGAGAGCCATAGCCTGTGCACGTTAAAGAACACGATGGATGGCCTTGACGGGAGACTACCATCTGTCTCCCAACAGCTGTTCCAGTGGGTCCCCTCCCCCAATCTTCTCTGAGCCTTCGGGGTCCATGTGACCTGGCCATTTAGCCCATGGTGTGCAAAAACGTGCCGCTCAGAGGTAAAACAACCCAACCCATATTTTTCTTTCTTCAAAGGCTCGGAGATTGCTGAGAGAGGGGGCACACTGGCAGCTGTGGGAGGTAGATGGTAGCCTCCCCTGAAACCCATCCATCATGTTCTTTATCGTGAAGAGAGTGTGGCACTCCCACACACGATACCACGCCGCTTACCTCCCATCCGATGAATGGAAGCCTTTTCAAGCCCATCGGCTTCCCTGTCTGAGGGCAGGGAGGGGATGTTTTGGGGATATAAATCTTAACTCTGCCGCAGGCAGAACTCGAACCTGCGAACTGTAGATTACAAGACTGGCTATCACTGCAGATATAACTAATTTGTTGCTGAGTATATAGTCATAAAAATTACAACAGATATATAATATAAAAATAACGGCAGTTTATTAACGTAAGGAATAATATAATAATGCTGAATTAGGTTCCTGTTTCTTTTGACCGACTTGATACATTGTTCTTGTTTTTAAGTATATTGTCCAAGCCCTGTAGTAGCTCTGGTTACCCATTACATAGCTCTGGTTTAGGACAGCTCCATTACTACTACTAGTTCCACTACTACACCTCCATCCGACAGACAGCATGCTTTTCAATACTGCTATGTGTCTTATGGCCTTGCCATAAGACACATAGCAGGCTTGAAAAGACCTGGCCTTGCCATAAGGCATAGCAGGGTATTTTAAGTATGACAATCCTGTAAAGTTTGCCATAAAGCCATTATTATTAAAATCGTTATTACCTGACTGCATTACGAAGCAACGGATGGTTTAAATTCATTCGGACAAAGCCATACTCATAGATATTTAAACAAAATATTCCACTTTTGATAGGTCAAGAAACGCTCTAGAACTTTTCATTTCAACCATATCTAAGGTTGTTGGGTTGTTTTACCTTTGAGCGGCACTTTTTGTGCACACCATGGGCTAAATGGCCAGGTCACATTGACCCCGAAGGCTCAGAGAATGTTGTGGGAGGGGACCCAATATAACAGCTATTGGTAGCGTCCCGTCAAAGCCATCCAGCGTGTTCTTTAACGTTGGGCTGTTTTACCTCTAAGCGGCACTTTTTTGCACACCATGGGCTAAATGACCAGGTCACAAGAACCCCGAAGGCTCAGAGAAGGTTTCGGGAGGGGACCCACTGGAACAGCTGTTGAGAGACAGATGGTGGCCTCCCGTCAAGGCCATCCAGCGTGTTCTTTAACGTGCACAGGATATGGCTCTCCCACACACGGGCCAAGGCTTAACGTCCCATCCGACGGACGGCGGCCTTTGCAAACCCATCGGTGTCCCCTACTGACCGTGGGAAGGCGGGGAATTTTGCGGAGATAAATCTCAACGCTGACCCAGCTGGGACTCGAACCTGGGAACTACAGATTACGAGTCTGGCGCGCTACCGACTGAGCTACCCCCGCCCCCAGTAGTAAAAAGAAGGACGTGTTGTATTGTGTTATATGATTCAGAGTATAAAGGTTGTTTTTATTTCGTTCAACATCAAGCCTAGTTCCATTGGTGAAAGGAAGTCAACGATAAATGTTTGTTTTTAAGTCTTTTTTATGAGAGATCATTGTCAGATGCCTCGCAGTAATAAAATATAAAGAATTATTAAGGCATCTATACAGTATATCATAAATGAATTTCAACATATATTTGTTTAAAGTTGTGAAAAAATAGTGTTATGAATTAAATGGATGAAACTGAGCGTGGGTTCAGTTAACCCATTAATTCCCAAAGGTAGAAATTATAATATTTTAAAGGTAGTACTTTTATTATAGACCAAAAATACTTGTAAATAGGCAGTTGTGAGAAAAAAAAAGTAATTTGTGACCACAGAAGCCACAGGAAATTGTTGCGTATACGCAACTTTGGGATTTATCAGAACATGAATACTTAAAGTTGAAACATTTGGAGTTGTCTGAAGCAGTCTGCATGAAGATGAACTCGACACTTTTTACACATATATATTGCATTGCTTTTGCACTGTCGACATCTTCTTCTTACTTTATTCTCCTGTTCAACTATAACATGGCCAATATTATCGAACTGTACTTGGGGGGAGGGCTCAGTTGGTAGCGCTTCAGGCTCGTAATCATTATATTATTAGATATAAAGTATCTTCTCGAACTAGCTATTCGAACTAAATAATATCTACTCGTAATCTGTAGTTCCTAGGTTCGAGCAGATAAGGAGAAGGAAGGAAGAGATAGGGAAGATAGAGGATTGGAAAGGGAGTATAGAAGAGAGAAGGCGGAAAGGGATAGGGAGAATGAAGAAAGGGACAGGGAAGAAAGATGATTGGAAAGGAAGTATAGAAGAGAGAAGGCAGAAAGGGATAGGGAGAATGAAGAAAGATGATTGGAAAGGAAATATAGAAGAGAGAAGGCGGAAAGGGATAGGGAGAATGAAGAAAGGGATAGGGAAGAAAGAGGATTGGAAAGGAAGTATAGAAGAGAGAAGGCAGAAAGGGATAGGGAGAATGAAGAAAGATGATTGGAAAGGAAATATAGAAGAGAGAAGGCGGAAAGGGATAGGGAGAATGAAGAAAGGGATAGGGAAGAAAGATATTGGAAAGAAAGTATAGAACAGAGAAGGCAGAAAGGGATAGGAGAATGAAGAAAGAGATTGGAAAGGGAGTATAGAAGAGAGAAGGCAGAAAGAGATAGGGAGAATGAAGAAAGTGATAGTGAAGAAAGAATATTGGAAAGGGAGTATAGAAGAGAGAAGGCAGAAAGGGATAGGAGAATGAAGAAAGTGATAGGGAAGAATGAAGATTGGAAAGGAAGTATAGAAGAGAGAAGGCAGAAAGGGATAGGGAGAATGAAGAAAGGGATAGGGAAGAGAGAAGATTGGAAAGGAAGTATAGAAGAGAGAAGGCAGAAAGGGATAGGGAGAATGAAGAAAGAGATAGGGAAGAAAGAAGATTTGAAATAAAGTATAGAAGAGAGAAGGCAGAAAGGGATAGGGAGAATGAAGAAAGTGATAAGGAAGAAAGAAGATTGGAAAGGAAGTATAGAAGAGAGGACGCAGAAAGGGATAGGAAGAATGAAGAAAGTGATAGGGAAGAAAGAGGATTGGAAAGGTAGTATAGAAGAGAGAAGGCAGAAAGGGATAGGGAGAATGAAGAAAGGGATAGGGAGAATGAAGAAAGGGATAGGGAAGAAAGATGATTGGAAAGGAAGTATAGAAAAGAGAAAATTTAACATTTACGTCTAATTGGTCATTATCTGATAAGTGTATATTTCGTTTGATGGAACCAAGTCTATTCCTACTCATGCAATGTCTTACCAATGGTATACCTTTGTCCTCATCCTTCGACCAATACATTTTTATAGCTGGTAAGGTATGGTAACCGGTAATAATCAATATACCACAAAAGGGCTTCAGACTTGCCTTGTTTAGTTCAAAAGAATGTCGATTATGATCATTCGCATATTTTTTTAAATAACCAGCAATTTTTCCCCATACATCATCACTAAAATATAAAGAAAAATTATCGTATGGAGACTCGCCACTAATTTTGTTTTTAATTTCCTCTATCATATGTTCTTCTTTTTGTGGTAAACTTTTCTAAGTCGAAATTTCTTTTTTTCACTTCGGAATAACTTTTTTTGCTTTTGTTTTTGACAGCTGTTCTAGTGGAAGTTTTCACTTTCTTGGAACTTGATGCTGTAGATTGGTCTACTTCGACATCTTGAGCTTCATCATGTAAATCTGCATGCACCTCGTAGGTTCTAGCTACGTCTGGCAAAACGTTTTCACTCTCACATATATCACCACTAATATCCTCCTCATCTGTAAGTTCGTCAATCGTTGGTGGTATGTACCCCGCGTCAATATTTTCAGTTTGTCGCAAATCGTCATCCTCTTCTAATATAGCCAATAGTTCTGCAGTTGACAAAGGTTTATTTTTCCCCCACCACTGAGCCCAAATCATTTAAAAAGAAATATCCTAAGATAGCAAAACAACGATTTATTATTGAATGTATTTACATCATAATAAATACTTACTTGAACTATATATTTTTTAGCTGTACTGCCGAATTTACAATTCACTAATTACTTAAAACCAATTATTGTCATACTAACAAGACGAAAAGCTGAGTTCAACTTCACAAATCTCTGAACACTGACGATGTCACTCATATCAGAACTAAAATCGCAAGAATAGACTCGTTCGAAATGAGTCATCAAACGTGTGGCAGACATAATATGTACATGTTGTGCAATCCCAATGTTTCGTAAACGCAACATTACTCTAAATGTTATACTGTGCAAAAACTAAAAAAACATTTCCTAATTATATGAAACGTTGTCTTGAATGAAATATATGTGAAGCTATTTTCATAAATTCTTCGGACATTTAGTATTTCTACATATCTTTTTTAGACCTGTCAAACTGCAAAAGATTAGATACACTGTTTAGGTATAGTTTTAATATGAATAATAATTAGGTTTTTATTTTATATTTATAAATATGTATGCTTGGACATAAAAGACTATGTCCTTTATAACATACATTGGCTTAAAATTGGATTAATAGGCAAATATATATTTTTTTTTATTATTACTTGAAGAATGTTTCGTTTAGGCAACGTTGGGGATTAATGGGTTAAATAATATATAACAATGATAATTCTAAAACAATGTAATTCATTACAAATGTATGGATGATATCACTTATACAAACTAAATTCAACCAGTGCTTTTCGTATATGTAAGCATATCTACAATCTATTTGGAATCTTACAAACAACTAAATGCAATTATATACCAAGTGATGAACTTTTCTGACAGAAAAGACCAGCTGTATCTACTTGACTAACCTATTACCTATTCATTTTTATTATCATGTCTCTTGTACAACTTTCACCTCAGCCTAAACAATCCTTTACGTTTTCTTACTAGTTTGACTAACAAAATTCTACACTAAATAACTCTTTTAACCTCCCGCGAACTCACCGCATAAAATACTTCTTCCATAGATTATTTTGTCACGTAACTAGATTAGACTGACTCCATTTCCTTTTGCATTTCAACTCAGTTTCATAACAACACTTTTTTTTTTATCTTATTCATTCAGTCAAGTTCGTTCGATGTCGTTGGTGACGTAGCTCTCACGCTGAAGCATACGCGAGCGTTCATGACGAGTTTATCATAAATTCATTTCATGTACAATATCGTGAAGTAATCTATGAAATGCTTTACAAAAGTCCAGAAAGATAGCAGCTGCTTTTTTTCCGTTGTTTGAAGTTCCGTTAATGACGTTAGAAAACTCCGTTAAAAGTGAAATAGTATTTTTATTTTTGTGGAAACCATATTGCTTTTCCCTAATAATGTTATGTTTTTTCAAGAAATTGGCTAGAACATTATCAACATATCTTTCAAGTATTTTGTGAAGAACGGGTGAAATGGAAATGGGACTATAGTTAGTGAAATCGAATTTGGTTCCATTTTTCAAAATTGGCCTTAAACTAGCAATTTTGGGTTTGTTAGGGATGTTTCCTGTAGATATGCTTTCATTGAGTTCGTTCGTCACGAGATTAGTTAACCCTTTCAGGACCATAAGGTTTCTAAGTGTAAATATTAGTATGTAACTGTTTATTTTAGTTTGTTTAGACGTAAAATAAATAAATATCATAAGAAAATACATAACAATGTGTAGTTTTTTTGGAATTTTATGGGAAATATTTTTTACCCAATGGACTATAAAGGTAACACAAATTATAGTTACGCTTATTATGCAATATCTTTTATTTATTGGTTTATTAGAACAAAATGTTAACTAAAATAATAAAAAATTATGAAATAAAATTACTATACAAAATGATGTGCTAATTATGATATTCTGCGAAGCAATTTCTTTTGGTTGTGAGGCAAAGATGGACATAGCACATATATTATGCGTCCTGACAGTTCTGTTTTCGTTTTCTAAACGTTCCCGTTTACGTAATTGCGTTCGGCATATGTTATATTTTGACATTCTGTATAAAAAATGCAGATAAGGTTATAATTAAATACGACAATCACCAATTTTAAAATGGGAAAAATGTTTCCCTTAGTCATGAAAGGGTTAAGGAGATTTTGCACGCTTTAATGTGTTTTACATGTACCTGATCGTATCCACAAGATTTTCTTTCATTTAAATCACTTAGAATTTTGAAAGTTTCTTGTTTTGAGATGGGAGGAATAAAAATTGAGGGAATAGAAGGTTGGATATGTTTAGGAACTGTAGAGAGATTCTGTATACGGTTATCTCTCTAAGATGGGCAATAATGTGTGCTGTTGTTGTTAAATTTCTCTGCTGCTTGAGTTTCAGACGTACCTTGTGGCACATTCTTCATGATAAAATCGGCAATGGCAGTTTTAGGTTTATTGTTGATAATTTGGTTGATGAGTTCCCAATTTTGCTTTCGATTTTTTTTACAGGACTCAAATTGTTTGAAGTAATATATTTTTTTCTGCCTAATAAGGTACGTGTCTGTGTTTCTTAAGTTTGTGTATAGTAGTTTAAGATTCCTGTTTCAATTGGTGTTTTTGTAGTCAATCGAAGCCGATTTTCCTTTTCTTATTAAGTTTAGTATTTCCTGATTTATCCAGTCTTTGCAGCAATTGCGTTGGGTTGGGTTGTTTTACATGTGAACGGCACTTTTTTGCATACCATGGGCTAAATGGCCAGGTCACATAGACCCCGAAGGCTCAGAGAAGGTTGGGGGAGGGGACCCACTGGAACAGCTGTTGGGAGACAGATGGTAGCCTCCCGTCAAGGCCATCCAGCGTGTTTTTTAATGTGCACAGGGTATGGCTCTCCCGCACACGGCGCCACGGCTTAACGTCCCATCCGACGGACGGCGGCCTTTCCAAGCCCATCGGTGTCCCCTACTGACCGTGGGCAGGACGGGAAATTTTGCGGAGATAAATCTCAACACTGACCAGCTGGGACTCGAACCTGGGAACTACCGATTACGAACCTGGCGCGCTACCGGCTGAACCATCCCCGCCCCAGCAATTGCGTTGTTTAATTTTTGATGCATTCGAAAGTTTATTAACTTTGTTACTTTTAACAATCACGGTATACTTTTTTATGAATGCTTCATAAAGTACGTCTATTTGTTCTGAATTTACGTCTATTGATTCTGAATTTGGAGTTTCGTTCCAGTGCTTCTGTCCAGCCAGTTTGTTAGGCTTATTTTTTTGCCTGTGTATTTATGATCTAAGATAGTTTTTGTGTTAAAATTGCTGTCTGGCTTTTTAGTGTAATTGGACGAATTCCCAAGTTTTTTTCCCCGCAAGTTGACGCAATTAAATAGTGGCCTGCGATTCTTCTGCAAAAAATTATTGAATTTGTGTCGAATTTAATGTCAAGTCGGACGTTAATGTGATCAACGCATGTCTAAGAGAGAGAGTCCCCAATGATGCCTTACCTAGTTGGTTGGTTGTTTTACCTCTGAGCGCACGTTTTACACACAATGGGCTAAAATGGCCAGGTCACATGGACTCCGAAGTCTCAGACAAGGTTAGACAAGGGTACCCACAGGAACAGCTGTTGGGAGACAGATGGTAGCCTCCTGTCAAGGCCATCCAGCGTGTTCTTTAACGTGAATGGGGTGATTTTCTAGCACACGAATTACGGCTTAACATCCCAACAGACGCACGGTGGCCTTTCCAAGTCCATCGGTATCCCCTACTGACCGTGGGCAGGGCGGAAGATTTTCTGGAGATAAATATCGACGCTGACCCAGATAGGTTGGGTTGTTTTACCTCTGAGCGGCACTTTTTTGCACACCATGGGCTAAATGGCCAGGCCACTTGGACCCCGAAGGCTCAGAGAAGGTTGGGGGAGGGGACCCACTGGAATAGCTGTTGGGAGACAGATGGTAGCCTCCCGTCAAGACCATCCAGCGTGTTCTTTAACGTGCACAGGGTATGGCTCTCCCGCACACGGGGCCATGGCTTAACGTCCCATCCGACGGACGGCGACCTTTCCAAGCCCATCGTTGTCTCCTACTGACCGTGGGCAGGGCGGGGAATTTTGCGGAGATAAATCTCAACGGTGACCCAGCTGGGACTCGAACCTGGGAACTACAGATTACGAGCCTGGCGCGCTACCGACTTAGCCACCCCCGCCCCACAAATTATAAGAAAATGAAACTTAAACTCCATTTAAAATGACGATATTTATTTAGGATCGTCATTTAAAAATTTAAAACAGAGTTTATGTTTCATCTTCTTATCTAGAAAAAATATTTTATGAGACCAGACTGATAACACAGTTGAAAGAGCATATATAATCTGTGGATGCATCCTTAACTTTTCGGCATTCCTTTGTAAAAGAAAGAACATAAAACCAGAGCGCATCTCACGATGTTGAGTGGTGGGTCCGTCAGTTCTTCCAGCAGTGGGGGGAAAATCGGGCCAGGGAACGGAGAGTGCATCTTTCTTGGCTGAACTTGAAGTTAAATCTCCTGTCTCGTAAAAACTCCCCTATGCTGGCCATTCAGTTGGAGCTGGTCTCTCTACAGAACCAGGTCCAGTGCTACTCGATAAGCAGCGAGAGGGGTACCGCGTCAGGTCGGGCGCCCCCCGCCTGGATGCAGAGGTGAAATTCTCTCGCCACTTCTTCAAGCGAGAGAGAGACAATGGTCAGGACAGAGGTTTCGTTTCCTTAGTCGGCCGTGGGGCGGGGGTGGCTCAGTCGGTAGCGCGCCAGGCTCGTAATCTGTAGTTCCCAGGTTCGAGTCCCAGCTGGGTCAGCGTTGAGATTTATCTCCGCAAAAATTCCCCGCCCTGCCCACGGTCAGTAGGGGACACCGATGGGCTTGAAAGGCCGCCGTCCGTCGGATGGGACGTTAAGCCGTGGCCCCGTGTGCGGGAGAGCCATACCCTTTGCACGTTAAAGAACATGCTGGATGGCCTTGACGGGAGGCTACCATCTGTCTCCCAACAGCTGTTCCAGTGTGTCCCCTCCCCCAACCTTCTCTGAGCCTTCGAGGTCCATGTGACCTGGCCATTGAGCCCATGGTGTGCAAAAAAGTGCCGCTCAGAGGTCAAACAAACCAACCCATATTTTTCTTTCTTCAAAGGCTCGGAGATTGCTGAGAGAGGGGGCGCACTGGCAGCTGTGGGAGGTAGATGG
The DNA here is from genome assembly GCA_038380435.1 of Ryuthela nishihirai. Taxonomy (NCBI): domain Eukaryota; kingdom Metazoa; phylum Arthropoda; class Arachnida; order Araneae; family Heptathelidae; genus Ryuthela; species Ryuthela nishihirai. Next base: position 19,063,182 of record JAWZYU010000001.1, on the reverse strand, counting down.
TAGCCTCCCCTGAAACCCATCCATCATGTTCTTTATCGTGAAGAGAGTGTGGCACTCCCACACAAGGAACCACGCCGCTTACCTTCCATCCGATGAATGGCAGCCTTTTCAAGCCCATCGGCTTCCCTGTATGAGGGCAGGGAGGGGATGTTTTGGGGTTCACTGTCCCTGGCAATGCTTCCGTCGATCTGAAATGTGTCACGTATGCCGACGATGTCACACTTCTCCTAGCCGACCAACACTCCCTCACCTAGGCCTTGAGGGAAGTCGGAAGTTACTGCAGGGCCACCGGTGCTCTGCTTAACCAGGAGTAGACTGTCGCCCGTGGCCTCAGTGGAGTAGGGGTTGCCCCAAAACCCCCCACGACTTGGTATGGATCGTAACCCGATAAAGGTTCTCAGCGTTTACTTTGGTCGTAGTCTGTGGATGACCTGGAAGAATAGCACCCTGAAAGTTCAGTCCATAGCTTCCATGTGGGCTGAGTATGACATGTCCTACCGAGAATACGCCCACGTTGTCAGACAGGATTTCATGCCATGCCTCACGTATGCTGCACAAGTTTTGCCCGTCCCGCGGCATGTGGTCTGTCAGTGGACCAGACTCTTGTTCACCTTCTTTTGGGGAGATAAACAAGAGTTGGTGAAGAGGGAAGGAGGGACCCGGCCATCTACTCAGGTGGATAGGACATTCCGGACCTTCAACACCACTTCGCTGCGGTGGCAATCTCTTCTGTCATCACGATTTTGAATTCCGGTACCTCCATGTCCAACTTCATGTTCTACTGGTTAAGTCTTTCACTCAGGTTCCTGTCGCCGGATCTCGTATTCAATTGTACCAGGTCTGAGAAACCCACCCGCTTCCATAGTGACGTTCTCAGGAATGTAGTGTGTATTTCCCATGTCATTAATGATTTTGATTTGTTTCAGAGCACCACCAGGAGCCTGAACCATAGCCTCTTGCCACCCTCTCTTGCCCCACTTTGAGCCCGTGTTCAGAGGAGGCAGCCATAGTTGGATTGGAGGGAAGCCTGGAGTAACGTAACCGATCGCCATCTGATGCAGAGCCAGCAGGACCTCAATTGGCAGATAGCCCACGAGGTCCTCCCGGTGAGGGACCAACTGTATCACTTCTGTCACATCCTCTCCGCAAAATTCCCCGCCCTGCCCACGGTCAGTAGGGGACACCGATGGGCTTGGATAGGCCACCGTCTGTCGGATGGGACGTTAAGCCGTGTCCCCGTGTGCGGGAGAGTCATACCCTGTGCACGTTAAAGAACACGCTGGATGGCCTTGACGGGGGGGGGGGTACTGACTGTATCCCAAAGCTGTTCCAGTGGGTCCCCACCCCCAACCTTCTCTGAGCCTTCGAGGTGCTTGTGGCCTGGCCATTTAGCCCATGATGTGCAAAAAAGTGCAGCTCAGAGGTAAAACAACCCAACCCTGTCACATCCGAACGAGTGCCCCGACTGCGGAGAGGTGGAGATGGTGACTCACGCTGTCTACATTTGTTTCCTCCCAGAGGCGATGTGGAGACACGTCGGCATGTCTTCGGCATTGCAACGCCAGGAGTGACTTCGGTGCTCTATCTGACTCCCCTGACAGTCCGGGCAGCCGCCCGGAAACAGTTCCTGTTGATGTCCAGCGAAGTCAAGTACCATCTGTGGAAGACGAGGAATAAGGCCCTGTTCCAGAGGACGAAGACGGGCCTTCTAGACGTGAAGGCTCGCGTATCCGGAAGTGTTCGTAACTTTCTGAGGGTCGAACACTTCCGAAGAGGTAAGTCGGAGTTCACCAGGCAATGGTGTAGGCCTCCGTTTCTTTGTTATTTTTTTTGGCAATGATCTTCGCTTTACTGGGGCGGGGGTGGCTCAGTCGGTAGCGCTCCAGGCTCGTAATCTGTAGTTAACAGGTTCGAGTCCCAGCTGGGTCAGCGTTGAAATTTATCTCCGCAAAAATTCCCCGCCCTTCCCACGGTCAGTAGGGGACACCGATGGGCATGGAAAGGCCGCCGTCCGTCGGATGGGACATTAAGCCGTGGCCCCGTGTGCTGGAGAGCCATACCCTGTGCACATTAAAGAACACGCTGGATGGCCTTGACGGGAGGCTACCATCTGTCTCCCAACAGCTGTTCCAGTGGGTCCCCTTCCCCAACCTTCTCTGAGATTTCGGGGTTCATGTGACCTGGCCATTTAGCCCATGGTGTGCAAAAAAGTGCCGCTCAGAGGTAAACCAACCCAACCCTCTTCGCTTTAAAGTGTAACTTTCCCTTTCTTCTCGTTGTCGTGTGTAGTGTTCTTTCTATTGTAGTGTTGTGACATGTATTAATCTTGTCTTTCCTTTCAGGAGTTAGCGACTGTGTCCGTGACTCGGTGGATTGCATAGCGGGCATCGCTGCGTCCGGGATGCCTACCGAACTTGTGGTCCTAATACTCCTGTTCACGGCATCTCGGTTAGATAGTAAATTTCTAGTTTCGGTATAATGCTGTGAGTCACGTCCATAGTTTCTTTCATTATCAGTAACTAAAAAACGTCTGGAAAATATAATTTGTATTATCTTTTCAACTTGTACGTGCCAAATTTAGCAATTTTTGATTGTAATAAATTAAGTAAAGATCGTCCCATTTTTAAAAATACTCCAAAATTCCTACTGCATGTTTTGCTTAAAGTGATAATTAACATGTTCCTTGAATAACTAAAATAATTTAATATTGAAAGAAGAATATTGGAATGAAGTGATGTTTAATAATTTAGCACTTCCTATTCAGAGATGGCCATCCCATGGTCGAGTGGTTAGCTACTGATCTAAGGGACTCTGGGTTCGAGCCCCGGGTATGGCTGTTTGTGTTGTTTTTCTGCTGAGGTCCTGCCATCCTCTCAGACCTTCTACTATGGCATATAAACTGACAGGCTCATGTCAGACCTCTGTGGCAAGCAGCTGCTTGAGGGGGTATTTATTATTATTATTTTTTTTTTTATTTATTCAGAGATGATGAAATGTCCATATTGGTGTTTCGTTAACAGAGAGAGCTACTTTGATGTATTTTGGCTTTTAAATTTTTAACATGGGTTGGGTTGGGTTGTTTTACCTCTGAGCGGCACTTTTTTGCACACCATGGGCTAAATGGCCAGGTCACATGGACCCCGAAGGCTCAGAGAAGGTAGGGGGAGGGCACCCACTGGAACAGCTGTTGGGAGACAGATGATAGCCTCCCGTCAAGGCCATCCAGCGTGTTCTTTATACGTGCACAGGGTAATTTTTAACATGAAATATACTTGGAATAAATATATTTTAGTCCATTTCAAATGTGCCTTTTATTCACAAAATGTTACAGATATGACAGAAAAAAATTCAGAAATTTAATATATATATTCAAAATAAACATTTCACTTTTCCAAATTAAATATTTCAATAATAAATTTTCCCTATCGCCACATTGCTTTACGCAGATAATATTGAAGGCTGTACATGATTAAGTTTATATCTAAAAATATTTTCAAAACCAGATCTCTGAAGAAAACTTGCACTGTTTGAAAATAATAAGTCCAAAAAAATAGTAGTAAGAGAAATTAATTGTTTCTTAAAATTGTACTAGTCTATAAGTTTAAATACGTGTTCCCCAAAAATTTAATTGCTTTGAGACAAAAAAAAGATGCTGAACAATTCTGTGATAAAAAAAGTTTAAGACGCTCTTTAACAGTTCCGTTTAAAGAATATCATAAAACGGCAATTTATTCATTATTTCGCCTTAAATTTATGAACTACTTCCACTAACGGCATTACTAAGCAGATTTTATTTTCCCACATTATTAAATAATTGATAATTTTGATTGTGTAGCTTATAAATGCGTGAATGACAGCATTTCGTGCACTGAAACGCACTGTGAGAAAGACTGTGTATACTAGGCGGCCACTGCCATCTGGCGGCCAACGAACGAACTTTAGGGAATTGGTTGTTTCGCATTTTGAGGCTGAATCTACAGCCAGTATCCTAGAGGAGGCGATGGGGAATATCGGATGTTCGTTTTCAAACAAAGTAAAGTTTTTTTTTGTTTTTAATTATCGACTTGTAGCACCCTCTAACATTGGAAATCAGAAATTAATTGATGACTGGGAAAATGTGCAATAATATTTCATTAACTTCTATACAAACCAATTTTTTTCTATAAGAATAATAAAAAAATACTCCTCTTGGGGTTATTGTCCTCTGATGCAGAGCCGGCAGGACCTCAATTAGCAGATAGCCCACGAGCTCCTCCCAGTGAGGGACCGACTGTATCACTTCTGTCACATCCGAAAAAAAAGTGCCGCTCAGAGGTATCTGAGCGGCACTTTTTTGCACACCATGGGTTAAATGGCCAGGTCACATGGACCCCGAAGGCTCAGAGAAGGTTGGGGGAGGGGATCCATTGGAACAGCTGTTGGGAGACAGATGGTAGCCTCCCGTCAAGGCCATCCAGCATGTTCTTTAACGTGCACAGGGTATGGTTCTCCCACACACGGGGCCACGGCTTAACGTCCCATCCGACGGACGGAGGCCTTTCCAAGCCCATCGGTGTCCCCTACTGACCGTGAGCAGGACGGGGAATTTTGCGGAGATAAATCTCAACGCTGACCCAGCTGGGACTCGAACCTGGGAACTATAGATTATGAGCCACCCCCGCCCCTCCTCTTAGGGTATCGGAAATAAAATAAAATAAAATGGGGCATAAGACTGGCATTTCCTTCTACATTTTAAGAGTCTTTAAAGATTAGATCGTTTTACCTTTGAGTTATCACTTGTTTAGTACACAATAGGTTAAATTGCCAGGTCACAAGAACCCAGAGAGCTCAGAGAATGTTGGGAGACAGATGGTTGGATCCCATCATAAGCCATCCAGTTTTTTCTTTAGCGTGCACTGGGTATGTCTATTTCGCACACAGGTCAACGACCTTAACATTCCACTCGACGGACATGGCTTTTCCAAGCCCATAGGTGTCGCCCTAGTGACCGAGAGCAGGGTGAAGAGTATTGCGGAGATAAATTTCAACATTAGCCCAGTTGGAAATCAAACCTGGAACTGCAGATTACGATTCTGGCGTCTACACATTGAGACACCCCCGCCCCACGTCTTTAAAGAATTTCTTAAAAAATGCGCGAAATATAAGAGTTTAATAAAAAAAAAATTGCCGTCATTACCTTTCTAGTATTTTTAGCGAGGGTAGGCATGCTCTCCTCCCTCCCCTAGATTCTGTCCCCCATTCTACCATCAAATTAAATAGTTCTAGCATACATAGGTCGCCGTCCCATGGTCGAGTGGTTAGCGCGCTTGGCTACTGATCTAAGGGACCTGGGTTCGAGCCCCGGGTAAGTCATGGATATATGTGTCGTTTTTCTCTGAGGTCCTGCCATCCTCTCAGACCTTCAACTATGGCATATAAACTGACAAGCTCCTGTCAGACCTCTGTGGGAAGCAGCTGCTTGAGGGGGTATTTATTTATTTATTTATACATAGATCGCATGTAATATTCGTTTTCGGTATTTTTCAACAGTGTTTTAGCATTAGAGAGCACTATTGAATCTATTGCTAAATTCTGAAATTCCGAATTGTAGCGTTTCATCAATACAATCGAACCCAAAGAAATTGAATTTCTGAAATGAAAAAACTCTGAATATCTTTTCATCTTTTGAAAACGTGTCATAAAAGAACTTAAAATAATGTCAGTTTCGATTTCATCGCCCTTTAAAGTTGCGGCTAATTCAGTAGTCCCACCCACTAAAAAAAAAAACTTTTTAAACTATTTCTTAAAGAAGAAGAAATTGGGTGGCTCATTTGGTAGCGCGCCAGGCTCGTAATCTGTAGTTCCCAGGTTCGAATCCCAGCTGGGTCAGCTCTGAGATTTATCTCCGCAAAATTCCCCCCAGGGTCTGTAGGGGACACCGATGGGCTGGGAAAGGCCGACGTCCGTCGGATGGGACGTAAATCCGTGGACCCTCGTGCTGGAGAACCATACCCTGTGCACGTTAAAAAAGACGACGGATGGCCTTGACGGGAGGCTACCATCTGTCTCCCAACAGTTGTTTCAGTGGGTCTCCTCCCCCAACCTTCACCGAGCCTTCGGGGTCCTTGTGACCATGGCCATTTAGCCCATGGTGTGCAAAAAATGTGCCGCTCAGAGGTAAAACAACCCAACAACTTAAAGAAGAAAGGTTCTCCCCCATCCACCCGAATATAAATGGGCAAATCAAGATTTGAATGCAAACCCCTTAGTTACTCTACAACATAAATGAAATATCAATTTTTGAGCATAAACAAATAATAATTTAGAATAGTAAAATTTTACACTTTTCCAAATTTAGCGCCCTACAACGAAGGAAGACCAAACTGTTGGAATTTCAGAAAATACGAATCTAAATATTTGTTTAGTCTCTACTAAACCAAAAGAAATTTTTCTATTTATTTGTTAAAGCAAAAAACGTTGAATGTTACAAAGTCGACATGGCCTGTTGAAGTTACTATTAGCTCCTGAAAAAGTTGGGGCGGGGGTGGCTTAGTCGGTAGCGCGCCAGGCTCGTAATCTGTAGTTCCCAGGTTTTGAGTCCCAGTTGGGTCAGCGTTGAGATTTATCTCCGCAAACATTCCCCGCCCTGCCCACGGTCAGTAGGGGACACCGATGGGCTTGGAAAGGCCGCCGTCCGTCGGATAAGACGTTAAGCCGTGGCCCCGTGTGCGGGAGAACCATACCCTGTGCACGTTAAAGAACACGCTGGATGGTCTTGACGGGAGGTTACCATCTGTCTCCCAACAGCTGTTTCAGTGGGTATACTCCCCCAACCTTCTCTGAGCCTTCGGGGTCCATGTGACCTGGCCTTTTAGCCCATGGTGTGCAAAAAAGTGCCGCTCAGAGGTAACACAACCTGAAAAAGTTGGGAAAGGATTCGGCTGTTTGACATCTGGGAGTCTCTTTTTTAACATAATGGCAAATACTCTGAAAGCTGAGAAAAGATTTGAGCAGGAGGAACCATTAGACAGCTGCTAGGTTTGGTTTGTTTTGCCTCTGAGCGGCACTTTTTTTTGCACACAATGGGCTAAATAGACAGATCTCAAGACCAAGAGCTCAGAAAAGGTTGGGGAGAGGGGAGCTGCTGGACAGCTGTTGGGGAGCAGATTGTAGCCTCCTGTCAAGGCCATCCAGCGTGTTCTTTAACATGCACAGGGTATTGCTCTCCCGCACACAGACCACAGCTTAATATCCGATCTGATTGACAACAGCCTTTCCAAGCCGATTGGTGTCTCCTATAGACCGAGAGCCAGATGGGGAGTTTGGCAGAGATAAATCACAACACTGGCCCAGTGGGGTCTCTAACCTGGGAACTGCTGATTATGGGGCTGGTGCGCTACTGACTGAATCACCCCCAAGTGTGGGAGAACCATACCCTGTGCATATTAAAGAACACAATGGGTGGACTTGATGGGAGGTTACCATCTGTTTCCTAGCAGCTGTCTAGTGAGCCCCCTTCCTTCAACATATTATGTGCAAAAAAAAAAGATGACGTTCAGAGGTAAAACAACCGGACCTTTCATAGACCTTCTATTAGCCCTTGGGGTCCTTGAGCCTCGTATTGGCGCCAGGCTCGTAATCTGCAGTTTCCAGGTTCGAGTCCCAGCTGGGTCAGCATTAAGATTTATCTCTGGAAAACTCCCCGCCCTGCCCACGGTCAGTAGAGGACACCGATGAGCTTCGAAAGACCGCCGTCCAATGGATGGGACGTTAAGCCGTGGCACCGTGTGCGGGAGAGCCCGTTAAAGAACACACTGGATGGCCTTGACGGGAAGCTACCATCTGTCTCCCAACAGCTGTTCCAGTGGGTCCCCTTTCCAAACCTTCTCTGAATCTTCGGGGTTCATGTGACCTGGCCATTTACCACATGGTGTGCAAAAAATGCCGCTCAGAGGTAAAACAAACCAAACAAACCTCGTCATCATCAGCATCCTCAAGCAGCCATGGGCAACGGAGGTCCAACCAGACCGTGCAATTTAGTTCTCCAAGCAAGTCTATCCTGAGCTACATCTACTGCATCTGGCCATTGCACACCAATTCTAACAAGGTCCTGTTTGACATTGTCTGCCAACCGCATCCTAGATCTCTCCTTCTTTCTGAGGCCTTTAGGCACACTGTTCATAACCCTATTCGCCAATCTATAATTATTCATACGGGCAACATGGCCAAACCGACGGAGTCTATCTCTGCACAATATGCTGCTTAAAGGAGGTTGCAAACTCCTTTGCCTAACCTCATCATTGGTTACAAAGTTGAATCACCTAATGCCCAAGATACTGCGTAAGCATCTGGAATCAAAAGCATTTAGTTTCCTGTTATCTTGTTTACAAAGTGTCCAACTTTCATTACCATAACTAACCCTAGAAAGAACCAAACTATTATACAGTCTAATTTTATTCTTTAGGTGTATACGCATATTTCTCCACACTCACCATAGATTCTTAAAAGTCCCGGCAGCAATCCCTATTCATCTGTTAATCTCATGCCGCACATCACCAGTATCTGTTATAGAGCAAACAATTTTCATCACTTTAGTTTTCTCTCTGTTTATAACCAAACCTACTCTATTACCAGTTTCATCAACACCTCGAATGAAAGAGTGCATCTCATCAACATCATTTGCCCAAAGGACTAAATCACCAGCATAATCTAAATCAGAAATTTTAGTATCTCCAGTCCATTTAAGGCCAAAATCTTCCCTTTGAAGTGAATTTCGCATAACATAATCAATGACCAAACTAAAGAGAAAAGGAGACAAAATGCACCCTTGTCGAACACCAGAAGCAATAATAAACCAATTGCTACAAGCCTTACCAACTCTCACACACGACTCAGTGTTATTATAGACAGCTTTCATTATGTTAACTAACTTGTCTGGTATACCACATGATCTGACAATCAACCACAAATTATGACGATCAACAGAATCGAAAGCCTTTTTGAAATCAACAAAGCTAGCAACCAAAGGTTTCTGAAACTCTAAACATTTCTCAAGAATCTGCCTGAGTGAAAATATCTGATCCACACATCCCCTACCACTTCTGAATCCACATTGCTCATCACGCAATTGACTGTCAACCAGATTCTTAATTCTATTAAGCACAATCATGCAAAGAACTTTACCTATAACAATGAGTAGGCTGATACCCCTATAGTTATCACAAGAACTGCGATCACCTTTTTTGAAAATAGGGATAACAATAACTCTGGGAAAATCCTTAGGAACCATGCCTTTATCATAAATGATATTCAGAATTTCAGTCATCAAAGTGGTAACCGAAACATTCCCAGCTCTAAGCATTTCCGTAGTAATTTCATTTACCCCTAGGGATTTATGTGGTTTAAGTTTAGAAACAGCCAAAATAATTTCAGATTGTGTTATAGGGCCAACATTAAAGCCACCAATGCTTCTATCATCATTGCAAACAATGGGAATAGAATTAACCGCATTGTTTAGAATATCACTGAAATGCTCAACCCATCTAGCCATGACAGAATCCTCACCTTCTATAATATTACCTTGTTTATCCTTCAATCCCTGTATACCTCTTCGTTTTCTACCACACAAAACATTAACTATCTGGTGTTGTGCTGTCTAACTGCTTCCTCAGCTTTGTCAGCCAAACCATCAAGCCAAAGATTCTTATCAGCAGCTAACTGATCTTTTACACGTTTATTAAGTTCTCTGTAATGCTTTCTATTAGGACTAGTAGGGTATTGATTAAGGATATTCCTGCAGTTCTTTCTTTCCGAAATAAGCTCAATTGCCTTATCACTTAAATAATTCTGCCTCCTCTGCTCCTTTTTTCCTAAAAGAGTACTGTTAGTTTCCAAAAAAGCCTGTTTAAAATGATCCCATTCTCCCTCAACTTCAGTAGTAAGCATACCATGACTGTCATAATGATTAAGTAACCTATCATGGTAAGCTTTAGCTATAACTGGATCTTTCAGAGCTTCCGTATTAAAAGTAAATTTTTTAACCCTAGCTCAACACTTTTTAAGTTTAAGTTGCAAGACACTTTTAACAAGGTAATGGTCAGATCCAATTTCAGCTCCCCTATATGACCTGGTAATTCTAACAGAACTAGCCCATTTGCTGTTAATTAATATAAAATCAATCATATTCTTATGCAGCCCATCGGGTGAAACCTATGTGTACTTATGTATGTCGCGGTGTTTGTAATAAGTGTTAGTTATTCTGAATCCATTGAGTTTACTTACCTGTAGGAGACATTGCCATTGCAGCTACCAATACCAAAAGGGCCTATTACTCTTCCCCAAAGGTCAGAGTCAGTACCAACTTTGGCATTGAAGTCACCAAGAACAAGGGTAATATCTCCTTTCCTGTCAGAATTCAAAATATCCTGAAGTTGTCCGTAAAACCTATCCTTCTCATCCTCATCCTCAGTGGAGGCATAACAGCAGATAACATTCAAGTCTTTAATGCTTGTCTGAAATTTTGCTGTAAGAAACCTTTCATTAATGCACTCATATCCTAGAAGAGCATCACTAGTGTCTGCTGAGAAGCAGACCCACGCCTTGGTGATGCTTATTGTCGTCCCTCCATGAAAAGAGAAATTTAAGATTATTTTTAAGAATCTGACCTTTATATGATTGTGCCGAGTGGTTAGGGAGCTCAGATACTGATCAAAAGAGCCTGGTTCCAGACCCAGATAAGTTATGGATGTCTTTCTCTTGAGGTCTCGCCTTCCTCATAAATCTTCTCTAGGGCGTATTTAACTAACAAGCCATTATCAGACCTCTGTGCAAGAAACTGCTTGAGAGGTTGGATTGGATTGTTTTACCTCTGAGCGCACTTTTTTTGCACACCATGGCCTAAATGGCCAGGTCACATGGACCCCGAAGGCTCAGAGTAGGTTGGGGGAGGTTATCCACTGGAACAGCTGTTGGGAGACAGATGCCTCCCGTCAAGCCCATCCAGCGTGTTCTTTAACGTTGGGTTGTTTTACCTCTGAGCGGCACTTTTTTGCACACCATGGGGTAAATGGCCAAGTCACATGGACCCCGAAGGCTCAGAGAAGGTTGGGGGAGGGGACCCACTGGAACAGCTGTTGGGAGACAGATGTTGGTAGCCTCCGTCAAGGCCATCAAGCGTGTTCTTTAACGTGCACAGGGTATGGCTCTCCCGCACACGGAGCCACGGCTTAACGTCCCATCCGACGGACGGCGGCCTTTCCAAGCCCATCGGTGTCCCCTACTGACCGTGGGCAGGGCGGGGAATTTTTGCGGAGATAAATCTCAACGCTGACCCAGCTGGGACTCGAATCTGGGAACTACAGATTATGAGCCTGGCGCGCTACCGACTGAGCCACCCCAGCCCCTGTTTGAGAGGTAAATTATTATTAAATAATTCAAAAAGTTTCGCTGAGAAATTTAACAACACAAATATAAAATAGTCGACAATAATCTTATATAAATAACTAATAAAATTTGATTATGCATATTATGGCCTCTTTTTTTTAACACTGCTGCCAGGGATTTAATCTGTAGTTCTCAGGTTCGAGTCCCGCTTAGGTCAGCGTTGAGATTTATCTCCGCAAAATTCCCCGCCCTGCTCTCGGTCAATCGATAGGCTTGGAAAGACCGCCGTCCATCAGATGGGACGTTAAACCTTGGCCCCGTATGCGGAAGAGCCATAGCCAATGCACGTTAAAGAACACGACTTGATGTGAAGTTACCATATGTCTCCTAACAGCTGTCCAGTGGGTCCCCTCCTCCCACCTTCTCTGAAACTTTGGGGGGTCTTTGTGACCTGTTCATTTAGCCCATTGTGTGCGAAAAAAAGTGGCGCTCAATCCAATTTTCAACACTTCTGTACCATTCCCTATTTTAGTGCTTACTATTGAAAATAAAAGTTTTCAAATTTCTTACATTTTATGTTGTTCTTTTAACTGTTGACATCTTTTGCGGTAGATAACGTGAATGGCTCGTGGTTTTGGCAAAAACTGTAGCCGTTTCCCCATATCATGCCAGCTCAAAGGTCAATTCAGAACACATTGCATATCAAATGAAAATATATGACGTCAAACATGACGCATAAAACGTTTGTCATTCTATGTGCATGACTCCGATTTTACGTGGCTCGTCAAAATAACCGAAATTAGTTCTTTCTTTATATTTTTATTTTCCTTCTGGAGCATTGGTATCTCGTAAGGTACAGTCGCTCAAAAAAGTATCCGAACACTATGGTTGATTACAGAATTTAGAAAAATATCTGGCAACGATTTTTTTTAGAAATTAGTGATCTGACAATCTTCGTGTCACAATCTTCGTGTCACGTGACACGAAGGACACAGTGTTCGGATATTTTTTTGAGCGACTGTACCCTACTTAGACAGGAAAGGATTAAGAATTTTTTCACCCTGATCAATTCTAAAAATGAGCCAACCCCAACCCCGATTACTGTCAAATTATCCAATAGACGGCTCAGTCGGTAGCGCGCCAGGCTCGTAATCTACAGTTCCCAGGTTCGAGTCGCAGCTGGGTCAGCTTTGAGATTTATCTCCGCAAAACTCCCCACCCTGACCACGGTCAGTAGGGGACACCAATGGGCTTGAAAAGGCCGCCGTCTGTCGGATGAGACGTAAAGCCGTGACCCCGTGTGCTTTAACGTGCACAGAGGGACACCCCGTGGCCCTCTGTGCACGTTAAAGAATACGCTTGGTGGCCTTGACGGGAGGCTACCATCTGTCCCCCAACAGCGGTTCCAGTTTGTCCGCTCCCGCAAGCTACCATCTGTCTCCCAACAGCTGTTCCAGTTTGTCCGCTCCCGCAAGCTACCATCTGTCTCCCAACAGCTGTTCCAGTGGGTTCCCTCTCCAAACCTTCTCTAAACCTTCGGGTCCTTAAGACCTGGTCATTTAGCCCATGGTGTGCAAAAAAAATGCCTCTAAGAGGTAAAATAAACAAAAATCTAATAGACATAAACAGCGACAAATTTTGCGTATGAACAATTACCTGTTACGAGAGGGAGAAAAGATTTGAGCCTTATTATTATTTATTTTTTTTTAATTTCATCTTCAATTTCTTTTTTAGTTTAAATTTTTAAAATAATTAATAATAATAGAAACATATTGCATTTTGCAATTCGCTGAAATGTTTCCTCCTTTTCATAAGAAGTAATCGCACGTAAGAATAAATTAACACACTTTGGTAGGACCTTTGTAGTTCATGGATATTGTATGTATGTACAACTTCATTCAAGAATTACAAAAACTAAGTTAATAATTTTACATGGTTAAAGCATATTTAATTTACTAATAAGGAGTTGTTGATGTTCCTCAGTAAGTCATATACAGGCGCACGAACAGGAAATAATATTATGTATCGTATACAGATCAGAGAGAAAGATTAATGCCGGAGGGATGAGGGAGCATCTAAGTTTTCGTTACCCTCAGATTTGTCACTCTTTCATATCTCTCTTTCTTTCTCTCTTTTAAAGGAATCTTTCTCAAAAATTTTTTATATTTCCTTAAAAGTGAGGTCTCCTACCATCTGTTTGGAAATTTAAAATCTGAAATAACACTGTCTATAAGAAGAGCATTACCGCAGTATTTCCTTAAGCAGGTACTAATTGCCAAAGAACGTATAAGGAAAAGAAGTTTAGCTTTGACAAAGCTAAACTTCTTTTGGTTGTTTCGATTCGTATCGTGCATTGGTTTAAGCTGGGAAGCAAACAATAAGGGGCAAGGAAATTATGCATCAAAAAATTTATATTTTAAAAAAGTATAAAAAAGTAACTGCACTATATATTTGAAAAAAAAATAATATCATGATTTTAATAAAGGTGTATTTTCTCCATCGGAATTATTTTTCGTTGAACCAACAATTACAAATTGAACGGATAGAGAAGATTTGAAATTAGCCTGAAGTTAATTTAGAAAATAAATTATTACAATTAGAAGCTTTCTTAGTTGCATAGAAAGTGGAAACAGAATTGATATTAATGGGAAATTGTTATAATAGGAAAAGCGAAGTGAATGGAAGTTGATAGTAACATGTAATTGCAAAAGCGTTCGTCCCCTGTAATGTTCGTTTCACCTCTACGCCAAATGCACGATACTCGATTTTACATTAATCTCTATGGAAGCTTAACTTCTTCTCCCTCTACAATCTTTGCTAATTGCTCCCGATTCTGAAGGAGAAGGCTCCCAGTACCATTCCGTTAATCCCTGTACCAACAGAAAGTCAAACTCCAATATATGACGTCAGCTTAAGTAGCATTTCAAAATTGACAATTCTTCTATTTTTAATTTTAATATTATTACTGGTGGATTCTGCGCTATTTTTTATACTAATATTCATTTATAAATATATTTTATCTAGGAAAAAATTTATTTATATTAAGTATCATTATTATATTTGATAATAAATAAGAATAATTTTCTTCCTAAATAAAATATATTTATAGATAATTATTAGTATAAAGATTAGCACAAGAATCCACCAGTTTATATATATATATAAATATATGAAATATTAAAATCAAAAGTATAAGAATTGTTTATATAGTATGATTCTTTAAGTGATGTCAAAAATTTGGTAATTTCCTTTGATTGATTTTGGTTCTTAATTTTTCAGATCAACCATGACGGGCGTTCTGAGGCGCCATCTATTGGTATCCTTTGTCATAGCAATCAGAATCCGCCTTCGTACTTTATAATGGAGCTCTACAACCAGTTTGGAGAGAAGTGCGGCTCTTGTCTCTTCAGCTTCGGTAGTGGTTGGTACAATCTGACCCTCCGCAATGCCGAGATATTAGACAAAATGTTGGCACAAGGAAGTTTCCAGTTCAAGGAGAAACTCATCGCCGTAAAGCCATTGGACTCCAAGGAGCATATTCTTCTAGTGCTGGAATATGAGGGGCGCGGGTGGCACAGTCGGTAGCGCGCCAGGCTCGTAATCTGTACTTCCCAGGTTCGAGTCCCAGCTGGGTCAGCGTTGAGATTTACCTCCGCAAAATTCCGCGCCCTACCCATGGTCAGTAGGGGACACCGATGGGCTTGGAAAGGCCGACGTCCGTCGGATTGGACGTTAAGCCGTGGCCCTTGTGCGGGAGAGCCATACCCTGTGCACGTTAAAGAACACGCTGGATGGCTTTGACGGGAGGCTACCATCTGTCTCCCAACAGCTGTTCCAATGGGTCCCCTTCAACAACCTTCTCTGAGCCTTCGGGGTCCATGTGACCTGGCCATTTAGCCCATGGTGTGCAAAAAAGTGCCGCTCAGAGGTAAAACAACCCAACCCAACGCTGGAATATGATTGAATGATGCCATCCGACTTTTCACTATACAGGACAGTACTACATCTTATGGATGGCACCAAGAGCCACCTTCGTGTGCTGGTTGAGGCCTATTGACACTGAGGCTGCGAAACAGAGCAGAGAGATTGGATTGTTTTACCTCTGAGCGGCACTTTTTTGCACACCACGGGCTAAATGGCCAGGCCACAAGAACCCCGAAGGCTCAGAGAAGGTTGGGGGAGGGGACCCACTGGAACAGCTGTTGGGAGACAGATGGTAGCCTCCCGTCAAGGCCATCCAGCGTGTTCTTTAATGTGCACAGGGTATGGCTCTCCCGCACACGGAGCCACGGCTTAACGTCCCATCCGACGGACGGCGGCCTTTCCAAGCCCATCGGTGTCCGCTACTGACCGTGGGCAGGGCGGGAAAATTTTGCGGACATAAATCTCAACGCTGACCCAGCTGGGACTCGAACCTGGGAACTACAGATTACGAGCCTGGCGTGCTACCGACTGAGCCACCCCCGCCCCAGAGAGGAGAGAGTATGTACCTATCGTCTGCATTACTTATATATTATAGAAATCTTCTGTTTCTTCATATCTCTGATTTTGGTACTTTCGAATTATCAGCCTTGTGTGCTGGTTGATGTCTATCAGAACGCTGACATTAAGACTGCAGAGCAGCTAGGAGAGTACCTATCGTCTACGTTATTTTCATATTATCGAATCAGTCAGTTCTTTCATATCTCTAATTATGGAACTTTCGAATTTTGAACCGTGCCGATGATTTATTGCCAATATGGTTAGGTAGCATTATGTTCTAATTTTTTCTACAACTCTAGACATGAATTGTGCCGAGAGCCTACCATTTTTAAGGGTAAATTCGAGCTCTTTTAATTTCAAAAACATGATATTCGCTACTTGAATATCAGTTATTTGGGGCAGATGTCCAAGTTCGAAGGGCGGGGGTGGCTCAGTCGGTAGCACGCCAGGCTCGTAATCTGTAGTTCCCAGGTTCGAGTCCCAGCTGGGTCAGCGTTGAGATTTATCTCCGCAAAATTCCCCGCCCTGCCCACGGTCAGTAGGGGACACCGATGGCTTGGAAAGGCCGCCGTCCGTCGGATGGGTCGTTAAGCCGTGGCCCCGTGTGCGGCAGAGCCATACCCTGTGCACCTTAAAGAACACACTGGATTGTTTTGACGGCGGGTTACCATCAGTCCAGTGGGTCCCCTCCCCCAACCTTCTCTGAGCCTTCGGGGTCCATGTGACCTGGCCATTTAGCCCATGGTGTGCAAAAAAGTGCCTCTCAGAGGTAAAACAACCCAAGTTCGAAACTCTGTTAGTTTCGTGGATAGTTGGGTGAGGAGACCCACTGGACAGCTGTTGGGAAAGGGTGTCAGCCTCCCGTCAAGGCCATCCAGCGTGTTCTTTAACGTACGTGGGTGTGTCTCTCCCACGCACTTACCAGGGCCACGGCTTAACCTCCAATCCGACGGATGGCGGCCTTTTCAAGCCCAACAGTGACCCCTATTCACTGTAGACAGGGCCGGGGTGTTTGACAGAGAATAATCTCTACACTTGCCCAGGTAGAACCCGAACTTGATAATTGCAGGTTACGAACCTGGCACGCTACCAACTGAGTCTCCTCTGTCAGCGTAATAAAAAAAAATGAGAATAATAAAAATAGAAAGAAGCAGGGAAAAGAGAAATGGTGACAATAAAATAGATGAATAAATAGTAAAGAGGCAGAATAAAACGATAAGATAATAGTGATAAAAAGATAAGAATTATGAGAGGGAAGAAGGGGGGATGGAAATAATGAGAAACAAAATATGAACGATGGGTTGGGTTGTTTTACCTCTGAGCGGCACTTTTTTGCACATCATGGGCTAAATGGCCAGGATACATGGACCCCGAAGGCTCAGAGAAGGTTGGGGGAGGGGACGCACTGGAACAGCTGTTGGGAGACAGTTGGTAGCCTCCCGTCAAGGCCATCCAGCGTGTTCTTTAACGTGCACAGGGTATGGCTCTCCCGCACACGGGGCCACGGCTTAACGTCCCATTCGACGGACGGCGGCCTTTCCAAGCCCATCGGTGTCCCCTACTGACCGTGGGCAGGGCGGGGAATTTTGCGGAGGTAAATCTCAACGCTGACCCAGTTGGGACTCGAACCTGGGAACTACAGATTACGAGCCTGGCGCGCTACCGACTGAGCCATCCCCGCCCCTCCTTCGTGGTCAGAGATAAAATTTCCACCTGTTCTTCATTGAACATTTTAGGGATAAACTTCCTTTGGACAAAGTCGCATGATATCTGTAACTCAGTTGAACAGTAGTAGTTCCCCACTATGGGGGAGAAAGGGTCGAGCCACAAGGGCTCACCTTGACCCTGAAGGGTCGATAGATATCCAGGGAGTCAAGAAGCAGATCTCAGAAACTTTAAAAAGGTTTACAACCGATGTCGTACAAGATCAAATAGGGCTTGGGATGGCAATCGTGAAACCAAGAGAGGCCAAAATAGCGATTGATTTCTTCTATATATATATATACAGGTGTACCAAAAATAAATGAATGAAAGTAAGCGAAGATTGTTTGGCCGTGTCAAACAGATTTTAGCGCTCTAAATATCCTCTGGATATAATCACTGTGGACGTGCAAAGAGTCATACGGGGCTATTTAGCCTTGATACAACCTACTGGGTATATTTGAGGGATCTCTAAATAAAAAAACATTGAAAGTGGAACTGTGTTTCTATATAGAATGTTTGTCTCAATTTGTTGAGACAGTCATTCAAATCTTTTAAGTAATTATATCTTCCAAACAAAAGAGAAAGCCTTTTAAGTTCTGCTTCTTTAGGGGAACAAAAAAAGGGGGGGGGGGTTGAGGAGATTAACGCAGCTCACTCGAGTGGGATCTGTGCAAACAACGGGCTAAATGGAAACCATCGCATTGTGAGTGTTGTGCGGAGCCAAAGTGGTACTCGAACCTAGGAACTGTAAAACGTGGGTGGGTTCGGATCTTCTAAACTGTATTTTCCCCTCAACTACTCTGAGCGTTTGTTGCAAAAATGGTTTCCAATGGATATGTCCTAACGGAAATTTTGCTGTAAGAAACCTTTCATTAATGCACTCATTTACTAGAAGAGCATCACTAGTGTATCTGCTGAGAAGCAGACCCACGCCTTGGTGATGCTTATTGTCGTCCCTCCCTGAAAAGAGAAATTTAAGATTATTTTTAAGTATCTGACCTTTATCTGTCCATCTGGTCTCTTGCAAGCCGAGAATATCTAAATTATAATGGTGGAATTCTTGTGTGAGGACATCAAGAGAAAAAGCTCTGTGCAGAGTCCTCACCTACGCCTATTTTTCAAGTATCAGTCGCACATCACCAATATCTGTTTATACAGCCACTCAATAGGTAGTTATGTCAAAAATATGGTATATTATGTCTCCATAGTAGTCTACTCAATAGGTATATTATGTCTCCATAGGTAGTTATGTCAAAAAGGCTTTTGACATAACTACCTATGGAGAGAAAATGGTTAGTGGGATGTTTAAAGAAACTATGTTTATTGAAAGAGGGAATGGAGACAATATCAAACAGCCCCCTAATCGCAGACATGGGGCAAAGAACCGTTCCCCCACTACTAAAGGCTGAAGCCATCTACACTGGAAGACTTCCTCCAATGTAGAATTTGACGATGCCAATAGAAGCAAAGAGTTCAGGCGCCTGCGATGACCTCTGCTCAGGATTATCCACCAGCTGATAAACATATCCTGTGAATCGAAATTTTGAATATTTTTTATGATAATGGTGTTGTTCCTATGGATTTTAGTAGAGTTATTATTGTCCCAACTTTTAAAAATGTGATCGCAGTTCTTGTGATAATTATAGGGGAATTAGTTTACTCTCTGTTCCAGGTAAAAGTTCTTTGCATGATTATACTTAATAGAATTAAGAATTTGGTTGATGTACAACTGCGTGATGAACAGTGTAGATTCTAAAGTGGTAGGGGATGTATTGATAAAATATTTTCACTTAAACAGATTTTTGAGAAATGTTTAGAGTTTCAGAAACCTGTGGTTGCTAGCTTTATAGATTTCAAAAAGGCTTTTGACTCTGTTGATCGACATAATTTGTGGTTGATTGTTAGATCATATGGAATACCTGATAAGTTGGTTAGTGTAATGAGAGCTCTCTATAATAACACATTGCCGTGTGTGAGAGCTAGTACGTCTTTCAGCGATTGGTTAGCATTGCTAGTGGAATTAGACAAGGGTGCATTTTGTCTCCTTTTCTCTTTAGTTATTCATTATGCAATGCGAAATTCTTTGCAAGGGAAAGATTTTAACTCTAAATGGTCTAGAGATTTCGAAATTTCTGGTTTAGATTATGCAGATAATTTCGCCCTCTTGGCTACTGATGTTGATGAGAAGAATTTGTTCATTAGGGCTGTTAATGAGACTGGTAATAGAGTAGGTTTGGCGATAAACAGAGAAAAAACGAAAGGGATATAAATTGGTCAGGCAGATGGTTTTCAGTTGCTTTGAGTGGCTGTATCGAGCAAGTGACTCAGTTTAATTATCCTGGGAGATATGTAACAGATATCGGTGATGTGCGACTGAGATAAATAGAGTAGGAATTGCCGCTGGGACTTTTAGGAATTTATGGAGACTATCGAAAAATAGGCGTATACACCTAATGACTGTAATTAAGCTGTATAATAATTTGGTTCTTTCTAAGGTTAGTTATGGTAGCGAAACATGGACCCTTTGTAAGCAGGATAACAAGAAACTTGATGCCTTTGATTCTAGATGCTTACGCAGTGTCTTGTTCATTAGGTGGTTTTACTTTGTAAGTAATGATGAGGTTAGAAGAAGTCATCAACTTCTTTTCAGCAGCATATTGTGCTGAGAGGGACTGCGTTGGTTTGGCCATGTTGCCCTTATGCATATCTACAGATTTGCAAAGAGGATTATGAACAGTGTGCCTAAGGGTATCAGAAAAAGGGGGAGACCTAGGATGCGATGGACAGACAATGTCAAACAGATCTTGCTAGAATTGGCCTAGAGTGGCCAATTGCAGCAGCTGTAGCTCAAAAGAGACACGTCTGGTGAGCCAAACTACACAGTCTGGTTGGACCTCCGTAGTCGATGTCTGCATGAGGATTTTGTATGTATGTAGTTATTAAGAAATTAATCACAGATGCTTGTTGGAACAGACAGTTAAAAATTGCCCACTATGTTAAGAAGTAAACCCTAAAACACAGTAAATTTCTTTCAAATTGATTATTTTGTAGTGTGCAACTATCACTGCGGTTTTGTTTTGATATTTAAGTATAAGGAATACGTTTTGGTCACCGCTGGATTTCATTATACTTTCACTATAAATAGTTGTTCCTATTGGATAAAAAAGATTGAGTGCTCTAGAAAATACTATATTTTATGAATAGTTTTAATTTGCAAGATATTGAGAATGAAGAGAATTAAACGAGATTCCATATTACCAGAATAGGCATCTAACCATCAATTTATTGACTTATATGCAATTATTTATCTATATTTCACCTAATGTGTAGTTGTAGTATTAATGTGTAATGCAAGTTGGCGAAGCTATTTGTGCGGATTTTATTTTCAAATCATTAACATTTATTCCGGGTAAACTATCACATATTATATTACCATTACTCAATATTTGCATGTTAAATTTACAATAAAAATAAATACCCCCTCAAGCAGCTGCTTGCCACAGAGGTCCGACAGGAGCCTGTCAGTTTGTATACCAAAGTAGAAGATCGAGAGGATGGCAGGACCTCAGCAGAAAAACAACACATACAACCATGCCTTATCCGGGGCTCGAACCCAGGTCCCTTAGATCAGTAGCCAAGCGCGCTAACCACTCGGCCATGGGACGGCTAAATTTACAATGGATGGAATATAATCTTGAAAGGACTGCAATTTACAGGCCTTTGTTTTCGTTGCTTTAGTCCAGAATTTGTTCCGAATATTTCTTATTTTTAATAGTATTTCCTATAGTAAGAAAAAATTTCCTTTTCAATTTCGTAAGAGGTTCAAAAAAATTATTTAACTTTTAGTAATATATTATTAAAAATTTACTCTTTTAGCTATGGCATTTGTAAATGAATCAAAAACACTCTGGTTAACGTGGTCGAGCATTCATTATTTCGCTACACAATATTGCAGATGGAATATTATTGTGTCAACAATTGAATCCTCTTTGACGAAACACAAGAGCTTCCCTTCTACTCAATTCATTTTTGCCATGTCCCTTATCGAGTGAAGCCGAAGGTCCTGTCGGTTCCTGTCAGAGAGCTGAAATGGAAGAAGAGTCATTCTGCGGGGATATCTAAGAACACAGGTAAGGTAAGACAGCAGAGGTAGGAGAAATTTTATCCCTTGCATTAAAATATTCACATGAATTTAATAGTGGGGCGGGGGTGGCTCAGTCGGTAGCGCGTCAGCCTCGTAATCTGTAGTTCCCAGGTTCGAGTCCCAGCTGGGACAGCGTTGAGATTTATCTCCGCAAAATTCCTCGCCCTGCCCACGGTCAGTAGGGGACACCGATGGGCTTGGAAAGGCCGCCGTCCGTCGAATGGGACGTTAAGCCGTGGCCCCGTGTGTGGGAGAGCCATACTCTGTGCACGTTAAAGAACACGCTGGATGGCCTTGACGGGAGACTATCATCTGTCTCCCAACAGCTGTTCCAGTGGGTCCCCTCCCCCAACCTTCTCTGAGCCTTCGGGGCCCATGTGACCTGGCCATTTAGCCCATTGTGTGCAAAAAACTGCCGCTCACAGGTAAAACAATCCAATCCAATCTGACCACGAAGGACACGTCATATTAGAAATTTCTTAATGTTTCTAACTGAAGTACCCTCAGGCAGAAATTTTCAGGTTCATAGCACACCTAGGTGGAAATTTGATCTCTAACCTGACTGGACAAGTCACAACCAAAATTTCGTAACTTTTCTGCAACGTAGAACTCGAAATACCTTCAGTTGTCAATTGTTGATCTCCCTTGTATCTATCGGATGCAAAATTTCGTAAACGTTCTGAGATCTACATCCCGAAATAATCGCAAGCCTCAATTTTTCATTTTTTAGCATTTCTAGATCAAGATTCGACCTCTATTTGACTTCGAAGTTCACACCAGATGTCAAATTCAGAAATTTTCTCGCTAACCCAGATTATCCCTTGGTGTATATAACAACCATAATACATAATCTTTTCTGCATCAAAGTTAAAATTAATGTGATCCTTCTTTCCCTCTCAACGCAGTTATCTCTATATGTATGTGCGGGGGTGCCTCAGTAGGTAGCGCGCCAGGCTCGTAATCTGTAGTTCCCAGGTTCGAGTCCCAGCTATGTCAGCGTTGAGATTTATCTCCGCAAAATTCCCCGCCCTGCCCACGGTCAGTAGGGGACACCGATGGGCTTGGAAAGACCGCCGTCCGTCGGATGGGACGTTAAGCCGTGGCCCCGTGTATGGGAGAGCCATACCCTGTGCACGTTAAAGAACACGCTGGATGGTCTTGACGGGAGGCTACCATCTGTCTCCCAACAGCTGTTCCAATGGGTCTCCTCCCCCAACCTTCTCTGAGCCTTCGGGGTCCATGTGACCTGGCCATTTAGCCCATGGTGTGCAAAAATGTGCCGCTCATAGGTAAAACAACCCAACCCAACCTAACCCCCTACCAATTTTCATTGCTTCTCCTAAACCCTTACCAAATCTAGCTCTTCCTGCAAACTTCTTCTCATCAGTGATTGGTACATTTTAACTCAAATAATGGTCCCCGCAAGGAGGATTCCTAAAATGTACAAGGACGAATTGCATTTATAGTTCTTTATCTGTGGTTCATTTATGGTTACTTTGCGATTTGAATCTAAAAACGTGGGTGTAGAAATTCAAAGGCTCCAGAAATTTTTATGTGACCAACAGCCAATTCCATCCTGTGATCGGTATGAGATAACCAGTGTTGCCATACTGAAATAGCATAATTCCAGCCAAAAGCAATGAAAATTAATGCTTCATGTAATCGCGTAAATTGTGCTTTTCCCATAAAGTTTTTGATATTTTGAAACCAGTACGCCTATCTCCTCACCTTTCCTACGTTCGTTGATTCCTAGGGGTGCGGGGAACACAGCACCGCTCTATATTTTATGTTAGTGGTTCTCAAACTGTGGGTCGCTACCCTCAGGCCGCTTGGAAGGGGTCTCAAAGCTCAGGAAGTTTATATTTGCTGGTATATTTAGAATAAAAAATATTTTAATAATATGATAGTGTTTGTTACAAATTTATTGCTTAAAATGCAAAAAGATAATTTTATTTAATTTTGTTATATGTAAATGAAATTATCAGATATATCTACATACGTCATGAATTGCAGACAAGAGGGAAGGAGAATAATAATTTTATGTTCCATTCTAGTTAGGTTGGGTTGTTTTACCTCTGAGCGGCACTTTTTTGCACACCATGGGCTAAATGGGCAGGTCACATGGACCCCGAAGGCTCAGAGAAGTTTGGGAGAGGGGACCCACTGGAACAGCTGTTGGGAGACAGATGGTAGCCTCCCGTCAAGGCCATCCAGCATGTTCTTTAACGTGCAAAGGGTATGGCTCTCCCGCACACGGGGCCACGGCTTAACGTCCCATCCGACGGACGGCGGCCTTTCCAAACCCATCGGTGTCCCCTACTGACCGTGGGCAGGGCGGGGAATTTTTGCGGAGATAAATCTCAACGCGCACCCAGCTGGGACTCGAACCTGTGAACTACAGATTACGAGCCTGGCGCGCTACCGACTGAGCCACCCCCGCCCCCCAGGAAGAGGGAAGGAGAATAATAATTTTATGTTCCATTCCAGAGAGTCAAATAATTTTGTGTGCTATTCTACGGGACTGCATAATTTTTTAGAATTTTGGGGTCAAACTGTTTGTAAAACACTGCATAATTTTTTAAAATTTTGGGGTCAAACTGTTTGTAAAACACTGCTTTATGTTTTAATTATGAATTCAGTGGAATCGTGTAAGAAACCATCATTCTGCGATATAATTTCGTTCAAATCCATAGTCGAGATGATGTCTGATATTTTTAATTAATATTATGAGCTCCAAGCCTATGGCTTGTATTATCGAAGTCTAAAATAGTGCCTGATTGACAATAACAAAAATAAAACACATTTGTTTGGAAAATAAAATCTGAAAACCCACTATTTATCTAGAAAATAGCGACAATTCTCAGTGGTTCCATGATAAGTACTAACTGCTTCGCGATTCTAAAGAGTTTGGCTCTTGAAATCACTCCGCTAGACCTAACTTTGCATTCTCAGAAACTTCAACCGCCAAAAAAACGTAACGTAGAAACGTACGATCTTCGACGGTTATTTCACACACCAGGCATCTCATTAAAAAAAAGAGAGCCGGAAAACTAAAAGAGAAGTAGCAGAAAAGAGATAGAAAAGCTTTCCTAAAAACATTTTCCCTTTAGAAGACAAAAAAGTACCTTAAAAAGAAACCATTCACTCGATCGCAAACGTAAAGACACCACGCGCTCAAAAAATGGCCACGATACGCTACACGGGTCAGCTCGATAGAGGGCGCCCTGCGCATCGCCTCCGTGCCATGTGAAGAGCAGCAGAGAGCAAGCGTCACTCACACAGGAGGGGCCAGCGCTCGGCACAGATCCAAGCCCGATCATTGGCTTAGCGCGCCGAGCGACGGCTCCTCCCCCCAGCCGGTCGGAGACGAGTGGCGCCTATGACGTCAAACCTCTCCGCCGACTGAGGCACGAATGTTTTGGTTTTGGACTTGGAAAAAACTGCACTCGCTCGCGCGGACGAGCGGAAGCTGTTCAATCTCGCCTTTTTAAAGCAAAAAACAAAATTTTTGGCCGAGGCCAAAAACAAAATACAACAAGAAACTGATACTCAATAGTCCAAAAAAGGACACAAAAATAAAACCGGGCACGCAGGACACAGGGAACATATAAAAAAACACTACAAAAAAAGAAAATCTTTCCAATTTTTCCAGAAGAGGGGTTTTTTTTTGAAACCTCTATCGAGGCTTCGCCTCTTCTGGACACATTTACAAATAACACGAAAGGTAGTACTGGGCAACCAATGATCATTATTAAAATGTCTATAGCATCGGCCCTTCCAAAGCAGCGCTTTCGTCGTGCTGAGTACTATATTCATGACATAATTGTTTTTCCTGGTTCCATTAGTGTGGAAGATGACTTCTTCTAACGAGAGGCTCTGGATTTTCATCCAGTTACATATGTCCTTCCAAACCGCTGCCGCAAATGGACAATGATAAAGAATATGGCCGATATCTTCGATATTATCGCAAATTTGACATTTATCGGAGATAAAGGCCATTCTACGATGTAGAATAAACCGGGTCGGAAGGGCATTGTGAGCCGCTAGCCAGTTAATGTCCCGATACTCAGTAATGGTACCAGGATTATAAATATTGTCCTTGGCTTTAGCCCAGTCGATATTATGATATCAGTAGGCAATGGGAGCCACCCAGGGCGGCAGAAAAGACAGATACAGGTCCCTTAGAGGCATTTCGCTGACCGAAGCACCGCTACTCAGCCTCTCACAGTACCTGTATACGTCCGCCAGCTCTCTATAACGTTGGGACATGTTTACAGATTTCGGGCCACGATATTCTGCCACCTGGCTTCCCAGTTCACAGAATTTCCAGCCCAAATAGTTACTGAAAGCGGCTCCTGGAAAATCAACATTACTAATATTAAGTGCCGAACGAACATGAATCCCAAAGGGGCTGCACCTACAAAAGAGATCGAAGTGAAAAGTAAAGCAATTTAATATAATAATTTACTTTAATTAAGTGGCGGTTGACAAATTAATCATGCTAATTTGGTTCAGGATATTAAATTTATTTTATGATATCAATACATATTTTACTATCATATCAAATTATCCCAAAATATAAAATATTATTCACTAATTTTTTTCTAACTTCGCTTTTGCGGAAAAGGGTAAAGAGTGAATTTTTATTCCAAATCATCACTTTCTGCAGGGCGAGAAAGGTGCTATAACAGATTCAACACAGCTGAGTTAAATTAAAAACTTAATAACTATACGAACTGTTTTAGGGGGCGGGGGTGGCTCAGTCGGTATCGCGCCAGGCTCGTAATCTGTAGTTCCCAGGAGATCTGATCGATTGCAGGAGAGGAGCCAGTTCCTTGCGTTATTTTTCCACCGCCCAGCGAGGTTTTAAATAGCTTACACCACGTCACTAATTTTACATATTTCTTAAATTTTACCATCATGATTAACTTTACACAAGAATTCGCTAAAATTATTTTTCTTAATAAAATCTCATTTTGTAAAACAAGAGGTAGCTATGCTCAACATAGAAATTTTAATATTTTGAACATTCTACTATATTTAATATATTATAATAAATTGAAATTTATGGCTTAATGCGAGACAACATGTTTTGTTTAGTTATATTTATTAGATTTTAGGATATTTTCAATTAAAGTCACATCGAGTTTCTTACTTGTATAAACTGTCAATAGATGGCAGCAGGCACTTCTCGTATCAACCATAAAAAAATTTACTATTAGAACAAACTGCAGACACCTATATATGTCGATATGCTCCAGGGAACACCAAACTGCAACATACATTGACTTACATGTTCGCAAGATGATTAAATGTATTAATTTATATATTAATTTTAAAAATTCTGCAAAATTACTCAAAATAAACATACAACGGCTTTTCCAGGTATCGTAAAATATACTCCTGAACGGGATAAAATACTCACTGAATAACTTTAGGGTCAGCTATCACTATGCCAAACAGTCATGGGTGTTAGACAGGTTGAAACACTGATTAAATCGCTATAAATATACCAAGAGTAAGACAAACCACAGCTACAGTGGACTAAAAATCATTGCACTGCGCATGAGCAGATCGTCCCTTACAAGTGTTTTTGTGCATGCACATCAATTTGCCACGTTCAGCTTCGGTAAAATTCCGCAGAACGGCGCCACTTACGCTTGTGCGAAGCTAGCCTTCTTCTCCTTAGACCTTCTTTGACACTAATACAGAAATGTTCAAGTGAAAAAATAGCTGAGAGGGTTGATGAAACCTTGAAGATTCAATCTTTTTATTTGGTAAATAATTCAATTTCTACAAAAGTAGAAACTGGAGCAAGATGTAATTGGTGGTACAGATGATGTCTGTTGAATTGAAGCGAATCGTTAATTTTTTTAAATATTATTTTAATATTTCAACAGGTAGCTACAATTATCACGAAAAAATGTTTATATGTATTGGAATCAATAAAATTGTGAAGTGGTACTCGTTTTATTTTCGATAAATTCTCAGTTAGATGTATCTGAAGTGTCATTAGATGTATAAAGGATTTAGTTTTGTCTTAGCTTATTTATTGCTATAGAGACTCCACGAGGACAGATTTTACGACTAATGTGTAAAATATGTCAAATATATTTCTAAATGAATTCTTTGATGCTGTAGATTTTCCGTTTTATTTAATAGAGGACTGAAGCAGGATATTATGTTATATCGATGTGACATAACACAGTTTGAAGACGATGTGTTTCTATAACACAACATAAAGTATATTAAATGTTAGATCTCTAGCACTAGACAGCTAAATATTGATTTCTGAGAGTATTTTCGGTCGCAGATCTCAGAAATGCTATGAAATTTGGATGTGATTGGTTCTTTTTTAAGGAGAAGTAGGTACTCCCCTACACAAAGGATAGAGATAACCTAGAAGCTTGATATGGCTTGTTGCGGTTTCTCATAAAACATACAAACACACAAGAAGATTGCTCCCACTGGTCTTAATAGTTAGGTATGGCAACGCCAAACCCTGATGTGACCATCATCTGCACCCACACAGAAATGTGACTCATCCGCATCATGCTGTCGTACATGGAATCATTTGCATAGGATATCCGATCTAGGTATGGTAATGATTTGGTGTCACTGCATTCCACGTTTATGAATGTTTTAAATTTTGTTTCCTTGAGTGCATGTTAGATGCCTCAGTTTGTCAGAAAATCTTAACCTGAAACAATGAGATAAATTCCGCCACATTTCAAAATATTCACGATAGCCGAAGATGTAAATGCAATTTTGTCAGACTCTAGAGCAGTCGCTTCCAACCCAAACTTAATGTAGAGCCAATAGGAAAAAACTATATCCTTAAAAAGCCGCATGAAAAATTCTCTACTTACAAAAGTAAACATATATTTCTAAATGAGTACTGAATAAAAAAAAATAAATACCCCCTCAAGCAGCTGCTTGCCACAGAGGTCTGACAGGAGCCTGTCGGTTTATATACCATAGAAGGTCTGAGAGGATGGCAGGACCGCAGCAGAAAAACGACACATACATCCATGCCTTACCCGGGGCTCGAACCCAGGACCCTTAGATCAGTAGCCAAGCATAGCAAAAAAAAACTGTTTTTTAAAGAATCAAGAAAATCTTTTGATTAAAAATAAAAATACACATTTTTAATGAGTAGTATGAATAGTAAAAATCGTTTAATTATATAAACCAAAACTGTTTGATCAAGAAATTGGAATAAATGAGCTAGAATCAACATTTTGATTATTTGTGTTATGAGCAGCATTCTTTTGCAATGAATACCGGGTTGAACGGAGCCTGTTGTAGAAGATAAAATAATAAAGGATTTTAAATATGAATTTTTTCAATTTTCCAATATTTTGAGATACTCTTAATTGTTAGGGGGACGACGATTTATAGGGAAACCTACGCACGAAATCTGGCTTGACTGTCAAAAGTGTTCCAAGGAAAATTCACATTTTCTCGTTTTTTAAAAATAATATATTAATCATACCTAAAATTTGCTCTGATTTTTATTTTTATTTGAAGGAATTTAAAGAACAGTATTTTTTTACCAATTATGTCAAATCACGACCTATATACGAAATTAATTCCGTCTGTCATATTCATAAAGTAATCGAAATTAAGGTTTTCCCTATTTGACAATAACCATCAGTACTTACACGTGTCGAAATATTTTAAGGCCTGATCTGCCAAATATCCCTTGAAACGGGTTTATAACTTTAAAAACTTTCACGTCATTTTTGAAATTAGCTATGACGTGAATTTAACCCGAGAATATTGATAAAAAAGCAATTTATATGTTGTAAATTACAGCAGATTAATTTTAATCTAACGTATTGTTTAAGATATCAGGTTTTCAATTTTTACATTATAGTAAATTATGATAATATAATGAAACTATAAGCATAATTATTTAATCATTTTTCCATAATATAAATATTACCGTTGAGAAACTTTGGACGGTTATTATATAAATTTATGTTTATTTCTATATAACAAGTAGGGTATATATATAGATTTCTGTATAACTGGTAGAATATTCCACGTATATAAGAAAACGAAAGAAAAGCAACGGTTAGATACACTCAATAATCACAATCTCTTTATCTATTTATTATATTGTCTCCAATCGAGCATATCTGGGACTGGATCGGAGAAAGACTCTTCCGCGGACCACGGCAGGCAACGACCATCGCTGAATTTCGCGTCCAAGTTGAAAGCGCATGGAATGGTATCCCCCAGCGTGATATGCATCATTTGTACGACCGATCGCATGCCAGATTGGAAGATTGTATTGCTGCTCGAGGAGGTTCAACATCTTATTAAAATGTGTCTTCTGTAAAATATAACATTCATTAAAAGATTGAATAAACATTGAATCACTCCACACGTGTGATCACTGTCCTTTCTCAACAAGTTGTTTCTACTAAATAATTCTCATAAATTACGCTTCAATTGTTAATGGTGTTCTTTTTTTCAATTTCCACCAGTGTATAAAGTTCATTTAGAAATTAATTTTAACAGTAACAAATCATCATTACCTATTTCTGTTTCTGATTTAAAAAAAAAATATGTACACTCCTCATCAAATATTTCCTCAATAAGAAGGAATATCATGCTTATGATACAAAGTGACTGAAAAGGTAGTAGTGTAGATAACAAACGATCATTTTCTCACCCCGTTTAATGAGTTGGATATAGGAATATTACGGTGACATCAGTATGAGGTGTTGCCGCCTTTCGCGACAATACAATACATTAGGAATTGAATAAAAAAGCTTCCTAATAAGGTCCTCCAGATTTGCTGCACTTGTACTTAAGATCCGTCACATTATGAGTCAGTTCTGTCCTCAGATGTCGTTTCATGAAGACATCGTTCAGGTCCCAGATGTGCTCAATCGGCGATAGATACAGCAACTGAGCTGGCCATGGTAGCACGGGAATGGCTTATAGACACTATTGAGCAATGCGTGCGGTATGTGATCTGGAATTATCCTGCTGGAATGTGGTGTTTGGCATGCAGTGCAGGAGTGGTAAAACCATAGAGTGGTGAATTGTATCGAGATACCGCTGGATGGTTGAATTACCCTCCATCGTTATGAGAGAAGATCAATTGTCATAAGAGATGGTACCTAACATCAGGTTTCAGCAGTGACCGCTTATATGGTGATCAACAATACACCACGTAGAACCTCTTTCATTGTTATGTCGCCACACATGTTAGTGCGACTATCATTCTATCCCAAACATAAGTAGGCCTCATCGCTGGAGACAATACCAATCGTATTAGAATAATATGACCACCTACCATAGTATATGTATGATAGGTGGTCACATTATTCTAATACGACTGTGTATATCACCACTCATCATGTCATTCTGCTCGTTCGTTGCACCACTGCAATCTTCCGTGCATGTGATTTTGAGTGAGCTATATGCAGAGGAGAGGACACCTCCTTTGCATTCCAACTTATTGCAAGCTTCAGTGAATGTTACTGACAGATATGAGGCCCCCCATCAGTTGGCGTGTCACTGGATATTTGTGTGTTCAAGTAACGTTTCTGGTACTGACAGCCACAAGGCAAAGTTGATGATTTTCCTGATTCGTCGACACTCAAGGACTACCATATCCTGAAAAATGACGTGAACGACCTTCCCGTGTAAGTTTCTGCCAGAGTGGCCAACTGTTCGCGCGTGCCAGGCTCGTAATCTCTAGTTCCCTGGTTCGAGTCCCAGCTGGGTCAGAGTTGAGATTTATCTGCGCAAAATTTCCCCGCCCTGCCCACGGTCAGTAGGGGACACCGATGGGCTTGAAAAGGCCGCCGTCGGTCGGATGGGACGTTAAGCCGTGGGCCCGTGTGCGGGAGAGCCATACTCTGTGCACGTTAAAGAACACGCTGGATGGCCTTGACGGGAAGCTACCATCTGTCTCCCAACAGCTGTTCCAGTGGGTCCCCTCCCCCAACCTTCTCTGAGCCTTCGTGGTCCTTGTGGCCTGGCCAATTAGCCTATGGTGTGCAAAAAAGTGCCGCTCAGAGGTAAAACAATCCAATACAATCCAACTGTTCGCGCATCAGGTCCCAATTGCTGCAAAAAGTAGAATAGACCATTCTGCTGCAGATAGATATATGATTAAATCTTGTTCAAACTCGCTGAGTTGATTAAACATCTGTGTACGACATACAAACGGCATTACCGTTCGATGGCAACCAGACTTACAGGTCAGGTTAGTCTTCTTTAATCTGCACTGCACACTTTTCCCCAATGACAACTTTTTCTACAACTAATGGAATCCGCGTCCATTCTAATTTCCATAAACGTAGCTATACCCGTTCTGGGAGGGTCATTGTTTATCATTAGAAGTGCATTCCGAAATCTAAGATATCGAATAACGTTCGAAAGAAAAATTTATTCTAAAAATATCACGTGCGTTTCGTAGTGGAAATTTGGTATAATATGACATAAATTTGATCTTGAAAATAAGCTCGATCCCAAAAACTGTAGTTTGTTTCAGTCGGTAATTTATGTTATGTTACTACATATTAATAAACTGTTTAATGAATTATTTTCTTAATTGTTTTTGATTTATTTAATTCATAAACGAATAAAATCATCCTTATATTACACATTTCTTTATACAGCTTTCTCGTGCTTCTTATGCTTAGTAAAACTACCGCCCAGAATATTAAGAAATATACTATATTCATTTTATCTTCTATTTATTATTACATAATTTGAGAATTAAATTGACGTTTCTAGAAAGTTTTCGCGCGCGTGAGAACTAAGAAATATTGCGAATTTCGAATTAAATTTTGCAACACCATGTGCTAAAAATGATCGGGATGTTGAACTGTTTACTATAAAGCAGTGAATCTCAACTTTTTAAGCTTCACGTACCCCCTGCAAATGTGTATGTAACTGGCGTACCCCTTGTATAGGTAGATAAAACTACAGTTGTACTATAACAAAGGGAATAAAACTTTGTTACTAGACGTAGCGACTTTTGAGCTCTCGCGGCGTACCCCAAAAAATTTTACCGCGTACTCCACGTTGAGATCATCATCATTATCCTCAAGCAGCCATGGGCTACGGAGGTCCAACCAGACCGTGCAATTTAGTTCTCAAACCATGTCTGTCTTAAGCTACATCTGCTGCGTCCGGCCACTGCATACCATTTCTAACATGATCCTGTTTGACATTGTCTGCCCACCGCATCCTAGGTCTCCCCCTCTTTCTGAGGACTTTAGGCACACTGTTCATAACCCTATTTTAAAATCTTTAATTATCCATATGGGCAACATGGCCAAACCAACGGAGTTTCTCTCTGCAGAATATGCTGCTTAAAGGAGGTTGCAAACTCCTTTGCCTAACCTCATCATTAGTTATAAGGTTGAACCACCTAATGCCCAAGACACTGCTAAGCATCTGGAATCAAAAGCATCTAGTTTCCTGTTATCTTATTTACAAAGTGTCCAAGTTTCACTACTCTAACTAACCCTAGAAAGAACCAAACTATTATACAGTCTAATTTTAGTCTTTAGGTGAATACGCCTATTTCTCCAAAATCTCCATAGATTCTTAAAAGTCCCGGCAGCAATCCCTATTCGTCTGTTAATCTCATGCCGCACATCACCAGTATCTGTTACAGAGCTCCCAAGGTAAACTGTGACACTTGCTCAAGACTGAAACCATTCAGATTAATTGAATCACAGCATGTCTGACCAATTTTCATCACTTTAATTTTCTCTCTGTTTATAACCAAACCTACTCTACTACCAGTATCATCAACAGCTCGAATGAAAGAGTTCATCTCATCAGCATCATTTGCCAAAAGGGCTAAATCATCAACATAATCTAAATCAGAGATTTTCGTATCTCCAGCCCATTTAAGGCCAAAGTCTTGAAGTGAATTTCGCATAACATTATCAATAACCAAACAAAAGAGAAAACGAGACAAAATGCACCCTTGTCGAACACCAGAAGTAATGCTAAATCAATTGCTACAAACCTTACCAACTCTCAAACACGACTCAGTGTTATTATAGAGAGCTTTCATTACGTTAACTAACTTGTCAGGTATACCATATGATCTCACAATCAACCACAAATTATGACGATCAACAGAGTCGAAAGCCTTTTTGAAATCAACAAAGCTAACAACCAAAGATTTCTAAAACTCTAAACATTTCTCAAGAATCTGCCTAAATGAAAATATCTGATCCACACATCCCCTACCACTTCTGAATCCACATTGCTCATAACGCAATTGACTGTCAACCAGATTTTTAATTTATTAAGCACAATCATGGAAAGAACTTTACCTGGAACAGAGAGTAGGCTGATACCCCTATAGTTATCAAAAGAACTGAGATTACCTTTTTTGAAAATAGGGATAACAATAGCTCTGGTAAAATCCTTAGGAACCATGCCTTTATCATAAAAGATATTCAGAATTTCAGTCATCCAAGTGGTAACCGAAACATTCCCAGCTCTAAGTATTTCTGTAGTAATTTCATCTACCCCTGGGGATTTATGTAGTTTAAGTTTAGAAACAGCCAAAATAACTTCAGATTGTGTTATAGGGCCAACATTAAAGCCACCAATGCATCTATCGTCATTGCAAACAATGGGAGTAGAACTAACCACATTGTTTAGAATATCACTGAAATGCTCAGCCCACCTAGCATGACAGAATCCTCACCTTCTATAAACTTACATTGTTTACCTTCAATCCCTGTATACCTGTCAGTTTTCTACCACACAAAACATTAACTATCTGGTACAGTTTTTGTGCGGTCTAACTGCTTCCTCGGCTTTGTCATCCAAGCTATCAAGCCAAAGATTCTTATCAGGAACTAACTATCCTTTACATGTTTATTAAGCTTTCTTTAATCGTTTCTATTAGGACTAGTAAGGTATTAATTAAGGACATTCCTGAGGTTCTTTCTTTCCGAAATTAGCTCAAGTGTCTTATCACTCAGTTAATTCTGTCTCTTCTGCTCCTTTTTTTCCCTAAAAGACACTGTTAGTGTCCAAAAAAGCCCCAGCACAACACTTTTTAAGCCTAGCACAACACTTTTTAAGTTTAAGTTGCAACACTGCAACACACTTTTAAAAAGGTAATGGTCAGATCCAATTTCAACTCCCCTATATGACCTGGTATTCCTAACAGAACTAGCCCATTTGCTGTTAATTAATATGTAATCAATCATATTCTTATGGAGACCATCAGGTGAAACCCATGTGAACTTATGTATGTCGCGGTATTTGTAATAAGTGTTAGTTATTCTGAATCCATTGAGTTTACTTACCTGTAGGAGACGTTGCCCATTGCCATTGCAGCTACCAATACCAAAAGACCTGTTACTCCTCCCCAAAGGTCAGAGTCAGTACCAACTTTGGCATTGAAGTCACCAAGAACAAGGGTAATATCTCCTTTCTTGACAAAATTCAAAATATCCTGAAGTTGTGCATAAAACCTATCCTTCTCATCCTCATTGGCATCCTCAGTGGGGGCATAACAGCAGGTAACATGCAAGTCTTTAACGCTTGTCTGAAATTTTGCTGTAAGAAACCTTTCATTAATGCACTCGTATCCTAGAAGAGCATCACTAGCGTGTCTGCTGAAAGGCAGATCTATGCCTTCGTGAGGTTTATTGTCGTCCCTCCCTCAAAAGAGAAATTTAAGATTATTTTTAAGAATCTGACCTTTATCTGTCCATCTGGTCTCTTGCAGGCCGAGAATGCCTAAATTATAACGGTGGAATTCTTGTGTGAGGACATGAAAAGAAAAGCTCTGTGCAGAATCCTCACATTCCAACTCCCTATGGAGAGAAAATGGTTAGTGGGATGTTTAAAGAAACTATGTTTATTCAGAGAGGGAATGCCGACAATATCAAACAGCCCCCTAATCGCAGACGTGGGGCAAAGACCTGTTCCCCCACCACTAAAGGTTGAATCCCATCTACACTGGAAGACTTCCTCCAATGTAGAATTTCACGATGCCAACAGAAGCAAAGAGTTCAGGTGCCTGCGATGACCTCTGCTCAGGATTATCCACCAGCTGATAAACATATCCTGTGAACCCCTACTGTAAAGAATGATCGGGATACCGAAACGTGTACTATCAAAAATAATCGATATGTTGAATATCAAGAAACTCATTCATCAAAAGAGAAACATCACACGTTCAAATATAAAATAAAAAACAAAAGAAAGGTATAGATTTTTATTAAAAATAATTAAATATGAGAATGAAATTTGGATCCTTGACAAGCAAGATAAAGAGGAGGCTAAAAACCTCTGATCCAGACACTTCAACACCAATTTGGGTATTTAGGTGTAATTATGCAATATCGAGGAGCTAAGAGGCAGGGTCATGAAACTCTTTTAAGCAGATCTTACAGGAAGAGTTGGGTTGAGTTGTTTTACCTCTGAGCGGCACTTTTTTGCACACCATGGGCTAAATGGCCAGGTCACATGGACCCCGAAGGCTCAGAGAAGGTTGGGGGAGGGGAACCACTGGAACAGCTGTTGGGAGACAGCCTCCCGTCAAGGCCATCCAGCGTGTTCTTTAAAGTTCACAGGGTATAGCTCTCCCGAACACGGGGCCACGGCTTAACGTCCCATCCGTCGGACAGCGGCCTTTCCAAGCCCATCGGTGTCTCCTATTGACTGTGGGCAGGGCGGGAATTTTGCGGAGATAAATCTCAACGCTGACCCAGCTGGGACTCGAACCTGGGAACTACAGATTACGAGCCTGGCGCGCTATCGACTGAGCCACCCCCGCCCCTTACTTACAGGAAGAGAGATTGCGCTAGTTTGCAATGTTGTCCTCATTTAGAACAGCAGGTTAATGAACAGAGTTATGAAGCGTGGCAAACAACTCGAACAAATGGTTAGAGAGAGGATGACAAGTTGACAATGTGAAACACATTCTTCTTGAAATTTGACTGAAATAGCCAAATGCACTAGCTGCTTATCAGGGTGAATGTGTATGGGGAACTAGATTACAAAATCTTTTTGAATTACTTTTGCTAGGTTTACATTAACCCTTTCAGGACCATAAGGTTTCTAAGAGTAAATATTAGTATGTAACTGTTTAATTTAGTTTGTTTAGACGTAAAATAAATAAAAATCATAAGAAAAATAAATAACAATGTGTAGTTTTTTTGGAATTTTGTGGGAAATATTTTTCCCAATGGACTATAAAGGTAACACAAATTATAGTTAGGCTTATTATGCAATGTCTTTTATTTATTGGTTTATTAGAACAAAATGTTAACTAAAATAATAAAACATTATGAAATAAAATTACTATACAAAATGATGTGCTAATTATGATATTCTGCGAAGCAATTTCTTTTGGTAGTGAGGCAAAGATGGACATTGCACATAGTACATATATTATGCGTCCTGACAGTTCTGTTTTTGTTTTCTAAACGTTCCCGTTTACGTAATTGCGTTCGGCATACGTTCTATTTTGACATTCTGTATAAAAATGCAGATAACGTTATAATTAAATACCACAATCACCATTTTAAAATGGGAAAAATGTTTCCCTTGGTCGTGAAAGGGTTAACGGCCTGCTGCTTCCTTCTCAGCCAGGTTGAAGGACCTGGGTTGACGGTGACATAAATTGTTGATATTTATTTTAACTGTCAAAAGGGATGCTTCGATAAAGTCGAATTTAGAGTCTTCCTTATGTTTCGTTTCACTTGATGCATTGCTTTATGTGTGCTTTACGCTGTTTTAGATGACTAAGCTCGATACTTTTGTAGGTTCCATTGCTGGTATCATAAATTGATCACTCTTCAGCGGAAAATAGAATGATGGCAATGTGCTTTGTGTCACGTGATGTCGATGATATCTCAGTGTTGTTGAGTGATCCTACTTGCGCTGCAAATAGGGTGGGGAGGGAGCTAAAAATATTGGAGATACATGGCAAGGGAGAAATGATGCACACCCTTGTACAAAGATGACAATCTGAGTGTAACAGAATCTCTGAGAGATATGAGTCATTTCAGCAAAGAACTTATGAGACAAGAAGGAATAGCGGGTAAAACGTAACGGGCGCCCTCTTGCAGCTACTTCCACGTGAGGGTTCAGATAGTATTGCAGAAAAGCTGACTTTCAAGAATTTGCATACAACATTAAAGCAATTAAATTTTCAAAATAAATCACCAAATACTAAGTTAATTTTTTTTAGTTACGTGCGAGGGGTGGTCAAATGGAAATATTATTGTGATATATTAAGAAAGAAGTTCAACGATAACCTTTATAATGCAATATACATATATGTATATGTATATTGTTTTAAAACTACTGCTCTTAATATTTTTACTTAGGGGAGTCGGCAACCTCCTTTAAGCAGTATATTTACAGAGACTCCGCTGGTTTCGCCATGCCAAAGATTGTAGAGGGAGAAGAAGTTAAGCTTCCATAGAGATTAATGTAAAATCGAGTATCGTGCCTTTGGCGTAAAGGTGAAACGAACATTACAGGGGACGAAAGCTTTTGTAATTACATGTTACTGTCAACTTCCATTCTCTTCGCTTTTCCTATGTAACAATTTCCCATTGATATCCTTGCAGAGTATATTAATATCAATTCTTTTCCGTGTTTCTCGGCACCAAGAAAGCTCTTAATTGTAATAATTTATTTTATAAATTAACTTCAGGCTAATTTGAAATTTTCTCTATCCGTTCAATTTATAATAGTTGATTCAACGAAAAATAATTTCAACGTAGAAAATAAACCTTTAAAATCATGATATTATTTTTTTCAAATACAAAGTGCAGTTACTTTTTTTCCTTTTTTAAAATATAAATTTTTGATGCATAATTCCTTTGCCCCTTATTGTTTGCTTCCCAGCTTAACCAAATGCACGATACGAATCGAAACACCACTTGAGGTCGCCACTTACGCTTTGTCAAAGCTGAATTTCTTTTCCTTATACGTTCTTTGGCCATGCTGCCGTATGTAGAATAATAGATTAGCGAATAGGGTTATGAACAGTGTGTTTAAAGGCCACAGAAAGAGATGGAGAAGTAGGATGCAGTTGGTAGACAATGCCAAACAGGACCTTGTTAGAATTGGTGTGCAGTGGCCAGAGGCAGCAGATGTAGCTCAGGACAAATATGCTAAGAGAACTAAATTGCACGGTCTGGTTGGACCACCTAAGCTCATGACTGCTTGAGGAAGATGATGATAAAAAAAAATTAAAAGGTGTTGTGTTGTAGAAGCAGTCTCTAGAAATACTTTCTGATATAAGCTTTGTCGTGTACGTGAAGACTGTTGAAATACTTTCAAGGTAGAGGAGACAAAAGTTGTCAAGAGCATGAAAGCGCCTCTGTTGGCCATTTTCGCTTGAGGGTTGGGTTGGGTTGTTTTACCTCTGAGCGGCACTTTTTTTGCACAACATGGCCTAAATGGCCAGGTCACATAACCCCGAAGGCTCAGAGAAGGTTGGGGGAGGGGACCCACTGGAACAGCTGTTGGGAGACAGATGGTAGCCTCCCGTCAAGGCCATCCAGCGTGTTCTTTAACGTGCACAGGGTATAGCTCTCCCGCACACGGGGTCACGGCTTAACGTCCCATCCGACGGACGGCGGTCTTTCCAAGCGCATCGGTATCCCCTACTGACCGTGGGCATGGCGGGGGAATTTTGCAGAGATAAATCTCAACGCTGACCCAGCTGGGACTCGAACCTGGGAACTACAGATTACGAGCCTGGCGCGCTACCGACTGAGCCACCCTCGCCCCGTTTTTTCGCTTGAAGGTTCAAATGTCAATGCGAAGAAGCAAACTTCCAGGAGCACGATCTTACAATAGCTCTAATAGAGCTGTCCCTTCTTGATGATTCATACATTCTTTGATTTCAGTTTCCGCATACGTGTATACATTCTAAAAATAAAAATAAATATAAATTGGAATCAAATTTCAATTTAGCCAGGGGTTTCATGTAATAAGATATCAAATTATTCGGGCGGAAATTTTATTTTGAACCAAAAATGCTTCAAATTCAAATGGTTAATTTTACTAACTTAGCAAAAATATTAAAACAGAAAATTAAATTGTTTTCTAAATGTTATATTAGTAAAAATTACCTAATTGTAAGTTGTTTAACTGAAACAATTTTAATGATCAAGTTTCCATCAAGATCAAATTTAGAATTACACATCTAATTTCACCTATGAGGAAGGGACGGGGGTGGCTCAGTCGGTAGCACGCCAGGCTAATAATCTGTAGTTCCCAGGTTTGAGTC
Source organism: Ryuthela nishihirai (assembly GCA_038380435.1). Taxonomy (NCBI): domain Eukaryota; kingdom Metazoa; phylum Arthropoda; class Arachnida; order Araneae; family Heptathelidae; genus Ryuthela; species Ryuthela nishihirai. The sequence goes on along the minus strand of JAWZYU010000001.1, from coordinate 19,023,220 downwards.
CCAGCTGGGTCAGCGTTGAGATTTATCTCCGCAAAATTCCCCGCCTTGCCCACGGTCAGTAGGGGACACCGATGGGCTTGGAAAGGCCGCCGTCCGTCGGATGGGACGTTAAGCCGTGTGCGGGAGAGCCGTACCCTGTGCACGTTAAAGAACACGCTGGATGGCCTTGACGGGAGGTTACCATCTGTCTTCCAACAGCTATTCCAGTGGTCTCCTCCCCCAACCTTCTCTGAGCTTTCGGGGTCCATGTGACCTGGCCATTTAGCCCATGGTGTGCAAAAAAGTGCCGCTCAGAGGTAAAACAACCCAACCTTTTTCTTTCCAGTTTACTAACGACATCTAAATTGATAAACTTTTTTAATACTCCTGCGCACTCTACAAATAAAATATTTCTTCTTAGACAAACGCGCAAAAAGTGGAATAATTTTTGCTTCACATTAATTTTTTCGAAAATAACAATTCATCACCATGACAAACAAGTTGAAAGCGACTACTGGAATATTCATTCGCGTTCTTCGTGTTATTCGTCTCATTCCTCGCAATGCCACAGTCCCGGCTTCATTGTTGCACGTTTTGCTATCGTTACATTGGCCCTTCCTTAGGTTTCGTTCGTCCCGAACAGTCCTGGAATCCGAATCAGCTAACAGAAAATTAGAAGCCGTAATGAGTAACGATTTTAGAATGAAAACTGAAATTGAGATTCAATTCAAAATTGAAATGAAAAAGTAAAATAAAGGAAAAATATATCATAATATATCTGATAACCAAGAGGCAAATATGCCTGCCGTTCCAAAGATTTTGCCTACAAAGCATTTTGGCCACAGATGTCCTATAGGCATCCTTCATAAATTTTAACATATTGGAAATTCATTTGTTTACTTAAACAAGACCAAGGAGCCTTGCTTAATTTACCTAATAAAAATCATTTCGTTTTCAGTAGGATATATATATATTTAATATATGATTTCTTAATTTCTTTTTAAACGCAAAAATTATATTTTCATTCCTTATTTCGAAATCTAGAAAATTAAGTAATCTTGGAGATACAAACAGAAAATGGCGCTGGGTTGGGTTGGTTTTATTTTACCTCTGAGCGGCACTTTTTTGCACACCATGGGCTAAATGGCCAGGCCACATGGACCCCGATGGCTCAGAGAAGGTTGGGGGAGGGGACCCACTGGAACAGCTGTTGGGAGACAGATGGTAGCCTCCCGTCAAGGCCATCCAGCGTGTTCTTTAACGTGCACAGGGTATGGCTCTTCGCACACGGAGCCACGGCTTAACGTCCCATCCGACGGACGGCGGCCTTTCCAAGCCCAGAAAATGGCGCTGTAAAATATTCTTATTTACCTTGGGTACAACAAACAAAGTTCCCTGTATTCGAGAGTTTAGCATTTTACATTTTGCCTCAACTCAAGTAGGATTTAAGAATAGGAATAAAAGTTATCATCAAGTAAATTTTTCTAATTTACAGAATGTCTAATTTACAAAAATTACTGGATAAACAGAAAAATGCTTCGGTTCATTCATTACATTTATGTTGAAAGATATACTAAAAACCATTTTAAGAATCTTAGAATGGACACTGTTGAGTTTTTCAAGGTTCACTTTATAATCTCCACCCCAACTACTTAAACTATAATAAACAATTGTGTAAACCAATGCGTCATACAGGGTGTGCATAAAATTACTTGGAACTATTCTCTGAACTATATAAAATCTTAAAAAATTAGGTTGCCCATGTCAGGAAGGCCAAGGTGGAAAGGTCAGAAGGTTAGAGTTCCCCATCAGAGAAGATATCCTCAAGGACAAATAGAGATTTGTGCGTGGTCAGGGAAGGAAGTTTTATGGATATGTTACCGCTAAAGTGCAGAAATCAGTTATTCTACAGATTATCTAGGTATTGTGCAGATTAACTAGGGTGATCCGTTAACGTCCGGAAAATTGTTTCATTTCTCAAATTACCTAGGTAATCTGCAAATTACCTGGATAATCTGCACTTTACGTACTAGGCACTCGTTAAAGTGAAAATAAGATCTTTGCTGGAACAACAGGAACGTTTCTGTACGCTTAAATTAACATAATGTTATTTATCTAGTGTCCGAGAGTAGAGTTGAAACCAGGGTCATCCCTCTGTCAACATGAATCAGTCGTCCGAATTATAAAAAACGCACCCAAAATGAGCAGGCCAAGTGAGAACGAATCATTTTAGTGATTCGTTATCAAGAATGAATCACTTTACCGATTCGTTCTCACTTGGCCTCCACTCATCCGGGGCGTTTTTTATAATGCGGATGAGTGAATCACGTGACACGAAGATTCATATTCAAGAGATTAACCACTATGAGAGAAACAAACTTTTGAACTTTAACGATACGGAAGCCGTTAATGTGCACATTACCTAGGTAAAATGCGGAAAACTCTTGATTCCGCAAGTTAACGGAGCAAATCAGTTAATCTGCAGATTAGCTAGGTAATGTGCACATTAACGGCTTTCGAGCTTTAGCGGTAACAGATATAAATCACAATTCTTATCCTGGTGGGATTCGAACCTCGGAATCGACGGAGCCACCCACGCCTTTAAGCCTGTTATAATAAATATTTTAATTCATGAAACATTAACAAAAATTTCACAGGGAATTATAGCCAAAAAATCTCCGATTTTGTATTCTTTTTAATTTTGTAAAGTATCATATTTAATCTTTTTTTGCAGAAAAATTGCAAGTGGTTTCCAAAACACATAATAAAAATTTTGAATTTTTCTAACTATAATCAAAATGATTTTAGAACAAAAGAACCATCATTAAGGTAATAGGCAAACAGATTTTAATATATTATCTATTTAATAACACGAGGCACGGAAAAAACGTTAAACAATGTTTCAACTATTATTGGAACGCAAGTTAAAATGGGTCGGCATCCCTTTTGTAGCCTTAACTGGCATAGTGGTTAGGCAGCTAGCGACTGTTCCAGCAAGGTAAATTTTGTGTGTTGTGTTAGCTCTAACTGAGGCAGTGGTCAGCAGTGACTTCGGTCTTAGTAGGGCATGCCTTGTATGAGAAGGCCTGTATTAAGTTAGGAGTAGCTTCTAGGATTCTTCTCTGTCCTATATGTCGCAAATCAAAAAAAAAAAAAATGTGCATCGTATTATAGTATTTCAGAACCATTGATTTAAATGAAATATTTTTTTGCTTCTGTATAAACAGAAACGTTCTAGAACAGGCATGTCAAAGATACGGCCCGCGGGCCATGAGCGGCCCCCGGGGCATTTAGATGCGGCCCGAGAAATCAACAATACTCGAAAATCATGAAGAGTGTTTCTATACATTGAACACATAGGTACAGAGTACAGAAAAGAAGCTGAAAAGATGTCAAGTATCTGGATCTTCGAAATAATGCGCTGTTTTTTTAATCGTTATGACTTAATGCATTTTAATTTTGATGTATACTTTAAATTTAAATAAAGTTTTTTTATTTAAAATTAGTGTTTAATTGAATTCCGGCCCGCTGATATACTTTGAAATAAAAATTGGCACTTTACAAGATTGAGTTTGACACACCTCTGTTCTAGAACCTATTCCCGGCAAAATTGTAGAAGAAAATTAATCAAAATCGTAGATCGTTACATCATAAAATGAAGTACCAGGTACAATAGTACCCATAACCTTCTTCATCTGGAAATATGCCTAATTGGCATCAATTTGAAAAAACAAACAAAAGTAAACCACACAATGGTGGGCCCCAAAGGGCAAAAGAACATAAAACAAAGAGTAGTAATGATGCACAAGAGACCTAAAATGGATAACTTTCTTTAGCGAAAGGCATCATCTTAGGCCTCTTGTATCTGTTAAGGACTTCATGATCGTAGTCCAGAAGGCAGGATATAATCTCGTGCGGGTTTCTCTGCACTGACTCGTAGAAACCTCGCGAGACAAACTTCAGATATGTGGAAATATGATCAATGCCCAGATCTTTATGCAATTGTCTATTGGTTACAAACCAGGGGGCGTTGACCACACACCAAACAACCAACAAATTCGCAAGTGTTTCGAGCTCATTAACTATCTAATTAGTTCGGCAGAATTTGAGCCAAAATCGACCGAAGTGTGGGCTGTCGTTTCTCCAGCCCCCCACTTTGAAAGTCGAATAACTTTTTAAAAAATGCGATACAAACGAAAATTTTTGCGGTACAATCCCGTACAAACGCAGTACAAAAGAATGGCATCGGAAAATTTTCGAAATCGCTTGGTGGTGGTGGGGGGGGGGCTGGTGAAATGCACCTCGCCTCAAGCAGATGCAAGCCACAGAGGTCTGACAGGCGCCTGTCAGTTTATGCGCCATAATAAGATGTGTCTGTCCTAATAAACGTATATTTAACTACTGACATTGTGGCGCCATCTGTTGACTAATTTAATAAAACTTACCTTCTTAGAAATGTCAGAAATGTCAGCACAGGTCAGGATCACGAAAAAAATCGGGGGGGGGGGGGGGGATAACGCATTCGAGATGAAAATATGCAAAAGACTGGATTTCCAAAGTAGTATAACATTTACCTCTCTGTTTCCCAGAATTTTAAAACGTGTCTTGAAAAATGCATTAAATATACTAGATAAGTTTAACAATTTTTAACTGTTATCCTTATTAGCATCCTGAAGGAAAGGGGAGGCGGCAATGATGATCCACTTGTGCGTGTCTCCCCTATATCCGAACCTGAATGTCAGTGTAACGAAATCTAGCGGGGGACAAAATATACACTGAAGAGCCAAAACATTATGATGACCACCTGCCTACTATGATATTGGTCCTCCCCATGTGCCACCAAAACAGCTCTTACGGGCGAGGCATGAAACTACAAGATTTCTAAAGGTGTCTTGTGGTATCTGGTCCCAACACGTTATCAGCAGATCCTTTAACTCTTGTAGGTTACATGGGGCGGGGATGGCTCAGTCGGTAGCGCGCCAGGCTCGTAATCTGTAGTTCCCAGGTTCGAGTCCCAGCTGGGTCAGCGTTGAGATTTATCTCCGCAAAATTCCCCGCCCTGCCCACGGTCAGTAGGGGACACCGATGGACATGGAAAGGCCACCGTCCGTCGGATGGGACGTTAAGCCATGGCCCCGTGTGTATGAGAGACATACCCTGTGCACGTTAAAGAACACCTGGATGGCCTTGACGGGGGGCTACCATCTGTCTCCCAACAGCTGTTCCAGTGGGTCCCCTCCCCGAACCTTCTCTGAGCCTTCGGGATCCATGTGACCTGGCCATTTAGCCCATGGTGTGCAAAAAAGTGCCGCTCACAGGTAAAACAACCCAACCCAACTTGTAGGTTACATGGTTGAGCCGCCACAGATTGGATATGCTTTTCCAACACAAACCACAGGTGTTTGATTGGATTGATGTCTGGGGAATTTGGATGCCAGGACAATACCTGGAAGTCTACCTCATATTCCACGACCATTCTCGAACATTCCAGGCAGTTGTGGCATGGCAGATTATCCTGCTGAAAGAAGGCACTATTAGTGGGATATATCTGTTCTGCAATGATGTTTAGGTAGGTGATGAACATCATAGTTTCCTGCATATAAATGACTGGATGCAGAGTTTCCCAGCAGAACATTCCGAAAGCATTACAGTTCCTCCACTGGCTAGTTTTCATCCCACACCTCCTGATACCAACACTTCCATAGGTAAACAATGCACACGCACCTGGCCATTCACATGGTGAAACAGAAAACGAGATTCATCGGACCAGATGACCTTCTTCCAATCAAGGTCCAGTTTTGATGCTCGCATGCCCATTGTAAGTGTTTTTCGACAGTGAACCGAGGTTAGCATGGGCACTTGGAGCGACCTGTGCTACGCAGCCCCTTTTTCAACAGGGTTCGATGTACTGTGTGTTGTGACATATTACTCCCATCAGCAGTATTCAAATTACGGGCGAGTTCTGCCACAGTATCCCTTCTGTTGGTTTGTACTATATGAGATAGCCTTCGCTCACCCCTTGCATCGATGAGCCATGGTTGGCCCACACCTTGCTGGCAGTTCGTGGTTTTTCCCTCCTCGGATCAATTTTTGAAGGTACTAACTACAGTTGACTGTGAGCACTCCATAAGCCTTGCCGTCTTGGAAATGCTCTGAACCAGTTGTCTGGCCATTACAATTTGGCCTTTGTCAAGCTCATTTATGTCTGCTGCCTTTCCCATCTGAAAAACAAGAATAACACTGATTAACAGAACTCAGTATCAGGTGTCATTTATACTGTTTCATGACTTTCACAAGCGCCGTCGTTTACCTGCAGTTGTTTTAATTTGCAGAAAGACGCACTGCTCATAATGTTTTAACTCTTCTGTATATTCGTTATACTGAAATGCAATACAAAAAAGTGCTGCGATAATACATAAATAAAAAAAATAAATACCCCCTCAAGCAGCTGCTTGCCACAGAGGTCTGACAGGAGCCTGTCAGTTTATATGCCACAGTAGAAGATCTGAGAGGATGGCAGGACCTCAGCAGAAAACAACACGAACATCCGTGCCTTACCCGGGGCTCGAACCCAGGTCCCTTAGATCAGTAGCCAAGTGCGCTAGCCTTCGAAAAAGTGCTCTGAGGAAGGAAAATCCACAAACCACTGGGCAAGGTGTGGGCTGACCACGGCTCATCGATGCTACAGGTGAGCAAAGGCTATCCCATATGGTACGAGCCAACAGAAGAGAAACTGTGGTGCAACTCGCCATAATTCGAATGCTGGTGACGGAAGTAATGTCACAACGTATAATACATCAAACCCCGTTGAAAGTGGGGCTGTGTAACCACTCTGAGTGCCCATGCTTACCTTGGTTCATCGTCTAAAGTGTTTACAATGGGCACACAAACATTAAAACTGGACCTTGAATGATTGGAAGAGTTATCTGGTCCGATGAATCTCGTTTCCTGTTGTAACATGTGGAGAGCTGGGTACGTGTGCGTCATTTACATGGGGAAGTGTTGGCACCAAGATGCGCCATGGGACAAAAACAACCTGGTGGAAGAACTGTAATACTTTGGGTAATGTTCTGGTAGGAAATTCCGGGTCCAGTCATTCATGTGCAAGAAACTATGACGTCTACCACCTACCAAAATATCATTGCAGACCAAGTACATCCTTTCATGGCAACGGTATCCCCCTCTAAAAGTGCCTTCTTTCAGCAGTATAATGTGACATGTCATACTGCCCGGATCAGTTGCGGAACATGAGGAAGACTTCCAGGTACTGCCCTGGCCTCCAAATTCCCCAGAGATAAAGTTAATCGAGCATTTGTGGTTTGTGTTGGAAAAGCATATATGATCTGTGGCAGTTCAACCATGTAACTTAGAATAGTTAAAGGATCTGCTGGTAACATGTTGGTACCAGATACCATAAGACATCTTTAGAAATCTTGTAGCGTCCATGCCTCGCCGAGTAAGAGCCGTTCTGGCTGCACATGAAGGACTAACATCCTATTAGACAGATGGTCATAATGTTTTTGCTCTTCAGTGTATATTATTAATATAGCAAATACACCTATCCCTCGATTTACACTGAAGATATTGATTGAAGATATTGATCTTCACTGATTATTGTATAAATTATTGAAGATATTGATTTATTGAATTATTATATATATATAGATTATTGAAGATATTGATTGAAGATATTGATTTACACTGAAGATATTGATTTTGTGCGGAACCTATCGTCAGTGTAAATCGAGGGATAGGTGTAATGTATGTTATGAAATGACGTCTTTACTTTGCAACACATTGTCCAGAATATCTTTTCCGTGTTATTACCAAACGGCGAAGAGTTTGCGCCATATAGAATAGTGAAACCAATTACCGAGCTTAACTAAAACTATATTAATAACAAACAATTCTAACAATAAATTAAATTTAACGAATGATAAAATCAAACGCTTGGAATGTAACTGCTTGAAGGAAGTTTTTGCTGATTTTACATTTACTTGTAATGCGATGAAACCAGAATTATGTGGGGCGGGGGTGGCTCAGTCGGTAGCGCGCCAGGCTCGTAATCTGTAGTTCCCAGGTTCGAGTCCCAGCTGGGTCAGCGTTGAGATTTATCTCCGCAAAATTCCCCGCCCTGCCCACGGTCAGTAGGGGACACCGATGGGCTTGGAAAGGCCGCCGTCCGTCGGATGGGACGTTAAGCCGTGGCCCCGTGTGCGGGAGAGACATACCCTGTGCACGTTAAAGAACACGCTGGATGGCCTTGACGGGAGGCTACCATATGTTTCCCAACAGCTTTTCCAGTGGGTCCCCTCCCCCAACCTTCTCTGAGCCTACGGGGTCCATGTGACCTGGCCATTTAGCCCATGGTGTGCAAAAAAGTGCCGCTCAGAGGTAAAACAACCCAACCCAACCCTTTCTTCAGATCTGCCATTAGCTCGGTCAGCTTTACATCAGCTGAGGTTAGCTTATTAGCAAATTTGCAGAACGGTGCGCCTTCGGGTTCCAACTTCCTCTGGTATGACTCAAACGATTGCGCTAAACGAAAAGAAACAAGTCAACCCAGACCTACGACAAGACCAGAGCAGATGCCTTTATTTTTTTAGAGTATTTCGGGGATTGAAACTTTGCAGTTGTTAAAACTCCCCAATGTAATTTTGCAGTTGAATTAAATTTTTACATTTGTTATAGTTTATTTTGTTGTTTGAGATGGCTTTCCGTAACTAAGGCTCAATTCTTATATTCGACCTAATGCACATCACGTGATCGACATTACTCTCGGTCAGACCGATTCAGCCTTACTCGGGAATAACACCTTTCCGTATGCAGTTCGTATGGGACGCGGAGAAATATCGATAATACGAGATGGTTGGTAACCCTTGGTGTACTCAAGTGTGTGTGTTTGGAGGGGGAAAGGTTTGAGTTCTACCCCAACTCCCGCCACTTGAGATTTTGAGTAACATATTATTTCTAGGGATACATCTAAAAATTCGAGAATCAGGCTTGCCATTTTTAGGAAATGTTATTAAAATATGTAAACTTCCATAATTCGTAACTGCTAATTATTGAACCTCATGCTGTGTTTATAACGTTATTTTGAAATGTCAACTTCCATTTCAAAGTTTCTGAGTATGCCATTGGCAACGCTGTGATGAACGTAGATGTGACTTTCATTCTTGCCATTCGTAACAAACCAAGTCACAGACGTTTGTTGTGCGAATCAGAAACAATTCGTTACGAAACAATGAAAAAATTATTTCTCAGCTTCAACGTCAAGAAGTGGTTCTTTTCTGCGGACTTCCGTCATTTGTTTCTTCTCGTTTGTGCGTGAAGAGTCTGCTGTGTCAGCCTACGCCAGCCAGTATCTAAAGTATCAACGTGGGACGCAAGTGTGCTCAGTTGAGTGTTTTCCGTGAATACTAGGACGAATAAACGGGTTCCTGGCGCTGCTTGTGGTGATCTTGACATCCTCCTCTGTGAAGGTAAACCTAACTCTCAATGCCCTATTTATCTAGTCATGGATAACGTGTTATGCAGTAGTGAATATATACAGTGCACAGTTGTTTTATTTCTTTAGCCAATATCGTTGTTGTTTGTCGGGGATTGGACTCCCAGAAGATTGGTTGCACCGCATTAAGTGCGGACGTCTGTAATATCGCGCTAGTAAGAAATGGCAATATATTGGGGATTATTTAATATATTGGGATTTGAATGGGGGATAAGCAATCATTCTCTTGTTATTTGACTATACTTTAGCTCAGGAGTTATTTCTCGTGTGTTCTATTACTATAATATTTATGTGTTAACTCAGTGACGGAGACGTGCAAGGCTTCGAACATTGCAGGTTTCCTTTTACTCGGTGTTACAATACCAGAGTGGTGTTGTTTTACCTCTGAGCTGCATACAATGGAGTAAATAGCCAAATCATAGGTATTCCGAGTGCTCAGAGGAGGTTAGGGGAATAGAACCCACTGGACAGCTGTTAGGAGACAGATGGTAATCTCCTCTCATGGCCATCCAGCGTGTTCTCTAAAGTTTGTAGGGTATGGCTCTCCCTGTCAAGGCGTCATGGCTTAATGATCATCTGAGGTACAGTGGCCTTTCCAAGCCCATCGATGTCCCCTACTGACTGAGGGCAGGGCGAGGAGTTTTGAGGAGATAAATCTCAACATCGGCCCAGGTGGGACTCGAACCTGGGAACTGCAAAGATACTACAACGATGTGGCAGTGACACCGGAAGTTTCGTCTTGGTTACCTAAATGGAAAAAATAAAAATATTAAATTTTGTTTCGTTGCCGAGTGGTTAGCGCGCTTTGCTACTGATCTAAGGGACCTGGGTTCGAGCCCCGGGTAAGGCATGGCTGTTTGTGTCGTTTTTCTGCTGAGGGCCTGCCATCCTCTCAGACCTTCTACTATGGCATATAAACTAACAGGCTCCTCCTGTCTAACCTCTGTGGCAAGCAGCTGCTTGAGGGGGTATTCATTTTTTTTTTTATAAATTTAGCTATGGTAAGTTGGTAATACGACCTTCGTTTTAGACTGCTAACAGAATATTCAATAGGAAGGTATATTTGATTTTGTAATAAACCCAGTTGAAACGTGGGAGCATGATGGGAAAACTTTACTCACAACGCTGGATGTTTCATTTGATTTGAACTCGAAATCGGGTTGTAATTATTTTGGCAAACATCCTGTTGTTCCTCTTTGAACAGCGAAGTATTTTTACCGAGTATTTTGATATATTCAATTAGAGTAAATCACATTTTTATATAATCAAATCTATATATATATATACACACATTGGTAGTTAAATATTTCTTCAACGGCTATGATGCGACTACCACATATTTCTCGTATCATTTTCCAACGCAATGTCCTTCTTCGCCCATTGGGCAAGTATCAGTGTCCACTCCCGACTTGGGGCGTGTGCGAAAGAGCTGCTTTCCAGAAACTGAAGTCGTTCAAAAGAGCATTGAGAGGGAGGTAATATCACCAACTCTTATTTTTAATCTATGAGCGCAAAATCTTTTTGGAGAATGTTAATTGTTCGTTGGGTGTCTCTCCTGCTTTCATTTTGTTGATATCTTGTATAAATAAAAAATAAAAAATATTATTTAACCAGCTGTATCTATTACTTAAATGGTTTTATTATTCTTATTAATAAGAACTTTTCATTTTATTAACATTTGAACCGTAAAATCAATTATTTAAAGCATGTATATATTTTAATGCTTTTATATTTTGTAAAAAAAAGTGGAAAACCTTTTTTTTTTAAGTTCTGAAAAATATCAAGTATATATTTTATATATTCTGAAAAATATCAAGTATATCTATAAGTCCTTTAATGTTTTGCGTTTCTTCCTTTCGTTCAGATGACAAGGTGCCCAAAAGTTCCAGGAAAACGTCATCAGGACCCAGATGTTCTCAGTTCCAACAACAGTTTCCTGGCGCTGCCTGTGGTGATCTTGACATCCTCCTCTGTGAAGGTAAGCTTTACTCTCAATGTCCCATTTACCTATGTCACGGAATTTATCTATTTATGCAGTAGTGAATATATGTAGTGAACAGTTGTTTTATTTCTTTAGCCAATATCAATGCTGTTTGTAGGGCGTTGGACGCCCAGAAGATTGGTTGCACCGCATTAAGTGCGGATGTCTGTAATATCGCGCTGGTAAGCCTGGGTTCGAGTCCCGGGTAAGGCATGGTGTTCGTGTTGTTTTCTGCTAAGGTCCTGCCATCCTCTCAGACCTTCTACTATGGCATATAAACTAACAGGCTCCTGTCAGACCGGGGCGGGGGTGGCTCAGTCGGTAGCGCGCCAGGCTCGTAATCTGTAGTTCCCAGGTTCGAGTCCCAGCTGGGTCAGCGTTGAGATTTATCTCCGCAAAATTCCTCGCCCTGCCCACGGTCAGCAGGGGACACCGATGGGCTTGGAAAGGCCGCCGTCCGTCGGATGGGACGTTAAGCCGTGGCTCCGTGTGCGGGAGAGCCATACCCTGTGCACGTTAAAGAACACGCTGGATGGCCTTGACGGGAGGCTACCATCTGTCTCCCAACAGCTGTTCCAGTGGGTACCCTCCCCCAACCTTCTCTGAGCCTTCGGGGCCCATGTGGCCTGGCCATTTAGCACATGGTGTGCAAAAAAGTGCCGCTCAGAGGTAAAACACCCAACCTGTCAGACCTCTGTGGCAAGCAGCTGCTTGAGGGGGTATTTATTTTATTATTTTTTAAGAAATGGTATTATATTGGGGAATATTTAATGTATTGGGATTTGAATGGGGAATAAGCAATCGTTCTCTTGTTACTTGACTATACTTTAGCTCAGCAGTTATTTTTCGTGTGTTTTATTACTATAATATCTATGTGTTAACTCAGTAGACGGAGACGTGCAAGGCTTTGAACCTTGAAGTTCTCCGTTTACTCGGTGTTACGATACCAGAGTTGGGTTGGGTTGTTTTTACTTCCGAGCTGCATATAATGGGGTACAGTCGCTCAAAAATATATCCGAACACTATGGTTGATTACAGAATTCAGAAAAATTATCTGGCTACCTTTTTTTAAAAATTAGTGAAGATCTCTTTGGAGAACCTTAATTATTCGTTGGGTGTCTATTCTGCATTCACTTTGTTCATGTATAAATTAAAAATAATAAATAATATTTAACCAGCTGTATCTATTACTTAAATGGTTTTATTATTCTTATTAATAAGAACTTTTCATTTTATTAACATTTGAACCGTAAAATTAATTATTTTAAGCAGGTTTATATTTTAATGCTTTTATTTTTTGTAAAAGACGTGGACAATCTATTTTTTTTATTAAAGTTCTGAGAAATGTCGCTTAAATCTACTACTGCTTTAATGTTTTGTGCTTCTTCATTTGGTTCAGATGACAAGGTGCCCAGAAGTTCCAGGAAAACGTCATCAGGACAAGAAGTTTCACATGTGGGGAAGAGCGCCAATTGGACGACAATGAAGGTACGTCTTGAAATATTTGTCCATTCAGTCGCATGTACGGATTTTCTTTTGTGAACCTAGTTTCGAAAATGATGATCAGCTTGAAAATTATATGTACGTTTTATATGAATTTTGTGAATTGTTTTCCCATATGAACTTTTCTTTGCCAGATATAACATTGCCACCCATTCGTGCCTCCAAGAGAAAAGATGCAAGAGACAGCGTTTCCAGACCTATCCACAGCGAGGACTCATCGACGGATTTGATAGGAGTGTGACAAGGCATAATCTCTGGGATTGCTTAGAGAGAAGAGAAGGTCCTTTTAAGGGGGCTTCTTCCAATGGGAACGGGTGGGAGCAAGGTCTAATCTTTTCTAAATAGATCTTGCGCAAGATGCTACAAAACATTTCCATTAAATTCGCTCAACAGAAAATAAATTCTGATTGACGCTTTATTGGAAGTTTTGTGGTGTTTTGAGCCCTCTTTTTCCTTCCACACTAGCGGCCTACGTGTGGAGGGGTTTTCTCCTGGTCAGAGCAAAACACTCTGACATGGATGGTGCCTTGACGTGGCGTCAGAGCTTTTCACTAAACCATCTGGCAGACGTCGTTCTAATCATAAAAAAAGATGTACTGTGAGTCAGCGTATAGGCGAAGAGGGAGCTGGAACCCGCAATCCTTCCCGAAATTCTAGTATGGCGGAAAAGGAAATTAGAAGTGTTCCCAAAATTTGAAATGCAAAGGTGAGTAAAATTAATTTAACCTTCTGATCTACATTATAATGCGAACAAACCGTTTAACTGATGCAGGAGATCTGAATTAAAATACGAACGTTCGTATTATAATTCTTCTGCCATCGAAATTTAATGATGCAGAGGATCTACATTTTGATACGAACAAATTGATTAGTAGAAAGTTAAACGGTTCTACTAAAACTTTCATCTGTGTAGTTTTAGGAAACTGCAGAGATGTAGTTCTGTCATTGGATTGTAACAGTGACAAGGAGGTAAACCGTTCTCCTAAAACTACATCTCTGCAGTTCTAGGAAACTGCCTTATCACCTTCTGCCATTAGTTAAGCGATTTCTTCGTATTATAATGTAGATCTCCTGCCATCATTAAATTTCGTATTATAATGCAGTTTTAGGTAAAACTACATTATAATGCGAACTTTGTCTAGAATACACAGTCTGAACTGCTGTATACTCTCCCTTCTAACATCATACTCGAAATCAGTATGCTATATGTTTTCAATCAACTATACAGAGTTCTGGTAGAGACAAACCACTGTGTCGAGAATCTTCTGTCTTCAGTGTTAACAAGATTATATTTAAACCAGGCCCTGATTTAGAGAAAAAGAAAGGGGACTCAGCTTTTATGAAACAATTCTTACTTTCATTGGATTGGTGATAAAAATTTCTTGATTTAAACATGCTTTAATGCTTGTGATTATACATGCTTGTGATAATACGTTTTATGATTTAAACCTGCTTGTGATCAACGACAATGTATATCGATCAACAAAGTCAAAAGTCATATTGAAACTTGTGCTTGATTGTGAGTTAGGCTGGGTTTGTTTTATTCTGCACATAATAGATTAAATAACCGTGTCACAAGAACCTCAAGGGTTGAATGGAAGATAAGAGGACACACTGGACAGCTGTTAGGAAACAGATGAAAGCCTTTGGTCAAAGCCATACAGCGTGATTTTTAACGTGCACAGGGTATGGGCTCTCCCGCACACTGCACCACCTCTTTACGTTCCATTCGACGGACAGCGACCTTTCTAAACCCATCGGTGTGACCTTTCCTACCAATGGCAGAACGGAGAAAACAAACATGTATATATATCATCAATTGCAGTAGTTTCGAACTTTTTTAGTCTTTTGCAAAATTTTGTTTGCTAACCAGGATTGCTTTTACCAATGGTTATTTTCTAATGTCCCCTTGATTGAAAGCAAAATAATTTTTTTCCGTATAAAATAAGCTTAAAAGTTGATGGGAGTAGCTTCCCGTTAGCTACTTGAAAAAACAAATGCTCCCATTTGAGGGTGGGGGTGGCAGTTTGATCTAGTATAACTTGCCATAAAGTGGTAAAACACATTGAAAACTTCATCTTACCTTAAGTTACGGTCCCCAACCAAACGACATCGGTTTTCAATATTTTTTTTGTTCGTATCACCCGAGTACACTGACAAATTTCTCATTGCGAAAGTAATGAATTAATATATTCAAAATATATATTTTTATGAAAATATAAAACGAAATAACAAAATCAAGGACAAACTCTTAAGTCGGTGATTTCCTACATCGGTACACGTGGGACTCGAACCTGGGAACTGCAGATTACGAGCCTAGCTCTGCGGACTTACTAACACCCCCTTCCCACTCGTGATCTTGCTATTTTGGCTATTGTGTGTACAAAATTGCTCTCAGGTATGAGATAACCAAATTCTTAGTCCAAATATTTTCTGTGAATATCTAACAGAGTCAAGTATATTACAATGACAAGGAGTAACATTGTCAAAACATATCCTTTCTTTCTGCAGTTTTATCAAGTTGTCTTTCTCATGACTTAAAAATAATAGATTTCTACGATTACAATTTTTTTTCAGTTATCATCAGGACACTGGATCCAACTTAGATCGTTTTTGTTGATGGCCGTGGCCGAGTGGTTAGCACGCCCCGACTAGTGATCAAAAGGAGCTGGGTTCGAGCCCTGGACAAGGCATGGATGTTTGTGTTGTCTTTCTGCTGAGGTCTCGCCAACCTCACAGACCTTCTACTGTGGCGTATTAAACTAACAGGCTCCTGTTAGACCTCTGTGGCAGCAGCAGCTTGAGGGGTATTTTTTTTTTATTTATTTAGTAGGCACGAGATCCATAGCCATTTCCATCTGATTGTTGTATCCCTCTACAGAATGATTCAGTTATTCGTGCGGGATGATTCTTGTTGATATTTCCTATGTACGGTATTTCTTCGATTCTAAGACGCACTTTTTTTCCCATATAAACGTCTCTAAAAACGGGGTGCGTCTTAGAACCGCAGTCTTGTTTTTCGAATTTTCCCGCGCTTTGCACACGGCACCACACGTTATGTTTTTACGCAGAAACCCCGCCTCCAAGTTTGACCGTTATCGCATTCTCCAATTCTATTGGAGAATAAAGTGGCGTGGGTATTTTCCCGCGCTTTCCAAATGTGAAGCCACCGTTATTTCATTATAGTGGAGCTCTGTGAGTGATTTATATAGTGAGCTTGGATCCTGGCTGTTGACTGACAACCTTCCGCTGACACCTTCCGGAAAAAATTAAGAAAGTGCCGGCATCAAAATTGGCGGAATGGGTATCAACAGCTTGGAAGCTAATCCCAGAAAGAATAGTGCAGCACTCAGTTAAAAATTGTTGCATCACCAATGCTGACCGTGGCTCAGAAGACCATATATTATGAGATAATGAAGATAAAGACTGCTCAGAAGAATCAGACTCTGAATGTGAAGTAGACTCTGATATTGATTCAGATGCAGATATCGACAGCTCAGAAGAATCAGACTCTGATATTGATTCAGAAGGAAGTGATGAATAACATACCTATTGTTGGGTTGGGTTGTTTTACCTCTGAGCGGCACTTTTTTGCACACCATGGGCTAAATGGCCAGGTTACATGGACCCCGAAGGCTCAGAGAAGGTTGGGGGAGGGGACCCACTGGAACAGCTGTTGGGAGGCAGATGGTAGCCTCCCGTCAAGGCCATCCAGCGTGTTCTTTAACGTGCACAGGGTATGTCTCTACCTCACACGGGGCCACGGCTTAACGTCCCATCCGACGGAGGCCTTTCCAAGCCCATCGGTGTCCCCTACTGACCGTGGGCAGGGCAGGGAATTTTTGCGGAGATAAATCTCAACGCTGACCCAGCTGGGACTCGAACCTGGGAACTACAGATTACGAGCCTGGCGCGCTACCGACTGAGCCACTACCGCCCCTACCTATTGTTAAATAAGTACTATTCTTATTAGTAAATTGAATTCTATTATAATAAAAATATTTGTTAGATATATTTTAGCGTTTTTTTTTCGTAGAATCAAAGTTTTTTTTTTCTGTTGGTGGTACTGATATTAAAGTGCGTCTTACAATCGATGGCGTCTTAGAATTGAAGAAATTCGGTAATTAGTTTAGTTTTGTTATTAGCAGTCAATATTGCGTGAAATCTTCCCCATTTCTTAATAAAACGGAGAGATATTCCGGCTAATGTGTGGCAGAGTTGCGACATCATTTAACCGTTAACATGCCAGGTTTATAAAACAGAATTTACTCTGGTGGCTGGGAAAAATTTTAAATGCTTCCGGCAGAATTAAAGAATAATTTAAAATCTTATACTGAAATAGCTAATAGACAAAAATAGATATGTCATATACCAAAACAATGAACATTTTATTTGGAATTTCAAGAAAAAAAACGTTTGAGAAAAATATCATATATATTAATTTTAACATCACTTTCTGAATTAATATAGAAGAAAAAGGAGTAATTTCATCGGACATAAACCCCGTTCTGAAATAACTAATGAACAGAATACAGCATGCTATATCTCAAAAGAAGTAGCATTTAATTCTATATAATGACAAACAAACAGATTTATTTGAAAGAGAATAATTACATAGTACCGTATTTTTTCTTGTACAGTACTGCCAGAAATTTCTTTCGAGTCGTTATGTTATGTACTATCACTCTTATTATCAACATTTAATACTAACACATTAAACAATAAATTTTTGAGACAATTTACAAAGCTCAAGAAGTTTAATGGCAAGTGTGGAAAGAACACTCTCCACTAAAGTTTACTTTAGGAACATTAAAATAAGGAAGAAAACAACCATATGCTTCCGTGTCATAAAAAGCCACAGTAATGGCTGCTACAGCAGTGTAATAGCTTCTTTTTTCATTTTTTAGCTTTATTGAATATATAAATCATCAGGTTTTTATATTCTTTCATAACACTTTTGTTCATAAACTTTCAGGATTGATTAAAAAAGCATTTAAAATTGCCAATTTCTATGGGAAATGAAATAAACTCTTAGAGCATGCTATTCTGGGAACTATAATTCCCAATGGATTGAAAAATAAAAATATGCAGATTAAAAATGAAACGCGCGAAGTGCAGGATGCCACTAACTTAGAAATAAATTAGGAATATCATAATCTATGAAAATTTTAATTTAGTCTTTCGTATCAATCGTTATAAGTTGAGTTGGGTTGTTTTACCTCTGACGGGGATTTTTTTTTCTCACAATGGGTTAAATGTACAGGTCACAAGGACCACAAAAGCTAAGAGATGGTTGAGGGGAGGGGACTCATTGGACAGCTGTTGCTAGACATATAATAGCCCTCCGTGAAGGTCATCCATAATATTCTTTAACGTGAAAAGGGCAAGTGATCAAAAATTGAATGTGTGTACGCAAGGAACGTATATTTATTGCAGATTATCAGTACATAGTCGCATATTTCATCAGTACATAGTCGCAGATTTAATCAGTATATAGTGACAAACCTCGGCCGGTTATACAAGCCTGTAGACCTCTTGGCATTCCATCAGTCAGATGGTTATTGGCATCCTAAAGTATGGCGTTCCAAACTGCACCCAGTTGGGCACGTAACTGTACCAGGTTCGCCGCCAGAGAGATCTAGCGTCCCATAAGGGGGAACACATGCTCAATGGGTGACTAGTCTGGGGAGTATGGTGACCATGGGTGGAACTCCACACCTATGAGACTGCCCATTATTGCAAGTGCAGTGTGTGGGGTGGAATTGTCCTATTGCAGAATCAGTCCAGGAATTGTAGTAAGGAAGGTTCTTGATACAGGATTAAAGATATCAATGTAACGTCTCGCCTTTAGTGCACCAGAAACATGGAGCAGAGGTGAATGGCTGCCATACATAACCATGCATCATGTATTGTACACCTCTCTTTATTTCGGAGTGGGGGGTAAGCACTTATTCCGTCTCACGACACTACACGTTCTTGACAAGAGAAGCTGGAAGTAGAAGATGAAATTTGTCTCAGAGGAGACCAGTAGGGACTTGGAGTATGGGTGGTGTTAAAGGAGGTGCAGAGTGCAACCAGGTTAAAAATGGAAAATAAGGAAGAGCGCGAAAGCATCTCCGGTCTCAAAGAAGAGAGTCCCGGAGCCGGTAGACAAGCCAGCCCGTCCCTCAGATGTGCCCTGACTCGGGTACTCTCGATGGACACCGTGACCACCTCGCCTGCTACCTCATTGATCGCCTGGGAGCTCCTAAGTTCGTTAGCGAACCCTTCCGTAATCGGGCACCTGAAGATATAGTGCCCGACAACTGCATCTAGAGCCCCACAGCCGAGTAACTGTGGGTAGCGATCTAAAAGCACTCCAGATATTTTGGGAAACTCCCGTGTCCCGTCAGTACCTGCGTCAAATAGTGGTCAGAGGACATCAGGGATAGACTGACCCTTTTCAAGAATGTCTTTGTTTGAAGACCATTCTCAGTCGTATCCCAGAGCCGCTGCCACTCCTCAATTTCTGTTCGACGTAGGATATACTTCAGGGTAGTTTTTAAGGTCTTTACCGCTATCACAGGATGAGTATTATTACCTGCTGAGCGGGCCAGTTGGTCTGCCCGCTCGTTCCCCTCATGACCTACGTGTGCCTTGATGCAGGAGAAGGAAACTCTGGGCATGTTCTTATTACCCAGGATGCGCTTGATCTCGTTAACAGTTTGATGCCTGTTGTTTGCATCTTCAAGCGCTTGCAGAGCTGCCTGGCTGTCCGTATACAACCGGAGGTCGTTATTGTGACCGCCGTCATGGAGGGCCCACTTAAGAGCCTCTCTGATGGCGAGCAGCTCCACTTGGAAGGCTGAGCCATTATTTGAAACCTTCCTATTATAATCATACACTTTGGCTCCTTGATTGCAGGCAGTGTAGGCTAATCCCACACCATACTCGCTCTTGGAACCGTCAGTGTATATCTCAATTCCTAATCCTGAAGGTAACTCCTTGGACCATGACACACTCAGTCTTCTGGTGGGATGGATATTCCACTTAGCGGTATTTGTCTCATAATCCTCGGGGTCATACTGGAGTCCAAGGAATGTTGCTTTCTCCTTAGCTTGCAGGACTCTGAAAATGTTCGCATCTTTACCGACCGTCAAAAATAGCAGAGGGATCCTTGCTAATACTTCACATCTGAGTCCCCATGAGACGTGAGGCATTCGTCCTAGTTTGCACATAACATTTGTGCATTTAAGTTTGAGGTCCTGCAAGTGTGGGATCCAGCTCATCCTTTCATCCAGAGTGATCCCCAAACACTTAATAGTCGTCATATGGCGAATATTATTGCCATGTAATTTAAAAATCAGGTACCTCTTTTTGAGGACACCCTCTTTGGCCATAGTCATGGATGTTCTCTTTGCAAAGCTGAACGCAAGTTTGTTGTGCAGACTCCATCCCTCAAGTATTAACAATGCTGCATTGCCGGCTATCTCCTGGGGCAGGGGTGGCTCAGTCGGTAGCGCGCCAGGCTCGTAATCTGTAGTTTCCAGGTTCGAGTCCCGCTGGGTCAGCGTTGAGATTTATCTCCGCAAAATTTCCCGCCCTGCCCACGGTCAGTAGGGGACACCGCTGGGCTTGGAAAGGCCGCCGTCCGTCGGATGGGACGTTAAGCCGTGGCCCCGTGTGCGGGAGAGCCATACCCTGTGCACGTTAAAGAACACGCTGGATGGCCTTGACGGGAGGCTACCATCTGTCTCCCAACAGCTGTTCCAGTGGGTCCCCTCCCCCAACCTTCTCTGAGCCTTCGGGGTCCATGTGACCTGGCCATTTAGCCCATGGTGTGCAAAAAAGTGCCGCTCAGAGGTAAAACAACCCAACCCAAACCCGGCTATCTCCAGTCTAGCTCTGGAGGATGCCGATATAACAAGCAGCATGTCATCAGCATAAGCCTGGAGCCAGACACCTTCAGGTAGGGTCAACTCCAGGGCAGTATCGGCGACCAAGTTCCAGAGGAATGGTCCACTGCACGAACCCTGTGGGCAGCCTCTCTCCAAGTGTCTTGAGGCTGTCTCGCTAGGTCCTTGTTAGAATTCGTGTGCAATGGCCGGATGCAGCAGATGTAGCTCAGGACACATATGCTTGGAGAATTAAACTGCGCTGTCTGGTTGGATCTCCGTAGCCCGTGGCTGCTTCAGGATGATGATCATGTTTTGTCAAAGGAAGAGGTCTTGGATCCATCTTCTTTGCGAACATTTTCAATTTCTATGGGTTTTATGTCCTTCCCCGTATCTAGCTTTTACTGCAGAGTAAATGGTTCTGTGCAAAGACATCACTACAAAACTGCCAAGAAGCCAACTGTGCTTATCGAATAGCGAGCTTATACTTCGCCTGTTCCTTCCTGTACATTTCTTCTCTGAAACTTCTGTCCCCATTGCGGCACCTTTGATAACGTTTCCTACGAGCTCTGACCCTTTTTCTCTTAATACTGAGCTTAGGTGTCCACCAGGGCACCGACCTACAGCCTGTGCTGGGTTGCCTCTTGAACCCAAAGGTTGTCTCACATCCAGAACTTAAACACTCCTTCAGATCTCTGAGGATTTATTCAGAGCTAGACAATCACCAATACTAGAGACGCGCTGGCCGATCTTCGCCAGATCCGGCGCAACACAACGCGCGAGTTTACACCAATCAGGGGTCCTGCCCACCGCAAACCTTTTTATATAGTGTGGGGGAGGTGTTGTTCCACCCACAAGGAACACAATAAAGTTGTGGTCGCTGTTAGTGACCTTGTCGCTAACGCACCAATTCTGGATCTGAGGAAACACCCGAGGCGTTGTCAGGGTCAAGTCGATCCAGCTCTGACCTCGAGGGCCATGAAAAGTTGCTGGTGTATCCAAATCATTTAATAAAATAAGATCAGAAGAGTTGATAAAATCCAGAGTCATTTCTCCTCTGATGTCTTGTCTATTTGTTCCCCACAAGGGGTGGTTCGCATTGAAGTCACCACTTATCACTAAGTTCCTAGAATTCACACGAGACAGGACGTTTTCCAACTCAGTCAGTGTGTCCTCGATGTTATGACTCGGAGGACAATAGATAGAGATGGCATGTAATATTAGTCTCCCATAGCCAATCTCCGCTACCACCATAGTGTCAGAGTGATATGCCAGGATGGCATTCACTTTGGAGTTCAAAACGACAACTCCAACTTCCGGCTTAGCTCCTTTAATACAAAATAGCCTGCTGGTCAGAGGGAGCCCCCTAATGATGTTCTCTGTGCAATAAGAGGTCTTGCACTAGAGCAACATCGACTCCTTCTTCTTTTATCTCCTGGCTGAATTGGACCATTGTGGCCCTTGCCCTGTTCAAATTTATCTGGAGAAATTTCAGACTCGCCCTACGACCACCTGGAAGCCTACTGCCCATAGTTGGTGTGCTTCCGCAACAACTTCAACTCTCTACAGTACAAAGGACAGCTACTGTCCATCTCACTGTGGCCAATGTCATACTTGGCTCCGTGATCCTTATTGGCATACTTGCATACTATGCACCTAGGCTTGGGCTTCTCGCACTCCCTGTACGAGTGCTTGTCCGCACATTGTGAACACCGTTGCATCTTAAGAGTACAATCCTGTTGCACGTGCCTAAATTGGATTGGATTGTTTTACCTCTGAACGGCACTTTTTTGCACACCATGGGCTAAATGGCCAGGTCACATGGACCCCGAAGGCTCAGAGAAGGTTGGGGGAGGGGACCCACTGCAACAGCTGTTGGGAGACAGATAGTAGCTTCCCGTCAAGGCCATCCAGCGTGTTCTTTAACGTGCACAGGGTATGACTCTCCCGCACACGGGGCCACGGTTTAACGTCCCATCCGACGGACGGCGGCCTTTCCAAGCCCATCGGTGTCCCCTAATGACCGTGGGCAGGGCGGGGAATTTTTGCGCAGATAAATCTCAACGCTGACCCAGCTGGGACTCGAACCTGGGAACTACAGATTACGAGCCTGGCGCGCTACCGACTGAGCCACCCCCGGCCCCCCCGTGCCTAAATGCATAACACTTATAGCATCTGAGCACACGAATATACTCTTTAATAATACAAAGCGACCAGCTCAAGTTTATCTTACCTACCTCAATTACCTTTCTGTGGGAGGCGCTGTTGGCTTCCTTAACTAAGTGGACGGTATTCTCAACTCGTCCTTTTAATGAGAACAGCGGGTTAGATCCGCGTGTTTTTCAGTTAGCCCATTCTGGGTTTGGATGACCCTCTGAAGGTCCTCTCGGCGGATGTCCTTGTCAACCCCGTAGACATGCGATGTTCCCAGGTGTCAGTCACCTTACCTGGTACCGACAGTCCCCCAAAGCTGCTTAACTTCGGTGATCGGACGAGGACCGGTGTTTTCAGCTTGGTACTGCCGGTGGCTTCGATAAATAAACATTCACAGTTTCTTTATCAGGTGAATCAGAGATCAATTACTGAAAGTTCTTATCAAATCATTCAAACGAAATGAAAAGATATTGACAATCAGCCTTTAATTACACCTTTCGTTCAGGTCATTGAACTCCGCAGAAATATATATCCAACATTTCTTCATCCGGATTCTTTTAAACGAGATATTTATATATAAGAAAAGTCAATCACCACCAACAGCTGAGTCTCGATTTCTTGACTGTCAAGAATCAATGATTTTATTCTGACTGTCATGAATCAATGACTTCACTCCGATTTGTCATGAGTCAGTGACTTTACTTTGACTCTCGTGAATCAACGATTTTACTTTGACTCTCGTGAATCTTACTGTCACTTTCTGCACACGTGCAGTATAACGTGTAATGAGGTCCGACAGCATCACATTATGCATGTGCAGAAAGAAACGCATTACACGTGTGTAGAAAGAATCGCATTACACACATGTACAAAGGACCACATTATGATTGGGCAGAATAAAAATCGCATTATGCAGAAAAATCCACATTATACCCTGCATAACATGAAATTACCCCACCCAAAAGGAGTGAGGGGATAGGGGTGAAATGTAGCACACACAAAGCAATACATATTGGCATACCATGATTTAATTTGCGGCATCTTACAGCGGTTAGAAGGTGAGATAATACATTACAGTATGATTGACTGAGTAATTGGCTGCACAGCCGTGAACGGTAATACATGCAGCAATCCTGAATGGCATGGAGTCATATAGTCGACGGATATGGTCCTGAGGAGTTGCATATCAAGCAGCATTGACATGCTCCCATAATTCATCGAGATTCCGCGTTGGCCGTTGAGAGGATTACACACGTCATCCAATGTTGTCCCACAGATTTCCTATTGGGGATAAATCTGGAGATCGTGCTGGCCATGATAATGCAGAACATGTTGTAAACATTGTCTGGAGATTCTAGCAGTGTGTACACGGACATTGTCATGGTGGAAAATGGGTTGCTTCATGCCTCCCAGGAACGGTAACAAAATGGGCTGCAGAACTGCGCTAAAGTATCATGCAGCTGTCAGTGTTCCCGTGATGCAGACAAGAGCAAATATGCTGTCATATCCAATAGCACCCCATACCATTATGACTGGCTGATGGGCGGTGTGCTGGTCGCGAACAAAAGCTGGATCCGTCCTCTCGCCATATTGTCACCATGCATGGACCCGTCGATCGGCAGCACCCAGTCAGAAACGGGATTCATTACTTAATTCAACAGTGTGTTTAGTGACCCCAGTTTGAACGACTACTGGCACCAAGCCAGACGAGAGTTGCGATGGTTTGCAGTCAATGGCAGTCGACGAAACGTTTGCCTAGAGTGCAGGTGTGCCTCATGCAACCTTCAGTTTATCATTCAAGTTGTTAAGGGGACATCCATGGCTACTGATACAGCCCGTCGAATATTGCCTATAGTGTTCTGTGGTGACGAACCAACATGTCGAACAATGCGCCTATCAAGCCGTGCTGATGTCTGTCGGACGGCACCAATCCCTTAGTGACACACACTATAACTTTCATTTCGCCAACAGCGTCCAACAGTTCGTGCATCCCAACAAACATTGGCAGCGACACGACGTTTAATCCATTCATTTCACATAGGCCTATAATTCTTCGTCTCGCAAAAACATCCAAATCGCGACAAACCTGTCGATGGCGTGTACCAGGCATTTTCGGCCTTCGCTAAACAATTTTCAAATGGAACCACCAAATTTCAACCGCTCGCACCACTTCCACCTGCATGAACACAATACCATCCCTGTTTCTTCTTGCATCTTTTATCTATTGAGCCACACACGTCATTGGCTCAGATTATCATCATTTGCATATCTGAACTTCGCACACCCACCCTTCTGTTTGCATGTTTGTACGACATGTCCTTCTGAGTGGAGCACTTTCATTGTCGAGCAGTGTATTTGATAATTTCACTTGGGATAACTAAGTTCTATTCATTCAGTTCTGCTAACAATTATAAAATTTGAATATTACTTAGTTTGCAATTTTCCATAACTAGAAAGACAGTTTAGATAAATAATATACCTAGGTTATATCAATGGAAAGTTAACGTCGACACTATATAACTTTTACAATAAAATCTTTTGTTTCGAAAAATATGATAGTAGATAAAGACCAGAATCAAATATATCAATATCTCGATTTTCAACAATATTCGTTCAGTATTTAATGAGTCATTTGAATGTTTATCAATAACAATGCCAGTCTTAAGAAACTTATACAAAACTGATGAATAGTGAAATAATTTTTTACATAAACTTCTAAAATACACAATTATTTTATTAAACACGTGGACACAATACTTCTGAGGTCATTTTTGTAACTGGCCTAATTACCTAATTTATAGACGACAATTACTAAAATATCGAAAAGTCATCATCTGCTGAATGGAGGTTACTCGTTTCCTGGGTGCCATACATCGCAGGATATTTACAAAGGATCTTTTAGTTTCTTTCGTGAATTCGAAGTATTTTAACCATTTCAATTCTGAATCTATTACAACTCCGAGAAATTCATGGAATTTAACTACTTTTAGTATATATTATTGATCCTTAATTGTAAAGAAGAAAATTTGCGGAGGGAGCACAACATGAAAAAATAATTCGATTTTAATAAATAATTCAGTAAGAATAAGAACGAAATATTGTATTTTACTGTTAATCAGTTAATGTTTCCTAAAAAAATGAAGGTAGGTCATGAATATTTTAAGATAATTATTCATTGTTCCGATGAACAGAATATATAACTTATTGAATTGAAGAAAGGCGAAACAAGTTTAACTCATAGTTCTGTTGCATATTAATTATTTAGTAAAACTATGATGGCAGTTTAAAGCCATTCAAGATTTTGGCATTTCATGAATTTTCTACTTTGATATTTAAATCTCTGAACCAACAATAACACAATTATTGACGCTATATTCACATGTTTTCATTCGAAAATCTTAATTTTAATCGGAATGCTTAATTTTAATTCTTAAAAAAGCATTCTAGAAAATAAAATAAATTAAAGTTTGGATTAGTATTAGTAATCAGTTGAATAACATTTAAATTGCGATCTTTTCTTTTCCATCCCACTTGAGATTCAGGTATCCTCAATCTTTACCATAATCCTCCTAATGCAATTCGTCCTTTTGGTTTGCATCTCAGAGTCTACCTCAGAGACATCAACATTAGTCACGATAGCCTTGCCCAATCGACAAAAGAGACACTTTCACCGTGGCTCGTTGTTTCCCCTTCCTGCGTTTTTTTCCTTGTGCAGAAGCAGTAAGGCCTTTGCATCTGATTGCGTGTATAGGCAACACATTCACAGCCACCATGCTGAGCACATGGACTTCTTGTCTGTCTTCACAGATGGATCAAAGTCCAACACATTAACGTCCGTCGGATGGGACGTTAAGCCTTGGCCCCGTGTGCGGAAGAGCCGTACCCTGTACAGGCTGGATGGCCTTGACGGGACCATCTGTCTCCCAACAGCTGACCATCTGATGATGATGATGACTTGACCATCTGTCTCCCAACAGCTGTTCCAGTGGGTCCCCTCCCCCAACATTCTTTGAGCCTTCGAGGTTCATGTGACATGGCCATTTAGCCCATGGTGTGCAAAAGAGTGGCGCTCAGAGGTAAAACTACCCAACCCAACACATTAGTAGAATCTAATCATGGTCTGTTGTAATACCACCACCAACATTCTCTTCAGTGTCCGATCTTCAGTGTCTATTCAGTGTCCTATCACTTCGGCATCAGGGGCAATGGCTAACAGCTTCCACTGGGACCACTTCCCAAAAACGTCTCTCAGCGTCGGTCCTTGTGACCTGGACATTAGTCCATTTGATGCCAAAATGTGCTGCTCAGATGTCAAAGAACCCAACTCATATCTTGTGCACGTGCAAGAACATGCTACAACGTGTTGCATACATGTTCTTGCACGTGAAAGAACATGCTACTTGCAAAAACATGACCATAACATGCTGCTATCACCTGTCTCTTAAAGAGCTATTGAGTCCGTCCCCTTCTTCCCAACTCTCTCTCAGTCCTCGGATTCCCATTGCAATGACATTTTAGTCTTTGCAATGACACATTAGTCTGCAATATTTGCACGAGCAAAACGTTCAGGTACTACCATGGCCAGCACGCTCGCCGGACCTTTCACCTATTGAACAATTCTGGGACATGATGAGTCGACAGCTCCAACAACACCCAAGAGGTACGCTAATCACTGTCGCTGAAATGGAACAGCGACTTCTCGCTATTTGGAGTACTATTCCTCAGGAGGATATTATAGAGGTGGACGATAGCTTTCCCCGCCGTGTTCATGAATGCATTGCTGTGCGGGGCGGGTTCAACATAATTCTACATATGTCGTATTTCATTATCATTGACCATATTTTTTTTCTTTTTTTTTTGATAATGTAATCAATCGCATATCTCAGTCTACGTTAACACCTGACTGCATTTCAATAAAATGACATCAATCCTTCCAGGTGTTGCAATTTTTTTTCCTGTAATGTATTTATAGTGTGATCCATCAATATTATTTCATCTATGTCTTCCAAGGCATTGCCCAATTTATGAATGATGCCCTCATTGAATACAGATGCAAAAATCCCTCCTCATTTCGGTTGCTTTTGATATCGGTTGCTTTTGATATTTATTTCCATCTCCGCAAGCGCAGAAATGCTCTTGAATTTCACACTTCAAAATACAACTTTAAGATTAAACGAAAATGATTATACTTTAATTTGTTTATCTAAACTTTTTACTGGTAGCCTTAATTAAATATGAAAACATAACACAATTATTAATAAAAATCGATAAAATTGTAATAAAATAGTGGAAGAAAATAATAATAAATAAATAATAATATAGCAAATAAAATTTTGGTAATAAAAATATCAATTTTGTTAAGACAAAGGCCATACCAATTTAAAAACACCGGTTGTTGTCTCATCCTCAGATGTTAAGCAGCTTTGGGTGTGGGTTGGGTTGTTTTACCTCTTAGCGGCACTTTTATGCACACCATGGGTTAAAATGGACAGGTCACAAGGACTCCAAAGGTTCAAAGAAGGTTGGGGGAGGGAACCCACTGGAACAGCTGTTGGGAGACAGATAGTAGCCTCCCGTCAAAGCCATTTGGCGTGTTGTTTAACGTGCACAGGGTATGGCTCTCCCGCACACGGGGCCATGGCTTAACGTCCCATCCGACGGATGGACGGGCGGCCTTTTCAAGCCTATCGGTGTCCCCTACTGACCGTGGGCAGGGCGGAGAATTTTGCGGAGATAATAAGCAGCTTTGGGCGAGATCAGTACTTGGGAGCAGTTGGGAAATTTTTGGCCTATAACGGTTGCTAGACATAAAGTGGAAGGAGAGCTGTGTACCAGTCCCCAGTGACGATACACAGAACTGGCGACTCTAGCACCTAATGTCCGATACCGCCTTCACGTTGTGCAGACCCTTAGTGCCTTTCAAAAGAGATACTCTCTTGTGGAAGAAAACAGAAGGGGAGGGCTGCCAGATCAGTGTGGCCTACTAATCTGGTCATCTAAGGCTATATTTTTCTTTCTTCAAAGGCTCGGAGAGGGCTGAGGGAGAGGGCACACTGGCAGCTGTGGGAGGTAGATGGTAGCCACCCCTGAAACCGATCCATCATGTGATGTGTATCGTGAAGAGAGTGTGGCCCTCCCACACACGGGACCACGCCGCTTACCTCCCATCCGATGAATGGCAGCCTTTTCAAGCCCATCGGCTTCCCTGTCTGAGGGCAGGGAGGGGATGTTTTGGGGATATAAATCTTAACTCTGGCGCAGGCGAAACTCGAACCTGGGAACTGTAGATTACAAGCCTAGCTATAACTGCAGATATAACTAATTTGTTGCTGAGTATCTAGTCATGAAAATTGCAACAAATATATAATATAAAAATAACGCAGTTTATTCACGTAAAGAATAATATAATAATGCTGAATTACGTTCCCGTTTCTTTTGACCAACTTGATACATCGTTTTTGTTTTAAGTATATTGTCCAAGCCCTGTAGTAGCTCTGGTTACCCATTACATAGCTCTGGTTTAGGACAGCTCCATTACTACTCCTAGTTCCACGACTACACCTCCATCCGACAGACAGCATGCTTTACAATACTACTATGTGTCTTATGGCCTTGCCATAAGACACATCGCAGGCTTGAAAAGACCTGCTATACAGGCTGGAAAAGACCTGCTATACAGGCTGGAAAAGACCTGGCCTTGCCATAAGGCATAGCAGGGTATTTTAAGTATGACAATCCTGTAAAGCTTACCATAAAGCCATTATTATTAAAATCGTTATTACCTGACTGCATTACGAAGCAACGGATGGTTTAAATTTCATTCGGACAAAGCCATACTCATAGATATTTAAACAAAATATTCCACTTTTGATAGGTCAAGAAACGCTCTATGACTTTTCAGTTCAACCATATCAAAGGAACTAAATAATAAATAAAACTGATTATTAATCATTTATTCATCTTTATTATTATCATTTGTACTCCTTAATTGGCTTAGTAGTTAGGGAGATAGCAGTAGTTTGTTGCCAACCCACCGAATCCCTTTGCACAGTGCTTTCCCCTTATGACGTCACAGGCCACGCTCCCAATCATTACCTATGTGTTTAATTTGCCGAAAAGTTTTTTCAAATGAAACTATGAAACCTTCTAGGCTACAAGAGCATTTAAATAAAATGCATGCTCATAAGAAGAACAAAGATTTATCCTATTTTCAAGAACTGGAAAAGCAATATTTAAAACAGCCAACTATGTCAAACCTTTTTGCGTCGTGTTCTAAACAAGATGATGATGGACTACGAGCCTCACATAACGTTTCATTGTTAATCGCAAAAGCAGGAAAACCACACACAATTGGCGAGGAATTAATTTTGCCGGCAGTCAAAGAGATATTAAAAACTGTTTTTCATCATAAGACACCGTTAGATATCATCAAAATAATTCCTCTCAGTTATAATTCAGTGCAAAGAAGAATAGATGAAATGGCAAAAGACGTTGAAATATCATTATGTGATTACTTAAAGACTTGCAAATTTTCCATTCAACTCGATGAATCAACTCTACCAAATAACGAAGCTCTACTCTTATCATACCTACGATTTATAGAAGAAGAAAAAATTCATGAAGAGTTATTATTTGCTAAAAATTTGGAATCTGATAGAAAGGGAGAATCTATATTTAATACCATGCAAAAGTTTTTTCGAGAGAAAGAAATTCCTATTTGCAATATTTTGTCTGCTGCTACTGATGGTGCTCCAGCAATGACAGGGCGTCATAAGGGTTTCATAGCGCATTTGAAACAAGCAGTACCAAATGTACTCGCTGTACATTGTATTATTCATCGTCAGCATTTGGTTGCAAAAAATTTGAATGAACGTCTGCATACGTCGCTCCATAGGTTATTAAAGCAATCAATAAGATTAGAAGCAATTCATTGAATGGCCGATTATTTGGTAAGCTTTGTAATGAAAATGATGAAGATTACAATCGCTTGCTGCTGCACACAGAAGTACGTTGGCTCTCTAAAGGTGTTTGTCTGAATCGTTTTTTCAATCTATTTGACTCAGACTGGATTTTCTTGAAGACAGAGACGAAAAATTGCGCGAAAACCTGATTACGTCAAAAAATGACATCGCTTATTTGACAGACCTGTTTAAAATATTTAATCAAGTTAATTTACAATTGCAAGGTGATGAGTTGAATGTAATTAAAACAAAAAACGTCATAGCTGCTTTTGCGGGAAAAGTTCTTCTATTCAAACGAAATCTAGGTAGAGGTGAATACAACCACTTTCCCACGTTATCAGCAGTCTCTGCAAAACCGGAAGATTTACTTACTTACTGCCAACACTTGGAAGTTCTTCATGTTGATTTTACGGAGCGTTTCCAAGATATTTTAAACATGAATATACCGAGTTGGGTTTTAGATCCTTTCGAAAACACAGATACTGAAGAATCATCAAATTTGGAAGAGGAACTCTTAGAACTCACGACTAACGAAGTACTCAAAGTAAAATTCAAACATGGATACCAAGAGTTCTGGCTTCAAAAATCAATACCAGTTCTCTACCCTGGATTGTGGGCAATAGTACAGAAGTTTTTAATCGCATTTCCTTCGTCCTATATGGCTGAGCGTGGATTCAATGCAGTAGCTAATTTACTGTCAAAGAAGAGGAACAGACTACACATCACTGAACGTGGCGATCTGCGATTGATGTTAACGAAATTGGAACCCGACATTAACAAATTGTTAACACTCCACCAGCCTCAACCATCTCATTAATTTTTTTTATTTATTATTAATTTTGTGTTTATCTCATTATTTTTTATTTCTTATTGATTCTGTGTTTATTTTTAAAATTTCAATAAACAATTTTATTGTACATTTGGTTGTCGTTTTATTAATTTCTGCTTTATGATTTTTAATAGATAAATAAACAGATAAATTAGTACAGATAATATGCAACAATATTTTAATATTTCATATAAAATTAACTATTATGGACTAGGGGGGCGTTGAAATTTTTGTTCTCTTCTAAAGGGGGCGATGGTCCAGAAAAGGTTGGGAATCACTGATCTAGATCTTACAAACACCTAAATGCAATTACATACCAAGTGATGAACTTTTATGACAGAAAAGACCAGCTCTATCTACTTGACTAAAATATTACCTATTCATTTTTACAGCCATGTCACTTGCACAACTTTCACTTCAGCCTAAACAATCCTTTGTGTCTTCTTATTAGTTTTACTAACAAAATTCTACACTAATTAACTCTTTTAACCTCTCGCGCGTTCACCACATAAAATACTTCTTCCATAGATTATTTTGTCACCTAAAAAGATTAGAAACTACATTTCCTTTTGCATTTCAACAACTTATTCTGTCAGTCAAGTTCGTTCGATGTCGTTGGTGACGTAGCTCTCACGCTGAAGCATATGCGAGCGTTCATGACGAGTTTACCATAAATTCATTGTAGCACGTTCATCTGTCGTAACAATAAGTTCTATTTGGCATTAGGAGTAAATATTGACATCACAGAGGTCTGATAGGAGCTTGTCAGTTTACATGCCATAATACATAGAAGCTCTGTGAGGATGACAGGACCTCAGCAGAAAAAGAAGACATACATCCATGCCTTACCCGTGGTTCGAACCCAGATTCCTTAGATCAGTAGCCAAGCGCAATAACCACACAGTCACGGGACGATACTATAGTATAAACATTAGAAAATTAATTGACCATAATATATCATTGTTTTTATGATTTAACTTTTGCTGTCGATCACAAAACTTGTGTTTAGATATGAACCTTCATCTAAAAAAACTTCATCGAACCTTCCGTTAAAATATTTGCTTAGGCGTGACCTAGAACGTATCAAAACAGAGAATTTCCACGGAATGTCAATGAGAATCTAACTTCGGAGCTCTATAACTTCTAAAATAAGCATTTAATGGAAAAATGTAACTGATGATAAATTAAATATGATAATCAAATCTATTTAACCTTTTGACTGCGGTTCGGTGTCTCGGCGATGTATATTTTCAGATCTTTTGTATGGTTTTGATATCTTTGTAATAAATTACTACCTTCATACTTATGTTCGGTAAACATACTTCTGAGCTGACACTCAAATATTATCCATTAAATTTATAACAATATTTATGAAAATAATTTATTGCTACATATTCAAGTTTCCGTGCCTCTTTAAATATTAAACGAATATCGTTGAAAATTGTGATTTAAATAGATTTGATTATGAAATTAATTCATCATCAGTTACATTTTTCCATTAAATGAATACTTTATAAGTTATAGAGCTTTAAAGTTATATTCTAATTGACATAACATGGTTGTTTTCTATTTTGGTAGGGCAAATTTGGTTGGTATTGGGGAGTTCTTTTGGTGTATTGGTCAATTGTTACGTGAAGTACATAAAACTTATTATATATTATATGTCCCATATTAGTAACAGAGTGGTTATGTTTTTTTATCTCTGAGTGACCCTCTGGATAGCCGTTAGGAGACAGATAGAAGCCTCCCATCAAGGCTATCTAGCATGTTCTTTAATATGCACTGGTATGGTGTTCCTGCACACGGAGCCACGGCTTAATGTTTCATACGAAGGTGGCAACCTTTCCATGCCCATTGGTGTCCTCTTTCTGAGCAAAGCTAGTTTATCAATACCTATCCAACCCAAAAAGTATTTTAAATTTACTCTAAAAAACAATTATCTCTTAGAATAAATAATTTGCACCTCCCCCTACTAAGCGTAAGGGTTAAAATCATCAATTGGGCTTCGAAAACTTTACTTAGGACAGTCCTGGGCAAATTAAGGTCAACCATTTCTTTTTATATGACCCCAGAGCTACTAATGACAAATTAATTAATTTTACAAAAGAGAAAAAGAACATATATAGGACAAGAAGTCCAACTTCGCAAAGCAAATTCTGATCAAAATAATTAATTTTAATAAAATTATACGGTTTATGTTTCATTTTTTTCTACACTGGTTATGTATACGTTATTGATTATATATTTCTTTGGTAACCCATCATTCCATTTCAGTTTCGTATGAGACCCTCCGTTACATTTCAGTTTTCTACGCGACCTTCTGCTAAAACGTTTTCTTATGTATGACCTAGAATCTAGCAAAACAGAGAATTCCCATGTACGAATTGTGAGATCGTAGTCAATGAGAATCTAACTTCGGATCTCTATAACTTCTAAAATATGAATGGAAAAATGCAGCTGATGATAGATTAAATATCATAATAAAATCTATTTAATGTTGTCCCTATAACACATTCTGAAGTTCTTTTGGCTGTTTCTAAATATAAACTAAATAAATCCCCAGGGGTAAATGAAATTGCTACGAAATGCTTAGAGCTAGGAATGTTTCGGTTACCACTTGGATAATTGAAATTTTGAATATCTTTTATTATAAAGGATAATCCTGAGGATTTTTACCAGATATATTATTATCCCTATTTTTTAAAAAGTTGATCGCAGTTCTTTTGGTATTTTAATCTAGGGGTGTGAGCCTACTTTCAGTTCCAGGAAATGTTCTTTGCACGATTGTGCTTAATAGAATTAAGAATCTGGCTGACGTGCAATTTGCGTGATGAGCAATGTGGATTCAGAAGTGGTAGGGGATGTATAGAGCAGAGTTTTTCACTCAAGTAGATGCTTGAAAAATGCTTAGATGAAGCTAACACAAAGGTGTCTGAAGCGACACCTTTGTGTTACTAGCTTTGTTGATTTCAAAAAGGCTTTTGATTCTGTTGATCGCTATAATTTGTGGTTAATTGTGAGATCGTATTGCATACCATACAAGTTGGTTAATATAATGAAGGCTCTGTATAATAACACTGAGTCGTGTGTAAGAGTTGGTAAGACTTGAAGCAATGGTTTAGTATTGCTAGTGGAGTTACACAGAGGTGCATTTTGTCTCCTTTTCTTATTTGTTTGGTTATTGATTATGTTATGCGAAATTCACTGCAAGGAAAAGATTTTGGTCTTAAAGAGTCTGGATATTTGAAAATTTCTGATTTAGATTATGATGTTGATGAGATGAACTCTTCCATTCCAGTTGTAGATGAGACTGGTAGTATAGTAGATTTAATTATAAACATAGAGAAAACTAAAGTGAAAAAATTTGGTCAGGCAGGCTGTGGTTCAACTAATCTGTCTAATTCCACCCTTGACCAGATGTCATTCAATAATATTAAGAGTTATAAAACAGATACTGGTGATGTGCGGCATGAGATTAACAGACGAATTTGCTTATATAAATAAATGCAAAATGTATATGCAATAGGGACAGCTGCCGGGACTTTTAAGAATCTATGGAGAGTGTGGAGAAATAGGCATATACACCTAAAGTCTAAAATTAGACTGTATAATAGTTTGGTTCTTTCTAGGGTTAGTTATGGTAGTGAAACTTGGATGCTTTGTAAACAAAATAACAAGAAACCAGATGCTTTTGATTCTAGATGCCTACGCAGTATCTTGGGCATTAGGTGGTTAAGCTTTGTAACTAATGATGAGGCTAAGCAAAGGAGTCGGCAACCTCCTTTAAGCAGCATATTTTGCAGAGAGAAACTCTGTTGGTTTGGCCATGTTGCCCGTATGGATAATTATAGATTGGTGAATAGAGTTATGAACATTGTGCCTAAAGGCCTCAGAAAGAGGGGGAGCCCTAGTATGTGGTGGGCAGACAATGCCAAACAGGACCTTGTCAGAATTGGTGTGCAGTGGCTGGATGCAGCAGATCTAGCTCAAGACAGATATATTTGGAGAACTAAATTGCACGATCTGGTTGAACCTCTGTAGCCCATGGCTGCTTGAGGATGATGATCATGATGATACTTTTTTTTCCTTCATTTCAGAGCACTATAAAAAAAACCTTCGAAAATCAATGAAATAAGCACAGGCTAACATTCTGAAGACCAACAATTAACATTCTCAAGACCAACATTCTCAATTACCCTTGCTAACATTCTCAAGAGGGGTGGGTGCAATGCATCTCCACCTTAATTTCAGCCCTGGTACTCGGTAAAATTAATGTTGAACGAATTTGAGAAGCAGCAAAATAACATTTTTTTTTCATTAATAATTATTCACTATTATATGTGATACCAATGTCTAATAAGATAAGTGAACTAGGGAAATGTTATGTAAACAGTTAAACCAGCACCAAAATTACATTGAAAATAAATATTAATATTATGGTTGTCTTTCAATTGTAGCAAAATGGTGTTCTTCCTAAATTATCATGTTTTGGATGAAACTCTTAGGATTCATCCTATATTTCGAAAGAAAAACTTCGAAAAACTTCGAAAAAAGTGCTTGAAAGCTTGAAGCACATCATTATGAATCAGTAAAGACTCTATCATTTGTTTCGTAGTTTATCAGGGGACACATACGTAAATAACATCAAAGTACTCTGATTAGACATTACCGAAGTGATATACTATAAAATTGTGTACCAATGCCAGAGTAATAAGAGTGCTCCGCTGCTGATAAAATTGACCTAAGTTCAAGTTTTGCATAAGGAATAAGGCTGCAAACGATTTGACCCTCCCCTAATCATTGCAGAACCTTAATAACTGGAATAGAACACAATATTGAATATAGCCTGCTTCTTGCAAAGTTTCTAAGTACAATGTTTAGAGTATACTTTTGCACAACGAATCGAACTCCAGAGATGTTTATCCGCTGCTAGTGGGACAGACTGTAATCAAAAATTATCCCTTTACACAAATGTAAAAATGTTTATAGATTATAAGCAAAGCGTAAAATCAGATATTAATGCAATTCATATCTAAATATAACTTATATTTAATTCTTCTTCGGAAAGTTATGCAGGTAGCTAAACATAATTCTCATGACACTAAAGACAAATTGAAATAATTGAAAAGAAGAATTTCATAATAAATGAAATATAATAATAATTAATTCAAATAATTGAAAGAGAAATCTCTTTCATGTAAATATATCCATTTTATTCTTGGAGTGAATACGTGTAAAGCCATTTCAAACCCAGAAGCATACGGAAGTGTGCATATATAGCTGAAGATTTAGGAAAAATGAAAGATAAAATTATACAATATTTTTTCAAATAATTGGGTAGTAATATGCCTTGTTGTTAACTAACACATATATATGAATATAATTAACTAAACAATTGTATAAAAATAACAGAAAAATGAAGTGCTGCTTGTGGTGTACTTTTTTTTGAAACATTGAAATTTTCAAAAAGGAATATTTGCGCATTAGATTCGAATATATTTTTTCTTCAAGTTTGTGCGAAATTCATGGACATTCAACCAAGCATAGATATTTACAATAAAAACAAATATTAAAATTAAAGTCTGCTATCTACTCATACGTTATTTAGAGATAACTAAAATAAATGAATTATAATTGCAGAACTATGGTAAAAAGCATTTAAATAAGTAATATCAGATTATTCTTGATCCTAGACTGGATGGGTTCTCATTTTAGCCTTGTGCTCGTGCAACCCTCCTACATCTTCCGAAATCCATCATTAGAGAAAAGTAACCCATTTTTTAAAATTATATTTCCTCAAATTCTGGAAGATAATTAACGATCTGATAAACTCAAACTGCAATCAATTACTTCGTGTTCTCTACTTTTGTTAGTTTTCAATTAACACGAAAACAAATAATACAGATATCAGTTCATTTTTTTCCTCTGCTAGAGGTCGCCTTTCGAGTTTTCATTTACCGCCTTTAGCACTCTCTAACACTGGAAATTGCAAAAGATGGGGATTCGAAAAACGAAAATATTAATATTTTTGTGGAAAAAATCTTCACCGACATACGAGATTCGAACCCGCATCTCTAAAGAAACATGCCAGAACATTCTAACCTGTTGAACTAATGCTGGCTTTTTCCACAATAAACATTTATTGATTTATAGACCTTTAAACGTATACAGGTAACGCTGAGATTATCAAATATTGTTTAAATAATTTCTAATTTGTTAGTGCATGTAAAACGAAATATATATATATTATTGTTTCGTTTATCTTTTAAAATAACAAAGTTTTATTTTCGCACCCCCTTTTGCTAAGACGGCAAAGCCATGTTGCCATTGTAAAGCTTCAGATCAAAATTTCAGATTTCCAGTGTAAATAGTTTGTTTGCAATATTCGTTTGGAATTTTAGCATTTTCCATCTTTTTCCACCGCTAGAGGGCACTATTAAACCTATTAAATTTTTTCAAAATTGCGAATCGCGATATTTGTTCGACACCTATCCAACCCAAAAAATTTTTTTTCATTTATCTCTAGAAGTATAAAAGTTGATTATTTATAGACGGACAGAAAGGTGGTAAAACAGATGGACAGAAAACAAAGAGTTAACACAGAAACGGACAGACAGACGAACAAATATTAGCATAGGCAGACGACAAAGTGGAAGAAACATTAGCTCGTTTTTCAAACTAACTTTAAAAGACATTATTTGTTTGTTTTCAGTTGGCTCGTTTCACTTTTGCAGCCGATTGCCGTCTTCTGATGGAGTTTCTCGGAAAGAAAGTTTTATTAATTTATTTCTTTGACTGAATTTTTTACGCCCAAATTCAGCAGCGCAGTGAGGCATTCATAAAATATGATAGATTTTACCGATAAAAAAGTGATAGAAATATATAAAACTATAACAACTGAGAAGATTTAACTTAGTACACACACTAACTCATAGGCTTTCGTCTCACGGTATGATAAAACATGGCGTCCATAAAACATGTGACTCAATCAACCAATGGCAGTGAATCACCGAGATGGCCAGCCTCTAACTATACAGGACCTCTCTGTTCAACGCATGATAGGTACCATCTAGCAGTAAGCTAATATCCTGCAAAGAAGCGTTAAAACCAAAACTAAACGTAAGAATTTCGTCAACTGCGACGGCGATTAGATATGTCGATCAAGTATTCAGCTTGAAGAACTAAAAATAAGGTAAGAATTGTAAGATAATAGTCAGAACATGTAAATGAATAAAGAGGATGATTTATACACATTTTTGTATCCTTAAGATTTGTGTGATGTGTAAATATTGTAAACTTTGTATTAAAAACCATCGTCAAACAACGAGGTGCTAACAAAATTCATTAAGTTATATTTCTGCAACAAAATCCAATATGATAATAGTATTAAATGCAGATAGAAGTAAAAATAGATAGTATTAATATTAGATAATAGTTGAAAATAATTTTAACTCTTCCTATACCGCAGTTTGTCGCGATCCTCATGGAGATCGTGAATAGTTCTATTTTTGCAAGTAATATTAATGATTTTGATTTTTGCAAGTAATATTAATGATTTTGATTTTTGCCACTACATAGTTCATTCATTTTAGAGAAGAGGGAAAGGTGTCGCATTAAATTATCTACGGTTCCAGAGAATCGCATACATTTGTTACAAATCGAGAGGTCGCCGTATCTAAAATGTTAGAACTCTACTATATGGTTTATAAAGCAGAATAGCTCTAATTTCAAGTATGGAATTTTCATTTTTTAGGAGAGCCAACTTTGCAACCAAAGTAAGTCGAATAAGAATCACTCATTTTCCAACAGATGATTTTCAGTTGCTTTCAAAATTGATATTAAATTTAACTAAATAATAATTATTATTTAGATCAAACTTGGCGAATATAGTCGAAACTCGCTCTGGTCGGCAGATATCGATGTTCGTTTACGGCAGCAAAATAGCTAGTGCTTCAAGGGAAATAATTAGACTGGCATCCAAAAGAAAAAAATCAACTGGATGATTTTAATTGATATAATTTATTTTCAAAAATGAATTGATAATAATAAAATCCTATATTAAAAATATTTCATCCGCAACAACATATGGTTATATTTTTTTTTACTGAAATTATGTTCTTGCCATTGTAATGTAATCTGCCTATCAACATCTTAAAGAAATGAAGCCTGTTTTGGATCGGCAGTGAGACTTATAAACTATTATATAGGCTAAATACAGGTGAATCGAATTACGCTGCTTCATAAACTTTAGAAATACTAATTTTACAAAATAAAGCATTAAGTGTTGGCGCAATATTTAATTTCCAATTGATATTCAGTTCATAAATACCCCTTCATATTTCATCTTTATATTCGATAACGTACGTCTACATTAACGATGACTACTTTTCGTCACCAAAAAGAAATGTATCAGAAATCAATCTAATCTAAATTAGCGCAAATAAGTTACAAAATAATTCTACATTAATGCTTATTATTACTGCTGAAAAGAAATTTGAGATAAATAGGTATGCATAAAACTTTCAATGTACGTTTTATTCATAACAAGGACTTTTTTTTTTTCAGAATCTATCTCCATTTTTCCCATGATTTGTTCACTTCCATTTGCATGGTTTCGATTTGCACGGTGATTTCTCTTAACCTATTTACCGTGTAAATCGAGGAATGGGCGTATTTCAAAATTATGTGTTGGTTTTAATTCAATAATTTACTGCTACTTCTTTATCTGTTACAGTTCACAACGTTTGTCACTTATATTCTATATTGAAGGCTAGATTTGGGGGGGAGATCTGAGGGGGAGGAGATATAGGGAGTAAGGAGGCTATGCCGCTCCTTTTTGAGAATGATAATAGAGAAAGAGAGATAAAAAGTTTTATAAACATACGTATATTTGATAAATTTTTCCAGACATTTTTTACACACCACTAAAATGGAAGAAAAAATATAATGCAATGGAAATCCATTGCATTATAAATCTCTTTTTCCCCCTAGATCCTGACCTGTTTATGTTCAATTCATAGAAATGGTGTTATTTCTGCACAGACATTTCAAGTTGCATTGTATTTCTCTTCCCCAATATTTTTCTGTCTTTGTTATGACAAATTAATATTTATAGTTATTCCACATAGTATAAAAGAAGTTTTTTGTTTTCTGTATAGAAATTCATATAATATATTTTTTGTATGTTCGCATTATATTGTTTTTCTGAAAACAAAAAACTTGCTACAGATGAGTTCGGGTTCAGTTTTTTGAGCCCCTAGCCCAAACCACTTCGACAATTATTGAACCCAATCCAGAATTGCTGAAACATTTCTCTGACGTATTAGAAAAAAGTTATATACAGAAATGAAGGTGCTAAACAATTTTTGAATCCTTCTGTTAGAAACTTAAAGTATTTATTATCATTTTAGAATAAAATAAAGATCTTAATAATCTTTGGTAGAAAAATATCACAAATTCTGGTAGAAACTGGATATCATCATCATTATAAAAGCAATGAATCATTCATTTATTAAAGATAGAGAATACGTAAAAAATATTCAAAGGCAGCACCATACTTATTTTCAATTACTAGAGATTGATTCCAAAATTAAAATTATACTTAAAAATATATATATATGTATTCTCTTTGATAAACCAAATAAACTGGAAAGACAAATCGCTCCTGACGAATACAGGAAGACACTTTTCGAAGAAAATTAATTTTGCCATTTTTCGACTTTAGCGCACAAACAAAAAATTCTCTATAAATTTGTAAATTTGATAAAAGTAAACTAATTTGTGATTTGAATAATGCGAAGAGTATTGATTAGTATCTAACTGAAAAATAATTTTAATTCTTCTCTAAAAACCAGTTTAATATTAAAGGAATAAATTTGTAGCTTGTCTGTCGGTAGAATCTCCATTATTTTGCTCTGTGTACTGATTTGTAACTAGTATAAAGCATTTGTTTCTACAGTCAAGCTCTCAGGATTTGCTATGATTATCTCTTTACAGGTAAATGCAAAAAAGGGAAAAACAAATTTTTTATAGTTGTCGGTCTGTATTGACCCAGTAAACTCAGGGGCATGGTGCTGAACTCAGAATTATTATGAACTCCTTTCACACACTAATGCAAGGATTACTCATACCACTCCAGCAGGATGGAGGAAACTGAAAAAGCTAGCTTTATTAGACGGCAAAGAATATATTTCAATTCTCGTTTATTTTACCTTCTATGAATCGAGATACAAAGTATTAGGTACCATAGAAAACCTGTTAGCTGATAAACCAAAGCTATGGCACAGAAAACGTAGTAAAAGAAGGCTGCACCCATCACACATTTTTATTCAGCTGTTAGATGGCACACTTTAACGTCAGCCCACTAATATGCTATTCTCCTAAGATCACACTGCCTTCATAGTGTCAACCGAAAATTTACTTAAAGGAACGAGTTGTTGTTGTTGTTTTACCACTGAGCGCCACTTTTTTGCACACCATGGGCTAAATGGCCAGGTCACATGGACCCCGAAGGCTCAGAGAAGGTTGGGGGAGGGAACCCACCGAAACAGCTGTTGGGAGACAGATGGTAGCCTCCCGTCAAGGCCATCCAACGTGTTCTTTAACGTGCACAGGGTATGGCTCACCCGCACACGGAGCCACGGCTTAACGTCCCATCCGACGGACGGCGGCCTTTCCAAGCCCATCGGTGTCCCCTACTGACTGTAGGCAGGGCGGGGAATTTTGCGGAGAAAAATTTCAACGCTGACCAAGCTGGGACTCGAACCTGGGAACTACAGATTACGAGCCTGGCGCGCTACTCACTGAGCCACCCCAGTCCCAAAAGGAACGAGTGACTGCCACAGTGTTAAAAACGTAGAGAAAACTTTCGTTGTCTTTTAAGTTGATAGCATTTAAGCATTATTTTTACACACTACTAAACCGGTAAGCGTTATTTCCTTAGTAACATTAAATGATATACCTTTTTATACCTAAATATTATTAAGATTCTTCAATAGTTTTAACAGCAATATATGTTGGTTTGTTAAAGTAGCAACTAGACATGGAGGTTGACGTATTTGAGTCTTATTTGATGTACTTGAATCCTTTCCCTGTTTTTCGAGAATTGCTTTAGGAAATATATTCTGTTGAAGCCCTAAAAATGGGAGGGTTACAATTTCGTCTTTTTGTATAAGCGATTAGACTAAAACTTCAGAAAATATGATTTTTAATCTTTATACAAATTTAAAGTTTTTCTAGCAAATAATCTGAACCTAGTAATACAATTAATTGTAAACGAGAAGGAATGAAGGACGGGGAGTGACTCAATAGGTAGCCCGCCACGCTCGTAATCTGTGGTTAGCATTGGATTGGATTGTTTTACCTCTGAGCGGCACTTTTTGCACACCATGGGCTAAATGGCCAGGCCACAAGGACCCCGAAGGCTCAGAGAAGGTTGGAGGAGGGGACCCACTGGAACAGCTGTTGGGAGACAGATGGTAGCTTCCCGTCAAGGCCATCCAGCGTGTTCTTTAACGTGCACATGCTCTGTGCACTTTAAAGAGCATGTCTCTCCCGCACACGGGCCACGGCTTAACGTCCCATCCGACGGACGGCGGCCTTTTCAATCCCATCGGTGTCCCCTACTGACCGTGGGCAGCGCGGGGAAATTTTGCGGAGATAATCTCATCGCTGACCCAGCTGGGACTCGAACCTGGGAACGACAGATTACGAGCCT
Source organism: Ryuthela nishihirai (assembly GCA_038380435.1). Lineage (NCBI taxonomy): Eukaryota > Metazoa > Arthropoda > Arachnida > Araneae > Heptathelidae > Ryuthela > Ryuthela nishihirai. Next base: position 18,979,715 of record JAWZYU010000001.1, on the reverse strand, counting down.
GGCGCGCTACCGACTGAGCCACCCCCGCCCCTGTGGTTTGCAGGTTAGAGTCCCAGTTTGGCAAGCTTTGAGATTTATCTCTGCCAAATACCACCGGCAGTAGAGGATATCGATGCCCTACCTACGGTCAGTAGAGGACATTTGGAAGGCCGCCGTCCGTCAGATGGGATGTTGATCAGTGGGCCCTTGTACGGGTGAGCCATGCCCTGTGCACGTTAAAGAACATGCTGGGTAGCCTTGACGGAAAATTACTGTTTCTTGTTTCCCAACATCTTTCCAGTGGGACCCCTCTACCAACTTTCTCTGAGCCCTCGGGGTCCTTGTGACCTGGCCATTTAGCCCATTATGTCCAAAAAATGCCGCTCGGAGGTAAAACAACACAATCTAACTAATATTCTTTTTTTCCCATTATTTGTTAAATCCAGTCGCGTTGGGTTATTTCTAGAAGCAATTGCGTTAAGCTGAACTTCATACATGTACTTAAAAGGCGTCTTATTCTAAACACTATAAGACTCGAAATGTTGCAGTCGAGCTTTCGCTGTCATCTTGTAAGAATTGCTGCCGATTTATCAAATGAAATATTTTAGCCTTTTCTTCATCTACTGATATTTCTATGAAAATAATATAAATAAAATAAAGCAGCATAAAATTCTCTATAAAAATATAATTTTTTTTGTTTTTTTGTAGAGGGGAAGTGTATTAGGAGAAATGACGAATTTTACGTGCAAAACGATATACAGCAAACTGCTTTCGTCATTATTTAGACTTGTAAAAAAGACACCCAGCAACAATTTGTCCCATTTAAACATCGCAGTCCTTTCGATGTCTAATAACTGCAACGAAATCGGAGTTTGGATAGGATTGTTTTACCTCTGAGGAGCACTTTTTTGCACACCATGGGCTAAATGGCCAGGCCACAAGGACCCCGAAGGCTCAGAGAAGGTTGGGGGAGGGGACCCACTGGAACAGCTGTTGGGAGACAGATGGTAGCCTCCCGTCAAGGCCATCCAGCGTGTTCTTTAACGTGCACAGGGTATGGCTCTCCTGCACACGGGGCCACGGCTTAACGTCCCATTAGACGGACGGCGGCCTTTTCAAGCCCATCGGTGTCCCCTACTGACCGTGGGCAGGGCGGGGAAATTTTGCGGAGATAAATCTCAACGCTGACGCAGCTGGGACTCGAACCTGGGAACTACAGATTACGAGCCTGGCGCGCTACCGACTGAGCCACCCCCGCCCCATGAAATCGGAGAGATGGCAATGAAGTTCTGTATTATCAGTATGCAATGACTTTCCAAGGTGGACAAATAACTTAACTCAGCTGTTTCATTACCCACTCCCCCATTCTTTTTAGAGTCCGAGCTATACCATCGTTCAGATTTGTTTACGTTAACCCCCATCCTGTTCTCGGTCTTAAAGGGGAAACCGATTGGCTTGGAGAAGTCGTCGGTTGGGACTAAAGTCTTGGCTCTATCAGCATGTTAAAATAAAAATGGATGATCTTGAAGAGAGGCTATCATCTGTCATCCAAAAGCTGTCTAGTGGACCCCCTCCCCCAACCTTTTCTGAGCCCTCGGGATCCTTGTGACGTTGCCATTTATTCCATTGTGTGCAAATTTCCGCTCAGAGTAAAACAACCGAACTCAATCCAAATATAGAAGTAGAGCCACCGTCGCCGTTTCTGAAAAATGGCTTCCTATATTGTCAAAAGGAAAATTTCTGTCGTTTTATTCGTTACCGATGTTCCGAGGGAATAATAAAAATAAATTTAAAGAGCATAAAATTCTGTATAAAAATTTGTGATATGGTTTTTCAGAGGGGATGATATTAGGAGAAATGGTGGATTTTTTCTGTATAACGATCGACAGCTAACTGCCTTTGTCATTCTTTAGACTTGTAACAGAGCTACTCAACAAAATTCCTCCTCTTTCGAACATATCACATCCTGTCATGGACTAGAATTACAACGAAATCATAGGAATAGGAAGGATTAATTTCTGTATTTCCACTACGCATTGGCGTGTTCCAAGGTAGATAAATGACCGGGTTCACGCTCTTTCATTAAGCGCATCCCTCTCGCCCTCCATTCTTTTTAGAGTCCGAACTGTGCCAGAATTCAGATTTGTTCTCGCTAACCCCACCTGCTCTCGGTCTGAAAGGGGATACCGATGAGCTTGGAAAGGCAGTCGGATAAAGCCTAAAATCGGTACAGAAAAACCAATACCTTGTGGATGTTAAAGAACATATTAGGTAGCCATAGCGAGAAATTTCCATTTTTATCTCTTAACAACTGTCCACCTCTCTTGTGTTGCGATCTTATGCAACCACGGCAATTCCCGATTCCGCCTATACGACACTACCAGTTATGAAAAGCCGTGCTATCTACAGCCGGGGACAAGGAATACGCCATATAGACGCACCTCAACCCCGGCCTCACATGGCAGCAGTCCTATAGAAGGAAAGCTAACCACCGGAAGAAACCTAACTTTAATCTGTTCCCCGGTTAGCTATGAACAAGGATATATAGATCCAAGTTCGCTCGGCATCCGGGGTGGAGACTCTTAGTAAGGCCCAGACTTTGGTGAGGGCTCGACCTACTGGGGGTCAAATCTTTTCAGAAGAGCCCTCGAACTGCTCACCCAGAGCACCTGAGAGGTGAGGTCTCAGACGCCGTCACCGCCCAACCGGTCAGCGGCATCGTCGACCTCGATTGGTCTTGGCTATGTCCAACCGGTACGCCAATCTGGTCGGCTAACAACTGTCCAGTGTATCACCTTTCTTTAAACCTCTGAGCCCTTACGATCCTTCTGTCCTGGACCAGTCTTACGATTTACCTGCGCAAAACTCCCCGCCTTACCATCGGTCAGTAGAGGAAACTGACAGGCTTGGGAAGGCTGCCGTCCGTCTGATAGGATTTTAGCACATTTAAAACATGCTGGTGGAAAGCCTTGACGGAGCTATCATCTGTCTCCTAACCGCTATCCATTGGGTTTCCTTCTTCCGACTTACTCTGAGGCTTCGGCGTTCTTGTAAATATCGCCACTTGACCCATTGTGTTACAATAACGTACCGTTCAGAGGGAAAAAAATTCCAACTTCAATGCAATAAAAACATTACGTTAGTTTTTTTTTCTGATATATTACTATAAATTATAAATTTTCTAATTAAGCTACATGAGCCTTCGCTGCAAGAACAACTTGTTTCCATTCTCCTCTATCCATGGTCTTCTCCCAATTTGAGATAATTCATCCAAGTCTCTTTGTATGCAGTCTCTCCATCTCAAGCGCCCTCTAAGTCATTTTCACTTCGGAACGAGACGTAATTTTAATTTTGGCTCTCTCTTTGCATACTGTTGTATTCATTTGCTTGTTTAATATCAAAGAGTATATGATTAGTAATTTTAAATTATGATTTTTAAGATAATAGTTTTTAAAACGTGTTTTCCTTTGAACAAAACTAATCATGTGTCGGAAATAGTACAATTTTAATGATAGTTAACATCTTTTAATATTAGTGATGGCTTGTTTGGTAAAAATTTTAATTATGGTCTAATTTCAGTTGGTTCTCTTTCTAGCTGAATGCTAGGTTCTGCCATCAGATGTTTCGAAAAGCCAAACAAGAATTTGATTTAGGAAAGAGTCTCTTCTTAAAAGAAGAATTCAGTGATGTTGAGATTCTGCTAGATACGGATGGCTCCATTTGTCGATATCCCTGACATAAGGTCATTCTATCAGCAGGAAGTGAAGTATTCGCCACAATGCTCAAGTCAAAGTTCAAGGAAGGAGAAACTGGTGAAGTAACTATTAAAGATATTAAACCAGATATCATGTTAATCCTTCTCACGTAAGTAATTCGTAATTTTTGTTTTTCAATCAAGCTGTTATGAATGCCAAATCACTTCAAAATACAGGGTGTACGGCAAAAAAAAAAATGGTGGGTTCCGGGAAGCACTGTCTTCAAATACACACAAGGCATTATATTGAATGTTATTATCTGTACGTTTTCCCATTCAAATAGTTTCAAGGGCTGCCACCAGAAACGTCGTCTCACCGCCACATTTCTCTAAAGAAGTTATGGAAGCTCTCAGTGCAATGCTTCCTTAGCACATTTGGTCCATTTCCATGGCCACCAAGGAGCCATGATTTGACACCACTTGATTTCTTTTCTTCTTTCGGGAGGGTGGGATGTATTTTGCAAAGAATTATGTTTATATGGCAAAATTCGACACTTGGATTGTTTGAAAGCGAGAATAAGAGAAGCAACTGAGCAAATAACAAGAGATACGATGCAGCGTCAGGGCCGGACTTAACGCATAAACTAAGTTACATCTTAGGGACTGACGATACAAGGGGCCTCAGAAAAAAGTATTTCAAGTTTTACTATGTCAGGAAAATATTTTTAATATTTATTTTAAAAACATTGTTCATCTTAGGGCGGGGGTGGCTCAGTCGGTAGCGCGCCAGGCTCGTAATCTGTATTCCCAGGTTCGAGTCCCAGCTGGGTCAGCGTTGAGATTTATCTCCGCAAAATTCCCCGCCCTACCCACGGTCAGTAGGGGACACCGATGGGCGTGGAAAGGTCGCCGTCCGTCGGATGGGACGTTAAGCCGTGGCCCCGTGTGCGGCAGAGCCATACCCTGTGCACGTTAAAGAACACACTGGATGGCCTTGACGGGAGACTACCATCTGTCTCCCAACAGCTGTTCCAGTGGGTCCCCTCCCCCAACCTTCTCTGAGCCTTCGGGGTCTATGTGACCTGGCCATTTAGCCTATGGTGTGCAAAAAAGTGCCGCTCAGAGGTAAAACAATCCAACCCAACCTGTTCATCTTAGCTTTACACAGTCGGTAGTGTACGCGAATGCCAGAATAAAGTTTTCACCGTTTCAAGATTATTTGAATGTTCAATTCAGTATCAATAAAAATATATGTTTTGAATTTTTGGGGCCTCCTAAATTTGTCGTATTATAGGACCTCTTAAATTTCCAACAGATCAGATTCCGTTAAATTTCAAGTACTTCTGGGTCTCTTAAATTTGCCATAGCTTAGGGCTTCAGAAGGTGCAGCGTGTATGGCAAGAAGCGAAATACCGATTCGACATATGCAGGGGCGCGAACGGTGCACAAGTGGAAATTGACTAATTATGTTCAAAACTATTTGAGGTACGCTTTGAATTAAAATATTACTTTCTTGAATATGTATATTATTTTCCTTCATATTGGTTCTTGAAACCTCATCGTTATTTTTCGAATATCCTGTATAGGAACTTGGATAAATAAATTCAATGAACTAATTCGTTGTATAACTTTTGAGGAGTCTTTTGTACACGACTGGACAAGTCAGAGCACAATTGGCAGGTCAAAGGAAGCCAAATGCTTATAGTTAGGCATAAAACTCACTGGGTAGCTATTAGCAGAATCATGAAAGCATCCCATTTCGGGCCATCTAGAAAACTTATTCTTACTGGCATAATGCTTAAGGAGCTAGCTACTGTTCCAGCAGGGCAATCATTGTTTCGTTAGCTCTGTTACTGGGTTGTTTTACCTCTCAGGAACACTTTTTGGAATACAATAGGCTACATGGCCAGATCACAACGACCCCCGTGAGCTCAACAGGTTGGGGAAAGGGGACCCACTGAACAGCTATAAGGAGAGTGATGGTAGCTTCCCGTCAAAGACATGCCGCATGTTCTCTAAATTACACAGGGTGTGGCTCTCCTGCACATTGGGCCACACCTTTTTGCCCCATCCGAAGGGCGTTTGCTTGAAAAGCTGAACTTGCTGAATTGGATGAGTATAACATAGTGCACCCTATTTTTCAGGCGCAGGATATAAGTTTTGGGAAGATATATTTATGCTGCCCCAGGTGGGACTCGAACTTGGGAACTGCAGATTGAGCTTGGTGCACTATTGACTGAGCCACCTCTGCCCCCAGAAAAAAGCTATACTATGTGCAGATTAAATAACACATTGGATTGCTTTGACAGAATCTTCCATCTGTCTCTTAACAACTGTCCAGTGGGTCCAATTCCACCAGTGTTCTATGAACCCTCATGGACCCGGTAAACAGGCCATTTAGCAAATTATGGTAATAAAAGAGCCTCTCAGATGAAAAAACAGCCTAAACCTCTATAAAATCTGGTAATATACAGCACCTTTGCGTAATAAAAGGATCCATAGCCCCCAAATGGGTACTTTGGGATTGATTGCCCATATATATTTTGCAAACCATGAGTGACAATTATAATTACAGCAAACAAAAGAATTGCGAACCACCGTTGTATTAGTCGGTGCAGCAGGTGCTGGCACAGCCGGGAGCACATGCTAGGCTCGTAATCTGCAGTTCCCAGATTCGATTCCCAGTTGTTCCGAAGTTCAGATTTATCTCCCATAACTTCCCACCCTATCCTCGTTCAGAAAGGGAACAGAATTGTAAAAATCCTAAATTCGTTGTATCGAATGTTAAGCCGTGGCACCATGTACAAGAGAGGCAGCCATATTCTGTGCATTTTTAAAGAACATGCTGGAAAGCATTGTCATAAGTTCTCTCAGATCTCCAACGACGCTATTTCCCATATCGAACTCCGAATCTTTTCCACCTGGTCGTTCAGCCCATTTTGTTCATACAGATGGGGGCTGGCTCAGTCGGTTGGGTTGGGTTGTTTTACCTCTGAGCGGCACTTTTTTGCACATCATGGGCTAAATGGCCAGGCCACAAGGACCCCGAAGGCTCAGAGAAGGTTGGGGGAGGGGACCCACTGGAACAGCTGTTGGGAGACAAATGGTAGCCTCCCGTCAAGGCCATCCAGCGTGTTCTTTAACGTGCACAGGATATGGCTCTCCCGCACACGGGGCCACGGCTTAACGTCCCATCCGACGGACGGCGGCCTTTTCAAGCCCATCGGTGTCCCCTACTGACCATGGGCAAAGCGGGGAAATTTTGCGGAGATAAATCTCAACGCTGATCCAGCTGGGACTCGAACCTGGGAACTACAGATTACGAGCCTGGCGCGTTACCGGGCTCAGTCGGTAGTGCATTAGGGTCGTAACCTGTGGTTCCCAGTTTCGATTCCCAAATCTGACATTCGGATTTATCTGAGCTAACTGCCATGCTTCCCTCAGTCAGTAAGGGACACCGTCGGTCTTTGAAAGGCTGCCGTCTGTAGGATGGGACGTTAAGTCGTGTCCCCATATGCGGGAGAGAGCCATACTATGTGCACTTTAAAGAACATTCTTCATTGGCTGACCATTTGTCTCCTAACAGCTCTCTAGTGGGTCCGTTTCCCCCAACGTTCTCTTAGCCATTTGGGTCCTCGTGAATTGGTCATTTAGCCCATTGCGTAGAGCAAATTGTCTCTCAGAAGTAAAACAGACCAACCCCACACCTGTGTCAGGAAAAAGAGAATCCCATTACAGCCGTGGTGCTACAGAGGAAATCCACTACTCTCCCAGCCGTGATGAAGCGAGCCTAGTACCTGCTCTGCCATGATTAAGGGAACCCAGTATCTGTGTGCTGCGACGAATCGAACTTATTTCCAGCATTTCGACAACGAAAGGAAAGCTAGTATTAGCTGTTTCACACCAAGAGGAATCGGGTACTAGCTGTTCCCCGACGAAGGGAACATAGCACTACCTGTATCACGATGCGAAAAATGGTTGAGAACTATCAAATACGATGATTGATAATTTGGGGCAATTTGGTTTTACATTTCCTCCCTAAAACTGTAATCTACTTAGAGAGAAATAATATATTTAGATATATAGAAATTTGTTCCTATTCCACAATGAATGAAAAATAAATCTTGAACCTGAAATTTGCAATCCACTCAATCGCTGTATTTTTTAATAGCTTTATTGATTAGTTTGTCTTGTTTTTTTCTATTTCAAGTACTACTGGATGCCCGAGACAAAAACTGCAGATAAAAAAAGTAACACAATTCACTGTTTAATGTAGCCACGAACATGCAGCTAGCTGTAAGATACAGAGGAACTCACCAAGTTTTAGTGAACTTCAATAAATACTTGGTCACGATAGATATCTAAAAGGTACTCCACTTCTTGCCAAGTATTTTGAGAGGCGGGGTGGCTCAGTCGGTAGCGCGCCAGGCTCGTAATCTGCAGTTCCCAGGCTCGAGTCCCAGCTGGGTCAGCGTTGAGATTTATCTCCGCAAAATTCCCCGCCCTGCCCACGGTCAGTAGGGGACACCGATGGGCTTGGAAAGGCCCCATCCGTCGGATGGGACGTTAAGCCGTGGCCCCGTGTGCGGGAGAGCCATACCCTGTGCACGTTAAAGAACACGCTGGATGGCCTTGACGGGAGGCTACCATCTGTCTCCCAACAGCTGTTCTAGTGGGTCCCCCTCTCCCAACCTTCTCTGAGCCTTCGGGGTCCTTGTGACCTGGCCATTTAGCCCATGGTGTGCAAAAAAGTGCCGCTCAGAGGTAAAACAACCCAACCCAAACTTTACTCGAATTTAATGGAGAATATCTTTAGCGTATCCCCAAAGAAAGAAATCAGGAATCTAGGAGATCATTATACGAGACTTCTCGGTCCAATCTAACATTCATGGAAATAAATTTCGTTGGGGAAAAATAACTGCACTGCCACCATCGTGCATGACAGCAGCGCACACTTTTACCAAAGAACCTTGGCAGGGCCGGGTGAACATTTGCGGGGCCAGGTTCCAAAATTGTGCGGGGCCAAAATAATCGCATTTATACGTACTTCTAAATTTTCTAATAATAAATTATTTTTTATAAGTACAAAGTACGGTACCTAAAACGTAAAGGAACACCGAGTATATTATAAATATTACATAATTTTTTTCGCCGCAAAATCTTTAATTACGTCATCAAAATTGACCAATTTCCCTAATTCGGTCAATTTTGCCGGAAATTTCGTTTTTTACGATGAGCTTTTCGTGGACGGCGGGGCCTTCTAAAGCGCGAGGCCTGGTTCTGGGGAATTCGCTGAACTCTCCTGGCGCCGGACCTGAACCTTGGCGAGTTTGTCGTTCACCGCAGGCTGCATATTCATTGCTGTAATAAACAGCGAATTATGTTACTTTTTTATTTGTAGATTTGCCCGAGATTCCCTGCATGCACATGACCGATATTTTTATCTCGATTTCAAAAAGAGGAACTAATGATTTCATTTTTGTCTTCCGCCAATGCAAAAGATGTTAATTTTTTAAGTAAATTCTTCTGCGGTCGGATAGGAAATGATGAAATATTAAGATTCAAAATTTTATACGCCAGAAATTATGCATATGCTGATCGAGGGGTTTACATTTGCGGCAATGATTTTTCCCCTTTAGCAAAATGTAGTGGAAGAATGTAACTATTCCATTTCAGGAGTGAAAATAAACAATTTTTTTCTATCGAAAAAGCACTGATAAAATGATACACGATTAGAAAACTATAAATAATATTAGGGTACATTATCATTTGTTTAGGAAATAAAAAAATAACTTTCTTTAAAAGAGAGTTATCCTATATTATCTTTCGGGAACATATGATGTTATTCTGGTTAATTTCTAAAATAATCTTTCTGTAATAGATGTAATGAAAATAAACTCACTTTTCTCTTTAACTGGGAGCAGAGGTTGGCTCAGTTGGTAATGCATCAAGCTCGTAATCTGTAGATCCCAGGTTCGAGTCCCTCCTGGGCGATCATTGAGATCTATCTCCGCAAAACTCCCCACCGTTCTCTCCGTCAGTATGGGACACCGATGGGCTTGTAAAACCCGCCGTCCGTGAGATGGGCGTTAAGCTGTGTCCGGTGTGTGCAGAAAGCTATAACATGTACACTTTAAAGAACACGCTGGATGGCCTAGATGGAAGGCTACCATCTGTCTCTTAACAGCTGTCCAGTTGGGCTCTTCTTCAACCATTTCTGAGCTTTAGGGGTGTGACATGGCCATTTCGCCTATTGTGTGCAAAAAAGGCGCTCAGAGATAAAACCCAATCGTATACAGGATAACTGAATAAATAATTTTGTGGGGAAAATGAGCTTCATCAATGAGTGTGATTCGAACCTACGTCTCCCAGTTTCATGCCAGGTGCTATAACCACTAAGCTCTCATCAGCTCTATCATTCATATATTGTGACCTTTTTAAAATACTGACCTTAATCCTCTTTGAGACTATTGCCATTCTCCATAAACTTGGCATATTGTTCCCCGTGATTTTCCTCGTAGTTCCATCACCACTGTCATAGAGGTAATGGAATTTGCACACAAAATTCGTAAAAACTTAGCCACACAATAAATCTCATTATGTACAAATTCTTATCTTTTCAACTAGTTTTGCAGTGCAATTGATTAAGCAACGATAATGAATAACAATGTTTTTAATTTATTCTCCGATTTCAGGTACATGTACAGCGGATGCATAAACCTAGAAAATTGGAAGATTGCTATTGAAATATTAAAAACTGCGCACAAATACCAAATGGGATCTTTAGTTAAATGTTGCGAGTTGTACATGCTGAAGAATTTGACTTGGAGGAACGTTTGTTTTATACTGGATATTGCGATGCTTTACGACCTGATTCGATTAAAAGAGGAATGTTTGACATTGTGCAAGAAAGGTGGATTTGTAGTTTTAAAAACAAGTTCTTTCAGAGAACTAAGTGCGTGTGCAGTGAAACAGTTAATTTGCATGGAAGATTTGGTTCTTAGAAGTAAAACTGACCTATTCAGCGCTGTATGGGAGTGGGCCACTATGGAGTGCTGCAGGAAGCAAAAGAAACTCACGGAAGAAAATATCTTTGCTGAATTTTCGGAATTCTGTGACTATATTAGATTTGAATTTATGAATCATGCAGAACTGGAATCTTTGCCCAAATCTGTATTGAAGTATATTAATGATGTAAGTTTGGTGAATTCAGCCAATGGAGGAGCGGAAAGTGAAATGATAGAATCTTCCAGTTCAGCTAAACCTGATTTAATCGATTTTGTTGACCTCTTTGACAGTTTTTTAATTACAGTAAATTTTGAATGCAGATTTTCACAGAAGGAAGGTTTTCGGGGAACCCACATTTCATTTCTGAGATTTTCTTTAGATGCCGATGTGTACCTTTGAGATTTCACTCTAATGTCATTGAATGATGCTGATGCTGGAAGTTATTTTGAATCCTTTCGAATATCCAGTAAGAATAAAACAGCAGCTATGTGGTCTGTGGACAATGAAGAGACCCTTTTTTTTTGAAGACATTGGTCCTGATATTGCCACTGCGGCAGATTATCCTTACATTCGCCGGTTGAGGATTTGTGCACGTGGTTTTATCCTGTTAGAGGCTGGGTTGGGTTGTTTTACCTCTGAGCGGCACTTTTTTGCACATCATGGGCTAAATGGCCAGGTCACATGGAACCCGAAGACTCAGAGAAGGTTGGGGGAGGGGACCCACTGGAACAGCTGTTGGGAGACAGATGGTAGCCTCCAGTCAAGGCCATCCAGCGTGTTCTTTAACGTGCACAGGGTATGGTTCTCCCGCACACGGGCCACGGCTTAACGTCTCATCCGACGGACGGCGGCCTTTACAAGCCCATCGGTGTCCCCTACTGACAGTGGGCAGGGCGGGAAATTTTGCGGAGATAAATCTCGACGCTGACCCAGCTGGGACTCGAACCTGGGAACTAGAGATTACGAGCCTGGCGCGCTACCGACTGAGCCACCCCCTGTTAGAGGCTGATGAGGAATGCACCATGGAAATTAAAGTTAAAGTTGAAAGTAGCGATAGTTGTATAATAAGTTGGCCACGTGTTTTCCTAAAGACTGATTATAACAGTTGTAAAGAAAATGTTAAAATATGTGTGCATTTAAATTACAGTTTTGCTATATCTCAAATGAATTTTCTTCAAGCTTCCTGGAACGAAGCTAAACTCTTATGAGTGACTAGATTATTTTTATCAATTATTGTAATATCCCCTTTGTGCGATTCTCAGCATTTGTTGAGTTCAATAAATTTCACTTGAATTTTTCATCTAATCTTACTCGACATTTATTTGCTTTTTGGGGTTTCATTAATCTTATTTACCTTCTTGTCCGGGGTTAACCCCCAAACGGATGAAATCTCTTCTGGTGGATTCCAAGTGTTTTCAATACGAAAGCATATCTAATCATTGGCTTCCTTTAAAATGAGAAAAGTGATTCACTTCCGAAAATTCCTACGTACAATACCTTGTCAAATTTCTATGAAACACACCTGATATATCATAGCACCCAGGCCTGGATCTAGGGAGCGGGGGTGGCTCTGTCGGTAGCGCGCCAGGCTCCTAATCTGCAGTTCCCATGTTGGAGTTCCACTTTGGCAAGCATTGAGATTTATCTCCGCAAAATTCCCTGTCTACGGTCAGTAGGGGACACCGATGGGCTTGGGAAGGCCGCCGTCCATCGAATGGGAAGTTAGACCATGTCTTTATTTGCGGGAGAGCCATACCCTGCGCACGTTAAAGAACACGTTGGATTGCCTTGATTGGAGGTTACCATCTGTCTTCCAACATCTGTTCCAGTGGGTTGCCACCCCCAACCTTCTCTGAGCCGTTGGGGTCCTTGTGACCTGTCCATTTAGCCCATGGTGTGCAAAAAGGGCCGCTCACAGGTAAAACAACTCAACTCAGTCCGGATCTAGAAAAAAAATAAACGAGAGGGGGAGGCAAGAAACAAAATCGATCAACAAAAATGTAAAGTGGGGAGGGGCTAGATTTTCACTGCAGTGTAACATTTCACCTTTTTACAACAAGTCTTTAAAAAATTTCTTGAAAATTGCATGAAATGTGGATAAGTTTCATAATTTTTTGCCTCTTTTACCCTTATTAGCATTCTGAAAGGAGGCGGGCATTGGCCTCTAGATCCGGCCCTTTGCACGTATCCTGCAACAGTGTCCAAATGGGGCGGGTGTGGCGCAGTAGGTAGCAATCCAGTCTCATTATCTGCAGTTTCCAGGTTCGAGTCTCGCCTACGCCAGTGTTGAGATTTGTTTTCAATAACCACATTCTGTCCTAGGTCAGAAAGAGTTAGGTTGTTTAACATCTGAGTGGCACTTTTTTGCACACCATGGGCTAAATGGCCAAGTCACAAGGACTCCGAAAGCTCAGACAAGGTTGGGGGAGCGGACCCACTGGAACAGCTGTTGGCAGACAGATGGTAGCCTCCCATCAAGGCCATCCAGAGTGTTCTTTAACTTGCACAGGGTATGGCTCCCCGTACACGGGGAGACAACTTGACGTCCATCCGACGGACGGCGAGCCTTTCCAAGCCCAACGGTGCCCCATACTGATTGTGGGCAGGGCTGGTAGTTTTGCGGAGATAAGTCTCAACGCTGGCCCAGCTGGGACTCGAACCTGGGAACTGCAGATCACGAGCGTGGCGTGCTACCGACTGAGCTACCCCCGCCCCAGGTGAGAAAGAACACACTAACGGCCTTGCGAAGGCCATCGTCAGTCGAATGGGACGTTAAGCCATGTCCAGTGTCCATGAGAGCCTTATCCTCTGTACATTAGGGCGGGGTGGCTCAGTCGGTAGCGCGCCAGGCTCGTAATCTGTAGTTCCCAGGTTCGAGTCCCAGCTCGGTCAAAGTTGAGATTTATCTCCGCAAAATTCCCCGCCCTGCCCACGGTCAGTAGGGGATACCGACGGGCTTGGAAAGGCCGCCGTCCATCGGATGGGACGTTAAGCCGTGGCCCTGTGTGCGGGAGAGCCATACCCTGTGCACGTTAAAGAACACGCTGGATGGCCTTGACGGGAAGCTACCATCTGTCTCCCAACAGCTATTCCAGTGGGTCCCCCTCTCCCAACCTTCTCTGAGCCTACGGGGTCCTTGTGACCTGGCCATTTAGCCCATGGTGTGCAAAAAAGTGCCGCTCAGAGGTAAAACAACCCAACAACCTGTGTACATTAAATAACACGATTAATGGTCTTTATTGCAGGCTGCTATATGTCTCCTAAACATTGTCCAGCGGGTCGAATTCCACCCAATCTTCCCTGAGCCCTCGGAATCTGTGAATTGGCCATTTAGCCCATTTTGCACACAATAATAAGGAAAGCCAATAGGAAAGCCACAAATAATAAGGAAACCAATAAGGAAAGCCATAACCTGTTCACGTTAAAGAACTCAGTATTGCCTTGACTGAGTCTCTGATATGTATGTTAACAACTATCCTGTGAGTCTGCTTCCCCTCAATATTCTCTGAACCCACGCAGTCTTTGTTAACAACCATTGGTAGAGGCAGAGTAAGGCACCTGGGCACCATGGGGCTAGATATATCATAGGAGCTCACTCGAATATTTTGAACCGGGGTCTGTGGGTTGAGTAGTTTTACCTCTGAACGGCACTTGTTTGCGCACAATGGCCTAAGTGGCCAGGTCAGAAACATTCCAAGTGTTCCCAAAGTTTGGTGAAGGGGGACCCACTGGACAGGTGTTAGGAGACAGATGGAAGTCTTAAGGCCATCCAGGGTGTTCTTTAACGTGCACAGGGTATGGCTCTCCTGCCAATGAGACCATCCTGTCCAAGTCCATCAGTGCCCCCTTTCTGATCGAGGGATGAGAATTTAACAGAGATAAATCTCAACACTGGCCCAGGTGGTATTCGAACCTGGATACTGCTGATTACGAGCCTGGCGCACTAGCGACTAAGTCACTACCTGTACTTATAGCTCAATAATTAAATCAGTAATGAACAAAATATATTTAGTGCAAATCTCTGATTTCAATTCTTTTTATGTTTAGAGTGAGGAGCTGGGAAATTTAACACTAGCATTGCGTTTTCCCAAAACGTTCAGGACAAAATTTGAAAGTGCTCTTTGGCTAATTTTGAATAATACACTTAGGGTTTCAACTTCACTTTTGTAAATTATACCTTAATTTTGGGGATGGTTTTTATAGCCAGTAACATTTAATGGTGAATATTTCAGATCCACATTTTCAAATGTTTAAGAACATTTTATATAGACATATGTACTCTTGATTTATATAGATTCAGTTTAAATTTGTGATGTGGAGTTCTCTCAGCGATATCAGGGACGACTCGTAATCTGACATTATTTTTTTTTGATTTGCGACATATAGGACAGAGAAGAATCCTAGAAGCTACTCCTAGCTTAATACAGGTCTTCTCATACAAGGACATGCCCTACTAAGACCGAAGTCACTGCTGACCACTGCCTTAGTTAGAGCTAACACAACACACAAAGTTGCCTTGCTGGAACAGTCGCTAGCTGCCTAACCACTATGCCAGATTTCGGATTTCTCATTTCTCTGTAGATTTCGTTTGTCGTCAGTATGCAGGCATGCAATCTGAAAATTCAAGGCAGATTTCATTCAAGACTGAAAATTCAAGGCAGATTCGCAAGCAGGCTCGTAATCTGATATTTTTGGATAGATTAGCGCACATTTTCGTAATCAATAAAGGGACAGGAGTAGCTCAGTAATGCTCGAAATCTGTCGTTCCCAGTTTCGAGTCCCAGGTTGGTCAGTGTTGAGATTTATCTCCGCAAAACTCCCACGCTACCCTCTGTCAGTAGGGGATAACGATGAGCTTGGAAAGGCCGCCGTCCGCCGGATGTCACGTTAAGGCGTGGCCCATTGTGCGGGAGAGTCATACCCTATACTTGTTTAAAGAACACACTGCGTGGCCTTGACGGGAGGCTACCATCTGTCTCCCAACGGCTGTTCCAGTGAGTCCCCTCTCTTCACCTTCTCTTGTAAACTGGACATTTAGCCCATGGTGTGCAAAAAAGTGCCGCTCAGAGGTAAAACAACCAACGACAACACTTCAACAGTTCTCTCTAATTATACGGAAATTATCATGTTTTCATTTTATTTCCCTGATAACATGCTCTTTTGTAACTTATTAAAATCATTATCTGGTAATAAGGTATGGGGAAAAAAGCGTTTAAAATATTTTTGCAAAATATTTTTTGAATAAAAAGGTTTAGGATAAAAGTAAGAAATATTACAAATATCCATGTTACAATTATGTTAAAAAAGTTCTTCAAGGTGTTTGAATTGTGAATGCCCCCCCCCCCTCCCCCAGCACTGGTGCTAGTGATTTTCCAAGCTATCCCTGGTTTCAGGAACGTTACTTCTATAGAGGGATATTACTGGTTAAAATTCATGGGTTAAATTTTGCACTGAATTGAACGCAAGAAATTTATTTTGACCCCCTCCCCCCGAAATTTTGAGAAAATGGTGGTAAATATATAGGGGAATAATTTTTGTGAATTTCTTCTAAACAGAAACAGGAGGAATTGCAACAAGGGAGATGAAACATGTACTTGAAGATAAGATATATTCTTGCTTGTGAGGTATTGAGGCATTTGCGAGAAACCCGTAAGCTTATGCAAGAGGTTATGGAACTTTCATTTGACCTTGCAAAAAATACTGATCATGAATTCGGTAATTTCTTTATTGATTCAGTTAATGATTTACTATTTATGATTCATATCAGTTAATGATTTACTATTTGTTTTTCCTTCTATTAATTTTAAGCGTACAGTCGCTCAAAAAAGTATCTGAACGCTATGGTTGATTACAGAATTCAGAAAAAATATCTGGCAACGTTTTGTTTTAGAAATTAGTGATCTGGCAACTGTCGTGTTAGTGTTTGTTCGAAAAGGACAAATTTTCATGCACAGATTAGAAAAAAAGCATTAAATGATCAAACTCTGGTGACCTTAACCTCATTAAACTACTTCCTTTTTTAGTAGAAAATTCATATTCATTCTATAAGATCAAATTAAAATGTATTCACAAAACTTTTGGGACACTAACAAATCGTATACTAAATATAATTCTAGGAGTTTGTGCAATCATTCATTGAGATTTTTTTAAAGAAATTAGGTCGGTAACAGCAGAGTCTACTGTTAAATGTTTCAAAACAAAATAAATTCAAATATTTAACAGCAGAGTCTGCTATTGAATCTTTAGAGTACAATAACTTTCCAAAACCTAAAATATACACCCAATTCTATTTTTACACGGTAGATAGATTCCCGAAAAATCCGTGAAAAAAATATAGTGTAAAGAAAAATACAGTGCATATGAAAAAATAGAAGATTGGTTCCAGACGTGAAAACCCAGTACAAGTAATAAGTTGTTTTCAAACAAATCATATCAAAATCTTTAATTAAATCTTTGTCTGATTTTTATTCATTTAAACACATTTTTTGTTTTATAAATTTATAAAGATGATTAAACTAACATTTCTAACTTTAAACATGAAATGAGAGAACAAGACTAACGTATGTATTGAAGATAAATTGAGGGGAATTCCAGGAACTCAATGTTGCCACTTTATTCCGAATGAAGTAGGTTTTGTACAAATTTTCCATAAAATGGAGAATAAAACAGAGAAAACTTGTTTTGCAGTTTTGTTAGTGTAGTTTTTATTTTGGGGATTTTAGTGCACAAAATGTGTATCTATACTACATTTTCGAAGTTAAACTACTTCGGAAAATGTGACGACAAAAGTGGCATCTTTGTTATAAATGTAAATTCTATAAATGTTTTCTTGAATAGGAATATTTTTTCAGAATTAAATTCAAATGGACATTTTTAAAAAGGCGCCGTTTGAACCGTGTTAGATCAAAATAAATCGTGTAAAAAAAGACTTGGAATTTTTTTTATAAACCGTGTTAATTCAAATTGGTGTAAAAAAATCCTTGTAAAAGCAGAATTGTAAAAAAAAAGTCTTGTAAAAGCAGGCCTTGTAAAAGCAGAATATATATATTCTTAGAGTTCAACGCATCGTTTGACCCTTTTCCTCTTTCAAGGGCAATAACTTTTCAAATATCAGAAAATTTCCCTTTGAAATTCGATGGTGGGGTTGTAGGTGGCTCAGTTGGTTGCATGCCAGGCTCTTAAACAGCAGTCCCCAAGATTGGGTCCCAGCAGGGCCAATGTGTAGATTTATCTCCATCAAACTCCCCACCTGCTCCCGGTCAGTATGCCGTTCCCGCCGTGGATGCGCAGGAAGTCCCAGAGACTCCCCCTCCCACCACAATTAACATTGAGAAAAGTGAAGGGCCTACAAATAGCAAAGAGGACCCTAAGAATGGACAGGATGAGGGGTGTCACAAAGAAGTAACTGAACAGGGCCCAAGAGTGGAGAACCCAACGTAAACGTGGAGGGTTCGAAGAGGTTGTCTGTAACAACGGACCTTTTTGAGGAACTTACGGAGGTGCTTTTCCGACACAAAGTGGAAAATGGAGTAAGATCAGAAGTGATGGGTGTAGCTAAAAAGCTACATGCTATTATTTGTGATAAAGAGCTCACCATAGCAACTATAAGTGGGCGCCTAGCGGGAAAAGCTGCGTTTTCCCAAAAAACAGCGGGGCCAAAACCGACTTATGCGAAGACAGTCGGAGGACAAGGGGTTGGAAAGGGAGGTTTGGTGGTTGCTAAGAAGCCCACCCCCCTAAACAAAGGTATACCCTGCTGGTCTTCTCCAAAGACAAGGAGAATTCAGCAATAGAGGTGAGGGATAGCCTAAAGAGGAATATTATCCCCGCCGAGTTGAATCTCGGAGAGATGACAGTCAAATCCATGAGGAGAAATGGGGTCATCATTGAGTGTGGCACGCAGAGCGACGTGGACTGTCTTAAAAATGCGGCAGAGAGTCACGAAGCGCTTAAAGAGGAACTTGAGACCAAGCCAGCCAAGAGGTTAAGGCCCAAATTTATTGTCTACGGTTCGACAAGGAGATCCGCCGTGAGCAACTCAAGAAGTTCATCCAGACCCAGAATGCCCTCTCGGACGAACATGCGGAATTTATTCCGCTGTTCTCCTTGAAGGGCAGAGATGACAATACTGTTCACTGGGTTCAGGAGGCTAAAAGTTCCTCCCACAGAAAGTTGATAGTAGTAGGTAAGTTGAATGAGTTGGTCATGGTGCCAGGTAAAGAAGTACATTAAAGTACTCCTATGTTATCGTGCTATGCCTTTGGGCATATGCAGAAAGAATGCACAGTGAATACATAATGGTGCTCTCAGTACGCGGCAAACATTCGTTCAGAGAGTGGGCTAAATACGATCTGGGCCATAATGCGATGGGCAGCACTGTCCATTGTATATTAGAGAATTAAAGTTGTTGAGTAAGAGTACAGACTATGGGCATAGGAGTCCTGGTGGTAGCAGTGCGAGTTTGAAATTTCTACAGTAAATTTAAACGGGACCCGGGCCACAATGGCCCTACTCAGCCAGGAGATAAAAGAGGAAGGAGTTGATGTTACTCTAGTGCAAGCACCCTACTCCACAGGGGATATCATAAGGAGGCTCCCTCTGACAAGCAGCTTTTTTGTACCAAAGAAGCCAAGCCTAAAGCTGGAAATCTTGTTTCTAACCACAAAGTGAATGCCATTTTGTCATATCACTCTATCACAGTGCTGGTAGTGGAGATTGGCTATGTGAGTTTAAATGTACACGCCATCTTCATTTACTGCCCACCGAGTCGGAACACCGAGGACTCTTTGATTGAGCTGTAAAACGTCCTAGCTCAGATCAAATATAAGAACTTAGTGGTGGAAGGTGGCTTCAATGCAAAGCACCCCCTGTGTGGGGTTCGAACAGACAAGATGTCAGAGGTCTCTGGATTTTATCAAATCAGCTGATTTGATACTTATAAATGATTTGGATACTCTGGCTGCTTTTCATTGCTCCAGAGGTCAGAGGGGCGGGGGTGGCTTCAGTCGGTAGCGCGCCAGACTCGTAATCTGTAATTCCCAGGTTCGAGTCCCAGCTGGGTCAGCGTCGAGATTTATCTCCGCAAAAATTCCCCGCCCTGCCCACGGTCAGTAGGGGACACCGATGGGCTTGGAAAGGCCGCCGTCCGTCGGATGGGACGTTAAGCCGTGGCCCCGTGTGCGGGAGAGCCATACCCTGTGCACGTTAAAGAACACGCTGGATGGCCTTGACGGGAGGCTACCACCTGTCTCCCAACAGCTGTTCCAGTGAGTCTCCTCCCCAAACCTTCTCTGAGCCTTCGGGGTCCATGTGACCTGGCCATTTAGCCCATGGTGTGCAAAAAAGTGCCGCTCAGAGGTAAAACAACCCAACGTTAAAGAACACGCTGGATGGCCTTGACGGGAGGCTACCACCTGTCTCCCAACAGCTGTTCCAGTGGGTCCCTTCCCCAACCTTCTCTGAGCCTTCGGGGTCCATGTGACCTGGCCATTTAGCGCATGGTGTGCAAGAAAGTGCCGCTCACAGGTAAAACAACCCAAACAATCCAGAGGTCAGAGCTGGATTGACTTGACCCTGGCTATGCCACGGACGATACCACTGATCCAGGACTGGCGCGTTAGCAACAAAGTCCCTAACAGCGACCATATTTATTTAATGTTCCTTGTGGGAGGTACAACACCACCCCCATATAACACCAAAAGGTTTGTAATTTGCAAAACCCCTGACTGGTGCAAGCTCGTGCGCTGTTTAACATCAGGCATGGCTAAGATCCGTCAGCGCATCTCCAGCATTGATTATTGTGACTCTCTGAATAAAATAAAAAAATAAAAAAATAAATACTCCCTCAAGCAGCTGCTTGCCACAGAGGTCTGACAGGAGCCTGTCAGTTTATATGCCAGAGTAGAAGGTCTGAGAGGATGTCAGGACCTCAGCAGAATAACAACACGAACATCCATGACTTACCCGGGGCTCGAACCCAGGTCCTGTAGATTAGTAGCCAAGCACGCTAACCACTCGGCCATGGGACGGCCTTTGAATAACATCATCAGAGAAATAACCGATGTATAAGCTCTGGTTGTGAGAAAACCTTCGGGTTCAAGGGGAAACTCCCAAAAGGAAGAACGTCTGTACCCTGGTCGACACTAGAGCTCGGTATGAAAAGAAAGCGGGCCCGAGCTCTAAGAAAAAGGTACCAAAAGTGCCACAATGGGGAAAGAAGTTTCAGAGAAGATATATATATATAGGAAGGCTCAGGAGGCACACAAGCTCACCATCCGCCACACCCAGTTATTCTCTTGGCAAAGATTTTGTAGTGAAGTTACTGCACAGAAACCTTTTACTCTGCAGTGTAAGCTGACAACAGGGAAGGACCTAAAACCCCTGGATATTGAGTATGTACGCAAGGAGGATGGGTCCAACACCATCTCTTTTGGCGAAACTATCCAGGTATTATTTGAGGGATTATTTCCAGATGGCGATAGCAGCTCTGATGATGCCCAACATCACCTCCAGAGAATTTATAGCAAGGTTCCACCAGACATGGAAGATGACGTTCCGTTCACGGAAGAGGAGGTGGGAGAGGTGATTAGTGCTATGGCCAGGTGTAAAGCCCGTGGCCACGATGATCTGACAGTGGAAATTGTGATGCAGTTGTTTAAAGAACAAAAAGATCTGTTCACTAAACTCTATAACAACTGTCTGAGGCTGGGAAACTTCCCACAGTCCTGGAAACAGGCTGACCTAGTTCAATTTAACAAGGTGGGTAGATATCTGGCAGACGTAAGACCTTACAGACCAATATCTGTAATTCTGGACAACTGCTCAAAAATAGGTTGTATTACCACTGTAGCAAGAACAACTTCCTGAACGACAGACAGTTCGGGTCCAGGACAGACCAGTCCACCACTGCTGCAATCAAATAAGTGGTGAATATTGTTAAGGGGAACAGGGATAACAAATTGCACACCTCTCTCATCGCCTTGGATGTGACAGGAGAATTTGATAATGTCTGGTGGCCTGCTATCATAGGTAGGCTGAAAGATTGTTCTTGTCCCAGGAACATCTTCATTCTGGTGTCCAATTATCTCGGTAAGAGAGTGGTCACCTACTCCCATGCCAGTGGGACACTCTCAAGGAACTTGGACAGGGGCTGCCCACAAGGTTCGTGTAGTGGCCCATTTCTCTGGAACTTAGTTGCGCACACGGCTCTGGAGTTGATTCTACCTGAAGTTCTCTGGTTCCAGGCTTATGCTGATGACATGCTGCTTGTCTTATCGGCCTCCTCCAGAGCGAGACTGGAGATCGCCGGCAATGCAGCACTGTCGGTGCTCGAAGGATGGAGTCTAACGCTACAAGCTTGGGTTCAGCTTTGCGAAGACTACATCAATGACAGTGGCAAAAGAGGAGTGTCCTCAACAAGAGGTATCCGATCTTTAAACTGAATGGCAATAATATCTGCCATATGACGACTTTGAAATACATGGGGATCACTCTGGATGAAAGGATGAGCTGGATCCCGCACCTTCAGGACCTTAAGGTAAAATGCACCAAAATTATGTGTAAACTGGGACGTATGGCCCGCGTCTCATGAAGACTCCAAGGGGAGGTCCTCAAAGAAATTTATTCAAAGGGAACAGAGAGGATGCTGACTTGTGGAGTGGGCACCTGATGCTGCCCGACAGATCACTCCATCATGTGCAGAAAGCTGCTAGCAGCCAGAGGCCAGCTTTACTGCGAATCACCAGGGCTTATAGGACCACATCTACGGATGCTCTCCTGATGATAGCAGGGATCCCACCTCTGTATTTAACTGTTCGTAAGGAAGCGACCATATTTAGAGTCCTGCAGGCTAGCGAAAAGGCAACATTCCTCAGAGTCCAGTATGACCCTGAGGTTTATAAGGCTCAGACCGCTAAGTGGGATGCTCATCCCACCAAGAGACTGCATGTGTCATGGTCTATGGAGTTACCATCAGGTCAAGGAGTAGAAATCTACACAGACGGTTCCAAGAGCGAGGATGGTGTGGGTTTACTCTCTACAATCAAGGTGCCAAAGTGTATGATTTTAAGAGGAAGGTCTCTGTAAATGGCTCGGCCTTCCAAGGAGAGCTGCTTACCATCAGAGAGGCCCTACAATGGGCCCTCAATGACGGCAGTCATAATAACGACATCCGGTTGTTTACCGACAGCTGGGCAGCTCTGCAAGCTCTTGAAGATGCTAACAACAGACATCATAGGGTAAACGAAGTCAGACGCCTCCTAGGCACTCGGAACATGTCCATGATCTCCTTCTCTTGGATCAAGGTACACGTATGTCATGAAGGGAACGAGCGGGCAGACTAACTGGTCCGCTCAGCCGTAACCATCGAGACTCAAGGCCTTTTCACTGGTGACGTCACACGTTCTGACGTCAGCATTCGTCGATCTAGCATCTTAACACCCCGTAGCTGCTTGTGTGTTTGGAAAGCTTTGGCGGGATCATTATCTTTAATTATTATATGGTGTTCAACAAATGTATTTTTAAACAATTTTTGCAAGATAAAAAATGATTATTTGTTAGAGAATTTAGGAAATGAGAAATAATGTCTTAGTGCCCAAAAGAGAAAGTTGTCTACCCTCAATAAATAGTATCCACAGAATTAACTGTTGGCTTTGATATTAATAGTTTTGTGACAAACAGTTTTTCTGGCATGTGGGATTTGAACCACATCTCTCCAGGTACATGCCACAGTGTTCTAATACCACTAAACTAATAAGTTATATTAGTGAAAATATATATGTGTGTGTGCTTGCAGTAAATTGTAGTTTCTAAAGTTTAGATGCACTTTTCTGCTAGTTTTTGAATATGTATTCCATCGGAAGGTTGTATCCATGTCCAAATATTATTCAAATTTAATGAGAGTTCAGAAAAAAATACAGCTCAATATTCCTATTAGTTCAGTCTAATCACTAAGAAAAAGTATTGAAATTAAATCATAACTAACTGAAATTGTTACAGTTAAAGTTATTACAGTATATAATTAATTTTTAGTTCACATTTGCCAATAAAATTGTTCTGAATAATTTTTGTGTATTTTTTTTCTCTTTTTAATAAAACACACTAATTTTCAATAACAATTTATATGTCACGATTATATTATTAATGGTAACAAACAACTGGATCAGTTATTGACAGCATTTATCGCGAAAAATATGTGAAGGAAATGATTTTATTTCTCTTAATATATAACCGAGTAATTATTTGCATTTAACTTTATTTTTAAACATATTGTGTCATTGTAATTATAAGTACAACCGATTTTGACGCTCCTGGTAATTTATATGTCGTTCTACATGTTCAGAGAACGTTAAACTACGATTACATTTTGAGTCATCAATTTAGCACAATTACAAATCAAGATCTATTTTAGTTTCAACGTCTTCCCTATTTTAAGGTTTACCATAGAAATATCACTCTAATGTACATATATACCATATAATAATACCGTGTCAATCAGTTTTTGAGCACAGTGTTACACAAAACTGCCCTCCCGATCTTATAAAAAAAAAAGTAAATGCTCGATTTGCTACGATAGAACTATGTGCGCAGGATGCACTGTGGATCCACAGGATGTGACGTCAGTTTAGACTGCAAAAGGCCTTGAGTCTCGAAGGTTACGGCTCAGCAGGTGCTAACACCCAACCGGAGATTTTGGGTTGGGTTGGGTTGTTTTACCTCTGAGCGGCACTTTTTTTGCACACCATGGGCTAAATGGCCAGGTCACATGGACCCCGAAGGCTCAGAGAAGGTTGGGGGAGGGGACCCACTGGAACAGCTGTTGGGAGACAGATGGTAGCCTCCCGTCAAGGCCATCCAGCGTATTCTTTAACGTGCACAGGGTATGGCTCTCCCGCACACGGGGCCACGGCTTAACGTCCCATCCGACGGACGGCGGCCTTTCGAAGCCCATCGGTGTCCCCTACTGACCGTGGGCAGGGCGGGGAATTTTGCGGAGATAAATCTCAACGCTGACCCAGCTGGGACTCGAACCTGGGAACTACAGATTACGAGCCTGGCGCGCTATCGACTGAGCCACCCCCGCCCCTCCCCAACCGGAGATAGCGGTAAAGACTTCTAAAAATACCATGAAGTCTTTCTTTAACCCATTTCTTCCCAAGCGTTGCGTACACGCAACACTGGGAAGAAATGGGTTAATCAAACAGTAATGGACCAGTGGCAGAGGCTCTGGTATACGACTGAGAATGGTCTTCAAACGAAGATATTCTTGCAAAGGATCGGTCTACCCTTGATGTCCTTGGACCACTACCTTACGCAGATACTGACAGGACATGGAAACTTCCCAGAGTATCTGGAGTGTTTTAAGATCGCTGCCCACAGTAACTGTGGCTGTAGGGCTCCAGATGCAGATGTCGGACACTACATCTTCCGGTGCTCGATCACGGAAGGGTTCGCTAACAAACTCAGAATCTCCCATCAGTGAAGTAGCATGCAGGGCAGTCACAGTGTCCATCAGGAATGCCTGAGTCAGGGCGCACCTGAGGGACATGGGATGGCTCATTTGCCGGCTCCGGGACTCACTCCTTTGAGACCAGAGCTGCTTTCGCTCTTCTACTTCCATTTCTTTCTAGCTGGGCTGCGTTCCGCACCTCCTTTAACGCCGCACATACTCCAAGTCCCTACTGGTCTCTTCTAAGACAAACCTTTATCTTCTACTTCCAGGCTTCTCATGCTACTCGTTTAGTGTCAAAAGACGGAATACGAGTTTTTCCCCATTGGGGGCAGGTCCTTAAGGATCCGCCCCCATCCCAATAATTGAGATTCTTCCACACTCAAAGTCTGTTAACTGTTAGAACGGCTGTCGAAGTCTGCGTAAGGACATCTTTAGCGGTTTAGAACAATTTCCACAACGTGTTGGCAACCAGCGAACTTTGGTTGCCTTTATCTGTGTTTGATTGTTCCGCAACTGTGATGTCAACTCGCGCCTGTCCAATCGTTTCGATCGTCCTGCAAACCTAATCATTTCCATTCATTTTCATATACTACCGCCTCAATAAATTTCATCAAATTTACATAACTTCTTGCAAGTATTACGTTTCCTTATTTCTGTAACAAAGAAGGTCTAAGAAGAACAAGGCTAGCTTTGCACAAGCGTAAGTGACGCCGTTCTGCGGAATTTTACCGAAGCTGAACGTGGCAAATTGATGTGCAGGCACAAAAACAACTGTAAAGAGTGATCTGCGCATGCGCAGTGTAATCATTTTAGCCCACTGCCGCTTTGGTTTGTCTTACTATTGGTATATATATATTGCGATTTAACCAGTGTTTCCAAATGTCTAACAGCCATGGCTGTTTGGCAAAGTGGTAGCTGACCCTAAAGTTTTCAATGAGTGTTTTATCCCGTTCAGGTGTACATTTTACGATACCTGGAAAAGCCGTTGTATGTTTATTTTGAATAATTTTGCAGAATTTTTAAAATTAATATGTAAATTAATACATTTAATCATCTTGCGAATATATATAAGTCAATGTATGTTGTAGGTTTGGCAATCTGGAGCATATCGATGTACATTGGCTTCTGCACTTTGCTCTAACAGTGTAATTTTTTTATGGTTGATACGGGAAGTGCCTGCTGCCATCTGTTGAATTGCTGCCATCTGTTGAGTAAAATTGTAATCTGTTTATACAAGTGAAAAACACGATATGATATTTATTAAAAATATCAGCAGTTATATAAAATATAATTATATAGATCATGTTATCGTGCATTGACACATAAATCTCAATTTTTATACTAAATGCTGTAGGTTGTTCAAAATATTAAAATTTTGTTCTTTACCATAGCTACTACCATTTTTACAAAATTGGATTTTATTAAAAAAAATGATTTCATTACTTCTTGATATTTTCTTTCTAAACGAAAAAAAAATTTTGAGTGTACCTCATGAATAAAATGAATATTTATCAGACTCAAAGTGTATGTAAAATTAATCACGTGGTGTAAGCAATTCAAAACTTTGCTCGGCGGTGGAAATATAATGTAGGGAACTCGCTCCTCTCTCTGGCTAGGGCGGGGGTGGCTCAGTCGGTAGCGCGCCAGGCTCGTAATCTGTAGTTCCCAGGTTCGAGTCCCAGCTGGGTCAGCGTTGAGATTTATCTCCGCAAAATTCCCCGCCCTGCCCACGGTCAGTAGGGGACACCGATGGGCTTGGAAAGGCCGCCGTCCGTCGGATGGGACGTTAAGCCGTGGCCCCGTGTGCGGGAGAGCCATACCCTGTGCACGTTAAAGAACACGCTGAATGGCCTTGACGGGAGGCTACCATCTGTCTCCCAACAGCTGTTCCAGTGGGTCCCCTCCCCCAATCCTTCTCTGAGCCTTCGGGGTCCATGTGACCTGGCCATTTAGCCCATGGTGTGCAAAAAAGTGCCGCTCAGAGGTAAAACAACCCAACCCAACTCTCTGGCTAGGTGGCTTCACTGCAATGCACGAATTTACCATGTTTAGAGGGCGCTGCAATCGAAAGTTTACATTACGTCTATGGAAGCTAGCTCTCTTCTCCCTTAGACACTCCTTGTCTGTAAAGTATATCTGAGTGGCAATTTTCTAATTGAATATTTTTATTCAATATTTCGGAGAATTCAATGTCCCTCTTTGGGTAACTGAATAAATACAACTGATGAAGGTTCTGTCAAACACAAATAAATTATGCTAAATCGAAATGTAAATTTGGCCAAACAGTTCTCTAAAAGCAGATGGGAGAGAAATTATACCGAATCTTTCGAACACATACTCTAAAATTAGCGGTCCAAATGAAAAACTAAATTTTTGAAATATATTGATCTCAATAATAAGTCACTGCATAAGAAAAGATTTCAATTCATAATATTTAAAAATTTATACACATTTATTATGTTTTACATAAGTACATTGTATATGATTTGCCTTCTTTAATGCCTACCTGTAATAAAACAAATTGAATAATTATAAATATTATTTTAAAATTCGAATTAACGGTTTCTTAATCATCTAACAATCAATCTCGAACGGTTTCTGTACATACGGAAACAAAACATTAAACTTCAATTAGACATAAGACAATACGGAGAACATTTATGCATACAGGGATGCTCAAGAATCACATTTGCTGAGAAAAAACAGATGTTTCATATTAATAGAAAGTCTTCGGTTCGTATACCACTTGAAGCGAAACTTCACTTTTCTTTTGCAGCAAACTTTTCCTGAATATCAGTTCCATGCTTTACAGAAACATTAAAAATGAAATAAGAAAAATCCCCTAAAGCAACTATTTGTCACAAGTCGGATAGGAGCCAGTCAATTTATATTCTATACAATGGCTTAGATTTTCCATAAAATAGAAAATCTAAGCCCCCTCCCTCCCGCAAAAAAATTGTTTTGATTAATTGTAGAATTATGAACTTGAAAACATACATAATAAATAAGAATTTTTCATTAATCTCTCAAAGCAAGAAGTTGTGTTTTCCCACCCACCCTTGGAGTGAAGGGACAAATTGTTGCTACCCGTGTAAACCCCTTGATCATCACAAGCACCACTAAAATATCAGATTACAAACCTAAATAGATCGTTCGCAATATTCCTTTAAATGTTTCGAAATTTTCCACCATCAGCGGGCGCAATTAAAATTTTTGTGATTTTCTAAAAGTGTGAAAAGTAATAGTTTATCAATACCTATAAACCTAATTTTCAATTTATCTCTAAATACAAACAATTATTGCAAAACACACAAAAATTGTGTTTACCACAAAACCATCTAGGGGGTAGAGGTGAAAATCATTGTTGTCACATTTCATGATATTCACATTTCACAACCACAATTTCTAACGTAACTGTATCGCTTGCAATATTAGTTTGAAATTTCGCAATTTTCAACTTTTTCCACCGTTAAAGGAAGCGATTTTTGCTTTTGGGTGATCTGAAGATGCGAATCGTAATATTTTGTCAATTCCTATCCAACCAAAAAAAAATTAATTTATGTATAAAAGTAAGAAAAAGTTTGATGCCTACAGACGATAGAGTGAAAACATTTGCTGAAAACGAAAGCAATAAGAAAGTTTAGCAAAGGAATAGAGAAAAAAAATAAGCGATAAAATTGAAGACATTTCTA
This sequence comes from Ryuthela nishihirai, assembly GCA_038380435.1. Classification (NCBI taxonomy): domain Eukaryota; kingdom Metazoa; phylum Arthropoda; class Arachnida; order Araneae; family Heptathelidae; genus Ryuthela; species Ryuthela nishihirai. The sequence goes on along the minus strand of JAWZYU010000001.1, from coordinate 18,950,893 downwards.
GTCTTAAGAGTTAAACAGCAGGTTGGACTTATCGCGAGAAATCATTAGTCGGACAGAAAAAATGACGTCACACCCCACTGTCATGGCCTTACTTTAATAAAGTTCACGGTAAATCTCAAGCTTTGAGACAATGAGTTATTGCCTGGTTCTGACCGTATAAGAAGTAAGGAGAGAAAGTTCTAACAGAGAAAACGAAGCTGATTTTTCACGGTCTGTTATTATTCGTTCAATGCTATAGAAAAATCTCTGTCCTGTTCCTTTGAATGGTTGTATATCAAATTTCACCGTAAAATTTGCATTTTTTTTTTTTTTGGTATAGGGGTCCCCTTAACCATGCCCCCATAGCGCTGTTTTCCGGAGGCTATCCGTACTAATTTCGCCTTTGACGCCATAGTAGAAAGTATATGATGAAGGCGAGATATCTGTAGGCGAGACCTCAGGAGAAAGTCAACACAAACATCCAGGTCGTACGAAACAAGATTCATTTTGAATAATAGCCAAGCGCCCTACCACTGAACCACAGGAAGGAGCAAATATATTACCTGTGAATTTCTCTACTATGGAAATAGGTAACCCCTGTTTAACAAACTCTCAGAGCGAATTCGCTGTAAAGTGGTGTTAAAAATAATTATATATATTCCAAATTTTTAATAAACTCTCAGCCAGAGCGAATTCGCTACAAAGTGGTGTTAAAAGTAATGATATTTATCTCAAGCCGCATATCACCAGTATCTATTACATAGCCCCAAGATAATTAAACTGTGACACTTGCTGAAGAGTGCATCCATTCAAATAATTGAAGCATCATCTGCCTGACCAATTTTAATCACTAGCTTTATATCTGTTTTTCACCAAACCTACGTTATTACTAGTCTCATCAAGAGTCCTAATCAAAGAATTCATCTCATCAACATCATTAGCCAACAAAGCCAAATCCTATGCATAATCTAATAAGAAATTTTCAAATTTCTAGACCATTTAAGGCCAAATCTTTTTCTTGCAAAGAATTTTGCATAAGATAATCAATAAGCAAACAAAACAGAAAAGGATTACTAGTAGTTCAAAGGTGGTGTGAAGGTTAGAAACCCTTCAACTTTGGACTTCATGCCATCCGAAAGTATAAACTGATTGTTTGCTAATATTAATATATAATTTCTTTGAATTATTACTGGTAGTTTTTATTCCTCAAAAATTGTAATTGTTGTCTCCGATAATTTTGTTTTGGGGTTTTCTTAAATTTCGGATGACAATTCATTGTTTAGTAGTATGCGCTCGTTAGAATAACCATCTCCGATGAGTTTATTGAGTTCTTTTTTAAATTTCGAAATGATAGTTCGTTTTAGTGATAATAGGCTGTTGAAACAAGTAGCTCAGATGGTATTGTCAAGATAAATTTTATCTGACATAGTGTAATAATATATTTCTAGCTAGCGTATAAACGAGACAAAAAATTACTAATCTTATGTATAATTATACATTTTCGTAAATCTATGTCAAGATCTATTTCAAAGAAAATTATACATTTTCGTAAACTATGTCAAGGAAATATAAAACGGAGGGGCAAATGGTATAGTGAAAGGGACTTCGAGTTTCTTGTCCTTCCGAACGGTTTATTTTTTCCGGATCGATCTAATCAACCCCGCCCCGAGCCTTATTATTACATTTCTACTTCAGAGTTTTTAGTTACTGCTCTAATATCTACAAAAACCATTCTAAATGTGCTCCAGTCTATGAAGAGTCAATATTCAAATTTTGAGGATTTACATAATTTTGCATTTTATATTACCGCTGGTAGTGAAAATTAAAAGCTTAAAGTTGTACAAGAAATAATTCTGATTAACAGTAAATGGTAGCTAGTCACTGAAAGGAGCATAGAACGGGCCAGGCTAAGCACCAAATGTCCAACCCAGCCTTCTCTTGGTGCAGACAGTTAGTACCTTTCAAAACAGATTTTCTCTTTTTGATAGGGACGGATGGGGAGGGCTGCCAGATCAGTATGTCCTACTGATCTGGACTACTATGGTTATTTTGCTTTTTTTTCTACCCTACTAGGGAGTGGTAACCACACAGGGTCCTGGTCCTGACCATGTACACCAACCGGAATGAAATAAAGACTCTTAACTTGATTATGGCTCGTGAATTTTGCTGCACTGGTGGGCTTCTGTTGATGGCGAATCTTCCGCTGTGTTTTTTGTTTGTCTGTGGGTTGACAGCCCAAGTGAATAGATTCACAGGATACGTTTTATCAGCTGGTTGATAATACTGATCGTAGATCATCGCAAGTATCTGAACTCTTGCTTCTACGGACCGTCAAACCTGCATTGGAGGAAGTCTTCCAGTGTAGTTGGTTTCAGCCTTTTGTAGTGTGGGAACGGGTCTTTGTCCTATGCCTGCAATTAAGTGACTGTTTCATATTCTGGGCACTTCCTCCCTCAGTGCACATAGTTTCTTTACAACAATCTACTAATCATTCTCTGTCCACATGTAGTTGCAATGTGAGGACTCTGCACAGAGATTATTCTCCTGATGTCCTCAAACAAGAATTCCACCGTTATAATTTAGATATTCGCGGCTTGAAAGAGATTAGATGGACAAATAAAGGTCAGACTCTTAAAAATAATCTTAAATCTTCTCAGCAGACAACTTAGAGACAAAAGACAAAAAACAAAAGATCTAGTGATGCCCATTCAGGATATGAGTGCATTAATGAAAGGCTTCTTACAGCAAAATTTTAGACAAGCATTAAAGATCTGCTGTTATGCCCCCACTGTGGATGCCAATCAGGATAAAAAAGATAGGTTTAAACGACAACTTCAGGATATTTTGAATTCTGAAGACAGGAGATATTACCCTTGCTCTAAGGGACTTCAGTTCCAAAGTTGGTACTGACTCTGACCTTTAGATAGGGGTGATAGGTTCTTTTGGTATTGGTAGCTGCAAAAGCAATGGGCAATGACTCCTACAGGTAAGGAAACTTAATGGTTTGAGAATAACATTTAATATAAACACCGTGATATAAATAAGTATATATTGGTTTCAACAGATGGGCTGCATAAGAATATGATTGCTTATATATTAATTAACAGCAAATCGCTATTTCTGTTAGGAACATCATGTCACATTATCATCGTCATCATCATCATCCTCAAGCAGCCATGGGCTACGGAGGTCCAACCAGATTGTGCAATTTAGTTCTCTAAATACATCTCTCCTGAGCTATATCTGCTGCATCTCGCCACTGTGAACAAGTTCTAACAACGACTTATTTGATATTGTTGTCCCATCGCATCCTAGATATCTCTCTCTATCTGCGACTTTTAGGCACACTGTTCATAATCCTATTCATTAATCTATAGTTATGTATAAAGGCAACATGGTCAAACCAACATAGTTCTGTCTGCAAAATATGCTGCTCAATGGAGATTGCTTACTCCTTTACCTAATCTCATCATTACTTACAAAGTCAAACCACTTAATACCCAAGGTACTGCGTAAGCATCAGGTTTCTTATTATCTTCTTTACAAAGGGTCCGTGTTTCACTAACTAACTAATTCTGGAAAGAACCAAACTATTACGCAGTCTAAGTTTAGTATTTAAGTGTATTTGTCTATTTATGTACACTCTCCATATATTACTAAAAGTACCAGCGGCAATCCCTATTTTTCTCTTAATTCCATGCCATACATCACCAGTATCAGTTACACATCTCCCAAGATAGGTAAACTACAACACTTGCTCAAGTGCGGAATTATTCAGATTCATTGAAGCACAGCCTGTCTGACCGAATTTCATAACTTTAGTTTTCTCTGTGTTTCTCATCAAACCTACTCTACTATCAGTATCATCAACAGCTCGAATGAAAGAGTTAATTTCACCAACATCATTTGCCAAAAATGTTAAATCATCAGCATAATCTAAATCAGAAATTTTCATATCTCCAGACCATTTAAGGCCAAAATCTTTCCTAGCAGTGAATTTCGCATACATAATCAATAACCAAACTAAAGAGAAAAGGAGACAAAATACGTCCTTTTCGAACACCAGAAGCAGTGCTAAACCAATTGTTACAAGCCTTACCAACTCTCACACACGACTCAGTCTTAATATAGAGAGATTTCATTACGTTAACTAACGTCAGGTATTCCATATGATCTAACGATTCCATATGATCTAACGAGGTATTCCATATGATCTAACGATCAAAACCCTTTTTGAAATCAACAAAGCTGGCAACCAAAGGTTTCTGAAACTCTAAACATTTCTAAAGAATCTGCCTAAGGGAAAAAATCTGATCTACACATCCTCTACCACTTCTGAAGCCACAATTTTTTTTTGAATATTAATAATTCTTTTGCCTTTACACACGTTGCACGAAATTGAAGAAAAAAATTATTTGAAGTGGTAAACTGTCAAGAAGATAAGTATTGAAATCTTGTAAAAAAATCGAACTCGATTTAATTATTTCCGTGGTGAACTCAAGGGAGTAGACTGTCACCCCTATCACCGCCGCTTTCTCAAAAGCAAAGGGAGTCGGAAATAATCATTCCACAATTCCTAAGATTTCATTTTTGTTATAAATGCGTGCCTGAAAAAAGAGAGTGGCAGTCCAACTCAGATCTTTACAAGTGTATTTTTAGGAAAATGTAGAAAAATAGAATGCCTAGAAATGGATAAGGAACGAAAAGGGAACACCTCACTAGATATTACTTAAAAGGAATAGGAGTTGATTCAATCGTAAGAGTGCCACGCTCCTAATTTACAGTTACCCTCTTCGAGTCCTGCCTGTGACAGCGTTAAATTTATACTGGATAATTCCCCCCTCCCAACCTACCCTCGGCTAGAAAAAAGACACAGATGGTTTGGAAAGGCCATTATGAAGTCCGTCATATGAGACGTTAAGCTGTGGCTCCAGCAGAGCCATACTTTTGCACTTTACAGAACACGCTGGATGATTTTGACGAGACGCTTACATCTGTCTCATAAGAGTCCAGTGTATAGCCTTCCCCTATAGTGTCTGAACCATTGGAGTACTTGTAACCATCGGAAGTACTTGTAACCTGGTCCTTAATCCAATTATCTTAAGAATGCCGTTCACTAATAACGTAACCCAACATATATATTGTTACGACAGATGAACGTGCTCTAGGGAGTATATCAAAAACGTGAAATGAACGTTCGTGTGTAATCCTGCGTGAGATTTATTTTAGCCAACGAATTGGAACTTAGAACGGTTCGGAAAGATGAAAATGGGAGAAATGTAATGTAGTAGTGTGGTATTGTGAAAGATGAAGCAGTCTATCTGAGTATATACGCGTTCAGTGTTTAAAAAGAAGAAATATTTATATGAGGTGAGTATGCGGGTGGAAAGATAGTCATTGTTGAAGTTATAGACAAATAGGATTGTTTATCGCCTAAAGTGAAGATATTTAAGAGACTTGTGGCAGCACAAATCGACGAAGCATTATGTTAGTTGAGCAGACAGAGCTAGTCTTAACTTCTCCATAAGAGGAACATTGTCTTTTGTTTGTGATCAACGTGAGAAGATAACAAGTGTTGAGTATAGATAATTAATTATTTAGGAATTTAAAAGAATCTAATGAAGACTTGTCTGTGGTTTATTGTGGAATTTCTTGCCAGTTGGCTTGGTTTGTTTATAGATGAGTTTATCTAATAAATTACATTGCATTATAATTATCTTTGACATATTTTGATAATTTTGCACTCACTCTCAGTGTTCATCAATCTAAAAAAAAAATTTGTAACAATATATATCAGCAATGTTTCAGGTGCGAAGATTCCTCCGCAATTATTGCAGTTTACGTGATAGAATAAATGACGAACCAATGTGCTGATAAAGACGTTATTGTATTTTCTCCTCTTATTCTTTAAATATAAATAATAATAATAAAAATACCTATCTTCCTATATGATCCCTAAAAGGTTGAAAATAAATATTCATAGTACAATCAGTCACTAAGTTCGCATTCACTTCAAAGGAAGATACGACACCGATTTACCTACTCAACAAGATTGACGCCGCCTTATTTTCCTTTGAAGTGATTACGAATTCAGTGACTGATTGCAACATCGATATGCTTTAAATTTATTTTCTACTTCTTAGGCGCGTATAGGAATATAGATATTTTACAAATTCTTCAATTTATATATATATATTTTTCATTCTCACTGAAAATGCATATATTCAGAACCGCATACTCACCTCATCCTCCCCCCCCCCCCCCCCCCGATAGGGGACCACCTTGTCGCGGTGGGGGGCTTCGGGCACAGCAACCGGTCGAGGACTTTGCTGACTGGATTGGGTCCCCGGTTGGACAGAGCCAAGACCAACCGAGGTCGAGGACATCGCTGACCGGTTTAGTGGCCCGGTTGGACGGTGTCAAGGCCTCAACATCAGGTGCTCCGTGGAGCAGTTCAAGGGCACGGATGAACGGATTTGGTCCCCTAGCAGGCACGAGCCCTTTTGAAAGTCTGGACCCCACTAAGAGTCTCCACCCCGGGTGCCAAGCGAACTTGGATCTACATATCCTTGTTCATGACTAACCGGGGAACAGATTAAATTTCAGGTTTCTACCGGTGGTTAGCTTTCCTTCTATAGGACTGCTGCCATGAGAGGTTGGGGATGAGATGCATCTACATGGTGCATTCTTGCTCCCGACTCTAGTTAGTCATGGCTTTCCGTTAACTTGGTAGTGTCGTGAGACGGACCGGGGATTGCCGTGGTTGCTGAACATCTGTCAACAAATAATACAATTTCACCTCATATAAATATTTCTTCTTTTTAAACACTTAACGCGTATATAATCAGATAGACTGCTTCATCTTTCACAATACCACACTACTACATTACATTTCTCCCATTTTCATCTTTCCGAACCGTTCAAAGTTCCAATTCGTTGGCTAAAATAAATCTCACGCAGGATTACACACGAACGTTCATATCACGTTTTTGATTATCACGTTCATCTGTCGTAACAATATATATGTTGGGTTACGTTATTAGTCAATGGCATTCTTAAGATAATTGGATTAAGGACCAGGTTACAAGTACTTCCGATGGTTACAAGTACTCCAATGGTTCAGACACTATAGGGGAAGGCTATCCACTGGTCATCTATGACTCGTAAACCCAGACCGCACTTTCCCTTCCGCTTCATTTGGAGTCGTGTTTGAAGTAGTCCATGACACTGAATACGTCGCAAGATTTAATAAATTAAATAATTTAATTTGTTATCTTTTGCAATTTAATTCTTATTTGTAATGTCGAAATAATTTAATTGGTTAAAACGTTAATAATAACTCGTTAAGGACGATTCCCGAGAAATTTCTGACCCCTTTTAAGGGAGGGGACACTGGTAGTGGCTATAATTCGGCAAGGTCTTGGACAGTCCTCATATCAGCTTTCATGTGTCATTTAACTGGCAAACGGTAGGCCGTCGTGTTCTGAACATAGAGTAAAATAACTACTTTCCAAATCCATCTTTTTTAGGGGGAAGAAAGCAAGCGAAGTGTATTTTTTATTGCTCACAACATTCCCCAAGTCACAAGCTCTCATTTGACATACAACCTGTTATGTTCGGCACAAGCTTTTTGAAAGCTATAGTAGAACAATTCTTCGCATATTTCCACTCTTTTTTTTTGAGCGGGGATGAGGCAGGGTTCGAAGAATTGTTGTAGCCTATTGCTCTCCCTATGTTGATTTGATTTGATGCATAGATAACCACTTACTCTCGGCTCTCGCGTTTCGATGACATAACGGAATAATCGTTTTAATATTTCAGCTTTTTATGGGGTAAAAATGGGGGTTCAATTTTTTATAGACTATGATACTCCCGCTTCACAATTCAGTAGAATTTTACTTTCCTATTTTTTTTGCAAACTATCTCTCCATTACTATCGATTGATAAAAGTTATTGATTAGCAAATTATTTGGAAGCTCATCTCGAAAATATAATTTTACAAAAAGACAAAATCATCAGCATAACCTAAAGCAGAAATTTTCAAGTCTCTAAAACGTCGATTTTCATTGTAAGTCCAGGGTCAGGTACGTTCCTTAGGAAATATGCAAATAATGATATGATCCTATTGCTTTCACACAATGTTCATGAAAGCGGCAAGACTGATTCCCACTAAACCTTCGTATTTTCCTCAACTTTTCTCGATCATTCACAACCATAAACTCTACCCACCACAAATAACTTAATGCCATAAAATTAAATAATAAGTGAACATTCAATTTTTAAGCTTTTATCCATATGCGTTCTAGATGAATTAGGCCAGTTCCTCTTCCTTTTAAAACCCCCCTGAAGATATCTCTTTAACATAATCCACTAACAGACCAAAGAGAAATGATTCCAAACTGTAGCCGTGTCTCCAGTTGTAACGTTAAAGCAATCTCTGTAGTGTTTACTAACTCTCCAAAATGGCTCAGTATTACCTTCTGTGACATTAAAGTAAGCTTAAAAATAATTAAATTTTCTGTACTGACAAACCACATTTTCGCGCCTCAAGATATTGTATAGCCTTAGCTTGGTTTATTCTCCATCGATTCTCAATATGTCTCAGATTCTAAAAAGTTGCAGCAGCAATGCCAATTCCTCTATTATATATCCTCCTTATGGAATAGAATATTACAAGTTTCCTACAGAGTTTCTACAGAGTATCACATGTAGAAATGGCAAAATCTTACGTAAGCACGAAAAGTTAGTGGATGTTGCCTGAAAGTAAGATGGACATTGACGATTCTCCGAGAATGAATTATACCGCTATTGCATTCAATGAAAGGAATATTCATTTGATTAATACGATACATATTGCACTAAATACATGCAAGAGAGTGATTCCTATTTTTGTATTGAAAAAGAAATTTGATTTAGTAAATCATAAGACTGACATAACTGAGTAAGTTTTTTAATTTGGATGAGGTATTACTCGCTTATGGATTTCATTTTATCTATCAAATATAAAAGATATCTTTAAAAAGAATATTTTTAAATGATATTTTAAACAATTATTATTGGTTTGCCTCATGGGTTAGTATTGAGCGCTTTCATCTCAAAATATGGCAACAAAATATTCTATGCAATAACGGTTGTTAAATATTTTGTGAACCATTAAAGTGGTATGGATAAAAAGTAGCCAAAATTATATTTTTTAAACACACACAACAAATTAAATGTAAAATACATTTAAGTTATATTAATAGAAGAATTTCCAATTTTATTTAAGAACTAGAAATTCTAATTCATGTTTTAACTTTAAACTTTTAAAAGGGGGGGGGTGACAAATCAGTTGACCACCCACCCTAATTTCACAACGCTGGTGTGATAGGAAATGATTTAAGCTTCCATATCAAACTGTAATTTAAATATTAATTTTGAATCATATATTCTCATGATTGCAGATGACTGATAATAAGCAGTTATTCTGGATCCAGATACTTTATAAAATTTTCGAATTATGCAAAACTATAAAGATCCTTCTATGATAGGTATCAGATCTAGATAGAGGAAAGGGATCCACTTGACAACTGTTAGAAAACATTTAGAAACTATTAGAAACAGATGGAATTATTCCGGAACGATCATCCAGAATATTCTTTAACCTGTACACATGGCAATGGCTCTCCTTTACACTTTTCCATTTGAAGGATGCGACAGCCTTTCGGAGATTAGTAATTTGTAAACTGCATAAATGTTTGCTTAAATAGATATTGGTAATTTCATTTGATCTTTTTGTTTTAAATTATGTTGTGAAAAAGTCGGTGAAAAGTGGGGAATTAGTTGTTTTAATACATCTGAATAACCATTTTTCAGTCGAAATGTTCTTTTGCAAATTTCGGACAGTTCAATGTTTCTCTCTGGGTAACTGAATAAATCTAACTGATGAATGTTCGTTTCGTCATAAACAAATTATGCTAAATCGAAATATAGGTTTGGCCAAAGAGTTCTGTAAAAGCAGATGGAAACGAAATCTATCCGAACTTTTGAAACACCTTTATTCTAATATGAAAATGATACTCAGAATTTTCGATATCTTGATAATATGTTGCTCTCAATAATAAGCCACTGCATGAGGAAACATTTCAATTCATAATATTCTAACATTGATGTCCCTTTTTTTATTTCACACAAATATATCTTATTTGCCATCTCTAATGGCTACCAGTAATTAAACAAATTAAATACAGGGTAATTCAAAAAATGATGGACACAATTTCAATTGGTTATATATCCTGGACAATATGTTGTATTTGAATTCTGTAAATTACATTTGATTATACAAATATTAAAGAGTATAGATGTACACAATTGGCTATATTTCCTGAACAATATGTTGTATTTGACTGAACTCACGAATTATTATTTTACTGAACTCACGAATGCAAAAAATCTTGTGTTGCACAGTAGCCATCTTGCTTACAACTGACGCTACTGTGCAGCGCTAGAGTGCTCTAGCGATAGTATTCGAAACTTTACAACATCCTCTTTCAAATGTCATTTACATAATTCAAATAAAACGTTTAATTCAGGAAATATAACCAATTTACATTGTGTCCATCTTTTTGAATCACCCTGTACTTTGAAATAATATTTTAAAAAATTGATTCAGTAATATCTACCTATATTCCAATATATCGAACCGAAAAGGTTTCTGTACATACAGAGTCAATTTTTGTTGTGGACTTGTAAAATAGTTCGATATTTGGGTGGTAATTCTTTCTGTACACAGATGGCAGCACTTCGATTTTGATTTATATTGAAGTAGGAGTTACAAAATTATTTAAATGAATTAATTTGTCAGTTTTAATTCTTTGAAGGGCAGTAACATTAAAGTGGAAATATTTTATCATTACCAGCAATTTCTCCTTGTTAGAAGGAAAGCCGCAACAATTCCATTGAAAATTTAAAAAAAAAGAATCTTTGTTTTTAGTCGATTCGTAGAATATCACTAATAAGTAGGAAATCGTCTTCGGTATTTACTACAAATAGCAGAAGCTGTAACACAGAGTCTACGATGTTACTTTGGCGTGGCTCAATTATTTTTCAATGGTGAATAGCTATTAGTGAAGTCTTTTCTGGGACGTAAGATTTCCTGCTTTGCTGTAACGGAAGCGTAGGTATTCAAGTTTGAACTGGTCGTGTTGGTTGATATATGTTCAGGTGAAGTTTGACAGACTCGGCATAAACCCGGCTTGGAAGCAGAAGGGTGAGTCAATGTAGGGAAGTCGTTACTTAAAGTCTCGGGTCTAAGATGTGAAACTTTGGTGGTCTATATATTCATAGTTACGATAAGATGAATTAGGCAAATTTTCATGATTTTTGGTTGTAGGAACATTTTTTAAGGTTGGATAGAGGTCTTTAGAGACATCATATTTTATATTTTCAGCAAATTTTACAACAGTATTCCAAGAAACATTATATTTTCCATATTAGATTGGCTTTGTATGTCAGGCGTTTAGCTGTGCAGGCATAACACGTTGAGGGGTATGCACCTTTACAGTTAGGGCAGCATAAATAAGTAGTTTGACATAATTTAAAGTAGTGATCACCTATATAATTTTTACACCTTGTCCTACCTGTACATCTCACATCGTTATGTCCAAAACGATTACACCGGGCACACTAAGGTGGGGGGGGGGAGTAATAATATGGGATGACCTTGAATCTGAGAAATCCTATGTAGACTTCAAGTGGAATAAAGTTTTTTTGTCGAGTATATAATTATCTTGTGACTTGGGATTTTTACAGACATAGTGTGATCAGCATTGGGTTGATAGATCCTTTGTATTTTATAAATATCGTGTTTTTTCATTTCCTCGAGGATAAAGTTTTTTTTTAATTTTTCAGCAACTTCCTCAATCTTTTGCATAACAGTTTCCTCTTCAGGTATACGAAAGGAGACATCAATATTTAATATCTTGTCACTTTTCTTTAATAAATTTACATCTTTGAGATTTGTAGGATATAATGCAATGTTACCGTTTCTGGTATAGAGACTTATAATTTGTTTTTTAATCATTTTAATGAAAATATTTCGTGACATCTTCAAAATCAGATCTTTCAGCCTATCCAATTCATCATAAAATATTATGGATAATCCTTGTTCTTCATCAAGTAACTTATCCACATTTTGTGAATTTAAAAAATGCATTTTATCCTTTTCCACAGTTATGAATGAGTACAGAGATAATTGAATCATTGTCATTTAAGTCCAATTTTATGTCCGAGGAGACAGACATTAATTTTTTTTTAATTTTTAGAGATTTGTCAGTGAATATTTTTCTCTGATATTTGTCGAAAATGGCACTCTCTTCTAATAAGTCTTGAATATTATTACAAGAGTTTGATTTAGTTAAGTTTGTACGTTTTTCCTTCTTTTTAATACTTCATTTCCTTTAATATTTTTAGTTCATTTTCCAGATGTTTAATCTCTGTTAGTTGATCAGATTTTTTTCAGTTAGATTGGGTTTCTTCTCTTTTGTTTTTTGCTTACCCATAGTTTTTTATGTTAGTAGTGTCCTATGTTAGTAAAGTTTCTTTGGAACGTGAAAATCACCAAACTTAATAATCCAATCACAATGCACACTCAAAAACGTTTTGTGTCTGCTTTATTTAACCTCTCAGACCAAATTCGTTATGTTTAAGTTTTCACTATATACATATACACTGAGAGGCCAAAAGTCATGGGAATAACAGATAAAGTGGAATTAGCGTGCTGTACTCGTAACCGATGAATTGGACGTCAACCGCAGAATGGCGCTGCAATAGCCTGCGAACCCAACAATCATTTCGGAGTAGTTGTTAATTCATTATGGCGGCACGTCATAAGATGTCTGACTTTGAACGTGGTTTGATTGTCGGTGACAGAAGGATGGGTCATGCAATATCGGAGATCGTGCAAGAATTAGGTTTCCACAAGTCTACGGTCTCAACAGTTTATGATCAGTATTCTATTGACGGCATTTCCACACACGTTAACCAGCGAACGGGACGGCCACGTGCAGTTGACGAACGGAACTCGCATCGGCTCTCAGGAATGTTAAAGACCAACAGACGGGCTACAGTGCATTAAATCACTGCAAATTTGAATGCGGGCCAAACACCAACACAGTCTGAAAGGACTGTACGTCGCCACCTGCACTCCATTGGATTTGGTTGCCGAAGACCCTTAGTGTATCATTGCTTACATGTCGTCACAAAGCTCAATGACTGGAATAGGCCGGAGGACATCGAAATTGGACAGTAGAACAGTTTCATCGGATAGCATGGTCCGATGAATCGAGGTTCCAGTTGTTTCGCGCTGACGAGCGCATTAGAGTGTGGCGTAGGCTCCGTGAAGCCATTGACCCTTCCTGTCTGCAAGGTACTGCTCAGGCGGCTCTGTGATGGTGAGGGGAGTGTTCACGTGGTCTACATTGTGCTCTCTCGTCCGTTTGGAGCAATCGCTGACAGGTATGAAATACGTGGACATTCTCGCACATCACCTGCACCCCTTCATGACTCTCGAGCACCCTGATGGTGAAGGGATATTCCAACAAGATAATGCAACGTGTCACCAGTCTTTGGTTGCTAGGACGTGAATCGAGGAATACTCCACGGACTTTACCACCATGAAATGGCCCCCACGGTCCGCCGATATTGAACACTTGTAGCATCTGTGGGACAAAATGGAAACAAGTTTACGATCCATGAATCCAGCCCCATCCAATGCAACACAATTATGGTGGCAGGATGTGTGGGCTGTCATCCCTGGAAAACGGTACGGGCAACTCGTTGACTGCATGCCTCGAAGTGTGGCTGCACTGCTGAGGGCTCGAGGAGGAGCAACCCGTTATTTGTCACGTATTCCATGACTTTTGGCCTCTCTGTGTATATCACTACACTTAATATTTTGGGATGCGTCCGTAAAGGTTCATCCAAACACGATAGATTTCCTACTAGAAATTTCTAGTAATTAGTGATTAAACGGAAACTTCAGAACTTGTATTAATTTTGCCCATAATTCTACTGGTGGTTATACTGTTTAGCAATGTTTTCAGTTATACGATATTTCTCCAATATTGGTTAGCACAGGGTAATTTTTAACGCCATGGAAATCAAGTTTGAAAAGCATTAAATAGAGAAAAAGAGGAAATTTCTGTTTGTTCAATCAATTGTCACTCCTGGTTCAGATCTTTCTTTTTTACTTTTTCAGCTACTCATATCAAAAGATTTTTTTTAATTAAAAAAGGAAGGAGAAAACTTGTAAGCTTCTTCACACACAACAGATGCTTCATATCAAAAGATTTTTTTAATTAAAAAAGGACGGAGATAACATGTAAGCATCTTCACACACAACAGAAAGATCAGAACATATAAACACTTACACAAGAACATGACCGCTGGAATAGTAGTAGTCTGGTATGCTAAGCACTAAGCCAGATAGGCTCTTTTGGATATGCATTTTCCGATTTATGCACTAGATGACGAAAGTCTAACCGGGAACAGAAAGAATAGACACATTACCACAGATATAGTGGCTAAATTACACATAGAAAAGTTATCATTCGAATAACTTCTTTGAAACACGGGCAGCCTCTTGTTTCAGAAACGGCTAATCGACGATGTATGATTACAGGAATCATCTGGTCCACATTGACAGCAGTTTCCATTGGCAGGATTCCGAAATGCTACGAATTATAAAAAGCTTACTCGTGCGAACGATTTTTCTGATTTTAGAAAAAAAAAAGTTGCAAAAAATGTTCGTTCATTTAGAACTTCGTTAATGACAGCAAAATTCATTAAACTTAAGATGATTTTTAATTTTACAACACAATCAACGAAGATAAATGCATGATTCTCCAGTAGCCTGATATTCTTTCCATACTTTCCTTCGCTATTTGAAAATAGGAAATGATATTATTTAAACCCTCCCTACTGATTTTAAAGTATGTTCCACTTATTCATGCCACTGCAGGTGTTTGTTGTTTGCAGATGAGTCCAGATTTGCTCTATAGAATAATATGCATATTTTAAAGCCAAATATTACTTACACCTAATTCAAACTAATTTTACACATGACTATCGATTTCGCCCTTATAAATATTGGCGTAAATCAAGCATGGTTTTCACCTAAGAAACTTTAGGGTTAGGGAGGAAGCACTGACTCGAAATTCATATATCTGTTTCCTCCACTGTTTCAGAGTATTTATTTGTTACAATAGCGAAACCCTTAAAGTACATTACAGTAATGTTAAAAACGAACGAATAGAGCATATCTAAAAGACACATCTTCTCCATTATAATTATTTTTTGATGAATTGTTTTCTAACTCTGAGCGATGTCTCCGATGGTTTGCTCATGCAAGTTGTTAGATTGAAGGAATATGCAGAGTAAGGGGCCATCTGGGCGAGAGAGACAGTTGAGATTCAGGATTTATTTTTCTCTCTCTCTTAAGGTAAGGAAGCAGCGATGTTTCAGATATTTTCATTTATTTACTTTTCAATTTTCTGAATTCGAACTAGTTATTCCCAAAAACTACGTAAATAAAAAAAAAGGATATTAATACATTGACGGCGTTATTCCAAAAATGCGCAATTTTAATACATGGAAATCTAGAGCTAACTATATTCAAAAGTATTATCATTTTCCTTCGGTAAGGGGAGGGGGTGGTTCAGTCGGTAGCGCGCCAGGCTCGTAATCTGTAGTTTCCAGGTTCGAGTCCCAGCTGGGTCAGCGTTGAGATTTATCTCCGCAAAATTCCCCGCTCTGCCCACGGTCAATAGGGGACACCGATGGGCTTGGAAAGGCCGCCGTCCGTCGGATGGGACGTTAAGCCGTGGCCCCGTGTGCGGGAGAGCCATACCCTGTGCACGTTAAAGAACACGCTGGATGGCCTTGACGGGAGGCTACCATCTGTCTCCCAACAGCTGTTCCACTGGATCCCCTCCCCCAACCTTCTCTGAGCCTTCGGGGTCCATGTGACCTGGCCATTTAGCCCATGGTGTGCATAAAAGTGCCGCTCAGTGGTAAAACAACCCAACAACACAACCTTGGGTGAAGGGAACGTTCATACAAAGTTTGATGCCTCTAGCTCTTCTTGGGGCCAAGTGCAAAGGTGACGGAAAGAACAACACAAAGAAACAAACGCAGAAACGAAGAAACACACAAACTAACTTTTTCCTTTATATGTTCATTAAATTAAAGAAATTATTTACTAATTGTAAATATGTTTCGGGAAACAGTTCGGATAAAAACTGGGAATTGTAGATAGGCTAACTGGAAGGAGAGCTGTGCACTATTCCTCTCTGTCGATGCAGAGAACCGGCTGAGCTTAGCACCTACAGTCCGACCCTGCCTCCTCGTAGTGGAGGCAGTGAGTACCTTTCAAAGTGTTATTCTCTCACCTGAAATCGGATGGAAAGCCAGGGCTGCAAGTTCAGTTTGGTCTATTGATTTAAACTCCTGTGGCAACTTTTTCTTCCTTTTATTCTCACCCCTGATGAGAAAGGTCCAACTTCACAAGGGCTTGATGCTGACCATCTAAGCCAACACAATTGGTTATTAGCTATGATTTTAATTTTGGATTTTTGAGTCCATGCACTGGTGGGCTTCTGCAGAAGAAGAATCAATAACTGTATTTTCTACTTTCTTATGATTTGTCAGCCCCTGCTAAAAGAGACACAATACACTGAGATGCCGGTTTACTAAATACAGTACTCCTCTTCATGTAAATGGGTCATTATAACACGTAATACGTCACGTGACCGAGGTGTGCGGTACATATCAAGCAGACCAGCTCTTCGAGCATCGGTTAGAGTTTGACTGAGTGTTGGAATGGACAAAACGAGTGACCTGAGCAGCTTTGAATGTGACATTATAGTTGGTGTCAGGCGTGTCGTTTCTAGCAGCTTTGAAACGGTCGTCCTCCTGGGATATTGTGGGGCTAGGGTAGCGCAGTCGATACCGCACTAGGCTCGTAATTTGCAGTTTCCAGGTTCTGAGCCCGCCAGGACCAGCTTTGAGATTTATCTCCGAAAAACTCCCTCCTTGTTCACGATCAGTAGGGGACACTGATGGACCGGGAAAGGCCGATATAACGCGGATCCTACGTTAAGCCGTGGGTCCGTGAACGTTAAAGAACACACTGGATGGCCTTGAAGGGAGGCTAACATCTGTCTCCCAACAGTTGTCCAGTGGGTCCCCTCCTCCAAACTTCTCTGAGCCATCGGGGTCCTTGTCACCTGGCCATTTAGCCCATTGTGTGCAAAAAAAGTGTCACTCAGAGGTACAACCCAACCCAACCTGGGCTATTCACGCACAACCATTTCAATATTTTACCGAGAGTGCTATGAAAAGCAAAAAACTACCAGTGATCGATGATCTTGTGGAGGAAAACAGCTTGTGAATCAGAGGGATTAAACGAGACTGGCTAGAATTCGTGCAGGAGAATAGACTTGCCACAAGCAGACAAATCACAACAGAATAAACTTTGGTGTGCAGAAGATCACCTCTGATCTCATTACTTTCGGACCTTGCCTTAAAAGGGTTACAGCAACAGCCGACGTTGAGTGTTGATGTTGTCAGTGAAGAATACGAAAGTGCGTCTCCAGTGGAGGCAGGACAATCGACACTGTATCATTGAAGACAGAAGAAAGGTAGCCTGGTGGGAAGATTCAAGGTTCCTTTTCCATCAAGCTGATAGAAGAATCAGAATTTAGCGGAAGACATAAGACCGTGGAATACTCTTGTCTGGTGTCAACAGTACAGATCGGTGTGATGATGGGGGGAATGATTTCCTGGCACAAATTAGGTCCTCTGACACCCATCGAAGGACATCTGAACGTCCCGACTAATGATGAAGTTCATCCCTTCATGGCGACAAATTTTCCTCACTCGGACTGGCAGTTTAGGTTCATGTTCGGTTCATGAAAATGCACCTGCTCACAAGGCAAGAATAATCACCGAATGGTTCTAATTACATGCCGACGAGTCTCCTTGTTGCATTGGCCTGTACAATCCCCAGATCTAAACCCTATCTAGCATCTTTGGGATGTGGTGGAATGGGCTGTTCCCCGAGAGACTGTGCTGCCGTCTATTTTGAAGCAACTGCGTGACACTATCATTTACCTACTGTATAACATTTCTACAATAACACATCCAGCATCTTCTAAGTTCCATGACCCTACCATGACTTAATTTGAACTCTTCTAAATGCCAAAGGAGGCGCAACACCTACTTGGTAGGTGTAACTGATAAATTGATATCTCAGTGTATACATCATCTGGCAAAATATCCTTATCAAAAATCGACTCATTTACCTAAACCGTCGAAAGTAGTTCTTGCATCGCAAAACCTAAACTGGAATAATGCGTTTCACACACTAGCTAAAAGATGTAGTAATGCGTCTCAGACACATTCATAAATAATGATGACGAATATGATGATTATGAAAATAAATAATGATGATAAATGAAGGTTATTGATAAACCACCTTGATAAATTTTATTCTAAAATCCTTTATTTTTTTTAATTTAGAATAGGAAAACAAATTAGCAAAATTTCTACATTCTCCTCCCCGTATCACTTTGTATAAAGCCTTGCTACGTCACTGATTGTTGGTGTGCAGAAATTCAGTTGTTCGCAACATCAAACAGGTCAAATGGGTTTGTCAAAGAAAAATATTCCGTAGAGAAATAAATTAGATTTTGAATGATTTCATCTTATTTGTCTTACACCAATTGTACGAACCTTTTTTTCATCAGCAAATTTTTATTCAAATTATAAGATTGATTTGCTTTACTCACAAACATATCTGGGATCTGAATCATTTGCAAAACCTTCACGGTACTTAAGTAGCGTAACATATCAATTTTTATTTCAAATAATCTGAAGGTAATGGTTAGCAGTGACTTTGGTCTTAGTAGAGCAGGCACGTCCTTGTGTGAGAAAGCCTGTAAAAGCTCGGAGTAGCTTCTATGATTCTTCTCTGTCCTATGTGTTGCAAATGGGAAGAAAAAATATGATTTTACCAATCTCAGAGTCTGACCTCTGAGCGGCACTTTTTTGCACACCATGGGCTAAATGGCCAGGTCACATGGACCCCGAAGGTTCAGAGAAGGTTGGGGGAGGGGACCCACTGGAAGAGCTGTTGGGTGACATATGGTAGCTTCCCGTCAATGCCATCCAGCGTGTTCTTTAACGTACACAGGGTATGGCTCTCCCGCACACGGGGCCACGGCTTAACGTCCCATCCGACGGACGGCGGCCTTTCCAAGCCCATCGGTGTCCCCTACTGACCGTGGGCAGGGCGGGGAATTTTGCGGAGATAAATCTCAACGCTGACCCAGCTGGGACTCGAACCTGGGAACTACAGATTACGAGCCTGGCGCGCTATCGACTTAACCACCCCCGCCCGTCATCGGTGGCAGAAATTGTCAGTGTTCCAGTGATTCCATAGCTATATAAGCGATCGGTCCCAAATTCGGTAGGGTGGTCCTACTTTGTCGTAGCCTTTTTGGGTTTAAAGATCGGTATTTGGGTTCGATTGTTTTACCTCTAAACGGCACTTTTTTGCACACCATGGCTAAATGGCCAGGTCACATGGACCCCGAAGGCTCAGAGAAGGATGGGGGAGGGGACCCACTGGAACAGCTGTTGGGAGACAGATGGTAGCCTCCCGTCAAGACCGTCCAGCTTGTTTTTTAACGTGCACACGTTGAGTTTTTTTTACCTCTGAGCGGCACTTTTTTGCACACCATGGGCTAAATGGCCAGGTCACATGGACCCCGAAGGCTCACAGAAGGTTGGGGGAGGAGACTCACTGGAACAGCTGTTGGGAGACAGATGGTAGCCTCCCGTCAAGGCCATCCAGCATGTTTTTTAACGTGCACAGGTTATGGCTCTCCTGCACACGGCGCCACGGCTTAACGTCCCATCCGATGGACGGCGGCCTTTCCAAGCTCATCGGTGTCCCCTACTGACCGTGGGCAAGGCGGGGAATTTTGCGAAGAAAAATCTCAACTCCCAGCTGGGACTCGAACCTGCGAGCTACAGCTTACGAGCCTGGCGCGCTACCGACTGAGCCATCCCCGCCCCTCCGAAGTGGGACTTGAACCAGGGAACTGCAGATTACGAGACTGGATCGCTACCCTGAACCACTCCCGCAACACTTTCGCAGCACCTTCAATATTGCACTATTACTTACAGGGGTTTATCAAAATAATGGTAACACCGACGGCGACTGGATTACATGCAATGTGCCGTATGCGTATCACAGGGACGACGTCACCCGCGATGTGAGGTATATAAAGGGGAGATGTATGATATCGGCTATCACGTAGCAGTTGGTTTGTTTTATCTCTGAGCGGCACTTTTTTGCACACCATGGGCTAAATGGCCAGGTCACGTGGACCCCGAAGTCTCAGAGAAGGTTGGGGGACGGGACCCACTGGAACAGCTGTTGGGAGACAGATGGTAGCCTCCCGTCAAGGCCATCCAGCTTGTTCTTTAACGTGCACAGGGTATAGCTCTCCCACACACTGGTCCACGGCTTAACGTCCCATCCGACGGACGGCGTCCTTTCCAAGCCCATTGGTGTCCCCTATTAACTGTGGACAGGGCGGGGAAATTTGCGGAGATAAATCTCAACGCTGACCCAGCTGGGACTCGAACCTGGGAACTACAGATTACGAGCCTGGCGCGCTACCGACTGACGTAGCCTCAGGTAGCAGTGCCACAGGCGCAGGTGAAATAGCTTTTGGGGTGTAATTGTCGATAATATCAGATCTCAGTGACCTCCAAAAAGGCATGATCATTGATGAGCGTCTTGCAGGAGCTTCGGTAACCAGGACAGCGGAAATAGTAGGTATAACATGAGGAACTGTGTCGAATATTATGACTACCTATCAAAAAGGACAGGGCGTTGCCTCCAAACGTGCAAATTGTGGATGCCATAAAAAGTTGTCAGATAGGGATAGGCGAAAGTCGGCAGAGATTGTACAATGGAAGCACTAGACCACGACACTGCAAATAGCAGCAGAGTTGAACACCAGTCGGTATGATTCCGTTTCCGTCAAAACAATTCGAGTGGAACTTCATCGTAACGTATTTATGGCCGTGCTGCAATCCACAAACCCCTGATTACCAACGTCAATGCAACAAAACGTGTAAGGTGGTGCAAAACACATAAAAACTGGTATGCTAAAGACTGGCAACGTGTCATCTGGTCTGATGAATCGTTCTACACATTGTTTCCTACCAATGGTAGAGTATTCGTCTGGCGAAAACCTGCAGAAGAGTATATTTTGGGTTGTTTTACTTCTGAGGGCATTTTATTGCACACCATGGGCTAAATGGCCAGGTAGCTTAGAGATATAGATAGCTCCAGAGAAGGTTGGGGTAGGAGACCCACTGGAACAGCTGTTGAGAGACAGATGGTAGCGTCCCGTCAAGGCCATTCAGTGTGTTCTTTAACGTGCAGAGGGTATGGCTTTCCCACACACGGGGCCACGGCTTAACGTCCCATCCGACCGACGGCGGTCTTCCCAAGCCCATCGGTGTCCCCTACTAACCGTGGGCAGGGTGGGGAATTTTGCGGATTTAAATCTCAAAGCTGATTAAGCTGGGACTCGAACCTGGGAACTACATACTACGAGCCTGGTGCGCTACCGACTGAGCCACACCGGCCACACAGAACAGTACCACCCCGACTGTTTGATTACGACTGTGAAGCACACAGGTAGGTCCCTGATGCTGTGAGGTGTCATATCATGGCATTCCTTACGGCCATTAGTTATTCTTCAGAGTGGTTTCACATCCGCAACGTACGAATCCATTCTCGAGCACCATCTGCACCCAATATTGCGGAATTGTTGCCCGTTGTTCCCTAATGACCAACCCTTTTTCAAGCGGATAATTCACCCATGCATTGTGCGAAACGTGTCAAGTTGTGATTTGCAAAGCATGAAGATGAGGTACAACAGCTAACATGGCGACCTCAGTCTCTAGACCTCAATATTATTGAAGATTTGGGGGCGGGGGTGGCTCAGTCGTTAGCGCGCCAGGCGTTGAGATTTATCTCCGCAAAATTCCCCACCCTGCCTACGGTCAGTAGGGGACACCGATGGGCTTGGAAAGGCCGCCGCCCGTCGGATGGGACGTTAAGCCGTGGTCCCGTGTGTGGGAGAGCCATACCCTGTGCACGTTAAATAACACGCTGGATGGCCTTGACGGGAGGCTACCATCTGTCTCCCAACAGCTGTTCCAGTGGGTCCCCTCCCCCAACCTTCTCTGAACCTTCGGGGTCCGTGTGACTTGGCCATTTAAGCCCATGGTGTGCAAAAAAGTGCCGCTCAGAGGTAAAACAACCCAAAATTGAAGATTTGTGGGAATATCTGGAACGCAAGGTCAGATCACACTTTTCATCTCCAGCATCACTGGCCCAATTGGACCATATTTAACAGGAAGAATTGTCCCACATTCCATTACCGTATGTGCATGGCTTGTATAAATCTATTCCACCTTGAATTGCTTTTGTTCTGAACGCAATAAACATATATATATATGAAATATATAATAATTTTTTATATATATGTTATATCCTATATATTCTATCACATGGCATGGAACTATAATTTCCCTCAACTGTTCATGATCAGGCTTTAGTTTTTGTGCAAAAACATATTAAATAATAAACGATAAAATAAAAATATCCGTTCTTATTACTACTGTTATTAAGATTGCTGGTTTTTGATATATTACTAAAACTACCTGCATAAAATTTAGATAAAGAAATAAAAAGTAGTAATTATTTCGTTTAATCAAAGCAATTCTATCCAAATAGTCCATTTTCAAGAGACGTTTCTGCGCAAGTAGAAATTGAAATAGAAGCGAAATTTAGCGGTTCTTTTATGAATTCATAAATACCTTTGAAGGAAAGAGGACTAGGAGTACTATTGATTTGTCCAATATATAAGAAGATGCTGATGTTTCATAACACTAAAATGCTAAATATTTGTAATTAGTATTTTTTTCTCAGTTTCTTCATCATACTAATATACTTTTTGTGTTATAAAATAGATACGTTACCCCTCAAGTAGTTGCTTGCTACAGAGGCCTGACAGGAGCCTGTCTCTGCAATATTCCATAGATATCTGTGAGAAAGGCGAAACCTCAGCAGAAAGACGATACCAGAAAGAGAAACATCCATGCTTTATCTGGGGCTTGAATATCGGTGCTTTGATCTGGGGCTCTAATCTGGGTCCTTAGTAATGGGCTCCAAATTGAGTCCTTTGATTCGGGACCGTAGACTGATTCCTTTGATACTTGACTCGAACCTTGGTCCTTTGAATGATATCTGAACCTAGTTCCTTTAATGCTTGTCTCTAACCTAGGTTCTTTCATGATGGGCTCTAATCTGATCTGCAACTAAATATGATAACCTCTCGCCACTATTTATAATTAACTATAGGTAACGGAACAGTCACTTTCCAAGCTGACTGGAACAAGCAAAATGTACAACCTTACAAAATAAATGACAAACATAAACAGGGGAGGGGGGGGGGGTTCAACCATAAGTAACGTATTATTACGTGAGATGAAATTCGAAGAGGGGTGAGAGTCAGGATAAGATAATTGGATCAGTTATAATGGATATCAGTCGATGAGCAGTACAATCATGTTTGTAAATAAATCTGCAATCTATCGAGAATAACCTTACCAATTCTTGTAAACCAACTAAATGTAACTATACAACAAATGATGAATTCTTCCTACAGAACACTTGAAATCAGCTCTGTATGTTCGACTAATATAAAATCTTCTTAGTCATATTTTAGGTGTCCTAAACATCCTTATTTTTCTTGTCAGTCCACTAGTAGAATCAACACTAATAACTTATTTAAACATTTAAGGAAACGTAGTTAGTCGTTTCTTTTCACACTCCATCTCCTATTCATACAATTCTTTCTCCCTTCTTTCAATTAGGTTCTTCGTTCGAAGTCGTTGGTGACGTAATTATCACGCTGTAGTTCACGCGAGCATCAAAACGACACATCACATCACGGTTCATTTTAGCACATTTATCTCTCGTAACACTGCTCTCTCCTGAGGTCTTGTTCATCCCGAACAATTCTGGATTCCGAAGCTTCTTCAGGTCTTCGATGAAACGGGGCTAAACGATCCACGTGAACCACCTTGCATTTTGTAGATGGACGTCGAAAAATGCAATACACCAAATCGTTAATCCTGTTAACTACCCTATATGGACCTTCCTACGTTTCTGAAGTTTTGGAGAAAGTTTTTTCTTTCTGTGTGGAGTATTCAGCCAGACAAGATCTCCTTATTTGAAAACAGTTCTATTTGTTTTACTGCCGTATCTCGTTTTGGTTTTCTCGCTTGCCAAATTGATGTTATGTCTGATAGATTGGTGAATTTCTTCTAGTCATTGTTGTAATTCTTGTACGTATTGTGCGGTGGATATAGGCTTTGCTTGAGGTCGACCATATAATAGGTCACATGGAAGACGTAACTCCCTTTCAAAGAGCATCATAGAAGGTGTCTGTCCAGTTGGCTTGTGCACTGCTGTTCTGTATGCCAACCAAAGGAATGGTATATGGCGATCCCAGTCATGTTGATGATCGTCGACGATGTTGCGCAATTGTCTATTAAATCTCTCAACCATACCATCCGACTGAGGGTGAAGGGGAGTTGTTCTTTTGTCTGAATGCCTAAGAGTTAACAGATGTGTTTAAACATACTAGATTCAAAATTCCATCCTCAGTTTGAGTGGAGTTACAAAGGTACTCCATACCTACTAATCAAGTTATTTAATATCATCTCAGCAACTGTTGTTGCCTCCTGATATTGACTGGAATAAACTTCAGGCCACTGGGGGCGGGGATGGCTCAGTCGGTAGCGCGCCAGGCTCGTAATCTGTAGTTCCCAGGTTCGAGTCCCAGCTGGGTCAGCGTTGAGATTTATCTGCGCAAAATTCCCCGCCCTGCCCACGGTCAGTAGGGGACACCGATGGGCTTGGAAAGGCCGCCGTCCGTCGGATGTGACGTTAAGCCGTGGCCCCGTGTGCGGGAGAGCCATACCCTGTGCACGTTAAAGAAGACGCTGGATGGCCTTGACGGGAGGCTACCATTTATCTCCCAACAGCTGTTCCGGTGGGTCCGCTCCTCCAACCTTCTCTGAGCCTTCGGGGTCCATGTGACCTGGCCACTTAGCCCATTGTATGCAAAACAGTGCCGCTCAGAGGTAAAACAACCCAACCCAACTTCAGGCCACTTCGTGAAACAATCCATTACCACTAATAAATAGTCTTTTTCCATCATCACTCTTAGGGAACGGACCCATTAAATCAATGGCTATTCTCTCAAAAGGGGCACCAAACTTATACGTCTGCAGCTTATCCCGACTCCTAGTCTTAGGGACTTTCTTTGCTGCACAGGCCTCACATTGCCTACACCATCTTTCAACGTCAACCCTACTTTTCAGCCAATGAAATCGTTCCCTGACTTTCGCTAATGTTTTATTAACACCAAAGTCCTCCAGTGGCACTATTATGCATATCTTTCATCCCTAGTTCCACTCGGGAGCGAGGAAGGATTATCTGCGAACGGATAAATCGTCCAGTGGGATTCTCCCATCTTCTGTATAATACACCGTCTTTCACTTCTAAGGAGTCCCGCTGTGCCCATTAACTTTTGGTATTTGGGTTATACCTCGATATTTGCTCCCAATTAGGACTTACATCAGATTTTTCAATCAAATCCATTATTGGCTTTATACCTTCATCGTCTAGTTTTGGACCTTTCTGTTTTTTATTGTGCTCCAGATGTTAGGGGTATCACTTTCTGCTTGTGTCGATGTTATTTGTCTTATGCACATTACATCTTTAGTACCATATTTCAACTCTGCATTATAACAATGCTTACAGTTGTCAACACATGGACGTCTGGAAAGGGCATATGCATTCATATACATTTTGCCACTTCGATGCTCGATGGAGAAATTGTACTCTTGTAATTACTGTATCCACCTAGTGATTTGTCCTTCAGAGGTTTTAAAGTTTAGTAGCCACCTGAGTGCAACGTGATCAGTGCGTATAAGAAATTTCTGGCCACAGAAATAACGATGAAAATGTTATATTGCTTGAAAGAAAAAATAAATACCCCCTCAAGCAGCTGCTTGCCACAGAGGTCTGACAGGAGCTTGGGTTGGGTTGTTTTACCTCTGAGCGGCACTTTTTTGCACACCATGGGCTAAATGGCCAGGTCACATGGACCCCGAAGGCTCAGAGAAGGTTCGGAGAGGTGACCCACTGGAACAGCTGTTGGGAGACAGATGGTAGCCTCCCGTCAAGGCCATCCAGCATGTTCTTTAACCTGCACAGGGTATGGCTCTCCCGCACACGGGACCACGGCTTAACGTCCCATCCGACGGACGGCGGCTTTCCAAGCCCATCAGTGTCCCCTACTAACCGTTGGCAGGGCGGGGAATTTTGCGGAGATAAATCTCAACGCTGACCCAGCTGGGACTCAAACCTGGGAACTACAGATTACGAGCCTGGCGTGCTACCGACTGAGCCACCCCCGCCCCTGACTGACAGGAGCCGGTCAGTTTATATGCCATAGTAGAAGGTCAGTGAGGATGGTAGGAACTCAGCAGTAAAACAACACAAACGTCCATGCCTTATCCGGGGCTCGAACCCAGGTCCCGTAGAGCAGTAGCCAAAGCGCACTAACCCCTCGGCCACGGGACGGCTTATATTGCTTTTACTGTTGCTAAAAGTTTTTTTCGTGTGGCACAAAAATTCCGTTCAGGTTTGGATAAAGGTTTGCTAAAATATGCAATAACTTTTTATTCTCCGTCTTGTTGTTGTGAAAGTAGAGAATCAACTCCTGTGTTGCTTGTGTCAGTATCTGTTAAGAACTGTTTTCCAGTTGTTTCCATTATGCTACTGCACTGTTGCCATGAAAACAGCTGTACTCAACCGTTGGAAGGCCACTTCAAATTCGGTGGTCCATATGAAACGCTAGCCCTCTTCTGTCAGACGATGTAATGGCCTTGAGGTGTGGGAGAAACCCTTGACAAATCTTCTACAACATGTACAAAATCCAATAAAGTATGAAGTTGATGAACATTTTGTGGTGGAGGCCGGTCTCTTAGAGCTTCTACCTTACTAGGATCAGTCTTAATCCCTGATGTAGTGATGACATGACCAAGATAATAAATTTCTTGCTGGAACAGCGCACACTTAGACGGTTCCAATTTTAGCTTGGCTGCCCTAAGTATTTCAAACACTTGACGAAGATTTCTCAAATGTTTCTTAAAAGTCTTTCCAAGAACGATGATGTCGTCTAAGCAAACCAGGTAGACCTCCCAAGACGAACCTTTGAGCACAAACGTTGCAGGTGTGTTGCAAAGTTTAATGGCATCACTTTAAACTTCCAAAATGCATTTCCTGTAGTGAAATCTGTTTTCTCACGGTCTTCAGAATGTATACCAACTTGCTAATAGCCGCTCTTCAAGTCTAATGTCGAGAACCATTCTGACCCAGATAGAGTGTCAAGTGTGTCATCAATCCTGCGTAAAGGAAAGCAGTCTTTCTTTGTTATATCATTCAATCTGAGGTAATCCACAAAAAATCGGCTAGATCCATCCATTGTCTTGCCAAGAACCACTGGTGAGGTCCAGGGACTCTGTGATGGTTCTGTAATATCTTGAGCTTCCATATCCCTTATGAGTTGTTCTGTCGCTTCCCGTTTTGCCAATGGAAGCCTTCTTGCCGGTAGAATCACCAGTGTTGATCTTATGTTCTGTCAGGTTAGTACGGCCATAATCATTTGATGTGACAGAAAAAATATCGGAAAACTCTATCAATAGGTTCTCGGCTTCACGGACTATAACTTCACTTTGTGCAGGGATTTCTGTGTCTTCTGTCACTAATATTGTGGTAACACTTGATAAAGAATCAGATGTTCGGTTAAGCAGATGGATCTCTTCTGTCTTATAGATAAATAGTCTGTCACTGGGTCTAATGTTGAATCTCTGCCCTACCAGCGCACACAGTTCCACGAGCCACTGCCGCCCTGCCAACTCCCAGTACACCCGTTCAATGACCGCCCACACTCGTATTCATTGCGTCACCGTGAACCGAATGGTAAATCCACTGCTCCCCCACGGCAGACAGGACGACCTGGCTATTTAGCGCATTGTGTGCAAAAAAGTGCCGCTCGGAGGTAAAACAACCCAAACCAAACCCTCCCCCAACCTTCTCTGAGCCTTCGTGGTCCTTGTGACCTGGCTATTTAGCCCATTGTGTGCAAAAACGTGGGGCTCAGAGGTAAAAACAACCCAAACCAAACCCTCTCCCAACCTTCTCTGAGCCTTCGGGGTCCTTGTGACCTGGCTATTTAGCCCATTGCTTGCAAAAAAGTGCCGTTCAGAGGTTGTTGGGTTGGGTTGTTTTACCTCTGAGCGGCACTTTTTTGCACACCATGGGCTAAATGGCCAGATCACATGGACCCCGAAGGCTCAGAGAAGGTTGGGGGAGGGGACCCACTGGAACAGCTGTTGGGAGACAGATGGTAGCCTCCCGTCAAGGCCATCCAGCGTGTTCTTTAACGTGCACAGGGTATGGCTCTCCCACACACGGGGCCACGGCTTAACGTCCCATCCGACGGACGGCGGCCTTTCCAAGCCCATCGGTGTCCCCTACTGACCGTGGGCAGGGCGGACCGTTCAGAGGTAAAACAACCAAACCCAACAATCCTTCACATCAGCATGCCAATAGCAGAAGCTAAGGTACAGTGGCTCAAAAAAATATCCGAACACTATGGTTGATTACAGAACTCAGCACACGAAGGTTGCCAGATCACTAATTTCTAAAAAAAACGTTGCCCGATATTTTTTCTGAATTCTGTAATCAACCATAGTGTTCGGATATTTTTTGAGCGACTGTATTTAAAGTTGAATTATAAATTAATTTAAATATCCATATTTACAAAAATAAAACTATTTTCTGTATGAATCAATTTCTTTTGAAGAATATACCATTACAAAAAATGGTATGATAGGTATATGTTGATGTTAAATTATTTCCTTTGCTTCTGGAGTACAGTCGCTCAAAAAAGTATCCGAACACTGTGATTGATTACAGAATTCAGAAAAAATATCTGGCAACGATTTTTTTTAGAAATTAGTGATCTGGCAACCTTCGTGTCACGTGACACGAAGGTTGCCAGATCACTAATTTCTAAAAAAAATCGTTGCCAGATATTTTTTCTGAATTCTCTAATCAATCACAGTGTTCGGATACTTTTTTGAGCGACTGTACCATCAAAATATTTCAAAAACAAATACTGGTTTCAATAAATTAAGAAACAACCGTCTGTTATGTAAATGGCAAGATAACGTCGAAGTAAGGTAACTTCTGAAAGAAGTGAAATATAATCAATATCTCTGGCTTTTCAACAATATTCGTTCAGTATTTAATGAGTTATTTGAATATTAAAAAATAACAATGCCAGTTACAAAAATTCACTTCAAAAGTCAGTTTTTGTAATCATTTGTTATACAACAGGGGAGCCCACAACGGCAATCGCAAAGGAAAAATTAATAATTTCTTAATAAATTTGTATTTTTATTTTAGAACATTCAAACCGTTCCCATTCCCAACCTGACAAGACAACGAAATAGTTCAGAATGAGTGCGAATGCAACACAATATAGCAGTAGCGCAACCAACATTCTGCGCAATAATCTCGCCAGGGGCGGGGGTGGCTCAGTCGGTAGCGCGCCAGGCTCGTAATCTGTAGTTCCCAGGTTCGAGTCCCAGCTGGGTTAGCGTTGAGATTTATCTCCGCAAAATTCCCCGCTCTGCCCACGGTCAGTAGGGGACACCGATGGGCTTGGAAAGGCCGCCGTCCGTCGGATGGGACGTTAAACCGTGGCCCCGTGCGAGAGAGACATACCCTGTGCACGTTAAACAACACAGTGGATGGCCTTGACGGGGGCTACCATCTGTCTCCCAACAGCTGTTCCAGTGGGTCCCCTCCCCCAACCTTCTCTGAGTCTTCGGGGTCCATGTGATCTGGCCATTTAGCCCATGGTGTGCAAAAAAGTGCCGCTCAGAGGTAAAACAACCCAACCCAATAATCCCGCCCTGCCCGCGATCAGTAAGGGACACCTATCGGCTTCGAAAGGCCTCCGTCCGTCGGATGTCAAGACCACCGTAATACACCAGGCCTGGACAGCTTTAAGCAAAAGGAAGGAAGAAAGCAGAAAAATTAATTTTGCATAAACATTTAAGTGATTTAATTTGCTTAAAATTTATGTTAAATCTGTCTATTTTAAAACTAAATAAAATAGAATAATTTACTCCTTACGGTTTTATTAAAATATATAAGAATATTTAAAATTAACTATGTAATTTTTAAAAGAGGTGACTACTGGTTAAATTTTTAGTAAAAGTTAGTATAATTAGAACTACTCTATTTTTTTTTTTCAAAATTAGGTGTTTTGTGCTTGCAGTGTCGACGTCAATTGTACGGAAGTGGCCTTGCTCGTGTGCAGGAGAGCTATACCATGTGCACGTTAAGGAACACGCTGGATGGCCTTGATGGGAAGCTACAATCTGTCTTGGTGTGGGGAATCATTGGTCGGACATCTCTTTCAGAACTGGTCATCATAATGGGATCTCTAACTGCCCAACGATATGTTACATTTTGCAGCCAGTGGCTTTCCTATTTCTTCAGCAGCATGGAACCTTTTTCCAGCAAGATAACGCCCGTCCCCACACAGCCCGCATTAGTCTGCACGAGTAAAACGTTCAGGTACTACCATGGCCAGCATGCTCGCCGGACCTTTCACCTATTCAACACGTCTGGGCATGATGAGCCGACAGCTCCAACAACATCCAAGAGGTGCGCTAATCACTGTCGCTGAAATGGAACAGCGACTTCTCGCTATTTGGAGTACTAAGCCTCAGGAGGATATTATAGAGGTGGACGATAGCTTTCCCCGCCGTGTTCATGAATGCATTGCTGTGGCGGGGCGGGTTCAACATCATACTACATATGTCATATTTCATCATCATTGACCATATTTTTTTTTCTTTTATTTTTGATAATGTAATCAATCGCATATCTCAGTATACGTTAACACCTGACTGCATTTCAATAAAATGACATCAAACCTTCCAGGTGTTGCAATTTTTTTTTCCTGTAGTGTATTTACAGTGTGATCCATCAATATTATTTCATCTATGTCTTACAAGGCATTGCTGGGATTTGTGAATGATGCTCATTGAATACAGATGCAAAAATCCCTCCTCATTTCGGTTGCTTTTGATATTTATTTCCATCTCCGCAAGCGCAGAATGCTCTTGAATCCTGATGCTTGGTATATCAATGCCCAAGATTGAACGAAAATAATTACACTTTAATTTGTTTATCTAAACTTTTTACTGGTAGCCTTAATTAAATATGGAAAAATAAATATATTGGTAATAAAAATCGATAAAAATGTAATAATATCTTGGAAGAAAATAATAAATAAATGACTAATAATATAGCAAATAAAATTTTGATAATAAAAATATCAATTTTGTTAAGACAAAGGCCATACCAATTTAAAAACCCCGGTTGTTGTCCTATCCTCAGATGTTAAGCAGCTTTGGGTTGGGTTGTTTTACCTCTTAGCGGCACTTTTATGCACACCATGGGTTAAATGGACAGGTCACAAGGCCCCCGAAGGTTCAGAGAAGGTTGGGGGAGGGGACCCACTGGAACAGCTGTTGGGAGACAGATGGTAGCCTCCCGTCGAGGCCATCCAGCGTGTTCTTTAACGTGCACAGGGTATGACTCTCCCGCACACGGAGCCACGTCTTAACGTCCCATCCGACGGACGGCGGCCTTTCCAAGCCCATCGGTGTCCCCTACTGACCGTGGGCAGGGCGGGGAATTTTGCAAAGAAATAAGCAGCTTTGGGCGAGATCAGTACTTGGGAGGGAGACCATAGGGAACACCGCGTGCAGTTGGCAAATTTTTGGCCTGTAAATGGTAGCTAGACATAAACTGGATGGATAGCTGTGTACAGTCGCTCAAAAAAGTATCCGAACACTATGGTTGATTACAGAATTCAGAAAAAATATCTGGCAACAATTTTTTTATGAATCAGTGATCTGGGAACCTTCGTGTTACGTGACACGAAGGGATCTGGGAACATTCTGGAAAGGGAATCATCTGGGAAGGATCAGTGATCTGGGAACCTTCGTGTCACGTGACACGAAGGTTGCCAGATCACTAATTTCTAAAAAAATCGTTGCCAGATATTTTTTCTGAATTCTGTAATCAACCATAGTGTTCGGATACTTTTTTGAGCGACTGTACCAGTCCCCAGCGGGGCGGGGGTGGCTCAGTCGGTAGCGCGCCAGGCTCGTAATCTGTAGTTCCCAGGTTCGAGTTCCAGCTGGGTTAGCGTTGAGATTTATCTCCGCAAAATTCCCCGCCCTGCCCACGGTCAGTAGGGGACACCGATGGGCTTGGAAAGGCCGCCGTCCGTTGGATGGGACGTTAAGCCGTGGTCCCGTGTGGGGAGAGTCTTACCCTGTGCACTTACCCTGTGCACGCTGGATGGCCTTGACGGGAGGTCACCATCTGTACCCTTAACATCCTCTCCCCCAACTTACTCTGAGCCCTCGGGGTCCTTGTGACCTGGCCATTTAGCCCATGGTGTACTGAAAAGTGCTCAGTCGTTAGCGCGCCAGGCGTTGATATTTATCTCCGCAAAATTCCCCACCCTGCTCACGGTCAGTAGGGGACACCGATGGGCTTGGAAAGGCCACCGTCCGTCGGATGGGACGTTAAGTCGTGGTCCCTTGTGCGGGAGAGCCATACCCTGTGCACGTTAAAGAACACGCTTGATGGCCTTGACGGGAGACTACCATCTGTCTCCCAACAGCTGTTCCAGTGGGTCCCCTCCCCCATTCTTCTCTGAGCCTTCGGGGTCCATGTGACCTGGCCATTTATCCCATGGTGTGCAAAAAGTGCAGCTCAGAGGTCAAACAACCCAACCCATATTTTTCTTTCTTCAAAAGCTCGGAGATTGCTGAGAGAGGGGGCACACTGGCAGCTGTGGGAGGTAGATGATAGCCTCCCCTGAAACCCATCCATCATGTTCTTTATCGTGAAGAGAGTGTGGCCCTCCCACACACTGGACCACGCCGCTTACCTCCCATCCGATGAATGGCAGCCTTTTCAAGCCCATCGGCTTCCCTGTCTGAGGGCAGGGAGGGGATGTTTTGGGGATATAAATCTTAACTCTGGCGCAGGCAGAACTCGAACCTGGGAATTGTAGATTACAAGCCTGTCTATCACTGCAGATATAACTAATTTGTTGCTGAGTATATAGTCATAAAAATTACAACAGATATATAATATAAAAATAACGGCAGTTGATTCACGTAAGGAATAATATAATAATGCTGAGTTACGTTCCTGTTTCTTTTGACCAACTTGATACATCGTTTTTGTTTTTAAGTATATTGTCCAAGCCCTGTAGTAGCTCTGGTTACCCATTACATAGCTCTGGTTTAGGACAGCTCCATTACTACTCCTAGTTCCACGACTGCACCTCCATCCGACAGACAGCATGCTTTTCAATACTGCTATGTGTCTTATGGCCTTGCTATAAGACACATAGCAGGCTTGAAAAGACCTGCTATGCAGGCTTGAAAAGACCTGGCCTTGCCATAAGGCATAGCAGGGTATTTTAAGTATGACAATCCTGTAAAGTTTGCCATAAAGCCATTATTATTAAAATCGTTATTACATGACTGCATTACGAAGCAACGGATGGTTCAAATTTCATTCGGACAAAGCCATACTCATAGATATTTAAACAAAATATTCCACTTTTGATAGGTCAAGAAACGCTCTAGAACTTTTCATTTCAACCATATCGAAGGTTGTTGGGTTGTTTTACCTCTGAGCGGCACTTTTTTTGCACACCATGGGCTAAATGGCCAGGTCACATGGACCCCGAATGCTCAGAGAAGGTTGGGGGAGGGGACCCACTGGAATATCTGTTGGGAGACAGATGGTAGCCTCCCGTTAAGGCCATCCAGCGTGTTCTTTAACGTGCACAGGGTATGGCTCTCCCGCACACGGAGCCACGGCTTAACGTCCCATCGCATGGACGGCGGCCTTTCCAAGCCCATCGGTGTCCCCTACTGACCGTGGGCAGGGCGGGGAATTTTGCGGAGATAAATCTCAACGCTGACCAAGCTGGGAATCGAACCTGTGAACTACAGATTACGAGCCTGATGCGCTACCGACTGAGCCACCCCCGCCCCTCCATGTATGGGAGAGCCATACTCTATGCACATTAAAGAACATACTGGTTGGACTTGACGGAAGGCTTCCATCTGTCTCCTAACAACTGTCCAGTGGGTGGCCTTCCTTAACCTGCTTTGAACTTTTCGGGTCCTTGTGATCTGGCCATTTAGCCCATTGTGTACCCAAAAGTAGCGCTCAGAGGTAAAACAACTCAGCCTTACAGTACACTAAGTTGCAGTGAGATTAAACTAAGTATTGTGGTTCTAGCTCTGATGTCTAGGAGAATATAACAAACAAACAGATTGAGTTCATTTGCCTCTAAGCGGCACTTTTTTCGCACACAGTGAGTTAAATTGCCAAGTCACAAGGACCCCGAGGTCTCAGAGAAAGTTGGGGGACGGGAACCCAATGGACAGCTGTTAGGAGACAGATGGTAGCCTCCCATCAAGGCCATCCAGTGTGTTGTTTAATGTGTACAGAGTATGGCTCTCCCGCACACGGGGCCACGACTTAACGTCCCATTCGTCCGAGGAGGCCTTTCCAAGCCCATCGGTGTCCCCTACTGACCGAGGGTATGGCGGAGAGTTTTGGGGAGATAAATCTCACCAAACTCCTATCCTAGATGGGACTCGAACCTGCGAACTTCTGATTACGAGTCTGGTGCGATACCGACTGCGTACCCCTTACAAACAAACAGACAAATGAGCTATACATTTATATAGATTAAACGCCAGGATCGTAGCCTCTGCTTCAATTGTAGCCAGTGATGTATCGAAGCTGGGTGAGCTCTGGAATTTAAATTGTTATTTCCTTAGATTTCATGAGATTTTGGATTAGACAGAGAAACGGAAACAAGTTACTGATTATTTAAAGTCAGAGATATCTGAATGATTATTTTCGTTTATTTTAAATATTTAAGTCGAGCAATATATTAAAGAGTGCGATTGCAAATAAAGAGTCATCACGACTTCTTTAAAGGGAAAAAAAGCATTATTTTTAATATAACTCATATTATTCAACATAAATTCATTTTTCCGAAGGGGATGCTTCTCCCCCCCCCCCTTTGCAAGCGACAACGGGAAGAAGAGAAATCCTAAAATCCCTGTAGTTGGATTGGCCTCGCATTGGTTACGTACAAGGGTAATTTAATTAGTTCTCCTTGAGATAATAGATGGCGCCACTAATCAATAATGCTTACCAAATGGTAAACATTTCTAAGATTTTACAGATTGTAAGTTGGGTTGTTTTACCTCTGAGCGGCACTTTTTTGGACACCATGGGCTAAATGGCCAGGTCACATGGACCCCGAAGGCTCACAGAAGGTTGGGGGAGGGGACCCACTGGG
The DNA here is from genome assembly GCA_038380435.1 of Ryuthela nishihirai. Classification (NCBI taxonomy): domain Eukaryota; kingdom Metazoa; phylum Arthropoda; class Arachnida; order Araneae; family Heptathelidae; genus Ryuthela; species Ryuthela nishihirai. Next base: position 18,915,203 of record JAWZYU010000001.1, on the reverse strand, counting down.
ACAGCTGTTGGGAGAGAAATGGTAGCCTCCCGTCAAGGCCATCCAGCGTGTTCTTTAACGTGCACAGGGTATGTCTCTCCCGCACACGGGGTCACGGCTTAACGTCCCATCCGCATGGACGGCGGCCTTTTCAAGCCCATCGGTGTCTCCCTACTGACCGTGGGCAGGGCGGGGAATTTTGCGGAGATAACTCTCAACGCTGACCCAGCCGGGACTCGAACCTGGGAACTACAGATTACGAGCCTGGCGCGCTAACTACTGATCCACCACCACACCACAGATTGTAAGAAAATGAAACTTAAACTCCATTTCCAATGACGATATTTATTTAGGATCGTCATTTAAAAATTTAAAACAGAGTTTATGTTTCATCTTCTTACATAGAAAAAATATTTTTTGAAACCAGACTGAAAACACAGTTGAAGGAGCATATATAATCTGTGGATGCATCCTTAACTTTTCGGCATTCCTTTGTAAAAGAAATAACATAATTCCAGAGCACATCTCACGATGCTGAGTAGTGGGTCCGTCAGTTCTTCCAGCAGTGGGGGAAAAATCGGGCCAGGGAACGGAGAGCACAGCTTTCTTGGCTGAACTTGAAGTTAAAATTTCCTGTCTCGTAAAAACTCCCCTACGCCGGCCATTCAGTTGGAGCTGGTCTCTCTACAGAACCAGATCCAGAGCTACTCGTTAAGTAGCGAGAGGGGTACCGCGTCAGGTCGGGCACCTCCCGCCTGGATGCCGAGGAGACATTCTCTCGCCTCTTCTTCAAGCGAGAGAGAGACAATGGTCAAGACAGAGGTTTCTTTTCCTTAGTCGGCCGGAATGGTCAACAGCTAAGTCGCACAGAGGACATGCTGGCCCATGCTGCTGACTTTTATCAGAATTTGTTTGCTGAAGGCACCGTTGAATGCAACGAATCGGACTCTTTCTTCGAGTTATTGCCTCGACTCCAGCCCGAGGTGAACGTGACTTTGGAGCAGCCTGTTACCTTGGCAGGAGTGCATCAAAGCTCTCTCATAGCTCCGCAACAGTAAGAGTCCTGGTAGCGATGGGTTACCAGTTGAGTTGGGTTACCCCTGGGCCCTCTCCTCATTGATGTTTACCAGCGTTGCTTTGATGAAGGTTTGCTGTCCACCTCCCAGCACGGTGGGGTCGTAACGCTTCTTTGCAAAGAGGAGGCAAAGCGGCCAGCGTTGCTTTGATGAAGGTTTGCTGTCCACCTCCCATCACGGTGGGGTCATAACGCTTCTTTGCAAAGATGAAGCAAAGCGGCCAGCATTGCTTTAATGAAGGTTTGCTGTCCACCTCCCATCACGGTGGGGTCGTAACGCTTCTTTGCAAGGATGAGGCAATGCGGCCAGCGTTGCTTTGATGAAGGTTTGCTGTCCACCTCCCATCACGGTGGGGTCGTAACGCTTCTTTGCAAAGATGAGGCAAAGCGGCCAGCGTTGCTTTGATGAAGGTTTGCTGTCCACCTCCCAGCACGGTGGGGTCGTAATGCTTCTTTGCAAGGATGAGGCAAAGCGGGACGACCTCTCCTGTTGGAGACGCATCACCTTGCTTAACGTCGATTACAAGATTCTTACCAAAGTTTCTACCAAAGTTTTTTGTAATCGACATCCTACCAAAGTTTTTTGTAATCGACATCCTACCAAAGTTTTTTGTAATCGACTTGCTGGTGTCCTCTCCCAGCTGGTGAGTCCCGACCAGACTTGCGCAGTCCCGGGACATTCCTTTGTGAGTTCTTTCCATCTAGTTTGAGACATACTGGATTACGTCGACTCCAAGGACCTTCCAGCTGTCTTGCGAACCTCGATCAGAGCAAGGCTTTCGATCGAGTGGATCATGCTTCCTGCCGCATCAGGGGCATCACTATCCCTGGCAATGCTTCCGTCGATCTGAAATGTGTCACGTATGCCGACGATGTCACACTTCTCCTAGCCGACCAACACACCCTCACTTGGGCCTTGAGGGAAGTCGGAAGTTACTATAGGGCTACCGGTGCTCTGCTTAACCAGGAGAAGACTGTCGCCTCGTGGCTTCAGTGGAGTAGGGGTTGACCCAAAAAACCCCACGATCTGGGATGGATCGTGACCCGATAACGGTTCTCAGCGTTTACTTTGGTCGTAGTCTGTGGATGAACTGGAAGACTAGCACCCTGAAAGTTCAGTCCATAGCTTCCATGTGGGCTAAGTGTGACATGTCCTACCGAGCTTACGCCCACGTTGTCAGACAGGACTTCATGCCATGCCTCACGTATGCTGAACAAGTTTTGCCCGTCCTGCGTCACGTGGTCTGTCAGTGGACCAGACTCTTGTTCACCTTCTTTTGGGGAGATAAACAGGAGTTGGTGAAGAGGAACGGAGTGAACCAGGCCATCGACTCAGGTGGATGGGGCATTCCAGACCTTCAACACCACAGAGAATTGCCACTGCGGTGGCAATCTTTTCTGTCATCACGATTTTGAATTCCGGTACTCCATGTCCAACTTCATGTTCTACTGGTTAAGTCTTTCTCTCAGGTTCCTGTCGCTGGATCTCGTATTCAATGGTCCCAGGTCTGAGAAACCCACCCGCTTCTATAGTGACGTTCTCAGGAATGTAGAGTGTATTTCCCATGTCATTAATGATTTTGATTTGTTTCAGAGCACCACCAGGAGCCTGTACCATAACCACTTGCCCCCCTCTCTTGCCCCCCTTTGAGCCGCGTGTTCCGAGGAGGCAGCCGTAGTTGGATAGGAGGGAAGCCTGGAGTAACGTAACCGATCGCCATCTGATGCAGAGCCGGCAGGACCTCAATTGGCAGATAGTCCCAGTGAGGGACCGACTGTATCACTTCTGTCACATCCTCTCCGCAAAATTCCCCGCCCTGCCCACGGTCAGTAGGGGACACTGATGGGCTTGAAAAAGCCGCCGTCTGTCGGATGGGACGTTAATCCGTGTCCCCGTGTGCGGGAGAGTCATACCCTGTGCACGTTAAAGAACACGCTGGATGGCCTTGACGGGGGCGGACTGACTGTATCCCAAAGCTGTTCCAGTGGGTCCCCACCCCCAACCTTCCTTGAGCCTTCGAGGTGCTTGTGGCCTGGCCATTTAGCCCATGATGTGCAAAAAAGTGCAGCTCAGAGGTAAAAAAACCCAACCCAACCCTGTCACATCCGAACGACAGTGCCCCGACTGCGGAGAGGTGGAGATGGTGACTCACGCTGTCTACAGTTGTTTCCTCCCAGAGGCGATGTGGAAACACGTCGGCATGTCTTCGGCATTGCAACGCCAGGAGTGACTTCGGTGCTCTATCTGACTCCCCTGACAGTCCGGGCAGCCGCCCGGAAACAGTTCCTGTTGATGTCCAGCGAAGTCAAGTACCATCTGTGGAAGACGAGGAATAAGGCCCTGTTCCAGAGGACGAAGACGGGCCTTCTAGACGTGAAGGCTCGCGTATCCGGAAGTGTTCGTAACTTTCTGAGGGTCGAACACTTCCGAAGAGGTAAGTCGGAGTTCATCAGGCAATGGTGTAGGCCTCCGTTTCTTTGTTATTTTTTTTTTGGCAATGCTCTTCGCTTTACTGGGGCGGGGGTGGCTCAGTCGGTAGCGCTCCAGGCTCGTAATCTGTAGTTCCTAGGTTCGAGTCCCAGCTGGGTCAGCGTTGAAATTTATCTCCGCAAAAATTCCCTGCCCTTCCCACGGTCAGTAGGGGACACCGATGGGCATGGAAAGGCCGCCGTCTGTCGGATGGGACGTTAAGCCGTGGCCCCGTGTGCTGGAGAGCCATACCCTGTGCACATTAAAGAACACGCTGGATGGCCTTGACGGGAGGCTACCATCTGTCTCCCAACAGCTGTTCCAGTGGGTCCCCATGGTGTGCAAAAAAGTACCGCTCAGAGGTAAAACAACCCAACCCTCTTCGCTTTAAAGTGTAACTTTCCCTTTCTTCTCGTTGTCGTGTGTAGTGTTCTTTCTATTGTAGTGTTGTTACATGTATTAATCTTGTCTTTCCTTTCAGGAGTTAGCGACGGTGTCCGTGACTCGGTGGATTGCATAGCAGGCATCGCTGCGTCCGGGATGCCTACCGAACTTGTGGTCCTAATACTCCTGTTCACGGCATCTCGGTCAGATAGTAAATTTCTAGTTTCGGTGTAATGCTGTGAGTCACTTCCATAGTTTCTTTCATTATCAGTAACTAAAAAACGTCTGGAAAATATTTTTTGTATGTTCTTTTCAACTTGTACGTGCCAAATTTAGCAATTTTTGATTGTAATAAATTAAGTAAAGGTGTCAAATTTTTAAAAATACTTCCAAAATTCCTACTGCATGTTTTGCTTAAAGTGATAATTAACATGTTCCTTGAATAACTAAAATAATTTAATATTGAAAAAAGAATATTGGAATGAAGTGATGTCTAATAATTTAGCACTTCCTATTCAGAGATGGCCGTCCAATGATCGAGTGGTTAGCGCGCTTGGCTACTGATAGAAGGGACTTTGGGTTCGAGCCCCGGGTATGGCTGTTTGTTTTGTTTTTCTGCTGAGGTCCTGCCATCCTCTCAGACCTTCTACTGTGGCACATAAACTGACAGGCTCATGTCAGACCTCTGTGGCAAGCAGCTGCTTAAGGGGGGTAATTATTATTATTATTTTTTTAATTTATTCAGAGATGATGAAATGTCCATATTGGTGTTTCGTTAACGGAGAGAGTTACTTTGATGTATTTGGCTTTTAAATTTTTAACATGAAATATACTTGGAATAAATATATTTTAGTCCATTTCAAATTTGCCTTTTATTCACAAAATATTACAGATATGACAGAAAAAATTTCAGAAATTAAATATTATGAAATTTAATATATATATAAATAAATATTCAAAATAAACATTTCACTTTTCCAAAATTAATTATTTCAATAATAAAATTTTCCCCATTGCCACATTGCTTTACGCAGATAATATTGAAGGCTGTACATGATTAAGTTTATATCTAAAAATATTTTCAAAACCAGATCTCTGAAAAAAACTTGCACTGTTTGAAAATAATAAGTCCATAAAAATAAAAACAGTAGTAAGAGAAGTTAAATATTCTTTAAAATTGTACTAGTCTATAAGTTTAAATACGTGTTCCCCAAATATTTAATTGCTTTGAGACAAAAAAAAAGATGTTGAACAGTTCTGTGATAAAAAAAAAGTTTAAGACGCTCTTTAACAGTTCCGTTTAAGGAATATCATAAAACGGCAATTTATTCATTATTTCGCCTTAAAATTATGAACTACTTCCACTAACGGCATTACTAAGCAGATTTTATTTTCCCACATTATTAAATAATTGATATTTTTGATTGTGTAGCTTATAAATGCGTGAATGACAGCATTTCGTGCACTGAAACGCACTGTTAGAAAGACTGTGTATACTAGGCGGCCACTGCCATCTGGCGGCCAACGAACGAACTTTAGGGAATTGGTTGTTTCGCATTTTGAGGCTGAATCTACAGGCAGTATCCTAGAGGAGGCGATGTACATCCTTTGGGGAATATCGGATATTCGTTTTCAAACAAAGTAAAGTTTTGTTTTGTTTTTAATTATCGACTTCTAGCACCCTCTAACATTGGAAATCAGAAATTAATTGATGACTGGGAAAATGTTCAATAATATTTTATTAACATATATACAAACCAATTTTTTTCTATAAGAATAATAGAAAAAACCTCCTCTTAGGGTATCAGAAATAACATAAAGTAAAATGGGGCATAAGTCTGGCATTTTCCTCTACATTTTAAGAGTCTTTAAAAATTAGATTGTTTTACCTTTGAGTTATCACTTGTTTAGTACACAATGGGTTAAATTGCCAGGTCACAAGAACCCTGAGAGCTCAGAGAATGTTGGGAGACAGATGGTAGGATCCCATCATAAGCCATCCAATTTTTTTTTAGCGTGCACTGGGTATGTCTATTTCGCACACAAACAAAACAAACCTTTACTTAACATTCCACTCGACGGACATGGCTTTTCCAAGCCTATAGGTGTCGCCCTAGTGACCGAGAGCAGGGTGAAGAGTATTGCGGAGATCAATTTCAACATTAGCCCAATTGGAATTCGAACCTGGAACTGCAGATTACGATTCTGGCGCCTACACATTGAGACACCCCGCCCCACGTCTTTAAAGAATTTCTTAAAAAATGCGCGAAATATAAGCGTTTAATGAAAAAAAATTGCCGTCATTACCTTTCTAGTATTTTTAGCGATGGTAGGCATGCTTTCCTCCCTCCCCTAGATTCTGTCCCCCATTCTACCATCAAATTAAATATTTCTAGCAAACATAGATCGCCGTCCCAATAGTCGAGTGGTTAGCACGCTTGGCTACTGATCTAAGGGACCTAGGTTCGAGCCCCGGGTATGTCATGGATATATGTGTCGTTTTTCTGCTGAGGTCCTGCCATCCTCTCAGACCTTCATCTATGGCATATAAACTGACAGGCTCCTGTCATACCTATGTGGCAGGGGCGGGGGGTGGCTCAGTCGGTAGCACGCCAGGCTCGTAATCTGTAGTTCCCAGGTTCGAGTCCCAGCTGGGTCAGAGTTGAGATTTATCTCCGCAAAATCCCCCCGCCCTGCCCACGGTCAGTAGGGGACACCGATGGGCTTGGAAAGGCCGCCGTCCATCGGATGGGACGTTAAGCCGTGACCCCGTGTGAGGGAGAGACATACCCTGTGCACGTTAAAGAACACGCTGGATGGCCTTGACGGGAGGCTACCATCTGTCTCACAACAGCTGTTCCAGTGGGTCCCCTCCCCCAACCTTCTCTGAGCCTTCGGGGTCCTTGTGACCTGGCCATTTAGCCCATGGTGTGCAAAAAAGTGCCGCTCAGAGGTGAAACAATCCAATCCTCTGTGGCAAGCAGCTGCTTGAGGGGGTATTTATTTATACATAGATCGCATGTAATATTCGTTTTCGGTATTTTTCAACTGTTTTTTAGCATTAGAGAGCGCTATTGAATCTATTGGTAAATTCTGAAATTCCGAATCCTAGCGTTTCATTAATACAATCGAACCCAAAGAGATTGAATCTTTGAAATGAAAAAAAGCTGAATATCTTTTCATCTTTTGAAAACGTATCATAAAAGAGCTTAAAAAAATGTCACTTTCGATTTCCTCGCCCTTTAAAGATGCGGCTAATTCAGTAGTCCCACCCACTACAAAAAATAACTTTTTTTAAACTATTTCTTAAAGAAGAAGAATTGGGTGGCTCATTTGGTAGGGCGCCAGGCTCGTAATCTGTAGTTCCCAGGTTCGAATCCCAGCTGGGTCAGCTGTGAGATTTATCTCCGCAAAATTCCCCGCCCACGGTCTGTAGGGGACACCGATGGACTGGGAAAGGCCGACGTCCGTCGGATGGGACGTAAATCCGTGGACCCTCGTGCTGGAGAGCCATACCCTGTGCACGTTAAAGAAGACGCCGGATGGCCTTGACGGGTGGCTACCATCTGTCTCCCAACAGTTGTTTCAGTGGGTATCCTCCCTAACCTTCACAGAGCCTTCGGGGTCCTTGTGACCATGGCCATTTAGCCCATGGTGTGCAAAAAATGTACCGCTCAGAGGTAAAACAACCCAACAACTTAAAGAAGAAAGGTGCTCCCGCATGAGGGCGGGGGTGGCTCAGTCGGTAGCGCGCCAGGCTCGTAATCTTGTAGTTCCCAGGTTCGAGTCTCAGCTGGGTCAGCGTTGAGATTTTTCTCCACAAAATTCCCCGCCCTGCCCACGGTCAGTAGGGAACACCGATGGGCTTAGAAAGACCGCCGTCCGTCGGATGGGACCTTAAGCCGTGGCCCCGTGTGCGGGAGAGCCATACCCTGTGTACGTTAAAGAACACGCTGGGTGGCCTTAACGGGAGGCTACCATCTGTCTCCCAACAGCTGTTCCAGTGAGTCCCCTCCCCCAACCTTCTCTGAGCCTTCGGGTTCCATGTGACCTGGCCATTTAGCCCATGGTGTGCAAAAAAAGGGCGCTCAGAGGTAAAATAACCCAACCTATTTCCGATAGAAGAGAAAATTTCCTTTCAAAGTTTCCAAAGAAGGAAACCATTTTTTTTTTGCATATTATTTTTAAAAAAAGCACATTAAGGTTCTCCTAAGCCTCGAATTGTTTAGCCATTAATAGAGCTAAACGAAATAGCATTTTTCCTTTTTGCATTCCTGAAGCAGGCTTTTCTTTTGGTTTCAAAAGCTAATTAAAAAGCAGAAACGGTCGACATTTTAAATAGACTATTCAAATCAATGTTATTCCTTTCACTTCACTACCTGCTACCTGCAGTTTGAGCCAGGCATGGTAGAGATTAAATCAGTTTTCAAAAAAAAGTCAGAATATTGTTTGCGTACGCTTTATAATCTGTAGCAGTTTAGCAACTTGATGATGGAAGGGCCATCAGATGACAAAGTGGGGGAGGGTAGAATGGGACCGGAATTTTCCTGAAATAATAGATCATTTCTTAGTGTTTTTCTTGTAATATCTTCGAAACACAAAATTCTGTAAATAATAAACGTTTATGGCGAATTTAGTCCTTATCTGTGTGATATTGAGCATATTTTCTGTATCCAGCTATCCATTCGTCACCTAACGTACATGTGCAAAGAAGCCAAAAGAAATATTTTTTATTTTAAAATAAAAGATAAGGAACGAAACTAAAACAACTAATTGACTGAAAAACGGCAATTTCTCATTTTAGCTATTTATAACTTTTATAAATTTGTTTGCAGAGTGCTAACGTTTTCCTGTACGTATCACAATTGATGATACATGTGAGAAATTGAGAATTGTTTTAAACATTTAAGTAACCAACCAAATTATGTCCGAAATTAATACAAGTTAAACAGTTCTATTTAGTTAACAAACAGTTCTTAACAAGTCGGGTGGATAATAATTTGACTCGATTAACCTTTTCGAATACATCCAAACATCTGATATGTAAAATGACACATAATATACTGTAAGAGCTTAAACACCATTTCACTCCTTTCAGAGAAGTAAACCAATGCGAAAATTCAATAAATAGTAATAAATATATGTATTGTAAAGAACACACTTACATGAGCCAAAGAATGTACAGGGAGAAGAAGTTAAGCTTCCATAGAGATTAATGTAAATCGAGTATCGTGCATTTGGCGTAGAGGTGAAACGAACATTACAGGGGACGAACGCTTTTGTAATTACATGTTACTGTCAACTTCCATTCTCTTCGCTTTTCCTATGTAATAATTTCCCATTGATATCCTACAGAGTATATTAATATCAGTTCTAGTCCCTGTTTCTATGCAACCGAGAAAGTTCTTAATTGTAATAATTTATTTTATAAATTAACTTAAGGCTAATTTCAAATCTTCTCTTTCATTTCAATTTATAATTGTTGGTTCAACGAAAAATAATTCCAATGGAGAAAATAAACCTTTATTAAAATCATGATATTATTTTTTTTTTTCAAATACAAAGTGCAGTTATTTTTTTTTCTTTTTTAAAATATTAATTTTTTATGCATAATTCCTTTGCCCCTTATTGTTTGCTTCCCAGCTTAAAAACTGCACGATACGAATCGAAACACCACTTGAGGTCGCCACTTACGCTTTGTCAAAGCTGAACTTCTTTTCCTTATACGTTCTTTGCATGAGCCATTATTTCCTTGCATCAATAATATTTCCTTTCAACAATTGAGTAAGTGGTAATTAAGTCGGTAGCACGCTAGGGATGATACACATTTTTGTTTCCACGATTTTGCGAGAAGACAAAGAACAACTCTCAAAAACCGGAAACACTGGAACTGGACAATGGTTTTCTCTGACTCCTTCCGTTAGCCTTTTTCTTTTGAGTAGGAAAAGATTATCACCTATACTCCCCACTCCCACTTTGCTCGGGGGTCATAATTTGATGTTGCTATGTTCGAGTCTTCACTCTACTTAGATTCAGATTTCGATGCCAACGCTCGCTTTACCTCCAATTCGAAAGCAGACAATCTCTTGTAAAATTCTAAAGTAGACGATCTCTGGAAAAGACATCGTTCTTTTCGTTTGGGACAGTAATCCCATTTGTGCAGGACATACATCAAGAGCAGTACCGTTCACAGGGTGTAGCATATAGGCAGCCTGCCTCACTGCGCCTGTGATGGTCCACCCATTCACTTTCACTTTTCCTTAACCAGTTTTGCTTAATTTATTTTAGATGTATCATTTGGAGATTATTATTTAATTTTTTGGACATTGCAATTCTCGTTCCGAGCGTAGGAGTTGCGCATGCGCAACTCCGACCATTTGAGGGGCGATATTTAATAGTTTGCCTCAGGGCGCGATCTAATCTGGGGACGGACCTGATCAAGAGAGTCTTGATGGAAATGTTTGATCGTCTCCTAACTACTGTACAATGGTCTCCTTTCTCTACACAGTATGTGTCATTGGGATTCTTATGAGTGGGTCATGTAGCCCGTTGTGTGCACAAAATATCCTTCACACATAAAAGTACCCAACTCAGCGAGACCCACATCGATAAAACTGGCCTGGGCTGTCATCAAGAAAAGAAGGGAAAAATAAGAGAAAAGCAAAAAGAGTAATTTAATATCTGTAAACTTTTTAATCATTTATTTGAAATGTAACTGCAAGCTGTTTAATTCAGAAAAGCATAAAATAAGGTAATATACTAAGACTTCATTTAAATGTTATTGAATGCTTTTAGAATTAATGAATGAATTAGGAACCACCTGTGGAATTTTGAAAGAAAAAATATATAAGAAAAAAAAAATAAATAAATACCCCCTCAAGCAGCTGCTTGCCACAGACCGGCATTGACCTGTCAGTTTATATGCCACAGTAGAAGGTCTGAGAGGATGGCAGGACCTCAGCAGAAAAACGATACATACATCCATGCCTTACCGGGGGCTCCATCCCAGGTCCCGCAGATCAGTAGCCAAGCGCGCTAACCACTCGGCCAACGGGAACTATGTTTAATATTTCTTCTGTTAATCCACTGATCGGATTTAGTATATCTAAGTGTCCTTGACTCAACCAAAGCTATCTCAATGGTTAAGGTCTTGCGATATATTCTTTAAATTATTTAATTTTAGATGATTATATAATATTTTTATATAATTTAATTAAAGAAATTTTCTGTTTCCTATTTTTCAAAGGCAAATAAAGCAAACAAATAAAAATCAGATATGGAATTGTAAGCAAAGATGTCCACTCAATTTTAAAATTGATGGGAAAATGAGAATTATGGCCGCCCGCTAAAGGTGGTGCTGCAAGCATTGGGGTTCAATTGTCCGTCTGTGCCATCTAATACTGTTCTTGGTGACCAAAATACCGTGGCTTGGAAGGGCTGCCATCTGTTGGGTGGGACATAAAATTGCAAGAAAACAATATCTTATATGTTTCAAAGATAGGGGTGGGAAAATTTCTGTAAGTCATAAGAGGTAGCCAAAAATCTGATTAAACATACATATTGATTGTTTTTTAGGAGTAAATGTTTGTGAGAATTTCCATAATATGGTGATTCTCTAGTTTTTCAAGCACAAAATATTTAGTAAACTGGTTTACTGGGATTTTTCCATCCTTATGGACATTCAATTAAAAGGACCTTCTTACTCAGAAATTAATTAAAAATGATGACATAGAATTTAATTTTATTTTTAACTTATGAACATGCTGTATGACTTTGATGAGACTTTCATCAAGATCCTAACGTCTGTCTAGTGGATGCTCAACCAACTCTGATTCTTTGAGGTTGTGATTTGTCCAGTTATCCCACTGTATTCATAAGTGCATTCAGAGGTAATGATTATGGCATTTCATGTGAATAAAGGAAACCAAGCAACTGCTGTCTAGTATAAAGCAACTTTTGTGACAACCATTTCTAAAACAGTGTGTTAACCATATAAGTGCAAATTAACACTATTCCATGCATTATTTTATCATGTTGTCTACGTTCATTCATCTATCTAGCTATTTTAGATGAATTTATCAATATTAAATGATGTGAAGTTGGTTTTGCAGTTTTTTATTAGTAGAGGGTAGTAATATATTTGTCTATTAAGAAAAAACGACAGAGCATGTGAATTATAGTAACCAGTATTATCTACAGATATTTTCTACAACATCATCATCATCATCATCAACCTCAAACAGCCATGGACTACGGAGGTCCAACCAGACCGTGCAATTTAGTTCTCCAAGCAAGTCTATCCTGAGCTACATCTACTGCATCTGGCCACTGCACACCAATTTTAACAAGGTCCTGTTTGACATTGTCTGCCCACCGCATCCTAGGTCTCCCCTTCTTTCTGAGACCTTTAGGCACACTGTTCATAACCCTATTCGCCAATCTATAATTATTCATACGGGCAACATGGCCAAACCACACAAACAATATGCTGCTTAAAGGAGGTTGCAAACTCCTTTGTCTAACCTCATCATTAGTTACAAAGTTGAACCACCTAATGCCCAAGATACTGCGTAAGCATCTGGAATCAAAAGTATCTAGTTTCCTGTTATCTTGTTTACAAAGTGTCCACGTTTCACTACCATAACTAACCCTAGAAAGAACCAAACTATTATACAGCCTAATTTTAGCCTTTAGGTATATACGCCTATTTCTCCACATTCTCCATAGATTCTTAAAAGTCCCGGCAGCAATCCCTATTCATCTGTTAATCTCCTGCCGCACATCACCATTATCTGTTACATAGCTCCCAAGATATTTAAACTGTGACACCTGCTCAAGACGGCAACCATTCAGATTAACTGAATCACAGCCTGCCTGACCAATTTTCATCACTTTAGTTTTCTCTCTGTTTATAACCAAACCTACTCTACTACCAGTCTCATCAACAGCTCGAATGAAAGAGTTCATCTCATCAACATCATTTGCCAAAAGGGCTAAATCATCAGCATAATCTAAATCAGAAATTTTCCTATCTCCAGCCCATTTAAGGCCAAAATCTTTGACTAGAAGTGAATTTCGCATAACATAATCAATAACCAAACTAAAGAGAAAAGGAGACAAAATGCACCCTTGTCGAACACCAGAAGTAATGCTAAACCAATTGCTACAAGCCTTACCAACTCTCACACACGACTCAGTGTTATTATAGAGAGCTTTCATTATGTTATCTAACTTGTCAGGTATACCATATGATCTCACAATCAACCACAAATTATGACGAGCAACAGAGTCGAAAGCCTTTTTGAAATCAACAAAGCTAGCAACCAAAGGTTTCTGAAACTCTAAACATTTCTCAAGAATCTGCCTAAGTGAAAATATCTGATCCACACATCCCCTACCACTTCTGAATCCACATTGCTCATCACGCAATTGACTGTCAACAAGATTCTTAATTCTATTAAGCACGATCATGGAAAGAACTTTACCTGGAACAGAGAGTAGGCTAATACCCCTATAGTTATCTCAAGAACTGCGATCACCTTTTTTGAAAATAGGGATAACAATAGCTCTAGTAAAATCCTTAGGAATCATGCCTTTATCATAAAAGATATTCAGAATTTCAGTCATCCAATTGGTAAGCGAAACATTTCCAGCTCTAAGCATTTCTGTAGTAATTTCATCTACCCCTGGGGATTTATGAAGCTTAAGTTTAGAAACAGCCAAAATAACTTCGGATTGTGTTATAGCGCCAACATTAAAGCCACCAATGCATCTATCATCATTGCAAACAATGGGAATAGAACTAACCGCATTGTTTAGTACATCACTGAAATGCTCAGCCCACCTAGCCATGACAGAATCCTCCCTTCTATAACCTTACCTTGTTTATCCATCAATCCCTGTATACCTGTCCGTTTTCTACCACACAAAACATTAACTATCTGGTACAGCTCTCTGCTGTTGTGCTGTCTAACTGCTTCCTCGGCTTTGTCAGCCAAACCATCAAGCCAAAGATTCTTATCAGCAGCTAACTGATCCTTTACACGTTTATTAAGTTCTCTGTAATGCTTTCTATTAGGACTAGTAGGGTATTGATTAAGGACATTCCTGCAGTTCTCTCTTTCTGAAATAAGCTCAAGTGCCTTATCACTCAGATAATTCTGCCTCTTCTGCTCCTTTTTTCCTAACAGAGTACTGTTAGTGTCCAAAAAAGCCTGTTTAAAATGATCCCATTCTTCCTCAACTTCAGTGGTAAGCATAACATGGCTGTCATAATGACCAAATAACCTATCATGGTAAGCTTTGGCTATAACTGCGTATTTCAGAGCTTCAGTATTAAAAGCAAATTTTTTAACCCTAGCACAACACTTTTTAAGTTTAAGTTGCAAGACACTTTTAACAAGGTAATGGACAGATCCAATTTCAGCTCCCCTATATGCCTGGTATTTCTAACAGAACTAGCCCATTTGCTGTTATTTAATATATAATCAATCGTATTCTTATGCAGCCCATCAGGTGAAACCCATGTGTGTTTATGTATGTCGCGGTGTTTGTAATATGTGTTAGTTATTCTGAAACCATTGAGTTTACTTACCTGTAGGAGACGTTGCCCATTGCCATTGCAGCTACCAATACCAAAAGGGCCTATTACACCTCCCCAAAGGTCAGAGTCGGTTCCAACTTTGGCATTGAAGTCACCAAGAACAAGGGTAATATCTCCTTTCTTGACAGAATTCAAAATATCCTGAAGTTGTTCATAAAACCTATCCTTCTCATCCTCATCGGCATCCTCAGTGGGGGCATAACAGCAGATAACATTCAGGTCTTTAACGCTTGTCTGAAATTTTGCTGTAAGAAACCTTTCATTAATGCACTTATATCCTAGAAGAGCATCGCTAGCGTGTCTGCTGAGAAGCAGACCCACGCCTTGGTGATGCTTGTTGTCGTCCCTCCCTGAAAAGAGAAATTTAAGATTATTTTTAAGAATCTGACCTTTATCTGTCCATCTGGTCTCTTGCAAGCCGAGAATATCTAAATTATAATGGTGGAATTCTTGTGTGAGGACATCAAGAGAAAAAGCTCTGTGCAGAGTCCTCACATTCCAACTACCTATGGAGAGAAAATGGTTAGTGGGATGTTTATTGAGAGAGGGAATGCCGACAATATCAAACAGCCCCCTAATCGCAGACATGGGGCAAAAAAACGTTATCCCACCACTAAAGGTGAAGCCATCTACACTGGAAGACTTCCTCCAATGTAGAATTTGACGATGCCAATAGAAGCAAAGAGTTCAGGTGCCTGCGATGACCTCTGCTCAGGATTATCCACCAGCTGATAAACATATCCTGTGAATCTATTCACTTGGAGCTGTCAACCCACAAACAAACAGAAAACACAGCGGAAGATTTTCCCTCCACAGAAGCCCACCAGTGCAGCAAAATCAGGATCCATTATCACGCTCAGAGCCATATATCTGTCCAGTCCAGTGGGTTTATATGGTCAGCACCAGGACCCTGTGTGGTTGACCACTCCTCAGCAGGGTAGAATAAAAAGAAAAGTAGCCATAGTTGTCCAGATCAGTAGGCCACACTAATCTGGCAGCCCTCCCCTTCCGTTCACTTCCACAAGAGAGTATCTTTTTTGAAAGGTACTAACGGTCTGCACCACGAGAAGGCGGGGTCGGACATTAGGTGCTAGGCCTGGCCGGTTCTATGCATCATCACAGGGGATTGGTGCATAGCTCTCCTTCCAGTGACTACCTAGCCACCATTTACAGACTGGAAGGTTCATTTACATTACTGGAAGAAAATATAATTCAGCTATTTCATTTAAAACAAATAAATATGCTAAATAATAGACATACAGGGGAGGGGGTACTTCAGTTGCTAACATGCCAGGCTTATAATCTGTAGTTCCCAGGTTCGAGCTCCAGCTGGGTCAGTATTGAGATTTTTCACTGCAACACTCTCCACCTTGCCCACAGTCAGTAAGGTATACTGATGGGCTTGGAAAGGCCGCTGTCCATCGAATGGGATGTTAAACTGTGGTTCTGTGTGCTGGAGAGCCTTACTCTGTGCACATTAAAAAACAAGCTGGATCGCCTTCACAGGCGGGTACCATCTGTCTCCCATCAGATGTTACAGTGGCTCCCTTACCCAACCTTCTCTGAGCCTTAGGGGTCTTTGTGACCTGGCCATTTAGTCCATTGTGTGCAAAAAAGTGCCACTTAGTGGTAAAACAACTCTAATAAGACATACTTATTATAATTATGGCCGCCTGCGAAAGATGGTGTTGGAAGCATTGGGGTTCAATTGTCCGTCTGTGCCATCTAATACTGTTCTTGGTACAGAGGATTAGATTCGGGATGCTAATAAGAAAGGCCAAGATCCAAAAAGTGTACAAAAGGCAGATGTTAAATACACTGGTGCTCTTAATTAAAAGATAATGTATAATTGCGTCCTGTGGCGGAGTGGTTAGTGCGCTTGGCTACTAATCTAAGTTATCTGGGTTCATGCCCCGGGTAAGTGGCCGAGTGGTTAGTGCACTTGGCTACTAATCTAAGGTACCTGAGTTCAAGCCCCGGGTAAGTGGCCGAGTGGTTAGTGCGCTTGGCTACTAATCTAAGGTACCCGGGTTCAAGCCCCGGGTTAGTGGCCGAGTGGTTAGTGTCGGTTGGCTACTAATCGAAGGTACCTGGGTTCAAGCCCCGGGTAAGTTGCCGAGTGGTTAGTGCACTTGGCTACTAATCTAAGGTACCTGGGTTCAAGCCCCGGGTAAGTGGCCGAGTGGTTAGTGCGCTTGGCTACTAATCTAAAGTTCCTGAGTTCAAGCACCGGGTAAGTGGCCGAGTGGTTAGTGTGCTTGGCTACTAATCTAAAGTACCTGGGTTCAAGCCCCGGGTAAGTGGCCGAGTGGTTAGTGCGCTTGGCTACTAATCTAAGGTACCTGGGTTCAAGCCCAGGTAAGACATGGATGTATGTGTCGTTATTCTGCTGAGATCCCGCCATCTTCGCAGACGTTCTGTTATGGCCTATAAACTGATAGGCTTCTGTCAGACCTCTGTGGCAAGCAGCTGGTACAGATGGTATTTATTTATTATTCATTCTTACTTCTACTGTACTGCACACCAATTCTAATAGGTCCTGTTTGACATTGTCTGCCCACCGCATCCTAGGTTTCTCCCTTTTTCTGAGGTTTTTAGGCACACTGTTCATAACCCTATTCGCCAATCTATAATTATTAATACGGGTAACATGGCCAAACCAACGGAGTCTCTCTCTGCACAATATGCTGCTTAAAGGAGGTTGCAAACTCCTTTGCCTAACCTCATCATTAGTTACAAAGTTGAACTACTTAATGTCCAAGATACTGCTTAAGCATCTGGAATCAAAAGCATCTAGTTTCCTGTTATCTTGTTTACAAAGTGTCCAAGTTTCACTACCATAACTAACCCTAAAAAGAACCAAACTATTATACAGTCTAATTTTAGTCTTTAGGTGTATACACCTATTTCTCCACACTCTCCATAGATTCTTAAAAGTCCCGGCAGCAATCCCTATTCGTCTGTTAATCTCATGCCGCACATCACCATTATCTGTTACATAGCTCCCAAGATAATTAAACTGTGACACCTGCTCAAGACTGCAACCATTCAGATTAACTGAATCACAGCCTGCCTGACCAATTTTCATCACTTTACTTAGTAGACACTTTAGTAGATGTAGCTCAGGATAGACTTGCTTGGAGAACTAAATTGAACGGTCTGGTTGGAGCTCCGTAGCCCATGGCTGCTTGAGGATGATGATGATGATGATTCTTACTTAATGCAAAAATTCGTACATAACTCGAAGTATATTTAAGGGATTTTGTTTCAGAAATGTAAATCAACCAGAAGAAATTCATAATAGTGTAACGACATATAAACGTGATACAATGAACTTGTGATTTAATATATCATTTCGATGCTCGCATGTGGTTCAGCATGAGAATTACGTCAGCAACCACATCGAACGAACTTAACTTAAAATCAAAGAATAAGAGAGTTGTAATTATCAGGAATTAGACTGTGAAGGAAAATGTAATTTGCCTTTGTCTGTGCACTATAGTAGGGGTTCTCAACGTGGGGTACGCGGTATAACATTTGGGGGTGCGACGTGAGAGCTCGAAAGTCGCTAGATATATGTTATATATATATTATTTTATTCCCGTTATTATACTATAACTAGGGGCGGGGGTGGCTCAGTCGGTAGCGCGCCAGATCGTAACTGTAGTTCCCAGGTTCGAGTCCGAGCTGGGTCAGCGTTGAGATTTATCTCCGCAAAATTTCCCCGCCCTGCCCACGGTCAGTAGGGGACACCGATGGGCTTGGAAAGGCCGCCGTCCGTCGGATGGGACGTTAAGCCGTGGCCCCGGGTGCGGGAGAACCATACCCTGTGCACGTTAAAGAACACGCTGTATGGCCTTGACGGGAGGCTACCATCTGTCTCCCAACAGCTCTTCCAGTGGGTCCCCTCCCCCAACCTTCTCTGAGCCTTCGGGGTCCATGTAACCTGGCCATTTAGCCCATGGTGTGCAAAAAAGTGCCGCTCAGAGGTAAAACAACCCAACCCATACTATAACTATAGTGTTATCTATCTAAACAAGGGGTACGCCAGTTACATACACATTTTCAGGGGTTACGTGAGGCATAAAAGGTTGAGAACCACTGCACTATAGTATAGAAGAAATGTTTTTATTTTGTGTGTGCTGAGGGTTATATATGTTGGTTGAACAAGCAGAGCTGATCTCATCCTTTCTGTAGGAAGATTTCATCGTCAGCTTTTGGGTGTTAGAGCTGTCTGCCTAACATTTCCCAGACGTGTTCAATAGGTGAAAGGTTCGGCGATCGTACTGGCAATGGTAGTACTTGAACGTTTTGCTCGTGTAGATACTGAAGACTAATGCGGGCTATGTGGGGATATGAGTTATCTTGCTGGTAAAAGGGTCCATGCTGCTGAACAAATGGGAAAGCCACTTATTGCAAAATGTTGATAACGTATCGTTGCACAGTTAGAGATCACCTTATGATGACCAGTTCTGACCGAGATGTCCGAATAATGGCACCCCACACCAAGACACCAAGTGTTGGAGTTGTGTGACGATGTCGCACGCGCTGGGTGTTTGAACCAGTTCTGTCTGAGGCAACGCCACTGAAGACGAGCTTGCGTGTGGACAGATATTAGGGGCAAACGCAGTGACAGACGATAGACTCGCAATGAAAACTGTAAAAGCCTATTGTTTACCGTCCGCCTGGTAGGTATTCGGTGTGTTACCTGTTTCCAGTCCCTTTGCAGTTGCATTATAGTCTCGAATCTGTCAAGCCATGCCATGCATCGCAATTGGCAATCCTCTCGCTCCTCGGTCATACATCGTCTTCCTGATCCTTCCGACGTGTGTCCGGAAAGGTTACTCCAACCACTGTAGATTTCATTCTCTCGAATAGCGTGTTGTTAAACGAAAGCTATATTATTTTATTAATTTTGCGCATAATTCTGCTAGTGGTTTTATTCTTCAGAAGGTTTTTCAGTTTTTTTTCCTGGCCATTTAGCTCATTGTGTGAAAAAAGTGCTACTCAGAGGTAAAACAACAGTGGCATGCTTGAGGTCAGTTTTAAATTCTATTCAGCATACCCAGCATTTAAAGAAATGCAAAACAATCCTCACAAAATAAATTCTTGCATTACCGTAGTTATCTCTGGTTTTCGGATATCTGCAGTAATATGTATTCAACGCTTCTTTCCTTACACTTACCAAAGGAAAGTGATAATACTTTTGAAATAGAGTTAGCTCTAGATTTCTTCCATGGATTAGAATTGCGCATGTTTGAAATAACGTGGTCAATGTACTTATATCCTTTTTATATTTACGTAGTTTTTTGGGAATAACTCAGTTTGAATTGAGAAGATTGAAAAGAAAATGAAAGTATCTGAAACATCGCTGCTTTCTTACCTTAAGATACAGGGAAGCATAAATCCAGAATCTCAACCGTCTCCCTCGACACAGATGGCCCCTTACTATGTACTTTCCTTCAATCCAACAACTTGCAAGAGGAAGCCATCGGAGACATCGCTCGGAGTTAGAAATCAATTCATAAAAATATTTATAATCGAGAACTTGTGTCTTTTTGATACGCTCTATTAGTTCTTTTTTAATATTACTGTAAAATACAGTACTGTGCGAATTAGTTGGGACAAAGCGAAAGAACGCTAAGTGTCTTCCGTTGCAGAGTCTAAACTGCTGCAAGTCTAAACTTGTTCGTAACCACCAAGGGTCGTGTTTTGGGGATGTTTCACAGCTTCCGGGCCACAGACGCTTAACCCCATTGAAGGAATGATGGACAGCAAAAAGTACATAGGCGTTCTGGAGGCGAAAATGGTCCCAACACTGTAGAAGCTGTTTCCTAACGGCGATGGGGAATTTCAACAGGATCTGGCTCCATGACACAATTCTAAGCTTGCTAAGCGCTTCTTCACCCAGCAACATTTGAAGGTACTGGAGTGGCTAGGAAATTCACCCGATCTAAACCCCATTGAAAATTTGTGGACCATTATTAAAGCGCGCATATCTAAGATGGATTGCACAACGAAAACCAAAATGATAGAAAGTGTTATGAGTGTGGTACCACGACCCTGAAGTGAAGGAGATGTGTGGAAAGCTAGTGGCATCAATGGTTGTGAGGGTTAAAGAAGTAATTAAAGCTAAGGGGGGGGGGGGGTCACATTCACTATTTACTACACTATTAAACAAATAAATATTTTAGTTGTGTCTTTGTTACTGCATTTTCCTATTGTCCCAACTAATTTGCACAGTACTGTACTTTAATGTTTTTGCTATTGTAACAAATAAATACTCTATACTAAAGACAGTGGAGGAAACAGATATATGAATTCGAGGCAGTGCTTCCTCCCTAACCCTAAAATTTCCATTTTTTCATACGAGAAAATCATGCTTGATTTACGACACCATTTATAAGAGCGAAATCGATAGTTATGTGTAAAATTAGTTTGAATTACGTGTAAGTAATATTTGGCTTTAAAATATGTATATCAACTCTATAGAGCAAATCTGGACTCATCTGCAAACAACAAACACCTGCAGTGCTCGAGAGTCCATAACATGGACTTTACATCAATCCAATGGAATGAATAAGTGGAACATACTTTAAAATCAACCGGGAGGGTTCAAATAATATCATTTCCTGTTTTCAAATAGCGAAGGAAAGTGCAGAAGGAATATCAGGCTCCTGGAGAATCATGCATTTATCTTTGTTGATTGTGTTGTAAAATCAAAAATAAGCTTAAGATTAATGAATTTTGTTGTCCTTAGCGAAGTTTTAAACGAAAGAACATTTTTTGCATCCGTTTTTTTCTAAAATCAGAAAATCGTTCGTATGCGTAAGCTTTTTATAATCCGCAGCAGTTCAGAAGCCTGCAATGGAAACTGCTGTCAGATGACAGAGCAGGAGCGTGGACCAGATGATTCCTGTAATGATCCATTGTCGATTAACCTTTTCTCAGGCAAGAGGCTGTCCGTGTTTCAAAGATGTTATGCGAATGATAACATTTTTTGATTAATTTAGCCATTATATCCGTGATAATGTGTATATTCTTTCTGTTGGCGGTTAGACTTTCGTCATCTAGTACATAAGTCTGAAAAAGCAAATCCAAAATCAAATTAGTCTACCTGGTCTAGTGGTTAGCGTACCTGACTACTATTCTAGCTGTCATGTTCTGTGTAAGTGTTTATATCGTGTTGTGGGTGAAAAAGCTTACAAGTTATCCCCGTCCTTTTTTAAGCAAAAAAAAAATATTTTTGGTATGAAGTAGCTGAAAAAGTAAAAAGAGCTGAACCTGGAAAGCGACAATTGATTGAACAAACAGAAATTTTCCCTTTTTCTCTATTTAATGCATTTCAAACTTGATTTGCATGGCGTTAAAAATTTCCTTCTACCTACCAGTATTGGAGACATATTGAACTGAAAACATTTCTAAACATAAAACTACCAGTCGAATTATGTGCAAAATTAATACAAGTAAAATAATTTCCGTTTAATCACAGTACCGTATTCCAACGATGAAGCTATCGAGTTCGGATGAACCTTTTTGGGAACATCCCAGAATATTAAAACTAGTGATATACACTGAGAGGCCAAAAATGTGATACGTGCCTAAAAACGGGTTGGTCCTCCTCGAGCCCTCTGTAGCCACACACCGAGACATGCAGTCAATGAGTTGCCGGTACCGTTCTGCATTGATGGCAGCCCACACATCCTGCAATGCAGACCATAATTGTGTTGCATTGGATGGTGCTGGATTCATGGATCGTAAACTTGTTTCCGTTGTGTCCCACAGATGCTCTAAGGAGTTCATATCGGGAGACCGTGGGGACCACTTCACGGTGGTAAAGGTCGTGGAGTGTTACTCGATTCACCTCCTAGCAACCAAAGACTGGTGACACGTTGCATTATCTTGTTGGACTACCCCTCACCATTAATTCACCTTCACCATTAATGGGTGCTCGAGAGTCATAAAGGGGTGCACTGATCTGCGAGAATGTCCACGTATTTCATACCTGTCAGCGATTGCTCCAAACGGACGAGAGAGCCCACCCAATGTAGACCACGTGAACATGCCCCCCCACAACATCACAGAGTCCCTCCAGTCTGAACAGTACTTTGCAGACAGGAAGTGTCCATTGCTTCAAGGGGCCTACGCCACACTCTACCGCGCCCATCAGTGCGAAACAACTGGAACCTCGATTCATCGGACTATGCTATCCGACGCCACTGTTCTACTGTCCAATTTCGATGTCTTCCAGCTCATTTCAGTCATTGAGCTCTGTGACGACATGTAAGCAATGAAACACAAGTGGGTCTTCGACTACCAAATCCGATGGAGTGCAGATGGCGACAGAAGTCTTTTCTGAAAAGTTTTGTGTTTGGCCCGCATTCAAATTGGCAGTGATTTCATGCACTGTAGCCCGTCTGTTGATCGTTACCATTCGTGAGAGCCGAAGAGAGTTCTGTTCGTCAATTGCACGTGGCCATCCAGTTCGTTGGTTAACGTGTGTAGAAATGCGGTCAACAGAATACTAACGATCAACTCTCGACACCGTAGACTTGGGAAAACCGAATTCCTGCACGATCTACGATATTGCATGACTCATCCTTCTGGCACTGACGATCAAGCCACGTTCAAAGTGACTCATGATGTGCAGTCATAATGAATTAACAACTACTTCGAAATGCATTAATTCTACTTTAAACTTAAATCTACATTAATTCTACTTTAACTCTATTCCCTTGACTTTTGGCATCTCAGTGTATATGTATATAGAGTGAAAGCTTAAACACAACGAGTTTGGTCTGAGAGGTCAAGTGAAGCGGACACAAAAAGTTTGAGTGTGATTGAATTATTAAGTTTGGTGATTTTCACTTTCCAAAGGAACTTTAACATAGGACACTACTAACATAGAAAACTACGGGTAAGCAGAAAACAAAAAAGAAGAAACCCAATCTAACTGAACAAAAATCTGATCAACTAACACAGATTAAACATCTGGAAAATATACTAAAAATATTAAAGGAAATGAACTACAAAAAAGGAGGAAAAAAGTACAAGCCTAACTAAATCAAACTCTTGTAATAATACTCAAGACTTAACAGAAGATAATGCAATTTTCGACAAATGTCAGAGAAAAATGTTCACTACAAATCTCTAAATAATTCAAAAAATAATTTAATGTCTGGCTCCTCGGACATAAAATCGGACTCAAATGACAATGATTCAATTATCTCTTAACTCATTCATAACTGTGGAAAAGGATAAAATACATTTATTAAATTCACGAAATGTGGATAAATTACTAGAAGAAGAACAAGAATTATCCATAATATTTTACGATGAATTGGGCAGGCTGAAATATCTTCATTTTGAAGATGTTACGAAAATTTTTATTAAAAAAATTAAAAAACAAATTACAAGTCTCTACACCAGAAATGGTAACATTGCATTATATCCTACAAAACTCAAAAATCTAAATTTATTAAAGAAAAGAGACAAGATATTGAATATTGATGTCTCCTTTCGTATACCTGAAGAGGAAACTGTTATGGAAATATTGAGGGAGTTGCTAAAAAATGAAAAGAAATCTTTATCCTCGAGGAACTGAAAAAACACGATATTTATAAAATAAAAAGGATGATTCATTATCAACCCAATTCTGATCACACTAAGTCTGTACAACTCCCAACTGACAAGATAATTATATACTCGACCAAAACCTTTATTCCACTTGAAGTCTACATAGGATTTCTCAGATTCAATGTCATCCCATATTACTCCCCCACCTTTGTGTGCCCGGTGTAATCGTTTTGGACATAACTCTGTGAGGTGTACAGGTAAGACAAGGTGTAAAAAATGTTTAGGTGAACATTACTTTAAATTATGTGAAACTACTTATTTATGCTGCCCTAACTGTAAAGGTGCATGCCCCTCAACGTGTTATGCCTGCACAGCTAAACGCCTGGGATGCAAAGCCAATCTAATATGTAAAATATAATGTTTCTTGGAATACTGCTATAAAATTAGCTGAAAATATAAACTATGATGTCTCTAAAGACCTCTATCCAACCTTAAAAAATGTTCCTACAACCAAAAACCATGGAAATTTGCCTAATTCATCTTATCGTAACTACTTATATAGACCATCAAATTTTCACATCTTAGATCACAGACTTTAAGTAACGACTTCCCTACATTGACTCACCCTTCTGCTTCCAAGCCGGATTTACGCCGAGAGTGCCAAACTTCACCTGAAAATATATCAACCAACACGACCAGTTCAAACTTGAATACCTACGCTTCCGTTACAGCAAAGCAGGAACTCTTATGTCCTAGAAAAGACTTCACTACGATCCATTCACCTATCACCATTGAAAAAGAAATGAGCCACGCCAATGTAACATCATAGACTCGGTGTTACAGTTTCTGCGATTTGTAGAAAATACCGAAGACGTTTTCCTACTTATCAGTGATATTCTAGGAGTCGCTAAAATAAAGATTCTTTCTTAAAATATTTTCAATGGGGTTGCTGGGGCCTTCCTTCTAAGAAGACGGAATTGCTAGTAATGATAAAATATTTCCACTTTAATGTTATTACCCTTCAATAATTTAAAACTGAAAAATTAATTCATTTAAATAACTTTGTTACTCCTACTTCACTATAAATCAGAATCGAGGTGCTGCCATCTATGTACAAAAACAATTACCACCCAAATATCGAACTATTTTACAAGTCCACGACAAAAGTTGACTATGTTGCTGTTGATTTAATTATAAATAGTGTTATTTATACTTTATTTAATATTTATGTTCATAATGAAAATATTCAACCTAATGTTTATAAAAATATTATTTCACAATCTCTACACCCAGCGATCTTGCTTGGAGATTTTAATGCATATCACAAAAGCTGGTTTTACTTCAAAAACAACTCTGCTGGAGTTTAATTATCGAACTTTATAAACCAACATCATTTTCAAATTAGATTGGATAATAAATATTTTTTCTTAATGTGAATAGGAGGAATAGCTGTTCAGCATATATATGAATGTTTTTGCTTCCATTTGGAAGAACTAGCGAGCGTCTTAAAATTTTGGTTGAAGTTGTTCTAAAAGTTTTGCTCTGTGTTTTGATAAGTTATTTAAAAACTCTATGTCATATTGATATTTGGGTGAGATAATATTTTTGTGAATAAGAAGTATATTTTGGATGGTACATCCATTTTGGCTTGACCAAGACATTTTAGGAAGTTAAAAAGTGGATTACCAGTATTTATAGCTTTGTTAACATGAAATTTCCATAAACGTTTCTGATCAAAATGTAGGCCTAAAAATTTTGCTTCTTTAACTATAGAGAGATTACAATCATGTATTAAAATTTTAAAACCTTTAGGTAGCAAGTTGGTCTTGTGGAATGAAAGGATGGATGTGTTTTCTGAAGATATTGTTAGATTCCATTTTTTGCAGTAGGAGTGTAGATTGTTAAGATTCAGTTTTAAAAGATGATGTATAACATTAGGATTATCATGATATGTCCATATTATTATATCATCAACATATATGCCATATTGTATTTTAGAGGTAAATATTTCATATATCAGAAAGTAATATGTTGAATAAGTTAGGAGAGAGTATATCTCCTTGTACTACTCCTGTGGTAAAAGGGTACTCATTAGAGAATATGTTAGTTAATTTAACTTTAAATTTCTCATTGCAGATAATGGAGAAAATAATTTTATATATATTACCAGATATTTGAATATGTTTGATTTTGTGGATTAGAGCTGTATAGTTGAGAAATTCAAATGCATTTTGTATGTCAATAATGATTGCAACAAAATATTGGTTTTAGAGAAAGCATGTTCAATATCAGTACAATTATGCAATAGAATATCTTTGGTGGATCTACCAGGTCTGTAACCATAGAAATTGTCATTAAGGATTTTGTGGTGTTCTAAATACCAATGTTAGTCGATAATTAAGTAATATTTCATAAAGTTTTAGCATATTTGAGGATAAACAGACGGGTCTGTGTTAATTAAAATTAAAGACATCTTTTTGTTTTTGTGAATGAAATTAAATAGTTATCAGGCCATTGTGGTGGAATTTTACCTGAATTCCAGATTGATCAAAGATTTGAAATAGTTTTTTTAAGCCAATGGAATATTTTCAAGATGCTTGTTAGAGATACCATCTGGCGCAACTGCTGTATTATTTTTTAGATATTTTAGAGCACTGTTGAGTTCAAAGAAAAAAATCGGAAGTTGATATATTATGTCCAATATAAAAATAATGCACCAAATACCTGTCGTATTTTTAATTTATTTACTGGGAGTCTTTACCTTTATTTAAATGATGGTGGGAAAATTTTTCTGTATGTGAATAGGTCATTATTATCATGAAGTGATAAGGAGAGGTGCGGGTCAAATTATTGTGAGGATTTTTATATGTTTTAAAGAGATTAGAAGTTGTAGTGTTAGGGAATAGTTGTTCTGTAAAACTGTGCCAATTGGATTTCTGTATATTTTTAATGGCTTTTGAGATGGCACTAGACAACCTTTGGAAGTTTTAACAGTCTCTGAATGTGCAATTTCTATTCATTAGTCTTTCTGCTTTACGTTTTATTGCTATAGTTTGTTCATGAAAATAATATGAGAATTGTTAAAAGGTGATTTTTTAGGTAAACATTGAATTCAATTTTGTTTTGTGTATATCACATTATATTGTAAAATGTCAGCTACCGCTTAAATTTTAAAAAAGATCCAGCATGTGATCCAAGCAGACGAGTGCCTGATCGGAAAGCGCTCCCGGTACAATCTTTGGGCTTCTCTCGCATTCCCGTCCACAGCTCCGCACATGAAATATATGCCCGCCTTCTCCTGATTCGTGAAACAATACATCCGTTCTGCAATCCACGGTAGAAATGACGACGAGTGCCAAAACCAGCGATTATAAATGTTCACTGGAGAGCGCCCTCTAATGCTTCACCGCTTGAGTTCTGACCATGCATCGTATGATGAAAAGTGCTTATTTAGGTGTGTTCTATCACCCTTTAAAGTTTGGCCCAAGATTTTTGAATCACCCTGTATACAATTACGAGCAGGGGATGCGCTCGATTCCTTGAGCCTTTGCTGCTTTGCTGCTGTAAAAAATCAGGCAATGATGTTGAAATCTGCGCTTTGCAGATTCTCGCTTTACCGACTTCAAACTCGGTGAAACGATATTCAGTCTTGGCCTACAACCTGGTTCACACAGACCGTATCTCAATTCACACAGAACTAAACCCTGGTTCAACATATCGTATCTTAGTTCACATAGAACCGAACCCACTCCTAAGAGTTTTCTTTCTGAGCAAAGAACAATGTCGTTTGATGAGTGTTCAAACGTCCTTCTTGTTTGACATCGATGCTCAGACTGTTGTTCATTATTGATGCCCTTATCTCCAGCGATAGCACTTGCGCCCGAGGCTAGTCGTAAATAATCCTAAAAGTGCTTTCGAATTGTCAGTAATGTGCAGTCAGCCAGCTCAGCCCTGAAAACAACAGCTCATGAGTCACATCCCCTCAACAGCACACTTCCAAAAATACACCACATACAGATATATATATTTACAACAAAAAAATACGATAAAAACACAATAATAAATATAAATAAATAATTTGGAGAGACATGCCAGCATTAGGAAAGATGAAAGTACTACTAGATTGAGAAAAGTTGGGAATCACTATCCTAGGAAAATAATGTAATAGGAGTCTTTACTCTCAATTTCCAAGGGCAGATTCAGGCTTAGGTGTTTAGTAAATTGGGAAACATTTCGACCCTTTTAATATATTTAAGCAGTGGTGTAGCAAGGTGACACAGGTCCCTCGGACGAGGTTTCTTTTTCTGGGCACTGAGACGTGATTTCTTTACTGGACCCTATTCTTAAAATATTATGTTTGGATAAAGGTATACGTCAAACACCCAACAAAGCTTTAAGTTTAGAATTTCGTTGTTTCATTTGTATTTCTTAAAAATTCCACTTTATTTATTTTAAACTTTATTACTCTAGAATTTTGCTCCCCATTTAACTTAGCGCTATAGGCGATCACGAAGTTCGCTTATATGAACCTCCTTCTCATAATGGCCAGTAATCTTCTAGGCTCGTAATTCGCAGTTCCGAGTTCTGCTCGCGTTCCAATAACTTAAAGCTTTGTTGGGAGTCCCAATTGTTCCGGTGATGAAATGCACTTCTGTGTTTGAAAGGTCACTGTCCGTCGAATGGGACATTAGGCCGTGTTCTCATGTGCAGGAGAGCTATAACCACGTTGAAGAATAAGCTGGAAAAATTGAAGAATCAAACCCTTAGTCACTGAAGTTCTTGTGACCTGGTCATTTGGCCCAATGTGTGCATAAATGTACCGCTTACAGCCCAAAACAACAACAACCACATGAGTTCAAAGTTTTATATAGGAATTTAAAAATAAAAATTTTGAGGAAAAAAGTAGTATATGTCATATTTACTTACAAAATAAGAATTGTGAATTTTATTTATAGCTAATGTTTTTTGTGTGCATACAGTTACATAGTACAGTACTTAGTGTTTACATAGTACTCAGTACTGTGTAAACACTAAGTACTTTATACAGTATTTAGTGTTTATGTTATTTTTGTAGTAAATATACGTTCCAATGCAAAATTTTATCATTTCATAAATCGATATTGTGTAAGCATTTTTTTACCGGAAGTGAGACACTACTTAGTTCCGTTATTGCTTGTGTGAGTGTTGCTACATTGTGATTGGTTGTTTATTGTTGCAAACAATAACATTTTTGAATATTTTATATTGTCGGAAGTAGTATGCGTAACGGAATAAAATGTCAATAATTTCCCGCCGCTAACAACAAATAAATTGTTGCTATGGAACATATAGGGTGTTTATTGTTTATATCAGTCGTGCATTTATTCGAATACTTTTAATAATTTTATACGGCCCACGTAAAAATTCGAAACTATAAAATAATAATTATTTTCAATCTGGATTTATTAAGGTGAAAAGCATTTTAATAACAAACATTTGAAAAATATCATAGACTAGGTACAACGTCATTGCAGCCTAATATTTAACAGCTCATTTCATATATGCAGTCCCATAGTTTATATACTGCTTCCAGAAGGTCACAAAGTTTTGACGTTAAAATGAATTTTATGTTAATATTAAATTTAATATTATTTTGTACCAATACAGGCCCGGATCTAGAAAAAAATCGAGAGTTAGAGGGTTGCCAAAAAACGCAATCTATTTGAAAAAAAGGAAAGAGAGGGGGGGGGGGATCAAGAGACTGGATTTTCAGTGAAGTATAACATTTCCTCCTCCATTTCACAGGTCTTTAAACTCATTTCCTGAAAAATGCATGAAATGTAACTAAAATAAGAATTTATTAGTATCCTTAAAGGGGGGAGGGTTGCATGACCCCCTCAGATCCATCCCTGTACCCATATACGTAACAAGTGAAATATAAAAACAAAAGTTATTTTTTCTTCGTTATATTGCACCCTCTGTCAATTATTTTTCCACAGCAAAAGATTTCTATGTGGCTCGCTGCCAAAAACGTTTCTGCATCCATGATTTATTGTTAACTGAGTCGGGCATTAATCTAATTTTGCAAAACGAATGTATTTCTGGAAAATGCTTTGAAGTTATAATTCTAAGGCTTCAGCATTTACGTTCAAAATGTTTTATTAAAGCATTGCTCCACAATGAAAAGCGGATATTTAAAACATGGATGCACAACTCATACATCTCAAAAGATAGCCTTTAATCTAACAATTCGTATTCTCTCATATCGGTATGGTCTTCGTTCGCCTAAGAGTAGCTAGGATTTAACAAGTTTAATATTATTAAAGGCAAATTTAATATCTAATCATATTATACATGTTGACATTTCTATATTTTAATTTTAATTGTTTCTATTTTTATATTAGCATTCTGTCATATCGAGTAGTATGTCCTAGTTTTTGTTTTTCTTTTCTAAGGAAAAACAAGGATAGAGTTGGGGGGGGTCCATAATATTCTAATAAGGTAGTACCATTTACTGTGGAATTTCCCTATTTCATGTGTGAATCTACGTTAACTTAGGCTTATTACTTCAATAATAATGACGTGCAACATGAAGTGGTATTCTACTCTTATTACAAATTGTCATATCATTTGAAATTCGATCCTCCAACCACTCTATGTTACCATAATGGTTTAATATCTAATGAATGGGTGCAAGCAGATGAATGAGCAAGAAACGATAAAAAATATAAATAAAATACATAAATGAAATGATTTGTAAATAAGGATTAGGTAGTTGTACCCTTCGTTTGCATAACAAATAAGATTTCATTCGAAAGAAAGAAGTGTTTGGATAATATTTCGATCAGTTTTAACGATGTAGCACCAAATATTCTGAAGATTTACCGTGGAATCTCTCAATTGTTTTTATTTCTTTGAAAAATACCCAGATGTTTGAAACGAATCTGCGGGAACGTTGGATTATTACTTTAATAATAACGGACTACAAGAGACGTGCTATTGTATTTATATTATACAAATGTCACATCACTTGATATTTGAGCCACCTACCATTTTATCGTTTCGGGCTTCTCTAATATCCATATTGAAACAACGCTAATAAGTTGCAATAGTGGAGATTTAGGAATCTCTTTTTTTTATTAACTTCGAAAATGAGGTTAAGAGACTCAAGGTTAGGATTGTTTTAATCATCGTATATCTTTATAAATTCATTTTTCAGTCAGTGTGTAATGATCCCCCGAATAATTAAAGCTACTGTACCAAGATGTAGATATCTATCCCAAGCCAGCTGGGTTAAGAGAAATAACGCAAGTGAAATAATTATCAAAACCAATGACGAATTTGATGATCCCCCCTCCATATCTCTAGAATGCCTGTTATATGTCTGTCTCTACTTAAGAATGATAGTGTTTTATTCTGTCTGTCTGTATGTGCTTTAGTATATTACTTTTTCTTTCTGCATGTATGTTATTGTGTTAGTATGTCCGTTATATGTCTGTCTCTACTTATGAATGTTAGTTTATTATTATTATTCTGTCTGTCTCTCTGTCTGTATATATGTGCATTAGTATGTTAGTTTTCCTTTCTGTATGTATGTTATTGTGTTAGTATGTCTGTTATATGTCTCTCTACTTATGAAAATTAATGTATTATTCTGACTGCCTGTATGTGCTTTAGTATGTTAGTTGTTCTTTCTGTATGTATGTTATTGTGTTATTATGTCTGTTAGATGCCATAAAATATTTCCATTAAATTCACTTAACAGATAATTCTGATTCACACTTTAATGGATATTTTATGGTGCTTGAAGCCCTCGTTTTCCTTCCACACTAGCTGCCTATGTGTGGAGGGATTTTCTCCAGGTTAGAGCAAAACACTCTGACATGGATGGTGCCTGGACGTGGCGTCAGAGCTTTTCACTAAACCATCTGTCAGATATCTGTCCAATGTTGCAGTGAGTGCTATAATCATAAAAAAAACTGTACTTTGAGTCAGAATATAGT
This sequence comes from Ryuthela nishihirai, assembly GCA_038380435.1. NCBI lineage: Eukaryota > Metazoa > Arthropoda > Arachnida > Araneae > Heptathelidae > Ryuthela > Ryuthela nishihirai. The sequence continues at coordinate 18,883,134 of JAWZYU010000001.1, read as the reverse complement.
CGAAGGGAAACACGAATTGGCAATTCTTCCCGCAATTGTAGTATGGCAAAAACGAAAAAGGAAAAAATATGACATGTTCCCAGAATTGCAAAAGCATGCATTCTTTACCTGTTGATCTATATTAGACATTTAACTGTCAATCTTCTTCCAATACTGATAAAAAAACGTTATATTTACTAGTTCAGACCCGGATTTAGAAAACATAAAGGTGGGAGAGAGGTAATTGACTTGATCGAGGAGGAATAAAATTGGGCAAGAAGCTTCAGTTGCATTGTAGTATAAGAATTCCCCCTACTCCTTAAATGTGTTTAAAAAGATTCTGAAAAGTCTATAAAATTGATACGATTTTTCAGAATGTTTTTGCTCCGTTACACTACTAAGCATTCTGAAAGTAGAAGACCAATCCTCACACACGCAGACGCAATATGTGCGACCCTACTGTAAGCTAATTTGAAATGCAAGAAATCAAAACGTGGTAATTTCATATCAGCAGTTAATATGTCAACTCTGTCATTATACAGAATGTACAAAAAATAATGTCGAGAAAATTAAACACTTATAACTCATGATATAATGAACGTATCTTTATACAGATTCTCTTACAAAGTCATAAAATATTATAGTAGCTTTTAATGCAACAACTACTTAAGCACCATTCCTTATACTGGCTTGGGATGGGTTGTTTTACCTCTGAGCGGCACTTTTTTGCACACAATGGGCTAGATGGCAGGTCACAAGGACCCCGAAAGATCAGAGGTGGTTGGGGGAGGAGACCCACTGGAACAGCTGTTAAGAGAGGGATGGTAGCCTCCCGTCAGGGCCATCCAATGTGTTCTTTAACGTGCACAGGGTATGGCTCTCTCCCGCACACAGGCCACGGCTTAACGTCCCATCCAACGGACGGCGATCTTTCGAAGCCCATCGGTGTATGCTGCTGACCGTGGGCTGAGCGGGGAGTTTTGCGGAGATAAATTTCAACACTGACCCAACTGGGTCTCGAACCTGGGAACTGCAGAATACGAGCCTGGCGTGCTACCGACTGAGCCACCCCCCGCCCCAGGACTAGGCAGTTTATGCCATATAGTCTGAGAGCTTTCAGGGGCGGCTTTAATGTAGCTATACATCTTCAGATACACATGAAATTAAATACTTTAGATAATATTTTGGTGATTCTATATTAAGAACACTTTTCAATATGCGTAACAAACAGAGTCGAATGTTTCTTTTGACATTGTCCAGATATTTAATTTCACAGATAATTAATTTTACCTTGGACCACTGATTGTAGGGGTAAGGTTGGGAATCAGCGTGTCCATCTCGTGGTCATAACTTGGCTGCGACTGCTGCTCGTCAAAATATACATATGCCATATAAAATTATACATACAGCCGTCCGTCAAATGAGACATTAAGTCGTGACTCCTTGTTTAGGAGGGCCCTACTATGAGTACGTTAAATGACTCGCTAGATGATCATATCGAGAGATTCCCATTGTCTCCTAACAGTAGTCCAATGGATTTTCTTCTGAACTCTGAGTCTTTTGGGGGTCCTTGTGACTTGGACCTGAAATATTATGATTTACTTAATTGAAGAAATCCAACGACGTTTTTGTTCAACATCAACATCAGGTGTATATTCACTCTTAGTTTATCGTCAATATCAATTTTAGGGAATTTTTTTGTTGTTATCAGGAGGTCGTGGGTTCGTATCCCATTCGACTCAGATCAATTTTTCCTCTTAAATTGATACCGACGGTAAACTAAGAGTGAATATTTCACGTGCACGGGTGTATGCGTGGTTGGGTATTGCTCTCCTTCACGTAGCACTGCGGTCTAACTTTCCATCAGAGGGAGGATCTCCTTATCTTCTGAAACTTGGAGACATTAGGAGCTTTGATGGGTTGGGTAGTTTTACCTCTGAGCGGCACTTTTTTGCACACCATGGGCTAAATGGCCAGGTCACATGGACTCCGAAGGCTCAGAGAAGGTTGGGGGAGGGGACCCACTGGAACAGCTGTTGGGAGACAGATGGTAGCCTCCCGTCAAGGCCATCCAGCGTGTTCTTTAACGTGCACAGGGTATGGCTCTCCCGCACACGGGGCCAGGGCTTAACGTCCCATCCGACAGACGGCGGCCTTTCCTAGCCCATCGGTGTCCTCTACTGACCTTGGGCAGGGCAGGGAATTTTTGCGGAGATAAATCTCAACGCTGACCCAGCTGGGACTAGAACCTGGAAACTGCAGATTACGAGCCTGGCGCGCTACCGACTGAGCCACCCCCGCCCCTAGGAGCTTTGGGATATGAGCATCAACTTCATATGACCATATGGGAACACTAATTGTAAAATTATATTTGATTAATGTGATTTTTTTAAATAATGTACGTTTCAGAGAATCGTTTCCTGTAACAAGAAATACAGTATATTGAGCAATTAACATATAGATTTTTTAAATTTTGTATTTTAACTTAATTATTACATTTTAGTCTTTATTAGTTTTATTTATTTATGTAGGGGGGAAAATTTTCATGAATCTAAACATGAAAAATATTGTATTCGAAACATTAATGGAATTTATTTGAGACTTGAAGGATTAAGCAATTTGAATGCAAAAATGACACTCAGAGGTATTCAAACAACTCAATCATGCTGTTTAATGAAAGATCTTAGACGAAATATATTTTTGTTTTACCCTATCACTATTGGGCGGGGGTGGCTCAGTCGGTAGTTCCCAGGTTCGAGTCCCAGCTGGGTCAGCGTTGAGATTTATCTCCTCAAAATTCCCCCGCCCTGCCCACGGTCAGTAGGCGACACCAATGGGCTTGGAAAGGCCACCGTCCGTCGGATGGGACGTTAAGCCGTGACCCCGTGTGCGGGAGAGCCATACCCTGTGCACGTTAAAGAACACGCTGGATGGCCTTGACGGGAGACCACCATCTGTCTTCCAACAGCTGTTCCAGTGGGTCCCCTCCCCCAACCTTCTCTGAGCCTTCGGGGTCCATGTGACCTGGCCATTTAGCCCATGGTGTGCAAAAAAGTGCCGCTCAGAGATAAAATAACCCTAACCCTATCACTATTTCTAATGTTATTAGGACGTAATATTATCGTCTCCACATAGGCAGAAACTAATTTGAAGACTATAGATTTTAAAATAGCACCTGCTATTTTTAAACTTAGTCTTAACTGTTTTCCAAAATGATTACTAAACTTCCGATTGGAAGTTGTTGTATAACTCAAACTAACTTCTAAAATAAAGATTTTTTCATTGATTTGCAAAATTATTACTTGGAAAATTGGGGCGGGGGTGGCTAAGTCGGTAGCGCGCCAGGCTCGTAATCTGTAGTTCCCAGGTTCGAGTCCCAGCTGGGTCAGCGTTGAGATTTATCTCCGCAAAATTCCCCGCCCTGCACACGGTCAGTAGGGGACACCGATGGGCTTGGAGAAGGCCGCCGTCCGTCGGATGGGACGTTAAGCCGTGGCTCAGTGTGCGGGAGAGCCATAACCTGTGCACGTTAAAGAACACGCTGGATGGCCTTGACGGGAGGCTACCATCTGTCTCCCAACAGCTGTTCCAGTAGGTCCCCTCCCTCAACCTTCTCTGAGCCTTCGGAGTCCATGTGACCTGGCCATTTAGCCCATGGTGTGCAAAAAAGTGCCGCTCAGAGGTAAAACAACCCAACCCAACTTGGAAAATTACACGTAAATCAAATTTCTTAAACACAACGTTAAGATATTAAAGAATAACAGTATAAAAGAAAATTGCGAATGTGAAAAATTGTCGAATTCATGATGTCTTTTTCTATAAGATCAAATACTATCCTCGGAAAATCTAGGGGAGTCTCAGAATACCTCAACCAATAGATGACGAATGTACCTCATTGATTAATTAGACTTTCCTCCTAGTGGTAATTTTCTCATGTTTTGATCGCTGAAGAAAACTTACGAAAAACAATTCCCATTGCATATTTACTGCGACTTTTCCGCAAAATAACCGGAAACAGAAAAGATCAAAAGAATCATAGATCGTACATCGTACATTGACTATCGATGTACGAGGCACAGTGTGCCCATAACCATCTCATTCTGATTAATAGGCCTTGAAGGCATAATTAAATAAAACATAAGCACGAACCACAAAGAGTGGGTCCCTAGGGGCTAGATAACAATAAACAAACACTGCAAGAGAGAACTAAAACGCAACGCTCCCCCGAGAGAAAGCAATGGTCTTAAGCCTCTCATACGTTAAATTAATGATGCGAATATATTTCTGTCATTAAATTAACAATGTATTTATCATGAAACGATTTTCTCTTTTCAAACGGTGGTTGCATATTTCAAATTGCATCATTTCGTGAGTTTAAAGTAGTTCTGTTGTGAATATTTCCAATAGAAATTTCAATTCAATAATTTTGAACGTTTACAATCAGGAACGCATTTCACTAAGTTGACGTTGTTCAAACTCAATTATCAATTCCCTGTTTCTTCTCTGCTATGTGGTTAGCACGCTTGGCTACTGATCTAAGGGACCTGGGTTCGAGCCCCGGATTAGGCATGGATGTGTGTGTCGTTTTTCTGCTGAGGTCCTGCCATCCTCTCAGATCTCCTACTGTGGCATATAAACTGGCAGGCTCCTGTCAGACCTCTGTAGCAAGCAGCTGCTTGAGGGGGTAATTATTTTATTTTATATTTTATTTTCATTTAAACCCTCGGGTTTCATGGCATTTGGTTTAAAATTCACAATTATTTAAAATATTCTAATTGAGTTTAAAGTTTCAAACGACCTTAATCAATTGTTGTTTTCTAATCCGGTACAAAGCGTAAAAGTCAGTAAAAACATTATATAACTGTACTCTAATTGGAATATAAATTTAAACTACCGTTCGCGAAATATAAGGATAATATTGATATACTTTCTTTACAATTAGATTTTATGCATATGAATATAAAGGAATAAATTTCGAAACGATCTCTCATTCCAATGAGAAAACATATTTTTAATTAATAATAGAAATGTACATATGCATCAGTGCTTTCGCAAACAGGTCTGGATGATGGGGGAGCCATTGTCTCCTTGGCTGTAAGATTTCCCGCAGTACAGAGAAAACTGGTACCAAATTGAGCAGCTCCGGCTGCGTTCCCTACAGGGCATAACCTCATAGAGAATGCTAGTAAGAGTAATGGAGTAATTGGCTGTTAGTTCAATGCCACAGTAATCGATGAACCTGAACAAGGCATTTTCAAATTCAACGAAGCCCGCTACGTGGTTTCACTGCAATGCACGAATGCACGAATATACCACGTTTAGAGGGCGCTGCAGTCGCACAGTTTAGATTGCGCCCTAAATTTTTTTCTTTCCCCTCTTAGAATTTCTTTGCCAGAGAGTCAAATGAGTCAAGCAAATGAATCTTTTGAGGCGATTCAATAGAATCGAATCTTTGAAAAGAGTCATTTTACCCATCACTAATAAGATGGTAATACTAAGAAAACTATTGATAGTATCGATTTGTCTTGAAAAAACTTCGATAGTTCACATCACAAGGAGTTTCTAAGGGAGAAGAGAGGAAACTTCCATAGATGTTATGTAATTGTGCGATTGAAGCGCCTTATAAACGTTGCAAAGACATGCTTTAGAGTGAAGCCACCTAATCGCGAAGAAGAGAGAGATTTCCCTGCGTTGTATTTTCACTGCCGAGCAAAGGTTTCAATTGTTTACAATATGTAACTAATTTTATCACTTTTGAAAGATTTTTTGACTTCTGAAAGATGTTCATGTTCCAAAATGTCTCGTTCGTTATAACTTTCTTTTTGTTTGGAAAGAAAATAACAACCAACAATTGAAATTATTTTTCTTAATAAAATTGCAGTTTTTGCAAATTCGTTATGATTACAGTCAACAAGAAAAGGTTAATTTTCTGAGCACTCTACGATATTTATTATATTATTGCAAATGAGCTGTCTATTTCAGTGCATGATAAGAAATTTTACGTTCTTAATTATTAGAGAATTGAACATTTTCTTTAAAAAAACAGTGGGATTTATACTTATATTTTCAGTCAACAGATGGCAGAAGCTACTTGTCATATGAAACGTAAAAAAAGAAATACACTCTTAGACCAGAGTACAGAAATATATATTCATTGATACATTCCAGTGAGCACAAAACTGGAACATATATTGACTTAAATATTCTTAAAATGATTAAATGTATTAATTTAGATACTACTGAAGTGTAAAAATTCTTCAAACTTACTCCAAATATACCTTTCTACGGCTCTATCAGCTATCGTAAAATGCACTTGTGAAAGGGATAAAATACTCATTGAATAACTTAGGCTAAGCTACTATTGTAGACAAATTAACCATGGCGTCACATAGGTTGAAACACGAATTAAGTCATGTTAATATTTGAAGAATAAGACAAACCCATTTGCAGCTGGGTAAAATGATTTCAGTGCACATGCGCATATCGCGCCTAACAGTCCTTGATGACAGTCCATTTTGGACTTACCGTTGCTAATCTTCAGAATGTATAAAATGTCCTTACTTTAATTATCCTAAAAGCATTTGGAAAAGGAATTTGGTCAACCAATGCTTAGCTACTTGGAGCAACATGTGTTCATATTCGTAGTCAAGTTCTGAAAATTAGTGATTCTAATGAAAAATAATTATATGTTCAGTAGAGCTTTACTTTCTAATTTATTTTTTGTAAATTATCCTCTCAATTACTATCGATTGCTAAAATTTATATAAATATTTGAAAGCTGAAATTAATTGCGTAGAAAACATTTCTTAAGAGCAACTTGTTTAAATATAAAGTTCCTAAATACGTCTAAAATATCGTAGGTGCCATTTACAAATATGTTATTTGAGATAGGTGTACCAGTTCGATTTTAAAAGAAGTCCTAACTTATTTAGTTCAGTATGAATCAAATACCAAACTCTTGGAACCTAGTTTACCGTTTCAGCTGTTTTTATATATCTGCAAATGGTTTTGTTATAAATGGTACAATTTATCTAATAACTACCACTAACAAACATCCAAATGAAGTTTGTAGGGCATTTCTCAGACCCGTTTCCCTGTAGAAATAAACTTCAATAATTATTAAAAATATTTGAAAAACATTATCGCTGACACGGCGGGAATCGAACCCGCAGTTCTCCAGATACATGCCAGAATGCTCTGCCCTTAAACCACGCATCAAATACTAAAATCTTCCAGAATAGATCTATATATCTTTCACTGAGATGAGCAATTATGATCCTTGTGACCCGAACATTATATCCTGTTCACTCACTATGTCTTCATATTGGAAACCTTAAATGTAAAATTAGTTTTGATTAATATAAAATATCAAATAATACACTTTTTACTGAAAACTGTTTAGTGAAATATATTTACAATTGACAAATATATTTTTTGTATTATAATTTTATTTATCATAGTTCCTGTTCGGCTATTTTTTTTTCACTGAAGAAAGTTGTTTTCAATGCTTATATATGTAAATATTTAATACACCCAGGATTGTTACAAAGTGATCAGGGGGTGAGGAGGGATGAAAAATGTTGCCAATTTCTTTTCCTAATGTAAACTGATGAACAGAAACTTTTTAAGAATAAAACTTATGAAGGAAGTTTACCAATCATCTTTATTTATCATCATCATTATTTATTTGGTTATCATCATCATCATGGTTCCATCCCAATCATTTTGGTACTGCGGCTGGCTCAGATGTAGAAAGTCTGAATCATAATCTTTTGTTTGCAGGTTCGAGTTTCAATTTTTCTATGGTTGTGATTTTCTCTCCTAATAGCGACTCTAAAAGGAAGAGACGCCAATGGGCATGGAAAGGATGTCTGATTGATCATTAAGTCACGGCTTCGTTTGCAAGAGAGCCATACTCTGAGGATGACAAAGAATACGCTGCATGACAGGCGTCCATCTGTCTCCTAACACCTGTCTAGTGAGTCTTCTTCCTCAACCTTCTCTGAGACTTTGGAATATTTGTAACCTGGCCATTATGCCCTTTTGTACAAAAATTGCCGCTCAGAGATAAAACAAATGAACCCAGAGATCTATGCTTCATGGTTGACTCGATCTGTGTTGTAACAGCTGTAGGGAATTGATTTTTACTACATGATCGATACATGTACGAGTCAATTGATCGTTTCCGATTTCCACCCATGTATAATCGTCTATCATTTAATCATAGCCAAAATCTGTGATAATATCTCTATACTATTCTACCCCACATTTATGGGGTATTTTAACATCAATATTAAAATCCTCAATTAAAAGAACATCATTGAGAAACTGATTTTCGTAAAACCAATATCTAAAATTTTGAAGAATAATTTTCAAATCAGAGCTAGGGGATCAGTATATTTCAACAAGCGAAGTTGAACGGGAAATTCTTCATAGAGATTGTTAAAGTTTCAGCTGGGGTAATATCTTCGTTGACCAATGTAAAACTTAAATTTTTTCGATAATATATTATTACACCCCCCCCCCCCTTCATGTTTCATCAAAAATATTTGAATTTAAATTGCTAAAGTAATTAATTGTGTATAAATCGTTTTCATGGACTGTAATATTACTCTCTGTTATAATAATTATGTCAAGCTTATACAATTTATCATCAATATGTGGCCGTACAGTCGCTCAAAAAAGTATCCGAACACTATGGTTGATTACAGAATTCAGAAAAAATATCTGGCAACGTTTTTTTTTAGAAATCAGTGATCTGGCAACCTTCGTGTCACGTGACACGAAGGTTGTCAGATCACTGAACGGTAACTGGAGCGTGTACATTTGCTGTACACGCTCCAGATATTTTTCCTGAATTCTATAATCACGTGACACGAAGGTTGCCAGATCATTGATTTCTAAAAAAATCATTGCCAGATATTTTTTCTGAATTCTGTAATCAACCATAGTGTTCGGATACTTTTTTGAGCGACTGTACGTGAATCCCAGTTTTTCCTCAGTGATCCTAAATATTTATGAATTACAAAAAACGTTTCTTCAAAATAGTCAGTACCTTCGACAACCCATTCTTCAAACTGTCTGTTGTCTGAAAGTCACGGTTATAATCAGTTTCATTTTACGACTTAACTGCCATGGTATAGAAAAAAATATATATAGATAAAAGAAAAATACAGGACAATATTATATTTATAGACTTAAGTTGTGGAAGTTACATGATAGATCAACACAACATACCTTACCTAAGTCACTCTTTCTTAAAAAAGATCTTTAAATTTGTATAGCAGACGTATTTTACATCATTTTCTTTTGCATGCCATATTTTTTGGCATGCCATAGACGAATTTTGTTCATAGAAGTTAGGCTTTCGTTAATGCAGACAGGGGAAGTATCTTGATTGTTGAATAAGTCTTTATCCTATAATCTCTCTTTCCGTTTGCTTATGAAAGAGTCTCGAACAATTTTTTAAAAAAATTTCGCAATTCGACTCCTATTTCACCTTGAAAGTGACACGGATCTGAAGATTCCTCTTATTTGTGAGTTCCATTGCCTGAAAGTGCCTAATTCACCAACTTTCATCTATCCTGCCGTGGTATTTCAATATTTGACTTCGACTTCAAAGGACCCATTGCATCCAAAATTTCACTACATTTTGGGATGTACGACTGAAAATACCCCCAGAAAACAATTTTTAGTTCTGTAGCATCGATAGATCAAAATTTAACCTTTCACCTCAAGGACTCAGTGGATCTTAAATTCCGTAACGTTTCTGGCATCTACAACCCAAAACACCCCAGACGCCAATTTTCACATTTTAATCGTTTCACATTTCCCTCGTAGATCAAGGTTTGACCACTACGTGACATATATCTGACCTTCAAGGACATGTCGGAAGTGCTGCGATACCACCACTACCACCATTTTCTTCTATTCACGTCGCCATCAGGGGCAATGACTAACAGTTATCCACTGGGTGCTTATCTCGCAACCTTCTCTCAGTACTAAGGGTCCTTGTGACCTGGTCATTTAGCACATTAGGTGTCAAAAAGTGTTTCTCAGACGTAAAACAACCCAACTCATGTAATGTGCGCGTGAAAGAGTGTGCTGGATAACCTTGACTTGCGGCTAACATCTATCGCCTAACAGCTGTCCAGTGGGTTCCTTCCTCCCAACTTTCTGTGAGCTCTCGGGGTCCCTGTTACCTTGACATTTAGTCAGTCCATTATGTGAAAAAAAAAAGTGCTGTTCGGAGGTAAAACAACTCATTGCTCATTATTTTTCTAATTCCCTAATTAACTCCATGAAAGTTGGGTCTATAGCAACCATCTATTCTCGAAGCCATTGCTCATTTACTTCGTTCTTTTTTTATTTAATTCAGTTCCCACATGTACAAAAACCTATCTCGATGAAATCCTGTTCCAGGCAAATAGTTTGTGACTAAACGGAAATTTCTTTACTTGTAATAATTTGTTTAAACTTTCTGAAGGTAGTGTTATGAAAAATTTAAAAATTTAATAATACAAGAAATAAGAATCATGAATTTTATTTTATTGTTTTTAATATTTATGCGAAATTGAAAATTGAGCCTGGTGATGAACAGTTTAGGCTATTTAACAGAATTTGCTATGAACAGTTTCGCAAAGTAAAACCTGATTTATCCTTAAAGCCAAAAACAGGTGTATCTAGAAACGAAAAGGCAGATACACGACAAATTGAAATTAGTAACTTCTTTTTAAAAGAAGTATATTATAAAAATTGAGCTTTAGTATAACATTCTGCCATTTAACAACATTAGTTTGCAATAGGCCTGGTTCTACAAAAAAGAAACGGTTGGGCGTTGAGGGGAAGAGGCAAGAATCAATCGAGCGGAAAAAAGTAAAAAAGGGTTGTGTTGTTTTACCTCTGAGCGGCACTTTTTTGCACACCATCTGCTAAATGGCCAGGTCATATGGACCCCGAAGGCTCAGAGAAGGTTGGGGGAGGAGACCCACTGGAACAGCTGTTGGGAGACAGATGGTAACCTCTCGTCAACGTCATCCAGCGTGTTCTTTAACGTGCACAGGGTATGGCTCTCCCGCACACGGGGCCACGGCTTAACGTCCCGTCCGACGGACGGCGGCCTTTCCAAGCCCATCGGTGTCCCGTACTGACCGTGGGCAGGGCGGAGAATTTTGCGGAGATAAATCTCATCGCTGTCCCAGCTGGGACTCGAACCTGGGAGCTACAGATTACGAGCCTGGCGCTCTATCGACTGAGCCAGCCCCGCCCCGTCCCAGTTAAAAAGGGAGATTTAGAAAGAATAAAATAAAATAATCAAATCTTATTTCCTTTTTTATTGGACGCTAAATTCCCACTGCAGTATAACTACTTCTCTCTTTCCTTCTTTGACAGGTCTCTGAAACATAATTCTTCAAATGTGCATCCAATAGACAAAGATTTTTTATTACCTCTAATAGCATTTCCAAAGGGGCATGGCACTCTGGGAGCCCACCCCCATCCCTTAAATCCGGTCCTAGTTTGTAATAATGCACATTTAGTGATAAAAGTACACAATTTACCATTTTTAATACTTGGAATGAAATCTTTCTAACGTTTGCCCGTAAATTACCCAATTCTGTTATAGATGAATTCACCATTCCCCCATCCAACTTCATCTTATGCAACAATACGTAACTTATGATGAAAATGGGGACGGGGGTGGCTCAGTCGGTAGCGCACCAGGCTCGTAATCTGTAGTTCCCAGGTTCGAGTCCCAGCTGGGTCAGCGTTGAGATTTATCTCCGCAAAAATTCCACGCCCTGCCCACGGTCAGTAGGGGACACCGATGGGCTTGGAAAGGCCGCCGTCCGTCGGATGGGACGTTAAGCCGTGGCCCCGTTTGCGGGAGAGCCATACCCTGTGCACGTTAAAGAACACGCTGGATGGCCTTGACGGGAGGCTACCATCTGTTTCCCAACAGCTGTTCCAATGGGTCCCCTCCCCCAACCTTCTCTGAGCCTTCGGGGTCCTTGTGGCCTGGCTATTTAGCCCATTGTGTGCAAAAAAGTGCAGCTCAGAGGTAAAACAATCCAATCCAATATGTTGAAAATTCCCCCCCTTCCGGTTTTCAACAGACACTTTTTATTATTGTTACGAATTTTTAATAGGAAATCTTGAACATGAGTTCAAAAGAATGTGACTCATCCATCACTGCTCCACCATCGAGAAGAAAGCCCTTACCATAAAATTTGCAATCATCCATTTCAAATAGTATCTCTATGACCGCCGATTCACAGTCGTATATGATCACTCCCTCTTGTCATTCCTAATGAAGCTTAAAGACCCTTCGAGCAGAGTGAAGAAGTGGAACCTCACACTTAAGATGATATCAGTGTCGTGTATCACCCATTGGAACACAATATCCTCGCCGATACCCTGTCGCGAAACATACAGGCACTTGAGAAGGGTACACACCCTCCCAGCCAATTAGAGGACTGAACCCTGCTGAGGGAGATGCAGATGGAGGACCCTGCACTCAGGGGGATTATACAGCCTTGGAAGATTTAAACACTAGCATTGTGACGAAACATATGTCACTACATCAAAGATGGAGTCCTATTTCATTTGGCACCCCCACACCCACGATTTTGGGTTGGGTTGTTTTACCTCTGAGCGGCACTTTTTTCCACACCATGGGCTAAATGGCCAGGTCACATGGACCCCGAAGGCTCAGAGAAGGTTGGGGGAGGGGACCCACTGGAACAGCTGTTGGGAGACAGATGGTAGCCTCCCGTCAAGGCCATCCAGCGTGTTCTTTAATGTTGGGTTGTTTTACCTCTGAGCGGCACTTTTTTGCACACCATGGGCTAAATTGCTAGGTCACATGGACCCCGAAGGCTCAGAGAAGGTTGGGGGAGGGGACCCACTGGAACAGTTGTTGGGAGACAGATGGTAGCCTCCCGTCAAGGCCATCTCGCACACGGGGTCACGGTTTAACGTCCCATCCGACGGACGGCGGCCTTTCCAAGCCCATCGGTGTCCCCTACTGACCGTGGGCATGGCGGGGAATTTTGCGGAGATAAATCTCAACGCTGACCCAGCTGGGACTCGAACCTGGGAACTACAGATTACGAGCCTGGCGCGTTACCGACTGAGCCACCCCGCCCCCGTGGTCCGACGAGTCGCGGTACACCTTGTTCTGTACCGACGGTAGGCAGAGAGTTTGGCGAAAGTTCGATGAAGCAATGGACCCACCCAACTTGTAAACACAACTCAAGATTTTGGAGGCGGTTGTAATGCTGTGGGGCACGTTCTGTTGTTAGGGAACCGGTCTCCTGATATTGCTGGTAGGTCGGGTGTTCTCCAAGGATTATCTGAACATTGTTGGGGATAATTCCATCATGCAAATGTTGACTTTTTGTGCAGCAGATGACGGCAGTTTCATGGACGACAATGCTACTGTCCATCGCGCAAGATATGTTTAGTAGTGGTTCTGCGAGCATGACATCAATCGGCCACCACAAAGCCCGGATCTGAACCCCATTGAGAATAATTCATTTAGTGAGCTCACTCCCTTAAACATATATTTTGTTAAATAAAAGAGAAAAATCCAATAATAAAATGGAAAAGAATGAAGAGAATTAAAGTCAACAAACATAAATGTATAACAATTGGGGAGATATTCGCAATTCAAAGAAACCGATTACGTTTCTTGATCGTATGGAACTTTAAAGAACGTTAGCGTGAAGTTAGATGAAGTATTCTAACAAAATTCTGCGTTATACTTAATGCGTTATTACATATCCAAATATATGATTAAAGCAGTTAAAGTAAGAAATAAGATTGGGTTGGGTTGTTTTACCTCTGAGCGGCACTTTTTTGCACACCATGGGCTAAATGGCCAGGTCACATGGACCCCAAACGCTCAGAGAAGGTTGGGGGAGGGGACCCACTGGAACAGCTGTTGGGAGACAGATGGTAGCCTCCCGTCAAGGCCATCCAGCGTGTTCTTTAACGTTCAGTTGTTTTACCTTTGAGCGGCACTTTTTTGCACACCATGGGCTAAATGACCAAGTCACATGGACCCCGAAGGCTCAGAGAAGGTTGGGGGACTGGACCCACTGGAACAGCTGTTGAGAGACAGATGGTAGCTTCCCGTCAAGGCCATCCAGCGTGTTCTTTAACGTGCACAGGGTATGGCTCTCCCGCACACGGGGCCATGGCTTAACGTCCTATCCGACGGACGGCGGCCTTTCCAAGCCCATCGGTGTCCCCTACTGACCGTGGGCAGGGCGGGGAATTTTGCGGAGATAAATCTCAACGCTGAAACAGCTGGGACTCGAACCTGGGAACTACAGATTACGATCCTGGCGCGCTACCGACTAAGCCACCCCCGCCCTTAACGTACAGAGATTATGGCTCTCCCATACATGAACCACGGCTTCATGTACCACCGACGGACGGTAGCCTTTCGGTGTTCCCTACTGATCGTGGGCAGGGAATTTTGCGGAGATAAATCTCAACTCTGGCCCTTCTGGGATTCAAACCTGGGAACTGCAGATTACTAGCCTGACATGCTACCGACCGAATCACCCCTTTCTGAAATCAATCCTTCCCAAGCAGTAGTGGTCAGTTGTCTGTCTGTGCTTCGATCGTCTCATCTTTCACACACTGCTCCCCCAGGGCACGATTGGCTAAGTCAGTAGAGTACCATGCTCTCTATCTACAGTTCTCGACTCCCACCTGTGCCAGTGTTAAGATTTATCTTCACACAACTCTTTGCCCTGCCCACGGTCAATAGGAGACATTGATGGGCTCGGAAAGGCTCCCTTCCATTGGATGGGATGTAAAGTCGTGGTCCCGTGTGTGGGAGAACTATTCCCTGTGCTCCTTTAAGAACACGCTGGATTGCCTTGACAGGAGGTTACCATCTGTCTCCCAACAGATGCTCCAATAAATCCCCCCACAATCTACTCTGAGCGTTCTTAGTCCTTGTGACCTGGCCATATATTCCATTGCATGTGGGGCGGGGGTGGCGCGCCAGGCTCGTAATCTGTAGTTCCCAGGTTCGAGTCCCAGCTGGGTCAGCGTTGAGATTTATCTACGCAAAATTCTCCGCCCTGCCCACAGTCAGTAGGGGACACCGATGGGCTTGGAAAGGCCGCCGTCCGTCGGATGGGACGTTAAGCCGTGGCCCCGTGTGCGGGAGAGCCATACCCTGTGCACGTTAAAGAACACGCTGGATGGCCTTGACGAGAGGCTACCATCTGTCTCCCAACAGCTTTTCCAGTGGGTCCCCTCCCAAACCTTCTCTGACTCTTCGGGGTCCATGTGACCTGGCCATTTAGCCCATGGTGTGCAAAAAAAGTGCCGCTCAGAGGTAAAACAACCCAACAACAACAACAAATCCACTGTGTGCAAAAACGTGCCGTTCAGAAGTAAAACAACCCAACACATTGCTCCCTGCCCTTGAAGAGTCGCTAAGTTGCCACCTATCATGTATTGCCTCGTAAGAAAAGTTTCTAATGTTTTCCGTAGATCGTAGATCGTTAAATCATCTTTGAAGTACCAGGTACAATGGTACCCATAACCTTCTCCACCTCAATGTATGCCTAAATGGCATCAGTGTAAAACAAATTAAAGAATAAATCACAAAATGGTAAGCCCCTAAGGGCATGAAAAGCAAAATACAAAAATTTAATAAGGATGTACAAGAGACCTAAAATGGGAAGCTTTCTTTAGAGAAAGCCATCATCTTAGGTCTCTTGTATCTATTAAGGACTTCGTGATCATAGTCCAATAAGCAAGATATGATCTCATGAGAGTTACTCTGAACTGCCTCAAAGAAATGTCGTGAGACATACTTGATGTAAGAGAAAATATGGTCGATGCCCAGGTCTTTATGTAACTGTCTGTTGGTTGCAAACCAGGGGCATCGACCGCACATCGCAGAATCTTATTCTGCAAGACCTGGATCTTGCGAATGTTCTTAGAAGTGATGTTCGCCCAAATTGGGGAAGCATGTAAAATAATAGGTCGGATGAATATCATAAAAAATAAATACCCCCTCAAGCAGCTTGCTTGCCACAGAGGTCTGACAGGAGCCTGTCAGTTTATATGCCAAAGTAGAAGATCTGAGAGGATGGCAGGACCTAAGCAGAAAACAACACGAACATCCATGCCTTACCCGGGGCTCGAACCCAGGTCCCGTAGATCACTAGCCAAGCGTGCTAACCACTCGGCCATAAAGTAATAATATTTTCCGACGGTAGATCATGAATTATCCATCCCCGTATTTTTCTTTACATGTAATATTGTACCTGAAAAAGATACTTTCCCGACTGAATCTTGTCACAGACACTGAACTTTGTATTCCAATGGAATAATATTTTATTCGGTTATCCTGCATTCAAACTTCCAGAATTCTCACGCAACCGGAATAAATTTTTTAAAATTAACGTTTAACTTAGTTTCCTTATTCTCGTGCCTCGGATTCCACTGACTATACTTATCTAAAATTTCTCTTTCACCTTTCGTTATTAGAGAAAATTCGGCACTTCCGTAGTCAGCGCCATCTGGAGGCCAATATTACAACTCTTTCCATGATATTCTACGGTGGGTTTCAGTGAAGCAGTTCCCGAAGTTCCTGATAATTATATTTTAGATATTTACCTTTGCATTTAGGGCATTATACTTCATTTTCGTTGTTTTTACCTACATTTTTATTTCAATTAATGCCTGAATACAAGATTGCACTTGCTGTTTTGGTTTTGTATCAAAATATTTCTCATGAAACATTTATTCATCTAACCGGCAACTTCCATTCCCCATAAATGCCGGAAAACCAGAAGTTTACTGTATACATATATATAATAAAAATAAATACCCCCTCAAGCTGCTGTTTATCACACACATATATATATTCACAATTTTTGGGGTCATAAGGATTCCAAACATAATTGGAGTCACAAGGACGCCGAATACGAGTGCCGCTCAGAGGCAAAACAACCGAAACCAGCACCACTGTTCCCTACCTTGAAGAGTCGCTAAGTTGCCACATATTGTATTACGTATTGACTCGTAAGAAAAGTCGGTAATTGTTTGAGACCGCAGTCCACGAATTATCCATTCTCGGTTTATTCTTTAGATATGATATTGTACCTTAAAAGATACACTCCAAACCTGTCCATGAAGGGATATAGCTGAATGAATTAAAACGGAAGAATATTTTATCATTTATTTCTTTCTATAATTCAAGCGGTAGAAAAAATATCGTAATATCGCGGTTACCTAGTATTCAAATATCCTGAATTCTCATGCAACCATAAAATTTTGAAACTGAAATTGTCAGTTTGAAAAACTTTCTGAAATTAAAGTTCAGGTTAGTTTCATCGTTCTCCTATCCCGGATTCTACTGACATTTTGAAAAATTTGCCTTCACATCTCGTTATTAGAAAAATTTGATACTTCCGTAATCAGCGCCATCTGGCGACCAATATTAGAATTCTTTCTATGGTGGCTTTCAGTGAATAAATAAAAATAAACAAATATCTCCTCAAGCAGCTGCTTACCACAGAGGTTTGACAAATGAGCCTCACAGTTTTTACGCCATAGTAGAAGGTCTGTGAGGATATTGGAATCTAAGCAAAGAAAAAAAAATAAATACAAACATCCATGCCTTATATGGGGCTCGAACCCAGGTTCCTTGATCAGTAGCCAAGCGCACTAACTACGCGGCTACGGGACGGCAGAGTTATTAGCGCACTAAGCTCTTGGACTTTGGGGAAAGCAGTTGCTAAAATTCCTGATAATTATATTTTAAATATTTAGATTTCTATTAGGGGCATTGTACTTCATTTTCATTGTTTTTAACTGCAGTTTTATTATAACTAAGACTTGAATACAAATTGCATTTACGATATTTGTTTTGTATAAAAATATTTCCCATGCAACCGCCAGATTCATCTAACCGGCAAATTCCATTCGCCATAAATGTCGGATAACCGGGAGCATTGTCACATCCTATAACGTTGAGATTGCAACATCAAAAAGAGTGACCAAATTCAACTGATATTCACATATGAAGCAGCATAGCAGACAAGGAAGACATGACAAATATTTCAAAACAAGCGGACAATTTAATATACAAAATATAAGCCATGTTATTAGGAGGTATTGGCAACTACTAACCACAGGTATTGGCAATACATTGAACAATGCTTCGTGGCAGTGAGTCGTAGATATTCCTTTGGCACTATTCACCACGCTTCCTGCAAGGGCGGGGTACCTCAATCGGTAGCGCACCAGGCTCGTAATCCACAGTCCTGGCTGGGTCAGCGTTGAGATTTATCGCAAAACTCCCCGCCCAGCCCACGGTCAGTCATGGCACCAATGGGTTTGGAAAGGCCACCGTTCGTCGGATGGGACGTTGCGCCTTCTTTCCCTTAGCGGGAGAGTCATACCCTGTGCACGTTAAAGAACACGCTTGATGGACTTGACGGGAGACTGTCATCTGTCTCCTAACAGCTGTTCCAGTGGGTCCTCACTCCAATCCTTCCCTGAACCTTCGGATCCATTGTGACCTGGCCATTTAGCTAATTGTGTGCAAAAAATGTGACGCTCGGAGATAAAACAACCGAAATTGTTGTAGATCTTAAGAAATATTGGAGTGGGGGGATCTTTTTAGGACAAAAGTGAAATTTCGTTCTATTGGTACTAGAGAGCTAAAAACTAATGACTCGGATTATTTCGATCCTATATTTCAGAAGAGTTTTGAAATTTCGGGTCTCACCATTTCATTGAAGTCGAAGGTCAAATTTCTATCTACGTGCGACTGTACCTACATGCACTTGAAAAATGGTGTCTCTGGATACTTCTGCTTTTACATCTAATAATCGTTGCGAAATTTCTCATCTGATAGTTCAGATGTCAAACCTGTGGAAGAAAGAAAACTGAAAATTGTTGCATAGGAGCATTTAAGGAAATTTTAGATCCGTTCTAGCATAAGGTCAAACAGAGAAATCAGCGCCATATGGGAATCGCGTTGCGCTGAAGGCTGCGATTGATTTCTCTTATAAATGTTTACATTATAAATTCATGCTTCTCATCTATATTATATTTTTACTTTATTTGGATAAACGTAGGCAGGGCTAGATCTAGGATGGGTGATGCCCCCTCTCAGAATGCTAATAAATGTAATGGAGACAAGAAATTCTGAGACTTTGTTATATTTCATGCATTTTGCAATAAATTTACACCTGTAAAACAGAGGGAGAAATGTTATAATGCATTGGATTTGGGTTGGGTTGTTTTACCTCGGAGCGGCACTTTTTTGCACACCATAGGCTAAATGCAAGTCACATGGACCCGGAAGGCTCAGAGAAGTTTGGGGGAGGGGACCCACTGGAACAGCTGTTGGGAGACAGATGGTAGCCTCCCGTCAAGGCCATCCAACGTGTTCTTTAGCGTGCACAGGGTATAGCTCTCCTGCACACGGGGCCACGGCTTAACGTCCCATCCGACGGACGGCGGCCTTTCCAAGCCCATCGGTGTCCCCTACTGACCGTGGGCAGGGCGGGGAATTTTGTGGAGATAAATCTCAACGCTGACCCAACTGGGACTCGAAACTGGGAACTACAGATTACGAGCCTGGAGCGCTAACGACTGAGAAACCCCCGCCCAGAAATGCATTGGAAAACCAGAGTTTTGCCCCCCTTCTCGTTACATTTTTACGGTTCAATGTTTTCCCCCCTTGTATTTCCCTCCGGTTCAACTGTGTTTATTATCCCCCTCCTACATTTTTTTACGGCACAGTTGTGTTTCTTACGCGTCACATTTTCCCCGCTCAATTGTGTTTCTTACCCCTAACATTTTTCGGGTTTTACATATTTGACCTTTGACATTTTACATATTTGACGCTAAATTGCGTTTCTTGCCCCCTCCCCCTCGATTTTATTCTACATTCGGGCCTGTAGTTAAGTGTGAGTGCTGATCCCTTAAAGGTTTGAGCAGTGTACGACTCAATGACTCGAAGCATTGTTCAATTTATTCCCAATAGTTGTGGTTGTACCTACTACTCATGTGATTTATATTTTGTATAATAAAATTGTCCATTCGTTTTGAAATATTAATCTGGTCTTCATTGTCTGCTATACTGCTTAATATGTGTATATCAGTTGAATTTTGCCACCTCTTTCTGGTGTTGTAGTTTCAATGTTACAAGATGTGATAATGCTCCCGGTTATCTGGCATTTATGGTTGGGTTGTTTTACCTCTGAGCGGCACTTTTTTGCACACCATGAGCTAAATGGCCAGGTCAGAAGGACCCCGAAGGTTGGGGAAGGGGACCCACTGGAACAGCTGTTCGGAGACAGGTGGTAGCCTCCCGTCAAGGCCATCCAGCGTGTTCTTTAACGTGCACAGGGTATGGCTCTCACGCACACGGGGCCACGGCTTTACGTCCCATCCGACGGACGGCAGCCTTTCCAAGCCCATCGGTGTCCCCTACTGACCGTGGGCAGGGCGGGGAATTTTCGCAGAGATAAATCTCAACGCTGACCCAGCTGGGACTCGAACCTGGGAAATACAGATTACGAGCCTGGCGCGCTACCGACTGAGCCACCCCCGCCCCTGGCATTTATGGTGAATGGAAGTTGCCGTTTGGAGGAATCTGCCGGTTGCATGTGAAATACTTTTATGCAAAACAAATACCGTAAGTGCAATTTGAATTCAATCCTTTGTTGTAATAAAATGCATTTAAAAAAAATATAAATGATGTATAATGCCCTTAATACAAATCTGAATATCTAAAATATAATTGTCAGGGATTTTAGTAAATGCTTCCCAAAGTTCAATAGCCAAGCGCGGTAATCACTCGGCCATCTTTGACCGAACGGTTAGCGCACTTGGTCACTGAGAAAGGGACCTGGGTTCGAGCTCCTGCTGCTTGTATTGTTTTTTCTCCTGAGGTCCCGCCATCCTCATAGACCTTCTACTATGGCGTATAAACTGACAGGCTACTATCATATCCCTGCGGTAAGCAGCTGCTTGGGGAGATATTTCTTTACGTTTATTCCATGAAAGCTTTCATAGAAATAATTGTAATATTGGTCGCCATATGGCGCTGAATACCGAAGTGTTGAATTTTCCCTAATAACGAAATGTGTAAGAGAAGTTTTGAAAGTTAAAAGTCAGTGGAATCCTAGACACGAGAACACTGGAACTAACCTAAACTTTAATTTGAGAAAATTTATTATTTCAATTTGAAATTTATTCCCGTTTCATGAGAATTCTGGATGTTTAAGTTCTGGATATCCGGAAGTTAGCGTATAATTTGCCCTACCACCTCAGTTATAGAGACAAATAAGTTGGGTTGGGTTGTTTTACCTCTGAGCGGCACTTTTTTGCACACCATGGTCTAAATGGCCAGGTCACATGGACCCCGAAGGCTCAGAGAAGGTTGGGGGAGGGGACCCACTGGAACAAGCTGTTGGGAAACAGATGGTAGCCTCCCGTCAAGGCCATCCAGCGTGTTCTTTAACGTGCACAGTTTATGGCTCTCCCGCACACGGGGCCACGGCTTAACGTCCCATCCGACGGACGGCGGCCTTTCCAAGCCCATCGGTGTCCCCTACTGACCGTGGGCAGGGCGGGGAATTTTGCGGAGATAAATCTCAACGCTGACCCAGCTGGGACTCGAACCTGGGAACTACAGATTACGAGCCTGGCGCGCTACCGACTGAGATACCCCCGCCCCTTGTACGTCAGTGCTTAGATCTATTAACATGAGCAAAAACGTTTTAAACACGGACCACATGATCTGATCACTTCATGTATCAGAAACCAAAAACACTACGTGTTCTTTTTCCCAAGAACTTCTGTCTGCAGAAGATATCAATATTAAACACGCAATGTTTGGAAACATCTTCCGTTTTCGTTGGATGCATCTCCAAATCTGATTTTGAATAAAAATTGGCTTATTGGATCCAAAACGTACATTTGAATGCAAGGCAGTATCTATGGGAAGGGAGGGGCGAAGAGTGCCATGCTCCCCATTTTAGAATACTAATAAGCGTAATAGAAGCAAAAATGATTTAGCGTGCACATTCCAAGCATTTTACAAGATTTTTTAAGACCTCTAAAATGGAGAGGTAAAGGTTATAAATAAAATATAATAAATACCCCCTCAAGCAGCTGCTTGCCACAGAAGTCTGACAGGAGCTTGTCAGTTTATATGCCATAGTAGAAGGTCTGAGAGGATGGCAGGACCTCAGCAGAAAAACGATACATACATCCATGCCTTACCCGGGACTCGAACCCAGGTCCCTTAGATCAGTAGCCAACCGCGCTAACCACTCGGCCACGATGCTGCAAGGGAAATACAGTCTTTTGCCACCACCACCCTCCTTTTCACTATTTATTTCATTTATCAATCGAACTACTTCCAGCGAGAATTCATGAGTTGTCTTATATTCTCCAGTAACACCTTCTCATATCTTGTTCTATTCGTATATTCATCTAAGGCGTACCTTGATAGGCCTCTGAAAAACCTCAGCATGTGCTTCCCACAAAATGTCAAAGTCTACTCAACACATTTCGATTTTGAAACTCTTATTCTTATTTAGGGACTCGTAATATTTCTTGACGATAGAAATGACGTTGTCGCGATGTTAAGTAAAGAAATGGGGGAATAAGAATCTGTGTTTATAATTTAGTTCTCTGGAATTGCTTCTTAGATCAGTTCGCAAACCTAAACAGACCCTGAAAGTCTGTTCACTAGATAATCCTTAGAACATGCACAAAGCATTGAATATCCTATTTTCAGTTTTGAAAGGAAATATTTTGACATATTTGACCTGAAACATTATCTCAAAATGAAATCATTTATACCTAAGATCAATGCACTATAATCCACTTTGAAGAACGGAGCAAACATATACGAAAAGTTTCCAAACATTTTTCATTTTTCGTTGATTTATCTGACTTAGAACAACAACCGTGTAAATACGTAAAGCTTTTGAGGAATACTATCCTGAAAAATATTGATTTCAACCTCGTTGAATAAGCAAATCACTTTCATTTTGGACAAACAATTTATTCAGGAAAGAGTCATTTATGTTACCAGATGATCTCTCAACTCACTATTTAAAACTAAATAGGATTTCCCCATCACAGACTCAACGAACATTTTCAGTCGTATTGTTGTGCACCCCACCTGCTCTCGGAGATAGGGTGGACACAACTAGGGGAGAAATTAGCTTGTAACTTCAATTCCCCAAAACGACGGTTAATTGCGTTGTGTATTTTTACTCTTTTAATTTCTCTTTTGACAAAGCCAGGTTCGTTTCCCGCTAACATTTAAAAATGATAGACACTCCTAGGCGGCCGATCTCTTCCTCTCCTGTTAGGACATAATTCGACAGGACAAAGGGTTGCCAAACAAACGTTATTTTATTGTTTTGATCTCATAACTAGACATAGAAAATCACACAATTCTACATAAATTATTGAATGCAGTCCTCTCCCTCTACTTGGTCGAAAAGTCCTTACTAGATGTGCAACAATTCATTTAAGCTAAGACTGTCTTTGGAGTCACTGTCCTGGCCAAAAACTCGGGCCAAAATGTTCGGAGCATTAAAACCAAATGTTCGCTATGGGAGTTTCAGTGACGGCGGCTGAACACTGCATAATCAAAATAGGAGCCCATAGTTGATAGAATTTTTTCCTTACCTCCTTCCTTGTCCACTACTGTTGTTCTGTCCGTCGGGTCGCATCGTTGGCCATGCTTTTTGGCCTCTCCGCAACGCAGGCACAAGGCTTCCTGCAACACCGTAGTGTCTCGCAGCCGAAAATTTATACGTCTTACATGGAGAACGATAGTCGCACGAAGTAGAGGGAAGCTTGGTTGCTTCTCTCTCAGGAAGGCTCTCTTGGCCTTTGTTCTCGTCTCTACACCAATCGTCTTTCCTTAGGCGCGATGTGTTTTTCGCTGATTGGTCAACTGGGGAAGATCCAATGTAAGTGATCTCCCCCCCCCTTTTCCCTCTCCGTGTTCCTTGGCGTGGGTCCGGAACGGAGGCGTCCTCCGCGCTCGCCGCTGCGGGGGAGGGGGTCAGGAGGTCACCTTGACCTTCGGTTGCGTGTCCTGCCGACTTTGCGAAATGGCGGCTGGCTCCATGGCCAGTGTTCTGGAACCTTCCGGCCTCCCAAAGTCGTGTCCACAGGAGGAATTCGCTGTGAGCACGACACACCTATCCCCCTTTAGGGAGAGGGGGAGTCGGTGGGGGGGCAAGGAAAGGCTCTTGGGGAGCTGGTCACTGCGTTCGGCTGTTCCGCCAAATGGGTTGAACTCGGTACATACCACTTGAACATCGCGCACTTCTTGCGAACTATTGTGCACTTCACTAGTCACACTCGGATCACGGCACTGGTCGAAGGGCACATGGGTGGTTTGAGCACAGGGCGTCTCCTCCAGTCCAAGGGTGGTCACCCAGCGTAAACTCCCACGCGCCGCGAGTCCGGATTGCTTGGCTCGGGGAGGTCCTCCGGGGCAGTCTCTGTGGCTGGCCATTCCACCGGTGACTCCAGATCGGCACCATGAAAAGGAAAGGAGGGGAAAAAAAATCAACATTGGGTCTCCACATCTATACACATGTACAGGTCGCGTAGGTCGTCGCCGTGCCTACCGTCACGTGACTCCCAAACGCTCAAAATTCAATGTCTGCTCTTCTTCTCACAGTAATCTCACAGTAGTCTATAGTTCAAGTTCTATTTCAGTAACTAACGTGTGATTATTCTATCCTACAACACTTCACAATTAGTTTACAATCCCATCTTACGAAACTCAAGATTGATTCATCAAACATCTAGTAATCAATTAACAGCTAGTAATCAATTAACATCTAGTAATCAATTAACATCTAGTAATCAATTCTACAACAATTCCTAATTAATTTGCAATCAATATTCTATCTCAGTGATTTAATTCTGCATATGTTAACTCGCTATGCTTCTTAATTAGCTTACAATTCTATTCTATGAAACTCAAATCTAACTCCTCACATAATAAAAATCAATTCTACAACAACTTCTATCAGTTCCACCACAATTCCTAATTTAATTGTAATCGATATTCCATCTCATTAATTTAACTCTGCATGTGTTACCTCGCTATGCTTCTTAATTAGCTTACAATTCTATTCTATGAAACTCAAATCTAACTCCTCACACAATAAAAATCAATTCTACAACAATTTCTATCAGTTCCACCACAATTCCTAATTTAATTGTAATCGATATTCCATCTCATTAATTTAACTCTGCATGTGTTACCTCGCTATGCTTCTTAATTAGCTTACAATTCTATTCTATGAAACTCAAATCTAACTCCTCACACAATAAAAATCAATTCTACAACAACTTCTATCAGCTCCACAACAATTCCTAATTTAATTGTAATCGATATTCCATCTCATTAATTTAACTCTGCATGTGTTACCTCGCTATGCTTCTTAATTAGCTTACAATTCTATTCTATGAAACTCAAATCTAACTCCTCACACAATAAAAATCAATTCTACAACAATTTCTATCAGTTCCACCACAATTCCTGATTTAATTGTAATCGATATGTTACTCATGAAAACTCCAGGGGGCGTGGGCAACAAAAAAAAAGATTGTCGATGCCGAATTTGTCCGATGCCGCGGCTCTCGTAGCCCATCACCGCGGGCCCAGGGGCGATGGGACGAGCACCCCGGCATGACGTCATTTCTCCGGCCTGCGCTCCTATCCGATGCGTGGCTCAGATTCACTGCTCCTTTTCGCTTGACAGCCGGGGGGGGGGGTGAGTGATGGATGGCTGGCGTGGGTGTACTTGCCAAGTCGGAGACCTCGGTTGTCGGACCTGACCGGGGCGATCCGTCCCGCCGTTGGGCGCCGCGCTGCAAAGGCGTCCCTTCACAACGACATTTGCCCATGAGGTGGAACTCGCCTCGTCAAGGTCGCCGTTCGTTGCTGTACTCAATGCTCTCAAGCGCCGCCTAGCTCTTGGTGGCCGCTGTGGCAGCGGAGGCGGGGGCGTGGATCCTGTGTGTTTGTGGGTATCATAACAGGCCAATGTTTGTGAGGACTGGCTTGCTGCAGAGGCTGGAGACGATATGACTCTCCCGTCTTGTCCGCGTGGTCAAAGCTCGTATTGGCTAGCTGCTGCAGCGCGTGGCGGCGGTGGGCTTGCTTCGGCAGGGCGCGTACGCGCGGCGGGCGCCAGACGGCCTGCGGCGTGATCCCGTGTAACTCGGGGGTTCGGTTCCCAATCGTCTTCTTCCGATTCGGGTTCAGGGAGGGGTCGTGATGGGGGCATCGGGGTTTCCGGTGTGGGTTCCTCTCGAACAAAAGGCTTGCCTAGTAGGTACGAGCGACGTTTCTGCAGCTTGGTAAGTCGATCAACGTGCACTGTCTCAATTTTGTGCGGGTTGGTGACCAAGGCGATCCTATAGTTTACCTCCGTGAGGCGTTGCAATACTCGCCATGGTCCTGTGGACATTCTCGATAACTTCTTGGTATTTCGGCGGGGGACCCGTGGGCTATACAGAAACACTAGGTCACCGGGCCGAATTCCCTTATCCACAGCTATTTTCCTCCTCTGTTTTTCTTGGTTAGCAGCTGCCGCTTCCAGATTTGTCTTTACTAACTCATAGGCTTTGCTCAGCTTGTTGGTCAGTTGCTCGCCATAGCTCTCGGTGTCAGCGTAGGTCGGGGGCTTTCTCGCCTGCCACAACTGGTAAGGCAGGACCACATCTCGGCCATAAAGTAAAAAGTAGGGGGTCTCATGGGTGGAACTGTGGGTGGCACTCCGATAAGCCATCAAAACAAATGGCAGATGCTCATCCCACACATCATTCTTGTCGGCCACCAGATGAGACAAGTGGAGGCTATGGACTGATTGAATTTTTCTACGAGGCCGTTGGAGCTCGGATGATAGAAACTCGTATTCTGTTTTGTGACGCCTAGTCGGCTAAAAACCTCGGTCATCACGCGACCGGTAAAGTGTCGCCCGTTATCGCTGATAACGGTGGTGGGAATTCCGTGCTTAGGAATAAAGTCTTCCACAAATGCTCGGGCAATGGACTCTGCCGATTGGTCAGCCAGCGCGTAGACCTCTGGCCATTTGGTAAAATAATCCATAACCACTAGGACATACTTATTTCCTCGCTGAGTGAGGGGGAGGGAACCTAAAATGTCCATTCCTATCCGCTGAAAGGGGCGACTTGTGAGTGGGGCTCGAACCAGATTTCCCTTTTTCCTCTCTTGATAGCCTCTTCGTTGCAGACAAGATGTACATGTCTGGACGTAATTTCGAACATCTGCATACATGCCAGGCCAGTAATACTCCGACCTTACCCTCTGTAAGGTCTTATACTCTCCCAGGTGGCCTGAACATGGGTTGTCGTGGCATAATTCTAGTATCTGCCCACGAAGACTGACGGGGATCGCTAACTGCTCCGTTGCTTCCCTGCGGGGGCTATGGCTTGCCGGGGGGGCCAAATGGTATAAGATACCTTCTCTCAGGTAAAAGGGCTCGGTAGCACTCATGCGTGTATCGGGGGTCATACTCTCTAACATTTCGATAGTGTGCCTGAAAGTGGGGTCCTCCAGCTGTAGGTTCCTTAGATGGGCCAGATCGCCAAAGGGGTTCTGGGAGGGGGCCTCTCTCTCTAATGCCTGTATGTGACGGGACAGAGTGTCGGCAGGGACATTATGTTTCCCAGGCCGATAAATGATATCAAAATCGTAGTCCTGTAGCGTCAAGTTCCACTTGGCCAGTCTACTGGAGGGGTCCTTCAGCTTCAACAAATACGTGAGGGGGGCATGGTCAGAGATGACCGTGAAACGTCGACCATACAAATATTGTTTAAAATGTGTGATGGCAAAACGTATGGCGAGGGCTTCCTTTTCAATCGTTGAGTAACGGGTTTCCGGGGGCTTCAACTTCCGACTGGCGTAGGCGACCGGATGACGGAGTCCGTCGTCCGTTTCCTGCTCGAGTACGCCGGCTACCGCGATGTCCGACGCATCGGTCGACAGAAAAAACTTCCGTCCAAAGTCGGGATAAAGGAGAAGGGGTTCTGTCATTAACTTTCTCTTTAACGCTTGAAACGCTTCCTCAGCTTCCGGGGACCAATTAAAACTAACGTCCTTCTTCACCAAATGAACTAAGGGGGCTGTGAGGTCGGCATATTGATCGATGAAACGTCGGTAGTAGCCTGTTAGGCCTAGGAAGGCTCGAACGTTGCGGACACTACGGGGGCGGGGAAAATCTTCGATGGCTTGGACGTTCCGCGGGTCCGGCTGGACCCCTTCTGCGGAAATCAAGTGTCCCAAGTACGTGAGGGATTCCTTCATGAATTGGCACTTCGCCGGCTTCAACTTTAAATTGTAGGCCCTTAGGCGGTCAAATACCCTCTGTAACCGGTCGGCGTGTTGTTCAAAGGTCTGGGAGGCCACCATTATGTTGTCGAGGTAGACGAGAACTTGCTCTTGTCACATTCCCATTAGCACGTGGTCCAGTAAATGCTGGAAAGTAGCGGGACTGTTCTTCAGTCCAAATGGTAGGTAGTTAAATTCAAACAACCCTTTCCTGCTAATGAATGCCGTTTTCTCCACGTCACGTGGGTGAACGGGAACCTGCCAATAACCGGACACCATATCCAGCGAGCTAAAATATTTGGCGTGAGCTAGTTGGTCGATAATTTCGTTTATGAGGGGGAGAGGGTACGAATCGGGGATTGTCTTCGCATTAAGTGTCCTGTAGTCGACGCAGAATCTGTATGTGGAGTCTTTTTTCTTCACCAAAACAATGGGTGATGCAAAAGGAGAGGCGCTTTCTCTTATTATCCCTTGCTCTAACAACTCATCCACTTGTCGGTCCAATTCGCCCTGCAGTGCGAATGGGACCCTGTATGCCCGCTGTTTCATGGGGCGGTCGTCGGTTAGGTGGATTTCGTGGTACACGGCATCTGTGCCGGTCAACTCGCTGACATCTCTCGCAAACACATCTCTATTCCTCATCAACAGTTTCCCCAAATTCTTCTTCTCCTGTGGCCCAAGATGGTCCAACTGGAAATCCTCCAGGGACAGGGGCACGTTTCTCCTCTTCGGGGGGGTACCGGGGGGCTCTATCTGTTCGGCGTCAAGTGCCTCCAGCCGGGCAATGCACATGCTCTTGTTCAGCCAGATGGGGGCCAAAGAGGTATTGGCGACCCGGACATTAAGTTGGCCGCTACCGTCCACACAGTTCACCGAACGAGCCACGTGCAGGGAACCGGTTTTCAGCCGCTCATATGGCTGAGCCAAGATCGTGCAGCCTCGGAGCTGGGGGGGAGAACACTCGATGAGGGCTATGCGCTCGGCCCGGGGAGGGACGCAGAGCTTCCGCACGATGCGCCCTAAGTACGTGGGTGCAGGGGAGGGGGGTGAAGGTTGCTTCTGGGCGGGGTAGGTGGGCAATGTGAGGGGGGTGCTCCTAGGGTTCGATTCCTTGTCCTCTTTCCTTCGCAGAGTGCCCGAATGACAATCGATGATGAAGCGGTGCTTCTTGAGGATGTCATGTCCCATTATCATATCGTATCGTGGAGTGTCGATATCGAGGGCTACTATCGGGTGCTCAAAACTAACCTCGTCGAATGTGAGGGTCACCATAAATCTGCCTAGCACCGGAAGGGGGTGTATATCTACTGTTTTCAATTGATGCTGAAGGGGGACCATTCTATGGAGAAGCCGGCTCTTCAAGCGTTGGAAACACCGGCTATCCATGACGGACACAGTGGCGCCGGTATCGATGAGGGCCGACACCTCCGTGTCCTCCATGCGGCCGGACACAATCGGTGAATTTTCATCACTGCTTTGGATGGCACACGGCGCAATGCGGACGGCTAACGTTTCGAGGGGACTCTGGGAAGTGCATCCGGGGCTTCCCTCCCGTTCCAGTTTAAAAGGAGCCGTAGGATGGTTGGCGGGCTCCATCTCCTCTCTGTGCTGGTCTCGGGTCTGCCGGGGGGGGAGAGACAGGGGATCCATTGCTCCTCGTCCAGCGGGTTCTCCGGGAGGTCGCTTGATTACGGTTCTGGGGCTGAGCTCGCCGCGGTTGATATCGTGGGCCACGTGGGGCAAGGGGTGAAGCACACTGACGGGCGTAATGTCCTATTCCACCGCACGCAAAACACGTGACGCTCTGTTGATCTGCCCAGGGGGGCTGCCGTGGCTGGGGCCGACTGATGCGATTTCGTTCCTGTTGCCCTTCAATCTGCTGCATGCGCTCCCCCAAACGCACTATATCAGCCTGGATCTGGCACAGCGGAAGGGCTGCCAACAGGTCCTGGAGCTGGGGTAGAGGGTTCAGCTCTGTGGGTCCTGTGGGCATCTCCTCGCCAAGCGTCCGTATGGCTGCCGTTCGCCCCACGGCACGCTCGTTGCCTTCCTCCAAAATGGCCTTAGCCAAAGCTTCTTCAAAAGTGCTGGGGTTGTGTGACAGCACAAAACGTCTGAGCCGCGGGACCAGACCGGCCAAAAATTGGGCAAGGCGCATCTGATTGCCTACTCCTTGTTCGTCGTCGTCGTCTATGCTCCTCCCGGCGGTTCCTAAGAACTGATAGGCTCGGGTTCGAATGCGGGCAGCGTACTCTCTAACACTTTCGTCCGTGGCTGGCCGACAACTCGTAAACTCGTGCAAGCGAGTGGCTAACGGGGTCTCACTGTCAAATCTTTCTAATACAGCCCTCTTGAAAGTACTAAAATCTTCTTCATTCCTCAGCTCTGGTGATTGATTGACAAACTCTGCGGCGGCTCCTCGCAACTTCGAGCGGGCAATAATGGCCATCTCGCTCGGCCGCCATCGTGCAATTTTTCCTACTCCCTCAACTTGTTCGAAAAAGGCTGCTGCAGTACGGCTGCTATCCCCCTCGTACGGGTTCACTAAATTTACAAACCCTGCCAGGAGGGGTCCCGCCGTTAGGGACGGCTCCTGGATGGGTGGCGCACTCGTGTCCTGACTATCCATGGCCTTCTATCGAGTAAAAAGTGTACTGAATGTTGTTATGATGTTCGAATTTATGGTATCCTCCGGAAGTGCAGGGAGGTGTAGTAAATAAATGCAATTCTAAATAGTAACACAAACAGATTGTCACTCCTAGCTAATAAAAATAATGTAGCAGTCCCTAGTTGAAATCTCTCAAAAATCCTTCTCTACAGCACTACTCCTGGGCCTAATCTATTTTCTTAAAATTATAACCACACATAATTCCTTATGCACAATATTTTATGAAAAACCAATAGTATATATATATTTTTTTTTTCACAGATGTCTCTGAAAATCCTGCCTAAAAACATATATGTCACTCTAACTAGTCAACAATTGTCTACTAGGTATGCATAGTTTAGCACAGTGCAATATTCCATTTTTAACACTAGCAGTTTCTAGCGCCGCCTGTCTCCACATAACCATACATCATTTCATATTAAACGTTTCGGATTTTCCATTAACACTCCGCCATAGCTTTCTATTTACAGTCATAATAACTTTCAATTCATAATCCATAATAACTCTTGATTACTAATTTACAGGGGCGGGGGTGGCTCAGTCGGTAGCGCGCCAGGCTCGTAATCTGTAGTTCCTAGGTTCGAGTCCCAGCTGGGTCAGCGTTGAGATTTATCTCCGCAAAATTCCCCGCCCTGCCCACGGTCAGTAGGGGACACCGATGGGCTTGGAAAGGCCGCCGTCCGTCGGATGGGACGTTAAGCCGTGGCCCCGTGTGCGGGAGAGCCATACCCTGTGCACGTTAAAGAACACGCTGGATGGCCTTGACGGGAGGCTACCATCTGTCTCCCAACAGCTGTTCCAATGGGTCCCCTCCCCCAACCTTCTCTGAGCCTTCGGGGTCCATGTGACCTGGCCATTTAGTCCATGGTGTGCAAAAAAGTGCCGCTCAGAGGTAAAACAACCCAACCCAACTAATTTACAGTGATTTTCCTTTAATACTCCACATAATTTTCTATTAATAATTTTCAATGATTTTCATTTAATACTCCACATAATTTTCTATTAATAATTTTCAATGGTTTTCATTTACTCTGCCGCAATAATTTTCCTGGTTCGAACAATTCTGGTCTTGGCGACCAATTTGCTGTGGATCCGTGGTCACGGCACCAATTTGTTGTGCACCCCACCTGCTCTCGGAGATAGGGTGGACACAACTAGGGGAGAAATTAGCTTGTAACTTCAATTCCCCAAAACGACGGTTAATTGCGTTGTGTATTTTTACTCTTTTGACAAAGCCAGGTTCGTTTCCCGCTAACATTTAAAAATGATAGACACTCCTAGGCGGCCGATCTCTTCCTCTCCTGTTAGGACATAATTCGACAGGACAAAGGGTTGCCAAACAAACGTTATTTTATTGTTTTGATCTCATAACTAGACATAGAAAATCACACAATTCTACATAAATTATTGAATGCAGTCCTCTCCCTCTACTTGGTCGAAAAGTCCTTACTAGATGTGCAACAATTCATTTAAGCTAAGACTGTCTTTGGAGTCACTGTCCTGGCCAAAAACTCGGGCCAAAATGTTCGGAGCATTAAAACCAAATGTTCGCTATGGGAGTTTCAGTGACGGCGGCTGAACACTGCATAATCAAAATAGGAGCCCATAGTTGATAGAATTTTTTCCTTACCTCCTTCCTTGTCCACTACTGTTGTTCTGTCCGTCGGGTCGCATCGTTGGCCATGCTTTTGGCCTCTCCGCAACGCAGGCACAAGGCTTCCTGCAACACCGTAGTGTCTCGCAGCCGAAAATTTATACGTCTTACATGGAGAACGATAGTCGCACGAAGTAGAGGGAAGCTTGGTTGCTTCTCTCTCAGGAAGGCTCTCTTGGCCTTTGTTCTCGTCTCTACACCAATCGTCTTTCCTTAGGCGCGATGTGTTTTTCGCTGATTGGTCAACTGGGGAAGATCCAATGTAAGTGATCTCCCCCCCCCCCTTTTCCCTCTCCGTGTTCCTTGGCGTGGGTCCGGAACGGAGGCGTCCTCCGCGCTCGCCGCTGCGGGGGAGGGGGTCAGGAGGTCACCTTGACCTTCGCTTGCGTGTCCTGCCGACTTTGCGAAATGGCGGCTGACATCACGGCCAGTGTTCTGGAACCTTCCGGCCTCCCAAAGTCGTGTCCACAGGAGGAATTCGCTGTGAGCACGACAGTATGGTAACTGCTCAGGATACAGGACATTTATATTGAGTGTATGATTTTTTCTGATTATAAACCTATGTGGAGTTACTTAGTGGCAGAAAATATATTGGCTACTAAATATAATGCACTCTAGTAAGTTACACATCTGTTGAGGTTTTTGAGTGATATAATTGCCGTTGGGGAGTTTGGTAGGTGATTTGTAATAATATGTTCCCATGATCAGATTAATCGTATTGCTTGATAGCTGGAAAGTGCAGAATACAAGAGGTATATTTAGCATCTGTCGAAATCATCATTTTGAGATTTCTATCTTGAAGGTGGACGTTGTTGATTTTATTTCTGGAAGACAGGGTTGGGTTGTTTTTCCTCTGAGCGGCACTTTTTTGCACACCATGGGTTAAATGGCCAGGTCACATGGATCCTGAAGGTTCAGAGAAGGTTGGGGGAGGGGACCCACTGGAACAGCTGTTGGGAGACAGATGGTAGCCTCCCGTCAAGGCCATCCAGCGTGTTCTTTAACGTGCACAGGGTATGGCTCTCCCACACACGGGGCCACGGCCTAACGTCCCATCCGACGGACGGTGGCCTTTCCAAGCCCATCGGTGTCCCCTACTGACCGTGGGCAGGGCGGGGGAATTTTGCGGAGATAAATCTCAACGATGACCCAGCTGGGACTCGAACCCGATGTAAAGACATCCATATGTTCTCCGTTTGACATATCGTTACAGTAACAAATCGGTTTGAAATCAAACAAAATGCCTTACCGACAAGAAAGGAGGTTTTCCACATCTATCGCAATTTTAATTCCATTAAAGGTTTGAAGTTATACAAATTATATGTGGTCACATGCTATTGTATACTTTTCCCACAGTTCCATAATTTTCTAGAACTTACCTCGGACTGGATTTGAACACGGTGGAGAAACCATAATTCACGTCTTTCGAATTTAACTATTTTTAAAAGATTACTGGTACTGAGGGACAATTCAATGTTATCACACAAAATGAAGAGGAAAATTCTGGGAAAAAAAAAGTTTGTATCAGAATAACCTTACATTCATTCCAGTAAGGCAATTCTTTCCTTCCCATTACTATAGTGCAGCGGTTCTCAAAGAGTTGTTCGCACAGAAGGATGGAATCGCTGTCGCCGCTGCAACTGTTCGCGAAATTCCAGGAATACACTCA
Organism: Ryuthela nishihirai; assembly: GCA_038380435.1. Taxonomy (NCBI): domain Eukaryota; kingdom Metazoa; phylum Arthropoda; class Arachnida; order Araneae; family Heptathelidae; genus Ryuthela; species Ryuthela nishihirai. The sequence goes on along the minus strand of JAWZYU010000001.1, from coordinate 18,848,762 downwards.
GTGGATGGCCTTGAGTAAGCCTGTTGTAAGGCAGTGACACTTTCCAACGATACAGTAAGTCACAGAATCAAAGATTCACTTAAGAATCTCCTTGATGAAAAAGTAAAAATTTTTGATTTTACTAAAGCTTGACCCTGTGCAAGTCTTTTTAATATTCTGTATGACGAAATGGGAATTACGTATAAAGCACTTCTGCTGCACACCGAACAAAAGCACTTGTGCGATTGTTTGAATTCGCGATCTGAACTAACCGCTTTTTTCATGGAACAACATTTGCACTTGAAAGAAACAACTGACAGACAAGCTATGGTTATTCAGACTTGAGTGTTTGGCAGACATTTTTTCAAAAATGAACGAAGGTATCCTCAATAATTTTTAAAAGTGTTGGGTTGGTTTGTTTTACCTCTGAGCGGCACTTTTTTGCACACCATGGGCTAAATGGCCAGGTCACAAGGACCCCGAATTCTCAGAGAAGGTTGGGGAGGGGGACCCACTGGAACAGCTGTTGGGAGACAGATGGTAGTCTCCCGTCAAGGCCATCCAGCGTGTTCTTTAACGTGCACAGAGTATGGCTCTCCCGCACACGGGACCACGGCTTAACGTCCCATCAGACGGACGGTGGTCTTTCCAAGCCATTTTAAAAGTGTAAAAGGGTCATCAGACCAAACGGTTTGAGAACCACTGCTAATGGTGAATATCTAACATATACACCGAAGAGCTAAAACATTATGACCACCTCAGGATTATCCTCTTCATGTGGATTTCGTGAGCTGATTTCTGCAGAACACCACAGTGCAGCCTGATTTTCCAGTTCATGTGCTCTTCTCAGATGAGGTCTCTTTCACACGTGAGGGTGTGTTTAATGTGCACAATTCTCATGTGCAGGAAAAGCACTTGTGCGATCCACATGCCACAATAGCGCATGGTCATCAACAACGGTTTGCTGTCAATTCTTGGGAGGGTATCGTCCATGACATTTTGATTGGGCCATATCAGCTGTCTCCTCGTCACGACGGTCAGATTAATCAGCTATTTCTTGTGAAACGTTGCAAACACTGTTGGAAGTTGTTTCCGTGGCTATTCGCAGAGGGCGGGGGTGGCTCAGTCGGTAGCGCGTCAGGCTCGTAATCTGTAGTTCCCAGGTTCGAGTCCCAGCTGGGTCAGCGTTGAGATTTATGTCCGCAAAATTCCCCGCCCTGCCCACGGTCAGTAGGGGACACCGATGGGTTTGGAATACGCCGCCGTCCGTCGGATGGGATGTTAAGCCGTGGCCCCGTGTGCGGGAGAGCCATACCCTGTGCACGTTAAAGAACACGCTGGATGGCCTTGTCGGGAGGCTACCATCTGTATCCCAACAGCTGTTCCAGTGGGTCTCCTCCCCCAACCTTCTCTGAGCCTTCAAGGTCCATGTGACCTGGCCATTGAGCCCATTGTGTGCAAAAAAGTGCCGCTCAGAGGTAAAACAACCCAACCCTATTCGCAGAAGAATGTAGTTTCAATACGACGGGGCGCCAGCAAACTTCACCAATGATGTACGGTATTATCTGAACGCCACTTTTTGGGGGCCAATGGATAGGCCGCGGTGGACCCGTCGCCTGAACTCCAATATCGCCTGATTTAATTAGATTTATTCGTTTGGGACACACCAATGAAACCATGAAAAACCTCGTATACGAGACTCCCATTGACTCAGATGTAGACCTTGTCCCAAGAATCGCTGTCGCCGCTGCAACTGTTCGCGAAATTCCAGGAATCTTTCATGTACGGCAATCAATGTATCGACGCTGTCATGCATGCAATGCTGTTGCCGGTCGGTACCTTCTTTAAATAAACGTGTTGTTTACACTTGTTTACATTCATTTACGTACCAGCTCCACCGATATTTCTGTCAGAGTCCTCTAGCACCGAAGGGTTACGTCAGCGGACATACATTCAGAGACGAAAAAGGTTTGTCTTGGTGTTCCCTATCTCCCATTGAAATTTGCACAGAGAGTTTGAAACACCCTGTATATAAATCATTCATGAGCAGTATTCAACAATCAAGAGAATTACTTCATTGACCATCTGCGAATGGATGGACATCAAGACGGTCTCTGCCACATGTTGATCAAGTGAAATTCCTTCGTACGTGAATATTGGATTTCGTCTCTACATACCTCTACATACCAGGCCATGCATTGTGCCGTTTTCTAAATAGTAGCCATCTTTTACTACTCTAATGCTGACGGTATGGTGCTAACTTTCAATTGAATAATATTTTTATCGTCAATATTACTAATATTTTTTTCTTCATTCATGTTTGAGCGGATGTACAGCGGTCTGCAGGAGGCTGTCCATCTGATAAGAGGCAGTTTTTTCTCTCATCATATGCTGACGTAACTCTTGACAGTTCTCAAACATGGCAGTGGCTTCGTACATTGTTTCTGAGAGCTTTATTACGATACAAACTGTAAACAGATTTACTCGATATTTAACAGAATTCGGCCATGTAATACCTGTAACACTTGACCTGTTGTACCGAATTTCGTACAAGTGTTGTTTTATTCCATGTTATATTAAACTTTTATATCTCTACGTGGAGCAGTTATATCCGCGAATCGCTTTTTATCACCGGTGATTTGTTCAATCAAAATTTTCATTTTCTCTTTTAAGGGCGCCTGTAGATACACAAATACGTCATCTTCAGAACAAATTCTGTCCTATTGTTTCCCTTCCCCCCGTGCTACCCCACATAAGTTATAAGAATCCAGCATCTACTATCAAAATTAAAGTTTGAATTTAAGATAGCTATTGGTTTCGTAATTCGATAATATGTTGAATTTCAACGGCAAGTATGTAATCCGGAGATGATTGGATTGGATTGTTTTACCTCTGAGCGGCACTTTTTTTGCACAACATGGGCTTAATCGCCAGGTCACATGGACCCCGAAGGCTCAGAGAAGGTTGGGGGAGGGGATCCACTGGAACAGCTGTTGGGAGACAGATGGTAGATTCCCGTCAAGGCCAACCAGTGTGTTCTTTAACGTGCACAGGGTATGGCTCTCCTGCACACGGGGCCACGGCTTAACGTCCCAACCCTCGGACGGCGGCCTTTCCAAGCCCATCGGTGTCCCCTACTGACCGTGGGCAGGGCGGGAAATTTTGCGGAGATAAATCTCAACGCTGACCCAGCTGGGACTCGAACCTGGGAACTACAGATTACGAGCCTGGCGCGCTACCGACTTAGCCACCCCCGCCCCAATCCTGAGATGTACCGATGAAGTGAATAGGCTGCATTCAATGAATGAAACATATTTATTTCAAAATATCATATTATACAGCATTGTTACACTTAATGAGCTCTCGATGTTGAATGGAAGAGATTTTCGTATCCTTCAGACGTGCGAAATGAAGGAGATTCGCATGAAGTTGAGCGTGGAGAGAAGTATTTGTGGAACTAACAGTTGCATCCAGAAATATTGAATTCTCTTCGTCATCAGGACACGAAAGGAGGTCTTCAAAAATGAAGAAATGGTTTCTTTCCCTTTATTTTCCAGCTTCATTGTGGTTTCATCTTGCCGATGGGATAAATATCCAGGTCACCAGACTCCAATGCTCAGAAAAATATTTAAATGAAAGAATTAAATTGAAATTCAAAAAAAAATCTATATGTTTCATTTTTTAAACTGTGTCACTTCTTATTATGGTAGAAAAAACAGAAGGTACTGATAGTTGGGTTGGGTTGTTTTACCTCTGAGCGGCACTTTTTTGAACACCATTGGCTAAATTGGCCAGGTCACATGGACCCCAAAGGTTAAGAGAAGGTTGGGGGAGGGGACCCACTGGAACAGCTGTTGGGAGACAGATGGTAACCTCCCGTCAAGGCAGTCCAGCGTGTTCTTTAACGTGCACAGGGTAGGGCTCTCCCGCACACGGGGCCACGACTTAACGTCCCATCCGACGGACGGCGCCTTTTCAAGCCCATCGGTGTCCCCTACTGACCGTGTGCAGGGAGGGGAATTTTTGCGGAGAGGTACTGATAGTAAAACTATCCTTATTAGCATTGTCAAGGGGGGGGGGAGGATGATCCACTTGCCCCACCCCTGTCACGCCCTGCATGAAACTAACAATCAGTTTAGTGTTGTCAAAATATACAAAAGAAAATTTAATTTTGGAATAAGTATTAGTTGCTTTAGTTTAATATATATATTTATCTAAAAGCAATCAATTCAAGAATATAACGACTAAGTATATATCACTACTTCAATAGTCAACTGTTATATCATAGGTAATTTTACTAGTATATACAAAATTAAACTCTAATTCACTAGGTGATACTAGTGAACTTAACACTATATATGATTGAACACGATATACGCTCTTTACAGGGTTAGGATTTTTCATTCATTAGCTTATTACATTCACATCCGGTTAGGTTGTTTTGCCTCTGAGCGGCACTTTTTTTGCACACCATGGACTAAATGGCCAGGTCACATGGACTCCGAATACTCAGAGAAGGTTGGGGGAGGGGACCCACTGGAACGGCTGTTGGCAGACTGATGGTAGCCTCCCGTCAAGGCCATCCAGCTTGTTCTTTAACGTGCACAGGGTATGGCTCTCCCGCACACGGGGCCACGGCTTAACGTCCCATCCGACGGACGGCGGCCTTTTCAAGCCCATTAGTGTCCCCTACTGACCGTGGGCAGGGCGGGGAATTTTGCGGAGATAAATCTGAACGCTAACCCAGATGGGTCGCGAACCTGGGAACTACAGATTACGAGCCTAACGCGCTACCGACTGAGCCACCCCCGCCCCACATTCACATCTGGATATAAAAAGAAATTTAAAGGGTGGGGGAAGAAGCTTGGTTTCAAAAGCAGTAAGACATTTTCCCTCCGTTTCATACATTTTTAATAACTTTCATGAAAAATGCATGAAATAAAAAAATTTTCTTTCTCTCTATTACCCTTACATTAGCATTCTGAAAGGGGTGTGAACATTTCTCGCTTGCCCCTCCCCCCTCCCCCCTTAATACGACCTGATTACAATAATGAAACAAATATGGCCCCGTGTGCGGGAGAGCCATACCCTGTGCACGTTAAAGAACACGCTGGATGGCCTTGACGGGAGGATACCAGCTGTCTCCCAACAGCTGTTCCAGTTGGTCCCCTCCCCCAACCTTCTCTGAGCTTCCGGGGTCCATGTGACCTGGCCATTTAGCCCATGGTGTGCAAAAAAGTGCTGCTCAGAGGTAAAACATCCCAACCCAACCCCTCCCCCAATCTTCTCTGAGCCTTCGGGGTCCATGTGACCTGGCCATTTAGCCCATGGTGTGCAAAAAAGTGCCGCTCAGAGGTAAAACATCCCATCCCGATGCCAGAGATTTATCTCCGCAAAATTCCCCTACCTGCCCACGGTCAGTAGGGGGCACCGATGGGCTTGGAAAGGCCGCCGTCCGTCGGATGAGACGTTAAGCCGTGACCCCGTGTGCGGGAGAGCCATACCCTGTGCACGTTAAAGAACACGCTGGATGGCTTTGACGGGAGACTACCATCTGTCTCCCAACAGCTGTTCCATTGGGTCCCCTCCCCCAACCTTCTCTGAGCCTTCGGGGTCCATGTGACCTGGCCATTTAGCCCATGGTGTGCAAAAAAGTGCCTCTCAGAGGTAAAACAATCCGATCCAATACAAAGCCCTCAGTTCGACTTTACATCCGAAATACAAAGCTTTGAGTTCTTTCCGAGAAACTATAGAAATCTTTGCCTTCAGAGATAGATGCTGCAACAATAACACACTCCTGTTGCTTGGCGACCCCAACCACTATGGGCCAACTGGTAGCCCTCTTCTACACGCTACCCAAGACCAATCTCGACAGCTCAGCTGCCCAGCGATTGCTCGTTTCAACCTAGTGACGGGTACGGACGGCACTTGTGAAAATTTCTTTCTCCTCTTCGCCTCTTATTGCTGACACACAAATGTATCAAGATGCTCGTGCCAAAGCACTCTGTAGAACTCAACTACACAATGACTTTTGCTCCAATTCAAGAATCCTTAAACCTACTTCCGAGTACATTGAGATTTCTCTATACATAACTCCTTGCCCTGCCCACGATCAGTAGAGGACACAGATGGGCTTGGTAAGGCCGCCGTCCGTCGGATGGGACGTTAAGCCGTGGCCACATATGTGGGAGAGCCATACCCTGTGCATGTTAAAGAACACACTGGATGGCCTTGACGGGAGGCTACTATGTGTTTCCCGACAACTGTACTAGTTGGTCTCCTCCCCAACCTTCTCTAAGCCTTCGAGGTACATGTGACTTAGCCATTTAGCCCCTTGTATGATAAAAAGTACCACTCAGAGGTAAAAGAACCCAATCCAACTAAACCTACTTCCGCTGCAGGACTTTATTCAGCTGAAAATGTCTTCAAGAAAAAGTTATTAGTTCCACCTCTTTCACGTAACCATAGAATCGCTAACCTTTGGTACTTTCTGCTCCCCTGATTATGACTATTGAGTACAGTTGGAAACTTACTGTTACTTTTGCTTCTACAATCATGTAAAAGCACATTTAAGTGTCCGACCCATATAAACTGGTGAATAAACGGAGCGGGCAAAAAGAACGTTATTCTTTCTTATGAGTTCTAAAAATAAGTTAACTTTACTTCGACACTGTAATCAAGCTGTCAAAATTTAAAACAATAAGTAGCAAAATTCACTTTTTAGCCCTAAGATTAATATCATGTAGAGATATTCAAAAGAGAGCCTTATTATGGTAAGGGGGAGTGAATATGTATGTTTTGTTAAGGAGGATTTGATGAACTATACGTTAAAAAAAGGTGATTTTCATATTTTATGCATTTTAGGCACTGTATTAGTTTCGAGTCAGATGAGATCACCATCTAAAGTTGGAGTAAAAAGTTAGAACAGACCCAAGCAGTAGGTGCGTTCGATGTGAAGTTACTAAGTGGTCGAGTAGGGAACCTTTTATTTTGGCTGAGGAGTTATTTATGTAAACTGTATTTCTGTGCACAGCCTGCCTACACTTTTGGTGGTACAATTAAAAGACACACCAACACACGGGAATTGGTGGAGCAAAACAGCTTAATGGTTCGATTCATGATTTAGCAAGAACTAGACATTTTAAGCATTTTGAAATAATTTTCAGGGTATATAGCATATTAAAATACAAGTATTTACATTTATCGTTGTCAATCATTGGCATCAACTTGAAATTGATTATATACCATTCATTTTAAATTTGAGAGTTTGTGCCTTATACAGCGTTAGCTACCAGTAAAATAATTAGAAGTTGTTCTTAAATAATTTTTTATCTGCTATAGTTATACATTCAAATAAACACACGCTTCAAAAATATCCAGATCTTGTTTCTGCGATCTGCAGGGACTAAAAAAATGTTCAAATCACAGCCAATTGAAATCGAACAACAATCATTTTCAACTCTAGTAGACTATTTTTCGGTCCTTTACCTTGTTTGGTGAGTAGCTAATCCTTCAACTAACCACATATGGCAGAACAGGAAAATGACGATCACTCAGTTAGAATTTTGGACAAGAATCAGATCCGAACTCCCTGCAAAGCGGTTAAGTCCTTACAACCTGGTCTTTAGCCGATTTTAAGCTGCACCAACTTGAGCACAGAGAACGAGGGAAACTAGGAAATTTATTGATGTGAAATAAAGACGTTATTGCTAGAGAAGTGAGCGAGTCAACAAGAACGACGGCAATATGCCGTGAGATATATTTTGCAGATAGGAAATTAGTGACAGCTGGAAAAAACTTAGGCTAGTGAGACAGTTGAAAAAAATCTTCTGGGCCTGTTAGAGGGTACCCCTACAGCACTCCCAGAAGAGAGCTAGAACGGTCTGTACCCTGAAAGAACTGACGATGACTTTATGAATAGTGGGAGTCCCGTGTTAATGGGAAGTCCTGGATATGACTGACCGATCATCTTACCCTAGAGGGTGTATTTATATACCAGAATTCGGAGACCACAGTTTTGGGTGCAAAGGTCTTTTTTTCAATAATAGTATTGTGGAAGAGCTGATCTGAAATGCAGGATCTGTGAACTGTTTGAAGCCCCAAGTCCCACACCAAATCAACTGGCAAATAATGTCAGCGAAACAAAAAACTTTCCTTTTGAGTGTTCTCTTTGCTAATCATTGCTAAATGAAATGATGAAATCTGCATGCTTCCCTAGAGTTGGGTCACGCAGTTCCCCCCATTGGGGGACAATATGTTTCGAAGGAGACCAAACCTCGGAAGTGCGTACCTCTCTTCGATTCCCCTGCTTAGGATAGTCCTATCTCCCCACTCCTTGCTTAGATTCTGTTTTTCCGTTTCCCACTTCTCTTTGCTGCCTAGGAAAGGTATGTCATGCCCACAGTTCCTGGACTGCGGACTCGATGCATTTTTTGACTCAATCACTCCCTCCATTTTGCCCCGCCCTGCCCACGGTCAGTAGGGGACACCGATGGGCTTGGAAAGGCCGCCGTCCGTCGGATGGGACGTTAAGCCGTGGCCCCGTGTGCAGGAGAGACATACCCTGGGCACGTTAAAGAACACGCTGGATGGCCTTGACGGGAGGCTACCATCTGTCTCCCAACAGCTGTTCCAGTGGGTCCCCTCCCCCAACCTTCTCTGAGCCTTCGGGGTCCATGTGACCTGGCCATTTAGCCCATGGTGTGCAAAAAAGTGCCGCTCAGAGGTAAAACAACCCAACCCAACCCTCCATTTTGTTGTTTTCTTCGCTCCCCTTCCCTGACCTTACTTTATGCTTCAGCCTTTAATCCTCAGCACTCATACCAGTGAGAACGAAGCCCTCCAAGACACAGTTTTTCCAACTTTCGGCAAAAGTTGATGATCCTCTCTAAAAAGTAAACATGTGAATCACAGCAGCTGATGTCAGTTGTCCAGCTGATGAAGCGACTCAGAGCTGGCCAATGTGCTGTCACCCCAACCCTCGACTCTATCAAGTGGTCCAACAAAGTAAATAAGACATATCTCTTTACTCTTCAGACATGAAACAGTGCTGTAATTTCCCTCGCTCATAAAGTGTCCTTACATACAGTATGATGACTAAAGGCAAGTGATCTGGGGACTAGAGATCATCCCTGGGGATGAGTACTCGCACATTTGACTCACCGCACCAGGAACAATTGAGGAGGAAACAAACCTTGCAGACAGAACTGACCGATTAAACTACCCGGATGACTGGAGAGTGAATGACTCGTCATATTAGGAGTCTTTGCAAACTTTTTGAGGAGGAAAATGAGGTACAGGCATTATATCTGTTTCGGTCTCCATTTCTTACTTCAAAAGTCGTGGACTGGACTAAAAGTCTTACTTCAAAAATCCTGTTAGTTGCGGACTGGAAACATGGCTTAGACAATACAAAAATAATGTTTCATTCATCTATTAAAATATTGCCTTCAAAATTCATTGCTAAAGGTGGCCTAGATCACTGCACAAAAAACTTTTTTTCCTCGCGACTAAGGACTAGTCACTGCTCGCTTTCACTGCTCTAGCAGTTCTAGCAGTGTTTGAGCAAATTCTGAATCGATAAATGTGTTCTCCTGGAAAGCTTGGTATGTTGATATTTTCCATGTACGTGTTTTTTGGTTAACCCCTGAGAGAAGTGGGTGAAAAGGTTCTCTACATAGTGTAAATATCTATTTTTCTATTGTGATTTATTTCAATACTGGCTGCCTTAATTTGAATTGTGATTGAGGTCCCTGTGGATAACACACGGAAATTTCACCCTGTCCTCCTTTTGTATTGCTTCTCTTCACGTCTACCACTTCAATCATCGGGAGTTGGGTACGACAGCAAGAATCCACAAAATCTTCTTACACGATAAATAAAGTAATAGAAACGATCGTAGGAAAGAAGTGGAGAAATTGGGTTAAATGGAACAGTCAGTGTTATTAATAAAAAAAAACAGTTCTTCTTCAAAAAACGTGTTGCCAGATGTCGTATTAGTCGCAGACTGGAAATTCTACTTTTTCCACACAAAAATAATGTTTCGTTCATAATTGCTAGTTACCAGTTAAATAATTAGAACTCTTTCTTAAATAACTTTTGATCTGCTATAGTTATACCACAAAAAGTCTAAGGAAAAAGAAGGTCAGCTTCGCACAAGCGTAAGTGGCGCCGCTCTGCGAAATTTTGCCGAAGCTGAACATGGCAAATTGGTGTGCACGCAGAAAAACTGTAAGGGGCGGTGTGCGCATGCGCAATGTAATAATTTTAATTATTGCAATGTAAATAATTTTTAGCGCAATGTAATAATTTAAACATTGTAACTATGGTTTGTCTTACTCTTTATATATTTATTGTGATTTAATTAGTGTTTCAACCTGTCTAACATCCATGGCTATTTGCGTACAGTGGTAGCTGACCCTAAAGTTATTCAATGAGTATTTTATCCATTCAGGAGTTCATGTTACGATAGCTGAAGATGCCGTAGTAAGTATATTTTGAGCAATTTCGCAGAATTTTTAAAATTAGTATCTAAATTAATACATTTAATCATCTTGCAAATACATAAGTCAATGTATGTTGCAGTTTTGTGTTCCCTAGAGAATATCGATGTATATAAGTGTCTGCACTCTGTTCTAATAGTAAATTTTATTTATGGTTGGTACGAGAAGTGCCTGCTGCCATCTATTGACAGTTTATATAAGTAAGAAACTCGATATGACTTTAATTGAAAGTATCCAAAATTTTATAAAATATAATTAAACAAAACATGTTGTCTCACATTAAGCCATAAATTTCAATTTATTATAATGCATTAAATATTGTAGAGTGTTCAAAATATAAAATATTTTTTGTTAAGTATAGCTACTAACCTGTTTTACAAAATGGGATTTTATTAAGGAAAATAATTTTAAGTAATTATTGTTATTTTCTTTCTAAACGAAAAGAAAATAAACTGAATGAGCAGAAATAACATTTTGAAAGGAGTCAAATTGTATGTAAAATTAGACATGTGGTGTAAGCAATTGAAAACTTTGATCGGCGGTGCAAAAATAATACAGGGTACTCGCTCCTCTCCCTGGCTAGGTGGCTTCACTGCAATGCACGAATTTGCCATGTTTAGAGGGCGCTGCAACCGAAAAGTTTACATTACGTCTATGGAAGCTAGCTCTCTTCTCCCTTAGACACTCCTTGGTTATACATTCCAAGTGGTACAGTCGCTCAAAATTTTTTTTTCTGAATTCTGTTATCAACCATAGTGTTCGGATGCTTTTTTGAGCGACAGTACACAGTTCAATTATCTCCAGATCTTGTTTCTGCGATCTGCAGGGACTAAAATTGTTCAAAGCGCAGCCAATTGAAATCGAACAACAATCATTTTTAACTCTAGAAAATTATTTTTCGGTCCTTTACCTGTCATATTATAGTTAAAGCCCTGAGCTGATGCGGACAGATATTCGTGGATTTATCAGCCGATATCCGCACTCAAAAGTACTTGCAGATAAGTGATTCAAAAGTACTTGGCAGATAAGTGGTAAGAAATTCATTTTTATGCAGATGGGATCTGCAGCAACGTGAACACACATAACATCATTAGTGATGATGTACGTGAGTAAAAATATCTTTAGATAGAAAAGAAAACAAATGTTGGAAAATTTAATGAAGATATTCACTTTAAAAAGATAACATTCATTTGAAGAGCCACAAATGAAAAACATAATTTATCGGTGTCCCCTACTGACCGTGGGCAGGGCGGGGAAGGCTGTCAGGTGAAAAAAAGATCTTGGTAGAAATTATAGACTTCTTGTCTAAAGCCAATTTGGTCCGAAATGATATTCCCTCCCACTTCCACTTGCGTCATTGTGCGCTTTTCTCGAGAATTTCGCTTGAATTTCGCAAGTGGGCTGCTGGGGTTGTTGGCCTCGTCTGGCCTGCCGCTTGCAGGGTTTGGTCTCGCCTCAGGGCTTTTCGCTGTGCATTGCTCGTTGGGTTCTCTTTTGGTGTCGGCGATGATGTATCTGTTGTAGTTGTCATCGGCTTCTGTATTGTGTAGGCTGCTAGGGCCTGTCTTGAGAAAGTTTGACGCTTCCGCTTTTTCCCTGCCAGACGCTTTCCAGCTATTTTGGGTATGTCCCTCACCCCCCTCTGAGTTCGTCCCACCAGGCTGCTTGTTCTGGTGTTTAAAATTTTAATCGATTCACAGAGCGTCAATTTTCCTAAGACCACTTGACGTAACTTTGCATTCTCACCAACTTCAACCGCTGAAAAATACTAAGGTGCCTTTTGAATCAACTTTTGAATCAATCAATTGCTCCATTTCACCTAGATTTATGAACCAACAAAAATACCTCTTATGCCGGTATTTAATAGTGTCAACGTGAAACCACTGCAATGCAATATTCTTCTTTATAGTCGATTGATCATTCAACTTGTACGACAGACTTGGCGAAATAAGCGAGGAAATATTGAGATACTTTTCAAATCAGTGCATTGAAAAAGTAGTTTTATCACTTTACAAAGCGTAGATTTTGCGGGAAATATGGAGTTATAGTTACCATCAAGGAAAATAGAAGGCGTAATCAACCAACCATAATATATTTCAACTTAAATGATCTTAGCGTTTATTTTTATTAAATAGTTACTATTCTCAAATTTGTACACAACATTTTTATAACCTTATTATCTATCATAGTCTGTAAAAAAGTAAACCCTACCACACGAACCTAAGAAATTTAAAATGAGGATTTAATAGGCGACCAAAAGGTTTGAGATTTATTTTTATAACTTTATTAGCTATCAGCGTCTGTAACAAAGTAAACCTTACCTAATACGAATGTAAACATTTGAAAATGACAATTTAACAGGGAATAGCGAGTTAGATACTGTGAAAACAAAACTAGCGAAATGCAATATTTAAGTGGATTGAAAGAGGTGGCGCCATCTTTTGACGAAGTTCATAACTAAATGGAAATAATAGTAAGCGATTATCTGTATCAACTACCTTTCGGTGAAATTGACCACACATATTCCCGAAAAAATTTCAAAAACCTTTAAGTTTGAAAATCAATCATTTTTTTGTCATCCCAAGAAAGTGCTGATTAAATGTTTTTTCTCATAATAGTGAAGAGCATATCATCATGTTTCAGAGGGGCAGGGGTGGCTCAGTTGGTAGCGCGCCAGGCTCGTAATCTGTAGTATCCCAGGTTCGAGTCCCAGCTGGGTCAGCGTTGAGATTTATCTCCGCAAAATTCCCTGCCCTGCCCACGGTCAGTAGGGGACACCGATGGGCTTGGAAAGGGCGCCGTCCGTCGGATGGGACGTTAAGCCGTGGCCCCGTGTGCGGGGAGTCATACCCTGTGCACGTTAAAGAACACGCTGGATGGCCTTGACGGGAGGCTACCATCTGTCTCCCAATAGCTGTTCCAGTGGGTCCCCTCCCCCAACCTTCTCTGAGCCTTCGGGGTCCATGTGACCTGGCCATTTAGCCCATGGTGTGCAAAAAAGTGCCGCTCAGAGGTAAAACAACCCAACCCAACACAACGGTCAGTAGGGGACACCGATGGGCTTGGAAAAGCCGCCGTCCATCGGATGGGACGTTAAGCCATGGCCCTGTGTGTGGGAGAGCCATACCCTGTGCACGTTAAAGAACACGCTGGATGGCCTTGACGGGAGGCTACCATCTGTGTCCCAACAGCTGTTCCAGTGGGTGCCCTCCCCCAACCTTCTCTGAGCCTTCGGGGTCCATGTGACCTGGCCATTTAGCCCATTAGCCAAAAAGTGCCGCTCAGAGGTAAAACAACCTAACCCACATGCCACGGCATTACGTCCCATCCGAAGGACGGCGCCCTTTCTCACCAAGGGCAAGTGAGGGTTTAGCGGATGAAAATCTCGTCCATCGCCCTCCTCTCTGAGAGATTAATAGAGCAATATGTAGTTATTTGGAATTTCTTTCATATTTTGACTTTGAAATCATTCATTAAGCGTGGATAAAATGATATATTAATTATATAATGGAAAGTTCTCAAAAAGTAATGGATATGCTATTGGAATGATGTCTACCGGATGGTTTAGTGAAAAGCTCTGACGCCACGTCAAGGCACCATCCATGTCAGAGTGTTTTGCTCTAACCTGGAGAAAACCCCTCCACACTTTGGCAGCTAGTGTGGAAGGAAAAAGAGGGACCATGATGCTAAAAAGCATCAATCAGAATTTATATTCTGTTGAGCGAATTTATTGGAAATATTTTCCGACAGAGATATTCGTCTGCATGGTCCAAATTTTCTGCACAGCGTCCCCTGTTTGCCAGAGTGATTGGTTTAAAAATCAGGTTCCCACTTGGCCCGTGGCTTCGTCTCTACACAAATTGTGATGGCTAGTGTATCACTTTTAATCTGTATATTCTGTTGTTCCCTGCACTAATGGTTAGTTTTGTATATTCTTCCGTCCCTCCGACATTTTACACAGTTTGAACACGAAGAATTTAATGGTGATGCAAAGGTCATTGCTCACTCGGCGCTCTCTCTCAAAGGCCATGGCAAACGATCGAGTATTTATTTCGTCAGATTTCAACCTTCTGTTATCCCTGATGTACTTTACCGAAAGGTCCCAAATTTCTTTGGCAGATTCCCCCTATCTGACCCCATGTTGGGTTAGGAAATCAAGTCCCTAACTGCAATGGAACGCCTAAATATATAATACCTTTGGAAATGTGGGAAATCTATCAACGGCAGCAGATTTAAATGCTATTTTACTTTCAAAGTTAGGGAGCAGTAAATGGCAACAATAGATTTGAGGAGCGATTATCGTTTCCCGTAGTAATAGCATGGTACATATTTTTGCCACTAGCAAGCCCCCCTTTTGTACGTTCGTCTTGATATTTGGCATTGAAATTCGGACCACACCCAGAAACATTCTCTGAAAATTTGCAGCCTCTATGTTGAATTCCCGATGAGTTATGGCTGCCACAGACATCGTCTTTTGTTATATAGATTAAAATAGGCAAATAAAATTGGGAATTTTTTTAAAATCCACGACTTTCCTATATAACAGACTTTTATTTGGTACGTAGCATATTGCTAGTAGTCTTAGAAGAACCATTTTGGCAAACATATAGAATTGAAAAACCAACAAATGATGAAAAAAATCCGAAAAAAATCCGAAAAAAAAATGAAAGATATTATCGGAAACTACCACTATATTTATTATACAAAATAATATAAATATATTCATTTCATTCTATGTTCATTTCTTCATGGATAGATCTCAGTAATACATCACGGATATATCTCTTTATGATATATCTAAAATTTAAACAAAATAGATTTTATTCCGAATGTATCAATCGTACATTCCCTAGTGCAGTGTCTCGCAAACTTTTTTACTCTGCGGCACACTGAATCTAATTTTTTTTTTCGCGGCACACCTAAAAGAAAATTTTTGGTGGTTACGTAAAAAGAGGAAGTTTTTGTCGGTGCACACCAATTTCCCAGGGTCGGCTTCGGCAAAATTCCGCAGAGCGGCGCCACGTACGATTTCTCCTTAGACCTTCTTTGGGAAGGCTACTTCAACATAATATTTCTTTGCAATGTGTATCAATTTATTAGAACTGAAGAGCATCTCTGTTAATTTTGACGATATCAGTTTTCTTATCATATATTATTTTCTCTCCAAACACTCCTTAAGGAATCAATAACTACCACTATGGTTTTTGAGCGATATTAATATCTATTAATATTTCTAGTTTCACTTTTCATGAATACAAAAACATTTATGTACAACGTTTTTTAAGAAAGCAGCAATCCTCTATCAGCCGGTCGGAGCCGGCGGCCTCGAACCGGACACAAGACCCAGTGTGACTTGAACTGAACGGGGTCCTTGTCCGGGTTTTCGGGAAGAGAAAGGGGGGCGGGAGCCTTTTTTATTTTATGCGGCCGAAACTTAATTTCCTGCGCAATGGCAGGAACCCGGATTTGGACCCCTCTCCCCTCAAGGGTGTTAAATGTTTTATGTTTTTTCTTTGGTTATGGCGAAAGGTTTGTATTTGTCTTTCTCTTGAAGCCCCACACGCATCTCAATTGTGCATGCTAGGAAGGGGGAAGGACGCCGTCTAATAAGACTTGGGAATATTTCCTAGCAAGCACATCCCATCCCAAACGCGTGTGGGGGCAGTGAATGCTATGTGAAAGAGTGAAAGTTGTTTGAAAGATGTGTGTTTTTGAGGGACAGCTGGCAGAGAACATTATGTTTTGCTGAGGCTGTCTCGCTGATCACATTAAATTAGTTTAACCTTATGCCCGACAGCTGAGTGTCTGAATCTTAGTTCGACGGCACAAGGGATTAAGAAAAACTCAAGTGAAACTGATTTTAGATATAATTTGCTTTCGAGAGTTTTTCCTACTTACAAAGAAGGAGAGATGTAGAAAGAGTTACGGGGAGATAAAATGGAGTATTTTCCCATAATCGTGGATAAATATATTTAAAATAGCAAAATTTACTCAAAAAAATTATCATAATTATATCTTGATAAATTTTATAAAATATTTAGTAAGGTTTATTTTGCTGAATATATTGGTTATTTTTGCAGAATAGACAGGATGTACGAACGGTGACAGAATAGACGGTGATGAGCGAATTGTGCAGAATAGACGGTAATGTGCTAAATGCCAGCAGAATAAACAATGATGAGCGAATGCCGTCAGAATAGGCAGTGATGAGTGAGTACCGTAAGAATAGAGAGAAAAAGTGGAGGGAATAGAAGAAGAACGTTTTTCTTTAATGTGATTAACCAGAGGCTATTGATAGAGGAAAAGAGAGTTACATGAATTACTAACATCAGTTAGTTGCATTTAGAACTCTTTTGGTTGTAGTAGAGACATCTGATAAAGTCTAATAATGCTTCACTATTGAGCAGATATTGATGTAGAAAGGTAAATTTAATCCATACGAAAGCATATCACGTTATCAGTCTATGATGCTAGGAAAATTCATAAAGTTTGTACACAAAACTATAACGTAGACAAATGAGAAGTATCGACGTCTGTAAGGTCAGCTCGTATCAGGTAATTATGTCTTTGTGGCACTTTATGTAAATAAGTAGCTTATTTTGCTTAATTTTTAGTGTATGTAATTTCCTGATATTTGGGTCCCTAAAGCAAACCTGGACTTTAACAAACACGACTGTTAAACAATGAGAGATCAAATATTATTTCTCAATATTCGAAGTAGAATCTGAAAGATAGGATCATGCACACAATAACTGACACAGATGGGCAACTCAATATTATTGTTTGCAGTGCCACCTGTAGCAGCTAGTCGTAAGTTTTTTCCCTACTAACTTTCAAACTGCGTGATTATATTTCTTTGCAGTTCGCTATTATTTGCTATTCTAATATAGCCTTAAACTAAAAGATGTAAAATATAAAATTATATTTGTTAAGATTATATATGGTTATTATAAAAATATCTAAAATTAATGATTGAATTTAAAACATAACTATTGTTTACATTTGGAATAAAAACTTAGTTAAGCTGTTACTCAGTAAAGGGAGGGAGTTGATTTTGTGCTACAATGACCTGATCATATATGGAAATCATCAATCTGGGTTAATTATCTGTGGGATTCTGAATCCTTTCAAATGATACAAATGAGTGCATACAATACTAGATCCCTTATTTTATAATATATCAATAGACGCATACAATACTAGATATCAAAATTTATATCAAATCTATATCAAAAACGCCACATATTTTATATAATATTATATTGTCTTATATCTTATTACAGATAAGTATTTCCAAATTAGTACGTAAAACTGACGCAATAAGGAAAGCACCATGTACATTTTAAACAATAGTAGAAATAATTATTCAAAGCCAAGGTCTCTTTTGAGCCGTGATTCTTTACTATATCAAAAGTTTAATTCTTAACTACCCAATGTTTCTATAATATTTATAGGTACTTTTGTATGTATTAAAATATATTATTAATATAAATAATCATTAAGTGCAATGATATTCACTTTAAATTTTCTGCATAATATTAGATTTTTCTTAAAATTGTGCAGAATATGGCAATGTAGATATTGTCGTGAATACTGATATAAAGTTTTGCTGTTTTTGAACTACGACTTTTCCAAAATAGTTTCACTTTGTACACAGTCATATCAGAATAATATGACCACCTACCATATATAAATATATACTATGGTAGGTGGTGATATTTTTCTGATACTACTGTGTAATAGATGGATTAAAATGTGGTTGAGATGGTTAAAATTCCCTGAACTTTGTGCTTCCTGTTTTCCCAAATTCTTTTATAATTACATCTAATCAAATTTTATATGTAAAATCAAAGGAATAAAAAGGGTTGTTTTCTCCAAACAGCAAAATTAAAGGTTTCAGTTGTAGGATAAGTTAAATTAATCATCATTTTGATACGCAAAATAAATCTGTGGAACACTTTTAATATAAAATAAGGGATCTAGTATTGTATCGTTAACAGGAAAATTCACATTAAAATATCATTAATAATAATTAAATTACATGACACTAAGATTATCGTAATTAAAATATCTACTACAGATTTAACTCCTTTAGGTATATATATGCAATTTAACCAGATATTCCACTGCATATTGCTTGCACTAAAATGTTTACAAAATAGTCATTTTTAAACAAGAATATATCTAATTTTTACACCTTACCTGCAAATTTGGATACCCACCTATACATCTATTTGATCCGAAATATATTTTTTGCAGCAAGCGAAATGATTGAAGGGAAACTGCAAGAAACAAAAATTAAAATTTTAAATTTTCCTATATTACGTAAGAAATATTTAATAGTAACGTAACAATTCTCTGTTGATAACAACTACGTGGTTAAAAATTTTGAAAAGCGTCATAAACTATTGTTACTATGAGTGCAGTAAATGTAAAATTTATTTAATATTCATAAAAAACTGAATTTGAATGAATTCAAAAGTTGAACGGAAGATTTTTAAAATCATTGCGCGTTAATAAAACGTCATAATTTGTGGGTAGATAAGGTCCACTTCCAGTGAATTTTATAAACATTCGCTGCAGGACAAATATAAATTTTTTTTCAGTTTCAAACTCTTTTATGAGATGAACTGCAGAGCGGACGTGATTTTGCTTAGGTCGAAGAAGTGATCTTTAGTTAGCTAAATCTTAATCTATCTAATCTTAATCTAAATCTTATATTCAATAAAAATTTTTAATTAATTTTTTTTAATTTTACTTTAATTTTCGTAATAGCCTTGGGCGAGATCGGGTATCCAACCCTGGTGGAGCTCTTGGTCGGCAGGATAGGTTAGAGATAGCTTCATATTTTATTTAAAATTTAGTATACATATAAAAAACACATCGGACCCAGCCGTCCCGTGGCCGAGTGGTTAGCACGCTTGGCGACTTATCTAAGGGACCTGGGTTCGAGCCCCGGATTAGGCATGGATGTATGTGTCGTTTTTCTGCTGAGGTCCTGCCATCCTCTCAGACCTTCTACTCTGGCATATAAACTGACAGGCTCCTGTCAGACCTCTGTGGCAAGCAGCTGCTTGAGGGGGTATTTATTTATTTATTTTATTTTTTTTATACATTTAGGATTTTAGAAATTTCAATTTGTGCATATTTTACTGCTCGCTTTTAATCTCTCTTGGAGATTAATTATATTTCTTTTCTAACTGACAATTTTACAATTGTCAGATTAAAGACTTTTTAAACTTCCGTTGAAGTTTTTTTTACAGGTTGGGTTGTTTTACCTCTGAGAGGCACTTTTTTAGCACACCATGGGCTAAATGGCCAGGTCACATGGACCCCGAAGGCTCAGAGAAGGTTGGGGGAGGGGACCCACTGGAACAGCTGTTGGGAGACAGATGGTAGCCTCCCGTCAAGGCCATCCAGCGTGTTCTTTAACGTGCACAGGGTATGGTTCCCCCGCACACGGGGCCACGGCTTAACGTCCCATCCGACGGAAGGCGGCCTTTACCAAGCCCATCGGTGTCCCCTACTGACCGTGGGCAGGGCAGGGAATTTTTGCGGAGATAAATCTCAACGCTGACCCTGCTGGGACTCGAACCTGGGAACTACAGATTACGAGTCTGGCGCGCTACCGACTGAGACACCCCCCATCCCTTTTTTACAGGTTATACAGTTCCGATTAACGAATCTTCTTTAATTAGTATAAGTCCGAATTATTTGAATTTCCTGTGTTTGTATAGTAAACATTGTATTGTATAGTGCACAATGTTGTTATATTTATTTCTATATTTATCTACAAGTCAGTAGATAAATTCTCTAATCGTTACTTTCAGTAAATACTAGTTAGTTTTTTATTGTGTCTTGAACTGCAAACTGCATTGCAACCGTTTTTGGTATACTGTAACCTATTTTAACAAGTGATATAAATTGGTATTAAATATAACTTGTAAAAGAATTTGCAAGCATTTATATATTTTATATAATTAAATTGCAATCTGAATTTTGATTTATTAAAATCACAAACAATATCGAAATGCCAGCTATCGCTAAACTTTAAAAAAACACATCGGACCGCTCAGAGGTACCGCAATTCCGAAGTTTCGAATCTGATCACACAAAGACACGAGAATTGGGAAATTACAACACTGCAAAGAGGCAGGGGTGGCTCAGTCGGTAGCACGCCAGGCTCGTAATCTGTAGTTCCCAGGTTCGAGTCCCAGCTAGGTCAGCGTTAAGATTTATCTCCGCAAAATTTCCCCGCCCTGCCCACGGTCAGTAGGGGACACCGATGGGCTTGGAAAGGCCGCCGTCCGTCGGATGGGACGTTGAGCCGTGGCCCCATGTGCGGGAGAGCCATACCCTGTGCACGTTAAAGAACACTCTGGATGGCCTTGACGGGAGGCTTCCATCTGTCTCCCAACAGCTGTTCCAATGGGTCCCCTCCCCCAACCTTCTCTGAGCCTTCGGGGTCCTTGTGGCCTGGCCATTTAACCCATGGTGTGCAAAAAAAGTGCCCCTCAGAGGTAAAACATTCCAATCCAAAACAACACTCAACGGCTCCGAGCTACGTCATTCCGGTCCGCTCAGAGGCATCCGACACTATTATTACCAATCCGGACCACTCAGAGTGTTCTGATTCTGGGAAAATTACGCATAGTTGTCAACTTCTTGATCAGCAAAGAAAACTTTTAAAAGCACTCAATAACAAGATTGAGTTGCTTCCTCCACTTCATATCATTAATGATATGAGTGCAGAGTTGGGTTGATTTACCTCTGAGCGGCACTCTTTTGCACACCATGGGCTAAATGGCCAGGTCACATGGACCCCGAAGACTCAGAGAAGGTTGGGAGAGGGGACCCACTGGAACAGCTGTTGGGAGACAGATGGTAGCCTCCCGTCAAGGCCATCCAGCGTGTTCTTTAACGTGCACAGGGTATGGCTCTCCCGCACACGGGGCCACGGCTTAACGTCCCATCCGACGGACGGCTGCCTTTCCAAGCCCATCGGTGTCCCCTATTGACCGTGGGCAGGACGGGGAATTTTGCGGAGATAAATATCAACGCTGATTCAACTGGGACTCGAAACTGGGAACTACAGATTACGAGCCTGGCGCGCTACCGACTGAGCCACCCCCGCCCCATATGAGTACAGAGAAAGATGAAGAAATCAATCAGGCCATTCTTCAGCGCTTTTATTTTGAAAGAGCAGTTAAAGAACACAGCTGCTCTGAGGATAATAGCAGTAAGTCTACTATGCAGCTCATTGCTGCCACCAACGTTTACATTATGGAATCTTCACCTATTGAAGATCATGGCAAAAACAAGTTAGAGAACAGTGATCAAGGTTTGAAACCTGTTAAAAAGGGATGCAAAAGGACCTTAGGCCTTAGTGCAAGAGGGCGGGGGTGGCTCAGTCGGTAGCGCGCCAGGCTCGTAATCTCTAGTTCCCAGGTTTCAGTCCCAGCTGGGTCAGCGTTGAGATTTATCTCCGCAAAATTCCTCCGCCCTGCCCACGGTCAGTAGGGGACACCGATGGGCTTGGAAAGTCCGCCGTCCGTCGGATGGGACGTTAAGCCGTTGCCTCTTGTGCGGGAGAGCCATACCCTGTGCACGTTAAAGAACACGCTGGATGACCTTGACGGGAGGCTACCATCTGTCTCCCAACAGCTCTTCCAGTGGGTCCCCTTCCCCAACCTTCTCTGAGCCTTCGGGGTCCATGTGACTTTGCCATTTTATTTTTTCCATGTGACCTGGCCATTTAGCCCATGGTGTGCAAAAAAGTGCCGCTCAGAGGTAAAACAACCCAACCCAACCCTTCGTGCAAGATGCGCCTTTCTGATTATTATGATGCATTAGTGGTGCAAGTGGTGCTTTTATGATGCATATCATCTGTATGATGAATCTTGCATCACTAGTCAATACAAATACTCTTTACTCTCTAGCCAGTGTGCTTCAGACGAAAAATATAAGTGGCGATGTAGCAATATCCTCAAAAACACAGAACGTTTCCTCGCTTCAGACTAAAGTTAAGAGGGACAAAATGCCACCAATAGATTTGCGGCAACATAAAAATTGGCTGAATACTCATAAGAAGCTAGTTACATTGGCTGTGGAAGCATTTACAGACAAAAATCTAGTGACACCATTAGAGTTCAAACGAAATGCAGCTAAGATTATAGAACAATTGCAAACTTTACTTTTCATACATACCAGCACAAATCAGAAAAGAATTTGAAGGTGATCATCAACTACTATTGTACGCTGTTTAAATCAATAAACATTATTTGGTTCAGTATAAATAGACATTATTTCGAAATACAGTAGTAGTAACAGATAGGTTGGGTTGTTTTACCTCTGAGCGGCACTTTTTTGCACACCATGGGCTAAATGGCCAGGTCACATGGACCCCGAAGGCTCAGAGAAGGTTGGGGGAGGGGACCTACTGGAACAGCTGTTGGGAGACAGATGGTAGCTCCCCGTCAAGGCCATCCAGCGTGTTCTTTAACGTGCACAGAGTATGGCTCTCCCGCACACGGGGCAACGGCTTAACGTCCCATCAGACGGACGGAGGCCTTTCCAAGCCCATCGGTGTCCCCTACTGACAGTGGGCAGGGCGGGGAATTTTGCGAAGATAAATCTCAACGCTGACCCAGCTGGGACTCGAACCTGGGAACTACAGATTACGAGTCTGGCGCGCTACCGACTGAGCCACCCCCCGCCCCCGCCCCCGTAGTAACAGATAATACAAGCTTTAGTTTTATGACAATCCTGCTTTGCAAATTTGATATGTGTATACTGAATCGCATTATTCCTAGCCTTATCCTTATGCGCACATACCGTCTGCATATACATAAATTTTGCCGTGAGAACCTTCGACATTACAGACTTTTCATCTATCTTGGTTCCCTAACCGTTATGCAAATTAGGACTTCTCTGTCGATCTTTTATTAGACGTTCACATCAGATGAATGAATTTTGGTACCTTTGATTTGGTTTCCATATACGCCAGTGAGGCACAATATTTCTGAAAATTTCCATTTGATTTGAGAACACGCTTCATGACTTTCAATGATAATGTTTTGAAGTTTGTACAGTATTTCTGACTTGAAAACCTTATATTAGGATTTTTATATATGGGAACGTTGAAACTTCTGTCTTCCAGCTATTGCATTTAAAATAATTCGTTTCCTCCTTAGAGGAAGACCATACTAGACATTGGACGCGATTTTAATTAACGTTACTAATGTCAAAATACTAATTTTTAATTAATTTTATAATAAAAAAATAAATAAATACCCCTCAACAGCTGCTTGCCACAGTGGTCTGACAGGAGATTGTCAGTTTATGTGCCATAGTAGGTTTGAGAGGATGGCAGGACCTCAGCAGAAAAACGACACATACATCCATGCCTTACCCGGGGCTCGAACCAAGGTCCCTTAGATCAGAAGCCAAGTGCGCTAACCACTCGGCAAATTCGAAAACAAGTGTTAATAATTTCCTAATAAAGTGGCAAAAGATCAGTGCCCATGCAAATAGATTTGTAACACACTCTAACATCGAAATTACGAATTTCTATCGAAAAATAGATTGTTCAAAATATAAATTTGAAGTTATACGCATTTTGCACATTTAGCGCTGTCTAACGATAAAAGCTAAAACCCTCTGGTGTTTGTAAAATGTCAAACGTAACATTCATTAGTTCCCATTTAACTGAAGAAGAATTTTTCAATTAGCAATTGAAATAAAAAAAACTGTGGTGTCACACTAACACTTTACGAAAAAAGGAAAATAATTATTGTTGGTGCGACCCTCAGACTCCAGCATCAGGGTTGGGTTGTTTTACCTCTGAGCGGCACTTTTTTGCACACCATGGGCTAAATGGCCAGGTCACATGGACCCCGAAGTCTCAGAGAAGGTTGGGGGAGGGGACCCACTGGAACAGCTGTTGGGAGACAAATGGTAGCCTCCCGTCAAGGCCATCCAGCGTGTTCTTTAACGTGCACAGGGTATGGCTCTCCCACACACAGGGCCTCGGCTTAACGTCCCATCTGACGGACGTCCCATCTAACGTCCCATCTGATCGACATCTGATGGCCTTTCCAAGCCCATCGGTGTCCCCTACTGACCGTGGGCAGGGCGGGGAATTTTGCGGAGATAAATCTCAACGCTGACCCAGCTGGGACTCGAATCTGGGAACTACAGATTACGAGCCTGGCGCGCTACCGACTGAGCCACCCCGCCCCCCAGCATCAGGACTTCTCAGTCGATCTGAATTCGAAATTCGAAATTTCTAGCATAAATGCATCATTTCTAACATTCATTGGGGCGGGGGTTGCTCAGTCGGTAGCGCATCAGGCTCGTAATCTGCAGTACCCAGGTTCGAATCCCATCTGGGTCAGCGTTGAGATTTATCTCAGCTAACCCCCGACTCAGCCCTAGGTGAGAAAGTGGTCACCGTTGGTCTTCTGAAGGTTGCCATCAATCGAATGGGATGTTAAGACTCATCTCCGTCTGCTTCACATTCCGTACCCTGTGTGGGGGCGGGGATTGCTCAGTCGGTAACGCGCCAGGCTCGTAATCTGTAGTTCCCAGATTCGAGTCCCAGCTGGGTCAGCGTTGAGATTTATCTCCGCAACATTCCCCGCCCTGCCCACGGTCAGTAGGGGGACACCGATGGGCTTGGAAAGGCCGCCGTCCGTCGGATGGGACGTTAAGCCGTGGCGCCGTGTGCGGAAGAGCCATACCCTGTGCACGTTAAAGAACACGCTGGATGGCCTTGACGGGAGGCTACCATCTGTCTCCCAACAGCTGTTCCAGTGGGTCCCCTCCCCCAACCTTCTCTGAGCCTTCGGGGTCCATGTGACCTGGCCATTTAGCCCATGGTATGCAAAAAAGTGCCGCTTAGAGGTAAAACAACCCAACCGTACCCTGTGCACGTTGAAGAACACGCTATATGGACTTGATCGGAGGCTTTCATCTGTCTTCAAAGAGGTGTCCAGTGGGTCCTTTCGCCAGTCTTCGCTGAGTCCTTGGGGTCTTTTTGACCTGGCGTTAAGTTCAATGTGTGCAACATAGTACCGCTCAGAGGTAGAAACTGTCGATGACTGATTTAAGCGATTGCGGAAGTACATAGCTTTTAATGGGAATACTTTAAGTAGGATAAAACTTCTGTGGATTCGGATGATAAAATTTAAAGGGAAGACATAATTTTTTCGAATTAAATATTTCACCCTCGTATATATGCAAAATTGAGTTGTTGGGTTTCTTTTATCTTTGAGCAGCACTTCTTTTGCACACAGTGGATTAATGGTAAGGTCACAAGGACCCTCAAGGCTCAGAGACGATTGGAAGAGAACAGCTGTTGGGGGATGTATGATAGCCTCCCGTCAATGCCATCAAGCATGCTCTTTAACGCGCACAGGATATGGCTCTCTCACACACGGAGCCACTGCTTAACCTCCCATCCATTGGTCCAAATGGATAAATCTCAACTTTGTCCCAGCTGGGACTTGAACATGGGAATTTAGGATTACGAACCTGGCGCACCATCAACTGAACCACCATCGCCACTGTACATAATTGAATAGCCAAATTCAAAAGCAAAATATAACTAAAAAAATATTACTACCAGTAAAGGATATCACTACCCAATTTTGTGGATTGATTAGGAAAATTCAGGTGGATAACCATATTTTTAAAGAACAACAATTGAGGTGCACTAAAGCGTTCTCGATGTTTTCGTGTAGTTAAAAAATAAAATATATAAATACCCCCTCAAGCAGCTGCTTGCCACAGAGGTCTGACAGGAGCCTGTCAGTTTATATGCCAAAGTAAAAGATCTGAGAGGATGGCAGGACCTCAGCAGAAAAACTACACATACATCCATGCTTACCCGGGGACGTTTTTTAAATTACTTTCAAAAAGCAAACGCAGATGGCACCCATCAACTAATATAACTCAGATATACAGTATATGTACTACCACCTCAGATACAGTTCAAAAACTTTGTAATACATATTCTCTTTTTGATTCACTCTAGGATTCTTAGACGATTGTGCAATCTAGAATGCATCTTTTTAGATAAAATATCTGAAAGCAAACACAACCTCATAAATTCGCCAATTTAGGTACTTAGTTCTAACCGAATTTCGGAAAATGCTGGATTTTTTTAGGTTCTGAATGTAGTCGAAATGTCCAAGGGCAAATCGGACAATTGTGCGATAAAAATACAAAATGTGTATACACAGTGTACTAGAAATTATTCGATGCTTCATCACTGCTCGATTTCGAAACCGTCAACTCCGATCCTTACTACTTGGGGCTAGGATGGATCTCTCGGTAGCGCACCAGGTTCATAATCTCTAGTTCCCAATTCCAGTTCCAGTTGGGTCAGCGTTGAGATTATCTCCCCATGGGATTGGAATCGCCACTGTCCGTCTGATGGGACGTTAAGACATGGCCCCGTGTGAAGGAGAGTCATACATGCTCCTGTTAAAGAACACGCTGGATGGGCTTTACGTGATGATACCATCTATTTCCCAATAGCTGTTCTAGTAAGCCCCTCCCCCAACCTTCTCCGAGCCCTCGGGGTCCTTGTGATCTGGGGGCATTTAGCCCATTCTGTGCAAAAGAATGCTGCTCTGAGCTGAAACATCCCACTAATCCTTACTTGACCTTGAAGACCAATGCAACCAATGCTCAGAAATTTAACGATGTTTCTGAGATATGCTATCGGAAATCTCTCCAAGGTACTAATTTTCAACTCTCTATCCCCGTATACTGAAATTTCACCTTTGACCTCAAAGGATCCATTGCACACAAATTTCGCAACATTTCTAAGAACTGCGACCTAAATTACTCCCAGACACCAATTTCAGTTATTCTAGCACTGGTGTATTGATATTTCACCTCGAATGACTATTCCATCCAAAATTTTAAATTCTGAGATCGTTCCAAAATACCCCTAGCACCCAATTTTCAGCTCGCTCGCATCAGGATGAATATATATAGGGTGACGCCAAAAGGCTATGTTTTACCACGGCCATTATATTCTTGAAATATGTCAAATGACACCTTATCTTTTATATAAGCCATATAAAACTACTTTAAAGTTTGTAGCAAATGCACCAAATGAAAAATCGTATGGTGCCTGATAGAGAATTATCACATAATTAATATTATGCCCCCCCCATAATATTTTAAAGTTGTATCATTGTTTAACCCTTTCAGGACCATAAGGTTTCTAAGAGTAAATATTAGTATGTAACTGTTTATTTTAGTTTGTTTAGACGTAAAATAAATAAAAATCATAAGAAAAATACATAACAATGTATAGTTTTTTTTAGAATTTTATGGGAAATATTTTTCCCAATGGACTATAAAGGTAACAAAAATTATAGTTAGGCTTATTATGCAATATATTTTATTTATTGGTTTATTAGAACAAAATGTTAATTAAAATAATACAAAATTATGAAATAAAATTACTATACAAAATGATGTGCTAATTATGATATTCTGCGAAGCAATTTCTTTTGATAGTGAGGCAAAGATGGACATTGCACATAGTACATATATTATGCTTCCTGACAGTTCTGTTTTTGTTTCCTAAACGTTCCCGTTTACGTAATTGCGTTACGTAATGGAATACGTTTAACGTAATGGCATACGTTCTATTTTGACATTCTGTATAAAAAATGCAGATAAGGTTATAATTAAATACGACAATCACCAATTTTGAAATGGGAAAAATGTTTCCCTTAGTCGTGAAAGGGTTAATCAAAAGTTTCTAATGTTGAAAATGGATATTTAAATAGCTTTGATTATGGTCTTTAATTTATCTTCAGTCACTTTTTTCCATTAAATGCATATTTTAGAAATTATGGAGCTTCCAAGTTAGGTAGGTTCTCATTGACATTATCAGAGAAATTATGTAGGGTTTCAGTAAGGTAAATCAAAAGCATAGGAAATGAATAATGTGGGTATTACGTTCTCTCCCGTTTCTTGATTTATTATTTCTTTCTATGAATTTATAATGAACCTTTATTTAATGAGTTTACATATAAAGCAAGGGAAAATTCCCCACCCCCTTCCCCAAGTTTTCGCAATCCACTCTCTCCTATCCCCTTCCGCTAGCTCTAACTACACTACTATAGTAAACAGTTGAAATAAAAAAAAGTTTTCAATTTACAAAGCAAAACTTTAGCATTACTTATTACCTATGAAATGTTTTCCCTTTGACCGTTTTCAAAGGATTATTGACGTATTCGTATACTACGCACGTACCCATTTTTTAAATACATTCTGAAGTTCGTTAGCACAATTGGGTTTGGTTGTTTTACCTCTGAGCGGCACTTTTTTGCACACCATGGGCTAAATGGCCAGGTCACATGGACCCCGAAGGCTCAGAGAAGGTTGGGGGAGGGGACCCACTGGAACAGCTGTTGGGAGACAGATGGTAGCCTCCAGTCAAGGCCATCCAGCGTGTTCTTTAACGTGCACAGAGTATGGGTCACAGCTTAATGTCCCATCCGACGGACGGTGGCCTATTCCAAACCCATCGGTGTCCCCTACTGACCGTGGGCAGGGCGGGGAATTTTGCGGAGATAAATCTCAACGCTGACCCAGCTGGGACTCGAACCTGGGAACTACAGATTACGAGCCTCGCGCGCTACCGACTGAGCCACCCCCGTCCCCGTTAGCATAGTGATAGCACACTTACGAGTAGGAACAATATGGCGACTGCCGGTTATAGTTTTCAAGCGATAGGCGCCTCCCCCTCTTCGTACCTCCATGGCCTAACATATGCTTTTCCAAGAGTATTCGCCGCACCCTTAATGGCGCCGCCTTACCAGCTCTTTTATTTAGTGAGCTCACTCCCTAGATTGTATCTTTTGTTAAAAAATTTTTGAAAAAAAACGATAATGAAATGCAAAAGAATGAACAGAATTAAGTCAAAAAACATGCGTGTAAAACAACTGAAAAGATATTCGCAATTCAAAGATATTACGAATACTATATATAATACGTTAGCGAGAAGTTAAATGAAGTATTCTGACAAAATTCTGCGCCACACTGACGAATACGGTCTCCAGGCATATCCAAAAATGTGATCAAAACAGTTCAAGTAAGAAGAAAGGTAACAAAAAAAGACAGAAATAACTGCTCCGATACGGAGCTCCAAAGCAAAGGATAACTGCAAAACAAAACGTCTTCACACTTTGATATTTAGCAGGAAAATGAGAATTAAGGTCGGTTGCTGAAGACGGTAGTGGTTGAATTGTTGTTGTTTGGGTTGTTTTTATGTCTCAGCGTCACTTTTTCGTACACAATGGACTAAATAGCCAGGTCACAAGGGCTCAGAGAAGATTGGGGAATTGGACCACTGGACAGCTGTTAGGAGACATACGGTAGCCTCCCTTCAAGGTCATCCAGTGTGTTCCTTAACGTGCACAGGGAATGACTCTCCAACATATCGGCCATGTTTTAGGTGGGAAACATTTTAATTAATGTAACAATGTCAATTTAATATGTTCGATGCTAAATTGCTAGTTTATGCTAAGCTGGTCAAACAGTGTTAAATCATTTACTATGTACTATGCTCGATCGCGAAAGATTATCTGTCTTAAAAGGGGCGGGGGTGGCTCAGTCGGTAGCGCGCCAGACTCGTAATCTGTAGTTCCCAGGTTCGAGTCCCAGCTGGGTCAGCGTTGAGATTTATCTCCGCAAAATTCCCCGCCCTGCCCACGGTCAGTAGGGGACACCGATGGGCTTGGAAAGGTCGCCGTCCGTCGGATGGGACGTTAAGCCGTGACCCCGTTTGCGGGAGAGCCTTTCCCTGTGCACATTAAAGAACACGCTGGATGGCTTCGACGGGAGGCTACCATCTGTCTCCCAACAGGTGTTCCAGTGGGTCCCCTCCCCCAACCTTCTCTGAGCCTTCGGGGTCCATGTGACCTGGCCATTTAGCCCATGGTGTGCAAAAAATGCCGAGAGTGACAATTGATTGAACAAACAGAAATTTCCTCTTTTTCTCTATTTAATGCTTTTTTCAAACTTAATTTGCATGGCGTTAAAAATTTCCCTGTGCTTACCAATATTGGAGAAATATTGTATAACTGAAAACATTGCTAAACAGTAAAACCACCAGTAGAATTATGGGCAAAATTAATACAAGTTTTAAAGTTTCCGTTTAATCACCAATTGCGGATGAGATCAAACCAGAAATCTATCGTGTTTGGATGAACCTTTTCGGACGCATCCCAAAATATTACATGTAGTGATATACACAGAGGGGCCAAAATCATGGGATACGTGACAAATAACGGGTTGGTCCTCCTCGAGCCCTCAGCCAAAGAAAGTCTAAGGAGAAGAAGGCTAGCTTTGCACAAGCGTAAGTGGCTCCGTCTGCGGAATTTTACCGAAGCTGAACGTGGCAAATTGATGTGCAAGCACAAAAACAACTGTAAGGGGCGATCTGCGCATGTGCAGTGTAATCATTTTAACCCATTGCAGCTATGGTTTGTCTTACTATTGGTATATATATATTGCGATTTAACCAGTGTTTCCAAATGTCTAACAGCCATGGCTGTTTGGCACAGTGGTAGCTGACCCTAAAGTTATTCAAAGAGTGTTTTATCTCGTTCAGGAGTACATTTTACGAAACCTGGAAAAGCCGTTGTATGTTTATTTTGAGTAATTTTGCAGAATTTTTAAAATTAATATGTAAATTAATACATTTAATCATCTTACGAATATATATAAGTCAACGTATGTTGCAGGTTTGTGTTCCCTGGAGCATATCGATGTACATTGTCTTCTGCACTTTGCTCTAACAGAGTAAATTTTTTTTATGGTTGATACGGGAAGTGCCTGCTGCCATCTGTTGATCATTTATACAAGTCGAAAACTCGTTATGATATTTATTGAAAATATCAGCAATTGTATAAAATATAATTATATAGATCATGTTATCGTGTATTGACACATAAATATCTATTTATAATAATATACTAAATGCTGTAGGTTGTTCAAAATATTAAAATTTTGTTCTTTAGCATAACTACTACCAGTTTTAGAAAGTTGGATTTTATTAAAGGAAATTATTTTATAACTTCTTGACATTTCCTCTCTAAACGAAAAGAATATTATGAGAGTACGTGGAGAAAATGAAAATTTTTCAGAGTCTAAGTATATGTAAAATTAGTCACGTGGTGTAAGCAATTGAAAACTTTGCTAGGCGGTGGAAAAATAATGCAGGGAACTCGCTCCTCTCCCTGGCTAGGTGGCTTCACTGCAATGCACCAATTTGCCATGTTTAGAGGGCGCTGCAATCGAAAAGTTTATATTACGTCTATGGAAGCAAGCTCTCTTCTCCCTTAGACACTCCTGGCCTCAGCAGTGCAGCCACACGTCGAGGCATGCAGTCAACGAGTTGCCGGTACCGTTCTCCAGGGATGGCAGCCCACACATCCTGCCACCATAATTGTGCTGCATTGGACGGGGATGGATTCATGGATCGTAAACTTGTTTCCATTGTGTACCACAGATGCTACAAGGGGTTCATATCGAGGTACCAGGGGGGCCACTTCATGGTGGTAAAGTCCGTGGAGTGTCCCTCGATTCACCTCTCAGCAACCAAAGACTGGTGACAGGTTGCATTATCTAGTTGGAATACCACTTCACCATCAGGGTGCTCGAGAGTCATGAAGGGGTGCAGGTGATGTGCGAGAATGTCCACGTATTTCATACCTGTCAGCGATTGCTCCAAACGGACGAGAGAGCACAATGTAGACCACTTAAACACTCCCTCACAATCACAGAGCCGCCTGAACAGTACAGTCGCTCAAAAAAGTATCCAAACGCTATGGTTGATTAAAGGATTCAGAAAAAATATATGGCAACGTTTTTTTTAGAAATTAATGATCTGGCAACCTTTGTGTATTGTACACGAAGGTAGCCAGATCACTAATTTCTAAAAATATCGATGCCAGATATTTTTTCTGAATTCTGTAATCAACCGTAGCGTTCGGATACATTTTTGACCGACTGTACCTTGCAGACAGGAAGGGTCAATGGCTTCACGAAGCCTACCCCACACTCTAATGCGCTCGTCAGCGCGAAACAACTGGAACCTCGATTCATCGGACCATGCTATCCGATGAAACTGTTCTACTGTCCAATTTCGATGTCCTCTGGCCCATTCCAGTCATTGAACGACATGTAAGCAATGATACACTAAGAGTCTTCGGCAACCAAATATACAATAGAGTGCAGGTGGCGACGTACAGTCCTTTCAGACTGTGTTTGTGTTTGGCCCGCATTCAAATTTGCAGTGATTTAATGCACTGTAGCCCGTCTGTTGGTCGTTACCATTTGTGAGAGCTGATGCGAGTTCCGTTCGTCAACTGCACGTGGCCGTCCCTTTCGCTGGTTAACGTGTGTGGAAATGCCGTTAATAGAATACTGATCATAAACTGTTGAGACCGTAGACTTGCGAAAACCGAATTCCTGCACGATATCCGATATTGCATGACCCATCCTTCTGTCACCGACAATCAAACCACGTTCAAAGTCAGACATCTTATGACGTTCCGCCATAATGAATTAACAACTACTCCGAAATGAATGTAAGGTTTGTAGGCTACTGCAGCGCCATTCTGCGGTTGACGTCCAATTCATCGGTTACAAGTACAGCACGCTAATTCTACTTTAACTGCTATTCCCATGACTTTTGGCCTCTCAGTGTGTATATATATATATAGTAAACATAACGAGTTTGGTCTGAGAGGTCAAATAAAGCTGACACAAAATGTTTTTGAGTGTGCAGTGTGATTGAATTATTAAGTTTGGTGATTTTCACGTTCCAAAGAAATTTTACTAACATAGGACACTACTAACATATGAAAGTATGGGTAAGCAGAAAACAAAAAAGAAGAAATCCAATCTAACTGAACAAAAATCTGATCAACTAACAGAGATTAAACATCTGGAAAATAAACAAAAATGTTAAAGGAAACGAACTTTAAAAAAGAAGGAAAAAAGTACAAACCTAACTAAATCAAACTGTTGTAATAGTATTCAAGACTTATTAGAAGAGAGTGCAATTTTCGACAAATGTCAAAAAAAATATTCTCTGACAAATCTGTAAATAATTCAAAAAATAATTTAATGTCTGGCTCCTCGAACATAAAATCGGACTCAAATGACAATGATTCAATTATCTCTGAACTCATTCATAACTGTGGAAAAGGATAAAATACATTTATTAAATTCACAAAATGTGGATAAATAACTTGATGAAGAACAAGCATTATCCATAATATTTTATGATGAATTGGACATGCTAAAAGATCTTGATTTTGAAGATGTCACGAAATATTTTCATCAAAATGAATGAAAAACAAATTATAACTCTCTATACCAGAAACGGTAACATTGCATTATATCCTACAAATCTCAAAGATCTAAATTTATTAAAGAAAAGTGACAATATATTAAATATTGATATCTCCTTTCGTATACCTGAAGAGGAAACTGTTAAGGGAAAGATTGAGGGAGTTGATGAAAACTTAAAAGGAGACTTTGTCCTCGAGGAACTGAAAAATCACGATATTTATAAAATACAAAGGATGATTCACTATCAACCCATTGCTGATCACACTACGCTGTACAAATCCCAACTGACAAGACAATTACTTACTCGACCAAAAACTTTATTCCACTTGAAGTCTACATAGGATTTCTCAGATTCAAGGTCATCCCATAATATTACGCCCCCCCCCCCCACCTTAGTGTGCCCGGTGTAATCGTTTGGACTTAACTCTGTGAGGTGTACAGGTTAGACAAGGTGTAAAAAATGTTTAGGTGATAACTACTTTAAATATGTGAAACTACTTATTTATGCTGCCCTAACTGTATAGGTGCATACCCCTCAACGTGTTAGGCCTGCACAGCTAAACGTCTGACATGCAAAGCCAATCTTCTATGTAAAATGTAATGTTTCTTGGAATACTGCTATAAAATTAGCTGAAAAACTATAATGTCTCTAAAAACCTATATCCAACCTTAAAAAATGTTCCTACAACCAAAAGTCATGGAAATTTGCCTAATTCATCTTATCGTAACTACGAAAGTAGACCACCAAATTTTCACATCTTAGACCAGAGACTTTAAGTAAGGAATTTCCTACATTGACTCGCCCTTCTGCTTCCAAGCCGGATTTACGCCGAGTCTGTCAATCTTCACCTGAAAATAAATCAACCAACATGACCAGTTCAAACTTGAATACCTACGCTTCCGTTACATCAAACGAAGAAATCTTACGTTCCAGAGAAGACGTCACTAATATCTATTCACATATATCACCATTGAAAAAAGAATTGAGCGAGGCCAAAGTAACAAAAAAAAAATACATTATATATTCGGTGTTACAACTTCTGTGATTTGTAGTAAATACCGAAAACGACTTCCTACTTATTAGTGATATTCTACGAGTCGACTAAAAATAAAGATTCTTTTTTAAAAATTTTTAATTGGATTGTTGCCGCCTTCCTTCTAAGAAGCAGAAATTGCTGGTAATGATAAAAAAATTTCCACTTTAATGTTATTGCCATTCAAAAAATTAAAACTGACAAACTAATTTAAATTCCTTTGTTTCTCCTATTTCAATATAAATTAAAATCGAGGTGCTGCCATCTATGTACAGAAATAATTACCACTGAAATATCGAACTATTTTGTAAGTCCACGACAAAAATTGACTCTGTTGCTATTGATTTAATTATAAATAATATTATTAATACCTTATTTAATATTTATGTTCATAATAAAAATATGCAACCTAATGTTTATAAAAATATTATTTCATAATCTCTACAACCAGCAATCTTGCTTGGAGAATTTAATGCACCTAACAATAGCTGGTTTTCCTTTAAAAATAACTCTGTTGGAGTTTCATTATCGAACTTTATAAACCAACATCATTTTCATATTTTAAATAAAAAAACTTTAACACATGTAAATAAATTTAAATCCTTCTCAGTAATTGAACTTTCTATTATAGATACTTTTCTTGCTCAAACCCTGGAATGGGATAAATTTGACGACTGTAGGGGAAGTAACTACTACCCCATAATTATTATTCATCTAAAATGTAAACCAATAAAACTATTTACTAAATTTGAATAACTGGCAAATTTTCAAAAAATTATAGGAAATAATATTCCACTGAAATATAATTTAGATTATCAATTTTTAAGATGAAATTAGTAACCTTGCAAAAATGTTTTGCAATTGTTTTTCACAAAGAAGTTTTTCAAAAAGAATTGAAAAATAATTGTGGTATATGAATACAATAATAACTATTGAACATAAGACTAACAGATCAAAAACATTTCTCAGACTTTATTCATTTTAAACAAATCAAAGTTTTAGTAAGAGAAAACTTAAAAATCTATAAAAAGAAAACTGGAGGACTTTTGCCGAAAATTTAAATTTAAATGATAAAGGTAGAAATATTTGGAAAACTTATAACGCAATAAATAAAAACAATCTAAATGAGCAACAAAACCCATCGAATAAAAATGCAATAGAAAATCAAATAACTTTAAAACTAACTGCTAACTTATTCAAACAAAATTTCAAACTAATGTATCAACCTAAAACTATTAGCAATGGAAATAAAATTCAAAAATTTATAAAAAAAACTTTAAAATTGATCAAAGGATTCCAGCTCTGGACCTTCCTTTCACTATTTCTGAATTAAATATAGCAATTTCAAAATTAAATCCAAAAAGTGCAAAAGGTCCAGATAATAGTTGTAATAAATTTATATCCTCACTTCCACAAATCTGGAGAATTAAACTACTAAATATTTTTTTATAATTTTTGAATAACAGAAAACCCATTTTCATGGTTAAAATCTTACATTACTTTTATTCTTAAACCTATTAAAAATTCCTTAAACGAAAAAAATCACCGACCTATTACTTTACTTTCTAATTTCTACAACTTATTTTAGATACTAGTTCTCAATAGGTTTACATGGTTTCTTGAATTCAAAAATATTTTTTATCAGAACCACATGGGTCAGCGTTGAAATTTATCTACGCAAAAACCCCCATCCAGATCTCTTTTAGTAGGGGACACCGATGGGTTCGAAAAGGCCGCCGTCTATCCAATGTAGTGTAAAGCCATGGCGCCGTGTGCGAGAGAGTCATACGCTATGCACCTTATACCACACGATATATATCGAATAGAGTCCGAAATGTACTTGACGGGAGATTACGATCTGTCTTCTAACAGCTGTCCCGTGGGATAACACCCCAACGTTTTCCGAGCCTTGGGGAGTCCTATGCCCTGGCCATTTAGCTCATTGTGTGAAAAATGTGCTACTTAGAGGTAAAACAACAGTGGCATGCATCAGGTCAGTTTTAAGTTCCATTCAGAATACCCAGCATTTATAAAAATGCAAAACAGTACTCACAAATAAATTCTTGTATTACCATAATTATCTGTGGTTTTCGAATATCTCCGGGGCGGAGGTGGCTCAGTCGGTAGTGCGCCAGGCTCGTAATCTGTAGTTCTGAATCTGAGTACCATCTGAATCCGTAATTTACCATTTAACTTCCAATTTTGCCAACTAGCCATAATTTCACAGAAATAATTCCAATATTTACATCTCGTCTGAATTTTAGCAAGTTAGTGTGAATAGTGTGAATTTTCCCTTGATTTCGCAGGGGCGGGGGTGGCTCACTCGGTAGCGCGCCTGGCTCGTAATCTGTAGTTCCCAGGTTCGAGTCCCAGCTGGGTCAGCGCTGAGATTTATCTCCACAAAAAATTCCTGCCCACGGTCAGTAGGGGACATCGATGGGCTTGGAAAGGACGCCGTCCGTCGGATGGGACGTTAAGCCGTGACCCCGTGTGCGGGAAAGCCATACCCTGTGCACGTTAAAGAACAGCTGGATGGCCTTGACGGGAGGCTACCATCTGTCTCCCAACAGCTGTTCCAGTGGGTCCCCTCCCCCAACCTTCTCTGAGCCTTCGGGGTCCATGTGACCTGGCCATTTAGCCCATGGTGTGCAAAAAAGTGCCGCTCAGAGGTAAAACAACCCAAACCCTTGATTTCGCAAACTCTCTTTAATTTCACGAAACTAATCCCAATCTTGACATCTCTCCTAAATTTACCAAATCACTTCTAGCTTTCAGACTCCTCAATATTTTGGCAAGTTTTCTCGATTTTAGTCAACTATCCTGAATTTTACAAACCCAATTCCAATTATCACAACTCGCCCGTATTTTCCAAATGGATTCGAATTTTGCAACTGCCCTACGTTTCGTTAAGTTTCGTAAAAAAATGTCCAACACTCCTTAATTTCACAACACAAATCTCAATTTTCACAACTCGCCTATAATTTTCCAAGTGGATTCGAATTTTGCCAACTACTCTAGATTTTTCCACCTCGCCGTAATTTTACAGAAAAAATCGCAAATTTTTACATCTTCCCTGAATTTGCCAAGTCACTTCGAATTTTATAAACTCTCCTTATTTGCACAAGAAAGGCACAATTTTCACAACTCCCCTAGATTGTCAACTCGCCTTAATTTCACAAAAACAATCCCAATTTTCACAAATCTCCCGTATTTTACCAAGTGGATTCGAATTTTGCCAACTGCCCTAGTTTTGCCAAATTTCCTCGATTTTGCCATCTCGCCACAATTTTACAGAAAACAAATCTCAATTTTACATCACACCTGATTTTTGCAAAGCCACTCTGAATTTTTTCAACTCCCCCAAGATTTCCTAACTCTCCTAGATATTGCGAAGCTGCTTCGATTTTGCCAACACGCCATAATTTTACAGAAAAAAGATTGCAATTTTTACATGTCACCTGAATTTTTTCAACTCTCCACGATTTTGCCAAGTCACTCCGAATTTTGCCAACTGTCCCTAGATTTTGACAACTCCCCAAAGATTTGCCAATTCGCCATAATTTTACAGAAAAACATCCTAATTTTTACATCTCACCTGAATTTTGTCAACTCCCCAAGATTTTTGCCAAGTCACTCCAAATTTTGCCAACTACCCCTAGATTTTGTCAACTCTCCTGGATTTTGCAAAGTTGTTCCGATTTTATCAACTCCCCAAGATTTTACCAAGTCCGAATTTTGTCAACTCCCTAAGATTTTACCAAGTTGTCTCGATTTTGCCAACTCACCTGTATTTTACTAAGTGGCTACGAATTTTGTCAACTGCTCTAAATTTTGCCGTCTCTCCATTTTCCAAACTGCCTTAGATTTGCAAAGTTGCCTCGATTTTGAAAACTCCCCTTAATTTTCCAAAAGAAAAAATTACAAATTTTTACAACTCACCTAGATTTTACGAAGTCGCTTTGAATTTTGCCAACTCTGAGTTACTTTGGGGGGGAGCCTCCCCCCATCACCCCATGGCTACGCCCCTGCGTAGCAGTTCAGCAGCCTGCCAATGGAAACTGCTGGCAGATGACAGAGCAGAAGCGTGGACCAGATGATTCCTGTAATCACACATCGTCGATTAACCGTTTCTGAGGCATGAGGCTGCCCGTGTTTCGAAGATGTTATGCGAATGATAACATTACGATAAATTTAGCCATTATATCCGTGGTAATCTGTATATTCTTTCTGTTTCCAGTTAGACTTTCGTCATTTAGTGCATAAGTCTGAAAAAGCAAATCCAAAATCATAATAGCCTACTGGCCTAGTGGTTAGCGTACCTGACTACTATTTTAGCTGTCATGTTCTTGTGCAAGTGCTCATATGGTGTTGTGTGTAAAAAAGCTTAAAAGTTATTTCCGTCATTAATTAAGTAAAAAAAAAAGTATCTTTTGGTATGAAGTAGCTGAAAAAGTAAAAAGAAAGAGCTGAACTTGGAAAGTGACAATTGATTGAACAAACAGAAATTTCCGTTTTTTCTCTGTTTAATGCTTTTCAAACTTCATTTGCATGGCGTTAAAAATTTCCCTGTATATAACCAGTATTGGAGATATATTATAAAACTGAAAACATTTCTAAACAGTAAAACCACCAGTAGAATTATGGGCAAAATTAATACAAGTAAAGTAATTTCCGTTTAATCACACGAAGTTAATATTCTGCGAGCAAACTATCGAGTTCGGATGAACCTTTTCGGAAACATCCCAGAATATTAAAACTAGTGATATACACCGAGAGGCCAAAAATATGATACGTGCCTAATAACGGGTTGGTCCTCCTCGAACCCACTGCAGCCCACACATCGAGACATGCAGT
Source organism: Ryuthela nishihirai (assembly GCA_038380435.1). Lineage (NCBI taxonomy): Eukaryota > Metazoa > Arthropoda > Arachnida > Araneae > Heptathelidae > Ryuthela > Ryuthela nishihirai. The sequence continues at coordinate 18,808,999 of JAWZYU010000001.1, read as the reverse complement.
CAATGAGTTGCCGGTACCGTTCTACACGGATGGCAGACCACACATCCTGCAGTGTAGATCATAATTGTGTTGCATTGGATGGGACTGGATTCATGGATCGTAAACTTGTTTCCATTGTGTCCCACAGATGCTACAAGGGGTTCATATCGAGGGACCAGGGGGGCCACTTCATGGTGGTAAAGTCCGTGGAGTGTTCCTCGATTCACCTCTCAGCAACCAAAGACTGGTGACACGTTGCATTATCTTGTTGGAATATCCCTTCACCATCAGGGTGCTCGAGAGTCATGAAGGGGTGCAGGTGATGTGCAAGAATGTCGACGTATTTCATATCTGTCACCGATTGCTCCAAACGGACGAGAGAGCCTAATGTAGACCACGTAAACACTCTCCTCACTATCACAGAGCCGCCTGCAGCTTGAACAGTATCTTGTAGACAGGAAGGGTCCATGGCTTCACGGGGCTTATGCCACACTCTAACGCGCCCATCAGCGCGAATCAACTGGAACCTTGATTCATCGGACCATGCTATCAGACGCCACTGTTCTATTGTCCAATTTGGATGTCTTCCGGACCATTCCAGTCATTGAGCTCTGTGATGACATGTAAGCAATGAGACACAAGTCGGTCTTCGGCAACCAAATACTATTAATAGAGTGCAGGTGGCGACGTACAGTCCTTTCAGACTGTGTTTGTGTTTGGCCCGCATTCAAATTTGCAGTGATTTAATGCACTGTAGCCCATCTGTTGGTCGTTACCATTCGTGAGAGCCGACACGAGTTCTGTTCGTCAACTGCACGTGGCCGTCCCTTTCGCTGGTTAACGTGTGTGGAAATGCCGTCAATAGAAAACTGATCATAAACTGTTGAGAACGTAGACTTGTGAAAACCGAATTCCTGCACGATCTCCGATATTGCATGACCCATCCTTCTGTCACCGACAATCAAACCACGTTCAAAGTCAGACATCTTATGACGTGCCGCCATAATGAATTAACAACTACTCCGAAATGATTGTTGGGTTTGTAGGCTACTGCAGCGCCATTCTGCGGTTGACGTCCAATTCATCGGTTACGAGTACAGGACGCTAATTCTACTTTAACTGCTATTCCCATGACTTTTGGCCTCTCAGTGTATATGTATATAGTGAAAGCTTTAAACACAACGAATTTGGTCTGATAGGTCAAATAAAGTTGAAACAAAAAGTTTTTGAGTGTGCATTGTGATTGAATTTTTAAGTTTGGTGATTTTCACGTTCCAAAGACTCTTTACTAACATAGGACACTACTAACATATGAAAGTATGGATAAGAAGAAAACAAAAGCAGAAGAAACACAATCTAAGTGAACAAAAATCTGATCAACTAACAGAGATTAAACATCTGGAAAAACTACTAGAAATATTAAAGGAAATGAACTATAAAAGAAGAAGGAAAAAAGTACAAACATAACTAAATCAAACTCTTGTAATAATATTCAAGACTTACTAGAAGATAATGCTATTTTCGACAAATGTCAGGGAAAAATGTTCACTGACAAATCTCTAAATAATTCAAAAAATAATTTAATGTCTCTCTCCTCGGACATAAAATTGGACTCAAATGACAATGATTCAATTATCTCTGAACTCATTCATAACTGTGGAAAAGGATAAAATACATTTATTAAATTAACAAAATGTGGATAAATTACTCGAGGAAGAACAAGAATTAGGCATAATATTTTATGATGAATTGGATAGGCTGAAATATCTTGATTTTGAAGATATTACGAAATTTTTTCAATAAAAAAATTGAAAAACAGACTTCTGGACTGACTGTCAAAATCACTTCTACTCCTACTGAAGATATGGTCTTATGTCCTGCACAATTTCATCCCAAGGAAGAAAAAGGGACCTGAAATTTACTTCCTGCTTCAAATGTTACACCTGGTGCTACAAAACTGTGATGTCTAAGTTCCAAAATGTGTTTTATTTACAGTGGGTTGGGTTGTTTTACCTCTGAGCGGCACTTTTTTGCACACCATGGGCTAAATGGCCAGGTCACATGAACCCCGAAGGCTCAGAGAAGGTTGGGGAAGGGGACCCACTGGAACAGCTGTTGGAAGACAGATGGTAGCCTCCCGTCAAGGCCATCCAGCGTGTTCTTTAACGTGCACAGGGTATGGCTCTCCCGCACACGGGGCCAAGGCTTAACGTCCCATCCGACGGACCGCGGCCTTTTCAAGCCCATCGGTGTCCCCTACTGACCGTGGGCAGGGCGGGGAATTTTGCGGAGATAAATCTCAACGCTGACCCAGCTGGGACTCGAACCTGGGAACTACAGATTACGAGTCTGGCACGCTACCTACTGAGCCACCCCCGCCCCATTTTATTTTCAGTGGAACTGACACTTTGCCTGTAAGAGTTACTTCATGAAAAATTAACTGGGTGGCTTTTTGCCACCAGTCGTGGCATTGCAGGAAGGTTACATAAAATATAATTACAAATGCATGATTACAATGCTAATTACTTTGCATGATTGTGCTTAATAAAATTAAGAACCTGGTTTACGGACAATTAAGTGATGAGCAGTGTGGAATCAGAAGTGGTAGGGGATGTGTAGATCAGAGTTTTTCACTTAGTCAAATTCTTGAGAACGTTTAGAGTTTCAGAAACCTTTGATTACTAACTTTGTTGATTAGAAAAAAGGCTTTGAACTTTGTTGATCTTCATAATTTGTAGCTGATCATATGGCATACCGGACAAGTAGGTTAACATAATGAAAGCTCTATGTAATAACCCTGAGTCGTGTGTGAGAGTTGGTAAGGCTTGCAGCAATTGGTTTAGTATTGAATCTGCTGTTCGACAAGTGTGCATTTTGTCTCCTTTTCTCTTTTGTTTGGTTATTGATTATGTTACGCGGAATTAATCAAAAATGGCGGAATTGGCCATTTTTAATGCTTTTTTAATCTCCTGAAAATTTATAAACTAAATGCGATAATTAATATTAACCTAATGAATTATATTATATATATATTCAATAATACCCATTTCTATATATATATTAGTTATTTCAGTATAAGGTTTTAAAATTATTCTTTAATTCTGCTGCAGGCATTTCAAAATTAAATCGACACCAGAGTGAATTCTGCTCTATAAGCACGGCAATTAAGAGTTCAATGATGTCGCAACCCTGCGACACATTATCCGGAATATTTTTGCGTTTCATTAAGAAATGACGCCATATTGCCTGATAATAAGAAACTTAACTAATTAACAAATTTAACTGAAATAATGACAATAACAAACAATTATAATAATAACTTAAATTTAAGGAATGAAAGGACTGGATTCGAACTGCTTTCAATTATTTTCCCCTGACGAAACCGTTACTTATAATACAATAGGAACAAAATCGGGTAGATATCCAAGTTTGAAAAACCCTTTCATTGTAGAAAACTGTGGCAACATCTTTTTAAAGCATTATGTGGGCAAGCACGTGTAGAGAGCATCTGTGCTAAGTAGTGAGATTTCCAAAAATAGGTTCGGGCGATGTGAATTAGCACGTGATTCTTAGCTTTCTGACTCCTTGATATATATTTCACAGGGTTTAAATTTTTTACAGCTTTACCAGATGCTAAAATTTACATTACACATATCGTTTAAGGATTTTCCGTTTTTCAAATTTCCTTATATTAATCATATTTTTTGAATCGGAATAATTTTTTATTTCGTTCAATTGTCATCAACGTTATATTGGTATTCATTAAAACAAAAATGAAACATTTTGAGATAGAAATAAATATTAAATTGTCCAGTGTTGGAAAAAATTTCGTTACACTGACATTTCGTTATTCTTGGTTCGTTATATTAAAGTTTTACCGTATATTTGTGGAAAAAAAAAATGAGTAATACTGATATGTGTGACCCGAATCCTTGCCTCCCAGTTACTTGCCAAATTTTTAACTCATTAAACTACCTCCAGCGCAGCAATTTATCCTCTAATGGATGACTTTTAAATCTACTCGACTTATCCCTCATGGCGCCATCTATGATCGAGAAAGGCAATTGTGTAATATTGCTCAGTTTGAAGTCACTCACTCTGAAGCGTTATTTCATACAAAAATCAGTGAATGAAAAATACACAGATTAACTGTTGACAGCTGGTAATCTGAGTATTTAATATTGACTGATTATTCCATTAACAACACTTTAGTGTGAATGGGTTGTTTTACGTCTGAGTGGCACTTTTTTTGCACACCATGGGCCAAATGGCCAGGTCACATGGACCCCGAAGGCTCAGAGAAGGTTGGGGGAGGGACCCACTGGAACAGCTGTTGGGAGACAGATGGTAGCCTCCCGTTAAGGCTATCCAGCGTGTTCTTTAACGTGCAGAGGGTATGGCTCTCTCCCACACACGGGGCCACGGCTTAAAGTCCCATCCAACGGACGGCGGCCTTTCCAAGCCCATCGGTGTCCCCTACTGACCGTGGGCAGGGAATTTTGCGGAAATAAATCTCAACGCTGACCCAGCTGGGACTCGAACCTGGGAAGTACAGATTAGGAGCCTGGCGCGCTACCGACTGAGCCACCTCCGCCTCTTTAGTGTGAATGACTTCCATACGATAGATACGCCACGAAGGACAAGATTCGTAATATTTAAATTTCAAAATTAGTGGATAAATGACGGCGATGGTGATATTGTAATACTTAGCATACCTGACATGTAATTAGGAGGTGTGGGTTTGAGTCCCACTCATCGATGAAACTAATGTTTTCAGCATAAGTATATTTTAGACATTTCGAATAACCTGCTTAAATTTTAACCAAAAATGCCTGATATACTAAAAGCATATCAGAAGATCTTTAACTTTCAATATATCTTTTCATTTAAAAATGAATGTCATTGGAGAAAGGGGGGAGAGATGGACTTTGAAAGGCTGCCGTCCAAAGGATGGGAAGTTAAGCTGTGGCACCGTTCACATGAGAGCCATACCCTGTGCACGTTAAAGAATAAGCTGGATGGTCTTGATGGGAGACTTCCATCTGTCTCTTAGCAGCTGTCCAGTGGCTAAAATAAAAAGTGGTTGGTTATTTTCTCTTCTCTCAATCTTTTATGAGTCCTTTGCAGAAATAACACTAATTAATATATTAAGCTTAAATCTTTAATTCTTTAAATTCTCAACTAATAAAACCGTGAAAATTCTTTATGAAAATTTTCTTCCATATATCTCTTCCATATATCACCCATGAATCTTATATATGGAAATAATCTCTGACACATGTCTTATATATGGAAATAATTTCTGACCCATGAGTCTCATATATGAATATCTTACCCATGATATCTCTTCCATATATGACCCATGAGTTTCATATATGGAATATCTGACCCATAATATCTCTTCCATATATGACCCATGAGTTTCATCCAGTTATGAGAGGGAAGGAACCTTCTGCGAGTTTCTGCCCTAGCTCTAAAATTTTTGTCATCGTTTTTTAAAATTTTGATATGTGGAATCGAAGTATAGAATATTATGCTTTCTTTCCTCTTAGGTGGCATTCATCCCGCTTCCCGATTTTCCCATGGGGAGGAATAAAGTTTCGACTGAACCCGAATCCAGCCCTCATGATACCTAAAGTTACGATGAAAGGAAGAAATGCTACCTTTTAGGTGACATTTTCATGGGGGAGGAATAAAGGTTCAATCGAGCCTTTATTCCTCCTACATGATAATGTCATCTAAAAGCGAAATTGGCCATCTTAGATATTATTTGTTTATGAGAACTTATTTCACGATGTTTTTTTGAAGGAATATTTTTTTCAGGAGGGGTGTTTTACATTCGAGACGCACTATTTTGCACACAATGTAGGAAATGGCCAGGTCGCAAGGACCCCAAAGGCTCAGAGAACGTTGTAGGTGGGACCACACGGCTTCACATCCTATCCGAAGGACGGCGGCCTTTCCAAGCCCATCTGTGTCCCATACTGACCGCGGGCAGGCAGGCAGTTTTGTGGAGATAAATCTCAATACTGGTCCAGCTGAGACTCGTATCTGGGAGCTGTAGGTTGCGAGCCTTGCGCATTACCACCTGAGCCACCCTCACCCCTTAGGAGGGAAGGATAAAATGTTTGGACAAAATTATTATATTGCTTTAGCTGATAATAAGAGGAAGTTGCATACCATTGGAGTTGATTTTGATAGCACTTTTTCTACACAGAATGATCTAAGTGGCCTTGTCTCAAGTACACCAAGGACTTAGAGAAGGATGGAGGGAACGTTTTCTAAGTCTCCACTGGACAGCTGTTAAGAGACAGATGGAAGAATCCCAGAAGGCTATTCAGCATACTCTTTAAGACGCTCAGGATATGATTCTATTGCACAGAGATCACGGCTTAATCCCATAAGGCTATTCAGCATACTCTTTAAGACGCTCAGGATATGATTCTATTGCACAGAGATCACGGCTTAATCCCATCTGATGAACGACACACTTTCTATGCCTTTCGATGTCTTCTCCCTCACCGAGAGCAGTTGGAGGTAAGGAGAAAATAATTCTCAATTCTAGAACATTTGGTACTCGACCAGGAAACTGGAAATTACGAAACTGGAGCGTTACTGAGTCAACGTCCGCCCCTCTTCGTACATGAATTTATTAGTGCTATCTGCCGTCACTTAGATGGATGGCATAATAATATAATATATAGAGCCCATAATATAATATATAAAGCCCCCAGATCCCATAACCAATATAATTATTTTTATGGGCTCTGTGGAAGAATTGATGTAAAGGAACGCATGTGCCCTTTTAGGTATAATAAGAGGAATCTGATCCCGAAGTTGGTGCTCCCAGTTCTTACAGTTTCGAAGGAATTCTTAATCAGACAGACAAAAGCTTTCTGAAGCCCATAGTAGATTTAGCTAATGTTAAATCTGATTCATATTTAAGTGATAATTTTAAACGAATGCTAAAGAAAATTTATTCAAAGACTGTTTTCTGGTGTAATGTGTTCTACAATACGTGATCGGCGAGAAAGGGTCTCTAAAGAATTTAAGCAAATTGTCGAATCCGCGACTGCAATCGGCTAGAATTATTTTTGGAAAAATAAAAAATTTTACAGGAAGTATGATTCATTTCAATAACTTGCTCTCTTAACAACCAATTGTTACGAAAAGAAACTGTTAAACAATTTCATCATTCGATCACAGAAAGAGTATTTGGAAGAATAAAAATGATTGTTAAAAGCAATTCGTAAGCAAATACCCGCATTGTTAGGAGTTTGTTTTAAATCACAAAAACGTCAGGGTAAATTGGAGATGACCCATTGGACAGCTGTTAGGAGACAGAGAGAAGTCTCCCATCTCCCATCAAGGTCATCCAGCATATTCACTTCAAGATCATCTAGCGCGTTGAGGATACGGCCAACTTCATCCGCGACTTTCTTTACAATCCGATTAGCAATGCCGACATTTGAGAGATTCGGACCTGGGACTACAATGACGAGCCTAGAGAGCTGCTGACCAAGCCCCCCCCCCCCACCTCTGGGAATAAGGCTAGTCCATTAAGGAATGAGGTAAGTGAAACTACTTCTTTTGAAATTTAGGTGCAAAATAATTAGGGTATTAAGCTTTGTGTATAGGAAACTTTGCAGTCTTTATAGTCATAATGGAAAATTTATCTCTCATTTAGCTGGAGTGAAAACAAGGTGGGCTTCATGTTAGAGGGCATCACATCCATCGAAAATTTTAAAATTTAAATTTTTCTATACTTTAAGATTTTGTTGTCAGTTTCATTAGTTAAGGTTAAGGCATATTTTATTACATTCTAAATTTAATTCATAGAAGACCTAGATTAGATGCAAGCAAATGGCGCCTTAAACCAATCTTTTCCAGCAGGGACGTCTTAGAAATTTAAAGAGAGCGATTTCTTTTAGTTGATATAAATAGATTAAATAGAATATTGAATAGCTCTTTGGTGAAGATAGACATGCATGTTTTGCATATTCATGTTACAAATTCATGAATGTAAAACACTCGTAAATTTGTACTGAAGGGTTGGGTTGGGTTGTTTTACCTCTGAGCGGCACTTTTTTGCACACCATGGGCTAAATGGCCAGGTCACATGGACCCCGAAGGCTCAGAGAAGGTTGGGGGAGGGGACCCACTGGAACAGCTGTTGGGAGACAGATGGTAGCCTCCCGTCAAGGCCATCCAGAGTGTTCTTTAACGTGCACAGGGAATGTCTCTCCCACACACGGTGCCACGGCTTAAGGTCCCATCGGACGGACGGCGGCCTTTCCAAGCCCATCGGTGTCCCCTACTGACCGTGGGCAGGGCGGGGAATTTTGCGGAGATAAATCTCGACGCTGACCCAGCTGGGACTCGAACCTGGGAACTGCAGATTACGAGCCTGGCGCGCTACCGACTGAGCCCCCCCCCCCTGTACTGAAGGTAAATATTATTTTAACTAGGGAAACATATTTGGTAAGATAAAATAGAGGCGTTTGCGGTGATCGGTGGTAAGGGAGGACGCAGATTTTTATTTCGTCACGTCTAATTACTTGTGATTACGTATGCTGCGGATTGAACAGCGCCGAATGTCGTGTTGCGATTCCGATGACATAAATAACGCTCTTTAGCAGAGGAGATCGCTCAGTCTTTTAATTAAATTCACTATCACTTAAATGAGATCACAGGTTCGCGGTTATTATACCCAATACCAACGTATGCCTCAGACTTGCTGCGCCAAGTGATGTGTAGAAATGTGTCCAACAATTAAGAACGAGAGTTGTATAGCGACGACGCAGTTTATTTACACTTATATAGAATTACGAGCAGGGGATGCTCTCGATTCCTTGAGCCGTTGCTGCTTTGCTGCTGCAAACAATCAGGCAATGATGTGGAAATCTGCGCTTTTTTTGTTTACCTAATTTTGTCCGAAAAAATGTCGACTAAATCTGCTAGTCTTTTAATGCTTTGTGTCTGTTCCCAGGGCGCAGCGAAGGAATATGGTTGTGGGGGGGGGGAGAAGTCCAAAGTTTTCCAACTGAGCAAACTCCCGCCGTGGGGGCGGAGTCCAATTTTTAAGCTTCTCCTACATTTTGCCATTTGACATCCAATTTTGCCAACTAGCCATAATTTCTAGAAGCACTTCCAATATTTACATCTCCTCTGAATTGCAGCAAATCAGCATGAATTTTTACCTTGATTTGGTCAAATCTCCTTAATTTCACGAAACTAATCCCAATCTTTACATCTCTCCTAAATTTCCCAAATCACTTCAAACTTTCAAACTCCCCATTTTTTTTTTTTGGAAAATTAAGGGAAGTTGTCAAAATCGAGGCAACTTGGCAAATCTGAGGCAGTTTGGGAAATGGAGAGACGGCAAAATTTAGAACAGTTGGCAAAATTCGAAGCCACATAATAAAAACAGGTGAGTTGGGAAAATCTTAGGGAGTTGGGAAAATCTTAGGGAGTTGGCAAAATTCGGAGTGACTTGATAAAATCTTGGAGAGTTGCCAAAATCTTGGGGAGTTGGCAAAATTCGGAGTGACTGGACAAAATCTTCGGGAGTTGGCAAAATTTCGGAGTGACTTGGGAAAACCGTGGAGAGTTGCCAAAATTCAGGTGAGATGAAAAAATTAGAGTTTTTTTCTGTAAAATTATGGCGAGTTGGAAAAATCTATTAGAGTTGGAAAAATCTATTAGAGTTGGCAAAATCTAGGGAGTTGGCAGAAACTAGGGGCAGTTGGCAAAATTAGGAGAGACAGCAAAATCGTGGAGAGTTGACAAAATTTAGGTGCGATGTAAAAATTGCAATTTTTTTCTGTAAAATTATGGCGTGTTGGCAAAATCGAGGCTGCTTCGTAATACCTAGGAGAGTTGGAAAATCTTGGGGGAGTTGGCAAAATTCAATCCACTTGGTAAAATACAGGCGATTTGTGAAAATTGGGATTGTTTTTGTGAAATTAAGGAGAGTTGACATAATCAAGAAAACTTTGCAAAATCTAGGGAAGTTGGCAAAACTGGAAACCATTTGGTAAAATACAGGTGAGTTGTGAAAATTGGGATTGGTTTTGTGAAATTAAGGAGAGTTGGAAAAAGGGAGAGTTGGCAAAATTCGAAGTCACTTGGTAAAATACAGGGGAATTGTGAAAATTGTGCCTTTCTTGTGCAATTAAGGAGAGTTGATAAAATTCGAAGCGGCTTGGCAAATTCATGGAAGATGTAAAAAGGGCGATATGTTTCGTAAAAATACGGCGAGTTGGCAAAATCTAGAGTAGTTGGCAAAATTCGAATGCACTTGGTAAAATATAGGCGAGTTGTGAAAATCGAGATTTGTTTTGTGAAATGAAGGAGTGTTGGATAAATTGAGGAAATTTAGCAGAATGTAAGGCAGTTGGCAAAATTCGAATCCACTTTTAAAATACGGGCGAGTCGTGATAATTGGGATCGGGTGTGTGAAATTCAGGATAGTTGACTAAAATCGAAGAAAAAAATTCACCTCCACATCTCACCTGAATTTTGCCAACTCCCTACGATTTTGCCAAGTCACTCCGAATTTTGCCAACTGTCCCTAGATTTTGCCAACTCGCCACAATTTTACAGAAAAAAGACTAATTTTTACATCTCACCTGAATTTTGACAACTTCCCACGATTTTGCCAAGTCACTCCGAATTTTGTCAACTCCCCAAGATTTTGTCAAGTCACTCCGAATTTTGCCAACTCCCCAAAATTTTACCAAGTCACTCCAAATTTTGGCAACTCCCCAAGATTTTGCCAAGTTGTCCCAATTTTACCAACTCCCCAAGATTTTACCAAGTCACTCCGAATTTTGCCAACTCCCTAAGATTTTGTCAACTCACCTGTTTTTACCAAGTGGCTTCGAATTTTGCCAACTGCTCTAAATTTTGCCGTCTCTCTATTTTCCAAACTGCCTCAGATTTGCCAAGTTGCCACGATTTTGACAACTCCCCTTAATGTTCCAAAAACATAAAAAAAATTGAAAAAATATTTCTCAACTCACCTAAATTTTACCAAATCCCCCCCCCCCCCCATGGCTACGCCCCTGTCTGTTCCTTCCATTCAGATGGCAACCTTCTCCTCAAGTTCCGGTAGGAGACATCAGGACCGAGAAGTTCCCCGTGAAGGGAAGAAAGTGAATATGGTTGACAATACAGGTACGTCTCATAAATATTTTCCCATTCAATCCCATGTTTGGATTTTCCTTGCTAAACCTAGGTTCAAAATATGGTGATCTGTTTGTGGATGAGATGAGTATGTATATGTGCATTTTGCCAATTGTTTTCTAGTACGAACTTTTCTTTTCCAGATATAACATTGTCTCCATACGTGCCTCTTAGAAGCCAAATGCAGGAGAAAAAGAATCTGGACACGGCGACTTTCCATGTTCCACGTAAGTTCCTGCAGCTCTTCATCAGGACCCAGAAGTATGGGAAGAATATGAATATGGGTGACAATTACGGTACCTTTATAAATAATTTTCAATTATTGGACCCATTTTAATCACATTTATAGGAGAGCATCCCTGGATGGCTTGTATCTGTCGATAAATTTAGATTAATGAATAAGTTATTTTCAGATAACTAAGGAGCAGTGATAATCCTAGTGTTGAAGGACCTTCGTAGAAAGGACGGTTGCGGTCCCTAAGTGATATAGTAGTTACTTAAAATAGAAATGTTTAGCTAAATGAATAACAGTCTGCTTTGATCTTCCATTGATCATGTCTTCTTTAGAATTTGGTATGTGCATGTGTATTCTGTAAATTGTTCTTCCATAGGAACTTTTCCAGATATAACATTGTCTCCCATACGTGCCTCTTAGAGGCCAGATGCAATATTCTGGATATGTTCACAACGAGGATTACTTCAACGATGTCCTGATGCACGGAGATAATGGCAGAAGATGACAATGCAGTTTCCTTGTAACAAAATTACGCGAAGGTTCTACGGGAGGGTTGGTTAGAGAGAAACGATTTTTATACCGATGATTAACGCTAGATTCTACGAAATATTTTCGCTCAACAGATAATAAATTCTGTTTGAGGCTTTAATGGATGTTTTTTTGGAATCTATTTTTCTTTAACTTTAGAAATATCGTAATGATATATCTGTGATGTACTTTTGCCTGGTGAAGAAGAAAAAATACGTACCATGCTATTCCCACGTGAAACGAGAATCGCTGTCAAATCTATTGTACCATTTACCGCTCTCTAATGTGAACATTTACTGCTGCCGTTGCCAGATCCCCACATTTCCAAAGGCATTATTTAGGCGTTTCATTGCAGTTAGGGACTTGATTTTCTAACCGAACATGGCGACAGGCAGGGGGAATCAGCCTACGAAATTTAGGACCTTTCGGTAAAGTACATCGGGAATAACAGAATGTCAAAATATGTTCTATGGGAAATCAAGCTCTATGGGAGAGTTGCTTACAGAGAAGAGAAGGTGTTTTAAAGTAGGATTCTATCGATGGGAGAAAGTTTTAATATTTTTTAATTTAATGCAAGATTCTATAAAACATTTCCATTAAATTCGCTCGACAAAAAATAAATTCTGTTTGAGGCTTTTAATGGATGTTTTTCGACATCTTGAACCCTCTTTTTCCTTCCACACTGACTGCCTACGTGTGAAGGGTTTTCTCCGGGTTAGAGCAAAACACTCTGACATGGATGGTGCCTTGACGTGGCGTCAGAGCTTTGCACCAAACCATCCGGCAGACATCTTTCTAATGTCATAGACTATTAATTTTTGTAAACTTTCTATTTTATAGTTAAGATACTATTAGCTAATCTAAACTTTATGAATGATTTTCAAAGTCAAAATATGAAGGAAATTCCTAATACAATAAACTTTACATATTGCTCTATTAATCTCTTTTATTACTTCATTAATATTTTCATTTCAAGTTAATTTACTGTCAATAATAACTCCGAAACACATTTAAATTTTCATCTCCTTTATTGCTTCACATGAGAAACATTTTCTATGTGCAGTAAACTTCCGTTTCCGGCATTTATGAGGAGTGGAAATTTCCGGTTAGATGAATCTGTCGACTGCATGAGAAATATTTTTACAGAAACCAAATATACAGTGGCAAAATCTTGTGCTCAAGCCTTAGTCGAAATAAAAATGCAATGAAAAACAATGATAATAAAAATGAAGTATAATGTCCTTGATGTAAATGTAAATACCTAAAATATAATTGCATTTTATACGTATTTTCACACTTGAAACGAATGTTAAAATCCGTGCACTTAACAAACATATCGGGAACTGCTTCATTGAAAGCCATCACATAAAGATTTATAATTTGGATGTCGGATGGCATTGGCTAACACTGATACCGTATCTGCTTAATAAATTTCACCTATAATGTGAAAGGTAAAATCGGTACATTACCATATCATCATCATCATCATCATCATCATCAAGCAGCCATGGGCTGCGGAGGTCCAACCAGACCGTGCAATTTAGTTCTCCAAGCAAGTCTATCCTGAGCTACATCTACTGCATCTGGCCACTGCACACCAATTCTAACAAGGTCCTGTTTGACATTGTCTGCCCACCGCATCCTAGGTCTCCCCTTCTTTCTAAGGCCTTTAGGCACACTGTTCATGACCCTATTCGCCAATCTATAATTATTCATACGGGCAACATGGCCAAACCAACGGAGTCTCTCTCTGCACAATATGCTGCTTAAAGGAGGTTGCCAACTCCTTTGCCTAATCTCATCATTAGTTACAAAGTTAAACCACCTAATGCCCAAGACACTGCGTAAGCATCTGGAATCAAAAGCATCTAGTTTCCTGTTATCTTGTTTACAAAGTGTCCAAGTTTCACCACCATAACTAACCCTAGAAAGAACCAAACTATTATACAGTCTAATTTTAGTCTTTAGGTGTATAAGCCTATTTCTCCACACTCTCCATAGGTTCTTAAAAGTCCCGGCAGCAATCCCTATTAGTGTGTTAATCTAATGCCGCACATCACCATTATCTGTTACATAGCTCCCAAGATAATTAAACTGTGACACCTGCTCAAGACTGCAACCATTCAGATTAACTGAATCACAGCCTGCCTGACCAATTTTCATCACTTTAGTTTTCTCTCTGTTTATAACCAAACCTACTCTACTACCAGTCTCATCAACAGCTCGAATGAAAGAGTTCATCTCATCAACATCATTTGCCAAAAGGGCTAAATCATCAGCATAATCTAAATCAGAAATTTTCGTATCTCCAGCCCATTTAAGGCCAAAATCTTTCCCTTGAAGTGAATTTCGCATAACATAATCAATAACCAAGCTAAAGAGAAAAGGAGACAAAATGCACCCTTGTCGAACACCAGAAGTAATGCTAAACCAATTGCTACAAGCCTTACCAACTCTCACACACGACTCAGTGTTATTATAGAGAGCTTTCATAATGTTAACTAACTTGTCTGGTATACCATATGATCTCACAATCAACCACAAATTATGACGATCAACAGAGTCGAAAGCCTTTTTGAAATCAACAAAGCTAGCAACCAAAGGTTTCTGAAACTCTAAACATTTCTCAAGAATCTGCCTAAGTGAAAATATCTAATCCACACATCCCCTACCACTTCTGAATCCACATTGCTCATCACGCAATTGACTGTCAACCAGATTCTTAATTCTATTAAGCACAATCACGGAAAGAACTTTACCTGGAACAGAGAGTAGGCTGATACCCCTATAGTTATCACAAGAACTGCGATCACCTTTTTTGAAAATAGGGATAACAATAGCTCTGGTAAAATCCTTAGGAACCATGCCTTTATCATAAAAGATATTCAGAATTTCAGTCATCCAAGTGGTAACCGAAACATTCCCAGCTCTAAGCATTTCCGTAGTAATTTCATCTACCCCTGGGGATTTATGAAGTTTAAGTTTAGAAACAGTCAAAATAACTTCAGATTGTGTTATAGGGCCAACATTAAAGCCACCAATGCATCTATCATCATTGCAAACAATGGGAGTAGAACTAACTACATTGTTTAGAACATCACTGAAATGCTCAGCCCACCTAGCCACGACAGAATCCTCTCCTTCTATAACCTTACCTTGTTTATCCTTCAATCCTTGTATGTCTGTCCGTTTTCTACCACACAAAACATTAACTATCTGGTACAGCTCTCTGCTGTTGTGCTGTCTAACTGCTTCCTCGGCTTTGTCAGCCAAACCTTCAATCCAAAGATTCTTATCAGCAGCTAACTGATCCTTTACAAGTTTATTAAGGTCTCTGTAATGCTTTCTATTAGGACTAGTAGGGTATTGATTAAGGGCATTCCTGCAGTTCTTTCTTTCCGAAATAAGCTCAAGTGCCTTATCACTCGGATAATTTTGCCTCTTCTGCTCCTTATTTCCTAAAAGATTACTGTTAGTGTCCAAAAGCGCCTGTTTAAAATGATCCCATTCTTCCTCAACTTCAGTAGTAAGCAAACCATGACTGTCATAATGACTAAGTAACCTATCATGGTAAGCTTTGGCTATAACTGGATCTTTCAGAGCTTCAGTATTAAAAGTAAATTTTTTAACCCTAGCACAACACTTTTTAAGTTTAAGTTGCAACACACTTTTAACAAGGTAATGGTCCGATCCAATTTCAGCTCCCCTATATGCCCTGGTATTCCTAACAGAACTAGCCCATTTGCTATTAATTAATATGTAATCAATCATATTCTTATGCAGCCCATCAGGTGAAACCCATGTGTATTTATGTATGTCGCGGTGTTTGTAATAAGTGTTAGTTATTCTGAATCCATTGAGTTTACTTACCTGTAGGAGACGTTGCCCATTGCCATTGTAGCTACCAATACCAAAAGGGCCTATTACTCCTCCCCAAAGGTCAGAGTCAGTACCAACTTTGGCATTGAAGTCATCAAGAACAAGGGTAATATCTCCTTTCTTGACAAAATTCAAAATATCCTGAAGTTGTTTATAAAAGCTATCCTTCTCATCCTCATCGGCATCCTCAGTGGGGGCATAACAGCAGATAACATTCAAGTCTTTAACGCTTGTCTGAAATTTTGCTGTAAGAAACATTTCATTAATGCAATCATATCCTAGAAGAGCATCGCTAGCGTGTCTGCTGAGAAGCAGACCCACGACTTGGTGATGCTTATTGTCGTCCCTCCCTGAAAAGAGAAATTTAAGATTATTTTTAAGAATCTGACCTTTATCTGTCCATCTGGTCTCTTGCAAGCCGAGAATATCTAAATTATAACGGTGGAATTCTTGTGTGAGGACATCAAGAGAAAAAGCTCTGTGCAGAGTCCTCACATTCCAACTACCTATGGAGAGAAAATGGTTAGTGGGATGTTTAAAGAAACTATGTTTATTGAGAGAGGGAATGCCGACAATATCAAACAGCCCCCTAATCGCAGACATGGGGCAAAGACCCGTTCCCCCACTACTAAAGGCTGAAGCCATCTACACTGTAAGACTTCCTCCAATGTAGAATTTGACGATGCCAATAGAAGCAAAGAGTTCTGCGATGACTTCTGCTCAGGATTATCCACCAGTTGATAAACATATCCTGTGAATCTATTCACTTGGGGCTGTCAACCCACAAACAAACAGAAAACACAGCGGAAGATTTTCCCTCCACAGAAGCCCACCAGTGCAGCAAAATCAGGATCCATAATCAAGCTCAGAGCCATATATCTGTCCAGTCCAGTAAGTTTATATGGTCAGCACCAGGACCCTGTGTGGTTGACCACTCCTCAGCAGGGTAGAAAAAAAAGAAAAGTAGCCATAGTTGTCCAGATCAGTAATCCACACTAATCTGGCAGCCCTTCCCTTCCGTTCACTTCCACAAGAGAGTATCTCTTTTGAAAGTTACTAACGGTCTGCACCACGAGAAGGCGGGGTCGGACATTAGGTGCTAGGCCTGGCCGGTTCTATGCATCATCACAGGGGATTGGTGCATAGCTCTCCTTCCAGTGACTACCTAGCTACCATTTACAGACCACATTACCATATACGAAATAAAAAAATATTATTCGAGAATACTGAAACCAAGCTAAACTTTAATTTCAGGATAAAAAAAAAATTCTTATGCATACGTATTTGCAGTTTAGTTACCGGCTACTGTCTAGATACTCAGGTGTCATTTCATCAAGGTCATCCACTGAACTAGCATTTGATTCTCGAACAGCAACTGATGTAGAGAGGGAAGACATAAAATTAGGTCAAATAGTTTTTTTAAATAAATTTCTTTTGTCCGCCAGCTTGAATGTTTTCCTTTTCTGATGCAACAATTTAGAATACAAGAGGTGAAAATGCATTGCGGTTTGGGCAATGAAGCAGCTTTCCTGCTCAACAAATTTCATAATATTTTCAAATCTTTCGGCAGCAGTCTGCCACGAGACTCTTTGAACCTGTTCATCCTCTTCATCGCCTTCCTCTTCTAGAGCTTTACATTTGTCCTCATTCAAAACACTCAATAATTTCTTCAGTATTTAGTGTCGTTGTAACAAGAGCGTATAACAGAATGCCATAGCATGAATGTAACAATGCGCGAAAGACGAGCAAGCATCAGTGACAGAGAGCTAGCTTCCATAGGCTTAATGTAAACTTTTCGATTGCAGCGCCCTCTAAATATGGCAAATTCGTCCATTGCAGTGAAGCCACCTAGCCAGGGAGAGGAGCCAGTTCCTTGTGTTATTTTTCCACCGCCCAGCAAGGTTTTCAATGGCTTACATCGTCACTAATTTTACATTCACTTTAGCTCTGTTCAGCGTGTTCATTTCTTAAATTTTACCATCATAATTTTCTTTTTACAAGGATTAGTTAAAATTATTTTCTTTAATAAAATCCCATTTTGCAAAACAGGTAGTAGCTATGCTCAAGAAAAGAATTTTAATATTTTGAACATTCTACAATATTTAATATATTATAATAAATTGAAATTTATGGCTCTATGCGAGATAACATGTTTTGTTTAATTATATTTTATAAAATTTTAGATATTTTCAATAAAAGTCATATCGAGTTTCTTACTTGTATAAATTGTCAATAGATGGCAGCAGGCACTTCTCGTATCAAGCATAAAAAATTTACTATTAGAACAAACTGCAGACACCTATATACATCGATATGCCCCAGAGAACACAAAACTGCAACATACATTGACTTACATGTTCGCAAGATGATTAAATGTATTAATTTACATACTAATTTTAAAAATTCTGCAAATTTACTCAAAATAAACATAGAACGGTTTTTTCAAGTATCTTAAAATGTACTCCTGAACGAGATAAAACGCTCATTGAATAACTTTAGGGTCAGCTACCACTGTGCCAAACAGCCATGGCTGTTAGACATTTGGAAACACTGGTTAAATCGCAATATGCATACCAATAGTAAGACAAACCATAGCTGCATTGGGCTAAAATGATTGCACTGCGCATGCGGAGGTCGCCCCTTACAGTTGTTTTTGTGCCTGCACATCAATTTGCCACGTTCAGCTCCGGTAAAATTCCGCAGAACGGCGCCACTTACGCTTGTGCTAAGCTAGCCTTCTTCTCCTTAGACCTTCTTTGGTCGGAAGAACTATCACGTGCATTGAAATTTGCCGTACGAAGTTAAAATTTTTCGACTCTAAATTTATGCCGGTTGCATGAGAATTCTGGTTGAGTACCGGAAAATCAGGAGTTGAGACAAATGTACTGGTTTAAAGTAAAACTATTTCATTTTAAAATTAATGTTAATTTACTTTTCAATTACAATTTTGCAATTTTTCGCAAGTCTCCATTTGCATCATTTATTAACTTTCCATTTCAATGAGCAGTATATTATTATTGAAATGTAGTCTCCAAAAGCTAATAACTTCCCATTTGAATATGAATTCCTATAACAAATATCATTTATAAAATCTGTAACAAATATTCTCTCATTTCTTCTTCCTAATTCTACAATGAAAATGACACATTTAAAAGTTATATTTCTAAGTTCATTAATGAAAAATGCTTCTCCTTGCGTCCTGGGCAGAACACACGATGGTTTAACTGGATATGTTACAAGGACCCCCAAAGAGCTCTTGTAACATATCCAGTTAAACAACAAATTGAACAACACAAGGTTGGGAAATAGAATCCATTGAACAGGTTTTCGGCTCCCCGAAAGATCATCCAACTTGTTCGTTCATTCGCACAGAAGGTTAATGTTCCTTTCGAAGACTGAACATGGACTGTCCAAGCCAATGTTCCCTCTTTCATACCAAAGGGGAAGGGGGAGGGGTCGCGAAAATAAATTTTAATCCTTACGGCAGTTGGGCCTTCAACTTGGGTACTACAGATTACGATCCTTCCATCCTACCGACTGAGCTAATCGCTAAGTGTAAGGAGTTATATCCCAAATAAAAGGTTCTTTTTAAGAGAATATCATCACTACCTCTAATTATGTCTGCTAATTGCTGTCCCCCCTTCCCTGGTGAGGAGAGAAATTTCGCGGACAAGTTTAAGTTTTCTGGGACACCCACGGTGATCCCAGAAAAACAAAGTCCAGGCTTAAACGATACCATTTAAACCACGTCACCAAAATTGACAGCATCCTTTTCTGCAGTTCCCATGTTCGGTCACAGCTGGGCTAGTGTTGACATTTTTTTCTGCAAAGTCCCTCACCCTGCCTTCGGTCACTGGAGCACACTGATGTGCTTGAAAAGGCCATCGGGTGGCACGTTAAGCTCTGTGTGTGAAATAGCCATAACCTGTGAATTTTAAATAGCACACTGGATGGCCTTGACGGGAGTTTAACAATCTACAGAGGTTTATCAAAATAATGGAAACACCGATGGCCACTGGAGTAGAAGCAATGCGCTGTATGCATATCACAGGGATGACGTCACCCGCGATATGAGGAAATAAAGGGGAGAAGTACGATGTCGGCTATCACGTAGTAGTGCTACAGGCACAGGTGAAACTGCTGTTGTGGTGTAATTGTTGACGACGTCAGATCATAGTAACCTCCAAAAAAGCATGATCATTGGTGCGCGTCTTGCAGGAGATTCAGTGACCAGAACTGCGAAACAAGTAGGTGAAACACGAAGAACTGTATCGAAGATTATGACTACCTATCAAAAAGGACAAGGTGTTGCCTCCAAACATGCAAATTGTGGACGCCATATGAAGTTGTCAAATAAGGATAGGCGAATGTTGGCACGGATTATATAACGGAAGCACAAGACCACCGCAAATAGCAGCAGAGTTGAACACCAGTCGGAATGATCCCGTTTCGGTCATAACAGTTCGTCGGAAACTTCATCGTGCCTATCCGTGTATCCCTATTAAAAACCTGCAGAGCATGCCACACCGACTGTTTGGTTCCGACTAACAGTTCGTCGGAAAATCCGATAACAGTTTGTCGGAAGCTTCATCGTGCTGGTATTTATGGCAGTGCTGCAATCCACAAACCTCTGATTACCAACATCAATGCAACGAAACGTATAAGGTGGTGCACAGCACATAAAATCAGGGATGCCAAAGACTGGCAACGTGTCATCTGGTCTGAAGAATAGTGCTACACATTGTTTCCCACCACTGGTAGAGTGTATGTCACTCAAAAACCTGTAGAGCATACCACACCGACTGTTTCGTTCCGACTGTGAAGCATGGAGGTAGATCCCTGATGCAGTGGGATGCCATATCGTGGTATTCCTTAGGGCCATTGGTTATCCTGCAGGGTCGTGTCACATCTGCAACGTACGAATCCATTCTCGGGGACCACCTGCACCCAATGTTGGGATCATCATGATTGTTCCCTAATGAGTGTCGCTAGTTTCAAGCGGATAATGTACTCAAGCATTGTGCGAAACGTGTCGAGTTCTGGTTTACAGAGTATGAGGATAGGGTACAGCAGCTACCCTGGCCACCTTAGTCTCCAGACCTCAATATTATTTAACATCTGTGGGAATATCTGGAGTGCAAGGCCGTATGTGCATTACCATATGTGCTTGACTTGTATAAGTCTATTCCACATCGAATTGCGTTTATTCTGAATGCTCGAGGGGGCATACAGCTTATTAATGAAATGTTCTCCACACACAGTACGTGTTTCCATTATTTTTGTAAACTCCTGTATCTCCTAACAGCTGTCCAGTGAGCCACAACTGTCATATGAGCCTTCAGGGTCCTTGTATCCTGGTTATTTAGCCCATTGTGCGCAAAAATGTGCATTTCAGAGGTAAAACAACCTGACCCCATTAGATTCAACCACGTCACACGTTATTAGGCTCAAATGTGCGGGAGAGTCATACCCTGTGCACGTTAAAGAATACGCTGGATAGCCTTGATGGGAGGTCACCATCTGTCTCCCAACAGCTGTTCCAGGGGGTCCCCTCCCCCAACCTTCTCTGAGGCTTCGGGGTCCATGTGACCTGGCCATTTAGCCCATGGTGTGCGAAAAAGTTTTGTCATTTTTTGTTTGCTTGCCATGGTATGCAAAGCCAACTCAACTTCCCATTAGATTTAAAATTGGACATCTCGAGCCCCCCATTAGATTTTACTTAGATTAGAACTTGTCAAGTCCCATTAGGCTCAAATGTATCGACATCCTTTTTAAACTCAAGTGTGAACCTCCTATTAGGCTCAAACGTGTTAACTCATCATTATACTCCGTTCCACTTGAGTAAACAAACCGTGCGACATAAGCAAGCCTTTCCTAGTATCAATGTTCACAAAATTAACTGCTATTGGTTACAATTTGAGACCACGTTTTTAAGCACATGTCAAACTTGTGGATAAAAAAATACAATGCCAGAAGTGTATTTTGCTAGATATTTAGCGCAACGTTATATATATATATCTCCTATTGTTAATTTTTTCCCCTTACGAAGCAAGATTACATCCCCAGAAGCACCGACAATGACTTGTGAAATTAATATTTTTGTTACATTATGCAAATATTTTTGATATAATACAAGGAATAAAAAATATTTAAACGAATTTCACTTTAAAATTAAATGTTTGTTTCAGTTGTCAAGTGGCTAGAAATTGCTATCCTCTGATACATTGCACACAGTATCATCACTACTATGATTAATAATTGTTTATATACTTCGTATGTAAACAAATATTTTCTCGACAACGTGTTCACTGATTACATCAAATTTCCACAAATCCTCTTCTTCAGCTGCCACATGTCTAATATAATTTTCTGTTGAAACAAGTATGATTGCTTCTTCAAGTAATAACCGCGCTTATCCTAGTTTAGCCCATTGTGCGCAAAAATGTGCATTTCAGAGGAATATTGTTCTTGTTCTACAGATGTATGTCAAGAACGTTTTGAACGCTTCTCGTAGAATGCTAAATGTCTGTTAATCGTTTGGGGTCACTAGGTTCAAACATTGCTAGCATTTCCTCGCATGAGTCGACTCTAGCCCTTTTTTGCTGCTGTGTCAGTTTGTGGGGTACCAATTCGGTACAGATCTTTCGGAACTATGAATTTAAAATTTTATTATTTTTGGCCCTGTAGCCATTTACTTGACTCGAAGTCATGTGAATTGGTTTTAACGGGCAATGATATGGAAAGGAAATGCAGTACTACGTGTCTTGCTTCCACTAAAAATTCATCTATAATATAGTTGTCGTAATTGTCTTTCACTTGTCTAAATTTATTTAAGAGTTCTATATATTCATGACATGGTCACTATGCTCAATACCATGCTCCTTTTGTCAGTTAATAACATCTTGTTTTTTACCATGCCATAGTTGATGCTTTTTCAGTTTTTTACGCTCTGGTACGGAGCATTGCCCATTACTATAACAGAGTTTTTTTGCCAATTTTTGCAATGAACATAACATACGATTTTTAAACACTTTCTCATTCATTTCTTCATGATAAACTTTACTACTTTTTCATTCAAACACTGTGCTCCATCAACAAAACCATGGTCACTTCTTATTTGAGCAATTATAAACCTTTGCCTTTCCCAGCTGCTTGTTTTAGGCCTCTGGTGAGCCATGAAATAAAATGCTTGCCGAGATGCTGACACTGATTCTGCCACAGTTTAGTTTCTAATTTTTTTTTTACTTTAGAAGCTGTGTGGCTCGAATTCACCCAAGTTTCATCTAAATATCAATTTTTTTCTTTTATTACCACTATGTGCTTTAAATTGTCTCAAATATTTTCACCTCTACATTAAAATGTTGTCTCTTTCAGTTAAAGCACCTTCGCGTTTGCGAGTGGAAAATATAAAGCTGATATCTATCAGCAATCAATTTAATGTTGCTTGGCTAAAATTTGGCAAATCAGGAACCGAATTTATCGTTATTAATATTTCATTTAAATTCGGCAGTTTATTTCTGAACAAGAATTCGAATCATTTTCCTGATAACTGTCCTAGAAAATTGATCACTTTTTTTTAACCATTTCATAACCCGTAGATGCTTACCTGAAGTAGGGAATACCTGATTTAAATCACATTCATTTAGTATTCTACGAGGAGCGTTCAAAATGTTCTTGACATACATCTGTAGAACAAGAACAATTGCACTTATCTGAATAAAATTTCTCCTGTCCTTCAAAGTATTCCTGTCCAGCATTTATACAAAGCTGCTGACGTCTACGCCAGTTCTGAAACGCTTGGGGTATCCTTGTTGTGGAATACTCCTCAGCTATGAATGAATGATTTTGAAGTTCTTGCACCCTTGAAAAAGACTTCCAAGAAAGTTCCTTTTTAATATTTGGAACAATCAAAAATCGTATGGTGCAAGTTCGGGTGAATACGCAGGATGGGGTAGCTGTTTGTTTTTTTCCTGCTCCAGATAGGTCGTCACTTGCTGGGTTTTGCGAGCACTGGCATTGTCTTGAAGAGGGACAACCCTTGAAACGTCTGTTGTTATGCGATGCTCCTTCATCTCCTTAACCATTTTGGGAAAAACAGTGTTGGTAGTATTGTCCATTTATATATGATTATATTTATTCAGGCAAAGTGTCCACGTCTACCATTCCTTAGGAATCGAAAAAAAATTCTGAAAATCATCTTCCATGAGCGAAAGTCGTCAGAGGATTTGGGGATGCTACTCCAATTCAGATTGAATTAGCATTCCCAAATTCCCATTTCCTTAATGAGTTCAAGATTCATCTTCTGCAACCCAAACATAGTTGCCGATATTTCTGGGTGTTGTAAAGTAATAAAACCACGTCTCGTCACTTGTGACAACGTCTGTTAATCGTTGGGGCCACCAAGTTCAAACATTGCTAGAATTTCCTCGCACGAGTCTACTTTAGCCCTTTCTTGCTGTTGTGGCAGTTTGTGGGGTACCAATTCGGCACAGATCTTTCGGAACTTTAAATGTTGATGAATAATTGCTTCCACACTGCCAATCAATACATTGACATCTAAACTTATTACCTGAACGGTGAGGTGTTGGTTTTCGTTAAGGAATTCAAGAATAGCAGCGATGGTTCTCTCGTTCACGGCCTCCTTCTGCCTTCCTGCACGAAGGAGGTCTTCGAAGCTCTGCCATCCTTCTATAGATTTGCGCATCCATTCCATAACACTGTCTTATGAACAAACATGATCCCCATATACATGATAAATCGGCATAATTTTTTTTGCACAGTCCCCAAACTGCATTCTTCTGAAAATGTAAAATATTTCCTCGTGTTTAGTAGGCTCCATAGCAACAACTCTCAGATTTCGCAGACCGAACTTTACACGTCGCCAGCGAAATGAGAAAGGATTATAAAGGGTTGGGTTGTTTTACCTCTGAACGGCACTTTTTTGCACACAATGGGCTAAATGGCCAGGTCACATGGACCCCGACGGCTCAGAGAAAGTTGGGGGAGGGGACCCACTGCAATAGCTGTTGGGAGACAGATGGTAGCCTCCCGTCAAGGCCATCCAGCGTGTTGTTTAACGTGCACAGGGTATGACTCTCCCGCACACGGGGCCACGGCTTAACGTCCCATCCGACGGACGGCGGCCTTTCCAAGCCCATCGGTGTCCCCTACTGACCGTGGAATTTTGCAGAGATAAATCTCAACGCTGACCCAGCTGGGACTCGAACCTGGGAACTACAGATTACGAGCCTGGTGCGCTACCGACTGAGCCACCCGGATGATAAAGCCTTTGTTTTTAACACGTAATGACCAATTTAGACAAGCTTTCAAACAAGTCGTAGTTCCTTAACTTCGAAGGAACAAGTGCAAATCTACAGACACCTGTCAAGAATTTTTTTGAATGTCCACCCTAAATATGCAACTTTCAGAGACTTCCAGATATAACATTGTCTTCCATACGTGACTCCTAGAGGCCAGATGCAAGAATCCGGAGATGTCCACAACGAGGTGTGACCAAATGCTCTGTGGGAGAGTTGCTTACAGAGAAGAGAAGATGCTTTAAAGGGAGTTTCTGTCACTGGGAGAAGGGTCTAATCCATTCTTAATCAGATCTTGCGTAAGATGTTACAAAACATTTCAGTTAAATTCTATTAACAGAAAATAAATTCTGATTGACGTTGTAATGAAAGTTTTGTGATGTCTTGAGCCCTCTTTTTCCTTCCACACTAGCTGCCTATGTGTGGAGGGGTTTTCTCCAGGTTAGAGCAACTCTGACATGGATGGTGCCTTGACGTGACGTCAGAGTTTTTCACCAAACCATCTGGCAGACATCTTTCTAATCATAAAAAAGCTCTACTATGAGTTATTAGTGTCCTAATAATGTTTGACATGGAGCAGGAACATGCAACCCTTCCCAAAATTATGATATGGAGAAAACGAAATTGGAAATGTTTCAAGAATTGTGTTGTAAAACCTGACAGCTTTCTGGGAGGTCCTTGATGCAGGCTTTCCCAATCAGCATTTGAAACATCATTAAAATTTGAAGTTTGTTCTTCTTTCCTTTTTTAATTCACAATTTAAAAGAAAAGGAGAAACAGGGAATAAAGACAAAGAAGTTAAAAAATCGATATTTAAGTTGAAATTCAAATTGATGAAAAATTAATTTTTTTAAATTTAAGAGTAGATATTTGAATATAAACTCAAAAATTGAATTTCATTTTTTAAATTTTTATTTAAATGAAGAATTGTTGAATTGATTATTTGGAGATTTTTCTTTAGCAGTTTTTAGTCCTTCAAATGAAGGAGAAAAAAGATTTTTAAGGTTTAAAATTTAAAATTTTCATGAAAAGGGTATTAAATCAGACTGAAGTTAGAAGAATTATTAAATTGATAATTATAATATATTTTTTAAATTCTCTTCCAGAGGCTTGATTAAATGAAGAATATTTTTTCTTTTATTCAATTTATGAGGATTTAGAAGAATGGATGTGGTGAGTTCATTAACATTGATTTTTTTCCAAAGCAGATATAAGTTTTTTTTTCCTTTCAGTGTTTTTTTTTACGACATTTACATAAATCGAATTCTTTTTGCTTCTCTTATTAGCATTCTCAAAGAGACTCTCCTTGATCCTTCATCATCTTCATCCTCTCGTATCTTGGGAAGCTTCTGTCAATTCTACATTGCAAACGTCCACATATTTAAAGTTGGTACCACACACAGAGAGAAATGGGATAAGGTAGAGTCTGTAGAAATTCGGGAATAAAGTTATAATTTTTGTAGTTGTATGCGTTGTGATAGAGACAAAAGAAAAAACCGTCTTGGTATCTTCTCTTCCCTGGATGAGGTGACAGGTCTGTATTCTATCAAAGTTCAGGGGAAAGTTCTATTCTAGTTGATCATCCAGGTATGGTTGTTGTGTCGTAGCTTTCTTTCTTGAGTTTGTTGGCGGTTGGAGGTGGGCAATTCCAGGGGGGTTCTGCAATCAGAGTTAGTGGATTCATGAGCCTTTGAAAGGTGCCATGGGGGTTCTGCAATCAGAGTTAGTGGATTCATGAGCCTTTGAAAGGTGCCATGGGGGTTCTGCAATCAGAGTTAGTGGATTCATGAGCTTTTGAAAGGTGCCATGGGGGTTCTGTAATCAGAGTTAGTGGATTAATGAGCCTTTGAAAGGTGCCATGGGGGTTCTGCAATCAGAGTTAGTGGATTCATGAGCCTTTGAAAGGTGCCATGGGGGTTCTGTAATCAGAGTTAGTGGATTCATGAGCCTTTGAAAGGTGCCATGGGGGTTCTGCAATCAGAGTTAGTGGATTCATGAGCCTTTGAAAGGTGCCATGGAGGTTCTGCAATCAGAGTTAGTGGATTCATGAGCCTTTGAAAGGTGCCATGGGGGTTCTGCAATCAGAGTTAGTGGATTCATGAGCCTTTGAAAGGTGCCATGGGGGTTCTGCAATCAGAGTTAGTGGATTCATGAGCCTTTGAAAGGTGCCATGGGGGTTATGCAATCAGAGTTAGTGGATTCATGAGCCTTTGAAAGGTGCCATGGAGGTTCTGCAATCAGAGTTAGTGGATTCATGAGCCTTTGAAAGGTGCCATGGGGGTTCTGTAATCAGAGTTAGTGGATTCATGAGCCTTTGAAAGGTGCCATGGGGGTTCTGCAATCAGAGTTAGTGGATTCATGAGCCTTTGAAAGGTGCCATGGGGGTTCTGTAATCAGAGTTAGTGGATTAATGAGCCTTTGAAAGGTGCCATGGGGGTTCTGCAATCAGAGTTAGTGGATTCATGAGCCTTTGAAAGGTGCCATGGGGGTTCTGTAATCAGAGTTAGTGGATTCATGAGCCTTTGAAAGGTGCCATGGGGGTTCTGCAATCAGAGTTAGTGGATTCATGAGCCTTTGAAAGGTGCCATGGGGGTTCTGTAATCAGAGTTAGTGGATTCATGAGCCTTTGAAAGGTGCCATGGGGGTTCTGCAATCAGAGTTAGTGGATTCATGAGCCTTTGAAAGGTGCCATGGAGGTTCTGCAATCAGAGTTAGTGGATTCATGAGCCTTTGAAAGGTGCCATGGGGGTTCTGCAATCAGAGTTAGTGGATTCATGAGCCTTTGAAAGGTGCCATGGGGGTTCTGCAATCAGAGTTAGTGGATTCATGAGCCTTTGAAAGGTGCCATGGGGGTTATGCAATCAGAGTTAGTGGATTCATGAGCCTTTGAAAGGTGCCATGGAGGTTCTGCAATCAGAGTTAGTGGATTCATGAGCCTTTGAAAGGTGCCATGGGGGTTCTGTAATCAGAGTTAGTGGATTCATGAGCCTTTGAAAGGTGCCATGGGGGTTCTGCAATCAGAGTTAGTGGATTCATGAGCCTTTGAAAGGTGCCATGGGGGTTCTGTAATCAGAGTTAGTGGATTAATGAGCCTTTGAAAGGTGCCATGGGGGTTCTGCAATCAGAGTTAGTGGATTCATGAGCCTTTGAAAGGTGCCATGGGGGTTCTGTAATGAGAGTTAGTGGATTCATGAGCCTTTGAAAGGTGCCATGGGGGTTCTGCAATCAGAGTTAGTGGATTCATGAGCCTTTGAAAGGTGCCATGGGGGTTCTGTAATCAGAGTTAGTGGATTAATGAGCCTTTGAAAGGTGCCATGGGGGTTCTGCAATCAGAGTTAGTGGATTCATGAGCCTTTGAAAGGTGCCATGGGGGTTCTGTAATCAGAGTTAGTGGATTCATGAGCCTTTGAAAGGTGCCATGGGGGTTCTGCAATCAGAGTTAGTGGATTCATGAGCCTTTGAAAGGTGCCATGGGGGTTCTGTAATCAGAGTTAGTGGATTAATGAGCCTTTGAAAGGTGCCATGGGGGTTCTGCAATCAGAGTTAGTGGATTCATGAGCCTTTGAAAGGTGCCATGGGGGTTCTGCAATCAGAGTTAGTGGATTCATGAGCTTTTGAAAGGTGCAAGTACTTGCAAGAAAACCTGCTGTTTTCTTTCCTTCTATATTCCGCCGTTATTGGCTCGGGAGGGTTTAGTCATTTGAGGGGTGAACAGGTTGTAGAGTTTCATGCTGCCATGTGGGTGGACAATATGATCGACACTTATTGTTGACCACCAGGCTCCACAATATCTATTTGCCACATGGAGGGAACTTGGATATCTGCTGCAGCCCCTTTCTTCAGATCTGCCATTAGCTCGGTCAACTTTATATCAGCTGTGGTTAGCTTATTAGCAAATTTGCAGCACGGTGCGCCTTCGGGTTCCAACTTCCTCTGGTATGACTCAGACGATTGCGCTAAACGAAAGGAACAGGTCAACCCAGACCTACGACAAGAACAGAGCAGATGCCTTTATTTTTTAGCGTATTTCGGGGATTGAAACTTTGCAGTTGTTAAAACTCCCCAATATAAACTATAACAAATGTAAAATATTAATTTTGCAGTTGAATTAATATTTTACATTTGTTATAGTTTATTTTGTTGTTTGAGATGGCTTTCCCTAACTAAATTCTTCTCAATTCTTATATTCGACTTAAAGGCTCAATTCTTATATTCGATATTAAGAATTATTCTAATATTCGAATTAAGAGGCTCAATTCTTATATTCGACTTAATGCACATCACGTGATCGACATTACTCTCGGTCAGACCGATTCAGTCTTATTCCGGAATAACACCTTTCCGTCTGCAGTTTGTAGGGGATGCGGAAAAATATCGATAATACGAGATGGTTGGTAACCCTTGGTGTACTCAAGTGTGTGTGTTTGGAGAGGGAAAGGTTTGAGTTCTACCCCCACTCCCGCCACTTGAGATTTTGAGTAACATATTTTTTCTAGGGATACATCTAAAAATTCGAGCATCAGGCTTGCCATTTTTAGGAAATGATATTAAAATATGTCAACTTCCATAATTCGTAACTGCTAATTATTGAACCTCATGCTGTGTTTATAACGTTATTTTGAAATATCAACTTCCATTTCAAAGTTTCTGAATATGCCATTGGCAACGCTGTGATGAACGTAGGTGTGACTTTCATTCTTGCCATTCGTAACAAACCAATTCGTAGACGTTTGTTGTGCGAAGCAGATACATTCGTTACGAAACAATGAAAAAATTATTTCTCAGCTTCAACGTCGAGAAGTGGTTCTTTTCTGTGGACTTTCGTCATTTGTTTCTTCTCGTTTGTGCGTGGAGAGTTTGCTGCGTCAGCCTACGCCAGCCGGTATCTAAAGTATCAACGTGGGACGCAAGTGTGCTCAGTTGAGTGTTTTCCGTGAATACTAGGACGAATAAACGGGTTCCTGGCGCTGCTTGTGGTGATCTTGACATCCTCCTCTGTGAAGGTAAGCCTAACTCTCAATGCCCCATTTATCTAGTCATGGATAACGTGTTATGCAGTAGTGAATGTATACAGTGCACAGTTGTTTTATTTCTTTAACCAATATTGTTGTTGTTTGTCGGGGGTTGGACGCCCAGAAGATTGGTTGCACCGCATTAAGTGCGGACGTCTGTAATATCGCGCTGGTAAGAAATGGCAATATATTGGGGATTATTTAATATATTGGGATTTGAATTGGGGATAAGCAATCATTCTCTTTTTATTTAACTATACTTTAGCTCAAGAGTTATTTCTCGTGTGTTTTATTACAGTGATATTTATGTGTTAACTCAGTGACGGAGACGTGCAAGGCTTCGAACATTGCAGGTTTCCGTTTACTCTGTGTTACGATATCAGAGTTGTGTTGTTTTACCTCTAAGCTGCATACAATGGAGTAAATAGCCAAGTCACATGTATCCCGAGTGCTCAGAGGAGGTTAGGGGAATAGAACCCACTGGACAGCTGTTAGGAGACAGATGGTAATCTCCTCTCATGGCCATCCAGTGGGCGGCGGTGGCTCAGTCGGTAGCGTGCCAGGCTCGTAATCTGTAGTTCCCAGGTTCGAGTCCCAGCTGGGTCAGCGTTGAGATTTATCTCCACAAAATCTCCCCGCCCTGCCCACGGTCAGTAGGGGACACCGATGGGCTTGGAAAGGCCGCCGTCCATCGTATGGGACGTTAAGCCGTGGCCCCGTGTGCGGGAGAGCCATACCCTGTGCCCGTTAAAGAACACGCTGGATGGCCTTGACGGGAGGCTACCATCTGTCTCCCAACAGCTGTTCCAGTGGGTCCCCTCCCCCAACCTTCTCTGAGCCTTCGGGGTCCATGTGACCTGGCCATTTAGCCCATGGTGTGCAAAAAAGTGCCGCTCAGAGGTAAAACAACACAAAAGCCATCCAGCTTGTTCTCTAAAGTTTGCAGGGTATGGCTCTCCCTGTCAAGGCGCCATGGCTTAATGATCATCTGAGGGACAGTGGCCTTTCCAAGCCATCGATGTCCCCTACTGACTGAGGGCAGGGCGAGGAGTTTTGAGGAGATAAATCTCAACATCAGCCCAGGTGGGACTCGAACCTGGGAACTGCAAAGATACTAGAAAGATGTGGCAGTGGCACCGGAAGTTTCGTCTTGGTTTCCTAAATAGAAAAAATAAAAATATTAAATTTTGTTTCGTTGCCGAGTGGTTAGCGCGCTTGGCTACTGATCTAAGGGACCTGGGTTCAAGCCCCGGGTAAGGCATGGCTGTTTGTGTCGTTTTTCTGCTGAGGCCTGCCATCCTCTCAGACCTTCTACTTTGGCATATAAACTGACAGGCTCCTGTCTGACCTCTGTGGCAAGCAGCTGCTTGAGGGGGTATTTATTTTTTATATATAAATTTAGCTATGGTAAGTTGGTAATACGACCTTCGTTTTAGACTGCTAAAAGAATATTCAATAGGACGGTATATTTGATTTTGTAATAAACCCAGATGAAACGTGGGAGCATGATGGGAAATCTTTACTCACAACACTGGATGTTTCATTTGATTTGACTTCGAAATCGGGTTGTAATTATTTTGGCAAACCTCCTGTTGTTCCTCTTTGAACAGCGAAGTATTTTTACCGAGTATTTTGATATATTCAATTAGATTAAATCACATTTTTATATAATCAAATCTATATATATACACACATTGGTAGTTAAATATTTCTTCAACGGCTATGATGCGACTACCACACATTTCTCGTATCATTCTCTAACGCAATGTCCTGTTTCGCCCATTGGGCAAGTATCAGTGTCCACTCCCGACTTGGGGCGTGTGCAAAAGAGATGCTTTCCAGAAACTGAAGTCGTTCAAAAGATGGGGGCGGGGGTGGCTCAGTCGGTATCGCGCCAAGCTCGTAATCTGTAGTTCCCAGGTTCGAGTCCAAGCTGGGTCAGCGTTGAGATTTATCTTCCGCAAAATTCCCCGCCCTGCCCACAGTCAGTAGGGGATACCGATGGGCTTGGAAAGGCCGCCGTCCGTCGGATGGGACGTTAAGCCATGGCCCCGTGTGCGGGAGAGCCATACCCTCTGCACATTAAAGAACACGCTGGATGGCCTTGACGAGAGGCTACCATCGGTCTCCCAACAGCTGTTCCAGTGGGTCCCCTCCCCCAACCTTCTCTGAGCCTTCGGGGTCCATGTGACCTGGCCATGTAGCCCATGGTGTGCAAAAAAGTGCCGTTCAGATTTCAAACAATCCAAACAACAACGTTCAAAAGAGCATTGAGAGGGACGTAATATCACCAACTCTTATCTTTAATCTATGAGAGTTGGGTTGGGTTGTTTTACCTCTGAGCGGCTCTTTTTTGCACAACATGGGCTAAATGGCCAGGTCACATGGACCCCGAAGGCTCAGAGAAGGTTGGGGGAGGGGACCCACTGGAACAGCTGTTGGTAGACAGATGGTAGCCTCCCGTCAAGGCCATCCAGCGTGTTCTTTAACGTGCACAGAGTATGGCTCTCTCGCACACGGGGCCACGGCTTAACGTCCCATCCGACGGACGGCGGCCTTTCCAAGCCCATCGGTGTCCCCTACTGACCGTGGGCAGGGCGGGGAATTTTGCGGAGATAAATCTCAACGCTGGCCCAGCTGGGACTCGAACCTGGGAACTACAGATTATGAGCCTGGCGCGCTACCGACTGAACCACCCCCGCCCCATCTATGAGAGTAAAATCTTTTTGGAGAATGTTAATTGTTCATTGGGTCTCTCTCCTGCTTTCATTTTGTTGATATCTTGTATAAATAAAAAATAAAAAATATTATTTAACCAGCTGTACCTATTACTTAAATGGTTTTATTATTCTTATTAATAAGAACTTTTCATTTTATTAACATTTGAACCGTAAAATCAATTATTTAAAGCACGTATATATTTTAATGCTTTTATATTTTGTAAAAAATAATGGAAAACCTTTTTTTTAAGTTCTGAAAAATATCAAGTATATCTATTAGTCCTTTAACGTTTTGCGTTTCTTCCTTTCGTTCAGATGACAAGGTGCCCAAAAGTTCCAGGAAAACGTCATCAGGACCCAGATGTTCTCTGTTCCAACAACCGTTTCCTGGCGCTGCCTGTGGTGATCTTGACATCCTCCTCTGTGAAGGTAAGCTTTACTCTCAATGTCCCATTTACCTATGTCACGGGATTTATCTCTTTATGCAGTAGTGAATATATGTAGTGCACAATTATTTTATTTCTTTTGCCAATATCAATGCTGTTTGTAGGGCGTTGAACACCCAGAAGATTGGTTGCACCGCATTAAGTGCGGATGTCTGTAATATCGCGCTGGTAAGCCTGGGTTCGAGTCCCGGGTAAGGCATGGTGTTCGTGTTGTTTTCTGCTAAGGTCCTGCCATCCTCTCAGACCTTCTACTATGGCATATAAACTAACAGACTCCTGTCAGACCGGGGCGGGGGTGGCTCAGTCGGTAGCGCGCCAGGCTCGTAATCTGCAGTTCCCAGGTTCGAGTCCCAGCTAGGTCAGCGTTCAGATTTATCTCCGCAAAATTCCCCGCCCTGCCCACGGTCAGTAGGGGACATCTATGGGCTTGGAAAGGCCGCCGTCCGTCGGATGGGATGTTAAGCCGTGGCCCCGTGTGCGGGAGAGACATACCCTGTGCACATTAAAGAACACGCTGGATGGCCTTCACGGGAGGCTACCATCTGTCTCTCAACAGCTGTTCCAGTGGGTCCCCTCCCCCAACCTTCTCTGAGCATTTCGGGGCCCATGTGGCCTGGCCATTTAGCCCATGGTGTGCAAAAAAGTGCCGCTCAGAAGTAAAACACCCAACCTGTCAGACTTCTGTGGCAAGCAGCTGCTTGAGGGGGTATTTATTTTATTATTTTTTAAGAAATGGTATTATATTGGGGAATATTTAATGCATTGGGATTTGAATGGGGAATAAGCAATCGTTCTCTTGCTACTTGACTATTCTTTAGCTCAGGAGTTATTTTTCGTGCGTTCTATTACTATAATATCTATGTGTTAACTCTGTAGACGGAGACGTGCAAGGCTTTGAACCTTGAAGTTCTCCGTTTACTCGGTGTTACGATACCAGAGTTGGGTTGGGTTGTTTTTTCCTCCGAGCTGCATATAATGGGGTACAGTCGCTCAAAAATATATCCGAACACTATGGTTGATTACAGAATTCAGAAAAATTATCTGGCTACTTTTTTTAGAAATTAGTGAAGATCTCTTTGTAGAACCTTAATTATTCGTTGGATATCTATTCTGCATTCACTTTGTTCATGTATAAATTAAAAATAATAAATAATATTTAACCAGCTGTATCTATTACTTAAATGGTTTTATTATTCTTATTAATAAGAACTTTTCCTTTTATTAACATCTGAACCGTGAAATCAATTATTTTAAGCAGGTTTATATTTTAATGCTTTTATTTTTTTGTAAAAGACGTGGACAACCTATTTTTTTTATTAAAGTTCTGAGAAATGTCGATTCAATCTACTACTGCTTTAATGTTTTGTGCTTCTTCATTTGGTTCAGATGACAAGGTGCCCAGAAGTTCCAGGAAAACGTCATCAGGACAAGAAGTTCCCCATGTGGGGAAGAGCGCCAATTGGACGACAATGAAGGTACGTCTTGAAATATTTGTCCATTCAGTCGCATGTACGGATTTTCTTTTGTGAACCTAGTTTCGAAAATGATGATCAGCTTGAAAATTATATGTACGTTTTATATGCATTTTGTGAATTGTTTTCCCATATGAACTTTTCTTTGCCAGATATAACTTTGTCACCCATTCGTGCCTCCAAGAGAAGAGATGCAAGAGACAGCGATTCCGGACCTATCCACAGCGATGACTCATCGACGGATTTGATAGCAGAGTGTGACAAGGCACAATCTCTGGGATTGCTTAGAGAGAAGAGAAGGTCCTTTTAAGGGGGCTTCTTCCAATGGGAACGGGTGGGAGCAAGGTCTAATCTTTTCTAAATAGATCTTGCGCAAGATGCTACAAAACATTTCCATTAAATTCGCTCAACAGAAAATAAATTCTGATTGACGCTTTAATGGAAGTTTTGTGGTGTTTTGAGCCCTCTTTTTTCTTCCACACTAGCTGCCTATGTGTGGAGGGGTTTTCTCCTGGTCAGAGCAAAACACTCTGACATGGATGGTGCCTTGACGTGGCGTCAGAGCTTTTCACTAAACCATCTGGCAGACGTCGTTCTAATCATAAAAAAAGGTGTACTATGAGTCAGCGTATAGGCGAAGTGGGAGCTGGAACCTCAATCCTTCCCGAAATTCTAGTATGGCGGAAAAGGAAATTAGAAATGTTCCCAAAATTTGAAATGCAAAGGTGAGTAAAATTAATTTAACCTTCTGATCTACATTATAATGCGAACAAACCGTTTAACTGATGCAGGAGATCTGAATTAAAATACGAACGTTCGTATTATAATTCAGACTTTATGCCATCGAAATTTAATAATGCAGAAGATCTACATTTTGATACGAACAAAGTGTTTAACTGATAGCAGCAGAAGGTCTGCATTTTGATACGAACAAATCGATTAGTAGAAAGTTAAACGGTTCTACTAAAACTTTCATCTATGTAGTTTTAGGAAACTGCAGAGATGTAGTTCTGTCATTGGATTGTAAGAGTGACAAGGAGGTAAACCGTTCTCCTAAAACTACATCTCTGCAGTTCTAGGAAACTGCCTGATCACCTTCTGTCATTAGTTAAGCGATTTCTTCGTATTATAATGTAGATCTTCTGCCATCATTAAATTTCGTATTATAATGCAGTTTTAGGTAAAACTACATTATAATACGAACTTTGTCTAGAATACACAGTCTGAACTGCTGTATACTCTCCCTTTTAACATCATACTCGAAATCAGTATGCTGTATGTTTTCAATCAACTATACAGAGTTCTGGTAGAGACAAACCACTGTGTCGAGAATCTTATGTCTTCAGTGATAACAAGATTATATTTAAACCAGGCCCTGATTTAGAGAAAAAGAAAGGGGACTCAGCTTTTATGAAACAATTCTTACTCTCATTGGATTGGTGATAAAAATTTCTTGATTTAAACATGCTTTAATCTGCTTGTGATTATACATGCTTGTGATAATACGTTTTATGATTTAAACCTGCTTGTGATCAACGACAAAGTATATCGATCAGCAAAGTCAAAAGTCATATTGAAACTTGTGGTTGATTGTGAGTTAGGCTGGGTTTGTTTCATTCTGCACATAATAGATTAAATAACCGTGTCACAAGGACCTCAAGGGTTGAATGGAAGATAAGAGGACACACTGGACAGCTGTTAGGAAACAGATGAAAGCCTTCGGTCAAAGTCATACAGCGTGATTTTTAACGTGCACAGGGTATGGGCTCTCCCGCACACTGCACCACCGCTTTACGTTCCATTCGACGGACAGCGACCTTTCTAAACCCATCGGTGTGACCTTTCCTACCAATGGCAGAACGGAGATAACAAACAAGTTATATATCATCAATTGCAGTAGTTTCGAACTTTTTTAGCCTTTTGCAAAATTTTGTTTGCTAACCAGGATTGCTTTTACCAATGGTTATTTTCTAATGTCCCCTTGATTGAAAGCAAAATATTTTTTTTCCGTATAAAACGAGCTTAAAAGTAAATGGGAGTAGCTTCCCGTTAGCTACTTGACAAAACAAATGCTCCCATTTGAGGGTGGGGGTGGCAGATTGATCAAGTATAACTTGCTATAAAGTGGTAAAACACATTGAAAACTTCATCTTAACTTAAGTTACTGCCCCCAACCAAACATCGGTTTCCAATATTTTTTTTGTTCGTATCACCCGAGTAAACTGACAAATTTCTCATTCCGAAAGTAATGAATTAATATATTCAAAATATATATTTTTACGAAAATATAAAACGAAATAACAAAATCAAGGACAAACTCTTAAGTAGGTGATTTCCTACATCGGTACACGTGGGACTCGAACCTGGGAACTGCAGATTACGAGCCTAGCTCTGCGGTCTTACTAACACCCCTTTCCCACTCGTGATCTTGCTACTTTGGCTATTGTGTGTACAAAATTGCTCTCAGGTATGAGATAACCAAATTCTTAGTCCAAATATTTTCTGCGAATAGCTAACAGAGTCAAGTATATTACAATGACAAGGAGTAACATTATCAAAACATATCCTTTCTTTCTGCACTTTTATCAAGTTGTCTTTCTCATGACTTAAAAATAATAGATTTCTACGATTACAATTTTTTTCAGTTATCTTCAGGACACTGGATCCAAGTTAGATCTTTTTTGTTGATGGCCGTGGCCGAGTGGTTAGCACGCTCGACTAGTGATCAAAAGGAGCTGGGTTCGAGCCCTGGATAAGGCATGGATGTTTGTGTTGTCTTTCTGCTGAGGTCTCGCCATCCTCACAGACCTTCTACTGTGGCGTATTAAACTAACAGGCTCTTGTTAGACCTCTGTGGCAGCAGCAGCTTGAGGGGTATTTATTTTTTTTCATTTATTTAGTAGGAACGACATCCATAGTCATTTCCATCTAATTGTTGTATCCCTCTTCAGAATGATTCAGTTATTGATGCGGGAGGATTCTTGTTGATATTTCCTATGTACCGTATTTATTCGATTCTAAGACGCACTTTTTTTCCCATATAAACGTCTCTAAAAACGGAGTGCGTCTTAGAATCGATAACGTCTTAGAATCGCAGTTTTGTTTTTCGAATTTTCTTGCGCTTTGCACACGGCACCACACGTTATGTTTTTGCGCGAAAACCCCGCCTCCAAGTTTGACCGTTATCGCATTCTCCAATTCCAT
The DNA here is from genome assembly GCA_038380435.1 of Ryuthela nishihirai. Lineage (NCBI taxonomy): Eukaryota > Metazoa > Arthropoda > Arachnida > Araneae > Heptathelidae > Ryuthela > Ryuthela nishihirai. The sequence continues at coordinate 18,771,020 of JAWZYU010000001.1, read as the reverse complement.
TGGACAATAAAGTGGCGTGGATATTTTCCCGCGCTTTCCAAATGTGAAGCCACCGTTATTTCATTATAGCGGAGCTCTGTGAGTGTTATATATTTAGTGAGCTTGGAACCTGGCTATTGACTGACAACCTTCCGCCGACACCTTCCGGAAAAATTAAGAACATTGGCGGAATGGGTATCAACTGCTTGGAAGCTAATCCCAGAAAGAATAGTGCAGCACTCATTTAAAAAATGTTGCATCACCAATGCTGACCGTGGCTCAGAAGACCGTATATTATGAGATAATGAAGATAAAGACTGCTTAGAAGAATCAGACTTTGAATGTGAAGTAGACTCTGATATTGATTCAGATGCAGATATCGACGGCTCAGAAGAATCAGACTCTGATATTGATTCAGAAGGAAGTGATGAATAACATACCTATTGTTAAATAAGTACTATTCTTATTAGTAAATTGAATTCTATTATAATAAAAACATATGTTAGATATATTTTAGCGTTTTTTTCGTAGAATCAAAGTTTTTTTTTCTGTTGGTGGTACTGAAATTAAGGTGCGTCTTACAATCGATGGCGTCTTAGAATTGAAGAAATACGGTAATTAGTTTAGTTTTGTTATTAGCAGCCAATATTACGTGAAATCTTCCCCATTTCTTAATAAAACGGAGAGTTATTACGGCTAATGTGTGGCAGAGTTGCGACATCATTGAACCTTTAACATGCTAGGTTTATAACACAGAATTTACTCTGGTGGCTGGGAAAATTTTTAAATGCTTCCGGCAGAATTAAAGAATAATTTAAAATCTTATACTGAAATAGCTAATAGACAAAAATAGGTATGTCATATATCAAAACAATGAGCATTTTATTTTAGTTGAAAAAGTTTTATTTTAGTTTTTTAAAAAAAACGTTTGAGAAAAATATCATATATATTAATTTTAACAACACTGTTTGAATTAATATAGAAGAAAAAGGAGTAATTTCATCGGATTTAAACCCCGTTCTGAAATAACTAATGAACAGAATACAGCATGCTATATCTCAAAAGAAGTAGCATTTAATTCTATATAATGACAAATAAACAGATTTATTTGAAACAGAATAATTACGTAGTACCGTATTTTTTCTTGTACAGTACTGCCAGAAATTTCTTTCGAGTCGTTATATTATGTACTATCACTCTTATTATCAACATTTAATACTAACACATTACACAGGTTATTTTTGAGAGAATTTACAAATATCAAGAAGACGTTTAATGGCAAGTGTAGGAAGAACACTCTCCATGAAAGTTTAGTTTAGGAATATTAAAATAAGGAAGAAAACAACTTTATGCTTCCGTGTCATAAAGAGCCACAGTAATGGCTGCTACAGCAGTGTAATGGCTTCTTTTTCATTTTTTAGCTTTATTGAATATATAAATCATCAGGTTTTTATATTCTTTCATAAAACGTTTGTTCATAAACTTTCAGGATTGATTAAAAAAACATTTGAAATGGCCAATTTTTATGGGAAATGAAATAAACTCTTAGAGCAAACTATTCTGGGAACTATATTTCCCAATGGATTGGAAAATAAAAATATGCAGATTAAAAATGAAACGCGCGAAGTGCAGGATGCCGCTAACTTAGAAATAAATTAGGAATATCATAATCTATGAAAATTTTAATTTAGTCTTTCGTATCAATCGTTATAAGTTGAGTTGGGTTGTTTTACCTCTGACGGGCACTTTTTTTTTCTCACAATGAGTTAAATATACAGGTCACAAGGACCCCAAAAGCTCAGAGATGGTTGAGGGGAGGGGACTCATTGGATAGCTGTTGGTAGACATATAATAGCCCTCCGTGAAGGTCATCCAGAATATTCTTTAACGTGAAAAGGGCAAGTGATCAAAAATTGAATGTGTGTACGCAAGGTACGTATATTTATTGCAGATTATCAGTACATAGTCGCATATTTCATCAGTACATAGTCGCAGATTTAATCAGTATATAGTGACCCACCTCGGCCGGTTATACAAGCCTGTAGACCTCTTGGCATTCCATCAGTCAGATGGTTATTGGCATCCTAAAGTAATGCGTTCCAAACTGCACCCAGTTGGGCACGTAACTGTACCAGGTTCGCCGCCAGAGAGATCTAGCGACCCATAAGGGCGCACACATGTTAAATGGGTGACTAGTCTGGGGAGTATGGTGACCATGGGTGGAACTCCACACCTAAGAGACTGTCCATTATTGCAAGTGCAGTGTGTGGGGTGGAATTGTCCTATTGCAGAATCAGTCCAGGAATTGTAGTAAGGAAGGGTCTTGATACAGGATTAAAGATATCAATGTAACGTCTCGCCTTTAGTGCACCAGAAACATGGAGCAGAGGTGACTGGCTGCCATACATAACCATGCATCATGTATTGTACACCTCTATTTATTTCGGGGTGGGGGGCGGGTCCTGAAGGACCCGCCCGCCATGGGGTAAGCACGTATCCGTCTCACGACACTACATGTGCTTGTCAAGAGAAGCTGGAAGTAGAAGATGAAGTTTGTCTCAGAGGAGACCAGTAGGGACTTGGAGTATGGGTGGTGTTAAAGGAGGTGCAGAGTGCAGCCAGGTTGAAAATGGAAAATAAGGAAGAGCGCGAAAGCAGCTCCGGTCTCAAAGAAGAGAGTCCCGGAGCCGGCAGACAAGCCAGTCCGTCCCTCAGATGTGCCCTGACTCGGGCACTCTCGATGGACATCATGACCGCCTCGCCTGCTACCTCATTGATCGCCAGGGAGCTCCTGAGTTCGTTAGCGAACCCTTCCGTAATCGGGCACCTGAGGATATAGTGCCCGACATCTGCATCTGGAGCCCCACAGCCGAGTAACTGTGGGTAGCGATCTAAAAGCGCTCCAGATATTTTGGGAAACTCCCGTGTCCCGTCAGGACCTGCGTCAAATAGTGGTCAGAGGACATCAGGGATAGACTGACCCTTTTCAAGAATGTCTTTGTTTGAAGACCATTCTCAGTCGTATCCCAGAGCCGCTGCCACTCAATTTCTGTTCGACATAGGATAGACTTCAGGGTAGTTTTTGAGGTCTTTGCCGCTATCACAGGTTGAGTATTATTACCTGCTGAGCGGGCCAGTTGATCTGCCCGCTCGTTCCCCTCATGACCTACGTGTGCCTTGATCCAGGAGAAGGAAACTCTGGGCATGTTCTTATTACCCAGGATGCGCTTGATCTCGTTAACAGTTTGATGCCTGTTGTTTGCATCTTCAAGCGCTTGCAGAACTGCCTGGCTGTCCGTATACAACCGGATGTCGCTATTCTGACCGCCGTCATGGAGGGTCCACTTAAGGGCCTCTTTGATGGCGAGCAGCTCCGCTTGGAAGGCTGAGCCATTATTTTATACCTTCCTATTATAATCATACACTTTGGCTCCTTGATTGTAGACAGCGTAGGCTAAGCCCACACTATCCTCGCTCTTGGAACCGTCAGTGTATATCTCAATTCCTAATCCTGAAGGTAACTCCTTGGACCATGACACACTCAGTCTTTTGGTGGGATGATATACCCCTTAGCGGTATTTGTCTCATAATCCTCGGGGGCATACTGGACTCCAAGGAATGTTGCTTTCTCCTTGATTTGCAGGACTCTGAAAATGGTCGCTTCTTTACCGACCGTCAAAAATAGCAGAGGGATCCCTGCTAACACCAGGAGAGCATCCGTAGATGTGATCCTATAGGCCCTGGTGATTCGCAGTAAAACAGGTCGTTGGGTTGCAATCAGCTTTCTATACATCATGGAATGGTCCGTCGGGCGCCACGAGGCGCCCGCTCCATAAGTTAGGATCCGCTCCGTGCCCCTGAGATAAATTTCTTTGAGGACTTCACCTCTGAGTCCCCATGAGACGTGAGCCATTCGCCCTAGTTTGCACATAACATTTGTGCATTTAAGTTTGAGATCCTGCAAGTGTGGGATCCAGCTCATCCTTTCATCCAGAGTGATCCCCAAGTACTTAATAGTCGTCATATGGCGGATATTATTGCCATGTAATTTAAAAATCAGGTACCTCTTTTTGAGGACACTTTCTTTGGCCATAGTCATGGATGTTCTCTTTGTAAAGCTGAACGCAAGTTTGTGCAGACTCCATCCCTCAAGTATTAACAATGCTGCATTGCCGGCTATCTCCAGTCTAGCTCTGGAGGATGCCGATATAACAAGCAGCATGTCAGCAGCATAAGCGTGGAGCCAGACACCTTCAGGTTGGCAGTATCGGCGACCAAGTTCCAGAGGAATGGTCCACTGCACGAACCCTGTGGGTTCGTGCAGTTGTTTGAGGCTGTCTCGCTAGGTCCTTGTTAGAATTCGTGTGCAGTGGCCGGATGCAGCAGATGTAGCTCAGGACAGATATGCTTGGATAATTAAACTGCGCTGTCTGGTTGGACCTCCGTAGCCCATGGCTGCTTGAGGAAGAGGAGGATGTTTCGCCAAAGGAAGAATTCTTGGACCCATCTTCTTTGCGAACATATTCAATTTCGAGGGGTTTACTGTTGTCAGCTTGTACTGCAGAGTAAATGGTTCTGTGCAGAGACATCACTACAAAACTGCTGCCAAGAGGCCAACTGTGCTTGGCGTGTAGCGAGCTTATACTCCGCCTGTTCCTTCCTGTACATTTCTTCTCTGAAACCTCTGTCCCCATTACGGCACCTTTGATACCGTTTCCTAAGAGCTCTGACCCTTTTTCTCTTAATACTGAGCTTAGGTGTCCACTAGGGCACCGACCTACAGCCTGTGCTGGGTGGCCTCTTTAACCCAAAGGTTGTCTCACATCCAGAACTTAAACACTCCTTCAGATCTCTGAGGATTTATTCGGAGTTAGACAATCACCAATACTAGAGACGCGCTGGCCGATCTTCGCCAGATCTGGCGCAACACAACGCGCGAGTTTACACCAGTCAGGGGTCCTGCCCACCGCAAACCTTTTTATATAGTGTGCGGGAGGTGTTGTTCCACCCACAAGGAACACAATATAGTTGTGGTTGCTGTTAGTGACCTTGTCGCTAAAGCACCAATTCTGGATCTGAGGAAACATCCGAGGCGTTGTCAGGGTCAAGTCGATCCATCTCTGACCTCGAGGGCCATGAAATGTTACTGGTGTATCCAAATCATTTAATAAAATAAGATCAGCAGAGTTGATAAAATCCAGAGTCATTTCTCCTCTGATGTCTTGTCTATTTGATCCCCACAAGGGGTGGTTCGCATTAAAGTCACCACCTATCACTAAGTTCTTAGAATTCACACGAGCCAGGACGTTTTGCAACTCAGTCAGTGAGTCCTCGATGTTATGACTTGGAGGACAATAGATAGAGATGGCATGTAATATTAGTCTCCCATAGCCAATCTCCGCTACCACCATAGTGTCAGAGTGATATGCCAGGATGGCATTCATTTTGGGGTTCAAAACGAAAACTCCAACTTCCGGCTTAGCTCCTTTAATACAAAATAGCCTGCTAGTCAGAGGGAGCCCCCTAATGATGTTCCCTGTGCAATAAGAGGTTCTTGCACTAGAGCAACATCGACTCCTTCTTCTTTTATCTCCTGGCTGAATTGGACCATTGTGGCCCTTGCCCTGTTCAAATTTATCAGGAGAAATTTCAGACTCGCCGTACGACCACCTGGAAGCCTACTGCCCATAGTCGGTGCGCTTCCGCAACAACTTCAACTCTCTACAGTACAACGGACAGCTACTGTCAATCGCACTGTGGCCAATGTCATACTTGGCTCCGTGATTCTTATTGGCATACTTGCAAATTATGCACCTAGGCTTGGGCTTTTCGCACTCCCTGTACGAGTGCTTGCCCGCGCATTGTGAACACCGTTGCGTCTTAAGAGTACAATCCTTTTGCATGTGCCTAAATGCATGACACTTATAGCATCTGAGCACACGAATATACTCTTTAATAATACAACGCGACCAGCTCACGTTTATCTTACCTACCTCAATTACCTTTCTGTGGAAGGCGCTGTTGGCTTCCTTAACCCAGTGGACGGTATTGTCAACTCGTCCTTTTAATGAGAACAGCGGGGTTAGATCCGTGTGTTTTTCAGTTAGCCCATTCTGGGTTTGGATGACCCTCTGAAGGTCCTCTCGGCGGATGTCCTTGTCAACTCCGTAGACATGCGATGTTCCCAGGTGTCAGTCACCTTACCTGGTACCGACCGTCCCCCAAAGCTGCTTAACTTCGGTGATCGGACGAGGACCGGTGTTTTCAGCTTGGTACTGCCGGTGGCTTCGATAAATAAACATTCACAATTTCTTTATCAGGTGAATCAGAGATCAATGACTGAAAGTTCTTATCAAATCATTCAAACGAAATGAAAAGATATTGACAATCAGCCTTTAATTACACCTTTCGTTCAGGTCACTGAACTCCGCAGAAATATATATCCAACATTTCTTCATCCGGATTCTTCTAAACGAGATATTTATATATAAGGAAAGTCAATCACCACCAACAGCTGAGTCTCGATTTCCTGACTGTCAAGAATCAATGATTTTATTCTGACTGTCATGAATCAATAACTTCACTCCGATTTGTCATGAGTCAGTGACTTTACATTGACTCTAGTGAATCAACGATTTTACTTTGACTCTCATGAATCTTACTGTCACTTTCTGCACACGTGCAGTATAACGTGTAATGAGGCCCGACAGCATCACATTATGCATGTGCAGAAAGAAACGCATTACACGTGTATAGAAAGAATCGCATTACACACATGTACAAAGACCCACAATATGATTGGACAGAATAAAAATCGCATTATGCAGAAAAATCCACATTATACCCTGCATAACATTTAAATTGCCCTACCCAAAAGGAGTGAGGGGATAGGGGTGAAATGTAGCACACACAAAGCAATACATATTGGCATACCATGATTTAATTTGCAGCATCTTACAGCGGTCAGAAGGTGAGATAATATCTCACAATATAATTGACTCAGTAAGTGGTTGCACAGCCGTGATACAGGCAGCAATCCTGCGTGGCATGGAGTCATATAGTCGACGGATATGGTCCTGAGGAGTTGCACATCAAGCAGCATTGACATGCTCCCATAATTCATCGAGATTCCGCGCCGGCCGATGAGAGGATTGCACACATCATCCAATGTTGTCCCACAGATTTCCTATTGGGGATAAATCTGGAGATCGTGCTGGCCATGGTAATACAGAACATGTTGTAAACATTGTCTGGAGATTCTAGCAGTGTGTACACGGGCGTTGTCATGGTGTAAAATGGGTTGCTGCATGCCTCCCAGGGGGTGGCTCAGTCGGTAGCGCGCCAGGCTCGTTATCTGTAGTTCCCAGGTTCGAGTCCTAGATGGGTCAGCGTTAAGATTTATCTCCGCAAAAATTCCCCGCCCTGCCCACGGTCAGTAGGGGATACCGAAGGGCTTGGAAATGCCTCCATCTGTCGGATGGGACGTTAAGCCGTGGCCCCGTGTGCGGGAGAGACATACCCTGTGCACGTTAAAGAACACGCTGGATTGCCTTGACGGGAGGCTACCATCTGTCTCCCAACAGCTGTCCTAGTGGGTCACCTCCCCCAACCTTCTCTGAGCCTTCGGGGTCCATGTGACCTGGCCATTTAGCCCATGGTGTGCAAAAAAGTGCCGCTCAGAGGTAAAACAATCCAACCCATGGCTCCCAGGAACGGAAACAAAATGGGCTGCAGAACTGAGCTAAAGTATCATGCAGCTGTCAGTGTTCCTGTGATGCGGACAAGAGGAAACATGCTGTCATATCCAATAGCACCCCATAGCATTAAGATTTGCTGATGGGCGGTGTGCTGGTCGCGAACAAAAGCTGGATCCGTCCTCTCGCCATATTGTCTCCATGCATGGACCCGTCGATCGTCAGCACCCAGTCAGAAACGGGATTCATCACTTAACTCCCAGTTTAAACGACTACCGGCACCAAGTCAGACGAGAGTTGCGATGGTTTGCAGTCAATAGCAGTCGACCAAACGTTTGCCTAGAGTGCAGGTGTGCTTCATGCAACCTTCAGTTTATCATTCAAGTTGTTACGGGGACATCCATGGCTACTGGTACAGCCCGTCAAATATTGCCTATACTGTTCTGTGGTGATGAACCAGCATATCGAACAATAAGCCTATCACGCCGTGCTGATGTCTGTCGGACGGCACCAATCCCTTAGCGACACACACTATAACCTTCATTTAGCCAACAGCGTCCAACAGTTCGTGCATCCCAATAAACATTGGCAGGGACACGTCGTGTAATCCATTCATTTCACATAGGCCTATAATTCTTCCTCTCGCAAAAGCATCCAAATCGCGATAAACCTGCCGATGGCGTGTACCAGGCATTTTCGGCCTTCGCTAAACAATTTTCAAATGGAACCACCAAATTTCAACCCCTCGCGCCACTTCCACCTGCATGAACACAATACCATCCCTGTTTCTTCTTGCATCTTTTATCTGTTGAGCCACACACGTCATTGACTCAGATTATCATCATTTGCATATCTGAACTTCGCACACCCACCCTTCTATTTGCATGTTTGTACGACATGTCCTTCTGAGTGGGGCACTTTCATTGTCGAGCAGTGTATTTGATAATTTCACTTGGGATCACTAAGTTCTATTCATTCAGTTCTGCTAACAATTATAAAATTTGAATATTACTTAGTTTGCAATTTTCCATAACTAGAAAGACAGTTTAGATAAATAATATACCTAGGTTATATCAATGGGAAGTTAACGTCAACACTATATAACTTTTACAATAAAATCTTTTGTTTCAAAAAATATGATAGTAGATAAAGACTTCAATCAAATATATCAATATCTCGATTTTCAACAATATTCGTTCAGTATTTAATGAGTCATTTGAATGTTTATCAATAACAGTGCCAGTCTTAAGAAACTTATACAAAACTGATGAATAGTGAAATAATTTTTTACATAAACTTCTAAAATACACATTTATTTTATTAAACACGTGGATACAATACTTCTGAGGTCATTTTTGTAACTGGCCTAATTACGTAATTTATAGACGACAATTACTAAAATATCGAAAAGTCATCATCTGCTGAATGGAGGGGCGGGGATGGCTCAGTCGGTAGCGCGCCAGGCTCGTAATCTGTAGTTCCCAGGTTCCAGTCCCAGCTGGGTCAGCGTTGAGATTTATCTCCGCAAAATTCCACGCCCTGCCCACGGTCAGTAGGGGACACCGATGGGCTTGGAAAGGCCGCCGTCCATCGGATGGGACGTTAAGCCGTGGCCCCATGTGCGGGAGAGCCATACCCTGTGCACGTTAAAGAACACGCTGGATGGCCTTGACGGGAGGCTACCATCTGTCTCCCAACAGCTGTTCCAGTGGGTCCCCTCCCCCAACCTTCTCTGACCCTTCAGGGTTCTTGTGACCTGGCCATTTAGCCCATTGTGTGCAAAAAAGTGCCGCTCAGAGGTAAAACAACCCAAACAACTGCTGAATGGAGGTTACTCGTTTCCTGGGTGCCATACATCGCAGGATATTTACAAAGGATCTTTTAGTTTCTTCCGTGAATTCGACGTATTTTAACCATTTCAATTCTGAATCTATTACAACTCCGAGAAATTCATGGAATTTAACTACTTTTAGTACTGTATTATTGATCCTTAATTGTAAAGAAGGAAATTTGAGGAGGGAGCACAACATGAAAAAATAATTCGATTTTAATAAATAATTCTGTAAGAATAAGAAAGAAAAATTGTATTTTACTGTTTATCATGTTTCCTAAAAAAAAATGAAGGTGTGTCATGAATATTTTAAGATAATTATTCATTGTTCCGACGAACAGAATATATAACTTATTGAATTGAAGAAAGGCGAAACAAGTTTAACTCATAGTACTGTTGCATATTAATTATTTAGCAAAACTATGATGGCAGTTTAAAGCCATTTAAGATTATGACATTTCATGAATTTTCTACTTCGATATTTAAATCTCTGAACGAACAATAACACAATTATTGACACTATTTTTATATGTTTTCATTCGAAAAACTTAATTTTAATCGGAATGCTTAATTTTAATTCTTAAAAAAGCATTCTAGAAAATGAAATAAATTAAAGTTTGGATTAGTATTAGTAATCAGTTGAATAACATTTAAATTGCGATCTTTTCTTTTCCATCCCACTTGAGAGTCAGGTATCCTCAATCTTTACCATAATCCTCCTAATGCAATTCGTCCTTTTGGTTTGCATCTCAGAGTCTACCTCAGAGACATCAACATCAGTCACGATAGCCTTGCCCAATCGACAAAAGAGACACTTTCACCGTGGCTCGTTGTTTCCCCTTCCTGCGTTTTTTAACTTGTGCAGAAGCGGTAAGGCCTTTGCATCTGATTGCGTGTACAGGCAACACATTCACAGCCACCATGCTGAGCACAAGGACTTCTTGTCTGTCTTCGCGGATGGATCGAAGTCCAACACATTAGCGTCCGTCGGATGGGACGTTAAGCCGTGGCCCCGTGTGCGGAAGAGCCGTACCCTGTACAGGCTGAATGGCCTTGATGGGAGGCTACCATCTGTCTCCCAACAGCTGTTCCAGTGGTCCCCTCCCCCAACATTCTTTGAGCCTTCGGGGTTCATGTGACATGGCCATTTAGCCCATGGTGTGCAAAAAAGTGGCGCTCAGAGGTAAAATATGTTATATTACCTACCCAACCCAACACATTAGTAGAATCTGATCATGGTCTGTTGTAATACCACCACCAACATTCTCTTCAGTGTCCGATCTTCAGTGTCTGTTCAGTGTCCTATCACTTCGGCATCAGGGGCAATGGCTAACAGCTTCCACTGGGACCACTTCCCAAAAACCTCTCTCAGCGTCAAGGTCCTTGTGACCTGGCCGTTAGTCCATTTGATGCCAAATTGTGCTGCTCAGATGTCAAAGAACCCAACTCATATCTTGTGCACGTGCAAGAACATGCTACAACGTGTTGCATACATGTTCTTGCACGTGAAAGAACATGCTACTTTCAAGAACGTGACCATAACATGCTGCTATCACCTGTCTCCTAAAGAGCTATTGAGTGGGTCCCATTCTTCCCAATTCTCTCTCTCTCAGTCCTCGGATTCCCATTGGGTTGGGTTGGGTTGTTTTACCTCTGAGCAGCACTTTTTTGCACACCATGGGCTAAATGGCCAGGTTACAAGGACCCCGAAGGCTCAGAGAAGGTTGGGGGAGGGGACCCACTGGAACAGCTGTTGGGAGACAGATGGTAGCCTCCCGTCAAGGCCATCCAGCGTGTTCTTTAACGTGCACAGGGTATGGCTCTCCCGCACACGGGGCCACGGCCTAACGGCCCATCCGACGGACGGTGGCCTTTCCAAGTCCATCGGTGTCCCCTACTGACCGTGGGCAGGGCGGGGAATTTTGCGGAGATAAATCTCAACGCTGACCCAGCTGGGACTCGAACCTGGGAACTGCAGATTACGAGCCTGGCGCGCTACCCAACTGAGCCACCCCCGCCCTCGGATTCCCATTGCAATGACATTTTAGTGTTTGCAATGACACATTAGTCTGCAGTATTTGCACGAGCAAAAGGTTCAAATACTACCATGGCCAGCACGCTAGCCGGATCTTTCACCTATTGAACACGTCTGAGATATGATGAGCCGACAGCTCCAACAACACCCAAGAGGTACGCTAATCACTGTCGCTGAAATGGAACAGCGAGTTCTCGCTATTTGGAGTACTATTCCTCAGGAGGATATTATATAGGTGGACGATAGCTTTCTCCGCCGTGTTCATGAATGCATTGCTGTGCGGGGCCAGTTCAACATCATACTACATATGTCATATTTCATCATCATTGACCAGATTTCTTTCTTTTTTTTTTGATAATGTAATCAATCGCATATCTCAGTGTACGTTAACACCTGACTGCATTTCAATAAAATGACATCAATCCTTCCAGGTGTTGCATTTTTTTTCCTGTAGTGTATTTATAGTGTGATCCATAAATATTATTTCATCTATGTCTTACAAGGCATTGCCCAAATTATGAATGATGCCCTCATTGAATACAGATGCGAAAATCCCTCCTCATTTCGGTTGCTTTCGATATTTATTTCCATCTCCGGAAGCGCAGAGATGCTCTTGAATTTCGTTCTTGGAACTATAAATGCAACATTGAACGAAAATAATTTTACTTTAATGTGTTTATCTAAACTTTTCACTGGTAGCCTTAATTAAATATGAAAACATAACAAAATTAGTAATAAAAATCGATAAAATTGTAATAAAATCTTGGAAGAAAATAATAATGAATAAATAAATAAATACATAAATAAATAATAATATAGCAAATAAAATTTTGGTAATAAAAATATCGAATTTGTTAAGACAAAGGCCATACCAATTTAAAAACACCGGTTGTTGTCCCATCCTCAGATGTTAAGCAGCTTTGGGTTTGGGTTGGGTTGTTTTACCTCTTAGCAGCACTTTTATGCACACCATGGGTTAAATGGCCAGGTCACAAGGATCCCGAAGGTTCAGAAAAGGTTGGGGGAGGGAACCCACTGGAACAGCTGTTGGGAGACAAATGGTAGCCTCCCGTCAAGACCATCCAGCGTGTTCTTTAACGTGCACAGGGTATGGCTCTCCAGTACACAGGGCCACTGCTTAACGTACCATCCGACGGACTGCGGCCTTTCCAAGCCCATCACTGTCCCCTACTGACCGTGGACAGGGCGGGGAATTTTGCCAAGAAAATAAGCAGCTTTGGGCGAGATCAGTACTTGAGAGAGTGACCATAGGGAACACCGCGTACAGTTGGCAAATTTTTGGCCTGTAAATGGTAGCTAGACATAAACTGGATGGAGAACTGTGTACCAGTCCCCAGTGATGATGCACAAAACTGGCCACTCTAGCAACTAATGTCTGATCCAGCATTCACGGGGTGCAGACCCTTAGTACCTTTCAAAAGAGATACTCTCTTGTGGAAGAAAATGGACGAGGAGGGCTGTCAGATCAGTGTGGCCTATTAATCTGATCATCTAAGGCCATATTTTTCTGGGGCGGGGGTGGCTCAGTCGGTAGCGCGCCAGGCTCGTAATCTGTAGTTCCCAGGTTCGAATCCCAGCTGGGTCAGCGTTGAGATTTATCTCCGCAAAATTCCCCGCCCTGTCCACGGTCAGTAGGGGACACCGATAGGCTTGGAAAGGCCGTCGTCCGTCGGATGGGACGTTAAGCCGTGGCCCCGTATGCGGGAGAGCCATACCCTGTGCACGTTAAAGAACACGCTGGATGGCCTTGACGGGGGTCTACCACCTGTCTCCCAACAGCTGTTCCAGTGGGTCCCCTCCCCCAATCTTCTCTGAGCCTTCGGGGTTCATGTGACCTGGCCATTTAGCCCATGGTGTGCAAAAAAGTGCCGCTCAGAGGTAAAACAACCCAACCCATATTTTTCTTTCTTCAAAGGCTCGAAAATTGCTGAGAGAGGGGGCACACTGGCAGCTGTGGGAGGTAGTTGGTAGCCTCCCCTCAAACCCATCCATCATGTTCCTTATCGTGAAGAAAGTGTAGCACTCCCACACACGGGACCACACCGCTTTACCTCCCATCCGTTGAATGGCAGCCTTTTCAAGCCCATCGGCTTCCCTGTCTGAGGGCAGGGAGGGGATGTTTTGGGGTATAAATCTTAACTCTGGCGCAGGCAGAACTCGAACCTGGGAACTGTAGATTATAAGCCTGGCTATCACTGCAGATATAACTAATTTGTTGCTGAGTATATAGTCATAAAAATTACAACAGATATATAATATAAAAATAACGGCAGTTGATTCACGTAAGGAATAATATAATAATGCTGAATTATGTTCCTGTTTCTTTTGACCAACTTGATACATCGTTTTTGTTTTTAAGTATATTGTCCAAGCCCTGTAGTAGCTCTGGTTACCCATTACATAGCTCTGGTTTAGGACAGCTCCATTACTACTCCTAGTTCCACGACTGCACCTCCATCCGACAGACAGCATGCTTTTCAATACTGCTATGCGTCTTATGGCCTTGCCATAAGACGCATAGCAGGCTTGAAAAGACCTGGCCTTGCCATAAGCCATAGCAGGGTATTTTAAGTATGACAATCCTGTAAAGTTTACCATAAAGCCATTATTATTAAAATCGTTATTACCTGACTTAATAATCGTTATTATCTTACGAAGCAACGGATGGTTTAAATTTCATTCGGACAAAGCCATACTCATAGATATTTAAACAAAATATTCCACTTTTGATAGGTCAAGAAGCGCTCTAGAACTTTTCATTTCAACCATATCGAAGGTTGTTGGGTTGTTTTACCTCTGAACGGCACTTTTTTTGCACACCATGGGCTAAATGGCCAGGTCACATGGACCCCGAAGGCTCAGAGAAGGTTGGGGGAGGGGACCCACTGGAACAGCTGTTGGGAGACAGAGGGTAGCCTCCCGTCAAGGCCATCCAACGTGTTCTTTAACGTGCACAGGGTATGGTACTCCCGCACACGGCCAACGGGTTAACGTCCCATCCGACGGACGGCGGCCTTTCTAATCCCATCGGTGTCCCCTACTGACCGTGGGCAGGGCGGGGAATTTTGCGGAGATAAATCTCAACGCTGACCCAGCTGGGACTCGAGTTTAATATATAGTTTAAATATAGTAGCAGTACAGATTACGAGCCTGGCGCGCTACCGACTGAGCCACCCCCGCCCCCATATCGAAGGAACTAAATAATAAATAAAAATGATTCTTAATCATTTATACATCATTATTATTATCATATTATACATCATTATTATTATCATATTATACTCCTTAATTAACTTAGTGGTTAGGGAGATAACGACTGTTCTAGCAAGGCAAACTATGTGTGTTGTGTTAGCCCAAACCGAGGCAATGGTCAGTCGTGGCTTCAGTCTTAGTAGGGCATGTCTTTGTATGAAAAGATCTGTAAAAGCTAGGAGAGGTTTCTAGGATTGTTCCCTGTCTATGTGTTGTAAAATAATAGCATAATGATAATAACAAGTAGTAGTTAAAAAAAATGGTAAGATATTGTAAGGTAAAACAAATGTATAATACCATTAGCAAGAAATAAATAAAACCCGACGTTAAAAAATAGAATATAAAATGAATATTAAGAAAATAATAATTAAAGATGTTAAATATTAATATAAATGGAAAAAAAACTAAAATTGGTAGTTTATGAAATTTTATAATTTTAAAATTTAATTACACACTTTTTAACTACAGTCACTTTCTGTGACTGGTAGTCACAGAAAGAAATACATTTGCATGCATTTTATAATAGAATGCAGGCATTATATAATAATCAGCAAACTGTATATTACAGAGGTGATTATTTATTTATTTATTTCGCAACATAAAAATCTCGTTTGCAAAGACAATAGACCGAAAAACGATGAACAGACGTTTGTTTTTGATCACTTTAGAAATAAAAAAAAAATCCTTTTAGGAAATAGCATCAACAGAAGATTATATCTACATCGATATCAGATTAGTGATCAGTTAAATAAGTTAATAATATTAATAGTGTTACGACAGATGAATGTGCTACAGTGAATTTGTGATAAACATGTCATGAACGCTCGTGTATTCTTCAGCGTGAAAATTATGTAACCAACGAATTGGAACACAGAACCTATCTGAAAAAAAAAAAATTTTATGTTGGAGTTGTTGATATCCGAAAGGAGGTATAATTAGTTTCAGTATGTACACGATGGGTGCTTAAAGTGAAGAAGTATTTTATATGGTGAGTGCGCGGAAGGTTGATTTCTTTATTGGTGTGGATCGTGTTGGTAAGCTGGTAAAGGAAAAGAAAAATTTGTCGTCTTGTGCGTGGTGATCAACGTCTGAAAAGAATTGGTTCTGAGAAACCAGTGCACTTAGCCGCAGTTTTGGAGTACTTGAGGGCTAAAACCTAAGAAGGAAGTCATTTAGTGTATAGCCGAGTGGTCAGCGCGCTTGGCTACTGATCTAAGGGACCTGGGTTCGAGCCCCGGATTAGGCATGGATGTTTGTGTATCGTTTTTCTGCTGAGGTCCTGCCATCTTCTCGGATCTCCTACTGTGGCATATAAACTGACAGGCTCCTGTCAGACCTCTGTGGCAAGCAGCTGCTTGAGGGGGTATTAATTAATTTAATTATTTAGTTTGTTTAGGAATTGGTAACATTATTCTCGTTATATTGAATATTTATTTACCAACATGACTTTATTGTTCATTGAATGATATTAGCCTTGTTTTGTGATTTGGATGTAAATAGAATTAAGATAACGGATTCTTCTGGATGTTTATCTTTGTATTTATTTTATAGAGTTTCGTGCCGGTTGACTAAGTTTGTTTATAAATAATTTCATCCATGCTTTTGTAACAAATTGCAATGTTTTGTAATTTTCATTGACATATTTTTATTTGAACTCACGTCAGTGTTCATGCACTTTAATTTGTAACTATATGATATTTTGGGTTGGAGAGTTTTCTCTTTGAATCACACATTTCTTCGCACAATAGGATAAATTATTTTTAATTTTTCTAATAATTTTTTTATTGACTGAATTTCTTGAAACAATTGCTTTATTCTCTCTTTGCTCTTTTTAAAAGGAAACAAATACGGCTTTTAAAATAGAATGCAGTGAAACCATTATCACGAGTAGTATACACTGTTTGGATGTATTATTCTGACCACCTACCTAATACTTTATCTTATGTATCATAGTATAGTTTCCGAATTTCTAAGTTATTCCTTTTCAACGTATAAGTTTTTGTTGAAATGGGTTTTGAAGTACTGCTAATGTCATCTCTCTCAGCTGATGAACTGTAGCAACTCTGCTTTGCAGTTCAATTGGTGCCAGAGAACTCCTATCCCTGTCAATCAGAGATTTCTTCCTCCCGCATTTGCAACATTTGGTGGACGTATTCTGAGACCGGGAAATGGTAATATTCCCGAAATGATCGGGAATGGTAACATTCACGATACATTTGGGATATTATGACCCAAGATTTTTTCCGCTGAATTCCATCACTTCCGTTACGGATGTTCCTGCTCATCGTGCTGCAACGATGAGCACCCTTTCGAAGTCAGTGAGATCAGCCTTTTCACCCATGTCGCACTTGATTTTGCTTTCCACCATATCCTTACGGCTTTTGCCAGACTTCGCAGTCGCATCAATAAGAAATTTTTCATACATAAGCATGTTTCATGGTACTTCGCACAGTATTCAGTGGTCATAATAATTTGGCCAGTGTACACTACATATGACATAGAATAAATGAAATACAAATATATTTAATAAATTATCGTAAAATATTCTTAAATTGGTAGTTTATGAAATTTTATAATTTTTTTGGTAGTCGCAGAAAGAAATACATTCGCAAGCATTTTAGTAGTAACGGGAATACTATGGTAGTTGAATGGTTCTCGGTTGCCGTAGTTTTGAGTAACAATGATAAAAATAATTCAGTTCACGTACGTACAAAAACTTTTCCAGAATTAAGAATGGGAAATTTAAAAAATAATTAGTACAGTAAACTTTCGGTTATTAGTTATTTATGGCGAATCAGGATTACCAGTTGAATGAATCTGCCGGCCTTTTTAATAGAAACCAAATAGAGTAAGTCCAATCTTGTATTCCAGCCTCTTGAAATAGAAATGCACTTAAAAGCAATGATAATAAAAATGATGTATGATGCGCTTAATACATATATAAATATCTAAAGAATATTTTTTTACGTATTTTCGCACTTAATTAACGTCTAAATCTGTGAACAAAAACTTCGGGAACTGCTTCACTGAAAGCCATCGTGGACAGAGTTGTAATTTTGGGCATCGGATATGGCGCCAACTACCGATAGTACCCAAATTTGGTTCTACGTCAATTCATTGCATGTGAATTCATCGGGCTTAATTCATCGCAACGTCAATTCATCGCGAATCAATTCATCGAAGTGTTGCACATGTAGTTTTATTTACTTTCTGCATCTGCAGTTTGTTCAAATGAACTCTAGAGACAATAATTTAGACTTTGAAAATTTAAACATAAGTCAGAAGAATTTACCTTAGAAATTAATCAAACCTTAAATGATAAGCATTGTTTCAAATCATTTAACAAAATAAACATATTAAAGTTTGCGTAACGATTATTTCAATATTAGGCAATCATTAATGATATTGTTACCACAGATGAACGTACAGTCGCTCAAAAAAGTATCCGAACACTATGGTTGATTATAGAATTCAGAAAAAATATCTGGCAAAGTTTTTTTAGAAATTAGTGATCTGGCAACCTTCGTGTCACGTGACAGGAAGGTTGCCAGATCACTAATTTCGAAAAAATCGTTGCCAGATATTTTTTCTGAATTCTGTAATCAACCATAGTGTTCGGATACTTTTTTGAGCGACTGTAGGTGGTCATATTATTTTGATACTAGATCGTGTGGTCTCCCTCACGGAAATATTGAGCGTGTGCAGTTACCGTTCACAGCAAACTGGAGCGTGTGCAGTAACTGCACACGCTCCAGTTTCCTGTGAACGGTAACTGGAGCGTGTACAGTTGCTGTACACGCTCCAGATATTTTTTCTGAATTCTGTAATCACGTGACACGAAGGTTGCCAGATCACTAATTTCTAAAATAATCGTTGCCAGATATTTTTTTCTGAATTCTGTAATCAACTATAGTGTTCGGATATTTTTTGAGCGACTGTACTAGAATTAACCCATGACAGATGTGTCATTAACGCTCGCATATGCTTCAACGTGACAATTATGTCATCAACTCATTGTAACAGAGAGATACTTTGAATAATTAGAATTGAGGAGAAAAACGAAAGCTCTAGTTAAGTAGTAAAAAGAAGGACGTATTGTATTGTGTTATATGATTCTGAGTATAAAGGTTGTTTTTATTTCGTTCAAGATGAAGCCTAGTTCCATTGGTGAAAGGATTTGTTGTTGTTGTTTTACCTCTGAGCGGCACTTTTTTGCACACCATGGGCTAAATGGCCAGGTCACATGGACCCCGAAGGCTCAGAGAAGGTTGGGGGAGGGGACCCACTGGAACAGCTGTTGGGAGACAGATGGTAGTCTCCCGTCAAGGCTATCCAGCGTGTTCTTTAGCGTGCACAGGGTATGGCTCTCCCACACACGGGGCCACGGCTTAACGCCCCATCCGACGGACGGCGGCCTTTCCAAGCCCATCGGTGTCCTCTACTGACTGAGGACAGTTGGGATGGGTTGTTTTACCTCTGAGCGGCACTTTTTTGCACACCATGGGCTAAATGGCCAGGTCACATGGACCTCGAAGGCTCAGAGAATGTTGGGGGAGGGGACCCACTGGAACAGCTGTTGGGAGACAGATGGTAGCCTCCCGTAAAGGCCTTCCAGCGTGTTCTTTAACGTGCACAGGGTGTGGCTCTCCCGCACACGGGCCACGGCTTAACGTCCCAACCGACGGACGGCGGCCTTTCCAAGCCCATCGGTGTCCTCTACTGCCTGAGGACAGGTGGGATGGGTTGTTTTACCTCTGAGCGGCACTTTTTTGCACACCATGGGCTAAATGGCCAGGTCACATGGACCTCGAAGGCTCAGAGAAGGTTGGGGAGGAGACCCACTGGAACAGCTGTTGGGAGACAGATGGTAGCCTCCCGTAAAGGCCATCCAGCGTGTTCTTTAACGTGCACAGAGTATGGCTCTCCCGCACACGGGGCCACGGCTTAACGTCCCATCCGACGGGCGGCGGCCTTTCCAAGCTCATTAGTGGTCCCTACTGACCGTGGGCAGGGCGGGGAATTTTGCGGAGATAAATCTCAACGCTGACCCAGCTGGGACTCGAACCTGGGAACTACAGATTACGAGCCTTGCTCGCTACCGACTGAGTCACCCCGCCCATTGGTGAAAGGAAGTCAACGATAAATATTTGTTTTTAAGTCTTCTTTTATGAGAGATCATTGTCAGATGCCTCGCATTAATAAAATATAAAGAATTATTAAGGCAACTAAACAGTATATCATAAATGAATTTCAACATAAATTTGTTTAAAGTTGTGAAATAATAGTGTTATGAATTAAATGGATGAAACTGGGCGTGGGTTCAGTTAACCCATTAATTCCCAAAGGTAGAAATTATAATATTTTAAAGGTAGTACTTTTATTATAGACCAAAAATACTTGTAAATAGGCAGTTGTGGTAAAACAAGTAATTTGTGACCACAGACGCCACAGAAAAATGTTGCGTATACGCAACTTTGGGATTATCAGAACATGAATACTTAAAGTTGAAACATTTGGAATTGTCTGAAGCAGTCTGCATGAAGATGAACTCGACACTTTTTACACATATATATATATTGCATTGCTTTTGCACTGTCGACATCTTCTTCTTGCTTTATTCTCCTTTTCAACTATAACACGGCCAATGTTATCGAACTGTACTTGGGGGGAGGGCTCAGTCGGTAGCGCTTCAGGCTCGTA
Organism: Ryuthela nishihirai; assembly: GCA_038380435.1. Classification (NCBI taxonomy): domain Eukaryota; kingdom Metazoa; phylum Arthropoda; class Arachnida; order Araneae; family Heptathelidae; genus Ryuthela; species Ryuthela nishihirai. The sequence goes on along the minus strand of JAWZYU010000001.1, from coordinate 18,750,508 downwards.
ATCATTATATTATTAGATATAAAGTATCTTCTCGAACTAAATAATATCTACTCGTAATCTGTAGTTCTTAGGTTCGAGTAGATAGTGAGAAGGAAGAAAGAGACAGGGAAGAAAGACGATTGGAAAGGGAGTATAAAAGAGAGAAGGCAGAAAGGGATGGAGAGAATGAAGAAAGGGATAGGGAAGAAAGAGATTGGAAAGGAAGTATAGAAGAAAGAAGGCAGAAAGGGATAGGAGAATGAAGAAAATGATAGGGAAGAAAGTAGATTGGAAAGGGAGTATAGAAGAGAGAAGGCAGAAAGTGATAGGAGAATGAAGAAAGTGATAGGGAAGAAAGTAGATTGGAAAGGAAGTATAGAAGAGAGAAGGCAGAAAGGGATAGGAGAATGAAGAAAGTGATAGGGAAGAAAGTAGATTGGAAAGGAAGTATAGAAGAGAGAAGGCAGAAAGGGATAGGAGAATGAAGAAAGTGATAGGGAAGAAAGAAGATTGGAAAGGAAGTATAGAAGAAAGAAGGCAGAAAGGGATAGGAGAATGAAGAAAATGATAGGGAAGAAAGTAGAATGGAAAGGAAGTATAGAAGAGAGAAGGCAGAAAGGGATAGGAGAATGAAGAAAGTGATAGGGAAGAAAGAAGATTGGAAAGGAAGTATAGAAGAAAGAAGGCAGAAAGGGATAGGAGAATGAAGAAAATGATAGGGAAGAAAGAAGATTGGAAAGGAAGTATAGAAGAAAGAAGAAGTTAGAAAGGGATAGGAGAATGAAGAAAATGATAGGGAAGAAAGAAGATTGGAAAGGAAGTATAGAAGAGAGAAGGCAGAAAGGGATAAGAGAATGAAGAAAGTGATAGGGAAGAAAGAGGTTAGAAAGGAAGTATAGAAGAGAGAAGGCAGAAAGGGATAAGGAGAATGAAGAAAGGGATAGGGAAGAAAGAGGATTGGAAAGGGAGTATAGAAGAGAGAAGGCAGAAAGGGATAGGAGAATGAAGAAAATGATAGGGAAGAAAGAGGATTGGAAAGGGAGTATAGAAGAGAGAAGGCAGAAAGTGATAGGAGAATGAAGAAAGTGATAGGGAAGAAAGAGATTGGAAAGGAAGTATAGAAGAGAGAATGTAGAAAGGGATAGGGAGAATGAAGAAAGTGATAGGGAAGAAAGAAGATTGGAAAATAAGTATAGAAAAGAGAAAATTTATCATTTACATCTAATTGGTCGTTATCTGATAAGTGTATGTTTTGTTTGATGGAATCTAATCTATTCCTATAAATGCAATTTCTTACCAGTGGTATACCTTTGTCCTCATCCTTCGACCAATACATTTTTATAGCTGGTAAGGTATGGTAACCGGTAATAATCAATATACCACAAAAGGGCTTCAGACTTGCCTTGCTTAGTTCAAAAGAATGTCGATTATGATCATTCACATATTTTTTTTAAATAACCAGCAATTTTTCCCCATACATCATCACTAAAATATAAAGAAAAATTATCGTATGGAGACTCGCCATTAATTTTGTTTTTAATTTCGTCTATCATAATATGTTCTTCTCTTTTGTGGTAAACTTTTCTAAGTCGGAATTTCTTTTTTCCACTTCGGAATAACTTTTTTGCTTTTGTTTTTGACAGCTGTTCTAGTGGAAGTTTTCAGTTTCTTGGAACTTGATGCTGTAGATTGGTCTACTTCGACATCTTGTGCTTCATCAGGTAAATTTGCATGCACCTCGTAGGTTCTAGCTACGTCTGGCAAAACGTTTTCACTCTCACATATATCATCACTAATATCCTCCTCATCTGTAAGTTCGTCAACCGTTGGTGGTATGTACACCGCGTTAAATATTTTCAGTTTGTTGTAAATCGTCATCCTCTTCTAATATAGCCATTAGCTCTGCAGTTGACAAAGTCTATTTTTCCCCCACCACTGAGCCCAAAACATTTAAAAAGAAATATCCTAAGATAGCAAAGCAACGATTTATTATTGAATGTATTTACATCATAATAAATACTTACTTGAACTATATATTTTTAGCTATACTGCCAAATTTACTCTTCACTAATTACCTAACACCAATTATTGTTATACTAACAAGACGAAAAGCTTAGTTCAACTTCACAAATCTCTGAACACTGACGATGTACTCGTATCAGAACTAAAATCGTAAGAATAGACCCGTTCGCAATGAGTCATCAAACGTGTGGCAGACATAATTTGCACATGTTATGCAATCCCAATGTTTCGTAAACGCAACATTACTCTAAATGTTATACTGTGCAAAAACTAAAAAAATATTTCCTAATTATATGAAACAGTGTCTTAAATGAAATGTATGTGAAGCTATTTTCATAAATTCTTAGGGCATTTAGTATTTCTACATATCTTTTTTAGACCTGTCAAACTGCAAAAGATTAGGTAGATTGTTTAGGTATAGTTTTAATATGAATAATAATTAGGCTTTTATTTTATATTGATAAATATGTATGCTTGGACATAAAAGACTATGTCCTTTATAACATACACTGGCTTAAAATTGGATTAGTAGGCAAATATATATTTTTTTATTATTATTTGAAGAATGTTTCGTTTAAGCAACGTTGGGGATTAATGGGTTAAATAATATATAACAATGATAATTCTAAAACAATGTAATTCATTACAAAAGTATGGATGATATCACTTACAAACTAAATTCAACCAGTGCTTTTCGTAAATATGAGCATATCTACAATCTATCTAGAATCTTACAAACAACTAAATGCAATTACACCTATCCCTCGATTTACACTGAAGATAGTTTCCGCACAAAACCGTGTAAATCGAAATCCGTGTAATCGAAATCAAAACCGTGTAAATCAAAAGTGAATTATGCACATTTTAGTGTTTTTTTTCATTTTACACGGTTTTACATAGCAAAATCCAAGATTTCGATTTACACGGTTTTGTGCGGAACCTATCTTCAGTGTAAATCGAGGGATATGTGTATACACCAAGTGATGAACTTTTCTGACAGAAAATATCAGCTCTATCTACTTGACTAACCTGTTACCTATTCATTTTTATTGTCATGTCTCTTGTACAACTTTCACCTCAGACTTAAACAATCCTTTCTTACTAGTTTTACTAACAAAATTCTACACTAAATAACTCTTTTAAACTCCCGCGAACTCTCCACATAAAATACTTCTTCCATAGATTATTTTGTCACATAACAAGATTAGACTAACTACATTTCCTTTTGCATTTCAACTGTGTTTCATAACAACACTTTTTTTTATCTTATTCATTCAGTCAAGTTCGTTCGATGTCTTTGGTGACGTAGCTCTCACGCTGCAGCATACGCGAGCGTTCATGACGAGTTTATCATAAATTCATTGTAGCACGTTCATCTGTCGTAACAATAGGTTCCATTTTGTATTAGGGTTGGGTTGTTTTACTTCTGAGCTGCACTTTTTGCACACCATGGGCTAAATGGCCAAGTCATATGGACCCCGAAGGCTCAGAGAAGGTTGGGGAGGGGACCCCCTGGAACAGCTGTTGGGAGACAGATGGTAGCCTCCCGTCAAGGCCATCCAGGATGTTCTTTAATGTGCACAGGGTATGGCTCTCCCACACACGGGGCCACGGCTTAACGTCCCATCCGACGGACGGCGGCCTTTCCAAGCTCATCGGTGTACCCTACTGACCGTGGGCAGGGCGGGAAATTTTGCGGAGATAAATCTCAACGCTGACCCAGCTGGGATTCGAACTTGGGAACTACAGATTACGAGCCTGGCGCGCTATTGACTGAGCCACCCCCGCCCCTTTGTATTAGGAGTAAATATTGACATCACAGAGGTCTGGATAGGAGCTTCTCAGTTTATATGCCATAGTACGTAAAAGCTCTATGAGGATGACAGGACCTCAGCATCAAAAGAAAACATACATCTATGACTTACCCGTGGCTCGAACCCAGATACATTAGATCAGCAGCCAAGCGCAGTAACCACACGGCCACGGGACGGTACTGTAGTATAAACATTAGAAAATTAGTTAACCATAATATATCATTCTTCTTATGATTTAACTTTTGCTGATGATCAGAAAAACTAGTGTTTAGATAGACACCTTCATCTAATAAAACAAAAACTTCCTCAACCCTTCCGCGCCAGGCTCGTAATCTGTAGTTCCCAGGTTCAAGTCCCAGCTGGATCAGCGTGGAGATTTATCTCCGCAAAATTCCCCGTCCTGCCTACGGTCAGTAGAGGACACCGCTGGGTTTGGAAGGCCGCCGTCCGTCGTAAGTGTACGGGAGAGCCATACCCTGTGCACGTTAAAGAACACCTGGATGACCTTGACGGGAGACTAACATCTGTCTCCCAACAGCTGTTCCAGTGGGTCCCCTCCCCCAACCTTCTCTGAGCCTTCGGGGTCCATGTGACCTGGCCATTTAGCCCATGGTGTGCAAAAAAGTGCCGCTCAGAGGTAAAACAACCCAACTCAACCCTTCCGCAACCCTTCCACGGTATGCCAATGAGAATCTGACTTTGGAGCTTTATTAATTCCAAAATATGCATTTAATGGAAAAATGTAGCTGGTGATAAATTAAATATAATAATCAATTAAATCTCAATTTTCAAGAATATTCGTTCGGTACTTAAAGAGGTACGGAAGCTGGAATACGTAGAAATAAATTATTTTTATAAATATCATTAATGATTATCTAATATTAAAATAATCATTACTCAAACATTTCAAATGCTTATTTTATTAAATGGTTTCAAACAATGTCTGCTATTTAAGTTTTAATTAATTTCTGAGGGAAATTCTTTTCTTTAACCTTTCAAAGTCTAAATTATTGTCTCTAGAGTTCATTTGAACGATCTATAGATATCACTCGTGTTGTTGGGTTGTTTTACCTCTGAGCGGCACTTTTTTGCACACCATGGGCTAAATGGCCAGGTCACATGGACCCCGAAGGCTCAGAGAAGGTTCGGGGAGGGGACCCACTGGAACAGCTGTTGGGAGACAGATGGTAGCCTCCCGTCAAGGCCATCCAGCGTGTTCTTTAACGTTGGGTTGTTTTACCTCTAAGCGGCACTTTTTTGCACACCATGGGCTAAATGGCCAGGTCACATGGACCCCGAAGGCTCAGAGAAGGTTCGGGGAGGGGACCCACTGGAACAGCTGTTGGGAGACAGATGGTAGCCTCCCGTCAAGGCCATCCAGCGTGTTCTTTAACGTTGGGTTGTTTTACCTCTAAGTGGCACTTTTTTGCACACAATGGGCTAAATGGCCAGGTCACATGGACCCCGAAGGCTCAGAGAAGGTTCGGGGAGGGGACCCACTGGAACAGCTGTTGGGAGACAGATGGTAGCCTCCCGTCAAGGCCATCCAGCGTGTTCTTTAACGTGCACAGGGTATGGCTCTCCCGCACACGGGGCCACGGCTTAACGCCCCATCCGACGGACGGCGGCCTTTCGAAGCCCATCGGTGTTCCCTACTGACCGTGGGCAGGGCGGGGAATTTTGCGGAGATAAATCTCAACGCTGACCAAGCTGCGACTCGTATCTGGGAACTACAGATTACGAGACTGGCACGCTACCGACTGAGCCAACCCGCCCCTATCATTCGTGTAACACTGTGATGAATTTACGCTGCGATGAACTGACGTTGTCATTAATTGACCGCGGTGAGTTAAGCGCAATGAATTGACGAGACTCCTCAAAATTTCATAATAACGAAACATGAAAGAGAAATATTGAAAGGTAAAGTCGGTAGAAAAGCATACACAAGGCAAAAAATACTCTCTCCGAGACAAAAAAAATATTAAAACTAAGCTAAACTTTAATTTTAGGGAAAACACTATCTATTCATATATATGTGCAGTGTGTTTTACTGGATAGGTTGTAGAAACTTAAATGATTTTTCTTCATAGTCATAATATTTTATTCTTAAGCAGCAGCTGATGTCGACAGTTGGGGATTCATAAGAGTATGTCTATAATATGCTTGAATCATTTTTTTAAGTCTGCCTGTTTGAATGCCTCCCTTCTCTCACGAGGGGCGGGGGTGGCTCAGTCGGTAGCGCGCCAGGCTCATAATCTGTAGTTCCCAGGTTCGAGTCCCAGCTGGGTCAGCGTTGAGATTTATCTCCGCAAAAATTTCCCCGCCCTGCCCACGGTCAGTAGGGGACACCGATGGACTTGGAAAGGCCGCTGTCCGTCGGATGGGACGTTAAGCCGTGGTCCCGTGTGCGGGAGAGCCATACCCTGTGCACGTTAAAGAACACGCTGGATGTCCTTGACGGGAGGCTACCATCTGTTTCCCAACAGCTGTTCCAGTGGGTCCCCTCCCTCAACCTTCTCTGAGCCTTCGGGGTCCTTGTGGCCTGGCCATTTAGCCCATGGTGTGCAAAAAAGAGCCGCTCAGAGGTAAAACAATCCAATCCAATCTTCTCTCACGCAAAGATGAAAAATTTATTACAGTTTGGGCACTGAAGTAGTTTTGAGGTCAACAAATTTCGTTGTATTTTTCAGCATTCCAGCTAATAAATTTATTAAGAAAACAACTTGCCGTAGTTTTACGTCTTCTCAACCTTCGACATCAGCCAACACCTACAACAGAAGGTCTGTGGCCCAGGTTATGACGTCAGCATAAGTAGTCATGTCAGTCAGTCAATCAAAAAAAAAAAAACTCTAGACTACCGGAAATTCGGGGCTTTTCGTCTCTCTCTTCCAGATCGTCAAGAATGGAGCAATTGCCTAAAAGCAAGATCTCACCTTAGTTCAAAGTTCCTTTAAATTCTTTCAAAAAGATCACAATTACACTGCTCACAAAAATTAGGGATATTTCAAAATGAATGTGAAGCGATAAAAAAAAGAAGCATTTGATTTCTTTTATTAAACAAGAACATCAGAAAAGCAAACGACAAGTCAAAGAAATTTGTTCGATTATGCAAATGAGATGCAAAACCAACTTTTATTTCATTGGTGAAAATGCACTATACAAAAGGCTGAAAGTACTGGAGTATCTGCACGTTCCCTGATCTTGAAAGTGCATATGCTGCAATTTCCCAGCCCTTGCAATGCCCCTGCAACACGATTTGCCCGAATCCGAAGCCTGGAGAGCCATAGGACTTCTTGAAGCTGGTCAAACACAGACGACAGTGGCAACAGCACTTGGAACATCCTAAAGCGTGATTAGCAGACTGTGGAATCGCTTTCAAGAGACTGGAACAGTACGAAGAAGACGAGGTCAGGGTCGCCCATCTGCCACAACAGCAAGAGATGACCGCTACTTGACCTTATTGGCAAGAAGGAACAGGAGCAACAATGCAACAGAGCTGCGGGGACAGTTTCTTGCTGCCACTAGACGACGGATATGCACCCAGACCATACGAAATCGGCTCCATCGTGTTGGACTGCATGCCCGGCGACCAATGGTATGCATTCCATTATCTGCTGAACACCGTAGAACCCGTAGAAGGTGGGCTGATGAACATCGTCATTCGACCCGTGATGAATGGTCAACTGTCCACTTCTCTGATGAGTCACGGTTCAGTCTGCACCCTGACAATCATCGTGTCCTGATCTGGCGTGAACGAGGAACACGGGAGAATCCACGTTTCATGCGAGAAAGGGACTCCTTTGGTGGTGGTGGAATCATGGTGTGGGCTGGCATCAGCATTGGTGGTCGTACCGACCTCCACGTCATCAGAAACGGATCGCTGACTGCTGTCAGATATCCTGATGAGGTCCTGCACCCTATGCTGGAACAGTTGGAAACAACTTTCTTTTCATGGACGATAATGCAAGGCCCCACCGTGAACATCTCGTCAACAACATGCTTCAGGAGGCAGGAATCTAACGCATGGACTTGCCTTCACGTTCTCCAGACCTGAATCCCATTGAACATGCTTGGGATGCACTGGGAAGACGTCTGGCAAACTGTCCAATGCCTCCCACAACACTTCTTGAGCTGGAAGTTGCCCTGGAGCAAGAGTGGCAGAGAATCCCACAAGAACTGCTGGACATTCTGATCTTGTCCATGCCCCATCGCTGTCAGTGTGTTTTGGCAGTCTTAGGTGACCATACACCCTACTGAACAGTCAATGTGTGCCACTATCGTCCAGTTTGACATGCTTCTGTTCACCCCCACCAATATGTCACTTGCTACTCAATCACGACAATTGAGTTTGCATCTCATTTGCATAATCGAACAACTTTCTTTGACTTGTGGTTTGCTTTTCTGATGTACTTGTTTAATAAAAAAAATTAAAATGCTTTTTTTTTATCGCTTCATATTCATTTTGAAATATCCCCTAATTTTTGTGAGCAGTGTATGTAAAAATTTCAAAGTTTCTCGAAAGCAAACTCTTCTTAAAGAGTGTTCTTCTTGGCCTAATAGACTTTTAAGATTCAATTCAGTAACATTATTTCTTTTTAGACTGTTTATTAATTTTCTCCTTTGATTTTCATATTCTCCACAATTAAGAAGCACATGTGATACTCTTTGGACACCGATGGGCTTGGAAAGGCCGCCGTCCGTCGGATGGGACGTTAAGCCGTGGCCCCGTGTGCGGGAGAGCCATACCCTGTGCACGTTAAAGAACACGCTGGATGGCCTTGACGGGAGGCTACTATCTGTCTCCCAACAGCTGTTCCAATGGGTCCCCTCCCCCAACCTTCTCTGAGCCTTCGGGGTCCATGTGACCTGGCCATTTAGCCCATGGTGTGCAAAAAAGTGCCGCTCAGAGGTAAAACAACCCAACCCAACCCATGTGATACTCTTTCTTCCACATTGCAATGAACACAGTTCGGAGAATTTACTTTTTTCATTTTGAATAAGGAATCGTTTAATAAAGTTGAGCCCGTTCTGAGCTTGGTGATACAGATAATATTCCTTCTGGTCAAACCAAAGTTTCGAAAGGGAGAAATCTCATTCTAAATCATGCTTCGATGATTGAATCTCCCTGATGTTAATACCTCAAAATAATGTTGAAATGTTTCGTTGAATTTTTTCTTGATTAACGTCTTGAGGTGTGTATTTCCCATGTACTAGTAGATGGATTTTTCATGCAAGAGTGCTGCTTTTGCCAAAAGGTCAGCGAATTCATTACCCTGGAACCCCACATGTGCAGAGATCCATTGTAGGATAAATTCTGCACCATTTTTCATGATGATTGCTGAGAATTTTAATATGCTCTGAAAAATTCTATTATTGCTGGATCGGCAGGGGTCACCTTCAAGAAAATGTAAAGAGGAACTGCTGTCTGTTTATAGAATTTTTTTTGGTGTGACTGTTTAATGCACCATTTAAGTGCCAAGTCAATGGCGTACAATTCCGAGGTGAGAACTTCTGTTACGTTTTGAAGTCGCACTGCCTCAAAATGCGAGACTTCGGGAACACAAAAGACAGCAGCCGCTCTTCCCAAATGGCTCTCAAAAGATCCGTCCATGGAGATCTTCATATGATCTTTAGAATGGTTATAAATGAATTCTGAAGCAATTATGTTTTGAGCCGCAATATCATTTCTTTTTAGTGGAGAAACCAGGGATGGAAAATGAGCAATTTCCAGTAGGTCCCCTCACCCAACCTTCCTGAGCCTTCGGGGTCCTTGTGACCTGGCCATTTAGCCCATGTTGCGGAAAAAAGTGCTGCTCAGAAGTAAAACAAACCAAGTTGAATGCATTTTTTGAAATAATAATCTTTATTCATGCTTGTTATACAAGAGTTTAACAAATGACCCTCAAAGCATCTGCTTATCTGCAGGAGAGAAGAATAATAACTTACATGAAAACACATAAGATATAGTTTGTTAGGTTTTTCAAAGTCATCGAATTATGTGAATTACAATGGAAGCTCCATTGTGGTGGTTAAAATTTTTACATTGATATCAATGCCGAGAAGAAAATTTTCAGTCTTATTTTTGATTTCTTTAAATTTCTTTAATAAAATAATTTCCCTTGGTAAATGATTGAACACGTAAGGCCCTAGTACATTTATATGCCCTAGTACATTTCCCGTAATTGTTTAATATTTTTGGAAGTTGGAAATAATTTTTGGATTATAATCTTGTGTTTTTCCCATGAGAGATTTTAGATTTAATTTGAATGTCAAAAAATTATTTTAAACTGAATGTGTATTTGTAAAGGTTGTAAAAATATGCCTAGATAATTTAGTCTTTCTTCACTATGATAAAATTAATTTATTATGTTGTGTGGGATTCTATTTTTAGCAATCAATGATTGAATAGTTTCTATTTTCTTTATATTTGTGAGGTTAGTTGAGCCGTATATTGACAAACCATACGTCAATATAGGTCCACTGATAGCTTTGTAAACCAAAAATACATGTATGTGTGCTTCCAGAAAATTGTAGTTTGTAAAATGTAGATGCACATAGATGCAATTTCCCTGCTGACCTTTGAATAAGTATATTCCATCGTAAGGTTGTGTCCATGTAAAGTCCGAGATATTTATGGCTCTAAATACGCTTACTAACATCACAGCCGCAACAATCAGGGTCAGGAGTTATCATCATATGACACAAGGGTTTGCAGTTTTTTATTGCATAAGATGAAAGATCATAATATCCTGGTGAATGAAAGCTCATCCATTTGGTTCTATGCGAATTTTTGTAAATACGATTAATGTGAGATCAGTTAATAATTTTGTTAAAATCATCCTGCGTATCTCGGACTGCATTTCCTATATTGTGATTCACGTTAACCAAGGTGGTGTCATCAACATATATAATATATAAGAAGAGCCCTTCAGTTTAAGGTTAGCTGCATCATTAATATAAATAATGAATAAGAGCGGACCTAAAATTGAACCTTGTGGGACACCAGTGTACACTGTTCTCTTCTAACTTAAAATGCCATTAATTTTATTAATGCACTCAGTTTATTATGCACTCATTTTTTTAAATAATTTTCCAACTATTTAAGTGTAATACCTCGAATACCATAGGAATACAATTTTTGAAGTGCAATATCGTGAACTAATGTATCAAATGCTTTACAAAAGTCCAGAAAGATAGCAGCTGCTTTTTTTCCGTTGTTTAAAGTTCCGTTAATGACGTCAGAAAACTCCGTTAAAAGTGTAATAGTATTTTTATTTTTGTGGAAACCATATTGCTTTTCACTAATAATGTTATGTTTTTTCAAGAAATTGGCTAGAACATTAGCTACATATCTTTCAAGTATTTTGTGAAGAACGGGTGAAATGGCAATGGGACTATAGTTAGTGCAATCGAATTTGGTTCCAATTTTGAAAATTGGCCTCAAAATAGCAATTTTGGGTTTGTTAGGGATGTTTCCTGTAGATATTGGGTTGGGTTGTTTTACCTCTGAACGGCACTTTTTTGCACACCATGGGCTAAATGGCCAGGTCACATGGACCCCAAAGGCTCAGAGAAGGTTGGGGGAGGATATCCACTGGAACAGCTGTTGGGAGACACATGGTAGCCTCCCGTCAAGGCCATCCAGCGTGTTCCTTAACGTGCACAGGGTATGGCTCTCCCGCACACGGGGCCACGGCTTAACGTCCCATCCGACGGACGGCGGCCTTTCCAAGCCCATCGGTGTCTCCTACTGACCGTGGGCAGGGCGGGGAATTTTTGTGGAGATAAATCTCAACGCTAACCCAGCTGGGACTCGAACCTGGGAACTACAGATTACGAGCCTGGCGCGCTACGACTGAGCCACCCCCGCCCCTTCCTGTAGATATGCTTTCATTGATAAAGTTCGTCACGAGATCAGTTAAGGAGATTTTGCACGCTTTAATGAGTTTTACATGTACCTGATAGTATCCACAAGATTTTCTTTCATTTAAGTCACTTAGAATTTTGAAAGTTTCTTGTTTTGAGATGGGAGGAATAAAAATTTAGGGAATAGAATGTTGGATATGTTTAGGAACTGTAGAGTGATTCTGTATACGGTTATCGTCTTTAAGATGGGCAATAATGTCTGCTGTTGTTGTTAAATTTCTCTGCTGCTTGAGTTTCAGACGTACCTTGTGGCACATTCTTCATGATAAAATCGGCAATGGCAGTTTTACGTTTATTGTTGATAATTTGGTTGATGAGTTCCCAATTTTGCTTTCGATTTTTTTTACAGGACTCAAATTGTTTGAAGTAATATTTTTTCTTTCCTGCCTAATAAGGTACGTGTCTGTGTTTCTTAAGTTTGTGTATAGTAGTTTAAGATTTCTGTTTCTATTGGTGTTTTTGTAGTCAATCAAAGCCGATTCTCTTTTTCTTATTAAGTTTAGTATTTCCTGATTTATCCTGTCTTTGCAGCAATTGCGTTGTTTAATTTTTGATGCACCCGAAAGTTTATTAAATTTGTTACTTTTAACAATCACGGTATATTTTTTTATGAATGCTTCATAAAGTACGTCTATTGATTCTGAATTTGGGGTTTCATTTTCAGTGCTTCTGTCCAGCCAGTTTGTTAGGCTTATTTCTTTGCCTATGTATTTATGATCTAAGATCAGTGGCGGCTCGCGTATAGGTACCGTGGAACTGCAGCACCCCCAATTTCAACTTGATATTATCGATAACATTTAATATAATGAGTCCTTTTTTCTTTATACTTGTATAATATATAAACCTTAAACTTAATGTCAGTAGCCATCCCCCAGTTTATGAAAAAGATACAAAAATCTTTGTATGGAACTGTGCGCTTCACAGTACTAGCGGCGAGGTATTTGACTGTTGTGCGCATGCGCACATAGGAAGCTACACGCGAGGCTGCAAGGAGAGAGAGCACTGTCGTTCCCGCAGTGCAGACCCTGGAGTGCTGGTTGAAGGTAATTTTTTTTACTCCGCGTGTGTTGTGCTTAAAAACCGTGTATCATATTCTTGAATGTGATAAAGTGTAGAATTAGATTATTATCCTGCTTCCAGCTATTCTATTTGATTCATTCTTTTTTCGGTTCTTTTATTTAACAGAAAACTTTAACCATGGCCTTGCATCCCCATATTCTTTTTATACATGTTTGTTTCCCTTTACACAATTTTAAAACAAAGGCTAAAAATTTTCTGGAGCAGCACCCTCACTAATTTTAGCTACGAGCCGCCACTGTCTAAGATAGTTTTTGTGTTAAAATTGATATCTAGCTTTTTAGTGTAATTGGACGAATTTCCAAGTTTTTTCCCCGCCAGTTGACGCAATTAAATAGTGGTCTGCGATTCTTCTGCAAAAAATTATTGAATTTGTGTCGAATTTAATGTCAAGTCAGACGTTAATGTGATCAATGCATGTCTCAGAGAGAGTCACCAATGATGCCTTACCTAGTTGGTTGGCTGTTTTACCTCTGAGCGCACATTTTGCATACAATGAGCTAAATGGACAGGTCACATGGACCCCGAAGGCTCAGACAAGGTTAGACGAGGGTACCCACTGGAACAGCTGTTGGGAGACAGATGGTAGCCTCCTGTCAAGGCCTTCCAGCGTGTTCTTTAACGTGCACGGGTGTTTTTCTAGCACACGAAATACGACTTAACATCCCAACAGACGCACGGTGGCCTTTCCAAGTCCATCGGTGTCCCCTACTGACCGTGGGCAGGGCGGAAAATTTTCTGGAGATAAATATCGACGCTGACCCAGATAGGTTGGGTTGTTTTACCTCTGAGCGGCACTTTTTTGCACACCATGGGCTAAATGGCAAGGTCACATGGACCCCTAAGGCTCAAAGAAGGTTGGGGGGAGGGGACCCACTGGAACAGCTGTTGGGAGACAGATGGTAGCATCCCGTCAAGGCCATCCAGCGTGTTCTTTAACGTGCACAGGGTATGTCTCTTCCGCACACGGAGCCACGGCTTAATGTCCCATCCGACGGACGGCGGCCTTTCCAAGACCATCGGTGTCCCCTACTGACCGTGGGCAGGGCGTGGAATTTTGCGGAGATAAATCTCAACGCTGACCCAGCTGGGACTCGAACCTGGGAACTACAGATTACGAGCCTGGCGCGCTACCGACTGAGCCACCCCCGCCCCAACCCAGATAACACTCGAACCTGGGAACTGCAGATTAAAAGCCTGGCGCGCTACCGACTGAGCCACATTCGCCCCATGTTTCATGGCGCAAATGAATGAAACACCATATATGACATAAAACAATAAATTCCCAGAAGTTACATGGACCTCGATACAATGACTCAGATCCGGCATGCACACAAGATTTAGTTTCATGGGAGAAGGTCTGTGAATGAGATTTGATTAGGGTTTCGCAATTACTGAGATATACCACAGTCCAGAAAACGTTAAAATAATATCAATAGGAAATAAAATTCTGTAGCTGTTATTTATATTTATTTTTAGTGCCGGACATATACTATGTGGGTAAGATAAATTTTCCCAGAGAAAAGCGTTTTGGATCTCACAGCAGGCAAGCAAGTAGAAGATTTCGTACAAGACGATAGATTATATTGCAAAAAGTGTCCGGACACTTTCATGTTAAGTGAACGAATAGCCACATTCAAATCTACATAACTTTCAAAATAAGCTTTTTACGGAAAAAAGTCACTAGACATAAATTGAAGATCTCTGTTACAGCTCTCTAAATCTCTAAATAATAAATTGCAGATCTCGGTCAGAGCTCTCTAAATCTCTAAATAATAAATTGAAGATCTCGGTCAGAGCTCCTAAATCTCCATTTTCTATAATAAAAATATCTTAATCTAATATCTAAAGAGTTATGGAAGCTATAATATTTAACAACAGATATCACACACCACACTTCCATAACATTCCCCACCCCCATAAATTGATGAAAACTTCAAAAATCATTACACAAAATATCGCATTTATATTGCGAACAATTTGTTAAAACAGTTGTGATTTAACTTTTTGAAATAAATTTTCAAAACTAGCAAAAGTTTCACTTAAACATTTCAACTTCCATAACTCTTTAAATATTAGATTAATATTATAGAAAATAGAGATTTAGAGAGTTCTGACCGAGATTTTCAATTTATATCTGGTGACTTTTCCTGTAAAAAGCGGGGTGGGGGTGACTCAGTCGATAACGCGCCAGGTCGTAATCTGTAGTTCCCAGGTTCGAGTCCCAGCTGGGTCAACGTTGAGATTTATCTCCGCAAAACTACCCGCCCTGCCCATGGTCAGTAGGGGACACCGATTGTCTTGGAAAGGCCGCCGTCCGTCGGATGGGACGTTAAGCCGTGGCCCCGTGTGCGGGAGAGCCATACCCTGTGCACGTTAAAGAACACGCTGGATGGCCTTGACGGGAGACTACCATCTGTCTCCCAACAGCTGTTCCAGTGGGTCCCCTCCCCCAACCTTCTCTGAGCCTTCGGGGTCCATGTGACCTGGCCATTTAGTCCATGGTGTGCAAAAAGTGCCGCTCAGAGGTAAAACAACCCAACCCAACTCTGTAAAAAGCTTAGTTTCAAACTTAGGTAGATTTCAATGTGGCTATTCGTTCACTTAACATGAAAGTGTCCGGACACTTTTTGAAATACAGTGTAGTGTGTCTGTAGGAGAATTACTTGGAGATAATCACTAATCCCACGATCCGAGAGTTTCAAGGGGACGGAGATGGAGATACACCTGCTAGGGGAAGTCACCATTCTCGTGATCGCGGCCAATTTTTTAGGGAGGGCTTATTTTCTGGTATTGAATACCTTAGAGTGGTGGGATGCGGTGGCTTAATGCGTAGCTCACCAGGCTCTTAATCTGAAGTTCCCAAGTTCGAGTGACACCTAGGCCTGCATCGAGATTTACCTCTGCAAAACTTTCTGCATTCAGTTAGTAGGAGACACCAATGAACTTGGAAAAGCCACCGTCTGTCGGTTGGGAAAAAAAGCCGTGGTTCCATGTGTGGGAGAGGCATACTCTATGTACATTAAAGAACATACTGGTTGGACTTGACGGAAGGCTTACATCTGTCTCTTAACAACTGTCCAGTGGGTGGCCTTCCTTAACCTGCTTTGAAATTTTCGGGTTTGGATTGGATTGTTTTACCTCTGAGCGGCACTCTTTTGCACACCATGGTCTAAATGGCTAGGCAGCAAGGACCCCGAAGGCTCAGAGAAGGTTGGGGGAGGGGACCCACTGGAACAGATGTTGGGAGGCAGATGGTAACCTCCCGTCAAGTCCATCCAGCGTGTTCTTTAACGTGCACAGGGTATGGCTCTCCCGCAAACGGCGCCACGGCTTAAAGTCCCATCCGACGGACGGCGGCCTTTTCAAGTCCATCGGTGTCCCCTACTGACCGTGAGCAGGGCGGGGAATTTTTGTGGAGGTAAATCTCAACGCTGACCCAGCTGGGACTCGAACCTGGGAACTACAGATTACGAGCCTGGCGCGCTACCGACTGAGCCACCCCCGCCCCGAAATTTTCGGGTCCTTGTGACCTGGCCATTTAGCACATTGTGTACCCAAAAGTAGCGCTCAGAGGTAAAACAACCCAGTCTTACAGTACACTAAGTTGCAGTGAGATTAAACTAAGTATTGTGGTTCTAGCTCTGATGTCTAGGAGAAGATATCGAACAAACAGATTGAGTTCATTTGCCTCTAAGCGGCACTTTTTTCGCACACATCATCATCATCATCATCCTCAAGCAGCCATGGGCTACGGAGGTCCAACCAGACCGTGCAATTTAGTTCTCCAAGCAAGTCTATCCTGAGCTACATCTACTGCATCTGGCCACTGCACACCAATTCTAACAAGGTCCTGTTTGACATTGTCTGCCCACCGCATCCTAGGTCTCCCCTTCTTTCTGAGGCCTTTAGGCACACTGTTCATAACCCTATTCGCCAATCTATAATTATTCATACGGGCAACATGGCCAAACCAACGGAGTCTCTCTCTGCACAATATGCTGCTAAAAGGAGGTTGCAAACTCCTTTGCCTAACCTCATCATTAGTTACAAAGTTGAACCACCTAATGCCCAAGATACTACGTAAGCATCTGGAATCAAAAGCATCTAGTTTCCTGTTATCAGTAGTAGATGGGCCACTTTGGGGGCAAATGACCTTTTGACCTTGAAGGTCACGCAGCAGTCAGATGACCCCCAAAAGTCCCGTGATTTTGCCGTTCGTCCGCCATTTTGTATTCTGACGTCATATTCTCGAAAGGTTCCTCGATTTTCCCGCCATTTTGGATTCTGACGGCACACTCTCGAAAAGTCCCTCGATTTTCCAGCCATTTTGTATACTGACGTCATATTCTCGAAAGGTCCCGTGATTTTTGCCGTTCGTCCACCATTTTGGATTCTGACGTAGTTACGTCATCCCCCTGATTGACCACGCCCCTCCAAAAGTCCCGTGATTTTTCCGCCATCTTGGATTCTTGCATAGTTGAGTCATCATCCCCTGGTTGACCCAAACCCATCGTCAAGCAACCGTCCCAAATATTTTTATTGCAGCGCCATCTAGTGTTTCTAGTGTTTAACTATATTTAAAAAAAAACGTCTTCCTCCGGTGGGTTCGATCCCACAACCTCACGCTTACCAGCGCGTTTTATCCATTTACGCCAGCGGTAATATGTGAAAGCGATGCTTAAAGGCTGATGCTGTCAGTGAAGAATCGATCATTTACCTACGAATAAATGTATTTCTTGTAAATAAGAGTATTTTTTTTCTTTATAAATCGGAATTGAACATTGGGAACGAATTTTATTATTCCTTGTAACGCACATTTGGAAATTATTTCTTTTATTCTTTGTCGACGAATAAATTCGTTATACCTTGTAAACCACATTTAACTTGGTAATAAATTTTTATTTCTTGTATATTAGGAACATATATATTTTTCTGTTACAAATGAATTTTTTTATTGTTTGTTAACCACATTGGGAATTAATTTGATTATTTTTTGTATGTCACATAGGAAATTATTTTTTTTATTCCTTGTCTACGAATAAATTCGTTGTACCTTGTAAACCACATGGGGAATAAATTCTATTATTCCTTATCCATTTAGAAATCAATTTATAAGTATTTTCCCCGTGGACCGCGATTTACTGACGCTGATAATACATATTTTAAAAAAATTCTGATTCATGAGTCTACGCGTTTATCCACGTTGATGATTCATCTCGTTTATCGAAGGTGAAAACGCGAAGCAGCGATGATTCAGAGGGCCATGTTCCAACACGTCGTACGATTATTGCAATCTTTAATCGATTCATCGTCGAGTGTATCTGATAAGGGATGCCACTATAAATACAGTGGCCTGAATTCGACAGCTCATATTCCTGCTAGTTTTTTCTCGCTACTTATTGTCTAACTTTCAGTGCTCTCTTTCTCTTATTCAATTTTACGATGGAATCTAAGCAATTCAAGACCTTCGCTTTGGATGCCGATATGGTAAGTTGACTATTCTTATATGGCTATATTATTAGAATATGTATACTGATTAGAAAGTGTATATGTATGCCTGATTAACCCAGTGTGTTTAATCCCCATTTCTCTGTTTTTTTCAGGTGGATCCCGAAGTCGATGCAGCTCCTTGGTCTGTATCGGAGCAACCTAACGAGTCTTTAGACGTAAGAATTTTTTTTTTATCTCTACTCAAATTTTTTACTGCATTTTACTAGGAACATTTTATTTATTTTGATATATTCTTTTAGATCACAGACGATGCTGATCAAGTATTCGCCAATAACCCGTGGCCTCTTACTTTAGAAGAAACGGTGGAGGTGGAAGCGAGTAACTTCGTTTTCGGTGGCCGGCAGGTGTGTATTTTTAAAAAATCTTATGATTTAACAAGTAAAAATTGATCAATAGTGTATGAATTTAATAGAAAATAACATGTTATTTATACATACTTGTAAATTTTTCATCTTCAAGAATTTAGTAAGGAAAAAATTATTGAATAGACTTTTTTTTCTTTCAGATTGCTCAATCTTCTTCTGAAGCGTCTACCAGTCGGACAACTGCAATTCATGCAGAGGTAATGCTGTAAATTTTAATATCGTAAAAATTATGTTTTTCTTTTAATATATATTTCTATATGTATTTTCATAATTTTAATTGATATTTTTTGCGTGTTTTCTTAAGTATAGAAAGATTTAATTTTATTTTTTTATTGTAGGGTCGCAAACGGGGACGTTCAGAAGAAGAAGAAGTATTGGACTACACCCTTACCGAGAGATCTCGAAAGGAGAATCGTAAGTTCGATGCTGAGACGCGTGTATACGAAGCTCGCATCGATCCACAACATTGGGGCCAGATTCTCTACGATATGATCACTTCTCTGGGGTCTATGGTCGAGGAGCTGATCAGGAGGACGACAGAAGGACGTAGTCCTAACGACCTAATCCGCTTTTGTATTTTCAGCGACTGGTTGGATCGGCCGATTTCAACTTGTTTCATCCGCATCCAGTACATGACGGTTGAACGAGTGTTGGCGGCCATCGTCAAAGTCCTACAA
The DNA here is from genome assembly GCA_038380435.1 of Ryuthela nishihirai. Classification (NCBI taxonomy): domain Eukaryota; kingdom Metazoa; phylum Arthropoda; class Arachnida; order Araneae; family Heptathelidae; genus Ryuthela; species Ryuthela nishihirai. Next base: position 18,731,134 of record JAWZYU010000001.1, on the reverse strand, counting down.
AGTAATAATCAACTTCCAATTGACGATACACTGAGGATTGATGTCCTGATCGTTCGACAGCCCAGTGGTGGAGGGAGACGATCCATAGCTAACATCTCGGTAGATCGTTTGAAAAAGAAATCTGTCGTTAGCATTCCTGCCGATAGTCAAAACCTTTGCTGCGCTAGAGCCATAGTTGTGGCAATGGCTAACGTTAACAATGACCCTAAATATGAATCCATTCGCGATAGGAGAAGACCCCTACAACGAAGAATGGCTGAAAACCTTCACGAGGCAGCAGGAGTGCCGGAAGGGCCTTGTACTTTTGAGGACATTGGGGCTTTCGAGAGACATCTCGACGTGCAAATACACGTGGTATCGGCGGATCATTTTGGCAAAGTAAGTACTTTTTTTTACGAAAACTAACTTTTAAAAGCTCTATTATTTGTAGTATCATTTTTTTAATTCTACTTTTCATGTCATTGAGCTGTTTTAATTTCGGGTATAATGCATTTCTATAATTCATACGTTAAATTGTTTAAAGCTATATTATTTTTTAATTGTACTTTTCATGTCATCGAGTTTTTTAATTTCGTGTATAATGCATTTCTATAATTCATACGTTAAACTGTTTCTGCTAAAAGACTCTTCATTTTTAATTACAGGTGGTGTATAAAGGTCCCAAAAAAGAAAAAAAAAATTTATCTCTGGTTGCACGACGATCACTATGATGTAATAACCAGTATGCCTGGATTTCTGAACAGGCATTATTACTGCTCCGACTGCGATGTGGGATTCCAGAATCAGCACGACCACCGATGTGAGAATCGGTGTCCCATATGTTTCTGTTCTTCGTGTTTACCCGGTGTGCCTATTCATTGTCATGATTGCGATCGGCTGTGTCGTTCGCAGTCATGCTTTGACAGGCACATCGCCTGCAGCAGTCGACATCAAGCCTCTCTCTGTCAGAAGCTGTATCAGTGCAGCAATTGTCATCGTGTTCTGCAGAGAAAGGATAGACGACCTGAAGACCACGTTTGTGGCGAAATCAAATGTGTGTCTTGCAAGCAATACGTACTCGCAGATACCCACAGATGTTATCTCGGCAGGAAACAGCCGAAGGAGTCTTCCGATAATTTGATCTTCTTTGACTTCGAGTGCGACCAAGAGAACGGCGAGCACGAGGTCAATTATTGCATCTCCCAGTACACTGATGGTACAGAAAGAGTCTTTGAGGGTTACGACGCCTGCCAAAAGTTTTGCCAGTTTCTGTTTGCCCCAGAACATAAAGGGTATACAGCCATAGCCCACAATATGAAAGGCTATGATGGGCAGTTTATTCTAGCCTACTTGTTAAAACAGGGGGTGAAGCCTGTCATCATCCCGAACGGCTCTAAAATCATGCAACTAGAGGTGGCCTCATTAAAAATTCGGCTCATAGATTCTTTCAATTTTATGGCCATGGGAATGGCAAAGCTCCCTAAAATCTTCGGTTTGGAGGAGCTGACGAAGGGTTACTTTCCTCACCTCTTCAACAAAAGGGAAAATCAAGATTACGTTGGTATTCTCCCAGCAGAGGAGTATTATATGCCAGAGGCGATGTCTACTGAAGAGAGATCCAAGTTCAAAGAGTGGTATGGAGAGCGGCGTAAGGAACCATTCAATTTCCGGGAGGAAATGTACAAATATTGCAAGTAAGTCATTTATTTTTTTACTCTATTATTTCACGAAATGTTAAATTGTATTTTAGAAAAAAAATTTCAGTGTAAAAAATATAAAAAAGTTTCTTTTTTTTATAATTATTTGTTACAAAATTGTAAAAACTGTTTTAACTGCTGTTTTAGAAAAAAATATTTTACAAAATATAATTTTTTAAAATCTTAAACATTTTTTTCTACAGAAAATTAATTTACGAAATGTAAATTTGTAAAAAATTTCTAATTGTGTTTTAGAAAATAATTATTTTAGAAAAATGTAAAACTGTTTTGTGAATTTTAATAAGAAAATGCTATTTCATAAAATCTAAAACTATGTTTTATTGATTGGGTTGCAATAAAAATTTGTAGACATGTTTATAATAACGAAGAAGTTTAACTGTTATTTTCTAATCCCTCTTCTTCTATTTCCTTTGCAGATCAGATGTGGATATTTTACGTCGCTCCTGTTTGAAATTCCAAGAGGAATTTTTAAACATCAATCAAGTAGATTCCTTCCAGTATACTACAATCGCCTCAGCCTGCATGGCTACCTACAGGTCTAGGCACATCCCTGATAATTCTTTAGCCCTCATCCCCGTACATGGTTACGCCAAAAACATCAATTCAAGTCTTGGCTGTATTCAGTGGCTAGATTTTGTTAGCCACACGACAGATGATAAAATCTGCCATGGCCTTAACGAGGATGGGGAACAAAAAATTCTAGGGAAGTTTGTGGACGGCTACTGCAAGGAGAGTCATAGCATTTATCAGTATTTAGGCTGTTTTTGGCACGGCTGCAAAAAATGTTATGATGAGGATACCATTAACCCTGTGAATGGGACCCCATTTTGGGCACTCTTTCGCAAAACCCAAGAGCAGGAGGAAATGTTGAAGCAGGCTGGGTACAAGTACATCAGTATCTGGGAGCACGAGTTTCAGGAAATGAAAAAGAGAGATCCTAAACTACAGGAGTTTTTGAGTACCCACGAGGCAGTCTCCAGACTTAACCCCAGAGATGCATTTTTTGGAGGCAGGACGAATGCTTCTAAACTACAGTATACGGTAAAGGGGTGTGAAAAGATAAAGTACATCGATTTCACATCCCTTTACCCTACAGTCAATAAGTATGATCCTTACCCCATGGGTCACCCAGAAATCATCACTTCAGATTTTGGCGACATCACCCAATATTTCGGCATCGTGAAGTGCAGCATTCTTCCTCCAAGAGGCCTCTATCATCCAGTCCTCCCTTACAGAGCCAACAACAAATTAAATTTTCCCCTTTGTAGGACATGTGTGGAAACTCGACAGCCCCCTTCCTGTGAACATACAAATGCTGAAAGAGCCTTGACGGGTACGTGGGTGTCTGAGGAAGTGAAAAAAGCTGTGTCAGTAGGGTATACTATCGTGCAATTATACGAAGTATATCATTTTAAAGAGCAATCCACTGAGCTCTTTAAAAGCTATATAAATATATTCCTCAAGTTGAAGCAGGAGTCATCTGGTTGGCCTGTGGATTGCCATTCTGATGAAGAAAAATCCGCCTACATCCAAAATTATTCTCGACGAGAAGGAGTGCAACTGAACCCTGGCTGCATTGAAATAAATAAAGGACGACGCCAATGTGCCAAGACGTGCCTGAACAGTTTTTGGGGACGATTTGGAATGAAGGAAAATAAGGATCAGATAACATTCGTCGCCGACCTTGCTTCCTTCAACAAGCTGCTAACAAATCCTACAGTAGAGGTAAGAAAAGTTTTATTTAAAAAAGTATTTTTCTTGTGTTTAGTGTTTGATAAAAATTTCATTTTTGTTAAGGAAAAGTTTTCTTAAAAAAAGTTTTAAAACAAAATTTTCTTGTGTTTAGTGTTTGATAAAAATTTTATTTTTTGTTAAGGAAAAGTTTTCTCAAAAAAAGTTTCTATTTAAAAAAGTATTTTTCTTGTGTTTAGTGTTTGATAAAAATTTCATTTTTTTTTTATACAGGTTAAGGATATGTATCTTCCAACTGAGGAGTTAGCAGCCATTAGTTGGAAGTATAAGCAGGAATTCATCAGCCAGAGGGACCAGACAAATGTTTTTATAGCTGCTTTTACCACAGCCCATGCCAGACTGAGGCTGTACAGAGAGCTGGAGAAGTTGGGTCAGGCTGTCTGCTACTACGACACTGATTCCATCATATACATTAGTGATGGTAGAAACGATCCCCCTATTGGTAATTACCTAGGGGAATTCACAAATGAATTAGATGAAGGAGACCACATCATCAGCTTTATCAGTGGAGGAGCAAAAAATTATGCGTACAAGACGGCTAAAGGAAAGACCTGCTGCAAAACAGGGGGTTTACCTTAAATTATACAAACTCCCTGATTCTGAATTTCGACAGCTTGACCCAGCTGGTAAAGAACCTGGATACGCCACAAGTGCTCACAACCGTCAATCCTAGAAAGATTACCAGGGATGCCAAGCGCCGCAAGGTGATTAACCGGGAGGAGAAGAAGGATTACAGAGTTGTGTACGACAAGCTCTGTATCCTTCCGGATCTGGACACCATCCCCTTCGGCTATTAAGAAGGTATTTATTAAACTGTTTCTATTTTTCTGTATCAGTGTGAAAGATGGAGTTGCCTCATTTACATCATCCTTTTACAGCTCTTGTTGCAGGTCCTACTGGCAGTGGAAAATCACGTTTTGTTTCTAAATTATTACACAGTAAGCTCATGAAGCCCCAACCTGAAAAAATTGTGTGGTTTTACGGCATGTATCAACCTCTATACGACGAGATGCCTGACGTGACGTTCGTGGAAGGATTACCTACTAACTATAATGACTATTTAGGAGATAGTACTGTTTTTGTGATTGATGATTTAATGAGTGAATGTGGTAGTGATAAGAGGCTAACCCATCTCTTTACAAAGGGTAGCCATCATAAAAATCTGTCTGTTATTTTCATAGTGCAAAATATTTTTCATAAAGGTAAAGAGATGCGCGATATTTCACTCAACGCTCATTATTTATGTTTATTTAATTCCAGGAGAGATATCAGCCAGATTAATCACCTTGCGAGGCAGCTGTATCCCGGTAAAACCAAATTCTTCATGGAAGTCTATGCTGATGCCACCCTACGTCCTTATCATTATTTATTTGTGGATCTTCGCATGGAAACTCCAGAGGATATGCGCCTGAGAACAAATATATTCCACGGGGAAGTAAATTATGTCTAGCAACCAAGGTAAAGTTTTTCATTGGTTAGATCAGACTACCAGTCCATTGTAAAATATATAAAGACGTCATTCTTTTCTGATCCCCTCAGTCAATATGTCAGTTATATTAGATGCAGAAGGCTTTCAGCTTCAGGACGGTAAATTTATTGTAAAAGAATTTAGTTTTTGTGTATCAGATGTACAATGGATGGAAAATTTTCTTTTTAAACCTCCCTATAATTGGAATGAATTGTTATTTAAAGATAGGATAACATGTGACTGGACGACAGAAAATTTGCATCATTTGTATTGGAATCAGGGTAAAAGGCCTTATACTGAAATGTATACCCTTATGACTCAACTCAGTTTAACCTATGACGTGTTTTATGCCAAAGGTTTGAGCAAATGTAAAATGTTTGAGCGGTATATCAACAAAAATTGTTATAATTTAGAATGTCTGGGGGTCCCTAATATAAACGATTTAGGCCGTTGTTATGAATACGAGTGCAGATATCACGATACTGCTCATTGTGCTGCACGAAAAGTTTTATTGCTGTCTAAGTGGTTAGAGCGTCATTCTTCTAAGGACTTGTAAAGACTCAGTTATTTTACTGTGTAACATTCCAATTTTTGCTGTTTAGAAAATATTTAATCTAAAGGAGGCTATTTAAGATTAATCCATAGTTAAGATTAATCATTCAGAGAGAGAATGGCCAAGTGTACAGAGGCTCATTTAGAACAGCTACTGCTGTTAGGCATTTGTAAACCGCGCATGCGCACGGAAATGTTGAGAAAGACGCCAAACGGGGTCATTAAAACTCTATGTGAATGTTGTTTAAACGTTTTAAAAGGGAATGTTAAGTTAACTAGGAATCAGAAGATAAAATTGCAGCCGCATAAGAGGTCTATAAGAAAACTGGCTGATAAGACAGTTCCCCTCTATAAGAAGCGTAGATTATTAGTACAGAAAGGGGGATTCCTTAGCGCATTAGTGCCAGCTGCATTATCCGTTATCACTTCCTTACTCAGTAGAAATGGAGTATAGTAGAAAACTTGTGTTGGTGCCTGAAGAAAGGTTATCGCGTCATTCCCCGTCTGAGGAACAGTTATCGCAATTGGACCGCGAAATGAAAGATATTTTAAATCGTAAAATAACCGATTCTGAAAAAATCGTCTTATACAATCAAGTATTGCAGAAATATATAAATGTCACTCACGATATAAGTAATGTTCCAGATTTTACTGTACAATTAGATTCACTTCAGAACGTCGAGAACGATGTATTAAAATTAGTAACGGATACTGTTCCTAAAAACTTCAAAAAAAATGCTTCACATATTATGAGTATTTTAGATAAAAGTAATGTTGTGAGTTGGACTCCTAATGGAGAGTTAAAAATTAGATATAGGACTGTGAAGGGTTCGAATATTGTGGATTTAATAGATAACCTATTGCGGAATAAAAAAAGTGTAAAACCCATAGGTTATGCTGAGTTTGATAATGTGTTAAAAGATATAAATTTTCCAAAAACCCTCATCAAAAAATAAATATTATAAATCTGTGAATGTTTCTCCGATTTGGCTCACCATGTGATGAACTGTAACTAGTTTTTAAGATTTTCTTCCGAATAAAATATATGTTTGTGTATTAAAAAATAGGAGTCTGTCAAATTATTTTACACTTAAAAATTTTTTATTTTGGCATATAGAAAGGTACATTTAAAGGATATGTTTTTTTTTACATAGCGATAAACTTGTCTATCGTTCCAATGACGATTTACATTAAACAAAGTTATGATAGAAAACATTGATTTTCCACGACAACGGTGGGTTAAGAAAAATATACAATATTGACCACACACACCAGTTTCGTCACTTTGCAGGATAACATCATTAAATACAATAGTCTGGAACCGCGATACATAGTTTAAAATAGGTCCATTAAAATAATTAGGAGGATTTCCAAATGAATCAAAGAATTCTACTGTATAAGGATTGGGAAAATATAGAGCCATCCAATGACTTCCAGGCTTATTCCGAGGATCTACATTCACAATGAGGGATGCTGGGTAATAGGGCAATCTTCTCTTTAAACCGTCTGCTGGAAATACGCCGAGAAATGTCGTTCTCACGTAAGGCTCTCTCTTCAGGATTCTGTTGAGTTGGAGGGCATTCATGACGAAAAATCAAATAAGATATTTCTTGATTTATTTATTTCTATGATGTTCTGAAATTCTGCATAGACAACGATGGAAATAGTTTGTTGCAGCGGTACTGCGAATTTCAATTCGAGTCTTAAATTTCCTTGTCGTAATAAGTTCATGTGCCCTCCGTCGCAGAGATCTGGGGAAAGATCGAAAGCATACAACGTGTAACTTTGATAATATTCGTCGCGACTTATTTGAATACCTCGGTCTTGGCCTGCTTTTTCCGTCCCCAGAAATAAACTATGATAAGCTCGTATCCAATTTCCTTCTTTAAAGTTGGGTTCTAGTGCTTTGTAGGGAACTGGGTGGCCGTCCACGTATACGCCTATAAAGTTCAGATGATAATGTTTGAATTCGAAAGGATTTTTGCTATAAGTACCATTAAAAGCATCGTTATCCACGCAACCAATGACTATGCGATTAGGCATCTGTCCCAGGAATACATTGTCTTGTATCATTGACATATTACCTTGGGGTACAGAATATGTTTTACAAAGAACACGGTCTATGGGATATTTCGCTGAGCCTTTCTCTAAGGCTTTTGCATGTCCTAGCGACACACCTGGACTGACTTTTACTTTGCGTATGAAAAGCGATGCATGTTCTAGCATGACTTTGTAATCTGGAGTGGCAGAAGATGACAGTAGACAAAAGGGTCTTTGCTGCGGATCAGTTTGATTTTTATATCCACTAGATTTAAAAGCAGGCGGTTTTGAAAGAATATATCGCAGTGTGGCGTACCTATCATATCGACGATAGCACTCTGATCTGTTAATTGACATCTCTGTTGCAAACCCTTATTTGGTTTTCCTGCTTCTGCTGGGTTTGTCTCACTCATACATCCGGCTGTATCTTTGTAAAACAGTTCACACGTCAGCTGAGACTTCTTACTGTCTTCACCGTGGTTCAGCAGCGTCTCAATCATATCTCGGTAAGGATAAGTATTATTGGAACTGGATACGAGGCGGTCGTTTAGCGATACGTCAATTTGGGCAAAGAGCGAATGCAAAAACAGGTTTGCTGGACCGACGAGTTCATCTTTCTTTAGAGGTAGATTGGGAGCTTTCACTATCTTGGCTTTCACATAGAGCATAGTCTGGGAAAGATCAATGTATTCCTCGCCGCTTCCAGATACATGAAATTCTAAGGGTCCTCCATCGTAGATGTTAGCCAGGGGGTGATATTCAACCCACTGTCCCGCTTCAATAAGGGTCTGTGTGGGAGGTAAAGCAAATAAGTCGAGTTCTGATTTAGCGCACTCCAGCGAATCACGATGAATAAAAGCCATTACGGATCGAATATGTCACGTCCTAACACTCTTCTCGCCTTTGAAGAAATGACACGTTTCGGCTGACCTCGTTTCCTTTTAATGCCTGCCCCCATCATCTCTTTAGCTTTGATGTAAGCTTTTTCCCCCAGTTTCCTTCCAGCTTCCTTGATTCTCTGTCTAGCAGCATTTTTGGGATTTTGACCCCGTAAAACATCATCAGCTATCTTCATACCTGTTCGCAATGCTTCTTTACCGACAGTTTTAGCTCCTTGTTTTAATAACGGCACAGCAGCTTTAAAGAGAGCTCCAAAAAATCCTCCTAAACCATATCCCCTCTGTAATGGATGACCTTGATAATACGACAGACTAATTACCTACTTGGGCTGCGTAATAGTCCTCATAATGTTTAGTGCAACACTTGTAAGGAACGTGCATTTTTTTTTAAAACAGCTGCTTCAGTCGGAAATGAAGTTTCACCAACACTCTCCCTCGTTCAAATGGTATCAGATGACCTGTGTTCGACCTTATAACGATTTCTACAGTTTGGAAATTGTTTCTGATTAACGGCAGATAGTGAGGTCGATCGTACTGCGCACTGATTATTTCTCCGTCTTTACCGTTCACCTTCACGATGCGTAATAAAGGAGCCAAGACGTCCCCTACTATCTGAGTTTCTACGAGATCAGTGTAAATGAATAGCGCTGGGTAAACTGTTTGCATGTCTGCCACGTAGGGTGCTTCCATCGTTTGAACAATAGTACCTGCCTCAAAACCTAACATTTCGGCTAAGCCTGTATAAAGTTCCAATTTGGCATTGTTGACAATTTCTACTTTCACTCTTTTGGTGACTTTATGATACGTCACGTTGATTTTTCCGTTAAGCGACGGTAAAATCATAGCCCGTAGCAGGTCGGGGACTGTTTCATACATTCCTGGAGGTATCCGCCTACCGTACATATCCCCTGTTCCCAAGTGAAATCCAAATAAATTATTAAACGGAGTAACATTATACCAAGTATGAGGGTAAATGATTTCTGCCAGGGCAACTTCCCATTGACCCTCTAATGTTATGGGTTTAGGGAGTCTAGTGATATAATGAGACGTCTTATTTTCGGGAAAATATTTCAGCGAACTGTCGCTGGGTAGCGTTACGTAAAAAGACATAATTTATGGTGAATGATTCTCGATACCTCTCTATTTATAGGGGTGCCATATCACGGGCAGGTATCCAAGTGTTGAATTTGATTGGATATCCTTTGAATTTGACGAAGTATTCCACTTTTCCTTTACGACGCCTCTTTTTAATTATTTTCTCCACTGGATAATAAAGATTTTTCTTTATTTTTTGTAATTCCTGTTCGTAAAACGTTCCTTTTATCACGTCTCCCATAAGATCCTTAATTCTGTAGACTGGTGGTGTTCTGGGTAGTCGTTTGTCAACGACAAAGATTTCTTCTGTCCAGTTAGCCTCGTACCCTTTCGAAAAATGTAGTTTAGATTTCACAATGCGTATGGTATCCCCCACCTGAAATTTATAATTGGGGTTTTGCTGAGACCACACATTGTCATACAGAGTTTTCCACACGCGACTCTCGTTTTCACGTGATACCAAAACGGGTTTCATTTTTATGCTACGGTGATAGGTGTGATTATAACTGTGCAATAGCTGGGCTATCACATCGACGTAGCGATTCGTATTTTTATCTGTGAAATATTTCCACATTTTTGCTTTTAACGTACGATTGAATCGTTCTACTATGCTAGCTTTGGTTTCGTTATGAGTAGTGAAAAATTCAACCCCTTGTACTTTTAGATACTTTTGAAACACTCGGTTAGTGAATTCTGTCCCCTTATCTGTTTGTAATTTCTGAGGCTTTCTTTCTTGAAATATTTTTTGAAAGGCTTTTGTGATCAGTTGCCCCGATTTCTGTTTTAAAGGGACTGCCCATGCGTATTTCGAAAGCACGTCTATACATGTCAGTAAATATTTGTAGTCGTCATTATGTTTACTAAGAGATGACAAATCTACCAGATCTGCCTGAAATTGTTCATCTTTACACCCCACTATCACTCTGTTCTTGAGAAACCGATGTTTCACGGGTTTGTGAATAGTGTAAGCTTCCTTCCCCCTCAACCATTCCGCTATTTTTGCCTTCTTCAGTTTCCCGTCCCTTTCTTTTACAGCACGATATAAAGCATCCACCCCAGCATAACTTGCGGGCTGTGCTGGGTCTTGATACAGAGACTTGAGAACGTTCATTACAGCAAACGATATTAACACTTTCAATGCTAACCTTAAAATTCATGTTAACTACACGAAGAAAGAAATCACAATGACATAAATATCAGAGAGACATTCATATTTATTAACATGAAAAATTAACACTTATTTTTGCAATAGAATAACATTAAGGTCACATTAATATTTAGTTAGTACGTATTCAGATGTACGTACCAGTTCGTCGTGCAGCTCTTTTAGTAACGTTGGAAAGTTCAATTCAGACATAAATGAGATATTAGCTGGTCGATTTAATTCAATACCTGATTCTTCTACAAAACGTTCAGCAATATCCGTTAAATGAATGTTTCTTACTGCTTCTGTGAAATAGTCAACAATTGATTCATCGGTTAGGGTAAGGCACGAATGACGTAGTTGACTCGGATGATCCACTTCGCACCCGATACAGTTCTTACGTAGAATCGTAAAAAGTTCTTTTCTGACGATTGTATTCAAAGTCTGCTTTAAACAGTCCGTAAGCTTTACTGAATCACCGCTGTCTTGCTCGTGGGGCTGATCATTAGATAGGCTTCTTCGAGAAAGGTTTGCAGCTAATTCTGCATTCCACACGGCATTCGAAAATTTACCATTTTCAAACTTCATGGCCATCAAACTGTAGGTGATTGAGTCACAGGAATCTGTTAGCCTCTCCCACTGCTCGATGCTGAGACGAATCGATGAAGACATTGGAGCACCGTCACGGGGAATAGTTTTTTGTAATGAGCACCCCGTGTCTACCCTTGAGCACGACGCAACAAACCGTAGAGTCCAGTTCATACTCGCCGTATTCGATATCTTTGAATGCTTCGACGATTGTAGGTACATAAGAAACCAGTCCATGCCACTGTTCTTCAGACAACATCACACCGTCTTTTGTAGGATACAGTTTTAACGAATTATCACTAAACCTCTTGAACAGACGTATGTGCACTTTGGGATAGTTCTTGTACTCACAAACATTCGCAAACAAATCAGAGCCTAACTGAAACATATGCTGATCATCATCTCTAAGAGCAAGTCGCTTCGCAGGAAGTTCGCCACCGGTCAGGGAACGCTTAACACAAGCCATGGTTACGATACTGAACAACTAATGTCTTATCAGCTGTCAAGCGGTAATACTTATACCTTAAACCTGTGACGTCATCCTGTCATAGCCTTCCATTGGTCGAGATCTGACGCTAGATGGAGCTATCTGGTAAAATTCCGATATTTTTAAATTACGATTAAAATATAATACGTGGTTTAGACACCAGGGGTATGTTTTCGAACAATCCAATATCTGACAACGTAATTCGAGACGTTGGCTGTCGACGTGTTGGAACGTGTCCCTGTGAATCATCGTTATCCTCCGTTTTCACAGAAGAAACTTTGATGAACGGGATGACTCATCGAACCCACCGGTGGGAGACTTTTTTTTATAAATATAGTTAAACACTAGAAACACTAGATGGCGCTGCAATAAAAATATTTGGAACGGTTGCTTCACGATGGGTTTGGGTCAACCAGGGGATGATGACTCAACTATGCAAGAATCCAAGATGGCGGAAAAATCACGGGACTTTTGGAGGGGCGTGGTCAATCAGGGGGATGACGTAACTACGTCAGAATCCAAAATGGTGGACGAACGGTAAATATCACGGGACCTTTCGAGAATATGACGTCAGTATACAAAATGGCGGGAAAATCGAGGGACTTTTCGAGAGTGTGCCGTCAGAATCCAAAATGGCGGGAAAATCGAGGAACCTTTCGAGAATATGACGTCAGAATACAAAATGGCGGACGAACGGCAAAATCACGGGACTTTTGGGGGTCATCTGACTGCTGCGTGACCTTCAAGGTCAAAAGGTCATTTGCCCCCAAAGTGGGGCACCTACTACTGTTATCTTGTTTACAAAGTGTCCAGGTTTCACTACCATAACTAACCCTATAAAGAACCAAACTATTATACAGTCTACTTTTAGTCTTTAGGTGTATACGCCTATTTCTCCACACTCTCCATAGATTCTTAAAAGTCCCGGCAGCAATCCCTGTTCGTCTGTTAATCTCATGCCGCACTTCACCATTATCTGTTACATAGTCCCAAGATAATTAAACTGGGACACCTGCTCAAGACTGCAACCATTCAGATTAACTGAATCACAGCCTGCCTGACCAATTTTCATCACTTTAGTTTTGTCTCTGTTTATAACCAAACCTACTCTACTACCAGTCTCATCCACAGCTCGAATGAAAGAGTTCATCTCATCAACATCATTTGCCAAAAGGGCTAAATCATCAGCATAATCTAAATCAGAAATTTTCTTATCTCCAGCCCATTTAAGGCCAAAATCTTTCCCTTGAAGTGAATTTCGCATAACATAATCAATAACCAAGCTAAAGAGAAAAGGAGACAAAATGCGCCCTTGTCGAACACCAGAAGTAATGCTAAACCAATTGCTACAAGCCTTACCAACTCTCACACACGACTCAGTGTTATTATAGAGAGCTTTCATTATGTTAACTAACTTGTCTGATATACCATATGATTTCACAATCAATCACAAATTATGACGATCAACAGAGTCAAAAGTCTTTTTGAAATCAACAAAGCTAGCAACCAAAGGTTTCTGAAACTCTAAACATTTCTCAAGAATCTGCCTAAGTGAAAATATCTGATCCACACATCCCCTACCACTTCTGAATCCACATTGCTCATCACGCAATTGACTGTCCAACCAGATTCTTAATTCTATTAAGCACAATCATGGAAAGAACTTTACCTGGAACAGAGAGTAGGCTGATACCCGTATAGTTATCACAAGAACTGCGATCATCTTTTTTGAAAATAGGGATAACAATAGCTCTGGTAAAATCCTTAGGAACCATGCCTTAATCATAAAAGATATTCAGAATTTCAGTCATCCAAGTGGTAACCGAAACATTCCCAGCTCTAAGCATTTCGGTAATAATTTCATCTACCCCTGGGGATTTATGTAGTTTAAGTTTAGAACAGCCAAAATAACTTCAGATTGTGTTATAGGGCCAACATTAAAGCCACCAATGCATCTTATCATCATTGCAAACAATGGGAGTAGAACTAACTACATTGTTTAGAACATCACTGAAATGCTCAGCCCACCTAGCCATGACAGAATCCTCCCCTTCTATAAACTTACCTTGTTTATCCTTCAATCCTTGTATGCCTGTCCGTTTTCTACCACACAAAACATTAACTATCTGGTACAGCTCTCTGCTGTTGTGCTGTCTAACTGCTTCCTCGGCTTTGTCAGCCAAACCATCAAGCCAAAGATTCTTATCAGCAGCTAACTGATCTTTTACACGTTTATTAAGTTCTCTGTAATGCTTTCTATTAGGACTAGTAGGGGTATTGAGTAAAGACATTCCTGCAGTTCTTTCTTTCCGACATAAGCTCAAGTGCCTTATCACTCAGATAATTCAGTCTCTTCTGCTCCTTTTTCCTAAAAGAGTAGTGTTAGTGTCCAAAAAAGCCTGTTTAAAATGATCCCATTCTTCCTCAACTTCAGTAGTAAGCAAACCATGACTATCATGGTAAGCTTTGGCTACAACTGGATCTTTCAGAGCTTCAGTATTAAAAGTAAATTTTTTAACCCTAGCACAACACTTTTTAAGTTTAAGTTGCAACACACTTTTAACAAGGTAATGGTCAGATCCAATTTCAGCTCCCCTATATGCCCTGGTATTTCTAACAGAACTAGCCCATTTGCTGTTAATTAATATGTAATCAATCATATTCTTATGCAGCCCATCAGGTGAAACCCATGTGTACTTATGTATGTCGCGGTGTTTGTAATATGTGTTAGTTATTCTGAATCCATTGAGTTTACTTACCTGTAGGAAACGTTGCCAATTGCCATTGCAGCTACCAATACCAAAAGGGCCTATTACTCCTCCCCAAAGGTCAGAGTCAGTACCAACTTTGGCATTGAAGTCACCAAGAAAAAGGGTAATATCTCCTTTCTTGACAGAATTCAAAATATCCTGAAGTTGTTCATAAAACCTATCCTTCTCATCCTCATCGGCATCCTCAGTGGGGGCATAACAGCAGATAACATTCAAGTCTTCAACGCTTGTCTGAAATTTTGCTGTGAGAAACCTTTGATTTATGCACTAATATCCTAGAAGAGTATCACTAGCGTGTCTGCTGAGAAGCAGACCCACGCCTTGGTGATGCTTATTGTCGTCCCTCCCTGAAAAGAGAAATTTAAGATTATTTTTAAGAATCTGACCTTTATCTGTCCATCTGGTCTTTTGCAAGCCGAGATTATCTAAATTATAATGGTGGAATTCTTGTGTGAGGACATCAAGAGAAAAAGCTCTGTGCAGAGTCCTCACATTCCAACTACCTATGGAGAGAAAATGGTTAGTGGGATGTTTAAAGAAACTATGTTTATTGAGAGAGGGAATGCCGACAATATCAAACACCCCCCTAATCGCAGACATGGGGCAAAGACCCGTTCCCCCACTACTAAAGGCTGAAGCCATCTACACTGGAAGACTTCCTCCAATGTAGAATTTGACGATGCCAATAGAAGCAAAGAGTTCAGGTGCCTGCGATGACTTCTGCTCAGGATTATCCACCAGCTGATAAACATATCCTGTGAATCTATTCACTTGGGGCTGTCAACCCACAAACAAACAGAAAACACAGCGGAAGATTTTCCCTCCACAGAAGCCCACCAGTGCAGCAAAATCAGGATCCATAATCAAGTTCAGAGCCATATATCTGTCCAGTCCAGTAGCTTTATATGGTCAGCACCAGGACCCTGTGTGGTTGACCACTCCTCAGCAGGGTAGAAAAAAAGGAAAAGTAGCCATAGTTGTCCAGATCAGTAGGCCACACTAATCTGGCAGCCCTCCCCTTCCGTTCACTTCCACAAGAGAGTATCTCTTTTGAAAGTTACTAACGGTCCGCACCACGAGAAGGCGGAGTCGGACATTAGGTGCTAAGCCTGGCCGGTTCTATGCATCATCACAGGGGATTGGTGCATAGCTCTCCTTCCAGTGACTACTTAGCTACCATTTCGCACACAGTGAGTTAAATTGCCAAGTCACAAGGACCCCTAGGTCTCAGTGAAAGTCGGGGGACGGGAACCCAATGGACAGCTGTTAGGAGACAGATGGTAGCTCCCATCAACGCCATAAAGTGTGTTGTTTAACGTGTACAGAGTATGGCTCTCCCGCACACGGGGCCATGACTTAACGTCCCATTCGTCCGGGGGCGGGGGTGGCTCAGTCGGTAGCGCGCCAGGCTCGTAATCTGTAGTTCCCAGGTTCGAGTCCCAGCTGGGTCAGCGTTGAGATTTATATCCGCAAAATTCCCCGCCCTGCCCACGGTCAGTAGAGGACACCGATGGGCTTGGAAAGGACGCCCTCCGTCGGATGGGACGTTAAGCCGTGACCCCGTATGCGGGAGAGCCATACCCTGTTCACGTTAAAGAACACGCTGGATGGCCTTGACGGGAGGCTACCATCTGTCTCCCAACAGCTGTTCCAGTGGATCCGCTCCCACAACCTTCTCTGAGCCTTCGGGGTCCATGTGACCTGGCCATTTAGCCCATGGTGTGCAAAAAAGTGCCGCTCAGAGGTAAAACAACCCAACTCATTCGTCCGAGGAGGCCTTTCCAAGCCCATCGGTGTCCCCTACTGACCGAGGGCATGGCGGACAGTTTTGGGGAGATAAATCTCACCAAACTCCTATCCTAGATGGGACTCGAACCTGCGAACTTCTGATTACGAGCCTGGTGCGATACCGACTGCGTACCCTTTACAAACAAACAGACAAATGAGCTATACATTTATATAGATTAAACGCCAGGATCGTAGCCTCTGCTTCAATTGTAGCCAGTGATGTATCGAAGCTGGGTGAGCTCTGGAATTTAAATTGCTGTTTCCTTAGATTTCATGAGATTTTGGATTAGACAGAGAAACGGAAACAAGTTACTGATTATTTAAAGTCAGAGATACCTGAATGTTTATTTTCGTTTATTTTAAATTTTTAAGTCGAGCAATATATTAAAGAGTGCGATTTGCAAATAAAGAGTCATCACGACTTCTTTAAAGGGGAAAAAAAATATTTTTAATATAAATCGTATTATTCAACATAAATTCATTTTCCTAGGGGGATGCTTCTCCCCCCCCGCCTTTTGCAAGCGACAACGGGAAGAAGAGAAATCCTAAAATCCCTGTAGTTGGATTGGCCTCGCATTGGTTACGTACAAGGGTAATTTAATTAGTTCTCCTTGAGATAATAGATGGCGCCACTAATCAGTAATGTTTACCAAATGAGGCTCCTGTCAGACCTCTGTGGCAAGCAGCTGCTTGAGGGGGTATTTATTTTTTTAAACATTTCTGAGATTTTACAGATTGTAAGTTGGGTTGTTTTACCTCTGAGCGGCACTTTTTTGGACACCATGGGCTAAATGGCCAGGTCACATGGACCCCGAAGGCTCACAGAAGGTTGGGGAAGGGGACCCACTGGAACAGCTGTTGGGAGACAGATGGTAGCCTCCCGTCAAGGCCATCCAGCGTGTTCTTTAACGTGCACAGGGTATGGCTCTCCCGCACACGGGGCCACGGCTTAACGTTCCATCCGACGGACGTTGGCCTTTCCAAGCCCATCGGTGTCCCCTACTGACCGTGGGCAGGGTGGGGAATTTTGCGGAGATAAATCTTAACGCTGACCCAGCTGGGACTCGAACCTGTGAACTACAGAATACGAGCCTTTCGCGCTAACTACTGAGCCACCCCCGCCCCAGAGATTGTAAGAAAATGAAACTTAAACTCCATTTCAAATGACGATATTTATTTCGGATCGTCATTTAAAAATTTAAAACAGAGTTTATGTTTCATCTTCTTACATAGAAAAAATATTTTTTGAGACCAGACTGAAAACACAGTTGAAGGAGCTTATACAATCTGTGGATGCATCCTTAACTTTTCGGCATTCCTTTGTAAAAGAAAGAACATAAAACCAGAGCGCATCATCTCCGCAAAATTCCCCCGCTCTGTCCACGGTCAGTAGGGGACACCGATGGGCTTGGAAAGGTCGCCGTCCGTCGGATGGGACGTTAAGACGTGGCCCCGTTTGCGGGAGAGCCATACCCTGTGCACGTTAAAGAACACACTGGATGGCCTTGACGGGAGGCTACCATCTGTCTCCCAACAGCTGTTCCAGTGGGTCCCCTCCCCCAACCTTCTCTGAGCCTTCGGGGTTCTTGTGACCTGGCCATTTAGCCCATGGTGTGCAAAAAAGTGCCGCTCAGTGGTAAAACAATCCAATCCAATCCTTAGTCGGCCGGAATGGTCAACAGCTAAGTCGCACAGAGGACATGCTGGCCCATGCTGTTGACTTTTATCAGGATTTGTTTGCCGAAGGCACCGTTGAACGCAGCGAATCGGACTCTGTCTTCGAGTTGTTGCTCGACTCCAGCCCGAGGTGAACGTGACTTTGGAGCGGCCTGTTACCTTGCAGGAGTGCATCAAAGCCCTCTCATAACTCCGCAACAGTAAGAGTCCTGGTAGCGATGGGTTACCAGTTGAGTTGGGTTACCCCTGGGCCCTCTCCTCATTGATGTTTACCAGCGTTGCTTTCATGAAGGTTTGCTGTCCACCTCCCAGCACGGTGGGGTCGTAACGCTTCTTTGCAAGGACGAGGCAAAGCGGCCAGCGTTGCTTTGATGAAGGTTTGCTGTCCACCTCCCAGCACGGTGGTGTTGTAACGGTTCTTTGCAAAGATGAGGCAAAGCGGGACGACCTCTACTGTTGGAGACCGATCACCTTGCTTAACGTCGATTACAAGATTCTTACCAAAGTTTTTTGTAATCGACTTGCTGATGTTCTCTCCCAGCTGGTGAGTCCCGACCAGATTTGCGCAGTCTCGGGACGTTCCATTGTGAGTTCTCTCCATCTAGTTAGAGACGTACTCGATTACGTCGACTCCAAGTACCTTCCAGCTGTCTTGTGAACCTTGATCAGAGCAAGGCTTTCGATCGAGTGGATCATGGCTTCCTGTCGCATCAGGGGTATCACTGTCCCTGGCAATGCTTCCGTTGATCTGAGGGGCGGGGATGGCTCAGTCGGTAGCGCGCCAGGCTCATAATCTGTAGTGACCAGGTTCGAGTCCCAGCTGGGTCAGCATTGAAATTTATCTCCGCAAAAATTCCCCGCCCTGCCCACGGTCAGTAGGGGACACCGATGGGCTTGGAAAGGCCGCCGTCCGTCGGATGGGACGTTAAGCCATGGCCCGTATGCGGGAGAGCCATACCCTGTTCACGTTAAAGAACACGCTGGATGGCCTTGACGGGAGGCTACCATCTGTCTTCCAACAGCTGTTCCATTGGGTCCCCTCCCTCAACGTGCTCTGAGCCTTCGGGGTCCATGTGACCTGGCCATTTAGCCCATGTTGTGCAAAAAAGTGCTACTCAGAAGTAAAACAACAAAAGACGTCGATCTGAAATGTGTCACGTATGCCGACGATATCTCACTTCTTCTAGCCGACTAACACTCCCTCACCTGGGCCTTGAGGGAAGTCGAAAGTTACTGCAGGGCCACCGGTGCTCTGCTTAACCAGGAGAAGAATGTCGCCTCGTGGCTTCAGTGGAGTAGGGGTTGCCCCAAAACCCCCCACGACCTGGTATGGATCGTGACCCAATAAAGGTTCTCAGCGTTTACTTTGGTCGTAGTCTGTGGATGACCTGGAAGACTAGCACCCTGAAAGTTCAGTCCATAGCTTCCATGTGGGCTGAGTATGACATGTCCTACCGAGTATACGCCCACGTTGTCAGACAGGATTTCATGCCATACCTCACGTATGCTGCACAAGTTTTGCCCGTTCCGCAGCATGTGGTCTGTCAGTGGACCAGACTCTTGTTCACCTTCTTTTGGGGAGATAAACAGGAGTTGGTGAAGAGGGACGGAGTGACCCAGGCCATCGACTCAGGTGGATGGGATATTCCGGACCTTCAACACCACTTCGCTGCGGTGGCAATCTCTTCTGTCATCACGATTTTGAATTCTGGTACCTCCATGTCCAACTTCATGTTCTACTGGTTAAGTCTTTCGCTCAGGTTCCTGTCGCCGGATCTCCTATTCAATGGTCCCAGGTCTGAGAAACCCACCCGCTTCTATAGTGACGTTCTCAGGAATGTAGTGTGTATTTCCCATGTCATTAATGATTTTGATTTGTTTCAGAGCACCACCAGGAGCCTGTACCATAGCCTCGTGCCACCCACTCTTGCCCCACTTTGAGCCTCGTGTTCTGAGGAGGCAGCCATAGTTGGATTGGAGGGAAGCCTGGAGTGACGTAACCTACCAGAGGTTCCTATCAGTCGCCATGTGGAGACACGTCGGCATGTCTTCGGCATTGCAACGCCAGGACTGACTTTGGTGCTCTACCTGACTCCCCTGACAGTCTGGGCAGCCGCCCGGAAACAGTTCCTGTTGATGTCCAGCGAAGTCAAGCACCATCTGTGGAAGACGAGGAATAAGGCCCTGTTCCAGAGGACGAAGACGGGCCTTCTAGACGTGAAGGCTCGCGTATCCGGAAGTGTTCGTAACTTTCTGAGGGTCGAACACTTCCGAAGATGTAAGTCGGAGTTCACCAGGCAATGGTGTAGGCCTCCGTTTCTTTGTTATTTTTTTTTTGGCAATGCTCTTCGCTTTACTGGGGCGGGGGTGGCTCATTTGGTAGCGCGCCAGGCTCGTAATCTGTAGTTCCCAGGTTCGAATCCCAGCTGGGTCAGCTCTGAGATTTATCTCCGCAAAATTCCCCGCCCACGGTCTGTAAGGGACACCGATGGGATTGGAAAGGCCACCGTCCGTCGGATGGAACGTTAAACCGTCGCCTGTGTGCGGGAGAGCCATACCCTGTGCACGTTAAAGAAGACGCCGGATGGCCTTGACGGGAGGCTATCATCTGTCTCCCAACAGTTGTTTCAGTGGATCTCCTCCCCCAACCTTCACCGAGCCTTCGAGGTCTTTGTGACCATGGCCATTTTGCCCATGGTGTGCAAAAAATGTGCCGCTCAGAGGTAAAACAACCCAACAACTTAAAGAAGAAAGGTGCTCCCGCATGGGGGCGGGGGTGGCTCAGTCGGTAAAACAACCAAACCCAAAGTGCTCCCGCATGCACCCGAATATAAATGGACAAATCAAGATTTGAATGCAAACTCCTTAGTTACTCTACAACATAACTAAAATATCAATTTTCAAGCATAACAAATAATAATTTAGAATAGTAAAATTTTACACTAATCCAAATTTAGCGTCGTACAACGAGTTCGGTTGGGTTGTTTATACCTCTGAGCGGCACTTGTTTGCACACAATGGGCTAAATGGCCTGGTCACAGGGACCCCAAAGGCTCAGAGAATGTTGGGGGAGGGGACCCACTGGAACAGCTGTTGGGAGACAGATGGTAGCCTCCCGTCAAGGCCATCCAGTGTGTTCTTTAACGTACACGGGGTATGGCTCTCTTGCACACGGGGCCACGGCTTAACGTCCCATCCGACGGACGGCGGCCTTTCCAAGCCCATCGGTGTCCCCTACTGACCGTGGGCAGGGCGTGGAATTTTGCGGAGATGAATCTCAACGCTGACCCAGCTGGGACTCGAACCTGGGAACTACAGAATACGAGCCTGGCGCGCTACCGACTGAGCTACCCCTGCCCCCATTCTACAACGAAGGAAGACCAAACTGTTGGAATTTCAGAAAATACGAATCTAATTATTTGTTTGTCTCTACTAAACCAAAAGAAATTTTTCCATATATCTGTTAAAGCAAAAAACGTTGAATGTTACAAAGTCGACATGGCCTGTTGAAGTTAATATTAGCTCCTGAAAAAGTTGGGAAAGGTCACTTTTTTAACGTAATGGCAAATGCTCTGAAAGCTCAGAGAAAGTTTGAGGAGGGGGAACCATTAGACAGCTGCTAGGTTTGGCTTCTTTTGCCTGTGAGCGGCACTTTTTTTGCACACAATGGGCTAAATAGCCAGATCACAAGGTTGGGTTGTTTTACCTCTTTGCGGCACTTTTTTTCACACAATGGGCTAAATGGCCAGGTCACATGGACCCCGAAGGCTCAGAGAAGGTTGGGGGAGGGGATCCAGTGGACTGATGGTAGCCTCCCGTCAAGACCATCCAGCGTGTTCTTTAACGCGCACAGGGTATGGCTGTCCCGCACAAGGGGCCACGGCTTAACGTCCCATCCAACGGACGCGGCCTTTCCAAGCCCATCGGTGTCCCCTACTGATCGTGGGCAGGGCGGGGAATTTTGCGGAGATAAATCTCAACGCTGACCCAGCTGGGACTCGAACCTGGGAACTACAGATTACGAGCCTGGCGCGCTACCGACTGAGCCACCCCCGTCCCCAAGATCACAAGGAGACCAAGAGCTCAGAAAAGGTTGGGGAGAGGGGACCTGCTGGACAGCTGCTTGGGAGCAGATGGTAGCCTCCTGTCAAGCCCATCCAGCGTGTTCTTTAACGTGCACAGGTTATGGCTCTCCCGCACACGGGACCACGGCTTAACGTCCCATCCGACGGACAGCGGCCTTTCCAAGCCCATCGGTGTCCCCTACTGACCGTGGGCAGGGCGGGGAAATTTTGCGGAGATAAATCTCAACGCTGACCCAGCTGGGACTCGAAATTGCGAACTACAGATTACGAGCGTGGCGCGCTACCGACTGAGCCACCCCCGCCCCATGTGACCTGGACATTTAGCCCATGGTATGCAAACAAGTGCCTTCAGAGGTGAAACAACCCAACCCAATCCATGACATACTTGACATTTGCTTCTTGAGACTGTTTTTGAGCATTGTTTTAAATGACAATGCGCTAACGAGAGAAAGAAAATTCTGAAGTAGAAAGTTCAAAGAATCATTTAGAGAAGATCTTGATTATCGGCGGCAGGTAGCTCAACTGTCAGAATACCTGACACGTTATCAGAAGATCGTGTGTTCGTATCCCACCCGGCTCAAGACAATTTTTCCCCTAAATTTAATATGGACGTTAAACTAAGAGTCATACCACCGTTGACAGTTGAGTTTGGTTGGGTTGTTTTACCTCTGAGCGGCACTTTTTTGCACACCATGGGCTAAATGGCCAGGTCACATGGACCCCGAAGGCTCAGAGAAGGTTGGGGGAGGGCACCCACTGGAACAGCTGTTGGGAGACAGATAGTAGCCTCTCCTTCAAGGCCATCCAGCGTGTTCTTTAACGTGCACAGGGTATGGCTCTCCCGAACACAGACCACAGCTTAATATCCGATCTGATTGACAACAGTCTTCCCAAGCCAATTGGTGTCTCCTATAGACCGAGGGCCAGATGGGGAGTTTTGCAGCTATAAATCACAACACTGGCCCAGTGGGGACTCTAACCTAGGAACTGCTAATTATGGGGCTGGTGCGCTACTGACTGAATCACCCCCAAGTGTGGGAGAACCATACCCTGTGCATATTAAAGAACACAATGGGTGGACTTGATGGGAGGTTACCATCTGCTTCCTAACAGCTGTCTAGTGAGCCCCTTTCCTTCAAACCATTATGTGCAAAAAAAAAAATGACGTTCAGAGGTAAAAACAACTGGAAATTTCACCGACTTTCTCTTAGCCCTTGGGGTCCTAGAGCCTCTTATTGGCGGCAGGCTCGTAATCTGCAGTTTCCAGGTTCGAGTCCCAGCTGGGTCACCATTAAGGTTTATCTCTGGAAAACTCCCCGCCCTGCCCACGGTTAGTAGGGGACACCGATGGGCTTCGAAAGACCGCCGTCCGTCGGATGGGACGTTAAGCTGTGGCACCGTGTACGGGAGAGCCCGTTAAAGAACACACTGGATGGCCTTGACGGGAGGCTACCATCTGTCGCCGAACAGCTGTTCCAGTGGGTCCCCTCCCCCAACCTTCTCTGAGCCTTCGGGGTTCATGTGACCTGGCCATTTACCCCATGGTGTGCCAAAAATGCCGCTAAGAGGTAAAACAAACCAAAGAAACCTCGTCATCATCCTCAAGCAGCCATGGGCTACGGAGGTCCAACCAGACCGTGCAATTTAGTTCTCCAACCAAGTCTATCCTAGCTACATCTACTGCAACTGGCCACTGCACACCAATTCTAACAAGGTCCAGTTTGACATTGTCTGCCCACCGCATCCTAGGTCTCCCCTTCTTTCTGAGGCCTTTAGGCATATTGTTCATAACCCTATTCGCCAATCTATAATTATTCATACGGGCAACATGGCCAAACCAACGGAGTCTCTCTCTGCACAATATGCTGCTTAAAGGAGGTTGCAGACTCCTTTGCCTAACCTCACCATTAGTTACAAAGTTGAACCACCTAATACCCGAGATACTACGTAAGCATCTAGAATCAAAAGCATCTAGTTTCCTGTCATCTTGTTTACACAGCGTCCAAGTTTCCACTACCATAACTAACCCTAGAAAGAACCAAACTTTACAGTCTAATTTTAGTCTTTAGGTGTATACGCCTGTTTCTCCACAATCTCCATAGATTCTTGAAAGTCCCGGCAGCAATCCCTATTCGTCTGTTAATCTCATGCCGCACATCACCACTATCTGTTACATAGCTCCCAAGGTAATTAAACTGTGACACCTGCGCAAGACTGCAACCTTCAGATGAACTGAATCACAACCTGCCTGATGAATTTTCATAACTTTAGTTTTTCTTTCTGTTTATAACCAAACCTACTCTACTACCAGTCTCATCAAGAGCTCGAATGAAAGAGTTCATCTCATCAGCATCATTTGCCAAAAGGGCTAAATCATCAACATAATCTAAATCAGAAATTTTCGTATCTCCAGCCCATTTAAGGCCAAAGTCTTGAAGTGAATTTCGCATATCATTATCAATAACCAAACTAAACAGAAAAGGAGACAAAATGCACCTTGTCGAACACCAGAAGTAATGCTAAACCAATTGCTACAAGCCATACCAACTCTCACACACGACTCAGTGTTATTATAGAGACTTTCATTATGTTAACTAACTTGTCTGGTATACCATATGATTTGACAATCAACCACAAATTATGACGATCGAAAGAGTCGAAAGCCTTTTTGAAATCACCAAAGCTGACTACCAAAGGTTTCTGAAAATCTAAACATTTCTCAAGAATCTGCCTAAGTGAAAATATCTGGTCCACACATCCCCTACCACTTCTGAATCCACTTTGCTCATTACGCAATTAACTATCAACCAGATTCTTAATTCTATTAAACACAATCATGGAAAGAACTTTACCTGGAACAGAGAGTAGTCTGATACCCCTATATTTATCACAAGAACTGCGATCATCTTTTTTGAAAATAGGGATAACAATAGCTCTGGTATAATCTTTAGGAACCATGCCTTTATCATAAAAGATATTCACAATTTCAGTCATTCAAGTGGTAACCGCAATTAACTGTCAACCAGATTCTTAATTCTATTAAGCACAATCATGGAAAGAACTTTACCTGGAACAGAGAGTAGGCTGATTCCCCTATAGTTATCACAAGAACTGCGATCACCTTTTTTGAAAATATCGATAACAATAGCTCTTGTAAAATCCGTAGGAACCATGCCTTTATCATAAAAGAGATTCAGAATTTCAGTCATCCAAGTGGTAACCGAAACATTCATAGCTCTAAGCATTTCCGTAGTAATTTCATCTACCCCTGGGGATTTATGTAGTTTAAGTTTAGAAACAGCCAAAATAACTTCAGATTGTGTTATAGGTTCAACATTAAAGCCGCCAATGCATCTATCATCATTACAAACAATGGGAGTAGAAGTAACAACATTGTTTAGAACATCACTGAAATGCTCAGCCCACCTAGCCATGACAGAATCCTCACCTTCTATAACCTTACCTTGTTTATCCTTCAATCCTTGTATACCTGTCCACACAAAAATATTAACTATCTGGTACAGCTCTCTGCTGTTGTGCTGTCTAACTGCTTCCTCAGCTTTGTCAGACAAACCATCAAGTCAAAGATTCTTATCAGCAACTAACTGATCTTTTACACGTTTATTAAGTTCTCTGTAATGCTTTCTATCAGGACTAGTAGGGTATTGATTAAGGACATTCCTGCAGTTCTTTCTTTCCGAAATAAGCTCAAGTGCCTTATCACTCAGATATTTCAGCCTCCTCTGCTCCTTTTTTCCTAAAAGTGTACTGTTAGTTTCCAAGAAAGCCTGTTTAAATGATCCCATTCATCATCAACTTCAGTAGTAAGCATACCATGACTGTCATAATGACTAGGTAACCTATCATGGTAAGCTTTAGCTATAACTGGATCTTTCAGAGCTTCCGTATTAAAAGTAAATTTTTTATACGGAAGCAGCACAACACTTTTTAAGTTTAACTTACAAGACACTTTTAACAAGGTAATGGTCAGATCCAATTTCAGCTCCCGTATATGCCTTTGTATTCCTAACAGAACTAGCCCATTTGCTGTTAATTAATATGTAATCAATCATATTCTTATGCAGCCCATCTCGTGAAATCCATGTGTACTTATGTATGTCGCGGAGTTTTTAATAAGTGTTAGTTATTCTAAAACTTATAGGAGACGTTGCCCATTGCCATTGCAGCTACCAATACCAAAAGGGCCTATTACTCCTCCCCAAAGGTCAGAGTCAGTACCAACTTTGGCATTGAAGTCACCAAGAACAAGGTTAATATCTTCTTTCTTGACAGAATTCAAAATATCCTGAAGTTGTTCATAAAACCTATCCTTCTCATCCTCATCGGCATCCTCAGTGGGGGCATAACAGCAGATAGCATTCAACTCTTTAACGCTTGTCTGAAATTTTGCTGAAAGAAACCTTTCATTAATTCCAGTGGGTCCCCTCCCCCAACCTTCTCTGAGCCTTCGGGGTCCATGTGACCTGGCCATTTAGCCCATGGTGTGCAAAAAAGTGCCGCTCAGAGGTAAAACAACCCAACCCAAGTTCGAAACTCTGTTAGTTTCGTGGATAGTAGGGTGAGGGGACCCACTGGACAGCTGTTGAGAAAAGGGTGTCAGCCTCCCGTCAAGGCCATCCAGTGTGTTCTTTAACGTACGTGGGTGTGTCTCTCCCACGCACGGGACCACGGCTTAACGTCCCATCCGACGGATGACGGCATTTCAAGCCCAACAGTGACCCCTATTCACTGTAGGCAGGGCGGGGGTGTTTGGCAGAGAATAATCTCTGCACTTGCCCAGCTGGAACTCGAACTTGATAATTGCAGGTTACGAGCCTGGCACGCTACCAACTGAGCCTCCCCTGTCACCGTAATAAAAAAAAATGAGAATAATAAAAATAGAAAGAAGCAGGGAAAAGAGAAATGGTGACAAAAAAATAGATTAATAAATAGTAAACATGCAGAATAAACGATAAGATAATAGTGATAAAAAAATAAGAATTAAAGAGAGAGGGAAGAAGGGGGGATGGAAATAATGAGAAACAAAATAAGAAAGATGGGTTAGGTTGGGTTGTTTTACCTCTGAGCGGCACTTTTTTGCACACCAAGGGCTAAATGGCCAGGTCACATGGACCCCGAAAGCTCAGAGAAGGTTGGGGGAGGGGACCCACTGAACTGATGGTAGCCTCCCGTCAAGATCATCCAGTGTGTTCTTTAACATGCACAGGGTATGTTTCTCCCGCACACGAGGCCACGACTTAACGTCCCATCCGACGGACGGCGGCCTTTCCAAGCCCATCGGCGTTCCGTTCTGACCGTGGGCAGGGCGGGGAATTTTGCGGAGATAAATCTCAACGCTGACCCAGCAAATAAGAAAGATGGCGAATAGAAAAAATAGACATAAAATCTTGAAATCCAGACAGTGTTTGAATTTGTTATTTGTTTATGGTTAGAAATTTCAATCATGAGAATACTTCTAAATTTTAAGAAATATTTATTTTGATTATTGATATAATTAGTTTTAATTTTGGAAGGATACGAAGTATACTAAAGTGCAAGAGGGCGGCGAAAGCGTTCACAAAATCCGTCTCGACGTTGATTGGTGCTGCCACGAACGAGATTTTTGCAAAAGATTTTTGTAGAATTTTTTGTGTAACGAAGAGATCTGTAGAATTTTTTGTGAAAGAGGGCGGCGAAAGCGTTCACAAAATCCGTCTCAACGTTGATTGGTGCTGCCCGTACGAGATTTTTGTTGGGTTGTTTTACCTCTGAGCGGCACTTTTTTGCACACCATGGGCTAAATGGCCAGGACACATGGACCCCGAAGCCTCAGAGAAGTTTGGGGGAGGGGACCCACTGGAACAGCTGTTGGGAGACAGATGGTAGCCGCCCGTCAAGGCCATCCAGCGTGTTCTTTAACGAGCACAGGGTATGACTCTCCCGCACACGGGGCCACGGCTTAACGTCCCATCCGACGGACGACGGCCTTTCCAAGCCCATCGGTGTCCCCTACTGACCGTGGGCAGGGCGGGGAATTTTGCGGAGATAAATCTCAACGCTGACCCAGCTGGGACTCGAACCTGGGAACTACAGATTACGAGCCTGACGCGCTACCGACTGAGCCACCCCCGCTGATACATATAGAGATAACTGTTGAGAGGGGAAGAGGAATCACATTAATTTTAACTTTGATGCAGAAAAGGTTATGTATTAAGGTTCTTATATACACCAAGGGATAATCTGGGTCATAGGTAGCGAGAAAAAACCTGAATTTGACATCTGGTGTGAACTTCGAAGTCAAATAGAGGTCGAATCTTGATATAAAAATGCTGAAAAATGAAAAATTGAGGCTTCGATTATTTCGGGTTGTAGGACTCAGAACGTTTACGAAATATTGCATCCGACAGATACAAGGGAGGTCAACAATTGACAACTGAAGGTATTTCGAGTTCTACGTTTCACAAAAATTACGAAATTTTGATTGTGACTTGTCCGGTCAGGTTAGAGATCAAATTTCCACCTAGGTGTGCTATGAACCTGAAAACTTGTGCCTTAGGGTACTTCAGTTAGAAACATTAAGAAATATCTAATATGACGGGTCCTTCGTGGTCAGATTGGATTGTTTTACCTCTGAGCGCACTTTTTTGCACACAATGGGCTAAATGGCCAGGTCACATGGGCCCCGAAGGCTCAGAGAAGGTTGGGGAGGGGACCCACTGGAACAGCTATTGGGAGACAGATAGTAGCCTCCCGTAAAGGCCATCCAGCGTGTTCTTTAACGTGCACAGGGTATGGCTCTCCCGCACACGGGGCCACGGCTTAACGTCCCATCCGACGGACGTCGGCATTTCCAAGCCCATCGGTGTCCCCTACTGACCGTGGGCAGGGCGGGGAATTTTGCGGAGATAAATCTCAACGCTGACTCAGCTGGGACTCGAACCTGGGAACTACAGATTACGAGCCTGGCGCGCTACCGACTGAGCTATCCCCGCCTCTCCTTCGTGGTCAGAGATAAAATTTCTATCTGTTCTTCATTGAACATTTTAGGGATAAACTTCCTTTGGACAAAGTCGCATGATATCTGTTACTCAGTTGATCAGTAGTAGTTCCCCACTATGGGGGAGAAAGGGTCGAGCCACAAGGGCTGACCTTGACCGGGGGGGTCGATAGATATCCAGAGAGTCAAGAAGCAGATCTCAGAAACTTTAAAAAGGTTTAGATTCGATGTCGTACAAGATCAAATAGGGCTTGGGATGGCAATCGTGAAACCAAGAGAGGCCAAAATAGCGATTGATTTGTTCTATATATATATATATACAGGGTGTACCAAAAATAAATGAATGAAAATAAGCGAAGATTGTTTGGCCGTGTCAAACAGATTTTAGCGCTCTAAATATCCTCTGGATATAAGCACTGTGGACGTGCAAAGAGTCATACGGGGCTATTTAGCCTTGATACAACCTACTGGGTATATTTGAGGGATCTCTAAATAAAAAAAACATTGAAAGTGGAACTGTATCTCTATGTAGAATGTTTGTCTCCATTTGTTGAGACAGTCATTCAAATCTTTTAAGTAATTATATCTTCCAAACAAAATAGAAAGCTTTTTAAGTTCTGTTTCTTTAGGGGAACAAAAAAAGGGGGGGTTGAGGAGATTAACGCAGCTCGCTCGAGTGGGATCTGTGCAAACAACGGGCTGAATGGAAACTATCGCATTGTGAGGGTTGTGCGGAGCCAAAGTGGGACTCGAACCTAGGAACTGTAAAACGTGGGTGGGTTCGGATCTTCTAAACTGTATTTTCCCCTCAACTACTCTGAGCGTTTGTTGCAACAATGGTTTCCAATGGATATGTCCTAACGGAAATTTTGCTGTAAGAAACTTTTCATTAATGCACTCATATCCTAGAAGAGCATCACTAGTGTGTCTGCTGAGAAGCAGAACCACGCCTTGATGATGCTTATTTTCGTCCCTCCCTGAAAAGAGAAATTTAAGGTTATTTTTTAGAATCTGACCTTTACCTGTCCATCTGGTCTCTTGCAATCCGAGAATATCTAAATTATAATGGTGGAATTTTTGTGTGAGGACATCAAAAGAAAAAGCTCTGTGCAGAGTCCTCACATTCCAACTACCTATGGAGAGAAAATGGTTAGTGGGATGTTTAAAGAAACTATATTTATTGAGAGAGAAAATTCTGACAATATCAAACAGATCCCTAATCGCAGGCACGGGGCAAAGACCCGTTCCCCCACCACTAAAGGCTGAAGCCATCTACACTGGAAGACTTCCTCCAATGTAGAATTTGACGATGCCAATAGAAGCAAAGAGTTTCGGTGCCTGCGATGAACTGTGCTCAGGATTATCCACCAGCTGATAAACATATCCTGTGAATCGAAATTTTGAATATTTTTTATGATAAAGGTGTTGTTCCTAAGGATTTTAGTAGAGTTATTATTGTCCCAACTTTTAAAAAAGGTGATCGCAGTTCTTGTGATAATTATAGGGGAATTAGTTTACTCTCTGTTCCAGGTAAAGTTCTTTGCATGATTATACTTAATAGAATTAAGAATTTGGTTGATGGACAACTGCGTAATGAACAGTGTGGATTCAGAAGTGGTATGGGATGTATTGATCAAATATTTTCACTTAAACAGATTTTTGAGAAATGTTTAGAGTTTCAGAAACCTGTGGTTGCTAGCTTTATACATTTCAAAAAGGCTTTTGACTCTGTTGATCGACATAATTTGTGGTTGATTGTTAAATCATATGGAATACCTGATAAGTTGGTTAGTGTAATGAGAGCTCTCTATAATAACACAGAGTCGTGTGTGAGAGTTAGTACGTCTTTCAGCAATTGGTTTAGCATTGCTAGTGGAGTTAGACAAGGGTGCATTTTGTGTCCTTTTCTCTGTAGTTATTAATTATGTAATGCGAAATTCTTTGCAAGGGAAAGATTTTGACTCTAAATGGTCTAGAGATTTCGAAATTTCTGGTTTAGATTATGCAGATAATTTGGCCCTGTTGGCTACTGATGTTGATGAGAAGAATTTGTTCATTAGGGCTGTTAATGAGACTGGTAATAGAGTAGGTTTGGCGATAAACAGAAAAAAACTTAAGGGATGAAAATTGGTCAGGCAGATGGTTTTCAGTTGCTTTGAATGGCTGTATCGAGCAAGTGACTCAGTTTAATTATCCTGGGAGATATGTAACAGATATTGGTGACATGCGGCTGAGATAAATAGAGTAGGGATTGCCGCTGGGACTTTTAAGAATTTATGGAGAGTATGGAAAAATAAGCGTATTCACCTAATGACTATAATTAAGCTGTATAATAATTTGGTTCTTTCTAAGGTTAGTTATGGTAGCGAAACATGGATCCTTTGTAAGCAGGATAACAAGAAATTTGATGCCTTTGATTCTAGATGCTTACGCAGTGTCTTGTGCATTAGGTGGTTTGACCTTGTAAGTAATGATGAGGTTAGAAGAAGAAGTCATCAACTTCTTTTTAGCAGCATATTGTGCTGAGAGGGACTGCGTTGGATTGGCCATGTTGCCCGTATGCATATCTGCAGATTTGCAAAGAGGATTATGAACAATGTGCCTAAGGGTATCAGAAAAAGGGGGAGACCTAGGATGCGATGGACAGACAATGCCAAACAGGATCTTGCTAGAATTGGCCTAGAGTGGCCAATTGCAGCAGCTGTAGCTCAGAAGAGACACGTCTGGTGAGCCAAACTACACAGTCTGGTTGGACCTCCGTAGTCGATGTCTGCATGAGGATTTTGTATGTATGTAGATATTAAGAAATTAATCACAGATGCTTGTTGGAACAGACAGTTAAAAACTGCCCACTTTGTTAAGAAGTTAACCCTAATACACAGTAAATTTCTTTCAAATTGATTATTTTGTAGTGTGCAACTATCACTGCGGTTTTGTTTTGATATTAAATATAAGGAATATCTTTTGGTCACCGCTCGATTTCATTTTGCTTTCACTATAAATAGTTGTTCCTATTGGATGAAAAAGATTGAGTGCTCTAGAAAATACTATACTCTATGAATAGTTTTAATTTGCAAGATATTGAGAATGAAGAGAATTAAACGAGATTGCATATTACCGGAATAGGCATTTGACCATCAATTTATTGACTTATATGTAATTATTTATCTATATTTCATCTAATGTGTAGTTGTAGTATTAATGTGTAATGCTAGTTGGCGAAGCTATTTGTGAGGATTTTATTTTCAAATCATTAACGTTTATTCCGGGTAAACTATCACATATTACATAACCATTCCTCAATATTTGCATGTCAAATTACAATAAAAATAAATAATAAATACCCCCTCAAGCAGCAGCTTGCCACAGAGATCCGACAGGAGCATATCAGTTTATATGCCAAAGTAGAAGATCTGAGAGGATGGCAGGACCTCAGCAGGAAAACAACACATACAACCATGCCTTATCAGGGGCTCGAACCCGTCCTGCCCACGGTCAGTAGGGGACACCGATGGGCTTGGAAATGCCGCCGTCCGTCGGATGGAACGTTAAGCCGTGGCCCCGTGTACGGGAGAGCCATACCCTGTGCACGTTAAAGAACACTCTGGATGGCCTTGACGGGAGGCTACCATCTGTCTCCCAACAGCTGTTCCAGTTGGTCCCCTCCCCCAACCTTCTCTGAGCCTTCGGAGTCCATGTGACCTGGCCATTTAGTCCATGGTGTGCAAAAAAGTGCCGCTCAGTGGTAAAACAACACAACCCGGGGCTCGAACCCAGGTCCCTTAGATCAGTAGCCAAGCGCGCTAACCACTCGGCCATGGGACGGCTAAATTTACAGTGGATGGAATATAATCTTGAAAGGACTGCAGTTTACAGGCCTTTGTTTTCGTTGCTTTAGTCCAGAATTTGTTCGGAATATTTCTTATTTTTAATAGTATTTCTTATAGTAAGAAAACATTTCCTTTTCGATTTCGTAAGAGGTTAAAAAAATTATTTAATTTTTAATAATATATTATTAAAAATTTATTCTTTTAGCTATGGCATTTGTAAATGAATCGAAAACACTCTGGTTAACGAGGTCGAGCATTCATTATTTCGCTACACAATGTTGCAGATGGAATATTATTGTGTCAACAATAGAATCCTCTTTGACGGAAACGTAAGAGCTTCCTTTCTACTCAATTCATTTTTGCCATGTCCCTTATCGAGTGAAGCAGAAGGTCCTGTCGGTTCCTGTCAGAGAGCTGAAATGGAAGAATAGTCATTCTGCGGGGATATCTAAGAACAGAGGTAAGGTAAGACAGCAGAGGTAGGTGAAATTTTATCCCTTGCATTAAAATATTCACATGAATTTAATAGTGGGGCGGGGGTGGCTCAGTCGGTAGCGCGCCAGGCTCGTAATCTGTAGTTCCCAGGTTCGAGTCCCAGCTGGGTCAGCGTTGAGATTTATCTCCGCAAACTTTCCCGCCCTGCCCACGGTCAGTAGGGGACACCGTTGGACTTGGAAAGGCCGCCGTCCGTCGGATGGGACGTTAAGCCGTGGCCCCGTGTGCGGGAGAGACATACCCTGTGCACGTTAAAGAACACGCTAAATGGCCTTGACGGGAGGCTACCATCTGTCTCCCAACAGCTGTTCCAGTGGGTCCCCTCCCCGAACCTTCTCTGAGCCTTCGGGGTCCATGTGACCTGGCCATTTAGCCCATGGTGTGCAAAAAAGTGCCGCTCAGAAGTAAAACAACCCAACCCAACCTAACACCCTACCAATTTTCATTGCTTCTCCTAAACCCTTACCAAATCTAGCTCTTTCTGCAAACTTCTTCTTATCAGTGATTGGTACATTATAACTAAAATAATGGTCCCCGCAAGGAGGATTCCTAAAATGTACAAGGACGAATTGCATCTATAGTTCTTTATCTGTGGTTCATTTATGGTTACTTTGCGATTTGAATCTAATAACGTGGGTGTAGAAATTCAAAGGCTAAAGAAATTTTTATATGACCAACAGCCAATTCCATCCTGTGATCAGTATGAGATAACCAGTGTTGCCATACTGAAATAGCATAATTCCAGCCAAAAGCAAAGAAAATTAATGCTTCATGTAATCGCGTAAATTGTGCTTTTCCCATAAAGTTTTTGATATTTTGAAACTAGTACGCCTATCTCCTCACCTTTCCTACGTTCGTTGATTCCTTAGGGGTGCGGGGAACACAGCACTGCTCTATATTTTATGTTAGTGGTTCTCAAACTGTGGATCGCGACCCTCAGGCAGCTTGGAAGGGGTCTCAAATCTCAGGTAGTTTATATTTGCTAGTATATTTAGAAAAAAAAATATTTTAATAATATGATAGTGTTTTGTTACAAATTTATTGCTTGAAATGCAAAAAGATAATTTTATTTAATTTTATCCTATGTAAATGAAATTATCAGATATAACTACATACGTCCTGAATTGCAGACAAGAGGGAAGGAGAATAATAATTTTATGTTCCATTCCAGAGGGTCAACTAATTTTGTGTGCTATTCTACGGGACTGCATAATTTTTTAGAATTTTGGGGTCAAACTGTTTGTAAAACACTGCTTTAGGTTTTAATTATGAATTCAGTGGTTGGGTTGTTTTACCTCTGAGAGCACTTTTTTGCACACCATGGGCTAAATGGCCAGGTCACAAGGACCCCGAAGGCTCAGAGAAGGTTGGGGGAGGGGACCCACTGGAACAGCTGTTGGGAGACAGATGGTAGCTTCCCGTCAAGGCCATCCAGCGTGTTCTTTAACGTGCACAGGGTATGTCTCTCCCGCACACGGAGCCACGGCTTAACGTCCCATCCGACGGACGACGGCCTTTCGAAGCCCATCGGTGTCCCCTACTGACCGTGGGCAGGGCGGGGAATTTTGCGGAGATAAATCTCAACGCTGACCCAGCTGGGACTCGAACCTGAGAAGTACAGATTACGAGCCTGGCGCGCTACCGACTGAGCCACCCCCGCCCCTCTTAATACGAGTCAAAATGACCAATAACATAAAAACGTGATCTTCTAATCATTTTTTACGGCCTGATCTGAAGTCAGCACCTGAAAAATAGTTAAAGGCAGCTACCATTGATCATGTTACAAAAACCTTCTAAACCAATGTCATCAGACCAAGATTATCACTAATAAAACAGACCGAGTGTGAATTGTAAGTGGTTTCATTTTCTTGACCGTGTAAACCCGAAACCCTGTAAATCGCGGGATGGGTCTTTTCTCATTTATCTGCTTAAGATTAGATGTACAGTCGCTCAAAAAAGTATCCGAACGCTAGGGTTGATTGCAAAATTCAGAAAAAATATCTGGCATTGATTTTTTTTAGAAATTAGGAACCTGGGAACTACAGATTACGAGCCTGGCGCGCTACCGGAATTCAGTGGAATCGTGTAAGAAACCACCATTCTGCAATATAATTTCGTTCAAATCCATAGTCGAGATCATATCTGATATTTTTAATTAATATTATGAGCTCCAAGCCTATGGCTTGTATTCTCGAAATCTAAAATAGTGCCTGATTGACAATAACAAAAATAAAACACATAAATCCCAAAGGAGCTACAACTACAAAAGAGATCGAGGTGAAAAGTAAAGCAATTTAATATAATAATTTACTTTAATTAAGTGGCGGTTAACAAATTAATCATGCTAATTTGGTTCAGGATACTGATATTAAATTTATTTTATGATATCAATACATATTTTACTATCATATCAAATTATACCAAAATATAAAATATTATTCACTAATTTTTTTCTAACTTCGCTTTTGTGGAAAAGGGTAAAGAGTGATTTTTTATTCCAAATCATCACTTTCTGCAGGGCGAGAAAGATGCTATAACAGATTCAACACAGTTGAGTTAAATTAAAAACTTAATAACTATACGAGCTGGTTTAATAATCACAATCCGAGCTGTTTAAGGGGGCGGGGGTGGCTCAGTCGGTAGCGCGCCAGGCTCGTAATGTGTAGTTCCCAGGTTCGAGTTCCAGCTGGGTCAGATTTGAGATTTATCTCCGCCAAACTCCCTGCCCTGCCCACGGTCAGTAGGGGACACCGATGAGCTTGGAAAGGCCGCCGTCCGTCGGATGGGACGTTAAGCCGTGGCTCCGTGTGCGGGAGAGACATACCCTGTGCACGTTAAAGAACACGCTGGATGGCCTTGACGGGAGGCTACCATCTGTCTCCCAACAGCTGTTCCAGTGGGTCCCCTCCCCCAACCTTCTCTGAGCCTTCGGGGTCCATGTGACCTAGCCATTTAGCCCATGGTGTGCAAAAAAGTGCCGCTCAGAGGTAAAACAACCCAACCCGAGCTGTTTTATTAATAAATATCCGAGCTGTTTTATTAATAACTATCCGCGCTGTTTTATTAATAACTATCCGAGCTGTTTTATTAATCACTGTCGCAGCTGTTATATCATTGTGTGATCTGTGCAACAGGAAAGGACCTACTTCACATATTACTACGAGAAGTGACTAACATCCGAACTATCCTGTATTCACTGATCGAAATGCATTTTGATTTACTAAAACAATAATAAAGCAGTTCGGATAGCGATTAACTTTTCAATAAAGGACAAAGGTGGTCTTGAAAAGATCACCATTCGTTGCATGGGATGTTAAATGGTGGCTTACAAGCGTAATACCGTTTGCAGGAGATACGCTGTGGACATTAAAAAGCATGTAGATGATCTTAATGGGTTGGGTTCTTCTACTTCTAAGCGGCACTTTTTTGCACACCATGGGCTAAATGGCCAGGTCACATGGACCCCGAAGGCTCAGAGAAGGTTGGAGGAGGGGACCCACTGGAACAGCTGTTGGAAGAGAGATGGTAGCCTCCCGTCAAGGCCATCCAGCGTGTTCTTTAACGTGCACAGGGTATGGCTCTCCCGCACACGGGGCCACGGCTTAACGTCCAATCCGACGGACGGCGGCCTTTCCAAGTCCATCGGTGTCCCCTAGTGACCGTGGGCAGGGCGGGTAATTTTACGGAGATAAATCTCAACACTGACCCAGCTGGGACTCGAACCTGGGAACTACAGATTACGAGCCTGGCGCGCTACCGACTGAGTCACCCCCGCCCCTCACTGGCAAAGAAAATTTGCATGAAATCATTACTGTTCTGTATCTTCGTTTATTTGCAAATTTGATTTCCTTCTTCGTAAAAGTGGGCAATTTTCGTTTGTTAATCATTCCATAGATCAGTTTTAACTGTTCATAGCTTTAACTGCATCTTTTATTTTAAATATATAATGTATTTTTTTTAAATGATTTAGTATGAAACTTGAATATTTAAAAAATAACTCTTTTTTTATCCGAAAATAAGAACAGATTCAGTTACCTGCGCATTAATTAATTAAATTCATTTAATATGCATTCTCATATTTCCATTGGTTCTTCCACACAACATTCTTTCAGCTTTGAAATCTGAAATCATTGAGTTCAGTCGCTATATCTATTGCATTTGTCGAATGCTTCACGATTTTCTAAAAGTGTGATTTTTAAATTCTTGATGTTTTACTTCACAAAAGGTTGGAAACAAAATGAAATATTGGTCTAATTCATATTTATCATAACATAATTACACATAATTAATTTATATTTAGATATTTAAATTTGCACTGTTCTGCATAGCTTTATTATATTCACTGATAAATTATTATCTTTATTACTAGGTATAAATTCAAAATTACCCTTCACAAGTTAATAAATAAACTATTCTTAATATTTAGAAAAACAATGAGACGATAAGTTTAAATTTCATACATTTTGGCGTTTATTCTGAGAATCCACCATACTGCGATATAATAATAGAGAACAACTACGGCAAATAAGAACAAATTTTAGAGTAGTTACTACGTATACAGGGTGTTTCAAATTTCTCTGTATAAATTTCAATGGGAGATAGGGAACACCAAGAAAAAACTTTTTTTTTTCTCTAAATGTATGTCCGCTGACTACGGTGCTAGAGGGCGCTGACAGAAATATCGGTGGAGCTTATACATAAATGAATGGAAACGAGTGTGAAAAGCATGTTTATTTAAAGGTGTTCAAAGTTGCAATCGGCAACAACATTGCATGCATGACAGCGTAGAAGCATTGATTTGTCGTACAGTCGCTCAAAAAAGTATCCGAATACTATGGTTGATTACAGAATTCAGAAAACATATCTGGCGAAGGTTGCCAGATCACTAATTTCTATAAAAAACTTTGCCAGATATTTTTTCTGAATTCTGTAATCAACCATAGTGTTCGGATACTTTTTTGAGCGACCGTACATCCGCATCTGGTAGAATGCCATATAAATGACTTATATTCTAAGCTTTACCAGTGAATATAATAAAGCAATTTCTAAAAAAACGTTGCCGAGATTTTTTCTGAATTCTGTAATCAACCATAGTGTTCAGATATTTTTGAGCTACTATTCACGAGGTTTTTCATGTGTCCCCAGAGGAAGAAAACGATACATGTTAAATTGGGCGACCTTGGTGGCGACGGGTCCACGCCAGCCTCTCCATCGGTCCCCAAAAGTGATGTTCAGATAATCCCGCACATCATTGCTGAACTGTGCTGGAGCCCAGTAGTGTTGAAACCACATTTGTCTGCGAATAACCACAGGAATATCTTCCAGCAGTCCTGGCAATATTTCTTCAAGTGAGGCAGCAGGTATGGCCCAATCAAAATGTCATGGATGATACCCGCCCAAACATTGACGGCAAACCATTGTTGATGACTATGCGCCTTTGTGGCATATGGATTTTGGTGTGCCCAAACGTGAGAATTGTGCACATTAAACACACCCTCGCATGTGAACGAGGCCTCATCTGATAAGAGCACATGAGCCGGGAAATCAGGTTGCGCCGCAGTCTGCTGCAGAGACCAGCGCACAAATTCTACACGAAGAGTGTAATCCTGAGGCTGCAATGCCTGGAATCTCTGACGATAAAACGGATGTAACTGTTGCTCGTGCCACACTCTCCATACGAGGGGGTGGTTCACACCGAGGCTACATGCAACACCTCACGTGCCTGGATTATCATGAATCTGCCATAGTATATCTTCTTCCATGTCAGGAGTGTGCATAGTTTTCTCCTGACCAGTGTCATGCATGTTTGCATGAAATGTTCCAGTTTCTCGCAGTTGCTGGTGCAAACGCACAAATGTTTGGTGGTTTGGCACATGTCTGTTTGGGAAGCGATATCGGTACAACTTCACAGCAGCTTCTCCGTTCCCATTGGCAGCACCATACGCCAGATGCATGTCAGCCATCTCAGCAGTCGTGAAACAATATATGTTACACATAATGTGCATGATTACGAATGCCGACGGCAAACACAAGTCCGTTTTTTGTTCCCACTTCGCCCCTCTAGCAAACTGCAGTGCCGCCAAACAGCGCCCTCTAGCGCCGTAGGGTTAGGTCATCAGACATACATTCACAGAAGGAAAAGATTTGTCTAGGTGTTCCCTATCTCTCATTGAAATTGTACAGAGAGTTTCGAAACACCCTGCCTGTATAACTCATCAACTGGTATTAATTGATGTTAGTTTTAATAGCTTGCTAAATCTTTTACACTTATATTTTTCTTTTATCTGATAAACTGGTATAATTGTTTTGTACAATTTATCTCAATCGATAATTATAATAGTTCTCAAAGCATGTCTCATTCGTTTCACAGTTCCAATTTAAATCACGAATTTAATTCGATATTAAACACGTTTTAAGATAATTTTAGAAACATTAATACAGAAATGTCCAAGTGAAAAAATAACTGAGATGGTTGATTAATCCTTGAAGATTCAATCTTTTTATTTGGTAAATAATTCAATTTCTACATATGT
Source organism: Ryuthela nishihirai (assembly GCA_038380435.1). NCBI lineage: Eukaryota > Metazoa > Arthropoda > Arachnida > Araneae > Heptathelidae > Ryuthela > Ryuthela nishihirai. The sequence goes on along the minus strand of JAWZYU010000001.1, from coordinate 18,691,236 downwards.
AGAAACTGGAGCATGAGAATATCCTTATAAAAGAACTATGTTGAATTGAAGCGAATCGTTCATTCTTTTAAATATTATTTTAATATTTCAACCGGTAGCTACAATTATCACGAAAGAAATGTTTATATGTATTGGAATCAATAAAATTGTGAAGTGGTATTCGTTTTATTTTCGATAAATTCTCACTTAGATATGTCTGAAGTGTAGTTAGATGTATAAAGGATTTAGTTTTGCCTTAGTTTATTTATGAGACTCCATGAAGACAGATTTTAGGATAAATATATAAAATATGTTAAATATATTTCTAAATCAATTCTTTGATATTGAAGATTTACCATTTTATTTAACAGAGAACTGAATCAGGATATTATGTTTTATCGATGTGATATAACACAGTCTGAAGACGATGTGTTTCTATACCACAGTATAAAGTATATTAAATGTATAATGATGTGTTTCTATAACACAGTCTGAAGTTTATTAAATGTATTAAGTAATAAATGTCAATTAATATGTTTATATATTAGTAGGCCTGTAAATAGTATCTAGGTAGTCAGTGGAAGGAGAGCTTATGCACCAAATCTAAGCCTTCCGGAGTGGCAGGAATTACTAGTGGTGATGGACAGAATCGACGTCACTAATTCCACCGAGAGACTTGGTTCGTGATGAATAACCTACAATTGTGTGCTTACTGTAATAATGATGGGTGTCGACGCCTCGACATCATCAAATCCCTACCTGGTTCAACATCTTGCGGTGTGAATCTCGCCTTGGCCCAGTGGGAGGAAATACGAAACCGTAGCAACGATGTGAAGAACAGCCTCGATCATCACCGCAGGTCCAATGTTAATTTTCACCTGCGGCACGCCATTGCTGAACAGAGAGACCTTCTACTAGCGTTTCTTTTGACTCCCCCGGCAGGGGATCAAGGGCACTTGATGCAGCTATTGACGGACATTGTAGTGCACGATCTAATTCAAGCCTTGCTACCCGGGACTAGGCTTATAGAGCCCGAGGATAAAGAACATTGTTTGAATACTTATTTGAACGATGCAGTGCGCTCATTGGACATTGACGGTATTGCTAATGCATTTGTTGACACGGCGTGGTCTCGAGGCCTCCTCTGTGATGTAGACGGCGCCTTTCTTTCCTCTCTGTTCTTTGGTGACGTGTTAAAGAGAGCAAAAGACAACATGTATACTAGCGACAATTGGTTTTGTAAATAAAAGTCCGATATTACCTAACAATTACTGTGTTGTGTACTCATTTACGTTATGAATCGTGTGAAGCAACAGCTGTGATTTGTGGGGTCACGTTATCTCCAGATTATTTAGCCACACGTTGTGGAGATTCTAGGCATTTGGGAAGAAACGTTTGGTTGAGCGTGTGTAATAAAACAGTGGATATCAGATTATTTTTGCGTAAACAACCGACGGTGAAAGGAATTAACTTATCTTTTTCTCAATGGAAGAAACTCGTTACTCTGGACGAGTGGGTCGAGAAAATTGTTGTGGGCTCCGAGTTACCGATTCTGTCTGGTGGAGGTGGGAACAAAAGCGATGTACTATGACCATCCGGTCATTTACACATCGAGAGAGTTGTGTGAAGAGGCTGCAGACCGTACATCTACAGACATACCTGACTCCCTTCCTATCGAGGTCTGGATTAAAGAGGGAAAGCGACTGCTGGTCGATGAACGACGTGTTGGAAAAACCTTATTACGATCCCAAGAACCCTGGCAGCTATGGAGGGGTGACTCGATTATCCCAAAGTACTGGACAGGATCCAAAGACAGTCAGAGAATGGTTAGCGGATCAAGAGACGTACACTCTCCACAAACCGGCAACGAGCAAATTCAGATGGAACCAAACGTACGTGGCAGGTCTGGATCAACAATGGCAGGCGGATTTAATGTTCGTGAAAAATATTGCACGATTTAATGATGGTTATGGATACATATTAGTCGTCATTGATATTTTATCTCGCTATGCGTGGGCGATTCCTGTGAAAAAGAAAACAGGAACTGCTGTGAAAGAAGCATTTGAACAGATTCTAGCACAGGGTCCTGAACCCATGACACTAAACACCGATCAGGGGACAGAATTCACAAACCGTGTTTTTCAAAAATTCCTAAAAGAAAAAAAAAAACATTCATTTCTTCGTGTCTTATAATGATAAGAAAGCTGCTTTGGTAGAAAGACTGAATAGAACCCTGAGAGAAAAATTATGGCGTTATTTCACTAAACATAAAAATTTTAGATTCTTACATGTTCTGGATTCCATAGTGAAGGGTTACAACGCTTTCAAACATCGAGCTCATGACCTTGCTCCCAAGAACGTGGATCTATTTAACTTGGTAGTGTCGTGAGTTGGGTTGTTGAGTTGTTTTACCTCTGAGCGGCACTTTTTTTTGCACACCATGGGCTAAATGGCCAGGTCACATGGACCCCGAAGGCTCAGAGAAAGTTGGGGGAGGGGACCCACTGGAACAGCTGTTGGGAGACAGATGGTAGCCTCCCGTCAAGGCCATCCAGTGTGTTCTTTAACGTGCACAGGGTATGGCTCTTCCGCACATGGGGCCACGGCTTAATGTCCCATCCGACGGACGGCAGCCTTTCCAAGCCCATCGGTGTCCCCTACTGACCGTGGGCAGGGCGGGAAATTTTGCGGAGATAAATATCAACGCTGACCCAGCTGGGACTCGAACCTGTATACTACAGATTACGAGCCTGACGCGCTACCGACTGAGCCACCCCCGCCCCATGCAAGCATAGATCAGTTCGGCTTTTACATTGAGCCAGTAATTCACCAGTCGGTTATTGGTGCCAGTGTCAGCCCACATTTAACGAAATGGGGACTCGACATATATTGAACTCGACTGTTCCCGCCATTTCGTTGTTTTTGTTATCCTCCTTGATACTGCCCTTTTCTTCAGCTTTTGCTTCCCCGTATTCGAAAAGTTTGGGCACTTAACAATGAAAGAAAGGAAAATGTGAATAAGTGTAAGAATTATGAATGCAATTAATAAAGACGGTTGAATGGGAATGCTAACTTTCATCAAGACAACTAGGGAATGCCGTCTAAAGAGAAATCAGATGGTCTCATATATTAGTGGCCACTAGTATATAATGCCGTCTAAAGAGAAATCAGATGGTCTCATATATTAGTGGCCAATAGTATATTTATACTTCATTGATTATTTTAGGGGGCGGGGTGGCTCAGTCGGTAGCGCACCAGGCTCGTAATCTGTAGTTCCCATCTTCGAGTCCCAGCTGGGTCAGCGTTGATATTTATCTCCGCAAAAATTCCCCGCCCTCCCCACGGTCAGTAGGGACCACCGATTGGCTTGGAAAGGTCGCAGTCCGTCGGATGGGACGTTAAGCCGTGGCCTCGTGTGCGGGATAGCCATACCCTGTGCATGTTAAAGAACACGCTGGATGGCCTTGACGGGAGGCTACCATCTGTCTCCCAACAGTTGTTCCAGTGGGTTCCCTCCCCCAACCTTCTCTGAGCCTTCGGGGTCCATGTGACCTGGCCATTTAGTCCATGGTGTGCAAAAAGTGCCGCTCAGAGGTAAAACAACAACCCAGCCTATGCTTGCATGGAAAATTAATTTTGGAAATTCCCAACTTATTTTCGCCTGTTGTATTGGTGACAGCAATCCATGCCAATGTAAACTAGCCTTAATCTATGACCTGTTTACTCTGACAGTGCATTCAAGTTTCAACTCAATGAATACTAATCTTCTGATAATCTAGTAAAAATACATTTTTCAGTTTCAAATTTCGACTTCTAGTCAATTGATGTAGTTATTCTGACAAATGTTTCACAACACGATGTCATATATATAGTTACAAGTCGATCTTTCAATCTGCCTGTGTACTTAAATTCAAAAGTCATCAGTTCTTTTCCCAGGTTCGAATCCCAGCTGGGTCAGCGTTGAGATTTATCTCTTCAAAATTCCCCGCCTTGCCCACCGTCAGTAGGGGACACCGATGGGCTTGGAAAGGCCGCCGTCCGTCGGATGGGACGTTGAGCCGTGGCCCCGTGCGGGAGAGCCATACCCTGTGCACGTTAAAGACACGCTGGATGGACTTGACTGGAGGCTACCATCTGTCTCCCAACAGCTGTTCCAGTGGGTCCCCTCCCCCAACCTTCTCTGAGTCTTCGGGGTCCATGTGACCTGGCCATTTAGCCCATGGTGTGCAAAAAAGTGCCGCTCAGAGGTAAAACAACCCAACCCAACTTCTTGGAGAAGGAAAAATTCGTACGAAGTTTAGTTTCTGTAGCTCTTTTGAGGGTTGAGGGAGAAAGTAGACAGGAAACAAACAAACACACAAACTTGCTTCTTTATATATGACATAATAATAAGATATTCTGCATTTTTGGTCTCTCAAGTTTATGTTGTCATTAAGTTATTTTCTTTACAGAAGTATTTTTTTTTCCTTGCAGCGGAAATGGGTCTATCCGTCAGCCTCAGTTTCAAGTGTGTGATTCAGATACTCTTCGTCTTGCAATTCACGTGTTCGACAGAAACTGGTTCATCTTCCATCAATATTACGGAATCATTTCAACAAGATAAACCGTACTCGTCTTTCCTCGATGGACCGGATTTGTATTCCCTCGCTAAACCGGACTTTTCCTCCCTCAATGAGCCAGAATCACCATCCCTCGATAAACCATACTCGTCTTCCCTCAATACAACAGAGAGGATCAGCCGCTCAGGACGTAATGATGACTATAGCGAATTTCTCGGTTACAGTCAGCCCAACATGTACTCTTCCTCATCTGAAATCAAGCCCAACCTCGAAGAGAAAACCTATATACCAGAGAGGATACCTCAGAAGCTGCACGGTGAAAATGTTCACACTGATACCAACTCAGACAGATTTCAAGATACGTCTCGTCCAACCGCAACGTATTTACCACCCCCTGCGAAATTCGACTCTTTCTCTCCTCTCTATGGATACACTCCAAAATCAGCTCCAACTTATTTTCAGCCAATAACGGATAGCTATTACAGACCGATTCCCGGAGGAGTTTCTAAGAGCGCCTCCAATGTCCAGTGGAGCATATGGCAAACAGACAATGGTGGAACTTCTCCTGACGATGCTGATGACAGCAAAAACGGCAAAAGGAAAGGTGGCTCTCCCGACTCTGTTCACATTCATCACTTTCAACAGCCGTGGAAGGGGGATACCATGATGATGATGATGATGAAAGGGATGAATGGAATGATTCCTATACCCAGTAATGGTGATGTAAAGGGAAGCTTGTTGGATAAACTCAAAGAGGATCCTATGGCTCTCATAGTGGCTGGATTATTGCCTCTTAGTATTCTCCTGGCTGCTATTCTCCCTTCACTGATAAAGATGATGATGATGAATATGATGAATGGGAGCGATGTTCCAATGATCACCACCACAGCGACGGGAAACAACGGACGTACCGGCTATAAAAACACTCTGTTTCTTCATCCAGTTCTCGAGGCAATTGGTCAGTTTCGATTCAAGAGTTTGGATGGGCAGTGCATGCAAAAGAATTTCTGTCAACTGACCAAGGGCGGAGAGAAGTCGGACTCCAGGATATTTCAGCAGACTTTGTACAAGGCTTCAAAATTGTGAGTAATTTTGATCTGTCTTCAAATTTATGCGAGGTTATTCCTATTGATTGAAAAGTGTTGGGTTGAGGGATTGTTCTACCTCAGAGCGACACTCTATTGTACACAATGGGCTAAATGACCAGCTCACAAGGACCTCGAGGATTTAGAAGGTTGGGTGGAAGGTACCATTGGAACAGCTGTTAAAAGACAGATGATAGCCTCCCGTTAAGGCCATCCTTCAAGTGCACAGGGTATGGCTGTCCCACACACAGGGCCATGGCTTTACGTCAAAATTAATGGTTTTGCGGAGAAAATTTTCAATGCTGGCTTAGGTGGGACTCGAACCTGGGAACTGCAGATTATGAGCCTGGCACACTACCGACTGAGGTAGGATCCTGCCCCTGGTTTATGAGACCACAAGATTTTAGAGTAAATTATCGCAGGTGATGTCCTTAGACATGAGACTCGTGAAAGAGTTTAGCTGAAAAAATTTAGTTTCGCGTAGGTGGGATTTTTGTCAGCTAATGGGACTAAATAAACTTTTCCGCACATTATTTGATTCGCTAATATGTAAAAGTGCCACTCAGATAGTTTTGCATGTGAGTGATACTTTTAGGTGCACAATAGGCTAAATGGTCAGATAAAAGGGCCACAAGGGCTAAGAGTTTCGTAGGATGAAGTGGACCCAATGGACAACTATTAAGAGACAGATGGAAGCCTCCCGTCATGGCCGTGAAGCATTTTCTTTAAAGTGAATATAGTACGACTTTTTCTTCACACAGGACCACGGTTTAAAGTCTCATCCCAGGCTCAGTGTTTCCTAACAGCATTTCTTGTGAGACCCCTATCTCCCCAAACCTTCTCTGAGCCCTTCGGGATCCTTGTGACCTGGATTGGGTTGGGATGTTTCACCTCTGAGCGGCACTTTTTGCACACCATGGACTAAATGGCCAGGCCACATGGACCCCGAAGGCTCAGAGAAGGTTGGGGGAGGGGACCCACTGGAACAGCTGTTGGGAGACAGATGGTAGCCTCCCGTCAAGGCCATCCAGCGTGTTCTTTAACGTGCACAGGGTATGACTCTCCCGCACACGGGGCCACGGCTTAACGTCCCATCCGACGGACGGCGGTCTTTCCAAGCCCATCGGTGTCCCCTACTGACCGTGAGCAGGGCGGGGAATTTTGCGGAGATAAATCTCAAAGCTGACTCAGCTGGGACTCGAACCTGAGAAGTACAGATTACGAGCCTGGCGCGCTACTGACTGAGCCACCCCCGCCCCGCATATCCGATCTGCGGCGGCTCAACCACGTATAACTTGCAAGAGTTAAGGGATCTGCTGGTAACGTATTGATGCCAGATACCACAAGACACCTTTATAAATATTGTAGTATCCATGCCTCGTTTAGAGCTGTTTTGTTTACACATGGAGGACCAATATCATATTAGGCAGCTGGTCATAATGTTTTGGCTCTTCGGTGTACATCTAAAGAATAAAATTAGGCTGTATAATAGTTTGGTTCTTTCTAGAGTTAGTTACAGTAGTAAAACTTGGACCCTTTGCAAACAAGATAACAAAAAACTTGATTGTTTTTATTCTAGATGCTTATGTAGTATCTTGGACATTAGGTGGTTCATTATTACATTAATTACTTATAAGTTGGATTGGATTGTTTCACCTCTGAGCGGCACTTTTTTGCACATAATAGGCTAAATGGCCAGGTCACAAAGACCCCGAAGGCTCAGAGAAGTTGGGGGAGGGGACCCACTGCAACAGCTTTGGGAGACAGATGGTAGTCTCCCGTCAAGGCCATCCAGCGTGTTCTTTAACGTGCAGAGGGTATGGCTCTCCCGCACAAGGGGCCACGGCTTAACGTCCCATCCGAAGGACGGCGGCCTTTCCAAGCCCATCGGTGTCCCCTACTGACCGTGGGCAAGGCGGGGAATTTTGCGGAGATAAATCTCAACGCTGACCCAGCTGGGACTCGAACCTGGTCACTACAGATTACGAGCCTGGCGTGCTACCGACTGAGTACCCGCCCCTGCATATGGTGCAGAGAGAGAGGCTCCGTTGGTTTGGCCATGCTGCCCGTATGCATAACTATAAATTATCGAATAGGGTTATGGAGAGTGTGCCTAAAGGCCTCAGAAAGAGAGGAATGATGCGGTGGGCAGACAATGTCAACAGGATCTTGTTAGAATTTGTCTACTGTGGCGAAATGCATCAGATGGAACTCCGGAGAAATATTCTTACGAACTAAATTGCGCAGTCTGGTTGGACCTCCATAGCCCATGGCTGCTTGAGGATGATGATCATGATGAGAATTTCGAAGTTGATTCCCATTGACATAAGATGGAAATTCTCTAATACACCGTTAGAGGGAGCAATTAAACAGTTGGGAGTCTCACAAAGTGAGAATCGTAATATTTCATCAAAATTTAGCAACCCTAAAAAAAATTTAATTTATCTCTAAAAACAAACAATTAGAAATTGAAGTAAAATTAATCAGAAATTAATCTGTAGTTTCCAGGTTCGAGTCCCAGCTGGGTCAGCGTTGAGATTTATCTCCGCAAAATTCCCCGCCCTGCCCACGGTCAGTAGGAGACACCGCTGGGCTTGGAAAGTCCGCCGTCTGTCGGATGGGGCGTTAAGCCCATGGCCCCGTGTGCGGGAGAGCCATACCCTGTGCTTGTTAAAGAACACGCTGGATGGCCTTGACGGGAGGTTACCATCTGTCTTCCAACAGCTGTTCCAGTGGTATGCTGCTTTGGTATGCTTTCATTTAAAGAGGTGGAGACCTGTAATTTCTCTTAAAGAAATCGCTTTACAGACCACAAAACCTGGAGAGAGAATTTCTAACCCCTGGTTCACACGAAATCGAACCCTGATCCTTTAGGGTTTTCGAGAAAGATCTACGTCACTTCGATGTGCTAAAACGAACGTGACTTCTCCATTGATAAGCAACACTCAATAAACATTCTCATGTTTATCCCCATCGCTCCTCTTGGTGACTCAGATTCTATCCCCTCTGGAGCAGTGCAATGACGGAGATACCATGAGCCATTTTCCCCGCGTTCCGTTCTTGAGCATGTGGTGAGCTGCCCAGCTTGGACCCCAATGACGACTAATGAGCCACATTCCCATTCAGACCCTTCTGAAAATACACAAACATATATATATATACTATGAAAACAGATATTATAATAAAATAAATTAGAGGGACACGACAGTTACGATTCTGTTGCTTGTTTTACCTCTTAGCTGCACTATTTTTTCACTGTGCTAAATGGCGAGGTCACAAGGACCCCGAAGGATCAGAGAAGGTTGGGGGAGGGCACCCACTGGAACGTCTGTTGGGAGACAGATGGCAGCCCTCCATCAAGTTCATCCAGAGTGTTCTTTAACGTGCATAGGGTATGATTCTCCCGCACACGGAGCCACGGCTTAACGTCCCATCCGACGGCCTTTCCAAGCCCATCGGTGTCACCTACTGACCGTGGGCAAGGCGGGAGTTTTGCGGAGATAAATGTCAACGCTGACCCAGTTGGGACTCGAACCTGGGAACTAGCAGATTACGAGCCTGGGGCGCTACCGACTGAGCCAGCCCGACGACAGTTTCGAAGCAAGTCCCTTTGATCAATAGCGAAGCAAGCAACCACTCGCCCACAGAGATCCTTACCTCGAACTGATATGTGACAATTTCAAATTATTAATGACCTGCAACAACATTACATTCTTTACATATATAACCTGAATTTAAATATTTCCTTATGTTAAAATACAACTAGCGAATTCATGTATTTTAACTGTGCGTCACAAACGCCTATTTTAGTGAATATTTTTGAACATTTTTATTATTTAGACTGCTAAATATTTCGTTATAGTTTGCGAAATGTGATTACGGAAGCTGTATTTTAGGCTCTAGATTATTTTTGGGAAACACAGTTCACAGTAAATCACAGCCAGTGTTTTTTTAAAGTTCTTAAATACATTAAGTTCCAGGATATTCTGTTTCATGCTCTTCCTGTATTCCTCTGAATATCCTTCTGCAGATTGCAGATCATGTCGAGGTAGCTATGGAAACCAAGAAAACCACTGGGTATTTAGAAGAATCAATATTCTTTGTGTAGAAGACACAGTCTATTCTCGAGCATTGCTTCATAAATCTAGCAATACAAAACTGTTATAACACATGTTGCTTTTCAAAGAAGGATACCAGCATTATTTCAGCGTTTAATGAAGATTAAGTAGGACCCTGATAATTCAAAGTAGTTAGTATTACCTTGATTAACGAAATCCGGATATTTCAGGTTGGGTTGTTTTACCTCTGAGCGGCACTTTTTTGCACACCATGGGCTAAATGGCCATGTCACATGGACCCCGAATGATCAGAGAAGGTTGGGGGAGGGGACCCAGTGGAACAGCTGTTGGGAGACAGATGGTAGCCTCCCGTCAAGGCCATCCAGCTTGTTCTTTAACGTGCACAGAGTATGGCTCTCCCGTACACGGGGGCCACGGCTTAACGTCCCATCCGACGGACGGCGGCCTTTCCAAGCCCATCGGTGTCACCTACTGACCGTGGGCAGGACGGGGAATTGTGCGGAGATAAATCTCAACGCTGACCCAGCTGGGACTCGAACCTGGGAACTACAGATTACGAGCCTGGCGCCGGATATTTCAGAAAAAAGAACGAAGACGTAACGTATTATTTTTGCATACGCTCAAGTTTTTTAAACAAGTCTGGTTCAGAAGCAGCAAATACAGGTTGTTTTAGATTGCATCGTTTCTGATTTACGCGAATATGGATTTATGCGGTTTATTATTTTAGGCATGTTCTCAATTTTCGTGGAAAAATTTACGTTTACGGTTTTTGAAACGAACCTTTTTGGCGCGGCACGACGAATCTTGCTAACTTTAATGATTCAACACCTACTTTGTAGCGAGCTCAGAAGAGACTTACAATTCGTTGCCATATTGCGGATGAGAAGTACAAGAATCTTTTTTCAACAGTGACTACCCACTGGGAAAAGTTGCATGGGTTGTGGTTAATAAAGATTTGATTTGATAAAAAGTTATGCTGACTTGCTCGGTATTTGTTTTGTCGACCGCCATAACCTGTTTCTTAATTGTGAGATCATATGGATTACTGTAAAGTTAGTTAAAGTAGTGATGAATCTCTGTAATAATACTCAGTCGTGTTTCAGAGTTGGTACGGTCGCTCAAAAAATATCCGATATAATTAATGATCTGGCAACCTTCGTGTCACGTGACACGAAGGTTGTCAGATCACTATTTTCCAACAAAAAAAAATCTTTACCAGATATTTTTTTCTGAATTCTGTAATCAACCATATTGTTCGGATATTTTTTTGAGCGAGTGTAGGTGGTCATATTATTTTGATACTAGATCGTGTGGGCTCACTCAAGGAAATATTGAGCGTGTGCAGTTACCGTTCACAGCAAACTGGAGCGTGTGCAGTAACTGCACACGCTCCAGTTTGCTGTGAACGGTAACTGGAGCGTGTACAGTTGCTGTACACGCTCCAGAAATAGGGAACAGGAAGACAAATTTTTTTTTTCTGTGAATGTATGTCTGCTGACCTAACCCTACGGCGCTAGAGGGCGCTGTTTGGCGGCACTGCAGTTTGCTAGAGGGGCGAAGTGGGAACAAAAAACGGACTTGTGTTTGCCGTCTGCATTCGTAAATCATGCACATTATGTGTAACATGGAGTGTTTCACGACTGCTGAGATGGCTGACATGCATCCGGCGTATGGTGCTGCCAATGGGAACGGAAGAGCTGCTGTGAGGTTGTACCGATAGCGTTTCCCAAACAGATATGTGCCAAACCACCAAACATTTGTGCGTTTGCACCAACAACTGCGAGAAACTGGATCATTCCATGCAAATATGCATGACTCTGGTCAGGAGAAAACCATGCACACTCCTGACATGGAAGAAGATATACTATGACAGATTGATGATAATCCAGGCACGTGAGCTGTTGCATGTAGCCTCGGTGTGAACCACCCCCTCATGTGGAGAGTGTGGCACGAGCAACAGTTACATCCTTTTTATCGTCAGAGATTCCAGGCATTGCAGCCTCAGGATTACACTCTTCGTGTAGAATTTGTTCGCTGGTCTCTGCAGCAGAATGCGGCGCAACCTGATTTTCCGGCTCATGTGCTCTTATCAGATGAGGCCTCGTTCACGTGCGAGGGTGTGTTTAATGTGCACAATTCTCACGTTTGGGCACACCAAAATCCACATGCCACAAAGGCGCATGGTCATCAACAATGGTTTGCCGTCAATGTTTGGGCGGGTATCATCCATGACATTTTGATTGGGTCATACCTGCTGCCTCACTTGAAGAAATATTGCCAGGACTGCTGCAAGATGTTCCTGTGGCTATTCCCAGACAAATGTGGTTTCAACACTACCGGGTGCCAGCACACTTCAGCAATGATATGCGGGATTATCTGAACATCACTTTTGGGGACCGATGGAGAGGCTGGCGTGGTCCCGTCGCCACCAAGATCGCCCAGTTTAACATGTATCGTTTTCTTCCTCTGGGGACACATGAAGAACCTCGTGAATAGCTCAAAAAATATCTGAACACTATGGCTGAGCCTCGTGTTAGCTCAAAAAATATCTGAACACTATGGTTGATTACAGAATTCAGAAAAAATATCGGCAACGATTTTTTTAGAAATTGCTTTATTATATTCACTGGTAAAGCTTAGAATATAAGTCATTTATATGGCATCCTAACAGATGCTGATGTACGGTCGCTCAAAAAAGTATCCGAACACTATGGTTGATTACAGAATTCAGAAAAAATATCTGGCAGAGTTTTTTATAGAAATCAGTGATCTGGCAACCTTCGCCAGATATTTTTTCTGAATTCTCTAACCAACCATAGTATTCGGATACTTTTTTGAGCGACTGTACGACAAATCAATGCTTCTACGCTGTCATGCATGCAATGCTGTTGCCGATTGCAACTTTGAACACCTTTAAATAAACATGCTTTTCACACATGTTTTCATTCATTTATGTATAAGCTCCACCGATATTTCTGTCAGTGCCCTCTAACACCGAAGGGTTACGTCAGCGGACATACATTTAGAGATAAAAAAAGTTTTGTCTTGGTGTTCCCTATCTCCCATTGAAATTTATACAGAAAATTTTGAAACACCCTGTATACGTAGTAACTACTCTCAAATTTGTTCTTATCTGCCGTAGTTGTTCTCTATTATTATATCGCAGTATGGTGGATTCTCAGAATAAACGCCAAAATGTATGAAATTTAAACTTATCGTCTCATTATTTTTCTAAATATTAAGAATAGTTTATTTATTAACTTGTGAAGGGTAATTTTGAATTTATACCTAGTAATAAAAAGAATAATTTATCAGTGAATATAATAAAGCTATGCAGAAGAGTGCAAATTTAAATATCTAAATATAAATTAATTATGTGTAATTATGTTATGATAAATATGAATTAGACCAGTATTTCATTTTGTTTCCAATCTTTTCTGAAGCAAAACATCAAGAATTTAAAAATCACACTTTTAGAAAATCCTGAAGCATTCAACAAATGCAAGAGATATAGCGACTGAACTGAATGATTTCAGATTTCAAAGCTGAAAGAATCTTTTAGGAATTTTTGAAAAACACGGTTTGTGAATTCTGTCCCCTGATCGGTGTTTAGTGTCATGGGTTCATGACCCTGTGCTAGAATCTGTTCAAATGCTTCTTTCACAGCAGTTCCTGTTTTCTTTTTCACAGGAATCGCCCACGCATAGCGAGATAAAATATCAATGACGACTAATATGTATCCATAACCATCATTAAATCGTGCAATATTTTTCACGAACATTAAATCCGCCTGCCATTGTTGATCCAGACCTGTCACGTACGTTTGGTTCAATCTGAATTTGTTCGTTGCCGGTTTGTGGAGAGTGTACGTCTCTTGACCTGCTAACCATTCTCTGACTGTCTTTTCCTGAATTCTGTAATCACGTGACAACGAAGGTTGCCAGAGCAAAAATTTCTAAAAAAAAATCGTGGCCAGATATTTTTTCTGAATTCTGTAATCAACCATAGTGTTCGGATATTTTTTTTGAGCGAGTGTAGGTGGTCATATTATTTTGATACTAGATCGTGTGGGCTCACTCACGGAAATATTGAGCGTGTGCAGCAACCGTTCACAGCAAACTGGTGCGTGTGCAGTAACTGCACACGCTCCTGTTTGCTGTGAACGGTAACTGGAGCGTGTACAGTTGCTGTACACGCTCTAGATATTTTTCCTGAATTCTGTAATCACGTGACACGAAGGTTGCCAGATCACTAATTTCTAAAAAAAATCGTTGCCAGATTTTTTTTCTGAATTCTGTAATTAACCATAGTGTTCGGATACTTTTTTGAGCGACTGTACGGCTTGTAAGCAATTGATTTCCCACCATTGATGGTTTCCTACCACTAGAATGTATTTTGTCCCCTCTTCTAAGCAGTTTGGTTATTGATTATGTTTTGAGGAATTCACTGGAAGATGGGACCCTAGATGGTCCACGAATTATGAAAATATCTCACTCAGATTATTCTGACGATTTGGCAATTTTGGTAAATGATGTTGACGATATTTTATTAAAGATGTTAATGTAATAGCGTCTCAATAGTGTAAATAACATTAAAAAAATTAACTGGTTCTCGTTGCTCTATACAGCTCTCTGAACCTTGGGGTCTTAATGGTCTGTGCTGTGGTTCAGAGCATGCCCGGCTTATAAATTGCAGTTTCCCGGTTCGAGTCCAACCTAGGCCACCGTAGAGACTCGGCAACACTCCTGCCCTTGGATCAGTAGAAGACACCGATGGACATGGAAAAACAGCCGTCCGTCGGATGGGATGTTAAGCCGGGCTTAAGAGCTATATGCTATTCAAGTTAAAAAACACACTTGATGGCCGTAATAGGAGGGACTACCATCTGTCTCCCAATAGCAGTGCAGTGGGTCCCCTTCCCCAACCTTCTCCGAGCCCTCTGGGTCCTTGTGACCTGATTGTTTTGCCCATTGTGCGCAAAAAAAGTGCCGCTCGGAGTAAAACAACACAACCGTAATGACTTGGCCATTAAGATCACTGTGTTTCTAAGAGTTTTTCTAACTTTGAAATAAACACGCAAAATGGCCATAAAAATATTCTCTTTGCCACTTTATTTTTACCAATTCGTCTCAACCTCATATAGTCCTATAATCTCAAATCTACTTTTTTATTCGGGATTTTTAGCTCATTTTTAAAAAATGACGAGTTCAAATGACTTCTTCCTAAGGTTTTAGACTTTTAGTGCTCTAAAACTGCAGCTAAATATATTTGTTTCTCAGGAGCAATTCTTTTCAGACGTTGATCACTATTCTTCAAACGATGAATTCTTTTTCTCTAAAAATTTTCTAACAGGATCCACACTCATAAACTAATTAACATCGCACGCACACACCAAATAAAATCATTTCTTCTCTAAACTTTAGTGCATAGACGAAGGCAAACTACTTCTTTCTTCACACCATATTTCATCTTAATTCCAAGAACTTATTCCTTCTTCTTGAAGTCAAGTTCGTTCGATGTCGTTGGTAACGTAACTCTCATGCTGAAGCATACGCGAGCGTCCATGATGCGTTTTCCTAAATTCGTTATAGCACGTTCATCTGTCGTAACAATATATAATAACTGTTATATTTTAAATCTGAATGTGCTTGCACTACTCCTTAATTGTGCATAATAAAAAATACGTATTATTTCTTTTCCTTCTTGTGTATATATATCATGTGCTGTATTTTACATTATGTATGTATTCCTATTTAAATATTCCAATTTGTTACCCTTGATAAATGTGATCACTCAAGATTTCATATCATTTATTGTTGATGTATTATTATAAGTTAAATCAATAATAAATGAATATTATTTTCATTTTTTCATGACCGTCTGTCCCTCCGTCTACATTCAATTTTCTTTCTTATTTTTTTGGAGAACACTTAAATTCTTTCTTTTAAATCTTTCGTGTTCGACAGATATCGATGAAATGTTACGATTCGCATTTTTCACATATCCCAATAACTTTCACAACACCTCCTAGCGGTAGAGAAAATTGGAAAATGCCAAACGTTTAAACGAATATGCAAACAAATTAAATTATGAAAGGAATTTCGAAATTTGGTGGTAGAGGGCGATATTTAAAAGTTTACATTAAAAAATAAATAAATATTTTCTCAAGCAGCTGCTTGCTACAGAGGTCTGACAGGAGCCTGCAAGTTTAATACGCCATAGCAGAAGCTCTGTGAGGATGGCAGGATCTCAACAGAAACGGCACAAACATCATGCCTTACTCGGAGTTCGAACCCAAGTCCCATTGATCAGCAGCCAAGCACGTTACCACTCGACTCCCAGGACCCCCCAAAGCAGTTGCTTGCCACAGAGGTCTGAGGAGAGCTTGTCAGTTTGTATGCGTATGTACAAAGTAGCAACATTTTTTTCTGTAACAGATAAATGAAAAATTCTTTTTATGGTTTATATTTACTAATCGAATATTACTATTGTGCTTTTTTTCCAATCATCCAAGTGTTCGAATTGTTACTGTTAGAGGGCGCTTATCGAGCGTCCCATATTCGCTAGAGGCGTTATGTTCATTTTCTAGTTAACTGTTTTTCAACAGAAAAAATAAGAACGAGAATGTTTTCGCTTTGTCGTCTGTCGACATCCAATTTCTTTGCCTTTAGAAATAAATAAAAATTATATTTGAGTTGCGTAAGTATTAAGATCACCGAAGCGTAGGTCTGCTTCTCAGCAGACACGCTAGTGATGCTCTTCTAGGATATGAATGCATTAATGAAAGGTTTCTTACAGCAAAATTTCAGACAAGCGTTAAAGACTTGAATGTTATCTGCTGTTATGCCCCCACTGAGGATGCCGATGAGGATCAGAAGGATAGGTTTTATGAACAACTTCAGGATATTTTGAATTCTGTCAAAAAAGGAGATATTACCCTTGTTCTTGGTGACTTCAATGCCAAATTGGTACTGACTCTGACCTTTGGGGAGGAGTAATAGGCCCTTTTGGTATTGGTAGCTGCAATGGCAATGGACAACGTACCTCCTACAGGTAAGTAAACTCAATGGATTCAGAATAACTAACACATATTACAAACACCGGGACATACATAAGTGCACATGGGTTTCACCTGATGGGCTGCATATGAATATGATTGATTATATATTAATTAACAGCAAATGGGCTAGTTCTGTTAGGAATACAAAGGCATATAGGGGAGCTGAAATTGGATCTGACCATTACCTTGTTAAAAGTGTCTTGCAACTTAAACTTAAAAAATGTTGTGCTAGGGTTAAAATTTTACTTTTAATATTGAAGCTCTGAAAGACCTAGTTATTGCCAAAGCTTACCATGATAGATTACTTAGTCATTATGACAGTCATGGTATGCTTACTACTGAAGTTGATGAAGAATGGGATCATTTTAAACAGGCTTTTGTGGACACTAACTTTATTCTTTTAGGAAAAAAGGAGCAGAGGAAGAGAATTATTTGAGTGATAAGGCACTTGAGCTTATTTCGGAAAGAAAGAACTGCAGCAATGTCCTTAATCAATACCCTACTAGTCCTAATAGAAAGCATTACAGAGAGCTTAATAAACGTGTAAAGGATCAGTTAGCTGCTGATAAGAATCTTTTGCTTGATGGCTTGGCTGACAAAGCCGAGGAAGCAGTTAGACAGCACAACAGCAGAGAGCTGTACCAGATAGTTAATGTTTTTGTGGTAGAAAACGGACAGGTATACAGGGATTGAAGGATAAATAACGTAAGGTTATAATAGAAGGTGAGGATTCTGTCATGGCTAAGTGGGCTAAGCATTTCAGTGATGTTCTAAACAATGCTGATAGTTCTACTCCCATTGTTTGGAATGATGATAGATGCATTGGTGGCATTAATGTTGGCCCTAAAACACAATCTGAAGTTATTTTCGCTGTTTCTAAACTTAAACTTCATAAATCCTCAGGTGTAGTTGAAATTACTACAAAAATGCTTAGAGCTGGGAATGTTTCTGTTACCACTTGGATGACTGAAATTTTAAATATCTTTTATGATAAAGACTTGGTTCCTAAGGATTTTACCAGAGATATTATTATCCCTATTTTCAAAAAAGGTGATCGCAGTTCTTGTGATAACTATAGGGGTATCAGCCTACTCTCTGTTCCAGGAAAAGTTCTTTGCATGATTCTGTTTATATAGAATTAAGAATCTGGTTGACAGTCAATTGCGTGATGAGCAATGTGGATTCAGAAGTGGTAGGGGATGTGTTTATTACATATTTTCACTTGGGCAGATTCTTGAGAAATGTTTAGAGTTTCAGAAACCTTTGGTTGCTAGCTTTTTTGATTTCAAAAAGGCTTTCGACTCTGTTGATCGTCATAATTTATGGTTGATTGTGAAATCATATGTTATACCAGACAAATTAGTTAACATAATGAAAGCTCTCTATAATAACACTGAGTCGTGTGTGAGAGTTGGTAAGGTTTGTAGCAATTGGTTTAGCATTACTTCTGGTGTTCGACAAGGGTGCATTTTGTCTCCTTTTCTCTTTAGCTTGGTTATTGATTATGTTATGCGAAATTCACTTGAAGGGAAAGATTTTGGCCTTGAATGGGCTGCAGATACGAAAATTTCTGATTTAGATTATAGATTTAGTTGAGATTGAAGAGGAACCATACGATCCTACGGTAACACGCAGCGCATCGTATGGAGGTCTGCCATACGATGCTAACGAAATTTTTGAAGTTAATCTGATGGGGAGTAATCGACCACATTCTCTGCCAAATGTACAGTTTGACCTTTCAAAGAAGCAGTGCATGGACCCATTTGCAGGTTTTGACGTTATATTTCGAAAACGCAATGAATCATTTCATTCAGTTCCGAATTCATCCAGTGAGGGTCATGAAAGCAACGTATTGGACGTGGACCCTTCGCGATCCAGCGAGACATTTGACGATTTCTTCCTGTCGCTGAAGATTGAAGAATATCCATCATCCTCGTTAGCATCTGAATTTGATTTATCCAAGGGATTCGTAAAAAACATAACGGAAGTCAAAAACCCTCAAACCCTTTCAGTTTTACCAGCTGAGCAACAGGCACCTGTGAAGAGCTTGCCGGAAGACGAAAACCCTCAATCCCTTTCAGTTATACCAGCTGAGCAACAGGCACCTGTGAAGACAAAAGCTGATTGTGAAGCAAAGAGATTTACAATGTCGCGCAAAAGCAGCATATTGTCGCTGCAAAGTGGAACCACGAGCGATGGCTTCTTAGCAAAAGCTGACAGTGGCTCCACCCTAAGGAAAGAATTTAAATATTATTGCAGAATGGACGAAGTTGCGATTGAGGAGGAACCATGCGATCCTACGGTAACACGCAGCGCATCGTATGGAGGTCTGCCATACGATGCTAACGAAATTTTTGAAGTTAATCTGATGGGGATTAATCGACCACATTCTCTGCCAAAGGTACAGTTTGACCTTTCAAAGAAGCAGTGCATGGACCCATTTGCAGGTTTTGACGTTATATTTGGAAAACGCAATGAATCATTTCAATCAGTTCCGAATTCATCCGGTGAGGGTCATGAAACCAATGCATTGGACCTGGACCCTTCGCGATCCAGCGAGACATTTGATGATTGCTTTCTGTCGCTGAAGATTGAAGAATATCCATCATCCTCGTTAGCACCTGAATTTGATTTATCCAAGGGATTCGTAGAAAACATAACGGAAGTCAAAAACCCTCAAACCCTTTCAGTTTTACCAGCTGAGCAACAGGCACCTGTGAAGAGCTTGCCGGAAGTCAAAAACCCTCAATCCCTTTTAGTTATACCAGCTGAGCAACAGGCACATGTGAAGAGCTTGCCGGAAGTCAAAAACCCTCAATCCCTTTCAGTTTTACCAGCTGAGCAACAGGCACATGTGAAGAACTTGCCGGAAGTCGAAAACCCTCAATCCCTTTCAGTTATACCAGCTGAGCAACAGGCACATGTGAAGAGCTTGCCGGAAGTCGAAAACCCTCAATCCCTTTCAGTTATACCAGCTGAGCAACAGGCACATGTGAAGAGCTTGCCGGAAGTCAAAAACCCTCAATCCCTTTCAGTTTTACCAGCTAAGCAACAGGCACATGTGAAGAGCTTGCCGGTGCAAGAGGGCAGGAAGAGAAGGGTTAGAGGATGTCTCAACAGAACACTTCAATCATTTTGCAGGATCCTCTTTTGCTGCTTCCGTCCATGTGTTAACAAAATCTTGGATTTGTAATCATTAGATTTTACAATTTTCAATAAATATTTCTAAATTTTATCTAATTTTAGTCTAAATTTCAATTTTTTCTAATTTTATTCTAAGTTTCTATGGCGAACTGATCTAAAATTAGGTTATTAACAATATATTTCATTTGAATTTGCCATTATGTGAATAATGGAAAATTCTTTTAACAGTGTCGGGAAAAAATTGCTACTCGTAATTCATATGAAATGAAAACAGCCCTTTTCAGGGCCACCCCATTTTATTAAGGAAAAAAACAACAGGGTCATAAACAACAGTCTCCTTATGCAAAGAAGGGGATGCTTCCTAAAACCTTTGAACTTTACTGACAAAAGACTGTTGGAACCACTGTATATCTGAATATAAAACTTTCAAAAAATGCGCATTTCTAAGATTTCAAGAGGGAGATTAGAGTTGGGTTGTTTTACCTTTGAGCGGCACTTTTTTGCACACCATGGGCTAAATTGCCAGGTCACATGGACCCCGAAGGCTCAGAGAAGGTTGGGGGAGGGGACCCACTGGAACAGCTGTTGGGAGACAGATGGTAGCCTCCCGTCAAGGCCATCCAGCGTGTTCTTTAACGTGCACAGGGTATGGTCCCATCCGACGGACGGCGGCCTTTCCAAGCCCATCGGTGTCCCCTACTGACCGTGGGCAGGGGGGAGGAATTTTGTGGAGATAAATCTCAACACTGACCCAGCTGGGACTCGAACCTGGGAACTACAGATTACGAGCCTCGCGTACTACCGACTGAGCCACTCCCGCCCCAATTGGAAGGGGACTGAAATTTGTAAGGAGAAGGAATTTTTTTTTACCTCTGATTCGTGCGGTGAGGATTTCGAAATTGTTTAGTATTAGCATAACACTACGGAGAGTAATGATTTGAAACATGGCAGAAATAAGAATATAACATAAATTCACTTCATCGTTCCAGAACAAGTCCTGACGTGGTAAGGGACGCGGAAAGTGCGGTGCAAAATATGTCTGAATACAAATATCTGACGGCATCATTCTTCAACCAGATGGAGACTAATTTTAATAAGAGAGGCGCAATACTTGGAGGTTTAGGGGTGCCAAGAGAAATTTCAAGATGGATTGTCTTCTTCGGATGGGGTACTTTGTTTATTTACAAAATAACTGATCTATCATAAAGAGGATCTGTAAATGGTAGCTAGGTAGTCACTGGAAGGAGAGCTATGCACCAATCCCCTGTGATGATGCATAGAACCGGCCAGGCCTAGCATCTAATGTCCGACCTCGCCTTCTTGTGGTGCAGACCGTTAGTACCTTTCAAAAGAGATACTCTCTTGTGGAAGTGAACGGAAGGGGAGGGCTGTCAGATTAGTGTGGCCTACTGATCTGGACAACTATGGCTACTTTTCCTTTTTTTCTACCCTGCTGAGGAGTGGTCAACCACACAGGGTCCTGATGCTGACCATATAAACCCACTGGACTGGACAGATATATGGCTCTGAGCTTGATTATGGATCCTGATTTTGCTGCACTGGTGGGCTTCTGTGGAGGGAAAATCTTCCGCTGTGTTTTCTATTTGTTTGTGCCTTGACAGCCCCAAGTGAATAGATTCACAGGATATGTTTATCAGCTGGTGGATAATCCTGAGCAGAAGTCATCGCAGACACCTGAACTCTTTGCTTCTATTGGCATCGTCAAATTCTACATTCGAGGAAGTCTTCCAGTGTAGATGGCTTCAGCCTTTAGTAGTGGGGGAACGGGTCTTTGCCCCATGTCTGCGATTAGGGGGCTGTTTGATATTGTCGGCATTCCCTCTCTCAATAAGCATTGTTTCTTTAAACATCCCACTAACCATTTTCTCTCCATGGGTAGTTCGAATGTGAGGACTCTGCACAGAGCTTTTTCTCTTGATGTCCTCACACAAGAATTCCACCATTATAATTTTGATATTCTGGGCTTGCAAGAGACCAGATGGACAGATAAAGGTCAGATTCTTAAAAATAATCTTAAATTTCTCTTTTCAGGGAGGGACGACAATAAGCATCACCAAGGCGTGGGTCTGCTTCTCAGCAGACACGCTAGTGATGCTCTTCTGGGATACGAAGGAGGGGGAGACCTAGGATGCGGTGGGCAGACAATGTTAAACAGGACCTTGTTAGAATTGGTGTGCAGTGGCCGGATGCAGCAGATGTAGCTCAGGACAGATATGCTTGGAGAATTAAACTGCGTGGTCTGGTTGGACCTCCGTAGCCCATGGCTGCTTAAGGATGATGATGATGATGATGATGATGATGATGATGATGATGATGATGATGATGATGATGATGATGATGATGAAAGAGGAAATAGGTTAACAAGTTTCGATAAGAGGATGAAAATTATTTCCAAAACATTGTTTCCATACCCTATCTCCTGTGATGATCTGTAACAAAGGGGGTTGAAGTGGGGGTGACAATGCGGGTTTGGTCAGAAGGGCTGTTTACTGTCAGGGGCGGGGGTGGCTAAGTCGGTAGCGCGCCTGATCTGTAGTTCCCAGGTTCGAGTCGCAGCTGGGTCAGCGTTGAGATTTATCTCCGCAGAAATTCCCCGCGCTGCCCACAGTCAGTAGCGGACCCCGATGGGCTTGGAAAGGCCGCCGTCCGTCGGATGGGACGTTAAGCCGTGGCCCCGTGTACGGGAGAGCCATACCCTGTGCACGTTAAAGAACACGCTGGATGGCCTTAACCGGAGGCTACCATCTGTCTCCCAACAGCTGTGCCAGTGGGTCCCCTCCCCCAACCTTCTCTGAGCCTTCGGGGTCCTTGTGACCTGGCCATTTAGCCCATGGTGTGTAAAAATGTGCAGCTCAGAGGTAAAACAATCCAATCCAATCCAAATCTGTTTACTATCAATGGGTGACGTCATCCGACACCTCTGGACTTAGAAAAATTTCCAGATGGGTCCGAAAACAACGATTAAGGGTGTGAGTGGGTTTTCGAAAACATGTTGTAACACAACACGTCTGATACGGAAACAAAGGTGGGGGTCGACAGAGTGGTGGGTGAAGTGATCCAAGATGGCCGTCGGTGGAAATTTCGAGAAGGGGTGAGAGGTGAAACTTTTGGTAAGAGTTTTAATTAATGAGGGTTTTTTAATAAAAGAGGATTGGGAAGACTTTTTAATGAATAACGAATTTATAGGTTGACCATCGAAGATGGTCGCCAAAGGGATGAGGGGGATGCCTTAAACGTTGCCACCGAAAGTTTAGTTGGACCTTGCAATTATTTTGAGGATTGCATCAGCCATTCAGAGAGGGGATGCCCTAAACGTTGCCACTCAAAGTTTAGTTGGACTTTGCAATTATTTTGAGGATTACATCAGCCATTCTGAGAGGGGATGGAATTTTTCAGGGGTTTACAAGTCTGGACATGGTGATTGCATCATACATTTCAGAATTGCACCATTTTCTGGGACTTGGCTGGGATGTGCAACATTTTCCAGATCTAGAAGGTTCTATTACCTCGTAGGATGCGAGTTTCGGAAATTGTGGTTTTGTGCGGGTGTCAGACACCAAGATGGACTAAGAGGAATTTCGAGAAGGGTTGGCCGTCCAGGGGGTGGGGTAGAATATTTGATAATTGTTTAATAAAAAGGGAGCGGAACTTTTGATAAAGGGGTCCTTTTTAATGAAAAAAGAGATTATAGGTGGGCTATCGAAGATGCCTTCCAAGGGGTGGAACTTTTGATAAGTGTTTAATAAGAGGGGGCACATAATAGTAAGGGATTTTTATTGAGGGGTCGAACTTATGATAAGCGTTTTAATTAAGGGGGCACATATTAATATAGTGGTCATCACTTTTGATAAGTGTTTAATAATAAGGAATAAAAATAACTACATGAAATAAAAATTTGCACGTTAGTTTATAAGGATTTAAAAATACGTAGGTTAATTTATAAGGACTAAAATTACGCATGTTATTTTATAACGACTAAAGTATTCGGGGGTTAATTTATAAGGACTAAAAATAAAAATTGTTAATTTACAACGACAAAAAAATACGTGGTTAATTTACAAGAACTAAAAAATACGTAGATTAATTTAAATGGACTAAAATTTTCGGAAGTTATTTTATAAGAAATTCACACATTAAATTGCAAAAATAAAAATTATAAAAATAACGATAGTGTAGGATAATTTATAAGGGCTTAAATATTCGTGGATTTATTGATTTACGAGGAGTAAAAAATACGTAGATTAATTTACAGGGACTAAAAAATATGTAGATTAATTTATAAGGAGTGAAAAAATAAAAATCGTTAATTTACAGCAACTAAAAAATACGTGGTTAATATACAAGAACTAAAAAAAAACACGTAGGCTAATTTAAAAGGACTAAAATATTCGGAGTTTAATTTATAAGAAATTCGTACGTTAAAATTATAAAAAAACAAATTCGCAAGTTAATAAAAATAAATACAGGGAATATAAAATTAGCGAGTTAATAAAGAAATACAGAAAATATCAATTCCTAGGTTATTTTATAACGATCGGTTAGTCCCACTTGAGACACATTTAACTATTTCAAATATATATGACACTTGCGGTAATGGATAAACGCACTGCTTAACGTTAAGATTCTGCGATCGAATTCCCGTGTCGGAGAAGTTTCTCTTTAAATATGGTACGTGTATTAAAAATGTAGTATGAGTGTTAAACACTAGATAGCGCCACAATTAGGTTGAAAGTTTGGTACGATGGTTGGACTTGAGAATTTTAGGATGATGGCAGAAACCATGTTCTGAATTCAAAAAAGCGGACTCGGGGTTATTTCGGATTGGGCCCAATCGGAAATCATTCCAAGCCCATCGGTGTCCCCTACTGACCGTGGGCAGGGCAGGGAATTTTGCGGAGATAAATCTCAACGCTGATCCAGTTGGGACTCGAACCTTACGAGCCTGGCGCGCTACCGACTGAGCCACCCCCGCCCCCGGGTTATTTCGGATGACGTCAGGATTCTAAATGGCAGAAATCAAGATGGCGGACTCGTGACTTAGAGAAATTTCGGACGATTGTTCGGCTACATCTTGGGGACGCGAGGGGTGAAAGTAACAGGCTATGCGTGAAATGAAAGGTTGTGACATGGGGTTGGGTTGTTTTACCCCGGTGAGCAGAGCCGGACTTACACATAAGCTAACTGAGCTACAACTTAGAGCCTCACGATTATGAGGGCCTCAAAAATGAAAGTGTAAAATTTACTGTCACGAATTATTTTATAATGAAATTAATCTATTGTGCGAACACTCTTCATCTCAGCTTTACACAGTCATCATTGTATACCAATGTTAGTATAATGTTTCCACCACATCAATTTCATATTTATTTTTAAATGTTCTCTTCAATCAGAATATTTCGACTTTCGGAATTTTAGGGCCCCCTAAACTTAATGTAGCTTAGGGCCTAAGAAGTTCAAAGTCTGATTCTGAGTACGGGACACTGATGGACTTGGAAAGGCTGCCGTCCTTCGAATGGGAAGTTAAGCTGTGACTCCGCGTGAAGGAGAGCCATATTTGTGCACGTTAAAGAACACGTTGGATGACTTTGACGGGAGGCTACCATCTGCCATTCAACAACTGTTCCAGTGGGTCTCCTCCCCCAACCTTCTTGGAGCCTTCGGGGCTCTTCTGTCCTGGACATTTAACTCACTGTGTACAAAAAAAAAATGCCTGTCAGAGGTAAAACAACCCAACTCTCTTTTAGGGGAGGTTTGAAACACTCTAAAGTATACAGTACATTCCTCAAGCGTTCATTGGGCATAAAACTCATTACAACTGATTCTCCTCCACCTGGACATAATTTTTTTTCCTCTTTACGGTAAGTCTGAATAGTGATTTAGATTAATTCTTAATGTTACGTCTGTGAGAGATACCAGTTTTTAACCGCCAATGTTATGACTGTGTGCATTTCAAGATATTCAGACCTGCCTAACCAGTTTTGATTGAACCACGTAAGATCGCACATAATCTATACTCTTCCCCTGGGTGAAGGGAATGATGATGTAGCGTTTGGTGCCTCTAGCATTTCTGGGGGCTGGGTTAATAATCGGACAAACACGCACACAAACTTCCATTCTTATACTTTTTGATTATTTATAATTTTATTTTTGAAGAAAGATTTATACATGGGTTCATAAGCATAAAAATAATATTCTGCTTCAAACTTTATTTATTAAGGAACTAATTTCGGTAATGAAAAGATTAAAGGAATTGTGTTTAGGTTGTTTTACCTCTGAGCACACTTTTTTGCACACCATGGGCTAAATGGCCATGTCACATGGACCCCGAAGGCTCAGAGAACGTTGGGGGAGAGGACCCACTGGGACAGCTGTTGGGAGACAGATGGTAGCCTCCCGTCAAGGCCATCCAGCGTGTTCTTTAACGTGCACAGGGTATGGCTCTCCCGCACACGGGGCCACGGCTTAACGTCACATCCGACTGACGGCGGCCTTTCCAAGCCCATCGGTGTCCCCTACTGACCGCGGGCAGGGCGGGGAATTTTGCGGAGATAAATCTTAACGCTGACCCAGCTGGGACTCGAACCTGGGAACTACAGATTACGAGCCTAGCGCGCTACCGACTGAGCCACCCCCGCCCCTCTCTCTCAGTGATTGACAAAGAAAACGATCAAATAAGTATATAAATAAATAAATGATAAAACAACTTTCCCTCATGCAGCTGCTTGCCACAGATGGCTGACAGGAGTCTGTCAATATATTATGACATAGAGCAGATATGTGATGAAAACGAAACATGAGCAAAAAGCCAACCCAAATATTCATCACTTACTCAATGCTTGAGAGTAAGATCTCTTTGATCAGTAGCCAAGCGCGCTAACCACTTGGCCACCGGGATGACCTTTTAAGTAAACATTTATCCAACCAACAAATTGATGCTCTTCGGAAGGGCCTCCAGATTTTTTGGATGGAAAGTGAAGCCGTCGAACCATGGGATAGAGAGACATTACCATGTGCAAGGGGGTGGCTCAGTCGGTAGCGCGCCAGGCTCGTAATCTGTAGTTCCCAGGTTCGAGTCCAAGTTGGGTCAGCGTTGACATTTATCTCCGCAAAATTCCTCGCCCTGCCCGCGGTCAGTAGGGGACACCGATGGGCTTGGAAAGACCGCCGTCCGTCGGATGGGACGTTAAGCAGTGGCCCCGTGTGCAGGAGAGACATACCCTGTGCACGTTAAAGAACACGCTGGATGGCCTTGACGGGAGGCTACCATCTGTCTCCCAACAGCTGTTCCAGTGGGTCCGCTCCCCCAACCTTCTCTGAGCCTTCGTGGTCCTTGTGACCTGGCCATTTAGCCCATGGTGTGCAAAAAAGTGCCGCTCAGAGGTAAAACAATCCAATCCTGCTATTGCACTTTTAATGGTCAGCAGTATATATTAGCTATAAGTCCCAGCAAGCAAATAAAAAGAAAACTAAAACAATTCTCACAAAATAAATTCTTGCATCAGAGTAATAAGGCTAATAACGCAGTTTTTCTATAAGTTTTAAGTGATATGAATTCAACCCTTAATTCTTTTCACTTACCTAAAGAATTTGATAATAATTTTGAGATGTAGTTAATTTGAATTACGCATAGGTGATATTAAAATTTCCTTTAAGATAACATACATAAAAATAGTTTAATTTTATAACCATTCGGTTTAATTTTACAACCTGCAGATAATTCGAGACATACTGTTCGACTGGGTGGCACGTCTTTTACGGTGAAACGTTTTCTCATTGGGTTGTTGGTTTTTTTTTAACTGAGCGGCACTTTTTTGCACAACATGGGTGTTTTCTCATTGCTCCTGCATAAGATCTCGTACGGGAGTCATAAGAATGCCACATCACTAATATTCAATTTATATGCCATGAGATATTATGTCCATATTTCTGAAATTCTAGTGCTCCTTTAAAGCACATAGAGATCGGTACGTACAGCCAAAGAAACGACTGTTCAAACCATCACACAATCATGATCATAGTTGTCACTTTCAATGATGTTAGATGGTTGAGAATGTTTCTCTCTCTCTCCTATCAGATGCTTGTAGGTTGGGTTGTTTTACCTCTGAGCGGCACTTTTTTGCACACCATGGGCTAAATGGCCAGGTCACATGGATCCCGAAGGTTCAGAGAAGGTTGGGGGAGGGGAGCCACTGGAACAGCTGTTGGGAGACAGATGGTAGCCTCCCGTCAAGGCTATCCAGCGTGTTCTTTAACGTGCACAGTATATGGCTCCCCCGCACACGGACCCACGGCTTAACGTCCCATCCGACGGACGGCGGCCTTTCCAAGTCCATCGGTGTCCCCTATTGACCGTGGGAAGGGCGGGGAATTTCAGATGCTTGTACATTCTGAATCACTCTAAAGAGGAAATCTGGACTCATATGAAAACAACTCACACCTTTAATGTTCTTGAGTCCATAATATGCTGTCTACATCAATTAATGCTTTCCCTTCTGTATAGTGAATAAGCAGAACCCACTCTAAATTAGTGCAATTGGTGCTTTTACTGTTTTCTGATAAAAGAGAAAATTTCCTTTTAAAGTTTCCGAAGAAGGATACCATTTTTTTGTATATTATTTTTAAAAAAAAGCACATTAAGGTTCTCTTAAGCGTCGAATTGATTAGCCATTAATAGAGCTAAACGAAATAGCATTTTTCTTTTTTGCATTCCGGAAGCAGGCTTTTCTTTTGGTTAAGTATGTCATGGGGTCAATCCGGACGCAGGCTTTTCTTTTGGTTTCAAAAGCTAATTAAAATTCTTGAAATATTATATATTAATATTCTTGAAATAATAGACCATTTCTTAGTGTTTTTGGGGCGGGGGTGGCTCAGTCTGTAGCGCGCCAGGCTCGTAATCTGTAGTTCAGAGGTTCGAGTCCCAGCTGGGTCAGCGTTGAGATTTATCTCCTCAAAATTCCCCGCCCTGCCCACGGTCAGGAGGGGACACCGATGGGCTTGGAAAGGCCGCCGTCCGTCGAATGGGACGTTAAGCCGTGGCTCCGTGTGCGGGAGAGCCATACCCCGTGCACGTTAAAGAACACGCTGGATGGCCTTGACACGGGAGGTCACCATCTGTCTCCCAACAGCTGTTCCAGTGGGTCCCCTCCCCCAACCTTCTCTGAGCCTTCGGGGTCCATGTGACCTGGCCATTTAGTCCATGGTGTGCAAAAAAGTGCCGCTCAGAGGTAAAACAACCCACACCTTAGTGTTTTTCATGTAATATCTTCGAAACACAAAATTCTGTAAATAGTAAACGTTTATGGCGAATTTAGTCCTTATCTGTGTGATATTGAGCATATTTTCTGTATCCAGCTATCCATTCATCACCTAATGTACATGTACAAAGAAACCAAAAGAAATATTTTTTATTGTAAAATAAAAGATAAGGAACGAAACTAAAACAACTAATTGACTGAAAAACGGCAATTTCTCATTTTTAGCCATTTATAACTTTTATAACTTTGTTTTCAGAGTGCTAACGTTTTCCTGTACGTATCACAATTGATGATACATGTGAGAAATTGAGAATTTTTTTAAACATTTAAGTAACCAACCAAATTATGTTCGAAATTAATACAAGTTAAACAGCTCTATTTAGTTAACCAACAGTTCTTAAGAAGTCGGGTGAATAATAATTTGACTCGATTATAACCTTTTCGAATACATCCAGACATCTGAAATGCAGAATGACACATAATATACTGTAAGAGCTTAAACACCATTTCACTCCTTTCAGAGAAGTAAACCCATGCGAAAATTCAATAAATAGTAATAAATATATGTATTGTAAATAACACACTTACATGAGCCAAAGAATGTAGAGGGAGAAGAAGTTAAGCTTCCATAGAGATGAATGCAAAATCGAGTATCGTGCACATTACAGGGGACGAACGCTTTTGTAATTACATGTTACTGTCAACTTCCTTTCTCTTCGCTTTTCCTATGTAATAATTTCCCATTGATATCTACACAGCATATTAATTATCAGTTCTAGTCCCTGTTTCTAAGCAACATAGAAGGCTCTTAATTGTAATAATTTATTTTATAAATTAACTTCAGGATAATTTCAAAAATTCTCTTTCCGTTCAATTTATAATTGTTGGTTCAACGAAAAATAATTCCAATGGAGAAAATAAACCTTTATTAAAATCCTGATATTATTATTTTTCAAATACAAAGTGCAGTTATTTTTTTCCTTTTTTAAAATATAAATTTTTTTATGCATAATTCCTTTGCCCCTTATTATTTGCTTCCCAGCTTAAACAAATGCACGATACGAATCGAAACACCACTTGAGGTCGCCACTTACGCTTTGTCAAAGCTGAACTTCTTTTCCTTATACGTTCTTTGCATGAGCCATTATTTCCTTGCATCAATAATATTTCCTTTCAACAATTGAGTAAGTGGTGATTAAGTCGGTAGCACGCTAGGGATGATACACATTTTTGTTTCCACGATTTTGCGAGAAGGCAAAGAACAGCTCTCAAAAACCGGAAACACTGGAACTGGACAATGGTTTTCTCTGACTCCTTCCGTTAGACTTTTTCTTTTGAGTAGTAAAAGATTATCACCTATACTCCCCACTCCCACTTTGCTCGGGGGTCATAATTTGATGTTGCTATGTTCGAGTCTTCACTCTACTTAGATTCAAATTTCGATGCCAACGCTCGCTTTACCTCCAATTCGAAAGTAGACAATCTCTTGTAAAATTCTAAAGTAGACGATCTCTGGAAAAGACGTCGTTCGTAAGTTGGGACAATAATCCCATTTGTGCAGGACATCAAGAGCAGTACCGTTCACAAAGTGTAGCATATAGGCAGCCTGCCTCACGGCGCCTCTGATGTTCGGGGCGGGGGTGGCTCAGTCGGTAGCGCGCCAGGCTCGTAATCTGTAGTTCCCAGGTTCGAGTCCCAGCTGGGTCAGCGTTGAGATTTATCTCCGCAAAAATTCCCCGCCCTGCCCACGGTCAGTAGGGGACATCGATGGGCTTCGAAAGGCCGCCGACCGTCGGATGGGACGTTGAGCCGTGGCCCCGTGTGCGGGAGAGCCATACCTGTGCACGTTATAGAACACGCTGGATGGCCTTGACGGGAGGCTACCATCTGTTTCCCAACAGCTGTTCCAGTGGGTCCCCTGCCCCAACCTTCTCTGAGCCTTCGGGATCCATGTGACCTGGCCATTTAGCCCATGGTGTGCAAAAAAGTGCCGCTCAGAGGTAAAACAATCCAACCCTGTGATAGTCCACCCATTCACTTTTCCTTAACCAGTTTTGCTTAATTTATTTTAGATGTATCATTTTGGGGATTATTATTTAATTTTGTGAACATTGCAATTCTCGTTCCTAGCGTAGGAGTTACGCATGCGCAACTCCGACCACTTGAGGGGCGATATTTAATTGTTTGCCTCAGGGCGCGATCTAATCTGGGGGACGGCCCTGATCAAGAGAGTATTGATGGAAATGTTTCATCGTCTCCTAACTACTGTACAATGGGCTCCTTTCTCTACACAGTATCTGAGCCATTGGGATTCTTATGAGTGGGTCATGTAGCCCGTTGTGTGCACAAAATATTCTTCACACATAAAAGTACCCAACTCAGCGAGACCCACATCGATAAAACTGGCATGGAATGTCATCAAGAAAAGAAGGGAAAAATAAGAGAAAAGCAAAAAGATTAATTTAATTTAATTATTCAATTTAAATGTTATTGGATGCTTTTAGAATTAATTAATAAATTAGCAACCACCTGTGGAATTTTGAACGAAAAATATATAAGAAAAAAAATAAATAAATACCCCCTCAAGCAGCTGCTTGCCACAGAGGTCTGACAGGAGCCTGTCAGTTTATATGCCACAGTAGAAGGTCTGAGAGGATGGCAGGACCTCAGCAGAAAAACGACACACACACACATCCATGCTTAATCCGGGGCTCGAACCCAGGTCCCTTAGATCGGTAGCCAAGCGCGCTAACCACTCGGCCAACGGGAACGGTATTTAATATTTCTTCTGTTTAATCCACTGTTCGGATTTAGTATATCTATGTGTTCTTGACTCAGCCAAAGCTATCTCAATGGTTAAGGTCTTGCAATATATTTTTTAAATTTTTTAAATTTAATTTTAGATGATTATATAACATTTTTATATAATTTAATTAAATAAATTTTCTGTTTCATATTTTTCAAAGGCAAATAAAGCAAACAAATAAAAATCAGATATAGAATTGTAGAGAAAGATGTACACTCAATTTCAAAATTGATGGGAAAATGAGAATTATGGCCGCCTGCTAAAGGTGGTGCTGCAAGCATTGGGATTCAATTGTCCGTCTCTGGCATCTAATACTGTTCTTGGTACAGAGGATTAGATTTTACTTTTAAAGATCTCTTTTACAATTTTAAGCTACAACAGGTTACGTTTCATTCGTTACTCAATAATATTTCCAACCTCTTAGTGAAATCTTAAATTTTAAGTTTGCGTTTTCTCTTGATTAATGATAACAAAATACGAAAAAAAAACACGTTCAATTTGAGAAAAATTATTGTTTATCTTAATGACATATTTGACAATAATCTAGTTCCCGATCTAGACAGGAACAGTTTCGGGATGCTAATAAGAAAGGCCAAGATCCAAAAGTGTACAAAAGGCAGATGTTCAATACACTGGTGCTCTTAATTAAAGGATAATGTATAATTGCGTCCTGTGGCCGAGTGGTTAGTGCGCTTGGCTTCTAATCTAAGATAACTGGGTTCAAGCCCCGGGTAAGTGGCCGAGTGGTTAGTGCGCTTGGCAACTAATCTAAAGTACCTGGGTTCAAGCCCCGGGTAAGTGGCCGAGTGGTTGGTGCACTTGGCTACTAATCTAAGCTACCTGAGTTCAAGCCCCGGGTAAGTGGCCGAGTGCTTAGTGTGCTTGGCTACTAATCTAAGGTACCTGGGTTCAAGCCCCGGGTAAGTGGCCGAGTGGTTAGTGGACTTGGCTACTAATCTAAAGTACCTGGGTTCAAGCCCCGGTTAAGTGGCCGAGTGGTTAGTGCGCTTGGCTACTAATCTAAGGTACCTGGGTTCAAGCCCCGGGTAAGTGGCCGAGTGGTTAGTGCGCTTGGCAACTAATCTAAAGTACCTGGGTTCAAGCCCCGGGTAAGTGGCCGAGTGGTTGGTGCACTTGGCTACTAATCTAAGCTACCTGAGTTCAAGCCCCGGGAAAGTGGCCGAGTGCTTAGTGTGCTTGGCTACTAATCTAAGGTACCTGGGTTCAAGCCCCGGGTAAGTGGCCGAGTGGTTAGTGGACTTGGCTACTAATCTAAAGTTCCTGGGTTCAAGCCCCGGTTAAGTGGCCGAGTGGTTAGTGCGCTTGGCTACTAATCTAAGGTACCTGGGTTCAAGCCCTGGGTAAGTGGACGAGTGGTTAGTGCACTTGGCTACTAATCTAAAGTTCCTGGGTTCAAGCCCCGGTTAAGTGGCCGAGTGGTTAGTGCGCTTGGCTACTAATCTAAGGTACCTGGGTTCAAGCCCGGGTAAGTGGCCGAGTGGTTAGTACACTTGGCTACTAATCTAAGGTACCTGGGTTCAAGCCCCGGGTAAGTGGGCTAGTGGTTAGTGCGCTTGGCTACTAATCTAAGGTACCTGGGTTCAAGCCCCGGTTAAGTGGCCGAGTGGTTAGTACACTTGGCTACTAATCTAAGGTACCTGGGTTCAAGCCCCGGGTAAGTGGGCGAGTGGTTAGTGCACTTGGCTACTAATCTAAGGTACCTGGGTTCAAGTCCCGGGTAAGTGGCCGAGTGGTTAGTGCGCTCGGCTACTAATCTAAAGTACCTGGGTTAAAGCCCCGGGTAAGTGGCTGAGTGGTTAATGCGCTTGGCTGCTAATCTAAGATACCTGGGTTCAAGCCCCAGGTAAGTGGCCGAGTGGTTAGTGCGCTTGGCTACTACCTAAGATACCTGGGTTCAAGCCCCGGGTAAGTGGCTGAGTGGTTAGTGCGCTTGGCTTCTAATCTAAGATACCTGGGTTCAAGTCCCGGGTAAGTGGGCGAGTGGTTAGTGCGCTTGGCTACTAATCTAAGTTACCTGGGTTCAAGCCCCGGGTAAGTGGCTGAGTGCTTAGTGTGCTTGGCTACTAATCTAAGGTACCTGGGTTCAAGCCCCGGGTAAGTGGCCGAGTGGTTAGTGCACTTGGCTACTAATCTAAAGTTCCTGGGTTCAAGCCCTGGTTAAATGGCCGAGTGGTTAGTGCGCTTGGTTACTAATCTAAGGTACCTGGGTTCAAGCCCTGGGTAAGTGGCCGAGTGGTTAGTGCACTTGGCTACTAATCTAAAGTTCCTGGGTTCAAGCTGCGGGTAAGTGGCCGAGTGGTTAGTGCGCTTGGCTACTAATCTAAAGTACCTGGGTTCAAGCCGCGGGTAAGTGGCCGAGTGGTTAGTACGCTTGGCTACTAATCTAAGGTACCTGGGTTCAAGACCCGGGTAAGTTGGCGAGTGGTTAGTGCGCTTGGCTACTAATCTTAGGTACCTGGGTTCAAGTCCCGGGTAAGTGGCCGAGTGGTTAGTGCACTTGGCTACTAATCTAAAGTTCCTGGGTTAAAGCCCCGGGTAAGTGGCTGAGTGGTTAATGCGCTTGGCTGCTAATCTAAGATACCTGGGTTCAAGCCCCGGGTAAGTGGCCGAGTGGTTAGTGCGCTTGGCTACTAATCTAAGGTACCTGGGTTCAAGCCCCGGGTAAGTGGCTGAGTGGTTAGTGCGCTTGGCTTCTAATCTAAGATACCTGGGTTCAAGTCCCGGGTAAGTGGCGAGTGGTTAGTCTAAGCTACCTGGTACTAATCTAAAGTTACTGCGCTTGGGTAGTAATCTAAGTTACCTGGGTTCAAGCCCCTGGTAAGACATGGATGTATGTGTCGTTTTTCTGCTGAGATCCCGCCATCTTCGCAGACCTTCTGTTATGGCCTGCGAACTGACAGGCTTCTGTCAGACCTCTATGTCAAGCAGCTGCTTGAGAGGGTATTTATTTATTATTCATTCTTACTTAATGCAAAAATCGTACATAACTCGAAGTATATTTAAGGGATTTTGCTTTACAAATGTAAATCAACCAGAAGAAATTCATAATAGTGTAACGATATATAAACGTGATACAATGAACTTGTGATTTAATATATCATTTCGATGCTCGCATGTGCTTCAGCATGAGAATTACGTCAGCAATCACATCGAACGAACTTAACTTAAAAACAAAGAATAAGAGAGTTGTAATTATGAGGAATTAGAGTGTGAAGGAAAATGTAGTTTGCCTTTGTCTGTGCACTATATAGTAGGGGTTCTCAACGTGGGGCACGCGGTAAAAGGTTTGAGGGTACGACGTGAGAGCTTAAAAGTCGCTAGATATATGTTATATATATATATTATTTTATTCCCATTATTATATTATAACTATAGTGTTATCTATCTAAACAAGGGGTACGCCAGTTACATACACATTTTCAGGGGTTACGTGAGGCATGAAAGGTTGAGAACCACTGCACTATAATATAGAAGAAATGTTTTTATTCTGTGTGTGCTGAGGGGTATATACGTTGGTCGAACAAGCAGAGTTGATCTGAACCTTTCTGTAGGAAGATTTCATCGTCATTTTTTGGGTGTTAGAGCTGTCTGCCTAACATTTCCCAGACGTCTTCAATAGGTGAAAGGTTCGGTGATCGTACTGGCCATGGTAGTACCTGAACGTTTTGCTCGTGTAGATACTGCAGACTAATGCGGGCTACGTGGGGACATGAGTTATCTTGCCGGTAAAAGGATGCTGCTGAACAAATCGGAAAGCCACTTACTGCAAAATGTTGATAACATATCGTTGCACAGTTAGAGATCACCTTATGATGACCAGTTCTGACCGAGATGTCCGAATAATGGCATCCCACACCAAGACACCAGGTGTTGGAGTTGTGTAACGATGTCGCACGCGCTGGGTGTTTGCACCAGTTCTGTCTGAGGCAACACTACTGAACACGTGCTTGCGTGTGGACCGATATTAGGGGCAAACGCAGTGCCAGACGATAGACTCGCAATGAAAACTGTAAAAGCCGATTGTTTACCGTCCGCCTGGTAGGTATTCGGTGTGTTACCTGTTTCCAGTCAACAGCAGATCTCAATATTTTGTAACGGGGGTGGCGGAGTCGGTAGCGCGCCTGGCTCGTAATCTGTAGCTCCCAGGTTCGAGTCCCAGCTGGGTCAGCTTTGAGATTTATCTCGGCAAAAATTCCCCGCCATGCCCACGGTCAGTAGGGGACACCGATGGGCTTGGAAAGGCCGCCGTCCGTCGGATGGGACTTAAGCCGTGGCCCCGTGTGCGGGAGTGTCATACCCTGTGCACGTTAAAGAACACGCTGGATGGCCTTGACGGGAGGCTACCATCTGTCTCCCAACAGCTGTTCCTGTGGGTCCCCTCTCCCAACCTTCTCTGAGCCTTCGGGGTCCATGTGACCTGGCCATTTAGCCCATGGTGTGCAAAAAAGTGCCGCTCAGAGGTAAAACAACCCAACCCAACCCTGTTTCTAGTCTCTTTGCAGTTGCATTATAGTCTCGAATCTGTCAAGCCATTCCATGCATCGCAATTGGCGATCCTCTCGCTCCTCGGTCATACATCGTCTTCCTCATCCTTGCCGACGTGTGTCCGGAAAGGTTCATCCAACCACTGTAGATTTCATTCTCTCGAATAGCATGTTGTTAAACGAAAGCTATATTATTTTATTAATTTTGCGCATAATTTTGCTAGTGGTTTTATTCTTCAGAAGGTTTTTCAGTTTTTTTTTCTGGCCATTTAGCTCATTGTGTGAAAAATGTGCTACTTAGAGGTAAAACAACAGTGGCATGCTTGAGGTCAGTTTTAAATTCTATTCAGCATACCCAGCATTTAAAGAAATGCAAAACAGTACTCAAAAAATAAATTCTTGTATTACCGTAATTATCTGTGGTTTTCGGATATCTCCAGTAATATGTATTCAACGCTTCTTTCCTTACACTTACTGAAGGAAAGTGATAATACTTTTGAATATAGTTAGCTCTAGATTTCCATGGATTAGAATTGCGCATTTTTTGGAATAACGCCGTCAATGTTTTATTTTTACAATGTTTAATTTTCAACGTCAATGTTTAATTTTATTTTATTTACGTAGTTTTTTGGGAATAACTCAGTTTGAATTCAGAAGATTGAAAAGAAAATGAAAGTATCTGAAACATCGCTGCTTTCTTACCTTAAGATACAGGGAAGCATAAATCCAGAATCTCAACCGTCTCCCTCGGCACAGATGACCCCTTACTATGTACCTTCCTTCAATCCAACAACTTGCAAGAGGAAGCCATCGGAGACATCGCTGGAAGTTAGAAATCAATTGATAAAAAATAATTATAATCGAGAACTTGTGTCTTTTTGATACGCTCTATTAGTTCGTTTTTAATATTACTGTAAAATACTTTAATGTTTTTGCTATTGTAACAAATAAATACTCTATACTAAAGACAGTGGAGGAAACAGATATATGAATTTCGAGGAAGTGCCTCCTCCCTAACCCTAAAATTTCCATTTTTTCATACGAGAAAATCATGCTTGATATACGCCACCATTTATATGAGCGAAATCGATAGTTATGAGTAAAATTAGTTTGAATTACGTGTAAGTAATTTTTGGCTTTAAAATATGTATATAAATTCTATAGAGCAAATCTGGACTCATCTGCAAACAACAAACACCTGCAGTGCTCGAGAGTCCATAACATGGATTTTACATCAGTCCAATGGAATGAATAAGTGGAACATACTTTAAAATCAGCCGGGAGGGTTCAAATAATATAATTTCGTGCTTTCAAATAGCGAAGGAAAATACGGAAGGAATATCAGGCTCCTGGAGAATCATGCATTTATCTTTGTTGATTGTGTTGTAAAATCAAAAATCATCTTAAGGTTAATGAATTTTGTTGTCCTTAGCGAAGTTTTAAAAGAAAGAACATTTTTTGCATCCGGTTTTTCTAAAATCAGAAAATCGTTCGTATGCGTAAGCTTTTCATAATCAGCAACAGTTCAGAAGCCTGTCAATGGAAACTGCTGTCAGATGACAGAGCAGGAGCGTGGACCAGATGATTCCTGTAATCATACATCGTCGATTAGCCTTTTCTGAGACAAAGATTTTATGCGAATGATAACATTTTTATGATTAATTTAGCCATTATATCCGTAGTAATGTGTATATTCTTTCTGTTGGCGGTTAGACTTTCGTCATCTAGTACATAAGTCTGAAAAAGCAAATCCAAAATCAAATTAGCCTACCTGGGATAGTGGTTAGCGTACCTGATTACTATTCTAGCTGTCATGTTCTGTGTAAGTGTTTATATCATGTTATGTGTGAAAAAGCTTACAAGTTATCTCCGTCCTTTTTTTAAGTAAAAAAAAAAACATTTTTGGTATGAAGTAGCTGAAAAAGTAAAAAGAGCTGAACCTGGAAAGTGACAATTGATTGAACAAACAAATTTCCTCTTTCTCTCTATTTAATGCATTTCAAACTTGATTTGCATGGCGTTAAAAATTCCTCTCTACCTACCAGTATTGGAGACATATTGAACTGAAAACATTTCTAAACATAAAATTACCAGTCGAATTATGGGCAAAATTAATACAAGTAAAATAATTTCCGTTTAATCACAGTACAGGATTGGAATCAGGATGAAACTATCGAGTTCGGATGAACCTTCTCGGAAACATCCCAGAATATTAAAACTAGTGATATACACTGAGAGGCCAAAAATGTGATACGTGCCTAATAACGGGTTGGTCCTCCTCGAGCCCTCTGCAGTCAATGAGTTGCCGGTACCGTTCCGCACGAATGGCAGCCCACACATCCTGCAGTGCAGACCATAATTGTGTTGCATTGGATGGTGCTGGATTCATGGATCATAAACTTGTTTCCGTTGTGTCCCACAGATGCTCCGAGGGGTTCATATCGGGGGACCGTGGGGACCACTTCACGGTGGTAAAGTCCGTGGAGTGTTACTCGATTCACCTCCTAGCAACCAAAGACTGGTGGCACGTTGCATTATCTTGTTTTAATACCCCTTCACCATTAATTCACCTTCACCATTAATGGTGCTCGAGAGTCATAAAGGGGTGCACGTGATCTGCGAGAATGTCCACGTATTTCGTACCATCAGCGATTGCTCCAAACGGACGAGAGAGCCCAATGTAGACCACGTGAACATGCCCCCCCACGACATCACAGAGCCCCTCCAGTCTGAACAGTACCTTGCAGACAGGAAGGGTCCATGGCTTCAAGGGGCCTACGCCACACTCTAAATCGCCCATCAGCGCGAAACAACTGGAACTTTGATTCATCGGACCATGCTATCCGACGCCACTGTTCTACTGTCCAATTTCGATATCTTCCAGCTCATTTCAGTCATTGAGCTCTGTGACGACATGTAAGCAATGAGACACAAGTGGGTCTTCGACTACCAAATCCGATGGAGTGCAGATGGCGACGGACAGTCTTTTCTGAAAAGTTTTGTGTTTGGCCCGCATTCAAATTAGCAGTGATTTCATGCATTGTAGCCCGTCTGTTGATCGTTACCATTCGTGAGAACAGAAGAGAGTTCCGTTCGTCAATTGCACGTGGCCATCCAGTTCGCTGGTTAACGTGTGTAGAAATGCCGTCAACAGAATACTGACGATCAACTCTCGACACCGTAGACTTGGGAAAACCGAATTCCTCCACGATCTACGATATTGCATGACTCATCCTTCTGGCACTGACGATCCAGCCACGTTCAAAGTGACTCATGAAGTGCAGTCATAATGAATTAACAACTACTCCGAAATGAATGTTGGGTTTGTAGGCTACTGCAGCGCCATTCTGCGGTTGATGTCCAATTCATCGGTTACGAGTACAGCGCGCTAGTTCTACTTTAACTCTATTCCCTTGACTTTTGGCATCTCAGTGTATATGTATATAGAGTGAAAGCTTAAACACAATGAGTTTGGTCTGAGAGGTCAAGTGAAGCGGACACAAAAAGTTTGAGTGTGATTGAATTATTAAGTTTGGTGATTTTCACGTTCCAAAGGAACTTTAACATAGGACACTACTAACATAGGAAACTACGGGTAAGCAGAAAACAAAAAAGAAGAAACCCAATCTAACTGAACAAAAATCTGATCAACTAACAGAGATTAAACATCTGGAAAATAAACTAAAAATATTGAAGGAAATGAACTACAAAAAAGGAGGAAAAAAGTCAAGCCTAACTAAATCAAACTCTTGTAATAATACTCAAGACTTAACAGAAGATAATGCAATTTTCGACAAATGTCAGAGAAAAATGTTCACTGACAAATCTCTAAATAATTCAAAAAATAATTTAATGTCTGGCTCCTCGGACATATAATCGGACTCAAATGACAATGATTCAATTATCTCTAAACTCATTCATAACTGTGGAAAAGGATAAAATACATTTATTAAATTCACAAAATGTGGATAAATTACTAGAAGAAGAACAATAATTATCCATAATTTTTTACGATGAATTGGGCAGGCTGAAAGATCTTCATTTTGAAGATGTTACGAAATTTTTATTAAAAAAATTAAAAAACAAATTACATGTTTCTACACCAGAAATGGTAACATTGCATTATATCCTACAAATCCGTTTTGTAGGATTGACCACAATCCAGCTGGGTCAGCGTTGAGATTTATCTCCGCAAAATTCCCCGCCCTGCCCACGGTCAGTAGGGGACACCGATGGGCTTGGAAAGACCGCCGTCCGTCGGATGGGACGTTAAGCCGTGGTCCCGTCTGCGGGAGAGCCATACCCTGTGCACGTTAAAGAACACGCTGGATGGCCTTGACGGGAGGCTACCATCTGTCTCCCAACAGCTATTCCAGTGGGTCCCCTCCCCAAACCTTCTCTGAGCCTTCGGGGTCCATGTGACCTGGTCATTTAACCCATTGTGTGCAAAAAAGTGCCGCTCAGAGGTAAAACAACCCAACCCAACCTCTAAATCTTGTTTTCTCATAGCTGGAGATTTCAATCATTAACACAATATCGAAAGGGAAGGAGAAAATCTAATTATCTGGGACAAGGTGGTCGAGTGTTTGGAATGTTAGGTGTGGGTGGGAGGCTCCAAAATCAGTAAAACAAAGCCGAAATGGCAAGCTGTAAAAATGGGGGGGGGAGAGATGAGTAAGATTCGAAATCACGTCTTGTTATAGATCTTTTTTTAAGGCAATACAGAGTAGCACATGTGAAACCAATATGCGAAATTTGAAACAGGGAGGTCAAATATTTAGTAAAATTACAGGACCATCCGAATCTATTTAGAAAAAGCCATCTTTTGACTTAAGCTGTGCGCACCTCTGTTGGGTGTGTCCCAAGTGGAAAATGCAAAATCTTACGTCAGCATGCATAGCTAACGGACGTTGTCCGAAAGTAAGATGGACTTTGATGATTCTCCGGGAATGAATTATGCACCTATTACATTAGATTTCTTAGAATAATTCAGATAATAGGGAGGGAAATTCCGATATATTCAAACAGAGGAGCAAACAGATGGAAAAGAGCAATACATCAGTATTTTAAATTTAAACTTACGACATTACGATATTTTAGAAAGTTTTTTATAAATGAAAAGAATAGTCATATGACTAATGCGATACATAAATACATTAAATGCATGCAAGAAACTGATTGTATATTTTTGCATTGAAAAAGGCATTTGATTTAGTAAATCACAAGACTAACAAACCTGCGTAAGCTTTTTTATTTGGGTAAGATATTATTCACTTATGAATTTTATTTTATCTATCACATAAAAGGTAAATCATTAAAGAAAAAAATTTTAAATAATATTTCAAACAATTTTTATTTGTATTTTGTTGTAACTTGTTGTAATTTGTTGTAACAAATTTTCGTCTGAAAATATGTCAACAGAATAATTCTATGCAATAATGGTTGTTAAATACTTTGTGAACCATTAAAGTCTGGTGGATAAAAAGTTGACAAAATTACATTTTGAAAAATAAACACGCTCTACAAATTAAAATATAAAATACATCTAAGTATTAACAAAGAGTTTCAATTTTTATTTAAAAACTACAAACTCTAATTAATGTTGTAACTTAAGCAATTAAAATGTTAAATGGGGAGAGAGTAGAAATCCTGGATCATCCTCCCAAATTTCCCGATATTGGTGTGATACCATACAGAGCAGTTCTGATGCGTAACGAAAAAACCTTTATTGAAAAATATTATTATAAGAAATCATGAACCTCATATTTGTTAGTATAAAAATACATGTATAGATACATGACAGTCAGGATAATTATTTCGTTTAAATTAAGCTTTGTGGAAAAGCAAAACCCTTGGAGATGAAGAGAAAGTACGAAAACGAACTTCTGTGTGCGAATGAAATCGGTAAAAAAACAACGTACGAAACGTAGTGTGTAAACTTTATGCTTAGAAATTACTGACTAATTGTTTTTTTTAACTTTAAATCTCTCTTCCTGCTTGGTCGGAAATATCAAACAATCCTGAAAACTAAAATCGGGACGATTTTTATGACTGTTATACACAAAAATGCTTTTTAAATGGAACTGCATGTTCGGGAAAAATTTTAAACCTTATCAAAATATTTTTTTTTCCAATTGCACAAAACGTTTATGTATAAGAAAATAAATAATCTGAAAATTGAAAGTATGATAAACTGAGATAAAAGTTTTTAGAAGTTAAAACTACGCGAAATTAAAAGCTTCAACAGATTTCTCCACACAGCAATGGGAAACGTTGACTGACATGAGCAAGTCGGTTACGTACAGTTTGCTATCTTTGAAATTCGAATCAGGCCGATTTTCCAATGCACTGTGGGATGCCGAATTAGCTGCAAACCCTTTGGCAAATTGTATTGCGTATGATATTAAGAAACAAGGAAAAGAGGTAATCGATGAGTTGAAAGAAACGCTGAGATCAGCAATAAAAAAGAAAATGTTTTGCATTTTACAGCAACAGTGTGAAGAGTGTGTTGAGTGTGAAGATCTATGCCATTCATGTGTCAAAATCGCAGATAAGCCAATGGATAGTGATTTCGCAGATGCCGTTAAAAAATTGAGTGTCAATGATGTTGCTGAAACGTTTAGGAAACAAGTATGACCTGAATTAATTGCAATTCGTAAATCATCTTTTCTGGCAACAGTAAACTTTAGAACTTTGCTAAACGACCTCTATGATGAACTGGTGTATTCTCCTGAAACATTTATTGAGCTTAAATCGAATTCAAATCTTGAAAAGATTTAATTTCGAGATGTTTGGTCATGATGCAATCTATTCAAGTTCTGACAGGAGTTTGTGACACAGCAACAAGTGGAACCGTTAGATTTCAAGTCAGATAACGGTTGTTGATATTTTAACCAATGGGGAGACAGTTGGTGACGTGGCCCTCCTTGGTTGTAGCTGACGGATCAGTTTGCCGTTGGTCCCCATGGAGAAAACTACGCTATCCTTCGGTGAAGTTGTTCGATCTATGCTCCAGAGTGTACGTATCAAAAGCCCATATCGTACGAAGAGTGTCTACAAATTTTAATGCAAATATTAAAAGAAAAATATTTACAAGCCTTAAACATCGTGTGTGATGGAGAGACCATTGAACTGGATGAAGTGGCACATGAATATCTATGCAGAGTCTGTTTTGCAGAAGAAATGGCAGTAAAACATGTAGAAAGCATGGACTATCGGGGCGTGGTGGAGGACGCTATGAGCTCCATCGAAATAGCGAACATTGTTGAAGTGGTGGCATAACACAAGAAAAAAAAAGGTTCTTTTTAGAACCACTTCATTTGTGTAGAAAGGATTACCAATCGTACAATTTCTTGTTTCTCTTCGCAACTCTTACTTCTCTATCTACACGAAGCGATTCTTCTATATCAACACATATTGCCAGAAAATAACTTATGACATTCCTGCTTATACAGATTCACCCTACAATAACGAAACGATGTGTTTACTTTTCTCGAGTATTGGGAAATAATGAACAATACGGTCTTTCATATTCCCTCATAGGAAAACTTTATTTGTGAGATTTCAAAAAATAAATTTTTTTTAAATAATACTTTCCGAAAAAATTGAGTTTTTTTTTCATTAAAACTTTTTAGCATTAAGTATTTGTAATATTTTTCAAATTTTTAAAAACGTTATTCATTTTGTTTCACTTTTTGATTTTCTCACATGTTTTGTTTTCAAATAATAACTTTAAAAAAAAAGTGTTTCATTTTTCATTTTTTATTTCAAAGATTCAATTTCAGTTTTAGAAATTTGGTTTTCAATTAATAAAATACTTTAGAAAATTTTCAGTTTTATTTTTAACTTTTCCACTCTGCATCATTGTTAGTATTACACTTAACTAAGGTTTGGAAACTCTTAACTACGTCTTTAACTCTATTAATATTTTGGTTTAAATTTTTTTTTATTTTCCAACTAAAAGTTTTTCTGTTGAAGCTTTTAATTTCGCGTAGTTTTAACTTCTAAAAACTTTTATCTCAGTTTATCATACTTTCCATTTTCATATTATTTATTTTCTTACACATAAACGTTTTGTGCAATTGGAAAAAAAAATTACTTTGATAAGGTTTAAAATTTTTCCCTAACATACAGTTCCATTTAAAAAGCATTTTTGTGTATAACAGTCCTAAAAATCGTCCCGATTTTAGTTTTCAGGACTCTTTGATATTTCCGACCTAAAGCAGGCAGAGAGATTTAAAGTTAAAAAAACAATTAGTCAGTAATTTCTAAGCATAAAAGTTACACACTACGTTTCGTACGTTGTTTTTTACCGATTTCATTCGCACACAGAAGTTCGTTTTCGTACTTTCCCTTC
This sequence comes from Ryuthela nishihirai, assembly GCA_038380435.1. Taxonomy (NCBI): domain Eukaryota; kingdom Metazoa; phylum Arthropoda; class Arachnida; order Araneae; family Heptathelidae; genus Ryuthela; species Ryuthela nishihirai. The sequence goes on along the minus strand of JAWZYU010000001.1, from coordinate 18,646,388 downwards.
ATCTCCAAGGGTTTTGCTTTTCCACAAAGCTTAATTTAAACGAAATAATTATCCTGACTGTCATGTATCTATACACGTATATATGTATAAAACTAACAAATATGAGGTTCATGATTTCCTATGATAATTTTTTTCAATAAAGGTTTTTTCGTTACGTATCAGAATTGCTCTGTATGGTGTTTCTCAGCTAGAGTTTATACGAAACTTCAGCTAGAATTTTACACGTGAAATAAATTTAGAAATAAATCAGTGTATTCCGTAGGAAGTCAAATGTAATAATTCCGTTTTTGAAAAATGTTAATTATATGTTTTCAATAACCTAAGCGTGGTTGCAAGCGGTTGGGTCATGGACTTTGTCCCGGAGAGCTCCTTCCCTCAAGAACAAACACTCCATTTCCGATGCACGCCTGTCGATTGTCCTGTTTTATCTAACCATTCTTATCCTAACGTTAGTTTAGTCCAGTGAGGTATACAGAGAAAACCGCACAGGTTAAATTCTTCAAATAACTGCTTGACTAATACACTATTTTCCTGCAACTAGTGAATGCTAAGACAGCATATACTCTACTTTAACACTATCGAGTTTTGTGTGAAAGGGATAATTACTGAGAGTAAGTTCAAATTCAGATATTCCTATGCAAACGAGAATCACATTCTAAGTGTAAATCATACTTTACAAAAATTGTTGAGTTTTTAGATCCGAATGATACGTATATATAATCAAACTCATAGGCTTAGCGATGAACTTTGACAGAATGGTTAGGGACACTGGTCCGTCAGGGAAAACGTTGTGTTAGTTCTAGCTGGGTTTAGTGGTCAGCAGTGACTTTTGGGTTTAGTAGGGCATTTATTAGAAGACGTGCAAAAGTTAGGAGTAGTTTTCTTCTCTATCGTTAACGAAAAAACTTAATGATCGATTAGTAATAAATATTCGTAAGACAGATGCTGTTCCGATGAATAGATCAAAGCTTTTGAAATAAATATTGAAGTAATTTCAAAGTGATCCATTCAAGTGAATGAGGAGAGACAACGTTTATACAGAGTCTAAAACAAACCTTCATGTGCGAGTACTGTATTTCGAGAATTATCATCTACAAGCGGATAAAGTCTGCGATTCATAGCAGAAGAATTTTATTTCAACGTTAGGAAATGATTTGTATACGTCTGAGTGTTATGATTTTAAATCCTTTTCGTTGATGCTTTTTCATTAAAAATGCTAACCAACTCAAATATTCTGTCCAAGTGTCCCGTATATTTCGATGTACCAAGTAAACGTCGTTATTGTAGCCATCAGCTTTATAAAAATGATCACACTGAAGCTGTTTTAGGTGAGAGATTAGGCAGATAAGAGTTTGCGAAGTTCCTGTAGGAAACTCATCAGGTAAGCGAGGTGATTCACTGTTGTAAGTGTTTCAACTGTCTAAAAATTTCTCAGCCCTTCGTTCGATACGACTCCATAAAAGAATTATTATAAAGTTAGTTTTCTTGAATTGATTTAAAGGATCTTGCATTTCACTAGTATTTACTGGATTAGTTTTTTTAACTGAGAGTACGATGATAGCTAACATTTCCCTTGTGTCTGCATATAAGTTTGAATGTATATTGTATTTTCTCCCCTCTGTGAGAATTTTTTCTTTATGAACTATTTGAGTTTGATCAGGAAAAGAGTACGATCCATAAGAGAATTATATCGTAGTGAAGAAACCGTCGTAAAGAATTTTGATATATAGTGTTAAAAGTATTTTCTGTGGATTAAGAAGAGTTTGTATTAGAGCCTTTGAAAGTTAGCGATTTTCTTAATAATTTGTTTCGATGCAAAATATTCAAATCATGATTTGACAGAGAGTTGAAGATCAGTAAGCTGAGAATATTTGGGTTTCACAATAGGAGCGATTTCTGCTCTCCATGCAAAAGGCCATGAAGCAGATATTCAAAAATTCCAAAAATATATCATTGTAGTCCCTAAGTACTTGATATTCTTTTTTCGCAAGTGTTATATCATTTATTTGGTCACATAGCCTACTATATTTCGTATGCTATTTTATTTTATCTCTTCTCTAAGTAAGTGATTATGTAAGTCAGTAAGTAATTTAGCGAGTGATCATTCCGTTTTCGAAGTCAGTATGTGTTTTACTGACCGAGTAAGAAAGCAAGTCAGTAAGTGTGTGGGTAAATAAATAAGTACTGTATGTCAGTAGGTGTATTAGTAAGTCGATAAGTGTGTAAGGTAGTAAGAATGTGAGTAAATAACTCAATAAGTGTTTAGTAAGTAAGAAAGTGTGTAAGTAAGTCGGCAGTGGTATGTGAGTTAGTGAGTCAGTAAGTAATTAGTGAGTGATAATTCCGTTTTCAAAGTCAGTAAGTGTTTTACTGAGCGAGTGAGGAAAGGAAGAAAGAAAGTAAGTGTGTGAGTAGGTAATTCAGTAAATATTGTGTAAGTCAGTATATGTGTCAGTAAATAATTCTATAAGTGGATGAGTGATTAAGTCAGTATATGTATCAGTAAGAGTGTGAGATTAGTCAGTAAGTGTGTGTTTGTGTGTGTGTGTGTGTAAATATTTCAATAAATGTGTGGTTTAGTGGATGAGTAAGTAATTAAGAATGTGAGTCAGTCAGTCTGGGAGCAAATAAATAGATAAGAATGTAAGGTGGTAAGTTAATGAGTAAGAAAAGTGCAAGTGTGGAAGTCAGTAAGAAAGTGCGTAAGTAAGTAAATAAGAAAGTGAGTGAATAAGGCAGTAAATGGTTTAGTGAGTGAATAAGGCAGTCAGTAAGCGATTTAGAATGTAAGTCAGTGTTTTACAGAGTAAGTGAATTGATGAGTGAGGTAGTCTGTCAATAAGTAAGAAGTATCCCGGGTTCGATGTGTATGATACGATTACGTAAACGTTTTCTTACTCCAAAGAAAATTCTTATGGTGTTGAATAAGAGCCTAAAATGTGTTCGGCTTATAGTGTTACTAGTGGAATAAAGTATTTACACTATTTATTAGGATTTTTTTTAAATTCAATTTTAATCATAGTGTAAAATAATGCTTACCGATATAAAACATTTATTTCTCCAAGGCTGTAGTCCAATAAGGCGTGATAAATATAGCTGAACGACAGACAGTGAAGAAAAAACAATGTCTGTACATTTGCGAAACACTAGCTAGTTTAAGAATTAATCATTAAAATCAGTGGGGTGAATTAAGACCGTGATAATTCCAACGTATCGAAGGAAATTTTTTTATAATATTAAGAGTCGTTTTATTAAGTTATTCAGGAAGGAAAGCAAAACTTCTAGGTTTGTATACCATTTTTAAGAATAAAGTCCAATATCACCCTTAGCGTCGTTGCTAAACGCATTGACTCATCAAAGAGTGTGAATCATCCTCTCCGCAAACATAGAACGCTTTGATCTCTATCTTTAAGGGTCCAATATCATCCTTCGTGTCATGGGAAACTTAAGAATTGAAAATATATGTACGGAAGAATAGTTTCATGGTTCAAAATATTCAAACGCAAAATGGAAGTAAATATATACTACAAAATTGTTACGTATTAAAAAATTTTAAAATGAAAATATAAAAGAAAGTAAGAGTTTTCAAACGCACGTAAATTTTATAAAATTGAAAAAAATATTACGAACTACAAAATTCTTTGAAAAACGTAAAATATTTTAAAACAGAAAGAAACAAATATGTAGTAAAAGTATTTTAAGAATGGAAAAAATAAAAAAAACGTAAATAATTTTCAAACTTACAACTGAAAAAAATTATTATGTAATACAAGATTTTTAAATTTGAAAAAAAAAAATGAAAAAAAAAAATAAGAGACTGAATTATAGAGTATGTAGAAATAATAGTGAACAATTAAATGCAAATTAATTTTCTAGAACTCCAAAATGCAGTTTTGTTAAAATGATAAAATATCTGTGTCCACCATCACCCTTCGTGTCATGTGCTCTCCGCAAACATAAATATGAGATTTACGGTCTGTTTCACAGGACTTTTCAGTTTGTAAATCCAAAGAAGTACTTATAAATTGATTTCTAAGTGTCATTTACAAGGAATAGAAAAAAGTATATATAGTGCCAACCCTTATCAGATTCACTCGACGCTGAATGATATAAAGCTTGCAGCAATCCTAAGACGTGTTGGAATGCGACCCCCTGTGAATCATCGCTACCTCCCCTTTTCCCAAATGCAAGGACCTTTGACCAACGAGATGACTCATCAACGTCATGTTCCGTGCCGTATGGGTAAACGCGTAGACTCATCAAGTGTGAATCATCCATAAACATATATGGAACTTTTTTAAATACGTATTTTAAATGTCTGTTTCGCAGTACTTTTCAGATTGTTAATCCGTCTGTCAGTAAAACGTGGTCACAGGACTTATAAATTGATTTTCAAGTGTCAATTACAAGGAATAAAAAATTAATATTCAATGTGGTTTACAAGGAATAAAAAATTAATATTCAATGTGGTTTAGAAGGAATGCAAAATTAATATTCAATGTGGTTTACAAGGAATAAAAAAATAATTTATTCGTAGACAAGAAATAAAATAATTAATTCCCAATGTGGTTTACAAGAAATAGTAAAATTACTTCCCAATGTGGTTTAGAAGGAAAAAAAATCCTTTGTAAACAAATATATATTCCTACTATACCAGAAATAAAACTTTATTACCAAGTTAAATGTGATTTACGAGAAACGAAAATTTTATTTATTCTTAAATTATTTTGCAAGAAATAAATTTATTCGTAGGTTATAAAAAAAAAATGTTCGGTTCTTCACTGAGATCATCTACCTTTAAGCTATCAAACCACATGAAATCCGTGGCGTAGTGTATAAGAGTGCTGACTTAAGCACTGAGGTTTTGAGAACGAGCCCATCCTCGGAAGACGGTTTGTTTTTTAAATAGAGTACTTGCTAATATATAACATGTGTTTTAAACACTAGATGTCGCCATCAAAAGCAAATTTGTGAGTTAAGAAAATTCTGGGCCTTCCTTCAGGGGGTGCTTAAAAATACAGGTGGGTAGGGGGTCTTAAAAAATACAGGTCGGTCAACCAGGGGATGACGTCAGAATTCAAAAAGGCAAAATCGGGGGTTTTAGAGTTGTTTACTTCACGATGGATTTGGTGGATCTTCGAGGGAGGCGTATGACGTCAGAATTCAAAATGGCGGACGAACGACCAAATCGAGGGACTTTTTGAAAAGGGGGCGATATCGGAGAGACTTTTGCGGCTCAGGGGTCAAAGGTCGTTTGATGCGAAATTAACCCATCTACTACTTTCCCATGATGGCAGATAGGTAATAATAAACAGCGACCCTGAATACAGACACTTTATAAAATTTTCGTATTATGCAAAACTATGAAGCTCCTCCTATGAAAGGTATCAGATCTAGGTAGAGGAAAGGGATCCACTTGACAACTGTTAGAAGACATATGGAATTATCTCGAAAAGACCATCCAGCATGTCCTTTAACCTGCACACATGGCAATGGCTCTTCTGCACACTCCTCCATCTGAAGGATGCGGCAGCCTTTCGAAGATCAGTTAATTTGTAGATTGCATAAATGTTTCCTTAAATAGATGTTGGTAATTTTCTTTTATCTTTTCGTTTTCAATTATGTTGTGAATCATTATTTAATTATAATGTGGGAAATTAGCTGTTTCAATACATCTGAGTGGCAATTTTCCAGTTAAATTGTTTTATCCAAAATTTCGTACAATTCAAGGTTTCTCTCCGGGTAACTGAATTAAATCCAACTGATGAAAGTTCGGTTCGTCATAAACAAATTATGCTAAATCGAAATATAGGGGTGGCCAAACAGTTCTCTCAAAGCAGATGGAAGCGTAATCTAACCGAACCTTTCGAAACCTTTATTCTAAAAGTAACCATGTCCAAATGAAACATCAAATTTTTGATCTTTTGATAATTATAATATCTCAATAATAAGCCACCGCATGAGAAAAGATTTCAATTCAAAATATTTTAAAATTTATGAAAATATATCATTTGCCTTCTGAAATGCCTACCAGTAATAAAACAAGTTAAATAATTATAAATATAATTTTAAAAATCAGTGAAATAACAAAGAAGGTCTAAGGAGAAGAAGACTAGCTTCGCACAAGGGTAAATGGCGCCGTTCTGCGGAATTTTACCGAAGCTGAACGTGGCAAATTGATATGCATGCACAAAAACAACTGTAAGGGGCGATCTACGCAATCATTTTTAGTCCGCTGCAGCTATGGTTTGTCTTCCTATTGGTATATTTATTGCGATTTAATCAGTGTTACAACCTGCCTAACACCCATGACTGTTTGGCATAGTGATAGCTGACCCTAAAGTTATTCAATGAGCATTTTATACCGTTCAGGAGTATATTTTACGATACCTGGAAAAGCCGTTGTATGTTTATTTTGAGTAATTTTGCAGATTTTTTAAAATTAATATGTAAATTAATACATTTAATCATCTAGCGAACATGTAAGTCAATGTATGTTGCAGTTTTGTGTTCCCTGGAGCATATCGACATATATAGGTGTCTGCAGTTTGTTCTAATAGTGATTTTTTTATGGTTGATACGAGAAGTGCCTGCTGCCATCTATTGACATTTTATACAAGTAAGAAACTCGATGTGACTTTAATTGAAAATATCCTAAATTCTATAAAATATAATTAAACAAAACATGTTGTCTCACATTAAGCCATAAATTTCAATTTATTATAATATACTAAATATAGTAGAATGTTCAAAATATAAAAAATTTTATGTTGAGCAAAGTAGTAGAATGTTCAAAATATTAAAATTTTTATGTTGAGCATAGCTACTACTTGTTTTACAAAATGGGATTTTATTCAGGAAAATAATTTTAACTAATCTTTGGGAAAGGAAAATCATGATGGTAAAATTTAAGAAATGAACACTGAACAGAGTCAAAGTGTATGTAAAATTAGTGACATGGTGTAAGCCATTGAAAACCTTGCTGGGCGGTGGAAAAATAACGCAAGGAACTGGCTCCTCTCCCTGGCTACGTGGCTTCACTGCAATACAAGAATTTGCCATGTTTAGAGGGCGCTGCAGTCGAAAAGTTTACATTACGTCTATGGAAGCTAGCTCTCTTCTCCCTTAGACACTCCTTGTTCAAGAGACGTTTCTGCGCAAGTAGAAATTGAAATAGAAGCGAAAAATAGTGGTTCATTCATCAATTCATAAATACCTTTGAAGGAAAGAGAACTTGGAATACTATTGATTTGCCCTATATATAAGAGGATGCGATATTTCATAACACTAAAATGCTAAACATTTGTAATTAGTATTTTTTTCTCAGTTTCTTCATCATACTAATATATTTTTCGTGTTTTAAGAGAAATAAGTTACCCCTCTAGCAGTTGCTTGCTACAGAGGACTGATAAGAGCCTGTCTCTGCAATATTCCATAGATATCTGTGAGAAAGGCGAGACCTCAGCAGAAAGACGATAACAGAAAGACGATAACAGAAAGAGAAACATCCATGCTTTATCTGGGGCTTGAACATCGGTGCTTTGATCTGGGCTCTAATCTGGGTCCTTAGTAATGGGATCCAAATTGAGTCCTTTGATTCGGGACCGTAGACTGATTCCTTTGATACTTGACTCGAACCTTGGTCCTTTGAATGATATCTGAACCTAGTTCCTTTAATGCTTGTCTCTAACCTAGGTTCTTTCATGATGGGCTCTAATCTGATCTGCAACTAATTATGCTAACCACTCGCCACTATTTATAATTAACTATAGGTAACGGAACAGTCACTTTCCAAGCTGACAGGAACAAGCAAAATGTACAACCTTACAAAAGAAATGACAAACATAAACAGGGGAGGGGGGGGGGGTTCAACCATAAGTAACGTATTATTACGTGAGATGAAATTGGAAGAGGGGTGAGAGTCAGGATAAGACAATTGGATCAGTTTTAATGGATATCAGTCGATGAGCAGTACAATCATGTTTGTAAATAAATCTGCAATCTATCGAGAATAACCTTACCAATTCTTGTAAACCAACTAAATGTAACTATACAACAAATGATGAATTCTTCCTACAGAACACTTGAAATCAGCTCTATATGTTCGACTAATATAAAATCTCCTTAGTCATATTTTAGGTGTCCTAAACATCCTTATTTTTTTGTCAGTCTACTAGTAGAATCAACATTAAGAACTTATTTAAACGTTTAAGGAAACGTAGTTAGTCGTTTCTTTTCACACTCCATCTCCTATTCATACAATTCTTTCTCCCTTCTTTCAATTAGGTTCTTCGTTCGAGTTTTGGAGAAAGTTTTTTTCTTTCTGTGTAGAGTATTCAGCCAGACAAGATCTCCTTATTTGAAAACAGTTCTATTTGTTTTACTGCCGTATCTCGTTTTGGTTTTCTCGCTTACCAAAGTGATGTTGTATCTGATGGATTGGTGAATTTCTTCTAGTCATTGTTGTAATTCTTGTACGTATTGTGCGGTGGATATAGGCTTTGCTTCAGGTCGACCATATAATAGGTCACATGGAAGAAATCATAGTGTCCATATAATAGGTCACATGGAAGATTCCATGTGACCATATAATAGGTCACATGGAAGAATTCCAAAGAGCATCATAGAAGGTGTCTGTCCAGTTGGCTTCTGCACTGCCGTTCTGTATGCCAACTAAAGGAATGATATATGGCGATCCCAGTCATGTTGATGGTCGTCGACGATGTTGTGCAATTGTCCTATTAAATCTCTCAATCATACCATCCGACTGAGAGTGAAGGGGAGTTGTTCTTTTGTCTGAATGACTAAGAGTTAACAGATGCGTTTAAACATACTAGATTCAAAATTCCATCCTCAGTTTGACTGTAGTTACAAAGTTACTCCATACCTACTAACCAAGTTATTTAACATCATCTCAGCAACTGTTGTTGCCTCCTGATATCGACTGGAATAAACTTCAGGCCACTTCGCGAATAACTCATTACCACTAATAAAGAGTCATTTCCATCATTCACTCTTATTGGGCGGGGGTGGCTCAGTCGGTAGCGCGCCAGGCTCGTAATCTGTAGTTCCCAGGTTAGAGTCCCAGCTGGGTCAGCGTTGAGATTTATCTCCGCAAAAATTCCCCGCCCTGCCCACGGTCAGTAGGGGACACCGATGGGCTTGGAAAGGCCACCGTCCGTCGAATGGGACGTTAAGCCGTGGCCCCGTGTTCGGGAGAGCCATACCCTGTGCACGTTAAAGAACAAGCTGGATGGCCTTGACGGGAGGCTACCGTCTGTGTCCCAACAGCTGTTTCAGTGGGTCCCCTCCCCCAACCTTCTCTGAGGCTTCGGGGTCCATGTGACCTGGAAATTTAGCCCATGATGTGCAAAAGAGTGCCGCTCAGAGGTAAAACAACCCAACCCATTCACTCTCAGGGAACGGACCCATTAAATCAATGGCTATTCTGTCAAAAGGGGCACCAAACGTATACGTCTGCAGCTTATCCCGACTCCTAGTCTTAGGGACTTTCTTTGCTGCACATGCCTTACATTGCCTAAACCATCTTTCAACGTCAACCCGACTTTTCAGCCAATGAAATCGTTCCCTGACTTTCGCTAATGTTTTATTAACACCAAACTCCTCCAGTGGCACTGTTATGCACATCTTTCATCCCTAGTTCCACTCCGGAGCGAGGAAGGATTATCTGCGAACGGATCAATCGTCCAGTGGGATTCTCCCATCTTCTGTATAATACACCGTCTTTCACTTCTAAGGAGTCCCGCTGTGCAAATTAACTTTTGGTATTTGGGCTATACCTCGATATTTGCTCCCAATTATGACTTACATCAGATTTTTCAATCAAATCCATTATTGGCGTTATACCTTCATCGTCTAGTTGGACCTTTCTGTTTTTTTATTGTGCTCCAGATGTTAGGGGTATCACTTTCTGATTGTGCTCCAGATGTTACGGGTATCACTTTCTGATTGTGTCGATGTTATTTGTCTTATGGACATTACATCTTTAGTACCATATTTCAAATCTGCATTATAACAATGCTTACAGTTGTCAACACATGGACGTCTGGAAAGGGCATATGCATTCCTATACATTTTGCCACTTTGATGCTCGATGGAGGATTTGTACTCTTGTAATTACTGTACCCACCTAGCGATTTGTCCTTCAGGGTTTTTAAAGTTTAGTAGCCACCTGAGTGCAACGTGATCAGTGCGTATAAAAAATTTCTGGCCACAGAAATAACGATGAAAATGTTATGTTGCTTTAAACTAAAAATAAATAAATACCCCCTCAAGGAGCTGCTTGCCACAGAGGTCTGACAGGAGCTTGGGTTGGGTTGTTTTACCTCTGAGCGGCACTTTTTTGCACACCATGGGCTAAATGGCCAGGTCACATGGACCCCGAAGGCTCAGAGAAGGTTGGGGCAGGGGACCCACTGGAACAGCTGTTGGGAGACAGATGGTAGCCTCCCGTCAAGGCCATCCAGCGTGTTCTTTAACGTGCACAGGGTATAGCTCTCCCGCACACGGGGCCACGGCTTAACGTCCCATCCGACGGACGGCGGCCTTTCCAAGCCCATCGGTGTCCCCTACTGACCGTGGGCAGGGCGGGGAATTTTGCGGAGATAAATCTCAACGCTGACCCACCTGGGACTCGAACCTAGGAACTACAGATTAGGAGCCTGGCGTGCTACCGACTGAGCCACCCCCGCCCCTGACTGACAGGAGCCTGTCAGTTTATTTGCCAGAGTAGTAGGTCTGTGAGGATGGCAGGAACTCAGCAGTAAAACAACACAAACGTCCATGCCTTATCCGGGGCTCGAACCCAGGTCACTTAGAGCAGTAGCCAAAGCACGATAACCACTCGGCCACGGGACGGCTTATATTGCTTTTACTATTGCTGAAAGTTCTTTTCGTGTGGCACAATAATTCCGTTCTGGTTTGGATAAAGTTTTGCTAAAATATGCAATAACTCTTTATTATCCGTCTTGTTGTTGTGAAAGTAAAGAATCAACTCCTGTGTTGCTTGTGTCAGTATCTGTTAAGAACTGTTTTCCAGTTATTTCCATTATGCTAACACTGTTGCCGTGAAAAGAGCTGTCCTCAACCGTTGGAAGGCCACTTCAAATTCGGTGGTCCATATGAATCGCTAGCCGTCTTCTGTCAGACGATGTAATGGCCTTGAGGTGTGGGAGAAATCCTTGACAAATCTTCTACAACATGTACAAAATCCAATAAAGTATGAAGTTGATGAACATTTTGTGGTGGAGGCTGATCTCTTAGAGCTTCTACCTTACTAGGATCAGACTTAATCCCTGATGTAGTGATGACATGACCAATATAATGAATTTCTTGCTGGAACAGTGTACACTTAGACGGTCCCAATTTTAGCTTGGCTGCCCTAAGTGTTTCAAACACTTGACGACGATTTCTCAAATGTTTCTTAAAAGTCTTTCCAAGAACGATAATGTCGTCTAAGCAAACCAGGTAGACCTCCCAAGACGAACCTTTGAGCACAAACGTTGCAGGTGCGTTGCAAAGTTTAATGGCATCACTTTAAACTTCCAAAATCCATTTCCTGTAGTGAAATATGTTTTCTCACGGTCTTCAGAATGTATACCAACTTGTCAATAGCCGCTTTTCAGGTCTAATGCCGAGAATCATTCTGACCCAGATAGAGTGTCAAGTGTGTCATCAATCCTGCGTAAAGGAAAGCAGTCTTTCTTTGTTATATCATGCAATCTGCGGTAATCCACAAAAAATCGGATAGATCCATCCATTGTCCTGACAAGAACCACTGGTGACGTCCAGGGACTCTGTGATGCTTCTGTAATATTTTGAGCTTCCGTATCCCTTATGAGTTGTTCTGTCGCTTCCCGTTTTGCCAATGGAAGCCTTCTTGCCGGTAGAATCACCAGTGTTGATCTTATGTTCTGTCAGGTTAGTACGGCCGTAATCGTTTGATGTGACAGAAAAAATATCGGAAGACTCTATCAATAGGTTCTCGGCTTCACGGACTATAACTTCATTTTGTGCAGGGATTTCTGTGTCTTATGTCACTAATACTGTGGTAACACTTGATAAAGAATCAGATTTTCGGTTAAGCAGATGGATATCTTCTGTCTTATATATGAATAGTCTGTCACTGGGTCTAATGTTGAATCTCTGCCCTACCAGCCCACACAATTCCACGAGCCACTGCCGCCCTGCCACTCCACTTGCAACTCCCAGTACACCCGTTCTATGACCGCCCACACTCGTATTCATTGCGTCACCGTGAACCGAATGGTAAATCCACTGCTCCCCTCTAGGGCGGGGGTGGCTTACTCGGTAGCGCACCAGGCTCGTAATCTGCAAGTTTATCTCCGCAAAATTCCCCGGCCTGCCCACGGTCAGTAGGGGACACCGATGGGCTTGGAAAGGCCGCCGTCCTTCGGATGGGACGTTAAGTCGTGGCTCCATGTGGGGGAAGAGAGCCATTCCCTGTGCACGTTAAAGAACACGCTGGATGGCCTTGACGGGAGGCTACCATCTGTCTCCCAACAGCTGTTCCAGTGGGTCCCCTCCCCCAACCTTCTCTGAGCCGTCGGGGTCCATGTGACCTGGCCATTTAGCCCATTGTGTGCAAAAAAGTGCCGCTCAGAGGTAAAACAACCCAACCCAACTGCTCCCCGCACTGCAGACAGGACGACCTGGCTATTTAGCCCATTGTGTGCAAAAAAGTGCCGCTCAGAGGTAAAAACAACCCAAACCCTCCCCCAATCTTCTCTGAGCCTTCGTGGTCCTTGTGAACTGACTATTTAGCTCATTTTGTGCAAAAAAAGTGCCGCTCAGAGGTAAAACAACCCAATCCAATCCCTCCCCCAACCTTCTCTGAGGCTTCGGGGTCCTTGTGACCTGGCTATTTAGACCACTGTGTGCAAAAAAAGTGCCGCTCAGAGGTAAAAACAACCCAAACCCTCCCCCAACCTTCTCTGAGCCTTCGGGGTGCTTGTGACCTGGCTATTTAGACAATTGTGTGCAAAAAAAGTGCAGCTCAGAGGTAAAAACAACCCAACCCAAACCCTCCCCCAACCTTCTCTGAGCCTTCGTGGTCCTTGTGACCTGGCTATTTAGCCCATTGTGTGCAAAAAAAGTGCCGCTCAGAGGTAAAAACTTCCCAACCCCAATCCTCCCCCAACCTTCTCTGAGCCTTCGTGGTCCTTGTGACCTGGCTATTTAGCCCATTGTGTGCAAAAAAGTGTCTCTCAGAGGTAAAACAACCCAACCCAAACCCTTCCCCAACCTTCTCTGAGCCTTCGGGGTCCTTGTAACCTGGCTATTTAGCCCATTGTGTGCAAAAATGTGCCACTCAGTGGTAAAACAACCAAACCCAACAATCCTTCACATCAGCATGCCAATAGCAGAAGCTAAGTTACAGTGGCTCAAAAACGTATCCGAACACTATGGTTGATTACTGAATTCAGCACACGAAGGTTGCCAGTTCACTAATTTCTAAAAAAATGTTGTCCGATATATTTTCTGAATACTGTAATCAACCATAGTGTTCGGATATTTTTTGAGCGACTGTATTTAAAGTTGAATTATAAATTAATTTAAATATCCATATTTACAAAAATAAAACTACTTTCTGCACGAATCAATTTCTTTTGAAGAATATAACATTACAAAAAATGGTATGATAGGTATATGTTGATGTTAAATTATTTCCTTTACTTCTGGAGTATCATCAAAATATTTCAAAAACAAATACTGGTTTCCATAAATTAAGAAACAACCGTCTGTTATGTAAATGGCAAGATAACGTCGAAGTAAGGTAACTTCTGAAAGAAGTGAAATATAATCAATATCTCTGGCTTTTCAACAATATTCGTTCAGTATTTAATGAGTTATTTGAATATTAAAAAATAACAATGCCAGTTAAAAAAATTCACTTCAAAGGTCAGTTTTTGTGATCATTTATTATACAACAGGGGAGCCCACAACGGCAATCGCAAAGGAAAAATAAATAATTTCTTAATAAAATTGTATTTTTACTTTAGAACTTTCATACCGTTCCCATTCCCAACCTGACAAGACAACGAAATAGTTCAGAATGGGTTGGGTTGTTTTACCTCTGAGCGGCACTTTTTTGCACAACATGGGCTAAGTGGCCAGGTCACATGGACCCCGAAGGCTCAGAGAAGGTTGGGGGAGGGGACCCACTGGAACAGCTGTTGGAAGACAGATGGTAGCCTCCCGTCACGGCCATCCAGCGTGTTCTTTAACGTGCACAGGGTATGGCTCTCCCGTACACGGGGCCACGGCTTAACGTCCCATCCGACGGACGGCGGCCTTTCCAAGCCCATTGGTGTCCCCTACTGACCGTGGCCAGGGCGGGGAATTTTGCGGAGATAAATCTCAACGCTGACCCAGCTGGGACTCGAACCTGGGAACTACAGATTACGAGCCTGGCGCGCTACCGACTGAGCCACCCCGCCCCCTAGTTCAGAATGAGTGTGAATGCAACACAATATAGCTGTAGCGCAACCAACATTCTGTGCAATAATCCCGCCCTGCCCGCGATCAGTAAGGGACACCGATCGGCTTGGAAAGGCCTCCTCCGTCGGATGTCAAGGCCTCCGTCCGTCGGATGTCAAGGCCACCGTAATACACCAGGCCTGGACAGCCTTAAGCAAAAGGAAGGAAGAAAGCAGAAAAATTAATTTTGCATAAATATTTAAGTGATTTAATTTGCTTAAAATTTATATTAAATCTATCTATTTTAAAACTAAATAAAATAGAATAATTTACTCCTTACGGTTTTATTAAAATAAATAATAATATTTTAAAATTAACTATGTAATTTTTAAAAGAGGTAACTACTGGTTGAATTTTTAGTAAAAGTTAGTATAATTAGAACTGCTCTATTTTTTTTCTTTCAAAATTAGGTGTTTTGTGCTTGCAGTGTCGAGGTCTATTGTATAGAAGTGGCCTTGCTCGTGTGCAGGAGAGCTATACCATGTGCACGTTAAGGAACACGCTGGATGGCCTTGATGGAAAGCTACAATCTGTCTTGGTGTGGGGAATCATTAGTCGGACATCTCTGTCAGAACTGGTCATCATAATGGGCCATAATGGCTCCAATAACAGCTCCAACAACATCCAAGAGGTGCGCTAATCACTGTCGCTGAAATGGAACAGCGACTTCTCGCTATTTGGAGTACTATTCCTTAGGAGGATATTATAGAGGTGGAGGATAGCTTTCCCCGCCGTGTTCATGAATGCATTGCTGTGCGGGGCGGGTTCAACATCATACTACATATGTCATATTTCATCATCATTGACCATATTTTATTTATTTTTTTTTTTTTTGATAATGTAATCAATCGCATATCTCAGTGTACGTTAACACCTGACTGCATTTTAATAAAATGACATCAATCCTTCCAGGTGTTGCAATTTTTTTTTCCTGCAGTGTATTTATAGTGTGATCCATCAATATTATTTCATCTTATGTCTTACAAGGCATTGCCCAATTTATGAATGATGCCCTCATTGAATACAGATATAAAAATCCCTCCTCATTTCGGTTGCTTTTGATATTTATTTCCATCTCCGCAAGCGCAGAAATGCTCTTGAACTTTAGTCAGACTTTTGCGGCGACTCCAAGATTGAACGAAAATACTTAGACTTTAATTTGTTTATCTAAACTTTTCACTGGTAGCCTTAATTAAATATGAAAACATAACAAAATTGGTAATAAAAATCGATAAAATTGTAATAAAATCTTGGAAGAATATAATAATAAATAAATAAATAAATAATAATATAGAAAATAAAATTTTGGTAATAAAAATATCAATTTTGTTAAGACAAAGGCCATAGCAATTTAAAAACACCGGTTGTTGTCCCATCCTCAGATGTTAAGCAGCTTTGGGTTTGGGTTGGTGTGTTTTACCTCTTAGCGGCACTTTTATGCACACCATGGGTTAAATGGCCAGGTCACAAGGACCCCGAAGGTTCAAAGAAGGTTGGGGGACCCACTGGAACAGCTGTTGGGAGACAGATAGTAGCCTCCCGTCAAGACCATCCAGCGGGTTCTTTAACGTGCCCAGGGTGCTCCAGTACACAGGGCCACTACTTAACGTCCCATCCGACGGACTGCGGCCTTTCCAAACCCATCACTGTCCCCTACTGACCGTGGACAGGGCGAGGAATTTTGCAAAGAAAATAAGCAGCTTTGAGCGAGATCAGTACCTGGGATGGTGACCATAGGGAACACCGCGTGCAGTTGGCAAATTTTTGGCCTGTAAATGGTAGCTAGACATAAACTGGATGGAGAGCTGTGTACCAGTCCCCAGTGATGATGCACAGAACTGGCCACTCTAGGAATTAATGTCTGATCCAGCCTTCACGGGGTGCAGACCCTTAGTACCTTCCAAAAGAGATACTCTCTTGTGGAAGAAAATGGAAGAGGAGGGCTGTCAGATCAGTGTGGCCTATAAATCTGATCATCTAAGGCCATAATTTTCTGGGGCGGGGGGGGGGGGTTAGTCGGAAGCGCGCCAGGCTCGTAATCTGTAGTTCCCAGGTTCGAGTCCCAACTGGGTCAGCGTTGAGATTTATCTCCGCAAAATTACCCCACCTTGCCCGGTCAGTAGGGGACACCGATGGGCTTGGAAATGCCGCCGTCCGTCGGATGGGACGTTAAGCCGTGGCCCCGTGTGTGGGAGAGCCATACCTTGTGTACGTTAAAGAACACGCTGGATGGCCTTGACGGGAGACTGCCATCTGTTTCCCAACAGCTGTTCCAGTGGGTCCCCTCCCCCAATCTTCTTTGAGCCTTCGGGGTCCATGTGACTTGGCCATTTAGCCATGGTGTGCAAAAAAGTGCCGCTCAGAAGTAAAACAACCCAACCCATATTTTCCTTTCTTCAAAGGCTCGGAGATTGCTGAGAGAGGGGGCACACTGGCAGCTGTGGGAGGTAGATGGTAGCCTCCCCTGAAACCCATCCATCATGTTCTTTATCGTGAAGAGAGTGTGGCACTCCCACACACTGGACCACGCCGCTTACCTCCCATCCGATGAATGGCAGCCTTTTCAAGCCCATCGGCTTCCCTGTCTGAGGGCAGGGAGGGGGATGTTTTGGGGATATAAATCTTAACTGTGGCGCAGGCAGAACTCGAACCTTGCTGAGTATATAGTCATAAAAATTACAACAGGTATATAATATAAAAATAACGGCAGTTTATTCACGTAAGGAATAATATAATAATGCTGAATTACGTTCCTGTTTCTTTTGACCAACTTGATACATCGTTTTTCTTTTTAAGTATATTGTCCAAGCCCTGTAGTAGCTCTGGTTACTCATTACATAGCTCTGGTTTAGGACAGCTCCATTACTACTCCTAGTTCCAAGCCTACACCTTCATCGGACAGACAGCATGCTTTTCAAGCCTGGTATGTGTCTTATGGCCTTCCCATAAGACAGATAGAAGGCTTGAAAAGACCTGGGCTTGCCATAAGGCATAGCAGGGTATTTTAAGTATGACAATCCTGTAAAGTTTGCCATAAAGCCATTATTATTAAAATCGTTATTACCTGACAGCATTACGAAGCAACTGATGGTTTAAATTTCATTCGGACAAAGCCATACTCATAGATATTTAAACAAAATATTCCACTTTTGATAGGTCAAGAAACGCTCTAGAACTTTTCATTTCAACCATATCGAAGGTTGTTGGGTTGTTTTACCTCTGAGCGGCACTTTTTTTGCACACCATGGGCTAAATGGCCAGGTCACATGGACCCCGAAGTCTCAGAGAAGGTTGGGGGAGGGGACCCACTGGAACAGCTGTTGGGAGACAGATGGTATCCTCCCGTCAAGGCCATCCAGCGTGTTCTTTAACGTTGGGTTGTTTTACCTCTAAGCGGCACTTTTTTGCACACCATGGGCTAAATGACTAGGTCACAAGGACCAAGAAAGCTCAGAGAAGGTTGGGGGAGGGGACCCACTGGAACAGCTGTTGAGAGACACATGGTAGCCTCCCGTCAAGGCCATCCAGCGTGTTCTTTAACGTGCACAGGTTATGGCTCTCCCCACACGGGGCCAAGGCTTAACGTCCCATCCGACGGACGGCGGCCTTTCCAAGCCCATCGGTGTCCCCTACTGACCGTGGGCAAGGCGGGGAATTTTGCGGAGATAAATCTCAACGCTGACCCAGTTGGGACTCGAACCTGGGAACTACAGATTACGAGTCTGGCGCGCTACCGACTGAGCCACCCCCGCCCCCAGTAGTAAAAGGTAGGTCGTGTTGTATTGTGTTATATTATTCAGAGTATAAAGGTTGTTTTTATTTCGTTCAAGATGAAGCCTAGTTCCATTGGTGAAAGGAAGTCAACGATAAATGTTTGTTTTTAAGTCTTCTTTTATGAGAGATCATTGTCAGATGCCTCGCATTAATAAAATATAAAGAATTATTAAGGCAACTAAACAGTATATCATAAATGAATTTCAACATAAATTTGTTTAAAGTTGTGAAATAATAGTGTTATGAATTAAATTGGTGAAACTGAGCGTGGGTTCAGTTAACCCATTAATTCCCAAAGGTAGAAATTATAATATTTTAAAGTTAGTACTTTTATTATAGACCAAAAATACATGTAAATAGGCAGTTGTGATAAAAAAAAGTAATTTGTGACCACAGAAGCCACAGAAAAATGTTGAGTATACGCAACTTTGGGATTATCAGAACATGAATACTGAAAGTTGAAACATTTGGAATTGTCTGAAGCAGTCTGCATGAAGATGAACTCGACACTTTTTACACATATATATTGTATTGCTTTTGCACTGTCGACTTCTTCTTGCTTTATTCTCCTGTTCAACTGTAACATGGCCAATATTATCGAACTGTACTTGGGGGGAGGGCTCAGTCGGTAGCGCTTCAGACTCGCAATCATTATATTATTGGATATAAAGTATCTTCTCGAACTATCTATTCGAACTAAATAATATCTACTCGTAATCTGTAGTTCCTAGGTTCGAGTAGATAGGGAGAAGGAAGGAAGAGATAGGGAAGAAAGATGATTGGAAAGGGAGTATAGAAGAGAGAAGGCGGAAAGGGATAGGGAGAATGAAGAAAGGGATAGGGTAGAAAGAGATTGGAAAGAAAGTATAGAACAGAGAAGGCAGAAAGGGATAGGAGAATGAAGAAAGAAGACTGGAAAGGAAGTATAGAAGAGAGAAGGCAGAAAGGGATAGGGAGAATGAAGAAAGTGATAGGGAAGAAAGGAGATTGGATTTGGGTTGTTTTACCTCTGAGCGGCACTTTTTTGCACACCATGGGCTAAATGGCCATGTCACATGGACCCCGAAGGCTCAGAGAAGGTTGGGGGAGGGGACCCACTGGAACAGCTGTTGGGAGACAGATGGTAGCCTCCCGTCAAGGTCATCCAGCGTGTTCTTTAACGTGCACAGGGTATGGCTCTCCCGCACACGGGGCCACGGCTTAACGTCCCATCCGACGGACGGCGGCCTTTCCAAACCCATCGGTGTCCCCTACTGACCGTGGGCAGCACGGGGAATTTTGCGGAGATAAATCTCAACGCTGACCCAGCTGGGACTCGAACCTGGGAACTACAGATTACGAGCCTGGCGCGCTACCGACTGAGCCACCCCCGCCCCTAAAGGAGATTGGAAAAAAAGTATAGAACAGAGAAGGCAGAAAGTGATAGGGAGAATGAGGAAAGTGATAGGGAAGAAAGAAGATTCGAAAGGGAGTATAGAAGAGAGAAGGCAGAAAAGGATAGGAGAATGAAGAAAGAGATAGGGAAGAAAGCAGATTGGAAAGGAAGTATAGAAGAGAAAAGGCAGAAAGGGATAGGAGAATGAAGAAAGTGATAGGGAAGAAAGAGGATTGGAAAGGAAGTATGGAAGAGAGAAGGCAGAAAGGGATAGGAAGAATGAAGAAAGTGATAGGGAAGAAAGTAGATTGGTGAGGAAGTATAGAAGAGAGAAGGCAGAAAGGGATAGGAGAATGAAGAAAGTGATAGGGAAGAAAGAAGTTTGGAAAGGAAGTATGGAAGAGAGAGGCAGAAAAGGATAAGGAGAATGAAGAAAGGGATAGGGAAGAAAGAAGACTGGAAAGGGAGTATACAAGAGAGAAGGCAGAAAGGAATAGGAGAATGAAGAAAGTGATAGGGAAGAAAGAAGATTGGAAAGGAAGTATGGAAGAGAGAAGGCAGAAAGGGATAGGGAGAATGAAGAAAGTGATAGGGAAGAAAGTAGATTGGTGAGGAAGTATAGAACAGAGAAGGCAGAAAGGGATAGGGAGAATGAAGAATGTGATAGGGAAGAAAGAAGATTGGAAAGGAAGTATGGAACAGAGAAGGCAGAAATGGATAGGGAGAATGAAGAAAGTGATAAGGAAGAAAGAATATTGGAAAGAAAGTATAGAACAGAGAAGGCAGAAAGGGATAGGGAGAATGAAGAAAGTGATAGGGAAGAAAGAAGATTGGAAAGGAAGTATAGAAGAGAGAAGGCAGAAAGTGATAGGGAGAATGAAGAAAGTGATAGGGAAGAAAGAGGATTGGAAAGAAAGTATAGAACAGAGAATGCAGATAGGGATAGGGAGAATGAAGAAAGTGATAAGGAAGGAAGAAGATTGGAAAGAAAGTATAGAACAGAGAAGGCAGAAAGCGATAGGGAGAATGAAGAAAGTGATAGGGAAGAAAGAAGATTGCAAAGAAAGTATAGAACAGAGAAGGTAGAAAGGGATAGGAGAATGAAGAAAGAGATATAGAAGAAAGAGATTGGAAAGAAAGTATAGAAGAGAGAGGGCAGAAAGGGATAGGGAGAATGAAGAAAGTGATAAGGAAGAAAGAATATTGGAAAGAAATGATAGAACAGAGAAGGCAGAAAGCGATAGGGAGAATGAAGAAAGTGATAGGGAAGAAAGAAGATTGCAAAGAAAGTATAGAACAGAGAAGGCAGAAAGGGATAGGGAGAATGAAGAAAGTGATAGGGAAGAAAGAATATTGGAAAAATAGGATAGAACAGAGAAGGCAGAAAGGGATAGGAGAATGAAGAAAGAGATAGGGAAGAAAGAGGATTGGAAAGGAAGTATAGAACAGAGAAGGCAGAAATGGATAGGGAGAATGAAGAAAGTGATAGGGAAGAAAGAAGATTGGAAAGGAAGTATAGAAGAGAAGGAGGGAGAAAGGGATAGGGAGAATGAAGAAAGGGATAGGGAAGAAAGTAGATTGGAAAGGAAGTAGAGAAAAGAGAAAATTTATCATTTACGTCTAGTTGGTCATTATCTGATAAGTGTATATTTTGTTTGATGGAATCAAATCTATTCCTACTCATGCAATATCTCACCAATGGTATACCTTTGTCCTCATCCTTCGACCAATACATTTTTATAGCTGGTAAGGTATGGTAACCGGTAATAATCAATATACCACAAAAGGGCTTCAGACTTGCCTTGTTTAGTTCAAAAGAATGTCGATTATGATCATTCGCATATTTTTTTAAAGAACCAGCAATTTTTCCCCATACATCATCACTAAAATATAAAGAAAAATTATGGTATGGAGACTCGCCACTAATTTTGTTTTTAATTTCCTCTATCATAATATGTTCTTCTTTTTGTGGTAAACTTTTCTAACTCGGAATTTCTTTTTTTCACTTCGGTATAACTTTTTTTGCTTTTGTTTTTGACAGTTGTTCTACTGGAAGTTTTCACTTTCTTGGAACTTGATGCTGTAGATTGGTCTACTTCGACATCTTGAGCTTCATCAGGTAAATTTTTACATGCACCTCGTAGGTTTTAGCTACGTCTGACAAAACGTTTTCACTCTCACATATATCACCACTAATATCCTCCTCATCTGTAAGTTGGTGGTATGTACACCGCGTCAAATTTTCAGTTTGTCGCAAATCGTCATCCTCTTCTAATATAGCCATTACTTCTGCAGTTGACAAAGGTCTATTTTTCCCCCACCACTGAGCCCAAAACATTTAAAATGAAATATCCTAAGATAGCAAAACAACGATTTATTATTGAATGTATTTACATCATAATAAATACCTACTTGAACTGTATATTTTTAGTATTACTGCCGAATTTACACTTCACTAATTACCTAACACCAATTATTCTTATACTAACAAGACGAAAAGCTTAGTCCAACTTCACAAATCTCTGAACACTGACGATGTCACTCATATCAGAACTAAAATCGTAAGAATAGACTCGTTCGCAATGAGTCATCAAACGTGTGGCAGACATAATATGCACATGTTGTGCAATCCCAATGTTTCGTAAACGCAACATTACTCTAAATGTTATACTCTGCAAAAACTAAACAAATATTTCCTAATTATATGAAACATTGTCTTAAATGAAATGTATGTGAAGCTATTTTCATAAATTCTTAGGACATTTAGTATTTCTACATATCTTTTTTAGACCTGTCAAACTGCAAAAGATTAGATAGACTGTTTAGGTATAGTTTTAATATGAATAATAATTAGGCTTTTATTTTATATTGATAAATATGTATGCTTGGACATAAAAGACTATGTCCTTTATAACATACATTGGCTTAAAATTGGATTAGTAGGAAAATATATATATTTTTATTATTACTTGAAGAATATTTCGTTTTAGCAACGTTGGGGATTAATGGGTTAAATAATATATAACAATGATAATTCTAAAACAATGTAATTCATTACAAAAGTATGAATGATATCACTTATACAAACTAAATTCAACCAGTGCTTTTCGTATATGTGAGCATATCTACAATCTATCTAGAATCTTACAAACAACTAAATGCAATTACACCTATCCCTCGATTTACACTGAAGATAGGTTCTGCACAAAACCGTGTAAATCGAAATCCGTGTAATCGAAATCAAAACCGTGTAAATCGAAACTGAATTATGCACTTTTTAGTGTTTTTTTCGTTTCACACGGTTTTATATAGCAAAATCCAAGATTTCGATTTACACGGTTTTGCGCGGAAACTATCTTCAGTGTAAATCGAGGGATAGGTGTACATACCAAGTGATGAACTTTTCTGACAGAAAAGACCAGCTCTATCTACTTGACTAACCTATTACCTATTCATTTTTATTGCCATGTCCCTTGTACAACTTTCACCTCAGCCTAAACAATCCTTTACGTTTTCTTACTAGTTTTACTAACAAAATTCTACACTAAATAACTCTTTTAACCTCCCGCGAAATCACCACTTAAAATACTTCTTCCATAGATTGTTTCGTCACGTAAAAAGATTAGACTAACTTCATTTCCTTTTGCATTTCAACTGTGTTTCATAACAACACTTTTTTTTTTTTCTTATTCTTTCAGTCAAGTTCGTTCGATGTCGTTGGTGACGTAGCTCTCACGCTGAAGCATACGCGAGCGTTCATGACGAGTTTATCATAAATTCATTGTAGCACGTTCATCTGTCGTAACAATAGGTTCCATTTTGTATTAGGGTTGGATTGTTTTACCTCTGAGCGGCACTTTTTTGCACACCATGGCTAAATGGCCAGATCATATGGACCCCGAAGTCTCAGAGAAGGTTGGGGCTAGGGGACCCACTGGAACAGCTGTTGGGAGACAGATGGTAGCCTCCCGTCAAGGCCATCCAGCGTGTTCTTTAACGTGCACAGGGTATGGCTCTCCCACACACAGGGCCACGGCTTAACGTCCCAACCGACGGACGGCGGCCTTTCGAAGCTCATCGGTGTACCCTACTGACCGTGGGCAGGGTGGGGAATTTTGCGGAGATAAATCTCAACGCTGACCCAGCTGGGACTCGAACCTGGGAACTACAGATTACGAGCCTGGCGCGCTACCGACGGAGCCACCTTCGCCCCTTTGTATTAGGAGTAAATATTGACATCACAGAGGTCTGGTAGGAGCTTGTCAGTTTGTATGCCATAATACGTAAAAGCTCTATGAGGATGACAGGACCTCAGCATCAAAAGAAAACATACATCCATGACTTACCCGTGGCTCGAACCCAGATACTTTAGATCAGCAGCCAAGCGCAGTAATCACACGGCCACGGGACGGTACTGTAGTATAAACATTAGAAAATTAGTTAACCATAATATATCATTCTTCTTATGCTTTAACTTTTGCTGATGATCAGAAAAACCTGTGTTTAGATAGACACCTTCATCTAATAAAAAAAAAAACTTCCTCAACACTTCCGCGCCAGGCTAGGAATCTGTAGTTCCCAGGTTCGAGTCCCAGCTGGGACAGCGTTGAGATTTATCTCCGGAAAATTCCCCGCCCTGCCCACGGTCAGTAGGGGACACCGCTGGGTTTGGAAGGCCGCCGTCCGTCGGATGGGACGTTAAGCCGTGGCCCCGTGTGCGGGAGAGCCATACCCTGTGCACGTTAAAGAACACGCTGGATGGCCTTGACGGGAGACTACCATCTGTCTCCCAACAGCTGTTCCAGTGGGTCCCCTCCCCTAACCTTCTCTGAGCCTTCGTGGTCCGTGTGACCTGGCCATTTAGCCCATGGTGTGCAAAAAAGTGCCACTCAGAGGTAAAACTACAACCCAATTTCTGAGGGAAATTCTTCTGTTTAACCTTTCAAAGTCTAAATTATTGTCTCTAGAGTTCATTTGAAGGAACTATAAATATCACTCGTGTAAAACTGTGATGACTTTACGCTACGATGAATTGATGCTGCGATGAACTGATGTTGTCATTAATTGACTGCGGTGAATTAAGCGCTGTGAATTGACGGGACTCCTCAAAATTTCATAATAACCAAACATGAAAGAGAAATATTGAAAGGTAAAGTCGGTAGAAAAGCATACACAAGGCAAAAAAAATATTAAAACTAAGCTAAACTTTAATTTTAGGGAAAACACTATCTATTCATATGTATGTGCAGTGTGTTTTACTGGATAGGTTGTAAAAACTTAGATGACTTTTCTTCATAGTCATAATAATTTATTCTGAAGCAGCAGCTGTTGTCGATAGTTGGGGATTCATAAGAGTATGTCTATAGTTTGCTTGAATCATTTTTTTAAGTCTGCCTGTTTGAATGCGTCCCTTCTCTCACGAAGGGCGGGGGTGGCTCAATCGGTAGCGCGCCAGGCTCATAATCTGTAGTTCCCAGCTGGGTCAGCGTTGAGATTTATCTCCGTAAAAATTTCCCCGCACGTGGAAAGGCCGCCGTCCGTCGGATGGGACGTTAAGTCGTGGCCCCGTGTGCAGCAGAGTCATACACTGTGCACGTTAAAGAACACACTGGATGGCCTTGACGGGAGGCTACCATCTGTCTCCCAACAGCTGTTCCAATGGGTCCCCTCCCCCAACCTTCTCGGAGCCTTCGGGGTCCTTGTGGCCTGGCCATTTAGCCCATGGTGTGCAAAAAAGAGCCACTCAGAGATAAAACAATTCAATCCAATCTTCTGTCACGCAAACATGAAAAATGTATTACAGTTTGGGCACTGAAGTAGTTTTGACGTCAACAAATTTCGTTGTATTTTCCAGCATTCCAGCTAATAAATTTATTAAGAAAACAGCTTGCCGTAGTTTTACGTCTTCTCAACCTTCGACATCAGCCAACACCTCCTACAACAGAAGGTCTGTGGCCCAGGTTATGACGTCAGCATAAGTAGTCATGTCAGTCAGTCAATCAAAAAAAAAAACTCTAGACTACCGGAAACTCGGGGCTTTTCGTCTCTCTCTTCCAGATCGTCAAGAATGGAGCAATTGCCTAAAAGCAAGACCTCACCTTAGTTCAAAGTTCCTTTAAATTCTTTCAAAAAGATCACAATTACACTGCTCACAAAAATTAGGGGATATTTCAAAATGAATGTGAAGCGATAAAAAAAGAAGCATTTGAATTGTTTTTATTAAACAAGAACATCAGAAAAGCAAACGACAAGTCAAAGAAAGTTGTACGATTATGCAAATGAGATGCAAAACCAACTTTGATGTCATTGCTGAAAATGCACTATTCAAAAGGCTGAAATTACTGGAGTATCAGCACGTTCTCTAATCTTGAAAGTGCACATCTTGCAATTTTCCAGCCCTTGCAATGCCCCTGAAACACGATTTGCCCGAATTCGAAGCCATAGGACGTCTTGAAGCTGGAAAAACACAGACGACAGTGGCAACAGCACTTGGAACATCCCAAAGCGTGATTAGCAGACTGTGGAATCGCTTTCAAGAGACTGGTACAGTACGAAGAAGACGAGGTCAGGGTCGCCCATCTGCAACAACAGCAAGAGATGACCGCTACTTGACCTTATTGGCAAGGAGGAACAGGCGCAACAATGCAACAGAGCTGCGGGGACAGTTCTTGCTGCCACTAGACAACGGATATACACCCAGACCATACGAAATCGGCTCCATCGTGTTGGACTGCATGCCCGGCGACCAATGGTATGCATTCCGTTATCTGCTGAACACCATAGAACCCATAGAAGGTGGGCTGATGAGCATTGTCATTGGACCCGTGATGAGTGGTCAACTGTCCTCTTCTCTGATGAGTCACGGTTCAGTCTGCAGCCTGACAATCATCGTGTCCTGATCTGGCGTGAACGAGGAACACGGGAGAATCCACGTTTTCATGCGAGAAAGGGACTCATTCGGTGGTGGTGGAATCATGATATGGGCTAGCATCAGCATTGGTGGTCGTACCGACCTCCACGTCATCAGAAACGGATCGCTGACTGCTGTTAGATATCGAGATGAAGTCCTGCACCCTATAGTGGTATCCTGTGCTGGAGCAGTTGGAAACAACTTTCTTTTCATGGACAATAATGTAAGGCTCCACCGTGCGCATCTCGGCAACAACATGCTTCAGGAGGCAGGAATCGAACGCATGGACTAGCCTTCACATTTTCCAGACCTGAATCCCATTGAACATGCTTGAGATGCACTGGGAAGACGTCTGGCAAACTGTCCAATGCCTCCCACAACACTTCTTGAGCTGGACGTTGCCCTGGAGCAAGAGTGGCAGAGGATCCTACAAGAACTGCTGGACATTCTGATCCTGTCCATGCCCCATCGCTTTCAGTGTCTTTTGGCAGTCTTGGGTGACCATACACCCAACTGAACAGTCAATGTGTGCCACTCTCGTCCAGTTTGACATACTTCTATTCACCCCCACCAATATGTCACTTGCTACTCAATCACGACATTGAGTTTGCACCTCATTTGCATAATCGAACAACTTTCTTTGACTTGTCATTTGATTTTCTGATGTACTTGTTTAATAAAAACAATTCAAATGCTTCTTTTTTTATCGCTTCATATTCATTTTGAAATATCCCCTAATTTTTGTGAGCAGTGTATGTAAAAATTTCAAAGTTTCTCGAAAGCAAACTCTTCTTAAAGAGTGTTCTTCTTGGCCTAATAGACTTTTAAGATTCAATTCAGTAACATTATTTCTTTTTAGACTGTTTATTAATTCTCTCCTTTGATTTTCATATTCTTCACAATTAAGAAGCACATGTGATACTGTTTCTTCCACATTGCAATGAACACAGTTCGGAGAATTTACTTTTTTCATTTTGAATAAGGAATCGTTTAATAAAGTTGAGCCCGTTCTGAGCCTGGTGATACAGATAATATTCCTTCTGATCAAACCAAAGTTTCGAAAGGGAGAAATCTCATTCTCAATCATGCTTCGATGATTGAATCTCCCAGATGTTAATACCTCAAAATGATACTGAAATGTTTCGTTTAATTTTTTCTTAATTAACTTCTTGAGATGTGCATTTCCCATGTAGGAGTAGAGGGATTTTTCATGCAAGAATGCTGCTTTTGCCAAAAGGTCAGCGAATTCATTACCCTGGAACCCCACATGTGCAGGGATCCATTGTAGTGTAAATTCTGCGCCATGTTTCATGATGATTGCTGAGAATTTTAATATGCTCTGAAAAATTCTATTATTGCTGGATCGGCAGGGGTCACCTTCAAGAAAATGCAATGAGGAACTGCTGTCTGTTACATTTTTTGATGTGACTGTTTAATGCACCATTTAAGTGCCAAGTCAATGGCGTACAATTCCGAGGTGAGAACTTCTGTTACGCTTTGAAGTCGCACTGCCTCAAAATGCGAGACTTCGGGAACACAAAAGGCAGCAGCCGCTCTTCCCAAATGGCTCTCAAAAGA
Source organism: Ryuthela nishihirai (assembly GCA_038380435.1). Classification (NCBI taxonomy): domain Eukaryota; kingdom Metazoa; phylum Arthropoda; class Arachnida; order Araneae; family Heptathelidae; genus Ryuthela; species Ryuthela nishihirai. The sequence continues at coordinate 18,618,231 of JAWZYU010000001.1, read as the reverse complement.
TCCGTTCGTGAAGATCGTCACATGATCTTTAGAATGGTTGTAAACGAATTCTGAAGCAATTATGTTTTGAGCCGCAATATCCATTTCTTTTTAGTGGAGAAACCAGGGATGGAAAATGAGCAATTTCCAGCAGGTCCCCTCCCCCAACCTTCCTGAGCCTTCGGGGTCCTTGTAACCTGGCCATTTAGAACATGTTGTGGAAAAAAGTGCTGCTCAGAAGTAAAACAAACCAAGTTGAATGCATTTTTTGAAATAATAATCTTTATTCACATTCATGCTTGTTATACAAGAGTTTAACAAATGACCCGCAAAGCATCTGCAGGAGAGAAGAATAACTTACATGAAAATACATAAGATATAGTTTGTTAGGTTTTTCAAAGTCATCGAATTATGTGAATTACAGTGGAAACTCCATTGTGGTGGTTAAAATTTTTACATTGATATCAATGCCGAGAAGAAAATTTTCAGTCTTATTTTTGATTTCTTTAAATTTCTTTAATAAAATAATTTCCCTTGGTAATTGATTGAACACGTAAGGTATTGTATATGCCCTAGTACATTTTCCGCAATTGTTTAATATTTTTGGAAGTTGGAAATAATATTTGGATTATAATCTTTTGTTTTTTTTCATGAGAGATTTTAGATTTAATTTGATTGTAAAAAAATTATTTTAAACTGAATGTGTATTTGTAAAGGTTGTAAAAAGTATGCCTAGATAATTTAGTCTTTCTTCACTATGATAAAATTAATTTCTTAAGTTGTGTGTGATTATATTTTTAGCAATCAATGATTGAATAGTTTCTATTTTCTTTATATTTGTGAGGTTAGTTGAGCCGTATACTGACAAACCATAAGTCAATATAGATTCACTGATAGCTTTGTAAACCAAAAATACATGTATGTGTGCTTCCAGCAAATTGTAGTTTGTAAAATGTAGATGCACATAGATGCAATTTCCCTGCTGACCTTTGAATAAGTATATTCCATCGTAAGGTTGTGTCCATGTAAAGTCCGAGATATTTATGGCTCTAAATACGCTTAATAACATCACAGCCGCAACAATCAGGGTCAGGAGTTATCATATGACACAAGGGTTTGCAGTTTTTTATTGCATAAGATGAAAGATCATAATATCCTGGTGAATGAAAGCTCATTCATTTGGTTCTATGCGAATTTTTATAAATACGATTAATGTGAGACCAGTTAGTAATTTTGTTAAAATCATCTTGCGTATCTCAGACTGTGTCTCCTATATTGTGATTCACGTTAACCAAGGTGGTGTCATCAACATATATAATATATAAGAAGAGCCCTTCAGTTTAAGGTTAGCTACATCATTAATATAAATAATGAATAAGAGCGGACCTAAAATTGAACCTTGTGGGACACCAGTGTACACTGTTCTCTTCTAACTTAAAATGCCATTATATTTTATTAATGCACTCAGTTTATTATGCACTCAGTTTTTTAAATAATTTTCCAACTATTTAAGTGTAATACCTCGAATACCATAGGTATACATTTTTTGAAGTACAGTATCGTGAACTAATGTACCAATGCTTTACAAAAGTCCAGAAAGATAGCAGCTGCTTTTTTTCCGTTGTTTAAAGTTCCGTTAATGACGTCAGAAAACTCCGTTAAAGTCTAATAGTATTTTTATTTTTGTGGAAACCATATTGCTTTTCACTAATAATATTATGTTTTTTCAAGAAATTAGCTAGAATATTAGCTACATATCTTTCAAGTATTTTGTGAAGAACAGGTGAAATGGCAATGGGACTATAGTTAGTGCAATCGAATTTGGTTCCAATTTTGAAAATTGGCCTTAAAATAGCAATTTTGGGTTTGTTAGGGATGTTTCCTGTAGATATTGGGTTGGGTTGTTTTACCTCTGAGCGGCACTTTTTTGCACACCATGGGCTAAATGGCCAGGTCACAAGGACCCCGAAGGCTCAGAGAAGTTTGGGGGAGGGGACCCACTGGAACAGCTGTTGGGAGACAGATGTTGGGAGACAGGCCATCCAGCGTGTTCTTTAACGTGCACAGGGTATGGCTCTCCCGCACACGGGCCACGACTTAACGTCCCATCCGACGGACGGCGGCCTTTCCAAGCCCATCGGTGTCCCCTACTGACCGTGGGCAGGGCGGGGAATTTTGCGGAGATAAATCTCAACGCTGACCCAGCTGGGACTCGAACCTGGGAACTATAGATTACCAGCCTGGCGCGCTACCGACTGAGCCACCCCCGCCCCTTCCTGTAGATATGCTTTCATTAATAAAGTTCGTCACGAGATCAGTTAAGGATATTTTGCACGCTTTAATGTGTTTTACATGTACCTGATCGTATTCCCAAGATTTTCTTTCATTTAAATCACTTAGAATTTTGAAAGTTTCTTGTTTTGAGATGGGAGGAATAAAAATTGAGGGAATAGAATGTTGGATATGTTTAGGAACTATAGAGAGATTCTGTATACGGTTATCGTCTCTAAGATGGGCAATAATGTCTGCTGTTGTTGTTAAATTTCTCTGCTGCTTGAGTTTCAGACGTACTTTGTCGCACATTCTTCATGATAAAATCGGCAATGGCAGTGTTACGTTTATTGTTGATAATTTGGTTGATGAGTTCCCAATTTTGCTTTCGATTTTTTTTACAGGACTCAAATTGTTTGAAGTAATATTTTTTTTTCCTGCCTAATAAGGTACGTGTCTGTGTTTCTTAAGTTTGTGTATAGTAGTTTAAGATTTCTGTTTTCTGTATTTTTGTAGTCAATCGAAGCCGATTCTCTTTTTCTTATTAAGTTTAGTATTTCCTGATTTATCCTGTCTTTGCAGCAATTGCGTTGTTTAATTTTTGATGCACCCGAAAGTTTATTAAATTTGTTACTTTTAACAATCACTGTATATTTTTTTATGAATGCTTCATAAAGTACGTCTATTGGTTCTGAATTTACGTCTATTGATTCTGAATTTGGGGTTTCGTTTCCAGCCAGCTTCGTCCAGCCAGTTTGTTAGGCTTATTTCTTTGCCTATGTATTTATGATCTAAGATAGTTTTTGTGTTAAAATTGCAGTCTAGCTTTTTAGTGTAATTGGACGAATTCCCAAGTTTTTTTCCCCGCAAGTTGACGCAATTAAATGTGATCTGCGATTCTTCTGCAACAAATTATTGAATTTAATGTCAAGTCTGACGTTAATGTGATCATTGCATGTCTCAGAGAGAGTCACCAATGATGTCTTACCTAGTTGATTGGCTGTTTTACCTCTGAGTGCACTTTTTTGCACACAATGGGCTAAATGACCAGGTCACATGGACCCCGAAGGCTCAGACAAGGTTAGACGAGGGTACCCACTGGAACAGCTGTTGGGAAACAGATGGTAGCCTCCTGTCAAGGCCATTCAGCGTGTTCTTTAACGTGCGCGGGGTGTTTCTCTAGCCCACGAAATACGGCTTAACATCCCATCAGACGCACGGTGGCCTTTCCAAGTCCATCGGTGTCCCCTACTGACCGTGGGCAAGGGCGGAAAATTTTCTGGAGATAAATATCGACGCTGACCCAGATAGGACTCAAACCTGGGAACTGCAGATTAAGAGCCTGGCGCGCTACCGGCTGAGCCACATTCGCCCCATATTTCATGGCGCAAATGAATGAAACACCATATATGACATAAAACAATAAACTCCCAGAAGTTACATGGGCCTCGATACAATGACTCAGATCCGGCATGCACAAAAGATTTAGTTTCATGGGGGAAGGTCTGTGAATGAGATTTGATTATGGTTTCGCAATTACTGAGATATACCACCGTCCAGGAAACGTTAAAATAATATCAACAGGCAAAAAAATTCTGTAACTGTTATTTAGCTTGGGTAAGGAAAAACGAGTGAAAGGAAGTGCTGCTGAGGATTGTGTTGACGCCTGCTCTTGTGCACACGTTTCTTGACTTTATCTAGGATAGGAGCGGATTTCGCGAAGGACTGTTTCGCCGAATTCCCTAGGGAGTGTGCGCTGTGATATTTCTCGCGGCTGTAGGAGGTATTTAATTTCTTCTCGCCCAAAGCTTGGGCTTCGTTTCTTATGCACTTCAGGTCAGTGCTTATATATTATTTCTTTCGTCTAAGAATTCGATGACATATCGAAAATTCAAATATGGATGCAGTAGAGGACTCTCGGGAGATTTTGATGGCAGACTCGGCTGGGCCGGCACTGCATTGGATATCGGACGACGATGTCTGGCAAATCTGTAGTCCTTCTGTTATTGAAGGGCATTTACCCTGCAAAGAGGTATCTCCTCCGCAGTTGTTGGATGGCATATCCCCGGCCCCAGGTGAAAACTTTGATCATTGTGTCGAAACCGGAGATAACTCTAACCCGCCTCAACGAGCTGCCAAAACGGATGCTGCTTCAACATGTAAATGTTTGACGCACAAACTTGATAAATTGGAGGAGGTAAACTCCATTTTACATCGTATGCCAAATATGACTCAGATTCATGGTCTTAACCCTGAAACTTATGCCACCTTTAAGACGGCCATCTTACAAAAATATTATATTGAAAAAGAAATCATGGAACATAATTGTGAATTCAAATTCACAACGTCAAACCAGCGGGTTGTTACCACTTCTAAGAATACGGAAATTTTGTTTCTGTTGTTACAACTGCTGATACAGTGGATAGTATGGACACAACAAACTATCCCACTTAAAAATAAATTCTCGGTTTTAGCCCTGAACTATGACTAAGTTGATGGATCAACGGATGTTATGGCTGCCTCTACCTCTGATAGGTCTTGCCGGTTGCATACGTCCTCAGTGACTGGTGCTAAACGGGAACAGATTCTACCAATTATTTTGAAGAGTCCAAAAAACTGGACCCTCTTACAACGAGAGCTTGCTGTTTTGGCAGTGGAGGCTTTCACTGCCAAATCAAATGGAGACACCATTCGTGTACAAACGAAGTGCACTCAGGATTTTCGCGTCTTCGTCAGATTGTTTGAAGGGTCACACTTTGAATTTCATACATATCAGCTTAAAGCTGAAAAAAATCTAAAAGTAGTTCTTAAAAATTTACCTCTGGATGTTACCTGCGACGAGCTTAGGACTGAGCTACTTGGCATGGGTTTGAACCATCTAAAAATTTCACAACTCAAACACGGTGCAGATGGAAAACCAATTCCCGTTTTTCTTGTAGAACTTTGGAAGAATACTGCAAATAAGAACATTTTCAACGTTACCAGTCTTTTTCACCTACGAATCAAGGTTGAAAATTATGGAAAAGGACCTGCACCCACTCAATGGGGGCGGGGGTGGCTCAGTCGGTAGCGCGCCAGGCTCGTAATCTGTAGTTCCCAGGTTCGAGTCCCAGCTGGGTCAGCGTTGAGATTTATCTCCGCAAAATTCCCCACCCTGCCCACGGTCAGTAGGGGACACCGATGGGCTTGGAAAGACCGCCGTCCGTCGGATGGGACATTAAGCCGAGGCCCCGTGTGCGGGAGAGCCAGACCCTGTGCACGTTAAAGAACACATTGGATGGCCGTGACGGGAGGCTACCATCTGTCTCCCAACAGCTGTTCCAGTGGGTCCCCTCCCCCAACCTTCTCTGAGCCTTCGGGGTCCATGTGACCTGACCATTTAGCCCATGGTGTGCAAAAAAGTAGCGCTCAGAGGTAACACAACCCAACAACCCACTCAATGTCACCGCTGCCAATTTTTTGGTCATGCGCAAAAAATGCAGAGTGGATGCCATAATAGGCCCGTTGCGTGGAATGCGCCGGGAATCATTTCACAACTACTTGTTCCGGAAGCAAGACTGATACCCCCCCCCCCCACTTGCGCTAATTGTGGGCTGGCACATACAGCTAATTATAAGGGATGTGCTTTCTATCCTAAACTTGGTTCTACCAAAACTATGCCTCCATCTCATAGACAATCAAAGTCTGTACCTCTGGGAAAGGGAAACGTGACTCCCCCGTTTGTTTTCCAAAACATCTACTTCTCTTTCGTATGCTGCTGCAGTTGCTTCTTCATCAACATCTAGGATTGGACACTCTACTGCTGTTCCTTCACCAGCTTCATATGAACGTACTTCTACTCCTGTTCAGCAGAAACCTAAAATGCAAACATCCTCTAAGAGGGATAAAAAAGAGTTGGACTCAATTGTGATTAATGATATCAAAGATGTTTTTTCCTTTGTCAAACAGTTAAATCTTGTGATATTCTGACCACCATTAAAAATTTATTTGCACAGTATCAAAGTGCTAAAGGCCTGAGGACCAAAATTGCTGTTGGGGTCCGAGCTTTTGATCTTCTACTCAACGCTCTGAACCCCGATGGGTGATTCACCTTATTATCAAGACCAGCTTCAGATTATTGCGTGGAATTGCAACGGCCTTAAAAGAGACCTTTTCGTGTTTCTGAACTTTCTTCTGCAGTTTAATGTGGATGTGGCTTAACTGAGCGAGACACACTTGAGGGCTAGTGATACGCTCAATGTCGCAAATTACAAAGTTTATCGAACTGACAGAATACATAATGGAGGTGGTGGGACAGCCATTTTTGTTAAGAGCTGTATTCCACACTTCCATTATCTGCTTCCTGAAGTGGTTTCCATTGAAGTAACTGATATCTCTATTCCCCAGACTAGTATTGGAAAACTAAACATCATTTGTGGTTATAAGCCTCCAAATATTATTTTGCGTTCTGTGGATCTGGATTGGATCTTTAAAACCGACTGTCCCACAATTCTTGCCGGTGATCTAAACTCCAAACATACTGCTTGGAATTCTCGAAGGTGTAACTTAAATATTCGCACCCTGCTTGAATATTCTACTAGTAAGGGGATCATTGTGGATGCGCCTTCCAGTCCCACTTTTTTTCCGTACAACCCGAAATACATGCCAGATGTGCTTGATATAGTCCTGCTGGGACACTTTATTCCGGCCTACAGTCTTCATACTACACAATCGCTAAACTCGGATCACATACCAATCTCTCTTCAGCTCTCCATATCGAATGTGGCAACTCCTCCTGTTTCCGTTTCAACAAATTGGGATGTTTACAAAGAACTTGTTCACGCTTCTCTCAAAGGTAAATGCAGTTCTCCGCATTTCCACAATATTGAGGCTGACATTGAAAATTTTACTGCTATGCTCACAGACCTTCTACTATGGCATATAAACTGACAGGCTCCTGTCAGACTTCTGTGGCAAGCAGCTGCTTGAGGGGGTATTTATTTTTTTTTATTTTATTCTTCATACATGTAAGAGGAAAGCCAGTAATACAATCTCTCTTCAGCTCTCCATATCGAATATGGCAACTCCTCCTGTTTCCGTTTCAACAAATTGGGATGTTTACAAAGAACTTGTTCACGCTTCTTTCAAAGGAAAATGCAGTTCTCCGCATTTCCACAATATTGAGGATGTCATTGAAAGGTTTACTGCTATTCTTCATACATGTAAGAGGAAGGCTAGTTATACGAGGAAAAATATTCCTGTGTATTTTAAATTACCTTCCCACCTACTTGAACTTGTCAAAGTCAAAAACCAAGCTAGACATCGGTGGCAAAGGTTTCGGTATCCTGCAGATAAAATATGTACTATGCCCTCAAGAACAGAGTTCGAGCAGATATCGCAGAATTCAGAGCAACCTCTCGGAAAAATAAGATCGAAAACCTCTCTGTTTATGATAATTCTATTTGGAACTTTACAAAGAGGCTAAAAAATCCTAAAAATAACTTCCCGCCTATACAAGGTGAAAAGGTTGTGGTATATAGTGATGCTGAGAAAGCTGAAGCATTTGCCTCAACATTGGTCACCCAGTTCCAGGAAAATTCTGACTTGTCAGAGGAAATTACTCAACGAGAGGTAAAAGATGAAATACATCATTTCTATCTGCGTCCCACAAGACAGACACTTTTCACTACCCCTAAGGAGATTAAGGCAGCAATCGGGAAGCTGAGGCAAAACAAGGCTCCTGGTTTGGATCTGGTTACAAATGCCATGATCAGAAATTTACCCGTCAATGCAATTGTATTTTTGTGTTCTATATTTAATGTCCTTATACGACATGGAGTTTTTCCTGAGGTATGGAAGCGAGCAAAGATCAAGATGATCCCTAAGCCAAGGAAAAATCACAAGTTTCCAAGTAGCTACCGTCCGATTAGCCTGTTGTCTTGTCTGAGTAAGCTGTTGGAACGAATAATGTTGAATCGAATGCAGACATTCGTCTCTCAACATCAGGTGATTCCGGATATACAATTTGCTTTCCGGAAAAAGATGTCAACGGATCACCAGCTTTTACGAGTCGTTGGTAAACTAAAGGAATCCTTAAATAAGAAGGAATTCGTAGCTGCTGCCTTTCTCGATGTGGCCAAGGCCTTCGACAAGGTTTGGGTTGATGGGCTGATTTCTAAGCTCATCAGGGCAAAGGCCCCATCAGGGATGATTCTTTTTATCGAATCCTATTTACATCACCGTAATTTTCAAGTATGTGTCAATGAGTGTCTATGTGCAGTCCAGAGTATACAGGCAGGGGTCCCACAGGGTTCCCTTCTTTGCCCTGTTCTGTTCTCTATCTACATGCACGATTTCCCCTGGCATGAACGTTTGTTTTATGCTATGTACGCGGACGACATAGCTATACTTTCTCCATCTCTGAGGTCTTCGATAGCTATAGACAGGCTGCAGAAAAGTCTAGACCTGGCGGAAAAATGGTACGATAAATGGAAGATCAAAATAAATGTTGACAAATGTTCAGCGCTACTATTTTCACTGAAGAAAGTTTCTTGTGACAGCAGTTTATGTATATTTAATAACCCGATTCCTTGGCAAAAGACAACAAAGTATTTAGGGCTGATTTTGCATCAAAAATTGAAGTGGAACGACCACATTAAATATATCATTCATAAAGCTAACATCATCCGATGCCAACTTGGACCCTTGTTGGGTCGAAATTCGATCCTTTCTATTGATCACAAATTACTTCTGTACTTTTCTGATGCCCCTGTCTGGGCGAATACGACCAAGGCAAATATCCGTTGTTTACAACGATATCAAAACAAAGTGCTACGACAGGTTACGAATGCTCCCTGGTTCGTCACCAACAGAAGAATTCATCACGATCTTGGAGTTGAACCCATATACAAATTTATTAAGAACACCTCAAGGGTTTTCTTTGATGGTGTTGATTCAAACCCACATGATTTGATTTCTCCTCTATTGCATTATTTGTTCGATCCTCAGAGCAGGATCAAAAGAGCAAGAACCCTGATATACGATATGGATACCTTTTTGGTTTAGTTCTTGCTTTCTGCTCCTGTCCTACGTGTTCTTTTCATAGCCCTTCGTGGTTTCACCATAGCTTGGTGTACTACATTTTGTATTGTCTTTGACTCATGGCCTTATCGGCGATCATCAGATGAATATGGTTATGGGGTCATTTGATCCTGGCACAATGAATGTTATGTTTCAGCTATCAGCTATCATCTCTTAAAACATGAAAGGTTATTTTAATATAACCTCTGGGAATAAGGTAGCAAAGCATTGATATCTATATAGATATGTAAATGTTATGACCATCACACTCTATCACCAAAATTTCAAATTTCTACGATAAGTAGATCGTTTGCAATATTCGTTTAAACTTTTACTTTTCCGCCCACCATTTTTCATCGCCAGAGGGCTGTTACTTAACCCTATCCCTTCCTTATCGTCCTCTAATAATGAGTATTCCAACTAGTGGACAATTCGGAAAACGCAAATATTACTACCTGCAAAGCAAAAAATATTTTTTTCATTTTTCTCTTACAATTAAGTTGAATTTTGCCACCCTCCTGGGGCTCAGTGATCAAGCCATTGTTGCGAATGAAAACTTCGTGACATTCACGTTTCAACACTAAAATTTAAAATTTCTTGCATAAATGTATCACTTGTAATATTCGTCTAAATATTTGCAGTTTTGAAACTTTTCCACTGTTAGAGGGCGTTGTTATAGTTTTCCAGAAAGTGCAAATTGTAATAGTTCATCAGTGACTATCGAACCTATAATGAACTTTTAATTTGTATCTAAAAGCAAAGAGTTATCTTTTAAAATAAAAAACTGCACCCCCCCCCGACTGGCTCCTCGTCTAGCTTCGTGGCCTTTAATTCTCTCAAGAAAATTTGAAATTTCTACGATAAGTACATCGTTTGCAACATTCGTTTGAACGTTTGGCTTTCTTCGATTTTCTTTCCTACCGGTAGAGGGCGCTATTAAACGAATTGGGATATTTGGAAAATGCTTATCTTAATATTTCGTCAATACCTATCCATCTCAGAAATAACTTTTTCTGAAAAAAATTAACGTCTACAGACGGGAAAACAGATGACAAAAGGAAAACATTACTTTCTTTTAAAAAATGAGCCAGAAAAAATATAAATTATACACCTGCATCCAGAAATTCTCTGTGAATCGTTCAAATACTCTTAACCTAATGTAAAAATAAGTCCTAATTCTTTCGAACAGTCAACTGCCTCTGGCAGATTTTGAAGTAACGACCTCTACTTCGAAACATGAGTAAGACTCTCTCTGTTACGCCACTTAAGTACGGAAGTTGACTTTCACGCAGCGGAAGTTTCATTTATTTCACTGAGACAGCGTGAGAAAGTACGATTTATCACGGGTTGGTTTCTTTTACTTCTGAACTGCGTTTTATGCACATAATGGGATAAATATTTTTGTTTGATGGCTTTGGGTTGTTTTACCTTTGAGCGGCTCTTTTTTTACATACAATGGGCTCAATGACCAGATCACAAGGACCCTGAAGGCTCGGAGAAGGTTGGGAACCCACTAGAACAGCTGTTGGGGGACAAGGATGAAGATGTATAATTTATTATACACACAATGGTAACGACCTATACTTCGAAACAGGAGTACCTTGTCCCCCAACAGTTCGAAACACGAGTAACCATGAGTACCTTGTCCCCAACAGCTGTTCTGTTTAACCCACTAGAACAGCTGTTGGAGGACAAGGATGAAGATGAATAATTTATTTTATATTCTCTCCCGCACACGGAGCCACGACTTAACGTCCCATCCCACGGACGGCGGCCTTTCCAAGCCGATCGGTGTCCCCTAGTGATCGAGGGTAGAGCGGAGAGTTTTGAGGAGATAAATCTCAATGCTGTCCCTGCTGATACACGAACCTGGAAATTGCAGATTACGAGTCTGGCGCGCTACCGACTGAGCCACTCCCGCCCCATGTTTCTTGGCGCAACTGAATGAAACACTATATATGACATAAAATAATAAATACCTAAGAGCTGCATGGGCCACGATATAATGACTTGCATCCACCATGCACACAAGATTTAGTTTCATAGGAGAAGGTCTGGGAATAAGATTTGATTAGGGTTTCACAATTACTGAAATATACCACCGTCCAGAAAACGTTTAAATGATATCTATATTGAATAAAATGCCATAGTTTTCTTTATGTATTTTTAGTGCCATACATATGCTATGTGGATAAAATAAATTTTCCCAGAGAGAAGCGTTTTGGATTTTACAGCAGGTGCTGAGGTCCTGCCATCCTCATTTCGAATGCATAAATCATAATTAGACGGGAAGATTTCTGCCTGAAGATCGAACACAAGGAGTGGCGTTACGGTTTGTTCAATTAGCGGCTGCTTATGATCGGGGGGGGGGAAGGAAACAAGCAGGAGAAAGTCGAGGCGGCAGTCGGCCGGACTGTCGTTTTGCATGACGGCCGGCAAAGATACGGACTGGCTTTCATATGGCTAAAAGAAATGTAGACAACTGAGTCACATTGAATCAGGCTCACATGATGTCTCTCCCATACAGAAAATGATTTGCTGGCACCAGTTCATTGGTGAGTCACCGCAAATTCAGCTGCCATGCCAAAGTAGTTTACAAAGAATAATTCCAGTGCATAAATCTCTGAAACCTAATGATGCATAGCTAGAGGAGTGGCAGCTACTGTAAAAGTAATATAGGAAATTTTAAAAAGATTTCAACATCTCTTCCGAGTGGTTAGCGCGCTTGGCAACTGATCTACGGGACCTGGGTTCGAGCCCTGGGTAAGGCATGGATGTATGTGTCGTTTTTCTGCTGAGGTCCTGCCATTCTCTCCGATCTTCTACTGTGGCATATAAACTGACAGGCTCCTGTCAGACTTCTGTGGCAAGCAGCTGCTTGAGGGGGTATTTATTTTTTATTTTAAAATAATTTCGATATATTAATTGCTAGGTTAAAAAATATATACCGTCCCGTAGACGAGTGGTTAGCACGCTTGGCTACTGTCCTACGGGACCTGGGTTCGAACCCAGGGTAAGGCATGGATGTGAGTGATGTTTTTCTGCTCAGGTCCTGCCATCTTCACAGACCTTCTACTATGAGATATTAAACTGACAGGCTCTTGTCAGACCTCTGTGGCAAGCAGCTGCTTGAGGGGGTATTTATTTCTTTTAAATATACGAAAAAAACAACTAAGTTTAAAAAAAAAAATGGTCAATAAAATTTTAATGGTGGTTTCTGCTTTTCAGTATTCTATAGTAATAATTTCATGCTCTAGTTTAGATAAAGCCTCTAGCTAAACGAGGAAATATACTGTTTTCCATAAAGTAAGGAACAACCTGGAAACTCATTGGCTCTGCCTCATGTGAGTGAGAAGATATATATATATATAAGCACTGTGCCTAAGAGTAACAGTTGAAAAATAGAATGAAACTTTTAATTCCCAAAATTGTAAAGGAATATAGACACATGGTAGAAAGATGAAGGTCAACTGATAGCCCATTGGTTCAATATGGAGTATCATCACCAGTTACGCTATGCCACAGATAAAGGAGGTTGGGTTGGGTTGTTTTACCTCTGAGCGGCACTTTTTTGCACACATGGGCTAAATGGCCAGGTCACATGGACCCCGAAGGCTCAGAGAAGGTTGGGGGAGGGGACCCACTGGAACAGCTGTTGGGAGACAGATGGTAGCCTCCCGTCAAGGCCATCCAGAGTGTTCTTTAACGTGCAGAGGGTATGGCTCTCCCGCACACGGGGCCACGGCTTAGCGTCCCATCCGACGGACGGCGGCCTTTCCAAGCCCATCGGTGTCCCCTACTGACCGTGGGCAGGGCGGGGAATTTTGCGGAGATAGATCTCATCGCTGACCCAGCTGGGACTCGAACCTGGGAACTACAGATTACGAGCCTGGCGCGCTACCGACTGAGCAACCCCCGCCCCAGATAAAGGAGGACCAGATATGCAACTCTCATAGGGTCCATGGTAACCAAAGTTAGTGGTCCTATATATGGAGAGGTTGGCAAACAGAGTGAATGGGCGCCATGTTTGGGCTCTGCGATGCATCAGTTAGTGTAGCAGACTGATTTCTAGCTCGTCAACTCATACATGGGGACGGAACAACTTTATAATACGATTTTGTTACTTAAAAATAATGGAAATGTTTTCTCTTCTCAGTATTTTACAATAATATTTATTGATTGATTATATTACAATTCCGTCAATTCATTAATTTTGAAATTTAAGCAAAAAACTGTTCCTTCATACGTTCAGTCCCAGATATTAGTTTTAATTAAAAAGCAAAAATTCCTGAAAAGATATGATAAAAAAATTTTATTTCAGTATGATTTATGCCTTTACAAAATTAATACTAAAATTCTGTTCCAAAAATAATAGTTGGACACTTGTAGCATAATCTTTGGCATAAGCAAGCTTCATAAACATTTTCACATATACTAAAATCTATCAAAATTATGCTACATATAAAAAACTAGAACATTTTAAATCAATTTTCCCCTTATTACACTATGCTATGTAAAATATATATATTACTTGATAAAAATTCCACCTTTCCAGTTTTGGTAATTAATTTACTTTTGCAATAATCAATCTCATTGCAATACATTTGGTTGACTTTTCATTTTGTTTCTGCCTTTTTAAATGCCGCTTCCTTTTTAAATGCCGCTTCCTCTCTACTGTCCAAATTCTAATACGAAACACGATAAAACGATGTATTAGATTTTGCTTAATATTATGATAGTTTGGAAGCTGAACTTGTGAGGCAATTTCTTTTAAAATCTGTGAAAAAATGCTTTTCGACCTTGGGAATTTTTCAAGTTTTTACATCTGTTGAAGTTCATGAAAACATTTTTCACACATGAACATTATGTTATGTATTATGTTGTATGTTGTTATGTAATTATATACGATTACAAATTTCGGCACTAACTTTCACCAAAGAATTTTCTTTATAGTTTAGTGCATTTAATGAAGCATCCTCAATCTCCTTAACTGCGAAAACAAGTTTTTACGGAAAAAATGTCACTAGAAATAAATTGAAGATCTCGCGCAAATCTTTCTAATTCTCAATTTTCATAACATTCTTTTAATGTTGTGAAAATCCGCTGTTCTACTAATTCTAACATTTTCAAAATTAATTGAATAATTGAATGAATTTAATTACTTCAAATTTATTTAAGTAAATGACGTTTTTACAACAAATTATGTCACTGTTACCTCCAGTGCCATTTTTTGTATAACTGAACTTTTCATAGGAATTTCAATTTACAAAAATATTTCTTCAATAATTTGGTGAAGCTGAAACATTTAACAGTGACGTCGCTTTTAAATGTTCATCATGAAAACATTTTTTTCTTCAGCACTATTGGGCAACTGGCCGACCCCACCTCCCAACTGCAGAAGAGTAATCCGACCCTTCAACTGCCCATCATTGCTCCTCTGAAGTTAGTGGCCGGCACATGGGACACGAAGTCACGTGACACGAAGGTTGCCAGATATTTTTTCTAAATTTTGTAATCAACCATAGTGTTCGGATACTTTTTTGAGCGACTGTAGGTGGTCATATTATTTTGATACTAGATCGTGTGGGCTGACTCACGGAAATATTGAGCGTGTGCAGTTACCGTTCACAGCAAACTGGAGAGTGTACAGTTGCTGTACACGCTTCAGATATTTTTTTCTGAATTCTGTAATCAACCATAGTGTTCGGATACTTTTTTGAGCGACTGTACCAGAGTCCGATCAGAGGTGAGCAAATCCGAAATTCCTTGAACTTCCCAAGAATGCAAATACCATTTCGGCAGCTTTAACGACACAAGTGTCACGAAGTGCATGCCACTGTTGTCTGGTGTACATTCAAGTGCTACTGGCAAAGCACCGAACTTCTGCTATTCAGTGAGTTTGCTCCACTGCAAGCATGCTGGAATTTCCTCCCACTGCAGAACTCTCGTCAGTGAAAATATCATCAAGAAAAAGGTATTACTTTTGCTTAACTTAATCTATCACCAACGATCCGCTTCCCAGGGAACTGTACGATGTCTTGAAGATGACTGCTGAGTGCAGTTGAAAGCACTCGACCCCTGCAACTAGGTAACTAGCAGAAGTTCGGTGAATAGCAGAAATAGCAGAAGTTCGGTGCTTTGTCACATTGCAGTGCCTCGTTTATACTTGTATAAATAAATCCAAATGGTAAAAAAAGTTATCCATTCTTATTCTTTTTTAAACCTTTTGTCCAGCGAATTTACACCTGTAGACAGGCTCCTTCTCTGTCTGTCATGTCTGGGTTGTTTCCTGTGTATGTGAGAGCGTTTGCAGAAGGGTACCTGTCCCTACCTCGTCAGGATTTGCTCAGGTGGCCGAATACACAAACCCAGTTATTTCATCTATTTACATTTATTTACACTTTAAACTATATATACATACAGTGACTGCCCACCGGGTACAGTCACTGGCCAAATACAACATAGGCTATAATGAGCCCCACTGGTCCCACTGCTAGATACAGAACAAAGCTTAAAGTTACAGGTTTAGGGCACTGGGGGGCAAACTAGGAAAATAAGGAGTAGGTGAAAGGTTTTCTGACTCGTCTTTCGAAACCACCCGTTGACCAGGGTGGCGGTGATTTTTTCGGTAGCTCTGGCAACCGCTCTGTTCAGTTCCTTCAGTTGTCTTTCTTTTCAATATTTCTGTTCACTGACAATTTGATGCTGATTACTCAAAAGGACGAGGCCAGCACAAAAGTCTTGGCATGCGACCTCCACGACATCAAAATCAGTTTATCCCTTGCTAGGCCATGGTCCTTTTGTTAGGGGCCTCCACACTCTCACTATGACGTTTACTGGACTGACTCGAAGACTACAAGAACAAACAAAGCCCGCCACCAAGTCCGGTGTCGATGGTTGGCAAGGTGGCCAATGCCCTCTTGGGGAGGGGGGGGGGTCTAGTTGAATTCGTGGTAAAAGGCCATTGGTGGTCATCAGTGTGCATAATAAGAAAGTGCTTGGAGGATATCAATGTGGTTGGGATGAAGGAGTAAAAACGGGAGGAAGAGAAGAAGTTTCGAGTCGATTATCTCTGTGACTGGGTTTGCCCTTACAGGCTTCTTCACAGACGGATGGGGGACAGATAGGACAGTCCATTCTGAGAGATGTGCCAGGCAGAAGCTGTACGAGAACATCGGGCTCGCATTGCAAGCATGCGGGCACGACATTATGAATAAGCGAAATTATGTATTTTAAATAGAAGAATCCATATTTGCTCTGGTGAACCTCGTTTTCAAATGGAAGACGTTTTTCATTTACCTACTTTTTCACGCTTTAAAAATTGTAAAGGAAACAATGGATGACTGTGAAATGGAAAGAGTAGTATTTTATTAGCACTTTTACAACATGAAAAGTATTTGCCTCATCCCTTAAAATGAAAAAGTTGCTTTTCTCACCCCCCCTCCCTCCCCTGAGAAGAGTAGGGACAGGGTTCCAAATAGGCCAGCGTCCACATTACCATATCCATACTGTGCCATCATCGAAAAACCCTGCCAAAAACCTATAATCCTGTGCACCTTGATGGGTGGCTTCTATCTGAATCATAGCAGTTGTCCAGTGGGTCGTCTTCCCCAACCTTCGATGAGCACTTGGGGGTCCTTGAGACCTGCCGTTGATCCAATTGTCTGCAAAAGAAGGAGAAAGTGAAGTTCAGTGATAAAACTACCCAATGACCAATTTTAATATACAGATTATTTTGAGTTGTTGGGTTGTTTTACCTCTGAGTGGCACTTTTTTTGCACACCATGGGCTAAATGGCCAGGTCGCAAGGACCCCCGAAAGCTCAGAGAAGGTTGGGGGAGGGGACCCACTGGAACGACTGTTGGGAGACAGATGGTAGCCTCCCGTCGAGGCCATCCAGCATGTTCTTTAACGTGCACAATGTATGGCCCTCCAGCACACGGGGCCACGGCTTAACATCCCATCCGACGGACGGCGACCCTCAGTAGGGGACACCGATGGACTTGTCCATAGGTGTCTTCTACTGACTGTGGGCAGGGCGGGGAGTTTTGCGGAAATAAATCTCAACGCTGACCTAGCTGGGACTCGAACCTGGAAACTGCAGATTACGAGCCTGGCGCGCTGCCGACTGAGCCACCCCCGCCCAAATTATTTTTTATGTCGTGAAAAGAAAATACGTCTCAGTATGTCTTTGAGGAATTCACTGGATTATTTATTTCGTTCAAAATTCAGTCCTAAAAACAACATTAGTCATGGCGGAAGGAAAGAACGAAAATGGTGCCTTTCGTTACATCTGACGTCACTAAATCTCAGTGAAACGTAACAAATGAAGACTATCATTGTTGAAATGAAAGCATAGCTTTAATGAAAGAATGATTCTAAAGGAATGCTTATGAGTGGAATGCGTGTTATAGCGATATTGTGCTGATCTTTACGTAAGAGGAATATAATTTTTCTGCTTTTTAGTGAAACGATAATCTGGAGAAGTCAATTAGTAAAGGAACGTTATTAGAAGGAAGACTTTAGTTAATTAAATGGATAGAGAGAATATTAGAACTATAACAATGGAACTACCACTAGATACAGATGAAATGAAGAACGGATCCTCCCAGGAGGGAGAGGAAATCGATGCTAAAAGTCATCAAATCTCTGAGGGATATTATGACGTAGTGGAGGAGAGTCTTTGCTTTTCTGCCATCCAGGAAGGTAGCAGAAACAACAGAATAAAACTCTACTGTGCGATCATCGAAAAACAAGTAGGAGAAATTGATGAAATAATCTTTGATCAAGGAAAGAAATCAGTGGTACATAGGATGGGGCCACTCGACACGACCGACCGCAATTTCACCTTTCCCGAAATCCTTAGGCAGACAGAGACTGTACCTTTTGATCCTGATGCCTTTTATAAAACAGGACGGATTTATGCCATAAGAGAGAAGGTACGTCAAAGGAAACAAGGGAGATTTCGTCGATTCTGTATTACCTTACGTCGATTGCTGTGTTCCGCATGCTGCAAACGGAAGAAAGATGACATGGTAGTTGTTTGAATGTTCTAGTCATCCCACATCAAAAGAAAACGGCCCTTTTCAGGGCCCCTAAATTTGATAAAGGAATGCCAATCTCGTACTCTTAAGTGTTGTTCTGTCCTTCTCTGATTCTATTTCAGCACTGCAACTAAATTTATCTTAGCCTTATCTCTATCAGTTGATTTGCATGGCATAGTGACGCAATTTCTTTAGGATAACACGGAGGAGAGGAATTGTAGCTAAGTATCCTTTAAATCCTGATTCAGATAATTATAAAACATTAACATTTGTAGAAACTGAACTTTTGTGAGATCATCAGACAATGACAAACATGCATGTAACTACTTAAAAATTTAATCTGAATCTCTGTCTTCTCAGTGATATCTCCTAGTTATTATCACTATACTGCTAATAAGTTAGCGTCTATTAGCTCTGTCGTCATTTCTGCAAAACACGTTTTACACTCTAAAATTTCAATACGATACATTTTTCAGAGTACTTCACACTTTGCATGAAAAGAAAAATAACAACATTAAGAAAAGTAATTTACTAGGAAATTAATCATAAATTGCAAAAGTTATCAGAAAGATCCGCCTTAAACGTTATTACATATATAGTCTTGAAGCAGCCTTGGAGTAAAAAGGTCCAAACAGACTGCGCAATTTAGTTCTCCAAAAGTCTGTCCTGCGCAGAGCTGCTGTATTTGGTAACTGAAAGCCAATTCTAACAAGGTTTTATTTGACATTGTCTGCTCACCGCAACCTATGTCTCCCCCGTTTTCTCTGGCCTTTAGGCACATCGTCCATAATCTTATTTTCTAATCTGTCGCTATGCGTACGGGCAACGTGGCCAAACCAGTGCATTCTCTCTCTGCAAAATATGCTCCTCAAATGTGGTTGCAGACTGCGTAGTCTAACATTACCATTGCTTATAGAGTGAAACCCTTTAATTCCGAAGAAACTGCGTAAGCATCTAGAATCAAAATATAAAGTTTCCTGTTATCTTGATTAAAAATAATATTCAATGCCTTAACTAACTCTACAAAGAACCAAACTATTGTACTACTATATTATACAAATTAATTTTGCCCTTTAAATGTATACTCCAATTTTTCCACACTCTGCATAGACTATTAAAGGCACCGGAAAAATCTCAGTTCTTCTGTTTATCTCATGTCGCACATCGCCAGAGATAATTAAACTGAGACAATTGCTCGTGGCAACCATTCAAAATAACTGAAGTACAACCAAGCTGACCAATTTTCATCACTTTAGGTTCTTCTCTGCTTATGATCAAACCTCCTCTATTACCAGTCTTATCTACAGCACTAATAAAAGAATTCATCTAATCAACATCATTTTCGAAAATAAACAAATGAGCATAATCTAAGTCATCAGCCTCCTCAAGCTGCCATGAGCTATGGAGGTCCAACCAGACAGTGCTACAATCATATCTGTCCTGAACTACATCTGCCCACTACACATCAATTCCAACAAGGTCTGTTTGACATTGTCTGCTCACCTCATCCTAGGTCTCCCCCTCTTTCTGAAGCCTTCGGGAACACTGTTCATAACCCTATTCACTAATCTGTATATAATATATAATATTCATATGGCCAAACAACGAAGTATCTCTCTCTCTGCACAATATACTGCTTAAAGTAGGCTGCTGACTCCTTTGCCTAACCTTATCATTACTTACAAGGTTGAACACCTCATACCCAAGATACTGTGTAAGCATCTATAATCAAAAGCATCTAGTTTCCTGTTATCTTGTTTACAAAGCATCCAAGTCTCACTACCATAACTATCCCTAGAAAAACCAAACAATTATAAGTCTAATTTTAGTCTTTAGGTGTATATGCATATTTCTCTACATTCTCCATAGACTTTTAGAAGTCCCGGCAGCAATCCCTATATATGTCTATTAATATCATGCCACCCATCACCAGTATCTGTTATATAGCTCCCAAGATAATTAAACTCAGACACTTGCTCAAGAGTGCAACCATTCAGATTAACTCAATCACCGCCTGTCTGACCAAGTTTAATCACTTTAGTTTTCTCTCTGTTTATAACCAAACCTACTCTATTACAGTCTCATCAACAGTTCGAATGAAAGAGTTCATCTCATCAACATCATTTGCCAAAAGGGCTAAATCATCAGCATAATCTAAATCAGAAATTTTGAAATCTCTACACCATTTAAGACCAAAATCTTTCCCTTGCAGTGAATTTTGCATAACATATTCAATAACCAAGCTAAACAGAAAAGGAGACAAAAAGAGACTAAACCAATTGCTACAAGACTTACCAACTCTCGCACGCTACGCAGTGCTATTAGATAATAGAGCTTTTATTAGGTTAACTAACTTGTCTTGTATGTCTAACCTGGCCGTTTAACTCACCGTGTGCAAAGAAACTGCCGCTCAGAGGTAAAACAACCCACTCTGCTGAAACAGCTGTTTGTCACAGAGTTATAAAGTTTTTTTGGTTTGTCATTCAGGTAGATCAAGAATGCTATCAAGAACAGAGTCAGTGAATAGTCTCTTCCAGAATAAAGAAAAGCAAGAGTCCCTCACATATGAAATTTATATTAAATTATGATCATATACACTATTATACATGATAATGACAATTTTTTTACCACTGAGCAGCACTTTATTTGAAGACAATGGGTTAAATGGCCAGGTCACAAGGACCCCGAAGATTGAGGGACCCACTGGAACAGCTCTATGGAGACAGATGATAGTCTCCCATCAAGGCCATCCAGCGTGCAATTCCATTCTGTCCCCGGTGAGAAAGGGGACACTGATGGGATTGGAAAGGCCGCCATCCCCTAATGAGGGACGAAGCCGTGGTCCCATGTGCAGCAGTCTTATCCTGTACCAAGCCCGGATCTAGAAAAAAATTAAAGTGGGAGAGGATGGCAAAGTGACGCAATCGCACCGAAAAAGAGCAAAGGGGGTGGGGAACCAAGAGACAGGGTTTCCCTGGGTGAATGAAGGTGCCACTGCACGAGGAAGCATTTCTTGACGTTCAATGGCTAAGACGAAATCCATCAAATCCTCACTCGATTTTTTCTGTGGGGATTTCCTTCAAGATGCAGCTCATCACCCACCTTTATCATAGTCCATTAATGAACTGGATGACAGATTACTATTAGTCATCACCCAAGTAACTTTTAATATGCTCCACAGAGTGCGGGAGGTAGTTGAAAACCTTTGGATATTTGCCGCATTACCTACGGCGCTCATATTGAACATCCCTAAACTCTTCGTACATTTTCTTCATTTGCCATGTATTTTATTTTCTTTCTATTTGGGAAATAAAGTGGTTTGGACAGTTTATACCTCTGAGCAGTGCTTTTGTGCATACAATGGATAAATGGCCAAGTCACAAGTATCCCAAGGGCTCAAGAGATGTTTGGTGAAGGCGACCAATTGGACAGCTTCACAGCTGTCCAATTGGAAGAAGACAGATGGAAGTTTTCTGTCAAGGACATCCGGTGTGTTTTAACATGTACAGGGTATGGCTCTCTCTTGCACATGGGACCAGGATTTAATGCCTCAGCCGAAGGACGATGGCTCAAAGCAAGCACACTTAAGACTTGAACCTGGGATCATCAGATTAGAAGCTTAGAGCTCTTCTGACTGAGCCAATTCCGTCCCAATAAAAGAGATAAATATTTAAAGCAGTAGAGCTAGTTCTCAATTACTCTGTACACAAGTGATGAAAACTATTGTTGTGCTATTACTGTTTGGCACTTATTTCGATAACTACATAAAAATAAATTTTTCCTGAAGCAGCTCCTTGCCACAGAGGTCCGACAGGAGCCCGTCAGTTTAATACGACACAGCAGATCTGTGAGGATGGCAGGACTTCAGCAGAAAAACAACACAAACATTCATGCCTTATTCGGGGCTAGAACCAAAGTACATTTGATCAGTAGGGAAGCACGCTAACCACTCGGCCACGGGACCGGATATAGACGAGGACAAGGGAACCTGACCCCCTTGTCCCCCCTATATATAACTAGGGGTAATTTTTTTTATTTTCTGATTTTGACGCACTGACAATAAGTTTTTATTCTCTTGATCAGTGTACTATAAGCTGAGGTATTTAAATTATCAATTGCCAATGAAAATACTACTTTTTTATTGGGCACATTGTCCCAGTTTTCAGGATCATTGATTTATTTTTCCAACACTCATTTGCGTTTTTGTTCGAGTCAATAATCGTTTGGTACGAGTAGAAGCTGTCGTCGTAACCAAGACTGAATTTTTGTGCGTCACATTTATATATGGACTATATTTATCCCTTTAAGTTTACGTTTAACAGGCAGTCCTGAGAGTTTGGTTCATAGGTTATGATCGTAATAGGCTCCTCCAAAATGCTTACTACATATCGTAGCATGCTGCATATCGAATTAGTTTTGAAGCCGACCCTGCATCTTCTTTAAAAGAGTACCCTTAAATAGGACCAGGAAAGTAATCAACGCAACGCAAAATGAATCATGACGCTTTAAATTTGTTTAGTAGATTTTTTTCCCATATGGCACAGGGGTAGCTCAGTCAGAGTGCATCAGGCTCGTAATCTGCAGTTCCAGTACCAGCTGATCCAATGTTGAGATTTATGTCTTCAAAATTCCCCACCCTGCCCTCGGTCAGTAAGGGACACCAATGAGCGGGGAAAGGTCGCCGTCCGTCTGGTGGGACGTTAAGCCGTGGGACCGTGTGCTGGAGGGCCATACTCTGTGCACGTTAAAGAACCTGTCAAATGGCTTTGACAGGATTTCATCTGTCTCGCAACAGCTCTCTGAGATAAGGTTGGGTTCCTTCCCCCAACCTTCTCCGAGTCTTCGGATCCTTGTCACCTGGTCATTTAGCCCATTGTGTACAAAAGAAAGTACCGCTCAGAGGTAAAGCAGCTCAACTCTTTCTATATCAACTTCATTTTTGTCAGCTGCCATACCATGTGCCCATTAAAGAACTCGCTGGATGGCTTTCTATTCTTTTCCTAACAGTTCACCTTCCCAAACCTTCTCTCCCTTGGTCCTTGTGACCAAGTCATTTAGCCCATTATGTTCACAAAGTGTAAGTCACATAAGTGCCACTAAGATGTAGAACAACCCAATAGATATTAATATTTTTTACACGAGGTATTAACGACAATTACTTATCTAGGAATATTATCCAGTATCAGTGGCGGTCTCAAGCAGAAGAGCGGCCATCCCTGACAAAGGCTGTAAGAAATCAAAGAGAACTATTGTGCAGTTATAAAGAGTTCGGTTTTTAAGAGTTGGTCACTGCCCGCCCAGTGGCGGTGTTTAATGGGGAGGTTTGGGGAATTCTTCCCTGCCCCCAAAATGTACATGTTACATATTTTTTGGCATTTCTATGCTTTTGAAAAAGATTAGATAAAAATTATTTTTTATTTTTGATTAGATAGGTATTGATGAAATATTACAATCGCACTTTCCCCGAATATTTCAATAACGTCCTAAAATGGTGGAAAAAGTGTGAAAATGCCACAATATTTAACAAACATTGCCAACGATATGTTTATGACAGAAATTTGAAATTTGCATGATAGATTATGGTGGTTACATAGTTTGCATTGGCAGCAATGATTTGCTTCGTGCTTCCAAAATATAGCTGGGAAAATGCAATTTTTTGTTTAATGAGAAACTCCATTTGTGTGGTAAAGGTACTAATAAAATATTAATGCCTGCATTTTTCCAATCATCCATTACATCAAATTTCTAATATGAGAGGAATGTAAAGATTAAAAATCAGAACTTCATTCTTTTTTGAAAACGAGTATCCCTTTTTCACCAGAGGCGATATGTATTCTTCTAGTTGCTAATTGTGTTCCATTTCCTTCTCTCGTAAGTTATATGGAAAATTTACGAAAATTATCGATCTAAAGATTTTTATTATCAGAATGTCGAAGTGTATTTTTCTTTTTATTTGGGAAGGGGGGGCAATGTTGCCTCTCTGTAAATGTTACTAACAATCAGCTAAGTTATTTAGTTGAAATTTATATCGAAGTATATTTCGAGCTGACTAATGTCCTTCTACGGCTTTTATGGCAAACTTACTGGAAGCTGTGAGAGGGGGGGGGGGGGGTGGCTATTTCTAGATTGTCAAGTATGGCATGCTACGTTGGTAGTGGATTTATAATTTCCTGTCTTAAACTTCCAGACACATTTCTCATTAATTATGAGTGTATTCCTTCAAAACCTTAAAGATTACAATGCTTATTGTAAAAACTGGAGTAACATGGAAATTAGTGCCTAAAAGTAGCAAGGTGACTGTTTGGCTTAGTTGGTAGAGTTGGAAGCCACTACTCTATAGTTTCCAGGTTCGAGTCCCAAATATAGCAGCGTTGAGATTTATTTCCATTAAATCCAAACCCTTCATTTGGTGAGAAAGCAGAACCGATGGACTTGGAACGATGCCTTCCTACGGTTGCGACGAAATGCTGTGGTCCGTGTGGAGTAACCACACTCTGTGCACTTTTATTGATGCCTTGAAGGAAAGTTTCCATCTGTCTCTTAGCAATTGACCAAAGAGTCTTGTTTATCCAACCCATGTATAAGAATTTGAGGTCCTTATTACCTGGCATTTGGCTAATTGTGTTCACAAGAGTGCGACTGAGAATAAATAACTCTACTAAATAAAGGTATCTGCTGTAGAGTGATTTTATAAAATGGCTTTTAAAATAACACTTCTGCTAAGATTTTCAACAAATTTTGCTATTTTTTCGAACCGTAATCCCAAGCTACAGTACGGAACTTATATACTCCTCCCCCACGAAAAACTGTCATATTCACTGGGAAAAACCCAACGTTTTAATTTTATTTTTTTTCTTTGTAAGTACTAATAAAATATTATTATTTAAATTTTCCAAATCATCTGTTGGTTCGAATTATCACTGTTAAAAAGTACAAATTTCGAAAACGATAAATTTCGTTCTCTTTGAAAAGGAACATCCTATATTCTCCAGAGGCAGATTCTCCAGAGGCATTCTTCCAGTGTTTTGACAGAAATTATTCTTACCGAAAAGAGCAGCGTATGATTTTTCTCACCTTGGAAGCGATCTTTCAAAAAGTATTATTCCAAAGTATGTGTACGTACATGAAAATCAATATGGTACCTTTTCAGCTCTCCCCAGGACTACCAGGGCTGTAACAACGGTGAGGCAAGTAAAGCATTAGCCTCGGGCGCACAAGATGAGGGGCGCATAAAAATACGAAATGAGGGTTTCAGAAAAATACAAGATGAGGAGCCTCAGAAAAAGACTGCTATGAAACTATATAGCGGTGCAATTTCTATTCTTGCCTCTGGCACAAATATAGCTAGTTACGGCTCTGCCCCCCCCCCCTCTCACAGCATGGGGTGTCTGTGTGTGTGTGTGGAGGGAGCAGGTTGATCCATTTGACGAACTCCAGACCCAATATTTTATTTTCCCAATTTCTACTCCCAAATGCGATTGCATTCAGATTTTCTTCCGTTAACCCCCGTGAGAAGGGGGTCACGGTGGGCTTCTGAAGATTGCCGTCCGTCAGATGAGACATTAACCTGTGGGTAAAACGCCATACCCTATATAAGTAAAAGAATGCACTGAATTCTCTTGACGGGAGATTACCATCTGTCTCCTACTAATAGCTGCCCAGTGGATCTCCTACACCAACTTTCTGTAAGCCCTTTTGACTTGGCCATTTAGCCTGTTGTGTGCAAAAGGGTGCAGCTTAGAGGTTAAACCTAAGACAACCACCCCAAGTGCTGAGTAAAATAACTTTGTCTCTTTACTATTTACTTGGTTCCTAATCAGAGGTACACGAATTTGCACATCGTACAATCATTTATTAGGGTATAATAATCTTTCATCCTTGAATTTTCATTATTACTGAAGTGCGCGTAGCTAATAACCAACGGGACGTAGGTTCGAATCCCTGATGAGGCATGGATCTTTCTTTTTCTGTGTTGTCTTTCTACTGATGTTTCGCCTTCATCCCAGTTCTTCTCCATAGCGTATTATGCGTACTAACAGGCTTCTCTCACATCTCTGTGACAGGCTGCTCTAATAATTTAATATTTTGTTTATTTTTAGAGTGCAATAAATAATACTTAACTACCTAAGCTTTATGAGAGAATTTTCTTGGAGCACGTTTTCGGCATGTTTGCACAGAACTTATGTTATATATAACATATTTCCATAGGCCTTGGTTAGTATCGAATAAAAAGTGGATTGGTGAAGGAAAATTGGGTTGGAACTTTTCGGAATGTCGCCATTTGCAGTAATATATCCATTGCCGATTTAGAAAGAGCATTTCATGATGTGAAAGGAGAGCATATTCGTAGGTAATGTAAAATTTAGTGTAAAGTGTTTTATTGAAGATAAATTAGTCATCATAACACGTGACTCTTTAATTCCATATTTTCCACATAATTCACTCAATATTTAAAGGGTTATAGAAATTTAAATATTTAACAAGCTCATTGTATCAGAAATCTATTCCAGAAGTACTTTAAAATTATATAATAATTTTATATAGGTCGGATCTAGAAAAAAAAAAATATGGGAAGAGCAATTAACTGGATCGAACCGGAAAAGAAATAAAAGATGGAAAATAACTGAATTGGTGTTTCAGTATAAAATTGCCACTCCGTTGCAGTGGTCTTAAAATTCTTTTGAAAAATCGTGTTGCGTATTTGTTTCATATTATTTTCATCTCCAATCCGGTTACTAACATTCTGAAGATGAGGGAAAGAGGGACATGCCATCCCCTCCACCCCAATAATAAATGAAAATGAATGAAAAATAATATGAAACAAATATGTAACCAATTTTATCAAATAATTGTTTATTTTGGAAGTTTGTATAAATGATTATTGCTCTGTTAGTAAAGATTATATAAGTTCCTTACGCATTGCTTCTGTTAAATATTCCAGCATATGCAACTCCTTAAATAATAAGAGAATATTATTGAAATTTAAGAATTAGCTCCACTAAATGTAGATCTTCATTTTTGTTTTGTTGTAGCATTTTACCATAAAGTCTTATATTTCAAGTTAGAAAGCTTCAAAAGTTAGCATTCTGTTAATAAAATGTGAAAATTCTTTTATATCGTTGTCTAAGCATTATATCTATGCGTAGGTACTGAACAGAAAAAACGTTTCATGTTATTTGAATATGAAGTCATATTCAGATATCAGTAACTTCTTAAGTAATATTAATATGGACAAAATATGACTATAGTTATACTTGAAGCCTCTATCAAATCTCTTTAAATGTTGAATTATTCACAAATAATCGTTCAATATCCAAAAAATTTTGTAAGCTGGAAAATGTACTCAAAACCTGAAAAATTATTGCAACATATTAAAATGAAAAAGAAACATTCTGTAAACTTTAATAAAATGTATATTTTAGCTGCATATGTAATGATTGAACACTATATGAATTTTGAATAATTTTTGGTTAACAATGTAAGTTCCAGATATATTCCAGATTCTATAACTCATTAAATATTAAAAATACCAAAAGTAGGTATTTAGGCAGACCGCAGTCAGATCTTCAAATGTGATTGCCAATAATCACATTTTTCTATAAAAAGCGCTTTTAAGAAATTGTAGAATTGTGAATTTGATTCCCTCTTGATCAAAAATTTAACTATTTCAACTGTTTCTACTTTCTGTTGAGAACCTATCAATGCATGAAGTTATTATTCAGTCCTAACACTTTTTTATCTCCCCTTCAAATCCGAAAGAATTATTCCATCTTTCCTTTGCTTTTTGCTGAAATGCAAATTACAAGAAGGAAATAAACACACCACATTCTGCAGTCAGTTTGTCATTTAAATGTTAATTGATGGTCGTTTGAACCCTCTGAGCGGGATATGCACAAAGAGGGGAGGGAGAGGTCACCCATTCAACCTATCTTCTCCCGGCCGACGGGCCGGTATGGTAGCGAAAGGGATTCGGCCGGGACGGCCGGAACGGTAGCGAAAGGGTTAAGCATTCCTGCAATATTGTTGATTCGCCAGTGGCGCCATCTGTTATCAGGAATCGGCAGCCATGCCACCACATTTGATGGTAGTAATATTTGTCACTCTCTCCCACAGCGTTATATGAATAATTCACTAACAAAGAATCACAGGAAAACATCCTGTAGACAAGAAACACTTTAAATGATTAGTTGAAAAGAACTGGCTCTCCTAACCGGGATCTGAACCCAGGTTTCCCAGAAGCATTCAGGCACTTTAACCGCTGGACATAAACTTTCAAGCAAAATCCTTCATTCGTTAGTAGCGTGATATCCTTTCAACGCATGCGGAACAAAATGATCTTCAAATACATGCAGTTAAGTAATTTTGCTTCTGAGCGTCATTTTGTTACACACTATGGGTTAAAAATTCTGAACTCAAGGACCGCAAGTGCTCAAAGAAAGTTCGGGGAATGTGAAACAGATGTTTGCATATTTCTCCTTTATTGGAGAGAAATAAAGCATTTAGGAAGTTTTTTTATGTAAAGCTCTTGAAGTCACAAGTTTAAATTTCATACTTAATCTTCGCACTTGAAAGATTAAAGTCAAGCAAATGGGTTATAGATTTATCCTTTTATTTGGGGGGGGGGGAGATGGTTTAAAGAATCGGGCTATTTGTTTATAGCCTAGAACTCACCGTCTTCTCTCGTCACAGACATTAATTTCACACATAACTCGCTTTATTTTCGTCCTCTGCATTTGAAAGAGAGAAGAAGAGTCGATTTAGGGATCAATATTTTTAGCCTGAGGTCGTTCTAGCACGAACCATTTCGATAATTGTTGAGCCCAAGACCGATTTCGGGAAAATATGTATTTCTGATGAATCATAATATATAAATGTTGGAATAATCACATACAGAAATGCATGTCACTAATCATTTATTATTTAGTTTTATCATTTTATGACAAAAAGTAAAATGTTAATGCTCTATGGAAATCAAAATATCATAAATATTATTGAAAACTAAAAGTCAGCTGATAATGCCATTATAAAGGCAAAGAGCCATTCATTTATTAAAGACAAAATACTTAAAAATTAATCGAGAGAAGGATGATGCTTATTTTTAATTATTTAAGATTATTAATTGTTGAAAATGCTTTATACTAACAGATTTACCCCGGCGTTTTTCAGGTCTGAAATCCTTTAGAATATAGAGTAGATAACACTCCCCACGTCG
This sequence comes from Ryuthela nishihirai, assembly GCA_038380435.1. Taxonomy (NCBI): domain Eukaryota; kingdom Metazoa; phylum Arthropoda; class Arachnida; order Araneae; family Heptathelidae; genus Ryuthela; species Ryuthela nishihirai. The sequence continues at coordinate 18,588,666 of JAWZYU010000001.1, read as the reverse complement.
CAAGTTTAGCATAAAAATTATTACAATCAATATCCTTCCCGTCCGGTTAAAAATTTCTTCCTCTCTTTTAGGGGAGGAAGGAAACGGACATCGTTCGAGGTAACAGTTATCCTCCCATGTCAGAAATTTTTAAAACTAAAAGCGGAATTTCCCTTGCTCAGATAATCGAACTTTTAAAATCACTTCATAGCCACCAGAGTTACTCAGAAACAATTTGCCAGGGATATACAACTTTATAGCTAAAGAAAACTGACTATGATGTCAGGTGTATAATAATGTAATGATACAAAAAATTATTATCGTTAAACAAAATTATTTATTTCTTAACATTATATTTAATTCATTTTTTAATTATCATAACGTATGAGATATTCTTTTATTAATTTTGGCATAATTAATTTAATGATTTTAACTTCCGATACGAATTTAATTTTCGAATCTCTCATTTTAACCAAGATTCTCGTGTCCCGCTCGTGCTCAATTAGAACGACTTTAATATCCACGGACGCTCGTACTCTTGACCCAACAAAACGAACTATGAGTTTATCACGCGAAAGAAATTACAATAGTTTGATGCTTTCATTATTTCAAATTCATTGGTGGCAATAGTTAATTTTAATAACATTCAAACGTGATGTTTAATCACGCGAAATCAGGAATTGCTTTAGTTTGATGTATCCTTTTTTCGAATTTACTGGGGGCAAAAGTTGTTTTGAATAACTTCTAATCGTTAATGTTAGGTCTATGGAGATCTTGGGAAATTATAACTCGCCCAGCCCAATTTCAATTCACCCATCTGGTTCGCACATATCCTATTTCCTTCCTCTGGGTGATGGGAACGTTCATGCAAAGTTTGGTGCCTCCAGTTCTTCTGGAGTCCGACGTGCATAAGAGGAATTTCTTTTGTTGCGATCTTATGCAACCACGGCAATTCCCGGTTCCGCTTGTACAGCACTACCTGGTTATGAAAAGCCATGACCATCTAGAGCCGGGGGCAAGGAATACGCCCTATAGGCGCACCTCAACCCCAGCCTCACATGGCAGCAGTCCTATAGAAGGAAAGCTGACCACCGGAAGAAACCTTACTTTAATCAATTTCCCGGTTTGCAAATATGCAAGGATATATAGATCCAAGCTCGATCGGCACCCGGGGTGGAGACTCTAGTAAGACCCAGACTTTTGTGAGGGCTCTGGCTTACTAGGAATCAATCCGTTCTACCGAGCCCTCGAACAGCTCCACTGAGCTCCTGCCTGATAGGTGAGGTCTCCGACGCCGTCACCATCCGACCGTCAATCAAGCCGGCCAGCAGCATCTTCAACCTCGGTTGGCTTCAGCAATGCTCCAGCCGGGGACCACCCCAACCGGCAAAACCTTGGCAATGCTCCAGCTGGTGCCCACTGCAGCCGGCAAAGCCTTCGGCATGCTCCAGCTGGGGATCATCCCGACCGGCAAAGCCTCAGCCGGGTTGCTGGGCCCAGGCCCCCCCCCCACCACCACCACCACCACGACAAGGTGGTCCCCTATCGGGGGGGGGGGGGCTGTGCATAAGAGAAAAGGGAAACAAACAAACTTTATTCTTTATATTAGATTTCTCCTTTTTTAGGAGAAATATTTTAAATTTAAATATTCTGAGCTCCGGCCAGAAGAGTCCTGTGTTATTTTGAGCCGCATCCCGAACCCATCTGTGTTATTTTGAGCCCTGTAAAGCCATTTCCGAATTCATCTCTTTTAGGAAGGAAGTATCGAAAGGCACTTTTTGTAACGTGGCAATCGTTACTCTCGTCCCTCGCGTTTCGAAAATATTGTGAAAAAATGCTTTTCACACTTCTTTCCTTTTCTTCACAGGAGCCGGTCTCGTGTCCGAGTGGTTACCGCGCTTGGCTACTGATTTAAGGGCTTCTGGGTTCGAGTCCCAGGTAAAGCGTAGTAATTCGTGTTTTCTTTCTACTGAGGTTCCACCATCCTCACAGACCTTCTACTATGGGGTATAAATTGACATGTTCCTGACACCTCTCTTAGCAAGCAGCTTCTTGAAGGGATATGTATTTATTATTTAAATGGTATTAAATAAAAATTAAATCGGCAATATTTTTTTCAAAATCCACGGCCCTTCTATGTAACAGGCTTTTATTTGGTAGGTAGAATGTTGCTAGTGATCAACACCTTAGAAGAACCGTTTTGACAAACGTATAGATAAACACAAAAACCAATAAATGATAAACTAAAACCGTATGAAAATTAAAATATGAAAGCTATTATGTAAACTACCACAATGTTTATAACTCAATTTAATTGAAAGAAATACCTTTCGTTCAATCAATAAATGTGCAGCAGTTAGACGAGAGTAGTACATTACAGATATATCTTGACGATATATCTAAAGTAAAGAAAAATAGATTTTATTCGAAATGTATCAATGATACTTTCCTACATTCCTTAATGAATGTACGATGGTATCATCACTATGGATTCATATAACAAATAGTTTTCATTTTTTCATTCAAGTTTCGCTAATTTGCGCTCTAAAGTTTCATCTTTTATGGTAGTAAGTCGAATGATCCGTTTTTGTCCACTAATTAAGACTTTCCGTGAAATAGCAATTGTTTGATTTCGATTCTGTAGAAAAGCAAATAAAATTGCACCCGAAATAGGTTTCAAATATTTCGAAATAATGTGTTCAGATGTAATCGTTTAAGTTGCAACACAAAGACTATATTTATGTATTATAATTTCATACGAATCTACTGGTTTAAATAGAGGTATTCGGCATTTCCTGGTACTATGAATGTTGAAACTTCGATCAACCAGTCTAAAATTAAAAATGCAAATTTCATTAACAGAAGAAAACCTGCTAACAAGAAATAGGGAAAAACTACAGTTATGAGCAGAACCCGTTTACCAAAAACCACCTGTAGATCAGTTGAGCAAATGGAGGGAAACATGCATAAATTTTTAAGCAATTAAATTTGGCTAATATTTAATTAAATTCCATTTTATTTAACTGCATAATATGAAATAATTCATTGATTGCGGCAAAATTATATTTAAATTTTTATGATTTCTTTAAATTGGTTAGCAGATTTTAAAAAATTTAAGAGCCGCCAGTCTAATTATAAGAATTGAAGTTCGTTTCGAACATCAATTCTTATATCGAAGATCGTTATTATATTGAAGATCGTTATAGCATATTCTCTATGGAGATGCTTTCCCAAAATCGAAATTTATTACCTACGATAACATATTTTCAGATTCTGTAGCGACGTAAATATGTTACATCCGAAATAGGTTACACATATTTCGATGTTCATTGTGTTATTAAAATAATAATATAGATGATAAACATGATTCTGTAAATACATTTTGTATTGTCAAATGAATAATAATGAAAGAAAATTTTAATTAATTAAATTAAATTGTACTCTATTGAACTCGCCAGTACATGGGGCAATCGGAAACATGGCACTCTTGGCATTGTTGGTAGAGAAGATGAAAGTTCCTGTCATGAAGATGGTCCAGGTCTGGCACATCCTCTGGATCTGGGCCAGATTGTGAAACATTCTTCTTGAAGGAGGAATGGGCAGTTTATTGCCTTTTCTGGAGCTTATTCTCCTGGAGCGTTGCTTTTTAGCAGTAGATGGCATCGAGATTGGGTAATTCTGTTCAGTGTGGTGCTACAGTCAAAATCTGCGTCATTTTCACTGAAGAAATCCAGATCCATGCGTCAAAACTGTTCAATAGAACTCGAACCATTGGTAGCAACATGGCACACAGCGGAGTACAGTCTGGCAAACACCACTCAAACTGTGGAAATCACAGTATGACAGACTAGCACACAGTGGCTGCGAGTGTACAGTACGTACAGTTAGAAGCTAGCTCTCATTAGCTCAGAACATACAATAAATAGAGGCCATGAGAAAAACGCGACGAAGAAAAAATGTATATTAACTGCACCTTCAGTACTGTAATGGATTTGAATATATATATTAAATATAAAAAAAATTTTGAAACATATCTACAGAAAAGCGTTACAATGATCTACGACGTGTAGGGTAGTGCTAAAAGACTATGGCCTCTGAACATACCTCTGTCAGATGTGGGATGATAGTTTTCAAAGAGAGGTAAATTTTCAGATATCCAGCATTTGACAGTGTACATTCGAAAATGGAACATTTTGGAAAATGCAACTAGTAAATGCCACAGGTAATAGTTTTTTTAATTCCTGTGAAACAGAAAAAGAATTTCTCGTTTATACTTTAAAACGAAAATGATCATTTTTCAAACATCTTGTTGTTCCGCCGGAACAAACCCATTGATCGCCCTTCTTTACCTCCAAAATTTCAAAGTTCTAGCATTGTCGTGATCGGTGGTAAGGCAACGATGCACTTTCTTCCCCTTATCAATGAAATCGAATGTAATTATTTATGATGCTGAACTGAACTGCGCCAAATGTGGTGCACACGGATGGCGAACGATTAACCACTCTATAGTAGAGGAAGATCAATTAGTACCTTGATTAGATTCACCATTGCTTAGATAAAATAACAAATAACAGGTTCTTGGGTTGTTACATCCTTAGACTTGCTGCGCCAAGTGATGTACAGAGATATGTCCAACAATTCACGCACGAGAGTCGTATAGGGACGACACTGTTTATTCACATTTATATACAATCACGTGCTGGGGATGCACTCGACTCTATAGGCCTTTGCTGCTGCAAACAATTTTGCAATGAGGTGGAGAACCGCACTTTGCAGATTCTCGTTTAGCGATCTCAAACTCGGTGAAACGATATCCAACCCATGCCTACAATGTAGTTCACACAGAACTCACTTCAGTTCCACGGAACTGTACTTGGTTCACCAAGAACCATATCTTGGTTCTCAGGTAGAACCAAACTATCTCCTTAATGGTGAAAAGAAATAGTTTGGCTTCGAAGTGTGTAAGCCGTAAAATTAGTAATTTTGATATGTGCGATAAATTTGTTAAACAGGTTGAAATGTTGTTAAGTTTAATTTTTAGTAGTGTGCTGTTGTATTAGTAACATTTATCGTTGTATTAGTAATATTTATCGGTGCGAAGGCACATGAATACAGTAAAAGTGTAAAATGTAAAAAGATTATTCTAAGAGTTTGATGCATATTTTATTAGGCCAAGTAGCCATCTGCATATCTCAGTGTGAGGCGCCATTATTTGTTCCAGAGAAAAAAAATAATGTTAGTCTCCTATGCAGCGGAAAAGTTGTTTGATGATTCTTAAAATTCCCGCCTTAAAGTAAAATTCCTGCCTTAACCTATGCAGCGGAAAAGTTGTATGAAGATAACAAATACTAAGAAACCACACAAACAATAATATAATATTATAATTGAATTTTAAAAGGGAAAAAAATTCTGCGCTATATAAAATAGGAAGATAACAAATGTTCTGTTGGCTTGGGTTCAGTTGTTTTACCTTTGAACGACACTTTTTTCCACGCAATGGGCTAAACAGCCAGATCACGAGTACCCCGAGGGTTCATAGCAGGTTGAGGGGAGAGGACTCCTGGACAGACGTTAGGAGAGAAATGGCGGCCTTCCATCAAGGCCATCTAGGGTGTTCTTTACCGTGCTCAGGGTCTGGCTCTCCTGCACACGGGTCCACGGCAGCTTTTCCAAGACCATCGTTGTCCCTACTCCCCGAGGGAGAGCAGGGCATGAAGTTTTGGGAAGATTATTGTTTTGGCTTCACATGCAAACAGATTTTGGAAAATGAAACATTTGAAAAAAGTCAAACAGATTAAAGCGAGAACAATAACCATTATGCTAAACATAATAATGTGTAGGAGCATTTTTAGCTATTGAAATAATTATTTTAATTCCCTGTAATCTCTCTGGAGGCTATAAATTCATCCATGAGTTATGAAATCTTGCACATGATCAATTCGGTTTGTGTGTAGTGTTAGCAATTCACGTCGTCATCACAATTTATTTTTAAAAAATTACTAATTCCAACAAAATTGAAACTTGGCCTTTTCCAATTTCGTTTATTTTAAAATCATTGAATTAAACTAATTTTTCATGAAATTACTTTAATCGGGTGTTAATTTATCCATAACCGCCAAGTTTTGAATATTACATAAATAATTCCTGTTGTACCGACAAGGAACTCTTCACATGAAAAAATTATAGCCTGTACAAACATTTGCTGAGAACATTGTATTTATCGGAACATTTTTTTACTAAAAAAAAAATTCTCCCTCAACTTATATTCCTATACGAAATATTACTTGCAAAATCCGAAAAATCCGACTTCCTTGAAAGTCCAAAGCAGAGACATTTTCCCTATGTCAGTTATCATTATTAAATAAATACCGTAGGTGAACATCGGGTGAATTGCAATTTAATGATATCTTTGAAATGTCTCTCTGAGAAAGTTACGACATTGAGATTTTTTTTTTTTTTTTCAATATTTAGGAACGTATTTCTTGCGTTATATAGACAGGTTCGAAATCGTAATTAAAAATCCCCCGAAACTACTTTTCCGATTTTTATTCTAATTTTTTGTTCTTTATATTTTAGTTCAGAAATCATAGGCTATATGCTACCCCTGTTGTAAAAGTATTAGATGTAGTATTAAATAATATGCCTGGCATTTGATATCTTTGGACTAAATTAGAAGCATTTAATATTTCAATTAATGAATATTTCTCACCTCCTCCATTATAAAGAAAATATTTATAAAAGTAATTACTTCGCTTAACCAAAAAACATTCTTTCATGTGAAATCGAAATATTATAGGAAGGCATCTATGGTGCATTTTTCGGTAAAATAATAAATAAATACCCTCAAGCAGCTGCTTGCCACAAAAGTCTGACAGAGACTCTCAGTTTACACACCATACTAGAAGGTCTGTGAGATTGACTGGACCTCAGCAAAAAAAAAACACGGACATCCATGCCTTACCTTAGGTTGGAACCCAGGTCCCTCTGATCAGCAGCCAAGCGCTTACGCCGAATGAATAAAATAATTAGCATTCATTATGGCATGGATGACACATGTTTTAGTTCGCATGCAAAAAATGACGAGGAAAATCTGTAAAATGATTAGAGGCGTGACGAACTGACATGATGTAATATCCCTTAGAAAATGATATCAACAAATTATTAATATGCAATATTGTGTTACGCAAGCACATTAATTGGGTGGAAGTCAAGTGGGTGGATGTGACAATTGGGTGGATGCGGCAAATGGGAAAAAGATTGGAAGGGTACGAAAATCGGGTGGATACGACAATTGGGAGGAAAAAAGGAAACGATGGGAAAAATTTGGATTGCTAACATTGTTTCTGAAATATCTCCTTAGAGCAAACAAATTCACTTCTCGGAAGTCTCTGCACCAAGCACTTCATAAAACGAAATTTTTTAGATATCAACATAATCGTTACTTATTTCTTTAATCCGACGTTGAATACAGCGAAATTTTTTAACAATTCTATTCCTTCTGACCGAAACAATACTACTTTACGCGAACGCACTGTAATATTTGAGTGTATTCTCTTTAATCCGTTTTTCAAAAAAGGGTTTGCATCTAACGTATTCTTCCTTCTAAACATAGAAAGCGAAAGATGAAAGAAATCCACAACTGGAAACAAAGTTACATAGTATAATCTGCTTTTTCGGTAATGCGACCTTCAATAAAACGAAATTTAAAAAAATCCTTTCCTTCTAAAAGAAATAATCGGAAATCAATCGAATCTATCCCAGGAAATCAAAACAGCTGAGAATGAAAATTTTTCTCGCTAATCCGACTTACTTTATAACAACTACAGGAAAAAAATGCATAATTCTACTCTAAATGCATAATTCTTCTCAATAATGTGTGACTAAATGAAACGAATATTTAAAAGATACTTTATTTCTGAAAGAAACAACCGGAAATCTATCAAATGTACTACAAGAAATCAAAACAACCGCTATTTTCTAATTAATAAATTTCTATTCCATTCTGTACGTTCTAGGTCATGCATAAACATCTAAAAAAATGCTCAATACTTTTACTTTCTTTTGTTCCCTGTGGCCGATAGTGTGAAATCACGTTTTGAAAAAAAGTCAAATTTTGCCCACATGGCCAAGAACGTCTTCTAACCCTCAACCTAGAAGATTAAGCTGTCCTTCAAGGGCATTCATCCTCTTTATCAATATGACACGGGAATAGGGGGTTGCTATAGACTCAACGTTCTTGGAGCGAGTTAGGTAATTAAAAATATTTAATTATCATGCATTCTCAAATAAAAGGAACGACTACAGGAAACGAAAATATATAAGGCTACTAGTACTCTCAATAATCCGGCCAAAATGAAACGAATATTAAAAAAAAATCTTTTATTTCGGAAAGAAAGAATCGGAAACAAATCAGTTGTATTACAGGAAATCAAAACAGACTATATTTACTATTATTCTCGCAAATCTGACTTTCGATACAACGGAATTTTGCATTTCTGTTCTATTCTGTTTGTTCCATGTAAACGATCTTGAATAAAAAATATACTCTACAGCAAATGGAACTATATAAGGCTATTAGTATTCTCATTAAGCCACCATTAAATAAAAGTATATTTTGAAGGTTCTTTTAATCTGACAGACACAGTAGAAAAGCATGTACAAGCAAACGGTAATAGCTACGAATATTTATATTTATTCTTGCTAATCGGTCTTAGCTCAAAGTGGATTTCCATGTATCTGTTTCTTCTAAACGGTTAAAGGAAAACAATCTGCATAAGAATGTGTTCTCACTAATCCTACATTAAAAAAAAAGGAAAGATCATCTCTAAACTAACCAATCGGATATCAAAGGAATGTGTTTGAACACTACGTTTAGCAAGCATCAAATGAAATGAAGCATATTAAAATTATAAGTGCTCTCACTAGTACGACGTTCCATAAAATCATCTTTTATTTTTGTTTTCTTCTTACGAACGAAAGAAACAGCGAACGAAAGGTAAAATAACCGATATTTACATGTATTTTAGCTAATCCGTGATTAATGATGCATTTGTATCTATTCTGTATAATACGACTTTGATTAAAACGTATTAACTGGATATCGTTAATCGAAGGAACACAGGAAAGAATGCGTTCAGGGCCAACATCACCATTTATTCTATCTGGTCCAATATTCATTTAAGCTCTTACATCGACTCTCTTTAGTCTGATATTTGAATACATTGAATATTTTTGGAAACTCCTTTGAATGAACTATATGAAATGAAAGTTTACGCAGTACACGAACGATAATTTTTATTCTCTTTGAACTGAATTTGATTGAAACGAATTTTATTTACCGCGGCAAATTATCTGAACGAAAAAGGATAGTGATATTAAAGGATAGCACGAGAGAAAATCAAACAGATTAGAACTGTAAGTATTCTCACTACTACGACATTCAATATATTTTTCCATCTTCTTCTTGGGAATGAAACAATTAGAAACGCAAAGAAAAATGTAAACAGCAGATATTACACTTATTTTACCCTTATTCTTTTTTTAAAAAGTTTTGAATCTGTTGTTTCTATTCAGATATCTCATTGGAATCGATACTTTTAAAGCATATTTTATGAATGGAGCACTCAGAAATCGAATGAAAGCATCACAAGATACGGATATAGCAGGTGTTTACACTTGTTCACTATACTAATTTTTTTTTTGTTTAAACGATGCTTTTATTATCTACTCCTTTTAACCGAAATAACCTGAAATGAAATCGCATTAAAGAGACCAAACTGTAAAGTTCAGTATTCTGCAGCGTTTCTGAGAGGAGAACAACAAGAGGTAAAAGACGGACTCTGGCGAGAGAAAATGCTTTTTTACGACCCCTCACTGAAATAAAAATTGTAAGTTATGATTTACTATTTTAATATCAGTTTAATGTTAATTTTTTATTTTAACCAATTTTTCCAGTGGCTTTACAATTCTGGAATATTCAGTACGTTGAATTAATAAATGACATGTAACAACTGTTGCTTTTGTCTGCATGTTGATTGCTGGAAGTCCTTTCGTGATTTAGCGCCAAATATAACGTTTACGTAAGAGCAGAAAAAAGTTTTTCTATGATTGTTCTCGTGAGAAGTAAAAGCTAAATTCATTCGCGTAAACGTTTACCAGTTTCGCGAGCAATGCAGTTCTCGCTTAATGACGAGGTATGACTACGTGACCTAACTAAGCCAACAATTCATTGAAACTGATTGTTTTGAAATTCCAATCCTTCTGAACTACAGAATAGGAAATCGAATGGTAGTAGAGATGATTAAATAAAACCGGAAAATCTGACATTTACATTTTTTCTCTGTAACCTGACTTGCAATAAAACGTTTTTCAAACTTTTATTTCTGAAACCCAATATAGAAGAAAAACTGCTTACTGATTTAGAGATAAAAATATATATATTTTATTGTGCTGCTTTCTTTCTTGCAGTGTGTTCGCTTGATTTCTTGTTCTGAAGCAAATAATTTTTTTATTGGAAGTCGGATTAATGAGGCTACTGATAGACGTACGGTTTGATTTCCTGTTTGTATTATTTAGATTTCCTCTCATTTCATTAAGAATAAATACACATCGAAAAAAATTCTTTGTACTGAGCTGTTGGATTAGAAAGAACAGATGCAAATGCTTTATTGAAAGTTAAATTAGAGAGAATGGAAATGAATTTTTCTGGTAGTTCATCTTTTTTTAGTTTCCTGTTACGTCGCTTGGAAAGAACAGATTTAGAAGAAAAATAATTCCTTTACTGAAATATCAATTTGGAAAGACTGCATTTGAATTCTTTATTCATAATAGACGTATAGAAAAAATAGTTTATGTAGGCTCTTTAGGTCTCTTTAAATGGATTCCTTTGATTTCCCATAGTTTCATTCGAAGAGAAAGACTCATAAAATGTTGGTTTTAATGAAAGTCGGATTGTACTATTTGTTGCCAGATGTTCAGCAACCACGGCAATCCCCGGTTCCGTCTCACGACACTACCAATTTAACGGAGAGCCGTGACTACTAGAGTCAGGGGCAAAAATACACCATATAGATGCATCTCATCCCCAACCTCACATGGCAGCAGTCCAATAAAAGGAAAGCTAACCACCGGTAGAAACCTAAAATTTAATCTGTTCCCCGGTTAGCCATGGACAAGGATATGCAAATCCAAGTTCGCTCGGCACCCGGGGTGGAGACTCTTAGTGAGGCCCAGGCTTTGAAAAGGGCTCGACGCCTACTAGGGGACCAAATCCGTTCAGCGGTGCCCTTGAAATGCTCCACGGAGCACCTGATGGAGGTCTTGACACCGTCCAAGCGGACCGCCAAACCGGTCAGCGATTCCTCCGACCTCGGTTGGTCTTGGCTCTGTCCAACAGGGGACCCAATCCGGTCAGCAAAGCCTTCGACCGGTTGCTGGGCCCGAAGCCCCCCCACCACGACAAGGTGGTCCCCTATCGGGGGGGGGGGGGGAATGAAAGTCGGATTAGGGAGAATTCTGATAGTCCCTATAAAGATTATTCCCCGCCCTGCCCACGTCAGCAGGGGACACCGCTGGGTTTGGAAAGGCCGCCGTCCGTCAGATGGGATGTTAAGCCGTGGCGCCGTGTGCGGGAGAGCTATACCTTCTGCACGTTAAAGAACACGCTGGATGGCCTTGACAGGAGGCTACCATCTGTCTCCTAACAGCTGTTCCAGTGGGTCCCCTCCCCCAACTTTCTCTGAGCATTCGGGTTCCTTGTGACCTGGCCATTTAGCCCATGGTGTGCAAACAAGTGCCGCTCAGAGGTAAAACAACCCAACCGAACACCATGAACGTTGGGTTTCCTTATTGCTTTTTTACGAATAGACTTCGAATATTCTTTTAATTCCGTTTTTTTTTCATTTGAAAGGAGAAAGAATAGAAATATAAAAACTAGTTCTGAATAAATTCTGATATCAAGAATATATATATACTTATTGGCTGTTACAATTTCCTGCGTGAGATCTCTTGATTTAAGATTTAATTTAATTTTTCATCATCACTATAATTTGAGGTTTTCACTCTGTTATGGGAATCTATAACATAACTCTTCACTAATCTCACACGTGAGTACTTCTCGAGTGGAAGTTATGGATTATTAGCGCTCAGAATTTTGCTTCTTTTTTCATTTATTTCAAGATTTTATAAACTTTACATGACATGTAACAGCAAATGCAATGTGAAACATATATGTGTTTTCGTTGTTGAATAAACTGGTATAATGACTATTAAAAAAAAATTTTACTGGGGGCTAACAGTCCTGAACACACCGTAGTTTTTGCATGTTTATCTTGTTCTAAAAATTTGAAGCCAAAGAATCATTAAGTACGTAAAACGTCTATCGTTCACTGTAAAGTATCTTTTAATCAGATTTCAAACTTTTACTTTCTGTTATAAATTACCTGAACACAACTATAAATTTTATGACGATATGACATATTGATAAATTAAGAAAAACTGATTTTTTTTAAATCATTTAAATATGTATCTCCATACATACAAATGCCTCTTGAAGCCATGGATTATGGAGGTCCTACTAGACAGTGTAATTTTCCTCTCGAGACATGTCTCTTCTGAGCTACAGCAGCTGCATTTGGGCACTGTAGATCAATTCTAGCAAGGTTCTCTTTGACATTGTCTGCCCATCGCATCCTAAGTGTCACCCTTTTTCTGCAACCCTTACGCCCACTGTTCATCATCCTGTTTGCCAACCTGCAGCTGTGAATACGGACAACATGACCAAACAAACGCAGTCTCTCTCTTCTCAACATGCTGCTCAAAGGAGGTTGATGAATCGTTTTAAGCTCATCACTATTTATAAAATCAAACCACTTAATGCCTAAGATACTGCGCAAGCATTTACAATCAAAGGCATCAAGCTCCTTCTTATCCTGATTACAAAGGGTCCATGTATCGCTACCATAACTAACCATAGAAAGAACCAAACTATTATACAGCCTAATTTTTGTCTTTAGGGTTACATGTCTATTTCTCCACACTCTCCGTAGATTCTTGAAAGTCCCAGCAGCAATCCATATTCTTCTATTTTCTCATGTCACACATAACCAGTATTTCTTACGTAGCTCCCAAGAAAATTAAACTGACGCACTTTCTCATGAGTACAGTCATTCAAAGCAACTGAAGCACCATCTGCCTGACCAATTTTCATCATTTTAGTTTTTTCTCTCTTTATTATAAACCTACTGACTCTCATCAACAGCCCTAATAAACGAATTCATGTCATAAACATCAATAGCCAACAGAGACAAATCATCTGCATAATCTACATCAGAAATGTTGAAAGCTCTGGACCATTTAAGGCCAAAATATTTCCCTTGCAAATAATTTCTCATTACTTAATCAATAGCCAAACAAAAGAGAAAAGGAGACAAAATGCACCCTTGTCTAACTCCATTAGAAATGCTAAACCAATTGCTGCGAGACGTACCAACTCTCGCACACGACTCAGTGTTATTATAGAGAGCTCTCATTACACTAACTAACTTATCAGGTATTAAATATGATCTAACAATCAACCACAAATTATGTCGATCAACAGAGTGAAAAGTCTTTCTAAAATCTACAAAGCTAGCAACCACAGGTTTCTGAAACTCTGACATTACTAAGAATCTGCCTAAGTGAATATATATGATCAATACATCCCCTACAACTTCTGAATCCCCACTGTTCATCACGCCGTTGTCCATCAATCAAATTCTTAATTCTATTAAGCACAACCATGCAAAAAACTTTATCTGGAACAGAAAGTATGGTGGTATCTCTATAGTTATCACAAGAACTGCGATCACCTTTTTTAAAAATAGGGATAGCAATAACTCTAGTAAAATTTGTAGAAACAACACGTTTATCATAAAAATATTCAAAATTTCTGTCAGCCATTTGTCAACACAAGTGTTCCCAGCTCTAAGAATTTCACTGGTGATTTCATCGACCCCAGGAGATTTATTCAGTTTTATTTTAGAGAGAACCGAAGCAACTTCCGAATGTTATACAAGGCCAACATTAAAGCCATAAAACCACCATTAAATGAATAAACTGCTGCCATCATTAACTGAGGATCTATGGAATAATGCATTTATCCTCATTACAAAAATGGAAGTAGAATTAATCACACTATTTAGAACATCTTTGAAATTCTCAGCTCACCTTGTCACCAGAGAATCCTCATTTTCACCCACTTAACCATGTTTCTCCCTCAGTCCCTGTGTATCAGTGTACGTATCCTGTTTCTTCCCACACAAAACATTAACAATCTGGTATAATTCCCTGCTATTTTGCTGTCTAAGAGATTCCTCTGCTTTATTAGCCGAGTTATCAAGCCAAAGATTCTTATCAGCTGTTAACTGTTCTTTTACAAGTTTATTAAGCTTTTTGTAATGTTGTCTGTTACGACTAGTAGGGTGTTGATTCATATTCATCCTGCACTTCTTTCTTTCAAAAATAAGTTTCATGTATTATCACTCAAATAATTTTGTTTCCTCTGTTCCCTTTTACCTAAAAGAGTACTGTTAGTTTTAAGAAAATCCTGTTTAAACTGATCCCATTTATTCTAAACTTCAGCAGTAAGCAAACTACGATTGTCATAATGACCACATAGCTATCATGGTATGCTTTAGCTATAACTGGATCTTTCAGACCTTCAGTGTTAAAGGTAATTTTCTTAACCTTAGCAAAACATTTTTTAAGCTTAGTTGCAAGACACCTTTTACCAGGTAATGGTCAGACCCAATTTCGGCTCCTCTATATTGTCTGGTATTCCTAATCAAAAGAGTGCATTTGTTATTAATTAAAATATAATCTATCATATTCCTGTGCAACTCATCAGGTGACACCCACGTATATTTATAAATGTCCCGGTGATTGTAGTATGTATTAGTTGTTCAGAAACCATTAAGTTTATTTACCTGAAGGAGACGTTCTCCATTGCCATTGAAACTATCAATGCCAAAGAGACCTAAAATTCCTGCCCGTAGCTCAGAGTTAGTACCAACCTTAGCAATATCTCGTTTCTTTAGAGAATTCAAAATATCATGTAGCTGTCTGTAAAATATTCTGTTCATTATCATCAGAGTCCTTCGTGGGGGCGTAGCAACAGATGACATTGAAGTCTTAAATTTTTATTTTAAATTTTGCTTTATAAATTCTTTCATTAATGCAGTCATATCCTAGAAGAACATCACTGGCGTATTTCTGCTAAGAAGCAAACCGATAAGCCTAGAATACAGAGGTGTCCTCACGCTGAAATTCCTGCGTGAGGACATCAAGAGAATAATATCAACGTAACGTCCTCACGTTCCATATACTTGTAGAAAGAAAATGATTAGTAGGTTTTTAAAAGGAAACTAGGTTTATTGTGAAACGTAGGATCAACAACATCAAAAAGCCCCCTGATCGCGGGCATGGGACAAAGACCTGTTCCTCCACCGCTACAGGCTAAAGTCATCCATGCTACTAGGAACTTCAAGCACCGCCATTTGAAGTGGACCTTTTCAAAACCATAAGGTTTGCCTGAGACATATTACTCCAGTTTAGGAATAGTGATGCCCAACTACCTAAGTGAAGATTCAGTTAGCTGCGATGGCCTATGATCACGATTATCCACCAGCTGATATAAGGTATCCCGTGCCTCTGTTCACTTAGGGCTGGCAACCCAGAAACACCCAGAAAACACAGCGGCAAATTCTCCCTCAACAGATGTCCACCACTGCAGCAAGTCCAGAAGCCATAATCAAGCTCAAAGCCGTAAACCAGTCCAGTCTCGTAGGCATAAATGGTCATCACCACGACCCTGCGAAGTTAAACACTCCTCAACAGGGCAGAAAGAAAGAAAAAATTTGTCGCAGATGACCAGATCAGTAGGGCACACGGTCTGACAGGCCTCCACTTCTGTTCCCTTCAAAAAAAGAATATCTCTTTTGAAAAGTATTAATGGCATGCACCAAGGGAAGGCGGGGTCGGACATTATGTGCCAGTCCCGGAAGGTTCTATGCGTCATCACTGGGAATTGCTACACAGCTATCCTTCCAGTTTGTGTCGAACATTTACTGACCAGAAGCGTTAGTGGAGAAAATTAGCAATGTAGGCTAATTTGTGACCCGAACCTGATAACATCAGAATCGCATAGGGAGGATAGTATCAATAGCTGTAGTGATGATAATCCCTAGAATACAGAGGTACGAAAGCGTTTTCGGTACTGAATCGTTCCAGTACCGAAAACTCTGATGTTTGGAGACGTTGATGAAAATCTATTTTTCTTCAACCTTGGACGTATCATTAAGATACATCCGTGACATACAGTCTATTAATCTAATTCTTGGCTACTATGTGATTGAACGAAAGGCAAACAATTCTATTAAATTAATATATATATTTGACGGTAGTAACTCTGAAAATACCAATTAATGGATAATTCAGAAATGGAACAGTTATACAGGTAACTCTCATATCATGCGGGAGATGAGTTCCGGGAAGATCATCGTTAAACGAATTACTGTGTAAAACGAGGGGATTTTTATTTGTTTGTATTTTCGCCTATCTTATTGATCTATTTTCCTTTTCTTAGTTTCGTAATGGATGTTTTATTTCAACAAAAATAATTATAATTCTCAATATTTATTTAACGATTCAATATATGCATAATTATGTATATAAATATGTGATCGGTTAATTAATTTTACAGTTTATTTCTTAATATGGAGCGAAACTAGCTGGTTTGCATTGCTTGCCTCTGTTTTGTGCGTAATGTTTATTTGTAGCATTCCATTAACTGGTCACAACATCGTCTTATGGCATCCAATCATTAAATATCAATAACATGATCCTTCAACAAATCCATGTGTTTTTTGTTCAGTGAAAGGGTTTCATCTAAATATTTAAAAGTCAACACTATTTCTGGTTCAAATTCTTGTCGTTCTTCAAAAACAGATTTGAATTCTAAATCCTGAAGTTCATCGTTAGTGAGTGGCTCACTGTGGATTTTAATAACTTCGTCCATCTTTGAAAGTTACGCTTTCGTATCCTGCTCCAATTTGATATTTCGCTAGTGTTAATAAAAAAATTCGACTTAAATTCTTGTAAGTAGAGTATTTAGAGGGATAAATCCAGGCACGATTTACGTGAATTATGCAGTAGTGATTTGGAGAACTCAATTGCACAGTGTGGTTGGACCTCCGTAGACAATGGCTGCTTGATGATGATCATGTTGGTGTTGATGGTGATGATGATTAATATACTAAAAATATTGCAGTACTCTAGTAAGTATGAATTAAAGTTTCATTTAGGAATCACCGAAGTAATTTTCAGTAAAATGAACCAAGAAATGCAAGAAAAGAGAAAAAAGTGCGTGAAGTGCCATGAAACGAGTGGTGAAGAAAGGCGATAAATGTAATCTATGTGTCACGGATAATGCAACTTATAATGTTATTGCATCTGGCAATACTATGATTCAAATGTTATACCACGTGAGAGTTATCCATTTCAGTTCGTTACAGGAGCTATTGTCCCCTTTGAGAATATCAGTAACCAGTACAGAATCGAGACAAAATCATAAACGTATAGTGTACACTGAGATGCCAATTTGTTAGGTACACCACCTAAATGTGTGATACAGAGCTCAGTGTTGTTTATACCGTTTCATGACCTTCATAGGCATCTTCATTTACCTGCAGTTTCTTCGATTTGCATAAAGATGCTCTGGTCAAAATGTTTTGGCTCTTCGGTATATATTATGCATTTTTCAAGCAATGTTTTGAAAACTTCTAAAACGAAGGGGAAAGCATTTTACTACAACAGAATTCAGTTTCTTACCATCACCCCTATCCCCTTACTCTTGATTATTTTTCTAGATCACGACCTGACTGTTCTATTTCGTTGGCATTATTGTGAATCAAGAATTTGTTTTTTTATTTGCTTTTAACATATTTCTTTAAAAGCAAAATTTGCTAATGGCATCGTCAGTTCAGACTGTCCGTCCATATGTCTGTGTATTCAATATCTCTGTAACCAATCGATCGATTTCATTGGTTCTTTATGCTTTGGATGCAGGAAAAGTCTCAGTTTACACGTATACGTTTTTATATCTGTGTTTCTATGTACGCAATGTTTCTGCAACTAATCAACCGATCTCGATATACTTATTTCATTCCATAGAAGAAAGAATCTAGTTTTGCACGCGCATATTTTTAATTGCCAATAAGGAGGGGGTAGGGTACTTAAAAAGTTGTTACATCTTTAGTTGGACCATTAGAAGTGAAATATACTAAGGAAACGTGCACTTTCATCCGTCCAGAGCGAATGAAATTTCACTTTTTTGTGTAGAGATTTTTCATTCCCTCCTAAAATCGTAACTATTTGTTATCTTTTTTTTAAATGTACCTAATAGCCGTGACCCTGTGTGCCATACCCTGTGCATGTTAAAGAACACGCTGAATGTCCTTGATGGGAGCCTACCATCTGTCTCCCAGCAGCTGTTTCAATGGATTCCCTCCCCCAACTTTCTCTTAGCCTTAGGGAACCTTGAGATCTGACCATTTTAGCCATGGTGTACAAAAAAAAGCACCGTTCAGAGCTAAAATAGCTGAATCCAACCTAAGCATGGGTATTACTCAATTAATTAAATCAAATAATAATCATAAAACTCATTCATGTTTGAGCAAGATTCTGTATGGACGAAACCTTTGTCATAACAGAAGTTAATCCGATTCTGGTTACATTAAACGATCCTCACTGGGTTGCAATACATTATGGGCTTCAGTCATCTCAGCATATTTCACTTTTATTTACGGCAATACTCAAGAAAAACCTTTGCCTCCATATTTGAATTATAAAGCTTTCATAATATAGCAATTAATGCAGCAATGCTTGGGCGTCTCCGAGATTCGGAGTCGTTAATTTTGCTAAATGAATTGTATCAATTGTATTTCGTTCTATTGTTATCTCGGTATACAACAAAACTATCAAATTATATTAACAATGGCTGAAGTTACGCCCTGCAATTGATGCATCCAAAAAAAAATTTAAGTGACGATCTTTACAGACATATAATATTGACGAATTTAATAATGAAAACAAAACAAGTAACAGATTTTTAAATTCTTCTCAATTTTGTACTATTAAATTTTATCCAGACATGAAATAGGTATACAACGGTAACCGAAAAATGAAATTGTGGACCTCATAGATCGCTCTACCATGTCGTATTAAACTGACAGGCTCCTGTTAGACCTCTGTGGTAATCAGTGTGGACTATTGCTCTGATCATCTATGGCCAGTTTTTCTTCTTTTCAACCCTTCTGAGGAGGGTCAACTTCACAGGCTCCTGGTGCTGATCATTTATACCCACTAGAATGGTTTATGAATTTGAGCTAGATTATAAACCTGGATTTTCTGCACTGGTGGGCGACTCTTTGAGGCCTCTTTTTGCTTCTGTTTTGCTACGACTCAAGTGCATGGTAGTTGTTTCGTCTGCAGAAATTGTTAACTGTTAGGATATACCCCAGTCTTCGATTTTATCGCATGCAAGTTGAATGGAACGGCAATTGTCTCAAGAACATGGATTGATATAAACTTTATTGTCATTAGAAAATACAGGGTGATCACAAAGTCGCTCTGCACCTGATAAGGAATGAGAGATTCGTACCTGTGCCATAAAATAAATAGTAGCGGGTCGAGACATTTTCCGATCATTCAACGTGTAATTCTCCCGGAATGTAATCGAAAAACATTAGTTTTAGATCTGTAGCTCAATTAGAACATGAGTTATAAAACTGCAACTTTTATCGGGTTCGACCCAGTTGATCGGCTACGTAACAGGTTCGATACCTTGCGTGATTTAATTCACGAACCGAATTCCGGTAGTATAACGTTATGTTGGCGAAAAAGAAACGAACGCTTCGGAAACATTAGATATTAAATCATTTTATCCAGTATGTAATCAGTTTAGAACTTGTGTTACAGAAGTAACGGGTCGAGACCTCTTCCGATACATTCAACGTGTAATTCTTCCAGAATATAATCGGAAAACATTTGTTTGAGATCTCTGGCTCTATTAGAGCACGAGATCTCTTCAGTGAAAAGCAAATTTAGAGTTATTTTTAATTGTCTCACCTTAACCTGTCGATCTGGTCTCTTGAAAGCCTATAATATATAGTTTATAACGCTGGAATTCTTGCGTGAGGACATCAAGAGAATAATTTCAACGTAACGTCCTCACGTTTCATGTACCTGCAGAGAGAAAATTACTAGTAGGATTTTTTGAAGAATCTAGGTTAATTGAGAAAGTCAGGGCAAACAATATCAAACATCCCGTGAATAGCAGGCATGGGGCAAAGACTTGTTCCTCCACTGCTACAGGTTGAAGTGATGCATGTTGGTAGGAACTTCAAACACCACCGTTTTTAAGTGGATCTTTTCAAGAGCCTTAAGACCGGCCTGAGTCACATTACTCCAATTTAAGATTAGCGATACCCAACTAGCTAAGTGAGGGTTCAGGTAGCTGTGATGGTCTCTGATCAGATTTATTCAACAGCTGATATAAAGTATCCCGTGCCTCTGTTCGCTTAGAGCTGGCAACCCACAAGCAAACAGAAAACACAACGGCAAATTCTCTCTCAACAGATGCCCACCACTGCAGCAAGTCCATAAGCCATAATCAAGCTCAAAGCCGTAAACCAATCCAGTCTCGTAGGCATAAATGGTCATCACCACGACCCTGCGAAGTTGAACACTTCTCAACAGGGCAGAAAGAAAGAAAAATGTTGTCGCAGATGACCGGATCAGTAGGGCACACCGGTCTGACAGCCTTCAATTTCTGTTTCCTCCGAAAAGAGAATATCTCTTTTTGGAAAAAACTTTTTGAAAGGTACTAATGTCATGCTCCAAGGGAAGGCGGGATCGGATATTATGTGCTAGACCCGGACGGTTCTATGCATCATCACTGGGGATTGCTACACAGCTATCCTTCCAGTTTATGCATAGGCAACATTTAGAGACCAGAACCGTTAGTGGAAAAAATTAGCAATGCAGGCTAATTTGTGACCCGAACTTGGTAACATCAGAATCACATGGGGGGAGGATAGTATCAGTAGCTGTAGTGATGATAATCCAATATTCGATACTGAAAGCGTGAAAATATCGTTGATGAAATTTCGTTTTTCTTAAACCTTGAATGTATCATTAAGATACATCCGTGATATATAACTCTCCTCGAGGGTTACGAGTACGTTTTGTGTTTGAACGAAAGACATATAATTCTATTAAATTAATATATATATTTTGTGGTAGTTTAACTCTGAAAATGCCAATTAATGGTTAATTCAGAAACGGAACATGTATACAGGTAACTCTCATTTAATGCGGGAGATGAGTTCCGGGAAGACCATCATTAAACGAATTTCCGTGTAAAACGAGGGGATTTTTTTATTTTTTGTATTTTTGCCTATTTTATTATTCTTTTTTTCCTTTTCTTGGTTTCGTAATGGATGTTTCATTTCAACAAAAATAATTATAGTTCTCAATATTTATTTAATGATTACATATATGCATAATTATGTATATAAATATGTGATCGATTAATTAATTTTACAGTTTATTTCTTAAAAAGGAACGAAACTATCTGGTTTGCATTGCTTGCCTCTGTTTTGTGCGTAATGTTTATTTGTAGCATTCCATTAACTGGTCACAAAGTCGTCTTATGGCATCCAATCACGAAATATCAATATCATGATCCTTCAACAAATCCATGTGTTATTTGTGCAGTAAAATCTAAATATTTAAACGCCAACACTATTTCTGGTTCAGATTCT
Source organism: Ryuthela nishihirai (assembly GCA_038380435.1). Classification (NCBI taxonomy): domain Eukaryota; kingdom Metazoa; phylum Arthropoda; class Arachnida; order Araneae; family Heptathelidae; genus Ryuthela; species Ryuthela nishihirai. The sequence goes on along the minus strand of JAWZYU010000001.1, from coordinate 18,566,827 downwards.
TGTTGGTCTTCAAAAGCAGCGTTGAATTCTAAATCCTGAAGTTTATCGTTAGTGAGTGGCTCACCGTGGATTTTAATAACTTCGTTTATCTTTCAAAGTTACGCCTTCGTGTCCTGCTCCAGTTTGATATTTCGCTGGGGTTAATTAAAAAATGCGACTTAAATTCTTGTAATTAAACTATTTAAATGGATAAATCCAGGCATGATTTATCTGAATTATGCAGTAGTGATTTGGAGAACTAAATTGCACAGTGTGGTTGGACCCCCGTAGCCCATGGCTGCTTGATGATGATCGTGTTGTTGTTGTTGATGGTGATGATGATTAATAAACTAAAACACTGCAGTACTCTAGTAAGTACGAATTAAAGTTCCATTTAGGAATATCCGAAGTAATTTTCAGTAAAATGAACAAAGAAATACAAGGAAAGAGAAAAGTGTTTGAAGTGGCATGAAACGAGTGGTGAAAAAGGACGAAAAATGCAATCTATCTGATAAGGATAATGCAATTTATAATGTTGTCGCTTCTGGCAATAATATGATTCAAATGTATACCACGTGAGACGTATCCATTTCAGTTCGTTGCAGGAGCTGTTCTCCCCTTTGAGAATGTCATTAACCAGTACAGAATCGAAACAAAATCATAAACATATAGATACACTGAGATGCCAATTTGTTAGGTACACCATTCCTCGAACATATAGGGTTCATTCAACCAGTAATAAACCACGTAACGGCGGTGGGCCGTATAAATAAGAGAGACCAGCTTTTTGAGTATCATTTAGAGTTGGATTCAATTTTCGGGACCATGAATGTGCCATCCTGTGGTGAGCGCGTCGGTAGTACAACGTAAAGTGGCGGGGTAGAACGCAGTGCAGGGACTTTCCGAGTGAAAGTGTGAAAGCACCGACTTACGAAACATTTTCTAGGAGAGGTAGAGCAAGCCCTTTCAACTTTAAGAACCGACAACTTCCTCAGCCGACAATACTGGAGACATTTATCCTGTTGAGATGAATTGCGATGTCCACACTTATGCGCTTTCGTCTTCAACTTCACTTTCAACTTTCAATTCAGCTTTTCAACAGCGAGTAGCCTAGCGCATGCCTTAGATGGAATGCGCTGCACGCATGCCTTCAACTGTCTACACATGTGCGTCATATAGTTTTCAATTTTTCACCACTGTAGACGTGAATTGAAATGTACGTAACTGATGCTTCTATGTTAGCGGGTATAAGTGCTGCAATTTTAGTGCTGAAAAAAGCGAGAATAAGGCGTGAAAAATACCGCCGATCGATATGGATGAAAGATTATTTTAGAACGCGGAATTTTGAAATTAAATGAAAGCGTTCTTTTTAAGAACTTTACGCGAATGTCTAGAAGAAACTTCTACATGCTTTTGGGAATGGTGGAGTCAATATTGAAAAAAAAAATGCTTTTTTCAGAGAAGCAATACCAGCTGAAATGAAATTAGCTATCACACTTAGATATTTAGCTACCGGTGATTCATTCATGATGAATATTTGAACCTATAATCTGATAAATTATTTAATTTTTTTTTATTTGTTTAAATTAATTTAATAATTTATATCTCTGATGAATTATTTAATTCATAATCTTTTTTTTTTACACTTTTTCAAAGGCCAATATTTGTTCTGAAGATATGGTGAATAAAAAACACAAGCTCAATAATTAGAAAAACAGAACGAAACCTGCCAGACAAACTAAGAAGCTGCACGGAATGCTGAACAAAAATCCACTACTGGTGGAAGTATGTGTGCTATTGCGTGCATCACTGAAAACGGCGCGTTTCAACTGATTTGAAGCATGCCTTTGCGCATGTGTCTAGCGCACTTAAAACGCACAAGTCTGGACATAGCCATAGAAACTCTCACCCTATTGCAACTTCCCAGCTAGCCAAGCTTGTGAGAGGGCGGTCCAGAATCGCCGTCATTATTGGGGCCGCCGCTAGATAAATTCCAGTAAAAGCAGCTAGTAACGTATTTAATGTGGTAAAAAAAATCGAGATCTTAAAGAGAAAACAGGTGGTGTTTACAAGATGCCAGTTACTCTACCTAATGATAATAAATTCCGACCTACAATGGTAAAAGCAACGCTCTGCAGCCATAAGAATAAAAGAACACCGAAACAATATTCAACAACAAAATTTATTGCAATTATTTTTGAACTATTAGGAGACATATGGTTCCCCCGTGATGGTCATCCAGCATGTTGTTTTCTTTCACGTGCACAGGATGTGACTCCGTTGCACACCGAACGACGGCTTAACCTCTCATCCGACGGACATTCCAAACCTATGAGTGGCACCTTTCTCACCCAGAGAAGGGTGGAGTTTAGTCAAGATAAATCTTAATGATGGCACATTTGAGATTCGAAAGTGGCAACTGCAAATTAGGAGCCTGACACGATACCTACTGAGCCAACACCGCCCCTAACAAATCAGAAATCAAAATTCGAGTGGATCGAAACTAAGACATATTTAAAAAGGTTTTCAATGATTTCACACTTCTCTATTGATATATTTCACAATGACGTCACTTGTAGTTGATCGCGGCAGCTGCAGAAGGGCTGAAATGTCCCTAACTGACTTTGCTAAAGTAGCATCCTATAATGTAAAACGTTGGAAGTCACTGAGATCTGCTGTACGGCCCATTCTCATGTTCACGAACGTCCATGAGGTTTGTCGTAGATCGTAGATCGTGCATTGATAAATGATGTACCAGGCATTATGGTGCCCATAACCATCTCCATCTAGAGATGTGCCCAAATGGCATGAGTTAAAAACCAAAGATAAACTGCCCATGGGTGGGCCCCGAAGGGCAAGTGACAAGAAAGAGCAAAAGGCAAAATATAAACATAAAGAACTAAAGTTCAAAGTTCAAATCAGAGAAGGCCATCATCTTGGGCCTTTTAATTCTGTTCATCACAGTATGGTCATAAAGTAAAATGAGGTTTGTCAGGCTTCGTGTGTCTTTTTATACCCGTTTGCAGCAAAAGTGGCGCTGTAGCAGCTCCGGGACCGCTACAGCGCCATCTTTCGGTGACAAATGTAACTATTCTATCAATAAAATTTTTCGTTATTAAAAAAATCCCGTCTTTTTGTGCATTTCTGTTTAAACCGCATCGTGCTACTGTCTATACTTTTCCAATTATTGCATTTTTACTTTTTCTGTTGCTGGCGTATAAGGGCGAATTTACTACTCAGAAGGGTTGTCCGGATATTTTTGATCAGATTGTGTATGTTGATAAAAAAGCAGAAATATACAGTTTGAATGAGTACCATGAATTGGGAAAATCATTTGCTTATGCACCTAAAAATGTTTAGACAAAATATCGGAAGAAATGATCAAGGATCATATCAGCATATTAATTGTCTTATGAGTTGCACTTTCTAATTAACCTGTTGTACAAGCAAGTGCTATCTATATTTTCTGAATTGTTTGGTGGCATCCACTGGGAACCACAGCACTAGAATTTTCCGCTACTGAACAAGAAACATTTGGATTAAACGGACGCTACTTATTGTAGTTTGCTTACTTATACCGGGTGATCCAAAAGTACCAGAAAAAATAAAAATTCAATAATTTGAAAAGTATAGACAGTAGCACGATGCGGTTTTCACAGAAATGCACAGAAAGTCATGGGATTTTTTTTAATAACGAAATATTTTATTGCCAGAATAGTTACTTTTGTCACCGGCAGGTGGCGCTTCATTTGTGTCAGTAGTTTTTGTACATTGGCGCAGCACAGTTCGCAACGCAGCTAGGATTACAAATGTTCAATGTGACGGCCATCATTCATGAAAATGGCTGTCAGACGTGGCATGACACTCTGCACAGCATCGAAGAGGGTTTCAGCTGTAATTCCTGTCACATGATGGCGAATAGCTTCTTTCAACATGGCCAATGACGTCGGCCGACCTCTGTACACCTGTGACTTCAAGTATCTCCATAACCAAAAGTCACAAGTTGTAAGGTCTGGAGATCTTGGTGGCCATTCGTGCGGGAAAGAGCAACTGAGGACACGGTAATCGCCAAATGTCGATCACAGCAGGTGCTGGACAGGACCTGTGATGTGCGGAGGCACTCCATCCTGCATGAATGTTACACTATGGAGCGCTTACCTCTCTTGCAAGGAGGGAATGATGCTGTCTCTTAAAACACTGCATAACGCTCGCCTGTGACAGTAACAGTTCGAAATGTACCTCTGTGGACTTCCTCAAAGAAAAAGGGGCCTATAATGAATGACGCAGTGAACCCACACCACGCTGTCACTTTTGGCTGATGCAAAGGGTTTTCCACAATCGCGTGTGGGTTCTCTCTCGACCAGATGCGGCAGTTGTGTGCATTTACACTTCCATTAAGCGAAAAGTGCACTTCATCAGTCCACAGGAAGTTTGACAGCCAGTCCGCATTGTTTTCCATCTTTTGAAAAGCCCAATTTGCAAATTCAAATTTAAAAATTGCTTTAATCTGACTATCTTTTTAAGTTGTGTAGAAAAAGCAAATTCGTGAACAGATTTCATGAATTTTGTTTTTAAGTTGTGTAGAAAAAGAACAGATTTCGGGAAAACTTTTAGTATTTCCATATAAAACAATTCTTAAAATTATGTTTAGAGATGAAAGGAATTAATTCTGAAAGGGAGGAAGAATACTGGAAAATAAACCAAGCAAATGACTTTAAATATTTTTCATTTTTTTTTTAACTTTGCTACCAGAACAGATATGGGCGAAATAAAGAGGGCCTGCGGTGATAAGTAAGATAACTGAACTGGTCGTATATTTTTCGGATATTATTCTGGTCAAAGAGAACAGTATATGTTTTTATACTCCTTTCTAAAGGATCGTGGGTACTCTACAGCCTTGTAGCTTGATATTCCCAAGTGGGTTAAAGCAAATTTTCAAATTCGTGACGTCTCTCGAAATCGGTTGATTTCAGTTCCTGTACGTGTTGGATTTTGCAAGGATACCTCTTGAGGATGATCCTGAGCGATCGGCACACAGTCCCGTACGAAATGCCAGTTCGTCTTGAAATTTCACGCGCACTGCATTCCCCATGTGCGGAAGCAGCCGATTGTGTGTCGGCCTCGTGTTCGATCTCGTGCACAACTGCAATAGTTTCTTTGGGTCTCCCGCTTCTTGCACGTGTTTTTAAACTGCCAGTGTCCTCAAACGTTCTCATCATAACTATCAGTGAGGAACAAGACATCGGTCCCTTTCCACTTCTAATACCCCGCATCGAACGGTAGGTGCGCAAAGCCGCACTTGCACATTCAGATTTCTGATAATACAGCTTAACTAAAAGTGCTTTATCTCGTAACGATAACATGCCTCACCTTGGCAGAACGTTTAACTTCGGTAATAAACGTTAAATGCTGAAAGTTTAACTTCAGTATTCACTACATCTGAAATTTACATACCTCAGGGTAAAGTCAGATAGATCAATGTTCGCAGTCTCGCACCGTTTGAGGAGCGGCAGCCGGAGGATATGTTCAAAAACAGCGACGGGACCGCTACAGTGCCACTTTTCGGTGACAAATGTAACTATTCTGGCAATAATATTTTTTGTTATTAAAAAAAAAAACATGTCTTTTTGTGCATATCTGTGCAAACCGCATCGTGCTACTGTCTATACCAGTGATTCTCAACCTTTTCTGCATCATCGCCCCCTTTAGAAGAGAACAAAATTTTCAACGCCTCCCTAGTCCATAATAGTTAATTTTATATGAAATATTAAAATATTGTTGCATATTATCTGTACCTTATTTATCTGTTTATTTATCTATTAAAAATCATAAAGCAGAAATTAATAAAGCGACAACCAAATGTACAATAAAATGTTTATTAAAATTTTAAAAATAAACACAGAATCAATAAGAAATAAAAAATAATGAGATAAACACAAAATTAATAATAAATAAAAAAAAATTAATGAGATGGTTGAGGCTGGTGGAGTGTCAACAATTTGTTAATGTCGGATTCCAATTTCGTTAACATCAATGTGTAGTATTTTATGTGTAGTCTGTTCCTCTTCTTTGACAGTAAATTAGCTACTGCACTGAATCCACGCTCAGCCATATAGGACGAAGGAAATGCGATTAAAAACTTCTGTACTATTGCCCACAATGCAGGGTAGAGAACTGGTATTGATTTTTGAAGCCAGAACTCTTGGTATCCATGTTTGAATTTTACTTTGAGTACTTCGTTAGTCGTGAGTTCTAAGAGTTCCTCTTCCAAATTCGATGATTCTTCAGTATCTGTGTTTGCGAAAGGATCTAAAACCCAACTCGGTATATTCATGTTTAAAATATCTTGGAAACGCTCCGTAAAATCAACATGAAAAACTTCCAAGTGTTGGCAGTAAGTAAGTAAATCTTCCGGTTTTGCAGAGACTGCTGATAATGTGGGAAAATGGTTGTATTCACCTCTACCTAGATTTCGTTTGAATAGAAGAAGTTTTCCCGCAAAAGCAGCTATGACGTTTTTTGTTTTAATTAAATTCAACTCATCACCTTGCAATTGTAAATTAGCTTGATTAAATATTTTAAACAGGTCTGTCAAATAAGCGATGTCATTTTTTGACGTAATCAGGTTTTCGCGCAATTTTTCGTCTCTGTCTTCAAGAAAGTCCAGTACTGAGTCAAATAGATTGACAAAACGATTTAGACAAACACCTTTAGAGAGCCAACGTATACTTCTGTGTGCAGCAGCAAGTGATTGTAATCTTCATCATTTTCATTACAAAGCTTACCAAATAATCGGTCATTCAATGAATTGCTTCTAATCTTATTGATTGCTTTAATAACGTAATGGAGCGACGTATGCAGACGTTCATTCAAATTTTTGCAACCAAATGCTGACGATGAATAATACAATGTACAGCGAGTACATTTGGTACTGCTTGTTTCAAATGCGCTAATGAAACCCTTATGACGCCCTGTCATTGCTGGAGCACCATCAGTAGCACCAGACAAAATATTGCAAATGGGAATTTCTTTCTCTTGAAAAAACTTTTGCATGGTATTAAATATAGATTCTCCCTTTGTATCAGATTCCAAATTTTTAGCAAATAATAACTCTTCATGAATTTTTTCTTCTTTTATAAATCGTACGTATGATAAGAGTAGAGCTTCGTTATTTGGTAGAGTTGATTCATCGAGTTGAATGGAAAATTTGCAATTCTTTAAGTAATCACATAATGATATTTCAACGTCTTTTGCCATTTCATCTATTCTTCTTTGCACTGAATTATTACTGAGAGGAATTTTTTTGATGATATCTGACGGTGTCTTATGATGAAGAACAGTTTTTAATATCTCTTTGACTGCCGGCAAAATTAATTCCTCGCCAATTGTGTGTGGTTTTCCTGCTTTTGCGATTAACAATGAAACGTTATATGAGGCTCGTAGTCTACCATTATCTTGTTTAGAAGACGACGCAAAAAGGTTTGACATAGTTGGCTGTTTTAAATATTGCTTTTCCAGTTCTTGAAAATAGGATAAATCTTTGTTCTTCTTATCAGCATGCATTTTATTTAAATGCCTAGAAGGTTTCATAGCTTCATTTAAAAAAAACTTTTCGGCAAATTAAACACATAGGTAATGATTGGTTTGTAGGAGAGTACGTAAATCCATATTTCAAATACTCAATACTGTACTGCCGGCATTTCTTGTTAGATGTAGATTCAGACATTTTCAAATACAAATTAACTTCTCAACAGATTTATAAATAGTTATAAAAATAATGTTTATAATGACTTCTAACACTTATCACTCACGACTATTTATCACGGCGAAGCACATAAAAATAATAAAACATTCCTAGAGCTATCGCTTTTATAGATTTGATTTTGTGTACGCATTAACTTGTATGTTTGCGATGCCGGCGCACTTGCTCCATAAACAAGTCATTTCAAGCTGCCATATTCTTGTCGAAACATGTTAAATTGCATGAACCGCGTGTTTGCCTACCAACTTGCAAGGACTTGTCACCGTCAATCTATTCTAAACTAAAACAAATTAGGTATAGGTATACCTAATGCTAATTTAAAAATGCTTATTAACGCGATAACAATAAGATAATTTACATAGCTAGATAAAATGAAAACATGGTATTTTCAAAGTATTTTACTATAATAAAAAATAATTATGAAAAAAATATTGAATATAATAAATTTATTATTATTATATTATTATTGCATCAAGGTTGATTTGCCTATCAGGACGGACACACATGTCCAACATAATAAGCCTGATATAGTAGTGCATGCTAAGGTATTGAATGAGATTACAATTATTGAAGTAGGAATAACATCTCAGGATAACCTGCAGACAGTAGAGGTTGAAAAGAAGAGGAAGTATGATCTGCTGCCTAATGAGTTGAGCCTAATTCACAAGTGTAATGTTAATATTTACCTTATGTTCTGACGGGGGATGGTATTGTAACTACGTACCATAAAGCATACTCAAAGCGACTTGGAGTGGGAAAACATATTGAAGCTTATATCCAATCTGTGATCTTGAAGAGAACTTTTGAGAGCATCTCAGTCGACTTCAGACGTACCAGTACGCTAGTAGGCGGTAGAGGGAACTTATTGTCCAAGCTACAGTAGAAAAGCTGTACATGACGGATGAGGTAGTGGATGACCAGAATCACCAGGAACACACCACAGAATAGAAGAGATAAAAAGGTTGTCACAGAAAATTCCATTAAATTTATTTATTTATTTGACCGCCCCTCTTGACTGCCTCAACGCCCCCATTTGCCTCTGGATCCGCTACCGCCCCCATTTGCCTCTGGATCCGCTACCGCCCCCATGGAAGGCTCCAGCGCCCACTGGGGGGCGGTATCGCCCCCGTTGGGAATCTATGGTCTAGAGATTTCAAGATGTCTGATTTGGATTATGCAGATGAGTTGGTCTTGTTGGCTGATGATGTTGATGAGATGAATTCTTTCTTCAGGGCTGTTGATGAGACTGGTAATAGAGTTGTTTTGGTGATAAACAGAAATAAAACTAAAGTGATGAAAATTGGTCAGGCAGTTGGTGCTTCAGTCGCTCCGAATGGTTGCGCCCTTGAGCAAGTGTCTCAGTTTAATTATCTTGGGAGTTATGTAACAGATACTGGTGATGTGCGGCATGATATTAACAGGCGAATAGGGATTTCCTCTGGGACTTTTAGGAATTTATGGAGAGTGTGGAGAAATACGCGTAAGATTAAAATTAGACTCTATAATAGTTTGATTCTTTCTAGGGTTAGTTATGATAGTGAAACTTGGACGCTTTGTAAACAAGATAATAGGAAACTTGATGCTTTTGATTCTAGATGCTTACGCAGTATCTTGGACATTACGTGGTTCAACTTTGTAAATAATGAAGAGGTTAGGCAATCTCCTCTGAGCAGTATATTGTGAAGAGAGACTCCCTTAGTTTGGCAATATTTGCCGTATGAATAATTTTAGATTAGCGAATAGGGTTATGAACAGTGTGCCTAAAGTCTCAGAAAGAGGGGCAGGCGTAGAATACGTTGGACAGACAATATCAAATAGGGCCTTATTAGAATTGGTGTGCAGTGTGCAGTGGCGAGATACAGCAGATATTGCTCAGGACAGATATGCTTGTAGAACTACATTGCGCGGTCTGGTTGGACCTCAGTAGCCCATTGCTGCTTGAGGATGATGATGATGATGTAACCCCTCATTGATCCGGACGAATTGTAGGAAAGGTGGTGTGGGGTATGAATTAGTGAAGCAAAAGATGTCCATAAAAGACCAAAAGCCTAGAATACAAATAAGTGAAAATTTTAGCAATGTATAGTATTATTTAAGAGGGCTTACTTAAAATTAAATATAATAATAATTGATTTATTTTATTTTATTCTCAATGCTCAAAGTGCATACACAAATCAAAGAAATGAAATATTCACAAAGTATTCAATACCTTCCTTAAAATTTTAGAGAACAAATCGCAACAGAAAAAAAGTGAAAAACTGAAAAAAGAAACTATAATTTTTACACGGTGAACACCAAGGGGCAATTTCATTGTCCATCCAGATATTTTAAAAAATTACTGCTGCAGTTTTGACTTAAAGAGGAAAAAAAGCTATTATAGTAATAGAAATTAGAAAAAAAATGAAACTAAATGTGAAGGCTATACCATTCTAGTTGAGGTAAAAACTGACACAAAAATATAAAATTATGAATTCGAGAGTTGTTCCATATTTTGAACACAAAAATAAAATATTTCTTTAAACCTTTTTTAAAGCTATTAGGATTTTTTTCATTTTTAAATATAACTCTAAGCTTTTGAAAATTTTAGATGCCAAATAAACAAAATATCGTTTCGTAATATTTTTGTGAGGTATTGAAAGATGAAACAAATGGCCAGATTTTTTAGAAGTTTAAGGTAAATGTAAATGAACCATCCAGCGCTGATTTAAGTATAAAAAATAACAATACTTTAACATATAAATCTGCCTAATGAAACAAAAATGATCAATATTTATCAAATTTACAGCAGGAAAGGCGTTTAGGTTGAAAACAAGTTTGCAGATTTTTTTATGAATATGAAACAAGTTACTGAAATTGCCATTATAGTCACCACCCAAACTACAAATCCCATATTGTTAAACAGAGAAGACCCGTGCATAACAGAGAAGACCCGTGCATAATAGAGAAGACCCATGCATAATAGAGCACGATCGGTATTTTTCTAGGAATAATTTTCTTTGAAAAATAAAATCTGTACGACACAAATCTAAAGTTTTCTATTAAGAGATCTGCATGCGTTTCAATTTCAAATTATGAAATACGTATTAAATACACATGTAAATGCAGATCGCTTTTGGTCTTTGTAATATTGAGTTTATATCTCAAACGATACTGAAATTTGAGTCTTTATCTAAAAAATTATTAAAGACATTGTACGTTAAAGTCTTTATTAAAAAAATAAAAATATAAATAAATTAAAACATTTAAAAATACCTATCTTTCTATAGGGTCCTAAAAAGTCGAAAATAAACCTAAAACATGTTGATGGTGCAGTCAGTCACTGATTTCGTATTCACTTCAAAGGAAGATAGGGCGCCGGCAAACTTGTTGTGTAAGTAAATCATCGCTCTGTCTTCCATTGAAGTGAATACGAACTCAGTGACTGGTTGAATCATCAATATGCTTTAGGTATATTTTCTGCTTTATAAGGCCCATATAAAAAGATAGGTATTTTTTTTAATATTTAATTTAGTTATATTTTTTGTCACTAAAAACACCAGTCTTCAGAAGCTTTCATATGATAGGTGACTCATAAACATCGGTCACATTTTCCCTCCCCCGCTTTTGGAGTAGTATTTAACTATTAGTATTAGTAGTTATTAGTAGTTATATATATATAGTACTATTAGTAGTTATTTAACTTCCCTGCTGACTTAAAAACAAGAAATGCATAACGAGTAATATCATAAATTTTTATTCAAGGTTCTCCTCGATAATCAGCCCCCTTTTGGGGGGAGGAGAAAGGGGGAGGAGAATGGAAGGGAGAATGGTGGTGGGAAATCGAAATAGTCTACGACGGTCCTCATATAAATTTTCATTTCACTTAAACTCTTAACTGTAGGCCCTCGCGTTCGGAAAATATAACGTAAAAATATTTTTCATATTTCCGTTTTTTAGGGAGGGGAGAATAAAGTATAGGGGTTAATTTTTTATAGCCTATTACACTCCCCGCCTTTCAAACTGTAATTTGAAGCATAGCTCGTCCTTTTTTCATTACGCATAGCTCGTCCTTTTTTCATTACGCATAGCTTGTTGCTTTCTTCCCCCCTAAAAAAAGGAGAAATACGAAAACTATTCTTCCGCTATATCTCCAGAATACGAGTGCCGAAAGCAACAATCTATTAGTCAAATGAAAGCTTCTGAGGCGGAGAATGTTACAAGCTATAAAAAATTCAGAGCCCCATGTTTTTTTTCCTATAAAAAAAGTTAAAATACGAAAATGATTGATCCGCTGTGTCTTCGGAACATGAGTGCGGAAGTAACAAGCTATGCGTCAAATGAAAGCTCGTGAGGCGGGAAGTGTCACAGGTTACACGAAATTGACCCCACCCATGCTCCTTTATCCCCTAAGAAAGGGGAAATATGAAAACGATTGTTTCTCAGTACCTCTTTAATCCAAGTGCTTAAAGCAACAATTTATATATCAAATGAATACTTGTGAGGTGGGGAGAATTGTGATTAATAAAATATAGCCCCTTTCTTTTTCCCCTCCTAAAAAACAGGAAATATGAAAGTTGTTCCTTTATTATATCTACTGAATTCAAGGGCCTACAGTTATGAGTTGTGAAATAAAAGCTCATATAATACACAGTCATAAAACTACTTCGATTTTGCCCTCATATAATACACAGTCATAAAACTACTTCGATTTTGCCCTCATATAATACACAGTCATAAAATTACTTCGATTTTGCCCTCATATAATACACAGTGATAAAATTACTACGATTTTGCCCTCATATAATACACAGTCATAAAACTACTTCGATTTTGCCCTCATATAATACACAGTCATGAAACTACTACGATTTTGCCCTCATATAATACACAGTCATAAAACTACTTCGATTCTGCCCTCATATAATACACAGTCATAAAACTACTTCGATTTTGCCCTCATATAATACACAGTCATAAAACTATTTCGATTTTGCCCTCATATAACACACAGTCATAAAACTACTTCGATTTTGTTGGGGGGGGGGGGGTGTTGATCTTCGTGGGGGGTCGATCTTAACGTGTTATATCTCGATTTAAAGCTTTTGACGTTCCCAATGTCATGGGCTTCTTCAAACACGATTCAAAAGAAAGAGAGAGGAAAAACGTTTTTCCGAAGGTAGGTGTTTTTAGGGACACAGAAAAAAATCTAAATAAATTAAATAATTTAAATAATTCCTACTTTCCTGTATGCGCCCTGAAAAGTAGAAACTAAGCCTAAAGCGTATCGATGGTGCAATCAGTCGCAGAGTTCATATTCACTTCAAAAGAAGATAGGTCGCCGGAAATCTTGTTCTGTACATACATCGGCGCTCTATCTTCCCTTTGAAATGACTGATTGCACCATCGTTTTTAGGTTTATTTTCTACCATTTAGAACGCATATAGGAAGATAGGCAACAAATTAAAGAAATTTCTGTCTTATTACAGCTTTTCGCTTGGATTTGTCGGTTTGTGGATTTGTCAAAACCGTTGTTTCACCATATCTTTCGAAAGCGACGGACAAATTCATCCGTACATGAAAGCTTAAGACGCGGGGAGTGTCATAAGCTAAATAAAATATTGACCCTACATGCATTCTTTCCCCCCTAAAAAATGGTAAATATGAAAATGATTGTTCCGCTATATCTGTGGAACACGAGGGCCGAAAGTAAAAAGATATGCGTCAAATGAAAGCTTGTGACATGGGAAATATTACAGGTTAAAAACAATTCCACCTGTTGTTAAAAAGAATTCCACCTGTTGTTAAAAAGAATTCCACCTGTTGTTAAAAAGAATTCCACCTGTTGTTAAAAAGAATTCCACCCATTGTTTCTTCCCCACTAAAAATAGCGAAAATATGAAAAGGACTTTTTCGCTATTACTTCCGAACTTACAATTACGAGTTAGGTGTCAAATGAAAGCTCATATGAGGACCATCATCGTAGGCTATTTCGAATTTTGGGTGACCAGCATTCTCCCTCCCCAAAAAGGGCGGATTTTCGCGGGGTGTACCATAATGAGTTGCATCTCAAATTCAGGCTTGTGATATCTCCAGTATCATGGGCTACCTTGTCAGATTTCAAAAACAGGGGGAGAAAAAATGTGGTCCATATTTATGAGTCGTATATCAAATGGAAGTTTCTGAAGATATGTGTTTTAGTAACAATATATATATAAATAAACTAAAATTAAAAAAAATCATATCTTTTCATATTATGCTCTAAAAAGTAAAAAATAAAACTACAGCATATCGATGATGAGTCACTGAGTTTCGTATTCGTTTCAAAGGAATAAAGGGCGCCGATTGACCTACTCAACAAGATTGCCAGTGCCCTGTCTTCCTTTGAAGTGAATACGAATTCAATGACTGATTGCACCATCGATGTGCTTGAATTTTTTTTCTACTTTTTAGGGCATTTGTCATGCCCACGTAATTTTATTACATGGCCAAGACTTCATGGGTTTTGGGACGACATTAGATTAGGCTCCATTATAATAGTGACATTTTCGACTGCCTCCATTTTTGTGTCCAGTTCAACGAAAAGGAACTCAGCCGCAGACCCCAAACTTTCCAGATTGAGCCTGGAACCCCAGATGGCAGAGGAACTATGTGACCAGATGGCAGAGAAACTTTCCAGATTGAGCCTGGAACCCCAGATGGCAGAGGAACTATGTGACATGCCTGGTAAACAACGTTGGCCAGAGGGGAGTTGGGTTGGGTTGTTTTACCTCTGAGCGGCACTTTTTTGCACACCATGGGCTAAATGGCCAGGTCACATGGACCCCGAAGGCTCAGAGAAGGTTGGGGGAGGGGACCCACTGGAACAGCTGTTGGGAGACAGATAGTAGCCTCCCGTCAAGGCCATCCAGCGTGTTCTTTAACGTGCACCGGGTATGGCTCTCCCGCACACGGGGCCACGGCTTAACGTCCCATCCGACGGACGGCGGCCTTTCCAAGCCCATCGGTGTCCCCTACTGACCGTGGGCAGGGCGGGGAATTTTGCGGAGATAAATCTCAACGCTGACCCAGCTGGGACTCGAACCTGGGAACTACAGATTACGAGCCTGGCGCGCTACCGACTGAGGGCCAGAGGGGAGCTGAGATTCACACCTCGGCTACTCTGGCCAATCCCGACAGCCACGCACAAGCGTAAGTGGCCTCCACAAGGGGGGGCCAGCGAAAAAGGACAAGAAAGAATTTGGCGAAAACAGCAGTCTTTTCTTCTCGTCCGGGCTGTGTCGTCGACAGCAATGATCCTCTCCAGCTAGCAGAGCCCCGAAGTGCGAACAGTGTATGTGCAGCAGCCCGGGCTTCCAGCAACTTGGAGTGCAGCGGCGTGATTGCCTTCTGGAGGGACTCCTGATTTGACTTGACGAGGTAAGGGGGCACTTTAATGAAACTAGCTCAGCTTTTCTTTTGCATTTGAATGTATTTCTGTGAACGGCCGTCGCAGTGACCAGAGTGGAACCGTCTTAACTGTTAAGGACTGTTAGAGTCCCGAGCAAGTAGCTCTTCCTCATGAACTGTTGATTAATGACTGTTGATTAATAAAGTTACAAAGTTCCCTTAATTGAAAAGGGCCATGCTAGAGGCATTGTTGAATCTGTCCCAAAAGTGGGAACTACATATATGTAGAATGTTTGAAAGTAGTTTTGTTAATAAATTTGTATTTTATTCTTAACTGAAAAATTATCTCAGTTGTCATTATTGCAAATGTCTCTAAATTTGGTTGTGGGTCCAGGAATTTGCCTTGATTTTTGCAGCAAAGAACGCATCACGGCCTAAAAGTTGTGCCGGCCTAAAAGTAGTGCCGGCCTAAAAATACTCTAGGGGAGTCATAACACATTACAGAAAGATACGTATTTCTTAATCTATTAAATTTTTTTACAAGTTCTTCTCTCACTTTCAATTTGCTAACGATAGTTAAAGTAACCTGTTTTCTTTTTATCCGTTTTTCAAATACTTAAGCTCCATAATTATAAAAAATCCTTTAGGTTAATTAAATAGCAGAGTGCAAAATAATGCGTTATAAGCACAACACCCGTCTGTCACGGCTCTAGCAACAATAACAACAACACTGAGCGATCGAAACGAAACACGTTTGTTGAGCGTCGTGACCAATAATATCTGTCCACCAATCGGGATTAGAAGACATGCGGATCAGGAATAACCAATCTTACGAGGGTTTATTGTATTTGGAAGTTTTTATCGTCAACAAATTTAATTGAAAATAAAATATTAATGAAGTAATAGAAGAGATTAATAGAGCAATATGTAGTTATTGTGAATTTCTTTCATATTTTGACTTTGAAACCATCCATTAAGCGTGGATTAAATGATATATTAATCATATAATAGAATGTTCTCAAAAATTAATAAATGTTATTGGAATGATGTCTGCCGGATGGTTTAGTGCAAAGCTCTGACGCCACGTCAAGGCACCACCCATGTCAGAGAGTTTTGCTCTAACCTGGAGAAAACCCCTCCACACATAGGCAGCTAGTGTGGAAGGAAAAAGAGGGATCAGGATGTTAAAAACATCCATTAAAGCATGAATCAGAATTTATTTTCTCTTGACCGAATTTAATGGAAATATTTTCCGAAAGATTTAATAAAAGAATAATTTTAGTACTTGATCTCATCGGTACAAGACCAGCGATAAAACACCTTTATTTATCTACTACCAACTCTACTGTAGAACCTTTGTGTAATTTTGTTACAAGGAAACTGCATTGTCATCTCTTTATTTCCGTTAACACAGATTTTGCCGCCCTATGGCTCCCGTAATATTCGTCCGCACGGTCCAATTTTCATGCACTGCTTCCCCATATGCCCCAGCAACTGTTCAGAAATCAGGTTCCCACTTGTCTCGTGGCCTCGTTTCTGCACAAATTGTCACAGCTCGAGTCACTTTTAGTCTACATATCCTGTTGTTTACTGCACTAAAGGTTAGTTTTAAACTCAAGAATATTACAATATACTTTGTACACAATTGCATTAAATTCAGTCACTACAATTCCGAAAGAAATCATGAATATGTATTGAAATGAAGAGCGTATTGAAACAAAAATTTCTTTTGTTGCAAGCAGTTTCGTTTGTACTCGATCCTTTAGCTTAAAAAACTGACTTTGCTAATACAGGTCCGAAACGAAACTTGTTAAACCAGTAGCTAGTTTTAAACTCAAGAATATTACAATATACTTTGTACACAATTGCATTAAATTCAGTCACTACAATTCCGAAAGAAATCATGAATATGTATTGAAATGAAGAGCGTATTGAAACAAAAATTTCTTTTGTTGCAAGCAGTTTCGTTTGTACTCGATCCTTTAGCTTAAAAAACTGACTTTGCTAATACAGGTCCGAAACGAAATTTGTTAAACCAGATGCTATGCTACCTAACGATTCATTATCTTTCATTCCTAAAGGGATATATTGATATACACGCAGAACGATTCTCAATCAATTATTTTGTTTTCGTAAACAGCTAAATATATTTTTGTCACCTTCACCTAAAGGTACATTAAAAGGGTTAGTTCGAATTATCATACCTATAGTCATATCCTAAGGAAAAGGTACTCATGGCATCTGATTTTGGCCATCATTTGACTACACTAACCTATTTAAACCCTCCACTCATTTGTTTTGTATTAGACAATGAGTGCCTTATCCTAGCTAAGCAATGTTAACTGCAATAGCAGTTACCCATAGACCCTCGCTAATACAGGTCCGAAATGAAACTTGTTAAACCAGATGCTATGCTACCTAACGATTCATTATCTTTTATTCCTAAAGGGATATATTGATATACACGGAGAACGATTCTCAAGCAGTTATTTTGTTATCGCAAACAGCTGAATATATTTTTGTCACCTTCACCTAAAGGTATATTAAAAGGGTTAGTTCGAATTATCATACCTATAGTCATATCCTAGGGAAAACGAAACGGTACTCATGGCATCTGATTTTGGCCATCATTTGACTACACTAACCTATTTAAACTCTCCACTCATTTGTTTTGTATTAGACAATGAGTGCCTTATCCTACCTAAACAATGTTAATTGAAATAGCAGTTACCCATAGACCCACGCTAATACAGGTCCGAAACGAAACTTGTTAAACTAGATGCTATGCTACCTAACGATTCATTATCTTTTATTCCTAAAAGGATATATTGATATACACGGAGAACGATTCCGAAGCAATTATTTTGTTATCGCAAACAGCTGAATATATTTTTGTCACCTTCACCTAAAGCTACATTAAAGGGTTAGTTCGAATTATCATAACTATAGTCATATCCTAGGGAAAAGGAAACGGTACTCATGGCATCTGATTTTGGCCATCATTTGACTACACTAAACCTGTTTAAACCCTCCACTCATTGATCTTATATTAGCAATGAGTGCATTATCCTATCTAAGCAATAGTTAATTGCAATAGCAGTTACCCATAGGCCCTCGCTAATACAGGTTCGAAACGAAACTTGTTAAACCAGATGCTATGCTACCTAACGATTCATTATCTTTCATTCCTAAAGGGATATATTGATATACACGGAGAACGATTCTCAAGCAATTATTTTGTTATCGAAAACAGCTGAATATATTTTTGTCACCTTCACCTAAAGGTACATTAAAAGGGTTAGTTCGAATTATCATACCTATAGTCATATCCTAGGGAAAAGGAAACGGTACTCATAGCATCTGATTTTGGCCACCATTTGACTACACTAAACCTGTTTAAACCCACCACTCATTGATCTTATATTAGCAATGAGTGCATTATCCTATCTAGGCAATAGTTAATTGCAATAGCAGTTACCCATAGACCCTCGCTAATACAGGTCCGAAACGAAACTTGTTAAACCAGATGCTATGCTACCTAACGATTCATTATCTTTTATTCCTAAAGGGATATATTGATATACACGGAGAACGATTCTGAAGCAATTATTTTGTTATCGCAAACAGCTGAATATATATTTTTCTCACCTTCACCTAAAGCTACATTAAAGGGTTAGTTCGAATTATCATAACTATAGTCATATCCTAGGGAAAAGGAAACGGTACTCATGGCATCTGATTTTGGCCATCATTTGACTACACTAAACCTGTTTAAACCCTCCACTCATTGATCTTATATTAGCAATGAGTGCATTATCCTATCTAGGCAATAGTTAATTGCAATAGCAGTTACCCATAGACCCTCGCTAATACAGGTCCGAAACGAAACTTGTTAAACCAGATGCTATGCTACCTAACTATTAATTATCTTTTATTCCTAAAGGGATATATTGATATACACGGAGAACGATTCTGAAGCAATTATTTTGTTATCGCAAACAGCTGAATATATTTTTCTCACCTTCACCTAAAGGTACATTAAAAGGGTTAGTTCGAATTACCATAACTATTGTCATATCCTAGGGAAAAGGAAATGGTACTCATTGCATCTGATTTTGGCCATCATTTGACTACACTAACCTATTTATACCCTGCACTCATTTGTTTCGTATTAGACAATGAGTGCCTTATCCTACCTAAGCAATGTTAATTGCAATAGCAGTTACCCATAGACCCTCGCTAATACAGGTCCGAAACGAAACTTGTTAAACCAGATGCTATGCTACCTAATGATTCATTATCTTTTATTCCTAAAGGGATATATTGATATACACGGAGAACGATTCCGAAGCAATTATTTTGTTATCGCAAACAGCTGAATATATTTTTGTCACCTTCACCTAAAGGTACATTAAAAGGGTTAGTTCGAATTATCATACCTATAGTCATATCCTAGGGAAAAGGAAACGGTACTCATGGCATCTGATTTTGGCCATCATTTGACTACACTAACCTATTTAAACCCTCCACTCATTTGTTTTGCATTAGACAATGAGTGCCTTATCCTAGCTAAGCAATGTTAATTGCAATAGCAGTTACCCATAGACCCTCGCTAATACAGGTCCGAAACGAAGCTTGTTAAACCAGATGCTATGCAACCTAACGATTAATTATCTTTTATTCCTAAAGGGATATATTGCTATACACTGAGAACGATTCTGAAGTAATTATTTTGTTATCGCAAATAGCTGAATATATTTTTGTCAACTTCACCTAAAGGTACATTAAAAGGGTTAGTTCGAATTATCACACCTATAATCATATTCTACGGAAAAGGAAACGGTACTCATAGCATCTGATTTTGGCCATCATTTGACTACACTAAACCTGTTTAAACCCTCCACTCATTGATCTTATATTAGCAATGATTGCATTATCCTATCTAAGCAATAGTTAATTGCAATAGCAGTTACCCATAGACCCTCGCTAATACAGGTCCGAAACGAAACTTGTTAAACCAGATGCTATGCTACCTAACTATTAATTATCTTTTATTCCTAAAGGGATATATTGATATACACTGAGAACGATTCTGAAGTAATTATTTTGTTATCGCAAACAGCTGAATATATTTTTGTCACCTTCACCTAAAGGTACATTAAAAGGGTTAGTTCGAATTATCACACCTATAGTCATATTCTAGAGAAAAGGAAACGGTACTCATGGCATCTGATTTTGGCCATCATTTGAATATACTAACCTATTCCATCCCTCCACTCATTTGTTTTGTATTAGACAATGAGTGCCTTATCCTACCTAAGCAATGTTAATTGCAATAGCAGTTACCCATAGACCCTCGCTAATACAGATCCGAAACGAAACTTGTTAAACCAGATGCTATGCTACCTAACGATTCATTATCTTTCATTCCTAAAGGGATATATTGATATACACGGAGAACGATTCTCAAGCAATTATTTTGTTATCGAAAACAGCTGAATATATTTTTGTCACCTTCACCTAAAGGTACATTAAAAAGATTAGTTCGAATTATCATTCCTATAGTCATATCCTAGGGAAAAGGAAACGGTATTCATGGCATCTGATTTTGGCCATCATTTGACTACACTAACCTATTCAAACCCTACACTCATTTGTTTTGAATTAGACAATGAGTGCCTTATCCTACCTAAGGAATGATAATTGCAATAGCAGTTACCCATAGACCCTCGCAAATACAGGTCCGAAACGAAACTTGTTAAACCAGATGCTATGCTACCTAACGATTCATTATCTTTTATTCCTAAAGGGATATATTGATATACACGGAGAACGATTCTGAAGCAATTATTTTGTTATCGCAAACAGCTGAATATATTTTTCTCACCTTCACCTAAAGGTACATTAAAAGGGTTAGTTCGAATTATCATAACTATTGTCATATCCTAGGGAAAAGGAAACGGTACTCATAGCATCTGATTTTGGCCATCATTTGACTACACTAAACCTGTTTAAACCCTCCACTCATTGATCTTATATTAGTAATGAGTGCATTATCCTATCTAAGCAATAGTTAATTGCAATAGCAGTTACCCATAGACCCTCGCTAATACAGGTCCGAAACTAAACTTGTTTAACCAGATGCTCTGCTACCTGATAAGCATGGTTGCCGATTGTATATATGCAACGCTTCGCAGGCAAAATTAAACAAACGGTAGATAATAAACGAATTCCTGATATATGTGTATAGTTACCTAATTAATTATTTTGCACTTTTTCTGCCTTTAGATCTACAATTGAAATTTTAGATAAATATTAATATAAATTTACTATCCCTATAATTTATTTTTTTTTCTGATTGCCATTGCCAAATGAATCAAAACAGAAAGTATGGAACTTGTAATTTTGTAATAATATCCTTAGTCCTTTCACCTGTATAGTTTATAGTGATAAATAATGAACTTGTGAGAGAGATGTTCAAGAGAATTCCATTATTCATGCCTTATACAAAATTTGATCCAGGTCACTTTTAAATGGAATATGTCTTCAACCATCACTGACATTTCACTCTGACGCTGGCATGTTTAGCTTTCTCCTTGACAAAAACTTCTTTTAGAGTCAGTAGTTCAACTGTATAATTTAAAATATGCTTGAACGTCTTTTTCAAAATGAATCTTAATCTTTTATTTCTAAAGTGATATACTGACCTACTGGAAGAACGGTTCTCAATCAATTATTTCGTTATCACAAGCAACTAAATATATTTTTATTCAGCTTTACTTAAGAGCATAAAAACATTGAAAATTTTAGTTCAAATTATCATACCTATAGCCACATCTTCGGAGAAAGAAAACGGTACTCATAACATTTGATTTTGGCCATCATTTGACTACACTAAACCTGTTTAAACCCTCCACTCATTGATCTTATATTAGCAATGAGTGCATTATCCTATCTAAGCAATAGTTAATTGCAATAGCAGTTACCCATAGAATCTCGCTAATACAGGTCCGAAACGAAACTTTTTAAATCAGATGCTCTGCTACCTGATAAGCATCATTGCCGATTGTATATATGTATCGCTTAGCACCTAAGGAAATCATCCTGAAGAGTTCAGGTACTCTCCTGCCCGGACAGGCAGAGATGGAGCCTATCTACATTGGCGTCATCAGCGGGATCTGTATTGTGAGAGTTCGGTACCAGGTGGTGTTACATTAAGGGACAATTTTAGCAAATGTTGAGTGCTGGCAGGAAAGTAAATCATCGCTGCGAGAACTTCACATCAGGTGCGGTATGATCTAGTATGTAGAACCAGTTTTTTGTCTTGTTGTTATTCTGTGCTATGCCATAAAATACGCGAGGGAAGGCGAGAAACAGTTCTAAATCGCACTACGTGGACACTACTCGACACAGATCAACGCAAAACATGGAGGCTATTGCGTCTGATTTGTCACTAGATGCTGTCAGCGACTGACAAATCCGACTCAAGAAATAGCAGAGCAATCCGATGACGCTAGAAAGCTCGAATTGGAATTGAGGAAACTCGAACTAGTTGATAGACAAGCGCAAAGCGAGGCCGAGGCCGAAGAGTGACCCTTGCGACTGGAATCGAAGAAAGACAAGCGCAGCGCGAAGAAATGCAAGCACAACGCGAGCATGAACAGCAAATAGGCATCTTGAGCTTGAGAAGGAAAGGCAAGTTTTATTATAAAATAGATTTTTATACATTCAGTACTAAAAGTTAATATAATGTCTCCAGAGTTAAAAAGTCATTGAAATTTTAACTCTTATTTTACACTTGTAATTTCATAAATAACGGAAACGTTCAGTTTATTTAGAATATAGTGATTTAATATAATCGACGCCGTTACTTTATCTATTTTTTACATATTAAATAGAAAGTGGAAGGAATGGAATGACGTAACGCAAAGGGTCAATGCTATGGTTAACCCAACCAACATATCTTTTGTTCTGTTTCTAAGCATCATATGGAGAAATAATGCCCGCCCATTCCATTTGCCTGTAGTTATTCTTACTGACTCTGATGGCGATGAGATCGGCCAAGAAATGTCCCAAACGTATTGTAACAACTAAAGTATCATATCTAAATGAAGACACTCTATAGCCTTATTTTGCTAACAATTTAAGTATTCGGTGCTTTTACATCACGATATGTTAGAAAACATTTTTGTGAACGAAAATTAAGTGATTTCCCTCCCTTCCACTCGAACTTTAAACTTGAATTTACAAATATTTATAATGTTATGCACAATTAGGTAATGAGTTATCGGTTGCATTAAAGTCAGCACTTTTTATTTGGATCCTACTTGATAAATAAGATACGTTCAATACGCATGACAAAACTTCCTTTGTGCAAGTGTGGAGAGCATTTATACCTGTTTCGAGACAAAATGATCTATAGGTTACATTTGTGAAATCTACTCTATTCGTGAACCATTAAGACTGTTCTTTTCTACAAGAAAAACTAAAAATGAAAGATTTTGATACTAACGATCACTTTAATTTTAATTTCAAAATTTATATTTTTTAAGCTTAAAGCAGTCAATCATGATGAAATGTTTGTATCGCCTTGGGGAGCAAAAGAATTGATTTTAAGATTAAAATATTTCTTCATTTTTATAACTCTAAAATCCGAATGTTTTCAATTTTACAAGTTTCAACGCAGCCCAAGTTGACAAAGCGTTCTGCTCCGTAGAAGTAAACTATATGAGATGCTCAGTTTCCAATAATCATATTCCACTTACCTCATGACTTACCCTCTCACCTGCTTGATGTCGATCCCCGTTGGATGTCTCCAAGGATCTGGGATGACTTGCTTCTACTTCCTGGAAGTGACGACTCTAATCAGAGCACAGCGAAAAACAAACATTTCAGTTAAAACTTGTATTCTGCTTCGTCAAACGAATTTAATTGTTATTCATCGATGTGGTATCATCTATAGAGTAACAATCGCGATATGACGTCAATAGCAAATGCCTCGTAATAATGTATAAGAAAACATTCGTTTGCTCTGTATCTGGCATCTTAAAAAATACTAAAGCTTTGAATTAAACCATGAAAAAAGACATTAAAATAACTTATGATTCATAATATAGAAAACAAATATATTTTAGGTTGTTTTAAAACTAAGTATCTATCTATCGTGTATGTGGGAGAGATTGGGTTGCTAATTCCTCTGACATACTGACATACTCAGCTGCACTTTTATTTCCACCTAATAGGCTAAAGATCCAGATTACAAAGGCCTCAAGGACTCACAGAAGGTTTGCGAAGGGGAGCCACTGTACAGCTCTAAAGAGACATGGAAACCTCCTGTCAAACCACACAGTCTGTTTTTTAAGGGACACAGTGTATGACCCATCCAAAGGACGGCAGCCTTCTCAAGACCTCTGGTGTCACCTTTCTCACCTAAGTAGTTTGGTGCATTTGTTAGAAAAAACTACTTAGTTACTATCTTTACCCTTTAACTTACTACTTAGTTTACCCTTCTACATTTCATAGTAACCATTAAGTTACTATGAAATGTTTCAATGAAATGCGAAACATAGCTATTAACATCGGTTATCTTGTAATCATCTCTAAGTCTCTTATATTTATTCAACTTTTCTTCTCTCCTGGACATATAAAATCCAAAAGACATTGACTTCCAGATTGTCTTTATGCCTTGTATTATACTTACTGTCAGACCTCTTTTCAAGGAATTGTTTAAAGGGTAAAGCTGGATCGATAATTTGGGGGCCCTGGAGCCCAGTAGTAAATGGAGCCCTCTCTATCATGATAAAATCGAGGATAATGGATTTTGTACAACTTTATGCAACGTTATCTATTAGACGATTGCAAAATAATATAATGAGTACCTTAAACAAGTAATTGGAAAATCGAGGCGTTACTCTAGAGTAGGGGTTCTCAACGTGGGGGGTACGCGGTAAAAATTTTTGGGGTATGCCGTGAGGGCTCAAAAGTTGCTAGAGATATGTTATAAATAAATATATTTTATTTTATTCCATTGTTATACTATAACTACAGTTTTTTATATCTATACAAGGGATACGCCAGTTACATACACATTTCCAGGGGGTACGTGAAGCATAAAAGGTTGAGAACCACTGATATATATGTTTTATTTTATTCCCATTGTTATACTATAACTATAGTTTCATCTATCTATAAAAGGGGTACGCCAGTTACATACACATTTCCAGGGGGTACGTGAAGCATAAAATGTTGAGAACCACTGATATATATGTTTCATTTTATTCCCATAGTTATATTATAACTATAGTTTTATCTATCTATACAAGGGGGTACGTCAGTTACATACACATTTCTAGGGGTACGTGAAGCATAAAATGTTGAGAACCACTGATATATACGTTTCATTTTATTCCCATTGTTATACTATAACTATAGTTTTATCTATCTATACAAGGGGTACGTCAGTTACGTACACATTTCTAGGGGGTACGTGAAGCATAAAATGTTCAGAACCACTGATATATATGTTTTATTTTATTCCCATTGTTATATTATAACTATAGTTTTATCTATCTATAAAAGGGGTACGCCAGTTACATACACTTTTCCAGAGGGTACGTGAAGCATAAAAGGTTGAGAACCACTGATATATATGTTTCATTTTATTCCCATTGTTATACTATAACTATAGTTGTATCTATCTATAAAAGGGGTACGTCAGTTACATACACATTTCCAGGTGGTACGTGAAGCATAAAAGGTTGAGAACCACTGATATATATATTTCATTTTATTCCCATTGTTATACTATAACTATAGTTTTATCTATCTATAAAAGGGGTACGCCAGTTACATACACATTTCCAGGGGGTACGTGAAGCATAAAAGGGTGAGAACCACTGATATATGTTTTATTTTATTCCCATTGATATACTATAACTATAGTTTTATCTATCTCTACAAGGGGTACGTCAGTTACATACACATTTCTAGGGGGTACGTGAAGCATAAAATGTTGAGAACCACTGATATATATGTTTCATTTCATTCCCATTGTTATACTATAACTATAGTTTTATCTATCTATACAAGGGGTACGTCAGTTACATACACATTTTTAGGGGGTACGTGAAGCATAAAATGTTGAGAACCACTGATATATATGTTTCATTTTATTCCCATTGTTATACTATAACTATAGTTTTATCTATCTATACAAGTGGTACGCCAGTTACATACACATTTCTAGGGGGTACGTGAAGCATAAAATGTTGAGAACCACTAGTATATGTTTCATTTTATTCCCATTGTTATACTATAACTATAGTTTTATCTATCTATACAAGGGGTTCGCCAGTTACATACACATTTCTAGGGGGTACGTGAAGCATAAAATGTTGAGAACCACTGATATATATGTTTTATTTCATTCCCATTGTTATACTATAACTATAGTTTTATCTATCTATACAAGGGGTACGCCAGTTACATACACATTTCTAGGGGGTACCTGAAGCATAAAATGTTGAGAACCACTGATATATATGTTTTATTTCATTCCCATTGTTATTTTTTTTTCATTCCCATTGTTATACTATAACTATAGTTTTATCTATCTATACAAGGGGTACGCCAGTTACATACTTTCTAGGGGGTACCTGAAGCATAAAATGTTGAGAACTACTAATATATATGTTTTATTTCATTCCCATTGTTATACTATAACTATAGTTTTATCTATCTATACAAGGGGTACGCCAGTTACATACACATTTCTAGGGGGTACCTGAAGCATAAAATGTTGAGAACCACTGATATATATATGTTTTATTTCATTCCGATTGTTATACTATAACTACAATTTTATCTATCTATACAAGGGGTACGTCAGTTACATACACATTTCTAGGGGGTACGTGAAGCATAAAATGTTGAGAACCACTGATATATATGTTTCATTTTATTCCCATTGTTATACTACAACTATAGTTTTATCTATCTATAAAAGGGGTACGTCAGTTACATACACGTTTCTAGGGGGTACGTGAAGCATAAAATGTTGAGAACCACTGATATGTTTGTTTCATTTTATTCCCATTGTTATACTATAACTATAGTTTTATCTATCTATACAAGGGATACGCCAGTTACATACACATTTCTAGGGGGTACGTGAAGCATAAAATGTTGAGAACCACTGATATATTTGTTTCATTTTATTCCCATTGTTATACTATAACTATAGTTTTATCTATCTATAAAAGGGGTACGTCAGTTACATACACGTTTCCAGGGGGTACGTGAAGCATAAAAGGTTGAGGACCACTGCAATAGATGAGTGGAAAAATTCAAATAATAATAGTTTATTAGTATCTGTTTGGCACAAAATAAATTTTTTTGTTTATCTCTTAAAATAAAAGTGTTATTTTTCCACTACTCCCTGGAGGTAAGAGGAATGATTAGTGCCAATATAAAACTCTTGATATTGGCACTAATCTTTCCTCTTACCTCTACAACCAAAATTATTCTCCACAACCAAAATTTAAAATTCCTATTAGAAATACATCGTTCGTAAATTACAATATACGCTCAGCATGCAAATACTGTGAACGAAGATTCATCACCGGGATGAAGAGGGAGCAAAGTTTCAACATTTTCGCAAAGAACAATATCTCAGTGGACAGGAAACTCCTACTGGAAGTGAAAAATATAAAATCTACTGTACTGTGAGACTGTCGCATTTTGTGATCTCTTTTGAATCTAATATTATAGTAGCAGGTTATTTAGGTGGTATGGAGCACGATATTAGTTACTAAAATTTAAATTAAATTAATAATACTTTATGTTACTTTGTGTATTTTTGGTCAATTCCTATTTGAAATTTTAATTTTTGTTAACTGTTACTTAATAGATAGTGTATAATTATATGATATATTTCACATTATATTCTTCAATTTAGATTATTTTTAGTTGCAACCACATTGAAATATTTTGACAAACATTGCAATGATATTATTGAAATCATTGCTTATAAAAACATTATAAATATATTCTATTTTCCACTTCTATATTCTTTAGTTATATTTTAATCGAGAAATCAAAATTGCATATAAGAATGATGTTCCGCACCTCTTGATTTCATGATCATCACCCTTATCGGTATTTGGCCGTGAACATGACACAGAATCTGAAATTTCTTAACGTTTCTGAGATCTATGACCTGAAGAACCACTGAGCACCAAATCTCACCTCTCTAGCACAAGGAGGAATTTGACCTTTGACTTCAAGGAATCGAATGGATCAGATATTTCGTAACGTTTCTAAGATATAGAAAAGAAATACCCACAGGCATCAATTGTCTTATTTAGTATATATAGATTTAAATTTGACAATTGACCTCGATAGACTGATCAAATTCGTAATATCGTTTAGAAGATGGAAACCAAATTGTTTCTAGCGCTTACAGATCCAACCTTGGCCTCTATTTGATCTGGAAGAATACTTCGAAGGCCAGTTTTTTTGCGAAATCTACTGTTAGGATTACCCTTACGAGCAAATTGTAAGAGCTCTTCGATTTCTGCATCTTAGTTAGAGTAAGACATACCCCCTATCAGTTATTCAGTCACTACCTCACTTACAATCTGTTGCATACACTCAGTCACTACCCACTTACTCACAATCAGATGCAAGTATCATAGTCCTATTCCAGTGCCCCACACAGTGCTTTCCTCCTATGACGTCGTGGACCACGCCCTTTTATACTATTCATAACTGACAACGCCCCCTTATGCATCCCACTACTTTCTCCCTTTTAATAACTTATTATTATTCATAATTAATATTCATAACTCATTAATTAACTCCTAAGGGCCATCTTCCTTTATTAAAAAACCCCTATGTCCGCCATTTTGACCACAAACTCCCGAAGTAACTCAAAGTCTCGAGTCCGCCATTTTGAAGTCTAACGTCCGCCATATTGGTTTCCGCTATCATCCAAAATTCCGAAATATTCCACCTAATTGTGGTGACATCTAGTGTTTAACACACATACTATATTTAAAATAAATTTCCTATAGTGGGACGCGATCCTGCCACCCTCACCTTACTAGCACATTACACAGCATGTTAATCCATTACACCAAGGGTAGTATATTCTTAGAGTGTTGAAATGTCGATGAAGTAGAAATAACTTATCATTATAAAATAATCTAGGAATGTTATATTTCCGGCATTTATTTTTTATTACAATTTAACGTCCGAATTTCATATTTCCTCTGTTTATTTTTCTTGTAAATTAACCTATGCAATTTTAATTTCTTATAACTGATCGTGCGAATGTTTTTTTTTTATGATTTTTTTTATTTCTTGTAAATAACCTACGTATTTTAGTCCTTGTAAATTAACCCACGAATATTTTAGTCCCTGTAAATTAAGAATTTGTATTTCTTATAATTTAACGTGCGAATTTTATATTTTCGGAATTTATTTTTCATTATAATTTAACGTGGGGATTTTTTTCATTTTTGTACTTATTTTTTATTAACTTTTTTATTTTTTATAACTCGCGAATTTCTTTATTAGTTGTAAATTAACCTACGAATTTTTTATTCCTTATAAATTAACCTACAAATTTTTTATTTCTTTATAAGTTAGCTCTCGTTTTTTTTTTTACTTGCGCGAATATTTATAAATGAATTTTTTAAATCCTTATTAATTAAACACTTATCAAAAGTGACGGCCCCTTTATTAATATGAGCCCCCCTTAATTAAAACGTTTATCAAAAGTTCGACCTCCTCATTAAAAAACCCTTAATAATATGCATCCACCTTTATTAAACACCTATCAAAGGTTCTGCCCCTCACGCCGGGCAATCAATTCAATTTATTTTTTATTAAAAAATAAATTTTGCGGGCAATTTATTTTTTAAAAATAATATTCATCCTCTTATCGAAACTTATTATCCTATCTCCCCTTTATGATAGATCAGCTATTTTGTAAATAAACAAAGTACCCCATCGGAAGAAGACAATCCATGTTCAAATTTCCCTTGGCACGCCTGAACCTTCAAGTGTTGTGCCTCTCTTATTAAAATTAGTCTCCATATGGTTGAAGGATTATATCTTCATATATTTGTGTTCAGACATATTCTGCACCACACTTTCCACGTCCCTTACCACGTCACGACTTGTTTTGAAACGATTAAGTGATTTTATGTTAAATTCCTATTTTTGCCATGTCTCAATTCATTACTCTCCATATTTTCATATTAATACTAAAGCATTTCAAAAACCTCACCACACTAATCAGAGGTAAAAAAATTCCTTCTTCCTTACAAATTTCAATCTCCTCCCAATTAATTAATTTATTTTCCCTTTTTAATACTAAGCCATTTCAAAGACATCGTGATCGCAACAACACCAAAAAATCACATATAAAAAAAATAAACTCACCTTCCTATTTCTTATTTCAATAGTTTATTACTAAACCGGCTCAAAGGAATTGCGATTGCATCAGCAAAAGAATAACCAATAAAACTAATTTTTCAATTCCCGTATATCCGTTACGTGACTTGGTCTCAAATTTAAAACTTTTTATTCCTAATACTTATATTTGCTGTATCCCCAATTCAGTATATGATTCACTTATGCAAAATATTACTCTTTCCTAGGAAGTAACTCTGCTCAGTAACAATCGAAAACAAAATATCATTCCTTCCTCGACAGAAAAATCAGCTAATAAAAAATTATTTGGAAGTGAGATATCATATAAAAAAATCTGGAATTATAAACACTCTTACAGTTTTAAAAATCGTCTTTTCCTCCGTTTACTGGAGAACGTGTGATCACAAGACCAACGACTCATCATGCTGATGAAATTTAATTTTGCGCTGCGAGTTACGTTTGTTTGCAAGGTCGGGTTTTCGGTTGTCTTTCATCGGACAAAAAATAAATAAATTAAAAGAGCTGTCGTACACGGTTTAGTTTTATAGAAAGTAAGCAATGCTAAATGTAGAAAACGATTCATACGTTGCAACTACCCTTGCGTTTTCGCTTGCGTTGCCTAAAACATCTATCTTTAATTCTACATCCAAGCACAACATTAACTTAAGTGTATGTTAATGGAGATCTGATGAATTTTTTTCCTATTATCGCGAACGGTTGGATCAGCGATAGATTGCCGCATCCACAAGCATGGATGTGCAGCGGGCCAACTACGTCACAATCAGTGAATTTTGTGCTTAATTTTCATAGTCGCCCCAATAATGCCTCTTCACAACCTCAGTGAGGCTCGATGGCTCGCACCGGTGAGGGACGGAGTCGTTTGCTTTGACATATATGTTGCTATCGGACCTCAGTAAAAGTATTCTGCACTTATAGATATGTCACAAAAAATCGATGTTCTCACGTACAGCGTACATTGGATAATATATCTTTACAAACTAAGAGTCACTCGAAGTGAAACATTCCAAGTCCAGAATTTTATCCGTGAATTTTATCTTCCTCAAGGATCTTTTCAACCCTAATGTCGAAGTGAAATAATTATTCGCTTTCAATCATGACGGACGAAATGTAGAGCTCAATCGCTTTGCTGGACTGGTCGACGGAAGGTCCCGTATGCTGGCATCTTATCTTCGAGGAGATCTTTTCGGCTTAACGACGCATTTCAACAGTTTACTGCTTGCAAGAGTTCCAAGAGGTCAGCTAATTTTAAAATGTCCTCTTACACTGTTCATCACAATTTAAAGGTATTTAGCAGTTACCGGGAGAATATGGTTTTATCCCACCAGAAAAGGAAATAAAGTACATTAGAAAGGAAAATCAATGTTAGAAGGAACCCCGACTGAAAGTTGTTAATATCATAAGAAATGTGTGAATGTTTAGAAAACGGCGCCGATGCAACAAAAAAATTCAGTGTAAAAATGGAAAAACATGCAAAAAAAAGTATCGATTAATACGAGTTTCATAGAATAATAGAATGTGTGAAAGTTTCAATCCCGGTGTGATATGAAGTAGAAGTAATGCGAAAAGAAATCTGCAGCAGCATAAATGCTAATCCCCACGTCATTTGTTAGGTGGTGATAGCGCTAACATGCACCAACATCAACGGATTTTCAAATGACATTCAGGGTGTATCATTCCCATCACTTAAGCTTCATCTTCTTTTATTTTTCCAATCAATAACATTCCAACCCCCAATAGCACACAGTTTCTGCGGGACAGTGCCTTTCCGGGGGTGACTTCGATGCCAAAATAGCACAAAAAAAACAGCACTCTTTCTCACAGTAGCGATATAACCATGCATTTTGCTAAAAAGCAAACCTGCTCATTGAACGATGCATTTCTCATAGACAGGGTGCAATTAAGATCAGAACTAAAAAGTCATGGATGAAATTAAGAGTGTGTGGAATATTTTCATTCATGAACATGTAAAGTATAAGCGTGTGTTGAAAAGGTAGATTTGCACTAAGGATGTCTCTATTTTCGGACCCATTCTCATCCCGTTTTCAGGGTTCCGTGTGCATTTCTACAATTATTTTCCCTGCTATGTTTGAACAAGAGTATTAAATGGAAAAAAGTTAAAAAAGTACCTGTCTTTCTATATGCTTCCTAGAAAGTAGGAAATAAACTTAAAATATACCGATGGAGAAAACAATCACCAAGTTCGTATTCACTTCGAAAGGAAGATAGGGCACCGATTTACCTACTCAACAAGATTGCCGGCGCTCTATCTTCCTTTGAAGGATAATAGGGAATTTCCAATTGCAGTTGAAACTACTGAGAAATATTAAGAATGCGAACTGCTGAGAAATATTAATATACCATACGCTTGTTCCGCCGAATTTAAATCTAGTAAACGCATTCTTAATATTTCTCAGCAGTTTCAACTGCAATTGGAAATTCCCCGTGAAAAATACAATTGACTCATAATTGGTTTTCTTTACGACAACACCCATCTTGTACCAAATATTAATTCATGGAACAAAATTACTTCTAGCCGTAAATCGTCACATTTGATTTGCACAATGTAAACTCTTTCATGAACAGCAATTATGCTACAAGTTGAATTCCTAAAACACTAGATTTAAACTTAAGACATTTAATGAAATTCAAACTTAAATGAGATTGTGCTTAACTAAAGCACCTCCTAGTACTCAATTTATGAATAGAACAAGTTGTTTCTAATATTTAATTATCACATTACTTTGGCATAATTACAGGAACAGCGACTATGCATTTAGTATAGTCGCTGTTCCTGTAATTATGCCATAATAATATGATAACCACCTTAGGCTAATTATATAATGCTCAAGGGGGAACCTAAACGTAAGACAATTAAATTCAAACGTAGATGTGGTTGTACTTGAGGATGATCGAAATCAAATATCTTACCTATCTTTTGCTATGCAGCAGGCTCGACCCGGCAGCCCAAGGGATGAGGCCTCCATCTCGGCAAGGTTTCCTGGCAACTAAAGAATTTTGGAAATATTAAGAAGATTAAACAGACGGGGAAGACATTGTGACGAATTCGTTCTTATTGTTACAAAGCGCTGAAATTTTGTTAGAGGAAAGAATGAACAGATTTCATTGTTCCATTTTCCGTTCATTGTGTATTTCCGTTCTGACGTTCATTGTGCATTTCGGAAATATTTGTTTGTATTTAAAATGTATCGGAATAAAACAGATAATTCTTTTGTAACTTAAGCTGATGAATCGAATTCTGTTATTCTAATATTAATATAGATTAAATTAAATGTATTTTTACAGACATAAAAATATATAGATGTTAGCGAAAAATAATTTTAACATCATCATGCAACAATCAAATAGTTGTACTGCATCTATGAAATAAGTTTTTCCTCGCGTTTCGAAGAAGCAGAAGCATTTTTTTTAATCAAAAGATGTTATTGCAAAATATTTCACTACTGATTTGAACTTGAATATTCATATTTCGGTAGGTGTAAGGATTTTTCTTTAACGCATTTGAATATTTTCGAGCACGACCTCACACGTTACGTTTTCTGTCAGATGTCTCGTAACAAACAAAACGTGTGTGTTTTTGTTAATGCAGGAGATGATAATGAGAGTGGTTAGGTTTAAGAACCTGGAAAGAAACAGCCCATAACGGAGCTTTGTTCAGAGCACGAAATACGATCGAAACTACCGACAGCCCGAGAATTTTCAAACTTAGAAAACCCAAAATTTTGTAGTGGGCACGAAATATGTTAAGAATGCAGCGGAGGGATGGTAAAAGGGGAATCATGACCTGACACGGGTTAAATCCTTGTTGCTTCGCGCGAAGGGTGAAGAGGTGATAAAAAGTAATATCCATGAAAAGGGGCAAAATCCTTGTGCCACGAAAGTGTCGCTCAGTCTTATTTTATGAAACAACTGGATTTCCCTTTTCAGATTATTACATGTTTTATCATATATCTTACCTATCTTTTGGTATGCAGCAGGCTCGACCCGGCAGCCCAAGGGATGAGGCCTCCATCTCGGCAAGGTTCAGTTCTCCTGTGATGGTCTGGAACAAAGGGGGTTGAAGTGGGGTGAAAATGCGGGTTTGAGGAGAAGGGCTGTTTACTCTCAATGGGTGACGTCATCCGATGTCTCTTGCCAGAGAAATTTTGAGATGGGTTCGAGAACAGCCGTCAAGGGTGTGAGGGGGATGAACTTTTCCAAAACATGTTGTAACACATCACGTCTGATACGGAAGCAAAGGGGGGGTCCACAGCGTGATGGGTGACGTCATCCAAGATGATCGTCGATGGAAATTTCGAAAAGGGTTGACCATTCAACATGGTTGCTCGGGAGATGAAGGGATGGAACTTTTGCTAAGAGTTTTAATTAATGAGAGTTTTTCAATAAAGGGGGATTGAGAGGACTCTTTGATGAATAATGAATTTAAAGGTTGGTCATCGAAGATGGCCACCAAAGGGATGAAGAGGATTCCCTGAACGTTGCCACCGAAAGTTTAGTCGAAATTTGCAATTATTTTGAGGAGTGCATCATCCATGATAACACCTGAGAGGAGGGTGGAATTATTCAGTGGTTTGCAAATCTGGACATGGTGATTGCTTCATATATTTGCAGATTTGCACCATTTGGCGCAAATTTTCTAAGACTTTTTCTAGACCTAGGACTACTTACGATGACGTCATAACTTGGTCCATCAGCCTTCTGTTATGGGAGATGTTGTGTTTGGCTGTCCCATTCCCTGATATTAGATGGCGCCACTGGCGAATCAGCAAAAATTCCGGAAATGAAATATAATATTATTTCCCAAAAAGAATTGTCAGCTTCTGAATGTCCAGCGGTTTGAACGCCTGGCATGTTTTGGTAGTCGTGGGTTCGGGTCCCACTCAGGAGAACCGAATTTTTCAAGAAATTATTTCAAGTCACTGTATGATATATAAGAGTAAGGAAACACAGAGAGTCACTCACCTACTTTTTAGCAATTATTTGAGCCACCAACGTCAGACTATGGAACCAGTGTTTTCTGTCATGATCTTGTGCAGAACCACAGACTGCTACGTTATATAGAGTTAGAAACCAGTATGAAATAGAAGAATTAATTTATCATGATTATATAGAAGTAATATCGAATAATCTGAAAATATTCACTTCTTTTTAAAAAGCCAATAACTTGTACTAAATTTTCAAAATCAGAAAATATATATTTAATTATTTCCGCCAGAATTTCAGTAGGAGAAGTAAATAAATGTGGAATGCTATGGATTTTGTTTTTCTGAGACGTAGTTCTCTAGTCCGCCCGGGGAGCGATGCTCTATGAAAGTTTAACATTGTGGAAAAGTTGCCATTAATGGTATAGCGAGTGGGATTTTGTACATCATTTCTCTATGATATGATAGGTCAATGCATGATGCCTTTCTCCAAAACATGTAAATAATAATATTTTGCCGTCCACCCTCTTGTATATGCGTGTGTTGAGGATTTTCTCCAATTAACCCCGTATTACCTTTGGTCACAATAAGAACATTGATGTGCTTCGAAAGGCTCTCACAGATGGGATATTAAGCCATCTTATGGAGGAGAGGGTGAATGGGTTGATGGATAATGAAAAAAGGTAGAAACTAAATCCAGTCCTTCGAATGGGACATTAAGCCGTGATACAATGTGCACAATATCCATACCTTTGATACAGGTTAAAGAAGAACCTAGATGCCTTGACGAGAAACAACTATCTGTCTCCTAACAGCTGTTTTCGGTGGGTCCCCTTTTCAACTTTCTCTAAACCCTAAGGGTCCTTTTGACCTGGCCATTTAGATCACTATGTGACTATAATTCTAATGAAGACATGATCAACGAAAGACCAAAGCAGACTTGTCATTCATTTAGATAAACATGTCCATCTAAGTAACAACTATTACACTTTGGCACTGCAACCGTCCTTTCTACGAAGGTCCTTCTTCACACTTTCCACCCAACTCTAGGATTATCAATGCTCCTCCAGTTATCTGAAAATAACTTATTCCTTAATCTAAGTTTATGGACAAATATAAGCCATCCAGGGGATGCTCTCCTATCAATGTGATTAAAATGGGTCCAATAATTGAAAATCATTTATAGACGTACCTTAATTGTCAGCCATATTAATATTCTTCCCTTCACGGGGCACTTCTGAGTCCCGATGACTCCTACCGGAACTTGCGGAGAATATTATCATCTGAACGGAAAGAACAAGCACAAAACATTAAAGGAATAGCTGATTTACTTGACATGTTTCAGAACATTAACAAAACTAGGATTTCCATTTTTTTAACTAAAAACCTTAAAACTATACACGCTTTATGTAAATGATTTTAATGTTGGAAAATTAAGAAAACGAGAAGTTCTTATTAATAAGAAGAGCAAAGCGATTTAAGTATTAGAAAACTATGGTTAACTATTATTTATTGTTTTTAATCGGCACTAGATATCAACCAAATGAATGGAGAAAGAAGAGCCAACGAAGAGTTACCCAAAGAGATTTTACACTTTGAGGAGAGATGGAAAAATATATTTAATTTAAAAAGGTAACGGTAATTATGAAACGTGAATGGAAACTATATTTTAAAGTATCAACAGTTGTTAAATCTGTTCAAAGTTAGATACATTCCCCAAAATTTAAAGGGAACGTTTCTTTACGTTCGAGTAAATTTTGCAACATTGAGCTAAATGGCAGTTGGGTTGTTTTATCTTCAAGCGTCATTTTTTGCACACAATTAGCTAAATTGCCAGGTCATAAGGACCCCGAATACTCAGAGAAGGTTAATATGTTAGTTGAACATCTGTTAGAAGACAGTTGATAACCTCCCATCAAGGTCATCCAGTGTGTTCTTTAAAGTGCAGAGTGTATGGCTCTGCTGCACACTGAGCCACGGCTTTATGTTTCATCCGACGGACGGTGGCATTTCCAAGACCATTGGTGTCCCCCTACTGAACGACGGCAGGGCGAGAGTTTTGCGGAGGTAAACCTCAACCCTGGCCCAGCTGGGACCTTAATCTGGGAACTGCAGATTACGAGCCTGGCGCGGTTTCACCTGAACCACCCCTGCTCAGTAAATAGCAGTAGCTAGGGACGGATTAACATAATGCTCGTATAATTGCTCGTATAATAGCATATTCAATTCATACAATCACTTAACCGCAGCAACATAATAACCACTTGCTCAAGGAGGATCTCACTTTTAAGTGAAAAAATACCTAAAAATTATTTGAAATGTTCGAATGGAAGAGAGAAAAAGGCAGAAAGATGAAAGAATAATATAACGACATATTAATAAAAGAACAATGTTTTGGGAATCCGGCAACAAAACCGAGGCATTATTCCGCGAACAGAACATTTTCGCGGAATGCTATATTCCGCGAAAAGTGGTATGACATCGCAGCATTTTTAGCAAAGGAGATTGCTAGCAGTGAAAAGAGCAATGAGATTTACATTCAAAGCCATTTTAACCAACGGTGAGTTACACTTTGATAAGCAATTAGAAACCTTTAATCGCTTAAATATTTAGAATCGAGACTATTTACATATTTGAAATTTAAATATCGCTATCATACGCTACAAAATATAAAACAATTATATGTATTTCTCTCGCGACATATATTCTTATAAAAATTATTTTACCATATGGATATAGTTTTGTATTACCGTATTATTACCGTATGAGAATAGTTTTGACGACAATTATATTTTTGATTTCATTAACAGTTCTATTCTGTAGCAAACAGCTGCTTGAGGCGGTATTTATTGATTATCCTGTAATACAGTAAAGTGTGAATCTGTAGGTGTTGAATTCGGCACTTCAAATGTAATGCCAAACTCAAGGTCTGTGTTATAGGGGAGTTTTCGAAGGACTAATAGACAATCCGCAACTTCCCCTACCATCTAAGTCAAACGGAAAAATGATTGATTAGATATAAAATTGAGTAAATTGAAGTCAGAGAAAGAATTGATTTCGTACCTTGTTGCCGAAGAACAGAGTATGTTGCTGTTGAGGTAAAGTCCAGCACGATCCTTCCTAAATGATATGGCTGAGGTGAAAGATGACCTTTCGATGGAAAGATGTTAGAAGAGGAAGCCGCCTTGCACTCAAAGGAAATTAGCACCGGAAATTCTAAACAATTCATTTTATTAGCCCAATAAACGAAATTGACAATAGATTCTGTTTGGTGTTTCTGGAATTCTTTCGAAACAATCGAACGCTAGATATGAATTTTTGAGAATATTTGTGACGTGTTACACGAGTATTTCTAATATTTTTCGTTACCTCTTAAAGTCATTCCTAATCTTGCTACAAAAAATAAAAATTAATTTGAGATGATTAATTTCAAAGTTATACTTATTTACTTATGATTTTTAATGTTGATTGGTATAACTCACTGTTACTAAAATTAGAAATAGATTCTTCTTCATCAAACAACACTGCAATTTGAGTCTTTAAAAATATATTAAAGATATTTTACTTTGAAATATTTATTTAAAAAATGAAAAAGAGCACGGCAATTTTTTTTTTCGATAGGCGACTTAAAAATATTCGAAGACGGATCCAGGAATAATGGCACTCAAATCCAAAAAACTGCCCAAACTTGAACGAGAAGTAGAAATTCTCTTTTTGTGTAGTAACGCATGCTTGGAGAATCTGTCAAGATTTGTCCGAACAGACTCTGTAACTGCTTTTATTACCTATCTCCTTATTGCTCTTCGCCCGTGATTTGTCGGTTTGTGTGCTTTTCACACAAAAAGTTGTTCCATCATATCTTTCGGACGCCACGTTCAAACTTAAAGATTTATGTATCAAATCAAAGCTTACAACGCGAGGAATGTCATAGGCTATAAATATATATTCGCTCCCCACCCATGTTCCCTTCTCCCCTAAAATATATGAAATATGAAAACCATTGTTCCGCTATATCTTCCGAACGTGAGGACCTAAAATTAGGAGTTATATGTCAAATGAAAGTTGATATGGGTTGGGTTGTTTTACCTCTGAGCGGCACTTTTTTGCACACCATGGGCTAAATGGCCAGGCCACAAGGACCCCGAAGCCTCAGGGAAGGTTGGGGGGAGGGGACCCACTGGAACAGCTGTTGGGAGACAGATGATAGTCTGCCGTCAAGGCCATCCAGCGTGTTCTTTATCGTGCACAGGGTATGTCTCTCCCGCACACGGGGCCACGGCTTAACGTCCCATCCGACGGACGGTGGTCTTTCCAAGCCCATCGGTGTCCCCTACTGACCGTGGGCAGGGCGAGGAAATTTTGCGGAGAAAAATCTCAACGCTGATCCAGCTGGGACTCGAACCTGGGAACTATCGATTACGAGCCTGGCGCGCTACCGACTGAGCCACCCCCGCCCTATTCAGCAGTGTTAAATCGATTATACAAATATAGTGACTACTTTGCATCCTGTTAGCTGTCTAAACGATGGTCGGATAACCAAGAGTATAAGCCTTCAACGTCTCCGTCTACTCGGCTAACACACAGATATTTTAATTATACTCGTGAAAAATAACTCCTGAGCAAAAGTATTTTCAACTAATAACAGACATTTTATTCCAACTGAAATCCCAATACATTAAATATTCCCTAATGTATATTACCATTTCTAAAAAAAGCGTTTTTACAAACGTCCATACTTAATGAGGTGCAACCAATCTTCTGGGCGTCGAATGCCCGACAAACAACAAGGATATACACTGAAAAAATAGAACAAGTATGCGCTACATATATTCACTACGGCATAAACTCCCTTACAAAATAAATAAGATATTGAAAATCAGGCCTACCTTGGTTAGATGAGGATATGAATAGGACGACCCCGAAGACAAGGAAGCTGCGGTTCTAAACAATTCTAACTTCACAGAGGCATGGACCCTTTTTCAACGTTAACTCATTTTTCATTGCTTCGTAATGATTTGTTCTATTGTGTACAGCAAGATTCTACGACTTGGTTTCTTACGAATAGCAACAGTGAAGTCAACGCAACAAATATTTTCGTTATTTACAATGTATTATCCCCGGTGCCAATGGTATGCGCAGAAACTTAGAGTGGTAATTCTGATGTTTTTGGTAAATAATATAATAAATAAATAATAATATATAATAATAAATAAATAAATAAATAATAGAAACTTGCCTTCACTTATTATAGATGGCGCGAGGTCCGACACATTCAGCGAAATATATAAATGTCCCATTCTGGAGGCAAATCATCGTCCTATGGTTGGTTTAACTTGTAGAGCGCTCTGGCATGTTACTGAAGAGTCGCGGGTTCCAATACCGTACTGATAGCAATAATCATTTTCCAAAATAATTATTTATTAAATTACACTGCAGGAAAAAATAATGCAACACCTTGAAGGATTAATGCCGTTTTATTGAAACTCAGGCAGCCGTTAGCATACACTGATATGGACGATTGATTACATTATCAAAAAATATGAAAAATTACCACTGTACCTACCCGGTAAAGTGGTATAATTAGTATGATTTTGAACCGCTCCGCACAGCAATGCATTCATGAACATGGCGGGGAATATCATAATATCAGCTCTATAATGTCCGCCTGAGGAATAAAACGACAAATAGCGCGAAGTCGCTGTTCCATTTCAGCGACAGTGTTTGGGGCATCTCTTGGGTGTGTTGGATCCGTCGGCCCATCATGTCCCAGACGTGTTAAATAGATGAAATGTCCGACGAGCAATGGTAGTACCTCAACGTTTTGCTTGTGCAAATACTGCAGACTACTGCGAGCTGTGTGGGGACGGGCGTTATTTGCTGGTAAAAGTTTCCGTGCTGTTGAGCAATTGGGACAGCCACTGACTGCAAAATGTTAGAAATATATCGTTCGGCAGTTAGAGATCCTTTATGATGACCAGTTCTGACCGAGATGTCCAACTAATGGCATCCCACACCAAGACACCAGATGCTGGAGCTGTGTGGCGATGGCGCATGCACTGGGTGGCGTTCTTTTCCCCTGGATGATGTCGAACGCGTTGTCTACCGTCGTGCTGACAAAGAAAAAAGCACCATTCGTCACCAAACACCATGGCACTCCATACTTTTTCATTCCAGTTGTGTCTGAGGTGACACCACTGAAGATGTGCCTGCATGTGGGGAGATGTGAGATAGGCTCGCAATGAAAACTGTAAAAGCCTATGTGTTTACTATCTGCCTGGTAGATATAAGATATGATACCTGTTGCCAGTCCTTTTTCAGTTGCGTTGAAGTCACGAATCTGTCACGCAATGTCATGCGTCGCAAAAGGCAGTCCTGTTGCTCCGTGAACATGTGTCGTCTTCCTGATTCGTTTCGGCGTGTGCTGGAGACTTCCTGAACCCACTGACGCCATATGTGTACGATAGTGCTAGGACTGCAGCCAACAAGGTTGGCCACATCTCTGTACAACAAACTAGCTTCTCTAAGGCCCGGGGCGGGGATGGCTCAGTCGGTAGCACGCTAGGCTCATAATCTGTGGTTCCAGGTTCGAGTCCCAGCTGGGTCAGCGTTGAGATTTATCTCCGCAAAATTTCCCACCCTGCCCACGGTCAGTAGGGGATACTGATGGGCTTGGAAAGGCCGCCGTCCGTCGGATGGGACGTTAAGCCATGGCCCGTGTGCGAGAGAGAGCCATACCCTGTGCACGTTAAAGAACACGCTGGATGGCCTTGACGAGAGGCTACCATCTGTCTCCCAACAGCTGTTCCAGTGGGTCCCCTCCCCCAACCTTCTCTGAGCCTTCGGGGTCCTTGTGACCTGGCTATTTAGCCTATTGTGTGCAAAAAATTGCCGCTCAGAGTTAAAACAACCCAACTCTCCAAGGCCGGCCGATGATTCTTCCACGCTCAAAGTCTGTTAACTGTTGGAACAGCTGTCGATGTCTGCTTCAGGACATTTTTAACGGTTTAGAAGAATTTACACAACGTTTTGCCAACCAGGGAACTTCGGCTGCCTTTATCTGTGTTTGACTGACCCACAGTAAATAAGGTTCACGGCTATGCTTGATAAGGACGGCGTCTGTCGGACGGGACGTTAAGACGTGGTCCGTGTGTGGGAGAGCCATACCCTACGCACGTTAAAGATTACACTGAATAGCCTTGAAGATCCGACACTTCTTTTCCAACAGCTGTTTAATGGGGCAGTAACTATTAACGAAACCACGAAAGATTTGGATTTGGACATCTGTCCGAAGTATCTGATATTTAAATAGCGAATATCACTTTAAAAAAAAAAGAGCTCGAATTTATCCTTAAATAATGGATGACTTTCGGCACAATTCATGTGCAGAGTTACGGTATAAATTTAGACCATAATGCTACCTAACCATATTGGCAATAAATCCTTGGCACGGTTCAAAATTCGAAAGTTCCAATATTACAGATATGAATGAACTGACAGATTTAGATAACATTATAGTAATGTAGATCGTTACGGTAGGTACATTCTCCACTGCTTCGCAGCTTAATGTTAGTTTTCTGTTAGGCCTCAACCAGCACACGAAGGTGGCTTTTGGTGCCATCCATCAGATGTAGTACTGTCCTGTATAATGGAACATCGGATGACATCATTCAATCATACTCAAGCTCCGCATCTGTGACGTCAGCTTGCGCCTGTCCAATCGTTTCGATCGTCGGACAAGGCAACCTTTTCCCACTCTTCCACTGTCCGAAAATGTTATTAAACAAACATATTTAAACTATGAAAATGATGGTAGTCCCGTGCGAACTGCAGGCGTCGTTGCCGATGGACCTTGGTTAACATGGGCGCCATTACGCAATATCGACTCTGAAGACCCATGTGTAACAGGGTTCGCTCTAGTGTTATCGGGGACACGTACCTGGGTGCTCCAGCGTTCATTTGAGTGGTTAATTGCTGCACTGTTGCGCATCGAGTACTCTTTACCAGTCGATGGAGGCGATGTTCTCCTTTGGGGTCGATGGTCTTTGAGGCTCCACAGTTATGACATCTGGAGGTACTCGGTGTGCCAGGGGTCCATTCTTGGTACTACAGCACCTCAGAAACAGCCCATGACGTCTGCTGTTTCCGAGATGCTTCCACCCTTGGTGCAGTAGCCAATGATCATTTCTTTTTGAACGTCCGTCAAATCAATACCTCTGCCCATTGTACTCACGTTACGCACTATGACTCATCTGTCCTGGCTGGCCGCTTATATCTCCATGTGGTTGACCTTGTCATGTGCACTCTGTGATGCGCCTTGGAGGGTACACTATGATTCAGTG
Organism: Ryuthela nishihirai; assembly: GCA_038380435.1. NCBI lineage: Eukaryota > Metazoa > Arthropoda > Arachnida > Araneae > Heptathelidae > Ryuthela > Ryuthela nishihirai. Next base: position 18,522,983 of record JAWZYU010000001.1, on the reverse strand, counting down.
GGTGGTCATATTATTCTGATACAACTGTGTATACCTTTGATTAATATGGTTTTTGGTTTTTTGGTTTTGATTTCATATATGTATATATATTATACAGGGGTTTATCAAAATAATGGAAACACTGATGGCATCTGAAGTACATGCAATGCGCCGTATGCAATCACAGGACGACGTCATCCTTGATGTGAGGATATAAAGAGAAAAAGCAGTGCCACAGGCGAAGGTGAAACATCTTGTTGTGATGCAATTGTCGACAATTCAGATCTCAGTGACCTCCAAAAAGGCATGATCATTGGTGCGCTACTTGCAGGAGCTTCAGTAACCAGAACGGCGGAGGCAGTAGGTGTAATACGAGGAACTGTTCGAAGATTATGACTACCTATCAAAAAGAACAGAGAGTTGCCTACAAGCGTGCAAATTGCGGACGCCATACGAAGTTGTAAGATACAGGATAACATTGGCACGTATTGTACAAAGGAAGCACAAGACCACGGCACAGCAAATAGCAGCAGAGTTGAACACCAGTCGGAATGATCCCCTTTTCCGTCATAACAGTTCGTCAGGAACTTCATCTTGCAGGTATTTATGGCCGTGCTGCAATCCACAAACCACTGATTACCAGCATCAATGCAGCAAAACGTATTAGTGGTGCAAAACGCATATAAACTGGATGCTAATAGCTGGCACGTGTCATCTGGTCTGATGAATCATGCTGCACATTGTTTCCCACTACTGGTAAAGTGTACGTCTGGCAAAAACCTGCAACAGCAAAGCACCCCAACTGTTTGCTTCCAATTGTGAAGCATGGAGGTGGATCCCTGATTCTGTAGAGTGCCAGATCATGGTATTCCTTAGGGCCATTAGTTATTCTTCAGGATCTTGTCACATCCGCAACACACGAAACCATTCTTGGGACCACCTGCACCAATGTTGCGGGCATTGTTCCCTAATGACCGTCCCTGGTTTCAAGCTGATAATTCACCCGTGCATTGTGCGAAACGTGTAGTTTCTGGAACTCGATACGTTATGGTTTGCAAAGCAATCTCCAGACCTCAATATTATTGAACATTTGTGGGAATATCTGGAGTGCGAGGTTAGATCACACTTTCCACCTCCGGCATCACTGGCACAGTTGGGCCATATTTTACAGGAAGAACGGTCCCACATTTCATTACCATAAGTGCATGACTTGTATAAGTCTATTCCATGTCGAATTGCGTTTGTTCTGAACGCCCTAGGTCGGCCTATAGCTTATTAATAAAATGTTCTCTACACAGAGTATGTGTTTCCATTATTTTGACATACCCCTGTATATTTCGTACATTACTCAAATCTATTTCAGAAACAAGTATTTACCACTCATAAAATTAAAATCATATTATAATTTTTGTCGTCTCTCTAAAACAAATGAATAAGGTTTTTTATGATGAGTTGCAGTCATGTTTTCGCTCTGGCGAGAAGTATTTTCATGAATGCATATTCCAGGAAATAGCAACATAATGATCCTAGATCAGAAAATGGCTCTAGGTTTAATTTTATTCGGCCTGTCAAGAGGTATTAGAATTTAATTGAATTCTGCCTTCAAACAACTTACGAATTTATAAATTCTCTGGATTTGAAATGAAAAATCAAAGTATAAGATATTCGGAATTTAAATTCCAGTGGAATACACGTAACATAATTATGGAAAAACACTAAAAAATCCTTTAAAAAGATTTTTTTTTTTTACTCTCCGACGAATAAAATTTCGTTTAAACTTCCTAGATACACCAAATTTATAGAAGACTGACAAATGTAATCCTAACCCATATTCGATACGTTTTAAACAGCTTCAAATTTCTGATTAATTAGCAATTATATTGCTAACTGCTAATTGTTTAACAACGGCAGTATATTCACCAGTTTCTTTCAGACTCGACTCTGGGATTCACGTTCATCCCTTTTTTTATCCCATTATTGTAAGGATAGTTTCCTGCCCTCCATTAGATTGCTGATATTGTTAGTCCTTGATCGGAAATAACATTTATAATGAAGTCTGGGTGATCTCAGAGCGCTGATCTTTAAGTAAAAAAAAAGTCTCATTCAGTCTTTATTTTCTGCATTATCATCGTGAAACTGTTCATGTCCCTCAGGAAAGAAATGAAGCATAGCAGGTTATACGTGATAGGATTCCACTGTTTCAATATCTTTCATACATATATTAATGAACCCATTCCCTGACATAGAAATATTCTCCTACCTCGATCTTTTTCGAGCAGCTTGAAGAGTGGATTTCACATATGGCGTCATTATGACCTCTTGCTGTTGGTACCACACTGTAGCTCGGTCATTTATACAAGAGAGAATGTGGCCGTTCATTTGGCCATATATAAGCCCTTTCACAGTCTATTACAATCCACTGAAACCTCTTCTCACATTACTGAAGTTTTGCCTTCAGATTTTGGGCCGATACCAAAGTTGTCAGAACAGGGTGTACTATGTATTCAGTACAACACTATTCAATGGAACCGCCTAACCACAAGAATCTGGGTTCCAGGGAATTATTGGAGTTCATATATACTAATTTCAGCGTAATATGTAAACAAAATAGTTAGCATAAGTCAAGACTCAGTCTGCTAACCAGGTTGAATAGACAAATTGTATCTTAATCACAGGGGTGTAAAAACCCCTGTGATTCCCATGGTTTTTTTTTTGCAGCCGTTCTTTAAGTACTAACAACAAAACCTGCTTGGAATTTGGTTACCACAATTGGTTGAAACATTTGGTTGAAAGTTTCCTTCCTAACTCGTAGTCGAATGCTATCAAATGGCTATGCTACGAGTATTGAAGACACTTGAGGAACATCGTGACTGTCATATGTAACTTTTATTTTTGTTTATCTTTACTGCGTCGCAGTTATAGTAAATAAAGCAATATTTCTTATTTTTGACCAATTAATGTATAACAGTCGAACATGACGTATGGATAACAGAATTTAAAGTTAAGAAAAATGTAAACTTTATTTCATGAACTTGAAATTATATTTGACATAATGCAGCCTGTTCATTAATGTTTTTATCTGAATTCTGTAGACGTGTGTAAAATTTGTAAATATATTTGGAGCATATCTTTAAGGAAATGAAGCTTACAAAATCAATCTACCTTTAATTCCTGAGTATAACGTTTAGCATTCATAAGGATACTAACGGAGCCGGATCTGAGAGGGGGGCAAAGACGCAACGCACCTGTCGTGACCCCGAGGGTAAGGAGAAACGCACACTTTTTTGGGTCACTTAGTTAATATTATTAATTATTAATTAATTAGGCCACTTAATTAATATTCACCATTATCCTAGGTAGAACCACAGATTCGGAGGTTTTTACACCCGTGCTTAGGTGTGCTTCAAACATGCTGAGCTAAATGTCGTGTAGAAAGAGGAAATAAACTAATGCAGCGGGTTATAGGACAGACGGCACAGTTTATTTTACATTCACAAATGCATGTGCATATGGGAATAAGCTCTCCATATGGGAACATATGGCGATGCAAATCCGAAGGCGACTGAATTGCACCGAGATATGCAAGTGATTAAAATATGTGACCAATCCAGCTGCAGCGTTTGCCGGTTTTAGCGATAATGCTTTCGACATAACGTTACAACTGAGACCGGCTTCCTCGTGAGAAGGGTTGGATCGTTTTACCTCTGAGAGATCCTTTTTGCACACAATGGGCTAAATGGCCAGGTCACAAGGACCCCGAGGGCTAAGAGATGGTTGGGTGAGGGAAACCACTGCACAGCTATTGGGAGACAGATGGTAGCCTCCCGTCAAGGCCATCCAGCATGTTTTTTAATATGCCCAGAATATGGCTGTCCACACAGGGGAACATGGATTTAGATCCCATCCGACGGACGGAGGCCTTTCTAAGTCCACCAGTGTACCGTATTGACCAAGGGCAGGGTGGGGATTTTGGCATAGATAACTCTCAATGTTGGCCCAGCTAAGACTCGAACCTGGGAACTATAGATTACGAGCCTGGCATGCTACCGACAGAGCCATTGGTTGGGGGTGGTTGGGAGTGGAGATTCACTGGTCAGGTGTTAGCAGACTGATGGTAGACTCCCATCAGGACCGTCCAGCGTATTCCTTAATGTGCACAGAGTGTGGCTCTCACGCACACGAGCTCAGTATTAAATATTCCATCTGACGGATGGCAGAATCAATGTCCCATCTGACGGATGGCGGAATCAATATCTCATCTGACGGATGGTGGAATCAATGTCCCATCTGACGGATGGCGGAATCAATGTCCCATCTGACGGATGGCGGAATCAATGTCCCATCTGACGGATGGCGGAATCAATGTCCCATCTGACGGAGGGCGGAATCAATGTCCCATCTGACGGAGGGCGGAATCAATGTCCCATCTGACGGAGGGCGGAATCAATGTCCCATCTGACGGATGGAATTCTAATTCAAGAGCAGGCATCTGGGGAGCAATGCACTATGATAGCCAAATACCTATAGTGTTCCTCACAGGCAGTTTGAAAGTTTGGGGTGCGTAGTAGAATGTTTCAGCAAGATAATGTGCATCGACATAAAAAATATTAAAAATTTCTGTCAGCGATGTGACAACACAAGTGTTCTCAGCTTTGAGAATTTCAGTGGTGATTTCATCGACCCCATGTGATTTATTCAGTTTTACTTTAGAGATAGTCGAAACAACTTCGAATATTATTCAAGGCCAACATTAAAGCCATAAAATCATCATTAAATGAATAAAGTGTTACAATTATTAACTGAGGATAGATGCAGTAATGCACCTATCCTTAGTTAGCAATATAATAATAATTTCAACTTCCATTGTTTGTAATGTGGATAGATGCATTACTGCATCTATCCTCATTACAAACAATGGAAGTAGAAATAATCACATTGTTTAGAACATTTTTGAAACGCTCAGCTCACCTAGTCATCAGAGAATCCTCACTTTCACCCACTTTACCATGTTTATCCCTCAGTACCTGTGTACCTGTGTATATATCATGCTTCTTCCCAAACAAATCATTAACATTCTGGTACAATTCCCTGCTATTGTGCTGTCTAACAGCTTCCTCTGCTTTATCAGCCGAGCTATCAAGCCAAAGATTCTTATCAGCTGTTAAGTGATTTTTTTACACGTTTATTAAGCTTGTTGTCTGTCACGACTAGTAGGGTGTAGATTCATATTAAGCCTGCACTCCCTTCTTTCAAAAATAACTACCATAGCCTTATCACTCAAATAATTTTGCTTCCTCTGTTCCCTTTTATCTAAAGGAATACTGTTAGTTTTGAGAAAATTCCTCGTTAAACTGATCCAATTTATTCTAAATTTCAGCACTAAGCAAACTACGATTGTGTCATAATGACCACGTAGCTATCACGGTATGCCATAGCTACAACTGGATCTTTCAGACCATCAGTGTTAAATGTAATTTTCCTAACATTTGCACAACATTTCTTAAGCTTCAGTTGCAAGACGCATTTTACCAGGTAATGGGGCAAAATAGAAAACTGAAAAAACCTCGTTCTCTTTGAAATCAAGCATCCTATATTCACGAGAGACGATAAGCTCTCGTTCCAATTATTCCTCTTTTCTGGTTAGTCGGCTTTCTTCTATTTTCTGAATTTGTATTCCTAACTTTCAATTGGTTCATCGAAGTTTCATCCTACATAGTAAGATAAAATGGCATACTCTTCAATTTAAAACAACATTTCTTCTGTAGGAAATTATAATTCATGTAATGTAAAATCAGTTCCTAGATAACCACATCTTTTTAGCATTGAACACAATTTCCATCCAAAACGAACTAGATTCCTCACATCTAATATCGTCCTTACTCCCAAGTTCTCGTAATATCGTTCTTATAATAGGTTAACCAAAAATTATAATAGATTTTACTTATTTCAAACATATATATTTATTTTGCTGAAAAAAGAGTCCGACAAATGCTATTTTACCGACACTACTTTTTGATGCGCAAATGCACTGCTATTCGACATATTAGCATACTGTTTAAAATTTCGATTAATATGATTTTTAATGGCTAAACTACTGAAATTAAACTTAACGTAACAGAATGAATGAAAGGTGTTTTAGATACTACTCTAAGAAGCAATAGTGATGGTACAATTGTATATTCGGTATGAAGACATCCGAAGAATAAATAAATAAATATATAATTTTCTTATATGTTGGACATATTGCAGAATACATCCGTAATATATCTCAAGTCGTATTGTTTTGGATTGACGAACGATATTTTATTGAATTAAAATATTTTATAAACGTGGTGGTAACTAAATGTAAAATTTCTTATTCACTTCTACTTACTTTCCAAATGCTTTTCCCGCGACATTTTTTGCACGTCAGTTTGTATGGGTGCTACAACTGTTGTTCCACTACGTAATTAAGGTTGATTGATCAATCACAATGAGTTATGTACAAATGAATTCTGTGTCATGGAGAGTGTCATAATGTTATGTAAAAACTCCTCCAATGCTTTCATTCCCTCCAAAAAGGGAATGTGGAAACAGTTTTTCCACTATATCTTTCAAACGCGTCTGAAGAGAGAACGACATATCTCTCAAATCAGTACTTGCGAAGTGGAAGAGTCGCTATTTTATAAATATTTATTTTCCATGCTTTCTTTCCATGAAAAAACGACCAAAAATTGTAAAAGATTGATCTCCTATATCCTTCCAAAGCCAAGGCCAAACATAAACAGATAGATGTGAAATGAAAACATGTGACGTAGAGTGCCATAAACAGTAAACATTTTATCCACATATTTTCTTCTACCCTAACAACCACCGAAAAGTGAAAACGATTCCTTTATAATATTTTTGAACGCAAGAACTGAGAGCAATGAGTTATTTTTCGAGTAAAGGTACAGTCGCTCAAAAAAGTATCCGAACGCTATGGTTGATTACAGAATTCAGTAAAAATATCTGGGAACGATTTATTTTAGAAATTAGTGATCTGGCAACCTTCGTGTCACGTGACACGAAGGTTGCCAGATCACTAATTTCTAAAATAAATCGTTCCCAGATTTTTTTTTGAAGTCTGAAATCAACCATAGTGTTCGGATACTTTTTTGAGCGACTGTACCACCGATTACCATTTAGCACAGGTTTTTTCTATCCTATAAAAAAGTGGGGAATTGCATACACGATTGTTTGCTATATCCGTAGGCGGCTAGTCATTAGTGAATGAAAAGTGATTTGGAGACTATTCTAAGATACAAGAAGGTTCATGCGACACCTAAATTTCCATGATGTACACTGAAATGCCTAGTCCCATGGCCGAGTGGTTAGCGAGCTTGGCTACTGATTTAAAGGAGCTGGGTTGAGTCCCGGGTAAGGCATGGATTGTACTTGTCGTTTTTCTGCTGAGGTCCTGTCATCCTCACAGATCTTCTACTATGGCATATAAACTGACAGGCTCCTGTCAGGCATCTGTGGCAAGCAGCTGCTTGAGGGGTATTTATTTTTTTAAATTTTATTTATACTACAATATAATAATTACATGAATATTTGTTTCCTAAGATATCTTGCCCGTCCCCTGCCACCCCCGCCTTTCAATAAGCATTTAGCGAAGTAATACCCTCGAAATTGCCTTACATCAACTTAATTATTAGCGTAGGATATTAGGAGGCAAGTTTCAAATGTACCCAGAAGTAATGCGTGATTGTAAACATTTATCCTATTTTACACTAAACGCTCTAAACCGAAAACAAAATCAAAAAATCAAATATCAATGATCAATCACTCATTTAGTTCATATTCAGTTTAAAAGAACGTAGGACTTCAAAACTTGTTTCTGTTACAAATCGAAAGAAAAATGCAGGCTCCCTATTTTCTTTCAGTTAATATGAATTTAATAAGTGATATTATCATTTGCATGTGCTATTTTTACATTTTATTAAACATATAAGAGAAGATATGAGATTCTCGAACGTTGTTTTTTCTTGCAAAGCATATTATGAGTCCCCCCAAAAGTTTTAATTGTGTTGAAAATTTAAGCATTTAAAATGTTTTAACTAATACTGCACACGACATATTTTTTCAGAAATTTAAATTTTTGTGGTTAAATGTAAGGGTCATGAGTTTGCACTGCCATCAATGATCAATCCCTTACTCTTGGAATTGGAAAGGCGACCCTTTTTTTAAGACTTTTTTTTAAGACTGAAATATCGTATTCACATTTTTCACATCTATATGTAATTTTAATTTTTTAATTTTCGGATTTAAAGCGCGTTAAATATGGAAATGTAAAACTTTAAAGAATATTCCAAAACGATCTACGTATGCTAGAAATTTGAAATTTCCGTGCTAATATGTCAAAGGATTTTCACTGACAGCAACGACTTGGCCCCTTTAATCACAAGGGGATGACAAAACGCAAATCTTTCATTTTAAAGGATAATTTCTCTTCCTACTTTTAGGGGGAGGGAAATTTAAAATAAAGATATAAAAAATGTAAAAAAGAGGGGCATGATTTTCGGAAGTCCACGAAATATATGATACAATCATTGAGATCACTCGCATGAAATATCAATCCCCTTTTTAAGTTGAAGAATGGGGTTGGCTGCATCTCGAGCTACCCCACAAGAGTCCCCATATCATAAGCCTCCATTTCATTCCATAACTCGTAACGTGGCCCCTTGCCTTAGGAAGATAAAATGGAAGAATATATATATTTTTTAGTTTGGATGTTGGGACTTAACAGCCAGTATACCGCATTATACAGCTTAACAGCTAGTTTTCCGCATTATGTCCCAATGTGAGAACAAGAATTTTTTGACATATCGAGAAGTCAACATTTTTTGCTACTGAGGGGCAATCGCAACAGATATGAGAGAACAAATGACCATGCCATCCACACTCGGGACTCGAACCTAGACTCGGCAGTCTCAGTGTCACAGCGAGCCAATGCGATGACACTGAACCAGCGAGGCGGCATGGGAGAACAATTTCCACATTTCCCTTTTTAGTAGAGAATAAAGCACGGGATTGGATGTTTTGTAACCTACGATACGAACGTGATTTCATTTGACACATAACTGGTCGAGATCGGTCAACGGATTGGAAAAAATGTGGTAAAGAGACCCCATTGGTCAACCTGTTAGGATAACAGCTTGGAATTATGTAACGGTTTTTCGGATGTAATGTAACGTAGCATTAAAATGCTATATTTATTTTTACGATTAATATTTTACCCGTTTTCTGATGGAAATATCAGCTATTTTTATAATCATCACTTGTTTGATATTACTACTATCATACACACTTATTTGATATTCTGATTCCCGTAAAAATGTGAAGTCCTGCCAAAGAAAAGTGTTACGTAAACGGTAGGGCGATCCTGCCCTGCGTTTTATAAGGAGTTGGGAGTTCGAATACTACTTTACGTTAGTTATGGATCTAGGCAATTAACAGGTTGTATGCCTTTTATGATAATTTTTAGCGACTTACTTTGCAAACCGCTGAACTTCAATGTTGAATAATCGGAAAAATCTTTACTGATCGTATAATCATATTCGATGCACCGGGTAATAATTTTACCCCTAACCATCTCCATCATAAAGATATGCCTATTGGGCATGAGTAGGAACAAAATATATAAGTAAACCACCCTTTGGTGGGATCCTAAGGGCACACATAAGAAAAGCTAAAAATATCAGTAAAATTGTATAAGAAACCTAAAACAGGTAGATCTCCTCAGAGAACTCTACCGTTTTAAACCGCTTGTACTTGTTCAAAACAGCATGATCGTAACTTGTACTTGTTCAAAACAGTACTTGTTCAAACTTGTATCGTTCAAAACAGAAGAAATAATAATCTCATTGGGATTATTGCTCATAGGCTCAAAAAATCTTTTTGAGGTGCGTTTTAAATGTGTATATATATGGTCGATGCCCAGGTCTTTATGGAGTTGTCTGCTAGTGACAAACCAGGGTGCATCGACCGCATTTCTTAAAATCTTCTTCTGTAAGACCTGAATCTTACGAATATTGTTGGGTGTAGTATTCACCATATGAGTGAAGCATAGAGAATCACCAGTCTGATGATCATAATCTTTACTAATAAAACTAAAATGGGGAATTACAGAAAATGATACCATGATTTATAGTGGTATTTATATTCCCTCTTATGTTAATTACCTTTTGATACCTAAAAAATAAAGAAATAAAATTTTAGAGTCTTTGACATAATGCACCTAATAAATCTCAATCCTTTAAATCTAAGCTAAAGTTAAAATTTCTCTAGTCAACCATGTCATTTAATATAGATTATAGGCATCCTATATTAAACTTAGATATTTTAGTGAGTTTGTAGGAATTCATAGGTGGATTTACGTGATATTTGAAATTTTAATATTTCATATCATTGCTGCAGCAATATTTAAAACCGTAGCTCCTCATAATAAACTGGTGTCAGAAAGCTAAGCATAGTTGACCAAATGGGCTATATTGAAAAAACAATCGGCGAAAATAGCAGCAAAATATACTTGCAGATAACGGTAGGCACATGCAAATGTGGGAGTAATGATGCCTAGCATATACAGTACTGTGGAAATTAGTTGGGACAATAGGAAAATGCAGTAACAAAGACACAACTAAAATATTTATTTGTTTAATAGTGTAGTTAATAGTTAATGTGACCCCCGTTAGCTTTAATTACTTCTTCTACCCTCTCAACCATTGATGCCACTAGCTTTCCACGCATCTCCTTCACTTCAGGGTCGTGGTACCACACTTTCATGACACTTTCTATCATTTCGGTTTTCGTCGTGCAATCCATCTTAGATATGCGCGCTTTAATAATGACCCACAAATTTTCGATGGGGTTTAGATCGGGAAAATTTCCTGACCACTCCAATACCTTCAAATGTTGCTGGGCAAAGAAGCTCTAACAAGCTTCGAATAGTGGCATGGAGCCAGATCCTGTTGAAATATCCCATCGCCGTTAGGAAACAGCTTCTGCAGTGTTGGGATCATTTTCGCCTCCAGAACGCCTATGTTCTTTTTACTTCCATCATTACTTCAATGGGTGAAGCGTCTGTGGTCCGGGAGCTGTGAAACATTCCCAAAACATGACCTTGGGTGGGTGTGGCCGGATCGAAAAGGTTCTCCAGGCTTCGCTTGTCCCAACTAATTCGCACAGTACTGTAGTGTGATTACATATAATTTGCATAAGAGACAAGAACTGCAAACTTGTAATGGTTATAAATAATGGAATAAATGTGAAAAATCTAATTTCTTGTCGCCAGAACTTTCGTTTTGTGTTCGACCGACTTGTTGCTTGTAACAATATGTCACACAAACAGCATATGGATGTCTTTACATGTGGTCGTGCTATCGGGATGTTGGAATCAGCCCGAACATAGAATGATATTGCCAAAGCAATAAGTGTGCACCAATCCACAATCTCAAAGCTGTGGAGAATGTACAAGAGACAGAAAACTCTTGTACATTCTCCAAGTACCTCTCCACACTCTTGTACCTCTCCACACAGGACTTCCAAAGGCTAAAGGTGACCGCTATGAGGCACTACAGCGAGACGTAACAGACACATGTCAGCGAGAGAGCTGTCTGTGGCTCGTGGACGAATAGTTTCGTGGCAAACCATATAGAGTGCAACATTATATTACAACTGATAAACAATAATGAGTGTAAAGCTAAGATGAACAGTTGTTTGCATAATATATTATTTGAATATATGAAAAAAAATCGTAACAGTATAATCTTCAAACTTGAATTTTTGAGACCCCTCATAATTGCGAAGTCTAAGCTGAGTTTAGTCAGCTTACTCGTATGTCCGGCACTGAACTCAACACATTTTTTTAACTTATCACATACAGCACAAAATAATCAAATTCATTCTCTTTTGCAATGTCTTTCTTCTTCACAAAACAAAGCAAATATTTAATCTTGCAACATGCATCTCTTGATGTATACAAATCACATTTCCTCCTCAACTTCGCTAAAATGGAATCGCAGAACCTATTTTTAACGTCCCAATTGTCATTCAATTAGCATGCTTAACTCTGAGCGGTACTTTCTTGCACAAAATGGGCTAAATTACCAGGTCACATGGGCCCTCAGCTCAGAGAAAGTTTAAGGGAGGTGATCCACTGGTCAATTGTTGGGAGGCAGATGATAGCATCCCGTCAAGGCCACCCAAGAGTGTTCTATAACTTGCACAAGGTATGACTATCCCATACACAGGGCCTTGACTTCACATGTTATCTAAGGGACGGCGGACTTTCCAAGCCCACCTGTGTCGCCCTTCTAATAGAGGGCAGGAAGCGGAGTTTTGCGAATATAAATTACAACGTTGACCCAGGTGAGGTTCGAACCTGGGAAATGTAGATTACGAACCTGGCACGCTACTGACTGAGCCATCCCTCACCCCCAACTGAGAAATAAAATGTGTTTCGTTTGAGTTCCAGATAAGATTTCTCTGTGTACAAACAGGATAATAGTTGGTTTAATAACCTCGAGTTTTCTACCGAGAACTCCAGGAGGGAGTGATCCAAATGAAGAGTAAATAAGGGATTGTTTTATTCACAGGATATGAATTGTAATAAATCGATATTTTTTATTTGATTCGAGATAGTTTTTTTTTTATCAAATTAGCATTTTATATTATTTTTTAAACCAAATAATGTATTGCATTGTAATAGCCACATCATTTCATAAAATATTTATCAAGATCCTAGTTTTGAGTGCTTTGATCGAAGAGCGCGTGTCTATTGTTGGGCTGCAAACCTAGAAAATATGAGATTATTCATGAACTGAGTGCTTAATATAAGCTCGGTTTTTGTCTTTTCTACTCGAATAATATAGAGCAATGAATATAGATGAAACTGTTTGTATAGTAGTAATTCATAGTAGGAAAAGTGGTTCGAAGATTGATATTTTCTGCTTTAGACAATGCTGATGATTTAGCCCTTTTGGAAAACGATGTTGATGAGATGAACATTTTCATTCGAGCTGTTGATGAGACTGTTAGTAGAGTAAAATCTACTCTACTAACAGTACTCTATAAACAGAGAGAAAATTAAAGTGATGAAAATTGGTCAAGTAGATGTTGCTTCAGTTTCTTTGAATGGATGCACTCTTGAGCAAGTGACTCGGTTTAATTACCTTGGGAGCTATGTAACAGATACTGGTGATATGCGGCATGAGAGTAACAGACGAATAGGGATTGCTGCGGGGACTTTTAAGAATCTATGGAGATTGTGGAGAAATAGGCGAATACATATAAAGACTAAAATTAGACTACATAATAGTTTGGTTCTTTCAAGGGTTAGTTATGGTAGTGAAACTTCCAAAAGGTTTTAAGCAAAATGTCAAAAAACTTGATTCTTTTTATTCTTGATGCTTGCACAGTATCTTGGGCATTAGGGAGTTGAATTTTGTAAGGAATAATGAGGTGAGGCAAATGAGTAGGCAACCTCCTTTGAGCAGCATTTTTGTGCAGAGAGAGGCTCCGCTAGTTTGGCCGTGTTGCCCGTATGGATAATTATATATTAGCGAATATGGTTATGAACGGTATGTCTAAATCCTCAGAAAGAGGGGGAAACCTAGGGAGCGGTGGGCACACAATGTCGGACAGTACCTTGTTAGAATTGGTGTGCAGTGGCCAGATTCAGCAGATGTAGCTCAGGACTGAAATGCATGGAAAACTAAATTGCACGGTCTGATTGGACCTTCATAGCCCATGGCTGCTTGATGATGATGATGAGTTCTGTATCTGAGTTGCTATTGACATAACATGGTCTAACATACTTAATGAAATGGCCTTTTTCATGAATGAGTTCCTAAATAGTGCATATATTATTTAGTGTACATGCGCTCTTTAGGAATTCATCGGTAAATTTCGTAACGATTTGAGGGGAGATGTTATGTTCTATTGTGCAACACCTTACCTTTTAATAAAAATATGTTATTTTTTTAATGTTATAGACATTAAAAACCTTAAAATAATATTAAAACGCTATATTTATATTTGCGATTAGTATATTTTTGCATTCTCCGATTACAAAAATCAGTTTTTTTTTTACATATATTATCCCTTGTAATTAACAGTTACCACCTTAAGAAAGATTTGATATGCTTACATCAGTACAAAAAGGGAAGATTCTGACACAAAATATGTTACATAAATGAAAGTGACAATCCGGTCATGTTTGAGGTGTTAAATTCGTCTGATGCGACGTTATTTAAGTTACGGAAGAATTGCTATGAAATTTATTAGTGATATATTTTTATGTTAATTTGTAGCGACTTACACTGTAAATCCTGAACTAGAGTTTAAACATCAGTGCTCCTCCCATAAGTGTCGATTAAACGGATTAATAATACTACACTAAAAAATGTTATGATTTATACTGGTAGCCATTTTTACTCCTCTTTTAATGATCTTTCTTTAACTGAAAGCAAAAGATAAAATGAAGTTTTAGCGTTAAGTTTAATGATATACTGAAATATCTAAATCTTCTATGGTAAGTTAAAAGTTATGAAATTGTCTTTATAATTACACTGATCACCTTCAGAATAAAATGAAGAATATAACCTTTTCTAAACTATGTCCCTTTATCTTTATATATGAAGTGACCCAAAATAAACTAAAAATACCCATGTAAGCTTATAGTAATAACTTAGTGGAAATAAGAAATATTTGAAATTTATACGTTTTAAATCACTATTGAAGCAATACATAAAACCTTAGGTTTCGTTTTATACAAATGGAGGGAATGTAATTTTCAATATTAGAAGAAGCACAGAAAATGACCTGTAAACATTGGACTCATCGCAACGAGCCCAGGGTTATATCTAGAAAGTGTTTTCTCGACTAGCATCTGCAATTGTAGTTAAGGCATCTTGCAATGACTGAATCCGTGGTATAAAGCAATCAACAGAAGAGATCTCGGTCGACAACAGGTGGTTCAGGAATCAGAGTACCTGACATGCCATCAGAAGGTCGTAGGAACCAACCGGATCAAGTCAAAATGTCCTCTATGCTTAGAATTGTTCATCCTGCTTATTACTTACGAATTTTATACATTTAGTCAAATAATAATATACGTTTATGCACTATTTATGGGATTTTTTAAAATAATTCTCCAAAATGTACATAGTTTAAATCTATTTTGTGTATTGTAAATAAAAGAACCGTTTAGGAAGCCTTTTGCGTTTGGAGTTTGAGGTGGTTTCCTCATTAGCCTATTCCTAAGTAGATCATATCTGATCACTCATTCACACCATGTAATTAATCGAGTCCTTTGGCATCAAATTGAAATTTAAACATGACCTCTATTTTGACATTGAAGGAATTCCCATGTCTTTCCCTTTTTGCGCTTTTTTCAAATTCTAGCATGTAGCATAATTACGATTTTTCGAAGTACCAGGATAAAAGATCCCCTAACCTTCTCCATCTGTGGGTGTCCAATAAGTGGCATGAGTCGCAAAGGACAAAACAAAAATCACCAAACGATGATCCCCAAGGGGCAGAATTTCACATTCTTTGACATTAATTCTTAAATACTTTGGGGTAGGGATTCCCGGACATATGGCCCGTGAAGTCATTTTTGTACTTCACAAGCAATACGTTTTATCATAATCAAGGTTGCGACTGGCTACCGTGAACACCCAACAAGACTTGCCATCTCAGAAATGCTACGACCCAGTCGTCTGTCGATTACAATTTGGCCTTTGTCAAAATCACTTACGTCTGCTGTTTTTCCCATCTGAAGAACAAGAATAACCCTGATATACAGAGCTCAGTATCAGGTGTTATTTATACCGTTTCATGACCTTCACACGCGCCGTCGTTTACCTGCAGCTGCTTCGATTTGCATAAAAACGCGGAGGTCATAATGTTTTGTTTCTTTGGTGTATATTTTAATTTTCCACATTATTATTTCAATATTTGAAGAATTATTGAAGTTCGAAATTTGAACAGCAGCAGCAGTGGCAGACATAAAAAACTGCTCAAAGACTATTAAAATTTAATAAATTGCGCACTTGGCGACTGATAAAAGAAAGATATCGTTTCGAGCCCCAGGTAACGTATGGATGTTTCTTGCGCTGAGCACATTATTAAATGGAGCCGATTCCTCCACGTTATTATACTGGAGCTGATTCCTCCACGGTGTTTCATTGGAACCGGTCCCTCTGCTTATTTCTCTGGATCCGATTCCTTCACGTTATTACACTGGATCCTATTCCTGCACATTATTATATTGGAGCCGATTGCTCCAATTATTACACTGCAACCGATCCACCACATTGCTACACTCCAGCCTATTCCTTCAGATTATTAAACTGGAGTTGATTTTTTCACATTATTACAGTGGAACTGATTCCTCCACATTGCTACACTGTAGCTGATTCCTCCACATTGCTACACTGCAGCTGATTCCTCCAAATTATTAAACCTGCAAGTAGCCTAAATCATGAGAATTAGGATAGGAGTCAACTTTCCGAATATGAGTCAATTTTTCTAAGAACAGCTTAATCACTTCTGACAGAGCTGTTCTTGCAACCCAGATTGTTTTTTTCTTTTGCTTTTCGAACATGGATGTTTTGTAAACTTATTTGTTTACGCATCAAATGGGAATATAGAAAAAAATATGAGTAAATACCCGTTCAAGTAGCTGCTTGCCACAGAGGTCTGACAGGAATCTATCATTTAATATGCCAAAAACAAGATTTGTGAAAAAGGCAAGATCTCAGCGGAAAGTTAACACGAATATCCATGCCTTAACCCGAGGATGGAACCCAGGTCCCTTTGATTGGTAGCCAAGGGAAAATGCATTATTTTTGTTCTTGCTCTTTCATTTGATGCAAAAAAAGCCACATTTCTTCGAAAAGGAATATTCTGATTTTAATTAAAATACTTTTTTGGCATCCTCACTAATTCTATCGTAAGCATTGTTCTCTTTATGTCAAATTACTGATTAAAGTTGAGGTTGCATCGTTTAATTTTTATCAGGTGTTAGCAGCTTATCTACAGGTTAAGCCGTGGTACATTGTGTCTAGAAAACCCGTACCCTGTGCACCTTAAAGAACACGCTGAATGGCCTTCACAGGAGGATACCGTTTGTCTGCTAAATACTGTCCATTGGGTCCCTTTCCTAACCTTCTCTGAGTCCTCAAGCTCTTTTGTGACCCGGCTATTTAACCCATTGTTTTAAACAAAGTGACGCTCAGAGGTAAAAACAACCAACAAAGCATTATGTTCTTAAATTATGAATATCAATCAAATGCATAAATTTATGTTTATGACGCAACAGATATTTTTATTAGTTAGTTTACAGTTAAAGAATATTAACTAAGCTCTCAATAGAGGAATGATGCACAGGGTGTAATCAATATATAGTTTCACCCATTTGTTTACTCTAGACTATTTACTAGCAAAAAATTACCACTGTAAAAATTATTTTTATAGAATTTTGATTTCGCCTTTCATATTATTTATTTTCGCTTATATAAAAAAATTTAATAAGATTCGAATTTAGTTTCTAATTTGTGGCTTAACCCATGCAAGTATATTTCGATTTCTAGAGGACATCAGAAGAGAATTTATTTCACTACTATTATTTTAATGTAAAGGTTTTAATAATCAATTGATGCGTTTTTAACTGGAGCTTAATATGTTTTCAACTATTAGGTGTTACAAGTACGTATCTTAAGGGTACAATAATCATGAGTTGGGAAGTACGAAAATTTAATTTTTCCTGAGGAATAAGGGATGCTCGATTTCAAAAGGAGCGAAGTTTTTATTTTCCGTCTTTAGCACCCTCTAACAGTGACAACTGAAACGAGTGGATGATTGTGTAAATGCAAATAGTAATATTTCGTTAATGCCTATAAATCAGAAATATAATGTTTCATTAATCTGTTTAAAAAGTTGCAGTTACCACCCCCTGTGACCAAAGGATAAAACGCTTTTGGCAATGTAAATATTTTCTCCCTCATAGTTCATCACAAAAATTTCAAATTTCTTTCTTAAATAACCGTTTGTAATAGCTGTTGTAAATACTAAAAAGGTAGGAATTTTCTATCTTTAAGGAATTTTCTACCTTAAGGGAATTTCGGAAATTGACAATAGTCCCATTTCTTCAATATCTATCCAATCTAAAACAAATTCATTTAATTTGAAGAACAAAAATTTGAATGTCAACAGCATTACAGACAGACGACAAAGCAAAAATGTTTACCCAAAAAACAATTAAAAGTGTAAGGATTATAATAATTAAGCGGAGAAAGTGGCAATTAATTTGTTCATCCTTAATAACGTATTGAAGAAGCAGTCATCAGAAACATCAACGAAATGAGTCAAAATCATCCAGAAATATGCCAGTGAAACGCCTGGCAATTTATATGAGTTATTTGTTATATACATTGTTACGATCGTAACTACAGATTAATCAGTTAGCACAGAGAGACTTCCATATATAAGTATTGTAAACACAAATCGATGCTAACGCTTTTGTTCTTGTTCCCAATTTCGCTCCAAATGATTTAATATACAAATTTCATTTTAAAATTTTACATCTAGGCATTTTTAAAATATCAACTAAATTATTCTGCAATATTTTTATATAATCTTAATATAAAATAAATACCCCCTCAAGCAGCTGCTTGCCATAGAGGTCTGTCAGGAGCCTGTTAGTTGATAGGCCATAGTAGATGGTTTGATAGGATAGCGGGACCTCAGCAGAAAAACGACACAAACACCCATTCCTTACCCGGGACTCGAACCCAGGTCCCATAGATCAGTAGCTAAACGCACTAATCACTAGCTACATTGCAAATTGCAGTAAAAAAAGCAAATAATAAATACAGAACTTCAAAGCATGGCTTCCACATAGTTTGAAATTTAGTGGGGAAATGATAATTGCGGCCATCTGATAAAGGTGTCGCTGCAAGCAATGGTATGGAATCATCCATCTGTTCGATCTAGATACTTTGCGGATGAGCACAAACCTAACAATTGCAGGTTAGAATAGAGTTAAAAGAATGCAATGGAGTAAACGTTTATATACTTCCGGATTTTTGCGAATATTAAAATTTGTAAATGTGGAGCATTATTTATAGCCATTGACAGTTCACGATTTACAGGCTTTCATTTGATACATAACTGTAGATCATTGGCCACAAGTCTAGTGAAATATGATGAAACGATTGTGACAGAAACAGATGATCAGATGGGGATGACATGATTTCGTTTACAGATCATTTGAATGAATTCAATGGACGGCACATCAAATATCTAGAGACGGTTGTAAGTGGTTGACTGAAGGTTGCTAGGGGATCCCGATAATTTAAAGTATGATGCAGAAATGGTAGGGCTCTGAAAAGTTGCCCCTAGTAGTAATCCAAGTGGTACATCTCGATGCAAATCCTACATTTCACTCCAAACATGTCGTTTAAAACACCGAATTTCTTTTACCGTGAACAGTGTTACATCTAAACAGAAGTGTAACCAGGAATTTGAAACGGGGGAGGTTTTGAAAGGGGAGGTTCTCTTGTACCAGGCGACGATTAGTTGCAGAAAGGTGAGCGACGCAGTTCAAATTTCCGCATGCTGAAAAATAAAAAATTCATCAGAAATATAAATTATTAAATTAATTTAAACAAATAAAAAAAATTAAATAATTTATCAGATTATAAGTTCAAATATTCATCAGAGACATGAATGAATCACCGGTAGCTAAATATCTAAGTGTGATAGCTAATTTCATTTCAGCTGGTATTGCTTCTCTGAAAAAAGCATTTTTTTTTTCAATATTGACTCCACCATTCCCAAAAGCATGTAGAAGTTTCTTCTAGACATTCGCGTAAAGTTCTTAGAAAGAACGTTTTCATTTAATTTCAAAATTCCGCGTTCTAAAATAATCTTTCATCCATATCGATCGGCGGTATTTTTCACGCCTTTTTCTCGCTTTTTTCAGCACTAAAATTGCAGCACTTATACCCGCTAACATAGAAGCATCAGTTACGTACATTTTAATTCACGTCTACAGTGGTGAAAAATTGAAAACTATATGACGCACATGTGTAGACAGTTGAAGGCATGCGTGCAGCGCATTCCATCTAAGGCATGCGCTAGGCTACTCGCTGTTGAAAAGCTGAATTGAAAGTTGAAAGTGAAGTTGAAGACGAAAGCGCATAAGTGTGGACATCGCAATTCATCTCAACAGGATAAATGTCTCCAGTATTGTCGGCTGAGGAAGTTGTCGGTTCTTAAAGTTGAAAGGGCTTGCTCTACCTCTCCTAGAAAATGTTTCGTAAGTCGGTGCTTTCACACTTTCACTCGGAAAGTCCCTGCACTGCGTTCTACCCCGCCACTTTACGTTGTACTACCGACGCGCTCACCACAGGATGGCACATTCATGGTCCCGAAAATTGAATCCAACTCTAAATGATACTCAAAAAGCTGGTCTCTCTTATTTATACGGCCCACCGCCGTTACGTGGTTTATTACTGGTTGAATGAACCCTATATGTTCGAGGAATGGTGTACCTAACAAATTGGCATCTCAGTGTGTGTAATATATATGTTTATGATTTTCTTTCGATTCTGTACTGGTTACTGACATTCTCAAAGGAGAGAACAGCTCCTGCAACGAACTGAAATGGATACGTCTCACGTGGTATACATTTGAATCATATTATTGCCAGAAGCGACAACATTATAAATTGCATTATCCTTATCAGATAGATTGCATTTTTCGTCCTTTTTCACCACTCGTTTCATGGCACTTCCAACACTTTTCTCTTTCCTTGCATTTCTTTGT
Organism: Ryuthela nishihirai; assembly: GCA_038380435.1. Taxonomy (NCBI): domain Eukaryota; kingdom Metazoa; phylum Arthropoda; class Arachnida; order Araneae; family Heptathelidae; genus Ryuthela; species Ryuthela nishihirai. The sequence continues at coordinate 18,502,148 of JAWZYU010000001.1, read as the reverse complement.
TCATTTTACTGAAAATTACTTCGGATATTCCTAAATGGAACTTTAATTCGTACTTACTAGAGTACTGCAGTGTTTTAGTTTATTAATCATCATCACCATCAACAACAACAACACGATCATCATCAAGCAGCCTGGGCTACGGAGGTCCAACCACACTGTGCAATTTAGTTCTCCAAATCACTACTGCATAATTCAGATAAATCATGCCTGGATTTATCCATTTAAATAGTTTAATTACAAGAATTTAAGTCGTATTTTTTAATTAACACCAGCGAAATATCAAACTGGAGCAGGACACGAAGGCGTAACTTTGAAAGATAAACGAAGTTATTAAAATCCACGGTGAGCCACTCACTAACGATAAACTTCAGGATTTAGAATTCAACGCTGCTTTTGAAGACCAACAAGAATCTGAACCAGAAATAGTGTTGGCGTTTAAATATTTAGATTTTACTGCACAAATAACACATGGATTTGTTGAAGGATCATGATATTGATATTTCGTGATTGGATGCCATAAGACGACGTTGTGAACAGTTAATGGAATGCTACAAATAAACATTACGCACAAAACAGAGGCAAGCAATGCAAACCAGATAGTTTCTTTCCTTTTTAAGAAATAAACTGTAAAATTAATTAATCGATCACATATTTATGTACATAATTATGCATTTATGTAATCTTTAAATAAATATTGTGAATTATAATTATTTTTGTTGAAATAAAACATCCATTACGAAGCCAAGAAAAGGAAAAAAGATTAATAAGATAGGCGAAAATGCAAACAAATAAAAAATCCCCTCGTTTTACACGGAAATTCCTTTAACGATGATCTTCCCGGAACTCATCTCCCGCATTAAATGAGAGTTACCTGTATATCTGTTCCGTTCCTGAATTATCGATTAATTCATATATTCAGAGTTAAACTACCAATATATATATATATTAATTTAATACAATTAAATGTTTTACGTTCAATCACTATACTGCTTTTCGCCCGGATCCAAGACTATATATCACGGATGTATCTTAATGATACATTCAAGGTTTAAGAAAAACGAATTTTCATCAACGATATTTTCATGCTTTCAGTACCGAATGTTGGATTATCATCACTACAGCTACTGATACTATCCTCCCTATGTGATTCTGATGTTCCTATAGGTTCGAATCACAAATTTGCCTGCATTGTAAATTTTCTCCACTAATGCATCTGGTCTCTAAATGTTGCCTATGCATAAACTGGAAGGATAGTTGTGTACCAATCCTCAGTGATGATGCATAGAACCGTCCGGGTCTAGCACATAATGTCTTATCCTGCCTTCCCTTGGAGCATGCCGTTAGTATCTTTCAAAAAGTTTTTTCCAAAAGAGATATTATCTTTTCGGAGGAAACAGAAGTGGAGGGCTGTCAGACCGGTGTACCCTACTGATCTGGTCATCTATGGAAACATTTTTTTCTTTTTTTCCTGCCCTGTTGAGAAATGGTCAACTTCACAGGGTCTTCGTGATGACCATTTACGCCTATGACACTAGACTGGTTTACGGCTTTGAGCTTGATTATGGATTCTGGACTTGCTGCAGAGGTGGACACCTGTTGAGTGAGAATTTGCCGCTGTGTTTTCTGTTTATTTTGGGTTGCCAGCCCTAAGTGAACAGAGGCACGGGATACCTTATATCTGCTGGTGGATAAATCTGATCATAGCCATCACAGCTACCTGAACCCTCACTTAGCTAGTTGGGTATCGCTAATCCTAAATTGGAGTAATGTGTCACAGGCAGGTCTTACGGCTCTTGGAAAGGTCCACTTTCCAACGGTGTTGCCTAAAGTTCCTACCAACATGGATCACTTCAACCTGTAGAAGTGGAGGAACAGGTCTTTGCCCCATGCCTGCTATCACGCGGTTGTTTGATATTGTTGGCCCTGACTTTCTCAATTAACCTAGATTCTTCAAAAAATCCTACTAGTCATTTTCTCTCTGCAGGTACATGAAACGTGAGGACGTTACGTTGATATTATTCTCTTGATGTCCTCACGCAAGAATTCCAGCGTTATAAACTAAAAAAAAATAACCTCCGAATTCCCCAGACAGCAATCCAACCGAGCATTTGTGGTTTGTGTTGGAACAGCATATCTGATCTGCAGAGGCTAAGCCATTTAACTTACAAGAGTTAAAGGATCTGCTGGTAACGTGTTGGTATCAGATACTACAAGACACCTTTAGAAATCTTGTAGCATCCATGCCTCGCTGGGTAGCAGTTGTTTTGGCGGCACGTGGAGGACCAACATCATATTAGGCAGCTGGTCATAATGTTTTGGCTCTTTGGTGCAAATAAATTAGACAGATAACTTTATATTCCGTCAAAGGTTCCTATAAAAAGCATATTTTAGAAGCTGCGGAACATCGAATTTGGCTTTCTCCTGATATGACAAAAATTCGCTACTTTGTTATCTAGGCAGTATATATCAATCGAAACGCTTCAACTTTCAGATGCTAGAGCTATGGGTCAGGAGGACTCCTGTTTTGGTAATGCAACTTTTATGTTGCATATTGATAAAAAAGTTTAAAATGACTTTCTTGTCTCAAAACCATAAAGATAAAAAAGACCTAATTTCATTGATAGTGGTTTCATTTTCGGATGAAGGTGATCATATTCGCGTGAGATCATTACAGTCGCTACCTTGATTATGATGAAACGTATTGCTTGTGAACTACAAAAAATGACTTCATGGGCCATATGTCGGAGAATCCTTACCCCACAGTATTTAAGGAGAATTAATGTCAAAGAATTTGAAATTCTGCCTCTTGGGGTTCACCTTTTGGTGATTTTTGTCTTGTCCTTTGCGTCTCATGCCACTTATTGGACACCCACAGATGGAAAATGTTGTGCGATCTTTTATCCTGGTACTTCGAAAAATAATTACTATGCTACTTGCTAGAATTTCAAAAAAATGGAAAATGGGAAAAATATGGGAATTCCCTCAATGCCAAATTAGAGGTCATTTTTTTTCAGTTTCAATTTGAGGCCAAAGGATCGATTGATTACATGGCGTGAATGAAGTGATCAGATATCACCTACTTAAGAATTGGCTAATGAGGAAACCACCTCAAACTCCAAACATAGAAAGTTCCCTAAACCGTTCTCTTTATTTACAATATACAAAATCGATTTAAACGATGTACATTTTGGAGAAGTATTTAAAAGAAATCCAATACTGCATAAACGTATATTATTATTTAACTAAATGAATCAAAATCGTAAATAATAAGCAGGATGAAAAATCGTAAGCATAGAGGAAATATTGACTTGATCCGGGTGGAGTACGAACCTACGACCTTCTGATGGCATGTCAGCTACTACCCGTATCCCTGAGCCACCAGTTGTCGACCGAGATCTCTTCTATTGATTGTTTTATACCACGGAGTCAGTCATTGGAAGTTGCCTTAACTACAATTGAAGATGCTGGTCGACAAAACACTTTCTAGATATAACCCTGGGCTAGTTGCAATGAGTCCCAGGTTTACAAGTCATTTTCTGTGCATTTTCTAATATATCAAAATTAGACTCCCACCATTTGAATAACATGAAACCTATGGTTTTATGTATTGCTTCAACAGTGATTTGAAATGCACAAATTTCAAATATTTCTTATATCCACTAAGTTATTACTATAAGCTTACAGGAGTATTGTCAGTTTATTTTGGATCAATTCATATATAAAGATTAAGGGACATCAAGTTTTTAAACAGTAATATTTTTCATTTTATTCTGAAAGTGATCAGTGTAGTTATAAAGAAAATTTCATAACTTTTAACTTACCTTTAAAAGTTTTAGATATTTTAGTATATTTTTTCAACGAAACGCTAAAATTTACTTTTGTCTTATGCTTTCAGTTAAAGAAAGATCATTAAAAGAGGAGTAAAAATGGCTACCAGTATAAATTATAACATTTTTAGTGTAGTGTTATACATCCGTTTAATCAAAAGTCCTCCAACATTTGTTTTTCAGATTCTAGTTCAGTAACTTACAATGTAAGTTGCTAAAATTTAACATAAAAATATATCACTATATCACTAATAAATTTCATAGCAAGTTTCCGTAACTTAAATAATGTCGCATCATGACCGGATTGTCCCTTTCATTTATATAACATATTTTGTGTAAGAATCTTCATTTTTGTACTGATGTAACCATATCAAATCATTGTGAAGGTAGTAACAGTTAATTACAAAGATAATATATTTAAAAAAAAAAACTGATTTTTGTAATCGGAAAATGCAAAAATATACTAATTGCAGAAATAAATATAGCATTTTAATATTATTTTAAAATTTTTAATGTCTATAACATTAAAATATATATGTATTTATATTAAATAGAAGGATTTCCACATTAGAACATATCCTCTCCCCTCAAAGCTCATGTACACTAAATGATATATGCACTCTTTAGGAACTCGTTCATATAAAACTAGAGGCCATTTCATTAAGTATGTTAGGCAATGTTATGTCAATAGTAACTCAGATACATAACTAATGATCATCATCATCATCAAGCAGCCATGGGCTATGGAGGTCCACCCAGACCGTACAATTTAGTTTTCCAACATTTCAGTCCTGAGCTACATCTACTGCGTTTTAAGATCCTGTCCGATATTGTGTGTCCACTGCTTCCTAGGTTTTCCCTCTTTCTGAGAACTTTAGACACACTGTTAATAACCATATTCGCTAATCTATAATTATCCATATGGCATCATGGTCAAACCAACGGAGTCTCTCTGCACAATAACGCTGCTCAAAGGAGGTTGACGACTCCTTTGCCTAATCTCATCATTCCTTACCAAATTAAACCACCAAATGCCCATGATATTGCGCAAGCATCAACAATCAAAAGCATTAAGGTTTTTTGCATTTGGTTTACAAAGAATCCCACTTTCATTACCATAACTAACCCTAGAAAGAACCAAACTATTACATAATCTAGTTTTAGTCTTTATATGTATACACCTATTTCTCCACGATCTCCATAGATTCTTAAAAGTCCCGGCAGCACTCCCTATTCGTCTGTTAATCTCATGCCGCACATCACCAGTATCTGATACATATCTCCGAAGATAATTAAACTGTGACACCTGCTCAAGACTGCAACCATTCAGATTAACTGAATCACAGCCTGCCTGACCAATTTTCATCACTTTAGTTTTCTCTCTGTTTATCACGAAACATACTCTACTAACAGTCTCATCAACAGCTCGAATGGAAATGTTCATCTCATCAACATCATTTGCCAAAAGGGCTAAATCATCAGCATTGTCTAAAGCAGAAAATTTCAATTTCCAAACCACTTTTCCTACTATGAATTACTGCTATACAAAGAGTTTCATTTAAATTCAGTGCTCTATATTATTCGAGTAGAAAAGACAAAACGAGAACTTATATAAGCACTCAGTTCGTAAAGAATCTCATATTTTCAAGGTTTGCAATTCCAACAATAGACCGCGCAGTTTGAATCAAAGCACTTAAAACAAGTTTTTTTGATAAATATTTTAAGAAATGATCTGGCTATTGCAATGTAATGCATTATTTAGTTAAAAAAAAACTATAAAACATAATTTGATTAAAAACTAACTCGATTCAACTTAAAAATATCCATTTATTACGATATTCTGTCATATTATTCTGACACGATTGTTTATATATCAAATGTATATATAAAATATACATCAAACCCTGCAGAACACAGTCGGGCATAGACAACTATTTCTACTGACAAACTTTAATATCATCTGTATAAGTGAGCTGCTTTTGAATTTTTAAGATTATTGAACAATTGAAAATCATTTCTAATGTAAGCTCAACGGACAAAAATTAGTCACCCGTGGCTGAATGTCACTTAATAGCGCGTAACGCCCCCGTGCGACCGAAGAACAGCCGAAATATTGTCTGGCATGGATGTACAAGTGTGCGGATGTAGTGCACATCCACATTCATCCAGTCTTCCAGCAGCAAATGCCGAGTTCGCCAGATTGTCGGATGGCTAGGATTGCGCTTCACTCGTTGCACTAAATAATCCCATAAGTTTTCTATGGGATTCAATTCCGGGGATTTTGCGGGCCAAGCGAGATGTTCGAAGGCTTCAGAATGCTCATCGTGCCAATCCAACACACTTCGAGATCTTGGGTATCCTTCAGGTATTCACTGTGGAGATGCTGCACAAAAGACAACATGTGGTCGTCCTGTAGCTCCATATAGCCCTTCTAGTTCAAGTGTGACGTCAACGCAACCAAAGGATCCATTTCCTTGTACGTGAAACACCCCAGAACATCACAGAGCCTTCTCCATCTTGAACAGAACCTTGCACAAAGTCCGCATGGAAGGCTTCATTCGGCTTACGATGAACCCGTCACCTCGCATTATTCGAGTACAAGCAAACAAGTGACTCATCCGACCAGATCACACGCTTCCAAGAGTCCACAGTCCAGTCTTTGTGGCGCCTCGCCTACGGTAGCCATGCAACCTTGTGCAGAGCTGTTAACATGGGTCTCTTCCGCAGTACTCTGCTCCAGATATTCCTGGCATACAGTTCCCTTCGCAGTGTTTGTTCGAAAACAGCTTGTTGTAGGCCTGCATTGACCGACTAGAGCAAATCCTGCCTCGTTGCAAAGCGGTTTGCCCTAATAGTGCACTGCTAGGGCAAACCGAGCGTTGAACTGATGAACTGACACGTCCTGCCCATCTGTCGATGACGTCACTGCCACGTGTGGTGAGACCTGTCTATTTGTGTATACAAGGTTGGTGTTATAATGATCTGACTTATGAGTGTAAATTTTATGAGGAATTAGAAGCTTACAAGGTCTAGGAAGTCGGTTACACACTACGGCGGTCCCTCTTGATGAGCACACTCTTTATGCCACAGTTCTGGCGACGACTGCGAGGTACGCCACTGCTGGAAGACCCTTTGTACAGTACGTTTCGACACACCTGCAAAGGCAGCAACTTCATGTACACTATGCCCTTTGGCTCGGCAAAACGTAATAACACCTTTCTGCCAGTCATTCACATCTTTAGCGCGATCCATGTTTCATGGAGCGACTAAAGCACACGTGGCACACAACCACTTCTTGTCATTGTACGAACGAACTCCGTAGTGCACGGCAGTTATTTGTAGGACGCGTCTATTATTGGTGCATCCTCTGTTGCTGTCGAACAGACGCAACCCTCTTACGGCGGTCTCCGCAAAATTCCCCGCCCTGCCCACGGTCAGTAGGGGACACTGATGGGCTTGGAAAGGCCGCCGTCCGTCGGATGGGACATTAAGTCGTGGCCCCGTGTGCGGGAGAGCCATAACCCTGTGCATGTTAAAGAACACGCTGGATGGCCTTGACGGGAGGCTACCATCTGTCTCCCAACAGCTGTTCCAGTGGGTCCCCTCTCCCAACCTTCTCTGAGCCTTCGGGGTCCATGTGACCTGGCCATTTAGCCCATGGTGTGCAAAAAAGTGCCGCTCAGAGGTAAAACAACCCAACTTACGGCGGCAGATGACTAACTTTTTTGTCCATTGAGCTTATATAACTATATATGTTTTTGTGTACTGAGAGGTTAGTTAAAATGGCTCAATTAAAATATTCTGGGTGATTTGCAATATCATGAGCAGATATCAATTTGCATGAAAAGAAATTGTTTTATATTTTAATTTTTTTGCAATCGTTTGTTCTGTATTTAACATCTTATTCAATTTTGTATCTTTCGAAGTAATCATGTAATTTGTAAGACATTTTCAGCTTTTAATTCCTCATAAAATTTACACTCATAAGTCAGATCATTATGACGCCAACCTTTTATCCACAAATAGACAAATCTCATCGCACGTGACAGTGACGTCATCGACAGGCGCTAATATACATTATATAGACAGCATGGGCAGGAAGTGTCAGTTCATCAGTACGAAGCTCGTGCAATGATGAAAGGCAAGGACTATCGGAGTTTCAACGAGGAATGATTTTTGGCTCGAGGAAGGCAGGGACCAGCTTCTCATCAACCTCAGGCACTGAAATGTGTGCGCATTAACAGTTATTCCAAGATCCATTACGCTGCAATTTATGTCTTACAAGCAATTCTACCAACCATTGCAATGTGTACGAATTTGCAGATATTCTCCCATTTATTTTAGTGCTTTTTAAGCAATTTTTCCGACCATTACGTTGTTTAATTCTGAGGTGGTCTTTTATGCCTTCAATTTGATTAATTTCACAAAACCAATCCCAACCCTAAATTTGCCAAGTCAGTTCAATATTTTCGATTTCCAAGATTTTGTCAAGTTGTCTACTTTTGACCAACTCTAATTTCACAGAACATCCCAATTTTCACAGCCGCCTGTATTCTGCCAAGTGGATTCGAATTTTACCAACTATCCTACATTTTGCCAACTCCACATTGAGAATGGGAAAAGGCATAAATTATTTAACTTGTGTGTATTTCACATATTTTTGAAGAAATCTAAATCGAAGTGGAAAATGTTATACTGCAATGGAATTCCAATCTCTTGGCCACCCCTTTTACATTTTTCCAACTCAATCGAGTGGCTTCCCCCCCCCATACCCATTATTTTTTTCTAGGTCCTGGCCTGCTGGTACAGTCGCTCAAAAAAGTATCCGAACACTATGGTTGATTAGAGAATTCAGAAAAAAATCTGCCAACGAATTTTTTCAGAAATTAGTGATCTGGAAACCTTTGTTTCACGTGACATGAAGATTGCCAGATCACTAATTACTAAAGAAATCGTTGCCAGATAATTTTTCTGAATTCTGTAATCAACCATAGTGTTCGGATACTTTTCTGAGCGACTGTACCTATCAGGTGACCTCCGCTGACCTCACCAATCACCTGCCGCCATGACTGACCAGTTTGGCGTCGTTGGTTACCTTTGGCTGCCGGACATCTAAATATTTATGTGAAAAAAAATTATTGCCGACGCGGCGGAAATCGAACTCTCCAGATACATATTCTAAAATCTCCAAATTCATATTTCTAAAAAACTCGTTGCCAGATATTTTTTCAGAATTCTGTAATCAACCATATTGTTCGGATATTTATTTGAGCGACTGTAGCAATGATGCAGAGATTTATGCTGTCACCTAGTGAAATAACTTCCTATATCATGACACTGCCATTTTCACATGGGGTGGTTGAGTCGTCGGTAGCATTCCAGTCCAGCCTCGATGGACTTGGCGGGAGGCTACCATCTATCTCCTAACAGTTTTCTAGTGGATTCCCTTCCCTCAAATTTCTGTGAATCCTTGGGGTCATCGTGATCTGGCCATTTAGCCCATTGTGTGCAAAAATATGCCACTCAGAAGTGAAACAACCTAAGTCTCTTTCATAAGCTTCTCTCTGGGCAATGGATCCTCCAGATCGATATCCATCTTGATTTGCTATGCTGGGTAAATTTTGACTCGTCAGTAAAGATGCCCAGACTTGTTCAGTCACTTCATTCTGTGGGGTGAGAAGCACATGAGGGTCAATGATGGAAGTGGAAACAAAGGTTTCACTAGTCCCATCAATCATCATCATCATCTACGTTCTCAAGTGAGAACGCAGTTGAGCCAATGTTATGGGATTATATCCTCGAGCTGTAAGTCAAAGATCCCTGTCCTCATTTGCTGCTGTTGCTCTGTTCCTTAATGATCTTCTGGAATCATCTCTATCTTGAAATTATTATATCTTGTTGATTACAGAAGGGCCCACACTGATCCCTCTTGCAACCAATGCTTGTGACTGTCCTCTAATAGCCATCCATCTTTGCTTTCTGATAAACGTCTGTTCCACTGTGTAATAAAAAATTCACCTTTCAACAAACTGATACTCAGCTAATAGAATTCCTGCGAAACGTTTGATTAGGCAGCAACGAATGATTCGAGAGTATTTTTCAGGATCAGACGATATGCATCTGCGCATGTGCACAACAGTAGTGACAACTACTCTTTGGCGTGTTAACCTTGAAAAGGCCTCCTGAGCATAGAAATAGGTTGAGAGAAGTTTCGCTAAGTTTCTGTTGTTAGGTTTCCTACCTTTTTTAGGAGGGACGGGTCTGAAATGACGTCATCGCTGTGTATTCACTGAATGCTTTCTGTTGCTAGGTTTCCCCTTTTTTTAAGAGGGGCGTGTCCGAAATGATGTCATCACTGTGTGTTTGCTGGAAGCTTGAGGGGTCGTGATTACAGATTTTTTCCTACAGTGTTGTTTACTGTCTCTATTTTTTACTCCTACTTCAGTGTCGGTGTCGACCTAAAGAGGGCTTTATTTATAATCGGTTTTCCACCGCCTTTTCCCCTTCACTACCACTGGAGAGAAGTTCCACAAACCTCTAAGTTTCTGTTGCTAGGTTGCCCTACAGTGACGTCCTAACTTGGATTCCATCATTGGTGAAGAGTCCGACATCTAGGATGGGTCTACGAGATTTATTGGTTGACGCCCCACTCACTGTCGCTGAACAGATGGGGTTCCCATGAACGCTTCACACAGGTGTTCTCTAAACGCGATAGCATCAGTGAAAATGTCAGTATTGAAAGGTATGCTAACGGTCCAGTTCTATCATTCCCATTGTTTCTTGAGTGTCATTCCTATTCTGGGAGGTCCCCTCATTCAAGTGCGAGGTGATTTGAGAAGCATTGGAAAGCAGCATTGTACTTAGGAAATGTAACAGCTCCCTATGACAATGCTCTTGAAGGAAGCGTGTCTCTGAATTGTCGCTGTGGACAAATTGCTTCGAGGGCAGCTCTGTTGGCAAAATAATTATAGTCGACGTGTTATCTGCTACATAGACAGGTAAGCCTAATAATAGGGAGGGTGACAATGTCCTTCGGGGCCCTGCAGTAAGGGTTGCGTTGTTCAAGTCGTAAACGTGAAAATAAGCGCGAATGTAACAGCCCAAGGAGGTGTCTCTGAACAGCGCCCATACCTGTCACCTAGTATCTGATTGTTGACGAAAAAGTGAAAAATGTGAAAATAAGCGCGAATGTAACAGCCCAAGAAGGTGTGTCTCTGAACAGCGCCCATACCTGTCACCTAGTATCTGATTGTTGACGAAAAAGTCCCGTAACTTACGTCACCAAAGGAGAAGGAGGAAAAAAGTGTTCGTTGGAGGTCGGGTGCAGTAGCTAATACAAGTGGCTGTACAATAAACCAGGGCGTTGAATGACATAATGTGAGAGTGCTAAAAGAGGTGTGACAGAAAGCCTGTTCTGTCAAGAAATAATTACAGGGGACTGTCGCTTAGACAGGTATGTACACTGATAACAGTGTCCTTTTGGGACGCTTCTTAGTCGGGGATCCTTCAAGGAGCATAAGGTCCACTCGGAAGGGTCATTACTTATTACCGAATCTCACCCAACAGTCGTTGCCAGATATTTTTTCTGAATTCTCTAATCAACCATACTGTTTGGATATTTTTTTGAGTGACTGTACATTAACCTACCAAAATAGAGAATTTCAATATTATGTAAATGGGATATTTCGTTACAATAATGAGTCGTAAGATTTACCACAGAAATTATTTGAAACTTATAAGGATTGTTTGAAACCAATTAATAAACATATATTTAAAAAAATTGCTTAATGATTATTTCAATATTAGAGAATTATGAACGATTTTCATAAAACAAGCTCTCTTAATTCTTTAAATGCTTAATAAATATTTTTAAAAAAATTGAGATTTAAATAGACTTGATTATGATCTTTATTTTATCTTCAGTCACATTTACCCATTAAATGCATATTTTAGAAGTTATAAAGCTTCGAAGTTAGATTTCACGACATAGCAAAAATTCTCCAATATTTTGGTAGGACAGTGTATACGTTTATTTTAAAGGCATGAATTGTTAGCCGATTATTTTTATATTACTATAAACCAAAAATATGCGTATTCAGCAATGGAGGTACCAATTTTTCACATGTAAAAAAATTTTTATGTCAGTTATACCTCGAAAATATGTTGTGCACAGCAAATTCCTTATAGCAGTTTATTTTCGTATGCAATATTTTGAAAATAATAATATCGATAGAACCAAGTAATAAATTCGACGGCGCCGAACAATCATTTGGTAGTACACAGCTTTGTTTTAGTAGCAAACATGGTGAGTGAAAGTGAGAGCGCATGCGTGTGGCGCTAGGGCTAAGGTGAGCCACTCCACACATGGTCACTCTAGCTTCGGGCTGTACAACGGGAGGACCAATGGGCAGAATTTACCCTTCGCGCTTGGACTGATGTGACTTAACCTTCGAACTGCACCCCCATACACACTCGCGCTTGGACCAAAAGGGGGAGCTGACAGGCCCGGCTTGGCTCCAAGACCATCGTGTATGGCCAGTTGTGGGTCTGCTCGGTAATGGAAACTAGTTTCGTGCAACTCCCGACGAACTGTTATGGTGCTGGCGTTGCTTCCAGAAGCATTTTGGGATTCAGCAATGAGTGTTGCAACCGAGGACAGGCAATTTCGTCGCCCCACCCGATTCAGCACTCGGTGGCCCCGTTCTGTCATTTTACGAGGCCTATTGAGTTGCAGTTTGCGCTGTTGTTGCTCCTAGGCGTTTCCATTTCACAATAATATCACTTACAGTTGATCAGAGCAACTGTAGTAGGGCCGAAATGTCCCGCACTGACTTGTTGCTAAAAGGTGGCATTCTATGACTGTACCACATTGAAAATCACTGAGCTCTGCCATACGGCCCAATCTCCTGTTCATGCGTGTCTATGTGGGTTACCAGGCCACGTGCGTCCATTTATATCTTAGCCATGGCTGTGGCGTATATGAGCAAATCCACTACTCAAAAGGGGTGTCTGGATACTTTTGATCAGATAGAGTATTCTTCATCCCTTTGAACGAATAACAGAGAATTTCATTAATTATTAATTTGTATTTAACATTATATTCCATAAAAGGACATAAATATCCCTTTCGAAAGCCCAGAAATATTTCGCTAATGCCAATATATTGGATATTATGCACTTTTTTTCATTAATTTACTTAAAAAATTTGTTTTCGATTAAACATATAATGCAATGCAAGTATACTTTGGACCCACGAAGTTAATAGCTTATCCGTAAGAAATTGAATAAAACGAACATGTAATAAAAATGGTTTGTTTTAAATTATAAAATAATTTATGTTTTTTATAATTTAAATTATTGGATTATAATAATTTAATTATTTATCTAATATAATTAGAAAAATAATTAATATAAATGGATATCAATGTTGAATCAATCATCAATAATTTTTTAAAAAACTGTAGATGAAATAAAGCACCAAATTACACAATGTTAACAATTTTATCCAAGAAACAACAATATTAAATATAATTTAAGCCATGATATGTATTTTATATATCAGAAGGATAGATAATTTAATTTGTATTTTACTCAAAGTCCTGGCATTAAAAATAACGTCGTTCTATTCAGCGGACCAATCAGCAGAAAGAGCGCTTACGAGTTTTGCGTTCGAAGTGACGAAACAGTTCGAAGAGCGTTGCTATTGGCTGCAATAAACGTTACCGCACGAAATTGAAATGTCCGTTCTCACGTTCCGTGACGTCACTAAATTGTCAATTTGGAACATTGTAACCGCATCTCTGTGTCATTTGGTGATATTCTTTGCTTGAGTAAATAAGTGTGTTCTATATGCTTACGTTTGATACAAAACGTTATAGGTGATTTTGCAGAAGAAGAGAAAGACATGATGATTCAGCCAGAAAGGTAGAGTGTAATTTATCCTTTTTTTAACATTCAAATGTATTTTTTTTAATTAAAATTATTTCTAAATTAGAATTCCGCTAACTACACCTAACAACTTAACCAATTCAATGCTCAAAAAACTTTAAAATTGTTTCATTTACACAATGGGTTGGATTTCTTTTCATTAGAGTTATTATATTCTATCATAAAGCATAATTTTGAGGCTGATTTAGCGATATCTGTATAAGTATACAGTAGATCCCACTTCTTTCGGTTGTCAGTTGTCTATCCACGTATTACAATAAATGCCATATGGCATACACAGAAATATTTGCTGCCTTAAACATTTCATTATCAAATAAAATTTAGATTACAGGTTTATGATGTACTCGATTCGAAAAAGCAAACTTTTGCAGCGTTTTAAAAGCAATACTGTATGTGGAATGATCCGTGTTTAAAATTAAGCCTATTCATTTATTTCATTAATCCTCAAATCATAAATAAAATCTGAGTAATTTTGGACAACATGTTTTAGAAAATTACTATTTATTGTATAAGTGTTAAAATTATACTCAAATCCAGTTGTTTTCATTTATGCGTAAAAATTCGTTGTCTCGGTAATCGTAAGAATATTTCACTCCCGTAGTCTCAGCGCACTATTTGATGTTTATCATTTACAGTTTGCTTCAGTTTATATAAGAATGAATCAAAATTGTATGTATAGATAAAATAAATACACTTAGTTCTCGTAGTTGTTCCTGGAAATGGTAGCGTAAGTGGAAATAGCTGAAATGGGGATCTATTTAACATGTATTCCAATTTAGGCCGTAATAACTTGAGGTGAGTTCATAATTTATTTTAATCCGAATATATCGGAAAGCGAAATTTATTAACAGTATATTTGGCATTTAAACATCCGAAACAAAATTGAATTTCGGACTTAGGTATCTTAGTTAGAAAGAGCAAGAAGGTTCATCTCTTTATGAAGCTGGATTGCTCTTAAGCCTCAGTAGTTTCATCACACCATACCGATCCCCCTTTGCACAGTGCTTTCCCCCCTATGTCGCAATCGTCCACGTTGCCTTCTTGACTTGGACCCCCTATGTCGCAATCGACCGGAAATTGACCTGTGCTGGGCCACGTTGCCTTCTGAACTTTGACCCTTATATTGCAATCAACAGGAAATTGACCCTGGCGTTGCAACTGTCACGGTATTAATAATTCATAATTCATAATTAATAATACATAATTAAAAATTCCTCCCCTTTTAACCCCTGGTGCTATCTAGTGCCTATGAGGAACACTATTTTCCCAAAAAAAAAAAAATCCTTATTTTAACTCTAATTTTAAGCCCTCCTTCTCGAGCAGTCTCGATTTTTCTTTATTTCAGACCCCCCCCCCCAATGGTTGACTTATATTTTAAACCCTCCACTTGCAGACCACCTGGTTGACCTATATTTTAAGCCCTACCTATATTTTAAGGCCCCCTCGGATTACAAGTCTCAGAATAATTCCACAGAAAAGGATGACACAAGTCTCAATTGTAAAAATCAACTCGCAAAGTTGTATTCTTATTAATTAAAACCCTTTCTATTAAAAGTTACCTCTATTAAAAATCTTTTGGTGTTCATTTTGCCAGGACTGCTAAACGATTCCCTTTTATTAAAACTCTGGTATTTATTTTTTCCAACCCCGTTAATCGATCCCTTAGTAAATAAAAACTCTCACTTACCTTTATTAAAATCATCCAGCGCTCGTAATAAATCGGTTTAATCGGGGGAAAAAAAATCATTCTATCGCTAGCGTACCTCCACGTTAATTTCGGGGAAAAGCCTCATCGGATCCAAGGTTCACGTATTTTACTAGAAGAATGACACAGTAACTGTTCCACAGAAAAATTAATAAAATTTGGTTTAAATTATTCGTAGGACTTGTATATAAGATCTAGCTTTAGACGTTCACCAGCCTAAAAGTTTACAAAGTCCGTTATCGGTGTATCGGAAATCGTACGTTTCCTGTAGACATCCTTCAGATCGCTTATTAGTGGGGTAGCAACAGCACTTTCGCCACATCACACGATATGGTGCAATCCTTTATCAGCTGGAAGGTCAAATGTCCAGCGCTTCACTGTGTCTGCATTTGACACTGATAAGGTTTAAAAATAGATGATTCCTAGAATCGACATTGCACAACGGTCAAAGTCCAGTGGGGGAGGGTGTATATAAACACCGACTTCTCAGCGACTGTCACTGTGTTCTTCATCTGTCAGTTTGCGACCTGTCAACCCTGCTCGCTCTCCTTCTCTACCTGCTAGCTCGTCGATCCTCTTCTCTACCTGAGATGTCCACTATGCGAGAATTTTCCTGTGCTGGATCCTCAACTGATACCAGGTAAATGAAATTTTATTTAATATTGTCCTTAAGTTGCTCAACTGAATCACCTACTAACGTACAATATAGATTTTTATATTTGTTTCTAACTAGTAAAGTCATTCTAAATGATAATTTTCAAACTTTAGTTATATTTTTGTTGATCAAGCTAGCAAAGTGTGCTTTTATTACAACTGTTCAGTTCAATATAGATTTTTTTTTATTTGTTTCTACCCTGTCATTTTATTCTAAACGATAATTTTCAAACTTTAGTTAGATTTTTTGATCAAGCTAGTCAAGTGTGCTTTTACTACAACTGTTCAATATAGATTTTTTTTTATTTGTTTCTACCCTGTCATTTTATTCTAAACGATAATTTTCAAACTTTAGTTAGATTTTTTGATCAAGCTAGTCAAGTGTGCTTTTTTACAACTGTTCAATATAGATTTTTTTATTTGTTTCTACCCTGTCATTTTATTCTAAACGATAATTTTCAAACTTTAGTTAGATTTTTTTTTTTGATCAAGCTAGTCAAGCGTGTTTTTATTACAACTGTTCAATATAGATTTTTATATTTGTTTCTACCCTGTCATTTTATTCTAAAACGATAATTTTTCAAACTTTAGTTAAATATTAGATTTTTTGATCAAGCTAGTAAAGTGTGCCTTTATTACAACATAACTGTTCTAAGTTAAAAAAACATGTAAAGTACTGCATATTCTGAGACTAAATTATCTATCCAGGTCTGATGCTGGTCCTTCCACTGATGCCGACTGCTTTGAAGAGCTACTCACGGCAGTGCGCACTCTAGAGGCGGCAGCCAAAAGACCTCCTACACCTGAGCTTCCTGAACAGTCGAAGCGCCTTTGCATACTCCAACAAGGTGGCAGGGAATTAAGGCAAAGGACATCGAAACTTTCCCTCAAGAAGCGTCGTCAATCCACTGTCGCAGCTGGTATGGGAAATCCCTACGTCCCCGTCGTACCTTCAACTGCAACCAGGTAAATGAAATTTTATTTAATATTGCCCTTAAGGCGCTCAATTGAATCACTTACTAACGTACAATATAGAGTTTTATATTTGTTTTTACCCTGTCATTTTATTCTATAAATGTTAATTTTCAAACTTTAGTTAGATTTTTTGCTCAAGCTAGTAAACTATGCTTTTATTACAACTGTTCAATGTATTTGTTTTCTACCCTTGTAAAACCATTTTACTTTTTTTTTTTATTCTAAATGATAATTTTCAAACTTTAGTTAGTTTTCTGCTCATGCTAGTCAAGTGTGGATTTATTACAACTGTTCGGTTCAATATAGATTTTTCTAACTAGTAAAATCATTTTAGTCTAAATGATAATTTTCAAACTTTAGTTACTTAGTTTTTGATCAAGTTAGCAAAGTGAAGCATATTGGTTTTTCATTTTCTGTTCTAAGATAAAAACGTGTAAAGTACTGCATATTCTGAGACTAAATTATCTATCCAGGTCTATCCCTTCCACTGGTGCCGGAACCTCCAGCGTTCGTGTTCCCGTCTCCTCCAACATAAGGACACCATTCACTATCGCCGCTGGTACCGGACCCTCCAGCGTTCGTGTTCCCGTCTCCACCGGCATAAGGACACCATTCACTATCGCCGCTGGTGCCGGACCCTCGAGCGTTCGTGTTCCCGACATAAGGACACCATTCACTATCGCCGCTGGTACCTCCACCGCTACCAGGTAAATGTAATTTTATTTAATGTTGCCCTTAAGGCGCTCAACTGTACCACATACTAACGTTCAATATAGAGTTTTATATTTGTATCTGTTTTTTTAACTAGTAAAGTCATTTTATTCTAAATGATAATTTTCAAACTTTAGTTAGATTTTTTTTTTTGATCAAGCTAGTCAAGTGTGCTTTTTTACAACTGTTCAATATAGATTTTTTTTTATTTGTTTCTACCCTGTCATTTTATTCTAAACGATAATTTTCAAACTTTAGTTAGATTTTTTGATCAAGCTAGTCAAGTGTGCTTTTTTACAACTGTTCAATATAGATTTTTATATTTGTTTCTAACTAGTAAAGTCATTCTAAATGATAATTTTCAAACTTTAGTTAGATTTTTTTTTTGATCAAGCTAGCAAAGTGTGCTTTTATTACAACTGTTCAGTTCAATATAAATTTCTCTACCATGTAAAGTCATTTTACTTTTTTTATTCTAAACGATAATTTTCAAACTTTAGTTAAATATTAGATTTTTTGATCAAGCTAGTCAAGTGTGCTTTTTTTTTTTACAACTGTTCAGTTCAATATAGATTTTTTTATTTGTTTCGACCCTGTCATTTTACTTTTTTTTTTTATTCTAAACGATAATTTTCGAACTTTAGTTAGATTTTTTGATCAAGCTAGTCAAGTGTGCTTTTACTACAACTGTTCAATATAGATTTTTTTTTTATTTGTTTCTACCCTGTCATTTTATTCTAAACGATAATTTTCAAACTTTAGTTAGATTTTTTGATCAAGCTAGTCAAGTGTGCTTTTACTACAACTGTTCAATATAGATTTGTTTCTAACTAGTAAAGTCATTCTAAACGATAATTTTCAAACTTTAGTTAGATTTTTTGATCAAGCTAGTAAAGTGTGCTTTTATTACAACTGTTCAGTTCAATATAGATTTCTCTACCATGTAAAGTCATTTTACTTTTTTTTATTCTAAACGATAATTTTCAAACTTTAGTTAAATATTAGATTTTTTGATCAAGCTAGTCAAGTGTGCTTTTTTTTTTACAACTGTTCAGTTCAATATAGATTTTTTTATTTGTTTCTACCCTGTCATTTTACTTTTTTTTTTTTATTCTAAACGATAATTTTCAAACTTTAGTTAGATTTTTTGATCAAGCTAGTCAAGTGTGCTTTTACTACAACTGTTCAATATAGATTTTTTTTTTATTTGTTTCTACCCTGTCATTTTATTCTAAACGATAATTTTCAAACTTTAGTTAGATTTTTTTTTTTTGATCAAGCTAGTCAAGCGTGTTTTTATTACAACTGTTCAATATAGATTTTTATATTTGTTTCTACCCTGTCATTTTATTCTAAACGATAATTTTCAAACTTTAGTTAGATTTTTTTTTTTTGATCAAACTAGTCAAGCGTGTTTTTATTACAACTGTTCAATATAGATTTTTATATTTGTTTCTACCCTGTCATTTTATTCTAAAACGATAATTTTTCAAACTTTAGTTAGATTTTTTTATCAAGTTAGCAAACTGAAGCATATTGGTTTTTCATTTTCTGTTCTAAGATAAAAAAAAAACATGTAAAGTACTGCATATTCTGAAAAATAAATTAACTTTCTAGGTCCGCATTCTCCAACGTTCCTGTCAGTGGATTCTCCAACGTTCCTGTCAGCTCTACAGAGTCTCCCCACTTCACAGTGTCACACACTCGGCGGTACAACTCGAAAAAATTCAAGACAGATTTCGTCTCTACAAGTGTGCGACTTGGAGGTATGGAGAATGTGGAACCACACAATTTCCTCCCGGTCCTACACGATCTGCACGAGAAAATGTTGGCTGACGTCGTCCCCACAGGGGAGTATAGCCATGTTCGACTGTGTTTACGCTCCCGGGATTTGAAAAACCCCGTCAACTTGGCTCTAATTCGGCGTAATGCCCTGACGGGGGAGAGATTCATGGCTGCACTAGACAAAGTAGTGCAGTCGAATGAGTCTCTCGGTCCCGGGAGCGAGCTGGAGTTTGACTTCGTTTGTGCCGACCTGGACCGGGTCGGCAGCGGTGGAGGTATTGGGAGACGTGCAGGACCTGAGAAGCGTAGCCTCGTGGATGTCCAGTCTTTCATCCACAATAAAAGAGCAGTTTTGAGAATCGTAAATAATGACAACATCTGTCTAGCAAGAGCTCTCGTCGTCGCACGAGAGCTCTGCTTGAAAAATAAAGGGTTGGCAAACAACTACATCAAAATTGCTGATTATCGCTACCCTTTACAACGCCAAGAAGCCCGTCGACTTCACCAGGATGCGGGTATTCCTGAGGGTCCTTGTGGACTCCCGGAATTACGTCTCTTCCAAGCTCACCTGACACAGTTCAGGATTGTTGTGTATTCTGCTGACGACGCCTTCCTTCCCATCTTCATTGGTCCCGAAGGTGGGGAAAACCTTTATTTGTTGTTTAGTGCAGGGCATTACGACGTGATTACTAAACCATCAGGGTTTTTCGGGGTTAAGGAGTTCTGTCACATTTGTTTAAAGGGGTCTAACAACGGGCACGTTTGCAGAGGGACCTGTAACAGGTGCCTGTCAACCGATGTGGTTCACGCAGGGGAGTTGTTGCTTTGCACAGTGTGTTGCGTGTATTTGCGTGGGGCTGAATGCTTTCAGGCGCACCTGCTGAAGGCATGTCAGACGCAACATCGCTGCGTTAAGTGCATCAACATGTACAATCCCCTGAAAAAGCACGTTTGCAAGGTTGACACCTTAAAATTCGTCGAGCCCTGCAAAATTGACCCTGTCGGTCAGACTTACCTCTACTTTGACGTAGAGACTGTGCAGTGTGCCGACGGGTTGCTAAAACCAATACTATGTGTGGTCACATACCAAGTGGACGACGAGTGGGTCTATGCTTCATTCCCGGAAACGGACGCCTTTATGGATTGGATTCTAGCCGAAGAACGTCCCGGAGTTCAAAGATTCAAGGACGCCACAGTCCTCGCACATAATCTGAAAGGCTTTGACGGCATGTTCATCATTAGTTACCTGTACAGAAAATTTTTAAAACCGGATCTCGTGTTCGATGGATCCAAGATTTTAGGTATCTTTTTACCTGGCCTTAAAATAAGGTTTATCGACACGTTGTCCTTTATTCAGGCTCCTCTTCGATCATTCACGAAGACCTTCAACTTGGAGACGGTGAAAGGCTTTTTCCCCTTTAAATTCGTGAAGGAGGAAAATCTACAGTATGCAGGACCCATCCCTGATCGGCTTTTTTTCCAGCCGGAAGACATGGAGCCTGAAACTCTGTCAGCATTCAACGAGTGGTATGCCGCAGCAAGCCTTGAACCCTGGGATTTTCAACAACAGCTTCTGTATTACTGCAAGGCAGATACAGAGCTGTTGCGGCGAGGTGCCCAAGCTTTCCGTGAGGAATTTTTAAATCTCACAGGCGTAGACCCATTTGCACGTGACCTGACTATTGCCGGTGCTTGTCTTCGAATTTTCCGTGGGAAGTTTCTGCAAAAGAATACCCTCGGTGTGTGTCCCGCCCAAGGGTATTCGGCGAGTAACGACCGGCAGTCCTTGAAAGCTCTCGCATGGTTAGAGTATGAGTCTTCCAAGGACAATATCGTAATTCAAACTGCGCGATCACCCGGAGGTGAGTATAAGATAGGGCAGTACAAATTAGACGGCGTGTGCCACAGTACCCGTTGTTATTACGAATTTTTAGGGTGTTACTATCATCACTGCTTGAAATGTTTCAACCCTGAAAAAATAGATCAGCGCACGAGAAAGCCATTTGGTCTGCTAAACACCCGGACCATGGATCGTCTTGAGACCTTGAAAGTGCTGATGAACGGGTACACATGCAAAATTATGTGGGAGCACGAATTCGACGAGTTAATGCGCAAAAACCCACCCGTCGCATTAATTTATAAATCCGTCGAGCCTATCAGGCGTATAGGGGCCCGTGACTACCTCTACGGAGGGCACATGGAGGTGTTTTCCATCTTTGCATCGGCGGACCTAGGATGTAGCCTTAACTACGTTGATTACAACAGCCTGTACCCTTATGTTTGCAAGAAGGCTCCATTCGGTAAAGGTCACCCGGTTCGGATCACCTCCGATTTCGCCACGGACCTCGACCACTATTTTGGCATTGCACACGCCACACTGTTAGCTCCCGACGATTTGTTCATCCCTGTACTGCCCTACAGGTGTAATGGGAAGCTGCTTTTCCCCCTTTGCAGGATCTGTGCGGATGGTCAGCTGGCACCCCCTTGTCAGCATACCGTGAACCAGCGCGCATTGACAGGATCTTGGCCAACGTTCGAAATTTACGCTGCGATGCGTGCTGGATATAAACTTCTTCAATTCCATGATGTGTGGCATTTCAATACCATCCTGCAATACGATCCTGCAACAAAAAAGGGAGGTGTCTATGCTGGGTACATAGATACTTTTCTGGGGCTGAAGCAGCGCTACTCCGGGTTTCCCCCTGACGTGCAGACCGAGGAGCAAAAGGAAGCCTTCTGTGAGGCCTTCTTCCAGGCGGAGGGGGTTCGGATCCTCCACTCGGAAGTTGAAAAAAACAAACTTAAGCGTACACTTTCCAAGGTCTCGCTTAATTCGTCATGGGGGAAGCATGCGCAGAACATGAGTCGAACCCAGACGACCATTGTGAGTTGTCCTGTCAAGTACATGGAGCTCTTGACGGACGCATCGCTAGTCATCACTGACGTCGCTGTTATCAGTGATCAGGCCGTGCTTGTCACGCACAAGCCGGCGGAGTCTGCCACTCCAGCGAACACCCGTGGAAGCCTGATTCTCGCCGCAATGGTGACGAGTCACGCCAGACTAAAACTGTACGAGCTTCTATCAAAATTAGACAGTCGTGCAATGTATTCTGACACGGATTCAGTAATTTATACAACGTCTCCTCGCGACACCTACACACCACCACAACATCCCTTTCTCGGAGGTCTCGTAGATGAAATTTCTTCAAAGTACGGCTCCGGTGTACACATCACTGACTATGTCAGTGCCGGAGCAAAAAGTTATGCCCTTCGGCTGAGCAACGGGGATGAAATTCTTCGCGCCAAGGGCATATCACTCACGAAGAAAAACCGGTGCACATACAATTTTGAACTACTGAAATCCATGGTGCTAGGGAACTCCCCAACCAGTGAGACCTTCGAAGTCCCTTTCAATGTAATTCGTAATAAAGTGGATGGGTCACTTACGAATAAGCCCATGGTGAAAAGGTTTAAGGCTAACCTAGATAAGCGGTATCTCAGCCCGGGTTCAACTCTCACTGTACCTTATGGTTACAATGACCTGGGCCTGGATACCCTTATCCAACTCATGGATGAATAAATGTACAGTTTTCAACTTATTTATTTCATATTACACCTTTATTTCATTGTACAGTTTTCAACTTATTTATTTCATATTACACCTTTATTTATTTCATTGTACAGTTTTCAACTTATTTCATATTACACCTTTATTTATTTTATATTACATCTTTATTTATTTCATTGTACAGTTTTCAACTTATTTATTTCATATTACACCTTTATTACATTGTACAGTTTTCAACTTATTTATTACATCTTTATTTATTACACCTTTATTTATTATTTCACTGTACGCCTTTTATTTCAATGTCCTTAATGGATCTTAATGGACCTTTTTTAAATTATTTCAGTATCCTTAACGGATCTTAAATATTTCAATGTTCCTACTTTAATTATTTCAGTGTCCTTAGGGGACTTTAATTATTATTTCAGTGTCCTTAGCGGACTTTAATTTATCACGCGTAATGCCCTTGCACTCGGCGTCGTCAGCAGTTTTTGAAACTTGTATTTTTGAAACCTACAATATGTTACTGTCCAGCATTGGATATGTGAAACCAACAGTGGATATGTCATGTAAATTTTTTAATAAAAAAGGTTTAAAAAAATCCGTCTCTTTATTTCTCAGAACTGGAAGACACTATGGTGGGAGAAAGCAAGAGGTAACTTTGTTTTTCAGGTGCTCCGTAAGTCTTATCAGTGATCTGCACAATGCGATCTCCAAGTCTCGCTGCTGCAGCAGCATTCTCATTACCCAGACACTAACGCCCTCTTCTGTACTCCCGAGTGTAGCAGCACTCGTACAACCGCGCCCAGTCATGCAGATCACTTCCGGATGTAAAACATTGAATGAACTATCAGTGTGAAAACATTGAATGGGAAGAGACATAAAAATGGCAAAAGGCAAATTATCAGTTTTACTTTCTTTTATTGGATACAGATTTTTAATACATGGTTTTTTAACACAAGTCTTCAAGCACACAAGTCTTGGAAAGTTTTTTTTTTTTACAGATATTTTCTCTTTTATTGGATACAGATTTTTAATACATGGTTTTTTAACACAAGTCTTCAAGCACACAAGTCTTGGAAAGTTTTTTACAGATATTTTCAATACGCCGTCCACTCGGATAATTTTCTTTTCTTACGTCGGATGGGAACAGCAATGTCTTTTGGGGGCCGCTCTTCAGCTATATGATTTCTGGGAATGTTGACTTTTACTTCCTGTGGAGTGTCAAGCTGTTTTGAGAATAACAAATAATTTTTCAAAGCAGTCAGATATTTTTCAGACTTATCGTCAGCATCACCAGACTCTAATATTTTCTTCATCTCTGAGTCTAAATCACACACTTTTTTTCTTATGTTTCTCCTCTGCACTGCTTTCACTGAAATCATTTTTTTCTAAATAACGATACCAGCAGGGGGAGGGCAGCAGTCAGTAATGGTATAATGAACCCTGAACCACGCTGCAGGAGATGCTTCTTGTGGCGTAAAGATGCACGTTTGGATGCTAGACTCCTTATGACCGTCTTGTGCTGGCGTAAATTCTTTAATACTCGATGGGAGACAGGTATATTGCCTTTTAAGAAATTGGAACACACTTCACATAGAGCATACATCTGGGGGTCGGAGATGTGCTTCATCAGAGCTGCACGCTGCTTTCCCCCTAGCTTTGGCAAGCACTGAAGGAACGGGCCTTGATATTTAACTTTCATTTGGAACGTAAAGTATTTCGGGTTCTTCTGATGGAAGAATCTTTGCACGGAGCCTTTCAGTATCTAACGTTCTGGGATGAAGGTCAACACACAAATAGCCACAGGTTGCTTGTGTAGCTAACCTATAAGCATCCGTCAGGAGTTTAGATTGATGGGGGTATACTTGTCTCGCCAGGTGAGTTATTTGTGAAGCATCCCGACAGTTGCGAAATAAAAACATGTAGTGAGCATTGAGCGATATAGTCCTCGAATGTCTTCCCTTTAAAAACAGATTTTGTAATATCAGGACAATCGTGATATTTTTATGATGACCCCCACGAATAAACAATTGTGATATGCGTTCGCTGGCTACAGACTGTTCCATCAAGTCATCCAGTACCAGAAGTGTAGGTCTGAGGGGATCAAATTCCAGATCCGTAGGTAGTCCTTCATAAAATTCCACCGTTTTCTTGAAGGGTTCAAAGGCAGGCTGCCACTCACCGTAGCAGTAATCGACACGTTGGGGTGGGGGTTCGAATACTTGAGCTGCTTCTCTGATGAGTTTCAGAGTGAAAGTCGTCTTTCCACACTGTGAAGGAGCAGCAATTATAATATTTGAAGGAGTTCGGAGAGCCATCGCAACACCATGCAGTCGTTAAAGTCTACTCGACACGTGTAATCACGATGCAGTACTGTGGGAAGAGTCGAACCACACGCTCTTTTAAACAGGAAATACAGACAGTGAGCACCGCAAGTGTCTCCCAGGGGGTCCTGCAGAGGTATTGAAGGATGTAAGACGTGACGTATGCCTAGTCGACTGTAGTATTCTTGCATTGAGACATCGGGACTCGTACCTAGGGGGTCAAAGTGATCCACGTGCATTCCTTTCTTGTAAACTGCTATCCAGTGTGATCCAGGCATGGAGGACGGATCGGTATTGAAGATAAACAAGGCTTCTGGCTGATTGATTCTGCTAGGTAGTCTGTCACGGGGGAACACTCCGAGACTTGTGGGTAACATCGAAAGGATGGATTCTAGTTGATAGGTATTCATGAGCTGTAGTCAAACAGGACTTTACGATCCAATGGGATTTCCAGCAAATTCTGATATTCGGCATACAGGATCACAGTGACCGATGCGAGTAGCGGCTTGGCAAACTTTAATTCGACTCTCACACTCCCACTCTTTATTAAAGAAAACACTTGATTGCATTCACGTTGCTCGGGGGTCAATTGGAATCCAAACAATCTAAAACCTTCTCCATAGGCTTTTCGCGATAAGTTAATACCACTATCGGATTTCCAGGCATCCACAGCTTCCAATAATCCTTGGTAACAGCGGAGATAGCGCCCATTCGCAAAGTCGGGTGTGTAGGACTGGTGATCGCTGTCAATGTGAAGGCTGATGTAGTTTAAGTCGAAATGTTGGAAGTTGAAGGGATTTTTTTCGTACGATCCATTCAGACTGGTGCTTTCCACCATACCCAGTACCAGACGTACGGGGAGCTGTCCTAGAAATAAATTGTCACGGTTCACACTCGTCAGTCCCGAAGCGATGGAAAACATACGTAAATCCGTTCTTCGCAGAGGGTACTTGGCACTCTCTGAACTCAGCAGGCGAGCGTGTGCGAGGATGACACCCGAAGTGGGTTTGACTTTACGCACGAAAAATTCGGCTTCGTGTATCTGTACTTTGTAAGAGGGGTCCGCTTCACCTGTCACGAGACAGAATTCGGGTTTGGATCTCAATAAACGCAGTCTCAGATCGACTTGATTGAGCAGGTAACGATCTTGATTAAACAGGTCAGCATGGATCCACGAGATGAGTTCGATACCTGTTGGTTTGACGTAGCCCTTGCGCTGATGCCATCCCTCGTTCTCCCGACTGGTCAGTTCCATTTTACCGGGGGTGTCGAGGTACCAGAGCGAGGTGCCGAGCTGGCTTCGTGTGGCATCGGTACCGTAATTCAATAGAGTCTCCAGGTACGCCCTGTAGGGGTACAGGGTGTGAGAAGCACTCACTAGGTGATCATTGAGGAAGACGTCTACCTGGCTGAAGAGGGCGTGGAAGAAATGATTGCAGGGAGCAATCACTTCCGACGGTGCTGTACCATCGGATTTTACAATTTTCAAGACGAGACGTAGGTGACATCGGGACAGATCAATGTAATCGTCTGTTCCTTTCACGATGAATTCAAGTGGAGCATTACCTTCCAAGGAAGCCACAGGTAAATAATTGACATAGCAGCCTCTTTCTAATTGTGAGACTGTGGGAGGGATCAGAAACAGGTCCAGTTCTGAATTGGCACAGTCGCCAGAATCAGCGTGAATTTTCTGAATGCTCATGATGAAAACACGTCCTGCACAGTACAGTGTCTCTTCACTTTATGAACCTTGGGATGCTGACGGCGGCGTTTTATGCCTTTCCCTCCCTGCAGCTTTGAACTGGCACGTTGTAAGAGGGCAGCACCCGCTTCACGCAGTCCCGCTTTGGCTGCAGATTTGAAATTTTGCCCCTGGGACATCTCTGAAACGAACCGTAGCCCACCCTTACGCAGGGTAGCCAGAGCAGGTCGTACGAGAGGGCTGATGAAACGTCCAATAGTGGCAAATATGCTTCCTAGCCCATCGCCTCTCTGATAACGAGGACCACGGAACACACCCTTCCCCGTTTGGCTCTTGTAGTAGCTCACGTAGGCATCTGCAGAAGGGGGAACGAATTTAACCCTCATGACGGAAATGTAACTTGACTAAAACTTTACCGAATTTAAAATGCAGAGGTTCTCCGGTGTCGGTACGAAGGAAGATTCTCACACTCTCGAAACTGTTCCTTGCAAGGGGGTAGTAATCAGGTTGCTGATACACTGCAACAATGGCTTCGTTATTACTGGTTCTGACGGCAGGGTTCACGACACGCAACAGTTCGCCGTGAGTATCACCTAACAACTGAGGTGCAATCAGGTCTGAATACAAATAAATACCATACATTCCTCTGTTCATATCGATGGGATAGTCACCCAGGACTTTATTCAGTGGTATATCTAATTTAGTAATTCCTAGCATTTCTCCTAATCCGGGATTCGATTGAGGAAATTTAATGTAATGCGACTTGTCTGTATCCATCAATACGGTGTGATCTGCCTGTTGCTTGAAACGGTAAGCTTTTCTCAGCCTGTAGGGTAACATCTGATTCATTGCATCGAATAATGATTCGGCAGTTTCGTATCGTCCGTGGGGTACCTTTCGTTCTTGGAAATTACCTGGAGGGATCACGTAGAAATAACACTCGTCATCTATGTCGAACGTTGGTGTATTGCAAAGTTTGCTGGCAAATCGTTGGTGGAAGGGTTTGTCAACTTCACCCTCCCCGATACACAGAAGTTTACCGAAATTCGTTTTAGGAAACATCAAACCGTATCCCTCACTCGGTTTGAATACCCAGTAACCGCTGTTATAGGAAACTATTATTTCTTTTGGGAGTTGGGTGGTGAGGAGAGACAACAGTTCCATTCGAGTTATTTTACCCGGTTTAAGTTTGATTTTCCTGTATTCTTCGGTGGGAGCGTAATATTCATACGTGTCATTAGAACCATCCACATTGTACCAGCTCACGGGTAAGTGAACTTCTGCTAGTCCCACTTTCCATTTTCCGCTCAGTCTTAGGGGTTGTGCTAGACGAACCGTGAAATCAGTCTGCGAATTCTTTGGGTAAATATTCTGACTAGCCGTGGAGGGTAGGGTCAGGTAGAAACTATCCATTTTTTAGGGATCCAGGAAGGTTTAGGATAACCACGAAATTTGACCAGTGCCTTGTGACCTTTTTGCTCGATTATTTTCTCGACCGTGTAAAGTTCGGGTTCTGTCACTTTTTGAAGTTCCGATTTATAGAATGTACCTTTCAACACTTCTCCCTCGGAATCCCGTATGACATACACAGGGGGTTGTCGTTGTAACACCTTGTCGACTATAAATATTTCTTCGGTCCACAAATGCGTTCCTGCCTTCTTGAAGGGTACTTTTACACTGGCTAGTCGAACCGTGTCCCCCACTTTAAATGCCGGTTTTTCTTTTACTACGGTCGGATTGCGATAGAGTCGAACCCACACAACGTCTTCGTTGCGTAAGGTTACGTCCTTGGGAGCCATATCGTGTGCACTGTGAACGGTGGTGTTGTATCCCCGTACAATGCGCGGTAGCACATCCAAGTAGCGGTAGGTGTTATTGCGTGTATAATATCTACCCAGTCTCTCGCGTAGGGTACGATTCCATCTCTCCACCAAAGCTGCTTTTTTGTCAGAGTAGGTGGCAAAGAACCGAATACCTTTCTTTTTCAGGAATTTCTGGAACACTCTGTTGGTAAATTCCGTACCCTGATCCGTATTTAAATTCATTGGAGACCGACCCTTGGAAAGGATTTTTTTGAAAGCCAATACCATTTCTTTCCCTGTTTTAGCCTTCATGGCAACCGCCCACCCGTACCTCGAGAACACATCGATGACTGTTAATATGTAGTGATACCCATCATTGAAGCGAGTTAGATTTTTCACCACCATGAGATCAGCTTGCCATTGTTCGTCTAACCCTGTGACGTAAACTTTGTTACGGGGGAACTTTCTGCGAACAGGTTTATGTAGCGTGTAGGCAGGTTGCTTTTCTAACCATTCACGGACGAGTTTGAGTGGTAGTCCCGTATTCTGAGCTAACTTTTTTACACTACCGAAACCTCTTTCGGGGTCGAAATAATGGGACTCCAAAGTTTTGTTTTCTGCTGCACCCAGACGTCGTACCCCACCAGGTTTCGCCATTGATGTAGCGAAAGTGTAACACCTGTCACTGTAGGAACGTCACCTATAAACTGTCTGATGTCAACTGTTAAGTTACACACACGAATTTTGTATTCGTCGTCTAAGGCTTTTGACTCTCCACACTGAATATTTTTACTAGGAGCTACAATTTCTAATACAAGCACTGCTATCGTTAACACTGTCACGATTACACTACCCACACTAGCTAACACCTTCTTTCTCCTATCCATACCAAGACTAAAATGACATTGGATGAAAAGACAGACACATTATATAAGGTTACAATTATTTATTTAATTTATACATTTCATTTTTTGCCTCGTCGACAATAGCATTATATTTTAGAGTGCAAACAAAACCAGAATCTACAAAATTCAACAGACCTCGTTTCCAGGCAGTATCCACAAATACCTGTGCTAAGGCATTAATGTCCAAGTCACCAGACCACCCTACGATGGTCGGTATTTTTTCTTCGGGTTGCAGTCCATCTAACGGTATCACACGCATAAGTTCTTGCTGAAAAATATTCACCAGCAGCGGGTAAACACAATCGGGATCGTCGAAAACAGGACCCAGTAGGAAAGGACGAACGGATTCTGAATGTTCCATAATAGCTGTACGGAGTTGGTGATCTTTGGGGGACCCGCACACACTATGCACAATGCGCATCACTTCGTCTACGTGGATAGCCAGTGTGAACCACTGCGAAGCATTCAGTGTTATACAACGTCTCACAACACGGAACTGTAGAGTTCTTTGGTCTGCTGATTCTTTGATGAAGTCGACACAACGTTCACCATCCACAGTTCGATACATGTAGACACGTAAACCATGCGTCACGTACCATGTCTGTTGATCAGGGCCAATTTTCACTTGATCCTCTATGTGGGGGACCGTGGCACACAAAGCCTCCCATTCAGGTATGGAGAGGCTAACCCCTGCAGGTGTAGGGTAGATGAGTTCACCATTTTCATATTTCTTGTAGCGACGTATGTGCACAGAAAACTTATTTTTGAACAGTGTAGGTACAATGTAAACATCTTCACCGAGACACCACACATCTGGATTGCTAGGCTGCATCGTGAACAATGACGCACACAGCGCTCGCTCCCTATTTAACTAGAGAACCGCGTCACCTGGGGCGACCAATCAGGAACGATCTGATAAGTGAGTGTTTGTTGGGACATGTTCTCGACGACGATCGATCCATCCGAAGAAAGCAGCTGTTTCGGCTAAAGAGCAGTGGACGTCCTCTCCGGTGTGATATCCGCACTCGAACTCGGAAACTTTTGGGAGATCACAATATTTGGGACAGCCGTAAAGTTCGAGATTAACACTGGGCAGATTTAATTGTTCCAAGAGATTTCTTTCCACAGTACCTCCTTTGTAACCCACCACAGTAGCTTCTTCAGTACGTGCAAGTTTGTAAGCATATTTCACGATGTTAGGAACGTGATCTAACGACCACACCTTTTCACGAGGCAGAGGACGAAAGGGTAGACCTATCACATATTTAGATACGTAGTTGACTGTCCTTCTGTCTTTTACTGACAAAGGTTGGTGTTGCTGAAGATTGAAACGGTAGACAGCACATTTCCCGTTCAGAGTTGCATATCCAAGTTCGCGCACTAGGAAACGACCATTTACATGGAAACCGTCGAGATCTAGAACCATACAGATGTTTTGCATGGTTGCACTAGTTCGAGTATCTGGAGACAAAAAACACTTGACGTCTTCACACAGGCTACAGACGTCTCTGTCGTTTACGTCTCAGAGCCTGAACGACGTTCTGCGGTAATCCCGGGGGCCAGGTTTCGGGCGGCTTCATCACCAGAGGTCCACGTAGTCTTGTAGGTGGTGGTGGGGTAGTGTCCTCCACGACAACAGCCCGTAGCATCGGACCACCAATCCCAGGTCGCGGCAACATCTTAATAGTGACGGCTGGAGGTGGGGGTGGCGGTGGAGGAGGTGGCACAATCACAGGTCGACGTAGCAATCGACGAATACGCGTTCGAAAGTGTTGTGGATCGCTCTCGTAGCCGGAGTCTACATCACTCGTCCAATTATGACCAAAATCCAAGTTGTCGTCGTCGTCCATAACGTGTGGCTCAGAATAAATGTCAAACCTTTTTCAGCGGTTATATACAGCCAGAACCGTGACCTTGGGGGGGTTTACAAAGTACTTGGAAAATTACGAGTCAATTTCCGGGCGGTTGTAACATAGGGGTCAATTTCCGGTCGATTGCGACATAGGGGTCAAAGTTCAGAAGGCAGCGTGGCCCAGCACAGGTCAATTTCCGGTCGATTGCGACATAGGGGATCCAAGTCAAGAAGGCAACGTGGACGATTGCGACATAGGGGGGGAAAGCACTGCGCAAAGGGGGATCGGTATGGTGTGATGAAACTACTAGCCTCTTTGCTCATCTCTTCCTTGTATTCTTCGGGTGGGGGTTCACTCAGTCGGTAGAGCACCAGGATCATAATCTGCAGTTGACAGGTTCGAGTCCTAGCATTTGAGGTTTCTCTCCGCTAAACCCGCACGCTGCCCTCAGTCAGTAGTGGACAGCGATGGGCATGGAAAGGGCGCAGTCCGTCGGATGGAACGAAAGGCCGTGGTTCAGTGTGTGAGAGAGCCATACCCTATTCATGTTAAAGAATGCACTAGATGATCTTGACGGGAGGCTACTACCGTTCTCCTAACAGTTGTTCAGTGGGTCCCCTTCTTCCAACCCTCTCTGAGACCTCGGCGTCCTTGTGACCTGGTCATTTAGCCCATTGTGTGCGAAAACAGTGCTGCTCGGATTTCTACATTCACCTCTTGAAATCCTATCTTCTTTTCTAAGAGGTGAGAGAATTTTGAAACGTCGTTTAAATGAAATTAATGCTTTTTGAAATCGTTGTAGTTCACTGAACGCTAGAAAGAAATTGCAACAAATGTTTACACGATTCCCTTTTTATGCAGATTCCTGAATTTGATGAAATGCTTTCGCATTTTTGTTAACATGACATAACGAAATTCTTTTTGCCAAATCGCGCATCTCTAAAAATCTTTTCGAAGGGATATTTTTCTTTGAAACGTACATTTCAGAGAAAACGTAAATGGAGAGCGCACAAAACGAAAACTGGTGTATTTGAATCTTAAAATCGGTCAAAAACTTAAAATTCCCTCTTATTTTTTTAAGATTGCCTTAATTCTAAAAAATTGGCGCAAAAAAATTTTTCTTTTACCAAAAATGTTATTCTGTACTGAAATTAAAAAAAAATTAAATATTTTTCACCTAAAACCAAAATATTCCTTAGGATAGTTTTTGTTTACAAACTGTGCCACTCCTCTTGCAAAGAGAAGCCAGCTGCTGAGGTAAAGAATATGTATTTCTCATCCGGTGCTAATCCAACCCCTCTCATAACAGTTAGGCTATTCCTTTCGATATAAACCCAGGTCCTTTGTCAAAAGAATAAATAACTATAAAATACATAAAAATGGAAAGTCCCAACAGGTAATATATACATGGGGAAAAAAGTTAAAAACTTCATCTTAATATCGTGTAGGATCTTATATTCATTCTGAACAGCTTAAATTCGACGAGTATTTGAAGGTATGAGGCGAAGTCATTCTGTTCCAACAGAGAATACAGTTCCTTTAATGTCATGGGCATGCATTGCATGATTGTGTGCCTCGTCCACTGCATAGCACAGATTTCAATAGGGTTCAGATCAGGTGATTGTGTGGCCAGAGAAGGTGACAATTCTCCATCATGTTTCTTAAACCACTCACACAGATTTCACACAATGGACTGCTGCATTATCATTCTGAAACTGTCTCCTTCACGGAAGAAATGAAACATAGCACGATGATCGGATATCCTGTTTAAATATGATGCAGTGTGTCGTCCATCCTTCAGAAATATATTAGTGGATTTAGTCCGTGCCATGTTACTATTCCTCCAAACCACGATTCAGCAGTTTATACATTGGATCAACACATGGAGTTTGAACGACACTTTAGCTCTGCCATCTGTACAAAACAGCAGATATCGCAATTCAACTGACAAACAACCTTTTCCCAATCTTCTGCAGTCCACTTACCTCATCCGACACCACTTTCGGTGCTTTTCGCCGATATAAAAGTTTCCGAGTAGAGTATCGACTGCCGAAATGCAAATATCTGATTTCTCATGCGCACCGTTCGAGTTAATTGGGTTATCTCGGCTTCTGTTGGAAGCAATGGTCATTGGTGCATAGCAGGGCCAGATCTGGGAAGGGAAAGGAGTTTGCATCCCCCCACTTTTGAGAGTGCTAGTATGGTTAATGAGTCAGAAAAACCTTAAGTTGATAGTATATTTTATGCATTTAAAACCAATTAAATTATTTCAACTTCTGTTGGTGTCCTTGAAAAAGACAGAGATCGAAAACTCAGAATTAACTAATAGATTAATCAAATGAGGGAGATGAATTAAAATACCTAGATTCTTTTAAAAGGAACTGTCGAATTTCCGCATAAGAATAAAGGAATGATCCTGGGAGATCAAAACCATCAACTCGCTATGGGCATACGAAGGCAGACAATAATATCGAAGCAGCCAGGCCTTTTGAACAGGAAAGTATTTTGTTTCATGACGACGTCCGCCTCCATACCGCCCAAATAATAACGGCAGTAATAACATTGACAAAGTATATTTGTGTGAGCCTGGAACATTCTCCGTGCAGTTTTGTCCTCTACTCGTGCGACTTTAGGTATTCTAAAAAGAAAGCCATGAACTAGAAGAAAATTGTTCTGAGATGCAGTGCATCGTTACTGAAATCCTGAAACAACAGCTAAAGTCGTTCTAAGAACAATGTATTATGTTCTCCGTGCAGTTTTGTCCTCTACTCGTGCGACTTTAGGTATTCTAAAAAGAAAGCCATGAACTAGAAGAAAATTGTTCTGAGATGCAGTGCATCGTTACTGAAATCCTGAAACAACAGCTAAAGTCGTTCTAAGAACAATGTATTATGTTACTAACCACGTTGGGATGTCATAATACAAATGGAAAGTATCTGTAGATAAATCCTTCAGTCCTTGTTTCCACCTTTTCCAGTTTTCGTTTGAACGACACTTATATATTCTACATACCAAATATTTGTTGGCCCCCTTCCGGAACCTTTTAGCGTTACTACTAAGGAAACTTTTTTTTTCTACCTTTTACGAGAGGCGTTCAGAAGTTCTTGACATGCATCCGCAGAATAAAAACCATTGCACTTACCTCAATAAAACTTTTTACTGTCCTTCAAAGTATTCCCCTGCAGCATCTATGCAAAGTTGTTGACGTCTACGCCAATTCTAGAACGCTTGGTGGTACTCCTGTTGGGGAATATTCCACAACTCTGAATGAACTCATTTTGCAAGGATAGCCTTGGAAAAAGCTTCCCAGCAAATTACTTTTTAATTTTTGGAAACAACAAAAAATCACATGATCCAAGATCAGGTGACTATGTAGGATGGGATAACCGTTTGATTTTTTTACTGCTCCAGATATGCCTTACTTGCCAAGTTTTGTGAGCACTGGCATTGTCATGAAGGAGAACCTTGATATGCCAATTGTTGGATGCTGCTCCTTCATCTTCTTAACTATTTTGGGCAAAATAATGTTGGTGTAGTATCAGCCATTTATAGTCATTTTTCAGGTGAGATGTCCACGGCTACCACTCCTTGAATTGAAAAAAAAAATTGTGAACATCCTCTTTCTTGAGCAAAAGTCTTGTTGGATGATTTGGGGAAGCGGTTCATCTTCCGCAAGAAACATAGTTGTCGATCTTCCTTACATCTCATCACCTGTGACAATGTCTGTTAACGCTTGGGGTCACTAGGTCCAAACATTATCATCATCTCCTTGCACGAGTCGACTCTAGCCCTTTTTTGCTCTTCTGTCCGTTTGAGGGGTACCCATTTGGCACGACCTTTCGGAAGTTTAAATGTTGAAGAATAATCGTTTCCACGCTGCCAATTAATACACTGACATTTAAACTTATTACCTGAAACGTGATGTGTGTGTTTTCCTTAATGAGTTCACGAACAGCTGCGATGGTTATCTTGTTCAAGGCCACCTTGATATTCTTTGCAGGAAGGAAGTCTTTGAAGCTCTGTCGTAATTCTCTGAATTTACGCATCCATCGGTAATAGTGCCATATGAACAACCATGATCCACATACACTTGTGATAAATGGGCATGAATTTTGTTCGCTTTGTCCACAAGTAGCATCTTTGTGAAAATGTAAAATCTTTCCCGTGTTTAGCATGCTCCATAACAATAACACACAAAAAAGGCAGCCCGAACTTTATGCGCCGCTGGCGAAGAGAGATATAATGATACAGCTTTTGTTTTCAACACTTAATGACACGTTTAGACAAGCTTTTGAAAAAGTCGTAGCTCGTTAACTTCGGAGGAATGAGTGCAAATCTACAGATATATGTCGAGAACTTTTTGAACGTTCTCCGTATGAATAGCAGAGCACCTCAATTTACGTGGTAGAGAGTATCACATGTCTAGTTGCAAAATGTGTTCCAATTTTCTTGAAATATTGTTAGTCTGTGTTTCATACCGATGAATGTTTATTCACACATTTATTTTTTAATTAACCACATTTCATAGCCGTTGAGGAATCATTTTTGGAAAGGGAATACACAAGGTAGTTTTGCCTGCTGTTTAATGATTCCTAACTGTGACGTGGATTAAAAACGAAATGAATAGCAAAATATGAAATAGTTCTGCCCTTCCTTAATTATTCCTCTTATCCGACCACATCAGGTTAAAGTTCAGGCTTCACTTTACAAACCAACCTTTAAATGTCATGAATGAGTTTACTTTTGCCAAATTTACGAAATGTTTCTTGATCTACGAAAAACATATTTCAAAAAACACATTTTTAATTAAAACTAAAATTACTATAACGATTGCTCTCTTGATCTTGCAGTAGCTCATATCTTTGGAATTGTCCTCTGGACTATGGAAGTGGATACTACGGTGACGATCCGTCTTGGGCCAACGCAGCAACATCACAAGGAGGCGTTCCCTACCGACCCCAAGCAGAAGAAATACTTCCTGTGGTAAGTATTCCAGATAATAGTTATTATGAACAGGTAAGTATTCCGTTAATTTATTATCCTAATGTGTATCATGAAATAACTCCTTTTTTTCAGCCAGGATACCAACAGGTAAGTACCCCATTTGATTGTGTCCATAACATTTATCATGAAATAACTGAACCTTGCTTTCAGGCTTGTTATTATACCCCATTCGTAGCAGCTGAGAGTTTTGATTTCACTCCGTGTGCCCCTTCTGTAAATTCTTTTGGATATTTAGATTCACCTGAAGAGGACATGCAGCTTGATGATTTGACAGATCCCCTTTCTCTCCAGAACACTGAGGAGGAGGATGCAATGGATTGTGATTTCTACCTTTATGAAGAAAATAAAGATTTACCCAAGACAGAAGAAGAATGTAAAGAACTGGATTCCTCAATGCCCCAGGAAAATGAAATGGATTATGAATACTGCGTTCTTGGAAAGAAAGAAGAAGAGAAGATAGCAAAGAATCTGAAAAGCCTTGATGATTTACCTCTGCAGGAAAATGAAGAAGAAATGGAATATGAAGAACATTATACCTTTGAAGACGATTCAGGAGTACAGGGAACAGATGAAGACGAGTTATTTTACGAAGAAGTGAAGATGATGAAGAAGAAACCAGGAGATGCCAAGGATACTGATACCGTCACCACAGAAGAAAGTGTTTCGACAATGTGTTCAAGAAGCCTCTCCCGTGCTGCAACACCACCTTCGCACCCTGCAAGTTTCGATGAAGCCGTTTTATCATTAGATGATGATTATAGCCTGGACGATGTCTACAGCCCAGCATTGGACCACGACCATGGCTATTCATCTGACGAAGAAGAATCCGACGAAGACCCATTGAATGTTGGCAGGAGGATTAAGAAAGCGAGGAGGCGGATAGATTATTTAGTTGCTCGATAAATTCGAAAAATAACCATTGTTGGGGGGTCTGTAACTTATTTACAATTAGTTTTTAAGTAAAATGTTTATAATATGCGTTCAAAACTATTTTTTAATAAATTATAATATTAAATTAAATATTAATAAGTAATATGTGTTTAGTACTTGCATTTAGAGTTAAAATGTTATTTTCAGGGGAAATTTTAATTATTGATGTTGTGTAATGTTATTGGTGTTGTGTAATTATCTTTTTATTTGCAAGGATTGGTTTGAATAACTTTGGTACATACATACAGGGCCGGATCTTGGGGGGAGGTCAAGGGGACCCTGACACGCCCCCCCCCCCCCTTTAGAATGCTAATAATGGTAATAAGGGCAAAAAATTAATAAATCTATTTATATTTCATGCATTTAAATTAAAAAAAAAAAACCTCTAATGATAAATGTTATAATGCATTGGAAATCCAGTCCTTTTATAATTCCCCCCTTTTATAATTTTTCGTCTCTTTTCTTGGCTCTCCCCCTCAATTTTTACTACATCCGGTTCGGCCTGCACACACACACATACCCTCCTATGTAGAGACGGGTGTGGCTCGTAATCTGCAGGTTCGAGTCCCAGCTAGGCCAGCATTGAAATTTATCTCTGCAAAACTCGCGGTCCTGTCCTCAATCAGTAGGGGGCGCCGATGGGCTTGGAAAGGCTGTCGTCCATCGTATGGGACGTAAAGCCTCGCGTGCGGGAGAGACATACCCGTGCACATTAGAGAAGACACTGGATGGGCTTGACGGGATGCTGCCATCTGCCTCCATCCAAACCTTCTCTGAGCCCTTGGGGTTGTGATTTCGTCATTTAGCCCATTGTGGGCAAAAAGTGCCACCCAGAATTAAAACAACTCAAACCTCCTACACAAGGAATGCGAAGGAATAATATTAATACTGGAAACCAGTTGGAGTCATTTGGCGACTCTTGATTTCCCGACCGTCACTCCGACATACATGCCCGGATCTAGATTAAAAAAACATCAACTAAAGGGGGACCAGGTTATTCGAGTGAAGGGGGGGGGGTGAAATCAAATGGAAA
The DNA here is from genome assembly GCA_038380435.1 of Ryuthela nishihirai. Lineage (NCBI taxonomy): Eukaryota > Metazoa > Arthropoda > Arachnida > Araneae > Heptathelidae > Ryuthela > Ryuthela nishihirai. Next base: position 18,463,419 of record JAWZYU010000001.1, on the reverse strand, counting down.
TTAACGGCAAAACTGTTCCGTTTTACTTTTTTTTCCTTGTTTTTATTGTCCTAAAAAATTTCTTGAAAAATATGGATAACATATATAATTTAGAATAATTTCGCCTCATTTTGGTCACTAATATTCCGGGTATGGGACGCATGGCCCTTGACTTATATATATATATGTATATGTAAATATGTAATGCATACAAACATACATACATATATACATACATATATACATGTTTCAAAGTCATTGTTTTAATACATATATACATAGTCGGATAAGGGGGAGGGGCAAAGGGTCACACTCCTACCCCCTTTTAGAATGCTAATAAGGATAATAGAGGAAAACATTTTTTAAGCTTATTTATATTTTATGAGCTTTTCAAAATTTTTTTTAAAAAATTGTAAAACGGAGGGGGGGGGGAATGTTGCACTGCATTGGAATTCCAGTCTCTTGCGCCCCCCTTTTACATTTTCCAGGCTAGATTCCGTTTCTTGTCGCTCTCCTCTCCCTCGATTTTTTTCTAGATCTGGACCAGCATACATACACATACGCACATACACGTAGATACACACATAGAGTATGTACATACATACAGGGTAACCACTGACCTATCCGAAATCTATAACATCAATCTTTAAAATAGTTAAATATAAATATCCAGGGGCGGATTTGTAGGGGGAGGGAGGGTCAAGGGATCATTTCTGCCCTCTTGTGAAAATGCTGGTAACAGCAATGGAGGTGAAAAATTATTTAAAAAGTGCTAAATTATCTCTCAATCCTTTGATCAGTAGCCAAGAACGCTAACTACTCTGCCACCGGGACAGTGGGATCCTTTGATCAGTGGCGAAGGACGCTAACTACTCTGCCACCGGGACAGTGGGATCCTTTGATCAGTGGCGAAGGACGCTAACTACTCTGCCACCGGGACAGTGGGATCCTTTGATCAGTGGCGAAGGACGCTAACTACTCTGCCACCGGGACAGTGGGATCCCTTGATCAGTGGCGAAGGACGCTAACTACTCTGCCACCGGGACAGTGGGATCCTTTGATCAGTGGCGAAGGACGCTAACTACTCTGCCACCGGGACAGTGGGATCCTTTGATCAGTGGCGAAGGACGCTAACTACTCTGCCACCGGGACAGTGGGATCCTTTGATCAGTGGCGAAGGACGCTAACTACTCTGCCACCGGGACAGTGGGATCCTTTGATCAGTGGCCAAGGACGCTAACTACTCTGCCACCGGGACAGTGGGATCCTTTGATCAGTGGCCAAGGACGCTAACTACTCTGCCACCGGGACAGTGGGATCCTTTGATCAGTGGCGAAGGACGCTAACTACTCTGCCACCGGGACAGTGGGATCCTTTGATCAGTGGCGAAGGACGCTAACTACTCTGCCACCGGGACAGTGGGATCCTTTGATCAGTGGCGAAGGACGCTAACTACTCTGAACCCGGGACAGTGGGATCCTTTGATCAGTGGCGAAGGACGCTAACTACTCTGCCCCCGGGACAGTGGGATCCTTTGATCAGTGGCGAAGGACGCTAACTACTCTGCCCCCGGGACAGTGGGAGCCTTTGATCAGTGGCCAAGGACGCTAACTACTCTGCCACCGGGACAGTGGGATCCTTTGATCAGTGGCCAAGGACGCTAACTACTCTGCCACCGGGACAGTGGGATCCTTTGATCAGTGGCCAAGGACGCTAACTACTCTGCCACCGGGACAGTGGGATCCTTTGATCAGTGGCCAAGGACGCTAACTACTCTGCCACCGGGACAGTGGGATCCTTTGATCAGTGGCCAAGGACGCTAACTACTCTGCCACCGGGACAGTGGGATCCTTTGATCAGTGGCCAAGGACGCTAACTACTCTGCCACCGGGACAGTGGGATCCTTTGATCAGTGGCCAAGGACGCTAACTACTCTGCCACCGGGACAGTGGGATCCTTTGATCAGTGGCCAAGGACGCTAACTACTCTGCCACCGGGACAGTGGGATCCTTTGATCAGTGGCCAAGGACGCTAACTACTCTGCCACCGGGACAGTGGGATCCTTTGATCAGTGGCCAAGGAACGCTAACTACTCTGCCACCGGGACAGTGGGATCCTTTGATCAGTGGCCAAGGACGCTAACTACTCTGCCACCGGGACAGTGGGATCCTTTGATCAGTGGCCAAGGACGCTAACTACTCTGCCACCGGGACAGTGGGATCCTTTGATCAGTGGCCAAGGACGCTAACTACTCTGCCACCGGGACAGTGGGATCCTTTGATCAGTAGCCAAGGACGCTAACTACTCTGCCACCGGGACAGTGGGATCCTTTGATCAGTAGCCAAGGACGCTAACTACTCTGCCACCGGGACAGTGGGATCCTTTGATCAGTAGCCAAGGACGCTAACTACTCTGCCACCGGGACAGTGGGATCCTTTGATCAGTAGCCAAGGACGCTAACTACTCTGCCACTGGGACAGTGGGATCCTTTGATCAGTAGCCAAGGACGCTAACTACTCTGCCACCGGGACAGTGGGATCCTTTGATCAGTAGCCAAGGACGCTAACTACTCTGCCACCGGGAGAGTGGGATCCTTTGATCAGTAGCCACGGGCGCTAACTACTCTGCCACCGGGACAGTGGGATCCTTTGATCAGTAGCCACGGGCGCTAACTACTCTGCCACCGGGACAGTGGGATCCTTTGATCAGTAGCCACGGGCGCTAACTACTCTGCCACCGGGACAGTGGGATCCTTTGATCAGTAGCCACGGGCGCTAACTACTCTGCCACCGGGACAGTGGGATCCTTCGATCAGTAGCCACGGACGCTAACTACTCTGCCACCGGGACAGTGGGATCCTTCGATCAGTAGCCACGGACGCTAACTACTCTGCCACCGGGACAGTGGGATCCTTCGATCAGTAGCCACGGACGCTAACTACTCTGCCACCGGGACAGTGGGATCCTTCGATCAGTAGCCAAGGACGCTAACTACTCTGCCACCGGGACAGTGGGATCCTTCGATCAGTAGCCAAGGACGCTAACTACTCTGCCACCGGGACAGTGGGGTCCTTTGATCAGTAGCCAAGGACGCTAACTACTCTGCCACCGGGACAGTGGGGTCCTTTGATCAGTAGCCAAGGACGCTAACTACTCTGCCACCGGGACAGTGGGGTCCTTTGATCAGTAGCCAAGGACGCTAACTACTCTGCCACCCGGACAGTTAAGATTATTAAACATGCACGTTTTACTCATTTTTCTCACGAATATTTTTAAAGACACTATTATAATGACGATTGACATTCTATGTTGGAATAGTCTCTTACCCGTTCCGTCCCCCCCCACCTTTATTTCATTCTAGATCCTTTCGGTTATTAAAATCATACTTTAATGTTATATTATTTATTATCCGCAAATTTTAATTTAATTATTAAGTGCATATATACATTTTTTTTACGAAACTCATTTAAGCATAACCATTTATTAAGTAACAATACCTAGAAAACCTGATGATAAATCTGGAATCATTAAAGTTATTGTTTGTTATTTTAATTAAATCAATATGAAGAATTTTTTTGCGTTTAAAAGTGAAATATTCGTATTATTAAATGCATAAATTTAACTTTAGAAATCAACTGATTTTATGAGGAAAGAAAGGAAGCTGCAAAAAGAAATAATTTGTTGTTTTGAAAAGTTAATAATTGTTTAGTTGTTATTGTTTAGCACGGTTACTTTGAAAGTTATAAATGGTGGAAGTTGTATGAGTGATATTAATGGAATGCAAAGAAATGATATTAATATTAGAAATAAGAGTCGATGCTTTTTGATTTCTAGACAATTACTCCGACCTTTATTTGAGTTGGAAAGCGACTCCGTATTTGATTTCCTTTTGGGGCACTTCTTATGGTACTAAAATGAATTGATAACAGATGGATGACAGTGGGGGTAGAATTTCGTCTTTGATATCTATGCTGTTGTTGTGCTTGTAAAATGATTGGAAATTTATCGCAGAATAAAAGCTAAAGCAGACGCAGACCAGAAAATATTTCTAGGAGGCAGACTTAATTGTTAATTGGAGAGGAAGGAAAGTTTATCGATATAATTGCGATTTATCTTATTACTGATAAAACTTGCTATTACATGCAGTAGAAAAATAATCTGAAGGAAGAAGTCCCTACCATGAATTTAATTCAATTCGTTTGCACCCTCTCTGACCATCTCTTGCACACTTCCCCTCCCCAAAACAAATAAATAAATAAATAAATAAATAAATAAATAAATAAATAAAATCAAAATGCAGAAATTATTTATTGATATTACTGTTATTTTTGGTGCCAGAATTTCCGAACCAATTGGGAGAAAGAGAGGATGTATGTGTGTGTGGGAAGGGGGGAGGGGGTTCAACTCTCTGATATGTGTCTGGTTCAAGACTATACTTAATCAGGGTTGTGTGGGAAGGGGGAGGGGGTTCAACTCTCTGGTATGTGTCTGGTTCAAGGCTATACTTAATCAGGTTTGTATATGCTGTCAAGACAAAAGCTGAACGTGATAGATATTTATATACACTCCCTGGTCAAATCATTACGAATACCTAACTCATACTTCATCATATGTATTATAGCACAGTTGAAGAATTTTCAAGTTTTTAATTCTCTGCACATAGTTCTCGTTGAAATGGATTTTGCAATTCTGCAAGCGATCATCTCTTTCAACTGATGAACTGGAGCAACTCTTGCTGCACAGTTCGTGCCAACAGATGCCAGTCTGTCAGAATCTTTTTTCCTCCTGCATTTGCCATGATTGGATGATGTTTTGTGAGACCGTTGCCATTCTCCATATACTTGAGATATTGTGCCCTGTGATTTTCCGCTCAGTTCTATTACCTCCTTTAAGGATGCTCCTGCCCCTCGTGCTCCAGGGGCGGGGGTGGCTCAGTCGGTAGCGCGCCAGTCTCGTAATCTGTAGTTCCCAGGTTCGAGTCCCAGCTGGGTCAGCGTTGAGATTTATATCCGCAAAATTCCCCGCTCTGCCCACGGTCAGTAGGGGACACCGATGGGCTTGGAAAGGCCGCCGTCCGTCGGATGGGACGTTAAGCCGTGGCCCGTGTGCAGGAGCGCCATACCCTGTGCACGTTAAAGAACACGCTGGATGGCCTTGACGGGAGGCTACCATCTGTCTCCCAACAGCTGTTCCAGTAGGTCCCCTCCCCCAACCTTCTCTGAGCCTTCGGGGTCCATGTGACCTGGCCATTTAGCCCATTGTGTGCAAAAAAGTGCCGCTCAGAGGTAAAACAAACCAAACAAACCAAACCCTCGTGCTCCAATGATAAGCCCCCTTTTGAAGTCAGTCAAATAGATTTTTCACCCACCTCGCACTTCACTTGGCTTTCCCCCATGATTAATGGCCTTATAGGTCTTCACAGTGGCACGGAACACTTGAGTAAGAAATTTTGCATACGTTGAGATGTTTCGTGGGGATGATAAATAATATGTGGTTTTGGACAACTGATGCAAACTTGTGTCAATTTATTTGGTCCATACACAACTCGTCTATTGCGCCATTGAGTATGAAACTTTTATTACCGCGTTATTTAAAAAGAAACTCAATTTTTTTTTCATGTTTATAAATGTCGTACTAAATAAACGTTTTTTTTAATGTGATACATTAATTGTTGTTTTATGCCATTCAAAACAAAAAGGAAAAGTCCCCAAAATCTTGGAACCTATGTAGGGCTCAATAGGTCTTAATCGGACACTAAGGCGCAAAGTACAAGGGACAAGAGGTCAAAAGATTTCTATCCTTTAGAAAAGCACGAATCCAGCAAGAGAAAAATAAATAAAAAGTGCAAATATAACTAAGAAAATAGAAAAATAGAAGAAAAGTAGCGGGTGGATGGTGCGGTGGATTTTTTCATATGTAGTTGTTTTCTCCCTCTATAACACAAAATGAACTAGATAACAAGTCCAAAACATTCGTTTTTCTCTCTTTTCATATTTGTGTGATGTAGCAAGGCCCAAACAACCACCTGGTTGGTTGGTTGGGGTTTTATGGTGCAAGAGGAAATGAGGCTGTAGGGAGGGGAGGTAAGTTCATCACATAATCCACAATCAAAACAAACACAACTGACACATAAATCAACAGATTAAAAAGCAAATATATATATAAATAAATACCCCTTCACGCAGCTGCTTGCCACAGAGGTCTGACAGGAGCATGTCAGTTTATATGCCACAGTAGAAGATCTGAGAGGATGATAAAGTGTAAAATCCACAAGTTAGAAAAAAACACCAGATAAACAACAAGAACAATAAGTAATGAAAAACGAAATCCGAGTGAAATAGAGAGTAAAACTTAGTAAATGAAATATAGAGATTAAAAAAAGGAATGATCAGATAAAAGGTGTTTGAATGTTCTAAGGGGCTTGGACACCGTAAAATGAAAACAAATAAATATGACGTTAAAACATGGACATTGGATTAAAATATATTTTATAATTCAATAGATGAAACCAGTCCAGCTCTGAGGGGGGGGGAGAGGGGCACGCCATCACCACCCTTTCAGAATGTTAGTATGGGTTATAAAGGCAAAAAAATTACTAAACTTATTTCTATTTCATGCATTTTTCAAGATTTTTTTTAGACCTATAGTAGACAACGGGAAATGTTATACTGCATTAGAAATCCAGTCTCTGCCCCCCCCCCCCCCACTCCCGATTGTTAGATCTGGGTTTCGTTGAAAGAGTAATTGATAGAAAAAGTCAAAAGAATTGTTCTGATCAAAAATGTAAAGGTAATTTTGAAAGGTAGACAACCTCTAAATCTGAGTAATGGAGTGGGTGATGTTTGTTGTCCTCAAATAGGGAAACGTGCCTACATGGAAGGAACTGATGAGCAGCAGAATCAGTGGCAAATATCGGCTTCAACGTGATAAGACGTTGTGTGGATTTCAGGCAAACCTTCCACGCGGAAGCATCCTAAAATTGAACATTATTTGGTATGCTACGCTTTGATTATTTGGCATGGCGCCGGCAAGGGGAGGGCAGTTCACCCTCCTGGAAAATTTGATGGAAAAATTAAATAGGATTACCAAAAAGGACTGCTTTCTTTTGTTGTCGGAAGCTATTTCTTGCATTTTTATCTAATATTATGAAAAAAACCTTTTACGTTTATTTACAATAAATAATAAGTTTCTCCTTTTTTTTCATTTACTTTTCGGGCATCGTTAGTTGAATTATGGCATAATATATGCACGATTCCTTATTTGAAACTTTGTTCATTAATCTACAGCTCAACATAAAAATTTCTATCATGAAACATTGATCCCCGACCTCAATGGAAATATTTTTCCCTCCCTGAAACAAATTTGCTCTCCCCTGGAAAAATTTCTTCCGGCGCCCACGCTATCAGGATTCGATGTTGATTGAGTTTTTGTACTCTAGTGGCACAGTCAACTCGCAACGATATTGTCAAACTTTGGACATTTGAAGGGAGGCAATAAAGTCGAAGTGAAGAGGCCTTTGGAGGAAAATGGTTGATTTCTGCATGACAACGCCAGATCCCATACTGCTCGACTAACACCGTTGAACACAGAACGTATCCAAGGGGACCCCCCCCCCCAAAAAAAATAAATAAATAAATAAAATAAAAAAAAATCCGATCACCTTATGCGAATTCTCAAAGTTGTCTATCTGCTTTGAGAGCCAAACAGTTGTATTTGAATAATTTTCTTTTAGCCTCAGAGTATATAGCCGACATTACAAACAGATTTAAGAAACAACTGTAATGTTTTATTCCATATGAAATATCATCTTAATCTTTCCTGTCCGGTGGAATATTTTAGTAATTGGAAAACCTTCAAGTCTTATTATCATACCGCCTCTCCCGAGGCTAAATTCTCGGATCCCCTCAGAAACTATATTCTCAAACCCCCTTGAAACTAAATTCTAGTTATTAAAAGTATGCGCAGATATATCCAGTCCCCCATATCAGGCAGTTTGAGAGACACCGGACTTGGGAACAATATGTCAGTGCGTAGAGCATCAAGAGAGATGAGTGGTCAGATTTTGTGAATATATTGTTGCGGATTACAAAAATGGATAGCCACTGAGCGTGAGTATTAAAAGCTATATTTCAAAACCAAATTCAATACAAGGTAAATTGTTACAAAGGAAATATGGATGAAGTAACTTATTAACAAATCAACTATTAACATGCACAAGTCATCAATCTTCACGTAGAGCACACAACATCAGCTCTGTGTATTTTACTAAATACTACCTTTTACTTGATTTACCAGGTCACCCGAAGATCTTCACTCGTAAACCAATTCTCGTCCTGTGCTAATAACTTTTCACACACTAGCCGAACAAAAAGACAGTCCGTGTAGACATTCGAAGTTAGCCATAAAAGTTCCCACTTTTATACTTCCGCGTATACACAACACATCAAGTTACTTCTTGATACTTAACGATAAAAGATCCCACTTTTATCCTTCCGCGTATACACAACACATCAAGTTACTTCTTGATACTTAACGCGCACTGTCTCAGAACAGCCCACCGGCCATTTTCGAACTCCTCGACCGTTACAATGCAACGACCGTTACAATACAAAACGACCGTTAACGCTCCACTCTTCTTCTCCAAATTCTCCCAACGTTCTTATTCGTTGGCTGAAACTTTTTGCTTTCGGTTGCCAGATTCCTTCTGTCGTAACACTGCCCCCTTCCTAGGTCTTGTTCGTCCCGAACAATTCTGGATTCCAAAGTTTCTTCAGTTCTTCGATGAAACGGGGCCAAACGATCCACGTGAACCACCTTGCACTTTGTAGCTGGACATCGACGAATGCGATATACCACGTCTGTGTCAAAATGAAAGCGAATCTCATTATGACGTAGATTTCTTTTCTGACTGAAGCCTCGTCCACAAACATTGTAAAAGGCCTATAGCCCTTGTGAACACGTTTATGTCTCTGCAGGGAGAAGAATCGACTAAGAGTTTTCGTGCAAAACCTGTAAAAAGTTTTCTTCTTTGTCGAAAGTTTTCTTCTTTGGATTTTTACTTCTATCAACAGTAACAAGGAATGAAAGTCATTAGTGACATAAAATCTAGGGAGAATTTTCATCCTGCAATCTGACCCTTTTGTCAGTTGACTTTCACTTAATTCAGAACTGTCGTGATGAACCTTCAGCCATATTTCACCTGATTCAATTTGATCCCCAAGGTGCTTCACAAATATAATATCAGCTCCATAATTCTTTTTAGCGCTTCGGTCCATCTCCACCTTCCATACTCTTGCTAGAACTGCAGCTTCTAATCCGACAACCTTACCTGTTTCTCCTGTATAAGTGAAATCAGTGATGTGTCGGGCTGCTAGCAATATTTTTTCTGTTTTATCTTCACATAGCCAGCTTGCAACATCTTCAGATACTCCTTGTTCTATTAACATGTTACGAAACTTGTTCAAAGCATTGCCGTTATGCAGAACCTTGCGGACACGTGATGCTTCATCTACCCTATTATCCACAATGTTCACCAAACGCAGAAGTTCTCCTCCTAACTCTTCGACGAGCTCTTGCAGTTCCAAGGATCCGTTACCAAGGAAACACTGAACAGCTTCCATCACTTCCAGAGAGTTGTCAACAGAGTTTTCAAGAGGTGAATCCATGTTGCTGATAACAGCTGAACAACTCAAACTCTTCATTCCACGAGCTTGTGATGCTGCAACCACTTTCTTAACTAAATCAACAGCAACATCTTCTGTACTGACGAGATCAATAGCTCCTTTTCCGAATTCAACATCATAAACCAAAGCGCACACTCCTTCAGCCAGCTTTTTGGACACAATTGAGCATATAATTAGAGGAACGCTATCTATGGTAGCCATCAGATCCTTGCAGCGGTAAATCTCCTTATCTGTTGGCACCAGCTCCTCTGTCTGTCCTACGATGCAGCATCCGACGTCTTCCATCATCTGCTCGATTTTATCTTTAGTGCAGTCGACTGTGAAGCCAGGGATGGATTCCAATTTGTACAGAGTATCTCCCGTCAATTGGAGAGCACGACCGGAGATCATAGGGACCTTGAGACCTAAAGCAGCAAGTGCAGGAGCCAAGACAAGACTCACTTTGTCGCCGACACCTCCTGTACCGTATTTATCTACCATCCGATGGCGCCACTCGGGTCTCCAGCAAAACACATGACCAGAGGAGGTCATAGTTGCTGTTTCTTCGGAATTCACTTTCTTGGAGCTCTCATTGTAATTAGCCAGGGAAACATCAGTCATGATTGCCAAATTGTTCATTCTGGAGATCAGCGACGAGTTTTGTAACATGATATTGTCCACTTTAGAGCTCTTGTAGTCATGATAAAACTTTTCTATATCCTTATAATCTAAATGGTTATAATGTCCAAATCTGCACATTGACTGTTCAGAAAAGAAATTCAGCGTGGCTACGTTGAAATTATCTGAGGGATTCACTTCTCTCTGATCGTAACTCTGAGGCTTAGTTTCATCCAGAAAGTTAGTCTTTGAAGTACCGTCTCTGCCTGAAGCTCTTTTACTAGCATCACCTGTTATGCTTCTAAGCCATTCTTCGGAATTCCTCTTCCTTAAATCCCCACTTTCTATAAACGATTCAAGTGTGGCTATATGCTTCGGAAAAATCCCTCCGACTTCCCCGGTAATGACGAAGGGCACTTTGTATCTATGATGAATGGACGCCTCTTCTTTACTCGGACCACTCTGCGAAACGTAAACTCTGTTTCGTTCCCCTTCATTACCACTCGTTACTCTGCCTTTGCGATAATTGTCCATGACGCATTTTGCTGAGAGCGAGGAATAGAATACCTTTCGTGTGGATCTCTCTTCAGATCGTGCCAGACTTGTATACCTAGGTATTTTGAAGTGCAAAGCGTACTGTATAGTCTCACAGCTCTCTGATCTGTGTGATTGTTCTTCACAGTTCCTAGACATGTCACCAGCGACATAGACACTCTGCCATGCATTACCAGTAGTTGCGTGGTCAAAGGCATCATCTGCGCTATCTCTACAATTCTTGATTTCCAGTAGCAGATCCACATTTTTATATGCGTTGCCTTTCTCTTTTTCTTTTCCATGTTTACAATCTAACTTAACACTATCAAGATCATCTTTTTCACTGACAAATTCAACATTTAAACTATTGCATTGTCTATTGAGTTCGGTTTTATGATCCTTGAAGTGATCAATAATCTTACCAACTCGAGAAGCCACTTCAGCTCTCATCTCAGTATTTTGTGCGGCTATTTCGGCTTTCAAATCATCTTTTTGAGAAACTATCTCCGTTCTCAACTCATTATTTTGTGCGGCCATTTCGGCTTTCAAGTCATCTTTTTGAGAAACTATCTCAGTCCTCAACTCATTATTTTGTGCGGCCATTGCGGCTATCATTTCATCCAATGTACTATTTTGTGTCGCTATTTCGGCTTTCATATCATTATTTTGACTTTTAATGTCATTCAACAACTTTACCAATTCATCCATACTTCTAGTTAACGGCATTCAATAAATTATCCCACTTCTGACACCAAATGTTGCGGATTTCAAAAAAATGGATAGCCACTGAGCGTGAGTATTAAAAGCTATATTTCAAAACCAAATTCAATACAAGGTAAATTGTTACAAAGGAAATATGGATGAAGTAACTTATTAACAAATCAACTATTAACATGCACAAGTCATCAATCTTCACGTAGAGCACACAACATCAGCTCTGTGTATTTTACTAAATACTACCTTTTACTTGATTTACCAGGTCACCCGAAGATCTTCACTCGTAAACCAATTCTCGTCCTGTGCTAATAACTTTTCACACACTAGCCGAACAAAAAGACAGTCCGTGTAGACATTCGAAGTTAGCCATAAAAGTTCCCACTTTTATACTTCCGCGTATACACAACACATCAAGTTACTTCTTGATACTTAACGATAAAAGATCCCACTTTTATCCTTCCGCGTATACACAACACATCAAGTTACTTCTTGATACTTAACGCGCACTGTCTCAGAACAGCCCACCGGCCATTTTCGAACTCCTCGACCGTTACAATGCAACGACCGTTACAATACAAAACGACCGTTAACGCTCCACTCTTCTTCTCCAAATTCTCCCAACGTTCTTATTCGTTGGCTGAAACTTTTTGCTTTCGGTTGCCAGATTCCTTCTGTCGTAACAATATGATGAAGTCATGAAGAAATAATGTGAAGTCTTAACATTTGATGTTGATGATGCAGAAACATTAATTAATGCTACTGATTATGCAAATATCATAATTCTAAAAGAAAGAACACATACACAAAAAGAAATAGATGAAAAATAGAGGGTGGATGTTGCGGTGGATTTTTCATCTATATCTTTTTATTTTAAATTCTTATGGATTTGAAAATTTTGAAGAAGTCATAGTCTTATAGTATTAACGTTGGTGGAAGAGCAGCTCTTCTTCTTTCAAAGTAACGATTATGTTTCCTGATTACATGAAAATTAATTGCTCTGTACTTCAATAGAGGGAGCCAGATCTTGGTGGTGATGGTGTGAGGGAAGGGGTAATGTCTCTCTCCCCTCTTCGAAAATGGTAGTAATTGGAACGGAGGCCAAAAATAAATATTACCCATATGCAGTATTTCCCGAGTTTTCGAGAAATTTATTAAAAACCACTAAAACGTAGATATTAAGTTCATACCGAAACGGCGTTCCGCTTCATTCCGACTCAATCTGTCCTTTTCGTCACTCACACAATCACTTCTTTCACCGCCCCCCCCCCCCTCTCTCCAAGTTTTTTCTGCATCAGAATCTGTAGCAATATTAAGTTTTTTTTTGCATAAGACCCTGAGATAGAGCGAGGCATTTCCAAACAACGCAAAAGCAACATTAGTTGACGTTTTATCATGTAAATGCATTCATTTCCATTGTAATTCCTCAAAATAAGATATTCTGATGGGAAGCGACGAGTTAAGCCAAACCTCTTCTATCCCTACGGAAATTTTCCTATTATTTCGCCAATAGTAAGATCATAAGTGTGTGGCTGCTTCTTTCCTTACCTAACCCATAAGTAATGCTTCTTCATGTCATCGTCGTATATAGGCAAAACTTGACCACTCATCTTTCTTAGTGATCGAAACTTGGTGACTCATCACAAACTTATGCGTTATGTGACAAAAGTCTAACCAGTTAAAGCAAAAAAAAATTCAGTATCACAAAGAGAATGTCTGAGCTCAGGTTAAAATGATTATCATTCGTATAATAGTTCAAAAATACAGGATGCAACAGGATTGCCACCGTGGAGACATAATGTGTCAATCGGTAGCGCTCCAGACTCGTAATCTGTAACTCCCAGGTTCGAGTCCCACCTGTGACAGCGTTGAGATTTATCTTCGCAAAACTTACCGCCCTGCCCTCTGTCAGTAGGGAATATCGTTGGCCTTGGAAACAACGCTGCCCAGCGGATGGAAGGTAAAGCAGTGCTCCATGTACAGGAATACCATACACTGTGCACGTTAAAGAAAACACTGGGTAGCCTTGACGAGGAGTCTCCTAACAACTCTTCAGTGAGTCACCTCGCCCCAACTTTCTCGGAGTCTTGTGACCGGGTAATTTAGCCCATTGTGTACTAAAAAGTGCCGCTCAGAGGTAAAACAACCCAACCTTGGAGACCGAAAAATTCGGGACATTTTTCAAATGATCTTTCTACAGCCTACTTTTATGATGTACTTGATATCAACTCAACACAAAATATTCCCTTCATTGAACATTTTAAGGATAAACTTCCTTTGGACAAAGAGCAAGATATCTCATAGTAGACAGTAGTTCCCCACTAAGAGGGAGGGTCGAGCCACAAAGGAATGGCCTTGATCCTGGAGAGTCGGTACATCCCCAGGCAGCAGACGTTATTACCACTTCTCGTTCTTGTCACATTTCGTGTCAAAGGAAATGGGATCTGAGATTCATTTCACTAGGGATGGAGATTCAACTGAGTTGTAATGACTTGGTTTGCTTTTGTTAAGAACGAAGTCCCAATGAATGGAGGTTCAACAATTTCTTTAGCACAAGATGCAGGCATTTATTCCAGAGAGATTGGAATGCAAAACAATAACTAAAAATTACATCTAAGCCGCTCGCGAGTTTGAAACGCTCCTTTTCAAAGAGAATGGAGCTTTTCGTTTTCAAAGAGAATGGAGCTTTTCGTTTTCAAAGAGAATGGAGCTTTTCGGTTTCAAAGGGAATGGAGCTTTTTGTTTTCAAAGAGAATGGAGCTTTTTGTTTTCAAAGAGAATGGAGCTTTTCGTTTCCCACAATTAGCACTCTCTGAGAAGTGGAAATTGGAACTAATCGATATTGGGAAAAGGCAAATAAAAATATTTTACTAATTCTATAAAAGAGTAAAAGAACCCTTTATTCATATTTTTGTTTTAAAATGTTGGTTCCCCAATTTCTTTTAAAGTTGAAAAGTTTTTTTAAGTGAAGAAAATCATTAATGTCAAAGTAAAGATCTTTACAATCTTACCCTAAAAGTAAAATTCCCAATTTTCAGCATAAATTTTTAGCATAAATATTTTTATCAATTGCAGCATTCGTTAAACATTTTGCACTTTGTACATATCCTGCTCGACATTGAAAATGCTACACCCAAGACATGTCGTACAAACATGCAAATGGTAGGGTGGGTGTGCGTAGTTGAGATATGCAAATGATGATAATCCAGAGCCAATGACATGTGTGGCTCAAGAAATAAAAGGTGCAAGAAAGAACAGGGATGGAATAGTGTTTATGCAGGTGGAAGTCATGCGAACGGTTGAGATTAGGTGGTTCAGCTTGACTGAGATTAGGTTGTTCAACGAAGACCGAAAATGCCCGCTACACTCAGTCAGTAAATTTATCGCCATTTGGATGCTTTTGATAAGGAAGAATTAAAGGCCTATGTGAAGCTGGATGGACTACATGTCGTGTTGCTGCCCATGTTCATCAGGATGCATGAACTGTTGGACGCTGTTGGCAGCGGTGGGGAAATGACGGTTCTAGCGTGCATCGCAGAGGGAATGGTCCCATTCCACAGACGTCAGCACGGCTTGATAGGCACATTGTTAGACATGCTCGTTCATCACCACAGAGCACTGTAGGCCATATTCAACTGGCTGTATCAGCAGCCATGGACGTCCCCATAATGACCCGAATGGTAAACCAAAGGTTGCATGAGGCACACCTGTGCTCTAGGCAACCGTTACGTCGACTGCCATTGCCTGCCATCGCAGCACTCATCTGACTTGGTGCCGAAATCATGCAAACTGGGGCACTGTGTTTAGTGATGAATTCTGTTTCTGTCTGGATGCTGACGATCGACAGGTTCGTGTAAGGTGACAGCCTGGAAAGAGGACAGATCAAGCTTTTGTTCGCGACCAGCACACCACCCATCAGCCAGCCATAATGGTATGGGGTGCTATTGGATATGACAGTAGGTCACCTTTTTTCTGCATCACGGGACCACTGACAGCTGCACAATACATTAGCGCGGTTCTGCAGCCCGTTTTGTCACTGTTTCTGGGCGGCATGCAGCAGCCCATTTTCCAGCATGACAACGCCAATGTACACACTACTAGGGTATCCAGACAATGTTTGCAACATGTTCAAGTATTGCCATGTCCAGCACGATCTCGATTTCGAAGTAATGGAAGATTACTTTGAATAACTACAGAACACAAAGAGAATTTTTCATTTATCTCCGAAAACAAAAAAGTTGCGTCTCACACCCATCTGCCTGGGAGAAAGGGTAGAAATCATTAATACGAAACTTTCGATCATCATACCCAAGCACCAAAATCTCAATTTTCGAGCACAGATCGTTTGCAATATTCGCTTAAAATCCTTGCATTTTTCAGCCTTTTTCGCCACTAGATGACGCTGTTAAAGCTTTTGGAAGATTCGGAAAATGTGAATTTCATCAAAACCTGTGAGCCCAAAACTTATTAATATTTATCTCTAAAAGTGAAAAGGATATAGTTTTCTAAAATGTCTCTGAGAAAAAGAGTGAAAAATAGATTCTACGAACTAGGAATAAGAAATTTCAGTTATTTCAATCTTTGGAGAGACTATGTCTAAAAGCAGTGGGATTGCAACATAATTATCCTGCATTTCATTATTAGGGATTATGATAAAACAATCAAAAAATGTACATCTTGTAAACTGATCTTCTGATCTAGTATTTATCATTATTAATCTTTTAGATTTATCGGTTTTCCTGATGAGAAAGTCTTAAAATAATTAAAATAACTGAAAGTTCTCTATTGTTGAGCAATAAAATTTTAAAGTTTATCCTTCAAGTAATTTGCATATTAAAATGTTTTCAGGAGCAAACTCAAAACCTTTTTGTAGCAAGGACAGCACTCCGTCTTCAGTGAAGTAAAAGTACATATGTAGTGAGATTAGGGCTGTGAAGAACTTCTTTCTACAGGTCATAAAGGTTGGTTACAAATTATTGCTGCAAAAATTTTTAATCAATTTATTTCTCGATTTTTCTATTATTTCTTAGTTTTCCAATTAAAACACTTGATCTTTTATAATTTCCTGGGAATGAATGAAGTTTTGGATACTAAGCCATGAAAGGATTTCCTTCCTCAGAAATCAACCATGGTTAGATATGGAAGGGGAGGGGAGGGAAAGATGGGGCAGATTCTTTTTTTAAGGGGGAAACCTCATTCAGCAGTGAAAAGGTATAATTTTTTTCCACTTGGCAAAATTTTACTTACAGATATTATTAGTTCATAAGTTTGCACTGGATGGTGAAAACTTGAACTTTCTCCACCTTTAAGAGTATTAGTTAAGCTATTCTGAGGATACTGAGTATACTCTTTTTAGTCTTAGTCACCTAACGTGTAGGTACTTTTATCACAAAGATAATAATAATTAATAAAATAAATAATTCCTCTTTCAGGTATATTTTTTCTCACATTATCCAGAAATTTTCTTCCCATTGATACGCAATATATTTTTGTTCATCGGATTTTCCAGAATTAAGCCATACCGTAATTTCCTGCTGCGCTGCAGTATAGGGTCCTCAGCCGCCATGTTGTACTTTTCTCCAGGAAAACCTGTAACGTTGAGTTGCAATATGATATCCATCCGCATGTTCCAATGTTTATGACTGATATATGCTGTTTAAAATAGTTCTCTCTAATGAGATTATTTGTTTTCGAGGCTTTTCTTAAGTTGATTCTTTAGCGATGAGTGTTTTTAAGGAAATTTACTTTTGATATTTATTTCAGGGGCTTTTTTTTAAGTGCGAAACGAGTTTTCGCTGTTTAGCGATAAGCGTTGTTAATGAAATCTTTTGATGAGATTATTTATTTTTGGAGCTTTTTTTTTTCACTAAGGAACAAGGAGTTATTGTTTAGAGATAAGAGCCGTTAATGAAATCTAGTTTTGAGGAGAATATTAATTTTTGGGGCTTTTTAAGTGCAGAACGAAGGTTCATTTTGTAACGATAAGCGTTGTTAATAAAATTTGTTTTGATGAAATTATTCTCAGTAATTTTTTTAAGTGCAGAAACATGATTTTTTTTCTATGTAGCGTTGCATATTTCTTTTATATATATATATATCCTCAATACGTTCTCAAGGTAGATGCAGAAAGGACTACTTTTACCATTCAGACTTTTTTTTTCACCGCGGCGAAATAAAACAAGATGGCGGCTGAGGACCCTATATTGCAGTTCTGTCTATTATTAATGTTATATATTTACTTTAATAATAAAAATTTCACTAACTGTAAAATATACTTAGTCATTTATGATGCCAAACTTATAGTGAATCAGAAAAAATCCGAAGTAGACCAGTTTATGTGTAGTTTATGTACAAGCACATGGAACGAATCTATGACTTTTATGTATTTCAATTTAAATTCATTATCGCTTTTTCACCTAGAAGCAGAAATTATGGAACCAACTGTATTGGTTTTTAACGAGGACTTGTTAAAAAAAAACAAATGTTGATTTCAGTGAAGGACTACGACGATCTGTTTTGGTATTTAGATGAGAAATACTATTACTTCGCACGAGGTTTGTCCTGGCCCGAAAACAGCTATTCATTCGATTACGATTAATCGAATGCTGAATTGATTGTAGCCAAGCAATTTCCTTGGCAAAGGGAAATTAGTAATCCGAGCATACGATGACCATACGTTTGTGCCCATAAAACACTGTGCCAATATGAGTTAGATATCAAGTTTATTTATCCTGTACTCTAAAGTGAGCAATTTTTGTATATATGTATGTATGTAACTTTTATCTTGAAAACGGGCCTAAGGATATTGATGAAATGGGGTGAATCTACCGTTTTCGGGTGCGAGAAAGCGATTTAGCTAGGTCTCGACTTTGGGAAAACTCATTTAAAGGATCATCTGGGGGGTACCCCCTTTTCCCAGGCCTGGTGCATCTTTTTTGTAATTTTAAAAACACTTTGTTGAAATATTAACTAATTATGATAATAGTCGAATTAAATAATGCGCAAAAAATGATGTACATAAATATAATGTGTATTCAGAAAGCATCAATATCTCATTGCAGAGAAGGACGAAGCTTTTGAAAGCTATACAAGAAAATATTTTAAAAAAATCTAAAACATAAAATGTTGGATATATAGATCGGAAAGAACTTGGTAAAGTTATTTAATTCACGTCATTTTAGAATGATCCTATGCTTGTCCAGATATGAAAGAGCCCGTAGACTTCAGTTATGCTGCCTTAGAATAACTTAAGGTGCCGAATAGTGCATTCTTTTAGAACCGGTGTAAAGGAGTATGGGTGACGAGTTAACAGAAATCAAAATCGGCTTCCCCGTGCCCACATTGCATATTAGATTTGAGTTGGTTTTAATATGTTCCACGTGTATCGGATATCTCCTATTATACTCTATCATCGTTAGATGTAGTTTTTGTGGTATTTTACATGCTTTTTACTAAAAATTTTAAAGGAGTTCCGACTGAAATCATTCAGAAAAAAGTTTTTCTGCATCCAGAGATTTCCGAAAGGGGTGGCTCTATGAGACAGTTATTGATGCTTTCTGTTCTGAAATTCTTTCTGGACATGAAAAGTATCTTGCTGTCCCATGCTTTCAGTCTGCTTGGGAATGAAATCCAATTCTCACAAAATATTAATTTCTTAGAGATGCTTTTAATTCCAGCGAACCTTAGTGACCATTGAGTACTTCTCATTGCACATTTAAAAAGTATGACAATTAAATTTTATGACCCCTTTAATAAACACTGCAGTGAAAGATACAAAAATCTGATGTTGCGGTGGTTTTTGTTTTACGGCATTATTTAGGTACGTCAACAAAATGGAAAATCCTTTCCCCTTTGCATCCATTGCAAAATGATGCAACGAATTGTGGTACATTCATCTGTTATTATGGATAAGTAAAAAAAATCCGTTTCAAATAGTAATAATATACTATATGTAATAAATCAAAAATCTTAAATTAAAGTAAATAATATCCCACTTCAAATTATTAATCCAAACAATTTTAGGCAGTATATCTATAAAACATTAGCAGGAACTTGTTTAACTAATGATAAATATTCACCGTGTAATTATCGTAGTTATGATATTTGCCAAATTTGCTCACAATTGCACTGATCATTACATAATTGTAACATAAAGAAACAGTCCATGCATACGTATATAACCAGGTAACAATAGGCTAATGGAGGTAAAAACCGACTAAATCTTCACGTGAAGCCTGAGCTACAGTTGTCCAATTTCACACCGAAAGGCACACTTTGGAAAACAATAGGTCAATACTGAGTGGCAGTCTACACAGTCAAGATGTCCCATAAGAGTGAGGCACTTCAAAGCTAGGTCACTTATATCTGTACTGCATTTGTACATCTGTGATCACTCTATATATATATATAAAAAGTATAAAAATTAAAAATTAAGATTTGTGTTGTATTTGTATGCATATCAGGGTTAGACTTTGTTCTGAGGCCCTAAGCTATGTTAAAATTAAAATAATAAATACCCCCTCAAGCAGCTGCTTGCCACAGAGGTCTGACAGGAGCCTGTCAGTTTATATGCCACAGTAAGAGATCTGAGAGGATGGCAGGACCTCAGCAGAAAAACGACACACACATCCATCCATGCCTAATTCCGGGGCTCGAACCCAGGTCCCTTAGATCAGTAGCCAAGCATGCTAACCACTCGGCCACGGGACGGCTGCATTAAGAGGATCTAAACTATAGTAAGTTTAAGAGGCTCAAAAGTCGAAATATATATTTATTAATGATTAAAGAGAACATTAAGAGACTGATTAAAGAGAACATTAAAAAAACAAAAAAAGAAAAATGATGTGGTGACAACATTATAGTAGCATTGGTATATTATGATGACACTGTAATGATACGAACAGTGTTGGCACAATAGATTAATTGGAATAAATAAAATAAATAAATATCCGCTCAAGTAGCTGCTTGCCACAGAGGTCTGACAGGAAATGCAGTCAGTCAGTATATATATATGCCAAAGTAACACGCCACAGGGGTCTGACAGGAATGCCTGTCAGTTTATATGCCAAAGTAAAAGATCTGAGAGGATGGCAGGACCTCAGCAGAAAAACAACACATACATCCATGCCTTACCCGGGGCTCGAACCCAGGTCCCTTAGATCCGTAGCCAAGCGCGCTAACCACTCGGTAGGGTCACAATTCTTTTTTTTAGGAGCTTCAAACGCAATATTTCGAGACCTCTTATAATTGTGAGACCCTAAGCTGTAGCATAGCTTATGCATAAGTCTGGCCCTGACACCTTTATAGTATTGGTATTTGTTTATTAAGTTTCATTTAATTATCTATGTAGTAAACATTTGTAATTTTGTCTCAGCTGTAACTTGATCTGCACTAACCATTGTCTACACCTATTGAACATGTAATTTATATTTCATACCCATAGAAATACTGAGAAAATTCATAAGAACTCTTTTTTTTAATCGGAATAATATCTACATTAAAACACATTGAGCAAGTATCATCATCTCAATGATTTCCTTTGGAATCCATTGCAAGTGTGAGACTGATATACTAATAAAAAGAATCATATTATATGTCAATAATTTTTCATATTTTGCAGTCAAAGCATTCAGCGTAACAATGTTTTTGTTTTCTTTTATTATTTACAAATATAAAAAGTGCAATATATCTAATTTCCTTTTTAATGAAGTTTGCTTTTCATAAATCATCAGGATTTCTATGACAGGCAGGTGATATTAACTGCTTTTTTGAATGGCAATTATACAAAAGTAGCAGTTTCTCCATTGCACGCAATGATTATTAGTGAAAATTAAATTATTGAAAGTTAATCTTGGTAGGCCATTATTTAAATTTTTTATATATCAGGGAGGAGAAGGAGAGCTGTACTTATATTATTTGTATAATACATATAATTCATAATATGTCCTTATATTGAATTCTGCCAAAAATATATATAAGAATGTATGATAAGAGCCTTAATATTATGCTGATTCTGCATATATCATAGTAGTCCTAGATCATCAACAAGGTGAGACTTTCACCTAATATAAACTTTAATGCATCTGCCTAATATTACTGTAAATATTACTATAATACATTTGGTGAGAAGATTCTTTAATTGCAGTTTCCATAATTACAATTCTGTACTAATCTGTGCCCAGGGTAGGTTGGTTTGTATATGATCCGGAGTTTTCTAAAAATTTATTCATGTACATATATAATTTCTACTTGTATAGAAATGACAGTCAGCATTTCATTTGTTATAAATGTTAAACCGTTTGTGTTAACACTAATAAAATTTGCAGTGAATGTTAAGAACTAGAAAAATTGTATTTTGGAATTTTCCTTACAATGTAAACATAATTTTAAAACGTTAATTTTGCTTATTTCTCTAAAGTGTGCATTTCAAATTTAATTTTGGTTTCACATAATATTTTCTAGGTGTAGGGTTTTAAGTGCATGAATGTGAGAAGTCATATATGACCACAACTTGTGATATAAATGCTAGATTGTACCCAATCATTATAATAAAAAAGGAATATTTCTTTAATTTCTGATTAACATATTTGTAAAAGTGAAGAAATGATAGCATTTTTAAAATTTTGTGGTCTTGCTTTACATATGTTACCTTCTACTTCTTAACTGGCCCTGTATTATAGGACGTGGAAAAATATTGTACCAGATTAATGTTCCATGGTGGAATATTGTTCCATGTGAACCCATTTGGGTAACGAGCTGAAACAGGTACCTCTTGGGTGGCATGGAAACCCTGTTAATAAATCTGACAATAAAAGATATAAATGCTTACAGTAGTTTTATGGGGGAAGATGTAATTTTTGCCTCTAAAGTATGTTTTTTAAATTTCTTATATCTTTTTCTTATTGCCACTGCTACATGGCTTTGCCACTGGAAAGTTTCGGACTACCCAGTTTGAAATCCAGAATTACGTTTTTTTCCCCCATTGTGATTATATCCACAGGCTGCAACGTGCTTGGGGAATCTGCTCGCTCACTGGGAGAAAAGCCTAAAAAACATGCATTTCTGGGATTACACTTATAATAAAAGGTCGGTAATTCTCTTAATTTTCATGGTTTATCAAACATTACTTTAATTTCGCGATGTAGAGACGTTCTCAAGTATTAAGAAGTGATGAAAACACACGATTTCCTTTCGAAGTTATCGTAACTCGCTTGCTTGCTTGTTACCGGATCGAGCCTCCTCGAAATCAACGTTTTTTTTTTAAAGCAATCGCCTCTCAAAAGCACCAGCACTTCAATAAATGCGCTGAGTGCTATGTTTATAAGAAATTTATCAGTACGGGATGAAATTCTAATTTTTACTTTGCAGAGACGGAATCTTTCACTACATAGATTTTTACAGAGAAATAATCGAAATTATTGCATCAGCCATTTGGCAATGAAGGAATTTATTATCAAATGTTTTAAAGCAGATTTTACTGATTATTAATACTTTTCAGTAATGACATATGGAGAAAAGGATAATTTCTCTACGTTATATAATACATAGGAGTATAGGTGAATTTTATATTTCCTATGAGTAAGTAAAGAAAATTGGATTTTCATACCGTTATTCGAATTGCTCAGTTAATAATTGTTTTACTTTGGAATATTTCCACGACAAAAAACAATGATGATTTAATTAAAAATAATGTTTTTTCCTAAATCCATTTAAAATTAAGAGAATTTCACCATATAATATAAGTGATTTAAATAAAAAAGAGAAAATTCCCTAAAATACGAGATTTTTTTAATTACAGGGGTGAAAATAACGTTTTAAATCATTAAATGCATTGAAACGAAAATTAAGCGATTTCACCACTTATTTCAACTGTTTAGTAAAAAATACATTTAATTCCCTAAAAGAAGAGATTTTTTAATTGCAGAGTTCAAAATAATGTTTTTTCCCTAAATGCAATGAAATTAAGCGATTTTACCACTTATTTCAAGTGTTAAGTAAAAATGCAGATAATTCCCTAAAAAATCTGATTTTTAATAATTGAGATAAAAAATAATATGCTCTCCTACAGGGGCGGGGGTGGCTCAGTCGGTAGCGCGCCAGGCTCGTAATCTGTAGTTCCCAGGTTCGAGTCCCAGCTGGGTCAGCGTTGAGATTTATCTCGCAAAATTCCCCACCCTGCCCACGGTCAGCAGGGGACACCGATGGGCTTGGAAAGGCCGCCGTCCGTCGGATGGGACGTTAAGCCGTGGACCCGTGTGCGGGAGAGAGCCATACCCTGTGCACGTTAAAGAACACGCTGGATGGCCTTGACGGGAGGTTACCATCTTTCTCCCAACAGCCGTTCCCGTGGGTCCCCCTCCCCAACCTTCTTTGAGCCTACAGGGTCCATGTGACCTGGCCATTTAGCCCATGGTTTGCAAAAAAGTGCCGCTCAGAGGTAAAACAACACAAATAACACAAGCTCTCCTACATTAAACGGAATGAAATGAAAATTAGCAAAATTCACCCATGTAATTAATAATTTCCGCTGTTTAGTAAAAAATATAAGTAATTTCCTAAAAAACCTGATTTGTAATGAATGAGATAAAAATAATATCCCTACATAAGACACCTTTAAGCATTCTACATATATAATATATTCTGCTCATATTCTGTTCAACAGACGCAAAATATGATGTTTAGAATTTCAGTCTTTTGTAAGATATTTAAGTCTTTTTAATCATTTGTCACATTTGTACACCAATCTATTTTTGTGGAAAAAGCCAAGAGTGGGGGTATTTTGAAACTATGGAAATTACTAGAGAAAATTCCGATTTGAGAAATGTAGGGAAAAAATGCTAGATGGATAGAAAATGCAACACATTTATCTTTTGCGAGTGTTTGGTGTGTGAGTATTCTTAAAAGTTCAAAATACGTCACTGATGATTGCAGAAGTTTCACAGTGTTCAGATTAGAAATTCCTCAGAATCGGAATTTTAAATTTCCCTGTTTATTAACTTCAAAGTTATCTCTAAAAATACTCTACATGCTAGTGACTCGTGAGCTTCTAAGCAGGTGGGACCATCCTTATGTAAATGTAAGCAAAACCAAATTACTCATATAGGGAAGAGGGTTGGTAATCCGATGTTTCCATTATGGTTCAGCGTTTACAATGCATTGGTCACAAGGATATCAAATCTTGACAGTTTACTGCTGTGAATTTCTTTTTTTCCGCATAATTCGCAACCAGAGGAAAGTAATCTTCAGGGTAATTAATTGTTTTTGCTTACATTTGTATCACTTTTTTCTACTTCAGATTTACTGTTATAGTAGTAGCATAAATGAGATTTCCGGTATTATTATACTCTATCGGTATTATAAGAGATTCAACATCCGCAATGATATTTGTTAGTCACTTTTATATTAATAAGATATAATAAATGAATTTCTTTCACGGATCAAAATCTATTTATAGTCATGTTTTTCTTATGCACTGCCTTGCTATTTAAAGGGAATACTGCAGTATAAAAACTAATTCAAAATGTCGATATAATGTTATCAAAAATATTGTAATAGGTATGTAGTCACTGAACATGGCATGTAAATGAACGTTGTGAGTAGTGACAACTACTCTTTGCCGTGTTTACCTCCAGTGACGCTAGCTGTTGCTAGGTTGCCCTCCAGTGACGTCCTAAGTTGGGTCGATGAAGAGTTCGACGTCCTAGGTTGGGCACTATGAAATTTATTGGTTTTTTCCCCCCTCACTGTCGCTGGAGAGATGGTGTTCCCACAGGTGGTCTCTAAACGAGATAGCATCAGCGAAAATGTCAGTGTTTAAAGGTAGGTTTACGGTCCAGATTCTATCGCTCTTATTTTTTCTTGAGTGTCATTCCTATTCTGGGTGGCCCCTCATTCAAGAGCGAGGTGCTTTGAGAAGCATTGGGAAACAGCACTGTACTTAGGAAACGTAACAGCTCCCTACGACAATGCTCTTGAAGGAAGTGTGTCTCTGAATAGTCGCTATGGACGAATTGCTTCGAGGGTGGCTCTGTTGACAAGATAATTATAGTCGATGCGTTACCTGCTACTTAGTTTAGGTAAGCCTAATAATAGGGAGGGTGTCAATGTCCTTCGGGGTTCCTGCAGTAAGGGTTGCGTTGTTTAAGTCGTAAACGTGAAAATAAGCGCGAATGTAACAGCCCGAGGAGGTGTGTCTCTGAACAGTGCCCATCCCTGTCGCCTAGTATCTGATTGTTGACGAAAAAGTCTCGTAACTCACGTCACCAAAGGAAAGGGAGGAAGAAAGTGTTCGTTGGAGGTCGGGTGCAGTAGCTAATTGAAAATTAAAAGCACGCCTCATCAACTGTGACAATGTTAAACTTTTGGGGCCACTCGGTTCAAACATTGCCAAGATCTCTTTGCACGAATCGACTCTAGCCCTTTTTTTGAAACAAGTGTTGTAAATAGGTTGTAATAGGTAATTTCGAAAACAGTGTTATGAATTTGTTGTGGAACGGTTGACAGCTGTCAGTAGACATACCATCACAGCTGTTAGAAGCCTACCGTCAAAGCCAGTTAGATTGTTCATTAAAATGCACAGGGATGGCTCTCCCACACATGGGGCTACGGGTTTACGTCACATCCGACGGATGGCGGCCTTTCCATACCCATGGTTGTCCTCCACTGGCCGACGGCACGGTGGTGATGGTGGTGGTGGCGGAGGGTGGACCTAAATCTCACCTCTGGCCCAGCTGGGCAGGGTATAATGGTGTTTTCCATTCAGTTTTGCAATTCAGCTACTTAGTTGTATTTTCCAGTAATTCTTGTGAGTTTTGTTTGGCATACGTCTTTTTTTTTTCAAATGCATGTTCTAATTTTGTTGGGTAGTTATATTTTACAAAAAGTGTCGTTTTTTCTTGTTTAACTGTATTTTACAGAAAGTGCTATGATTTGTTGTGTAATTGTACTTTCTAATTAGTGGTGTGATTTGGATTTAAGTGTATTTTCACCAGAGCCTCATTAGCCATCAAGAGCTGACAATTTCCCGATTGATGATTAAGTGATTTTAGCTCTGTTGGAGGGAACATAAGAATAAAAGAAATAAGGTCGTAGTTTCGATACTTTAAGTAAGAAGGAGAAATTATCAGCCCTTGATGTTGCCCGCCTCTCACTGCGTGGAAGTTGAGGTTGGATTTTGAGAGGCCCCACCACCCACCACTCTATGCCCGTCTGTTGGTTTTTGCGACGCATAGAACCTGAAAGACAGAGAGAAGAGTCCGTTAGAACATAGGAAGGACGTTTTGCTTATTCGTATAAGGATAATATATTGCTAAACTTACAAAACATAAACTTGTAACTAGGCAAAAAGTAGAGCGAAATATAAAGCTTGGATATAACTTGTTATTAAATGCATTGTGCATGAAATCCTTATCTAATAAAGCAATAAAAAATAGAAAAAGGAGAGACAAAACCAAAGTTAGGAAAAACACTAACAATGGGTTCTGTCGTAAAATCTTAGACACCCCCTCGACAATTTTTCTTATTTCTGAAGTTCCAATGCGATAGATGGAATTATCACTGGTACTATCCTGAGCACTGCGAAAGGATACTATCCTGATGGTCTTTAAAAAACTTTTTGAAGTTGTTGAGCTCTTTCCTCAGCCTCAAATTGTAAACACTTGATTTTCATCGCAAAATTACGAAATCTATCTATTTGAACTATTATGACCACTTGGCGAGCTTATAAAATATTTCGATTCATTTAAATTTTTTGACATTCTTTAATTGAGAAAAGTCAGGAATTTTGTCCACAGGTCAGGGAGGGTTATTAATATTTTGTTTAGCGCTCTGTTCCTACTACGGTGACTTTTCAAATCATACTCTGATAAAGATATCACAAGAGAATTCAACACTTTTGCTGAAATTCGATCACTTTAAATGTTTCGATAAAGTAAACTAAATACCAAATTTTCAACACTCTACATAAACTGACTCTTTAGTATTAGGGCAATTCAATCAGTGTTCCCAACTGAAAGAATTTTTCACAGAACCTGGATTAATTGTTCTTATTTTTAGATACGTTAAAGGAAATATATCAATTTATAGCTAGCCTTTGAAATATTTTGGAGAGTTATTCCAGTGAAAATATTTAAAAAACGGAATTTTTGTTAGTCATTATGCTGGATCTGAAAGCTTATTTGAAGAATAGTTTAAAAAAAGTCGTTTCCATTATGTTTAATAATAAAAATATTGATTAAAAAATGGTTCATTTGAAACAAAATGCCGAAATAAATTCTTTCATTAAAACTAATGAAATGAATTGCCAGTGCGGTACATACAGACAGGCGAAATTCTAAATTAATCAAATGCTTTCAATGTGAAATATTTTTGTTGAATTACAACATCCAGAATAACAATTTCCCCATTCTCTCGTTGAAGACCATGCAACAATTTACCTCTTGAGGTTCTTTATAGGGCATCTGTCTGGTTATCAGTTTTTTAAGACAATTTCTTGATTTGAGGATACAAAAGCTCTTTACAATATTCTCTTATTCAATTTAAATACAATTTTTACCAATGATTTTATGCCTTCCAGCCAAATACGTTAATCATCTCTGCCTATTGACATTAATAATGCAAATTAGGAAAATATGAAACCACCTTAGCAAATGCTAAAATCAAATAATCTGTTTTTCAGCAAGAAATCAAAGTTTCCGAATCATTACCTTTCTTTAGATCAACCTTTCGTTGGCAAGAGAGGGGACGGCATTAGGAAGCTTGTCTTTATCCTCTACAATTGGGATGTTTTTTTCCCAAGATCTATCAGCGGATACTTTTTCTTCACTTTCAATCCACATTCTAACTGTAAAAGATCAAAGTGTTGAATCATAGCAGAAAAAAAAAGAGTATCATGGCATAAAAATAGTCTGCAAAATTCTGATGCATAAGGTAAAAAGAATTGAACGCTTGCTTCTTGAACTGTAAAATCTAAAAAAAAAAAAGAGAAATTCTAATATTAAATCTCAATATAGATAATCGAAACGTACACTCAGTGTTCATTAAATTATGATCACTGCACTTCATGTTAAGGTTCGTAATCTGCAGTTTCCATGTTCGTGTCCCAGCTGAGCCAGGGTTGAGATTTATCTCCGCAACTCCCCCCCCCCCCGCACTGCCCACGGTCAGTAGGGGACACCGATGGGCTTGTAAGGGCCGCCGTCCGTCTGGTGGGACGTTAAGCCGTGGCTCCGTGTGCTGGAGAGCCATACTCTGTGCATGTTAGGGGCGGGGGTGGCTCAATCGGTAGCGCGCCAGGCTCGTAATCTGTAGTTCCCAAATTCGAGTCCCAGCTGGGTCAGCGTTGAGATTTATCTCCGCAAAACTCCCCGCCCTGCCCACGGTCAGTAGGGGACACCGATGGGCTTGGAAAGGCCGCCGTCCGTCGGATGGGACGTTAAGCCGTGGACCCGTGTGCGGGAGAGCCATACCCTGTGTACGTTAAAGAACACGCTGGATGGCCTTGACGGGGGGCTACCATCTGTCTCCCAACAGCTGTTCCAGTGGGTCCCCTCCCCCAACTTTCTCTGAGCCTTCGGGGTCCATGTGACCTGGCCATTTAGCCCATGGTGTGCAAAAAAGTGCCGCTCAGAGGTAAAACAACCCAACCCTGTGCATGTTAAAGACCACGCTAGATGGCCTTGACGGGAATCTATCCTAATAGCAATTCAGTGGGTCCCCTCCCCCAACCTTCTCTTATTCTTCGGGGATCTTGTGACCTGGCCGTTTAGCCCATTGTTGCAAAAAAAGTACCGCTCAGAGGTGAAACAGCCCAACCCAACTTCATGATAAGGGAACGGAAATCTAATTTGGATGCTTTATAACTTCTAAAATAAGCTTTTAATGGTAAAATATCCCTCGTGGTAAATTGCAGCATTTAAAAACTACATTTAGCTAAATCTCGATTTCCAAAATTATGCATTCATTATTTAAATAGTTACGAAAGTTTAAACATTGAACAACAGCAACGCGAGACAATAATTTACCTAAAAAAAATTTTTTTTTAAATAAACATTATTTTAAATCCTTTAATAAGAAAAGTGAACATTATAAAAGTTTATGTAATATTTTCAATCTTTCTTCAATTTTGTATAAGTTCCTTACGATTGCATTATTGATGTTAATTATTCACACTATCATAACTTATATACTGAATGAATAATTGCGAAAATTGAGGTTTAGATAGACGTAGTTAAGACCTGCAGTTTATCATCAGTGATGGTTAGAGAGGGTTTGGCTACTGATCGGAGGGATCTGGGTTCGAGTCCTGGGTAAGGCATGGATGTTTCTCTGCCGAGGTGTCGCTTTCCTCGCAGACTTCATTCTTCACGTCTGCTTGAGGAATTTTTACTTATGTTTAATTTTACCATAAAAAGCTTATTTTAGAAGTTATGGTGAATCGAAACTTTTGCATTGCCATAACATGGAGAGGAATGGCCATAATTCAACGAACACTGAGTGTATAGCAAACATCAGATTTGTCAGATCTACACTAAACCAGCCGTTCAAGACAAAAATCACATGCGATTAAGATAATCTATATATCGATTCTACATTCTTTATATTTGCCATTCGAATTAAATCATTACAAAATACATTTTAAATATCCATTCCATCGGATATTTTATTAAGCAAGACAACATTAAACACTTAATGAAGTCGTTTTTCCGTAAGAGAAATGAAATCCTTATCTAAAGGAGATCTTTTCTTTGAAGAACAAACAACTAGAGAAATTTTATTTGTGTTTTGAACAATTCTAGCCGTCCCGTAACTGAGTGGCTAGCATGCTTGGCTACTGATCAAAGGGCTCTGGGTTCGAGCCCCGGGTGAGGAATGGATGTTTGTGTTGTGCCCGCCATCCTCGCAGACCTTCTACTATGGTGTATAAATTGGCAGTATCCTGTCAAACCAACGTGGCAAGCAGCCATTTGACGGGATCTTTATTTTTTTATAAATTTTTAATTGCTTCTTCATTATATATAATATATATACTAATTAAT
Source organism: Ryuthela nishihirai (assembly GCA_038380435.1). NCBI lineage: Eukaryota > Metazoa > Arthropoda > Arachnida > Araneae > Heptathelidae > Ryuthela > Ryuthela nishihirai. Next base: position 18,432,879 of record JAWZYU010000001.1, on the reverse strand, counting down.
AATGTATACTCTTTTACCATTTTCCTTTCATTGCATATTCATACGCATACAAGGAAAACATTTTCACATTAATTACAATTCTTACTTAAACAAGTTTAGCTGCTTTCGGATATCTGTACGGACACTGAAACAAGTTTTAATTTTTAACACGTGATGTTTGAAAAGACATCGATCTTAAAGAGGAAGAGATTGAATTATATCTAATGTTGCCAACTCTGGCCAATAAATAATAAATGAACAGCATTACAACAGTACTATAGCGAAAAGAACTCTTAAAGAATCACGAGAAGCAAAACCATTATCAATGAACTCACCAGTTTTTTCAGATCTTTTCCTTCAAAGAAAGAATGCGATAAATAGGTTTTATCTCCGAGTCGTTGCTCGGGATCTTTTAACAGGAGCTTTCTTACAAGATCTTGTTGTCTACTTGCATCTAAATCGAGTGGAAAGTCAGTGCGCCCTGCTGCTATTTCTCTAAACGCAAGCTTCCTGCAGGCACTGACGTTATCCTTAAGACCGAGGAGTTTCAATTGGTATTTACAGGGGGAAATTCCATATATTAACTGATACGCAGTTATGCCTAAAGAATAGTAATCGGCAGCAAATGAGTATGGCTTTGCATTCTTTTCCACACAATGAATCTGCACTTCAGGAGCCACGTAGTATGGTGTGCCACAATAACCTTTAAATGAAGTGCCAATGGCAGACAATCCAAAATCTATTACTTTTATCTTGCATAGATCATTAATTAAGACGTTAGCGCCTTTGATGTCTCTGTGAATAATATTTTTACCGTGAAGGTACTTCAGTGCCATTCCCATCTGTCCCAGAATCAGACGAATAACATCTGTAGTGATACGATACAGAGCAGGAAATTGTCTTAAGGTGACGCTTTTGAAATGCTCAAAGAAGAGAAAGTGCTTCTGCACATCTGGAGAAATTTTGTATTTCACATAATTATCATACTGGACACAAAGAGGATTCTCTTTTACACTTCGCAGGATTTTAAGTTCGTTTTTTACCATCTCATCACTGCTAGTTTTCACTGAAATTACTTTTGCTGCCAGATCGATTCCCCGTTCTAAATCTCGAACTAAGTAAACGCATCCAAAGCCTCCTGCTCCTAATTGAGACAGCGATACCATTTTTGTTTCGATTTATTTAGCATCAACACATCTGCTACTAATCTTTCTCATTCTTTTTGGATAATCAGGCAACTGTTTCAGTTTGGTTTCATCAATTTCCTCTATTGGACAAGGACAAATGCATTCAATCCTCTCAAATAAAGCTAGCTCTTTCAGGAAGCATTTAGACCAACACCACTTGGCATGCTGTTTAGCACCATCGGGTCGAGAATTGCTAGGCACAAAATCACCACGATCATGAATTGGCTGTCCAGCATCTTCTATTACTTCACTACCATCATCTTCCTTTGTAAATGTCATGCAGCAAAACAACGATGAAATGCCGCCTTTCGCTCTCTTTTTGCGAGAGAAACGGGACCTCAACCAGTCCCTCAATCTGCGGAATGTCATTACTATGTCCCCTCTCTAAAGCATATATATCTTATGCACTTTATAACACTTTAATTCACTTTGCCTTTACAAATATATCTCATATCACATACTAATCATGCACATACTTCTTATCTTGTCAGAAAATCGAAATCGATTGAATCGGAGACCATCTGTGAGCAGCAATGGTATCCCTGGCGACCATTGTTAAGCGAAACTTTGTTGACAAGAAAACTAATTTGTTACGATATTACGGCATTGTTACTAACTGAAGGAATGTACAGCCATATTATTCTAAACCGCTTATTTGCGTATTTCGGAAAAAAGGAACATAAAATCACATTATTAGAATTAGTTTTGTAAATAAATATAAATAAGAAGTTAAACTTTCCGGAGAAATGTTGATCATAAAAACATTTTTTTGATATTATGTGAAGCAGTTTCTGCGGTTTATTTTTAAATCACACTTAAGTTTTAAAAGTTACCATTTATATGAATATCATTGCTATTAAATATTCAAGAAATATGTAGAAAATGAATGAATCGTATTTTTTATTTCAATATTGTAATGTAAGAAGTATTAGAAAAATATTTGATGAACCTTTAATACTTTTGGAATTTTTTTAATTAATAAAAAAATTTAAACTGTATAATATTCCTGGGCAGGTTCAAATCTACAGAAAATAAATAAAGGGCGGGTGGTCGGCAGCAAAACTCAATCGAAAGGAAAAACACAAAGGGAGGGGGAGCGGGATACTCTTGATTTTTAATTGCAGTATAACATTTTCCCCTCCGTTTTAGTGGTACAGTCGCTCGAAAAAATATCCGAACACTATGGCTGATTACAGAATTTAGAAAAATTATCTGGCAGCGATTTTTTTAGAAATGAGTGATCTGGCAACCTCCGTGCCACGTGACACAAAGGCTGTCAGATCACTTATTTCTAAAAATTTTTTAACAAATTTAAAAAAAATTTAAACTAAAACATTTTTCTAAACAAATCGTTGCCAGATATTTTTTCCGAATTCTGTAATCAACCATAGTGTTCGGATACTTTTTTTAGCGACTGTACAGCAATCCCTTGATTAAACTGCCCTTTTGCGTCTAATTTCTAATTGATTCAGCAAAACAGAGTACTAAGTGACTCAGCGCTAGGCGAGCGACGTATTTCCGTTAAAAAATATGTTATTTTTAGGTAAGTTCCGGACATTCCGATTGGTTGTTTCCATAGTTACGTTGTTAGTAATGCAGGTAAAAACGTATGGAGCAAACTTATGAAACACTGTTGAAAAATTTTAACCTCCATCTTTGAAGTTTCTGGATCTCCACTTGCAGCTTCTCCCTGGATTAATCCACTGCACGAAGTGGAAACGTCGCGAATGAAGTGATGAATAAACCCGAAACTGATAGACCGGAAGGTATGAGGATCAGATGTGCGAAGGATCAAAGATTTCGCTTATTGCAGATTCATCAGTGCATATTAGGCCCACCTTGGGCGGTCATATAAGCCTGTAGACGTCTCGACATTACCTTAGCCAGATGGTTAATGGCGTCTTCAGGTATGGTGTTCCAAACAGCATGCAATTGTACCAGGTTGGTCGTCGGAGAGAATTGGCGAACCATAAGGTCGGACACATGCTCAATGGGTGCTAGGGGAGTATGGAGGCCATGGCAGAATGTCCACACCTTGGAGACTATCCATCGTTGCACGTGCAGTGTTGGGATTGCGCTGTCCTGCTTCAGAAGTAATCCAGGCATGGTGGTAAGGAAGGGTCGTGTCACGGGATTAACAATGCCATCGATGGGATGTCTCGCTGTTAGCATGTTAGAAACATGAAACATGGAGAGGTGCCATATGTGATGCCACCCCATACCAACGTAGTGTGGTGAGGAGCCACATGGTGGCTAATGGAATAGGCTTCCTCATGTTGTTGACGACACCAATGCCATGCAGACAAACGGCCGCCTAGCATGCCAAAACAGAATTGGTACTCGTCTGTGAACAACTCTCTCCTCCCTTCCATAGATGCCTGACTAGACGCCTCATCCTCATTTCTGCATCAGGCAAACGTTGTCTAATGGTTTATGGGGAGACCATGGCACCTGTAGCAGTCCGCAAATCACATTTCAGCACAGTCGCTTTGGCGAAAGTGTCGTGAACAGCCCTTCTACGAAGCAAGCAATCTTCACGTCCTGTGGTGTTGTGCTGGTCCTGTACCTGTCCTTCATGCCATTTGATGATCCACGATGTTGCGTGAGTGTGCTCACATTGTACCCCATGCGTGTGGTGATCAGGGGCTGGGGTTGGTAGCGCACCATGCTCGTCATCAGTAATTCCCAGGTTCGAGTTTCCAGCTCGGTAAGCGTTGAGATTTATTTCCGCAAAATTCCCCTCCCTGCCCACAGTCAGTAGGGGACACCGATGGGCTTGTACAGTACTGTGCAAATTAGTTGGGACAATAGGAAAATGCAGTAACAAAGACACAACTAAAATATTTATTTGTTTAATAGTGTAGTTAATAGTGAATGTGACCCCCCTTAGCTTTAATTACTTCTTTCACCCTCTCAACCATTGATGCCACTAGCTTTCCACACATCTCCTTCACTTCAGGGTCGGGATACCACACTTTCATGACACTTTGTATCATTTTGGTTTTCGTCGTGCAATCCATCTTAGATATGCGCGCTTTAATAATGGCCCACAAATTTTCAATGGGGTTTAGATCTGGTGAATTTCCTGGCCATTCCAATACCTTCAAATGTTGCTGGGTAAAGAAGTTCTTAGCAAGCTTAGAATTGTGGCATCGAGCCAGATCCTGTTGAAATACCCCATCGCCGTTAGGAAACAGCTTCTGCAGTGTTGGGACCATTTTCGCCTCCAGAACGCCTATGTACTTTTTGCTGTCCATCATTCCTTCAATGGGATGAAGCGTCGGTGGCCCAGAAGCTGCACGCGCAAGTTTAGACTTCCAGCAGAAGGTTACGAACAAGTTTAGACTTGCAGCAGTTTAGATTCTGCAGCGGAAGGGACTTAGCGTTCCTTTGCTTGTCCCAACTAATTCGCACAGTACTGTAAAGGCCGCCGCCCGTCGGATGGGACATTAAGCCGTGGTCCCGTGTGCGGGAGAGCCATCCCCTCTGCACGTTAAAGAACACGCTGGATGGCCTTGACGGGAGGCTACCATCTGTCTTCCAACAGCTGTTTCAGTGGGTCCCCTCCCCCAACCTTCTGTGAGCCTTCAGGATCCCTGAGACCTGGGCATTTAGCCCATGGTGTGCAAAAAAGTGCCACTCAGAGGTAAAACAACCCAACCCAAAAATGTGGTGATCGCTCGAAGGCTGAATCTCACCCTTTGCATATCGGCGATTCGCTCTCTCTCGGGTGTCAATTGCACATAAAGGGTCTGCCGCCGTCTCCAAGTGTCCTCACTGTAATTGGAGCGACAGTGAAGCACTCCAACCTCACTGTCGCTCGTTCTGTGAGCTCGTGGGTGCCTGGTGTTTATCTACGGCTCGGCTGTGTTGTCACGTGTCCATTCTCTGCGGAACTTTGATCATTTCAATATCTCCGATGACCGATGGCCTCCTTGCGATTTACACATCTCTACATCCATTCCTTCTTGGTGTTGCGATTTTCACTTGAGCAGTGTACAGTCGCTCAAAAAAGTATCCGAACACTATGGTTGATTACAGAATTCAGAAAAAATATCTGCCAACAATTTTTTTTAGAAATTAGTGATCTGGCAACCTTCGTGTCACGTGACACGAAGGTTGCCAGATCACTAATTTATAAAAAAATCGTTACAGATATTTTTTCTGAATTTTGTAAAACATATATATCAGTGGTTCTCAACCTTTTATGCTTCACGTACCCCCTGGAAATGTGTTTGTAACTGGCGTACCCCTTGTATAGATATATAAAACTATAGTTATAGTATAACAATGGGAATTAAATAAAACATATATACAGGGTGAATCTGAAAATGTGGGCAAAACTTTACGGGGTGGTAGAACGCAGCTATACGAGCAATATTCGTCATAGAATGTATGGTCGGAACGCAAACGGCGAGCCGCTAGGTGGGGTTGGAAATGGTATAAAAGGGTCGGTCCTCGCACCCAACGGCATTTCTACCGTGGATTGCCGAGAGGACGGCTGGTTATACTAACCACGAAATGGCGGATATGGACTTTGTGTGCGGTGCGGGTATCTCAATTACATTCCTGTTAATAAAATGTTTTCTTAAGTATCTCCTCTTCTTCTTGTGTTCATTCTTTAAATGTGACAGTGGAAAACTACCTTTTAACTTCTCACCGCTTGCGTTCCGACCATACATTCTATGACGAATATTGCTCGTATAGCTGTATCCTACCACCCCGTAAAGTTTTGGCCACTTTTTCAGATTCACCTTGTATATACACACATTAAATTTTGTATTCATAAATTACATATATCAATAAACACAAAAAAATGACAAACAATTTAACTAATCTAATAAAATTATAAACATATTACTGGGTAATCAGATCTAGCGACTTTTGAGCTCTCACGGCGTACCTCAAAACATTTTATCATGTACCCCCAAGGGGTACGCATACCTTACGTTGAGAACCCTTACACTAGACCATATAAACTCTTCGTTTAAATATTTGATATTTTCCAGCTTTTTCCGCCGCTAGAGGACGCGTTCTGAGTTTTTACCTCTATCCCTCTCTAACAATGGAAATTCCGACTCATGAATGATTCGAAAAATTTAAATCTTATTTTGCTGGCACCTTTAGAATAAAAAAAGATTTTTTCCTTTATGTCTTAAAACAGGAAAGTTTCATTTTCCCACCCTCTTGGGCATAAGAGTACAAAGACTTGTTGCCATTGTAAACCTTCTAACTATAACACTCTATTACCAAAATTTCAGATTTCCAGTGTAAATAGCTTGCTTGCAATATTCGTTTGAAATTGTAACATTTTCCATTTTCCACCGCTAGAGGGCGCTATTAAAAGATTTAAAAATTGTTAATCATAATATTTTATCAACACCTATACAAAGTACAAGAATTTTGCATTTATCTCTAAAAGCAAAAAAATTGATTGTCTATATATGTCAGGTAGAAAGACAGACATACAGGTAGAAAGACAGATAGACGGAGAACAGTTAATAGACTGTTCTCCGTCTATCTGTTCTCCGTCTAGACTGACAAACAGACAGAAGAAACAACATTTCATAAGCAGACGACAAAGTGAAAACATTATATCGTTTTCCAAATGAACGAAAAAGAAATTATTTGTTGGTTTCCAGTTCTCGTTTCCTTTTGCACCTCTGTTCTGACGAAGTTTTTTGGAAAAAATGGAATTTTTAAACCCAAATGAAGCGCAGTTAGGCATTGATAAAATATGGAAGCTTTTATGCGCAAAAGAGCGGCAGAAATCAAATTTCATCAACTGAGAAACTTTATCTAGGTATACACACTAACTCAACATGCTTTCGTCTTACTGTAGGGCAAAACATGGCGTCCATAAACTCGTGACTCAATTAACCAATTACAGTCAATTATCACAAACATTTCTACCACAGACCTCATTATATTTACAGATGGCTCCCACATCCCATACACAACAAATGGCTCTGCTGCCTTCCACTCTACCCAACCAATTTTCTCACATATAATCAAAATGAACCATGCAGAAAACAGTACTGCTACAGAGCTAGCTGCAATACATGACTTTGGAATGGTCCTCCACACAAAATACACACAGCATACATATTATCACTGACTCAAAATCTGCCTTACACAGCATCAACAAACATACATACAACCTTTCACAAAATTACTCTCTTTTCCATATTCACAGAATTTCACACAATATAATTGCCACTCACAAAACACTAACATTCCACTGGATACCCTTTCATTGTAACATAACCCATAATGACACTGCTGACCACCTTGCTAAACAAGGACACAATATCCCTACACCTAATTATCACACCCCTGAGACATATAATCATCACCTAATTGAAATCAACAAATTCTTCCACTCCACATGGACACAAAACTGGATCCAACAGGCCACAATTAAAAATACATTCAGAGCCACCATTGCTGCCATCCCACACACACTTCATCTCAACTACCTATCAAGAAGAACCCAAACAACAATTCATCAATTACGCACTGGCACAACAAATCTCAACAAGGACCTTTTCATGATACAAAAGGTACCATCTGCTCTTTGCACTACATGCCATGTGATAGAAGACATTCCACACTACCTTCTACACTGCACCAAATACACAATACATAGAATTACCCTCTTCCAGACACTCACCACACTGGGAACCACTTATTTCTCAGCCCAAACAATTCTTGGTCCTACTCATAATAATATAAAAAGCCACTATAGGGCCTTGGCCCTATATATCAACAGCACTGGGAGATTCCCCTAAAGCCTCTCTGCCTCTCCAAAGGCCTCTACCTCACTTTTAAAAGATCCTTGGGACACTAAAAGATCCAGATGCCAATAAAAGATCCCCATAGGACATCAAAAGACGCATTTTGGACAACTTATTCGATTGAAACTAACTCAAAATAAAAATAAATATATAGTATAAAATCATCAAAAAAAAAAAATCAATATAACTATCAAAAATAAAGTCACATAAAGGAAAACTTTATTTCTATATTGGAAACTTTTATATTTCTCTTTAACCCAATAACTTCTATGGAATCTCTCCCAGAACATAACATCTCTATATACATTATCATACCTAATATGCATATGGAATCTCACCACATCTCCCCCTACCCTTTGATGGGAACCTTAAACTGCACTCCTGCCACACACCCCAAGCTCATGGCTGACCTTCCACTGGCTCTACAAAAATAAACACTGACCACCACACACTGAACACATAAATTTGATTTCCAACTCATATAACGTAGCTATATCATTTTCCTCCCTTCTCCTCCAAAAAAAAAAATTATCTTTACCATACTCCTTCCCATATATAAGGCTGTCACTGAACTAAGACTTTTCCCAGATCTACCCCTGCGCAACATTTCACTGCACATGACACATCAAAAATTTCTGAATTGTGAAAAAAAAAAGATTTTAATTACAAAACGTTTGCATCATATTTTTGGTCTTTCGTACTTTCTTAGAGATGTATTTATATAAAAGTGAACGCATCTTATTCCTAATATTAGAATGAAAAACTCCGAAATTGATTCCGTATTCCGTTACAACTCCTACATGTGACATAATGGAATATGTACTGTAGGTAGAAAATGTTCATATTGTTGCGGATTACAAAAATGGATAGCCGCTGAGCGTGAGTATTAAAAGCTATATTTCAAAACCAAATTCAATACAAGGTAAATTGTTACAAAGGAAATATGGATGAAGTATCTTATTAACAAATCAACTATTAACATGCACAAGTCATCAATCTTCCTGCGTGAGCACACAACATCAGCTCTGTGTATTTTACTAAATACTACCTTTTACTTGATTTACCAGGTCACCCGAAGATCTTCACTCGCAAACCAATTCTCGTCCTTTGCTAATAACTTTTCACACACTAGCCGAACAAAAAGACAGTCCGTGTAGACATTCGAAGTTAGCCATAAAAGTTCCCACTTTTATACTTCCGCGTATACACAACACATCAAGTTACTTCTTGATACTTAACGATAAAAGATCCCACTTTTATCCTTCCGTGTATACACAACACATCAAGTTACTTCTTGATACTTACGCGCACTGTCTCAGAACAGCTCACCGTCCATTTTCGAACTCTCCGACCGTTACAACACAACGACCGTTAACGCTCCACTCTTCTTCTCCAAATTCTCCCAAAGTTCAATTCGTTGGCTGAAACTTTGCTTTCGGTTGCCAGATTCTTCTGTCGTAACACTGCCCCCTTCCTAGGTCTTGTTCGTCCCGAACAATTCTGGATTCCAAAGCTTCTTCAGTTCTTCGATGAAACGGGGCCAAACGATCCACGTGAACCACCTTGCACTTTGCAGCTGGACATCGACGAATGCGATATACCACGTCTGTGTCAAAATGAAAGCGAATCTCATTATGACGTAGATTTCTTTTCTGACTGAAGCCTCGTCCACAAACATAATACGTGTAAGGCCTATAGCCCTTGTGAACACGTTTATGTCTCTGCAGGGAGAAGAATCGACTAAGAGTTTTTGTGCAAAACCTGTAAAAAGTTTTCTTCTTTGTCGAAAGTTTTCTTCTTTGGATTTTTACTTCTATCAACAGTAACAAGGAATGAAAGTCATTAGTGACATAAAATCTAGGGAGAATTTTCATCCTGCAATCTGACCATTTTGTCAGTTGACTTTCACTTAATTCAGAGCTGTCGTGATGAACCTTCAGCCATATTTCACCTGATTCCATTTGATCCCCAAGGTGCTTCACAAATATAACATCAGCTCCATAATTCTTTTTAGCGCTTCGGTCCATCTCCTCCTTCCATACTCTTGCTAGGACTGCAGCTTCTAATCCGACAACCTTACCTGTTTCTCCTGTATAAGTGAAATCAGTGATGTGTCGGGCTGCTAGCAATATTTTTTCTGTTTTACCTTCACATAGCCAGCTTGCAACATCTTCAGATACTCCTTGTTCTATTAACATGTTACGAAACTTGTTCAAAGCATTGCCGTTATGCAGAACCTTGCAGACACGTGATGCTTCATCTACCCTATTATCCACAATGTTCACCAAACGCAGAAGTTCTCCTCCTAACTCTTCGACGAGCTCTTGCAGTTCCAAGGATCCGTTACCAAGGAAACACTGAACAGCTTCCATCACTTCCAGAGAGTTGTCAACAGAGTTTTCAAGAGGTGAATCCATGTTGCTGATAACAGCTGAACAACTCAAACTCTTCATTCCACGAGCTTGTGATGCTGCAACCATTTTCTTAACTAAATCAACAGCAACATCTTCTGTACTGATGAGATCAATAGCTCCTTTTCCGAATTCAACATCATAAACCAAAGCACACACTCCTTCAGCCAGCTTTTTGGACACAATTGAGCATATCATTAGAGGAACGCTATCTATGGTAGCCATCAGATCCTTGCAGCGGTAAATCTCCTTATCTGTTGGCACCAGCTCCTCTGTCTGTCCTACGATGCAGCATTCGACGTCTTCCATCATCTGCTCGATTTTATCTTTAGTGCAGTCGACTGTGAAGCCAAGGATGGATTCCAATTTGTCCAGAGTATCTCCCGTCAATTGGAGAGCACGACCGGAGATCATAGGGACCTTGAGACCTAAAGCAGCAAGTGCAGGAGCCAAGACAAGACTCACTTTGTCGCTGACACCTCTTGTGCTGTGTTTATCCACCATCCGATGGCGCCACTCAGGTCTCCAGCAAAACACATGACCCGAGGAGGTCATATTTGCTGTTTCTTCCGAATTCACTTTCTTGGAGCTCTCATTGTAATTAGCCAGGGAAATATCAGTCATGATTGCCAAATTGTTCATTCTGGAGATCAGCGACGAGTTTTGTAACATGATATTGTCCACTTTAGAGCTCTTGTTGTCGTGATAAAACTTCTCTATATCCTTATAATCTAAATGGTTATAATGTCCAAATCTGCGCATTGACTGTTCAGAAAAGAAATTCAGCATGGCTACGTTGAGATTATCTGAGGGCTTCACTTCTCTCTGATCGTAACTCTGAGGCTTAGTTTCATCCAGAAAGTTACTGTTATCCGAGCACAATTTATTACTCATAGAAAAAGGAATATCTAAGTCAGTCTTTGAAGTACTGTCTCTGCCTGAAGCTCCTTTACCAGCATCACCTGTTACGCTTCTAAGCCAATCTTCGGATTTCTTCTTTCTTAAATCCCCACTTTCTATAAACGATTCGAGTGTGGCTATATGCTTCGGTAAAATCTCTCCGACTTCCCCGGTAACGTCGAATGGCACTTTGTATCCATGATGAATGGACGCCTCTTCTTTACTCGGACCACTCTGCGAAACGTAAACTCTGTTTCGTTCCCCCTCATTACCACTCGTTACTCTGCGATAATTGTCCATGAGGCATTTTGCTGACGGCAAGGAATAGAATACCTTTCGTGTGGATCTCTCTTCAGATCGTGCCAGACTTGTATACCTAGGTATTTTGAAGTGCAAAGCGTACTGTATAGTCTCACAGCTCTCTGATCTGTGTGATTGTTCTTCACAGTTCCTAGACATGTCACCAGCGACATAGACACTCTGCCATGCATTACCAGTAGTTGCGTGGTCAAAGGCATCATCTGCGCTATCTCTACAATTCTTGATTTCCAGTAGCAGATCCACATTTTTATATGCGTTGCCTTTCTCTTTTTCTTTTCCATGTTTACAATCTAACTTAACACTATCAAGATCATCTTTTTCACTGACAGATTCAACATTTAAACTATTGCATTGTCTATTGAGTTCGGTTTTATGATCCTTGAAGTGATCAATAATCTTACCAACTCGAGAAGCCACTTCAGCTCTCATCTCAGTATTATGTGCGGCCATTTCGGTTTTCAAGTCACCTATTTTATCGCTTTGGGCAGCTATATCACCTTTAATCTCAGTATTTTGTGCGGCCAGGTCACCTATTTTGTTAGCCATATCGGCTTTCATATCAGTCATCAGCGTAGTCATATCGGCTTTCATATCAGTCATCAGCGTAGTCATATCGGCTTTGAAGCTATTTATCAACTTTACTAATTCATCCATACTTCTAGTTAACGGCATTCAATTAATTAATCCCACTCCTGACACCAAATGTTGCGGATTACAAAAATGGATAGCCGCTGAGCGTGAGTATTAAAAGCTATATTTCAAAACCAAATTCAATACAAGGTAAATTGTTACAAAGGAAATATGGATGAAGTATCTTATTAACAAATCAACTATTAACATGCACAAGTCATCAATCTTCCTGCGTGAGCACACAACATCAGCTCTGTGTATTTTACTAAATACTACCTTTTACTTGATTTACCAGGTCACCCGAAGATCTTCACTCGCAAACCAATTCTCGTCCTTTGCTAATAACTTTTCACACACTAGCCGAACAAAAAGACAGTCCGTGTAGACATTCGAAGTTAGCCATAAAAGTTCCCACTTTTATACTTCCGCGTATACACAACACATCAAGTTACTTCTTGATACTTAACGATAAAAGATCCCACTTTTATCCTTCCGTGTATACACAACACATCAAGTTACTTCTTGATACTTACGCGCACTGTCTCAGAACAGCTCACCGTCCATTTTCGAACTCTCCGACCGTTACAACACAACGACCGTTAACGCTCCACTCTTCTTCTCCAAATTCTCCCAAAGTTCAATTCGTTGGCTGAAACTTTGCTTTCGGTTGCCAGATTCTTCTGTCGTAACAATATCATCAATTAGAGGAGATCTTAATCTGCGGCCGGTAGCTCAGTGGTCCAAAGGTCAGGAGGTCGTGGGTTCGCATCCCACTCGGCTCAAGACAGTTTTGGCTCTAAAACTGAACGACGTTAAATTCAGAGTGGTAACTTCCTTCATACTTATCAGTGATTATGCCATTTTCGTGTGCTATGATTTAGGAAATGATTTCCAGGTACTACGAACTCCAATAAAGCCATTTGCAATTTCTGATCAGTATATGACCTCTTACGTTTACTTTGAAAACAGTAAAAGTAGAGGTCAAATTGAAACTAAAGCCGCCGCGCGAGTCCATTTGACGGGCGATGCCACGCTAGAATTTCATTCCCTCGCCTTAGGATAAAATCAGCCTTATTCATCAAGTAGGAAAACCCACTGTTCGTTTGGCTACTAATAATGCGAATAATACAATTATTACTCCCAGCCTCCCGCAATCTTTGATGGTAATAGTTGTTCAATAGGTGCAATAAAATACCAACTCTTATCTCGAGCATCACTTTGCCAAAATTTAATTTCCTTTTTTCTTATGGACTTCACAGACCACATTGAATATTTTATTCAGATACTGTAGCAAACAACTGACACTCTTTAAATCACTACTCGAATAACTTTAAATACGTTTAAACAGTTTATACCGATAGTAAATGCAATGCCCGTTAATCTAATTCAAGTCCAAAATCATTGGCTCAGTCGGTAGCGCGCCTGGCTCGTAATCTGTAGTTCCCAGGTTCGAGTCCCAGCTGGGTCAGCGTTGAGATTTATCTCCGCAAAATTCCCCGCCTTGTCCAAGGTCAGTAGCTGACACCGATGGGCTTGGAAAGGCCGCCGTCCGTCGGATGGGACGTTAAGCCGTGGGACCGTGTGCGGGAGAGCCATACGCTGTGAACGTTAAAGAACACGCTGGATGGCCTTGACGGGAGGCTACCATCTGTCTTCCAACAGCTGTTTCAGTGTGTCCCCTCCCCCAACCTTCTGTGAGCCTTCAGGATCCCTGAGACCTGGCCATTTAGCCCCTTGGTGTGCAAAAAAAGTGCCGCTCAAAGGTACTATATAGTGAGTAGAATTTCAGTGTTATAGCTTTAAAGTCAGGTACCACTGAAAAAAAGATCTAGTGTCAAGTCCTATTCCACTTTGAATCTATTTCCGCATTTGTTCTTCAGATAATGCAAGAAGAAAAATTATTTCTTGCTGAAAGGCAATAAAAAATAGAGAAATTTCTTTAAATATTTCGCGTTTTTTTATTATTCTGATATTTTTCCTCGAACCACTGATTCAGTATGATGTTCAGAAACTGAAGCTCCGCTTAATAAAAAAAACTATTGACAAATTGTTTTTAATTTTCTATTGACAAATTTTTATTAATTGTATTTTAATCGTAAAGCATAAATATAAAATATGTTGACATTGAGCAATATTAGTTGGAATTGAATACTGCAGATTAACACTACATGGAAGTAGAAAGTTAATCGGGTAGTTCTGTAATATTTCCGCCAATTATAATTCATTTGTTTGCTTCCACGTACATTTCAGCTTCACTTACGAAATGTTATCATTTGCTCCACAGTTTTTAAAAAGAGTTCACCGTTCAGTATGTGAGAATCTGACAAATTTCGTTCATTGAGAGACTGACGTGTCAGATTTATGTTTAATAGCGTTCGTTTTGGGTTGGGTTGTTTTAACTCTGAGCCGCACTATTTTGCACACCATGGGCTAAATGGCCAAGTCACATGGACCCCCCAAGGCTCAGAGAAGGTTGGGGGAGGGGACCCACTGGAACAGCTGTTAGGAGACAGATGGTAACCTCCCGTTCATCTCCATTCAGTGTGATCTTTATCGAGCACAGGGTATGTCTCTCTCGCACACGGGCCCACTGATTAACGTCTCATCCGACGGACGGCGGCCTTTCCAAGCCCATCGGTGTCCCCTACTGACCGTGGGCAGGAAGGGGAATTTTGCGGTGATAAATCTCAAAGCGTTCGTGTTATCATATACTGAAATATTTTCATTAGTGTCATACTCAAAAAGAGTATTACGAATTTACAACTTTTGAAACATCAAAATAAGCTTTATTTTATTTAAAAGCTTGGAACAAAAACAATGCAGATTTATCAGATTTAAGCTGCTTTCTTCTGAATCAGGTTCTTCTGAGAGAAAATTTTGATATGGCAATTGATCTATTGTCGTCAGAGTGTCAAATGCTAAATGTCAATCTTGATGAGCTTTTTGATGAATTTACTTACTTGCGAACATATTTATCAGGAAAAGGCAACGAATGGTTCAATTCTACGCCCTTGCTAAGAAATGGTGCGAAGCTCTTCTTCATATGAAAGAAAATAATGTGCCGCATGCTAACATGAAGAAAGTTGTTAGTCTTGTGATGTGCCTCCCTGGAAGCAAAGCTTTAGTTGAGTGTTTTCTTGCATGAATTACATTTGGAATGATGAAAAATCACAGTTGAAAGTGAAAACAATTCAAGCTCTCATAGCTGTTAAAATAAACATTAGTTTATCGTGTGAGGCCTTTAGTGAGAAAATATCAGCAAACCCTTCTATATTGGGAAAAAAAATCATTCTTCGGGCAAATATACAGCAATTAATTAGTAAAACGCAAACATTTATGTAAAACGAGTTTTCAAATGTTCAAATAAAATGATTATTATTTAAATTATTATTACTATAGAATGAGTATTATTTAAGGTCCCACATCAGGCTCTGCGATGGCTGCTCATATTAGAGTGTACCTCTCTGATTACTGGGGTTAAGCACTGTTGGGTATGGTCAGTAGTTTGAGGGGTGACCGTTCTAAGGCAGTCAGTGCTGATCGGTGGCATAATGGCTAAGATCCCGCCGAGGACGTTTATAGCCCATCAAAGTACTCATCCTCTACTAGGAGTAGGGGATGGGCCCCTTTAAAAAACGGTCCGGTGTCCCAGGAAACTCCAAGAAAAAAATGGTCACCTTACATTACATGGCAAGCTTCTATCTGTCTCTGCCAAGCAGTTGGGTCTCCCCCAACCTTTCCTGAAATTCAGAATCCTTGTGACCTGATCCTTTAGCTCATTGTTTGCAAAAAAGTGCTGCTCAGACAAAAAAAGGTAGCTCCACTGGCCTTAAAATCATACACCAACCGAAGTGAAAAAAGCAAGAACTATCAACACCTCATGTAAAACAAAATGACAAGCTCAAATTTGCATAAAGCATTATGAAACAATAAATAATTTTAATTTTGCATAGAAATAAGTTTCTGTAATGATCTCTGGTGTGTCCCTCATGGGTGAAAAATGGAAAAACACTAATGAGAAATTTATTAGTAATTGCAGCCTAAAAGAAACAACATCCTCTGAAGTACATGTGCAGTATGCATTCACAGTATTAGTAAACAGCAATTTTGGAATCTTTTTGTGAAAATAGTTTAATACTAACTCCTATGTATCAGATTTTTTTTAGCAAAGGTTAAAAAAATTGATTTATATGTTAGTTACCATAAAGTTTCCTTCACGTAAATCTTTTTGTCAAAAATAAAAGCATTTCAATTAAATCTCTGCTATTCACAATCTTTAATACATATAGGAACATCTTAATAAATTAGATTTCCATTGTAATGAATAGAGAAAAGTTAATTTGAGAAAACGTAGTGCTTAATCTCACTTAATTTTAAAATTTTATTTTAGTTGTAAGGATTTTACCAGGCCTACCACAATTTTAAATAAGTGAAAAACCCAGGCACCATTTTTATTTTTGTATGTGGGGGGTAAATAATTTTATTAACTTCATATTTGCAATATCATAAGTCAGAAGCTTTCAATTCGCATTCAGGGCTCGATCTAGGAGCTGAAAAAAGGAAGAGAAATGTTATACTGCATTGTAAATCTGCTTTCCCCTCCCCATTTACATTTTCCCTGTGCGTTGTGTTCCCCCTAGATCCGGGCCTGTTCACATATAATTTCTTCCGACAGTCCGCTACAGTTCTGAAATAAGCTATACAAGATATATAATTTATCCGTTTTCTTTTTTTATAATGGAAGATTTGTAGATTTTTTCATCCATTAGGACTCTAGTTTTCGTTTGATTAACAATTTGTTAATATTTCAAGCTGCGATCTGTTACAATGAATCAAAAGTTTGCTTTTGACATAAACATGGAGCAGCTGTTTTGACAAATCGTGTCTGCCACTGCCAAAGTTTAAACATAAGGCAGTAAAAGAACAACAACAACAACAACAACAACAACAAAAAAAATGTTTATTTTAGAATCATCCAAATCAGAGTGGCCTGGGATATTCTAAATGCAAATGAATAATTTTAAACACGCTTTATACAATGAAAACACAATTCGGTTATTTTAAACTAGTTCAAATATAATGTGAATTACCCGCAGTAGTGAGCTTTTTGCCAACAAAATGGCGGTCTCCAGCTAGGTATACATTGGTCACGTTTTTTTGCTAATGCACTATCTAGTTCCCATTTATTACACTGAAGTGCCATTGAATTAGGGATAGGAGACGATTTCCAAATTCAGTATCGCAAGTCCCGTATTTGCACGCATGCATGGCTGAAACTCTGGTCATATAGAGCTGTCATCTTTGACTTCTCCAAGTATTCATCATGAGAAGCATAATGGAAAAGGTGTGGGATTTAGATGCATTTGACAGAGGGCAGATTGCAGATACCCGACGGATGGGACACTTGATCTCCGAAATTATCAACGAACTTGGACTTTCTGGTACGACAGTTTCAAGAGTGTTCTGGAAATATGAAAATTCCTGCAAAAAAGCAACCACCTGGACAAACTGCAAAGGACAACAAGTCTTGAATGATCATGGACTTTATCGTCTGACCTGCACCATATGGCCAGATAGAGGCCAGACATTATCGGAAATTACCTATCAAAATGTATTCTATCTAAATATATTTATACCCAAGTATTCGTCATGAGAAACATAATGGGAAAGACGTGGGATTTCGATGCATTTGACAGAAGGCAGATCGTAGGTACCCGACGGATGGGACATTCGATTTCCGAAATTGTCAACGAACTTGGATTTTCTTGTACAACAGTTTCAGGGGTGTTCCGGGAATATAAAAATTCTGACTAAAAAACAAGCACCCGGTCAAACTGTAAAGCACAACCAGCCTTGAATGATCGTGGGCTTCGCCATCTGACCTGCATCGTATGGACAGATAGGGGCCAGACATCTGAACTCACCTCCCATCTGAACGTGGGCTCCAGCAGGGAAGTCAGTGCACAAACCGTGCAACGCTCACTTCATTGTCTCAGCTTTCCGAGCTGCCGATGGCACAACACTGGGCTCAGTGCCTTGCCTGGGCTAAAGAACATCGAAACTGGACCATTGAAAATTGACAACAGATATCCTGGAGTGATGAATCCTGATTTAAACTTCACCACGCCGATGGGGGACTGAGGTTATGGCGCCAACCCCATGAATCTTGCATGTCAGGTCAGAACAATACAAGCTGGTGGTAGCTCAGTGATGGCCTGGGGTGTCTTCAGTTGGATATCTGTGGGACGTTGGTATGTGTATTGTTGACTCTCAATGCATCCGGTACGTAGAACTCATGGCTGACCGTTTACACCCATTTATAGCCATCATGCACTATCGAGCAGAGTGTTTGGGCCTGTGTCCCATCAGTGACGACCTTGAGAGAATTGTGGACAATCGCAATACCTGTGGAACATTTACGTAAGCTTGTCGAGTCCTCGCCTCATCGTGTGGTGACTGTTATAAGGGCCAGAGGGGGTCCAGCACGTTACTAGGTTGATATCCCTAATTCAATGGCACTTCAATGTATATGTAGGATAATTATCCATACGAGCAACATGACCAAACCAAAGGAGTCTCTCCGCACAATATGCTATCCTGTTTACAAAGCATTCAAGTTTCACTGCTGTAACTAACCCTAGAAATAATCAAACTCTTAAACAGTCATCTTATTTTTACATTTAAAAATGTTCCAGTGTAATATGCACTCTGGGCGCGGGGAGGCCGATCTTGGTTCCTGTTCAACTCCTAGCCAAGATGATATTATGCATAATATACCTAATTTAATTAGGATAAAATTTGCAGTGCTACCATAAAATAAAACAGAGTTATCAAGTTGTGCTGCATATGTAAAAAATCAGGACATTTTCCTTTAAAGTGCGCATTAAATGAAAGGGAAATGCAAAAAAACCAGCTCTTAGTAGTTTCGCAAATGTCAAAACGGAAGCAATACAAGAAGAAGAAGTAAAAAAGCACAAAACGAAAAAATAAAAATATTGGAAAAATTTCAAAAAAAGAAAAGAATTGCAAGAAAATAATGATTCCATACAAGGCACAACAAGCTTTAACACCTTTGAACCTGAAAGCTCATCAAATAATATCGAAGGGGTTGAAGAAAATATCAAAGTTGCAAATTTTGACCTCGATGACCAAAATAATATAATTCTAAATGGTTTGGACAAGGATGTCTCAACGAGCAAAAATGCCGACAGTGAAAGTTGAACCACAATAATTTCAAAAAATAGAATCCTTGATGCACAACTGGCAGACATTTTTACTTTCTGGCCAAAGATCCTTCAAAGCCTCTAAATGGCAACTGGACAACTAAATAAAATATTTCCCACTTGGAATAATGCTTCACAGAAGAAACAATATAAAACATAAATATAAGATAGCTCTACAAAATGAAAAAACCGAAAGAACTTCTCAGGCAGACATCATCTCTATTAATCATAGACTGTGCTGGGAAATTACGCATTTGAAATAGAATATGACTTCTCGCCAGCTTCGCTCACTTCTTTGTATGTATTTTTTTTTGCTTGGCTCTCCTGGGTTTTGGCGCTGATTTTTGAATTTGTTTGCTGAAAGTTTGTCATTGACTTAGAATCTGCATCAATTTATTTTTCTCTTGATTTTTCTCTTGAAAATTTTTTTTTCTCTTGTAAAATTTTTTTCTACTTCTCCCTTATTTTTTTTTGCAAATTCTCTCTAAATTGTCTTTATTTTCGACACTTCCTTTCATTTACCTCATTTTTTTTAATTGCTCCTTGTTTTAAATTCCTTTTACATTTAACATTTCAGTACCCACCAATGGAATTTCCTTTTCTACATTTACTCTCCCGAACTTAATCCAGCTTCATAAACAATTTCCTTTGGACTTATCCGGAATAGAGGGTAGCAGCAGCATAACTAAAGGCTACGGAATATTTCATATCTGGCCAAGCAATAAGCATTGGGTCATTCTAAAATAACGTGAATTATATAAGAAAATAACTTTGTTAAATTGGTTCTTTTGCAATCAATTTATCTTGCATTTTATGCTGTAGAATTTTTTAAATCCTTTTGGTCTCTAACTTTTAAAAGTTTCGTTTTTTTTAAATGTAATATTTTATGCTTTTTAAATGTATGTTATATATCTATAATATTTTTTACGTATAATGTAATTTGACCATTATCATAATCAGTTAATATTTCAACTAGAGTATTTTTTCATCATGTAAAAAAAATAAACTAACTTAATATGTTACAACTAATTCACACTGTGTTTATGGGCACAAACATATGGCCGTCTTATGCTTCACCTGTTGTTACGGCTATCTTCTGTTTTCTATAATCATGGATAGTAGAGCACCTCAATGGGTAGAAGCATTGAGGTAGTAATTACTAAAGACAGGACTCCTGGATGGCCATGAGCACAGACGGGTGTGTCTGCCGACTGTTTAATGAGGCAAGAATACCCATGATGCCTTGCGATTTGGCTGCAAACAACGATGAAAGCTATTTAAAAATGCTTAACAAATGATTTAAATGAGGCAGATTGTTTTATATTTCAATGAGGCTATTCCAGTGTAGTAATTAAAGCAAAATAGATTTAATTAATACGCACTTACTGATTTTTATCGGATGAAAAACGAAGAGGCTAGAAACTGCTTCTCTTTCAAATCGAGGTTTTGTACGAAAATTAAAAAAAAATTCGATATGCTCTTAATATGTGATTAAAGCTGAACTAAATTGATTGCAAATTTGGCAGACTTTAATTGAACCCGTTAAAACAAGAACAATGGTAAACATATTTTAAAATCTAACACATGATCAAATTTTTCAGCTTAAGCGAAAGTCCTCAAAATTTATAGACCTTAATAGTGCAAATCCGCACCTCATTTAAAAAAGTATGAAAAGTCACATTTATTTTTTTCTTTCATTAAAAAATATAAATTTTTATTAAAAATTCAAAGAAATAATCAGAGAATGTAAACTTTTTTTTATTCAGCTGAGGCAGGAAATCAAATTTCCTCCCAATGAATGACAGAATTTAATTTCAACCCATATATTATAAGCTTGCACAATATATAATACACTTTGGCAAAATAAAAAATGCAAAGCAGACGCCTCATAAATTTAATGCCATATGCTTAATATTTCTGATTGTAATAAAAATAATAAATACCCCCTCAAGCAGCTACTTCTAATAAAATGTACGAAAACATTCTTTTAATTTCATGTTAATTCAGGCTTTAAATCAATGCAATTTCATGCAAATATTATTAGTTTCATATATTAAAAAATTCGTGAACAACATTCGACTTAGACAGAAAGGTACACTGAAAAGTTGATAACCCTTTATGTTTAAATCCCTTAATTTAACAATTTCAATTTTTAATTTATTACAAAGAACACATCTCGCAATTTTCGTAAAGTACTAACCTATGAAATGTCAAATTACTTCCTTTGCAGCATTTATTTTTGCATCCGTACGCATAGCATGAAGTAGGCATTTCCCTGTTGACTTAGGGGACGGGGGTGGCTCAGTCGGTAGCGCGCCAGGCTCGTAATCTGTAGTTCCCAGGTTCGAGTCCCAGCTGGGTCAGCGTTGAGCTTTATCTCCGCAAAATTCCCCGCCCTGCCCACGGTCAGTAGGGGACACCAATGGGCTTGGAAAGGCCGCCGTCCGTCGGATGGGACGTTAAGCCGTGGCCCGTGTGCGGGAAAGACATATCCTGTGCACGTTAAAGAACACGCTGGATGGCCTTGACGGGAGGCTACCAACTGTCTCCCAACAGCTGTTCCAGTGTGTCCCAACTTTCTCTGAGCCTTCGGGGTCCATGTGACCTGGCCATTTAGCCCATGGTGTGCAAAAAAGTGCCTCTCAGAGGTAAAACAAACCAACCCTGTTGACTTATTAAAAACACCCAACTTCCTCCTCACTATCGACTAGCAACGGACGCCATGACGTGTTCATGGCGTCCGTTGCCAGTCCTGTCTCTAGTAATATTGCCTCAATGGGTAGGAGTTGGTTTGTTGCCACACGATTTTTACTATTACTTCTTCGTTGCGTTTATCATTTATCATATGAATTGGCAACATTAGTAGTGCACTTGTAGCGTGAGTGAGGTATGTGACTGCTGGCGGGTTGAATGTGTGTATGATAAAGATGATCGTTTAAGGTAAATGAGTATTATTTAACATATTTCATTTTTGCTGTGAGTTTGATTTAACGAAATAAATATTGGAAATAATATATGTAGTAGTTGAAAGTTATGGTAATGTCAAGGAACACCATGTAAAGATTTTCGTATTTTCAATTTTTGAAAGTAATTCAAAGTGTAGATAATTAAATTGAGATATTAATAATTATTTTCGATGAGAATGGACGTTTATTTTTAATGGACCATTATTGATGAATCAGTAAAGTTATAGTGTTTAAATTTTCACACTCTTCAATTATCGTTTATTTTAAGGTGCAAGTTGAGCTATGAATATAATATTATACAGTAGATTCTACTTTGCGTTCTGTTGTAGCATTCCAGGTAATAAATACTAACAAATGACAATTATTTTCTCATTACTAGGGAAATTTTCAATATATTGCAGTGGCATGTGATGCAAACTTTTAAGGGATGTGATCATGTAAAATATTTTGTCAAAACAATTGTATTTTAGTTACCTTATATATTTTGGAAAACCATCCACCAGATATATGTGTCAGTTTTTTAGTTAGGAACTTATCAACCTTCCCAAGCCAAGAGAAAAAAGAATATAGCAAATCCCAAACCTTTATTTAAAATCAGTTCAGCAAAACAAACACTTTAGAACCTTAACTGAGGCTACTAGGAAACATAGGTTCTATACTATGTATGAAATTTTTCCGCAAAATTCCCCGCCCTGCCCACGGTCAGTAGGGGACACCGATGGGCTTTGAAAGACCGCCGTCCGTCGGATGGGACGTTAAGCCGTGGCCCCGTGTGCGGGAGAGCCATACCCTGTGCACGTTAAAGAACACGCTGGATGGCCTTGACAGGAGACTACCATCTGTCTCTCAACAGCTGTTCCAGTGGGTCCCCTCCCCCAACCTTCTCTGAGCCTTCGGGGTCCATGTGACCTGGCCATTTAGCGCATGTTGTGCAAAAAAGTGCCGCTCAGAGGTAAAACAACCCAACCCTATGTTTGAAATTAAAGAGCAGTTTATTTCTTGCAGTAAAATGATAGAAATATTAAAAAGAACTGTGAAAATGCTCACAGATGCCATTGGTCTGGAAAAAGCTGATCTAAATGGATTCACAACTACAGTATGAATTATTGTAAGTCTAAGAGATGTCACCATTAGTGTAACTATTTTTGTGTATTTGAATCTTTTCAAAGAAAGCAATTTATGTAAAGTCCTTAAGTTGCTTTCACAGAGGTTTGACAGAATCCTATCAATTTATGTGCTATAAAGGAGGCTTGTGAGGAAGAAAAGACCTTGACTGACAGTGCAACAGAAGCATCCATGCCTTACACAGGGCTTTAAACAAGGTCCCTTTGATGAGTCGCCAAGTGTGCTAACAACTTGGCAGTGGGACAGTTATACAATTGCTGTGAAATATTTATGAATATAAATGAGAGACAATGAAAAGAGCAAAATATTCTAAAAGATATGATAGATGTAAATATACATACAACTGTAATTTATGTGGGGAAAAGTGCTATATGCCAAACACTTTTAAAACCAATTTTTGTTTCCATTTGTGTTATAAAATTGTTCACTGGAGAAAGGCAAGACCTCGGCAGAAAACCAAGCCAGAAGACAAATGTCCTTACCTTTTCAAACCCATTTGATTGTAGCCTAATGCATCTTGGCCACTGAAATGGTTTAAAATAAAAGATTGCTGTCTGTTATAGAAGCTGTGTAATGAAATAGAACTTGAAACAAAATTGTCATATTTCCCACTATCTGCTATACCATAAGTAAAGTGATAATATCAAAGGAAATAATCTATTTAATCTCATGGTTAAACTTAAAACAAAAAATATATCATTGAAGTCGGTTGCGTGCAATACAAGCAAAAACAATAATTTAGCAACAAGTTCAACTGCAGTTTTTTTTTCTTTTTCAGTGAAAATGCATTTAATGCATCTTTAAATATTATACTGCTATGACCTGATTATACTGCTATTCTTGAAGCATGCATATATGGCCATGAACCATCATAAACTCTGTTTTTAGTACTCCCCAAAAAATAAATAAATTTAAAATATATATAAAAGATTTAAAAAAAATCCTGAACTTGATATCTCAGAAAATAAAAAGCCCTTTCTCTTGCTCAAACTGCTATTACACAACCCAGATAATGGCAAAGCCCTAGTTGCTATTCTTTATTTAGAATGGTCCCCCACTAGCTGGCTGAGAGCTCCAGCAAATTATTTTGTAAATATCTGACAATCTGTGTTCTCAATAAAATAAAGTTGGATGCTGTGGGAACATTTTTTTTATTGGTGGTTTTCAGTGATTTGCATAAAATTACAGCTGTATATGTTTCTGGATCATTTTAGTATATTTTGTGATTAAAAATCTATTTTAGCATTTGTAAATTACTTTTTAATAACGTCATCATTTTTTGTAAATTTTTTTATTTTTTAGGAAATACGGAATTAAATGCTGAATAATTTGGCATGCAATATGCCATACTTCCTTTCATTAGTTATTCGATAAAAAGTTAACTTTTTTTTGTCTGACACAGTTTAAAAAAAAGTCTGGCAACATGGTACAATTCAGTTTTTCAGACCTGGCATAGATAAGGGCAGGGGTGGCTCAGTCGGTGATGCGCCAGGCTTGTAATCTGAAGTTCCCAGGTTCGAGTCCCAACTGCGTCAGCGTTGAGATTTAAACTAAATAAATACCCCCCTCAAGCAGCTGCTTGCCACAGAGTTCTGACAGGAGCCTGTCAGTTTATATGCCATAATAGAAGATCTGAGAGGATGGCAGGACCTCAGCAGAAAAATGATACATACATCTATGCCTTACCCGGGGCTCGAACCCTATCTGCGCAAAACTCCCTGCCCTGCCCACAGTCAGTAGGGGACACCGATGGGCCTGGAAAGACCACCGTCCGTCGGATGGGACGTTAAGCCGTGGCCCCCTGTGTGGGAGAGCCATACCCTGTTCACGTTAAAGAACACGCTGGATGGCCTTGACGAGAGACTACCATCTGTCTCCTAACAGCTGTTCCAGTGGGTCTTCTCCCCCAACCTTCTCTGAGCCTTCGGGGTCCTTGTGACCTGGTCATTTAGCCCATTGTATGCAGAAAAGTGCCACTCAGAGGTAAAACAACCCAACCATAGGTAAGGGATAAAAATGCTAGGAAGATTAAAAAAATTTGGAAGACTATTTTTTTGAAAGCATATTTAGATTACTGTGCAACTACTTTCTACCATTGTTCAGTGTTTTATATGTACAGTGTTTCTATGTATTGTAAGTTCTTTCAATAATCAAGTTAAAAAAATTTCACATACAATAAGCCAAAAAATATTGTAAATTCATTATTATTAGTTATGATTTTGATGTTAATTAATTGCATAAAGAAATATTACAGCAATATGTATTTTATTCATACACAGGACAACATTTTTTGCTTTTTACCTAAGAATCACAAATTTTTGCTTCTGCAAATACAGAGCCATGCCAGTTTATTAAGGAATTTCCATGTTTTGTCAAAAAGAAACCAATTTTGAATCTCTATAACTTCTAAAATACACTTTATCTTCAGCAACAATTTTCGATACAAAGCATATTGTTATGAATTAAACAGATGGAAACTTAGCATGAGTTCCAAAAAATAGTATTTAACAATTATAATTCTAAAATAATGCAATTTATTACAAAAGTATGAATAAAAACATTTATATAAACTAAAGTTGACCAACACACATCTTCATCAGCATAAAAATAAACCTTCAGAAGAACAAAGCACCTTTTTATTATAAAGAATAACCTTACCAATTCCCAAACAAACTAAGTATAACTATGCATCAATTCGTGAACTCTTCCTACAGGAAAGCTGAGATCAGGTCTGCTTGATCGATTAACATATAACCTCCTCAGCCACATCTTTAAGTGTCCTAAACATTCTTCTTTTTCTTACCAGTTCGCTAACAGGATCAACACTAATAAACTTATTTAACCTCCTGAGAACACACAAAATAATTTTCTTTTATACTTTAGTGCACAGACAAGCTACATTTTCCTTCACACTCTAATTCCTACATTTTTTTTTCCTACACCTTGCTTATTCTTTGTTTTTAAGTTAAGTTCATTTAAAGTGGTTGGTGACAATTCTCACACTGTAATACATGTGAACATCAAGACATCACAGGTTCATTGTAACACATTCATCTGTTGTAACAATATTTTAGAAGTTCTAAATTATTCCATTGATATAACATTGAAATAAATAGTGACTGTAATTCACAATGACAACATTTGAAATTCCCTAATAAATTGGTAGGGCCTTCTACTATGTAATGATTTGACTGATATATTCAGTACCTTGATTGTCCTGTTAAGTTCTTTTAAATAGAGGTCTATCTATCCATGCATTTATTCTGAACCTTAATCTACAGTGTTCCTTTCACTTGTTTTGGAATAAATTGTCAAGATATGTGAGCTCTGGTGGAAGCAGTGGTGGATTTACTTCTATACTATGTACACTGAGGAAAAAGAAGAGGGAGAAGACAGGATAATGATGGTTTATATCCTGTGGTAGTACCCAAAACGTAAGATTTCATTAGACACAAAACTAATTATGATTGGCAGCTGCATATGAAGTAAAAGCATTAAAAATTTTCCAATTATTTTGATGGGGTAGATGGGTGAAAATGTGGGAAATTTGATATGAGCTCACAAACTTTCATTTGATGCAGGAACCTGTTATGATCAATTCATAGGTTAGGAAGCTGAGCATAACATCTGTTTTGACAAATCCAGTGACAAATGGAATGCAAAAAAAAAGCACTAAAAAGTATGTTTTCTGAAAAAATATTTTCAATTTTTAAATATATTTCTTTATTAAGAAGAAAAAAAAAATAAAATAAAAAATATTCGTATATGCTTTTGTAAACATGTATAGGGACCTAAACATGCATGCACATGAAGTATGATCCTGGTATTTTGCACAACTATTCAGCATTGACACTCCTTTCTTACTGATCCATGGTGTTCTTTGGTACATCCATATGAGTTCTGCATATAGTACCATATAGATTTCTATGGGACACATTTACAAACATTTGGAACATCTGTGGGACAGTACAGGAATTGTCTGTCAGTATTTAACCAGTCTCACAATCTGCAGTTCCACGGTTTGAGTCTCACAGCAATGTTGACATTTGTCTCTGTTAGCGCCCCCCCCCCCCCCCTATCAGAAAGGAGAAATATACCCACACATTTACCTGCCATTCTGAAATTTAGATCTGATCTACTGGCATTGTAATTTGTTGCAACAAAAAACTGTTCCTAGCCCAATGCTTTAAGCTGCTCACTTGCCACCTGACAATGCAAACACAGCAAGGGTGCGACTCATGTATTGTGGATTTTAACATTTATAGGCACTCAATGCTAACATAAGTATCTTTAGTTATTATTGACACTACTGCAGTCACAAAATTTCGAAAGAAAATTTCACGATAAGCAACCATCTCCTCGGTATACCTTATCACTTCTCCACTTCAAACCTTCTGTGACTCATCTCTTGCCAGCAAGGACTTTATAAAATGAACTTATGACTTGCTATCAATTTTCATCTGTGAAGTTCCTCTCACTTCTTACCACTAATGTATCTAAAATTTCACTTAGTACTTTTGATACTGGGTGATAGAATTTTTGTTGAAATCCTTAAAACATTTAACAGTGTCCTAGAGTACTAAAGATTTTAATTATTGCATTGTGAAGCTGTACTGTAATTTAAGTAGATACTTAGCAATAAGATATTATATTTAAATTTCATAAGAACAATATGATGCATGCAAGATTTGAATTTCTTTGCTAATATCAGTGAAAAAGTGGTATATATATATATTTGTATTTGGCATTATATGAATGAGTTCTTGGAATATGGAAGCAAAAAGCCTTGGCATGAAATTATTCTTACAGTTAGAAGAGTGATTTTTTTTCAAGGATAACTTCCCCCTTCCCCAAACATCTCTGTGGTTATGTTGAGGACCGTTCTCCCTCCTGAAAATTTTTATTTTTTAAACTGTAATTAGTTTTTATAGTTTTAAAACAGGTTTAGTATGATGAAGCCATCCCATGGCCGAGTGGTTAGTACACTTGGTTAGTGATCTAAGGGACCTGGGTTCGAGCCCCGGGTAAGGCATGGACGTTCGTGTTGTTATTCTGCTGAAGTCCTGTCATCCTCACAGACCTTCTACTTTGGCATAACACTGACAGGCTCCTGTCAGAACTCTGTGGCAAGCAGTTGTTTGAGGGGATATTTATTTTTATTAGCTATGTTCGTGGCCGAGTGGTTAGCACGCTTGGCTAATGATCTACGGGACCTGGGTTCGAGTCCCGGGTAAGGCATGGATGTATGTGTCATTTTTCTGCTGAGGTCCTGCCATCCTCTCAGATCTTCTACTGTGGCATATAAACTGACAGGCTCCTGTCAGACCTCTGTGGCAAGCAGCTGCTTGAGGGGGTATTTATTTATTTATTATTTATTTTATGTTTGTGCCAGTCTGTAAATGGTAACTAGGCAGTCACTGGAAGGAGGGCTATGGACCGATCCCATGTGATAATGCACAAAACCAGCCAGGCCTAGTGCCTAAAGTCCAACTCTGCCTTTCATGGTGCAGACTATTAGTACCTTTTAAAAGAGATACTCTTATGGAATGGGGGATCTGCCAGATCAATGTGGACTACTGATCTAGACTACTATGGCTACTTTTTTTTTCTACCCTGCTGAGGAGTAGCCAACCACAGAGTCCTGCTGCTGACTATATATACCAATTGGAATTGAATAATGGCTCTGAGCTGGATTACAGATCCCAAATTTGCACTGATGAGCTTCTGTGGTGGGAAAATCTTTCGCAGTGTTTTCTGTTTGTGGCTTGGCAGCCCCAAGTTGAATAGATTCCCAAGTTAAACAGGATATGTTTTATCAGCTGGCGAATAATCCTGATCTGAGGCCATCACAGGTACCTGAACTCTTTTCTTCTACGGGCATTGTCAAATCCTACATTGGAAGAAGTCTAGGTTAGATGTCTTCAGCCTTTAGTAGTGGGGGAACAGTCTTTATCCCATGCCTGCAATTAGAGGGCTGTTTGATATTGTCGGCATTCCCCCTCTCAATGAACATAGTTTCCTTAAACATCCACTACCATTTTCTCTCCATAGGTAGTTGGAATATGAGGATTCTGCACAGAGATCATTCTCTTGATGTCCTCATACAAGAATTCCACCATTATAATATGGATATTCTCAACTTGCAAGAGACCAGATGGACATATAATGGTCAGATAATTAAAAATAATTTTAAAATTCTCTTTTCAGGAAGGGAAGATAAAAAGCCTCTAATTCTCTTTTCAGGAAGGGAAGATAAAAACTCAAGGCATAGGTTTGCTTCTCAGCAGACATGTTAGTGATGTTCTTCTAGAATCATCCTCAAGCAGTTATGGGCTACGTAGATCCAAGCATATCTGTCCAGAGCTACATCTGCTGTATCTGGTCACTGCACACCAACTCTAACAAGGTTCTGTTTTACATTGTGTGCCCACCACATTCCAGGTCTCCCCCTCTTTCTGAGGCCTTTAGACACACTGTTCATAACCCTAATCATTAATTATAATTATCCATATGGGCAACATGACCAAACCAACGGTCTCTCTCTGAACAATATAATGCTCAAAGGAGGTTGCTGACTCCTTTGTCTAACTTCATCATTACTTAGAAAGTTGAAACACCTAATGCCCAAGATACCAACAGAATCTCTGCATAATATGCTGCTCAAAGGTGGTTGTTGACTCCTTTACCTAACTTCATCATTACTTACAAAGTTGAACCACCTAATGCCCAAGATACTGCACAAGCATCAAAAGCAGCAAGTTTCCTACCACCTTGTTTACAAAGCATCAAAGTTTCACTACCATAACTAACCCTAGAAAGAACCAAACTGTTATACAGTTCAATTTTAGTCTTTAGGTGTATACACCTATTTCTCCACTCTCCATAGATTCTAAATGTCCTAGCAGCAATCCCTATTCTTCTTTTAATCTCATGCTGCACATCACCAGTTTCTGTTACATGGCACCCAAGATAATCATACTGTGACACCTGGTCAAGATTGCAACCATTCAGATTAACTGAATCACAGCCTGCCAGACCAATTTTCATCACTTTAGCTTTCTCTCTGTTTATCACCAAATCTGCTCTACTATCAGTCTCATCAACAGCTGTAATGAAAGAGTTCATCTCAACATCATTTGCCAAAAGTACTAAATCATCAGCATAGTCTAAATCCGAAATTTTCAGATTTCCTTACCATTTAAGGCCAAAACCTCTCCCTTGCAGTGAATTTTGTGTAACATAATCAATGACCAAACTAAAGAGAAAAGAAGACATGATGCACCCTTGTTGGACACCAGAAGCAATGTTAAACAATTGCTACAAGACATACCAACTCTTATACACAACTTAGTAATATTATAGAGAGCTTCCATTATGTTAACTAACTTGTGAATATTATTCACAATCAACCACAAATTATGGTGATCAACAGAGTCAAAAGTCTTTTTGAAACAAGAAAACTAGTAACCAAAAAAGGTTTCTGAAACTCTAAACGTTTCTCAAGAATCTGCCTAAAGTGAAAAAATCTGATCTTCACATCCCTTACCACTTCTAAATCCACACTGCTCATCATAAAATTGCCCATCAACCAGATTCTTAATTCCAATACGCACAATAATGCAAATAACTTTATCTGGGACAGAAAATAGGCTGATAATGCTATAGTTATCAGAAGAACTGCCATTACCTTTTTTTAAAAATAGGGATAATGATAGCTGTGGTATCCTTAGGAACAAAGTTTTTATCATAAAAGATATTCTAAAATTTCAGTCAGCCATGTGATAACTGAAACATTCCCAGCTCTATGCATTTCATTTCACCTGGGGATTTATATAGTTAAAGTTTAGAAATAGCCAAAATAACTTCAGACTGTGTCATCACACAATCATCATCATCATCATCCTCAAGCAGCCATGGGCTATGGAGGTCCAACCAGACTGTGCAATTTAGTTCTCCAAGCAAGTCTATCCTGAGCTACATCTACTGCATCTGGCCACTGCACACCAATTCTAACAAGGTCGTGTTTGACATTGTCTGCCCACCGCATCCTAGGTCTCCCCTTCTTTCTGAGGCCTTTAGGCACACTGTTCATAACCCTATTTGCCAATCTATAATTATTCATATGGGCAACATGGCCAAACCAACGGAGTCTCTCTCTGCACAATATGCTGCTTAAAGGAGGTTGCAAACTCCTTTGCCTAACCTCATCATTAGTTACAAAGTTGAACCACCTAATGCCCAAGATACTGCGTAAGCATCTGGAATCAAAAGCATATAGTTTCCTGTTATCTTGTTTACAAAGTGTCCAAGTTTCACTGCCATAACTAACCCTAGAAAGAACCAAACTATTATACAGTCTAATTTTAGTCTTTAGGTGTATACACCTATTTCTCCACACTCTCCATAGATTCTTAAAAGTCCCGTCAGCAATCCTTATTCGTCTGTTAATCTCATGCCGCACATCACCAGTATCTGTTATGTAGCTCCCAAGATAATTAAACTGTGACACCTGCTCAAGGGTGCAACCATTCAGATTAACTGAATCACAGCTTGCCTGACCAATTTTCATCACTTTAGTTTTCTCTCTGTTTATAACCAAACCTACTCTACTACCAGTCTCATCAACAGCTCGAATGAAAGAGTTCATCTCATCAACATCATTTGCCAAATGGGTTAAATCATCAGCATAATCTAAATAAAAAAATTTAGTATCTCCAGACCATTTAAGGCCAAAATCTTTCCTTTGCAGTGAATTTCGCATAACCTAATCAATAACCAAACTAAGGAGCAAAGGAGACAAAATGCACCCTTGTCGAACACCAGAAGCAATGCTAAACCAATTACTACAAGTCTTACCAACTCTCACACACGACTCAGTGTTATTATAGAGAGCTTTCATTATGTTAACTAACTTTCAGGTATACCATATGATCTCACAATCAACCACAAATTATGACGATAAACAGAGTCGAAAGCCTTTTTGAAATCCACAAAGCTAGCACCCAAAAGTTTCTGAAACTCTAAACATTTCTCAAGAATCTGCCAAAGTGAAAATATCTGATCCACACATCCCCTACCACTTCTGAATCCACATTGCTCATCACGTAATTGATTGTCAACCAGATTTTCTTAATTCTATTAAGCACAATCATGGAAAGAACTTTACCTGGAACAGAGAGTAGGCTGATACCCCTATAGTTATCATAAGAACTGTGATCACCTTTTTTGAAAATAGGGATAATAGCTCTGGTAAAATCCTTAGGAACCATGCCTTTTTCATAAAAGATATTCAAAATTTCAGTCATCCAAGTGGTAACTGAAACATTCCCAGCTCTAAGCATTTCTGTAGTAATTTCATCTACCCCTGGCGATTTATTTAAGTTATATTTAAGTTTATTAATTTAGTTAAGTTTTTTATTAAGTTATATTATTAATTTAATTATTATATTATTATATTTATTAATTTAATTAAGTTTTTTATTAAGTTATATTTTAAGTTTAGAAATAGTCAAAATAACTTCAGATTGTGTTACAGGGCCAACATTAAAGCCACCAATGCATCTATCATCATTACAAATAATGGGAGTAGAATTGACCACATTGTTTAGAACATCACTGAAATGCTCAGCCCACCTAGTCATCACAGAATCCTCCCCTTCTATAACCTTGTTTATCCTTCAATCCCTGTATACCTGTCCGTTTTCTACCACACAAAACATTAACTATCTGGTACAGCTTTCTGCTGTTGTGCTGTCTAACTGCTTCCTCATCTTTGTTAGCCAAGCCATCAAGCCAAAGATTCTTATCAGTAGCTAACTGATCCTTTACACGTTTAGTAAGCTCTCTGTAATCCTTTCTATTAGGACTAGTAGGGTACTGATTAAGGACATTCCTGCAGTTCCTTCTTTCTGAAATAAGCTCAAGTGCCTTATCACATAAATAATTCTGCCTCCTCTGCTCCTTTTTTCCTAAAAGAGTACTGTTAGTTTCCAAAAAAGCCTGTTTAAAATGGCCCCATTCTTCCTCAACTTCAGTAGTAAGCAAACCATGACTGTCATAATGACTAATTAACCTATCATGGTAAACTTTAGCTATAACTGGGTCTTTCAGGGCTTCGGAAGAAAAGGTAAATTTTTTAACCTTAGCACAACACTTTTTAAGTTTAAGTTGCAAGACACTTTTAAAAAGGTAATGGTCAGATCCAATTTCAGTTCCCCTATATATCCTGGTATTCCTAACAGAACTAGCCCATTTGCTGTTAATTAATATGTAATCAATCGTATTCTTATGCAGCCCATCAGGTGAAACCCATGTGTATTTATGTATGTCGTGGTGTTTGTAATATGTGTTAGTTATTCTGAAACCATTGAGTTTACTTACCTGTAGGAGATGTTGTCCATTGCCATTGCAGCTACCAATACCAAAAGGGCCTATCACCCCTCCCCAAAGGTCAGAGTCAGTACCAACTTTGGCATTGAAGTCATCTAGAACAAGGGTAATATCTCCTTTCTTGACAGTATTCAAAATATCCTGAAGTTGTTCATAAAACCTATCCTTCTCATCCTCATCGGCATCCTCAGTGGGGGCATAACAGCAGATAACATTCAGGTCTTTAATGCTTGTCTGAAATTTTGCTGTAAGAAATCTTTCATTAATGCACTCATATCCTAGAAGAGCATCACTAGCGTGTCTGCTGAGAAGCAGACCCACGCCTTGGTAATGCTTATTGTCGTCCCTCCCTGAAAAGAGAAATTTAAGATTATTTTTAAGAATCTGACCTTTATCTGTCCATCTGGTCTCTTGCAAGCCGAGAATATCTAAATTATAATGATGGAATTCTTGTGTGAGGACATCAAGAGAAAAAGCTCTGTGCAGAGTCCTCACATTCCAACTGCCTATGGAGAGAAAATGTTTAGTGGGATGTTTAAAGAAACTATATTTATTGAGAGAGGGAATGCCGACAATATCAAACAGCCTCCTAATCGCAGACATGGGGCAAAGACCCGTTCCCCCACCACTAAAGGCTGAAGCCATCTACACTGGAAGACTTCCTCCAATGTAGAATTTGACGATGCCAATAGAAGCAAAGAGTTCAGGTGCCTGCGATGACCTCTGCTCAAGATTATCCACCAGCTGATAAACATATCCTGTGAATCTGTTCACTTGGGGCTGTCAACCCACAAACAAACAGAAAACACAGCGGAAGATTTTCCCTCCACAGAAGCCCACCAGTGCAGCAAAATCAGGATCCATAATCAAGCTCAGAGCTATATATCTGTCCAGTCCAGTGGGTTTATATGGTCAGCACCAGGACCCTGTGTGGTTGACCACTCCTCAGCAGGGTAGAAAAAAAAGAAAAGTAGCCATAGTTGTCCAGATCAGTAGGCCACACTAATCTGGCAGCCCTTCCGTTCACTTCCACAAGAGAGTATCTCTTTTGAAAGGTACTAACGATCTGCACCACGAGAAGGCGGGATAGCCTGTCAATAATTAAAAACATTAAAGCCAGCAATGTATCTCTGTTGAAGAGGGTGCCAACATTAAAGCCAGTAATGCATCTGTCATTACAAACATGGCAGTAGAATACTCGCATTGTTTAGAACATCACTAAAATGCTCAGCTCTCTTAGCCGTGACAGAATCCTGACAGGTTCGGCCTGACTTGCAGTCAGCATTCCAATTTATCCCAAAGGTGTTCCATGGGGTTGAGATCAGGGTTTTATGCAGGCTGATCAGTTCTTCAACATCCATAATGTTGGGAGCACAAAATTGTCAAGAATGTCATTATAGGCTGTGGCCTTCAGAGGCTAGGGGCCTAGCCCAAATCATGAAAAACAGCCCCAGAGTATAATTCCTCCTCCACTAAACTTCACAGTTGGCACAACACTGTCAAGCAGGTAGCATTCACCTGACAGATTCGGACATCCTATACCACTCCAACTGATGTTTGGCATTGATCTTTTTGATGTTAGGCTGCTTGGCCATGGAAACCCATTTTCTGCAGCTTGCAGCGAACTGTTATGGTGCTGGATTTGCTTCTAGATGAATTTTGGAACTTGGTGGTAAGTGTTGCAACTGAGGATTGGCGATTTTGTTGCACCACCTGCTTTAGCACTCAGTATTTCCACTCTATCATTTTACATGGTCTACTGGGTTTTGATTGCATGGATGTTGTCCCTAGGCATTTCCACTTCACAATAACATCACTTACAGTTGATTGGGGCAGCTGCAGCAGGACTGAAATGTCGCAAAATGACTTGTTAAGATGGCATCCAATGACTGTGCCATGTTGAATGTCAGTGAACTCTGCTGTACTGCCTATTCTGTTCATGTGTGTCTATGAGGTTTGCCAGGCCACATGCTTCCTTTTATATGTGTTTGTGCCATGGCTGTGGCATATATGGGCAAATCCACTACTCAGAAGAGTTGTCCAGATACTTTTGATCAGATAGTGTAGGTTCCTTTGGTGTTGGTAGCTGCAAATGGCAATGTCTCCTACAAGTAAGTAAACTTATGGTTTGAGAATAACCCTTATCACAAACACTGCCAATTAATTTGCTTTGACTAGCCTGTTACCAATCTTTCTATTGCTTTCCATTCTTTTGTGCATGTAGTAAAGTATTTGAAGAGATAAAAAAAAATAATTTTGGGTCAGATGAGTATTATGAAATATTATGGTTTGCACCTTCTGAAATGGGCGGGGGTGGCTCAGTCGGTAGCGCACCAGGCTCATAATCTGTAGTTCCCAGGTTCGAGTCCCAGCTAGGTCAGCATTGAGATTTATCTCCGCAAAATTCCCCGCCCTGCCTACTGTCAGTAGGGGACACTAATGGGCTTGGAAAGGTCGCAGTCTGTTGGATGGGATGATAAGCTGTGGCCCCGTGTGCGAGAGACCATACCCTGTGCATGTTAAAGAACACACTGGATGGCCTTGACGGGAGGCTACCATCTGTCTCCCAACAGCTGTTCCAGTGGGTACCCTCCTCCAACCTTCTCTGAGCCTTTGGGGTTCATGTGACCTGGCCATTTAGACCATGGTGTGCAAAAAAAAGTGCTGGTCAGAGGTAAACAACCCAAGCACCTTCTGAATCTCCAAAAGGTTAAATTGCACCCTCTAATGGTGGAATGCCGTTCCGTGGCCGAGTGGTTAGCACGCTTGGCTACTGATCTAAGGGACCTGGATTCGAGCCCGGGTAATGCATGGATGGGTGTGCTGTTTTTCTGCTGAAGTCTCGCCATCCTCACAGACCTTCTACTATGGTGTATTAAACTGATCAGGCTCCTGTCAGACCTCTGTGGCAAGCAGCTGCTTGAGGGGGTATTTATTTATTTTAATAATAATTTTTTATTAATAATTTATAATAATAATATAATCATTTTTAATTTAATAAATACCCCCTCAAGCAGCTGCTTGCCACAGAGGTCTGACAGGAGCCTGTCAGTTTATATGCCATAGTAGAAGGATCTGAGAAAATGGCAGGGCCTCAGCAGAAAAATTTGGAAATTGCAAAATTTTGAATGGATATTGTAAACAAATATGCTTACTAGAAATTTAAAATTTGAAGATGGAATGTGAAGGTCACAAGGTTTGCATTGGGAACTATGAGTTCAGCTGTTATCCCAAGGCAGGTGGGAAAAAGCACCTTTTTTTGTTTTAAGAGAGAATTCGAAATTTCTTTTTAGTTGGATTGTTACTAATGAAACATTATTAATGGGATTTTTCAAATCCTTTGGTAGTTTGAATTACATCATTAGAGCTCACTAAATATGGAAAGAGCAATGTTTTTTAACGAATAATGCAAGTGATCTGTTCAGGATAGAAATTTAAAATATGAGTATCGAAAGATATTGCATTGACTGTGCGATTCATCCCATTTTATTGGAGGAGTGTGACAAAAGTAACCTTTTAATTTCAAATGATATTAGGCAAATACTTTTTATGTTGTATAAGTACTAATAGAAAAAAAAAATTTTATGTTGTATAAGTACTAATAGAAAAAAAAAAACAGAAAAAAAAATTAAGTACTATTAGATTTTCATTTTCTTCATCATCCATTAGTGCGAATTAAAACTTTTAAGGAGTGCAAAAGTAGGTAAATGAAAAACTTAATTTCTTTGAAAATGAGATTCCCATATGGGATATAAATATGAAATATGCCAAATATTTCATTTTGAAACATTTTTTTAATCAGAGAAAACTATGTCCTATAATTGAAAAAAATATATTTCTTGGTTCATCTCTTTACAAATTTCAATTTCATTTTAATCTTTACTCTTCTTTCCTTGTTGAAATGCAGAGAACTCATTTCTGTAAACCTGAATTGTATTCTTTCATTCAAGATCAATAGTAGCCACTAGTGATTAACCTTCTTGCTGGTTTAACCCATTTAGTATCGACGGTGTAGGTATACATTCACAGAATCTGAAATGAGAGGCCAAGGACATACATCCGTTTTTAGTACAACACACAAAAGTTAAAAAAAAAAATAGAAATATCGAATTTTAATATATATATACTTGGAAAACTTATATTTTAGGGGTATTAAAATGCCTTTAGCCGTCCCATGGCAGAGTGGTTAGTGCGCTTGGCTACTGATCTAAGGGATCTGGGTTCGAGCCCCGGGTAAGGCATGGCTGTTTGTGTCGTTTCTCTGCTGAGGTCCTGCCAACCTCTCAAACCTTCTACTATGGCATATAAACTGACAGGCTCCTGTCAGACCTCTGTGGCAAGCAGCTGCTTGAGGGGGTATTTATTTTTATTTTATTTAAAATGCCTTTCTAATTTAGGATGAATTTTATTCTAAAGTGGCATAAAATATCCCTTCCACACTTCCAATAGCCATTTAGACAGCACAAATTATGGTATCACTGCACTCTGACTTATGGACGAAACATAACTTTCCTGCTGTTAAATTTGTGGTTACAATTATGATCTGAAGTGTTGCCAGTTACTTTTTTCCTTAAAAGTTTGGAAAAACTGCCGAAAATTAACAACAAAATATTTTTTTTTCAGAGCAACTTCAAAGCATTTAGCAAGCATGTACTTTTACTTTTGAATTTCATTTTACTTCTCCCTGCTTTAAATTTTTTTCTATGTTTTTCTTATATTTTTTTCTCTTACTGAATATATATTTTGATGCTGAAAAAAAATATTTTTGGTGTAATCGTAACCACCAAAGTTTCTGTGGTAGGCAGTCCAAAGTGGTTTTAGTTCTGGAAGTGTTGCCACCCAGCTTATATGGCAACAGTATTTTTGTTTTTGCCTTAATGTTGCAATGCCGTTTTGGTTCTCAGTGTATGGTTGCAATGCTGTGTTTGTTTTCGCCATTATGTAGAGATTACGTTTTTGTCGCTGTTTTTGCTGTCAGTGAATAGCACAGGTGCTATTTTTGTCATTGGTCTTTTTTGCTGTTGGTGAATTGCACAGTCAGCAGTTTTGCATTGCCGTTTACTTGTCGCCATTTCTCCCATGATATTTTGTTGTGATAACATTCTAAACAGTATGGTTAGTTCTACTCCCATTATATGCAATGATGATAAATACATTACTGGATTTAATGTTGGCCCTATATCACAGTCTGAAAGTTAATTTGACTATTTCTAAACTTAAACTACATAAATCTCTAGGGATAGATGAAATTACTACTGAAATGCTTAGAGCTGGGAATGTTTCTGTTACCACATAGCTGATGGAAATTTTGAATATCTTTTATGTTAAAGGCATTGTTCCTGAAGATTTTATCAGAGCTACGAGGGGTGATCATAATTCGTGGACTGACGCCATAAGTACTCATGCATAGTGCTTTTTCCAAAGTAACACTAGATGGTGCTGTGCATGACCGCTGTGAAGGACGCCCCATGTGCTAAGGTCATTTGGTGTTGACCTGCTGTTAAGACTGTGATTTGAGTTGCGTGTCATAGGTGTTCGTTCAGAATGTCGGAAATTCAGACAGAACAGTGGTATGACATTTGTTATTGTGTTAGGCGTGGCCTAAGTGCTGCTGCGACTGTTGAAGAGATGAGTGAAGCCTATGGTAATGACTGTCTTTTGTGCCATTTTTAAGTGGCATAAGCGATTCAAAGAAGGACGTGAATCTGTTGCCGATGACCCAAGACCTGACCAGCCTTCTTCCTCAATAACTCTTGAACAAATCGGAAGAGCCCTGGCAATCCTGAATGAAGACAGATGATTGTGTTTTTTAACATCAAAGGTTGTTATTCACTTTGTGCCTTGTGGAACAACCATGAATAAAGAAGCCTACTTGAAGGTTCTCAGAACCAAACTTCTGCGTGCCATTTGTGAAAAACATCTGGAACTTTCTGGTGCAACTTGGTTTCTTCATCATGACAATGCCAGACCCCATATGGCTAATATTGTGCAGCCATTGATCATGGCAATAGGTGTTAAGGTTCTGCCACATCCTCCATATTCCCCAGACTTAGCACCCTGCGATTTTTTCCTCTTTATGCGACTGAAGAAAGCTTTGAAAGAGAAATATTTCACATCTGATGACGAAGCTTGCAGAGCCACAACAACAACACTGCACGCTTTTGAAAAATGGTGCTTTTAATGCCTGGGTACAACGATGGCAAAAATGTGTGAAGTTCAAGGGAGAGTATTTTGAGAAAGACAAATGGCACGAAGATTCAGAGGATGATATTCAATGTAACTTTTTGCTTCTTTCGACAAATTAAATAATCACGCTATGTATTATCCCTATTTTTAAAAAAAGTAATTCGAGTTCTTATGATAACTATAGGTGTATCAACCTACTTTGTGTTCCAGGTAAAGTTCTTTGCATGATTTTGCTTAATAGAATTAAGAATCTGGTTGACATGCAATTGTGTGATGAGAGTGTGGATTCAGAAGTGGAAAGGGATGTGTAGATCAGATTTTTTTCACTTAGGCAGATTCTTGACAAATGTTTTTAATTTCAGAAACCTGTGGTTACTACTAGCTTTGTTGATTTCAAAAAGTATAATAACTGCATAACTCTCCAGGTGTATATGAAATTACTACTGAAATGCTTAGAACTGGGAATGCTTCGGTTAGCACATGGATGACTGAAATTTGAATATCTTTTATGATAAAGGCATAGTTCCTATGGCTTTTACCAAAGCTATTATTATCCCTATTTTTAAAAAAGGTGATAGCAGTTCTTATGATAACTATAGGGTTTTTATCCTACTTTCTGTTCCAGGTCAAGTTTTTGCATGATTGTGCTTCATAGAATTAAGAATCCGGTTGATGGACAACTGTGTGATTAGCCCTACATATGTTAGCTCTATATCACAGTCTGAAGTTATCTTCGCTATTTATAAACTTAATAAATCCTTAGGGGTAGATGAAATTACTGCTGAAATGATTAGAGCTGGTAATGTTACGGTTACCACATGGATGACTGAAATTTTGAACTCCCCTAGATTTTACCAAGTTGCCTGAATGTGAATTCAGAAGTGGTAGGGGATGTGTAGATCAGTTTTTTTTTTCATTTAGGCAGATTCTTGAGAAATATTTAGAGTTTCAGAAACCTTTGGATACTAGCACTGTACATATCAAAACGGCTTTTGACTCTGTTGATCTTCATAATTTATGGTTGATCATGAAATCTTACGGCATATCTGACAAGTTAGTTAACATAATGAAAGCTCCCTACAAAAGCACTGAGTTGTGTGTGAGAGTTGGTAAGCTTGTAGCAATTGGTTTAGCATTGCTTCTGGTGTTCTACAAGGGTGCATTTGTCTCCTTTTCTCTTTAGTTTGGTTATTGATTATGTTGTGCAAAATTCACTGAAAGGGAAAGATTTTGGGCTTAAATGGTCTAAAAATATCTGATTTAGATTATGCTGATGATTTAGTCATTTTGGCATATGATGCTCATGAGATGAATTCTTTCATTAAAGCTCTCTGATGAGACTGGTAGTAGAGTAGGTTTGGTGTTAGAGAGAAAACTAAAGTGGTGAAAATTGGTCAGGCAGGGTGGTTCAGTCAATCTGAATGGTTCCACACTTAAGCAGGTGCCACAGTTTAATTATCTTGGGAACTATGTAACAGATAATGGTGATGTGCAGCATGAGATTAACAGACAAATAGGGACTTTTAAGAATCAATGGAGAGTGTGGCGAAATAGG
Source organism: Ryuthela nishihirai (assembly GCA_038380435.1). Classification (NCBI taxonomy): domain Eukaryota; kingdom Metazoa; phylum Arthropoda; class Arachnida; order Araneae; family Heptathelidae; genus Ryuthela; species Ryuthela nishihirai. The sequence continues at coordinate 18,391,210 of JAWZYU010000001.1, read as the reverse complement.
CATATATACACTTAAAGACTAAAATTAGACTGTATAATAGTTTGGTTCTTTCTAGGATTAGTTATGGTAGTGAAACTTGGATGCTTTGTTAACAAGATGGTAGGAAACTTGATGCTTTTGATTCTAGATACTTATGCAGTGTGTTGGGCATTAGGTAGTTCAAATTTGTAAGTAATGATGAGGTTAGGCAAAGGAGTCGGCAACTCCTTTGAGCAGCATATTATGTAGAGAGAGAATCCATTGGCTTGGCCATGTTGGCGAGAGAATCCATTGGCTTGGCCATGTTGGCGAGAGAATCCATTGGCTTGGCCATGTTTTGTATCAATGCGACCAAGACTTTTAGTTCTAGAAATAAAAGTGCTTATAGATGTCATGGTCAAATGCTTCCTACGTGAGTCCTCCCCTCTCAACTCAAAGACCAATGATTCTTGGAGGTGGAGAGAGGGATGGAAGTCTCCATTCCAACTGCAACAGGATGCATTTGCAGCTCTGTTCACAACTGTGGGAGCTGAAGTTTTATGAAGGTTGATGGTGTGGATGATGGCCAGCTTCTCAGGTTCCCGGATGCTGCACTCCAAATGAAGGTCGTTACTGTCAGCGTGAGTTATTGGGCCACACCTAGCATCTTTGCAACAAGGTGTGAGAGCTGCACTCTCCATGTAATGTTTCACCCGACGATGTGGAAAGAGCAGGAAGAAGAGAGTCCTTCTGTGAATGTCTTGAGAAGGGGATGCTTTGATGAGGCTCAGGAGAGAGAGCCAGCTGGACTAAAACTGCATCCTAGCTAGGACCAGGGGATGAGGCCAGCTAATATTGTTTGGTGCAGTTTGTAACTACTGATCTATGGAAGTATTGTGTCCCTGAGAGTGAATTATGTCAGAGAAGTAAATGTTCATAGATGTATATAGAATAAAGGGTGTAAATAGGAATGGTGCATATCTGAGTTATCCAGAAAAGTTGTGCAAATGTCTCACTCACCAAATGTCCACTTGCACAGGTGAACACTTTGAAGATGACATATGGTCCTACAAGTTCTGATGTTCCAGCAGTCTGTTAAAAATACTTTTCCACTCACTAGTTCTTTGAGTCAATTAAGTTTTTCCAAGGAATGTAAATTTACATGTATAGCAATATTCTTTCTTGTTAGTTTTGGTATAAACCAGCTATTCAAGTTGAAACCTCTCCCACATCTGTTAATTCTTGTGAACGCACTTAGATTTAGATACTTCTTGTCCTTGATGAATTCAATTTCCATTATTGAAAAGTTTCATATACTGACTTTGGTCTATTTTTATCTTTTAAAATAGACTGAGTTGTTTTCACTTTGTCGTCTGTCTGCCTGTCAGTAGACATCCATTTTTTTTGTTTATAGACATAAACTAAAAATTCTTTTTGTGTTGAATAGGTACTGACAAAATATTTACGATTTGCACTTTCTGAAAATCTCAAAAGCTATAATAATTGGCTCTCTAACTATGGAAATTTTTCAAAATTGCAAATGATGTATTTATGTAAGAAATTTGAAATTTTAATGGTGGAATGTGAAGGTTATCAAGTTTCCATTGGCAGAAATGAGTTGATCCCTTATGACTGGGAAGGGGGAAATGCAACTGTTTTGCTTTAAGAGTTAATTGGAAAAATATTTTTCAGTTGGATTGGTACTAATGAAATATTACAATTCGCATTTTTTAAATCGTTAGGTAGTTTTAATATATATTGCTAGAGATAACAAAATATGGAAACAGCGAAACCTTTAACGAATATTGCAAGTGATCTGTTTAAGGTAGACATTTGAAATTTCAGTGGTAGAGTATCAAGAGATATTCTACTGACAACTAAAATGTGCCCCTATTCTCAGAGGGGTGTGAGAAAAGCAACTTTTTAAACTTAAGAAATAAAAGACAAAATACTTTTTTTTTATGTTATATGATTACAAATAAAATGCTACTATTTACTTACTATATATACACTAAATACTCTTTCCCTTCATCCATTAGCTCAAAATAAAAGTTTTAAGCAGTAAAAAAGTAGATTAACGGAAAACTTCATTCTCTTTGTAACAAGATTCCTATACGAGTCTGAGGCAATATTAAGTTTTCTAGTTAATGTAAAAAATATTGGATTGCTGAAGTTACTGTTTTGGGCCATAAGGTAATATATATTTTGTCAATGAATTATTAGTTTCATTAAATTGATGATTGAGATCATCATCCTCAAGCAGCCATGGTCTACTGTGCAGTTTGGTTCTCCAAGCATATCTGTCCTGAGTTACATCTGTTGTATCTGGACAATACAATTCTAACAAGGTCCTGTTTGACATTTCCTCCCACCACATCCTAGGTCTCCCCCTCTTTCTGAGGCCTTTAGGCACACTGTTCATAACCCTATTCGCTAATCTATAATTAAACTGGGCAACACACAAGGCTTTGAAATGGAAATAGCCGATCTTTACTAATTTCGAGGTGCTGAACATGAAAATGACAATAAAATTTGCCGATTGGCTCTTGGTTAGGAGAGAGAGATGGTCATGTATATATGACTCAATGCACATTGAGTACATATGTAACAATTTCACAACGCTGTATTTTAAACTACAAATTGCAACATATTATGTTGTATTGCATCAGCAAGCCATACACACAACCCCTAGAGGTATTGCATCATTGTCTGATGCAATGTAGTTGAGTCGCGACTTTGTAGCTTTACGATCACAGACAAAAGCAATCGTTAGTTGTAATCTCATAGGGTGAGCAAGTCTTTTGAGTGACTCCCATTTACCCCTGAGTCATAAGTACAACACAAGTGATCCTTGCAGTTTTAATCCAGCAGTAATGATGCCTCGTAACTGTGTTAATAGTGCAGAAAGCCATGGACCAGATCAGCTTTCAAGTACTTGGCTGACAAATTCCCTTGACTCAGCAAAGCGAAAATTAAAGAGAATTTTTGTGGGTCCTCAGATCCATGAGCTGTTCAGAGACCCAGATGTTTGACAACCTGCTTCATTGTGACGAGAAAAAGGTTTGGGATGTGTTTCATCTGGTGCCAACTAAATACCTTGGGAATGTCAGGGCAGCAACTACAAGAAACTGGTTAAGGACATGTTGATCTGTATCACAAACTTGGCTGCAATATGTACACTTTCTCCATTCCCACTTAGATTTCTTCCCTGACAACTGTGGCATGTTAGTGATGAGCACGGTGAATGTTTTCATCAGGACATTGCATCAATGGAGAAATGATACCAGGGAAATTGGCCCACTTTAATGTTGGCTGACTACTGTTGGATGCTCACCAGAGATGACTCTGAGTAGCTGTACAAGCGATGGGCAAAGCAATGTCGAAAATAGAAGGAGTTTTCAGAAATTGTAAAAAATTTTGCATTTTCATTGTCATATTTGTGTTCAGTTATTTCCATCTTATTCAGCGCAGTATAAAAAGAAATAGTTGCCACCCATAGATCATAAATGGTGCCAATGGTAGGTGCTGAAAATCATCAGTGAAGAGTTTAGAGTCTTAAATTAGTGGAAAAAAGATGAGCCAGTATTAGTCCAATCGGTAAAAATACTCTGGCATGTTTCTGGAGAGATGCGGGTTCAAGTTCTGTATGTTGACGAAATTTTTTCCACAAAATATTTATTGATATATTGATGTTAAAATGTCAACCAGGTAATGCTGTGAATGTCACCTTTGTTTACCAATATCTGTTACAATTTACTCCCAAGATAATTAAACTGAGACACTTGCTCAAGGGGGCAGCCATTCAAAGTGACTGAAACTCCATCTACCAGACCAATTTTCATCACTTTAGTTTTATCTCTGTTTATCACCACACCTACTCTACTACTAGTCTCATCAACATCATTTGCCAAATGGGCTAAATCATCAGCATAATTTAAATCAGAAATTTTAGTATCTCCAGACCATTTAAGGCCAAAATCTTTCCTTTGCAGTGAATTTTGCATAACATAATCAATAACCAAACTAAAGAGAAAAGGAGACAAAATGCACCCTTGTCGAACACCAGAAGCAATGCTAAACCAATTACTACAAGTCTTACCAACTCTTCCACATGACTCAGTGTTATTATAGAGAGCTTTCATTATGTTAACTAACTTGTCTGGTATACCATATGATCTCACAATCAACAACAAATTATGACGATCAACAGAGTCGAAAGCCTTTTTGAAATCAACAAAGCTAGCAACCAAAGGTTTCTGAAACTAAACATTTCTCAAGAATCTGCCTAAGTGAAAATATCTGATCCACACATCCCCTATCACTTCTGAATCAAAATTTCTCATAATGCAATTGCCTTTCAACCAGATTCTTAATTCTATTAAGCACAATCATGCAAAGAACTTTACCTGGAACAGAAAGTAGGCTGATTCCCCTATGGTTATCACAAGAACTATGATCACCTTTTTTAAAAATAGGGATAATAATAGCTCTGGTGGTAACTGAAACATTCCCAGCTCTAAACATTTCTGTAGTAATTGCATAAATTTAGAAACAGTCAAAATAACTTCAGATTGTGTTTTAGGGCCAACATTAAAGCCAGTAATGCATCTATCATCATTACAAACAGTGGGAGTTGAACTAACCACATTGTTTAGAACATCACTGAAATGCTCAGCCCACCTAGCCATGACAGAATACTCCCCTTCTATAACCTTACCTTGTTTATCCTTCAATCCTTGTATGCCTGCCTATTTTCTACCACATAAAACATTAACTATCTGGTACAGCTCTCTGCTGTTGTGCTGCCTAACTGATTCCTCAGCTTTGTCAGCCAAGCCATCAAGCCAAAGATTCTTATCAGCAGCTGACTGATCCTTTATACATTTATTAAGCTCTCTGTAATCCTTTCTATTAGGACTAGTAGGGTACTGATTAAAGACATTCCTGAAGTTCCTTCTTTCTGAAATAAGCTCAAGTGTTTTATCACTCAAATAATTCTGCCTCCTCTGCACCTTTTTTCCTAAAAGAGTACTGTTAGTTTACAAAAAAGTCTGTTTAAAATGGTCCCATTCTTCCCCAACTTCAGTAGTAAGCAAACCATGACTGTCATAATGACTAAGTAACCTATCATGGTAAGCTTTAGCTTTAACTGGGTCTTTCAGAGCCGTGGAATTAAAGGTAAATTTTTTAACCTTTGCACAACACTTCTTGAGTTTGAGTTGCAAGACACTTTTAATAAGGTAATGGTCAGATCCAATTTTAGCTCCCCTATATGACCTGGTATTCATAACAGAACTAGCCCATTTGCTGTTAATTAATATATAATCTATCATATTCTTATGCAGCCCTTCTGGGGAAACCCATGTGTACTTATGTATATCGCAGTGTTTGTAATAAGAGTTAGTTATTCTAAAACCTTTAAGTTTACTTACCTGTAGGAAAAGTTGCCCATTGCCATTGCAGCTACCAATGTCAAAAGGGCTATCACCCCTCCCTAAAGGTCAGAGTCAGTAACAACTTTGGCATTGAAATCACCTAAAACAAGGTTAATATCTCCTTTCTTGACTGAATTCAAAATATCCTGAAGTTGTCTGTAAAACCTATCCATCTCATCCTCATCGGCATCCTTAGTGGGAGCATAACAGCAGATAACATTCAAGTCTCTAATGCTTGTCTGAAAATTTGCTGTAAGAAGCCTTTCATCAATTCACTCGTATCCTAGAAGAGCATCACTGACATGTCTGCTGAGGGGGCAGGGGTGGCTCAGTCATTAGCGCGCCAGGCTCATAATCTGTAATTCCCAGGTTCGAGTTCCAACAGGGTCAGCATTGAGATTTATGTCCGCAAAATTCCCCGCCCTGTCCACGGTCATTATGGGATACCGATGGGCTTGGAAAGGCTGCCTTCTGTCGGATGGGACATTAAGCCGTGGCCTGTGTGCGGGAGAGCCATACCCTGTGCACGGTAAAGAACATGCTGGATGGCCTTGACGGGAGGCTACCATCTGTCTCCCAACAGCTGTTCCAGTGGGTCCCCTCCCACAACCTTCCCTGAGCCTTCGGGGTCCTTGTGACCTGGCCATTTAGCCCATGGTGTGCAAAAAAGTGCCGCTCAGAGGTAAAACAACCCAACCCATGTCTGCTGAGAAGCAGAACTGTGCCTTGGTGATGCTTATTATCTTCCCTCCCTGAAAAGAGAGAGACAGAAATTGAGATGAGACATGGAATAAAGAGATTTAATATTTTCTTTAGATTTAACCAGTAGTTTAGAATGCATACGAGAGACATCTTCAGGTTCTTTAAGGACAGATTCAAAGTGAATATTTGCAGGACTGCCTTGGGCCATAGACACATATTGTAATATCTTTGTCAGATCATATTGGATTATGTCCAGGAAATTTATGATTTTTATTAAATCGGACTTTGTGATGCTTTCGATGTTGTTTGTCTTTCTGCCTTTTTCTGTTTTCACTTCCACTCAAGTGCTTATTAAATCCATAATTTAATATGATTAAATACATGTAAAAAATAAAGTATGTATATTAGACATAAACAAAACTGCTGTGATTCATTACACTAATTTCTATCATGACAGATTATGCAACAGTAGTGCTGGAGAAGTGAAAATAATAACAAATAATAAGCTTGTATAGATAAGTCAGTTTGTGAGATTATTCTATTAAGCGAGAATGACAATGTTAGTCAACGTTTTGGGAAATATTGCAATCCCCATCTTCATAAAGAAAAGAAGGGCCAGTACAGAGAGTCAAGCAGTGATTATTCACATTTTAATATGGCATAATATCTGATCTACCGATGGAAATAGAAATGCTTTAGGTATATAAAACTAGAAGAACGCAAATTGCCTCTAGCACATATGACAATATTGTTTTCAAAGAAAATGAGGAGTTTCGTCAACCTAGTTTTTCACTGCATAAAAGATGTGATTTGAGCAATGGATGATGGAGGGGTAAATGCAAATAGTAGCATTTTATTAGTGATTATGCAACCTAAAAATCATTTTGTTTTTATTCCTTAAATTTAAACATTTGCTTTTCTCTCATCCCTTTGATGATAGGGGGCATATTTTTGTTGTAACTAGATTATCTCTTGATTAGTCTCAGAGTTACCACTGAGATTTCAAATGTCTACCATGAACAGATCATTTGCAACATTCATAAAAGGTTTGACCGTTTCCATATTTTGTGATCTCTGACAATATAAATTAAAAGTACCTAAGGATTTGAAAAATGCAAATTATAATATTTCATTACTTCCAATCCAACTGAAAATGAGTTTTCCAATTAGCTCTTAAAGCAAAGAAGTTGCATTTCCCACCAATCCTGGTTGTAAGGGGTCAACTTATTTCTGCCAATGAAAACTTGATGGCCATCACATTACACCACCAAAATTTCAAATTTCTAGCACAAATACACAAATACAATATTTGAAATACTCGTTAAAATTTTGGGAATTTTCAATATTTTCTGATGTTAGAAGGTGGATTTATAGCTTTTGGAAGATTTGAAAAGTATGAATTGTAATATCTCCTCAATACATATCCAACACAAAAAGAATTTTTATTTTATCTCTAAAAGCAAAAAAAGTTTGACAAAGTGAGCATACTTTCTCATTTTCTTTGTGAAAATGAGATAAATGCTGCTTGTTGGTAACTGATAATAAATATCTGTTCATTTTTTGTTGAGGGAATTTATTCCTTAAGCATTAAAATTATTATAAAATGAAAAGTAGCTACCTCTTCCATTAAGCTGAAATTAATTAAATTAATTAAAAATAATTTAAATGGAAAATTCAGCACTTTTCCATTATATCCTTACTAGAATATTTTAAATGTAATCGAGGAAGTTCTAATTTAATGAACTATATTTATTTCTGAGGTGAGAAAGGTTTTTCAAATGTTATGCACCGATCAATGATTTATTACCAGAGGAATGTGAGAGTACTGAAAATACTTGCAAATCTAATGTAGTATTTTTTAGTAGACTGATGAAAATTATTTAAGTCCATAAATTTGCAATCTCACAAATCAGATTTAGTACATGAGCGGAGACCAATATATAAAGGTAAACCAATATACACCGAATATTTTTAGCTGATACTTGCTTGATAGATGTTAACAGAGCAAGGTAATGAAAACTTATAGATGTTAGCAGAGCAAAGTAAAAGAAATAAAGAAATTCTAATTCACTTCTAAATTTGTTCAAAAAGTGTCAATTAGGTAAAAAAATATAGTTGACTAAACAATCAAGAAGATTCGATTGCAAATGATTTTCAGAATGTCACATTACTTTGCCACCATGACTGTGGGGTTGTATCAAAAAATATTTGGATTATGCTCTATAACCCTATATTGGATTGATAGGAAATGTGGAACACACAATTGTAATTTCTTTTTAATAGATATGAAAAATCCATATAAAATAATGCATTATTAATTACCAATGGCATCTTCCCACAACACAGCATCCACATGCCAACTAAAATTTTCATTTGTTCTCTACTTAGCTGTTAAAGTATACACAGCTAGTATTTAGAGAGTATAGAGAAACATTATGAATATTATGTTGGTGATAACCAGACTTTGAGTGATTCAGTTCTCACACATGCATTTTTATGTATTACAGCTCCAAATTCATTTGTCATGAAAAAATGAAATCTGCTACTATTCTTTGAGACTCTCCAAGCCCATTGTGGGCCCTTTAGCTTTATGGGCCTAGGCACATGCATAGTTTGCCTCTGCATAGACACATCCCTGCACACACATCTAATGCTATTTTATGCTTTTTTATGCTCCTTGCCATGCCCTCGGTCAGGTGGGGACACTGATGGGCTTGGGAATGCTGCCATTTGCTGGTGGGATGTTAAGCCATGGCCCTGTGTCCAGGAGAGCCATACCCTGTGTATATTAAAGAATATTCTGGATGGCCTTGACTGGAGGCTACCATCTGTCTCCTAACAGCTATCCAGTGGGTCCCCTTCCCTCAACCTTCCCTGAACCCTTGGGGTCCTTGTGTCCTGGTCATTTAGCCATTGTGTGCAAAAAAGTACTGCTCTGAGGAAAAACAACCCAAAATCCCATTCTCTGATTGCCATTTTGATTTGATCTGCATTTTGATGTAACCCTCTGATTTATGCTCCCAAGTTTAATTGGAACTATGAAAAACACATTTTTCGTAAAAGCTCAAAATTTTCCCGAGAATTTATTGAAAACAATTTTTTTTTAAATTGGAGGATTTTGTAAGCAATTACAAAACATGTTTGTAGAATAATTTTTATTAACATACCAGCACTCGGTGTATAAAAGTGAAACTTAAACTATTGTATAGTTCATGGAATTAAACAGAGATGCAGATGGTCATGTGTGTATGTGGCTTGTTTGGAGTTGTGTTTGAGATAGGCCATGACATTAGAGAGCTCATGAGCATTAATTTGAGGTATAACTTATTAAGGTCAGCACCTGTTAAATTTCTTTCCTGTTTCTGGGGAAGGGAGAATGGTGGGAGGCATAATTCGAAAAAGTCTACATTGGTCCTAATGTGAGCTTTCATTTGATACCTAACTCATAACTGTAAGTCCTTGCGTTCAGAAAATATAGTAGAACAACCTTTGCCTTTTTCCTTTTTTATGATGAAGAAAGCTGGGAGAGGGTGTATATTTTGATAACTGATAATACTCCCCACATTACAAGTTTCCATTTTACATACAACTTGTTACATTCAGCACTCACATTCTAAAGATATAGTAAAACAATACCTCACATATTTCCCTCTTTTTTGGGGGAAGGGTAAACATGGGGGTTGAATTTTTGCACCTGTGATACTCCCCATGTCACCAAGCTTTCATTTGACATTTTTACCTATTTTGGCCCTCAAATTCCAAACATAGAGTGGAACAATCCTTTCATATATTTCCTCTCTTTTTAGGGGTGGGGGGTGGGGAAGAAAGCATGGTGGTCAATTTTTAATAGCCTTTGTTTTTAAGACACTCCCTGCATCACAAGCTTTTATTTGACATATGAATCATTTTGTCTATTGTGTTCGAAAGATATGGTGGAACGTTTTGTCAAACTGGCAAATGTCAAAACCAAAAGCAGCAGGAAGATAGGTAAAAAGGAGTTATTATACTTAGGTTGCATAGGAATGTGATTATGTATTAATTAACATCAAGTTGGCCATCTCTGTTAACACTAGGCCATATTGAAGAGCTGAAATTGGGACTGACATTTTCTTGTTAAAAGTGTCTTGTAATTAAAGCTTTAAAAACATGCTAAGGTTAAAATAATTTTAATGCTGAAGTTGTGAGAGCCCCTCAGATAGCCAAAGCTCACCATAATAGGTTACTCACTCATTACGACAATCATTGTTTGCTTACTGCTGAGGTTGAAGATAAATGGGACCATTTTAAACAGGCGGTATTACTTCTTTCAAGAATTGCTTGTTTAAAATGGTCCCATTAACCTCTAGCCTCATTAGTTATTTTTAAAAAGGAAATTTAAAATATCGAATTGATTACTGTATCCCATGGTTTCCACCTAAAAACAGAAAAACTAATCAATAAATACGGAAACGATAACAAAAGATTCTGCTCTCCTCCCAATCACTGACTCCAAGTGGGTAACCTTTGCCGGATCTATCTTATGTTCCTGTCCTATGCGAATCAGCCTGAAAATTAGTCAGAGCCCAAAAAATCAAAATTGTTTTCATCCCACCTCCAAATCTGAAAAAAATTATTAAAAGGGGATAGGAACAAATTTACCCTCCATCAGAAATCGAGTACATACAGATTTACCCTAAATTTGTCAGGTAAAATAATAATGTTCTCTACAGGAGAGATTCATAGAGCATCAAACAGATGTCAGTCAAAACAAGCTAATGACTGCTGCTGTTGAGCTGGCAATAGAGCACAAGCAATCATTGATTAGGAGCATGCCACACTACTAGCACACGCATCCACTTACTATGGAACCATAGTCCGCAAGGCTATTTAAGTAATGACCTTGCCCATCCCCACCTGCAACTGAGATACTGGAATTACCCTTCATAACATGAAGAAAGAAACTCTTAACAGTCTTAACGTCACCATATATTGTCACTTCACTGAAGACAGTGCTGTCCTTGCTCTGAAAACTTTTCTAAAGAAAACATTTGCAAATAGTTTGAAGGATTAACTTAAAATTTTTATTGTCGAATGACAGAGAATTTTAACCCAAAGACAATTTTTTATTTGCCTTTTAAAACGAAAAGTTGCCCATCCCCTGAGGATAAAGGGTACATATTACTGTTTTAATATAAACCCCTTGACCATCATATTCCATAACCCCAAAAGTCTTTTAGCATGAATAGACTGTTTGCAATATTTGTCTTTAAACTTTTGATATTTTCCAACTTTAACATAGTCTAATAGTGGAAATTAGAACTATTAGAAGATTTTGAAAAATGTGAATTTTAATAATTCACTAGTACTTATGTAACCCAAAGTATTAATCTCTAAAAGTTATTTTTTTATTATCTTTTAAAAGTTTAATGTCTGCAAATGGATGACAGAAATTGAAAACAATAGCTTATTTTTTGAAAATGAAGTAAATAAGTAAATTTTTTGCTCTAATTTCAAACTTTAATAGTGTTTAATAACAAAAATTAATAAGCATTTCAGTTTTTGATTATTTTTTTCAGAGATTAATGAATCATTAGTAATTATTCTAATTCTGTTCTATTATTATAAGTTTAAATTTTTAGAAATTATTTCTGGTATTTCTTTCTTGAGATAAAATTGAAATAGAAATTTAAAGACCACATTTTAGGGAAGGAAACAAAATGTAAAAAAAATCCATTTCTGGATTGGGATTTGAACCAGATATTGAAAAGCATAAAATATGCAAGCAGATTTTACCACTGCACCACCATAACTACAGAAAATTGCTCTTTAACACTTTAATGCCCATAATGGCAGAAATTTGAAATGAACTCTACCAAATAGTGCTATTCCTATGTTGTTAATACCCTCTACCCTTTTCTGCAATTTCTTGGGCATTAAAGGGTTAACAATAAGTTAAAAAAAAATTGCCAGTTTCTTTTGGAATTAGCTTACAAATAGATTTGTAGCAAATTAAAATATTCAGTAATTGTGAAAAATGAGAAATTCACCTGTTATTTTATAAAGGTGTATCTTTTCAAAATTATGTTGGCAAGTTACTGTGAGCATACTGTGTGTGAGATTTAGCAGTGAAAGCTATACTAAATGTATGAGTTTTACATTCTTTCCCATGGCCGAGTGGTTAGCACGCTTGACTACTGATCTAAGGGACCTGGGTTTGAGCCCTGGATAAGGCATGGATGTGTGTGTTATTTTTCTGCTGAGGTCCTGCCATCCTCACAGACCTTCTACTATGGCATATAAATTGACAGGCTCCTGTCAGACCTCTGTGGCAAGCAGCTGCTTGAGGGGGTATTTATTTTTTTATACGCTATACAAATGATTCCATTCATTTTTGTACATAAAAAATATCTTTTGAATAACCTATGAATAACCACTACTACACTAACACAACTGGTCTAGTGGTTAACATACCTGACTGCTAAACCAGAGTGTATATCCCTGTGTATGTGTTTGTATGTTGTATGAGAAACCAGAAGCACAAAATAGTGCTTCTAGGTTATCTCTGTCATTTGTGTAGGGGAGTACCTTCTTAAAAAAAATGCCTGTTGAAGTACTGTATTGGAATCAATTTTGATTATGCTTTAAATAAGATTCAACCATGAATAATTGATTCTATTTTTTGAAAGATATTTGCAATGTAATATAGTTTTCAACTGTTATAGTTGAATTGCTAATTGTTAGCAGTCTTCATATGGAGTTGCCACAAGCAGTGTCTCAAATGAACCAGAAGCATTGAGCAGTACACACATACATATTGTTAAATGATTGAAATTTATGGAGGTGACTATAATGGAGAAACTGAAGAAAATGATGGTACACAGATGCCCAAGTCAAATGCTGTAAATGTGTAACGTAACAGATGATTATATAAGAAATATAAAAATTCAATTACATGTTTTTTAGACAAGATGAATAATAAATACAATTTGTTTATTATTTATATTAATTTCACCCTTAAATGCTAATGGGGCAAAATTTCATCTGAACTCATGTTATAGTGTGCCTTATTAAAGATGTTGGCATTTTAAGGGTTAATGTTTCCGTTTTTCAGTAGACAGTGCGCTAATGCAGTGGTCTCCAAAATTTTTTGATCACTCACCCTTATATCAGCAAGGAAAAAAAAAGCATACATTCCTATATCAGCAATCTCTCCCCATACATGTATGAATATATGTGTATAAGTATACAACTGCAATAATGTAAGACGAAAATAAACATGAAAATATAATTTAATGAATGCAGTGTGGCTGAAGATATTTTATAAATTTCGAAAATCTTGGTTTTTTGACACCTTGTGATACAATTCTTCTTAGGTATATTTGTGACAGACATGCTAGACATCTTTATGAAACTAAACAGTTTGGTGTACATAAAATGACGAGAAATTTAAATATATTAGCAAATATTTTTCTTTACTTTCCTTTGTAGTTTTTTTCTGGAAATTTAAAATCTTTCTAAAACAAAATGTTAAATTAGAATCATGAACTTTTCTTCATGCACCCCTCTTTGGAGACCACTACTCCAATGGATGAATCATCCCTGGGAAACAAGTCCAGTGTACTACTGAATGAAGCAAACTGTAATAGAAGGTGTGATGTGCCATTTGTGAAACTGCAGATACAAGTAACTTTTTCAAACTGGAAATGACATCAGGAAATGAAACTTCGGATGGTTTTTTCTTAACATCTATGACTAATTAAAAATTGTATAAGCATTAAGCAATTTGCTTATTTTGTGAAGAGGAATTGCATTTTGAAGACTTTGTTCATTTATTTTGGTGCCATATAATTAAATTTATTCAAATGAAGTGATAATTTAAGCTTAAACAATAACTTCTTATATTTATGATTTTCATATACAAATAATTAAATCATCACTTTAAAGGTTTATTTTCCTTGCATACATTTTATATGTTTTAGTGGAAAACATTTTGCTTAGTATTGTGCATAGTTTTTATGGAACACATATAATTTGTTATGCATAGTTTATCTCTATAGTGTTATTTCTTGGATCTAGAGTACAAGGTGAGAAAAAGTCTGACAGTGCTGCATAGTGAAATGGAGGGATGAGAGTAGAGAAAAGCTGTAGAATTTCTAGAGGTAAATGATTGCTTCATGTCGATAAAAACTGTTCCAATAAGTGTTCAACAAAATAAATCCAATCATTGTAATAGGAACAGTATAATATGATATGCATGGAATCTTCAATTTTTTGTTATATTGAAACAGATATCGTCTATCAAGGAAGGTATTGCTTTTATTTTTAATGTTGATTTAAAATTTAGGTGGAAAATTGTCTTCAGCTGGGTGGGATATGAACCCATGACTTCCTGATAATGAGACAGTTTGCCCTCTAAATTTGATTTGATGGACATATTGAGAAATTTCTCCAAGATATCTTCTAATTGGTTTTTATTTTCTCACTTTCCTCTATATTGAGAATTATTTCCTTGGGTTTTTTTTCAGCTACTTTTCTAGACATACAACTTTCACCAGCATTATTACCGTGCTTTGTTTGTCAGTCCCATGTTAAATTGCTATATGATTATTATACTACTGGAATTATTCGAATTAAATATAATTGCAGTGTAAAACTGGTAATTTGATGCTCTTTAGGTTAAGTAACACCATCTGCAATGAATTATTCATTTCAATTCATTCGAGAACATGTATCGAGATTGATAAAATAATCACATTAACTGCTAAATATGGTAATTAGCAAAGGCTACATAGTAAACATCAGTAAATAGCAAAGGTTGCATAGTAAACATCAGTAAATAGCAAAGATTTAAAAAGTGCAGACTTGAGGTTCAAATCCTATTCATAGGTAAAACTCATTTTTCCACTAATTATTTCATAATATTTGTGGTGAAAAAAATCACTGCAGAAAATAGGGGGTTTTTTTACTGAATTTTTTTGATATATTTGTTTATTACTTACATATTTTATGTTTGATTTTGAAATATTTAAAAAAAAAGAATTTTGTGTGTTTGATATAATCAAGTTTCTATATGTTATTATTTAAATTATTTACTAAAATAATAGTACACTCGTCTCTTTTTATGCAGTAGATATGTTCCACATACTACGATTAGTACGATTAGCATGTGGCAGTAGATATGTTCATGCAGTAGAATGGTAGTAGCTTTTTATGCAGTAGATATGTTCCACATAGATTCTGTACAGAAAACCGCATATAAAAAAGTCGCACAAAACAAGACATAGTTTACAATGCAAAATTAGGGATACGTTCCATAATTTTCTAAAACTGCATAAAACCAAGGCAATGAGTTAAAATAAGCCGAAAATCGCATAAAAAAAAGTTTATGAAAATTCAGGAAAGTAAGAATGACTAAAAAAATGAGGAAAATTGGTTCGAAATGTGAAAGAAATTGATATAAAACTTAAAATAGGTTGGTTTTAAAATTGTATTCATTTAATTTTATTGAAAAGTAATAATTCTTTTTACATTTTTTCATCAGAATTATCGTTGCAATCTGACAATACTCGGCAGCATTTTTGAACTGGTGCAAAATCACTTTCATCACTAGAAGAGATAGTCAGCGTATCAGATCTGCTTAGTAAAGATTCTTCATGAATAGAATTAGTGTCAAATTCACGCTCGTTCTGTGTTGATTTTTGTTTTCTAACAATGTAATCAGTGATTGAACTTTGCATTGATGATTGTGCTAATTTCTTATGCAGTTCGTGATATCCAGACATACAATTCTTCAGATCACGTTGGAATTTGAAGGCTTGTTCAGAATTTGTGATTAAATGAAAATTAACAAGAAAATGATTTTCCAATTTATTACAAAGTTAAAGACCTTCTCGAATTATATTTGCAGTGAGGGGGACAGGTTCTTCTTCCACTTCACTATCGTTTTCTGGTTCTTCGACAATATCTAAAGTCCCATCAATAATATTATCGTCGCTTAAGGCATTATCCACAAGCAATTCGTCAATATCATTCTTGCTAAAGGTATCAAAACTTTCGCCACCAATTTCATGTACCAAAGTAATGATTTCAGTTGATAATGTCGATGTTTGATTGGTTTCATTGTTTGCAACACACCCAGGCCAAGCTGTTTTCCAGCAGGCATTTAAAGTTTGTGGTCTTATTTCAGCGATAGCAGATGAAACATGATTTAAACAGTCCAAAATAGAAAATTTTTTCTAAACGTCAGTTACTGTTAATGACTCATTTTCTAGTTTATCCAATATAAATTAATAAGTGCGCTTCATGTAATATTTTTTTAAAAGTAGTAATTATGCCTTGATCTAATGGTTGAATATTGCTTGTATTAGGTGGAAAAAATACATTCATGAAATATGCGCACCGCATAACTTTAAAACCGCAATTAAAAAGATACGCATAAAAAGAGACTCAAGTGTAGATACAGGACTGGAATTACATACCAAGAGCCTCTAGGCATAAACAGTGGCAATGCTATCATAGGTGTTGTGATAGTGAAGCTCCTTTTAAGCTTATTTTTCACTTAAAAGGTTTGCAACTATTGTTCCTTTCCTTAAAATAAAACCAGTCATTTTTTTATAGAATAATTTATTTTCAGAAAATCCAGAATTTAAAAGTAGATTAATTTGGCATACAACATTCCATAACTCCTTTCATTAGCTATTTGGCAGGAAGTTTAAATTTTTTGGCAGATTGTAGTGAAAAATAGCTGAGCCTCTAGATGTAAATAAGTTTTTCAGGCAGGACCCTGGAAGGGTTAAACCACATAGCTTGTATTGAGCCTTTTATTTGATTGTAAGGTTTTTTTTTAAATAAAATTAATTGCCCATATATTTCATTTTAAATAGGAATTGGATAATTTAAAATTTTAATTTTATTCCCCTTACCTTCCTAAATCAATTGCATAATTGGAATTTAAACAAAGTTATATGATTTGAAAAGTATTAGAATCTGAATTTGGCAGAGTGAAAATTAACTATTTGCACACTTGAATTAAAATTGCAATGAATTTTTAAAAACTTGTAGAGAATTAAGGAAAGTAACATCCATGATGCTGGATGAATTAATAACCACATATGAACTAACTGACATGTGCAGTTAATAACGAAAGTTATTTAAAGAGAATGATAATGATAATTTCTTGAGAAAACAGGAAACAAAATTTTTGGGATGAAAATATGGAATTTTTGATCATCTTGTTTAAGTTCAAATTTCTTTAAAAGGTTCTCTTCCAAAAATTTATATTATGGTATTTATATATTTTATTATAACCTATACCATTGCAATCTTATTGTAATAATCTTGCATAATATGTTTTTGCATAATATGCATTTGTAGAAGTTTTTTCACTGCATTCATGCTAATGGACAAGGTTTGGTATTTATCATAAAAAATCCCATATCAGCATCTCTGATGAGATTCTCTTTCTATGCATAACTTTGATATTGTGTCTAAAGCAGCACTATGTTTCTGGAGATAAAATTTGACTTACTATTTGACTGGTTTAGATCAATGTGCGGACAGACCATTGAATCCATGATCATAAAACAAATAATTTGAGACCAACGAATTTTATACACTGTTTAAAGTTTTTTCTGCACCTGTCATAAATTTACAGAAGCTTTTATTAGTAAAATCTGAATACCCCCCCCCCCCCCATACCCACGCCTCTGAATCTAAGGCAGGCATCTGATGATTCTAAAGCACTGTATGTCACTATCTTTGTTTTGTTTCATAGCAAAGCTTTTCTGTTGTTCTGTCAGAGCTATAAAGGCTACTTAGTTCTATAATTCCAACATATTAATCTCTGTAGTTCTAATGTAGTTATTGATCAACATGCTGGGAAAAGATATCTATCAGATCAAAGAAACTGCCAACTGGAACCAGGAAGAATGTGAATCTTACTTTGTTCTGGAGGTAGCTTAGAACTCTCTGGGTGTAGCTTAGAACTCTCTGGATGTTGCACCAATCTACCACTTTGGGTGTGACTGGTTCAAAATAAAACTGACAAGTACATAGTTGATATGAATACCGCTTAATTTAATCTTCTGTGCATGCTACATTGAACTACAGTTTCGTCACTAATGCTCAGTAAATTTACAACATAAAGAAATCACAAAAGGATAACCAAAATTTTTTGTGTTAAATGAAAAAGCTGTAAATGGTAGCTACTTAGTAACTGAAAGGAAAGCTATGCACCAATCCTCTGTAATGATGCATAGAACCGCCCAGGCCTATCACTTTGTCCTACCCCACCTTTTCATGGTGCAGACCATTAGTACCTTTCAAAAGAGATACTCTCTTGTGGAATAGAATGGAAGGGGAGGGCTGCCAGATTAATGTAGCCTACTGATCTGGACGGACAACTATGGCTACTTTTATTTTTTCTTTCTACCCCGCCGAGGAGTGGTCAACCACACAGGGTCCTGATGATGACCATATACACTAACCAGAATGAAATAATGGCTCTGAGTTTGATTATGTATCCTGAATTTGCTGCACTGGTGGGCTTCTGTGGAAGGAAAATCTTCTGCTATGTTTTCTGTTTCTGGGTTGACAGCCCCAAGTGAACAGATTCACAGGATATGTTTTATCAGCTGGTGGATAATTCTGAGCAGAGGTAACCTCAGGCACCTGAACTCTTGCTTCTATGGGCATCGTTAAATCTTACATTGGAGGAGGTCTTCCAGTGTAGATGGCTTCAGCCTTTAGTGGTGGGGTAATGGGTGTTTGCCCCATGCCTGTGATTAGAGGGCTGTTGATATTGTTGGCATTTCCTCTCTCAATAAACATAGTTTCTTTAAACATCCTACTAGCCATTTTTTCTCCATAGGTAGTTGGAATGTGAAGACTCTGTACAGAGATTACTCTCTTTATGTCCTCACACATCCACCCTTATAATCTAGATATTCTCAGCTTGCAAGAGACCAGATGGACAGATAAAAGTCAGATTCTTAAAAATAATCTTAAATTTCTTTTTAGGGAGGGAAGATAATAAGCATCACCAAGGCATAGGTCTGCTTCTCAGCAGACATGCCAGTGATGCTCTTCTAGGATATGAGTGAATTAATGAAAGGTTTTTTACAGCAAAATTTCAGACAAACATTAAAAACTTGAATGTTATCTGCTGTTATGCCCCCACTGTGGATGCCAATGAGGATGAGAAGGATAGGTTTTACAGACAACTTCTGGATATTTTGAATTCTGTCAAGAAAGGAGATATTTCCCTTGTTCTAGGTGAATTCAATGCTAAAGTTGGTACTGGCTCTGACCTTTGGAGAGGGGTAATAGGACCTTTTGGTATTGGTAGCTGCAATGGACAATGTCGCCTGTAGGTAAGTAAACTGAACAGTTTGAGAATAACTAACACTTATTATAAACACCAAATATACATAAGTACACATGGGTTTCACCAGAAGTGCTGCATAAGAATATGATAGATTATATATTAATTGCGTCCTGTGGCCAAGTGGTTAGCACACTTGGCTACTGATATAAGGGACCTGGGTTCGAGCCCCGGGTAAGGCATGGATGTATGTGTCGCTTTTCTGCTGAGGTCCTGCCATGCTCTCAGACCTACTTTGGCATATAAACTGACAGGCTCCTGTCAGACCTCTGTGGCAAGCAGCTTCTAAGAGGGGGTATTTATTTATTATTTTTATTTATATATTGATTAACAGCAAATGGGCTAGTTCTGTTAGGAATACCAGGCCATATAGGGGAGCTGAAATTGGATCTGATCATTACCTTGTAAAAAAGTGTCTTGCAGCTTAAGAAGTGTTGTGCTAAGGTTAAAAAATATACCTTTAATTCTGAAGCTCTGAAAGACCCAGTTATAACTAAAGCTTGCCATGTTAGGTTACTTAGTCATTATAACAGTCATGGCTTGCTTACTACTGAAGTTGAGGAAGAATGGGACCATTTTAAAGAGGCGTTTTTGGAAACTAACAGTACTCTTTTAGGAAAAAAGCAACAGAGGAGGCAGAATTATTTGAGTGATAAGGCACTTGAGCTTATTTCAGAAAGAAAGAACTGCAGTAATGTCCTTAATCAATATCCCACTTGTCCTGATAGTAAGCATTACAGGGAGCTTAATAAACATGTAAAGGATCAGCTAGCTGCTGATAGGTCTACTGCTTTGGCTTGATGGCTTGGCTGACAAGGCAGAGGATGCAGTTAGACAGGAAAACAGCAGAGAGCTGTACCAGGTAGTTAATGGTTTTGTGTGGTGCAAAATGGACAGTTATACAGGCAGGGCCCGACTTTGTCCTTCTGAGGCACTAAGCTAAAGCATATTTAAGAGGCCCCAAAAATTCGAAAGTCGAAATATATATGTATAATTATTGTGATTGAGGGGGAGCATTTAAAATTAAACACAAAATTGATGTGATGGAAACATTCTAGCATTGGTAACCAAAGATGAATAGTGTTTGCACAATAGATTAAATCCTAAAAATTTTTTCGTTGTGAAGTAAAACATGAAATGCATTTCTTTGAGGCCCATCATATCGTGAGGCCCTAAGCTGTAGCTTAGTTAGCTTATGTGTAAGTCCTGCCCTGTATAGAAAGAATGGAGGATAAACATGGTAAGGTTACAGAAGGTGAGGATTCTGCCATGGCTAGGTGGGCTTAGCATTTCAGTGATGTTCTGAATAATATGGTTAGTTCTACTTCTATTGTTTACAATGATGATAGATGCATTACTGGCTTTAATGTTGGCCCTATAACACAGTCTGAAGTTACATCGGCTATTTCTAAACTTTAATTACATAAATCCCCAGGGGTAGATGAAATTACTACTTGAAATGCTTAGAGCTGAGAATATTCCGGTTACCACATGGCTTATTGAAATTTTGGATATCTTTTATAATAAAGGCATGGTTCCTAATGATTTTACCAGAGCTATTATTATTATCCCTGTTTTTAAAAAGAGGATCACAGTTCTTGTGTTGACTATAGGGGTATCAGACTACTACTCTGTGGATCGCCATAATTTGTGGTTGATTGTGGGATCATATGGCATATCAGACAAATTAGTTAACACAATTAAAGCTCTCCATAATAGCAATGAGTCATGTATGAGAGTTGGTAAGGCTGTAGCAGTTGTTTAGCATTGCTTCTGGTGTTCGACAAGGGTGCATTTTATCTTCTTTTTTCTTTAGTTTGGTTATTGATTATATTTTGCAAAATTCACTGCAAGGGGAAGATTTTGGCCTTAAATGTTTTGGAGAATTGAGAATTTCTGATTTAGATTATGCTGATGATTTAGCCCTTTTGGCAAATGATGTTGATGAGATAGGCCAGCATTGAGATTTATCTCTGCAAAACTCCCTGCTCTCAGCCAGTAGGGGGGGGGGGGGGACACAGATGGGCTTGGTAAGGTCATAATCTGTTGGATGGGATGCTGCCATCCGCCATGATCCCATGTGCCGGAGAGCCATACCCTTTGCATTTTAAAGAACACACTGGATGGCCTTGACAGAAGTCTACCATTTGCCTCCTAATAGATGTTCAATTGATTGCCTTGTGAAAATTGCCCTCCCCCAGAAGTATTAATTTCTGTGCCATGGAAGTCTTTGCTTCCACATTCAAAACCTCATTCATTTTCAGAAAACAGTACCAGATCAAAGTTTTTTTTACTGGAAAAAGAAGAAATAATGAAAGAAAAATTAACACATAATGTAATGCAATGTTAAAATATTGCAACAACTTGTAAGATGGCCATCTGATGTAGCATAACTCTGACAGATTGATAATAGATCAAACAATCAAAAAATCAATAATTTGCAGAAGTTAATATTTTCTGTAATGCAATCATGAGACAGAGCACTCTCAGGTAAGATGTGCAGTAGCCTCAGATCAAGCATCTCTCAAGACTATGTTGCTTAGATGATTTTGCTATACTTTGTTTCATATAAAGATTTGAGCATAAGTCTCACTCAAAGAATTTCTTGTCTTGTCATTGCTTATTATTCCTAAACACAAAAGCTAATGAGAAGCAACCTGTGATGATGAAAAATGTATTGATCCACATCTTGTTAGGGAGCTTTTATGGCAAGTTTTTTGAAATGTGAATGTATCAGTGGAAAAGAAATTGTGCTTCCTTGTATACTTCCAAAACTGAAAATAAGTTAACCTGTAATTTGGGCAGAGATTGGTCCATAATGTACAGCTACCAGGTTCGAGTCCCACCAGGGCCAGCATTGAGATTTATCTCCACTTAATCCCCACCCTGCCCTCAGTCAGAAAGGGGAACCAGTGGGCTTGGAAAGACTGCTGTCTGTTGGATGGGATATAAAACCATGACCCCATATGCAAGTTAAAGTCTCTGTATATGTTAAAGGACATGTTAGATGGCCTTTTGATGGGAGGCTACCATCTGTCTCCTAATGCTGTCCAGTGGGTTCCCTTCCCCAACCTTTTCTGAGCCCTTGGGGTCCTTGTGACATAACGATTTAGCCCATTGTGGGCAAAAATTGCCACTCTGAGGTTAAAACCCAAAGCCCCCCCCCCACCTTTTTTAATATTGCTGATGGGTTGCTAATTTCTTTTAACTGCCTTTTATCTTGGTTTAAGTAAACTGCCTTTTATCTTTAGTTGTTGATGTACCATTAAACCCCAGACCAAACCAGTCCAAAAAGTCACATGACCATAGAAAAAGATCAAAGCCAACTTACTCTCAGATTAAAGCCATTTTCTAGGTCAATAGCTAAATTCTTTGTGTAATATATAGAGAATTAAAGATTCTAATTTTTACTTTAAGCATTGTCTTTGTCAGACAAGCTAGGTGACAAATCTAATATATAAAGAAGAAAGTTTGTTTATTTGGTCACTTACATACTTGACCCTAGAAGAGTTGATGTTTTTATCTTTAGTTGTTAAAAGTTATCAAAGTTATCAAAAGTTCAAACTTTGCATGAACATTTCCTTCACTAGGGGAAAAATATAGGCTTATGTGCCAATTCACTCGGTCAACCAAAATTGGAGTGGGTGTGTTTGAATTTTTCAAAATCCCCATAGAATTAACTTTAGCAGCTAAACACTGGTCTCTCTCATAGACTTAGCATTAAGCAGTTATTCAAGATGATCTGGGGAATGCCATCTACTGCAGCTTTTTAGAAGTTCAAACCTCCTCTAAAGAGGAGGAGAAAAATTATACCACCGAGGGGGGGGGGGGGACAAAACAATTGTAATGAGTTTATGCCAAATGAAAGCTTGCAATGTGGGGAGTTCCTTTAGAGAGTTTCAGACCTCCCGAGAAGGAAGGGATAAATTTTTTTTACCCAAACTAGGGTTAGGGGACAAGAAGAAGAAACGATTGTAATAAATTTTATGCCAAATGAAAGCTTGCTTAGTGGGGAGTGTCTACACTTGAGTGTTTCAGACCTACTATAAAAGAAGATACAGTTTTTAGTTGGGAGGAGGATGGAATGAAGTGATAGTGATGAGTTTTACACTGAATGAAAGCTGTGATATGGAGAGTGCCATCTACTATATACTTTAGAGAGTTTCGTATCTCCCCAAGAAGAGGAAATAAAATGTTTGCCAGGGCAGAGGGGTGGTGGTGGTGTGATGAGACAATAATAATGAGTTTTATGCAAAATGAAAGCTTTTGGTGTGGAAAGTGTCATCTACTATATATGTAGAGAGTTTCAGACCTCCTCTAGAAGAGGAGTATAAAATTTTTACAATGGGGGGGGGGAGGAGGAGGGAGAGAAACAATCCTGAGTTATATGTCAAATGAAAGCTTGCGAAGTGGAGAATGCCATCTACTATATAATTTAGAGAATTTCAGATTGCCAAGCAATGCTAGGTAAATCTGTTAGTCTACAGCAATGTTTCCCAAAGTGGGTGATACCGCCCCCTGGGGGGTGCTGGAACGATCCAGGGGGTCGGTAGTAGCCTCGGGTGCAATTGGGGGACGGTGGAAGCATAAAGAAAGAAGGGAGGATAAGAAAATTTTGAAAAACCATTCGTACATGTTTCATCTGTTGTGTAACATAAAGTCGTAGTGATTACTTTATTTTCCAAATAAACACATAAATTTCCCTTCGTTATCTTAATTTTCTGTGTGTAATGCGAATGTTACTATGGTTGATATTAATAAATAATTTTATAATTTCAAGCTTCAAGGTGTCTTATTTACAACAACATCTTTCTTTACTATGTTGTAGGATGTAGATAGAAATATAGATACATAAAAGAACGCAAATTTGTCACTGCATCTTTCTGTTTGTTCGTTTAAAGAAGGTAGATTTCTAGGGGGGCGTTGAGTAATTTTTTTCTGAAAAGGAGGTGGTAGGACAAATAAGTTTTGGAACCTATGGTCTACAGTAACCTGTAATTCATTTGTATTGCTCATCTTTTAAAGATTCAGTATAAAGGCATATTTGTATGTAGTTTCTCTGTGTAGATATGTCAAAAGTAGCCTAAATATTGTAACAGATGCTCGTATTAATTTATAAATATGAATTTCTTTTTTTTTCAGCTGGTGAATAAAAGTGAAGCACAAGGAAGAAAACCATTTTAAAATTTACATGAAACTTTTAGTTTTGTGTGCAATTAAAATAATAAAACTATCATTGTGGCTACCTTAACATTTGATTCCAGTACTTCATTGAAAAGAAAGCCCGAGTTTGGTAGAGCAACCAAACGTCCTAAAGGTATTCTAATTTATAATTTTACTTTAACATTTTTTTGAGAAGTGAGTTTTCATAGTATTGTTTTTCTGCTTATGTAAAGTTTAGTAGTATGAAAAAAAAAACATTACAAAAGTGTTACATGGAGAAACTTAAAATGTTTAACAAGCAGTAAAGCTTAGTAAGGTTATTTTGTCTGAATATATTACAGCACAGCTACAAATTTTCATATTCTTGGCAGTGAGCCAACCATTCATATATACAGTATGTCACAAATATAAAAGTTTTCCTGTTTAGCTTGGAGTTATGTCTATTATTCCAAGCAACAGAAAGAAGAAAGTTTGTAATCAAAAGGAGTCCTAATCCAACATCAGTAAGGCATTGATATCAGAAATTTCGTTGGCTGCAGACTGTGTACTATACTTTTGATACATCTTTTTAAATATTTTGTCAGTGAAACATTCCATTTTTATCAGTCTCTAAGTATAACTAAACTTGCATATTTACTCAAGTTTGAAGAAATTCACCTGCTAATGACTTTTTTCTTTTTGGAATGGGCTATTACTTTCAAATATAGGAAATATTACAAGAGTAAAATATTTCCCAGGGAATACTTTGCTGTTGTTATTTTTCCTAGAAAAATAGCATCAACTTTACTTTTGAATGCAGTATCATTATTTTTTGCATATTCTCTTTCAATGCACATAGAGAACAAGAAAATGTTTTAGCCCTTTCCTTTTGATGTTTTAACATGTTTCTTTCCACACCAAAACTTATAATCATGTTAATTTTGATGTGGAACACCATAGTTTTATTGTTAGTGTGCATCATCTCAACCATTGCTTCCTGAACATTTTTGAGTCCATGCCACACTTTTGAGAGCCCAAATTTTTTACAGCACACCAGGAAAAAGCACACGCATAGCTGTTTTTTTTTTAATTGTTTATTCGTAAGTGGCATATAAGTGGCTGTTATTTTACAATCAATAAATATTATTACCTATCTTCCTATTGCTTTTTGCTTTGACATTTGTTGGCTTGTCAGTTTGTGGATTTGACAAAATGCTGTTCCACCATATTTTTCGAACATGATGGAGAAACTTAGTGATTTATGTGCCAAATGAAAGCTTGTGCTGTGAGAAATGTCATAGGCTGTAAAAAATTGATTCTCCATGCTTCCCCCCTAAAAAGGGGGAAATATGAAAACTATTGTTTCCCTATATCTCCTGAAGGCTAGTGCGGAAAGTAACAAGATATGTGTCAAACAAAAACTTATGATGCGGGGAGTGTCATAGGCTATAAAAAATTGACCCCCCATGCTTTCTTCCTTCTAAAGGGGTGAGGGAGGGATATGAAAAGGATTGTTCCCCTGTACCTCCTGAATGTGAGTGTGGAAAGTAACAAGCTATGAACCAAATGAAACCTTGTGACTTGGGGAGTGTCATAGGCTATAAAAAAAATTGTCATCCCATGCTTTCTTCCCCCCCCTAAAAAACGGGAAATGTGAAAGTCATTCTATATATTTTCTGAATGCAAGGGTCAACAGTTACAAGTTAGGTGTCGAATGAAAGCTCATATAATGACCTTCATAAATTTTTGAATTTTGCCCCCAATATTCTCCTCTCCACAATAAAAGGGGGAAATTTTTATGGGGTTGCACTTTAATGAGTAATGTCTCCAATATCATGGACTACCTTAAACATGACTCCTAAAGGAAGAAAAAATGTGGTTGATATTTGAGTCATATCAAATGAAAGTTTTTCAAAGTTATATGTTTTTAGTGGTAAAAAAATATAAATAAATAGAATTAAAAAAAAATCCTATCTTCTTATATGGGCCCTTACAGAGTAGAAAATAAACCAAAAGCATTATGGTGATGTAATCAATCAGTGAGTTTGTATTTGCTTCAAAGGAAGATAGGGCACCGATTAGATAGGGCACTGATTTACCTACTCAATAAGATCTATATTCCTTTGAAGTGAATACAAACTCAGTGATATTTAGAAACATAATAGCTGATAACCATGCTTTCTTCCTTCTAGGTGGGGGGGATATGAAAATGATTATTCCTTTCTGAATGTGAGTGCAGAAAGTAACAAGCAATGTGTCAAATGAAAGCTCATGACTTGAGTGTCATACATAGGCTGTAAAAAAAATTGACCACCGTGCTTTCTTGCAGCATCGATATGCTTTATAGCATATCGATGCTGCAATCATATCGATACATACAGATTCTTACTTTTTAGTGTTACCTAAGAAGATTGACCAAACAAAATATGTATAGATAATTCAATAATATAAAGATAAAAAAAAGAGAAGTTTTATAGTATGCCTTTTTTTTCCAAATTTTAATGAAATTTGCCAATTAATAGAAATTTTTTTATTCTCACTGATTTAGTGTAAGCAAGTGACAGCACTCTCATGTCATCATATGTATTTTCCTCACAAAGGGCTTTTACTTTGTTTAATAAAATGGAAGAAAATTTCTACTTTCAATTTCTTAAATGTAAAAGAAATAATTTACTTTAAAGAGAAGAGTGTGATGAAAATTTTGCATAAACAAATGTTTTGCAGCATATCTGAAGTTCTTTTGTGGCTCCATGATTTGGAAGCACTGATCTACACAACAGAATTCTGTCCTGTATCTTTTTAAACTTTCTCTCCTCCTAACTCCCGAAATTAAACTGAATTTTCCAAAAAATGTTTCCAGAATCTTGAAATAAATTTCTGTTGTATTGGAAACAAAGTTATGTCATTTGTTTTAATTGAGTTTATAAATAATAAATAAATACCCCCTCAAGCAGCTGCTTGCCACAGAGGTCTGACAGGAGCCTGTCAGTGTATATGCCATAGAGAAGGTCTGAGAGGATGACAGGCCCTCAGCAGAAAAACGACAGACAGCCATGCCTTAACCCGGGGCTCGAACCCAGGTCCTTTAGATCAGTAGCCAAGTGCGCTAACCACTCGGCCTGGTGGAAAGTACTAATTCTAATGGCTCATCATTGGTGGAATCAAATTTTTGATTAACCTCTAGAGAATTTTTTTAAACTCAAGCCACACACAACTATCCAAATACAGAATACAAAAAAAATAAAATCAAAAATACTTATATTCTTTATGTGGGCCTTAAAAAGTAGAAAATAAACCTAAACATATCAATGGTGCAATCAGCCACTGAGTTTGTATTCACACAGCTGCCAATTACTCCGATTTTATTGAATTTTCTCCGATTTTTGGTTTAAAATCCGATATTGTCTTTTAAAAATCCGATTTTTAGGACTTTTTCAGTTTAACACTTACAAAAATCTGCCTTCAATTGTACAGTATTTTTGTGCTCTTTTCCAGAAAGGGAATAATTAATTCCGATTTAGTTCTTTTACTATACTAAAGGTGCAGCTGTGCCCCCATTTCCTAATCTGTGCTTGCTTATGGGTTCACCTGCACATCAATCAGAAGAAATCTATGACTTCAGCTGAAAATGATTGTTCCCCTGTACCTCCTGAATGTGAGTGTGGAAAGTAGCAAGCTATGAACAAAATGAAAGCTTGTGACTTGGGGAGTGTCATAGGCATTTCCATACCATAGGCATGTCATACCATTTCTGGACAGAACACATGGCAAAGTCGACACCTAAATTCTTTTACAGAGTTGAAGGTCATAGATTGTTTCTAAATGGGTGTTTATTGAACCCTGTACCCAATTCTCCTGGCTCTGACCAACTAAGTGCAAATCAGCAACTTGAATGGGCATGCACATCTATCATTATCTGCATTGGGCTATTAGGTTGATAAGGGATTAAAACTTTTGTTCACTAGAGTTGAGACACTTTTGATTATAATAAATTATAACTTTTTGTTCCCTAATGTTACTTATCTTCCTATTGCATTTTGCTTGTCATTTTTTGTTTTATGTCAGTTTTGTTTCACCATAACTTGATAAACCTGATAGCTGATCACAAGAGGTATTATATTTGGATTGTTTTACACCTGAACTGCATGAAAATGCTGCTCAGATGCTATTAGTCAATTATTAATCAGTTAATGATATTATTATTATTTTGTTTGTTATTAATAATTAGATATTAGGTTAAAATTTGTCTATATCAAAAATGCATGGATGTAATGACTTTCCTGTGCCACATAACAAGCTGCCACTACGACAATTCGCCATTTCTGCCAATACCACTTTCAAAAAAAAAAAAATCTGTGTTGCAATAACATTTGTTGTTATTCCTGATGTACTGTAATGCTAACTTTCGAAATATATTGATTGATAAGGGGATGATGCCTACTTATTGAATGTTAATTTTTGTGATTAAGTTAATTTTCTTTAATATCAAAAACTCTTCTGCTGGTTCCATGGGAAGTACAGATGCAGTTCAGGTGGCTGCAGTGACCACCATTTCCCTTGCTGCACATGCTTGCTACTGCTGACGATCCAAGTATTGTGCAAAAAAAAAGCCATTGGAGAAAGGGGTGCAATAATTGTTTCGCTTCTTTCTATCGTAAATGTTAACTTTTGAAATATATTTATTGTTAATCAATGTATGATACCTACTACATATTGATTATTAACAATTAAATGAAATTTTGTTAATATGAAAAAGTACACATGCCAAATATGTAACTAAACTTTTTTACGCTTTTTATCTTATGGGTGGAGGCGACTCAGTCAGTAGTGTGCCAGGCTTGTAATCTGTTATTCCCAGGTTCGAGTCCCAGCTGAGCCAGCATTGATATTTTTCTCTGCAAAACTCAGCAGATGGGATGTTAAGTCTTGACCCTGTATGTGGTAGAGCCATACCCTGTGCACATTAAAGAACACACTGGTGGCCGTGACGAGAGGCTACCATCCATCTCGCAAAACTGTTCCAGTGGGTCCTTTCCCCAACCTTCTCTGAGCCTTTGTGGTCCTTGTTATCTGGCCATTTAGCCCATTGTGCACAAAAAAGTGACACTCAGAAGTAAAACAACCCACCCAACCCTTACCTTTTTGTCTTATATTTTAATGCCCCAATGTTCTGTAAATGGTATCTAGGCATAAACTGGAAGGAGAGCTATGTACCAATCCCCAGTGATGATGCACAGAACTGGCCAGGTCTAACACCTAATGTCCGACCCCGCATTCTCGTGGTGCAGGCTGTTAGTACATTTCAAAATATATATTTTCTTTAGGAAGGGAATGGAAGATGAGGGCTGCCAGTTCAGTATAGCCTACTGATCTGGTCATCTATGGCCACTTTTTTCTTTTTTTCCAACCCTGCTGAGGAGTGGTCAACTTCATAGGGTCCTGGTGCTGACCATTTATACCTACTAGACTGGATTTGTTTATGGATTTGAGCTTGATTATGGATCCTGGACTTGCTGCGCTGGTGGGCCTCTGTTGAGAGAGAGTCTGCCGCTGTGTTTTCTGTTTGCTTCTGGGTTGCCAGCTCTAAGTGAACAGAGGCATGGGATACCTTATATCAGCTGGTGGATAATCCTAATCAGAGGCCATTGCAGGTACCTGAACCTCACTTAGCTAGTTGGGCATCCTCAAACCTAAACTGGAGTAATGTGTCTCAGGCAGACCATATAGCTCTTGAAAAAGTCCACTTGAAAAGGTGGTGCCTGAAGTTCCTACCAGCATCGGTGACTTCAGCCTTTAGTGGAGGAGGAACAGGTCTTTGTCCCATGCCTGCAATCAGGGGGCTGTTTGATATTGTTGGCCCTACCAATCTCAATAAACCTAATTTCTTTAAAAATCCTACTAATCATTTTCTCTCTGCAGGAGCGTGGAATGTGAGGACATTACATAGAGATTATTCTCTTGATGTCCTCACGCAGGAATTCCAGCACAATAACCTAGATATTCTAGGCTTGCAAGAGACCAGATGGACAGGTAAAGGTGAAATACTTAAAAATAACTTTAAATTTCTCTTTTCAGGGAGGGACGACAATAAGCATCACCAAGGCGTGGGTCTGCTTCTCAGCAGACACGCTAGTGATGCTCTTCTAGGATATGAGTGCATTAATTAAAGGTTTCTTACAGCAAAATTTCAGACAAGCATTAAAGACTTGATTGTTATCTGCTGTTATGCCCACACTGAGGATGAGGATGAGAAGGATAGGTTTTACAGACAACTTCAGGATATTTTGAATTCTGTCAAGAAAGGAGATATTACCCTTGTTCTAGGTGACTTCAATGCCAAAGTTGGTACTGACTCTGACCTTTGGGGAGGAGTAAAAGGCCCTTTTGGTATTGGTAGCTGCAATGGCATTGGGCAACGTCTCCTACAGGTGAGTAAACTCAATGGATTCAGAATAACTAACACTTATTACAAACACCGCGACATACATAAGTACACATGGGTTTCACCCGATGGGCTGCATAAGAATACAATTAATTACATCTTAATTAACAGCAAATGGGCTAGTTCTGTTAGGAATACCAGGTCATATAGGGGAGCTGAAATTGAATCTGACCATTGTCTTGTTAAAAGTGTCTTGCAACTTAAACTTAAAAAGTGTTGTGCTAGGGTTAAAAAATTTGCTTTTAATACTGAAGCTCTGAAAGACCCAGTTATAGCCAAAGCTTACCATGATAGGTTACTTAGTCATTATGACAGTCATGGTATGCTTACTACTGAAGTTGAGGAAGAATGGGATCATTTTAAACAGGCTTTTTTGGACACTAACAGTACTCTTTTAGGAAAAAGGGAGCAGAAGAGGCAGAATTATCTGAGTGATAAGGCACTTGAGCTTGTTTCAGAAAGAAAGAACTGCAGGAAAGTCCTTAATCAATACCCTACTAGTCCTAATAGAAAGTATTACAGAGAACTCAATAGATGTGTAAAAGATCAGTTAGCTGCTGATAAGAATCTTTGGCTTAATGGTTTGGCTGACAAAGCCGAGGAAGCAGTTAGACAGAACAACAGCAGAGAGTTGTACCAGATAGTTAATGTTTTGTGTGGTAGAAAACGAACAGGTATACAGGGATTGAAGGATAAACAAGGTAAGGTTATAGAAGGTGATTCTGTCATGACTAGGTGGGCTGAGCATTTCAGTGATATTCTAAACAATGCGGTTAGTTCTATTCCCATTGTTTGCAATGATGATAGATGCATTGGTGGCTTTAATGTTGGCCCTATAACACAATCTGAAGTTATTTTGGCTATTTCTAAACTTAAACTTCATAAATTCCCAGGGTAGAAGAAATTACTATGGAAATACTTAGAATTGGGAATGTTTTGGTTACCACATGGATGACTGTAGTTTTGAATATTTTTTATAATAAAGGCATGGTTGGTTCCTAAGGATTTTACCAGAGCTATTACTATTATCCCTATTTTTAAAAAAGGGATCACAGTTCTTGTTATAAATATAGGGGTATCAGTCTACTTTCTGTCCCATGAAAAGTTCTTTACATGATTGTTCTTAATAGAATTAAGAATCAGATTGACAGTCAATTGCGTGATGAGCAATGTGGATTCAGTAGTAGGGGATGTGTAGATCAGATATTTTCACTCAGGCAGATTCTTGAGAAATGTTTAAAGTTTCAGAAACCTTTGGTTGCTAATTGTGTTGATTTCAAAACGGCTTTCGACTCTGTTGATCGTCATAATTTGTGGTTGATTATGAGATCATATGGTATACCAAACAAGTTAGTTAACATAATGAAAGCTCTCTATAATAACACTGAGTCATGTGTAAGAGTTGGTAAGACTTGTAGTAATTGGTTTGGCATTGCTTCTGGTGTTCGACAAGGGTGCATTTTGTCTCCTTTTCTCTTTAGTTTGATTATTGATTATGTTATGTGAAATTCACTGCAAAGGAAAGATTTTGGCCTTAAATGGTCTGGAGATACTAAAATTTTTGATTTAGATTATGCTGATGATTTAGCCCATTTGGCAAATGTTGTTGATGAGATGAACTCTTTCATTCGAGCTGTTGATGAGACTGGTAGTAGAGTAGGTTTGGTTATAAACAGAGAGAAAACTAAAGTGATGAAAATTAGTCAGACAGGCTGTGATTCAGTTAATCTGAATGGTTGCAATCTTGAGCAGGTGTCACAGTTTAATTATCTTGGGAGCTATGTAACAGATAACGGTGATGTGCGGCATGAGATTAACAGACGAATAGGGATTGCTGCCGGGACTTTTAAGAATCTATGGAGAGTAGGATAAATAGGTGTATAATAGTTTGGTTCTTTCTAGTGTTAGTTATGGTAGTGAAACTTGGACACTTTGTAAACAAGATAACAGGAAACTAGATGCTTTTGATTCTAGATGCTTACATAGTATCTTGGGCATTAGGTGGTTTAACTTTGTAACTAATGATGAGGTTAGGCAAAGGAGTCTGCAACCTCCTTTAAGCAGCATATTGTGCAGAGAGAGACTGCTGGTTTGGCCATATTGCTCCTATGGATAATTATAGATTGGCGAATAGGGTTATGAACAGTATGCCTTAAAGGCCTCAGAAAGAGGGGGAGACCTAGGATGCGGTGGGCAGACAATGTCAATCAGGACCTTGTTAGAATTGGTGTGCAGTGGCCAGATGTGGTAGATGTAGCTCAGCACAGATATGCTTGGAGAATTAAACTGCATGGTCTGGTTGGACCTCCGTAGCCGATGGCTGCTTTTGGAGATGATGATGATGATCTACAAAATTGACATCTGACTGAAACTCTAAAGCTGTGCTTCCAGTTTTTTTGGTATTAATAAAAGAACCCTTATTACTTAGAAAAAGTTGAAAATGAAGCTCTCAAAATCATCAGCAAAATCAATTTTAACAAAGAGAATCTCTAACACTTACCGATATTCGTTCCAACTCCCAAATTCCCATTCATGAACTAGAAGAAAGCTGCAGTTTAGTACCCTTATTCATGACATTATTTATAACAAGTCTCATCCCCTTCATTCGATTCTTACACCCTATATTCAATTATGACATTGCTACACCTTCGCTCTGATAATAAAATGTTTTCTACTCCCAAGATTTTCAAAGCTAAGTATGGTGATATTTCTTTTGCTTTTCAAGTAACCTCAACTTGGAATTCTCTACTGAGCAATATCACTTCTTTAAATTCTAAAACAAAATTCAAAAACTATATTACTCCACTCCTATTAAAATATTGAAACGTTTGACGAACAATATTTCTTCACCCCTATTCCTACTCCCCCATCTTTGCCCTTTGTCTGGGTTATCTGCAATTCTTTTTCCCCTGTTCATTCATTTAATATTACTCTCTGTTGTCTTAAACCTTCTTCCCCCCCCCCTAAGTTTACTGTGCTTTTTTTTTTTAATCATATTTCATATATGTTTGTCTTCGTCTGTGCAACTTGTCATTTTGTTTATATATATCAAATAATTATGCAATTCCTCTAAACATGTTTATATTTTTGTACTATCCTCAATATTTCCTTTTAATTTCTCAAATGTACTGGGACATCAAGCCACTTGAATGTTTAAATTAATATCCAAAATTACCTGTACTTGGCTTTACTGTAACCCCCTGCATGGAATAAATTATTATATTATTATTCTAAGATAGAAAATATAAGCCAAAATAATTGGATAAATGGTGCCATGAGTGGTAGCTGAACATTCTTAAGGTGTGCAATGTAACTAAATAAGCTACTGTATAATAGCTTTTCATTGTATCGAACAATTTATTGGATTGTCTGTTGAAATGTTTTGTTGGCTGGTTCTTAATTTATTTCAGGTCTAATCTTCTAAGGTGAGTAAAAGTTATGAGTTTATTTTCAAGGAAGGGGCAGGCTATTCACATAATTGTATTATTTTTTTTATGTCAATTGAAGGCTTTTTTTATATTGTGGATCTGGGGTGAATTGTTCAGATAATTGGTGTTTTTTTTTTAGGCTTATCGTTTGATCGCATTATTCAGTTCTGAGGACTTTTTTATGCTGCAAATCTGTGGTACATTGTTTATGATAATTCTCATTTTTAGGCTTGTTTTCTCTGATGTGATTATTAGGTTCCAGGATTTTTTTTACTGCAGATTGGCAGTAAATTGCTTATAATAATTTGTGTTTTTTAAACTTATCTAAATTGAGTTCCAGGGGTGCTTTATATTGTGGATGACTGGTTCAATATTTACGATAATTCGTGTGTTTCAGACTTGTTATCTTTGAGGGATTATCTAGTTCTGGGGTGTTTTCCATACTGGAGATCAGCAGTGAATTGTTTACAATATTATTTTTTAGGCATGTTATAAGATTGTTTTTTTCTGGAGGTTTATTAAAAAGGGTTCTACGGTGGTTCATTATATAGCAGTATTTTCAAGTTAAAATGGTTTCTCCGATAACACTGGTTTACAAGGTTTTTATAACATAAACAATTGAGCTGCCTTTAACTATTTTTCAGGGGCTGATTTCAGATCCAGCCTTAAAAAATGGCTAGCACATCACGTTTTTATGTTATTGGTCATTTTGACTCCTATTAAGATCATCTTATATCAATATGTTCAGGCAACTGGGAGGATACTACATATTTTGCTTTTTGCGGCTGGCAACACATCGCCAAGTGGGAGAAAACGTGTAACAATAACCTAACCCCAGACTACCATTCTTGTTGTTTTCATTGTAGAGGAATGCATGTTGTACATTGAAGAGTGAATTTTGGCATTTAAATGGCACAAAGGTAGTGTTGCGGATGTGTTAATGTGCCAGATAAGTTT
Organism: Ryuthela nishihirai; assembly: GCA_038380435.1. Classification (NCBI taxonomy): domain Eukaryota; kingdom Metazoa; phylum Arthropoda; class Arachnida; order Araneae; family Heptathelidae; genus Ryuthela; species Ryuthela nishihirai. The sequence continues at coordinate 18,355,786 of JAWZYU010000001.1, read as the reverse complement.
TGTTATATGTGTTAAAATTATATTTTAAAATCCCAGAGTTGTTCTTTGACAAAGATTGTGAAGAAAGCCTATAACTTGTATTTTGGATGTTATGTTGGAGATCAGGACAAAACATGGGCTCCACGTGTGTGCTGCATTTCGTGCTTTGTTGGCTTGAGTGAATGGTTTAAAGGTGAGATAAAATCCATTCCCTTTGCAGTTCCATTGGTTTGGCATGAGCCAACTAATCACTTGTATGATTGCTGTTTTTGTTTAACTAAAATGTTGGGCTTTTCAAAAAATAACAAAAACAAAATACAATATCCAAATGTGCCTTCAGCCATAAGGCCAGTTCCTCATGGAGAAGATTTTCCTGTACCAACACATCCAACTAACTGGGAGGAGATGGATTTACATTCATCAGACAAAGACTTTGAGTCACATACAGATCCTGATCCTGCATACACCCTTAAAAGTTAGACAAGCAATTTGACTTTATCTGCTTATTACGAGTTGCAAGATGGTTTGTGTTTCTGGCACAGATATTTCAGGGCTGATGGAAGAAATTGCAACAACTCACGACCTAAGGAATGGTGTCTATTTATAGATTCATCAAAATTCAGCTTGAAAGCTGTCCTTTTGCATAAAGGGAACCAAAAACCTTCGATTCCAGTGATATCACTGTGGGAATGAAGGAAACTTATTTAAGCACAGAAAAAAATACTCACTGCTATAAAATATGACCAGTTTAAGTGGACAATATCTGGTGACCTAAAAGTCATATCTCTTGTTTGGGCTTCAAGGAGGCTTCACAAAATTTTTGCTATTTTCTGTGTTTGTGGGTAAGTAGTGCCAGAAAGGGACACTACAAAACAAAAGACTGACCCAAAAGAGATGTTTTTATTCCTGGAAAGGGTAATGTGAGGTATAAGCTTCTAGTTGACACTTTGATGTTCTGTTCCCACCACTAAGCATCAAACTGGGGCTTATGAAAAACTTTGTAAAGGCTGTGGACAAAACTGGTAAAGGATTTTTGCACTTGAAGGAAAAATTTCCAAAACTAAGTAATTCTTGTTGGTCCTCAGATCAGGAAGCTACTGAATTATACTGTCTTCGAAGAAAAACAATGTTAGGAGCTCGTTGCATGGAAATCCTTCATGCCTGTGGTCCAGGGTTTTCTGGGGAATCACAAAGAGGAAAACTCATCAGCTCATTCAAAATATTCTTAAAAACTATGAAAATCTTGGTTGCTGAATGTCTTTGAAGATCCATTTCTTGCACTCGCATCTCGACTTCTTTCCCAAGAACTTAGGAGCTCTCAGTGATGAGCAAGGTGAAAGATTTCACCAGGCTATCTGAACCATGAAAGAGAAGATACCAAGGCAGGTGTAACCCAGCAATGATGGGTAACTACTGCTGGTTCTTGCAGAAGGAAGATACCTCAGTACATAAAAGACAAAAGTGAACTTCTTGTAAGTATTAAAGATCCTTACCCATGTTTTCTTATTTTGCATTTCAATATTTCATTTGTTACTTTATGTTCAGTGATTCTAATTTTTTTCACTGTAATCATGCGATTAATTAAATAATGAGTTTTAAGTTGCAATTTAATAAAATAATCACATTTATTTTCATTTCCCAGATATGTGTATTCATTAAAATTTGAAATACATCAATCCATAATTAAAAAAAAAAAAAAACTATACATGCTGCAGATTTTTCACAGCCATATTTGAATTCAGCACCCCAAAATTAGTTAAAACATCCTATTTGACCAATGTCATAAAAAAAATATATTGTCTAATGTAATTTTGTTCTGGAGTTTTCTTAAATTTTGGAACAACAATTCATTGTTTAGTGGTTTGTGCTTCTTGGAATAGCTGTCTCCAATGCTATTATTGATTTTTGTGAGTTTTTAAAATTATGGAATGACCATTTGTTTGTTAGTGATAATTGGTTGTTGAAACAAGTAGTCTTGGACGAATGTCAGTGTACTCACTGACATTCGTCCTATAGCGATATGCACAATTAGGAAAATATGCCTTGGATACTATTACTTCTGATGGTTTTGTTTTATTTGCAGAAACAAAATTTTTTCTTGGGAATAAAAGTGTTTATCATTTTATTCTTTACTCAGCATATTCTCATTGTATGACCTCTTACTATGCTGCTAATAATATGACTGCTAGTAATACAATTGCTAGGTTATTAATTGTAGAACTCACTACTAGTAATACAATTGTTTAGGTTATTATTTGTAGAACTTTCTAATTAGTTGAATATGCTTTTTAAATGTGATATTGAAATGCATTTTTCATTAGTTTAAATTGCATATATAGGGATATTTTTTTATGGAAGCAATTTTAAGAAACTTGGTATAATTTTGGAAAAATTACAATTTTTGGTGCCATCAGCCACTGCTAGGAGTCCAGAAGTTGAGCATTCTGTGAAGAAATTGCATCTGAACACTGTAAACTGCAGAACTGCCATACTCTGATTTCCTCCAATATTTTATTCTTTCAAATCATAATTTTTGTCCTGCAAGGTTGACAGCTCTGGTATTCACTTCAAAGGAAGATAGGGTGCCGGCAATCTGGTTGTGTAAGTAAATCGGTGCCTTATCTCCTTTTGAAGTGAATATGAACTCATTGACTGCACCATTGATTTGCTTAGGTTTATATTCTACTCTTTAGGGCCCATATAAGAAGATAAGCATTTTTTAAATCTTTTGATTTAGGTGTTTTTAGTGGTAAAAAAATATTTTTTCACAAACTTTCATTTGATATATGACTCATAAACATCAACCACATTTTCCCTTCCTTTTGGAGTCGTGTTTAAGGTAATCCATGATATTCAAGACATCACAAGCTTTAATTTGAGGTATGACTTGTTAAAGTGTAATCCCGCAAAGATCCATCCCCCGTATTATAAGGGGGAGAATAGGGGGAAAGAATTTGAAATAGTTTAAGATGGTCATTATATCAGCTTTCATTCGTCACTTGTAACTGTAGGCCCGTGTGTTAGGAAGATATAGTAGAATGACTTCCACATTTCATGTTTTTTAGGAAGGAAAAGCATGGAGGATCAATTTTTTATAGCCTGTGACATTCACCACATCAGGTTTCATTTGACATGTGTGTTACTTTTGAAACTCGCTTTCTGGAGATATAACGGAACAATAGTTTTCATATTCCCAATTTTAGAGGGAAAGAAAGCAATGTGGGTCAATTTTTTTTATCATCTTTAAACTCCCCAAGTCACAAGCTTTCATTTGACACTTAAATTATTAAGTTTCTCCATCACATTTGAAAGATATGGTGGAACAACTATTTTAACAAATCCACAAATTTCACAATGTTAAAGTGAAAAGTAATAGGAAGATAGGTAAAAAAGCCTGGTGTGGTATATAGATTCTTCATAAACTTTCAGAGAGTAACCTTATGCATGCATATTTCATCAACACATTCAATGTAGTGTCTGCCTCTCTAAAATTGAGTTTTGACTTGAGATGAAAGTGGATTCTTCATGATAACATTGAATACAAAAATTAGAGGTTGTCTATGGTTAAACTTCAAACCTACCACACAATCCAATTTATGCCCTAGAAATGTAATGCTTTGAAACTTGTGTAATTATTTTGAAATATTGAATCTAAATCAGACTATCACAGCAAATCTGCTGTGGACAATTGGATCATTTACATGAAGTATTATTTGAGAAACGATTTACATTATTAAACTGAAAAAGTTATCATGCTGCATTACAATGTTTAGCCTCAGGTTGCAAGAATTGCAAGAAGAATATTGCAATTAATTAGGGAATTGCAATGGGAAATCGTGTTGTACTCACAATATAGCGGACTTGGCATCATCTGAATTTCATTCAGATCTCAACATATTTTAGAATGAAAACAACATCCACTACAATGATGAATTCAAAACCAACATCAAAACTTTTATCAGGCTATCCCAAAATATTTTTTGACAGATAGAATTTATCTTAAAACAGAAAGGAATTTATACCTTGAATTAATGTTATTACCAATTTTCCAATTGCTTTTGGCTTTGACATTTGTCGGTTGGTCATTTTGTGGATTTGACAAAATGTTGTTCCACCATATCTTTCAAACGTGTTGGAGAAACATAATGATTTATCTGCAAAATGAAAGCTTGTGAACATGGGGAGTGTCATAGGCTATAAAAAAGACCCCCATGATTTCTTCCCCCTAAAAAGGGGGAAATGTGAAAACTATTCTTAAGCAATGTCTTCAGAACACGAAGACTCGAAGTAACAAGCTATACGTTGAATGAAAGCTTCTGATGCAAGGAATGTCTTAGGCTATGAAAAATTGACCTCCCCGCTTTCTTTCCCCCTAAAAAAAAGGTGTGTGTATGTGTGTGAAAATGATTGTTCCCATATATCTCCTGTGCTCTCCCCTAAGAGGATTATGCAAAAATGATTGTTCCTCTATGAATATCTCCTGAATGCGAGTGCAAAAAACAATGAGCCATGCATCGAATGAAAACTTGTGATGTGGAGAGTGTCATAGGTTATGAAAAATGACCTCCCATTCTCTCTTCCCCCACTACAAAATGAGAAATCTTAAAGTTGTTCTGCTATATCATCAGAATGCAAGGGCCTACAGTTATGAGTGGTGTCAAATAGAAGCTCGTGTAATGACAGTCGTAAACTATTTCGAATTTCCCCCCACTATTTCCCCCTGATAAATGTGTGTGTGTGTGGGGGGGGGGGAGCAGATTTTCATGGGGATCAACTTTAGAGAGTCTTATCTGAAATTAAATCTTGTGATGTGTCTCCAATGTTGTGGGTTACCTCAAACCTGAATCCAAAAGGGTGGTAAATGTGCTTGATGTTTATGACTTGTTTATGACTTTGAAGGTAAGTGTTTTTAGTAACAGAAAATTATAAATTAAAAATTAAAAAAATATATATATATATATCTTCGTATACGAACATTAGTGTTCACTATTGCACTGTAGTGAGAACTGCTGTACCTGATATTGTAATGTCAAAATATTTTGTACCTAAAGCATATCAATGGTGCAATTGATGGTGACTTGATGGCACATCAAGTACCCTGTCTGTGCCTTTATGGCACAGGCGGGGCTTTACCTGCTTCTTGCTGGGTACCTTTTTTTTCCATTGCTGGTGTTGGGCTAGGAGGTAACAGTGTGCATTCAGTACACTGGGCCATGGTCCACTCTGCTGTATGGCCGCTGTGAGGATGTTCCCACAGACATGGCTGCTGGCCTGCAACCTGGCAAGGACTTGTCTCCTTCAACAGCAAAGTGCACACCCAGCATGAGATACAAAGTACCAGACTTCCTCCAGTATATAGTAGTGAGCAAACCTTATGTTAGGTGAAACATGTATATATAATTTTTTTTACTCTAAATTTTTATTGTAACTTGTTGTGTTTAGTAATAAACCAGTTTTTTTAGTGCAAAAAGTGCTTTAAGTGGTGAATTTTGCTGAAGTCCTCTGCCACTGGGCAAGACGGTACTGGCTCATCGGTTGTGAGACAAAACTCTTGCAGTTGTTGAGAGAGAGAGAGGGTAATTAGATATATACCTCTGATTCTCAAGTGCCTCCTTCACTGTGCGATCAGCAAACTCATTGCCAGGTATTCCAAACATTAGTGTTCACTATTGCACTGTAGTTAGAACTGCTGTACCTGATATTGTAATGTCGAAATATTTTGTACCTAAAGCATATCAATGGTGCAATTGATGGTGACTTGATGGCACATCAAATACCCTGTCTGTGCCTTTATGGCACAGGCGGGGCTTTACCTGCTTCTTACTGGGTACCTTTTTTTCCATTGCTGGTGTTGGGCTAGGAGGCAACAGTGTGCATTCAGTACACTGGGCCATGGTCCACTCTGCTATATGGCCGCTGTGAGGATGTTCCCACAGACATAGCTGCTGGCCTGCAACCTGGCAGTCTCTTATGCTCGTTAGTATTGCCATCAACAGATGACATCAATTTTGGTGCAGACACAAAATTCACCACTTAAAGCACTTTTTGCACTAAAAAAACTGGTTTATTACTAAACACAACAAGTTACAATAAAAATTTAGAGTAAAAAAAATTATATATACATGTTTCACCTAACATAAGGTTTGCTCACTACTATATACTGGAGGAAGTCTGGTACCTTGTATCTCATGCTGGGTGTGCACTTTGCTGTTGAAGGAGACAAGTCCTTTTTCCCTTTGTAGGGAGTGCTCACATCTACGAGCACTTATAGTCACTTGTTTGCACTATATGCTTTCTTTCTTTTGAGTAGCACTTCATTGGGTGTGGGAACTCAAGGTTTTTCTTATTATACCTTTTCTTAGGTTCAAGGTGTAAGTTCATGGTGAAATTAGCCTCCGATGAGGGTCTCCCTACACCAGTCACAACAGAAGGGTGAGAAAGCAAAGGCAGAAGGGACTGCCTCTCAGCTATTTCATAGGACTATTAAGAGTACTAATCTCTTAGAAGGGAAAAAGAAAACATTATACCTTGTAGAGAAGGCCAATGTTCTGAGAGAAATCAGTGACAAGTCAGAATCATGCTCACTGCAGCTTCAGGTTGTGGTGGTTACCAAGTAGGGAGGTGATAGAGTAGTCAGTGGTTCCAATAGCGTGAAGCTCCCTGAACAAAGCTTCTCTTTTGGCATTGTAGTGGGAGCAGCTGAGCAGAATGTGTGATACAGTCTCAGGTGTTCTGCATGTGACACAGTTGGGACGGTATGCTCTGCCAAGAGTGTGAAGTGTAGAGTTGCTGTAGATGTAGGTAAAATATTTTCACCATCTTGCAGACGATGAAAGAGGGTCTCCTCAGATCTGCTAAGGTTATCAAGGTTAGGATCAGTGAGAGAGGGGTCAACCAGGTACCTGAATGAGGAACAGCTGGAGTCCCTCTGCCACTGGGCAAGACGGTACTGGCTCATCCGTTGTGAGACAAAACTCTTGCAGTTGTTGAGAGAGAGAGACGGTAATTAGATATATACCTCTGATTCTCAAGTGCCTCCTTCACTGTGCGATCAGCAAGCTCATTGCCAGGTATTCCTACATGGGAAGGGATACACTGGAAATGAACCGTGATTCTGGAAGAAGTGACCTTGGAGATGTCTCCATGATCTACTGGATGAGGAAGGGGTTGCAGCTCTTGCTGTCTCGCCTCTGGACCTTATGTTTTTCTATCATCAGTTGTTTGGCTGTTATCAGCTGGAATACATTTGGGGTGCTACCAATATTTTTGCATCTGAAAAATTCAGCTTATAATCTTCATTTATTTCCTTTTTGGTTCTGTATCTCGGTGAAATTTTTTCTGCAAAATATTTATTGATTTATCTACATTTCTTCATTTTTACATCATTAATATATTCTTTAAATCTCGTACTCGACTTTGTCATTGATAATAATTATTTTAAATATAATTCAACCCTTTATAAGCAGCTCACCATTGGATCTCCTCTTTTTGGCCTGCTTGCCAATGTTGTCCTGTGTAACCTCGAAAAGCACGTGATTGATCAGTGAGCATGCAAACCTCTCTTTTGCGCCAGATTTGCAGATGTGTTTCTCATTTGGGAACACTCATCAAATTCTTCCAAGAGCTCAATTCATTTTACCCTACCATTTCATTCACACAAGAAAGTAAGGTAGACAGAACCCTTCTATTTCTGGACCTTAATATTTGGTGAACCAACCAAGGCACTCAAACCACCAGTGTTTTCCGTAAACCTGGTTTTTTCGTCACCCTTATCCCCTTTGATGCCTTTGCTCCCACACAATTTAAAAGTGTCTTTTTTTACTCTGCATTTTATCATGCTTTGCTTGCCTATGATTCTCCAAACCATCCTGCAAAACGAAATCAGCTTTATCTTTGCCACTGGGTGCAATGCTGGTTATACTAATACCTTTCAACAGAATTCTTCACAAAGCTAAGCATAAATTTCACAATTACACTCCACCACCCCTCCAACCACAACATAATTTCACCCCCTCCATTATCTTCTCCAATATTGCACCCCTTGGTAGCTACCTCCTAAAACCATTTAACTGAAAATTCCTTTCAAAACACCACTAAGTCTATTAAAAATTCTTAAGTATGACAGAGAGATCCCATTAATCAAGCTGACAAAGGCGAAATCTACTTCATTCCTCTAACCCCAATTTTGCTCACCGATAACCCCTCTTTCTATATTGACTGCACTACACACACCCTAAAACAAAGGATAGATGAGCATAAATGGGACATTAGTAACAAAATTCCATGAACCACCCTTGCTAAAATTGTCCTTGATGGCAAGGTAGTCCCCCAGTTCAACTCCGCATTCATTGTCACCTCCCCCCACTCCAAAATGCCTTCTGAGACAGATGTTGCAACTTTAACATGCCCCTTCCTCCTGCAACTTGGCACATCTTGCTATGTGATTTCCCCCCCCCCCCCCCCCCATACACCAGTGACTAACCGGTGGCACCCCTCCTCCCCGCTGCACAAGACTAATTCGACATTTCAACTGCGCAGCACATCCCTTTGAAGTTAGTGACTAGCACTTAGGAAAATGATTCACTGCTCTACTCTCACTACTGAGAAAGGATTATATCTAAGTGATACTGGCAAACCACCAAACTGCTGCTATCTAGTGACTTTTATTCCCCAGCATGATGAACCTCCTTCCGCTGCAGGACTATCATCAGCAAAAATGTCTACAAGAAGAAAAGAAAAAGGTATTATTTTTGCTTAACCTAGCCTGTCATCAATAAGCTGCCTCTACAAGAAACTGTACACCGCCCTGATGATGACTACTGAGTAGTCGAAAGCGTTTGGCCCTGTGTAAATAGCATGTTGCAATACTTATGTAAATAAATCTAACTGCACAAAAAGTGTTATTCTTATGAGTAGTATGAGTAGTAGTCCTTTTCATTTTGCCTATATATGGTTCATTAACTCCCGTTATAGGATTTTTGAGGGGGATTTCATAAACTCCACTTACTCTTTTACTCACATTATGATTACTTTTTACTAGTTCCATTGTTGTCTTTAGGGATTGTACTAACAGTTTTAAATGCATCAGTTTTAGGGCATTTTTCAAAATTCCCTGTAGCAAGGTATATCAGATATGCTATTGGTGTATTTCTGTCTTTCTTTCACTTGAGCTGGTGTAGGTTGGGTGGTACTTAGATGCTTAAATTTGGCTTTTTGCTCAAGTTTCTTGACTAATTTAATGAAGAAATGTATAATCTATTAAGAACTCCATAATATATTTTGGCTGAAAATAGCCAAACAACTAATGATAGAAAAATATAAGAAAAGGTGTTATAATAAGGAAAACCTCAAGTTCCAACACCCATGGAAGCTGCTACTCTATGAAAGTAAGCATATAGTGCAACCAAGTGACTATGAGTGCCTGTAGATGTTAGCACTCCCTACGAAGGGAAAAAGGATTTGTCTCCTCAAACAGCAACTGGTGTCAATTTACCAGTACGAGATATAAGGTACTGGACTTCCTCCAGTGTATAGTAGTGATCAAGCCTTATGTTAGGTGAAACAAACATGTATGTATATATTTTATTCTAAATTTTTATTGTAACTTGTTGTGTTTAGTAATAAACCAGTTTTTTTAGTGTAAAAAGTGCTTTAAGTGGTGAATGCTGTGTCTGTGCCAAAATTGACGTCACATGTTGATGGTGATACTAACGAGCATAAGGGACTGTCAGGTTGCATGGCAGTAGCCATACGTCTGTGGGAATATCCTTGCAGCGGCTACACAGCAGAGTGGGTCATGGGCCAGTGTACTGAATGGATGCCGTTGCCTCCTTCCCCAACACCAGCAGTGGAAAAAAAAGGCACCCAGCAGGAAGTAGGTAAAGCCCTCTCTGTGCTTATGGTGTGAAATATTTTCACATTACAACATCAGGTACAGCGGTTCTAACTAAGGTGCAACAGTGAACACTATAATATTCAGAGGAAAATACACCATGTGAATAATGTATAAATAAATCTAAAGCATATCGATGGTGCAATCAGTCACTGACTTCATATTCATTTCAAAGGAAGATAGGTTGCCAGCAATCTTGTTGTGTAGGTAAATCAGTGCTCTATCTTCCTTTGAAGTGAATACGAACTCAATGACTGATTGCACCATCAATATGCTTTAGGTTTATTTTCTACTTTTTAGGACCATAATGGAAGAAAGGTATTTTGTAATTTTTTTATTTGTTTTATCACTAAAATCACCTACCTTTAAAAACATTTATTTGATATAGATTTATAAACATGAACCACAGTTTTTCTCCCTTCTGAAGTCATGTTTAAAGTAGCCCATGATATTGGAGATGTCACAAACTTTAATTTCAGATATGACTCGTTAAAGGCGAACTCCGCAAAAATCTGTCCCTGTTTTTTTTAGGGGAGGATAGTTGGAGCAAAATTTGAAATAGTTTATGACAGTCATTATATGAGCTTTAAAAATAAATGTTTAATCACAGTCTACACTGTTAAAATTCAAATAGCCTTTTTGCTCTAGAGCTCATTCTACATTACATAGTTGTATTTTACAACATGTATGAGCGTTTTTCTACTGAAGAAGAACTAAGTGTTATTTTCTGTTACTAATTTGAGTATTTAAAGTTCTTACATACTCACAAATAAGTTGTATTGAGTTGTTATACTGTGCAGTAGAGATCTTGCAAAAACTGGTTGGTACACTCAACATTTTCCATGGAGAAACACAGTCGTTTAATTTGCAATGTACTCGCTGTTGTTGAACTCTTAATGACTCGAATACTCAACGTTGATTCATACTGTAGTTGAGTCACTGTTGAATTTCCAAAGTCTTTTAGTTGCCTTAATCAGTGATGTTTTCTCTCGTTGCATAGACAAGTTGACATTCAAGTCCAATTTAAGTTTGCAACTTTTCACTTTATGGTTTACCAGTAGAAGGATTTAATTTTGCAGCATTACCAAGCTTTAAGACATTTGAAGTTAAAATACGTTAAACTTTTCAACTGAATACATTTAAACAAATGTCCTAATTTTACTGACAGTTAAAACCACCGATCTTAATGCTACATGTTTCAACATGCTTCCTCCTATGCCTTCGTCAGGCAACAGACTGACTGAAGTGAGTGGGATATATATATATATATAAGGCTGGCCCTCTAGTGGTGAGTATGTTTCCCAGTCGGTAATTGTGCATGAGAATGTTTCATGCTGTCAGCAGGGAGGTTTACTTCTGTGTTGCATAATGTTTCCTTATAAATTTATTATTAGGTTTTCCATGAAATTTAACTGATATCTTGTAGGTGGAGAAGCAATTATTTTATAGTGTAATTTATTTATAGCTAGTGGATGTTGGATTATTGCTTGGGATAATGTCATATGGCCTTTCTGATGCCGAATGTCATGTTCATATCCCATGGTTCTCTCTTCTATTATCTGATATGTTCAGCCAATGTATTTTGTTTTCTAACATATTAAATGGGTCATCTAATTGAATTACATATATTCACCCAGAAGGGGTTATTTTATCTCGGTCATTTAATGTTAGAAGTTTTATGATATTGCTGATAGTGCACAGTCCTTTAAATTATAGGGTCGTAATATTTTATTATATGTGAAAAGCCATTAATATATGGAAAGCTCATAATATTTTTAAGTAATGTATTGTCAGTGATATTCTGTGCAGGTGTAATTTGTGTATTAAAAAACTTTAATTTATTTTGGTTTTGAATTTATTTTATGAAGTGATTCGAGTAGCTAGCTTGAATACCTATTTCATATATATGAATCTTAATTCAATGGCTAACAATTGGGGTGTATAACAGTATCTGTATGCTCGTAAAAAGTATGTATTTAAGGCAGCTTTTATATATTTTGTGGGATGGACTGAATCTGCAGTATAACGTTGGGGATATATGTGGGTTTCCTATATACTATGGCGTCACATTGTTCTTTCTTACGTATGAGGTTTGTGCCAATTTTCCTTGTTTTTCAGATTCATGAGTAAGCTGAATGGAGGGCTACTTATCTACTATTGAATGTTGTGTTTCAGATTCATGAGTAAGCTGAATGGAGGGCTACTTATCTACTATTGAATGTTGTGATGAGAGATTGCACTTCATTAATATCATAATTCCAGAAAAATAAAATGTTATCAATATAACGAATATATAAAAGGGGGTTTTAATAAACATTTTTCCGAGGCCTGCGTCTCAACATATCTCATAACTGCTTCTGTCAAGGAACCAGAGAGTGGGGAGCCCATAGGGACCCCCTCTCTCTCTGGACCCATGCACGGTTATTCATTTGAAACCAGCTGGACAAGGTGGCTAGGTCCAGGGCCTCGTGTATGCTATAGTACTCTTGGGCTGTGGGCCTGGCAACCCACAACCATTTGGCTTTGAATTTCATTGCTGCATCCAGCACTGGTGTACTTGGATACAGCAATACGACATCTAATGAATGAAATGTTGTATGTTCATTTATTGTTGCATTATGTATTATTTGTAATGCATCATAACAAGAGTTAATACTATGTGAATTTGGAGGAAAATATGGTTTAAAAAAATGATATAAGGCTTTTTCTAGGTTATATGTAGGTGATTGTCATTTAGATACTAATGGTTGAAAAAGGTAGTTTTCTTTTGTAACTTAATTTTCACAAACATCTGTGGTACTGCAGGAAACATAGGAGCGGTGCAATTTTTTGCTATAACTTGTAAGAATGGGCCATTTTTTAATTCATGTAATTTTTGTATTGTTCTAAGTAATGGGTTCTTATTAAGGGGTTGGAATTTTAATTGTTCTACAGTCAGATTAATTTTAGTATTACATTCCTCTTTATCTAAAATTACTACTTGATCAGTTTTATATGCCAGTACTATATTTATATTGTTCTGATTTTTCAATTAAGTTACAATTTTGTATTGGGGGTTTTCTTCGTGATGTTTAATAGTTCTGTATAACTTAAAACAAATTTTTTCTTTCTCAATATATAATAAAATAATTGTTTATTCAAAATCTAGACTCACCAAATAAACACTTCTGAAATTAAACTTGCTTCTCACTGAGCAACTCGCACAACTAACCTCTTTCTCCCATTTCACATCACCAACTAACTCCAACTAGTTTCATGACCTAATGTCACTTACTATACAGTGCAACCACGGCATGTGTCATCACATGGGGAAAGGCATATTTGCATATGATGATCGCATGCTAGTGCTAGATATGACGTAAGTGGGTGTGTCCTATGCACATTAGTGGCTGTCAATCAAAAAGCGGAGTTGTATAGTTGCAACTTCTCTAGCTGAATGAGTGTAGAGAAAGATGGATCAACTTATAATAAAGCCCCAAAATGATTAATTATAACATAAATAAAGTAAAACTAGTTAAGTAAAAGGGAATGGGTGAACCATCACAGTGCATAGAAACACGAAGTCATAAAAAATTATACTCATTAAAACAGCCATTTTTCTCAAGTGCCAAAATGCCCTAGTTAAATGCAGTTTGGGAATCTCATTACTATTTTCAAGGGCTCTTTGGACTCATCTTTAGATGAGTATACATTTGGAAAATTAATTAGAATTGCAAAATGTGTGTTGCATCTGTTTAAGAATGTGTATTTTAGTTTCATCTCAACAGATGAATTGGAGCATTTAACTGATTTGATTTAAAAAAGTATTTAATCACAGAGTAAGTTAATTAAAATAAATGAGCTAACTCTTATATGCTGTTAAAATGTTTTTAATGGTTTATGGGTGACTAAAAGAATCAGAATTAAATGACTATAAAATCATGTCAGTATATTTTTTACAAGCATTCTTAAAAAGTGGAAAATATAAAATAATTAATAATCAAAGGTACAAACAGAATATGCAGAATTAAGAATAAACTTACTCTATAAACACTATGGGTGCTATTCAAGTGTGATGTTTCACCATTCACTTTTATGTTCCTTAATTAGTTATTTTATTTATGGTATGATTATTTGGAGTCCTTACCTCTTCTAACCATTGGCTATTCTGTTTAAGTCTACCAACCTTTAAACTAGGACAGTACATTTTCTCAAACTGTCATGATCCAATAGAAGGACTATACATCTCAGTACATCATCCAACAGACAGTTACCTTTCCAAACTCTGTGGTTACATTTAAGGCTGGTGCAAGGGGGGGGGGGGGTGAAGTGAGTGATCGCCCGTGGTGCCAAAGCACAGTGGGTGCTGAAGACACCCATGTCATTTATTAGATATGTATTTGTATTTCATTTATATTTAGAGAAGACAAAGAAGGGTCGGATAAAGAGTGATTGCTCTCTCTTTAAAGAACTATCTCTTCTGACTACCAAAAGTGAAATTTTAAGAGAATGTAGATTATTAGAATATACAATATGTTACCCAATGCATTGGGATACTTCCAATTTTTCATACTTTCAAATTTTTTGTGAATAGCAAATCTCATTCAAAGCTCTCTAACTTTGAAAATAAGCTTTTTTTTTTATAGAGAAATGCAATTTATCCGGGTCTCAATTTTAACAATATTCTTTAATAATATTAAAGTATCAAAACTGAATTATTTCCAGCATTTTCACTGACATAAACAAAGTTGTCCCATGGCTGAGTGGTTAGCATGCTTGGCTGCTGACTAAAGGGACCTGGGTTCGAGCCAGGTAAGGCATGTATGTGTGTGTGTGTGTTGCCTTTCTGCTGAGGTTTTCTCTATAGCATATAAACTGTCAGGCTGACTCCATTTTCTGGAATTTATTTGTTTCATAAAAAAAAGGATGTAAAAAAATGATGGGAACTAAAGTATATAATTCAGACAAACTTTTGAAATACAGAAACTCATTTATAATGAGGTTGGTTATAACAAAATTAGAGGGTATAATGAAGTAAAAGCCATTCCCCTTCAATTTGAGTTTTAAAACAATGTTATACACATATCGATTGATTTTACATGACAGTTTACAAGGTTTCGGTTTTACAAGGTCAAAAAATGCAATCAGTTTTGATTTGCATGGTGCAGATTACGATATTTTTTATATGTGTATGAGTGTATATATGTTTGTGTATACATGTATGTATATTATTATTTATATGTGTATGAGTGTATACATGTTGTACATGAGTAGCAGTGACATAGGGTCAAGAGATATTTTTTGACTCTCATCCCAATTGATAATATCAATTAAATTGACTTTGATATAGTTTATTTTCAAGAATGAATAGTTAATAGTAAATTCCTATATTAATAAAATCGTCATCTATTATAATGTTCTATTAATGCTAATTATTACTATTGAACTGAAATTTTAGATAAATATGTATAAATGAAACTTTTAATGTACGTTCTGTTCATAATAAGTTTTTTTTTTCGGAACCTATCTCCCTTTGTTTCATAAGTTGTTGGTTTTGCACAGTTTTGATTTACATGGTGATTTTGTGGAACCTATTTACTATATAAATCAAGGGATGAGTGTACCTATTTTTATTACGAATACTTTTTTCCATTTTTTAAGGCTATAACAAATTTTTTTCCTTTAGCATCCTTTAGTCAGAGCATACAGATTAGTGAATATTTGACAAATTTCCCAAATTTTCTCTCCTGAAAGTTAGTCATTTTGCAGTAACTCAAAAGCAGTCATCTGACCACTGGGTTTCAGTTACCTTGGTGGAGGGGGGGGACATGTTTGCTGACCAAAGAGGGATCGTTATTGATTTCAAATTGAGCCACTGAAGATCTACACAACAACCTGAGATCTGGATTAACCAGGGCAGGACTTATGTATTAACTAACTATGCTGGAGCTTAGGCCTCACAATATGAGAGGCCTAAAAAAAATACATTTCAGGTTTGTGTGGCAATTGTAAATGTGCATTATTATTATTATATATAAACAGTGACAATCAGGGGTGAATTGGGTGATTGACACAACAGATTTTCTGTCTTATAGAAAACCTCGTAAGTTTTTTTATTTATTAATACCCATTTCCTTTTATTTCAGGGGCGGGGGTGGCTCAGTCGGTAGCGCGCCAGGCTCGTAATCTGTAGTTCCGAGGTTCGAGTCCCAACTGGGTCAGCGTTGAGATTTATCTCCGCAAAATTCCCCGCCCTGCCCACGGTCAGTAGGGGACACCGATGGGCTTGGAAAGGCCGCCGTCCATCGGATGGGACGTTAAGCCGTGGCCCCGTGTGCGGGAGAGCCATACCCTGTGCACGTTAAAGAACACGCTGGATGGCCTTGACGGGAGGCTACCATCTGTCTCCCAACAGCTGTTCCAGTGGGTCCCCTCCCCCAACCTTCTCTGAGCCTTCGGGGTCCATGTGACCTGGCCATTTAGCCCATGGTGTGCAAAAAAGTGCCGCTCAGAGGTAAAACAACCCAAACAACCTTTTATTTCAAGTTCTTTGTTTATTAATATCTGTTTCCTTTTTTTTTCATCTCAATGAAACATATGCACAGTTTAAGTTTTCTTCTAACAACAAGCAATGCATCCCTGAGTTTGCCTCCGATTAGCTTTCAGAAAAAGACACCTTCTTAGTAATTAAATTTCGGGGACATAGAAATGTCCATAAAGAAGTTGCAAGGAGGGGGAGGGAAGCAAAGATAAACAGAGGGAACACAATAAACACTGCAAAAGAATGGTAATTTCAAGAGGTTAAAAATGTGGAAACAGTGGTCAGCTTTTGCAGATTTAAAATCTCAAATGTTACAATTACTCCTTGGGAATGGTAATCATTTAAACATATGGGGAAGGGTTGGATATATGGAGAAGAAACTTAGTAAATTGTTTTATGACAGGATGCACTACAAGTTTCTTTGAAGAGCACTGATTGTTGCCCGAAGGTGTCTGCAGGTTGGGAGAAAAGTTCCCCTTTCCTCCTGAATGGCAAGGTGTTTTCACTAAATGGAAATTCTTCAAATTTACAGAAATAGGTGCTTTGCTGAGGGACATTCAACAGCTAATAGAGGACAAATGTAATGACAACTTTCAGTGAATGATTATTGATGTCGCATGCAAGGCTGTTGGGTGAGTTGGAAGTGGTGTTGGAAATGGTGTGGGAGTGGGGTGTCATTAACCAACCCCTCTTATAATGTTTTAGGAGATATTGCATTAGCCCTTAAGACACATGTGAAACAGGGTAGAGAACTTTCAGTTATTGTTGCTGCATTCCCCATATCGTGGGGGCGGGGGTGGCTCAGTTGGTAGCACGCCAGGCTTGTAATCTGTAGTTCCCAGGTTCAAGTCCCAGCTGGGTCAGCGTTGAGATTTATCTCCGCAAAATTCCCCGCCCTGCCCATGGTCAGTAGGGGACACCGATGGGCTTGGAAAGGCTGCTGTCCGTCAGATGGGACGTTAAGCCATGGCTCCGTGTGCGGGAGAGCCATACCCTGTGCACGTTAAAGAACACGCTGGATGGCCTTGACGGGAGGCTACCATCTGTCTCCAATAGCTGTTCCAGTGGGTCCCCTCCCCGAACCTTCTCTGAGCCTTCGGGATCCATGTGACCTGGCCATTTATATATATTATTTATAATATTTATATATTTTTTTTGCCCATGGTGGGCAAAAAAGTGCCGTTCAGAGGTAAAACAACCCAACAACCCCATATCGTGAAGTTAGTCAACGTTAAACAGAAAGAGATCACCTTGCAAGACACGAGAACTATAAAAGCAGCATAAAAGTAAATAATCAGACTTTTCCAATTTCTTTCACTAGTTTTTTTGTGCTCCTTTGTCTTTGTAAAAAGAGTGATTTTTGCATAACTTATCGAAATTTATCCTCTCATTAATAATGGAATTCATGTATAAAGACTCTTCCTCTTATATTTTAGAGTGATGTCCAACATATTTATGAAGAATTCAGAAAGATGTGTGTGTCCTATGTTTCTGATACCAAATAAAAATTGTTGTCTTGCCACAAAATTTTCATAAAATTTTTTTTTGTTGATAAATCAATAAATATTTTGCAGTAAATTTTTTCGCTGACATACGGGATTCGAACCCGAATCTCTCCAGAAACATGCCAGAGTGTTCCCAGTTAACTAATGCCAGTTCATCTTTTTTCCACTAACTTTTTATGCAAAATATTTATTGATTTATCAACGCCAAAAGAGCAGCAGGTAACGCTGTAATTATCATCTATGTTTATTTTTGTTATGTTTGGGGAATTATAACACATAAATAATTCTGAGTTATAAATATTATAGTTAATTCTACTAAATTATCAAAAATTCCTGTAATAGCGTGACCCTCTGACAAATTAAAAGTTTTTTTTTTGTTTTTGAATAATTTTCCTATTTGAAATTAAATAATGTATGCATATTTGTTTTATTTTAAAGCTTTTTAGGATAGTTACCACTTTTAGAGGATAACTTTGCTAGACATTGCATAAAATTAATAGTATCATAACAAAAATTGATAAACAATATGTATTTAAGAAAAAAAAAAACCCAGATAATGTTTTCAATAAGTGTTATATATTTTCCTAGAAATCAAATGGGTATCATAGCTGTGGTTTGTGGTTTACATTTTTTGTAAGAATGTCCAAGCAGCAAAATTCAAATGAAGAATAACATATATTGGAAGTCTACATCTTGACAATATTATATATTGGATAATTTACTCAGATTTCTCAAGTTTTTTGATAAATGTCATATTGTTTTTTACTGTCTAGATTTTTCCCCCAGCAGTCTTATGTATATCAACATTAGAAATATATACACTTTTTTTTATGAAGACCCTTGCCAAAAAATCCAGAATGGCCAGAAATATCCATTGGCCATAAAACTGAAATATACCAGATCAAATTCCTCAAAGTGAGTTCGCTTTTTTAATTCTGAGACATAGCCAGTGGGAGATGGGACAAATGTTCAAATTGCAAAATTGTAGGAGGGCTAAAAATTGAGATTAAATTTTAAAGAATATTTGTGCAATGATTTGCTTTTATTTCTTTAAAAGTGCATGCAATAGGATAACAAACTTTATTAGAATTAAAATAATTGCACCTGTGTATTACACTTCTCTTGCCATATATTTTATCCTCTCCTCTCCCAAATGTTTCTTGCTACATGCCTGCTCTAATTTTTACCCTTTAATGTACCAGTATTGGAAAACAAATCTGAAGCAACCTTTGGTGTGGCCAAGTAATTACCACAATTCGCTACTGATAAACAGTCTGGGGTTCGAGCCGTGATCTCTATGACTTATTAAACTGACAGGCTCTGTCAGACCTCTGCTGTGGCAAACAGCTGTTTGAGGAGTAATTTATTTTTATTCATTCATCCACTGATCTTGACAGTAGCACTAAGAGTCTGAAAAAACACGAAATTTTTAATGTGGGACAGAAAGGTGAAATCATAAAAAAAGTTGAAGGTCAAAGAAAGCTGATGTTGTCAGAATGTATGAACTTCCTCTGTGAAACCCACAGGCAGACACCTTCCATTGTTTAAACTGGAAAAGTCCATTTTCTCCAACTGCCAAGATCCGATAGAAGTGCTATAACCTTATGTGCAGGGAGCAATTGATGGGAGACTCGCATCTGTCTTAGGAGGCAGTTATTGGAGTGGAAAAACATTCATTAACAATGATGAAGTCAAAACCAACATCAAATCTTTCAGTGAGTTCTTGGAGTTAAAAAACATTGAATTACTATTGTTACCAATGGGTTCCCTTCCCTAAACAACTCTAAGCCATAGGAGTCCTTGTTACCTGGTCATTTAGCCCACTGTGTTCCAAAAGTGCCACTCAGAAGTAAAACAGTCCAACTAACTTGAATGCAATTTTAAAACAGTTTAATAATAGAGGGATTTATCTGCTAGTATGTTATGTTTAAATGATAAAATTTAGATTAAAATATAGATTAGCAAGTTCAATTGTATAAACAGTTGATGAAACATCTGCAACACTTTTTAAACATTTTTTATGATTTCACCTAAACTTAAACCTGTTATCGTTTGAAGATTACTTGTGCATGAGCTAGCTATCATCTTCACTTCTGGAGTAACTCCACATTAAGGCAGTATATCTTAATTTGCTACAGTGATTTTATTACATTGTTTCTTCTGTTCACTGTAGAATGACTGCCCATACGAGACTTAGGAGGCTCCCATTCCCTCCTACAGTGGGAAGTAATTCTTCTTAATTCATAATGTAAGATTCATGTGTTGCTCCAACAAATATAATGTTTAAAGAACATTTATATTAACAGTGAAATTGTAGAATTAAATTTTACTGATTAGAAGTGCTGTTATTCTGTTATAGGAAGTTTTATACAAGTATGATTTTTTTAGATACTATAATTCTTTACATTTTTTAAGTTTTTATTCCTTTTAAGATATATTTCATAAACTGCTAATGAAGTCAAGATGTTTATTAAATTTTAATAGTTAAATGTTGCTTAATGATATTAATTTTTGTTCAAAAGCACTAATATGGAAATATTGACATTTAAAAATGTAAAATGCATAGAGAAAAATTAATGTATGGGCCTCAGAAACCTCTGACTTTTGTCTCTGTTGATCATCATAATTTATGATTGATCATGAGATCTTATTGCATACCAGACAAGTTAGCGCTCTCTATAACAACACTGAGTCATTTATGAGGTTTAGTAAGGCTTGTAGTGGTTGGTTTAGCATTGGTAGTGGAGTAGATGAGTATGCATTTTTGTCTCCCTTTCTGTTTGGTTATTGATTATACTTGTGGATTCCTGGCAATGGAAATATATTTTGACCTTATAAACATGGTCTAGTAATTTGAAAATTGCTGGTTTAGATTATGTAGATGAATTAGCCCTGTTGGCTAATGATTTTGATGAGATGAACTCTTTTGTTAGAGCTGTTGAGGAGACTGGTAGTGGAGTAGATTTGGTGATAAAACACAGAGAAAAATTAGTAAGGAAAATTGCTCAGGAAGATGGTGATTCAATAGCTTTAAATGGTTGTGCTCTTGAGCAAGTGTCTTAGTTTATTTATCTCAAAATCTGTTTAGTAGATACTAGTAGTGGGTAGCATGAAATAAACAGGAAAATGCGGATTGCTGCTGGGACTTTTAAAATTATCTGTTGAGAATGTGGAAAAATACACATACCCATCTAAAGACTGAAATTTGACTATATAATAGTTTGGTTCTTTCTAGGATTAGTTACAGTAAAGAAACTTGGCCCCTTTGTAAGCAAGATAACAGAAAACATGATGCATTTAATTCTAGATGCATATGCAGTATCTTGGGCAATAGCTGGTTTGACCTTGTAAGTAATGATAAGGTTAGAAGGAGTTGGCAACCTCATTGAGTGGTGTATTATAAAAAGAGAGACTGCTTTGGTTTGCTCATGTTATCCATATGCATAGTTACAGATTGGCATATAGGGTATGAATAAAATAATAAAATAATAAATACCCCCTCAAGCAGCTGCTTGCCACAGAGGTCTGACAGGAGCCTGTCAGTTTATATGCCACAGTAGAAGATCTGAGAGGATGGCAGGACCTCAGCAGGGTATGAATAGTATATGTAAAAGCCTCAGGAAAAGGGGAAACTTAGGATGAGGTGGGCAGACAATGTCAAACAGGACCTTGCTGGAATTGGCCTGTGGTGGTTGAGTGCAGCAACTGTAGTAGCCCAGGACGTATGTGGAGAATAAAATTACAGTCTTGTTGGACCTCATTATTAGCCCTTGCTGCATGGAGATTTTGTATGTATGTGATGTGCAGCATGAGATAAGCAGAATAGGAATTGCTACTGGACTTTTAAGAATCTATGAAGAGTATGGAGAAACAATATAATTAAAAAAAAGGCCCTAAAGACTTAAATTTTTTAGTCCCTAAAGACTAAAATTAGGCTATATAATAGTTTGGTCCTTTTTGAAGTTATGGTAGTTAAACACAAACCCTTTATGTTTGCATAAAGGGTTTGCCGAATGTAGGTAACAGAAAACTTGATTGATGCCTATGATTCTAAATGTTTATGCATCAACTTGAACATTAGGTGGTTTGACCTTGTAAGTAATGATGAAGGTTAGGCAAAGGAGTTTGCATAATATGCTGCTTGAAGGAGATTGCATAATATGCTGCTTGAAGGAGATTGCAAAGAGACTGTTGATCAATGGCGGCTCGTAGCTAAAATTAGTGGGGGTGCTGCTCTAGAAAATTTTTAGCCTTTGTTTTAAAATTGTGTAGAAGGAAACAAACATGTATAAAAAGAAAATTTATTCCGAAACTTGATAAAATTCTAAAAGAACAAAATCAAACATTTTTTACTTTAACCTAAATTGTTACAGTTCACAAGCTTAACCTATTCATTTAAAAATGAAATCCATTCTTCTTGTTTTAATTTACACAAAAAGATCATTAATTTTCTCCTTGATCTCTAGATGACAACTGAGGAAATTTTTCTCCATTGAAAGCACTGCAAGTGCATTTAGTCTTTCCAAATTCATAGTGCTTCTTAGAAAAGTTTTTATTCTTTTCAATGTTGAAAAGCAGCGTTCTGCCTCTGATGTAGTCATGGGAACTGTCAATAGGATTTTTATCAGTTTCATAATTTCACTAAAAACATCATGTAGATTATTTTCCAAAATAAATTTCAGCAGCTCAATTAATTTGCAATATTCATGAATATCAGACCTACAATAGAATACTTTTAGTTCAGTTTCAAGCTTTTCTTTGTCAATCATGGAATATGCTTCAGTGGTCAGTACTATCTCTTCTGTGGGATGTTCATTTTTAAAACTAGTGAAGCATTTCTTGTTGAACAATTTAGCAGCTACTAAGTGTTTAGTGAAAGAATATCTGTCCATTATATCAACACATATACAGTCACACACTTCCTTAGCTTCTGCCATGGGTGTCTTTGAAGGATTCTCACAGTACTTTGAGTTTCTCAATTCTAAAATAGCAGTTTTGAAATTTGTTATATATTCATTAACTTTAAACACACTAATTTCTCGAGATTGCATTTGGTTGTAAATTATTTCAACATGAGGCATAATCTAATGAAAAAGCTCTAACCAAAACTTGAAATTATCATCATTCAGATATTTTAAAATTCCTGTTGCTTCTGCAGTGGTTTGATCTGCATTTGTTGACTGAATTTCAGTAAGGCAGTTTTTTAAAGGTTGCAAATTTTCATGAACTCTGTTTATGGTCTGTATATTGAAGTTCCACCTTGTAGAAGATGGACGTGGAATGCTGACTTCCATATGCTTCTTGAGAATGGACACACGTTACGGTGATCTCGAGAAGAATGTTGGAATAGCCAGAATGTTAGAGAAAAATATTCTTGCGTTTCGTAATACTTGCTGCATTTCTCATTATTAAATTAAGTTGATGTGCATAACAGTGAATGAAATGTGCATTACAGTGAATGAAATGTGCATTACTATAAACTGCTTTTATTTTTGCTTGAACTCCTGCTTTTTTGCCTTTCATGACATTTGCACCATCAAATGTCTGAGCTATCAGTTTTTGTTCATTTCCTTGAAGGATTATGTCCAATTGTTCTAAAATATGTTTTGATATGCCATCTGCAGTTTGATTTTCTGGAATAAAGAACCCCAAAAACGCTCAAATATTTCTCCATTCAATACGTACCATAGAACAAGGACCATTTGAGTGTGTTCCGAAACATCTGTTGTGTCATCAGCCATGACAGCTACAAAGGAAGCTTTTCTAATTTCCGTCCTTATCTCCTCATGGTATATTTGTAGCAGGCAGTCAAGTATCTCATTCTGAATGGTCTTAGAAACACCTTTGAAGACTAAGTGAAGTCAAAGTTAAGTAAGTTAAAGAATCACTTAGAAGGTTTCTAAGTGATTCTTTAAATCTGAATCTAATTTAGATGCAAAATTTACTAATCCTCTAGATATCCCTGGATTTATTGAATCGTCTTTTTCATCATGTCCATGTAAGGGAGTTTCAAAGTTTCCACAAAAGAAAATGCAGTCTATTATTTTGGACAAAATTTCACGTTTCTTTTTAACCTTTATATTATGCTCATTGATTGAAAGTCTGTATGCCTCACTAAGTTTCTCCTTAATTATTTTAATACTTACGGTTCCTAAAAGTGCCAGTGAAACTACATTATCAACGTGCTTCTTTGACTTCTCATGCTTTTCAGTTTTTTCTTTCATTTTGTTTATATTTCTAAAACCATCTTTTGTCCATGTTACATCACCTCCAAACAGCAAACACGGGAAGCAAAACAATGCATTTTTTACTTCACAGCCGCAAAGCCAACTTTTCCCTTGGTACCATTCAGAATTAAAGCTACGAATATATTTCTTGTTGTTGCTTATGCCTGGCTGAGATATTAGAATATCAGGTGTTGAATGACCTCTTTTCTTAACTGCAACTTTCTCATGGAGAGACAGCTGTGAAAACTTAAGCTGTTGAAGTTCACTTACAGTCACAGAACTTATTTCTTGGGGATGCAAGGCCATGGTTAAAGTTTTCTGTTAAATAAAAGAGCCGAAAAAAAAAAAAAATGAATCAAATAGAATAGCTGGAAGCAGGATAATAATCTAATTCTACACTTTATCACATTCAAAAATATGGTACATGGTTTTTAAGCACAACACACGTGGAGTAAAAAAAAGTACCTTCAACCAGCACGCCAGGGTCGGCACTGCGGGAACAACAGTGCTCTCTCTCCCTTGCAGCCTCGCTGTAGCTTCCTATGTGCGCATGCGCACAACAGTCAAACACCTCGCCGCTAGTACTGTGAAGCGCACAGTTCCATACAAAGATTTTTGTATCTTTTTCATAAACTGGGGGATGGCTACTGACATTAAGCTTAAGGATTATATATTGTACAAGTATAAAGAAAGAATTAAAGAAAAAAGGACTCATTATATTAAATGTTATCGATAATATCAAGTTGAAATTGGGGGTGCTACAGTTCCACAGTGCCTATACGTGAGCCGCCACTGCTGTTGATAAATAATAAATAAACTCAACATATTTGGTATACTTATAAATTGGTTAAAAAAAATATAATTGTCTTGAGCCGGGTGAGATACAAACCCATCGTGGGTTCGTATCCCACCCTGTTCAAGACAATTTTTTCCTCTAAAATTTAAATCGACTTCAAAGTGGTAATTTATAGAGAGACTGTTGGTTTAGCCATGTTGCACATATGTATAACTACAGATTAGTAGTGAATGGAGTTACGAAAAGTGTGCCTAAATGCCTCAGAAAGAGGGGGGGGGGGATACCTAGGATGTGGTGGGCAGACATTGTCAACAGGACCTCATTAGAATTGGTCTACAGTGATCAGATGTAACAGCTGAGCTCAGGATTGATATGTTTATGGAACTAAATTGTGCAATGGACAATCTAGTTGGACCTCCATACCCCATGGCTGCTTAAGGAATTCTGTGTGTATGTGACAAAGTAGGTTGGGTTACCTCTGAGCTGCACTTTTTTGCATACCATGGGCTAAATGGCCAGGTCACAAGGACCCCGAAGGCTCAGAGAAGGTTGGGGAGGGGATTCACTGGAACAGCTGTTGGGAGACAGATGTTAGCCTCCTGTCAAGGCCATCCAGCATGTTCTTTAACATGCACAGGGTATGGCTCTCCCACACACTGGGGCACAGCTTAATGTCCCATCTGATGGACAGCAGCCTATCCAAGCTCATCGGTGTCCCCTACTTACCATGTGCAGGGTGGGGAATTTTGCAGAGATGAATCTCGACGCTGACCCAGCTGGGACTTGAACCTGGGAACTGCAGATTATGAGCCTGGCGCACTACCAACTGAGCCCCCCCCCCCCCCAATTAAAGTAGACAAGTTACTTTAGATATATTTTATTATGGATAAACATCTTTCAACTTTTTTAAATCTTATGCATATTATTAATTTCAATTCTTTGGTTTGCCTTAGAGTAATGTATAAAAGATACTGTACATGGTAATTAAAATTATTATATGTTAATTTTTTTCAGTAATGGATACAGAGTCAATTGCAGAAGATGGAAATGGTCATCAGGTAGCCCATGGTAGAAAGAAAACTTGGCAAGAGTTGAGACAGGAAGTGCGTAGTGTTCGTCGCCAGCTTTCTGGCATTTCTGCAAAAATCCCTAGCTCATTTGCTTTTAAAAGAATAAGGGAAGAAAGTGGTTCTCAAATATATCGTATTTATTTTCTAAGTACTGTTTCTAATGGTAGGGAAACTACACTACTCTATAGTGATGTTCCTATGGAAAGTGTGATGGAGAAAGTAGAAACTTTTGAATGGAAACCCCTACTGGAATCAACATTTCAAACATTTCATCCCCATGGTCGTTTTTCAAGGGAAGAACAGCTTCAGTTAGAAAGGAAAAGATTAGTGATGTGGGGAATAACATCATATGATTTTCATCCTTCCACTGGTAGATTTGTGTTTCCTGCTTGTGGATCAGTGTTTTACTGTGATGACGACAGTTCACAGGTAATTTTATTTAATATATCGATATTTAAACCCTTTAATGGTAATTGATATTGTTTGAAGTGTGCTCCGAAGTGCCAACCATGATCTACTTTGTATCATTCTGAAAGGTTCCAACAAAAATGAATTATTGCGCATTGACTTACAGAAATACTAATAGTTTTACAAATAAATTTAATTTACACATTAGTGCTGTTGATGAGACTGGTAGTAGAGTAGGTTTGATGATAAACTAAGAGAAAAACTAAAGCGATGAAAATTGGACAGGCAAGCTGTGGTTCAATTATTCTGAATAATTCGACTCTTGAGCAGGTGTCTCAGCTTAATTATCTTGGGAGCTATGTAATAGGTACTGGTTATGTGTGGCATGAGATTAACAGATGTATAGGGATTGCTGCTGGGATTTCTAAGAATTTATGGAGAGTGTGGACGATTCGATTGAATAATAGTTTGGTTCTTTTCAGAGTTAATTATGGTAGTGAAATCTGGACCCTTTGTAAACAAGATAACCAGAAACTTGATGCTTTTAATACTAAATGTTTATGCAGTATCTTGGGCATTAGGTGGTTCAACTTTGTAAGTAATGATGAGATTAGGTAAAAAAAGTCGGCAACCTCCTTTGAGCAGTATGCTGAGCACAGGGACTCTGTTTATTTATCCATGTTGCCCATTATGCATAATTATATATTAGCGAATAAGGTTATGAACAGTGTGTCTTAAGGCCTTGGAAAGTCGGGGAGACCCAGGATGCAGTGGGCAGATAATGTCAAACAGGATCTTGTTAGAATTGGTGTACAGTGGCCAGAGGCAGCAAATGTAGCTCAGGACAGATATGTTTGGAGAGCTAAATTGCAGAAACTGGTTGGATCTCTGTAGCCCGTGGCTGCTTGAGGATCATAATGATGATTAAAAATCACCTAAAATTAAAGTTGTTCTCTGATAATCTATACAAGATGTTTCAGTTTAACATTTTTACTTAAAAAAAAAATGAGTACACCCAATTCTGTTTTTACACGGGATTTTTTTTTTACACAATTTTGATTTTAACACTGTTTAGGAAAAAATTCCAATTATCTTTTTGCACAATTTATTTTGTTCTAACACGGTTCAAATGGCACCTTTTTAAAAAATCTCCATTTGAATTTAATTCTGAAAAAATACTCTTATTCCAGAAAAAATTCCTAGAATTTACATTTATAACAAAGATGCCGCATTTATGGTCACATTTTTCGAAGTAGTGTTAACTTTGAAATGTACTATAGATACACATTTTGTGCTCTAAAATCCCCAAAATAAAAACAACACTAACATAACTACACAACAAGTTTTCCCTATTTTATTCTCTGTTTTATGGAAAAATTATACAAAACCTACTTCATTCGGAATAAAGTGGCAGCATTGAGTTCCGGGAATTCCCCTCAATTTTATCTTCAATACATATGTTAGTCTTGGTCTCTCATTTTGTGTTTAAAGTTAGAAGTGTTTAGATGTTTAATAGAAGAAATTGGAAAAAATTTTGTTTTGTTTTTTGAAGTTTTGTGTGTGTAATATAAATTTATGAAATTTTGCTGATAGGTAATTTACAATTTTTGATCATCTGATTTATTAACTGCAATTCAAATATTTTTTGTAAACCTTACCACGATGTCTGATAATTCAACTATACAAAAGCATAAAAGGGAAGCTATCTCTTTGGATACTAAGATCCAAATTTTAGATCGTCTTGCAACTGGAGGAGATTCAACATCCATAGGTAAATATTTTGGTTTGAATGACGCTACCATAAGAATCATCAAGAAAAATGAAGGTGCTATTAGGAAATCTGTACTTTCTGGAACAAAATTGAGTGCTAAATCGTCATCATATACGAGAGATATTATAAAAGTTAAGATGGAAAAGGCACTAGTAATGTGGATAGAACATAACTTGCAAAAAATAATTCCTCTAGACAGAAATACCATCAAGCAGATGGCATTATGAATATATAAGCAGATACAAGAAATGGAACCAACCACATCAGCTCAGTTAAACAAAAATTATGAAAATAAATATTGAGATAAACTCAGATAAACTCGACAGTTCAACATCCAGTAATAAATAGGCACTTTTTGACATCGATTTCAATTTTAGAGGAAAAATTGTCTGAGCCGGGTGGGATATGAACCCACGACCTCCTGATAAGATGCCGGGTGCTCTGGACCACTGAGCTACCGGCCGCCGATCAAGATCTCCTCTAATTAACGCTATGAACATTCCCTTTATGTCACATATAGGCGTTATTTTAGGCAATTTTTAGCCCTAGTGGCTTTCTATTTTTGCCAATAGATGGAAAGCATGTCTTACAATCATTTATGCTAATGATAATAAATATTGAGATAAATTCAGATAAACTTGACAGTTTAACATCCAGTAATAAATAGGCACTTTTTGACATCGATTTCAATTTTAGATGAAAAATTGTCTGAGCCGGGTGGGATATGAACCCGCGACCTCCTGATAAGATGTCAGGTGCTCTGGACCACTGAGCTACCGGCCGCCGATCAAGATCTCCTCTCTTTAACGTTATGAACATTTCCCTTTATGTCACATGTAGGCGTTATTTTAGGCAATTTTTAGCCCTAGCAGCTTTTTATTTGTCAATCACCCGGCTCAGACAATTTTTCCTCTAAAATTGAAATCGACGTCAAAAAGTGCCTATTACTGGATGTTGAACTGTCAAGTTTATCTGAGTATATCTCAATATTATATTATATTAGAGCCCAGAAGTTTATTGCCTGCAACAACTATTTTCCATGCATAATAATGTCCATTACAAAAAGGATAGTGTACCAATCGGATCACCTTTATCAGGCAGTGTGAAACAGGACTGTGTTAGAATTGGCCTAAATAAAAAAAAAGTAAATACCCCCTCAAGCAGCTGCTTGCCACAGAGGTCTGAAGGAGCCTGTCAGTTTATATGCCATAGTAGAAGATCTGAGAGGATGGCAGGATCTCAGCAGAAAAACGATACAGACATCCATGCCTTATCTGGGGCTCGAACCCAGGTCCCTTGGATCAATAGCCAAGCACACTAACCACTCGGCCACGGGACAGGATGATTCAAAACTCTTGGGCCAAACTTTAAGGGGTGATAGAACACCCCTAAACAAGCACTTTTCATCATACAATGCATGGTCGGAACTCAAGTGGTGAAGCGCTACAGGGCGCTTTCCAGTGAACACTTATAAGCGCTGGTTTTCGCACTCGTCCTCATTTCTACCGTGTATTGCACCATGTATTCCCGTCCACAGCTCTGTACGTGAAATGCATGTCTGCCTTCTCCTGATTCATGAAACAATCCATCTGTTCTGCAATCCACGGTAGAAATGATGATGAGTGCGAAAACCAGCACTTATAAGTGTTCACTGGAAAGCGCCCTCTAGCGCTTCACCGCTTGAGTTCCGACCATGCATGACCACAAAAAGTGCTTGTTTAGGTGTGTTCTATCACCCCTTAAATAAAGTTTGGCCCAAGAGTTTTGAATCATCCTGTATATATACAGTCATATCAGAATAATATGACCACCTACCTAATAATGGAAATAACTACCCTTGGCCCGGATGACAGTGGTGAGATGGCGTGGTGTGGACACAATGAGGCCCTAGAATATTGCCAGAGGTGCATGTGCCCGTTCGGACTCCAGCAGAGTACCAAGGTTCCGGAGATGACGTGGTTGTGGGTCCGCACGCCGAACCTGTTGATCCAAATGGTCCCACAAGTGCTCTATGGGATTGAAGTCGGGCGATTTCACTCGCCAAGGGAGAATGGAGACATTTTGTCGTGTTTCTGGAACCAATCATGCACTACCTTAGCGACATGGCAGGGTGCATTGTCCTGTTGGTAGACACCATCTCAACCAGGGTAAATGTCCAACATGAAGGGATGCATGTGGTCAGCGTGGATGGTCAGGTAACCATTGGCATTCAGGGACCATCCAGTGGTACCATCTGTCCCAGGTCATACCAGAAAAGCATTCCCCAGACATGCACACTTGACTGACAAGTGTGTCCAGGTGTTGGTTTTCATGTGTCTGATGCTGTATCCACCACCACCTGTCACTTCTGTGGAGTAGAAACCATGATTCGTTGGTGAAGGCAACCTTTTTCCACTCTTCCACTGTCCAATGATGGTAGTCCCATGCGAACTGTTGGCGTTGTTGCCGATAGACCTTGGTTAACATGGGCACCTTTAAGTAGCATTGACTCCGTAGATGCGTGCGTAACAAGATTCGCTCTATTGTTATTGGAAACACATACCTGGGTGCCCCAGTGTTCATTTGAGTGGTCAATTACTGCACTGTTGCGCGTCGATTGACCTTTACCAGTCGACGGAGGCGATGTTCTTCTCTGGGGTTGATGGCCTTTGGGGCTCCACAGTTATGACGTCTTGAGGTACTCGGTGTGCCAGTGATCCATTCTTGGTACACCCTTACAACACCTCATGAACAGCCCACGAAGTCTGCTGTTTCCGAGATGCTTCCACCCTTGGCGTAGTAGCTGATGATCATTCCTTTTTGAATGTCCATGCCATTGTGCTCACGTTACACACTATGGTTCATCTGTTCTGGCTGGCCGCTTATATCTCCCTGTGGTCGACCTTGTCATGTGCACTCTGTGATGCACCTGGGCGGGTACACTGTGATTCTGTGGGTGGTCATATTATTCTGATATGACTGTGTATGTGTGTGCATGCACGTGCACTACATAGATGAGAAAAAGCAGCTTACGTTCCTTGTTTGATTGAAATGTATTTTTATTTTTATAATAAGCTTGTGAAATTTTGCATAACCTATATTTGTGCTGTAAACTTGGGATTTGAACCAAATGAACCATTTTACTGAAAAGAAATTTTTGTTTGACTCAAATAAGAAACAAAGTTTGATTTTCAAAATTTATAATAATTTGTTGTTAAAAATAAAGAGCTAATGGTTTTTGTCAACATTTTTGTTTTTAGAGATAATTCTTTTTTAGTTGGATTGATATATATGAAATATTATGATTTGCATTTTCTAAAATTCCCAATAGCTGTAAGTAGCCTTCATTTTAATTCCACTTTCTGTTATTTTATTATTCAAAATGAAATTCTCACTCATTTGTTGTGTAAAATGACTATATGTATTTATCTGTTACTCACTGAAAGATTAAGCTATCTTAGCCACAATTGCATTCATATTGAGAAATCTGACACTTTAAGGGTAAATATGCCCTCTATTAGTGGAAAAGGTTGGAAAAATGCAGAACTTTAAATGAATATTATAAATAAATAAATAAATAAATAAATACCCCCTCAAGCAGCTGCTTACCACAGAGGTCTAACAGGAGCCTGTCAGT
Source organism: Ryuthela nishihirai (assembly GCA_038380435.1). NCBI lineage: Eukaryota > Metazoa > Arthropoda > Arachnida > Araneae > Heptathelidae > Ryuthela > Ryuthela nishihirai. The sequence goes on along the minus strand of JAWZYU010000001.1, from coordinate 18,324,002 downwards.
TTATATACCATAGTAGAAGGTCTGTGAGGATGGCAGGACCTCAGCAGAAAAACGACAAACAGCCATGCCTTATCCAGGGCTCGAACCTAGGTCCCTTAGATAAGTAGCCAAGTGCGCTAACCACTCGGCCATGGGACGGCACTAACTAGCAGTATATAGCTTAAATTTGAAGTTTTTTTTTGACAGCTTGTGATGGTCAAGAGGCTTACATTGGCAGCAAGGATTACCATTAGGGGGACATTGGAAAATACAGTTTCTCAATTCGATTTTTCACTGGTAGAGAACATTAAAGATGGAGAATAAGAAATTTAATCCTTCTTGAAAATGTAAGCAGTCCATGTTCATCTCAAGGCAATATGTTATTTTTCTAGATAATATATCAGTTTATAATTTAAGATTCATTTTTTATGTGGATTAAAAAGCAGTGTCTTGAATTAGAAATTTGAAATTTTTTGTTAAGTGTTTAAATAATTTTGCACCTGAAATGGTGTATTATGATTATTAAAAGAATTCTGAACTAGAACTGAAATTTTTATAAAAATGGTTCTAAATTGAATTTAAAGCAAAAGAAATTTTAGTTGAAATATTGGCTTTAAATCCAAGGAATTACAAAAGTAGCTTCCATTTTGCCAAGTTAGCAAAAATGTTTTTTAGATGAGTGGGATGTAAGAGACAGATTTTTCTGCTAACTTAAAATTGTTCTTTGATCTACAACTTATTACCAGTGATGATATTAATGTAATACTAGTGAAAAATATTAAAAAAAGTTTTTGAAATAATATTGAGCTTCTGTATCTTTCAGCCTCCACCGTTTTTCCCCCGAGAACTAAAGAGTTCAGCTGGAGGTGCAAGACTAAATCCACAGATGTGTCCTTGGAATCCAAATCTTATGGCCTATATTTACAACTATGATCTCTGGGTGTGCCATATTGGATCATCATGTGATATCAGATTGACTTTTGCTAGGAAAGGTAGTTTAAGAAAATTAGTAAATATATACAAATAAAATTAGGTATACTAATAATTAGTTATACAAGTATAAGTTTGACTGTTTGAACCTTTTGAATGAATTTCACTGTTTGAAATCAAACTATCTTGTGATTCAGAAAAAAGTAAAACGAAAACATCTGTAGCTATTGTAGAAAAAGCAGTATGTCATATACATTGTACTACTATGTTAAAAATAATATGTACCAAAAATAATATGTAAAAGGTCAGAAAAATATTTAATCACAGTAACCCCCCTTCAAAAATGTTATCCCAAATTTACCTAAAGAACAAAAGTACCCAAATTAAAATGTTGAGAATTGCATTGAGTTTGCAAAAATGCATACCAAAAGCCTAACAGGATAGCACTATTCCTTGCATGAGCAAATAGTAAAGTCCATATTTTCTTATGTGCAGAACGTTTATTATTATATTCACAGACTTGACAATGAACTCAATTTGTGAGCAGCGAAACTATGCTATCTATAGCATTTTTAACTATGCTATCTAAGTCTTTTGGGATTTTTTTTAATGTCTTTTGGAAATATTATACCATATATATTAAATGAGATGATTTTTGTAAAGCCACTGCATTTGAAACCCACTTACACTCAACCTTATCCTAATTCCCATCATCCATAGTCATATACACTGGTTTTCATAATTAAAGGAAAATCCCTATGTTAAGTCAATGGGAAGCTGTCAAAACTCTATAACGTCTAAACTGAGTTTTTTGTTTTGAAAAATTTGATTGTAGATAAAGATTTTAATCATGTAAATCAATATCCCAATTTTGAACAATATTCATTCAGTATTTAATGAGTTATGGAAGTTTGAATATTTAATAACAGCAATGCCAGTCTTAAGAAACTTGTAAAAAACTGAAGAATAGTGAAAGAATTCTTTACACAAAGTTCTAAAATACAAACTTATTTTATTAAACACTTTGATACAATACTTATTACTAAATTTTAATTAACTTTTGTAGTCAATTTTTGTGGCTGGCATTGTTATTGCTAAATATTCAAACTTCTTAACTCATTAAATATTGAACTATTGTTGAAAATCGAGATATTGATTTATATGATTGAGATCTCTATCTGCAATCACATTTTTCAAAACAAGAAACTTACTTTAGAAGTTATAGAGCTTTGACGTTAACTTCCAATTGACTTAACATAGGGATTTTCCTTAATTTATGGAAACCAGTGTAAAATGGCCACATTTAATGCTTACTTCTTTCCTGCTTACTTTTACTGTTCATCAACTAATTTATTACAACATGAACTATTTAATATATACCAAATTGGATTAAAATCTGGCTCTTCACAAAAACAGATAAAATTTATCTGAGAATAAAATTTAAACATTTTCTCAGCCTCTGCAGCACAATGTATGAATAAACTGGAAATCAGATGTTCCATTTTTCCTTTATATCAAAGCTTATCAGAACATTGCATAATATTTTAGAGCCATATAGTACAGGAACCCCTGTAAAACACAGTACTTCTATAACACAGTTAGAGAATTGTGGCAAACCTCGCACAACACAGTTAGGGAATTGTGGTAAACCTCGCACAACACAGTTAGGGAATTGTGGTAAACCTCGCATAACACAATATTTTTTTTATACCATTGAAAATTGCGACTTCAATGTGCTGTTCCGATTCCAATTCCAATCTTTGCACCTTAGGCTGCTTTTTTCAATTTATCAATCACAAACTTGCCCAATTTTTAATTTCATACTACTTCAGAAGTTAGGAAAGGTTAAAATTAGAAAACGTTTTTGGAAAATGAGGCTTTTAGAGTTGAGGTTATGTGAAAAGATAATAAAACAATTCACAATCAGGACTTGGTTGTGTCAAATGCTGCAGTGAAGCTTGCCATCTCTACGACTAAGAGGCATTGAAAAAACATTTTAAAGGCCAAAGATGCAGTTTAATAAAGTTTATATAAGATTATTTTAGTTTTTATTTAATTCTTCACAAATTTCTCCACGTAGGTATTACTGAACTTTGTTCTTAAGAACTGTATTGGAATAATTTTTTTGTTGTGAATTAAATTCCAGCCCTAAATTTTGCCTGATGAAAGTTAAAAAAAAAACATTGCTCAAAAGAAACTTTATTTCTCTACTATCAGAGATACAACTTTTGGATCATCTTAAAAAAAGGAGAAAATGTATCATATATTGCAAAAAGTTTAAATTTAAATGAAGCAACAATGTGGACCAAAAAGAATTTCTGCAAAATGATTCCATTTCTGCAAATATGACAGCTTGTCCTGAGCGCCAATAATTAAGAAAATTGAAAAATCACTCAGTATTTAGATTGATAATAGCAGTAAAAAGCAGATCCCATTAGACAGCAATGTAATTAAACAAAAAAAAATCACTAAAAATTTATAACATTTAAAGAAAATGGAGAATCTTCTGTTAACCTGAAGTTTGTTGCTAGTAAAGGGTTGGTTTGAGCAATTTAAAAAGCACTTCTTGTTGCATAACATAAGAATTCAAGGGAAAAGTGCACTGGCTGATAATGAAGCTGCCAATAGGTATTCAGAGGAATTTCAAAATATTATTGAAGAGCATGGATACACACCGCATCAAGTTTTCAGTGCTGGTGAGATAGGTCTTTGGTGAAAAAAAATGCCAACAGAATGTTTATTTAAAAAAAGGAGAAAACAGCACCAGATTTTAAGACATCAAAACATGTGTAACATTGCTTATGTGAAATAATGCACCAGGAGATTGCATGATAAAACCTATTCTAATTAAAAAATTGTTTCTATATTGTTTTGTGCCAGCTGTGGAAAACTATTTAAAGTGGAAAAAATCTAGATTTCAAAGTTTTATTACTATTGGATAATGCACCAGGCCATCCAAAAGATGTAAGTCATCCAAGTGTTGAAGTAATGTTCCTACCACCTAATACAACTTCTTTAATTCAGCCATTAGATCAAGGCAATATGTCTACCTTTAAAACTCACTACATCAGAAAATCATTACAATGGATTTTGGAACAAATTGATTCCGAATCTATTGAAGTGATGCATGGAAATAGTTTTCAATTGTAGATTTTATTGGAATCATAGCTTTATCACTCAAAGTAGTAAAGCTGTCAACATTAAATGCGTGTTGGAAAAATGTATTGCCAGAGTTGGTTCATTCTGGAAATATGGTTGAACCAGCAGAAAATGTATTTGATGTGATAGTAGAACTTGCTAGGTCGATAGAAGGTTTTGATGATATGACTATTGAAGTCATTCAAGAACTACTGGTATAAAAAGACTGGCGAAGTGGATTTGGTTGAGACTGCATCGGAGGTAAACCAAATCAATTCAGAGGATGATAGTGCAGATGAAAATTCTGAAGTTCCAAATTTTTCACTAAAAAGCATACAGGAAGGCATAAATTTAGCTGAACAATTAGAATCTTATTTTTTGAATGCAGATTCTTCGATTGAAAGAAGCATAAAATTCAAAAGGGAGCTTCAAGAATGCTTAGCTCTATACCATGCAATTTGCAAAGATCTATCAAGCAAAGTAAACAAACCCAGATTATTAAGAGAACAGAAGATACACAAAATCTAGATGCTGTGGAAGAAAGTTCAGAAGGTGATGATATTCTGCAACAGAAAAAATGTTCTTGTTTGATTGTGCTTAGCAGAGATGAAGAGGAAGAAAATTTGATGAATGTACATTATCTGATATTATGTATCACAGTTTGAAAGGCATTTGTTAAGTTATTACTATTTTTGTTCTACACCCCTGTTCAAGCATGGTTGAAAGGAGGGAATAAGGCAATAACACAAACTCGGAGACTGCATTGTGACTTTAATCTTGTGGTGATCGTATTAGGAAGAAATTTTATACAACTAATACAGTTATTTATTATTTAATTTTATAAAGCTATTATTGCATCTTTTTTAAACTGGTTGTTTGTCTCGCTATATCTAATCTGCTATCAGCTGGCTAGTTAAAGAAGAGAATACAACCAGAGCCATACAGGAAATGATTGGTCGACATTTGATTCATTTTCTTGAGTAACGCATATTTATTTATGTACTCTTAACTGACAAATACAACTTTGGTCATTTTGGCCCATTCCCATATGTTTCAAGCTGCTGAAGTTGGCAGGTAAGAACTGAGACCTGGTGGTCATTCTCGATGCTTAACAGAGAGCTGGCAGTCAACTACTTACTGAGGTTAATATGGGAGATGGCGTGAAAAACAAAAAAAAGGGGATAACAAAGGAAGACTGGCTGACCCGTTCCATCCATCCAGAGGTGTGAGTACCGTCTGGATTATCTCCTCCATCCATGTACTGCATGCTGGTTGACTTTTGCTCATCATCTCAGGCCGTTGCTTTTGATTTAGTTGGTTATTTATAAACGACGTCAGATTTGCCGGGCACCATAGACATTCTCGTTTTGCTAGCATGACAAAAAGACAAAGTTTTTCAGTCCAGAGCAATTTCACTAATATGAACAAAGCAAAGACTCGAGGACATCGACCTCAAAATGTTGCCTTAAAAAATGTTTTTGACATTTTAAGGCATTGGTGACACTCGCAAGAAGACATAAAATGGTCCTGCACATGTTTTTCAAACTCTGCTACTTCAGGCCTTTCCATTGGTGGGCTTGCATCCAGCAGATGAAGTGCATGATCCCAGTGACATCACATTGACTTGGCTAGGCATACATCAGTCCAGTTCTATGTAAATGTAACTGAAGCAGCAGATTGGGGGGGGGGGGGGTCTGTAGAATGTTCACTGTGTTTTCTTGGAGACAACAGGCCAATGACAATGTCTTTAACCAAAAACACATGAGGAGAGGGAAATGTGCTGCAGACCATTTCAATAATGATGCCAAAATGGAGGCTGTAGGAACATGGTGGACTTTTAGCAGAGCCTATGAGTGCAACATTTTTAATAAAAATTAAGTTTCTAATAGTTATAAAAGTAAAATGGTGTACAGCCAAGTGGTTGGCACTCTTGGATACTGATCTAAGGGACCTGGGTTCGAGCCCCAGGTAAGGCATGGATGTTCGTGTTGTTTTTCTGCTGAGGTTCCTGCCATCCTCACAGATCTACTATGGCATATAAACTGACAGGTTCCTTTCAGACCTCTGTGGTAAGCATCTGCTTGAGGGGGTGTTTATTTTTGTTTGCTTTTGGAATGTAACCCCCCTTTTTGTACTGGTTCTTAGTCCAATATAACATGGTTTTGCACTAAATGAGATTTTATGGGAACAACTACCGTGTTATGTGAGGATTACCTATATATTAAGTTCTATTACAATAACTAATGGTACTAAAACTATATTGCCCTGTGACTGAGACAAAATAACTCTTGTCAGCAGCAAGGATATATAATATAACAATCTTATTAAATATTGAATAAACTCAACTTTCTTTGTATATATTAAATAATCACCACTTTGTAAGTCAATTTAATTTTAGAGGAAAAATTGTCTTGATCCGGGTGGGATACGAACCCATGACCTCCTGATAACATGTCAGGTGCTCTGGACCACTGAGCTACTGGCTGCTGATCAAGAGCTCCTCTAATTGATCATATGAACATTCTCAACTTACAGTACATATTCCATTATGTCACATATAGGCGCTGTTCGGGTGATCTTAGCCACAATCAGCAGATAAATGCCATATAGATGGAAAGTATATCTTACAAGTATGCAATTGATTAAATATTGAATAAAATCGACTTTCTTGGTATATATTAAATAATCACCACTTTGTAAGTTGATTTAATTTTAGAGGAAAAATTGTCTTGAGCCAGGTGGGATACGAACCCACAACCTCTTGATAACATGTCAGATGCTCTGGACCACTGAGCCTATATGTGACATAATGAAATGTGTACTGTAGGTTGAGAATGTTCATATTATCAATTAGAAGAGATTTTGATCGCCGGCCAGTAGCTCAGTGGTCCAGAGCACCTGACATGTTATCAGGAGGTCATGGGTTCGTATCCCAACCGGCTCAAGACAATTTTTCCTCTAAAATTAAATCGACTTACAAAGTGGTGATTATTTAATATATAACAATCTGTAACCAATCCGTAAGGACATAAATTACAGCCTAAAAATAATTATGTTGGATGCACTTTTAAAACTTTTGAAATTTGATTCGTAGAACACGTGGAATTTGTTTAAATTTTGTTAATTGCAGTTTTAACTCAAACCATGTTGCAAATGCAAATTAACATCTGAAAATTTAAATGCACATAAATGTAGTATTACAACTAGTAGTAGTAGTTGGTGTGTGTTTTACACTGACTTGTTAACTCGCTACAGCTTTGATTTCTTGTGGCCTTAGGCTCACCTTGTTCTGTTGAAAGTCTGCTGACTGCACCATCAACCACCTCAACCATCCTCTTCTGTTGGATGCTTGATCATGAGACCAGGTGCAGTGACTTAGCAGATGCTGCTGTCAAGTCAGCCATGCTCCTCTCACCATTTCTGTACCTGTACTTCTGGCAGCATTTTTCCATTAAACTCCAGGCACACTGGCAGCTTATGAAGAAGTTCTCAAATCAAGCCTGTTGTCAAAATCAGTCATGTTTTTACAGGAAACATAAGAAGGAAATAGTATGTGCTCAGCTCCTCTTAGGTCGTTCTTTTATCACATATTCTTCTACTAGCATGATGACAAACCTAAGTGTGAATTTTGTGACACTATTTTAGCCATCAAACATATTTTAATTGATTGTCCAAGTTTTACTTGTGAATGCCATATTTACACTGAAGAGCCAAAATATTATGACCACCTGTCTAATATGATGTTAGTCCTCCATGTGCTCCCAAAACAGCTCTTACCTGACGAGGCATGGATGCTACAAGATTTCTAAGGTATCTTGTGGTATCTGGTACCAACAAGTTACCAGCAGATCCTTCAACTCTTGTAAGTTATGTGGTTGAGCCACTGCATATCGGATATGCTGTTCCAACACAAACCACAGATGCTTGATTGATGTCTTGGACCTGGAAGTTCTCTGCATATTCTGCAAACCATTCTCAAACAATCTGGGCAGTGTGACATGGTGCATTACCTTGCTGAAAGAAGACACTACTAGAGGGGAATATCGTTGCCATGAAAGAATATTCCTGGTCTGCAATGATGTTTAGGTAGGTGGTAGACGTCATAATTTCCTGCACATGGATGACTGGACCCAGGGTTTCCCAGCAGAACATTGCTCAAAGCATTACACTTTCTCCACTAGCTTGTTTCCATCCCATGGTGCATCCTGGTGACAACACTTGTCCAGGTAAATGAAGCACACATATCTGACCATCCATATGGTGCAACAGGAAAAAGATTAATTGGACCAGACCTTCTTCCAATCATTCAAGTTGCAGATTTAATGCTTGCATGCCCATTATAGGCACTTTCGACAGTGAACCGAGGTTAGCATGGGCACTCAAAGCAGCCTGCGGCTACACAGCCCCATTTTCAGCAGGGTTCAATGTACTGTGTTGTGACACATTACTCCCATCACCAGCATTCAAATTATGGGCGAGTTGTGTCACAGCATCATGACCTTCACACATGCCATTGTTTACCTGCAGTTGCTTCGATTTGCATAAATATGCACTGGTCATAATGTTTTGGCTCTTTGGTGTATATAGTTCTTATCACTTGCACATGAACCCTTTACATTCAGACATTTTTTATCTGATACTTCTTTTTTAGATCTGGTGTTTGCATTTTAAAATATCTTGATTATTTTAAATGTATTTTACTGTTGTAATTTGTCTTTGTCCACAGGTTCTATACACCCATTGTTAAATTATATACACCTATTGTTTCTTTTTTACACAGGCTATTTTTTCATCCTTTTTTGTATACAATTTTATTGTTTTGTTATTTTTTCTCTTTGTGTGCTGCTTTTAACTTAATTTGAGGGTGTACATGACTTTTATCTATTTAGTTTTTTTATCTTGTTTAGCACAGCATGGCCTAAGTTTCTCTTGCACTGTAAAACCCCAACAGCTTTGATAAACAGACATTCTACTGATTGACTACATGATATAAAGTTTATAGCCTTTAATAGAAGTCTTGATTGGTAGCCAGTAGCTCAGTGGTAGAGTACTTGACATGCTATCAGGAGGTTGTGGGTTTCATATTCCAACTGATTCAAGACAGTTTTTCCTCTGTACTCATGATTGTCTTCTCCTTATAGGTGGCCATCTGTTATCTCATCTTATTAAGTACATTAATATAAATAATAGTATTCCAATGATCTTTCAAAGGCATGTGATACTTTCTGTAATAAGAATTATACTGGTGCTCAGAATTTAAAGATAATGTCATGATTTGAAAATTACACAAAGAAAGGACATGATTTGAAAATTACACAAAGAAAGGACATGAAATGTGCTGTGCATGTATATTTTGCAGTTCAAAGTAAAATGTGTCAGTGGTGTCATCATTTAATTGCAACCATGAGAATGCAGATTATGGTTGTTATTAAACAATGTGTCAGTCTGCATTCATTTTCATTCTAGCTAGACTTGTATTAACTTGGGTAGCAATTTGATTTCACCATATCAGAAAAACTCTACATGGATGATTGTGTATGGTGGAGAGCATAGATAGGATGGAAATAAGTCATTCTGAAACAGATATTCCGAGTTTTAACACTTCCAGTGTCCAGCCTGAAAAACAGGTTTCTATCCAGGGGCCAGGCTATTTTCTGTCTATGCTCAGCCAAAAAAAACCTTTAACTTTAGAACTTTTTTTTGCCAAATAACTCATGAAAGGAATTATGGTATGTTGTATGCCATATTATAATAATATATATATAATTTTTTTCTCGGTACCATACTTTGAGAAAATTCCAGGCTTTTAGCCAACTGTGCTAAGTTGGATAAACAAATCAACTTTAGGATTTTTAAAAAAAATAACCAATCAATGGAAATAGGTCATGTTATATACTAAATTAAACAGAATTTAATTACGAATTTCATGAAAATAAATAATATAAACAAATTTGCAAGCATACTGATTTTAATAAGCCTTTTCAATGTGAATGGTGAAAAAAAAAGATCACATTACACTATTAAGGTTTTATTTTGGAAAACCTGTTGAAGAAAAATAGTTAAATTATATATTTATCAAAAGGAAATTTCCTCCAAAATAATATAATATTCAACCTGAAATATGATTTTTATTTTTTTTAACGATTCTTTTCAGTATTGTATATTTTGAACACAGCGAGTGTTATACAACATGACTTGACCTTTTTACATTCATGGGATTTTCTGAAATGGTTATGAAATACAAAAAAAAAAAACCTTCCTTGTCTGTTTTTTTTACTAAACATTATGAATTTTTTCTTTGGGTGTTGAAGTTTGACATCTTGGCTAAGTGCAGAAAGGTTTGTGCACCAAGGATCAGCTCTTCCTGAAATTGCCCTTCCAAATGATGGCTGATTTCCATAGCAAGGAAGTCTATTTGCTTCTATATTCAAGACATTCAATTTCAGAAAACGGTACAAGCTCAAAGTTTTTTTATTAAACAAAAACAAGAAATAATAAAGAAAAAATTGCATATAACGTAATGGGATGTTAAATAAAATATCCACAACAACTTTTAAGCCGGCCTTCGATCTAGCGCAACCCAGAAAAATCGATAAATATAATAAATTAACATATAGCCTAATGCGATGTTAAAATATCCACAGCAACAAGTTGTAGGCCAGCCATATAATATAACATAACTATGAAAAAATCAATACTTATCGATCAGCTAAAAGATTGCTAATTTCTGAAAAATAATATACTGAAATGAATACTAAGGTTTAAATATAAAAAAATACTAACTTTACAAAGATTATCCAATATGCTGGACCAAAACTGTGAAAAACACTTATAGCACACACAACAGAGATTGCCTGTGTCAGCCATCTGAGTCTTGTTTGCCTCAGTGAAGCATAACTAATTAAATGCAGCTGCAACCAGAATTTTTAAGAAGGATGTGTTTACTTCCAGTTTTGATTTTAAGACAGCGAAAGATGCATAGAATGCTGGGAAAAATGATAACTTGGGAATACTGAAATATGTTTATGACAGAAAAGAGTGTGAAATGGAAAAAAAAATGGTGTTATGTATTTTGTAATTACTTCCAAAATCCATTGTTTTTAAAAATAGCAATTTTTTTTTTGTTAATTTTCAGGAGATTTTCGAAAATTTAAGGAAAAATTTGTTGATAATAGTTCAAATCAAACTTGTGAACTTAATCAGAAAGTTGCTTCAGCAAATAGGAACGTTAACAAGCAAATCAGCAATACCGTTTAGTGCTTCTAAAAATTGGCAATCAGATGGCTTTATAAAATTATTTGTATTGTAGTTTAGTAAAATATGCATGAAATTAAAAAACAAAATATATTTGCAGCCTGAATTATATGTTTTTATAATATATATATAAATTACAACGACAATTTTTATTTTTAAAAAATCAATATATTTTTGTTGTACTAAATGCATATACATATGTCATTGGACTCTCAATTCAGATTCTCTGTATGTATACAGACGGAAGGGTTAAATGTAACAGAATGCCCTCTTAAGACTTTGGACATAATCTCAGTAAACAGGAGAAGATTGTCATGAACCAAGGCAATATTGTTTCAGGGTCACAACTGTCAGGTCTTGAACAACAAGAAAATATGGGAAATGACAACTAGGGCAACTATCATGCAAGTTGTCAGTGGTTATAAGGATGATAATTTCAAGATGTTTTACAGGAAGCTACATAAGTGAGGTTTTTTGAGGTAAGTGAGGTCTACATAAGTGAGGTTGCTCAAAGAATGAGCATTTGTGTCCCCCTCTCTTCAACAGAACAGCTTGTGTAATGTGGTGCATCATATTTGGAACCCTGGACAAATGTTCTCATCACAGATAAGTGCAGTAAGTTTGAATCTAATTCTTTATGTTGAGAGTGAGTAATCTCAAGAGAGCAGGGAACACATCTCTGCTGTTATAACTTCTGGGAAAGAACATTTTGGTGGTGGTAGGATGATAATCTGGTCATGGTGACTGGCCACAAAGAGTTTCACATATTTCAGGAAGGCACTATGACTGCTCAGTGATACAGAGACAAGATTCTTGCACCCTATATGTGGTATTTTAGGAGTGTTATTGACTTTGATTTTGTCTTTGAGAACAATAATGTTCATCTCCATAGAATTCACATAGTCAACAATTTTCTTGAAAGTGATATTCATAGGATAGGGAGTAGCCAGTCAGATCCATGGAACTGAATGTATGCATGACATGTATGGAACAATATATGGAGGTAAATTTTAGGGTGCTAATCCCTTTCCAGACCCTCCCATGAACTCAGATTTCCTGTTGTAGAAGATGAACTTTATTACTAAAGAACATCAACAGTATGACAATGCATTGAACGAGTTGTATTGCTGTCAGGAAGGATCATATGTATTATTATCATTTATCCCCTTATTCCAGCACCTACATTATGGGATTCATGCTCTCTTATTCAGCACTCGTGCATATTACACTCTTTCATCATTATCCCACATGATATTACTCAATCATCCCTCAATACTTTTTCATATGACATTTAATTGTATGTACTGAAAACCATTTTGCGTAATGTGCACATTTGAGCACTAATGTGATATATTGTATGTTTGATGCTGCTGCTCTCTCTCACATCAATTGAAGCAACTTGTGAACTGTGTAAATAAAGCTTTTATATTTGATAATAATTAACCTTAACCCTTCCAGGGCCCAACTTGAAAAACTGGTGTACAGTGGTAAACTGGTGTACAGGTGGCCTAGCCATGTTTTCACTATGCTCAGCAAAAAAAAAAATACTCCAGAGCTCTTTTTACCAAATAACTAATGAACAGAAATAAGTCATGTTGTATACGAAATTAAATAGTATTTAATTCTGAATTTTTTTTTATTTATTTATTTTTTTATGATAATAAAATATTGAAAAAAAATGATGATAGTGTTTTAATAGAACTTTTTGGGTGATGTAAAAAAATCGGGCAATGCAAATAAAATATTAAAAAATGGATGAAATAATTATATGTAATAATATGAATAAAATTATTTTGAACAATAGGAAAATAAATTTTTACTACTAACAGAAAAACCACTCTTTTTCTGTAAAAATTTTCTTCAGTGATATACTTTGAGAAATGTCAAGATTTCTTAACAAATGCTTAGTCAAATAAAAAAAGTGAACTTTAGAATTTTTGCCAAATAGCAAATCCACAGAAATACACCATATTACATAGCAAATTTAATAACATTTAATTCTGAATTTTATAAAAAAAAATATAAATTTAGGCAAATATACAAACATTAACTTTTAAGATTTTCTTACAGTTAATAATATAGTGAAAACAAAAAATGTGGCAATTCAATTTAAGGTTTAATTTTGAAAATTGTACTTTAAGAATAAAAATAGTTATATGTCAATGGAAAGGATATTTCTCTTTGAATAGTATAATAAAAATACTCTAACAACATAACCAACATCCAGCCGATAATATATTTCCACAATGTGGATTTTATATCTTTAGCTGAATGTGGAAGACTTTGTGCTATCTATAATCAGGAAAAGCAACTTCTTTTTCCAATTGTTGCTAATGCAACAATAATTTTTTCCACATTAATATTTATTGAATTCTGTAATCTACAGCTAATCTTTGTATTTACTATGGATTGATTTTTTTTTTAATAATGCTTAACCATTCCCAGGTCCAGCTAATTTTCCCTCTGATCAGGCAAAAAAAATAACTTTAGAACTTTTTTTTGCTGAATAACTAATGAAAGGAATCATAGCATGTTGTATGCCAAATTAATCAGCATTTAATTATGGATTTTCTGCAAATAAAATATTTAATGAAAAAGACTACTAATTTTATTTTAATAGGACCTGTTTAGTCATGTAGTAAAAAAATGTATCTGGCAACACAAAAATTTGTTTAAAGAAAACTAATAGAGAGATATGATTATAATGCAGATGAATAGGAAGGCTATTTATTTCTGAATAACACAAAAATAACATTTACTGGAAATAAGAAAATTACTCCCTTTTCAGTATTTTTTTTCCGGTACTATATTTTGAGAAAATTCCAGGCTTTTAGCCAATTGTTCTGTCAGATAAACAAATCAACTTTAGAATTAAAAAAAAAAAATCAATCAACAGAAATAGGTCATGTTATATACCAAATTTAGCAGAATTTAATTACGAATTTAATGAAAATTAAATAATTTGCGAATTTACAAGCATATTTATTTTAATAAGCTTTTTTCAATGTGATATGGTGAAAAAAAAGATCAAACTATACAGTTAAGGCTTAATTTTGGAAAAACCTGATGAAAAAAACAGTTAAATTATATATTAAAGGAAATTTCTTTGTGAATAATAAAATATTTAACCTGAAACATTTTTATTTCTTTTAATGATTCTTTTCGTGATGTGATATATATTTTAAATAAGGCCAGTGTTATGCAAAGTTACTTGGACTTCAAACATTAATTAATAGATTCTGAAAAAAATTAATCGCCACCACGGTGGGAATCAAACCTGCATCTCCAGATTCATGCCAGAGTGTGCTACCATTGCACCATGCGTCGGACAACGAACTCTTTCAGAAATTCCTTATAAATCTTCTTCCTGAGACGTGACTGAGACAGCGCCATCTATACTCAAGGAGATGCAACTTTTTCAGTTGTTGCTATTTGATTATGAGATGTTAATGAGAAGGTTGCTAACGCTAAGACGTTAGTATATAATTAAAAATCAATCCAAGGTGAATGCACAGTATTCCCTGTTAAGATAGACATCAAACATTAACAGATTCTGAAAAAAATTCATTGCTGCCATGATGGGAATTGAACCCGCATCTCTCTAGATTCATGCCAGAGTGCATGGTGCAATGGTAGCGTGCTCTGGCATGAATCTGGAGAGATACGGGTTCGATTCCTGCTGTGACGACGATGAATTTTTTTCAGAATCAATGTTTGATATCTATCTTAACAGGGAATACTGTGCATTCACTTTGGATTGATTTTTACTTGGAGTTCTCACAATCACATGATTTTCTGAACTGGTTATGAAATGGAAAAAACTTTCTTGGTTGTTCTTTTACTAAACATTATGAATTTTTTCTTTGGATGTTGAAGTTTGGCGATCTTGGCTAAGTGCAGAAAGATTTGTGCCCCAAAGCAGAAAACAAAATGTTATATCATTAAAAAAAAAAGTTATATCATCAGGGTGGCACTGCCAAGATACTGAGGTGTGCGTGTGTGTGGGGGGGGGGGGGGAGGCCAAAATCATACAATGATTAAAAAAAAGTTATATTCATCAGGTGGCACTGCCAAGATACTGAGGTGTGTGTGTGTGGAAGGAGGGATACCAAAATCAATCAATACAAAAACTCGCAATTTTTTTAGAGGGGGGGGGGGGAATTTTTTTTTTGAAACCCTTTCTGAAATTGCCCTCCCACATGATGACTGATTTACATGCAAGGAAGTTTTTTTGCTTCCATATCCAAGACCTCACTTATTTTCAGCAAACAATACAAAATAAAATTTTTTTACTGGGAAACGAAGAAGTAATAAAGTTAAAAATGACATATAACCTAATACGATGTTAAAATATCCACAGAGAAAAGTTCTTAGCCAGCCATCCAATCTAACATAACTCTGACATCGATCAGCCAAAAAATAGATAACTGACGGAAATAAAGTAAATCCACAAAAATAAAAACTAAGGTTTAATTATGAAAGAAAACGAAATACTAACTTTATGAAGGGAGTGTATATCTTACTTGATATAAATCAGTTTGCACTGACACTTAGCAGACAGCTCCCCAACTACTGCACATGTGTGGGAACAAGCAATTAGAACACCTGGTACTTCCTCCTCCTGTTGTGACACTGTGTGTTGAGCAATATGAAAGCTTATTTTTACTTTCAGTTTTGATCTGAAGGGTGATAAAGATGCATAGAATGTTGGGATAAATGATAAAAATAATTCTAGTAATAGTGAAGTAGGTTTAAGGCAGAAAAAAGTAAAATGGGGGGATATGGAAAATGGGGGGGGATAAGGATTATGGAAAAATATTTTGATAATAGTTCAAATAAAACTTTAGAGTGGTAGAATTGGTGTGCAGAGAATTAGCTTTAGAATTGGAATTTTAGCTTTAGAATTGGTGTGCAGTGGCCAGATGCAGCAAATATAGCTCAGGACAGATATGATTGGAGAATTAAACTGCGTGGTCTGGTTGGACCTCCTTAGCCCATGGCTGCTTCATGATGATGATGATGATAATGACTGGGAAGCCGAGAAATAATTTAAAAAAATCGGCTGAAATCCTAAAGTGATGCTAAAAAAACCACAGCAACAATTTTGTAAGACTTCCACATCAGAAATGTTTTTGTGGAAAAAAATGCGCAGATATATGGAATTCGAACGTGCTTCTCTCCACAACCATGCCAGAGTATTCTAACCTGCTGAAATACTGACAGCTCTGTCTTTTTTCCACTAAGCATGACTTTAACTTTTCCCATGATTTTCAGCACCTGCATTTGATCTATGATCTTGAGTGGCAGCTATTTCTTTTTTAGTGCACTGAGTAAGATGGAAATGGCGAAGCCACGTCACACTATTTAGCACTCAGCATTACTTGTTGATTTTTAAATATATATAAATCAATAAATGGTTTTCTGGAAAAAATATTCCTGACATATAGGATTCGAACCTGCATCTCTCCAGAAACATGCCAGGGTATTCTAACTTGTTGAACTAATGCAGCTCTGTCTTTTGTCTACTAAATATGAGTTTAATTCTTTCCATGATATTTGGCACCTACATTTGGTGATAACTATTTCTTGTTTAGAGTGTTGAGTAAGATGGAAATAAATAATGAAGTTTTATCATGCTATTTACTGTTATTAATGATTTAAACAATTGATAATTAATAATGCTAAATAGCATGATATGACTTTCATTGTTAATTTAAAGAAAAACTTTTAAGAAAGATGATATCTGTTGGTGGGGGAAAATTAAAACTTGTAGCAAAGTTGTTTGGGAACTGTGATGGCTTCTGGTGAACATTAACAAATGACTAGGACAGACTTTTGACAAGACATATATTCCAAAATCTGCTTTTATGCAATGTTCAAATTGATATTGCTCTTTGAAGGTACAAAACTTTAATCTGTGAAGCTGTATTTCAAAGAATACTTATTAATTAAATATAGATATAAATTTTGTTTTAGATTTTTAATTGTGTTTTTACATATTTCTGTAAAAAATGAATTTTGATCTACAAGCTTACAGTTTCTGAAAATGAATCATATGCAGATATGATTGATTTAGCCACAACACTTGCAATATCAGAGAAGTTGTAAAAAAAGAGGTACTGCAATGGCAACATAACTATAAAATGTGATATTTTTGGCAGGTTTCAGCTCTTATTAAAAAAAATAGTATACATTCCACATTTCTACAATGCTGTGTTAGTTAAACTGCAAACATTTTAAATACAGTTATACTAATTTTACTTGTAGGAGAAAGAGATCATTGAATGAAAATAATTTGTTCTCTCTAAGTTCATAAATGGATGCTTTCATGCTCTTTTCCCAAAAAAGGTTGTGAAACCCCTGTTTTATACAGAAACTTCATTCAGATATGTTTCTGGGTCTCATTGAATTTCAGTGAGATTTTGCTAGTAATGAATATTCACCATTTCAGTTTTTAGAATTCATACTATGATAGTCTAATTTGTCATGCATTGAACCTGACTCTTGCAGATTATTTCTCCAAATGTTGATACATTAGCTTGTAATATTAATGAAATATTTATGCATCTTTCTGTAAATATACTATAAACTGTAGTATGTTAAAAAAATATATGTTGTGAATATCACTGCAGCTTTTATACTAATATTTCATTTATGTTGATATATTGCTTTCATAATTTCTAATTGAATTTGAGAGTAAATTTTGTATACATTTATCTCTCAGAAAAATAGTAAATAATGTAGTATTGAATAATTATTATAATAGAATTATAGTTTCCCCTGAATTGCAGCATAAATTTTTATCTTTTATATAGGGACAGCTGATTTAGCTGATGACCCAGTTAGTGCTGGAATTCCTTCATATGTGACACAAGAAGAATTTAATAGGTATACTGGATATTGGTGGCAGCCAGTTAGTTCTTCAGGTAAATTTTTTCAGTTCCATGAATATTCTTTCATAATGGAAATTTAAAAATTTTGCTACAGTATTAAAATATTTTATATCACAGAACTTGTGTATATATATTTATAAAGGTCATTCAAATGGGAACAGGACAATTAAGAAATTAAGCATATATCATTTATTGATGCTTTCGAATTCATCATTCTTATTGAGACACTTACCCTCAGATGAAATTAGGAACATGATAACCTCAATAACAATTAAATTCATGGCTGTCTTAAAAATAAATAAATACTCCCTCAAGCAGCTGCTTGCCACAGAGGTCTGACAGGAGCCTGTCAGTTTATATGTTACAGCAGAAGGTCTGTGATGATGGCAGGCCCTCAGCAGAAAAGCAACACAAACATCCATGCCTTACCCGGGGCTCGAAACCCAGGTCCCTTAGATCAATAGCCAAGCGTGCTAACCACTCGGCCATGGGACTGCTTATGGCTGTCTAAAGTTGGCAAATTAATTTAACTGTATGATGAACTCAAGACAAGGAGAAACACTTGTGAATAAATATCCTAATATTTTGACCCTTGACTGGGTTGTCAACTGAGGAGGTTGCAACCCTATTGGTACTTTTTGTATCAGTGGGTGCCAGATTTGGTTTCCATCATGAACAAGGTTCCTTGTACCTTTTTCATATGGTGCCATCTGTTGACTGTATCAGTAATCCCCCTTCTCTTCTTATGAATGAATTAAAAAAATATTGTATTTCAGTCTATTTTATGATTGGTTTTCATTATGTGTCTGTCTTGCCCATGGAGTTAGGAAGAGGAAGGCACTGTCATGTCCCTCTAATTTATTTTCATTTATTGTTGCATTTTTATTGTATTTTTGTTGTTGTAATATTTTTATGTATTAAGTGTGTTTTTGGAAGTGCTGTTGTGGGTATGTGACTCATAGATGTTGTTTTCTGGTCTGAGCTGGCTGCCTGCACAGGCTGACAAGTCGAAAGACCTTTTACGACCATTTACAACTAGCCTCGGGTGCGAATGGAACACTGGAGATGAGCTGGACAATAATAAACAGCAGTCTTGAGCATCGCTATCAAAAAGGAAGAACATTTGAATACACATCAAGGGATACTGCTCTTACTCAAAACCCTTAAGGAGAGAGTTCGATTTTATGTGAGAATCAAGGAATTTTCCTTGAACCAAGTACAGTTCTGTGTGAACCACACTGTAAGCAAGGGTTTGGATATACCTTCACCGAGTTTGAGGTCGGTAAAGTGAGGGATCTGCAAAGTGCGGTTCTCCATCTCATTACATAATTGTTTGCAGCAACAAAGGCCTATGGAGTTGAGCACATCCCAACACATGATTGTATATAAATGTGAATAATGTGTGTTGTCCTTATACAAATCTTGTGTGTAAATTGTTGGACATATCTCTATACATCACTTGGTGCAGCAAGTCTGAGGCATATGTCGGTATGGGTGTAACAACTCGTGAACCTGTTACTTCACCGAAATAAGGGTGAAGGTAATTAAGGGACTAATTGATCATCCTCTACTATAGAGTTGTTAAATGTTCGCCATTGCAACACACCACATGTGCCCTTACTATCACTTAGCATACATCACTAGTGTAGCTGCAGAGAACAGCTGTAGCCATGTTACTCCTACTCTGAAATCTGCATGCCAGTTGCAATACACCTATCCCTCGATTTACACGGTACTCAGTTCACACAATTTTGGCTTTGCACGGTCAAAAAATGCAACCAGTTTCGATTTACACGGTACTGACTGAGATTTCCTTTCTATGTACGTCTCAGTCAGTACCGTGTAAATCGAAACTGGTTGCATTTTTTGACCGTGCAAAGCCAAAATTGTGTGAACTGAGTACCGTGTAAATCGAGGGATAGGTGTATATCTGAATGTTTTAGATTAATACTGCCCAATAAAATCACAATTGTTTCATATATGAAAAATATTCTTATTTAGCATTTAATGGTTTTTATATTTTCCATTTGTAGAAATAGTGGTTGAATCCCCTTGATTAAATTTGCAAACTATTTTATCAAATATTGCTAAATTGCATTTTTTTTGTAAGGCTAGATATTTTTAATATTTATCAAAAAAACTACTTTTTCAGTTTTGCATTCGCTTTTGTTTTTAAAGCAATTATATTATTCCACTGAAGGTTAGTCATAGCAAATTGCATATCAAATGAAGCTACACAGCCTCTTTTTCATAAAATAGGGATTGATTTTTAGAACTATATCCAGTGAAAGGCCAGATCTAGGGAGTGGGATCTAGGGAGTCCCCACCCTCTTTCAGAATGCTAGTAAGGGTAATAGGAATAAAAAAAATAAATGATTAAACTTATTTCTATATCATGTTATTGAAGAATAAACTTATTTATCCTTCATTTTTTCAAATCCTTGTAAAACAGAGGGGGAAAATGTTATACTTCATAGGAAATAGTCTCATATTTTTCAGGCTCAATTGTGTTTTTTTTGCCACCCCCCTCGTTTTTTTTTTTTTTTTTTTTTTTTTTCTAGAATCAGGCCAATTTTGGGAAGAAAATTCTCTCTTCCCAAGAAAAAGTTTTAAATGCAAATTCTTGGAATATATCGAATATCTTTTATATAAGTTATGTAAAACTAACTGAAAGTTTGTAAGAAATTTCCAAATGAAAAAACATCAGTATGGTGCCTGATGTAAAATATATTAAATCTGCCCCCTCCACCCAACATATTTCAAAGTTGTATCATTGTTTAATCAAAAGTTTCTAATGTTGAAAATGGAGATTTAGATTGATTTGATTATGATCTTTTATTTATCTTCAGTCACATTTTTTCCATTAAAATGCATATTTTAGAAATTGTGTATCCAAGTTAGATTCCCATTGACATAACAGGGGAATTCTCCAGCATTTCGGTAGGGTACATCAAAATCATAGGAAATGACGAATAATGTGGGTATTATGTTCTCTCCCATTTCTTGATTTTTTTTTTCTTTTTGTGAATTTATAATAAACTATTTCATCAGTTTACATTAAAAACACTGGGAAAATTTTGTACCCTCCTCTCTTCCTCACCTTCTACAAGTCCTAACTAAGCTATTGTCATAAATAATGAAAAAGTTTTCAGTTTATGAAGAAAAATTTTAGCATTATGTTTTACCTATGAAATGTTATCCCTTTGATCTTTTTTTCAGGCTTATTCATGCATCCATATACAGGGTGGTTATAATTAAACTGACAGTACTCAGAGTGAGGTAGAGAAGGATCTACTTGATGGATCACAGCAAAAAGTGATGGATACCTTAATAAGAACATGGGGTAGAGAATTTGGGAATAAAAAAATTAGTGTTAGTGGCACCAGGGGGCGTGGGTGCACTAAAATAAAGAAAATACCAAGTTGAACAAACCTAACCTTTATTTTGCAAATCAAGATTCTCAATATGTGAACCATTCGTATGCAAAATGTGCTGGAAATGTAATACGGCATGGTCCTTAGTTACTTGAAACATGTCTCGGGGAATGGCTGCAACATGCTGTGTTATTCTTGCCTTCAGTTCAGCAATCAATTCAACATTTCCTTGGTATACTCTGCTTTTCAAATAACCCCATAACCAAAAATCGCATGGGTTTAGGTCAGGAGAACTTGGTTGGCCAAGCATTGGAAAACGTTTGAGAAATTATTCTGTCCTCACCAAATGTGGTACACAACAATTGCATTGCTGTATGTGCAATATGGGGTGGTGCCCCATTCTGCATGAAGGTTATGAAGTCTAAGCAATTTCTTTCTTGCAAAGCCAGAATAATCTTGCAGCAGAGAAGATCTGTGTAACGTGGTTCATTCACCGACCAACGCACGGGGCCTTGAGGCACGATCTCCTCAATGAAAAATGGCCTGATTATTAAGTTTGTGGGAAAACCCTTACCATACAGCACCACAGTTACATAGTCGGAATTTAGGGGCACATCATGCAGATGCGTACATCCCCATATTCGGCAGTTGTGCACATTCACTGCTCCATGTAGGGGAAAATGTTCCTCATTGGTCCATAAGACTTACAAAGTCCACATATCGTCAAGCTGCACCCTCGCCAGAAATCGCAAAGCGAAGTCGGTGTGCTGTTCAGGGTCATGTGGTTGCAGCTGTTACACCCTACAAATTTTATAAGGATGCCATTTCAGGATGGATAATATAATTTTATGGACAGTTGACTACAGAAGTTGCAGTTGTTGGGATATCTGTCTCGCACTAACTATGGGTTGTTCTGATTACGACTAGATTTCTGCAACGGTAAGTGCAATGTCTTCCACATTGCTTTCTGCAACAGGCTGCTGGCCTCTACTCAGAGCCACACCCAACTTGCCTGTTTCTTCGAATTTGTATATCATATTCTTCAGTTCATTTAGTGACAAAGGTCCTTTCCTTATATCTTTCAGACGACGATATTCGCGTAATGTTTTGGTAAAAGTTTCACTAGCAAAGCTTGGTCCTTCTTTCAGATACCCATGGTTCCTTCTAGTGATTATGTGATGCCCCCTCATTCACTTTTACTTTACCTTAACCAGTTTTGCTTAATTTATGTTATATTTATCATTTTGGGGATTTTTATTTCATTTTTGGCATCACAACGCTCATTTCCAAGAGTTAGGAGTTGCGCATGCGCAACTCCGAACTTTCGATTGTCACCCACTAAAGAGGCCCACAAGGACATGCCCACTCTTGCGTCATAGCTTGCGCCGCTCGTCAATTTATGCAAATGTCTTTCCCGACGTGCAACATGACACATGCAGGCTTTGTACCTCTTGTTATAACCTGGTGACATGTTGTCACAGTAGCACAGAAGATAGTAGAGTAGAGAGAGTAGTAGAGCACAGCACAGTTTAGAGATCAGTTTTAGTTTGGAGTTTGTTGAAGATGTTTGTAGTAAGAAATGATATAGTATCTCCTTTATTGAAGTTTTGGTGAGTGCTTTTTGGAAATAAATTGTTTGTTATTTAAACCTTTTGAATATTTACTTAATTTTTTTTCTCTTGAGCAATGTTAGTTTGTTTTGATTAGCATTAACATAAAATTTTGACAATCATTTAATATTTTTGAATTCTTACTCATTAACACTTGCTGGTATTTCGAACCCTAATTAAACTTTATTTTTGGCAATTTGTCAATTATTGCCTGGTGCCTGACTCAGCTATCCGGAGCATAAAAATAATTGGATCAGACAAAGGGTCCAAACTTTAAAAGTATTTCATTTCTTTGGAGCGTTACAATTACAGGGAAGACATCGTATTTTATAGTGTGCCTCATGTGACTCTCATGTGATTGGTTGCAATGTTACGAGAAATTAACATGTTCTACCATGTTTTTAGCACACCCACGCCACCTGGTGACACTAACACTAATTTCTTTTATTTGAAAATTCTCTACTCCATATTCTTATTAAGGTATCCACCACTTTATGCTGTGATCTGTTGGGTTTATCCTTCCCTATATTGCTCTGAGTATTGTCAGTTTAATTATAACCACTCTATATTATGCACATACCATTTTTTTTACACATTCGACTACTGTTATCATGTGATAGAGTTCCTCCTCCTCTTTCTATCTACATGGTCTAACCTTGTCTTATTCTTTTTTTTTTTTAATTTTTACATTTTATTTTTGCAGGCTTATGTTTTTTATTCTGGTTTCTAGAGTTCTTCCTGTTTCTGCAGTGCAAGTTTTTTTTTAACCTCATATGCTATTTTGCATGTGAGTGTAAAATTTCCATTTTTTTTTTCTTGTTTGATATATGGGGTGTACTTTATTTTCTTCTTTAGGTCTAGTGCTGTTCTTATGTTGTATTTATTGCTAATTCTTTGGAGTTTTTCAAAAAGACCATTGTAATAATGCACTTGTTTAATGAAATATGATTTTATTTTTGCTTTCTTTTTTTTTTTTAAATATTTTCGGTTTTTTACTTCTTGGTTAAAGTTAGTTTAGTAGTGGTTTTCAATGAGATTCTTTTTTAGTGTTTTAAATTGTTTGTTCTTCTTGTTGTGTGCTGTAATTGATTTTCCTTTATGTATGTTGGGTGGTTAGAGTGGAAGTACAACTTGTAATATAAGAGATAAAAGTATAAGGCACCTTTCATTTTTGAAACTACTTAAGTGTAAATTGATCATCAGTAATGCAAAACAATTTCTGAAAGCAGTATAAAGCTTTTTTTTTTAATGCAGTGCCTTTGAATCACAGGAAATATGCCACATGGAAAGGAACTGAGTGAATTTAAAATAGGAAAAGTTTGCTATTTGCATGGAAAAGTTTATCTCGGGGGGGGGGGGGATATTACAGGTGTAAATAAACATTACAGGTGTGCAATGCAAAATGGCATCAATGGCTCCACTCAAATGCATTCATCAAGAAAACAACTTCTCAGTGAAAGATCCAAATTCAACATTATAAACCTTGCATTACATGAGAAAATATCAAGAAAAGAAAAAAAACAATTTTCTGTCGTTACTCTGTTTTAGTAGAACAGCTTCATGTATTCTATCAGTGTGTGACATTAAATGTGAAAAATTGTGAAACTGCTGTTAAACAAACAACATAAAATTGAAGACTGCAGTTTGTGAAAACAAGAATATCCTGGATTCACAAATGATACACAGTGGTATTTTCTGATGAAAACTAATTCAACCTTGATCAACCAGATGGTTGCAACTTCTGATATGATCTAAGAAAATCTGAACAAATTCTGATGAGCAGATAAATGGAAAGGTGGATCTGTGATAATATGGAGCGGAATATCAGCTCTAAGAAAGCTATCTTTATTCTGAAAAGGCTGAATTCTCTGAAGTATGGTAAACTCTTATCTGAACAGTTGGTTTCTTATGGTGAACTTCTTGGTGGAGAATAATGCAATTTCATCAAAAAAATCAAATCGCATGAAACAGTGTTTCAAGAGCATAGAGGAGTTAACCCAATGAAAAATGTCTGGGGTTGGCTTGTTGCTTTTGTGTATGTGTGTCAAACATGGATGGCAGTTACAAAACATCCAAGGCTTAAAATCTGCAATATTGCATTTACGGGAGAGAATCAGATGTGGGTATCCCTCATGTTTTCATTAATTCAATGCCAGAATGCATATTCCACATGATTGGTAACAAGGGGAAGCTATTAATTATTATATGTTATGAAAATGAAAGTTGTCTTATAATTTTGCCTCTTATATTACAACTTGTAATATTAATTTTTGTACCAAATTTATAAATTTATTTTGATTCAAAGAAACATTTTGGACATTTGTTCCATGTAAGTAATGCTTATTTGCACATGTGTCCAATTGTATATATATATATACACTTCTCTTTTCAAAATGGGACATGTTACTGAGCCTTATAATTTTGCCATGCAGCATAGTTACATTTATAATAGTATTGGAGAATATTGAAGAAACTGTGCACAGCATTTAACTTGGTGTAGAACATTTGATAAGTTAAATTTCCAGGAACTTATTTTCAAAAAATATTTATCCAATTACAGAACAGGCTTTAACCCTCCCTTACAGTGCCAGACCCCTGAAAAACCAAATTGTACCAGATGGCCAGGCTTTTTTTTTTCAACTATGGTCAATCAGAAAAGGGTCGACTTTAGAAATTTGTAGTGCAACACTTAATCCCCCCCCCCCCAAAAAAAAAAATGCTGCTGGAGCCCATTCATTAACTTCATTAACTGCACAGCAATACCTCTACATTAAATGCAGCAGAACCTATTTGTGATAAAGTTGCTTCTTACTGCTTGTTTTGTGACAGCTGTACTGAGGCTGCCACTACTGTGATATATAATGGAGGTTTGCAGGCTTTATGTAGTAGGAGTTATGCAATGGCCATGTTCCGAAAGCTATAAGCATCGAACTATAGGTAATATTTTTCCATAGCTGTGCACTTGAACTGTAATATTATATCATCTTTGTAAAGTTTTGCCTATTAATTTATGAAATTTGATTATTCAAGTTTTAATTTGTATCCTTATTAAATGAATGATAAACTATACATATTTATTTAGGTTGTGAAGTTTATCGTATTCTTTATGAAGAAGTAGATGAGTGTGAGGTAGAGGTACTTCATTTACCATGTTTTGTTGATGAGAAAGACCTAGAAGAGTTTAGGTTTCCTCGAGCAGGTAACTAAATAAATTAAAAATTTTTAAGTTTATATAAAATAATATTCCGTTAAAATATATTTTTAAGAAAGACCTTGTTGGGTCTCACATTTGGTAATCACATACGATAAAAGGTATGGCTATTGATCTAAGGGAACTGGGTTCGAGCCCCGAGTAAGGCATGGATGTATGTGTCGTTTTTCTGCTGAGGTCCTGCCATCCTCTCAGATCTTCTACTATGGCATATAAACTGACAGGATCCTGTCAGACCTCTGTGGCAACAGCTGCTTGAGGGGGTATTTATTTTATTATTTATCACATTTGCTTGTTGTAACAATGGTTTTTGAGTCTAAACCTGATTCCTAGTCATGGATTTAAACATTGGAAGTGATGTGTATTTGAATAAATGCCTCTAAGCTGTAAAGAATTTTGTTTCTCTACTATGTAATAGCAAAAAAAGTAAATATGAAAAGTTAGTGAAACATCTTAGGAAGGAGCGGAAGAAAAAGGTGTTTTTAAGCTGGGACTCTAAGATGAATATAGGAGTGAAAAATAAAAATATATCTGGACCACAGAAAATCTGCAGTGACATTAAAAATGCAACTGTGCTGCATGTAAATATCTGTGATTATTTAACCTTTTGTCAGTTTTGTAACATAGTTGGTCACACATAGTGTGATAGACCCAGGATAAATTTTGTTAAATTAACAAACCACATTTTTTTCTTATTAATTTGAAATATATTTGTAAGAGTGTATTATATATATAAACTGCTTTTTGTTGTAAATAATGATCTCTTTTTTTTTGGTATGACCACTGGTTTCAGCAGATTTTTATTGTGAATAACATCAAACACTTTGTAAAAAGACTTAAATTTTCTAATGCAATGCAAATTAGAAAAAATGTAAATAAATAGCAAAGAAAGAGATATTAATTAATAAATACAACTCCTGTGGCTGAGTGGTCAGCGTGCTAGGCTACTAATTAAAGGGACCTAGGTTCAAGCTCTTATTAAGGCATGGATGGTAATTTTGTTTTTCTGCTGAGGTCCCACCATCCTCACAGACCTGCTATGGTGATAAACAGGCAGGCTCCTGTCAGAACCCTGTGGCAAGCAGCTGCCTGAGGGGGTATTTATTTACAGCAGTAAATGTTTAACTACTGTTTCAGGTGGTATTTTTTAGATTTCATTTTACTCTCAAAGCTCTGTTAACACATTGAAATTACATATCCCAAGAATAAAGTTTTTTCACAGTGATATTATGATTATCTTTTCATTTACAAATATCACAATGTTCTCTTTTCTCTATTCATTAGTTCCTTCTTCTTTCTCTTTTATACTTTCCAATCTGTTCTTTATTGTTCATGGTACATGATGAGTTTGCATGAACTTTCAGGTATTCAAAAAGTCTAGCTTGATTTCATAAAAAATTTGTTTTTAGCTGATGATCATTTTTATTTTCCAAGTACATCATAAGCATGCTGACAAAAGAAATATTTAGGACACTGTGGAGTAATAACATTGGCAATTGTTGATCATTTCTTTTTCAAGTGGCTCTAATCTGATTTACAATCTCTACAGTTCCTTTTGTAGGTTTGTAGAATGTTGTAATATCAAGCTTTCAAAGTTCTCCTTTGATAGAACTACTTTACTATCATCATGCATGGTAAAGATCAGTAAAACATTATTTTGTACAGATATATAAATTAAGAGTGCAATCTTTCTGAAAATCAAATATTCTACTTGTGTTATGAGCCACAAGCTGGTTAGACCTCCTTTATTCTGGTTAGATTTATTTACATGCATTAATAAATGTAACCAGCATAAAAAGTGTTTCCCATTGTTATACATTAATTTTGATGCTGTGAAATAATTTCTTGTTTTATCACTTCCTTTTTTTACAATTGTAAAAAAGATTAAAATACTCATTTATACCACAATGCATTAATCTAATACCTCATTTAACCAATACCAGCATTTTAGTTATGATAAAAATGACATGCCATAAGATAAGTAGCCACTAACACAATCTTAAAATATTATAATGACAGATAACATGCCAGGGGCAGTATATAATGGGTAAGTATTGATGACAATATTGCAGGTTGGGATGTGCACAGTGTATAGTTCTGAGGCTGTTTTAATGAAGCATGTCAAAGAACTTGATAAATGAATATGATTTCTCAGCAGTATAGAAACTATGAGTCTCTAAGTTCCAGTTTGTTAGTAAAGAAGAGCCATTTCACAGCATGGAATACTACCTATTACTGTTATGCTGCACTTTTTTTAAGAATATAATGGGCAATGATATATATGCTGCTGAAGGCATTATTACATAACTGTCGTGTGCCGCAATGGGGAAGGGGAGATGTAGATGTTCTTTCAGCACACTTCATAGGGGGATGATCAATTAGTCCCCTTAATCATTGTTCAGCATTACCCTAGGGGAAATCACAGGTGTGTGGGTTTTTACACCCTTCTGATGTTTAACTCGGACTGCTGTGCTGAACATCATGAAGACAGATGAAAGAAACTAACGCATAAGAGTAATAGTAGATGGACAAAAGTTTATTTACATTCACACATATATTTACATATGGGAATGTGCTCGATTCTGTAGGCCTTAGCTGCACTCAAGATATGAAGAAATGGATTTTCAGATGTTCTGGTAGACTTCCCTCCACTCAGCTTTATTTATTCTGAATGCTGCTTTGCTACTGCAAACATTCATATGATAAGGTTGAAATCTGTACTTTACAGAAATCTCTGTGCCGACCTCAAACTCAGTGAGAGGATATTTAATCCTTGCCTAAAGCATCTGGTTCACACAGAACCATACATTGATTCACACAGAACCAAACCCTGCTCCTTTAGGATCTCTTTTTGAGAAAGAGCTATGTCCCATAATGCACTTCACAAATGCCCTTCCTGTTTGCCAACATGCTCAGTCTGCCGTTTATTATTGTTCCTGCTTCCTCTCCGTCACCCACACTAGAGTCTCTGGCTAGTGATGGCAGAGTAATAAAAGTGCTTCTGCTTCATGAGCACCTGGGGCACAGCTAGTTTGGCCTGAATGCCAACTAAAGAGTCACATTCCCATCTTGGACACTTCTGAAAGTACAATTAACACAGATATATACAATAACAATAAAAATACAATATTAAAATAGAGGGAATGACAATGGCATATCTTTAAACAAAGAGCTTACATAATAGACAATACGCAACTGCATAAGAATAGAGACTTACTTATAATGCAATCTTCACCACACTGACTAATTGTTGTTTTGAGCACTTAAAGGCAACATTATAATATGATCTGGAGTGCATCATCAATGGTTGCACATATCATTCTTTTCAGGTGAGTGTTTCATCAGGTGGTCAGCTAAGAGAACTGCCTCACTTGCCTAAGGAGTGAGATCAAATTGGTATAAAGTGCTATATATATATAAAATCGGAAAGGTGACGCTCCTTTAATAATAATAACCTTGGAAGAGATGGTGTATTTCACAGTGAAAGGAAAAGTAGTAGGAGAAAAAGGATGTTAACCACTGAAATATTCGAACTTTGAAGTAATTTAATCAGTTAGGGATTGATAGAGGAGAGCTCTGTTACAAAATGGTGGGGGGGGGGGAGGAGGAGTCGGACAGTGGAGGGATATGTACACATTTTAAAAATGTATAAACATTTTTAAACCAACTATTTGAATTAAGAATTTATTCCAGTATTTTATGCACATCATATAGATGACATTTTTGATCTAGTTGCATTCAAATGATCATTAATCATTTTATTGCATCACATTAATAATGTTTTACTCATGATTAAGTTCACACATGAACCAGAAGAAAATGGCAAATCCCATATTTAGGAATTTTATATCAATGTTTATTCAATGAAATTAAAATTTCAGTCTCTTGAACTTTTATACCAAATTTAATTCTACAAACTCCTTATTATTCACAATATTATAAAATATCAGTAATAAATTTGTGTGTATAATTTCTACAGTACAGAACAAAACCTAAAGAATGAAATCCACACACCATACAAATGGCCGAAACTGCTGAATATAATAATGCACAAATCAATAGAATGATAACAGAATTAAAAATAGAAATCTAATCTTTACTCAACTGACTCCAGCTCAAAGAGATAAAAATTGAGTTAAATACATCTTATTACCTTAAATCAGTGGTTTTTAACCTTTTCTGCTAATGTACCCCCTGGAAATGTGTATGTAACTGGCATACCCCTTAAATAGATAGATAAAAACTATAGTTATAGTATAATAATGCCAATTTAGTGATTTTTGTTACTAGATAAGCGACCTTTGAGTTCTCATGGCGTACCCCAAAAAATTTTACTGCATATCCCACGTTGAGAACCCCCCTGCCTTAAATAATTATACTCACATTGTTAAAAATATTTTAAAACTACAAAGACCATAAGTTTCCATTAACCTTTACAGTGTCAGGTTTTTGAAACTGAAGTCATTGTGATTGTGTAATTTATTTCAAAGTTTTTCAGGAAATATACAGCTCTAGAACCTCATCCTGAAGTAACTGGGGCGGGGGTGGCTCAGTCGGTAGCGCGCCAGGCTCGTAATCTGTAGTTCCCAGGTTCAAGTCCCAGCTGGGTCAGAATTGAGATTAATCTCCGTAAAATTCCCCGCCCTGCCCACGGTCAGTAGGGGACACCGATGGGCTTGGAAAGGCTGCCGTCTGTCAGATGGGATGTTAAGCCGTGGCCCCGTGTGCAGGAGAGCCATACCCTGTGCACGTTAAAGAACACGCTGGATGGCCTTGACGGGAGGCTACCATCTGCCTCCCAACAGCTGTTCCAGTGGGTCTCCTCCCCCAACCTTCTCTGAGCCTTCGGGGTCCATGTGACCTGGCCATTTAGCCCATGGTGTGCAAAAAAGTGCCGCTCAGAGGTAAAACAACCCTGAAGTAACTAATGAATGGAAATATGTCATGTTATATAAATAAAAAATAAATAAATACCCCCTCAAGCAGCTGCTTGCCACAGAAGTCTGACAGGAGCCTGTCAGTTTATATGCCATAGTAGAAGGTCTGAGAGGATGGCAGGACCTCAGCAGAAAAGCGACACATACATCCATGCCTTACCCAGGGCTCGAACCCAGGTACCAAAAGAAAAAGCATTTAATTGTGCTTAATAAAATGGCAAAAATTCGAAGACAAATATGGTAGGTTAAATTCTTTTAAGCATTTTTTTCTTAAAACATTGCAAAATTTTACTGTGTATTTTCACTTTATCTTTAGTAAAATTTCAAAAATATATATTTTTCTATATTAGTTTATTATTATAATATAGACAGTTCATAATATTTTGATTATTGCTTAAATCTTTCATTTGCTTCATTTTTTCTAAATTATTTAGTCATTTATGCATATAATGCATATTCTTAGACTTTTGACGACCGCCAAAACTCTAAGCCTAAGTAAAGCAGTGTCATAAAAAATAATTTTGCTTTGAAAAATCATCATCATCCTCAAGCAGCCATGTGCTATGGAGGTCCAACCAGACCATGCAATTTAGTTCTCCAAGCACAGCTACATCTGCTGCATCTGGCCACTACACACCAATTCTAACAAGGTCCTGTTTAACATTGTCTGTCCACTGCATCCTAGGTCTCCCCCTCTTTCTGAGACCTTTAGGCACACTGTTCATAACCCTATTTGCTAATCTAAAATTATCCATATGGACAACATGACCAAAACAACAGAGTCTCTCTGCACAATATGCTGCCCAAAGGAGTTTGATGAATCCTTTGCCCAACCTCATCATTACTTACAAAGTCAAACCACTTAATGCCCAAGATACTGCATAAGCATCTAGATTCAAAAGCATCAAGTTTCCTGTCATCTTGTTTATAAAGCAGCCAAGTTTCACTATCATAACTAACACTAGAAAGAACCAAACTATTATGCAGTCTAATTTTAGTCTAGGTGTATACACCTATTTCTCCACTCTCTCCATAGATTCTTAAAAGTCCTGGCAGCAATCCTTATTCGTCTTTTAATCTTATGCCGCACATCACCAATATCTGTTACATAGCTCCCAAGATAATTAAACTATGACACCTGCTCAAGACTGCAACCATTCAGATTAACTGAATCACAACCTGCCTGACCAATTTTCATCACTTTAGTTTTCTTTCTGTTTATAACCAAACCTACTCTACTACCAGTCTCATCAACAGCTCGAATGAAAGAGTTCATTTCATCAACAACATTTGCCAAATGGGCTAAATCATCAGCATTAATCAAAATCAGAAATTTTAATATCTCCAGACCATTTAAGGCCAAAATCTTTCCCTTGAAGTGAATTTCGCATAACGTAATCAATAACCAAACTAAAGAGAAAAGGAGAAAAAATGCACCCTTGTCGAACACCAGAAGCAATGCTAAACCAATTGCTACAATCCTAACTCTCATATATGACTCAATGTTATTATGGAGAGCTTTCATTATGTTAACTTGTCTGGTATACCATATGATCTCACAATCAACCACAAGTTATGACAATCAACAGAGTCAATAGACTTTTTGAAATCAACAAAAACTATAAATATTTCTCAAGAATCTCTCTGAATGAAAATATCTGATCTACACATCCCCTACCACTTCTGAATCCACATTGCTCATCACACAATTGACTGTCAACCAGATTCTTAATTCTACTAAGCACAATCGTGGAAAGAACTTTACCTGGAACAGAGAGTAGGCTGATACACCTATAGTTATCACAAGAACTGCAATCACCTTTTTTGAAAATAGGGATAACAATAGCTCTGGTAAAATCCTTAGGAACCATGCCTTTATCATAAAAGATATTCAAAATTTTCAGTCATCCAAGTGGTAACCGAAATATTCCCAGCTCTAAGCATTTCCGTAGTAATTTCATCTACCCCTGAGGATTTATGAAGTTTAAGTTTAGAAACAGCCAAAATAACTTCATATTGTGTTATAGGGCCAACATTAAAGCCACCAATGCATCTATCATCATTGCAAACAATGGGAATAGAACAAACCACATTTAGAACATCACTGAAATGCTCAGCCCACCTAGCCATGACAGAATCCTCACCTTCTATAACCTTACTTTGTTTATCCTTCAATCCCTGTATGCCTATCTGTTTTCTACCACACATTTTCTACCACACAAAACATTAACTATCTGGTACAGTTCTCTGCTGTTGTGCTGTCTAACTGCTTCCTATGTTTTGTCAACCAAGCTATCAAGCCAAAGATTCTTATCCACAGTTAACTGATCCTTTACACATTTATTAAGCTCTCTGTAATCCTTTCTGTTGTGACTGGTAGGGCATTGATTAAGACCTGCAGTTCTTTCTTTCTGAAATAAGTGCAAGTGCCTTATCACTCAAATAATTTTAACTCCTCTGCTCCTTTTTTCATAAAAGAGTAATTGTTAGTTTCCAAAAATGCCTGTTTAAAACAGTCCCATTCAAGAGGGGAGAGTTTATCAAAGACCATCTACTCCAGAGAACAAGCATCTCTTGTATGTAGTGAAGCTCAAACAAAAATAAAAAGAGTATAATTTTTTGGGTTAGTGATGTTAAGATCTATATGAGAAAAGATGAAAATGCTGATGTGATAGGGATAAGAAACACAGATGACTTAGAAAAGCTTAGATTATTTTTGTTTATTGTTTGTTTTAATCAGTAGTGATGCATGACCATATTTTATAATGTATCAAATGAGATATATATTTTGAGAGTGAAAATCTATATAATGGTAGCCAGTATAATTGGGATAATGGTTTTAAATTAATCCAAGGTAATATAAGAAATGTCAGACAATTTTTTGATCATTTTGTAGTTTATTTGAATTTAACAAAACTTAAACCAGATGTTATTATTCTCATGGAAGTGTGGATTAAAGATAATGAAATAACAAATCATATTGAAGGTTAGGATATACACCTAAGAGCCAAAACATTATGATCAGCACATCTTTATGCAAATTGAAGTAACTGCAGGTAAATGAAGGCATGTGTGAAGTTCATGAAACCATATAACTAACACCTGATACTGAGCTCTGTTAATCAGTGTTATACTTGTTTTTCAGATGGGGAAAGGCAGTGGACTTAAGTGAGTTAGACAAAGGCCAAATTGTAATGGCCAGGTGACTGGGTCAGAGCATTTCTGAGACGGCAAGGCTTGTGGGGTGCTCATGGTCAGCCATGGTTAGTACCTTTAAAAAGTGGTCCGAGGAGGGGAAACCCATGAATCTTGGGCAAGGTGTAGGCCAACCACAGCTCATTGATGCTGTAGGTGAGTGAAGGTTATCCTGTATGGTATGAGCCAACAGAAGGGTTACTGTGACACAACTCTCCCATATTTTGATTGCTGGTGTCACAACACACAGTGCATCAAACACTGCTGAAAATGGAGCTGCGTAGACGCAGGACACTCAGAGTGCCCATGCTAATCTTGGTTCACCAAAAGTGTCTACAATGTGCATGCAAGCATCAAAACTGGACCTTGAATGATTGGAAGAAGGTCATCTGGTCTGATGAATCTTGTTTCCTGTTTGCACCATGTGGATGTCTGGGTATGTGTGCATCGTTTACCCGGGGAAGTGTTGGCTCATTTGTGTGTGTGTGTGTGTCCTAGTCACGAGAGAATCCTCACCTTCTATAACCTTACCATATTCATCCTTTAATCCCTGTACACCTGTCCATTTTCTACCACACAAAACATTAATTATCTGGTACAGCTCTCTGCTGTTGTGCTGTTTAACTGCTTCCTCATTTTTGTCAGACAAACCATGAAGTGTAATTTTCTTATCTCCTGCTAACTGATCCTTTACACCTTTATTAAGCTCTGTGTAATGTTTCCTATTAGTGTGTAATGTTTCCTAGGCACCAGGATGACCACCATGGGACGAAAACAAGCTGGTGGAGGAAGTGTAATGCTTTGGGCAATGTTCTGCTGGGAAACCCTGTGTCCAGTGATTCACCTGCAGGAAATGACGTCTACCACCTACATAAACATCATTGCAGAGACCAGGTACATCATTTCATGGTGATGGTATATCCCTATAGTAGTGCCTTCTTTTAGTAGGATAATGCACCATGCCACACTGCCCAGAAAGTTCGAGAATGGTTTGAGGAAGATTTCCAGGTACTGCCCTGACCTCCAAATTTCTCAGATATCAATCCAATCGAGCATCTGTGGTTTGTTTTGGAACAGCATATCCAATCTGTGGCAGCTCAATCTTGTAACTTACAAGAGTTAAAGGATCTGCTGGTAGTGTGTTGGTACCAGATACCACAAGACACCTTTAGAAATCTTGTAGCGTCCATGCCTCGCCGCGTAAGAGCTGTTTTGATGGCACATGGAGACCCAACATCATATTTGGCAGGTGGCCATAATGTTTTGGCTCTTTGGTGTATATTATAAAAAATGGAAGTTACAATAAATCAGGTGTATATTAAAGATAATTTGATTGTAAATGATGTAGATTCTTTTATATATGTTATATATCAGGGAAAAATCAGCCCATTTCATATTAATTTGTTCATTATCGTTTTCAGGACTGCATTGTACTTTTAAAAAATATTTAAAGTATAATAAATAAAAAAATAAATACCCCCTCAAACAGCTGCTTGCCACAGAGGTCTGACAGGTGCCTGTCAGTTTATATGCCACAGTCGAAGATCTGATGATAGGATGGCATGACCTCAGTAGAAAACAACACTAACATCCATGCCTTACCCGGGGCTTAAACCTAGGTTCCTTAGATCAGTAGCCAAGCATGCTAACCACTCGGCCATGGGATGGCTATCACACGATAAAATTATTGTAGAGTCAAAATCTCCTAGGTAGCAATTTAACTGCTGCCAAACATCTGGCAGGAACTGTAAACATATCCTAAATTGTAAGAGAAAGTACATCGGGAAAAGGTGACCAGGTTGAATCGGCATTAAATATGCCATATATGTCTGGTAAGAAGGGCTTGTGATGATCAGAAAAACCAAGAATCCACAATATTTTAAAGGTGTGAGTATGTTACCTTTTAACTACTGCTCAGATTGAAATGCTTCGATAACATTTCAATCTGAGCAGTGTTCTTTAATGAAAGGTTAATAAAATGGACATTCTGCTTGTTTACAACTTTACTGCATAAATTGTTAATGTGTCATTAAAACACATTAAGGTTGTTTTCTTACCTGCAAATATGATGTCATTGATCCAACTGTATGATCAGATAATTTTCTGAGTATTAACCCTCTGAGCATCATGCCCTAGTATACTTGGGCTATTGAGTAAACATGGGCATGATGCCTAGTACATGATGCCTATGTTTACTCAGGTGACTTGTGTTTCAGATCATTTGGAAAAATAACAGCTACTTTTAGCACTTCAAAGGTTTAAGGTTGGTTGTGACATCTGTTGCTAGAATTTTGAGGTAATTATTAATAGCATTAATTTTTTTAAAGAAAAAATATGTACTAGAATTCTAGAAAATATGCAGGGCATGCAACAACTGAGTGCAAATGATTTAACCAAAAAAAAAATTAGAGTCCGTGCATCTTTTAACCATGCCATAGAAACAAGTGTCTGAAAAGACAATTCAGGATTATTTTAATTATGGGGGATTCTCAAAGGAAGACAAACAGTGGATTGCAGACAGACCACTTGATATAATTGCAAATGATTTTGAAGCTTTGATGGCAGTTGATCAAAACATTCAGGTTGCTTTTGAGAGAAGCCAAGATCTGTCAGACTAATACAGTCACAGACCCTGAATTGACAAGTGAGAAAGAAACTGAAGAAGATTCCAAGTGCTAAAATGTGAGAGGTGCTTTGAATTTTGACCTTTGCAGTCAACTGTAAATGAGAATTTTTCCAATTCGTGTTTTAATTATTTTTAATTTCTTTAATTGATTTTAAATGTGTTAATAAATGTAACAATTCAGTTTTCAAATTTTTAGGTAATAATGGTACCATGTCAATAGACTTCACTGTAACTGTTGAATTTTTATTTCTGTGGTTAATGTTACAATTAGGTTATTGTTGTCAATATAACTTCATCCTGAAGTGATCACTAGGTGGTATCCAGTATATTATATAAATGAACTGCAAAAAAACTGCTCTATCATACTTAATAATAGATAATATTTTAAATTTGCCAAAATAATAATCAGCCTTTTCCCATGTGGTTTCAGTTGAATTATGTAGGAAATTTAATAATTAATATTAACCTAAATGGAAGATGTAATGCAGTATTCACCCTTTTATCCCCTACTTGACACTTGAATCTTCAGGAGGGTATCAATTTCCCCTGGAAGTTGTGTTCCATATGTGTGTGACTGTTTTAAAGCAAAATTTTATTCTGTCAGCTTGGTCAAACTGTTAGATGGGTCTTCAAGTCATGTTTTGGAGCCCTTGCACAAAGTCACAGAGGCATTACTCACTAAATAATGTCAATTTCATTCATATGATGGGGTCAATTACATGTGTTTTATAAACAGGTTTGTAAATATTCATGTGGACTTTTGCAAACCTGTTTTGATTTTTATATCATGAGGTAAGGGCAAGAGATTTGTCCCCTAGACAAAATTCAATATAAATAGTAGTTAACTAAAGAATGGTCCAAGATAGAAACTTATCAGTGATGTTCTGTGGGAAGACCTGAAGGGATGATGTTGCATAAGGTGTCAATGCTTTTTTTAATATCATAATTTTCTATTCTTAGCTGTAATTGTTTCGTTTATTAATAAAAGTGTTATAAACTGAATTAAAAATATTGTGTGAAGGTGAATTATGGTTAAATTTAACTTTAATCTTTGCAAGTTTTACCTTACTTATTATTATACAACATTGCCTTATTTTGTTAAAAACAAACCTTATTGTTTTTAATTATGTACATAAATAAATTCATGTGTAAAAGTTAAAAACTGTTTTAAGAAACATTTTTTTTAATTTTTTTTCTCTTATTTTCAGGTACAAGTAATGCAAGATCAACATTGAAAGTAGTTCAGTTTTCTGTTAATGTAGCTAATCAGGTTAGCTTTCAAATTACTTTTATTCTTAAGTCAATTCATATGGAAAATGACATTGGAAATATTCTGTAGTTTATGAGGGAGCTTTTCTAATTTTTATAATATTTTTAGTCATATTTATTACTTAATTTTAATGATGTTTTATGATTTATTGTAACAGGCTGTATGCTGAATGAAAGCTTGTGACATGAGGAGTGTTGGTGGATAATAAATGTTTATACCCTTCCTTTCTTCCCCCTCTAAAAAGAAAAAATGTGAAAGTATTTTTGCTAATATATCTTCTGAACACAAGAGCCTACAATTATGAGTTAGGTGTTGAAAGCTCTTATGAGGACCCTCGTACACTACTTCGAATTATGTCCCCCCAGTCTCTCCCCTTCCAAAAAAATAAAGAGATGGAACTCATGAAATAATAAGCTGAAAATGATTGTTTTTTCCATTACTGAGATTCGAACCTATGTCTCCTGGAAACATACCAGTTATGCTAACCACTACACCATCATCGGCTAACATTTTTTTTTTTCAGCCAGTGTGACATATAGACTATTCGGATTTATTTATTTGATTCGCACAGTGGTTCCATCTATCGGGGAAAAGTGCACAACTGTGTTGCCACATAGAGATGGAATTTAATATTTGTCACTCATACTCATAGCGTTAAATCAATAATTCAGTGGTAAAGAATCAGTATTGTGTCCTGTAGACATGGAACTCATGAAATAATAAGCTGAAAATGGTTTTGCCATGAATGAGATTTGAACCCATGTCTGTAGGACACAAGCTGTGATTCTTTATTATTAAAAGGGATGGAAATTTTTGCAGGAGTCGACCTTACATTATATCTTGAAGCTACAAACAATGGCACAACGTGCCGCATGAATTGACCCCAGCTCAGGCTCAATGATGGATCGAGGTCTGCAGAGAACTCAAGAATCTGCATGATACTCGGTTCATCAAGCAGATAGTTACTGGGGATAAGAAGTGTATCTACCTGTGTAATCCAGAAAAGGTGACCAGGTGAACCAGCTTTACCTGCCCCCATACACAGCCATTTCGAGAAAAAGTTCATGTTGTGTCTGGTGGAATTTAGAGATAGTGATAGCTCCAATACCATAGGCTACCTCAAATGTGCCCACGTCCTAAAAAAGAGGTGAGAAGAAATGTAGTCAGTGTTTATAAGTCATACATTAAAAGTTTCTGAATATAGTGTGTTTAGTAACAAAGAAAAAATATAAATTAAATGATTTAAAAAAATGTCTATCTTCCAATATGCACCCTGAAAAGTAGAAAATAGAACTAAAGCATATTGATGGTGCAATCAATCACTGAATTTGCATTCACTTCAAAGGAAAATAGGGTGCCAACCTACTAAGATTCTTTGGAGCTGGAACATTAGCTTATTCATTTTGTTACTGATTCATCATTTGACTAAACACAAAACGTTATAGCTGTGTAATTAAACTTACTCAGAACCTTGTTACAATCAATGTTTATATTTAAAAGTATACACCATCATGTTCAAGAATTTGTACCCATCTTTCTGCAAGGTGTTCAATCCTGGCATGGTACCTTGTCTTCGGCTTAGAGATGAAGAACTTTTGACACCCATGTTTGACCTCAACCAAATCAGCAAAGTGCTTATCATGGAGAAAATGCACCATTGCCCAAAATAGGGGATAATCAGAAGGGGCAAGGTTGGGGCTATATGCTGGTGGGTATAGTAGGAGCTCTATTCACAGAAGCCTTGTTCCAAATGATGGTATGTGACTATCAGTATGCTGTTGAAGGAGTGCCCATTTTTGATTGACTGAAGTAGGGTACCATTGCTTCAATTTGTCATACATTCAATCCAGCTCCTCAGAATACAGTTCAACATTGATAGCCCAGCCATCCAGAACAATCACAATCTCTAAATTCCACCAGACACAACATGAACTTTTTCTCGAAATATATGGGGGCAGGTAAAGCTGGTTCACCTGGTCACCTTTTCTGTATTACACAGGTAGATACACTTCTTATCCCCAGTAACTATCTGCTTGATGAACCCGAGTATCATGCAGATTCTTGAGTTCTCTGCAGACCTCGATCCATCATTGAGCCTGAGCTGGGGTCAATTCATGCAGCACGTTGTGCCATTGTCTGTAGATCTATCCAAGCTTGTGCAGGTGGTCAGTGATGGTGGATTTAGAAATTCCCAGTTTGGCCAACAATTTGTGGGTAGTATTGTTGGATTTGCTTCAACAGCTGTGAGCAGGGTGTCCAAATCAACCACAGATGGCCTTCCTTTCTTCCTCTCCAAGCTCATGTCACCAGCTGAAGACTTCTTGAATCAGATTTGTACTGTCTGAATGAGCAACACTTTCTCCTTTGACTGCATTTATTTTTTGGACTGTGTCAGTTGCTTTAAACCCTTCCAGTAATGGTGCAACAGAACCAAGATTTCAAACTTTGTGGACATTGTACAATATGATAAATGTTCAGTGCACATTTCAAAATATGTGTACTATATTTGTGAACTGGTTTCCCATGAAATGAAATTATATATGATATGCAACATCAACAACCTATTTTGCTGAAACTATGCAAATTAGCGACATAAAAGAACACAATGCAAAAGCTCTACAAAAATACATTCAAAACACAGCAAATTTTAAACTTTTTAACCATTAGGGTTGGTCGCATCTAATTGCGTTCTGAGCAATATGCTTTTTAATCCTGATAGTTTTTTTTACATCTAATTTATAATTAAAATTCTTCATCTGAAGAAAAGTTTCCACATCTTCAATTAAGAAGAGAAACTGTAAATGTATTCTTTAGATTTTTCCTTGGTTTTATTCCCTTACAAGAAGTTTTTGTTTCGAGATTGAAGCCATCATGAATAGATAGAGCAAACTGGCTTTGTGCCTTTGAATTTCAGCCCTTGGCCAAAGGACTGCAGGCAGCAGATTGACTTTCATTCCCTCCCTTGCAGATTGACTACATAGTCCTAATGACTGGAAGTTCAACCCCATAATATCCCCCTCCCCAGTTCTTCAGCTGTGTCAGCTCCATTTAATGTGCCTCAACAATACATTAAGCCTTCAGACAACGCAATATGAATATCACTGAGAATTTGTATATAAATTTCATGTCAAAAATTGAAGGCATAAGTATCATCTTTGGCAAAATTTGTGATAAAAATCAGATGGCCAAAGTGATAAAATGTCTTTTGATTGAAAAAACTAAAAACAAAGCTATCGGATTGTTTGAAATTGCTTCAAAAGTGTCATTCACAAATCTACCCCCCCAGGAACCTTTGCCAATCCTAATGACAGTGCCTCAAGGTACATTTCTGTATTAGTAGATATGATTAATAACAATCAGCACAAAACTGGACAAATAAAAATCAGGCCTATCTGAAAAATTGAAGCAGTGAATTTGGAGATTAAAGAGATAAAATCAACATCCCTCCATCCCTACATCATCTAATGTAAAGAGAAATGATGAAAACCATATTTCTCACCCACCACAAGCAACCTATGCTGAAATTATTACCAGCCGAAGTACTCACAATGGCGATCTTCAAGATATGATACCACTGAAACCAAAAGACTCCCACATTCAGAATAAAAAAAAAATTTAACTGCAAAGAACTAAAAACAACCAAACACTTTATTGCAGAGAAGAGAGATTTCCCAGGGATTAATGTAGTGAAAACCAAGAATACAAAGAGGATATTAGTTATAAGTACAGCCTTGATACCACAGCAGAAGACATTGCCAACATGATTTTAAAAGCAAAATGCAATTTTGAATTCATCAAATTAACCATAAAATATGTGGATCTCAATACATCATTCACTATTGCCAGTTCAGCAGAAAATATTCTCTAATCCTGATTTATGGCCTAAAGGAACATGAATTTCGAATTTTAGAGGACATCCCAAACATACCATAGAAGACCCAATTGTTTTCAAGCCAGAGTCTAATAACCCTAAAAAAATCCTTGTGATAATGTATCATGACTCACTAGGACTAGTATATGCAGAGTCCTTTTTATTAATCTTCAAAGCATTTGCAACAAGCTTGCAAAACTTCATGATTATATTTTGAATATCATGAAATCGACATTGTACATGCTGCAGAATTGGTTGGACTCTTTTGTACACTGATAGAATGATATGCCCACTAGGCTACAGTGTTTTGTAAAAGGACAGAGTGGGTACACAAAGAGGAGGAGTCTGCATTTTTGTGGACAATAGGTTTAGTTGCCTCCAAGTCTCAGCAACCATTGATCAACAGAGGCTTGAAGTTGTTGGCATTGACATTCTCTCTGAGAGAGCATTGTCATAGAATCTATACCATTTACATTCCTCTATATCTATTATGTGATCTTGACTATGTGAATAACCTGCTTTCCTTCTTGGAACACTCCATCACTTTGATTTCAACTCCAGCTCTATTGTTTGTGAATTATCCACAGCAACCAATAGCACCCATGATTATGTATTATCTAAACTGCTTTTCATGGGATTTCATCTACTTGTTAAATTCTTACCAGAGGAGACAACTTTCTTGATCTTGTCTTCTGCAATGATGACCCTTTTGCCTTCAACATTGAACTGTGTGACCTCTTTTGACAGAGTGACAATTGTTACATATTCTAATACTTTTCAACTTGACTGCTCAAGTTAAGGCTTCTCAACCCATCAAAAGGTGCAATTCCCATAAAGCAGATTATAATATACTGTCTCCTTTCATTGACAAAATGTTTGAGTTGAAACTTTGGAGAAATTTGCAAGTCAACAAAATTTTTGAAAATTGTCTAAATTAAAATATTGCCTCAAAAAATTACATTGAGGCAGTGGAGCATCATGAATCTTTAATTAAAAATTTGATTCAAAATCTGTATAATTCCAAAAATTGCAATGAATTTTTCATGAATGCCAGGCAAAAACTGAATGGCTGTCATCACATCCCACCTTTAAAAAGACAAGATGGCTCTGTTATGACTACAGATTTTGAGAAAGCAGTCCTCTTTGCTGATACCTTCAACAATTTTATGTACCAGATGATGAAATAATTACCTACCCCAAGAAACAACTGATAACTTTTTTTTAACATGTTTGATCCCATTAAAGTTTTAGAAGCTAACATGGCTTCTCATTCTAGATCTTCCCCTGGCCCAGATGGAATTCCTACTATTTTTCTACAAAAAGCTTATTATGAATATATCACCCAACTTTTGATCCTTTTTAATGCCTGCACCAGTCAGGAAAAGTCCCTTTAGACTGGAATCAGGCACATGTAACAGAAGTATACGAAAGGAAAGGAGATGCCTCTGACCCTTCCAACTATTGCCTAATCCCCCCTCCCCCAACATAGCTCCTAAACTCATGAAAAGATGCATCTTAGTCAAGTGGATGAAGTTTCCTGTTGAACAGTTTAAATTTGTTCCTGGGAGATCTGCAACCATTCAAATTCTTTAATGTGTTTATCAGTGGTCATTCTCCTCAGACAAGAGTGAACCCTTGGACTTTGAAAGGATATTTGGCAAGCTTAAAGATCAATTCTTTATAAAAAATTCTCTAAATGTGATATTCTGAGCAAATTAGTCAGGCTGATCCAACATTGTTCTCGACTCACACTCATCAGAGTCAATGATGAATTGTCATTGGTCAAAAGTGCAGTTGTTCAGAGAACAGTGTTTGGTACATTATTTTTTGTTTTTATTTCACTTTGACATTCTGGATATTCTCCATCTCATCCCAAATAGCATCTTTGTGGATGACATCCAAATTTTCCAGTCTTTGGTGATACAACTAGACCAAGAGCAGACAGCTTGTAACAACATTCTGAAATGGAGCATTCTTCTTGAACTCTCTATCTTAACAACCAAAACATCAGTCATTCATTTAGGCCACAATAACACTACTACAACTACCACATTGGTAACAATCATCTTGAGAGTGTTCACAAACCTTCTGTTTGCCCCTTGGTGAAGGGAC
The DNA here is from genome assembly GCA_038380435.1 of Ryuthela nishihirai. NCBI lineage: Eukaryota > Metazoa > Arthropoda > Arachnida > Araneae > Heptathelidae > Ryuthela > Ryuthela nishihirai. Next base: position 18,279,602 of record JAWZYU010000001.1, on the reverse strand, counting down.
CACCCTGTGAAGGTTCTGCTGGTTCGGGTGCCTTCACAAGGTCCTGAACTTTCGCCTGCATGTTTGCCATGTGTGGAGACCAATGTCCCCGGAAAGGTGGTTCCTGGTAGTTGCTTGGGGTCCTTGTCTGTTCTCCTCAGCTCATGACTAACAGGATTCCCTTTGTCTGTCTTGCCACTTGGGAGCTTGTCCATCACAGGGCTGGGCAGTGATTTCTAGGACCACTGCTACACACTGCTTTGGCCTCTGCTTATAGTAAACGGGAGCTCCTGGGGTGCCTCCCCAGGACCAATCAGCTGGTGAGCTGGACCTGTTAGCACCAACTATGCAGTACAGTGAGTACCTTGCCCATGTCGTGGTACAGGTTTACAAGTTCCCCACACATTTTCATACTTTTGTAGTTTATTTTGTGAGGCCAGTTCGATTCTTCACACATTTCTTTTATTTATTCATTTATTTAATTGCGTGAGGACTGTTTAGTTCCTTCCATTTCTCTTTTCATTTTCCTTTTATTTATTTGTGAGGGCTTGGCTCACTGTCTGTGTGGGTACAGTGCCCGTGTAGCCCTCTGGCATCCCCTTGTTGGGCTCTGTGGAGGGTGGGAACCACACTAAAATAAACACCACACTAAAATAAACACAAGATCATTTAATGAAATTGATCCAATCAATGCCAGTAAGAAGGTTTGACATGAGTCCCCATCTTCTACATTGTCGTCGTCATCTTCTTTATCTGTGTCTTTATCCCCAAGATTCCCGATCGTCCATTCCAAGAGTGATCAGGAAATTGGGGACTTCTCCAATTTTCTTTTATAAAGGTTTGGGAGGTCTTGCAGGTTTGCCAAAATTCATCAAATGCATGCAATCTGGTGACATGTTTGTGGAGATGGCTTGTTCAAAATAATCGGAACTCCTTAAAGTTACAGAGATTGGTGGGGTGGCCATCATGGTCATACGCCATAAAATGTTGAATTCCTTATGGGATGTGATCTCTGTCATCTTCATGGAATGGGGACTTAAAGTTACTGAGGAGGAAATCCTCTCAGAGCTCATCCCCCAAGGAGTAACAGCAGTCCATCGGGTTTCAATGCATCATGATGGGAAACTGGTACCCACCATGGTACTGATTTTAACATTCAACATGCCACGTCTGCCAACTTCTATCAAGACAGAATACCTTCACTGCAAGGTGTATAGCCATATATACCTAAATCTCTGTGCTGCTTCCAGTGTCAGAAGTATGGCCATCTTTTCAACCACATTTTTCTCGAGGAGCAGTTTCTGCCAGGAAAGTATCCCAAGATGCCTTCTAATTATCACCCCATTGTATTGATGAGATGTGTGTACAAGGTGTTGGAAAGAATGGTAAATGCCAAACTCATATAGTATGTAGAATACCACAATCTTCTCTCCAACATGCAGTGTGGCTTTTGCAGGCTCTTGACTATCTGCTGTTTAGAATCGGCTATGAGAAATTCATTTTGAAATGAGAGCACCTGGTGTCCATTTTCTTTGACATCAAAAAAGCATACTACATGGCTTGGAGATTTGGCATTCTTCATGACCTCCATGCTTCTGACTTGAGAGGTCACATGCAATCTTCATCTCCAACTTTTTATCATGACATTCTTTTCCTGTCTGTGTCGGCAACACACTGTTATGGCCTTGCCTTCAAGAATAGGGGGTACCACAGACTGTGTCCTAAGTGTTATACTTTTTACTGTCAAGATTATTTATATTACTATACGGCTTCCTCCAACTGTAGGCAATGCCTTCTATGTTGACGATTTTAACATCTTTTGCTCATTGTCCAGCATGAGGGTCATTGGAAGAAAACTGCAAATTGCCCCACTTGTGCACTTTTGCCAAAAGGTTAAATCTCATCTGGACCCTGACATCTTGAGGGTAACATCATTCCGTTGTGGCCAAGACCAAGTTTCTTGGTCTCACCTTTGACCGGAAAATGACTTTTTTTACCACACATACGTCATCGCAGGTCTAAGTGCACGCAGGCGTTGAACATCACATGAAGGTCCTCTCCTCTCTTGCTTGGGGAGTGGACTAATGTTCTTTGCTCCCCCTGTACCTGTGCAGTTGTCTGGTCAAAACTGGTCTATGGATCCCAGGTGTATGATTCTGCCTGGGATTTGGTGGTGAAGGTGTTGGACTCTTTCCATCAGGCCCTCTGTGTCTGCATTGTGGGACTTCTGCACCTTATTGGTCCAGAGTCTTTATGTTGAGACCAATGAACTTTCTTTATCTCTTTGCCATCAGCAGTTGTCCCTACAATATGCATCTAATTTGGGATCCCTGCTGGGCCATCCTGAGTGGGAAATGCTTTAAACTAGTTGGCCACTGTCATTCATCCTTTTGGTTTGCAAATCCAAGGCTACCTCAGAGACATCAACACTAATCTTGATAGCATCGCACAGTCGATAGCTGAGTCGCTCCCGCTGTGGCTCACTGTTACTCCTTCCTGTGATTTTTCCCTTTGCAATGAAGGGGCAGGCCTTTACAAACTGACTGTGTACTGACAACTCTCTTCTAGCCACTGTACTGAGTACCCAGACTTGCCTGTCTTCACAGATGGCTCGAAGTTCAACACATCACTGGGATTTGTTATGGTTTTCTCTGATGTAATCATTGCAGACCAGAGATCCTACTGTAGTGTTCCATCTTCACTGTAGAGTTGCATGCTGTCAGCATGCAATTCTATGACTAAGTGTCATCGTTAATATGTGCTTTACACTAACTTGCTTAGCTCGCTACAGGCTTTGATCTCAATGAAGCATTAGCCTCACCCCACTCTTTCCAAGATCTACCAGCAGCTGCATTGTCTGGCAGCCACCATCATCATTCTCTTCTGTTGAGTGCTGGTCATGTCAGCATCAGGGGCAATGACTTGGCAGACACTGCTGCCAAGTTGGCCATGCCCCTGGCTCTTCATTAGTTCCATATCTGGATTTCTGGCAGCTTTTTACCATTGAGCTCTAGGGACAGTGGCAGAGATCTTGGTCACAACAGGTTATGAATAAGCTCTTGAGATCAAACCATGGCAGTCATGTTTTTGCAGGAATTGCAAGGAGGAAGTTGTACTTGTTTGGCTCCACTTAGGTCATACATTTCTTCTATGGACAGATGACAAATCTAAATGTGAGTTTTGCGAAACTGTTTTAACTATTAAACATCTTTTAGTCGAAGTAAATTCTTCTGCTTTTAACTTTGAATGCCATGTGTATTTTAGCTTTCAAAATTTTATGTCTGAGCCTCTTATACTCGGTTATCTTTTATCTGATCTTGCATTTTACCACTGGCTTTTTTCTTTTTAAAACATTTTGGCTATTTTAATTGACTTTGAATTTTACTTTATTGTTATTTTGTATCTTTGACCCAGACACCTAAGATAATTTTATTTTGTATTTCTATTGTTACTTTACTTCTTACTTATACATCTGTTCTTAGTTATTTTACCTTTTTATCATGTAATGTTAAATGGTAGCTAGGTAGTCACTGGAAGGAGAGCTATGAACCAATCCCCTGTGATGATGCATAGAACCGGCCAGGCCTAGCACCTAATGTCCGACCCCGCCTTCTCGTGGTGCGGACCGTTAGTAACTTTCAAAAGAGATACTCTCTTGTGGAAGTGAACGGAAGGGGAGGGCTGCCAGATTAGTGTGGCCTACTGATCTGGACAACTATGGCTACTTTTCTTTTTTTCTACCCTGCTGAGGAGTGGTCAACCACACAGGGTCCTGGTGCTGACCATATAAACCTACTGGACTGGACAGATATATGGCTCTGAGCTTGATTATGGATCCTGATTTTGCTGCACTGGTGGGCTTCTGTGGAGGGAAAATCTTCCGCTCTGTTTTCTGTTTGTTTGTGGGTTGACAGCCCCAAGTGAATAGATTCACAGGATATGTTTATCAGCTGGTGGATAATCCTGAGCAGAAGTCATCGCAGGCACCTGAACTCTTTGTTTCTATTGGCATCGTCAAATTCTACATTGGAGGAAGCCTTCCAGTGTAGATGGCTTCAGCCTTTAGTGGTAGGGGAACGGGTCTTTGCCCCATGTCTGCGATTAGGAGGCTGTTTGATATTGTCGGCATTCCCTCTCTCAATAAACATAGTTTCTTTAAACATCCCACTAACCATTTTCTCTCCATAGGTAGTTGGAATGTGAGGACTCTGCACAGAGCTTTTTCTCTTGATGTCCTCACACAAGAATTCCACCATTATAATTTAGATATTCTCGGCTTGCAAGAGACCAGATGGACAGATAAAGGTCAGATTCCTAAAAATAATCTTAAATTTCTCTTTTCAGGGAGGGACGACAATAAGCATCACCAAGGCGTGGGTCTGCTTCTCAGCAGACACACTAGCGATGCTCTTCTAGGATATGAGTGCATTAATGAAAGGTTTCTTACAGCAAAATTTCGATAAGCAAGATAAAAAATCCAGATAAGCGTTAAAGACATGAATGTTATCTGCTGTTATGTCCCCACTGAGGATGCTGATGAGGATGAGAAGGATAGGTTTTATGAACAACTTCAGGATATTTTGAATTCTGTCAAGAAAGGAGATATTTCCCTTGTTCTTGGTGACTTCAATGCCAAAGTTGGTACTGACTCTGACCTTTGGGGAAGAGTAATAGGCCCTTTTGGTATTGGTAGCTGCAATGGACAACGTCTCCTACAGGTAAGTAAACTCAATGTATTCAGAATAACTAACACTTATTGCAAACACCGCGATATACATAAGTACACATGGGTTTCACCTGATGGGCTGCATAAGAATATGATTGATTACATATTAATTAACAGCAAATGGGCTAGTTCTGTTAAGAATACCAGGGCATATAGGGGAGCTGAAATTGGATCTGACCATTACGTTGTTAAAAGTGTGTTGCAACTTAAACTTAAAAAGTGTTGTGCTAGGGTTAAAAATTTTACTTTTAATACTGAAGCTCTGAAAGACCAGTTATAGCCAAAGCTTACCATGATAGGTTACTTAGTCATTATGACAGTCATGGTTTGCTTACTACTGAAGTTGAGGAGAATGGGATCATTTTAAACAGGCTTTTTTGGACACTAACAGTACTCTTTTAGGAAAAAAGGAGCAGAAGAAGCAGAATTATCTGAGTGATAAGGCACTTGAGCTTATTTCGGAAAGAAAGAACTGCAGGAATGTCTTTAATCAATACCCTACTAGTCCTAATAGAAAGCATTACAGAGAACTTAATAAACTTGTAAAAGATCAGTTAGCTGCTGATAAGAATCTTTGGCTTGATGGTTTGGCTGACAAAGCCTAGGAAGCAGTTAGACAGCACAACAGCAGAGAGCTGTACCAGATAGTTAACGTTTTGTGTGGTAGAAAACGGACTGGCATACCAAGGATTGAAGGATAAACAAGGTAAGGTTATAGAAGGGGAGGATTCTGTCATGGCTAGGTGGGCTGAGCATTTCAGTGATGTTCTAAACAATGTAGTTAGTTCTACTCCCATTGTTTGCAATGACGATAGATGCATTGGTGGCTTTAATGTTGGCCCTATAACACAATCTGAAGTTATTTTGGCTGTTTCTAAACTTAAACTACATAAATCCCCAGGGGTAGATGAAATTACTACGGAAATGCTTAGAGCTGGGAATGTTTCGGTTACCACTTGGATGACTGAAATTCTGAATATCTTTTATGATAAAGGCATGGTTCCTAAGGATTTTACCAGAGCTATTGTTATCCCTATTTTCAAAAAAGGTGATCGCAGTTCTTGTGATAACTATTGGGGTATCAGCCTACTCTCTGTTCCAGGTAAAGTTCTTTCCATGATTGTGCTTAATAGAATTAAGAATCTGGTTGACAGTTAATTGCGTGATGAGCAATGTGGATTCAGAAGTGGTAGGGGATGTGTGGATCAGATATTTTCACTTAGGCAGATTCTTGAGAAATGTTTAGAGTTTCAGAAACCTTTGGTTGCTAGCTTTGTTGATTTCAAAAAGGCTTTCGACTCTGTTGATCGTCATAATTTGTGGTTGATTGTGAGATCATATGGTATACCAGACAAGTTAGTTAACATAATGAAAGCTCTCTATAATAACACTGAGTCGTGTGTGAGAGTTGGTAAGGCTTGTAGGAATTGGTTTAGCATTGCTTCTGGTGTTAGACAAGGGTGCATTTTGTCTCCTTTTCTCTTTAGCTTGGTTATTGATTATGTTATGCGAAATTCACTTCAAGGGAAAGATTTTGGCCTTAAATGGGCTGGAGATACGAAAATTTCTGATTTAGATTATGCTGATGGTTTAGCCCTTTGGGCAAATGATGTTGATGAGATGAACTCTTTCATTCGTGCTGTTGATGAGACAGGTAGTAGAGTAGGTTTGGTTATAAACAGAGAGAAAACTAAAGTGATGAAAATTGGTCAGGCAGGCTGTGATTCAGTTAATCTGAATGGTTGCAGTCTTGAGCAGGTGTCACAGTTTAATTATCTTTGGAGCTATGTAACAGATACTGGTGATGTGCAGCATGAGATTAACAGATGAATAGGGATTGCTGCCAGGACATTTAAGAATCTATGGAGATTGTGGAGAAATTGGCGTATACACCTAAGGACTAAAATTAGACTGTATAATAATTTGGTTCTTTCTAGGGTTAGTTATGGTAGTGAAACTTGGACACTTTGTAAACAAGATAACAGGAAACTAGATACTTTTGATTCCAGATGCTTACGCAGTATCTTGGGCATTAGGTGGTTCAACTTTGTAACTAATGATGAGGTTAGGCAAAGGAGTTTGCAACCTCCTTTAAGCAGCATATTGTGCAGAGAGAGACTCCGTTGGTTTGGCCATGTTGCCCGTATGAATAATTATAGATTGGCGAATAGGGTTATGAACAGTGTGCCTAAAGGCCTCAGAAAGAAGGGGAGACCTAGGATGCGGTGGGCAGACAATGTCAAACAGGACCTTGTTAGAATTGGTGCGCAGTGGCCAGATGCAGTAGATGTAGCTCAGGATAGACTTGCTTGGAGAACTGAATTGCACTGTCTGGTTGGACCTCCGTAGCCCATGGCTGCTTGAGGAGGAGGAGGATGATGAATGTTTTTACTTTAACTTTTGGTGTGGGTTTACATGTCTTTTATCATTTATTTTATCTTTTGTTTGGCGTGACATGACCTTTGCCCTTGTGCCATAAAACCTCAACCACCCAATAAACTTTCTGATATTAACATCACATTCGACAACACAGTCATTTTCACCCCATTGTAAGAAAGTTGCTAAGGCTCTTCACATTGCCAGCATGATTCTAAGAAGATATCAAAAGGGCAATCATGTTACCCTTGTCAATACCTTTATCACATATGTTCAACCCATAATCTAATATGCTTCACCACTGTGGTGCCCTTGCATGGTCTGTGATGTCTCATTAGAAAGACCACAGAGATGGTTCACTAAAAAACATGACATATGAACAAAGCCTGGCAAATCTTAATATACATTTACTGAAATGTAGAACTGGATTTGAACTCATTTATGGGATAACTCACCAAGACATCCAACTTGACAACTCACCAAGAATCCAACTTCACAACTCACCAAGACATCCCTTTGCTAACAATTTTAAATAGCAACATGAGAAGACACCCCATGTGTAGTAACATACCAATGGCTAGAAAAAAATTAAATATTCTTTCATCTGCAGAGCAGGGAGGGTTTAGAACTAACTTCTAATGGATATGGTGCTTTTGTCAATATTAAAGAATTTTGGCAGAAAATTGAAAAAAATGAACTTGTCACCATTTCTTGGATGCTTTAGATTCTAAAACCTCATGGTGAATATTGTTTCTACAGATGCTAATCATTATACAATCTTTCACTTTCAAATCTTCTGTTTTTAAGTCAACAGGGAAGGAGTAAGAGTTCTGTGCATCATCTGACCCTTCTGTGTCTTCAGTTATATGGAAAAATAAATTATTGTTAAAATTAAAAATATTTAATTTACACACGCTAATGCTGTTTTAGTGTGTCTTGAACAAGTTTTAGTCTGCATTGTAGGTATATTAACTTTCATTGCTTCTTACACAATATTAGCAATTTTTAATATAGCATGCATTAACTTGTGGAGAGACATTTGAACAAAGGTTAACTAAACATCAACATGGTATAAAAAGTCAAAAACTTAACATGGCATTGAGAGAGAGTGCGAGGGACAGGACTTGTCAGGAGAACTGGTGGAGGTTCTCTCCCTGGCAGGAGTGTAGCAAAGGTCTATGGCTGGGGGGGAATCAAAAATTTTCCAACTCAAAAATCAAATTTTGCCAACTGAGCGAATAATGTCTAGGTTTTCACTCCGTGGGGGGAGGGGTGGGGGGTTGAGGCAATTTTTCATAACTCTCTTGCATTTTGTCATTTGACTTCCAGTTTTGCCAACTAGCCATAATTTTACAGAAATTATCCCAATATTTACATCTCGTCTGAACTGTAGCAAGTCAGTGTGAATTTTCCCTTGATTTGGCCAACTATCCTTAATTTCACAAAACCAATCCCAATCCAATCTTTACATCTCTCCTTATTTGTCAAGTCACTTCAAAATTTTCAAACTGCACAATATTTTATCATGTTTTCTCGATTTTGTTAACCAGCCTTAATTTCAACAAACCCAATCCCAATTATCACACCTAGCCTATATTTCACCAAGTGGATTCAAATTTGAATTTCGCCAACTCACCATAATTTTACAGAGAAAATCACAATTTTTACATCTTCCCTGAATTTGCCAAGTCACTTCGAATTTTATCAACTGTCCTTAATTGCATAAGAAAGGCACAATTTTCACAACTCCCCTGTATTTTATCAAGTGGCTTCAAATTTTGCTAATGGTAAAATATAGGCGATTTGTAAAAATTGGGATTTATTTTGTGAAATTAAGGAGTGTTGGACAAATCGAGGAAACTTAACCAAGTGGATTCGTATTTTGCCAAGAGTTTTCAGTTTTTCCAACTCTCCTTAATTTCTCAAAACCAATCCCAATTTTTGCAACTCACCTGTACTTTACCAAGTGGTTCCCAGTTTTGTGAACTTTCTTAAATTTTGCCAAGTTGCCTCGATTTTACCACCTCTCCTTAATTTCGCAAAACAATTCCAATTTTTACATTTCTCCTGAATTGGCCAAGTCACTTCAAATTTTTCAAACTTCCCCAAAATTTTGCCAAGTTTTCTCGATTTTGTCAATTCTCCTTAATTTCACAAAAACAATCCCAATTTTCACAACTCACCTGTATTTTACCAAGTGGATTCAGATTTTTTCAACTGCCCTAGATTTTGCTAAGTTTCCTCGATTTTGCCATCTCACCACAATTTTACAGAAAAAAAATCCAAATTTTTACATTTCACCTGATTTTTGCAAAGTCACTCTGAATTTTGCCAGCTCCCCCAAGATTTGCCAACTCCTGCCCTGATTTTGTCAACACGCTATAATTTTACAGAAAAAAGATTGCAGTTTTTACATTTCACCTGAATTTTGTCAACTCCATGATTTTGCCAAGTCACTTCGAATTTTGCCAGCTTCCCCTAGATTTTGCCAACCCCCTAAGTTTTGCCAACTCGCCATAATTTTAGAGAAAAAAAATCCCAATTTTTACATTTCATTTGAATTTTGCCAACTCCCCACGATTTTGCCATGTTACTCGGAATTTTGCCAACTTTTCCTAGATTTTGCCAACTCCATAAGTTTTGCCAACTTACCATAATTTTACAGAAAAAAATCCAAATTTTTACATCTAACCTGAATTTTGCCAACTCCCCATGATTTTGCCAATTCCCCAAGATTTTGCCAAGTTGTCCCAATTTTTCCAACTTGCCTGTGTTTTACTAAGTGGCTTCAAATTTTGTCAACTGCTCTAAATTTTGCCATCTCTCCATTTTCTAAACTGCCCTAGATTTGCCAAGTTGCCTCAATTTTGACAACTCCCCTTAATTTTGCAAAAAAAAAAGATTACAAATTTTCACAACTCATCTAGATTTTACGAAGTCGCTTCAAATTTTGCCAACTCCAAGTTACTTTTTTTTGGGGGGGGGGAGCCTCTCCCCATCTCCCCATGGCTATGCCCCTGCTCCCTGGAATAGGTCCGTGGAGTCCTTTGCATAAAGTGATAATCTTGGCTGCAGAGGAACGTGATGCCCTGGAGACCGTTATAATCAGACAGGTCGAGGCTGTCCATCAGGTGAGCTAACAGACTATCTTTTCTTTCACTTAAATCCTTGGGGTAAATATATCATACCTGGGGGATAAGCAGCAGGATGTGATTAGTAGACTTAACACAAATATAAACTCTAAAAGCTAGCTAAATAACTAACAAAGAAACTAAATAATTACAGTAGTAATGGAATATAAAAAACATTTACCAACAGTTGCTGAGGAAACCTTTGTGCTGCAAATAGGAAGAAGGAACAGACAGTTGAAGACTGAAACCAAAGAGTCAGCAAAAAAAGTACTCTAAGGTAAAGTTGGGAGCTTGAAAACAGTCATCTGTAACTTGCAGTGGTCGCAGAACAAAGGGGAGGGCAGCCTTGTTATGCTATGTTTTGCAGTTGAAAACATAGTAATGCACATGGAGACTATTGTTCTGCATGACAGCACCTACATTGAACAGTTTATAGGATGAATATCCATTTTATAGTGCATCTTCTGCTCCTGGTTACAGAAATGTAAATTAAATTCTGTTTTGTTGTCATTCTCTATAGGGGTTCTCAACATGGGGTACGTGGTAAAATTTTTTGGGGTATGCTTGTGAGAGCTCAAAAGTTGCTAGATCTAGTAACAAAGTAAAAATTACCATTGTTATACTATAACTATAGTTTTATCTATGTATACAAGGAATATGCCAGTTACATACACATTTCCAGGGGGTATGTGAAGCATAAAAGGTTGAGAACCACTGCTGTAGTGCGTGCATATTGTGTTATGTTCACTAAAATTTCTCTCCATTCTAATCATTAAGTGGAGCTCCTGACAGTTCTGCATAGGGATATTTTAATTGCAACTCTGTATTTAAGTTTTTTTTTTGAGAACAGGAGAATTAATAATTCCTAGGAATAAGAATTATAATAAGTACTATTTTTGTTTCATAACATTTATGTTGTCACCTCTTGGTTAAAGTTCTGGGGCAAAAAATTAAATGTAAGTATTCCAAGGCTTTAGAAACTTCAAAAACTCCTGGGTTTTTGTCTTGTTTAGAGCCTTTTATTTTGATTTACAGCTATTGTTTTGAAATCATTAGTGGGAACTATCAGACAGAAGTTTGTTGTATATATGTTTGAGTTTATGAAATATATGTGTATTGTCTGATGAAAAGTTTATTACAGTTTCTAGTTAGAAGATATAAGACAAAGTTCATTTTGAAAACATTTCTAGTTTTTATTTAATATCATTTTCATAATTTGCCTTTGTATTATTCTAATTGATACTATTTCATAGATAGAAACTCTGCCTGATTTGCATCTTAATGAGCCATTAAATAGTCTTTGTCCTGATTTTGAATATCTTGTAAGAGCAGGATGGACATCAGATGGAAGGCAGTAAGCTTAACTTTCTCTTAATTGTTGTTTATGAGTAAAATATTTAAATATATTTAACATTGATGATTTTAATTAATGTATTTAATCAATAATAATATTATTTTTTTAAATATACTTGCTGCTCTGTAAATTATAAATTTTTGCAATTTTGAATTCCTTTATGAACAGAAAATTTGTCTTGTGGAAATACAGTGGGATTTAAAAACATAGGCTCTGTTTTGTATAATATGTATATCTAGTCCCTTACAAATGCTCAGTTTATTATCTTTTGACCATGAACATGTTATTACGCTCTCATTGAGAAAGAAGTCAACAGTGACTACTACAAAGTGTTAACTGTGTGATGGGATGTCTAAATCTTTATTCTTTGTTTAGGCCAACTTATATAATGTAGTTAAGTAGCATGTTATAGGGATCTAATCAAGTGCTGCCATTTTCCTCTAATAACTGTCCATTGGGTTCATATAATCAATTTTGTTCTGAACCTTAGACTGAAGTCAATGATGCTGGTAGGAACTTCAGGCACCACCTTTTCAAGTGGACTTTTTATGGCCTGCCTGAGACACGTTACTCCTGTTTAAGATTAATGATGCTCAACTAGCTAAGTGAGGTTCAGGTACCTGCAATGGCCTCTGATCAGGATTATCCACCAACTGATACAAGGTATCCCATGCTTCTGTTCACTTAGGGCTGGCAACCAAGAAGCAAACATAAAACATAGCAGCAGATTCTCCCTCAACAGAGGCCCAGCAGTGCAGAAATCCAGGATCCATAATCAGGCTCAAATCCATCTAGTAGGGTAGATGGTATAAATGGTCAACACCAGGACTCTGTGAAGTTGACCACTCCTCAGCAGGGTTGAAAAAAAAAAAAAGTGGCCGTAGATGACCAGATCAGTAGGCCACACTAATCTGGAAGCCCCCCCCCCCCTTCCGTTCCCTTCCAAAAGAGAATATCTCTTTTGAAAGTACTAATTGCTTGCACCATGAGAAGGTGGGGTTGGACATTAGGCGCTAAATCTGGCTGGTTCTGTGCATCATCACTAAGGATTAGTACACAGCTCTCCTTCCAGTTTATGCCTAGCTACCATTTACAGACCTTATTTTTTTAATATTAACATATTTTTGAATTATAAACAATAATTTGGAATTTGTGAAGTGTCCTACTTTAACCCTCCACAAAATGGGACAGTATAACTGAATTGTCAGACTTTTCAGTTTTGAAAATTTGGTCACTTTCGTCATAACAGAAAATGTTCATGTCTCCATTCCCTGTTTTAAATTTAGCTGTAAGAAATCATTTGTAAATGTGGTCATATCTTACAAGAGCATCATAGGCATTTCTGCTGAGAAGCAAACCTGTTGCCTGCAGATGTTTACTGCCCTCTAATCCTGGTAAGAGAAATATAATTTTTTAGTATCTGACCTTTTTTATAATTATATTTTTAGTATCTGACCTTTTATAATTTTTTAGTACCTGCCCATCTGGTCTCTTGCGAGTCTGGAATATCTAGGTTATAATGGTAGAATTCCTGTATGAGAACATCTAAAGAATAATCTCTATGTAGAGTCGTCACATTTTAGGTATCTGTGGGGGAAAAAATGGTTAGTAGGATATTTACTTTCTATCCACAGCACTTCTATAAGTTGACTAAGTGTTAGACCAATATTGTGCTGTACAAGTACCATAGGTATAGAGAAAATTGTTTCTTGAGCCAGGTGGGGATTCACAACCTCTAGATGGCATATCAGGTGTTTTAACCACCTACTAACCTGCTGCTATCAAGATCTACCATAATTGTTGGCATTATTCTTCACCAGAGTCATCTTGAATCAACCTGTAGCTGTGATACATGTACAGCACAATTATGATCTAATACTTGATTCGTAGGATTGTTAAAGAAATGATGTGTGTTGAGAGAAGTGCAGGCTTTATTGTCTCTCACATAAGACTAAGTGCTATTATATAAAGTCATCATTATACTAACTAACTTTTCAGATATACCATAAAATTTCATTATCAACCTCAAATTGTGCTTAACAAGAGAGTCAAAAAACATCTTTTCGAAATTTACAAGCTAATGACTACAGATTTCAAAAACTGTAAATATTTCTTTATAATCAGCCTCACTGAAAAAAATTGGTTTGTGCAATTCTTATCATTTCTGAACTCTCACTGTTTATTTGAGAACACTGTATTCTTACTTTATTATTTAGATAGGGCACCAAAACTTATTTCTCTCACTAAACAAGCAAAAATTGCTGATATCTTATCGTTTTTTGAAGTTAATAGGAATTTAGTAAGTGATTTCATTGTTGGCCCCCTAAACTTTTTTTTAGGGTAATCTGTTTTTAGTCTTTCTATTTTTTTTCAGGTAATCTATTAAGTAAAACAAATTTTATTAAAGTTTAAAAAGTGATGTTTATACAGCCAATATGCTTATTTTAACTTGTAATTGAAATAATGTAAATACTACACCCAGAAATTGACCAGATGAATGTTATAATTCATAGTGTATGGGCTCAAGTACTGGACAGACAACAGTGCCATTTAAGCTTACTGCTCATCCCATTATCTTCTTTTCTCCCTGGTGATCCAATGTGTGAATTATTACCTAATCATGTAGATAGTAGTGTCATCATGCAAGTTATATATGAGGAGAAGTCAAACGTATGGATAAATGTAAGTGTAATGAGTTTTTTCTCTGAATTTAAATTTCTTTAAATTTATCTGTTCTAGGTTTAAAAGCATTAAAAGTTAGTGGAAAATCTAGTTTAATACAAATAAAAAGAAAAACTATAACTTTATGCAACTGTAAAATTAATGTATGTTGCTATCAACCAATGAGATAATTAGTAACCTGTAAGAGTTTGAACCTAAAAAATCAGTTATTTTAATGACAAGTCTGAAGTTCAAAGTATGCAGATTATGATGCAACTTTGAATTCTGATGTTAGTCCTAGAGATAGATAACTGATTCAGATGAGGATATCCTCAAAAAGTGCAGGGTAGGCTTGCATCATTTTGTTCAGTAAAGAGAGTGAATGATATAAAAAAAAGGATATAGAGAAGCTGATGATACAACTGTCACTTCTTGTTGTCAGGAGGGTGCAAATGAAAACTATATATATTCTATAAGATGAGCTGAACTTTTCAAAGAGCAAAGAATGGGCACTTGGAATGTCAGCCATTGAATAATAGTTTGCAATAACAAACAGTGAACTGTTTGTATTGCAAGTTCCATGTAGAATTGATTGACTTAAAAAGTAGTAGGCAGATCACACTATTACTGACAGCCAACTTGGGATGCTAGTATGTATGTATGGCAGTGTCAGCTTGCCCTCTTGAACTGATACAGTCATTGTGTATTCAATATTCTTTATATCAGTGAATTTAAATCAACATTAAAAAGTGATCAATGATATTGGGAATTTAATAGTAAAAACTGAGTGTAAGTTCAAAAGTATGCTTATCAAACATAAATATAAAAGTAATTTATTATAATGGTATAAAACCATACAAATAAACAATCATATCTAAACACAAATTTTTGTCTTCAGTATGAAGTTAAACCATAAAAAGAATGATTTATTATGCTTAACTAATTTTCCAAAGTTTCCAATGTTTTTGATATTTACTCTAAGTACAAAATAGAACCCTTTATTTCATAACTTTTAATGAACAATGCAAATTACTATTGAAATTCCTATGTGTTACCTTGGTTATCTTAACAGTTCTTCACACATTAATAATGCAATGCATCAGACAATGATCTCTCCTTAAAGAGGAACTTACTAACTTTTCTTGCTCGATGAACATATTGCTCCTTCAGCCTAATTGCCATGTCTCTGGAATAACATTCATTTTAACAATATATAATCAATCTTCTTGTTTAAATTGCTAAAACACAACCCAATAACATCAACACAATACATCCTTTTTAGTACTAACAAAAACTTTCCAGTTTTTTCCTAAATTCTTATTATTCAAAGTCTGTTCTAATAAGTGATGGCATAATTGTCATGCTGAAGCATATGAGAACATCAATGGCACATCTATCATCAAAACACATTGTAGCATTCATCTGTTGTAACAGTATTAAGCTTATCTAGCATGACACATTTTGTGCTCATCACATGGAATACTTTTTCAGTTGTGAAGCATAAGTGTCAGCAGCTTTATTGACTGGTACACCAATTTGCATGACTTCATGAGAAGTGTTTTGCTGCAGTAAGAGTTGATAGATTAGGTATAGGGTGTTAGTGAGAAGTTTCATGATAAATTTTTTGTGATAAACCATTATTTATTTGGACTTTTAAGAAAATGTCACTACAAATATTGAGCTCCTTCTTTATGAAATGTATTAATAGTTTCAAAGGTTCTTACTTAAAATGTTTATTCTGTGTGGTATCTATATTACAGATTCAATGCCTGTTAAATGTTATTTTTGTTTTCTGATTAGTTTGTTAATCAGTTAAATTTGGTGGATGAAGATGTAATTAATTGAGAGTGTCAGGTGCTAAATTGAAATTTAAAGCAACATGTTAATATTTTTTTATTGCCATTATTATACTGATGTTGTTGTAGTCTTTTCGAGAAATGTTGACAGGTTCTACCAGTAACGTCTTAAAGTTTTCTACAATAATTTCTGTATAGGGAATGAGGAGGGATATTGCCATATCTAATCTATCAAGAACAGATGTTTTACAAATAGGTGCATTATAGTTATGTGTTTTGAGTATTTTCTGTATACTGAACATAATGGCTGAGATAAGAATGAAAGCATATCTAATCACAGTGCAATATAATTAAAAAATAGTTAACTATATCACCATTAAAAATTTTTAAGAATTTCATAAATATTATATTAGTACAGTGGAGTCACATCATATTTGCAACTATACCCACTTGATAAAAAAAAAAAGCGATAAATAGCAAATAGTGTGGGCAATTCTGCCTGCCATTCCACTCAATAAGCAGTCCCGAAGTGAGTGTGAGATGAGAGACATGAATCTGCTGTTCCCTCAATCAGTCTCAGTTCCCATATGCCTCTGATAGTGTGAGTATCTCGCCACACATAGTGTTTAACCCTTCTAGTGTCCAGCATGAAAAACAGGTTTCCATCCAGAGGCCAAGCTATTTTCTCCCTATGCTCAGCCAAAAAAAATCTTCAACTGTAGAACTTTTTTGCTAAATTGAATTATGACATATTGTATGCCAAATTAATCAGCATTTAATTCCAGATTTTCTGAAAATAAAGTATTTAACAAAAAGACGATAAGTTTTAATAGGACTTTTTTTAGAGTCGTAGTAAAAAAATGCATCTGGCAACAAAATTATTTGAAGAAAACTAATAGAAATGATTACAATGCACATGCATAGAATGACTATATATTTCTGAATAACAAAAAAAAAATTTTGGGTTTTAAGTAAATATTTTTCCCATTTTGTAATTTTTTTCTCTGTACCTTACTTTGAGAAAATTCCAGGCTTTTAATCAATTGTGCTGAGTCAAATAAGTCAACTTTAGAATTTTTTCAAAAAATAACCTATTTCTGTTGATTGTTATGTTATATACCAAATTAAACAGAATTTAATTGCAAATTTTATGAAAATAATATAAACAAATTTACAGTTGATTTTAATAAGCCTTTTTCAATGTGATATGGTGGGAAAAAAAGATCGCACTATACAATTAAGGCTTCATTTTGGAAAAACTAATGAATAGAAATAGTTAAATTATATATTTATCAAAAGGAAATTTCTTCCCAAATAATATAATAATCAACCTGAAATATGATTTTTATTTTTTTTAATGATTCTTTTCAGTATTGTATATTTTAAACACGGCCAGTGTTACACAAAGTGACTTGGACTTCACTCGCATTCTTGGGATTTTTTTAACTGGTTATGAAATAGAAAAGAAAAAATAACTTCGCTGCTTTTTTATACTAAACATTATGAATTTTTTTCTTTGGGTGTTGAAGTTTTCCATTCTTGGCTACGTGCAGAAAGGTTTGTGAAAAAAACAAAATTATATTGTCCATGTGACAGCCAAGGTACTGAGGGGAGGGGCTGTTGCCTTTAAAATCATTCAGTATAAACATAACACTCGTAATTTAAAAAAAAAATTATATTCTTCTAGAGGGAGGGAGGATTGAAACATTCACAGTTAGTTTAGTGGAGGGGAACCCTTCCTGAAATTACCCTCCTGCATGTTGGTTAATTTCTGTAACTAGGAAGTGTATTTTGCTTTCGTATCCAAGACATTTTCAGAAAATGGTACAAGCTCAAAATTTTTTACTAAAAAAACAAGAAGTAATAAAAGAAAAATTGCATGTAACCTAATGGAATGTTAAATAAAATATTTGCAAAAAGCTTTTAAGTCTGCCTCCAATGTAGCATAACTCAGAAAGATCGCTAAATTAGCCAACCGAAAGATTGCTAACTAAAGGAAATAAATCTACAGAAATGAATTTGCTTCCATATCCAAGACCTCATTTATTTTCAGAAAATGATACCAAATCAAAGTTTTACTGGAAAAGTGAAAAATAATAAAATAAAAATTAACATTGAAGTCATTTAACACAAGGGTAATATCTCTTATATAGAATTCAAAATATCCTGAAGTTGTATGTAAAAACCTATGGTTCTTATTGTTGCTAGAGTCAACTGATAACATTGAAATCTTAAATTCATGTTTTAAATTTAGCTGTAGGAAATCTTTCATTAATGCAATCACATCACTGGCATTTTTGCTGAGAAGCAAACCTTCACATATAGGCTTACTATCCTCTCAGCCTGTAAAGAGAATTTAAGATTATTCTTAAGTATCTGACCTTTACTTATTCATTTTGTACAGGGTCATGAACCTTTTTTGGGGCAAAAGCCAAAATAGCCCAAAAAAGGTAAATCAACAAATTTCGAGATCTGCAAATTATAATCTTTATTGGGTCAAG
Organism: Ryuthela nishihirai; assembly: GCA_038380435.1. Taxonomy (NCBI): domain Eukaryota; kingdom Metazoa; phylum Arthropoda; class Arachnida; order Araneae; family Heptathelidae; genus Ryuthela; species Ryuthela nishihirai. Next base: position 18,261,078 of record JAWZYU010000001.1, on the reverse strand, counting down.
AGCCATCAAGAAAAAAAAAAGAAAACCGCAGACTATTTTATTAACAAAAATGAAACTACAACATATAACTTAAATATAGGTATATTTGAAGTGTATACAATAAAACTATTGAAAGGAATTATTAAAAAATATGCTATTCATCAGTGTATCTTTTGAGTTTGAGTCTTCTCAACCAATTTAATCAAATTTAGAGTGTATTTAGAGCACTTGAATTACATCAGTGCTTTCAAACTATCTTCTTTCAGTCTGCTTTAATGCTTTTTTTTTATTAATGAAAATCAAAAAAAATTTCGCAGTTGAATGTTGAACCAAAAAGCATCAAGAGTCACATTTTAGAGTGCTCAGAGCCACATGCTACTGCAGAGTCACCTGTTGCCAATCCCTGATCTTGTCTCTTGCAAGCTCATAATGTCATGGCTTTAATGCTGGAATTTTTTTCTGGGGACATAAAGATAATATTCTCTACATAATCCGTATTTTCCAAGTTACCTATGAAAAGAAAATGGTTTGTAAGATTTTTTAAAACTTAGTTTATTAAGAGATGTAGGGCCAACAATATCAAATAGCCCTCTAATCATAGGCAATGAGGGCAAAGACCCTTACTCTCACATCTAAAGGCTTAAATGACTGTTGTTGGTAGGAATTTCAGAGACCACCTTTATAAGTGGTTATTCTCAAAAAATGGAATTAGAAAAGAAACTGACTTGCCCTGAAACACATTTTAGTGTTGGTGATGCTCCTAGAAATAACGGTACAAATATTTGCATTAACTGCTTTATCTGCCTGCTAATATAAGTTACCCTGTGTATGTGTTCACTTCTGGGCTGCTAAGCCGCAGAAGATAGAAGCAGTTTTTTTTCTGCAACAGAAACTTACAATATTGGCAAGTTACAAATCCATAATCATTCTCAAAGCCGTTAGACAGTCTGACGTGTTTAAATAGCCAACACTAATACCTGTAAAGTTGACCATTCCCCCAGGAAGATAGAAAAAATTAAAAGTGGCATATGTGACTAGACCAATAAGTCACATTGATAGACAGGAAGTGTTAAATCATTAAATGATTTCACAGCAATCAACATATATCAAAGGAAACACCTTCGTTCGCCGTTTAAGTTTATTGACAACAGATGGTTAAAAATTTATGCACTAAAATATGCTTATGCTAAAATATGCTTAGAAGGATCATGGTATGAGCTAAGTACTTTTGACTAACTTGGCACTCATTCTCAGAGAGGTGCCAAGTTCCTTGGAGATGGGGTAAAACAGCAAACTGAATTATACTTGCCACTTGCAATTGGAAAGAGTATTGTAACAATGTAATAATGCATGACAACCCCGGTGCACCGCAGTACTATGACTGCATATCACCATAAGGGAATTGCCACAGAAACCACAATCGACTAACCAGGTTCCTATCAGTTTGAGCTTGCCTTACATTTATACCTGCCTACAGCGGGAGAAGACCTTATGTGAAGAGAAAAGCACTGCTTGGGATTTTATAGCCTGCCTGTAGAAATAATCATTGAGGTGCAGTGAGAGTGGGATCTTTTTAAATTTTTGAGTAATGCCTAGGAATATGCCCATCACTCACTGGATTTTGTCCAAATATTTGCCAATAATAAAATATGAGATGGTATCTTTTGAATTTTGATGCCAAACTGATATAAAAATTTCCTATCTTTTTGGGTCCTCCGCAGCAGAGAAACCCGGGTTTTCCCTCAAGCCACGCCTAATCAGCTGAGAAGAAAACCTTTCAGCATGACCATCCACATCGGCCCCTCCATGGCGCCGATTGGAGGCCCCCAGCGAAGTGGACGCCACCCACTTCGGGGCTGTAACCGCACCCATTGTTAGTGCAGGATAAGTCTGCCTAATCAGGTTGTCCAAGTCCTTTCAGCAGACCCTCCCTGTCTAGGCACCTCCGGGTAGTTACAGGCTGTGCGAACGCTAGAGGACCACCCGCCGACACCACTTCAGAGCACCCAAGCTCTCCCACTACGAAAGCCTTAGAGTCCGAGTAAGTTCTGTGGGACTCTTAGTTTGACTTTTCCATCAATAAGTCAGTCAACTGGGGCAGTTACTCCCAGTCGCGAGCCTTCAACTTCGTCCTCTCCATTGTGAATGGGCCAAAGCCCCCCAGTGAACATCTGTCCACCCTGATATCACAGAGACCGCATCGAAGAGCCCATGGACAAGTGTACGAAGAGGTGCACAACTCAGTCCGCGGTACTCCCTGATGAGCCTACAGAAGGCCTCGGACGGGGCTGGGTTCCCCAAGCCCCGTCCGAGGCCCTTAGAATGGCCCCTCAACCGGGGCTGCAAAATAAGCCGACTGGACTGCCAAGCACTGACCAGTCCACCGGCCTTCAACAGGCCCCCTCCTCCGGGGGCCACAAGACATCAAGAACTCCAGAGTGCCAGCAATCCGAGCCCGACTTCTCAGAGGCACCGTAAGCCCACTCGGGGGGGGGGGGGGGGGGGGGGGGGAGTATTGCAACAGGTGGATTGCGGCATCCTAATACTAGATTGAAAGATCCTGCTTCATGGAGATATTAGTCCATTGTAAGGAGCACTTGGAGGCAATGCCAAAATGATTATTCCAGCGATTTTGGAATGTGGTGACTGTCAGTTGTGTCACTGGATTTCTGCTGTGCACCTCTTGCTGCTGGTATGATGTTTTAGATTAGGGGTTCTCAAATTTTTTTGGGGTACGCCGTGAGAGCTCAAAAGTTGCTAGATCTGGTATCAAAGTAAAAATAACCTTTTTTATACTATAACTATAGTTTTATATATCTATACAAGGAGTACACACATTACATACACATTTCCATGAGGTATGTGAAGCATAAAAGGTTGAGAACCACTGTTTTAGACAATGCTTCCAAGTCTTCTTTGCAATGGACTAATGTTCTCCATGATACTGGATCTTTGAATCCAATACCAGGATGACCCAATTGACTTCCATTATAGGACTCTTCAACAGCAAGTACAATTCAGTTTTACCATATCCAAGGAACTTTGTGCCGCCATGAGGATGACCACCAAGTTCAGTCAAAAGTTCTTGGCTTATACTCTGATCTACTAAGCACACTGATGTGGTAGCTCGCTCCTTTCATTCACTCCCAGAAAATATCTCCTTTTAAAAGGTTCTTATGGTTTGCACCATAAGAAGACAGTATAATAATGTTTAAGCTATTTTTTTAATTTGTATCTTTTTCACTGTAGTTCATATCAGATACATATATACGATGATGAAATTTTATGGTTAAATATTAATTAAGTCATTGTAACATCTGACAATGACCTTCCATAAAAGTGATTGACCATGTGAAATAAAGGCTCTAATTTATCGTACCTTTCAACATTTTGTATTTTGCAATTTTTAATAAATTAATAAATAATATTCATTGAGTTACCTGTTGACTTTAATCTCAATCTATATTATATAAAAATGTATTTCAAGTTTAAAATGAACTAGATCAGCATTTTGGAACCAGAGAGGCAGTAACAGTTGGCTGAGAGAAGAGATACAACAACCAGTCAGTAATAGACAAACATATATTAGTATAATGATTCTCTTGGACTATTAGGACAGTGGTTCCCAACTGGTGTATCCTGTCCAAGGTTTATTTGTGTTGAAAAATTTTAAGGAAAAGAAGAATACTGCATAATAATTTGGTACTTTTTACAATTTTTTTTATTATGGTTTTTGTTGCTTTTTGTCATATGCATTTTTGTTTAATAAATAGAATTTTAGGATATATAATAAACAAAAAAAAATTGAATTTTTATCACAGTTGTGTCATGGCAAATGGGCTATTTCGGAAGTGTGTTTCCAAGAGAAAAAGGTTGAAAAACACTGTTTTAGTTTTCAGTTCTTGTCAGGATACCTGCATTGGTATTTTGAAATTCTGGATTCATTTTGAAGGTGATGTTTCACAGGATTTCATTGTATAACTTGACTACATTTTCTTGAATCAAATAAGGGTATGATGAACTTTCTATGAACAAATAAGTAATCACATCTTCAGGTTGGGGCTGATGCCACTTACCTCAGGGTACCTGACCCTCAACCCCACCTACACAATGAGAATCTTTGTATGTGGGCTTCCTTCTGTCTTCAGCTATGGTAAAGTGAGGTGGCAGAGAATGGTCAAGACAAGAATTCATGCTAAGCAGCTTTTCTAATGTGCACCCACGTGTCAGCTAGTATTGTGATGATTCATGATGGTATTGTGATGATCATCACATCAGGTCAGCAGACTTTTTCCTTAAAAACTCTCTCTGCCCCATGTCCTCTCCAACTCTTGGTCACTGCCTTAAGCAGTGAACCATGCAATGTAGCATCTGACTGTCAATTTTATTGATGGTACTGTTGAGGTTATTTGCTGTGTGTCCATTTTGTAAACCCAGTCTGTAAATGCTAAGTGTGGGCTTGAGAAGAGCCATTAAATGAGATTGAAACTAATACATGTTATTCTAGATCAATTCACCTTTGGTCTGTTATGTTTAAGTAGCCATCTCCTAAGCATTACAGCTCTCCTAATAAGAGCCTTAAGAGTATTATTGAGCCAAGACAATCAGTACTGGCAATAATAAAAATCCCAACTCATACCCAGAGTTTCTTACCCCTCTTGTCCACCCCATTTGCCAATGTAGAGTTTGGGCAGTGCGTACGTAATGGGAATGCCTGCCAATTTCAAGATGTGAAATGACAGTTTTCGTCAGCTTGGTGTTGGTGATCAGCTGTTTTGCTTGCTACTTGCTTTGTTGCAGTAAGTAGAAGTCTAACTATGATGCATTATTGTGATGTTTTGCAGAAGTGAAACTCTGTTTTAATCGAATCTCTTCCAAACTGTATCTGCAAGACAGGTGGCTGCATCAATCAATATGTCGGCAACAAAACGATGACATGAATAATTAGAAAAAACTTCTGAGATCACTTTTGAATAAATAATATTTTTGAATCGCAGAAACCTTTACAATATACGGAACTGAGTTGCACTGGCCTAGCAAAATATTTGAGAATTTCTGTGTTATGTGAATGGGAATCTTACTTGAAAGCTTTGTAATTTCTAACATATTCATTTAATGGAAAAATGTTACTCAAAATAAATTCAAGATCATTATCTTATCTATTTAAATCTCGATTTCCAACAGCATTCGTCTAGTATTTAAGGAATTATGGAAGCTAGAATATTTCACAACAGTAATGGGTCATAAGAATTTATTTTAGATATTAATTAAAACTTAATAAGTACTTTTTCAGATCATTTAATAAAATATGAATTTTAAAAGTTGCATAACAATTATTTTGATGTTAGATAATTATGAATTTTTTTTTATAAAACATGATAATTTATTATTAAATTTTCCAGCTTCCATAGCTCTTTAAATGCTGAATGAATATTGATGATAAATCGAGAATTTAAATAAATTTGATTATCTTTCACTTCAGTCACAGTTTTTCATTAAATGCATCAAATGTGTATATGTAAAATCTGAGTTTGTGTTTATTGGCCACCTAGATAGCAGTAGCATCCTGACAAAGTAGACAAGTACCCTTCTGCACACACAAGCGGCTGGAAAAAATCTAGCCCCGATGGGTCTACAATTTTTAACTTCATCACATTTCATTATTATGTATGCACTATGGTCGATCGCGAAATATTGTCTGTCTTAATAGTCGATTGCAGAGTATAAAAGTTTGGTCCTCCCTGTTATAGAGCTTCACAGTTAGATTCCCATTGAAATAACATGGAAAGATAATGCTATAGCTTTCTTTGAGCATAATATTCTAATATTTCAGATCATAGGTATAAAGTTAATAAAAATAGAGAATGTTTATGAAAGAGAATTATATTATTGGGGTGGGGAGATTGCAATTAATAACACTAGACAACAAATTTAAATTTTTTTTATAACATTGATCAAATAGGATGTTTTTAACTAATTTTGGGGTGCTGAATTCAAATATGGCTGTGAAAAATCTGCAGCACATATAATTTTTTCTTTAATTACGGATTGATGTATTTAAATTTCAATGAATATGTATAACTGGGAAATGAAAATATAAATGTGACTATTTTAGTAAATTGCAACTTAAACCTCATTAATTAATTACATGATTACAGTGAAAAAAATTTAAAACGTAATTATAGACCACTAAATATGAAGTAACAAATGAAATAATATTGAAATGCAAAATAAGAAAACACAGGTAAGGATCTTTTATACTTGCAAGAAGTTAGTTTTCCTCTTTATGATTCCCCAGAAAAACACTGGACCACAGACATGAAGGATTTCCATGCAGCACACTCCTTCATATTCAGTTTTTCTTCGAAGACAGTATCATTCAGTAGCTTCCTGATCTGATGACCAACAAAGATCCCACCTTTGAGTTTGGCATCACTTAGTTTTGTAAAATTTTCCTTTAACCCTCTGGCTGCTCATCCCGCGATTTCCACGGGCAACTCAAATGTAGCAAAATTTGCTCATCCCACGATTTTCGCGGGCAGGTGTTTTTCTTCCTTTATTGAGGAGCGCATCCCGCCTTTTCACCGTTTAACCAGTGAAATAAATTACATACAGTGTTAGACATTTAATTTAGGTTTTAACCAACAGATGTCGTTAGTCATCCACTAAATTGCGGCATTTGAAGGTACTTGGTATTTACCGCTCTAACTTCACTATGTTTGCCGCCTTTTTCTAATCAGAAATGGCTGCTAGAAAACGTTCAGCGATTGACAGAGTCTATATTCCTGATGATTTATCAGGTTCTGAAAGTGATTTTAGTTTTGATTAGTTTGATTTTTCGGACTGCTCCTCAGATGGCGATGAATCTGATCATGATTCAATAAACTTGCAAAGCGTTAGGCAGTGGTGCAAAATTGATATGAAGAATATTCCTCCTCCTCTTCCTCCAGTTCCTTTTCGTGGAAATCCGGGAATTACTGTGAATATAGCTAACAATGCAAGTATATTGAATTATTTTGAACTTTTTTTTGATGATCAAATATTACGAATGATAGTCCAAGAAAGAAATAGATACGCTGAACAATATATCCATAAAGCAGTTTGTAAAGAGAGATCACGCTGGAAAAAATAAACAGAAACGAATGTTGAAGAACTAAGACTATTTTTTGCAGTTTTGTTACTCCAAGGAGTCATAAAGAAGCCAGAACAAGAGCATTATTGGTCTAAGCGTCCAATATTATACACACCAATTTTTGAAAAAGTAATTGGAAAAAATAGGTTTTTATTGTTTATGAAGTTTCTTCATTTTACCAATAATGAGGAATTTGATAAAGACCGACACCCATGGCCGAAACTGAATAAAATTTATGAACTAATGGAACATCTTCAATGCAAATTTTGAGAAGTCTATATACCAGGGAAAAACTTTAGTTTAGATGAAAGTTTGATGCGGTTCAAAGGCAGGCTGAACTGGAAAATATTTATTGCCAAAAAAAAGCAAGATTTGGCTTGAAGTTTTTCGTTCTTTGTGAAGCAGAAAGTGGATACATTTCAGATTTCCTCATATACACAGGTGATGGAACAGTGTATAATCCGAAATACAGCCACTATCCAGTTTCCACCAAAATTGTTTTACACTTGATGGATCGATTCCTGGGAAAAGGTTATTGTGTCACTATTGATAATTTTTATATGTCTCCACAGCTTGCAGACATCTTAGTTACAGAAAAGACGGACACTTATGGAACAGTGAATAAAACCAGAAAAGACCTTCCTGTCAATTTTTCAAAAGAGAAAGTCCCCAAGGGTGAAATTGTTGCTTATCAAAGAGGTAAAGTTATGGCCCTGAAGTGGCAGGACAAGAAGAGTGTCTGCCTTATGAGTACTATTCATGATGCAAGCTCTTATTTGGTTACATGCAAATCTAACAAGACTGTTATGAAACCAGTTGTCGTTTGTGACTATAATAATACAATGGGTGGCGTCGATTTATGCGACCAAGAAATGTCCTACTACCCAACGCTCCGAAAACAACAGGGGAAGTATTATATCAAAATTTTCAGGCAGTTTTTAGATCAATCATTGTGGAATGCCTATGTACTTTACAAAAAGCAAAACCCAACACAAAATATAAAGCTTTTGGAATTTCGTTTGCAAATGGTTGAAGAAAGTATCCAAAAGTATTCTGATGGAGATAAAAGCAGTTGTCCTGGAAGACCGAGTTCTACTCCGAACCCTTTGAGATTGACAGCTTGTCATTTTGCAAGGCACATACCGCCTAACCCCATAAAAAGAGAGCCTCGAAGACAGTGTGCTGTTTGCTGTTCAAGAAAAGATGCAAATGGAAAAAAAATTCGCAAAGAAACACGAATCTGGTGCAAAGACTGTGAAATTGGACTTTGCCTTGAACCCTGTTTCGAACTCTATCATACTAAACTACATTTCTAAGGTATTTTTTTCTCAGTGCATTATATTTTCTTAAGTTTTATACATTTTACTTTTTTATATTATGTAATAAATAGAAATTAATTGCAATTCAATTGAAATTTATTACAAAAAATTTTTTTGTGTGATAGCATCTGAAATTGTTTTTTCTGACATCTTAGTTTCTCATGATAAAAATCTATATAAAAAATCTTTTCTAGAAAGAAAAAAAATGCATATTTCAATTCTCCAATATATATAGATTTTAAATATGCACAAAACAAAATACACAATTTTTGAAGTGATTTCGGTCCACAAATTGAGCAGTCAGAGGGTTAAGTGCAAAAATCCGTTACCACTTTCGTCCATATCCTTTACAAAGTTTTTCAAAAGCCCCAGTTTGATGTGTGGTGGTGGGAGCAGAACATTAGAGGGGTCAACTAGAGGCTTATACCTCACATTACTCTTTCCAGGAATAAAAACATCTCTTTTGGGCTAGTCTTTTTTTTTTCTAGTGTTGCTTTCTGGCTCTACTGTCCCAAAACACAGAAAACAACAAAATTTTGTGAAGCCTCCTTGCAGCCTGAGCAAGAAAGATGTGGCTTTTAGGTCACCACATATTGCCCACTTAAACTGGTCATATTTTATAGCAATGAGTATGTTTTCCATGCTTTCATAAGTTTTCGTCATTCCCACAGCATGTGTCACTGGAATGGAAAGTTTTTGGTTTCCTTTATGCAAAAGGACAGCTTTTAAGCTGAATTTTGATGAATCTATAAATAGACTCCATTCCTTGGGGTCGTGAGTTATTCCAGTTTCTTCCATTAATCCTGAAATATCTGTGCAGAAACACAAACCATCTTGCATCTTGTAATAAGCAAATAAAGCCAAGTTTCTCTTTCTGAATAGAGAAACTCTGGTACTCTTGGCCAGAAAATTCCACTCTTGAACCTAAAACCTCAGCTTGTTGTTTGGAAAGTCCTAGCTCTCAAACAAGGTCATTTAGTTCATTTTGCTGAATCAGATGAGGCTTGTCTAACTTCTTAGGGGTGTAAGTAGGATCAAGATCTGTATGTGCCTCAAAGTCTTCCTCTGATGAATGTTAATCCATCACCTCCCAGTTGGTTGGAGGCATTAGTATAGGAAGATCTTCTCCATGAGGAACTAGCCTTATGGCTGAAGGCACATTTAGACATTGTATTGTGCTTTCATTCTTTTTTGAAAAGCCTGCCACTTTATTAAATGAAAATAGAAATCATGCAAGTGACTAGTAGGCTCATGCCAAACCACTGGAATTGCAAAAGGCATGGATTTTATCTTCCCTTTCAACCATTCACTTAGGCCAACAAAGCATAAAATGCAATGCCATTGTGGAGCCCATGTTTTGTCCTGATCTCCAACATGATATCAAAAATACAAGTTATAGGTGTTCTTCACAATCTTTATCAAATAATGACCCTGGGATATTAAAATATAATTTCCACACACATAATGAAACTTATCTGGCATATGAACACATCTGCAATGCTACCTTTGTGCCATTTAAACGCCAAAATTCACTCGTCAACGTACAGCACATGTTCCTCCTACAATGAAAACAACAAGAATGGCAGTCTGAGGTTAGGGGCGGGGGTGGCTCAGTCGGTAGCGCACCAGGCTCGTAATCTGTAGTTCCCAGGTTCGAGTCCCAGCGGGGTCAGTGTTGAGATTTATCTCCGCAAAAATTCCCCGCCCTACCCACGGTCAGTAGGGGACACCGATGGGCTTGGAAAGGCCGTCGTCCATCAGATGGGACGTTAAGCCGTGGCCCCGTGTGCGGGAGAGCCATATACTGTGCACGTTAAAGAACACGCTGGATGGCCTTGACAGGAGGCTACCATCTGTCTCCCAACGGCTGTTCCAGTGGGTCCCCTCCCCCAACCTTCTCTGAGCCTTCGGGGTCCATGTGACCTGGCCATTTAGCCCATGGTGTGCAAAAAAGTGCCACTCAAAGGTAAAACAACCCAACCCAACGCAGTCTGAGGTTAGGTTATTGTTACATGTTTTCTCCCACTTGGCAATCAGTGTTACCAGCCACAAAATGGAAAATATCTAGTACCCTTCCAGTTGCCTGGAGGTGTTGGTATAGGAAGATCTTAATAAGAGTGAAAATGACCAATACCATAAAAACGTGATGTGCTAGCCATTTTTTAAGCCGGATCTGAAATCAGCATCTAAAAAATAGATAAAGGCAGCTACAATTGTTCATGTGATAAAAGCCTTGTAAACCAGTGTAATGGGCAATATAAGAAGTATGAAAATAATTTTTGACCATTTTTTACTCTATTTAAACCTAGTAAATGTTACCCCTGAAATAATAGGCCTAACAGAAATTTGGATAACTGATGATGAATTGCAGTTATATACTATACCTGGTTATAAAATATATCATAATTGTCAAAATCAAATGTGATCTGGTGGGCTAATTATATTTCTGAAAAACTGGATTAGAGTATATGAAATTAATACAAATATTGTTAGTACTGATATGCCGGAAATTAAATTTAAACTCAATAATTATTATTTATTTTAATAGCGTTTTATAGATTACATTCATAAACTAAGCAAAATTTTATTAATGAACTGGAAAATAAATTAGAAACTGTAAATATTAATAATATTGTGCACTGAAGTGCCATTGAATTTGGGATGGGAGACATTATCCAAATTCATTATCACATTTGCATGCATGCATGGCTGTGGGCAACATTTCCTACAGGTAAAAGTAAACTCAATGGTTTCAGAATAACTAACACATTTTACAAACACCGCGACATACATAAGTACACATGGGTTTCACCTGATGGGCTGCATAACAATATGTGATTATATATTAATTAACAGCAAATGGGCTAGTTCTGTTAGGAATACCAGGGCATATAGGGGAGCTGAAATTGGATCTGACCATTACCTTGTTAAAAGTGTCTTGCAACTTAAACTTAAAAAGTGTTGTTCTAGGGTTAAAAAATTTACCTTTAATACTGAAGCTCTGAAAGACCCATTTAAAACTAAAGCTTACCATGATAGGTTACTTAGTCATTATGACAGTCATGGTTTGCTTACTACTGAAGTTGAGGAAGAATGGGGCTGTTTTAAACAGGCATTTTTGGAAACTAACAGTAGTCTTTTAGGAAAAAAGGAGCAGAGGAGACAGAATTATTTGAGTGATAAGGCACTTGAGCTTATTTCAGAAAGAAGGAACTGCACGAATGTCCTTAATCAGTACCCTACTAGAGAATTATTTGAGTGATAAGGCACTTGAGCTTATTTAAGAAAGAAGGAACTGCGGGAATGTCCTTAATCAGTACCCTACTAGTCCTAATAGAAAAGATTACAGAGAGCTTAATAAACTTGTAAAGGATCAGTTAGCTACTGATAAGAATCTTTCGCTTGATGGCTTGGCTGACAAAGCCAAGGAAGCAGTTAGACAGCACAACAGCAGAGAGCTGTACCAGATAGTTAATGTTTTATGTGGTAGAAAACGGACAGGCATACAAGGATAGAAGGATGAACAAGATAAGGTTATAGAAGGGGAGGATTCTGTCATGGCTAGGTGGGCTGAGCATTTCAGTGATGTTCTAAACAATGTAGTTAGTTCTACTCCCATTGTTTGCAATGATGATAGATGCATTGGTGGCTTTAATGTTGGCCCTATAACACAATCTGAAGTTATTTTGGCTATTTCTAAACTTAAACTTCATAAATCCCCAGGGGTAGATGAAATTACCACAGAAATGCTTAGAACTGGGGATGTTTCGGTTACCACTTGGTTGACTGAAATTTTGAATATCTTTTATGATAAAGGCATGGTTCCTAAAGATTTTACCAGAGCTATTATTATCCCTATTTTCAAAAAAGGTGTTTGCAGTTCTTGTGATAATTATAGGCCTACTTTCTGTTCCAGGTAAGATTCTTTCCATGATTGTGCTTAATATAATTAAGAATCTGGTTGACAGTCAATTGCGTGATGAGCAATGTGGATTCAGAAGTGGTAGGGGATGTGTGGATCAGATATTTTCACTTAGGCAGATTCTTGAGAAACATTTAGAGTTTCACAAACCTTTGGTTGCTAGCTTTGTTGATTTCAAAAATTCTTTCAACTCTGTTGATCGACATAATTTTGTTTGATTGTGATATATGGTATACCAGACAAGTTAGTTAACATAATGAAAGCTCTCTATAATAACACTGAGTTGTGTGTGAGTTGGTAAGTCTTGTAGCATTTGGTTTAGCATTACTTCTGGTGTTCGACAAGGGTGCATTTTGTCCCCTTTTCTCTTTAGCTTGGTTATTGATTATGTTATGCGAAATTCACTTCAAGGGAAAGATTTTGGCCTTAAATGGACTGGAGATATGAAAATTTCTGATTTAGATTATGCTGATGATTTATCCCTTTTGGCAAACGATGTTGATGAGATGAACTCTTTCATTCGAGCTGTTGGTGAAACTGGTAGCAGAGTAGGTTTGGTTATAAACAGAGAGAATACTAAAGTGATGAAAATTGGTCAGGCAGGCTGTGATTCAGTTAATCTGAATGGTGCAGTCTTGAGCAGGTGTCACAGTTTAATTATCTTGGGAGCTATGTAACAGATAATGGTGATGTACAGCATGAGATTAACAGATGAATAGGGATTGCTGCCGGGACTTTTAAGAATCTATGGAGAGTGTGGAGAAATAGGCGTATACACCTAAAGACTAAAATTAGACTGTATAATAGTTTGGTTCTTTCTAGGTTTAGTTATGGTAGTGAAACTTGGACGATGTGTAAACAAGATAACAGGAAACTAGATGCTTTTGATTCCAGATGCTTACGCAGTATCTTAGGTATTGGGTGGTTTAACTTTCTAACTAATGATGAGGTTAGGCAAAGGAGTCTGCAACCTCCTTTAAGCAGCATATTGTGCAGAGAGAGACTACGCCGGTTTGGCCATGTTGCCCGTATGGATACTTATAGATTGGCGAATAGGGTTATGAACAGTGTGCCTGGAGGCCTCAGAAGAAAGGGGAGACTTAGGATGCTGTGGGCAGACAATGTCAAACAGGACCTTGTTAGAATTGGTGTGCAGTGGCTGGATGCAGCAGATGTAGCTCAGGACAGATATGCTTGGAGAATTAAACTGCACGGTCTGGTTGGACCTCTGTAGCCCATGGCTGCTTGAGGTGGATGATGATGATGGCTGAAACCCTGGTCATATATAGTTGTCAGCTTTTTCTTCCCTAAGCATTTGTTGTGAGAAGCGTAATGGGAAAGGCGTGGGATTTAGATGCATTTGACAGAGGGCAGATCATAGATGCCTGGTGGATGGGACACTCTATCTCCGAAATTGTTAACGAACTTGGATTTTTACATACGATAATTTTAAGTGTTCCGGGAATATGAAAATTTCGGGGGGGAAAACAAAGGCACCCAGACAAACTACGAAGAACAACCAACCTGAACGATCGTGGGCTTCACAGTCTCACCCACATCATACGGACAGATAGAGGCCAGACATTATCTGAAATTACCTCCCATCTGAACGTGGGTTCCAGCTGGGAAGTCAGTACATTGACCGTGCAACGCTCACTTCATTGTTGAGTTTCGGTAGCTGCCGACCTGCGAGAGTCCCACTTCTAATGGCACAGCATCAGGTTCAATGCCTTGTCTGGGCTAAAGAACATCGAAACTGGACCGTCGAATATTCGCAATGGATAACCTGGAGTGATGAATCCCGATTTAAACTTCATCACGCCGATGGGAGACAGGGCATGGCGCCAACCCCATGAAGCCATGGATCCCACATGTCAGGTTGGAACAGTAAAAACTGGTGGTCACTCAGTGATGGCCTGGGGTGTCTTCAGTTGATGTCTGTGTGACCTTTGGTACATGTACTGACGACTCTCAATTCATCCTGGTATGTAGAACTCATGACTGACGATTTACACCCATTTATGGCCATCATGAATCCCAATGGAGATAGCGTCTACCAGCAAGACAAATGTTCATCTCAAAGGTCTAGGTTGACTACTGCATGGTTGCAGGAGCATTCTGCTGACTTTGAAATAATGAATTGGTCACCTAGAAGCCCAGATTTAAATCCCATTGGAAATCTTTGGGATACCATTGAGCAGAGTGCCATTTCCTTTTCCTTTTAGCAATGACCTTGAGAGAATTGTGGACAGCTCTGGAGGATGCATGGGCTGTCATGCCTATGGAACATTTACACACGCTAGTGGGGTCCTTGCCTCCTCTTGTGGCAGCCATTATCAGGGCCAAAGGGAGTCCAACACGTTATTAGGTTGCTATCCCTAATTCAATGGCACTTCAGTGTATTACACTATAGGAAAAAAAAATTGCAACACTTGGAAGGATTAATGCCATTTTATTGAAATGCAGGCAGCTGTTAGCACACACTGAGATGTGCGATTGATTTCATTATCAAAGAAAAAAAAAATGGAAAATTATCACTTTACAGGTAAGTCGTATAATTAGTTGATGTTGAACCGCCCCATGCAGCAATGCATTCATTAACACGGCAGAGAAGGCTATCGTATAGCTCTATAATGTCCTCCTGAGGGATAGATTGCCAAATACTGCCAAATACTGTAAAGTCACTGTTCCATTTCAGCAACAGTGGTTGGTGCACCTCTTGGTGTAGTTGGAGCTGTTGGCCCCATGTCCCAGACGTTTTCAATAGGTGAAAGGTCTGGCGAGCATGCTGGCCATGGTAGTACTTGAACATTTTGCTCGTGTAGATACTGCAGATTAATGCAGGCTGTGTGGGGATGGGCACTACCTTGCTGGTAAAATGTTCCATCCTGCTGAACAAATGGGACAGCCAGGGGCTGCAAAATGTTAGTAACATTGATAATCAATAAATATTTAGCAGAAAAAATTTATTGATTTATCAATGCCAAAAGAGCATCAGGTCATGCTGCGATTATCATCTATGTTTAAATCATTAATAACACTAAATAGTGTGATGAGACTATTATTTATTTCCATCTCACTCTGTGCAATATAAAGGTAATAGTTGCCACCCGAGACCACAGTGGCGCCAATGGTTGGCCCGCATTTCTAGGTGATAGAGTATAGTCTTAAAATTAGCAGAAAAAAAGACGAGCTGGCATTAGTTCAACTAGTAAAAACACTCTGGCATGTTTCTGGAGAGATGTGGGTTCGTTTCCCGTATGTCGGCGAAAATTTTTTCTGCTAAATATTTATTGATTTATCAATGCCAAAAGAGCATCAGGTAATGCTGCAATTATCATCTATGTTGGTAACATATCATTGGGCAGTTAGAGATCCCCTTGTGATGAACAGTTCTGACTGATATGTCTGACTAATCGTACTCCACACCAAGACACCAGGTGCTGTAGCTGTGTGATAATGGCTGCATGAACTGGGTGGCATTCCTTTCCTCTGGATGATGGTGATGATGGTGAACACGTCTGCCATCCTGCTGACAAAGACAAAAACGAGGTTCGTCACTAAACACCATGGTACTTCACTCTTGTTAATTTCAGTTCTGTCTGAGGCGACACCACTGAAGATGTGCTTGCATATAGGCAGATGTGAGGGGCAAATGCAGTGCCAGATGATAGACTCGCAATGAAAACTGTAAAAGCTGTTGCTTACTGTCTGCCTGGTAGGTATTTGATGTTTTACCTGTTGCCAGTCCCTTTGCAGTTGCATTGTAGTCACGAATCTGTCACATAGTGCCATGCTTTGCAAATGGTGGCCCTGTTGCCCCATGGTCATATATCATCTTCCTGATCCTTGTTAGTGTGTGCTGGATTCTTGTTGAACCCACTCAATGGCACCATATGTGTATGATGGTGCTGGGATTGCGGCCAACAAGGTTGGCCACATCTCTGTACAACAAACCAGCTTCTCTAAGGCTGATGATTCTTCCATGCTCAAAGTCTGTTGACTGTTGGAATGACTGTTGACATCTGTGTAAAGCATATTTAGCAGTTTAGAACAATTTCCACAATGTTTTGTCAACCAGGGAGCTTTGATTGCCTTTATCTGTGTTTGACTGCTCCGCACCTGTGACATCAGCTCATACCTGTCCAATCATTTTGATCATCTTACAAACCTAATCATTTCCATGCATTTTCATATACTACCGTCTCCCTGAATTTCGTCACATTTGCATAACTTCTTTCAAGTGTGCATTTTTTATGTCCTGTAATGTATTAAGAGATATTAATATTGACTTAAGAGGTAAAGATAGTATTAGACATGAATATTTTAGAGTAGTTCTGTCTAATGGTTTTAATGAGTGTCATGAAGAGATTACTAGGGAGGAATCAAAGACATGTCTTGATCATATATTTATAAGTGATATCACTATAATGATATCACTATAATGATTTAAGAAGTATCACTGTAAACAATGTAAATGCTCGTATCATTAAGCTGCATATTACTGATCATTATTTCATAGGTTTAAACATTCAGTCTGAAATGAACAAAAGTATAGAAATTTTAAAAGAAGTAAGACAAATATTACAAAGCTAAAAGAATTGTTGGAAGACAAAGATTGGAATGAAGTTGAAATGGAAAAACATCTGTAAATTTTTCAAAGTGTTTTTATTAGAATTGCAAATATTAATTGAAAAATCAAAACACACTATGCAATTAAATTTAAAACAAAATAAATTGAAATCTTGGATGGACTTATCATCATCCTCAAGCAGCCATGGGCTACAGAGGTCCAACCAGACTGTGCAGTTTAATTCTCCAAGCATATCTGTCCTGAGCTACATCTGCTGCATCCAGCCACTGCACACCAATTCTAACAAGGTCATGTTTGACATTGTCTGCCCACCACATCCTAAGTCTCCCCTTCCTTCTGAGACCTCTAGGCACACTGTTCATAACCCTATTCGCCAATCTATAATTATCCATACGGGCAACATGGCCAAACCAGCGGAGTCTCTCTCTGCACAATATGCTGCTTAAAGGAGGTTGCAGATTCCTTTGCCTAACCTCATCATTAGTTACAAAAGTTGAACTACCTAATACCCAAGATACTGCGTAAGCATCTAGAATCAAAAGCATCTAGTTTCCTGTTACCTTGTTTACACAGTGTCCAAGTTTCACTACCATAACTAACCCTAGAAACAACCAAACTATTATACAGTCTAATTTTAGTCTTTAGGTGTATACGCCTATTTCTCCACACTCTCCATAGATTCTTAAAAGTCCCGTCAGCAATCCCTATTCGTCTGTTAATCTCATGCTGTACATCACCATTATCTGTTACATAGCTCCCAAGATAATTAAACTGTGACACCTGCTCAAGACTGCAACCATTCAGATTAACTGAATCACAGCCTGCCTGACCAATTTTCATCACTTTAGTATTCTCTGTTTATAACCAAACCTACTCTGCTACCAGTTTCACCAACAGCTCGAATGAAAGAGTTCATCTCATCAACATCGTTTGCCAAAAGGGATAAATCATCAGCATAATCTAAATCGGAAAATTTCATATCTCCAGTCCATTTAAGGCTAAAATCTTTCCCTTGAAGTGAATTTCGCATAACGTAATCAATAACCAAGCTAAAGAGAAAAGGGGACAAAATGCACCCTTGTCGAACACCAGAAGTAATGCTAAACCAATTGCTACAAGACTTACCAACTCTCACACACGACTCAGTGTTATTATAGAGAGCTTTCATTATGTTAACTAACTTGTCTGGTATACAATGTGATTTCACAATCAACCACAAATTATGTTGATCAACAGAGTCAAAAGCATTTTTGAAATCAACAAAGCTAGCAACCAAAGGTTTGTGAAACTCTAAATGTTTCTCAAGAATCTGCCTAAGTGAAAATATCTGATCCACACATCCCCTACCACTTCTGAATACGCATTGCTCATCACGCAATTGACTGTCAACCAGATTTTTAATTATATTAAGCACAATCATGGAAAGAACCTTACCTGGAACAGAGAGTAGGCCTATAATTATCACAAGAACTGCGATCACCTTTTTTGAAAATAGGGATAATAATAGCTCTGGTAAAATCTTTAGGAACCATGCCTTTATCATAAAAGATATTCAAAATTTCAGTCATCCAAGTGGTAACCGAAACATCCCCAGTTCTAAGCATTTCTGTGGTAATTTCATCTACCCCTGGGGATTTATGAAGTTTAAGTTTAGAAATAGCCAAAATAACTTCAGATTGTGTTATAGGGCCAACATTAAAGCCACCAATGCTTCTATCATCATTGCAAACAATGGGAATAGAACTAACCACATTGTTTAGAATATCACTGAAATGCTCAGCCCACCTAGCCATGACAGAATCCTCACCTTCTATAACCTTGTTTATCTTTCAATCCCTGTATACCTGTCCGTTTTCTACTAACAAAACATTAACTATCTGGTACAACTCTCTGCTGTTGTGCTGTATAACTGCTTCCTCGGCTTTGTCAGCCAAACCATCAAGCCAAAGATTTTTATCAGCAGCTAACTGATCTTTAACACGTTTATTAAGTTCTCTGTAATGCTTTCTATTAGGACTAGTAGGGTATTGATTAAGGACATTCCTGCAGTTCTTTCTTTCCGAAATAAGCTCAAGTGCCTTATCACTCAGATAATTCTGCCTCTTCTGCAACTTTTTTCCTAAAAGACTACTGTTAGTTTCCAAAAAAGCCTGTTTAGAATGGCCCCATTCTTCCTCAACTTCAGTAGTAAGCAAACCATGACTGTCATAATGACTTAAGTAACCTATCATCTTAAGCTTTAGTTATAACAGGGTCTTTCAGCGCTTCAGTATTAAAGGTAAATATTTTAACTTTAGCACAACACTTTTTAAGTTTAAGTTGCAAGACACTTTTAACAAGGTAATGGTCAGATCCAATTTCATCTCCCCTATATGCCCTGGTATTCCTAACAGAACTAGCCCATTTGCTGCTAATTAATATGTAATCAATCATATTCTTATGCAGCCCATCAGGTGAAACCCATGTGTATTTATGTATGTCATGGTGTTTGTAATATTTGTTAGTTATTCTGAAACCATTGAGTTTACTTACCTGTAGGAGACGTCCATTGCCATTGCAGCTACCAATACCAAAAGGGCCTATCACTCCTCCCCAAAGTTCAGAGTCAGTACCAACTTTGGCATTGAAGTCACCTAGAACAAGGGTAATATCTCCTTTCTTGACAGAATTCAAAATATCCTGAAGTTGTCCATAAAACCTATCCTTCTCATCCTCATCGGCATATTCAGTAGGGGCATAACAGCAGATAACATTCAACTCTTTAATGCTTGTCTGAAATATTGCTGTAAGAAACCTTTCATTAATGCACTCATATCCTAGAAGAGCATCACTAGCATGTCTGCTGAGCAGCAGACCCATGCCTTGGTGATGCTTTCCATCCTTCCTCCCTGAAAAGACAAATTTAAAGTTATTTTTAAGTATCTCACCTTTACCTGTCCATCTGGTCTCAAGCCTAGAATATCTAGGTTATAGCACTGGAATTTCTGCGTGAGGACATCAAGAGAATAATCTCTATGTAATGTTCTCACATTCCACATTCCTGCAGAGAGAAAATGATTAGTAGGATTTTTAAAGAAATTTGGTTTATTGAGATTGGTAGGGCCAACAATATCAAACAACCCCCTGATTGCAGGTATGGGGCAAAGACCTGTTCCTCCTCCGCTAAAGGCTGAAGTCGCCAATGCTGGTAGGAAATTCAGGCACCACCTTTTCAAGTGGACTTTTTCAAAAGCCATATGACCTGCCTGAGACACATTACTCCAGTTTAGGCTTGACGATGCCCAAATAGCTAAGTAAGGTTCAGGTACCTGCATTGGCCTCTGATTAGGATTATCCACCAGCTGATATAAGGTATCCGATGCCTCTGTTCACTTAGGGCTGGCAACCCAGAAGCAAACAGAAAACACAGCGGCAGATTCTCCCTCAACAGAGGCCCACCAGTGCAGCAAGTCCAGGATTAATAATAAAGTTCAAATCCATAAACAAGTCTAGTCTAGTAGATATAAATGGTCAGCACCAGGACCCTGTGAAGTTGACCCCTCCTCAGCAGGGTTGAGAAAAAAGAAAAGTTGCCATAGATGACCAGATTAGTAGGCCATACTGAACTGGCAGCCCTCCTCTTCTGTTCTCTTCGAAAAGGGAATATCTCTTTTGAAAGGTACTAACGGTCTGCATCACGAGAAGGTGGGATCGGACATTAGGTGCTAGACCTGGCCAGTTTTGTGCATCATCACTAAGGATTGGTACACAGCTCTCCTTCCAGTTTATGCCTAGCTACCATTTACAGGCCTGGACTTATACAATCTATTAGAAAGTGAAATAATTTAAGCAAATTATGGAAAATTCAACCTTTTAATACTGATTTAAATAATTATTTTAAAAAGTGTCGAAATATACTGTTAGAATTAATCAGAGACGCAAAGGCAAAGTATTACATCAAAAGATGATTAGAGAAATAAGGCAGTGCAAAAATATCACTGGAATATAGAAATGAATTATCTAGAAGAATGAATTATCTGTTGGAATCATTTGTAAATGATTCCAATAGAAATAAAGATAAATAATGTTATATATTCTTCTAATGATAATCGATTTCTATTAGTTGAAAAGTTTAATAATTATTTTACAGGAATAATTGAAAATTTAATGAAATTCCAGAATGCACTGAAAAAGGATAAGATATCTATATCCATGAATTCGATTGTCATAGATTACTTAACAGAATATGAAATTAATGAAGTAATTTCGTTTTTGCAAATAAGAAAGATGATGGAAGAAGACTGATATCTGTAGAGATAATGAAATAAAAAATAATATTTCAGCTGTTTTATGCTATAATTTATTTATCTTTGCATTCTGGATATTTCCCAACAATTCTAAAAAAATTAACTATAATACCTGTTTACAAAGGTGGTAAACATTTGGATTTTAATAATTACAGGCCAATAGCTTTTTATTATCAGTGTTTTCAAAAATATTTGAAAACCTAATTAAGAATAGACTTTTAAATTTTCTAGACAGAAATATATATTTTTTTAAAATTAGTTTGGGTTTGAAAGACATTGGAACAGAGGATGCTGTATTAAAATTAACATCTTCAATCTACAGTGCAATAAATAAAAAATTAAAAACAAAAGTAATATTTTTGAACATAAAGAAAGCATTTGACTCAGTTTCATATGACATATTATATCAACTTGAGAGAGCAGGAGTTTGATGGACAATTTCATTATGGTTTCAGACTTAAAAAAATAGAATTCAAAAGGTTAAAGTAGGGAATTATTACAGTAATAAAAGAAAATTAAATATGGTGTTCTAAAAGGGTCTGTATTTGGTCTGACATTATTTAATATTTTTTATAAATGATCTTTATAACCTGGAACTAAAAGGGAAATTAAATAGCATTTGCTGATGATACTGCTTTGATATCTACAATAACTCTGAAAATATTTTGATTGAAAAAAAATCAAGATTTATGCAATATTAGAAATTGGTTTATGGAAAAAAAGTTGTTTCTAAATGTGCAGATTCTTTAATAAATAAGCAATATAATAATACCATGATTATTTTATATCAGAAATTTTGTAAATATTACTCTTTTAAAACTAATTTATAATGCGTGAGTTAAACCTCATTTAACATATGGATTAATTTCTTGGGGTAGAGTTTTACACAATCACAAATCACAGCAATATTAATCATTCTAAACCATTAATTAGAACTCAAAATAGAATAATTCGATGCATTTTAAGGAAAAGAAGGTATGATAGTGTTGGACACTTTTATAATGAATTGCATATATTACCTTTAAGAAAATTATACTTATATAATATCATTTTATCTCTTAAAAAGCACTGGATTGAAAGTGATATTATACATGTAAATTTTATTTTACCTCTGTACAAAAACATATATTTAGCCCAAAAATATTTAATACTTTGTCAGAAAATCTTAAAGATGAAACAAACTTTCACTCTTTTAAAGGGAAATTGAAAATCTGGATCTTTGAATTTAATGATATTGAAAAACTTCTTTAAAAAGTGTTAATAGTCATTGTTATGGTAGGTGTATCCATTTTGAATTTCTGTCTTTCATTATAACTTGTTTTGGAAATAGAATATATATTACTAAATGAATACAATGATATCACATCTATAAAATTTGTATTAAATTTGTTGCCTTTTCCAAAATGTTTTATGAAATTGTAAAAACCCACATGCAAGTTTTTTGAACTCTTGTGGATGTTTTCAATATTCCTCAAGTTGAATGTATAATTTTAGAAAATATATTATGCAAAATACTTTATATGAAATGTATAACTTGTCTATGCAATGGGAATAAATGTCTATCTGTCTGTCTACATATGTTTAATATTTTATATTTTTGTTATTAAGTTTCTACATTTTTATTTCCTTTTTAACATCTTGTTTGATCGAATTGCTGTGAACCATGGGCCACACCACTGCATGCATATTTAATAACAGTAATAATCTCTTCAAAAGACTTCTTCCTAATTTCTTAAAATATTTGATTTATAACATTAAATGTAAAAAACAAAATTTAACTTTTGCTATAATGAAAAGCATAAGAAAAAACAATATATAATTTTTGGTTGTAATGAAAAACATTCAAAAAGGTTTTCTTTTCATTTGCCAACACTGGTATTTTTCTGTTCAGCCATAAGTTTTATTGGACACTGAATTTATTGATTGACTGATAAGACAATAGCACTCCAAAGGTCTTATAGTTATATATAATATTTATATTTACATAAAGCAATCAATATACAATATGTTGATCTGTTACTCACTAACTGGTTAATATGGCCAATTTCATTTAAATGATGCATGATTTTTTTTCTTGCAGGTCCATGATATCTTGTATTTTTTTCCTCAAGAACACGAGGATGAAATTACATTTTTGTGGGCTAGTGAAGAATCTGGCTATAGACATTTATATGTAACAACAGTAGAATTGTTAGTAGGATTTGATTATGATATTATTGATTCCAGTCTAAATCAGCGTGAAGGTATGTGTGATTTTTTTTACGTTATTAAAGATTCTAGCTTTCATGTTTTAAAATTTAAGCAGCTCTCAGCATACAGTTAATTTCACTTACATAAGATTAGTACTTTTTTTTAAATATGATAAAAAAATTAGTTTGGGGATTTTAATGCCTTTTCTTGGTATGCAATGTGATTGCAGCTTTTGTATCTTCTCTACTAAGTCATTACCAAGAAGAGGGTAAACAAAATATAGCTTTAGATTTACAGTCCTAAATCATGTTTAATAGAATTTGGTGAAAAGTCTGTGGAAACCAATGAACACTGTGTGTAATCAATACATACTCATTAGGATTGCACAGAGGTCACTTTTAAGTCCTAATGGATTATTTTTTGCTTTCATATCACTTACTACTCTTGATCAATACATGCCTTTATTTTGGGCACAACCTGGTTGAAGAAATGTTTCCATACTCTCTGATAGCTGAGATCTCTATTAATGGAATAGCTCTAAAGCAGTAGCACCTGATATATTATCATGTGGTTGTGGTTCCACTCCTGCCAGAATTCAGTATTCAGCTAACTCTTCATTTGGTTTAAATTCTACAGGACATTTTCTCATGAGTTGGCATAATATGGCCTTAGTTACCCTTGTGTAGGGGTGGGGGTGGCTCAGTTGGTAGTGCACCCAGCTCTTAATCTGCAATTTCCATGTTAGAGTCCCAGCTGGACCAGCTTTGAGATTTATCGTCCCAAAATTTCCTGCCCTGCCCATGGTCAGTAGGGGACACCGATGGGTTTGGAAAAGCTGCTGTTTGTTGGATGGGATGTCAAGCCATGGCTCCTTGTGCAGGAGAGCCATACCCTGTGCAGAACATACATTGATGGGAGGCTACAAAGGTCTCCCAACAGCTGTTCTAGTGGGTCCCCTCCCCCACCTTCTCTGAGTCTTCAGGGTCCTTGGAACCTGGCCATTTTGCCCATTGTGTACAAAAAGGTGCTGCTCAGAGGTAAAATAACCCAAGCCCTTGTCGTAACACCCCCAAACATCCAACCAACCAACCTCATGAGTTAGAGAGATTGATTTTTTGCTGATTACACTGAATATGTATGCTTGGCTATTAAAAATGTCTTTGTGGACACCAAATGTGCATTCAGTGCATGCTTGTATATAAAAATATCTTCATGTTGACATTCTTGGTCAATAGATGGCATCAAAGTTGCAACTAGATAAAAAAAAAATAATACGTTCATAATCACTAAAGGGGTTGAATGCATCTGGTTGGGGCAGTGGGATGATAACTGAAAAGGAAGAACACATGATATGTTGTCTGATGATAGTTGGTTTGAATTCTCATCCCACCAAAATTCAGTTTTTCAGCCAACTTTTTACTATCTCTAAGTTCTACAGGACATTTATTTGCAAGTAAGTGTGAGTAATCATGTAAAAAGTCACAAGTGCACTTTATTCTTGAAGATTTAATTTAGCAATTACCAGAAAATCACAGATGAATAAGTTACCAAATTTAAGACTGCATATGGGGCGGGGGTGGCTCAGTCGGTAGTGCACCAGGCTCGTAATCTGTAGTTCCCAGGTTCGAGTCCCAGCTGGGTCAGCATTGAGATTTATTTCCGCAAAATTCCCCGCCCTGCCCACAGTCAGTAAGGGACACCGATGGGCTTGGAAAGGCCGCCGTCCGTCGGATGGGACGTTAAGCCGTGGCCCCGTGTGCGGGAGAGCCATACCCTGTGCACGTTAAAGAACACGCTGGATGGCCTTGACGGGAGGCTACCATCTGTCTCCCAACAGCTATTCCAGTGGGTCCCCTCCCCCAACCTTCTCTGAGCCTTCGGGGTCCATGTGACCTGGCCATTTAGCCCATGTTGTGCAAAAAAGTGCCGCTCAGAGGTAAAACAACCCAACTTAAGACTGCATATTACTAAACTTAAAGAATTCATTCAAATTACAACATATTACTTAAGTGAAACCATGCACTGCAAGAAATTGAATCAGGGAAATATGATTAAAAATAAAGTTACTGAAAAACATAAAGATTTGTAATTATTGTGTTTTAGCCTGACTTAGTCACAGAGGAGAAGGAATCTGTGATGTTTAATCATTTGCTTTTTATGCCTTGTGGTGGTGACAGACTGACCTTGAGTGTGTGTCACTGTTATTCTCTGCTAGGTCTGGATTGGTTTGGAGCAGGGTTTTTCAAACTAAGCTCCACGGAGCCCTCAGGTTCTGACATAATTATCTGGGTCTCTGTGAAGAAATTTTAAAATGTTAATATTTTCCCCTAAAACTAGAAAATTGAATCAGAATATGCTGTGCATAAAAGTAAAATATCTTTAATTCTAATACATGTCACCACTGGTTGCTAGTAGATATGGCACCATCACAAGATCGCACGTGTCTTGTTTCTCTTTTTAGTGCATTTTTTTTATTAAGGCTCCGGAATGTTTATTCTTTCTCATATGGGAATCTGCAGGTTTAAAAAGTTTGGAAAACCCATAGTTAGAACTACCTGGAATGAGGTATAGCAATGCAGTGTCTTCAGTAATAAATGATGTTGTCATTCCCCATTTCAGGTAGCTCTAACTTAAACCAGGTCCAGCTGTGCCTGATAGTGGTTCATTGGTCAAGATCAGTCTGTGTAATGAATGCTGAGCATGGAACCCACCAGTCTCCAGGAAATTGTCATAATCATGATGGATCTTCTGAAGCAGCAGTTACAGTTTATCAAAAGGTGCTACAGTTGCAATTGGGTCTGCTACCATTTGCATTTCACCCATGCTGCTGGGTATCTGTCAGTGCCTGATCCTGTGGGTTGATTCTGACTACCTTCTTAAGATAATTGACACCAAATATGCCTTACTATCCTAGCATCATGGTCCACATGTGCAACAATATGGTGGATAGACCAGCTACACACAGCCCTACAATCCATCTATGCTGAAACACATGCAGTTGCTGATATGGTTGGCAAAAAGATTATTCTGGTATCTTCTATGCTTCATCCTCAATATCTGTTATCAATGCTTTTTCATAGCTCACTGCAGACAACTACAGTACCTGAAGCATTTGGCTTAGCCTCTCAGCTTTTGTCCTGTGATCTCTTGTATGTACCATATGAATATCATGAAAATGTAATGATGTAATAATTGTATATATCACTACTAATGATGTAATAATTTGTATATATCACTGCACTCACATGGTGATTTGTAAGCAAATCTGTCATGGAGAGTACAGAATGTATTTCAAGTGTGCATAAGTAGTAGAACAATATTTAAGGGCTTAAATTGTTTATATACAGTACTGGATCTAGGGTGGGGGAAAGGGGGCCATGTCTCCCCTTCTCTGAGAATGCTAATAAGGGTGATGGAGGCAAAAAGTTGTTAAACTTGTGCATATTCCATGCCTTTTTCAAGAAACATTTTGAAGACCTCACAAATGGAAAGCAAAATGTTATACTGCAATGTGAAAACCACTCTTTTGTCCTCCACCTTTTATTTTTTCCAGTTATTATGTTACTTGCCCCCTTCCCTCTTATTTCTTTCTAGATCCAGGGCTTTTATATATGTGTATCTTTTAGACATATTTGTTGAATTTTGCCTTCTAATAGGTTTGGTACATTAATTTCAGTAACCAGGGGTAATCTTAATGTTAGGCAAATAGTATAAAATTGTTTTACAAAATACAGATTGACAGATGGAGAGACAGAATCCTCAAACAACCATGTGCTATGGAGGTCCAACCAGATTGTGTAATTTAATCCTCCAAATATGTCTGTTCTCATCTGCTGCATTTGGCCACTGGTAGGCTAATTGTAAATGAGGTCTTTTTGACATTGTCTGCACACCACATTCTAAGTCTCCCCCTTTTTCTGAGACCTTCAGACATACTGTTCATAACCTTATTCACTAATCTACAGTTAAGCATACAGAACAAGGCCAAACCAACATAGCCCACAATATGCTGCTCTGAGGAGGTGCCAACTCCTTTACTTAACCTCATTATTACTTACAAGGCCAAACCATCTAATGAACAAGATACTGCATAAACATTTAGAATCAAAAGCAACACATTTCCTTTTATCTTGTGTACAAAGTATCCACATTTTGCTAGCATAACTAGCTTTAGAAAGGACCAAACTGTTGTGTAACCTAATTTGTCTTTAGGTGCATATGCCTATTTCTCCACAATCTCCACAGATTCTTAAAAGTCCCAGTAGTAATACCTATTCTATTTACTTCATATCACACATTACCAATATCTGTTGCAAAACTCCTGAAATAAAATGGAGAAATCTGCTCAAGGATGCAACCATTTGAAAGAATTGAAGCACAATCTTCCAAACTATTTTTAATCTTTTGGTATTCTTTCTCAGTGTATTACTAAACCTACCAGCTTGTCAACAGCCCTAGTAAAAGAGTTGATTTCGCCAAAAATAGTAGTTATTGATTTAATCTCACCTTGAAGCATATTCTTATTTTTTGGTAAGACTTTTAATTGTTGAAAATTTTTTGATAAGGAATATATTTTAGCAGGAAAAGTAATGAATATATTTTTTTTTCAGTTTCTATCTCAGACAGAATCCGGAAGAAAATTGCACTTACTAGTGGAGAATGGGAAGTGTCTGAACAAGATGTAAGAGCAGACTTAATTTTTTTTTGTTATTGATATGCAATGGAATATATCCCCCCCCCCCCCCATAATGAAGTCACCAAATAAAGTGAATTTTTGCGCAATGAATTGTCTCCCATAGGCCTCCATTGACTCATTAATGAATATTTCCCACATAATGAATTGTTTATGAAGTCTAACAGTCACCAATTTCAGCCAATCAGAGCACTCCTAAAGTGGACCCAGCAGACCTCACTGAAACAGCACCGTCCATTTATGAACATTTCCTTTATTTACATTGTTTGCTGTCTTTTGGTTGTGGACTCTCTTAAAGCTGTCATTATTAAGCAACTTTGTAAATCCTTATACTTGTACCAGCTCTAATCATCCACAGGCTATAATGGAAGAAGGTTCACCAAAAATTAAAATTTTTTCTCAACTACAACTTGTCCATTAACTCCATACTTTGATCATCTTTGTAATATAAGGAAAATTGTTTCAAGTAATATTTTTATGCTTTATTGACTTTTTTACCTGTTTCTATTAATTTTATTTTATTTGTTGAAAATTAGTATTAAAATTTTATTTACTATGGTTTTCAGTTGAAAAGGATAACTTACAATGGTCTTGAAATAAAATAGGTATATTTCCCAAATTTGCATAAAGAAAGTTTTCATTGAACAAATGAAATTATTATGCAGGGGTTCACTTAATATATAAATTAAAAGCTAGAAATAAAGAAATGCTTTTTTTTAATCTGATCAGCATACAAAGAAATTTTTTAATAATAAGTTGAGATTTCTCCCTCTTGCCCATGGCCTACCAGTCTCATCAAAAGCAGTCTGCTGGGAGAAAAAGGATATCGTGCTAGAAAAGTATTATATGGAATTTTAATACTCTGAGTATTAGAAACAAAGATCTCGTTTTCACTTTTTGATTTGAGTTCTATCAAAACTATATCTTGGTTCTGTAGTATAAGGTTGCAAATGTTTTTTAAATATTGAACTATTTTTGGAAAATAAAATAAACAACTTTAAAATTTTATTCTGAAACAACTAAAGAACAGAAAAATTTCATGTTATATATCAAATGGAAGAACATAAATTGGCAATTTTTTACTTTTTCTAATAAAATATAAAAAACATTAAACTACTATTTTTTTACCCTTTGATTCTGCTTGCAAAAGAAATGATAAACAAGAAAATTATTCCATTTGTGTCTGTAGTGATGGCTCTCACATGTTTGAATCACAGTAATAGTTATCAGTAATAGTTATCAGTAATAGCATCAGTTATTATTCATTCTCCATAGACTCTTAAAAGTCTCAGCAGCAATAACTATTCTTCTATCTCATGCTGCACATTACCAGTGTCTGTCACACAGCTCCCAAGATAATTAAACTGAGACATTTGCTCAAGAGTGCAGCCATTCAAAGCAACTGAAACACCATCTGCCTGACCAATTTTCATCGCTTTAGTTTTCTCTCTGTTTATAACCAAACCTATTCTACAACCAGTCCCATCAACAGCTAGAATGAAAGAGTTCATCTCATCAACATCATTTCCCAAAAGGACTAAACCATCATCATAGTCTAAATCAGAAATTTTCGGATCTCCAGACAATTTTAGGCCAAAATCCTTCTATTGCAGTGAATTTCGCATAACATAATCAATAACCAAACTAAAGAGAAAAGGAGACAAAATGCACCTTTGTTGAACACCAGAAACAGTGCTAAACCAATTGCTACAAGCTTTGTCAACTCTCATATACAACTCAGTGTTATTATAGAGAGCTTTCATTATGTTAACTAACTTGCTTGGTATGCCATACAATCTCACAATTAACCATAAATTATGGTGGTTAATTAAAGACATTAATACCAAGCCTTTTTAAAATCAAGAAATCTAGTAACCAAAGATTTCTGAAACTGTAAACATTTCTCACGAATCTGCCTAAATGAAAAAATCTGATCTACACATCCCCTACCACTTCTGAATCCACACTACTCATCACGTAATTGCCTGTCAACCAGATTCTTAATTCTATTAAGTACAATCATGCAAAGAACTTTACCTGGAACTGAAAGTAGGTTGACACCCTATAGTTATCACAAGAACGGCGATCACTTAAAAAAAAAGGGATAATAATAGCTCTGGTAAAATCCTTAGGAGTTATGCCTTTATCATAAAATATATTCAAAATTTCAGTCATCCATGTGGTAATCATTATATTTCCAGCTCTAAGCGTTTCCATAGTAATTTCATATATCCTTGAGGATTTGTTTAGTTTAAGTTTAGAAACAGCCAAAAATAACTTCAGACTGTGATATAGCACCAACATTAAAGCCATTAATGCTTCTATCATCATTACAAACAATGGGAGTAGAACTAACCACATTGTTTAGAACATCATTGAAATGCTCAGCCCACCTAGCCATGACAGAATACTCACCTTCTATAACTTTACCTTGTTCATTCTTCAATCCCTGTATATCTGTCCATTTTCTACCACACAAAACATTAACTATCTGGTACAGCTCTCTGCTGTTGTGCTAACTGCTTCCTTGGCTTTATCAGTCAAGCTATCAAGCCAAAGATTCTTATCAGCAGGTGACTGATCCTTTACATGTTTATTTAGCTCTCTATAATGCTTTCTATTAGGACTAGTAGGGTATTAAGGATATTACTGCAATTCTTTCTTTCTGAAATCAGCTCAAGTGCCCTATCACTCAAATAATTTTGCCTTCTCTTCTCCTTTTTCCCTAAAAGAGTACTGTTAGTTTCTAAAAATGCCTGTTAAAATGGTCCCATTCTTCCTCAATTCCAGTAGAAAGCAAACCATGACTATCATAATGACTAATAACGTATCATGGTAAGCTTTTAGCTATAACTGGGTCTTTCAAAGCTTCAGAATTTAAGGAAAATTTTTGAACCTTAACACAACACTTCTTAAGTTTAAGTTGCAAGACACTTTAAGTTGCAACAAGGTAATGGTCAGATCCAATTTCAGCTCCCCTATATGACCTGGTATTCCTAACAGAACTAGCCCATTTGCTATTAATTAATATATAATCAATCATATTTTTATGCAGCCCATCTGGTGAAACCCATGTGTATTTATGTATGTCGCAGTATCTGTAATAAGTGTTAGTTATTCTCAAACCATCAAGTTTATATACTCGTAGGAGATGTTGCCTATTGCTGTTGCAGCTGTAGGAGATGTTGCCATTGCATACCAAAAGGGCTTATGACCCCTCCCCAAAGGTTGGAATCAGTACCAACTTTGAGAACAAGGATATCTCTTGACCAAATTCGAAATATCCTCTAGTTGTCTGTATAACCCATCCTTCTCATCCTCATAGGCATCCTAAGTAAGGGCATAACAGCAAATAACATTCAAGTCTTTAATGCTTGTCTGAAATTTAGGTGTAAGAAACCTTTCATTAATGCACACATATCCAGAAAGCCATCACTAGCGTGTCTACTGAGAAGCTTGGAGATGCTTCTTATCTTTCCTCCCTAAAAAGAGAGGGGCGGGGGTGGCTCAGTCGGTAGCGCGCCAGGCTCGTAATCTGTAGTTCCCAGGTTCGAGTCCCAGCTGGGTCAGTGTTGAGATTTATCTCCGCAAAATTCCCCGCCCTGCCCACGGTCAGTAGGGGACACCGATGGGCTTGGAAAGGCTGCCATCCGTCGGATGGGACGTTAAGCCGTTTCCCTGTGTGCGGGAGAGCCATACCCTGTGCACGTTAAAGAATACGCTGGATGGCCTTGACGGGAGGTTACCATCTGTCTCCCAACAGCTGTTCCAGTGGGTCCCCTCCCCCAACCTTCTCTGAGCCTTTGGGGTCCATGTGGCCTGGCCATTTAGCCCATGGTGTGCAAAAAAGTGCCGCTCAGAGGTAAAACAACCCAACCCTAAAAAGAGAAATTTAAGATTATGTTTTAATAATCTGACTTTATCTGTCCGTCTGGTACTTGCAAGCCAAGAATATGTAAATTATAAAGGTGAAATTCTTGTGTGAGGAATCAAGAAAATAATCTCTGTGCAGAGTCCTCACATTTCAACTACCTATGGAGAGAAAATGGTTAGTGGGATGTTTAAAGAAACTATGTTTATTGAGAGACGGAATGCTGACAATATCAAACGGCTCCCTTAAAAATTATAATGGTGAAATTCTTGTGTGAGGACATCAAGAAAATAATCTCTGTGCAGAGTCCACATTCCAACTACCTATGGAGAGAAAATGGTTAGTGGGATGTTAAAAAGAAACTATGTTTATTGAGAGAGGGAATGCTGACAATATGAAACAGCTCCCTAATTTCAGGCATAGGGCATACATCCATCACTACTAAAGACTGAAGCCACCTACATTGGAAGATTTCCTCCAGTGTAAGATTTGACGATGCCTATAGAAGCAAAGAGTTCAGGTGCCTGCGATGACCTCTGCTCAGGATTATTCACCACCTGATAAAACATATCCTGTCATTTCACTTGGGATTGTCAACCCACAGACAAACAAAATGCAGCGGAAGATTTTCCGTCCAAAGAAGCCCACCAGTTCAGCAAATTCAGATCCATAATCGAGCTCAGAGCCATTTTTCTGTTCAGTTTGGTATATAAATAATTAATGAACTAGGCAAGACGTATTTCAAATCAACTCATAATTAATAGGCACTTTAGTGTCGATTTAAATTATAGGGGAAAAATTGTCTTGAACCTGGTGGGATACGAACCCACGACCTCCTGATAACATGTCAGGTGCTCTCGACCACTGAGTTACCGGCTGCCGATCAAGATCTCCTCTAACAAGCACTATGAACATTCCTTTCTGTTTCATATAGGTGCTATTCTGGCAATATTTTTTAGCCACAAGCTGCATTTATATTAGCCAACAGATGGAAGTATGTACGACAAGTATGCAGATAATAAATAATTAATGAAATAGCTCGACATATTTCAAATCAACTCATAATTAATAGGCACTTTAGCGTCGATTTAAATTTTAGAGGAAAAATTGTCTTGAGCCAGGTGGGATACGAACCCACGACCTCCTGATAACATGTCAGGTGCTCTGGACTACTGAGCTACCGGCCGCCGATCAAGATCTCCTCTAACAAGCGCTATAAACATTCCTTTGTTTCATATAGGCACTATTCTGGCAATATTTTTTAACCACAAGTGGCATTTATATTAGCCAATAGATGGAAGCATGTACGACAAGTATGCAGATAATAAATAATTAATGAAATAGGCTCGACATATTTCAAATCAACTCATAATTAATAGGCACTTTAGCGTCGATTTAAATTTTAGAGGAAAAATTGTCTTGGAGGTCATGGGTTCGTTTTCCATCCGGCTCAAGACAATTTTTTCTCTAAAATTTAAATCGACGCTAAAGTGCCTATTAATTATGAGTTGATTTGAAATACGTTGAGCCTATTTCATTAATTATTTATTATCTGTATACTTGTCGTACATGCTTCCATCTATTGGCTAATATAAATGCCGCTTGTGGCTAAAAAAATATTGCCAGAATAGTGCCTATATGAAACATAAAGGAATGTTCATAGTGCTTGTTAGAGGAGATCTTGATCGGCGGCCAGTAGCTCAGTGGTCCAAAGCACCTGACATGTTATCAGGAGGTCGTGGGTTCGTATCCCATCTGGCTCAAGACAATTTTTCCCCTAAAATTTAAATCGATGCTAAAGGGCCTATTAATTATGAGTTAGTTTGGTATATATGGTTGGCACCAGTATCCTGTGTTGTTAACCACTCCTCAGCAGGGTAGAAAAAAAAAAGTACTCACAGTTGTCCAGATCAGTAGTCCACACTGATCTGGACAACTATTCAGCATTTCAATTAAAAAAAGCAAACATCATCACACTTCTAGAAATGTGTTTCTGCTTGCTCTACTGTGAACATGTATTTCCATTTTCCACAGTGAAATGGATAAGTTTATCAACATCGCACTGAGAAGATGTAGAGTTGTAATTTCTCTCATGGAGGTTACAAAGAATATCAATGTGCTTAGCACGCATGTCATTTGTTCTTTTTTAATTATTTTTCATTTTATGAATTAATTTTATCCTTTAGCTTAATTGCTATTTTTTGGTTATTAATCATTTAGGTAAAAAGTTTTTATTATGGTTTGTGTGAATGCATATAATTCAGCTGGCTTACTTTAAGCCAAAATAACTAGATTCATTTCATTAAAAAATACTGAGCAGGGGTGGCTCAGCCTGTAGTGTGCCAGGTTTGAATTCCACCTGGGCCAATTTTGAGATTATATCTCCACAAAACTCCCTGCCCTTGCCCTCAGTTAGTAGGGGACACTGATGGGATGGCTGCCATCCATTGAATGGGATGTTAAGCTGTGGCCCCATGGGTAGGAGTGCCACAACCCTGTGCACGTTAAAGAACATTCTGGATGTCCTTGATGGGAGGCTACCATCTGTCTCCTTAACAGCTGCCCAGTGGGTTCCCTCCTTACAACCTTCCTTGAGCCTTTGGGGTCCTTGTGACCTATCCATTTAGTCCATTGTGTGCAAAAAGCACTGCTCAGAGGTAAAAACAACTCAACCTGTTTCAAACTACATTCCCATTGCCACAATGTGGTTCATATAATTCATGAAAAATATTAAATAAATATCAGTTATTCCATTATTTTAAGGTTTTATTGTTTCACATTTCAAGTTTAGATATAAATATTCTTTATTGCTTTTAATCTATATTCAGTGGTGTATTAAATATTTGATTATCTGGTATGCATGTGAATGATATTATTGTTCCACATTGGTATTTTTAAATTAAATTTTTTGTATAAATGTAGTTTAATAAGATACTGTTATTTTTGAATACAGTTGTATATTTTTATATTATTTTAGGTGTGGGTAGATGAAAAAAGAAGATTAGTGTATTTTATTGGTTTGAAAGATACTCCTTTAGAAAGGCACTTGTAAGTATAAAAGCAGTATTTTAGGTTTTTCAATTAAATTTGATGGAAATTTGCTAAATTAATATTTAAAATTCATAATAAATTATGGAAAAAAATATTCAATTCTATTGCTAGATGGCATAAGTGAAAAGTTGATTCAAACAAATTTCCAAATACAGTGAATGCCAATCATTTGTTTTTAAGGGTTAGAATGAAAAAAAAACACTTATAACTGTAAAAGAACTTATCAAAGAAATGTTGGTAGGTACAGTCCCAGTTTCCTTAAAATGTTAATAACTATATTTAACTCTGTGGGTTTTCAAGCATGTTCAACAATGACGTTTAGGAATTTAATGCATATATGAGTAATAATAAGAACATAAATAATAGATTATCAATGATAGTTCTAATGAGATATAATTTTGACATTGAATTTTTGGGTTAAAGAAAATCATATTTAAGGGAGAAGGTTAGAAAGCATTATTTTGAATATTTTTTTTAATAAGGAATTTGAAAGTGATTTAAAAATAAAATTTTTTACAACCTTTGGCCGAGTGGTTAGTGCACTTGCCTACTGATCTAAGGAACCTGGGTTTGAGCCTCGAGTAAGGCATGGATGTTTGTGTTGTTTTTCTGCTGAGGTCCTGCCATCCTCACAGACCTTCTGCTATAGCATATAAACTGACAGGCTCCTGTCAGACCTTTGTGGCAAGTAGTTGCTCAAGGGGGTATTATAGAGTAAAAATCAGCCTCTTTTTGATCTTGTTTTATATATATATAAAGATACCCCCTCAAGCAGCTGCTTGCCACAGAGGTCTGACAGGAACCTCTCAGTTTATATGCCATAGTAGAAGGTCTGTTAGGATGGCAGGACCTCAGCAGAAAAACAACACAAACATCCATGCCTTACTTAAGGCTCAAACTCAGGTCCCTTAGATCAGTAGCCAAGTGCACTAACCACTCAGCCATAGGTTGTAAAAAATTTTATTTTTAAATAATTTTCAACTTTATTTAAAAAAATATTTAAAATAATGTTTTCTAACCTTCTCCTCTAAATGTGGTTTTAAAATAAATCCCTAATAACAATTCTAAAACTTCATAATCATTCACAATGATTCTAAAATTTTAGAGAATCATTCACATAAGTCTGAGTGTAGTGCAAAGTGGCAACAGTATGTGCCAGTGTAAGCACAGAGAAGTGATAATTCACACTAGTCGAGGAAGGACTATAAAGTCTATCAACAATCTACAAAATTAGCCAAAATATCTGCTAATACCATCTGCTGCTAAATAGCAAGAAAAATCTCCATTGCAAATTGAACCTCCATATACACACATGGTTGAGTCAGATAAGTCAACATTAGAATTTTTTTTAAAAAAAAGTAACCAATCAACAGAAATATGTTACGTACCAAAATTTATATAAAAAAAACTTAAAAAAACAAATTAAACAGAATTTAATTATGAATTATATGAAAATATATAATATAAACAAATTTACAAGCATATTGATTTTAATAAGCCTTTTCAATATGATATGATGTAAAAAACAAGATTACACTATACAATTAAGACTTAATTTTGGAAAACCTGATGAATAAAAATAGTTAAATTTTATATTAATCGTAAGGAAATTTCTTCCTGGATATATAATATTTCATCTGACATATGATTTTTATTTCTTTTAATGATTCCTTTCAATATCGTATATTTTAAACACTGCCAGTGTTATGCAAAGTGACTTGGACTTCTCTCACATTCACAGAATTTTCTGAACTGTTTTATGAAATGGAAAAAAACTTTCTTGTATGCCCTTTTTATTAAACATGAATTTTTTCATTTAAAATTTTTTTAAAGTAGTTTTCTTTATCTGACTCAGCACAATTGGTTAAATGCCTGGAAATTTCTCAAAGTATGATACCGAGAAAAAAAATTACAAAACAGGAGTAATTTTCTTGCTTCAAGTAAATATTATTTTTTTTGCTATACAGAAATAGCCTTTCTATTCATGCATGTGCACCCAATGACCTAGAATACATAGACTGCTTATATGGTGGCCATTGCGAGACAATTTGAATGCTTCGGCAGCCATGTTCATTTAGGGCAAAACGCCAGCACCATCTAGCATTGGTAGAAGCTGCTACTTTGGTAATATCATATTCGAGTGGTTTTAAATGATTACTTTAAATATATTTATTATTCATTTACATTGTGAAAACAATGATATATGTGTTAAAATAGATATACCTGTTTGATAAGAATCGTACCTAGAAGTTGGAATTTTAGCTTCGTATTTTCTATGCATTCAAATTTTGAAAGCCTAAATACTACATTTGAGAATGGGCTGTAAATGAATTCATTCTAAAACTACCCACTGGAGAATTCAGAAAGAAATCATCTGGAATGATAGTGGGGGAAAAAGTAAATATACATATTTGTTTTCGATCACCTGGAAAAGAAAATGAGTCATTTAGCACTCAGTCCTCCTTATCTTTTTCCCCCAAGATGATCCTATCTCTGACAAATTCATGTTTAATTTTCTCATAATACCTACCTGACAATGACAATGTAAAATAATGTTCCTTAGCTTTCACTACTTGCAAATTTTTGCCACTGTGAACATTTTTATTTAAAAATATATTTAAACAGTGCACAATACTTTAATGCCCAAGAATTATGAATTGGAAGAATCAGTAGGACATGTTCAGAACTAGATTTTTTTATTTCTTAAAAGTTTAATAAAGCATATTTCTTGCATGTAAAAAATGACATGACACTGAAGAATGGTTATTGAATTATGATCATCCCACTCCATGTTATATTGTCATAGAGCTTCAAAAATAGTTTCTCATCAACTTCTAACATAAATCTTTTATAGGAAAATATGGCTGAAAAGAAATTAACTTTTGCAATCAAATCAATTTAAATATCAGTTTTTAACAATATTCATTCAATATTTAAATGGCTATAATATTTAAAACTTTTACCAGCAAAAGCATTTTAAGAAACTTATAAAACAGTGATGACTATTAAAATTACTCCACAATCCTGTGGCCTCAAGGATTATGAGGGCCTTTATACATATTGCTTCTGTTAATTAAAATTGGTTAAAGACTAATCAAAGGAGAAATGAACATTGCATATGACATTTATTAAACCAACATTATTTCATTTTCAATTTTTTCATTTCATACTGAATGCTCAAACTATACTAAAAATTGCGAATTTTACATTTTTAATTTCCTGTTCAAACTATCTACAGATCTAATTATACCATTTTATGATTATTAATCTTATCTAAATCAGTCTTGTTTAAAATGCACAGAACAAATTTTTGTGTGTTCTTTCAGTGTCCAATTTAATCTTCTTGATGTATCCATTTGTTGCACAGCTCTCTATTTCACAACAGAAATCTAAAAAAATGTAAACAAATTGCTAAGAATATTTTCTTAAAGTAGCGAATATCGAACAATTATTCATCTGAAAAAAAAAAACTACTGCTGACGTGGCAGGACAGCAATAATTTTTATCAAATGAATTCTATATTTACTACAGGTAATCTTTGTGTTTACTATTGGAGCAAACATTGATTCTCACATGTATAATATTAGTAACTATAAATTGCGTTTGCATACCCATGAAAGGTAATTCCATTATCCCTTCTGTACCTATTGGTGGAATTAATTGCACAGCATGAGTTCGGCATTTTTCTTACTGTTTAAGGTACTTTATAAACCCAAATGCTTGCAAAATTACCATCACAAAAACAAGTGTTATGCTACAGAGCTGAAGCATGACTGTCAACAAGTTGCCCTAAAGTGTCATGGATGCGAAGTTTCCCGAAATCGTGTTGGTGGCGCTGAAAGCAGTGATATAAGCAGTCTATGTATTCTAGGTCATTGTGTGCACCATAATAATTTCTGTCTATCAGTTTTTTTAAAATAAATTTGTGTTTGTGTTGCCAGATGTATTTTCTACTACCTGACTCTAAAAAAAGTCCTATTAAAATAAAACTAGTCATTTTTTTTGTTAAATATTTTATTTTCAGAAAATACAGAATTAAATGCTGATTAATTTGGCATATAACATGCTATTATTTCTTTTAATAGTTTTTTGGCAAAAAAAGTTTTAAAGATAATATATTTTGCCTGATCAGAGTGAAAAAATTGCCGGACCTCTGGAGGTAAATCAATTTTTTTAGGCTGGACCTTGGAAGGGTTGAAGAGACTTGAACTTGACTGTTACTCAAATATAGAGAATTATTGAACATAGACGCATCATTTTAGAAACTTATCGCTGCATTAAACATGCAAAAAAAATTTATATACTGACTCTGATGCTGTTCTGTGTGCAAGTTTTGTTATTAGTAAAAATATTGTAAAAATTATTCTGATAGTGAATTTGTAAAGGAGTGCCTGCAAACAGTTTTTGGTATGTTGTCAAAGAGAAAAAATGGTTGATAAGTTTATCCCACAGTATTGTATCAGGCAGATTGATGAACTTGACTGCCAATATAAAATATATCATCACAATTTAATTATTTTTCTTTGGTTCTCGATTAAAGTGCCAATTTTCTGATATAGCTCTCAATTAGTGGTGTTTGGAGTTGATGTTATTTTCCATTAAAATGCATTTCATTTTTATCTGTTTATGCTGTGTTTACTGTAAGTTTCTTACATATTTAATCCTAATTTTATATAAAAAAAGTTTTGAATTAAAATTAAAAAGTACATTTTTCTTTTTGTAATAAATAGATATGTAAAAATAAATTATCTATAATTTATATTTATAATTAGTAATCTAATAGATTATATGTAATTTTACTAATAGGTTATATGTAATTTAACACATTGTCTACTCAGTGTGTTGGACGTAAGATGGGGATGGGTAGGTGGTGAAGTTTAGAGAGTTTAATGCAATAACTATGGTTGTGGCTCTCAGAAGTCTGAAAAATTATCATCCAGCCTGCCGATGAGAAAAGGTTACCCATCCCTGATCTAGTGAAATATCTTCCTCAACTTTGTGTAAACCTCTGCACCCCCCCCCCCCCAATGGGTTTGAGGAAATACTTTAAAATTTCAATGTAGAAAATGTTTTAAAATTGCTTTCTAGGAAACTTGATACAACACAATGAAGAAATTCAAGGCTTGCACAACACCAGTTTATTTTTCTCAGGTGGAACATGCTAAATAGTTTTGGGTGTAAATTGAAGGTACACTTCCAATAATAGCCTCTTTTTTTATGATTCTCAAATTCAGAGGTTAAAGTTGGTTGGAAAAACTTGATTTTGATTAAAAATAACTGAAAATTCTCTGTTGAGCAATAAAATTTTCAAATATATCCTTCACACTATTTGCATATTAAAAAGTTTTTAGGAGAAAGATTCAATCTTTTCAGAGCAAGGTCAGTGCTCCATCTTCAGTGAAGTGACACTATGTGGTGACTTCAGAGCTGTTTAGAGCTTCTTTCCACATATCCTGAAGGGCGATTCCATGGTCTAGGTTGCAGGCAGGGACAGACAAGGTGATTATTTCAATAGCATTGTGAACTGTGATTCTGTAGAAAGTTGATGCAGTGCAAGGAGTGTGATGTGCTCCCAGTCTATGGTTGCCGTGTGTTGTATTACTAACTTGGCAGCAGCTGTAATTAGCTTGTTTTGGCTAACATCTGTTTGATGCTCTGCAAACCTCTCTTGTGGAGAATGTATGGTTTTTCCAATGTAGTACACAATGAAATTATGCAGAAAATTTAGAGGAAATCTGTATACACCCAATTTTTGAAGTAGACTGATTTGTCTCTATTCCTTTTGATAATTTTCTTCAGATTTGAAGCTGGACTGAAAACAATTTTGATTTTTTGGTGTCTGAGTAATTTGTGGACTGATTCGCATAGGACAGGAATGTAAGATATAGGTCTGGCAAAGGTTGCATGTTCGGAGTCAATGATTGAGAGGAGAACCGAATTTCGTCTGTTGTCATTTCTGTATTTATTAATTAGCTTTTCTATTGTTGGGTGGAAGCCAAAGGATTCAGCAATGGATGTTTTAAATTTCTTTTTTAAGCAGCTGCTCATTTGATGATACGGTGAGTGCACAAAGATAATTACCCCATTCAGCTAGTATAGTAAGCAAAAGTGTGCAAAAGATCATCCCCAACTTTCAGAAATTCGGAATTGAATGACTGTGGTTGTGTCTGAAGATAATAATGTGTGGTGAGTGAACTGTCCATTTAAAAAGTCTACATAATTTATTATTTCAATGCATTTTAAGTGTTAGAGTTAATTGCAATTATGTTGATCATCCCTGGATCGAAGTGAGAATACCAAATCTGTGAGTATATAAGATTAGAAGGCTTAAATATGGAAATTGTTCCTTAAGCTATGGACTGTTTCTTGGGCATGACCATTAAATCGTTGCCATCATAAATAACTACTTTTAACATTTGGGGCGGGGGTGGCTCAGTCGGTAGCGCGCCAGGCTCGTAATCTGTAGTTCCCAGGTTCGAGTCCCAGCTGGGTCAGCATTGAGATTTATCTCCGCAAAATTCCCCGTCCTGCCCACGGTCAGTAGGGGACACCGATGGGCTTGGAAAGGCCGCCGTCCGTCGGATGGAACGTTAAGCCATGGCCCGTGTGCAGGAGAGCCATACCCTGTGCACATTAAAGAACACACTGGATGGCCTTGACGGGAGGCTACCATCTGTCTCCCAACAGCTGTTCCAGTGGGTCCCCTCCCCTAACCTTCTCTGAGCCATCGGGGTCCATGTGACCTGGCCATTTAGCCCATGGTGTGCAAAAAAGTGCCGCTCAGAGGTAAAACAACCCAAACTTTTAACATCCTTGCCTATTGACATCATCTGCTTTAGTGATGTATTCCAAAGAAGCAATGATAAGTAAGACTTAAGTTCTTAACAATTGGTGCTGATAGCGATAAATTTGAAAAGTAGTATTACATCATAGGAACTGGTAAAATTCTACTGTGCACAATTCTAAGAAACTGAGAATATAGATAGATTAAATTGTGCACATGCAAAGGTAATATTAAAAACAATAATGATATGCTGAGATGTTCAGATGAGTGTGTCAGCAATTTCCACTAAAGTTGTGCTGACAACGAAGATACTTTTCAAAAAATGAGTAAAAACACAAAATTACGGTGGCAATGTATGAAATATAAAAGTGAACTCGGTATTTCCACTAGGCAATAACATGCCCAAAGGATCTACCAGTACAAATGACTCACCAACAGAATCTGATGAATTAAAATGGCTGATGCAACAAGTGACTGAGATGAAGAATGATACCTTAGCAATCAGTGAAATTAAGATGTTTGCAGAATTTGCTTCAGAAAGATTAGATGAGGCAATAAAAAATATTACTGGACTTACTAAAGATATATATGAATTAAAGAAAAAAAAATACTGAACTGGAAAAAAACAATCACTCTCTGAGGAAAGAAATATGCCAAATCAGAGATGAGCTAACTGATCTACAACAGTATTCAAGGAGCCAGAATATGGAAATTGTGGGTATACCAGAGGAACACAATGAAGATCTAATGAACATTGTGAATAAAATTGCTAAAAAAAATGGAGTTAGTATTAAAGAGGGAAATAATATTGGTGAAACACACAGTTCTGACAATAAATTAAAATAGGATCAAGCCTATAATCATAAAATTAACAATAAGGATACATGTGATTGATGGTTCATTGCAAATTAATTGTATTGATAGTGATGAAAGATTGTCCAAAGTATATTTAAATGAACATTTGACTCCTATATTGAAGCAATCATTATATAAAGCAAAAAGTGAGGGTAAAACATGTGGCTTTAAATTCATATGGGTTAAAGAAAGTAAAGATCTTTATTTGTTTAAATGAAACAGCCAAAAAAGTAGAATTAGAAATGACGATAATTTAAGAGATGTATTAAAGCAAAATGGTTCAGCTGCTAAGTGATGTTGAATGTGATGCCAATAATGATTAATAGATTTAGATTAAAATCATTTTTTACCTTTTCTAATTATCCATCTCTATGTATATTAAATCTTAATATACACAACATTAGAAATAAGTTTGAACAAATTGAAGCAATTGTAGACAATAACAACTTAATAGATATATTAATATTAATGGAAATATGGGTTAAAGAGGATGAAATTTGTTTAAATAATCTGAGTGGGTATAAAAAAAATCTATAAATGTAGACAGTACAACAAATCAGGAGGTATCTTAATATATTATTGCGAATTTTAAAATGGATAGGCACTTAGTGTGAGTATTAATAACTATATTTTAAAACCAAATACAATGCAAATTGTTACAAAAATATGGATGAAGTATCTTATAAACAAATTAACTACTATCATATATAAGTCATTAACCTTTTTGTACAGAATATACAATATCAGCTCTGTCTGTTCTATTAAAATACTAACTCTTCACTTTGTACCATGTCACTTGAATACCTTCAGACGTAAAAAACTCTCGTCCTGTGCTAGTTCACTAAACTTTTATTACTA
Source organism: Ryuthela nishihirai (assembly GCA_038380435.1). Taxonomy (NCBI): domain Eukaryota; kingdom Metazoa; phylum Arthropoda; class Arachnida; order Araneae; family Heptathelidae; genus Ryuthela; species Ryuthela nishihirai. The sequence goes on along the minus strand of JAWZYU010000001.1, from coordinate 18,217,544 downwards.
ACAACAGAAAACAAACACCCATGCACACACTAATAAATATACTAATTATTTTCACTTAACGCGCACTGACTCATACTATCTGAACGTCCTTTCAGATCTCACAACTTTAATGCACTGCACTGCTATTTTTTTTTCATTATTCCAAATTGTTCTAAGTTCCAATTCTTGGCTAAATTGAATCTCACGTAGAAGTACACACAGGTGTTCAAGTTCAAGTCACGTTAAGTCATGAAGTCACTGTTGCTCGTTCATCTGTCGTAACAATATGTTAAGAATTGTATAGTTATAAATGATGATATAGAGATGGAAACAGCTCATTGTGCTTAATACTAAATAATTTTAATCTTTGTACATTAGCAGTGTACAGGTCTCATTTTTACACTCAATGCCAATTCATTGAAGAATTGGATAGAATATTGGGAAAATTTGATATGAAAAATATATTGTTTCAGGTGACATAAATATTGATTTATTTATTGACAAAGAGTATGTTGATGACTATTTGTTAATGATGTCGATATACAGTTTCCAATTGTATTTGAAATAACCAGAAGTACACAGGCCAGTTTCTCATGTTTGGTTCATGTATTGTTTAAAGGAAATTCTGATATAAATCTCAAAGCAGTAGTTGTATTTTCAGACATGTCTGATCATTACCCAGTTGGTATTAAAATTGATTTAATTAGCCAAAACTGTAACATATCTGAGGAAAAGCAAAATAATTTTACATATACAGGGTGTTTCAAAACTCTCTGTACAGATTTCAATGAGAGATAGGGAACATCAAGACAAAACTTTTTCATCTATAAATGCATGTCTGCTGATGTAACCCTTCAGTACTAGCGGGCGGTGTTTGGCGGCACTGCAATTTGCTAGAGGGCGCTGTTTGGCGGCGCTGCAGTTGGCTAGAGGGTGCTGTTTGGCAGCGCTGCAATTGGCTAGAGGGTGCTGTTTGGCAGTGGGCAACTGCGAGAAACTAACATTCCATGCAAACATGTATGACACTGGTCAGGAAAGAACCATGCACATTCACACTTCTGACATGAAAGAAGAAATCCTACGGCAGATTGAGGACAATCCAGGCACAAGCATACGAGCTGTTGCACATTGCCTCTGTGTGAAACATGTCCTCATGTGGAAAGTGTTGCACATAGCCTCGGTGTGAAACATGTCCTCATGTGGAGAGTGTTGCACTTAGCCTCGGTGTGGATCACATCCTCGTGTGGAGCAATTACATCTGTTTCATTGTCAGAGTCCAGACATTACAACCTCAGGATTACTCTTTGTGTGGAATTCATGTGCTGGTTTGTGCAGCCTGATTTTCTGGCTCAAGTACTCTTCTCAGTTGAAGCTTCTTTCAGATGTGAGGGTGTGTTTAATGTGCACAATTCTCACATTTGAGCGCTCAAAAATTCACATGCCACAATGGCACATGGTTATCAACAAACGGTTTGCTGTCAATATTTGGATGGGTATCATCCATGACATTTTGATGGGTGTTTTTATGATGGGTAGCTGCTGACTCCCCAACTCAATGGGCAGATTTATCAGGTATTTCTTGAAGAAACATTGCCAGGACTGCTGGAAGATGTTCCTGTGGCTATTCGCAGACGATTTCTACATGATGGAGCACCAGCACATTTCAGCAATGATGTGTGGGATTATCTGAATGCCACTTTTGGGGGCTGATGGATAGGCCGGAGTGGACCCATCGCCTGGTCACCAAGATCGCCTGATTTTACATGTACAGATTTCTTCCTCTGGGGACACATGAAGAACCTTGTGTACGAGACTATCATTGACTCAGATGAAGACGTCATTACAAGAATCTCTGTTGCCGCTGCAACTGTTCGCGAAATTCTGAGAATCTTTCCACTTTTATGGCAATCAATCCCTTCGAATCTGTCATGCATGTATGCTGTTGCCATGCACAACTTTGAGCACCTTCTTTAAATAAACATGTTATTCACACTAGTTTCCATTCATTTATGTACCAGCTTCACTGATATTTCTATCAGTGCCCTCTAGCACCAAAGGGTTATGTCAGTGGACATACATACACCGGAAGTGACCCCTCCAAAAAATGGACATGACCCAAAAAGACCCAAAGTGACCCACAGTAACCCAGTGGTCTGCAGTATAAAAAATGCCCCTAAAGGTCCTAGTATCACCTGGAAGTGACCCAAAGGTCAAGTAACCCAGGTGATACAAATTTGGCATGCAAGAAATTTATCGACATGTTTTCTGAAACAATTAATAAATTCAAGCAATATTACTTAAAAATCCCAACAGAAAATCAAAAAAAAAAATAGATAATAGATGAAATTAAAAACCTTATTGAAACAAGAGATAAATACTATGAGAAATGTAAAAGATATCCACATAATAATGTATATGAAATGAATTATAAAACTATAAGAAATGAATTATAAAACTATAAGAAATCAGCTTAATACTAAAATAAAAAATTCAAGAAATAATTACTACAGAACACAGTTTCAAAAATGTAATGGTAATAATAAAATACAATGGAAATTTATCAATAAGCTAACTGATAGAAAGAAGAGAATAAATGTTAACCACAATTGTTAAATATTAGTAAGGAAAATAATGATAGAGATTCATTAAAAATAGAAAATGAATTTAATCATTATTTTACTGGAGTTGCAGAAAATATTATTAAATGTCAAACACATGAAACTACAGCCATAATATTTGAGCATAGCACCACAACAAACAGTTCTATGTTTCTGTGGCCATTTAGTGAAATTGAAATTGAAAATATTATTTTAGAATTGGATGGCAAATAAAAGTCCCAGTTTAGATGGATTTACTGCAACCATATTATAGAAATGTGTAAAGTACATTAGTAATCTTCTTAACTTATATTTTTAACATGGCAATTCAAAATGGTGTCTTTCCAGAAGAATTAAAGAAAGCAGTCATTGCTGTTTATGAAAATAAAAACATGTTATCAAATTATAGGCCAATATCTATTATTTCAATTTTTGGGGAAATATTTTCGAAAAGCTGGTTAAGAAAAGAATTTTACCATTTTTTATTAAAAAATAATTTTTTCCAATAGGCAGTTTGGCTTCAGAGAGTGTAAAAGTATGGAGGATGCCACAACTGATTTTACTAAGTATATGACTCCTTAGATAACAACTGTCAAACTTTATCAATACTTTTGGACATACAAAAAGATTCGACACCATCTCCCGTAATATACTGTTGAATAAGATGGAATATACTGGCATTAGAGGAATTTTACTAACATGATTTAAAAGTTATCTAAAAAGCAGAATACAAGTTGTTAAAATAAATGGTATTATTAGTTCTGAATTAAAGATCAAATATGGTGTACCACAGGGTTCTGTACTGGTGCTGACTTTATTTTTGATATGTTATTGATATTTTTGTCAAATGAACATAACAGGGAGAATTACCAGTTTTGCTGATGATAATGCCGTAACTTTTCGAGCTAAAAATATAATAGAATTAAAAACATTAATCAACAGTGAATTGAAAATATTTGTACGTGGTTTAATATTAATAAATTAACTTTGAATTTAAATAAAATGAAATTAATTTATTTTAATTTGAAGAGCAGAATTATAGAAGATCTAGATATTAGAATTCATAATGATGCCTGCAATCACGATTTAACTTGTTATTGTAAGCCTATCAAAATGGTTGATATAACTGACTACTTAGGTATAAAAATCGATCATAAATTGAATTTCAAACCATATATGGATAAAATTAAAATAAAATTAAGATCAATGATATAGAAAATTTATTACTTAAACAAATTGGTAGATGCAGAAATGATGGTAATTATTATTTAATCGTCACGATTATCAGCTGTACATTACAAGTCAAAATATTAAAAGTTTAGAGGAGTGTTTAAACATTCATGCAGAGTATTTAGCTTATAATATGGCAGCATGGCTGCTGCTCAATGAAATCTACATTAATTCCTTATTTTCTGTACATTTGATAGTACATATCTTGTAGGTCAACCTTTCCCTGTAAAGGTGGTCAAGATAGAAAAAAGGAGTGATATTTACCAGTTCAGTCTCTTGCATGTTATATACTTAGTTATTTTTCCAGCCTGTTGTTAAGCCATTGACATGGATGGTGTTGTCACTACTGTTGCTGCATACCAATCCTGCTTGATATATAATATTTTTATATATAGTTGTCGATGTTCTTGTCAACCGTTAGTTATCTCTCTCACCAGTAAAAAAATATATATTCTCATTGTTGGCTGGTTATACTGATAGTTCATATTAATATATTTTCTGCACATCCTCAAAGCTTAGAACAATAAAATTATTTAACTAAAATAAACACTTCTTAAAAGTCATAAAAAGAATTCAGAGACTTTTAATATTTTAACTTGTAATGTACAACTGATTTGTACTATACAAGTTAAAATATTATATACATATAATACATTTAATTTCATCAATTGTGATGATTAAATAATATCCAAACTAGCTGCGAGTTTAATTTATTATGTTAATTATATATATAATTCCTGGATTCAGTCTTTATTTTATTATGGGCTATTGATGTATGGGGGAACTTATATAACAATTCTTAAACAAATAATCGCTATATAAAACAGAATAATAAAAAGTGTAATAAAAAGTATTAATAGGTTATCTAATGTACATTGTATATATCCTTTAAGACATCTTTATGTGTATAAACTAATGATATATGTATATAGAAATAGCAATTATCTTCAAGAAAAAATACGTGAACATCAATTGTGCCCAGAAGGGAAACAGTATATTGTCCCATTAGTCAAAAAGGAGACTGTACATAAGCATTCAATGTATTTCAGCCCCAAAATGTTCAATAGTTTACCTTTTGAATTAAGAAATTTCTCTGGCAATATTTTTTTGTTCAAAAAAAAAAAGTTTAAAGTATTTCTTATGGAGTTTGCAGATATTGAATTTATGTATAATATGGAAAGATGAATCATGTTGTCAAAATCCTGAAGCTGCTAATTATATTGCATTTGAATTATTATAATATTTGAGGATTCCAATAGAATGAATTTTTTTATTTGTATATGTGAACATGTTAACATTTAAATTTCTATTTGTATATTTATGTTATCTCCATACAAGGTAATATATCATCATCATCATCATCATCCTGAAGCAGCCATGAGCTAACAACCAGGAAAGCTTAGCTTATGGGTTGTTTATAGGAAAAACAAATGTATATTTATTCAAAAAATGAAGTTCAAGTTCAAAAGAATTTGTGGAAATTTTTGTCCAGCTTCATTTGTGATCACCCATTTTCCATAAAGTCAATGATGGAATTTCTCGACGGACTCAAGGATCTGTCGATTCCTCCTGGCAGCAAATTAGTCACACTTGACATAGTCTCTCTTTTCCCATCCACTCCAGTTTTTGACAATGTCATGTTATTTGGGATAAAAATTATTGAAGCACAAAACTTTTCCCCTTCCTGAAATCAACCCATTCATGAGGCTCTAAAACTTGTCACCAAAAACAATTATTTCCAGTTTGGCAACCAAACTACAGGCAGGACTCGGGGGTCCCCATGGGCTCATCCCTTTCAGGCATCCTGTCCAAGATTGTCCTTCAAGACCTCAAAACAAAATTATTCAACTCGACAGCAATTTTACGTGTTTTCTGGTGTTGCTATGTGGACGATATATTTTTATTTGGAATGGCATGAATGAGCAATTACTCTCTTGTTAATTCTGCCAACAATATCTATCCTACAATGCATTTCATGAAGGAAGAGGAAAATAGCAGTGCCATCCCCTATTTAGATGTTTTCATCAAAAAAGATGATGCAGGATCCTTGATGACATCAGTGTACTGAAAGCCTACCTATGTAGGATTTGGTTGACAGTCAAACAGGGCCTTTGCCAGAATTGGCTTACAGTTGCCAAATGTGGCAGCTGTAGCTGAGGACAGATGTGTTTGGAGAACAAAATTACACAGTCTGGTTGGATTTCTGTAGTTAGTGGCTGCATGAGGTTTTTGTGTGTTTGTATGTATTGGTGTAGATAGAAAGTATTTAAAATGAAGTGATTTCATATAATTTGAAAATATTTAGTCAAATTTGACTTTGTACAGAAACTGGTATTCTAAACCAGTACACATTCAAATTTTGGGCAAGTAAACTTTTCAATTTTGCCGAGTAGCAAAATGTAGAGTAGTTAATTGAAATTATATTAAAAATTTATATATTAAAAATTTATTAAAGATTTATTATATTATTATATTAAAAATTTATTTCAGGTATGTTGTAAGTCTGGATAAGTCAGAAGAGCCATTGCGATTAACGTCTGCTGGTTATTCCCATACTGTTGCCATGAACAGGGTAATGTTTACTTTTAAATAATCTGAAACTCATTTATTAAATTACCTTCCAACAAAAATAAAATATCTGTAAATCATTAACTCACAATGTAAATCATAATTGTGTGTGCATCTTTGAAATTGCTATTAATAAAACATTTTTTTAAAATGATAGAACATTTTATTTGTGATTTTAGTTGCTTTTTATTTGTGAAAAACACCTCCACCATGTGCCAAACGTGGAAATACACTGTTTTTGTGATTCTAGTATTATTGGTTACATCAATAATACTAGTAATAGAATATTGTGCTTGCATCTTGTTATGTGCTAGCAGTATATTGTATAGAACATTTTATTTGTGATTCTAGTATTATTGGTTAGGTTTCAGGTATTAATAATTCAGCCATTCTCTCCTGTTGATTGAACCAAGAATACTGTGAGTATAGAAAAAAAATATTGTAAATTTTTTTCTAGTGAAATTTATGTGGTGGTTGTTGTAAGGTTCAATTGTTTGCAAATCTCTATCTAAATTTTTTTTTTAACTATACAATTTAAATCCCAGCTAATTGTTATCCAAGTGTATTAATGAGGGAATTCTCAGTTTAATTATTACTTTATCATGGATATATCAGTCTAACACTTGAGAAGTTAAAACTAAAGCTATTTTTAGGCAAATTTAAGTTTTAAGTTATTAATGCTTCAGAACTATCAGCATCATTATTTTGAAAAAAAATTATTTTTGGAACTATGAGTTTACTTTTTTTCAATAATTATTAAAAGCAATATATAAATAAAAAGATTTAATTCACAATATCACTGTTAGAAGAGTTATCTCCTGTGTTGCAGCTTGAGATGCTAAAATGATTCAATGGTAATAGTTCGTTTTACCTGATGTGTTAAAGGCTTAGTTATATCAACCACTATGGGAAAATAATCCTTGGCTGGTACACTCACTGTAGTTGCTACTGAGACTTATGTTCGGTTGCTGCAGTGCTCTAGTTGTTGGCGGTTCGCCAGTCCAGTAGCATTGCCGGGTAGTCATAGGCACTGTCTGCTGATGTACGTAATGTTCATTTGTTTGTCACATGGTGGAGGTGTTTTTCTATGCTTGATGAAGGATGACATGTTATTATAGGGGACTCGCAGTGGAGATGTTCTTGTAACTGTTTGATGAGTGGAAAAGGATCATCTGCTGCTTTTCACATTGACATTTATTTCCAACATATTGATTTCATCTTCATCGGTCTGCTTTGCCAATGTTTTCAGATGCTATCAACTCCTGGCAACATGGAGTTGATATAATGTGGGTCCCTATAGCAGTGCTCTTATAACTTAATCTGGGAATTGTGTAATAACAAGTTCCAGGTGGGTGGGAGAGGGGGGGGGGGTCAGATCAGTGTTGCATACTTCTACTTTTTTAAGGTTTATAATTAAATTTTCCATGTAGTTTAGTTGAAATTTTATGGGGGAGATGATAGTATTTATAATTGAGTTGTTGTTAGATTGAGGATTAGATTAAAGCCTGCACACCTCCCATGTGCCCAGATATACCCCAGATGTTTATCAAAATTAAACTGCATAAATCTGATCATCCCTTCAGATCTCTAATCCCAAAAAGGAAATCGCCAATATTAACCTCGAACAAGCACTCTACCACTTTTTTAAACCTTTCCACTTATGCAATATATTGCTGGCACATCACAAGATGTCAGCAGAACCATCTTAAACCACCCCTATCACCTGAAACACAACAGTGCATTCATTTGACATCTTTTCACTATACCCTAGCCAAAGCTGCCAATTACTCCATTTTTTGGTTTAAAATCAAAAATCCAATTTTTAGGGTTTTTTTTCGTTTCTTTTTTTTTAGTTTTACACATACAAAAATCTGCCACCAAACTGTAAGTATTTTTTTCCCTTTTCCTAATAGGTGAATGTTAATGAAAGGAAAAAAATGTTTCTGATTTAGCTCCTTTACTGCTAACAGCTGTGTCTCCACTCCCTAATCTGTGCTTGTTTGTGGCCACACTTGCTAACCAACCAGAGGAAATATATAGGACTCTAGATGATCATTTTCAGAAGGAATACATAACAAAGTCCACATCTAAAAATTTCTTGTAGAGCTGAAAGTCATAGAGTGTTGCAAAATGTGTGTTTATTGAACCTATACTCGACTCTTCCAGCTCTGGCCAACTATAAACACAAAATGGATTGCTTAGAATTGGAAATTCAGAGTGAAGGAAATAATACAGATATAGAACTTCCCTATCTGTGAGCCATATTAACATTATAACTTGAATGGGTCTTGTTCATGTCTGTTGTTATCTGGGTTGGTGGTAACCCTGCAGTTTACAGCACTCAGCTCACTAGATGGCTCCATGAGTGGTTAACCATCTTAAGGCATGTAAAGTAATTTTAAAATCCCTAATGTTTGTTTTTAGTAGGATTAAAAAAAAACATGAATTTGTATAGTATTATATATACAAATTATTATAATAGCTTTTCATCATTTATTGAACGATATATTGGATTCTCTGTTAGTATGCTTTCTGTGGCCTCTGTTTCTGGATTTTTTTTTCAGGTCAAACCTTCTAAAATGAATAAAAGGAGTTATAATTCAGTTGTTGTTAGATTTGAGGGTCAAACCTTCTAAATGGCCAGCAGTGTATATAAGGTATATAATAATAATTGTAGGAATACAAAATACAAAACACAAAAAAAGTTTTAAAAAAAAAGGAGGGGGGCAGGCTATTCATATAATTGTATTTTAAATGCAGTTTGGGATTAAATTCCTATATATGTAGCATAAAGGTAGGCACACACTTCTAAGTAATGGCCACATGCATCGGATGCATTTTCACCACTGAAAATATTCTTCATTGTTCTCTCTACAAGTCAATGCACACCTGTTTGCAATGGATGCAAACAATAATTCTGTGCAGCATTCTTGGGTGAGAATCCTAAATGGATTCCTGGTGCTGGCAACAAGCCAAAACCCTTTCACAGGTAACAGCAAAGGCCACCTGTGCAATAAAATAAAAATATCTAGGTGTTTTTATTGACAAAAATTTAAGCTGGATTAATATACACTGCTGGCCATTAAAAGTGCAACACCAGAAAAGATGAGATATCAAAGTCATATTTAGTGAATACATAGCTTATGTTACAAGGATCAAATGATTACAAATACAACTCGGTTAGACTTGTGTAATACAAAGAAATCAGTATCTTGTGTAGCCACCATGAGTGGCAATAACTGCTGCTACACAGTCTGGCATTGAGAGGATGAGACGTCAGATGTGTGTTTGGGGAATGTCAGTCCATGCAGTTTGGATATGTAGCCAAAGTTCATCTGTTGTAGCAACTGCTGGTGTCTGGTGTATTAGTCGTCGTGAGATCATGGACCAGACATGTTCAATGGGGAACAGATCCAGTGAATATGCAGGCCAAGGCCAGAAATGTCACATGGTGGCTATCCAGGAATTGTCCCACATGTGGTCAGGCATTGTCCTGTAAATGGCACCAGAGAGCCCATGAAGATAACGTACAACCACAGGATCCAACACCTCAGTGATGTAATGCTGGCTATTCAAAGTATCGATAATGCATGTGAGGCGTGTTTATGAGTGGAGTTCAATGACACCCCATACCATAACACCAGGGACTAATACCATAACACCACCAGACCTGTATGGCACTGCATCATGCATTTCTCATTGAGCCTGTCGCTGCAGTACCGCCAGATATGGATTTGTCCATCATGGTGCTGCATGTTGAAGCGAGATTTGTCCGAAAAGATGATGCGATGTGATTCGCACATATATGCGCAACGTTTTTGGCACTATTTCAGTTACATACGCCTGTGTTGTAGAGTCAATGGTAGCCAAAGCAATGGCTGCCTAGCAAAGATACCCCAATGCTGCAGATGATGTCGAACCATATATGCAGACACTGGTTGATGTGCAACACACCCTAACTGTTGAGCTAAGGTGTTTTATGTGGCTGTATGATCATTTATAGCCATGTGCACGAGATGTCTGTCCTCTCGTTTGTTTGTGTAACAGGACCATTGAGATCCCTCACATCGGTGAGTTCATTCTTCCTCTACCACTGATACCATATTCTCATCACTGTGGCAGCATTCTGTCCAACATGAGCACAAATGTCTCAGTACAATAATCCACCTTCTCGTAATCCCACAATTCTCCCTCAATGAAAGTCGGAAACCTAGTCATATGGATGTTGTGTTCTTTGACAGGGCATACTTGATCCTTTAGTGCACAAGAACTGCGAGCAAATACAATTCCAGTGCTTTACACCACTCTTTGTAATCCCCTCTTATACCACTTCCAGGGGGTGTTATTATCACACATGATGTGCGTATGTGCTGCGGTTTGAATCATTTACATGGACTACCCATCTTTCATATTTCGGGACAATCTGATGAATTCTTCCTGGTGGTGCACTTTTAATGGCCAGCAGTCTATATAAGGTTTACCGTAATTGTAGGAAGCCAAATACAAATATGTTTTGACACCGGGGGGGGGGGGGCTGTATAAGTGTGCGTGTTGTGTAATATCACTGAGCAACACCGGTAGCGCGCCAGGCTCGTAATCTGTAGTTCCCAGGTTCGAGTCCTAGCTGGTTCAGCATTGAGATTTATCTCCGCAAAATTCCCTGCACTGCCCACGGTCAGTAGGGGACACTGATGGGCTTGGAAAGGCCGCCGTCCATCGGATGGGACGTTAAGCCGTGGCCCCGTGTGCGGGAGAGCCATACCATGTGCATGTTAAAGAACACGCTGGATGGCCTTGACGGGAGGCTACCATCTGTCTCCCAACAGCTGTTCCAGTGGGTCCCCTCCCCCAACCTTCTCTGAGCCTTCAGGGTCCATATGACCTGGCCATTTAGCCCATGGTGTGCAAAAAAGTGCTGCTCAGAGGTAAAACAACCCAATCCAACTGAGCAACAAGCATAAAGGCTTTGAGATGAAAATAGCCAATCTCTACTAATTTTGAGGTGCTGAACACAAAAATGACAATAAAATTTGTCTATTGGCTCTTGTGTAGGAGAGACAGAGATAGTCATGTATAAACGACTCAGTCCGCATTGATTACATAGGTAACCATTTCGCAATGCTGTATTTTAAACTCCAACACATTGCATCAGCCCACCATACACACAACCCCCGGAGGTATTGCATCATTGTCTGATACAGTGTAGTTGAGTCATGACATTGTGGCTTTATAATCATGGACAAAAGATGATGCAATCATTAGTTGTAAGCGACAGCTTGTAGGGTGAGCAAGTCTTTTGAGCAACTCCCATTTACCCCTGAGTCATAAGTGCAACACAAGTGATCCTTGCAATTTTAATCCAGCAGTAGCGATGCCTCATAACTGTGTTAATAGTGCAGATACATTTTGTTACATTTGTGGGGAAGTGACATTTGCAAGCCAGAAAAAGGCCATCATTCAACTAGTGAAAGTGGCATATGAGTTTTATTTTGGATGCAAGATGGGGACAAGGCCTGGACTCCACACATATGCTGCAGTACATGTGCAAGAAATGTTCCAAAGTGACTGAAAGGCGAAAAAGTGGCAATGCCATATGCTGTTCCTGTGGTTTGGAGAGAGCCAAGCAATCACGCAAATGACTGCTACTTCTGTATGGTTCAACTTGTTTCTGGAGGCATCACAAGGAAAAAGAAGTGGACAGTCCCGTACCCGAATATACAATCTGCTCTCTGGCCAGTTCTGCACGGCCAAGGCCTTACTGTTTTTGAACCTCCAAAAGAATTTTCTATCAATTCAGACGATGAGGAGGGAGGCGAACTAACATTGGTTCTCTGCAGCCTTAGGTGTCTAATGATGATCCATACCTCTGCCACAGTGTGTCAACTGCACAACATATTCTCACTGAAGACGAAATGAATGATCTTGTTTGTGATCTGGATCTGTCCAAGGTCAAAGTAGAGTTACTTGGATCAAGACTTAAACAATGGAATCTTCTCAAGGAAAATGTCCGAGTGACTTTGTTTCAAACTCGCATGAGCAGTTTGTGCTTTACTTCAGAAAGGAAGATGACCTCGTGTTCTGCTCTGATGTAGATGACCTGATGAATGCCCTTGAAATCAAACATGACCCTCAAGAATGATGAATATTCATAGACTTCTTGAAATTGAGTCTCAAGGCAGTGTTGCTGCATAATGGAAATCGACTTCCATCCATTCCGGTCAGACATGCTTTCTACATGAAAGAAACTATAACCTAAAACAGCTGTTGAACTGTCTTCAATACAGCAAGTATGGCTGGCTTCTGTTGTGATTTGAAGGTAGTGGCTCTGTTGATGGGCTGCAGCTGGGATATACAAAGTACTGCTGTTTCTTATGTGAATGGGACAGCCGAGCAAAGACTTTGCACTATGTGAAGAGAAACTGGCCTCAGAGGGATATCTCTGAAGGTCAGAGAGAAGGATGTGGAACACCCAACACTGGCAGAAACGCACAAAATCATGCTACTGTCCCTACACATCAAACTAGGTGTGATGAAAAACTTCGTAAAAGCCATGGACTGGACTGCATCAGTTTTCAAGTACTTGGCTGACAAATTCTTTCAACCCAGCAAAGCAAAAATTAAAGAGGGAATTTTTGTGGGTCCTCAGATCTGCGAGCTGTTCAGAAACCAGATGTTTGACAACCTGCTTAAGAGTGATGATGTGATGACCCACCCATTCACTTTTACTTTTTCTTAACCAGTTTTGCTTTATTTATGTTATATTTATCATTTTTCGAATTATTTTTTTTTTGGACATCGCAATTCTTGTTTTTTAGCCACCATAGGAGTTGCGCATGTGCAACTCCAACCTTTTGACTGTCAGCCGCTAATGTGAGCATGTAGGACACTACCCCTCTTGCGTCATAGCTAGCGCGATCATCAGATTATTCAAAAGTTTTCTTGGCATGCAACAGCCACATGGCAGATTTGTATGCAGCAACTAAGTGACATTAGGCCACAGAGTCAGAATGAGATTGTGAATAGTAGAATTGACAGTATAGTTAGTAGAGATGTACTCTACTAACTATATGAATTGACAGTTATGTATGTGAATTGAGAGTATAGTTAGTAGAGATACAGTCAGAAGTATCATGAGAAATATGTGTTGTGTAAATAGATGTGAGTTGCTAGTACTCCAAGTTTAGTATTCTTCCATTGAATTTGGCGAGTCTTTGATATTTTTGGAAATAAACTTTGTTTTAGAAACTTTTAATTTTTGCTATTTTTCTCTTGAGCAATGTTATTTGATTTTTGATCAGATTTAAATATTAATTAAACTTGACAATCCTTTTTTGAAATCTTGCTCGATAAGTAATGCTATATAAATAACAAACTCTATTTCAGTTTTATCTGGCAAGTTAATATTGCTTGGCACCCAACAAAGCTATCTGGAATTTTGAATAAATTTGGATTAGACAAAAGGTCCAACTTGAAAATTTAATGATCTTTGGAGCGTTACAGTGTCAATAAAGTGGCACCCGAACAGGAACTGTGTATATATATATATGTATAAATTGTATATTATTTAAAGTGATTGTCGAAGTTAACAATTTTTGAGCTCATTAGTTATATGTGCTATTCATAGATTTAATGGCAGTTTAAGCTAGAAATTTTAGTTGAGCAAGAAGCTTAATTTTTGTGTATTAGTCAAAGGTACTGAAGTTTCAGTACAGTTATTGCTGATAGTTAAGATCTTTATTGTATGTATGCAAAGATTAGAAGTGTCCAGACACACGATAGATAAACTTTTTGATGAGCAAGTTTATTTGCAAGCTTCATATAGCTTTAGTATTGTTGTATAGCAGTACCTTTGAGCACTGCTCAAGATAAAAAAAAGTTTTAAAATTTTTGCAGACCGCTAAACATGTCTGCTAGTAATATAGCCTGCTACCATCGGAGCCATAATGACTCCCGACTTAGAAAAAGTAAAAGATAGGTTGCACAATGTGAATAAAGAAGCAGAAGTGTTAATAAATCTGTTTAATGAGCCTCAGGAGAAAAGGGGAACGACAACAACCTCTTAAATTTGCTGACAATGCTACGCCAGTTCACGAACCAATAAACTTTGAACGTAAGGTTCCATTTTTTGTTCCGTCAGAAGCAAGTGATAGAACAGAGTAATATCAACCGCATCAACAACGCGTTGCCGATCCATTTATTAACTGTAGTCCTTATGTTCGAAACATCCATCATCATGGACATTAGGGTGGGCCGAAAAAATTCAAAATTTGTTTTTCAAGTCGTAATACCATGGAAAAGTTGTGAATTGGGGAGAATAAAAAGGGGTTAAAAAAAGAAATAAAATCTGTTTATATCTTCCGGTCGTGCATGTGCTCTAAAATTTGCCGAAATTTGGAAAAATTCACATTTTTACGATAATTTTTAACATTTTTAAATTAGCCTCTTCCCGAATGTAATAGCTCAAATTCTTATGTATTAGAACCACAGAAAATAATGTTTAAATATTATTTAAATCCATCAACATCTTCCGGTCGCGCATTGCCTTCAAAGTTAATGAAATTTTGAAAAAAAGTTACAAATGAAGGTAGATCAAAGTTCAAGGGAAAAAAACACTAACAACTTACATGTTCTTTATATTTGTTCTTTATTGAATACAACTTTAAATGTTTAAAAACAAATTATTTTAGACCATTAGTAATATTTATAAACAGATTTTTTTATTGAAAAAACTAAGTTTTTGTATGAAGAGTCTAAGTCCAAGAAACTCATGTTGAACAATTGAACATCTCTGTTTTCACTCATTCTTAGCTGAAGGTACTTTGAAATCTGATTTATGGGCGAAGTTAGGCATGGTTGACCTTGACAGCAGAGTCGTTCTGATAAAACCATCCCTAGACTTAGCTCCGCAAACTTTTCCTGAGGCTTCTGTCACGAGTTTCACACATCGTTCAACTGCCTGTGTGTGAACTGGGAATGTCTTGAATGTTATATCCCAATTAGGGACTGAGTCACTTTGAATATGTGATTTAATCTCATCGTCACTGATATCTTTTAATAATAGGGGAGAAGATAAATCACAGTCCATCCAGTTAATTATTTCTGAGTAGTCTTGAGCCTTGAAATTGAGTTTTGGCGGCATGAATGTTCTGATAGTTGTTCTCTTTTGATCTAACTGTCTCGCCTTTAGAATTCGTCGAAGTCCGACACATTCTCGAATTCAAGTCCGAGTATTCATACAAAAGTAGATAATATCTACTCGATATTTCCATGGCAATAAAGTCGGGAAACTGTAAAGAGGATTTGGCTGTATGAGATCCTGGTCCCTTGTCACACTCGAGGTGGTTGACAACAGCAAATCGAACTCTCAGATTGTACTTAAGTGAAGAAAGTCCCACACCTGAACTTCAAGAAATAGTTGTATTTATTTTGATGTCATACATGCCAATGTGGTTTAGTATTAAAACAAGTAAATACTTTACAGAGGGACCAAAACTTGTGTACCAATCAATACAATCTTCAAGGTACCTGCCTGAAGATTTGCGTAATATTGTTGACCCTATGATCGAACGAAATGGCTTTTTCGCTCATCCAGAATATTTAATCTTAGCCATGACACAAGATAATACAAAACACATAAGAGAGCTCGGACTTCGACGAATAAAGAACATGTAAGTTGTTAGTGTTTTTTTTCCTTGAATTGTGATCTACCTTCATTTGTAAATTTTTTTCAAAATTTCATTAACTTTGAAGGCAATGCGCGACCGGAAGATGTTGATGGATTTAAATAATATTTAAACATTATTTTCTGTGGTTCTAATACATAAGAATTTGAGCTATTACATTCGGGAAGAGGCTAATTTAAAAATGTTAAAAATTATCGTAAAAATGTGAATTTTTCCAAATTTCGGCAAATTTTAGAGCACATGCACGACCGGAAGATATAAACAGATTTTATTTCTTTTTTTAACCCCTTTTTATTCTCCCCAATTCACAACTTTTCCGCGGTATTACGACTTGAAAAACAAATTTTGAATTTTTTCAGCCCACCCTAATGGACTATATCAAGTCCATGGAAGAGAATTTCTATTTACATGAAGTGCCAGGCATCAAAAAGGTGGTTTTAGCAGTATCTTGTCTAATTGGATGTGCTAAGCAATGGTGGAATAACGTAGGATGTTGTATAGCAATAGAGTTTTGGGAAGATTTTAAAAGTGAACTTTTTGGGAATATATATACTCCTTATAATGACTTTACACAGTTAGCTACAGAACTGTTTTCACAAAGACAAAAAGGAGATGATATCGAAAAATTCACCTGGAGTACAGTAGAATTATACCAGCTGTATGATGCTGATGCCGCTGAAATTGATATTATAAACTGCATATTGTCCCAATTAATTTTGCCCGTTAGGGAATTCTTAGAAGTTGGAAATGTAAATTCAATCTCAACTTTAGTCAAATTGACTCGGCAATATACTGCAAGAAGAGAATCTGCAGAAACTGCATTAAACCAACAATGGATGGAATTAAGTCTTGCCACTGTTGTTTTACCTTTCGTTAAACCTTGTCACGTAGAAACTGAATTAATAGATCGCAACAATACAGAAGTTGATCTTTCATGTTCAAATGTACAAGTTTTAGATGATATTTATGACAATTGTCAATTGAAATTGCAGCCACGGTGCAGTGGACTTTTTGAGTTACCTTGTAGTCTAAAGCATAATGTTCAAGAAGAACCTGTAAAAAATCCTGTAAAATTGTTTGATAGTGTAATTAATGTAAATTTAGAGAATCAAGTTGATGATGCAAAGCAAATTGATAATGAGAAATCTGTTGATGTAGTTGTAGAAGAAAATGGTACAAAATTAGTTGACGAAAAAGTTTTTAAAGTAGAAGTTTTAAATGAATATAGTGCTGAAATCGCTGATGAGAAAAGTTTTGAATTAGAAGTGTTAAAGGAAAATAATGTTAATAAAGAACTGTTATATGAAACTAAACCAAGCAACCCAGAAATTGTTTTGAGTGCAAATAATCTTGATGAATCTAACAAGTTTAGAAATTTTCAACTGTTGAAGCATCATTTAGATGCAGACAGCAATAAACCTGGAAAGCACAAAGCCAGGCTCTTCAAAGATAAGCATGTAGTAATGAGATGTCAGCGAAATGACCTCAGCCTGCAGAGCGACAGCCAGCAATGAAGTAGTCAACATAGTATAACAGATTAAACACAGCTGAGTTAAATTGAAATCTTAATCACTATCCAGGCTGTTTTATTATTGTTCCAGTAGATCAAAATAGCATTTTGATCAGTGAATACAGGATAGTAGGGATGTTTTTCACTTCTTGTCGAAATATTTGAAGTAAGTCCTTTCCTGTTGCATGGATCACACAATGATATTTAGAGCACAGGTGCTCGACATATCATTGTGTGATTTCATTATTTTTCTTAAATATAATTTTCAATTAGCACTATATACTGCATACATAAATAGAGCTGCCACCCTTTGAGATTTAAATATCCAGAGATTGTAAAGTTGGCTTTAAGTAAATTCCATTTGCCCCCCCCCCCTCCCCTAAAAAAAACCCAGTAATAATGATATATTTATTTAAAAATAATCAATGCAATCATTATTTTTGTTTCAAAATTTTGTTTAATAAAAAAAATATTATTTTTTAAATTTAGATTCATATATTTAATTATCTTTAAAAACTGGAGTCTTGAGATAGATTTCAAAACATGGAGTCTCCTGATGAAAACTGGAAAAGTGGCATCCCTAACTTTAGACGAAATATTTATAACTTTTTTTTTGTTAAGTTGCATAGAGAACAGAGAAGGGCAGTTGAAGCTGCTTTTAGATTATAAAGCCTTCTTGTACACGAATAGCACAGAACAAACAACCATGCCACTACCAGGATTCGAACCTGGATCCCAGTTGTTGCAGTGTCACCACTAGCTAATGTGATACCACTACACACTGAGACAGCTTGTAAATTGTTATATCATCATCATCCTCAAGCAGTCATGGGCTACGGAGGTCTTCTACGGAGGATTTAGTTCTCCAAGCAAGTCCATCCTGAGCTACATCTACTGCATCTGGCCACTGCACACCAATTCTAACAAGGTCCTGTTTGACATTGTCTGCCCACCCACATCCTAGGTCTCCCCTTCTTTCTGAGGCCTTTAGGCACACTATTCATAACCCTATTTGCCAATCTATAATTATTCATACGGGCAATATGGCCAAACCAACGGAGTCTCTATCTGCACAATATGCTGCTTAAAGGGGGTTGCAAACTCCTTTGCCTAACCTCATTATTAGTTACAAAGTTGAACCACCTAATGCCCAAGATACTGCATAAGCATCTGGAATCAAAAGCATCTAGTTTCCTGTTATCTTGTTTACAAATTGTCCTAGTTTCACTACCATAACTAACCCTAGAAAGAACCAAACTATTATACAGCCTAATTTTAGTCTTTAGGTGTATACGCCTATTTCTCCACACTCTCCATAGATTCTTAAAAGTCCTGGCAGCAATCCCTATTCGTCTGTTAATCTCATGCCGCACATCACCATTATCTGTTACATAGCTCCCAAGATAATTAAACTGTGACACCTGCTCAAGACTACAACCATTCAGATTAACTGAATCACAGCCTGCCTGACCAATTTTCATCACTTTAGTTTTCTCTCTGTTTATAACCAAACCTACTCTACTACTAGGGGCGGGGGTGGCTCAGTCGGTAGCGTGCCAGGCTCGTAATCTGTAGTTCCCAGGTTCGAGTCCCAGCTGGGTCAGTGTTGAGATTTATCTCCACAAAAATTCCCCTCCCTGCCCACGGTCAGTAGGGGGACACCGATGGGCTTGGAAAGACCACCGTCCATCGGATGGGACGTTAAGCCGTGGCCCCGTGTGCGGGAGAGCCATACCCTTTGCACGTTAAAGAACACGCTGGATGTCCTTGATGGGAGGCTACCATCTGTTTCCCAACAGCTGTTCCAGTGGGTCCCCTCCCCCAACCTTCTCTGAGCCTTCGGGGTCCATGTGACCTGGCCATTTAGCCCATGGTGTGCAAAAAAGTGCCGCTCAGAGGTAAAACAACCCAACCCAACTCTACTACCAGTCTCATCAACAGCTCAAATGAAAGAGTTCATCTCATCAACATCATTTGCCAAAAGGGCTAAATCATCAGCATAATCTAAATCAGAAATTTTCATATCTCCAGTCCATTTAAGGCCAAAATCTTTCCCTTGAAGTGAATTTCGCATAACATAAACAATAATCAAACTAAAGAGAAAAGGAGACAAAATGCACCCTTGTCGAACACCAGAAGTAATGCTAAACCAATTGCTACAAGCCTTACCAACTCTCACACACGACTCAGTGTTATTATAGAGAGCTTTCATTATGTTAACTAACTTGTCTGGTATACCATATGATTTTACAATCAACCACAAATTATGACGATCAACAGAGTCGAAAGCCTTTTTGAAATCAACAAAGCTAGCAACCAAAGGTTTCTGAAACTCTAAACATTTCTCAAGAATCTGCCTAAGTGAAAATATCTGATCCACACATCCCCTACCACTTCTGAATCCACATTGCTCATCATGCAATTGACTGTCAACCAGATTCTTAATTGTATTAAGCACAATCATGGAAAGAACTTTACCTGGAACAGAGAGTAGGCTAATACCCCTATAGTTATCACAAGAACTGCGATCACCTTTTTTGAAAATAGGGATAACAATAGCTCTGGTAAAATCCTTGGGAACCATGCCTTTATCATAAAAGATATTCAGAAATTCAGTCATCCAAGTGGTAACCGAAACATTCCCAGCTCTAAGCATCTCTGTAGTAATTTCATCTACCCCTGGGGATTTATGAAGTTTAAGTTTAGAAACAGCCAAAATAACTTCAGATTGTGTTATAGGGCCAACATTAAAGCCACCAATGCATCTATCATCATTGCAAACAATGGGAATAGAACTAACCGCATTGTTTAGAATATCACTGAAATGCTCAGCCCACCTAGCCATGACAGAATCCTCACCTTCTATAACTTTACCTTGTTTATCCTTCAATCCCTGTATACCTGTCCGTTTTCTACCACACAAAACATTAACTATCTGGTACAGCTCTCTGCTGTTGTGCTGTCTAACTGCTTCCTCGGCTTTGTCAGCCAAACCATCAAGCCAAAGATTCTTATCAGCAGCTAACTGATCTTTTACACGTTTATTAAGTTCTCTGTAATGCTTTCTATTAGTACTAGTAGGGTATTGATTAAGGACATTCCTGCAGTTCTTTCTTTCCGAATAAGCTCAAGTGCCTTATCACTCAGATAATTCTGTCTCTTCTGCTCCTTTTTTCCTAAAAGAGTACTGTTAGTGTCCAAAAAAGCCTGTTTAAAATGATCCTATTCTTCCTCAACTTCAGTAGTAAGCATACCATGACTGTCATAATGACTAAGTAACCTATCATGGTAAGCTTTGGCTATAGCTGGATCTTTCAGAGCTTCAGTATTAAAAGTAAATTTTTTAACCTTAGCACAACACTTTTTAAGTTTAAGTTGCAAGACACTTTTAACAAGGTAATGGTCAGATCCAATTTTAGCTGCCCTATATGCCCTGGTATTCCTAACAGAACTAGCCCATTTGCTGTTAATTAATATGTAATCAATCATATTCTTATGCAGCCCATCAGGTTAAACCCATGTGTACTTATGTATGTCATGGTGTTTGTAATATGTGTTAGTTATTCTGAAACCATTGAGTTTACTTACCTGTAGGAGATGTTGCCCATTGCCATTGCAGCTACCAATACCAAAAGAGCCAATCACCCGTCCCCAAAGGTCAGAGTCAGTATCAACTTTTCCATTGAAGTCACCAAGAACAAGGGTAATATCTCCTTTCTTGACAGAATTCAAGATATCCTGAAGTTGTTCATAAAACCTGTCCTTCTCATCCTCATCGGCATCCTCAGTGGGGGCATAACAGCAAGTTATAACATTCAAGTCTTTAACGCTTTGTCTGAAATTTTGCTGTAAGAAACCTTTCATTAATGCACTCATATCCTAGAAGAGCATCACTAGCGTGTCTGCTGAGAAGCAGACCCACGCCTTGTCAAACAGCCCCCTAATCGCAGACATGGGGCAAAGACCCGTTCCCCCACCACTAAAGGCTGAAGCCATCTACACTGGAAGACTTCCTCCAATGTAGAATTTGACGATGCCAATAGAAGCAAAGAGTTCAGGTGCCTGCGATGACCTCTGCTCAGGATTATCCACCAGCTGATAAACATATCCTGCGAATCTATTCACTTGGGGCTTTCAACCCACAAACAAACAGAAAACACAGCGGGAGATTTTCCCTCCACAGAAGCTCACCAGTGCAGCAAAATCAGGATCCATGATCAAGCTCAGAGCCATATATCTGTCCAGTCCAGTAGGTTTATATGGTCAGCACCAGGACCCTCTGTGGTTGACCACTCCTCAGCAGGGTAGAAAAAAAAAGAAAAGTAGCCATAGTTGTCCAGATCAGTAGGCCACACTAATCTGGCAGCCCTCCCCTTCCGTTCACTTCCACAAGAGAGTATCTCTTTCGAAAGGTACTAACGGTCTGCACCATGAGAAGGCGGGGTCGGACATTAGGTGCTAGGCCTGGCCGGTTCTATGCATCATCACAGGGGATTGGTGCATAGCTCTCCTTCCAGTGACTACCTAGCTACACACTGCAAAAAAAAAATATTGGTATTATTGGATAGATCATGTGGTAGTGTTATGTGGGCAGTAGAAAGAACATGTAAGATATCTTCCTACTAAATTATAAAAAATATATGCCTCCTTGAACAGCTGCTTTCCGCAAAGGTCTGACAGAACTCTGTCATATTATATATCATAAAGAATATTTGTGAGTATGGGGGGACCACAGTAGAAAAACAACACAAACATCCATGCAGTATCCAAGACTCAAACCCAGGTCCTTTTGATCAGTACCCAGGTACGCTAACCACTCGGTCATGTGAAGACTTTATAAAAAATTAGTTGAATATAAATTTATATATTTCTCGAAAAAATTGGCTAAACTGGATAATTAAATCAACTTGAAAAAAATGACGCATTTCAAAATAGCATATACAGTATAGACCTACTTTAATATGGTGCCTTTGGTACAATGACAATATAATTATAATAATGGCACACCCAGAACGATAAAAAAAGCCATTAGGGGGTCTGGATCAAGGTTAAGGAAAAGAAAAAGTGAATGGGTGGACCATCACAACTCCCCCTTCCAAAGGGAGTCAAAATTTGACCTAATAGATTTTAATAAGCAAATTTTGAATAATAGGACACTTCTCATGTCATTTACACATAGTTGAACATATAAAGTAAAAGTATGGTTGCACAAGTTTTGATAAGATGAGCCACTCTCACTTCGACACAATTTTCCATCACAACCAAAGGTCCCTCCTCCCAATACTCCTAACAAGTGTGTACAGCTACCTATTGTATATTACATACCAGTGGCAGTTAACTGCATAATAGCGTTATCTAATATGCAGTTAACTGCCACGGCCATTGGATGTGGTACTAGGTAGTATCACATTCTGTATCACATTCTGATATAAACTTCAAAAGTTGCATACAATAACCTGTACAAAAAGATGGTTAATACTACTCCTTTCCTGCTTAACTTCTATAAAGGTTAAAGAAAAAAAATCAATTTCATGAAATTCTGCTCTTTTACAGAATATAATTACAAATGTATCAAGTAGGGTACAGAGCTTCCACTTATCCCCTAACCACAATCAAAAATATGTGAAAGCTAAATCTTCTCCTACCACACATAAAAAAGGGTATTGGAACACTGTTAAATCCTCCTAACTACATCAAGCACCCGAATCTAAGAAATTAAATTTTACAAATAAGCGGGAGTGTAATCAATTTTAGCTGTTTCTAAACTTAAACTACATAAATCCCCAGGGGTAGATGAAATTACTACTGAAATGCTTAGAGCTGGGAATGTTTCGGTTACCACTTGGATGACTGAAATTCTGAATATCTTTTATGATAAAGGCATGGTTCCTAAGGATTTTACCAGAGCTGTTGTTATCCCTATTTTAAAAAAAGGTGATCGCAGTTCTTGTGATAACTATAGGGGTATCAGCCTACTCTCTGTTCCAGGTAAAGTTCTTTCCATGATTGTGCTTAATAGAATTAAGAATCTGGTTGACAGTCAATTGCGTGATGAGCACTGTGGATTCAGAAGTGGTAGGGATGTGTGGATCAGATATTTTCACTTAGGCAGATTCTTGAGAAATGTTTAGAGTTTCAGAAACCTTTGGTTGCTAACTTTGTAGATTTCAAAAAGGCTTTCGACTCTGTTGATCGTCATAATTTGTGGTTGATTGTGAAATCATATGATATACCAGACATGAACTTGAACATTGACTTGAACATGTTTGCAACATGTTCAAGTATTGCCATGGCCAGCACAATCTCCAGATATATCCCCAATAAAAAATCTCTGGGACAACATTGGACGATGTGTGCAATCGTCTCACTGACTGGTGTGGAATCTTGATGAGTTATGGGAGCAAGTCGACACTGGTGTGCAATTCTCCAGAACCATATCCGTCAATTGTATGACTCCATGTCACACCATATTGCTGCCTATATTGCTGTTCACAGCGGTGCAACACCTACTGAGGCAGTCACATTATGCTGCATTATCTCAACTTCTAACCGCTGTAAGTGGCTGCAACTTAAATCATGATATGCCAATATGTATTGCTATGTGTGTGCTACATTTCACCCCTATCCCCTCAAGTTCAATGTCATGCAGTGTATATATCTTATAAAATATATAATTCAGGCTTGAAAAATAATATTTTGTTTTTTAATTTGATGCATATTTTATTAAACTACAATATAAAAATTTTATAAAGCCATCTGATTGCCATTCTTTAGAAGCACTAAATGGTATTGCTAATTTGCTTGTTAAAGTTCCTATTTGCTGAAGCAACCTTATGATTTAAGTTCAGAAGTTTGATTTGAACTATTATCAACAAAATTTTCCTTAAATTTTCTAAAATCTCCTAAAAATTAACCAAAAAAACTGTATTTTTTTTAAAACGGTAGGTTTTTTTTCCCATTTCACACTCTTTTCTGCCATAAACCTATTTCAGTATTTTCAGAATTATTTTTTATCATTTTTCCCAGCATTCTATTCATCTTTCCCACTCTTAAAATCGAAACTGGAAGTAAACACATCCTTCTTAGAAATTCTGGGTGCAGCTGCATTTAATTATGTATGGCTCACTGAGGCAAATAAGGAGCAAATGTTTGACACATGCTCTCTCTCTTCCGTGTGCTGTAAGTGACTTTATTTATTGTTATTCATTATTTACTTTTGGTGCAGCATATTGGATAAATAAATACCTCCTCAAGCAGCTGCTTGCCACAGAGGTCTGACAGGAGCCTGTCAGTTTATTTGCCATAATAGGTCTGTGAGGATGGCAGGACCTCAGCAGAAAAACAACACATACATCCATGCCTTACCCGAGGCCGAACCCACCCTTTGTAAAGTTAGTATTTGCTTTTTGCAGCTGCTTGCCACAGAGGTCTGACAGGAGCCTGTCAGTTTATTTGCCATAATAGAAGGTCTGTGAGGATGGCAGGACCTCAGCAGAAAAACAACACATACATCCATGCCTTACCCGAGGCTCGAACCCACCCTTTGTAAAGTTAGTATTTGCTTTTTGTATATTTAAACCGTAGTTTTCATTTCAGTGATTTATTTTTGTAAATTAGTGATCTTTTGGCCAATCGATAAGTATTGATTTTACATAGTTATGCTACATTGGATGGCCGGCCTACAATTTGTTGCTGTGGATATTTTAGCATCACATTAGGCTATATGTTAATTTTTATTTCATTATTTATTACTTTTCCAGTAAAACTTTGATCTGGTATCATTTCCTGAAAATAAATAAGGTCTTGGATATGGAAACAAATTCATTCTGTAGATTTATTTCCATTAGTCACTGATCTTTCAGTCAGCTGATTTATCAATCTTTCTGAGTTATTCTACATCAGAGGCCAACTTAAAAGTTGATGCAGATATTTTATTTAACATCCCATTAGGTTATATATAATTTTTCTTTTATTGTTTCTTTTTTTTTTTGGTAAAAAAACTTTGAGCTTGTACTGTTTTCTGAAAATGAATGTCTTGGATATGGAAGCAAAATAGACTTCCTTGTTACAGAAATCAGCCGTCATGTGGGAGGACAATTTCGGGAAGGCTTCACCTCTGCTAAACTCACTGAACATTTCACCCCCCCCCCTGTAGAAGAATATAATTTTTAATTATGAGTGTTTATGTTTATATTGAATGATTTTAAAGGAAATCCCCCCCCCCTCAATATACCTTGGCTGTTACAATGGACGATATAACGCCGTTTTGTTTTGGTTCACAAACGTTTCTGAACTTAGCCAAGATCACCAAACTTCAACTCCCAAAGAAAAAATTCATAATGTTTAATATAAAAAAAAGCCAAGATTTTTTTTTTAATTTCATAACCAGTTCAGAAAATCCTGTGAATGTGAGAAGTCCAAGTCATTTTGTAAAACACTGACCATGTTTAAAATATACGATACTAAAAAGAATCATTAAAAGAAATAAAAATATATTTCAGGTTTAATTTTCATTTGGGAGGAAATTTTCTTTCCATTAATATATAATTTAACTATATTTATTCATGAGGTTTCCAAACTGAAGCCTTAATTGTATAGTGCTATCTCGTTTTTCACCAAATTAAATTAAAAAACGCTTATTAAAATCAGTATGATTGCAAATTTGTTTATATTATTTATTTTCATAAAATTCTTAATTAAATTCTGTTTAATTTGGTTTAATATGGTTTATCTGACTCAGGCACAATTGGCTAAAATCCTGGAATTTTCTCAAAGTTTGGTACCGGGAAAAAAATTACAAAACGAGAGAAATATTTGCTTAAAACCCAAAAAAATTTTTTTATTAATCAGTACTATATAGCCATTTTATTAATGTACATTGTAATCATTTCTGTCTTAATTTATTTTAAACAATTTTTTATTTGCGTTGCTAGATGCATTTTTTTTACTACATGACCCTAAAAAAGTCCTATTAAAATAAAACATAAATCTGTTTTGTTAAATACTTTATTTTCAGAAAATCCAGAATTAAATTCTGATTAATTTGGCCTACAACATGCCATAATTCCTTCCATTAGTTATTTGGCAAAAAAGTTCTAAAGTTCAAGTTTTTTTGGCTGAGCATAGGGAGAAAATAGCTTGGCCTCTGGATGGAAACCTGTTTTTCAGGTTGGACACTGGAAGGGTTAAGAATATACAGGGTGTTTCAAAACTCTACAAATTTCAGTGGGAGATAGGGAACGGCCTGTAAATGGTAGCTAGGCGTAAACTGGAAGGAGAGCTGTGTACCAATCCCTAGTGATGATGCACAGAACCAGCCAGATCTATCACCTAATGTCCGAACCTGCCTTCTCGTGGTGCAGGCCGTTAGTACCTTTCAAAAGAGATATTCTCTTTTGGAAGGGAACGGAAGGGGAAGGCTACCAGTTCAGTAAGGCCTACTGATCTGGTCATATACGGCCACTTTTTTCTTTTTTTTCATCCCTGCTGAGGAGTGGTCAACTTCACAGGGTCCTGGTGATGACCATTTATACCTACTAGACTGGACTTGTTTATGGATTTGAGCTTGATTATGGATCCTGGACTTGCTGCACTGATGGGCCTCTGTTGAGGGAGAGTCTGCTGCTGTGTTTTTTGTTTGATTCTGGGTTGCCAGCTCTAAGTGAACAGAGGCATGGGATACCTTATATCAGCTGGTGGATAATCCTAATCAGAGGCCATCGCAGGTACCTGAACCTTACATAGCTAGTTGGGCATCGTCAAGCCTAAACTGGAGTAATGTGTCTCAGGCAGGCCATGTGGCTCTTGAAAAAGTCCACTTGAAAACGTGGTGCCTGAAGTTCCTACCAGCATCGGTGACTTCAGCCTTTAGCGGAGGAGGAACAGGTCTTTGCCCCATGCCTGCGATCAGGGGGCCGTTTGATATTGTTGGCCCTACCAATCTCAATAAACCTAATTTCTTTAAAAATCCTACTAATCATTTTCTCTCTGCAGGAACGTGAGGACATTACATAGAGATTATTCTCTTGATGTCCTCATGCAGGAATTCCAGCGCTATAACCTAGATATTCTAGGCTTGCAAGAGACCAGATGGACAGGTAAAGGTGAGATGCTTAAAAATAACTTTAAATTTCTCTTTACAGGGAGGGAGGATGGAAAGCATCACCAAGGCGTGGGTCTGCTGCTCAGCAGACATGCTAGTGATGCTCTTCTAGGATATGAGTGCATTAATGAAAGGTTTCTTACAGCAAAATTTCAGACAAGCATTAAAGACTTGAATGTTATCTGCTGTTATGCCCCCACTGAGGATTCTGATGAGGATGAGAAGGATAGGTTTTACAGACAACTTCAGGATATTTTGAATTCTGTCAAGAAAGGAGATATTACCCTTGTTCTTGGTGACTTCAATGTCAAAGTTGGTAGCGACTCTGACCTTTGGGGAGGAGTAATAGGCCCTTTTGGTATTGGTAGCTGCAATGGGCAACGTCTCCTACAGGTAAGTAAACTCAATGGTTTCAGTATAACTAACACATATTACAAACACCGCGACATATATAAATACACATGGGTTTCACCTGATGGGCTGCATAGGAATATGATTAATTATATATTAATTAACAGCAAATGGGCTAGTTCTGTTAGAAATACCAGGGCATATAGGGGAGCTGAAATTGGATCTGACCATTACCTTGTTAAAAGTGTCTTGCAATTTAAACTTAAAAAGTGTTGTGCTAGGGTTAAAAAATTTACCTTTAATTCTGAAGCTCTGAAAGACCCAGTTATAGCTAAAGCTTACCATGATAGGTTACTTAGTCATTATGACAGTCGTGGTTTGCTTGATGCTGAAGTTAAGGAAGAATGGGGCCATTTTAAACAGGCTTTTTTGGAAACTAACAGTGCTCTTTTAGGGAGAAAGGAGCAGAGGAGGCAGAATTATTTGAGTGATGAGGTACTTGAGCTTATTTCAGAAAGAAGGAACTGCAGGAATGTCCTTAATCAGTACCCTACTAGTCCTAATAGAAAGAAATAACAAAGAACTTAATAAACGTGTAAAGGATCAGTTAGCTACTGATAAAAATCTTTGGCTTGATGGCCTGGCTGACAAAGCTGAGGAAGCAGTTAGACAGCACAACAGCAGAGAGCTGTACCAGATAGTTAATGTTTTGTGTGGTAGAAAACGAACAGGTATACAGGGATTGAAGGATAAACAAGGTAAAGTTATAGAAGGTGAGGATTCTGTCATGGCTAGGTGGGCTGAGCATTTCAGTGATGTTCTAAACAATGTAGTTAGTTCTACTCCCATTGTTTGCAATGATGATAGATGCATTGGTGGCTTTAATGTTGGCCCTATAACACAATCTGAAGTTATTTTGGCTATTTCTAAACTTAAACTTCATAAATCCCCAGGGGGTAGATGAAATTACTACTGAAATGCTTAGAGCTGGGAATGTTTCGGTTACCACTTGGATGACTGAAATTTTGAATATCTTTTACGATAAAGGCATGGTTCCTAAGGATTTTACCAGAGCTATTGTTATCCCTATTTTCAAAAAAAGTGATCACAGTTCTTGTGATAACTATAGGGGTATCAGCCTACTCTCTGTTCCAGGTAAAGTTCTTTCCATGATTGTGCGTAATAGAATTAAGAATCTGGTTGACAGGCAATTGCGTGATGAGCAATGTGGATTCAGAAGTGGTAGGGGATGTGTAGATCAGATATTTTCACTTAGGCAGATTCTTGAGAAATGTTTAGAGTTTCAGAAACCTTTGGTTGCTAGCTTTGTTGATTTCAAAAAGGCTTTCGACTCTGTTGATCGTCATAATTTGTGGTTGATTGTGAGATCATATGGTATACCAGACAAGTTAGTTAACATAATGAAAGCTCTCTACAGGGTGATTCAAAACTTATCGTTCAAATTTCGTGGGGAGGTAGGGAATATGTCAGGAAACTGATTTCACATAGGAAAGTATGTCCGCAAATGTACGCATGCATATGTAGAGGGCGCTGTGTGTACCCAACCAGTGTACAGCTCGCCCGACCACTCCCGACCTGATTTATCGCCCATGGATTTCTTTTTGTGGGGGGCCATGAAATACCATGTGTACGAGACCCCCGTCGACAGCATTGAATGAACCTTGAAATGGACCTTGTTGCACGAATAGTGGCCGCCTCAGGCATTGTCCGTGATATGCCAGGCGTTTTTGAAAATGTTTGGCGGTCAATGCAACGGCGCTGTGAATCCTGTGTCTGTGTAAATGGTCGCAATTTTGAGCACCTACTGTGAATCTGTACTTTACCTTGTTGGAATAAAAGTCACATTCGTTACCACTTAACTGTACTGTTTCCTTGTGTTCACTTTACTTGTCCATTTTGTTCATGTAGTTGACGTTTGCGGATATACTTTCCTATGTGAAATCGGTTTCCTGACGTATTCCCTACCTCCCCACTAAATTTGAACGATAAGTTTTGAATCACCCTGTATAATAACACTGAGTCATGTGTGAGAGTTGGTAAGTCTTGTAGCAATTGGTTTAGCATTACTTCTGGTGTTCGACAAGGGTGCATTTTGTCTCCTTTTCTCTTTAGTTTGGTTGTTGATTATGTTATATGAAATTCACTTCAAGGGAAAGCTTTTGGCCTTAAATTGGCTGGAGATACGAAAATTTCTGATTTAGATTATGTTGATGATTTAGCCCTTTTGGCAAATGATGTTGATGAGATGAACTCTTTCATTCGAGCTGTTGATGAGACTGGTAGTACAGTAGGTTTGGTTACAAACAGAGAGAAAACTAAAGTGATGAAAATTGGTCAGGCAGGTTGTGATTCAGTTAATCTGAATGGTTGCAGTCTTGAGCAGGTGTCACAGTTTAATTACCTTGGGAGCTGTGTAACTGATACTGGTGATGTGCGGCATGAGATTAACAGACGAATAGGTATTGCTGCCGGGACTTTTAAGAATCTGTGGAGATTGTGGAGAAATAGGCGTATACACCTAAAGACTAAAATTAGACTGTATAATAGTTTGGTTCTTTCTAGGGTTAGTTATGGTAGTGAAACTTGGCTGCTTTATAAACAAGATGACAGGAAACTTGATGCTTTTGAATCTAGATGCTTATGCAGTATCTTGGGCATTAGGTGGTTTGACTTTGTAAGTAATGATGAGGTTGGGCAAAGGATTCATCAAACTCCTTTGAGCAGCATATTGTGCAGAGAGAAACTCCGCTGGTTTGGCCATGTTGCCCGTATGGATAATTATAGATTGGCGAATAGGGTTATGAACAGTGTGCCTAGAGACCTGAGAAGGAGGGAGAGACCTAGGATGTGGTGGGCAGACAATGTCAAACAGGACCTTGTTAGAATTGGTGTACAGTGGCCGGATGCAGCAGATGTAGCTCAGGACAGATATGCTTGGAGAATTAAACTGCGCGGTCTGGTTGGACCTCCGTAGCCCATGGCTGCTTGAGATGATGATGATAGGGAACACCAAGACAAACCTTTTTCGTTTATGAATGTTTGTCCACTGACATAACCCTTCGGTGCTAGAGAGCGCTGTTTGGTGGCGCTGAAATTGGCTAGTGGGGAGAAGTGGGAATCGAGAATAGACTTGGCATTCGTAAATCAGACACATTATGTGTAACATGGAGTATTTCATGACTGCTGAGATGGCTGACATGCATCTGGCATATGGGGATGCTAATGGAAAGGAAGAGCTGCTGTGAGGTTGTACCGATAGCACTTCCCAAACAGACGTGCCAAAACCACCAAACATTTGTGCAAACTGATATTTCTGTCAGCGCCCTCTAGCACCGAAGGGTTACGTCAGTGGGCATACATTCATAGACAAAAAAGGCTTTTTATCTTGGTCTTCCCTATCTCCCATTGAAATTTGTACAGAGTGTTGAAATACCCTATATATATATTTAGTGGCACTTTGCTAAGTTTGGTTTGTCTCTTCCTGCTCTAGACAATTTGAAGTCCCAGTCTTTCTCTTGAAATGAATTCCTCAATATTATAACCATCTGGAAAAAGATGAACAAAAATGCAACCTAATCAAATGCCAGTAGTAATCAATGCAGGCTTTACCAACTCTCAGAACTCAGTGTTTATATAGAGAACACATTGACTAATTTTTTTCAGTATACTGTATGATCTCACAACCAACCATAAGTTATGGCAGTTTGCAGAGTCAAAGGCTTTTTTGAACTCTACAAAGCAAATAGCTATTGGTTTTTGAACACTGAACATTTCTCAATTATTGTCTAAGTAAAAATTTCGGATCTATGTGGATCCTACCATCTAATCCCACATTGTTCACCCTGAAGTTGACCATCAACTAAATGTTAAATATAATTAGGCATAATAATGCACAGAACAGTAGATTGATGTCCTCATAATTATCCCACAGAACTGCAATGACCTGTTGTGCAAATAGGGATAATACCTCTAGTAAAATTCTTAGAAACAACTCCCTTATAGAAAATGTCCAAAATTTCAATCAGTCATGAACTTTGAAGCTTTTTAGTAGTAATTTCATCTACCCCTAATGAATTGTGTAGTTTAAACTTAGTGATGGTCAAAATAACTTTAAGTTGTAAATATTTCCAATATTAAAGCCAGAGTAATGCATTTACTTTTGCTATAAATGATAAGAGTAGAGCAAACCACATTAGGCAGAAATCTAGAAATGCTCAGCCCACCTGGCCAAGATAGAAACCTCTCAATAATAACCTTATGATCATTACACTTAAATCCATGTATGCCATTATATCTTTTCTCTCATACAAAATTTTTACTATCTGATCCATATCTCTTTTGTTGTGTTTTCTTGCGGCTTTTTCTGTTTTATCAGCAAAATATTCTTATTAGCATCAATTTATCATAAACCCTTTATTAAGTTCTCTGTTAATGCTATCTATTAAGACCATTAGGGTGATAATTTTCAATCTCTGAAAAAACAAGTTAACTGATATAAGTAACAATAAACTGAATGTAGATTGGATAATTTTTCCCAACCTATGTGATAATACCAGAGTTTCAGAAAAAAAAGTCTAGGTCAAAAAAAAAATTGTTTTAATGAGATTTATTTTTTATTCATTTCATTAGTAATGAATTAAACATACATAGAAATTAAGACATTTATCTTCCCATGTGTTTGAAAGGAAAAGTTTAATATATTCTACAGGGTGTGCATGACTCTCATAACCATTCTTGGATTAAGCATGAATACTTGCTACTTTCACATAAGCACAAAAAAAAGTGGATTCTGTTACAAAGAAAACTAATTCTGAAGTTAAGAAATCGTACATCTTTTTATGTTTATGTCAGCCACTTCAGAATCATATTCATGCTTTTTGTTTCCAAGGGGTGTTTTCCTGACTGGCTTGAATGTTGAGTTGTTTATATTGGTTCTAACATATATGATCAGAAAACAGATTGCTCTTGTCATTCATGATTAAAAATTGTTAATTATCTCTATATGTATGAATTATGTGCAAATATACTTGCTTTATTATAAAAAGTATCTACCCTTTTCATATTAAAAAGCCCATTATTCCCATCTAGCTCAGTTAGTGTAATGGAAATACTGTACAACAGGCCAGATGACTTATGATATTTTATTAGGCCAGGTGGCTCCCAGCAATTGAATGCAAAAGGTTAATGTTATGCTTGATATATTGCTTATGTAAATTTTTATTTAAATATTTTGTGTATAGTATTGTTAAACTGAGAAGTGAATGCAAATTAAACTTTATTTTTTATTTGGGTTTTAGGACTGCTCTATGTTTGTTTCTATCCAGAGTAATGTTAGTCAAGTACCTTTTGGTCAGGTTTGCCAGATACAATATTCTCAGTGTCAGTCAGCTGAAGTTAGTATTCAAGTTCATGGATATTTGCTGGAGCCATCAGGTAATATTTTAAGCATAACTTGTGCTTAACCTAGCATTGTGTTGGTTGCAATAAAATAAAAAAAAACAAACACATATTGGTGAATGAACATTAAAATATAGTGCCCAGCAGATTAAAAGTATATGTTCTGTGGTTATGTTTTATTGATACACAGATAGTATGCATTTGTTTTTATTGTGGACATGTTTATGACATCTGTGGCTGTTTAATATTTTTACTTCTGAATTTGTCATGTGGAATCAGAACTTTTATTGGAGTAATAAAATTTGTAGTTTTTCCATCAGAACTAGACATTTAATAAAAGCAAAATTTACCATTTGAATGCAAATAAAGAATAAGAATAAAATATAGGATGCAGTTGTGTAGCAAGGTAATGCTGGGTCCTAGTCCAAGACTTCTTTTCTGGCCCTCCTTTCCCTCAAGAATATTTCTTTTGTAACACTTCAAAAGATTTTTAAACTTTTTCTCTTTGGGCCTTTTGACTGATCCAAATTAAATTAAAAATCCAGATAGCATATCAGGCACCAGGCAATATTAACTTGTCAAATAAAGTTAAATGAGGGTTTGTTAGATATATTGGCTTACTTATTGAGTAAAAAAAAATGAATAATAAATACCCCCTCAAGCAGCTGCCACAGAGGTTTGACAGGAGCCTGTCAGTTTATATGCCATAGTAGAATGTCTGTGAAGATGGCAGGACCTCAGCAGAAAAACAACACAAACATCCATACCTTACCTGGGGCTCGAACACAGGTCTCTTAGATTAGTAGCCAAGAGTGCTTACCACTCGACCATGGGACAGCCAAGAAATCAAAAGTTTGTCAAATTTTAAAGTTATAGCTAATCAAAATCAATTATCGTTGCTCAAGAGAAAAAAATACTGAAGTCAAAATATTCATATAACAAAGTATATTTCCAAAAAATTCTAGACTCACAATATAAACTGATGAATACAAAATAGTCTGAGCAAATGAAAGCTCATTTAAACATCTCAAAACTGACAAACTTCTCAACTAACATTATTCTCATTCCTATCTTCCTACTAACTCCGTGACCTAATGTCACTTAGTATACATGCAGCTACAACTGACACATATGTATTGCACGCTGGGAAAAATATTTGCTGAACTTACGATCATGCGCTAGCTATGACACAAGAGGGGGGCGTCCTTAACTCATGCATTTGCGACTGTCAATTAGAAGTGACTCTGAGGATTGTGCACATGCACATGAACAATCTTTAAGCAGATCAGGATGAGGAAAAATGATGGCCAACTAAAAATAATCCCCAAAATGATAAATATAGTGTCAATAAAGTAAAACTGGTTAAGCAAAAGTGAATGGGTGGACCATCATAACTCCCTCTCCCAAAGGGAGTCAAAATTTGAAATAAGAGATTTTGATGAGCAATTTTGAATAAAAGGACACTTCCTACATCATTTACATATTGCTGAACGTGTGTATAGCAACCTAATGTAAATACATATCAATGGCTGTTAACTGCATACTAGCATTATCGAGCTAACTAGTATCACATTCTGTACAATTCCAAAAGTTGCATACTATAACCTTTCCATAAAGCTTATTAATATCACTCCTAATCTGCTTAACTTCTAAAGAGGTTAAAGAAAAATTCATTTACATCAAAATCTGCTCTTTCATGGAATATAAATGCAGATGCATTAAGTGGAATCATCTTTACGTTCCCCTCCCAAGGAGTTTTGCTAGTGACTGTCTCAGTCAAACTAGTCTTTGTTGTTGGAGACAGCTCTAAAAGGGTACAAAATTTCAAGACGTGGTCAGCTCATATATATGCAAACAGACGCTGCCATTGTCATCCTGATAGTTACTCATCATTGATACATCAATATCACTGATGATACTGAACAGATTTAAACACATATACATCGTATCTAAGTGTAAAGACAAGCTGTATCAATGATTTATCATATACAATGCTGACATTTCCATCCAATACAAT
The DNA here is from genome assembly GCA_038380435.1 of Ryuthela nishihirai. NCBI lineage: Eukaryota > Metazoa > Arthropoda > Arachnida > Araneae > Heptathelidae > Ryuthela > Ryuthela nishihirai. Next base: position 18,182,089 of record JAWZYU010000001.1, on the reverse strand, counting down.
TCCATCAATTTCATTTTTACAATAAGAATCAATTTAAATACAAAAAGTCACTTCAAATAACAAAATACACCTCAAAATACAATTTATTTAATCATTGTATACTAAATTCTCTCATTCTCATCATTCACATCCATAAACATTTTATAATTCCTAAACTCCTTAATGTAAACTTACAACACAATTCAACTTTCAGTGGAAACGAAAAAAACCTACAAAAATTTATAATTACACTTTGAAATCATGTTAATATAATATATAACTTTTTATGGTTCAACTAGAATTTCAGATGAACCAGAGTACATAAAAAAATTCTAATCACTTCACATTGTAAACTCAAATATAAACCTCAAATAATAAATTCACTTTTCAAAAATATCGAAACTCCAAAGTTTCAACATGAAATTAAACATTTCAAAATCTCTAGGTATGAACGACAATGAATAATCTTCAGTCATTTTCATCTTCATCTATTCCAGAGAAAAGAAATAAAACATCAAATGATTAGTGCCACAGTGGAAGAATAATAAATATACTTAAATTTTCATTATTGGCACTCTGTTGTGATAAATTATCATCCATTCGTTTCATGGAGACTTCATTCTCACGTCGATTGATAACCTATATGTAGGCACTTCTGAAGATCTGATGCTAGTTTGTCACTCCTCAGGCTGTCACCGTCTCATTGACATCTCACTACGCTCTTGACGTCGATGGAACAGCTGAATCTGGCTTTACTATCCTTTTTCCTGTTGTATGCAATAAGTTATAATCCAATTGTTTCATCTCTTTTCTGGTTGGTAATGGTTCATCATCATCCTCAGAGACATTGTTTTCCTGTTTTTGTTGTGGAGCATTCAGATCATTTGAGACTACTGATCTGGAATATTCTATGGAACTTTTATACTGTTTAATGTTTATGATATTGAAGTATCCTATGAGGTATTAGTGGTTATATTGGCTAGTTCATAAAACAAATGTGGAAATTTTTTCTTTGCAACATATGGTTCAGCATATAATGGTACAAATTTCTTTATGAACCCTCTTTCTTTATCACTTTTATGGTGTGGTTTAATCAAGACCTTATCACCTACTTTAAATTCCATATGTCATCGTCTTTTGTTATAATCTTTTCATTACATTTGTTGTGCTCATAGGGTACTGTTATCTAGTGACGTATCTTCGGGCTTTGAAATGACTTCAATATGCTGTTCCATTCTAAACTCAATGGTTTGTGGAGATGGGTTGACCAATGAGTCTGCCCCAGGGTAATGTCAGCTCTCTTCCTATAAATATCCTTGAAGGTGTGAATTTAGTTATTTCATGTAATAAAGTGTGCAGAGCAAAGGAAAACTGTTGGAAGTATTTATCCCAGTTACTATGTCTATTTTTCACATATGGAGCAGCTATCATTCTACCAATATTTTGATTAATTCTCGTGGTTAAATTTGACTGTGGATGATATGGAGTTGTATATATGAGTTTTATTTGAAACTTTTCACATTCTTCAGCAAGCACATTTGAAATGAATTGGGGCTCATTGTCCGAAACTATACTCTTTGGTACCCTGTATCAACCAGATGAGAGAAGAAACGATTGGATTATAACCTATTGCATACAACAGGAAAAAGATACCAAAGCCAGATTCAACTGTTCCATCAACGTCAAGAACATAGCGAGATGTCAACGAGATGTTGACAGCCTGCAGAGTGACAACCAGCAATGTAGTAGTAGTCAACATAGAATAGATGACATCATCAAGATCTTCAGAAGTGCTTACATCTAGCTTATCGATCGACATGGGAATGAAGTCTCCATGAAATGAATGGATGATGATTTTTCATAACAGAGTGCCAACACTGAAAATTTAAGTATATTATTATTCTTCCACTGTGGCACTAATTTTTTTATGTTTTATTTCTTTTCTCTTGGAATAGATGAAGACAGAGACAATTGAAGATTTATTGTTGTTCATACTTAGAGATTTTGAAATGTTTAAGTTCATGTTGAAACTTTGGAGTTTCGATATTTTTGAAAAGTGAATTTATTATTCAAGGTTTATAGTTTGAGTTTACAATGTGAAAGTGATTAGAAATTTTTTTATGTATTCTGGTTCATCTGAAGTTCTAGTTGAACCATAAAAAGTTACATATTAAAATTTTAGTTGAACCATAAAAAGTTATGTATTATATTAACGTGATTTCAAGTGTAATTATAAATTTTTGTAGATTTTTTTTTTTCGTTTCTGCTGATTGTAAGTTGAATTTAGTGTTGTAAGTGTACATTAAGGAGTTTAGGAATTATAAAATGTTTATGCATGTGAATGATGAGAATGAAAGAGAATTTAGTATACAATGATTAAATAAATTGTATTCTGAGGTGTATTTTGTTATTTAAAGTGACCTTTTGTATTTAAATTGATTCTTATTGTAAAAATGAAATTGGTGGAATTGTATTGGATGAAAATGTCAACATTGTGTATGATAAATTATTGATACAATTTTTCTTTACTCTTAGAAACAATGTACATGTGTTTAAATCTGTTCTGCTGGAACTGCATATAATTAATGATGGAACTGCATATAAATTCATTTATAAACTTCTTTGCCCAATTGTTGCTGTTGTATTTCTAATGGGAAATATTTCAACCCATTTTGAAAAATAATCTACTAATACCAGAATATATTGGAATCCCCCTTGTGTTTGTGGATACATGCCCATTAAATCCATGCTTACTGTTCCATGGGTTCATTTGAGATCATGTTTTTCATAAGACCACAAGGACAGTTCTGATTGAATTTTGTGGTTTGACAAATTAAGCATATTTCTACATAGGTTTTTATGTCCCTTTTCAAAGCTGGCCAATATGCTCTTTTGGCTACCTTCTGATATGTTTTACATGTACCTAGATGTCCTGCTGAGAGTACATAATGCAATTCTTGGAGTACATACTCTCTTAAAGTCTTGGGGATAAATGGATGATAACTTCCTGTTTGTCTCAGTCATCTGCAGTAGTACAAAATGTCATTAATTAATTGAAAATGTTTGTCTCTTCCAACAATACTTGAATCTATACTAGGATCTAGAACAGGTGTCGGCAACCTATGACCTGTGGGTCACCAAGTGACCAATTTGATAATTTCAAGTGACCCACTTGAGTTCTGCAAATAAAGTATAATATATAAAAATAAATTATAAAACATAAACATGAAACAAACACTTTGAGAAAGTATAAATAATAAGATTAACATTTTGGTTTGATTACAAAGTTACAGAAATGAACATAGGCGGAATACAGCGACATTGTCCAAACAAATTTCATCATTACTCAACGAGTGTGTCATTCGTTTATTCACGTTAAAGACGAAGTAGATGTGTGATCAGCATGTGATCAGGTCTCCTATTGGTCGGCTGAGCTCTCTGACTGCGTGCCACCTGCAGTCAGAGAGCCCAGCCCACCTGCTATAGGAGCCCTGCCCACCACCAATAGGAGCCCTGCCCACCTGCTGATCACGCATCTACTCTTGTCTATGTTTACTTCGTCTTTAACATGAATAAACAGTAGTTCAGAAGCGCGAGAACAGTTGCCTAAGCGAAATAATAATTATTTTTATTACCATGGACAAACGAAAATCAAAAAAGATGTGTGGACTGAAAAGTATGGATATATGGAAAATGGTGACAAATTGATATGTACTTTATGTACAGATATAATTACTGCCAGGACTTACAATATTGAGCGACACTTTTCTCCAAAACATAAAGATGTGAGTGAAATGCCAAATGATGAAAAATATGAATACATTGCTAAACGTGTATTAAATTATGGTAAACAAAATAACGCTACATCTGCCAGCTTTATTGCAGCTCTTAGTATTGGTACTAACAGAAAACCGTTTACAGACAGCGAATTTTTGAAAAACGCATTCATAAATTGTTCCGAACACTTATTCAATGACTTTGCAAATAAAGAACAAATAATTGAGAGAATTAAAGAAATGGCATTGCAAAACATATTGACGCACAAGTCAAAAATGATTTGTTATCTAGTGACGTAATTAGCAATGTAATTAATTACATTGCTAATTACCGATGTAATTAAAAATCAATCCAAAGTGAATGCACAGTATTCCCTGTTAAGATAGACATCAAACATTAATTAATAGATTCTGAAAAAAATTCATCACCGCCACGGCGGGAATCGTACCCGCATCTCTCCAGATTCATGCCAGAGTGCGCTACCATTGCACCATGCATCGGATAACAAATATTTTCAGAATATGACTTTATAAATCTTCTTCCTGAGACATGACTGAGACAGCGCCATCTATACTCAAGGAGATGCAACTTTTTCAGTCGTTGCATTTGATTATCAGATGTTAATGAGAAGGTCGCTAACGCTAAGACATTAATATATAATTAAAAATCAATCCAAAGTGAATGCACAGTATTCCTTGTTAAGATAGACATCAAACATTGATTAATAGATTCATTTCATTGATTAATAGATCAATCAGGAAGAAGATTTATAAGGTCATATTCTGAAAATATTTGTTATTTGACGCATTGGTACAATGGTAGCGCGCTCTGGAATGAATCTGGAGAGGTGCGGGTTTGATTCCCGCCGTGGCGGCGATGAATTTTTTTTCAGAATCTATTAATGTTTGATGTCTACCTTAACAGGGAATACTGTGCATTCATTTTGGATTGATTTTTAAATATATATTAATGTCTTAGCATTAGCGACCTTCTCATTAACATCTGATAATCAAATGCAGCGACTGAAAAAGTTGCATCTCCTTGAGTATAGATGACAGTGTCTCAGTCACGTCTTAGGAAGAAGATCTATAAGGTCATATTCTGAAAATATTCGTTGTCTGACACGTGGTGCAATGGTAGCGTGCTCTGGCATGAATCTGGAGAGATACGGGTTTGATTCCCGCTGTGGTGGCGCTGAATTTTTTTCAGAATCTATTAATTAATGTTTGATGTATACCGATGTAAATAGTATGGCTAGGCTGGCAATTATTAGATTTGCATCAATAAATAGTTCGAACGTCATTGAAGAACTATGTGTTCTTGCTTCAATGAATGACACGACCAAAGGCAATGATATTTTCCATCAAGTACAAGAGTTTACAAATTTCATAAATGGGAAAATTTTGGATTTAAAAAGTAAATTGTTTTCCATAACAACTGATAGTGCTCCAGCTATGAGAAGAAAAAAAGTTGGATTTGTGAAACTAATGGAAAATGAACTTGGCCACCCACTTTTATCGTTCCATTGTATCATACATGAAGAAAATTTATTTGCAAAGGCATCTATGCAACAACTTAAGGATGTAATGGAAAAGGTTGTTAAGATCGTAAACATAATAGTAGCATGATCTGCATTAACACACAGGCGCTTCAAAGCTTTTTTGGAGGAAATTGAATCAAAATATGGAGATTTACTGTTATGTGCTGAAGTACGATGGTTAAGTCGAGGCAAAGTTCTTAATAGATTTGTAGAGTGCTTTGATGATATACAAATATTTCTTTACGAAATTGGTGAAAATGATCTCGAGCTCAGTGATAAACAATGGTTTTTAAGACTTTTATTCTTAACAGACATAATGAACCATTATAATGATTTCAACTTATGACTCCAAGGAAATAACCACACAATTTTGAAAATGTACAAGGAATGGAAGAGTTTTTGTTTAAAATTAATATTATTTGAAACAGACATAAAACTAAAATATTTCTTTTCTTTCCCTTACTAAAAAGCCAACATGAGAAAGAAAATATCGATGAAAGCAATCTAAATATGTTCGAAAGTTGTATTTTGAAGAGTAAAGTGAATTTGAAAGTAGATTTCAAAGTTTTAAGAAGCACGGCGAAATGTTTACATTTATAATAAAGCCCAATGAAATAGAGGAAAATGTTTTAGATTTGCAGTATTTTGAATATCTTAAAATTGACAATTTAAGTTTAGAAATGATTGATTGTAAAAGTTAAACGTTGTGGATGGACAAATTCAAGACATTGTGGAAAGATTTAGAAAACACTGAAGATAATCATCTCATGATATCATCATGTTGGGCATAACTTCCTACGAAGTTTTCATCTTTGAAAAAATATGGCTTTGCCATTTTGTCTGTGTTTGGTTCTACTTATAAATGTGAACAAATATTTTCACACATGAAATTTATTTTAAGTAAGAACAGTAGCAGATTAACTACCGAAAATTAGACTCTTGTATTCGTCTAAGTATGAACCAGACTTGACTAAATTGACGTCACAAATTCAGCATCAGGGGAGCCATTGATAACGAAGAGAACGCTTATAAAGTTCATAAATTATTAATGAACTAAAACTTGACAATTATATTTGTTTTTATAATAATTAGAATTATATATATATTTTATGTTTTGAGTTTAAAAGCATATTGTAATAGTTTTTTCAATAAAATTTATCTTATTATTCACTAACAGACTGTTTTAAAATGAAAATACCCATTGACCCGAACTGTCTTCTTAATAGTCACAATTTGGTTGATTTTGATCTGCAGCCAAAAAAGGTTGCCGATGTCTGATCTAGAAGTAATTCATCAGTTTTCGAATAATGGTATACATTTCCGTATTCTAAATCTTTTTGTTCTTTAACTAAGTGTTCATTTTATTCTGCGGGACCTATTGTAGCGAGTGAGGGAGCAAAAGGCTTATCCTCCAGCTTTGGCGTAAGTTCTGCCAGCCACACAAGACAGTGCATCTGGTAGCTGATGTGCACTTTCCTTTTTGGTGCTTGACCTTGAAATTGAATTGTAGGCACAATGCCCAGCCCATTAGATGACCTGTTAAATTGGTGGATGTCTGCAACCATTGTAAAGCAGCATGGTTGGTAAAAATGTTAATGTTGGAAGTTGTAATGCTCCAAAGATTATTAACTTTTCAAGTTGGACCTTTTGTCTGATCCAAATTTATTCAAAATTCTGGATGGCTTTGTCAGGTACCAGGTAATATTAATATTAACTTGCCAAATAAAATTGAAATAGGGTTCATTAGGTATTTTTTAGCGTTACTTATCGAGTAAGAATTCAAAAAGGATTGTCAAGTTTAATTAAAGTTTAAATCTAATAAAAAAAATCAATTTACTTTGCTCAAGAGAAAAATAGCAAAAATTCAAAAGTTTTTAAAACAAACTAAGTTTATTTCCAAAAAAATCAGACATGCCAAATTCAACAGAAGAATACAAAAGTTGGAGTACTAACAACTTGCATCTATCTAAATCTATTACATCTCTCTCCACTACAATACATCTCCACTAACAATACTCTTTCTAACTCATTCTGTTAACTCTGACTACTACTATGCTGTCAATTCTTAAATGTATTCTGACTCTGTGACCTAATGGCACTTAATTTTAACATGCTGCGTACAAATGTGGCATGTGTCTGTTGCATGGCAGGAAAACATTTGAATAATCTGATGATCACGTCAGATTATTCAAGCTATTATTGAGATTATTTAACCGAGCTGTAGGAGTTGCACATGCACTACTCCTACAGCTCGGAAACGAGAATTGTGATCAATAATAATAATTTATATTACAATATAGTAAACATTAAACAACAATAATACTTTGTTTAATATTTATTGTAATATCCTATTGAGGCATTAGTGGTTATGTTGGCTAGTTTGTATAACAAATGTGAAAGTGTTTTCTTTACAATATATGGTCCAGCATATAATAGTGCAAATTTCTTTATGAACCCTCTTTCTTTATCACTTTTATGGTATGTTTTAATCAAGACCTTATCACCTATTTTAAATTTCATATGTCGTCATCTTTTGTTATAACCTTCTTGTTGCTTTTGTTGTGCTCATAGGGAATTATCTTGTGCCTTTGAAATGGTTTGAATATGCTTTCCAAATTCAATGGATTGTGGAGATGCATGTTGATCAATGAGTCTGTCCCAGGGTAATGTCAGCTCTCTTCCTATAAATATCGTTGAAGGTGTGAATTTAGTTGTTTCATGTAATGAAGTGTGCAGAGCAAAGGAAAATTGTTGCAAGTATTTATCCCAGGTACTATGTCTATTTTCCACATATGGAGCAGCTATCATTCTACCAATATTTTGATAAATTATCTTGGTTAAATTTGACTGTGGATGATATGGAGTTGTATATATGAGTTTTATTGAAATGTTTCACATATTTCAGCAAGCACATTTGAAATGATTTGGGGCCCATTGTCTGAAACTATACTCTTGGGTACCCCTTACCTGCATATAAACTCATTTATAAACTTCTTTACTACAATTGTTGCCATTGCATTTCTAATGGAAAATCTTTTGTCTACCTTCTGATATGTTTTTCATGTACCTAAATATCCTGTTGAAGATATATCATGTAGTTCTTGTAGTAGGTACTCTCTTAAATTCTTAGGAATAAATGGGCGATAACTGCCTGTTTGACTCTGTCGTCTGCAGTAGTACAAAATATCATTAGTCAAAAATGTCTGGCTCTTCCAACAATACTTGAAGCTATAATAGGATCTAGAGGTAATTTATCAGTTTTCAAATCATCATCATCATCCTCAAGCAGCCATGGGCTATGGAGGTCCAACCAGACCGCGCAGTTTAATTCTCCAAGCATATCTGTCCTGAGCTACATCTGCTGCATCCAGCCACTGCACACCAATTCTAACAAGGTCCTGTTTGACATTGTCTGCCCACAGCATCCTAAGTCTCCCCTTTCTTCTGAGGCCTCCAGGCACACTGTTCATAACCCTATTCGCCAATCTATAAGTATCCATACGGGCAACATGGCCAAACCGGCGTAGTCTCTCTCTGCACAATATGCTGCTTAAAGCAAGTGCGCTAACCACTCGGCCGTCCCGTGGCCGAGTGGTTAGCGCACTTGGCTACTGATCTACGGGACCTGGGTTCGAGCCCCGGGTAGGGCATGGATGTTCGTGTTGTTTTCTGCTGAGGTTCTGGCATCCTCTCAGATCTTCTACTGTGGCATATATACTGACAGGCTCCTGTCAGACCTCTGTGGCAAGCAGCTGCTTGAGGGGGTATTTATTATTTATTTTATTAAATTGGCGGACGTCTGCAACCATTGTGAAGCAGCATGGTCAGTAAAAATAGTAATGTCGGATGTGTCTAATTGCACTTTAAAATTTTCTAGAGCCTATATTACACTTAGAAATTCTTTTTCAGTCACTGTATAATTTCTTTCAGTGTGACTCAAACTACGACTGGCATACATGATGATGTGTTAACAACTATCATCCTGTATTTGGCTAAGCATAGGACTGAGACCAACACCGGAAGCATCAGTGTAAATCCTGAAAGGTTTGTACAGGAGCACACTAACACAGGAGCATGACACAACGAATCTTTTAAGGTCTGAAATGCTGTGTCGCAAACAGGTGTCCAATGTATCCATTTTTGCTTTCGGCATAATTCACATAAAGGCTCAGCAAAATTAGGTACAAATTGATGTTGCTAACCACACTTTCCTAGAAATCAGCTAAGTTGTTTTGAATTGTGCAGTGTGGGAAATCGTTCTACGGCTTCGACCTTATTAGGTAATGTTGTAATGTTCTTACTCCATTTGCATTAACCGTAAAACCGAGGTATTGAACATCTTCTCGGAGAAATATGCATTTAGATAACTTAATGGTGAGCCCTGCTTCTCTTAACCTTGAAAATACCAAATCTAAATCACGCAGATGCTCAGAAAAATCAGTGGAATAAATAACTATGTCATCTAAGTAGGATTCACAAATTTTTCCTTTCAGATTGACCAGAACCACGGACATAAGACGTTGAAAATGGCGGGTAATTGATAAGCCAAATGATAAACAACGAAATTGGAATAATCCATCTTTTGTGAGGAAAGCAGTTTTGGGCCAATCTGGTGGTTGTACAGACACCCGCCAATATCCTGAAGACAAATCTAGTGTGCTAATAAATTTCTTGCCAGCCAGTTGTTGTCAGTAGATTCTGAATAATAGGTAGTGGATATCTATCGGGGACTGTGACAGTATTTAGTTTTTGATAGTCCACGCAAAATCTCAAATCGCCAGTTTACTTTTTAATGAGGATGACCAGTGAAACCCAACAGTTAAAACTTGGTTCTATTATTCCATCATTTAATTTGTGCAGAGATTATTTCTTCTTTACTTGGAGGATAATTGTATTAGTTACTATAAACAGGTTTACTTTTGCCTGTGTTGATATGATGCTCTAAATTTTGACATCTGCCAGGATAGTTGTTAAAAAGTGTAATCAAAATCACGCATAGTAATTAGCATTGAGCAGAGCTTCTAACTTAACTCTCTCATTATAATCTAAATGAGTGCTGTCAGCATGTTTTCTAATATCCAATTTTATCTGGTTGACATCAAGTTTTTCTTTCATTGTTGCTTTCAGCGAAATAGTATTATTAACAAAATTGAATTCTATCAAGTGTTTTCGTATTGCATCCATTCCTATCAAGGAGTCATATAATAACTCATTTATTACAACAAATTTAAATCTTATCTCCACATTTTTTAAAGTGATAGGCAATTCAATAGTTTCTTGTGGAAAACTGCTTGGAACCACGTGCTAAGTTTAAAGGTCCATGGCACCATGGCTGCAATTTCAGTTTACAACTTCTCTGAATTTTATCCCATACTTTCTTATGTAGACCATGAAATATCAGATCCTGTGTTGACAAGAGCTATGAATTCAATTTTTTTTCTTGATAAAGCTTCACAAAAGGTAAATCTAAAACATTATGTGTATCTACAGTGGCAAGACTTAACTCATCAGAGGGCTTTTTTTTTTTGAGGAACTTTGGCCTCTTGCTTCTAAGATTCTAATTTAAGTTTTCCGAATTGCTGGTTTTTCTGTAGCAATATTGCTCTGTGTGCCTAGTCAGCCACAAAAATTACACCTGAAAGTCTTTCTATTATTCACAGAAAAAGTTTTTGGTCTAATTTCATTGTTGGAAGCTTGATATGGAACATAATCTCTGCTTCGTTCGTTTTGCATTGTTGTATGCTTGTTGGCGCAAATTGTCTGAACCATGTAACTTCTGGTTGTGCAGGAGTCATTTTGCGAGATTCAATCTGATATCTCTACTTTGGCGAGGATTGTATCCATTGTTGCTTTAATGCAGTTTTTGAAGATTCTCTTCTTGTGGTGTATTGATGAGCCAATTTAACTAAAGTTGAAATTCAATTTACATTTCATACTTCTAAAAATTCTCTTATGGGCAAAGGTAATTGTGACATAATACAGTTTATTTCAATTTCAGCAGCATCAGCATCGTACAGCTGGTATTCAATTTTGGCAGCATCAGTATCGTACAGCTGGTATAACTCTACTGTACTCTAGATGAATTTTTCGATATCATCTCCTTCCCTTTGCGTTCATGAAAACAGTTCTGTAGCTAACTGTGTGAAATCATTATATGCTGGATAGATTTCCAAGAGTTCGCTTTTAAAATCTTCCCAAAACTCTATTCCATGATGACATCCTACGTTATTCCACCATTGCTTAGCACATCCAATTAGACAAGATACTGCTAAAACCACCTTTTTGTTGCTGGGCACTTCATGTAAATGGAAATGCTCTTCCATGGACTTGACAAATATCCATGATGACAGACATTTCAAACCATCAAACCTTATCTCAGGTAAAGGCTAATTAACTTAAGGACTACAGTTAATAAATGGGTTGGCAACTCGTCATTGAGGCAATTGATAATACTCTGTTCTATCACTTGCTTCTGACGGAACAAAAGATGGAACTTTGCAAAGTTTATATGTTCATGAACTGATGTAGTATTATTAGCTAATTTAAGGGTTGTTGTTGTTCCCCCTATCCCCCCAAGGATCTTCAAGCTGATTCATTAACACTTCTGCTTCTTTCATCACATCCTGCAACCTAACTTTTACTAAGTAAGTAATAATGGTGGAATCGGCCATATTGCTAACAGACGTGTAGCAATCTGCCAAAATTTTGAAGTTTTTTTTTATCTTAAGCAGTGCTGCCACACAATATCTATGCTATCTTAAGCAGTGCTGCTACAACAATACAATAGTAAAGCTATACTAAGTTTGCAAATAAACTTGCTTATCAAAAAGTTTATCTATCGCATATTTGGACACTTCTAACTTTTGCATACATGCAATAAAGATCTTAAATAGCAATAATTGTGTTGAAATTTCAGTACCTTTGACTCATACAAAAGTAAGCTTCTTGCTCAACAAAAATTTTCGACTTAAGCTGCCGTTAAGTCTATGATTATTATGACTAATGAGCTCAAAAATTTGTTAACTTTGACAATCATGTTAAATAACATACAAATTATATATATATATACACACAGTCCCTGTGTTCAATGCGCCACTTTCTTTCTTGGCTCTGTAATGCTCCAAAAGATTTTTAAACTTTTTCTGTTTGGACCTTTTGACTGATCTAAATTAAATTAAAACTCCAGGTAGCATATCGGGTACCAGGCAACATTAACTTGTCAAATAAGGTTAAATTAGGGTTTGTTAGGTATATTGGCATTACTTATTGAGTAAGAAATCAAAAGATTGTCAAATTTGTAGAATTATATCTTGATCAAAATCAATTATCGTTGCTCAAGAGAAAAAAAATAGCAAAGTCAAAATATTCATATAACAAAGTTTATTTCCAAAAAAATTCAAGACTCACCATGTAAACTGATGAATACAAAATAGTCTGAGCAAATGAAAGCTCATTTAAACATCTCCAAGACTGACAAACTTCTCATCTAACATCATTCTCATTACTCTCTGATACTGACTATCTCCACTATCATTACTCTCATTCCTCTTAACCTACTATCATTACTATCTTCCTACTAATTCTGTGACCTAAGGGCAGGGGTGGCTCAGTCAGTAGCGCGCCAGGCTCGTAATCTGTAGTTCCCAGGTTCGAGTCCCAGCTGGGTCAGCGTTGAGATTTATCTCCGCAAAATTCACTGCCCTGCTCACGGTCAGTAGGGGACACCGATGGGCTTGGAAAGGTCGTTGTCCGTCGGATGGGACGTTAAGCCATGGCCCCGTGTGCACGAGAGCCATACCCTGTGCACGTTAAAGAACACGCTGGATGGCCTTGACGGGAGGCTACCATCTGTCTCCCAACAGCTGTTCCAGTGGGTCCCCTCCCCCAACCTTCTCTGAGCCTTCGGGGTCCATGTGACTTGGCCATTTAGCCCATGGTGTGCAAAAAAGTGCCGCTCAGAGGTAAAACAACCCAACAGCTGTTCCAGTGGGTCCCCTTCCCCAACCTTCTCTGAGCCTTCGGGGTCCATGTGACCTGGCCATTTAGCCCATGGTGTGCAAAAAAGTGCTGCTCAGAGGTAAAACAACCCAACCCAAAACCCTGTGACCTAATGTCACTTAGTATACATGCGGTGTACAACTGACAAGTGTGTATATATGAGTGTACAATTGTATATGAGTGTACAATTGTTTAAATTGAAGAGATATATTTCAACGTATTTAATGAATATTAAGGAAGATATCACTGAAGCTAACATTGATCAATTTTAGAGAAAAAATTGTCTTGAGCCGGGTGGGATATGAACCACTGGCTCAGAGCAGCTGGGACAAATACCTTCATTAGACACAGAGAATTTTGTACTGTAGGTAGAAAGTTCATAGCATCAATTAGAGGAGATCTTGATCAGCAGCCAGTAGCTCAGTGGTCCAGAGCACCTGACATGTTATCAGGAGGTTGTGGGTTTATATCTCACCTGGCTCATAACAATTTTTCCTCTAAAATTGATTGATGTTAACTTCAGAGTGATATCTTCCTTAATATTCATTAAAAATGTCTAAAAATATCTCTTTAAACAGTTGCGCAACTCGGAATGTACTAGCCATCTTCATGACATACTTGTCATTGTTTCTTGAGGCTGAGAGCAGCTGAAACAAATACCTACATGAGACACAGAGAATTGTGTACTGTGGGTAGAAAGTTCATAGCATCAATTACAGGAGATCTTGATCAGTGACCTGTAGCTCAGTGGTCCAGAGTTGGGTTGGATTGTTTTACCTCTGAGCAGCACTTTTTTGGACACTATAGGCTAAATGGCCAGGTCACAAGGACCCCAAAGGCTCAGAGAAGGTTGGGGGAGGGGAACCACTGGAACAGCTGTTAGGAGACAGATGGTAGCCTCCTGTCAAGGCCATCCAGCGTGTTCTTTAACGTGCACAGGGTATGGCTCTCCCGCACACGGGCCACAGCTTAACGTTCCATCCGACAGACAGCAGCATTTGCCAAGCCCATCGGTGTCCCCTACTGACTGTGGGCAGGGCGGGGAGTTTTGCGGAGATAAATCTCAACGCTGACCCAGCTGGGACTCGAACCTGGGAACTACAGATTACGAGCCTGGCGCACTACCGACTGAACCACCCCCGCCCCAATCAGTGGTCCAGAGCACCTGACATGTTATCAGGAGGTCATGAGTTCATTATCTCATCCTGCTCAAGACAATTTTTCCTCTAAAAACTGATCGATATTAACTTCAAAGTGATATTTTCCTTAACATCATAATTAGGTATATTTTATTTGAAATGCAATTTTATATTTGTTACACAGATATTCACACAGAATACCTTAGTTTCAGTAAACAGTATGTTCACAATTAAATTAAAATTTAATGTAATTAATAATTTGGAAACAAACGTATTGCAAATGGTTTGATCATTGAGGTCGACCGAACCCCAAGTGAATACAATAATGTAAATAACAGCTTCTATGATATGGTTTGCAGTATGTATTAGAGTTCTCATTTAGTAATACATAATTGAAAATGTTATCGGTATTCAGTAAAATTTCAATGATGTTAAAAAAACTTAAAATTCTCTGTTGTTGAGCTCAATGACAGAGAATTTTAAGTTATTTTTAATTAATTTCCGAGCAAGAAGGTCTTTTTAATTGGGTACTTCAATGATGTGTTTCTCTTGCCATATAATATCAAACACTTGTGTATTTTATGTTTTGCATGACTATGCATGTTGATGAGTTATTACTTGTATTTTGGATTGTTTAGTGATCACAACTAATACTGTTTCATTTAGCAAAAGTAAAGCAGAATTTCTGAATTTTGCTGTCTTAAACATTGCAATCATGTTTTGCATAGTACTTATGCTATAAGTAAATAAGGTAAAGACTAAATCAAATGATTTCTTCTATTCATGATAACTATAATATCATATAAGAACTACTTCTACATTAATATGGATTGTTATAATTTCAATATATATATTTTCATTTATAAATATTTATTATAATATATGATATGATAATTAATCATGAAGAGAATCAACTTCTCAAAGTAGCTATATAACACAATGTATTTTTCATTTCTCTGTAGCAATTAGGAATGATAGATAGACTAAGCAATTTAAAGATATTAAAATTAAAAACTTCTACTTGGCAGTAAGAAATGAGTATTCTTACTGCCAAAGTAAGAATCAGAGATCCACCAATAATTTCCACTCTGTAAATGATTCAAATATTTAGAGGAAAAATTGTCTTGAGGCAGGTGGGATACGACATATTAGGAAAGTAGGTTGAGAATGTTCATAACATCAGTTAGAGGAGATCTCGATCGGCGGCCAGTAGCTCAGTGGTCCAGAGTACCTGACATGTTATCAGGAGGTCGTGGGTTCGTATCCCACCCGGCTCAAGACAATTTTTCCTCTAAATTTTGAATCAATTTAGAAAGTGGAAATTATTGGTGGATACTTAATGAGTTGAGTTTAATAATTATTTGAAGAATCAGAGAATTTTATGATGAGAAAATTTGCTTTAATTTGTGCAACAGGAACCTGAAACATTCACTGTAATATTACACTGAGGAGTGCTGTTACACTAGTGTAGATTATGATTTCAATATAAAATATATTTTATAATAATATATAATTTTGTATTCTTCTGAAAATCAATCATGGGGAGAACCAGCTTTTCAAAGTAGCTAAAATGAATTAGTCCCATACT
This sequence comes from Ryuthela nishihirai, assembly GCA_038380435.1. Lineage (NCBI taxonomy): Eukaryota > Metazoa > Arthropoda > Arachnida > Araneae > Heptathelidae > Ryuthela > Ryuthela nishihirai. The sequence goes on along the minus strand of JAWZYU010000001.1, from coordinate 18,166,068 downwards.
GTTAGGAATGAAATATATATATTTTTTTATTTCGTTCCTTACAGTGTGAAAATAAATTAACATGACTTGCTCTTTATATATTTTAGAATATAAATTGTGGTTTCCAATGAGAGAACATTTATATGTATTAAAAATTGGAAATCTAAATATTTCTTCATATTTTACAACTGCATTTCCTTTACATTCATCTTTAATATAAAAATTTTAATTGTTAATTATGCATGCATTAAATGCAAAGCTGTTATAGCTTTATGTACGATTGTTTAGCAATTTTTAAATATATTCAGTTGAGAGCTTCAATGGATAAATTGTGAAAAATAAAAAAAAATAAAAAACTCATAACATTTGTACATTTCCTCAATATGGAATCATTTATAATTTACATATCATTGGCCTAAATAACAGTCAGAGATATATATTTAAAAGTGCTAGCAACTTTTATTTCTGATGAACGTTTTTTCTAATTATCATCATTCAAAGAAAAATTATGTTAAGTAAATTTAATTCTAAAGAAATATACAAATGTAGATTACTTACATTCGAATTTTTATAGGCATACTGAAGATTGTACACAATTGGAAATAACACTATAATATGATTAAAACACAAAAAAATTGGGAAATATGTTACAGCATTGAAATACCATGTTGCTAGCACAATGCTGTACCTGAACAGACTACCAAGGTTAATGGGATGTCACTTCCAGTCTTTTGTCCATTGGCCTCCTGTTATAGGAGGTGTTGGCTAGGCTTGTAATCTACATTTCTCAGGTTCAAGTCCCAGCTGTGTCAGTATTGAGGTTTATATCCACAAAACTCCCTGCCCATGGTCAGTAGAGGACACCTACATGATGGCTTAGAAAGGTCTCCATCCTTCAGAGGGACTTTAAGACATGGCCCCATGTATGGGAGAGCCATACTCTGTGCATGTTAATGAATAGCTGAATGGCCTTGACAGGAGTATCATCTGTCTCCCAACAGCTGTCCAGTGGGTCCCCTCCTTCAATCCTCTGATCTCCAAGATCCTTGTGACCTGGCCATTTAGCCCATTGTGTTAAAAATGCTGCTCAGAGTTAAAACAACCCAATCTACAGAAGAGATAACTGAAGTAGGGGTGTTCGATATTTTGCACCTGTGGTCCATTTTTTGATAATGGGAGTAATTCATGGGCTAGAATACTCTGCATTATATTATATGCACATTCAAATTTGCTTGATTGGTTAAATGTAATTTGTCACATTGAGTAGAAAGACTTGTGAACGAATAGTTGTCTTCATTACTCGACAACAGTTTTTACAACAGACTTTTTAATTATTGACAACCATTTTAATCATTACTCAACAACAATTTTTGCAACAGTCATTTTTAATCATTACTCAGAAGTCTTCTATATAAATAATTAGTGATTCTGGATGTTGTCCATGCTCATGCCTGCAAATGTGTTAGCATTTATAGCAGTGTTACTAAATAGTACATTATTTAAAATTAGAACCTTTTTTTATTAACTGCACTTATCCATTTTTTGTTCCTACTTTTATCATTGTTTCTTATCTGTAAAAATGAGTTATATGTATGTATATATGTATGAATGAAATGAAAGATGTGTCAATCATATTAAGATTCTGAAACACATCTTCCCTATTTACATTATTCCCTATAAGAAATTCCTGTCAGACTAACATGATCTTACCTTACACAAATTGTTTAAGAACACATCTGTCATGTTATTTAAGGACTGGGTGTAATTATAGATATGTGGTGATAAAGTATTTTCATCAACACAAAAATAGAGATGCAGCTCATATAATGGCAAAGTATAGGTGAAAAAGGAGTCCATAAATGATGACAGCAATCTATGCTGGTAAGTAGTAAGTCCCAGTGGACTTTTCCCAAGAAGTCATGATGCTAGGGCAGAAATGACATATCACAAAGTTTTTTTACATTTTATTTTACGTCACTCATCTTTTCTTTTTTAACTATTGCACTCCAAAATTGTCAATGGCATTTACTATGTAAGAATTGCAGGGAAAGTTTGCAGTTTAATGGGTGCTCCTTTTGTATGAGTTTATTCTTTAAAGATCATCTATGTACATAAGTAGGTAACTGCCACTTCATGTTTTATCTAATACAAGTAATATGGGAACTTATTGCAACCATCACAACTTGCTAACAACTCTCCTTGATTCCTTAATGGATACTCTGCAAAAGGCAGAGATGTAACATGAGTTCCATTTTTTACCAGCACTTTCCCTCTTTCCACTATACATATAGACATTATTGCCTGCAATTAAAATCATTAATTTCATTTTTTTATCTCATTTTCATAAAAAATGAAATAATGTGTTCACTTTGTTAAATAACCAGGTCACAAGGGTTCAGAGAAGGTTTGGGGATGGAAACCCACTGGACAGCTGTTAGGAGACAGATGGCAGGTTCCTGACAAGGCCATCTGGCATGTTCTTTAAAGTACACACGGCAGTGCTTTCCTGCACGTGGGGCCATTGGTTAACCCTTCCAGAGTTCCAGCCTGAAAAACTAGTTTGCATCCAGAGGCCAAATTTAACTTGAGAACTTTTTTGCCAAATAACTAATGAAAGGAATTGTAATATGTTATAATGCCAAATTAATCAACATTTAATTCCAGATTTTCAGAAAATCAAATATTTAACCAAAAAAAGACTGCAAGTTTTATTTTAATAGGACTTTTTTTAGTCAAGTAAAATAAATGCATCTGGCAACACAAATAAAAATTTATTTAAAAAACACTAATAGATAGAAATGATTATAATGCACATGAATAGAAAGAATGATTATAATGCACATGAATACAAAGACTATTTCTGAATAACAAAAAAAAAATTCTTGTTTAACCCTTCAATGCCCAATAATCTTAGAAAAGGGTAGAAGGTAGTAAAGACAAAGAAATAGCACTATTTGGACTAGTCCATTTCAAATCTTGGTTGTTCTGGGTGTTAAAGGGTTAAAGTAAATATTTCTTCAGTTTTGTTATTTTTTTCTCCATACCATACTTTGAGAAAGGTCCAGGCTTGTTGCAGAGTCCAATAAACAAGTCGACTTTAGAATATTTTTAATAAATAACTAATCAACAGAAATAAATCATGTTTTATACCAAATTAAAGAGAATTTAATTCTGAATTTTATTGAAGTAAAAAATTTGGACATTGTAGTAACATATTTAATTTTAATAAGACTTTTTACAGTGGTATCCCAAAAAAAGGTACATATTTCATAATTACTTCCAAAATCTTCCATTTTTAAAAATAGCAGTATTTTGTTAATTTTCAGGAGACTTTAGAAACTTTAAGAAAAAATTTGTTGGTAATAGTTCAAGTCAAACTTCTGAGCTTAAATTAGGGGATTGCTTCAGTATAGAGTAGTGTAACAAACAAATTGGTAATACCTTATATCGCTTCTAAGAAATGGTAATCAGATGGCTTTAACAAATTTCTTATGCCATATTTAAAAAAAAATGCATCAAATGAAAAAAGAAAATATTATTTATCAAATCTGAATTACATATTTTTTTTATAAGATATCTATAAAAAAAATTTAAAATGTCAATTTTTATTTAAAAAAAAAGATTTTTTTTTACTAAAAACGGATATAGACATCCTTGACCCTAGAAGGGTTAACATCCCATCTGATGGACAGTGATCTTTCCAAGTTCACTGGTATCCCCTACTGAATGAGGGCAGGCTGAGGAGTTTTTTTTTTTTTTTTGAGATATATCTCAGTGCTAGCCCAGGTGGGACTCAAACCTGTGAACTGGAGATTATGATCCTGGTGCACTACTGCCTGAGCCACGCCTCCCCCTCTGTAGACATCAAAAAACTTTTTTGTTTTTAGAGATAAATCAAAATTTCTTTTTGGATTGAATAGGTATTGATGAAATGTGATTTGTACTTTCTGAATTCCCCAAATGCTGTATTGCACCCTCTAATGTGAAAAAAGTTGAAAATTGCAAAATATTTTTAAATAATAATAATAAATACCCCATCAAGTACCTGCTTTGCCACAGAAGTCTGACAGGAGCCTGTCAGTTTATGTGCTACTAATAAACTAAACTATACTACTAAAAACATCTAGAGAGTTGTGGGTTCAATTTCCATCACATCAGTGATAAATGTTTTTCAGATAATTGTTGAAGCCTATTTCTACAGATAATCTATGTATTTACTATGGATGGATTTCTAATAATAATGCTTAAGCATGATTGACTTTCTCATTAACATCTAAATCATTAGCAACAATTGGATAAGTTGCCTCTCCTGAAATATAGATGGTATGAGGTCTGCCACATTTCAGTGGAAGATTTAATAGGTCTTGTTCTGGAAGATTATTAGCATCTGATGCGTGGTTTAACTGGTAATGCACTCTGGCATGTATCTAGAGCAGTGGTTCTCAACCTTTTATGCTTCACATACCCCCCTAAAATGTGTATGTAACTGGCGTACCCCTTGTATAGATAGATAAAACTAGTTATAGTATAACAATGGGAATAAAACATATATACATATATATACACATTAAATTTTGTATTCATAAATTACATATTTCAATAAACACAAATAATTACATAAACAATTTAACAAATCTTATAAAATTATAAACATTTTACTGGGTAACCATTCTCAGAAATTAATCAGTAGCAGTGTTGCCAAATTAGCGATTTTGTTACTAGATCTAGCGACTTTTGAGCTCTCACAGCATACCCAAAAATATTTTTCCGTGTACCCCACATTGAGAACCCCTGATCTAGAGAGTTGCAGGTTCAATTTCTGTCATGTAAGTGATAATTTTTTTCAAATGTTTTTAATAATGCTCCCACATAATTTTGCAATATGCTTCTGTAATTTTAAAAACATTGGACAGAATAGTAATTTTAATATGCTGCTATGGTGACTGTCACATCATGTGAAACTTGTTTCCAAATGACTTAAAGCATCATAGCAGCAGTGGAAGCAAGATGAGTTGTTGCAAACATCTTTAGTCTTATATATATAGTCTTTAAATATGGTTTTAAAAATTCTAGTATTCTTTGGTATTCTATTTTTTAGAAAGTGGTAAGTGAAAAAAAACTCTGGATTGGATAGACAATAGTAAGATATTAAGATTCATATTTTCCAAATAATTTTGGTATTTGGTTCTGTGCTATGAATTTAATGAATAAATTAGTTCTATTATTAATAATTGTTATAATTCAAGTGTTTGCTTGTCTGAAGATAGCAATAATATTATTTTCAGCTATAGCTTCAACTTATCCACATCCAGAATTGTTTAGTCACAGGATTGTATCAGGACAAATTGTTTATGGTATGCTCTTTAAACCTCCAAATATGGAAGCTGGGGAGAAGTATCCAACTGTCCTTACTATATATGGTGGTCCAGAAGTGCAACTTGTTACTAATACCTTTAAAGGCATGAGGTAATTTTAAAATTATGACTGTTTTTTTGCACTTTGAAAATGGTACACTGATATAATTGTTAAAGTGTGGAAACTTATCAGAATAATTTCCAAAATTAGCTCTGTTACTGAGATTTTTAAAATTAGTTTTGATAAGAATTAGTATGATTAATATTTTTAATATTCATATAAAGTCTAATATTTAAAATAAAATGTAAATAAATCATAGTAATTTATTCCTTTATGGAGAAAATATATCTTCTATAGATCTTTGCAAGAAGACGATAAACATGTAAAATGAAGAAGCACTTATATGGTGAAATTTCACACAGCTCAAAAGCTTACTTACTGAAAATACTCATTGTATTTTAATATATGAAATTATTTTAGAAGAATGAAATGCATAAAAAAATGTGAAAGCAATTAATCATTAGAATAATGAATTTAATTTACATTAAGACCATTATCACTTCAATGACACAGTTATTATAACATTTCTTTATTTGCCTAATCAACACAAACCATTGTACCCTGAACGTTTTATTAACCCACTTCTGTATTTGTTATACTCCACATATAATCTATTAGCTTTGTCATTTCAATGCCTCAAATTTTTTATTCTTTAACTGATCTGCTTAACCCCCAAGCATTTGTTTTTGAAGTCAGTGATACAATTTATCTTGGGCATCAAGCCACATAAATTCAGTATGTCCAAATAATTGTCTGCAATATACATTGCCAGTGCAAGAAGCCATTTATTTTTATATTAGAATTTTAATAATTGCAGTAGTTTTTGCAAGACATTGTGTGCAATGCATATCATTTGACTTGTAAGTAGGTTGTGAGGATACTCTAATCTCATTTAAAATACAAGGTATATTCAAAGATTGACATGCTTCTAGAAACCTTATTGACATGTGCTTCTGATTTTGAGTTGCTTCATGAAGTCCAGACTGAATTTTCTCCCTGATGGATATTGAATAAATAGTTTGGAAATAAATAGTAAACAATAAGAAATTTTTGCTAAAGTTTTTACTACTAGATGTGAACACTAATATGAATTTGCTATTGGTAAAAATTGAAGTGACATCCAAGGGATAATAATTGAGATTTGCATAAGTCACTGTCAAGATGCTTAAAAGAAATATTCAGAAGCTGGAGGAAGAAAAAAGTTTAGCCAAAAAAAATGACATCCCTTCCAAAGCAATTCTGTTTCATTCAGTTGTTAAATAGGACAATATAATCTAGTAATACTTTCTCAGATGTGTATCTTATGAAAAAGTTATGTTATATCAGCAGTCTCCATCTGCTACTTTGCATTAAATTTGGAAGTAGCTTTCAACTTTCACTTCATAAAGTATAGGTACTGTGGACCATCCCAGTGGCCGATTGGTTAGCATACTTGGCTACTGATGAAAGGGACCTGTGTTCAAGCTCCAGATAAATGTGAATGTTTCTTTTCTGTTACCTTTCTGCTGAGGTCTCATCTTTCACACAGATCTTCTCAGTTGCCTCTAATACTGACAGGCTCCTATCAGACATATGTGTCAAGCAACTGTGTAAAGGGTAATTTTTTTATACATACTACACTGCTTGTCATAATTAAAACAAAACATATTTCAAAATTGATAATAAATAAACTATGTTAAGATAGAACTGACATATAATGTATATAAAAGATATGCAAAGAAATTTAATGTAACATTATTCCAATGTATGATCAACTATATGTTTGAATCAGACCTCTATGAAAACACATAAGTATGACTTGGCTTAATTTCTAATTTGGGTGCCAATACAGTTAATTCTAGAATATTTAAAATTTTTAATAATTTCTTACAGGCATTGTCTTTCTGCTTCTAAAAGTTGGTGAATCATTGGTACATTGGAGGCAGTGCAATCTTTGGTTGTGTTGAAAAGTTTTTCACACTGCACCATAATAAGCCTTAACTGGCATAGTGCTTAGGGAGCTATCGACTGTTCCAGCAAGGCAAATTTTGTGCCTTGCTGGAACAGTCGCTAGCTCCCTAACCACTATGCTAGTTAAGTCCATGGTAGTCCTGCAAGTGGCTGTTACATCACAATAATGCAAGGTGTTCATATTTAGTACAACAGTTCAGACCACAAACAACACTGCAGTTCTCCAACTGCTATATTTAGCAGATATGTTAATTTTTTTGTTGTTACTCAGTCTCGCAACGTAAAATGGCTCAGAATTGGAAGAGTCTTCAGGGCATGTCATTCATCATTAGCAATCTGACACAGCTTTTGAATGGTTTTAAGAAAGAATTTCTGTAATTGAGGTAGTGATCAGCAGTGACTTCAGTCTTAGTAGGGCATGTCCTTGTATGAGAAGGCCTGTAAAAGCTAGGAAAGTAACTTCTAGGATCCTTCTCTGTTCTATATGTTGCAAATAAATAAATAATGCAATTTCTGTATTATGGAATCAGTTTTGGAATGTTGCAACTGTTGCTCAAAGACCTGGACAGGGCCATTCAAAATGCCCAGCCACTAATATGACTATTTTCTGGTTCTTTTGGCTTGTCAAAACAAAAATTTATCTGGTAGACAATTACAGTAGTAATTAGGCAAGTGTGAAAAAAACCACCCATCTGCCTCCCAGATGTGAACTCAGGATCTCCTGGTTACACACCAGTTGCTCTATTATTTGAACTGAGTTGGGGGCAATTCACATGCCTTCTAGCATTTAACCAGGAGATTCCGAGTTCGAGTTCTGGAGTCGGACATTTTTTTTCCTACTTTCCTAATTACTAGAAATGAATACCACTGTAGTGAACTTCATTCATTCATCATCATATCAAATTGGTTTGCCAGCTTACGATGGAGAGGTTATTTCCATCCAGAGCTTCAATGCTGAGCATCTGAATAATCAAAAGTATATTTCTTGCAATGTGGTTATAAAAGCTTGATTCTCATCAGTATGAATAGCATGGATCCAATCAACCTCATACCCTGACACTTAGAATCACATGGTAAAACTTCACAACACAACCATCACAACCTTCTATAATCAAGTGTGAATTGCCCACACCTTCACTCAAATGGTAGATCTAGATCAACTGGCATGTAACCAGGAGAGTTTGAGTCTGGATGGATCGATGGTTATTTTCACACTTGCTAATTGCTACAAATGAATAACACTGTAATGAGCATCATTCCTCTTTAGACAATTGCAATCTTGCCTCATAGCAACAGTAGAAAGGAATTTGTCTTTATTTTGTGCAACATATGGATTCAAGACAATTTTTTTATGTGTAGAGAAGTGGAGACTTGCTACTTTTTATTATTAGAGAAAGCTGTATTTGGTGGAGGAAACGAGTTAGTCTGGAGGAGAAATATTCATAAGTAGGGCATACCAACATCTACATCCTCTCCTGACCCTCCATGAGTTGAAATGCTATTAAAAGCTTTTTTTTATCATCATAGAAGTTTTTTCCACTTCAGGGCTCTTTAAAAAATGTGTAGAAACAAGTAAAAGAAATCAGAAGAAGCTGTACAATATCTAGAGTAGAGTTTCCCAATTTAATTTGACTACAGAACATTTTTACACTCAATTTTTTTGCAGAACTCTTAAGGAAAAATTATGTATTATGAAGCTAAACCACTAGACCACAGATATGTAAGGATAATAATAAATAAATGTTAAACAAGGATATTAGATTAACATAGTATTTAATTGTACCTATTTAGAAACAAAAATTGCATTTCATGTGTATGAAAAATTTAAATAATTTGTTTTCTATATTATGGAATTTTCTTATGGAACCCTTATTTTTACTACACAAGAACTCTAGTGTTCCATGGAACACCATGTGGGAAACCCTGAGCTAGTGAGTGTAGAGAAAGAATAGCATTAGAATTCTTCAGTAGGACTTTTGAAATAAATATGTCCACATGAAAGAAAGTAGTCTTGAAGGGGAATACCTTTAGCAATATTAAGGAAATACTATTTTGTGTATGTGAATATATATGTAAACTAAATTTCTAAGCTTCAAGATAAATCAGTTTACGGTCAATCACAAAATGGGAAAAGTTGTATATCATTAGTGCAAAACTTGTAGAAAATGTTGATACTTGTACAATTTATGAGTATATAATACGTCATTTTATTGATATAGAATGATTACAGTGTTGTTTACATCATAGTGAACATCAACACTGTGATATTAGAAGAAAACATTTACTGTGATTGAAGTGCATACTTTTATGAAACTGAAAAGTCTAATGACTACAAACATTCAAGAGGGTTATAATTTATTAAAATATCTTAATTCTTCACTAAGCACACATTGTTTGGCATCTAAGGGCAGTGATATCTTGATTAATTCTAAGATTGTAGGTGCATTAGCTGCATCTTCCAATGAATTGATTTATTGAAATGGATATTTTAGGGGGGGGGATAGGAAATTGGTAATCTTCAAGCATTATTTTACACTGAGGTTTGTTAAACTGGAATTCAAAATAAAGGAAACTAGAAACTTTATTTTAAGAAGTCTTAGTAAAATTTTCTATTTCAAAACCATATACAGTCGACCTTGGTTATAACAAGCATCAGGCAACCAACAAAATTTCATCGTTATAACCATTACTCACCAACAAAATTTCATCGTTATAACCATTATTAACCATATCAATGATGAATTGAATCTACCCCCCATTTTTTTTTAATTCTCAATATCTTGATAAAAAAGTTAGATTCAGAAAACAAAAGAAATATTAGAGAGGAAAAAATAATATAATTATTTGTATTAATAAACTTGTATAAGCTGCAATACACTTAATATTAAACATTTTGTTTGTGCATAATTTTAAAACATACACTTAATGCTAAACACACTTTATTCTCTGTAATTAAAAAAAATACTAATTAATAATAAACACAATTTCAGTTAGTCTTTTTATTTATGAATCTTGAAATTGATATTTGTTTTAAAGATTTCACTTTGATATTTCTCAAATTTCCTGTTAAAACACTCGATGCATTAAAAGTCATTATTTACGTCAGTTCCTTAAAAAATTGACTAATGTATCCATTGCACCTTGAGCTCGGGAGATTGTAGGCACTGATTTTGATTCACTATCACTTGTCATCATATCATTATCATAGTCATAATCATTATCACCATCTTTTTGTATGACTACCAGAGCATTTAAGAATGTTTACATGTTTCTACAGTTACCAAAATTTGTACATTATGTCTGTGTAGCATGCTCATTATAAAAGTGAGCAATTGTATGGGAATATGCATAAATAAAATCATTAGGGCTTTTTGCTCATTACAGCCATAATCACGTTATTTCTTTGCTCTTTACAACCAAGTTCGACTGTATATAAAATAGATGTAATCATCTGACTTTGAGGTGATGGTTGTTTTTAATGGTTTGTGTTTCTTTAAAACAAACTGCACCTAATGTTGAAAATTGGAATTGTTTAATGTATTATTTCAGAAAACGTAATTGAAATATGGATGATTCACTTAGATATATAAAGCTGTTTCGTATGTTTTTAAAGCAATATTCATGTTTGCTTTAAAATAATAATGGTATGAAAGCAATTTTGCATTTGCAATGGACAAGATTCTATTTCAATTTTATTTTATGGAAGAAGCCATAAATTTGGCTCTTATATTGTTTTAAGTAAAAATATGTCCAGCAGTCTGTATTGCAGTGATGTCCATTCGTTAGTCCAAGAAGAATTGTCAAGCTCCAGTGAAAACCCTTTATGATACCTTCACCCAGTTATGACTCACAAAGTGTACGTGTATGGAAAGAAAAGATAGTGCCATGAGTTCTGGGCAAGCTAAGTAGTCCATTGAACCTGAAAAAATTTACCACTACTTTATGATGTAAAGAATTTGGTCTGCACGCTTGTGTGGAAGTTTGACATATCTGTTTTAGTATTGCTCTTATATTTGGTGATTGACTTGAAAGTAATTATCGAGAGATTTTAATTGTTATGGGAAATAAATATTTTCAGGTAAATCACCAAATTTATAAGCAATAATCTTTTAATAGTAAATATGCAGTTACCTTTTGACTTTGAAGTCAATAAATCAAATAATTTTGTGAAAAAAATATAATTTTGCTGATATGCGGGATTCAAAAACCCATGTCTCTCCAAATTCATCCTAAAGTGTTCTAAGACCATTAAATTAATGCTGACTCTGTCTTTCTCCACTAATATAACCTATCAATCTCCTGTCATTGTTGGGGCGGGGGTGGCTCAGTTGGTAGCGCGCCAGGCTCGTAATCTGTAGTTCCCAGGTTCGAGTCCCAGCTGGGTCAGCGCTGAGATTTATCTCCGCAAAATTCCCCGCCCTGCCCACAGTCAATAGGGTACACCGATGGGCTTGGAATGGCTGCCGTCCGTCAGATGGAACGTTAAGCCATGGCCCCGTGTGTGGGAGAGACATACTCTGTGCACGTTAAAGAACACGCTGGATGGCCTTGACGGGAGGCTACCATCTGTCTCCCAACAGCTGTTCCAATGGGTCCCCTCCCCTAACCTTCTCTGAGCCTTTGGGGTCCATGTGACCTGGCCATTTAGCCCATGGTGTGCAAAAAAGTGCCGCTCAGAGGTAAAACAACCCAACCCAACCTGTCATTGTTTCATAGTTTAGTGGTCTTAGAACACTCTGGCATGAATCTGGAGAGATGTGGGTTCGAATCTCACACTTAGGCAAAACTTATTTTCTCCCCTATAAAACTATTTTTTTTGATTTATTGACTTCAAAGTCAACGTGCAACTCTGTGGATTTACTATTAGATATGTTGATGGCATATTTATGATTTGGCCAAACGACAGTTTAGAAGTTTTTTTCCTAACTTAATTTTATATTTCTGACCATAAATTTTATTATTGAACATGAAAAGTATAATCATTTTGGATATTTTAATCATATGGTATGATCATCATTGTGATCATCATTTAACAGAGATTTAGAGGAAAACAAGTTCAGTTTCTGTTACAATACCAAGTTAGTTTACATTAAAATCAAATAAAATTGAGATGCTTAATATAACTTTAAATTTCTCTTTTGAGGGAGGCAGGATAACAAACTTGATGCCTTTGAATCTAGATGCTTATGCTGTATCTTGGGCATCAGGTGGTTCAACTTTTGCAAGTAATGATGAGGTTAGGCAAAGGAGTCAGCAACCTCCTTTAAGCAGCATATTGTGCAGAGAGAGAGAGAGACTATTGGTTTGGCCATGCTGTCCATATAGATAATTATAGATTAGTGAATAGGGTTATTAACATTGTGCCTAAAGGCCTCATAAAGAGGGGGAGACTTAGTATGCAGTGGGCAGATAATGTCAAACAGGACCTTGCTAGAAATGGCCTAGTGTGGTCAAATGCAGCAGCTGTAGCTCAGCACAGACATGACTGGAAAGGAAAATTACACAGTCTGTTGGACCTCCATAGTCCATAGCTGCATGAGGATTATGTGTGTGTGTACATTATGTGGGTGGGTGGGTGGGTGGCTAAAACAGCTAAAATTTTGCTATTGACTTTTTGCTTGATGTAAAAAAAAATAATGCTTTTGTAATCTCATAAAGCAGACACCACTGAGTGTGATCAGCCACCAAGCTGAAAATGCCATATCGATGTATTCTGTACATAAGGGATTGATTAGTAGACCATACTAGTAAAACATACATTATTTCTCTTGAAAAGTTGTTTTAAGTAAATATTAAACTAAGATTGTGCTCTTTTTCAACTAGTTTGCTTGGGTTGATTTAGTTGGTAATATGTCAAGACTCGTAACTTGCTATTCCCAGATTCTAATATCCACTGAGTGTTTGTTGATATTTTCTTATTAACTCCCTACTTTGCCCTCAGTGAGAAAGCGTCACTGATGGGCTTGGAAAATGTTGCCATCCATCCATGTGAAGGTAAACCAGGCTTTTAAATGCAAGAACACCATACCCTGTTCACATTAAAGAACATCCTAAATGACTTTGATGGGAGGCTTCATCTTCTAATAGTTGTCCAGTGGATCCCTTTCCTATCTCAAGCTCTGAGCACTTGTGACCTGGCCATTATATGGAAAAAAGAGATAAAACAACCTTTCGAGATAAAAACCTCTAGAGAACAACCTCTCCAGCAACTTGCCATGTAATATTTATGCTACTTATTTTTCAGTGAACAAATAATAAAAAAGTTAAGTTACTATTTACATGCCAGGATTTCTACTTTGACATATGAATTGCCGTGACTTAAGCTAAAAAATGACTTCATTAAAAGTACAGTTAATATTAATCTAACCATTTCCACTCTAATTTTTCAATATAATTGTTGCAGTGGACAGTTGAACTAATTACCTCAATAAGTTACTCATAAAACTCCAATTACACTTTACTTGTTTTAATTAGTCTCACAGCTATTTCAAAATCAACAGTGAACTCCTCTTCTTTGTAAGGGAAATGTTGACTGCAGCTAGAAAGATGAAATGTCAGACCTAATCTGACATATAAATGAAAAGGGTTAATGTGCATTTCTCCTTTAAGTGGTGCTATGTTTTGTTCTAATTAGTATTGATATGGTGGGAGGATCTAATGATTGACTATTTCTAATCTGATTTCTAAAATGGAATTGACTGAATTTACAGGTATCTTAGGCAATATTTATTAGCAGCAGAAGGTTATATAGTTGTAGCTATTGATTGTCGTGGCTCAAGACATCGTGGAGTAGCATTTGAGAGTCACATCAAAGGAAGAATGGTAAGTTGTATCTTATTGTTTTGTATAGATGTTTTCAGTGCATTATGTATAGATTTCTTTGTGAATAAAGTTGTAATATCAATAATTATATTAAAGTGTGTATAGGAAGGCATTTAGGTATAAATTTATTTACCTAAAAGAACTTGCCAATATTGATTGATTTCTTTTATTCTACATTCAGATTGCTGCAAAAATGTTAGTGATTCTAGGTATAATTATATTTATTTTAAAATTTGTCCAATTAACTAAAAATAATTTAATTGGTTAATCAGTTGAGTGGCTTTTGACAAAAAAAAAGCAATGAGAGTACATTTATTCCTTTCAGGTGGTTACATTTTTATGCAAAAGAGGGTGTATAACTGATTGTGAGTTATCTGATTTAATCATACGATACTTCTTACTGTGAAAAGAACCAGAATTATGGAATTTTGTGCATTAACCTCTGCAGTACCAAGCTTTTTTTCAACTGTACAAGTGCTTTAAAATAAGATAATTTAATTAGAAACTGAACAATATATAACTACAAAGGAGTAAACAGCTTTAAAAAATTAAAAATATTTAAAAGCAAATAAAGTTTAACTTTAGCCATTGAAATTGATAAAGATGCATTCCAAATCAGTTTGCAATGGAATGTCAACTTTGAAATTTTTTTTATCAAATAACTAATGAAAGGAGATAAAGCATGCTATATACCAAATTGAACAGCATTTAATTCTGGATTTTATGAAAATATAATATTTAGCACAAAGGAGGATAGTATTAATTTTACTTGGACTTTTTAAAGTGATGTAGAAAAATTAAGATTTGTCAATGTAGGTAAAAATGTATTTAAAAAATATTATTGAACCAAAATAATTATAATGCACGTGAATAGAATAAAAGTTTATTCTCTGTAATTTTTTTCTCAGTGGTATTATTGGAGAGATGTAAAGACTTTTGTCAACTTCTCAAACAAATAAAAGAGGGGATTTTAGATTTTGTTTGAAAGATAACTCTTATTGATATTAAAGCATTCCATAATCATCATCATCAGTATCAAGCAGCAATGCATCATGGGAGGTCCAACCAGCCTGTTGGGGGGTCAAGCAGGGGTCCATGGGAGGTCCTGTGAAATTTAGTTCTCCAAGCAAGTCTGTCCTGAGCTACATCTGCTCATCTGACCACTGCACGCCAATTCTAACAAGGTCCTGTTTGACATTGTCTGCCCACCACATCTTAGGTCTCCCCCCTCTTTCTGAGGCCTGTAGGCACACTGTTCATAACACTATTTGCCAATCTATAATTATCTATACATACGGACAACATGACCAAACCAACAGAGTCTCTGCACAATATGCTGCTTAAAGGAGGTTGACAACTCATTTGCCTAACCTCATCATTAGTTACAAAGCTGAACCACCTAATGCCCAAGATACTGCATAAGCATCTAGAATCAAAAGCATCTAGTTTCCTGTTATCTTGTTTACAAAGTGTCCAAGTTTCACTACCATAACTAACCCTAGAAAGAACCAAACTATTAAACAGTCTAATTTTAGTCGTTAGGTGTATATGCCTATTTCTCCACAATCTCCATAGATTCTTAAAAGTCCTGGCAGCAATCCCTATTCGTCTGTTAATCTCATGCCGCACATCACCATTATCTGTTACATAGCTCCCAAGATAATTAAACTGTGACACCTGCTCAAGACTGCAACCATTCAGATTAACTGAATCACATCCTGCCTGACCAATTTTCATCACTTTAGTTTTCTCTCTGTTTATAACCAAACCTACTCTACTACCAGTCTCATCAACAGCTCGAATGAAAGAGTTCATCTCATCAACTTCATTTGCCAAAAGGGCTACATCATCTGCGTAATCTAAATCAGAAATTTTCATATCTCCAGACCATTTAAGGCCAAAATCTTTCCCTTGCAATGAATTTCGTATAATGTAATCAATAACCAAACTAAAGAGAAAAGGAGACAGAATGCACCCTAGTCGAACACCAGAAGTAATCTTCTGTCTAGCGTGTCTGCTGAGAAGCAGACCTACTCTTTGGAGAGGCTTATTATCATCCCTCACTGAAAAGAGAAATTTAAGATTATTTTTAATAATCCAACCTTTATCTGTCCATTTGGTCTCTTGCAAGCCAAGAATATCTAAATTATAATGGTGGAATTTTTGTGTGAGGACATCAAGAGAATAAGCTCTGTGCAGAGTCCTCACATTCCAACTACCTATGGAGAGATAATGGTTAGTGGGATGTTTAAAGAAACTATGTTTATTGAGAGAGGGAATGCCGACAATATCAAACAGCCCCCTAATTGCAGACATGAGGCAAAGACCCATTCCCCCACCACTAAAGGCTGAAGCCATCGACACTGAAAGACTTCCTCCAATGTAGAATTAGACGATGCCAATAGAAGCAAAGAGTTCAGGTACCTGTGATGACCTCTGTTCAGGATTATCCACCAGCTGATAAACATATCCTGTGAATCTATTCACTTGGGGCTGTCAACCCACAAACAAACAGAAAACACAGTGGAAGATTTTCCCTCCACAGAAGCCACCAGTGCAGCAAATTCAGGATCCGTAATCAAGCTCAGAGCCTTATATCAGTCCAGTAGGTTTATATGGTCAGCACCAGGACCCTGTGTGGTTGACCACTCCTCAGCAGGGTAGAAAAAAAAAAAAGAAAAGTAGCCATAGTTGTTCAGATCAGTAGGCATAATAATTGCATTAAATACTGCTACAAAAAAGCTGAACTTCACGAGGAAAGCAAAAATTTCACTTAAAAGTTGCAATTTCTAATGGTAGTTCAGAATTTATTGTCATTTGAATTAGAAATAGCTTTAAAATAACTTTTTAATTACTTTTTAATTTAATATTTAATTTAACTATTTTAATTTATCAAAATACTTTTTAATGTGCTAAGACACACAGTATTAACTTGTTTGCATTGGATTCATTCATCCATGTATTTAGGTAAGCGAAGTCAGATGCTGAGAGAGCATTTTTTTTCTATATAATAAAGGGAAAGAGGTATTCTTCAATGCAAGAATGGAGATAACCTAGAAGCTCTATTGGGCTTATTCTGTTTTATTATACAATATGCAAACACATACACAGGGACACGCTTCTGGTTTAGTAGTCATGGCCAGGTACACTAACCACCAGATCAGGTATAAGCTGTATTTTATTGGATGTTTTTGAAGATTCCTATGAAAAATACAGCCATGTGTTTTTCTTTCATTTTAGTATATTTTGTAATTTAAAAATGTTTAAATGTTTAAAAAATATTTTTATCATCTATCAGATATATTTTAAAAATGAATATGAAGAGAAAAAAACAGTATTTTTTAAACCTGTGATAGATCTGCACATAGCAGTAAACATCTGGTTTTGGTTTGTAACTTTCATTGCATATATTCAGTCCAAAGGATGTCTTTGCATTGTGTTCTACAAGTACTGATATTATTTCTTCCATCGTTCTTTTGCTAATTTCTTATAATAGTTTTTAAAAAATAAATATGTGTTCATGAAATTTTCTGATCGATGTTTTTGCAAGAGTAGGTAGATCTTGAAAATCACAATTTTTCCCACAAGCATTTTGTTGATTCAGAAGAATTTATTGTCTTCTCTGATTCAGAAGTGGGATCAGTATGCTCTGAGGGAGCATCCATTTTGACATCATGTATACCTAATGGCATTATTTTCAGTCAAGTATCATTTATTCTTTTTAATTGCAGTTCTGCACTCCAGTTGCAATAGGCCTTTTGCAAACTCCAGTCTATCTTTTGGAACCTTGCAGTCAACAAGGGAATATAATGTAGATGTCGATTGCCATAGCCTATTTTTTCCATGGTATGATAGATAGTCTTTGTGCATAAGCTTGTGGATGCACCCTCATTCAATTCAGATGTTATCTACTGCATGGTAGCTGTGCAATTCCTGTAACTATGCAGGATAGTCTGTGCTCACCTCAATAGTCAATTGCATGTTTACATCCACATTTCTCTCACTAACTGGAAGTTTTGCCATATTTCATATAGTCTTGGTATACACATGACTGACATAGAAATCCCAACAGTTTCAGCAGTTGTGGTGATTGAACACCAGCCTTCCTTGCTCCTACTATCTGGCCATGGTCAAATTCACTTATGTCACTGCCTTTATCCATGATTACTTTTCTGTGACATATTTTTCCAATGCATAGAGATCTGCTCTATTATATAGGCATTACCAGTTTCAGCATCCATGTGACTGGATGAGATACTTCTGCTCTGCTTATTTTTATCAGGGTGTATATAATAATTTGTCCATTCAGTGTATGATATTGTGCTTAAATTTGTGTATGGAGTATGTACTTTGTAAATTTTATATTTCTATCTAAAGCAGTCAGAACAGCTTCTTTTATCCACGTACTATTAGTTAATAAATCTTCAATTTTACCTTTGTTTAGTAGTCCAATCACTTGCTATTGAAATTAAAGAATTTATATTTTATTTCAGGGTACAGTAGAGATTGCTGATCAAGCTGAAGTGTTACTTTGGCTATCAGAAAGTACTGGTTTTATTGATTTGCAAAGAGTTGCAATCCATGGCTGGTCTTATGGTAATTACCTTTTCCTCTGTGTGTTATAGAAACAAAGAATATAACCATTTAAATTTATTTTTGATTGCTAAATATTATTATAGTACTACAGAAAAGTAATTTCATGATATAGATAACCTTGCATTTCTTTCCATTTCCTTGACTGACTTAGAGGTCATTTAAGATCAGCAAGAAAGTGCAGATTTTAAAATTTGAAGTGTTTCTGAAAATTTGGTTTCTCACATTAATAGTCATAAAATGTAATGGGCCTCTTCCCTATATATAAAAAGTTACCCCCCTCAAGCAGCTTTTTGCCACAGAGGTCTGACAGGAACCTGTCAGTTTATATGCCATAGTCGAAGGTCTGTGAGGATAGTGAGACCTCAGCAGAAAAAAAAAACACGAACACCCATGCTTTATCTGGGGCTTGAATCCAGGTCCCTTTTCAGTAACCAAGCATGTTAACCACTTGGCCATGGAATATTTTATTTTGGAAAGAGTTCTCAATATTATATCTATATTTTGTGTACTTGATCTGTGTATTTAAATGAATCAGAATAATCTTTGAACTGAATCTGAAATTGGCATTGAATCAAAAAACTAAGCACCTGTAGCAAATTATGCCTCTGTTGATGTAGAGAAGTGCATTTGATGGAATTTTGTATCAGTATTTCTGGGCAACTGAGATGAAAGACTTTCACTTCATCAGTAGCATTTGATTCCATCATTACTTTTATATACATAAAATGTATTAACATGGTATTAAAGTTATAAAATTTTTGCATGTAATATTCCTTTAATAGTATTATATTTCACGTTTAATTGGGAAAGATTACAGTATGTACTTGAAGAAAGTGTCAATGAGACAGCACTTTCTCCATATGAAAAAAATCAAATAAGACAGGGATTTAAAAAAACTTCCCCTGGCAACCTGTAACAGGAGAGATATAAATAAAATAAATTTAAAACAATTTTTTCTCTGAAAATCTACATTTCAACACTTTTAAAGAAATTATTTTCAGCAATTCTAAAAGGAAATTTCAGCACTTTCAATTTTTTTGCATATTGTCTTGACAATACAAAAAAATTAACGTATAAGTTCTCATTGAAACCTGAAAATTTTTATTAACTGAACTTATACAAGTTCAGTTAATATAAATTTTCAGATTTTTCTTTATTACTTTCAGTGAGACTTATATTTATAAATAATAGCAGTAATAGACATTCCTCCTTGCTACATTTTGATGTATAGAAGCTAAACATTGAAAGTCTGTAAATATTTTGATTTATTTTTACTTTTAAATGAATATATAGAAATTTTTCATTTTCAAATATGATTGGTTATATATGTTCATATGAAAATGTTCAATGCTATTATGAAGTTTTACATGTAGAAATGTGTCAACAGCATGGCAAGCAAAATTAAAAAATAATATGACATAACAACTGTAGCAATGCCATTCAAAGAGTTAAACATATCAAGGAACATATCTATATGAGTGTGAGGAAAGAGTTCTGTAGCTTAAAGTAATAAAATGTAATTTGAGATTGAGTTAAGTCTAAAAGGTTTTGTGAAAACAACTACCAGTACTAAAATAAAATTTTAAGATTTCCATCAAAAAGAAGAAACTCTTTTAAATATGAAATTCATTATTTCAATGGCTGAGTCTGAACTTAAGTGTGTAATTATCACTTATGTTTGGAGCCAGAAAATTACTTCGAATGCTAATCTTGATGGTAATGGTAGGTGTTTCTTTGCTTGAAGATTTCCTTCATAAAGTTGCAGTATTGAGAAAGAATTTATTTTTTTTTTCAAAAAAGAAAGTTCTAATATTGCTTGGAAATGAATTATGCATTTAATACCTTCAGTACAACTGTTTCTCATCTTCAGATCAATTTTTTTTATTACATGTTAATTGCTGTCACTGTTCTTGGAGGGCATGTGGAAACTGAAATACAGTAAATATTAGAAGGCAAAATTGTAGTTAGCTGCCCTTTTTTTCTAAGCAGCTTTTTTTCTAAGTTGGAGTTTGTGGGGGAGAAAGCATCATTAATTGGTTTTTTACAACTATTTGTGGTTGTCTGTGCCTAATGCAAAGAGACATTTAGTATTATTTAGGTATCATTAAATTTATACAGTTGTAACTGTAGTAGTAATAAATTATTCTTGATAATTACACTTTTTCTGGTATAAAAAAAAAGTTGTATTACTGCATTGTATACTAAATGGACAAATTACCTTATTTCTTCGATTCTAAGATGCACTTTTTCCCCTATATAAACATCTCTAAAAACGGGGTGCATCTTAGAATCGATGGCGTCTTAGAATCGCATTTTTTTTCCTTCTAATTTTCCCCGCGCTTTGCACACGACACCACACGTTTTGTTTTTACGTGGAAACCCCACCTCCAAGTTCGACCATTATCAAATTCTCCAATTCCATTGGAGAAATAAAGTGGCCTGGGTGTTTTTCCGCACTTTTCAAATGTGAAGCCACTGTTATTTCATTATAGTGGAGCTCACTCAGCGACAGCTAGGAAGTTGGGGCCTGGCTGTTGACTGACAACCTTCCGCTGACATCTTCCAGAAAAAATTAAAGCGCCGGCATCAAAATTGGTGGAATGGGTATCAACAGCTTGGAAGTTAATCCCAAAAAGAATAGTGCAGCACTCAGCTAAAAAATGTTGCATCACCAACGCTCTCAATGGCTTAGAAGACGATAAATTGTGGAATAATCAAAATAAATACGGCTCAGAAGAATCGGACTCTGATGTTAATTCAGAAGGAAGTGATGAATAATGTACCTACTGATAAATAGGTATGAATGTTGTTACTAAATTGAAATCTATTATAATAAATATATTTGTTAGATATATTTTAGCATTTTATTTTTTTAAAATTTTTTCTTAGAATCAAAGCTTTTTTTCTGTTGGTGGTACTGGTACTGAAATTAAGGTGCGTCTTACAATCAATGGCATCTTAGAATCGAAGAAATACGGTATTATATACATCTCAATAACAATATGCAAAGTAGAAGTATCGCACCCAGTCACATGGAATACTGAAACTGACAATGTCTATAAATAGAGTAGGTCTTCTACACTTTGGGAACTGGTCATGGAAAAGTAATCATGGATAAAGGCAGTGACTTAAGTAAGTTTGACTGTCACCAGATAGTAGGTGCAAGTAAAGCTGGTGTTCAATCACCACAACTGCTGAACTGTTGGGATTTCCAAGTCAGACCATCACATATGTATAACAAGACTGCATGAAACACAGAAAAACTTCCAAACCAGCTGGAGAAATGTGGATGTAAACGTGCAGTTGACTATCAAGGTGAGTGCACATTGTCCTGCATTGCTATAAGGAATTGCATGGCTACTGTGGAGCAGATAGCATTTTAATTGAATGAGGGCACATCCACAAGCTTATACACAAAGACTATCCATCGTACCATGAAAAAAATAGGCTATGACAGTCGACGTCCACATTATGTCCTCTTGTTGACTGCAAGGCTCCAAAAGATTAGGCTGCAGTTTGCAAAGGTGTATTGCAAATGGAGTGCGAAGGACCGGAAACATGCCATCTTGTTTGATGAATCATGGTTCCAACTCTATCACATTGATGGGAGGTGCATGTGTGTGGTGTAAACCACATGAAGCAATGGACCCAGCCTGCCAAGTTGGGTATCCTCCCAGCTTGCCAACTGGGAGGATACTAGATAGTTTACTTTTTGTGTCTGGCAACACTGATTGCCAAGTGGGAGAAAACATGTAACAGTAACCTAATCTCAGACTGCCGTTCTTGTTATTTTCATTGTAGGAGGAACACATGCTGTACATTGAAGAGTGAATTTTGGCATTTAAATAGAACAAAGGCAGCATTGAAGATGTGTTAGTGTGCCAGATAAGTTTCTTTATTGTGGAAATTATATTTTAAAATCCGAGGGTCATTCTTTGATGAAGATTGTGGAGAAAGCCTATAACTTGTATTTTGGATGTCATGTTGGAGATCAGGACAAAACATGAGCTCCACATGTGTGCTGTATTTCATGCTTTATTGACTTGAGTGAATGGTTGAAAGATAAAATAAAATTCATGCCCTTTGCAGTTCCAGTTATTTGGCATGAGCCAACTAGTCACATGCATGATTGCTATTTTTGTTTAACTAAAGAGTTGGGCTTTTCAAAAAAGAACAAATGCAGGAAACAATATTCAAATGTTCCTTCACCATGAGGCCAGTTCCTCATGGAGATCTTCCTATACCAACACCTTCAACCAATTGGGAGGAGATGGTTTCACATTCATCAGAGGAAGACTTTGAGGCACATGCAGATCCTTATCCTACATATACCCCTAATAAGTTGGACAAGCCTCATCTCATTCAGCAAAATGAGCTAAATGATCTTATTCGAGACCTGAGACTTTCCAAACAAGCTGAGGTTTTAGGTTCAAGACTTCAAGAGTGGAATCATCTGACCAAGGGTAGAGTTTCTCTGTTCAGAAAGAGAAATTTGACTTTATCTGCTTATTATGGGATGCAAGATGGTTTTTGTTTCTGCACAGATATTTCAAGGCTGATGGAGGAAATTGGAACAACTCGTGACCCTAAGGAATGGCATCTATTTATAGATTCGCCAAAATTCAGCTTAAAAGCTGTCCTTTTGCATAAAGGAAACCAAAAACCTTCCATTCCAGTAACACACATTGTGGGAATGAAGGAAACTTATGAAAGCATGGGAAAAATGCTCACTGCTATAAAATATGACCAGTTTAAGTGGACAATGTGAGGTGACCTAAAAGCCACATCTTTGTTGCTCGGGCTTCAAGGAGGCATCACAAAATTTTGTTGTTTTCTGTGTTTGTTGGACAGTAGGGCCAGAAAGGAACACTACAAAACAAAAGATGCCCAAAAGAGATGTTCTTATTCCTGGAAAGAGTATTGTGAGGTATAAGCCTCTAGTTGACCCCTCTGATGTTCTACTCCCACCACTACACATCAAACTGGGCTTATGAAAAACTTTGTAAAGGCTATGGATAAAACTGGTAAAGGGATTTTGCACTTGAAGGAAAAATTTCTAAACCTAAGTGATGCCAAACTCAAAGCAGGGATCTTTGTTGGTCCTCAGATCAGGAAGATACTGAATGATATTGTCTTTGAAGAAAAACTGAATATGAAGGAGTGCACTGCATGAAAATTCTTCATGTCTGTGGTCCAGGATTTTCTGGGGAATTACAAAGAGGAAAACTACATCAGCTCATTCAAGATCTTCTCAAACACTATCTTGGCTGCTTTGAAGATCTATTTCTTGCACTCACATCTCGACTTCATTCCCAAGAACTTCGGAGCTGTCAGTGATGAGCAAGGGGAAAGATTTCACCAGGATATCTGAACCATGGAGGAGAGATACCAAGGCAGGTGAAACCCAGCAATGATGAGTGACTACTGCTAGTTCTTGCAGAAGGAAGATACCTCAGCACATAAAAGACAAAAATGAACTTCTTGTAAGTACAAAAGATCCTTACCCATGTTTTCTTATTTTGTTTCAATATTATTTCATTTGTTACTTTATATTCAGTGGTCTATAACTGTGATGTTTCAATTTTTTCACTGTAATCATGTAATTAATTAATGAGTTTTAAGTTGCAATTTAATAAAATAGTTGCATATTTTCATTTCCCAAATATGTGTATTAATTGAAATTTGAAATACATCAATCCGTAATTAAAAAAAAAAACTGTACGTGCTGCAGATTCTTCACAATTGTATTTGAATTAGCACCCCAAAATTAGTTAAAAACATACTATTTGACCAATGTTTCAAAAAAAAGTTTCAATTTGTTGTTTATTGTTGTGTATTTGATTACAATTAGGACGATTTAATGGAGTACTAATACCAGTTTTATTTACATATGGTAGGCATGAAAGAAGATTAGATTTCACATATTCGATTATTGTTAGGGGAATAAGTGGAAGTTATGTACCCCGCTTGATGCATCTATATTTATATTCTGTGAAAGAGCAGAATTTGATGTAAATAAATTTTTTTTTAACCTTTTTAGAAGTTAAGCAGATTAGGAGTAAGATTATAATTAAAGGTTATAGTATGCAATGCTTTGGAAATGTATCAGAATGTGATACTAGTTAGGCTGATTAACACTAGTATGCAGTTAACTACCACAGCCATTGGTATGAAATTACACTAGGTAGATTCACAATTTTTTTAGGAGGAATGGGAGAAGATATCTTTGGTTGTGATAAAAGGTTGTGTCTTTTGGAGCGTTACAACCTGAACCCCTTTGAGTTCAGGTTGTAACGCTAATTGAGAATTTTTGGGATGAATTGGAAAGATCTGTTCGAGCCCGCCAACCCTCCCTGGCAACTGTGGATGCTCTACAACAGAAGATCCTCACTTCATGGGCAGCAATACCACCTCCAGGTTTTCAACACTTTATTGAGTCCTTACTAAAATGTCCATAAATACTGTTGTGAGGGCAAAAGTTGGAGCAACAGGTTATTAGGTAGGTGTATATAATAATTTGTCCATTCACTGTATATCCATAATTAGTTCCATAGCAGGACACAAAATAGGAAACTATCAATAAAAACAGCAGAACTGAAGCATTTAATGGAATTTAGTTGAACAGTGCTGATGAATTTTTTGAATCTGAAAATGTGAGAAAAGATAAATTTGGAAAATCAAAAATTTCAAATGAAAAATTAGCAGTTATTTATTATAGCCCCGTCCCATGGCCGAGTGGTTTGTGCACTTGACTACTGATCTAAGGGACCTGGGTTCGAGCCCTGGGTAAGGCATGGCTGTTTGTGTCGTTTTTCTGCTGAGGGCCTGCCATCCTATCAGACCTTCCACTGTGGCATATAAACTGACAGGCTCCTGTCAGACCTCTGTGGCAAGCAGCTGCTTGAGGGGGTATTTATATTTATTTTTTATATTTTATTTATTATACATGATCTATAAAACGATAAAGAACTTTCTAGGGAACAAAACATATGGCAGCTATGAATTTTGGTTGAAAGTTTACTACAGACATGCCAAAATCTTAGATACAAAATATTGAAAGTATACTTGCTTTTATTCAGATATAATATTCTCTCATTCTTTAAATTTGACTTGTAAATGTACAGCTTTTAATTGTGAAGATTAAATAATAACAGCCTAATGACCTAAGTATTAAGAAAGTATGCTTCAAAACCATTTTCTTAATTTTATTACCTTAATTTCATTTTTTAAAGATTATATCTCATTTTTAAAAATTAGCTATTGTTTTCATTTTGTGGTATGCCTGTCTTTTCTTCTTTAGATACTCTATTTTTAGATATGAATGAAAAATTCTCATTTGTGTTGGACAGTGATATTAGGATTCATACTTTCCAAAACTCCCATTAGTTTTAATAATACTATCTAGTGGTGGAAAAAGTTGGAAAGTGGCTAAAATTTTAAATTACCTATACTTGAAATTGAAATTTGTTGGAATGTCGAGAGATTTTTACATTGACAGCAATGATTTGTCCCTTTAACTCCAGGTGATGAGAAAATGCAGCTTTTTCATATTCAGATATAAATGAAAATTTCATTTTGTGTTTTATAGGTGCTAATAATGTTCACTTCCCTTAACTATCTGTCAATTCTGATTTCCAGTGCTTTAGAAAGTGCAAAATTTGGAAAATGGAAAAGTTCATTCTCTTTGAAAATGATGGTGCCTTAACAAGAGTGTGGCAATTGAAGCACCTGACTTGGGTGCAAAAGCTGAAAGGAGTGCATGAGATGGCAATTTTTTTTTGCAAAAAATTTAATTACTTAAAAACTACTTCTTTTAAACTTTTCATAATATCTGTAATAAAATGAAATAAATCTTAGTGTACAAACAATAAATAGATAGATAGTCACAAATAAACACACATGTATTTTATATAACAATATAATGTACGATATAATGAATTTAAGATGTATAAGCATACTGTATATGTGCTGTAACATGATCAGTCAGTAAAGAGAAGTGATTGGTGGCAAAGTTCCAAGTTTAATTCTATATGATGGTAAAAAATGGTACAGTTTATAATTGTAGAGCACTAAAGGACAACAATTTGATAACTTTGAGAATTTGCCAAAGTTCATATAAAAAGATTTTTAGGTCATGTCTTGAAAGATTGCACAAAAATGTCATAAAGATGGTAATACAAATAAAAAATGCACACAATATCATAGTATCCAGATTTCAGATATATATATATTCTTCTCCAGCAATATAGTGATTAGATGAAAAAATTTGAATTTAAAGGTAAATTTAAATGTTATGTTATATTTGCGATTTGATGAATTGGTATTCTGTCATGTTTAGTTGTTATTTCATTTGTTTTGGTGATGAAATTGCATTACCATGTTTTTATTATTGGAGTTTGTTAAATGAATAATGGTGTATAGTAGGTATTTCATTGCAATGTAAATTTTGATTGATATGGATAATTTTGTTTTCAATATGAGAAAGTTTGAAATGATAATCTGGATTGGAAATGATAGTAACGTCTTCAGAAATTATGTTTGATTATTGCAGTTGCTGTTATCATCTTTTTTGATACTATGTGTGTTAATTGTTTTGTGTAAACAAATTATATTTAATTTTAGTTTATGATTGTATTTTTCAAAAATCTCTAGGTGTTGAAAATTCTGAGGTTATTTTCAGATACTAGGCATAAAAGGTATCCCTTTGGCTCATGAAAAAAAAGTTGTAAATTTGTTGCTAAATGTAATTCACTTTACCATGAATTGAAATAAATAAATCATTTTGTGAACATTTTCTGATATATGTTGTATGTAAAATATTTTATGAATATGTAAAAATTTCTGTAAAGGTATTACATTTCTGATGAATATATTTAATATTTTCAAATAAATAGGAAAATTCATGTTCATTTTGATTTTACAAAAGGTTTTTTTTGATAAGGTCATTCTCCAGTTAGTGTTGAATATCTTAGTTACTAAGTGTTTACTGGTCATAAAATGTATTTTTTTTTTGCTCATCATTTATGTAATATAAAAATTTAATGTATCTCAAGTTTTTTTAATTATTTTTGCAGGTGGTTATCTTTCCCTGATGGGTTTAGCTCAAAGACCAGACATATTTAAGGTAATTTTAGCATTAATTATTAATAATGTTGCAACTTTTTTAAACTTCAGTTTTGTTTTTTATAAAACTGGTTAACTTAAACTCCACTGCCAATCCTCATTACAATCAATGGGAGTAGAAATAATAACATTATTTTGAACATTTCTGAAATGCTCAGACCATGACAGAATACTTACTTCCAACAACCATACCATTTATCCCTCAATCTCTGATCTGTTTTTCCTCACAAAAGATTAACCATCTGGTACAACTCCCTGCTGTTCTGTTTCACTGCTCCTCTGTTTTGCCAGTCAAGTCAGAGATTCTTATCAACTGTTAACTGATCCTTTACACTTTTATTAAGCTCTTTATTATATCCTCTGTTAGGATTAGTAGGATGTCGATTTAAATTATTCCTGCACTTTCTTCTTTCAGAAATAAGTTCCATAGCCTCATCACAAATAATTTTTGTCTCTTCTGTTCCTTTTTTACCCAAAAGGGTATTGTTAGTTTCAAGAAAAGCTTGTTTAAACTGATCCTATTCTTTCTACGCTTCAGAAGTAAGCAAACTGTAATTGTCAAATGATTATTAGTGTATCATTGTATGCTTTGATTGTATCTGAATCTTTTAGACTTTCAGTGTTAAAGGTAATTCTCTTAATCTTTGCACAATGGTTCTTAAGCTTCAGTTGTAAAACACTTTTGGCCTTTGGGTCAGACCCAATTTCAGCTCCCCTATGTGATCTGATATTCTTAACCAAACTAACCCGTTTGCTGTTAATATATATTGATTGTATTTCTATGCAATCCATCAGATGAAACCATGTGTTTATTTGCCACTGTGTTTGCAATACATTTTAGTTATTCTCAAACCAT
Source organism: Ryuthela nishihirai (assembly GCA_038380435.1). Lineage (NCBI taxonomy): Eukaryota > Metazoa > Arthropoda > Arachnida > Araneae > Heptathelidae > Ryuthela > Ryuthela nishihirai. The sequence continues at coordinate 18,137,327 of JAWZYU010000001.1, read as the reverse complement.
TAAGTTTACTTACCTATAGATATTCCCCATTGTCATTAGAACTACCAATGCAAAGGGACCTAACACCCTGCCCAAAGGTCAGAGTCAGTACCAGCTTTAGCATTGAAGTCACCTAGCATGGTGATGTTTTAACTGTAATGAGCTCCTAGGACATCCCAAGGATATTTATGTGAAATATTATGTTGTTGTTTTTTTCACTCTTACCATAAAAAAAGTTATGTTCATTTTCATCACTTACCCTGATTTTTAGTTCAGTTTTGATTCATCAATATCTCCTTTCTTGACAGAATTCAAAATATCCTGAAGTTGTCTGTAAATTCTATCTTTCACATTCTCATCAGAATCCTCTGTGGAAGCATAATAACAGATGACATTCAAATCTTTAATCTTAGTTTTAAATTTAGCTGTAAGAAATCTTTCATTAATGTAGTCACATCCTAGAAGGGCATCACTGGTATTCTGCTGAGAAGCAAACCTACACCTTGGAGATGCTTTTCATCCTTCATCCATATCTGCCCATCTGGTCTGTTGCAAGCCGAGAATATATAAGTTATAACACTGGAACTCGTGTGAGAATGTCAAGGGAATAATCTCTATACAATGTCCTCACATTCCACATGCCTGTGGAGAGTAAATGATTAATAGGAAGTAGGATTTGTAAAGAAACTGGGTTTATTGAGAGAGGTAGGGTCAACAATATCAAACAGCTCCCTAATTGCAGGTAGGGGGCAAGGACCCATTCCACTACCCTAATGGTTGATGCTACCCACTAGTAGGAAAGAGGCACCACCTATACAAATGGACCTTTTCAAGAACCAGAATCTGGATAGAAACTGACCTGCATGAGACACATTACTCCACTGTAGAATTAGCGATGCCCAACTAGCTCAAGTAAGGGTTCAGACACCTAGAATGGCTTCTGATCAGGATTATCCACCAGCTGATGTAAGGTATCTGTATGTCTGATCTTTTAGGGCTGGCAACCCATAGGCAAACAGAAAGCACAGCGACAGATTTTTCTCAACAGAAGCCCGCCAGTGCAGCAAGTCCAGGATCCATAATGAATCTCAAAGCCATAAACCAGTCCATTGGGTATGAATGGTCAGCACCAGGACCCTGTGAAGCTGACCATTCCTCAGCAGAGCAGAAAAAAAATGTGGCCACAGATGACCAGATCAGTAACCTGAACTGATCTGGCGTTCCTTTCCCTTCCAGAAGAGAATGTCTCTTTTGAGAGGTGCTGATTGATTGCACCACTAGAAGGTGTGATCAGACATTGGGTGCTAGGCCTGGCAGTTCTGTGCATCATAACTGGAAAGTGGGACACAGCTCTCCTTCCAGTGTATGCCTAGCTACTATTTCCAGACAAAATATACAAAAGAAAAAAAAAAAAATTTTGTTTGTAATGAAATGAAAAATTCCACTGTAATAATCATAGGTAGAATTTTGCAGTGGTATTCATATTACATGCTGTACTTTCTATGATTATTATAACTACTCTCTGTTCTCATGTGACTGTAATAGTTCAGTAGGAATTGCCTTGACTGGGACCTATAGCATATAATCTGATCTAATTAATTGTGCAGCATTGCTGGATAGGAAAGGCCATGATAAAGATGCCCCTTCAAGTATGAAACTGCATCATTTTTATGTGCTTAAGACTACCAATTGAACACATGTCAAAGTTTGCTGAATTAAAAAAATATATATTGGGTTAAATTATCAATCACTGAAAATAGCATGTTGTCATCCTCAACCATTTAACCTGTTATTAATACTTGCAAACTGCAATACCTTTTGTTTTCGAGAGCTTAAAAGACATTGAATCAATTAAGTTTTAATTTTTGTTGCTACTATTGCTATGGGGTGAGATTTGGCTCAGCTAGTAGTGCACCAGGCTCATAACATGCAGTTCCCAAGTTTGAATCCCAACTCTGCCAGCATTCAGAATTAGTTCCACTATAACTCCCACCCTGCTCTCAGTGAGAATGGAGACATCTGGGTTTGGAAAGGCTGCAACCATGCCCTGTGCTTGTTGATTGCCTCGAGGAGAAGCTTCCATCTGTTTTTTAACAGCTGTTCAGTAGGTTCCTTTCCTCAACTTTCTCTGAGCCATTTGGGTCTTTGAGATTCAACCATTTGTGAATGGCCCATTGTGTGCACAAAAGTACGGCTCAGAATAAAACAATCCACCCTAATTGCTGTGAGGTGAATGAAGATGGTTGGTATTTCAAAAATTTTTAACTGATGGGAAGCTCTTGGGACATCCCAAGGATATTTATGTGAATTATCATGTTTTTTCACCCTGATCATAAAAAAATGTTAATTTTCATCACTTTCCCTGACTTTTAGTTTCTTTACTATCTTTGATAACAGATTTTCTAGCTTATTAAGAACCCTGATATTAAGTATATTCATTATAAACTGTATTTTGCAAATTAATTGCTGCCTAAACTCAGTCATGCTTAATGGAGGATTGGTGATATTTTCAAAATAAATAAATACTGAATAAATTTCAACATAATTTCTTACTGAAATCTCTATAAATCTATATTTATCACATTTAAAAGGATCTTCTTGCTCAGAAATTAAAATAACTTAAAATTCTCTGTCATTGAGCAATAAAATTTTAAATTTTATCCTCAAACTATTTGCATGTTAAAAGTTTTTAGGAGAAAACTAGGAAGCTTTTCGGAGCAAAGACATTGCTCTGTCTTCAGTGAAGTGAGCTATGTAGTGACGTTAGGTCTGTTTAGACAAAGAGCTTCTTTCCACATGTCGTGAAGGATGATTCCAGTGTCTCAGTTGCAGGTGGGGACGAACGAATCATTATTTCAATAGCCTCGCGGACTATGGTTCCATAGAAAGTGGATGCACATGCAAGCAGTATGGCGTGCTGCCAATCTATTGTTGCCGTGTGTTGTACTGCTAGCTTGATGGCAGCGGTCGTTAACTTCAGCTAGCAGTACAATACACAGCAGCAATAGATTGGGAGCACGCCACACTGCTTGCACGTGTGTCCACATTCTACAGAACCATAGTCCACAAGGCTATTGAAATAATGACCTCATCCATCCCCACCCGCAACTGAGACACTGGAATTGGAATCGTCCTTCACGACATGTGGAAAGAAGCTCTTTGTCTAAACAGGCCTAACGTCACTACATAGCACTCCGTCTTCAGTGAAGTGATGCTATCTTTGCTCTGAAAAGCTTCTGAGTATTCTCCTAAAAACGTTTAACATGCAAGTAGTTTGAAGGATAAACTTAAAAAATTTTATTGCTCAGTGACAGAGAATTTTAAGTTATTTTAACTATATTTATCAGTATTTATTTCATGTTTGAGTATTTATGAATGCTGGAACATTAAAGCAGATGCTACTAGAATAATAATTTATCTCAGAAGTTAATTAAAGCACATAATTGTTACAAGTTGCTTTCTGAAATAAAGATAATTGCAATTTTATGCATTGATTCAGTTTACATCATTTTTGAACAAAAGGGTTTAGGATGAGCATAACAGCAGAAGCAGCTGTTAAGTATCCAGTTTTAGTACTCTTTGAAAAGTTAAAAAGTATCAAAACATTTTAAATTACTGAATGAATCTTAATAATTAGGCAGGGTCCCCAAGTCTTGAAATTCTAACTAATCAAGTTCAGAAAGCCATTATAAATTAGTGCAATACTTGGAATGAGTTCAAGTTTTAAAAAAGAAAGAATGTTATAAACATCTGCATTAATACTTTTGGTGTAGTCAGAGAAGTTCCAAATAGTTTGAATCAAGGACTTCATTTGTTTGCCTTCTTGACTTGAACAGCAATTAATCTTGCGGAATTATTTTCTGAAATGAATCCCTGAAGGTAGAGGTAATGTAACTTCAAGTTATTTAAAAAATATTGAAATAATCTTTAAATTTGCAAAGAAAAATAATTATTCAAAAAGCTTAAATATAGTTTATTTGCATTGTTTCATTTCCAACTTTTTTTTTTCAAAGGTGGCTGTTGCAGGAGCACCAGTTACATCTTGGGTATTGTATGACACTGGTTATACAGAACGCTATATGAATACTCCTTCAAAGAATGCTCCTGGGTACTCCACTGGTTCAGTATTATCTTATGTTAGCCAGTTTCCTGATGAGTAAGTAGAAATCCAACTTTGTAAATTTACTTAAAATTCATTATGTTCAAAATTTTACTTATATTTAAGCCACTCTCCACACTGTATTCTGCTAATACTGAGAATAGATGAAAAATTATCAGGTAACCAAATAAATTCATGCATTTTTTTCAATGTTATCATTTTAACAAAAAGTATTTAAGCACAGTTGCAAGTGGCATGCATGAATTGATACACAGTTGAAAGTATGTGGCACTATGAGTCAATGTATAGCAAGTGTGAAAAGCAGTTCAGTGAAATTAGGAAGGGTGATGAAAAATATGTTTGTGTCAAACACAGTTTTTTGAGCATACTTTATGAGATTAAACTGGGAACTACAGTGGCACAAACATCCCACAAGATATGTACTGCATTTGGAAAGAACAGAGTGAGTGAATGGACAGCTCAAAAGTGGGTCAGAAAATTTGCTTTAGGTTTATGAGACACTTGAAGTGCATCTATAATAAATGATGAAATAAACGCGACATATTCATTATCTACCAATAAATCAGCACTTAGAAGTCGTTCAAAATTTAGAGGAAAAATTGTCTTGAGCCAGGTGGGATATGAACTCACGACCTCCTGATAACATGTCAGGTGCTCTGGACCACTGAGCTATCAGCTGCCAATCAAGATCTCCTCTAATTAACACTATGAACATTTCTATTATGTCACATATAGGCGTTATTCAGGCAATCTAGCCACAAGCGGCCTTCTATTTGCCATATAGATGGAAAGCATGTCTTACAAGTATGCTAATGATAAATGAAGAAATAAGCTCGACATATTTAATATCTACCAATAAATCAGGACTTTGAAGTCGATTCAAATTTTAGAGGAAAACTTGTCTTGAGCCGGGTGGGATATAAACCCATGATCGGCAGCCAGTAGCTCAGTGGTCCAGAGCACCTGACATGTTATCAGGAGGTCTTGGGTTCATATCCCACCCAGCTCAAGACAATTTTTCCTCTAAAATTTGAATCAACTTCAAAATGACGATTTATTGGTAGATATTGAATATGTCGAGTTTATTTCATCATTTATCATTAGCATATTTGTAAGACATGCTTTCCATCTATATGGCAAATAGAAGCCGCTTGTGGCTAGTTTGCCTGAATAGTACCTATATGTGACATAATAGAAATGTTCATAGCATTAAATTAGAGGAGATCTTGATCGGTGGCCAGTAGCTCAGTGATCCAGAGCACCTGACATGTTATCAGGAGGTTGTGAAGTGCACCTCATAAGGGAAGACCGACTGTCATTGATTACAATTAACATATCAGATTTGATTTATCAGTCATTCATTGATTACAATCAGTCATCAATTTGAATTGATTTTATCAGTCATCAATTGATTACAATCATTGATATCATATCAGTCATTGATTACAATTAACAAGAGCTTGCAGAAAGTTACCATGTAAGCAACAAAACTACTCGTTTGTGAATCCATTGCCTAGGAAAAGTCTGGAAGTTGAGCAGATTGGTTCCACATGAACTGACTGCCAACAACAAACTCCAGCAGCTTACGATCTGCTTGTCACTGCTTTCACGTTGAGAATGAGCCATTTTCAGATAGGTTGCTTGTAACGTTCCAAAGATTATTAACTTTTAAAGTTGGACCTTTTTGTCTGATTCAAATTTATTCAAATTCCGAATAGCTGCATCGGGCGCCAGGCAATAATAACTTGCCATGCAAAGTTGAAATAGGGTTCATTAATTATTTGTCAAGCATTACTTATCGAGTAAGAATTCAAAAGGGATTCTCAAGTTTAATTAAAGTTTAAATCTAATCAAAAAACCAAACTACATTGCTCAAGAGAAAAATAGCAAAAATTCAGAAGTTTCTAAAACAAAGTTTATTTTCAAAAAATTAAAAAAGCCCTCACCAAACTCAATGGTAGAATACAAAAATTGGAGTACTAACAACTCCTTCTATCTAAAGTAACATCATCTCAACTTCCACTAACAGCACTCTCTGTGGCCCAATGCCACCACTCTACTTACTCTCATTCTCTCTCTGTTACCCAATGTCACTACTATAACAAGCGGTGTACAAAGCCAGCACATGTCTATTGCACGCTGGGAAAGACATTTGCATAATATGATGATCGCGCTAGCTATGACACAAGAGGAGTCATGTTCTACACGTGCTTTAGTGGTTGACAGTCAAAAGGTTGGAGTTGTGCATGCGCAACTCCTACGCTCTGAAACAAGTGTTGTGATGTCCAAAAAATGAAATAATCCCCAAAATGATAAATATAACATAAATAAAGTAAAACTGGTTAAGTAAAAGTGAATGGGTAGACCATCACATGCTGACATGCAATGAAAATGGATTGTCTATAGCAGTGGTTCTCACCTTTTTATGCTTCACTCACAATTATTCTTCACAATCACTTCACAATTTATTTCCCTAGAAATGTGTATGTAACTGGTGTACCCCTTGTATAGATAGATAAAACTATAGTTATAATTAACAATGGTTATTTTTACTTTGTTACTAGATCTAGTGACTTTTGAGCTCTCACGGCGTACCCTCGAAAATTTTGGTGCATACCCCACATTGAGAATCCCTAGTCTATAGGAATACCAAATGTTCATATCATTGGTTGTCATCCAGTGAACTTGTACCATACACACACACACCAAAGCACAGGATCCATCAACAGAAAATTTTGCTGTGTGTCTAGTGGGCAACAGCTGCTATCATCCATTATGAGTTTCTTGCCACTTGTCAAACAATTATTGCAGACATCTCAGCACAGCTACAATGGGTTGCAGATGCACTGTTCCAAAAACATCCTGCACTTTTTATTGCAAAGGCATTATGGTCTTTCAGGACAATGCTCGCCCTCACTCAGTGTGAGTGACCCAAGACAAGCTACACAGTCTTGGTTGGGAAATTCTACCCACCCTCCCTATTCCTCAGACATTGCACCATCTTACTTCAATCTTTTGTGGTGCTGGTAATCATATGCACAACTGACAATTTTGAAACTGTGAAGCACTGGAAATGGAGTTGGCTGCTTTCTTCGCTTTTAAAGTTCTATTGGAGTAGAATTTACAAACTTGTATCTCTTTGGGAAAAGGTTATAGATAGTGCTGGTGCTTACTTTCCTGAATAAAATATCTTTATATTCACTTTTTATGTATGATTTAATTTTGCCATCAAAAACTGCACAAATGGTTTTGATTAGCTGATAACTTGAGCTGGGTCTGACTGCTGAGCTACTGGCCACTGATCAAGATTTCTCACTGCTGTTGTTAAGTCTCATATCCTAGTCTCAAGTAGATGTCATGAATGCATATGAAGTCTTCATCCATCAGAGCTATCCAGTCTCATGCACAATACCAGCTGCACATAAAATGACTGTTGTTTTTAGAAAATTTCATTTTCACCTGTTTTTCATGTGCCATTCCCCCCCTATACCCAATATTAGCAGAATACAGTGAAGATAGCAGCTTAAATATAAACAAATGAATCGGTAAATTAAAAAAAATTAAATTTTTCAAAGTGTATCCATTGCAACATCTATATGGATTTAAAATTACTTGTATGCTTAAAGACATTTGATCTCTATGCATTGACTGAAAAATAAAAAATGTTAATTGATTATACAAAACAGTAAACATAAAAAAGTTTATTTATTTATGTTTATTGATATAAGTTCCTAATATAGATTATCACAAATGTCAGCAATTTGATTGTATAAGACTTGACAAGTGATGCTTCAATGCAGGTTAAAGAGATACTTTCAATATATAATTGGATATTTTCAACCAGGGCCGGATCTAGGTAAAAGTTGACCAATTGGGGTGGGGAGACTGGATTTCCATGCATTATAACATTTCCCCATCAGTTTTACAGGTCTCTAAAACTTACTTGAAAAATGCATGGACTAGTAAATTAGTTTAATAATTTTTTCCTTTATTACCCTTACTAGCATTCTGAAAGAGGGGGGGGGGGGGGGAGTTAAGGGGCATGGCCTCTTGCCCCTCCCCCACTCCATAGATCCGACCCTATTTTCAACTATTATGATCAGTAATTTCTGGCTTTTTAGGAACTGGTCCATATGTGGAACAGAACTTCGCAATCCATTCCACATAAGCAAGAATATCTAATTATCCCACTTTTAAATTGCATACATTTATTTTGTAACTTACCTTCCCCTTTAGCAGTATTAATTTAAAAATTTCAATTGGTGAGGCAGTTCTTAATTGGATTTTATAAAGTCATTTTACATCATTTTATGGACATTAAAAATTACAATAATTACACCTGCAATAAAATGCTCAAGAATAATAATTCTATTTTAAAATATTTCTACATTACAATCAGGGATTTGATAACAGACTGACCATTAACCCACAACCTTTCATTGATTTTGTCACCTATGGTAACTTGTACAGCTTTAATTTTGAGATTACCGAAAACATTTTTAGGATAAAAAACTATTTTTGTCTTTGCAAATAATGAGAAAATAACTGATCACAGTATTTGGAACAACCCTGAAATACTAAGCCGGTGCCAGATTAAGAGTTTGTATAACTTTAAAATAAAAATTTACAGAGCCCTCCCAACATAATTTAACTAAGGAATTGGGTTCAAGAAGTGTGATTCACCAAAATGACTATTAAATTTTATTGAGATAATTTGGACTATTTCAGAATCTATCATTCATAATGAATTTATAATGTTTTTCTTTTATAAAAGACACCATGGGTTTAAGTCAAATTTTCATCTCTAAATGGGACATTGGTTGACTCAGTTGGTAGCATGTGAGTTTTACAATCAGCGGTTCATAGGAAAAAGTCTCAATTGTACCAAAGTTCAGATTTATGATAGCTATCTCCCAGCCTGCCCTTAGTGAGGAAACACCGAAGGATCTGAAAGGCAGTAGTCTTTTGGATGAGACATAAAGCCATGGTCATGTATGCATAAGATGCATACCCTATGTACACACACTGATTACTGAATTAGAAACCTTTATTCAATACAGAGTTGGACCTCCTTTAGCCCGAATTACAGCACGTATGGGGGGCAGGGGTGGCTTAGTTGGTAGCGCGCCAGTCTCGTAATCTGCAGTTCCCAGGTTCGAGTCCCAGCTGGGTCAGTGTTGAGATTTATCTCCGCAAAATTCCCCGCCCTGCCCGTGGTCAGTAGGGGACACCGATGGGCTTAGAAAGGCCGTTGTCCGTCGGATGAGACGTTAAGCCGTGATCCCGTGTGCAGGAGAGCCATACCCTGTGCACGTTAAAGAACACGCTGGATGGCCTTGACGGGAAGCTACCATCTGCCTCCCAACAGCTGTTCCAGTGGGTCCCCTCCCCCAACCTTTTCTGAGCCTTTGGGGTCCCTGTGACCTGGCCAATTATCCCATGGTGTGCGAAAAAGTGCCGCTCAGAGATAAAACAACCCAACCCAAATACAGCATGTATGCAGTTTAGCATAGATTTCACAAAGTGTTGGAATGCCTTTACATCTCCTGCATACCAGGCGTTTACCAGACAGTTTTTTAAAAAAGCCCTTTTTGAAAGAGGACTTTGTTCTCAGATGTGCCATGTTTTTCTAATATGTCCCATACATTCTCAATGGGGTTCAGATCCAGGCTTTGCGGTGGTCAGGGAAGGTGGTGGAAGTTGATGTCATGCTTGCTGAACCACTGCTGAACACATCTTGCATGATGGACAGTAACCTTGTTTCCCATGAAACATTCCATATCAACTGAACGTGCCCCACCATGACACACAAGATGTGTCATGGTGTGGAACCAATGAGTTGCCTCCAGAACCTTGAGTTGTGTTTACAAGCCAAGCTGGGTCCATTGCTTCATGGGGGCTCCCGCCAAACTGTCTGCCTACCATTGGTGCAGAACAAAGTGTACTGTGACTCGTCGGACCGCAACTTTTTTCCAGTCTTCCAGTGTCCAGTCATGGTGTTCCTTGACACCACTGTAGGTGAACTTTTGGGTTCTTTGCAGAAATCTGATTTCCATATAGGCATGCGACTGCTAATACCAATCCTCTTCTATTCTCTGTACATAGTTCGCTGAGATATGGGTTGGGAACAGCCTTCATTGAATGCTTTGGTCAATTGCTGCACACAGGAAGTCCTTTTTCTCTGTACAAGCTTTCTCAGACGATGGTGATCTTGTTCCTGACAGATTACACACATTACGCCACTTAGACAAGCAATGTGGGTTATTTTTCCACTGATTAAAAACCCAAGATATCTCATCTTTTGAGAAACCAGTCAGCTCTGTTGTTTTTAAAATCATCGCTGCAGACAGATGGACACCCACAATAAGCCCTTTATCAAACCTCAAAAGATTCTTTGTTTTTAACATTGCGATCAACATTACTGACAATTACTGATGAGCAGCAGTCTTAAATAGTTGCCTAGATCACGTGACCATGTATTTTACATATAAGCTGCACAAGTGATGTTTATGTACATCTGCATAAAGGTTTCTAATTCAGTGGCTGGTGTGTGTATATATGATTGCTTAGTTAACTTCCAATTTATTTCGTAATAAGGAAAGAATCTACTATGGTTTGCTTGTCTCAGTTTTGTGCATAATCTTTGTAACATGCTCTTGAATGGTCACAACCTCACCTTAGTGTTTTTAGAGATGACTTTGTCTCCATAAGTACATTAGTAGTTTATGTAAACTGTGCAAAGGCACAGTGTACATAAATGTTCTTGAACACCGACACCATTTCTGAATTTGCACAGCATGATGGAATGAAAACACACATCTTGTGTTGGTATTGTGAAATTCCTGTGACCATTTGTAAAGACTAAATATAGGTGCAAAACATCATTAGATACCAAAGATATGCATGCAATGTCTTTTACATTGTTTACAAGACCACGGCACATTTCCTGACAATAGCAGATACATGGTTTATGCTTTTTTCCCCCATTAATTTTGTATCAACCCAATAGCATTTATTTGACAAATCTGTTCCTTAAGAAAAATATTTTCACCTATTATTGTAAGTTCCCAATTAGATATAAATTGTGAATTTAATAAATGTATCACAGCTTTTTAATGCATATTTTGTTTGCAGAGAAAATCGTTTGCTTATTATTCATGGGCTAATGGATGAAAATGTGCATTTTTCCCATACAAGTCAACTAATCAGCTCATTGGTGAAAGCAGGGAAACCATATCAGCTGCAAGTAAGTTTCACATAACAAGACATTGTTTGATATTATATTTTAACCCTTCCAGGGTCCAGTCTGAAAAACCAGTTTACCAAATAACTCATGAAAGGAATTATAGTGGATTTTATGCCAAATTAATCAGCATTTAATTCTGGATTTTATGAAGATAAATATTTAACAAAAATGTTGAAAGTTTAATTTTAATGTTTTTTTAGAGTGATGTAGTAAATTTTTATATGCATTGCCAGTTTTTTTTTATCCAAAAGAACTATTACACAAAAATAATTATACATATGTCAAATAGAAAGGTTATTTCTTAATAATGGAAAAATAAATTTTTACTTAAAATAAGAAAATTATTCTCTTTATGTAATTTTCTTTTCTCTGTACCATACTTTGAGAAAAATCCAGGCTTTTCACCACTGTGACCAGTCAAATAAACAAGTCAAATTTAGAATTAAAAGAAAGAAAAAACAATCACCAGAAATAGGTCATGTTGTATACCAAATTGAAAAAAAATTGAACAAAATTAATTTCCAATTTTATGAAAATCAAAAAATTTAAACAAATTTACAAATACATTTATTTTAATAAGACTTTTTTATTGTGATATAGAGAAAAAATTGATTGGACTATGCAATTAAGGCTTAATTTTGGAAAACCTGACAAATAAAAATAGTTAAATTTTATATTTATTAAAAGGAAATTTCTTTTCCAATAATATAAAAAAACACACTAAAACTTGGTATCTGTTATTTATTTATATATATTTCATTGCAATACTTTAAAATGGTGGAATTGTGGAAGGTGGCTTTGTACTGTTTGCAATTCATGGAATTTTGTATTTGTTACATGTTGATTTATGGATCTACATCTTTTATTACAAGATGAAATTATATGAATTAACATATGAATAAAAATTTTCATGTGGAAATCTTGTGATTTCAACTTGTATCATTTGTATAATTGCAATGTGTATAAAAATTTCCATTTCATTCTCTAGATTATTGCCAAGTATTATTACAGACTGAATTTTTATATTAATATGTTAGTTATATTTAGTCAATGACTACTTCATCAGCAGTTTCTGCAAAGTTTGTATGTTTCTGATATTTGGTCAAAGGGAGTTATATTTATAACTTAGTAGTTGATGTTTTTAATGAATAGTGTTATTAAAGATAAAGATATGAATCACTCTATCTAATCTGAATTTTCAACAAATGCATTAAATTTCAAAAGTTAGTGAAGTTGAAACATGGTTCAACTTCACTAACTTTTGGTTCTTCACACTTTTATTTTTTTCTTCAACTTTTTTAGAGAATGGGCATTGTTTTAACAACACTCATTCTCTAAAAATCATTTAAAATTTGCAAATATTGATATAATCGTTATACAAAGTGCTTAAGATACATTTATATACATTTTAATGATGTTAGTATAACATTTATTTCTTTGGTTTTGCAAATTTAAATTAACTTTTCGTATCAATCTTCAGCTGGCATTTTTGTTGTTAAATGTTCCAGAATCCATATATGTTTAAATACCGAAAATAATTGTTGAAAATGCTGTGTTGATTGAATTCTTCGATTTATCCTCATCCTCACTGGTATAGTTCTTTAAAAACCTTGTTATGAATGTTACAGACTTCTAAATATTACATCTTATTTTCATAACATAAATCTGTTTTTGTCTGGATTTGTAGAAGAAAGAAAAAAAAACTGTGAGGAGTATGGGGTCACTTCAGTTTAAACTAATTTTTCCCACCATTTCAGCCCTTTTTAGGACTAACTTATTGTTCTGAGTCATAACTCAGTAAATTCTTAAGTAAGTTTTTTATGAAACAATATGACTGTGTCACTGAAAATAAAGATCTCATTTTAATCTATTTAAATTTAGATTTTTAACACTAGTGATTAAGTATTTAAAGGGGAATGTCAAGAACAGAATGGTAGCCATAAGAATTTACTATAGAAGTTAATTAAAACTTAATATACTAAGTATTATTTAGGAGCAGTTAATAAAATATAGTTTAGTGTAAATCTAATATTCATCAGTTTTGTAAAGAAAGTGATTCCATTTCAAACAAACACAAAAAAATTAAGATTTTGCACCTCACCATTTTTAATTTTTAATGAAATTTAGTATGTTCATTCTATTTATTCAAAAACTTCTATGTACCAAATTCCAGATTTTTACTACAAATGGATTTTGAGAAATGCTGACTCAAAAAAGGGAAAGTGCCAAATTTTTTTTAATTAAAAATAGTTTTATTTTTGAGCTTTAAAATGATATATTTCAGTGGAAAAACATCCAAGGAAGCAAAGGAAAGCAGTGCTTCCCTTAAAATTCTCATGAATAAGAAGAGAAAGATATATTAAATATAAATGCTTTAACATAAAAGTATTTTCATTACTTTAATAAATTCATTCTAGCATAAATTTTACATTTATTTACATCTTGATTTCCCTTGTTATATTTTACTGTATAATAAACAGAAGTCCTAGTTTGCCAGGTGGGTCAAGCTAGGAGTGTATTAAAAACCTTGCTTCATTGCTAATGCATTGGACATCTTGCAAAAGTCACAGTTTCTATCTTTAACAAGCAAAAATTATTCTCATAATGCAATTTATACAATTGCTTTCTAGCACTGTTATGTTTTAGGTCTTACATTAACCCCTCAGTGGTATGCCTGGAAAATTTTCTGGCTCATTGCCTGCATATTTTAAGACAAGTATTTTTTATACATATTCAAATATATTGAAGCATTTTATAGTTTTTAATAAATATTATTTATAATTGTAATTATTTCATGTAATAATATTTTTAATTGTAATTATTTTATTAAATAACTTTTTAAAATAGCACAATTAATAAGGTTTAATATTAATTTAACAAAGAACGAGTTCAAAAACCACTTTGGTAGCACCTAAAAAGAATATGCCACTGAAGGGGTTAACAATCCAATATAAACTAGAGGTCACTGTTATTGATAGTGTTATCAGATGTCATCATTGTTGATCATGTCTCTGAACAGCAAGGCACAACAACAGTTCACCAAAGTAAGTGTAAGCATTTTTGTTGTTTCCTAGAAAAAACAGGTGAAATCCTCTTTTTTTCCTTTACTGCCCTTTCACTCAGTGCAAATTGTAAATGAATTTCTTATGTAATATTGCTCTCCCAGAAAACACAATTGTTCCCTTTTGTGTTCAGATAACTGTTTAAGCCTAATTGCACTAATGCATATTTACTGAAATGATTTAAAACGTTTTGACTGTGTTTTACTGTACACACCTTTACCAATTTAATTTTTTTAAATTAAAAAAATTAAAAAACTTTGTAATTTAATTTAATCTATTACATGTATAAAACATGCAAAAAAAAAGTAAAACGAATATTTATTTACAAAGTAGAATAACATACTTAACAGTACAATCCATTAAGTCTGTACTCAGTATTATATAAAAAATATCTTGATACATTTCACTCACATAAAGAAAGATAATAATCAATGTATCCTTGAATATGTTTAATTTTATTTCACTGCTGGTTTTAGAGGGACAAATTAATGATGTTAAGAAGCAGGTACCCACTGTATTGCACACATTCAAATGCATGTAATGAGAGATGCATTAAATATTTTGAAAGTGTAGGAGAAGCATATGAAAATTCAGGAAATTTAAAACTGGAAAATTACATAAATAAGTATTAAATATTTGAAAAAGAACTAAAGGAAGTGATTTCAGATTTATTAATAACATTTGTCTCTACAACTAATTTTTTTTTATCTTACTCTTTCCTTTAACATATAGAGGCAATAGTAGCTCATGACTGAAACGTTTTGGTGAGACACTTTGACTAGCACAGGCAGGGCCCAGATGTAGAAAATTTTTTAGAAAGATGCCTGATATTGAATTGAATAGTATTAGACTGGAGCAATGCTCTGTTGTAATGCATATTTTCTGTGTTTTTAAGCTATTCTCAAAATTCATTAGCGAAGTTTTTTGGGAAAAAACAAATTAGGAAAAGGCATTTCTGTCCTATTCAATTCAGGATTTGTACCTCCCCTATGTTTCTCTCCATTCTAGTAGAATTTTAAAAATGATTCATGAAAAATATGTGTAATAAAGAAGTTTATTTTTTTATCCATTCTAATTATAAATTTATATTTATTCTTTTAAACTGAATTACTCCAGATAAATTATCATATGAGCAGTTAGTTTTCTGTTTTTAGTTACAATAACGAATTTATAGTATTAATTTATTGCTTGTATAATTTACATATAATATTAATTAATAGATTTTGAAAAAATTCATAGCCACCATGGCGGGAATCGAACCCGCATCTCTGAAGAGATGCGGATTCAATTCCCGCTGTAGCGGCGATGAATTTTTTTTCAGAATCTATTAATTAATGTTTGATGTCTATCTTAACAGGGAATAATGTGCATTCACTTTGGATTGATTTTTAATTACATATAATAATTTATATAAAATAATTTATTGTAAAATAAATTTTAAAAGGGTGATGAAAATAACATATTACATATATTATTCATTGTAAAATAAATTTTTTAAAAGTGACAAAAAAAACAACTGAAATGGTCAGTGCTGTTCACAAAAATATTTGTATTGCACCTTTGTATTGGTCTGTAAATGGTAGCTAGGCATAAACTGGAGGGAGACATGTGTAACAATCCCTAGTGATGATGCACAGAACTGGCCAGGTCTAGCAGCTAATGTCTGACCCCGCCTTCTCGTGGTGCAGGCCGTCGGTACCTTTCAAAACAGGTATTCTCTTTTGGAAGGAAACAGAAGGGGAGGGCTGCCAGTTCAATATGGCCTACTGATCTGGTCATATATGGCCACTTTTTTTCTTTTTTTTTAACCCTGCTGAGTAGTGGTCAACTTCACAGTGTCCTGGTGCTGACCATTTATACCTACTAGACTGGACTTGTTTATGGATTTGAGCTTGATTATGGATCCTGGACTTGCTGCACTGGTGGGCCTCTGTTGAGGGAGAATCTGCCACTGTGTTTTCTGTTTGCTTCTGGGTTGCCAGCTCTAAGTGAACAGAGAGGCATGGGATACCTTATATCAGCTGGTGGATAATCCTAATCAGAGGCCATCACAGGTACCTGAACCTTACTTAGCTAGTTGGGCATCGTCAAGTCTAAACTGGAGTAATGTGTCTCAAGCAGGCCATGTGGCTCTTGAAAAAGTCTACTTGAAAAGGTGGTGCCTGAAGTTCCTACCAGCATTGGTAACTTCAGCCTTTAGCGGTGGAGGAAAAGGTCTTTGCCCCATGCCTGCGATCAGGGGCTGTTTGTTATTGTTGGCCCTACCAATCTCAATAAACCTAATTTCTTTAAAATCCTACTAATCATTTTCTCTCTGCAGGAATGTGGAATGTGAGGACATTACGTAGAGATTATTCTCTGTGATTGCCTCACACAGAAATTCCAGTGCTATAACCTAGATAGTCTAGGCTTGCAAGAGACCAGATAGACAGGTAAAGGTGAGATACTTAAAAATAACTTTAAATTTCTCTTTACAGGGAGGGAGGATGGAAAGCATCACCAAAGCGTGGGTCTGCTGCTCAGCAGACATGCTAGTAATGCTCTTCTAGGATATGAGTGCATTAATGAAAGGTTTCTTACAGCAAAATTTCAGACAAGCATTAAAGTCTTGAATGTTATCTGCTGTTATGCCCCCACTGAAGATGCTGATGAGGATGAGAAGGATAGGTTTTACAGACAACTTCAAGATATTTTGAATTCCGTCAAGAAAAGAGATATTACCCTTGTTCTAGGTGACTTCAATGACAAAGTTGGTACTGACTCTAACCTTTGGGGAGGGGTGATAGGCCCTTTTGGTATTGGTAGCTGCAATGGCAATGGACAACACCTCCTACAGGTAAGTAAACTCAATGGTTTCAGAATAACTAACACATATTACAAACACCACGACATACATAAATACACATGGAATACACATACACATAGGAATATGATTAATTAACAGCAAATTGGCTAGTTCAGTTAGAAATACCAGGGCATATAGGGGAGCTGAAATTGGATCTGACCATTACCTTGTTAAAAGTGTCTTGCAACTTAAACTTAAAAAGTGTTATGCTAAAGTAAAAAAATTTATCTTTAATACTGAAGCTCTGAAAGGCCCTGTTATAGCTAAAGCTGACCATGATAGGTTACTTAGTGGTTTCAATGGTTAGTGGTTTCAGTGGTTACTCAATGGTTTGCTTTCTCCGGAATTGAGGAAGAATGGGACCATTTTAACAGGCATTTTTGGAAACTAACAGTACTCTTTTAGGAAAAAAGGAGCAGAGAAGGCAAAATTATTTGAGCGATAGGGCACTTGAGCTGATTTCAGAAAGAAAGAATTGCAGGAATGTCCTTAATACCCTACTAGTCCTAATAGAAAGCATTATAGAGAGCTAAATAAACATGTAAAGGATCAGTCACCTGCTGATAAGAATCTTTGGCTTGATAGCTTGACTGATAAAGCCAAGGAAACAGACAGCATAACAGCAGAGAGCTGTACTAGATAGTTAATGTTTTGTGTGGTAGAAAATGGACAGGTATACAGGGATTGAAGGATAAACAAGGTAAAGTTATAGAAGGTGAGTATTCTGTCATGACTATGTGGGCTGAGCATTTCAGTGATGTTCTAAACAATGTAGTTAGTTCTACTCCCATTGCAACAAAAGACTGTTCAAAACTCCCCTCCCAACCACACAATGATGATAGATGCATTGGTGGCTTTAATGTTGGCCCTATAACACATTCTGAAGTTATTTTGGCTATCTCTAAACTTAAACTTCATAAATCCCCAGGGGTAGATGAAATTATTACTGAAATGCTTAGAGCTGGGGATATTTCGGTTACCACTTGGATGACTGAAATTTTGAATATCTTTTATGATAAAGGCATGATTCCTAAGGATTTTACCAGAGCTATTGTTATCCCTATTTTCAAAAAAAGTGATCACAGTTCTTGTGATAACTATAGGGGTATCAGCCTACTCTCTGTTCCAGGTAAGTTCTTTCCATGATTGTGCTTAATAGAATTAAGAATCTGATTGACAGTCAATTGCGCGATGAACAATGTGGATTCAGAAGTGGTAGGGAATGTGTGGATCAGAAATTTTCACTTAGGCAGATTCTTGAGAAATGTTTCGAGTTTCAGAAACCTTTGGTTGCTAGCTTTGTTGATTTCAAAAAGGCTTTCGACTCTGTTGATCATCATAATTTGTGGTTGATTGTGAGATCATACGGTGTACCAGACAAGTTAGTTAACATAATGAAAGCTCTCTATAATAACACTGAGTCATTTGTGGGAGTTGGTAAGTCTTGTAGCAATTGGTTTAGCATTACTTCTGGTGTTCAACGAGGGTGCATTTTGTCTCCTTTTCTCTTTAGTTTGGTTATTGATTATGTTATGCGAAATTCACTTCAAACGAAAGATTTTGGCCTTAAGTGGGCTGGAGATACGAAAATTTCTGATTTAGATTATGCTGATGATTTAGCCCTTTGGGCAAATGATGTTGATGAGATGAACTCTTTCATTGGTGCTGTTGATGAGACAGGTAGTAGAGTAGGATTGGTTATAAACAGAGAGAAAACTAAAGTGATGAAAATTGGTCAGGCAGGCTGTGATTCAGTTAATCTGAATGGTTGCAGTCTTTGAGCAGGTGTCACAGTTTAATTATCTTGGGAGCTATGTAACAGATACTGGTGATGAGATTAACAGATGAATAGGGATTGCTGCCGGGACTTTTAAGAATCTATGGAGATTGTGGAGAAATTGGCGTATACACCTAAAGACTAAAATTAGACTGTATAATAGTTTGGTTCTTTCTAGGTTAGTTATGGCAGTGAAACTTGGACGCTGTGTAAGCAAGATAACAGGAAACTAGATGCTTACGCAGTATCTTGGGCATTAGGTGGTTTAACTTTGTAACTAATGATGAGGTTAGGCAAAGGAGGCTGCAACCTCCTTTAAGCAGCATATTGTGCAGAGAGAGACTCTGCTGGTTTGGTCATATTGCCAGTATGGGTAATTATAGATTGGCGAATAGGGTTATGAACAGTGTGCCTAGAGGCCTCAGAAGGAAGGGGAGGCCTAGGATGCAGTGGGCAGACAATGTCAAACAGGACCTTGTTAGAATTGGTGTGCAATGGCTGGATGCAGCAGATGTAACTCAGGACAGACATGCTTGGAGAATTAAACTGCGTGGTCTGGTTGGACCTCCATAGCCCATGGCTGCTTAATAATAATGATGATGATGATGCATTTATCATGCATTGATTAGTAATTAATATATTATATAAATTTTGCCAAATACTGGAATTTATTAATTCTCATAAGTGCTAATAATTGCTCAAAATTTTCATTCTTCCAACTTGTAATTTGTATCATGAAGTTTGCAGCTTCATAAATGAGTATAATGTACACCATCATTTTAGGTCTTCAAAATATTTATGGAAAAACATCTAGATTGCATATATATATGGTTTGTGAATATACAGGGTGTTTCAAAACTCTCTGTACAAATTGTAATGAGAGATAGGGAGAACACCAAGACAAACCTTTTTCGTCTATGAATGTATGTCTACTGACGTAACCCTTTGATGTTAGAGGGCACTGTTTGGGAAGCACTATCAGTACAGCCTCACAGCAACTCTTCCATTTCCATTGGGAGCTTCATATGCCAGATGCATGTCAGCCATCTCAGCAGTTGTAAAACACTCCTTGTTACATGTAATGTGTCTGATTTACGAATGCCGATGGCAAACACAAGTCCATTCTTTGTTCCCACCTCACCCCTCTAGCCAATTGCAGTGCTGCCAAACAATACCCTTTTCACCAAAGGGTTATGTCAGCGGATATGCATTCATGGACGAAAAAGGTTTGTCTTGGTGTTCCATATCTCCCATTGAAATTGTACAGAGTTTTGAAACACGCTGTATGTGGTTTATATATGGTACGCTGTATATGTGGTACATGCATAGTGTAGTGCACCACTTAAACTACAGAAGCTATATCTGCTCTGCTAACAAATGTATCCCAAACAGTCATTCCAAAAGTGTAAACTTAGAATTGGATGTGTCAAATATGTGTGATGAAAAAAATGAAATGAGAAATTATAGATCAATATATAGTAATAAAGCCAAGTAAAAGAAAGCTTGTGTATTCGAGAGTATATTACTAGTATGAATAAAAATCATAAACTCAGGTAAGTGTGTGGTGTTGCATTTAACCCAATTTACTCTAAAGATTTTGATGTGTATCAGCATCATGGGAGTGAAAAGGTAAAATTCCAAGGTTGCAAATTTCTTTATTCTTTTGTGCTTTGCCAATAAAGTAGTTTGCAGTTGCACTGCAAAATGGAAATGATTGTGATGTTATTATATATATATGTGTATTTTTCTCTTCAATTGTTATTTTTTTTTCTGTTATATACCATGTACAAAGAAATTTTATTAGCCCAGTATTTGTGCATTTCATTGGCAAAAGTAGTCTTGAAATTTAGAAGTTACAGTAGTCTTGAAGTTTAGAAGTTGTAGTTGTCTTGAAGTGTAGTAGTTGTAGTAGTCTTGATATTTAGTAGTAGTTAAAATTTTGTTTGAAGTAGATAATTTGATAATCATTATGAACATATATACATAACTTTTTATCCAGTTTTCAAAGGAAATTAGATAATAGTTTTGCTTTGTCGTCTGTAGACATCTAACTTTTTGTTTACAGAGATAAAAATTCTTTTTCTGTTAGATAAGTATTGATGAAATATTATGATATGCACTTTCTGAATCTCTCTAAAGCTATAATTACACCCTCTAGTGGTTGAAAATTCCAAAATTTCAAACGAACATTGGAAACAATGTATTTATGCTAAAAATTTGAAATTTTGGTGGGGCAATGTGTGTGAAGGTCATGAAATTTCCACAAACAACAATGAGTTGGCAGTTTAGGCCCAGGGGGGGGGGGGAAACACAACTTCTTTGTTTTAGCAGATAATTGTTTGTTTTTAGAGATAAATGAAAAGTTTTTTTGTGGTTAGATAGAAATTCATAAAATATTATGTTTCTTTCTTTTGGAATCTTCTGAAAACTATAACTGTACCCTCTAATGGTGGAAATTTTTGAAAATTTCAAACAAATATTGCAAACGATGTATTTATGCTTGAGTTTTGAAATTTTGGGGGTGGAATGTGATGGTCATGAAACTTTCATTTCCAAAAATGAGTTGGTAGCTAAGACCTTGGGGGGGGGGGGGGGGAAACACAATGTTTTTGCTTTAGCAGATAAATTAAAAAAAATTTGGGTTAGATAGGAATTGATAAAGTATTATGATTTGCACTTCTATAATATTATAATTTTGTCCTCGAACAGTGAAAAAGAAAATTTCAAAAGAATATTGCATTGATATATTTATTAATGATAGAAATTTGAATTTTGATTGGTGGAATGTGAACGTTGTGAAATTTCCATTGGAAGCAATGAAAGTAATAATTAGGAAATCTATTTTAGTTGGATTGGTATTAATGAAATATTATAATTTGCATTTTTCAAATACTTAGGTAGTTTTAATATATATATCTTTACAGATCACTAAATATGGAAACAGCAGGACTGTTATTGAGTTTTTCGAATATCTCTATAATATAAATTTGAAATATTAGTGGTAACTTTTCAAGAGGGGTGGAAAATGCAACTTTTTAAATTTAAGAATTAAAATACAAATACATTTGTCATATAATTACTAATAATATACCATTTACGTATTTCCCATTATCTGCTGGCTCAAATTAAAAATGAGTGAAAAATAGGTAAAGGAAAAATTTCATTCGCTTTAAAAATGAGATTCTCATGTGCCAGAGGCAATATGCGTCTTTCTAGTTAAGTGTTAATTACATATATTAACTTTTTGCAACCAGTGTAATTCAATTGAAGAAATTTTGTATCCAGAAATTAAGTATGTATAATTAAGCTTTGTGAGTAGCATAAATATTTCTACATGGAAATAATTGCAATATGTTAGTTACTAATAGAATCTGGATGGGCTGACATGATCCTTGATTCTAAATGTGAAATATTTTTGTCTACTTTGAGTTTTCCTTCTCTTTCTCACATATTGTGTAAATGTATTATTTTGCAATAATCACTTGTAATGATACTTATATGTGAATAAACTATTATTATTACATGATAAATGAAGCATTTTTTTTATCTTTCAGGTTTATCCTACAGAAAGACATAGTTTGCGACATTTAGATGCTAGTGAGCATTATGAGACTACTTTACTTAGTTTTCTCCAGCAACATCTTTGACTCAAGGAGTTCATAGGATATTTTATTTCTTGCATTCTACTCCTTGTCCTAAATGTTTGTGTGTTGAGTTTGGTGCTATGCTGAATTTTGCAGTGTAGATATCAGTGAATAAATGACTTGTGAAACTGAATCATATGCATAAGCAAATTTGATAATGCAGAAATAAGCTATGAAATTCTTTGAAGGACATTGGGATTAGTAATGTGTGCCAATTTATGCTAAGAACTGATGTTCTTAGAAAACTGCCCATGGACAGAACTGCATGCAGATGCAGTGTATATGTACTGTTTACAAGGCTATTTATTGAACATAGTGTTAATAATGAAATCCATGAAGAAACTATGTGATTCTTTACAGGAAAAATGATAGAAGGAAGAACTTTGAAACAAAAACTTCACAACATAAAAGTACACTGAAAAACAAGATTTTTTCAACTAAATTTTTATTAAAAATTAGGATGATATGCTAATTCTTTATTGGTACATGTGTTCTTTTCTACAAAAGAAAGCCTTTATGCTGGATTTGTAAGCTTTTTGAAGAATGTTTAGTAATTTAATTCAAATCCTACATGTTTTCTTCCGGAGTTCCTTTCAGATCCTTCGTGCATTTTTATTCATCTATTATTAGTATTGGCGTATGTGATATACTGGTTCTAATTATAATGTTTATCAATACAAAGGACTGAACCATTCAAGTATTTACATTTCATAAGTCATGCTGATGAATTTAATATACGTTAAATTGTTTCATTATTATTTATGTTTGAACAAATGTTAGATCAAAGCATGAATAACTGCCAGAGCAAATGATATATCTGAGAGCTAGGTATCAGAGCAAGTCAGTGTTGGATAAATGATGATATGCAGTAGGTTTTATGTATTAATGATTAATTTATTTTAAAGAATAAAGTCAAATAGATTGAATAATTTTGTCACAATTGTTATCATGCTAGGCCATACTTTATATATTGTTGACTTAGTATAACATTCTCTAAAACAACTTTTAAACAACAAAGTAAAAATTTTCAGTATTCATGTTTTGATCTATAATCTTTAAATGTTGCAGTAAAATTATATGTTAAAGACTCTCCATGTCTGAAATTTAGCCATACTTATATATATATAATGATGTGTATTACAAATAATGCATCTGGGAATTGGCTAAAAATAATGAATAGTCAGATTATATGTTATGTAATTTGGAAATATAAATATTATTATTTGAGTTATTTTATAAATATTTTAAACTTGCTCTTGTATTTACAATTAATTAACATAGTTTTTTTAGGCAGATAGATCAGTGTTATATAGTAAAAGTAATTATTTGATGCCATTCTGAATCAGGAATCACCCTAATTCATTTAAAAGGCTTTCAGTCCAGTAAAATAATATATTCTCAAATATATTGTTTGCAGTAATTTTTTTACCAATTTTTTGAAATGGAAACTCAGTTTATCGTAAATTCTACCTGCACATGTATCAAATAAAAATTTAGCTGTACTGTGCAAATATTTGCATTGTTAATAAATTTGTATTTTAAGATGTATCCATTTTGTATGGTAAATTAATATATTTACTTAACCTGGGAGTGAAAGCAGTGGTTTTTTTTAGCCTACCTATGTGCATTTATGGATAGCCATAAATGAATTCTTTGTGGCATTTACACATGTTCACTTGTGTAGCTAACTTCAATGTTTCCGCTACATAGATATAAAAGGATTTTACCAGTTACCTAGCACATTTTATTGTGGTGATGTAGAAAAACCATGCTCAGTCCTTTGAACCATATGATGCACACCAAAATTTCATTTTTACAGCATATTCTTTTTATGTTTCCCCTTCTCCTCATTGCATCCTATTTATATTTTTGCCAATGACATTCAAACTATGTTTTGATAAATTATGAATGCAGAAGCCATATTAATATATTAAGTACTGAAAATATATGAAATTACATTTTATGCCATTTTTTTCTTCTATGCACTTTACTAATATGATGTTAATTTTATAATTTTGCCAAAATATAAAGAATATATTCTATTTATGTGGTCTTTTAAAAAAAAGTACAGATTTATGAGAAATGATTGTTTAGTGTCAAACATCTTAAAAAGCATTAGCTTTCAGTCAGAGGCAACTAATAGACTGAATGCATGCACTACAAAGCAAAAAGAGACATGCCTACTCCATCCAGGATTAAGTGTAACAGTTTCATTAAAACTAGTTAAAACTATAATGATTGCAGGTGTTTCTATTTCAGCCATCTGAATATATTTTCTATTAAAATATTTTGTTGATTGATCATGTAAAAAAAAAGATTAATTTTTTTTTACCTCCGTGGAGAAATTTGTTTACATTTAATTCTGCATCTCCAGTTAAGATTTTAACCTATGTAAAATTCCTCATAATTCCACTCATAAAGAAAGTTGTCAGCATTAACTTCAAAGTAATAACAGCAAAAAACGTAAATTGCCATGTTTTAGAGCAAGGAACCCCAACATATGAAGCACAATAAATTAAAAATTTTATAAAAAAAATTGATTAAAAAGTTTTGCATTTCTTTTAAAATTTAAGGCAATAAAGACTACAAGACTATCATTGAACCACTGTTATATACAGTTAAACCTGCTTATAGTGAATTTTAAAGGACAACTGAACTTATTTGTTAATGTGCTATAAGAAATGTTGATCAAAAAGTCATCTAGAAAAAGAAATATATTTTATATTTAAATGCAAATGAAAAAGATTGAAATGTAAAATATAATATTTCTTAAACACAAATAATAAAAACTTCCTACTTATTTTTAAATCAGCCATACATGTAATAAATGCTATTTTATCACACAGGATAAGATTAAATGTTTGGTGGAATTTATTTTTTGAATTGTGCCACATTGGGCAAGCCATGCAACATAAAGGATCCTTTAATTTTATCCAAACATGAAATTTCTTCTTTGAATGAAATCATTCTTTTATGTTCTGGAGACTCATCTTCATTGTCACCATCTGAAGAGTATGTCTTGCTGCTCAGAAACTTGTGCAACAATTCACTATGTAACTAAAAGACTTGCCTGAGGGTTATCACTGATGCTACAAAAACCGCTTTAGTGCTGCTCTGTCAGTTAGGGTTTTATCATTGCAGTCTCCAGGTGTTCTAATTCTGCATCTCCAAGTTTCCCTCTGCACTTCTCAGGTTCGAGTCCAAGCTGGGCCAACATTATCTCTGCAAAACTCCCCATCCTGCCCTTTATTCAATAGGGAACATCAATAAGCTTGGAAAGGCTGTCATCTCTCAAATGGAATGTTGAGCTGTGGCTCTGTACGAGAGAGCCATACCCTGTGCACGTTAAAGAACACTCTGAATGGCCTTGACAGGAGGCTACCATCTGTCTCCTAACAGCTGTCCAGTAGTTTCTCTCATCCAAACATCTCTGGGCCCTTGTGACCTGACTGTTTAGCCCATTGTGTGCAAAAATTGCCACTTAGAGGTAAAACAATCTATCCCTTCTACATTACCAATGGCAATAATATAATAAATATGTAAAATTATATATTTATTTTAATAAATATATGTTTTTACCTGTGGTGAATTTTCATTGTTTAAGAGCAAGCATTGAATTATATTTCTTTTGTAATTACACTTGTAGCTTGCATCTGAAGTCTTGATTTAATAATTGGGAGAGGGGGTATTTCAAAAGTTATGGCAGCTAATGCATTTTGGACATTATTTGCAGTGCAGTTATCAAGCAGGAAGACTACGCTATGATGGTCTCATTTCATGATCAAATGCTGCAAGACATTATTGAAAGATAGTATGTCATCCATGCCTTTTCATTGCATTGTTACATATACAGGACTGGAAGTGTGAGCAGATTTATTCCCTTAAAACAATGTGGCTTGATAGATTTACTAATGAAGGGTCTTGTCAACACAGTTCAACAAGTTTATGCAAAAAAGAACTGTAATTATCTGTTTACATTCTTTCCCTCCTTCACATCTTTCACCTCTAGAAACCAAGTATTTGAAGGTAACATCTCAAAAAAATAGTCTGTTTCATCGACATTACAAATGTTTGGAGCATAATCTTTAACAATTCACAGAATACTGGAAGTCCATTCATTTGCTGCTGTTGGATCATCTGCTTTGGTAGAAATAGTTTTATAGATATGCCATGTCAATTTTGGAAACTTGATCCAGTGGCTCGATCACTTTTTAAGCTAAAATCTGCTCCTATTAATCCTGAGCTTTGTTTTGAAACATTTGGAATGTTTAGTAGGAAGATCTTAGCTCTGAATCCTATGAACCACTTAAAAAGAATTTCTTCAACATCTGGGTGTGAAGCCGGTATAATTTTTTTATTCTTGAAGTAGCATTTGTTGATTTTTTTCATACTCTGCCAACTTTTGTTTTTAAAACTTTTTATTTTTTTAAATTGTAGGTAAAGAACTTGGTGACCCTTTGGCAACATCAACATTCTTTTTGGTGTTCACGTTTATTTTTTATGGTTTCAACTTTTTATTCCAAATTAAGAATTTTCCGTTTTTGGGACATCTTACTGCAAAACCACTTAGCATCTCACCATCAAACCATTCACTTGGTGAAGAATGAAAAATTAAATGCTTAACAAGAGTTCCAGAATTTACAAAAAGGCAAAGTAAGCAAGAAAATATCTTGCGATAGATTATTTCTTGCCTCTCAATCTACACCAGGATCCTCCAGGATGCACCCGGTCTGTGTGTCAATATGCAGACTGACAAATTTTATTGTTTAATTAACCTGTTGATTGATCATAGTTTATTTTCTTGGAATTTTTTGTTAGTAATTCAACACTTGGAGAGGTTTATTCACTTAGTTTAAAGTTTTGATGGCCTCTTCTAGGTTGGTAAACATTTGGGAAGGTGACAGAACACGTACTTTTGTTTCAAGGAGAAATTAGAAACTCCAGATATCAGATGGCCCTGAAAAGTGCATTACTGAAAAAGGAGTAACTTTGGCAGAGGAGGAGAGTAGGGATAATTTTGTAAAATACAATAACACTGCAATTTAGAGTAAAAATATCTTATTTTTAATAACTGAAAAAGGAGTAACTTTGGCAGAGGAGGAGTGTAGGAATATTTTTGTAAAATACAACAACACTGCAAATTAGATTAAAAAATAGCTTATTTTTAATCTGATTTTTACATAGGACATCAAAATTGGTGTTTTTGAGTAGAAACTCTGCTAGATTGCTGCACTCACTACCAGCAACTTGGAGTTAAAATTAATATTTTTAGTTGACTAAGTCACTAGATGCTATACAAATATCATACACACACTATTATGCTATACAAATATCATGGAAATAGAGGAAAAATTGTTTTGAATCCACGACCTCTGATATGGCAAGTTCTCATCCCACTCGGCTATCATCCGCTGATCAAGATCTCTGATTGTTCCTCTTCATCAGGGTCGGCCTTTAGTTGCTGTCTTTTGACTGCACTTGGAAGGCTATTGCCAGAGCACTTCATTAGATATGGGCACAAGACCAGCCATCGTGATCTGCGATAATATTTCAGCAGTCTGAGCACTTTGCCATGAAATCATGGTTGGGTTGTTTTACCTCTGAGTGGCACTTTTTTGCACACAATGGGCCAAAAGGACTCCGAAGGCTTAGAGAAAATTGGGGGAGTGGACCCACTGGAACAACTGTTGAGATACATGGTAGCCTCTCATCAAGGCCATCCAACATGATTTTAATGTGCACAGGGTATGGCTCTCCCACACATAGGGGGGCGGGGGTGGCTCAGTCGGTAGCGCGCCAGGCTCGTAATCTGTAGTTCTCAGGTTCGAGTCCCAGCTGGGTCAGCGTTGAGATTTATCTCCGCAAAATTCCCGCCCTGCCCACTGTCAGTAGGGGACACCGATGGGCTTGGAAAGGCCGCCGTCCGTCGGATGGGACGGTAAGCCGTGGCCCCGTGTGCGGGAGAATCATACCTTGTGCACGTTAAAGAACACGTTGGATGGCCTTGACGGGAGGCTGTCTCCCAACAGCTGTTCCAGTGGGTCCCCTCCCCCAACCTTCTCTGAGCCTTCGGGGTCCTTGTGGCCTGGCCATTTAGCCCATGGTGTGCAAAAAAGTGCCGCTCAGAGGTAAAACAACCCAACCCACACATAGGACCACGGCTTTACATACCATCCAATGGATGGAAACCTTTCGAAGTCCATCGATGTTCCCTATTGACCGTAGGCAGGGTGGGGAGTTTTGCGGAGATAAATCGATGCTTGTCCAGCTGGGACTCGAACCTGGGAAACCCAGTATACCGAGCCTGGCACGCTACCAACTGAGCCACTCCCCCCACCCATGTCATCAGGAGGTTGTGGGTTCATATCCCACCTGGCTCAAGACAATGTTTCCTTTATACCCATGATACTTGTACAGTGTAATAGTGGTCTAATGCTTAGTCAACTTGTGAGGTGGTGTGGATAAAGATTAACTATAAGTATTAATATATACCAAGTGCATGTGTAATGAGATTTGCTCAAAACATTTCAGTTTGTGTAGTCAGCCCATGTAGCGTGGCTCAGTCTATAACCGGGGTGGGGAGTGGACAAGGCTTAGACAGCTAAGTTTAATGAGCCTTCCATAGAAAGTTTTTCGATCTCTGAATTTCTGAAACTTTTGCTACTTTAAAAAATGCAGGGTTTTCTTTACATTTATGTTGAGGCAAAAATTTGCTACAGCTCATATTTTGTCATAGGGTCGCATTTCCATTTCTTATTTTTATAAAAACTCAGCCGCTCAGAGGTGGATATAAATAACCTGCGGATGGATATAGGTAACATCTTCACACTTTAGTTGACATGCCTGATTGATTTGCTGTTCATCCTGTTTCATGTAAACCTTAAAGAATATTCAATAAGTCTGGTGTTAAGACAGTGGAAAACAAAATCGTTGCTGGCTCAGGAATATTGCACTTACATTCCACATACATAATAACCATCTCACGGAGTACAACGTTTTTGAACATTGACATATTTATCTAGATATCTTGTCATGCTTTAAGAGGTTCTGTGTGAAAATTTGTCATTATTTCACTTATGAAGATTGGAAGTGGAGTTACAAGCTTTATTCTTTGAAATTTGTCTTAACCTTAAAAATAAGAATCGCATGCCTGTCATGCCAGACATACAAAATGTCTTAATTATTAATTAAAAAATTAGCTTTTTTTCACTTGTACAAAAGCAATATAGAAACTTGCAATATAAAATAAAAAGTTTCGTTTCATGCTAGTATTATTAAAAGGTAAAGTGTTTAATTCTTGGGCCCAAATATGATGCATTCATTTGAACTCTTTTTTTTTGCATGATATTGATTCGAGCTTCTAGCACGCACATACCCCATTCGATTTGCATATGATTTGTAAAAGTAATGTTTATGCAAAGCAGAAGAATTTGCAGCTTCAGGTTATGGAAATCCATATTTGTATTCCATTGTTTCGAGTATATTCTGTCTTGTAACTGGAGAGTTTGTTTTTTAATAAGTAGATGGTGCTTATGTCTTATTTTGCTGTCTATTAGAGTTTCCAAGTTAGGGGTGACAACTTTTCAAAAACAACCCATCTGTACACTAGAGTTGGGCCGGATATACTGGCCATTATCGGGTTCTTTTGTTCACCTATCATTGTTATTTGCATTGCTTTACACTCTCGTGAGGTACTTATGGACTTTCATCATCAGATCACAGATTAACGTAAGTAAATTCATATCACGAAGTTTTGTTTTTAAGGGTGTGAAGGGGAATAAAATTTAGGTAAATATAATCAGTACGAGCCGTCCCGTGGTCGAGTGGTTAGCACACTTAGCTACTGATCTACGGGACCTGGTAAGGGTTCGAGCCCCGGGTAAGGCATGGATGTATGTGTCGTTTTCTGCTGAGGTCCTGTCATCCTCTCAGACCTTCTACTATGGCATATAAACTGGCAGGCTCTTGTCAGACCTCTGTGGCAAGCAGCTGCTTGAGGGGGTATTTATTTATTTAATCAGTACAGATAATGAATTATCTTACAGCTATAGGATGCATTGGGACTTAATATAGTTATGCAAGAGAGTTTCACGACAAAAAAGTTTTATATTAAAAAAATCCACGCATGTGAAAAAACAGCACGAGTTATGAAATAGCATTGACATGCTGTATACGTAAGAGCGTTCCTTATGATTCTATGTATCGGGTGGGAATAATTAAACTATCACTTTGAAGTCCTGTATATGAAAATTGGGTGATGACATAGAGCTGAAATTTCGAATAGACAACTATCGAGCAGTGCGGAATAACCTGAAGAAAAAAAAAAAATCCAAAAAGTGATACCGGTGAAACATGGTGCTTTGAAGAATTATGCAAATTATACTCCACATATCCAGGAAAGAATATAAGAGCAGATGTTAACACAGTGAAAGCAGAAAGTCGCCCTGGATTGTGAATTGGAATATAAGTTCAGGGGCATATCTAGGAGGGATGCAGGGGAGCCCCCCCCCCCCCCCCAAAAAAAAAAATTAATCGGAGTTGGCAAATTTCGAAGCGACTTTGTGAAATCTAGATGAATTCTGAAAAATTG
Organism: Ryuthela nishihirai; assembly: GCA_038380435.1. Lineage (NCBI taxonomy): Eukaryota > Metazoa > Arthropoda > Arachnida > Araneae > Heptathelidae > Ryuthela > Ryuthela nishihirai. The sequence continues at coordinate 18,106,064 of JAWZYU010000001.1, read as the reverse complement.
AGATTTTTTTGTAAAATTAAGCGGAGTTTGCAAAATCTGAACTTGGCAAAATTTAAGGTAGTTGCCAAGTCAAGGCAAAATTGAAGTCACTTGGTAAAATACATGCGAGTTGTTTACGTTGCCCCATCTCCTTACATACACATGCACAGCGAAATTCTGGGTGCGACCGCGATAGAGAAAATTTAGGTACAGGTCTTATTCTCGCAGTTGGCAAAATTTTAATTCCGAGTTGGAAAATCTTCTTGACACCCCCCCCCCACACACACACACACACCACAACCACCCACCATAGTATTTCGTTATGCCCATCTATAAGCTCTTACCAGAAGAAAAGTAATGCCATGGATGCTCTTTGTGAACATTGCAGATTGAAAAGATCAAGACGTTCTATCGCAAAATGGGTTTGCAACATTATTTAGAAATTTAAGGAGATGGATTGTTTTTCTGGTATGTCAGTTTCTGAGAAAGTTGAGATCACTGTGGCAATACTGACAGTGCAGCAGGTAATTGGCATTTTTCCATTAGTTTTGTAGAGCTGTTGCAACACATGAATCTTGTGTGGTCGACTTTCTGCAAGATGCCACAAAGGGTGGTGCATTGGTTCTCTTCACATAGTACAATAGCCTATTCGAAGTGACCTTCGGTATTGTCTGGACTTACTCTTCAGTACCTAGCTGGGATAGCCTGGGGGTGGCACAGTCTAGAGCATGCCAGATTCGTAATATGCAATTCCCTTCGAGTCCCAGCAGGGCCAGCATTGAGATTTATCTCCGCAAAACTCCCTGCCTTTCGGTTAATAGGGGACACCAATGGGATTCGAAAGGCCCACTATCTCTCAGGACGTTAAACTTTTGTGTGGAAAAGCCCTACCCTGTGCATATTAAAAAAAACGCCGGATGGCCTTGACAGGACCATCTAGCAGTGGTCACTTTACAGCCTTCTCTGAGTTCTTGGCACCCTTGTGGCCTGGTTATTTAGCCCATTGTGTACAAAAAAAGTGCTGCTCGGAGATAAAATAACCCAACCCAAATTCTCTGACAAATTTTCCTTCAACTTTACTACAGCACCAACATGTTAAATTTATACAATTTTGTGCTGTGCAGTAGTAGCTTGTAAAAACTTGAACTCTCTGAAATAATAAAAATATTTGAAAATAATAATTTTCCAATGTGGAATATTTTATTTCTTTGCGTCATTCACTCAAGAGGAAATATGAGAATAACCTCCAATATCCTATTGTACGTAATTGAAGTTAACCAATAGTACACTGGTGCACAAAGTTGAGCAACAAATTCCAAAAAATAGGCATAGCTTCTGCAATAATTGGTGATAAATAACAAAGGTTAGGTTTTTTACATAAAAAAAATCAGTTCAAATCTGCACACGAAATTTGCATTAAACACAGTTACGTATGCGAAGCAGATCAGTATTAAAAGCAGTTCATTTGTATGTGTGCCTCAGTTCGTGTTAGATTCTTATGCAGTGGCGCACCCAGAGGGGGAGCCAAGGGGCCCTGGCACCCCCCAAAGAAAAAGGGAAAAAAACACTAGAAAATTTTCCAAATTAAATTTCATTTTTTATATTTATGTTGTTTAATGTCTTCTATTTCTATACTACTTATGAATTGGAGGTCATATAAGGTGGGAATACCCTATAACTCTCGGGAATCACAGCCATTGTGAACACAAGGCGAACGAAGTAGTGCTTGGGCGGACTGAGCCGTAACCACTCTCGGTGTCACTACCATTGAGGCGCGCTTCGACACCCGAGCACTACTTCGTTTGCCCGAGCCGGGCCAGCGGAGATCACGGGTATTATGTATTTGCGATTATTGCAGATGCTCAGTCATAGGTCGTATGCGATGCGTAGTGTGTATTCTCAAATCGTCTAACCAACGCTCGTATTCTGTGCTATTTTGCATTGAGTTTACTGAAAATTAGCCGTCCCATGGCCGAGTGGTTAGCGTGCTTGGCTACTGATCTAAGGGACCTGGGTTCGAGCCCCGGGTAAGGCATGGATGTCGTGTCGTTTTTCTGCTGAGGTCCTGCCATCCTCTCGGACCTTTACTCTGGCATATAAACTGACAGGGTCCTGTCAGACCTCTGTGTCAAGCAGCTGCTTGAGAGGGTATTTATTTATTGAAAAGCGTATCTTGAACTTGTAACATAGCTTTCCATCTCTGAAGAGTAACCTTTACTGTACGCAAATTCTTCAATAACATTTTAAAGTTATATTTGTGAAAGATATTTTTTAGATTTTGTGCTTCAAATTATGGCTGAAAGACGTACGCAGAATGTTTTATTAAACTATTTAAAAAAAAAACTAAAAAGGATGATTCAAATGTTAGTAGCAATGTCGACGCTATAAATATTGTGAATACCGATTTGGATTCGGTTTCCCCAGTCGCAGGTCAGACAAAACCATCGAATTATCCAGAAGAAAGTACTTCCTTAGTTGTTAATAATTCTCACGATATCGCATTGTTGAAAGAGCAAACATTTAATTCTGACAATAATGTAGATATTGTGAAAAAGTTGTGGAAACCAGAACTAAATTTTAATTTTCCCTTAACCTATGCTGCAAATTGCAACCGTAATTTTCAGTACATATGGTTTGAAAAATTTGCATGGCTTGCGTACTCAGGTTGAAAATAGTGGGTACTGAAAATATTGTGTTTTTTGCACCTGCTAATGTTGGAAAATCTGAAGTACCTGGACAGTTAGTTACGCAAGATTATATATAATAATTGGAAGAAAGCCATTGAGAAATTTAATATTCATCGAAAAACAAAATATCATTTAACTTACGAAAGGCTACACAATATTCGAGATGGAAAATGTATTCCAATCGGTCGACAAATTGATGTAGGTAGGGCATCACAAACTGTAGTTAATCGGAAACGATTAGAACCGATTATAAAAACTAATGTGGTCGGCAAAATATACCCTTGAGAGGACATCGTGATTATGGAGACTTTTCATTTGAACAGGAGCCAATCGCCAATGAAGGCAATTCTCGAGCTTTGTTAAGAACGAGAATCGATGCGGGCGATGAAGACACTGAACATTTTAAACATTCTGCCAAAACGCTACCTACATTAGCTGGAACCTACAAAAATCAAATTATAAATGCATGTAACGAATCATTTCGGAACGTTTGGTCGAAAAAATTTGGCGAAATGTTTTTCAGTTCTTGCCGATGAAATTTCTAACATTTCTACCACTGCACATCTTCCCTTGTGTGTCGGGCATATAGAGGAAGAAAATGACAACCAAGTTTGTGAACAATTCTTACAATTTGTTCCTGTAACAAGCACTACAGGAAAAAACTTATCCGACAAAATATTAGAAAGTTTAAATAATTATGGCATCGATTTGTCCTATTATTTATTTATCGATTTGTCCTTGTGGGCAAGGTTACGACGGTGCCGCATCAATGAGCGGAAGGTTTAATGATGTCCAATCTCGGATGTCAACTGTATATCCACAAACTTTATATGTTTATTGTGCATCACACAGTTTGAATTCGGCAATTGGAAATGCCGTACCTGTGACTGAAATAAGAAGTTGCATTGGCATAATTGAAAAGGTACACAATTTCTTCAATACCCCTAAGAGTCAGGACGTCCTTGTTGACAATGTTGATAAACATACAGCGGATACTAAGACAGAAACTACGCCAAGTTTGCCTGACTAGGTGGGTGGAACGCCGTGAAGCCATCACGACCATGGTGGAATTATGTGGTGCAGTGATTCATAATCTTGAAACAATCATTTCTTGGGAAGACAGAGACTCGTCCTCTAACGCAAAACTTTTGAATAATTCGTTGTGTGAATTTGGTTTTATAATATCTTTATTTAGCTTGCAAAATGTATTTGTGTATATCTTACCATTGTCTAAAATAATGCAAAGATCTGACAGTGACATCTTAATTGCCCTAAATTTTGTTGATGATGTTGTGACTCAATTAAATAACGTTCGTGAAACACCAGATTCTTCTTTTAAAGATATTTACGATGAAGCATGTATAAAAGCGAATAATTTTAATATCGACATTAAAAAGCCAAGGACTGCATCGAAACAAACATTAAGGTCCAATGTTCCAGCCGATTCTGTAGAAGAGTATTTCAGGAGAACTATTTTCATTCCATTTATTGACCAAATATTGACTCGACTTCATGAACGTTTCATTCGACACCGCAACATTTTGAAATATTTTTTACTCTTCTACCAAATGGAAAAGGTGCGCCAACACCAAGTGCAATGGAAGATTTTCGCCAGTTGTGTGAATTTTATGCCCGTGATTTGCCTTCTACAAATCCAGCAATTTCGAACTGTTGTCGAATTTCGAACTGAAGTCGAATTCAAGTTGTGGAGTAAAAAATTTGAAACAACGTTTACAATAGTTCCATGCAAAAATGCCATTGATGCAGTTTCAGTGTGACAAAATGATATATCCTAACATCTATAACTTATTATAAATATTTGCAACGCTTCCGGTAACAACATGCGTCAGTGAAACGTCATATTCCACCTTACGCATTTATTATTCTATTTAATATATTTTTATCTATTTATATTTTTAATATTTATATATATCTATTTATATTATATATATCTATATATTTTTAATATTTATTATCTATTTAAGCTCTACCATGACACAATCACGATTAAACGGACTGGCTTTGCTATATACAGGGTGCCCCTGAATTTATGGCCCAAATGTAAGGGGATGGTAGTACACACCGAACCCACCAATATTCATCATAGAATATGCGGCCGTAAACGCAGCCCGGTGCCAGTAGGGGGCATAGACGTGGCGACACGGCTTAAAGCGCTGGATCGCCCAAATCCCAGCATTCTCAGCGTCGACCAGACACGAAATGGAGCAGTTTACGAAGCTATGAGCGAGGACATCTTGTGTATGGTGACAGATAACCCAGGTACAAGCACGTGATTTGCCACTCGGAGCCAGGATGTTCATCGGAACAGTGTCTGGCGAGTACTGCAAGAAGAAGGGCTATACCCCTATCGCTTGCAGCGAGTGCAGGCATTGACAGCTGTTGATTATCCCCTGTGCATGGATTTCGCCTAGTGATTCCTGCAGCAAAGTGCGGCATATCCTGATTTCCGCGCACGTGTACTCTTTACGGATGAATCAAATTCTCACGTGAAGGCGTAGTGAATGTCCATAATGCGCATTTGTGAGCGGCCCAGAACCCCTATGGTACACGTCCAAATTCGAACCAGCAACGGTTCGCCGTCAATGTCTGGGCGGGGAGTGTGCATGACTACTTAATTGGACCCTACCTACTGCCGGACTGCCTCGATGGGCGAACGAACCATAGTTTTCTGCAACAGGTTTTGCCAGTATTGCTTCAGGATGTCCCAGCCACAATCCGTGCCCCTATGTGGTTCCAGCACGATGGGGCACGGATATGCCCATTTCAGCATGGACGCGTCAGCATCTTAATACCACATTTGGGAACCAATGGATTGGGCGCGGTAGCCCCATCCCATGGCCCCCCAGATCGCCCGATCTTTCTTGTATCAATTTCTGTGGGGACATTTGAAGAGTGTCGTGTTCGAGACGCCCATGCAGTCTGCAGAGGATCTGGTAGCCCGACTGCCCGTAGCAGCCACCGATGTGCGCGACAAGCCCGGTGTTTACGAGCAGGTACGCCGATCACTATTTCGCCATTGTGCCGCCTGTATTAACATTGGTGGGTTGACGTTTGAGCATTTGTTGTAATGATCTCCAATAAATGTCACTGTGGAAACCTCTGTGTCTGTCCTTCATTTCCGACTCCTCACTGCGTTTGTGGCCGCATATTCTACTCCCCTCACGTTTGAGCCATGAATTCAGGGATACCCTGTATACGCAGAGAGATTAATGTAACCACGACTGAAGTAATTCAAGGGCTTTGTAAAAAGAAAAGATAACTTGATTTTATTCTTTAAATAAATTTTTATTGAATATCCATTAAAAATATTTTTATCCGTTCAACTCGGCTCCCCCAAGATTAAATCCTGAGTGCGCCACTGGTCTTATGGCATCCTATGTAGTCGAGCATTAGACAATGGCCAGAAGAAATGAAGTGGCGAGCAATCAGGAAGCTCGAGGCCAGACAACATCAATCTGAGGTAGCCAGATGGATAAATGCAAATTGTAAGCCGCCTTTCGAATCGATTTCAAACAAGCCAAACCGTCGCTAGAAGACGTTACTGGGCATCTGAGGGCCACATAGACTAGGGATGACCGTTACCTGCTCCTAAATGCAAGGCAGTGGTTCTCAACCTTTTATGCTTCACGTACCCCCTGGAAATGTGTATGTAACTGGCGTACCCTTTGTATAGATAAAACTATAGTTAGAGTATAACAATGAGAATAAAATAAAAAGTATATATAATTAAATAATATATAATAAATATATTAAATTTTGCATTCCTAAATTACATTTATCGATAAACAAAAAAAAAATGACAAAAAACAATTTAACAAATCTTATAAAATTATAAACATTTTACTGGGTAATCAGTGAAATGGACTTGTTACTAGATCTAGCAACTTTTGAGCTCTCGCATAGTATCCCACATTGAGAACCCATACTGTAAGTATGTATCCTCGAACCTTATGTTCGCACATTTCTCACAGCAATGGGTCCTGATTCTATGTTAATGGACGATAATGCTCTCTTGGTGGACCAATGAAACCATAAGTCATATGGACTGGCCTTCCTGATCAACTGTATAGTGGGTCTCACCCCAACCTTCTCTGAGCCCTTGGGATCCTTGTGACCTGGCCATTTAATCCATTGTGGTCAAAAAAGTGCCGCTTCAGAGGTAAAACAACCCAATCCCAACGCATAGAAAATAATGGAATGTGCATGTGAAAGCAAAACAAATAGCCAAAACATGTTGTAGAGCTTCTCAATTTTAAACTATGCTAAAAAATTATGAGACCCAAAAAATTTATGAAGCCGAAAATTCTGAGTAAAAAGCAATGAGGCCCTAGGCTGCAGCTATAGGTAAATCCAGCACTGACATTGCATCTTGTACTCGGAAGCCAAACAGTTGCGCTCTCGCACCAGACAAAAACTCTCATGTGTGGGGATGCTATGAAGATTCGAAATAACAGTAAAAGAAGGATAATCAGTTTCTAATTTTATAGAAAAAAAAAATGGTGAAATACAACTGAAAATCAATGTCAGATATCAAAGGAAAGGATTACCTAATTTCCTATATACTAGTGAGAGAATACTAGTGAGATATTTAAATCTGTTGTGCGAAGGTAAAATTTAGCGCATCACGTTCATTTTTTTACCTGTGACTGAAACGTCTACTGTTTAAGTCCGACCAGTATACACCTATTCCTCGATTTACCCGGTTTCTGTTTACGGTAAAAAAAAACCGCAGCCAGTTTCGATTTATACTGATAGACTCGGTTTTACAGGTCAAGAAAATGCAACAGTTTCTTTTTAAACGATAATAGACTTGATTTTACACGGTAAGGAGTTAAAAATTTTTTAATATTAAATTAGATATAATGCATATTGTGAAGTGGTGGTCCCTCGACATTATTAGTTAGTATTACTTATTAGTTATTATCACCATTTATATATTATTAGACTATCATTATACAACCACTTATTAATTATTAGACTATCATTCAAAAGCAAAAAGTAATTAAATGGTTTTAACTGATATCATTTATTATCAAGTATAAATAATAAAAAAGTAATAAATATTCCCTCAAGCAGCTGCTTGCCATAGAGGTGTGACAGGAGGTCAGGACTCGTCAGAAAAACAACCATGCCTTACTCGGGACTCGAACCCAGGTCCCTTTGCAGTAGCCAAGCGTACTAACCACTCTGCCTTGAGACGTCTATAAATATAGTAAATTCCTATACATTGGAGTATCATACGCCCTTTTACGCGAATTCAACCATATTCGCTAAGCCAAAAAAAAAATTGCGCGAGCGATTCAGCTCTCCATTTCACTCCATCATCTCTCGTAGTATGAGCATCTCCTGCACTGACTATAACACTGGTGTTTAAAAATGCGTATTTTCTTACAACATGGCCTTAAACGCAAGCCAACTGCTTCATCTGGCGCTCAACCGAAGAAATAGAGATCCAACGCTGGGTGAAAACTGTCTGTGTTGCAGTTATTGAGCGGTGCGTAAATACGGCTGCAACAGATCTAGCATCCATGCCATCAAGATTCGAAACAAATTCGTGAAGTTCTGGCATCAAGTGCTGCAGTAACTGCAAAGACGACGATCCAAAAAAAGCGTGATAAGATGTTAGTTAAGACTGAAAAGGCATTAAACATATGGTTGGAAGACATGAACCATAAATGTGCGCCTTTCGATGGCAACACTGCATGAAAAAAATGCCCTGAGCTGTTCAAACCTAACTCTATGGTTTAAACCAGGCGTGTCCAACCTTTTGACTTCCCTGGGTCACATTGAGTGATGATTTGACTTCCCTGGGCCACATTGAGTGAAGATGAATTGTTTTGGGCCGCACATAAAATATATAATATAGTTAATGTATATGAATAATAAAACTTCATTTATTTTCTTATGTTTTTTATTATAAAATTAAAAAAAGGACAACATAAAACTAGTGGGATATCAAAAACTCGCTCAAAATCACATAATCATGTTGAAAGCTTATGTCGTAAACATGTAAACTTTACGATTTTGAGGGCCGCATTACTAGCTGTCCAGGGCCAGCGGCCCGCGGGTTGGACACGCCTGGTTTAAACATTTGGTTAACGCCTGGTTAAACGCCTGGTTAAACGGGTTGGCCATCCGCCGAAAAGGGATAACTTCATGAGAAGGAATTCAAAACCAACCAAGATTTACTCTTAACAGTTTTAGGAAGTGCTTCAACCTCAAAAACTGCCGGGGCGGTGGTGACTCAGTCGATAGTGCGCCAGGCTTGTAATCTGCAATTCCCAGGTTCGAGTCCCAACTGGGTCAGCTTTGAGACTTATCTCCGCAAAACTCCCTGCCCACGGTCAGTAGAGAACACCGATGGGCTTGGTAAAGGCCGCCGTCCGTCGGATGGGTCGTTAAGCCGTGGCTCCGTGTGCGGGAGAGTCATACCCTCTGCACGTTAAAGAACACACTGGATGGCCTTGACGGGAGGGGATGGCCTTGACGATGGGCCTACCTGAGGGCCATCCCAACGCCATCCATCTCCCAACGCCATCTGTCTCCCAACAGCTGTTGGGAGACAGATGGCGTTGGGAGACAGACGATATGGCCCTCAGGTAAGTGGGTCCCCTCCCCCCAACCTTCTCTCAGCCTTCGGGGTCCATGTGATTTGGCTATTTAGCCCATGGTGTGCAAAATAGTGCCGCTCAGAGGTAAAACAACCCAAAAACTACCGTATGTAATCTTTCATTCTTTCGTGTCCCTCTCATGTGATTAAAAATACTGTAAAATTGCTTTTGCACATGTACTTATTATTTATTGTATACATATATTCATATTACTGTTCAGGGTTGTATACACAAAGCCATGTATACTGTGCTTTTTGGATAAATTAATGTATTTTCAAGGGTAATTTCGGCGATATGAGATTTTCGCCTTGCGTGCTGACTTCAGAACCTAACCCAGTCTCATGCGCCTAAGATAAACTTATTCTACTCTATTAATAAAATCGTCATTTGTAACAAGTTATCTTTATATTTTTTCGCTAAAATTATGTTTTTGCCATTGTAATGCCTCGCAATATCTTAATGAAATAAAGCGTGCTTTAGGCTTTGCTTTGGCAGCAAGATCCGACTTTTCTAGACTCAATTTTTCAAACTAGTAAAAATCGTGTTTTATCTTAATTTTAGTAACAAGTTTAACTTTGTACATTCATTATATAGGCTAATCACAGTTGATTAGTAAGTACATCATCATCATCCTCAAGCAGCCATGGGCTACGGAGGTCCAACCAGACCGTGCAATTTAGTCCTCCAAGCAAGTCTATCCTGAGCTACATCTACTGCATCTGGCCACTGCACACCAATTCTAACAAGGTCCTGTTTGACATTGTCTGTCCACCGCATCCTAGGTCTCCCCTTCTTTCTGAGGCCTTTAGGCACACTGTTCATAACCCTATTCGCCAATCTATAATTATTCATACGGGCAACATGGCCAAACCAACGGAGTCTCTCTCTGCACAATATGCTGCTTAAAGGAGGATGCAAACTCCTTTGCCTAACCTCATCATTAGTTACAAAGTTGAACCACCTAATGCCCAAGATACTGCGTAAGCATCTGGAATCAAAAGCATCTAGTTTCCTGTTATCTTGTTTACAAAGTGTCCAAGTTTCATTACCATAACTAACCCTAGAAAGAACCAAACTATTATACAGTCTAATTTTAGTCTTTAGGTGTATATGCCTATTTCTCCACACTCTCCATAGGTTCTTAAAAGACCGGCAGCAATCCCTATTCGTCTTCATAAAATATATAAATACGGATTTCACGAAGAAAAGCATTAACTGTTGGCACAAATGCTTAATTTTTAATTTATGTTCAGTTCATATATATCCTTTCAAATTTTGTCTTCCAATTCGAGAGTGTACGTCTACATTAAGGATGAGTATTTTTCGTGACCAAAAAGAAATCTACAAGAATTAATCTAAGCTTCTCTGAATTAGTGTAAATAAAGTACAAAATAATGATCCATCAATGTTTATTACTATGTCGAAATGACATTTGAAACAAATATGTATATATAAAACTTTCAAAGTACGTTTCATTCATAACAAGGATTTTTTTGAAACCTATCCCACTTTTTTCCATAAGTTGGTTTCGATTCATATTGTGATTTCCCGTATTCTATCCGGGGCGGGGGTGGCTCAGTCGGTAGCGCGCTAGACTCGTAATTTGCAGTTCCCAGATTCGAGTCTCAGCTGGGTCAGCGTTGAGATTTACCTCCGTAAAACTCCCCGCCCTGCTCACGGTCAGTAGGAGATCACTCTTGGGCTTGGAAAGGCCGCCATCCGTCGGATGGGACGTTAAGCCGTGGTCCGCGTGCGAGAGAACCATATCTTGTACACATTAAAGAACACGCTGCATGGCCTTGACAGGAGGCTACCATCTCTCTCCTAACAGCTGTTTCAGTGGGTCCCCTCCCCTAACCTTCTCTGAGCCTTCGGGGTCCTTGTAACCTGGGGGCGGGGGTGGCTCAGTCGGTAGCGCGCCAGGCTCGTAATCTGAAGTTCCCAGATTCGAGTCCCAGCTGGGTCAGCGTTGAGATTTATCTCCGCAAAAATTCCCCGCCCTGCCCACGGTCAGTAGGGGACACCGATGGGCTTGGAAAGGCCGCTGTCCGTCGGATGGGACGTTAAGCCGTGGCCCCGTGTGCGGGAGAGCCATACACTGTGCACGTTAAAGAACACGCTGGATGGCCTTGACAGGAGGCTACCATCTGTCTCCCAACAGCTGTTCCAGTGGGTCCCCTCCCCCAACCTTCTCTGAGCCTTCGGGGTCCATGTGACCTGGCCATTTAGCCCATGGTGTGCAAAAAAGTGCCGCTCAGAGGTAAAACAACCCAACCCTTGTAACCTGGCGATTTAGACTATTGTGTGCAAAAAAAGTGCCGCTCAGAGGTAAAACAACCCAACCCGTAATATAGATATTACCATGTAAATCGATGAATGGGTGTACTTGCTTTTATTACTTCTCTTTTATCTGCAATATGTAAATATTCGATGTGGTATCAGTTGTCACATCGAATATTTACATATTGCAGATAAAAGAGAAGTAATAAAAGCAAGTACACCCATTCATCGATTTACATGGTAATATCTATATTACGGGTTGGGTTAATGGTAGCTAGGTAGTCACTGGAAGGAGAGCTATGCACCAATCCCCTGTGATGATGCATAGAACCGGCCAGGCCTAGCACCTAATGTCCAACCCCGCCTTCTCGTGGTGCGGACCGTTAGTAACTTTCAAAAGAGATACTCTCTTGTGGAAGTGAACGGAAGGGGAGGGCTGCCAGATTAGTGTGGCCTACTGATCTGGACAACTATGGCTACTTTTCTTTTTTTTCTACCCTGCTGAGGAGTGGTCAACCACACAGGGTCCTGGTGCTGACCATATAAACCTACTGGACTGGACAGATATATGGCTCTGAGCTTGATTATGGATCCTGATTTTGCTGCACTGGTGGGCTTCTGTGGAGGGAAAATCTTCCGCTGTGTTTTCTTTTTGTTTGTGGGTTGACAGCCCCAAGTGAATAGATCCACAGGATATGTTTATCAGCTGGTGGATAATCCTGAGCAGAGGTCATCGCAGGCACCTGAACTCTTTGCTTCTATTGGCATCGTCAAATTCTACATTGGAGGAAGTCTTCCAGTGTAGATGGCTTCAGCCTTTAGTAGTGGGGGAACGGGTCTTTGCCCCATGTCTGCGATTAGGGGGCTGTTTGATATTGTCGGCATTCCCTCTCTCAATAAACATAGTTTCTTTAAACATCCCACTAACCATTTTCTCTCCATAGGTAGTTGGAATGTGAGGACTCTGCACAGAGCTTTTTCTCTTGATGTCCTCACACAAGAATTCCACCGTTATAATTTAGATATTCTCGGCTTGCAAGAGACCAGATGGACAGATAAAGGTCAGATTCTTAAAAATAATCTTAAATTTCTCTTTTCAGGGAGGGACGACAAAAAGCATCACCAAGGCGTGGGTCTGCTTCTCAGCAGACACGCTAGTGATGCTCTTCTAGGATATGAGTGCATTAATGAAAGGTTTCTTACAGCAAAATTTCAGACAAGCGTTAAAGACTTGAATGTTATCTGCTGTTATGCCCCCACTGAGGATGCCGATGAGGATGAGAAGGATAGGTTTTATGAACAACTTCAGGATATTTTGAATTCTGTCAAGAAAGGAGATATTACCCTTGTTCTTGGTGACTTCAATGCCAAAGTTGGTACTGACTTTGACCTTTGGGGAGGAGTAATAGGCCCTTTTGGTATTGGTAGCTGCAATAGCAATGGGCAACGTCTCCTACAGGTAAGTAAACTCAATGGATTCAGAATAACTAACACTTATTACAAACACCGCAACATACATAAGTACACATGGGTTTCACCTGATGGGCTGCATAAGAATATGATTGATTACATATTAATTAACAGCAAATGGACTAGTTCTGTTAGGAATACCAGGGCATATAGGGGAGCTGAAATTGGATCTGACCATTACCTTGTTAAAAGTGTGTTGCAACTTAAACTTAAAAAGTGTTGTGCTAGGGTTAAAAAATTTACTTTTAATACTGAAGCTCTGAAAGATCCAGTTATAGCCAAAGCTTACCATGATAGGTTACTTAGTCATTATGACAGTCATGGTTTGCTTACTACTGAAGTTGAGGAAGAATGGGATCATTTTAAACAGGCTTTTTTGGACACTAACAGTACTCTTTTAGGAAAAAAGGAGCAGAAGAGGCAAAATTATCTGAGTGATAAGGCACTTGAGCTTATTTCGGAAAGAAAGAACTGCAGGAATGCCCTTAATCAATACCCTACTAGTCCTAATAGAAAGCATTACAGAGACCTTAATAAACTTGTAAAGGATCAGTTAGCTGCTGATAAAAATTTTTGGCTTGATGGTTTGGCTGACAAAGCCGAGGAAGCAGTTAGACAGCACAACAGCAGAGAGCTGTACCAGATAGTTAACGTTTTGTGTGGTAGAAAACAGACAGGCATACAAGGATTGAAGGATAAACAAGGTAAGGTTATAGAAGGGGAGGATTCTGTCATGGCTAGGTGGGCTGAGCATTTCAGTGATGTTCTAAACAATGTAGTTAGTTCTACTCCCATTGTTTGCAATGATGATAGATGCATTGGTGGCTTTAATGTTGGCCCTATAACACAATCTGAAGTTAGTTTGGCTGTTTCTAAACTTAAACTTCATAAATCCCCAGGGGTAGATGAAATTACTACGGAAATGCTTAGAGCTGGGAATGTTTCGGTTACCACTTGGATGACTGAAATTCTGAATCTCTTTTATGATAAGGGCATGGTTCCTAAGGATTTTACCAGAGCTATTGTTATCCCTATTTTCAAAAAAGGTGATCGCAGTTCTTGTGATAACTATAGGGGTATCAGCCTACTCTCTGTTCCAGGTAAAGTTCTTTCCATGATTGTGCTTAATAGAATTAAGAATCTGGTTGACAGGCAATTGCGTGATGAGCAATGTGGATTCAGAAGTGGTAGGGGATGTGTAGATCAGATATTTTCACTTAGGCAGATTCTTGAGAAATGTTTAGAGTTTCAGAAACCTTTGGTTGCTAGCTTTGTTGATTTCAAAAAGGCTTTCGACTCTGTTGATCGTCATAATTTGTGGTTGATTGTGAGATCATATGGTATACCAGACAAGTTAGTTAACATTATGAAAGCTCTCTATAATAACACTGAGTCGTGTGTGAGAGTTGGTAAGGCTTGTAGCAATTGGTTTAGCATTACTTCTGGTGTTCGACAAGGGTGCATTTTGTCTCCTTTTTTCTTTAGCTTGGTTATTGATTATGTTATGCGAAATTCACTTCAAGGGAAAGATTTTGGCCTTAAATGGGCTGGAGATACGAAAATTTCTGATTTAGATTATGCTGATGATTTAGCCCTTCTGGCAAATGATGTTGATGAGATGAACTCTTTCATTCGAGCCGTTGATGAGACTGGTAGTAGAGTAGGTTTGGTTATAAACAGAGATAAAACTAAAGTGATGAAAATTGGTCAGGCAGGCTGTGATTCAGTTAATCTGAATGGTTGCAGTCTTGAGCAGGTGTCACAGTTTAATTATCTTGGGAGCTATGTAACAGATAATGGTGATGTGCGGCATGAGATTAACAGACGAATAGGGATTGCTGCTGGGACTTTTAAGAATCTATGGAGAGTGTGGAGAAATAGGCGTATACACCTAAAGACTAAAATTAGACTGTATAATAGTTTGGTTCTTTCTAGGGTTAGTTATGGTAGTGAAACTTGGACACTTTGTAAACAAGATAACAGGAAACTAGATGCTTTTGATTCCAGATGCTTACGCAGTATCTTGGGCATTAGGTGGTTCAACTTTGTAACTAATGATGAGATTAGGAAAAGGAGTTTGCAACCTCCTTTAAGCAGCATATTGTGCAGAGAGAGACTCCGTTGGTTTGGCCATGTCGCCCGTATGAATAATTATAGATTGGCGAATAGGGTTATGAACAGTGTGCCTAAAGGCCTCAGAAAGAAGGGGAGACCTAGGATGCGGTGGGCAGACAATGTCAAACAGGACCTTGTTAGAATTGGTGTGCAGTGGCCAGATGCAGTAGATGTAGCTCAGGATAGACTTGCTTGGAGAACTAAATTGCATGGTCTGGTTGGACCTCCGTAGCCCATGGCTGCTTGAGGATGATGATGATGATGATGATCAGTTGTCAAAGTTTTTTTATGTTTCATTTAGTAATAAAAGAAGTCGAAATCAGACGAAGAGGGGCAGCTCATTTTTCAGACTTCATGCTGCAGCTGAACTGATGTAGAAAAGATTATCATGATTCTAATTTCATGTTGGACAAATGCTCAATGGACATTGGCTATTATATGTATAAGGTTCCATTCTGAATGAGACATGCTGCATTTCAACATAATATAAAATTTTTATACCGTACACCTATGTGAATGAATGCGTCCTTGGTTCGAGTTTCCATGAAAAGTATAGATTTTTCTTGTTTTGTATTTCTGCTGAGATCTGACCTTCCTCTCAGATCTTCCCTATGGTATACTGGAAGACTCTTCGGAATTCGGCCATTGTGTGCAGAAAAAAAGTGCCTTTTAGAGGCAAAAGTAACCAACATTTCGGAATTGTGTGGCATCTTGCGGGGATAATTTATATATTTACACATAATTTCACTACAAAATTTCTGAAGTAATTTTAACTTTTTTTATTATGTTTCATAAGTTTTAATTATTTGCTCAATAATGAAATACAGTATTAAAATTAGTGTTTTATATTGGGACAATATTTAATCTTCGTTATTGTTTCGGGGCGGGGGCGGCTCAGTCGGTAGCGCGCCAGGCTCGTAATCTGTAGTTCCCAGGTTCGAGTCCCAGCTGGGTCAGCGTTGAGATTTATCTCCGCAAAATTCCCCGCCTTGCCCACGGTCAGTAGGGGACACCGATGGGCTTGGAAAGGCCGCCGTCCGTCGGATGGGACGTTAAGCCGTGGATCCGTGTGCGGGAGAATCATATGCTGTGCACGTTAAAGAACACGCTGGATGGCCTTGACGGGAGGCTACCATCTGTCTCCCAACAGCTGTTCCAGTGGGTCCCCTCCCCCAACCTTCTCTGAGCCTTCGGGGTCCATGTGACCTGGCCATTTAGCCCATGGTGTGCAAAAAAGTGCCGCTCAGAGGTAAAACAACCCAACCCCAACTCGGTATTGTTTAAGCAATTCTATTAGCAAAACTCACGACTGGTGCTGTCATCAAGAAACTTGCGAATATTACAACATATATGTGATATTGTTAAGTATGAATCTGAAGCAATGTTCAACCTAAACTGGATCTCAAATGCCTAAGCCTCTAATTCGGTGATGAGGGTGAGGGATCGTCTCCACCATCAGGACTGCATATGCATGGGAGTACCTAACTGGTTCAGAATGTTTATGTTGAGACTGACGAACCATCTTTATCTCTTTGCCATCAACAGTTATCCTTACACTCTGCTTGTAAATTGCGATCCCTGCTGGGCCATTCTACTTTGTGATGTTGTGCTTTGTCTGAACTGGGAAATGCCATACACTGATCACCTGACTACTATTTGTTCTTTTGGGGCTGGGATGTTCAGTCGGTAGTGTGTCAGGCTCGTTATCTGCAGTTCCCAGGTTCGAGTCCCAGCTGGGTCACCAATGAGATTTTCTCTGCAAAACTCCCCATCCTGCCTACGGTCAGTAGGGGACACCGATGGGCTGGAAAAGGCCAACATCCTTTGGATAGGATGATAAGCCGTGGCAGGTGTACAGGACAGACATACCCTATGCACGTTAAAGAACTTATTGGGTGGCCTTTATTGGAAGTCTACCATCCATCTCCCAACAGCTATTCCAGTGGGTTTCCTCCTCCAACCGCTGAGACTTCAGGATCCTTGTGACCTGGCCATTTAGTCAATTGTGTGCAGAAAGTGCTGCTCAGAGGTAAAACAACCCAACCCATTCTTTCGGTTTGTGTTTCTGATACTACCTTAGAGACTTTAGCATCACTTTGGAAAGCATCGCTCAATTGTCAGATGTCTCTTCTATTATTGCTCTCTGTTTTCCCCACCTGCGATTTTTCTTTCTGCAGGATGGGAAAGGCTTAACGGTAATTCATCAGCTAACAACTGTGCACCACAACTTTGCGTCTGTCTTCCCAGATGGTTTGAAGTCTGGTGTGATTAGCCATGATCTTCTGTGATATCATCGTAGCAAACCAGATCCCACCAATGTGTTCCATCTTCACTGAAGAGTTACATGCTATTAGTCTTACTGTTCTACACCCCACCAGATCTGGTTGATGGGGAGGAGTGAGAACTAGGGCAACCGATAGGTCAAACCCCCAAAATATTGCTGATGATTGCGTTGTGTCATTTTATTAATTGCCGGTCAGGAATTCATTTTATTCTTGATCGAGAGCTCACACCACACAGGAAGGTACAACTAAAAAACATTTATTACTTAAATACACGACCTCCTTCCTGGGGTCAAATCTTCAACACCCTAGTATTATTCAAGCCAGGCCCTTGGCCTTACTGGCTAAATAAGTGGGCACACAGAGAGAGGGGGAAACACTCATAGACAAAATTACTGGGGGGCGGGGGTGGCTCAGTCGGTAGCGCGCCAGGCTCATAATCTGTAGTTCCCAGGTTCGAGTCCCAGCTGGGTCAGCGTTGAGATTTACCTCCGCAAAATTCCCCTCCCTGCCCACGGTTAGTAGGGGACACCGATGGGCTTGGAAAGGCCGCCGTCCGTCGGATGGGACGTTAAGCCGTGGCCCGTGTGCGGGAAAGCCATACCCTGTGCACGTTAAAGAACACGCTGGATGGCCTTGACGGGAGGCTACCATCTGTCTCCCAACAGCTGTTCCAGTGGGTCCCCTCCCCCAACCTTCTCTGAGCCTTCGGGGTCCATGTGACCTGGCCATTTAGCCCATGATGCGCAAAAAAGTGCCGCTCAGAGGTAAAAAACCCAACACAACTAAGCATCATTGTTGGTGTGTGCTTTACCCTGACTAATTTATTTGCTTATAGGCTTTGATCTTGGTGAGGCCTTTCCCTCACTCTGCTCTTTTGAAGATACACCATCGACTGCATCGTATGGCAGCCCCATGTAATATCCTATCTTATGTCATCTGCCAAATCAGCCCAATCCTGTCTGGTGTTGTGGGGGTTGATCATTCAGTAGCGTATCTGGCTCGTAATCTGAAGTTCCCAGATTCGAGTCCCACATGTGCGAGAGTATAGATTTATCTCCACTAAACCCTCACCCTGACTGTGGTAGAAAGGCGATACTGCTGCTCTTAGAAAGTTATTCAGTCAAATAGGGAGCAAAGCCATGGCTCTGCTATATTCTGTGCATGTTAAAGAACAGGATGGATGACTTTGATGGGAGACTTTCATCTACCTCTTCACCAGTAGGTCCTTTTATTACCAGGCTTTTCACCAGTAGGTCCATTTATCCAGTAGGCCTCCCTTCCATTAACATTTGGCGAGCCTTTGATGTTCTTGTGACCTGGCCGTTTAGCCCATTGTATACAAAAACATGCTGTTGAAAGGTGAAACAATCCAAACCAACCCTATCCAGTTCTCTGCTGCTGGATCTGTGTTTGAGATTCCAGAAGTGTTTTTCTACCAAGCTCTTGGCGAATATCTTGGTGAGAACAGATTAATAGCAATCTTTTTGCGATCCAGCCTGTTCTCAGACTGTGACAGTCATCTCCGTACCGGAATCGCAAGAAGCAATTTATATTTGCTCGGCTTCGCATAATATATTTAGCTCATTGTTTTAACCCTTTCGGTCATTGTTTCATCTTCTTTGTTTTAACCCTTTCGGACCCTTTGTGAATAATTCTGCACATTCTCACAATCACTCAAAATAAAAAATGTAAAAAATAATTTTTTTTGTCTTATTTAGATCCTTGTAACACATCAACTCCTCAAATGTTTTTTATTTCTCATGAAAATAATTCAAGTCCGAATGGATTAAGATAATAATAATATCGTTCTGCAAACATCATTAGGTTAATCAAATTAATTCGGAACTGAAAGAGTTAATGTTGAACGTCAGATTTATTCCAACTCTCATCATTTAACGTCAGAGCCCTTTTAAACTAGGACTTCTTTTATCTCATCATTTCATTTTAGGGCGTGTGTTTGCTTTTTACGTTTTACTGAATATTTTATCAGAACATCATGTTACGGCATTGATTTTATATTATTTACCTTTTATAATAAATAAGAAAATTCAAGCAGCTGCTTGCTACAGAGATCTGACAAGAGCCTGCCAGTTTAATACGTCATAGTAGAAGGTCCATGAGAGTGACGTGACCTCAGCACATGCCTTACTCAGGGCTTGAACCCAAGCCCCTTTGATTAGTAACCCGCTGAGTGGTTAGTGTTCTGGTCCCAAAAAAACATCAATATTTGTGTTTTCTTTCTGCTGAGGCCTCGCATTCCTCATACAATTTTCTCTATGGCATATTAAACTGATAGCTCCAATCAGACCTCAGTGGCAAGCAGATGCTTGAGGGAATATTTATCTATTTGTTATTACATTTACCTAGTTTGATTTTATCTTTTTCATGTGTGTGTGTGTGTGTATATACACAGTCATATCAGAATAATATGACCACCTACGGAATCACAGTGTACCCACACAGGCCCCTCACAGAGTGCACATAAGGTTGACCACACGGAGATATAAGTGGTCAGCTGGGAAAGATGAGCCGTAGTGTGTAACGTGAGCATAATGGGAAGAGGTATTGATTTGATGGACATTCAAAAAGGAATGATCATCAGCTACCGCACCAAGGGTGGAAGCACCTCGGAAACATCTGGCTTCATGGGCAGTTCGCGAAGTGCTGTAGTAAGGGTGTACCAAGAATGGACTGCTGGCACACAGAGTACCTCCAGACGTAATAACTGTGGAGTCCCTTTAGATTGGATTGTTTTACCTCTGAGCGGCACTTTTTTACTTTTTTGCACACCATGGGCTAAATGGCCAGGCCACAAGGACCCCGAGGGCTCAGAGAAGGTTGGGGGAGGAGACCCACTGGAACAGCTCTTGGGAGACAGATGGTAGCCTCCCGTCAAGGCCATCCAGCGTGTTCTTTAACGTGCACAGGGTATGGCTCTCCCGCACACCGAGGCCATGACTTAACGTCCCATCCGATGGACGGCGGCCTTTTCAAGCCCAGCAGTGTCCTCTACTGACCGTGGGCAGGGTGGGGAAATTTTGCGGAGATAAATCTCAACGCTGACCCAGCTGGGACTCGAACCTGGGAACTACAGATTACGAGCCTGGCGCGCTACCGACTGAGTAACTCCCGCCCCCTGTGGAGTCCCAAAGGCCATCGACCCCAGAGGAGAATGTCGACTGGTAAAGGACAATCGACACACAACAGTGCAGTAACTGACCACTCAAATGAACTGGGGCACCCAGGTACGTGTTCTTGATAACAGTAGAGCGAACCGTGTTACACATGGGTCTCTGGAGTCGATGCTGAGTGAAGGCGCCCATGTTAACCAAGGTCTATCAGCAACGACGCCTGCAGTTCCCACGGGACTGCAGGCGTCGTCGCTGATAGACCTTGGTTAACATGACCATGTCTACTCCACAGAAGTGACGAGTGGTGGCAGATACGGCGTCAGACACATGAGAACCAACACCCGGACGTGCATGTCGGTCAAGTACAGGTCGGCGGTGGCAGTGTGCATGTCTGGGGAATGTTTTCTTGGTATGACCTGGGACCGCTGGTACCACTGGATGGATCCTTGAAACCCAATGGCTACCAGTCCATCCCTGCTGACCACATGCATCTTTTCATATTGGACGTTTACCCTGGTGGTGATGGTGTCTACCAACAGGACAATGCACCCTGCCATGTCGCTAAGGTGGTGTGTGACTGGTTCCAGGAACACGACAGCGATGTCTCCGTTCTCCCTTGGCTGACGAAATTTCCCAACCTCAATCCCACAGAGCACTTGTGGACCATATGGATCGACAAGTTGGGGGTGCAGACCCACAACCATGTCCTCTCCGGAACCTCCATGCTCTGTTGGAGTCAAAATGGGCACGTGTGTCTCTGGCAACCTTCCAAGGCCTCATTGCATCCATGCCACGCCATCTTGCCTCTGTCATCCGAGCCAAGAGTAGTTATTCCCATTAGTAGGTAGGTGATCATATTATTCTGATACGACTGTGTATATATTCCTTGTTCTACATTTTTTTTATTGCTATTTCTATCTTTTACATTTGTTGCTTATGCCTTTTAGCTCCTTTTTCGGGGGCGAGGGTGGCTCAGTCGGTAGCGCGCCAGGCTCGTAATCTGTAGTTCCCAGGTTCGAGTCCCAGCTGGGTCAGCGTTGAGATTTATCTCCCCAAAATTCCCCGCCCTGCCCACGGTCAGTAGGGGACACCGATGGGCTTGGAAAGGTCGCTGTCCGTCGGATGGGACGTTAAGCCATGGCCCCGTGTGCACGAGAGCCATACCCTGTGCACGTTAAAGAACACGCTGGATGGCCTTGACGGGAGGCTACCATCTGTCTCCCAACAGCTGTTCCAGTGGGTCCCCTCCCCCAACCTTCTCTGAGCCTTCGGGGTCCATGTGACTTGGCCATTTAGCCCATGGTGTGCAAAAAAGTGCCGCTCAGAGGTAAAACAACCCAACCCAACTCCTTTTTCGTGTTTGGCTTTAACTTTGGTTGTGGGGTTCCCCCCTCCCCCTCTTTAACCTCGTTTGGCACATTATAGCCTTTGTTGTTGATGCACCATAAAACCCCAACCAATCAACCGACAGACTCTTGACCAATTGTATATGACTTTGAGCCTCAAATTGCAAAAAACATGGAAATTCCTATTTCATCATCATAGAGCAAAAAAAAAATTCACTCTCTGTATTTGTAACAGAATTATTTGTTTTTCAAAATTGAGTAGTTGTAGTTCATAGAATAAACATTCAACAAATTCGCGCACAATTTTACACTTCATTCTGCAATATACTCTTACTCTATCTCTAGACTTTGAACTCAATTAATACCATCTTGCTGATTGTGGAGCAATGATATCGCGTTGTTTCGCTGTGACACTGCAACTGCTGGGGTCCACACTCGAGTTTATTTGTTCTGTCGTAATCTGTTAGTAGTTTTACGGTTTTATCACAAAATTGAAAAATAAAAATTTATGATCTTCCCAGAGCATTGCATGTATGTGATTTAATTTTCTACTGAGAATGAAACAATTAAATTTTTTGCCATACCTTCTTACTAGTACTAAATTTTAGCAATAGGAATGAAGGCAAAAATATGGTAATTACACTCTGTGACTTTGAAATTGAATTACCGGAAGAAGTCCTATTTTTATGCAAATCAGCAGGTGAATGCAGCAGAGCGGGACATACAAATGATTCCATTGTCGACAAATCAAAAGTCAGGGTTATAAAGTCAAGACATACTTGCCTTATAACTCTGACAAACGGTTATAAGGTTGCCCTGACCAAAGGTTATAAGGCACCTTTAATCATACCACTGCATGGACAACAAAATTCATGGCTCTGTAATTTTCCACAGAATGAAGACTAGAAGAACAGAATCACGTGCAGAATGCCAAGACAACCCTATAGGTCATTGATATCGCCAGTTGGTGACATTTGGGAGAGGACGGATCATCATACTACACGATGCACGGGGGTCAGGGTGTTGTGTATTGGAATATGTCAGCCACAACCACATGAATCATTCGATGCTGTCAAAAGTGGTTGCAAGAAGCCTCACACAGTCATCAGAAAGGATCTGAGGCCAGAGGACAACACCATTAGCGAACTTGCGGCGGATCTAGAAAATGACTTTAGGAGGGGCGATATATGCTGTAGAGCTCTTTTTCGCCTTAAAGAAGTATGCTGGCGAAACAATGTGGTGTCTACCAACAGGCAACTAGGCCTTTTGGTCAAAAAAACTCATTCTCCTTCTAATTTTTTGGACACAAAAGCAATTTAATAAAATAAGATTACTTTTGTGATAAAACCGTAAAACTACTAACAGATTACGACAGAACAAATAAACGATTCCTCGATTGACATGGTAGATAGGTACCTTACACTGTAGATATTCCGGGATATAACTGTATAAATCGAAACCAACAACTTTTGGATAAAATGGGGATTGGTTCCGAAAAAAAATCCATGTTATGAATAAAACGTGTATTCAAATAATTAATTTTTAGATATTTATCTCAAACCTGTCTCTGATTATCAATTTCGCAATTGATTTTGTTTTCGAAGGATAAATTGGGTCATTATATTTACCTATATCATTCCTATCAGATACATTATTAAAAATGTAAGAACTAGAAATAGCCGCCATAACCGATGCACAGTCAAGTCGAACGTCGTCATGTACTTCGTGTTTTAGTTCACTATGATGTATATCATCTACAGTTTCACAAATTGCCATTCTTTCTGTTGTACAGTCGCTAAGAAAAGTATCCGAGCGATATGGTTGATTACAGAATTCAGAAAAAATATCTGGCAACTATTTTTTTTAGAAATTATTGATCTGACAATCTTCGTGTCACGCAACACGAAAGTTGCCAGAAATTTTCTAAAATTTCTAAAAAATCGTTGCCAGATATTTTTTCTGAATTCTATAATCAACCATAGTGTTCGGATAATTTTTTGAGCGACTGTACTACACACATAAGGATTTACTGTTGGATTCTTCAATTTTTACCACTCCCTTAAACAAAGGAAGGATGATGCAGGCTGTGACGTTGCAGAGAATTGGGCTTGGCGTCATTAGAAAGCAGAGAAATACCGTCGGCGAATCTCCTTTTCGGACTGTAGGTCATATTTCTGAGAGCTGTTGCTGTTCAGCGGAACTTACTATTGCTGTTGGTGCGCTAAACAAACATGACCAAAAGGAAACAACTATCCCCAAGTCGCCTTTATCGGTTCGGGAGGTTTCGATCATTTGAGGGGTGAACAGGTTGTAGAGTTTTATGCTGCCCTGTGGGTGGAATTTCTGTAGTTCTAATGGTCGACACTTATTTTTGACACACCCAGGCTCCACAATAGCTATTTTGCCACCCGGAGTGAACTTAGATATATGCTGTCTCTTTCTTTAGATCTACCATTAGCTCTACAGCACTGTGGTTAGCAAATTTGCCGCACGATGCGGTAGCGCAGGCCCTGGATCTTTCGGTTCTAACTCTCTCTGGTATGACTCAGATGTTCGCGGTAAACTAAAAGGAACAGATCAATCCACAAAATAACTACAAGAATAGAACAAGCATTTATTTTTTTAAAGTAGTTTGTGGATTGGATCTTCTGCAGCTGTTAAAATTCCCTGATAAAATTTTGGAGTTAATTTTTTATATTTGTTATGTTTTATTTCGTTGTTTGAAACGTCTTTCCGTAAACGAAAAATTTTCAAGGAGGAAGATTTATGAACATTTATTTGCCATTGATATTTCAGACAATGAAGTCAACGAATTCAGATTTTCTGAAGAAGAGAACGAGATTTCAATCGCAATCGGCCAAGAATAAATTTATAGTTGACATTCGTAAATATTTTATACTCGCAATATTTTAGCGGTAAAATGAGTTGGTTTATAGTTGGCCTTTCGCTGATATTTAAGTGATAAAGTGATTTAATTTAAAATTAACAATGGCTGAGATTAAAGTGGTAAAACGGTTTGGTTTATAGTTCATATTTCGCTGATATTTTAGAGGTAAAATGATTTGGCTGACAATTCATATTTCGCTGATATTTTAGAGGTAAAATGATTTGGCTGACAGTTCATATTTCGCTGACGTTTAAGTGATAAAATGATTTGGTTTTACAGTTCATATTTCGCTGATATCTTAGAGATAAAATGATTTCGTTATTCACATATCGCTGATATTAAAGAGATAAAATTATTTTGTTTATATTTCACATTTCGCTGATATTTAAAAGGTAAAAGGTCAGTGAGGATGGCAGAACCTCAGCAGAAAAACAAAACGAACATCCATGCCATACCCGGGACTCAAACCAGGTGCCTTAGATCAGTAGCCAAGCGCGCTAACCACTCGACCACGGGATGGCACCATAAAAAAAAAAGGGAGGAGAGAAATTTCATCGGGGTCCACCATAACGAGTTTTATGTCAAATTCAAGCTTGCAAAGTGCGAATGTCGACGATTACATATTAATAATAAAAATAAATACCCCCTCAAGCAGCTGCTTGCCACAGAAGTCTGACAGGAACCTGTCATTTTATATGCCAAAGTAGAAGGTCTGAGAGGATGGCAGGACCTCAGCAGAAAAACGACACATACATCCATGCCTTACCCGGGGCTCGAACCCAGGTCCCTTAGATTAGTAGCTAACCACTCGGCCATGGGACGGCAGATATACAGAGTTGAATATCCTAAACATCGCCGGGAAAATATGATGTAAAATAATCTCACGTGTAGAATGATAATAAATGATCTGATTTAAATAGTTAAATGAAATGTAAGCATTTCTACATGAAAATTTTAATGAGCAAGCAAATGCTTTATTTTTTGCCTTTTGACTTTCAAGAATAAAAATAAAGATGGTTTTTAGCTGTTTAAATCATTGACTCCATACTTGCATTTGCTATTTATCCTTCATTCGTTATTGCAGTTAGCCTGGTTACAAATATTATTCGAAATTTAATGGAAAGTATGAGGAGTGGTCAACAACACAGGGTCCTGGTGCTGACCTTATACACTTACTGGACTGGATTTAACGCTCTGAGCTTGATTATAGATCTTTATTTTGCTGCACTACTGGTGGGCTTCTGTAGAGGGAGAATCTTTCGCTGTGTTTTCTGTTTGTTTGTGGGTTAACAGCCTCAAGTGAATAGATTCACAGGATATGTATTATCAGCTGGTGGATAAACCTGACCAGAGGTCATCGCAGGAACCTGAACTCTTACTTCTACTAGCATCGTCAAATTCTACAATGGAGGAAATCTTCCAGTGTAGATGGCTTCAGCCTTTAGTGGTGGGGGAACGGGTCTTTGCCCCATGCCTGCGATTAGGGGGTTGTTTGATATTGTCGGGATTCCCTCTCTCAATAAACATAGTTTCTTTAAACATCTCACTAACCATTTGCTCTCCATAGGTAGTTGGAATATGAGGACTATGCCCAAAGCTTATTCACTGAATGTCCTCACACAAGAATTCTGCCGTTATAATTTAGATATTCTCGGCTTGCAAGAGACCAGATGGACAAATAAAGGTCAGATTCTTAAAAATAATCTATAATTTCTCTTTTCAGGGAGTCATTACCAAGCATCACCAAGGCGTAGTTCTGCTTCTCGGCAGACACACCAGTGATGATCTTCTAGGATATGCGTGCATTAATGAAAGATTTCTTACAGCAAAATTTCAGAGAAGCATTAAAGACTTGAATGTTATCTGCCGTTTTGCCCCACTGAGGATGCCGATGTGGATGAGATGGATAGGTTTTACGGACAACGTCAGGATATTTTGAATTCACTTAAGGTGACTTCAATACCAAAGTTGGTTCTGACTCTGACCTTACCAAGCGTCACCAAGGTGATAGGCCCTTTTGGTATTGGTAGTTGCAATGACAATGGGCAACGTCTCCTACAGATAAGCAAACTTAACGGTTTGAGAATAGTTAACACTTATTACAAACACCATGACATACATAAAGTACACATGGGTTTCACTATACGGGCTGCATAACAATATGATTGATTATATATTAATTAACAGCAAATAGGTTAGTTCTGTTATAATACCAGATCATATAAGGGAGCTGAAATTGGATCTGACCATTTACCTTCTTAAAAATGTCTTGCAACTTAAACTTAAGAAGTGTTGTGCTAAGGTTAACAAATTTCCCTTTAATTCTGAAGCTCTGAAAGATCCAGTTATAGCTAAAGCTTACCATAATAGGATGTATGTAGGTTTGGTTATAAACAAAGAGAAAACTAAAGTGATGAAAATTGGTCAGGCAGGCAGTGATTCAGTTAATCTGAATGGTTGCAGTCTTGAGCAGGTGTCACAGTTTAATTATCTTTGGAGCTATGTAACAGATACTGGTGATGTGCGGCATGAGATTAACAGAGAATAGGGATTGCTGCCCGGGACTTTAGAGAATCTAAGGAGAGTGTGGAGAAATAGGTATATACACAGTCGTATCAGAATAATGTGACCACCCACGGAATCACAATGTACCGCCCATGCGCGTCACAGAATGCACATGACAACGTCGACCACACGGAGATATAAGCAGAGGAGCCATAGTGCATAACGTGAGCACAATGGGCAGAGGTATTGATTTGATGGACGTTCAAAAAGACATGGAAGGGTGTGTTGTTTTTCTGCTGAGGTCCTGCAATCCTCTCAGACCTTCTACTATGGCATATAAACTGACAGGCTCCTGCTCAGACCTTTGTTACAAGCAGCTGCTTGAGGGGGTATTTATTTACTTTTTTATTTTTATTTCAAAAAGAAATGATCATCGGATATTGCGCCGAGGGTGGAATCATCTCGGAAACAGCAGACTTCGTGGGCTGTTTGCGAGGTGCTTTATTAAGGGTTATGTGACACCTTTAGTAAGGTGTTACAGTTTAATTATCTTGGGAGCTATGTAACAGAAACTGGTGATGTGCGGCATGAGATTAACAGACGAATGGGGATTGCTGCCGGGACTTTTAAGAATTTATGGAGAGTGTGGAGAAATAGGCGTATACACCTAAAGACTAAAATTAGACTGTATAATAGTTTGGTTCTTTCTAGGTTTAGTTATGGTAGTGAAACTTGGACACTTTGTAAGCAAGTAACAGGAAACGTGTTGCTTTTGATTGTAGATGCTTACGCAGTATCTTGGGTATTAGATTGTTCAACTTTGTAAGTAATGAAGAGGTTAGGCAAAGGAGTTGGCAACCTCCTCTGAGCATTATATTGTGCAGAGAGAGACATCGTTGGTTTCGCCATGTTGCCAGTATGGATAATTATAGTTTAGCGAATTCGGTTATGAACAGTGTGCCTAAAGGCATCAGAAAGAGGGGGAGACCTAGGATGCGGTGCTATGTTAGAGCTCAGTGTTATTATAGAGATCCTTTTTTAGAATTGGTGTGCATTTGCGAGATGCAGCAGATATAGCTCAGGACCGATCTGCTTGGAGAACTAAATTGCGCGGTCTGGTTTGACCTCCGTAGCCCATGGCTGCTTGAGGATGATGATAATGATGATGATGTGGTTTTGTGTGAAAATATTAACTAATGTAGTCGCGCCAAATATTCAGGTGCAACATACCCATTATTGAGCATTCGGTCGAATACAAAATATTTATAAACTGCTGAATAACAATTAGTTGCTAAATATAAGCATTCTTATATTAAACGTCCCGTGACCTTTGGTCAAGGTTTAGATATTATCCAACTGTCAATATGTTAAAAACTCTATTTTTTAATTTCTGATTTGTTTATTTCTTACTACACAGACAAAAAGAAATCCAGGACCTTATCAAATCTGCACTGTTACTTTTCCTGTTTTAGCGATAATAATAAATTCGTGACGTCATGCGAAATCAATTTTCGTCCGTGATGATAATGTGAATTTGAATCTGATCTGTTACTGATAAGCTTATGAGCTTTTCGGAAATTTGTAAAATGGTTGGAAAATAATGCTAAGAACGAATAAAGATATTTTTTGTTTCAAATAAAAAGAAACACTTCTGCAACGTGTTGCAATAAATTTTATTGTAATGTTACATGAACACAATCGGTTGTATATCCCAAAACAGGCGGCATATTCACTGGTAAACAAATGCTTTGACAAAACAAATAAATGAAATAATCAGACATTTAATTACATGGTATGGTTTAAGTGGTAGCTCCAAGCGATACTCGTACAACTGTATCTGGTGGAGTGCTCTTACCACCTTTCACGATCTGTCTGGGTTCATTGGACAATATTTTATGGCTAAGTTAGTCATCTGAGGTTTGGGCAGTCTCTCTTTCTTCTTCTGCTCCTTGCCTATTCATTATAAAATTATCGCAATCGTTCCCCCCCCCCCCCGACCTTTCTATGCTGGTAGCGCGAGTGAATAGTACCAACTGTTCACTCGCCTCGCACACTGAATTTAACCGTAACCGCGAATTTCTTTTTCGTCCTTAGACCATTAAGATTTCGTCTTCGCATGACTTACATCAAATCATTAAATTTTGTAACGGTTGTTAGAGTCGTAGGAAAATATTTCGTAAATGAAAGCTCACGAGACATATTTTGTTCTTTTTTTCGTCACAGAAGATCAATTTTGTCAGACGTTACTTCACATTAAAGTGAACCTTTCGTTTTACATTCGAAACTCATTCACCTTTAGATTAATAGAGGTCAACGTAGTTGACCTGACGTTGTCAACATTGATTGCTTTTTCTATGTACTTCAATGCCGTGTCAAATCCGCCTTCTTTGTGTCAGATATAAATGGGACATCAATGATCATTATACTTGCTTGTGTTCATTTAACTGAGTAGCCATTAGCTTTCCAAATGATACCAACGGAAAGCCTGTAAATATTTGCTAAGGCTGATAATTTTAAACACTTATCAAAAGCTTCTTTCATTCGTAACATAATAATAACATTTAACAGAGTTAGGATTGTTTCGAGTAGCAGTCGACATAACTGAAGATGTAATTTAATTTGTTGTTGTGGCAACGGGAAATTGGTATGTGAAAGAACACAATAACGCAAATTATATGGCGAAAAAGGAAACAAAAAGTAAGAGTAAGTTCTCGATGAAACTCTTCGGAAGGAAACGCTTCCGTTGCTTCTAATGTAAACGTCATTTGAAGTCCTATCTCCTGATGGAAATTCGAAATTCGAAGCGGATCTGTATTGAAGATAAAACGAATGAGCATAAACTGAGATAAGAGAATAAGTGTTGATGTTTCATTTAATATTTGTGATTAATTGAGATTTCCTGATGCTGCTGAGTGCCTCTCTGGATCAAAGAAGAGGGGGAAATATTTTATATATATATATATCATTCTCCTATCAAAAGCAAGATAAATTTAATCACAAATGGCGTATCCAAAATGTTGGGGTTTAGGGTTATGGCCCTCTCACTCTTTAGGGCTTCAATAGCATATACTTTCTAAGGCAGTTCTCGAAAATCAGACTCAAGTACGTTATATGTGAAACAGAATCTGCAGATCGACATTATGATTACTTGTGAGCGAACGAGACTCTTCACTTATCATACTGAGTGACAAATTCTTCGCTGTCTCTAAGCCGCTAAATGGATTCCTATTTTTCATTGCTGGAATCAAACAAAGCGAAAGAATAATAAAAAAAAGTGTTTTAATTGAAATTTGAATCTTCCCGAAAAATGCCAGAGCAGTTTTGTTCAAACTGAGGCTATGTTAATTTGAAAACTCATTTTTTTAACACCTAACATTGATGAAAGTCTTTAGTTTTCCAAAAATTACTGCTTCTAATTCAATTTATAATAATACTAAAGATTCTGCGAGTCCCTCTATTATTTCCTTAGGGAATATGTTGTAAACTCGCAAGTATTTTTGAAACCATCGCATTGAGACATTCTGGAATCGTGTTTCGCATACAGGGTAATTAAATTACCTAGGTACTTTTTCTAGAAATGGAGTCTATGAATTTATCTTCACAGAGCTTGTCAAGAAATGACACATTGTGTCTTATAATAACATTGGTGTATTTGTTTTCTCTTTCTTCTATTACATGTTGCTGGTTTACCATGTTTTAATATCCATAATGTTTAAGAACTAAAGGAACAGTACATTGGGTTGTTTTACCTCTGAGCGGCACTTTTTTGCTCACCATGGGCTAAATGGCTAGGTCACATGGACCCCGAAGGCTCAGAGAAGGTTGGGGGAGGGGACCCACTGGAACAGCTGTTGGGAGACAGATGGTAGCCTCCCGTCAAGGCCATCAAGCGTATTCTTTAACGTGCACAGGGTATGACTCTCCCGCACACGGGGCCAAGGCTTAACGTCCCATCCGATGGACGGCGGCCTTTCCAAGCCCATCGGTGTCCCCTACTGACCGTGGGCAGGGCGGGGAATTTTGCGAACATAAATCTCAACGCTGACCCAGCTGGGACTCGAACCTGGGAACTACAGATTATGAACCTGGCGCGCTACCGACTGATCCACCCCCGCCCCAATGAGTTTAGAAGCTTACTAAACTGTTGTAAATGAAATAGAACTGTGCATTTATTTGTACATTATTTAAATTAAGTTTCCTTGGAAGGAATTCTTAGGGAATCTTTCATGCACTGCCACACCCGCGGTATTGTGTCTTATACACAGTTGCCTTATATAGCATCACTATAGATTTTAGCGTCGTTTCACGCGTACATTGAGCGCGTCTAGCCAAGCACAATAACGAGAAAAAAACATTTATAATATCCCTTTTTACTGAAACATGCGGGAACATCCAATTACTACTCTTAAAAGAATTCTTCTCGCGGTTTCAGAATATTTTAATAAAATGATTTGGTAAAAAAACTTCTCACAACTTATTGTCAACGCAAAATGGATTTGTAAGTTTCTGTATTTAGGGATATCGTAATAAGTTGTCGCCATTTTGCTTCATCTTGTGAAGTTTGTATTAATCAACCAATGACACACCAGTTGTTTGGCATGTGTTTATTTGGAAGAGAGCGAAGGGATTTTATAAGTATTCACTTTTACAAAATATTGGTTATGTTCAAAGCTAAGTAGTTAGGCTTTTAAAATTTATGTAAATATTTCCAAGTGTTTCATTCTTTTGTCCATTGCTATTTGGCTATCTTGTATTATACCTAAGATAAACTGATACATAATCAATTTTGAGGATAATAGGTCATTAGTTATTGTAGGAAAAGGAATGCAATTGGTCAATGGTTTACGCTTTTCTCTTAATTCTGCTTTGGAATTTCTAATTCTAGGCAACAGCAACGCTGATTGCAAGCAAATTTATAACATTTTCTGCTGACGTGGTTTGGATTGTTTTACCTCTGAGCGGCACTTTTTTGCAGACCATGGGCTAAATGGCCAGCCACAAGGACCCCGAAGGCTCAGAGAAGGTTGGGGGAGAGCACCCACTGGAACAGCTGTTGGGAGACAGATGGTAGCCTCCCGTCAAGGCCATCCAGCGTGTTCTTTATCGTGCACAGGGTATGGCTCTCCCGCACACGGGGCCACGGCTTAACGTCCCATCTGACGGACGGCGGCCTTTCCAAGGCCATCGGTGTCCCCTACTGACCGTGGGCAGGGCGGGGAAATTTTGCGGAGATAAATCTCAACGCTGACCCAGCTGGGACTCGAACCTGGGAACTACAGATTACGAGCCTTGCGCGCTACCGACTGAGCCACTCCCGCCCCCTGCAGACGTGGTAAAAGATTATCTCGACAAAAAGGAAACACCGACCTTTGTAAAAGAAATTTTAAATAAATGTGAACTGTCAGTTTTCGAATAATACAAGATCTGTGTAAAAGCCAAGAGTATTTTCAATGATGCAATGATCACAACAGAACTTCTGAATTAATCAATCATCGCTGCTTTGAGCAATGAAATAGGCAAATGTTGTCCAATTTCAAATTTCTTGGTGAATCGTATTGTGCTGAGGCACCTAAGATAGACAGCATTGTAGAAATTGAAATGTCTAACTTCAATTGAAAAAGTCTGCCTTTGCAAATATCAGTAAATAAAGAACAAGCGTTATGATGATTTTAGCTCCTGAATATCACCATAAGGTTTAAAGTATAATTTGTTTATTTATATATGTTACAAATAGGACACAGAAACGACGAAGCCACAATATCGAGATCCTCTCATTAGGTCTCTATAGTTCTTTATACTTTCAACTGTCTCTAAATTTATATTTTATAGATGATCATTCTGGAGACAGCAGCTGAATCACTCCACCTGTTTCGATAAATGGTTTTCGTTTGGTATTTCAGTTAATTCTTTCATGTCTGTCACTGCCTGTGACATATTGAAAATGTATTTTCGTCTACCTGATATGACGATAAGGCTGCCTGTCCTGAGAAATCTATGGTTTACGATTCACCACACTTGGCGATGAAACATGATAGCGACAATGGCAGTTAATAAAGTCACGGAACTATTCATGGGCCATTAAGAATATCTGCTTGAGAAAACGAATGGCTCATTGGCTGGGCATACTGAAAGAGCAAAGCATCACGGAGAATAATTCCGTGGTTAACGGATAAAACAACGGATGTTTTCGTCAGCTTTCTATTAAAACTTCCATCTCTTAATTTTTATGTCGAATTTGTAGATAAATCGAATGGTCACTCTTCAAAGAGAGAATGCTCTTTGTCCTTTTTATTTCTTCTCTTATTTGCAGTGGGGCGGGGTGGCTCAGTCGGTAGCGCGCCAGGCTCGTAATCTGTAGTTCCCAGGTTCGAGTCCCAGCTGGGTCAGCGTTGAGATTTATCTCCGCAATATTCCCCGCCCTGCCCACGGTCAGTAGGGGACACCGATGGGCTTGGAAAGGCCGCCGTCCGTCGGATGGGACGTTAAGCCGTGGCCCCGTGTGCGGGAGAGCCGTACCCTGTGCACGATAAAGAACACGCTGGATGGCCTTGACGGGAGGCTACCATCTGTCTCCCAACAGCTGTTCCAGTGGGTCCCCTCCCCCAACCTTCTCTGAGCCTTCGGGGTCCTTGTGGCCTGGCCATTTAGCCCATGGTGTGCAAAAAAGTGCCGCTCAGAGGTAAAACAATCCAATCCAATCTTATTTGCAGTAGGAGGGATGGGTTAAGACTGCTTTAAATCTTAGCGACTGCTGTTTTGAGAGGGAAATACAAATAACGCTTCAGATTCCGATTTTCAGCTTTAGTGTGATTATTTCTTACACTGCGCTTTAAAACAAAAAACGCTCTAATAGACTATAATAGTAATATCACAGAGGCACAATGAAATATATTTCCTGGTTTAATAGTTCACAGTGATTTATTACTGTTCATTTTACATGGAAGTTTGTCGTGCATTGTTCGATCTTTTCGTTATCAGTCTGAGTAAAGAAAGAGATACATTTGCAAATAAGTTTTTAAATATGCAGTAAATTATGTTTGCCATTTTAAGACAGGTGCGAAGAACTGAGTATGTTTCTTTCTGTTTGATAAATGGGGAAGAAACAGCAAAAACTAGCTCAATGAGTAAGGCCAATGCAGAAAAAAAAAAGGAACATTCACACACGCAAAGAAAATTTTATACTGTATGAAATTCTATTCGATTTACAAGAAAGAGTCCTGTAGTAAAATAAAATCACCAAAATATTTACTCTTGAATAAAACGAAATATTTTCTGATTTGTTTTGATGACATTGAGAGGATGAACCTGGAAATGACACGATGACCTCTTAGGGATAGAGGAAGTGGGTTGGGTTGTTTTACCTCTGAGCGGCACTTTTTTGCACACCATGGGCTAAATGGCCAGGTCACATGGACCCCGAAGACTCAGAGAAAGTTGGGGGAGGGGACCCACTGGAACAGCTGTTGGGAGACAGATGGTAGCCTCCCGTCAAGGCCATCCAGCGTGTTCTTTAACATGCACAGGGTATGGCTCTCCCGCACACGGGGCCACGGCTTAACGTCCCATCTGACGGACGGCGGCCTTTCCAAGCCCATCGGTGTCCCCTACTGACCGTGGGCAGGGCGGGGAGTTTTGCGGAGATAAATCTCAACGCTGACCCAGCTGGGACTCGAACCTGGGAACTACAGATTACGAGCCTGGCGCGCTACCAACTGAGCCACCCCCGCCCCCAGAGGAAGTGGAAATTGACATCGAATGCAACAGTAAAGAGTTTTCTGTGCCTTACTGATGCCAGCAAAAGAAAAGATTCGAATATATTCATAATCGGGCTATTTTCAATATTTGGATACTTACCACTGACTTGGTTGTGACCAAATCTTCAGTGTTGATTCTTTTAGTCAGCTGAATATCTCAAGTGAGTATTAGTCATTTTATAAGAGATTAAGAGCTTCTGTGCATTGTCACATTAAAAATACTAATAAACATCTTGGAATAAAAAAAAATCGGAATCTTTTCGAAATTTTTAAAACACACCTGCCGTAGGTTTAAAATGCAGCACTGTTTGTTTAACAACGATCTTTAAACCTGAAGAGTTCGACGTCCAGCAGCTTTAATATAGGTACTTTACAGAATTGGGGAAAAAAATTATTTGTTGTCTGTTACAGATGTTTATTGTCGTTTACGTTTGTTTTTTGCGCTCACAGTTTTAAGCAATGTCAATTTTAAGGCATATACTGGAATAGTATAGTGCTTATAAAGGAAGTCCACGGAACGAAGTGCTCCTAATGCGGAACAAAGCTAAAAATACTTAGATCGCTAAAAACTGTTCAACATCTCACTTAAGAACTTTAGCTGATTAACAGAATTCATTCTTAACATAGAGAGTAAAGTAATTTGAGTGTCGAGTAATAGACACCTTTGTTTAATTTTGTTTAAACAATATATCCAAAAGAACTGGAATTAAAAATCTGAATGTAAGTTTGGGGAAAAAGGAATAATTTTTTATTATATTTCCTAATGTACAATTTAATTCTTACGTGGCTCTGATTATTTTATTACAAGTACAAAAAGGAAGTGATACTTATTATGTACAACTGTTAAATGTATTCACTGTGTGTGCTCATTCACGGTATCCAAAGGTAGATGGCGAACTAATTAACTAAAGGAAATTCACATTTCGTGTGGGAGAAAAAAATATTGTAATATTCTTTTTAAGCGTTCGTTTCATCATGTTCAAAGCATTTCATTTAGTTTTTTTTCATTGCTTTCGCTCACGAATATGAATGCCAATGGAAGACTATAGGAGCTCAACTGCAAAACTACAATTGCAAAAATTTAATGATTTCTTTTCTTCGCGAAACACAATTCTACATGATTTTTTGCCCACAATATGTCTTAAAATTATGCATTAGTCACGAGAGATCTGTTTTTTAACTGCCTACTAGTCAAAAAGGCGGTGTGAAAGCCAAGCCTTTCCACTGATGCATAACAGAAATAGCATTATCCTGCTTTTGTCTAAATGTTTAATTCTCTCTCATTCTAATTTCAATATGCCAGAGCTATAGTAATTTTAATATTTGCAACGCTTGGTACACGATGTTTCAAAAATGTGGATCATAGTCTAATTTCCATTTTCTTACCAACTAAAATTTAAAATTTCAAAAACTTTCTATGACCTTCTATTAAAGATTCCATTTCAGAAATGGCCAATGAAAATTTCAAGGGAACTGAATTTTTATGTTTTAAAATCGGCAAAACTCCATTTCACAGCAAATATCTATGTCAGTAAAGAATTATTATGATATGCGAGGGAATGTAAATAATATCTTTATAAAAGGATTCGTCAAAATTTACAGCTTGAACGTATTGAACTTATTTTAATTCAATTTCAGCAAGAGCAAAATGCTCAGTGTAATGCATTACATTTATTTCAATCTCTCAGTCGTTTTTAAGGAAGAGGAAATGTTTTTGACTTGGTTGTGACCAATCTTCTAAGCATTTGAATTGCTGATATAAGTGAACAACACTTATTTCTATGTTGCTTTGACTTCTAGGGTTGACTTTGTCCAAAGACTTCCAGTTTCCTTTTTTGCCATTCGGTTCCGTTCCTGCGAAACAAAGCTCATCCCTCATTACTATTTAGTTTCACACAAATCTGTTACCCATTTCACACGGATGACTACTTATTTTATCTTCAAGGGCACTTTTGCAGTTACATAGCATAGACACTAAATTCTCGGGGAATAAAAATTTGTTCTGCTTAGTGAAACACCAAATGTTAAAGTGGAACCAATGTTATTAAGCAAATAAAATTTATTGTGATGTAGATGGGCTAAAGTGGGCAACGGTAGAGACTATGAGACTGCGCAGTCAATGCTTGAACACTTCTCATAGAACAATTTCCCCAACTGTGATCCGCAGAGTCCTTTGGTGTCCGTGAGTTGTTTGTTTCTGGAATCTAAATGCTTTTACAATCATTCTCACTTACACTTACTGAGTTCAACACAGAGAAATATCTATCGTTATTTCTGATTTAATTTATGGGTTGGGTTGTTTTACCTCTGAGCGGCACTTTTTTGCACACCATGGGCTAAATGGCCAGGTCACATGGACCACGAAGGCTCAGAGATGGTTGGGGGAGGGGACCCACTGGAACAGCTGTTGGGAGACAGATGATAGCCTCCCGTCAAGGCCATACAGCGTGTTCTTTAACGTGCACAGGGTATGTCTCTCCCGCACACGGGGCCACGGCTTAACGTCCCATCCGACGGACGGCGGCCTTTCGAAGCCCATCGGTGTCCCCTATTGACCGTGGGCAGGGCGGGGAATTCTGCGGAGATAAATCTCAACGCTGACCCAGCTGGGACTCGAACCTGAGGACTACAGATTACTAGCCTGGCGTGCTACCGACTGAGCCACCCCCGCCCCAATTCCATGATGTGAAATGCGAATAGTATGTGGCATCATTGTCATAACGGACTGAGAGAAAAGCTCACTGGATTGCTTTCATGAAGATAAATTCTGTGGCAGAACGTCGTTCATTCTCTAGTTTCAAATATCTGCTGCGAACGTGCCATCGTGAAAGCAAGAGTTAAAAAGTTCAACTACAATCGGATGTTTCGAAAACGCTTCTGGCATCATATTTCTGTGGAGAGACTTGATGGAAACAAAAATGAGTTTTATGGGGAAGACTTTTCTAAACTCAATATTTTGGAAAGACTTATCTGAATTATTCCTAAGAACTTTTATTAATAGTTTTCAAATGCTGCATGAGTTTTTAAGCCTGACAACATTTCCTTTCGTATTTAAAATTTCTTCGATATTTTAAAATAATTAACATCAGTAAGGTTACTTTAAATAGTGAGTAAATTGGAACATTATGAGAATTAGGGCATATTGATTTTATCATCTTAATACGCTTATTATTCAAGTAGAAAATAATTCCTTTCTTATTTCCTATTGGCATTATCATTTTACTCTGCCTATACCGAATTAGGAAATGGCCTACTTTTTATTTCCTGATTTTTTTTTGGACCAAATCACTTTCATTAAATTTCTACCCTAAGAATATACAATTGTATATTCTTTTACTTTTAAAAAAAATATCACAGCATGAAAATACATTTTTTTTTATATTTAAATTTTTTTGATGATTTATTTGGTTAAAAGATTTTATAGCCTGATTCACAATTAGAAACTTCGAAGCAAACTGAATACGAAAAGAAAGGCAAAACAAAAACCGGAAAAATAACGGACACTTAAAAAAAAAAAACTGAAGATATAAAGATTGAAGAATGTATTAAAGATGGTAAAATGAGTGCAACAGATAAATCTACCATCCAACATTAAATCTGAAGAGGAGGAAATTTATAAAACCAATCTGCGCACAACTAGCACTATCTTAGGCAATATCGAAAATATGTTTCAGTATTTCCCCCAAACCGCTATATGTCTCTGTTTACAGTCATTTTGAACTACCAGAGTTTTATGCTTTAATACTATTTATTATATGAGGCTAATATAAATCCCAAAACCGTTAGAGAGAGAGAGCCAACTAGGCCCATGTCGCCAGACTAAGAATTATTTACTAATTGCGAGAACATGCAGGGAGCAGTGAACCTGAGAAGTGACGTCAGGGATTGTTTCTGAATGGAATTGCCACACATGAGCAAGAAGCTCTACATGAAACAAACACATACTTGGTTTAATCTACAGTAAAATGGTCTGGACATAAATAAAAATTTGCGTACAAGACTGGGAAAAAAATACCAAATTCTTGCTACAAGTGAGAGCGTCACATACGAGGCAGTGGAACCTGCTCACCGACAGTTATATTGTTTCTGTTCATTCTTTATACTCAACATCAAGCACTTATTTTAATAAATAGTGATTTCTGAGTTCCATATCAACGACCAGCGATACACCAGCTGACGAATCCTCACGGAAATTTTGACAGATCACAGAATAGGAGTGACCAAGGAAACACAAACAACAATTCCAGGGATGGTATAGAAGACGACCAATGAACGTGACATTATACTTGAGCACGTGATGGTATAATGCGAACAAATATTTCATGTTGTTTCAGCTACAAAAAGGTGAGAAATTAAAGATATATAGACACCTTTAAAGCTTCACGAAATTCAGAGATAATTTAACATTTTATCTGATATATACTCTTTAAGAATTCTCACTCTCAACTGACAGATAAACATTCTGATTTTCTTCTGTTTTAAAAATAATATCGGCTTTTAAACCCCGTCAGCTTTAACTTCAGATAATAATGTTCACACTTCTTAACACAGCAATCTCATCATTGGCTGACGAGCCTCACTCCTAGCATTGCCTGCTGGATCTCCTGTTGGGTCATTTCATTTGATTCAACACTTAACAGCGAAATCGGGAAGAGAAAGTTTTCTGTTTTCAAATCACATTTCGAAATTAGGCTTAGATAGTGATTTCTCCGTCGTCAAATGTTTTTATTTGTTTTTTCATGCTTTATAATATATATTACAATTTTAATATATTAAAATGTATTCTCTGGAAAAAATGCAATTACGAAGCAAATTGAAACAGTTTTAATTTTGTTGAAAAATAAATGAAACAAATAACGAATTTGCTTCAATATATTTTTAGAGATAATATGAAATTTTTAAAGTGTTTAGTTTTATATCACTTCAAAAAAAAGTTACATTTATTGCTAATTATTCTACCATGTTTAGTTTTTAAAACTTTTTAATGCTAAATGAGCTGTTGCGCTGACTAATGCATATATATTTACTTTCAGATAATTTTGAAACAGATACTTGATACGTTTAGTATGAATTGGTTCAACTGTAATTTCTGTGCACCATTAAAAATATAAAGGGGACTTTTTGTTTACATTAATTTTTTGATTCTTTTTGTATGCGAATAATAACTGGTTCTGATAGGATACTGTGGACGCAAAATAACTTTATTCTGATTGACCAGGATGTTAAGTAAAGAGGTATTGATATTTTACACCAAATTATTTTTTGATAGTTTTTAACATCAAATGAGTGAAATATTTTTATGAGACGAAAATACTTTTTTTTCCCAGCATGAACCTTGAGATAACTTTGTCAGCAATTAAAAGTTTTTGGCGTGAAAAGCAAAATTGAAGTAATTCGACTCGCTAATCATTTTGAAAACAACTTTAAAAGTTTTCATGAGGGCGAAAAAATGAGGAAATGGATAAATTTATTTTGAAATAATTGTGGGAAACCAAACAAAGAACAAATCACAACAATTTGCGATCACTTTTTATTCAATCGACTGCACCTTAGAGAAATACTTAGCGAAAAGTCATTGAATCACTTAGAGCAGTCAGTTTTCCAGCTGGCTAAATGTTTTCCGTTATATGAATATCAAGTCTTTTCGTGTTACACAGAGGAAGACAATTTTACATAACAGAATACTTATCTCTCAAGCAGCTGCTTGCTCTGACAGAAGGGGCGGGGGTGGCTTAGTCGGTAGCGCGCCAGGCTCGTAATCTGTAGTTACCAGGTTCGAGTCCCAGCTGGGTCAGCGTTGAGATTTATCTCCGCAAAAATTCCCCGCCCTGCCCACGGTCAGTAGGGGACACCGATGGGCTTGGAAAGGCCACCGTCCGTCGGATGGGACGTTAAGCCGTGGCCCCGTGTGTGGGAGAGTCATACCCTGTGCACGTTAAAGAACACGCTGGATGGCCTTGACGGGAGGCTACCATCTGTCTCCCAACAGCTGTTCCAGTGGGTCCCCTCCCCCAACCTTCTCTGAGCCTTCGGGGTCCATGTGACCTGGCCATTTAGCCCATGGTGTGCAAAAAAGTGCCGCTCAGAGGTAAAACAACCCAAAGCTCTGACAGAAGGCTATCGGTATAATATGGCATAAGAAAGATCTGCGAGCAAGATGAGACTTCAGCAGAAAGATACACAAAAGAATAAATGGCTTTCAAAGGGACCTAGGTTCGAGCTAGGTCTCGAACCTAGGTCTCTTTGAAATGTAGCCAAGCATGCTAACCATTCTATTACGCATATTTCGTTTTTTTTTCTTCATTGCATTCCTTTGCTTATTACGTTTTTTAACAGAAAATTCTTTTACTTCCTGTATTTTTCTTATAACCCTCCACACGGGCCACAGAATTTCTAGGCCGGATGTGTTCCAAGAGCCTCCATATGAGTAGGCTTCCTTTAAAAGCTCTTCATGAACCTAAATTTCTTAACTTCATTAGGAAGATGATCAAATGAAATTTCCCACAGACAGCATTAGCTGACAGGTCTCTGGATATTAGATTTGGGTTGGGTTGTTTTACCTCTGAGCGGCACTTTTTTGCACACCATGGGCTAAATGGCCAGGTCACATGGACCCCGAAGGCTCAGAGAAGGTTGGGGGAGGGGACCCATTGGAACAGCTGTTGGGAGACAGATGGTAGCCTCCCGTCAAGGCCATCCAGCGTGTTCTTTAACGTTGGGTTGTTTTACCTCTGAGCGGCACTTTTTTGCACACCATGGGCTAAATGGCCAGGTCACATGGACCCCGAAGGCTCAGAGAAGGTTGGGGGAGGGGACCCACTGGAACAGCTGTTGGGAGACAGATGGTAGCCTCCCGTCAAGGCAATCCAGCG
Organism: Ryuthela nishihirai; assembly: GCA_038380435.1. Lineage (NCBI taxonomy): Eukaryota > Metazoa > Arthropoda > Arachnida > Araneae > Heptathelidae > Ryuthela > Ryuthela nishihirai. The sequence continues at coordinate 18,064,121 of JAWZYU010000001.1, read as the reverse complement.
TGTTCTTTAATGTACACAGGGTATGGCTCTCCCGCACATGGGGCCACGGCTTAACGTCCCATCCGACGGACGGCGGTCTTTCCAAGCCCATCGGTGTCCCCTACTGACCGTGGGTAGGGCGGGGAATTTTGCGGAGATAAATCTCAACGCTGACCCAGCTGGGACTCGAACCTGGGAACTACAGATTACGAGCCTGGCGCGGTACCGACTGAGCCACCCCCGCCCCCTGGATATTAGATGTTTCTCTTTAAGCGGAGAGGCCTTCTGATACAGAGTCACATCAAGGCATAGGACAATGGCACGTCAATGAGGTTAAATATCTTGAGATAAAAATAAATTTAACCTCAGAGATAAAAAAAATTGGTTTTCAGGTCAATGGACTATTATTCACTCTTATTGCATATTTCATAGTCAGAATTCACACCTTGTTTCATTCATCCCTTTTGGAATGAAATATGCATCATTATTTGTTACTGATGATATTATTATTAATGCATACTCATGCAACCAAAAAAAGGTTTTTATCTTCTGACCAAATATTGGCGTAGGTTTTGAATCTGATGGTGTTGGGGACCACAAAGGGTCTTCAAAAGTCTTTGCTCCTTTATGGTGAAGAATTCGGTGAGATCTCATTCTCTGTTGTAAATAATAAGCAAGGAATAAATTTGGGTTGGGTTGTTTTACCTTTGAGCGGCACTTTTTTGCACACCATGGGCTAAATGGCCAGGTCACATGGACCCCGAAGGCTCAGAGGAGGTTGAGGGAGGGGATTCTGTTGGAAGGAACTGGAACAGCTGTTGGAAGACAGATGGTAGCCTCCCGTCAAGGCCATCCAGGGTGTTCTTTAACGTGCACAGGGTATGGCTCTGCCCGTACACAGGGCCACGGCCCATCCGACGGACGGCGGCCTTTCCAAGCCCATTGGTGTTCCCTACTGACCGTGGGCAGGGCAGGGAATTTTGCGGAGATAAAACTCAACTCTGACCCAGCTGGGACTCGAACCTGGGAACTACAGATTACGAGCCTGGCGCGCTACCGACTGAGCCACCCCCACCCCTAGCAAGGAATAAATGATTTGGGGGAAGAGAAAGCGTTAAAAATATCGTTTATATGCGAAATGAACCAAGGACGATAAAAGTGTGAAAATATTGATTGTTGCTTATCTCTTGATACAAACTAAAAAGAAATTATTCGTGTTTTTGTCTCAAACTTTAGAACAAATGTTATCCGAAAAACGTAACATTACTGATTCTAAGTTTCAATTTTGCTCTTAAAACTTTAAAATCAAATATAAAAATATGTGATTTCAATACACCAAAGAGAAAAAAAAAATACATTCAGTGAAGATTACAACTGAATATAAAGAAATATCTGTGAAATTGTACGGGGTGCGAAATGTTCATGAAAAAGTCTTAAAGGAAACAACAATTTTTATTTCTATAATTGGGATTGGAAACATAATTTGGGACAATATTTTATTTCCGCTTTTCTCATTCCTTAATAAGTTCGTTTTCTAAACGAAGTGTTTCCGTTTGTTCTGAAACTGAAAAATAAGACTAATATTAGTTAGTCGTTAATTCTAAATGATATTTGTCAATGGTTTAGCGTGAATGGCAATTGGGAGAGACTCCGCATTTGACATTTTAAAATTTATTCTCAAATTGTAGAGCTTTAGTCTCCTCTTCTTTCCGTATTTATTTTATTAGAATGTTACCAAATAAATATCAGTATAGTGCAACTTTAGACGTTTTTATTATTATTCACGAACATTTGTTTCCAATATTAGAATTTATTGTTACTGCTTACAATAAGTTTGGAAATTAAATTCAGCTTGATCATTTTCTTTTGGGGAGACAAAAGCCTTCCCTGACATTAAGGGTTGGGTTGTTTTACCTCTGAGCGGCACTTTTTTTGCACACCATGGGCTAAATGGCCAGGTCACATGGACCCCGAAGGCTCAGAGAAGGTTGCGGGAGGGGACCCACTGGAACAACTATTGGGAGATAGATGGTAAGGCCATCCAGCGTGTTCTTTAACATGCACAGTGTATGGCTCTCCCGCACACGGGGCCACGGCTTAACGTCCCATCCGACGGACGGCGGCCTTTCCAAGTCCATCGGTGTCCTCCTACTGACCGTGGGCAGGGCGGGGAATTTTGCGGAGATAAATCTCAACGCTGACCCAGCTGGGAACTACAGATTACGAGCCTGGCGCGCTACCGACGGAGCCACCCCCGCCCACCCTGACATTAAGCCACTTACATTTGTAATAATATAAGAATACCTGGCCATTCGCAGTCTTTTCTATTCATGGTGTCTCCTTCCCTTGTTTTGAACAGTTTTGACTTTTGTGATCCAAAAGTCATAGATCATTGGTTGATTAAAAAGTGACTGATAGCTCAATCATCCAATGATCTACGAGGATGATCATCTCATCAACTGCGCAGTATCATTGTCTCGATTGCGTCCACTAAGCTTCTCCGCTGGTCTATTGATTGCTACTATGGGAGTAACACTGAACGTTTCAGACAAAATTTCCTCCAAATATGAGAGAAGATATAATTTTATATTGTTAACAACTCTGCTATAGCGGGGTTTGGTTGTTTTTACCTCTGAGCGGCACTTTTTTTGCACACCATGGGCTAAATGGCCAGGTCACATGAACCCCGAAGGCTCAGAGAAGGTTGGGGGAGGGGACCCACTGGAACAGCTGTTGGGAGACAGATGGTAGCCTCCCGTCAAGGCCATCCAGCGTGTTCTTTAACGTGCACAGGGTATGGCTCTCCCGCACACGGGGCCACGGCTTAACGTCCCATCCGACGGACGGCGGCCTTTCCAAGCCCAGCGGTGTCCCCTACTGACCGTGGGCAGGGCGGGGAATTTTGCGGAGATAAATCTCAACGCTGACCCAGCTGGGACTCGAACCTGGGAACTACAGATTACGAGCCTGGCGCCCTACCGACTGAGCCACCCCCGCCCCACACCATAATTGGAAAACAAAGTGTTGGGCATTTCGAGATGTTCCTAACAATAGATTAAATTCTGAAAAAGCTAAAGGCAAGCATGAGCAGAAGATATAACGCCATATTTGTAGCTGTTTTTTGTCAATACTATTATTTCAAAAAAATTTTTTTCTCAAAGCGAACTAAAAAGAAGGCGAAAGATGGCGATAACTAGCCTTCTGTTCTTAATACTAGGGAAAACGTGAATGGAAAGATTTAAGCTAAAATCCCTAATTTTCTTTTGGTCATGTCCACAACCATGTAATGGGAAGAAGAAAACAGCTTTTTTAGATCCTTAAAAGCAATGACGAAGCATCTGTTGAAACAAAGAAACCAATCAGAAGTCGGAGGGAAACATGGCGTCTCTCAGCCTCCTCTGAATTAAATAAAAATATTAAATATATTCGTAATGACGCAAAACATGAATTTATGAATACAAAATCAAAGAAGTTTCTTAATTAACAGATATCGGAACAGCATTTTTCCGTTTCGTTATTTGCATTGTTTTGAGAAATTGGCTTTGCCACAGAACAATTCACGCTACTGTTTAATAATTGCCATATATAAATTCGAGATTTAATATAAGGGGACGAACACTGTCAGGTATGGCCTAATCATCAGTCTTCAAATGACATTCCTCTTACCATTTAGGTTGATGCTTATAGAATAAGTCCTCGTTGTTCGTCGGGGTTACGGTCCTTACAAACTGCTTACGAATCGGCAAACATGGCCAACTTACCTTGTGTATACTACTACGGGTATGAAGATAGACATCCAGGTACAGTCGCTCAAAAAAGTATCCGAACACTATGGTTGATTACAGAATTCAGGAAAAAATATCTGGCAACAATGTTTTTAGAAATGAGTGATCTGGCAACCTTCGTGTACTGGTACACGAAGATTGCCAGATCACTAATTTCTAAAAATATCGTTGCCAGATATTTTTTCTGAATTCTGTAACCAACCATAGTGTTCGGATACTTTTTTGAGCGACTGTACTTGGATGTCTAAGACATAGTGTTCGGATAATTTTTTGAGCGACCTTACATGTTAAATATATATCACCAGAAAAATTGCAAAATATCTGGCTGTCATTTTCATTTTAACTCAAATATTTCACTGCATTTTTCCAATATTTTCGATAATAAATAAAATAAACTAATTTTTTATGCCCTATGCCTAAAGCATCGATTTCACTGTCCTTGTTTTATTGTACTGCTAGTCAAAAGATTATCTTTCCCAAAAGTTTTAAAAACCATTCTCAGAGACGATGGGTATTCTTTATACGTCTATACATTTGCATATTACAGAATCGTAAATCTGAACAACAAAAGGGGCTTCTGACGACATAATCTGGCAGTTTTAAATTCCCCATTTGAAAAAGGAAAAGAACATTAGCGCAGGTTGCTTAACAACAAAATGCGATTCAACAACAGAAAGAGCTTTCTTTTCCGTCCGTTGTTCAACTGTTTCTCTTAATCTTTGGAATGAGGGGACGAGCCATGCCTCATCTCTCATCTTCAACAGATTGGTCAGGAGAATCGCCAAATGCATTGAAGATAAGGAGCAAGGCCGTAATCAACAGAGTTTTCGCCCATCCTAGTCACTAGAACCTGCCACATGAATAGCATCTCTCCAAGACTATCGGCAGCGCAAACTGCTCTCATCTACAGCGAATGCAACGCACAGCAAGCAGAGTGTGGCTGCTTCCAGCACCATCTCTGCCACGAACAGCGATCTGCCCCATATTTTACAAAATACAGTTGTGAAATGGACCCTTGGAAATGGAAATGGAGGCAGGCAAAGAAGACATATCAAACTCGTAATTTTTGCGGTCAACAGGTCACGCATTCACACACACACACACGTAACACATACGCACGCACAAACACGACCACTTACTCTCAAACACACACACACAGGAACACACGTGTTCCCACACACGTCCAAATGTACTCCAACTATTTACCGTCACCATTAGCATTATTAGTAACTAGCTATGAGTATGATCGAATACATGCTCCTGCTGTCCTAGAGGAGAAGTGACATGATGTCAGCATGACGTTGTTATTCGGGTTTCAACATCAAACTTCACGTAAGTTTATCCTACGTAACAAAGCGTGTCCCTAGGAATGTTTAAAGCCAGGCTTTTTCTTTGTAAGAGCTATGCTTTTTCTTCTTCGGTTCCCTATTGGTGTCAGCCTATATGTTCGCGAACTAGTTGATGTGCAGAACAGGAAAGCATCTAGTCTACTTCTGCGTCCACTGATCGCCAATTGGCCTCTCCTCTAGGAGCAGGGCTGAGTGTCTCGCAGCCTGCACACAGTCCACAGGAAAGGCAGGAGAGAAGGAGGCGGGGATTCTTCCTTCACCAGTTCCGGCGTCAGCTGTGGCCATCCAGCGACTTCCCAAGAGTCACAGTGAGTCACACAGATACCAAAGAGACCAGTCACGATGCTGTCTGATAAGTTTCCTCATTTCTCCTTTTGTTACGGCGGCATTTGTGAGAGAAACGGAGAATTTTCCCCCCGACGACGTTGTGCAGTGCTCAGCAGTGGTTGCAGTAGTGGTGAGGTGCCGAGCACAAGTCCTGTCGGTCGCCTCCCACGTGCTGACCGAATTTAGAGCGTGAACACGGGAACAAGCACGCTGAGCACGAAAGCAGCGACCGATGCGGCGAGCTCATTGGCCGCGGCCTTGGTGAGGTCACGCCTCTTCATCAGCACTTTGTCGATGACGTGGATCACGCCGTTGATAGCTTGTACGTCTGGGCGGATGATGCGGGCTTGGCAACCTTCCCAATCCAGAATCTTCTCAGCTGCGGACACAAAACAGAAGAGTAAACATAAACATCGCAAGAATATGCTTAAATCAACATAGCAGACAGATTTACTGTTGTATTTAAATATTCATATTGGGAAGATTATTGTAGAGGATTGAGTTATATCGTTTTCCCGCTGAGCGACATTTTTGTGTACAATGCGCCAAATGGCCAGGTCACAAGGACCCCGAAGTCTCAGAACTGGGTAAGGCAACGGGACAGATGTTACGAGACAAGTGGATTGCTTTCTTCTGTGTTATTATTATTCTTTAACGGGCACAACAGTGGTCTTCAACCTTTTTTGATTCACCTCCTAGTTTTACTGGGGCGGGGGTGGCTCAGTCGGTAGCGCGCCAGGCTCGTAATCTGTAGTTCCCAGGTTCGAGTCCCAGCTGGGTCAGCGTTGAGATTTATCTCCGCAAAAATTCCCCGCCCTGCCCACGGTCAGTAGGGGACACCGATGGGCTTGGAAAGGCCGCCGTCCGTCGGATGGGACGTTAAGCCGTGGCCACGTGTGCGGGAGAGCCATACCCTGTGCACGTTAAAGAACATGCTGGATGGCCTTGACGGGAGGCTACCATCTGTCTCCCAACAGCTGTTCCAGTGGGTCCTCTCCCCCAACCTTCTCTGAGCCTTCGGGGTCCATGTGGCCTGGCCATTTAGCCCATGGTGTGCAAAAAAGTGCCGCTCAGAAGTAAAACAATCCAATCCTAGTTTTTTATATTTTGCCATTTGTAATAAGTTCACCGTTCCCCTTTATATATTAATGCAACAGTATAATAACATTTGATGAGTTCTTTAAAGCCCGTCAAAGACTCTAAGTCACCCACATTGAAGATCACTGGCAGATAGAAAGCGTGCAAAGGGCTCTTCTTCACACAGAACCGTGGCTTAACATTCCCTCCGAATGACAGCGGCCTTTCCAAACCCGTCGGCGTTTCCTTTGTCACTGAGAGCAAAGAGGGGATTAGTGGGCAAAATATCGAAGCAGGCACAGAGGCAACTGGACACATGATGCTGAATGAGTCAGTTCTCGTCTCGAGGGGGAAGATGAACTCTTTCATTTCTCTACATCGAAAGTAAACATTTAAAAAGTAAGGATTTACTTTGGTTGATGATTTTTGAAATTAAAAACCACAATAAGGCATAAAAATCTACACTGAGAAGCAAGTTTCTTAGATATACCATCCCTCGTCACGTAAATGGTTCATTCCAACACCTAATACGTCACGTGACCGCGGCGTGCGGTTTAAATCCGGCAGACCAGCTCTCCGAGCATAAGTTAGAGTTGGATTGGCCATCAGAATGGACATAAATATCAACCTGAACAATTTTGAATGTGGCATGACAATTGGTGCTAGGTGTGCCGGTTCCAGCATCTCCCAAACGGCCGTCCTCCTGGGCTTTTCACGCACCACCGTTTCAAGGGTTTATCGAGAAGGGTGTGAAAAGCGAAAAACTACCACTGATCGGTGATCCTATGGGCTAAAACAGCTTGTGGATCAGAGGGGTCAAAGGGGACTGGAGAGAATCATGCATGGGAACAGACAGGCCATAACCAGGCAAAGTACAGTCGCTCAAAAAAGTATCCGAACACTATGGTTGACTACTAAATTAAAAAAAAAAGAAAAAAATCTGGCAATGATTTTTTTTTAGAAATTAATGATCTGGCAACCTTCGTGTCACGTGACACGAAGGTTGCCAGATCACTAAATTCTAAAAAAATCGTTGCCAGATATTTTTTCTGAATTCAGTAGTCAACCGTAGTGTTTGGATACTTTTTTGAGCGACTGTACATCAAAATTAAATATTTGCATGTAGAAGGTCATCTCTGAATGCACCACGTATCGGACCTTGTTGTGAATGGGCTACAACAGCTACTGACCATGTCGAGTGTCAATGTCGTCAGCAAAGAACACGAAAGCGCGTCTCCAGAGGGCACAGAAGCATCGATACTGAACTTTTGAAGACTGGGAAAAGTAAAGAATCATGGTTCCTTTTGAATCATGCTAATAGAAGGATCAGAATTTGGCACAAGCAACATGAGGCCATGGAACCATCTAGTCGAGTATCAAAATACAGGCCGGTGGTGGCGTTTTGAAAGTGTGGGAATGTTTTCCTGGCACACATTAGTCTCCCTGATACTTAGAGAGGGACATAAGAACGCCACAGCGTAATTGAACATCGTTGCTGCCCAAGTTCATCCCTTCATGGCTACAGTTTATCCTCACTCGGGTGGACACTTTCAGCATAATTATGCGCTGTTCACAAGGAACATATCGTTACTTAATGGTTCCAGGAACATACTGACGAATTTTCCTTGCTTCATTGGCCTGCACAGTCATCAGATCTAAACCCTATGGAGCACCTTTGGGATTGTTGTTCTCCACGAGACTATGCCGCTTGTCTAATTTGCAGCAACTGCGCGACAATCATTTCCGCATGGTACAGTCGATCAATCATGTCGATCATCATGGTACAGTCGATCACGTAACACGGAGGTTGCCAGATCACTAATTTCTAAAAAAAAATCTTTGCCAGATATTTTTTCTGAATTCTGTAATCAACCATAGCGTTCGGATACTTTTTTGAGCGAGTGTACAGTATTCCTGCACAATGCATCCAGTATTAGGGGGCAGCGAATTCGGGCTGTTCCGAAGACCAAAAGGGGCGCAACGCGCTACTAGGTAAGTGTACCTAATAAACTGGCATCTCAGTGTATATCAAAGCAAAGTTTTCTCTTATCGTCATGAGTTATGTGTTCTAAACTTTCTTTCAGATTATTTGTGATTCTGGGCGGTGGGGGGAGAGGAAGCACTGAAAATTGGCTTCTCTGCACCTTAAATGCATTTATCGATGCATCAGATCCGAAACCTTATAATTTATTATTTTAAGAAAGAATTTAGCAGGTAAAATACAGAGGCGTATGTTTTGAGATGGATTTTTGTGTTCATTTCAATGATTTTTATACCACATGAAGATGATTAAAGTGGGTTGAGTTGGGTTGTTTACCTCTGAGAGGCACTTTTTTTGCACACCATGGGCTAAATGGCCAGGTCACATGGACCCCGAAGGCTCAGAGAAGCTTGGGGGAGGGGACCCACTGGAACAGCTGTTGGGAGACAGATGGTAGCCTCCCGTCAAGACCATCCAGCGTGTTCTTTAACGTGCACAGGGTATGGCTCTCCCGCACACGGGGCCACGGCTTAACGTCCCATCCGACGGACGGCGGCCTTTTCAAGCCCATCGGTGTCCCCTACTGACCGTGGGCAGGGCGGGGAATTTTGCGGAGATAAATCTGAACGCTGACCCAGCTGGGACTCGAACTTGGGAACTACAGATTATGAGATTGGCGCGCTACCGACTGAGCCACCCCCGCCCCTGATTGGCGGTGAAACGCTGATTGTAATATCTTATTAGTATCCAAACTGAATTTCTTTTGAAATTTCACCCTCAAAACAAAAGAGTTAAAGGCAAAATGAAAAGATCTTTTCTTGTAACTGAGCGAAAATATTGTTTCTCTAAACTTATTCTTAAAAGTTTAAAGCGAAATAAATTCATTCCTAGTGATCACTTTTCGGAAGACATCAATTTGAAATGAAGATCATACGTTATTTCCCAGATACATAAAATGAATTTTTCCTTTTGAAACTTCCTACTATAAAGTCAAAACCAAATAGTCTTCATACAGAGTACCGATATTAAAATAGAAAGTGAAAAAACGCTATCTCTACTGCACTAGGAAATATATTTTATAACAGTCAATAAACGGTAAGCTGCTAAAAGTAAGAAACAAACGTAATGAAGTTCACCTGCAACTCCGTGTAGCTTTCGCTTCGGTTTACGGATCAGCAGTAAGTTCTATTTCCCTCGAGTCAGTTTATCAGTAGAAGAAGGACATATCGCCTCTGGCGAATATGAAATGCTGATTTTCAAGAGGATAAATTTGTCATTTTCCGAAATTTGAAACGGTGGAAATTGGAATTAATGGAAGATTCAGGAAATGCAGATTGTAATATTTCATCACTACCCGTCAACCACAAAAAGAAATTTTCATTTAGCTCTTAAAAGAAAAAAAGAATTGAGTTTTACTAAGCCTTGGGGATTAGAGCAAAAAAAAAAAACACTCCTGTTAACATCAACCCTTTTATCGCCACACTCTACAATTTATCTGTAGATGTTGAACAGTATTCATCCGGAAGAGAACCATGCAGTCCTGACATATACTTATTATACGTTATCGATTGTGTAGTCCCTATCAATAAATTATCATTGATGTTCACCACCACCACCACCATCGTCATCTACATTTTTAGAACTCTATGTTTTTTTTTTTTTTCTGAAAATTTATCCAACAATCTTAAAATTTTATGCTCAGCATCATCATCATCCTCAAGCAGCCATGGGCTATGGTGGTCCAACCAGGTTTTTTCAATTCAGTTCTTCAAGCACATCTGTCCTGAGCTACATCTGCTGCATCTGGCATTGCATACCAATTCTAATAAGGTCCTGTTTGACATTGTCTGCCCGCCGCATCCTTGGTCTCCCCTTCTTTCTGAAGCTTTTAGGCACACTGTTCATAACCTTATGCGCCAATCTATAATTATCCATACGGACAACATGGCCAAACTAGCGGAGTCTCTCTCTGCACAATATGCTGCTTAAAGGAGGTTGCAGACTCCTTTGCCTAACCTCATCATTAGTTACAAAGCTGAACCGCCTAATACCCAAGATACTGGGTAAGCATCTAGAATCAAAAGCATCTAGTTTCCTGTTATCTTGTTTACAAAGTGTCTAAGTTTCACTACCATAAGCTATAACCCTAGAATGAACCAAACTATTATACAGTCTAATGTTAGTCTTTAGGTGTATACGCCTATTTCTCCACACTCTCCATAGATTCTTAAAAGTCCCGGCAGCAATCCCTATTCGTCTGTTAATCTCATGCCGCACATCGCCATTATCTGTTACATAGCTCCCAAGATAATTAAACTGTGACACCTGCTCAAGACTGCAACCATTCAGAGTAACTGAATCACAGCCTGCCTGACCAATTTTCATCACTTTAGTTTTCTCTCTGTTTATAACCAAACCTACTCTACTACCAGTTTCATCAATAGCTCGAATGAAAGAGTTCATCTCGACAACATAATTTGCCAAATGGGCTAAATCATCAGCATAATCTAAATCAGAAATTTTCGTATCTTCAGACTATTTAAGACCAAAATCTTTCCCTTGAAGTGAATTTCGCATAACATAATCAATAACCAAGCTAAAGAGAAAAGGAGACAAAATGCACCCTTGTCGAACACCAACAGTAATGCTAAACCAATTGCTACAAGCCTTACCAAATCTCACACACGACTCAGTGTTATTATAGAGAGCTTTCATTACGTTAACTAACTTGTCTGGTATACCATATGATCTCACAATCAACCACAAATTATGACGATCAACAGAGTCGAAAGCCTTTTTGAAATCAACAAAGCTAGCAACCAAAGGTTTCTGAAACTCTAAACATTTCTCAAGAATCTGCCTAAGTGAAAATATCTGATCCACACATCCCCTACCAATTCTGAATCCACATTGCTCATCACGCAATTGACTGTCAACCAGATACTTAATTCTATTAAGCACAATCATGCAAAGAACTTTCCCTGGAACAGAAAGTAGGCTGATACCCCTATAGTTTTCACAAGAACTGGGCTCACCTTTTTTCAAAATAGGGGTAATAATAGCTCTGGTAAAATCCTTAGAAACCATGCCTTTTTCCTAAAAGATATTAAAAATTTAAGTCATCCAAGTGGTAACCAAAACATTCTCAGCTCTAAGCATTTTCCGTAGTAATTTCATCTACACCTGGGGATTTATGAAGTCTTAAGTTTAGAAATAGCCAAACTAACTTCAGATTGTGTTATAGAGCCAACATTAAAGCCACAAATGTATCTATCATCATTGCAAACAATAGGAGTAGAACTAACCACATTGTTTAGAATATCACTGAAATGCTCAGCCCACCAAGTCATGACAGAATCCTCACCTTCTATAACCTTACCTTGTTTATCCTTCACTCCCTGTATACCTGTTCGTTTTCTACCACACCAACCATTAACTATCTGGTACAGCTCTCTGTTGTTGTGCTGTCTAACTGCTTCCTCGGCTTTGTCAGCCAAGCCATCAAGCCAAAGATTCTAATCAACAGCTAACTAATCCTTTACACGTTTATTAAGTTCTCTGTAATGCTTTCTATTAGGACTACTAGGGTATTGATTAATGACATTCCTGCAGATCTTTCTTTCTGAAATAAGCTCAAGTGCCTTATCACTCAAATAATTCTGCCTCCTTTGCTCTTTTTTTCCTAAAAGAATACTGTTAGTTTCTAAAAAACCCTGCTTAAAATGGTCCCATTCTTCCTCAACTTCAGTAGTACGCATACCATGACTGTCATAATGACTAAGTAACCTATCATGGTAAGCTTTAGCTATAACTGGGTCTTTCAGAGCTTCAGTATTTAAGGTAAAATTTTTAAGAGACAACCTCTAGCAGACATTTTTAAGTTGCAAGACATTTTCTAAGAAGATAATGATCAGATCCAATTTCAGCTCCCCTATATGCCCTGGTATTCCTAACAGAACTAGCCCATTTGCTGTTAATTAATATATAATCAATCATATTCTTATACAGCCCATCAGGTGAAACCTATGTGTATTATGTATGTCACAGTGTTTGTAATAAGTGTTAGTTATTCTGAAACTATTGAGTTTACTTACCTGTAGGAGACGTTGTCCATTGCAGCTACCGACACCAAAAGGGCCTATTACTCTTCCCCAAAGGTCAGAGTCAGTACCAACTTTGGCATTAAATTCACCTAGAACAAGGGTAATATCTCCTTTCTTGACACAATTCAAAATATCCTGAGTAGTGGGTTCTCAACCCAGTCCCCCCCACGCACAGTGCTTTCCCCCCTATGACGTCACAAGCCACGCCCACTTCCGGTCACGCCCTATGACGTCACAAGCCACGCCCACCAGTGCTTTCCCCTCCTATGACGTCACCGACCACGCCCCCTCCCCTATGACGTAACGTGACGTAATCATTACATAATCATTACGTAACCGGCCACGCCCCTTTATTAATAATTCCCCCTTTATTAAACCCCCCTTCATCCCCCCTTTCCCCCTCAGTGGCGCCACCTGTTGACAGTGAGAAATACTATTTTCCCCAAAAACCCCTTTATTTTAAGTCTAATTTCTCGTTTTCGGCCCCCACGGTCGACCTACCTATATTTTAAGCCCTCCCCCTTATTAAAAACCCTCCTGGCGCCATCTGTTGATAGTGAGAAGTACTATTTTCCCCAAAAACCCCTTTATTTTCACTCTAATTTCTCGTTTTCGGCCCCCACGGTCGACCTACCTATATTTTAAGCCCTCCCCCTTATGAAAAACTCTCTGGTTGACCATTTTAAGGCCCCACTCGGCTGATGCAAGTCTCAGAATAATTGCATGGAACGATTGACTGGTCTTAGAATAATTGTACAGAAAAGGAATGATACAAAATTCCTTAGTAATTAAACACTCATCAAAATTCCCTTACCTCTATTAAAAATCATCCTACAGTTGAAACTCATTTTACTCTTACTGCTTCCATAGAAAATACCATAGGGTGAAATTAATAATGGTTTAAATTATTCGTAGGGATGGCATGTTAAATCTGCTTTTAGAACACACGTCTGCAGTGGAAAAATTTTCAAACTCCGTTAATCAACTCCCTAGTAATTAAACACTCGTCAAAATATTCCTCACCTTTATTAAAATCACTCCAAGGTCGAAATAAAAATCACGTTTTTCTGTAGATGTGTTTCACCGGAAAAAAAAAAAATCGTCCCTCGCTCTGTGGATTCCGTCCGACTGTCTTGGGTTCCCGGACTATACAGTGTACTTGCTGTGGCCTTGATGCGGGTCAGGCATTCAAATATTAACCTAGCTTTTTCTATGTATTTCTTACATCAAAGCCAACACTAGCACTGAATTCTTTTGAATGCAGATCTCAAATTGTAAATCAACTCACAGAGTTGTATTTATTCCTTAGTAATTAAAACTCTTTGCTATTCATTTAGCCAGGACGACTAAACGATTCCTTTATAATTAAAATTCCCTGCTATTAAACTCCCTAGTAATTAAACACTCGTCAAAATTCCCTTACCTTTATTAAATAAAAAAGTTTTCTGTAGAGGCGTTTTATCGAAAAAAAAAAAAACTTCTCCTCGGCAACGAGAGTCGAACGCGTTACCCACAGCTTCACTCTGTGAACTCCTAACAAGAACCAACCTGCAATGGAAAAGGCATTCCTGAAGTCGTACGTGGAGTCATGCCCACACGTGTCCGTTTACCGGTCAGGTAGCAACGAAACATCTCGTGACACAATCGCCCTGGGAGGTTGAGTGTCCAGCGCTCAGCAGTGTGATGACTCATACGATGTTGTTCTCTGAGGGTAGGTGACGTCACAACAAGGGGAAAGTAACGTGGAGTGACCAGCGAGTGACACGTATCAGAAGACTGAGCACTGGGGATGTTTAACCTTCAGTATAATTTTACACAGTGTGTTAGGATTAACAACTCTTATAACATAGTTATTGCGGGTAGGCTCCCTCTCCCACTTTTAAAATTTAGATCTTACACCGACAGTCTTTTCATATACGTATTTTTATAACCATTTTAAAACCAACACTTATTTCTTTTATCCCTAGCGATTACTGGTTGTTGCATTTTTTACTAGAAGAAACCCTACCCCTGCAGTAACAGCCCCCGCAGAAAATAAAAAAATGCTATCGGGCGAAAAATTAATAAAATCTGATTTTATTCGTCGTGATGAAAAATATTGATGGGGTAATAGGTTCGACTTAAAAGACTTCGTGTTCGGATCCTCACCACGGACAACCTCTCGCTGAAGGACGGTTAAACCCTACGAAATTATTCCAAACGGGGAATCACAAGGTTTTTATTGACGAATGAATCTTGGACCTGTACTGCTTCCGTACATCGTGAAAACCCACTCACAGCCTTGATCCGTGTTCCCAATTTCCTTTACTAAGTCACTTCAAAAAACATTGTGATTGCAAAAGTATGACTAACAGTTTTATTACGCCACGTTTTAAAAATACTTATTACTGCTGTATCCGCGGTACGGGAGAGTAACACTGTTCGAAGAAAAATCAGGTAAAACAGTTTAAAAAAAAAAATCGTTTTCTCCGTCGTTTGCGTATGTCTCATCACGCTGGTGAAACCGGGTGAAAAAATATTTTTTTTTTGTACGAGGTAGAATGTTAAAAGTACGTCGCGTGCAAAAACTTTAGTTCCATCACGAATGCACATTAATAGAGTAGGGAGGTCGTAGTTTAATACTTCAGCTATAAAAAAATAATACAATGTCTCTCACACACACCTCTCAACTTGTCTACACTAATCCGCTGAATTTTCATTTGCAACGGAGGCTGATACTTCGATTCCGCTATATGTTCCGGAGCTGCAGTGGAATGCATGGCCCCTGCTGAATGCTACGCTATCAGAAGTCCATGTGGCTGTCACGTTCTCCAAGCGCTCAGAATATTACTATACTTATAACTGATCTAAAGTCCGTTTTAATCAATACTTATTTCTTTCAACTCTGCGACTATTGGGCCGGCACATTTTCACTAGAAGGACCGCCTCACAGTGGCAATCCCGCAGAAAAAATTAATAAAAGGAAAAAATCTGATTTTATTCCTCCTGATGAAAAATATTGAAGGTAATAGGGTCGACCTAAAAGGCCCGTGTTCGGATCCTTGCCCCGAATGGTTTTTAACAAAAGTCCTACGAAATAAAAAACTATCCCGTTACACGACGGCGTTGTTTAAAAATACTTATTACGGTTGTAACCTCAGCAAACTCTTTCCTAGGAAGTAACGCTACTCAATGCAGTCCCAGTTACATGCTTTTTTACCGAGTAAAGACTGTGCGCCAGAATGTTAAAAGTAGAATTCATACGTTTCCGTAAAAAAAAAAAAACAACTTTAGTTCCTGCTTAAAGGAGTATGGTTCGATTCAGGAAGAATAGGATTTGACCTCGTGCATTAGAAAAGGGAACAAATCCGTCCCCGGTGTCATTTGTTAGGTGGTAGTATTAGTACCCTTATACAAGCTCACTTCAAATTTTCATATGACATTCTGGGGTTGAGTTTCAACCTTTTTATTTTTTCCAACCGCGATAATGCGCAGTTTTCTGCGGAACGCGAGCGACTTCGGCGCCAAGGACGACCCGCACTAAACGATACGACCGTGCACTAGAAAACCGTGAACGGACTTGTGTGAAACGTAATGTACAGAGCTTGACAACAGTAATATAGACTGGGATCCTCGCTCACTATACTATCATAACCCTCGAGAAATTATCAAATATGAATAGACCTCTGTAAAGTTCCGACCCCACAATCTTCTGAGTTCATTCCCCGGTCGATGCGGTCAGGATCACAAGGGATGTTTTACACATTCAACGACTTTTTCTGACATTCGCTAATCAAAGTGTCTATCTACACATCAGACTTGTCATTACATCGACAAACTACCTGTTCATAGGCTGAGTAAGCATTTAGAATGAAAGATTGAGTCTGCTTCACGACACAGATTCGTAAAACGCTCATTAATTATTTTGTGAGAGAAAGCATGCATAAAGTTCAAACACTAATACATCTTCCCTTTCTAATAAACCATACGATCAAAGTAGATAAATTGCAAGCATCATCGGATCTGATTCCGTATATCTGCTTACGACGAAAATCTCACAATAGCCTATTCAGTACTTTAACCCCCCGATATAGTATGTGACTAGGTCGTTTAACTAAATTACGTGCATAAACGAAAATGTAAAGGGATATCTGTAAATTCGCACAACGGGATAGGTGAATATTTTCACAATTCTTTTGAAGGCAGAATAACTGTGACGAGAGAGAAAGTATAAAAATGCAGTGGGATGGCTGTAAAAACAACAGATTACATCGCAAATACTGTAAGATAGAAAAAGCGACTATTAACAAGTGTCATATAAGGAGCGACCGATAAAAGTCACACCGTAGCGGAAGGAATAATACAGGAAAAATCATAAAATATTAACCCCCCCTCCCCCATGCTGGTAAATCACGGTCCATTGCGTACACACGGATGAATATCACAAAAATACTTTGCATATAGTAAAGAACCACCGAAGTTTGGAAATTTAAAATCTGAAAACTCACTTTTTATAGTATTTCCGTGAAAAGTCACCCCCCAGAAACGAGATCTAGCTCTGTCGCCAGTTATTCCAGCGTACTATCTCTTTTCAGCACGTTTGAATAAGTGCATGTGAAGGTGGCTAGCTGCAGACACAAGCTTTTCGACAAAGATAGGATGTTTCACTACAATCTAACACGGAGATGTCTGTTAAGTTATTTTTTCCTCCTATTTCTACACTAGTGTCGAAGTCTTAGAACAAGTGGTTCGGGTTAGCACACGTTTTTGATATTATCTTGTTTGGCAATCTGAAAGAACACTGTCTGTGGAACATTACCCCCCTGCAAGCTAGTACTAATTACTTTACGATTCTGAGGGACGAAGGTTGAAATCGTTGGCAGCTATTTTTCAGAAATATGTAATCAACCATAGTGTTCGGATATTTGATCCATAGTAAGACATGAACGATGTTTACCTGCCATCAGCGACCCCTTCTACGGATCGTATGAGAGGTAATTGTTACGACAATTAGCTACGTGAAGTCGTGTTTATTTTTAAAAGCAAAGACACACTAATTACCGACTATCTAGAGAACGATATATTAACCTACTAAAGTTTGATTTTAACGATCAGATAGTGTATATATCATCACTTTTTTAGTTCATAATAATATTCCAACTTTTAAAGGAAAT
Organism: Ryuthela nishihirai; assembly: GCA_038380435.1. Taxonomy (NCBI): domain Eukaryota; kingdom Metazoa; phylum Arthropoda; class Arachnida; order Araneae; family Heptathelidae; genus Ryuthela; species Ryuthela nishihirai. The sequence goes on along the minus strand of JAWZYU010000001.1, from coordinate 18,046,367 downwards.
ATTGTCTCGTTATAAGCGATTACATACAAAGAAATACACACTCTATACTTTAAATCTATAGAGACAACGATCACTATCCCAGGAACACATCTGTGAAATATCACCACATTTTTGTTTTTAACGTACGGTTGAATCGTTCTACGATGCTAGCTTTGGTTTCCCATCCCTTTCTTTTACACCCACCCGATATAAAACATTCGACCCAACATAGCTTGCTAGCTGTGCGAGGTCTTGATACAGAGAACAATATTAACACTTCTAAGGCTGACCTTAAAATCCCCGTTAACTATACAAAAGAAATCACATTGACAAAAATATCAGAGACATTCATATTTATTTACATTAAGGTCACATTAATATTTAGTTCGTACATACCAGTTCACCGTGCACCTCTTTTAGTACTGTTGCAAAGTTCAATTTAGACATAAACGCGACATTAGCAGGACGATTTAGTTCGATACATGATTCTTCCACAAAACTTACGGCAATATCAGTTAGATTAACGTTTCTTACCACTTCGGGGAAATAATCGTAAGCTGATTCAGCGTTTATGGTGAGGCACGAATGGCGAAGTTGACTCGGATGATCCACTTCACACCCGAAACAGTTCTTACGTAGCAGCGTAAACAGTTCTTTTCGGAGATCTGTTTTCAAAGTCCGCTTTAAACAGTCCATAAGCTTTACGAAATCACTGCTGCCTTGTTCAAGGGGTCGATCGTTAGATGGTGGGCTTCGAGGAAGATTTGCCGCTAATTCTACCTTCCGCACTACATTCCAAAATTTACCGTTTTCAAACTTCAGAGCCATCAAACTGTAGGTGATTGGATCGCATAAATCTGTCAACCGATGCCACTGTTCGACGCTGAGCCGAACCGATGACGAAAATACAAGTCCTCCGTCACGGGGGATGCTTTTTTTAATGACCACACCGTGTCCACCTTTGAGCACGACGAGGCAAACCATAGCGTCCAGTTCATACTCGCCGTATTCGACATCTTCGAAGGCTTCGACGATTGTAGACGCATACGAAACCAGTCCATGCCACTGCTCTTCAGACAGCATCACACCGTCCTTTGTAGGATATAGTTTTAACGAGTCATCACTCTGGAACACACGTATGTGCACTTTAGGATATGACCGATATTCACAAACGCTCGCAAACAAATCCGATCCGAGTTGAAACATATGGCTATCATCGTCTCTAACAGCAAGTCGCTTCGCAGGAAGATCACCATCGGTCAGGGAACGTTTAGCACAAGCCATAGCAAGTCGATACTGGAAAAAATAATGCCTTACAGCCCGTCGAAGGGTAATACTTATACCTCAAACCTGTGACGTGTCCCTGTAACTCCATCCCATTGGTCGAGATCTGGTAGATTTGCCATCTCTTAGTAAACATGATGACGTCTACAAATATTTACGAGCCTGTATAGACGTGCTTTCGAAATATGCGTGTGGTGCTCCTTTAAAACGGAAATCGTGGGAGCTTTTGATCACAAAAACCTTTCAGAATATCTCTGAAATTACAAACAGATAAGGGGGGTTGAATTCATTAACAGAGTATTTCAAAAGTATCTTAAAAACACACTCATAATGAAACCAAAGCTAGCATCGTAGAACGATTCAACCGTACGTTTAAAACAAAAACGTGATGATATTGCACAGGTGTGTTCCATGGAGGCGCCACTGAGGGGGAAAGGGGGGGTGTTTTAATAAGGGGAGTGGCCTGTTACGTAATGATTTCGTAATGAATACGTAACAGGCCACTCCCCTTATTAAAATACCCCCCCTTTCCCCCTCAGTGGCGCCTCCATGGAACACACCTGTGCAATATCATCACGTTTTTGTTTTAAACGTACGGTTGAATCGTTCTACGATGCTAGCTTTGGTTTCATTATGAGTGTGTTTTTAAGATACTTTTGAAATACTCTGTTAATGAATTCAACCCCCCTTATCTGTTTGTAATTTCAGAGATATTCTGAAAGGTTTTTGTGATCAAAAGCTCCCACGATTTCCGTTTTAAAGGAGCACCACACGCATATTTCGAAAGCACGTCTATACAGGCTCGTAAATATTTGTAGACGTCATCATGTTTACTAAGAGATGGCAAATCTACCAGATCTCGACCAATGGGATGGAGTTACAGGGACACGTCACAGGTTTGAGGTATAAGTATTACCCTTCGACGGGCTGTAAGGCATTATTTTTTCCAGTATCGACTTGCTATGGCTTGTGCTAAACGTTCCCTGACCGATGGTGATCTTCCTGCGAAGCGACTTGCTGTTAGAGACGATGATAGCCATATGTTTCAACTCGGATCGGATTTGTTTGCGAGCGTTTGTGAATATCGGTCATATCCTAAAGTGCACATACGTGTGTTCCAGAGTGATGACTCGTTAAAACTATATCCTACAAAGGACGGTGTGATGCTGTCTGAAGAGCAGTGGCATGGACTGGTTTCGTATGCGTCTACAATCGTCGAAGCCTTCGAAGATGTCGAATACGGCGAGTATGAACTGGACGCTATGGTTTGCCTCGTCGTGCTCAAAGGTGGACACGGCGTGGTCATTAAAAAAAGCATCCCCCGTGACGGAGGACTTGTATTTTCGTCATCGGTTCGGCTCAGCGTCGAACAGTGGCATCGGTTGACAGATTTATGCGATCCAATCACCTACAGTTTGATGGCTCTGAAGTTTGAAAACGGTAAATTTTGGAATGTAGTGCGGAAGGTAGAATTAGCGGCAAATCTTCCTCGAAGCCCACCATCTAACGATCGACCCCTTGAACAAGGCAGCAGTGATTTCGTAAAGCTTATGGACTGTTTAAAGCGGACTTTGAAAACAGATCTCCGAAAAGAACTGTTTACGCTGCTACGTAAGAACTGTTTCGGGTGTGAAGTGGATCATCCGAGTCAACTTCGCCATTCGTGCCTCACCATAAACGCTGAATCAGCTTACGATTATTTCCCCGAAGTGGTAAGAAACGTTAATCTAACTGATATTGCCGTAAGTTTTGTGGAAGAATCATGTATCGAACTAAATCGTCCTGCTAATGTCGCGTTTATGTCTAAATTGAACTTTGCAACAGTACTAAAAGAGGTGCACGGTGAACTGGTATGTACGAACTAAATATTAATGTGACCTTAATGTAAATAAATATGAATGTCTCTGATATTTTTGTCAATGTGATTTCTTTTGTATAGTTAACGGGGATTTTAAGGTCAGCCTTAGAAGTGTTAATATTGTTCTCTGTATCAAGACCTCGCACAGCTAGCAAGCTATGTTGGGTCGAATGTTTTATATCGGGTGGGTGTAAAAGAAAGGGATGGGAAACCAAAGCTAGCATCGTAGAACGATTCAACCGTACGTTAAAAACAAAAATGTGGTGATATTTCACAGATGTGTTCCTGGGATAGTGATCGTTGTCTCTATAGATTTAAAGTATAGAGTGTGTATTTCTTTGTATGTAATCGCTTATAACGAGACAATATTTCCTTTAAAAGTTGGAATATTATTATGAACTAAAAAAGTGATGATATATACACTATCTGATCGTTAAAATCAAACTTTAGTAGGTTAATATATCGTTCTCTAGATAGTCGGTAATTAGTGTGTCTTTGCTTTTAAAAATAAACACGACTTCACGTAGCTAATTGTCGTAACAATTACCTCTCATACGATCCGTAGAAGGGGTCGCTGATGGCAGGTAAACATCGTTCATGTCTTACTATGGATCAAATATCCGAACACTATGGTTGATTACATATTTCTGAAAAATAGCTGCCAACGATTTCAACCTTCGTCCCTCAGAATCGTAAAGTAATTAGTACTAGCTTGCAGGGGGGTAATGTTCCACAGACAGTGTTCTTTCAGATTGCCAAACAAGATAATATCAAAAACGTGTGCTAACCCGAACCACTTGTTCTAAGACTTCGACACTAGTGTAGAAATAGGAGAAAAAAATAACTTAACAGACATCTCCGTGTTAGATTGTAGTGAAACATCCTATCTTTGTCGAAAAGCTTGTGTCTGCAGCTAGCCACCTTCACATGCACTTATTCAAACGTGCTGAAAAGAGATAGTACGCTGGAATAACTGGCGACAGAGCTAGATCTCGTTTCTGGGGGGTGACTTTTCACGGAAATACTATAAAAAGTGAGTTTTCAGATTTTAAATTTCCAAACTTCGGTGGTTCTTTACTATATGCAAAGTATTTTTGTGATATTCATCCGTGTGTACGCAATGGACCGTGATTTACCAGCATGGGGGAGGGGGGGTTAATATTTTATGATTTTTCCTGTATTATTCCTTCCGCTACGGTGTGACTTTTATCGGTCGCTCCTTATATGACACTTGTTAATAGTCGCTTTTTCTATCTTACAGTATTTGCGATGTAATCTGTTGTTTTTACAGCCATCCCACTGCATTTTTATACTTTCTCTCTCGTCACAGTTATTCTGCCTTCAAAAGAATTGTGAAAATATTCACCTATCCCGTTGTGCGAATTTACAGATATCCCTTTACATTTTCGTTTATGCACGTAATTTAGTTAAACGACCTAGTCACATACTATATCGGGGGGTTAAAGTACTGAATAGGCTATTGTGAGATTTTCGTCGTAAGCAGATATACGGAATCAGATCCGATGATGCTTGCAATTTATCTACTTTGATCGTATGGTTTATTAGAAAGGGAAGATGTATTAGTGTTTGAACTTTATGCATGCTTTCTCTCACAAAATAATTAATGAGCGTTTTACGAATCTGTGTCGTGAAGCAGACTCAATCTTTCATTCTAAATGCTTACTCAGCCTATGAACAGGTAGTTTGTCGATGTAATGACAAGTCTGATGTGTAGATAGACACTTTGATTAGCGAATGTCAGAAAAAGTCGTTGAATGTGTAAAACATCCCTTGTGATCCTGACCGCATCGACCGGGGAATGAACTCAGAAGATTGTGGGGTCGGAACTTTACAGAGGTCTATTCATATTTGATAATTTCTCGAGGGTTATGATAGTATAGTGAGCGAGGATCCCAGTCTATATTACTGTTGTCAAGCTCTGTACATTACGTTTCACACAAGTCCGTTCACGGTTTTCTAGTGCACGGTCGTATCGTTTAGTGCGGGTCGTCCTTGGCGCCGAAGTCGCTCGCGTTCCGCAGAAAACTGCGCATTATCGCGGTTGGAAAAAATAAAAAGGTTGAAACTCAACCCCAGAATGTCATATGAAAATTTGAAGTGAGCTTGTATAAGGGTACTAATACTACCACCTAACAAATGACACCGGGGACGGATTTGTTCCCTTTTCTAATGCACGAGGTCAAATCCTATTCTTCCTGAATCGAACCATACTCCTTTAAGCAGGAACTAAAGTTGTTTTTTTTTTTACGGAAACGTATGAATTCTACTTTTAACATTCTGGCGCACAGTCTTTACTCGGTAAAAGAGCATGTAACTGGGACTGCATTGAGTAGCGTTACTTCCTAGGAAAGAGTTTGCTGAGGTTACAACCGTAATAAGTATTTTTAAACAACGCCGTCGTGTAACGGGATAGTTTTTTATTTCGTAGGACTTTTGTTAAAAACCATTCGGGGCAAGGATCCGAACACGGGCCTTTTAGGTCGACCCTATTACCTTCAATATTTTTCATCAGGAGGAATAAAATCAGATTTTTTCCTTTTATTAATTTTTTCTGCGGGATTGCCACTGTGAGGCGGTCCTTCTAGTGAAAATGTGCCGGCCCAATAGTCGCAGAGTTGAAAGAAATAAGTATTGATTAAAACGGACTTTAGATCAGTTATAAGTATAGTAATATTCTGAGCGCTTGGAGAACGTGACAGCCACATGGACTTCTGATAGCGTAGCATTCAGCAGGGGCCATGCATTCCACTGCAGCTCCGGAACATATAGCGGAATCGAAGTATCAGCCTCCGTTGCAAATGAAAATTCAGCGGATTAGTGTAGACAAGTTGAGAGGTGTGTGTGAGAGACATTGTATTATTTTTTTATAGCTGAAGTATTAAACTACGACCTCCCTACTCTATTAATGTGCATTCGTGATGGAACTAAAGTTTTTGCACGCGACGTACTTTTAACATTCTACCTCGTACAAAAAAAAAATATTTTTTCACCCGGTTTCACCAGCGTGATGAGACATACGCAAACGACGGAGAAAACGATTTTTTTTTTTAAACTGTTTTACCTGATTTTTCTTCGAACAGTGTTACTCTCCCGTACCGCGGATACAGCAGTAATAAGTATTTTTAAAACGTGGCGTAATAAAACTGTTAGTCATACTTTTGCAATCACAATGTTTTTTGAAGTGACTTAGTAAAGGAAATTGGGAACACGGATCAAGGCTGTGAGTGGGTTTTCACGATGTACGGAAGCAGTACAGGTCCAAGATTCATTCGTCAATAAAAACCTTGTGATTCCCCGTTTGGAATAATTTCGTAGGGTTTAACCGTCCTTCAGCGAGAGGTTGTCCGTGGTGAGGATCCGAACACGAAGTCTTTTAAGTCGAACCTATTACCCCATCAATATTTTTCATCACGACGAATAAAATCAGATTTTATTAATTTTTCGCCCGATAGCATTTTTTTATTTTCTGCGGGGGCTGTTACTGCAGGGGTAGGGTTTCTTCTAGTAAAAAATGCAACAACCAGTAATCGCTAGGGATAAAAGAAATAAGTGTTGGTTTTAAAATGGTTATAAAAATACGTATATGAAAAGACTGTCGGTGTAAGATCTAAATTTTAAAAGTGGGAGAGGGAGCCTACCCGCAATAACTATGTTATAAGAGTTGTTAATCCTAACACACTGTGTAAAATTATACTGAAGGTTAAACATCCCCAGTGCTCAGTCTTCTGATACGTGTCACTCGCTGGTCACTCCACGTTACTTTCCCCTTGTTGTGACGTCACCTACCCTCAGAGAACAACATCGTATGAGTCATCACACTGCTGAGCGCTGGACACTCAACCTCCCAGGGCGATTGTGTCACGAGATGTTTCGTTGCTACCTGACCGGTAAACGGACACGTGTGGGCATGACTCCACGTACGACTTCAGGAATGCCTTTTCCATTGCAGGTTGGTTCTTGTTAGGAGTTCACAGAGTGAAGCTGTGGGTAACGCGTTCGACTCTCGTTGCCGAGGAGAAGTTTTTTTTTTTTCGATAAAACGCCTCTACAGAAAACTGTTTTATTTAATAAAGGTAAGGGAATTTTGACGAGTGTTTAATTACTAGGGAGTTTAATAGCAGGGAATTTTAATTATAAAGGAATCGTTTAGTCGTCCTGGCTAAATGAATAGCAAAGAGTTTTAATTACTAAGGAATAAATACAACTCTGTGAGTTGATTTACAATTTGAGATCTGCATTCAAAAGAATTCAGTGCTAGTGTTGGCTTTGATGTAAGAAATACATAGAAAAAGCTAGGTTAATATTTGAATGCCTGACCCGCATCAAGGCCACAGCAAGTACACTGTATAGTCCGGGAACCCAAGACAGTCGGACGGAATCCACAGAGCGAGGGACGATTTTTTTTTTTTCCGGTGAAACACATCTACAGAAAAACGTGATTTTTATTTCGACCTTGGAGTGATTTTAATAAAGGTGAGGAATATTTTGACGAGTGTTTAATTACTAGGGAGTTGATTAACGGAGTTTGAAAATTTTTCCACTGCAGACGTGTGTTCTAAAAGCAGATTTAACATGCCATCCCTACGAATAATTTAAACCATTATTAATTTCACCCTATGGTATTTTCTATGGAAGCAGTAAGAGTAAAATGAGTTTCAACTGTAGGATGATTTTTAATAGAGGTAAGGGAATTTTGATGAGTGTTTAATTACTAAGGAATTTTGTATCATTCCTTTTCTGTCTAATTATTCTAAGACCAGTCAATCGTTCCATGCAATTATTCTGAGACTTGCATCAGCCGAGTGGGGCCTTAAAATGGTCAACCAGAGAGTTTTTCATAAGGGGGAGGGCTTAAAATATAGGTAGGTCGACCGTGGGGGCCGAAAACGAGAAATTAGAGTGAAAATAAAGGGGTTTTTGGGGAAAATAGTACTTCTCACTATCAACAGATGGCGCCAGGAGGGTTTTTAATAAGGGGGAGGGCTTAAAATATAGGTAGGTCGACCGTGGGGGCCGAAAACGAGAAATTAGACTTAAAATAAAGGGGTTTTTGGGGAAAATAGTATTTCTCACTGTCAACAGGTGGCGCCACTGAGGGGGAAAGGGGGGATGAAGGGGGGTTTAATAAAGGGGGAATTATTAATAAAGGGGCGTGGCCGGTTACGTAATGATTATGTAATGATTACGTCACGTTACGTCATAGGGGAGGAGGCGTGGTCGGTGACGTCATAGGGGCGTGATCGGTGACGTCATAGGGGCGTGGTCGGTGACGTCATAGGAGGGGAAAGCACTGGTGGGCGTGGCTTGTGACGTCATAGGGCGTGGCCGGAAGTGGGCGTGGCTTGTGACGTCATAGGGGGGGAAAGCACTGTGCGTGGGGGGGACTGGGTTGAGAACCCACTACTATCCTGAAGTTGTTCATAAAACCTATCCTTCTCATCCTCATCGGCATCCTCAGTGGGGGCATAACAGCAGATAACATTCAAGTCTTTAATGCTTGTCTGAAATTTTGCTGTAAGAAACCTTTCATTAATGCACTCATATCCTAGAAGAGCATCACTAGCGTGTCTGCTGAGAAGCAGACCCACGCCTTGGTGATGCTTATTGTCGTCCCTCCCTGAAAAGAGAAATTTAAGATTATTTTTAAGAATCTGACCTTTATCTCTCCATCTGGTCTCTTGCAAGCCGAGAATATCTAAATTATAACGGCAGAATTCTTGTGTGAGAACATCCAGAGAATAAGCTTTGGGCATAGTCCTCACATTCCAACTACCTATGGAGAGAAAATGGTTAGTGGGATGTTTAAAGTAACTATGTTTTTTGAGAGAGGGAATGCCGACAATATCAGATAGCCCCCTAATCGCAGACATGGGGCAAAGACCCGTTCCCCCACCACTAAAGGCTGAAGCCATCTACACTGGAAGACTTCCTCGAATGTAGAATTTGACGATGCCAATAGAAGCAAAGAGTTCAGGTGCCTGCGATGACCTCTGCTTAGGATTATCCATCAGATGATAAAACATATCCTGTGAATCTATTCACTTGGAGCTGTCAACCCACAAACAGAAAACACAGCAGAAGGCTTTCCCTTCACAAAAGCCCACCAGTGCAATAAATTCAGGATCCATAATCAAGCTCATAGCCTTATATCAGTCCAGTACGTTTTTATGGTCAGCACCAGGACCTTGTGTGGTTGACCACTCCTCAGCAGGGTAGAAAAAAAAGAAAAGTAGCCAGAGTTGTCCAGATCACAGGCAAGCAATCTGAAATAGAAAAATAAGATATCGCCCCTGACGCATGTGCGGTGCTGGTTTTGAATGAGAATGAAATTTTTAATTTTAAACTTTTTGCACTCTCTAATAGTGGAATGTCGAACTAATGGCCGACTGGGAAAATGCAATTAGCAATATTTGATCAGTATCTGTAAAACCCAAATAAATTTGCATTTACTTCTTAAAACAAGAAAGTTGCTTTCTGCCTCCCTCCCCCGACGATAAGGGGGCAAATCGTTGTTGCCAAATGAATCACTAAACTATCACCAAATTTCGCAGCTTGTATCGTTTGGAATATTCGTTCAAAATTTTAGCATTTTCAAAAATTTCCGTCGTTTATCGGGAGCTACTAAATCTAGCGATTCTAAAAAATTCTACTAAATTAAATTCTACTAAATCTAGAATTCGAAAAATGGCACTCATAATATTTCCTCAATCCCTATCCAACCGAAAAAGAAATTATTAATTATTCGAAAAACAAAAAAATTTCATTCCTATAAACAGACGGACAGACAGAGAAAAAACAAAATGAAAACATTTCGTCGTTTTTTTTAACCAGCTAATTAAATCACATTTGAGAAATGAAATTATAATTTCATTTCTAAAATATTATGTATTCTCGATCATAAATATTTTTTTCAATGTCTTTTACATGCTGGATATCGTATAATCTGTATGTGTTTGCATATCAGGACAGCTGATAGGGCTAGACCTAGGAGGGGGACGAAGTCATGATCCCTCCCCCTTGAAAAACTCTGACGATAGAGATGCACGAAAATCACGTATGGTACAGTCGCTCAAAAAAGTATCCGAACACTGTGGTTGATTACAGAATTCAGAAAAAATATCTGGCAACGATATTTTTTAGAAATGAGTGATCTGGCAACCTTCGTGTCACGTGATTACAGAATTCAGGAAAAATATCTGGAGCGTGTACAGCAACTGTACACGCTCCAGATATTTTTCCTCCTCCAGAAGGATCGAAGAAGATCCAGATATTTTTCCTCCTCCAGAAGAATCTTGCTCCAGAAGGATCGAAGATTGGTATGCAAAATGAATGGCACAGGTATTTGCAAATACATCAATGTTAAAAGCGGGCTTTTCGAAGCTATTCTCCATTTCTCTTGTGAAGAGGGACGTGGAGTTGTCGATATTTCAGATTTGTTGGCTATGTCTAATAGGCATCATTTATCGGTGGCAAGCTATAAGTCGGTTCAATGCAGGCCAAAATGAAGCCGATGTTGCAGATGATGCGAGTGTTTCAGTGATGCATAGGATTTGGCAGAGATTTTAACAAGTAAAGAGCACATCCAGATGCTTCAGTAGTGGACGACGACGAGCAACAATGCAGGTGGATTGTTGTAATGCGCCAAGAGAATCAAGATGCCAGCACCACAACAACTGCGATCAGACCTCACAACAGCTAGTGGAACAGCGATATCTGCTAGTTCCGTGTGCCAAAATCTTGATGAAATATGCTTATGTGCTAGACAGGAAGTGGTTTGTGTGACTCTGACCCGATGCCACAGGAGGGGCAGTCTAACTGGTACAAACATCATGCCAACAGGACAGAGGAGCAATGGCTGTCGGTAGTCTTCACAGATGAATCGAGATTTTCCCTCCACAGCGATTCGCGGCATCAGTTGATATGGCTTTGGGTTTTTTTACCTCTGAGCGGCACTTTTTGGCACAACATGGGCTAAATGGCCAGGTCACATGGAACCCCGAAGGCTCAGAGAAGGTTGGGGGAGGGGACCCACTTGAACAGCTGTTGGGAGACAGATGGCCTCCCGTCAAGGCCATCCAGCGTGTTCTTTAACGGACACAGGGTATAGCTCTCCCACACACGGGGCCACGGCTTAACGTCCCATCCGACGGACGGTGGTCTTTTCATGCCCATCGGTGTCCCCTACTGATCATGGGCAGGGCGGGGAGTTTTGTCGAGATAAGTCTAAAAGCTGACCCAGACCACCTTGGCGTGGTGGTGGGGCTTCGGGCCCAGCAACCCGATCGAAGGCTGTGCCGGTCGGATTGGGTCCCCGGTTGGACATAGCCAAGACCAACCGAGGTCGACGATGCTGCCGACCGGTTCCGTGTCCGATTGGATGGTGACAGTGTCTGAGACCTCAACCTCAGGGATCTGTGTGAGCAAGTTCAAGGGCTTAGCTGAAAAGGGTCGCGCCCCAGTAGGTTCGAGCCCTATTAAAAGTCTGGGCCTTACTAAGAGTCTCCACCCTGGGTGCCGAGCGAACTTGGATCTACATATCCTTGTTCATGGCTAACCGGGGAACAGATTAAATAATAGGTTTCTTCTGGTGGTTAGCTTTCCTTTTATACGACTGCTGCCATGTGAGGCTGGGTTGAGGTGCGTCTATATGGCGTATTCCTTGCCTCCGGCTCTAGATAAGCACGGCTTTTCATAACTGGTAGTGTCTTAAGGCGGAATCGGGAATTGCCGTGGTTGCATAAGATCGCAACAAAAGAGGACTCGAACCTGGAAACTGCAGATTACGAGCCTGGTGCGTTACCGACTGAGCTACCCCCGACTCCTAGAGAATAGTGGTATTAACCCTACGAAATATCTAGCCCTGCCTCCCGATCTAAATTTCGTAGAACAATCATGGGATTCTCCCAGGAGATGGGTTACTCCACTGAATCCTCATCCCACAAGCCTCTCAGATCTTCGAGGTGCTTTAGAAGAGCAATGTAGATTACTACCCACAGCGATGCTGAACAATCTCATCAACAGCATAAGACATCGCTATAAGGTCTGCATAGTGGGAAGAGGTGACCACATCTCTCATTGGACCATTTGGACTACCTCAGTTGACTTTCACCTTCACTGAAAAGACAATTTAACACACACACACTCCTAATAACGTGTGGGTCCACCTTTCTCCCTCGCAACAGCAGCAACATATAATGGCATGGATTCTGCCAGGTGTTGGAACTTTCGGGTGATATTGCGGCCCATGATTCCAAGACAGCATCCGGTAAAGCAACCAGAGTTGCTGTGGTGGGTTTTGGGAATGAATGCATCACTCCACTTCCTCTACAGATGCTCAATAGAGCTCAAATCTGGAAGTGAGAGGGCCATTCGAAGGTTGTGGATTCACCGGAATGCTACTCCAACCAGTCCTCCATCAAACATTTATGATATGGGCATTGTCTTTTTGAAAGAAGGCATCCTACTGTTGCCGTCCCATGGCCGAGTGGTTAGCGCGCTTGGCTACTGATCTAAGGGACCTGGGTTCGAGCCCCGGGTAAGGCATGGATGTATGTGTTGTTTTTCTGCTGAGGTCCTGCCATCCTCTCAGACCTTCTACTCTGGCATATAAACTGACAGGTTCCTGTCAGACCTCTGTGGCAAGCAGCTGCTTGAGGGGGTATTTATTTTTTTATTTTATCCTACTGTTGGAAATGGATAGCTATGAATGGGTGGCGGTGGCCATCGAGTACGTGAACATAGCCTTGTGCAGTGATGGTGGTCTCAATAGGTAAAAGGGGCCCCAAGGTGGCTCACATAAACCCAACCCAGAACATTACTCTGCCTCCACTGCTCTGTAGACGACAGTTGGGGTCCATGGCCTCGTGTGGTTTATGCCACACATGCAACCTCCCATTAGCATGTTGTAGTTTTAACCTCGATTCGTCGACCAAGCTACTCATTTCCAATCTTCCATGGTCCATGGTCCATGTTCCTTCACCCACTGAAGCCTCATAGCCCAGTGACGTGCTGTTAACAAGGGTACTTGATGTGGGCATCGACTGACATAGTCCAGTTGTGCCATCATACGTCGAATGGTCTTTGTACAAACCTTCGCAGTAGTTGAATGCTGATGCTATCATCTGTACCGGGACCCCTCTGTTACGATGTTACAATACAGAAGAGGCGGCACTCACATTGATGACCATCAATAGCCCGGTTACAGCCACATTTTTCTCCGTGGCTACAAGTTTTTTCAGTTGTGATGCAGTCCTGGTGCACATGTGCGACGGTCGCATGTGGAAATCCCAAATCTTTTGCAGTCATGGATAGAGAGATCCCATCTTCCTCGCACCAACGCCTACCACCTAACACCTATTTGCTTGCTTACGATCGAACTCGCTCAGGTCGCAGTGTTTACGCGTTCTTTTAACAGTCGCAGGTACGCTATACAGCAAGTAGGTATCTGACCTATTTATAGCCGCCAAGGGTTTTCGGCTGGGCACATTTTTGTTGCGGAGAGAGAAGGTTTCTGGATGGGTGAGGTGTGCATAATAAATTCGTACTCTCAGTGTACGTCTGCATTCGTGCAAAATTTTGGGAATTAAAAGTGTTAGTCCATATTTCATCTGTTATTCTTCCACTCATTGTTTATATACACCTATCTTCTGATTTAGAAGCAGCAGTTCCAAAAGATTTTGGAGAAAAACTGGGTTTTTAGGTTGTTCTTTAATTTATGGAAACCAGTACATAATGCCCCAAGAAACTTGTTAAATATAATTGAAACGGAGGGAAAAAATGATGCCGGAACGGCGTTCCAGTTGATTTCTACCCTCCTTCCAAGCCCACTCGTGTTTCACTTACATCACTGAACCTCGCCCTTTTGGGGCGGGGGTGGCTCAGTCAGTAGCGCGCCAGGCTCGTAATCTGTAGTTCCCAGGTTCGAGTCCCAGCTGGGTCAGCATTGAGATTTATCTCTGCATTACTCCCTGCCCTGCCCGATTTACGGAAAAGTGGCCCCTCGCATTTCTCCCTGCACTGCCCGATTTACGGTAAAGTGGCCCCTCGCATTACTCCCTGCACTGCCCGATTTACGGAAAAGTGGCCCCTCGCATTACTCCCTGCACTGCCCGATTTACGGAAAAGTGGCCCCTCGCATTACTCCCTGCACTGCCCGATTTACGGAAAACTAGCCCCTCGCATTACTACCTGCACTGCCCGATTTACGGAAAACTGGCCCCTCGCATTACTCCCTGCACTGCCCGATTTACGGAAAACTGACCCCTCGCATTATTCCCTGCCTGCCCGATTTACGGAAAACTGGCCCCTCGCATTACTCCCTGCACTGCCCGATTTACGGAAAAGTGGCCCCTCGCATTACTCCCTGCACTGCCCGATTTACGGAAAAGTGGCCCCTCGCATTACTCCCTGCACTGCCTGATTTACGGAAAAGTGGCCCCTCGCATTACTCCCTGCACTGCCCGATTTACGGAAAACTGGTCCCTCGCATTACTCCCTGCACTGCCCGATTTACGGAAAAGTGGCCCCTCGCATTACTCCCTGCACTGCCCGATTTACGGAAAAGTGGCCCCTCGCATTACTCCCTGCCCGATTTACGGAAAACTGGCCCCTCGCATTTCGCCCCCAGCACATTTCGCCCCCGGCACATTTTGCCTCCTGTACATAATGAGTAAGTTACAAAAATGTAAATACAGTCAATTTTGATAACTCGAATTTTTATTGAAGTCCCAACCCCTTTAGTGGAGATTCAATGTTAAACTCTCTCGATTACTCGAACTGAACTTCCGATAACTCAAACTTTTCCGAACAAATTTTCAAAATTACATTCGTGTACAAAATGTCACGTAGCTTTTAAACTAATTTCTCCCCTTTTGTATGTCTTCAGAATTCTCTTTCCATTGTGTTGTTGGGTTGTTTTACCTCTGAGCGGCACTTTTTTGCACACCATGGGCTAAATGGCCAGGTGACATGGACCCCGAAGGCTCAGAGAAAGTTGGGGGAGGGACCCACTGGAACAGCTGTTGGGAGACAGATGGTAGTCTCCCGTCAAGGCCATCCAGCGTGTTCTTTAACGTGCACAGGGTATGGATCTCCCGCACACGTGGCCACGGCTTAACGTCCCATCCGACGGACGGCGACCTTTCCAAGCCCATCGGTGCCCCTACTGACCGTGGGCAGGGCGGGGAATTTTGCGGAGATAAATCTTAACGCTGACCCAGCTGGGACTCGAACTTGGGAACTGCAGATTACGAGCCTGGCGCGCTACCGACTGAGCCACCCCCGTCCCTTTTCAATTGTGAAGAAGGTTTAAAAGCCCAATACGAACAAGACCATGAATTTGCTCGTTGGATCCGAATGATTTCGGCATTGGCATTTATTCCTCCTGAAGATACATATATTGGAAGAAGACAACGGAGAGGCCGGCAAGTACCCATTTTTGCCATAGCAACGGCGTGGAGGGTTGGTACAGGGGATTTCAAGAAACTTGTGCTACTTTATTTCCAAATATTTACCGATTCATTGATTCTTTAAAGAAACAACGACTGCACAATTTCGAAATTACACAACTAATTGCTGGTAATTCAGGCAACCAAAGAAACTAGAAGCATGCTGCAATTTTTACTAGAATCAAAAGAATAGTCCAAGATTTTCAAAATCGTAATGTGATTGATTACCTTAGAGGCATTGCAAACAACTTCGAGTTTTAAACAATAATAATGTGCATTTATTCTATTAAAACAAAATAAATTAGAATTATTAAAAAATTAGGTGTATTATTTACATTTTTGTAACCTACTCATTACCTACTGGGGGCGAAATGTGCCGGGGGCGAAATGCGAGGGGTCACTTTTCCGGATCCCGCCCTGCCCACGGTCAGTAAGGGACACCGATGGGCTGGAAAGGCCGCCGCCCGTCGTATGGGACGTTAAGCCGTGGTTCCGTGTGCGGGAGAGCCATACCCTGTGCACGTTAAAGAACACGCTGGATGGCCTTGATGGGAGTCTACCATCTGTCTCCCAACAGCTGTTCCAGTGGGTCCCCTCCCCCAACCTTCCTCCGAGCATTTGAGGTCCATGTGACCTGGTCATTTAACCCATAGCGTGCAAAGAAGTGCCGCTCAGAGGTAAAACAACCTAACCTCGCCCTTTTTTTTCGAGATCTCGGTCTGACTGCTTTGTTCTGTGTTTCTGAAAAATTATTTCTCCATATCTCTAGGATGACGGAAATTTCAACTCATTTTTTTAAAGATCAACAAACTTTAATAACAATAACTTTAATATGTGTGTTGTGTTGTTTTACCCCTGAGCGGCACTTTTTTGCACACCATGGGATAAATGGCCAGGTCACATGGACCCCGAAGGCTCAGAGAAGGTTGGGGGAGGGGACCCACTGGAACAGCTGTTGGGAGACAGGTGGTAGACTCCCGTCAAGGTCATCCAGCGTGTTCTTTAACGTGCACAGGGTATGGCTCTCCCGCACACGGGGCCACGGCTTAACGTCCCATCCAACGGACGGCGGCCTTTCCAAATCCATCGGTGTCCCCTACTGACCGTGGGCAGGGCGGGGAATTTTGCGGAGATAAATCTCAACGCTGACCCAGCTGGGATTCGAACCTGGGAACTAGAGATTACGAGCATGGCGCGCTACCGACTGAGCCACAATAACTTTAATAAGAAAAATACGAACACAAAGACTTACATAAAGAAATAGAAAAATACAAGTACGAAGGAATCGAAATAAACACATTTTAGCAAACTTTTGAGCTATTTGATCACTTCAAGATGCCAAATTTATTATTTTTAAATTGACTAAGTTATAATTAATAAATTGTTGTGTTCTGTGTAAAAACGTGTTTAATTAAATATAACAGAAAAATTATCATTTTATAACTTTAAAGAGTTCGGGAATATTTTACGAACCGATAATAACATTCATTACTTTCAATTTAGAACCTCGAGAGGTAAGGAATTAAAAAGTACAGTCGCTCAAAAAAGTATCCGAACACTATGGTTGATCACAGAATTCAGAAAAAATATCTGGCAACAATTTTTTTTAGAAATTAGTGATCTGGCAACTTCGTGTGACACTAAGCCTCCCACGAACGCCATCCAGCGTGTTCTTTAACGTGCACAGGGTATGGCTCTCCCGCACACGGGGCCACAGCTTAACGTCCCATCCGACGGACGGCGGCCTTTTCATGCCCATCGGTGTCCCCTACTGACCGTGGGCAGGGCGGGGAATTTTGCGGAGATAAATCTCAACGCTGACCCAGCTGGGACTCGAACCTGGGAAGTACAGATTACGAGTCTGGCGCGCTACCGACTGAGCCACCCCGCCCCGCTAAAGACCGGCAACGGGTCATCTGGTCTGATGATTCGTTCTACACATTGTTTCTCACCACAGTGTATGTCTGGTGAAAACCTGAAGAAGCGTACCACCCTGACTGCTTGATTCCGACTGTGAAGCATGGAGATGGATCCCTGATGCTGTGGGGTGCCATATCATGGCATTTCTTAGGGCCATTAGTTATTCTGCAGGTCGTGTCACATCCGCGACGTACGAATCCATTCTCGGGGACCACCTGCGCCCAATGTTGCGGGCATTGTTTCGTAATGGCCGTCCGTGGTTTGTGCGAAACGCGTCAAGTTGTGGTTTGCAAAGCGTGAGGATGAGGTAAAGCAGATACTCTGGCAACCTCAATATTATTGAATATTTGTGGGGATATCTGGAGTACAAGGTCAGATCACACTTTCCACCTCCAGCATCACTGGCACAGTTGGACCATATTTTACAGGAAGAATGGTCACACATTCCATTACCGTATGTGCATGACTTGCATAAGTCGATTCCACGTCGAATTGTGTTTGTTCTGAACGTCCGAGGTGGGCCAACAGCTTATTAATAAAATGTTCTCCGCAAACAAGAGGTGATGAGAAGTTCAATTTCGCATACGTCTGTCTCAATTGATGTAATGTTTGAATGCCGTATATGTTATCCGTTGCACTCCAAAGTTGATTTGGGGCGGGGGTGGCTCAGTCGGTAGTGCGCCAGGCTCGTAATCTGTAGTTCCCAGGTTCGAGTCCCAGCTGGGTCAGCGTTGAGATTTATCTCCGCTAAATTCCCTGCCCTGCCCACGGTCAGTAGGGGACACCGATGGGCTTGGAAAGGCCGCCGTCCGTCGGATGGGACGTTAAGCCGTGGCCTCGTGTGCGGGAGAGCCATACCCTGTGCACGTTAAAGAACACGCTGGATGACCTTGACGGGAGTCTACCATCTGTCTCCCAACAGCTGTTCCAGTGAGTCCCATCCCCCAACCTTCTCTGAGCCTTCGGGGTCCATGCGACCTGGCCATTTAGCCGATGGTGTGCAAAAAAGTGCCTCTCAGAGGTAAAACAACCCAACCCAACCCAAAGTTGATTTAGTCAGTCAGTACGTAAATTGTGGGTCAATCAATGTACTCAGTTTCTTTTTTCCTTGGCAGATCGAGGATTTTACCAAACTCCTCCTTGGGTAAATCAGAGGGAAATTTACCCACAATCCGAAACATTATTATTCAACCTAGCAGATTTTCCTACAGTACTGTGCGAATTAGTTGGGACAAGCGAAGGAACGCTAAGTCCCTTCCGCTGCAGAGTCTAAACTGCTGCAAGTCTAAACTTGTTCGTAACCACCAAGGGTCATGTTTTGGGGATGCTTCACAGTTTTCGGGTCACAGACGCTTCACCCCATTGAAGGAATGATGGACAGCAAAAAGTACATAGGCGTTCTGGAGGCGAAAATGGTCCCAACACTGCAGAAGCTGTTTCCTAACGGCGATGGGGTATTTCAACAGGATCTGGCTCCATGCCACAATTCTAAGCTTGCTAGGAGCTTCTTTACCCAGCAACATTTAAAGGTATTGGAGTGGCCAGGAAATTCACTCGATCTAAACCCCATTGAAAATTTGTGGGCCGCACATATCTAAGATGGATTGCGAAATGACCAAAAACCAAATGACAGAAAGTGTCATGAAAGTGTAGTACCACGACCCTGAAGTGAAGGAGATGTGTGGAAAGCTAGTGGCATCAATGGTTGAGAGGGTGAAAGAAGTAATTAAAGCTAAGGGGGGGGGGGGGCACATTCACTATTAACTACACTATTAAACAAATAAATATTTTAGTGTGTCTTTGTTACTGCATTTTCCTATTGTCCCAACTAATTTGCATAGTACTGTACATTCGCGTACTCAGAATATTAAAAGAAATATCTTGGGTGTAATGGGATCAAACAGATGACGTGAATCCGCCTTCAATGATGCGGTTCACCCGAAATTCTTATCTTAGGAAGCGATTAATGGCTTCAATTTCCATTGGAATGTTATATCTGACCAATAACGCTTCTGCAAAGTGCAGAGCGTTTTTCTGTGAGCGCCATCGCGATAATTCTGCTGCTGGGCATTTCGTTTCCTGATGAATGAGGCGATCAATATTAATCAGCTAAGTTCGTTAACATCCGAAAAGCTACGAGTAGAGAATTACGATGAAGCTTCATTACACTTCGATTTTCTCATTAGCACCTTTTTGTGATGTAAATCTTGCTTCGTTTCGTGCTCACCCAAATTGTAATTGCTCTCTCTTTCTGCGAATTTTGAAAATGCACCTTTTTTTTTTTTCAAAACGAAGCTTAAATATAAAATCATTAAAGACAAAAACCTTAATTAGGGTAAAGGTTTATTGTTCGTCAAGGGAATGCTGTAAAACCTTCTATTTATTCAATTTACTTATAGTACATATTGTAATAATTTGTATTATTTTGTAGGCTACAATATACAAGATCATTGGAAAAGAGTACAGTCACGTGACACGAAGGTTGCCAGATCACTAATTTCTAAAAAAAAATCGTTGTCAGATATTTTTTCTGAATTCTGTAATCAACCATAGTGTTCGGATACTTTTTTGAGCGACTGTAGGTGGTCATATTATTTTGATACTAGATCATGTGGGCTCACTCACGGAAATATTGAGCGTGTGCAGTTACCGTTCACAGCAAACTGGAGCGTGTGTAGTAACTGCACACGCTCCAGTTTGCTGTGAACGGTTACTGGAGCGTGTACAGTTGCTGTATACGCTCCAGATATTTTTTCTCAATTCTGTAACCAATCATAGTGTTTAAACGAAGGTTGCCAGATCACTAATTTCTAAAAAAATCGTTGTCAGATATTTTTTCTGAATTTTGTAATCAACCATAGTGTTCGGATACTTTTTTGAGCGACTGCACCCATATTTTAGAGTGCTATATTTTATCAAATCATAAACTAAGAAAAATAAGTGTGTCCAAAAATGTCAAGAAACTCTCAAAGCTTTCCTGTTATGATGGCATGGATTTATTATTGCATGATGGCAACATTATATCACTTACCATGTTATCACTTACATTATATCACTTCGACTGGGATGATCGCTGCTTTGCTTCGGGGTCATAACCATCCATAGTATTCACGATCTAGTTTACCCAATTAAGAGAGAAAGTCCACTGTGTTAGAGGGGGGCGGGGGGAGCTCAGTCGGTAGCGCGCCAGGCTCGTAATCTGTAGTTCCCAGGTTCGAGTCCCATCTGGGTCAGCGTTGAGATTTATCTCCGCAAAATTCCCCGCCCTGCCCACGGTCAGTAGGGGACACCGATGGGCTTGGAAAGGCCGCCGTCCGTCGGATGGGACGTTAAGCCGTGGCCCCGTGTGCGGGAGAATCATATGCTGTGCACGTTAAAGAACACGCTGGATGGCCTTGACGGGAGGCTACCATCTGTCTCCCAACAGTTGTTCCAGTGGGTCCCCTCCCCCAACCTTCTCTGAGCCTTCGGGGTCCATGTGACCTGGCCATTTAGCCCATGGTGTGCAAAAAAGTGCCGCTCAGATGTAAAACAACCCAATTAAGAGAGAAAGTCCACTGTGTTAGAAACGCAAACTCATTTAGCATAAATCCTTCTTCATATGTCAGAGCGAACGATCACCTGCGATGTCCTTAAACTGAATGAAATGTTGATTTTGGTTTCACCAGTTGATCCTCCCGAAAAGAAATGAGAAAAGTTCCGAAATAGGAAACGAAGAGCGCTCTTGCTCGCCTCTGTGCACGTTATGCAGCAACAGGTTTTACTTCTAACTGATATCCATTCATCGAATCAGTTTTTTAAGTTATATTGAAAATTGTAATAAATACCGTATGTAGCATTTTGAAAAAGCTGTCCTGTGGGAAGGATTTAAGGTTAATTAAAGAATTTACTTTTCTATCCAGAAAATGTTTAGTGGGTTAATGCTACCAGTAGCAAAATGGTAGCATTTGAAACTGCATTTTTAGATTATCTGGGTAGCTGATGGAAAAGATGCGCAACTTAATTTCGTGGACAGTGTTTTAAGAGGTGACAGGTGATGAAACTAGTAAGAGTTGGGTTGGGTTGTTTTACCTCTGAGCGGCACTTTTTTGCACACCATGGGCTAAATGGCCAGGTCACATGGACCACGAAGGCTCAGAGAAGGTTGGGGGAGGGGACACACTGGAACAGCTGTTGGGAGACAGATGATAGCCTCCCGTCAAGGCCATCCAGCGTGTTCTTTAACGTGCACAGGGTATGGCTCTCCCGCACACGGGGCCACGGCTTAACGTCCCATCCGACGGACGGCGGCCTTTCCAAGCCCATCGGTGTCCCCTACTGACCGTGGGCAGGGAGGGGAATTTTGCGGAGATAAATCTCAACGCTGACCCAGCTGGGACTCCAACCTGGGAACTACAGATTACGAATCTGGCGCGATAGCGACTGAGCCACCGCCGCCCCGAAACTATTAAGAGGTATGAGTCCTTCGAGTATCACTTCATGATGTCACAAATCACAAGGATGTCATTCTACAGAATTCTGTATCATACTGACCCAACACGACATCATAACTGGTTTATAATTCTAAACGTTTTATCGGGGCGGGGATGGCTCAGTCGGTAGCGCGCCAGGCTCGTAATCTGTAGTTCCCAGGTTCGAGTCCCAGCTGGGTTAGCGTTGAGATTTATCTCCGCAAAATTCGCCGCCCTGCCCACGGTCAGTAGGGGACACCGATGGGCTTGGTAAAAAGCCGCCGTCCGTCGGATGGGACGTTAAGCCGTGGCCCCGTGTGCGGGAGAGCCATACCCTGTGCACGTTAAAGAACACGCTAGATGGCCTTGACGGGAGGCTACAATCTGTCTCCCAACAGCTGTTCCAGTGGGTCCCCTCCCCCAACCTTCTCTGAGCCTTCGGGGTCCTTGTGGCCTGGCCATTTAGCCCATGGTGTGCAAAAAAGTGCCGCTCAGAGGTAAAACAACCCTACTAAACGTTTTATCGGTCATGAACATCGATATCTGATTGGCCAGGGATGACTATTTTTACCTTGACAATGTTCAGGAATACAGATGAGATTTTGTCAATAGGAAGACTTATCACAAGATTGCGTGAGTGTCTTCTGAAAGTGGCGGAATCATAGAAGAATCAATACCTTGTTCTCGGAAATCATCGGTCCGCATCAAGGATGGTCAATTGATGTAGGTGATGATTGATGTACACTTCTATCGTTGAAACTCTCAAAAATATGTTTTACATTCAACACACTTCATTGTAAGCGCAATGAGTGGCGTGATATTCCACTTCTACCGAGACAGCGGTTAAGACCTCATTGCAAATCCAAAAGCAAAATTTATCACTGCACCAGAGAATTTCTTGATGCCAGTCTTGTTCTCTAACAGCTGAATGATGAACCTTCTAATGTGTTTGTGATCTTGGAGAGTCAAACTGATTTAGGGCTGCAGAAAACAATCGTTCTATCTAATCAGTAATCCTAATCATTCATCTCCTTAAGCGTCACAATTCAAATCTTTCCAAATTAAAACACGGATAGCTTCTGAATCTTCACAGAAAAGAAGAAATTTAGTTCATTTTTATGAAGAAAAAAAATCACCTATTGTTCTCTAAATTCCTAAAAGAGAAGGATATTTTTCAGGGGAGACTGAAAGGGGTTGCGGTAGAAAGATGTTTTGCTGATTGATAGATGATTAATCATGGGTGCAACAAAACCCTGAAGAGAAAGGTGGTGTAAAGGATGCCCCGATTTGTAGAAGCACATTGTCCTTAGAGATGGAATATGAAATAACTCGCTGACACGATCTGGTGAAGCAAAGTATCATTTAGAAAGACTCGTTTTGAGTCATTGTAAGTATATATTTGAGTAATATACAAAATATTGATTCCGTAAGTATGACACAGTTGGGTTATTTTACCTTTGAGTGGCACTTTTTTGCACACCATGGGCTAAATGGCCAGGTCACATGGACCCCGAAGGCTCAGAGAAGGTTGGGGGAGGGGACCCACTGGAAAAACTGTTGGGAGACAGATGGTAGCCTCCCGCCAAGGCCATCCAGCGTGTTCTTTAACGTGCACAGGGTATGGCTCTCCCGCATACGGGGCCACGGCTTAACGTCCCATCCGACGGACGGCGGCCTTTCCAAGCCCATCGGTGTCCCCTACTGACCGTGGGCAGGGCGGGGAATTTTACGGAAATAAATCTCAACGCTGACCCAGCTGGGACTCGAACCTGGGAACTACAGATTAACAATAAGTGGTAAGTCAACCTTCTTATGATATGGGTTTTGATTTTCTCGAAAACCACGTGTTTATTCGACCTGCGCGTTCTTGAGATTAAATGGGAATAATCGAAATTCGTTCCCAAGAAATTCCAAACTCCATTTTTTTCTCAAACATTTTGCAATAAATCTTTTCACAAAAAATTTGCTGCATAAATAAGATTCAGGGTAAATTGAAGCCAATTACATCGTAATGTGAAAACATTAACCCTGTTGCTGCTTACCTTTACAAACAAGGGGCTGGGTGGCTCAGTCGGTAGCGCGCCAGGCTCGTAATCTGTAGTTCCCAGGTTCGAGTCCCAGCTTGGTCAGCGTTGAGATTTATCTCCGCAAAATTCTCCGCCCTGCCCACGGTCAGTAGGGGACACCCATGGACTTGGAAAGGCCGCCGTCCGTCGGATGGGACGTTAAGCCGTGGCCCCGTGTGCGGAAGAGCCATACCCTGTGCACGTTAAAGAACACACTGGATGACCTTGATGGGAGGCTATTATCTGTCTCCCAACAGCTGTTCCAGTGGGTCCCTTCTCTGAGCCTTCGGGGTCCATGTGACCTGGCCATTTAGCCCATGGTGTGCAAAAAAGTGCCGTTCAGAGGTAAAACAACCCAACCCTTTTCAAACATAACGATGGCAAAGACAACTTATTATATAGTCCTAATGCAAATCGTATCAACGATAAATTCAAACCGCTTATGGAGAAACATCACCATATAAATTTTATAAATAGCGCATGAGGGAATTCATTTTATAAGAGTCTGCGTCTTAGGAAGGTCTACGCAATATTGTTTAGGGGGATGAAAAATATTAAAGATGCCGAAGAGGTTTTTTGTAACCAAGGAGAAACACTTAACTACTTTTTTTTACTATTATGGATCTTAATTTTTCTCAGCTAGAAAACCTTCGTTGATAATAAACTATTAGATGACCTAGTTTTACTTGTAAGTGAAAAGGAATATTTGTTTTTGATGGCACTTACCAGTTGGATGCAAATCCGTTTGATTCCTTCCTGGTAAGCAGAAGGGAAAAGAAAGGGGAAGAAAAAGAGAAAAGAGTTAATCAGTTGGTACCCTGTACAGAATTTAAGAAAACTTAAATAAACTAGAAATAATAACATATCGCCCTTAAAGGTCGTTTTAAGAGAATGAAGTTTCCCAATTTCCGCTTTTAGCGCCCTGTAACTGTGGATATTCGAACTAATTAGTATTTAGGAAAATGCAAATGGTAATAATTTATTAGTACAGTCGCTCAAAAAAGTATCCGAACACTGTGGGTGATTACAGAATTCAGAAAAATTATCTGGCAACGATTTTTTTAGAAATTAGTGATCTGACAACCTTCGTGTCACGTGATTACAGAATCCAGGTCTTTGTGAGCTCACACGATCCAATGTGCTGTGAACATTAACCGCAACCGTTCCAGTTTGCTGTGAACGGTAACTGCACACGCTCCATATTCATTGCATTATATATTCATACGCATTATATATATTAAAAAATATCCGAACACTATGGTTGATTACAGAATTCAGAAATAAATATCTGGCAACGATTTTTTTAGAAATTAGTGATCTGTCAACCTTCGTGTCACGTGCACGAAGGTTGCCAGATCACTAATTTCTAAAAAAATCGTTGCCAGATATTTTTTTTTTGAATTCTGTAATCACCCACAGTGTTCGGATACTTTTTTGAGCGACTGTACCTATTGAAACAGAAGAATAATTTTTCATCCGTCTCTTAAAATAAGAGAGTGGCTTTTTCTCACCCTCCCCGTGGGTAAGCGCTCCCAATGTAAACCTCTTGATCATGACGTCATCCAACATCAAAATTTAAAACTTCTAGCATTAATAATAGTTGGAATTAATTGTTTAAATCATGCCCGTCCAAACCCGTGGTTCGTGAGCCGCTTGAAACGAACAAGTTGACTTTGCTCATTGCAAAAGACCTCGAGGCTCAGAAAACAAATAATCGATATGCAGAATCTGGCTCATGTCTTCCGATTTTTTTCACCAAACGTTTTTAGGTGCATGATTAATCGATTTTATCAATTCATAGTGCTCATTAAAAATGCATAGTTTCGTTTTGTAATCAAGATATTTTCTTGTTTCCTTAAAATTATATATATTTTTCCACTTCATTACTCATTTGAAATGTATGTTTTCGTTTTCAAGTAGAGAAATCATTTCTAAAAATATATTTTTTTTCTACTGGCTCTCCCTTAAGTTTGAATTCCTAACTTTTTCAGCCATTAGAGGGCGCTATTGGGCAAATTGGGAGAATCTGAAAATCCGAATCCTAATATTTCATTCAACAGCTATCCAATCCAAAATGAAGTTTTCATTTACAGTTTGGTTGGTACCTCTGAGCGGCACTTTTTTGCACACCGTGGGCTAAATGGCCAGGTCACATGGACCCCGAAGGCTCAGAGAAGGTTGGGGGAGGGGACCCACTGGAACAGCTGTTGGGAGACAGATGGTAGCCTCCCGTCAAGGCCATCCAGCGTGTTCTTTAACGTGCACAGGGTATGGCTCTCCCACACACGGGGCCACGGCTTAACGTCCCATCCGACGGACGGCGGCCTTTTCAAGCCCATCGGTGTCCCCTACTGACCGTGGGCAGGGCGGGGAATTTTGCGGAGATAAATCTCAACGCTAACCCAGCTGGGACTCGAACCTGGGAACTACAGATTACGAGCCTGGCGCGCTGCCGACTGAGCCACCCCCGCTCCATTTTCATTTACAGTAAACTCCCTCTTATTCGGCGCTTACGGGACCGGACCCCTGACCGGATGAACAAAAGGCCGGTTAATCCGAAAATTGTGACAGAAAATAAATAAAAACGGCAAATGACAAAAATACTAACTATACTGTATTTTAATTAATAATTTGTTGTACAGTATTAATAATTTACTCAGACTCACTTGAAAAAGTTGATGATTTTCTTTTGTTTCTTCGAACTTAACACTTTTCGAGTCTCTTGCATGAACCATAACCAAAGTGCATCATCGACAATTTTATTTTTCGGTTTTTTAAGACTGCACCGAGAAGAAAGCGTTTTTTCAGACTCGACTTGAATGCAAAAATCCTGTAAAGATTTGCTATTTCTTCTCTAGTCACTTACAGTGTTTTTACCAACATCTAGTTGGGTTGTTTTACCTCTGATCGGCACTTTTTTGCACACCATGAGCTAAATGGCCAGGTCACAAGGACCCCGAAGGCTCAGAGAACGTTGGGGGAGGGGACCCACTGGAACAGATGTAGGGAGACAGATGCTAGCCTCTCGTCAAGGTCACGCTATCGTGCTCTTTAACGTGCACAGGGTATGACTCTCCCACATACAGGGCCACGGCTTAACGTCTCCCATCCGACGGACGGCGACCTTTCCAAGGCCATCGGTGTCCCCTACTGACCGTGGGCAGGGCGGAGAATTTTGCGGAGATGAGGTCCTGCCATCCTCTCAGACCTTCTACTGTGGCATATAAACTGACAGGCTCCTGTCAGACCTCTGTGGCAAGCAGCTGCTTGAGGAGGTATTTATTTATTTATTTTTTTAAATCTCGACGCTGACCCAGCTGGGACTTGAACCTGGGAACTGCAGATTAGAGCCTGGCGCGCTACCGACTGAGTCACCAACACGTAGTTCATCACAAATATGCTTTACTGGATCACTTTTGTCAATACGTCCTAATGCTTTTAATTTCATCTCCATGGTAACGACATTACACTTACGTTTGCATCCACTCATTTTGTACCACACAATAATTAATAGATCACAACACACACTCCTGTATACGCAAAAAACATAATTTTCATGGGAAAGCCTGAATAAGGACATCCCAATATCCGTGAAGTTAAATCAAATCCTGTATACGCACAGTACATTGTAATATTCACAAAGAGGAACTGAAGCAAATGCGTATTGTACTATGAACAAAACAAAAGGCGACTTGCTTTCGCTTCTTGGAACGACCTGGGGCAGGGCGCGCAGTCGGTAGCGCGCCAGGCTCGTAATCTATAGTTCCCAGGTTCGAGTCCCAGCTGGGTCAGCGTTGAGATTTATCTCCGCCAAATTCCCCGCCCTGCCCACGGTCAGTAGGGGACACCGATGGGCTTGGAAAGGCCGCCGTCCGTCGGATGGAACGTTAAACCGTGGCCCCGTGTGCGGGAGAGCCATACCCTGTGCACGTTAAAGAACACGCTAGATGGCCTTGACGGGAGGCTACCATCTGTCTCCCAACAGCTGTTCCAGTGGGTCCCCTCCCTCAACCTTCTCTGAGCCTTCGGGGTCCATGTGACCTGGCCATTTAGCCCATGGTGTGCAAAAAAGTGCCGCTCAGAGGTAAAACAACCCAACTCTTGGAACGACCGGTTAAAGCAGAGGCCGGTTGAGCCGAGACCGGATAAGAGAGTCTGCTATATCTCTAAGACCAAGAAAGTTTAACGTTCGAAGACGGACAAAGACAGATGACAAAGTTAAAATATTATCTCGTTTGTTTGATAAAGACATAAATATTAGCATGCTTAATAACGCTTTATTCTCAAAAGACGTCACTTCCGCTTCGGATCGTCCAATCAGAGCCTCTGATTCAACTCGTGCACTGACGAATCATAAAGCAAATAATCAGTTTACTGAATCTGGCTCATTTTTTCCGATTTTTTTGATCAAATATTTTTAGGCGAATAATTAAACGATTTTGTCAATTCACAGTGCTCATTAAAAATATGCATCTTTTGTTTTTTGATCAGGATATTCTCTTGATTCCTTCAAAATAAAGTTTTTTTCTAATTTATTAATCATTAGAAATGTAGGTTTGCGTTTTTAAGTAGAGCATTTTTCCTGCGGATCTTTAGAATATAACTTTTTTTTTTTTAAAATGGCTCTTTTCTGAGTTTGAAATGGCCAACCCCTTCTTTAGATTAAGTTGGGTTGGGTTGTTTTACCTATGAGCGGCACTTTTTTGCACACCATGGGCTAAATGGCCAGGTCACAAGGACCCCGAAGGCTCAGAGAAGGTTGGGGGAGGGGACCCACTGGAACAGCTGTTGGGAGACAGATGGTAGCCTCCCGTCAAGGCCATCCAGCGTGTTCTTTAACGTGCACAGGGTATGGCTCTCCCGCACACGGGGCCACGGCTTAAAGTCCCATCCGACGGACGGCGGCCTTTCCAAGCCCATCGGTGTCCCCTACTGACCGTGGGCAGGGCGGGGAATTTTGCGGAGATATATCTCAACGCTGACCCAGCTGGGACTCGAACCTGGGAACTACAAATTACGAGGCTGGCGCGCTACCGACTGAGCTGCCCCCGCCCCCTTTAGATTAAGAGAATTAACTTCGGGAAATTGCAAAGTTTCCTTTTGAAGCATCATTTATAATTTATGCAATCTTCCCGCAGTGCTATTTTCTCTCTTTTTGTCTTCAACCTGTGGCAGGGACTGCTGCAGCTCTATAAACGCAGTTTTCCTGATGAATCCTGGTTATTGGTGTCATCTTTTAAAACATTTTACAAATGTCGCTTTTATTAATTTTTGATAAGTATTTTCCACATTATTTGGAGACATTTTCAGCAATTTCATTCTTCGCTTTATTTTGACGATCTATAATTGGGTTTCATTTATTAGAAACTTAACTTTTTTAGGTTCTAATTCATCGCCATTATTTCCAAAGGCAAACCTTCCTTAAATCCTTTTTGTTCGCAAAAAACTGGGTCCGCGGCTTATGAAAGGATTTTTTTTTTCCTTTTCATCAGAAATCTCTTCAGTGAGGGAAATTCTGTGTCAAAACTAGTTAAATAATTTTCTACCAAAATGAAGTGGTTGAATTGTGCGCGTGATCATTCGATTTGGGTCAGAAAACTGTTCAGTTGCCTTAGCTCCAAATAAAGCATTCAATTAAATATAAATTTCTTGCGTTGTTAACCATTTTCTCCAGAGTATAACGGTAGAGGACATGACAAATTAGGCGTTTGGTATATGTAATATGGCATTTTCCATAGGAATATGGTAGCAATTATGGCATTTTCCATAGGAATATGGTAGCAATTATGGCATTTTTCATAGGAATATGGTAGCAATTATGACATTTTCCATAGGAGATATGGTAGCAATTATGGGATTTTCCATAGGAGATATGGTAGCAATTATGGCATTTTCCATAGGAATATGGTAGCAATTATGGCATTTTCCATAGGAGATATGGTAGCAATTATGGCATTTTCCATAGGAATATGGTAGCAATTATGGCATTTTCCATAGGAAAATGGTAGCAATTATGGCATTTTCCATAGGAGATATGATAGCAATTATGGCATTTTCCATAGGAAAATGGTAGCAATTATGGCATTTTCCATAGGAAAATGGTAGCAATTAATACATTTTCCATAGGAATATGGTAGCAATTATGGCATTTTCCATAGGAATATGGTAGCAATTATGGCATTTTCCGTAGGAATATGGTAGCAATTATGGCATTTTCCATAGGAGATATGGTAGCAATTATGGCATTTTCCATAGGAAAATGGTAGCAATTATGGCATTTTCCATAGCAAAATGGTAGCAATTATGGCATTTTCCATAGGAGATATGGTAGCAATTATGGCATTTTCCATAGGAGATATGGTAGCAATTATGGCATTTTCCATAGGAATATGGTAACAATTATGGCATTTTCCATAGGAATATGGTAGCAATTATGGCATTTTCCATAGGAATATGGTAGCAATTATGGCATTTTCCATAGGAATATGGTAGCAATTAATACATTTTCCATAGGAGATATGGTAGCAATTATGGCACTTTCCATAGGAAAATGGTAGCAATTATGGCATTTTCCATAGGAATATGGTAGCAATTATGGTACTTTCCATAGGAAAATGGTAGCAATTATGGCATTTTCCATAGGAGATATGGTAGCAATTATGGCATTTTCCATAGGAATATGGTAGCAATTATGGCATTTTCCATAGGAATATGGTAGCAATTATGGCATTTTTCATAGGAATATGGTAGCAATTATGGCATTTTCCATAGGAAAATGGTAGCAATTATGGCATTTTCCATAGGAATATGGTAGCAATTATGGCATTTTCCATAGGAAAATGGTAGCAATTATGGCATTTTCCATAGGAATATGGTAGCAATTATGGCATTTTCCATAGGAAAATGGTAGCAATTATGGCATTTTCCATAGGAGATATGGTAACAATTATGGCATTTTCCATAGGAAAATGGTAGCAATTATGGCATTTTCCATAGGAATATGGTAGCAATTATGGCATTTTCCATAGGAGATATGGTAGAAATTATGGCACTTTCCATAGGAAAATGGTAGCGATTATGGCATTTTCCATAGGAATATGGTAGCAATTATGGCATTTTCCATAGGAAAATGGTAGCAATTATGGCATTTTCCATAGGAATATGGTAGCAATTATGGCATTTTCCATAGGAATATGGTAGCAATTATGGCATTTTCCATAGGAATATGGTAGCAATTATGGCATTTTCCATAGGACAATGGTAGCAATTATGGCATTTTCCATAGGAAAATGGTAGCAATTATGGCATTTTCCATAGGAATATGGTAGCAGTTATGGCATTTTCCATAGGAATATGGTAGCAATTATGGCCTTTTCCATAGGAATATGGTTACAATTATGTTTCCATAGGAAAATGGTAGCAATTATGGCATTTTGCATAGGAATATGGTAGCAATTATGGCATTTTCCATAGGAAAATGGTAGCAATTATGGCATTTTCCATAGGAATATGGTAACAATTATGGCATTTTCCATAGGAGATATGGTAGCAATTATGGCACTTTCCATAGGAAAATGGTAGCGATTATGGCATTTTTTATAGGAATATGGTAGCAATTATGGCATTTTCCATAGGAATATGGTAGCAATTATGGCATTTTCCATAGGAATATGGTAGCAATTATGGGATTTTCCATAGGAATATGGTAGCAATTATGGCATTTTCCATAGGAAAATGGTAGCAATTATGGCATTTTCCATAGGAGATATGGTAGCAATTATGGCATTTTCCATAGGAATATGGTAGCAATTATGGCATTTTCCATAGGAAAATGGTAGCAATTATGGCATTTTCCATAGGAATATGGTAGCAATTATGGCATTTTCCATAGGAATATGGTAGCAATTATGGCATTTTCCATAGGACAATGGTAGCAATTATGGCATTTTCCATAGGACAATGGTAGCAATTATGGCATTTTCCATAGGAAAATGGTAGCAATTATGGCATTTTCCATAGGAATATGGTAGCAATTATGGCATTTTCCATAGGAATATGGTAGCAATTATGGCATTTTCCATAGGACAATGGTAGCAATTATGGCATTTTCCATAGGACAATGGTAGCGATTATGGCATTTTCCACAGAAAATGGTAGCAATTATGGCATTTTCCATAGGAATATGGTAACAATTATGGCATTTTCCATAGGAGATATGGTAGCAATTATGGCCTTTTCCATAGGAATATGGTAGCAATTATGGCATTTTCCATAGGAATATGGTAGCAATTATGGCATTTTCCACAGGAAAATGGTAGCAATTATGGCATTTTCCATAGGAAAATGGTAGCAATTATGGCATTTTCCATTTGTGCAATTATCATTTCCATAGCCTCTTTATTATTAATTGTTAAGTCATATAATTAACACTCACAATTGTAAGTATATTGATAATTTGAAAATCTCCATTTCTATTCTTTCTTCACAACAGTCATCAGCTGGTGAGCGTCGTCAGGGCACGCGGGGGGGGGGGAGAGGGGGCAAGAAGAGAAGAGGGGAGTCCCCTCTCCTCCTGAAAAGATTGATTGAAAAATTAATTTTTGTTGAATCATATCAGATATACCAAAATTAATGGTTTTCTTTACTTAAAGAAATGGAATCTTGATAAACTTTGTACGTTATCTTTTATTATCTGCAGTAGAGAGGTTATTTATTATTACAATTTTTTTTTCATATATCTTCAATGAAATTTTGCTTCTTTTTTCGTCTTGTTTTCTGGAATTTTCAGTTGTTTTATGATACGATGCATAATTGCTGTATTGGCAACAGCACTGATTAACGAACGGCTTGGCCTAAATACTTTTTATATTGAAATATTAATATGCCCTTTTGATGAACTCTCAAGAAAATATTTTGTCCCTCTTCCTGAAATAAATTCCTGCCGACGACCATTCATTAGCCCTTTAATACGTTAAAATTACGTCTTCCCATTGGGAATCATTATATGCATATTTTCACTTCCTGCAGTATCCTTTACGAAATTAGTTCTCAGGTTCGAGTCCCAGCTGGGTCAGCGTTGAGATTTATCTCCGAAAAACTTCCCTCCCTGTCCACGGTCAGTAGCGGACACCGATGGGCTTGGAAAGGCCGCCGTCCGTCGGATGGGTCGTTAAGTCGTGGTACCGTGTGCGGGACAGCCATACTCTGTACACTTTAAAGAACACGCTGGATGGCCTTGACGGGAGGCTGCCATCTGTCTCCCAACAGCTGTCCAGTGAGTCACTTATCCTTCTCTGAGCCTTTGGGGTCCTTGTGCTCTGTCCATATAGTCCATGATCTGCAAAAGAGTGCCGCTCAGAGGTAA
Organism: Ryuthela nishihirai; assembly: GCA_038380435.1. NCBI lineage: Eukaryota > Metazoa > Arthropoda > Arachnida > Araneae > Heptathelidae > Ryuthela > Ryuthela nishihirai. The sequence goes on along the minus strand of JAWZYU010000001.1, from coordinate 18,012,978 downwards.
AACAACCCACCCTTTACGAAATTTTTCACAGGGTGTCCGAAAATAATGATGGTGTTTCGACAATCAATATGTACGAAAATAATATACGTGTTCGAGAAAGTAATATTATAATTGAAAGCGTTCGTTAAACAGTTTTGGACATAATTACTGAATGTCCACATGTTTTTCGTGACCCTTTTTCGTCCAACCAGTCCCGTGGCCGAGTGGTTAGCGCGCTTGGCTATTGATCTACGGTCCCCGCCCTGCCCACGGTCAGTAGGGGACACCGATGGGCTTGGAAAGGCCGCCGTCCGTTGGATGGGACGTTAAGCCGTGGCCCCGTGTGCGGGAGAGCCATACCCTGTGTTCGTTAAAGAACACGCTAGATGGCCTTGACGGGAGACTACCATCTGTCTCCCAACAGCTGTTCCAGTGGGTCCCCTCCCCCAACCTTCTCTGAGCCTTTGGGGTCCATGTGACCTGGCCATTTAGCCCATGGTGTGCAAAAAAGTGCCGCTCAGAGGTAAAACAACCCAACCCAACTGATCTACGGGACCTGGGTTCGAGCCCCGGGTACGGCATGGATGTTCGTGTTGTTTTCTGCTGAGGTCCTGCCCTTTTGTTACTTGTTCAAGTGCCTTCCCTTATTCTGGCTTTCAAAATATCGAATTTTTTTCCATGTAAACATAATTCTTTACAAAGTCCCACGAGAAAAATATTATCCGGCATCAAATCAGGGTTCATTGATGGCTAGAGTATTAGATCAGCCATGGCAATCCATCTGTCAGGAAATATGTAAGGCAAGAAGTGGGAACCAATTGAATTCGCTAATTTTGTTAAAAACCATTTGAGGTGGGTTTTCAGTTAAAACATTACTTTCTTGAAAATCTGTACAGTCGCTCAAAAAAGTATCCGAACACCATGGTTGATTACAGATTTTAGAAAAAATATCTGGCAACGATTTTTTTAGAAATTAGTGATCTGGCAACCTTCGTGTCACGTGACACGAAGGTTGCCAGATCACTATATATTTTTTCTAAAATCTGTAATCAACCATGGTGTTCGGATACTTTTTTGAGCGACTGTACTATTTTCCTATATATTGAAACACACCCATTTTTTTTTTCGGACAATCTGTATATAACTTCGTAGAAATCAGTTGGTGCCTTCTGCACCTCTTGATGCACCTCCGACCCCTATTTGACCTTGAACGCGACACCAGATCTCAAAAGTCCCTTATTTCTGAGTTTCACTGCCTGAAATACCCTCACCATTTTTTTTGCTCTCCAGCGCCGGTATAACAAAATTTGACCTTTGACCTCAAAGGACCCATTGCATCGAAAATATTATAACATTTCTGAAACCTACGACTCAAAATATCTCCAGGAACCAATTTTAAACTCTCCAGCACTGATAGATCTAAATGTGACCTTTGACATCGGAGGAACCACGGGATCCGAAATTTCGCAACGTTTCCGACATCTACAACCCGAAACACCCCCAGACACCAATTTCCATGTTTCTAGCACTCGTAGATCATGCTTTGACCTCTAAGTAACCTCTGTTTGACCTTGAAGCACACGTCGAAGGTCAATTTCGGATTTTTACCCCCCCGAAATCTACGATTGAGATTACTTCTAGGTTCAAATTTTCAGGGCTGTACCATTTCTGCATCATAGTTAGAATTAGCGTGATCCCCTGTCAATCAATCACAATTGTTAGGATACTTGTTAGGGAATATTAGACGGAACGCCATATGCCTTTGTCGTACTCTATTTTCAACATTATCTATTTTTTAAAAGCACAAACATTTATTTCAGTAGCAGATTGCCGTTGCCAACAAGTATCCCTAAATGCCTTTAGATATCTTCCGTCAAGTACTAAATTTATTCCTTTCCAGAATCATAAGAGTTTTTCACATGACGCCTTATCAAAGGCCTTCCGCAATCTCTGAAACGCATCCTCTGAAATTCAGTTTACTCTCAATATATCGGTACACGTTTGCTCTCTATTTGTATTCGATGCGATCTTTCTGCTGCAGTTAAGCTAGCTTTTAAATCAGAACCCCCGCTCTGAAACTCTGGAATCAAAATTTGGAGCACGGATTAAAGTACTAGAGGTCGACTAAGATTAGATTGGAGTTTTATGGGTCAAGAGCAACTAAGGCTATATTTTCTTTGCCAATACTAGAGGAACATTCTGAGTATTCCTTGTGTTCTTAATGCAATAATTTGACTGACATTTCGCCTCTTTTATCTGTAGAAAAATGGGGTGGCTCAGTCGGTAGCGCGCCAGGCTCGTAATCTGTAGTTACCAGGTTCGAGTCCCAGCTGGGTCAGTGTTGAGATTTATCTCCGCAAAATTCCCCGCCCTGCCCACGGTCAGTAGGGGACACCGATGAGCTTGGAAAGGCCGCCGTCCGTCGGATGGGACGTAAAGTCGTGGCCCCGTGTGCGGGAGAGCCATACCCTGTGCACGTTAAAGAACACGCTGGATGACCTTGACGGGAGGCTACCATCTGTCTCCCAACAGCTGGTCCAGTGGGTCCCCTCCCCCAACCTTCTCTGAGCCTTCGGGGTCCATGTGACCTGGCCATTTAGCCCATGGTGTGCAAAAAAGTGCCGCTCAGAGGTAAAACAACCCAATCCAAAATCTGTAGAAAATGCAAATCATTATAAAATATAATAATAAATTTACTTCATGCGTTAAATGTAAAGCCCATACAAGGCCTAGTGGTTAGCGTACCAGTACCAGTAGCCCTTTAACGCCCAGCGTCTCTGTAGAACCAGTACCTCTGATATGCCAGACCGGCCGAATTTCGAAATGGACTCTTCCAAACGAAATCCCTATCTGTCCATGTCATGTCCTAAGGCGTTAGTTGTCGTCTTCTCTTTCAGCCTGAGAAACAGCAGTCACGCTCAGATAATCCTTCACGACAGGTGATTGCGAGAGGGGAAAATTGAACACCTGCTCTTTGCGTTTTCAAGAGGGCACATTTCGGAAAAAATGCTATATAAGATAATTTTAATTCTTGCAAAAAGAAATAAAAAATGATGGGAAAAAAACAGTTTTTCTAAAAAAAAACTCATTTTTATTGTTTCTGAATGAATTTTATTTCTAAAAAAGGAAATAGTAGCTCTGTGTCAGAAGCATTTCCTTCAAAACGTTTGGGTTGAGAAGACTTGTGAAACATATTATTACACTTATTATAACATAACTCCTCAAATTGAAATTTTGCCTTCTTTTATGTTTCGAAAAAAAGTCGAATGTGGTGTTATATATAAAACTAATTGCAACATGTTTAGGGCTCAGCGTGAGATGTGGGTTGTTTTACCTCTGTGCGGCACTTTTTTGCACACCATGGGCTAAATGGCCAGGTCACATGGACCCCGAAGGCGCAGAGAAGGTTGGGGGAGGGGACCCACTGGACCAGCTGTTGGGAGACGGTAGCCTCCCGTCAAGGCCATCCAGCGTGTTCTTTGACGTGCACAGGGTATGGCTCTCCCGCACACGGGGCCACGGCTTAACGTCCCATCCGACGGACGGCGGTCTTTCCAAGCCCATCGGTGTCCCCTACTGACCGTGGGAAGGGCGGGGGAATTTTGCGCTGACCCAGCTGGGACTCGAACCTGGGAACTACAGATTGCGAGCCTGGCGCGCTACCGACTGAGCCAACCCCGCCCCGGGCTCAGCGTGAACAAATTGTAAAAAATTTCATTTCCTCAGGATTTGGGTTGGGTAGTTTTACCTCTGAGCGGCACTTTTTTGCACACCATGGGCTAAATGGCCAGGTCACATGGACCCCGAAGGCTCAGAGAAGGTTGGGGGAGGGGACCCACTGGAACAGCTATTGAGAGACAGATGGTAGTCTCCCGTCAAGGCCATCCAGCGTGTTCTTTAACTTGCACAGGGTATGGCTCTCCCACACACGGGGCCACCGCTTAACGTCCCACCCGACGGACGGCGGCCTTTCCAAGCCCATCGGTGTCCCCTACTGAGCGTGGGCAGGGCGGGGAATTTTGCGGAGATAAATCTCAACGCTGACCCAGCTGGGACTCGAACCTGGGAACTACAGATTACGAGCCTGGCGCGCTACCGACTGAGTCCCCCCCCCCCCCCTTTCGAGTTATAATTCTTCCAGAACAAAGGAAAAAAATATGAAAAACAAGAAAATGACTATTATCTCGAATGCACTCTTAAAAACACCGTACACTAGGTATTTATTCAGGAGTATTCTGAGAAGATCAAAGCCCTTCGAAAAAAAGTTTTTAGTTTGTGTTGATTTTTCAAAAAAAAAAAAATCTCTTGCTTTCACTTTGTCATCTCTTCATTTGTAAATACAAATTATTTAAGGGGCAATTCGTAAAATTTTTGTTGGATCACTACTTATTAAATAAATGAGGAAAGGAACACGGGTTAGGTTGGAGATACAGCCGTCCATCAGATGGAACATAAAGTCGTGGTCCCCTGTGTACATAAATAAATAATACTCTGAATGGCCTCGATGGGAGGTTTCCTTTTGCCTCTTTACCGCTGTCCGTTAGATTACCTTTTACAAACTTCTCCCTTGGTATATATATATATGACGTGGCCATTTAATCCGTTTTGTGCACAAAGTCCCCCTCAGAGACAAAACAATCTAACTTTTCATTAGTTTGAATTTGCCAAGTCAGAGAGTTTTCACTGACAAAAAATATTCTTTATCCGCCAGAAGTGTTTGGGCTTCGTAGCTGTGGTGGGTTGTTTTACCTCTGAGCGGCACTATTTTGCACACAATGGGCTAAATGGCCAGGTCACATGGACCCCGAAGGCTCAGAGAAGGTTGCGGGAGGGGACCCACTGGAATAGCTGTTGGGAGACAGATGGTAGCCTCCCGTCAAGGCCATCCAGCGTGTTCTTTAACGTGCACAGGGTATGGCTCTCCCGCACACGGGGCCACGGCTTAACGTCCCATCCGACGGACGGCGGCCTTTCCAAGCCCATCCGTGTCCCCTACTGACCGTGGGCGGGGCGCGGAATTTTGCGGAGATAAATCTCAACGCTGACCCAGCTGGGACTCGAACCTGGGAACTACAGATTACGAGTCTGGCGCGCTAGCGACTGAGCCACCCCCGCCCCTAAATCGTAGCTGTGTTACTTTGTTTATTACCTCTTTAGTATTCTAAAAGATATACCTTATATTTCCGCAGATAAGACGATAGTTGAATCATAAAAAAAGGCCCCCAAAATCAGTGTTGTCTTATAGGACAGATACAAAAAAAATTAGATTGAATTTACATAAATTGGAACCATTATAAAATAAAACAAATCACTCACCAATATTTAAAATCCTGCAAAATATTACATTGTAATAGTAAATAATACATTACATTGTAATAGTAAAACAATACTAAAGCAAAATAAATATTAAAAGTTATGTTTATTGAGCTACTGAGGAAAAAACGGACAAACCGTAATTATTTACTAGTACAGAGTAGGGTATGTCCACAAAATAGAATAGCCCATAGACGCTTTTGTGAATAGTCAAGGTCATTACCCGAATGCCCGAATCAGTGCGAATGTTTGCGAATAGGACATAATTCCGTATACGCTATACAGTATTATTATCCAGATGATGGTCGCCGATCTAAACTAAATCCATAGGCCGTTGATAGTTTGGGGGTCGTCTTATAGGACAGATATATGCTAAAACTATAAAACTTGACGAAGGTCATCTCTTTCTGAAGGTCGTCTTATCTGCGGAAATATACGGTAATTACATGCTTTCGTAGAAGTATAAAAAAAGTATTTAATCTAATACATAATTTTCAACATCCACTACCGTTTTCTTAATTTATTCTTTGAAATTTAACTCTTCTCTTAACATAAATTTTTATTACATGTTTGCAGTATACTGGAAAAAAATTATACATCTCAATTCTTGATTTCATTGCACTGTCTATATTCTTCCATTTCAACACCTGATTCTGAAACTAGTAGATGGATTTCAAACAAACTTTAGGGTGGGGATGGCTCACACAGTAGAGCGCCAGGCTCGTAATATGCAGTTCCCAGGTTCGAGTCCTAGCTGGGTCAGCGTTGAGATTTATCTCCGCAAAATTTCCCCCCCTGCCCACGGTCAGTAGGGGACACGGATGGGCTTGAAAAGGCCGCCGTCCGTCGGATGGGACGTAAAGCCGTGGCCCGGTGTGCGGGAGAGACATACCCTGTGCACGTTAAAAAACACACTAGATGGCCTGACGGGAGGCTACCATCTGTCTCCCAACAGTTTTTCCAGTGGGTCCCCTCCCCCAACGTTCTCTGAGCCTTCGGGGGTTATTGCGACCTGGACATTTAGCCCATGATGTGCAAAAAAGTGCCGCTCAGAGGTAAAACAACCCATTTCAAACAAACCGGTTCACAAACCAGAAGTATTGAAATACTGACTAGAAGACAACAAATCCTCTCTGACGAATATCGAAAGCTCCTTTTCAAAGAAGATGAAGCTTACCTTTTATCAACTTTACCACACACCATCGGTAGAAATTAGAACTAATGAAGTACTCTTTAATTAATATGTAACAGGTGGGATATAGAACGATCTTTTAGGAAATGAAACCTGAACTGCAGGGCAGAAGTAATCTCGCTGATGGATCAATAGCAATGAATATGCGACTGATTCTTCTGTGATTGTTATTTTATATCCGTAATAAAATTACCCAATATCTAAATATTCGGATATTTTTAATATTGACTCAAATTTTTAAAACATTGTTAGATCACTATTTTTTCACTCAATTTTACCTAAATTTTTAAAACAGTGTTGAATTTTTTTTTAATCTGTTTTAACCCGAATACGATAAAAAAGAAAAGATTTTTTTCCCCTGAATGGATTTATTCAACCTAAAAGAATCGTCTTCTAATAATATATAAATGGTATTCTACGACAGGATTTAATCCAGGAGCAAAATGGAAATTGTTACAGGAAGTTTGAGATCTATTTTTGTATGTATCCAGTTACTGTTTTCAGACAGTCAAAATTTCCCCGTTCAAATTATTTTCGGATTAATGATTTTCATTGAGCATTAATCGATGTAATTATTCATCATATATAATACTTATGGCACGCCATACATATATTTACGGTACCGAAATTAACAAATAAAATCATAATAAATTTCAGAGAAAATTCTCCTACTTCTGTAAAGTATGAAAATTCTTGTTTCAGAATCTCACATTTATTTCCCTGACCGCACCTTTCGCTTACAAGAGATTTAAGATCCGTGAAGAAATAGCGAAGGAGGATTAAGTTGCTGCTTAGAAGAAAAAAAGGCAGGACCTGGCAGGAGCTAAGCTCCCTGAGGCACTAGCTCCAACAGCCCATCTGATCTGCGAATACCCTAAGAACTGGGCCGTTCTGGGCGTCTGTTTGAAAAGTCGTTTTGGGCCGTTCTGGGCGTTAAAGGGTTAAACCATGTGTGGGCTTTTTAGAGGAATAATGACAATGTTACCTTCTTCGTTTATTAATGACGAAAGTGGTTTTGATAGATTTCAAGAATAGTGTACAACCTTTCTAATGAGTAGTGTTGGAGTGGATGGGAGAAAGAACTGTGGAATTCTGGGTTTAATAAATTTTTAGTCATTTTTCTACAAGTGGGAAATAATCTTAATCCCCGTAATAAATTATCCAATTCAACTGAGTTTACAAGTTAAACACATCAAGAGCAGCGTTTAACATGAAAGAATTCAAACATTTCTCGCAAAAGCGTTATTAACACAAGAGCAATATGAACTTACTGTATTCTTTGACTCGGAATGTGCCGTGGACCATCTGGATCTCATCTAAGCGGTCCAGATCCTCGGAACGAATTTCTCTTCCAACCACCAAGTGTCGATCCAGGATCTGAAACAAATACTAAACATGTTTAAGGTGTTCGTTGGAGAAACAGCACAAAGATATAGCATTTGTTTCATTAACCATGAAAGGTGATTGAAATGTATAAATTTTATGTCCACTATTATTGGATGTCTGTTGCGGGCATTGTAAATTTAATTAACTAAATGGTTTGATAGAGTACTAACTAATGGTTTGAAAACTTACAGAGAAACCAACTAAATGGTTTGAAAACTTAGAGTAACGAGTAAATGCTCCTCCATAAATTTCTAATGGTTGAACGAAACTTTAGGTCCTCTAATCTTTGAATAGTTAGCTGAAAAGGAGTTTCACTGCGAGTGGTATCCCACCTCGCGACTTCCTGATAACTTAATGATGACCTTCTGACAATATGATAACAGCCTCCTCATCATCCGTGATCACCTGATAAGGTATAGGTGCTCTGACCATCAAACTAGCTCATTTTCAGCTAACGGAGAAATGCTTTCCCAAGCGTTAGTCGCTTGTGGTGCCATCTATTGATCGGGAAAGGAAAGGATATCTGCGTATAGAGATACAAAATTGGAAAAGCGACGAACGAGTGCTTATTGAGAAAGTTATCTCTTGGTTAGTTAGAATTGAGCTGTGCTCGGGAGAGCTCAGTGGTCAGAGCACCTGTTATCAGGAGGTCGAGGGTTCGGAGCCCGCTCCCAGAGGAACTCTATTCTTTTCAGTTAACTATTCAAGTGTTTCATGATTACAGGATAATTCCGTTGCTTCTCCATCAGTAGGATTACCGTTAAGCTTCAGGCTGCTTTACCTCTGATCAGGATTACACTCAGTCGGCGCGCTACCGACTGATTACACTCAGTCGGTAGCGCGCCAGGCTCGTAATTTGTAGTTCCCAGGTTCGAGTCCCAGCTGGGTCAGCGTTGATATTCATCTCCGCAAAATTCCCCGCCCTGCCCACGGTCAGTAGGGGACACCGATGGGCTTGGAAAGGCCGCCGTCCGTCGGATGGGACGTTAAGCCGTGGCCCCGTGTGCGGGAGAGACATACCCTGTGCACGTTAAAGAACACGCTGGATGGCCTTGACGGGAGGCTACCATCTGTCTCCCAACAGCTGTTCCAGTGGGTCTCCTCCCCCAACATTCTCTGAGCCTTCGGGGTCCAGAGCACACCATGGCCATTTAGCCCATGGTGTGCAAAAAAGTGCCGTTCAGAGGTAAAACAACCCAACCCAACCTCTGAGCGGCACATTTTTGCACACAATGGGCTAAATGACTAAGTCACACGGACCTCAAGGGCTCAGAGAAGATTGAAGAGAGGGGACTCACTGGACAATTCTGAAGAGACAGAAGGCAGCCCCCCATCAAATTCAGAATATTCTTCAGCATGGGCTGGGTATGGTTCTCCCATACAAGAGGCTACGACTTTACGTTGCATCCGACGGATGGCGATGTTTTAAAGCTCGTCGAGGTCCCCTTTCTGACCAAGGGCAGGGAGGGTAGTTTTGCAGAGATAAATCTCAAAGGTGGCACAGGTGGGACTCGAGCCTCGGAACTGTAGACTGCTAGCCTGGCGAGCGACCGACTGACTCAATCTCTCCCCTGCCTTACTAAAGAATTGTGATTCTCTATTCAATTAACGATTGCTGCTCTTACAAATATCTGAATCGGTTCAAAAGTGGATTACTACGCATTTATTTTCTCCTCCCCATGAATCACGACCAGTTTTGTCAACCTTTAAGAAAATTTTAATATATCTCGATATTTTTGTGTATACCCACAAATAGCCATGATATAATATTACACTATTAGTAAAAGTTTTTCCTTAATTCTTCGAAATAAGTAGGAATCGGGGCCGGATAGATCCGGGCCTGACACCTCCCCATCTAGAGGGTGGGTTGTTTTGGGTTGTTTTACCTCTGACAGGCACTTTTTTGCACACCATGGGCTAAATGGGCAGGTCACATGGACCCCGGAGGCTCAGAGAAGGTTGGGGGAGGGGACCCACTGGAACAACTGTTGGGAGACAGATGGTAGCCTCCCGTCAAGGCCATCCAGCGTGTTCTTTAACGTGCACAGGGTATAGCTCTCCCGCACACGGGGCCACGGCTTAACGTACCATCCGACGGACGGCGACCTTTCCAAGCCCATCGGTGTCCCCTACTGACAGTGGGCAGGGCGCGGAATTTTGCGGAGATAAATCTCAACGCTGATCCAGCTGGGTCTCGAACCTGGGAACTACAGATTACGAGCCTGGTGCGCTACCGACTGAGCCACCCCCGCCCCTCTAGAGGTAGGGAGGTGTGTGTGTGTGTGAGTGTGAGGGACCCATGCCCTCTTCTTTGAGAATGCTAGTAAAGGCAATAGAAACAAAAAATTCCGAATTTTGTTTCCATTTCAGGCATTTTTCAAGAAAATGTTTAAGACTTCTAAAATGGGGGGTAAAATGCTATATTCCAATGGAAATCCTGTCTTATGGATCCCCTTTGAATTTTTCACGGCTCAATATAGTTTCTTTCCCCTCTCCTGCCCTCTTATCTTTTCAAGATCCGGGTCTGGTAGTAGTGCATTATGTAAAATTTCCCCATCAAACATTGTACAGTCGCTCAAAAAAGTGGGGCGGGGGTGGCTCAGTCGGTAGCGCGCCAGGCTCGTAGTCTGTAGTTCCCAGGTTCGAGTCCCAGCTGGGTCAGCGTTGAGATTTATCTCCGCAAAAATTCCCCGCCCTGCCCACGGTCAGTAGGGGACACCGATGTGCTTGGAAAGGCCGCCGTCCGTCGGATGGGACGTTAAGCCGTGGCTCCGTGTGCGCGAGAGCCATACCCTGTGCACGTTAAAGAACACGCTGGATGGCCTTGACGGGAGGCTACCATCTGTCTCCCAACAGCTGTTCCAGTGGGTCCCCTCCCCCAACCTTCTCTGAGCCTTCGGGGTCCTTGTGACCTGGCCATTTAGCCCATGGTGTGCAAAAAAGTGCCGCTCAGAGGTAAAACAACGAAAACAACAACAACAACTCAAAAAAGTATCCGAACACCATGGTTGATTACAGAATTCAGAAAAATATCTGGCAAAGATTTTTTTAGAAATTAGTGATCTGGCAATCTTCGTGTCACGTGATTACAGAATTGAGGAAAAATATCTGGAGCGTGTACAGCAACTGTACACGCTCCAGTTACCGTTCACAGCAAACTGGAGCGTGTGCAGTTACTGCACACGCTCCAGTTTGCTGTGAACGGTAACTGCACACGCTCAATATTTCCGTGAGTGAGCCCACACGATCTAGTATCAAAATAATATGACCACCTACAGTCGCTCAAAAAAGTATCCGAACACCATGGTTGATTACAGAATTCAGAAAAAATATCTGGCAACGATTTTTTTTAGAAATTAGTGATCTGGCAACCTTCGTGTCTCGTGATACGAAGTTGCCAGATGACTAATTTCTAAAAAAATCATTGCCAGATATTTTTTCTGAATTCTGTAATCAACCATGGTGTTCGGATACTTTTTTGAGCGACTGTATGCACTTTATATGACTATTATGTGTAATTAATTTACATACATTAAAAGAATATATAAGAATTCATTTTGAATGTGGATTTCTTTATTCTCTTCATACGGAAAAATTCAATTTTTGACAAGTGAAGAATGTTTCTTTTTCAGCTGAATGCCACATGCTAATTTTCTTTGCGAACTTCAGGATGCACCTCTGAGGTCATATTGAAAAAACATATCAATGGGGAATTGCACAAGGAAGATGATGACTCGAATGATCATACTCGAAACTTAATACTCTTTATTGATGGCTTTATTGTCCCTTTTTCAAATATAAGTAAAAACAGAAATGGTGAAAGAAAATACTAAAATATGGCGGAAACTAAAAAAGGAAGAAACGAAATTTCTTATCGACTTTAAATTGCGGAAATACTTTTTTTTAGCTTCAATATTAATGACCGGGGGCGTAGCCATGGGGGGATGAGGGGGGGGGGAGGCTCTCCCCAAAGTAACTCGTAGTTGGCAAAATTCGAAGCGACTTCGTAAAATCTAGGTGGGTTTTGAAAATTTGTAATTTTTTTTGGAAAATTAAGGGGAGTTGTCAAAATCGAGGCAACTTGGCAAATCTAAGGCAGTTTGGAAAATGGAGAGACGGCAAAATTTAGAGCAGTTTGCAAAATTCGAAGCCACTTAGTGAAAACAGGTGAGGTGGCAAAACCTTAGGGAGTTGGCAAAATTCGAAGCCACTTAGTAAAAACAGGTGAGGTGGCAAAACCTTAGGGAGTTGGCAAAATTCGAAGCCACTTAGTAAAAACAGGTGAGGTGGCATCATTAGGGGAAAATTAAGGGATAACATTATTAGGGGAAAATTAAGGGGTAACATAAATCGAAGTAACATGGCAAATCTAAGACAGTTTGGAAAATGGAGAGACGGCAAAATTTGGAGCAGTTGGCAAAATTCGAAGCCACTTAGTAAAACACAGGTGAGTTGGCGAAATCGGGACAACTTGGCTAAATCTTAGGGGTTGGCAAAATTCGGAGTGACTTGGTAAAATCTTGGGGAGTTGGCAAAATTCGGAGTGACTTGGCAAAATCGTGGGGTGTTCTCAAAATTCAGGTGAGATGTAAAAATTTGGATTTTTTTTTCTGTAAAATTATGGCCAGTTGGCAAAATTCGGAGTGACTTCGCAAAAACTTGGGTAGTTGACAAAATTCGGAGTGCTTGGGAAAATCATGGGGCAAAATCACAGGGCAAAATTCAGGTGAGATGTAAAAATTGGGATATTTTTGTGTAAAATTATGGTGAGTTGGCAAAATCTAGGAGAGTTGGCAAAACGTAGGGAGTTGGCAAAAACTAGGGGTAGTTGGCAAAATTCGGAGTGACTTGGCAAAATCTAGGAGAGTTAGCAAAACTTAGGGAGTTGGCAAAATATAGGGGCAGTTGGCAAAATTCCGAGTGACTTGTCAAAATCATGGAGAGTTGACAAAATTCAGGTGAGATGTAAAAATTGCAATCTTTTTTTCTGTAAAATTATGGCGGTATTGGCAAAATCGAGGCAACTTCGCAATATCTAGGAGAGTTGGCAAATCTTTAGGGATATGTTCAAATTCCGAGTGACTTTGCAAAAATCAGGTATGATGTAAAATTGGGATTTTTTCACTGCAAAATTGGGGCGAGATGGCAAAATCGAGGAAACTTGGCAAAATCTAGGGCAGTGGACAAAATTCGAATACACTTGGTAAAATACGGGCGATTTGTGAAAATTGCGATTGTTTTTGTGAAATTAAGAAGTTGACAAAATCGAGAAAACTTGTCAAAATCTAGGGAAGTTGGCAAAACTGGAAACCACTTGGTAAAGTACTGTCGCTCAAAAAAGTATCCGAACACTACGGTTGATTACAAAATTCAGAAAAAATTTCTGGCAACGATTTTTTTAGAAATTAGTGAGCTGGCAACCTTCGTGTCACGTGTCACAAAGGTTGCCAGCTCACTAATTTCTAAAAATCGTTGCCAGATATTTTTTTCTGAATTTTGTAATTAACCGTAGTGTTCGGATACTTTTTTGAGCGACAGTACAGGTGAGTTGTAAAAATTGGGATTGGTTTTGTAAAATTAAGGAAAGTTGGAAAAACCAAGAACTCTTGGCAAAATCTAGGGATTTGGCAAAATTGGAAGTCACTTGGTAAAATACAGGGGAGTTGTGAAAATTGTGCCTTTCTTGTGCAATTAAGGAGAGTTGATAAAATTCGAAGTGACTTGGCAAATTCAGGAAAGATGTAAAAATTGCGATCTTTTCTGTAAAATTACGACGAGTTGGCAAAATCTAGAGTAGATGGCAAAATTCGAATGCACTTGGTAAAATATAGGCGAGTTGTGAAAATTGAGATTTGTTTTGTGAAATTAAGTAGTGTTGGACAAATTGAGGAAACTTAACAAAATGTAGAGCAGTTGGCAAAATTCGAATCCAATTGGAAAATACGGGCGAGGTATGATAATTGGGATTGGATTTGGGAAATTCAGGATAGTTGACTGAAATCGAGAAACTTAGCAAAATCTTGTGGAGTTTGAAAAGTTTGAAGTGATTTGGCAAATTTAGGAGAGATGTAAAGATTGGGATTAGTTTCGTGAAATTAAGGAGAGTTGGCCAAATCAAGGGAAAATTCACATTGACTTGCTACAATTCAGACGAGATGTAAATATTGGAAGTATTTCTGAGAAATTATGGCTAGTTGGAAAAATTGGAAGTTAAATGGAAAATTGCGGTTAGTTGGAAAAATTGGAAGTTAAATGGGCAAAATGCAGGATAGTTGGAGAGTTGTGAAAATTGCCTCCCCACCACGGAGCGAAAAATCTAAGTAAGTTTGCTCAGTTGGCAAAAATTTGAATTTCGATTTGGACCCCCCCCCCCCCCCCATCCCCCGACCATAGTCCTTCGCTACGCCCCCGGTTCCGATGCTGTGTAGATATCTACTTGCCGTGGGAACTGGAGCACGAGATTCCATCCGCCATCTTACATTTCACCTGCGAAAAAATCACCTATCAACAGTTTTTATTGAGATAAGTTTTTATTGAGATAAACCTTTACGAGTGGGAAGGGGCATGGGAACTGGCATCTGCATTCTTCACAAACAGTCAGGTAACGAAGTCCACGTGTCACGATAATAAGGCAACTTTTAAAGTGTTAGCCGCTATATATAGATGGGCTAGTGAAGTATTCTGTACTAATTGCTTCATACCAGATCGTCATCATGAACCAGTGGTGCTTTCTTCTTCTCGCATTTAGTGGTAAGTATCTTCTACAATTTTTGTTGTATAAATGACAGCGTCGTTGCTTTGAATCGTAAGAATCCTTTCAACTAAAGAATCAACGATATTTAAAAAAATGTGCAAACGCAAAACTCGAGATCTGCTGAACTTTGAAGAATGTAAGATGAAGTCAAATAATTCCAAGTTAATTATTCCATTTTTCAAGTTTTTTAAGCCTTTTATGCTATTATTACTCTCGCTTGAAATATTTCTTCCAAAATATCAACAGTTTCAACCGTTTTCAGCAATGTCGTTTTTATTGATTTTAAACATTATCGTATATTTCTACCACATATGCCACCTCCTTCCCATATATATATACCGTACCAAACCCGGAACTAGAAAGAACGGGAATGATTCAGTCTGTAGAGAGCCAGGCTCGTAATCTGCAGTTCCCAAGTTCGAGTACCAGCTGGGTCAGCGTTGAGATTTATCTTGTTGGCATTCCCTCTCTCAATAAACAGTTTTTTTAAACATCCCACTAACCATTTTCTCTCCATACGTAGTTGGAATGTGAGGACTCTGCACAGAGCTTATTCTCTTGATGTCCTCACACAAGAATTAAACCGTTATAATTTAGATGTTCTCGGCTTGCAAGGTACCAGATGGACAGATAAAATCAGATTATTAAAAATAATCTTAAATTTCACTTTTCAGGGAAGGGAGATAATAAGCCTCTCCAAAGAGTAGGTCCTTCTCAGCAGACAGGATAGTGA
The DNA here is from genome assembly GCA_038380435.1 of Ryuthela nishihirai. Classification (NCBI taxonomy): domain Eukaryota; kingdom Metazoa; phylum Arthropoda; class Arachnida; order Araneae; family Heptathelidae; genus Ryuthela; species Ryuthela nishihirai. The sequence goes on along the minus strand of JAWZYU010000001.1, from coordinate 17,997,621 downwards.
TGCTCCTCAAGTATACGGGTGCATTAATGAAAGGTTTCTTACCCTACTTTCAGACAAGCATTAAAGACTTGAAAGTTATTTGCTGTTATGCCCCCACTGAGGATGCCGATGAGGATGAAAAGGATAGGTTTCACGGACAGCTTCAGGATATTTTGAATTCTGTCAAGAAAGGAGATATTACCCTTGTTCTAGGTTACTTTAATGCCAAAGTTGATACTGACTCTGATCTTTGGGGAGGGGTGATAGGCCCTTTTGGTATTGATAGCTGCAATGGCAATGGGCAATGTCTCCTACAGGTAAGGAAATGGTTTCAGAATAACTAACACTTATTACAAACACCGCGACATACATAAGTATACATGAGTTTCACCAGATGGGCTACATAAGAATATGATAGATTATATATCAACATAAAACGGGCTTGTTCTGTTAGGAATACCAGGTCATATAGGTGAACTGAAATTGGATCTGATCATGCCTTGTTAAAAGTGTCTTGCAGTTTAAGCTTAAGAAGTGTGCAAAGGTTAAAAAAAATTACCTTTAATTCTGAAGCTCTGAAAGACCCAGTTAGAGCTAAAGTTATCGTTTTAGGTTACTTAGTCATTATGACAGTCATGATTTGCTTACTACTGAAGTTGAGGAAGAATGGGACCTTTTTAAACAAGCTTTTTTTTTTTGGAAGCTAACAGTACTCTTTTAGGAAAAAGGAGCAGAGGAGGCAAAATTATTTGAGTGATAAGGCATTTGAGCTTATTTCGGAAAGAAAGAACTACAGGAATGTCCTTAATCAATGCCCTACCAGTCCCAATCGAAAACATTACAGAGAATTTAATAAACATGTAAAGGATCAGTTAGCTGCTGAAAAGAATCTTTGGCTTGATGGCTTGGCTGACAAAGCCGAGGAAGCAGTTAGACAACATAACAGCAGAGAGCTGTACCAGATAGTTAATGTTTTGTGTGGTAGAAAACGAACAGGTATACAGGGATTGAGGGATAAACAAGGTAAGGTTATAGAAGGTGAGGATTCTGTCATGGCTAGGTGGGCTGAGCATTTCAGTGATGTTCTAAACAATGTGGTTAGTTCTACTCCCATTGTTTGCAATGATGATAGATACATTGGTGGGTTTAATGTTGGCTCTATAACACAATCTAAAGTTAGTTTAGCTATTTCTAAACTTAAGACTTCATAAATCCCGAGGGATAGATGAAATTGTTAAGGAAATGCTTAGAGCTGGGAATGTTTCGGTTACCACTTGGATGACAGAAATTTTGAATATCTTTTACGATAACGACATAATTACTAAGGATTCTCCACAGCTATTATTATCCCTATTTTCAAAAAAGGTGATCGCAGTTCTTGTGATAACTATAGGGGTATCAGCCTACTCTCTGTTCCAGGTAAAGTTCTTTCTATGATTGTGCTTAATAGAACTAAGAATCTGGTTGACAGTCAATTGCGTGATGAGCAATGTGGATTCAGAAGTGGTAGGGGATGTGTGGATCAGATATTTTCACTTAGGCAGATTCTTCAGAAATGTTTAGAGTTTCAGAAACCTTTGGTTGCTAGCTTTGTTGATTTCAAAAAGACTTTCGACTCTGTTGATCGACATAATTTGTGGTTGATTGTGAGATCATATGGTATACCAGACAAGTTAGTTAACATAATGAAAGCTCTCTATAATAACACTGAGTCGTGTGTGAGAGTTGGTAAGGCTTGTAGCAATTGGTTTAGTATTACTTCTGGTGTTCGGCAAGGGTGCATTTTGTCTCCTTTTCTCTTTAGTTTGTTTATTGATTATGCTATGCGAAATTCACTTCAAGGGAAAGATTTTGGCCTTAAATAGTCTGGAGATACGACAATTTCTGATTTAGATTATGCTGATGATTTAGCCCATTTGGCAAATGATGTTGTTGAGATGAACTCTTTCATTCGAGCTGTTGATGAAACTGGTAGTAGAGTAGGTTTGGTTATAAACAGAGAGAAAACTAAAGTGATGAAAATTGGTCGGGCAGGCTGTGATTCAGTTACTCTGAATGGTTGCAGTCTTGAGCAGGTGTCAAAGTTTAATTATCTTGGGAGCTATGTAACAGATAATGGTGATGTGCGGCATGAGATTAACAGACGAATAGGGATTGCTGCCGGGACTTTTAAGAATCTATGGAGAGTGTGGAGAAATAGACGTATACACCTAAAGACTAACATTAGACTGTATAATAGTTTGGTTCATTCTAGGGTTATAGCTTATGGTAGTGAAACTTGGACACTTTGTAAACAAGATAACAGGAAACTAGATGCTTTTGATTCTAGATGCTTACGCAGTATCTTGGGCATTAGGTGGTTCAGCTTTGTGACTAATGATGAGGTTAGGCAAAGGAGTCTGCAACCTCCTTTAAGCAGCATATTGTGCAGAGAGAGACTCCGCTGGTTTGGCCATGTTGTCCGTATGGATAATTATAGATTGGCGAATAGGGTTATGAACAGTGTGCCTAAAAGCTTCAGAAAGAAGGGGAGACCAAGGATGCGGTGGGCAGACAATGTCAAACAGGACCTTATTAGAATTGGTGTGCAATGCCAGATGCAGTAGATGTAGCTCAGGCAGATGTGCTTGAAGAACTGAATTGGAAAAACCTGGTTGGACCACCATAGCCCATGGCTGCTTGAGGATGAGGATGATGCTGAGCATAAAATTTTAAGATTGTTGGATAAATTTTGTGAAAATTAAAAAAAAAAACATAGAGTTCTAAAAACTGCATTCACTGAGACCTCAAAAAACTCCGCTCATTTTCTCGCTGTATGATGATGCAGTGAATTAATGTGATACCTCACGGTTCATAGTATTGGTGGTCTTAGTCTTCTGGGGGGGGGGGGGGGGGGGCTCAGTAAGAAAGTGATTAGATGACATAGTATGTAGTTACACACGTGAATTATGGATAGAAATCATAGCAGTTGTCTGATTTGACCTATAAGACGTTCGGTACTGGTCCCTAACTACGGCATCATAGCAAGAAAGGTTTTAGATTATGTACAAGTACAAAAAAACCCCTAAAAGTATAATAAATTTTATATATTGTACGAAAAAGGTTATTAAGGATGATTCTCGGAGTCTTTTGGCGAATACCGGGTACAGCCAATGCGGACTGTTCCCTGGATTAAGGGACAAAAAAATTCTTTGACGTTTTTTACATTAGAACTGGATCGAATAAGGAATCGGGATCCTAATAATGATCTGCAAACACCTATTCCTGAGAAGTTTCCTATGGAACTTAAAGTTACATTTTCAATAAACTTTCTTTTTACTGTTTCTCCAGGTTTTGCTGCCACCCTTGCTCATGATGAATGTTCCGGTTTTCAAATCATGGCTTGTTCTCTCATGATTGACGTAGATAAGATCGAAAAAACTCACGTGTGGAGAGAAACGGACGAGGCTTTGGATGAACACTGCAAGTGAGTCTATTTCATTTTCATTGACTAATCTCGGGCGACATTTTCCTCGCTTCATGATTGCGCGATGTTTTCGTTTTAACTCTCAAAGTGTTATATGGACTGTTTTCACTTTTAAAACATAAATTTATGGCTTAAATTCGAAAACGATATAAAATCATAGAACAGAAATAGAAGTGATAAACAGAAACTTTTAGAACAGAAATAGCAGTGATAGATAACAACAGATAAGTAAATGAAATAAAAGCAACTTATTAAACATTAATATAGATATGGTCAAGGTCACCTTGATATATATGGGGGCGGGGGTGGCTCAGTCGGTACGCGCCAGGCTCGTAATCTGTAGTTCCCAGGTTCGAGTCCCAGCTGGGTCAGCGTTGAGATTTATCTCCGCAAAATTCCCCGCCCTGCCCACGGTCAGTAGGGGACACCGATGGGCTTGGAAAGGCCGCCGTTCGTCGGATGGGACGTTAAGCCGTGGCCCCGTGTGCGGGAGAGCCATACCCTGTGCACGTTAAAGAACACGCTGGATGGCCTTGACGGGAGGCTACCATCTGTCTCCCAACAGCTGTTCCAGTGGGTCCCCTCCCCCAACCTTCTCTGAGCCTTCGGGGTCCATGTGACCGGGCCATTTAGCCCATGGTGTGCAAAAAAGTGCCGCTCAGAGGTAAAACAACCCAACCCAACCTTGATATACCGGTCACGGACAGCCTTTGAGTAAAAGGAGGGAACAAAGGAGAGAAATGAAGTATGAACACAAAAATTTAAGTGGTTTAATTTGTCTGAAGTTTAAATATAAGATATCTATTTTGAGTTGTCTTTAAATACTATAAAATATATTTACTGATAATAACGTTATTACAATATTTGTGAATATTTTCAAATTAAATGCTAGTTTCTAAAAATAAATAGCTACCAGTCGGATTATAAGAAATATAACTTTAATTAACTCACCTATTTATTCGAAAAGAATAAAAATAAAATAATAATTCTTCTGTGACTGCACTGTCCAGGCCCGATAGGATATAAATGACCATCACATTTGGGAGATCACCCGATATTAAGATTGCTGTGGAGTCATTCACAACTAAGACTTCTGGAGACAGTGTCCGTCTTCAGACGAAGTGCTCAGATGACTACAGGTTCTTTATTAAGAATTTTGACATCCAAATTACATTTTCACACCTATAAGCTAAAGGAGGAAAAGAATTCTCGATTTGTTCTCAAAAACCTCCCGTCTGAAATCAATTCCGAAGACTGCTCTTGTGGACCAAGGATTTACCATAATTAAAATATCCCAAATGAAGAGAGGGAAAGACAGAACTCCTATTCCTGTCTTTTTTGACTGAATTGTAAAAAGATGCTGCTAACAAGAAGATTTATGACATCACTGATCTCTTTCACCTAAAGATCCACATCGAAAGCTACAGGACCAAAAAGAGCCCTACTCAATGCCACCAGTGCCAACGATATGGGCACGCTCAGAGTGGCTGTTACAATTTACCTCGCTGCGTGAAATGCGCAGGTAATTATTTAACTAGGGACTGTCTTAGAAAGAAAGAGGACAGTCCCTAGTTAAATGATTACCTGCGCATTTCACGCAGCGAGGTAAAATGTGCTAACTGCGGGCTTGGACACACCGCTAACTATAAAGGGTGTGTCCATTTCCCAAAGAAGGAAGTGGCGACAAATAATAATGTGAAACCAACTAATGTCCCTCAGAAGAAAGTTTCCAGCTCTTCAGTAACTCCAAATCTATCCTACGCAGCTGCTGCATCAAAAAAGTGAACGCAGAAAAGCCAATATCTACAACTAAGCCTACTTCTAAGGCAACTAAGCCTACTTCTAAGGCGACCAAGTCTTCCGATGAACAAATGCCCACTGGTGATGATTTCGACGCCAACATTTTGAATGATCTTAAAGACAGTTTCCTTTTATTCAAGAGTTTTAATATTCCGAAGATACTATTTACTGTCAAGTCTTTTATGGCCGACTATCAGAAAGCCAATGGCCTGATGGCCAAACTTACAATTGGCATGAAAGCTTTTGATACTATACTCTCAACTTTTGTCTCTGATGGCAGATAAATGTACAAGGGATCATCTTCAGATTTATTTCTGGAATTGCCACGGAATTTTTAAAGATCTGCCTGAGTTCTGTTCATTTTTGACAGATACCCAGGCAGACATTGTCCTACTTGGTGAGACGCATCTGCGTGCCTCAGATGTCTTTAAAATGCCTAACTATGAGATCTATCGTACAGACCGTTTGCATAACAGTGCAGGAGGCATAGCTGTTATGATCAAGCGGTCAATTCACCATCATCTTTTACCTACTTTAGACCTCATAACTCTTGAAGCAACAGCCGTGGAACTGTACAACATAGGAACTGTACACCTAGTTGCTGCATATAAGACACCAAATGCTACGCTTATGAATGATGATCTGAACTCCATTTTTGACTGCTATCTTCCTACAGTGCTTGCAGGTGACCTTAACGCCAAAAATACTGCTTGACATTCATGGCCTGCAACAAAAATGGAGGTATTTTACTCCAATATACTACTGACAAGGGTTTCATTGTCGACGCGCCCTGTGAGCCGACGTTTTACCCCTTCAATACTATGCATAGACCTGACGTCCTTGATCTGGCCATTTTTGGCAACTTCTTGCCAAATTATGATTTTAGTGTCGTCAACCAACTCAACTCTGATCATTTGCCGTCTGTCTGACTTGACACCTTTCCACGCCTCTTGTGACTGGTTCGTTTAGTCGGACTGACTGGCAATTTTATAAGGTTCTTGTAAACAGCAAGATTCTTGGAACCTGACAACTTTCTAATGGTAAATCCACTAATGATGCCATAAATGACTTTAAAACCCCGTTGCTAACTTCCAAAACTGAAGCTAGCGTGGATTTCACACCAAAGCGAGTTTTTTATGTCCTGCCATCGCATCTCTCTTGCCTCATTAAGGAGAAAAACAAGGTAAGACATGCATGGAAGAGACATGGATTTACATCTGATAAGAGACTTTACAACTCTTTAAAACTCAAGGTCAAATCCAGCCTCAAGCTTTTAGAAGTGAACAATGGAATAAGAAAGTTGATTCATTGTCTACAACCGATAATTCCATTTGGAAGATGACCAAAGCTTTAAAGAAACCATTTACCAATTTCCCATTTATACATGGAGAAACTGGTTTAAATTTCAGTGATGAAGATAAATCCGAGGCTTTTGCGGACGCCCTCGAATTGCAATTCCGTGAGAACTTTGATCTCTCTGACCATCATATCTGTGGATTGGTGAGGGAATCCCTTCTCCATTTCGATCAGGGGGATCGGACCAGGGTGAATTTTACATCACCGCTGGAAATTCAGCTGGCAATCAAACGCCTAAAATTGAATAAAGCCTCGGGTCAAGACAAAATATCGTACAGGATGCTCAAGCATCTTTCAAAGAAAGCCATTGTGCATCTCTGTTCGATATTTAATTATTTACTTTGAATTCTTATATTTCCTGATGTCTGAAAAAATGCTATCGTCAAGCTTTTACATAAACCAGGCAAGGACTCCGCTATTCCATCCAGCTACCGTCCTATCAGCTTGCTGTCTACAATTACTAAGCTTTTTGAAAAGATTTTGCTCAATCGTATTGACGACTTTCCTGGATGCCATCCTATTCTGCCTGAGATCTAGTTTAGTTTCAGATGGAATCGATCTACCGAACACCAGATCCTTAGGGTGGTGGAGAAAGTCGCCGAATCCCTTAACAAAAAGGAGTCCGTTGCAGCCGTCTTCCTTGACGTGGCCAAAGCCTTTGACTATGTCTCGTTGGACGGCCTTTTACCAAAGCTTATACAAGCCGAAGTGCTATCTGGACTCATCTGCTTGATCCAATCATATCTCTTCAATAGGACATTTAAGTCCAAATTAAATCTGCCATCTCTACAAGAAGACTCATCTCTTCGGGTGTGCCTCAGGGCTCTCTTTTGGGTCCTACACTCTTCTCTTTATACTTATACGATTTACCTTCCTTTGATCGTATTCATCTTGCACTTGATGCAGATGACCTTGCCTTACTAACTCCCTCCCTCGGTCCTGCTATCGCTGTGAAGAGGCTGCAGCATAGCTTGACCGAACTGAGCACATGGTACGAAAAATGGAAGATAAAGATTAACTTTGACAAGAGTTCTGCCATCTTTTTTACTAGAAAGCGTTTTATGAATCCCACTTGCCTCCATTTACAAATTAGTCCCATTGATTGGAGTGATTCAGTCAAATATCTTGGGGTTGTTATACATAAGAGGTTGAAGTGGGACTCTCACATAAATAATATAATCTCCAAAGTCAATTCATTGAGGGGTCAGCTAGGCCCACTCCTTAGGAGAAATTCCATTTTAATGATTGATCATAAGCTTTTACTCTATGATATGATCATCAGACCGGTGATTCTCTATGCTTCACCCATATGGACGAATACTACACCCACCAATATTCGTAAGATTCAGGTCTTACAAAACAAGATTTTGAGAACTGCGGTCGATGCCCACTGGTTTGTCAATAACAGACAACTTCATAAAGACCTGGGCATCGACCATATATATATACACACACACATATAAAACGCACCTCAAAAAGATTTTTTGAGGCTGTAAACAATAATGCCAATGAGATTATTTCTTCTCTGATTCTTTACGATCATACTGTTTTGAATAAGTACAAGAGGCCAAAAACGGTAGCGTTCTCTGAGGAGACCTACATGGCTCAACGTCCAGCCGACGGACGGCGGCCTTTCCAAGCCCATCGGTGTCCCCTACTGACTGTGGGCAGAGCGGAGTTTTTTGCGGAGATAAGTCTCAACGCTGACCCAGCTGCGACTCGAACCTAGGAACTGCAGATTACGAGCCTGGCGCGCTACCGACTGAGCCACCCCTAGTAACAGATGGTATTTAAAGAGTTATGGAAAATCGGTTGGGTTGTTTTACCTCTGAGCGGCACTTTTTTGCACACCATGGGCTAAATGGCCAGGTCACAAGGAACCCGAAGGCTCAGAGAAGGTTGGGGGAGGGGACCCACTGGAACAGCTGTTGGGAGACAGATGGTAGCCTCCCGTCAAGACCATCCAACGTGTTCTTTAACGTGCACAGGGTATGGCTCTCCCGCACACGGGGCCACGGCTTAACGTCCCATCCGACGGACGGCGGCCTTTCCAAGCCCATCGGTGTCCCCTACTGATCGTGGGCAGGGCGGGGAATTTTGCGGAGATAAATCTCAACGCTGACCCAGCTGGGACTCGAACCTGGGAACTACAGATTGCGGGCCTGGCGCGCTACCGACTGAGCCACCACCGCCCCAGTTATGGAAAATGTAATATTTAAGATCAGTTATGAAACTCATACAATATTGACGAATGGTGGAAGATTACTGACACAAAATGTTTATTTTATTAAACGTTCCGAAACAAACTTGTTTTTTCAAATTTTAATTAACTTTTGAGGCGAAATCTTATGATTGCCATTGTTCTAATCCAAACTTCCATAACTCTTTAAATACCTAACCTTTTAATACCTAACGAATATTGCTGAAATTTGAAATTTGGATAGCTTGCTTGAAATCGTTAATTTCGAAATGAATTTTATCTGGAAATCGGAAGAAATATCATTTACAATTTATAATTCCAATTTTTAGACTGCCATAAAAGATTTTTTCACCACAAAAGTCTTATTTTAGAAGTTAGAAATTTTGAAGTTAGTTTCCTATTGATATAAAATGGGGTTGTAATTTAACTTTTGCTCAGCAGTGTTTTGAAATAACTATTGCTGATATCGAAATTTAGAGAAATATCAGTGAGATTCCAATACTTTTAGTAACATATAGCGTACTTCGAACAATGGCTAAGTAAAATTTAAGATTGTATTTAGAAAAATTTGAACGATAATTTTATCATTTATGTTTAAAAAACCTTTTTAATAATATTATTTTGAAAATATTTCTTGTTAGTGATTTCCTTCCCCCTGTGGCATGTCTTAATGATTATGCTGTAAAATGCCCTGGAGGAGAAACGCCGGAATTATCGCAACTCTTCAAGGAAAATTATCAAGTTCTAACTAAACTCTGCACAAAAGGCACAGAACTTCGTCGAAGTAAGATTTATTATAACTTGCATTTTAAACTTTTTCTTATGATGTATGGTTAAATATGAGCTTGATTACTTAACAATATGACTTGAAATTTATCGAGAAAAAGTATAAATGGGAAATATTGATCTCTTAAATTATAGAAGACGAAAACGCATCATTCGAAAGTATCCTAAAGATTTTCGGCCCTCTCTGAAACCATCATCAATAACGTTACATTGTCCTGGTAATAGAGACTGCAGCCTTATCACCAGGCATTGTGTCCCATCTATGAATCCCATTATGTCCACAAAAGGGACCCCTAGATGGAATCCTTTTTGTGGACATAATGGGATCCCTAGATGGAGTCCTCTTAGTGGACACAATGGGACATCTAGATGGAGTCCATTTAGTGGACACAATGGGACCCCCCAGGATTACTTAATATTCTTTTAGTGGACACAATGGGACCCCCCCAGGATTACTTAATATTCTTTTACTTAGTATTCATCTTTCCCCTATCTAGGAAATAGGGGATATGAGGCCAAAGGGTGGCCTTGCATCTTGCCTCCTACCCTTTGAGGATGCTAGTAAGTAATGAATGCAAAAAAATCATTGAACTTGTGCACATTTCACGCATTTTTCAACAATTATTTTAAGGAGATCTAAAATTGAGAGGGAAATGTTATTTTGCAATGGAAGTCGAATATTTCTTTCTTCTCCCATTGTTTTCACTTTTCTCCACTTCGATTGCTTTACGTGGCCCCACCTGGCAGGAGTCTATTAATCGGGTAAAATGTTGCATTTTCTTCACGGTGTAAAATCGAAACAGTGTAAATTGGGTACCATGTAAATCGAGAGATAAGGGTATTCTTATGAAATTCTGCCATGTTACGTATTCAGTATCTTTTAATTGTGGAAATGAATGCTATTAAAATATTTTGAAAATGCGAATCATTAATAATATAATGACAACTCCAGTGTTAAATTTATTCAAATATTACGGTTAGGTCCGGTAAGTTTTCTTTTCTGACGCATTAAGTAATTTTGTGTATTTTCTCTCATTTTTCAGAATATCTACGAAGTGCCAAATGCGTGAATGAAAATAATCGGAACCTGGAGAACAAATGCGGATCACTCGATGAATTCGAAAACGTGCAGGTCCTCACGAAGGAGAACTGCAAGTAAGTAGGCTTGCTGTGTATGTGCGTTGTAAAAGCAAGTAGGCTTGCTATGTATGTGCGTTGAGCAGAAATATAAGACTCACTTGTAGATTCATGGAATATTTTTGCGGAAAAAATGATGGCGCCATCAGCGGCAAGGACGGGGAGGTTTAAAAGTCACAATTAGCAGATAAATGACCGAGCTGGTGATAGTTTAGTGGTTAGAACACTTCTCAAATAATTGGGAGGTGTGGGTTCGAATCCCATTCATCGGCGGAATTAATTTTTCCCAGCAAAAGTATTTCTTGAATTCTACGTGAATAGGTATCTCTACGTGAATTTACTCTGGATTGTTCGCTTGTAGGTTCGAGAATTTATAATAGTAGTAGTCCAAATATGCTACTACCTACTTTAAACTATTGCTCCCGATATTTCAGCAACTGAATTCGAACATTTCATCATCATCATCATCATCAAGCAGCCATGGTCTACGGAGGTCCAACCAGACCACGCAGTTTAATTCTCCAAGCATATCTGTCCTGAGCTACATCTGCTGCATCCGGCCACTGCACACCAATTCTAACAAGGTCCTGTTTGACATTGTCTGCCCACCGCATCCTAGGTCTCCCCCTCCTTCTGAGGCCTCTACGCACACTGTTCATAACCTTATTCGTCAATCTATAATTATCCATACGGGCAACATGGCCAAACCAGCGGAGTCTCTCTCTGCACAATATGCTGCTTAAAGGAGGTTGCAGACTCCTTTGCCTAACCTCATCATTAGTTACAAAGTTGAACCACCTAATGCCCAAGATACTGCGTAAGCATCTGGAATCAAAAGCATCTAGTTTCCTGTTATCTTGTTTACAAAGTGTCCCTGTAAGAAACCTTTCATTAATGCACTCATATCCTAGAAGAGCATCACTAGCATGTCTGCTGAGCAGCAGACCCACGCCTTGGTGATGCTTTCCATCCTCCCTCCCTGTAAAGAGAAATTTAAAGTTATTTTTAAGTATCTCACTTTTACCTGTCCATCTGGTCTCTTGCAAGCCTAGAATATCTAGGTTATAGCGCTGGAATTCCTGCATGAGGACATCAAGAGAATAATCTCTATGTAATGTCCTCACGTTCCACGTTCCTGCAGAGAGAAAATGATTAGTAGGATTTTTAAAGAAATTAAGTTTATTGAGATTGGTAGGGTCAACAATATCAAACAGCCCCCTGATCGCAGGCATGGGGCAAAGACCTGTTCCTCCTCTGCTAAAGGCTGAAGTCACCGATGCTGGTAGGAACTTCAGGTACCACCTTTTCAAGTGGGCTTTTTCAAGAGCCACATGGCCTGCCTGAGACACATTACTCCAGTTTAGGTTTGACGATGCCCAACTAGCTAAGTAAGGTTCAGGTACCTGCGATGGCCTCTGATAAGGATTATCCACCAGCTGATATAAGGTATCCCATGCCTCTATTCACTTAGAGCTGGCAACCCAGAAGCAAACAGAAAACACAGCGGCAGACTCTCCCTCAACAGAGGCCCACCAGTGCAGCAAGTCCAGGATCAATAATCAAGCTCAAATCCATAAACAAGTCCAGTCTAGTAGGTATAAATGGTCAGGACCCTGTGAAGTTGACCACTCCTCAGCAGGGTTGAAAACAAAGAAAAAAGTGGCCATAGATGACCAGATCAGTAGGCCATACTGAATTGGCAGCCCTCCCCTTCCGTTCCCTTCCAAAAGAGAATATCTCTATTGAAAGGTACTAACGGCCCGCACCACGAGAAGGCGGTGTCGGATATTAGGTGGTAGACCTGGCCGGTTCTGTGCATCATCACTAGGGATTGGTGCACAGCTCTCCTTCCAGTTGACGCCTAGCTACCATTTACAGGTTAGTATGTATAGTTTTATTATTAGTATTTAGCTTTGCCACGTAGGAATTCTCTACCGAGCACGAGCCACATTGTTTCTGCTACTTTGACATCCATTTGGCGCAATGTTTGTTGCATAACTTTCTGACATGCAGGGACCTCATTTCCGATGCACACGGAGCCGTGGCTTCGTGTGCACGAGAACTATTCTTTGCACTTTAACGAACACGCTTGATGGGTTGGGATGTTTTACCTCTGAGAGCCACTTTTTGGTACACAATGAGCTAAATGAAGGCTCAGAGAAGGTTTGGGGTGGGGATCCACTGGAACATTTGTTGGCGACAGATGGTAGCCTCCCGTTACGGCCATCTAGTGTGCTCTTTAACGTGCACAAGGTATGCGGGAGAGCACAGAATACATTCTGTGCTCTCCCGCGTACTCTGTGCATCCTGTGCTCTACTGCATACCTGACATTGTGTGCTCTCCCGCATACCCTGTAGATCATATGCGGGAGAGCACAGAATGTATTCTCTGCTCTCCCGCTTATGATGCCACGGCTTAACGTCCCATCTGACGGACGGCGACCTTTCGAAAGCCATGGGCGATCCCTACCGACTGAGGGCAGGGTGGAGTGTTGAGGAGATAAATCTCAACACCGGCTCAGCTGGGACTCGAACCTGGGAACTGCAGATTACGATTCTGGCACGCTACCGACTGAGCCACCTCGCCCCTATGATTGATGGCGTTGACGGGAGGCTTCATCTGTCTTTTATCTTTTCTGAACTCTTGGGGTCGTTGCAACCTAAAAAGTTGTGCGTAAAAAAGTGCTGCTCAAAGGTAAATAAACCAACCAACTTACTCCTTCTAATTCCGCTGCGGACTTTCTTGAATGAAGTCCTTGTCGTTGGCAGAATTAGAAGGGAGAAAAATGTCATCCTCCAGAAACTCAGCATTTAAATATACTGTATCACTATTAAGAATGATTTTAAAATTGACTGATGCCAGCATTTTGTCATAAATCATTAAAGGCAACTTTAGTCATTAAATCCTCCTAAGCGATTTACTTAATCCGCTGCTGGCCCTCATAGATCATTAGAAGCGGAAAACGAAATCATCTCTTTGAATAATCGTAGCAAACAGACATCAGCATAACGATCCTGATTCGGAAGAGAACCACAGACATCGGATGTTTGTGGTTTGAAAATGAAGTGCTCTGATAAGCGGATTAATGGAATAGAATTTCAATATGAGAATGCAGAGGCATTTAATGAAGAAAGATGAGTTTCAGAATCAGACTTAAAAATCTAGTTAAACATCGTTCTTAACGTTTTGGCTTATTAGTAAACATTAAACATGACAGTAATTGGGTAAATTTATCAGTTGAAATGATGAACTAATTTAATGGTTCATTATCTGCGATTCAATCTTACTCGCTGAATGAATATAGATGGGCATATTTTCAGGTCAGGAATTGATATTCAATTTAAGGCAGTTTAATATCTTTAAAATTCGATTAAGCACGTTGTAGAGACTATATTAAAATATAGTTTCTACAACGTATTAAAATACGTTGTAGAGACTATATTTTAATATAATTATATCTAAAAACGAACTGCATTGCTGTTTGAGAAATTTTGTACCATTTAGTATAGTGCATTAATATTCACATCCACAAATTATTTCCATTAGTGAACAATGTTTCACGTGCTTCTGCTGTCTGCCAGACAACAACGTCCACTATGTGATGTCCAAACATCTGTCTCCATATAGTGGATCCGCTCCACAATTCTGCGGGGCGGGGGTGGCTCAGTCGGTAGCGCGCCAGGCTCGTAATCTGTAGTTCCCAGGTTCGAGTCCCAGCTCCGTCAGCGTTGAGATTTATCTCCGCAAAATTCCCCGCCCTGCCCACGGTCAGTAGGGGACACCGATGGGCTTGGAAAGGCGGTCATCCGTCGGATGGGACGTTAAGCCGTGGCCCCGTGTGCGGGAGAGCCATACCCTGTGCACGTTAAAGAACACTCTGGATGGCCTTGACGGGAGGCTACCATCTGTCTCCCAACAGCTGTTCCAGTGGGTCCCCTCCCCCAACCTTCTCTTAGCCTTCGGGGTCCATGTGACCTGGCCATTTAGCCCATGGTGTGCAAAAAAGTGCCGCTCAGAGGTAAAACAACCCAACCCACAATTCTGTTCAGAGGAGTTTCAAGACTCAGAGTGGGAGTCTATCACCTAGGCGTTACCTAAGCTAGCCACGTATCTCAGTTTTCCTTCGAAGTATTGTCCAACAGCATTGGCGAGCTGGCTTGCAAGGTGTTGGAAAGAATGGTCAATGTCAGATTCCTCTGGCATTTAGAATCCAATCACCTTTCCGACACCCAGTGTGGCTTTCGCAGGCAATGGCCAACCCTTCATCACCTGATCTGCTTTCAAAGGCGATCAGACATTCATTTCTTCGTAGAGTGCACCAGGTGTCAGTTTAGCGACATCAAAAAAGCTTACACGAGCATGATATTTGCCATTCTTCGTGACCCCGATGCCTTTGGTTTAAGAAGTCACATGACAGTCTTCATCATTCATTTTCTGTCTCATTGTTCTTTTCTTGCCCGTGTCAACACTCGACAAGAGCATTTCCTTCAAGAACAGAGGAGAGGGTTCCTCAAAAATGCGAGCTGAATATTTGTTTTCCACTTCTATCATATTCACCTCTGAATCTGTAAGTAGTGCTCTAGTTATTGATTATTTGAACATTTTTGTTTATCTCCCAGCATGAGAGCCATTGAACAACTGCAGATAGCCCGGAATAATCTCTCTGTTTGGCCTATGGCGATTTGGATTTTTTATTCTCCCTACAGAAGACCGCTTGAATGCACTTTTGTCACAAATACAATCTTCATGCAAATCCTCGGCTGTGGTTCAGGGATTTCAAGATATGGGAGAAACCAAGTTTCTCTGTTCACCTTTGACAGGAAATTGTCCTTTGAGTCACCTATTCATCATGTCAGGTCCAAGTGTACATGGCCATTGAGCATTGTGTCAAGATCCTCTCTTCTCCTGGGAGTGGGTTAGCTCAGTCAATAGCAGCACATTAGGCTCATAATCTGCAGTTCACAAGTTCTAATGTCAGGTGTCCGCATTGAGAATTTTCTCCGCTAACTCGTTTCGCCGATGAGAACCGATGGAACACCGATGGGCTACGAAAAGCCATAGTTCATCAGATAGAATGTTAAGCTGTAAAGAGCAAGAGAGCCTTGTCCAATGCACGTTAAAAACGCGTTGGATGGTCTTGACAGGGAGGTACCCATTTGCTCTTCAGTGGATCTTCTTCCATCAATCTTCTCTGAGGCTTTGGGGTCGTTGTGACTTGTCCATGTAGCTCTTTGTGTGTGAACATAGTGCCACTCAGAGGTTAAACAACCCAAAATGTCCTCTCTTTTGATGTTAGATCGATATTCTGTGCTCTGCTGTACTTGTGCAGTTGTCTAATCGACACTCCAGTAAGGATTTTAGGCATGCGTTTCAACTCGGGATTCTGTGATAAGGGTGTTGGACCCCTCTACACCATCAGACCCTTTGTGTCTGTGTAGGGACCTTCTGCACCTCACTGGCCCAGAGTCTTTCCTATGGTCGGGTATAGCAAAAAATTAATTGTGGGTGGGTAGGTGGGTGGGTGGGTGGGAAGGAAGAACGAGCAGGAACGCTGTTCCGCTCTAAATATTTCTTCTCTATTCTACTGATTTTTCAAAATGTTCTTGAAAAATATGTGTATATATATTTTTAGTAATTTTTCCTTCCTTCGGGTTACCAGCATTCTCAAAAGTTGGGTGGGGACAAGACCGCCTTGTCCCAATCCAAGATCCGGCCCTGGTCTTTACATTTTAGTCGACGAGCCATTTTTGTCTCTTCACCATCAGCAGTTATACATCGATACACTTTCTAGCTGTTATCCCAGCCAAACTATCACACTAGGGCCACGTTTTTTGCCCATCCCAGAGGGTGATCAGATGAGTAAGAGAGGACTCACCTGATCCTTTCCTGACTGCCATTCAATTTTTGGTCAGTGTGCCCGAAGCTACTTGGGAGACGCTAACACCAGCTTTTGATAGCGTTGCCCAATCAGCAGCAGAGACTCTCGCATCATGGCTCGCAGTTTCATGTTTAGGGGATTTATTTTTTGCAGAAGAGCAGAGGCCTCTATGCCCGCTATGCTTACCAGAAACTCCATGTCAGTCAGGGCACTGCACAATCGGACTTCGTGCCTGTCTTCACAGATGGCTCGGAATCTGGGGACCCAGTGGGATCGGCCACTGCAAGTTGTGATCCATAGCGGATCAGCTTACGAACCATCTACTCAACAGAATTACACTCTATCTCTCTTTCCCTGAACCACACAATGGTTTTGGGTTGTTTTACCTCTGAGCAGTACACTTTTGCACACATTGGGCTAAATGGCCAGGTCACAAGGAGGGAAGGTTGGGAAAGGGTACCCACTGGAAAACTGTTAGAAAACAGATGGTAGCTTTAGTCAAGGCAATAGAACATGCTCTTAACGTGCACAGGATATGTCTTTCCCGAACACAGGGCCATGGCTTTACGTCCCATCCGATGACCGGTGGCATTTCTAAGCCAATCGATGTCCCCTACTGACCGAGGGCAGTGGGAGGGTTAGCAGAGATAAATCTCAACGCTGGCACAGGTTCTCTTCCGACTCTCTGCACAGTGGCTAAGCATCATCGTCAGCGTGCGATTTATACTGATTCGCATATTAGCTACAGATTTTATCTCAGTCGTGCTTTGATCTCATTCTGTTTTTCCCAAGATCTGCTGGCCGCTCCATCGTCTGATCACCCCTTAACCATCAAGATATGTTGGATGTCCGGACACACAATAATCAAGGGCAAATGACTCGGAAGATGATTTTGCCAGGTCCTTATCCGGCACTCCATGGCCAGTTCCATACCTGGATTTCCGTCGGTGTTTCTCCACTGAGCTCCTTTGGCAGCCATCTTGATAGAAAAGATTCACAACAAACTTTTCCAAATCAATCCTGTTGTCAAGCGGGGGGGCGGGGGGGCTCAATCGGTAGCGCGCCAGGCTCGTAATCTGTAGTTCCCAGGTTCAAGTCCCAGCTGGGTCAGCGTTGAGATTTATCTCCGCAAAATTCCCCTCCCTGCCCACGGTCAGTAGGGGACACAGATGAGCTTGGAAAGGCCGCCGTCCGTCTGATGGGACGTTAAGCCGTGGCCCCGTGTGCGGGAGAGCCATACCCTGTGCACGTTAAAGAACACACTGGATGGCCTTGACGGGAGGCTACCATCTGTCTCCCAGCAACTGTTCCAGTGGGTCCCCTCCTCCACCTTCTCTGAGCCTTCGGGGTCCATGTGACCTGGCCATTTAGCCCATGGTGCGCAAAAAAGTGCCGCTCAGAGGTAAAACAACCCAACCCAACCCTGTTGTCAAGCTGTGGCGGTCTTCTTTTTCACAGGAATTACAAAGATAAAGTTCAATTTACGAATTTTTTAAAGCTTTCTTTTCTTCTTCGGATCGACGATCAACCTAGCGTGAATTTCGTGACACGATTTTAACTGTCAAGCATATTTTAGTTGAATGTCCATGTTTTAACGCAGTTTTCATTTCAGTTCTCACTGTTTCAGCATTAGAGCCATTTATATTCGGACACTTTTCATCTGTTCATTCTTTTTTAATTCGTTTAGAAAACAAACAAAAATAGTTATTGTTTTCACTTTGATGTTTCTCCATACACCGAAGAGCCAAAACATTATGACCAGAGCATCTTCATGCAAATCGAAGCAACTGCAGATAAACGACGTCGCGTGTGAAGGTCATGAAACGGTATAAACAACACCCGATACTGAGCTCTGTTAATCAGCGTTATTCTTGTTCTTCAAATGGGAGAGGCAGGCAAAAATTGGAAACAGGCAAACTTCTTCTTCAAAGGCGATATGTTATTCTTCTTCTTATTCCTGTTTTTCTACTTTACGTTGTACTGGTTATTTTAATCAGATTGAATATTTTTCATGTATTTCTTTTGTTGTTCAATTAATTCATTACCATAATTTTTTTACACTTCTGTGTGTTATATGTTCATTATGTTTGAAATTTATTCTATTATTTTATAATCATTTACATTTTAACATTGATCGTGGATTCTGTTTTTTTTTTATATTTTTAAAGTTATATGTTTTGGAGCAATTTTATCCTTAGTTGAGTTTACGCGATAATTATTGAATATAATATTTGATATCAGTGGCGGCTCGTAGCTAAAATTAGTGGGGGTGCTGCTCCAGAAAATTTTTAGCCTTTGTTTCAAAATTGTGTAAAAGGAAACAAACATGTATAAAAAAAAATTATTCACAAACTTGATAAAATCGTAAAAGAACAAAATCAAACATTTTTTACTTACTTTAACCTAAATTGTTACAGTTCAAGCTTAATCTATTCATTTAAAAATGAAATCCATTCTTCTTGTTTTAATTTGCGCGAAAAAAAAATGAATCAAATAGAATAACTGGAAGCAGGATAATAATCTAATTCTACACTTTATCAGATTCAAGAATATGGTACACGGTTTTTAAGCACAACACACGCGGAGTAAAAAAAAACTACCTTCAACCAGCACGCCAGGGTCAGCACTGCGGGAACGACAGTGCTCTCTCTCTCCCTTGCAGCCTCGCATGTAGCTTCCTATGTGCGCATGCGCACAACAGTCAAACACCTCGCCGCTAGTACTGTGAAGCGCACAGTTCCGTACAAAGATTTTTGTATCTTTTTCATAAACTGGGGGATGGCTACTGACATTAAGCTTAAGGATTATATATTGTACAAGTATAAAGAAAGAATTAAAGAAAAAAGGACTCATTATATTAAATGATATCGATAATATCAAGTTGAAATTGGGGGTGCTGCAGTTCCACAGTGCCTATACGCTGGCCGCCACTGTTTGACATAATATTGAATATAATAATTGATACAATATTTGAAATATAATGTTTTATGATTAAAATACCAGCTTATAATTTTGTTAATTTTATTCTCTTCAAAGCCTTTACACAAATCTGGTTGCTTGCTCCTACAAGGAAGTGGAAAATCTCTGTGGAAATGAAGCTGCTTCCACTTTGAAAGAATTCACCAACCCCACCAACGATTTCATGAAGGTTCAATGTGACAAACTTGGAGCTGCTGTTACTTCAGTATTCAGAAAGGAGCGACGCCATCTCTACGCTCCATTTCTCTAAATTGTTTCGACGCAGAAACAAAATGTTTTGAGCTAATAAAATTGCTTTTGTTGAAACGTTCTCATATTTCCTTCCCTTATTTCCCATCACAAAATGTAAATTTATAAATAGGACTGTGCAGTCGCTCAACTAAATATCCGAACACTATGGTTGATTACAGAATTCAGAAAAAATATCTGACAACGATATTTTTTAGAAATGTACACAGTACAGTTTTTAGAACCGTTCACAGCAAACTGGAGCGTTTCTGAATTCTGTAATCAACCATAGTTTTCGGATATTTAGTTGAGCGACTGTATAATGTTGTTTCGTTGTTTCACTGCTCTGTCAAAATATCGGAGAGAATTTCCATGTTATGTCAATGGGAAGCGATATTAAATGCTCAACATTTCTGGAGCTCAACATTTCTTAGATTAATGAGACGGAGATGGTTGCTAAAGATCTCATTTAACTCTATTGAAATCTCGAATTTAAGAAATATTCTTTCAGTATTTAAAGAGTTATTATAAAAGCTGGAATAATTAACAACAAAGGGACTTCTTCTAAAAAAGTGGGGAGGGAGTGTCTCAGTCGGTGGCACACCAGGCTCGTAATCTGCAGTTTCCCGGTTCGAGTCCCGCCTAGGCCAGCGTTGAGATTTATCTTCACAAATCTCTTCGCCCTGCACTCGATCAGTAGGGGGCACCGATGGACTTGGAAAGGACGCCATGGCCTCGTTTCGATACACACTGGATGACTTTGACTGGAGTTGGGTTGGGTTGTTTTACCTCTAAGCGGCACTTTTTTGCACACCGTGGGCTAAATGGCCAGGTCACATGGACCCCGAAGGCTCAGAGAAGGCTGGGGGAGGGGACACAATGGAACAGCTGTTGGGAGACAGATGGTAGCCCCCCCCCCGTCAAGGCCATCCAGCGTGTTCTTTAACGTACACAGGGTATGGCTCTCCCGCACACGGGGCCACTTTTTTAGAAGAAGTCCCTTTGCTGTTAATTATTCCAGCTTTTATAATAACTCTTTAAATACTGAAAGAATATTTCTTAAATTCGAGATTTCAATAGAGTTAAATGAGATCTTTAGCAACCATCTCCGTCTCATTAATCTAAGAAATGTTGAGCTCCAGAAATGTTGAGCATTTAATATCGCTTCCCATTGACATAACATGGAAATTCTCTCCGATATTTTGACAGAGCAGTGAAACAACGAAACAACATTATACAGTCGCTCAACTAAATATCCGAAAACTATGGTTGATTACAGAATTCAGAAAAAATATCTGACAACGATATTTTTTAGAAATGAGTGAGTTGGCCATATTATTTTGATACTAGATCGTGTGGGCTCACTCACGGAAATATTGAGCGTGTGCAGTTACCGTTCACAGCAAATCTGTAGTTCCCAGGTTCGAGTCCCAGCTGGTTCAGCGTTGAGATTTATCTCCGCAAAATTCCCCGCCCTGCCCACGGTCAGTAGGGGACACCGATGGACTTGGAAAGGCCGCCGTCCGTCGGATGGGACGTTAAGCCGTGGCCCCGTGTGCGGGAGAGCCATACCCTGTGTACGTTAAAGAACACGCTGGATGGCCTTGACGGGGGGGGGCTACCATCTGTCTCCCAACAGCTGTTCCATTGTGTCCCCTCCCCCAGCCTTCTCTGAGCCTTCGGGGTCCATGTGACCTGGCCATTTAGCCCACGGTGTGCAAAAAAGTGCCGCTTAGAGGTAAAACAACCCAACCCAACTCCAGTCAAAGTCATCCAGTGTGTATCGAAACGAGGCCATGGCGTCCTTTCCAAGTCCATCGGTGCCCCCTACTGATCGAGTGCAGGGCGAAGAGATTTGTGAAGATAAATCTCAACGCTGGCCTAGGCGGGACTCGAACCGGGAAACTGCAGATTACGAGCCTGGTGTGCCACCGACTGAGACACTCCCTCCCCACTTTTTTAGAAGAAGTCCCTTTGCTGTTAATTATTCCAGCTTTTATAATAACTCTTTAAATACTGAAAGAATATTTCTTAAATTCGAGATTTCAATAGAGTTAAATGAGATCTTTAGCAACCATCTCCGTCTCATTAATCTAAGAAATGTTGAGCTCCAGAAATGTTGAGCATTTAATATCGCTTCCCATTGACATAACATGGAAATTCTCTCCGATATTTTGACAGAGCAGTGAAACAACGAAACAACATTATACAGTCGCTCAACTAAATATCCGAAAACTATGGTTGATTACAGAATTCAGAAAAAATATCTGACAACGGGGCACTCGATCAGTAGGGGGCACCGATGGACTTGGAAAGGACGCCATGGCCTCGTTTCGATACACACTGGATGACTTTGACTGGAGTTGGGTTGGGTTGTTTTACCTCTAAGCGGCACTTTTTTGCACACCGTGGGCTAAATGGCCAGGTCACATGGACCCCGAAGGCTCAGAGAAGGCTGGGGGAGGGGACCCACTGGAACAGCTGTTGGGAGACAGATGGTAGCCTCCCGTCAAGGCCATCCAGCGTGTTCTTTAACGTGCACAGGGTATGGCTCTCCCGCACACGGGGACACGGCTTAACGTCCCATCCGACGGACGGCGGCCTTTCCAAGTCCATCGGTGTCCCCTACTGACCGTGGGCAGGGCGGGGAATTTTGCGGAGATAAATCTCAACGCTGAACCAGCTGGGACTCGAACCTGGGAACTACAGATTACGAGCCTGGCGCTCTACCGACTGAGCCACCCCCGCCCCCACTTTGACTGGAGACTAACATCTGTCTCCGAACAGCTGGCCAGTGGGTCTCCTCCACGCAACCTCCTCTGAACCTGCGGGGTTCTTGTGTCCTGGCCATTGATCGTGCAAAAAATGCCGATCAGGGGAAAAGAACCCAACCAAAAAAGTGTTATCAAAATTGACGGAAATCTAAATTATTTTCAGACGACTCTTTCACATACAATTATTTTAGTAAACTTTTTTTTTAATTTCCAACCTATAGGACAGATAAGGATCCTAGAAGTTATTCCTTGCTTTCACAGGCCTTCTCATACAAAGCCATGCCCTATTAAGACCGAAATCACTGCTGACCACTGCCTCAGATAGAGCTAGCAAAACACACAGAGTTTGTCTTGCTGGAACAGTCGCTAGCTGCCTAATCACTATACCAGTTAAGTTTTGATTGGCTTTTGAGATAAATTCTTATGGGTAGTAACTTTTGCGGTTAACTATTCCAACTTCCATAACCCTTTAAATAGTGAACGAATATTTCTGAAATTAGAGATTTAGATAGATTCCATTTAGCTCTTTTTTTTACATTTAGAGTCATTGATGAAAAACTGGGCGGGGGTGGCTCAGTCGGTAGCGCGCCAGGCTCGTAATCTGTAGTTCCCATGTTCGAGTCCCAGCTGGGTAAGCGTTGAGATTTATCTCCGCAAAATTCCCCGCCCTGCCCACGGTCAGTAGAGGACACCGATGGGCTTGGAAAGGCTGCCGTCCGTCGGATGGGACGTTAAGCCGTGTCTCCGTGTGTGGGAGAGCCATATCCCGTGCACGTTAAAGAACACGTTGGATGGCCTTGACGGGAGGCTACCATCTGTCTCCCAACAGCTGTTCCAGTGCGTCCCCTCCCCCAACCTTCTCTGAGCCTTCGGAGTCCATGTGACCTGGCAATTTAGCCCATGGTGTGCAAAAAAGTGCCGCTCAGAGGAAAAACAACCCAACCCATTGATGAAAAAATTTACTCTTCAAGATATTAAGTTGGCCTTGACATGACACGGGAGTTCTTTAATATTTTGGTAGGGCAACTGTATTATTATTCAGCTTAAACATCTAATTATGGATTAGCTGGACTTTTTTTTAAACATGATGATCATGATTTTGAAACATGATGATGAAGTAATATTTAAGAAAGAGTTTTCAATTACATGAAAATAAAGCATTTCTTCATAGATTAATCACATGTGAATCACGAATCAATTTAGATGGCAGTAATAACTACAATTCTCTGTTCTTGAAGAACTATCATATGATTACAAAAAATATACACCTCCTAGCCAATTTATTATGAGCACCAAACTAATACTTCGTTGTACAGTCGCTCAAAAAAATATCCGAACACTATGGTTGATTACAGAATTCAGAAAAAATATCTGGCAACGATATTTTTTAGAAATGAGTGATCTGGCAACCTTCGTGTCACGTGACACGAAGGTTGCCAGATCACTCATTTCTAAAAAAATATCGTTGCCAGATATTATCATGGTACAGTTCTCGAATTGCCAGATCGTATGGCTCTCCCGCACACGGGCCACGGCTTAACGTCCAATCCGACGGACGGCGGTCTTTCCAAATCCATCGGTGTCCTTTACTGACCGTGGGCAGGGCGGGGAATTTTGCGGAGATAAATCTCAACGCTGAACCAGCTGGGACTCGAACCTGGGAACTACAGATTACGAGCCTGGCGCTCTACCGACTGAGCCACTACCGCCCCCACTTTGACTGGAGACTAACATCTGTCTCCGAACAGCTGGCCAGTGGGTCTCCTCCACGCAACCTCCTCTGAACCTGCGGGGTTCTTGTGTCCTGGCCATTTATCTTGCAAAAAATGCCGATCAGGGGAAAAGAACCCAACCAACCCCCATGGTACAGTTCTCGAATTTCAAAGTTTTCAATTCTCTGCACACAGTTCTCGTTGAAATGGGTTTTGATGTACTGCTATTGGTCATCTCTCTCAGCTGATGGTCTGTTTTGCTGTAGATTTCATGATGTACTGCTATCGGTCATCTCTCTCTCTCAGCTGATGATCTGTTTTGCTGTAGATTTCATGATGTACTGCTATCGATCATCTCTCTCTCAGCTGATGATCTGTTTTGCTGTAGATTTCATGATGTACTGCTATCGATCATCTCTCTCTCAGCTGATGATCTGTTTTGCTGTAGATTTCATGCTCACAAAAGTCTGTTCCTCTCTGTCAGACCCTTTTTCCTCCTTCATTTGTCATGATTAGCGAACTTTTTATAACTATTGCCATCCTCCATGCACTGGGGATATTGTGCCCCGTGAATTTCCGATGAGTTTCATCATCTCCGTTACGGAGTCCATCGCGTTCCAAAGAAGAGCCCTTTTTCGGAGTCGGTCAAGAACAGTCTTTTTACCCATGTGGCACTTAACATTCCATCATGCCTCTACAGCATTTATGTGACTTTGAAGTGATGTAGAATGCTTAGTTCAGTAAGAAACTTTTCATACATTGACAAGTTTCATGGTACTTCGGTGGCTGGGGTGGCTCAGTTGGTAGCGCGCCAGGCTCGTAATCTGTAGTTCCCAGGTTAGAGTCCCAGCTGGGTCAGCGTTGAGATTTATCTCCGCAAAATTACCCGTCCTGCCCACGGTCAGTAAGGGATACCGATGGGCTTGAAAAGGCCGCCGTCCGTCGGATGGGACGTTAAGCCGTGGCCCCGTGTGCGGGAGAGCCATACCCTGTGCACGTTAAAGAACACGCTGGATGGCCTTAATGGGAGGCTACCATCTGTCTCCCAACAGCTGTTCCAGTGGGTCCCCTCCCCCAACCTTCTCTGAGTCTTCGGGGTCCATGTGACCTGGCCATTTAGCCCATGGTGTGCAAAAAAAAAAAGTGCCGCTCAGAGGTAAAACAACCCAACTGCTTCATTTCAGGCGGAAGAATCAGGAAGGGAGTTCTTTTACGAAAAATGAAATTAAAACAGTTAACATTTCGGTTTTAAAATATATTTTTTTTATAATGGGTGAATTAACTTCATTCATTGTTGAATTTAGGTTATGCATCTTTATAAAATATAACATATTTTAGGAAATAATTAACTCTTTACAGAAGAAGAATTATTTTTGAAAATAATAACCTCCTTAGAAGAACACCGTTGTTAAATATTATAATACCGAAGTCTTATACCGCTGAATTGAATGTTATAATACCGAAGCCTTATACCGATGTTTACTCACTACCCTGTATAAATAGTCCACATATATTAATTTGTTAACGTGAAATGGAATTGTTCGAATGGAAGTAACTTCCCTGATAAAGGAGAGAAAACTTTCACGAAAACGCTGAATTTCGAGAGACACGTGAATAATTTCAACGCAGAAATGTTCTGACTTAACCCTTTCAGGACCATAAGGTTTCTAAGAGTAAATATTAGTATGTAACTGTTTATTTTAGTTTGTTTAGACGTAAAATAAACAAAAATCAGAAGAAAAATACATAACAATGCGTAGTTTTTTTTGGAATTTTATGGGAAATATTTTTCCCAATGGACTATAAAGGTAACACAAATTATAGTTAGGCTTATTATGCAATGTCTTTTATTTATTGGTTTATTATAACAAAATGTTAACTGAAATAATACAAAATTATGAAATAAAATTACTATACAAAATGATGTGCTAATTATGATATTCTGCGAAGCAATTTCTTTTGGTAGTGAGGCAAAGATGGACATTGCACATAGTACATATAGTATGCGTCCTGACAGTTCTGTTTTTGTTTTCTAAACGTTCCCGTTTACGTAGTTGCGTTCGGCATACGTTCTATTTTGACATTCTGTGTAAAAAATGCAGATAAGGTTATAATTAAATACGACAATCACCAATTTTAAAATGGGGAAAAATGTTTCCCTTAGTCGTGAAAGGGTTAACCATTACACTGCGCTCCGCAGGTCGATTCTATTCTGCCAAAAAAAAAATATTAGTTTGTTTTCTAACGTCATTTAAAAACTTATTTAAAATATTCAAACTTGCACACCTGCCTAAACCTAACGACTTTCAGACAAACACAATATTCATAATTTCGGGGCTTACAATAATTGTATAATATGTTTTTCAAAAATTAACGAAATAAAAATGTATTTCGACGAGTTTTATGTAAGCAGTTTTGAAAGTAATATATTTTGATCTTTAGGATATTAAAATATTCATCAGTCTTATTCATTGAGCATCGCATTGGTAATTACTGAGGTTTATTTATGTCAATTGTTAATATTTGTCTGTTTAGAATTTATGAATCCTTCGGGTTTGCGTAAATTGATTCCGTCTATTTTTTTTTTATAATAATGACGCTCATTTTAATTAGCAACTCGATATAAAACAACGATAGATATATTAGGGTTGGGTTGTTTTACCTCTGAGCGGCACTTTTTTGCACACTATGGGCTAAATGGCCAGGTCACATGGACCCCGAAAGTTCAGAGAAGGTTGGGGGAGGGGACCCACTGGAACAGCTGCTGGGAGACAGGTGGTAGCCTCCCGTCAAGGCCATCCAGCGTGTTCTTTAACGTGCACAGGGTATGGCTCTCCCGCACACGGGGCCACGGCTTAACGTCCCATCTGACGGACGGCGGCCTTTCCAAGACCATCGGTGTCCCCTACTGACCGTGGGCATGGCGGGGAATTTTGCGGAGATAAATCTCAATGCTGACCCAGCTGGGGCTCGAACCTGGGAACTACAGATTACGAGCCTGGCGCGCTACCGACTGAGCCACCCCCGCCCTTCAAATCAAGAGGGACTCTATTTGGATAACAATAGCACTTCTTTCGACGATTAAAATGTTTATTAAATCTCATAACACAAAACATAGGTAAGCTTAATTACGCTCTGTGTCAGATTTGTAAGTTTGGAAAATTTTTGTTTCATCAAAAAATCGTCCAGTGTGTCCATTAAGGCCCAGATGATGCAGGAATTTAATAAAAGTTATCCGAGATTTAACAATTTATTAATATTCGTATTTCTAGTGTTCACCTAAATAGAATGAAATAGTATCTCTATATTTGTATCAGTTATCGATAAAAATATATAATTTTTTGTTTCATTTACTTCGAAAACAAGCATTATATTTGCAAAACGAATTGACAAAAATGAACTACAACGGGATAATTAAAAATTTTTAACGGATTTCATTGGGGAAATGGAACTTCTCATCACGCTCTTATATACTCCAAGGGGAAAAGGGGCGGGGGTGGCTCAGTCGGTAGCGCGTCAGGCTCGTAATCTGTAGTTCTCAGATTCGAGTCCCAGCTGGGTCAGCGTTGAGATTTATCTCCGCAAAATTCCCCGCCCTGCCCACGGTCAGTAGGGGACACCGATGGGCTTGGAAAGACCGCCTTCCGTCGGATGGGACGTTAAGCCGTGGCCCCGTGTGCGGGAGAGCCATACCCTGTGCACGTTAAAGAACACGCTGGATGGCCTTGACGGGAGGTTACGATCTGTTTCCGAAAAGCTGCTCCAGTGGGTCTCCTCCCCCAACCTACTCTGAGCCTTCGGGGTCCATGTGACCTGGCCATTTAGCCCATGGTGTGCAAAAAAAGTGCCGCTCAGAGGTAAAACAACCCAACCCAACCCAAGGGGAAAAACTTTCTAAAAATGTTTCTGAGTATAAAGAAAACTATTTCATAGAAAAATGTAACTCATCAAACATGCAAAGCTGCCAACTGTGATTTAATGAAGAATGTGAAAAATCAGCATGACAGTATTAAGCATAGTAGTTTAAGGCAATGCTACACTGCTCGACATTGAAAGTGCCCCACCCAGAAGGACATGTCGTACAAATAGATGAGTGGGTGTGCGCAGTTGAGATATGCAAATGATGATAATCCGGAGCCAATGACGTGTGTGGCTCAAGAGATAAAAGGTGCAAGAAGGAACAGGGATGGTATTGTGTTTATGCAGGTGGAAGTCGTGCGAACGGTTGAGATTACGTGGTTCCGCTTGGAAACTGTTCAGTGAAGGCTGAAAATGCCTGGTACACGCCGTCTGCAGATTTATCGCCATTTGGATGCTTTTGAGAGAGGAAGAATTATTGGCCTATGTGAAGCTGGATGGACTAAACGTCGTGTCTCTGCCCATGTTCATTGGGATGCACGAACTGTTGGACGCTGTTGGCAACAGTGGCGAAATGTAGGTTCTAGCGTGTGTCGCAGAGGGAGTGATGCCATCCGACAGACGTCAACACGTCTTTATAGGCGCATTGTTCATCACCACAGAGCACTGAAGGCGATATTCGATAGGATATGTCAGCAGCCATGGACGTCCCCAAAACGATCCGAATGGTAAATCAAAGGTTGCAAGAGGCTCACCTGCGCTCTAGGCAACCATTACGTCGACTGCCATTGACTGCAAACTATCGCAGCGCTCGTCTGGCTTGGTGCCGAAGTCGTGCAAACTGCAATCATGAATGGAACACTGTTGTGTTTAGTGATGAATCCAGTTTCTGTCTGGATGCTTACGATTGACGGTTCGTGTATGGCAACAACCTGGTGAGAGGACGGATCCAACTTTTGTTCGCGACTGCCAGAACCCCCCAGCCAGGCATAATGGTATGAGGTGTTATTGGATATGACAGCAGGTTACCTCTTGTCCGCATCACAGGCACACTGACAGCTGCACGATACGTTAGTGCGGTTCTGCAGCCGTTTTGTTACCGTTCCTGAGAGGCATGCAGCAGCCCATTTTCCAGCATGATAACGCCTGTGTACACACTTTTAGGGTCTCCAGACAATGTTTGCAACATGTTCAAATATTGCCATGGCCAGCACGATCTCCAGATTTATCCCCAATAGAAAATCTGTGGGACCACAGTGGACGACGTGTGCAATCCTCTCACTGGCCGGCGCAGAATCTCAATGAATTATGGTAGCAAGTCAACGCTGCTTGGTGTGAAATTCCTCAGGACTATATCCGTCGACTGTATGACTCCATGCCTCGCCGTATTGCCGTTCACGGCGATGCAATCACCTACTGAGGTAGTCACATTGTGCTGCATTATCTCGTCATCTAACCGCTGTAAGTGGCTGCAAATTAAATCATGGTATGCTATAATGTATTGCTATGTGTATGCTACATTTCACCCCTATTCCCTCACTCCTTCTGGGTGAGACAATTTCAATGTCTTGCAGTGTATATTTCTCTTGTTGTTTAATGTTTGGAGTGTATTTTTTTTTAATTTTCTTGTCCATGTCTGGTGCTATTCTTATATTGAATTTATTGCTCACTCTTTGGATTTTTTCAAAAAGACCTCTATGATACGACAATGTTTTTCACTGAAGTTACAGTTTCAACTTTTATGGGGGGGGGGGGGGGGTTCCGATGAAATTTCAGCACGATTTTCACTTTGTTTCGTTTTATTTATCTACTTTTCGCTTTTTTATAATTAAAATAAAATTTGCTGGATGTTTTTTTTTTCTTTGATGAAATTTTAGTACAGTTTTCCTTTTGTTTCATTTTATTTATCAACTTTTATGGGGGGGTTTTTCGGATGAAATTTGCTCAACGGTTTTTCTTCTTTTTTTTTGAAGAAATTTCAGCACGATTTTCATTTTGTCTCATTTTATTTATCTACTTGTGTAATGTTCAGAGCGTCAATTGAAGGAGATCTTGATCGGCGGCCGGTAGCTCAATGGTGCAAAACACCTGACATGCTGTCAGGAGGTCGTGGATTCGCATCCCACCCGGCAAAAAATAATTTTTCGTCTAATATTGATCGATGTTAAATGCAGAGGGATATCTTCCTTCATAAACAAATTACGTTTTTATTCATAAGAAGGATTTTTCGTTTCGTAACAAAGCTACATTTTTTCCATAATCTGTTGGTTTCTATTTGTACGGTTTCGATTTATATGGTAATGTCGCGGTACCTATATACAGTGTAAAGAACCCATCTACGAGGTACAGGTGTAATCTTATTTTATTAAATTGCTTTTGTATCCAAAAGAAAAAAAAAACTGTTTTTCAAGCGAAAGACAGTAAAATTCTGAAATCCATTTTTTTTTCACCTCTTAATTCGAAACGGAGGGCTGCTTCGTATATCGCCTCGCCCGGAAGACATTTTCTGGATCCGCCCCCCTGTGCAGAAGTATCAAGTACCGGAACGGCGTCCCAGTTCGATAATTTGGAAGCAAAGAACCAGAACAGTGTTCAATTCCAATGATTCGGAAAGACAAATAGCGAAACGGAGTTCCATCCCAATGATTTGTGAACACAAGTAGTGGAACGGCATTCGAGTAAACTGATTTGTGATCATAAGTATCGGAAAGGAGTTCCATTACGTAAAGGGCTTTCAACTAGGCTTCGTCCTAGGCGTCCACCTAGTTCGCCTATATGGACGATATGTCCCTGATGTTTGGAAACTCAAGTATCGATGCCGCTTTCCGATTGAATTTCAAGAACGGTTTTCATCATTACATCTATTACTCAAAAACACACTCTACGCGACTGGTAATCTTTAAATAAATAAAAATAAATACCCTTAAAGCATCTGCTTGCCAAAGAGGTGTGAATGGAACCTGTCAGTATAATAAGCCGAAGAGAAGATCTGTGAGGAAGGGAAGACCTCAGCAGAAAGACAACAAACATTCATGCCTTACAGGGGGTTGAACTCAGGTTGCATTGTCATTAATGAACAGAATTAGCTTATTTAATTTGACTCTAAAATTATAAGAGCTAATCACTTTGGAATGCAGATTTTGGAATGCAAATAAGTACCCTTAAAACATCTGCTTGCCACAGAGGTGTGAATGGAACCTGTCAGTATAATACGCCGAAGAGAAGATCTGTGAGGAAGAGAAGACCTCAGCAGAAAAACAACAAACATTCATGCCTTACAGGGGGTTGAACTCAGGTTGCATTGTCATTAATGAACAGAATTAGCTTATTTAATTTGACTCTAAAATTATAAGAGCTAATCACTTTGGAATGCAGATTCATTCAATGATTATTTAAAATCATTTAATATTTCGTTATATTTTATTTCTTTATTTTAATTATAATTATATTATTGTATAGAATATAGTGGTAAATCGATAAATGATTTCACGGCATCATTATTAACTCACAAGAAGGGATAACGCTTTTTTGCCGGTTAGATTTATTTACACCAGTGTTGCAATGTGCTATTTACATGGGGCCGAGTGCTTTCGACTCTACTCGGCAGTCATCATCAAGGCGGCGTACAATTCCTTGGAGATGCGGATTGTTGGTGACTAGTTAAGTTAAAATAATACCTTTTTTTCATGCAGACATTTTTGCTGACGAGAGTTCTGCAGCAGAAGGAAGTTTCAGCATGCTAGTGGATTATTTTTGCTTAACCTAATCTGTCATTAACAACAATCCGCCTCTACAAGGAACTGTACGCCGCTCTGATGATGACTGCCGAGTACAGTCGAAAGCGCTCGGCCCCATGTGAATAGCACATTGAAGTACTTGTTTAAATAAATCTAAACGGACAAAAAAGCGTTGTCCATTCCTTTGAATTAAGAATTATATAAATTTCTATTTTAAATTTGTATGTGATCATGTGATGACGAAGTAAGTTATTATTCAGAAATTTTGCTTTTAATCATTTAAGCGCTTTTCTGATCACGTGAGAGGAGTAAAGAAACAGATAAATACGTAATCGATGTGATTTTAAGAAATGACCATTTGCAGTCCCCCAAACTGATTTTAATATTTTCAAAATGGTCGCCATGAAAAATACGCAGATGAATATTAATATGTGAAAATGATTCTCATTGTTACCTGTATCTGGCATTATAAACCTTCAGCAGACGCAACAAATTAAAATCTTAATTATTCAAAATTCTGAACAATGTAACTGAAAAACAATTAAAGAGTTTAAAGGATATCTTTCCTTAGAAGCGTTAAGCCTAAATGCGTCTTTATAATACGATTGTAAGTGTCCTTTGATTCGCCATTAGAGTATTGAGTGCGAATAGATATTTATAGTGCATTAGTTGATAGATAGTATATACTGAGTATTTTTGTGTAAGGGCAGGATGTCGACTGCCGATTGTACGCGCAGAGCGTTTAATGTAGGCCAACGCGCCTCAGATTTTCTAAGGAGGCGCAGGGAATGCCTCCGTAGAGGTTGGAGACGAGTGAAAAAGACTTGTTTGTCTTGTTTTAGCTCCTGTTGCAAAGGAAGTATGGAGAGGAGCAGTATGCAGATTCACCCACCAGCAAGATCAACATTTTACATCCCCTCCCCTCATACTGACAATAAATTCAATAAGTTCGAACTACAAAACATTCCACTTAAAAGATACATCTCAGAACCATTTTCAGTGGATGCCTACAGGAAACCTACCACGTTACAACAGGATTTCCCACAAATAGATTCCGCCTTGACGAAGAGGTGTGATTCAGGATCTTCAACTTCTTCAGTCGCCGCTGAAAAAATGGTGAAGCAGATTCTAGAAATAGACAACAGATTTCCATCAGACAGTTTGGTTCCAAGAGAGGAAGACTCTGTGGAAATAAGAAGTGATGTCTCCACTCCTGAAATGGGAGACGAATATGATGTCATCCTCTTCGCATTCCGTGTCGTGTTGGCATTATCTATTTTACATCTGTTGATTGTCCTGTATGCCTTATGGTAGACTTCATGTGTGAGAATTCTGCGAATGAAATATGAGAGTGCAAACAGGTGAAATGGGAAAGTGGAGAGAATGCCAAACTAAAGAGAAAACGAAAAGGTAAAAAAGTTGAAAAAAAGAAAAAAAAAAAAAAAAGAAAAAAAAATGTCTCCCCCAAAAGCCACCCTCAGACGTCCTAGATCGTGGGAGACGGGCAACATCCATTATCTGTTGATTTCCTCAAAAGTTCCTTTTTTCTTTAGGGAAAACCTCAGGTAATGGATGGCTAACATGAGGCTCTGGTACAACACACACACATTCACTCACTCACTCACTACATGCATTCACTCGCTCGCTCGCTCACTACATGCATTCACTCGCTCGCTCACTACATGCATTCACTTACTCGCTCACTACATTGCGTACACATACTGCATTCACTCGCTAACTCCATGCGTTCACTCGCTAACTCCATGCGTTCACTCGCTCACTCCATGCATTCACTCGGTCACTCCATGCATTCACTCGCTCACTCCATGCATTCACTCATTCGCTATACATATTCACTCATTCACTATACGTATTCACTCATTCAGTATACGTAGCCACTCATTCAGTATGCGTAGTCACCCATTCACTATACGTATTCACCCATTCACTATACGTATTCACTTATTCACTATACGTATTCACTTATTCACTATACGTATTCACTTATTCACTATACGTATTCACTTATTCACTATACGTATTCATTCATTATACGTATTCACTCATTCACTATACCCTTCACTCATTCGCTATATACATTCACACATTCACTATATGCATTCACTTATTCACTACATATATTCTCCTTGAGGAACTGGCCTTATGGCGAAGGAGCATTTGAATATTGTATTTTGCTTTTGTTCTTTTTTGAAAAGCCCGACACTTTAGTTAAACAAAAGTAGCAATCATGCAAGTGACTAGTTGGCTCACGCCAAACCATTGGAACTGCAAAGGGCATGGATTTTATCTTGCCTTTCAACCATTCACTCAAGCCAACAAAGCATGAAATGCAGCATACATGTGGAGCCCATGTTTTGTCCTGATATCCAACATGACAATCAAAATACAAGTTATAGGCTTCCTTTTCAATCTTTGTCAAAGAACGACCCCGTGATTTTAAAATATAATTACCACACACATAACAAAACTTATCTGGCACATTAACACATCCACTACTCTGCCTTTGTGCCATTTAAACGCCAAAATTCACTCTGCAACGTATAACACGTGTTCCTCCTACAATGAAATCAACAAGAATGGCGGTCCGAGGTTAGGTTACTGTTACATGTTTTCCCGACTTGTCAACCAGTGTTGCCAGTCACAAAAAGTAAAATATCTAGTATCATCCCAATTGCCTAGAGGTGTTGGTATAGGAAGATCTGAATAAGAGTCAAAACGACCAATAGCATAAAAACGCACGTGCTAGCCATTTTTTAAGTCCAGATCTGAAATCAGCATTTAACTATAAATTACAATTAAATGTTTTGTTCTTCTGGGAGTTTGAAGAATAATTTTCGGACTGTTTTTTCATTGTTATGAGAGAGATAAGACCGTCCCGGTACCGAATGGTTAGTGTGCTTAATTACTGATGAAAGGGACTAGGGTTCGACCCCAGATAAGGGTTGAATGTTTCGTTTTAGTGTGTTCTTTTTTCTGAGGTCCCGCCTTCTTCACAGACCTACTCTTTGCCATATTATACAGATCGATTCGTGTGAGTCCACTGTGGCAAACAGCTCCTGGAGGGATACTGACAACCATACCAAAAGTCATAAAATCGTTTCAGTTTTATTTTGTAACTCTACCACTGGTCTTTTTTATCCGATATTTTTATTTAAAAAACATTTAATTTAAAAACTTCAAAATTTTTTCATAGATGATACCATGGAATCAATACGATTCCAGCGAGGTTTAACTTAAGTAAAATTATTAAATTGATATTATTATTGTACTAACTGATTTCAAATTTCAATTTAGTTAAGGTATACTTAGGTAGAACAAAATAATAATATTTTTGGGTTACTAAATTTTCGATATACTGTATATAGGGTGTTTCAAAACTCTCTGTACAAATTTCAATGGGAGATAGGTAACACCAAGACAAACCTTTTTTATTTAGGAATGTTTGTCCGCTGACGTAACCCTTCGGTGCTAGAAGGCGCTGAGAGAAATATCGGTGAAGCTGGTACAAAAATGAATGGAAACAAGTGTGAACAACATGTTTATTTAAAAAAGGTGCTCAGAGTTACGACCGGCAACAGCATTGCATGCATGACAGCGCCAGAGCATTGATTGCCGTACATGTTGAAAGATTCCCGGAATTTCGAGAACAGTTGTAACGGCGACAGCGATTCTTGCGACGAGGTCTTCATCTGAGTCAATGGGAGTCTCGTATATGAGGTTCTGTGTCCCCAGACGAAGAAATCGATACACGTTAAATCGGGCGATCTTTGTGGCCAGGCGACGGGTCCACCCCGGCCTATCCATCGGCCCCCAAAAGTGGTGTTCAGATAATTCCGCACGTCATTGCTGAAGTATGTTGGCGCCCCGTTGTGTTGAAACCACATTCGTCTACGAATAACCACGGGAACATCTTCCAGCAGTCCCAGCAACATTTCTTCAAGAAATACCCGATAAATCTGCCCGTTGAGTCGGGAAGGCAAGCAAGTATGGCCCAATCAAAATGTCATGGACGAACATGTCCAAACATTGACGGCAAACTGTTGTTGATGACCATGTGCCATTGTGGCATCTGGATTTTCATGCGCCTAAACGTGAGAATTTTGCACATTAAAGACACCCTCACGTGTGAAAGAGGCCTCATCTGAGTAGAGCACATGAGTCGGGAAATCATGCTGCAGAAACCAGCACACGAATTCCACACGAAGAGGGTAATTCTGAGATTGCAATGACTGGACTCTCTGACGATAAAACGGATGTAAGTGCTGCTCATGCAACACTCTCCACACCAAGACGTGGTGTGGAGAGTGTTGTAATGTAAGTATGATATAAGTAAGTATGATAGCTTATTAAAGCATAAAGGCCATCAAGTGAAGTCTGTACATTTCAGTTTTTAGAGAGTCACGGAAAATGTTTCGGGGCATACAAATGTAAATAACATAATACAGTGTAGTTTACCTAATGTAATTTTAATGATAAAAGGTTCTGAAGTTGTATTAGTCACTTTATCTGGATATCTAGAGAACTAATAACAAGATCCCGATATATTAAAGATAACAAAGCATTAAAACTGGAACTATATATTTAAACCCTGCTGAGGAGTGGTCAA
This sequence comes from Ryuthela nishihirai, assembly GCA_038380435.1. Classification (NCBI taxonomy): domain Eukaryota; kingdom Metazoa; phylum Arthropoda; class Arachnida; order Araneae; family Heptathelidae; genus Ryuthela; species Ryuthela nishihirai. The sequence goes on along the minus strand of JAWZYU010000001.1, from coordinate 17,961,103 downwards.
CTTCACAGGGTCCTGGTGCTGACCATTTATACTTAATGGACTAGACTTGTTTATGGATTTGAGCTTGATTATGGATCCTGGACTTGCTGCACTGGTGGGCCTCTGTTGAGGGAGTGTCTGCCGCTGTGTTTTCTGTTTGATTCTGGGTTGCCAGCTCTAAGTGAACAGAGGCATGGGATACCTTATATCAGCTGGTGGCTAATCCTAATCAGAGGCCATCGCAGGTACCTGAACCTTACTTAGCTAGTTGGGCATCGTCAAGCCTAAACTGGAGTAATGTGTCTCAGGCAGGCCATGTGGCTCTTGAAAAAGCCCACTTGAAAAGGTGGTGCCTGATGTTCCTACCAGCATTGGTGACTTCAGCCTTTAGCAGAGGAGGAACAGGTCTTTGCCCCATGCCTGCGATCAGGGGGCTGTTTGATATTGTTGGCCCTACCAATCTCAATAAACCTAATTTCTTTAAAAATCCTACTAATCATTTTCTCTCTGCAGGAACGTGGAACGTGAGGACATTACATAGAGATTATTCTCTTGATGTCCTCATGCAGGAATTCCAGCGCTATAACCTAGATATTCTAGGCTTGCAAGAGACCAGATGGACAGGTAAAGGTGAGATACTTAAAAATAACTTTAAATTTCTCTTTACAGGGAGGGAGGATGGAAAGCATCAACAAGGCGTGGGTCTGCTGCTCAGCAGACATGCTAGTGATGCTCTTCTAGGATATGAGTGCATTAATGAAAGGTTTCTTACAGCAAAATTTCAGACAAGCATTAAAGACTTGAATGTTATCTGCTGTTATGCCCCCACTGAGGATGCTGATGAGGATGAGAAGGATAGGTTTTATGGACAACTTCAGGATATTTTGAATTCTGTCAAGAAAGGAGATATTACCCTTGTTCTAGGTGACTTCAATGCCAAAGTTGGTACTGACTCTGATCTTTGGGGAGGGGTGATAGGCCCTTTTGGTATTGGTAGCTGCAATGGCAATGGGCAACATCTCCTACAGGTAAGTAAACTCAATGGTTTCAGAATAACTAACACATATTACAAACACCGCGACATACATAAATACACATGGGTTTCACCTGATGGGCTGCATAGGAATATGATTGATTATATATTAATTAACAGCAAATGGGCTAGTTCTGTTAGAAATACCAGGGCATATAGGGGAGCTGAAATTGGATCTGACCATTACCTTGTTAAAAGTGTCTTGCAACTCAAACTTAAAAAGTGTTGTGCTAGGGTTAAAAAATTTACCTTTAATACTGAAGCTCTGAAAGACCCAGTTATAGCTAAAGCTTACCAAGATAGGTTACTTAGTCATTATGACAGTCATGGTTTGCTTAATACTGAAGTTGAGGAAGAATGGGGCCATTTTAAACAGGCTTTTTTCGAAACTAACAGTGCTCTTTTAGGAAAAAAGGAGCAGAGGAGGCAGAATTATTTCGGTGATAAGGCACTTGAGCTTATTTCAGAAAGAAGGAACTGCAGGAATGTCCTTAATCAGTACCCTACTAGTCCTAATAGAAAGGATTACAGAGAGCTTAATAAACGTGTAAAGGATCAGTTAGATACTGATAAGAATCTTTGGCATGATGGTTTGGCTGACAAAGCTGAGAAAGCAGTTAGGCAGCACAACAGCAGAGAGCTGTACCAGATAGTTATTGTTTTATGTGGTAGAAAACGGACAGGTATACAAGGATTGAAGGATAAAAAAGGTAAGGTTATAGAAGGTGAGGATTCTGTCATGACTAGGTGGGCTGAGCATTTCAGTGATGTTCTAAACAATGTAGTTAGTTCTACTCCCATTGTTTGAAATGATGATAGATTCATTGGCAGCTTTAATGTTGGCCCTATAACACAATCTGAAGTTATTTTGGCTATCTCTAAACTTAAACTTCATAAATCCCCAGGGGTAGATGAAATTACTACAGAAATGCTCAGAGCTGGGAATGTTTCGGTTACCACTTGGATGACTGAAATTTTGAATAACTTTTATGATAAAGGCATGGTTCCTAAAGCTTTTACCAGAGCTATTATTATCCCTATTTTCAAAAAAGGTGATCGCAGTTCTTGTGATAACTATAGGGGTATCAGCCTACTCTCTGTTCCAGGTAATGTTCTTTCCATGATTGTGCTTAATAGAATTAAGAATCTGGTTGACAGGCAATTGCGTGATGAACAATGTGGATTCAGAAGTGGTAGGGGATGTGTAGATCAGATATTTTCACTTAGGCAGATTCTTGAGAAATGTTTAGAGTTTCAGAAACCTTTGGTTGCTAGCTTTGTTGATTTCAAAAAGGCTTTCGACTCTGTTGATCGTCAAAATTTGTGGTTGATTGTGAGATCATATGGTATACCAGACAAGTTAGTTAACATAATGAAAGCTCTCTATAATAACACTGAGTCATGTGTGAGAGTTGGTAAGTCTTGTAGCAATTGGTTTAGCATTACTTCTGGTGTTCGACAAGGGTGCATTTTATCTCCTTTTCTCTTTAGTTTGGTTATTGATTATGTTATGCGAAATTCACTTCAAGGGAAAGATTTTGGCCTTAAATGGGCTGGAGATATGAAAATTTCTGATTTAGATTATGCTGATGATTTAGCCCTTTTGGCAAATGATGTTGATGAGATGAACTCTTTCATTCGAGCTGTTGATGAGACTGGTAGTAGAGTAGGTTTGGTTACAAACAGAGAGAAAACTAAAGTGATGAAAATTGGTCAGGCAGGTTGTGATTCAGTTAATCTGAATGGTTGCAGTCTTGAGTAGGTGTCACAGTTTAATTACCTTGGGAGCTGCGTAACTGATACTGGTGATGTGCGGCATGCGATTAACAGACGAATAGGTATTGCTGCCGGGACTTTTAAGAATCTATGGAGATTGTGGAGAAATAGGCGTATACACCTAAAGACTAAAATTAGACTGTATAATAGTTTGGTTCTCTCTAGGGTTAGTTATGGTAGGGAAACTTGGACGCTGTGTAAACAAGATAACAGGAAACTAGATGCTTTTGATTCTAGATGCTTACGCAGTATCTTGGGTATTAGGTGGTTTAACTTTGTAACTAATGATGAGGTTAGGCAAAGGAGTCTGCAACCTCCTTTAAGCAGCATATTGTGCAGAGAGAGACTCCGCTGGTTTGGCCATGTTGCCCGTATGGATAATTATAGATTGGCGAATAGGGTTATGAACAGTGTGCCTAGAGGCCTCAGAAGGAGGGGGAGACCTAGGATGCGGTGGGCAGACAATGTCAAACAGGACCTTGTTAGAATTGGTGTGCAGTGGCCGGATGCAGCAGATGTAGCTCAGGACAGATATGCTTAAAGAATTAAACTGCGTGGTCTGGTTGGACCTCCGTAGCCCATGGCTGCTTGAGGATGATGATGATATATTTATAAAAGTAAATTTGAATTTAGAAGAACCTTTATTATTGTGGAAAAGAGTAATGGTATTTAATGCTAAATACTTGTTCTATATTTAATGTTTATTGGAATTATTAAAGAATAAAATATTCAATAACTTGAACAAAGCGTACAGTTTATATTTTGCATCCATGGAGGATACACCATTTTTGCATAGATGTTTTATTATTTTCTTGGGACTTATTTTAACGAAATATTTAAAGAATTATTACCATGAATTGGACTCGGTACCGTATCGTCCTAAAGTCTAACTTTAGCTTAATACAATGCATCAAGCGTGTGGGGGAAAAAATCAATGTATAATTAAAAGTTCAGTTGTTTTATCTCTGAGAGTCACTTTTTTTTAACACAATTAACTAAATGGCCAGGTCAGAAGGATATCAAGGACAGGGCACCCACATCGTGAAGCGGGCCCCCAGGATCATTGGTGGGGGTCCCCCTACCTGCCGCTAAGTTTAAGGGTAGCGTGCTGCTCTACAGGATTTAGGATAAAATAAGTCAGTTTAAATGATGACATAAATGTAATATTTATACTTATTAAAAAAACTACATGAATTTACATGATAAAAACTTACAATAATATCAAAAATTATCTCAAAGTATATTTTCTAGCTTTGGTCGTCGCAGATTTTTTAATAACTTCAGTAAAATCAACTTGCTTAGCTAAATCATTTTCAATGCGCAAAATTACTCGATAATTAAGTCGCTGTTGACTAGTTGTGCTTCTTTGCCATGTTTTCAATGAATCTGCCAGTCTGATGAACGATCTTTCAGCTGAAGAAACAGGAACTGGTACTGTACAAAACAGTTTAATGGCGAGGCAGATATTGGCAAATATACCTTGCAGTTTTTTGTCGTAAATTGCGTTCAGAAGTCTAATCGGACTTCTTTCAATGCCGTAAACTGTCTTGTGAATACTTTTAAGGTGAAGGATTTCGTGCAGTGTCTTCTGACAGAGCTTTCTCATTTGTATTTACAAGTTTTGCTGCTTTTGCGGTTAGTTGACCATCGTCTAAGTTCTGGAAGTTCAAAAAGGGTGAGAATAATTCACATATGATATCTGCTGCTTCATTGTCTTTAAATCACTGAAAATAAAATCCAATACTGGGTAAAGTACAGACACTAGACACCAGTGTCACAATCTAAGTAAATTGTGTTCCCGGTGTAGAGAGTTCATTTTGCCTTGCCCACCTGTGCAAGCCTGTGCTAACAAAGTTCAAAGACACAACCCGCCCTGTAATCGCTTTCTGTCGCGTGCCGCGTTTTAAATTGTGTTTTAAAATTTGAGCTTTAAATCAAAAAGCGATTTTCTTTTTAAATGTATTAAAACAGGCACGTGTTGTCCATCGGCATAAATAAGAGTATTAATGGCGATAAATCAGAAAGACGAAACAAAGAATCGGTATGATGGGTTGGGTTGTTTTACCTCTGAGCGGCACTTTTTTGCACACCATGGGCTAAATGGCCAGGTCACATGGACCCCGAAGGTTCAGAGAAGGTTAGGGGAGGGGACCCACTGGAACAGCTGTTGAGAGACAGATGGTTAAAGAACACGCTGGATGGCCTCCCGTCAACGCCATCCAGCGTGTTCTTTAACGTGCACAGGGTATGGCTCTCCCACACACGGGACCACGGCTTAACGTCCCATCTGACGGATGGCGGCCTTTCCAAGCCCATCGGTGTCCCCTACTGACCGTGGGTAGGGCGGGGAATTTTGCGGAGATAAATCTCAACGCTGACCCAGCTGGGACTCGAACCTGGGAACTACAGATTACGAGCCTGGCGCGCTACCGACTGAGCCACCCCCGTCCCCGGTATGATGGGAGGATAATGTAATGTAATGTGTAATGTATATGATGGGAGGATAATGTAATGTAATGTGCCTGATAGAATAATTAATTTTAATTAGATAATAGCCGTCCCATGGCCGAGTGGTTAGCACGTTTGGCTGCTGATCTAAGGGACCTGGGTTCGAGCCCCAGGCATGGTTGTGTGTGTTGTTTTTCTGCTGAGGTCCTACGATCCTGACAGATCTACTGTGGCATATAAACTGACAGGCTCCTGTCAGACCTCTGTGGCAAGCAGCTTCTTGAGGATGTATTTATTTTATTTTTATTAGATGGTCAAAACAAATGTCAATATTTTATAAAGTCGCTCTTTGTCTTCTGTTCATCTAACTTAAGCCGTCCCGTGGCCGAGTGGTTAGCGCGCTTGGCTACTGATCTAAGGGACCTGGGTTCGAGTTCCGGATAAGGCATGGACGTTAGTGTCGTTTTTCTGCTGAGGTCCTGCCATTCTCACAAACCTTCTACTATGGCATATAAACTGACAGGCTCCTGTCAGACCTCTGTGGCAAGCAGCTGGCTAAGGGGGGTATTTATTTTTTTTATTTATACATCTAACTTAGCTGGCCGACCCACCACGCCGGGCCCCCCTAATCCTGGGCTTCCAGGCTAGATCACTGTCAGCCTCCCCCCCTTTGTGGGGGCCATGACCAAGGGTTCAGAGAACGTTGGGTGAAGGGGACCCAATGGACAGCTATTAAGAGATAGAAGCCCCCTTGTAAAGGTCATCCAGCGTGTTCTTTAACTTTCACAGGGTATGGCTGTCCTTCAAACGGGCCACGTTTAATGTCCCATTCAATGGACGGCGATCTTTCTAAATCCATCGGAGTTTCCTTTCTGATCGAGGGCAGAGGATAACTCTCAACGCTGGCACAGTCGGGAGTCAAACCTGGGAAATGCGCATTACGAGTTTGATGCGATACAGAATGGGCCAATCCCAACCCCCAACCAAAATGAAATGTTTACAGATTGCTGCTGAAGATTAAAAAACTCCAGTGTTTTGAAACAAAAGTCAGGAAACATATTTTCTTGCACCTTCCATGTAGCCCTGAATATGGATGGATTAAAAATGTCTTAATCCTGGAAGATGAGCTTTGTCGCCCAAGAATGAGCCGAGAAGCAGAATGATATACTTCTCCACCAAGCAGAGTGATACACTTCTCCACCAAGCAGAGTGATACACTTCTCCACCAAGCAGAGAGATACACTTCTCCACCAAACAGAGTGATACACTTCTCCACCAAGCAGAGTGATACACTTCTCCACCAAGCAGAGTGATATACTTCTCCACCAAGCAGAGTGATATATTTCTCCACCAAGCAGAGTGATACACTTCACCATTAAGCAGAGTGATACACTTTTCCACCAAGCAGAGTGATACACTTCTCCACCAGGCAGAGTGATATATTTCTCCACCAAGCAGAGTGATATATTTCTCCACCAAGCAGAGTAATACACTTCTCCACCAAGCAGAGTGATACACTTTTCCACCAAGCAGAGTGATACACTTCTCCACCAAGCAGAGTGATACACTTCTCCAGCAAGCAGAGTGATATACTCTCCACCAAGCAGAGTGATACACTTCTCCACCAAGCAGAGTGATACACTTCTCCACCAAGCAGAGTGATACACTTCTCCACCAAGCAGAGTGATATACTTCTCCACCAAAGAGAGAGATACACTTCTCCACCAAACAGAGTGATACACTTCTCCACCAAGCAGAGTGATACACTTTTCCACCAAGCAGAGTGATACACTTCTCCACCAAGCAGAGTGATATACTTCTCCACCAAGCAGAGTGATATACTTCTCCACCAAGCAGAGTGATATATTTCTCCACCAAGCAGAGTGATATATTTCTCCACCAAGCAGAGTGATATATTTCTCCACCAAGCAGAGTGATACACTTCTCCACCAAGCAGAGTGATACACTTCTCCACCAAGCAGAGTGATACACTTTTCCACCAAACAGAGTGATACACTTCTCCACCAAGCAGAGTGATACACTTCTCCACCAAGCAGAGTGATACACTTCTCCACCAAGCAGAGTGATACACTTTTCCACCAGTTGAGTGATACACTTCTCCACCAAGCAGAGTGATACACTTCTCCACCAAGCAGAGTGATACACTTCTCCACCAAGCAGAGTGATACACTTTTCTACCAAGCAGAGTGATACACTTCTCCACCAAGCAGAGTGATACACTTCTCCACCAAGCAGAGTGATACACTTTTCCACCAAACAGAGAGATACACTTCTCCACCAAGCAGAGTGATACACTTTTCCACCAAGCAGAGTGATACACTTCTCCACCAAGCAGAGTGATACACTTATCCACCAAGCAGAGTGATATACTTCTCCACCAAGCAGAGTGATACACTTCTCCACCAAGCAGAGTGATACACTTTTCCACCAAGTTGAGTGATACACTTCTCCACCAAGCAGAGTGATACACTTCTCCACCAAGCAGAGTGATATATTTCTCCACCAAGCAGAGTGATACACTTCTCCACCAAGCAGAGTGATATACTTCTCCACCAAGCAGAGTGATACACTTCTCCACCAAGCAGAATGATACACTTCTCCACCAAGCAGAGTGATACACTTCTCCACCAAGCAGAATGATACACTTCTCCACCAAGCAGAGTGATACACTTCTCCACCAAGCAGAATGATACACTTCTCCACCAAGCAGAGTGATATACTTCTCCACCAAGCAGAGTGATATACTTCTCCACCAAGCAGAGTGATACACTTCTCCACCAAGCAGAATGATACACTTCTCCACCAAGCAGAATGATACACTTCTCCACCAAGCAGAGTGATACACTTCTCCACCAAGCAGAATGATACACTTCTCCACCAAACAGAGTGATATACGATTTAAAATGAATATTAGAAAAGTTAATATAAAAACTTCAGTTATTAAATTTTATGGAAAATTATTGAACTACGGTTCTAAAAGTGTGAAAACTCCCTTTAAGTCATCACTGCCCATGTAGTAAATAATCGGAAGATAATTCGATGCATACAGCGTATAGTTTTCATTTTGGGGATTTTAGTGCACAAAATATGTATCTATAGTACATTTTCTATAGAAATTCTGAATCGTAATATTCAAGCATTGAACGAAATTCATCAAGTATTGAAATATGAAGGTCAAATAGATAAAAAGGAAACAACCTCTTACCTTTCTGACGTGGTAGGGAAATGCCCCCATAGTGAGTTGTTTGTACTCGGTGGGCATCTCGAATCGGAGATGAGTCCAGGCCTCGTTGCTCGGCACGAAGAACGTGAAACGCTTGTCGTTGTTGTTGAGGATCAATCCCCACTCATCTTGCTCACTCAGGCTGTACGTGATGCTGCAAAAGAAAGCAAGAGGATCATCACAATTCCTGACTCATCACCATCCTTTACAAATGACTTCTCATCGAACACGTTAACTTTTAATTTTTAAGCACACATCAGGATTCATTTTCAGATTTATTGGGCTACCATTACGTCATTTTCATATACGTTTCCTTAAAGCAAATGAAATATGAGATGAGAATCTTATAAGATATTAAGAACAGCATTGCAATTTGTGACCTAATTCATAAAATTTATTATTTTTATAAATCTTCTGCATGATATATATATTATATAATATTGATATAGAAATGTAATATATTATTACCATAAGAAACTAATATACTGTATATTACATATTAAGAATAACAGATATAATACCTGTTCTTGAATTGCATTCAGGTAAAATAAAATTCCTCATCAGCAGCTGCTTGCCACAGAGGTCTGACAAGAACCTGTGAGAAGGTCTGTGATGAAGGGTGAGACCTCAGTAGAAAGACAACAGAAACATCCGTGCCTAACCCGGGGGCTCGAACCCAGATCCCTTTGGATGTAAGAATTCCCTTTTCGTGAAAACGGAATTGTAAGTCATTTTTTCAACGTTATTGCAAATGGAAATATTTCTAAAATTTTATGTAAAAAGCTGGAACACTTTTGCATACATTTTTTTATATAATGACATGTTTATAAATTGATTGAAAAAACTCAGCGTAATAATTGTTCAAGTCTCAGCTAGTTTTAATTCGATTTGTATCCAGGGCTCAAATTACAGCCGGATAAAGGCAAAGAATTGCAAATTGTAGCCAGCGCTACTAATCTACATTTATGACATTAGCATTTTTAAAATTACCGGTAAAATAGTAGTTATGGATTATTTATTCCTACATAGCCTTCCTAGAACCTAATTTACTTATTGAAAATGATTGCCAGGCAACGTTTTGGAATGGTAGACAAGAATCAATTATTGATCTTACTTTAGTAGATCCAGATATAGCTCCAACTCTTGATTGTTCTACATTGAATGATCCAAACCTTAGTGACCACTTCCCCGTTATAATCACTGGTCTAGGAACATCTCAAAATAAGTTGCAAAATAAAACTAAGATCACAAATTGGACATCTTTTAGACTAAGCCTTGAAGATGAATTAGAACACAATGTGACGTCTATAGAACAGCTTACCAATATATTTAAGGAAGACAGAGATAAAAACACAATTCTTGTGGACAATCCTAAATATCTAAAACACAACATTGTATTTATTAACAGACTAATAGCGTTACGTAGGAGGGCAAATAGAAGGGCCAGAAGGAGAAGAAGATTGGATCACTTGATCTACTATAAGAAAATCAATGCCTTTGTTAAAAAGAAAATTAAGGAAGCTAGACGAGTTGAGTGGGAACGGTTTTGTGAGAATTTAGACAATTTTTCTAGTTCCGGGAAGATTTGGAAGATTATTAAATCTATTGGTCAGCCTGTGAAACCAGTTTCTCCTTGGAAATTCTTAGTCCTAGAAATGGATCTCTCCACAAAAGACTTAAGTTCGCAGAATTCTTCTCTTCTTCTGAAGACACTCTCCCATGCTTTATACAAACTGAAACGGAAGTGTTAGAAGAACTTGAAAAATTTAATTTTCTTACCCAAAAGGGAAGGGATGTTTTAAATTTAAATTTTAGCATCTCTGAACTTAAGATAGCTCTCAAATTCTGTAAGAGCTCCACAGCCCCAGGACCTGACGAACTTTCTTATAAAGATTTCAAAAATCTACCTGACTCCGCTTTAAATAAATTACTAAATTTTATCAACACCATGTGGACTATGGGAAATTACCCAGAGAGCTGGAGTACTTCATATGTGGTCCCGATTCCAAAACCTGGGAAAAATTTATCAGAATTAAAATCATTTAGACCAATTTCACTATGCTCATGCATGGGAAAAGTTGTGGAAAGAATGGTCAATAAAAGATTGAGTTGGTTTATTGAATCCCAGAATATTCTATCTCCTCGTTTTTCAGGTTTTCGCTTTGGGAGAAGTGCTCAGGATAGTATACTGGACCTTGTCACAAATGTTCAAATCAACATTGGAATAATAAATACTTATACAATTGCAGTCTTCTTGGATCTAAAAAAGGCATATGATAATGTATGGACAGAGGGATTGATTTATAAGTGTCTAAAGCTTAACATTAAAGGTAAAAATACTGAAATATTTACAAAATTTGTTAATCAACAGAAATATGAGAGTTAAACTAAATGACATCCTCTCAAGGCCAGTCAAACTTCAGAGACGCTTGCCTCAGGGCGGATCCTTGAGTCCCTTATTTTTTAATTTATATTTACATGATCTTCCAAATTCCTTTCCTACTACGTACTGTAAAGTTCTCTGTTTTTGCGGATGATATCGCAATATGGATATCTGGAAGATATTTACAATCATTGGAGGAACAGCTTCAGAAAACGCTTTTGAAGTTAGAAATTTACTTCGATAAATGGGGACTGCAGGTGTCACCAGAAAAAAACTGTTGTGCTCCTCTTTTGCTCCCTCCGCAAATTTCCATCCTTACAGTTAAGGATGAACAATACAGTACTGAAAGTTGTTAAATTCCACAAATTTCTCGGAGTTGTACTAGACTCAGAACTGAAATGGTCAAAATACATCGAATTCATAGAAGAAACTACAAGACCCTTCGTAAATATCCTGCGATGTCTGGCTCCGAGGAAACGAGGAACCTCCATTCAACAAATGTTAAACATTTATAAAGTCTTAATAAAATCCAGACTGGAATATGGAGGATTTCTTTTGGAAAATGCTAGCTACACCTTAGTTAAAAAAATAGAAAAAATCCAAAATAGAGCCGTAAGGATCTGTCTGGCCCAACTCCCTCCTTGTCCTACTGTCTCGCTTCTTTTTGAAGCCAATCTGGAACCTCTTTCTCTAAGGAGATCCAATATCCTCTTCCAACACTTTCTAAGAATGATCTATAAACAGAGGACTAACCCACTGGTTGAGAAGCTTTTCCGTCATTCTCTGAGGAAAATATGTCCTATTTATGAAGTAATCAGAGGGTTTCCTCTGTTCGAAAATGTTCGGGGCAACCAGTGGAACAATGGAATGATTTGCCCCCATGGATTTTTGAAAAAATTCCTTGTTTTCATAAGATACAGGGTATTACTACTAAGAAAAATCAAGATGTCAGTGTTGGGTTGTTTGGGTTGTTTTACCTCTGAGCGGCACTTTTTTGTACACCATGGGCTAAATGGCCAGGTCACATGGACCTCGAAGGCTCAGAGAAGGTTGAAGGAGGGGACCCACTGGAACAGCTGTTGGGAGACAGATGGTAGCCTCCCGTCAAGGCCATCCAGTGTGTTCTTTAACGTGCACAGGGTATGGCTCTCCCGCACACGGGACCACGACTTAACGTCCCATCCGACGGACGGCGGCCTTTCCAAGCCCATCGGTGTCCCCTACTGACCATGGGCAGGGCGGGGAATTTTGCGGAAGATGTCAATGTACTCAAGAATTTAGCTGAAACTTTAATTGAGTCAAAGTATGCTTCCTTTACAAAACTATTTATGGATGGCTCTGTAAACAAGGATGAGGGAAGAGCGGCTGCTGCAGTTTGGATCCCAAATCAGAATATTCATTTAGTAGTTAGACTACCAGACCCAACAGAAGTTTTCACAACTGAATTAATAGCCATAGAAATGGCCCTTAATTGGGCTACTACTCTGTCCTGTGACAAAGTTGTTACTCTGTCTGATTGTCGATCAGTTATTCAATTTTTACAAGGAGATCCGGGAAGATCTAACAACAATGAGCTTTTTTGCAACATTTTGAAGTTGGCGAATAAAATGATGAAAAGTGGTATTGAGTTAAACGTGCAGTGGATTCCCAGCCACATCGGCGTTATAGGAAATGAAATTGTTGACAAAATTGCTAAGGAAGCGTTATTACGTGAAAACTGGCTCAATATTCCAAGAGGTTTCAATTATTATAAAAGCAAAAATAAGCAAATTTTAAAACGAAATTTTCTGCATTATTTTAAAGTTCATTCTTCCTCACATCTGAATCATAGGAGTTTGATTGGTCAAACCATTGATCCATTTCAAGATTTCGGACTGACTAAAAACGACATAGTGACCATTACCAGACTCAGAACAGGGACTACAAGACTAAATGATCAAATGCATAAGATGAACAGAGCTGAGTCATCTTCCTGTGATACACGTAGAACAAAAGAAACAGTCTCTCATGTGTTACTTAATTGCAGCAAATTTGATACTCATAGAGATCAAATGTTTCACTCATTGGAAGAAATTGGAATTGAGGAATTTACACTCAAAGATCTACTCGGACACCAGAATTTGATAAAAAGAAAATATACTTTTAAATTAATTTTACTATTTTTAAAGGATACCAATTTGATTGACAGAATTTGATTTAGTGCCACGATGTTTCTGCATTAGGAGATTGAACGCTCTTAAAATTTTAATAACGTTAAGAGAGAAATTTCAGTTTCTACTGAACTACCTCCTTCCTTCAGAGAACTCTGGAATGCTTATGGAATGTTTATTTGACCGCTAATCTAAGACTATTGACAATTTTATGGTTTTGCTTTTGAAATTTCGGTTTTCCAGACTCAGTAGGGAGAACTCTCCGACATAGTGCACGGACCTTTCTTAAAAGAATTTCCGGACGAGAGGGGTGAAAGGCCCCGAGTGATTTCCGGAACAATAGTTTATGTTGAAGAAGAAAAAGAAGAAGTCCACTAGAGACATTAAATGTGAAAGTCAACCTAAATATACGTAATGAACTGACGTTTGCATAAAAATACTGCAAATAATCGTAATAAATATTAATGATTTTGTATAACATTCTATAGCAGCAGTCCCGGTGGCCGAATGGTTAGCGGGCTTGGATATTGATCAAAGGACCTTGGTTCGAGCCCCGGGTAAGGCATGGATGTTTGTTAATTTTCTGCTGAGGTCCCGCCATCATCACAGACCTACTATTCTGGCGTATTAAACTGTCAGACCCCTGTGGCAAGTGGCTGCTTGAGGGAATATTAATTATTATTAAAATAATATATCAACTATAGACCACGAGAATAACGATAATCTGATGATAAAACTAAAATGTTCTACATTTAGCTGGCTTAAGAAGAAATGGGTAAAAACGACTTTACATGAGAATTTCGATTTGAAATTCATGCTTCTGAAGCAAAAAAGTCCCAAAATAGACATCTAGATGTGCAATATAACTGAATTATAAGTTAGCCAATTAAAAGAAGTGTGGAAGGAGGCCATCTTGAACGCCATATTGAAGAAAAAAAACCGCGAAAAGGTTCCTGAGTAAAATAGGAGTTTGAGAAAAAAAAACATTTTTTTAACGTAGGTCTAGCTGGATGACATATTAATCCTTCCTAAACCATTTGCTTGTGTAATTTTAGAGCATTGTATCTGTTCATTATTTATATTACACGATTTTATTAATATTTGAGGTAATCAAGTATTTGTTTGTTTGATGAAAGGAGTGAATTTATACTCATTTTTTCATTTTAATAAACTTAAAACAGAAATAAAAGTCGGGAAAAAATTCAGTGAAAAGTCAAATGATAAATTATTTGGTTATAAATAAATTTCTGTCTAGGTAGAATATTTGCTTTGATTTCTGAGAATATCCTTTCATTACAATTGATCATTACAACGAAGATATTATGAAGGAGAGGACAACGGAGCAGGGGGGGGGGGAGACACCTATGTTTCATTTCGGGACTCGACCCAGATCCCGTTACCTTTTAGTCAAGCAGAAAAAAATGCCTGGTCCCTGGAATCGTCAGGCACAAATACAGGAGGGAAAAAAAAAACGATACTAAACTGGGTTGTTATTTAACTTCCGAGCTGTATTTTTATTTGCATAATTTTATTTGGAAAAAAAAAAAAATAACCAGGTTGCAAGAACTTCGAGGACTTAGCATTGGTAGGAAAGGGAGAACCAATGGGGACTGGTAGCAGATAGATGGAAGCCTCCCATTAAGGCCATCTAGTGTGTTTTTTACGCGCACAGGTGATTTATTTCTTGCAAATGGGTTGGGTTGTTTTACCTCTAACCGGCATTTTTTTGCACACCATGGGCTAAATTGCCAGGTCACAAGGACCCCAAAGGCTCAGAGAAAGTTGGGGGAGGGGACCCACTGGAACAGCTGTTGGGAGACAGATGGTAGCCTCCCGTCAAGGCCATCCAGCGTGTTCGTTAACGTGCACAGAGTATGTCTCTCCCGCACACGGGGCCACGGCTTAACGTCCCATCCGACGGACGGCGGCCTTTCCAAGCCCATCGGTGTCCCTTAATGACCGTGGGCAGGACGGGGAATTTTGCGGAGATAAATCTCAACGCTAACCCAGCTGGGACTCGAACCTGGGAACTACAGATTACGAGCCTGGCGCGCTACCGACTGAGCCCCTCCCCCTGCTCCCTCCACTAGGGCGGATTCAGAAAGCTGACGATGGTTTCTACAAACTTCTGCAATTATTTGCCATTGAGCTCATTTAGAACATATGAGAGAAATAGGAAGACGCCACTGATGCAGAGAAAAAGTGGCCAGAAATGCTAAGGCTGCATTCTGTTTATCCTAAAACTGCTTAAACTTTTGAAGCCGAGAAAAGGAATGAAGATGGAGAAACGCTTTCGTCTGGCTTCCGACAGAAGAGAAGTAGCAGCTGGGCTCTTGGCATGCTATGAGGGAGGGTCGCGAGTGGCAAAGGAAGATGGAGATCCTGAATGCACAGGCTGATGTGCACAAGACGCTCTGGTTTTACCAAGCACGATGCGGGACGAGGAAGGGGGGATAGCTCAGGTGCAGTTTTTCCGAGCTCTGCATTCCCGCATTTCGTGATCATGAGAGCACAAAGAAGGAAGAGGAGCTGAACCTTTTGATAAGAGAGCCCAGGCATCGAATGGAGTGGTTAGGATGTATGCAGAAGAGATTAAAGGAATGGAAAATAAGAGGACGAATGGTCCGGCAGCTTTGGACGACTGATGCTCTGAATGGAGCTGCATCTTTTCAATGCGACAGAAGCTTTGCGAGGAAAGAGAATGCGCAGAAATCGCTCGATTGGAAAATTAGTTAAATTAGGATTAATTAAGAAGATTGTAAAAGCGATGAAATTTTGTTTTCTGCTTTGAATTTGTTAAGGAGGATGCTGGGAGTCAGATCATTGGATATTTTTGTGACGCACTTTTAGCCTTTCGTCATTTCATGGTTGAATTCCATTCGAAATCTGTTCAACGAATTGTCTCTAAGGAAGGGGAGAAATATAATGGATCTTAATTGAAAGAAAAATAATGGATCTTAATTGAAAGAAATATAATGGATCTTAATTGAAAGAACGAAGATAAACTTTTATCGTGGCAGAAGTTTCTTTAAAAGTTGTTTACGATTCCTTTGGGAAAATGGAAGTCTTTCTTTCAAAGCAGCAGGGCTTGAGCTTTAGAGTTCAATTGCACGGAGACGTGATTCATGCTTGCGACAGAACTCAAAGGCTTAGAGAAAGGTGACTTTATCGTAACTTTACTATTAGAAGCGGCAGTGTATGTTATCACAACTGAACATACATAAGGAATGTATCATCGACAAATCTTTTGAAATGTGATATCTTGTAAAGGTGCTTTGAGTGCTCCAACCACTAAGCATACAATTGCGTTTTCTTAGCAACAATACTTAAACTTAAACGGTTAATAATGCTATTCGAAATTATGAAAAAATTACGATAACAAGTAAGAGTTGGGTTGTTTTATCTCTGAGCGGCACTTTTTTGCACACCATGGGCTGAATGATCAGGTCACATGAACCCCGAAGGCTCAGAGAAGGTTGGGGGAGGGGACCCACTGGAACAGCTGTTGGGAGACAGATGGTAGCCTCCCGTCAAGGCCATCCAGCGTGTTCTTTAACGTTGGGTTGTTTTACCTCTGAGCGGCACTTTTTTGCACACCATGGGCTAAATGACCAGGTCACATGAACCCCGAAGGCTCAGAGAAGGTTGGGGGAAGGGACCCACTGGAACAGCTGTTGGGAGACAGATGGTAGCCTCCCGTCAAGGCCATCCAGCGTGTTCTTTAACGTTGGGTTTTACCTCTGAGCGGCACTTTTTTGCACACCATGGGCTAAATGATCAGGTCACATGAACCCCGAAGGCTCAGAGAAGGTTGGGGGGGGGGGACCCACTGGAACAGCTGTTGGGAGACAGATGGTAGCCTCCCGTCAAGGCCATCCAGCGTGTTCTTTAACGTTGGGTTGTTTTACCTCTGAGCGGCACTTTTTTGCACACCATGGGCTAAATGACCAGGTCACATGAACTTCGAAGGCTCAGAGAAGGTTGGGGGAAGGGACCCAATGGAACAGCTGTTGGGAGACAGATGGTAGCCTCCCGTCAAGGCCATCCAGCGTGTTCTTTAACGTTGGGTTGTTTTACCTCTGAGCGGCACTTTTTTGCACACCATGTGCTAAATGATCAGGTCACATGAACCCCGAAGGCTCAGAGAAGGTTGGGGGAGGGGACCCACTGGAACAGCTGTTGGGAGACAGATGGTAGCCTCCCGTCAAGGCCATCCAGCGTGTTCTTTAACGTGCACAGGGTATGGCTCTCCCGTACACGGAGCTACGGCTTAACGTCCCATCCGACGGACGGCGGCCTTTCCAACCCATTGGTGCTCCCTACTGACCGTGGGCAGGACGGAGAATTTTTGCGGAGATAAATCTCAACGCTGACCCAGCTGGGACTCGAACCTGGGAACTACAGATTATGTCCACACAGGAGAGAGGGACGATGAAATTATTATTTAGTTCACTTCGATGTAAATCACAGATTCGCGGGTTTTTAAGCCCGTGCCACCGTATGCCTCAACATCACTGTGTTGAAGGAAGAATAACAATGGTCTATCAATTACTACACGAGAGTTATATAGGGACGACACAATTTTTATTCCCACTATATACAGTTACGTGCTGGGAATGAACTCCACTTCGTGGGCCTTTGCTGCTTCACACTGTGGTTCTTTCTGAATCCACAAAACTACTATCAAATTCACCGCTCAACTCCGTGAGCCTTTGCTGCTTTGCTACTACAAATATTACTAAACTTGCTGCTTTGCTACTACAAATATTGCACACTCTGCAATTTCTCACTTTACAAACCTCAAAAACTCGGCGAAAGGATTTTCCTTTGCCTACACTGTGGCTCCTGCTGAACCACAAGAATAAAAGTTGATTCTCCAAGAATCTGGATTCCCTCTTGGAATCGCACCCTGACTTCAAGGGTTAATTTGATAAAGGCGGCGTCATTTTGATGCTTGTCAACGCTACCTCTTCGCTTGACAGCTAACGCACAGACTCTCGCTTCATCCAACACCTTCCCCTAGCCTCATGAGCGAACTTCCGCGGCGCAGCTAGTTAGTCATATACGGCACAAACAACTTCTGGCATTGATTCTTTCAACAAGTAGCAAGCTTCAGACCCGTAAACAACAACAGTGGGTCATCCCAGCACAAACATCTCAAAGAACACATAAAAATATATACAACAATATAATACAACAAAAATATACAATAAATAAATAAATATAAAATTCGAGGGATATGAGAGAGACTTTACAGTTTGATCTAGAAATATCACTGATCACAGGACGGACAAGTGAACTTGGAATGTCAAAAACTTATTCCTGTACTTTCTGACCCAAACTTTTCTGTGAGAATGACAGAGTGGGAGAGAGCAGATTGTCAGTTTCACCCTTTTAAATATTTTAATTAATTTAAAAATCATAATAGGTAATTATTAAATATATTAAATAGATATGGAATCAATAAAAATAATAAGTTAGGAAAAAATAATGTTTTTATTATTAATGTACACTGCTCATGTAAAACAAGAAACGATTTTGCTTTCTTTATTAAATGAAGTTCAAGCTTTCACTGGGTGAAATATAGTCACTCTTGCGCCAAAAAACCCAAAACAACCAACCAACTAAAGTCCTGAATGAAAATTTTACTTGGCTAATGAACAGTTCAAATGAAAAAAATACGATAAGGTCTAAATTTATCTTCCCACCCATATGCAAGTAACGCAATTAAACTGAAAGGAGCTAGAGCTTGAAGATGCTTTACGGGCCTTACAACTCACAAACAGTTCTATGACACAAAACCAAATTTTCTAGCTGAAGCTGCCGTTACTTACAAACCAGTCAATTGTTTAGATCAGTAGTACTCAACGTGGGGTAAGCGGTGAAATTTTTTGGGGTACGCCATGAGAGCTCAAAAGTCGTTAGATCTAGTAACAGAGTAAAAATAACCATTATTATACTATAACTGTAGTTTTATCTACCTATAGAGGGGTACGCCAGTTACATACACATTTTCAGGGGGTACGTGAAGCATAAAAGGTTGAGAACCACTGATATATATGTTTTATTCTCATTGTTATACTATAACTATAGTTTTATCTATCTATACAAGGGGTACGCCAGTTACATACACATTTCCAGGGGGTACGTGAAGCATAAAAGGTTGAGAACCACTGATATATATGTTTTATTCTCATTATTATACTATAACTATAGTTTTATCTATCTATACAAGGGGTACGCCAGTTACATACACATTTCCAGGGGGTACGTGAAGCATAAAAAGTTGAGAACCACTGATATATATGTTTTATTCTCATTGTTATACTATAACTATAGTTTTATCTATCTATACAAGGGGTACGCCAGTTACATGCACATTTCCAGGGGGTACGTGAAGCATAAAAGGTTGAGAACCACTGATATATATGTTTTATTTTATTCCCATTGTTATACTATAACTATAGTTTTATCTATCTATACAAGGGGTACGCCAGTTACATACACATTTCCAGGGGGTACATGAAGCATAAAAGGTTGAGAACCACTGATATATATGTTTTATTCTCATTGTTATACTATAACTATAGTTTTATCTATCTATACAAGGGGTACGCCAGTTACATACACATTTCCAGGGGGTACGTGAAGCATAAAAGTTGAGAACCACTGATATATATGTTTTATTTTATTCCCATTGTTATACTATAACTATAGTTTTATCTATCTATACAAGGGGTACGCCAGTTACATACACATTTCCAGGGGGTACATGAAGCATAAAAGGTTGAGAACCACTGATATATATGTTTTATTCTCATTGTTATACTATAACTATAGTTTTATCTATCTATACAAGGGGTACGCCAGTTACATACACATTTCCAGGGGGTACGTGAAGCATAAAAGTTGAGAACCACTGATATATATGTTTTATTCTCATTGTTATACTATAACTATAGTTTTATCTATCTATACAAGGGGTACGCCAGTTACATACACATTTCCAGGGGGTACGTGAAGCATAAAAGGTTGAGAACCACTGATATATATGTTTTATTCTCATTGTTATACTATAACTATAGTTTTATCTATCTATACAAGAGGTACGCCAGTTACATACACATTTCCAGGGGGTACGTGAAGCATAAAAGTTGAGAACCACTGATATATATGTTTTATTTTATTCCCATTGTTATACTATAACTATAGTTTTATCTATCTATACAAGGGGTACGCCAGTTACATACACATTTCCAGGGGGTACATGAAGCATAAAAGGTTGAGAACCACTGATATATATGTTTTATTCTCATTGTTATACTATAACTATAGTTTTATCTATCTATACAAGGGGTACGCCAGTTACATACACATTTCCAGGGGGTACGTGAAGCATAAAAGTTGAGAACCACTGATATATATGTTTTATTCTCATTGTTATACTATAACTATAGTTTTATCTATCTATACAAGGGGTAGGCCAGTTACATACACATTTCCAGGGGGTACGTGAAGCATAAAAGGTTGAGAACCACTGATATATATGTTTTATTCTCATTGTTATACTATAACTATAGTTTTATCTATCTATACAAGGGGTACGCCAGTTACATGCACATTTCCAGGGGGTACGTGAAGCATAAAAGGTTGAGAACCACTGATATATATGTTTTATTTTATTCCCATTGTTATACTATAACTATAGTTTTATCTATCTATATAAGGGGTACGCCAGTTACATACACATTTCCAGGGGGTACATGAAGCATAAAAGGTTGAGAACCACTGATATATATGTTTTATTCTCATTGTTATACTATAACTATAGTTTTATCTATCTATACAAGGGGTACGCCAGTTACATACACATTTCCAGGGGGTACGTGAAGCATAAAAGTTGAGAACCACTGATATATATGTTTTATTTTATTTCCATTGTTATACTATAACTATAGTTTTATCTATCTATACAAGGGGTACGCCAGTTACATACACATTTTCAGGGGGTACATGAAGCATAAAAGGTTGAGAACCACTGATATATATATTTTATTCTCACTGTTATACTATAACTATAGTTTTATCTATCTATACAAGGGGTACGCCAGTTACATACACATTTCCAAGGGGTACGTGAAGCATAAAAGTTGAGAACCACTGATATATATGTTTTATTTTATTCCCATTGTTATACTATAACTATAGTTTTATCTATCTATACAAGGGGTACGCAAGTTACATACACATTTCCAGGGGGTACATGAAGCATAAAAGGTTGAGAACCACTGATATATATGTTTTATTCTCATTGTTATACTATAACTATAGTTTTATCTATCTATACAAGGGGTACGCCAGTTACATACACATTTCCAGGGGGTACGTGAAGCATAAAAGTTGAGAACCACTGATATATATGTTTTATTTTATTCCCATTGTTATACTATAACTATAGTTTTATCTATCTATACAAGGGGTACGCCAGTTACATACACATTTTCAGGTGGGTACATGAAGCATAAAAGGTTGAGAACCACTGATATATGTTTTATTCTCATTGTTATACTATAACTATAGTTTTATCTATCTATATAAGGGGTACGCCAGTTACGTATACATTTCCAGGGGGTACGTGAAGCATAAAGGTTGAGAACCACTGATATATATGATTTATTTTATTCCCATTGTTATACTATAACTATAGTTTTATCTATCTATACAAGGGGTACGCCAGTTACATACACATTTTCAGGGGGTACGTGAAGCATAAAAGGTTGAGAACCACTGATATATATGTTTTATTCTCATTGTTATACTATAACTATAGTTCTATCTATCTATACAAGGGGTACGCCAGTTACATACACATTTCCAGGGGGTACGTGAAGCATAAAAGGTTGAGAACCACTGATATATATGTTTTATTCTCATTGTTATACTATAACTATAGTTTTATCTATCTATACAAGGGGTACGCCAGTTACATACACATTTCCAGGGGGTACGTGAAGCATAAAAGTTGAGAACCACTGATATATATGTTTTATTTTATTCCCATTGTTATACTATAACTATAGTTTTATCTATCTATACAAGGGGTACGCCAGTTACATACACATTTCCAGGGGGTACATGAAGCATAAAAGGTTGAGAACCACTGATATATATGTTTTATTCTCATTGTTATACTATAACTATAGTTTTATCTATCTATACAAGGGGTACGCCAGTTACATACACATTTCCAGGGGGTACGTGAAGCATAAAAGTTGAGAACCACTGATATATATGTTTTATTTTATTCCCATTGTTATACTATAACTATAGTTTTATCTATCTATACAAGGGGTACGCAAGTTACATACACATTTCCAAGGGGTACATGAAGCATAAAAGGTTGAGAACCACTGATATATATGTTTTATTCTCATTGTTATACTATAACTATAGTTTTATCTATCTATACAAGGGGTACGCCAGTTACATACACATTTCCAGGGGGTACGTGAAGCATAAAAGTTGAGAACCACTGATATATATGTTTTATTTTATTCCCATTGTTATACTATAACTATAGTTTTATCTATCTATACAAGGGGTACGCCAGTTACATACACATTTTCAGGTGGGTACATGAAGCATAAAAGGTTGAGAACCACTGATATATATGTTTTATTCTCATTGTTATACTATAACTATAGTTTTATCTATCTATATAAGGGGTACGCCAGTTACATATACATTTCCAGGGGGTACGTGAAGCATAAAGGTTGAGAACCACTGATATTTATGTTTTATTTTATTCTCATTGTTATACTATAACTATAGTTTTATCTATCTATACAAGGGTACTCCAGCTACATACACATTTCCAAGGGGTACGTGAAGCATAAAAGGTTGAGAACCACTGATATATATGTTTTATTTTATTCCCATTGTTATACTATAACTATAGTTTTATCTATCTATACAAGGGGTACGCCAGTTACATACACATTTCCAGGGGGTACGTGAAGCATAAAAGGTTGAGAACCACTGATATATATTTTTTACTTTATTCCCATTGTTATACTATAACTATAGTTTTATCTATCTATACAAGGGGTACGCCAGTTACATAGACATTTCCAGGGGGTACGTGAAGCATAAAAGGTTGAGAACCACTGATATATATGTTTTATTTTATTCCCATTGTTATACTATAACTATAGTTTTATCTATCTATACAAGGGGTACGCCAGTTACATACACATTTCCAGGGGGTACGTGAAGCATAAAAGGTTGAGAACCACTGATATATATGTTTTATTTTATTCTCATTGTTATACTATAACTATAGTTTTATCTATCTATACAAGGGTACTCCAGCTACATACACATTTCCAAGGGGTACGTGAAGCATAAAAGGTTGAGAACCACTGATATATATGTTTTATTTTATTCCCATTGTTATACTATAACTATAGTTTTATCTATCTATATAAGGGGTACGCAAGTTACACACACATTTCCAAAGCGTACGTGAAGCATAAAAGGTTGAGAACCACTGATATATATGTTTTATTTTATTCTCATTGTTATACTATAACTATAGTTTTATCTATCTATACAAGGGGTACGCAAGTTACACACACATTTCCAGGGGGTACGTGAAGCATAAAAGGTTGAGAACCACTGATATATATTTTTTACTTTATTCCCATTGTTATACTATAACTATAGTTTTATCTATCTATACAAGGGGTACGCCAGTTACATACACATTTCCAGGGGGTACGTGAAGCATAAAAGGTTGAGAACCACTGATATATATGTTTTATTTTATTCCCATTGTTATACTATAACTATAGTTTTATCTATCTATACAAGGGATACGCCAGTTACATACACATTTTCAGGGGGTACATGAAGCATAAAAGGTTGAGAACCACTGATATATATGTTTTATTCCCATTGTTATACTATAACTATAGTTTTATCTATCTATACAAGGGGTACGCCAGTTACATACACATTTTCAGGGGGTACATGAAGCATAAAAGGTTGAGAACCACTGATATATATGTTTTATTTTATTCCCATTGTTATACTATAACTATAGTTTTATCTATGTATACAAGGGGTACGCCAGTTACATACACATTTCCAGGGGGTACGTGAAGCATAAAAGGTTGAGAACCACTGATATATATGTTTTATTTTATTCCCATTGTTATACTATAACTATAGTTTTATCTATCTATACAAGGGGTACGCCAGTTACATACACATTTCCAGGGGGTACGTGAAGCATAAAAGGCTGAGAACCACTGATATATATGTTTTATTTTATTCTCATTGTTATACTATAATTATAGTTTTATCTATCTATACAAGGGGTACGCCAGTTACATACACATTTCCAGGGGGTACGTGAAGCATAAAAGGTTGAGAACCACTGATATATATGTTTTATTTTATTCCCATTGTTATACTATAACTATAGTACAAGGGGTACGCCAGTTACATACACATTTCCAGGAGGTACGTGAAGCATAAAAGTTTGAGAACCACTGATATATATGTTTTATTTTATTCCCATTGTTATACTATAACTATAGTTTTATCTATCTATACAAGGGGTACGCCAGTTACATACACATTTCCAGGGGGTACGTGAAGCATAAAAGGTTGAGAACCACTGATATATATGTTTTATTTTATTCCCATTGTTATTCTATAACTATAGTTTTATCTATCTATACAAGGGGTACGCCAGTTACATACACATTTCCAGGGGGTACGTGAAGCATAAAAGGTTGAGAACCACTGATATATATGTTTTATTTTATTCCCATTTTTATACTATAATTATAGTTTTATCTATCTATACAAGGGGTACGCCAGTTACATACACATTTCCATGGGGTATGTGAAGCATAAAAGGTTGAGAACCACTGATATATATGTTTTATTTTATTCCCATTGTTATACTATAACTATAGTACAAGGGGTACGCCAGTTACATACACATTTCCAGGAGGTACGTAACGCATAAAAGTTTGAGAACCACTGATATATATGTTTTATTTTATTCCCATTGTTATACTATAACTATAGTTTTATCTATCTATACAAGGGTACTGCAGTTACATACACATTTACAGGGGTACGTGAAGCATAAAAGGTTGAGAACCACTGATATATATGTTTTATTTTATTCCCATTGTTATACTATAACTATAGTTTTATCTATCTATACAAGGGGTACGCCAGTTACATACACATTTCCAGGGGGTACGTGAAGCATAAAAGGTTGAGAACCACTGATATATATGTTTTATTTTATTCCCATTGTTATACTATAACTATAGTTTTATCTATCTATACAAGGGGTACGCCAGTTACATACACATTTCCAGGGGGTACGTGAAGCATAAAAGGTTGAGAACCACTGATATATATGTTTTATTTTATTCCCATTGTTATACTATAACTATAGTTTTATCTATCTATATAAGGGGTACGCCAGTTACATACACATTTCCAGGGGGTACGTGAAGCATAAAAGGTTGAGAACCACTGATATATATGTTTTATTTTATTCTCATTGTTACTCTATAACTATAGTTTTATCTATCTATACAAGGGTACTCCAGCTACATACACATTTCCAAGGGGTACGTGAAGCATAAAAGGTTGAGAACCACTGATATATATGTTTTATTTTATTCCCATTGTTATACTATAACTATAGTTTTATCTATCTATATAAGGGGTACGCAAGTTACACACACATTTCCAGAGCGTACGTGAAGCATAAAAGGTTGAGAACCACTGATATATATGTTTTATTTTATTCTCATTGTTATACTATAACTATAGTTTTATCTATCTATACAAGGGGTACGCAAGTTACACACACATTTCCAGGGGGTACGTGAAGCATAAAAGGTTGAGAACCACTGATATATATTTTTTACTTTATTCCCATTGTTATACTATAACTATAGTTTTATCTATCTATACAAGGGGTACGCCAGTTACATACACATTTCCAGGGGGTACGTGAAGCATAAAAGGTTGAGAACCACTGATATATATGTTTTATTTTATTCCCATTGTTATACTATAACTATAGTTTTATCTATCTATATAAGGGGTACGCAAGTTACACACACATTTCCAGAGCGTACGTGAAGCATAAAAGGTTGAGAACCACTGATATATATGTTTTATTTTATTCCCATTGTTATACCATAACTATAGTTTTATCTATCTATACAAGGGGTACGCCAGTTACATACACATTTCCAGGGGGTACGTGAAGCATAAAAGGTTGAGAACCACTGATATATATGTTTTATTTTATTCTCATTGTTATACTATAACTATAGTTTTATCTATCTATACAAGGGTACTCCAGCTACATACACATTTCCAAGGGGTACGTGAAGCATAAAAGGTTGAGAACCACTGATATATATGTTTTATTTTATTCCCATTGTTATACTATAACTATAGTTTTATCTATCTATACAAGGGGTACGCCAGTTACATACACATTTCCAGGGGGTACGTGAAGCATAAAAGGTTGAGAACCACTGATATATATGTTTTATTTTATTCTCATTGTTATACTATAACTATAGTTTTATCTATCTATACAAGGGTACTCCAGCTACATACACATTTCCAAGGGGTACGTGAAGCATAAAAGGTTGAGAACCACTGATATATATGTTTTATTTTATTCCCATTGTTATACTATAACTATAGTTTTATCTATCTATATAAGGGGTACGCAAGTTACACACACATTTCCAGAGGGTACGTGAAGCATAAAAGGTTGAGAACCACTGATATATATGTTTTATTTTATTCTCATTGTTATACTATAACTATAGTTTTATCTATCTATACAAGGGGTACGCCAGTTACATACACATTTCCAGGGGGT
Source organism: Ryuthela nishihirai (assembly GCA_038380435.1). Lineage (NCBI taxonomy): Eukaryota > Metazoa > Arthropoda > Arachnida > Araneae > Heptathelidae > Ryuthela > Ryuthela nishihirai. The sequence goes on along the minus strand of JAWZYU010000001.1, from coordinate 17,934,148 downwards.
ACGTGAAGCATAAAAGGTTGAGAACCACTGATATATATGTTTTATTTTATTCCCATTGTTATACTATAACTATAGTTTTATCTATCTATACAAGGGGTACGCCAGTTACATACACATTTCCAGGGGGTACGTGAAGCATAAAAGGTTGAGAACCACTGATATATATGTTTTATTTTATTCTCATTGTTATACTATAACTATAGTTTTATCTATCTATACAAGGGTACTCCAGCTACATACACATTTCCAAGGGGTACGTGAAGCATAAAAGGTTGAGAACCACTGATATATATGTTTTATTTTATTCCCATTGTTATACTATAACTATAGTTTTATCTATCTATACCAGGGGTACGCCAGTTACATACACATTTCCAGGGGGTACGTGAAGCATAAAAGGTTGAGAACCACTGATATATATGTTTTATTTTATTCTCATTGTTATACTATAACTATAGTTTTATCTATCTATACAAGGGTACTCCAGCTACATACACATTTCCAAGGGGTACGTGAAGCATAAAAGGTTGAGAACCACTGATATATATGTTTTGTTTTATTCCCATTGTTATACTATAACTATAGTTTTATCTATCTATATAAGGGGTACGCAAGTTACACACACATTTCCAGAGGGTACGTGAAGCATAAAAGGTTGAGAACCACTGATATATATGTTTTATTTTATTCTCATTGTTATACTATAACTATAGTTTTATCTATCTATACAAGGGGTACGCAAGTTACACACACATTTCCAGGGGGTACGTGAAGCATAAAAGGTTGAGAACTACTGATATATATTTTTTACTTTATTCCCATTGTTATACTATAACTATAGTTTTATCTATCTATACAAGGGGTACGCCAGTTACATACACATTTCCAGGGGGTACGTGAAGCATAAAAGGTTGAGAACCACTGATATATATGTTTTATTTTATTCCCATTGTTATACTATAACTATAGTTTTATCTATCTATACAAGGGGTACGCCAGTTACATACACATTTCCAGGGGGTACGTGAAGCATAAAAGGTTGAGAACCACTGATATATATGTTTTATTTTATTCCCATTGTTATACTGTAACTATAGTTTTATCTATCTATACAAGGGTACTCCAGCTACATACACATTTCCAAGGGGTACGTGAAGCATAAAAGGTTGAGAACCACTGATATATATGTTTTATTTTATTCTCATTGTTATACTATAACTATAGTTTTATCTATCTATACAAGGGTACTCCAGTTACATACACATTTCCAGGGGTACGTGAAGCATAAAAGATTGAGAACCACTGATATATATGTTTTATTTTATTCCCATTGTTATACTATAACTATAGTTTTATCTATCTATACAAGGGGTACGCAAGTTACACACACATTTCCAGGGTGTACGTGAAGCATAAAAGGTTGAGAACCACTGATATATATGTTTTATTTTATTCTCATTGTTATACTATAACTATAGTTTTATCTATCTATACAAGGGGTACGCAAGTTACACACACATTTCCAGGGGGTACGTGAAGCATAAAAGGTTGAGAACCACTGATATATATTTTTTACTTTATTCCCATTGTTATACTATAACTATAGTTTTATCTATCTATACAAGGGGTACGCCAGTTACATACACATTTCCAGGGGGTACGTGAAGCATAAAAGGTTGAGAACCACTGATATATATGTTTTATTTTATTCCCATTGCTATACTATAACTATAGTTTTATCTATCTATACAAGGGGTACGCCAGTTACATACACATTTCCAGGGGGTACGTGAAGCATAAAAGGTTGAGAACCACTGATATATATTTTTTACTTTATTCCCATTGTTATACTATAACTATAGTTTTATCTATCTATACAAGGGGTACGCCAGTTACATAGACATTTCCAGGGGGTACGTGAAGCATAAAAGGTTGAGAACCACTGATATATATGTTTTATTTTATTCCTATTGTTATACTATAACTATAGTTTTATCTATCTATACAAGGGGTACGCCAGTTACATACACATTTCCAGGGGGTACGTGAAGCATAAAAGGTTGAGAACCACTGATATATATGTTTTATTTTATTCCCATTGTTATACTATAACTATAGTTTTATCTATCTATACAAGGGGTACGCCAGTTACATACACATTTCCAGGGGGTACGTGAAGCATAAAAGGTTGAGAACCACTGATATATATGTTTTATTTTATTCTCATTGTTATCTATCTATACAAGGGGTACGCAAGTTACACACACATTTCCAGGGGGTACGTGAAGCATAAAAGGTTGAGAACCACTGATATATATTTTTTACTTTATTCCCATTGTTATACTATAACTATAGTTTTATCTATCTATACAGGGGTACTCCAGTTACATACACATTTCCAGGGGTACGTGAAGCATAAAAGGTTGAGAACCTGTGGTCTAGATACAAGTATATAGTTGACCTTAGAACATTATTTTTGTTGAAAACGTAAAATTAAAGATTGCATTTCGTTAAAAGAAAAACGTTAATTTTTGGTGCACCTGTATTATTCAACAAAACTTTTTTTTACTATCAATTTTTATCGGGGGTGGGGAGGGGTGTAATATCCCTCTCGCCCTCCCTCCTCTGCAGCCTCCTTGCTGATCATTATTGCTGTCTGTGAATTTTCATTGGTTTAATCGTGATAGCTTCAAGTGGCAGAGCTACGAAATTTTATGAGATTTCCTTCTCTATGGGATTTTTAATTAATAAAATTATAAGAATAGATTTAGTTTCTTAAAATTTTTCAAATTTAATAATTAATATATTGAACTGTCAGTTATATATTGTAATTTTTTTTAAAAGTTGCAAGCACTGTTTTTAATATTTTTACACTCTAAAAAATATGGAAGTTAATTTTCATTCTTTGCTTCATATTCGCAAAATATTGCTTCGAAATTTGTTTTTCTAGAAAAATAACGAGATAAATCAGTAGTAAAGAATCACAGGATAAGTCCTGCAGACATGGAACTCATGAAATAATGAGCTGAAAAAAATTTGGTTTCGTCATGAGTGGGATTCGAACCCACGTCTCCAGGGTTGGGTTGGGTTGTTTTACCTCTGAGCGGCACTTTTTTGCACACCATGGGCTAAATGGCCAGGTCACATGGACCCCGAAGGCTCAGAGAAGGTTGTGGGAGGGAACCCACTGGAACAGCTGTTGGGAGACAGATGGTAGCCTCCCGTCAAGGCCATCCAGCGTGTTCTTTAACGTGCACAGGGTGTGTCTCTCCCGCACACGGGGCCACAGCTTAACTTCCCATCCGACGGACGGCGCCCTTTTCAAGCCCATCGGTGTCCCCTACTGACCGTGGGCAGGGCGGGGAATTTTGCGGAGATAAATCTCAACGCTGACCCAGCTGGGACTCGAACCTGGGAACTACAGATTATGTGCCTGGCGCGCTAACGACTGAGCCACCCCCGCCCCCCACGTCTCCAATGATTACATTAATAAATCAGTAGTAAAGAATCACAGGATAAGTTCTGTAAGCATGGAACTCATGAAGTAATGAGCTGAACTGATTTATTAATTTAATGCCCTGAGCGTGAGTGACAAATATTAATTCCATTTCTAATGAGGCAACAGAGTTGTCCACTTCCCAGAGAGATGGCGCCACTGTGCGAATCAAATAAAAAAATCCGGAAAGTGTATGTCACACAAGCTGAGAAAAGGCTGACCTTTGGTTGTGTAGTGGTAGCATAACAGGCATGTTTCCTGGAGACGTGGGTTCGAATCCCACTCATGGCAAAACCTAATATTTTTCAGCTCATTACGTAACAAGATAAATGTTCAATATAAAATTTTCTGTTTTACTTTTTTACAGGAGTATAAGAGGAGTCAGCCATTTTTTTATTTGAATCCCAGTTGCAAGGCCTGTCCACATCCATCTTGAATGTTATGTTTATAAGGGACTCGGAGGAGTAAAACATTTTCTGCAGAAACCCAACGGAAGAAAAGTACAGCAACAGGAGGATGCCACTCTTAAGAAACAATCTAGGTATGTGTGCACTCTGCATGATGATCATAACAGTTTACTGAGCTGGGTTATTTTACTTCTGAGAGGCACATCTATCTATCTTTGCACGTTTTTGGGCTAAATGGCCAAGTCAGAAGGATCTCAACAGCTTAGAGAAGGTTGGAGGAGGATGTTAGGAGTCGGACCTGACAGCTGTTAGGAGTCGGATGAAAGTCTTCCGTCAATAATAACCAGCGTGTTCTTTAACGTGCTCAAATATGGCTCTCCTGCACGTGGATCCACTGATCCGTTCAACGGACATCGGCCTTTCCAAGCTCAGCGAGGTTTTCCTTCTCACCGAGGGGCAGGGAAGTGGTTAGCGGTAATAATAATAATCTCACCGAGGAGCGGTTAGCGGTAAATATAACAAAAATTAGTATTTCTAGAGAGGAATCTGAATGACGCGCAGTTGGGATTCGAAAATGCTACTTCAAAGAACTGTTACTTCAGTCCTCTCACGCATGCAAAACAAAACAACTCAATCTCTTCTTCAATCTCTTCTTCAATAGATCTTCTTCAATTATCTTCTTCAATAGATCTTCTTCAATTATCTTCTTCAATCTCTTCTTCAATAGTAACAGCTATTGCCTTTAAGTTGTTAATTGTTTTTTTGAAAAAGGGATTATTTCTTAATCTTCGAAATGGAACATATTCACTTGTAAATGCATAACAAACTTATTATTTCAAAACATAAAATGAAATAAATATTCATATAGCTTCATAAAGATCAGACAGAATAATAAATATCGATGATATCTCACTGCAACAATTATCAGCACAGGATGCGAAATCACTTACCTAAGGTCAGGATCGGACTGAAGTTTCAGGTAGATTGTCTGGTAAGGCATACCTAGCAGTCTGTCGATGATGTGCACCATGCCGTCAACAGCGCCGACATCTGACTGAATAGCGGCTCCTTTCACTCCTCCACCATCGACGGTGAGGGCTAAGGGAAGAAAAACATCGCAATCACGATTCTGCTGATGGAGACTCTAGAGAGGGATTCGTGTGGCAGGTGGAAAACAATATTTATCAAATGTGTGGATAAAAACGCGACGTTTTCGATAAATATATTGATCTCTTCTTTTGATAAACAGATTGATCTCAGAGGAATTCTTTAGAGAGTGGTAAGTTAACGCAAATTATGCTCAGTTTGATGAATATCAAACAAGACAGTGACTACTTGTTTGACACTATCACAGCAGTTACTGTTTGATAGTATTCTGTGATTTTATTATAATTATTTTTAATATTTTATTATAATTATTTTGTATTACTGTTTGATAGTATTCTGTGACTGATAGTATTCACTATCACAGCAGTTACTGTCTTGTTTGATGAATATCAAACAAGACAGTAACTGCTGTGTGTAGTGAGAAGCATGTCTAGGGGCTGCATACGAACACGAATGGTTAAACTTCTGCCTGAGAATGATCTTCCATTAAATGTGAAGATAATTTCTCTTTACGTATTAGAAGTTACTGACACACTTACAAATTATAAATATTGAAAATATAGACTTTACGTTACAAAGTATAGATAGCTAAAACTATAGACTCTATGTTGCAAAGTAAAGATAGTTAAAACAATAGAGACCTTTATGTTACAAAGTACAGATAGTTCAAAACTGTAGAGATATTATGTTCATTTTAATACTTTAAATTTCACTAAATTTAATAAAACAGTTTTGAAAGTTTAATATGATTTGTTTAGAATCCTAAGTTTGGACACCGAATAGGAAACACAGAATTTTGATTTCTCTGTCCTACGTATAAAATTAATATTTAATATTACGTTATAACTTAGCATTTTGTGTTGAAATCTTAGTGGTAATTCAAACACCTAATCATTGAAAGGCAGATATAAAATAATAATAATAATAATAATAAATACCCCCTCAAGCAGCTGCTTGCCACAGAGGTCTGACAGGAGCCTGTCAGTTTATATGCCACAATAGAAGGTCTGAGAGGATGGCAGGACCTCAGCAGAAAAACGAACATCCATGCCTTACCCGGGGCTCGAACCCAGATCCCGTAGATCAGTAGCCAAGCGCGCTAACCACTCGGCTAACTTTCAGATATATTGCAAAGTGATTCATGGGTGGAAGTATAATGTAGCAGGCGATCCTCCAGTGGTTCGAAGGTGTACAGTCCATACACGAAACAGAAATGTCTCATCTTATTTATATCGTGGTTACATTTAGAACAGAATACAGTGTCCATTTGGGCAAACATTTGCATCACCCTCTGACTGTTAATGTTCTGTGTGAATTTGCACAGTTCGTGCAGAATGGTATTCAAGTTCCAGTCTGCAGTTTCCTTTCCATTGGAGCAGCGCCATACGAGAGATTATCATGAAAGACAAGCCCGTTAATCCCGCATCTCAGACACACAGGACCGTTTGATGCACCGCCTAGCTGAGCCGACCACTTACCTGTGGGCAAGCCAGGTTAATCCCGGACTAACGCCTACAGAGGAGAGCGCCCACGCATGTGGTTCACCTTTGGGATTGAGGAGTCTGGCGACAGGACTGCCCTCCTGTCTGACAACCCTGAAAGGGATTCCACCGGCTTACGGCACAACGGTCCCATGAAGGACAGTCACGAGGTTGTGGCCAAGGACGCGGACTCTGGAAGTTTCCATTTTCGCCCGGCACCCTATCCCCCCCCCCCCCCCCCCACCTAGCGGACAGTTGAGAGAGCCAATCACGGACTCGGGATGACTTTGGATTATTTTTGTGTGTCCGAGAGAGCAGAGAATATTTTTGGGCATTCGATTCCACTTGACACTTGACCTCGGAGTTAGTGACTAGTGACTATGGGACGATGTCCACTTGGCTTCAGAGACTCGTAAGAGCAAGTCACGTTTTCTCCTTCTACGCTTAACTCTCGATGTGAGCAGTGCAGTTTTGAAGTCTGACTCTCGGTCAGGGGACACGATGGTCTAGTGACGAAAGCAATATATAGTAGCAAGCAGCAGAGTATTAATGTAACTAGCTCAACGTTTGAATGTCGACAGTCTACAGTAATTATGTAAGTTGATATAAAATTATGAGATTAGGATGAAAGTGTGTTAATGTTAAAAATAAATGTCATTTTTTTTGTATTTGTTGTAAAGCCATGCCTGCTGTAGTTGCTCCTTTTGTGTGGGAGGATGGCTTGGTTTCCCAATAGGGTGCTGGGCTACTGATTGCTTTAGAGGAAAAAAAAAACTATATGATCACGGCAAGAACAAATACCGGTTTGTGTTTGGGGGAGGATTAACTGATGATGAATATTAAGCAGAATTATTAATTAATATTATATATAATTAGCAAGAATTAATTCAATTCCCCCCACCAGTATAACATTAAGGTTCGAAAGAACCTGTTGAACTGCAGAGAAAACAAAGCCAGATTTATATTATTTATGAGACTGGGTTCATTTTAATACTTTGGGTTTTACTAGATTTAATATAACACATTTTTTCAAATGTAATATATTTTTGTTTTGGATCCTAATTTTTTAAAAGCGAGCATAAAAACAGGCCTTTTCTCTTTGTCTTCTCTTTTTCTCTCAATTGATGTTAAAGAATTATTTTACTTTTCCCATGCAAACTCCATCATTCCATCTAATTCATTATTTAAATTATATCGACCTTACTATTCGAACCCTTTTATTTCGTTGTAGGTTTTCATATCAGTTTTGAATACTTTTATAGAAAATTGTTCCAGATTGGATTCCATCTATCAATTTGTATTTCCTCCTCATACCTAATAACATTGCTATTTTAATTATTTTCGTTTAAAATTAATTATTTAACTTCGAGTATTTCAAAAATCTTGTTAAACACAATTTTAAATTTTGCTATTCTGTCTGAGGTAACGGCATATTTTTTTAACTAAAAATCACATTTTTTTTTTACTTTAGCTATGATTAATGCCAGCATAGTCTAAGGCAGTCTTGTATCTTTCATGGGTTGGGTTGGGTTGTTTTACCTCTGAACGGCAGTTTTTTTCACACCATGTGCTAAATGGCCAGGTCACATGGACCCCGAAGGCTCAGAGAAGGTTGGGGGAGGGGACCCACTGGAACAGCTGTTGGGAGACAGATGGTAGCCTCCCGTCAAGGCCATCCAGTGTGTTCTTTAACGCGCACAGGGTATGGCTCTCCCGCACACGGGGCCACGGCTTAACGTCCCATCCGACGGACGGCGGTCTTTTCAAGCCCATCGGTGTCCCCTACTGACCGTGGGCAGGGCGGGGATTTTTGCGGAGATTATCTTTCATGAATTCAAACCTTATGCTGCATGCACTAAATATTATTAAATATGTTTATTAAGTTATTTGTTAATAACGGGAACTAATAATTAAGAATCAAAATTTAATTATTGCTTTTTTCATCCCTTTCTCATTAATAAACATTTTTCGTATTTGAAATTTGCTTTCACAAATACGCAGTATTCTATTTCAACACCTTGTTACCTTCAGAATATCAGTTTTTTTTTATAACTTCTAGAAATCCATTTCTCTTTGAGAATCCAGTACTATATCGAGCTGTAAAGCAAAATAAAATTTGTTTCGCCAAACGACAGGATCGCATTTCCAGTAAAAACGTTTTTCTCCTTTAATATTGGTCTTTAAAACATTTGCTGAACAACATTTAAAAAACAGGGTGTCTGAAACACAATGGTGGTTTAAGATAACATATATGTAGAAAAATAATATACATGTTCATGAAAGTAATATTATAATTGAAAGCGTTCATTAAACAGTTTTGAACATAATTACTGAATGTCCACATGTTTTTCGTGACCCTGTTTATGTCCAATCGGTATTTTGCTTCTTGTCATTCACTCTGCAGCGTATCTTTTGATTTTTTCCCTTATATCTTTTCTCCAAAGAAAACCAGATAATAGTTTCGCTTTTTCGTCTGTCTGTCTGCAGACATCGAACTCTTTTGTTTACAGAGGTAAATTAAAAATTATTTTTGTGTTGGATAGGTATTGATGAAATATTACGATATGAACTTTCCGAATCTCTCTAAAGCTACAATTACGTCCCCTACAGGTGGAAAAATTTGAAAATTCAAAAATTTCAAACGAATATTGCACACGATGTATTCATGCTAGAAATTTGAAATTTTGGTGGTGGAATGTGAAAGTTATAATGTTTCCATTGCCAATAATGAGTTGACCCCTTAGACCCAGAGGGGGTGAGTAAACATACCTTTTTAGTTCTAGCAGATAGTTGTTTGTTTTTAGAGATAAATGAAAAATTCTTTTGGATTAGATAGGAATTTATAAAATATTATGATTCACGTTTCTTAAATCTTCCGAAAACTATAATTGCGCCCTCTAACGGTGGAAAAGATTGAAAATTTCAAACGAATATTGCAACGATGTATTAATGATAGAAATATGTAATTTTGGTGGAGGAATGCGAACGTCATGAAGTTTCCATTGGAAACAATGAAAACGATAATTAAAAACTCTTTTTTAATTTGATTGGTGTTAACGAAATATTATAATTCGCATTCTCCGAATACTTAGTAGATTTAATACATATATTTTTACAGATCACTGAAATGGTGAAACGGCACAGTTGTTATAGTAGATCGTATAATCATATTCGATGTACCGGGTAATAATTTTACCCCTAACCATTTCCATCATAAAGATATGCCTATTTGGCATGAATAAGAACAAAATATATAAGTAAACCACCCTTACGTGGCCCCCTAAGGGAAAACATAAGAAAAGCTAAAAATAGCAGTAACATTGTATAAGAAACCCAAAAAGGGTAGGTCTCATCAGAGAAGGCTACCGTTTTAGGCCTCTTGTACTTGTTCAAAACAGTATGATCGTAAAGAATCAGAGAAGAAATAATCTCATTCGGATTATTGCTTACAGCCTCAAAATATCTTTTTGAAGTGCGTTTTATATGTGGATATATACGGTTGATGCCCAGGTCTTTATGAATTGTCTGTTAGTGATAAACCAGGGGGCATCGATTGCAGTTCTCAAAATCTTTTGTAAGACCTGAATCCTACGAATATTGGTTGGTGTAGTATTCGCCCATATGGGTGAAGCATAGAGAATCACCGGTCTGATAATAGCTGTTACTGATGTGATGTGATAAAATGTGATAAAATATGATGGGAAGGTTAGAAACCCTTCAACAATGGGCTTCCTGCTATCCCAAACAAAGAATCGGATGTGTAAATCACAATGTAGGAAATAAAAATAATAGTTTTTCTGAATTTTTTAAAAGTTCCTACTTATGCAGAGTAGACTTTCTCTAATCCAATACTCTTGGATCTTAATTTCTTTTCTTTTTTGAGCCAAAAGAGATTTCAAAAACAAAATTAACACTTCAAATAAGGTATAAAAATAACAGTCACAGTTCTTTCTTCAGTTCCACCACAAAAATAACCATGAGGTTATCACTTGAGATACTGGCCACTAGAGAAAGTTTGTAAGCAAAAACACATTTTTCTTGAACAGTCAATATTTCATATTTGTATTTTATTAAATTCCTCTTCTTTTTATTTTCGAGAAACGAAAACCCAGCAAGGGATGAATTCAGATTCTGTATAATAAAGAACTTTCCTCCAAGAAACTGAGAATCAGGGTCTGAATTTTAAATCTATTGCATTTACTGTAGCTTCTGCAGAGAAGAGATTTCATTGACAATTCTTCATCAATAATCTTCTTCATCTTTTCCTTCAGAATTTGTCGTTGAAATTGATAGAGAGGACAATGTAAAAAGACATGAGAAATATTTTCTGGAGTTTTACAGATGGCACAAAGTGGAGAGGGTTTTTTGTTAATTTTGAAGAGCTTTTCATTTAAAGCACAGTGATCAAGGTTAATCCTGAAAAGAGCTGTTTCTTGTCTTCTGCTCAGATGAGATGTTTGAAGTTGGGGTGGGGGGCTATTAAAGATACTGCGATAGAATAGGCCAACATTTTTCCGACTATTTTGAAAAAGTTTAATCCATTCAGAGTGAGTTATTTTTTTACTCTAATGCAGAAATCTTTGTATGTAATGATGTTAAATATGTTTGCGGTTTTCTGTAAGCTCTCTCTAGCAGTTTTGTCAGCCTCTTCGTTCCCATGGATTCCTATATGACTGGATCACAATTTGATTTTTATTTTCTTCAACATGTTTATTGCATTGCCATAATATTTCTGAAATTAATGAAGAGTTAGAGGTAGAAAGTGGATCAGCTAGAAGAGCTTGGAGTGAAGACCTGCTGTCTGAAAGAATCAGAATTTTTTCTGAATGAAAAATGAATGCCCATTCAAGTGCCTTGAGGATAGCCCAAAGTTCGCCATTCATAATAGATGTTGGATTAGACAACGAAAATCCATCTTTAATACTGAGACCAGGAATGCAGAAAGCACAGGATACTATTCCAGTTTCATCACTTCTAGAACCATCAGTAAAGATGTGGCAAAAACCAGCAAATTTCCCACCAATATACTGCATGGTAAGAGTCCATAGTTCTTCAGGTACGTGATGTTTTGAGGGTAGTGATGGTAGTGATGTTTGTGAAGTGTTAATGAAGGGTAGTGATGCTTGAAAGTGAAAATGAAGGGTAGTGAAGTTTAGTGAAGGGTAGTGATGTTTTGAAATCACGTCAGGGATGTAAGGAAAAATATCTGGCCTAGAGATATTCCAAATGGGAAAATCGGGTATGCTGTCTCCTGCAATATTTCTGTTAATCAAATTTAAAAGGAAAATATTACTTTTGATACTTCTAAAAATGCTCGATCTTTTGCAGTTCAAAATTTTATCTAAGATTAGATTTTTATTGGTCTTGGTTTTCATTCTTGCTATACTTTTAAAAACCATGGAATTTCTTCTAACGCTGAGTGGAGGTATGGCAGCTTCAGCAAGTGATGGAAGGGTTGGAGATCCAGGGAGTAATCCGAGGCAACATCTAATAGCTTTATTTTGACAGGTTTCAAGCTTTTTGCAGAAGGAATCGGAAGCATTAAGGTAAAGCTGGCTACCATACTCGAGAATCGGGCGTATTAAAACTTTGTAGAAAGTAAGGAGAGTTTTAGATTTAGCTCCCCACGATGTACCAGTTAGATATATCAGCATATTCAATCTGCTATTAACTTTTTGACAGACTAGATTAATTTGAGGTTTCCAAATTAAATGATGGTCAAGAAGAACACCAAGAAATTTGTGTTCTTTAACAACTTCAATAGGCTCATTGTTAATTTGTAGTCTTAATGGGAAGTGCTTAGATCGTGGTCTGGAAATAATTAAACACTTAGTTTTATCTTGTGAAACTGAAAATCCCCATTCATCTAAAAACTTATGGACTTGATTGACTGCTGTTTGTAGATTCTTTTGAAGGATGTCAAGATCTCTGCCAGTAATCCAAACAGCCAAATCATCAGCAAAAATTGAATATTCAATATTTTTGTTTAAGCACTTAGGTAGGTCCTGAAGCATGATGTTGAAAAGCACAGGGCTGAGAACGCTGCCCTGTGGTAAACCCTCAGAAACAGGGATAAGAGCTGAAAAAATATTTCCTAATTTTACTTGAATTTTTCTATCTTTCAGAAAATTGTTTATATAGTTAAACATATTGCCAGTTATTCCTAATTTTAAAAGCTTAAAAAGCAGTCCAAGATGCCAAACACTGTCAAAAGCATGTTGGATATCAAAGAAAACCACAGCCACTCTTTGTTTTATGGAAAGAGCATTTTGTGACTCAGCAATTAGTTGAAGTAAAATTATCTTGAGATGACATTCCTCTCCGAAAGCCCGTTTGGAAAGGAGCTGCTACTGAGTTTTACAAACAACATCTATAGAATAAAAATTTAAAAAATTAGTGGTAGTTTTTAAGAGATATTACAAGGGGAGGAAAAATGTACCCACTTTTCTGAGAGGTGTGGGAAATGCAACTTTTTTGATTTAAGAAATAAAAGACGAATACCTTTATGTTGTATAATTGCTAATGAAATACTAGCGGAGGATGGCATTTTCGCCATCATCCGCTAGCTCAAATAAAACTTTTAAGGAATGAAAGAGTAGGTAAAGGAAAAACTTCTTTCTCTTTGAAAAGAAGATTCTGGTATGCGCCAGAGGCGAAAAGCGCCCTCCTAGTTTTTTTTTCATTCTATATAGTTTTTACATGCAAAACTTGAAGCAAAGTGAATCTTCTTGTTCTGGCTTTCAAACGATTCAGGTCTCAAAAACATTTTTCATGTAAAATAGCTCTTTAAAAATCTTCAAAGAAAAACAAACAAGGGATATCAAATCGGGATTTCTTGGTAGCCATAAAACTGGATCACCCTGACAATCTGTTTGTTAATAAATGTTGCACTAAGAACTTCCGTAACATCTCTTAAGAAATGGGGGCGGGGGTGGCTCAGTCGGTAGCGCGCCAGGCTCGTATTCTGTAGTTCCCAGGTTCGAGTCCCAGCTGGGTCAGCGTTGATATTTATCTCCGCAAAATTTCCCCGCCCTGCCCACGGTCAGTAGGGGACACCGATGGGCTTGGAAAGGCCGCCGTCCGTCGGATGGGACGTTAAGCCGTGGCCCCGTGTGTGGGAGAGACATACCCTGTGCACGTTAAAGAACACGCTGTATGGCCTTGACGGGAGGCTACCATGTGTCTCCCAACAGCTGTTCCAGTGGGTCCCCTCCCCCAACCTTCTCTGAGCCTTTGGGGTCCATGTGACCTGGCCATTTAGCCCATGGTGTGCAAAAAAGTGCCTCTCAGAGGTAAAACAATCCAATCTGAAGAAATGTGGCATTGCGCCGTCTTTTTGGTGACCGCCCGTGAAACTCTTTGAGTGGGGGAATTTACAGGTACAGCATTCAATGTGTTGCTTTTTTGTGTATTTGGGAAGGGACCCAGCCGTTATTTTTCAGACACCCTATATGATTAATATATTTTCACCTCCATTTCGCTTTCTAGCATTATTAAAAAGTGGGGAGAGGGCGTGGCCCTCTTGGGATTATGGAGGATACGCTACAATTCTTTTTGGGAATTTTTCATCTGCTGAATTTCTCATCACTACGTGGCAAGTGTGAATAGAAAACTTATGCAAATAAAGCGGAGATTATGAATGCATGAAATACTTAAACACACATTTCTTTGCAATTAAGTGTTTGAATGACTTTTCGCTAGTGTAAATCAGTAGAAAATGAGAAGCAACTTTCGATGCTTTTTCTTACTTTTGTTTCTGTCATCACCTAGGATGCGGAAGTAGAGACTGTTCTTCCGGTCTGCAGATAAGTATTCTCTAGTCCTTCCATACATGACGTCATCTGTGGAGATGGACTTCATGACGAGATGCAGTCTCAGGAGCTGAACAAGGAAAGAAAATAATTCAATGCCTCTCTCGTGATGTAAAAGTTTGCAGCTCATTGATGCAATAGAAAATGTTTCTCAATCTGTTATCGACAAAGGAGAAAGTGGTTTTACTAAGATTTTACGTTGATACTAGAAGAAATTTTAAAATATTAAACACTGTTAGGTTTCAAAATGCTCTTTACCAGAGCTTTATGTTCAGCATTATTATCACAGAGAGAACTTAACAAATCGAAATTTAAATACAGTTTAATTTATTTACAATTATCAACATATTATTCCTTAATCAATAAAATATATAAGAATATATATATAATTCAGCAAATGTAAACTCTCCCCCTTCCTTAGTAAGTTCGAATTATGAGAAAAAAGAATGATCTGCTTATATAGATTCAACAATTTTTAACAGTTAAAGAGTTAAATTATAATTAATAATAATAATAATGATTATTTTATAATGAAATACTGTTTTGGTAGTGCAATGATATCGCTTTGGTTTGAGGTAACACTGCATCTTCGGGAGTGTGGGTCCGGGATGGCATGGTTATGTGTTCGTGCATGTGTTTGTGCATCGTATAAGAAACTAGGACAAGCCTGACTAAGCTCCTTGGTTATATCCATCCTTTGCGCTTTCTTTTTAAATCATTTGAACAGTTTTAGTTATATGCAGATGCGTTGGCTACTGGGCAACATTAAGAGTTAGAGAAAGACAACTGCATGAAGGTGAGAATGAAGAGAGATGAGGAACATCCTCGTCCTGAAGTGAATTGGGATTGTAAGAGGACATGAAAGGGATTCGGCTGTAGATATGAAAGGCTGGCTGAACTTCCTCTTCATAGGAAACTTAGATGCGTTACTGAAACAGCGACTCATTTGTCAAAGCAAATGTTGTGTTTGCTAATAAAATGCTTTAGGCCAGCATTCTCAACATTACGCACTTTACTGACTGGCAATTGCACACCGTAGCCATTGCAAATTACACTAATATGTTCCCACCTCTAGTCCGTGAGTGACTAGTGCTATCTATAGAATAAAATATTTGAAAAATTAGTGATAGTTTTTAAGATATATTACAAGGGGTATATTTCTGTATTTTTCGCCACCTCAGGATTTCCTATCGATACATAATTTTTCTAAGCGTTGAACACTTGAATAACATAAAAAGTATATACTTTTGCAATCGAATGATATTATTAAGAAAAACATTTTAAGGCACAAAAATAATCTCTAAATATGCTTTGTTAGTGAAACTTGAATGCATTTAAAGTAAGGTAATATTAATCTTGAGGATTTTGATTTACAGATACTATTGCCCAGTTTGTGTAGATAATTATGAGGTTAAATCAGGGTTTTCAAATTCAAATAATCCAGGGGACAAATTAGTTACTTCTCAATGTATGGTGGGTCGCATTTTTTTATTATATGCAATAATAAACAAACCGTAGTTACTTACATTGATGTTTTAATTCTAAATATTACACAGTAAATAAAAAATAAAAAAAAATACCCCCTCAAGCAGCTGCTTGCCACAGAGGTCTGACAGGAGCCTGTCAGTTTATATGCCAAAGTAGAAGGTCTGAGAGGATGGCAGGAAATAGCATCAATTTAAATTTCGTTTCATAGTGGCTTCATATTCTGCATTATCCAGTGCAAAAACAAATTGTATGCTACGTAACTTCTAAAATAAGGTTTACATGGGAAAATATGATGGAAGATAAATTAAAGATAATCCAATCTCTCTAAATCTTTATTTTCAAAAATATTGAGTTAACATTTAAGCAGTTGTGGAAGTTGGAATATTTAACAGCAGCAAAGAACTGAGAAACTTAATATTGGAAGAATTATTTGCACAAATGATAAAAATATACACTTATTTCATTAAATGGTTTTAAATAATATTTATTATTTAGGTTTTAAATAACTTCTCAGCAGTGGAGAATTAAGGATTTCGTTTTTAGGAGGGTGGGACGCTTTCAAAGATTCATGATGAAACGCAGCTACCAGTCAATTTTGAAATAATTCTTAATATATCAAAATGCTGGGTTTCTGTTATTTTCGTTTCTTCCCTGTTGATTCGCCACTGCTCCAGAAGTACATTGTTGCGAATGGCATTGCTTTGTCAAATAGCCAAACGTTTACAACTCTAAATGCTGAACAAATACTGCTGAAAATCGAGATTTACATTTGATTTGAATATTTATTTTAAGTAACATTTTCCCATAAAAACCTTAGTTTAGACGTCACAGAGCATTTGTTTGGCTTCTACTGGTGTATAACATAAAAAAATCCCAATTTATTCTGTCTAGATCGTGTAAGAACGAATGCAATCCAGTTATACAAGTGGAGAAAGAATGGTCTGCCGATCTCATGTCAACACTTGACAATAAAGAGGCCACAACAAAGTCTCATGGATAATCGATCTGGCAGTTGAGCGAACAATTCTTCTTCGATTCCCATTCAACATGACAATCCTAGTTGAGAAAAAGTAGAGTAAGGACGAAGATTCCTCTCAATAAATATTTGATCTTTATTTAAATGTGGGTATTGGCTAACACAGCATTTATTTGACTGTTGGCTTTGCTAGGTTTTGTTGTTTTACTTCTTAATGGTACTTTTGTGCACAGAGTAAGCTCAATGTCCACATCACAAGGATCATATCTAGTTCTTTTTCTTGGAAGTAATTCTGAATATATTATATATTGAATGTTTTTAAGGATAAGCATAAAAGCAGTCTATTTATGTTGAAGCGGCCTTTCCAAGTCTTTTTTTATGTTCACGGCGGCCTTTCCAAGTCTTTTTTTATGTTCACTGCGGCCTTTCCTTAATTGTAGATAGGAAAGGCAGGCTGAACTTCCTCTTCATAGGAAACTTAGATGCGTTACTGAAACAGCGACTCATTTGTCAAAGCAAATGTTGTTTGCTAATAAAATGCTTTAGGCCAGCATTCTCAACACGACGCACTTCACTGACTAGCAATTGCACACCGTAGCCACTGGGGCGGGGGTGGCTCAGTCGGTGGCGCGCCAGGCTCGTAATCTGTAGTTCCCAAGTTCGAGTCCCAGTTGAGTCAGCGTTGAGATTTATCTCCGCAAAAATCCCCGCCCTGCCCACGGTCAGTAGGGGACACCGATGGTCTTGGAAAGGCCGCCATCCGTCGGATGGGAGGTTAAGCCGTGCCCCGTGTGCGGGAGAGCCATACCCTGTGCACGTTAAAGAACACACTGGATGGCCTTGACGGGAGGCTACCATCTGTCTCCCAACAGCTGTTCCAGTGGGTCCCCTCCCCCAACCTTCTCTGAGCCTTCGGGGTCCATGTGACCTGGCCATTTAGCCCATGGTGTGCAAAAAAGTGCCGCTCAGAGGTAAAACAACACAACCCAACCGTAGCCACTGCAAATTACACTAATATGTTCCCACCGCTAGTCCGTGAGTGACTAGTGCTTTTTCAACCTAATCTAATCAAGTCTCATTCTGAGAGAGAACAAGGAGGATTCAGCGGAGATGAATCTCAATGTAGGTGTGTGAACATTAAAAAAACATTACATTATGAGCCTGAACCGCTATCAGCTCAGACATTTCTCTACCGTTTCTTTGTTAAGTGTTCAAAAGCGCATTAAACTTTGCGTTACCAAAAAGGGTCATTTTGATTCATAACATTTTTTGTTAAAAATTTCAGGAATGAAAATTTGTGAAAATATTTGAAAAATTATATGTCATGTAGTGATACTCGCTTTGCATTTTTATGGGTTTGGTGAAAATAATTCAAACGCATTGTCTCTTGTTCCTCTAAAATAAGGTTTTTAAGAAGAAAAAAGTAATACGGTAGGTAAATTAACGCTTTCAATAAAATCATCAATTCAATATTTAAAGAGTCTGAAAGTTTGATATTTAACAACATCATTGCCAATAGTAAGAATTTAACCACAGAAGTGTGTTAAAACTGATGTGACGAGTTTTATTTCACACCGTTTGGTAAAATGTGCATATTTTAGAATGCAGTTGCGGAAGAAAAATAGGAAATATCTTTTGTTCCAACACCCTTAGAGATAGAATTGTTTTAGGGTTTAATTTCTGTTATGACGAATTTTAATGCTGCACTACCTTCTGAGGGAAAACACAGCACCAAGAACTTATCACCTCTACCGGGCAGTAACGATCACTCGAAGTAAAATTTTGAGTAGAAGCAGACCCACTTAACACACCATTGGCCAACGCGGATTCGCAATAACGCGTTGGTAAAAATATTAAAATTTCCTCGCATCAAATTGTTACAAAATAGAAAAATCGATTTCTTCGCAAAGAATTTCTTACTCATAGCGTAAACGGTACATAAATAGGGTTGTTGTTGGGTTGTTTTACCTCTGAGCGGCACTTTTTTGCACACCATGGGCTAAATGGCCAGGTCACATGGACCCCGAAGGCTCAGAGAAGGTTGGGGGAGGGGACCCACTGGAACAGCTGTTGGGAGACAGATGGTAAGCCTCCCGTCAAGGCCATCCAGGGTGTTCTTTAACGTGCACAGGGTATGGCTCTCCCGCACACGGGGCCATGGCTTAACGTTTCATCCGACGGACGGCGGTTTTCCAAAGCCACCGGTGTCCCCTACTGATCGTGGACAGGGCGGGGAATTTTGCGGAGATAAATTTCAATGCTGACCCAGCTGGGACTCGAACCCAGGAACTACAGATTACGAGCCTGGCGCGCTACCGACTGAGCCACCCCCACCCCCATAAATAGGGAATCAGTATAATAATGCATTGTTCTGTTCAGCAAAATGTATCATAAAAATGTTGATTATCATAGTCATCCAAGAAGCCCTTTCTTTCCATAATTAGTACATGGTTAGCCGGAAAGCCACAATTATGACTTCACAAGAGTGAGTGCCGTGAAACATAGCTCCGATGCGCTGCCTGAGGGTTATAAACAAATATTGCGTAGTTATTTCTGGGTTCCCCCTTTTCAGGGGGGCGAGGAGCGTTGACTCACTTGGTAGCGCATCAAGCTCATAATTCATAGTCACTTATGGTTAGCGCGCTTGGCTACTGATCTAAGGGACCTGATTTCGAGTCCCGGGTAAGGCATGGATGTATGTGTCGTTTTTCTGCTGAAGTCCTGCCATCCTCTCAGATCTTATACCGTGGCATATAAACTGACAGGCTCCTGTCAGACCTCTGTGGCAAGCAGCTGCTTGAGGGTTTTTTTTTTTAATCTTAATCCTGACTACGGTGAGAAAAGGGATGCCGATGATTTTGGAATGGGCGTCGTCTGTCGGATGTGACGTAGAGCCGTGGCTTCGTGTGCCAGCATTCTATAGCTAGAACCACCAAATTCGGTATACAGCTTTATCTTATTACAGTTTAAAGCAATGTAAAGATTTGACTTCTCAAGCTTATTTTTATTCCCCAACCCTCCAAAAAATCAAGGGGTACAATTCGAAAACTACAAAAGCTAGTACAGTCGCTCAAAAAAGTATCCGAACACTATGGTTGATTACAGAATTGAGAAAAAATATCTGGCAACGATTTTTTTAGAAATTAATGATCTGGCAACCTTCGTATCACGTGACACGAAGGTTGCCAGATCATTAATTTCTAAAAAAAATCGTTTCCAGATATTTTTTCTTAATTCTGTAATCAACCATAGCGTTCGGATACTTTTTTGAGCGACTGTACTACCAAGCTTGATATTTGGTTTCCTCTCATCATAACTTAAAGTGCATTTATCCCCCCTCCCACAACTTTTCGCCCCAAAAAATTAGGGTCCATCCTGCCCTCCCCCGAAAAAGGACAACCATCTTCTAAAACATAAGACCTAAGACCATCAAATTCGATATACATCTTATTCTCAACTTCAAGCAACGAAAGGGTTTGGCACAACAAACTTTATCTCTCCTCCAAAACAGTCTGGGCGGGGGTGGCTCAGTCGGTAGCGCGCCAGGCTCGTAATCTGTAGTTCCCAGGTTCCAGTCCCAGCTGGGTCAGCGTTGAGATTTATCTCCGCAAAAATTCTCCGCCCTGCCCATGGTCATTAGGGGAAACCGATGGTCTTGGAAAGGCCGCCGTCCGTCGGATGGGACGTTAAGCCGTGGCCCCGTGTGCGGGAGAGCCATACACTGTGCACGTTAAAGAACACGCTGGATGGCCTTAACGGGAGGCTACCATCTGTCTCCCAACAGCTGTTCCAGTGGGTCCCTCACCCAACCTTCTCTGAGCCTTTGGGGTCCTTGTGACCTGGCCATTTAGCCCATGGTGTGCAAAAAAGTGCCGCTCAGAGGTAAAACAACCCAACCCAAAACAGTCTAGCCCTCCCCAAAGTAAGGGAGAGTGGACGAAAATGTGTAATCGATTGTAGAGCATGGTGAGTTATATTTCAAATGAAAACTTCTAACGTGGTAATGTTGTGGGTTGCTTCAAATTGTGTTCCATCCTTTTTGCCCCCTCCCAGAAAAAATATCGTTGGTCGGGAGAGAAATATTCTCCGAGGTAGATCGTAATAAGTTGTACGTCAAAGGAAAGCTTGAGACATGGGGAGTCCTCCATTTTATGTTTTAGAGAGTTTGATAGAATTTGAGACCTGAGAAACGCTGAGTATCTCGGCTATTATTTTATAAAAGAGATTTTCTGTTGGAGAGCATATATATATTTTTTTGGGTGACGTGAAATAAACAGTATGAACTTTTGTTCGAAGGGGACCCACTAGAACAGCTGTTGGGAGACAGATGGTAGCCTCCCGTCAAGGCCATCCAGCGTGTTCATCCAGCGGCCATCAAGCGCGTTCACACGGGGCCACGGCTTAACGTCCTATCCGACGGACGGCTGCGTTTCCAAGCCCATCGGTGTCCCCTACTGACCGTGGGCAGGGCGGGGAATTTTTGCGGATATAAATCTCAACGCTGACCCAGCTGGGACTCGAACCTGGTAACTATAGGTTACCAGCCTGGCGCGCTACCGACTGAGCCACCCCCGCCCCCGTTTTCAAGGTGAAAGTAACTTTTTACTTTGTAGTAGTTGAATCGCACATAATTCGAAGCCAGTTCGGATTGCTAAAGACTTGCTGTGTATTTTGCTTTTATTTACAAATGTCGAAGAAGAATTGCTAGTTTAATGTCCAGTGAAGCCAACACCAGAACCATCATTCGCACGAGCGTTACTAATAAAATCTTCCCTTCAAAGGGGAATGTCTTAATTGCACACAAACCTATAAATATCTTGAATTGGTTATTTCAGCGTCATTTAAAGTGCGGTCGTTTCATTTTTAATGCTGCAGAAAATGGAGAAATTGAGCAATAAAATGTTGTGTGGTGTAAGAAAGCGGAAACCACAGATGCCATCCCGAAAGAGTTAACACATCAAACTGTCAAGGCGATGACAAGGAAATGAGCGAGAGATTGATGATGGCTGTCGTCGAATGTCGACTTATCAGAGGGAAGAGGAGGAGGAGGACTTACGTTAGTGATGGCTGTGCTGTTGCTCTTCAAGAGGTCCACAGTCTCTGGTGGCAATTGGCGGATGGCTTCGTTAGAAGGAGCGAACAGAGTTTTCTCCTGCTTTGCCTCCAGATCCTCTTTGAAGTCAGGAGCATAATTCACCAGCTGCAGGAACTCACTGCAGAATGAAAGGGAGGTTAACGGAGTTTCTTTTATAATAAGGTAAACATTAATATTAGTAATTTTAATAAGCACTAATTATGAATATTATTTTTTCTTTAGAAAATGGAAATTATGTGGCGAAAACAAATAATGCTAAAAAGACTAAGAAAAGACTAAAAAACAGAAGAGCATTCCCACATAACAACCACATTGTATTGTGTTATTTTAACACTGACAGGCACTATTTTGAACACAATAAACTGAAGGTCAAGTCGTAAGAAACTCAAAGGTTCAGAGCTAGGTGGAAGAAGGAGGAGACTAGGCTAGTTAAGAGACAGATAATCTAGCATATTCTTTAACGTGTACAGGGTATGGTTCTGCTGTTCCACGGCTTAACGACACATCCGACAGACGGCGAGCTTTCCAAGCCCATTGGTGTCTCACTTCTCAGAGCGTGGTTAGCTGGATAATCTTAACACATGAACTGTGGGACTCAAGCCTTTAACTGTCAGGTTGCTTGAGAAACGAGCTTCGAGAACTTACTTTCTAAGCCTGCTCTTCATTCCCACATAAATTTACAGGTGTTTGGGTGGATTTGTTTCACCTCTTGGCAGCACTTCTGTTAGGTTGGGTTGGGTTGTTTTATCTCTGAGCGGCACTTTTTTGCACACCTTGGGCTAAATGGCCAGGTCACATGGACCCCGAAGGCTCAGAGAAGGTTGGGGGAGGGGACCCACGGGAACAGCTGTTGGAAGACAGATGGTAGCCTCCCGTCAAGGCCATCCAGCGTGTTCTTTAACGTGCACAGGGTATGGCTCTCCCGCACACGGACCACGGCTTAACGTCCCATACGACGGACGGCGGCCTTTTCAAGCCCATCGGTGTCCCCTACTGACCGTGGGCAGGGCGGGGAAATTTTGCTGAGATAAATCTCAACGCTGACCCAGCTGGGACTCGAACCTGGGAACTACAGAATACGAGCCTCGCGCGCTACCGACTGAGCCACCCCCACCCCTCTTCTGTGTAGGCAATAGGGGGTGGGGGGAGCTAAATGGTCAGGTCACAAAGACCCCAAGGGCTCCGAGAAGGTTGGGGAAAGAGATCCACTGCACGGATATTGGGGGACAGATGGTAGCCCGTCGTCAAGGCCATCCAGCATGTTCTTTACCATGCAAAAGGGATAGTTTTACTGCACATGTGGCCATGGATTAACGTTCCATCCGACGGACGGCGGCCTTTTCACGCTCACCGGTGTCCCCCTTTCTCAACGAAGGCAGAGTGAGAATGTGGGAGGTTAGTCTCAAAGCTGGCACAATTGGGATTCGAATCTAGGAGATTAAACTTTTACGAACCTGATGCTATACCGATGAGCTCATATTCCTCCCCTAGAGCTGCAGTAATACAAGAAGAATAGGAAGGACGATTTCACAGCCGAAATAAATGAGTGGAACAGTGACAATTAAATTGAAATGGGTTGGGTTGTTTTACCTCTGAGCGGCACTTTTTTGCACACCATGGGCTAAATGGCCAGGTCACATGGACCCCGAAGGCTCAGAGAAGGTTGGGGGAGGGGACCCACTGGAACAGCTGTTGGGAGACAGATGGTAGCCTCCCGTCAAGGCCATCCAGCGTGTTCTTTAACGTGCACAAGGTATGGCTCTCCCGCACACGGGGCCACGGCTTAACGTCCCATTCGACGGACGGCGGCCTTTCCAAGCCCATCGGTGTCCCCTACTGACCGTGGGCAGGGCGGAGAATTTTGCGGAGATAGATCTCAACGCTGACCCAGCTGAGACTCGAACCTGGGAACTACAGATTACGAGCCTGGCGCGCAACCGACTAAGCCACCCCCGCCCCAAAATTGAAATGGATCGAGACCACTTTTCCGTGTTTAACGAACGGCTGTTATGAATAATATTTGAAAAAAATAAAACCCTCAGACGATATTGATGATATCTGAACGATTTTTTTGAGAAATTGAGATAACTGTCAAATTCCTACATGTCATAAAATTCATACCTTAAGTATTTAAAAATTTATTCAATCTATCAAAAACTGAATTAAGTACTTCCTTAAAATACATGGGTTATATCATTCTCAACAAATAATTTATTTAATTTCAACTTATTGGCCCTTTCTCTAATTTCGTTGTTATTGATTTAATAAAATTTTTTGCCGCTTTGGCTACGACTGAGCTGCCTGATAACCCTATATCATTCTAGCCTTAGAGATCTTAAAAGAGCCAGTTTCACCACTGAATATCCAGCTAGCTTTACAGATCTAAACTTAGTTTCAACACTCGATACTGATCCAGTTTTAGAGATCTACAAGGAACTAGCCTCACTTCTGAATATCGATTCAGCTTTAGAGATCTACAAAGACCCAGTCTCACCTCTGAATATCGATCCAGCTTCAGAGATCTACAAAGATTCGGTCTCACCACTGAATATCGATCCAACTTTAAAGATCTAAAATCTAATCTTACCACTCGATATCGATCTAGCATTAGAGATCTACAAAGAATTAGTCTCACTTTTCAATATCGATCTAGCTATAGAGATCTACAAAAATCCAGTCCCACCCCTGAATATCGATTCAGTTTCAGAAATGGGATCGATATTTAGTGGTGAGATGGAATCTACAAAGATTCAGTCTCACCACTCAATATAGATCCAGTGTTAAAGATCTGCAAAGATCTAATTTCACTTCTCGATATTGATCCAGCTGTAGAGATCTACAAACACCCAATCTCACCATTGAATATCGATCCAGCCTTCAGAGATCTACAAAGATCCAGTTTCCCCACTCAGTATCGATCCAGTTTCAAAGATCTACAAGGACCCAGTCTCAACACTGAATATCGATACAGCTATAGAAATGTACAGAGACCCAGTTTCACTTCTCAATATCGTTTCAGCTTGAGAGATCTACAAAGATCCGGTCTCAGCACTGAATATCGAACCAGTTTTTAAAATCTGCAACGTGGTTTCACCACTCGATATCGATCCAGCATCAGAGATCTACAAAGATTTAGTTTCACTTTTCAATATCGAAAAGAGATCAGATAGACTCAGAGATCTGATCTCTTTTCGATAGACTTAAGGGATCTACAGAGACTCAGTCTCATCCCTGAATATCGATCCCGCATCAGAGATCTACAAAGATCTGGTCTCACCACTGAATATCTATCCACCTTTAAAGATCTAAAACCTAATTCACCACTCGATATCGATCATCATTAGAGATTTACAAAGAATTATTTGCAATTTTGAATATCGATCTAGCTTCAGAGATGTACAAAAAACGAGCCTCACCATTGAACATTGATCCAGCTTTAGAAATCTAAACTTAGTCTCAGCACTCGATATTGATCCACTCTTAGAGATCTACAAAGAACTAGTCTCAGCATTGAATATCGATACAGCTTTAGAGACCTACAAAGAACTAATCTCAGCACTAAATATCGATCCAGTTTAGAGATCTACAACCTAGTCTCACCACTCGATACCTATCCAGTTTTAGAGATCTACGAAGAAATAATTTCACTTCAACATCCAGTCTCACCTCTGAAACACATACATACCTATCCAGTCTCACCCCTGAATATCGATCCCGCTTCAGAGATCTACAAAGATCCAGTATCACCATTGGATATCGATCCAGATTTAAAAATCTACAACCTAGTCTACAATGAATTAGTCTCATTTTTCAATATCGATTTAGTTTCAGAGATCTACAAAGACCCAGGCTCACCACTGAACATTAATCCAGCTTTAGAAATCTACAAAGACCCAGTCTCACAAATCAATATCGATCAATTTTAGAGATCTACAAAGAGCTAATTTCACTTCTCAATATCGAACCAGCTTCAGAAATTTACAAAGACCCAGCCTCACCACTGAACATAGATCCAGCCTTCAGAGATCTACAAAGACCCATTCTCACGATTGAATATCGATCAAGCTTTAGAAATCTACAAAGAACCAGTCCCACCAGTGAATATCGATCCAGATTCAGAGATGTACAAAACCCAGTCTCACCACTGAATGTCGACCCAGCTTTAGAAATACACAAAGACACAGTCTCTCCACTCTATATCGTTCCAGTTTAATAGATCTACAAAGAATTAATTTCACTTCTCGATATCGATTTAGCTTTAGAGATGTACAAAGACTCAGCCTCACCATTGAATATCGACCCAGCTTTAGAGATCTAAACCTAGTCTGAGGAGTCGATACTGATCCAGATTTAGAGATCTACAAAGAACTAGTCTCACTTCTCAATATCGATTCAGGTTTAGAGATCTACAAAGACCCAGTCTGCCCCCTGAATATTGATCCCGCTTCAGAGATCTACACAGATCCAGTCTCACCACTGAATATCGATCGAGCATTAAAAATCTAGAACCTAGTTTCACCATTCGATATCGATCCAGCATTAGAGATCTACAAAGAATTAGTCTCACTTTTCAATATCGATCCGGTTTCGGTGATCTACAAAGACCCAATCTCACCCCTGAATATCGATCCTGTTTCAGAGATCTACAAAGACCCAGTCTCACCACTGAATATCAATCCAGCTTTAGAGATCTACAACCTAGTCTCACCATTCGATTCCGATTCAGTTACAGAGATCTACAAAGTCCCAGTCTTACCACTGAATATCGATCCATTAAGAAATGATTGCGTACTCGATTCAACTTAATCCTAAATCATTCATGACTTACAACATAGTTGGCAAATTAAATATGCAATAAAAATATGACAGTAGTAGAAGCAATTGCATTATTTGGGATTATAAATATTATTTTCTTTCAACCTATTTAATTGTCTAATTTTACATTTCGAAATGTCTTTTTTGTGCATTAATTGAGAAGATTAGTTTTACTCTGATCGGAACAGTCTTGCTCCTACATGAACGCATTGAAAGACGCAGAAAAAACGCCACCAGGAGCTAAAAATCGATGCTTGCTTCTTAGGATTGTTTGCAGCCAAATAATTTAATTATATCCGCGGACAAGTTAGTCATCGATGAAGTTAAGTGGAAACAGAAAATAAAAGCATGTGGTAACATATAATAATAATTCGCAGAGGAACCGGTGAGTAAAAATTTAATTGAAATCTACAGCTTTCTGCTGATGGTGATTGGCCAGAAAACACTACAATCAAATCCTAAATGATGATTATTCCTTTATTTATATTTGTAAGAGCTGACTAAATTGTAAGTTTGAATATATCGTGAAACTCGCGATAACTAACTATTTTAAGCTCTAGAATGGTTGTCATCATAATTGGATAGTAGTACAGTCGCTAAAAAAAAAGTATCCGAACGCTATAGTTGATTACAGAATTGAGAAAAAATATCTGGCAACGATTTTTTTAGAAATTAGGGATCTGGCAACCTTCGTGTCACGTGATTACAGAATTCAGGAAAAATATCTGAAGCGTGTACAGCAACTGTACACGTTCCAGTTACCGTTCACAGCAAACTGGAGCGTGTGCAGTTACTGCACACGCTCCAGTTTGCTGTGAACGGTAACTGCACACGCTCAATATTTCCGTGAGTGAGCCCACACGATCTAGTATCAAAATAATATGACCACCTACAGTCGCTCAAAAAAATATCCGAACACTATGGTTGATTACAGAATTGAGAAAAAATATCTGGCAAAGATTTTTTCAGAAATTAGTGATCTGGCAACCTTCGTGTCACGTGACACGAAGGTTGCCAGATCACTAATTTCTAAAAACTCATTGCCAGATATTTTTTCTCAATTCTGTAATCGACCATAATGTTCGGATACTGTTTTGAGCGACTGTAACATTTGGTGGTCCAGATCAAGTCTTAATTTTTACAGAACACCTTCGTAAGAAATTTTGGCAAAACGCGAAATATGATAACATTTAAGATATATTTATTTCTTCCAAGCAAATCTGCATAATACAGAATGATGACAAAGAATTTTGGCAATTTGAGAAGAAAAATTTGACAATCATCAACGACAGTAAGTCCTCTTGTGTGGAAAAAATAATAATAAATAATAATAGCTGTTGATATTTTACGAAGTTGCTTTTGCTAAATATCAATAAGTTGGGTTGGGATGTTTTACCTCTGAGCGGCACTTTTTTGCACACCATGGGCTAAATGGCCAGGCCACATGGACCCCGAAGGCTCAGAGAAGGTTGGGGGAGGGGACCCACTGGAACAGCTGTTGGGAGACAGATGGTAGCCTCCCGTCAAGGCCATCCAGCGTGTTCTTTAACGTGCACAGGGTATGGCTCTCCCGCACACGGGGCCACGGTTTAACGGCCCATCCGACGGACGGCGGCCTTTCCAAACCCATCGGTGTCCCCTACTGACCGTGGGCAGGGAGGGGAATTTTTGCGGAGATATATCTCAACGCTAACCCAGCTGGGACTCGAACCTGGGAACTACAGATTACGAGCCTGGCGCGCTACCGACTGAGCCACCCTCGCCCTAAATATCAATAAGTGTAGGCGATAATAAAATGAGTTATTTTAAACTTTGCCGATGAAAACAACTACTCAGACTCAGTGTGGATTTAAGCATTAGCAATTCCGGATATTGACGAAGGGTAGAGCTGTAACCCCCATCAAACAGTTTTGTGGACGGTATCAATCAGCCTATGTAAAATTTATGCACCTTAAAATTTTTAGCAGTTTAAAACAGAGTGATTTTAGAGGAGGGGTTAGTAATCTACTATGCGGCGCTTAAATAATGGAAGTCGTCTAACTAGTCATAAACTTGGTAGATAAATGAAATTTGAAAATAAAAAAAATCTGATCTGATGAAAATCTGATGAAAAAAATCTTTAAAAGTGATCTGGCAACTTCGTGTCACGTGACACGAAGTTGCCAGATCACTAATTTCTAAAATATCGTTGTCAGATATTTTTCTGAATTCTGTAATCAACCATAGTGTTCGGATACTTTTCTGAGCGACTGTAGGTGGTCATATTATTTTGATACTAGATCGTGTTGGCTTACTCATAGAAATATTGATCGTGTGCAGTTACCGTTCAGAGCAAACTGGAGCATGTGCAGTAACTGCACACGCTCCAGTTTGCTGTGAACGGTAACTGGAGCGTGTACAGTTGCTGTACACGCTCCAGATATTTTTCCTGAATTCTGTAATCACGTGACACGAAGGTTGCCAGATAACTCATTTCTAAAAAACATCGTTGCCAGATATTTCTTCTGAATTTTGAAATCAACCATAGTGTTCGGATACTTTTTTGAGCGACTGTACAAGTCGCGAATTCTTGGGCGAATTTTGGACAAAGAAACTTGTCAGCATTTAATGATTTTTCAATTTGAATTAGAATGAAATCAAACGAATTTCCGCTGGGGACTGCCGAAAAAATAGTAAGAATCAGACATCAGGGATGGATAAGGGAAGAGAAAAAAAAGATTACAGAAGCAATGAAAAAAAAAGCTAAAAATGATAAATCTCCTGAATCAGGAAGGACAGTGATGGATTTATTGAAATATTAAAGAGGAAAAATAACAAAGTTGGTATCAAAATCGTTCGGAAAGTATAGTAATAAATGAACAAAAGAACCGTAGAGGAAGTTTTGTGAAAAACAGTTGGGGGAAAAATGTAGGAAGAAAAATCAGAGATAAAATAGAGAATGAATAAATAGAAGAGTGATTCTCAACCTTTTCAGTGGCGCGGAACCCATACGATTATTTTATCATTTTGATACTAGATCGTGTGGGCTCACTCACGGAAATATTGAACGTGTGCAGCTGCTGTACACGCTCCAGATATTTTTCCTGAATTCTGCAATCACGTGACATGAAGGTTGCCAGATCACTAATTTCTAAAAAAATAGAAAAAACAAATAGAAAAATCTTTGTCCAAAATTCGCCCAAGAATTCGCGACTTGTACAGTCGCTCAAAAAAGTATCCGAACACTGTGGTTGATTACAGAATTCAGAAGAAGTATCTGGCAACGAATTTTTTAGAAATTAATGATCTGGCAACCTTCATG
The DNA here is from genome assembly GCA_038380435.1 of Ryuthela nishihirai. Taxonomy (NCBI): domain Eukaryota; kingdom Metazoa; phylum Arthropoda; class Arachnida; order Araneae; family Heptathelidae; genus Ryuthela; species Ryuthela nishihirai. The sequence goes on along the minus strand of JAWZYU010000001.1, from coordinate 17,904,171 downwards.
TCACGTGATTATTATTCCTTTTGCTGACTCCCTACGAAGTCTAATTCTTTCGGCAGATTCCCTGTTGAGTCACTCTTTCTGCGGATTCACTTTACATCATTGCCTGGCATATTTTGCTTAACTAAGGTATAGTATATTCGCGCAACGTGGAATCCTTCAAAGTTGGGGCGGGGGTGGCTCAGTCGGTAGCGCGTCAGGCTCCTAATCTGTAGTTCCCAGGTTCGAGTCCCAGCTGGGTCAGCGTTGAGATTTATCTCCGCAAAATTCCCCGCCCTGCCCACGGTCAGTAGGGGACACCGATGGGCTTGGAAAGGCCGCCGTCCGTCGGATGGGACGTTAAGCTCGTGTGCGGGAGAGCCATACACTGTGCACGTTAAAGAACACGCTGGATGGCCTTGACGGGAGGCTACCATCTGTCTCCCAACAGCTGTTCCAGTGGGTCCCCTCCCCCAACCTTCTCTGAGCCTTCGGGGTCCATGTGACCTGGCCATTTAGCCCATGGTGTGCAAAAAAGTGCCGCTCAGAGGTAAAACAACCCAACGTTAAAGAACACGCTGGATGGCCTTGACGGGAGGCTACCATCTGTCTCCCAACAGCTGTTCCAGTGGGTCCCCTCCCCCAACCTTCTCTGAGCCTTCGGGGTCCATGTGACCTTGCCATTTAGCCCATGGTGACCAAAAAAGTGCCGCTTAGAGGTAAAACAACCCAACGTTAAAGAACACGCTGGATGGCCTTGACGGGAGGCTACCATCTGTCTGTCAACAGCTGTTCCAGTGGATCCCCTCCCCCAACCTTCTCTGAGCCTTTGGGGTACATGTGACCTGGCCATTTAGCCCATGGTGTGTAAAAAAGTGCCGCACAGAGGTAAAACAACCCAGCGGTAAAGAACACGCTGGATGGCCTTGAAGGGAGACTATCATCTGTCTCCCAACAGCTGTTCCAGTGGGTCCCCTCCCCCAACCTTCTTGCCGTCCCATGGCCGAGTGGTTAGCGCGCTTGGCTACTAATCTAAGGGACCTGGGTTCCAGCCCCGGGTAAGGCATGGCTGTTTGGGGCGGGGGTGGCTCAGTCGGTAGCGCGCCAGGCTCGTAATCTGTAGTTCCCAGGTTCGAGTCCCAGCTGGGTCAGCGTTGAGATTTATCTCCGCAAAATTCCCCGCCCTGCCCACGGTCAGTAGGGGACACCGATGGGCTTGGAAAGGCCGCCGTCCGTCGGATGGGACGTTAAGCCGTGGCCCCGTGTGCAGGAGAGCCATACCCTGTGCACGTTAAAGAACACGCTGGATGGCCTTGACGGGAGGCTACCATCTGTCTCCCAACAGCTGTTCCAGTGGGTCCCCTCCCCCAACCTTCTCTGAGCCTTCGGGGTCCATGTGACCTGGCCATTTAGCCCATGGTGTGCAAAAAAGTGCCGCTCAGAGGTAAAACAACCCAAACAACCCAACCCCCAACCTTCTCTGAGCCTTCGGGGTCCATGTGACCTGGCCATTTAGCCCATGGTGTGCAAAAAAGTGCCGCTCAGAGGTAAAACAACCCAACCCAACAACCTTCAAAGTCCCAAGAATGGGCTACATCTCTAGTTCGTTATGTGTCCTTCATTTATTGACTATTTTGCAATTTGAATCTAAACATCTGAGTGGAGAAATTCGATGTTCCAGAAATTTTCTGTCATCAACAGCCAGTCATAGCTTGTGATCAGCATGTCATAGTGTTACCATACTGAAATCTCATAATTCCAGCCAAAAGCAATGAAATTTGAAGCTGTGATATAATTGCGTTAAATGTACGGTTTCCGTTAGAGCTACTTGAAATATTAAAATTAGTTCGCGGACCCTATATTGGGTTGGGTTGTTTTACCTCTGAGCGGCACTTTTTTGCACACCAAGGGCTAAATGGCCAGGTCACATGGACCCCGAAGGCTCAGAGAAGGTTGGGGGAGGGGACCCACTGGAACAGCTGTTGGAAGACAGATGGTAGCCTCCCGTCAAGGCCATCCAGCGTGTTCTTTAACGTGCACAGGGTATGGCTCTCCCGCAGACGGGGCCACGGCTTAACGTCCCATCCGACGGACGGCGGCATTTCCAAACCCATTGGTGTCCCCTACTGACCGCGGGCAGGGGGTTTTGCGGAGATAAATCTCAACGCTGACCCAGCTGGGACTCGAACCTGGGAACTACAGATTACGAGCTGGCGCGCTACCGACTGAGCCCCCCCCCCCCCCCCCCCCCGCCCCTCCTATATTGGGAATCACCCAAAAGAAAGATTCACCCACTTCAAGATTGGGATCTTGAAGTGGATGAAGAATTGGTGGAAAGGTGAACACATGTTTAAGTGTCTGGGATTTATCATCCGAGAGAATGATACTTTCATGGGAGAGAAGTAGGAGCAAGAACAGAACAAGCAAAAAAAAAAGAATAAGAAAGTTTAAAATCAGATTTATGGGATAGAAGCATATCAACAAAGAATAAAAGAATGATTTTTCATACAATAGTATTTTATTACATAGATCAGAGATATGGATGCTGACAGAACGGTTCAAATGTAAGGTATGAGCAGTCGAATAGATTTCTTGAGATGTTTACGAAAGATAAAGAAGGATAAATTGAGAAAAGAAAAAAAATTGAATGAATTATGGGAGCAAAGGAAGACATTGGAGAGAGTATGGAGAGAACGCGATTGTGATGTTATGGACATCTGAAGAGAATGAAGTTTGGAAAATGGCCATAGGAAAAAAAGGAAATGGAAACTCATTGGAAGAAGAAGAGGAAGCCAAAGGAAGAAATGAAGAGATGATGTGGATGAGTTGGGTTGTTTTACCTCTGAGCGACACTTTTTTGCACACCATGGGCTAAATGGCCAGGTCACAAGGACCCGAAGGCTCAGAGAAGGTTGGGGGAGGGGACCCACTGGAACAGCTGTTGGGAGACAGATGATAGTCTCCCGTCAAGGCCATCCAGCGTGTTCTTTAACGTTGGGTTGTTTTACCTCTGAGCGGCACTTTTTTGCACACCATGGGCTAAATGGCCAGGTCACATGGACCCCGAAGGCTCAGAGAAGGTTGGGGGAGGGGACCCACTGGAACAGCTGTTGGGAGACAGATGGTAGCCTCCCGTCAAGGCCATCCAGTGTGTTCTTTAACGTGCTCAGGGTATGGCTCTCCCGCACATGGGGTCACGGCTTAACGTCCCATCCGACGGACAACGGCCTTTCCAAGCCCATCGTGTCCCCTACTGACCGTGGGCTGGTAGTTTTGCGGAGATAAGACTCAACGCTGATCCAGCTGGGACTCGAACCTGGGAACTGCAGATTGCGAGCCTGGCGCGCTACCGACTGAGCCACTCCCGCCCCTGATGTGGATGAAGCAGTGAGAAATGAAAGTCTTTGAGAAGAAGATTTTGTACGGGAACTACGACGAGAGAGAGATTCTGTCTAGACGCAAGAAACCCTAAAGTAGGGGAAAAGCCTGGGAAAGTTACAAAGAAAGTATTTATACATTGGGATGTTAGGCTGAATCGGTAACGTTCCGGGATTACAACTTGTTGCTCCCAGGTTCGATTCCAGGACACATGGGTGAGTCGATATTTTCTTCACTAGCTATTACTCAGTTACATTGGTAAGAAATGGGATACCGATGGATATGGAAAAGCTGTTCTCTGCCGGAGGTAGCCGTTTTCTGTGTGCACGAGGGTATCATACAGCAACTGTACACGCTCCAGTTACCGTTCACAGCAAACTGGAGCGTGTGCAGTTACTGCACACGCTCCAGTTTGCTGTGAACGGTAACTGCACACGCTCAATATTTCCGTGAGTGAGCCCACACGATCTATTATCAAAATAATATGACCACCTACAGTCGCTCAAAAACAATATCCGGACACTATGGTTGATTACAGAATTCAGAAAAAATATTTGGCAACGATTTTTTTTAGAAATTATTGATCTGGCAACCTTCGTGTACTGTACACGAAGGTTGCCAGATCACTAATTCCTTAAAAAAGTTGCCGGATATTTTTTCTGAATTCTGTAATCAACCATAGTGTTCGGATATTTTTTGAGTGACTATAAATGCATTTGGAGCCATTCCTTGGCCGAGTGGATAACGCACTTGGCTACTGATTAAAAGGACCTGGTTCAAGCCCCGGGTAAGACATGGATGTTTGTGCCGTCTTTTGCTGAAGTATCGCCATGTCCACAGATTGAACTTCTTCACAGATTAAGGCATATAAACGTGATAGGTTCCTGTCGGATCTCTGTGACAAGCAGCTGCTTGAGGAGGAATTTATCATTCGAAACCACCTAATTTTGGCATGTTAATCATGCTTTTGATAAGATGACCGAATACTGCAGCGATTGCAATAATTCCAATAGAACGAAATATATTACTACTGAAAACCGTTTTCAAATATCTCAACTGGCTTATGATATAGAACAAAACAAATTTCATCGTTTTGTTTCTGCGTACCGATTTGTCATCGCAATTTCTTTTTTTTCAAATCCGTGGATTTACTTCATCTTCCAAGAAACGAACTTTTAGATAAAAGAACAAACAACTCCGCAGCAAAAAACGCAACCCTCGAGAAAATAGTTCGATGGATATTACGTCAAAAACCCTAAGAAACACATCAACACCGTAGCGAAATGTCAAAAGGGCGAATTGGATTCGAGACGTGGCTTACAGCCCCTCAATTAGGTAACCGCATCATGTGCGAATATATACAGTCCTTTTGACCTTCTGGTATTGGCAGTTGGCTTGTAATCCCTTGGATCAAGGGGCTCGGTTATTGGCAGCTGACTTCTAATCCACTGGATCAAAGGGCTCAGGTATTCGCAGAATATATGGCTTTCGCTTGTACAACAACAAAATGTCAGCTAGAACTAGTTCCGAAAAGCGAGAATCAGCTAGAACTGGATTTGAAAAACGAGGGTAAACTAGAACTGGTTTTGAAAAACGAGAATAAGCTAGAACTGGTTTTAAAGAAGGAGAAACAGTTAAAACTGGTTTCTAAAAACGAGAATCAGTTAGAATTGGTTTAAAAAAACAAACAAGAATCAGCTACAACTGATTTTGCAAAAAAAAAATAGAAACAGCTGGAATTGGTTTTAAAAGCGAGAATCAGATATAATTGATTTGAAAAACGAGAAACTGCTAAACTGATTAAAAAAAAAACGAGAAACAGATAGAACTGGTGTTAAGAAATGAGAAAAATCAGACTGGATTTAAAAAAACGAGAAATAGTTTCAACTGGTTTTGAAAACCAAGAATCATTTAGACTGGTTTTCATCCAAAACGATCTAAAGTCTGTTTAGATTCAAGAGGATTAAAGATTACTTGCTAATGTTAATGTTTTCGGTAGATTTAATTTTGATTATTTATCATCTTGTTTCCAGGGGAATTACCTATGCTAACAAATAAAAGAGCTGCGATCACCCCCCATTTCAAACGACTAATGCAGCACAAGTAAATGGAGCCCAAAAATTGCATTGCCGAAACTCTCCGAAGTGACAGATGAAATGTGATTAATGCTAGCGCAGTTGCTTTCCAGATCACAGAACGTTTGCAAAAGGTCGCATGGGGGAGAAGGCAATAATTTGCTGGAAGGAAAATGCCAGCGTCGCCTGTAATGCAAAGCCAATTCACTCCCCTCCCCCCCCCAGTAATCATTTAGACGACTGCGGAATTAGGGATTTGCACGAACCCGCACTGAAATCGAGAATCTCCTACGGCATCTAAATCAACAGCTGTTATTGTCAGAATCCTTCTACCTCTGCACGCACTGGTTGGAGGGAGAGCCTTTGTCTGCCAATTGGTGGTTTCCAGCGAGGTACGAAGCGATTCGGGCGACGTCATCTCATTCGTTAGATTCCCTTCCACTCGCTACGTTAATTGCAACATCAGCGAACATTATTACGCACGTGATGGGCGATTCTAATTCTGGATGCTGTCAAAGGGAAGGGATACGTGGCTGAGAGGCAAATGGAGGATGTGCTGTCCTCATGCAAATCAAATAGAGGAGAGACTGCGACGAGAGCACAGAAAGAAGTACTTACGAGAGTCTGCCATCTTTTTCGTTCTGCAGAAAACCCCACACCGTGATATCGATGATCATGAGAGGGCTATCAATCAGGTGCACGACTCCGTTCTTCACGGGGATGTTAGGTTTCATGATCTTGGCGAGCACCACTCCCTTCTTGTGCCTGTATTCGCTATGGATGGTGTTGCTCTGGGCGTAGGCTAAATAAAGAAAACAGATATTATTTAAAAGAAACTGAAACGTTTCGACATAAATTATCTGCATTCGTTAATAAAATGAAATCTAAATGAATTCTTTACTTTATAGGGTTAGATTTATATGATTTTTAGGGTAGAAGAGACTACATTCATTGCGTAGAATAAAAATTATTTGATACGTTGATGAATGAATGATGATGATCCTTTTTTTATCTCTGATACTCTTAAAGAAAGAACGGATTTTTTTTCAAAAAAGATCTGAATCCCAATATAGTTTATATTACGGTTAGTAGCTTGCTTTGATATGCGTGGTATTTGCAATTTAAATGATGAGTCTCTAAGTGGTATATATGTCTGTCGAACCTGAAATAGATGTAAATTGAAATGGACATATTCAATAATTTTTAAAATGTAAATTTGAGACAGAGTCAGTAACCCCAATTTCTTAAATATAGGACGAGATTCAGAGAAGCGACCTTTATGGTCAATGATTCTAACTATAAATTTTTGCAGAATCAACAGCTGTTTAAATTTGTTTTTGCAGCTCCTCCCCAGGCTTTTATTGCATATTGTAGCTGACTATATACACAAGCAGAATACAACATTTTTAAACTTGTTTTATCGAGTAAGAATCTTAGTGTATAAAATTTTGCTATGAATGGTTTTATTTTGTCCACAGTATAATCAGTGTGATACTTCCATGAAAGTCTTTTATCAATAATCACTCCTACGTATTTAATTTGGTCAACCTTCGTAAGACGTTCGCAACTGCAAGTTAGGATGTTGTAACAGTCCTTGTGATGAGAAACCACTCCAGAGTCACTGCTACCATCAGTTGATGCCTTCAACTGGAATTTTATATAGCATGTTTCAGCTTTATTTAAACTTAATTTATTCAACATTAGCCATTGATAGAAACGATGAATATCTCTGTTTGCCATTTGGTATAATTGCTCGTTGGTGTTACTTTTGTATAACAAAACAATATCATCAGCATAAGAAACAATTTCTGCCTCAAAAGTTTTGTCAAATATATCGTTTACATATAATATAAATAGCAGAGGTCCCAGTACAGAACCTTGTGGTACACCTGTATTAATATTTTTCATAGAACTATATATATCATTTATCCTAACGATTTGTGAACGATTTTCCAAGTAGGATTTTAGCCATGTAAAACTGGTACCTCTGATTCCAATATTATAAAGTTTAGCCAGCAATATTTCATGATTTACCAAATCAAAAGCCTTTGATAAGTCCAAAAAAATTGCGAGTGTTTTAAAATCTTTATCCAGAGACCACGTTAGTGAATTTATTAAATGTAAAATAGCATCTTCTGTGCTTTTTTTCTGCTGAAATCCATATTGGTTATTTGCTATTATATTAAACTTTAATAAAAAATTGTTCAACCTGACAGAAAATAACTTTTCCAATATTTTTGACATTATCGGAAGTAAAGCAATAGGTCGATAATTTTCTATAAGAATTTTGCTTCCTTTTTTGTAAATAAGAACTATTATTGAACATTTTAAGGCATTTGGGAAAATACCAGAAGATAAAGACATATTAAACAAGTAGCACAATATTGTTCGTATCGATGGACATATTGCTTTAAAATTATCCACGTTTATGTCATCCCAGCCAATTGAATAAGTCCTTTTCAAATTTTTTACTATGCTGTCTAATTCTTCCAACGAAACTGCCATCAGACCCATTGAATTGCCCTGGGAAATGATTATTCTGTCTTTTAACTTAAGATCTTCAGGCACTACCAAATCTGATTCCGAATTACCAGTTTCATATTCAGTAGCTATATTTACAAAATAATCATTAAAAGCATTAACTATTTCAGTGGAACTATCTGTAAAATATACCATTTTATTATTTAAGCTCATTTCAAATAGACGATTTTGATTTTTTTTCTTACTATTTGTATTAATTACTTCGTTTATAATATCCCATTTCTTCTTTGTATTATTTCCAGCATATGCTAGTTTTTCTTGAAAATATGAATTCTTAGCTTTTGATATTATGCTATTTAAGGAGTTTCTGTAACTTTTATAATAGTTAGCATCAATTTTATTTTTTTTCCATAATTTATGTAAATGATTTCTGTACCGTATTGACTTAACAAGTTCTGTGGTTATCCACGGTTTTAAATTTTTTAATTTTTTATTCACATTTCTCTTTACTGTAGCTTTTTTAACTAATTTTTTAAAGTCCTCAAAGAAATGGTCAAAAGCTTCATTTATGTCATAATAATTTTGTATATGATTCCAACTACAGTCCTTGAAGCCTTGTTGTAATTTCACTTTGTCTGTGTAAGTAATTGACTGTATTGACTCCTTAGCTTTGACCGAGACAATTGTTGATGAAGAAAAGGTGAAATAAATCATATAATGATCTGTGATGTCCGTAGTTACAATATAGGCGCAACAAGAAAAAGAACTTATTTTCCTTATGAATAAATGATCTATACAAGTTTGTGATTGCGATCTCGTAATCCCCGTAATATAATTTGACAAGTTGTATAGAGTCATAAGATCTAAATAACTATTTATTTGTTCTGTAGATTTTGAAATATCCAAGTTTATATCTCCGGTAAGAATAATATTACGATCTGGAAGTTTATCGACATGTTGAAACAATTCTTCAATGAATATTTATTTCTCCACCTCCAATATAACGATAAATCGCCAATAATACTACCGACATTGTCGAATTCAATTGAATTTTTAATGCAATAACTTCGGCCGAGTTCATTTCGAAATCTAACTGGGAAGCACACCAATGCTGCTTAATGTAAACCACAATTCCACCAGATCTGTTAAAATGTCTACAGTTAAAAAATCCTTTGTATCCCTCAATATGATATAAAGATGTTTCATTGTCAGGTATCCAAATCTCAGAAAGGATTATTACATCCGGTTTACAATTACTACTTTCTATCAATGCCAAAAACACATCAAAATTCGCTCGTAAACTTCTGATATTCAAATGAATAAAACTAATTCCTTTTTTGAAATCAGAATGGATCAATTTAAGTTCTTCGAGGTCAATATAAATACCCGATGTTCCTTCCATTTTATGGCTAGAAAAAAATTAACCAAAGCAAAATATCAAAAACGCATTTTAAGGAACTTTATAGTGCATCAGATATTAATTAAGTTTGACTCATTGTCAATTCTGATGGCATTTGAGTCGTCGTTTTTCTTTAGGAATATTTGTCCCAATTTAATCCATACATATTTATATTTAAATTCCTTTTGAAGAGCTTTGACTTTATAGAGTAATCTCTTCCTTTCTATTGTTAATTGCTCATTTATGTAAAATGGTTTCTCTTCCATTTCTTCATTTAGCGAATTTAGAAATAACTTCTTCCCTTTTCTTTTCTCGTCTAACCACTTATTTCTGATGTCTTCGTTCTTAAACTCTATTACAATATTACCAGGTTTGTCAGCATTACGAGACTGAACCCTTTTAATTAATTTTATATCCTCTTGTTTCTGGGGAATTTGTAATATAGTAGACACCTTATTTACAATTAATTGTAAATTCTCCTGCGGTTGTTGAGGTATACCAACAATCTCTAGATTTTTATTTAATGCATCTTGTCTTAAATCATTAATCTTAGACTCTAATATGTTAATTTGTTTTTTCAATAAAAATACATTTTCCTTAGTTTCGTCAAGATCAGACTTATGACATTTAAGCTCATTCATAATTAATTCATTTTCCTTTACGAAGTCATCTATTTTTTTACTACAAAATTCAACAGATCTAAGAATATCAACATTTTGTTGATTAATTCTTTTTTCAAACTCTGCGAATTCTTTCCTAATTTCCAACTTAATAATATTAATAAGCTCCTCTTTTAAATTATGATCAGAAGAATCCATAAAGCAACTTGGCTTACCATTGTTCACAGAATGGTTATCTTCATTACCCATAGATGGCTGCACATGTTCTACTTCACTTGTAGAAAGGGAACCGCCCATCGTTGAAGTAACTCTTTTCTTCTTACAATTATTACATGCCCATTTGCTTCTTCTGTCTACTGACATATTTCTATAAACCTCGAGTCTTATCCCTACACATCCAATATGAAAAGTAGCTTTACATGAACCATAACGCTGTAAATATTCCTTTTTTAAATCTCCATCCTTACTACACACCTTACAAGTAAATTCCATGTTGTCAGATTTATTTATTTGTTGTACAACTTTTAGTTTCCATGTCAACTGTTGTTACATCACGCGATGACACGTTCGTATGTTGCTGTAGTTTCTGTTGTTTATTTAATTTAGGCTTAGAAGAGTTACTGGGAAGATTGATACATTTCGAACAGAGCCAATTTCTTTTCTTTTCTAAAGACATCTTCTTAAAATTACTTTGCTTTATTCCAACACAATAAAAATGGACATAGCCACCACATGCGCCTTTACAATGAAGAAATTCACTAACATCACCAAAATCCAATTTGCAAACTACACATATGAGAGCCATGTTAACTCATCATAAATGATTAAATATGAGTAATTTCGTTTGGGGTTGCACAATTAAACAAAAATTTACAAGTTCTTTAAAAGTTCAATACTACTAGAAGCAGGTTATGCAAATAAAATATGCAAAAACAAATCTTAAAGAAGAAAATAATTTAAAAATAAAAGCGCACAGACAAATTATACAACTCACCATAACAAATATGTTGCCAGATTCTTTCCAGATTTTTTAATATATATGGTAAATATCCTAATCTGCTATTAATACCTACGGAAAGTTGGGTTGTTTTACTTCTGAGCGACTCTTTGTTTTGCGCACAATGGGCTAAATGGCCAGGTCCCAAAGACCCCGATGGCTCAGAGAAGGCTGGCGGAAGAGGACGCACTGGAGAGCTGTTAGGAGATAGATGCTGGCCTCCTGTAAGGCGTTCCAGAGTGTTCTTTAACGTGCACAGCGTATGGTTCTCTCGCACACGAGACCATGCATAACATCCCATCCGACGGACGGCTGCCTTTCCAAGTTCATCGGTGCTCTCTATTGACCGAGTGGAATTTTGAGGAAAAAATCTCTACGTTGCTCCAGGTGGAACTCGAACCTGGCAACTGCAGATTACGAGCCTGGTGCGGTACCGACTGGTCTAGGGGCGGGGGTGACTCAGTCGGTAGCTCGTCAGGCTCGTAATCTGTAGTTCCCAGGTTCGAGTCCCAGCTGGGTCAGGGTTGAGATTTATCTCCGCAAAATTCTCCGCCCTGCCCACGGTCAGTAGGCGACACCGATGGGCTTGGAAAGGCCGCCCGTCCTTCGGATGGGACGTTAAGCCGTGGCCCCGTGTGTGGGAGAGCCATACCCTGTGCACGTTGAAGAACAGGCTGGATGGCCTTGACGGAAGGCTACCATCTGTCTCCGAACAGCTGTTCCAGTGGGTCCCCTCCCCCAACCTTCTCTGAGCCTTCGGGGTCCTTGTGGCCTGGCCATTTAGCCCATGGTGTGCAAAAAAGTGCCGCTCAGAGGTAAAACAACCCAACCCAACCGACTGGCCACCCCGTATCACCTACGGGTGGTAGGATAGAAAAGAATATTGGGATATAATCTAATAGCGCAGATAGTGAAGATAACACTGAATAAATTATTGCTTTTGCATATGCTAATGCTTTCATCTTTGATGAAACATCGCCATTCAGTGCTGAATTACCCCACAGACACTCGCGTGTATCTGTAGTTCCCAGGTTCGAGTCCCAGTTGGGTCAGCGTTGAGATTTATCTCCGCAAAATTGCCCACGGTCAGTAGGGGACACCGATGGGCTTGGAAAGGCCGCCGTCCGTCGGATGGGACGTTAAGCCGTGGCCCCGTGTACGGTAGAGCCATACTCTGTGCACGTTAAAGAACACACTGGATGGCCTTGACGGGAGGCTACCATCTGTCCCCCAACAGCTATTCCAGTGGGTTCCCTCCCCCAACCTTCTCTGAGCCTTCGGGGTCCTTGTGGCCTGGCCATTTAGCCCATGGTGTGCAAAAAAGTGCCGCTCAGAGGAAAAACAATCCAATCCAATCATTCGCGTGCGGCACTGACATTCACGGGGACTCAAAACGGGATTTTTTTCTCAACATTTTATTTAGTGGAATATTTCACAATCAATGAAATCTGCTACTTACGTACAGATATCGTTTGTTAAATACACTAAGAATATGTGTTTATTTCACTTTTTTTTTTCCAGTGTGTCTGTTACCGCTAAAGCTCGAAAGCCGTTAATGTGCATATTACCTAGCTAATCTGCAGATTAACTGATTTGCTCTGTTAAAGTGCGGAATCAAGAGTTTTCCGCATTTTACCTAGGTAATGTGCACATTAACGGCTTCCTTATCGTTAAAGTTCAAAAGTAAAAAAAAAAAAGACTATTTCTAGTGTCCGAGAGTAGAGTTGAAACCAGGTCATCCCTCTGTCAACATGAATCAGTCGTCCGAATTATAAAAAACGCCCCCAAAATGAGCAGGCCAAGTGAGAATCAAGAATGAATTCTCAAAAAGAATAAAGTGAATCATTCTCAAGAATGAATCACTTTACTGATTCGTTCTCACTTGGCCTCCGCTCATCCGGGGTGTTTTTTATAATGCAGACGACTTAATCACGTGACACGAAGATTCATATTCAAGAGATTCACCACTTTACGGATTCGTTCTTACTTGGCATTCGCACATTAGGGCAATTCCAAATGCCATTTTAGCAATCCCTGTTGTAACAAATGATTTTATTGCGTCTATATAAATAACATTTTGTATGCTGTATAATTCAGTCAGATTGTTTATTTTACACTTTAATTGTCTATCATTAGTTATTTCATAGAATACCTAGTTATTTCATAGAATAACTAGTTAAAGTGTGGAATTATTAATTTATTACACGCTTTAACTGATTTGATCAGTTATTTCATGAAATAACTAGGTATTCTATGAAATAACTGAATTATACACTTTAACGGTAATATATCAACTAATTTGTTGATTGTTTGATTGTATAAACTTTATTCTTTAGATATCGAAAAATAAATAAATAACATTATGTTAATTTAAGCGTACAGAAACGTTCCTGTTGTTCCAGCAAAGATCATATTTTCACTTTAACGAATGCCTAGTAGGTAATGTGCAGATTATCTAGGTAATTTGCAGATTACCTAGGTAATTTGAGAAATGAAACAATTTTCCGCACTTTAACGGATCACCCTAGTTAATCTGCAGATTAGCTAGGTAATGTGCACATTAACTGATTTCTGCACTTTAGCGGTAACATATACACGTTTATATAATGCGTATTAAATTTTCTATATATACATTTCAGTAATTAAATTCATTTAATCTGCTGCGTACATTTTACCATTCGTATGCTGCAAAAATGTTTGCAGAGCGAGTCCCTCCCCTTCTCTCCACCTCCTGGACAATTGGAGGTTTCCCGAAATTTTCGCGCCTGGGGAGTTCAGATACTTTAATCCACTACTGTCGTCATTACGAAAAGACTCTTTCGTAAACACGAAATTTCGCTTGAAGTCATACTATTAGGGAAATTAACACAGCTGAAATTGCTTTAATAGGGTTGGGGTTGTTGTTTTACCTCTGAGCGGCACTTTTTTGCACCAATATATTAAATGGCCAGGTCACAAGGACCCCGAAGGCTCAGAGTAGATTGGGAAAGGGGACCCACTGAAACAGCTGTTAGGAGACAGATGGTAGCCTCGCGTCAAGACCATCCAGTGTGTTCTTTAACGTGCACAGGGTATGGCTCTCCCGCACACGGGGCCACGGCTTAACTGAAGAGGGATAAGTTAGAGGGATACCCCTACTGGCCGTGGGCAGGGCGGGGAGTTTTGCGGAGATAAATCTCAATGCTGACCCAGGTGGGACTCGAACCTGGAAACAACAGACTTACGAGCCTGGCGCGCTACCGACTGAGCCACCCCCGCCCCTTTGCTTTAATAGAAGAGTTTTTTCAGTAGTGGGTTTTTGACTGTGTTAGTGTTAAAGCTTCAGAGCATTCAAAACATCCTTGGTTGATGGCCAACACCGAGTTCATTACTACAAAAATAAAATTCTGAAAAATTGCATTCTCTGACTTTCAACAGCAGACATGTTGAAAGCATTTGATATTATAGACAAAGCTAAGAGAAATACATTATTTATAATCGCACTGAACAGCTGAAAAGAAGAAAAATATTCTCCTTCTATGAAGTTGATTTCACATTTTGCTTTCAATATTTTTTACACCTGTGAGTTTTCTCTTCAAATCACTTGTCTGGGATGCGAAGTGACGAGATGTCTCGTGAAGGAGAACAAAGCCTCTGGCACGTTCAGAAAGCTTAGTTAAGACAGCCACGAGGTGAGACATCATCAGTGCCAAAAACTCATTCTTTCAAAAGAGAGATTTCCAGGTAAGAAGTCACTAAAAGTGTCCCCTGCTGGCACATAGCCCGCATTAATGCCTTGCCTATTGCCGTCTAATTCAGCTTCTTCTCCATACTCGAAGGCTCTCTATAAACTCGTTAACGGTTTAATGGTGCTGCAAAGTCTGATAACCAGCTTAATTTGCAGCTGTGAGCCCCTACGTGCTATTGAATTTCCAACAGATTGCTACTGCTTAATCAAGCGGCAATCAAACAAACCTTTTTAATTAAAAGTTTGCTGTCCACTTTATCAAACCGCTTTTTTTCTTCTCATGCAGTTCATGCAAATCATTGTATTTAGCTTTGCTAAAATTAGCAGCATATATCGAGCGATTAGAGTTGCAGATGAAGCTGCAGCAGAAAGAGCTCCCTCTGCTCTAAGCCTAACATCCAAACAACGGCTTTGAAATAAATTTTGTTAATTCCCCTTAGTGCTGGGCGAGGGAATTCTGGTTCATCGCAAATATTCTGACTTGAGTAAATAGAATTCGCAATGATTTGCACTTGGGGATTTGTAGAGATGACTGCATTTGTGTTCTCTGCAGGAGACAGTACGAAGTCATTTGGATTTTTGAAAGGTGATAAAAGGAAAACAAGTTAAAATATCAACGTTGATTATCTTCAAAGTCTATACACGATACAGTTTCAGGGAAATAATCTTTATGCATATAATTCTGTTACAAATGGATGATTGATTTAAAAATAAAAAATAATTTAATTACGAATGTAGGAAACGTTTTCATGCATTCGGGAAACGTTTTCATGCATTCGGTATCAACTATTCATAAATAAAGTGATAAAAAATATAATAAAAAGTTGTGTGTAAGAGTACCTTGTCTATCCGGTCGAATAGTTGGGTTGTTTTCCCTCTGAGCGGCACTTTTTTTGCACACCATGGGCTAAATGGCTAGGTCACATGGACCCCGAAGGCTCAGAGAAGGTTTAGGGAGGGGACCCACTGGAACAGCTGTTGGGAGACAGATGGTAGCCTCCCGTCAAGGCCATCCAGCGTGTTCTTTAACGTGCACAGGGTATGGCTCTCCCGCACACGGGGTCACGGCTTAACGTCCCATCCGACGGACGGCGGCCTTTCCAAGCCCATCGGTGTCCCCTACTGACCGTGGGCAGGGCGGGGAATTTTGCGGAGATAAATCTCAACGCTGACCCAGCTGGGACTCGAACCCGGGAACTACAGATTACGAGCCTGGCGCGATACCGACTGAGCCACCCCCGCCCCCGGTCGAATAGTAAACCTGTTTATTGCAAGTTGACAGTCTTTGCTCACTTAGCGTTACGTGAAGTCAGGTTTTCAATCCGCCTTCCTTATGTAGAGGTTGTGTGCTGTAGGATACGTTGGGATATGCTACTGTCACAGTCAAAGGGTGGAACTGTGTGTTTAAATCCCCCTCGGGAAATTTTTATAGAAACTATTAGTTCAGAAATTTAAAGAAAATATTAACAAATGAATAGCTGACAAAACCGAGTTTCACCTCGAGTGGGATGTGAACCCATGACCGCTTGATAACATGCCAAGTGCTCTGACCGCTGAACTATAACGGCTAGATCTTTTTTCATCTAAATATGAGTAATTGTGAACAGTAGCAGAGGGTTTTGCGTTCTAATATTACTCTCGTCGGAACTCAATTTTCTCAGCTTATTTCTTTTATTCATGAGTTCCATGGGGCGGGGGTGGCTCGGTCGGTAGCGCGCCAGGCTCGTAATCTGTAGTTCCCAGGTTCAAGTCCCAGCTGGGTCAGCGTTGAGATTTATCTCCGCAAAATTCCCCGCCCTGTCCACGGTCAGTAGGGGACACCGATGGGCTTGGAAAGGCAGCCGTCCGTCGGATGGGACGTTAAGCCGTGGCCCCGTGTGCGGGAGAGCCATACCCTGTGCACGTTAAAGAACACACTGGATGGTCTTGACGGGAGGCTACCATATGTCTCCTAACAGCTGTTTCAGTGGGTCCCCTTCCCCAACCTACTCTGAGCCGTCGGAGTCCATGTGAACTGGCCATTTAGCCCATGATGTGCAAAAAAGTGCCGCTCAGAGGTGAAACAACCCAACAACCCAACCCATGAGTTCCATGTTTACTGGAAATTTCCTGCGCTTTTCTACTAATTGAAATATTAATAATATTCATCAAAATTCCACTCTACCAAAAATTCTGGCTGCGCCACTAGACTAAGTAAAGATTTCGTTTGCAGACTTTGTGCTTTGTTGTTTTGTGTGCATTAGATTGTGCTGCATTCGAGTCGGTCGGCTTGAGTGTTAAATACAGTTGTTGAATTTGTTTCAATTGCGAAAATAGTGTTAAAATGTGCGACAACAAATAGTTTAGCGCCAATTCCAAAATCTGGAACTGTTTGTTTATATTGCGTTTTTACTGAGAAATAATAAATTGGTCCACAATTCATTTAGATAAGAATCAGCGCATATAGGCTTCGATCTAGAAAAAAATAAAAAAAAAGGGGGGAGGGATTTTCATTGCAATTTAATTATGCTTTGGAATTAGCACTAAACTATTTGTTGTCACATATTTTACTATATAGTTTGTTTAAAGAATTCTTTCAATATTCTTCAGTTTTTTAATATATATTATAAATATATATTCAGTTTTTTATAATATTAAAGCAATTTCAGCTGTGTAAAATGAATTTTTTAAGACTGGCATTGTTGTTGTTAAATATTCAAACTTCGATAACTAATTAAATACTGAACGAATATTTTAAAAAATTGACATATTGATATATTTCATTGAGATCTTTATCTGATATATTTTTAAAAACAAAAAACTTAATTTTGAACTTACAGAGTGTCAATTTTAGATTCTCGTTGATAAAATATAGGTTTTTTTCTTAAGTTATAGAAGCCATGTATATATATATATACACCGAAGAGCCAAAACGTTTTGACTAACACGTCTTTAAGCAAATCGAAGGAACTGCAGGTAAACGACGGCGCGTGGTGAAGGTCATGAAACGGTATAAATAACCCCTGATACTGAGCTCTGTTAATCAGTATTATTCTTGTTCTTCAGATGGGAAAGGCAGCGGACTTAAGTGAGTTTGACAAAGGCCAAATTATAATCGCCAGACGACTGGGTCAGAGCATTTCCAGATGGCAAGGCTTGTGCTCACGGTCAACCGTGTTTAATATCTTCAAAAAGTGGCCCGAGCAGGGAAAAACCACGAACCGCCTGCAAGGGTTGGGTTAGGTTGTTTTACCTCTGAGCGCACTTTTTTGCACACCATGGGCTAAATGGCCAGGTCACATGGACCCCGAAGGCTCAGAGAAGGTTGGGGGAATTTGAGAAGGTTGGAGAAGCTCAGAGAAGGTTGGGGGACCCACTGGAACAGCTGTTGGGAGACAGATGGTAGCCTCCCGTCAAGGCCATCCAGTGTGTTCTTTAACGTGCACAGGGTATGGCTCTCCCGCACACGGGGCCACGGCTTAATGTCCCATCCGACGGACGGCGGCCTTTCCAAGCCCATCGGTGTCCCCTACTGACCGTGAGCAAGGCGGGGAATTTTTCGGAGATCAATCTCAACGCTGACCCAGCTGGGACTCGAACCTGGGAACTACAGATTACGAGCCTGGCGCGCTACCGACTGAGCCACCCCCGCCCCCCCTGCAAGGGTGTGCCGACCACGGCTGATCGATGCAAGAGGTGAGCGAAGGCTATCCCATTTGGTACGAGCCAACAGAAGGGATACTGTGGCCCAACTCGCCCGTAATTTGAATGCTGGTGACGGGAGTAATGTGTCACAACACACAGTACATCGAACCCTGCTGAAAATGGGGCTGCATAGCTGTAGGCCACTCCGAGTGCCTATGCTAACCTCGGTTCACCGTTGAGAGCGCCTATAGTGGGCACGCGAGCACCAAAACTGGACCTTGAATGATTGGAAAAAGGTCGTCTGGTCCGATGAATCTCATTTCCTGTTGCACCATGTGGACGGCCGGGTATGTGTGTGTCGTTTACCTGGGGAAGTGTTGGCCTGGATGCACGGTGGGACGAAAACAAGCTGGTAGAGGAATTGCAATGGTTTGGGCAATGTTTCCTGAATCCAATCATTCATGTGCAAGAAGCTATGACGTATATCACCTACCTAAACATCATTGCAGACCAGATACATCCGTTCATGGCAACGGTATATCCCTCTAGTAATGCCTTCTTTCAGCAGGAAAATGCGCCATGTCACACTGCCCGGATTGTTCGAGAATGGTTCGTGGAACATGAGCGAGACTTCCAGGTATTGGCCTCCAAATTCCCCAGATATCAATCCAATCGAATTCTGTGGTTTATGTTGGAACACCATATCCGATCTGCGGCGGCTCAACCACGTAACTTGCAAGAGTTAAAGGATCTGCTGGTAACGTGTTAGTACCAGATACCATAAGACACCTTTAGAAATCTTGTAGCGTTCGAGTCTCGCCATGTAAGAGATGTTTTGGCGACACGTGGAGAACCAATATCATATTAGGCAGGTGGTCATAATATTTTTGCCCTTCGATGTATGTATGCGTTGAAAAATATTTCTGAATCTATAAATTTCTAGGAAATTGTAATTACAAGTTTTATGACTTTACAGTAAAGGATAACAAAGAACGTAAGAGGCGAAATTTGACACGAGATATATAGATATTAACATATACACTCTCCAACCAAAATATTAGAGAATTTCCATTTTACGTCAATAGAAATCTAATTTCGAAGCTGTATTACTTCTAAAATATACATTAACTGGAAAAAATTATATTGAAGATAAATTAAAGATCATAATGAAATCTATTTGGATATCAAATTTTCGACAGCATTCGTTCAGTATTTAAATAATTATAGAAACTACGTAGACTAATTTACAACATAATGCATCATAAGAATATACTTCAGAAATTAATTCAAACTGAAATAATCGATATTGTTTGAAATCATTTAATAAAACAAATATATATTTTTAGAAGTTTGAATAATGATTATTTCAATATTAGACAGTTATGAATGGTTTCCATAAGACAATATTTTTTATTGTTAACTATTGCTGCTTCCACAACTCTTTAAATACCGAAAGAATATCGTTTAAAAAATCGAGATTTCAACAGATATGATTTTGATTTTGAATTTATATGAATATTATTGATTATGATTAATAATTTATCTTCAGTCACGTTTTTGCGTTCATTGCATATTTCAGAAGTGATATAGCTTCGAGGTTAGATTTCCACTGTTGTAATACGGAAATTTTTTAGATTGGATTGTTTTACCTCTGAGCGGCACTTTTTTACACACCATGGGCTAAATGGCCAGGCCACAAGGACCCCGAAGGCTCAGAGAAGGTTGGGGGAGGGGACCCACTGGAACAGCTGTTGGGAGACAGATGGTAGCCTCCTGTCAAGGCCATCCAGCGTGTTCTTTAATGTGCAGAGAGTTCTCCCGCACACGGAGCCACGGTTTAACGTCCCATCCGACGGATGGCGGCCTTTCCAAGCCCATCGGTGTCCCCTACTGACCGTGGGCAGGACGGGGAATTTTGCGGAGATAAATCTCAACGCTGACCCAGCTGGGACTCGAACCTGGGAACTACAGATTACGAGCCTGGCGCGCTACCGACTCAGCCATCAACGCCAACAGAATTTTTTTTTTTTTTTTTTTTTTTTTAGAATTTTGGTAGAGAAATGCAGTACAGAAATAGAGAGTGTCTGGTTCTTAATGTTTTTAAATTTTTACATAACACTAAAATCGAAGAAAACGTGTTATTCCGTAACACGTTTTCTTCGTAACTTTCTGAAACTATATAGTTTTTGAACGCTTTTTTAAATATCATGACAGAATAATCTTAGATATCAGTTTCTATGTAATGTTTATCTCGATTATTCTGTACATCATGCAATAATTATATCGGTTATTTTTATATGAGAAACAAGTCAGGCAATTTAGTTTTTCAATCTTAAAAAATAATTTCATATTTGTTTCAATTCTTGTCTCTGTTGAATGCTTTTGCGTGTTGATTTCGAAATGGATTCCCGGCGCATTTCATCTGTTACTTGGAACATTTGAATTACGGTGCTACTGGTTCAAAACCAGCGATAATTTAGAGCACAATATTTGAATTGTTGGTTGGACGTAATGCCACCGTTCAGCTAGAAACTTTCTTATATTTCAATCCACAAAAAAAGCAAGTTTTTTTTCTCTCCTAAAAAGCGGCACATGCTGAAATGGTGGAGAATATTTTGCGGTTTCGTGATTCGAACCTTCTTCCCTTCGGCTTCCCTCCTGTCGACAGAGTTGTTGGGTTGGGTTGTTTTACCTCTGAGCGGCACGTTTTTGCATACCATGGGCTAAATGGCCAGGTCACATGGACGCCGAAGGCTCAGAGAAGGTTGGGGGAGGGGACCCACTGGAACAGCTGTTGGGAGACAGATGGTAGCCTCCCGTCAAGACCATCCAGCGTGTTCTTTAATGTGCAGAGGGTATGGCTCTCCCCCACACGGGGCCACGGCTTAACGTCCCATCCGACGGACGGCGTCCTTTCCAAGCCCATCGGTGTCCCCTACTGACCGTGGGCAGGGCGGGGAATTTTTGCGGAGATAAATCTCAACGCTGACCCAGCTGGGACTCGAACCTGGGAACTACATATTACGAGCCTGGCGCGCTACCGACTGAGCCACCCCCGCCCCTAATTCTGAATTCTGTAATCAACCATAGTGCTAGGATACTTTTTTGAGCGACTGTACCCGCAAATGGAAAAGTCCTTGATAATTTCCAGACAATCTCATAAGTTTTGGAAATACGAATTCGCCAACAAGGAATATCTTACAATCATCAAATCAGATCAAGCCACCAGAAAGACAACGTTAATTTCTCAAAAGAATGCTCCAATGCCCAAATTACTTGAGAGAAAGTTTCCACTTCATGTGAATTATTTTAATTTAAAATCCCATTCTTTCCGAAACAAACTTTCGCGAAGTGAGAGCGAAGTGTGAGTGCGAAACGGTGTGCAAGCGAGATGCAAGGAGTGTACTCTGGATCCCAGAGAGTGCTTCGTCGTATTAAACCTGAGACTGAGGCTTTTGAAAGTAAAATGTGACATCCGTGCTACCTCCTCCTCGTGAAGAGGCAGGACATCCGGGAGCAGAGTGTGCGCGTCGGAGGATGGTGCCTTTCTTGGCAGGTGCGCCGTGAAAGCGTCGAGGTGTATTCAGGTGAAGCATCCGTCGTGGCCGGAGCAGCTGAGCCAATTCCCACCGACGAGGAAATGGAGCAAATGCAAAATTCATTCCGACTTCATCCGCAACAGAATATCTTTCAAGAGAGCATTTCTCTGGAAGATCACTCGCTCTGCTGCTGCTGCTTTAAACGAAAGACTGAAACGCATCACCGAAACAGAAAGTTTCGAGTTAAAAGGCTTGGTGTGGAGAAATGAATGTTTCTTCCATGCATTATTTAGCTTACCGATTCAGTTTTATTTGAATTATCAAGAGGCTTGCCTTGGTCAGGAAACGGGATTTTTGGGGGGAATTTTTTTGAAATAAAGCAACATTGTTTTTCTTACATAATCAAACGAATTATGAATGAATAGCAAATATTCAAAATTACCTCAAGATTGACAAAGGACTCATTTATCTGCAATCCATTTTTTTCTTATATGTGATGCTGTACAGTCGCTCAAAAAAATATCCGAACACTATGGTCGATTACAGAATTCAGAAAAAATATCTGGCAACAATTTTTTTAGAAATTAGTGATCTGGCAACCTTCGTGTCACGTGACACGAAGGTTGCCAGATCACTAATTTCTAAAAAAATCGTTGCCAGATATTTTTTCTGAATTCTGTAATCGACCATAGTGTTCGGATACTTTTTTGAGCGACTGTACCATTTTTCTCCCCTTCCGTCTGACAAATCAGAAGGGATTTGTTTGAAAGATCATAGGATGATCTCGGAACGGGATAACGAAAATTTTAAACTTCTTCCAATGAAAACGCAAGAAACCTCAGCATCAGTATTTAGAACAAACAAACAAAGAATCACTGTGGCTGTGTGTACAAATGCTGCAGATACGCACAAACTTCCTCTTTTTGTAATTGGAAAATCAGCAAAACCCCGAGCATTCAAGAATTTAAATTTAGTTACTCTACCAGTTTACTACAAAGCTCAAAATTCTGCTTGGATAGACTCGTATTTATTTAAAGAGTGATTCTTTACAGAATTTGTTCCAAAAGTAGAAAACCACTTGACAAGTCTTAAAATGCCTGTAAAGGCCCTACTCATTCTCGACAATGCCCCAACACACCCAAGCGAACTCATTTCTGACAACATAAAAGCCATGTTTTTACCACCTAATGTAACATCTTTAGTGCAACCAATGGATCAAGGCGTGTTTGCAAGTTTGAAAAGGCAATACAGGAGAAAGCTTCTTACAAAAATTCTATTGCAAACCGAAAATGACGGAATATGACTTTTAAATGCTTTGAAAACAATAAATACCAAGGGTGTGATCTATATGTTGGCAAGAGCTTTTGAAGAAAAGCCTCGTACGTTTGTGAAGTCACGGGGGAAAACTTTGGCCCGAAGTTTTCCCTGAAACTGTGCAGAAAGTACCAAAAACGATGGGGCGGGGGTGGCTCAGTCGGTAGCGCGCTAGGCTCGTAATCTGTACTTCCCAGGTTCGAGTCCCAGCTGGGTCACCGTTGAGATTTATCTCCACAAAATTCCCCGCCCTGCCCACGGTCAGTAGGGGACACCGATGGGCTTGGAAAGGCCGCCGTCCGTCGGATGGGACGTTATGCCGTGGCTCCGTGTGCGGGAGAGCCATACCCTGTGCACGTTAAAGAAAACGCTGGATGGCCTTTATGGGAGGCTACCATCTGTCTCCCAACAGCAGTGGGTCCCCTCCCCCAACCTTCTCTGAGCCTTCGGGGTCCATGTGACCTGGCCATTTAGCCCATGGTGTGCAAAAAAGTGCCGCTCAGAGGTAACCCAACCCAACCAAAGACGACAACAAGAAAGTATCGAATGAGCCTGCGCCTGCAAAAGATATGACGGATAATGACAATATTTCGCTGCTTAATGACTTTGAACTGCTGCCTGGATGTGACACACTTGAAGAAGATGACATTGAAAAAATGGTTAAAAGGTGATGAACAGGTCGAAAATGAAACACTGAATGATGACGAAATTATAAATGCAGTCTGCCAAGAAGGGAACAGAGAAGAAGCAGAGAATGAAAAATAAGAGAAAGAAGAGAAACTGATATATTATAATTAAGGAAACTTATATATTATAATTAATTATTTATATTTAAGGAAAAAGCAGCTTTTGATGTTGCAGTAAGATACATTGAACAACAACAGACTTCAATATAAGAATATAAGCAATATAAGAATGCTTAATATATTATCACCTCCAATTCGATTATTAGTATTCACAGAGGAGGGGACATGGCCTTTTCACCCTCCCCCCACATCTGGAATCAGGGGACTCCCCCCATCCTCAGTAGAATCAGGGGACTCACTAAAGATTTCTTGGAGCTCTGAAGAGTTTTTAAATTATTCCCCGTTTCGGGTGAAGGAATGTCCGCTTTATCAATAATTACGTGCAGGCATCTCTATTAATCTTCAAAAATTAAGAGTCGTTTGATTAATCCATATTGTCATGATTGATAATGCTGATGGGTAGGAGCTGCGATATGGATTTTCGAATCACGGATGTGGGCCATTTTGAGTGACGAAATCTTCCTCTCCCGATCCTCCGCTGCAGTGTCCCACTTGACTCTCCCCGCATCTTCCTCTCATCCAGGCTTTACAGTGAGCGATTGATAAAACCCAGTTTTTTTGTTTCCGTTTGGCTTCCCTCTGCATCAGATCAATAAAACGATCCTCGTGTCTTTCAGCGCGTGTTTTGCTGTCGAATGTGTCAACCAAATAATAAGAGAGGTTGCCGCGTCGGTCATCCACTGACTCGCGCGATCGTCATATGAATGCAGATCGTATCGTATCTGCGGTACACAATACTCCCCGTTGTTGCATCTATCTACTTTATCAGGAGCAATTCGTTAGCCTTCAGCGAGGGAAAATTAATTATGAAAGAGAGCCATGAGCGTCTGCGTGCTCCTGCGGGAGAGATCCACCGAGTCCCTGATAGCACAATTGCATCGCCTTGCGCTCTCTTCTTCTGCTCGACTCCTCAGGAAACAAAAGATTCCTGTTCTTGTGCTTGGCATTGGCGGAATCGGAATCAATGTAGACTTTGTCTCCTCTCTGAGAAAGGGGAAAAAGACACAGCTGAGACAGAGAACGGATGCTTTCCATTTTATCTGACGTGGGATTCGGAGATGAATCGGAATCTATTCCAGAGACCAAAAACTCCCAACTGTTCAACCACATCGGGAGAATGAAAGAACCGTGGAAGTTGGGTTGGGTTGTTTTACCACTGAGCGGCACTTATTTGCACACCATGGGCTAAATGGCCAGGTCACATGGACCCCGAAGGCTCAGAGAAGGTTGGGGGAGGGGACCCACTGGAACAGCTGTTGTGAGACATGGTAGCCTCCCGTCAAGGCCATTCAGCGTGTTCTTTAACGTGCTCAGGGTATGGCTCTCCCGCACACGGGGCCACGGCTTAACGTCCCATCCGACGGACGGCGGCCTTTCCAAGCCCATCGGTGTCACCTACTGACCGTGGGCAGGGCGGGGAATTTTGCAGAGATAAATCTCAACGCTGACCCATCTGGGACTCGAACCTGGGAACTACAGATTACGAGCCTGGCGCGCTACCGACTGAGCCACCCCCGCCCCGAACCGTGGAAGACATCAAAAGATTGATGCTCCATTTCCTAGTTCATTATACTTAAAGAAATTCGCGAAACTGAGAAATGCAACGACAAGTTTAGACAAAAGGTGAACTTAGTGATTTTGGGGCTCAGCAAACGAACAGATCTAATTACATTACCGTGCGAGGCACGATTCCATAAAGAGCGAAAATTATGACGTGAAACGCAGAAAAGAATATAATGGAGTTTCAGAAATGCACTCGAAAATGATTGCACACAGCAGGCAAGAACGTATTTTAATAGATACACGGTATGAGACAAAAGTGTGGAAAAGTTCGCCAAAATTCTTGAAAATTGGAATGCATCCATATATTGATACGAGATAATTAAAAAAAATAAAATTCGTTTATTTAAAACATTCTGCATCTGTAGTTAACAAATTTATTTACTCTTGAACTGAAACGCATTTAAAATGGCTAAGATATTACTGATCACGAAAAAAAAACATTACAAAACAGTTCTTAATTGATACATATTGATCCGCCCATCCTTTGTTCAGTAGGGGATCCCGATGGTCTTGGAAAGGCTGCTGTCCATCGGATGGACATTAAATCATGGCCCATTATGCGTTGGGTTGGGTTGTTTTACCTCTGAGCGGCACTTTTTTGCACACCATGGGCCAAATGGCCAGGTCACATTGACCCCGAAGGCTCAGAGAAGGTTGGGGGAGGGAACCCACTGGAACAGCTGTTGGGAGTCAGATGGTAGTCTCCCGTCAAGGCCATCCAGCGTGTTCTTTAACGTGCACAGGGTATGGCTCTCCCGCACACGGGGCCACGGTTTAACGTCCCATCCGACGGACGGTGGCCTTTCCAAGCCCATCGGTGTCCCCTACTGACCGTGGGCAAGGCGGGGAATTTTGCGGAGATAAATCTCAACGCTGACCCTGCTGGGACTCGAACCTGGGAACTACAGATTACGAGCCTGGCGCGCTACCGACTGAGCCACCCCCGCCCCTTATGCGGGATAGCCACAACCTGTATACGTTAAAGAACAAGCTGAATGCACGTGATGGGCTGCGCCAAATGTCGTGGCCGCCGATGGTATGTCCACGATTAACCGCACGCCAATAGAGGACGATGAATTAGTCCCTTGATTGCCTTCACCCTTGTTTCGGTGAAATGAGAGGTTCGCGGGTGTTACACCCGTACCGACGTATGCTTCAGACTTGCTGCCCCAAGTGATGTACAGAAATATGTCCAACAATTCACGCACAAGAGTTGTATAGGGACAACAGAGTTTACTCACATTGATATACAATTACGTACTGGGGATGCTCTCGACTTCATAGGCCTTTGCTACTTTGCTGCTGCAAACAATTTTGCAATGAGGTGGCGAAAGGATATTTAACCTTTGCGTACAATGTGGTTCACACAGAGCCAAACCTTGATTCTCACATTGAATCGAACCCTCTCCATAAGGGTTTTGTTTGAGTAAGAGCGGCATCCCTTGATGCGTGTTCAAATGTCCTTCCCATTTGACAGCGACGCTCAAGACTGTTGTTTCCTTCCTGCCCGGCTCCTCTCCATCGCTCACACTCACCCCCAGGCTAGTTGTAAAAAGCCATAAAAGAGCTTTTCGGACTCGTGAACCCACGCAGACAGCCAGCTCAGACCCAAAAACATCATCAATGAGTCACATCCCCACAATAGCACTTTCAAGAACACACTTAATATATGAAAATATTTAATAATAATAAAATAAATACCCCCTCAAGTAGCTGCTTGCCACAGAGGTCTGACAGGAGCCTGTCAGTTTATATGCCAGAGTAGAAGGTCTGAGAGGTTGGCAGGACCTCAGCAGAAAAACAATATGAACATCCATGCCTTACCCGGGGCTCGAACCCAGGTCCCGTAGACAACAACAAAAATACAATAAACATGCAACAATAAATGAAATAAGTAAATTTGACGGACATGACAATACTCTTGATAGAAGGCTACCATCTGTCTCCTAACAGCTTTTCAGTGGGTCCCCTTCCCCAAACCTTCTATGATCTGTCGGAGTCTTGTGATTTGGCCATTTAGCCCATTGTGTCTAAAAAAAGTGCCGCTCAGAGATGAAACAAGCTAACCTAACTTCTGTGCCATCCTTTCCGGGAAGGAATGGTCCGGTAGCTCACCAAGCTCGCATTCTGTAGTTCCCAAGGTCGAGTGCAATCTGGGTCAGCATTGAGATTGATCTCTGCAAAACCCTACTGTGTCCTCAGTGAAAAAGGGGACAGCGATTGGTTTGGAAAGATTGCCGTTATCGGATGGGAAGTTAAAGCCATGATGGAGAGGGGCGGGGGTGGCTCAGTCAGTAGCGCGCTAGGCTCGTAATCTATAGTTCCCAGGTTCGAGTCCCAGCTGGGTCAGCGTTGAGATTTATCTCCGCAAAATTCCCCGCCCTGCCCACGGTCAGTAGGGGACACCGATGGGCTTGGAAAGGCCGCCGTCCATCGGATGGGACGTTAAGCCGTGGCTCCGTGTGCGGGAGAGCCATACCCTGTGCACGTTAAAGAACACATTGGATGGCTTGACGGGAGGCTACCATCTGTCTCCCAACAGCTGTTCCAGTGGGTCCCCTCCCCCAACCTTCTCTGAGCCTTCGGGGTCCATGTGACCTGGCCATTTAGCCCATGGTGTGCAAAAAAGTGCCGCTCAGAGGAAAAACAACCCAACCCATTTAATGTTTCTGATGAGATTTTCGTAGCTTCAATCAATTTCACCTGCAAATACCACCGACATGAGGTGGAACCCAATTATTCACTCCGACTTAATCAAAAAGCATTTGCAAGTACGTATTCTCTTTGAATTACAATTTGTCCATCCATAGATAGAATCTGAGATTGAAAAGGTGGCATGCTTGTAGGATAGTGAAATGTAGATAATAAAAAGCCTTCATTAATTTTGGCACCATAACAGTTTTATTTTCCTTTGTTTTCAAGAACCACACAAAGCCCTCCATAAATGTTCCCTGGGGAAAATACTGATTTATGGGTAAAATCCCTAATCAGATAACACTTTTCTAACGCTGACCTGTTATTCTTCTGTGATATTTGGGTTACCCATTTGCAGAAGAGTAACGATGACAAGGTACAGTCGCTCAAAAATGTATCCGATCACTATGGTTGTTCACAGAATTCAGAAAAAATATCTGGCAACAATTTTTTTAGAAATTAGTGATCTGGCAACTTCGTGTCACGTGACACGAACACGAAGTTGCCAGATCACTAATTTCTAAAAAAAATCGTTGCCAGATATTTTTTTCTGAATTCTGTGATCAACCATAGTGTTCGGATACCTTTTTGAGCGACTGTACAGCAAAGCATTGCCTTGGTGACTCAAGAAAGCATTTTACATTTTATTCTGCATATAAAAAAAATTCTACTGGGTTATAAAATATGTTTCTCTATTCGGAGTCTTTGCGGCTGTGATGAACGCAGAGTTTTCCGCGAAAATTGGTAGGTAGCTTAAACGAGAACATGAGAAACTGACTTAGCGAAGGAAATAATTAGTTCCAAATGTCGCCTCCACGAGGAAAACGAGCGTTTCCGGTATGCTAATCGCATTCGTTTGCGTAACAATACATTTGCAACGCAAAAGGTCAGAATGTCCACACCGCAAGCAAACGGCCTCGTGGTTCTTACGAAGAAGGGATGCACATGGAAGAAGGGATGCAGGTGGCTCTTATGAAGAAGGGATGCACGTGGCTCTTATGAAGAAGGGATGTACGTGGAAGAAGGGATGCACGTGGCTCTTATGAAGAAGGGATGCACGTGGCTCTTATGAAGAAGGGATGCACGTGGAAGAAGGGATGCACGTGGCTCTTATGAAGAAGGGATGCACGTGGCTTTTATGAAGAAGGGATGCACGTGGCTCTTATGAAGAAGGGATGCACATGGCTCTTACGAAGAGGGATGCACGTGGCTCTTACGAAGAAGGGATGCACGTGGAAGAAGGGATGCACGTGGCTCTTACGAAGAAGGGATGCACGTGGCTCTTATGAAGAAGGGATGCACGTGGAAGAAGGGATGCACGTGGAAGAAGGGATGCACGTGGCTCTTACGAAGAAGGGATGCACGTGGAAGAAGGGATGCAGTGGCTCTTACGAAGAAGGGATGCACATGGTTATGTTATTCTACCAGAATCAGAGCAATGCAAATGCTTCACCGCGAGGGAATTGGTGTCTGGAAACTCTGGAGAGTACCCCTGACGTCAGTAGCAATAAGGAAAATGATGAAAAGGTTTGAGGTAACTGGTGAGTTGGGAGTGGCAACAAGAAGAGGACAGCAACAAATTGCAGATAAATTTGTGGATGAGGTGACAGTTGTCATGACAGCCCATGCTGGATGTGACATGTGGCCAGTCAGTAATGCCAGAGCAGTACTACAACAGTTGGACCTTCAGTGGGCAACGGATTGCGAAGTGCTATGGTGTATTGTGTGATGGTACCATACAGGAGCCGTATAGTGCAAAAACTGTGACCATGTGAATCGCAACATCACACCGATTTCTCTCCTCAATTTCTGGTGCAGATGGAGGTTGATGACACGTAGCTGCGATGAAGTGTACTTCCCCTCACTGGTGCAATCAGCACACAGAACTGCTTCATATTGGTGGGGGGGAGGGAGCATCACTTCCATCTCCCATGAATGAAAAGTCTCTCCAGCTTCCATATATGACAGCGCAGACTTCATCATTGGACCATTCTTCTTTGAGGAGGTTGCACCTAATGGTCCAGTGTGTTGTACCATAACAGGTGACAGTTACTGGGCTCCAGCATCACGTGATTCCCTCCTCCAGGTACAACAGTGTCTGGACACCACAGTGTTCATGCCAGATGGTGCACCCCTACATGTTAGTAGACAGGTAAAGTAGTTGCTGCACAAAACGTTCGACGATGATGCTTAGTTTCTCGAGAATTTCCTCTGGCCTGGACACTACACTCAGTGGACCTGAATCCTTCTTATTTCTAGCTCTGCGGCTATCTCAAGGACGGGGTTTATCGTGGTGGCATGCAGTCATTTGCTAATCTGTGAAGTCCAGCATTGGCTTATCTGCTATCATTGGCTTATCTGCTATCATTTGCTAATCTGTGAAGTCCAGCATTGGCTTATCTGCTATCATTTGCTAATCTGTGAAGTCCAGCATTGGCCTATCTGCTATCATTTGCTAATCTGTGAAGTCCAGCATTGGCTTATCTGCTATCATTTGCTAATCTGTGAAGTCCAGCATTGGCTTATCTGCTATCATTTGCTAATCTGTGAAGTCCAGCATTGGAAGCGACGAACATCCACAGCAACATGATCCAAGCAACCATGGCCCATGGAATCCTTCGCTTCCAGTCCATTCTCTGCTCCAATAGAGGGCATATCGAGCAGCTTCTGTAACAGACATGTACAGGAAACCAATAACATTTAACATCT
Organism: Ryuthela nishihirai; assembly: GCA_038380435.1. Classification (NCBI taxonomy): domain Eukaryota; kingdom Metazoa; phylum Arthropoda; class Arachnida; order Araneae; family Heptathelidae; genus Ryuthela; species Ryuthela nishihirai. Next base: position 17,873,269 of record JAWZYU010000001.1, on the reverse strand, counting down.
CACCTGTGCCTTTCTTCCTGTGTTTGCAGCGCCCGTTTTCCCCTGTTAATGACAGTTGGAACAATTTCTCTTTTTTCACTAAATCGCTTCCGCATGTCTTCATTAAGCTACCTACAGTCGCTCGAAAAAGTATCCGAACGCTATGGTTGATTTCAGAATTCAGAAAAAATATCTGGCAACGATTTTTTTAGAAATTAGTGATCTGGCAACCTTCGTGTCACTTGATTACAGAATTCAGGAAAAATATCTGGAGCGTGTACAGCAACTGTAGACGCTCCAGTTACCGTTCACAACAAACTGGAGCGTGTGCAGTTACTGCACACGCTCCAGTTTGCTGTGAACGGTAACTGCACACGCTCAATATTTCCGTGAGTGAGCCCACACGATCCAGGTCTTTGTGAGCTCACACGATCCAATGTGCTGTGACCATTAACCGCAACCACTCCAGCTTGCTGTGAACGGTAACTGCACACGCTCCATATTGCTTGCATTATATATTCATACGCATTATATATATTAAAAAATATCCGAACACTATGGTTGATTACAGAATTCAGAAATAAATATCTGGCAAAGATTTTTTTCAGAAATCAGTTTCTAAAAAAAATCGTTGCCAGATATTTTTTCTGAATTCTAAAATCAACCATAGCGTTCGGACACTTTTTTGAGCGACTGTACAAATTTTCATGATGCTATCTCTGTTTGTTACCACTGCAGAGATTCCAGAATTGGGAAACTTATTTTTTAACTATTCTGTGTACATACTAGAAGTCAAACGGTGCCTTCGGCATCTCTTGCTTTCTAGATTGTGACTCCGACCCCTATTTGACCTTGATTGCAACACCAGATGGGAAAATTCCTCTCATTTTTGAGTTCTACTGCCTGAAATAGCCCTAGTCACCAATTTTTAGTTCTGCATCACTGGTATATCGAATTCGACCTTTGACCGTGAAGGACCTATCGCATACAAAATTAGACAAAATTACTCAGATCTACTACTCAAAATGCCTCCAGGAACCATTTTTTAAACCCTTGAGCGCTTATATATCTGTTTATGACTTTTGACCTCAAAGAACCACCACAACCAAAATCCCACAATATTGTCAAAATCTATGGCCCAAAATACCCATAGAAACCACTTTTCATCTCAATTTTCAGCCTTTTTTTAAAAAAATTATCTAAAAAAAATCTAAAAATTTTGTTAGATAAAAATTATCTAAAAATCTAAATTTGATATTTGACTTCAAAGGCCCTCCGCATTCATAATTTCAAAATGTTTCTGTCATCTGCAGCCAAAACCCCCACAGGCATCAATTTTCTAGTTTCTAGATGTCGTAGACCAAGGTTTGACCTCTGTGTGACCTCTATTTGACCTTGAGAGATACGTCGGAGGTCAGATTAACGATTTTCCCAAGAACCACACCAAGGGTACACCCTAGATGCAAATTTTCACAGCTCTACCATTTCTACATCATAGTTGGAAATAGGTTATCCCCTGTTAGCCATCATTGCACACCATGGGCTAAATGGCCGGTCACATGGACCCCGAAGGCTCAGAGAAGGTTGGGGGAGGGGACCCACTGGAACAGCTGTTGGGAGACAGATGGTAGCCTCCCGTCAAGGCCATCCAGCGTGTTCTTTAACGTGCACAGGGTATGGCTCTCCCGCACACGGGGCCACGGCTTAACGTCCCATCCGACGGACGGCGGCCTTTCCAAGCCCATCGGTGTCCCCTACTGACCGTGGGCAGGGCAGGGAATTTTGCGGAGATAAATCTCAACGCTCACCCAGCTCGTACTCGAACCTGGGAACTACAGATTACGAGCCTGGCGCGCTACCGACTGAGCCACCCCCGCCCTCAGTCGGTCAGTTACTCACAGCAGTCTACATATGTCAGATGTATACTGAACGCACAATTTATTATACACATTGCAGCCATCCACAAACCTGCCCTTCTCTGCCAAAATAATGCAACCAGCTGAAACCCCTTGTGGGCTATAAAATAAGTAAGATCCCTACCTGCTGTACGGTGTACCTGAGATTGTTATGATGAGCGATTTGATTCTGTACAGATAGTTGTTGCGAGGAAGATGGAGTATCAATATACACGACTGTAGAATGTCTGGGATTTCCACATGCGATCGTCGCACATGTACACAGGACATATATTATTGCGACGAATCGAGAGGTTCCAACAACAACACGCTGATGGGAGGTAGCATGTGTGGTGTAGACCACAGGAAGATACCGACCCCAACTGTTATGTCAGGGTGTTACAGGCTGGTGGAAGTGGTGTAATATTCTGAGAAATGTTTATTGGTCCACCTTGGAGCCCTTGTACTTATTGAGACCACCATCACCGCACAAGACTACGTTGACGTACTTGCCAACCACCTAAACCCATTCATGGACATCCATCTCAAACAGCAGGATGCCTTCTTTGAAACAAGCCATCCCCCATCTCATTGCTCCCGTTTTGTGAAAGGAGGTTGTTTGGAGGAGTATTCTAGTGAGTTCACAATCCTTGAATACACCTCTTACTCTTCCGATTTAACCTATTGAGCATCTGTGGGACGAAGCGGATCAATTCATTCGAGCCCAAAACCCACTACCTGCAACAATCGGCACTTTATGGATGGTTATTCTACAATCATGGGCCGCAAAACCAACCGAAGGTATCCAACACCTGGCAGAGTCCATGCCAGAATATGTTGCTGCTGTTGTCAGGCGAAACGTATTACATGGAAATGCATAACATATTTTCCTTTCGGTGTACATTGCATGGCCAAAATAATTCAAAACCTTATTTGAATATTGTGTAGGACCCTCGTGTACCTTCAGAATAGCTTGAATTCGACGTAGCACGTATTCGATAAATATTTGAAAATTATCAAGTAGATGTGAAGCCATATATGTTGCACTTCAGAATGCAGTTTCTTAAGGATAAAGGGCAGTGGAGTGCGTATCTGTATGCTAGGGTCCGCTAGAGTTTAGAAAATTTCAGTGGGGCCTTAGATCAGACGACTGGGTGGCCAAGAAAGTCGAATAACTCATCATGAACCATCATATTTTTCAAAAAACTCCCAGACAGATTTCTTACGATGGACTATTTCATTATCATTTTGAAAGTGTCTTTATCCATCACGGGGGCGGGGGTGGCTCAGTCGGTAGCGCGCCAGGCTCGTAATCTGTAGTTCCCAGGTTCGAGTCCCAGATGGGTCAGCATTGAGATTTATCTCCGCAAAATTCCCCGCCCTGCCCACGGTCAATAGGGGACACCGATAGGCTTGGAAAGGCCGCCGTGTGCAGGAGAGCCATACCCTGTGCACGTTAAAGAACACGCTGGATGACCTTGACGGGAGGCTACCATCTGTCTCCCAACAGCTGTTCCAGTGGGTCCCCTCCCCCAACCTTCTCTGAGCCTTCGGGATCTATGTGACCTGGCCATTTAGCCCATGGTGTGCAAAAAAGTGCCGCTCAGAGGTAAAACAACCCAACCCAACCCTTTATCCACCAGGGAAGAAATGAGACGTAGGATGTGAATGATCTGATATGTTGTTATTTACATATGCTGTGGCATTTTCCCGATACTTAATACCTAGTAGTCGACCCAGTCCATGACATGTGAACAATCCGCACACTATGACTACTTTCAGAAGCTTGTGCAGTGGATGTAACCTATGAGGAGCACAGCCTGCACGCTCTTGGTACAGTCTGCACCAAATAGCGTATATAACGATTCATTTGACGACATAGGCCTTTTTACAGCTTTCATTCCCTGCTCTCCCGACATTACGGAAGCGTCGCTTTGCATTTTTTTTTCCATGCCGATATGTTCGGAATACACCAAAGTGCAAATATTTGAGTTTCCTGTGTATTTTTCGAGTTCATAGAGGCTTGGGTTGGGTTGTTGTTTTACCTCTGTGCGGCACTTTTTTGCACACCATGGGCTAAATGGCCAGTTCACATGGACCCCGAAGGCTCAGAGAAGGTTGGGGGAGGGGACCCACTGGAACAGCTGTTGGGAGACAGATGGTAGTCTCCCGTCAAGGCCATCCAGCGTGTTCTTTTACGTGCTCAGGGTATGGCTCTCCCGCACACGGGGCCACGACTTAACGTCCCATCCGACGGACGGCGGCCTTTCCAAGCCCATCGGTGTTCCCTACTGACCGTGGGCAGGGCAGGGAATTTTGCGGAGTTCATAGAGGCTGATCTTGTCCTTATCTTGAAAGAAGTGGCCATTTAGTGCATATATGAATGTCAATTTGAATTCATATACATCGAAAAGTCAAAACATTGTGACACCAGCTTAATATAATGTTGGTCCCCCAAGGGCCACCAAAACAGCTCTTATGCAGCGAATCATAGATGCTACAAGATTTCTACAAGTGTCTTGTGGTATCTGATACCAACACGTTACTAACAGTCCACATTACAACAGTTCTTTAAGTCTTGTAAGTTACGTGGATGAACCTTGGCAGATCGGAAATGCTGTTCCAACACAAACCACAGATCCTCGATTAAATTGATGTATGGGGATTTGGAGGCCAGGGCAATACCTGGAAGTCTTCCTCATGTTCCGCAAACTGTTCGGGCGGGGATGGCTCAGTCGGTAACGCGCCAGGCTCGTAATCTGTAGTTACCAGGTTTGAGTCCCAGCTGGATCAGCGTTGAGATTTATCTCCGCAAAATTCCCCGCCCTGCCCACGGTCAGTAGGGGACACCGATGGGCTTGGAAAGGCCGCCGTCCGTCGGATGGGATGTCAAGCAGTGGCCCCGTGTGCGGGAGAGCCATACCCTGTGCACGTTAAAGAACATGTTGGATGGCCTTGACGGGAGACTACCATCTGTCTCCCAACAGCTATTCCAGTGGGTCCCCTCCCCCAAACCTTCTCTGAGCCTTCGGGGTCCATGTGACCTGGCCATTTAGCCCATGGTGTGCAAAAAAGTGCCGCTCAGAGGTAAAACAACCCAACCCATTTCAATTTAATTGTCACTGTTCCACTCATTTATTTCGGCTGTAAAATCGTCCTTCCTATTCTTCTTGTATTACTGCAGCTCTAGGGGAGGAATATTAGCTCATCGGTTTAGCATCAAGTTCGCAGAGGTAAAACAACCCAACCCAACCTCTCAAAATCAAATGATAATCATTTCACAGTGAGAGCTGATGTTTCCTATCTGAACGGATCTCCCTTCTGCACAATTTCGAGAAATATGATATGTTGTTCCTCTTTCATTCTCAAACTCACATTGATGATAATGTCATTTAAATATGAATAATAAAACGCATATTATTCAATGTTGTGGAGACTATATTGAACCATATAAAGGTAAGTCATTATTATTCCAATTAAGGGCCAGATCAAGGGGTAGGACATTATTAGCATATCCCCTCTTATAATGCTAATAATAAGATAAGGTTTACGAATTATGTTACATAAATAAGAATTCTATGCATATTCCACCAGCTAGGAACTTCGATGTTGCCAATATTATAGATTACTTAACATAACTCATCTCCTGGATTTGACAATATTAAACCAAAATACATAAAGGAAAGTAAATGCAATTTTGTGCATGCATAATAGCAATTCTTATAAATAAAATGTTTGAAAACTCGCAAATCCCACTAGCTATGGTAATTGGAATTTTTCGTCCGGTATATAAAGGTATATAAAAATAAGTTTTAATAATTATAGACCAATCACTTTTAAATTTTTTTATAAGATAATAGAAAAATATGTCGGAGATCGCATGGAAAATTTTTTTAATAAAACAAATTTTCTGTCAAGTCAGCAATTTGGGTTTCGTAAAGGTATGGGAACGCAAAGTCTTTTGGAAGATGTTATAAATAATACAAATATTAAATTAAATATTGGAAGGAAATGCGTTGCAGTATTTATGGACTTAAATAAAGCATTTGATTCCGTTGACATTGATATCTTGCTACAGAAATTATATTTACTTGGTATTAGACGGAATATTTTTGAATGGTTTAAAATCTACTAATTACATAGAGAAATGGTTATGTAAATAAGTGATAATTATAGTGATAAATTTCAGATTAATTTTGGAGTTCTACAAGGAGTTCTCAGCCTTTTATGCTTCACGTACGCCAGTTACATACACATTTCATGTGAAGCATAAAAGGTTGAGAACCACTGCTCTAAACTATCAAAGAGAAATGTTCATAATTTCTTCCTCCTTCCAAAATTTCCTTTTAACGAGAGCCATCTCAAACAATAAAAATCAAATATAAAAATTTAACTCAACTCTAATATTATATCAGAGAATTTTTAACAGCTGCAGAAGCTCCAATCTCCAAAATACTCTAAAAAATAAGTGCATGTTTTCTATACTTCATTTCCTTTTCGTTTAGCGCAAACATCTGAGTCATACCAGATGAAGTTAGAACTGAAAGTTCCAGGATTAAAGCTACCTCACCGTGCTGCAAATTTGCCAATAAGCTAATAGTAGGGTATTCGCAGGATAATATCCCCCCCCCCCACAGACAGTGCTTTGCCCCTAAGACGTCACACATCCGCCTACGTCATATGTACATTATAAGCAATTAATTTTTTTAATTCCTTATAGGCAAAATATTTACTTCATCACAATTGCTTCTTACACGTGCATGTTTTTGTTTTTATTAATTCATTTAATTATATGACTTTGTAACAATATCAAAGGCTTTATGTTATTTCGATATGCCCCTCCTATCCCATGATAGTACCGTATTTCTTCGATTCTAAGACGCACTTTTTTTCCCACATAAACGTCTCTAAAACGGGGTGCGTCTCAGAAACGCAGAAAAAGACGGCTCAGACGAATCAGACTCTGATATTGATTCAGAAGGAAGCGATGAATAGCATATTTACTGATAAATAAGTACTATTGCTGTTAGTAAATCGAATTCTATTATAATAAAAATATTTGTTAGATATATTTTAGCAATTTTTTTTTTCTTAGAATCAAAACTTTTTGTCTGTTGGTGGTTCTGAAATTAAGGTGCGTCTTAGAATGGAAGAAATACGGTAATATACAGTTAAAGTAGAATTAAACCATTAACTTTAATCTAAAACATTTCGGTTCCACTGGTTAAATTCTCGGAGTCTCCCCCAAACTGAATTCTCGGACCCCCAAAACAAAATCTCGGACCCCCCTACCGAAACTAAATCCTGCGCACCTGCCTGGTTGGACTATACATCTCTCCCCTTCCTCCTCTGCCGTCCCGTAGATCCGGTCTGGGGCCCGGTATACTTAATATAAAGTAATAATAATGTAAAATGGTTTACAATATATTTTTACACAAATTTCAAAAAATAGCAAAGACCTTCATTTTCCATTAATATTTTCCCATCCATATCAATAGTATGTTGAATATTATTCTCAAAAATACAAAATTCCACAAATGGCTTATCACCATTCAATTTTTCCATTAAAATTCAATATATCAATTATAATTTCCAGGTCACAATATCGTATCTTTGTGATGAGAGTTTTGAGTCGGCACATGCTGCTTATGAATAAACAGCAAAAATCACTCTTTGAGCAGTTGACCAAAATTGGTTGGATGATACTTCATCTGAATTTCGAGAGAGTCTCAGCTATTTAAAGAGTGGGGTTGTAGAGATAAGTGGAGTTGGCTCTGTCCCTAAGGCTCATTTCTTATATTCGATCTAATGCACGCCATGTGATCGACAGTACAGTCGCTCAAAAAAGTATCCGAACGCTATGGTTGACTACAGAATTCAGAAAAATATCTGGCAACGATTTTTTTAGAAATCAGTGATCTGGCAAATTTCGTATCACGTGACACGAAGGTTGCCAGATCACTAATTGTTAAAAAAACGTTGCTAGATATTTGTTCTGAATTCTGTAATCAACCATAGCGTTCGGATACTTTTTTGAGCGACTGTACTCTCGGATCAATCGATGCGGAGTCCCTTATGCCGTTGGTACGGCAAGCAGGATAAATATTGATGATGCGGGACAGTTGGCAACCCTAGGCGTACCCAAGTGTGCTTGGGTACGCCTAGGGTTGTCAACTGTCCCGCATCATCAATAGTTGTAGTCAATAGTATCAGTTGGGGGCGGGGGGGAGGAAGGTTGTGGATCTGAGTACCATACGATTTTTAATGAAGTCTCCAGAAATGAAACACTCAAACATACAATAAAAGAAATTACAAATAGACCAAAACATGTCAACTCCCATTGAAAGTTTCTGAGTATATCTTTGGCAACAGAGATAAGACTTGTAAATAACTAAGATATTAATTGCGTTGACTTCACTATTGTTATACGTAACAAACCAAGTCGTAGAATGGTGTTGTACGCAACAGAATAATTCATTACGAAACAATGAAAAATGCGTTAACATTGGAGAAGAGGCCATGTCTCTCTCAGTTAGAATTGCCTACAACTCCTCTTCGTCGAGGTCGTCCTCCTTCGCATCCTCATCTAATCAAAGTAGGTCTGAACTTCAATATACAATTTATCTAGTTAGGGAACTTATGTGTTTATGCCGTAGTGAATTTATGTTAGTGCATACTTGTTGTATTTGTTTTAGCCAATATCCTTGCTGTTTGTCGAGCGTTGGACGCTCAGAAGATTGGTTGCACCGCATTAAGTGCGGACGTCTGTAAAATCGCGGTGGTAAGAAATGGTAATATATTGGGGAATATTTAATGTATTGGGAGTTAAATCGGGAATAAGATTTCTGTTATTGTTTAAGTATACTTTAGCTCAGGAGTTATTTGTATGTGTTCAGTTACATATTATATCTATGTGTTAACCGAGTAGACGGAGACGTGCAAGGCACCCTTGGTAAACCAACACTTCGTTTAGCCGGCTAACAAGAAGTTCAATATACTAAATAGTAAGTAAATATATTCGGGTCGATTTGTAGTAACCCAGGTGGATCTGATTTATACCCTCCATTCAGAGAAATCGATATTTCATTACATCTGGTCTGGAAATCGGGTTTCAATTATTTTAAACATCTTTGTGTTGTTTATCATTTAACAACAGATAAAAATGTCCAATTACTTTTACCAAATGTTTCGAAATATATTCAATTACAGCAAATTACATTAATAACAATTGCATTAATATTAACAATAATTACATTAGTATTAATAATATTTACATTAATGTTAATAAAAATGCATTAACCTGTAAATAATGCTTTTCCTTTTCATTGTATACTACGTTATTAGTACGTACAAATTTTCTGCACAACTTAAACCCACCATAACACAAATTTCCCTTATTTAATTTTATTTCGTTATAAAATTTCCTATGAATGACAAATTGTATCTAAGTGCTGCAACTTAAATTGAAATTCGAATACGAAATAATTTGAAATATTCCATTTTGTGAATGAGACAATATTGTTTTTTCGGGTTTAGAAACTTCTGACGTAGAGACTATCGTTCGGAATCCCAAAATACATCCACTTCTTCCCTCCCCAAAAAGAGGGAGGGGGAGAGAAATCTTTTTAGTAGAGGAGAATCAATCGTAAGCGTTTTATGCGAAATGAAAGCTTGCGACGTGGAGAGTGAAATCTCGTATACTTTAGAGCAGTGGTTCTCAAAGGATGTGCGAGAAATTTCGGATGGAATTGTAGATAAAAGGAAATTTAGAAACCATTTTGTTGCTCCTTTCTGAAACTGATTCTTCATTTCACTTTTTTCCGTTTAATAAAAAACTTATCCATGTGAAAATGGGATAATAAGCTGGGCACAAAGCGGGGCCGGATCTAGGGGGTGCAAAGGGACTATATACCCCCCCCCCCTTCCTCTCAGAATGCGATAAAGGTAAAAGAGGAAAAAAATTAATAAATTTATTTATATTTTATGCATTTTTGAAGTTTTTTTAAAAAACCGTCAAGTAGAGGATGAAATGTTATAGTGCATTGGAAATGAAGTCTCTTGGCCTCCCCTTTGACATTTTTTTTGACTCGATTGTGTTTCTTGGGGCCTGCCTCGATTTTTTTTTCTAGATCCGGGCCTTACACAAAGCATACCGAAAATACATACAGCGTACGTACTAACCTTAATACACTTCAGAACTTGAACAAAAAATAGCTCTGTGAGTGTAGAAACCACTCCACAAAAATTGCTATTATTGAAGACAAACTGCACATGTGCAAGTCTGCCATAGTATTACCACCAAATTTTTAGTCTGCCATCAGTATTTACGTCGAAATATATGATGTTCCGTGAGCAAAAAAAAAGTTTGAGAATCAGTGCTTTAAAGAGAGAGTGAAACCCGATCAAAAGAAAATAAATTTGCTTGTTAATCATAATGCGCGAAAATATGAAGTTATACAATAAACAAAAGGTTATATATAAATGAGTCAGAGGACCTAAAGATATCCTAGCTTTGGTTCTCACGGAAGAGTCATCTGTCCCTGACTGAAAGGTTAAAGTAGCGTCCAAAGGATAATTTGCTTTTGAGAGAGTCACAACCGAAAGCCTTCCTCTGGGGGATTTTTTTTTGGCTCCTTTTTAGAAACAAAAGAGCGAATGCTTCACTTTGTCGTCTGTCTGTCAAATTCTTTGTTTTTAGAAACAGATCAAAAATTCTTTTTGTGTTGGTTAGGTTTTGATGAAACAGTACGACTCGTACTTTCGAAATCTCCATGTAACTCTAATTGCGCCATCAAACAGTGAAAAAAGTTGAAAATGGCAAACCTTTCAATATTGTAATCGATGTAAATAGGTTAGAAATTTGAAATGTTGATGGTAACGTTTCACCATCAGCACAAGCACAATATATCTTGGTTTTTAGAGACAATTCTTTGCTTTTAGAAATAAATATTATTTTTTCGTTGAATAGGTATTGATAAACTATTATGATTCATTGTTTTCGAATCTCCCAAAAGTTTTAATTGCAATCTCTGACGGGGAATAATTCCAAAAAATTTCAAACATTTAACATATATTACAAACGATATGATGCTTTACTGATAAAATATCACGATCGAGGACTTAACATTTGCAGCAACAATTGGTCCCTTCACTCTGGGAGGGGGGGAGTGACGAAACGGGGGCGGGGGTGGCTCAGTCGGTAGCGCTCCAGGCTCGTAATCTGTAGTTCCCAGGTTCGAGTCCCAGCTGGGTCAGCGTTGAGATTTATCTCCGCAAAAATTCCCCGCCCTGCCCACGGTCAGTAGGGGACACCGATGGGTTTGGAAAGGCCGCCGTCCGTCGGATGGGACGTTAAGCCGTGACGCCGTGTGCGGGAGAGCCATACCCTGTGCACGTTAAAGAACACGCTGGATGGCCTTGACGGGAGGCTACCATCTGTCTCCCAACAGCTGTTCCAGTGGGTCTCCTCCCCCAACCTTCTCTGAGCTTTCGGGGTCCATGTGACCTGGCCATTTAGCCCATGGTGTGCAAAAAAGTGCCGCTCAGAGGTAAAACAACCCAACCCAAGTGACGAAACGTTTTTTTTTAAGAGATTAATGAAAGCTCTTTTTGAGTTGGACAGGTACTAACGAAATTTGATGATTCATAGTTTTCAAACCCTTCAAAAGGCTTTAATTTACATCGTTAGAGGACGCTAAATGTAGAAGTAACATTGTAAAATATATTTATGTTAGAAATTCTGGTGGTAGAATGTTTCATCAAGAACAGATACCCGGATTCCAGGAATGCGATACAACTGAGAAAGGGATTCATCTAGAGTCCCTTAGATCCTGGCCTGGGCAGGCATTAACAAAAGATGGGAAATTAAATATGCATAAAAGATTTAGATCATTTAATTTGTCTAAACTTCAATTACAAGCAACTCATTTTTAAGCAGCATAGAGTATAATAATTTGCTAATCATTAATTTAATTGAAATATTTATGAATATTTTAAAATTAATTACGAATAGTTAAAAATATAATGCTACCAGATAAATTTGAAAAGATACAGCTTCAATTTAACACTCTAATTTATTTACAAATTAATTCTCCCCTTAGTGGACTCTTCAGACCCGGTATGGCATAAGTGGCTGTGATTTACCCAACCCTTAATCTTATTGATCTTACGTCACCCTCTTTAGATTTTTGGTTGTGTCATGAATGACAGCTGGATAAACCACATTTCTGTGGGTGTTGAGGCTGTTTAATTTGCATGTGCTTTAATTAAATTATATTGGTTAAGATTCGACAGGTCACCAGAGGCGTATTGTAAAAATGCAAAAGCTTTTTTACAAAAATTGTGGGGAAAATTGATGCAGAATTATCTAAAGGAATAGCCCATATTTTCTATAGCTTTCAACGAATAATAATGATCGCGAAAATTTAGCTTCGTTTTCCATTCTAGAATTTCCTCTCTTTTCTGCTTGTGGGTCAGAACTCATTGGCTCAAAGCCTTTCCTTAAGGAATGAAATTTACGCGATACGTTTAGCTTTTGGATAAGTTTTTATTTAGGCATTTAGTGCAATTATAACATTAAGATAACGTTTTACTCAAAATATTCTTTTGCTTTTTATGCAGCAAAATATAATAATTTTGGTTTTACCTTTTATTTTGGATTCTAAATATTTAAATTATGAAAAACCATATCTCTAGTAGAAAGACTACTGTAAGTCTATAGCGAAAATGATTGTTAGAAGGCAAAAAAAATTAATTTGGCTAAACAATTAATTTTTTTAAAACATTTAATTAACAAAAAATTAAATTGGCTAAACAAATGCTCACATTTTTAGGAGTTGTTCTAAATCTGCTGTCCAGTTCGTAGTCCAGGGGAGCGGTGAGGAGGAGGGAAATGTAAAAATGCAATTAAACCAATGGCATGATGTTAGTGAGAACTGGAGAGACTATGAGATTGCGCAGTGGAAGCTTGTTGGGACTTGTTGAAGAACCGACTTCAGTCTCCCCAGTTTCAACTGACATTTCGCTTCTGGATTAATATTTCGAGAAGACGGATTGGCTCTGAGGTGCACTTTGGCGAAATGGCCAGATCATAAAGATCCCAAGGATCGGAGCAGGTTGGGGGAAGAGATTCAATCAACTGGACAGCTATTAGGATACAGTTGGTAGCTTCCCTTCAATATCATTCAGTATGTTGTTTAACGTGCACAGGGTATGGATCTCCTGCAACGGCTTCACGTCCCATCTGCCTGGCGGCCTCCTTTACCAGCCCAATGTTGTCCAGGAGTTAACTAGAGAAACTTCTCAACTCAGAAAAGGATGCGATTCGAACCTGGGGACTGCAGATTACGAACCTGTTGTGCTACCGAGAGACTCAACCCCAACCCCTGGGAATAAGGTAAGTCCATTAAGGAATCAGGTAAGTTAACATTTTTCATTTTTAGTAATATTATTTTAGAAACAACCCCAGATATTTCGGAAATCACGAAGATTTTCCGTCACTTCGTCAGTAAACATTGTGGAAACCCTACACTTAACATACCATCTTACGATCAGCTGTGGCAGCTTCCTAGTTCGTAGCTATTCAGTTATTCCAAGTGATACCCAAATTCTGCTGATGAAACACACAATTAACAGTTAGGCTTAAAAATTCTTTAGCGATGCAGCTAAAGAACTGATCTAGTACACAATTAACTATGATATATCCCATTGCATGAAACACAAACGATACAAATCAATCATCACTTCCGCTTTCTGTCCATGTTATTTAAAAAGTAAATTATAAACCCAATAACTTCAGTTTTAAAATATTGATCAATCTTTCCTCATAATTACATATTTGTCTGTCGAACGGGCCCCCGACTGACCAGATTCGAGAATCTGCTGAGAGGATTTTCTTTCTGCCGGCTCCTTCGATTATATACGAATGTAAGAAATTTTTATCCACAGCGGAAGTCTCTGACTCGGCAATTCCAGTCGGTTTACTCTGTATTATATCATGTAGCAAACGTATTCAATGAAATCTTATGATCTCTGAACTCTGAGAGAAATCTCCCAGTGCTGTTTCCAATGCCCTTGCTTTGCGAGCGTACCGAAGATCGCATTCTTGACAGTACAGTCGAGATATTGGCAAACATCGTAGTCGCCAGTGGTTCGATTTCTTTTCGAACTTTTCAGTGTTTCGTTCTAAAAGGAAGAGGAAGGAGCCACAGAATGATATGTGCAGTGATTGGATGGTTTCAACGAATAGCAACGAATAGCTCCTTCCTAAGAGAACTAGTGCCTCACTCACGAATTAAATCTAGCTTAATATATACCTAGATTTAGAAGTAGCTTATTCGTACTTTAGTTTAAATAAACTCTCATTAAGCATAATTGCCAGACTTGAGTAGTTTATGGAGTTGAGTGTATTTTTGGCTGAAGCCGAATTACTCTGACGAGAAGCCACTCGCCAGGTGGTCGTTGCTGGTTTTGATAAATAAAATCTTAACATTAGTTTGCAGTTAAGTGCAGTATTCCCAAAAAATTCTGTTTCATAATGTTCAAATACGGTCTCTAGCCATATCCAAATATATGATCAAATCAGTTCAAGTAAGAAGAAAGCAATACAGGAAACAAGTATTTCTCAGATACGGAACTGCATAGCAAAGTAATGGCTGCAACACAAGTACTTCCACACATTTTGAAAGAGGGCGGGAAAATGAGAATTTCGACTGATTGCCACAGATGGCGCAGCAAGCAGTGGTGCTTTAGGATCAGTCATCTATCTGTGCTAGCCGGTTTTTCTGTGTGATTCGTCCACACATCTATCCAAACAATGTTTCCAAAATCAGACAGACATGAAATTATCAGAATACATTTCTACACGATATGCCAGATGATATTTCCGTCCCATTTCAAATAAAAATATTTTTATAATTTATATTTTTAAGAATCGAAAATTACTTTTATGCTGTCTTGTTTTAAATGCCAATACCAGCACGCCCGATATAAGAAGTAAGAAACCTCAAACGTTAGCCTGTACTTACAAACATAATGGCAAAAAGGATGGGATTACAATTTTAACCAGAGTATATTTAAGTACCTTTAAAGCACTCTGAGTTCTTAAAGCATGATTTTTCTTGCCTTAAGTCTTGGTGCATGACTTTTATCTGTTATCGTATATTTTGTTTTTGATCGTATGTTTTGTTTACTGAACCATGGCTTTAGTTGCCTTCATGCCATAAAACCTCAAACAACCAACGAAGCTCGAAGTTTTCGTTTTCATTGTTTAATTTGCATATTTTCAACTTTTTCATTTCATTTATTTTAAACTTGAACCCATTTAACTTGTCGGCCTACTTTGCTTAGATGAGAGGGCCTAACGAACTTCCCCCCCCCCCATAAAGGAGCAGGATTTGGTTTTGTCAGTAGTGTGCTAGGTTCATAATCTTTAGTTCCCAGGTTCAAGTCCCAGTTGTGCCTGCATTGAGATTTATTTCCGGTACCCCTAATCCCCAGTAGGAATGGGGACACCATTTCGCTTGGAAGACCACTGTCCATTGAATGGAACATTAAGCTGTGTCCTCGTGTGCCGAAGAATCATAACCTGTGCACATTAAAGAATAAGCTGGATGGCTTTTGAGGAGAGGATCGCATCTGTCACCTAACAGCTATTCAGTGAGTCCCCTACCCAACTCTGAGCCGTTTAGGTTGTTGTGGCCTGGTCATTTTGTTCAATGTGTGCAGAAA
This sequence comes from Ryuthela nishihirai, assembly GCA_038380435.1. Classification (NCBI taxonomy): domain Eukaryota; kingdom Metazoa; phylum Arthropoda; class Arachnida; order Araneae; family Heptathelidae; genus Ryuthela; species Ryuthela nishihirai. The sequence goes on along the minus strand of JAWZYU010000001.1, from coordinate 17,857,667 downwards.
AATTACCTCTGGAAGCTAATTTTGACTTTAATATTATGCAAATCCCCGCTCTCCAACGGATAAAGGATTCTTAACAGGATATCCTCCTATCTCTGGGGAATATTCCAAATTCCAATCTCTCTGCATCGAAAAGTGGCGTGGCTATTCAGTGAAAGGGTGAATAATCAGGTTTCACAAGTTAAGAACATTTGTGTAAAAGCAATACTCAAAAATCGAGAAATAATGGCTATCCGTACTAATTTAAAAGAACATAAGCAAAACACTGAATTCGTTCACTCTATAAGATTATTTTTATATAAGAATTTGAGATATACTGTTTTTATCCACTGTTTTTTTTATGTAATGTTTACTTGCAAGACAATATTTGTGTATTTTATTTTATACGTAATATCATTTTTGTACATACTGTACTCTTTGTGTCTATATTATTTTTGTAATAAACACATATTCCATTGTGAAGAATTTTATTGCTTCATAAATCGAAAGTGATTAACGACTTTTTGCCGAAATTGTGTGATATTGTGTGACTGCTGTTATTGGTTGTTGTATTGTTAAAAGAAATAACGTTCTTCATATTTAATTTAATATTGTCGATAGTAATAAGCGTAACTATATCGCATATTAGTAACGAAATATAGGGGCGGGTGTGGCTCAGTCGGTAGCGCGCCAGGCTCGTAATCTGTAGTTCCCAGGTTCGAGTCCCAGCTGGGTCATCGTTGAGATTTATCTCCGCAAAATTCCCCGCCCTGCCCACGGTCAGTAGGGGACACCGATGGGCTTGGAAAGGCCGCCGTCCGTCGGATAGGACGTTAAGCCGTGGGCCCGTGTGCGGGAGAGCTATACTCTGTGCACGTTAAAGAACACGCTGGATGGCCTTGACGGGAGGCTACCATCTGTCTCCCAACAGCTGTTCAAGTGGGTCCCCTCCCCCAACCTTCTCTGAGCCTTCGGGGTCCTTGTGACCTGGCCATTTAGCTCATGGTGTGCAAAAAAGTGCCGCTCAGAGGTAAAACAACCTAACAACAACACAACAACTAACGAAATATAACAAAGTGACAAAAGATTTCCCCGCAGCAAACAACAAATGAATTGCTGCTATGGGAACAATTGTATCCATAGCAGTGTATCATTAGTGCTCATCGATGTATCATTAGTGCTCATCGTTCAGATCAGTTATGAACGTATCCGGGTTCTTCAAACAATGCGAAAATTCGAAAATACAAAAATATTTCTTTTTTGAATCTGGCTTTACTAAACTGAATAGTTTTTTAATAAGAAGACGAAAATTTGAATCATATCATACAATGTCATCGAAGTCGTTCGTTGAATAATATTCAGCAATTCATTTTAGGGGCAGAGTGGCATCTTTTCACATTATGTTTCGACAAGCCAACTGAGTTTTAATGTTAAAATGAATTTAATATCAATATTTGAATTTTTTTATTCACTATTTTGTACCCATAAACATGATAAGTAAAATGTAATAAAGTTGAACTTATTTGTTCGTTATATTGCACCCCCTATCAATTATTATTATTCAAGATCATAGCCTAAACTGGCCTAGTGGTTGTTAGGAAGCTAGCCATTGTTCCAGCAAGGCAAACTTTGTGTTAGCTCTAACTGAGGCAGTGGTCAGCAGTGACTTTGATCTCAGTAGAGCGTGTCCTTGTATGAGAAGGCCTGTAAGAGATAGGAGTAGCTTTTAGGATTTTTCTCTGTCCCAAATGTTGCAAAAGCAAAAGCATATAATGGCACAATTCAATTCCAAATCAGGTGACCTTTAGCGGTTTCTATAGAAAAATATATGGGAGAATAGACTTCATAAGAACATCGGAATGGTATCTTATTTCGATGGAAAAATTTTAAGAAATTGTCATTTATAAATGGCCATTCGAAAATAATGGTTCTAAAACAGCATGTTATCTATTCCTAATGTAACAAAAATTATTTATAAATGTTTTTCATTTACTTTTATTTAAGAGATTCTATGTGACACATATATATATATGAAAGTCACTGGTTCTTTATCATTAATAGAAAGTTTATGAAAAATTGTCAAAATGAGGTTAAAATTTGAATTTTTCTTGAGTTTTTGTTTACATTACAGTTTCAAATCTTAAAAATGATTATATTACTTGTTAGTAAACGTAGTCATCTCTCCAGACAAACTCGTACGTAAATTATTGATCAGTTTGATTTTCACGAATTTGTCCTACTTTTCCATCTAGAAAAATATCTAGTAATGCTTTCTAAGCTATAAACGTGAGATGTTGATTCTTATTACTACGGGAAGATGCATCATGTAGAAACTACATCCACAACTGTGCTGCATCTAGAATTAATTTTTACTTCCCCTCAAATATATACTGCGATATACGAGAAATTAATATTTTAAAACTATATTCCGTTATTCGCCAGAAATTGCTGTCCTGCAAATGCGGCTGTGTCAAGTCATATCGATTAAGGATTACGTTATAAAACACGATTTTTATTTTGTCTTCCTGTTGCTTTTCATACGTCAATTGTGTGCTTGTCAAAACAGTTGTTCCTCCGTATCTTTCGAACACGACGGACAAAATTTGATCTATGTGCAAACGAAAGTTTGTGCTGCCAGGAATATGATAGGCTATAAAATATTTACCCCCATGATTCCCCCCTCTAAAAAAGGGATATTATTGAAACGATTGTTCTGCCATATCTTTGGAACGCGAGGGCCGAACGTAATAAGTTGTATGTCAAATGAAAATTTGTGTCGTGGAATTTTGTGCCAACTTTGAATATCCATTAAAGATTTATTATTTGTTTTAAACGAATAGTTTTTTTTTATTTCTTAAAAATAGTTGTTGTTGTTTTTGTTTGTTTGTTGTTTTTTTGGGGGGGTGGGGGTGGAAATTCATTATTCGTTAAAATTGTATGTTTTTGTTTTTTTAATAGATAATATTTCTTGCAGCTCTTTAAGAATATAGCTTTTTTCTTCGCTGCTCTTCACTAAATTTTGACGGGGCTGTCTTAAAACTGTTCTTCAGCAAAAAGCACGAAGGTCAGATATCAATACCAAACGAAGGGGTACACTTTTAGTATTTACTATTCCAGGTTAAATTGAAAGGTAGAGTGCCAAAAATAGACTTACACCAAACCAGCTGGGTAAAGCTATATAGCCCGGAAGGGAGATGTCACGCACTGGAAATGGCACATCAGATGTTTTCGCACTGGAAATGAATTCCAAAGGACGGAATTCGTTTCCAGTGCGAAAACATTCCCCTCCCCACACGCGCTCCCAGCCACATCTCTAATCGTATAGCACGGAGATCAGATTATAATAAGGAATCGAGCTAAATTTTCGTATCGAACAATACACGTATAATTTAAAATCACACTTCCCAGATACCGAGCTTTCCCCACCATGCCACCTGTGCAGTGCTATAGAAGGTGTCAGATATGAATACCAGTGTAAAGGTCCAATTTCAGGTCAAATAATTCCCTGACAATTCTGAAAATTAAAGGCACAGTGTCTAAATATAAAACCCTCTCCATGGAACCTGTGTAATGGTACAGATATCAGTATCAATAGATGGTGTCCAGTTATAGTTTCAACAATTCCCGACATTTAAAGGCACAATGCCGATTATAGAATCCTACCCATGCAACCTGTGTAATGATTTAGCATGGAAGTGAGATATCAATATCAATGGATGGCATGTATTTTTAGTGTCAAATGATCCCGGAAAATTGTTTCAAGATATAGACCACAAGTGATGAAATTGTGAATAGAAAAAGAATGTCATAATATCACAGATTTACACTACAAATAATAAGAAATATTAACAACTAAAAATAATTGCATGATGTATGTATAATCGCAATGTTTCCCTTAATAACATAAATCATTGTTTAATTCTGCACGGCATACGACATTAATGACACAGTCAAGTATGAAATGGGTTAAGCTAAAAATAAACAATAACTGGTAAAGTACAAGATTACATGACCTCACTACGAAAAATTCCTCAAATATAAGATAACAAAGCGCCTTTTCTCTTCATTCTTTTACAGAAACAACTTCAGTCCTATCTATAACAGATTCCATTCCCCAATATTCCCTCAGGAGTTCTTGTGACTTCGCTATTTAACCCACTGTGGGCAAAATTTAATAGAATGTGAAGTACAAGTTCTCTTCGAATTTTGGCCAATATATTATATGACTTCGAACTGATTTAACAATTGCTGAGGCTTTAAAATGTAGTTTCCATCATCATCATCTCTCATCATTAATCGATAAGGGTAAAATCTCTTTGGAGAAAGTTTATTTGTAAAAATGAAAATCTAATTTTAAGGTTTATGAGGTATTACTAGTAAATCTCCGATTTTTTAATATATTTTGTTCCTATTTCCGTTCCTCTTTTTGTTCAGATACCATCGATACCCTCACGTCAGCGCGTCACCACTGCCCTCAAGAAGTGGATAGATGTACCCCGTGAAGGGAAGAAGGCGAAAACGGGTGACAACAACGGTACTTATTTAAATATTTTTATATTCAATCAGAAATTCAAATTTTCTTCGCAGAATCTAGTATAGAAATAGCTTTCTCTATATGTGCGTTTACATGTGTTCATAGATGTGCATTTTGTGAATTGAATTCTCATACGAACTTTTTCCTTTTTACCAGATATAAAGTTGCACTCGTACGAGCCTCCAAAGAGGCATGAACAAGAACAAATTCCATAAGGAAGGTAGGCTTTTCTCATTCAATATCTCAATTACTTGGCTAGAAATGTAATTTTTCATTTTCTATTGTAATTGCTGTTTCATGTCTGTCTTTTTCAAGTAAATTAGACATTCTGATTTGTGGTGTTCTGAGAACATAGGACAGGAATCGGGTTTCGGCCACGTCTGAAAAAAATTGGTAAAATTTGATTAAAAATTCACTGTTTCGTTACAAGGGGATTGGTACACAGCTCTCCTTCTAGCCTTTTATGTATAGCCCCATTTGCTGTCAGATTATATTAAGTACTCTTTCTTAATCTAAATGTTACTCGTTGAGATTTATCTCTGTTAATCCCCACCCAGCACTCAATGAGAAAGTGGACACCAATGGACTGGAGATGCTGCCGTCCGTCGTTGGATGGGACGTCAAGTTGTAGCCCGTGTGTAGGATAGGACATACTGGATAGCCTTAAAGGGGTCCCTTGTCTCCGCCCTATTCTCAGCCCATGGAATCCTTTCGACCTGGTCATTTAGCAGTGGCGTTGAGTGGGTTTCAAAGTTGAGGAGACAACTTGCCATAGGATAGGACATACTGGATAGCGTAAAAGGGTCCCTTGTCTCCGCCCTATTCTCAGCCCATGGAATCCTTTCGACCTGGTCATTTAGCTATTATTATCTTGATATTCAGTAATAGTTTTCTCCATTAATAAAAGCAACAGTGTCCTCTCTGATATATTATCCATATTTTGTAAATCATCTATTTTTAATAAGGATGACGAAATGCTATAGAGCAATCTCCTGATTATCAGTGATTAAGTGACGTAAGAATAACCTGAAGGGTTGACAAATGTGAAACCTTTTTATATATTTTGAATAAGTATAAAAAATTTACATGCATTTAGTTTCTATACTCTTGAAAATATCACTTTAACTAACACGAAAAAGGATTTTAATTTACCAGTTCTTACTACTTCAATCTTCTTACATTCAAATGAAAATCGTGCAACTTCGAATTTTGTAATCAGTTCGTAGTTCGTTTCATATCAATTGCTCTGCGTTAGAACTGCAAAAGTTCTATATAAGTTGATTGACAAAATTATTGAGTACTAATTCGATAAATTAAGTAGGTCTTTTATTTTTGATATTACACTACTTTATATGCATAACATAGAAAATACGGATACACACATTTCTGTCATAACTATTACAGAAGCGCAAAAATGGCAATGCAATTAAAAATTACCAAAATATCGAGAATAGTTCAGATTGCACGGTGTGATAATTATAAATTTCAAATATGCAAATGAGTGTCGATTCTAAGAATTTAAGCGGTTAAGCAATTTTTTTAAAGATTGCTCTGAACTTAAATCAATTGCTTCTATTTTTGGTAGCAATCTCTTTGCTAAAGATGCGATAATATCATATCACGTGACATTTATTCTTGCCGAACTTGTTATGAAAGTGTAATGCTTCAGTTTCGTTTCGAGATTCAGTAGACCGGGGAGTGCGCAAACTCATGTCCGCGACCCTTGCCTTTAAACAATTTTATCCTACCCGCGCGAAAAAAAACAAACAAATATGTTTTCCTTCATCTCAGATTGAACGATGATTTAATTTAGAGGAAAGACGAAAATTTCAGTGGCATTATAAAAGTAGCAACAACATCATTGAAACCGAATATTCAGCTGGGATCCAGTCCCATTCTTCACCTACTGCTTCGACAAACCTACTTCAGTTTTCGATTATGGGATCCAGTCCCATTCTTCACCTACTGCTTCGACAAACCTACTTCAGTTTTCACGTTAAAATTAATTTTGTATTAATGTTTACTTTCATTAATTGTATTGTACTTATGTATATATGACATAAAATGCAATAAACAAAAATAAACATTTTTGTTCTTTTAGTACCACCCTGATTATTGGGCTCACAGCAAACGTAATATTTTTCTTTCTGCTGAATGCCAAAAAAAGGTTCTGTATATCCTAGACATTGTTAGTTTGTTAATATGTCGGGAGAGAAGGTATTATACACTTAAGAAGGCAATTTCAGTGAAAAAATGTCAATATAATTGTCATATATGAGCAATGTTTCTTTCAACATTGTAAAATATTATCACTAATAAAAATAAAGCTTGTTAACTTAATTATTATAGTTAATTATCCTTAGGGAGTCTTGGTTTCATATTGTCCCCTGATTCTACGATAACGCCATTTAGACCATTGTCGGCAAAACTTACTCAAAAGTAGAAAAAAAGGTTCTTTTCAAATTTTGGCCATTATATCTAAATTCGAACTGATTTAATAACTGGTGATACTTTAAAATGCAGTTTCCATCACCACTTCTCGTCATTAATCGAAAAGGGTGAAATCTCTTTGGAGAAAGTATATTTTTCTATGACCGTTCTTTCTGCTTTTACTTGATTGTTATCTACTATCAATTAAAAATAATAAATAATATTTAACCAGCTCTATCAAAGACCTAAATCGCTTTTCACACTTTATTAGTAAGAACTTCTCGTTTTGTGTTTCGAAGAGTAAAAATCGATTGCATAAAGTATGTACATTTTAATGTTTATTTTTATTTTATAAAAATGAGAACTTAATTTTAAGGTTTCGAAAGAGTCCAGAAAATCTATTTCTTATTATTTTATGTTCCTCTTTCTGTTCAGATCATCACCGCCCTCAAGACGTGGACATATGTACCAAGTATTGAGGGCAGTACCCTTGAGGGCAGTGTCCTCAAGACGTGGACATATGTACTAAGTATTGAGGGCAGTACCCTTGAGGGCAGTGCCAATGAAGACCTGGACCTGGAGAGATGTACCCCATGAAGACCTGGACCTGGAGAGATGTACCCCATGAAGACCTGGACCTGGACAGATTTACCCCATGAAGACCTGGACAGATTTACCCCATGAAGACCTGGACAGATGTACCCCATGAAGACCTGGACCTGGACAGAAGTACTCTTACAGATGTGCCCCGTGAAGGGAAGAAGGCGAAAACGGGTGACAACAACGGTGCTTATTTAAATATTTTTATGTTCAATCAGAAATTGAAATTGTCTTCGTTGAATTTAGTTTAGAAATATCTTTCTCTATATGTGCGTTTACATGTGTTCATAGATGTGCATTTTGTGCATTGAATTCTCACACGAACTTTCGTTTTCTTTCCAGATATAAAGTTGCACCCGTACGAGCCTCCAAAGAGGCTGATGTCAATGAAGCACGAGCGCAGTTTCCCCCAATGAAGGTAAACCTTTTTTTTTTGAGTATTGCATTTCATATATTTGTATTGAATATTGCATTCAATATCTCAATTACTTGGCTAGAAGTGTATTTTTTCATTTTATATTTAAATTGCTGTTTCATGTTTATCTTTCTCAAGTGATCTGAGAACACAGAACAGAAATCGAGCTTTGGACCACGTCTGTAAAAATTTCTAAAATGGTTTCATAATGTGAACAAATTCAGTGTTTTAATTTTGTGCTTTTACATTAGTGTGGTTAGCCATAATTTCGCGAAATTTGAGTATTGCTTTCACATAGGCCTTTTCTCGCTGAATAGTATGTTAAGTTTAATAGCTTGTGAGGCCTGATCTTGTTCACTCTTTATCTGCATAGTCTCTCCACTTTTGTATACAGGGAGATTGAAATTTGGAATTTTTCCCATGGATAGGGGGATATCCTCTTTGGGATCCTTTATCCGTTGGATAGCGGAGATTCCCATAATACAACAGTTAACCGACTGAAGACTATAAAAACTCTGTTGTTGGTAATCAGTTTCCAAACCAAATATTTGCCAACGAGATTTACTTAACTATTAGTCAAGTGTTTGGAGAGTGCTATTTCAGTGCATCAAGTGGGAAATCAGTAATCCACACTCTTCATTTCCTGCTCAAATAAAGCTACCACAAAAGTGGCTCCGTGGGAATCACAACTTCTATCGAAAGAATCTAAAGAAACGAAAATTGTCTAGAATAAGAATATAATGGTTGTCTAAGGATATGTTTTCTAACACACACTGAGCTGTCTCCAATGGCTTACTTGATGTCGTTTAATTGGTGGGAGGTGTGTTTTACGGTGTTAAGGGATCACCTGGGTTAGATGACTGAGTAAGCGAAGGTGTAGATTGCCTCCTACATCAACTGGAACCTGTTAATTCGTGATAGAGGGTTGAGGTTAAGGAGTTTTTTTTTCCATTTTTAAACTGAACAAGTGCTCACTTCGGGACAATTCATTCTAGTGAGTCAGCAGACCTTTCTCATTACCAGCCTTTAGTGGCAAAAGCTCTAGTGGAAAGTCGCTTGTCGAGAAGCGAAGGTGCATCATTCGAGAGAGGTTTCTGCTGATGAGAACAAGATCTATCCGTTTTAAATTAGTTGTTGCCCAAGACACCATAAAATATTTCCATTAAATTCACTCAGTCACTCAACAGGGAATAAATTCTGATTGAGGCTTTAATAAAAGCTTTATGGTAATAATGTATTCATTGCTGTCTTAGAATGGGTAGTATATTATAGGTTAAAAAATTAAGACTAATGGATACATTTACTTGCGAGTAACTTTCCTAATATTTCGATCCCTGACTGGGGGATCGAAATATTACTTTCCGTCCTCCGCGAAGTTGATCCCTCTTTTTCCTTCCACACTAACTGCCTATGTGTGGAAGGGTTTTCTCCAGGTTAGAGCAAAACACTCTGACATGGATGGTGCCTTGACGTGGCGTCAGAGCTTTTCACTAAACCATCTGGCAGACATCTTTTTTTTATGTCATCGTACTTATATTAAACTTTGTAAACCTTCAATTTATTCCATTATAGAGTTGAACAGATGTATTTCCTAGCAATTCATTTTTATTTTACATTTTGCACACATATAACTTTATGAAGAACTAGCAGATTTACCCGGCGTTACTCGGGTCTGAAACTTTCTAAATCGTAGATTAGATGGCCCTCCCCACGTCACAAGCTGTCATTTAGCACAAATATCATTATACTCCATCTCCTCCATCCTCCGGGAGGTGGGGGCTCAGTCGGTAGCGCCCCAGCCACGTAAGACAAGTAGAATGATTCATGTCATTAAATAACGGAGATCTTGATCGGCGGCCTATAGCTCAGTGATCAGAGCACCTGACATGATTTCAGGAGGTCGTGGGTTCGTATCCCATCTGTATAGACAATATTTCCTTTAAATTTGATAACGAGGCTAAAAATGCAATTCAGAACGTCTCAGAAATTGCCTAAACTTTATGAAACTGAAGCCTTAACAAATAATGACAGAAATCTGAATGTTTTTCCGTCATAGCATTTTCAAATGGAACTTTATAGAGTAAATAAGAAGAAATTCTTAAGAAACATACAGAATAACAAACTATTTTCATTTCTGCTCTTTCTGAGGAAAGGTCAAAATCTGTGATAGAAATCATCCAGTGCATAACTTACATCTCTGGCAGAAACAATAGTTCCAAAGGATGAGGAATCCCTTTATTTGCCGAGTGGTCAGCGCGCTTGGCTACTGATCTAAGGGACCTGGTTTCGAGTCCCAGATAAGTCATGGATGTTCGTATTGTTTATCTGCTGAGGTTCCTGTCAGACCTCTGTGACAAGCAGCTGCTTGAGGGTTTTTTTAGTTTTTATTTCAGGGAAATAGATTTCCCAGATATAAAACATTTCATCCTTTAAAGATACACGATTAAGGTATGTTTTCTTCAAGGATGAATATAAACAGAACGATATTTCCTCATTCATGTCTTTTTGTAATCCAGGAGCTACTATCGAAGGACAGGAAGTTTTTGGTATCACTTACCGTTCCCTTGTTTGAGGACATTTCAAATCCCATAACCAATTTGCGAATGCCAGTCTGCTGACACCAAAGCTTTCGAAGACATCGTGAACTAACTACACCTCCCCTCTTTCAACAGAATACCTAAATCTACCCTTTCTCAACAATAGATCTCCTACTTTTGAGCTAACAACCGAAAATTCGGTCTTGAAATTTCCCACTTCAATTTGTACCCCTTCCGTGATATTTTGGGCAGCTACTATTTCTCAATTGTTATTTCCCCACCTCAATATCCAATCAAATGCACTTATAAGCAAAAGCACAAAATCAGCAAGAACATCCGTGTTTGGAGAACATATCTGTATCATTGCACATTCTGAAATAATTTCAGCTCTACTATCGAGGATACAGTACAAAAAATATTTAAAACTACACTGGTGCTCGATATTAAAGTATAATAAACAAAAGTACACAAAGGTCAAACTGGATTTCTCCCAAATACAAAGGGCGGGGTTGGCTCAGTCGATAGCGCCTCAGGCTCGTAATCTGCAGTTCCCAGGTTCGAGTCCCAGCTGGGTCAGCTGGGACTCGAACCTGGGAACTGCAGATTATCTCCGCAAAATTCCCCGCCCTGCCCACGGCCACTAGAGGACACCGATGGGCTTGGCAAAGGCCGCAGCCCGTTTGATGGGACCTTAAGCCATCGTCCCGTGTATGGGAGAGCCATGCCCTCTGCACGTTAAAGAACACGCTGGATGGCCTTGATGGGAGACTACCATCTGTCTCCCAACAGCTGTTCTAGTGGGTCCCCTCCCCCAACTTTCTCTGAGCCCTCGGGGGCCTTCTGACCTGGACATTTAGCCCATGGTGTGCAAAAAAGTGTCGCTCAGAGGTAAAACAACCAACAACCAAAAAATCCCAAATACAAATAAATTTCGTTTGGAAAGATATTGTGATATGACTGAGTAACAGGAAGTTGAATAACGATGAAATAGAGTAATATGAATGATTTTACATATGAGAGCATGATTTCCCATTATGGTGTGGCTGGATATATAGAAAAAGAAATATTACTAAAGGCACATGAAAAACCCTTACAGTAAGGACTCCCGCAATACGGTCTGTTCTGATGATGTTGACGAGGTTTCTAATTTGGTTTTGTGGTAATAAAACCCATTATCTCGCAAGAGCAGATCTGAACTCCTGAAAGGCTCTAGGAGGGGACTAATATCCGGCAAATTGCATCCCCAGGACGTCTCCAAAACATTCGCAAATCATTCAGTTCCAGAAATCTGGCTGTCCATTCCATTCTTTGAATATCTTCACTCTCAAGTAAATCGTCGACCACGTGATCCCTACAGCACTACAATCCATTAAATAAAATCAAGACCGAGAACATTCCTGAAATGCCTCATATGGGTGTAAGAATCTCGTTTCTACACTAAATTGACAAATTATTATATACACCTCGATAACAATATGCAAAGCAATCGCGTCCAGTCACGTGGGACGCTGAAACAGACAATGTCTATAAATAGAACAGGTGTCTACGCATTGGAAACCAATCACGCTGATGTTACAATGACTGCGGTGAATTCTTTGTTCTCTCCAGATGAGCATGAGATTAGATTCGATATTCAAACTGAATCTGAACTCATCTATGAAAAGCACATTTCCACTAACCAGGGCTCCCCAAGAAGGATGTTGTCAGATATGTTAAGCGGTATCTCCTGTTGAAGCGGATGAGGTGGGCACAAATTATTTGCCTTCGTGCATATAGACCTAGTTCATGTGATTCTCTAGGCACAATATACTTTGAAACTGTCATCCTTAATGTCGTCCAGATAATGGTTATCCTGATCATTTGTGGCACTGGAAAGATCTTGTCCTAGACTACGATTAACCTCTCCTGTATCTTGAAACTGTCTCAAAACATGAACGAACAGTTTTTGGTATATTTAAGATCCTGGATATCTGGGTTGGGAACTGAACAGTTTCTATTCTACCTATCGTTCTCAACCGCACACAATCATCAATACGTCGTCTTTATGATGAGATAAAATCAAATTCCTTCCGAAGTTAGCACCAAGCTGATGAAAAGAAAATGAATGACGATCATTCCTAGCAACACAAATGTGTATATTTAATGCCCTGGAAAACTACTCTAATCCAAGTTTCAAGAAATTACGGATTACTAAGTTTAAACTCTTATTTCAGCACCACCAAACATAATATACCAATTAAGATATACATAATATACCACCCACAATATAATATACAGGGTGATTCAAAAAGAATTGAACACTTTCAAAACTAACTTGGCGATTCGCAACACTTGTCTTCTTGTAGGGATGCATGAGGAGCCTCGTGTTTGTACAGTCCCTCAAAAAACTATCCGAACACTATGATTCATTACAGAATTCGGAAAAAAATATCTGGCAACCATTTTTTTTAGAAATTAGAGATCTGGCAACCATTTTTTTTAGATATTAGTGATCTGGCAACCTTCATGTCACGTGACAAAACAACCCGACCCATGGGTAACGTTTGTTACGTTTAGCCATGATTACACATGTTACAGGGGTTGGGGTTTGTGGAGTAATTCGAATATTAGAGTCATGCTAAAGAAGAATTTTAACATTATTGTTTCTACCTCTCAAAATCAAATGATAATCATTTCACAGTGAGAGCTGATGTTTCCTATCTGACCGGATCTCCCTTCTGCACAATTTCGAGAAATATGATATGTTGTTCCTCTTTCATTCTCAAACTCACATTGATGATAATGTCATTTAAATATGAATAATAAAACGCAAATTATTCAATGTTGTGGAGACTATATTGAACCATATAAAGGTAAGTCATTATTATTCCAATTCAGGGCCAGATCAAGGGGTAGGACATTATTAGAATATCCCCTCTTATAATGCTAATAATAAGATAAGGTTTACGAATTATGTTACATAAATAAGAATTCTAGGCATATTCCATCAGCTAGGAACTTCGATGTTGCCAATATTATAGATTACTAAAACATAACTCATCTCCTGGATTTGACAATATTAAACCAAAATACATAAAGGAAAGTAAATGCAATTTTGTGCATGCATAATAGCAATTCTTATAAATAAAATGTTTGAAAACTCGCAAATCCCACTAGCTATGGTAATTGGAATTATTCGTCCGGTATATAAAGGTATATAAAAATAAGTTTTAATAATTATAGACCAATCACTTTTAAATTTTTTTATAAGATAATAGAAAAATATGTCGGAGATCGCATGCAAAATTTTTTTAATAAAACAAATTTTCTGTCAAGTCAGCAATTTGGGTTTCGTAAAGGTATGGGAACGCAAAGCCGTTTGGAAGATCTTATAAATAATACAAATATTAAACTAAATATTGGAAGGAAATGCGTTGCAGTATTTATGGACTTAAATAAAGCATTTGATTCCGTTGACATTGATATCTTGCTACAGAAATTATATTTACTTGGTATTAGAGGGAATATTTTTGAATGGCTTAAAATCTACTAATTACATAGAGGAAAAGAACCAAAATACATAAAGGAAAGTAAATGCAATTTTGTGCATGCATAATAGCAATTCTTATAAATAAAAATTATATATAGCAATTCTTAGAAATGATAATTATAGTGATAAATTTCAGATCAATTTTGGAGTTCTACAAGGATCTATTCTCAGTCCTATGCTATTTCAAATGTACATAAATGATTTGCCTAATATTAATTTTAATAGTAAATTATATATGTATGCTGACGATACATGAGTAATCAACTTCCAGTCAGATTTAGAATGCGCTATTTGCAATCTACAAAATGATTTTAATAAAGCCGTAAATGGTACTTAACAAACTGAGTGTAAACGAGAAAAAAAACTATATTTATGTGTATTGGTTTTCAACAACCTACACTTAATAGAAGTGTTACTAAACATCTAATCAGTTGTTCTATATTTGATGGTTTATTATCTGATAAATGCAATTGTCCTAAAATAGAAAAAAGTAAACGAAATAATTTACCTAGGCTTGAACATGAATTCGAAAATGAAATGAATAAACACTGGATGTGTTCAAGACTGCGATTTGTAGCATTTAAAATTAAGAAATTAACTTCTATGTTGATATACATTTTAATTCTTGTACTATATAAAGCACTTTTTGAATCTATAATTAGATATGGAATAACAGTTTATGGGACAGCCTATAAGATAGAATTAAATAAAATTAAAAGAATACATTAATCTACTAAAAGGATTGTATAATTAAGAAGTTAAAAATTCCCTCACAACAAAAGATAATATATTTAGTTAGTTTGTTCAAAATGTTACCTATTGAAAATTTATGTGTGTTTGTTTGTGCTATCAATAACTTCTTTAAAAATACCTATAAGGAAAATATTTGGCACAATATGTTTACTAGAAAAAAAGACTAGGGTTTTTTGGAACAACAAAAATTTTATAATAATTACGGAAAAAATTCCAAATAATATCAAATTCCTTACCATTTAACTTGCTTCCTAGAGAAATTGTTAACGTAAGTAAAATTTGTGATGTTAAAGAAAAATGATTTCAGTGGTTGCTGAAAAAGTGATGTTTTTATAAGGAATCATTTATCATTTTATTGGTTTTCTTTTTTATTTATTCTTTTGTTTTCTCCTTCATTTTATGTAATGATATTGAAGTAATCTAGATCATATTTGTCAAAACCGTATGCATCATCGCTGATAAGCTTCGGCTTAGTGGGATTTTAATATGTAAAATAATTATAGATAATACTTATTGAAAAAAAAAATCTGAAATTTGAAAAAAAAAATTAAGGCATCACACGGATCACGTGACCATGACATGACACCTTCTCCTTTGCGAAACCTGGATTTGCATCACAGTTATAGTGAATGGCACACAGTTTCTAATGCTTTTAATCAGGCAGTGTGTAATAAAATTGACTGATAATGTTTAGGAACTGAAATGAATTTAAAATGTAAAATTTAAAATCAAAATATGAAACATTGGTTGTTGGGTTGTTTTACCTCTGAGCGGCACTTTTTTGCACACCATGGGCTAAATGGCCATGTCACATGGACCCCGAAGGCTCATAGAAGGCTGGGGGAGGGGACCTATTGGAACAGCTGTTGGGAGACAGATGGTAGCCTCCCGTCAAGGCCATCTAGCGTGTTCTTTAACGTGCACAGGGTATGGCTCTCCCGCACACGGGGCCACGGCTTAACGTCCCATCCGACGGACGGCGACCTTTCCAAGCCCATCGGTGTGCCCTACTGACCGTGGGCAGGGGGGAGAATTTTGCGGAGATAAATCTCAACGCTGACCCAGCTGGGACTCGAACCTGGGAACTACAGATTACGAGCCTGGCGCGCTACCGACTGAGCCACACTCGCCCCCAAAATACGAAACATAATTGAAAGCTGATTGCATATGCATTGCCAGTTTTCCGACCTTTGAACATATTATTCAAGTCAAGCGAATCTAGAATATAGGGATGATTTCAGAAATTTTCTTATATTTGATAAAAATTATTATTTGCGTCAAAAGGCCTGTATTTTCACGTACCAATAAGGTTCTAGTGTATTAAAGCAATTTTTATGTCAAAAGAATAGTTTCGATTCAGAATTTCTCTAAAAAATTAAATAATCAGTGTACGTGAGAAAAGGCTGTAGATGGTCATATTATTTTGATACTAGATCGTGTGGGCTCACTCACGGAAATATTGAGCGTGTGCAGTTACTGCACAAGCTCCAGTTTGCTGTGAACGGTAATTGGAGCGTGTACAGCAACTGTACACGCTCCAGATATTTTTCCTGAATTCTGTAATCACGTGACACGAAGGTTGCCAGATCACTAATTTCTAAAAAAATCGTTGTCAGATATTTTTTCTGAATTCTGTAATCAACCATAGTGTTCGGATACTTTTTTGAGCGACTGTAGGTGGTCATATTATTTTGATACTAGATCGTGTGGGCTCACTCACGGAAATATTGAGCGTGTGCAGTTACCGTTCACAGCAAACTGCAGCGTGTGCAGTAACTGCACACGATCCAGTTTGCTGTGAACGGTAAGTGGAGAGTGTACAGGTGCTGTACACGCTCCAGTTACCGTTCAAATATCTGGAGCGTGTACAGGTGCTGTACACGCTCCAGATATTTTTTGCTTGCAATTCGATGATATCAATATTTTAAGTCCCCGTCGATTTGCCGTAATTCTGTGTCGCTTTATTCATGATGGCGTCTAGTTGAGACTTAATTGTTTACTAGTGCCATAAAATTGAAAAACTGGTTACACAGTTCTCCTGAGATATCAGGAAATGCATTTATTCTTCAATTGCATCAAGCTTAAGTAGCGGTTCTTCTGCAAATATCAGCATGATTAAAATAATACTATTGTGTGCTATTTCACACAATTTCCACATATATTATTCTGGCGGTGTAGCTGGAAAAAGAGTAAATAACATTCCTAATTCTTTTGTGCTCTTCGTGTCCATTTCTATGTGATTATTAAAAGCTTTCAGTTGTTATTTTTTCTTTTGCCGCTTAGAAATTAAAATAATCTATTCTGTATCTAGAATTCCATTTCATTACTGTATTGTTTTAGTTTAGAATTAATAGCTTTCGAAACGTATAAAATATTCTTTTACTCTTGATGCAGAACTCTTACAAATAATCATCAGAATTTAAAATAAATAGCAATGCAAATCTATAGCATCAGTTGTGGAAAAAATAAACTCGTGTAATTAATTACTCATACGAATTGCAATTTACACCATTACACATAAGATATATTTTGTTTAATAAAGAATGCTTAAAAGGCATGCTAATGAGTTCTTATTGAAGTGATTTAAAGAATAATTCACATAAACAAATTAATATATCGTAAATGAAGGGATTGTTTGGTCGATAACACTTTGCTAAATGGGGCGGGGGTGGCTCAGTCGGTAGCGCGCCAGGCTCGTAATCTGTAGTTCCCAGGTTCGAGTCCCAGCTGGGTCAGCGTTGAGATTTATCTCCGCAAAATTCTCCGCCCTGCCCACGGTCAGTAGAGGACACCGATGGGCTTGGAAAAGCCGCCGTCGGTCGGATGGGACGTTAAGCCGTGGCCCCGTGTGCGGGAGAGCCATACCCTGTGCACGTTAAAGAACACGCTGGATGGCCTTGACGGGAGGCTACCATCTGTCTCCCAACAGCTGTTCCAGTGGGTCCCCTCCCCCAACCTTCTCTGAGCCTTCGGGGTCCATGTGACCTGGCCATTTAGCCCATGGTGTGCAAAAAAGCGCCGCTCAGAGGTAAAACAACCCAACACTTTGCTAACTGATATTAAACTTTTATATCTTTCCTTTTGTAGCATTTTCGAAAAAAGACTGTATGTCTAGAGACATCGAACTTTTTTCCTTTGTAGAGATAAATTAAAAATTCTTTTGTGTTGAATAAGTATCGATGAAATATTACGATTCGCCCTTTCCGAATCTTCCAAAAGCTACAGTTGCACCCTTCACAGGTGGAAGAAGTTGAGAATTCCTAAGTTTTAAACGAATATTGGAAGTGATGTATTTTTGTTAGAAATTCGGAATTTTGTTGGTGGAATATGAAGGTCACGAGGTTTCCACTGAGAGCAACGATATGCCCCTTTTCTCAGGGGTGTGTGAGAAAAGCAGCCTTTTAAATTTAAGGAATAGGATTTGGGTTGTTTTACCTCTGAGCTGCACTTTTTTGCACACTATGGTCTAAATAGTCAGGTTACATGAACCCCAAAGGCTCAGAGAAAGTTGGGGGAGGGGACCCACTGTAACAGCTGTTGGGAGACAGATGGTAGCCTCCCGTCAAGGCTATCCAGCGTGTTCTTTAACGTGCATTGTGTATGGCTCTCCCGCACACGGGGCCATGGCTTAACGTCCCATCCGACGGACGGCGGCCATTACCAAGCTCATCGAGGGTTCCCTACTGACCGTGGGCAGGGCGGGGAATTTTGCTTTGCGGAGATGAATCTCAACACTGACCCAGCTGGGACTCGAACCTGGGAACTACAGATTACGAGCCTGGCGCGCTACCGACTGAGCCACCCCGAAAGGAATAGGAGAAAAATACTTTTTATGCTGCATAATCACTAATAAAATATTACTCTTTGCAAAAACGGTTAAGGAGTGAAAAAAGTAGGCAAATGAAAAACTCCATTTTTCTAGTTCAAATTTATTTCGAAGCATTGAGAATTTGAAATCTTTCTTTTATAATTTTGTCTAGGCTGTATAAAAGAGCTGCTTGCATAATGCCCTAACAAAATATTAGAGAATTTCCATGTTACGACAATGCAACGATCTGGCAACCTTCGTGTCACGTGACACGAAGGTTGCCAGATCACCAATTTCTAAAAAAATCGTTGCCAGATATTTTTTCGGAATTCTGTAATCAACCATAGTGTTCGGATATTTAGTTGAGCGACTGTAGGTGGTCATATTATTTTGATACTAGATCGTGTGGGCTCACTCACGGAAATATTGAGCGTTTGCAGTTACCGTTCACAGCAAACTGGAGCGTGTGCAGTAACTGCACACGCTCCAGTTTGCTGTGAACGGTAACTGGAGCGTGTACAGTTGCTGTACACGCTCCAGATATTTTTCCTGAATTCTGTAATCACGTGACACGAAGGTTGCCAGATTACCAATTTCTAAAAAAATCGTTGTCAGATATTTTTTCTGAATTCTGTAATCAACCATAGTGTTCGGATATTTTTTTGAGCGACTGTACTGATGAAATATTACGATTTGCATCATCCGAATCTCGCAATAGATTTAATAGTTTTTTTCTAGCATTGTTAAAAGATGGAAAGATGCCAAAACTTTTAATGAATATTGCAAACGATCTTTGTATACCAGAAATTTGAAATTCTGGTGGAAATTTTCAATGGCCAAGAGATTTGCATTGACACCAATGGAATTTCCCTTTACCAACTTATCCCACGGGGGGTAGGTGGGAGAAATGCAATTTTTTTTGTTTAACAGATGAATGAAAAATTACTTTTGTGTTGCATAGGTACTAATAAAATATTCTTTTTGGCATTTTCCTAATCGTCGATTAGTCGAAATTCCAACTGTTATAGGGCACTAAAGGTTCAAAATAATGGAAAACCAATATTATTTTTGAAAACGAGCACACCCTATTCGCCAAGATGGATTGATATGTTTTTCTCTCAGATTCATCTCCGTAAATATGAGAGATAAAATTTAGAGACAGACATTTAGGAAAACCTTATTAAAATCAGAAGAGGTCTAATGCAAATACTGTTCAATCTTAGACGGAGTATCCAATTCATGCGACTTAGGTCTTTTCAGCAGATGTTGGCAATTTACGATTATCGATAACTTTCTGCAGAAAAATCCGAGGCGATTTAACATATCTTGGGATTTGGCAGTGAGGACATCAAAGAAGTTGATGGGTAACTAAAAAAGCTTTACAAAACTTAGAAAGCCTTACAGAAAAGATAAAATGGAAAGCAGGAAGAAAAGCAGAACCGGATTTAGCAAGGAAAAATGTTAAGTTGGATGCATAGTCCAAGTTCACTTTACGAAGAGAATGAAGAAAGAGATAATTCATCACGAAATGATTTGAGGAATTTCGAAAAAGAAATAAATCCATTATGCTCTTGGGAGGAAAAAAGATTCCGATGGCAAATGATGGGAGGGAAATCCTTCGTTCAGCTGGAAAGAATTCTTTGACATTCGTTTCGTAGTTTTATTCTGACAGAGAACTAAGACGAAAGTCTAATATGCGCCGAGCGATGGAGAAAAGGCATTTGCATATAGATAAGGACTGAAGGGAAGAGAAACGGAAAACGACAAAGGTTGTTTTATGATGTAAATCAACGCATCCACCACAGAGTGCCGCGATTAATCTTAAGGCTCAAACATTTAATATTTTATTGAATAGGTGAAACGACGAAGTATATTGAGAACTCCTTTGAATGGAAGAATATATAGTTCAATGTCCAAATCTTCAGAGGTTCTAATATGCGATATAAGAAAAATCTGCATTTTACAATATTGCAGGAATCCTAATATTTCTTAAGAAACTTCTATTTGAACTTCCAAGTAGTATATTCAACTTTCCGTTCCTTTTCAACAAACGTTCCTTCATATTCAACTTCATTTTCTGTTTTTAATGCCTCTTCACACAAGGCATTAGGGCCTTTTAGCTTGCAAACTACTCAGAGCTTAAGGTCTGCAGTCGCCAAGTCCACAACGAATTACGACTGTAGAAAATAATAGGGTGAAATGGGGCTCTAATAATTACGAGTGAATTCTTTTGTTCCAATATGAGTTTGAGTGTGGGCTTCTTAGTCTACGCTGTAGAGTACTCAGTACATGGGGCGGGGGTGGCTCAGTCGGTAGCGCGCCAGGCTCGTAATCTGTAATTCCCAGGTTCGAGCCCCAGCTGGGTCAGCGTTGAGATTTATCTCCGCAAAATTCCCCGCCCTGCCCACGGTCAGTAGGGGACACCGATGGGCTTGGAAAGGCCGCCGTCCGTCGGATGGGACGTTAAGCCGTGACCCCGTGTGCGGGAGAGCCATACCCTGTGCACGATAAAGAACACGCTGGATGGAGTTGACGGGAGGCTACCATCTGTCTCCCAACAGCTGTTCCAGTGGGTCCCCTCACCCAACCTTCTCTGAGCCTTTGGGGTCCATGTGACCTGGCCATTTAGCCCATGGTGTGCAAAAAAGTGCCGCTCAGAGGTAAAACAACCCAACTCAGTACACAGAAATTTACTCTGGTACTTTTAAGTGGCCATGAAAAGTTTTTTGTTCAATATTTTTGAAGCACGAGCAAATTAGGCCTCATTGCATCTAAAAAGCAGATAAATTATTAGCAACATTAAAACACTCAAAAAGAAGTTTCAAGTGCTAAGAATATAAAGTATTCTTGAAAATAAATAAGAATAATAAAATGCAATGAGAGTAAAACAAATGCAGTGAAAATGGGAAACTAAAAAACAAGCCCAAAAGAGATCGATGAGATCAAAACCATTCCAGTCTAGGAGGATGACGAACAGTAGTTATTTTAAAATATCCGCCCTGCGGGAAGAAAAATCAATTAAAAATTATGACGAATGGTTAAAATCAAGCCAGAAAAATCGCACAGGGGTTTGTTGTCTGCCCATAAACAAATAACGAGCTAGGAAACAGTGATCTATAACGAACAGAGTAAGATCCTTGTTTTGAAACTTCTGAGAAAACTGCCCAGGATGATTTTGAACAATTTGTTGTTAATTTCTTCTGAAAAAGATATCTATCACTCTGTTCAAAGTATAGTTCTGGGAATATGAATTTGTAACTGTCAGTGCAATGTATTCTACCAAGCGAGTGTGGTGGTTTCCAGACGGTGGAGTTTCTCGCCAATCTTGAAGGTACCAAGAGAGGGTGAGATCTGTGCGAAATGAAAGCTTATCAGGATTGGGTTGGGTTGTTTTACCTCTGAGCGGCACTTTTTTGCACACTATGGGCTAAATGGCCAGGTCACATGGATCCCGAAGGTTCAGAGAAGGTTGGGGGAGGGGACCCACAGGAATAGCTGTTGGGAGACAGATGGTAGCCTCCCGTCAAGGCCATCCAGCGTGTTCTTTAACGTGCACAGGGTATGGCTCTCCCGCACACGGGGCCACGGCTTAACGTCCCATCCGACGGACGGCGGCCTTTCCAAGCCCATCGGTGTCCCCTACTGACCGTGGGCAAGGCGGGGAATTTTGCGGAGAGAAATCTCAACGCTGACCCAGCTGGGACTCGAACCTGGGAACTACAGATTACGAGCCTGGCGCGCTACCGACTAAGCCACCCCCGCCCTTGAGAGAGGGTGAGATCTGTGCGAAATGAAAGCCGGTGAAGATCATTCAACGACGATGGCCATTATGATGCTTTTAAAATTAAACATAGTCAATCCTTTCGAGGCACCATATTTTGAGCCACATTTTGTCTATCCTTATACTGCAGAAGGGGATCGGGGGTGGCTCAGTCGGTGGCGCGCCAGGATCGAAATCTTCAGTCCTCAGGTTCAAGTCCAACCTGGGCAAGTGTTGAGATTTATCTCCGCAAAACTCCCCGCCCTGCCCTAGGTGAGAAAGGGGACACTGATGAGTTTGGAAAGGCCGCCATCCGTCGGATGAAATATAAAACCATGACTCCATGTTTGGGAGAGCCATACCTTGTGCACGTTAAAGAACACACTGGACGACCTGATGGAAGGCTACCATCTGTCTCCTAAAAGTTATCTAGTGGGTCCCTTTCCTCCAATCTTCTCTGATCCCTTGGGGTCCTTGTGACCTGACCATATGTCCATTGTGTTCAAAACGAACAACTCAGAGAAAAAATATCTTATTCTCCTGCAGAGAGATAAATTGAGGAGGGGGAGCGAAACACAGCAGTCATTTAATTAAATCCTGATGATATAAATACAACATTGCTCAGATAGGACCGCAAAATTCCCCGCCTTGCCCACGGTCAGTAGAGGACACCAATGGGCTTGGAAAGGCCGCCGTCCGTCGGATGGGACGTTAAGCCGTGGTCCCGTGTGCGGGAGAGCCATACCCTGTGCACGTTAAAGAACACGCTGGATGGCCTTGACGGGAGGCTACCATCTGTCTCCCAACAGCTGTTCCAGTGGGTCCCCTCCCCCAAACTTCTCTGAGCCTTCGGGGTCCTTGTGGCCTGGCCATTTAGCCCATGGTGTGCAAAAAAGTGCCGCTCAGAGATAAAACAACACAAACAACACATACAGAGATTAATTCCGAAAAGGTTTCTTACCTCCTGCTACAAACTAGGACAGAAATCTCAGCATCTTGATGATTTCCAAATAACAGAGCTTCTGACAGAAGGCTTGGCTCTCCTATGACACAATATCAAGTGGTATTTCCCTGCAGAGATGTTGCGTGTATGTTGTACGAAGAGCAGCTGAGAGAAAAGGAGCAACGACAGGTAGGTGATATCTCATTTTGCTCCTTTTATTCATTTCGCTCTTCCGACGATTTACTTCACAATGTCTCATCAAAATTTGTTTACAGAGACGTCTCGACCCAATGATTTACAACATTTGGTTCCAGCAAGGTTTTGACCCGATGGCACCAATCAGTGTTGGCCACATTTGGCCACACGCAAACCTTCGAAATTTTGACTCGTGCAAAGATTTATTCAATAATGTAAAAATGAGCACTGTTGCTTAATTAGAAGATGAATTATTGAACGTATAATACGTGAGGTTTCGATTCCGATTCTAAATGATTGTTTAGCCAATTCAGCACCTCGTGATAGATATGTATTCATTAGAACTGTAAAAGCTGTTCAAATTATTTTCTCAACTTTGCATTTGAGCAATGTGGACATTCAATCAGAATAGCTGACGTATGAAATAAGATTTTATGTGATTTCCAAATTATTGATTGGGTCGGAGGTTACAGTGATAGGATGTTAAAAAGAATTCATCATGGACTCACTCACTGGTCCATCTGGTCCCGTGTCTGCTGGAGAACGTCCACACTTCATCTTTCTAAAACTCATACATATAGTAGAGGGGTTGGGTTGTTTTACTTCTGAGCGGCACTTTTTTGCACACCATGGGCTAAATGGCCAGGTCACATGGACCCCAAAGGCTCAGAGAAGGTTGGGGGAGGGGACCCACTGGGACAGCTGTTGGGAGACAGATGGTAGCCTCCCGTCAAGGCCATCCAGCGTGTTCTTTAATGTGCACAGGGTATGGCTCTCCCGCACAAGGGGCCACGGCTTAACGTCCCATCCGACGGACGGCGGCCTTTCCAAGCCCATCGGTGTCCCCTACTGACCGTGGGCAGGGCGGGGAAATTTTGCGGAGATAAATCTCAACGCTGACCCAGCTGGGACTCGAACCTGGGAACTACAGATTACGAGCCTGGCGCGCTACCGACTGAGCCACCCCCGTCCCATATAGTAGAGGTGTGCTGCGTAGGATCGCATGAGTCCATTGTATAAAGTGAAATTTAAAAACAAATATAAAACGTCATAGGAACGAACTGTTCCGGAAGAAATGATAAAGGGCGAATTATCACTGGACGAAATTCGTGTGATCCCGACAAAGAGCAGTTCTTCAGTCAATATTCAGATGTTCTGGCAACAAATTGACAAAGGACTCGCTAATCACCTTAACAAAAGATTCGATACATGCAAATGAAAAGAGTTGAGCAAAAACGATCTCTCATAATATGTAACTTTTCATTAAATCTAATGAGAGACTATCACTTACATTATTCATTTCATACTCCAATTCTTTTAAAGAATGTTTTTTACGATTAACATTTTAATGAAAATTTAAAAAAATTTAAATTTAGTCTGATTTATAAAATGGGCTCTTGCGATCCCACTGCGATATGCACAGGATTTGGAAAGGTGAGGTGCGGAAGATATCCTAGCATACAAGGAGCCAGATGGAGCGGCGAGTAGCACCTCACTGCGGAAGCTCGGGCACAAGAAACTTTCGATCCATTGTCCAGTTTCGATTGGACAAGTGCACACTCATGCAAGCCCATCCTTGGCAGGGTGTGAGGTCCCCATCCCCGTGCTTATAGAGAACCCCGTGCTGCAGCGAAAAATAAAATTTAGTGGACAAAATGTAGAAAAGACGGGAGGAAAGTATAGAAAAAAAAATAAAAAGAAAAATAGCGTGACAAAAGAAGAGAATCCACCTTGAGACCTACTCCGAGATTTCTAGTTTAAAAGGGAAGCAAAGGGCCCCGCAAATGTTAAGAGCAGCATTATTCAGAATAGGGTTTCAGAAATTTAGGAGTGGATTGATGCCATCCAGTGGACACGTGCATTTGGACCGTACATGCAAGATGATAACATTGCAAGATCCATCCTTCATCATGGTGACTGCATTCTAAGAGGTCAGTTGCTGATAAAAGATGAGGGCGGAAAACGAAGTTCAAGGTTCGGATTAAGATTACGTTTGTGGCAAAAGTACAGTCAAAGTTTTCCCTGGAAGAAAGTTTTAAACCATTTACCATTGCCCCGATGGAAATATTTGTAACGATCTCTGCAGTTCCGCAATTCAGATGTATGCAGACGTATTCAACGAGATCTCAGAATGACATTTCCGTAAAATCTCTCTGAATAAACCTCAAAATGGAGGAAAAACAAAATATTGTTAACCAATCTCTATAGTTGGCGAGTGATGAACTTGATCTTGAGGGTGAAAATGCCATACCTAATAGGTAGCAGTGCAAGATTCATTCTTCTTGTATAAAAAGTGGGGCGGGGGTGGCTCAGTCGGTAGCGCGCCAGGCTCGTAATCTGTAGTTCCCAGGTTCAAGTCCCAGCTGGTTCAGCGTTGAGATTTATCTCCGCAAAATTCCCCGCCCTGCCCACTGTCAGTAGGGGACACCGATGGGCTTGGAAAGGCCACCGTCCGTCGGATGGGACGTTAAGCCGTGGCCCCGTGTGTGGGAGAGCCATACCCTGTGCACGTTAAAGAACACGCTGGATGGCCTTGACGGGAGGCTACCATCTGTCTCCCAACAGCTGTTCCAGTGGGTCCTCTCCCCCAACCTTCTCTGAGCCCTCGGGGTCCATGTGACCTGGTCATTTAGCCCATGGTGTGCAAAAAAGTGCCGCTCAGAGGTAAAACAACCCAACCCTTGTATAAAAAGCTGTGGAAATCGGAAGTGTATGATCGATTAGGATTTCGAAGGAACAAGGTATTAAAGAAGAATGAGATAAAAACTGGGAATTGATCTTCAAGCCAAAGGCATGAAGGAGATTCTGGAAAATATCACACTTCTAAACCGTGTCGTATGCTCTTACAATGCTTAATAGAATGAACAAGCGTTCTAGATGCAAAAAAAAGATTCCCGTTACGAGGAGGATCAGATGTTCGAAAGCCGACTGAGAAAATCAGAGCGAGTATCAGAAAGAAGATCACTGAATAACAGATGAGGATGACATTAATTATTCCTTCCAATACCAAGCACAACCAATGAAGGAGTTAAATAGTTTTTAAGGAGGAAGTGGAAGAGATGGGGAAAAATTAAATGTCGGGAGGAGGAAGGAAAGTGTGAAAATATTTAATATGCTAATGATAATCGCAATACATGAAATAGGAATAGAGTGAAATCTCAATATAACGAAGTCACGAGGAACGAAATCTCGTTCGAGTGATTCATCTCTTGAGCTTTCACTTCAGGGAGTTCTCGTTCAAGTGATTCATCTCTAGACTTTCAACATCATTATCCGCAAGCAGCATGGTCCAACCAGATCCTGAAATTTTGTTCTCCAAGCAGATCTGTCCTGAGCTACATCTGGCCAGTGCACACCAATTCTAACAATGTTTGACATGGTCTGTCCACGGCATCGCATCCTAGGTCTCCTCCTTTTTCTGAGGCTTTTAGACACATTGTTCATTACCTATTCACCAATCTATAATTATCCATACGGGCAACATGGCCAAACCAACGGAGTCTCTCTGTGCACAATATGCTGCTCAAAGGAGGTTGGCGATTCCTTTGCCTAACCTCTCATTAGTTACAAAGTTGAACCACCTAATGCCCAAGATACTGCGTAAGCATCTAGAATCAAAAGCGTCTAGTTTCCTGTTATCTTCTTTACAAAGCGTCCGTTTCACTACCATAACTAACCCTAGAGAGAACCAAACTATTATACCACCTAATTTTAGTCTTTAGATGTATACGCCTATTTCTTCACACTCTCCATAGATTCCTGCAGCAATCCATATTCGTCTGTTAATCTCATGCTGCATTTCACCAGTATCTGTTACATAGCTCCCAAGAACATTTAATGAGACACCTATTCAAGAGTGAAACCATTCAGATTAACTGAATCACATCCTGCCTGACCAATTTTCATCACTTTAGTTTTCTCTCTGTTTATAACCAAACCTACTCTACTACCAGTTTCATCAACAGCTCGAATGAAAGAGTTCATCTCATCAACATCATTTGCCAAAAGGGCTAAATCATCAGCATAATCTAAATCAGAAATTTTTGTATCTCCAGACCATTTAAAGCAAAAATCTTTCCCTTGCAGTGAATTTCGCATAACGTAATCAGTAACCAAGCTAAAGAGAAAAGGAGACAAAATGCACCATGTCGAACACCACAGCAATGCTAAACCAATTACTACAAGCCTTACCAACTTTCATACACGACTCAGTGTTATTATAGAGAGCTTTGATTATGTTAACTTGTCTGGTATTCCATACGATCTCACAATCAATCAAAAATTATGACGATCAACAGAGTCGAAAGCCTTTTTGAAATCAACAAAGCTAGCAACCAAAGGTTTCTGAAACTCGAAACATTTCTGAAGAATCTGCCTAAGTGAAAATATCTGATCCACACATCCCCTACCACTTCTGAATCGACATTGCTCATCACGCAATTGACTGTCAACCAGATTCTTAATTCTATTAAGCACAATCATGGAAAGAACTTTACCTGGAACGGAGAGTAGGCTGATACCCCTATAGTTATCACAAGAACTGCGATCACCTTTTTTGAAAATAGGGATAACAATAGCTCTGGTAAAATCCTTAGGAACCATGCCTTTATCATAAAAGATATTCAGAATTTCAGTCATCCAAGTGGTAACCGAAACATTCCCAGCTCTAAGCATTTCCGTAGTAATTTCATCTATCCCTGGGGATTTATGAAGTTTAAGTTTAGAAACAGCCAAAATAACTTCAGATTGTGTTATAAGGCCAACATTAAAGCCACCAATGCATCTATCATCATTACAAACAATGGGAATAGAACTAACCGCATTGTTTAGAATATCACTGAAATGCTCAGTCCACCTAGCGATGACAGAATCCTCCCCTTCTATAACCTTACCTTGTTTATCCTTCAATCCCTCTAAACCTGTCCCTTTTCTCCAACACAAAACATTAACTATCTGGTACAGCTCTCTGCTGTTGTGCTGTCTAACTGCTTCCTCGGCTTTGTCAGCCAAACCATCAAGCCAAAGATTCTTATCAGCAGCTAACTGATCTTTTACACGTTTATTAAGTTCTTTGTAATGCTTTCTATTAGGACTAGTAGGGTATTGATTAAGGACATTCCTGCAGTTCTTTCTTTCTGAAATAAGCTGAATTCCACTTAAGCGAAATCTCGTTCAAGTGATTAGTCTCTGGAATTTGATTGATTCAAGTGATTCGTTTCTGGAACTTTGACTAATACAAGTGATTCGTCTGTAGAATTTGAGCGAAATCTCGATAAAGTGGTTCGTCTTTTGAACTTTGCCTTGAACGAAATCTCGTTTAAGTGAAACGGAATAAGGAAAATGTCAGAACGATAGTTACACATTACAAAATAATTATAACGAAAGGAACGTACTCTGAATTAAAGTTAATATGCTAAAAGCAAAAGTCTATAAAGAGCTAATTGTTGTAAGGTCGGATTGTTTCAGAACTTTCCTTTTCAAAAAATATCGTTAAAACTTTAACACTATAAATTGACACAGAAGAAAATGAATTTCGTTTTACTGAATATTTCGGTATCCCGGTGATCGTTACACCGACATTTAATTGTAATATGCAGTTTAAAATGAAATATTATACAAGAAGAAGTTATATATAAGTGCGCATCTTAATCATTTTACGCAATGTTCTAAATTTATATATTTTGATGCAATTAGAAGAGGCTGACAATCGTCCTCATCTTTACTAATCAAGGTTACGTTTACGTGCACGCATCAGCCACAGTCAGGGCAGGATCTAGAAAGCCTCCCCCTTTCTAGATCCACTTCGTCCTCACCGGGGGGGGGGGGGGGGTGAGGACGAAGCGGATGACGCCTTCTTTTGAGAATGCTAGTAAGCATAATGGGGGAAAATTATTAAAATTGTGGGTTTATCAAGAAATGTTTAGACTTCGAATATGAAGGGTAAAATATACTGCAATGGAAATCAAGTCCCTTTTTCCCCCAGCTCGATTGCATCACTTGACCTACCCCTCTCCTCCTCCGTTTAATTTTTTCCAGATCCTGGACTGTCCAGGGTCGAACGGATGATAATTCAAAGAAATGTCACAATCTTTTCCTGTTTGAGGGAAATGGTCTTTCGTTAGATTGTTCGGATTGTTTTACCTCTGAACGGTAAAGTTTCGCACACAATGGACGGCACGATAAGGCCACATGGACTAAAAGGAGTTCAGAGTTAAATGTAGAAGGAATCCAGCGGACAGAGTTAAATGGAGAAGGAATCCAGTAGACAGAGTTAAATGGAGAAGGAATCCAGCTGACGGAGTTACCTGGAGAAGGAATCCAGCGGACGGAGTTAACTGGAGAAGGAATCCAGCGGACGGGGTTAAATGGAGAAGGAATCCAGCGGACAGAGTTAAATGGAGAAGGAATCCAATGGACAGAGTTAAATGGAGAAGGAATCCAGCGGACAGAGTTAAACGGAGAAGGAATCCAGCGGACGGAGTTAAACGGAGAAGGAATCCAGCGGACGGAGTTAAATGGAGAAGGAATCCAGCGGACGGAGTTAAATGGAGAAGGAATCCAGCTGACAGAGTTAGGAGACAGATGGAAATCCCCCGTAACCAGGATATGGCTCTGCTGCCCACGAGGCAAAGGTCCACGGACGTCGGCTCTTTTCTCCAAAGAATCCAGAAACAGTTTCTCCGGAAAGATACGATTAAAACGTTGCAGCAAAATATTCTGACATGATATGTTGGAGCATGGCAAAATAGACGATGTTCAGTTGGACTGCTGTAGCACTTGATGGCGCAAATCAAGGATGAAACTTTTCGGCCTTGAATGGTCTGTTTTAGAGATCCAGGCTCTTCGAATGGGAGGACGGCAGAAAGTTGGCATTTCAAGTGCACAAATGAAAGTTCGATAGCTACAATACTTTGGGAAATGTGGAACTATAGTTTCTTTAAACGTAGTTTCTTTCTAGAATGTCTATCCGATTCCCGTTGTAGAAATAGTACAAAATCATTGTTTAGCGTAACTTACGTTGATTTAGAACAACATACTTTTCGGTACAGATAGTTTGGTTTGGGAACTTTTGCGTTTGCTAAAGTTCTCTCTTTGCTAAAGAAATGGTTTATTGTAATAATAACGAAAGACTACATTAACGAAGACGGTTGCTTATATCAATGAGGATGGCTTTTATGCAGGCAGGGTTCATTTAAATGAACTTTTTTTGTTTTAAAAAAAGAAGGTAGTAAAGTATACACAAAAGTAAAAAAGAAGGAAGTAAAATAAGTTTTTAAAAAGAAGGAAGTAAATACTTCCCTACACAAAAGATGGAGATAATCTAGAAGCTTTATTATGTTTGCTCTAGTTTCACATGCAAAAACTTACACAAGAACATGCCCCTCTGTCAGGTACGCTAACCACTAGGTAGGGTCTTAAGAGACAAATATATTTCCGACTCCATCTGTGTTGGCTGTTCTGAGTAAAATAACAATGCACGGAGAACGTCAGAATGTGGGTTGGGTTGTTTTACCTCTAAGCGGCACTTTTTTGCACACCATGGGCTAAATGGCTAGGTCACATGGACCCCGAAGTCTCAGAGAAGGTTGGGGGAGGGGACCCACTGGAACAGCTGTTGGGAGACAGATGGTAGCCTCCCGTCAAGGCCATCCAGCGTGTTCTTTAACGTGCACAGGGTATGGCTCTCCCGCACACGGGGCCACGGCTTAACTGAAGAGGGATAAGTTAGAGGGATACCCCTACTGGCCGTGGGCAGGGCGGGGAGTTTTGCGGAGATAAATATCAATGCTCACCCAGGTGGGACTCGAACCTGGGAACTACAGGTCAGAATCTGGATGGAACCAAATAGCATCAGGCTAGGACCTTGGAAGAGTGTAGACCGAGGTGTAATTCTTATTTGTAATACTAAGTGATTTTGAAGTGTATTGATGCAAAACTGCCTCTGACCGGTACTGATGTAAAGTTAGTTAATACATGTTAAACATCAGAACACTTTCACTTAAGGCAAATGTTCTGCATGATAATTGCTTATTGGTAGAAGTGAAGGTGATTTCATATTTGCACCTCAGAGGGGAATGTTTAGTGTAACTCTGTTTATCAGCTTGTGGCACGTGAAGGCCATTTTGGTAGGATCTGAAGTCAAAGGAAACAATTATTAAGAATTCAGAGAAAACGACATTTTATTTCTTTTTCTTTTTAAATCATAAAGAAAAATATTTTAATCATAAAGAAAAATATTCTTTTTCGTATTTTTCAACAATTTCTGTATCTATCTTTATGTATTTTTGTAATTAATATTACGTAATTACAATATTATTATTTCGTCGATTGTTTTGCAATTTTATTAATAAAACCTATTATTCTGCTGAGGTCCTGCCATCCTCTCAGATCTTCTACTGTGGCATATAAACTGAAAGGCTCCTGTCAGACCTCTGTGGCAAGCAGCTGCTTGAGGGGGTATTTATTTATTTATTTTTTATTAACAAAATTTTTCCAATATTTAATGCACTAAGAATTTATAGTTATGGTCAATATAATACCAAAATACATGCATTAAACAAAAATATGTTTTTCTGGGAAAAACGTTTTTTAACTAAATGATTAGTGGGACTAGAATTGGGGGCGGGGGTGGCTCAGTCGGTAGCGCGCCAGGCTCGTAATCTGTAGTTCCCAGGTTCGAGTCCCAGCTGGGTCAGCGTTGAGATTTATCTCCGCAAAAATTCCCCGCCCTGCCCACGGTCAGTAGGGGACACCGATGGGCTTGGAAAGGCCGCCGTCCGTCGGATGGGACGTTAAGCCGTGGCCCCTTGTGCGGGAGAGCCATACCCTGTGCACGTTAAAGAACACGCTGGATGGCCTTGACGGGAGGCTACCCTCCCCCAACCTTCTCTGAGCCTTCGGGGTCCATGTGACCTGGCCATTTAGCACATGGTGTGCAAAAAAGTGCCGCTCAGAGGTAAAACAACCCAACCCAAAGGGACTAGAATTGTTTGACTCATTGGCCATGGGACATATGACGTAAAGAATTAAGAATCATTGTTGCAGAATATTTGTCTCGGATTTTATTTTTAAACGGGAACTAGGTACACCCCTACACAAGGGACGGCGATAACCTAAAATCTTTCTCTAGTTTGTTATGGTTTCTCATGTGCCATACAAACATTTAAGTTAATTGATTCAAGTGTTTCTATACTTGATTAATATAATTGAATTTCTTTGCTGATAGCAGTGAAAGCCACCGGGCACACTGTAGTCGGGTAAATCTCATCACATTGAGTTTTTGCTGAGGATGTTGCGTGATGTCGTAATTGCTAGGCTGTCTCTCAGATGGGATGTTAAGATGGCTGCCGTGCGCAGGGGTGTCATACATTGTGCCCATTAAAGAACAGCGCTGGAAGGCCTTAATGAGATACTTCTCTCTGTCACTCAACATCTGTTCAGTGAGTCCTCTTACTCCAGTCTTCTGGCTATGAGCATATGATATGCTAATCTTGAGGTGGCAGCTTTGAGTAGTTGCAACTCCCCCTGCAGAGAAAATTTTCGCCAATTCGTGACTGAGACTGAAATTTAAAATTCGTTTTTCTGTGACCTAGTTAATTCGATTACGAAGGAGATAAAGCATTTCTAGTATTGCTTGATGAGATGCAAATATTTCGTTGAAAGTAAAATTGTTCATAACTCAGAAACGGGTTGGGTTGTTTTACCTCTGAGCGGCACTTTTTTGCACACCATGGGCTAAATGGCCAGGTCACAAGGACCCCGAAGGCTCAGAGAAGGTTGGGGGAGGGGACCCACTGGAACAGCTGTTGGGAGACAGATGGTAGCCTCCCGTCAAGGCCATCCAGCGTGTTCTTTAACGTGCACAGGGTATGGCTCTCCCGCACACGGGGTCACGGCTTAACGTCCCATCCGACGGACGGCGGCCTTTCCAAGCCCATCGGTGTCCCCTACTGACCGTGGGCAGGGCGGGGAATTTTGCGGAGATAAATCTCAACGTTGACCCAGCTGGGACTCGAACCTGGGAACTACAGATTACGAGCCTGGCGCGCTACCGACTGAGCCACTCCCGCCCCGTCAGAAACGGGAATGCAATATATTTCCAGAAACAGGAAGAAACGGGAAGCAAATATCAATATGACGAAACTCAAAATGTAACGAATTTCCATATCACTTACGTATGTATGCATTTCCTATGGCATTTGATTCGTTGATGACCGAAAGCTCCACCTTGATGTTGTTGTCGTAGGCTTCCGAACGGTAATTCTCCTGACTAGCGGCGATTCTTGTGAAAAGCACGTTCTTGGGGATCACGTGGCCACGGATCACCTGGAAAAGAAAAAAAAAAGTGTTTATTTGCAGGAAGTGAAAGCGTATGCAACAGGAAAGAGAAAGAGAAGACGAAAAATAGTGGAAATTTAAAGTTGGTTGGGTTGTGTTTTTGTTTAAAAAATAAGGTTGGCCTTGAGTGAGACTCGAAGTCACGTCTCCTGGAAAATGCCACCGTTTTTCTAACCACTGAACTATCACGAGTTAATTGATTATTCAGCTAATTGTGACTTTAATCTGTGCGAGGTTTTTTGTCACTCGTGGCGCCATCTATGATCAGGAACGGACAATTTTTAAAGCTATCATGGTGCAGGCACGTATCCAGGATTTAGTTAGTCGGGAGGGGAGGAGCACGGAGATTTTTTTTTGGGGGGTGGGGTCTCCGATTTGGGGAGGATCCGAAAATTAGCTTTAGGGGCGGGGGGGGAAATAAACCTGAGTAGGCTATCCCAATTAACTGAAATATCCACCGAACAGGAAAGGTAAATATAATATTAAATATAAAATTAGATTTTATAGTTTTTTTTTAATCTATTTCTAGTGTTGGACATAAAAATGGGGTAAAAATAAAATTATAATCTGTTTTGGATTTCAAAGCAGGTAGCCAAGTTTGAGTTTTACTATAAGAGGGCAGGACTTTAGGGGAGGGAGGAGGGAGAGGCACCCCCATCTGGCTAGAGGGTGGCGAAACGCTTTTCACCTTTGAGCAGCACTTTTGAGTTCACAGCGAGAAAATGGCCAGATCTTGAGGATCCAAATGGCTGACAGATGGGTAGGGGAAGAGGAATCACTGGACAGCCATTAGAAGAGAGATAGAAGTCTACCGTCAAGGCCACGTAGCATGCCCTTTGAAGCTCATGGGATATGATTCTCTATTCTTGTAGATGGAACCATGGCTTAACGTCCTATTCGAAGGACTGAGGTCTTTTCAAATCCATCTGTGTCATATTTCTCGTGAGGAAACGATGGGGGATAGTGAAGATAAATATAAACGCAGACACAGCTGATTGGAAAAGTAGGTTCCATTTAAGAACGAAGTTTACATATCGTCTAGGTTCGAATCTCAACTGTGACAACATTGACCCCCCCCCCCCCCCCAAGAAAACTCCGTCTTGCCCTCAGTGGAAAAGAGGAGACCGATGCACTTAGAAAAGTAGCCGTCCATCGGATGTGACGTTGGATCGTGACCCCGTGTGCAGGAGAGTCATATCATGTGCACATTAAAGAACTCGCTGGATGGCCTTGATGGGATACTTCGGTCTGTTGTGTGGATCTCTTTCCCTCAACTCCTTTCAACCCTTAGGGTCTTTCTCACCCGATCATTTAACCCGTTTTGTGCAAAAAATAAGTGGGTTGGGTTGTTTTACCTCTGAGCGGCACTTTTTTGCACACCCTGGGCTAAATGGCCAGGCCACAAGGACCCCGAAGGCTCAGAGAAGGTTGGGGGAGGGGCCCCACTGGAACAGCTGTTGGGAGACAGATGGTAGCCTCCCGTCAAGGCCATCCAGCGTGTTCTTTAACGTGCACAGGGTATGGCTCTCCCGCACACGGGGCCACGGCTTAACGTACCATCCGACGGACGGCGGCCTTTCCAAGTCCATCGGTGTCTCCTACTGACCGTGGGCAGGGCGGGGAATTTTGCGGAGATAAATCTCAACGCTGACCCAGCTGGGACTCGAACCTGGGAACTACAGATTACGAGCCTGGCGCGCTACCGACTGAGCCACCCCCACCCCAAAATAAGTGGGTAGAAGTAAAACAACCCACCCTGAACATTTATTATAATTTTTCTAATTGAGAATAGAGTTAATGGAGAAAATCTCAACCGAGGCACATTCGGAACTTGGCATAATCTGGATTCTATTCTGGCAGCCAACTAATTGGGCCAACGCACACCTTTAACATCAGATATATGGATTGGCTCGATATGGAAACTCATCTCACCGTCATCATCACCCTATCATGCAAAATAGCAGATATCGAAACTGTTCTTCTTAAAAACTACAATTTTTCAATCTTATTTAAGTAAGTGGGAATTTACCTAGTCTTCCATTTTTTAGGTTTTGGTTGTTTTAACTCAATATTTCAAGCTATTTTTCCAATTCAAATCATTCATTTTAAATCTGTATAATCAGAAATTCAATCCGCATTTTGTCTCGTCTGATCGAAATTAAACTGTAAAAGGTCAGAAGTCATAGTTTGTTAGGAAGAGTCTATCGCTACGTAACAAGCCAAGAACGTTTTCCCTTATGACTTCTTTACTATTTTTGCCGATTACTTCAAAAACCTATTTACGCGAGCACTAGAAAAACTTAAGAAGTGTTATTATTATTCAGCAGCGGACACTGTTATTTCACGCGAGTTATTTTTCTGTTCCAGATAATCGATTTCTAAGTTGCATCTCCAGGGTTAAATTTCTTTTAAATCCAAACATCACCTATTTGAATTCCCTTACGCATTTAGACGCTGTCGCCTGTTACTACGTGTTAAAAAAAAAATCCTACAAAACGTTCTTGAGATACCGGTATTTTTCTCTACTTTGGTTTCTTTACAGCTACAAGTGAAAATTTTCCTTTCGAGCTTATTCTCGACTTACTAATACCGTTTTCCCCCCTTCGCTCCTTTTCACTGGAAATGTGATGTTGGAAGTGCCTCTGTGCCGCATTTAAATTAGAGTGCAGTTGAGCGCGAGGCGCAGCCCGCTGACAGCTCTGCAATCTCATCGTAATCCTCGAAGGAAATTTCCCCGTTACCAGACAGATGGCCAATAAAGAATCGCCAGAGTTAAAAACACGTGTTGGAGCTTCGTCTTCCTCGGCGTAGGTGAAAAGCTGGAGGCGAGGAACGTTTTCCATTTCGTCGCTGAGATGATTACAAACAGAGGACGACAACCTGGGGATAGAAGCAGAATGGGGGAAGTTTCGAGATGAGATGTCGTTTTGCTTACATCTTAGCAATATTCATCATCTGAAGAACACATTTTGAGAGTGAGGTTAAGATGTTGAGGATGCGGCCATACTGAAAACAGTTTGAGCGGCTTGCAGTTATTAACGTTTCCAAACATCCTGGTTTCTTAAAACAAAATCGTTACTAACAACTGAACTGTTCTCACAGTAAATTGGAGGAGCATGCGCTTTTAACTATCACAAGCTCCAGTGTATTGTAGTACCATCTTTATTTATGGGCAAAAGTTTTAGACTCCAGAGACTTTGGTAATATTCATTACACTTAACCGCTGAAAACTCTCTCTCTGTGTGTGCTTGAGCCATGCGTGAACTGTTGAGAGAAGATTCGGGGAAGGAGACCAACTGGCAGGTGTTAGGAGACAGATGGAAGCCTCCCGTCAAGGCCATCCAGCGTGTTTTTAACATGTATAGTCGCTCAAAAAAGTATCCGAACACTATGGTTGATTACAGAATTAAAAAAATATCTGGCAACAATTTTTTTTAGAAAACAGTGATCTGGCAACCTTCGTGTCACGTGACACGAAGGTCTTGTCATTGCTTGCAATGAATGCAATCAATCGTTTCGATCTCCAAGTTCGAAACTTCCTTTTTATGCTGGGAAAGTCTGGCATCTCTGCCACGCAATGAGATCGACAAAAATGCGTGCCA
This sequence comes from Ryuthela nishihirai, assembly GCA_038380435.1. Classification (NCBI taxonomy): domain Eukaryota; kingdom Metazoa; phylum Arthropoda; class Arachnida; order Araneae; family Heptathelidae; genus Ryuthela; species Ryuthela nishihirai. The sequence goes on along the minus strand of JAWZYU010000001.1, from coordinate 17,820,247 downwards.
GGCTCACGTGATTCATAGTGCTGTGATTGGTTAGATATTTCAGTGTTTAAATTATTGAAACTTTGTCAGATGCTAAAATATACATTGTACATACTGTTTAAGGATTTTCTTTTTAAAAATTTCGTTACACTGATCATTTCGTTAAACTGATATTTTAGTTATACTAGTGTTCGTGAAAAATGAAACATTTTTGCAAAGAGATACACAGTAATTGGCAGGAAAAAATTTCGTTATACTGAATATTTCGTTATTGTGGTCTTCGTTATACTGACATTTCCAAGCATAACTGTGAACTGTTGAACATAGGAAATTTTACTTTTGTAGCTGCATATTACAGAAGCTTTAAAACAGTTCCTAAAATGGAAAAAAAATCAAATGGGCTCGCATATAATCAATACTTAAAATAGTAATCAATTGCAGAAATTGTACAGTCGCCCAAAAAAGTATCTGAACACTCTGGTTGATCACAGAATTCAGAAAAAAATATCTGGCAAAAATTTTTTTAGAAATTAGTGAACTGGCAACTTCGTGTCACGTGACACGAAGTTGTCAGTTCACTAATTTCTAAAAAAAATCGTTGCCAGATATTTTTTTCTGAATTCTGTGAGAACCATAGTGTTCGGATACTTTTTTGAGCGACTGTACAAAGAAGCTAAGTTTTTGGAGAAAATGCAATTGATGTTCTTGATTTAATGAAGAGACGAATCCATATTAAGTAAAGTCTGTCACTGCAAGGAGGAATGCAGCCAAAACTTGAACAAGAGCATTTGTTTTTCCAATTAAGTAGATTTCCGAGAACTTCAAACGAAAAAACATGAAAAGTAAGCAAAAGTTTATTTTCGAAATTTCTTAATAAATTTAAAAGAAACTTACACATTTTATTCCTGATCGAGTGGGAAAGTAACGTAAATGATCCGAAAAGGGGATTTTTTTACTCTTTATTTCGGAATGTCTTCACAAGAGAGAGAAAAAGAAGGGAAATTCCTTCATCTTTTTGCATTCATTTCATCGGAATTTGGAGTTTGAAGGAAACGATGAAGGGTGTTTAGTTCAACCAAGTGCTGTGCATTCTTATTCGTGTTTATTGATGTCACAGCGAGGATGAATGAGAACGCCGTTATTTGTTGCCGAGGCAACAAGATGATGATGAAGAAGAAGATGTGATCGGAGGGCGCTGATCGATCTGCAAATGAGATCATTTATAACCGGTGCACCAAGGTGGAAGGAAATCGGATGAAGCTCCAGAGCCAAGAGATTGCAGATTGAGCACCTCATTGAACGAGAGAAAAGGAAGCAGAGACGGCCATATTCCGTATAGATATTCTATTCTGCATCTTGAAGATGGGGAAAATGGCGAACAGCGTCCGCCTTTTTTACTCACTGACTCTCCAAAAACTATTTATTATCGCATTCGTAAAAAATAATGAAATAGTTATGTCGACTCAATTTTTTGAAAAACAAAATACGTCGAACTTCTGAATACCTGTACAAATAATTTAGTGTGGAAAAGGCGATATTATAATCTTATTTGAAAAACTAGCATTTGCCTTCAGTGCAATGATCATCAGAAGTTGGCATTCATTTAAAAGAATTTCTATTCTGATTGGCTCTGAGATTTTGATCATCGAGAGGCTTAATCGGTCAGGGATGATTGAAAAAAGTTTGGTTAGCTCTGAACGATGCCATTTGTCCTTCGTTTCCGAAAAGAACAACTGAGAAATTTGAGAGGAATCTGAAATATCATCGATGGATTAACATTAAACTCAATAAGGAAATGTCAACTGAGGTGTGTTATTATGATGCAAACACAGAATTAAATCATTTGCTGCATTACCCTAAATTCCAACCCCAACTTCAATAGAACCAAATGTGATGTCCTGACATCTTTATTCACATTAAAAATAATACAGGGTGATTCAAAAAGATGGACACAATTTCAATTGGCTATATATCCTAAACAATATGTTGTATTTGACTGAACTGACGAATGCAAAAAATCTTGTGTTGCATAGTAGCCATCTTGCTTACAACTGACGCTGCTGTTCGGCGCTAGAGTGCTCTGGCGGTAGTATTCGAAACTTTACAACATCCTCTTTCAAATGTAATTTACATAATTCAAATAAGACGTAGCGTTCAGGAAATATAACCAATTGAAATTATGTCCATCTTTTTGAATCACCTGTATAACAAGAAATATTTAAAAATTTGAAAAAGAAAAAAAAATAACACCTAACAGCAAATAGCTTATGCATAGCTGTATGTGTCTAATCTGCTCAGACCTTACTATTTACAACAGGAATCTGAGGTAGAGTCGCTCAAAAAAATATCCGAACACTATGGTTGATTACAGAATTCAGAAAAAATATCTGGCAACGATTTTTTTTAGAAATTAGTGATCTGGCAACCTTCGTGTCACGTGATTACAGAATTCAGGAAAAATATCTGGAGCGTGTACAGCAACTGTACACGTTCCAGTAACCGTTCACAGCAAACTGGAGCGTGTGCAGTTACTGCACATGCTCCAGTTTGCTGTGAAAGCTGTGAAAGAAATTTGGACACTCTTAATTTTAATATTGCTTTTCAAAAGCTTTAACTTATAGTTATTCACATTATTACAGTTATTATCAGGATCGAATCTAGAGGGGGATAAGGGGGCCATGTCCCCCCTTTCAGAATTCCAGTAAAAAAGAAAAAAAACTATTAAACATTTTTTCATATTTCACGCAGTTTTGATGAAGCTGTTTAAAGACCTCTGAAACGTATCGCGAAACGTTATACTGCAATGAAAATCCGGTCTTGTCTGCCTCCCTACCACATTTTACATTTACCTGGCGCCATTGAGTTTCTTGTCCTCCCCCCCTCCCCTTGATTTTTTTTTCTAGCTCCTGGCCTGGCTATCATTAATTCTATTTTACTAAATTCCCGTGGCCGAGTGGTTAGCACGCTTGGCTACTGATCTAGGCGACCTGGGTTCGAGCACCGGATAAGGCATGGATTGTATGTGTCGTTTTTCTGCTGAGATCCTGCCATCCTCTCAGACCTTCTATTATGGCATATAAACTGGCAGGCTCCTGTCAGACCTCTGTGGCAAGCAGCTGCTTGAGGGGGTATTTATTTATTTTTTTTTAAAATTGATTTACATTATGCCATAGAGATGCTTCATAAAAATAACGCTCGAGTTGGGTTGGGTTGTTTTACTCTGAGCGGCACTTTTTTGCACACCATGGGCTAAATGGCCAGGTCACATGGACCCCGAAGGCTCAGAGAAGGTTGGGGGAGGGGACCCACTGGAACAGCTGTTGGGAGACAGATGGTAGTCTGCCGTCAAGGCCATCCAGCGTGTTCTTTATCGTGCACAGGGTATGTCTCTCCCGCACACGGGGCCACGGCTTAACGTCACATCCGACGGACGGCGGCCTATCCAAGCCCATCGGTGTCCCCTACTGACCGTGGGCAGGGCGGGGAATTTTGCGGAGAGAAATCTCAACGCTGACCCAGCTGGGACTCGAACCTGGGAACTACAGATTACGAGCCTGGCGCGCTACCGACTGAGCCACCCCCGCCCCAATAACGCTCGAAAAACAAATTACATTACAACAGTGAATCAAAAGTTTGAAAAATGAAATGCGCATTTATCAAAAAAAGAAAAACTTTTACATCCAATGGCCAAGGAGTAAAACGATAATCTAAAAACTGAAAGCAGTAAACTTTAACCTAGCTTTTTAAACAGCTCCTGAACTTAAACGTTCAGTATTGGGGAAAATAAATTCAACTTTTATTTTAGGGGCGGGGGTGGCTCAGTCGGTAGCGCGCCAGGCTCGTAATCTGTAGTTCCCAGGTTCGAGTCCCAGCTGGGTCAGCGTTGAGATTTATCTCCGCAAAATTCTCCGCCCTGCCCACGGTCAGTAGGGGACACCGATGGGTTTGGAAAGGCCGCCGTCCGTCGGATGGGACGTTAAACCGTGGCCCCGTGTGCGGGAGAGCCATACCCTGTGCATGTTAAAGAACACGGTGGATGGCCTTGACGGGAGGCTACCATCTGTCTCCCAACAGCTGTTCCAGTGGGTCCCCTCCCCCAACCTTCTCTGAGCCTTCGGAGTCCATGTGACCTGGCCATTTAACCCATGGTGTGCAAAAAAGTGCCGCTCAGAGGTAAAACAACCCAACCCAACCTTTTATTTTAATTACATTTCTTTAATTAGTTTTCATTAAAAGAGTAAGAAAACAATAAATGTTATTATTTTCAAATCAAATTCTCTGATGCGTTAAAAATGCTCAAATGAAATGCTCACCTTTTAAAAAAAGCCGTGAAAAGTGGGAAATTAAAACTCAAGTTGAAATAACAGCCGAACTAAACCAAAAAAAAAAGAAAATTGGCGGATTATTTCGCCTGCAACGCTTCAGTAAACATTAAAAGCTGAACTCACCCACTGATCGACTCCCTGCAGTCGGTTGAAGCTGTGTCCTGATCCTGCTCCCACTGGGATGAAGAAAGTGTGGTTGCCTTCCCTCTGGAAAAGCTCTTCCAGCTTCTCCTGACGGACACGGAAGCTGAAGGCGCTAAGAAGCAAGAAAAGAAAAATATCCGTGAGCTTATTTGCACTCTTGTGTTTTGTTTCTTTACTTGAACAGGATGTAGCAATAACATTCAGAAATACAGTCGCTCAAAAAAGTATCCGAACACTATGGTTGATTACAGAATTCAGAAAAAATATCTGGAGCGTGTACAGCAACTGTACACGCTCCAGATTTGATGAGATGCTCCAGAAAAAGAGCGTGTACAGCAACTGTACATGCTCTGTTCACAGCAAACTGGAGCGTGTGCAGTTACTGCACACGCTCCAGTTTGCTGTGAACGGTAACTGCACACGCTCAATATTTCTATGAGTGGGCCCACACGATCCAGGTTTTTCTGAGCTCACACGATCCAATGTGCTGTGAACATTAACCGCAACCGCTCCAGTTTGCTGTGAACGGTTCACACGCTCCATATTCATTGCATTATATATTCATTCGCATTATGTATATCAAAAAATATCCGAACACTATGGTTGATTACAGAATTCAGAAAAAATATCTGGCAACGATTTTTTTAGAAATGAGTGATCTGGCAACCTTCTTGTCACGTGACACGAAGGTTGCCAGATCACTCATTTCTAAAAAAATCTTTGCCAGATATTTTTTCTGAATTCTGAAATGAGTGATCTGGCAACCTTCGTATCACGTGACACGAAGGTTGCCAGATCACTCATTTCTAAAAAAATTGTTGCCAGATATTTTTTCTGAATTCTGTAATCAACCATAGTGTTCGGATACTTTTTTGACCTACTGTACAATGTCCTTCCAAAACATTACAAAATTTCCGTATAATGTTAATGGGAATCTTCTGAAATAATCATTTAATAAAAACATGTGACTGAAGGTATAGATCATAATCAAATCTATTTAAATCTCGTTTTTGAGCAATATTCATTCAGTATTTAAAGAATTGTGGTAGATGAAATATTTCAGAACGAATTAATGCCCAATAAGTTGGGTTGTTTTACCTCTGAGCGGCACTTTTTTGCACACCATGGGCTAAATGGCCAGGTCACATGGACCCCGAAGTCTCAGAGAAGGTTGGGGGAGGGGACCCACTGGAACAGCTGTTGGGAGACAGATGGTAGCTCCCGTCAAGGCCATCCACCGTGTTCTTTAACATGCACAGGGTATGGCTCTCCCGCACACGGTGCCACGGCTTAACGTCCCATCCGATGGCGGCCTTTCCAAGCACATCGGTGTCCTCTACTGACCGTGGGCAGGGCGGGGAATTTTGCGGAGATAAATCTCAACGCTGACCCAGCTGGGACTCGAACCTGGGAACTACAGATTACGAGCCTGGCGCGCTACCGACTGAGCCACCCCCGCCCCAATGCCCAATAAGACTTTTCCTCAAATTTATTATTAATACTTTGATAAGTACTGTTTCAAACCAGTTAATAAAGCAAACATATATTTTAGAAATTTACGTAATGATTATTTCAATATTAGACATTTATGAATGATTTCTCTAAGACAAGATTATTTATTGCTGAATATTCCAGTTTCCAGAACTGTTTAAATACTTAACGAATATAGTTTAAAAGAAATGGAGATTTAAATAGATTATGTTAGATTTTTATCTTCAGTCTCATTTTTCACTAAATGCATATTATAAAAGTTACAGCTTCGAAGTTAGATTGACATAACACGGAAATTCTTTAATATTTTGTTAGGGAATATAGGTGAAAATGAAACTCAGATGGAAATTGTTCTCCGGTTAGAATGATTATGTACAGTCGCTCAAAAAAGTATCCGAACACTATGGTCGATTACAGAATTCAGAAAAAAATCTGGTAACGATTTTTTTTAGAAATTAGTGATCTGGCAACCTTCGTGTCACGTGACACGAAGGTTGTCAAATCACTAATTCTAAAAAACTTGATTGAATTAGTGATTGTCAAATCACTCATTGAGGGTGTGACTCATTTCAAATTGAATCAAAAATTGTTATCAAATCACTCATTTCTAAAAAATATCGTTGCCTGATATTTTTTCTGAATTCTGTTATCAACCATAGCGTTCGGATATTTTTTTATATATAATGCGTATGAATATATAATGCAATGAATATGGAGCGTGTGCAGTTACCGTTCACAGCAAACTGGAGCGGTTGCGGTTAATGTTCACTGCACATTGGATCGTATGAGCTCACAAAAACCTGGATCGTGTGGGCTCACTCACGGAAATACTGAGCGTGTGCAGTTACCGTACACAGCAAACTGGAGCGTGTGCAGTAACTGCACACGCTCCAGTTTGCTGTGAACGGTAACTGGAGCGTGTGCACCAACTGTACACGCTCCAGATATTTTTCCTGAATTCTGTAATCACGTGACACGAAGGTTGCCAGATCACTAATTTCTAAAAAAATCGTTGCCAGATATTGTTCTGAATTCTGTAATCGACCACAGTGTTCGGATGCTTTTTTGAGCGACTGTACAGTACCAACTAGTTTTTTAAGGTTTCCGTGTACATTATTCCTGGACAGCTGTGCAATTTCTTAATCGCGCAACCATTCCAGATGGGGTTCTGATGACTGAATTGCGATTATATGAAATGGAAGTGGAATTTTGTGTCGGATGTGAATAGTTTCACTTGATTTCGACGAGAGGTTCCCAAACGTATTTGACCTACCATCACCTTTTCAGAAAAAAAATTACTCAGCGAACAAACAGAAAGATGCAGTGACAAATTTGCGTTCTTTTATGTATCTATATTTCTACCTACGTCCTACAACATAGTAAAGAAAGATGTTGTTGTAAATAAGACACCTTGAAGCTTGAAATTATAAAATTATTTATTAAAATTAAAATCAACCATAGTAATATTCGCATTACACGCAGAAAAATTCAAAATTTTCTTATCTTCCCTTCTTTCTTTATGCTTCCACCGCCCCCCAATTGCACCCAAGGTTACTACCGACCCCCTGGATCGTTCCAGCGCCCCCCAGGGGGCGGTATCGCCCACTTTGGGAAACATTGATTTAGACCAAGGACGGTTCACTGCAGAAGAACTCGTGGCTCATAAAACAATCCATTAATGTACTGAATGTGACTTTCTTCCAATTCTTTGACTAAATATTTTTAGGTACATAACTGAAAGATTTTGCCAATTTACGATATACTTTTAACGAATAATTCAAGTAATTTTTTATGGTAGAAATTTGAAATTTTTGTTGAAGAGTGTGAAGAGATATTCTGCTGACAGAAACAATCTGTCCCTTTTCTCAGAGGAGTGTAAGAAAAGCAACTTTTTTAATTTTAAGGAATAAAAATAATACTTTTTATGTTATATAAATACTAATTAAATACTACTCTTTGCATTTCCTCAATCATCCATTAGTTGGAGTTAAAACGTTTAAGGAGGGAAAAGGAGATAAATGAAAAATTTCATTATCTTTGAAAACGATTGGATTGGATTGTTTTACCTCTGAGCGGCACTTTTTTGCACACCATGGGCTAAATGGCCAGGTCACATGGACCCCGAAGGCTCAGAGAAGGTTGGGGGAGGGGACCCACTGGAACAGCTGTTGGGACACAGATGGTAGCCTCCCGTCAAGGCCATCCAGCGTGTTCTTTAACGTGCACAGGGTATGGCTCTCCCGCACACGGAGCCACGGCTTAACGTCCCATTCGACGGACGGCGGCCTTTCCAAGCGCATCGGTGTCCCCTACTGACCGTGGGCAGGGCGGGGAATTTTGCGGAGATAAATCTCAACACTGACCCAGCTGGGACTCGAACCTGGGAACTACAGATTCGCCTGGCGCGCGACCGACTGAGCCACCCCCGCCCCCTCTTTGAAAACGAAATTCCCATATGCAACAGAGGCGATATGAGTTCTTCTAGTTAAATAATAATGATACTAAATGTGTGCCCCTTCCCGAGTGAAGAGAAAATTTAAAGATGTTTCTGCTGATCGGAGTTTTCACTTCCAGTCAAAGAAATATATCAATTAACTCCTACATGGTACAAAATTCAAATTTCTGTATTGGAGGAAGGGTTGATCGAAGCGAAGCAGCATGTACTCTTAACTAATTGTACAAACTCTAGTGTGCTTTGGGGCCACTTTCATCGTAAAAGTTTTATTTCAAGACACAAAAGGCTTTTGTAATATTCATTACGCTAAAAACCTGAAATCTCTTTCTGTGTGGTTTTAGATTTATTTCCGTGTTTCTTAAGGTCATTTCTGATATTGTTTAGAAAATATTAAAAATTCAACTTTGGCTATTTATCACTTCCCATGATGCTTCACTTGATGTTTTGAAATTCAAACGAGACTCTTCGAATTTTGCATGAAGGAAAATAAATCCCAATTGGAGAACAATTTGAACAACAGCAATGAAAGTGCAGCAGATTTTTCCTTTTATTGACAAAGTAATTCTACTGCCGAAATATGTCTCGTTCATTTACAAAAATGAGATTACAAAACCTAATACATAACGCACATAATAGAGGGTTACTGTTATGATAATTCCATTCCTAATTCAAATCTGACTCATTTGATATTTGTTTTCAACCCGGGAAATGTGAACCGTTTGCATCTGAGATTTACTTAGTTCACTAATTGAAGAGAAACTCTTGGGATTTATTCTGTTCGTAAACGGCGTTGAATTCACCACTCGCAAATACGCTCACATGAGAAAGTGTTTGAATCGAATTGTGTCACCCCCCTCCCACGTATAATTTTCTCCAATGTTATTGAGCCCTCCTTTGTTCATAAACAAGTCCTACACACCGAATATTAACAATTCACAGGGATACAATAGAATGATAGTGTTTCAACTGAAGGCCTGTCCACCAGGCACATGAATATTTAAGGCATCTTGTGCTAGATTTGCTTGACCATTCGGTCAAGATTTCAAATCACTTCATGAAAGGAAAACGGAAGAGGATGAACTCTTGTGGCATCGGCTATTTGCTGATTATGGTTATTGCGTCTGATTCATTTAGACATGTGTCGAATGCATTTGGGTTGGCTGTTTTACCTCTGAGCGGCACTTTTTTGCACACCATGGGCTAAATGGCCAGGTCACATGGACCCCGAAGGCTCAGAGAAGGTTGGGGGAGTGGACCCACTGGAACAGCTGTTGGGAGACAGATGGTAGCCTCCCGTCAAGGCCATATAGCGTGTTCTTTAACGTGCACAGGGTATGGCTCTCCCGCACACGGGGCCACGGCTTAACGTCCCATCCGACGGACGGTGGCATTTCCAAGCCCATCGGTGTCCCGTACTGACCGTGGGCAGGGCGGGGAATTTTGCGGAGATAAATCTCAACGCTGACCCAGCTGGGACTCGAACCTGGGAACTACAGATTACGAGCCTGGCGAGCTACCGACTAAGCCACCCCCGCCCCATTGTGTCGAATGCAATCATGGATTTCTTAATGAGATATCATTTCTCGATTTCGAGTTATATACATATCAGAAATACATGCGCAAAAAATCTGTATTCATAAACCTCGTTTAGCAGAAACTAACTTGAAAACATCCAAGATATTTAATAATTTTTCCCATTTTTAAATTGTTTGAAATACAGCAGAGAATAAAGTGCTTTACTCGTAAATACATAGAAAGTATTTTAATTCAGATATTCAACTGCGAAAGTAATATTTGGATTTTAATCTTGATGAACAGTGAAACCTGAGCATCGCAGATCCACCAAGGCTGCAATTTTCATTTTCAATTTCATTCTGGACTTGCAACGTCGTCTATCTGAAATAAATTGCTTGCATCGCTTTACAAGCATTTTAGCAGCAAAGGTAAATAAGGTTGATTACAGAATTCAGAAAAAATATCTGGCAATGATTTTTTTAGAAATCAGTGATCTGGCAACCTTCGTGTCACGTGACACGAAGGTTGCCAGATCGTTAATTTCTAAAAAAAATCGTTGCCAGATATTTTTTCCTGAATTGTATAATCAACCCTAGTGTTCGGATTTTTTTTGAGCGACTGTACATTTATGGATATTTACAGGATTATTTACATACAAATTAACCAGAAAAAATTAATTTATATGCAAAAAAATCAATTTTAATAAGACATATTAGATGTCCTATACGTTACATAGTTATTTTAAACTTCAGGTAAAGATTTTTTCTGTTGCAGATTCCAGAAGATAGATCTTCCCGTTTTCGAATTGGATCGTTTTTTCGTTTGGTGGTGAACCGATGTCTTGGGGATTAGAACTCGACCGTTACAACTTCATCTGCGTGCTATCGAAAAGATGCAAATTCGAATTCATTTCGATCGAATATTCGATAAAGAGGTTCTTATCGAAATGACTGACGTGTCGAAAATCGATTTTGCGACGAAGAGAAGGTTTTAGCTCGATCATAACCTCTGGTGAAATTGCACAATACCAAGTATTACTGATGAGACGATGACCATTTGTTTCTCATTTATGCTTCGAGTCCCAGCTGGGTCAGCGTTGAGATTTATTTATCTCCGCAAAATTCCCCGCCCTGCCCACGGTCAGTAGGGGACACCGATGGGCTTGGAAAGGTCGCCGTCCTTCGGATCGGACGTTAAGCCTTGGCCCCGTGTGCGGGAGAGCCATCATCCCCTGTGCACGTTAAAGAACACACTGGATGGCCTTGACGGGAGGCTACCATCTGTCTCCCAACAGCTGTTCCAGTGGGTCCCCCTCCCCCAACCTTCTCTGAGCCTTCGGGGTCCATGTGACCTGGCCATTTAGCCCATGGTGTGCAAAAAAGTGCCGCTCAGAGGTAAAACAACCCAACTCTTTCTCATTTTATGAAGGACAGTCCATATCTTAGGACCTGTTGTGCAATATATTTATAAAAATTTAGAAACGCGTTTTTGTTCTACATTTTTTGTTTTGTCCTTTAAAAGCCCTATACTTTTGATTCCAAATAAAAATTGATCTCTCTTTGCATTAATTTTGAAACATTTTACTTATTACTGTTGATGTGATTGAGGAATTAATAACACATAAGTGTAATATTTATAATTCGTAATTATTTAGTTATACTAAATTATTATACAATTTTTGAAATAATGGAACTGATTTTGATTCTTGATATAATGAAAATTTTCAAGAATACACTAATTCTTGATACACTAATTTTTCGAGAATACACTAGTTCACAAAGTAAAAGTTCATTCACCGATGTCTGCTTTTTTTTCACCTTTATGATTAATACTTAGCTTTTTAAATAAAATTGATGTAGTCGTATCATTCGTTTTATTTTAAAGCCGTTTAGGATATTTGCCACTTTTCGAGTTGGGTTGTTTTACCTCTGAGCGGCACTTTTGTGCACACCATGGGCTAAATGGCCAGGCCACATGAACCCCGAATTCTCAGAGAAGGTTGGGGAAGGGGACCCACTGGAACAGCTGTTGGGAGACAGATGGTAGCCTCCCGTCAAGGCCATCCAGCGTGTTCTTTAACGTGCACAGGGTATGGCTCTCCCGTACACGGGACCACGGCTTAACGTCCCATCCGACGGACGGCGGCGTTTCCAAGGCCATCGGTGTCTCCTACTGACCGTGGGCAGGGCGGGGAATTTTGCGGAGATAAATCTCAACGCTGACCCAGCTGGGACTCGAACCTGGGAACTACAGATTACGAGCCTGGCGCGCTACCGACTGAGCAACACCCGCCCCACAGAACATCAAGGAGCCTTCCAAGGAAAACAACAGCAAATGAGAATTGGTATCGTCGAATTAGATCTGGAAAATATAATCACACAATATTGGTTAAACTGCATTCCCACTTTCGTGGGGCTTTTGGAACCCTTGTCTCAAACTCCACCATTAGCAGGTTTCATAAAGATGATCTTTATTCTCGCCGGGCAGTATTGAATGTCTTCTCACTCCACTCCATAGAAGGGCGTTATTGAATTGGATCAGACAACATGGTGATTGGACGGAGGATCAATAGATTCAGTTCTGTTTACTGATGTGTAGGGGTTTGCACAATAGAACGACTGAAGGCGGATGCTGATCTGGAAGGAACAAGAGAACGCCATCATCTATGAAAACATCATCGAAAGAGAGACACTTGTAGAGGCTAATTGTGGGCAGTGTCATGATCTGGGCTGATACTTCACTGGATGGTAGTACAGATCTCTGTGAGGTGCTATTGGAACAATGGAGGTAGAGAAATGGAGTCCTTGAGCCCTATGTGTGATCTCATGTGGATGCAATAAGGTACAATTTCATTTTTCTGGATGATAATACTCGTTGCCACAGTTTCATTGGTCGATCAATACCTGGTGGCAAACACCAAACACCATCAGCTGCATGGAGTGGAGAACACGTTCTCCTTCTTCAGTCCCATAGAGCATGCGTTTCGGATAATCTAGGGGGGGGGGGGGGGGCGTGTTGCATCTTTCGATTTACCTCCTTCGACTCACGGAGAACTGAAACTAGATCTTATACATGAATAATACCTCATTCCATTATGCCTTTTTATTATGCGATTTTAGAAATGACTACGCAAATTTACAGAAATATAAATCAAAATGTTAAAACAGTTGTTATTTTTTTGAAAAAGCTTTTGATTCAGTGAATCATGATATATTATTAGAAAAGAGTAAAAACCAGTGGTGTTAGGGGAAATTTGCTTTCATGGATTAGGAGCTATTTAATGAATAGGAAGCAAAAAGTAAAAATTGAAAAATATTTTAGTGAAGAAACAAATGTTCAAGTTGGTGTCCCTCAGGGTTCTGTTTTGGGACCTTTATTTTTTTTTACTTTATATAAATGACTTCTGTACATTGGATTTCAATGGTAAAATAATTTCATTTGCAGATGATGCTGCACTAATATATTTTGGAGAGGAAAAGCAAATTTTAGAGAATATAAATAGCGACTGGATAGAAATAAGAACGTGGCTAAAATTTAATAAACTCTTTTTAAATACAAAGAAGACAAAACATATTTTTATTAGAACAAGAGAAAATGAGATGGATTTTTTTTCGTGACAGGATCATTTTCCACTCTGAAGTTTGTGCTGGAAAAAATTGTAATTGTGACAAAATTGAGGGGGTTGAATGCTATAAATATTTGGGTACTTTTATTGACAGAAAGATGTCCTGGAAAATGCAAATATATGATGTTGTTAAAAAGATTAACTGCATTATACCTAAAATTTATTATATCCGGAAATTCGTAAATTTATCTTTATTGAAAATTATTTATTTTTCTTGGATTAAATCTTATTTGCTCTATGGTTTATTATCGTGGGGTGGAGTCTATTTGACAACAATCAAACCGTTACACTATGTGCAGAATCACATAATTAGATGCATGATGAAACTAAGAAAATTTGAAAGCGTTGCAAATGTATACAATGAATTAGATATTTTACAAATAAGGAAATTATATGTATTTCAGGTACTGAAATACATAAGGATGAATTTTAATGTTCAAACCTTATGAACATTTGAAAAGAATACTCGACTGTCAAAGAACCTTTTCTTACTTGATTTAAAAGCGAACAAAACTACTGTTGAAAAACATTGTTTATTTGGCGCCAAAGTTTTTTAACTGCTTACCAGAGTACATCAAAGGAATAAGAAATGATAACTTTTTCTATAATGAATTAAGAAAATGGATTTTGAATGTGGTAAATATTGAGACTATGTTTTAGAAATAAAAGAGATTTAAATGCAATAAAATTTCATTTGATGCTGAGTTGCCCTTAAGGTGCTCAACTGAACCACTTACTAACGCACAGTTCAATATAAATTTTTTTCTGTTTTTCTACCAGTAAAGTCTTTTTATTTTTTATTTTTTTTATTTCATTTATTCTTAATGATAATTTTCAAACTTATAAATTTGTTAAATATTTGCTTAGTTTTTTTGATCAAGCTAGCAATGAGAGCTAGTGAGCATGTGAGGAAAATGTGATGCTAAAAGCATGTGAGGAAATGTGAAACTGAAGCATGTTGCCTTTTCCTTTTATTACAACATAACTGTTAAATTTCTTCCACAAGCGAGTTTTTACTCTCGTGGAAGACTCAACATTTTTTCTCAGACGTGTACTGAAAAATGTAGGTAAAAATTATAAAACACTAATGAAATATAATATTAAAATTTTCCATATATATATATGGTATGAATAGATATAGGATTTTTATTGGACAAACTATGTATAAAGAAGAATATATATATTGTAAAATGTAATATTTTAAAATTGTGTATCTGAGAAATACAACATTATATATATTTCATTATAACTTCAGTTCTAAGGTAAAAACATGTAAATGTAAAGTATTGCATATTCTGAGAATAAATTATCTATCTATCGCTATCTCTTTGTATAACCATCAGTCCCCTGGCTGAATGGTTAGCGTGCTTGGCTACTTAATATATGGGATCTGCGTTCGAGCCGTGGTGAAGACGTGGATGTTTGTGTGGTTCTTCTGATGAGGTCTCGATTTTCTCTGCTTAAGTGGAGGATTGGATAACCACATACCCATTATGAGGCACCGTTGGAGAGTTTGCATTGCAGAGAAAGGTGATCTTATCACATAATATCATCAGCCCATGCCTGTCTGGTGGTTAGTTTAACTGATTACTAGACCAGCGGGCATGTCCTGTGTTTGTATGTTGTATGAGAAACCTGGACAAGCCCAATAGAGCTTCTAGGTTATCTCTGTCCTTTGTTAAGGGTAGTGGTGCCGTTTTCCTTTTTTATTATTGGGGCGGGGGTGGCTCAGTCGGTAGCGCGCCAGGCTCGTAATCTGTAGTTCCCAGGTTCGAGTCCCAGCTGGGTCAGCGTTGAGATTTATCTCCGCAAAAATTCCCCGCCCTGTCCACGGTCAGTAGGGGACACCGATGGGTTTGGAAAGGCCGCCGTCCGTCGGATGGGACGTTAAGCCGTGGCCCCATATGTGGGAGAGCCATATATATGGAGAGGCCATCCAGCGTTAAAGAACACGCTGGATGGCCTTGACGGGAGGCTACCATCTGTCTCCCAACAGCTGTTCTAGTGGGTCCCCTCCCCCAACCTTCTCTGAGCCTTCGGGGTCCATGTGACCTGGCCATTTAGCCCATGGTGTGCAAAAAAGTGCCGCTCAGAGGTAAAACAACCAACCAACCAACCTTTTTTATTATAAAAATTATTAGCCCTCGATTTGTGTTCAACTGGAATGTCACTTTGGACCCATTTGACATCTTGTGGCATTTTCAATATTAATTCAACACGTGTACGAACACTTCATCACCAACTTTGGTGCAAAATGATCGAGGGTTATTTGTTTCATAATATTTTTTCTATGAATTTCCTATAAATTGCAAGATTGTATAAAATATACTGAAGACGGTTTTCTTTTGTTGTGCCAATTGAATTGTACTTTGCCGCTTTATTAAAGATAAACAATGGTTAAGCTTTTAACCCTTTGGTTTACATTAACATCTCTTAGATGTGCAAGGGAATGAAGTCCATTCATGTATGAAACGTCTCTGAGACGTCGAGCAACTGTGCTCATCTCTTCAAATATTCTCCTCCCTGAAAATAGATGGCGTGAGGTGTCAGATACCATTCCGCAGATAATAAATAAGCCATTTACAGAATGTTTGCGGGGATTGTATTTACGAATCATTTGCAATTACCAGATGCAGTTGCGTTATAAAAATCAGTAAAATCCGGATTATTACCAGCGAGGTTACACTGGGCCATTTTCAGCAGATTTTTTTCCAACCTCTTCCCTGAAGCAAATAATATTTCCCAAGACTGTGCACCAAGCAAGGATTTGCTTGCTTCGATTATTCTGAATATTGCGAAGTGCTCCACCCTGAAAATCTTTTAAATCCCACAATACACCTTTCATTACTTCAACATATTGCAAGTAAGAATTAATCAGTGTTTTTATGTTTTTTATTCAACAGTGTAGGTCTGACTGAATAAAATTAGATATTTAAAAATTTGGTTAAATTGCTTAATATAAATAACTGGTGGCAATGGATATTATAAAAATCAAGTAGAATTTCGGATCATACATTTTAGGCGAAATTTCACTTTATAAAGTAGCAATTCTGAACATATTTAGTGTAAAAATATTAGTAAGCCAATGGGTTAAATTTCTTCTTTCAATATTGATTATGATTTATTGATATGTGCATAAAAGTGGATCTGTTCTCATTTTGAGAAGGAATATCCACTTTTAGAGTGGTCATTTTCAAGCTGACAATATCTCAGTTTAATGAAATTCAATGAGTTTGTTCTACTCTTATCGAAAACCTGTTCGGCACAAATGTTGTATCATTTTAAGATCAATGGATTCCTAGAAAATGCTTCTCAGAAAAAAAAATTCTAGCGAAGTTCTATAAACTTCCTATTACTTGAAAAACAATAATTCTGAACTTAAAGAAGATATAATGATGAACCTGATTTCATTTTCTTGTTCTTGCCGGATCCTTAAAAACGATATATTTGATTTAAAACATTCCGGCGATAAAATATTTAAGGCAATTGGATTAAAATATGTGTTTGAATATCTCAAAAAGGGTCTATTTAGATTTCTGAAAACCAAACTGTGAGTGTTTAAAATATACAATTATTAACAACATCTCAGGAAAGTTTTTCTTATGTTCCCTGATAATAAAATTGTTTTAGGATCACAGTTTCTACAAATAAGCCATGAAAATTGCTATTAAGAGTCATTCGGTGTCAGTGCTACTGATTAGGCAAACTCACTTTCTCTTACTGAATGATGTGTACTACATCTCACAATTGCTCCTCTCATGTCTGATTAAGAGCTGGGTTGGGTTGTTTTACCTCTGAGCGGCACTTTTTTGCACACCATGGGCTAAATGGCCAGGTCACATGGACCCCGAAGGCTCAGAGAAGGTTGGGGGAGGGGACCCACTGGAACAGCTGTTGGGAGACAGATGATAGCCTCCCGTCAAGGGCATCAAGCGTGTTCTTTAACGTGCACAGGGTATGGCTCTCCCGCACACGGGGCCACGGTTTAACGTCCCATCCGACGGACGGCGGCCTTTCCAAGCCCATCGGTGTCTCCTACTGACCGTGGGCAGGGCGGGGAATTTTACGGAGATAAATCTCAACGCTGACCCAGCTGGGACTCGAACCTGGGAACTACAGATTACGAGCCTGGCGCGCTACCGACTGAGCCACCCCCGCCCCTGATTAAGAGCTCTCTTACTGAAATAGAAGAGGTGAAATTAACAACTATGTACTCTGACTGTCTAAATTATTATAAACACCTACGTAATACTTCGTCGTATGTCTCGCGGTACAGTTACAAAATTTCGAAAGTTTCCAATTCTCTGAAATGGGCTTTGAAGTATTGCTAGCTGTCATCTCTTTCAGCTGATGAGATGTTTAGCTGTATAGTTCACACCAAAATTCGACCTCCCCTTTTTGTCAGAACATTTTTCTCCCGTATTTCCTAGGATTGGCGGACGTTTCTTAAGACCGTAGGTAGCCATTCTGCACACATTTCGGATATTGTGATTTTCCACTGAGTTCCATCACCTCCGTTACCGATGCTCCTGCCCATCGTGCTTAAACGACGAGCCTCCTTTCGAAATCAGTCAGATCAGCCTTTTTACCCGTGTCGCACACGACTTTGCTTTCCGCCATGACTTTATAGGACATCGCAATATTTTATAGGACTTCGTAGTGACATAGAATGCTAACATCAGTATTGCAATTTGCATACATTGGCATATTTCATGGTACTTTATCTCCGCAAAATTCCTCGTCCTGCCCACGGTCAGTAGGGGATAATGATGGGCTTGGAAAGGCCGCCGTCCGTCGGATGGGACGTTAAGCGGTGGCTCCGTGTGCGGGAGAGCCATACCCTGTGCACGTTAAAGAACACTCTGGATGACCTTGACGGGAGGCTACCACCTGTCTCCCAACAGCTGTTCC
This sequence comes from Ryuthela nishihirai, assembly GCA_038380435.1. Taxonomy (NCBI): domain Eukaryota; kingdom Metazoa; phylum Arthropoda; class Arachnida; order Araneae; family Heptathelidae; genus Ryuthela; species Ryuthela nishihirai. The sequence continues at coordinate 17,801,802 of JAWZYU010000001.1, read as the reverse complement.
AGTGGGTCCCCTCCCCCAACCTTCTCTGAACCTTCGGGTTCCATGTGACCTGGCGATTTAGCCCATTGTGTGCAAAAAAAGTGCCGCTCAGAGGTAAAACAACCCAACCCAACCCATGGTACTTTACATAATTTGGCCAGGAAGTGTACCTCTCAGAGGTGAGACTACAACAGCAACCAAAACATGCATTTTGTTTTACCTGAGTGGTTCTCGGATGCTGTAGAGATCTGGCTTCTGCAGAAGCTCATAGGCATTCGGCGGGAGAGAGAAACTGGACAGGTACGGCTGAAGGAGTTCGTCGATGACGTAAAGAATCTGATTTGACCCATCCTGCGACATGTATTCTTCAGTCCGAATAATTTTCGCATTGTTTACATAGTAATCCTGAAACGCAAATCAAACACAGTATACATAATCACATCTGATATAAGTTGCAATTTATATATTCAGTTACATTAATTACAATTAGCATAATTAATAGTCAAATATCACTGACGACTGAAGGCAAAGTCCAACAAGGTCCAGGGGCGGGAGTGGGGGTGGAGGGCTCAATCCATAACGGAGACAGGCTCGTAATCTGCAGTTCCCAGGTTCGAATCCCACCTAGGACTCAGAGATTTGAGATTTATTTCCGCAAAACTTCCCGCTCTGTCCCCGGTAAGATGGGGCTTGGAAAGCTGCCGTCCGTCGGATGGGACGTTAAGCCGTGGCACCTTATGCACGCCATATATAACGTGCAAATATTATGGAGAGCCATACCCTGCGCATGTTAAAGAAGCACTGGATTGCTTTGATAGGAGACTACTATCTGTCTCCTAACAGCTGCACTGTGAGTACCTTCCCCCAACCTTCTATGATCTCTCGGGGTTCTTGTGTGATCTGGCCATTTAGCCCTTGTGTGCAAAAACATGTCGCTCAGAGGTAAAAAATCCAAGAAGGTCCTGTTTGATATAGTCTGCACACTATATTATATATCTGTACCTTTTTCCGAAGCTCTTTAGGCACACTCTTTATAGCTCTATTAGGGGCGGGGGGTGGCTCAGTCGGTAGCGCGCCAGGCTCGAGTCCCAAATGGGTCAGCGTTGAGATTTATCACCGCAAAATTCCCCGTCCTGCCCACGGTCAGTAGGGGACACCGATGGGCTTGGAAAGGCCGCCCTCCGTCGGATGGGACGTTATGCCGTGGCCCCGTGTGCGGGAGAAACATACCCTGTGCACGTTAAAGAACACGCTGGATGCCCATGACGGGAAGCTACCATTTGTCTCCCAACAGCTGTTCCAGTGGGTTCCCTCCCCCAACCTTCTCTGAGCCTTCGGGGTCCATGTGACCTCGCCATTTAGCCCATGGTGTGCAAAAAAGTGCCGCTCAGAGGTACAACAACAACAATTATAGCTCTATTGCTAATCTGTGTTCTGCATACTGTCAACATACATGGTGGTCAAACCATTGTATTCTCTCCTTACATAAGATACTGCTTAAATGTAATTGATGACTCGTCTGACATTATTATTCTCATATTCAAACTACCAAATACCAAAGATACTGCTTAAGCTTCTAGATTCAAAAATTAGCATAATAATTCCCTATTATCTGTTAAAAAGTGTCCAAGTTTCACCATCTCAGTAACTTTAGACAAAACTAAAGAATTATATTGCCTGTTTTCATTCTTAGCTGTATATGCCTATTTAGTCACAAAAACAACCCAGGGTCTTAGAAGTTGAAATAAAAAAGCTCCACAATCATTAAAAGTTTTCCACAAAAAAAAATTACATGTGGTGCGCCCAGATCATAAAAAAAATAAAGAGGGGAGGCAGAGATAGGGCATGAAACTGAATCGGGCAGGGATTGGTTGGTTGTTTTGCCTCTGAGCGGCACTTTTTTGCACACCATGGGCTAAATGGCCAGGTCACATGGACCCCGAAGGCTCAGAGAAGGTTGGGGGAGGGGACCCACTGGAACAGCTGTTGGGAGACAGATGGTAGCCTCCCGTCAAGGCCATCCAGCGTGTTCTTTAACGTGCACAGGGTATGGCTCTCCCGCACACGGGGCCACGGCTTAACATCCCATCCGACGGACGGCGGCCTTTCCAAGCCCATCGGTGTCCCCTACTGACCGTGGGCAAGGCGGGGAAATTTTGCGGACTGGAACCTGGGAACTACAGATTACGAGCCTGGCGCGCTACCGACTGAGCCACCCCCGCCCCTAATCGGGCAGGGATAAAGTATCATAAAAGAGATCAAGAGACTGGATTTCCATTGCAATATATTGCAATACATTACTCTCCTATGTTTTAAAGGTCTTTAAAGCCTTCTTGAAAAATGCATAAATATGCATAAGTTTATAAATTTTTACCTCGTATTATCCTTACTAGCATTCTCAAAGAAGAGGAGGGATAGTTCCCCCCCCCCTTATCCCCCCAGATCCGACCCTGCTTATGATATTATGTGCTTTCTCTTGCTTCATCAGTCGGGCTTTTGTTCCAAAGATACTTACCATCTTTAAAACTATCCTTTAGACGATTATTTAAATAAATTTGTAATGTCGTCTGTTAAGACTATACTCTGTTTCACATAAAGAATGGTCCCAGCTGGGTCAGCGTTGAGATTTATCTCCGCAAAATTCCCCGCCCTGCCCACGGTCAGTAGGGGACACCGCTGGGCTTGAAAAGGCCGCCGTCCGTCGGATGGGACGTTAAGCCGTTGCACCGTGTACGGGAGAGCCATACCCTGTGCACGTTAAAGAACACGCTGGATGCCTTGATGGGAGGCTACCATCTGTCTCCCAACAGCTGTTCCAGTGGGTCCCCTCCCCCAACCTTCTCTGAGCCTTCGGGGTCCATGTGACCTGGCCATTTAGCCCATGGTGTGGAAAAAAGTGCCGCTCAGAGGCAAAACAACCCAACCCAACCTCTGAGCGGCACTTTTTTGCACACCATGGGCTAAATGGCCAAGTTACATGGACCCCGAAGGCTCAGAGAAGGTGGGAGGAGGGGACCCACTGGAACAGCTGCTGGGAGACAGATGGTAGCCTCCCGTCAAGGCCATCCAGCGTGTTCTTTAACGTGCACAGGGTATGGCTCTCCCGCACACGGGGCCACGGCTTAACGTCCCATCCGTCGGACGGCGGCCTTTCCAAGCCCATCGGTCTCCCCTACTGACCGTGGGCAGGGCGGGGAATTTTGCGGAGATAAATCTCAACGCTGACCCAGCTGGGACTCGAACCTGTGAACTACAGATTACGAGCCTGACGCACTACCGACTGAGCCACCCCGCCCCGTAGGAATCTGATTTTTGTACCCAACATCGAGTGACAAAGGCGTAAACTGCGTACGAATTTGGGACCATTCGATACAAAGGATCAAAATCTGTGGAAATAAAAATAGCACTTTCGATAATTTGCGTAGAGACGAAGCCACGGGCTATAAGAGCGCGCGCTGACGTCAGCAACGACCTGATGAACACCGGGCAATTTTTCCAGTCGCTAACAGACCAGTGCAAAAGAAATTATGCTTCATGATGTACTTCGTAATATTGCGAAATTAAAAGCAGAATTTTTAGTTGCTCACTTTCATAAAGTATACATATTAATAAATATATATTAGAAAAAGTACTTATTACTCGCATAAGGTGTTAATCTATTTGCTGTGGAGTAATTACGTCTGCGAGTTGTTCTTGCAAGAACTCATGAGGGTGTGCCCTCTTTTCATTGGTTGATTGCTTTCTTTTTTCTTCAGATTTTTCGCTGTATTTTTTATCTGAAACGGAGATTAGTAGGAGGTTCATTCAGCTTAACCCTGCGCTTCTTTCCTTCCGATGTAACATGTTGGGTTGTTGGGTTGTTTTACCTCTGAGCGGCACTTTTTTTGCACACCATGGGCTAAATGGCCAGGTCACATGGACCCCGAAGGCTGAGAGAAGGTTGGGGGAGGGGACCCACTGGAACAGCTGTTGGGAGACAGATGGTAGCCTCCCGTCAAGGCCATCCAGAGTGTTCTTTAACGTGCACAGGGTATGGCTCTACCGCACACGGCACCACGGCTTAACGTTCCATCCGACGGACGGCGGCCTTTCCAAACCCATCGGTGTCCCCTACTGACCGTGGGCAGGGCGGGGAATTTTTGCGGAGATAAATCTCAACGCTGACCCAGCTGGGACTCGAACCTGGGAACTACAGATTACGAGCCTGGCGCGCTACCGACTGAGCCACCCCCGCCCCTCCGATGTAACGTGAATTACCTTTTCAATCAAATGGAGGTCTTCTCTCTTTATCCAGAATAGATTGCTGGTTTCAAGAACAGCCTGTTCAAAATGACGTCTTTCTTCTCCGACTTAAATTGTAAACAAATCACGATTGCCATTATGATTTAGCAACCTATCATGGTAAGCTTTGGCTACATCTGGGTCTTTCAGAATTTCGATGTTAAAGGCAATTATTTTAACCTTAGTGCAGCATTTATTAAGCTTCAGTTGCAAGACACCTTTGACAAGGTAATAGTCAGACCCAATTTCGGCTCCTCTACATGATCTGGGTTCGTTGCAGAGATAGCAGATTTTCCTTTAATTAATATATAATTAATCAAATTCCTATGCCACAGAAATTATTTAGAAATGCCACTGTATTGTCGTAAGTGTTAGTTATCCTTAAACCATTAAGTTGCTTGTAGGAGACGTTCCCCATTGGCATTGCAACTACTAATACCAAAAGGATCTATCACCCTTGTCCAAAGGTCAGGGTCAGTACCAACTTTAACACTGAAGCCACCTAGCACAAGAGAAATATCTCCTTTCTCGATAGAATTCAAAATATCCTGAAGTTGTCTGTAAAACGTATCTTTCTCATTCTCATCTGTCTCCGTGTATAGCAATACAAGTCTTTAATCTTAGTTTTAAATTGAGCTGTAGGAAATCTTTCATTAACGCAGTCATATCCTAGAAGAGCATCACTGGCGTATCTTCTGAGAAGCAAAAATCTGTAAAAAAAAATCTACAAGTATTTGCTATCATCTCGTCTTGAAAAGAGGGGCGGGGGTGGCTCAGTCGGTAGCGCACCAGGCTCGTAATCTGTAGTTCCCAGGTTCGAGTCCCAGCTGGTCAGCGTTGAGTTTTAACTCCGCAAAATTCCCCGCCCTACCCACGGTCAGTAGGGGACACCGATGGGCTAGGAAAGGCCGCCGTCCGTCGGATGGGACGTTAAGCCGTGGCGCCGTGTGCGGGAGAACCATATCCTGTGCACGTTAAAGAACACGCTGTATGGCCTTGACGGGAGGCGACCATCTGATTCCCAACAGCTGTTCCAGTGGGTCCCCTCCCCCAACCTTCTCTGAGCCTTCGGGGTCCATGTGACTTGGCCATTTAGCCCATGGTGTGCAAAGAAGTGCCGCTCAGAGGTAAAACAACCTAACGTCCTGAAAAGAGAAAGTTAAGATTTTTTGCGACCTCTACCTGTTCATTAAATTTCTTGTAAACCTATAGTATTCAGATTATAATGCTGGAATTTCTGTGTGAGGGCATAACGAAAATAATCTCTATTTAGAGTCACCACATTACTTATAGCTGTGAAATAAAAATGTTTTATTGCATTTTTAAAGAAATTAAGTGTATTGAAAGATATGAGGCTAACATTATCAAGCAGCACCCAGACAGACGTAGAAATAATCTGACTTGTAAAAGTATATTCCTCATTAAGAGAGGTAAATTATTCAACCCAGAAACAAAAATCTTATTTTTGTAAGTGAAATAAAGTATTTTTAATTTGACAATAAGGAAAATGTCTTTTGGCAAACAGAAAGTTGATTAATCTGTTGTAATAAATTTCCTTATTACAATTAGAAGTTTTTTTTAATCATTCATTGTGAATTTTCAGTGTATTTCATTGCCTTATTCTTTTCGTCAGTTTTTATTAAGGAAATATTTTTGAGTGGCAATAACAGTTGTCGCAAAGTTACATTTCATAATATTATTAAGGGTTGGGTTGTTGTGTTGTTTTACCTCTGAGCGGCCCTTTTTTGCACACCATGGGCTAAATGGCCAGGTCACATGGACCCCGAAGACTCAGAGAAGGTTGGGGGAGGGGACCCACTGGAACAGCTGTTGGGAGACAGATGGTAGCCTCCCGTCAAGGCCATCCAGCGTGTTCTTTAACATTGGGTTGTTTTACCTCTGAGCGGCACTTTTTTGCACACCATGGGCTAAATGGCCAGGTCACATGGACCCCGAAGGCTCAGAGAAGGTTAGGGGAGGGGACCCGCTGGAACAGCTGTTGGGAGACAGATGGTAGCCTCCCGTCAAGGCCATCCAGCGTGTTCTTTAACGTGCACAGGGTATGGCTCTCCCGCACACGGGCCACGGCTTAACGTCCCATCCGACGGACGGCGGCCTTTCCAAGCCCATCGGTGTCCCCTACTGACCGTGGGCAGGGCGTGGAATTTTGCGGAGATAAATCTCAACGCTGACCCAGCTGGGACTCGAAACTGGGAACTACAGATTACGAGCCTGGCGCGCTACCGACTGAGCCACCCCCGCCCCCTATTATTAAGGTAAGGTTTTAATATTCGCACAGGGAAAGCCGCATGATATTCGCATCACCAAGGCCATTGGGGTGATGGCAATCACGATAGTTCAAATTTAGCTCTCCTTAGAGAAGCAGAGCTCAAGGGAGGATTTCTATGGGTTATAAATTTGCAAAAAAGTGCCGCTCAGAGGTAAAACAACCCAAACAACACATTCCTGTCTTAGTTAATGGCAGAGAAAGTAAATGTGGTTTATTAAACTCCTTAATGATGCAAGTAATTTACTTATCATATTCGGAAATGAATTAAAACCCATTTGAATATGTGTTATCGTTCTTATCAAAACTATTTCGTTGAAATTTCACTGTTCTTTTCACTGAAATTTAATAACACAGTGCATACTTCAGATGATGAAACGTCAAAGAACAAAATAAAAGATGAAAAAAGATAAAGACAAAATGTATTTCATTCATGATCATCAATATTACGTAAGGTTCAGTGGACTCTTTCATCATCTTAGTTCTCAAAGTATTACTACACAAAACTTACAAGCAATATTGACGGGAAATGAAGGAAACCTTCAGTTTCCCGATGATCAACTAGATTATATAAGACTTTAATAAGAAAGTATGAAAGTTGTTGGGTTGTTTTACCTCTGAGCGGCACTTTCTTGCACACCATGGGCTAAATGGCCAGGTCACATGGAGCCCGAAGGCTCAGAGAAGGTTGGGGGAGGGGACCCACTGGAACAGCTGTTGGGAGACAGATATGGTAGCCTCCCGTCAAGGCCATCCAGCGTGTTTTTTAATGTTGGGTTGTTTTACCTCTGAGCGGCACTTTTTTGCACATCATGGGCTAAATGGCCAGGTCACATGGACCCCGAAGGCTCAGAGAAGGTTGGGGGAGGGGACCCACTGGAACAGCTGTTGGGAGACAGATGGTAGCCTCCCGTCAAGGCCATCCAGCGTGTTCTTTAACGGTTGGGTTGGGTTGTTTTACCTCTGAGCGGCACTTTTTTGCACACCATGGGCTAAATGGCCAGGTCACATGGACCCCGAAGGCTCAGAGAAGGTTGGGGGAGGGGACCCACTGGAACAGCTGTTGGGAGACAGATGGTAGCCTCCCGTCAAGGCCATCCAGTGTGTTCTTTAACGTGCACAGGGTATGGCTCTCCCGTACACGGGGCCACGGCTTAACGTCCCATCCGACGGACGGCGTCCTTTCCAAGTCCATGGGTGTCCCCTACTGACCGTGGGCAGGGCGGGGAATTTTGCGGAGATAAATCTCAACGCTGACCCAGCTGGGACTCGAACCTGGTAACTACAGTTTACGAGCCTGGCGCGCTACCGACTGAGCCACCCCCGCCCCAAGTATGAAAGTAAAATATAAAACGTCCAAATTCCCTTGGATAATGAGTCCAATGTAACCATTGACTACAAGAATGAAAATAGAATATTTCCACAAGAGTGTGAAATCGAATCTGGACCAATTTAGATAAATTGTATTATTTATTCATTTAAATTATTGGCGACAGCAGTAGGTAATAAAATGGGAAAAATATTTTAAAGTTAAAAAATTAATGCACCTGTAAAACTTAACAATATACACGTAATATAACCATATGAAATCATTTTATTAATGAATTTATGCTATCCAAATTTGGCAACCATATTTAAAATCCTTCGTCACATTATTTATCCTAAAATATTGCGATCAGATCCTGTGGAATAGCATTAAAAAATCTGCTAGCCAGATATAAACAATTTCGCTGAACGAAAGACCTCTAAAGCCCTAATATTATTCAGAACCAACCGGTTTGAAAGTCTAGTATTTATTTTAAGTTCCCTAATAATCTGGCGATCCCACGTTTTTCTCTTCCAACCCCTAAAATTTGCGAGCCTTTATAAACGTAACTGGAGCTATCATATTTTCTTAATTTCATCGTCTGTTAAGTGTATGATTCTGAGCATATTTTAAGGGTTTTATATTTGATGTGTAAGCTCCTGCACAGGACAATATACCATACAACAAATAAGATTTAACCCAGTCAAAGTATATAATTTTCAAAACCGACAAATCAACAAAATTTCTAATGCAATAAATTTTTGGTATTGATTTAAATTCTTTAGAACTTCATTTATATTCAATCTCTACGTTAGTTTCCTATCAATCATCACACCGAAATATTTATAATTTTCCTTACTTGTAATGCAGGACAACCGCAATTTATTTGAGTACAAAATTCAGTGTGATACATAATTTTATTTATAAAATAATCATTGTTGTTTGCTCTTAATTTAAAATTAATATATTTGATTTTCTGTACATTTAAAAATAATTGATTTGATCTAAACCATTTTTTAATAATTAAAATGTCGCTGTTAACCATTTGAAAAATGTCCGCTATCATTACCTTCATAAAAGTTGCAGAGTCATCAGCAAATACAACCAACTTACCACATAGCTGCAAATCGCAAACATCATTAATAAATAAATATTTGAAAAAAGCAAAGGTTTCAGAACTGAACCCTGCAATACACCATACTTAATATTAATTTCAGCACTATTGGCATTACCAATTCTGACAAATTGCTTCCTGTCAATCATATAACTTCTCAACCATTTCAACATGATATCTCTAATTCCACATAGCTCCATTTTTTTAACGTAATTTTATAAGGAACTGAATCAAATGCCATTTTAATATGTAAAAAAAGCACCACAGAATTCTATTTATTATTAAAACTGCAAAAAACTTTGGATGTTAATTCCAAGATTGCTTCTTCGGTTCCTAATCCTTTTTTAAACTCAAATTGGTTGCTTGAAAAAAATTAGATTTATCCACAATCAGGATTAATTTTTTCTTTGCAACTTTATCAATGAGTTTAGAAAAGACAGATAACAAAAAACTGGACGATAATTATCCAGTAAATTTCTATCATCATGTTTGTGCCTTGGAATAACAATTGCTGTTTTTAAAGCATCTGGAAAGATAGGGTGTTGTAATAAGAGATTCACTAAATGAACTAAAATATCGGTAACCTCATGGTACACATTTTTAAAAATATAGTACGAGATGGAATCTGCACCTGTAGTATTGCTAATTTTTATTTGAGTGATTGCTTCAGAGAGATTGACATCTGACACATAAGTCATAAAAAAAAAGGAATTACTAAACTTTAAGCCAGATTACAGAAATCATCATTTGTAGGAATGCTATCAGAAACTTGTTCTAACAAAAGTTAATTATTAATTCCAGTGAGTTGGGTTGGGTTGTTTTACCTCTGAGCGTAACTTTTTTGCACACCATGGGCTAAATGGCCAGGTCACATGAACCCCGAAGACTCAGAGAAGGTTGGGGGAGGGGATCCACTGGAACAGCTGTTGGGAGACAGATGGTAGCCTCCCGTGTTCTTTAACGTGCACAGGGTATGGCTCGTCACACAGGTCGTGCACAGGGTAAGAATCCAGCGTGTTCTTTAACGTGCAGAGGGTATGGCTCTCCCGCACACGGGGCCACGGCTTAACGTCCCATCCGACGAACGGCGGCCTTTCCAAGCCCATCGGTGTCCCCTACTGACCGTGGGCAGGGCGGGGAATTTTGCGGAGATAAATCTCAACGCTCACCCAGCTGGGACTCGAACCTGGGACCTACAGATTACGAGCCTGGCGCGCTACCGACTGAGCCACCCCCGCCCCTAATTCCAGTGAAACAACTATTGAAATTGTTAACAAATTCCACAGGTTGTTGTTGTTGATATGAATATTTCCTGTTTTGATCTTTGGATAAATGCTCTCACTCCTTTTCTTACCACACGTCTTATTTATTCTATGCCAATTCCTTTTCGTATTATTCCGTTAATTAAAATTCATTGTTGACACTCTAATTTTTTTGTATAAATTATTTTTTGACACTAATTAAATCAACTAACATATTACGATATTTTTTTTAAATATTAAAGTTCATCCTGATTTAGTTTATTTAACTTATATTGATTATATAATTTATTTCTATGATTTGTCGAATTGATTATTGCCTCTGACATCAAGGCTTTAGTTTATTTAGTTTTTTTTTTATCTTGGTTACTAAGATAGAATTTTTAATTAGAGTGTTCAGATCATTACTAAAAAACTCAAAAGCTTTGTTTACATTAGTTTCGAAAAAAATCTCATCCGATGATTTCAATCTCAAGATATTTCTAAGTCGCTTTATTTCAGGTCTAAAAACTGCCTTATTTGAACAATGTGGTTTCTCAACTTTTATAAGTCCTTATATTGATGTTTAGACCAACGAAAAAGTGATCAGTAATATCAATTTGTACTATAAATGTAGTTATCGAATCAGGTTTAAAATTTCTAATGTAAAAGTGATCCAAACAAGTGCTAGAGCGCATCCTAGTCACACTTCTAATATATCTCGTGTCCTTTATAAAACAACTTCCTTATTAAACAACTTTTATCTTAGATAACTTCAATATTCTTATCATGAACTTTCACAACACCAGGAAAACATTTTTTCATTCAGACACGAAACAAGTTTTAAATTAATGCGAGCTCCAAAAGAAGTCACACTCATTATTATTACTCAGGGTTGGGTTGTTTTACCTCTTAGCGGCACTTTTTTTGCACACCATGGGCTAAATGGCCAGGTCACATGGACCCCGAAGGCTCAGAGAAGGTTGGGGGAGGGGACCCACTGGAACAGCTGTTGGGAGACAGATGGTAGCCTCCCGTCAAGGCCATCCAGCGTGTTCTTTAACGTGCACAGGGTATGGCTCTCCCGCACACGGGGCCAAGGCTTAACGTCCCATCCGACGGACGGCGGCCTTTCCAAGCCCATCGGTGTCCTCTACTGACCGTGGGCAGGGCGGGGAGTTTTGCGGAGATAAATCTCAACGCTGACCCAGCTGGGACTCGAACCTGGGAACTACAGATTACGAGCCTGGCACGCTACCGACTGAGCCACCCCCGCCCCTATTATTACTCAGAGTTCAATTGGTATCTTAATGAGGGTAAGTAGTTCAAAAGAATTTGATGCAGTAAAAAGGATTACATAACCAAGCAGATTACTGCCATAGCTTTAACACATTTCCATCGCTTTTAGATTCGGCAATTAGGAATGGTTAAGATTTATGAAAGAGAAGTGTAAATCGTAAGGATGTTGTTTAAAGCAAACCGCAAATTAATTTTGTTTGTATAATGTTGAAATGATATGTGAGATAAAAAATGACATAAAGTATTAGAGTTGTGATGACGTTTACTGTTAAATAGCCACATAAAGGTGGTACTGAGTACAAATTAATCACAACGAAGAAGGGCAGGTATGCAAGAGTGTGCATTGTATGCCAAAGTACCTCTTGCTTCAACTAATATCGGGCTCTTGCACAAGCTTAGTTCTCACAAGGTGCTACGTTGTACACGCCAGGTGTGTGGAGGGCGGAAGATGGATTCGTGTGTAAGGCCTCATTACGGTCTAATTGTACAGCAGAGGAGAAAATGTCGCAGCAGCATCAGCACCAAGCGAAGGGGGAGGTAGATCTCCAGTCATTAAAATCTTCGAGAGTTTTAATGAGAATTTCCTTTTTCCGTTGTAGGATTAGCAAGAGAACATGGCCAAGATTTCTGTAATGAAAGTGATAACGAGGCAGAAAGCTGCGACTTTTGGCGCCCGTGCTCATGGAACTCTTCTTTTTCAGCAATTAAAACTTTTAAAATTAAGTTACATCTGCTCGAACTAATTTCTTATGAGCTTATACCAAATTATAACTTTTTAAGCGGCGACTTCATTGTTAACGCTTTGTGGACCGAGAAGGCCAACAGAGCGTGAATATCGATTGATCAGTTTTATGATCGGTTTGACCGCTGCATGGCAACGGAAGCGGTCAGATGTCAAGTGATCTGTGAGGGCAAAATTAAGAACGAAATTCATTAAATGAAATGAAGGAGATTGATAAGAGAGTAACTAATGAAGAGTTGTTGGGTTGTTTTACATCTGAGCGGCACTTTTTTGCACACCATGGGCTAAATGGCCAGGTCACATGGACCCCGAAGGCTCAGAGAAAGTTGGGGGAGGGGACCCACTGGAACAGCTGTTGGGAGACAGATAGTAGCCTCCCGTCAAGGCCATCCAGCTTGTTCTTTAACGTGCATTGGGTATGGCTCTCCCGCACACGGGGCCACGGCTTAACGTCCCATCCGACGGACGGCGACCTTTCCAAGCCCATCGGTGTTCCCTACTGACCGTGGGCAGGGCGGGGAATTTTTGCAGAGATAAATCTCAACGCTGACCCAGCTGGGACTCGAACCTGGGAACTGCATATTACGAGCCTGGCGCACTACCAACTGAGCCACCCCCGCCCCACTGATTAAGTGATATAAAAGTATTACAAACGATAAGTTAATGATTATTATTAGAAAGAAAGTCAATTATCATTTTGCCTTGTAGCTTAAGCAGACTTCTTCAAACCCTCAGATGAAACTTCCCTTTCGACCTATTTGGCATTCACAGTTTCCCAGAGGGGCGGGGATGGCTCAGTCGGTAGGCGCGACAGGCTCGTAATCTGTAGTTCCCAGGTTCGAGTCCCAGCTGGATCAGCGTTGAGATTTATCTCCGCAAAATTTCCCCGCCCTGCCCCGGTCAGTAGGGGACACCGATGGGCTTGGAAAAGCCGCCGTCCGTCGGATGGGACGTTAAGCCGTGGTCCCGTGTGCGGGAGAGCCATACCCTGTGCACGTTAAAGAACACGCTGGATGGCCTTGACGGGAGGCTACCATCTGTCTCCCAACAGCTGTTCCAGTGGGTCCCCTCCCCCAACCTTCTCTGAGCCTTTGGGGTCCATGTGACCTGGCCATTTAGCCCATGGTGTGCAAAAAAGTGCCGCTCAGAGGTAAAACAACCCAACCCAACCCAACCGTTTCTTAGGGAGTAAGGTGCATACTTTCAATTTACAATGTTTCTTTCTTTGCAATAAGCGAGGTGTAAAATGCATCTCATTACTTTTTATCGACCTAACTATTGTAAGAAAAAAAAATTCTTATTAGGTAGGTGCAGGCCTGGATCTAGAAAAAAATAGGGGGGGGGGGATAAGTGCCAGATTTCCATTGCAGTATAACATTTCTCCTCCATTTTAGAAGATTTTAAATTTTTTTGAAAAATGTGTGAAATATCTTAGGTTTAAGAATATTTTGCCTGTATTATATTTACCAGCCGTCCCGTGGCCGAGTGGTTAGTGCGCTTGGCTACTGATCTACGGGACCTGGGTTCGAGCCCCGGGTAAGGCATGGATGTATGTGTCGTTTTTCTGCTGAGGTCCTGCCATCCTCTCAGATCTTCTACTATGGCATATAAACTGACAGGCTCCTGTCAGACCTCTGTGGCAAGCAGCTGCTTGAGGGAGTATTTATTATTTATATATTTACTAGCATTCTCGAAGCAAGATGTATCGCACCTTGCCCTCTCTTTGAGAATCTGACCCCCTGCATTCCAGAAACCTGATCTGATTAATATATTTTAAGAGTTATTCCTTTATATATAAAATAGATGAATAATGGATAAATATAACAGGGATATTTGTTGCGTAAAATAGAGAAGGTAGCGGTACGAATTTCGATTCATCGTTCGGAAACATCAGGTATCTGGAACGGTGTTGCGGTTAGTAATTTGTAAACACAAGTACCGGAATGGCGTTCCGATTCAGTGATATTGAAACACTTGTACCCGAACCATGCTTTGATTTAATTCGAACAATGCTTTTATTAATTGCTTCCCTTATTGAAAAAGTGATCTTCGCCACTGTTCAAAATTATTATTAGCTCCCACATACACTGCCCTACCAAAATATAGAGAATTCCTTGTTATATCCAAAATTCCCCCGCTCTGCCCACGGTCAGTAGGGGACACCGATGGGCTTGGAAAGGCCGCCGATTAGTCGGATGGGACGTTAAAGCCGTGGCCCCGGGTGCGGGAGAGCCATACCCTGTGCACGTTAAAGAACACGCTGGATGGCCTTGACGGGAGGCTACCATCTGTCTCTCAACAGCTGTTCCAGTGGCTCCCCTCCCCCAACCTTCTCTGAGCCCTCGGGGTCCATGTGACCTGGCCATTTAGCCCATGGTGTGCAAAAAAGTGCCGCTCAGAGGTAAAACAACCCAACAACCCAACCTTGTTATATCAATAGGAATGCAACTTCTATAATAGGCATTTAATGGAAAAATGCGACTGAAGATATATTAAAAATCATAATCCAAACTATATTATTTGCATCTGAGTATGATCTTTTTTCTTTATATCGATATTTCAACAACATTCGTTCAGTATTTAAAGAGTTATATGGAAGCTAGAATGTTTTACGACAGTAATACGTCTATATAAGAATTTACTTCAGAGATTAATTAAAACTTAAACAATAACTCTTGTTCAACCATTTAATAAAATAATATTCATTATGAAGATGCGCATTATTAATTCAAATTTTACAATTATGAATGATTTTTATAAAACAAGATAATTTATTGTTAAATATCTCAGTTTTCTGAATTTTTTAAAACCGATCAAATAGTGTTGAAAATCGAGATTTGAATAGATTTGATTATGATCTTTTAGTCACATTTTTCCATTTACTGTATGTTTCAGAAGTACAGCTTCGAATCTTGAATCCCATTGTCGTAACATGAAATTACCTTTAATATTTTGGTAAGGCGATGTTGAATGTTTCTGTTGCCAGTTGAAATAATTAGTGATCTCCGTTTGACCATTGGTGATGTATCGGATGTTGCATCTGTGAATTTATTTGAAATTTTCGAAATCAATTACACGAGTATCAAACGTTCATGTTTACATTATTTTCCATAAGCTTAGGTATTACATCGGTGAGTGAAATGGGACGATAATTGCGAGGATTTGATGCTTCACCATTTCGCTTAAAAACAAGCATAACTATTGCATGACGCCAATCCTGTAGGATATTGCCACTACTTAAACAAATATTGAAGAGTACAGATAATTTATCGCTGATGGAACTAACGAGATTCTTGAAAAATATTGATGGCAACCCATCAGGCTCTAGGGCAGAAGTAGTAGGAGTTTGATTAATGGTTTTCCTAATATTTTGTGGGGCGGGGGTGGCTCAGTCGGTAGCGCGCCAGGCTCGTAATCTGTAGTTCCCAGGTTCGAGTCCCAGCTGGGTCAGCGTTGAGATTTATCTCCGCAAAATTCCCCGCCCTGCCCACGGTCAGTAGGGGACACCGATGGGCTTGGAAAAACCGCCGTCCGTCGGATGGGACGTTAAGCCGTGGTCCCGTGTGCGGGAGAGCCATACCCTGTGCACGTTAAAGAACACGCTGGATGGCCTTGACGGGAGGCTACCATCTGTCTCTCAACAGCTGTTCCAATGGGTCCCCTCCCCCAACCTTCTCTGAGCCTTCGGGGTCCTTGTGGCCTGGCCATTTAGCCCATGGTGTGCAAAAAAGTGCCGCTCAGAGGTAAAATAATCCAATCCAACGTCACTGTCTTACGCCATTTTGATATCTGTACATGGTGCTAACTAGAGTGAAATTAGAAATTTATGGACATAGGGCAAGCTGCAGCGTTAAAGGGGGATTAATGAACAGAATATTTTGCGAATTTCTTACTTAAAATTATCGAATAATGGGAAACTACCGAATTTTAGAAAACATAAATATTGAAGTAACTGGAGAAATACCTGCATTGAAAATAAGACATTGAGACAACACGATGTTTTACTTATGTTTTCGTTTCTGAATCGGAAAAGTTATTTAGAAAATCTCTAAAGGCAAATATCTTAATTAGAAATTCGGTTTCATGTGTGAAACCGAGCAGACGAAGCCACATCAATTGTGGCAACTCTTGATGCATCACACTTTGGGCATCTAGGCTCTCTTAGAGTGGAGCTTAGTTGCCTTCATATGAGAGCCAACTCTCATCTTAATTTGTATCTAAAGACTAATGCTCCAAGCATCGCTGGGTAAGCAATTTGCATTAGAAAGATTTGGTTTACCATTAACTCTCAATGTAAATGGAATGGATATGTTGAAAATCCCTTGAGCGATGAGATAAAGGAGAGCATCTCCATTCCAAAGAGAAAAATGAAATCCTTTTTCTCTTCACACTAGGCTTGGGGCAGATAACGGTGAAATTAGCAGCAAAAGAGAAAGATAATCACCAGCAATTAAATGACAATAAACCATTTGTCTGTAGAATTTTATTTTAAATATTTCTTTATCAATATCGAAAATTGTTATGATGAGCTGTTCAGGTTATTATTGGACATTATCATTCGATGTTTGTAATTTTGATAATATATGTTTCATACTGACAGTTTCCAATGTTTTGTCTCTAAGCTGTTCTTTGGGAAACATACAAGGACAGAGCTGGGTTGTTTTACCTCTGAGCGGCACTTTTTTGCACACCATGGGCTAAATGGCCAGGTCACATGGACCCCGAAGGCTCAGAGAAGGTTGGGGGAGGGGACCCACTGGAACAGCTGTTGGGAGACAGATGGTAGCCTCCCGTCAAGGCCATGCAGCGTGTTCTTTAACGTGCACAGGGTATGGCTCTCCCGCACACGGGGCCACGGCTTAACGTGCCATCCGACGGACGGCGGCCTTTCCAAGCCTATCGGTGTCCCCTACTGACCGTGGGCAGGGCGAGGAATTTTGCGGAGAAAAATCTCAACGCTGACCCAGCTGGGACTCGAACCTGGGAACTACAGATTACGAGCCTGGCGCGCTACCGACTGAGCCACCCCTGCCCCATTCAGAAGTCTCTATGACACTCTCCTGTCAGACCTCTGTGGCAAGCAGCTGCTTGAGGGGGTATTTATTTTAGAGCCGTCCCGTGGCCGAGTGGTTAGGGCGCTTGGCTACTGATCTACGGGACCTGGGTTCGAACCCCGGGTAAGGCATGGCTGTTTGTGTTGTTTTCTGCTGAAGTCCTGCCATCCTCTCAGATCTTCTACTATGGCATATAAACTGACAGGCTCCTGTCAGACCTCTGTGACAAGCAGCTGCTTGAGGGGGTATTTTTTTTATTATTATGTGACTAAAAGTTCTCCAGTCTTGTGTGACTGCAGAGCTGTAAGGCTAACCCTAAGGAACTATAAATAGTCAACCTCCTATTGCGCATCCCAGCAACAGAACGATAGCACTGATGATAAGGAAACAATAAAAGGTCACATCATTTTCAATAATTGTCTGCTGATATGTTCATCAGTCAGGAGAGACTGTGTTGTTTCGCATATACTACATCTCTTTGGAAGTCTACATGGCATTATTGATTGGGTCGCCACTCTATGACACTGGCATCGGATTGAAAAATCCGCCAACCTAGAAATAAATGTTTAACGTCCTCTAAGGTCTAGAGCCGGGGACGCAACAGTACCTTTGTGAGGAAGGATTCTGACAGGAGCAGGATTTGTAAATGGTATTGCGCAGCAACGGAGCATGCTCCTGAATTATAGATGGAGGGAAAATAAAGGTCAAACAAATGACCTTGGACACCTGCTTTGAGAGATCAGCTTCTTCTGTTACTAGATCCTCCAGTAATCCACATGACACTGCAGAAAATACAAACTATTGGAATTCTTTTAAATTAACAACAGATATTCATTTACAAATGGCGATTTCAATGTAAGCCGTTCCGTGGCCGAGTGGTTAGCACGCTTGGATACTAATCTAAGGGACCTGGGTTCGAGTCCTGGGTAAGGCGAGAGAGAGATGATGGATGTTGATGGATGTTTGTGATGTTTTTCTGCTGTGGTCCTGTCTTCCTCACAGATCTTCTGCTATGGCATATAAACTGACAGGCTCCTGTCAGACCTCTGTGGCTAGCAGCTGCTTGAGGGGGTATTTTTTCAATGTATCTACAGAGTTCTTAACATTGATAAATATGTTCTTACTCTGAATTGTTTAATTTGTTAAAGAGGGAACTGCCTGCGATTAATTTATCGTTACTACTGCATTTATTGTAGCAAGTACTCATGGACATTCATTTACTTCAATGTAGGGCACATAAATAGTGGAATAAAGTGCTAATAATTTGAAAATGGGTTGCATGATTCTTAGACAGCACAAAGGTTTGCATTATTAATTGCCAAGACGCAGGGATGGTCATTCATCTCAATTTCTTCCCACAGAAAAAAAAAACATTTTTTTCAAGTTGAAAAAGTTGTTGTTGAACATTAGAGCTGATCCATATACCTTTAATCATATGACATCCACTGATAGCATACTTTTCGAAAAGAGATTCTTGGCATTGTTCCAACTCAACCATCAAAATTGAATGTGAAGCAAAAACCAAGAGAACTGTGTGAAGGTTGTTTCGCAACAGCTAATGTCTTGAGATATATAAATTCCTTTTTTTGGCTATTCTTTATCCTCACTGTTTTGAGCTGCAGATTTAAAAAAATTGCTATCGAAACAAAAAATAAAACTCCTGGAAATATTACCAGATAAGAAAGTGTTCGCTTGTTTCTTGGCCGTTTCGTGAATTGCAAAGAAAGTAATCAGACCCCGCCTACAGATTGTTAGCAAACGAACTTCAGACTTAATATTGCCCTTGCGCACATCGTAAATTGCAGCGTCACAGTTACTTATAGAGAGAATGCCCTCATTAGGGTCTGTAATGTGCTCCAGACGAGTCGAGCGATTCTCTGACCACATGTTTAGCGACTTTCAAGTCTCTCGCTCAGTGTGTGTAACGCCGAAACTTATCAGTGAGCTAAGGGGCTGAATGCTCACTGTGAGTGAGGGTAATGAAATGCTCCCTTCTGCCGCTTTCAACATCATTCCACATTAATGCTAATGGCTCTCGTTTCTACCCTAACGGTTTGCGGTACTCGCTTTAAGCTGATATTAATTATTTTGACATTTGGAATAAGTTATCATCTCCTGAGGCATATTCGCAGCTCTCAGTTTGTATGATGAATGCGTTTTTCTCAAAAATGTAATAGATGGCTTGTCTCAACATCTCTTGAGGGATGAGATAAAGCGGAAGATTTTCTACGTTCTATGCAGACATCGTGCGTATGTTTATATAAGAAGCCTCTCTCTAGAAAACAAATAATCATTATTTTATGCTATGCGAAATTTGCATAGATGATTTTTTGATAAACACGCCTTTTCCAGTGACCATTTGATTATTTCTTAATGAAACTTAGTAAGATATTAAATACACACTAATTGTACCAGGTGTAACATATGCCGATGTAGTAGATCTTAATGAACATACTCCGATATAGTTTTGCATAGTGATGCTGTATTTAAAAAAATCACCGAAGAGTAAATTTAATACGCAGCTGCGGCGATTGTCACATCAAATAAAACATGTTTCTAAGGTTAGCTGAAACATCATGACACACGTACCTAATCTTTTTATCGGTATATATATATACGTATCACGCGACTTTAATGCAGTTGCGATGTTTTAATAAACACTTTAATATGACGATACGACGTCTGCATCCCATGAAACATGTTGTCGAGGAAACCTGAAGCATCACGGCAGAAGTGGAAGCCAGATGAGTTGTAAACATCCTTATCCTTTTACATACATTCAGTGCTCATTGAATTATGACCACTCCATGACATGTCAATGGGAAGCTAATTTCGATGTTCCGTGGGGCGGGGGTGGCTCAGTCGGTAGCGCGCCAGGCTCGTAATCTGTAGTTCCCAGGTTCGAGTCCCAGCTGGGTCAGCGTTGAGATTTATCTCCGCAAAATTCCCCGCCCTGCCCACGGTCAGTAGGGGACACCGATGGGCTTGGAAAGGCCGCCGTCCGTCGGATGGGACGTTAAGCCGTGGCCCCGTGTGCGGGAGAGCCATACCCTGTGCACGTTAAAGAACACGCTGGATGGCCTTGACGGGGAGACTACCATCTGTCTCCTAACAGCTGTTCCAGTGGGTCCCCTCCCCCAACCTTCTCTGAGCCTTCGGGGTCCTTGTGACCTGGCCATTTAATATATTGGTGCAAAAAAGTGCCGCTCAGAGGTAAAATAACCCAACCCAACCTAAGTTCTTGGGAAAGAAGTCGAGATGCGGGTGCAAGAAATGGATCTTCAAAGACATTCGGCAGCCAAGATTTTCATAGTTTTTAATGAGATTTTGAATGAGCTGATGGTAGTTTTCTTCTTTGTGATTCCCGAGAAAATCATGAACCACAGACGTGAAGGATTTCCATGCAGCGCGCTCCTTCATATTCAGTTTTTCTTCGTATCATTCAGTAGCTTCCTGATCTGAGGACCAACAGAGATCCCTTCTTTGAGTTTGACATCACTTAGTTTTGGAAATTTTTCCTTCAAGTTCAAAAACCCTTCACCAGTTTTGTCCATAGCCTTTACAAGTTTTTCATAAGCTCCAGTTCGATGTGTAGTGGTGGGAGCAGAACATCAGAGGGGGCAACTTATATCTCACATTACTCTTTCCAGGAATAAAAAACATCTCTTTTAGGTCAGTTTTTTGTTTTGTAGTGTTCCTTTCTGGCCCTTTTCGTTTTGTAGTGTTCCTTTCTGTGTTTGTGGGACTACTGTCCAACAAACAGAGAAAAAGCAAATTTTGTGAAGCCTCCTTGAATCCCGAGCAAGAGAGATATGACTTTTAAATCACCTCAAATTGTCCACTTAAACTGGCCATATTTTATAGCAGTCAGTATTTTTTCAATGCTTTCATAAGTTCCCTTCGTTCCCACAACGTGTGTCCCTGTAATGGAAGGTTTTTGGTTTCATTTATGCAAAAGAACATTTTTAAGTTGAATTTTGACGAATCTATAAATAGACGCCATTTTTTGGGGTCGTGAGTTGTTCCAATTTCTTCTATCAGCCCTGAAACATCTGTGAAGAAACACAAACAATCTTGCATATCATAATAAGCAGATAAAGCCAAATTTCATTTTTTGAACAGAGAAACTCTGGTACCCTTGGCCCGAAGATTCCACTCTTGAAGTCTTGAACCTAAAATCTCAGCTTGTTGTTTGGAAAGTCCTAGGTCTCGAACACGATCATTTAGTTCATTTTGCTGAATCAGATGAGGCTCGTCTAACTTTTTAGGGGTGTATGTAGGATCAGGATATGTATGAGCCTCAAAGTCTTCCTCTGATGAATGTGAATACATCTCCTCTCAGTTGGTTGGGGGGCGGGGGTGGCTCAGTCGGTAGCGCGCCAGGCTCGTAATCTGTAGTTCCCAGGTTCGAGTCCCAGCTGGGTCAGCGTTGAGATTTATCTCCGCAAAATTCTCCGCCCTGCCCACGTAGGGGACACCGATGGGCTTGGAAAGGCCGCCGTCCGTCGGATGGGACGTTAAGCCGTGGCCCCGTGTGCGGGAGATCCATACCCTGTGCACGTTAAAGAACACGCTGGATGGCCTTGACGGGAGGCTACCATCTATCTCCCAACAGCTGTTCAGTGGGTCCTCTCCCCCAACCTTCTCTGAACCTTCGGGGTCCATGTGACCTGGCCATTTAGCCCATGGTGTGCAAAAAATTGCCGCTCAGAGGTAAAACAACCCAACTCAGTTGGTTGGAGGTGTTGGTATAGAAGGATCTTCTCCATGAGGAAATACCATTATGGCTGAAGGCACATTTGAATATTGTATTTTTTTTTGGAAAATTCCGACACTTCAGTTAAACAAAAATTGCAATCATGCAAGTGACTAGTTGGTTCACGCCGAACCATTGGAACTATAAAGGGCATGGATTTTATCTTGTCTTTCAACCATTACTCTTTCCAGGAATAAATTTTATTATTATTTTATTATTTATTTTCTCAGGCCAACAAAGCACGAAATACAGCACACATGTGGAGCCCATGTTTTGCCTTGATCTCCAACATGACATCCAAAATATAAATTATAGGCTTTCTTCACAATCTTTGTCAAAGAACGACTTTGGGATTTTAAAGCATAATTTCCACACACATAACAAAACTTATCTGACACATTAACACATCCGCAACGCTGCCTTTGTGCCATTTAAATGCCAAAATTCACTCTTAAACCTACAACACGTGTTTCTCGTACAATGGAAACAACAAGAATGGCGGTCTGAGGTTAGGTTAATGTTACATGTTTTCTCCCACTTGGCAATCAGTGTTGACAGCCACAAAAAATAAAACATCTAGTATCCTCCCAGTTGCCTGGTGGTGTTGGTATTGGAAGATCTTAATAGGAATCAAAAATGACCAATAACATAAAAACATGATGTGCTAGCCATTTTTTAAGGCCAGATCTGAAATCAGCACCTGAAAAATAGTTAAAGGCAGCTACAGTTGTTATAAAAATCTTGTAAACCAGGTAATTAACATCAGTAAAGCCAATCGCAAGATACTTAAACAAAATTGACGAACGATATAATTGACGACAAAATCAAAAACGATATAATTGAAAACAAATTTGACGAACAAAATAAACAAATTTACCGAATTATTTCAATTTTAATTTATTTTAATTTTAATTTTAATTCTTTTTTTATTAAACTTTCAAAATGATGCTTTTTGTTAAAATAAATCAACTTTTGAGGTAAATTTTTATGTCTGGCACTGATGGTTTTCAATATTCAAACTTCCATATCGTTTTAAATGCTGAAGGAATCATATTGAAAAATCGAGATTTAGATAGATGTACCTGAGAGATAAAATTTACCATTAGTGAGATTTTACCATAAGGAGTATATTAATAATAAGCTTTTTTAAAAAAATATATATATATTAATAATAAAGCTTTTTTTAAACAGTTTTTTTAATATAAGCTTTTTTAGACAGAGTTAGTTTTTTAAACAAGTTATAGAGCATCTAAATTAGCTTCCCATTGGCATAAGATTAAGGTGACCAGTATTTAGAGAAAGAAATCCGGGTAGGTTTCAAAATTCAGTTTGGAGAAAATCCGACATTTGACCATTCAAGGCCAAATGGAGGTCAGATAAGAGCCAAACATTGATCTACGGAGGGCGAGAAACGTGAATATTGGTGTCTTGGGTTGTTTCGGATTGTAGATGTAGGAAACTTACATTTCGGATCCGAAGATCCCTTCGACGCCAAAGGCCATATTTAGGTTTACCTCTGCTAGAGTTGGGTTGGGTTGTTTTACCTCTGAGCGGCACTTTTTTGCACACCATGGGCTAAATGGCCAGGTCACATGGACCCCGAAGGCTCAGAGAAGGTTGGGGGAGGGGACCCACTGGAACAGCTGTTGGAAGACAGATGGTAGCCTCCCGTCAAGGCCATCCAGCGTGTTCTTTAACGTGCACAGGGTATGGCTCTCCCGCACACGGGGCCACAGCTTAACGTCCCATCCGACGGACGGTGGCCTTTCCAAGCCCATCGGTCTCCCCTACTGACCATGGGCAGGGCGGGGAATTTTGCGGAGATAAATCTCAACGCTCACCCAGCTGGGACTCGAACCTGGGAACTACAGATTACGAGCCTGGCGCGCTACCGACTGAGCCACCCCCGCCCTACCTCTGCTAGAGAGTTAAAAATCGGTATCATGTTGGACCGTATATCATAGAAATGTGAAATTTTGGATACAATGGCTCTTTGAGGTCAAAGATAAAATTTTGATGTATTGGTGTTGGAGAGTTGAAAATTGGTTGACTAGGGCTGTTTCAGGTAGTAGAATTTAGAAACAAGAGAAATTGTCAGATCCGGTGTCGCGTTCAAGGTCAAATAGAAGTCGGAGTGATGGTCTAGAAATCAAGAGATGTCGAAGGCTCCGATTGATTTCAAATATTCATTAGTTGGATGAAGATTAAAATCATTATTTGTTATATTGGATCTAAATTTCCCTTTTGTTTGACTTTTTAAAAAATTAAACTTCCAAAATATGAAAAACACCCGCTGTAAAAATGACCCAACCATATCACTATTGAACGATACCAAGAGAGGAAAAAATACCGAAACACGACGCCGGGAATCTTGAAATTTGAACTCTGCTAGCCGTAAAGGATCGGATGTTGTAATTCAAATGGTGAATTTTAGTTGCAGAAAGAGTTGCAGGTTCAGAAGTCAGAAATCTGAAGACACTTTTTAAAGATCCAGAGGTCGAACGAACTGAACTGGAGATCTGTTGAAGTAAAACTAACTGAGACAGAAAGGCTGATTTCATATTCCATATTTCATCGTGTGTCATATAAAAGGAAGCTAAAGAGAAAACAAATAATGAAAGAGGATGCTCCGACTTTATCGCGAAGCTTCTAGAATCGCTTCTATAGATTTTCATATGAAGGGTTGGGTGGTTTTACCTCTGAGCGGCACTTTTATGCACACCATGGGCTAAATGGCCAGGTCACAAGGACCCCGAAGGCTCAGAGAAGGGTGGGGAAGGGGACCCACTGGAACAGCTATTGGGAGACAGATGGTAGCCTCCCGTCAAGGCCATCCAGTGTGTTCTTTAACGTGCACAGGGTATGGCTCTCCCACACACGGGGCCACGGCTTAACGTCCCATCCGACGGACGGCGGCCTTTCCAAGCCCATCGGTGTCTCCTATTGACCGTGGGCAGGGAATTTTGCGGAGATAAATCTCAACGCTGACCCAGCTGGGACTCGAAATTGGGAACTACAGATTACGAGCCTGGCGCGCTACCGACTGAGCAACCCCCACCCCTCTTCATATGAAGGATGAAGCATAAAGAGTTAAGACGTATTTCAGCTCGTGTTTAAGTAAGCATTCGCCCATCTTCCATTAAGCCCTTTGTAATTTATCTCGGCAATGTTTTAAGTTAAGATTCCTTGCATATCGGATAACATTGACTGAAGATAAACGAGATAGCGAGAATCGAGCTGCAGCAAGTGTCTTCAGTCCGGAGGAAATATTTCTCCCGGCAGCACATTTGCTTTGTCATCTTGTTTAGGAATCTTCGAAAAAAGAAACAGACGTATGAAGCAGATGTTATAGATAACATCAAGAAGGACTTTGTCAGGGAATAATTTTTCATCTTGTTTCTTGGCTATCATCAATTACGAAACAGCAGAATCAAATCTTCCCCTTGTTGAATGCAAGGAGCTCCTTCACCCTCTGTTCACCGCCGGGCATTCATTTGTCTCACCTGATGACTTCCAGGGGAAGAGAGAGACTCTCAGCCGCTGCCCGATGCTTGCCTCTAGGACTAGACTGATGAGGAATCCCGTGTGCCTTTGCTTACTTTTCAGATCCTCGTCGGAGGAGATGAAGGATGCAAACAGAAAAGGAAGTTTCTTGGCGTGGAAATGTAAAGAGAATACGAAAACAAAGGATGGAAAAGAGAGCAGTCTAAATTCAACAAAATATTTGATGAAACAGAAATTTTTTTTAAAGAAATCTAACTCTAATTAAACAAACAACGTGGAGATTATCACAGCGTACAAACTATCCAAAAAACGCATAAAGAAATCTAAAGGGAAATTATATAAAGCAATCAATGCGATTGTAGTCAAACAATAAACTTTTCGTTATTTTTCTTTAGCTATATACCCAGCATCGGATTAGGTGGGAAGGGTTACTAATAATATCTAGCATTATTTTAAATAAAATTAATATGTTTTTGAACTTGAGTAAAATTTTAAATTGGTAACAACAATATTAAACTCAAAGAAATGAGGGTTGGGTTGTTTTACCTCTGAGCGGCACTTTTTTGCACACCATGGGCTAAATGGCCAGGTCACATGGACCCCGAAGGCTCAGAGAAGGTTGGGGGAGGGGACCCACTGGAACAGCTGTTGGGAGACAGATGGTAGCCTCCCGTCAAGGCCATCCAGTGTGTTCTTTAACGTGCACAGGGTATGACTCTCCCGCACACGAGGCCACGGCTTAACGTCCCATCCGACGGACGGCGGCCTTTTCAAGCCCATCGGTTTCCCCTACTGACTGTGGGCAGGGCGGGGAATTTTGCGGAGATAAATCTCAACGCTGACCCAGCTGGGACTCGAACCTGGGAACTACAGATTACGAGCCTGGCGCGCTACCGACTGAGCAACCCCCGCCCTAAAGAAATGAGGTATAAGATTTTTATTCATTCATTTATGTTTCATTTCTGATGACATGGGGGGGGGGGAATCTTTAAGTGTCCCAGACCCCAGAATTGTTTAATACCATCCTGTGTATACCCTATAAAAGCAGAAGCCAATTGACGAAAGAAAGGTTTAGATTTTCACTCTAACTGTCTCAGTTGTTCTTTATTCCCTGGAATAATTAATTTTCTCAGCAACTTAAACGTTTTCTTTCTATTAAGATCTTTTTCCATCATATTTCTGTTTTGTGCACAAAATAATGATAGACTCTTGGAAGACTTCATAGAGCTGCCTCCGCAGAAAATTTATTACAACAGTACCATAGACAATTCATACGTTGATCACAATTGGTGGTTTATTTCAGTGAGTATTGGCTACTGTCATGAAATTTTCCTTCTAATAATGATAAAGAAAAGTGATGCTTTTTAAAGATTGTTTAAAAGTGTTCGTTGATGCCTTTACGCAAATGCAGCGCTGGATTAACCATTAAGAAAAATAAACACGTGCTTAGGGCGTCAAGGGAAAGGGAGGAACCACAGAATTTCCCCCCTGCTATCATGCTCTTAACTTGGGAGGGTCTCTTTGGGAGGGTGATTTAAAATCGTTTTCAATAAAGTATTGCATTGCCATTTTTTTCCTTATAACAATTTTATTAAACTAGTGTTGAAACTTTGAATTCATTTTTCTGTTGCTCTAGTTATAAGTAAATAATTTGCTTATATCGCTTACTGCTATTTAGGTTAAATAAAATAAAAAATACAGTTTTTATTTAATATAGCTGTGGAGTCTGGCCTGGAAGAAAACTGTTTTCAATATCTCATTCGCTTTTAGCGCTTATTGAGTGTTAATGTCTTGTCTGTTAACCAATGGAAGGGCCGAGGAGGGGGGTGCGGGTGGGGAGCACCACTGCTGGGCTGTGCTTAGGGCTTTAGCCCGGCACTGTGCAATAGTTGGTGGACTATTCCTGGCTTCAGAAATTAGATTTTTCTTCTGTGTGATTTATAATACCTGCTGTACGACTATTGAGTATCTGACTATGAGCAACATCTCGTAAGTATATATGCATACTGCATAAAATTTCTATGTTCCCTGTAGATTTTAAAAACTCATGATAACTCCCGATCATATGAATTACTTGGAAGAGGGCGCCGCCGTTATTTCTCTCATAATCCTTACTTGAGCAAGCGGGAAAGCACAACGGACTTAGCTTAGCTGGTTGACATAGCAACTGGCTACTTAAGTAGGAGATCCCGAGTCCTGGAGATGTTGATGTAGGTTTTTTTTTACGCTTTTCTATATTTGATTAGTATCCTGTCTTCAAAACTGTGCGCTTCTTATCTGCTTTTTGACGCCTTTCATCTGATTCGTGATAAAATGTATATACGTATCTGGATAGTTAAATATCCTGAAGGTGAGAGAGTTAATGAAATTTTGATGTTTTAAACAATTCAAAAATGCATTTATTAAATCATTTTGTTGTATAATTCTATGTGAATTTTATGTCAATTCTATCAGCTGAGAAAAAGGAATTCGAAACGCATAATGTTGAAAAGGAAAATTCCAATTGCCAATATAATCAAGTTTCTTTTTGCCTCACAAAACGAAATTGTCGTTGATGTTATAAATTACGCAAATTACTTTTTTTATTTTCTCAACATAAATCAAACACTATTATCCCTTTCAGAAACATTTAGGCCAACGAACGTCTGCATGCGGTTGACAAAATCTCATCTGATCACAATCCGGTTTTCCTTGCACTTAGGATAATCATTGAAGTATCATAAATTGAGATAATAAAAAAAATCATCTCAAGAAGAACATTAGAAGTTTCCAAAAAATAAAAAAGGGAACATTAAAACACTACCCAAACTATTGAGGGCATTAGTTACAAAAATCAGTATTTCAACAAACAACTTTGCTTTTAGTCTTGCATGTAAAAACTACGTAGAATAAAAAAACACAACCGACTTTTCAAAGAGACCACTGACCTCATTAAAAGACAAAATGTAAGACATAAATCTTGGGGAAAACACAAGACAACTAAGAAACAAGATTGAATTATCTTCATGTCATTGTTAAGAAAAACTGTAAATGAGCATAGAAATCACAAGCGAGCTAGTAAATTTGAATCATAAAGGACAATTCCTTCTAAAACGAGCAGAATCTCCGAAGCTCGGTCACTTCGCGAGTGAAACAGTTGAGTTCACAAAGTTTTTGTCACTGGAAAGGGTTGGGTTGGGTTGTTTTACCTCTGAGCGGAACTTTTTTTACACACCATGGGCTAAATGGCCACGCAACATGGACCCCGAAGGCTCAGAGAAGGTTGGGGGAGGGGACCCACTGGAACAGCTGTTGGGAGACAGATGGTAGCCTCCCGTCAAGGCCATCCAGCGTGTTCTTTAACGTGCACAGGGTATGGCTCTCCCGCACACGGGGCCACGGCTTAACGTCCCATCCGACGGACGGCGGCCTTTCCAAGCCCATCGGTGTCCCCTACTGACCGTGGGCAGGGCGGGGAATTTTGCGGAGATAAATCTCAACGCTGACCCAGCTGATACTCGAACCTGGCAACTACAGATTACGAGCCTGGCGCGCTACCGACTGAGCCACCCCCGCCCCATCACTGGAAAGGCATTTCACTCCAAAATGAAATCCGACTGATGACATTTCGAACATCAGTTGCTAAGCTGATGCTTTTGGACGAAACAAACCTGAATTTTCTTCAAATGTGCTGCATTTCGAAACGTAAAACTGTTTTTGAAAAATCTTAAAAAAGCATCTTTCTTTTGCTTATTAATCGTCAGGAAATATTTGTTAAGATTGCAACATTTCTAGTTTCAATTGGAGCATACAACTTCCCAATGAATTCTGTAGCATTATGAACACTATGCGTTTCGCCAAAATTACCTACTCAATAACTTGCTTTCATGCAAGATATTTAAAAAGTATCCTGAATAAATTCGATGCTTTTCCACAACAAGCAAATACTCTGCCCCCGAACAATTTGGTTTAAAGAAAAAAAAATATTGTACAGAGTAGTAAATAGTCGATCTAAAACAAAAAAAAATGTAGTGGCTTTTCTAGATTTGAAAACAAAAACGCATTGACAGAGCAAAAAGGGTTCGTTTCACACTTATAAAAAAAATATATATATATATATATATACAGTGGACCTTCGTTATAGCGCTGCTCGCTATACCGCGCACTCGGTTATAGCGCGGGCGATGTTCGCGATAAGTTCAAACATGTTTATACAGGTCCGTGCGGCGTTAGTGAGTATCGCATTTTATTGTTACTGCGTATTGAGTAATTGTGTATGTATTGAGTTCCTGCATGTATTTTGAATAGTGTTTAATTATTGTATGCATGATGAGTAAAAGAAAAGCTTACAGTGTGAAATTTATTGCGTCGCCACCGCGCCGCTCGGTATAACGCGGTTGTTGTTTCCCGCCCGACATGCGCGTTATATCGGGGATCCACTGTATATAAATACCCCCTCAAGCAGCTTCTTGCCATAGAGGTATGACAGGAGCCTGTCAGTTCATATGCCGCAGTAGAAAGTCTGTGAGGATGGCAGGACCTCAGCAGAAAAACAACACAAACATCAATGTCTTATCCGGGGCTCGAACCCAGGATCAGTAGCCAAGCGCGCTAACCATTTTTTGCATGCATTAATTCTTGTCAGGAGAAAATTGCTTACCACCAGCGCAAACCGTAGTGGAAGCAATTGAGACTATGAGACTGCGCAGTTAACGAAATGACGATTCTCGTAGATCAATCAATGATCTATGGTGTAATTGTTGATCCTTGGTACTATTAGCTGATTAATAAGTAACTGATAATTAGGTAAACCAATCAACTGTAAGAATCATAGATGTCTTAACTGCGCAGTTTTAAATTCTCAATAGTTTCCACTTACGTTTCGCGGCTGCTTAACGCACAGGGTTGGGTTGGGTTGTTTTACCTCTGAGCGGCACTTTTTGCACACCATGGGCTAAATGGCCAGGTCACATGGACCCCGAAGGCTCAGAGAAGGTTGGGGGAGGGGACCAACTGGAACAGCTGTTGGGAGACAGATGGTAGCCTCCCGTCAAGGCCATCCAGCGTGTTCTTTAAGGTGCACAGGGTATGGCCCTCCCGCACACGGGGCCACGGCTTAACGTCCCATCCGACGGACGGCGGCCTTTCCAAGCCCATCGGTGTCCCCTACTGACCGTGGGCAGGGCGGGGAATTTTGTGGAGATAAATCTCAACGCTGACCCAGCTGGGACTCGAACCTGGGAACTACAGATTACGAGCCTGGCGCGCTATCGACTGAGCCACACCCGCCCCTAACGCACAGGAATTCCCAATTCTAATTTGCCAAGGTTTTTTGTTGTATGTAGAGAATCTGTTAAGAAATGCCCCAAAGCTTTCGCTGCTTGGTTAAATCCTGCCCCATATATTCAAATCATCTGATATCCATAGGATGGATTCAGTAAGACCATCATCAACACCAAAAAAATATAGCAGTATTCTTTACACACAGTAGAATGTACACTATTCTATCTGCTGATATTGTAGAAATCCGATTTAATATAATAAATAAATAAATAAATTTAAGAATAAACTTTGCATCTTGGTGCTACAGTCGCTCAAAAAATATCCGAACACTATGGTGGAGTACAGAATTCAGAAAAAATATCTGTCAACGATGTTTTTAGAAATCAGTGATCTGGCAACCTTCGTGTCACGAAGGGTGTTTCACTATAGGTCATGGGTTGGGTTGTTTTACCTCTGAGCGGCACTTTTTTTGCACACAATGGGCTAAATGGCCAGGTCACAAGGACCCCGAAGGCTCAGAGAAGGTGGTACCCTCCAGTCAATGCCATCTAGGGTGTTCTTTAACGTGCACAGTATATGACTCTCCCACACAGGGGACCACGGTTTAACGTCCCATCCGACGGACGGCGGCCTTTCCAAGCCCAACGGTGTCCCCTACTGACCGTGGGTAGGGCGGGGAATTTTGGGGAGACTAGGTCATGGGGTAGCGGACATTTGATATGCATATATTATATATATATATAATTCGTAATATATATTTTATTCCTATTATTCTTATTATTATATTATTCCTACAAAATTCAACATGCTATTGTACATTGTGGTGGAAACCCCTTTTCTTTATGATATATATCTTGCAATGAATGTTTTTTGATATACGAGGGTAAGTCAAGAAAGTAAGGTTGTCTGTTTGTTCCCAGCTAAACTAACAAACATCTGTTGCTGTGCCATCACCGCATGTTAGTACCAAATAGGATCATTAAACGATGGCAAAGCATCATTGTTACACACCCGTGCTGTGAGGCACAGAGTCGGAGAGAACATGGCGAAGGAACTGCAAGGGTATACGAAGAGGAGATATCGGAAATAATTCTGCTTTTGTGGGCACAAAATACCGAACCAGAGGAAATCCATTAATAGTTTGTGATTGTGTACGGCAGGGATGTCCTCTCAGTACAACACGTGAGCAAATAGTGCCATGAGGTCGAAAATGGTCAAGTACGGCAGGGATGTCATCTCAGTACAATGCGTGAGCAAATAGTGCCATGAGGTCAAAAATGGTCATGTACAGTAGCTCAAAAAAGTATCCGAACACTACGGTTGATTACAAAATTCGGAAAAAATATCTGGCAACGATTTTTTCAGAAATTAGTGATCTGGCAACCTTCGTGTCACGTGACTCAAAGGTTGCCAGATCACTAATTTCGAAAAAAATCGTTGCCAGGTATTTTTTCTGAATTTTGTAATCAACCATAGTGTTCGGATACTTTTTTGAGCGACAGTACGGCAGGGATGTCCTCTCAGTACAACAAGTGAGCAAATAGTGCCATGAGGTCAAAAATGGTCATGTACGGCAGGGATGTCCTCTCAGTACAACACGTGAGCAAATAGTTCCATGAGGTCGAAAATGGTCGTGTACGGCAGGGATGTCCTCTCAGTACAACATGTGAGCAAATGGTGCTATGAGGTCGAAAATGGTCGTGTATGGCAGGGATGTCCTCTCAGTACAACACGTGAGCAAATGGTGCTATGAGGTCAAAAATGGTCGTGTATGGCAGGGATGTCCTCTCAGTACAACACGTGAGCAAATGGTGCTATGAGATCGAAAATGGTCGTGTATGGCAGGGATGTCCTCTCAGTACAATACGTGAGCAAATAGTGCCATGAGGTCAAAAATGGTCAAGTACGGCAGGGATGTTATCTCAGTACAATGCGTGAGCAAATAGTGCCATGAGGTCAAAAATGGTCAAGTACGGCAGGGATGTCATCTCAGTACAATGCGTGAGCAAATAGTGCCATGAGGTCAAAAATGGTCATGTACGGCAGGGATGTCCTCTCAGTACAACACGTGAGCAAATAGTTCCATGAGGTCGAAAATGGTCGTGTACGGCAGGGATGTCCTCTCAGTACAACACGTGAGCAAATGGTGCTATGAGGTCGAAAATGGTCGTGTATGACAGGGATGTCCTCTCAGTACAACACGTGAGCAAATAGTGCCATGAGGTCAAAAATGGTCATGTACGGCAGGGATGTCCTCTCAGTACAACACGTGAGCAAATGGTGCTATGAGATCGAAAATGGTCGTGTATGGCAGGGATGTCCTCTCAGTACAATACGTGAGCAAATAGTGCCATGAGGTCAAAAATGGTCGTGTATGGCAGGGATGTCCTATCAGTACAACACGTGAGCAAATAGTTCCATGAGGTCGAAAATGGTCGTGTACGGCAGGGATGTCCTCTCAGTACAACAAGTGAGCAAATAGTGCCATGAGGTAAAAAATGGTCATGTACGGTAGGGATGTCCTCTCAGTACAACACGTGAGCAAATGGTGCTATGAGATCGAAAATGGTCGTGTATGGCAGGGATGTCCTCTCAGTACAACACGTGAGCAAATAGTTCCATGAGGTCGAAAATGGTCGTGTACGGCAGGGATGTCCTCTCAGTACAACACGTGAGCAAATGGTGCTATGAGGTCGAAAATGGTCGTGTATGACAGGGATGTCCTCTCAGTACAACACGTGAGCAAATAGTGCCATGAGGTCAAAAATGGTCATGTACGGCAGGGATGTCCTCTCAGTACAACACGTGAGCAAATGGTGCTATGAGATCGAAAATGGTCGTGTATGGCAGGGATGTCCTCTCAGTACAATGCGTGAGCAAATAGTGCCATGAAGTCGAAAATGGTCATTTGACTGTAATGGATGAGGTCTTCACAACTGGCGATGTGCAACGGTTCATCACTTCCGTTACAGCCAACATCTGACGTCGTTAAATTTTTCTCTTCTTTGGGAAGCTCAAGAAGCACCTCTTATGACAACGGTTCGAAAGCCGTGGAAGGTGGCTGTCAAAGAGGAAGTCACAAAATGCGTCAGGAGCAAGATGTGTGCTTCTATCGGCATGGCTTCAATAAACTGATCGACAGTTACGACTAGTGTTTCAACATGTGTATTGCTTGTGTGGAAAAATAATACGTATATGTATATATATTGTTCCTGTATATTTCCTGTATATTGTCTACGGCGCAATTATCTGCCCTGTGGACAAATGAAATAGGAAACCTTACTTTGTGACTTACCTCGTATTTGGACCACCCTTTGTTAGACCCTGTTCTTATAATGCCTCGCTGCAATTTAATGCTAATGGAAAAGGGGAAAATGTATCTGTTTTCATTAATGGGATCAAATTTTCAGATAGAACCGGAGCAGAATACATAATTGGAGTTGGGTTGCGTTGTTTTACCTCTAAGCGGCACTTTTTTGCACACCATGGGCTAAATGGCCAGATCACAAGGACCCCGAAGGCTCAGAGAAGGTTGGGGGAGGGGACTCACTGGAACAGCTGTTGGGAGACAGATGGTAGCCTCCCGTCAAGGCCATCCAGCGTGTTCTTTAACGTGCACAGGGTATGGCTCTCCCGCACACGGGGCCACGGCTTAACGTCCCATCCGACGGACGGCGGCTTTTCCAAGCCCATCGGTGTCCCCTACTGACCATGAGCAGGGCGGGGAATTTTGCGGAGATAAATCTCAACGCTGACGCAGCTGGGACTCGAACCTGGGAACTACAGATTACGAGCCTGGCGCGCTACCGACTGAGCCACCCCCGCCCCACATAATTGGAGAATCGCAGAATAAAATGTAAGAATAAAAGTGCCCAAGCTTTATTCTGCTGGTGATATGGACGAGGAGAAACATTGGCTGCGGCTATAAATAGAGCAACTGATAAAGAGTGTTTGTAGCAGCGCTGATGAGAAGAAAATCGGGAGAGGAAGGATCGCTGACAGGGAAGAAACTGCGTAGAGGGAATATTGGCAAAGCTCCTTTCTGCGTGGAAGGTGGCAGCAGCTCCCATTTGCCGCTTTTCACGTTACCGAAGAAGTAAGGAATAAAGAGAAGTGGCTCCGTGAAGAAAAGTGGCTGTAATATATTACCCTGCGAAGCGCTGCAGATGATGTGATCCCTGTGGGATGCAACGCTCCCATCTCAGTCGCGTTGCATAATGTCATTCCAAAGCCTGTTCAAGTTGTCGGCAAGGTTTTATTGACATTGTGAAATGTTGGTGTAAAGGATGCTATCTATCAGGAGGAGGTTTTTGGTTTTCGAGTTTAAAGTGGAATTTTATATCGTAAATTCATGAGCAAATTAAATCTCCTGATGTGTTGAGAAATTGGACAGGAAAATTTAATACCGAAATATATATATATGTTTTTAGGTACACTGAATTAGAGTAGTTAAAATCATATGTGCTTTGAAACAATTTGGAAGGTGGAGAAGATAATGTCAATCGATCAACCAGAGTTCTTTTCACATTAGTCAGTATTCAGGAATACTTTTACACTTCGGGACGGGGGTGGCTCAGTCGGTAGCGCGCCAGGCTCGTAATCTGTAGTTCCCAGGTTCGAGTCCCAGCTGGGTCAGCGTTGAGATTTATCTCCGCAAAATTCCCCGCCCTGCCCACGGTCAGTAGGGGACACCGATGGGCTTGGAAAGGCCGCCGTCCGTCGGATGAGACGTTAAGCCGTGGCCCCGTGTGCGGGAGAGCCATACCTTGTGCACGTTAAAGAACACGCTGGATGTCCTTGACGGGAGGCTACCATCTGTCTCCCAACAGCTGTTCCAGTGGGTCCCCTCCAACAACATTTTCTGAGCCTTCGGGGTCCATGTGACCTGGCCATTTAGCCCATGGTGTGCAAAAAAGTGCCGCTCAGAAGCAAAACAACCCAACAACCCAACACTAATCACGTTTTTCATGAAAAGCCTATTTAAGAAGTTCTGAGTACCGTATCTGAGTTACTGTAGATATAATATGGAATTATGCTTAGTAAATTGGCCACTGAATATATGCAGATGCATTATGAAAATAAGATTTTGCTTTAACAAATATTATTACCGTATTAAGATGTCTAATGACATTCTATGCAATCACACTGAAACATTGTTTTAGCTACAGAACCTTTCTTTTGCAAAAAATAAACGTCTATAAATGCTTGCGTTTATGATAAGGTGTCATTCGACTAACAACTTATACAGACTTGAAGAGAATCAAAAATAAACGAATAGTGAGTCTCTGGAACTACGAAACTCTCGTCTCTTTATGTCAGCAAATACACTGGTTTCCATAAATTAGGGTTGGGTTGTTTTACCCCTGAGCGGCACTTTTTTGCACACCATGGGCTAAATGGCCAGGCCACAAGGACCCCGAAGGCTCAGAGAAGGTTGGGGGAGGGGACCCACTGGAACAGCTGTTGGGAGACAGATGATAGCCTCCCGTCAAGGCCATCCAGCGTGTTCTTTAACGTGCACAGGGTATGGCTCTCCCGCACACGGAGCCACGGCTTAACGTCCCATCCGACGGACGGCGGCCTTTCCAAGCCCATCGGTGTCCCCTACTGACCGTGGGCAGGGCGGGGAAATTTTGCGGAGATAAATCTCAACGCTGACCCAGCTGGGACTCGAACCTGGGAACTACAGATTACGAGCCTGGCGCGCTACCGACTGAGCCACCCCCGCCCCCATAAATTAGGGAAAATCCCTATGTTAAGTAAATGGGAAGCTAACGTCAAGGCTCAATAACTTCTAAAATAAGATTTTTTATTTTGAAAAATGTGATTGCAGATAAAGATCTCAATCAAATAAATCAATATCTCGATTTTCAACAATATTCGTTCAGTATTTAATGAGTTATTGAAGTTTTAATATTTAACAACAGCAATGCCATTCTTAACAAATTTATACAAAACTGAAGAATAGTGAAAGAATTCTTTACACAAAGTTCTAAAATACAAACTTATTTTATTAAACACTTTTATCCAAGACTTATTACTAAGTTTTAATTAACTTCTGAAGTCAATTTTTGTGGCTGGCATTGTTATCGTTAAATATTCAAAACTTTCATAACTAATTAAATACTGAACGAATATTATTGAAAATCGAGATATTGATTTATTTGATTGAGATATTTAGATGCAATCACATTTTTCAAAACAAAAAAAAAACTTATTTTAGAAGTTATAGAGTTTTGACTTTAGCTTCCCATTGACTTAACATAGGGGTTTTCCTTAATTTATGGAAACCAGTGCTCACTAAGTGCCATTAAGCTCACTAGTCAATTTTAAGCACTGCTGGTAGATTGGTTGAAAAAGAAATAGCAGAATTCGAAGGGACATTGATTTAGGTTATATTTACATAATCTATTACCCCCTCTGGCACTGAATACCGTCGCCACATGGCGAGGCAAGGACTCTACACGCCTGCGTAAATGTTCCACAGGTATGGTGACCCATGCATCCTCCAGAGCTGTCCACAATTCTCTCAAGGTCATCGCTGATGAAACACGGCCAGAACACTCTGCTCGACGGTATCCCAAAGATTTTCGATGGGATATGGTCGAGCTGGGCTTCTAGGTGACCAATTCATTATTTCAAAGTCAGCAGAATACTCCTGCAACCATGCAGTAGCCAACCTGGACCTTTGAGATGAACAGTTGTCTTGTTGGTAGACGCCATCTCCATTGAGATGCATGATGGATTGGGTGTAAATGATCAGCCTTGAGTTCTACGTACCAAGAATGCATTGAGAGTTGTCGGTACACGTATCAAAGGTCCCACAGATATACCCTCAGTCTCCCATCGGCTTGATGAAGTTTAAATCGGGATTCATCACTCCAGGCTATCCGTTGCCGATTTTCGATGGTCCAGTTTCGATGTTCTTTAGCCCAGGAAAGGCGTTGAGCCCGGTGTCGTGCCGTTAGAAGTGGGACTGTCGTAGGTCGGCGGCTCCTTAAGCCGAGACGATGAATTGAGCGTTGCACGGTCCATGCACTGACTTCCCGGCTGGACCGGCGTTCAGATGAGAGGTGATTTCAGATAATGTCTAACCCCTATCGGTCTGTACGATGCTGGTCAGACGGCAAAGCCCACGATCATTCAAGGCTGGCTGTCCTTTGCAGTTTCTCCGGATGCTTGTTTTTTTACCGGAGTTTTCATATTCCCGGAACACTCTTGAAACTGTCGTACGAGAAAAATCCAAGTTCGTTGACAATTTCGGAGATCGAGTGTCCCATCCGTCGGGCACCTACGATATACTCTCTGTCAAATGCATGTAAATCCCGCGCCTTCTCCATTACGCTTCTCACGACGAATGCTTGGGAAAGCCAAAGCTGACAGCTATATACGACCAGAGTTTCATCTAGGCATGCGCGCAAATGCGGGACTTGCGGTACTGAATTTGAACGACGTCTCCTATACTTAATTCAATCACCGATGGGCTTGGGAAGGACGCCGTCCGTCGGATGGGACGTTAAGCCGTGGCCCCGTGTACGGGAGAGCCATACCCTGTGCACGTTAAAGAACACGCTGGATGGCCTTGACGGGAGGCTACCATCTGTCTCCCAACAGCTGTTCCAGTGGGTCCCCTCTCCCAACCTTCTCTGAGCCTTCGGGGTCCATGTGACCTGGCCATTCAGCCCATGGTGTGCAAAAAAAGTGCCGCTCAGAGGTAAAACAACCCAACCTAATTCAATGGCACTTCAGTGTAGCAGGGTCGGGGCTGACTCAGTCGTAGCGCGCCGGGCTCTAGTAATCTACAGTTCCAGGTTCGAGTTCCACCTGGGCCAGAGTTGAGATTTTATCTTTGCGAAACGCTCAGCCCTGTCATCGGTCTGAAAGAGGACACTGATGGAATTGGACAGTCCGACGTCCGTCTGATGAGACGTTAAGCCTTGGTACTTTGCGCAGCAGAGCCATACCCTGTGCACATTAAATAGCTCAGTGGATGGCCTTGCCTGGAGACTATCATCTGTCTCCTAACAGCTGTCCAGTGGGTTTCCTTCCATCCAACCTTTTCTGAGCAAACGGGGTCTTTGTGTCCTGGCTATTTAGCCCGTTATGTGCAAAAAAAGTGCCGCTCAGAGGTAAAATAGCTCTAACAGAAGAAAAAGTTACAAAATTGCGAACAAATATTTGCAAACGACCTATTTATGTGATTGACCCATAGATGCTGGTAGGATAACGCAGCTTTTTTTGTTGTTTTAAGAGATGAATAAAAATTTTTATATTGTGTAGTTACTAATAAAATATCACTGTTTGCATAGCTCGCATTACCATTGTTATATGGTACTAAACGCCGAAAATTAGAAACTGAACGGTGAAACACTCTAAAGAGAAAAATAGGTGAAAAATGCCATAATTTTAAATTAATATTGCGATGGGTTGTTTTACCGCTGAGCGGCCCTTTTTGTACACCATGGACTAAAAGGTCACAAGGACCCCGAAGGCTCAGCGAAGGTTGGGGAAGGGGACCCATTGGACAGCTGTTGGGAGACAGATGGTAGCCTCCCGTCAAGGCCATCCAGCGTTTTCTTTAACGTGCACAGGGTATGGCTCTCCCGCACACGGCCACAGGTTTAACGTCCCATCCGACGGAAGGGCGGGGGTGGCTCAGTCGGTAGCGCGCCAGGCTCGTAATCTGTAGTTCCCAGGTTCGAGTACCAGCTGGGTCAGCGTTGAGATTTATCTCCGCAAAATTCCCTGCCCTGCCTACGGTCAGTAGGGGACACCGATGGGCTTAGAAAGCCGCCGTCCGTCGGATGGGACGTTAAGCCGTGGCCCCGTGTGCGGGAGAGCCATATCCTGTACACGTTAAAGAACACGCTGGATGGCCTTGATGGGAGGCTACCATCTGTCTCCCAACAGCTGTTCCAGTGGGTCCCCTCCCCCAACCTTCTCTGAGTCTTCGGGGTCCATGTGACCTGGCCATTTAGCCCATGGTGTGCAAAAAAAGTGCCGCTCAGAGGTAAAACAACACAACCCATCCGACGGACGGCGGCCTTTCCAAGCCCATCGGTGTCCCCAACTGACCGTGGGCAGGGCGGGGAATTTTTGCGGAGATAAATCTCAACGCTGACCCAGCTGGGACTGGAACCTTGGAACTGCAGATTAAGAGCCTGGCGCGCTACCCACTGAGCCACCCCGCTCCGAAATCAATATCGAAAACCATTTTTGTCTGCTAGAAATTTTAAATTGGAGTGTTGAAATATGATAGCCAAGAGATTAACAGCAATGTTTCCAAGGAGATGGGGAAACGCAACTTTTTTGTTTTAAGAGATAAGTGAAAATTCTTTTTTTGCATTTTATTTTGCAAATACAATATTTCTCTCTGCATTTTTCCAAACATCAATTAGGTAATACGAATTAGGTACGGAAAATAGAAAAACTTCATGTTCTTTGTACATCCCATATTTTCCCCAGACGACATTCTATTCTACTTTTTCTTTTCGAATTTACTTATTATATAGTATTTAGTTTCAATTTTCGAAATATATTAAACTGTAAATTGTGGTATTTAATAATATATGAAAATTATTACGGATTATTTTTTGATATGCTTTAAATAAAAAAACTTTCCCAATACGTTTTGTTTCCGTCTTTGGTCACTAAAAAAAAGGGAAGTTCTTTAAAAGTCTGAAAAATAGCACAATCTATGTTTTCTCCCAAATTTAGAAACATCAACGCTTTCCAAAATATGTTCCAAATTTAGTACAGTCGCTCAAAAAAGTATCCGAACACTATGGTCTATTACAGAATTCAGAAAAAATATCTGGCAACGATTTTTTTAGAAATTAGTGATCTGGCTACTTTCGTGTCACGTGATTACAGAATTCAGGAAAAATATCTGGAGCGTGTACAGCAACTGTACACGCTCCAGTTACCGTTCACAGCAAACTGGATCGTGTGCAGTTACTGCACACGCTCCAGTTTGCTATGAACGGTAACTGCACACGCTCAATATTTCCGTGAGTGAGCTCACACGATCTAGTATCAAAATAATATCGTATTTTTGAGCGACTGTAAGTATCAATATAATACCTACAGTCGCTCAAAAAAGTGAGTGATCTGGCAACCTTCGTGTCACGTGACACGAAGGTTGCCGGATCACTAATTTCTAAAAAAAATATCGTTGCCAGATATGTTTTCTGAATTCTGTAATCAACCATAGTGTTCGGATACTTTTTTGGGCGACTGTACATGTTTATCTTAATAAGAAAACTGTATTCATGACTTACCGTTCTTCTCTTTCGATTTCAGGTGGGAAAAAAACAGAAAAAACAATTATAAGTTTGCGTGGTACTTCTGCAATGATGTGATGTTACTGCTAACAATCTACTCATAAATATGACTGCATTTAGTTTAAAAATCAACACCAATGACCAGAGGCACAGCGGTAAGGAATTAGGGTTAAGAATGAGGAGGTTTACAACATGCAGCTACTTGCACAAGTCTAATAATACTTTAACAAATTGATTGCCTTTGTCCTTCAGACCTAGTTTAGTCATAAAATACCTCTATTAGTATAATAACCTCTATTAGTCATAAAAATTCATTTTAAAGTTAATTTTAATGCACATTTGAAGAAACAAAAAAATTCATTTTAATTCACAAAAACTATATATATATATTCTGAATGGAGATATTATAATGTTAAATTCAAATTATTTTAAAGATAACCAATATCATAAGTACGAAGATAAGACAGTAATTAAGATTCCCAGTTTATTCCCTGCCAAATTAAGAAACATCTGGGAGCTCTGCCACCTCCGTTTTAGTACAAAAGAATGCTACTAAATGGCAGTAGTCATCACTGCTATGGGGCGGGGGTGGCTCAGTCGGTAGCGCGCCAGGCTCGTAATCTGTGGTTCCCAGGTTCGAGTCCCAGCTGGGTCAGCGTTGAGATTTATCTCCGCAAAATTCCCCGCCCTGCCCACGGTCAGTAGGGGACACCGATGGGCTTGGAAAGGCCGCCGTCCATCGGATGGGACGTTAAGCCGTGGCCCCGTGTGTGGGAGAGCCATACCCTGCGCACGTTAAAGAACACGCTGGATGGCCTTGACGGGTGGCTACCATCTGTCTCCCAACAGCTGTTCCAGTGGGTCCCCTCCCCCAACCTTCTCTGAGCCTTCGGGGTCCATGTGACCTGGCCATTTAGCCCATGGTGTGCATAAAAGTGCCGCTCAAAGGTAAAACAACCCAACTCATGACTGCTACACAGAGTTGCAGCAAACATGCGACTCGTATATATAGAGCAAGAAATCCAAGCAGTAATTCGGCTTCTGTGGGCAAACAGGGGACCCAATCGGTGGAAATCCATCTGTGGTATAGTTGTTTATGGCTAGGATGTCGTGTGTGTGTGCAACATGTGAGAAAATGGTGCTATGAATTAAAATAATATCATCATCTATTCTCTAGTTCTAGTGTAAAGGTTCTCAACATGGGGTAGGCGGTAAAAGTTTTTGGGGTACGCCGTGAGAGCCCAAAAGTCGCTAGATGTAAGTTAAGTACAAAATTTGTTTTTATGTATGTTTTATTTTATTCCCATTGTTATATTTTAACTATTGTTTTATCTATATATAGAAGGGGTACGACAGTTACATTACACCTTTCCAGGGGGTAAGTGAAGCATAGAGGATGTTCACAGCTGGCGAAGAACAACTGTTCACTATACAGCTGTCGCGGCGTCGGCTTTCCATTTGTTGGGGAAAATGAAGAAGTATCTCCGATGACGATGCACGATGATGCTGTCAAAGAGGAAGTCTAAAGTTGCCGATGTTTCGAAGTTAGTTCCGAAGCATTCTGAAGTGGCTTCAGAAGCAGGATGCATCCTTCTATCAGTAGGGCTTCGATAAACAGATCGAGTGTTACAACAAGTATCTGGACAGGTGACTTCGTGCAAAAATAATATAAGCATTTGAGGATTGTTTTTCGTGTAATGCGATTTTCAAGCAGTTTTCAGTTTTGGATTCTTTTTATCATTTCTTTTCAGAGGGTTTTCATATTTTGTCATTCTATAAGGCAGAGCTTGCTTTAATAACTCTGGCAACAAGTTTGGACATTTTGGGAAAGACACTCGTACTTATTTGCTGCTTGGGGGTATTTATGAACTGATAGTATGTTGAATTTGCATAATTTAAAAATCATTTAAATAGAGAACTTTGGAGATGTTCAGAATCAAGCATCACAATAGTTATAAATGCTTCGAAGCAAAAAAAACAACAGCGCCAAAAGTGCTTAACGTTTTAGCTCCTACTGTCATATTGCGAGAATTATTTTAAAAATACCGTACCTTGTAGAATGATAAACGGAAATACTATTGGAAAGGCAATTTGATAATGAATTCGAAATTGACAAGTGCTTACAAATTGCATTTTATGTTCAACAGATGCAATAATGGATACAGAAACAAGCTCAAAATAAACGAATGCAAAAAATATATATAACTCATATTCTACTCATGATATTAGAAACTTGGAAAAAATTTAAATTTAGTGTTAAAGTTCCATCTAAATTAATTATAAATATTTAATTTTTTGCACAGAATAGAATTTTTTACAACTCACAGAGCTCTGAAATGCAAAACAACTCATTTCTAAATGCGCAACGAACTTTTTTTTTTAAAGTCAAATGTCAAATTTTTCGAACTCGGAAAATAAAATGGTACTTAAAAGGTCGCATTTAAAATGCGGCCTTTTTTTTGTGGAATTAACCAAGTAAGGAAGCTCCTGACATTGCAGCAGACTCATTGAGAGAATTTGGGAACTACTTCTTGGATAGTTTTGTGGGAATTATCTATTGCGCAGGACTATTATTTATCCAGAGCAGGATTAATATAATGGCCAACAAGGTCATGGCTGGACTAACATCCTCAAGGAGGGCTTCATTTTTAAAGAGGTAAAGGTTTAAAATTTTTCAGAAAGATTCTACTAAAATAGAGAAAGAAGCAGAGGGACGAAAGAATGACAAATATGAAGAGTCAGCCCAGCCCCACTATGGATTAATCTCTCTTATCTCTATCAGATACCTAAGATTATTGTCCTGTTCGTGCGACCGTAGATATGACTAGCTTCGAAACATCGGCAACTTGTTTCGAAAATAAAAATAAAAATTTAATATAATAACCAAAATATTACACATAGTAAATCGCTCAAATCCTTCCTCCCTCTCATAAAAAATATTGAAAATTTTATTATTTGCTCATGCACCAAATTTGCTCATGCACCAAATTTGTCAGGTAGAGATTGATTGCTCATGCACCAAATTTGTCCCTGTCTATTAGATAACTTGGCAGTGATCTAAATGGGGGGAGGGTGGGGGGGGGCTTGAATCGGCTCTGCAAATATCTTTAAATGTTATTTTTATGCTTTTGGTTGTTTGCTCTTATAAATTCAGATTATGATTTATGTCCCTTTGTTTTCTTTATAAAGAAACATTTCCTTTTTATTTTTTGATTTTGAATATTGTTATATTTTTTTTCTAGAGTCATTAAATTTTTGCTGCTTTTAGCGGTTCATATTTATGTCAAATGTACGATATGTGGGTCATAACGATCATGATGGACCATACAGCCATTTCAGTGAGGTTTTATGTTCTTTATAGTGTAAGTTTCAGATTGCTATTAAAGTTACTGATTAGGCTTTATTGGAATTCAACGTGTTATTTTTCGTTCTTTATAATTAAACTTCTTTTAATTAAAAAATCTCTTTTTTTGCCACTGATGATAGCTGATGTAACATTGATACTCACGTTCAACATAGAGGGGCGGGGGTGGCTCATTCGGTAGCGCGCCAGGTTTGTAATCTGCAATTCTCAGGTTCGAGTCCCAGCTGGGTCAGCGTTGAGATTTATCTCCGCAAAATTCCCCGCCCTGCCCACGGTCAGTAGGGGACACCGATGGGCTTGGATAGGCCGCCGTCCGTCGGATGGGACGTTAAGCCGTGGCCCCGTGTGCGGGAGAGACATACCCTGTGCACGATAAAGAACACGCTGGATGGCCTTGACGGCAGACTACCATCTGTCTCCCAACAGCTGTTCCAGTGGGTCCCCTCCCCCAACCTTCTCTGAGCCTT
Source organism: Ryuthela nishihirai (assembly GCA_038380435.1). Classification (NCBI taxonomy): domain Eukaryota; kingdom Metazoa; phylum Arthropoda; class Arachnida; order Araneae; family Heptathelidae; genus Ryuthela; species Ryuthela nishihirai. Next base: position 17,756,866 of record JAWZYU010000001.1, on the reverse strand, counting down.
CGGGGTCCATGTGACCTGGCCATTTAGCCCATGGTGTGCAAAAATGTGCCGCTCAGAGGTAAAACAACCCAACCCAACCCACGTGCAACATAGAAATGCAGCCGATTGCTATGGAGTGAAAAACAAAATGGCAGCCTACTGAGCTAAAGTGATAATCTGTGATATCCTTAGTTCTTGCTCTGACTTTAATATCTTCGCATCTTCCTGTGAATTATCAGTTATTTGTCAATCAGCCAGTAGTCTCTTGGATCCACAATTCCATCATATCTCATTAGTTGATTGAAAGTGGCTGATAGATTAATCAGATCTAAGAGAATTATCGTTTCGTGACATGGTGGCAGTGTGATCTCAATAAATGCTCTTTCTGAGAGGTCCTGAACATTCTGAGAACTTTTCACGAACACTTTCTTTGAAATGGAGGTAAGCTTTCTCAACTATACTACGCCTCTGCCAATGGTACGAAATCAAATTCACCCAATGAGCAGGTGCGAAGCGTGAATGGAAGCAATTGAGACTTTGAGTCTGCGCAGCAGAGAAGTCTATGTTTCTTACAGTTGATTGATTTACCGAATTATCAGTTACTTGTCAATCAGCCAATAGTGTCTTGGATCCACAATTCCATCATATCTGATTAGTTGGATTGAAAAGTGGCTGATAGATCAATCAGATCTAAGAGAATTATCGTTTCGTGACATGGTGGCAGTCTCAATGATTCAATTGCTTCCACTACGCTTCGCCGCTGGCCACTGCCTTCCAATGCCTAATTCCTTTACCAATGCCTAATGTAGAAAGCATTTACATTGTTTGCAGCTACAGTATGTGTTCGACGAACTGTTACCAATACATTGTAACAGTTACAATTTACATTACGAAACTGTAAAAAAAAATACGAAACTGTTACAATTTACATTGCTTGTAGCTATGTGTTCGATGACCTGAAGCTTCTTACTTAGTTTTACACATGTACAGGACTTTTGAAAAGCAGTTTTTCTCTGGAAATCATTACTGTAGCGATATCCCTGAAGATGCATAGAAGAGAATATATTCTGTTGATAGAGAAAAAAATTGGCAAATTCCCGCTGTATTTTTCCTGTTCTGATTGATCACCAACTATCATTTTATTATCTTCACATTACCCTTAAAAATAAAATGAGCTTTTACCTCACACTCAAAAATAAATTCGCCATTAATACCATCCAAATTCATAAGATGAATACAGTCTGCAAAGCAAAATCAATGGCAAATTAAAATATTATATCCGAATTCTGGAGTAATCGGAGAAATAAATTGTTTAATTTTATTTTCCCAGATTTCACACAGCTCCTTTTTTGCGTATTTATATATATATACATATATTGTTCCATACCTTTTTGAATGCTATTTCTATATTCTTATATTTGTTGTTTTGCATTTCTTACATTCGCTTTCGCATTTACTCTTAACTTTTGTGAGTTATCTGTCTTTTACCATCTTTTTTTTAGTCTTGCTTGGAGCATTATAGCCTTAGTTGCTGATGCGTCATAAAATTCCAACCAACCAATCAAAATTTTCGTGTCGGATTTAAAACAATGCTGATGTTACCTCAGTTAAGAACGTCAACTGCATGAGATCAACGAACTTGCTTTTCAAGCTCCCTTATTATTGATTTCCGACGGAAATTCCTTCAGAAGCAAGATGGATGGATTTATGGATCAATTTTACTTTCATATGGTAGAAACCTTACGTTTTCAGAAAAGCCGATCCGAATTTTAATATTTAATTGAATAAATGGCAAATATGTCTTAGTAAAGAACTATACTATCTAAGAAACTGCTTCACAATCAAAATTATGTTATTATGTTTTGAAATTATTATTTTTATTGTTTTTATTTGTAAATATAACTTTTAAAATAAGTGTTTCACTTTTACGTCATTCGCACTTTATTGCCGAAAACTACACATTTCTTTAAATTAAAAAAAAATTGTCTATCAATATCTTAATAAGTCTACCTATAATAAGTCAAAAAATATGGTTTGTTCAAGACCGTATGTTTGTTAAACCTACCTTTTCAGCTCTGGCATAAGATACTATAGGTTATACTATGGTCTTGAACAGAAATATTCGCATGACCTGAAGACAACAGCTCAAAGTTTTACAGAAACAGGTTATTTTAAGTTGAGCCATGTTCATGGAATCTAATTTTAATGTAATTCACCTATTATGAAATCTGAAAATTAGTTACTTTTGTGCATGTTTCAGTAGTTGCACCATGTTACTAACACTCTGCAATTTATTCGCTGAAACATCCTGTAATATGCCATTAACCACAGGCTAGAAGTATGGTTCAGAAATAAGTATAGGCAGTGCACTCTACCTGACTAATGTCGGGCTTCTCACTCTATCATATGAAAAAGATTGCATGAGGATGGGTTGGGTTGTTTTACCTCTGAGCGGCACTTTTTTTGCACACCATGGGCTAAATGGCCAGGTCACATGGACCCCGAAGGCTCAGAGAAGGTTGGGGGAGGGGACCCACTGGAACAGCTGTTGGGAGACAGATGGTAGCCTCCCGTCAAGGTCATCCAGCGTGTTCTTTAACGTGCACAGGGTATAGCTCTCCCACACACGGGGGTTTAACGTCCCATCCGACGGACGGCGGCCTTTCCAAGCCCATCGGTGTCCCCTACTGACCGTGGGCAGGACGGGGAATTTTGCGGAGATAAATCTCAACGCTGACCCAGCTGGGACTCGAACCTGGGAACTACAGATTACGAGCCTGGCGCGCTACCGACTGAGCCACCCCCGCCCCGCATGCACGAGGATGGTCTGCACTGTATTTGCCAGAAAGACGATGTGCTTCGTATACAGATAAGAGTGTCTGGATTGGTGTCAAGAACATACCACTTGAATCCGTTTGAGTTGAGTCACGTCCTTTTCGCCGATGACTCTAGATTCTGCCTTAAAGACTTTTTCCAGGTATATTGATCATGAGGAATACTGGCGTTTTTACCGCCTCAGGAATATTCTGGAGAGAGATAGCCATGATGGTGGCAGATGGTGAAAACCAAATCTCTTTTAAAATAGTGTTAAGCAGAAATCGAGTTAGCCGAGGACTAAGTCTCGCATTCAAGAGCCAACTGAATAAGTGGATTTTAAACGAATGAAGGCATCATTGAAGAGGTCAGTGAAATTGTACAGGAATTTGAATAGATTAAAATTGCTAAATGTCAGTATGTATGGGTTGTTTGGGTTGTTTTACCTCTGAGCGGCACTTTTTTGCACACCATGGGCTAAATGGCCAGCTCACATGGACCCCGAAGGCTCAGAAAAGGTTAGGGGAGGGGACCCACTGGAACAGCTGTTGGGAGACAGATGGTAGCCTCAAGTCAAGGCCATCCAGCGTGTTCTTTAACGTGCACAGGGTATGGCTCTCCCGCACACGGGACCACGGCTTAACGTCCCATCCGACGGACGGCGGCCTTTCCAAGCCCATCGGTGTCCCCTACTGACCGTGGGCAGGGGAATTTTTGCGGAGATAAATCTCAACGCTGACCCAGCTGGGACTCGAACCTGGGAACTACAGATTACGAGCCTGGCGCGCTACCGACTGAGCCACCCCCGCCCCTATCAGTATGTAATAATTGTTTCTGTCCCGAATAAAAAACTAAAACTTGGTGTTAAATATTATATTTTTTTAACTTATTTTTAATGAACAGAAAAAGTTAGAAGATCAAGATCATTGATACTGTGCATTTATGTATCGTCAATAAAGTATTTTATGTAGGATAACGTAATATCCAACGCTTTCAAGAAATTTGGGTTTTCTACTTCAAAAATAAATCTGAAAACTAGAGTTACAGTTTAAATCAATGTTCTTAACGAAAGTGATTTTCTATGGAAAAAGATTAAATAAAAATCTATGTAATACTCCTTAGATGAACATAATTATGCGTGTTTCAATTTCGACAATAAAAATCGTTGAAATTCTTGGATCAAAATTCTCGTAAATTTGTATACATGAAAAGTAATTTTTTCAACTATTTTACTGAGGAAAAATTAATTTCCATGAAGGAGCATTTACAAAATAATAAATAAATACCCCCTCAAGCAGCTGCTTGCCACAGAGGTCTGACAGGAGCCTGTCAGTTTATATGCCATAGTAGAAGGTCTGTGAGGATGGCAGGACCTCAGCAGAAAAACAACACACACACATCCAGGCCTTATCCGGGTCTCGAACCCAGGTTCCTTAGATTAGTAGCCAAGCGCGCTAACCACTCGGCCACGGGACGGCTATGATCCTGATTTATAAAAGGGAGCGTTCGTTTCATACAAAGTTGGGAACGCTGGTTTAGATCGTAAAAAGTCGAGACTAAGTTTCAAGTATTTGGCTCTGTCATTATTAAACCAAAACCTTGAAGTTTTTAAGGAGAACGCTAGAGAAAAAGAAATCCATCAGTCAGAGAAGGAAAAGAAGGAACAAATTTAAGAATCTAAAAATCAAAATAAAGAAAGAACATTCTGTTTCAAATTGATAACTATTTTAGCAGTTTAAATTATGAGCAAATATGACAAACTGTCGGCGAAATGCACAAAACAACGAATTAATTTTTCGCTTCGCTTCTTCGCCACGAAGTAATTTTCTCTTACTTCTGGTTTTCTTCTTTTCCGCGGAGCAAGCGCGCGCAATTTTTGTCCGCGCCCATTTCGCTCTCCGCTCTCTTCCTGTGCATCCTCCGCGCTGTTAATTAACAACAACAGATTAATTTAACAACGGTTACGAGAGAGCGAAATGAATAAAAAGGTAAATGTTTATAATTTCCTTCGCCTGGCTTTAATTAAATTAAACGATAATATAAATTTCAGATGTCACCCGTCGTCTGTCTGTCTAATTCAGCATCTTCCTTTGCTTTTTCTCTCGCAATTAACGCGTTTTTCTTTGCCTCGTTCCACGTTTCTTTGCAGTGGACGAATTCTGATGTTGTAATTTGCTGAACGCAAAAGAATATCTGTAAATGCAGAGAGGAAACGAGGCTTATCTCTGAACATATTGTGACGAGAGAGTAGTTGGGGAGGGGGGAAGGATTAACGCAAAGATGTGCTCTTTTTGGCTCACTTTGTGGTCACCAGAAACCTATGCTGTAAACGTTTAGCAACTTTTGAGGTGACATCGATAATACAAAGCACCATTCATTGCTTAATCACCTGGAAGTGGTTTTTGAAAGACATTAAAATCCTACAAAAAACAATTTGACTTCTGCTGGGTTGGGTTGTTTTGCCTCTGAGAGGCACTTTTTTGCACATCATGGGCTAAATGGCCAGGTCACATGGACCCCGATGGCTCAGAGAAGGTTGGGGGAGGGGACCCACTGGAACAGCTGTTGGGAAACAGATGGTAGCCTCCTGTCAAGGCCATCCAGCGTGTTCTTTAACGTGCACAGGGTATGGCTCTCCCGCACACGGGACCACGGCTTAACGTCCCATCCGACGGATGACGGCCTTTCCAAGCCCATCGGTGTCCCCTACTGACCGCGGGTAGGGCGGGTAATTTTGCAGAGATAAATCTCAACGCTGACCCAGCTGGGACTCGAACCTGGGACCTACAGATTACGAGCCTGGCGCGCTACCGACTGAGCCACCCCCGCCCCTACCTGCTATATAAGAATTACCTATTGTATCTAGTAGAGAATATTAATATCATATCTGTTGATTAATTAAAATCAGTCTTGAAAGTTTTAATTTTAATAATTTTTTCTATAAATTGACTGCAAACTATTTTAAAAACTTTTCTATCCGTTTAATTTATAACTGTTGATTCAACAAAAATTAATTCCAATAAAGAAGTGAACCTTTATTAAAATTATATTATTTTTTCAAATACAAAGTGCAATTTCTTTTTTTTTTCTTTTTCGAAATGTGAATTTTTGATGCATAATTCATTTGCTCCTTATTTTATTTTCAGCTATATCAAATGCATGATACGAATAGAAACACCGCTTGAGGTCGCCACTTACGCTTTCTAAAAGCTGAACATCTTTTCTTATACTTCTTTATTTAAACTGGCCTTATAGCTTCAATAGCAAAAAATAGAAAACTTGCCTAAATTCAGAAAGGTAATTTTAGTTGTTTTGGCATTTTACTACTGAAGAAAATTTTATGTTGCCTAATGAGCTAAATATCCATGTTACAAGAATTACGAGTACATTTTATGCATAATGACATCATTATCCAATTTATGGTGGATATGAAAAGATCATTACAAATAAATTGGATGAAATTCAAACCACATCGTTAAAATGCCTTAACTAGAATATATTAATAAATCTTTTATTATATAATCCCATTCTAATTTATTTTAAATAATGCATAATGACATCACTATCCAATTTATGGCGGATATGAAACGATCATTACAAATAAAATGGATGAAATTCAAACCACATCGTTAAAATGCCTTAACTAGAATATATTAATAAATCTTTTATTATATAATCCCATTCTAATTTATTTTAAATAATGCATAATGACATCACTATCCAATTTATGGCGGATATGAAACGATCATTAAAAATAAAATGGATGAAATTCAAACCACATCGTTAAAATGCCTTAACTAGAATATATTAATAAATCTTTTATTATATAATCCCATTCTAATTTATTTTAAATAATGCATAATGACATCACTATCCAATTTATGGCGGATATGAAACGATCATTAAAAATAAAATGGATGAAATTCAAACCACATCGTTAAAATGCCTTAACTAGAATATATTAATAAATCTTTTATTATATAATCCCATTCTAATTTATTTTAAATAATGCATAATGACATCACTATCCAATTTATGGTGGATATGAAACGATCATTACAAATAAAATGGATGAAATTCAAACCACATGGTTAAAATGCCTTAACTAGAATATATTAATAAATCTTTTATTATATAATCCCATTCTAATTTATTTTAAATAATGCATAATGACATCACTATCCAATTTATGGCGGATATGAAACGATCATTACAAATAAAATGGATGAAATTCAAACCACATCGTTAAAATGCCTTAACTAGAATATATTAATAAATCTTTTATTATATAATCCCATTCTAATTTATTTTAAATAATACATAATGACATCACTATCCAATTTATGGCGGATATGAAACGATCATTACAAATAAAATGGATGAAATTCAAACCACATCGTTAAAATGCCTTGACTAGAATATATTAATAAATCTTTTATTATATAATCCCATTCTAATTTATTTTAAATAATGCATAATGACATCACTATCCAATTTATGGCGGATATGAAACGATCATTACAAATAAAATGGATGAAATTCAAACCACATCGTTAAAATGCCTTAACTAGAATATATTAATAAATCTTTTGTTATATAATCCCATTCTAATTTATTTTAAATAATGCATAATGACATCACTATCCAATTTATGGCGGATATGAAACGATCATTAAAAATTAAATGGATGAAATTTAAACCACATGGTTAAAATGCCTTAACTAGAATATATTAATAAATCTTTTATTATATAATCCCATTCTAATTTATTTTAAATAATGCATAATGACATCACTATCCAATTTATGGCGGATATAAAACGATCATTAAAAATAAAATGGATGAAATTTAAACCACATGGTTAAAATGCCTTAACTAGAATATATTAATAAATCTTTTATTATATAATCCCATTCTAATTTATTTTAAATAATGCATAATGACATCACTATCCAATTTATGGTGGATATGAAACGATCATTACAAATAAAATGGATGAAATTCAAACCACATCGTTAAAATGCATTAACTAGAATATATTAATAAATCTTTTATTATATAATCCCATTCTAATTTATTTTAAATAAATTCTAAATGGAATTGCTGCAGGTTATATTAAACGAAAATTCGGATTCTATTACGGTTAGAAAATATTAACTTAAGGTTCTTGAAAAAATTATTTCATATGTTATTAGAGAAAGAATTTATACGTAGCAAAATCAATATTAAGAAATGAATCTAAATATGCTACATTACATACTGTTAAACGGATTTCGCCGTATTTCAAAATGCTAAAATATTAAATATACGATTACGACTTTTGTGCCTTCCCATTAACTGACTATGAGATTTACCTGGACGATTTTGACCTGAAGTTGCGTTAGTTTCGTATTGAAAGCTGAGATTTACAAGTCTTGTCATTAATAAAATCTCTAAAATCTTTTATAGTTTCTGAAATCATAATACATAAAACAAAAGATAATACATAAAAGAAAAAAAAATGAAATAATAGTTTCAATCACCGTTTTATTAATAATTATTTTTTTCAGAAAGGAAAGTGTACCCTAATTTTCGGGTATTGAGTACTGAGAAAGAGTAGTGATTAGGCGTACAACCAATAAAAGAGGACTTGTTTGTTTATAAAAATAAAATTAGAATAAACACCCCCTCAATCAGCTGCTTGTCACAGAGATCTGACAGGAGCCTGTCAGTTTATATGCCAGAGTAGAAGGTCTGAGAGCAGGACCTCAGCAGAAAAACGACACATAATCCATGCCTTACCCGGGGCTCGAACCCAGGTCCCTTAGATTAGTAGCTAAGCGTGCTAATCACTCGGCCACGGGACGAAAATAGAATGAGAAGTACAATTCGTTGAGTGACGAGAATAGGGTAGCTTATATGGCTTCAGACTTTGAATGAATCTAAACATTCTCTATTTTGTGTTGCCCAATGAGGCAAGAAAAAATCAAGATTGATTTTCAGGTCGGAACGTGGTTTGGGAAGAGGGCCCGAATCACGTTCCCACCTGAAAATTGATGCTATAGAAGAAAAGTTCCAAAATGCGAATAACCTAGATCAGTGATTGTCAAAAGTTTTATGCCCACGGCACACTACTTTTCGCTGTAAATACTCGCGGTACACTAAAATTTTAAGTTGGCAACACTACGGGAGACTCGAGCATGCGCAGTTTGCCTTCAATAATAGCCACTTCTGTGGAGTCATTTGTAACGCAAGCTATTCTGTTCAAGGTGTTCTGTTTAATGAAGTTAACGCGTACACCGTAAGGGCTCAGTCGGTAGCGCGCCAGACTCGTAATCTGTATTCCCAGGTTCGAGTCCCAGCTGGGTCAGCGTTGAGATTTATCTCTGCAAAATTCCCTGCCTGCCCACGGTCAGTAGGGTACACCGATGGGCTTGGAAAGGCCGCCGTCCGTCGGATGGGACGTTAAGCCGTGACCCCGTGTCCGGGAGAGACATACCCTGTGCACGTTAAAGAACACGCTGGATGGCCTTGACGGGAGGCTACCATCTGTCTCCCAACAGCTGTTCCAGTGGGTCCCCTCCCCCAACATTCTCTGAGCCTTCGGGGTCCATGTGACCTGGCAATATCGCCCATGGTTTGCAAAAAAGTGCCGCTCAGAGGTAAAACAACCCAAACAACACAACACCGTAAGAGTTATGGTCATGTTTTGTGTTAATTTTGGATTTAGCTTTAATATCTAATATGGCTAAGATTTTGATTAAAAGGAAAAAGTTGAATAAAGAATCAATGAAACAAAGTAGCAACCCAATAGAACATAAATTTTCTTTTTCCTGCGTTATCATTCTAAATTTCGTGGCACCCCCTTTGCGAAACACTGCTCTAGACTCTACTTCAGTATGGCGAATTATCGATAGAGGATTCTGGTCACATTTTCAGTTGCCCCCGTTGAGATCCACGACGGCAAAACGACTGCGGTTTTGAACGAATTTCTTAACAAATACCTATAAATGGAAATAAAGGGGACAAAATACTTAAACATTCAAATGAATTACTATTTTTATTATTCATTCTAATGGCGAGGGTGGCTCAGTCGGTAGCGCGCCAGGCTCGTAATATGTAGTTCCCAGGTTCGAGTCCCAGCTGGGTCAGCGTTGAGATTTATCTCCGCAAAATTCCCCGCACTGCCCGCGGTCAGTAGGGGACACCGAAGGGCTTGGAAAGGCCGCCGTCCGTCGGATGGGACGTTAAGCCGTGGCCCCGTGTGCGGGAGAGCCATACCCTGTGCACGTTAAAGAACACGCTGGATGGCCTTGACGGGAGGCTACCATCTGTCTCCCAACAGCTGTTCCAGTGGGTCCCCTCCCCCAACCTTCTCTGAACCTTCGGGGTCCATGTGACCTGGCCATTTAATCCACGGTGTGCAAAAAAGTGCTGCTCAGAGGTAAAACAACGCAACTCAACTTATTCATTCTAATCAGGGTTCAAATTAAGATAAAGTTAGAACTGCAGTTTGAATTAAGACAAGTGTACGTTATAGAAATGCAGGTGGAGCTGGGACCCTACTGCCCTTAATGATGAACCGTCCCTGTTCTCAGCTTTTCTTCAGCTAATGGAATCTTCTACAGCTTGTTTTGTTTAATTTCTTTCATTGAGGAAAATCCAAATTCGGATAAATGTGAAGCTGAAAATGGTAAAATAAAAAATTAAGAGAAAAATCTAATTTTCGGTAGGACATATCATTTATCACTTAGGCCATGTTCGCGGAACACCTGTTCGTAAACACGGCTATATTCTGATATGAAGTTGTCCTAGTATGATGAATACTCCATTTTACATTGTATTAGATTTGGAGCTGGATATTGACGTAGGAAGCCCAAAGCCATGGTCTCACTCCGAATGCAGTCAGAATCTTCAAACATTAAACATTAGGTTTTTACTTATGTTAAAAATGTTGAAATATAGTTGTATGAAAAGCCCTGAGTAGATTATGAAGTTTGCAGATAAACTGTATAATTAACAGAAACAGTAAAAAAGTAGATTCCATGGTGGTTATTCTGCTAGCTGATAGCTAACTGCAGTTGTTGTTTGATAGACTTGGTTCAGTAGCCAATTTTACCCAGAAGGTTTTTTTTTAGAGAACTTTTGCAATGGGTTTACTGATGGAAATTGATACACTAATGGGTTGGGTTGTTTTACCTCTGAGCGGCACTTTTTTGCACACCATGGGCTAAATGGCCAGGTCATAAGGATCCCGAAGGCTCAGAGAAGGTTTGGGGAGGGGACCCACTAGAAGAGCTGTTGGGAGGCAGATGGTAGCCTCCCGTCAAGGCCATCCAGCGTGTTCTTTAACGTACACAGGGTATGGCTCTCCCGCACACGGAGCCACAGTTTAACGTTCCATCCGATGGATGGCGGTCTTTAAAGCCTGTCGGTATCCCCTACTGACCGTGGGCAGGGTGGGGGGAATTTTGCGGAGATAAATCTCAACGCTGACGCAGCTGGGACTCGAACCTGGGAACTACATATTACACACCTGGTGCGCTACCGATTGAGCCACCCCCGTCCCTATACACAAATGATAAATTAAATTTTACCACGGTTGAGGAGGATTTACAATAATCTTTCTCCCCATTTTCTGCTTTACTGTTTTGCCCGAACACCGCTCGTGTGCTGCGAAAGGTCACTTTTCTGATTTGCCCGTACGCCGCTCGGGCATCTTATTTTTCTACGCCAATCCAATGATTTGCCCGGCTTTTTAACTTTTTTTTTTCGTTTGCAATGTTTTTAATAGATGGCTCTAGTAGTCCAATAAAGATTGGAATGCAAACATCGGTTATAATATCAGGTTTCACTGCTTTTCATTTACACGGGAGAAGGAGTGAATTTTATTTTCACTTGTGTAGTGTATCACACGTTGCGAATACTATTTCTTTTGAATTTTGTGCTAAAATAAAAGGGGAATGAGTGACAGTGAGCGGCTCATAACAGAATATAATTCTGATATTGGATCAGATAATGAATCGGAAATTTCTCTAAATGATTCTGGAAGTTGTGAAAGTTCGTTATCGGACTTCTCTAGTGATGAGGAAACAGAAAGTTCCGATGATCTAACTCAGGGTTGGGTTGGGTTGTTTTACCTCTGAACGGCACTTTTTTGCACACGATGGGCTAAATGGCCAGGTCACATGGACCCCGAAGGCTCAGAGAAGGTTGGGGGAGGGGACCCACTGGAACAGCTGTTGGGAGACAGATGGTAGCCTCCCGTCAAGGCAATCCAGTGTGTTCTTTAACGTGCACAGGGTATGGCTCTTCCGCACACGGGGCCACGGCTTAACATCCCATCCGACGGACGGCGGCCTTTCCAAACCCATCGGTGTCCCCTACTGACCGTGGGCAAGGTGGGGAATTTTGCGGAGATAAATCTCAACGCTGACCCAGCTGGGACTCGAACCTGGGAACTACAGATTACGAGCCTGGCGCGCTACCGACTGAGCCACCCCCGCCCCATCTAACTCAGGTGCGGAACTTTTGTGAAATTGATACTAGTAATCCTCCTCTAGCACTGCCGCGATTTCCTTTCACAGCGAATCCTGCTGTTCATTTGGATATTGATGTAAGTAATGGAACCTTACAGTTTCTTGATATTTTCTTTGATTGTAATTTCCTTTAAATAATAATTTCTGAAGTTTCTTGTTCGGAAAAGCCAACTTTAAGTAAAAATGCCAATTTTTCGCTATAATTAAAAATTATCATAAATTATGCAATTCAATACTTGTAACAGTTTTGACTGCTGATTTGAATTTACATGATCGATTTGAATACAAAATTGTTTATCAAAAATGTGCTTATTTTTGGACACAATATGGCAGAAAAAAGAAACTGTTAAGGGGTTAAAGCGATCAGTTTACGTGAAGTATGAAGCAGGCCATGAGATAGGGAAATAAATTTGTAGCATCTAAATGTCGATACAATTTGAAGCTTACAGAATAAGTCATCGAAATTATTTTGTGCGCCTTTATTGACCTTATCCAGGCACGGAGATGTTGGATTATGTTATATTTGGTGAGGATTAAATCCCGAAATCTGATAGTCTTACACGAAATCTTAACAGGTGTCGTTTCTTCTGCTTTGAAATCCGAAATTGGTGTCGTTGCATAATTTTGTTTTAGCCCCATATGTCCGACACCAGAAATAGATTAAAAAAAATAAAACTATAAATCTTATCCCATACAGAAAATCACTTTCTTCATTACGTGACTGACTCAAACCTTAGGTTGGGGACTTGATACGTCCTCGATTTCATCGTTGAGTTCTTCGGCATAGAAAAGTGCTTAAAGGGAAGAAAATGTTTGTGTATATAGAAGAAATGGGCAATCCTCTAACTAAAGGCGGAGACGCACTTTTCGTAGTTTATCTAACGATATAAATACGAGTATAAATACTTAAAGAAGAAAGCACTCGCTGGCTTAATAGTCTGATTCATTAATTTTGAACCAGAGTATTAAGCCAGCGGGATTTGGGTTGGGTTGTTTTACCTCTGAGCGGCACTTTTTTGCACACCATGGGCTAAATGGCCAGGTTACATGGACCCCGATGGCTCAGAGAAAGTTGGGGGAGGGGACCCACTGGAACAGCTGTTGGGAGACAGATGGTAGCCTCCGATCAAGGCCATCCAGCGTGTTCTTTAACGTGCACAGGGTATGGCTCTCCCGCACACGGGGCCACGGCTTAACGTCCCATCCGACAGACGGAGGTCTTTCCAAGCCCATCGGTGTCCCCTACTGACCGTGGGCAGGGGGGGGGGGGAATTTTGCGGAGATAAATCTCAACGCTGACCCAGCTGGGACTCGAACCTGGGAACTACAGATTACGAGCCTGGCGCGCTTACCGACTGAGCCACCCCCGCCCAAAGCCAGCGGGATCAGTTACCTTAAAACCATTGCAATAATGATTTTAAGATAGTTGATCGTAAAACCAATATTGCAAAAATACTTTCTCATGATAATAAATTGAGAGATTCTATGATGCGGTGAAGTGATACGTCTTTTCTCTAGGTAGATTGGGATTTCTGCAATACAGCGAAGTTCTGAAAAAAATGTCAGTGTATGTTAAACAGCGAAAGTCTTTTCGGATGCGACTCGATTAGAATTGTGTTAGGGGCGAAGTGTTATTTAAGTGTCACTTTGAGGAAATTAGTCTGCTTCTTTCTGATTTCAAGGAGGTTTCAGGCGTTGACATCACTGCTTAGGGTACGATCTCGCATCTACGCTGTTCTACAGCCACGTGAGGCGATATAAGACAATTAAGTTAATTTCGTTGAGTGAGACAAGCAAATCGCATTTGCATTTTCTTAGCCTCTCCTTCTGACAGTTGTACGCGCTTTAATTCATTTCCGGACCACGCGTTGCAGCGAATGGAGCATTTCCTGCGCCCTTTTGGCATGCGGCATGATGTAATTATATTTCGAGCTGCAGACGACAGCAACCCGACTCGGTATAATAACGTTTATCAACGTAATAAATTCCAGCAAGGCGTTCCGTCTGTATCTGCAGATCCTCCGCTTCGGTCTGCCTGACTCGCAGCACGCGTGCACTAAGCACATGGTCCCGACGTGTTCCTCAGGGCACGAGGCAGTGCATTACACGCGCAAATTACAATCACTCACCGCAGTTGGAGATTTTCGAAAGCGCTCGGCCGCGAGGGATGTTCGTTGGGATCGGATGTTCTTTCGAAGCGGAGGAATAATTAGAATTTTTAACGGCTGCAAGGAGTCCGAGGAAGAGGATGAGGCACAGCATCGTTATTAAGCTGTCAGTCCCCATCGCGACATCCGGTTTTAAATTAATCGCAAAAAAGAAAGAAAAGTAAATGAAAGGGGCAGAAAAAAAAAGTGAAAAAGATGCGGAAACAAATTAACATTTCATTTGTAAATTGCTTTCCATCGAAAGATGAAAATGAGATTGTGACTTCGTGCAGACGCAATAATTAAAATTCTCCTTGGTGAGGAACTTTTGTTTCAGTCATGATGAGAGAAATACACACATGGAGACACACACTCACGTACATGTATAAAAATCCTTAGTAAATGTTAACGATATCGTTCTTTGGATTTAAGCAATGAAAGGAAACTGTCATAAAGTTAGACTGAAGAACGTTTCGGAGAAATGAGGATTTGGTAGACTTTTTGTGTAGAATTAATAATCTTCTTCATTTCAAATTGATTCGGTAATTCTTAGTTAATCACGAATCTGCAGAGATAAATACGAGGGTGGGTCATTTAATTCGTGGCCTGCCGTCGCCAACATTGAGCAGTTTTTTGTACGAGTTAATTTATGATGTGTGGCAACACATATCATGTATTATCTCGTACGCACAACGTACAGTCGCTCAAAAAAATATCCAAACACTATGGTTGATTACAGAATTCAGAAAAAAATATCTGGCAACGATTGTTTTAGAAATGAGTGATCTGGCAACCGTGTCACGTGACACGAAGGTTGCCAGATCACTCATTTCTAAAAAAATCGTTGCCAGATATTTTTTTCTGAATTCTGTAATCAACCATAGTGTTCGGATACTTTTCTGAGCGACTGTACCTTTCAAGGGCGCGGAGCAGTGTGTGCAAGTTGAAATACGCTATGATACAGCTGAAAGTAACAGTACATAGTCATTCTCTGTCATATTGTTATGAATTAAATGGACGAGCACTGAGCATGAGTTGAAATAAGTAGTATGTAACAATTCTAATTCTAAAACAATGTAATTTATTACAAAAGTATGGATAAAATCATTTATATAAACTGAAGTCATCACAAATCATATATGTGAACAAACCTGCAATATATAAAGATTAACCTTACCAATTCCTAAAGAACTAAATACGACTACGTAACAAATGATGAACTCTTCCGACAGAAAAGTTGAGATTGCTCGAGTTACATAATACCTCTTCAGACACATCTTTAAGAGTCCTAAAATATCTTTAGCTTTCTTATCGGTCCGCTAACTGAATCACACTAATTAACTTATTTATCTTTCCGCGAACACACCAAATAAAATCGTTTCTTCTCTAAACTGTAGTGCACAAAGACAAAGACAAACTACATGTTCCTAGATTTTCCGAAACATTATTTATCGAAAATAGATTACCCGAAACATGGTAATTCAAAAATGGATTATTTAAAACATGGTAATCGAAAAATAGATTTTCCGAAACATGATTTATCGAAACATGGTAATTCAAAAATAGATTATTCAAAACATGATAATCGAAAAATAGATTTTCCGAAACATGATTTATCGAAAATAGATTACCCGAAACATGGTAATTCAAAAATGGATTATTTAAAACATGGTAATCGAAAAATAGATTTTCCGAAACATGATTTATCGAAACATGGTAATTCAAAAATAGATTATTCAAAACATGATAATCGAAAAATAGATTTTCCGAAACATGATTTATCGAAAATAGATTACCCGAAACATGGTAATTCAAAAATGGATTATTTAAAACATGGTAATCGAAAAATAGATTTTCCGAAACATGATTTATCGAAACATGGTAATTCAAAAATAGATTATTCAAAACATGATAATCGAAAAATAGATTTTCCGAAACATGATTTATCGAAAATAGATTACCCGAAACATGGTAATTCAAAAATGGATTATTTAAAACATGGTAATCGAAAAATAGATTTTCCGAAACATGATTTATCGAAACATGGTAATTCAAAAATAGATTATTCAAAACATGATAATCGAAAAATAGATTTTCCGAAACATGATTTATCGAAAATAGATTACCCGAAACATGGTAATTCAAAAATGGATTATTTAAAACATGGTAATCGAAAAATAGATTTTCCGAAACATGATTTATCGAAACATGGTAATTCAAAAATAGATTATTCAAAACATGATAATCGAAAAATAGATTTTCCGAAACATGATTTATCGAAAATAGATTACCCGAAACATGGTAATTCAAAAATGGATTATTTAAAACATGGTAATCGAAAAATAGATTTTCCGAAACATGATTTATCGAAACATGGTAATTCAAAAATAGATTATTCAAAACATGATAATCGAAAAATAGATTTTCCGAAACATGATTTATCGAAAATAGATTACCCGAAACATGGTAATTCAAAAATGGATTATTTAAAACATGGTAATCGAAAAATAGATTTTCCGAAACATGATTTATCGAAACATGGTAATTCAAAAATAGATTATTCAAAACATGATAATCGAAAAATAGATTTTCCGAAACATGATTTATCGAAAATAGATTACCCGAAACATGGTAATTCAAAAATGGATTATTTAAAACATGGTAATCGAAAAATAGATTTTCCGAAACATGATTTATCGAAACATGGTAATTCAAAAATAGATTATTCAAAACATGATAATCGAAAAATAGATTTTCCGAAACATGATTTATCGAAAATAGATTACCCGAAACATGGTAATTCAAAAATAGATTATTCAAAACATGGTAATCGAAAAATAGACTTTCCGAAACATGATTTATCGAAAATAGATTATCCGAAACATGGTAATTCAAAAATAGATTAATCAAAACATGGCAATCGAAAAATAGATTTTTCGAAACATGATTTATCGAAAATAGATTATCCGAAACATGGTAATTCAAAAATAGATTATTCCAAACATGGCAATCGAAAAATAGATTTTCCGAAACATGATTTATCGAAAATAGATTACCCGAAACATGGTAATTCAAAAATAGATTATTCAAAACATGGTAATCGAAAAATAGATTTTCCGAAACATGATTTATCGAAAATAGATTACCCGAAACATGGTAATTCAAAAATAGATTATTCAAAACATGGTAATCGAAAAATAGATTTTCCGAAACATGATTTATCGAAAATAGATTAGTCGAAACATGGTAATTCAAAAATAGATTATTCAAAACATGGCAATCGAAAAATAGATTTTCCGAAACATGATTTATCGAAAATAGATTATCCGAAACATGGTAATTCAAAAATAGATTATTCAAAACATGGCAATCGAAAAATAGATTATCCGAAACTAGATTATACTAAATATCGCTTACCCAAAACCCAGTTGATGAGATATCTTTTAACTGAAATGCGGATTGTTGAACTCCAGCTATCCAAAACTTCGATTATCGGAACAATTATCCGAAGTTTCACCTCGCTGCCTAATAGTACACAATAAAAGGTATAATGCTATTCAGGACCGATCTAAGAGACAAGGGACCCCTCCCCCTCCTTCTACACCCTCCCTTGAAAATGATACTAGCCAGAATTATGTTTACTGCTGTTTGGGTTTGGACAATTTTTTCTTTTGATTGATGGCGTTGTCGACCGAATCCTTCAAAGGTTATAATAAATCAGTTAAAATAATAAATAAATACCCCCTCAAGCAGCTGCTTGCCACAGAGGTCTGACAGGAGCCTGTCAGTTTATATGCCATAGTAGAAGATCTGTGAGGATGGTAGGACCTCAGCAGAAAAACGACACAAACATCCATGCCTTACAAGGGGCTCGAACCCAGGTCCCTTAGATCAGTAGCCAAGCGCGCTAATCACTCGGCCACGGGGACGGCTTATCTAGTTTTAAATTTAGTTTACTCTGTGGAAAATTCTTTATAAAAATCCACAAAAGTCATGAAAAAAAGTGTTGAATGTTATTATATTTCGGTTCTTTTGTTCTTTTTATTATTTTTGTTCTTTCCGTTCTCTTGTATCGTTTTTACTTCTTTGAATATAAGACATTAAAATTTGGTTAGTTCGAAACTCTTTAATTCAAAAATCTGTAGAAATCGAATTTTCTTTTAATTTTAAGACTTAATAAGCAAATTTCATACTAATTTACCGAGATAATTAGAAATTCTTGTTAATTCGTAATTCAAAGAAAAAAAATACCCTGTGCCCATCAATATGTTTGTGCTTGAATAATGCGGAAAAAAGCATTAAAAAATAATGTTCGTAAAAATGCGTTTGCGAACACAACCGTTAAATAACCACGGAAACGAAAGAGATAAAGAAGATAATGAGAAATCGATCAAGCCTCTGCATCCGAGGAAGATGTATCTTCAGCTATGGACATACTTCAGCATACTCGTCCTGATATAATTGCTTATGTAGCACGCACGATGTGCTTGTCACAATATGTGAAACAACTGATGAAACATCGCGCTGGAGAATTCTCAGAAAACGAAAGAGGAGAAATAGTCACTATTTGAAATGGGTTGGATATTTAACTGACAGCATTTGACGATTTTTATCACTGGGTTGGATATTTAACTGATAGCATTTGACGATTTTTATCACTGGGTTGGATATTTAACTGATAGCATTTGACGATTTTTATCACTGGGTTGGAACTGATAGGATTTGACGATTTTTATCACTGGGTTGGGTATTTAACTGATACGATTTGACGATTTTTATCACTGGGTTGGATATTTAACTGATAGCATTTGACGATTTTTATCACTGGGTTGGAACTGATAGGATTTGACGATTTTTATCACTGGGTTGGATATTTAACTGATAGGATTTGACGATTTTTATCACTGGGTTGGATATTTAACTGATAGGATTTGACGATTTTTATCACTGGGTTGGATATTTAACTGATAGGATTTGACGATTTTTATCACTGGGTTGGATATTTAACTGATAGGATTTGACGATTTTTATCACTGGGTTGGAACTGATAGGATTTGACGATTTTTATCACTGGGTTGGATATTTAACTGATAGGATTTGACGATTTTTATCACTGGGTTGGAACTGATAGGATTTGACGATTTTTATCACTGGGTTGGAACTGATAGGATTTGACGTTTTTTATCACTGGGTTGGAACTGATAGGATTTGACGTTTTTTATCACTGGGTTGGATATTTAACTGATAGGATTTGACGATTTTTATCACTGGGTTCGAACTGATAGGATTTGACGATTTTTGTCACTGGGTTGGATATTTAACTGATAGGATTTGACGATTTTTATCACTGGGTTGGAACTGATAGGATTTGACGATTTTTATCACTGGGTTGGATATTTAACTGATAGGATTTGACGATTTTTATCACTGGGTTGGAACTGATAGGATTTGACGATTTTTATCACTGGGTTGGAACTGATAGGATTTGACGATTTTTATCACTGGGTTGGAACTGATAGGATTTGACGATTTTTATCACTGGGTTGGAACTGATAGGATTTGACGATTTTTATCACTGGGTTGGATATTTAACTGATAGGATTTGACGTTTTTTATCACTGGGTTGGATATTTAACTGATAGCATTTGACGATTTTTATCACTGGGTTGGATATTTAATTGATAGGATTTGACGATTTTTATCACTGGGTTGGATATTTAACTGATAGGATTTGACGATTTTTATCACTGGGTTGGATATTTAACTGATAGCATTTGACGATTTTTATCACTGGGTTGGATATTTAACTGATAGGATTTGACGATTTTTATAACTAATTTCTATTATTCACTGTTAACAGTAATAAGAACTACTGGTTAACAGTGAGAATAAGCTGGTTAACAGTGATGACATTAACATTTCTGCTGTCTGTTAGTGAAATAAAATTTTGTGTTCAGTTTCTAAAATAAATCTTTTATAACTGGATTTAACATTATATTATAAGGTAAACCACATCTGTACATTTTTTTTGCATTTAACATTTGTGTTTTTATTTAACAGGTAATTTTATTGTTTCTGCGAATTGCGAATTAAACAGCTTTTCCTAATTCGAAATGTCCTATTCGGTCTCTTTAATTTCGAAATAACCAGTTTTTATTGTATATCGTTTGAAGATATTGGTAAGCCGTTTAACATTTCAATAGGTAACTGAGGGATAATATTAATTCGCGGCACTTTAAGTAACTTGTTTAAATGTGTTCATATTTTTGTAATTTGATTATGTTGTTATTATAATTTTAAATTTTGTAAAAGTTAGATAAAAGATCATTCTTAAAAATAGCAGATTTTGAGTTGTTGGGTTGTTTTACCCCTGAGCGGCACTTTTTTGCACACCATGGGCTAAATGGCCAGGTCACATGGACCCCGAAGGCTCAGAGAAGGTTGGGGGAGGGGACTCACTGGAACAGCTGTTGGGAGACAGATGGTAGCCTCCCGTCAAGGCCATCCAGCGTGTTCTTTAACGTGCACAGGGTATGGCTCTCCCGCACACGGGGCCACGGCTTAACGTCCCATCCGACGGACGGCGGCCTTTCCAAGCCCATCGGTGTCCCCTACTGACCTTGGGCAAGGCGGGGAATTTTGCGGAGATAAATCTCAACGCTGACCCAGCTGGGACTCGAACCTGGGAACTACAGATTACGAGCCTGGCGCGCTACCGACTGAGCCACCCCGCCCCAGATTTTGAGTGACAGGGCAGAATTGTATCAAGGACTTTTACTAATTATTTCTGTTACATTATGTAGGCTTTCTTTTACCAATTGAATATTGAGTTTATGAAAAAAAATATATTGTTACATAACTGATGCTTTATGCATCAAATTTCCCTTGCAATCTACTGTTACTTATTTGAATGATAGTCTCTTTTTTCAGGACAGCTTCTCCTTATGATATTCCTCACGCGGTAACATATTCGGTTGCCTGTAACATCCTTTGTGGGCTGTCGGTTGTTTTTCTGCTAATTTCTGAAGGTCTCTGACACGACTGCACGAAAACAGTCAAAGGCACCTCTTTTATGAAGTGAAACATCTGATTACTTTGCACTGGTAATTATATCTGTTTAGGAGTTCTCTTACGCCTCATCTCTTATGCATCGTGGCATGCATTACTGGTGGAGATCCACCTTCATTTTTCAAGAAACCTATTTACTAGATGAGTTGGGTTGGGTTGTTTTACCTCTGAGCGGCACTTTTGCACACCATGGGCTAAATGGCCAGGTCACTTGGATCCCGAAGGCTCAGAGAAGGTTGGGGGAGGGGACCCACTGGAACAGGTGTTGGGAGACAGATGGTAGCCTCGCGTCAAGGCCATCCAGCGTGTTCTTTAACGTGCACAGGGTATGTCTCTCCCGCACACGGGGCCACGGCTTAACGTCCCATCCGACGGACGGCGGCCTTTCCAAGCCCATCGGTGTCCCCTACTGACCGTGGGCAGGGCGGGATATTTGCGGAGATAAATCTCAACGCTGACCCAGCTGGGACTCGAACCTGGGAACTACAGATTACGAGCCTGGCGCGCTACCGACTGAACCACCCCCGCCCCACACGAAAACAGTCAAACAAAGGCACCGCTTTTATGAAGTGAAACATATGATTACTTTGCACTGGTAATTATATCTATTTAGGAGTTCTCTTAGGCCTCGTCTCTTATGCATCGTGGCATGCATTGCTGGTGGAGATCCACCTTCATTTTTCAAGAAGCCTATTTACTAGATGAGAGATTCTACATTTATTTCGAGTTTGTTCATTGACTAATTCCTTTTTTTTTGTCATTTTGTACTTGTTTGTGAGTTTATATTCTTGTTCTCAATATAGTCTTTTACAGCAGCGAAGCGCAGTGGAAGCAATTGAGACAATGAGACTGCGCAGTTGACGAAATGATGATCCTCGTAGATCATTGGCTGATTGAACTATCATTAACTTTTCAATCAACCAATGATCTATGATGCAATTGTTGATCCATGACACTATTGGCTGATTGACAAGTAACTGATAATTCGATAAATCAAACACCTGTAAGAATCATAAATGAATCAACTGCGCAATCTCAAGGTCTCAATTGCTTCCACTCATGCTTCGAGCCTTGTCTTTTATCATTTTAATGATACTATCCATTACTCTTATTTCAATAAATTCTTTATATTAGTCTGGATACTAATTTGGGTTGTTTTACCTCTGAGCGGCACTTTTTTGCACACCGTGGGCTAAATGGCCAGGTCACATGGACCCCGAAGGCTCAGAGAAGGTTGGGGGAGGGGACCCACTGGAACAGCTGTTGGGAGACAGATGGTAGCCTCCCGTCAAGGCCATCCAGCGTGTTCTTTAACGTGCAGAGGGTATGGCTCTCCCGCACACGGGGCCACGGCTCAACGTCCCATCCGACGGACGGCGGCCTTTCCAAGCCCATCGGTGTCCCCTACTGACCGTGGGCAAGGCGGGGAATTTTGCGGAGATAAATCTCAACACTGACCCAGCTGGGACTCGAACCTGGGAACTACAGACTACGAGCATGGCGCGGTACCGACTGAGCCACCCCCGCCCCTCTCTGGATACTAAGGATGAACTAAATCCCCTTTTTTGGACAAAAACAATAGCAGCAATAGTTTTAACGACGAAACAACTAGTCAATAAACAACAAAAAAAGGTAAATAATAATCAGTGGTGTACAGTCGTTCAAAAAATATCCAAACACTATGGTTGATTACAGAATTCAGAAAAAATATCTGGCAACGATTTTTTTTAGAAATCAGTGATCTGGCAACCTTCGTGTCACGTGACACAAAGGTTGCCAGATTACTAATTTCTAAAAAAAAAATCGTTGCCAGATAATTTTTCAGAATTCTGTAATCGACCTTAGTGTTCGGATGCTTTTTTGAGCGACTGTAGGTGGTCATATTATTTTGATACGAGATCGTGAGGGCTCACTCACGGAAATATTGAGCGTGTGCAGTTACAGTTCACAGCAAACTGGAGCGTGTGCAGTAACTGCACACGCTCCAGTTTGCTGTGAACGGTAACTGGAGCGTGTACAGTTGCTGTACACGCTCCAGGTATTTTTCCTCAATTCTGTAATCACGTCACACGAAGGTTGCCAGATCACTCATTTCTAAAAAAATCGTTGCCAGATATTTTTTCTGAATTCTGTAATCAACCATAGTGTTCGGATATTTTTTTGAGCGACTGTACTCAGAAATGTCAATGAGAGAAAGGGATGAGTTACTGCGTACTCTGATTTTCGACGAATGTCGTTGAAAGTATGTTTTTGGAACCATAAGGAGTTGTGTGGGTTATAATCCCCCCCCCCCCTTTGGATAATAATATTACAACTAAATGTACTTGCTTCCTTAATATTGAGAGTTAGCAGATTATCGCTTCTGAATCAGGCCTTGATTTTTTGGTGTGACTGAACTAGCCTTCTATATTTACAGAATAATGCTTTTGTTAATTTTTATAAAACGTAACCGGATCTTTATTCAAAATCTGTAATCTTCTAAATCTAATATCGTGTTATCTTCACGCAAAAGTTCTCTAATCACAATGTTCCTTGTAAATACTCACAGATAATCAATAAGAGTTCCTTGATTCTCTTTGCTTTTCAGGATTCCAACTGTGTATGGAAAAAAATCATATATACATAGGAAAATCATATAAGTCATAGGACCTTCTATGGCGAGTGGACCCCAATTTGTAGATGTGGTTTGTAAGAATCATAATGAGAATCAATGTGCAAAACTTGAGGACGATAGGATTAAAAATGGCCGAGATACAGAGAGTTACAGATATAATGATCGAAAGATAGAATAAAAAAGTTAAGTTGGGTTGGGTTGTTTTACTTCTGAGCGGCACTTTTTTGCACACCATGGGCTAAATGGCCAGGTCACATGGACCCCGAAGGCTCAGAGAACCTTGGGGGAGGGGACCCACTGGAACAGCTGTTGGGAGACAGATGGTAACCTCCCGTCAAGGCCATCCAGCGTGTTCTTTAACGTGCACAGGGTCTGACTCTCCCGCACACGGGACCACGGCTTGACGTCCCATCCGACGGACGGCGGCCTATCTGACCGTGGACGGTGTCCCCTACTGACCGTGGGCAAGGCGGGGAATTTTGCGGAGATAAATCTCAACGCTGACCCAGCTGGGACTCGAACCTGGGAACTACAGATTACAAACCTGACGCGCTACCGATTGAGTCACCCCGCCCCAAAAAGTTTAGTGATTTAATGATTTTAACAACTTAAGGATTTGAGAATACTTCTATCAACTTGGAATGTATGGAGAACCTTCCGCATCTCTAAAGAATTTGCTCACGAATTGGCATTTTAAACTGAGTTTTCTATTCTAGAGACGTCTATTTTTAAAGGAGGAATTCTCAACTCGACATTATTAAAAATTTCCTCTGTAACCATTCGAAAGAATTTCGAAGTCA
Source organism: Ryuthela nishihirai (assembly GCA_038380435.1). Lineage (NCBI taxonomy): Eukaryota > Metazoa > Arthropoda > Arachnida > Araneae > Heptathelidae > Ryuthela > Ryuthela nishihirai. Next base: position 17,731,926 of record JAWZYU010000001.1, on the reverse strand, counting down.
TATTAATATTTCGCTGCTCGATCAACAAGAGGTGTCAACTCTCTAAACGTTATCCAAAAATATGTGGAAATATGAGGACTTTTCTTTAATACTACCAACTAGTTGTATTGTCTTTTACATAAAATGAAAGCGATGCCAGAATCCCAAAGTTTCTGTTAATGGAAGAAAAAGTTCAACCTGTAAGATATCGGAATTTTTAGGAATCATTCTTGGTAAAAAAACAAGTATCTCTGAAAGAGAACATTGAGTTGGGTTGTTTTTACCTCTGAGCGGCACTTTTTTGCACACCATGGGCTAAATGGCCAGGTCACATGGACCCCGAAGGCTCAGAGAAGGTTGGGGGAGGGGGCCCACTGGAACAGCTGTTGGGAGACAGATGGTAGCCTCCCGTCAAGGCCATCCAGCGTGTTCTTTAACGTGCACAGGGTATGGCTCTCCCGCACACGAGGCCACGGCTTAACGTCCCATCCGACGGACGGCGGCCTTTCCAAGCCCATCGGTGTCCCCTACTGACCGTGGGCAGGGTGGGGAATTTTGCGGAGATAAATCTCAACGCTGACCCAGCTGGGACTCGAACCTGGGAACTACAGATTACGAGCCTGGCGCGCTATCGACTGAGCCCCCCCTGCCCCCAGAGAACATTGACCCCGTGGAATAAGAAAGAGAGGTTAAATCTTTTAAAATATTTATCTTCTTTCTTACGGAGTCCTTTGTTCTTAATAATTACGTCCAATTATTCTGCCATGAAGTGATTTAAACAGTGGTCCCCCAAAGGGGATGTTAAAAATTTTTGAAGACGTTTACTTGGATTATTGTGTGTTAATAGATTTTATAGGATATTGAATACCTCTTAGATTAACATAATTGTGCATGTCTAATTTTGAATATTGAATCAGTTGAAATTCTTGGATATATTTTTATCGTATTTCTAAATTTGTATAGATGAATTTTTCTTTTAATTGGTTCCATACAAAAAGAAAAACACGACTTGATTTCCATGAAGGAGGCATTTAAAAAATATTGTTTGGTAAAAGCGGGATGTTGTTCCAAAAAGGTTAGGAACCGCTGATTTAAATTGAAAGAAAGTGATGGAACTTATTCTGATTTCGAAGAAAATCAAAACCGTCGGAAACCCGACTTTCCGTTACTTTCTGTGCAAAACCAACGAAATGGGGCCTCAATCTAGTTCTTCAAGTTGAAGGGGCGGGGGTGGCTCAGTCGGTAGCGCGCCAGGCTCGTAATCTGTAGTTCCCAGGTTCGAGTCCCAGCTTGGTCAGCGTTGAGATTTATCTCCGCAAAATTTCCCCGCCCTGCCCACGGTCAGTGGGCGACACCGATGGGCTTGAAAAGGCCGCCGTCCGTCGGATGGGACGTTAAGCCGTGCCCCGTGTGCGGGAGAGCCATACCCTGTGCAGGTTAAAGAACACGCTGGATGGCCTTGACCGGAAGCTACCATCTGTCTCCCAACAGCTGTCAAGTGGGTCCCCACCCCCAAACCTTCTCTGAGCCTTCGGGGTCCATGTGACCTGGCCATTTAACCCATTGTGTGCAAAAAAGTGCCGCTCAGAGGTAAAACAATCCAATCCAATTCTTCAAGTTGAAACAAATTTCTCTCCTCTTAATCTAAAACGAAATCATGAAATTATCTTTCTGTTTATCAGATCTGTCGAAACAAAAAAAAAATCATTCACTTAAAGGATAAAATGGACATCAGTAAGAACTCGGTCGTCATCATAATTGGCAATTCACAACCATTGGTTCAAGAAATTAAAGATGTGAATAATTGTATCGATAATATTCTCCTCGTCTTTGTTTTTTAACCTTCTAACCGTAACGTTTTCATCATATGCTTGGACTCACTTCTGAAAATGACCACGATATATCCGCATTAAAAGACATCAGTGTTTTCTACCTGGATCTTTATAATTAATTGTTTTAAATTAGTTAAATAGGATAAACCAAAGGAAGAACTCGTCACGCTGATTTTAATGATAATACTTTTGTTTGAAGGGAAAAATGATACAAGCTTCTGCCAACACTTAGAATCTCTCAAATTTCCTCTCATACCTTTTTAAATTATATAAAACTTCACGAATGTAGAAGAGTCTCTACACACTCGATCTCGCAGAATTGAAGATTTGAACACTATTTTGATTCAGTGGAATTCCTTCTATCTGACGTGCCTATCCACAAAGCCATGATTCACTTTCTGATTCATCGTAACAGCTATCAAGTAATGCAAAGTCCCTTTTCCCGATCTGAATCATCCTGTCCAATTTGTTTCATCTTAATTTTTTTTTACGAAACTGTGAGGATTCGGGTTACATAAATAATTATATTTTTAGAAGGTAATTTAAAAGGAAAAAAGAAACGAAGCAAATAAACGTAAACGTTTTACAGATCTCAATCAAATTCACCTAAATTTCGATTTTCAACATTATTCATTTGATTTTTAAAAAGATTTAAAAAGTTATGCAAGCTGAAATATTCAACATCAGCGTTGCTATTCTTTGGATTTCATCGCATTAAAACACAAATAATAGTTGTTACAAGAAATCGTTTACCAAAAATAACTGAAAATTTAGAAGTTTATGTACTGTCGCTCAAAAAAGTATCCGAACACTACGGTTGATTACAAAATTCAGAAAAAATATCTGGCAACGATTTTTTTTAGAAATTAGTGATCTGGCAACCTTCGTGTCACGTGACACGAAGGTTGCCAGATCACTAATTTCTAAAAAAAATCGTTGCCAGATATTTTTTCTGAATTCTCTAATCAACCATAGTGTTCGGATACTTTTTTGAGAGACTGTAGGTGGTCATATTATTTTGATACTAGATCGTGTGGGCTCACTCACGGAAATATTGAGCGTGTGCAGTTACCGTTCACAGCAAACTGGAGCGTGTGCAGTTATTGCACACGCTCCAGTTTGCTGTGAACGGTAACTGGAGCGTGTACAGTCGCTGTACACGCTCCAGATATTTTTCCTGAATTCTGTAATCACGTGACACGAAGGTTGCCAGATCACTAATTTCTAAAAAAATCGTTGCCAGATATTTTTTCTGAATTCTGTAATCAACCGTAGTGTTCGGATACTTTTTTGAGCGACAGTATTGAATCCTTGGACTTGTTATCAACTGAAATAACATGTTTATGATGAACGTACGAGCAGTGTGTGCTGCTATGCTCTTCAAGCCATAACATTAACAGTTGAGCCTGCTGTTGGCATTTCAACATTAATTAAATATCGAAAATTTGAAAAGAAAAACGAGGTTTAAGAATAGAGCGCAATCTTCATTTTATATCGGGTGATATTTTTTCCTATTCCGAGAAACTTGTTTCAAGAGTTATGGAATTTTGAACGCGGTCTCCATTCACATGGTGTTGGCTGAGACGGTAGCGCTCTAGGCTTGTAATATAAAGTTTTAGATTTGATTGCTCACTCTACTCGTAATTTACAGTTCCTAGGTTAGAGCAAAGGATTTTCTCCGCTAATCCACACCCTGTCTAGGTCAAAAATGGGACATCGATAGACATCTGAAGGCCGCCGTCCTTCAGATGGGATATTAAGGAGGGCGCTGTGTGCATGAGAGCCACAGCATGTGCAAGTTAAAGAACATGCTGAATGGCTTGACGGGAGGCTTCCGTCTGTCTCTTAACAGTGGTACCCTTACACGACCTTCTTTCAGCCTTTGGCGTCCTTGTGACCTGGCCATACATAGCCCATTGTGTACAAAAAACTGGTAGTCAGAGGTAAAACAACACAAACAATAACAACAACAACCCCATTTTTCAAACTTTAAGTTAGGTTGCTTTACCTAACTTAAAACGAACCTAAATGGCGTTCACAAGGATTCCGAGGGCTCAGAGAAGGTTTGGGGGTGGGGACCCACTTGACAGCTGTTGGGAGACAGATGGTAGCTTCCCGTCAAGGCCATACAGAGTGTTCTTTAAAGTGCACAGGGTATGACTCTCCCGTACATGGAGCCACGGTTTAACGTCGCATCCGACGGAAGGCGACCTTTCCAAGCCCATCGGTGTCCCCTACTGACCGTGGGCAGGGCGAAGTTTTGTGGAGAGAAATCTCAACGTTGGCCCAGATGGGACTCGAACCTGGGAACTGCAGATTACGAGCCCGGCGAGCTACCGATTAAAGCCACTACCTCCGTTGCTTGCTTTGAGATTTTCTCCACTAATCCCAGTTAATCTCGGATGAGAAAGAGGCACCGATGGTCTTGGAAAGTCTTATATTTGTTGGATTAGAAGGCTTATAACCTTGTTGAAAAGCCTCTATTTGTCTCCTGACTGAATCTCTTTCTCAAAATTAATTCTGAGCCTTTGTCATTGGGACTTGTCTTTGGTCTTGTCTTTGTGACTTGGCCATTTAGCCAACTGTTGGGTTGGGTTGGGTTGTTTTACCTCTGAGCGGCACCTTTTTGCACACCATGGGCTAAATGGCCAGGTCACGTGGACCCCGAAGGCTCAGAGAAGGTTGGGGGAGGGGACCCACTGGAACAGCTGTTGGGAGACAGATGGTAGCCTCCCGTCAAGGCCATCCAGCTTGTTCTTTAACGCGCACAGGGTATGGCTCTCCCGCACACGAGGCCACGGCTTAACGTCCCATCCGACGGACGGCGGCCTTTCCAAGCCCATCGGTATCCCCTACTGACCGTGGGCAGGGCGGGGAATTTTGCGGAGGTAAATCTCAACACTGACCCAGCTGGGACTCGAACCTGGGAACTACAGATTACGAGCCTGGCGCGCTACCGACTGAGCCACCCCCGTCCCTTAGCCAACTGTGTGCAAAAAGTGTCACTCAGAGGTGAAATAAGACCAACCCAAAATCCATTCACATAACATGGAGGCGTTCGAATATTTTCAATGATATAGTGATTTTGTTTATCTATAAGGTCTATTTGACTACTGCCAGTATACATTAAATTAATTATTTCCAAACTATTAAATTTATACGATATTGTGAGAGTTACATAGATCTGCCACCCACGTTAAACTGCTGACAACGAACACAAAAAACTGCAATTCGAAGTCAATATTTTGACACTTTTATCGAAAGAAAAATGAATTAAAATCCTGTTTATGAAATAACCTTTGGCTGCAAGAGAAAAAAAAAATCCTTCGAGATCAGTTTTCTTTCATTGTCTTTTTCTCTTAGCAAGCGATTAGGAAAAAGACATTTCGTTCTTCACATGTCGATTTCGAACTCTAACAACCCCCGAGACTCGAACAGAGGCACGACACCGATGAGCCGTGAACAACGCCGACATCCGATTCTTTCCTACCCCTCTGCACCCCACCCCCACGAGACAAAGAGGTTAAATGAAGCTTGAACAGGGGAAAAAAGGAACGCGCTAAGCTCTCAGCTCGGCTTTTAAATCAGCGAAGAGATTGATCGCAGTCTCCTTTTTCTTTCCCCTTCAGAGCGAATAAAACAAAGATTACGATGCAAGGAACAAGGAAAGGACAGAAATGCATTCGGTTAACTTCAGGAATTTGCTTAGGTTAAATCTCCCAAGTTCAAAATCGTCTTGTGTAATGGCGCCTATTATTAGCCCTAGTAGGAACTCGAAGCAAATAGACTAATAAGAGGGCAGAGTAATCGAGTTACCATTTCGGCTTATAAGTCATCGATGATCTTTTCCTTTTGCTACAGGGTCGGGGGTGGCTCAGTCGGTAGCGTGCCAGGCTCGTAATCTGTAGTTCCTAGGTTCGAGTCCGAACTGGGTCAGCGTTGAGATTTATCTCCGCTAAATTCCCCTCCCTGCCCACAGTCAGTAGGGGACACCGATGGGCTTGGAAAGGCCGCCGTCCGTGGGATGGGACGTTAAGCCGTGGCCCCGTGTGCGGGAGAGCTATACCCTGTGCACGTTAAAGAACACGCTGGATGGCCTTGACTCGAGACTACCATCTGTCTCCCAACAGCTGTTCCAGTGGGTCCCCTCTCCCAACCTTCTCTGAGCCTTCGGGGTCCATGTGACCTGACCATTTAGCCCATGGTGTGCAAAAAAGTGCCGCTCAGAGGTAAAACAACCCAACCCAACTCTTTTGCTACTAAGAGTCAGGTTTTGTCAATTAACAAACAAAAGCAACGTTTTCAAGTAATTTCGTGTTAGAGACTCGATTATCAGAGGTCATTTTTAGTGTGGGTCCGGCGAAATTACTTTCACGAATTACAGTCGATAGCTTGATTAGCTCCAAAACAACTTTGGTTACCGCAGTGGTTTCCAAAATGTGGGTCGTGACCTTAAGGGTGTACGTGACCCCTTGGGGGTAAAACTGAATAATTTATAAGTTTAAAAATGTCAGAGATCGATTATTTAGCTTTGTTCTTGCACTGCTTTAAGAAACACAATCCTTACAGATACAAGATCGCTGCATTGGATTTAAAGCTTTTTTCAATCATTGAATCTCTTGCACGATTTGAAGACCACCATTGATTTTTTTTTACTACCACCATAGCCAGTGGCATAGCTGTCATGGTTTGATTTATAACCAGGGCACATTGATCGGTACGTTTTTTTAGACGGGTTTCTTTATTATCTATTTCTGGCAGTGGCAGATTTAAAGATCCAGGGTTCTCTATATTGTGTAGTTAACAAATAGTTACAAATTTACAGGATGATTTGCGGACAAGGGTTGGGTTGGGTTGTTTTACCTCTGAGCGGCAGTTTTTTGCACACCATGGGCTAAATGGCCAGGTCACAAGGACGCCGTAGGCTCAGAGAAGGTTGGGGGAGGGGACCCACTGGAACAGCTGTTGGGAGACAGATGGTTAGTCTCCCGTCAAGGCCATCCAGCGTGTTCTTTAACGTGCACAGGGTATGGCTCTCCCGCACACGGGGCCACGGCTTAACGTCCCATCCGACGGACGGCGGCCTTTTCAAGCCCATCGGTGTCCCCTACTGACCGTGGGCAGGGAATTTTGCGGAGATAAATCTCAACGCTGACCCATCTGGGACTCGAACCTGGGAACTACAGATTCCGAGCCTGGCGCGCTACCGACTGAGCCACCCCCGACCCAATTTGCGGACAAAGTGTCCGCTTATTGGTAAATCCGATCCTGATTGCGGATGGACTTTGGTAGACGGTCGACAAAAAATAAAGCAAGTCACGTGTCCTTTTTATGATCTTTAATTTTCTCCATTAAATATTTTAACTGGAGGTAGTGGTGGTCATGAAAAAAACAAAGTCTTGAACCTGGGTTAGACATCATCTTGCTACTCCGTTGTCAATATCTGTTGGTTCTTGAGAGTTGGTAATATTGTGACTTGAATTTTGAGTAACATTATCTGTTCGCCATCTGGAAAATTGACATTCTTTGCTACTGAATATATATTTGGGAAGCTGATAGTAACGATGGGGGTAGCATTGAAATATTTGCTAAGCTGATGAGGCACCCCTGTAAGACGTCAGAAAACCACTGGCTTAATGATCCACTGGCTTAAATCTCCAAAGTTACTTCTTTCGATAAAGTGAAAATTTGAATTTGAATTGTTCAGATATATCGACACTAGCGTGATGTTATTAAAACGGAAGTGCAAAAAAAAACTGTATGTCTTAAAAAAAACAATTATTTACAGTGGTGCTTTGCTAAAGGTCTAGAGCAGGCGTGTCCAACCATTTGACTTACTTGGGCCATATTGAGTGAAGATGAATTGTTTTGGGCCGCACATAAAATATATAATATAGTTAATGTATAAAAAAATAAAACTTTATTCATTTTCTTATGTTTTTTATTATAAAATTAAAAAAAGAGCAACATGAAACTAGTGGGATATCAAAAACTCGCTGAAAATCACATAATCGTGTTGAAAGCTTATGTCGTAAACATGTAAACTTTAAGATTTTGTGGGCCGCTGTTTGGACACGCCTGGTCTAGAGGAAAAGTAGAGTTTGATCAAACATCTTATAGCATATGAAAGTGCACAATATTTATTGCACTTTATATATCAGTTTACTGTACATTACACGAAGCTTGAAAAGGAAGATGTTTTTGAGTGAAAACAATAAAGCTTAGAATGAAATAAAGTTTAATATGATTATAATATTAGTCTGTATGTTGGAAGGGGTAGTTGGTTGAGAGTCCATCTTCAGGATGATCTAAAGATGAATGAAGCCTCCGGAAGCCTGCAAGGATCATCAAAAGATGACCAAAGCCTCTGGAAGCCTGCAAAGATCATCAAGAGATGACTGAAGCCTCTGGAAATCTACAAGGGATTGCGTTCTGAGAGGTGATGACAACGTGATGCCAGCAGCTTAGCCCAAGGATGACCCGTGAGCTATAAAACCTTGAAGTGGAAGTCTTTTCATTGCTCAGCATGTAAACCTAGCGAGTTGTGACATTTTGCGAAGTTTGGCGGGAAGTGAAGTCTGCATTTGATAAAAGCAAAAACATTCCCCAGCATTTATTTTCCCGTAGGTTGCCATTAATTGCACTGGTGCTTATTTAATAATGATGGCAACGTGCTGTGCTTTTTTAGCTGCACAAAGAGGAAATACAAGTTCAGAAACGAAAAATGGCGCTACGAAGATAAATTTTCATCGTATTTTTATTAAGTTTTATTTAAGCCTCACTATTAGCTGAATCATTTTGGGCTGTTTATTTCCCACTGGGATATAATTATGCGTAAATATTTAAAATTATCTTTGTTTATCTTTGTGTAACATTAATTTTTTAGATCTATTTGTTAACTAAAAAATACGAATATAGTTTTACAGCTTCTAACAATAACAGGTTTTTATGGAAATCCCAGCACCATTTCAAGATGTAGTTGTGATGATCAACACTTCAAATGCATTAAATATTTTAGTTCATTGTTACTTTTGTTATTATTTTCGAAGAGAATTTGCAAAGAATTTTAAAGAAAATTGAAGAACTAATTTCTGTCGCAATAGATGAATCATGTCCCAAAATATTTTTCGCGAGCAGCAAATACGCGATTGACGACGACAAACTGCACTTTTTTTTTCTCATGTTCATTTTGTCGTCTTTTCCAGGAGGAGACATTCATTTGTACAGTCGCTCAAAAAAGTATCCGAACACTATGGTCGATTACAGAATTCAGAAAAAATATCTGGCAACAATTTTTTTTAGAAATTAGTGATCTGGCAACCTTCGTGTCACGTGATTACAGAATTCAGGAAAAATATCTGGAGCGTGTACAGCAACTGCACACGCCCAGTTACCGTTCACAGCAAACTGGAGGGTGTGCAGTTACTGCACACGCTCCAGTTTGCTGTGAACGGTAACTGCACACGCTCAATATTTCCGTGAGTGAGCCCACACGATCTAGTATCAAAATAATATGACCACCTACAGTCGCTCAAAAAAGTATCCGAACACTATGGTTGATTACAGAATTAAGAAAAATTATCTGTCAACGATTTTTTTTTAGAAATTAGTAATCTGGCAACCTTCGTGTCACGTGACACGAAGGTTGCCAGATCATTAATTTCTAAAAATATCGTTGGCAGATATTTTTTCTGAATTCTGTAATCGACCATAGTGTTCGGATACTTTTTTGAGCGACTGTACGAGGAGAATTAAACTCTTTTGAATTTGAAGGAAGAGGGGATCTCTCGCAGACGTGTAGGCGTCGATAATTTTGACCAAATCCTTTAAATGAACTTATGATCTTTTTAATCTCAATAGTCTTTTTTTGCAGAAAATATCACTTAAGATCTACGCTCATGCAAAAAATGTAATTTTAATACTTTGTGTTAAACAGGGAATTAAATTTCGAGAATATAGTAGCTTTGATTCTATATATTTGTGCCTTGCATGATACATTTAAAACTTTCCGTAATGAATCGTTCAAGGATGCATGAGAATTGATGGAAATTCCACTTTATTCCCATTCAGAACCGCCTTTTTGTTCTTCCTGCAGAAACGAGTTTAATATATCATCATTGAAAAGGATTTCCGCTTTAGTTTCTCAATGTAATAATCCCATTTCCACATCAATTAAAATTTGATGAACTGTATTCAGAAAATCTTCATCATTTTCTGCATACAGTTCGGAATGGAAACGGAAACGGGTGAAATTCTTTAAGAAAGATAATTTAAGCTACAAGTCGAAGGAAATGCTTCTTTCATGACCGTATTTACATATATAATTAACTCCTGTGGTATGAATTTCTTCCACAGATATAGAATGAAAATATAGATCTTAGATGATTATGAACAGTGAACTATATCGTTTTTGGTCACTTACTGGAAAGAAAATGTTTCACTTAATAAAAAAAAAATACCTCCTCAAGCAGCTGCTTGCCACAGAGGTCTGACAGGAGCCTGTCAGTTTATATGCCACAGTAGAAGGTCTGAGAGGATGGCAGGACCTCAGCAGAAAAACGACACAGACAGCCATGCCTTACCCGGGACTCGAACCCAGGTCCCTTAGATCAGTAGCCAAGCGCGCTAACCACTCGGTCACTTACGGGAAAGAAAATATAACGGGAGTTTCAGCCACGTAGAAACGAGTTGTGCTGTCGTGCTCACATTTGTTTCAAAATATGGACACGACGTATCTGTATGGGCTAAGACCCACCCGCCATGTTTAGGTTTTTAGTTTCTCACCCTCCTTGATCTTGGCTCTCGGAATTTTCATGCCGAAAAAGAAGGTGGCCGAGTTTTCTAGTCCTAGGCCTGGGGCCTAGGACAAGGAAACTCGGCCAAAAAGGGGGTCCCATCTGGCAGAGACCACGCGACTGAAACGAAAAACAAGTGCCATATGGGTGGACCGACATCCGTTTCTGCCCAACGAGGACCAATCGTCACTTCACACGACAACCCAGATGGTTTTAGCCCAGCACGCGGCGAAGCTGGACAGCGCCGAAAGAAGCTCGCTTTTGGACTCTCTTCTCTGAACTTTCGGTGTGAAAGGTTGACTCTCGGTGACTGCCCTCGCTTCTACCTCGTTCACGAAAAAAGACCTGATATGTTCGTACCCGGCATCGAGGTGCGCAACTATGGACACTAACAAGAGGCAATTCTGCTGATGAGCAGTGGAATCCCGACAGCGACCTAGAGGAAGACAACTTAATATGCACAAGGAGAGCCATTTTCTTCCGTCCAGCCATGGCAATTGGACGAGGTAGGGTCATTCTTTCCTGATCTAGTCTCCCCCCCTGTTAACTGATAGTTTGTAGCCGCCACACTGCTCTTGATCGTTTATTTTTGAACCATAAATTGTTATGCTCCCCTCTTACGGTGCAGCGCGTGAAAGAAGAATTTTGTCTGCATTTGTGCGAAATCCAATTGAATTAGAATAAATTGACTGTAACTAAGAAGAAAAGTAAAGTTGAATAAATTTGTTCCCAGAAAGTGATTCCACATCGAACTGCTTATTTGGTTTTGTCTGTTGATCTAGTTCCTGAACACCGAGATGAGCTGGCAACATACGCTTGGGATTGGTAGACCCCATCATTTATGAATGTAAAAATTGCGGCATCAGATTCACTTTCCCCAGAAGGCTGATTCTGATGAAACACCGCGCTTTGTCTTCGCCCCCTCATTTTTTTTAGTTCGCTCCTAAAGTCCAGCCACCCCAAAACACACAGGGGTTGGGTTGTTTTACCTCTGAGCGGCACTTTTTTGCACACCACGGGCTAAATGGCCAGGTCACATGGACCCCGAAGGCTCAGAGAAGGTTGGGTGAGGTGACCCACTGGAACAGCTGTTGGGAGACAGATGGTAGCCTCCCGTCAAGGCCATTCAGCGTGTTCTTTAACGTGCACAGGGTATGGCTCTCCCGCACACGGGACCACGGCTTAACGTCCCATCCGACGGACGGCGGCCTTTCCAAGCCCATCGGTGTCCCCTACTGACCGTGGGCAGGGCGGGGAATTTTGCGGAGATAAATCTCAACGCTGACCCAGCTGGGACCCGAACCTGGGAACTACAGATTACGAGCTTGGCGCGCTACCGACTGAGCCACCCCCGCCCCACACACACACAGGGGTGGTCACGGCAATGTGCCAAATGAAAGCTTGTGGCTTGAACTGTTTCTGCGGTTTTGCCTGTGAGTGGCACTTTTTTGCACACAATGAACTAAATGGCCAGGTCATAAGGACCCCAAGCGTTCAGAGAAAGTTAGGGAAGTGATCCACTGGACAGCTGTTAGGAGACAGATGGAAGCCTACCGACAAGGCCATCCAGAGTGTTCTTTATCATGAACACGGTATGGCTCTCTTGAACACGGCACCACGGGTTTATGTCCAGTCCGACGGAGGACAGCTTTTCCAAGTCCATTGATGTCCCTTTCTGGGCGAGGGAAGGGTTGGGGTGTAACCTCACAGGTAGAATTCGAATCTGGGAGAGCGGGGGTGGCTTAGTCGGTAGCGCGCCAGGCTCGTAATCTGTAGTTTCCAGGTTCGAGTCCCAGCTGGGTCAGCGTTGAGATTTATCTCCGCAAAATTCCCCGCCCTGCCCACGGTCAGTAGGGGACACCGATGGGCTTGGAAAGGCCGCCGTCCGTCGGATGGGACGTTAAGCCGTGGCCCCGTGTGTGGGAGAGACATACCCTGTGCACGTTAAAGAACACGCTGGATGGCCTTGACGGGAGGCTACCATCTGTCTCCCAACAGCTGTTCCAGTGGGTCCCCTCCCCCAACCTTCTCTGAACCTTCGGGATCCATGTGACCTGGCCATTTAGCCCATGGTGTGCAAAAAAGTGCCGCTCAGAGGTAAAACAACCCAACCCAATTATGGTGCGCCTGTCGAAATATCTAAAGTTTAAAAGGGGCGGGGGTGGCTCAGTCGGTAGCGCTCGAGGCTCGTATTCTGTAGTTCCCAGGTTCGAGTCCCAGCTGGGTCAGCGTTGAGATTTATCTCCGCAAAATTTCCCCGCCCTGCCCACGGTCAGTAGGGGACACCGATGGGCTTGGAAAGGCCGACGTCCGTCGGATGGGACGTTAAGCCGTGGCCCCGTGTGCTGGAGAGCCAAACCCTGTGCACGTTAATGAACACGCTGGATGGCCTTGACGGGAGGCTACCATCTGTCTCCCAACAGCTGTCCCAGTGGGTCCCCTCCCCCAACCTTCTCTGAGCCTTCGGGGTCCATGTGACCTGGACATTTAGCCCATTGTGTGCAAAAAAGTGCCGCTCAGAGGTAAAACAACCCAACGAATCTGGGAACTTCAGATTCGAGTCCCACCTTTCGCTTCCGACAGAGCCAACTCTCGCGCCTGTGGCATCAGGAGTGTCCGTTGCTACTTCATGATCTGCTCCTCTTTTTTCCTCCGAAAGGGAATAGGAAAAATATTTATCTGAAATAAAAGATTGAGAATGTCATCAGCTACCTCGATTATGGCAACTTTTTCTCCTCACTCAGTAAAAAAATGGGGGGAGGGATATTTAACGGAGTCGATCGTAACAATCATATGTCAAATGGAAGCTCAAGACGGTAAAAAATCTCAAGACTAGTAACAAAAAGAAAGTAACAATTTTGTCCTTGGTATCAAAGGAAAGATAAAGATTTGGGAACATTTTTCCACGTGGGTTGGGTTGTTTTACCTCTGAGAGGCACTTTTTTGTACACCATGGGCTAAATGGCCAGGTCACAAGGACCGCGAAGGCTAAGAGAAGGTTGGGAGAGGGGACCCACTGGAACAGCTGTTGGAAGACAGATGATAACCTCCCGTTAAGGCCATCCAGCGTGTTCTTTAACGTGCTCAGGGTATGACTCTCCCGCACACGGAATCACGGCTTAACGTCCCATCCGACGGATGGCGGCCTATCCAAGCCCATCGGTGTCACCTACTGACCTTGGACAAGGCGGGACTTTTTCCACGTGAAAATTCTACTAAAATGCGCGAAATTAAAAATAAAAATTTAAGAAATTAAAGAAATTATCTTTCTTATATGACTTACAAATCAATAAAGCAAAAGAAAAAATTGCCGATAGTGAAATCATTTACCTAATTAGCATTTCCTTCAAAGGACTACTGTTTTCCTTTCAGGTTAATATTGTTTAAGTAACTTTATCGTTCATCATCATCATCATCATCCTCAAGCAGTCATGGGCTACGGAGGTCCAACCAGACCGTGCAATTTAGTTCTCCAAGCAAGTCTATCCTGAGCTGCATCTACTGCATCTGGCCACTGCACACCAATTCTAACAAGGTCCTGTTTGACATTGTCTGCCCACCGCATCCTTGGTCTTCCCTTCTTTCTGAGGCCTTTAGGCACACTCTTCATAACCCTATTCACCAATCTATAATTATCCATACGGGCAACATGAGCATATTGTGCAATGGAGTCTCTCTCTGCACAATATGCTGCTCAAAGGAGGTTGCAGAATCCTTTGCTTAACCTCATCATTAGTTACAAAGTTGAACCACCTAATACTTAAGATACTACGTAAGCATCTGGAATCAAAAGCATCTAGTTTCCTGTTATCTTGTTTACAAAGTGTCCAAGTTTCACTACCATAACTAACCCTAGAAAGAACCAAACTATTATACAGTCTAATTTTAATCTTTAGGTGTATACGCCTATTTCTCCACACTCTCCATAGATTCTTAAAAGTCCCTGTAGCAATCCCTATTCGTCTGTTAATCTCATGCCACACATCACCATTATCTCTTACATAGCTCACAAGATAATTAAACTGTAACTTGCTCTTGGCATGTTTAAATTTATTTTTTTTTAATTTTAGGTTGCAGATAGGAAATTCTTTGTTTTATTTCATATACTATATATATTTGAATTAAGACATAATTTCGCAAACATTTAATATATTAAGAATTAGTCAACAACTCAGCGAAATAAAGCATTTTCCAAATTCAATAAATTATTTCTAATTTTTTCAGGAAAAACCAGAAATGCATACTTAAGCAGACATCAGAGAGAAGCAAGAGTTGTTGTGGAGCGTGTGTAAGCTCTCCACAGCCACAAAATGATGTGCTTCTCATTAATAGAGGATTTTTCCGACTTCCAGCTAATGACCACTGTTACTTTTATTACACTATTACTTTTTCGTTAAGGTTATAACGCTTTCAGTTTTTTTGTATTGATTACAGCAGCCCTACACTTCCTTCAAATTTACTTCTCATTTTCTATTCTTGCTTCTTCTTTTGAAACGCGAATCCTTTAATCCCGCCATCAACTTTAATGGAAGATAACAACATCCGGATCACTTCTCTTCAGAAGACGTGGCGCCACAGAGGAACAGAATGATTTGCGCCATCTCAAAGTTTATATTTTGCAGTAAATGTTGTTGTTAAAAGAACTGAATGTATCATTTCTTACGTAAAATGCTCCCGAAAAAATGTAGTTTTGCTTAATTCTATGCTTTTAAAAGGCAAGATGTTTCCGGCTACGTTGAATAGAAAAGAAAAAAAATAACTTTTCCTTTTCGATTTCTATGCATTTTGTTTTTGGGGAGAATTCGAAGTCGTTTTATTTGGGGGAATAAACAAAATTACTTTTCGTGAATGCAAATTTATGAACATTTGGGTAATTGTTAGAATGGAATTGGAAGGCAACGTCTGCAAAGAAACGAAATGATGTCAGATGCGCTTCTATTGTACAGTCGCTCAAATAATATCCGAACACTATGGTTGATTACAGAATTCAGAAAAAATATCTGGCAACTTTTTTTTTAGAAATTAGTGATCTGGTAACCTTCGTGTACAGTACAACGAAGGCGGCCAGATCACTATCGGCCAGATAGTATCGTTGCCAGACATTTTTTTAAAATCTGTAATCAACCATAGTGTTCGGATATTTTTTGAGCGACTGTACACGAAGGTTGCCAGATCACTAATTTCTAAAAAAAATTCGTTGCCAGATATTTTTTGAATTCTGTAATCATCCATAGTGTTCGGATATTTTTTTTGAGTGACTGTACACGAAGGTTGCCTGATCACTGATTTCTAAAAAAATCGTTGCCAGATATTTTTTCTGAATTCTGTAATCAACCATAGTGTTCGGATATTTTTGAGCGACTGCACACGAAGGTTGCCAGATCACTAATTTCTAAAAAAAATTCGTTGCCAGATATTTTTTTGAATTCTGTAATCATCCATAGTGTTCGGATATTTTTTTGAGCGACTGTACACGAAGGTTGCCAGATCACTAATTTCTAAAAAAATTCGTTGTCAGATATTTTTTTGAATTCTGTATTCATCCATAGTGTTCGGATATTTTTTTTGAGCGACTGTACACGAAGGTTGCCAGATCACTAATTTCTAAAAAAATTCGTTGTCAGATATTTTTTTGAATTCTGCATTCATCCATAGTGTTCGGATATTTTTTTTGAGTGACTGTACACGGAGGTTGCCAGATCACTAATTTCTAAAAAAATCGTTGTCAGATATTTTTTCTGAATTCTGTAATCAACCATATTGTTCGGATATTTTTTTGAGCGACTGTACATCCGAATTCCATTTTATTCGTTTCAGATAATCATAAGCAACCAAAGATCTGGAAAAAAAATTAGAGGTGGACGACTGGATTGAACTGGAGCCGATTAAAACAGCGTTCGTATTCGTTCCGATTCAATCCAACCGATTCGTGGAATTCTGTTCAACAAAGTGTAGGTACAGTCGCTCAAAAAAGTATCCGAACACTATGGTCGATTACAGAATTCAGAAAAAATGTCTGGCAACGTTTTTTTTAGAAATTTGTGATCTGGTAACCTTCGTGTCACGTGACACGAAGGTTGCCAGATCACTAATTTCCAAAAAAATCGTTGCCAGATATTTTTTCTTAATTCTGTAATCAACCATATTGTTCGGATATTTTTTTAATATATATAATGCGTATGAACATATAATGCAATGAATATGGAGCGTGTGCAGTTACCGTTCACAGCAAACTGGAGCAGTTGCGGTTAATGTTCACAGCACATTGGATCGTGTGAGCTCACAAAAACCTGGATCGTGTGGACTCACTCACGGAAATATTGAGCGTGTGCAGTTACCGTTCACAGCAAACTGGAGCGTGTGCAGTAACTGCACACGCTCCAGTTTGCTGTGAACGGTAACTGGAGCGTGTACAGTTGCTGTACACGCTCCAGATATTTTTCTTGAATTCTGTAATCACGTGACACGAAGGTTGGCAGATCACTAATTTCTAAAAAAATCGTTGCCAGATATTTTTTCTGAATTCTGTAATCGACCATAGTGTTCGGATAATTTTTTGAGCGACTGTACGTGCACAGAAAAAAAAATATATTATTAACAATCACGCAATGCGCAAGAAAGTAATGAGATTTAAAAAATATACAGTATGCGAGAAGCCACCCTTGACAGTTTTTATATAACCGCAAACCCTTTGGGAACGTATTGTTTTGAATGGGCGTGCTTTCTGCATCGTGTATTACTACGACGGCAGAAATGGAAGCAACGTGTCAACATTAAATGTTATGCAAAGCTAAGAAAAAGTTTCACTGAAACACACGAAATGTTACAAACAGCTCATGGAAATGAGTCTTTGCCCAGAACACAACATTTTGATGGTTTAAACGTTGTGGATAGAGATGATGTGGAAGATGATCCTCGCAGTGGGCGACCGAAAACGACCTCCAGACCAGAATTGTGGGACAAAGTGAGCAATTTAATCTTAATCGTGAGAGATCGTCAATTGAAACTCAGAGTGATGATAAGTGAAGTAAATAAATTACCCCCTCAAGCAGCTGCTTGCCACAGAGGTCTGACAGCCCGCTCGCCGTCTCGGCTTCTGCACCGTACCGAAGCCGCTTCGGGGAACGCTGGACCAGCACGAGCCAAACCGGTCCGCGCCCCTCCCACAACTCCGACAAAGCTCTCCGCCTACCGGGGCTCACAACACTGCAGCACCCGGACCCCACTTTGCAGAGGAACCAAGTTCCTCCACTGCAAAGGCCATAAGGTCCAAATCTCATTCATGTGGGCCCTCTTAGTTTGGCTGTTCCATCGATAAGCCCGCTGGCCAGCAGTGGCCAACTGAGGCAGCGAGCCTCCAACTTCTACCTCTCCATTGTTCCCGGGCCGAAGCACCCGCGGAACGTCTGTCCACCTCAATATCACTGAGACAGCATCAGGGAGCCCACGAACGAGTGTACGAAGAGGTGCACAGCTCAGTCCGCAGTACTCCCCAATAAGCCTGCAGAAGACAGGGTCCTCCCAAGCCCTATCCGAGGCCCCTCAACCAAGGCTGCAACCCCCAGCTTCGCTGGGGGACAAGTCAATAAGCTGACTGGACCGGCCCACCCAAGCGGTCCGCCAACCTTCAACAGGCCCCCCTCTACCGGGGGCCGCCAGACTTCAGAACCCAAGGGCGCCAGCGATCCGAGCCCAACTTCTCAGAGGCACCGTAAGCCCCCCCCCCCCCCTCGTCAAGGAGTTCCCACTCCGGGGGGGGGGTTCTGTTTAGGGAAGTCTGAAACTCTCTAAAGTTGTAGTATAGGGCACTCTACAAGTGATTTTGTACAACTGCTGATGCTAAGACATCGGCTTTTAACCGCAAATGTTAAGTCTATGAGGATTTCGAGAAATTCAAACCGTTCACTCCTGTTTTGGTTGACCCCAGTAGTATGCACATAGCCTATATTCTTTCCATAGCTGAAGGAAAATTTTATGCAAAGTTTGGTGCCTCTAGCTTTTCTACGTCTGCGTGCATAAGCAGATAGACAGAGAAACAAATATACAAACAAACACATAGAGAAACTTTTTTCTTTATATATTAGATATGCCTTATGTTTTCTGTTTTTATATCGCCTTATTTCGGTTTTTGGAACTTTCGAAGAGAGGAAGGGATTAAAGAAGATTTTTCATAACTAAACTTTTCCGGAAACGAAATGGATTTTCCATTTTCCATTGGGCGGCGGTGGTTCAGTCGGTAGCGCGCAAGGCTCGTAATCTGTAGTTCCCAGGTTCGAGTCCCAGCTGGGTCAGCGTTGAGATTTATCTCCGCAAAATTTCCCAGCCCTGCCCACGGTCAGTAGGGGACACTGATGGGCTTGAAAAGGTCGCCGTCCGTCGGATGGGACGTTAAGCCGTGGCCCCCTGTGCAGGAGAGCCATACCCTGTGCACGTTAAAGAACACGCTGGATGGCCTTGACGGGAGGCTACCATCTGTCTCTAAACAGCTGTTCCAATGGGTCCCCTCCCCCAACCTTCTCTGAGCCTTCGGGGTCCTTGTGGCCTGGCCATTTAGCCTTATGGTGTGAAAAAAAGTGCCGCTCAGAGGTAAAACAATCCAATCCATTTTCCATTTTTTTTGGTGCAAACGAAAAGCTTTGAACATCCTTTTCCACAATCAATAGAAACTTTCGTAGCCGTTCGCATATTAATTTTTTGAAATATTTCGCTACGCAAAATTCTCTATAACCACCATTCATAATAGTTCTCTACGTTAAGCAGTAAAGTCAGTAAAGTCGAAGGGAGAATTGGTTTAAAAGATTTTCAGAATGAGATTCAATCTGTTTGGGTTGAAATTGAACGTTTCGACGAGCGAAGATCTTTCCCTTCTCAAGGTCTGTGTTCCGCCACAATTCACCGAAGAAAGAGAGGGAGGAAAAAGGAGAAACAAGTCAATCTCTTCTCTCTTCATCTTTTTGTTATTAGACATCTGTCGATGAAGTAGGCATCAGAGCGATGACATCCGCAAATGTTTGAGGATTAGATTTTTGTTTGGAGTGACAGGGATTTATCGCCATTCTTTGGTAGCATTTTGGGCTTCGGCTACGTCAACCGTCATTGGGGTAGCGAGGCAACGCGATGCAGCATCCCGCTTGTCAGGCTCCTTCAGTCCTTTGTCAATGCAGGAGATGAGATTCTCTGTCTTTTCTCCATCATTCTGGAAGCGCAAGGAAAACATTCTCATCCACATCAGATGTAAGCGTCTAGATGATGCATCCGATGGGCAGCCTTTCTCCTTCAGAGAACTAAAACATCCACATCAAAGATAAAAGCACAAAACTGTATTCCTCATCAAGAATAGTTCTTTATTTAAATTTTTTTCGGGAATAATCTGTATCAGAAATGATAAACAGCTAGACATTAAAAACTTAATTCACGCTATAATAAAGGCTGTTTCATTTCTCTTTTTGTTGCGAAGGCCATTTTGTGTCAGTCAAATACTCAAATTACGCCTTGATCCAAGAATGCTTCGCCTTGAATAATTCTCTTCCGATATTTTCATACTTACTAAGCCCTTTTATTCCCTGTGATGTTAAACACATGTGAAAAGAGTTGCGAAATGGTCGATGTTAAAATATCAAAGAATAATACTGTTTCTGATTCCCCGCATGTTTTGCACAGTAATTTGGCTTTAATAATCGACACAATGCTCCGACTTTTGTTGTTAATCAGAAGAAACACGACACCATATGTAAATCTCGGGTCGCAAATAACGGAACAAAAAGGATATTTTGCAAAAAAAAAATGTTTTCGGAGCCTTTTCAATTTGCGACTTTGCCGCCCGAATGGTTCGAAAATTTCACTTCATTAAGATGCAGAAAATGAAAGTCGCTTCATTAATTGCGTAATACGTTCTTCGGATGCAGGCGGGAATCTTAAAGCAATCTTGAATCAATTGACCGGAATGAAAAATCTTCAGAATAAACATTTCAATGTTTTTCAATTGCTGTGGGCTGTTTTGAATAAACAGCAATGAATCTATCATAATCTGAGAAAAATTCATCAGTGAAACGGAAAATCCAACGAATTAGAAAGAACTGTTTTTTGGAGTGGTCTGAAATGTGTCGCAGGGATATTTAGTTCAAAGATTTTATTTTTTAATAGAACTATATGTAATATAATATACTACTGAATGTTTTGAATCAATTGACCGGAATGAAAAATCTTCAGAATAAACATTTCAATGTTTTTCAATTGCTGTGGGCTGTTTTGAATAAACAGCAATGAATCTATCATAATCTGAGAAAATTCATCAGTGAAACGGAAAATCCAACGAATTAGAAAGAACTGTTTTTTGGAGTGGTCTGAAATGTGTCGCAGGGATATTTAGTTCAAAGATTTTATTTTTTAATAGAACTATATGTCATATAATATACTACTGAATGTTTTGATTGTTTAATGGTATTTAAGCCAGAATGTTTGTGACCGAATAGTGAAGTTAAATCACTAGGCAGCCGTTAATAGGCTAATGGGTTTGAATCATTAAACTTTGCAAAATGTGATTTACATATGACGGCCGTCCCGTGGCCGAGTGGTTAGCGCGCTTGGCTATTGATCTACGGGACCTGGGTTCGAGCCCCGGGTAAGGCAAGGATGTTCGTGTTGTTTTTCTGCTGAGGTCCTGCCATCCTCTCAGACCTTCTACTCTGGCATATAAACTGACAGGCTCCTGTCAGACCTCTGTGGCAAGCAGCTGCTTGAGTGGGTATTTATTTATTTTTTTATAAAATATTAATGTGTCGTTGAAGTGCTAACTATTGTCTAATTAATCTTCAATTGCAATACTTAGTGATGTTAATGAGAGCTAAATGTTTGCCAGTCATACCAGAACCACGGTGTAAAAATTTACAAGGATTGTCCTGTTCGTAAACGAAATTTCCGACTTATTGTTAAGTCGCAAATTTCATTAGATATTCCGATGCTGTAAGCGGATGAAATAATCAAGAAAGAATTTAACGTGGAACGAAGATGGTTTTCGTATATGTCCAATCATTTATGATTTAAGACTGATAAGTTTGTACGGTTCTCAGTGGGGCGGGGGTGGCTCAGTCGGTAGCGCGCCAGGCTCGTAATCTGTAGTTCCCAGGTTCGAGTCCCAGCTGGGTCAGCGTTGAGATTTATCTCCGCAAAATTCCCCGCCCTTCCCACGGTCAGTAGGGGACACCGATGGGCTTGGAAAGGCCGCCGTCCGTCGGATGGGACGTTAAGAGGTGGCCCTCTATGCGGGAGAGACATAACCTGTGCACGTTAAAGAACACGCTTGATGGCCTTGACGGGAGACTACCATCTGTCTCCCAACAGCTGTTCCAGTGGGTCCCCTCCCCCAACCTTCTCTTGAGCCTTCGGGGTCCATGTGACCTGACTATTTAGCCCGTGGTATGCAAAAAAAGTGCCGTTCGTGGTCGCAATGTTTTTCCAATTCGGTTCTCAGTCGTTCGTGGTCGCAATGTTTTTCCAATTGTTTGGTCAGTTTACCTGCTGATCAGTTGAGATTGAGATGTACGTTTGTACAAAGAATCGAGGTACACACCTCAAAATAACTGTGTGAACAATTCTCGAATTATTGTGGAACAAACCTACATAAAAAACGTGACGTTCCATTAAGCCCAATGGAAGCAAAGACTTCCCAAAATATTCAATCAAAAGGACACAAACATTTGACATTTTCACCATTCGCTATGTGAATTCAAGTTCGCTTTTTGCAGATGTTGAAGGACGACAAATGAAAACAAGCGAGGAAGATATTTGGCCAAGGAATGTCACATCTATTTCAATCTTTCTGGTTGGGTTGTTTTACCTCTCAGCGGCACTTTTTTGCACACCATGGGCTAAATGGCCAGGTCACATGGACCCCGAAGGCTCAGAGAAGGTTGGGGGAGGGGACCCACTGGAACAGCTGTTGGGAGACATATGGTAGCCTCCCGTCAAGGCCATCCAGCGTGTTCTTTAACGTGCACAGGGTATGGTTCTCCCGCACACGGAGCCACGGCTTAACGTCCCATCCGACGGACGGCGATCTTTCCAAGCCCATCGGTGTCCCCTACTGACCGTGGGCAGGGCGGGGAATTTTGCGGAGATAAATCTCAACGCTGATCCAGCTGGGACTCGAACCTAGGATGTTGTTTGGGACTCGAACAGCTGGGACTCGAACATGGACCCCGAAGGCTCAGAGAAGGTTGGGGGAGGGAACCCACTGGAACAGCTGTTGGGAGACAAATGGTAATCTCCCATCAAGGCCATCCAGCGTGTTCTTTAACGTGCAGAGGGTATGGCTCTCCCGCACACGGGGCCACGGCTTAACGTCCCATCCGACGGACGGCGGCCTTTCCAAGCCCATCGGTGTCCCCTACTGACCGTGGGCAGGGCGGGGAATTTTGCGGAGATAAATCTCAACGCTGACCCAGCTGGAACTCGAACTTGGAAACTACATATTACGAGCCTGGCGCGCTACCGACTGAGCCACCCCCGCCCCCCACTCAGAAGGAGTGAAGGTACAGGGGTGAAATGTAGCACACACATAGCAATACATATTGGCGTACCGTGATTTAATTTGCAGCCACTTACAGCGGTTAGAAGATGAGCTAATACAGCACAATGTGACTGCCTAAGTAGGTGGTTGCACCGCCGTGAACGGCAATACGGCAGGGCATGGAGTAATACAGTCGACGGATACGATCGTCAGGAATTGAACACCAAGAAGCGTTGACTTGCTCCCTTAATTCATCGAGATTCTGCGCCGGCCGGACACGTCGTCCCCTGTGGTCCCACTGATTTTCTATTGGGGATAAATCTGGAGATCATGCTGGCCATGACAATACTTGAACATGTTGCAAACATTGTCTGGAGACTTTAAAAGTGTGCTGCATGCCTCCCAGGAACTGTAACAAAACGGGTTGAAGAACCGCACTAACGTATCGTGCAGATGTCAGTGTGCGTGTGATGTGGACAAGAGGTAACCTGCTGTCGTATCCAATAACACCTCATACCATAATGTTTGGCTGATGGGTGTTCTGGCGGTCGAGGACAAAAGTTGGATCTGTTCTCTCGCCAGTTTGTTGCCATACACGAAACCGTCAATCGTAAGCACCCAGACAGAAACGGGATTCATCACTAAACCCAACAGTGTTCCATTCGTGACCCCAGTTCGCACGACTTTAGAACGAAGTGTGACGAGCGCTGGGATGGTTTGCAGTCAATGGCAGTCGACATAACGGTTGCCTAGAGCGCAGGTGAGCCTCTTGCAACCTTTTGTTTTGGCAACTATGGTTTTTGGTTACATTTGGACCGTTATGGGGACGTCCATGGCTGCTGACACAGCCCATCGAATATCGCCTGCAGTGCTCTGTGGTGACGAACGAGAATGTCGAACAATGCGCCTATCAAGGCATGTTGACGTGTGTTGGAAGTCACCAGTTCCTCTGCGATGCATGCTAGAACCTTCATTTCATCACTGTTGCCAACAGCGACCAACAGTTCGTGCATCCCGATGAACATGGGCAGCGACACAACGTGCAGTCCATTCAGCTTCACATAGGCGATAATTCTTCTTCTCTCAAAAGCATCCAAATCGCGATAAAACTGCCGACAGCGTGTACTAGGCAGTTTCGGCCTTCACTAAACTATTTTTAAGTGGAACCATCTAATCTCAACCGTTCGCACGAGTTCCACCTGCATAAACACAATATCATCCCTGTTCCTTCTTGCAGCTTTTATTTCTTGAGTTACACATAACATTGATTCTGAATTATCATCTTTTGCATATCTCAACTTCGCACACCCACCCTTCTATTTGCATGTTTGTACGACTTGTCCTTCTGGGTCGGGCACTTTTAATGTCGAGCAGTGTACATGGTTTGTGATACTTGTTTGAAATTTTGCAATTCGCAACTCTCCAACCGTCAGGAAATTTAAACGTTTAGGTGATTCGGAGAGTCCAACTCAAAAAAATGTTTTATTCATCTCGAAAAACGAAAGCAAAATTATTATCTACAAACTGATAGAGGACAAAGTCAAAACATTTCTTTTTGTTTTGTAAACAATAAAGTAATGAAGTTTTATTGTGTGGATAATGAGAGAGCAATCTTTTCCACCATTAAGAATCTCCTTTGAAAGACGAAACGAAACAATCTTTGGGTTGTTTTACCTCTGAGCGGCACTTTTTTGCACACCATGGGCTAAATGGCCAGGTCACAAGGACCCCGAAGGCTCAGAGATGGTTGGGGGAGGGGACCCACTGGAACAGCTTGGGAGACAGATGGTAGCCTCCCGTCAAGGCCATCCAGCGTGTTCTTTAACGTGCACAGGGTATGGCTCTCCCGCACACGGGCCACGACTTAACGTCCCATCCGACGGACGGCGGCGTTTCCAAGCCTTCTGGGGCAGTAGGTCAGTACTTCTGGGCAGTAGGTCCTCCACGGTCAGTAGGTGTCCCCTACTGACCGTGGGCAGGGCGAGGAATTTTGCGGAGATAAATCTCAACGCTGACCCAGCTGGGACTCGAACCTGGGAACTACAGATTACGAGCCTGGCGCGCTACCGACTGAGCCACCCCCGCCCCCTCCACCATTAAGAATCTCCTTTGAAAGACGAAACGAAACAATCTTCCACAGATTTAAAGGAAACACTTTTAAGAAATGAAACTTGCAAGTATACTTTCTTTTCTGTTGGTTGGCTGATTTTAAATTTCTGCGAAATTGGCTTTGGTTAGCTGAATCTCAGATGCACTGGCTAACATGTTTATATGCACTGTTCTTAGACTTTTGACTCATTTAAATGCATTTAATTTTTTTGTACCGCATAAATATTTATTAATAATTATTGCATAGCTTCGGCATATTATCTCCAATCGAAAATAGATACGAAATGCGGATATTATGCATCAGTAATGCAGCAATACAATTATGCCTAGTCAGACTTGTGAATTAATATCTAAATAACATTGAGTATTAAGAGAATGAATTCACTTATTCATAAAAGCGGAAATTTTCTCCATTTCAATTAATCGGAGGCAAGGATTGTTTATGAAATTTACTGCTGATTATAATTGGACTTAGGGATTAAATAATGGCTGGCATTTTTGACAAGGATCGCTGAATATTTCATGCCGATATTTGTTTGTTTATTAACCCCGAGTTGTATTATTAATACCAAATATGCATTCGGCGATTTGAAATTATCCAATTTTGGAAATTTATTAATTGAAACCCTGCTTATATAACGAATTAAAAGTTGAGTTTGCATAAAAATTAAGCATATTACTAACCCACTTTATTCTGCTGTACGGGTTGGGTTGTTTTACCTCTGAGCGGCACTTTTTTGCACACCATGGGCTAAATGGCCAGGTCACATGGACCCCGAAGGCTCAGAGAAGGTTGGGGGAGGGGACCCACTGGAACAGCTGTTGGGAGACAGATGGTAGCCTCCCGTCAAGGCCATCCAGCGTGTTCTTTAACGTGCACAGGGTATGGCTCTCCCACACACGGGGCCACGACTTAACGTCCCATCCGACGGACGGCGGTCTTTCCATGCCCATCGGTGTCCCCTACTGACCGTGGGCAGGGCGAGGAATTTTGCGGAGATAAATCTCAACGCTGACCCAGCTGGGACTCGAACCTGGGAACTACAGATTACGAGCCTGGCGCGCTACCGACTGAGCCACCCCCGCCCCTCTCCTGTACGGATGAGATACGTTGGATGTAATGTAATAGCTTTGTATCAATATGGTTTGCATCTGACGTATAACTAGATTCATGTTTGCTGTCAAACTTTACACTTGAATTTCCCATATTCAATATGAAATTAATTACTCTCTTGTTACCCTAAATCATCGATTGTCATTCATTTGATTGCATATTGCCGGCAGTGTAGGTTGAGGGCTGGCGCAGTCGGTACCGCGTTAGATTCGCAAACTCCTACTTGTGTCAGCTTTGAACTTCAACTTCGATAAACCACTACCCTGCCTTAGGTCAAAAAGGGAACAAAGAAGGGCTTGGAAAGACTGCCGTCCCTCGGATGAGACATTAAAATGTGGCCGCGTATGTAGGAGAACCATATTCTCTTCATACTAAAGAACATGCTGAATGGCCTTGGCGGGAGTTATGACATCTGTCTTTTAACAGCTGTCATGTCGGTCCCCTTCCTCCATATTTGAGGATTTGGGGTCCTTGTGACCTGGCCATTTAGCTCATAATGTGCAAAAGAGTGTATCTCCGAGGTAAAACAACCCAATCCGACAGTGTAACTTAAACAATATTTCAGACACATCTTGTATTTCATCAGCTGAGTCTCCCTCTTTTGTGTGTAAGGATGCTTCCTCGCAAACACATTCACATTGCAGTGTAGCGGACATTATGTAAAGATTTAGCTAATATTGAAGTCGGTAATTTTTATGATTCAAAATTTTATCCAATGTTATTAATTGAAAAGTCGACAACTCGGTTTAAAGGCAGGTCACTTTCATCTTACTGATTTATCAGTTGAGTCTCTCGATAGAATTATTGGCAATGACACGTTTTATTTTAAAAAAAACGAACAATTTAATGTTTGCTATCTTGCAGTCAGAGATCCTTCATTCTGAAAACATCCAATTCCACTGAGTTGTATAAAATCTTCATCTGACAGAGAGCTAGCCTGCATGCAAGTGTTAAAAGTTAGAGAATAACAGACAATAAAAGATTGATGATACACTCCTGAGATGAGTTCGGGGCCACACTATTGAGCCTCCAAAGGCCCAAACCATTTCGATAATTACTTAGCCCGAGCACTTATAAAAACGTATACAAAAATGCATGCAACTAGACAATTTTAAAATTATTCAGTTTATAAGATATTTACAAATTTGAAATATCTATAATTATGTTAAGACAAATTTGGAATTTTAATGTTAGTTAAAACGAAAAAGGCTACAAATAAATAACACGGGGCAACAAATTTTCATAGAAGTCATGCCCCTGAGATAAAAGTAGCCATTTCTTAAAGATTTCAAAGTGCTGAACACGAATATGACAATGAAAATGCAAAATTAGCTACGATTTCTGAGAAATCCGCAATAGTTTCTTATATAATAGAGTAATACGTACATATGACATGTATCGGTAAAACTCCGCTTCTACTTCCGACGTCGCTTTTGCCCGTCGCTTGTACAGCTGCTCAGGATCATCTCTGGCGAGCGTCCAACAGTAGTCAGCCAACATTGAGGTGGACCAGAGTCCCTGGTATCGTTTTTCCATTGTTGCAATGTCCTGGTGAAAGCTTTCACCGTGTTCATCACTAACCATGCCGCAATTGTCGGGGAAGAATCTAAGTCGGAATGGAGAAAGTGGATCTTTAAGGACATGTTGCAGCCAAGTTTGTGATACAGAAACATGTCCTTAACCAGTTTCTTGTAGTTGTCTGTACTGACATTCCCGAGGAATTTAGTTGACACCAGACGAAACGCGTCCCAAGCCTTTTTCTCGTCACCCTAAAGCAGATTGTCGAACATTTGGTCTCTGAACAGCTCGTGGATCAGAGGGCCCACAAAAATTCCCTCTTTAATTTTCGTTTCGCTGAGTCGTGGGAATATGTCAGAATTGAAAGCTGATGCAGTCTGGTCCATGGCTTTTACGAAGATTTTCATCACACCGAGTTTGATGTGTAGCGACGGTAGCAGGATTTTGGGCGTTTCTGCCAGTGCTGAGTATTTTACATTCTTCTCTCCGACCTTCAGAGATTTACTCTGAGGCCAGTTTCTCTTCATATAGTGCAAAGTCTTTGCTTGGCTGTCCCATTCACATAAGAAACAGCAGCACTTCGTATATTCCAGCTACAGACCCATCAACAGAGCCACTACCTTCAAGTCACAACAGAACCATACTTGCTGTATTGAAGACAGTTCAATAGCTGTTTTAGGTTGTCATAGGTTTCTTTCATGTAGACAGCGTGTCCAGACGGAATGGATGGAAGTCGATTTCCATTATGCAGCAACACCGCCCTGAGACTCAAGTTCGAGGAGTCTGTGAATAGTCTCCATTCTTGAGGGTCGTATTTGATTCCGAGGACATTCATCAGGCCATCTACATCGGAGCAGAACACAAGGTCATCTTCTTTTCTGAAGTAAGGTGCAAACTGCTCATGACGAGTTCGAAACGAAGTCACTTGGACATTTTCCTTGAGAAGATTCCATTAAGTCTTGATCCAAGTAACTCTGCTTTGGCCTTGGACAGCTCCCGATCGCGAACAATATCATTCATTTCTTCTTCCGTGAGAATGTGTGGCACAGATGACGCACCGTGGCAGACGTATGGATCATCATTATTCACCGAAGGCTGCAGAGAACCCGACGCCGGTTCGCCTCCCTCCTCATCGTCTGAATCGATGGAAAATTCTTTTGGTGGTTCAAGACCGGGAAGGCCTTCGGCGTGCGGAAATGGTCGGAGAGCAGATTGTACATTTGTGTACACTATTGTCCACTTCTTTTTCCTCGTGATGCCTCCAGAAACAGGTGGAACCATACAGAAGTAGCAGTCATTTGCGTTGATTGCTTGGCTCTCTATAAAAGGAACAGCAAGTGGCATCGCCACTTTTTCAACTTTCAGGCACTTCGGAAGATTTCTTGCACACGTACTGCAGCATATGTGTGGGGCATAGGAGTTTTCCTGGTCCCCGATCTTGCATCCAAAATAAAACTTATACGTCGCTTTCACTATTCGAGTGATGGCCCTTTTCTGGCTTGCAAAAGTTACTTCCCCGCAAATGTAACAAACTGTATCTGCACTATTTGCACAGTTACGAGGCATCACTGCTGCTGGATTGAAACTGCAAGGATCACTTGTGTTGAACAGTCGCTCAAAAAAGTATCCGAACACTATGGTTGATTACAGAATTCAGAAAAAATATCTGGCAACGATTTTTTCAGAAATGAGTGATCTGGCAACCTTCGTGTCACGTGACACGAAGGTTGCCAGATCACTCATTTCTAAAAAAAAATGTTGCCAGATATTTTTTTCTGAATTCTGTAATCAACCATAGTGTTCGGATACTTTTTTGAGCGACTGTACAGATAATATGATCATTTTGATTTTTGGTGCAAAGATTAGGTAAAAAAGCTTTGTTTCAAGTTGAAGGTAACTTTGATGCGACAATTGAAAAGAAACTTTGGGCTATAAAGGTTTTAGCGACAGGCAAAAAAAACCCCAATATATTTTAAATTCTAGATTCTGCAATAGTACATAAACAAACAGAATTCTGAAGCACCATATAGACCACGGAGAAGAAATCAGATTGTGAATAGCTATTGTAAAACGATTTACTGCGTTATGTTTGAGGTTCATTTCGTAGTTATTCCGTTTATTTTTTCTCTCTTATTTATCACAGCACAAAAACACGTCAGAAGAGTTAATCTAAAATATTTTAATCTTATTCCATCATAAAGAACATTAAAAGTGCTTTAAAAATCTTTAAGAATAAATGTCATATTTCGACTCGAAATATTGTACTTACAATCCACGAAACTTAGAGGAAAAAAATTAAGTTTTCATTAAGTTAAATGCAATAAATCTTACTGCTTCAAACACTCTAGACATTTAACTTTAAATAAATAATAATAAATACCCCCCTCAAGCAGCTGCTTGCCACAGAGGTCTGACAGGAGCCTGTCAGTTTATGTGACATAGTAGAAGGTCTGAGAGGATGGCAGGACCTCAGCAGAAAAACAACACAAACAGCCATGCCTTACCCGGGGCTCGAACCCAGATCCCTTAGATCAGTAGCCAAGTGCGATAACCACTCGGCCATTAATATGACTTAAAATTAATGTCTTTCACCAAAAGTTGATCCTTGACTTTTGTCTAGTAATTTCGTCAAAGAATTGTGGAAGGTTTTGCAAATACTTCTGCCTCAGTCGGATAAGAGCTTAAACCGTGGGTCCATGTGCAGAAGAGCCATACCCTTTTCATGCTAAGCAGCACACTAGATGACCTTGAGAGAGGCTTCCATCTGTCTCCTAGCATCTGTCCAGCGGATCCCCTTCTCCTAAGGCTCTGAGGCTCCCGAGGTCTTTGTGACCTGAATATTTAGTTCATTCTCTGCACAAAAGTGCCACACGAAGAAAAACAACCAATACACCCTTCATTTCATTATTTTGAAGGTAATTTTGAAGCGACAAATTTATTTAAAATATATAAGATCTCTTTCTTGATGCTATGTCGAAGATTACCTTTACAAAGAAAATGGGTTGGGTTGGGTTGTTTTACCTCTGAGCGGCACTTTTTTGCACACCGTGGGCTAAATGGCCAGGTCAAATGGACCCCGAAGGCTCAGAGAAGGATGGGGGAGGGGACCCACTGGAACAGCTGTTGGGAGACAGATGGTAGCCTCCCGTCAAGGCCATCCAGCGTGTTCTTTAACGTGCAAAGGGTATGGCTCTCCCGCACACGGGGCCACGGCTTAACGTCCAATCCGACGGACGGCGGTCTTTCCAAGCCCATCGGACAAAGGAAATGAACTCAAGTTTCAAGAGCCTAAGTAGCTTCGATTATTATTTAATATAATGAAGAACTTAAAGCAGGAAAAAAATTGATGATTAAAATATTTCAAACGAGATAATTTAATTTTGTGAAGCATTCAGAAAAACAAAGTAACCTAGTTAAATTGCTAAAATAAATTAACTAAATTAAATAAATTGCTAAAATAAATTAACCTAGTTAAGGGTGCTCCGTCTAAATTTTTTATCTTTATTGTTAGATTTAAACCCGAATCTGCTAATTGACTCTACATTTTCGTAACAACTGGCATGAATTTTAATTCGCAGCGCCACCTGTTCCTAAATGGAAAGTTTGGAGTGATTTTCATGATTCAGTTGAAGTAAAAAAACAAGGAACTTCCAGAAAGACTGAGCAAATGCTCTAAAAAATTATTATGGCACGGACCTTTGAAAGATGTTTTCGATAATTGCCGTTTTTTGTGTGATTACCTGACAAATGGAATTATTATCCTAGGGGTATCTATAAATAATGTACACTCCCTTGCAAAATATGTGGACGGCACTGATATTTGGAAAGAGAGTAGAACTTCATAAATCCGGCACACCCTCGGGAAAATTCCGGTTTTATGAAAATGCTGCTTAACTCTCTTACTCTGTGAACCGTATTAGGTACAGTCGCTCAAAAAAGTATCCGAACACTAAGGTTGATTACAGAATTCAGAAAAAATATCTGGCAACGATTCTTTTATAAATTAGTGATCTGGCAACCTTCGTGTCACGTGGCACGAAGGTTGCCAGATCACTAATTTATAAAAAAATCATTGCCAGATATTTTTGTCAGCGTTGTCAGCGTAGTCAGCGTTGGGTAGAGGAAAGATGACTCATTTGACAGATGTTGGGACAGATCGAAGCATCCTATCAAGACCATACAGCATGTTTTTTAGCGTGGACAGAACATGGTTCTCCTGCCAACGCTTAATGGCTCATCTGATGGATGCAGTTCTTTTCAATCATTACTTTTCATTTATTACCCTTCATCACCGAGAGGAGGGTGGGGACAGTAATGTTAAATCTCAACACTGACACAATTGGCACTCCAGATTGGTTCACCAATACCTGGAGGTTAACCCCATCTGCTGCATGGCATGAACATCTTTTTCACCTCACCTAAATCTTATTGCGAATGCTTCAGATCTCCAGGAAGTTGCACCGAATTTCTTCATTCCTCTCAGGAACTTAGAAGTGCTCCGGTAGACAATGTTATTGCTATCCCCAGAGTCTTCTAAAAATTCATTAAGAGCATGAATCATCTCAGTGAGGCATGTTTTAATGTCGGGGGGGGGGGGGTAATTATACTCCCTATTGACTGCCTTTTACCTACTACAACCACTTCCTAAAAACAAAATTTTGACGCTGTTGACGTATTCTCTGCATTTCGTTATGGGGAGACTAAGCTTTGTTTGTTTGTTTCTTTTACCTCTGCGCGGCACTTTTTTCACACCATGGGCTAAATGGCCAGGTCACATGGACCCCGAAGGCTCAGAGAAGGTTGGGGGAGGGGACCCACTGGAACAGCTGTTGAGAGACAGATGGTAGCCTCCCGTCAAGGCCATCCAGCGTATTCTTTAACGTGCAGAGGGTATGGCTCTTCCGCACACGGGCCACGGCTTAACGTCCCATCCGACGGACGGCGGCCTTTCCAAGCCCCTCGGTGTCCCCTACTGACCGTGGGCAGGGAGGAGACATTAAGCATTTACACGTCGGATACCATTGAAACCTATACAATGCTATATTGATATGATATGTGATGTGTGAATTTTCAGCATAGGTGTTTGAAATAATAATAATAATATCTTTATTAAGCCTTAGTATGGTTATATACATAGATTATCCCGAGATTCATTTATTTGTTATATGTTTTTAAATATTTTGGTAATAATCCCCATACCATTAGTGAAACGGAAACAGACGCCAAATAAGATTATACCAGCTGCGGGAAGTATACAAAGACCAAAACGAATCGTGTAAGCCGAGGTTAAATGAAAAAAAAAATAATGTTTATTTTAAAAAGTGCCAAAAGATAGTTTCTTGTTATATATATAAAGAGTTTAATTAATTACTGAGGCTTAATTTTCCGATTAGGTTTTAAAGGAACATCCTATAGTTCAGTTGGGTTGTTTTACCTCTGAGCGTCACTTTTTTGCCCACCATGAGCTAAATGGCTAAGTCACATGGATCCCGAAGACAGAGAAGGTTGGGGGAGGGGACCCACTGGAACAGCTGTTGGTAGACAGATGGTAGCCTCCCGTCAAGGCCATCCAGCGTGTTCTTTAACGTGCACAGGGTATGGCTCTCCCGCACAAGGTGCCACGGCTTAACGTCCCATCCGACGGACGGCGGCCTTTCCAAGCCCATCGGTGTCCCCTACTGACCGTGGGCAGGGCGGGAACTTCCTATAGTTACAGTAATTAATCTTTGTATCGTGATAATGCTATGAAAATTGTTATTCTATGTATCACTAGAAACAACTACACTAGAAATGAACTTAAACGTTCATTTACCCTATGCATGGTCGCTCAGAGGTAAAACAATCGTCGAATAAATATTTGTATTTTAAAAACAACAAAAACAGTTAATAATTCATAAAGGAAGAATTGTCATTAACCTTAACAACCTAAAAGAATACGTTATCAACTTACCAATCAATCTTAGGCAATTCTATGCAATAAATGTTATTATCAAAATTATTATATATATATGTTATTATTCAAAAAGATGACCATCTGATCAGTTTGTATGATTTCAAAATGACCTTTCGACTGATTAAGTTTTTACTTTTCTACATAGTCGGAACTACCACGAGATACAGAATTTTAATTTGAAAACCAGCAACAAGTGAATATTCTGCTAAAAAGTGGAATGTATTAAGCTTTACGATATTAATTTGGAAAGAAATCGTAAGGAAATAATTTTTTTGTCTTTTTTCAACCCAATTGGTTGTAAAAATGGACGTTTGTTAACTACAATGATTTAAAATGCTAGTAAAAATCTGATTGCTTAATTCTGAATGGAGTTTATAATTTTATTTATATAAAACTGAGTGTTTTAAATGGTTTTAATAATCAAAATGCACTTTTTTTTATTACTTGAGCAGTTGAATTTAGTGACCGAATTAAAAGCAAAATGGTTCCAAGTGGTTCGTCTGGATGTTGACTGTTCATAAATATCATAAAGGTTGCAATAACATTTTTCTCTCTTAAACGTCGGCTGTAAACTACATTTCGCTTTAAGCAATAATGATATTAAACCTGAACTATCTCAATATGCTGTAGAAATAGTTAATTTAATTAACATAAATATCAAACAGTATAAAATCTAGTTTTATTACTTCATAATTATTTTTTGGAGATTGAATACTGTGTACTCAATGCGTAAAATAAAAAAAATATATGAAAGATAAGTTTTACATCTCTTTCCTAAATTTAATCTCGTTAAAATATGTTGCTTCATGAGGTCATAAAACATATCCAATAGAGGAAATTTAAAAAAAAAAATAATAATTTTTCATTCCCTGCCTCATTAAATATTTATTTAATAGATTTTTTTTCATTTTAGCTCAATATTTAATTTTTATTTTCTAGGACCCAAATCAGAAAAGCAAAAAACTCGGAGGTTTAAATTAATAACTGCCAAAATCTTTTAACAGCCGGCAGAAGACTTTTTTTTTTAGAAGAAAGTTTAGTCGGATGGGACGTTTAGTCGTTATGACTAAAAAGTATTCTGCCGGCTGTTAAAAGAATTTGAATTTATTTTTACGGCTTTCTCGATTTCTTTCAAGCATCAAACTTAAGTTCATAAAATGTTTATTGCGAAGGATTAACACCGTATGAAATGATTAGGGGCTAATATCTCTTTTTTGGTTTTACTTTAGTTTTTTTTTTTTATTTGTTATTGATTGCTAGAGAGTGCCTCAAAGATGCTATTTCCCGGCATGCTTCGTTGTTAGGTTTGCAGTCCGAAATTAATGAGGGGCGGGGGGTGGCTCAGTCGGTAGCGCGTCAGGCTTGTAATCTGTAGTTCCCAGGTTCTAGTCCCAGCTGGGTCAGCGTTGAGATTTATCTCCGCAAAATTTCCCCGCCCTGCCCACGGTCAGTAGGGGACACCGATGGGGTTGGAAAGGCCGCCGTCCGTCGGATGGGACGTTAAGCCGTGGCCTCGTGTGCGGGAGAGCCATACCCTATGGAAGTTCAAGAACACCCTAGATGGCCTTGACGGGAGGCTACCATCTGTCTCCCAACAGCTGTTCCAGTGGGTCCCCTCCCCCAACCTTCTCTGAGCCGTCGAGGTCCATTTGACCTGGCCATTTAGCCCCTTGGTGTGCAAAAAAGTGTCGCTCAGAGGTAAAACAACCCAACCCAACCCGAAATTAATGAGCTTATTTCAACCATTTTCGTTTGGCAATTATTGGTTAACCAGTCATTCCATTGACGTTCCTTGTTTTTTCCTAAAATCCCATTCTTTAATTTAATTTAGTTTCTAAGAATGAGAGAGAAACAAACAATAAAAATGTATTAAGAACAATTAAAAAGAAAACAGGATTTCCTTTCTTCTGAAATGTGAAGTCCTATTCTTCCCTTTGACATGGAGAGAAAAATCGTATTCATTCTCTTCATATGAAATGCGAAGTTTCATTCTTCCCTTCATAAGAAATCTTATTTTTCCTTTCCATATGAAATACAAAGCCTTATTCTTCCCTTCATATGAAGCAGGGAGTCTCATTATCTCCTTTCATATGAAGCGGGGAGTCTCATTATCTCCTTTCATATGAAGCGGGAAGTTTCATTATCTCCTTTCGTATGAAGCGGGGAGACTCATTATCTCCTTTCATATGAAGTGGGAGTCTCATTCTCCTCTTTCATATGAAACGGGGAGTCTCATTATCTCCTTTCATATGAAACGGGGAGTCTCATTATCTCCTTTCATGTGAAGTGGGAGTCTCATTATCTCCTTTCATATGAAGCGGGGAGTCTCATTATCTCCTTTCATATGAAGCGGGGAGTCTCATTATCTCCTTTCATATGAAGTGGGAGTCTCATTATCTCCTTTCATATGAAGCGGGGAGTCTCATTATCTCCTTTCATATGAAGCGGGGAGTCTCATTATCTCCTTTCATATGAAGCGGGAGTCTCATTATCTCCTTTCATATGAAGTGGGAGTCTCATTATCTCCTTTCATATGAAGCGGGGAGTCTCATTATCTCCTTTCATATGAAGCGGGAGTCTCATTATCTCCTTTCATATGAAGCGTGGAGTCTCATTATCTCCTTTCATGTGAAGTGGGAGTCTCATAATCTCCTTTCATATGAAGCGGGGAGTCTCATTATCTCCTTTCATATGAAGCGGGGAGTCTCATTATCTCCTTTCATATGAAGCGGGAGTCTCATTATCTCCTTTCATAGGAAGCGGGAGTCTCATTATCTCCTTTCATAGGAAGCGGGGAGTCTCATTATCTCCTTTCATATGAAGTGGGAGTCTCATTATCTCCTTTCATATGAAGCGGGGAGTCTCATTATCTCCTTTCATATGAAGCGGGGAGTCTCATTATCTCCTTTCATATGAAGCGGGAGTCTCATTATCTCCTTTCATAGGAAGAGGGGAGTCTAATAATCTCCTTTCATATGAAGCGGGGAGTCTCATTATCTCCTTTCATATGAAGCGGGAGTCTCATTATCTCCTTTCATATGAAGCGGGGAGACTCATTATCTCCTTTCATATGAAGCGGGGAGTCTATCTCCTTTCATATGAAGCGGGGAGACTCATTTTCTCCTTTCATATGAAGCGGGAGTCTCATTCTCCCCTTTCATATGAAGCGGGGAGTCTCATTCTCCCCTTTCATATGAAGCGGGGAGTCTATCTCCTTTCATATGAAGCGGGAGTCTCATTATCTCCTTTCATATGAAGCGGGGAGTCTCATTATCTCCTTTCATATGAAGCGGGGAGTCTCATTATCTCCTTTCATATGAAGCGGGAGTCTCATTCTCCCCTTTCATATGAAGTGGGGAGTCTCATTCTCCCCTTTCATATGAAGTGGGGAGTCTCATTCTCCCATTTCATATGAAGTGGGGAGTCTCATTATCTCCTTTCATATGAAGCGGGGAGTCTCATTATCTCCTGTCATATGAAGCGGAGAGTCTCATTCTCCCCTTTCATATGAAGCGTGGAGTCTCATTATCTCCTTTCATAGGAAGCCGGGAGACTCATTTTCTCCTTTCATATGAAGCGGGGAGTCTCATTATCTCCTTTCATAGGAAGCCGGGAGACTCATTTTCTCCTTTCATATGAAGCGGGGAGTCTCATTCTCCCCTTTCATATGAAGCGGGGAGTCTCATTCTCCCCTTTCATATGAAGCGGGGAGTCTATCTCCTTTCATATGAAGCGGGAGTCTCATTATCTCCTTTCATATGAAGCGGGGAGTCTCATTATCTCCTTTCATATGAAGCGGGGAGTCTCATTATCTCCTTTCATATGAAGCGGGAGTCTCATTCTCCCCTTTCATATGAAGAGGGGAGTCTCATTATCTCCTTTCATATGAAGAGGGAGTCTCATTATCTCCTTTCATATAAAGCAGGGAGACTCAATATCTCCTTTCATATGAAGCGGGAGTCTCATTCTCCCCTTTCATATGAAGCGGGGAGTCTCATTACCTCCTTTCATATGAAGCGGGGAGTCTCATTATCTCCTTTCATATGAAGCGGGGAGTCTCATTCTCCCCTTTCATATAAAATGCAGATGTCTTATTCTCAGTAGTGGAGTGGAATGGGAATGGAGTTCCCTTACAATTTGTTTGGAGAAAGCCGTCCCCTTATTGTTTTTAACGACTTCAATCCTTGCCTTACGCAGTTCCTAGTTCGAAATTAAAATATTGCAAATAATATATAATAATAAAGCAAATCCACTTTATCAGTGTAGATCACGGTGAACACAGGTGGCTTAGGAAAATGACTCCTGCTTAATTTTTTTTCTAAAAAAATAAGAGAAAAATGTAGCATGGGTTGCGCTTTTTTATCATTAGGTTAGCATAGGCCAACCGAAATAAGTAATAAAAAAGCTTCTAAAACAATAACAAAAACAACGTGTGAGCTGAACAATTAGAATCATGGTAGCTACGCCATTGGGTGAGCACAACTTTCAAATTTACTACTTTTGGAATCACGACATGCCTGCTAGTTAAAAGAGTGGAGGATATTTCCTACTCTTTAGCAACCCCTTTCCCTCGATAAAACCCAAGTACTTATTTAGCACTACATCACTTCTTATGATCACTGCGAAAATAAAATAATAAGAAGGATATATTCCAAAATAGTATAGAGAACATTCTATCGTATGGTAAACAACTGAAATTTACAGAAGTAGGGTTGGGTTGTTTTACCTCTGAGCGGCACTTTTTTGCACACCATGGGCTAAATGGCCAGGTCACATGGACCCCGAAGGCTCAGAGAAGGTTGGGGGAGGGGACCCACTGGAACAGCTGTTGGGAGACAGATGGTAGCTCCCCGTCAGGGACATCCAGCATATTCTTTAACGTGCAGAGGGTATGGCTCTCCCGCACACGGGGCCACGGCTTAACGTCCCATTCGACGGACGGCAGCCTTTTCAAGCCCATCGGTGTCCCCTACTGACCGTGGGGAGGGCGGGGAATTTTGCGGAGATAAATCTCAACCCTGACCCAGCTGAGACTCGAACCTGGGAACTACAGATTACGAGCCTGGCACGCTATCGACTGAGCCACCCCCGCCCTTATCAGTAAGGGACATTGATGGACATGGTAAGGGCCCCGTCAGGAGGATGTAACGTAAGACCTAGACGGGAGGCCACCATCTGTCTTCCTAACAGCTGTCCAGTGGATCCCATCCAGCCAACCTTCTCTGAGCCCTCGCTTTCCTTGTTATCTCACTATTTAGCCCATTGTGTGCAAAAAAGTGCCAATCACAGGTAAAGCAACACAACCCAAATCCTTTAACTTATTGAAACTATGAACACAATAATTTTCTTGGAAGCTATTAAAAATAAGGAATTTTATAATCATTTGTACATTTTCCATAACTGTTTCTGATTTTTGGTAATTTATAATAATTGAGGCATTAAAGTCTTGTGTTTTTATTAGGTTGTACTTCGATTATGTATGTATTATAAAAAAGGTATTTAAAATTAATATATATATTTATAGAGATTTCAGTAAGGTAAGAAATCGAGGTAATTTAGTCTCTCTGTTAATGGTTTTAACTGATTACACACCTTTATTAGAATAATAGCTTCTGGTATAATTGACTGCAGTTTCTTCAATTTTTTTTAACGTTTGTCAAGTTTTGTGTTCCGTGAAAGTTTATTCCATTGCTTAAAATAGATTCACAGATTCATTTGTAGAACATAATGCATGTGACGGTATTTACAACGTATCTTAGTTTTTGAAATTTCATTGCACGTAATCTTGTTTTTTCAATAACGTATCTTGCCTGTTCATTCCATTTAAATAATTCATCAATGTAAATATTTAGGTAATTAATATTTTACAGTTTTTCTGTTAAGGGATAGAAGCATGCCATAAATTATTTTAAATCATTTTCTTTTCTGAATTTTATCTTTTGAGCTTTTATATAATAGACATTGTTCAAACTGTCTCTCTGTGAATGTCTGATCATCCATTTTTTATTATTCAAAAAAAAATGTTACAATTTAACCATCTTATAATTTTATTAAAATCTGTTTGAATAATTTGAATGCACCCATTTATGTTTGTCCCATTAGTAAAAAACAAAAATCATCCGCATAGAAATATATTCTGCTGCCAAAGTCTAAAATCATCGATTCATTTATTTAAATTAAAAATAGTAAGATTCCCAAAATTGATCTTTGAGGAACTCCATATTTTGCATTTTCACTAGTGCTGTATGAGTTTAGATTTTCGTAATTATTGGTCCGTCTATTAACTAATTTTCAAAACTTTTTTTTCCCATGGCTGAGTGCTTAGCGCGCTTGGCTACTGTTCTAAGGGACATGGGTTCGAGTCCCGGGTAACGCATGGCTGTTGTGTCGTTTTTCTGCTGAGGTCTTGCCATCCTCTCAGACCTTCTATTATGGCATATAAACTGACAGGCTCATGTCAGACCTCTGTGGCAAGCAGCTGCTTGAGGGGGTATTTATTTTATTTATTTTTTATTTTTCTGTCATTGTGCATCTTACACCATAGTTTTTAATGTTTTTGGGGGAAAGCTGATGATCTATGGTGTCAAATATTTTTGTAAATCTAAAATCATAACAATTACTTTTTCTCCCTTATTTAAGGTATTGTTTACCATATCAGCAAATTTAGAGATTAATTGTGTAGGATTTTTTTTCCTTTTTGAAATCCATATTGATTTTATTTAATATTTCCTCTTTTAAAAGAATATTATACACAATTTGATAGACATGTTTTTCTAATATTTTTGCAAGTCGGTAATTCCTCAAATCTGCTTTCTTTCTACCTTTTATAAAGGCCTTTAAATTGTCGTTTTTAGTTCTTTCGGTATTATTCCTGTTGTAGTACAGTCGCTCAAAAAAGTATCCGAACACTATGGTTGATAACAGAATTCAGAAAAAATATCTGGCAACGATTTTTTTAGAAATTAGTGACCTGGCAACCTTCGTGTCACGTGACACAGCCAAATGTTACCAAAAGGACACCAAAAAGCAGGATTTGGGTTGGGTTGTTTTACCTCTGAGCGGCACCTTTTTGCACACCATGGGGTAAATGGCCAGGTCACATGGACCCCGAAGGCTCAGAGAAGGTTGGGGGAGGGGACCCACTGGAACAGCTGTTGGGAGACAGATGGTAGATTCCCGTTAAGGCCATTCAGCGTGTTCTTTAACGTGCACAGGGTATGGTTCTCCCACACACGGAGCCACGGCTTAACGTCCCATCCGACGGACGGCGGCCTTTCCAAGCCCATCGGTGTCCCCTACTGACCGTGAGCAGGGAATTTTGCGGAGATAAATCTCAACGCAGGTCCAGCTGGGACTCGAACCTGGGAACTACAGATTACGAGCCTGGCGCGCTACCGACTGAGCCACCCCCGCCCCAAATATGACATAGTAGAAGGTCTGAGAGGATGGCAGGATCTCAGCAGAAAAACAACACGAACATCCGCAACTCGAACCCAGGTCCTTTAGATCAGTAGTCAAGCGAAATAAGCAATCGGCCACGGGCATATTTTTAATTTTCTGGTTAAAATATGAAGTGTAATTTTAGAGAGATCTATTTTTTATATACTTAAACAGCATTTTTTAGTAACAGTTGGTTAAAAAAATTATTCCAGACGAAGAAAACATAGTTTTGTGATTTAAAAAACGATGCTGAATAGTAGCTTCAGTCCATGAATACTTTTGTATAGTATCCAGCGATTACAAGCAAGTGTCCATCTGCGGTGTGCAGATTTTCAAGAACTCAGAGAATCGATCCTTTCTCGGACACACCTGCCGCTCGGTGGGTTGCGGGTTCTCATTTACCTCT
Organism: Ryuthela nishihirai; assembly: GCA_038380435.1. Classification (NCBI taxonomy): domain Eukaryota; kingdom Metazoa; phylum Arthropoda; class Arachnida; order Araneae; family Heptathelidae; genus Ryuthela; species Ryuthela nishihirai. The sequence continues at coordinate 17,690,272 of JAWZYU010000001.1, read as the reverse complement.
GAGCGACACTTTTTGCACACAATGGGCGAAATGGCCAGGTCATAAGGACCCATAGGGCTCAGAAAAAGTTGGAGGGAGGGGACCCACCGGAACAGCTGTTAGGAGTCAGATGGTAGCATCCCGTCAGGGACATCCAGCGTGTTCTTTAACGTGCACAGGGTATGACTCTCCCGCACACGGGGCCACGGCTTAACGTCCCATCCGACGGACGGCGGCCTTTCCAACCCCATCGGTGTCCCCTACTGACCGTGGGCAGGGCGGGAATTTTGCGGAGATAAATCTCAACGCTGACCCAGCTGGGACTCGAACCTGGGAACTGCAGATTACGAGCCTGGCATACCACCGACTGAGCCACACCCGCCATATGCTAGGTGGGATAAGACAACTAGGCCACTGAGTTTCTAAATGTAGCAGCGAGGAATGTTCAATTGGTGCACACGACAGGACCGTGCTGTTGTTGAGAACAGAGACAACCATTACAAATTCAAATTTTAGGAAGGATAACTTACATCTCCTGAAGTTTTTCGTTGAGATGGACAACATCCAAAATGTACTCCACGTATTGACAAAAGAAATAAAATTGTAAACTTTGTCTAAAACGCACTCAAATTATGTTTAAAATAGAGAGCTTAGAGATATTCACAATTTATCAGTGCCACCTACCGGGATGGATACCCAATCCGTTTAACCGTTTTGTGATTTTTATGACAATAGCACCTACTAAAGGTGGAAATTAATACTATTGGGAGATTCTGAAAATGAGAATCTTAAATATTTCCTTAATCGGTTAAACCTATCCAACCAGAAAAGAAGTTTCATTTGTCTCTAAAAACCGAAAATAATGTCTACAGAAGAACAGATAATAGTTATAAACATAACGAAAAAAATAATCTCACGCACGACAAAATGAAAGCATTCGCTCGTGTTTGAAAACGAAACCAAAATTAAGAGATGAAGAGGAAGGTTGGGTTGTTTTACCTCTGATCGGCACTTTTTTGCACACCATGGGCTAAATGGCCAGGTCACAAGGACCCCGAAGGCTCAGAGAAGGTTGGAGGAGGGGACCCTTGTTTCTCTGAGCGGCACTTTTTTGCACACCATGGGCTAAATGGCCAGATCACAAGGACCCCGAAGGCTCAGAGAAGGTTGGGGGAGGGAACCCACTGGAACAGCTGTTGGGAGACAGATAGCAGCCTCCCGTCAAGGCCATCCAGCGTGTTCTTTAACGTGCACAGGGTATGACTCTCCCGCACACGGACCACGGCTTAACATCCCATCCGACGGACGGCGGCCTTTCCAAACCCATAGGTGTCCCCTACTGACCGTAGACAGGGCGGGGAATTTTGCGGAGATAAATCTCAACGCTGACCGAGCTGGGACTCGAACCTGGGAACTACAGATTACGAGCCTGACGCGCTACCGACTGAGCCACCCCCGAAGAGGAAGGAAATAGAATAAAGAAGGTTGAAGGCATGGCACTTAAAGAGTGTGGGCACGGGAAGAGAATGGATCAGACCGGCGAAAAATATAATTAAAAAATTATAATTAATACCCCCTCAAGCAGCTGCTTGCCACAGAGGTCTGACAGGAGCCTGTCAGTTTATATGCCATTGCAGAAGGTCTGTGAGGATGGCAGGACCTCAGCAGAAAAACGACACAAACAGTCATACCTTACCCGGGGCTCGAACCCAGGTCCCTGAGATCAAGTAGCCAAGAGCGCTAACCACTCGGCTACACGAGCATGAAAGTACTGTTGCTCAAAAAAGTATCCGAACACTACGGTTGATTACAAAATTCATAAAAAATATCTGGTAACGATTTTTTTAGAAATTAGTGATCTGGCAACTTTCGCGTCACGTGACACGAAGGTTGCCAGATCACTAATTTCTAAAAAGAATCGTTGCCAGATATTTTTTCTGAATTCTGCAATCAACCGTAGTGTTCGGATATTTTTTAAATATATATAATGCATATGAATATATAATGCAATGAATATGAAGCGTGTGCAGTTACCATTCACAGCAAACTGGAGCGGTTGCGGTTAATGTTCAGAGCACATTGGATCGTGTGAGCTCACAAAGACCTGGATCGTGTGAGCTCACAAAGACCTGGATCGTGTGGGCTCACGCACGGAAATATTGAGCGTGTGCAGTTACCGTTCACAGCAAACTGGAGCGTTGCAGTAACTGCACACGCTCCAGTTTGCTGTGAACGGTAACTGGAGCGTGTATAGTTGCTGTACATGCTCCAGATATGTTTTCTGAATTCTGTAATCAACCATAGTGTTCGGATACTTTTTTGAGCGACTTTACCAGGAGAAAGAAGGGCTGCTTTCTGAACGGCTCTTTTGGGCTCACGATGGCGAAATGGCGCGGTCACAAGGACCCCAAGTACTCAGAGAAGGTTGGGGAAGGAGATACACTTGACAGCTGTTACGGAACAACAAACTGACCTATGAAGCCTCCAGTCAAAGGATGACCTCTGAAGGCTACCAACTCTTTTCTCCTGAGTGCACAAGGTATAGCTCTACTGCACACGGCCCCTCGGCTTAACGTCCCATCCGATAGATGGCGGCCTTTTCAAATACTTTGGTAGCTCTTTCTCATTGAGGTCATAACGAACCTGGGATGGGTTGGGTTGTTTTACCTCTGAGCGGCACTTTTTTGCACACCATGGGCTAAATGGCAGGTCACATGAACCCCGAAGGCTCAGAGAAGGTTGGGGGAGGGGACCCACTGGAACAGCTGTTGGAAGACAGATGGTAGCATCCCGTCAAGGTCATCCAGCGTGTTCTTTAACGTGCACAGGGTATGGCTCAAATTATGGGACTGCCCACGGTCAGTAGGGAACACCGATGGGCTTGGAAAGGCCGCCGTCCGTCGGATGGGACGTTAAGCCTCAAATTATGGGGCACACGGGGCCACGGCTTAACGTCCCATCCGACGGACGGCGGCCTTTTCAAGCCCATCGGTGTCCCCTACTGACCGTGGGCAGGGCGGGGAATTTTTGCCGAACGAACCTGGGAAATGCCGATAATGAGCCTGGCGACTGAACCAACCGCGACCATAGAGAAAGAAATGAAAGCCTGGAAAAAGATACATAGATATAAAGAAGAAATGAAATGAAAATAAATTTGCAAGAAGAGCAATGGCGAGATAGAGAAATATTAAGTAGAGCCTTATCGAATTGTAATCAAAGCGAAAGAACTGAAATGGAATAACACCATCGAGTCTGGAGGATTTGTAGAAGATTAAAACATGGTTGAAATCGATGGCGTCCCCATTCGAAAATTCGCAGAGATTTATCGATAACATGTACTAAGGAAGATTAATTATCGCTTCGCAGACACGATAAACCATATGGAATGCAGGCTGCAAAACAAGGAACCTTATTCAATGAGCAATCAATTAGGCTTAATCTTATTTAAGGGAAAAGTTCAATTAAAACAAATTAGATATCTGCATTATCTACTCTTCGTTCCATAACATCGCTCATAAGCATGTAGTCGAAGACCGTCTGTATGTTGGTGAGCCGGTGCCAGAGCAGTCCACTGTCTTCTTGTAGACCCCATCGGCGCCGTGGACTCTTTGGCCTACGTCCCAGTTATCCCGACACCGAGAGCAAGGCGCGAGTAATTGGTCTGCCTCTTGTGGAGAAGATGGTCGGTGACGGGCACGTGCTCTCGCGCCGACGTAATTATTTTGCGCTCTCATAATTAGATTATGCTGAATGGGTTAAGAAAAGCTGATTATGCTAATTTGTCTGTGACGGGCGCGTGCGGACCGTGCGTAAGCGACTAATGAAATTAAATTGTTTGCGAAGGTGCTCTACGGTAAGCAGTTAAATGAATATAATGCATAACGTCGGGCCAAAGTGCAAACTCGAGATTAAAACGACTTGTTTCTGCAATCTCTAATGGAAATAAAGAGTTTGGCTTTGGCATTTGCCTGCCTCGATCCTATTGCTCCTCCTGGTCGGCGTTCTTCAAGAGACGATGCCAACTGAATTCCTTTCTTCGTAACAAAGAGCTACGAAAGCACTCTGTGCGAAATAGTTACGAGATCACTATTTTGCTACAGAAGCTTCTACTTTCGTTTATATTTGTTTCTTTGAGTTGTTTAGAAACTACACTGCTTGGCCAAAATATTAGAGTTGGATCGCTTTACCTCTGAGGGGCAGGTTTTTGCTCACAATGGACTAAATGGCCAAGTCACGAAGAAGCCAAGGGCTCAGTGGAGGTTGGAGGAAGGGGACACACTGATTAGCTGTTACGAGACAGATGGTAACTTCCTGTTAAGGTCATCTAGTGTGTTCTTTAATGTGTGCAGGGGTCACGGCTTTACGTCCCATCAGACGGACGTCGGCCTTTCCAAGACCAATTGAGTTGGTCTTGGAAACTCTCAAGAGTTGGGTTGTTGGGTTCTTTTACTCTCTGAGCAGCACTTTTTTGCACACCATGGGCTAAATGGCCAGGCCACATGGACCCCAAAGGCTCAGAGAAGGTTGGGGGAGGGGACCCATTGGAACAGCTGTTGGGAGACAGATGGTAGCCTCCCGTCAAGGCCATCCAGCCTGTGTTCTTTAACGTGTACAGGGTATGGCTCTTCCGCACACGGGGCCACGGCTTAACGTCCCATCCGACGGATGGCGGCCTTTCTCAAGCTCATCAATGTCCCCTGCTGACCGTGGGCAGGGCGGGGAGTTTTACGGAGATAAGTCTCAAAGCTGGCCCAGCTGGGACTCGAACCTGGGAATTGCAGATTACGATCCTGGAGCGCTACCGATGAGCCACTCCCATTTTCTCAATGAGACAGAATGGGAGACAGTTCAGAAAATTCGCATCTCAAGCACATTTGGGACTCGAACCTTGGAAACGCAGATTATCAGTCTGGCATCCGACCGGATAAACCAATCTTCCCTCCCCCCCCCCCCAAAAAAAAAAACATATATATTTAGAAACCCTTCACAGTTTATTCTAACTGCGTTAAAGAACAAAGCTATGCAGAGGAGAAAGTTACATTTCACGGTAATGTGATCTCTGCATTGGCTTTACTGAAGCAGCATAGTTACTCGTCAACAGTGCACCACGAGGTTGGAAAGATGCGCGACATAAAACCGGCTTAAAAAGCTATTATTGTTGGTTCGAGGGGCTTTTTCAAAATGGCCAAAACTATGAAAATCGTGTGTGTTAAACAGTTAACAGACGGGATGTGGAAGAAGTAATCGTGACAGACTTCTGATACTACAGGAGAGAGAGAGAGCACGGTAGAGTTTGCAGACGCCTCTCAGATAGAAGAATCAATGTTCAATTGTATTCCAAATGAAAACTGCTTTCAGCATAAGCACAGTTCAATGCATATCAACTCGAAGTAGCCGCATAAACGAAATAGCCGCCTCATGGTCGTTGGTTATGTTATATAACCTAAAGATTGACTAGTAACTAAGCGGAATAGTAAACATGCGGGTCTGATAAAATGTTGTAGAAAAGGAAAAAAAAACAGTGCACGGTGAAATCTTACATTTGCAGTTAGGCAATCGGTGCGCAATTCGGCAACCTTTAGTGTCGGTCAAATCTAGGAAACAAAGCTTCATTATTATCGGAAAAAGCACCAGTGAATTATCGAGAATTGGATCAGTAATCGGTTATGTGATGAGATGAATCATGTATACGTGTATTTTTCTTACATATGGCAGAGAGATAGAGTGTGGCATCAACAGCATAAAGATCCCTGGTGTGCCACATCTACTGGGTTGGGTTGTTTTACCTCTGAACGGCACTTTTTTGCACACCATGGGCTAAATGGCCAGGTCACAAGGACCTCGAAGACTCAGAGAAGGTTGGGGGAGGAGACCCACTGGAACGGCTGTTGGGAGACAGATGGTAGCCTCCCGTCAATGCCATCCAGCGTGTTCTTTAACGTACAGGGTATGACTCTCTGCCCTGACAGGGTATGACCTCTTTAACGTACAGGGTGTGACTGATGCACAGGGTATGACTCTCCCGCACACGGAACCACGGCTTAACGTCCCATCCGACGGGCGGCGGCCTTTCCAAGGCCCACCACATCTACTGTAAAAATTGCTAGAGGGCCAGTCATGGTGTGGGGAATGTTCGCATGGAATTGGATTGGGTTCGTTAATATACCCGAAAGGTCGATAAAACCCCGCAACATATATAAGCAATATTTCCGATCACTTATATCCTGCTATGCTACAGTTATTCGCTGATGGAGTTCGGTTGTTTTACCTCTGAGAGGCACTTTTTTTGCACCAATATATTAAATTACCTGGTCACAAGGACCCCGAAAGATCAGAGAAGGCTGGGGGAGGGGACCCACTGAACAGTTGTTGGGAGGCAGATGGTAGCCTCCCGTCAAGGCCATCCAGTGTGTTCTTTAACGTGCACAGGGTATGGCTCTCCCACACACAGGACCATGACCTAACGTCCCATCCGACGGACGGCGGCTTTTTTAAACGCATTGGTGTCTTCTACTGACCGAGGCCATGGCGGGGAGTTTCGCAGAGAGAAATGTCAACTCTGGCCCAGCTAGGACTCGAACCTGGGAACTGCCGATTATATGTTTGGCGCGCTACCGACTGAGCCACTATCGCCCCTCCCTCGCTGATAGAGACAGACAGTTTCAGGATGATAATGACAGTTTATTATTCAAAGTCTGAGTGGTTTCAGTCATCCGATTTAATCACTGCAAATGCTTGATCTGAATCCCCATTGAAAAACTGTGGGATGGAATGGAACGTCTCATACGAGCAAGCACTCCACTGCATTCCACATTGAAGGAACTATTTCATGTAATGCAGCAGAAATGGCCGCACATCACATCAAAAAACTTTCAAATAATCATGGAATCTGTGCAACATGGAATTCAAGCCATTTTGGAAACAGACGGGGGTCTTATACGATACTGTTTGGCTACTCAATGTAAGATTTGCCAAATTTACCAAATTCATTTCTTATTTCAAGGGATGTTGGTGTAATCGACGAAACAAGAAACACATAAGGATTTGAAAATATTTTCTACTTTCACATATTGAGCTCGAATGCATGATCTTTGGCGGAATACAAAATAAATAATAATAAAAAAATACCCCCTCAGAAGATCTGTGAGGCTGGCAGGACCTCAGCAGAAAAACAACACGAACATTCATGCCTTACCCGGGGCTCGAACCCAGATCCCTTAGATCAGTAGCGAAGCGCGCTAGCCACTCGGCCATGGGACGGCTACGTATAAATCAAAAAAATTAAAACATACCTGTAGTCTCATGTGCGCCATAAAAGTTGAAAATAAACCTAAAGCATTTTGATGGTGCAATCGATCACTGAGTTCTTATTTACTTCTAAGGAAGATAGGGCGCCGACCATCTTGTTGAGTAGGTAAATCGGCGTCCTATCTTCTTTTGAAGCGAATGCGAATCCAGTGACAGGTAGCACCATCGATATGCTTTAGGTTTATTTTCTACTTTATAGGGCCGCGTAGGAACATAGGTTTTTTAAATTTTTTAATTTATGTTTTTTTTTGTTGTCACTAAAATCACCTTCAAAAACTTTGATATATAACTCATAAACATCGCGAACATTTACCATCATTTTGGTTTTAGGTTTGAGATAGTCCACGACATTGGCGATGTCACAAGCTTTAATTTGAGATACAACTCGTTAAAGTCGAAACAGGCGAAAATCCGCCCTTCACATTTTATTAGGGGGTAATAGTGGGGGCGAAATTCGAAATAGTTTACGACTGTCGTTACACGAGCTTTCATTTGAACCTAACTCGTTGCTATAGGCCCTCGTTTTCTGATGATATCGTAGAACGACTTTCAGATATCTCGTCTGTAAGGGGGGGAGAGCATTGGGGAGTCATTTTTTATAGCCTACGAGACTCTCCGCATCACAAGTTTTTTATTCAACACATAGCTCGTTACTTTCCGCACATGTGTTGAGGAGATATAGAAGAACAATCATTTTTACATTGTCCCCCTTTTTTAGAGGGTTGGGTTGTTTTACCTCTGAGCGGCAATTTTTTGCACACCATGGGCTAAATGGCCAGGTCACATGGACCCCGAAGGCTCAGAGAAGGTTGGGGAAGGGGACCCACTGGAACAGCTGTTGGGAGACAGATGGTAGCCTCCCGTCAAGGGCATCCAGCGTGTTCTTTAACGTGCACAGGATATGGCTCTCCCGCACACGGGGCCACGGCTTAACGTCCCATCCGACGGACGGCGGCTTTTTTCTTTATTCCACGGTGATGGATGGTTGTTGTTAGTTATCTGCTGTCTTTGCCACGTCACTAGGACCTTAATGAGTAAGAGTACGCTAGATAAAAAAATTAATTCACTGGGTAGATGCTAGGAGAATGATGGACGCTTCCGTTGAAGGTATCTACCTCAGTGGAGTCACTCTCAACACAGATACAGTGGGATTTGAATCTGACAACATTTAGTTGATCTCTATGTTGCGATCTTGTGCAACCACGGCAATTCCCGGTTCCGCCTGACAGCACTACCTGGTTTAAGAAAAGCCATGACTATCTAGAGCCGGGGGCAAGGAATACGCCCTATAGGCGCACCTCAACCCCGGCCTCACATGGCAGCAGTCCTATAGAAGGAAAGCTAACCACCGGAAGAAACCTAACTTTAATCTATTCCCCGGTTTGCAAATGTGCAAGGATATAAAGATCCAAGCTCGATCGGCACCCGGGGTGGAGACTCTTAGTAAGACCCAGACTTTTTGGACAGCTCGTGCCTACTAGGCAGGAGGAACCTTTCGACCGAGCCGTCGAACTGACCACCCAAGGTCCCTGAAAGGTGAGGTCTCCGACGCCGTCACCACCCGAACGGCAATCAAGCCGGCCAGCAGCGTCTTCAACCTCGGTTGGCCTTGGCCATGTCCAACCGGCGCCCAACCCTGTCGGCACAGCCTTCAGCCGGGTTGCTGGGCCCTAGGCCCCCCCACCACGACAAGGTGGTCCCCTATCGGGGGGGGGGGGGACAACATTTAGTTATGATTCAGGCGCCTATCAACTGAGACAGTCTCCACCCTTTGTAATGCATAAAATGTATTTTTCAGAAAGAAATTGGAAAGGCCGCCGTCCGTCGGATGGGACGTTAAGCCATGGCCCCGTGTGCGGGAGAGCCATACCCTGTGAACGTTAAAGAACACGCTGGATATCCTTGACGGGAGGCTACCATCTGTCTCCCAACAGCTATTCCAGTGGGTCCCCTCCCCCAACCTTCTCTGAGCCTTCGGCGTCCATGTGACCTGGCCATTTAGCCCATGGTGTGCAAAAAAGTGCCGCTCAGAGAAACAAGGGTTCCCTCCCCCAACCTTCTCTGAGCCTTCGGGGTCCATGTGACCTGGCCATTTAGCCCATGGTGTGCAAAAAAGTGCCGCTCAGAGAAACAACCCAAACAACGCAGAAAGAAATCCTTCATAAGAGGTATTCAAAATATATTGTGAGCCAATGAAGTTTTTTAGGGGAGATAACGCGCAGTCTAAGGGAGCGCAAACTCAGGCATCAGAAATTGTTTTCGCTTTTAGTTTGGGGTGCAATTTTTGCCACACGATAGCCACGCAACGCTGTTGCAAGAGCAGTATAATCAAAGTGAGGGCTCTCGCCTTTTCTACCCCTTTAATTGGCTACAGCTCTTCTTTTGAATCACTAGCACTGAAAGAGTAAATTCAAGAGTCGTTTTAATCATCTTTTAGGGAAATTTAAAAAGCAACAGTAAAACTCTTTTATATTAAGAACTTTAAATGCTCTCGAAAGGAAAAAATTTTATTTAAAAAAAAAAAACATAACAAGTTTCAATGTATTTTGGAATAATAGTTTAGTAGTGTTGCAATATGAGACAATGTCAGGAATCTTTTTTGCGTTGATGTTGTTTGGGTTGATTTTATCTCTGAGCCGCACTTTTTTGCACATAATGGGCTAAATGGCCAGGTCACATGGACCCCGAAGGCTCAGAGAAGGTTGGGGAAGGGGACCCACTGGAAAAGCTGTTGGAGAGACAGATGTTGGAGAGAACAGCTGTTGGAGTAGCCTCCCGTCAAGGCCATCCAGCGTGTTCTTTAACGTGCACAGGGTATGGCTCTCCCACACACGGTGCCACGGCTTAACGTCCCATCCGACGGACGGTGGCCTTTACCAAGCCCATCGGTGTCCCCTACTGACCGTGGGCAGGGCGGGGAATTTTGCGGAGATAAATCTCAACGCTGACCCAGCTGGGACTCGAACCTGGGAACTACAGATTACGAGCCTGGCGCGCTACCGACTGAGCCACCCCCACCCCTATCTTTTTTGCAAAAAAAAGTTGTAATGACATTAAGTAACTGACTGTAAGGACTGCAAGGCATTAAATTAAGTACACGCTAATTTAATTTAGTAACAAAAACGCAATGTCTGCACGTTAAAATCCCTGTTTTTTTCCCTCATTACATTTTCAGGTGTTCGCGTAAAAATTTCTTTCTTCAAACATCTCAGAAGAAAATCCGTTTCCTTCTCTTTAGCAACTGGCATCTCTATACATCTCTAATTCCTCTCTTTAATTCGCATAATACTTAAGTGACGGGGGATGGGTAATGATTTCGTTACCTCGCTTTACGTTGGGATTGGGTTGTTTTACCTCTGAGCGACACTTTTTTGTACACCATGGGCTAAATGGTCAGGTCACATGGACCCCGAAGGCTCAGAGAAGGTTGGGGGAGGGGACCCACTGTAACAGCTGTTGGGAGACAGATGGTAGCCTCCCGTCAAGGCCATCCAGCGTGTTCTTTAACGTGCACAGGGTATGGCTCTCCCGCACACGGGGCCACGGCTTAACGTCCCATCCGACGGACGGCGGCCTTCCCAAGCCCATCGGTGTCCCCTACTGACCGTGGGCAGGGCGGGGAATTTTGCGAGATAAATCTCAACGCTGACCCAGCTGGGACTCGAACCTAGAAACTACAGATTACGAGCCTGGCGCGCTACCGACTGAGCCACCCCCGCCCCTTTTTACGTTGGGAAGGCTAGAGGTGGCGTTATGTAACGCTAAAAGTCTGAAATTAGTATACTTTCGCTTTTCTGATGATAAAAATCAGCTAAATTATTATGTTAACAATTCTAATTAACTATTATTACCATAGGAATCATTTGCTGTGCTGATTATTAGACAAAAGTTAAAGATTCTTGAGAAAATTGTAAAAACAAAATTAAAATCTCTTGAGAAAATTGTTACGTAAAAAGGAGGAGGGAGGTGTTACGGCCAAGTGTTTTGTAGAGAGCAAGAAGGGAGGTGATAAAATTCGGCTGAAACAGTGTTATCTAATTTATTAATAGCCTTGAACGCATGGCCGAGTGGTTAGCGCGCTTGGCTGCTGATCTTAAGGGACCTGGGTTCGAGCCCCTGATGTAAGACATGGCTGTTTATGTCGTTTTTCTGCTGAGGTCCTGCCATTCTCACAGACCTTCTACTCTGGCATATAAACTGACAAGATCCTGTCAGAACTCTGTGGCAAGCAGCTGCTTGAGGGGATTTATATTTATTTATTTATTAAACGCCTGATGTGTAATCAGGATGGAGATGGGAGCAGGAGGAGTAGCGGAAAACGCTACCAACACTGAAGATCAAGGTGAATGTTAAAATTCATCAAGATCTTTTCAAGTATTTAAAAATCGCCGCTGCTAATCATGGTTTACATAAAATGAAATTTTCCGACATATTGTACAGTCGCTCAAAAAAGTATTCGAACACTATGGTTGATTACAGAATTCAGAAAAAATATCTGGGAACGTTTTTTTTTTAGAAATTAGTGATCTGGCAACCCTCGTGTCACGTGACACGAAGGTTGCCAGATCACTAATTTCTAAAAAAATCGTTGCCAGATATTTTTTCTGAATTCTGCAATCACCATAGTGTTGGGATATTTTTAAATATATATAATGCGTATGAATATGGAGCGTGTACAGTTACCGTTCACAGTAATCTGGAGCGGTTGCGGTTAATGTTCACAGCACATTGGATCGTGTGGGCCCACTCATAGAAATATTGAGCGTGTGCAGTTACCGTTCACAACAAACTGGAGCGTGTACAGTTGCTGCACACGCTCCAGATATTTTTCCTGAATTCTGTAATCACGTGACATGAAGGTTGCCAGATCACTAATTTCTAAAAAAATCGTTGCCAGATATTTTTTCTGAATTCTGCAATCAACCATGGTGTTCGGATACTTTTTTGAGCGACTGTAGGTGGTCATATTATTTTGATAGTAGATCGTGTGGGCTCACTCACGGAAATATTGAGCATGGGCAGTAACCGTTCACAGCAAACTGGAGCGTATGCAGTTACTGCACACGCTCCAGTTTGCTGTGAACGGTAACTGGAGCGTGTGCAGTTGCTGTACACGCTCCAGATATTTTTTCTGAATTCTGTAACCAATCACAGTGTTTACACGAAGGTTGGCAGATCACTAATTTCTAAAATAATCGTTGCCAGATATTTTTCTGAATTCTGTAATCAACCATAGTGTTCGGATACTTTTTTGAGCGACTGTACTAAGTCGTAGGCAAATATCCGTCGTAATATTGAATGCGTGAAGAGTTGGCCAACACTTTCGAGTTTTGGCGGGAATCGAACCCGACGGTCTTGTGATAACATGTCAGGTGATCTGTCGTCTGACATGAAAGATGTCAGGAATTTCAGGAGTACGTGGCGCCATCTAGAGATCCTGAAGAATGACAAATCACCTGACGTGTCATTAGAAGGTTCGGGGTTCGAGTCACCCACTACCAACAAAACTGAATTTTTCGACTAACACTTCGCATTCATCACTCTAAAACAGTGCCATTCAAACTGTTTACTAGAAGAGCACACGAAAAAGACAATAATTTGTAACAATAATCAATAAGATTATTCATAAATTTATCTTAATATTGTATGTTTATAAATAAAAGATTAGGTGTGAAAAGCTCTATTTAAAAACAAATCCTGAAAAGTACAGTCACTCAAAAAAGTATCCGAACGCTATGGTTGATTACAGAATTCAGAAAAAATATCTGTCAACGATTTTTTTAGAAATTAGTGATCTGGCAACCTTCGTGTCACGTGATTACAGAATTCAGGAAAAATATCTGGAGCGTGTACAGCAAATGTACACGCTCCAGTTACCGTTCACAGCAAACTGGAGCGTGTGCAGTAACTGCACACGCTCCAGTTTGCTGTGAACGGTAACTGCACACGCTCAATATTTCCGTGAGTGAGCCCACACGATCTAGTATCAATATAACACGACCACCTACAGTCGCTCAAAAAAGTATCCGAACACTATGGTTGATTACAGAATTCAGAAAAAAATATCTGACAACTTGTTTTTTTAGAAATTAGTGATCTGGCAACCTTCGTGTCACGTGATTGCAGAATTCAGAAAAAATATCTGAAGCGTGTACAGCAACTGTACACGCTCCAGTTACCGTTCACAGCAAACTGGAGCGTGTGCAGTTACTGCACACGCTCAATATTTCCGTGAGTGAGCCCACATGATCTAGTATCAAAATAATATGACCACCTACATTCGCTCAAAAAAGTATCCGAACACTATGGTTGATTACAGAATTCAGAAAAAAATACCTGGCAACGATATTGTCAGAAATCCGTAATCTGGCAACCTTCGTGTCACGTGACACGAAGGTTGCCAGATCACTAATTTCTAAAAAAAATATCGTTGTCAGATATGTTTTCTGAATTCTGTAATCAACCATAGCGTTCGGATACTTTTTTGACCGTACTGTACTTTTTTTTTAATATAGGTGTTCGGTTATAAATTAGATTGAATCACAAGGGTTCCAAGGTTTCACGAGAAAAACCCTAATATAAATGGGCATTATTTTTTTTCTATCTGAAAAGACTAAAGCTGTCAGAGAAATAAATATTGAGCTATGGCTACAATTACAAATATGTCTCCAACATTGATATTCAAATGACGTTTGTGATGATTTTACGGAAATTACAATTTTTCGATTTATCAGTTTTAATTTTCCAATTCTTACCGTTGCATTTACTAAAGTTGTTGGAATAATATTTATAACTGTTTTATTTCCAATCACTTAATCTGAGATTACTCTTTTTTTTTTTGGTTTACCAATAAGTTCCAAATTTACGAAAAGGAGGCGAAGATTATTTCTGGAATAAAAGGGAAAAGAAGACATAAAAGGAATTTCTTTGAAATATAACGGTTTCGAGACAGAAACAGCACTTCATAAGTTTAAGAGAGCTGTCTGTTCTGAGATGATTTTTTTTTTCATTCATTTCTATAAAACTGGGCACAAGAGATTGATTTATAATTTCCTGTTGGTGAACTGGTCTCATTTCCGTTGAAATCGAATTTTCGTCACATGTTTGAGACTAGATTCTTTTGTTTGAACTTGTTAAATCTTCGAAGTAAACATTAAAAAAAATTTCCAGGTTAAAATCCGTTTTCTTTTGAAACAAAAAGAAATAGACTTAACGTGTTGGATGGAGACTGTAACTCACGTGAAGTCAACATTCGAATGTAATACTTACGAAGACAGATTTCCGGGAGTAAATATTTAACAGTCTGCTCAGTTGCTCTTCGTTGAGAAACGAGTTTTTGAAATCATCAAAGTAAAATTGACCGTAGCAGTGACCCTTTATTTAGAGCACTTAGCTACTAGTCAAACGGACCTGGGTTCGATTCTCCAGATAAGGACAGATGTTTCTTTTCTGTGTTATCTTTCTCTTGTGTTATCTTTCTCTTGTGTTATTCTTTTCTTGTGTTATCTTTCTCTTTTATCTTGTCTTCCTCACCGATATCTTCTACGGCGTACTACTCTGAAAGGCTCCTAAGCAGCGGCTTGAGGGCTAAATTATTCATATTTAGGAGCAAAATATTTTAAGATTTTCCAACCGATACGAACCAAAGAGTCAACAGAAAAGGAAATGCAATCAAGCGCAAGCACTTACACTACTGAAAATTATTGGCTGATATCCCTTTTTCTAAATATCCATTGTTTGTCACAAGTTTTACGAAGTTTGTCTGAAATGCAGTGGCATATTGTCGGGGGAGACGAATGGAGATTATCCAGATGAATTAGGTAACATTTGCTTTCGAGAATAAAAATAAATACGGATATTACGAAATCTTCCTGATTACACTGTTTTTAAACTGATTTCCAAAAATTAAGAACAACCCTATGTTATGTCACTGGCAATATTATATTTTTGAAAAATGTGATAACATATAAAGATTTCAATCAAATATATCAATATCTCGATTTTCAACAATATTCGTTCGGTATTTAATGATTTATGGAAGTTTGAATATTTAACAATAATAATGCCAGTCACAAAAATTCACTTCAGAAGTTAATTAAAACTTAGTAATAAGTATTATATCAAAGTGTTTAATAAAATAAGTGGCATTTTAAAAGTGCGTGTAAAGAATTCTTTGGCTATTCCATCAGTTTTATAAGCTTCTTAATACTGGCATTGCTGTTGTTAAATATTCAAACTTCCATATCTCATTAAACACTGAACGAATCTTGTTGAAAATCGAAATATTGATATATTTGATTGAGATCTTTATCTGCTATCACATATTTCAAAAGCAAAAATTTTATTTTAGAAGTTATAGAGCTTTAATGTTAGCTTTCCATTGACATAGCATAGGGTTGTTCCTTAATTTATGAAAACCAAGCGTATAGCAAATTGCTAAAATAACATTGAAGCACAATCTATTATATCATCCACAAACCTGCCATCTTCGGCCACGATGGGGGCGGGGGTGGCTCAGTCGGTAGCGCGCCAGGCTCGTAATCTGTAGTTCCCAGGTTCGAGTCCCAGCTGGGTCAGCGTTGAGATTTATCTCAGAGTCCATTCCATGACATGTTGCTACTGTTGTAAGGTCAAAAGGTGGACCTCACACATTATTAGGTGGGTGTGTATAATAAATTATTTTCTCAGTATGTGGCCGAGTGGTTAGAGCGCTTGGCTACTAATCTAAGGGACCTGGGTTCTTCGAGCCCCAGGTAAGGCATGGACATTTGTGTTGTTTTTCTGCTGAGGTCCTGCCATCCTCTCAGACCTTCTACTATGGCATATTAACTGACAGGCTCCTGTCAGACCTCTGTGGCAAGCAGCTGCTTGAAGGGGTATTTATTATTTTTTTATTTATAATATATTGTTATTTAAGTGTATAATTTAAGTTAAAAAGAAAATTACAAGTATATATCATATAAGTCACTAGAACTGAATGACATTTAATAAGCAAATTTCAGCTTGAATATATTTAAAACTTTCGTGACACTGTGAATCACAAAATTAAATTTCAGAAACTTTACTAATACGGTATTAAAATGAAAAAAATTACCCACTCAAGCAGCTGCTCGCCACAGAGGTCTGACAGGAGCCCGTCAGTTTATATGCCATAGTAGAAGGTCTGTGAGGATGGCAGGACCTCAGCAGAAAAGCAACACAAACGTCCATGCCTTACCCGGGGCTCGAACCCAGGTGCCTCAGATCAGTAGCCAAGCGCGCTAACCACTCGGCCACGGGACGGCAATACGGTATTACGGTCTATAAATGGACCACAGGGTTCGGTATTGGGACCTGTCTTATTTTTAATTTATTATAACGATTTGGCTTGATTACAGTTACAGGATAGAATTGTCTCTTATGCTGATGATACTACTATTGTTTACAGAAATTCAAATGTTTTAAATCTAAATACGGACATGAACAATGAGTTAATTATAATTAAGAAGCGGTTAAAAATTTGTTATCGTTAAATATAGAGAAGACTTGATTTATGATTTTTACTTTCTCAAAGGGACGAATTTAAACGTAACCTGTATGTTCATAATGAATGGTGTGATAGAAATAATGAGTGCATGTGTCAGGAAATTTATCAGGTTAACAGCATGAAATATTTTGGAGTCCATTTAGATTCGGATTTGAAATGGAACACTTTTGTACCTGATGCTCACAAGAAAGCACAAATATTATTCATGCCAAATTTATGGTTTAAGAAAGTTTGTTTCGGAAATTTTTTTGACCTCTATGTACTATGTCTGGTTTAAATCTGCGATGCAATATGGTTCATTAAACTGGGGAGGTATATATTGGTTGGATCTGAAATCAGTCATCAGTTTGCAAAATAAGTTTCTCAACGTGATGCCTTTTTACAAAAATAGAGAAGAAAAAGTTATTTTGCGATAGGGGTTATTTAATCTCTGTGTTGTGTTGTTTTGTGTTGTTTTACCTCTGAGCGGCACTTTTTTGCACACCATGGACTAAATGGCCAGGTCACATGGACCCCGAAGGCTCAGAGAAGGTTGGGGGAGGGGACCCACTGGAACAGCTGTTGGGAGACAGATGGTAGCCTCCCGTCGAGGCCATCCAGCGTGTTCTTTAACGTGCACAGGGTATGGCTCTCCCACACACGGGCCACGGCTTAACGTCCCATCCGACGGATGGCGACCTTTCCAAGCACATCGGTGTCCCCACTGACCGTGGGCAGGGCGGGGAATTTTGCGGAGATAAATCTCAACGCTGACCCAGCTGGGACTCGAACCTGGGAACTACAGATTACGAGCCTGGTGCGCTACCGACTGAGCCACCCCCGCCCCATTTAATCTCTGAGCGGGAGTTTTGCACTCGTGCTAAATGGCCAGTCGCATCGATCCAAAGTGCTCAGAGAAGGTTGTGGGGAGGGGACCTGCTGGTTGGGACTTATCACTGGTTCTTACTTCGTCACGTGTGATTACGAATGCAGATTGAACTGCGCCAAATATCGTGTTGTGAATCCGATGACATAAATATCGCTCTTTAGCAGACGAATTACTTAGTCTCTTAATTACCCTCACCCTTACTTAGGTGAATTCAGAGGTTCGCTAGTTGTTACACCCATACCGACATAGTATGCCTCAGACTTGCAGCGTCAAGTGAATTGTAGAAAGATGTCCAACAATTCAAGCACGAGAGTAATATATGGAAGACACAGTTTATTTACATTCATATACAATTACGTGCTGGGGATGCGCTCGATTCCTTGGGACTTCGCTGCTATTTTCTACTGCAAACAATCATGCAATGAGGTGGAGATCTGCGCTTTGCTGATTCCCGCTTTGCCGACCTCACAATCGGCGAGAGGATGTTTAATCCTCACTTACTACTGTTTAAACCTCTTCTGTGTTAGCATTTCCGCCTGAGACTGGGGCGGGGGTGGCTCAGTCGGAAGCGCGCCAGGCTCGTAATCTTCAGTTCCCAGGTTCGAGTCCCAGCTGGATCAGCGTTGAGATTTATCTCCGCAAAATTCCCCGCCCTGCCCACGGTCAGTAGGGGACACCGATGGGCTTGGAAAGGCCGCCGTCCGTCGGATGGGACGTTAAGCCGTGGCTCCGTGTGCGGGACAGCCATACCCTGTGCACGTTAAAGAACACGCTGGATGGCCTTGACGGGAGGCTACCATCTGTCTCCCAACAGCTGTTCCAGTGGGTCCCCTCCACCAACCTTCTCTGAGCCTTCGGGGTCCATGTGACCTGGCCATTTAGCCCATGGTGTGCAAAAAAGTGCAGCTCAGAGGTAAAACAACCCAACCCGAACAACAGCTCATGAGTCACATCCCCACATCAGCACTTACAAAAATACGCTTAATACAGATATATACAGGGTGTTTATGAAATAACTATCCATTTTCCTGAAAACATTGACTGATCCTTTTCTGTTCCAGGTTTTGTGAATTATGCTGACGACTGAACTAAAAATAGCAGTAGTTGAGGCACGTCTGCGAGGTGTGTCCTTCGAAGGAGTGAGACAAGACTCGTAAATTCCATAAACAACCGCCAACAAGGGATACATAAACAACCGCCAACAACAGCAAAGATCCCTGCTGTACAAATTTCGGAGGACAGCGAGTGTTCATGATGAGAAACGTTCTGGGCAACCTCCAATATCACCAGAAACTGTGGAACGCATCGAGGATGCAATCAATTTTTGGGTTGGGTTGTTTTACCTCTGAGAGGCACTTTTTTGCACACCATCGGCTAAATGATCAGGTCACATGGACCCCAAAGGCTCAGAGAAGGGTGGGGGAGGGGACCCACTGGAACAGCTGTTGGGAGACAGATGGTAGCCTCCCGTCAAGGCCATCCAGCGTGTTCTTTAACGTGCACAGGGTATGGCTCTCCCGCATACGGGGCCACGGCTTAACGTCCCATCCGACGGACGGCGGTCTTTCAATCAATTTTAGCCCTCGTGCATTAACAAGGAGACTAAGCAGGAAGCTTGGTGTAACGCAAACGGTTGCTTGGAACACCTTACGTTTCACATTGAAAAAACGGTGTTATCATCTACAGATGCTTCATAAGCTACACGAGGAGAACTATGAATCTCGTGCAGCCATGTGTAGTGATCTTTTGGAAGCCGTGGAATAAGAAGATCTCATGAATCACAGCTGCAGTGGTTAAGATTACGCCTGATATCTTGGAAAGACTTTATCGTGCTACCACTGAACGTTGGGATTTGCGTGATGACATGCAAGGGAGGTCATGTTGAATCGCATTAATGTTTTGTTGTTTTGATGTTTTTGATTCATTTATAACACAAAGAGAGTTATTAAAAGGTTTGTTCACAGAAATGGATAGTTACTTTAACGTACACAGGGGATGGATTTCCGCACACGCAATTTTACATCCCATACAACAGGTGATGGTCTTTCCATGCCCATCGGTGTTAGGGGTGGCTCAGTCGGTAACACGGCAGGCTCATAATCTGCATTCACAGTTTCGAGTCCCAGCTGGGTCAGCGTTGAGATTTATCACCGCAAAATTCCCTGCCCTGCTCACGGTCAGTACGGGGACACCGATATGCTTGGAAAGGCCGCCGTCCGTCGGATGGGATGTTAAGCCATGGCCCAGTATGCGGGGGCCATACCCTGTGCACGTTAAAGAATACGCTGGATGGCCTTGACGCGAGACCACCATCTGGCTTCCAACAGTTGTTCCAGTGGGTCCCTTCCCACAACCTTCTCTGAGCCTTCGGGTCCATGTGACTTGGCCATTTAGTCCATGGTGTGCAAAAAGTGCCGCTCAGAGGTAAAACAACCCAACAACCCATCGGTGTCTCCTTTCTAACTGAGAACAGAATGGTGGTTTTGTGGAGAAAAAACTCAACGCTGGCCCAGGTGGGACTCAAACCTGAGAACTGCAGATTATGAGACTGGTGTGCTACCGGTTGAGCCACCCCTGTGACAGGGGTATAAGTCATGAAGAATATTATACGCATATCGATCTTGATTTTTTTAATAAAAACCATTAGCGTTAATTATTAATGATACTAGCGAGAGCCCGAGTGATTCTGGATATGAATGCTTTATCCCTTCAACCAATAAAGAAATAGCAGATAAACACTTTATATTTAATGGACCATATTTATGTGCTGCCATTGGATATCAGAATGGAAAAAGATATTGTGAAATAGAAAAATAAAATTCGATCATTTCTCTTACAATGTTAAGGTATTGAGAGTGAATACCAGATCGCTAGGGGCGGGAGTGGCTCAGTCGGTAGCGCGCCAGGCTCGTAATCTGCAGTTCCCAGGTTCGAGTCCCAGCTGGATCAGCGTTGAGATTTATCTCCGCAAAATTCCCCGCCCTGCCCACGGTCAGTAGGGGACACCGATGGGCTTGGAAAGGCCGCCGTCCGTCGGATGGGACGTTAAGCCGTGGCCCCGTGTGCGGGACAGCCATACCCTGTGCACGTTAAAGAACACGCTGGATGGCCTTGACGGGAGGCTACCATCTGTCTCCCAACAGCTGTTCCAGTGGGTCCCCTCCCCCAACCTTCTCTGAGCCTTCGGGGTCCATGTGACCTGGCCATTTAGCCCATGGTGTGCAAAAAAGTGCCGCTCAGAGGTGAAACAACTCAAACAACCCAGATCGCTACGTGAGAATAATCCAATGCACGAAAGCTAAAATGTATTGGTTACACTGACAACTCACGGGGTGGCTCAGTCGGTAGCGCGCCAGGCTCGTAATCTGTAGTTCCCAGGTTCGAGTCCCAGATGGGTCAGCGTTGAGATTTATCTCCGCAAAATTCCCCGCCCTGCCCACGGTCAGTAGGAAACACCGATGGGCTTGGAAAGGCCGCCGTCCGTCGGATGGGACGTTAAGCCGTAGCCCCGTGTGCGGGAGAGCCATACCCTGTGCGGGTTAAAGAACACGCTGGATGGCCTTGATGGGAGGCTACCATCTGTCTCCCAACAGCTGTTCCAGTGGGTCCCCTCCCCCAACCTTCTCTGAGCCTTCGGGGTCCATGTGACCTGGCCATTTAGCCCATGGTGTGCAAAAAAGTGCCGCTCAGAGGTAAAACAATCCAATCCAACACTGACAACTCATTTCTTTTGACTTTTTTTTAATTTACTTTTTATTTTATTTCTGAATAATGTACGTGTTTTAAGTATAATGTTGCAGGCAGTTGGGCGTTCTCACAGTGCTTGTTAATACATAATATTTCTTTTGCTATACGTTTTAATTATCATTGACTGTAATTGTTAGCATTGGTTGTAATTGTTTTTGATGTGACAAGTGAAACAGAATAGTACATCTGATATGTGTCTTTACTATATTGTATATATATATTGTATTACAATAAATGATCTATATTTATATGAAACAGAGAGTCTATGTTTCTATATGTTAGTTCGTTTACATCTCCTCTTAGACTCTAAGAGCTGGGACCACCAAAACTTTGTCTACAGCTTCTTTTCACTGTAATCTTAATGCACTGCTAGGTTTCGACCCCAGATAATTAGACCTAGCACTAAAGTTGGCCGCGAAACGTCTGCCCGTTTACAACGTATTACTCCATTCATAACTTTCAACTCTGTTTCATAGGGTAGGCGGCCGTAGGTGCCACGAAAGATTTTGGACACTTGCCGCGGATTCATACACTGTTCAAAACCCTATATATCAAGAATTAAGTGGGGTAATCGCACCAAATTTGGGACCGATCTGTCGAGTGCTGAGGATTTACGGGGAACCGAAACCTTCTGATACTGGTGATGCTTTGGGTTGGGTTGTTTTACCTCTGAGCGGCACTTTTTTGCACACCATGGGCTAAATGGCCAGGTCACATGGACCCCGAAGGCTCAGAGATGGTTGGGGGAGGGAACCCACTGGAACAGCTGTTGGGAGACAGATGGTAGCCTCCCGTCAAGGCCATCCAGCGTGTTCTTTAACGTGCACAGGGTATGGCTCTCCCGCACACGGGGCCACGGCTTAACGTCCCATCCGACGGACGGCGGCCTTTCCAAGCCCATCGGTGTCCCCACTGACCGTGGGCAGGGCGGGAAATTTTGCGGAGATAAATCTCAACGCTGACCCATCTGGGACTCGAACCTGGGAACTACAGATTACGAGCCTGGCGCGCTACCGACTGAGCCACATCCGCTCCCTACTGGTGATGCCACTCCGAATGAGAGCGAGTGTAAGCGCACCATTCCGAATACACTTGCTACTCTGAGTCATTATATCGAGGACAGAACAACGCCGGGCTATTCTGCAAGTTACATATATATGCAGAGAAAATGTATCAAAATCAAGCGCGAAGCGTGAGGGGAAGCAATTGAGACCTCGAGGCTGTGCAGTTGAGACATCTAGGATTCTTGATTGAGTATCCATCTTTGATTGATTTACCGAATTATCAGTTACTTGTCATTCAGCCAATAGTGTCATGGATCAACAATTGCATCATAGATCATTGGTTGATTGAAAAGTGACTTATAGTTCAATTAGCCAATGATCTTCTAGAATCATCGTTTCGTCAACTGCGCAGTCTCAATTGCTTCAACTATGCTCCGCCGCTAGCGAGAATTCGTTATAGTGAGAATTAGTTAAATGAAAATTCGTTAAGCTAGAACTACTTCCAGTAATAATAATAATATGTATATTCCGTGCTTGGGGGTTACAGTAAACCAATATCCCAAAACTATTAAAGGAGGGTAAACATTTCCAGTTGGTTTGATGCTCATGCAGAGTAGTTCTCAACCTGTGCCAAGTGTGGCGCAGTATCCACATCAAATCTAAAAATAAGCTCAAACCTATTAAAAAGACTAAAATGTACAATGATTTCGAAAAACTAAGGAACAACCCTTCGTTATATAAACGGGTTATATTGGGTTGTTTTACCTCTGAGCGGCACTTTTTTGCACACCATGGGCTAAATGGCCAAGTCACAAGGTCCCTGAAGTCTCAGAGAAGGTTGGGGAAGGGGACCCACTGGAACAGCTGTTGGGAGACAGATGGAAGTCTCCGGTCAAGGCCATCCAGAGAATTTTTTAACGTGCACAGGGTATGGCTCTCCCGCACACGGGGCCACGACTTGATGTTCCATCCGACGGACGGCGGCCTTTACAAGCCATCGGATATAACGGGAGTTAACGTCAAAGGTAAAATAAATATTTTTGAAAAATGTGATAGCAGATGGAGATTTCAATCAATTATATCAATATCTCGATTTGCAACAATATTCGTTCAATATTTATGAATTATGGAAGTTTGAATATTTAACGAGCATGGTCATTTAACGAGCATCTCCATTTTTGTAAGGGGCGGGGGTGGCTCAGTCGGTAGCGCGCCAAGCTCGTAATCTGCAGTTCCCAGGTTCGAGTCCCAGCTGGGTCAGCGTTGAGATTTATCTCCGCAAAATTCCCCGCCCTGCCCACGGTCAGTAGGGGACACCGATGGGCTTGGAAAGGCCGCCGTCCGTCGGATGGGACGTTAAGCCGTGGCCCCGTGTGCGGGAGAGCCATACCTTGTGCACGTTAAAGAACACGCTGGATGGCCTTGACAGGAGGCTACCATCTCTTTCCCAACAGCTGTTCCAGTGGGTCCCCTCCCCCAACCTTCTCTTAGCCTTCGGGGTCCATGTGACCTGGCCATTTAGCCCATGGTGTGCAAAAGGTGCCATACCCTGTGCACGTTAAAGAACACGCTGGATGGCCTTGACGGGAGGCTACCATCTGTCTCCCAACAGCTGTTCCAGTGGGTCCCCTCCCCCAACCTTCTCTGAGCCTTCGGGGTCCATGTGACCTGGCCATTTAGCCCTTGGTGTGCAAAAAAGTGCCGCTCAGAGATAAAACAACTCAACGTTAAAGAACACACTGGATAACCTTGACGGGAGGCTACCATCTGTCTCCCAACAGCTGTTCCAGTGGGTCCCCTCCCCCAACCTTCTCTAAGCCTTCGGGGTCCATGTGACCTGGGCATTTAGCCCATGGTATGCAAAAAATGAGCCGCTCAGAGGTAAAACAACCCACAACCCAACCCATTTTTGTAAGGAAATCGGTGTCTCCTTTCTTAAAACAGAGAAATGTTTGTTGGAGGTCACATCCAATGAAAAACCAGTGAAAAAGGAATAATTCCGTTATCGGTATTCGGTTTGAAAAAATCATCCTACCTTGGCAAAAAGAATTTGAGCAAATGTTTTGCAGCAATGAGAGTTAAAAGTTCACGATTAGCTGCCATCTATCAAACTTTTCAGTTTTTTCTCTCACACTTTACAGTTTTTCTGTTCACGTTTCGTTTCATTATCATAGGTGAATCGTAGAAGTAATCGCTAGAACCACATGCGTTGCCTTCTCATTCATGAAGAGAAACAAAGGCTCAGTGGTGCAGATTAAGGCGTTCGTCTCCTTAAACCGACAATCATCACTTCCAATATCCCACTGATGAGATTCATTCTACATAGAGTCTAAAATCAATACCTAGCTTTGGTTAAGAAAGATCTGTTGTGGCATATGTCACATGACCAGGTCGAACAGCTTCATCATTGTTCGTTGCGAATCGGTTTTGGTCCTCACGAGGTTCAGCTTCCAATAAACTTCGACGAAGCGTAAACAGAAAAAGAATCTTTCTTTCACGGAGGTTCTAATGAACTCTTGGCTCTACGAAAAAGAAATAAAAGCTTGGACTTCGCCACACAACTTTTTTTTATCGCTTAAAGTGTATTGGTCAGTTTTCTTCCAAATTTTGATTTTAGAGGTCTGTGAAGTGTAATACTTTGCATTACTCTAACTTAATTTGTTTACTACATCATGTTGCCATTGTGAACGAACACACAAGTTTCAGTTTAAGCATATACATCTCGCTAGTTAATAATGAAATACAGGAAATATAACCTTCCTAGGTTATTTTATAATGATCGGTTATTCCTAATTGAAACACCTTTAAGCACTCTAAGCATATAGCTAGCCTAGGCTTAATGGCTAAACGCGCTGGCACGATTGCTTAACGTGAAGGACCTGGAAATGAATCATGTCGTGGGAACATTTTTTTTTTAAATATGGTACGTGTATTAAAAATGTAGTACATGTGTTAAATACTAGATGGCGCCATAATTAGGGTGGACTCAGAGAATTTTCGGACGAGAGCATAAACAAAGATGGTAGAATTAAAAATGGCGGACAAGCGTCAAAATCGGGGAGTTTGTGGTGACGTCAGGATTCAAAACGGCGGAAACCAAGATGGTGGAATTCAAAATGGCTGGACTTATTCGGGAGTTTATAGACAAAATAACGGACACTGAGGGGGTTTCAATAAAGGGGGACGGCACTAAGGGATTAACTAATTATGAGTTATGAAATATGAAACATGAGTTATGAATTATTAATAAGAGAAGTAGTGGGGGTATATAAGGGGGCGTGGTCGATGACGTCATAGGGGAAAAGCACTGTGCATAGGGGGTACGGTATAGTGCGACAATACTACTTCCGAGTTTCCCTCTTGTAATCATCAGTTCATTCCGTCACACTGATTGGCCCATTCCCAGATGATGATTGACAGATTAATGAAGATGATGTCACAAGAGATTTCGATAAGTTACCTACCATTTTCATAAGATTTCGGTAACTCCTAGTCATGTTTACTTCTGTCCTGTCCAAAAAATAACAAGGGAATAGAAAATCACACAATAACAATTTCAACTGATGCGAAATTCGATTTCAGTTAGCCTGAAAACATCCTTGCTCATCAGTCGTAAGACTATCTCAAAAAGAACTAACTGACATATTGATTCCATTGAACGCCGTGAGAGAAATATTGATCCCATGTGAAAAATGAAGAAATGGGATAGTTTATTTGACGTTTATTCTAATCTCGGTATATTGCAGCTTAGAAAACTTTATGTTTTCCAAACATTGAAACATTTAAAAAACATTGGAATATAAATCTCACTGGGTTGGGTTGTTTTACCTCTGAGCGGCACTTTTTTGCACACCATGGGCTAAATGGCCAGGTCACATGGACCCCGAAGGCTCAGAGAAGGTTGGGGGAGGGGACCCACTGGAACAGCTGTTGGGAGACAGATGGTAGCCTCCCGTCAAGGCCATCCAGCGTGTTCTTTAACGTGCACAGGATATGGCTCTCCCGCACACGGGGCCACGGCTTAACGTCCCATCCGACGGACGGCGGCCTTTCCAAGCCCATCGGTGTCCCCTACTGACCGTGGGTAGGGCGGGGAAGTTTGCGGAGATAAATCTCAACGCTGACCCAGCTGGGACTCGAACCTGGGAATTACAGATTACGAGCCTGGCGCGTTACCGACTGAGCCACCCCCGCCCCAAATCTCATTGGGACATTTAAGAAAGATACTCGCTTTTCAACAGGTCTTAATTTAATTAATATTCTTACGTGTAAAACATTAGTACAGAAACCCTATCTATATTTGGCTATTAGATTCTTTAAAGCTGCACCAGAAAAAACAAAACTGATAAAGAATGGAAGAGAATTTATTAAGAATACAAAAATATGGCTTTCAAACATAGTAAATATTAATATATTATTCTAAACACATTTCACTAGTTTCTTATGATTAACTTGCAGGATCTATTAAATTTGTATAAAATATATCAAATTTTAATAGTTTTAGAATATAAGTTCCGTTGTATTGTTTGTGTTTAAATCGTTATGTATTGATAATATTTTTATGGTTCCAAAATAAAATTATTACTTAGCATAATTATTTCCGAAATAGGAGTTTTAACTCTATTGGAATTATTGTTTTTTCAATTGCTGCTACTGAGTTTGTAATCTACTCTCATGCTACTGAGTTTGCAATTTTTAATATTTTGTTATTAATTATAATGTAGTCATATATACACTGCTGGCCATTAAAATTGCAACACCAGGAAGAACTGATCAGATTGTCCCGAAATATGCAAGATGGTAGTCAATGGGAGAAGATGTAAATTATTCAAAGCACAGCACATACGCACATTGTGTGTGTGTGACAGTAACGCCCCCTGGAAGTGGTATAAGAGGAGATAACAAAGAGTCGGTGTAAAGCACTGGAATTGTGTTTGCTCGCAATTCTTGTGCACTAAAGGATCAAGTATGCCCCATCGAAGAACACAGCATCCATACGACCAGGTTTCCGACTTTGATCGAGGGAGAATTGTGGGATTAGGGAAAGCGGATTATCATACCGGGACATCGGTGTTCGTGTAGGACGGAATGCTGCCACAGTGATGAGAATATGACGTCAGTGGGTAGAGGAGGAACGAACTCACCGACTTCAGGGATCTGAACGGCCCTGTCACACAAACGAACGAGAGGACAGACATCTCGTGCGCATGGTTATGAATGATCGTACAGCCACATCAAACACCTTAGCTCAACAGTTAGGGTGTGTTGCACATCAACCAGTGTCGGAACGTATGGTTGGACGTCGTCTTCAGCATCAGGGCATCTTTGCTAGGTGGCCATTGCTTCGGCTATCATTGACTCTAGAACACAGGCATATGTGACTGCAATAGTGCCAAGAACGTCACGCATAGATATCATCCGAATGGCATCGCATCATCTTTTCAGAAGAATCCCACTTCAGTATGCAGCACCATGATGGACGAATTCGTATCTGGCGGTACCGTGGCGACAGGCTCAGTGAGACATGCATGATGCAGAACGATATAGGTCCGGCCCCTAGTGTTATGTTATGGGGTGCCATTGGCTCTAGATAAGCACGGCTTTTCATAACCAGGTAGTGCTGTACAAGCGGAACCGGGAATCGCCGTGGTTGCATAAGATCGCAACAAAAGAGATTCATTGGACACCACTCATTGCCGGTATTTTGAACAGCCAGTGTTACATCACTGAGATATTGGAGCCTGTGGTCATATCTTCAGGGGCTCTCTGGTGCCATTTACTAACAGGACAATGCCCGACCACATGTGGCATGCATCGTCCAACAATTCCTGGATAGCCACCATGTGACACTTCTGCCTTGACTGGGGGCGGGGGTGGCTCAGTCGGTAGCGCGCCAGGCTCGTAATCTGTAGTTCCCAGGTTCGAGTCCCAGATGGGTCAGCGTTGAGATTTATCTCCGCAAAATTCCCCGCCCTGCCCACGGTCAGTAGGGGACACCGATGGGCTTGGGAAGGCCGCCGTCCGTCGGATGGGACGTTAAGCGTTGGCCCCGTGTGCGGGAGAGCTATACTCTGTGCACGTTAAAGAACACGCTGGATGGTCTTGACGGGAGGTTACCATCTGTCTCCCAACAGCTGTTCCAGAGGGTCCCCTCCCCCAACCTTCTCTGAGCTTTCGGGGTCCATGTGACCTGGTCATTTAGCCCATGGTGTGCAAAAAAGTGCCGCTCAGAGGTAAAACAACCCAACCAACTCTGCCTTGACCTGCGCTTTCACCGGATCTGTCCCCAATTCAACATGTCTGGTCCATGATCTCACGACGACTAGCACACCAGACACAAGCAGCTGCTACAACAGATGGCCTTTGGCTACGTATCGAAACTGCATGCATATAACGTACTGATATTACCAAACACACATCCGACGTCTCATCCCCTCAATGCCGGACCGTGTAGCAGTGGTTATTGTTGCTCATGGTGTCTACACAAGATACTGATTCTTTGTATTCCACAAGTCTAACCGAATTGTATTTGTTATCATTTGATCCTTGTAACATAAGCTATGCATTCATTAAATATGGCTTTAATATCTCTTGTCTTTCCTGGTATTGCACTTTTAATGGCCAGCAGTGTAAATTGAATAATATCATAATGTCATATCAATTATACATTGTATATTTGGGAAATAATAAAACTATCTCTCTATCTATCTACGTATATTAGAAATAACTTTTCTCGCATAAGATGGGGAACTATTTGGTGGCGGGTTGGGTTGTTTTACCTCTGAGCGGTATTTTTTTGCACACCATGGGCTAAATGGCCAGGTCACATGGACCCCGAAGGCTCAGAGAAGGTTGGGGGAGGGGACCCACTGGAACAGCTGTTGGGAGACAGATGGTAGCCTCCCGTCAAGGCCATCCAGTGTGTTCTTTAACGTGCACAGGGTATGGCTCTCCCGCACACGGGGCCACGGCTTAAAGTCCCATCCGACGGACGGCGGCCTTTCCAAGCCCATCGGTGTCCCCTACTGACCGTGGGCAGAGACGGGGAATTTTGCGGAGATAAATCTCAACGCTGACTCAGCTGGGGTGAAAAACTACCTGAGAACTACAGATTACGAGCCTTGCGCGCTACCGACTGAGACACTCCCGCCCCTGATTGCCAAGGGATGATGGGACTTACAGCCAATGTGTTGTATCTCAATTCAGAAAATTTTCGAATTGCAAATTTTATGAGAGGGAAGTTTTGAGAGAGTAGAGGACAATAATATACACACGTGATATAAACCGGATTTTTACTCAGACTCAGACTTTTTTTTTCCAGTTTCGACAATGACAGCTCACTCCGTGGGATACCATTACTACCATTTATTTCAATGCGCACAATTAAATGGTTTACTTCAATTTACATATTAAATCATTGGATGATTGAACTATCAGTCACTTTCCAATCAGCCAAGAATCAATGATGCAATTGTTTACCTGTGACACTATTGGCTGATTGATAATTGACCTGTGAGAATCATAGATATCTCAACTGTGCAGTCTCAAAGTCTCAATTCCTTCCATTCATGCTACGCGTCTCACTCAATATTCCGTTTCAAATAAAGAATGCAACATCACGTGTACCCCAAATAGTTTCTTGTGCAATCGGAGATTATCACACTTAACATTTCGTAATCGCCACGACCGGATCTCGAAAAAAAAAAGGGGGGGGGGTGACAAGGGACGCAATGTAGCCGAAAAAGAATAAAAGGTGAGGGGGAGACAAGGGACGCAATGTAGCCGAAAAAGAATAAAAGGTGGTGGGGGGGGGGTTGGGGGTTCAAAGAGACTGGATTCCCATTCCATTTAAATGCTATCATTTTCCCCTTCGTTTTAGAGGTTAAAAAAACTTGAAAAAAAAACGTTTGAAATAAGCACAAGTTTAATACTTTTTTGCCTCCATTTGTCTTACTAGCATTCTAAATAAAAAAAAAAAAAAATAAGGGCATGTACCCCTTATCCTAGATCCGGTCTGGTAATAATTGAGCAAAATTCGAAAGCTTTCTTATGGGAAATCATTTCTGAAAGTCGAATTTATGAAAAACTGGAGAGAGAAAAAAATCCACTCCACTCTTCATGTCTTCGGAATGTTTCATGCATCAAACAAAAATTGCCAAAAAAAACGAACCGTCTTAGAAGCGGCAGCTGTTGAATTTTCGACAGCTGTGGTGGTTCTTAAACTGCAACTGTCGATATATCGATAGTTGCGCGAGGCATATTTTGCTCCAGAAAGGAATTTCTGTCATTAACAACAGATAGCACCATTGGCTAGAGAGAAGTTAGAAGTCCAAACATGCACCTAACGGTAATGCGAAGAAAATATATCGATAATATTCGTGTATTTAATTGCATTTTTTTCTACTAAATGTCTGCCGCTTCTAGGGTTAACCATTCATAATCGAAGCCACTTAGAATTGGGTTGAAAAACGAAAAAGATGACGAAGGTAAAATGTCACTGTGTATACTACTTGATACTCTCATATAATATATTTTGTAAAGTTAAGGGATATTTATTAGAAAAATAGTTCTAGATTTTAAAGAACGCGATTTTAAGCAATCTTGTGTTATATACAATACGGTTATGTTGTTTCTGAGAAGTACTTTTGTATACACAAAGGACAACATGCCCAGTTCATAAGAACTCAAGGGCTCAGAGTTGGTTAGAGGATCCACTGAGCAGATGGAAGCCTCCCGGCAAGGTCATCCACAATGTGTGCACAAAAGTGTCGCTTAAAAATAATGCAGTCATTTCTTACTATATGAATAATACGAGATTTCTTAGGAACACGATAGTTCAAATGCAAAATTTGAACTATTGCTGAAATAAATACTGCTTACCTTTGAAAGATTTGTGTTATGAGTATATCAAATAACATTAACAATGCTATTTAGTCTTTGTCATCGTCTTTTTTATTATTACCTATCTTCCTATTGCTTTCCTTGGTGTAGGGGCGGGGGTGGCTCAGTCGGTAGCGCGCCAGGCTCGTAATCTGTAGTTCCCAGGTTCAAGTCCCAGCTGGGTCACTGTTGAGACTTATCTCCGCAAAATTCCCCGCCCTACCCACGGTCAGTAGGGGACACCGATGGGCTTGGAAAGGCCGCCGTCCGTCGGATGGGACGTTAAGCCGTGGCCCTGTGTGCGGGAGAGCCATACCCTGTGCACGTTAAAGAACACGCTGGATGGCCTTGACGGGGGGCTACCATCTGTCTTCCAACAGCTATTCCAGTGGGTCCCCTCCCCCAACCTTCTCTGAGCCTACAGGGTCCATGTGACCTGGCCATTTAGTCCATGGTGTGCAAAAAAGTGCCGCTCAGAGGTAAAACTACCCAACCCAACTTTGTCATCGTCTTTTATTATTACCTATCTTCCTATTGCTTTCCTTGGTTTTGACATTAGTCGGTTAGTTGGTTTGTGGATTTGACACAACGCTTTTCACCATATCTTAATGATTTAACTTAATGATTAAACAAACTTGATGATTTATGTATGAAATGAAAGCTTGTGATGCAGGAAATATCATAGGCTATAAAAAAAATTGACCCCCAAATTTTCTTCCCCCCTAAAAAGGGGAAATATGAAAACTACTCTTCATGTATATCTCCAAAACGCGAACGCCGAAATTAACAAGCAATATGCCAAATGAAAGCTTCTGACGCGGGGAATGTCATAAGCTATAAAAATAAACACCCATGCTTTGCTCCCCCTAAAAAAAGGGGAAATATGAAATTTATTGTTCCCCTATATCTCCTGAACGCGAGTACGGAAAGTGACAAGTTATGTATCAAATGAAAGTTTGTGATGCGCGGAGTGTCATAGGTTATAAAAAATGACTTCCCCCATACTTTTCCCCCTAAAAACGGGAAATGTGAAAGTCGTTCTACTATATCTTTTGAACGGGAGAACCCTACTTACGATTTAGGCATTAAATGAAAGAAATGACCGTCGTAAACTATTTCAAATTTCCCCCATTTTCCCCCACCGCTATAGAGGGAGGAGGGAAACGGATTTTCGCGGGTTTCGACCTTAACGAGTTATATCTCAAATTAAAACTTGTGACGTTTCCAATGTCATGGGCTACCCCAAACACGACTCCAAAAGGGAGGAAAAATGTGGTCGATGTTTATGAGTAATATATCAATTAAAGGTTTTTGAAGGTAAGTGTTTTTAATGACAAAAAATTTAAATAAATAAAAAAATTCAATAGAGAAACTGAAAATTTAAAAAAATACCTATCTTCCTATAGGGCCCTAAAGAGTAGAAAATAAACCTAAAGCATATGGATGGTGCGATCAGTGATTGAGTTCGCATTCACTTCAAAGGAAGATAGGTCGCCGATTTATCTACTCAACAAGATTGCCGATGCCCTATCTCCCTTTGAAGTGAATACGAACTCAACTTTTTAGGGTCCATATAGGAAGATAGGCATTTTTTAAAATTTTCAATTAATTAATTTATTTAAATAAATAATTCTCTATTTCTAAAATAAATCTTAGAAATAGAGAACTTTATTATGTACCCTTTTCAAGAAAAGAAATTATCCATAAATATTTCATGATTCTAGCTCCACAAAATTTTAATAAATTACCGAAAAATAAAAGGGAAGAAAAAAATAAAAATATATTTAAAATAAAAATTAAGCAAAGATTATCGCATATACACAATATTGAGTCTTTATTTCATTGTTAGATTGGATTATTTTACCTCTGAGCGGCACTTTTTTGCACACCATGGGCTAAATGGCCAGGTCACATGGACCCCGAAGGCTCAGAGAAGGTTGGGGGAGGGGACCCACTGGAACAGCTGTTGGGAGACAGATGGTAGCCTCCCGTCAAGGCCATCCAGCGTGTTCTTTAACGTGCACAGGGTATGGCTCTCCCGCACACGGGGTCACGGCTTAACGTCCCATCCGACGGACGGCGGCCTTTCCAAGCCCATCGGTGTCCCCTACTGACCGTGGGCAGGGCGGGGAATTTTGCGGAGATAAATCTCAACGCTGACTCAGCTGGGACTCGAACCTGGGAACTACAGATTACGAACCTGGCGCGCTACCGACTGAGCCACCCCCGCCCCATTTCATTGTTAAGTTACTTACCTCATTTCATGTTATTAATGAATCAATCTAAATTTATTAATTTTTCCACTTTTAAACCTTTAATTCTCTATTATAAAAATGCAAGTAGTTAATAACTAATAATTTAATTTGACTGAAAGAGCATAAAGCTCATTGGTTGTTCTTACATGGCTTCTATTTTATTGCATTTCGTTTCACAATAAATATTTTACATTACATGGATTTATTTATATCAGTTCAATTGTTCATACCGAATTGTGGATTTTATTTTAACTCATTATGTTGCATAAACATTATTTATTTATTATTGAGTGTATTATATGTTTATATAGTCAATAAACATTATTATTATTAATTTTTTTTTGTTTTGTTGGTTTCTAGATTTGTCAAAACAGTTGTTCCGCCATATCTTTCGAACGCGATGGATAAACTTAATGATTTAAATGTC
This sequence comes from Ryuthela nishihirai, assembly GCA_038380435.1. Lineage (NCBI taxonomy): Eukaryota > Metazoa > Arthropoda > Arachnida > Araneae > Heptathelidae > Ryuthela > Ryuthela nishihirai. The sequence goes on along the minus strand of JAWZYU010000001.1, from coordinate 17,656,278 downwards.
AAATGAAAGCTTGGATTTTTCGGTGTGGAAGCTTATATTTAGGGGAGTGAAAGCATGGGGGGGAATATTTTATTGCCTATGACACTCCCCACGGAGTGTCATAGGCAATAAAATATTGATCCCCATGTTTTCTGCCCCCCTAAAACGGGAAATATGGAAACGATTGTTCCGCTACATCTCTACGCTAGTGCCGAAAGTAGCAAGTCATGCATCTTGCTTGTGACTCGGGGAGTGTCGTAGGATATAAAAAATTGACCTCCCCCATGGTTTCTTCGCCGTAAAAAAGGGGAAATATGAAAACGATTGTTCTGTTATTTATTTCGAAGGCGAGGGACTAAAGTAAAGGGCTAGGTATCGAATTAAAGCTTATTACATGGAGAATGTCACAGTCTTAAAACATTCTCTCCCAATCCTTCTCCCCCCCCCGCCAAAAAAGGGAAAAAATATGAGGGATTGTTCTACCATATCTTTCGAACGCGAGGGCGAACGTAACAGGTTGTACACTTGCTCAAAAAGTATCCGAACACTATGGTTGATTACAGAATTCAGAAAAAATATCCGGCAACGAATTTTTTTAGAAATTAGTGCTCTGTCTCGTGACACGAAGGTTGCCAGATCACTAATTTCTAAAAAAATCGTTGCCAGATATTTTTTCTGAATTCTGTAATCAACCATAGTGTTCGGATACTTTTTTGAGCGACTGTACAACATAAGTGATCCTTGCAGTTTCAATCCAGCAGCAGTGATGCCTCGTAACTGTGCTAATAGTGCAGATACAGTTTGTTACACTTGCCGGGAAGTAACGTTTGCAAGCCAGAAAAGGGCCATCACTCGAATAGTGAAAGCGACGTATAAATTTTATTTTGGATGCAAGATCGGGGACCAGGACAAGGCCTGGGCCCCATACATATGCTCCAGTACGTGTGCAAGAAATCTTCCGAAGTGCCTGAAAGGCGAAAAAGTAGCGATGCCATTTGCTGTTCCTATGGTTTAGAGAGAGCTACTATGGTTTAAAGAGAGCTAGCCTGGTTAAAGAGAGTTGCCAGATCACTAATTTCTAAAAAAAATCGTTGCCAGATATTTTTTTCTGAATTCTGTAATCAACCATAGTGTTCGGATACTTTTTTGAGCTACTGTATGTGTAACGGAAATTTGTGACTGGCTATGTGTAATGGAAGCTTATGATTTGATTTCTTCCCCACTAAAACGGGGGAAAGGTGGAAATCGTCCTTCTACAATATCTTCCAAATGTGTGCCATAAAATTAGGAATGAAATGCCAAACGAAATCCCATATGAGGACCATCGTAGACTACTTCGAATTATGCCTCTCGCCATTATCCCTTCCCCTAAAAAGGGAAGAAAATTTAGAAGGGTTGATTTTAACGAGTTATATCTCAAATTAAAGCGTGTGACGTCTCCAATGTTATGGACTACTTTAAACACGACTCCCAAAAAAGGGGAAGCGAAATGTGGTCGATGTTTATGAGTGATACGGAATGAAAGTTTTTGAATGTAGGTTTTTTTGGTTTTTTTAGTGACAAAGAAGAAATATAAAAAAACAAACAAAAAACGCAATTTTTCCATATGTGCCCTAAAAAGTAGAAAATAAAATTAAAACATATCGATGGTGAAATCAGTCACTGAGTTCGTATTCACTTCAAAGGAAGTTAGGGCTCCGACTTAGCTACTCAGCAAGATTGCCGACTTGTTGAATAGGAAAATCTTTTGAATTTCCTTTGAAATGAATGCGTATATATAGGAAGATAAGTCTTTTTGAAATTTTTAATTAATTTATTCTATTTTAAACTTTGATTCTGAATGATTCAGATTATGAATGGTTAAAGACGGGACGATTTTTTAAAAAATTTCATTTGAATGGAGATGGAAAGGTCGGCGTTCGTCGGATGGTTCATTAAGCAGTATCCAGTATTCAGGAAAGTCTTTCCATGTTGCACATTAGGCGCGAAGCGAGAGTGGGTACAATTGAGACTTTGAGACTGCGCAGTTGAGACATTTATGATTCTTACAGATGATTGATTTACCGAATTATCAGTTATTCGTCAATCAGCCAATAGTATCACGGATCAATAATTGCAACATAAATCATTGATTGATTGAAAAGTCAATGATAGCTCAATTAGCCAATGATCTACGAGAATCAGCGTTTCGTCATCTTCGCAGTCTCAAGGTCTCAATTGCTTCCACTACGCTTCGCCGCCGGTGCACATTAATGAACAGTCTGGTTAGACTTGACGGGAGGCTCCCATCTTCCTCTTAACAGCTATTCAATAGGTCCCCTTTTCCTACAATTGGATCCTTCTGTCCTGGCTATTTAATCCATTTAGTATCCACGGTGCCGCTCAAAAATGAAACAATTCAAATAAGTTATAACCTTTGTGATTCAATCTCTTCACGCAAATGGGGTGGGGGTGGCTCAGTCGGTAGCGCGCCAGGCTCGTAATCTGTAGTTCCCAGGTTCGATTCCCAGCTGGGTCAGCGTTGAGATTTATCTCCGCAAAATTCCCTGCCCACGGTCAGTAGGAGACACCGATGGGCTTGGAAAGGCCGCCGTCCATCGGATGGGACGTTAAGCCGTGGCCCCGTGTGCGGGAGAGCCATACCCTGTGCACGTTAAAGAACACGCTGGATGACTTTGACGGGAGGCTACCATCTGTCTCCCAATAGCTGTTCCAGTGGGTCCCCTCCTCCAACCTTCTCTGAGCCTTCGGGGTCCACGTGACCTGGCCATTTAGCCCATGGTGTGCAAAAAAGTGCCGCTCAGAGGTAAAACAACCCAACCTTCACGCAAAGTCTTCCCCGAACGAAATGTTACTCCCATATTGACTAATGAAATAGTGATTAATAATGGAATAGGGATGAGCATTTGGGCATTCCGAATCTCATCAACCTGATTTCCTATGAGACTAGTTCACTCTATTAAATTACAAAGACTTAAAAAATAAATCATGAAAACAGTTTCTTGTAACTGAAGAATGAAAACTATTTCTATTACGTATCATCCTTAATTTATTAGATTGAATTAGGTAACTGTGATCATTGAAGCACAAGCACTTTTAGGAAGTTAATATTTGTTCAATTTATTTCTTAACGAAAAAATTAATTTCCATTTTCATTTAAACATCGGAGTTAAGCTCTGCTTCTCTTTAAATAAAATCTTTCAAAATTATGCAATTATTGTCAAAATAATTTTTTCTCAGCTAATATGAATAATCCTCTTCATACATTCAAAAAGAAAAAAAAAATAGTGCAAAAAAAATCTTTTTTTATTCTTAGAAAGCAATTTATTTTTGTTTTCTCCCGAAAAAATAATTTGTTGAGGCCGCTTGAGATTTGATAGAAAATGGAACGCAGTACTAAACAAGATAAGAACAAAGCTCCGAGCCCAAAAACAATTTAAGGTTGATAAGGATGATTGACTCGATAGCTTCAGAGATTACAAAACTGAAAAGGGAAAAAGAATTTGTGGTGTATGAGGACTGCTCCCTCCCTAGATAAATGCGCAGAACAGGAGCAACATCAATGTTATCTGTTAGTGCATGATAACGACAGCATTGGCTGGAGAGGAGCGCTCTATTTCCTCTGGATTCCTCTTAATAATATGTTATCGCAGAGCCGGAGATCCTTGCAAATGCTATCCATTATTGCTAGGCTCTGGAGCTATTTTTCAAATGTAGGTCAAACGCGATGTATGTGAAAGGGAGCTAATAATAACTCGAAATGAACTCAAATACTGCAGTTGGAGAAATGGAAACAATATTTCCGACCTAGTAGAGTAACAAAGGTTAAAACATCGCAAGGATAATACATTTTTTTTTCATTTTTCTTTTTCCGCGTTTCAGTAAACTTCAGTTTTAACTCTAAGTGGTGGGGCTGGGGTGGCTCAGTCGGTAGCGCGCCAGTCTCGTAATCTGTAGTTCCCAGGTTCGAGTCCCAGCTGGGTCAGCGTTGAAATTTATCTCCGCAAAATTCCCCGCTCTGCTCACGGTCAGTAGGGGGCACCGATGGGCTTGGAAAGGCCCCCGACCGTCGGATGGGATGTTAAGCCGTGGCCCCGTGTGCAGGAGAGATATACTCTGTGCACGTTAAAGAACACGCTGGATGGCCTTGACGGGATGCTACCATCTGTCTCCCAACAGCTGTTCCAGGGGTCCCCTCTCCCAACTTTCCCTGAGCCTTCGGGGTCCTTGTGGCCTGGCCATTTAGCCCATGGTGTGCAAAAAAGTGCCACTCAGAGGTAAAACAACCCAACTCTAAGTGGTTTTAAAAATATAAAAGCACAAAAGATTTGATAAAATTTATTTTTTTGCAAAGATATATTTTGATAGTGAAATTTCTATTAGTAGAAATTTCTGAGTGAGTTAAAACAACGCTTTCAATAATTTAATTTCACTTGCAGTTTTGAACAGCAGGGAGAAACGAGAATGCTTAAAAAAAAAAACGTCTTGATTGTGTCTTTGATTAGAAGGATTAATTATACGACACCAAAAAACGAAATTATGAAATCTCCCTTCATGCTATCCTAGCCCAGAGGGAGTGAAAGGATTCCGACTTTTTAATTCGATACAGATTAATGAGGTTGAGATTAGGGGAGGACAGAACGCACGTGGAAAGGAAACAACAAAATTCTTGAGTAACCAAAGTTTTTCGCCTAGTCTCTTTCATACAAGTCAAACATCGTTAGGATACTGGTCATTGGGACGAATGATAGAGCTCACATCCAATGATGTACAGCGGGTAAATTCTTTTGTAAAGGAAGAACGCGGAATCGCGTTCATATAATTCTTTGTTACGAAGAATTAATTTGAATCGTTTCAGAATTTTGATTTCAAGGAATTATACATTTAAAATAGGCATTATTTTCTTTCATTGCAATCAATTATTCATTTTTATTAAACTACATCTTTTTATCTAGTTTTCAAAGAAAACTTAATCTCTTATCTAGTTTTCAAGGAAAACGAGGTAATAGTTACGCTTTGTCGTCTGTCTGTTCGTCTGTAGACATCGAACCTTTTTTTTAAATATACCCCCTCAAGCAGCTGCTTGCCACAGAGGTCTGACAGGAGCTTGTCAGTTTATATACCATAGAAAGTCTGTGAGGATGGCAGGACCTCAGCAGAAAAACGACACAAACGTCCATGCCTTACCCGGAACTCGAATCCAGGTCCCTTAGATCAGTAGCAAAGCGCGCTAACCACTCAGCCACGGGATATAGAGATAAATTAAAAATTATTTTTGTGTTGGATAGGTATCGATAAAATATTACTATATGCACTTTACGAATCTCTCTAAAGCTATAATATAGCTCTCTAGCGGTGAATAAATTTGAAAATTCCAAAATTTCAAAAGAATATTGCAAATGATGTATTTATGCTAGAAATTTCAAATTTTGGTAATTGAATAAAAAGATCACGAAATTTCCACTAACAACAATGAATTGGCTGTTTAGACCCAGGGGCGTTGGAAAATATAACTTCTGTGTTTTGATAAAAAAAATTGTTTGTTTTTAGAGATAAAGGAAAAAATTCTTCTTCGTATTCGATGAATTGATAAAATATAATGATTCGCTCTTTCGAAATCTTCCAAGAATTATAATTGCGCCCTCTAACGGTGGAAAAATTTGAAAATTCCAAAATTTCAAACGAATAATACAAACGATGTAGTAAGAATATAATCAAGAAATATATATATATAATCAAGAAATAATCAATCGATATAATCGATATAATCAAGAAAGTACACATTAAACGATGCAGTAATGATAGAAATTTGAAATTTTGGTGGTGGAATGTGAACGTCATGAATTTTGCAATGGAAATAATGAAAATGATAGTTAGAAAACTCTTTTTCAATTTGATTGGTACTAATGAAATATAATTCTCATTTTCCAAATACTTAGCAGTTTTAATATGTACTTATCTTTACAGATCACTAAGTATGGAAAAAGTAGAAATGTTATCCAGTTTTTCAATTAATATATTTTAAAAATTTGAAATTTTAATGGTAGTTTTTCAAGTGATGTTCCACTGGCAGCAGTAAAATACGAATTTTTCTGAGAGAGGTGTGAAAAATGCAACTGTTTTAAATTTTAAAATTAAACGATTAATACCTTTATGTTGTATAATTACTAATAATATACTATTTACATTCTTCTATCATCCGTTGACTGGAATTAAAACTGTTAAGAAATGAAAGAGTAGGTAAAGAAAAAACTTCATTTTCTTTTAAAAGAAGATTCTGGTATACAAGCAAAGAAGGTCTAAGGAGAAGGAGGCCAGCTTCGCACAAGCGTAAGTGGCGCCGCTCTGCGGAATTTTGCCGAAGCTGAACGTGGCAAATTGGTGTGCAGGCAGAAAAACAACTGTAAGGGACGGTGTGCCCATGCGCAGTGTAATAATTTGAGCCCGTTGTAACTATGGTTTGTCTTACTCTTTATATATTTTTTGTGATTTAATTAGTGTTTCAACCTGTCTAACATCCATGGCTATTTGAGTACAGTGGTAGCTGACTCTAAAGTTATTCAATGAGTATTTTATCCGTTCAGGAGTTCATGTTACAAAAGCTGAAGATGCCGTAGTAAGTTTATTTTGAGCAATTTTGCAGAAATTTTAAAAATAGTATCTAAATTAATACATTTAATCATCTTGCAAATACATAAGTCAATGTATGTTGCAGTTTTGTGTTCCCTGGAGCTATGTGTATAATCGATGTATATAAGTGTCTGTACTCTGTTCTAATAGTAAATTTATTTATGGTTGATACGAGAAGTGCCTGCTGCCATCTATTGACAGTTTATATAAGTGAACTCGATATGACTTTTATTGAAAATATCTAAAATTTTATAAAATATAATTAAACAAAACATGTTGTCTCACATTGAGCCATAAATTTCAATTTATTATAAAATATTAAATATTGTAGAGTGTTCAAAATATAAAAATTTTTTTGTTGAGCATAGCTACTACCTGTTTTACAAAATGGGATTTTATTAAAGAAAATAATTTTAACTAATTATTGTTATTTTCTCTCTAAGGGAAAAGAAAATAAAGTGAATAAACATTTTGAACGGAGTCAAATTGTATGTAAAATTAGTCACGTGGTATAAGCCATTGAAAACCTTGCTGGGCAGTGGAAAAATAACGCAAAGAACTGGCTCCTCTCAATGGCTAGGTGGCTTAACTGCAATGCACAAATTTGCCATGTTTAGAGGGCGCTGCAATCGAAAAGTTTACACTAAGTTTATGGAAGCTAGCTCTCTTTTCCCTTAGACTCTCCTTGATACAACGCCGTCTTATCAGTATTGTAGGCCTCTGGGCAAAGCAATGGACTGAGGTCCCTATCCTCCCACCTACGGGAATGAAAAATGTAAACGGTCAATAAAATTAAGCCTATAGATTTATTGGTACTTTTAACAAAATCTATGTTTAAACATAAAAAACATGCTGTATAGCGAGGATTAATCAACACAAACTTTTGCGAAATTTAGAATCGAGGGACCCCTGGGGTACCGCCCAGTGAGCCCATGCCTTAAGACTGCTGGTATGCGCCAGAGTCGATATGCGTTCTTTTAGTTAAAGTATTCAACTTTTCCAAATCTTTTTCAAGAAAGTACACATTTTCTTTCGAATTAAAAGTGTTCGAATGCCAATAAATGCAGATCAAGGGTTCCAATATTGGGAGGCGAATCTCACTAGGGCGGTATGGGCATCAAGGAATTCCAAAGAGGGCGCGAGGATGTGAAATATTTGTGTTTAATTTTTAATTATGAGTAGAAAGCATTGTCAAAAGAGAGAATTGATGATGATAGATGAGAGGTCGGGGAGGAGGGAGGGTTTCTGAAAAAAATCAAAGGATGGAAGTGATGACGAAACGATTGGGAACCCACGATTTAGAGGTTGTTCCATGTCAGTCTCAGTAGGAACAAAGTACAGCTGTGATCTACTTTTATCCATCCTAAACGTTGGGTTGGGTTGTTTTACCTCTGAGCAGCACTTTTTTGCACACCATGGGCTAAATGGCCAGGTCACATGGACCCCGAAGGCTCAGAGAAGGTTGGGGGAGGCCACCCACTGGAATAGCTGTTGGGAGACATATAGTAGCCTCCCGTCAAGGCCATCTAGCGTGTTCTTTAACGTGTACAGGGTATGGCTCTCCCGCACACGGCACCACGGCTTAACGTCCCATCCGACGGCCTTTCCAAGCCCATCGGTGTCCGCTACTGAGCGTGGGCAGGGCGGGGAATTTTGCGGAGATAAATCTCAACGCTGACCCAGCTGAGACTCGAATCCGGGAACTGCAGATTACGAGCCTGGCACGCTACCGACTGACCCCCCCGTCCCCCATCCTAAACGATTCAATTCTTCGAGGACCCTATCCTGAAACGGATCAGCAGGCGTAGCTGATTTGCAGAACAGCATATCGACCGTTCCGGTCTGCGAAGAGTTAAACTACGTTTAAAGGTATTATAGAATCCTGAAACGGATTGCAGATAGAGCTGTTATAGAAAAAAAAATTAGCCGCGTTTTCTGTAAATTCATTTTCTCTATTTATGGAAATTAAAACATGTTAACAACATAAACTTTAAAATTTAAAATTTTTCGCAATGTGTTTAGAATGTTATGGAACATAAAGTAACTTATTACTCATCAAATATATTAAGAAAACTCTCATAGGTTTATAGGGTTAAGTTTATGAGACTTTTCAGTTATGAGTAACAGTTGTCATCAGTCTTATTAAGGGGCGGGGGTGGCTCAGTCGGTAGCGCGCCAGGCTCGTAATCTGTAGTTTCCAGGTTCGAGTCCTAGCTGGGTCAGCGTTGAGATTTATCTCCGCAAAATTCCCCGCCCTGCCCACGGTCAGTAGGGGACACCGATGGGCTTGGAAAGGCCGCCGACCGTCGGATGGGACGTTAAACCGTGGCCCCGTGTGCGGGAGAGCCATACCCTGTGCACGTTAAAGAACACGCTGGATGGTCTTGACGGAGGCTACCATCTGTCTCCCAACAGCTGTTCCAGTAAGTCCCCTCCCCCAACCTTCTCTGAGCCTTCGGGGTCCATGTGACCTGGCCATTTAGCCCATGGTGTGCAAAAAAGTGCCGCTCAGAGGTAAAACAACCCAACCAACTCAGTCATATTAACAGTTATGGGGTACTTAAGGGGAATGAAAGTTAAACTTACTTAACTATATTATTTAAAAATACACAAAGTAAATTAGGGAAATATTTCCTTAATTTATTAAATTAAATACGTTGTGTCGGGTTGTGTTGGGTTGTTTTACCTCTGAGCGGCACTTTTTTGCACACCATGGGCTAAATGGCCAGGTCACATGGACCCCGAAGGCTCAGAGAAGGTTGGGGGAGGGGACCCACTGGAACAGCTGTTGGGAGACAGATGGTAGCCTCCCGTCAAGGCCATCCAGCGTGTTATTTAACGTGCACAGGGTACGGCTCTCCCGCACACGAGGCCACGGCTTAACGTCCCATCCGACGGACGGCGGCCTTTCCAAGCCCATCGGTGTCCCCTACTGACCGTGGGCTGGGCGGGGAATTTTGCGGAGATAAATCTCAACGCTGACCCAGCTGGGACTCGAACCTGGGAACTACAGATTACGAGCCTGGCGCGCTACCGACTGAGCCACCCCCGCCCCTACGTTGTGTCAATTGGCATTTATATAGATGCCTATATTCATTTATTTGACTAGATGAATTAATTTATATTGCAATTTTATATGAACCTTTAAGAGAACTTTAGATATAAGCATTGAATTGATAATTAAGTTGATTGAAATTTTACTTCTGTTGTCAATAAGAAATATCTTTTAACATCAACAAATTGAGTAAATTAAATTTCATGTGCGAGTTTTTAACGTTGTGGATTTTTGTTCAATTTCAAATTTTAATTTCTGATTTAAATTTTACTTTTCAGCTGCCTTTTAATGCTGCATTCCAAATTTCTTTATTTCGTGTAATCTATTATTATATAATCTATTACGGTCGATACTCTGTGATACTATACAAGGCAGCTTTTGTTTTAGGTGATCAGATTTTTTTGTATTTATTTTTGTCAACCTCACAATCATTAATGTGTCTTTCCATAGAACAATGTCTTCGGATCATAACTGGAAATATGAACTGTTAAAGTTGCCGTCAATTTTAAAGTTCATTTAAGAATTTTAACAAGTGCAATCGGTTAATGCAACTGAACATTTGCTCTTCTGCAGGTTGGGTTGTTTTACCTCTGAACGGCACTTTTTTGCACACCATGGGCTAAATGGCCAGGTCACATGGACCCCGAAGGCTCAGAGAAGGTTGAGGGAACAGCTGTTGGGAGACAGATGGTAGCCTCCCGTGAAGGCCATCCAGCGTGTTCTTTACCGTGCACAGCATATGACTCTCCCACACACGGACCCATGGCTTAACGTCCCATCTGACGGGCGGCGGCCTTTCCAAGCCCATCGGTGTCCAAGCCCATCGGTGTTCAAATTTCCAAGCCCATCGGTGTCCCCTACTGACCTTGGGCAGGGCGGGGAATATTGCGGAGATAAATCTCAACGCTGACCCAGCTGGGACTCGAACCTGGGAACTACAGATTACGAGCCTGGCGCGCTCTTCTGCAGGTTCTTATAGCGTTGGAAACTTAAAAAAATCTGAAATCCTGAGACACGCTTAAACTAAGAAGCTATCAATTATATCCGAGAATAAATATTTGTTATCATTCATTTGATTTAATTTCAAGAATTTCAACTGCATATACATTGCGTGGCCAAACTGCTATGAACACCTACCAAATATTTTGTCGGGCCTCCGTGGTCAGAGATAACAACTCAACGTGCTTGCTTTGCGTATGCTTTTGACATATTCGAGGAGAGATTTTGATCCACTTTTCCTGCAAAATGGCTTGAAAATATTTGAAAAAAATTATTGCCCACGCAGCGGGAATCAAACCCGCAACTCTCTAGATACATGCCGGAGAGCTCTACCCATTAAAGCATGCATCAGGCAACAAAGAATAATATCTAGAGTAGGGGATCTCAATGTGGGGGACGCGGTAAAATTTTTTGGGGCACGCCGTGAATGCTCAAAAATCGCTAGATATATGTTATATATATATTTGTTTTATTTTATTCCCATTATTATATTAAAACTATAGTTTTATCTATTATCTATCTATACAAGGGGTACGCCAGTTACATACACATTTCCAGGAGGTACAGTCGCTCAAAAAAGTATCCGAACACTATAGTTGACTACAGAATTCAGAAAAAATATCTGGCAACGATTTTTTTTTAGAAATTAGTGATCTGGCAACCTTCGTGTCAGAGTCAAACCTCGTGACACGAAGGTTGCCAGATCACTAATTTCTAAAAAATCGTTGCCAGATATTTTTTCTGAATTCTGCAATCAACCATAGTGTTCGGATATTTTTTTGAGCGACTGTAGGTGGTCATATTATTTTGATACTAGATCGTGTGGGCTCACTCACGGAAATACTGAGCGTGTGGGCTCACTCACGGAAATACTGAGCGTGTGCAGTTACCGTTCACAGCAAACTGGAGCGTGTGCAGTAACTGTACACGCTCCAGTTTGCTGTGAACGGTAGCTGGAGCGTGTACAGTTGCTGTACACGCTCCAGATATTTTTCCTGAATTCTGTAATCACGTGACACGAAAGTTACCAGATCACTCATTTCTGCAAAAATCGTTGCCAGATATTTTTTCTGAATTCTGTAGTCAACCATAGTGTTCGGTTACTTTTTTGAGCGACTCTACGTGAAACATAAAAGGTTCAGAATCACTGATCTAGAGAGTTGGAAGTCGATTACCGCTGCGTCAGCAATAATTGTTTTCAGATTTTTCTAACAATTGTTGAAATCTATTTCTACTGGTAATCTGTGAATTTACTATGGCTGGCTGGAACATTTCCAAGAAGGAGGATGCCCGTGCATTCGAACAACGCGTTCCGAATTCTCTCATGTGCTTTCGATTGGATTAAGATCAGGCGATTGTGCAGCACATGGAAATGCGAATTGCAATCAGGCGGATATGCAGGTAAAGCGAAAGAGATATTTTTCTCAGTAGTTCCAAATTACCTACACTTGACTAAATATAATTTTTCATAAATGCTTTTTAATTCTGTAATGGAACTGCTATTTTGATTTATAATTTTTTAAGTTGGTTTGGGTTGTTTTACCTCTGAGCAGCACTTTTTTGCACACCATTTTTTGGGCTAAATGGAAAGGTCACAAGGACCCCCCGAAGGCTCAGAAAAGGTTGGGGACCCACTGGAACAGCTGTTGGGAAACAGATGGTAGCCTCCCGTCAAAGCCATACAGCGTGTTCTTTAACTTGCACAGGGTGTGGTTCTCCCTCACACGTGGCTGCGGCTTAACGTCCCATCCGACGGACGGCGGCCTTTCCAAACCCATCTATGTCCCCTACTGACCGTGGGCAGGGCGGGGACATATATTGGGTAATTGAGCGATAATTTCACCATCTTATTTTAAAATGTAGATTTTTTTTTTTTTTTTTGGGGGGGGGGTAAGACCTGCAAAGAAGCTATAAATATATATACTGACAACAGACGACTAATTTCGCATGGATGTCGTAAATATCTGTTTGATTGCTACGTCATTTCTCGTATATTACTTCAAATAATGAAATGTTTGGAAGAGACAGTTAACTCTTTCAAGAATTGATTTACGGAAAGAAAATGTCAATTTCAATACCAAGTAATATTTTCCGCATTGTGACTAATAAGGTAGTAAAATAATGCCTAACCAAACAGATTTTTTCTCTCCTTCGACATTATTCACACATTCTAAACATTTGTGTTGGGTTGGGTTGTTTTACCTCTGAGCGGCACTTTTTTGCACACCATGAGCTAAATGGCCAGGTCACATGGACCCCGAAGGCTCAGAGAAGGTTGGGGGAGGGGACCCACTGGAACAGCTGTTGGGAGACAGATGGTAGCCTCCCGTCAAGGCCATCCAGCGTGTTCTTTAACGTGCACAGGGTATGTCTCTCCCGCATACGGGGCCACGGCTTAACGTCCCATCCGACGGACGGCGGCCTTTCCAAGTCTATCGGTGTCCCCTGCTGACCTGCTGAACGCTGACCCAGCTGGGACTCGAACCTGGGAACTACAGATTATGAGCCTGGCGCGCTACCGACTGAGCCATCCCCGCCCCAAACATTTTTGTGTATTCCATAAAAATATATATAGTCTGAATGATCACGAGCAATTTTAAACACTTCTAATTATGATGGTTGAAATTCTTGTCAGGAAATGCACATTCTAAAAAGAAAGAGTCAAAACAGAGTTAATTGACCGAAGCCAACTCAAGCCATGCATAGCTTCGTTTTGTATATTGTCGTCGTTGCTCTACACGGTGTGCTTAACAGCTCCGATGCGTGATGAGTTGCTAAGCCTGAATTCCACGGTTTTTGACATTCGTAATCCAGGGATTATTGACTTTTATGGCTGTCAGTTTTTGCATCGCGTCGTCTTAGAATATGAACATTTCACATGTACGACTTTGTATTTTCTCCCGTTAATGTTGCGTCTCGAATTAGAAGCGATTGGCTTACACACATGTACAGTCGCTCAAAAAAGTATCCGAACGCTATAGTTGATTACAGAATTGAGAAAAAAATTCTGGCAACGATTTTTTTTAGAAATTAGGGATCTGGCAACCTTCGTGTCACGTGATTACAGAATTCAGGAAAAATATCTGGAGCATGTACAGCAATTGTACACGCTCCAGTTACCGTTCACAGCACACTGGAGCGTGTGCAGTTACGCACACGCTCCAGTTTGCTGTGAACGGTAATTGCACACGCTCAATATTTCCGTGAGTGAGCCCACACGATCTAGTATCAAAATAATATGACCACCTACAGTCGCTCAAAAAAGTATCCGAACACTACGGTTGATTACAGATTTCAGAAAAAATAACTGGCAACGATTTTTTTATAAATTAGGGATCTTTGCAACCTTCGTGTCACGTGACACGAAGGTTGCCAGATCACTAATTTCTAAAATAATCGTTGCCAGATATTTTTTCTCAATTCTGTAATCAACCAGAGTGTTCGGATACTTTTTTGAGTGACTGTACAGCATGTCACCGTAGTGATGACCCATATATTGTCATGCTAGCGAGAGGAGGTGGAGTACAATTTTGGTAATGCGTCTATATTCGTTTGTAATATTTGTACGTTATTCCTCGTGTATTAAGAGTCTCCTTGAACGTGAGGAGTTCTATATCTCTTCATTGGCAGCATTTATTTCGATTTTCCTGGCGCGAAGGGTGAGTGGAAGAAATTGAGACTTTGAGACTGCGCAGTTGAGATATTTATGACTCTTACAGGAGATTGATTTACCGAATTATCAGTTACTCGTCATTCAGCCAATAGTATCATGGATCAACAATTGCATCATAGATCAATGGTTGATTGAAAAGTGACTGAGAACTCAATTGACCAAAGTAATTGGTCAATGATCTACGAAAATCATCATTTCGTCAACTGCGCAGTCTCATTGTCTCAATTGCTTCCACTGTGTTTCCCCGCTGATTTTCACATACACAACCCATCACTTCCAAAGCGGCTGAGAACTCAATGGTTGATTGAGAACTCAATTGGTCAATGATCTACGAAAATCATCATTTCGTCAACTGCGCAGTCTCATTGTCTCAATTGCTTCCACTGTGTTTCCCCGCTGATTTTCATATACACAACCCATCACTTCTAAAGCGGCTGAGAACTCAATGGTTGATTGAGAACTCAATTGGTCAATGATCTACGAAAATCATCATTTCGTCAACTGCGCAGTCTCATTGTCTCAATTGCTTCCACTGTGTTTCCCCGCTGATTTTCACATACACAACCCATCACTTCCAAAGCGGCTGAGAACTCAATGGTTGATTGAGAACTCAATTGGTCAATGATCTACGAAAATCATCATTTCGTCAACTGCGCAGTCTCATTGTCTCAATTGCTTCCACTGTGTTTCCCCGCTGATTTTCACATACACAACCCATCACTTCCAAAGCGGCTGAGAACTCAATGGTTGATTGAGAACTCAATTGGTCAATGATCTACGAAAATCATCATTTCGTCAACTGCGCAGTCTCATTGTCTCAATTGCTTCCACTGTGTTTCCCCGCTGATTTTCATATACACAACCCATCACTTCTAAAGCGGCTGAGAACTCAATGGTTGATTGAGAACTCAATTGGTCAATGATCTACGAAAATCATCATTTCGTCAACTGCGCAGTCTCATTGTCTCAATTGCTTCCACTTTGTTTCCCCGCTGATTTTCATATACACAACCCATCACTTCTAAAGCGGCTGAGAACTCAATGGTTGATTGAGAACTCAATTGGTCAATGATCTACGAAAATCATCATTTCGTCAACTGCGCAGTCTCATTGTCTCAATTGCTTCCACTGTGTTTCCCCGCTGATTTTCACATACACAACCCATCACTTCCAAAGCGGCTGAGAACTCAATGGTTGATTGAGAACTCAATTGGTCAATGATCTACGAAAATCATCATTTCGTCAACTGCGCAGTCTCATTGTCTCAATTGCTTCCACTGTGTTTCCCCGCTGATTTTCACATACACAACCCATCACTTCCAAAGCGGCTGAGAACTCAATGGTTGATTGAGAACTCAATTGGTCAATGATCTACGAAAATCATCATTTCGTCAACTGCGCAGTCTCATTGTCTCAATTGCTTCCACTGTGTTTCCCCGCTGATTTTCATATACACAACCCATCACTTCTAAAGCGGCTGAGAACTCAATGGTTGATTGAGAACTCAATTGGTCAATGATCTACGAAAATCATCATTTCGTCAACTGCGCAGTCTCATTGTCTCAATTGCTTCCACTTTGTTTCCCCGCTGATTTTCATATACACAACCCATCACTTCTAAAGCGGCTGAGAACTCAATGGTTGATTGAGAACTCAATTGGTCAATGATCTACGAAAATCATCATTTCGTCAACTGCGCAGTCTCATTGTCTCAATTGCTTCCACTGTGTTTCTCCGCTAATTTTCACACACACAACCCATCACTTCCAAAGCGACTCTCAATACACAAAGAATAACGTACAGATATTAGAAACGAAAAGAACATCACCAACTCCTCTCCCCTCTCTTTAGTATGTCAGTAGATGAGTCATCACTATGGTGATATGTTGGACACGTGGGAACACCATTCGAGTCTGCTATATGACAGAGCATCGAGTGATAAAACAATGCTCGCGCAGGTGAAATGTTCAGACTCTGAGGAAGGCTTTACCGTGCCGAATCTCCGCAAAAATTCCACGCCCTGCCCACGGTCAGTAGGGGACACCGACGGGCTTGGAAAGGCCGCCGTCCGTCGGATGGTACGTTAAGCTGTGGCCCCGTGTGCGGGAGAGCCATACCTTGTGCACGTTAAAGAACACGCTGGGTGGCCTTGACGGGAGGCTACCATCTGTCTCCCAACAGCTGTTCCAGTGGGTCCCCTCCCCCAACCTTCTCTGAGCCTACGGGGTCCATGTGACCTGGCCATTTAGTCCATGGTGTGTAGAAAAGTGCCGCTCAGAGGTAAAACAACCCAACCCAACCGTGCCGAAATGGGTCAGCGAGAAAACCCAGTTATCATCTGGAGGTGTGAGATCGGACTTTTTAACTATACTCTATTTCACACAAAGAATGGGCGGCGAAAAACTGAAGATCAAAGAAGGCAGAAACCAATGAAAAGATGTCACACCCAGGTAAGTTGGGTTGGGTTGTTTTACCTCTGAGCGGCACTTTTTTGCACACCATGGGCTAAATGGCCAGGTCACATGGACCCCGAAGGCTCAGAGAAAGTTGGGGGAGGGGACCCACTGGAATAGCTGTTGGGAAACACATGGTAGCCTCCCGTCAAGGCCATCCAGAGTGTTCTTTAACGTGTACAGGGTATGGCTCTCCCGCACACGGGGCCACGGCTTAACGTCCCATGCTACGGACGGCGGCCTTTCCAAGCCCATCAGTGTCCCCTACTGACCGTGGGCAGGGCGGGGAATTTTGCGGAGAGAAATCTCAACCCTGACCCAGCTGGGACTCGAACCTGGGAACTACAGATTACGAGCCTGGCGCGCTACCGACTGAGCCCCCCCCCCCCGCCCCCCACGTAAGTTATAGCAGAACAATTTGCGTTTTGTGCATGAAATATATACTTTTCCTAAATAGCCAAAATATATTGAAAAACAGTCGAGGAATAAGTACCCCCTCAAGCAGCTGCTTGCCACAGAGGTCTGACAGGAGCCTGTCAGTTTATATGCCAGAGTAGAAGGGTCTGAGAGGATGGCAGGATCTCAGCAGAAAAACAACACGAACATCCATGCCTTACCCGGGGCTCGAACCCAGGTCCCGTAGATCAGTAGCCAAGCGCGCTAACCACTCGGCCAAACAAACAAAAAAATAAAATTTTTCAATAACAATAAAAAAATATATTTTCCAATGATTTTCCATTATCTTAGTCCATATTCACCTTCCATAGTGTCCATTATGTGATTAAAATAATTTAGAAAAATATTCTTAAAAAAATAATTCAAATTTCGCTTTTCCTTTTCGCATACTGAAATACTGTTGAATAAACATAGGTATTTCAGAATTAGTTCTCTGATAAAGTTAAAAAAAGTGATTTATTTGAGAGATTTGTTTTAATTATAAAATATTTTTGTTGCATTAGAAAATTAGCAATAGCGTGTAATTGAAACGAAAAGTAGCAAATTATAAAACACATTATTTCACAAGTAACATCAATATTATTGTCTACAGTATATCATTTAATAATAATTAATCGATCCCATGTTTCTCAGTTAACCCTTTCACGACTAAGGGAAACATTTTTCCCATTTTAAAATTGGTGATTGTCGTATTTAATTATAACCTTATCTGCATTTTTTATACAGAATGTCAAAATAGAACGTATGCCGAACGCAATTACGTAAACGGGAACGTTTAGTCCATGTCCATCTTTGCAATAATGTTGCATCTGTGCAATGTCCATCTTTGCCTCACTACCAAAAGAAATTGCTTCGCAGAATATCATAATTAGCACATCATTTTGTATAGTAATTTTATTTCATAATTTTGTATTATTTTAGTTAACATTTTGTTCTAATAAACCAATAAATAAAAGACATTGCATAATAAGCCTAACTATAATTTGTGTGACCTTTATAGTCCATTGGGAAAAATATTTCCCATAAAATTCCAAAAAAACTACACATTGTTATGTATTTTTCTTATGATTTTTATTTATTTTACGTCTAAACAAACTAAAATAAACAGTTACATACTAATATTTACTCTTAGAAACCTTATGGTCCTGAAAGGGTTAAGCAAAACGTCAAGATTTCGCTTCAGCTCAGCCGAATGTTTTTCGTTACAGACTTCCGCATTAAATGTTACCTTTTTACAACCCATTTGGCGTCTTTATTTGGAAGATTCAGCAAAGTTCGTACTTCTGAACATTTTTCGCTTTTTTTTTAATTTTTAAATTATTTCTTCCAAACATTTTTTGTGTTCAGTTTTTCAATTTTCTCATTCGTTTTTTATTTTTCCTCGAAACCTTTTTATTATTTGTATGTTAATTTTTTTTCACAGTTTAATTCAATTCACTATTGATTCAACAACTTTCCTGCAAATCAGTCGAGAATTATTTCCTTTACATTCTTTTTTTCTATAAAATTCCTTCCGTTGCAAGACAGTGTAATTTGCAAAGAATTATTCTGACAAACTTATCGTTGTCAATTTATTTTCCGAAAAAAAAAAATAAAAAAATAAACTTAATTTAGTAAAGGACACGAGCAACGTCCAGAGAATCTGCTGCTAGCAAATGAAGTGGAAGACCCATTAGATGTTCGAATTATCGAGTTTTCCTAAGTACTGAAAAAGGTATTATTTAAAATTCATTTTAGAGCATAAATGAAATTTTAAAATAGATTATTTGTGAGATTATATACACAGTAATTGTGCAACAAGAATTCAAAGATAAATTCCACGTTGCATAGCAGAGCATCATAGGAAATATCCCGTAAACATGAGACTTATGAATATAGCCGAAAAATGTGAGTTTCGCCATGAGTGAGACTCTAACCCACGTCTCTTGAACACGTGTTATGCATTCACGAGACGTGAGTTCGAGTCCCACTGACGGCGAAACTCCATTTTTTCAGCTAATCACCCATTCCTTTAGGTCGATTTTGTAGATCACTTGAGAGAATGAAGATATTGAAAATTTAATTTTTAGAAGTGGATGACGCAGATCTGTTCACTGATGAATGAATTATCTGAATGTTTGACCCTTCCTGTTCAAAAATGCTGGATAGAATTTCAAGGAAATTTTCAACTATTTCACTATCAGCTCCAACAGTATCTGTAGCTTAAAATGTTTCATCCCCGCATGAGTTGCATCCACTGGGATTGAATTTCTTGCTAAAAAGTGTCCAGAGGTCTTCTACTCATAGAAACAATAATATTGAATTAATAAAGCTATAGATGCTTGATTGAAAGCATTTTGAAAGTTTCTAGCTATTCCTCTCTTTTATTAATCATTTAAAGAAATCTGTTTCGGTTTTTTATTATTGGAAAAAATCTGAAGAAATTACTGATTGAAGTTCTTTGATTTTTCTGTCTCAGATCATAAATTACAAAAAGATTTGCACTTGGCAATTAAGAAGCATAATCACATTTGCAGTTCTTGATTTTTCGATGGCAGAATATTTTCACTTTTCTCTTTACCTTATTTATGTCTTCTGATGATTCATCATAGAAACTTTGATGCAGTTAATTTCATCCGTTCTTTAAATAACAACTGTGTTTATAAGAATAGAAAAAACTGTGTTCGAAACTATTGTTTTCAGATTTTTTTTGGGGGGAACGGATATTTTATTAAACGAATCATTTTTATCAGTACCACTCAAAGACGGAATGAAGCTCAATATCTCAAAAAAAAACTTCACTGAAAGAAAACAGAGTTTATTTAAGGCAATGAAAAAATCAATGGACCTAATCTGTAAGGTTATAAAAAAAAGATTAAATTCTATTGGGAAAAGGGAGGATTACTGCTTACATACCCTCAAACGAGAAGCCATTTTGTAAAACACATTCCAGTAAAAGATAAAATGAAGAAGGTTTTTCGATTCAGTCATATTCTCTTGGCAACGAAACATTTCTTGACAGCAAGTCTTTCAGTCTTATTGGTCATTTAAAGAAAATGTCAAAGCCGGATATCTTAATGTATACTAATTACTTGTATTTTTAGCCATATGTATCCTCAAAATTTCAGGATAAAAATCATAAATTCCAATCTTTTAAAGTAGTCGCGAAACTGAAAAATCGGATCGATTGTATCGCAATTATCATGAGGCTGGATGTATTTAACAAATAAAAAAATTAAGTTTTTTTTTATATATGACATCTACAAAACAGAATATCGTGCCTTAAAGAAATAAAAACAAAAAATATAGTTTGTCCAAAACATGTTTTCTTCGTTTCTTTTTATAACTCGATCCCATTACAAAAACAGAATTAATGATGTTTTTTCCCTTTATGAATTATGCAATGTGAAAGAAAATATATATGAAATAATATTTGAAACTATTCATGGATGCTCACCGCGATGACAATCCTTAGAATAATATTTCTACAAGTAAGGAATTTCGATAAGTTTTTGCAACATAAGAGAGCTACGTAGAGACAGGAATCATTAATTCCTAGAAAGGCAGAGATTCTTTTCTCGTTGTTTGTTATCATGAATTTATTAAATCGCACAATTCCTTAGAGTCCTAAAGCTATACAGAGTGTAAAAAATATTCATTCATGGTATTCGCCGCTCTAGAAATTGCAGCATTGGCATAAACAATCGCATAAGAGTATTTTATCACATTCGAAAATATGCAATCGCATAAGCATATTTTATCAGCGCTTATATATGAAAAAATTGAACCAATGAGCAAGCGATAAACCTGAGAAGCTCCTCCACTTTTTGTACAGTCGCTCAAAAAAGTATCCGAACACTATGGTCGATTACAGAATTCAGAAAAAATATCTGGCAACGATTTTTTTTAGAAATTAGTGATCTGGCAACCTTCGTGTCACGTGATTGTAGAATTCAGGAAAAATATCTGTACAGCAACTGTATACGCTCCAGTTACCGTTCACAGCAAACTGGAGCGTGTGCAGTTACTGCACACGCTCCAGTTTGCTGTGAACGGTAACTACACACGCTCAATATTTCCGTGAGTGAGCCCACACGATCCAGGTCTTTGTGAGCTCACACGATCCAATGTGCTGTGAACATTAACCGCAACCGCTCCAGTTTGCTGTGAACGGTAACTGCACACGCTCCATATTCATTGCATTATATATATTAAAAAAAATATCCGAACACTATGGTTGATTACAGAATTCAGAAAAATATCTGGCAACGATTTTTTCAGAAAATAGTGATCTGGCAACCTTTGTGTCACGTGACACGAAGGTTGCCAGATCACTAATTTCTAAAACAATCGTTGCCAGATATTTTTTTCTGAATTCTGTAATCAACCATAGTGTTCGGATACTTTTTTGAGCGACTGTACACCAGTGGCAAATTTATTAAGAGCAATTCCATGTTAGGTCAATGGTCACTCAGATACATCACCGAGGAACTACGGTGATGTATCTTAAATATGCGTCTTAAATATGCTATTCATGGAAAAATGTGACCAAAGATAAGTGAAAGATTGCAATCAATTTTATTTATTTCGATTTCCAAAAATATGCGTTGAATATTTTAAGAATTATGGAAGCTGAAACAATTAGCAAATTAGCATGTTCTGCGAAAAAAAAAAATTCAAAAGTGGCTAAATTTAACATAATTATTAAATGAATTGATAAAAAATACTCTTACATGTGTTAGTAACGTTTAGTATAATGTTTTTTTGCTTTCTTTTTAACCTTTTTTTATCAACCTTTTAGAGCAATTATTTAAACTAGCATTTATATTTTCCGATTTCTTTAACTCTCTAAATTCCGAGCGAATAGTGTTGAAAATAGAGATTGAATTAGATTTGATTCAGATCTTTAAATTTTATGCCGTCACATATTTTAATAACATTCTTATTTAATAATTTTATTTAATACCTTATTAAATCATTTATCTCTAAAAACAAACAATTATTTGCTAAAACAGAAAAATTGTGTTTTCGCACCACCCCTGGGTCTAAGAGGTCAATTCATTGTTGCCAATGGAAACATCATGGCGTTCACATTCCACCGCAGAAATTCAAGATACCTAGCTTAAATACATTGTTTGTAATATTTGTTTGAAATTTAGGAATTTGCAAATTTTTCCACCATTAGAAAGCGCAATTATATTTTTCGGCAGATTTGAAAAGTGTGAATCATAATATTTTATCAATTCCTATCCAACCTAAAAAGAATTTTTCATTTATCTCTAAAAACAAACAATTATCTGCTAAACTTTAACAAAATGTGTTTTCCCACACCCTATCTGTCTAAGGGGTCAACTCATTGTTGGCTTGGGTTGTTTGGGTTGTTTTATCTCTGAGCGGCACTTTTTTGCACACCATGGGCTAAATGGCCAGGTCACATGGACCCCGAAGGCTCAGAGAAGGTTGGGTGAGGGGACCCACTGGAACAGCTGTTGGGAGACAGATGGTAGCCTCCCGTCAAGGCCATCCAGCGTGTTCTTTAACGTGCACAGGGTATGGCTCTCTCGCACACGTCCCATCCGACGGACGGCGGCCTTTCCAAGCCCATCGGTGTCCCCTACTGACCGTGGGCAGGGCGGGGAATTTTGCGGAGATAAATCTCAACGCTGACCCAGCTGGGACTCGAACCTGGGAACTACAGATTACGGTATGGCTCTCCCGCACACGGGGGCCACGGCTTAATGTTCCATCCGCCGGATGGCGGCCTTTCCAAGCCCATCGGTGTCCCCTACTGACCGTGGGCAGGGCGGGGAATTTTGCGGAGATAAATCTCAACGCTGACCCAGGTGGAACTCGAACCTGGGAACTACAGATTACGAATATTAATTTGAAATTTTGGAATTTTCACCTTTTTCCACAGCTAGAGGGCGTAATTATAGATTTAGAGAGATTGGGAAGATGCTTATCATAATATTTCATCAAGACCTATCCAACACTTTAATAAATTTTAATTTATCTCTGCAAACAAAAAAGTTCGATGTCTACCGACAGACAGACAGAGAGACTGACAGACAGACAAAGATTAAAGCGAAACTATTATCTCGTTTTCTTTGAAAACTAGATAAAAATTGATAAATATTATTCCGTTTAAAACAGCTTACGCAAAAATTGACACCTTATTAACATACGTAATTTAGAGTTATTAAGAGGTGAATTATTCAATGTACTATTAAAATCTTAAAACCATTTGACGAGTACAGATCAAATCTCAATCATTTAAACCGTAAATCTCTTTAGGACAAGATACGAAATAATCACTAAAATACGAAAAATATTAATAAAAAATTCAACTTATATACTGTACTTACAACACCACACATAAACATAAATAAAACACTCCGTATTAAAATTTATATTATGTTTACACATATCAATTTTCTTTTGTTCATGCTACCTTGTTCCCTTCAGATTATTTGAGTAATAGATATTAAGTTTCCTAAAAATATTAATTTTTAAACATTATTTAGCTATACCCTTGAAACTAAGTGTCCATTTCAAATGTAAGATAAACGCCACAAGATGACCGAAACGAAATGGAAGTCCATGCCTAGAGAAAGCGTCTTTGATATCGAGGTACAAATGTCAAGTACAGTCGCTCAAAAAAGTATCCGAACACTATGGTTGATTACAGAATTCATAAAGAATATCTGGCAACGATTTTTTTAGAAATTAGTGATCTGGCAACCTTCGAGTCACGTGACACGAAGGTTGCCAGATCACTAATTTCTAAAAAAATCGTTGCCAGATATTTTTTATGAATTCTGTAATCAACCATAGTGTTCCGATACTTTTTTGAGCGACTGTACTTCTGCCAGATTCCAGCCTAAACGTAGCATTAATAAGGTGCTATTTTACGCAAAATGCATAGGTTGTTAATAAACATTATTCATCATCATAATATCATATTCAAGCAGGCCTACGAAGGTCCAACCACACCATGCAATTTAATTCTCCAAGTAGATCTGTCCTGAGCTACATCTGCTGTATCTGGCCACTGTACACCACTTCTAAGAAGATTCTGTTAGACATTGTATGCCCACCGCATCCTAGTTCTAGGCACACTGTTCATAACCCTATTCGCTAATCTATAATTATCCATATGGGCAACATGGCTAAAGCAACGGAGTCTCTGTCTGCACAATATGCTGCTCAACGGAGGTTGCCGACTCCTTTGCCTAATCACATCATTGCTTACTAAGTTGAACCACCTAATGCCCAAGATACTGTCCAAGCATCTAGAATCAAAAGCATCAAGTTTACTGTTATGTTGTTTACAAAGCGTCAAAGTTTCACTATTATAACTAACCCTTGAAAGAACCAAACTATTATACATCCTAATTTTAATCTAATCTTAATCTAATTTTAATCTAATCTTAATCTAATTTTAATCTATGGAGAATGTGGGGAAACAGGTATAAAAAACGCCTATTTCTCCACACTCTCCATAGATTCTTAAAAGTCCCGGCAGCAATCCATATTCGTCTGTTAATCTCATGCCGCACATCAACAGTATCTGTTACATAGCTCCCAAGATAATTAAACTGAGACACCTTCTCAAGACTGCAGCCATTCAGATTAATTGAACCACAGCCTGCCTGACTAATTTTCATCACTCTAGTTTTCTCTCTATTTATAAGCAAACCTACTCTAATACCAGTTTCATCAACAGCTCGAATGAAAGAGTTCATCTCATCAACATCATTTGTCAAAAGGGCTAAATCATCAGCATAATCTAAATCAGAAATGTTAACATCTCCAGACCATTTAAGGCCAAAATCTTTCCCTTGCAGTGAATTTCTCATAACATAATCAATAACCAAACTGATGAGAAATGGAGACAAAATGCACCCTTGTCGAACATCAGAAGCAATGTTAAACCAATTTCTACAAGCCTTTCCAACTCACACACGACTCAATCTTATTACAGAGAGCTTTCATTAGGATAACTAACTTGTCTGGTATGCCATAC
Source organism: Ryuthela nishihirai (assembly GCA_038380435.1). Lineage (NCBI taxonomy): Eukaryota > Metazoa > Arthropoda > Arachnida > Araneae > Heptathelidae > Ryuthela > Ryuthela nishihirai. The sequence continues at coordinate 17,631,028 of JAWZYU010000001.1, read as the reverse complement.
GATCTCACAATCAACCACAAATTATGACGATCAACAGAGTTTAAAACCCTTTTGAAATCAACAAAGTTAGTAACCAAAGTTTCTGGATCTCTAAACATTTCTCAAGAATCTCCCTGAGTGAAAATATCTGATCTACACATCTCCTACCACTTATATACATTTTTAATTACACATCTCCTACCACTTATATACATTTCTAATATACATTTTTAATCAAGCTATTGCCTGTCAACCAGATTCTTCATTCTATTATAATCATGCAAAGAACTTTACCTGGAACAGAAAGTAGGCTGTTACCCCTGTAGTTATTATAAGGACTGCGATCACCTTTTTAAAAAAAAAAAATAGGAATAATAATAGCTCTGGTAAAATCCTTAGGAACCATGCCTTTATTTGTAAAAGATATTCAAAATTTCAGTCATCCATGTTATAACCGAAACATTCACAGCTCTAAGCATTTCGTAGCAATTTCATCTACCCCTGGAGATTTTTGAAGTTTAAGTTTATATATAGCCAAAATAACTTCAAATTGTGTTATAGGGCCATCATTAAAGCCAGTAATGCATCTATCATCATTACAAACAATGGCTGTAGAACTATCCACATTGTTTACAACATCACTGAAATGCTCAGTCCATCTAGCCATGACAGAATACTCACCTTCTATAACCTTACCTTGTTTATCCTTTATACTCTGTATACCTATCCGTTTTCTACCACACAAAACATTAAATATCTAGTACAATTCTCTGCCGTTGTGCTGTCTAATTGCATCCTCGGCTTTGTCAGCCAAGCCATCAAGCCAAAGATTCTTATCAGCAGCTAACTGATCCTTTACAAGTTTATTAAGCTCTCTGTAATGCTTTCTATTAGGACTAGTAGGATATTGATTAAGGATATTCCTGAAGTTCTTTCTTTCTGAAATAAAGCTCAAGTGCCTTATCACTGAAATAATTCTGCCTCCTATGCTCCTTGTTTCCTAAAAGAGTACTGTTAGTTTCCAAAAAACCCTGTTTAAAATAGTCCCATTCTTCCTCAACTTCAGTAGTAAGCAAATCATGACTGTCATAATGACTAAGTAAACTGTCATGGTAAGCTTGGCTATAACTGGGTATTTCAGAGCGTCAGAATCAATGGTAAATTTTTAACCCTAGCACAACACTTTTTAAGTTTAGGTTCCAAGACACTTTTAACAAACTTAATGATCAGATCCAATTTTAGCTCCCATATATGACCTGATATTTCTAAACAGAACTAGCACATTTGCTGTTAATCAATATGCATTCAATCATATTATTATGCATCCCATCTGGTGAAACCCACTTGTACTTATGTATGTCGCGGTGTTTGTAATAAGTGTTAGTTTTCACAAACCATTAAGTTAACTTACCTGTAGGAGACGTTGCCTGTTGCCATTGCAGCTACCAATAACAAAAGGACCTATCACTCCTCACCAAAGGTAAGAGTCAGTACCAACTTTGGCATTGAAGTCACCTAGAACAAAGGTAATATCTTCTTTTTCGACAAAATTCAAAATATCCTGAAGTTGTCTGTAAACCTATCCTTCTCAATCTCATCGGCATCCTCAGTGGGGGCATAACAGCAAGATAACATTCAAGTCTTTAACGCTTGTCTGAAATTTGGCTGTAAGAAACCTTTCATTAATGCACTCATATTCTAGAAGAGCATCGCTAGCGTGTCTACTGAGAAGCAGACCCACGTCTTTGTGATGTTTAATATCATCCCTCCCTGAAAAGAGAAATTTAAGATTATTTTTAAGAATCTGACCTTTATGTGTCCATCTGGTCTCTTTCAAGCTGAGAATATCTAAATTATAGCGGTGGGATTCTTTTGTGAGGACATCAAGAGAAAAAGCCTGTGCAGAGTTTCGTTCCAACTACCTATGGAGAGAAAATGGTTAGTGGGATGTTTAAAGAAATTATGTTTATTGAGAGAGGGAATGCCGACAATATCAAACAGCTCCCTAATCACAGACATGTGGCAAAGACCCGTTCCCCCACCACTAAAGGCTGAAGCCATCTACACTGGAAGACTTCCTCCAACGTAGAATTTGACGATGCCAATAGAAGCAAAGAGTTCAGGTGCCTGCGATGACCTCTGCTCAGGATTATCCACCAGCTGATAAACATATGCTGTGAATCTATTCACTTGGGGCGGTCAACCCACAAACAAACAGAAAACCCAGCGGAAGATTTTCCCTCCACAGAAGCCCACCAGTGCAGCAAAATCATAATCCATAATCAAGCTCAGAGCCATAATTCCGTTATGGTTGGTATATATGGTCTGTACCAGGACCCTGTGTGGTTGATCACTCTTCAGCAGATAGAAAAAAAAAAGAAATGTAACCACAGTTGTCCAGATCAGCAGCCACACTAATCTGGCAGCTCTCCCCTTCCATTCACTTCCACAAGAGAGTATCTCTTTTGAAAAGTACTAACGGCCTGCACCATGAGAAAGTGGGGTCGGATATTAGATGCTAGGCCTGGCCGGTTCTATGCATCATCACAGGGGATTGGTGCATAACTGTCCTTTCAGTGACTAAGTGACAAAGTGTTTTTTTGAGTTATATTCATTGTGCACATAATTAAAAAAATTGGTCTCTTAAAGTTTGAGAATTAGAATCATTTCAATTATCACAAAACTATTTTAAATAAATCCTGCGCCTGTCTAACGAATTAATTAGTTGTACCCCACACTGTGGAAATCACTGGCCGTGGGAATGAATTATCTCGGTTCTCTCGAAAGTATTTTGAATAAAAGTGTTATTTGCTGAAATTGTTTACTATTGCTACCTCTAAGCAGTGATCGGAATAGCATATATAAAAATATATTTCTGCATGAAAATTTTTGGAATTTCAAAATGAAGAAATTCTCGAATTACAATTCTTTTTTATACTAAATGAACTGACATCGTGTGCATGCTGTGAAGCCTTCAGAAATATATTATCTAAAAAACAAACATGCATGATGAACAAATTCCAAGAAGGCTTAATGAAATTGTTAAAATGAATTCCACATTTTCGAACGATATTAGAATAAAATTGTGTCGTGGTTTTGGTAAGATTATTAATGTGCTTACGAAATATAAACAATGACTGAATACATTGAAATATTTTTTTCTTTAGTATCTTGCCTTACTTTTAGATCACGTATGCCATTTGAAGGATGCGATACTACTTTTCTATAATATTTAATCATGATACAAACAATGATTCTAATAAAATAGAGTGAGAACAGAGTGCCCCTGGTTTCAAAACTGCCGAGCAATCAAGTCCTTACGAATCCCAAGGAAAATACCTCTGGAGGAAGAAAATATTATAATACATCAGCATAGCTAGATGGAGTATAGGTCTCTAAATCTGAACAAGAATGTTGGCTGCAGGCATTAAGATAGTACTGTGCCAGAGGCGAAATTACTTGAGGCCAGATCAAAGACATCCTAGGGTACTATCAGAAGAAGTCCTCAATTATCTCATATTAATCCGATGAGACCTCAAAGTGGTGTTACGTCAAGACACATTCGATTCCTTGTGCTTCGCCACGGCCAGGAATCAGAAATATCATTTCTTACTGTTCTCTGAGGAATCAACAAGAAAAGCAATTTGCGATAAAAAAAAATGAATCCCAATATGCTGGTTGAGAAGGATTATTACTACAGACTCGAATGTTCAAAACACATAGTTCAATTTTCTATCTGAAAATTTAGAGGGGCAGTCTCTACTAAACTGCTGACGAAAGGAATAAGAACAGTTTTGGATATAATAATAATTTATTTCCTTTGAACATTTGCATGCAAAATTACAAAAGACTGCATTGGAGGAAATACAAAAGAATGAAAGCAAAAAAAAAGAACATAAATTAAAAAATAACACTTAATATAGATTCAAAGGGTATAGGGTTGCTTTACCTCTGAGCGGCACTTTTTTGCACACCATGGGCTAAATGGCCAGGTCACATGGACCCCGAAGGCTCAGAGAAGGTTGGGGGAGGGGACCCACTGGAACAGCTGTTGGGAGACAGATGGTAGCCTCTCGTCAAGGCCATCCAGCGTGTTCTTTAACGTGCACAGGGTATGGCTCTCCCGCACACGGGGCCACGGCTTAACGTCCCATCCGACGGACGGCGGCCTTTCCAAGCCCATCGATGTCCCCTACTGACCGTGGGCAGGGCGGGGAATTTTTGCGGAGATAAATCTCAACGCTGACCCAGCTGGGACTCGAACCTGCGAACTACAGATTACGAGCCTGGCGCGCTACCGACTGAGCCACCCCCGCCCCTCAAAGGGTATAAAAACCCGTCCAGATTCCATATGAATCTTCCACGTGAAACTCAGTTTTAATAGGAGAAGGCACCGACGTATGTGTATGGTACAAAAAAATCTTCAAGCTGTCTTCTGAATTGATGGAACATCAACATTCACTAGCTTTATTTCTTTTTGCTATGGTATAGCATTAACAGCTGAAGCAGCATAAAGAGGGAACAATTTTCATTTAGTTAAAGAACTTCGCAGTCATCATATAATAACTCCAGGTGTTATGATGATCTCATACATAATATGTTATTACATGATATCTCTATTTTAGTGAATTTACGTGTAGTGTATAACCTTTATTATATTTTGTGTATTGCAGCCTTCAAGGACCATTACATTGCAGATGTTGCTATAACATCGGCATAATAAGTAAAGATAAACCTTTTTCGAATATAGAAAAAAATGATGCATAACTTATTTAAACTGTCAGTTTTAGTAAGTTTCTGTATATTGTTTTGTAGTGATTGATAGTTGTTAATGATGTTGACATCTTATTTTTAATTTTTAGATCATCCAAATCACATTTTGTAGCAGCTTCTTGGGGTTTCTAACTCATTTTTTTGGATCTCTCGAGTATTCTGCTCAACGACCAATAGCTGCCAAAAACTTCGTGATCACATTGAATGCGTGGGAGTTTCACGCTCAGTGACATAGCTCAGATGCAAAACCTTGGTGGCCAACCAAAAACTTCGTGATCACATTGAACGCGTGGGAGTTTCACGCTCAGTGACATAGCTCAGATGCAAAACCTTCGTGGCCAACCAAAAACTTCGTGATCACATTGAACGCGTGGGAGTTTCACGCTCAGTGACATAGCTCAGATGCAAAACCTTCGTGGCTAACCAAAAACGTCGTGATCACATTGAACGCGTGGGAGTTTCACGCTCAGTGACATAGCTCAGATGCAAAACCTTCGTGGCCAACCAAAAACTTCGTGATCACATTGAACGCGTGGGAGTTTCACGCTCAGTGACATAGCTCAGATTCAAAACCTTCGTGGCCAACCAAAAACTTCGTGATCACATTGAACGCGTGGGAGTTTCACGCTCAGTGACATAGCTCAGATGCAAAATCTTCGTGGCCAAGATTTCACCACTTCATTATAACATTTCAGTACCGACTTCTCTCAGATCGTCAACAACTCAGTACTGTTACTGCGCCATTAAAATTCTCAGATTATACACATGAGTTTTATATTTTTTTCCAATATTCATAGAATTGCTTCCAATAGTTTCGTTGCACACTTTGGATGTCGCAGTCTCGTTCTCGTTGCGAAACACAGTTTTATTTAACATTGGCGCAATGGATGGTTTTAATTGGAGACTTCCATCTGTCACCAAATCCAGTATGCTTCCTCTCTTAGCATTCCTACGTTGATCAGCGGCGAAGTATAGTGGAAGCAATTGAGACAACGAGACTGCGCAGTTCACCAAACAATGATACTCGTAGATCATTAGCTGATTGAACAATCAATTCCTTTTCAATCAACCAATGACATATCATGGAATTGTTGATCCATAACGCTATTGGCTGATTGACAAGTAACTGATAATTTGATAAATCAATCACCTGTAAGTTGGGTTGGGTTGTTTTACCTCTGAGCGGCACTTTTTTTGCACACCATGGGCTAAATGGCCAGGTCACATGGACCCCCGAAGGCTCAGAGAAGGTTGGGGGAGGGGACCCACTGGAACAGCTGTTGGGAGACAGATGGTAGCCTCCCGTCAAGGCCATCCAGCGTGTTCTTCAACGTGCACAGGGTATGGCTCTCCCGTACACGGGGCCACAGCTTAACGTCCTATCCGACGGATGGCGGCCTTTACAAGCCCATCGGTGTCCCCTACTGACCGTGGGCAGGGCGGAAGTTTTGCGGAGATAAATCTCAACGCTGACCCAGCTGGGACTCGAACCTGGGAACTACAGATTACGAGCCTGGCGCGCTACCGACTGAGCCACCCCCGCCCCAATCACCTATAAGAATCATAAACGTTTCAATTACGGAATCTCAAGGTCTCAATTGCTTCTACTCACGTTTCGAGCCTGATGTTGATGCTTACGACTGCACAGCAAACCTTATTGTACGGTGAAAACATGATGCTGATGATGCAAAATAAACAACCACTTAGATAACACATTATTATAACTTTGACCAAAACGCGGTTCATCAGAAATTCGAAATACTAATAAACTCCTCAGATAGCTCAAAGCAACACTTTAACCGTCTCGGCATTTATTTCAAGGGAAGGAAATTAACCTCTACAAAGTTATAAGAGGGAATATAATATTCGCCTCTTTAAATTGCTTATGTTGTGCCAAGACAGGCAGTAACTATCGGCTTATTTTCTGACACTGCTCCCTGAATGCCTGTTTAGCCAACTGTTCTGAATTTCAAATTTTCTCATGTAAGCCAAGTTCAGATTTGAAAGTTATTTGTGCATCTCTCTAGGAGACGAGTTCGCGCCAATTGGAGTACATTTAATAAAGTTAGCCCCTCGAGGATCCCACGCGCACAGTTAATGCGGTTAGGTAGCCAATCAAACCTCCGCTCTCAAGGCTTCTGGGCTCCTTTGATGGCGACCAATAAACGCGATGAGGCACGGCAAATAAGAAATTCTCTGTTTGCCGAAGGATCGCTCTTAGCTCATGCATCGTTTGCCAATGTGATGCAAGCTCCAGAAGGATTACAGAAGAGTCTTCTGGGATCAACGAAACTTATCAACGTTGAAATGAATCACGTGGAAATCGTTGACAATACTGGAATGCGAAGAGATATTTATTTCTCTTATGGAAAAATATGTTTCTCTCGATTAGCCATTATTATTAGTATTTGCCATATTATTTAGTACATGAAAAAGTTAAAAGTGAGTTTCAACGGGGGCTGGGGGGAGTGACTCAGTCGGTAGCGCGCCAGGCTAGTAATCTGTAGTCCCAGTTCGAGTCCCAGCTGGATCAGCGTTGAAATTTATCTTCGCAAATTTCCCTGCCCTGCCCACGGTCAGTAGGGGAACCGATGGGCTTGGAGAGACCACCGTCCGTCGGATGGGACGTTAAGCCGTGGCCCCGTGTGCTGGAGAGCCATACCCTGCTAACGTTAAAGAACACACTGGATGGCCTTGACGGGAGGCTACCATATGTCTCCCTGTTCCAGTGGGTCCCCTCCCCCAACCTTCTCTGAGCCTTCGCGGTTCATGTGACCTGGCCCTTTAGGCCCATGGTGTGCAAAAAAGTGCCGCTCAGAGGTAAAACAACTCAACCCAAAACTCAAAAAGAACGATTGCATTTGAAGTCAGAAAGGTAATTTCGAGAAAATCTGAATGATCAGATTAGCAACTAATGAGTTGCGTATCGATAGGCTTCGATTAATTTCATTGATTCATATGTTCCCCATGAGAGAGCTCAAACTACGTTAGAAGTTGCACAACTTCAAAAAATACTTTTTATGGGAAAATGTAAGTGGTGAGAAATGAAAAAAAGGTTTCAGTGAAATATCTCTCTAAAGAGCAAACACATGCGCTTAACTGTAATATTCGGGCATTTTCTAAATTATTTTATTTAAATTTAATTATTTTTAAGTACTGACACCATTATTGCAGCTTTCATAAATCTTTAAAAAAATGAAAGAATATTGCTGAAGAATGAAGATTGAGGGAGATTTGATCGAAATCTTCAAATTATCTCTATATTTTATTCCCCATAAAGAATGGAGAGCCAAAATCGTCTGCAGATCGAAAATGGCAAACACCAATGAGAAGATATCACACTCATATGAGTTATGATAAGAAAAATTTGCAGATGTAATACTCAACTGTAGTAAATATACATAGAACTGTAGTAAAATAGTTCCATGTTTTATGCAAGTAATAAGGACTTCTAAAGTAAATTATTATTAATATAATTTATGGAAGTGATCAGTTGAAAATGCTGTTTTTAATTTCTGATATTGTATGGATATTGTTCGGAATTTCTCGGATCGGACCATTACCTTGTTGAAAGTGTCTTGCAACTTAAACAAAAGATGTGTTGTGCTAAGGATATAAAATTTACCTTTAATTCTGAAGCTTGGGTTGGGTTGTTTTACCTCTGAGCGGCACTTTTTTGCACACCATGGGCTAAATGGCCAGGTCACATGGACCCCGAAGGCTCAGAGTTGGGTTGTTTTACCTCTGAGCGGCACTTTTTTGCACACCATGGGCTAAATGGCCAGGTCACATGAACCCCGAAGGCTCAGAGAAGGTTGGGGGAGGGGACCCACTGGAACAGCTGTTGGGAGACAGATGGTAGCCTCCCGTCAAGGCCATCCAGCGTGTTCTTTAACGTGCACAGGGTATGGCTCTCCCGCACACGGGGCCACGGCTTATCGTCCCATCCGGCGGACGGCGGCTTTTCCAAGCCCATCGGTGTCCCCTACTGACCGTGGGTAGGGCGGGGAATTTTGCGGAGATAAATCTCAACGCTGACCCAGCTGGGACTCGAACCTGGGAACTACAGATTACGAGCCTGGCGCCCTACCGACTGAGCCACCCCCGTCCCAGCAGATGTAGTTAGGACAGACATGCTTGGAGAACTAAATTGCATGATTCGGTTGGACTTCCGTAGCCCATGGCTGCTTGAGGATGATGATGATATTGTAAACTACACGATCGATGAAATATAAGTTCTTTTCCACTGATACACCGAAGAGCCAAAACCTTATGACCACCTGCTTAATATATGCTGGTCCTCCACGTGCCGCCAAAACAATCTTACCTGGCGAGGCATGGACGCTACAAGATTTCTAAAGGTGTCTTGTGGTATCTGGTACTAACACGTTTCCAGCAGATCCTTTAACTCTTGCAAGTTACGTGGTTGAGCCGCCGCAGATCGGATATGCTGTTCCAATACAAACCACAGATGCTCAATTGGATTAAAGTCTGGGGAATTTAGAGGACAGGGAAATACTTGGAAGTTTTCCTCATGTTTCGCGAACCATTCTCGAACAATCCGGGCAGTGTGGCATGGCGCATTATCCTGCTGAAAGAAGGCACTACTAGAGGGATATACCGTTGCACTGAAAGGATGTATCTGGTATGCAATGATGTTTAGGTAGTTAGTAGACGTCATAGTTTCCTGCACGTGAATGAGTAGACCCAGGGTTTCCCAGCAAAACATTGTCCAAAGCACAGGACACTCCTGAACATAGGACCACGTTTTAACGTTCCATCCGAAGGACGGCTGACTTTCCAATGCAAATGACACAGCGTTGTAAGAATATAACTAGAATTCTGTCGGAGTTTTGCGGATACAGCCCCGTAATCTAAAAGCATATTTTGCTACTATCACCAATTTGCATTTATTGAGTATAACTGATAGACCACATTCTGCAAAGGTTGTTGCATCAAATACCACCGTGCAATGAGTTTAGCCCATATAAATCATTTTGGGGTACTTCTGCAGGACTGTAATTACTTTTGAGTAGGGTACATAATATGTCATCGGAAAGCTGAAGTTGTAATCCATACAAATCTGTAAATGGATCCATTACCAGCGGCGAAGCGTAGTGGAAGCAATTGAGACAATGAGACTGCGCAGTTAACGAAACGATGATTCTCGTAGATCATTGGCTGATTGAGCTATCAGTCACTTTCAATCAACCAACTGTTCATCATGATACTATTGACTGATTGGCAAATAACTGATAATTCTGTAAATCAATCACCTGTAAGAATCATAAATGTCTTGATTAGATTCATTCACGCTTCGCGCCTGGTCATTACTATACGAAATCTTCGAGGTTTTTTTTACTTCCTTTTTTTATTAACTTGCTGTTGTACGTAGCTCTGTTGACCGTCATTTGTCATCGATGTTTACAAAAGCAGGATTAGTTCGTCTTGTAACGTGAATAGTACAGTCGCTCAAAAAGTATTCGAACACTATGGTTGATTAGAGAATTCAGAAAAATATCTGGCAACGATTTTTTTTTAGAAATTAGTGATCTGGCAACCTTCGTGTCACGTGATTACAGAATTTAGGAAAAATATCTGGAGCGTGTACAGCAACTGTACACGCTCCAGTTACCGTTCACAGCAAACTGGAGCGTGTGCAGTTACTGCACACGCTCCAGTTTGCTGTGCGTGTGCAACTGGAGCGTGTGCAGTTACTGCACACGCTGCAGTTTGCTGTGAACGGTAACTGCACACGCTGCAGTTTGCTGTGAACGGTAACTGCACACGCTGCAGTTTGCTGTGAACGGTAACTGCACACGCTGCAGTTTGCTGTGAACGGTAACTGCACACGCTCAAAATTTCCGTGAGTGAGCCCACACGATCTAGTATCAAAATAATATGACCACTTACAGTCGCTCAAAAAAGTATCCGAACACTATGGTTGATTAGAGAATTCAGAAAAAATATCGGACAACGATTTTTTTTAGAAATCTGTGATCTGGCACCCTTCGTGTCACGTGACACGAAGGTTGCCAGATCACTCATTTCTAAAAAAAAATCGTTGTCCGATATTTTTTCTGAATTCTCTAATCAACCATAGTGTTCGGATACTTTTTTGAGCGACTGTACCTTTATAGAAGCAATTTATTAATTAAACATGAAACTGATCTGAGCAGCTATTCGACTATTATTATGAAACATGCTCAAATGAATGAGAAATGTTGGGAAGTCTCGCAGAATCAGAGGCCATTATCGTTCGTTTAATTACGCTTCATTTGCATATTGTTACCTCGAGATACATGGGATCAACTTGGCATCAAATAACATCTCACTTGTTGGAGGCGATGTTTTGCGGCACTGCTGTAACTGCTAAAGTGACAATCTACTGTTTTTAGTAGATGAAATACAGTGGATTAGGAATACTTACAAGACCATTTAAACAGAGGCTGTTTCTAAATCATAATACGTGGTGTGTATATCCTCAAGTGGTCTTATAAATGAGAGTATTATGCATGAAATTTTATTCAGTCAGAATAATACAGAACGGCCATTTGTTGAAATTTTGACACCTCCGTATTTCTCACAGATTCGCCACATGTTATAAGAATCCTTACTAAAAGTTTGGCTTGGCCAACAATGAGAGGTAGAAACCGTAATTCGCGATTTTTCATTGTACAGTTATACAAAACTATAGCGAAACAGAGCGCGCAAACACTATTTCTATTTTTTTCATATGCAATGTATTTTTTTTACACGGTTTTTTCGGGCCGAGTGGATGTGATAGATCCACTCGGTCCGAAAGAATCTAGTGGATGTGACCTAACGAGGCGAGGTATCCAATTCAAGAACGTATCCGTAGGGTTATTACATTGATGAATATATTATATTAATTGAAAAGTTTGAAAATACACCCAATTCTGTTTTTACACGGTAGATAGGTTCCCGAAAAAATAATAAATAAATACCCCCTCAAGCAGCTGCTTGTCATAGAGGTCCGACAGGAGCCTGTCAGTTTATATGCCATAGTAGAAGGTCTGAGAGGATGGCAGGACCTCAGCAGAAAAACGACACGAACATCCATGCCTAAACCCAGGGCTCGATCCCAGGTCCTTTAGATCAGTAGCCAAGCGCGCTAACCATTAGGCCCGAAAAAACCGTGCAAAAAAGAAAAGTGTAAAAAAATACAGTGCATATGAAAAAATAGAAGATTGGTTTCAGACGTGAAAACTCAGTACAAATAATAATTTGTTTCCAAACAAATCATATCAAAATCTTTCATTAAATGTTTATTTGTTTTTTATTCATTTAAACACATTATTTATTTTATAAACTTATAAAGATAATTAAACTAACACTTCTAACTTTAAATACGAAATTGAGTGACCATATCTAACGTATGCATTGAAGATAAAATTGAGGGGAATTCCCGGAACTCAATGTTGCCACTTTATTCCGAATGAAGTAGGTTTTGTACAATTTTTCCATAAAATAGAGAATAAAAATAGAGAAAACTTGTTGTGCAGTTATGTTAGTGTAGTTTTCATTTTGGGAATTTTAGTGCACAAAATGTGTATCTATATTACAATTTCAAAGTTAAAACTACTTCGAAAAATATGACCATAAATGCGGCATCTTTGTTATAAATGTAAAGTCTAGGAATTTTTTCTTGAATAGGAATATTTTTGCAGAATTAAATTCAAATGGAGATTTTTAAAAAGTCAACGTTTGAACCGTGTTAGATCAAAATAAATCGTGTAAATAGAGAATTGGAATTTTTATCTAAACCGTGTTAAATCAAAATCGTGAAAAAAATCCGCCTAGAAACAGAATTGGGTGTATACAATTGCGAGTGGAATAATATTCGACCCAAATTCTGATGAGAAAATGTTACAAAAAATGTGTTTTTGGGATGATGAGGTTTTAAATCCCAATCTTAATTATTTTCAGCTAATTTATCAATATTTAAATGAATTAATATTATCGATCACAATGGTCTACCGATATCAGTGTTTTTTAAACTTTTTTTTTCTCACGACACACTTGAACCTGTAATTAAACATCCGCGGCACACCTAAATTATGATGATCAAGAAAAGAGTAAAAAAAGAGTATACTTTTTTGATTTACTTATTAACACTCGTATAATCAATTTAAAGAGGTTTTAATTTTGATATGTAGAGTCGCTCAAAAAAATATCCGAAGACTATGGTCGATTACAGAATTTAGGAAAAATATCTGGCAACGATTTTTTTAGAAATTAGTGATCTGGCAACCTTCGTGTCACGTGATTACAGAATTCAGGAAAAATATGTGGAGCGTGTACAACGTGTTCACATCAAACTGAAGCGTGTGCAGTTACTGCACACGCTCCAGTTTGATGTGAACGGTAACTGTTCACGCTCAATATTTCTACGAGTGGGCCCACACGATCCAGGTTTTTGTGAGCTCACACGATCCAATGTGCTGTGAACATTAACCGCAACCGCTCCAGTTTGCTGTGAACGGTAACTGCACACGCTCCATATTCATTGCATTATATATTCATACGCATTATATATATTAAAAAATATCCGAACACTACGGTTGATTACAGAGTTCAGAAAAATATCCGGCAAAGATTTTTTCAGAAATTAGTGATCTGGCAACCTTCGTGTCACGTGACACGAAGGTTGCCAGATCACTAATTTCTAAAAAAATCGTTGCCAGATATTTTTCTGAATTCTGTAATCAACCGTAGTGTTCGGATACTTTTTTGAGCGACTGTACACTTATTTTGCTTTGGACTTCTTTCGAAAATAATTTAATTAATGATCTTTAAAAATTTTCGCGGCCCACCTAAGATCCTCTCACGGGCACACCAATGTGCCGCGGCACACTGGTTGAAAATCACTGACATATATAGATAAGAAATGCATGTCGCTAATCATTTATTTTATTCTTATACTCTTAATTATAATAATTTTATGACAAATTGAAATGTTAATGCTCTTTGGAATGGAAAATATTGGAAATTCTAGTAGAAACTGAAAATTCTGGTACAGTCGCTCAAAAAAGTATCCGAACACTATGGTTGACTACAGAATTCAGAAAAAATATCTGGCAACGATTTTTTCAGAAATGAGTGATCTGGCAACCTTCGTGTCACGTGATTACAGAATTCAGGAAAAATATCTGGAGCGTGTACAGCAACTGTACACGCTCCAGTTACCGTTCACAGCAAACTGGAGCGTGTGCAGTTACTGCACACGCTCCAGTTTGCTGTGAGCGGTAACTGCACACGCTCAATATTTCCGTGAGTGAGCCCACACGATCTAGTATCAAAATAATATGACCACCTACAGTCGCTCAAAAAAGTATCCGAACACTATGGTTGATTACAGAATTCAGAAAACATATCTGGCAACGATTTTTTTTTAGAAATGAGTGATCTGGCAACCTTCGTGTCACGTGACACGAAGGTTGCCAGATCACTCATTTCTGAAAAAATCGTTGCCAGATATTTTTTCTTAATTCTGTAGTCAACCATAGTGTTCGGATACTTTTTTGAGCGACTGTAACATTTGAGAAGCACTATCGAGAAGCACTACTTATTTATTAAAGATAGAGAATTGAAAGAAAATAAGTAAAAAGCTGCATGGTGCTTCTCATCGTCTCCGTTTTAAGATGGCGTGCTGTGATTGTGAGTAGAAACATTTATCGGGCATTCTAAAATTGCAGATAAAGTTCGTGGTGTCGGGTAATTGCTGAACTACAAGGGTTACTATGTACAATCAATTTATTATATGTATTTATTAGATTTTATAAACGCAAAACCAAAGATTTTCCAAGTTGTTGCTGCACATTTTCATAAATAATTTTTATAGCAAATATATATTACAGGCGTGGAGCGTGAGCGGAAGCAATTGAAACTTTGAGATTGCGCAATTGAGACATTTGATTGGCATTGACGCAATTGAGACATTGAGACTCTTACAAGTGACTGATTTACCGAATTATCAGTTACTTGACAATCAGCCAATAGTGTCATCGATCAACAGTTGCATCATAGATCATTGGCTGATGAAAAGTGACTGATAGTTCAATCAGCCAATGATCTACGAGAATCATCATTTCGTCAACTCATTGTCTCAATTGTTTCCACTACGCTTCGTCACTTCGTTACGTATCCAAGGAGGGAATTGGGAGAATGAAACCTTCTTCCACGTAAGAGGTTTTCTTAATATGTTACTTATTTCGGCAGCTTACATCAATAAACATGCAAAGAAAATTTTTTCAAAAGTCCCTTCCATAATTCCTTGTTATTTAGTGATATAATATTTATAATTTAATAATCAAAATCATTGTGCCAATTCAAGAAAGAGTAAGGGTATCTATCGGAATATAACTAATAGTATCAATATCCAGTATATGAGTTGACAGAGTTGGAATTTCTTTAATATTTAATTGGATTAGGCAGAAATATAATGTTTCTTATACAAAGGTAAATGTTGTTTTTTTATTTTCGTTGGTATATAAGGAGATTATCATTAAAATTTCTCAATGCAACAAGAAGTTATTCAATATTTTAGGTGTTAGGCGATCAACATGCTTGAGCAAAAGTTCCATTTTAACCAATGATTAACGCTTACTGATATCTCCTTATGTGGACTATCATCGTGTTTTTTACCTAATAACTAAAGCATGTTCAAAACTGCATATCAGCATTATTATGCAAATAATTGTCTCAATTTTAGAAATTTAGAAACATCTTTTATAACTCTTAATTGTATTATACTTTACTAATTATACTATTTTTAATAATTTACTTTTTAACCACCATCAGTGGTTTTAGAATGATTCGTTCCCTTCCGTGCAAATAACCATAATTTAGTGTAAACTGAATCCATAAGTCACAAATAAAATTTCGTGATTTACTATTTTCATTAAAAATAATTTGTAATAATAATCATTATTTATTCTAGAGCGCTTTAATATCATAGTTTCAAATTTAATTTATGATTTATTGCTATTTCTAGAAACTTAATAATCGTTACATTCATTACTATGGATTTCATTGTTCTGGGTTCGAGCCCCGGGTAAGGCATGGATGTATGTGTCGCTTTTCTGCTGAGGTCCTGCCATTCTCTCAGACCTTCTACTATGGCATATAAACTGACAGGCTCCTGTCAGACCTCTGTGGCAAGCAGCTGCTTGAGGGGGTATTTTTTTATATCCTAAACTGGAAAAAGTTATTGTTTTTGATTGAAATTAATAGTTAATTAACTAATAATAAACATTTAAAGGTTTTTTAATCATAATTGTTTTATTCTTAAATTCTCCTTCATTATTTCTTTTCAAGATTGTAGTATTATCATCACCAAAATTAGTTATCGAAATAAATTGTTGATACACGTTAAAATCATCAGTAAAATCAGCTACATTTTCTTATATATTAAGTTGAGAAAAATCATTTCTTCATGTGGAAAAATCGAAGTAGTTACTATAATAAACTTTTTATTATCTCATAATTTATTTTTAATCCCATGTTTTGTTCTTTTACGAATTGTTCTAAACTAATTAAATTAATCTCTAATAACATCTTTCAGCTTGGAAAGTAATATACGATAAAAAAAAGAAATGACTTTGTATATCGAGAAAAGTAATTAATAACATAGGAGTTTTTTAAAAGATTTCTATAAATGACTAGTGATATGTAGTATTGATTTGGAAAACAAAATTCTGCATTGATATTCTTCAAAAATATATTGGTTGTTTTATTATTTATTCTGAAATTCCGTTATCTTCTCTAGAATATTATTAAATATAGAACGACAGAATAAAGAAGTTTGCACTGTTTAAAAATAAAAGTTCATCATGTTTATCGATTAAAAATAGGGGTCCACCATGTTTGTCGAAAAATAATGGGTTTCCGCTGCACACTAATGTTTAAGAATCACTAACTCAGTTACTTGTATTAGAAAATATTTTATACATTTATGAAATCCATATTCCTATAAAATGATGATAACAAATATCTGAAAGTAAAATGAAAGGAAAAGCACCAATATTTCATGTCGGCATAACCAATTTTTGATTCAAAGTTTTGCCACAAGAAGTTAAAATTTGCCGGCGAAAAATTGTAATATTGATCTACAACTTTCATATCCGTTAAATACCTAGTGGAGTAGTAAGTGAATTCATCTTAAAAAAGAATTGCTCTACGATTTACTTACAGCGGTGGAGAAAAAAATTACACGACATAATAAACTGGGCTGTAAATCAAAAACAATTCACCGAAACTATAAAAACAAAAGGTTATTTAAAGTCTTTCTTTATAATCATATTCTTTGTAAACTACCCGGGAATCACTCGCATGCTATTTCCATTCCCTAGAGAGACAAATATATTCCTAGTTGCTATCAACACTAATGTGCGCATATTTTCGATAAACTCATCTGCGAAGCCCAGCAGTCGAAAAGGGAACGTCCGCGTACAGTCGCTCAAAAAAGTATCCGAACACTGTAGTTTATTACAGAATTCAGAAAAAATATCTGGCAACGATTTTTTTTAGAAATTAGTGATCTGGCAACCTTCGTGTCACGAGCTGAGAAATGATCTGGCAACCTTCGTGTCACGACACAAAGGTTGCCAGATCACTAATTTCTAAAAAAAATCGTTGCCAGATATTTTTTCTGAATTCTGTAATCAACCACAGTGTTTTAGAAATTAGTGATCCTTCGTGTCACGACACAAAGGTTGCCAGATCACTAATTTCTAAAAAAAAATCGTTGCGAGATGTTTTTTCTGAATTCTGTAATCAACCACAGTGTTCGGATACTTTTTTGAGCGACTGTAGGTGATCATATTATTTTGATACTAGATCGTGTGGGCTCACTCACGGAAATATTGAGCGTGTGCAGTTACAGTTCACAGCAAACTGGAGCGTGTGCAGTAACTGCACACGCTCCAGTTTGCTGTGAACGGTAACTAGAGCGTGTACAGTTGCTGTACACGCTCCAGATATTTTTCCTGAATTCTGTAATCACGTGACACGAAGGTTGTCAGATCACTTATTTCTAAAAAAATCGCTGCCAGATATTTTTTCTGAATTTTGTAATTAACCATAGTGTTCGGATACTTTTTTCAGCGACTGTACATTAGGCAGCAAATCTCCAAGTTGAATCTCAGTCGAAATCATTAGTGAAGTAATAAATCTGATGACTCTTACATAACCACCTGTCATTTGAAGCCGAAGATCTTGAGATGGAAGCTAAATGAGATGACATAGATTTCGGAGAATAAAATGCTTTCCTCAGCTCGAAATCTTTAATGATGTCCTACAAAGTCGTTTTTATGTGTAATAGGAGACGTTTGAAAATTTCGGTTAGCTCAGCAACTTACCTTATAATTGAAATCTTTATAAATTGAGAGTAAGTTTTTTTTGCTGTTTATTCTAATTTTGAGCAATCCTAGTTGTATCATAGTGTAACAAAATAGTTCTAACAAGGAGGAGACCAACCCGTTGGCATTTAAGTAAAAAAAGCAGTATGTGGATTTTTATACGAAGGCTGTAAAATAATACCAGTGTGGGAGTGAATTAAGTTCAAATTAGGATAGAATACGTTTGTACGATTAGATTGCATACAGTGCATTGTCTATCAACATATACTCTAAGAGTGTGAAATTACCGTTTCCTTCTATGGAAACTTTATTTGAACGAGATTTTTTCCTCCTGGTCAGTTTTTCTCTGAGGACCTCTACTGATTTCGTCAGGTATGCCCTATCAATTAATTATTTCTAAATTCGCATAGAATTCCTTATTCACTATAAATGATTTGTCTAGTTTTGACATCTAAGTCAAATTCTTTAAATACTTCTTTTAATCGGTGTGACCAAACCAACTGCAATTGAATAGTATGTGAAGTTTCACTCTACTACGAACTCAGTATTCTTAGGTAACATCTCTTATTGCCTATTCTAACATTTCTATGTAAAGTTTCATATCTCTGAAATGAAAAATACATTTTCATATGAGGTATCATACAGTCTATTTCAAACATTTTAAGTCTGAGAAAGCTTGAGTGCTAATGCTTGATGATATCGGGGTTCGAATCGAAGTCGCCAGCTTATTAGGCCACCGTGGAGCTGATCTTATGGCGGCCCACTCGACAAGTCCACCACTGGATCAAAGAATTAGTTCTCTTAACTTGGTTAGAGATACAATGATGGACCTCTGGGGACTACCGGTTAAGGGTTGGGTTGTTTTACCTCTGAGCGGCACTTTCTTGCACACCATGGGCTAAATGGCCAGGTCACATGGACCCCGAAGGCTCAGAGAAGGTTGGGGGAGGGGACCCACTGGAACAGCTGTTGGGAGACAGATGGTAGACTCCCGTCAAGGCCATCCAGCGTGTTCTTTAACGTGCACAGGGTATGGCTCTCCTGAAAACGGGGGTCACGGCTTAACGTCCTATCCGACGGACGGCGGCCTTTCCAAGCCCCTCGGTGTCCCCTACTGACCGTGGGCAGGGCGGCTAATTTTGCGGAGATAAATCTCAACGCTGACCCAGCTGGGACTCGAACCTGGGAACTACAGACAGTATGGCTCTCCCGCACACGGGGGCCACGGCTTAATGTTCCATCCGCCGGACGGCGGCCTTTCCAAGCCCATCGGTGTCCCCTACTGACCGTGGGCAGGGCGGGGAATTTTGCGGAGATAAATCTCAACGCTGACCCAGGTGGAACTCGAACCTGGGAACTACAGATTACGAGCCTAGCGCGCTACCGACTGAGCCACCCCCGCCCACAGGTTAAGGACTACGAGTCTTAATACATTACGTACAGGAATTTCCAGTTTGGTTAAAAGTCGTCGAAATTTCCAGTTTAACGCTAGGATTTGGAGGTCATCATTTTTGTAGAAGTAAATTCCTGAGACAGAAAGACGTGCGTAAGAACCTTTCCTGTCACGAATGTAACATTTTTAGTGATAAGTATCAACATTAGAGCTGTACTTTGATTATGTCGACTACATGCATTTGATCTCTTTCTGCCTCAACGACGAAAGTTTTAGCAGCATTCAGAGTTCAATTTTTATGTGATTGATAAAGATGTAGTCACTGATGTATAAGTTAAGTTATAAGACGTAAAGCACATGCGAAGCAACTGATGCAAAAGGGATATTATTTAATAATGCAAAAAACGTCTCGGTGAAATTATTGTTATTTGACGATATTTGTTGTTTAGATGCAGAAAGCTATAGAATTCAGATTTGATTTTAAAAACGTTAGATAGTGTAATAGTCCCTGAAAAATAAAGACCCTCTTAAGTATTTAGTAGTGAAATAAAATTGATATAATGTAATTATTATATACTTTTTTACTGTAATACTTCAAAAGTATATTGCATGCTTTTGAGATTTTTTTGCATACCAGTAATTAAACATTAATCAATAGTCAGGTAAGTTAAAACATCCAAATTGGACCTATGATATAGCAAAAACGAGTTATATTAGGAAATTGTTTAATGATTGTGTTTCTAGACTGGTTAGACAGACATAACAATTTATTAATAAATGTCAAGAAATCCAAATACATGATTTATAAAAATAAAAAAATATCGATGAGAAATGTTTCGATGTGAAGATTAATGAAATTAAACTAAATAGATGCACTGAATATAAATTCTTAGGAATATGGATCGATGAAAATCTGAACTAGTCATTTCACGTAAAGCAGCTGAGAATCACTCTGTCGAGGAATATTGGTATGATTGGTTAAATACGTCATCTGGTTAACAAACAAATTTTGACAATTTATACTACTCTTTCATTTATTCTTATATAACATATGGAATTTTAGTCTGGGGTAATACTTTTGACTATAATCTGAATGCTATATATCGTCTTCAGAAAAGAATTGTTCGATATATTGTTGGTAAAAGATATTGTTGCGGATTACAAAAATGGATAGCCACTGAGCGTGAGTATTAAAAGCTATATTTCAAAACCAAATTCAATACAAGGTAAATTGTTACAAAGGAAATATGGATGAAGTATCTTATTAACAAATCAACTATTAACATGCACAAGTCATCAATCTTCCTGCGTAGAGCACACAATATCAGCTCTGTGTATTTTACTAAATACTACCTTTTACTTGATTTACCAGGTCACCCGAAGATCTTCACTCGTAAACCAATTCTCGTCCTGTGCTAATAACTTTTCACACACTAGCCGAACAAAAAGACAGTCCGTGTAGACATTCGAAGTTAGCCATAAAAGTTCCCACTTTTATACTTCCGCGTATACACAACACATCAAGTTACTTCTTGATACTTAACGATAAAAGATCCCACTTTTATCCTTCCGCGTATACACAACACATCAAGTTACTTCTTGATACTTACGCGCACTGTCTCAGAACAGCCCACCGGCCATTTTCGAACTCACCGACCGTTACAACACAACGACCGTTCACGCTCCACTCTTCTTCTCCAAATTCTCCCAACGTTCTTATTCGTTGGCTGAAACTTTGCTTTCGGTTGCCAGATTCCTTCTGTCGTAACACTGCCCCCTTCCTAGGTCTTGTTCGTCCCGAACAATTCTGGATTCCAAAGTTTCTTCAGTTCTTCGATGAAACGGGGCCAAACGATCCACGTGAACCACCTTGCACTTTGTAGCTGGACGTCGACGAATGCGATATTCCACGTCTGTGTCAAAATGAAAGCGAATCTCATTATGACTTAGATTTCTTTTCTGACTGAAGCCTCGTCCACAAATATAATACGTGTAAGGCCTATAGCCCTTGTGAACACGTTTATGTCTCCGCAGGGAGAAGAATCGACTAAGAGTTTTCGTGCAAAACCTGTAAAAAGTTTTCTTCTTTGTCGAAAGTTTTCTTCTTTGGATTTTTACTTCTATCAACAGTAACAAGGAATGAAAGTCATTAGTGACATAAAATCTAGGGAGGAGTTTCATCCTCCAGTCTGACCCTTTTGTCAGTTGACTTTCACTTAATTCAGAACTGTCGTGATGAACCTTCAGCCATACTTCACCTGAATCAATTTGATCCCCAAGGTGCTTCACAACTATAATATCAGCTCCATAATTCTTTTTAGCTCTTCGGTCCATCTCCTCCTTCCATACTCTTGCTAGAACTGCAGCTTCTAATCCGACAACCTTACCTGTTTCTCCTGTATAAGTGAAATCAGTGATGTGTCGGGCTGCTAGCAATATTTTTTCTGTTTTACCTTCACATAGCCAGCTTGCAACATCTTCAGATACTCCTTGTTCTATTAACATGTTATGAAACTTGTTCAAAGCATTGCCGTTATGCAGAACCTTGCAGACACGTGATGCTTCATCTACCCTATTATCCACAATGTTCACCAAACGCAGAAGTTCTCCTCCTAACTCTTCGACGAGCTCTTGCAGTTCCAAGGATCCGTTACCAAGGAAACACTGAACAGCTTCCATCACTTCCAGAGAGTTGTCAACAGAGTTTTCAAGAGGTGAATCCATGTTGCTGATAACAGCTGAACTCTTCATTCCACGAGCTTGTGATGCTGCAACCATTTTCTTAACTAAATCAACAGCATCTTCTGTACTGATGAGATCAATAGCTCCTTTTCCGAATTCAACATCATAAACCAAAGCGCACACTCCTTCAGCCAGCTTTTTGGACACAATTGAGCATCTCATTAGAGGAACGCTATCTACGGTAGCCATCAGATCCTTGCAGCGGTAAATCTCCTTATCTGTTGGCACCAGCTCCTCTGTCTGTCCTACGATGCAGCATCCGACGTCTTCCATCATCTGCTCGATTTTATCTTTAGTGCAGTCCACTGTGAAGCCAGGGATGGATTCCAATTTGTCCAGAGTATATCCCTTCAATTGGAGAGCACGACCGGAGATCATAGGGACCTTGAGACCTAAAGCAGCAAGTGCAGGAGCCAAGACAAGACTCACTTTGTTGCCGACACCTCCTGTGCTGTTTTCATCTACCATCCGATGGCGCCACTTGGGTCTCCAGCAAAACACATGACCCGAGGAGGTCATATTTGCTGTTTCTTCCGAATTCACTTTCTTGGAGCTCTCATTGTAATTAGCCAGGGAAACATCAGTCATGATTGCCAAATTGTTCATTCTGGAGATCAGCGACGAGTTTTGTAACATGATATTGTCCACTTTAGAGCTCTTGTAGTCGTGATAAAACTTTTCTATATCCTTATAATCTAAATGGTTATAATGTCCAAATCTGCACATTGACTGTTCAGAAAAGAAATTCAGCGTGGCTACGTTGAAATTATCTGAGGGATTCACTTCTCTCTGATCGTAACTCTGAGGCTTAGTTTCATCCAGAAAGTTAGTCTTTGAAGTACTGTCTCTGCCTGAAGCTCCTTTACTAGCATCTCCTGTTACGCTTCTAAGCCATTCTTCGGAATTCTTCTTTCTTAAATCCCCACTTTCTATAAACGATTCGAGTGTGGCTATGTGTTTCGGAAAAATCTCTCCGACTTCCCCGGTAACGACGAAGGGCACTTTGTATCTATGATGAATGGACACCTCTTCTTTACTCGGACCACTCTGCGAAACGTAAACTCTGTTTCGTTCCCCCTCATTACCACTCGTTACTCTGCCTTTGCGATAATTGTCCATGACGCATTTTGCTGACGGCGAGGAATAGAATACCTTTCGTGTGGATCTCTCTTCAGATCGTGCCAGACTTGTATACCTAGGTATTTTGAAGTGCAAAGCGTACTGTATAGTCTCACAGCTCTCTGATCTGTGTGATTGTTCTTCACAGTTCCTAGACATGTCACCAGCGACATAGACACTCTGCCATGCATCACCAGTAGTTGCGTGGTCAAAGGCATTATCTGCGCTATCTCTACGATTCTTGATTTCCAGTAGCAGATCCACATTTTTATATGCGTTGCCTTTCTCTTTTTCTTTTCCATGTTTACAATCTAACTTAACACTATCAAGATCAACTTTTTCACTGACAAATTCAACATTTAAACTATTGCATTGTCTATTGAGTTCGGTTTTATGATCCTTGAAGTGATCAATAATCTTACCAACTTGAGAAGCCACTTCAGCTCTCATCTCAGTATTTTGTGCGGCCATTTCGGCTTTCAAGTCACCTATTTTATCGCTTTGGGCAGCTAGATCACTTTTAATATCAGTCATCTGCGTAGCCATATCGGCTTTCATATCGGTCACCAGCGTAGCAATAACGGCTTTCCTATCAGTCATCAGCGTAGCAATAACGGCTTTCCTATCAGTCATCAGCGTAGCCATATCGGCTTTCATATCAGTCATCAGCGTAGTCATATCGGCTTTCATATCTTTCATAACAGTCATCTGCGTAGCCATATCGACTTTCAAGCTATTTATCAACTTTACTAATTCATCCATACTTCTAGTTAACGGCATTCAAAAAATTATCCCGCTTCTGACACCAAATGTTGCGGATTACAAAAATGGATAGCCACTGAGCGTGAGTATTAAAAGCTATATTTCAAAACCAAATTCAATACAAGGTAAATTGTTACAAAGGAAATATGGATGAAGTATCTTATTAACAAATCAACTATTAACATGCACAAGTCATCAATCTTCCTGCGTAGAGCACACAATATCAGCTCTGTGTATTTTACTAAATACTACCTTTTACTTGATTTACCAGGTCACCCGAAGATCTTCACTCGTAAACCAATTCTCGTCCTGTGCTAATAACTTTTCACACACTAGCCGAACAAAAAGACAGTCCGTGTAGACATTCGAAGTTAGCCATAAAAGTTCCCACTTTTATACTTCCGCGTATACACAACACATCAAGTTACTTCTTGATACTTAACGATAAAAGATCCCACTTTTATCCTTCCGCGTATACACAACACATCAAGTTACTTCTTGATACTTACGCGCACTGTCTCAGAACAGCCCACCGGCCATTTTCGAACTCACCGACCGTTACAACACAACGACCGTTCACGCTCCACTCTTCTTCTCCAAATTCTCCCAACGTTCTTATTCGTTGGCTGAAACTTTGCTTTCGGTTGCCAGATTCCTTCTGTCGTAACAATATTATGATCCCGTGGCACATTTATTTTCTGAGGTTAAAATTCTTAATGTCTATAATAATTACAAACTGATATCAGGAAACTTTGTGTATTCGATTACAATGAGATTGATTAAATTGGATAGATTTAAAGACTATTTTCAGAGTCTTTCGAATTTTCATAGTTATGAAACACGTCATAGAGAGGATCTGAGTATACCTATGTGTCGATTGTCAATTGGGCAGAGATCTATCAAATACAATGCAGTAAAAATTTGGTCTGAATTTCCTGATGATGTTAAAAATGCAAAATCTTTAAAATTATTTAAAATCAAATGTAGAACGTTTCTTCTTACAAAGCAATGAAACCTTCTTCTATGTATCAGTGTAATATGTCTCATAACCATTTGACCTTTTATACTATTGAATTATTGTACTATTTGAATTATTGTATACTTTACTGTTGTCATAATTGAACTAAAGGAAATAGGGAGCATTAACTAAAAATAAGCGTCAGCTTACTATGCTCTCCTTTTTTGTTTCGCCTTTCCTATTAAACACCAATATTTAATATGATTGTTATTTGCCTTTTCTGATGCAATTGATATTTCTCAGCTATTTCACTTCTAAATTTTTCTCATGTATATATTAATTGTTATTAGATAATTATGCTATGTAAATGTATATTGTATTGACTGGCGGAATAAAATAAAGATTATTATTATTATTTTAATTAAACTTTCTTTCGTTTGTTGGTTTGAAGCAGGGAAAGTATGACTTTGGCCAGGGCAGATAAGGAACAATATTCAGCACACAATTTCGCTTCTAATTGATTAATGCATAAAATTACTTCTGAAACTTTTTTTTTTAATCTTTCGTTTCCTCCTGACGATGTCTATTCTTGTAAGACAGACCATGGTAGATGTTATAACGTCATCCTTGATCTATTTTTTTTTCTATTAAATATTTTTTCTGAATTCTGTAATCAACCATAGTGTTCGGATACTTTTTTGAGCGACTGTATAAACTTTGTTGCTGTCTTCTTTAGATAAAATGTTCGAGGCAAATCTTTTAAGAAATGAAGGATATCATCATAGCTCTTGTTAATGTTGGAGGTATGAATAGTCTTGGACGAGAAAATCCATGACGAAATGAATTAACCTTTTAGCGCAATGCCCTGTGCGAGTTTTCGAAGTGTCGTTGTCTTGTTCAACTCTGAACGAAGTAAAATATTTTAAAATGTAATTGATTCAAAGAAAAAATGTAAAATTCCGAATTTTACGGAAGGAAACATTTCGGTGCAATCCTGTTCGAAATTCGAATTTCAGATCCGTTTCAAACAAATGCTCTGAATATGCAAGATGTGATAAAAATGAAACTACACTCCGTCAGTAAAATTTCTATTATTGAAAAATTGCAGAACTCAAAGGTCATGCCCCCGTCAAAAGTACTCCCCGTTGGTCCTATCAGACTTCTCCATTCTCGTTATCCATGCATCAAAACATTTTTTGGAAGTACTATTTGCGAATTTTTTTTAGGTGTTCCGAAATAGTCCAAGTAGTCGTACGCTCCTTGGGGCGGGGGTGGCTAAGTCGGTAGCGCGCCAGGCTCGTAATCTGTAGTTCCCAGGTTCGAGTCCCAGCTGGGTCAGCGTTGAGATTTATCTCCACAAAATTCCCCGCCCTGCCCACGGTCAGTAGGGGACACCGATGGGCTTGGAAAGGCCGCCGTCCATCGTATGGGACGTTAAACCGTGGCCCCGTGTGCGGGAGATCCATACCCTGTGCACGTTAAAGAACACGCTGGATGGCCTTGACGGGAGGCTACCATCTGTCTCCCAACAGCTGTTCCAGTGGGTCCCCTCCCCCAACCTTCTCTGAGCCTTCGGGGTCCATGTGACCTGGCCATTTAGCCCATGGTGTGCAAAAAAGTGCCGCTCAGAGGTAAAACAACCCAACCCGTACGCTCCTTTACGTGCCCCATGTCATCAACATGGGTCCCATCGCTGTGATTTGGTTTTAAGTCAAAAATATTGCTTCGCTGATAATGCTAAATGAGAAGGATGACGAGATGAACACATTCGTTGATGAGTACTTTACGTTCGTTGGGATAGGGTTGGGTTGTTTTACCTCTGAGCGGCACTTTTTTTCACACCATGGGCTAAATGGCCAGGTCACACGGACCCCGAAGGCTCAGAGAAGGTTGGGGGAGGGGACCCACTGGAACAGCTGTTGGGAGACAGATGGTAGCCTCCCGTCAAGGCCATCCAGCGTGTTCTTTAACGTGCACAGGGTATGGCTCTCCCGCACACGGGGCCACGGCTTAACGTCCCATCCGACGGACGGCGGCCTTTCCAAGCCCATCGGTATTCCCTACTGACCGTGGGCAGGGCGGGGAATTTTGCGGAGATAAATCTCAACGCTGACCCAGCTGGGACTCGAACCTGGGAACTACAGATTACGAGCCTGGCGCGCTACCGACTGAGCCACCCCCGCCCCACTTTACGTTCGATCATACGTTATCTGCAAAGTGCGATAACACACTTCTTCAATAAACATGGACACTATTCACCCGACTCGAATGTGCAAACAGTTGCTAGAATCAGAGAAAAAAAACAGCCTAAACAAGTATTGAATCCGTTTGATTGGGACGAAAGTGTTACATAAGCTATACGTGAGGTGTCTTTTTTTGCCACATCTCGAATTCTGTTGAATGAGAATTAAAGAAAACCACAGGAACATTAACGAAGCCAATTTCTTCATGAAAAGAAGACAACAACAAATACCTGTTGGATATTTCTTAAAATAAAACTCACCTTTTCCTTCCACTGTCCTCCATTCTCCTTCACGCTGAGGTAGACAGGCGGGGCTCCTGCCAATGACGTCTGAGAAGAGAACGGAAAGAGATTCTTCGTCCCGTATAGGCTCACTGAAAGGGAAAAAAATAACTTATGGTGAAAAAAAAGGAGAGAAATGAACCAATAAGTTTGCAAACATTTCGTTAAGTAATCCATACACAGTTACAAAGGGGCGGGAGTGGCTCAGTCGGTAGCGCGCCAGGCTCGTAATCTGTAGTTCCCAGGTTCGAGTCCCAGTTAGGTCAGCGTTGAGATTTATCTCCGCAAAATTCCCCGCCCTGCCCACGGTCAGTAGGGGACACTGATGGGCTTGGAAAGGCCGCCGTCCGTCGGATGGGACGTTAAGCCGTGGCCCCCGTGTGATGGAGAGCCATACCCTGTGCACGTTGAAGAACACGTTGGATGGCCTTGACGGGAGGCTCCCCAACCTTTTCTGAGCCTTCGGGGTCCATGTGACCTGACCATGGTGTTTGACCATGGTGTGCAAAAAAGTGCCGCTCAGAGGTAAAACAATCCAACCCAACACAGTTACAAACGAAGCAAAGGTTATTAAACAACTTTAATGAGTTATACATCCTTTTTCTCAGTACAGATAAGCGTTGACGTGATATCTTCACGTGATTCTTCTTATTCGTTATCTTCAGCCGAAGATTCTGTTCTGCGTTTACAATATTCTTTCAAAGTGTAGGCACTTTTCAACTTTTTTTGCACTGGTAGAGGCCGTTATTAAATCTATTGGGTATTTTCGGAAAGTATGAATCCTAATATTTCGTCATAACCTATCCGAACCGAAAAGGAATCTTCATGTAGCTTTAAAAACGAAAGAACTGAATCTCAACAGACAGACGACAAAATGATAATAACAGGATATTTTTTTTAAATGAGATTAAACCAGATATGAACTACATTACCTTACTTTTTCTCTCCCATTACCCTGGGATAGATTTCCTTATTTTTAACTTGCCTTTGTCTACATCTGGACAAATTCCTATTAGATAACATTCAGGCCAAATGACTTTAGACGTGAGAGCTTAACAAAAAAATTAGCATATCTCAGCACTTCCTACACTAGATCTGAAAGAGTACTGTCGCTCAAAAAAGTATCCGAACACTACGGTTGATTACAGAATTCAGAAAAAAATATCTGACAACGTTTTTGTTAGAAATTAGTGATCTGGCAACCTTCGTGTCACGTGACACGAAGGTTGCCAGATCACTAATTTCTAAAGAAAATGGTTGCCAGATATTTTTTCTGAATTCTGTAATCAACCGTAGTGTTCGGATATTTTTTTAATATATATAATGCGTATGAATATATAATGCAATGAATATGGAGCGTGTGCAGTTACCGTTCACAGCAAACTGGAGCGTGTGCAGTAACTGCACACGCTCCAGT
This sequence comes from Ryuthela nishihirai, assembly GCA_038380435.1. Lineage (NCBI taxonomy): Eukaryota > Metazoa > Arthropoda > Arachnida > Araneae > Heptathelidae > Ryuthela > Ryuthela nishihirai. The sequence goes on along the minus strand of JAWZYU010000001.1, from coordinate 17,601,979 downwards.
TTGTTGTGAACGGTAACTGGAGCGTGTACAGTTGCTGTACACGCACCAGATATTTTTTCTGAATTCTGTAACCAATCATAGAGTTTACACGAAGGTTGCCAGATCACTAATTTCTAAAAAAATCGTTGCCAGATGTTTTTTCTGAATTTTGTAATCAACCGTAGTGTTCGGATACTTTTTTGAGCTACTGTACATATTTTTATATTCTGTACAGGAAATTGCTTGCGAGTTATCAGTGATAAATATTTTCTGTTAAACTTAACTAGTCTTTCTGTTTTACACTGAATGCAACCTTAATGAAAATATCAACACTTCATCGCCTCTTACTACTTGAGAGGGGCGGGGGTGGCTCAGTAGGTAGCGCGCCAGGCTCGTAATCTGTAGTTCCCAGGTTCGAGTCCCAGCTGGATCAGCGTTGAGATTTATCTCCGCAAAATTCCCCGCCCTGCCCACGGTCAGTAGGGGACACCGATGGGCTTGGAAAGGCCGCCGTCCGTCGGGTGGGACGTTAAGCCGTGGCCCCGTGTGCGGGAGAGCCATACCCTGTGCACGTTAAAGAACACGCTGGATGGCCGTGACGGGAGGCTACCATCTGTCTCCCAACAGCTGTTCCAGTGGGTCTCCTCCCCCCAACCTTCTCTGAGCCTTCGGGGTCCTTGTGGCCTGGCCATTTAGCCCATGGTGTGCAAAAAAGTGCCGCTCAGAGGTAAAACAATCCAATCTTACTACTTGAGAATAATTCATGCTTCTTCTGCAAGTTCACCTTTCAAAATAGGGACTTTGCCTCCTGCCCAAGAGATTCTTATCATATCAATCTTTGTTTATAAGACTGATCATTTCTGGACTAAAATAAAGCAACGTAAAACGGATTGCTAGGGAAATACTCACACGCAATTAATGTAGATAAAACTTGGAAGAAACTTGAGGCCAATGATTAAACCATTGACCTTTGACCTGTGGGAAATGTCAAAACGTCAACTACGCAACATCATAGTCTCTTTATAACTCCCAGGTTCGAGTCCCGTCTGGGCTAGTAATGATATTTATCTTCACTGAATGCACACCCAACCCTCCGTCGAAAAAGAACACCGGAAGGCCGTCATCCGTCGAGTGTCTTCGTGTGTAGTAGAGCCATACCCTGTAAACGTTAAAAAACATGCTGGGTGGTCTTAACGGGAGGTCACCATCTGCCTCCTAAGCAGGCACGAAGCGTGAGTGGCAGCAGTTGAGACCTTGAGAGTGCGCAGTTCACACATCTATGATTCTTAAGGTGATTGATTATCGAATTATCAGTTATTCGTCAAGCAGCCAATAGTGTCATGGATCAACAATTGCATCATAGATCATTGGTTGATTGAAAAATGACTGTTCAATCAGCCAATGATCTAAGAAAATCATCGTTTCGTCGACTGCGCAGTCTCATTATCTCAGTTGCTTCCACTATGCTTCGCCGCTGTTCCTAAGAGTGTCCTTTCCCCCAACTTTCTCTGAGACTTTGGTATCCTTGTGACCTGGCCATTTAGTCCATTGTATGCAAGAAAAGTGTGGCTCAGAGTTAAAAGAACCCAACAAGCAGTTCTTTATAGTTTTCTCAATTGTACTCGCGTTTTAAAGCTACAGGGTGTATCAAAGGAAAAAGCATAAAGTATTCTTAAAGAATCATTTTTCTATTTTAATATTTTAAATTTTTTCTAATTTTCGAATTCTTAATTTTCAGGCAAAAACTCGTCCTCATTTATGAAACGTTTGAGCTAGAAATGGAATTCAAATCCACAGCATTCTTGATAGTTCGTGTGCATCATTATTGTGGCAAAAGATAATTGTTTCTGTCAGCATTATTTTCGTCTTTCTCACAGAAGCTGACAAATAAGAGTTATGGCACAACGCTTCTCCTCAAGAAAACAAATAAGAGTTATGGCACACCCCTCTCCTAAAGAAGACAAATAAGAGTTACGACACCACTCTTTTCAAGAGGACAAATAAGAGTTATGGCACCACCCTTCTCCCCAAGAAGACAAAAAAGAGATATGGCACAACCCTTCTCCTCAAGAAAACAAATAAGAGTTATGGCACACCCCTCTCCTAAAGAAGACAAATAAGAGTTATAGCACCACCCTTCTCCTCAAGAAGACAAAAAAAAGATATGGCACAACCCTTCTCCTAAGGAAGACAAAAAAAAAGATATGGCACAACCCTTCTCCTAAGGAAGACAAAAAAAAAGATATGGCACAACCCTTCTCCTAAAGAAGACAAATAAGAGTTACGGCACCACTCTTTTCAAGAGGACAAATAAGAGTTATGGCACCACCCTTTTCCCAAGAAGACAAAAAAGAGATATGGCACAACCCTTCTCCTCAAGAAGACAAAGAAGAGATATGGCACACCCCTCTCCTAAAGAAGACAAATAAGAGTTATGGCACACCCCTCTCCTAAAGAAGACAAATAAGAGTTACGCAGAGAAGAGTTAAGACAAATAAGAGTTACACCCCTCTCCTAAAGAAGACAAATAAGAGACCCTTCTCCTAAAGAAGACAAATAAGAGTTACGGCACCACTCTTTTCAAGAGGACAAATAAGTGTTATGGCACCACCCTTCTCCTCAAGAAAACAAATAAAAGTTATGGCACACCCCTCTCATAAAGAAGACAAAAAAGAGATATAGCACAACCCTTCTCCTCAAGAAGACAAAAACGAGATATGGCACAACCCTTCTCGTCAAGAAAACAAATAAGAGATATGGCACAACCCTTCTCCTCAAGAAAACAAATAAGAGTTATGGCACACCCCTCTCCTAAAGAAGACAAATAAGAGTTACAGCACCACCCTTCTCCTCAAGAAGACAAAAAAAAAAGATATGGCACAACCCTTCTCCTCAAGAAGACAAAAAAGAGTTATGGCACACCCCTCTCCTAAAGAAGACAAATAAGAGTTATGGCACCACCCTTCTCCCCAAGAAGACAAAAAAGAGATATGGCACAACCCTTCTCAAGAAAACAAATAAGAGTTATGGCACCACCCTTCTCCTCAAGAAGACAAAAAAGAGATATGGCACAACCCTTCTCCTCAAGAAAACAAATAAGAGATATGGCACAACCCTTCTCCTCAAGAAAACAAATAAGAGTTATGGCACACCCCTCTCCTAAAGAAGACAAATAAGAGTTACGCAAATAAGAGTTAAGACAAATAAGAGTTACACCCCTCTCCTAAAGAAGACAAATAAGAGACCCTTCTCCTAAAGAAGACAAATAAGAGTTACGGCACCACTCTTTTCAAGAGGACAAATAAGTGTTATGGCACCACCCTTCTCCTCAAGAAAACAAATAAAAGTTATGGCACACCCCTCTCATAAAGAAGACAAAAAAGAGATATAGCACCACCCTTCTCCTCAAGAAGACAAAAACGAGATATGGCACAACCCTTCTCCTCAAGAAAACAAATAAGAGACATGGCACAACCCTTCTCCTCAAGAAAACAAATAAGAGTTATGGCACACCCCTCTCCTAAAGAAGACAAATAAGAGTTACAGCACCACCCTTCTCCTCAAGAAGACAAAAAAAAAGATATGGCACAACCCTTCTCCTCAAGAAGACAGAAAAGAGTTATGGCACACCCCTCTCCTAAAGAAGACAAATAAGAGTTATGGCACCACCCTTCTCCCCAAGAAGACAAAAAAGAGATATGGCACAACCCTTCTCCTCAAGAAAACAAATAAGAGTTATGGCACCACCCTTCTCCTCAAGAAGACAAAAAAGAGATGTGGCACAACCCTTCTCCTCAAAGCAGTTCCTACAGAAAGTAGGTGTGAGAGGAACCTTGGAAATTGGACATTATTCGCCTTTGGAAATTGGACATTATCCGCCTTTATTGGCTTTAACCGCCTATTCCACCCCATATTCACAACCCCTGATCTAACATAAAATGAAACTAGTAAGTTAGTTCTTGAAAACTTTTGCGAGTCTGACTGAAAGAATATTATGTTAAATATTAGTTAAAGATTAACTTCTATATCAGAATCCGTTAATTTCAATGTTTGCTACTGGATGAATAAATGTCATTGATGAAAGAATTAATTTCAAAATGGTATGAAAGCTAATAAAATCTTTAATTACTCACGAAGCATTACATTTTTCGATTGAAAGCCATATATCCATAGTTCAGAAAGGTACTTAAGTTTCCTACACAGCAGACTCTCAATTATCAGTGTTAATAGGGCTGGTGAGTACACGATGACCAAAATGCACAGATGATCAAAACAAAACGTTAAATAATTCTCATACTTTTTCTCTGCTTTTTTCGGAGACTTTTAGCTTTTTCACACTTTCAAAACTCTAGTTATTCCCCTTGTTTTCAAATATCTTATGTCTTATAGATGTTTATTTAAACACGCCATTTTTTATAGGCAAATGTTAAAAATATTTTTGGAAATGCTTTAATCACGAACAAAAATAAATCAAAAAGGGCAGACAAGAAAGGCAATCAAGGTGTCTTCTTACATGATAAACACAATAACATAAACTATGTCCGTCCAATCCGTGGATTATCACAAAAAACTTCCTGATAAAGGCAAATAATCAATATATTGAATTTGGCTCAATTCTTCCAATGTTTTAACCCAAACGTTTTAGATACGTAATTAAATGATTTTAATAATTCATAGGCTCATTAAAATATTTTTTGTTTTCTAATCAAGATATATTCTTGATTCCTTATATATTTTTTTTCGAATTCACTGCTCATTAGAAATGTTAGTTTTCGTTTTAAGAATTTGTTTTCCTACTCTCTTTAAGAATATAATTTTTTTCTTAGTGGCGCTTCCCTAAATTTGGGTTAGATGGGCCTGATTTAAACGATGGAAGAGAAGATGGCGAGAAATCGTGTTAAATTGAACGACCAGTAGTATTATCAGAAAACAGGACTTTAAAAATGATGTTGGTATAATACACAGTCGTATCAGAATAATACATATACTATGATAGGTGGTCATATTATTCTGATACGACTATGTACATGTTAATCGGAGACTATATGAAGACTGTTGAAAATAATGTTTTAATGCTAAAAATGGTGTACATTACTCTAATGTAACTCATTGCAAACTCAAGACTTAATTTTAAAAAATAGATAAATTAAAACTGGCGTCATTTCAAAAAAGTTGTTTTCTCGTTGTTTATGTTTAGATGTCGAAAACGATTGAGACTTGATGTGCCAGACCAAACTAAGACACAGGAAAATTTAAAAGAGTAAATATAAAGAAGGAAAACAGATTTATCAAAATTTGAAGAGAAAACAACTTATCAAAATACGAAAGCACTGACAGATATAATTAGAGATATATAAATAAAGATAGAATTTCTGCATAAGCAACAACCCCCTTCAAGGAAGCACACTTTAGTTTTTTTAAACGGGTGTAGAAGATGCTTGGTCGCTCTTTAAGGTATCTTTTGGATGAAAGCAATCGGAAAAGACGACAAAGAGCTGCTGCCTCTGTCGTAGCAGTGCAAAGGATGAAGGGAGACAGACGATTGCTGTTTTGCTCAAACGGAGATGACGAAGTGGACGAAATATCCGGTTTCATAAGGCAAAAAGAATTGGAGGGGCTGGATGGACAGAATCTGCGGGATGCAATTGGAACAAGCGGAAATTCATTGGCGAGGAACGACAACACAGATTAAAATACATCTGACAGGAAGGGACCGAAGATATTTGATTAAAGTTAAAGATGATTACAAAGACAAGGGCATCCATGTAATGTTTTTTTACGGGTAGGAAAGGGGCAATTTGATATAAAAGAATGAATTTTGTTCGAGGGAAGGGAACAAACGCAAAATTTAAAATCTTTCAAATCAGTTATGATTATATTAATTGATATATACATAAATACTTTTTTTGAGAATCCCATTTACTCCATTTCGTACCTCCCACCATCGATAATGGTCAATGTTTCTTACGCGATGGAAAAGATTTGATGAAGTAAAAATAGTAATCATCAATGAATTGTCAGGGCGGGGGTGGCTCAGTCGGTAGCGCGCCAGGCTCATAATTTGTAGTTCCCAGGTTCGAGTCCTAGCTGGGTCAGCGTTGAGATTTATCTCCGCAAAATTTCCCGCCCTGCCCACGGTCAGTAGGGGACACCGATGGGCTTGGAAAGGCCGCCGTCCGTCGGATGGGACGTTAAGCCGTGGCCCAGTGTGCGGGAGAGCCATACCCTGTGTACGTTAAAGAACACGCTGGATGGCCTTGACGGGAGGCTACCATCTGTCTCCCAACAGCTGTTCCAGTGGGTCCCCTCCCCCAACCTTCTCTGAGCCTTCGGGGTCCATGTGACCTTGCCATTTAGCCCATGGTGTGCAAAAAAGTGCCGCTCAGAGGTAAAACAACCCAACCCAATGAATTGTATACCAAATAGAGATTAGATGATACAATACAGTAAGTTTATTTTCAACTAGATGTGAAAGAAGAACATTTTGTTTTAGTAGGCTAAATGTTTGAACTAGGCTGCTAAGTGATGGAAACATTCACGATGGAATTATTGAGGGCATGTAATCTTTCTGTTAATGTAGGAAAATCAGAATTTTAGGATAAACAAATCCTTATCTGTATGGGTGTCGAAAAATATGCTACTTCAAGTATATTTATATATTCCCTCCGATTAATACAGTGATTAAAAAATCCTAGTTACTCTTTCGGCAGGTGTATTTTCTTGCATCTAAGTCTAACCTATTTAAGTAGCTGATTTATTTTTCTATTAATCGCTCTTATCAGTCATCAGCGAGAATTACAGATTATGTTTTCAACTGGCATGTTAATGTATAAGTTAAAGCTTATTATATCAGCAGGTGGAAGGTTTCCCTGTTTTTTAACATGCGTTAAAATGGTCAGATTCTTAGATAAGAATTTCCACTGAACTGAGCCAGTGCTCTTGCTCAGGAATCGATGGAATGCTGATTTCAGCCAATACATCTTGCAATTCCATGTAGTTTCTGAATTGGATAAAGGTAGAATTTAATATGTTAAATAAATATGGAGGAAAAATTGTCATTAGCCGGGTGGGATCTGAACCCAGGAAACACTTTTAAAATACACTGCACACTTTAACGAAATATTAACGCAAATCCCTAACTACCTACTTGCCTGCCTACCCATACAATCCTCAAGAAGCCATGGGCTAAAGTTGTTTAACTAGACTGTGAAGTTTAATTCTCCATATATGTTTATCCACTTGGCTACTGCAGGACAGGGACGGGGGTGGCTCAGTCGGTAGCGTGCCAGGCTCGTAATCTGTAGTTCCCAGGTTCGAGTCCCAGCTGGGTCAGCGTTGAGATTTATCTCCGCAGAATTCCCCGCCCTGCCCACGGTCAGTAGGGGACACCGATGGGCTTGGAAAGACCGCCGTCCGTCGGATGGGACGTTAAGCCGTGGCCCCGTGTGCGGGAGAGCTCATATCCTGTGCACGTTAAAGAACACGCTGGATGGCCTTGACGGGAGGCTACCATCTGTCTCCCAACAGCTATTCCAGTGGGTCCCCTCTTCCAACCTTCTCTGAGCCTTCGGGGTCCTTGTGACCTGGCCATTTAGCCCATGGTGTGCAAAAAAGTGCCGCTCAGAGGTAAAACAACCCAAACAACCCAACTGCAGGCCAAAATTTAAAGAAGTCTTGGTTAGCAATGACCAATCATCTCATTCTAGTGCTTTTACTGAGGAATGAAGGCGTAAGGTTTATATCCCTATTAACTCATCTGTAGTAGTGAATGCGGCTTGTAACGCCAAATAACACAATCTCTCCGTAAACAAGATTCTATTCAATGGTGATTGATGACTAGTTCGCCTAATCTCATCATTACGTACAGTCGCTCAAAAAAATATCCGAACACTGTGGTTGATTACAGAATTCAGAATAAATATCTGGCAAAATGGTGGTCTGTAAATGGTAGCTAGGTAGTCACTGGAAGGAGAGCTATGCACCAATCCCCTGTGATGATGCATACAATCGGCCAGGCCTAGCACCTAATGTCCAACCCCGCCTTCTCGTGGTGCGGACCGTTAGTAACTTTCAAAAGAGATACTCTCTTGTGGAAGTGAACGGAAGGGGAGGGCTGCCAGATTAGTGTGGCCTACTGATCTGGACAACTATGGCTACTTTTCTTTTTTTTCTACCCTGCTGAGGAGTGGTCAACCACACAGGGTCCTGGTGCTGACCATATAAACCTACTGGACTGGACAGATATATGGCTCTGAGCTTGATTATGGATCCTGATTTTGCTGCACTGGTGGGCTTCTGTGGAGGGAAAATCTTCCGCTGTGTTTTCTTTTTGTTTGTGGGTTGACAGCCCCAAGTGAATAGATTCACAGGATATGTTTATCAGCTGGTGGATAATCCTGAGCAGAAGTCATCGCAGGCACCTGAACTCTTTGCTTCTATTGGCATCGTCAAATTCTACATTGGAGGAAGTCTTCCAGTGTAGATGGCTTCAGCCTTTAGTAGTGGGGGAACGGGTCTTTGCCCCATGTCTGCGATTAGGGGGCTGTTTGATATTGTCGGCATTCCCTCTCTCAATAAACATAGTTTCTTTAAACATCCCACTAACCATTTTCTCTCCATAGGTAGTTGGAATGTGAGGACTCTGCACAGAGCTTTTTCTCTTGATGTCCTCACACAAGAATTCCACCGTTATAATTTAGATATTCTCGGCTTGCAAGAGACCAGATGGACAGATAAAGGTCAGATTCTTAAAAATAATCTAAAATTTCTCTTTTCAGGGAGGGACGACAAAAAGCATCACCAAGGCGTGGGTCTGCTTCTCAGCAGACACGCTAGCGATGCTCTTCTAGGATATGAGTGCATTAATGAAAGGTTTCTTACAGCAAAATTTCAGACAAGCGTTAAAGACTTGAATGTTATCTGCTGTTATGCCCCCACTGAGGATGCCGATGAGGATGAGAAGGATAGGTTTTATGAACAACTTCAGGATATTTTGAATTCTGTCAAGAAAGGAGATATTACCCTTGTTCTTGGTGACTTCAATGCCAAAGTTGGTACTGACTCTGACCTTTGGGGAGGAGTAATAGGCCCTTTTGGTATTGGTAGCTGCAATAGCAATGGGCAACGTCTCCTACAGGTAAGTAAACTCAATGGATTCAGAATAACTAACACTTATTACAAACACCGCGACATACATAAATACACATGGGTTTCACCTGATGGGCTGCATAAGAATATGATTGATTACATATTAATTAACAGCAAATGGACTAGTTCTGTTAGGAATACCAGGGCATATAGGGGAGCTGAAATTGGATCTGACCATTACCTTGTTAAAAGTGTGTTGCAACTTAAACTTAAAAAGTGTTGTGCTAGGGTTAAAAAATTTACTTTTAATACTGAAGCTCTGAAAGATCCAGTTATAGCCAAAGCTTACCATGATAGGTTACTTAGTCATTATGACAGTCATGTTTTGCTTACTACTGAAGTTGAGGAAGAATGGGATCATTTTAAACAGGCTTTTTTGGACACTAACAGTACTCTTTTAGGAAAAAAGGAGCAGAAGAGGCAAAATTATCTGAGTGATAAGGCTCTTGAGCTTATTTCGGAAAGAAAGAACTGCAGGAATGCCCTTAATCAATACCCTACTAGTCCTAATAGAAAGCATTACAGAGACCTTAATAAACTTGTAAAGGATCAGTTAGCTGCTGATAAGAATCTTTGGCTTGATGGTTTGGCTGACAAAGCCGAGGAAGCAGTTAGACAGCACAACAGCAGAGAGCTGTACCAGATAGTTAACGTTTTGTGTGGTAGAAAACGGACAGGCATACAAGGATTGAAGGATAAACAAGGTAAGGTTATAGAAGGGGAGGATTCTGTCATGGCTAGGTAGGCTGAGCATTTCAGTGATGTTCTAAACAATGTAGTTAGTTCTACTCCCATTGTTTGCAATGATGATAGATGCATTGGTGGCTTTAATGTTGGCCCTATAACACAATCTGAAGTTATTTTGGCTGTTTCTAAACTTAAACTTCATAAATCCCCAGGGGTAGATGAAATTACTACGGAAATGCTTAGAGCTGGGAATGTTTCGGTTACCACTTGGATGACTGAAATTCTGAATCTCTTTTATGATAAAGGCATGGTTCCTAAGGATTTTACCAGAGCTATTGTTATCCCTATTTTCAAAAAAGGTGATCGCAGTTCTTGTGATAACTATAGGGGTATCAGCCTACTCTCTGTTCCAGGTAAAGTTCTTTCCATGATTGTGCTTAATAGAATTAAGAATCTGGTTGACAGGCAATTGCGTGATGAGCAATGTGGATTCAGAAGTGGTAGGGGATGTGTAGATCAGATATTTTCACTTAGGCAGATTCTTGAGAAATGTTTAGAGTTTCAGAAACCTTTGGTTGCTAGCTTTGTTGATTTCAAAAAGGCTTTCGACTCTGTTGATCGTCATAATTTGTGGTTGATTGTGAAATCATATGGTATACCAGACAAGTTAGTTAACATTATGAAAGCTCTCTATAATAACACTGAGTCGTGTGTGAGAGTTGGTAAGGCTTGTAGCAATTGGTTTAGCATTACTTCTGGTGTTCGACAAGGGTGCATTTTGTCTCCTTTTCTCTTTAGCTTGGTTATTGATTATGTTATGCGAAATTCACTTCAAGGGAAAGATTTTGGCCTTAAATGGGCTGGAGTTACGAAAATTTCTGATTTAGATTATGCTGATGATTTAGCCCTTTTGGCAAATGATGTTGATGAGATGAACTCTTTCATTCGAGCTGTTGATGAGACTGGTAGTAGAGTAGGTTTGGTTATAAACAGAGAGAAAACTAAAGTGATGAAAATTGGTCAGGCAGGCTGTGATTCAGTTAATCTGAATGGTTGCAGTCTTGAGCAGGTGTCACAGTTTAATTATCTTGGGAGCTATGTAACAGATAATGGTGATGTGCGGCATGAGATTAACAGACGAATAGGGATTGCTGCTGGGACTTTTAAGAATCTATGGAGAGTGTGGAGAAATAGGCGTATACACCTAAAGACTAAAATTAGACTGTATAATAGTTTGGTTCTTTCTAGGGTTAGTTATGGTAGTGAAACTTAAACACTTTGTAAACAAGATAACAGGAAACTAGATGCTTTTGATTCCAGATGCTTACGCAGTATCTTGGGCATTAGGTGGTTCAACTTTGTAACTAATGATGAGATTAGGAAAAGGAGTTTGCAACCTCCTTTAAGCAGCATATTGTGCAGAGAGAGACTCCGTTGGTTTGGCCATGTTGCCCGTATGAATAATTATAGATTGGCGAATAGGGTTATGAACAGTGTGCCTAAAGGCCTCAGAAAGAAGGGGAGACCTAGGATGCGGTGGGCAGACAATGTCAAACAGGACCTTGTTAGAATTGGTGTGCAGTGGCCAGATGCAGTAGATGTAGCTCAGGATAGACTTGCTTGGAGAACTAAATTGCATGGTCTGGTTGGACCTCCGTAGCCCATGGCTGCTTGAGGATGATGATGATGATGAACGATTTTTTTAGAAATTAGTGATCTGGCAACCTTCGTGTCACGTGATTGCAGAATTCAGGAAAAATATCTGGAGCGTGTACAGCAACTGTACACGCTGTGAACGGTAACTGCAGACGCTCAATATTTCCGTGAGATTTCCACACGATCTAGTATCAAAATAATATGACCACCTACAGTCGCTCAAAAAAATATCCGAACACTATGGTTGATTACAGAATTCAGAAAAATATATCTGGCAACGATTTTTTTAGAAATTAGTGATCTGGCAATCTTGGTGTATTTGAGCGAACACGAAGGTTGTCAGATCTAATTTCTAAAAACATCGGTGCCAGATATTTTTTCCTGAATTCTGTAATCAACCATAGCGTTCGGATACCTTTTTGAGCGACTGTCCCTTTGTGCAAAGTAACAGATAGAGACTCGGCTTTCAAACTCAAAATATTAACGTATAGTACCACAACCGAATGAGAGCAGTCAAATGACTTTTATGACATGAAGTCACTTGAAATTCGATACAACGTCAGGGAATGCAGAAAAACATTTCGGATACTTTGTCTAGGAACTTGTAAGTGCAGGGAATCATTTTTGCAACTAGCAAGTGGATGGAGTTTAATGAGAAGTTGAAAAAAGACATTTTTGCCTTTCCTCTTGTTGGTTAGCTTGACAAAGGCCTGCTAGTAGTCTTAGCTAGCCAGGACATAGTTGCTGTGCTGAAGATAAATTACCACACCTTGCAAACCGTATTTTAATAACAGGAAAACTTTACATTGTAATATGCAATATGGGGAAGCCAGGTTCTCATCCTTTTACGTTGAAAAGTTACACCATATTCTTGTACATTAATAAGGTAGGAGTAACACCAGATTTTGGAACAAGTGCAGTCGCTCAAAAAAGAATCCGAACGCTGTGGTTGATTACAGAATTCAGAAAAAAATATCCGGCAACGATTTTTTTATAAATTAGTTGTCACGTGACACGAAGGTTGCCAGATCACTAATTTCTAAAAAGAAATCGTTGCCAGATATTTTTCTGAATTCTGTTATCAACCATAGCGTTCAGATACTTTTTTGAGCGACTGTAGGTGGTCATATTTTGATACTAGATCGTGTGGGCTCACTCACGGAAATATTGAGCGTGTGCAATTACCGTTCACAGCAAACTGGAGCGGTTGCGGTTAATGTTCACAGCACATTGGATCGTGTGAGACGATCGAGCTCACAAAAACCTGGATCGTGTGGGCGCACTCATAGAAATATTGAGCATGTGCAGTTACCGTTCACAGCAAACTGGAGCGTGTGCAGTAACTGCACACGCTCCAGTTTCCTGTGAACGGTAACTGGAGCGTGTGCAGCTGCTGTACACGCTCCAGGTATTTTTCCTGAATTCTGTAATCACGTGACACGAAGGTTGCCAGATCACTAATTTCTAAAAAAAATCGTTGCCAGATATTTTTTCTGAATTCTGTAATCAACCATAGTGTTCGGATACTTTTCTGAGCGACTGTAGGTGGTCATATTATTTTGATACTAGATCGTGTGGGCTCACTCACGGAAATATTGAGCGTGTGCAATTACCGTTCACAGCAAACTGGAGCGTGTAACTGGAGCGTGTACAGTTGCTGTACACGCTCCAGATATTTTTCCTGAATTCTGTAATCACGTGACACGAAGGTTGCCAGATCACTAATTTCTAAAAAAAATCGTTGCTAGATATTTTTTCTCAATTCTGTAATCGACCATGAGTGTTCGGATAGTTTTTTGAGCGACTGTAGGTGGTTATATTGTTTTGATACTAGATCGTGTGGGCTCACTCACGGAAATATTGAGCGTGTGCAGTTACCGTTCACAGCAAACTGGAGCGTGTGCAGTAACTGCACACGCTCCAGTTTGCTGTGAACGGTAACTGGAGCGTGTACAGTTGCTGTACACCAGTGTCTCGCAAACTGTGTGCCGCGAGAGATTTTCTAATTGACACTAGATACAGTATTTATCGACCACCTCAGGGTAATGTACAATTATTTCTGTCACATCTAGAATTTGTTTTAACTCATTACTTAAACTGAAATCGATCTTTATATTAATGGGTGACTATAACCTTGACATTATGAACCAAGATAAAAATGTATTAAATTTAATAGACCTAGTTAATTCATATGATTGTTTTGTTTTAAACAGTGGATTACCAACTAGAGTTGGAAATCAAAGTTCTACACTAATTGATTATGGAATTTCGAATGTAGATTGCCAAAATGGAGTTCTGATGTCAAAAATTACAGATCATTTCCCCACATTTTTTCTGGTCCAAAGGACAAATTTTCAAATGCTACCTAGCAGTTATAGATATAGAAAAATCAATGATATTAATATTCTGCAATTGCAATATAAATTAAATCGTATTGATTGGCAATTCCTTTACTTAATCAGCGATGTAAATGAAGCATATAATTATTTCATAAATATTTTTATAAATTACTATAATAAATATTTGCCCACGGGTATTAAGAAGTTCCAAAGGCCAAATAAATATGCTCCTTGGATGACAAAAAATCTGAAAAAATTAATAACTAAAAGAGATAATTTATTCAAAAAAGCAAAAGAAACCTATTTAGAGGATGACAGAATTTCGTAATTTCGTTACTGCCCAAATCAGGCAAACAAAGAACGCCTATTATAACAGTAGATTTGATTCTAGCAAAAATTCTAAACAGAAATGGAAATATCTCAACGATGTTTTGGGTAGAAATAAATGTAAGTCAATAGTAGGAGACATTTCTTCTGATGATGCAATTATTGCTGATGACCATGCGTAGTCCAACGCCTTCAATAGCTATTTTCATGATACCGTTAACGAATTGATACTGAACCAAGCTGAAATATTTCATGGCAATTATAAATATCTAATTGAGTGCATAGACCAACCATTTTATGTCATGTCAAGTCATCTCAAGAGATCAGTAACATAGTGAATGATCTAGGAGCTGGTAAGTCACCAGGTATAGATGACATAAATATTAATGTAATTAAAAAGGTTATACATACAATAAAAGAACCTTTGTGCTATATATTTAATTCATCAATAATAAACGAAATATTCCCGGATAAACTGAAAATTGCCAGAATTCTTTCCATATATAAATATGGGGATAAAGAAAATATAGAAAACTACAGACCTATTTCAATTTTGCCAATCTTCTCGAAAATCTTTGAAAAGCTAATTTGTACACGTATTACTAAATTCCTAGATAATATGAAAATTATCACACAACAACAATATGGTTTTCAAAATAAAAAATCCACTCAGACAGCCATTGCAGATTTATATGAGCATATTGTCAATCATTTGGATGCAGGTCACATTGGATTAGCTGTATATCTTGATTTTACTAAAGCATTTGACGGTATTAACCACGAAATTTTGTTAAAGAAAATTGAATTTTATGACCTGAGAGGTAAAATAAATAACTGGTTAAGAAGCTACTTATTTCAGAGGAAAGCTCTTGTAGAAGTAAATGGTAGTATATCAGATGAACATTTTATTTACAGAGGTGTGCCTCAAGGTTCGATTCTTGGTCCGATCCTTTTCCTACTTTACATTAACGACTTAGCAAAGTTACACATTAATTCAAAGATGTTATTATATGCTGATGATACAAGTATTATCGATTTCAACCAGGATTCTGCAAGCCTGATTAGCAGTGTTAACTACTCTCTAAATATTATATCTGAATGGTGCAGACATAACAATTTATTAATAAATGTCAAGAAATCCAAATACATGATTTATAAAAATAAAAAAAATATCGATGAGAAATGTTTCGATATGAAGATTAATGAAATTAAACTAAATAGATGCACTGAATATAAATTCTTAGGAATATGGATCGATGAAAATCTGAACTGGTCATTTCACGTAAAGCAGCTGAGAATCACTCTGTCGAGGAATATTGGTATGATTGGTTAAATACGTCATTTGGTTAACAAACAAATTTTGACAAATTTATACTACTCTTTCATTTATTCTTATATAACATATGGAATTTTAGTCTGGGGTAATACTTTTGACTATAATCTGAATGCTATATATCGTCTTCAGAAAAGAATTGTTAGATATATTGTTGGTAAAAGATATTATAATCCCGTGGAACATTTATTTTCTGAGATTAAAATTCTTAATGTCTATAATAATTACAAACTGATATCAGGAAACTTTGTGTATTCGATTACAATGAGATTGATTAAATTGGATAGATTTAAAGACTATTTTCAGAGTCTTTCGAATTTTCATAATTATGAAACACGCCATAGAGAGGATCTGAGTATATCTATGTGTCGATTGTCAATTGGGCAGAGATCTATCAAATACAATGCAGTAAAAATTTGGTCTGAATTTCCTGATGATGTTAAAAATGCAAAATCTTTAAAATTATTTAAAATCAAATGTAGAACGTTTCTTCTTACAAAGAAATGAAACCTTCTTCTATGTATCAGTGTAATATGTCTCAAAACCATTTGACCTTTTATACTATTGAATTATTGTACTATTTGAATTATTGTATGCTTTACTGTTGTCATAATTGAACTTTGAAGGAAATAGGGAGCATTAACTAAAAATAAGCGTCAGCTTACTATGCTCTCCTTTTTTGTTTCGCCTTTCCTATTAAACACCAATATTTAATATGATTGTTATTTACCTTTTCTGATGCAATTGATATTTCTCAGCTATTTCACTTCTAAATTTTTCTCATGTATATATTAATTGTTATTAGATAATTATGCTATGTAAATGTATATTGTATTGACTGGCGCAATAAACTAAAGATTATTATTATTATTAATTATTATTATTATTATTTCATTTTGACTTGACCTGTGTTATCGACGTGCTTTAATATCGACGTGCTATCGACTTCCTTTAATAAAAATCTTTCAGATTTTATCAACTGGGATCTTGTAAGTATTTATCTAGCTTTTTCCAAATTTTGGTATTAATTTTTGATTATTTCAAGCCATAGAATGGACAAATATTTAAAACACCGAGTTATGATTAATTATATTTATTATTATATTTATTTCAAATAAAATGCATTCAACGAAACTTCAATTTTCCTCTTTTTACGTAACCATCAAAAATTCTTTTTTAGGTGTGCCGCGGAAAAAAAAATTAGATTCAGTGTGCCGCAGAGTAAAAAAGTTTGCGAGACACTGCTGTACACGCTCCAGATATTTTTCCTGAATCCTGTAATCACATGACACGAAGGTTGCCAGATCACTAATTTCTAAAAAAAATCGTTGCCAGATATTTTTCTGAATTCTGTTATCAACCATAGAGTTCGGATACTTTTTTGAGCGACTGTACATATTGCACTTAAACGGAAGTGGATTAGATAATGTTACCAATTGGGGCCACGCGAGCCACTATACGAACATATATCCACTCTGCTGCCACTTTATAAAGTACAATTCATGTTATGTCAATAGTACTCATATACAGAACTCGTTAACTTCTTAAACACACCTTTAACACAATTCTATCAGAAAGTATATTTTTGCATTCTACTTTAAAAATCGCACTAAAAGTTTTAAGAATTTCATCCGTGGGTCAGGAGTAATTTTCTGCTCTGGTGTTTTTAATGCAGTTGTTGATTCATTGATTTTAAATACTTCCCTGGTACTGATCTTACTTCATCCAAAGCGACATTGAAACTATTGTATTTCACAATCTGTGCAATTTGTGAGATCACCAAACATAAGTTTTTCGCATTCGCTTCGTTATTCTTGCAGCTTTCTGGTTTAAAGAAACACTTCTTCCACCTTCTTTTTCCACAATTCGAAAAAAAAGTTGTTCCTCACACCAAGATTGATATGAAGTGATCGTAAATATACACCGAAGAGCCAAAACATTATGACCACCTGCCAAATATGATGTTGGTCCTCCACGTGCCACCAAAACAGCTTTTACCCGGCGTGGCATCGACGCTACAAGACTTCTAAAGGTGTCTTGTGGTATCTGGTACCAACACGTTACCAGCAGATCCTTTAGCTGTTGTACGTCGCTGGTTGAGCCGCCACAGATCGGATATGCTGTTCCAACACGAACCACATATGCTCGATTGCATTGATGTCTGGGGAATATAGAGGCCAGGGAAGTCTTCCTCGTGTTCCGCGAGCCATTCTCGAATAATCCGGGCAGTGTGGCATGGCGCATTATCCTGCTGAAAGAAGGCACTACTAGAGGGACATACCTTTGCCATTAAAGGATGTACCTGGTCTGCAATGATATTTCGGTAGATGGTAGATGTCATAGTTTCCTGCACATGTATGACTGGGCCTAGGGTTTCCCAGAAGAACATTGCCCAAAGCATTACACTTCTTCTACCGTCTTGTTTTCGTCACACGGTGCATCCTGACGCCAACATTTCCCCAGGTAAACGAAGCCGCAGGTAAACCCGGCCGTCCACATGGTGCAATAGGAAACGATATTCATCGGACCAGACGACCTTCTTCCAATCATTCAAGGTCCAGTTTTGATGTTCGCGTACCCATTGTAGGCACTTTCGAAGATGAACCGAGGTTAGCATGGGCACTCGGTGCGGCCTGCAGCTACACAGCTCTATTTTCAACAGGGTTTGATACACTGTGTATTGTGACACATTACTCCCGTTACCATCATTCAAATTACCGGCGAGTTGCGCCACAGTATACTTTCTCTGTTGGCTCGTACGATACGGGATAACCTTCGCTCACCTCTAGCATCGATGAGCCTTGGTCGGCCCACACCTAGCCGGCAGTTCGTTTTTTTCCCTCCTAGGACCACTTTTTGAAGGTACTAACCAGGGCTGATCGTAAGCACCCCACAAGCCTTGTCGTCTCGGAAATGCTCTAACAACAGTCCTCTGACCGTTACAATTTGGCCTTTGTGAAATGCACTTAATTCCGCTGCCTTTCCCATCTGAGTTGGGTTGGGTTGTTTTACCTCTGAGAGGCACTTTTTTGCACACCATGGGCTAAATGGCCAGGTCACATGGACCCCGAAGGCTCAGAGAAGGTTGGGGGAGGGGACCCACTGGATCAGCTGTTGGGAGACAGATGGTAGCCTCCCGTCAAGGCCATCCAGCGTGTTCTTTAACGTGCACAGGGTATGGCTCTCCCGCACACAGGGTCACGGCTTAACGTCCCATCCGAAGGACGGCGGCCTTTCCAAGCCCATCGGTGTCCCCTACTGACCGTGGGCAGGGCGGGGAATTTTTCCCATCTGAATAACAATAATAACACTGATTAACAGAGCTCAGTATCAGGTGTTATTTATATCGTTTCATGACCTTCGCACGCGCCGTCGT
Organism: Ryuthela nishihirai; assembly: GCA_038380435.1. Lineage (NCBI taxonomy): Eukaryota > Metazoa > Arthropoda > Arachnida > Araneae > Heptathelidae > Ryuthela > Ryuthela nishihirai. The sequence goes on along the minus strand of JAWZYU010000001.1, from coordinate 17,583,135 downwards.
TTACCTGCAGTAGCTTCGATTTGCATAAAGACGCGCTGGTCATAACGTTTTGGCTCTTCGGTGAATGTTTTGGGTTTACCAGCTGCTAATGAGAGATATTCTTTTGCATCTGAGAGAAATAGAGATCCTTTCCACAGTTCCGATTTGTTGATGATATTTAGAATTTGAAAGGAACCGAACATCTTTCATCAAACCGAACATCAAACCTAACATTTTTCACATCTTTAAAAGATCATTTAAAAATCTTTAAAAGTTTTTTACATTAAACCGAACATCTTTCATCATCTTTAAAAGATGATGAAAGTAATACTTATCCATCCAAAAACACAGCTAAAAAATTTAAGATTTTCTCTAGTTTTCGTAGATCACATTACAAAGTGTTCGTTAAACATTCTTAGTAAAAGGTGGGTGAAGAAACACTTAAAAGTTAGTTTCGTAATAATGCATCAAAAAATCTACAGCTACCAACTAGTATTATCAAACAGAATCAATATTAAACCCTTTTAGCAGCATTGCATAATTGCTATTCTGTACCGCAAAAATTCCCTGCCCTGCCCACGGTCAGTAGGGGATACCGATGGGCTTGGAAAGGCCGCCGTCCGTCGGATGCGACGTTAAGCCGTGGCCGCGTATGCGGGAGAGCCATACCCTGTGCACGTTAAAGAACACGCTGGATGGCCTTGACGGGAGGCTACCATCTGTCTCCCAACAGCTGTTCCAGTGGGTCCCCTCCCCCAACCTTCTCTGAGCCTTCGGGGTCCATGTGACCTGGCCATTTAGCCCATGGTGTGCAAAAAAGTGCCGCTCAGAGGTAAAACAACCCAACGCTATTCTGTATTACCAATGCTGAATCGCTTTACGACGTTGGTTTTTATCCTACAAAAATAAAAAACAACAAAGAACTAAATAAACCGGAAAAAACATTCATTTAAAAAGCATTAGAAAGAATGAAAAGAGCAACATTCAATGGTTATATTCTAGCCTGTTCTTCGGAAAAGAATCTGTTGAAGCACAAAAAGACAAAAAACCCAACATGATAACTCTTTTTTTTACTGCCATACTGAATTATTTGGGTAACTCCAATAAAGCCTAAACTGCAGTCGGGCAGAATTGGCATCCATAAGTCTATTTTCTCTCTTTCCCATTCTTCCGACGTGCAGAGTAAACGTTATTTCATGGTGTAGCGGAAAATATCTCTCCCTCAGGATGTTGTTTTCTTTGGTGATCGTCTCCGGGAGCGAATCATTCTGCAATCTTGAAGCCTTATCAGTTGGCCGTATCTTGACCACATCCCTCCGCATCCGCCTGCGTCACGTACCTCATCCCTCGATACCACTTCTGCGAATGCTCGCAGCCTACCTGAAGCCTAACAACTGGCTCGAGGCTTTGTGGCAACAATTCATGTTCTCCCTCTCTATCAGTTCTCTCGCCACGACCATCACGCAGCCGTTCCCAAGAGCCATCTGCGGTGAACAACATAACGCTCCGTGGCCACCCACTAATGGATGAGACCAATTGGGCGCGCTTTCGTTGACGGATAGAATACACGAAGACCACGAATGTGTAATAATGACGTCTGCGTTATGTACTTTGTTTTTTACTGGAAACAACAAGACACGAATTACATTTTGGGCTGTTACAACTGTTGCATCGAAACAAAGAAGCGATAGGTAGCAGCGAATGTAGCGGAGAAATTACAGCGTGAATATTCGCGGTAATAACTGTGGCGTGATACCTGCTGCATATAAATTACGCGTTATACTAATTGAATATGTACCGAAGTTTTGTGAATGTGCGGCGCAACAGTTTAGTGAGGAACTTCGAAGATGCATTCATTCCATTTATAACGATTATGGTTTAATTTCATAGCTGACTTTAGGTGAGATGCGGGCTTCATTAGATTCACGTTGTGAGGGCGCGTTGAAATGGTCTTTATTGAATGAGAATCCAGAAATGGTTGGCAGGAGGAAAAAGAGATGAAAACGCAAACAGAGATTAATAGGAGAGATTTATAATTTCATTAGCCATTAAATAATAAAGGAAAGCAGCAAATGAGAAAAGAGAATTATGCACAGCTAGAAGGATGTGATAGAGGAAGACAGAATGCGAAAATTAAGCCTTCTCAAACTTTATAACGCAAAGGAAAAGCAACATTATTTGAAAACATTGATAAAAGGTTTGGGTTGTTTTACCTCTGAGCGCACCTTTTTGCATCCAAGGGCTAAATGGCCAGGTTATAAAGACCCCAAGGGTTGGGTTGGGTTGTTTTTCCTCTGAGCGGCACTTTTTTGCACACAATGGGCTAAATGGCCAGGTCACATGGACCCCGAAGGCTCAGAGAAGGTTGGGGGAACCCACTGGAACAGTTGTTGGGAGACAGATGGTAGCCTCCCGTCAAGGTCATCCAGCGTGTTCTTTAACGTGCACAGGGTATGGCTCTCCCGCACACGGGGCCACGGCTTAACGTCCCATCCGACGGACGGCGGCCTTTCCAAGCCCATCGGTGTCCCCTACTGACCGTGGGCAGGGCGGGGAATTTTGCGGAGATAAATCTCAACGCTGACCCAGCTGGGACTCGAACCTGGGAACTACAGATTACGAGCCTGTCGCGCTACCGACTGAGCCACCCCGCCCCAAAAACCCCGAGGACTCAGAGAAGGTCTGGGGGAGGGGATCCACTGGACAGCTTCCAGAGACAGCCTCTCGTCATTGCCATCCAAGATGTACCTTAAAGTGCATAGTATATGGCTCTCCCGCACACGGGACCACGGCGTAAGGTCCCATTCGATGGGCGGCGGCCTTTCCAACTCCATCGGTGCCCACTACTGACCGAGGGCAGGGTGGGGGTTTAGACAAGATAAATATCAACGCAGGATCAGTTTGGCCTCGAACATTTCATACAAGGAGGACTGATATAAAGACATTTCGGGTGAAGCGTTATTAAAGTGAGGAATGTAAGATAAAAATCAATTATTTGACAGGAAAATTTCAGAGACAGAGAGAGAAATAAATTTAGTAACTATTTCATTACTTTTAACGCTGTTACTGAGATAGAAACGAAATATACAGAAAAGAAAGCATTAAGAGAGAGAAAGAGAAAGATTGGGAATACAATTTCAGTTCATGCAAGAATGACCTTTTTTCTGCTGGAAAGAGTGCGAGGAATAAAGGAGCTTAAAGAAAGGATGCGACAATAAATTCTAGGAAAGATGGAGGAAAACGAAGCGCTCTTAAAAGAATAGATAAGCTGCAAATGCATAAAGCAATATGCAATCGAAACATTTTATTGTTAATGGAAGGGAATTTATTTCCCAACCGAACGTTTAGAGCAGGCATGTCAAACACGCGGCCCGCCGGGAACTGTTCTGCGGCCCGCCAAGATTGATAACCAATACGTTTATTTAACTTTTGACAACACTGGATTCTTTAATTAAAATTATAGTACTTACACGGTGCATGAATTAAATAAACGTATTTCAGAAAACATTTCCATTTATATATAAGGGAAACTATTGCGCATAAATATATATGTCGGAGCCCGATCGTAGAATTGCTGATATCATGAAATGCCCGATCATTTCATGAAATAGTGGCATTTCATGATATGAGCAATTCTACGATCGGGCTCCGACATGTATACACATGTCTCGAGCTCATTCAAATGTACGTACTTTGCGCATGGCAATGAGTCACGAAATGCCAGTAGAGTCTTCTTCTTCTTCTTAAACATCCTTCATCTAGTCTGGACCTATTTGTAAAGGGGGCCTCAGCCCTCTTATCATCAGGTCCATAGGCGTAGTGGGCAGTGGGTGCTGATGCCAGTAGAGTCGGAAGCTATTCGTTAGCAGTTAGTGAACGAATACTGCGTTCTAGTCTAGTTGGCACATAACAATTTTCATCTGTTTTTTTTTTGTTTTGCTGCCCGCGATTTAATATATAATACTTAATATGGCCTTCGGTGGTTAACGAGTTTGACATGCCTGGTTTAGAGTATATACTAAACATTTAAGCTTTCATACAGACGACAATGCTTTTTATTTCTTATGATATTTATTCAAATGAAAAAGAATCAGATGATTTCAGTTGCATCAGATATATTATAAAAAATAAATGCATTTATATCTGTATGTAAACAAAGAATTATTTTACTGTTAGGTTGTGCATATTTTGAGTATCGCAGAGTTTGATAATTTAATTTAATTTTATTCTTATTTATTAAAATTATTTTTATTATGTTAGGTAGAATTCGCCCTAAGGGAAATATTTTGGCCTTAAACTAAAGTGATAAAAATTGGTCAGGCAAGTTGTGGTTCAATTAATCAGTATGGTCGCACCCTTGAGAAAGTGTCTTACTTTAATCAACTCTGGAGCTATGCAACAGATACTGCTGATGTGCGGCATGAGATAAACAGAAAGGAAAAAAATTGTTGCTAGGGCTTTTAAGAATATATGGAAAGTATGGAAAAATAGAGGGCGTGGGTGGCTCAGTCGGTAGCGCGCCAGGCTCGTAATCTGTAGTTCCCAGGTTCGAGTCCCAGCTGGGTCAGCGTTGAGATTTATCTCCGCAAAATTTCCCGCCCTGCCCACGGTCAGTAGGGGACACCGATGGGCTTGGAAAGGCCGCCATCCGTCGGATAGGACGTTAAGCCGTGGTCCCGTGTGCGGGAGAGCCATACCCTGTGCACGTTAAAGAACACGCTGGATGGCCTTGACGGGGGGATACCATCTGTCTCCCAACAGCTGTTCCAGTGGGTCCCCTCCCCCAACCTTCTCTGAGCCTTCGGGGTCCATGTGACCTGGCCATTTAGCCCATGGTGTGCAAAAAAGTGCCGCTCAGAGGTAAAACAACGATATATGCTTAAAGACTAAACGTAGACTGTATAATAGTTTAGTTCTGTCTAATGTTAATTATACCTAGTGAAACTTGGACCCTTTGTAAGCAAGCTAACAGGATTCCTGATGCTTTTGATTCTAGATGTTTACGCAGTATCTTGGGCATTAGGTGGTTCAACACTGTAAGTAATGATGAGTGATGAGGTTAGGCAAAGGAGTTTGCAACCTCCTTTAAGCGGCATATTGTGCAGAGAGAGACTCCGTTGGTTTGGTCATGTTGCTCATATGCAGAACTATAGAGTAGCGAATAGGGTTATGAACAGTGTTCCTAAAGGCCTCAGAAAGAGGAGGAGACCTAGAAATTCGGTGGGCAGAAAATGTGAAACAGGACCTTGTTAGAATTGGTGTGAAGTGGCCGGATGCAGCAGATGTAGCTCAGGACACATGTTTGGAGAACTAAATTACGCAGTCCATTTGGGCCTCCATAGCCGTGGGTTCTTGAGGATTATGTATGCATATATGTGATATCAGATGCACCGAATATATATATATATTTTTGTTTAACGAAATGAAATCTTGGGTTTATTTTATGTTTTTTGTTTTAAGAAGATGATTATTTATTTTCATTTATTATTATGAAAGAATATTTTTAACACGTGTTTTAATAACAAGTTTCTCTTTTTTCGTTTCGTTTTCGGGCATCTTTAGTTGTATTGTGGTATGATGGATGCATGTTTGCTGTTTCCGCAACTGCATTCGTTAATCGAATAATAATTTCATAATTCGACCTAAATATTTCTACCTTGAAAAAGAGATTTTAATTTTGTCCCTTTCTCCTCCCACTGGAAAACTTTTGCCTCTGCCTGAAGCAATCCCCTACCTTGGAAAAATTCCTGACGAAGCCCATGTAGGTATTCTTTCACCCTAAAATATCGGCATACGTTTGCCACGATGGCTCTGATATGAATCTTTTTGAACCATTATAGAATTACTTATTTTAATGGAAAAATAATTTTACATTTTGAATTGAGGAAAAATAAAGAGAGAAGACTGTAAGCATATTGATAATCAAATCAAAATTAGCATTTTTTTTACATTTAGCACATTAACATACAACATGGGTCTTTCCTGACCCTGGAGGAGCGGGGGTGGCTCAGTCGGCAACGCGCCAGGCTCGTAATCTGTAGTTCCCAGGTTCGAGTCCCAGCTGGGTCAGCGTTGAGATTTATCTCCGCAAAATTCCCCGCCCTGCTCACGGTCAGTAGGGGACACCGATGGGTTTGAGAAAGGCCGCCATCCATGGGATGGGACGTTAGGCCGTGGCCCCATGTGCGGGAGAACCATACCCTGTGCACGTTAAAGAACACGCTGGATGGCCTTGACGGAGGTTACCATCTGTCTCCCAACAGCTGTTCCAGTGGGTCCCCTCCCCCAACCTTCTCTGAGACTTCGGGGTCCATGTGACCTGGCCATTTAGCCCATGGTGTGCATAAAAGTGCCGCTCAGAGGTAAAACAACCCAACCTGACCCTGGAATATCTTATTTAAGCTAAAGTGAACGTGCCTAAAACATACCTTTCGCATTCTGCTGAGCAGAGTTCATTCCGAAATTTAGGACGCATTTTTTTGCACTTCGTACATATAAAAATGAATTCTCTTTTCAACATGTCAGTTCTTTTTTTTTTAACGCAAAATGCGACTCAGGAACAACAACTTCCTTTGGAACTTAAAATTCACAAGATCAGAGCGTGCTTGAATGTGTTCAGTAAGTAGTAAATTGTTGCTTTTTTTATGATGTGCTCCTTTGCTAAGTCACATGGAACTTTTTATATGGCTCCAAACCTCGTAAATTTGCTTGTTGATGGAAGGAGCTTCTCGAAACAATGAAAGAATTTAGGCATGCGAAATAAATTATTCAGTAAAATGTCATGTCTTTGTGCTGAAAAATATCTGCGCTGATTTCAGTATTTTTCTACAAGAAAAATTCTTGAGTCTCTCTCGCAGATATTCTCTGCGGCATATTAAACTAAGCGGGATGCTCCTGTCAGACGTCTGCGGCAGGCAGCTTCTTAAGAGATAATTTATTTACTTTTATTATTTATATGTACAGGAAACACTATTTTGTTTTCTTTTGCAAGTTCTATTTCCCATGGGTTGGGTTGTTTTACCTCTGAACGGCACTTTTTTGCACACCATGGGCTAAATGGCCAGTCACAAGGACCCCGAAGACTCAGAGAAGGTTGGAGGAGGGGACCCACTGGAGCAGCTGTTGGGAGACAGATGGTAGCCTTCTGTCAAGGCCATCCAGCGTGTTCTTTAACGTGCACAGGGTATGACTCTACCGCATACGGGGCCTCGGCTTAACGTCCCATCCGACGGAGGCGGCCTTTCCAAGCCCATCGGTGTCCCCTACTGACCGTGGGCAGGGCGGGGAATTTTGCGGAGAAAAATCTCAACGCTGACCCGGCTGGGACTCGAACCTGGGAACTACAGATTACGAGCCTGGCGCGCTACCAACTGAGCCACAACCGCCTCCCTCCCTATTTCCCATGATTCCACAATTATCTCCATCTTTGTGGAATTAGTCTTATATCTATAATTCGACAGTATAATTCTATAATTCGTTTCGTCCAATAACATAATTATATATGATTTACTATTGCCGTCATCTATTTATCATCATGAAGCATTTCCTATGTTGTAATGGTTCCCTGAATAATTAACTGAAATATAAAATAATATAAGAAAAATATAGTGAAAGTCCGAATCGACTGGAGTTGAGCTGACGTCGCCATATTTGAAAAATGGCTGCTTCCTCAGTCCTTTGCACCATTTTTGTAATATATGGGAAACGCTTGCTACTCTTATGGTATGGTTACACGTAAATGAAAATAAAAAGTTAGATCTTTACAAAATTATTCTAATCATTTTATTTAAAATCTTTGCGTTCTGCGAAAATCGAGATTGTAATTTCAGTTATTTCTAAAAGTAAAGTAAGAATCTTTACAGATTACTATTCTAACAATTACAGAGTACACTACAATTGTAATTATTACAGAGTACACTCAATATACTTGTACTTGTATTATTACAGAGTACACTCAATATACTTGTACTTGTATTATTACAGAGTACACTCTGTAATACAGAGTACACTCTGTATTACAGAGTACATTTATTGCAGAGTACTCTGTATTTAGAGAGTATATTATTACAGAGTACACTACAATTCTAATTATTACAGAGTACACTCAATATACAGTACTTGTAATTATTACAATATACAGTACTTGTATTATTACATTATTACATTATTAATGATTACAGTCGACTGTAATAATTACTCTGTAATTATTACAGAGTATTAGAATAGTACTCTGTAATAATTACAGAGTAACTATTACAGAGTACTATTCTAAAAGTAAAGTAAGAATCTTTACAGATGAGCTGTTTCTATGCTATAGAGCTTTTCTGAATTATAAATACATGCATTCTAGTACATGTTCTGAATGCAAATAAGCTTGAGGAGTCAGTATATCATCACAGGAGGATTGGTACAGTCGCTCAAAAAAATATCCGAACACTATAGTTGATTACAGAATTCAGAAAAAATATCTGTCAACGATTTTTTTGAATTAGTGATCACGTGACACGACACGTGATCATTAATTTTAAACTTCGTGTCACGTGACACGAAGGTTGCCAGATCACTAATTTCTAAAAAATCGATGCCAGATATTTTTTCTGAATTCTGTAATCAACTATAGTCTTCGGATACTTTTTTGAGCGACTGTACATATCGTGGGTTTTTCCATTCGGATGAAGACAATTTTTTCTCTAAATTTCATATCGACGGTAAACTAAGAGGGAATACTTCCCTGATAATTTAACAAAAGAGTCGATGGCTTTCTTCAATTTATTTATTACATATTTCATATTTTGCAATGAAAAATTAAGGCAGTGAAACCAAAGGTGTAACAAAAATAACTGGAAGTAAAAAAAAATTTACTATAAAGTGCTAATTAAAAATGCCATAGAATAGAATACCGAATCCAATTTATTTCCATGTCATCATCAAAGAGAGTCAAATAAAGGATACCAATAAAAAATATTGTTAAAAAAATAAATAGAAAGAAGTTCAGTAGCAAAGAATCACAGGATAAGTCCTGTAGACATGGAACTCATGAAATAATGAGCTGAAAAAAATTTGATTTTGGGATGAGTGGGATTCGAACCCAAAATTCTCCAGGAAACTATACCACCAATTCCATCTCTAATGAGGCAACAGAGTTGTCCACTTCCTTAATAGATGGCGCCACTGTGCGAATCAAATAAAAAAATAATTGGAAAGTTTATAACGTCACATAGGCTGAGAAAAGGTTAGCCATTGGTGATGTAATGGTAGCATAACAGGCATGTTTCCTGGAGACGTGGGTTCGAATCCCACTCATGGCAAAACCAATTTTTTTAGCTCATTGTTTCATAAGAAGATCGTTTCATGCAGAAAAGTGAATTTAAATGAAATGTTCGGGTAAGCCATATCCTATTAAAAAATTATGGCTAGTGGGAAAATAATTTCTAGTTTTGCAACCACACTTAATAACGCAACTATAGCGGAAGTCGGGGATACCTGTTTTCTTGCATTGGAATGAATTCATTCTCAACTGATGCACTCTTGCATTAAATTAGACATTGAAAGGTTCTACTGTTTACAACTGTTAATGCTTTTTATCAATTTAGTTTAATATGAAACCAATTTGCCATTGTAGGGAAAAATGTCCTCCAAAGTCCATATTTCAAAATTTTTTATGAAAGCTGAAATACAAGTCTAAACATTCTAAAATTGGGGATAACTCAAATGATATGAAATGTTTTCATTTGATTGTACGTTTTATACTACTTAAAATCAAAGATAAATAAAATCTAGTCCGTATATGAAATATTCGAAACATGTGAATTATGCTGAATGTGATATTTTTCGCTTTAATTGTTTTGCTAAAAGCCCTTCGGAGTGCAGATCAAAATTTGAATAGAACTAAGCTCTGAAGCTTTTTTTTTTCAGCTCGTCTCATATTTCTTAAAGATAAACAAAAACTCAGCAGTTCCAGGCACACGTTTTGAATATCTCGTATACTGACTAGATTTTAGTTATCATTGATTTTAAGTAGTATCAAACGTAAAATCAAATGAAAACATTTCCCATCATTTGAGTTATCCCCAATTTTCGAATTTTTAGACTTGTATTTCAGTTTTCATAAAAAAAATGAAATATGGACTTTGCAAGACATTTTTCCATACAATGGCAAACTGGTTTCATATCAACCAGTATCAGGTTTATCTTGTTTAATATCACAATGGTAAAAAAAAACTTCACGAAAAAATTAGCTGTTATTTGAAACTAAGTCAACAAAAAAAATATAAAGGAAAAGTCTGAATTGCGAGTGTAACTCTTCCTAGTTTGCTGCGTGTAAAATTAAAATGGTTCCATAGCGCCAAAAGAGAGATAATGACGAAGTTTTCGAACCAATTACGAGAATGAAGGATGTTGCTTAGAAAAAGGAAAAGCTACTTACGAACGTGGTAAGAGACGACTTTGTTTTCTCTTCCGAGCACCCATTCTTCACTCCTCTCCACTGCCTCGTTAGTGGGAGCGAAGACGGTCACTTGCCATTGCTGCAGCAACTTCCTCAGCACCTCATCTCTGTTCACCATCTCATGGAACTGAAAACGAAGCACAAATATCGGTTAATAAGCACAACTTCACACATTGCACAAACTTTATCATAAGCTAATATAACGTAATAGCATTTACTACCAAAATTCGGGTTGTTGTTTGGGTTGTTTTACCTCTGAGCGGCACTTTTTTGCACACAATGGGCTAAATGGCCAGGTCACATGGACCCCGAAAGCTCAGAGAAGGTTGGGGGAGGAGACCCACTGGAGCAGCTGTTGGGAGACAGATGGTAGCCTCCCGTCAAGGCCATTCAGCGTGTTCTTTAACGTGCACAGGGTATGGCTCTCCCGCACACGGGGCCACGGCCTAACGTCCCATCCGACGGACGGCGGTCTTTCCAATCCCATCGGTGCCCCCTATTGACCGTGGGCAGGGCGGGAATTTTGCGGAGATAAATCTCAACGCTGACCCAGCTGGGACTCGAACCTGGGAACTACAGATTACGAGCCTGACGCGCTACCGACTGGCCACCCCGCCCCACCAAAATTCGGGACTGATAGGTACAGTACTTGAGGCATTATAGGGACCGAAAAATCCGACAACGGTAAAACCATCCAGCACTTGAACGAGTATACGCACACCCGTTATGAGTACTCCTACTACTCTGAATCATTATGTAGAACCTGAGCATGCTAGTCTATCAGTGGTTCTCAACCGTTTAGGCTTCACGTACCGCCTGGAAATATGTAGGTAACTAGCGTACCCCTTGTATAGATATATAAAACTCTAGTTATAGTATAACAATGGGAATAAAGTAAAACATATATATATATAACATATATCTAGCGACTTTGGAGCTCTCATGGCGTACCCCAAAAATTTTACCGCATACCCCCAAGGAGAACGCTTACCCCACGTTCAGAATCCCCTAGTCTATATAATAAAAGAAGGTGTCTGTGTGTGTGTATGTGGCAGCGAACTCATCGGAAAAACAACGTACACGCTGCAAATTTTCGGAGAATGTTTCTGGTTGTAGTCCGGATTACATTGCTGAATTTCAGGTCGAAAGTCCAAAAGGGGGGCTTGCTAGAAGCAAAAATATTTACCATGCTATTCTTACGGCGGAACGAGTATCGCTATCGAATTTATTGTTGCCATTTACTGCTCCCTAACTGTGAAAGTAAATAATTAAAATAACATTTAAATCTGCTGCCGTTGCCAAATTCCCCACATTTCCAAAGTCATTATTGAGGCGTTCCATTGCAGCTAGGGACCTTATTTTCTAATCGAACATGGGGTCAGGCAGGGGGAACCCGTCTACAAAATTTGGGACCTTTCGTGAAGTACGCGGGGAATTACAGAATGCCAAAATCTGACGAAATAAATATCTCGATCGTTTGCCATGGGCTCTGAGAGCGCGCCGAGTAACCAATGACCTTTGCAACACCGAGAAATTCTTCGTTTTCAAACTGTGTAAAATGTCGGGGGGGGGGGGGGGGGACAATACTCACAAAACTAACCATTAGTGCAGGAAACAACAGAATATGCAGATTAAAAGTGAGATACGAACTGTCACAATTTGTGTAGAAACGAAGCCACAGGCCAAGTGGGAACCTGATTTTTAAACCAATCACCGGGTCACACGGGGGACGCCGTGTAGGAAATTTTGACCGTTGTTGAAAATCTGTGCTAAAGTGTTGGGGGGGAGGGGGGTACTTATAAAATTTACCTTTAGTGCAGTGAAAATAAGAATATACAGATTAAAAGTGACACCAGGGCCGCGCTGGGTACGTTTAGCTAGTAGTTAATAATTGCAATAATGGAAAGCTTTATGACAAAGTTTGTGCAATGTGTCATTTGGAAGTGAATTAAGTTGTTTTACTATTTAACGGCATTTCTTTAACGGAATAGGTTAAATGGCCAGGTCACAAGGACTCCAAATCCTAGAGAAGGTTGAAGAATGGGAGCACTATAGTAAGGTACTTGCAACAAAATGTATGTTACAGCATGTACAATATTTTCAAGGCCAGATTTCGGGAGGGTATGCATGAAGGTCATGTATACCCCCCCCCCCCCCCCCCCCCCCCCCCCGGATGAAGAATGATACTAACCAGAACTGTGGTGAAGTGATAAAAAAATGTGAAATTTATAGTTTTTTGCAAAGGGAGCTAAGAAAATCATGTTATTTTCGTAACGATGTATTGCAATGTAAATAACTTCAATGCATTGATTTGATTATTTGAAGTATATGTACTTCATAATATCTCAAGAAATGAAATGGAATAGCTAGTTGGTACCTTTAATCATAGGTGTAACTCTTCTAAATTATATTTATACTTAATATTTTCCCATAAAAATTAACTATATATTGCATTATTCAGCAATAATATTTTCTGATAAAAAAAGAATACCGAAAATAAGTTCTCGTCCGTTTCGTTTCAACCTAGTCATCTGATTCACTCTAAATTTACTTTCTAGTTATGAACCTATATATATGATGACTAAAATGTTTCGGGGTGATGCAGAAACCTTGACTAGGAAATTTGAGGAACTATTTAGCAGCAGCGAAGCATAGTGGGTTTGGTTGTTTTACCTCTGAGCGGCACTTTTTTGCACACCATGGGCTAAATGGCCAGGTCACATGGACCCCGAAGGCTCAGAGAAGGTTGGGGGAGAGGACCCACTGGAACAGCTGTTAGGAGACAGATGGTAGCCTCCCGTTAAGGCCATCCAGCATGTTCTTTAACGTGCACAGAGTATGGCTCTCCCGCACACGGGGCCACGGCTTAACGTCCCATCCGACGGACGGCGTCCTTTCCAAGCCCATCGGTGTCCCTTACTGACCGTGGGCAGGGCGGGGAGTTTTTCGGAGGTAAATCTCAACGCTGACCCAGCTGGGACTCGAACCTGGGAACTACAGATTACGAGCCTGGCGTTCTACCGACTGAGCCACCCCCGCCCCCGAAGCACAGTGGACAATTGAGAATGGGCTGTTAGGAAATGGTTATTCTCCTAGATCATTGGCTGATTGAGCTCTCTGTCATTTTTCAATCAACCGATGATTTACGGTTAATTTTAAAATGAAATGGTGTAATTGTTGATCCATGATACTTAGTTTTATTGACGAGTAACTGATAATTCGGTAAATCAATTAATTACTTGTAAGAATCATAAAGTCTCAACTGCGCAGTCTCAAGGTCTGCGCAGTTGAACGCAAAACTAATTTATACAGCGCAAAACTAATTCGGAATTAACACTGGCATCTTGACGAAAGCAAGTGAAAAGATAAAATACAATGCTAAGCATTTTAAAATCAATTATTGATTATTAAATTAATAATTAAAACGAATAGTTACAATTAATGGTTTCATTTTAAAATTATGCGTTTTAAAATCATGAATACAGGAGGATAAATACATTTAGCGATAAATAACTATTACTATTTAAAAACAGTATTAATTAACCTCTGAAAATTAAATTTTGTAAACACGAACGTATTTGTTAGCTGGTAAATTTTAAATTTTCGTTTCAGCAGGAAAATTAATTTCCTGAAGTTCATGTTAGGCAGATTAGGTCATGTTACATACTAAGCGGAAGAACGTATAATTCTGGGTGATAATAAATATCAGAAACTCAAGAGAAAAGAAAGGCGATGTTTAACTTAATTCTAATGAACCATTTGGTAAGTTTCGGCGCTTTATGAGTTAAAGTATTCATTCGCATTCGTAGCAGATAAAACATTGGTTTTGAACGAATTCGATCTCCTGTGGTGAAGGGGGGGGGGGGGACGAATAGCTCCGTTTCTGTAGAGCCCTTCTACTAGCAACAGTAGCTGCGGGGATCGGAAGATAAAAAACAACTTGCGCTTTTAATTAAAAGTCCTGGCCTTTTGACTCGGTAGCGCGCCAGGCTCGTAATCTGTAGTTCCCAGGTTCGAGTCCCAGCTGGGTCAGCGTTGAGATTTATCTCCGCAAAATTCCCCGCCCTGCCTACGGTCAGTAGGGGACACCGATGGGCTTGGAAAGGCCGCCGTCCGTCGGATGGGACGTTAAACCGTGGCCTCGTGTGCGGAAGAGCCATACCCTGTGCACGTTAAAGAACACGCTAGATGGCCTTGATGGGAGGCTACTATCTGTCTCCCAACAGCTGTTCCAGTGGGTCCCCTCCCCCAACCTTCTCTGAGACTTCGGGGTCCATGTGACCTGGCCATTTAGCCCATGGTGTGCAGAAAAGTGCCGCTCAGAGGTAAAACAACCCAACCCAACCCTATCGTTGTTTGATTGTGCACTGTATCGCAGCTGTAAATAAAAGGTAGATATGTATATTATATACAAATATGTTTCGCGTGAATAAATCGTCCATTGTGATAGACAGTCATCCTTACAATGAAAGAAAAGTACCCATCAACGTTTAGAAGCACTCATACACAGACAAAAGAAAAACCCGTTTAGCATATATTTATAATAAATCTTGCATGAAGTGGGCCATCAAAGAAACATAAAAAATCAATTAAATTCGAAAGGTACTTCTTTTAATACATTTTGATCGCGAGAAGTTTCTAAAAAAGATTAAAAATGTAATGCTGATGTCCCGAATAAATATATTTTGGCCCCCCTTTTCCCACTTGTGGTTCTTATTATAGAATAACTATGTATAAAGACAATCACCGGGAACTTTAAAGTTGGGTTGGTTTACCTCTGAGCGGCACTTTTTTGCACACCATGGGCTAAATAGCCAGGTCACATGGACCCCGAAGGCTCAGATAAGTTGGGGGAGGGGACCCACTGGAACAGCTGTTGGGAGACAGATGATAGCCTCCCGTCAAGGCCATCCAGCGTGTTCTTTAACGTGCACAGGGTATGGCTCTCCCGCACACGGGGCCACGGCTTAACGTCCCATCCGACGGACGGCGTCCTTTCGAAGCCCATCGGTGTCCCCTACTGACCGTAGGCATGGCGGGGAATTATGCGGAGATAAATCTCAACGCTGACCCAGCTGGGACTCGAACCTGGGAACTACAGATTACGAGTCTGGCGCGTTACCGACTGAGCCACCCCCAATTTTTAATGATGACTGTGGGTTGGTGAGAAGGAGGAATATCATCTGCATCGCCAGCCAGAAGTGGAAGAAGGTGCAAGGATCATCGACGAAGTCGGAGGATGTGGAGACGAGTAATATGTCTTTGGTCGGCATGTGAAGCAGCGGTTGTGTGTATCTTTCGCTCCCGTTAAACGGATTAGGTGGGTTAAGAGGTGTAGCAGATTTGCTAAGCAAGTTAGTCAGGTTGGGTTCTTGACCTCTGAGCTGTAATTTGTGTATGCGGTGGGCTAACTGGACACGTCCACAAGGACAGGAAGGGTTCAGAGCTGAATAGAGAATATTATTTTCCTAACAGCCGTTAGGAAACCACTGAGTATGTTACTTGAAATGCACAAGGTATGGCTCTCCGGCACTCAAAGATCACCCTTTTCAGAAATATACAGGGTGAATCTGAAAAAGTGGGCAAAACTTTACGGGGTGGTAGAACGCAGCTATACGAGCAATATTCGTCATAGAATGTATGGTCGGAACGCAAGCGGTGAGAAGTTAAAAGGTAGTTTTCCACTGTCACATTTAAAGAATGAACACAGGAAGGAGAAGAGATACTTCAGAAAACATTTTATTAACAGGAATGTAATTGAGGTACATGCTCAAAGAAATTGCTCAAAAGAGCTGCCGCCAGCTGTAATGCAGGCTTCACACCTGCGGGATAGGGACCGACGCACATTTGCGAAGACACCAGGCACCTTTTATACCATTTCCAACGCCACCTAGCGGCTCGCCGTCTGCGTTCCGACCATACATTCTATGACGAATATTGCTCGTATAGCTGCGTTCTACCACCCCGTAAAGTTTTGCCCACTTTTTCAGATTCACCCTGTATATATAACCAAAATCACATTCAACTGAGTTAGAGCAAATAGAGAGTTAATAGAAAGGTGGAAAAAAAAAGGACAATATGATTGCGTATAAATGCATATTTTTCTGTTTCAATATTTCATCTATCGTGTTATTTATATTATCTAGCATACTGATATTCAAGACATAACACTTTCAGTATAGATACTGATATTCCAGACATAACACTTTCAGTATAGATACTGATATTCAAGACATAACACTTTCAGTATAGTTATTGGGCTAATTCAGTGGTTTCCAACATTTTTTGTTTCGCGAACACCTTTTAACCAAAAAATGTGTTGCTAATTCTCAGGGTAAAAATGACTGAAAACAGCTCGAAATTAAATTTACGTTACATAATTATAAATATAAAATGTGAAATTTTTCTACCTATAATAATGGAACCGCTAAAATTTAGAGTCTAAATATAAAATTATAACATTCTAATTATAAAATAATTTATCTGCAAGACTTCAAAATAAAATTCTTTATTGCACAAATTTTGTCGAATCGCTGCAGAAACAAACGTATAATGCTTCAAACATGCCCATACTTGTTGCCACAGAGGAAAAATATATTTTCAACATAATTGGACAATTATTTACTGTTTAAGACGCCATTGCAGAATTTTTAGCGCGAAACACCAAATGGGAACCACTGGGCTAAATAATAGGAATGCCAATCTTTTAACCTCGTTAGATTATCACGTTTCTTCATAATCGTTTGGCTTTGTCATGGTATGAATTCTGAGCAAGTCTGAATGTGAATTAATGAGGTTTAATTCCATTTCAACAACATCAGAATCTTTGATTTCTTTGTTACTAAGTTTTGTACAATGGGGCTCGGTGCATCGCTCAAACGATAATCAATTGCCCCAAGAGTTGAAATCTGAGTTCGGAATCCACAAGTGTCGGCTCGCGTATAGGCACTGTGGAACTGCAGCACCCCAATTTCAACTTGATATTATCGATAACATTTAATATAATGGGTCCTTTTTTCTTTAATTCTTAATTCTTTCTTTATACTTGTACAATATATAATCCTTAAGCTTAATGTCAGTAGCCATCCACCAGTTTATGAAAAAGATACAAAAATCTTTGTATGGAACTATGCGCTTCATAATACTAGCGGTGAGGTCTTTGACTGTTGTGCGCATGCGCACATAGGAAGCTACACGCGAGGCTGCAATGGAGAGAGAGCAGTGTCGTTCCCGCAGTGCCGACCCTGGCGTGCTGGTTGAAGGTAGTTTTTTTACTCCGCGTGTGTTTGCTTAAAAACCGTGTACCATATTGTTACGACAGAAGAATCTGGCAACCGAAAGCAAAGTTTCAGCCAACGAATTGAACTTTGGGAGAATTTGGAGAAGAGTGGAGCGTTAACGGTTTTGTATTGTAACGGTCGTTGTGTGTTGTAACGGTCGTGAGTTCGAAAATGGACGGTGAGCTGTTCTGAGACAGTGCGCGTAAGTATCAAGAAGTAACTTGATGTGTTGTGTATACGCGGAAGGATAAAAGTGGGATCTTTTATCGTTAAGTATCAAGAAGTAACTTGATGTGTTGTGTATACGCGGAAGTATAAAAGTGGGAACTTTTATGGCTAACTTCGAATGTCTACACGGACTGTCTTTTTGTTCGGCTAGTGTGTGAAAAGTTATTAGCACAGGACGAGAATTGGTTTACGAGTGAAGATCTTCGGGTGACCTGGTAAATCAAGTAAAAGGTAGTATTTAGTAAAATACACAGAGCTGATATTGTGTGCTCTACGCAGGAAGATTGATGACTTGTGCATGTTAATAGTTGATTTGTTAATAAGATACTTCATCCATATTTCCTTTGTAACAATTTACCTTGTATTGAATTTGGTTTTGAAATATAGCTTTTAATACTCACGCTCAGTGGCTATCCATTTTTGTAATCCGCAACATTTGGTGTCAGAAGTGGGATGATAATTATTTAATTGAATGCCTTTCACTAGAAGTATGGATGAGTTAATAAAGCTGATGACTGATATGAAAGCCGATATGGCTAATAAAATAGGTGAACTTTCTAGTGACCTAAATAATAAAATAGGTGACCTGGCCGCACAAAATACTGAGATGAAAGCCGATATGAAAGCCGATATAGCTGCCCAAAGCGATAAAATAGGTGACTTGAAAGCCGATATGGCTACGCAGATGACTGATATGGCTACACAGATGAATGACATTAAAAGTCAAAATAGCGAAATGGCCGCACAAAATACTGAGATGAGAGCTGAAGTGGCTTCTCAAGTTGGTAAGTTTATTGATCACTTCAAGGATCATAAAACCGAACTCAATAGACAATGCAATAGTTTAAATGTTGAATTTGTCAGTGAAAAAGATGATCTTGATAGTGTTAAGTTAGATTCTAAACATGGAAAAGAAAAAGAGAAAGGCAACGCATATAAAAATGTGGATCTGCTACTGGAAATCAAGAATCGTAGAGATAGCGCAGATAATGCCTTTGACCACGCAACTACTGGTGATGCATGGCAGAGTGTCTATGTCGCTGGTGACATGTCTAGGAACTGTGAGGAACAATCACACAGATCAGAGAGCTGTGAGACTATACAGTACGCTTTGCACTTCAAAATACCTAGGTATACAAGTCTGGCAAGATCTGAAGAGAGATCCACACGAAAGGTATTCTATTCCTCGCCGTCAGCAAAATGTGTCATGGACAATTATCGCAAAGGCAGAGTAACGAGTGGTAATGAGGGGGAACGAAACAGAGTTTACGTTTCGCAGAGTGGTCCGAGTAAAGAAGAGGCGTCCATTCATCATAGAAACAAAGTGCCATTCGACGTTACTGGGGAAGTCGGAGAGATTTTTCCGAAACATATAGCCACACTCGAATCGTTTATAGAAAGTGGGGATTTAAGAAAGAAGAATTCCGAAGAATGGCTTAGAAGCGTAACAGGAGATGCTAGTAAAGGAGCTTCAGGCAGAGACAGTACTTCAAAGACTAACTTTCTGGATGAAACTAAGCCTCAGAGTTACGATCAGAGAGAAGTGAATCCCTCAGATAATTTCAACGTAGCCACGCTGAATTTCTTTTCTGAACAGTCAATGTGCAGATTTGGACATTATAACCATTTAGATTATAAGGATATAGAAAAGTTTTATCACGACTACAAGAGCTCTAAAGTGGACAATATCATGTTACAAAACTCGTCGCTGATCTCCAGAATGAACAATTTGGCAATCATGACTGATGTTTCCCTGGCTAATTACAATGAGAGCTCCAAGAAAGTGAATTCGGAAGAAACAGCAAATATGACCTCCTCGGGTCATGTGTTTTGCTGGAGACCCAAGTGGCGCCATCGGATGGTAGATGAAAACAGCACAGGAGGTGTCGGCAACAAAGTGAGTCTTGTCTTGGCTCCTGCACTTGCTGCTTTAGGTCTCAAGGTCCCTATGATCTCCGGTCGTGCTCTCCAATTGAAGGGATATACTCTGGACAAATTGGAATCCATCCCTGGCTTCACAGTGGACTGCACTAAAGATAAAATCGAGCAGATGATGGAAGACGTCGGATGCTGCATCGTAGGACAGACAGAGGAGCTGGTGCCAACAGATAAGGAGATTTACCGCTGCAAGGATCTGATGGCTACCATAGATAGCGTTCCTCTAATGATATGCTCAATTGTGTCCAAAAAGCTGGCTGAAGGAGTGTGTGCTTTGGTTTATGATGTTGAATTCGGAAAAGGAGCTATTGATCTCATCAGTACAGAAGATGTTGCTGTTGATTTAGTTAAGAAAGTGGTTGCAGCATCACAAGCTCGTGGAATGAAGAGTTTGAGTTGTTCAGCTGTTATCAGCAACATGGATTCACCTCTTGAAAACTCTGTTGACAACTCTCTGGAAGTGATGGAAGCTGTTCAGTGTTTCCTTGGTAACGGATCCTTGGAACTGCAAGAGCTCGTCGAAGAGTTAGGAGGAGAACTTCTGCGTTTTGTGAACATTGTGGATAATAGGGTAGATGAAGCATCACGTGTCCGTAAGGTTCTGCATAACGGCAATGCTTTGAACAAGTTTCGTAACATGTTAATAGAACAAAGAGTATCTGAAGATGTTGCAAGCTGGCTATGTGAAGGTAAAACAGAAAAAATATTGCTAGCAGCCCGACACATCACTGATTTCACTTATACAGGAGAAACAGGTAAGGTTGTCGGATTAGAAGCTGCAGTTCTAGCAAGAGTATGGAAGGAGGAGATGGACCGAAGCGCTAAAAAGAATTATGGAGCTGATATAATTGTTAAGCACCTTGGGGATCAAATTGAATCAGGTGAAATATGGCTGAAGGTTCATCACGACAGTTCTGAATTAAGTGAAAGTCAACTGACAAAAGGGTCAGACTGGAGGATGAAACTCCTCCCTAGATTTTATGTCATTAATGACTTTCATTCCTTGTTACTGTTGATAGAAGTAAAAATCCAAAGAAGAAAACTTTCGACAAAGAAGAAAACTTTTTACAGGTTTTGTACGAAAACTCTTAGTCGATTCTTCTCCCTGCAGAGACATAAACGTGTTCACAAGGGCTATAGGCCTTACACGTATTATGTTTGTGGACGAGGCTTCAGTCAGAAAAGAAATCTACGTCATAATGAGATTCGCTTTCATTTTGACACAGACGTGGTATATCGCATTCGTCGATGTCCAGCTACAAAGTGCAAGGTGGTTCACGTGGATCATTTGGCCCCGTTTCATCGAAGAACTGAAGAAACTTTGGAATCCAGAATTGTTCGGGACGAACAAGACCTAGGAAGGGGGCAGTGTTACGACAGAAGAATCTGGCAACCGAAAGCAAAGTTTCAGCCAACGAATTGAACTTTGGGAGAATTTGGAGAAGAGTGGAGCGTTAACGGTTTTGTATTGTAACGGTCGTTGTGTGTTGTAACGGTCGTGAGTTCGAAAATGGACGGTGAGCTGTTCTGAGACAGTGCGCGTAAGTATCAAGAAGTAACTTGATGTGTTGTGTATACGCGGAAGGATAAAAGTGGGATCTTTTATCGTTAAGTATCAAGAAGTAACTTGATGTGTTGTGTATACGCGGAAGTATAAAAGTGGGAACTTTTATGGCTAACTTCGAATGTCTACACGGACTGTCTTTTTGTTCGGCTAGTGTGTGAAAAGTTATTAGCACAGGACGAGAATTGGTTTACGAGTGAAGATCTTCGGGTGACCTGGTAAATCAAGTAAAAGGTAGTATTTAGTAAAATACACAGAGCTGATATTGTGTGCTCTACGCAGGAAGATTGATGACTTGTGCATGTTAATAGTTGATTTGTTAATAAGATACTTCATCCATATTTCCTTTGTAACAATTTACCTTGTATTGAATTTGGTTTTGAAATATAGCTTTTAATACTCACGCTCAGTGGCTATCCATTTTTGTGATCCGCAACAATATTCTTGAATGTGATAAAGTGTAGAATTAGATTATTATTCTGCTTCCAGCTATTCCATTTGATTCATTTTTATTCGCGCAAATTAAAACAAGAAGAATGGATTTAATTTTTAAATGAATAGATTAAGTTTGAACTGTAACAATTTAGGTTAAAGTAAGTAAAAAATGTTTGATATTGTTCTTTTAGGATTTTATCAAGTTTCTGAATAAATTTTCTTTTTATACATGTTTGTTTCCTTTTACACAATTTTAAAACAAAGGCTAAAAATTTTCTGGAGCAGCACCCCCACTAATTTTAGCTACGAGCCGCCACTGGAATCCACTGCAAAATCTCTCACGAAAATTATACGCCATTTTCTTTGAAGTGTGCAGATTGCATGGCACTTTTTCGTTCGCTGCATTCCCATCAGAAAGATATTAAACGAAAATCACATTTAACTGAATTAATGAAAATGAGTGGAAGCTATATCTGGAGATTATGGTGGTCATGGGAATTGAATGAATCATACTTAACAGAGGCATCTAAACTCGATGAATAGTGATATTGTCATCGTAAAAGCTTTCGTAACAACCGGAGCCAAAACGGGGAGTGCAATATGATTGTGGTTGGATATGCTGTTTAAATTCGATTTCATGAAATTATAGAGTAACATCTGCTTCGTCCAATAGCATCAGTAGACCCAATCCATTCCACGAAAATTATTCGCCAAAGAATTATTCCCCATTGTACAGTCGCTCAAAAAAGTATCAGAACACTATGGTTGATTACAGAATTCAGAAAAAATATCTGGCAACGATTTTTTTAGAAATTAGTGATTTGGAACTTTCGCGTCACGTGACACGAACTTAAAGAAGCGGAAATATCATACTTAATCTCATCATTCAATCTTTATCTAAACAAACCACGAACCGAGAATTGAAAGAGCAGTATTGAATGGTTGCATTTGTCCTACCCGCAAATATTTCCATTTGCCCTACACGCTTTATAAATTCTTTGTACGTAAAGAAGCGGCAATATCATACTTCGAAGTTTTATCAATCTCGCGTGAACACGCTTTATAAATTCTTCAGATCCTCGCTTTAGGGGGTGGGGGGTTCAGTCGGTAGCGCGCCAGGCTTGTAATCTGTAGTTCTCAGGTTCGAGTCCCAGCTGGGTCAGCGTTGAGATTTATCTCCTCAAAACTCTCCGATCTGCCCACGGTCAGTAGGGGACACCGATGTGCTTGGAAAGGCCGCCGTCCGTCGGATGGGACATTAACCCGTGTCCCTGTTTGCGCGAGAGTCATACCCTGTGCACGTTAAAGAACATGCTGGATGGCCTTGACGGGAGGCTGTCACGTGACACGAAGGTTTCCAGATTACTAATTTCTAAAAAAAAACTTTGCCAGATATTTTTTCTGAATTCTGTAATCAACCATAGTGTTCGGATACTTTTTTGACCGACTGTACAGGTACGGTCCATTATTTCATCAGATTCATCAGCACGGTCTTGTATTGCTATCTGCGCATAAAACTACCTTAAACCTGGACCACATAAATCTGCGTAACGTGTTTCAAGTAATCTATATTCCAATTCAACTGATGTTGACAATGTTCGGGCGTTTGAATCGACCTTTGACAGACGCAAATATTTGAGGGTATGGCAACTGCAACCATTCTATACTGCTCTTTCAGTTATCGGTTCATCGTTTGTTTAGATAAAAATTAAATTCAATATAAATCTTAATATTGGAATCGTAACTGAACTGCGATTCATGCTCACAACCTTTTCGGAAACTTCGTATTCCAAACAGTTTGTTTTGTAGTAGTTTGTCTGTCACAACTGATTTTCAATAACGTAATGCTACAAATTTTTAAATGGATGACACTGAGCGTGAGTATAATAAGCATATTTGCAATACAAATTACAATACAATGCAAATTATTCCAAAAATATGGATGAAATAACTTATAAACAAACTAACTGCTATCGTACAAAAATTAATAATCCTTTTTCTGCAGAGTATGCAAGACCAGTTCTGTCTGTTCTACTACATTAATACCTCTTCATTTTATTTGTCATATCTCTTGAATACCTGCACTTCAGGGGTAAACAATCCTTCGTCTTTGATTGGATCACTAGATTAATTGGGGCGGGGGTGGCTAAGTCGGTAGCGCGCCAGTCTCGTAATCTGTAGTTCCCAGGTTCGAGTCCCAGCTGGGTCAGCATTGAGATTTATCTCCGCAAAATTCCCCGCCCTGCCCACGGTCAGTAGGGAACACCGATGGGCTTGGAAAGGCCGCCGTCCGTCGGATGGGACGTTAAGCCGTGGCCCCATGTGCGGGAGAACCATACCCTGTGCACGTTAAAGAACACGCTGGATGGCCTTGACGGGAGGCCACCATCTGTCTCCCAACAGCTGTTGCAGTGGGTCCCCTCCCCCAACCTTCTCTGAGCCTTCGGGGTCCATGTGACCTGGCCATTTAGCCCATGGTGTGCAAAAAAGTGCCGTTCAGAGGTAAAACAACCCAACCCTAGATTTATCAGACTAGCAAAACAAAACAACCATCCGCGCACACACCACATAAAATTACATCTTGTTTTTACTTGTCTGCACTGACTCAGACTATCTAAATCTCCTTTTTTTAATCTGCACAGCTTTTAAAATTGTAATTCTATCATTCTCTTTTTCAGGTCGGTTCTACATTCAAATTCGTTTGTTGTATAAATTTCGCGCAGAAGTATATGCGAGGGTTCATGTCACGTTTTGTCATGAAGTCACTGCAGCGCGTTCATCTGGTTGTAACAGGTTTATATTTATATGACTTTCATAACAAATTTATGCTCGGAAGGAAGGAATCTCACAAGAGTGATAATCATTTGTAGTAATTAGACAAGTGGGAAAAAATCCACCCGTCTACTTTACGGACTCGAACATGGGATCTCCTGGTTAGGCATAATTTGCTTTAACCTTTGAGCTAAGGCTTGGTTGTTTTACCTCTGAGCGGCAATTTTTTGCACACCATGGGCTAAATGGCCAGGTCACATGGACCCCGAAGGCTCAGAGAAGATTGGGGGAGGGGACCCACTGGAACAGCTGTTGGGAGACAGATGGTAGTCTCCCGTCAAGGCCATCCAGTGTGTTCTTTAACGTGCACAGGGTATGGCTCTCCCGCACACTGGGGAGTCATACCCTGTGCACGTTAAAGAACACGCTGGGTGGCTTTGACGGGAAGCTAGCATCTGTCTCCCAACAGCTGTTCCAGTGGGTCCCCTCCCCCAGCCTTCTCTGAGCCTTCGGGGTCCATGTGACCTGGCCATTTAGCCCATGGTGTGCAAAAAAGTCCGCTCAGAGGTAAAACAGCACAACTTAGTTTTGTGCTTTTATTGTTTCCTGTTCTTTGTAAAGTGTTGTATTGATAATGTATTTGACAGTGTTGTGCATTGTGTGTTTATTGTCCTCGTGTATTTCTTTATGTCATAATAAATTTGAATTTGAATATAGAATAGATACTCTCCAGTTGGTTTTTCTTTAAGAAATATTACTGCATGCAGTATGGAGTTAGGATGTACGTATTTCAGGCGCGAAGTGTGACTGGAAGCAATTGAGACTTTGAGACTGCGCAGTTGCGACATTTATGATTCTTACAGGTGATTGATTTATCGAATTATCAGTTAATTGTCAATTATCCAATAGTGTTATGGATCATTAAGTGTATCATAGATCATTGGTTAATTGAAAAGTGATTGATAGCTCAATCAGCCAATGATCTACGAAAATCATCGTTTCTTCAACTGCGGAATCTCATCGTTTCAATTGCTCCCACTACGCTTCGCCTGTGATGTATTTTGTATTACACTGGAAAACACATTTCATCGCTATGGCAATTATACAGAGACTCCATGGTCGGTTTTTACACATAAATCATTTCAACCCCCCAATGGGGCATCAATGCCCCTCAATGGCGAAACCTTTTTTTTTTCACTGGAAGCTGGTAATTCATCTTAACCAGACCCCGACGTTATCTCTGCCCTTTGCGCTATTTTAAAACCACTGCTATAGATTATTTTGAGAGATTCGGTTAAGAAATTAGTGATTTAATATTTTTTTCAGTTGTTGGGTTGGGTTGTTTTACCTCTGAGCGGCACTTTTTTGCACACCATTGGCTAAATGGCCAGGTCACATGGACCCCGAAGGCTCAGAGAAGGTTGGGGGAACCCACTGGAACAGCTGTTGGGAGACAGATGGTAGCCTCCCGTCAAGGTCATCCAGCGTGTTCTTTAACGTGCACAGGGTATGGCTCTCCCGCACACGGGGCCACGGCTTAACGTCCCATCCGACGGACGGCGGCCTTTCCAAGCCCATCGGTGTCCCCTACTGACCGTGGACAGGGCGGGGAATTTTGCGGAGATAAATCTCAACGCTGACCCAGTTGGGACTCGAACCTGGGAACTACAGATTACGAGCCTGGCGCGCTACCGACTGAGCCACACCCGCCCCATTTTTTTTTTCAGTAAACGTTTGTTATTAGTAATATAGATTAGAAGACATTATCAGGAAACCGTTAGAAGTATAATGCAATTTATTTACCTTCAAGCAATGTGTCTTTTTAAAAGTGATGCTGAGTCATGCAGGAAAGAACTAAAAACGCTTTACTATAAAGAGACGGCGAACTACGTAATAAAGAAGTGAATGGAATTTGAAGGGTAAAGAATGCAAATTAAAAAGTAATCCTACACGGAACTGGGGAAAAGAAATTTCGTTGGGATAAACGTAATTTGTTTTGAATTGGTGAAATTGATTTTTAGGTGGGAATAAACAAATTATGGTATTTATGAATTCCATCTAAGAAGCATTGTGCTGGAAGTTGATGTAAATAACAATTTTGAGTAAACTGACTCCTTGGAAATAAATGTGCAATTTATTCGTGTGTTTTCTGAAAAAAAAAACAAAAGATTCATTTTCTTGTATTTTCCATAATTACCTTTAAATTAGGATTCTTTGCTTCAAGAACAGAAATTGAAACATAATTTAAATATTGATATGGGTCGGAGTACAGTCGCTAAAAAAATATCCGAACACTATGGTTAATTACAGAATTTAGAAAAAAATATCTGGCAACGATTTTTTTTAGAAATTAGTAGTGATCTGGCAACCTTCGTGTCACGTGACACGAAGGTTGCCAGATCACTAACCAGAAATTAGTAGTGATCTGGCAACCTTCGTGTCACGTGACACGAAGGTTGCCAGATCACTAATTTCTAAAAAAATCGTTGCCAGATATTTTTTTCTGAATTCTGTAATTA
The DNA here is from genome assembly GCA_038380435.1 of Ryuthela nishihirai. Lineage (NCBI taxonomy): Eukaryota > Metazoa > Arthropoda > Arachnida > Araneae > Heptathelidae > Ryuthela > Ryuthela nishihirai. The sequence goes on along the minus strand of JAWZYU010000001.1, from coordinate 17,555,973 downwards.
ACCATAGTGTTCGGATACTTTTTTGAGCGACTGTACCTGTTGCAAACAGCAATTGTGTCTTTCGAAAGTTCAGTGTTGAAATAATTCGGACATCGTGTGCCCCTTATTCTTTTCCCGACTGCTTTTCATAAGGCAGCGTAGAATGAATAGACAGTAAGTAACCTACAATTAGTCCCTTAGAGGAAACGCGAATGAAGGAATTCACTGCTTTGGGATTCAAAAGGAAACACGTTCTCTAGCTTCTCTTTCTGAGATGCATTTTTAGTTTCGGTTATTACGTTGTTTTGTGTTGTTTTACCTCTGAGCGGCCTTTTGCACACCATGGGCTAAATAGCTAGGTCACATGACCCCGAAGACTCGGAGAAGGTTGGGAGAAGGGACATACTGGAACAGCTGTTGGGAGACAGATGGTAGTCTCCCGTCAAGGCCATCCAGCGTGTTCTTTAACGTGTACAGGGTATGGCTCTCCCGCACACGGGGCCACGGCTTAACGTCCCATCCGATAGACGGTGGCCTTTCAAGCCCATCGGTCTCCCCTACTGACCGTGAGCAGGGCGGGGAATTTTGCGGAGATAAATCTCAACGCTGACCCAGCTGGGACTCGAACCTGGGAACTACAGATTACGAGCCTGGCGCGCTACCGACTAAGCCACCCCCGCCCTTGCTCTTTCTGAGATGCATTTTTAGTTTCGGTTATTACGACTTGCTCTCCCATTCATTTTTGTGTTTTAGGCGTCCTATCTTTTATAATTACCATTCCAAACTAAATAATTATTGTTTATTCACAGCCTATATATTGTGAACAAGTAGAGCAGCCAAATGGTACACGACAGCTCTATCAACCATTGGAGGTTACTTTAACACTTGCTTAGTTTGGCAGGAGACTTTAGTGCTTGGTAGCTGAACCAGAAGTGTATGGATACCTGATAACGCTCATTACGTTTAAATAGTTCGTGGAACATGCTCTCGTGTATCACGGAAGTTATAGAATACAGCTCAGACTATTGACATAGCTTCCATACACAAACAACAGTTCGTTGCTCGTTACTAATTGCATTCACAGTGTTAATTTAGAAGTCCACTTCTAAGATAAAACTAAAACACATTAAGAATCCTGAAGATGTGTATTGCATTGGACTCCCTTCAAGAGCTTCTGCACCATCGGCCACATTTTCCAAAACAATTATATGGCGGGGGTGGCTCAATCGGTAGCGCGCCAGGCTCGTAATCTGTAGTTCCCAGGTTCGAGTCCCAGCTGTGTCAGCGTTGAGATTTATTGATCTCCGCAAAATTCCCCGCCCTGCCCACGGTCAATAGGGGGCACCGATGGGCTTAGAAAGGCTGCCGTTCGTCGGATGTGACGTTAAGCCGTGGTCCCGTGTGCGGGAGAGTCATACCCTGTGCACGTTAAAGAACACGCTGGATGGCCTTGATGGAAGGCTACCATCTGTCTCCCAATAGCTGTTCCAGTGGGTCCCCTCCCCCAACCTTCTCTGAGCCTTCGGGGTCCATGTGACCTGGCCATTTAGCCCATGGTGTGCAAAAAAGTGCCGCTCAGAGGTAAAACAACCCAACCCAACAATTCCAAAACAACGTATACTAAGAAATTCGTTCGTTTGCATTCTTTATCATTTAAAGGACCGTTTAAGCAGGATACTTTAACTACTTCTAACTTAACCAGAATTGCCTAGATACGTGATAACTCTCTTTATCTTTAATGAGCTCGTGGAACATGTTCTCGCGTAACGTGGAAGCCACGGGGTAGAGCTCGGATGGTAGGCAGAGTATCCAATTACATGTCTGAATTATGGCCGGATGAGCATCGGAGCACGCACACCTGCGCGCCAAATAGAAGACCTTCTTGATTGCATTCCAAGCTTTCTCTGGCGAGCGTCCATTTTTTATGGGTAGAATATTGGCGAAAGAGTGCAGCTGAAGGTGAATTATTCCATAGGTGCTCTGAAGCTCTTTTAAGGCGGGGATTGTTTGCATTTCTCCGGTTAGTTCAACAATGCTTCGAAAGATAATTTGAAAAAGCATTTATTTATTTTTCAGGGTTTCCAAATTTGTACAGTCGCTCAAAAAATGATCCGAACTCTATGGTTGATTACAGAATTAAGAAAAAATATCTGGCAACGATTTATTTAGAAATTAGTGATCTGGCAAACCTTCGTGTCACGTGATTACAGAATTCAGGAAAAATATCTGGAGCGTGTACAGCAACTGTACACGCTCCAGTTACCGTTCACAGCAAACTGGAGCGTGTGCAGTTACTGCACAGCAAACTGGAGCGTGTGCAGTTACTGCACAGCAAACTGGAGCGTGTGAAGTTACGCACAGCAAACTGGAGCGTGTGTAGTTACGCACAGCAAACTGGAGCGTGTGCAGTTACTGCACACGCTCTAGTTTGCAGTGAACGATAACTGGAGCGTGTGCAGTTACTGCACACGCTCCAGTTTGCTGTGAACGGTAACTGCACACGCTCAATATTTCCGTGAGTGAGCCCACACGATCTAGTATCAAAATAATATGACCACCTACAGTCGCTCAAAAAAGTATCCGAACACTATGGTTGATTACAGAATTAAGAAAAAATATCTGACAACGATTTCTTTAGAAATTAGTGATCTGGCAACCTTCGTGTCACGTGACACGAAGGTTGCCAGATCACTAATTTCTAAAAAAATCGTTGTCAGATATTTTTTTCTGAATTCTGTAATCAACCATAGTGTACGGATATTTTTTGAGCGACTGTAATTGAAAATATTTTATGATAATAAATATATAGATGATATTATAATAGGAGTATATTTATGATTTCACAACGCTGACGGATATTAGCCGAAAATATTAATGATTAAATTGCTGGGTTGTTGGGTTGTTTTACCTCTGAGCGGCACTTTTTTGCACACCATGGGCTAAATGGCCAGGCCACATGGACCCCGAAGGCTCAGAGAAGGTTGGGGGAGGGGACCCACTGGAACAGCTGTTGGGAGACAGATGGTAGCCTCCCGTCAAGGCCATCCAGCGTGTTCTTTAACGTGCACAGGGTATGTCTCTCCCGCACACGTGGCCACGGCTTAACGTCCCATCCGACGGACGGCGGCCTTTCCAAGCCCATCGGTGTCCCCTACTGACCGTGGGCAGGGCGGGGAATTTTGCGGAGATAAATCTCAACGCTGACCCAACAGGGACTCGAACCTGGGAACTACAGATTACGAGCCTGGCAATTAAATTGCTGCTTGAGGGCGCTGCAGTACTTGTGTGACTGGGAGTAACATATTTAAAAATCATTTAATGTAAATTCTGTCGTTTCGAAATTTATTTATTTCTCGAGAGATAATATTTGCAATGCGAATAATGTGTTAATAACGAGGAAATTAACAAATTATTCCTGCTTTAAAATTTATATTCACTTTCTTTAAAATTATTTCATAAAAACATTTTGAGTAATATTTTGCTCATCATATGTAATTTCACACCTTTTATGTACAGGTATTACACTAGGTGACTGGCAAAAAATCTGCAATAGTCAAAATGGCATGGCGTAGAAAAGGTGGGTTGGGTTGGATTGTTTTACCTCTGAGCGACACTTTTTTACACACCATGGGCTAAATGGCCAGGTCACATGGACCCCGAAGGCTCAGAGAAGGTTGGGGGAGGGGACCCACTGGAACAGCTGTTGGGAGACAGATGGTATTCTCCCGTCAGGGCCATCCAGCGTGTTCTTTAACGTGCATATGGTATGGCTCTCCCGCACACGGGGCCACGGCTTAACGTCCCATCCGACGGACGGCGCTTTTCCAAGCCCATCGGTGTCCCCTACTGACCGTGGGCGGGGCGGGGAATTTTGCGGAGATAAATCTCAACGCTGACCCAGATGGGACTCGAACCTAGGAACTAAAAATTACGAGCTTGGCGCGCTACCGACTGAGCCACCACCGTCCCCATTAGAAGAGGTGATTTCAATTATTATTAACTTGCTATTAGGTTGTGTAACTAATAGACCTCCTTGAATTTGATTGACTTTCATAAAGTGATATCTTTGTCTTATCAACCAATTTATTTCTATGTGATTGGTGGTATTAGCTTTAGCTAGTTTAGTGGTAAGAGAGCGCAGTTACTATTTCGAGTGAAATTACTCATATGGGTTATGTGTTAGCTCTAACTTATTTAGTGGCCAATATTATTACTTGACCAGCTTTAATTGATTAAGTAGTTAAAATTCCTATCCTACTTTTACCTGATTTAGTGGGGGCGGTGGCTCAGTCGGTTGCGCGCCAGGCTCGTAATCTGTAGTTCCCAGGTTCGAGTCCCAGCTGGGTCAGCGTTGAGATTTATCTCCGCAAAATTTCCCGCCCTGCCCACGGTCAGTAGGGGACACCGATGGGCTTGGAAAGGCCGCCATCCGTCGGATAGGACGTTAAGCCGTGGTCCCGTGTGCGGGAGAGCCATACCCTGTGCACGTTAAAGAACACGCTGGATGGCCTTGACGGGGGGATACCATCTGTCTCCCAACAGCTGTTCCAGTGGGTCCCCTCCCCCAACCTTCTCTGAGCCTTCGGGGTCCATGTGACCTGGCCATTTAGCCCATGGTGTGCAAAAAGGTGCCGCTCAGAGGTAAAACAACCCAACAACCCAACCCACTTTTTTTCCCTATTTAAGGTAAAGTAAAAATTGGCAATCATCACTATGGATATCAGATGATGACTGAATATTTGACTCGCGAAATAATATTGTCTTAACTTCTAAAATTCTGTCGTATGAGGGGGCGGGTGTGGCTCAGTCGGTAGCGCGCCAGGCTCGTAATCTGTAGTTCCCAGGTTCGAGTCCCAGCTGAGTCAGCGTTGAGATTTATCTCCGCAAAAATTCCCCGCCCTGCCCACGGTCAGTAGGGGACACTGATGGACTTGGAAAGGCCGCCGTCCGTCGGATGGGATGTTAAGCCGTGGCCCCGTGTGCGGGAGAGCCATACCCTGTGCACGTTAAAGAACACGCTGGATGGCCTTGACGGGAGGCTACCATCTGTCTCCCAACAGCAGTTCCAGTGGGTCCCCTCCCCCAACCTTCTCTGAGCCTTCGGGGTCCATGTGACCTGGCCGTTTAGCCCATGGTGTGCAAAAAGGTGCCGCTCAGAGGTAAAACAACCCAACAACCCTACCCACTTTTTTTCCCTATTTAAGGTAAAGTAAAAATTGGCAATCATCACAATGGATATCAGATGATAACTGAATATTTGACTCGCGAAATAATATTGTCTTAACTTCTAAAATTCTGTCGTATGATGGGGCGGGTGTGGCTCAGTCGGTTGCGCGCCAGGCTCGTAATCTGTAGTTCCCAGGTTCGAGTCCCAGCTGAGTCAGCGTTGAGATTTATCTCCGCAAAATTCCCCGCCCTGCCCACGGTCAGTAGGTGACACCGATGGGTTTGGAAAGGCCGCCGTCCGTCGGATGGGACGTTAAGCCGTTACCCCGTGTGCGGGAGAGCCATACCCTATGCACGTTAAAGAACCCGCTGGATGGCCTTGACGGAAGGCTATCATCTGTCTCCCAACAGCTGTTCCAGTGGGTCCCCTCCCCCAACCTTCTCTGAGTCTTCGGGGTCCATATGACCTGGCCATTTAGCCCATGGTGTGCAAAAAAGTGCCGCTCAGAGATAAAACTCTGTCGTATGACGAAACCTTTATAATTTAACATGTCCGTCGTTGTTTTCCTAAGTTCCTTTATTCAAACACTTTTTATAAAAATTACATAAATCTGCACTCAGTGATCAATGAATTATGACCTACACCCCTTCGTATTACGTTAGTGGAAGCTACATTCGACGCTTCATACTTTCTAAAATTAGCGTTTTTATGAGAAAATACGAAATGAGATAAAGACTTCAATCAAGCCTGTCTAAATCTTTATATTCAACAAGATTCACTTTGTATTTAATGAGTAATGGAAATTTGAATATCTTTACCAACAATTTGTCTTAAGAAATTGAAAATATCGAAATAATTATTTATACACACTTTTTAAATATACAGGGTGAATCTGAAAAAATGGGCAAAACTTTACGGGGTGGTAGAACGCAGCTATACGAGCAATATTCGTCATAGAATGTATGGTCGGAACGCAAACGGCGAGCCGCTAGGTGGCATTGGAAATGGTATAAAAGGGTCGGTCTTCGCAGCCAACGGCATTTCTACCGTGGATTGCCGAGAGGATGGCTGGTTATACTAACCACGAAATGGCGGATATGCACTTTGTGTACGTTATTTTTATGCTGTTGGGTGCGAGGACCGACCCTTTTATACCATTTCCAACGCCACCTAGCGGCTCGCCGTTTGCGTTCCGACCATACATTCTATGACGAATATTGCTCGTATAGCTGCGTTCTACCACCCCGTAAAGTTTTGCCCACTTTTTCAGATTCACCCTGTATATATATAATAGTTTGAAATAATGCTTCTTATTCAAATTATAATTGACTTGTGAGGTAAATTCTACGTTTGGCATTGCTGTTGTTAAATATTTAAACTTCTATAACTCTTTAAACCCAAGGAATATTGATGAAACGTAAGATTTAGATAACCTCTATTGGGATCTTTAATTTATCTTCAGTCACAGTTTCTCATAAAATGTTTATTTCAGAAGTTATAGAGCAGGGGTGGCCAACCCGCGGCCCGCCTTGAACATTTTTCCGGCCCGCGAGATTCATCACACTTTTACAAAATATATTTATTTTATAATGGCCAAAGTACTGAAAAATAATGTATTAAAAAAATACATTATTTGTGCATCCATATATTCAAAAATCAACTGTCGAAATTATGAGAAAAAATTAATTTTGATTTTAAAATAATATTCTTGCGAATATATGACAGATATTGCCTGTTTTATCTGAGTTTACAGTTATGAGTTCGCAGAATAAATAAATTATATTCTGCGAATTCATGATGTTTCACTCTTAAGTGACCTCAGTGACGCAGTGACCATCCCTAGATACGCACAGTTGGATTGTTGATAGCAGAGCAGTGCACTTTACAATGTGCGTTTAGTATCATTATTATTATATTATCTACGTTTACATGTAAGAATAATAGTAAACATAATAATAATAACTCATTATATTTCAATTTTTCACTCCAAAAAAAATGTCTATAGTGGGTCTAAATCTAATATGGGGATATATAATTTTGTATGCGGCCCGCGGAGTTATGATGCATTTCCAAAGTGGCCCGCAAGATCATTTGGGTTGGCCACCCCTGCTATAGAGTTTCAAAGTTAGCTTTCACTGGCATAACATGGAAAGGGGGATGTCATGTTAATGGTGGCTGAGCGTATATGCTTTAAAAAATTCCTCTAATGGAATATTTTCTTATTTCATATTATTTTGAATAAAAAATATTCAGTTGTTTATAATTCATTATTTTACGATTATGTAAAATAATGCAATTATTTTCATAATCGTATGTTCGTACGTTTCATAATCGTACGTTTCATAATCGTATTTCTTACGATAATGTAAAATAATGCAATTTATTATGTAAAATAATGCAATTATCATGGAAGTTGCATATTTTTACATAATCGTATGATTTATGTAAATCGTATTTATTATTTTACATAATCGTACGATTATGTAAAATAATGGGATTATGTAAAATAATGGAAGTTGCATTCTATTCACTGAAGACATCCTGCTCCATCGATATTCTTACATTCGTTATTGAGGACTCCTCAGCTATCTCGCATCCTTATAGAGCAAACAGGCATCCTTATAGAGCAAATCATTAAAAATTAATGATTTGCTCTATAAAGCATCCTTATAGAGCTTCATTTTCGTATGAAATGAAGCTCGCATCCTTATAGAGCTTCATTTTCGTATGTGCAGATGTGCAATTGTAACATATGCAGCAATATCTTTCATAATCCGCTGCTACTTTATAAACTGAACATGTTTCTGTACACTAAACGAAATGCTTAGAGAATGCATTTATTTAACAACTTCTTATTTAAGGATTATTTCCTCAAGTTAATGTTTTTCATAAAAATTTTAATGTTTTAAATTATAATATAATTCATGAAGAAGATAGTCTGGAAATTTACATTCGCTAGAAGTTGAAGTGTAGAAAAGGATAAAAAGGTTTAAGTTCTTAAATGCTAATTTTCGCGTTGAAATGAAAGATGCCTTTCATTATATCTGTTTTCAGTTTTGACTGCTTTTTGTACTTCAGAAAAATAAACTTTTAACTTAAAAAAGAGAATATTTAATTCTGGGAATTAATTTAATGCTAGAATTATGAGGCACATGAACAGGGTCACGCAATAAGCTACTAAAAGGGGCCTGAAAAAATTAAGTTTACTGTGCCACGATATTTTATATTCGAACATTGTGCAAACACTGTTCTTCTCAGCTTTAAACAGTCACTTTTGTAAACTAGTGCTAGTATAATGTTTTCACCATATCAAATTCATATTTATTTTTTTTGGGGGGGGGGCTCAATCGGTAGCGCGCCAGACTCGTAATCTGTAGTTCCCAGGTTCGAGTCCCAGCTGGGTCAGCGTTGAGATTTATCTCCGCACAATTCCCCGCCCTGCCCACGGTCAGTAGGGGACACCGATGGGCTTGGAAAGGCCGCCGTCCGTCGGATGGGACGTTAAGCCGTGGCCCCGTGTGCGGGAGAGCCATACCCTGTGCACGTTAAAGAACACGCTGGATGGCCTTGACGGGAGGCTACCATCTGTCTCCCAACAGCTGTTCCAGTGGGTCCCCTCCTCCAACCTTCTCTGAGCCTTCGGGGTCCATGTGACCTGGCCATTTAGCCCATGGTGTGCAAAAAAGTGCCGCTCAGAGGTGAAACAACCAAACCCAACCTATTTATTTTTTAACGTTCCCTTCAATCAGAATAATAAATATATAACTCATTTCGACTTTCGCAATTTTGGGGCCTATTAAACTTATTGTAGCTTAGAGCCTCTTAAATTTATCATATCTTATGGTCTAAGAAGGTCCAAGTCCAGCCCTGCACGTGAACCATCGTTTGAAATCAGAAAGCGAAACCTTCTTTATAAGCGAAAGAGAATGGCCGAACATATTAGGTCTTCAATTATTGGAAACTTTGTTGGCGTAAAACAGAGGGAAAACCGAAACAACGGTGATGGTGAACATGATCACATTCTAATGCTATAGAGACAGCTGAAAGTCATGGGGATAACTTCAAAAAGTAGCTTTTATTAGAAAACTATCGAAGCAAACAGATAAACGAACTGTAAATTGAGAATGTTTTGAAATAAGGTTAAGGCTAAGGTTGTCAACAGCCTTATATTCAACTGTGGTGATTAGGTTCATTGATGGCCGCCTGGTGGACTGAGGAAGATAATCTGGGACAAATTTGGTTTCCTGTCCAGCTTTCATAATCTTTAATAATAATTAAAGTTGCGCTTTTAAAATCAGGGTCGAGTTTAGATATTTTCATGCCCTAGGCACGAAAGCGTATCCTGCTACCCTAATCTAAGCTCCCATTCCCTGTCCCTCAGATCCTCAAGTCACGTGTCTGGTTTCCCTTTGCCAGGACGAGGCTCTTGATTAAAAAGAGGTATACAATTTATTTAATTTCATTTACCTACTTTGTTAATTAAATTATTACACTCATTTTATGATCTGATAAGTTAGTGTAATGAAAGCTCTCTATAATAACACTGAGTCATATGTGAGAGTTGGTACGTCTTGCAGCGATTGATTTAGCATTGCTAGTGGAGTTAGACAAGGGTACATTTTGTCTCCTTTTCTCTTTTGTTTGGTTATTGATTATGTTTTGCGAAATTCCTTGCAAGGGAAAGGTTTTGACCTTAAATGATCAAGAGATTTCAAAATTTCTTATTTAGATTATGCAAATGATTTGGCGCTGTTGGCTAATGATGTTGATGAGATGAATTCGTTCATTAGGGCTGTTGATGAGACTGGTAATAGAGTAGGTTTGGTGATAAACAGAAAAAAAAACTAAAGTGATGAAAATTGGCCAGATACATGGTGCTTCAGGTGCTTTGAATGGTTGTACTATTGAGCAAGTGTCTCAGTTTAATTATCATGGAAGTTATATAGCAGATACTGGTGATGTGCGGCAAGAGACAAATAGAAGAAGAGGGATTGCCGCTGGGACTTTTAAGAATCTATGGAGAGTGTGGAAAAATAGGCGTATACACCTAAAGACTACAATTAGGTTGTACAACCTCCTTTGAGCAGCATATTGTTCAGAGAGAGACTGCGTTGGTTTGACCATGTTGCTCGTATGCAATAGCTGCAGATTGGCAAAGAGGTTTATGAACAGTGTGCCTAAGCGTTTCAGAAAAAGGGGGAGACCTAAAAAGCGATGGGAAGACAATGTCAAACAGGACCTTGGTAGAATTGGCCTAGAGTGGCCAAATGCAGCAGCTGTAGCTTAGAAGACACACGTCTGGAGAGGAAAATTACAGTCTGGTTGGACCTCCAAAGCCCATGGCGGCTGCATGAGGATTTTGTATGTATGTACTCATTTTATTTCATGATCAGAATTCTCTAGATTTTATGTGCAATAATAATCCGCGACCCTAGAGCGCTTCAAAGGCTCAATGCATTGTTACTATCCTTGATTAGGGAATAGAAACTTTCACAAAGATGTCGGATTGCACGAATTGCAAAAGATGGTAAATTTATGTCCTCGAGAACAATTTTCAGTAGGATGTTTATAAAACGTGATGAAGGCTTATGACGGAATGGTGTTCAGGTTTTTTTTCTAGCGAAGACCAATTTCTTTGTGGGGGAACTTTAGTGATTCGCATTAGCAGAACCTAAGCACCTGAAATCCCTTGAATTAACATTAAGTAAACATTTATTCAATTTTTATTTCAAACAAACTTTGAAAATTTATTGCTAATAAAGGTTTCAACAATACCCCGAACAACACTTTTGTTTCCCATTTTATTATTATTATTTCCCATTTTGATTAAGCAGTGGTTGAAAGGAATATTGAAAACACGACTGAAATTGCTTCTTCATATTCTTAATATTAAAATGATAAATTGTGAAATCAATATTAATACCAAAATTATAAGTAGCAGAAGTTATCAAAGAAGCATTTCGACTTTTCGATGCACCAGTCCAGGATTTAACAGGTATGCTCAAATGGAAGATAGCTTAAGAAAATTTGTGGCCAGGAGAAATATAAGAGATTTACTGTATGAGAGATATGTATATGTTGGTTTAACAAAATATTGATGCGCGTCTTTTAAACTGAAAGTCTCTTCGGTTCAATCAACATTCCCCGTCACCGCCCCCCCCCCCCCCTCCATGAAACACACACACCACCGCCACTTTCCTCATATTTCCATTCTCGAGGAAAACCGCAAACAGGTTATACTTAAATCTTCGTATGCATTACTGATTCGTAAGGAATTTTAGCAGAGTTGAATTTAAAGAATACATATCCAATGACATGCATAACAGAGAGATCAGATTTCAAGACTCATGCGATTGCTCTGAACGTCATTTATATACAGGCCCACATGTAGGAGGGGGACAAGGGGTCTATGCCCCCTTTAAGAATTCTAGTAATCCGAATGGACGCTTAAAAGGAGCGAAAAATATTTGTAAAGTAGTAGATTTTCGATTATCCGGGTTGGATTACTCGGGATGTTGAGCAAAAAAAAAATTGTATGCCAAAAAATATTTTGGGATACGAGAAATCGACTGCTAAAATAAACGCAGTAAAAGATTTCAAGCAGCACAATGATTTCAGCAAATTTCATTGAAAGGAAAATGCAAACTTCCTTGTTTTCGCATTTTAAATCAATAAAGTAAAATTATTTAATGTAATTTAAATGAATAAAGTAAAATATTTAATGTAATTCAAATGAATAAAGTAAAATTATTTAATGTATTTTAAATGAATTTAGTAAAATTATTTAATGTAATTCAAATGAATAAAGTAAAATTATTTAATGTAATTCAAATGAATGAAGTAAAATTATTTAATGTAATTCAAATGAATGAAGTAAAATTATTTAATGTAATACAAATGAATGAAGTAAAATTATTTAATGTAATACAAATGAATGAAGTAAAATTATTTAATGTAATTCAAATGAATGAAGTAAAATTATTTAATGTAATACAAATGAATGAAGTAAAATTATTTAATGTAATTCAAATGAATGAAGTAAAATTATTTAATGTAATACAAATGAATGAAGTAAAATTATTTAATGTAATTCAAATGAATGAAGTAAAATTATTTAATGTAATACAAATGAATGAAGTAAAATTATTTAATGTATTTTAAGTGAATTTAATAAAATTATTTAAAATAGTTTAAATGAATAAATTAAAATTATTTAATGTAATTCAAATGAATAAAGTAAAATTATTTAATGTAATTCAAATGAATAAAGTAAAATTATTTAATGTAATTCAAATGAATAAAGTAAAATTATTTAATGTAATTCAAATGAATGAAGTAAAATTATTTAGTATAATTTAAATGAATAAAGTAAAATTATTTAATGTAAATTCTGTACGATATATCTGTACTATATTCTGTACTATATTCTGTACTATATATTCTGATACAATATTCTAACAAAATTATTCAGTTTTTATACGTTTTATGTGATTGGTTAAATAACCTGAAATTCGATTATTCTATATTATTTTTTCCCCATTTATTACGGATAATCGGAGATCTAGTATCATAGGTACTTTTCGAGATATTGTTAAAGACGACTGGAAAAGAGAAAAAAAATTTATGCCGGAATGTCTTTCTGGCTCGATCTTGCCTTCGTTTTCACTCAGATTTCGAACCTCTGCCCCCCCTCACCCCCCCCCCTTCATTTTTACTAGCTCTGATCCCGAATACAAAAAGTGGAAACTAAAAAAAATTAATGAAATAAAATATTCCAATAAAAGCAAACTTTAATTGTTTTATGCTAATTCGTTACCAAATTGGTTTAGATTTAAAAAATGTTAAAATAATGAAATGATCTCATAATTTTCAGTCGGATTCATAAAGCAACAAATGATTTCATGGATAGCAAATTATATGTGCTGACAAAACATTTCCTTTTGTATTTCCTCTAAATAAGCTTTTATTGAAGCAACGAAGAGCACTTAATAAATGTTTTCTCCTTGAGAGATTAAATGCTCTCATCCCTCAAAGGTGGCTTATTTAGTCAAATGTTGAATGATTTGGAAGTGAAATACGAAATCCCATTCACTGCAGCAGCTCATCTGGAAATCTCCATGTAAATAATGATGCATGAACATTTTTTTTAGGGTGGAGATAACGACTAACGTCTTAAATGAATCGATCAGTATAAGAGCATTATCGTTGGGATTGATATTAATCTTAAGGAAATCATATATTCGCAAATTAATTAAGGAAAAAGTTAAATATTAACCACTGTATTTTCATTTGATTACCTCTATGATTTCGTAGCTAATGACATGGAAAATGGAAATGGACTTTACAGTAGTTTAGGAAAAATCTCAGTTACGTGTGTACTACTCTTTTCGTTTGAATTCTGGCAACCTTAAAAAATCGACAAAAAATCATAAAGAATTACTCCGGGATCTAAATGCGAATTTAGTCAAACGGTATAAGTTGAAACTTGTAAAGTTTATGACTCGATAATAAACTACCAAATTATTTTTAATGATCATGACTTTAAAAACATTATAATTTGGCATTGTGGAAATGTGACATAAAATCAATTAGTCTAAAATTAGGCCTGTTCAACTCATCTATTACAAAAAACACCAAAACTTGGGGCTTATAAATCATATTATCAGGATACTGAATCTGGCTCTTTCTTTTCAATTTTTGACCAAACTCTTTTAGGTGCATAACTAAATAATTTCGCCAATTCAAAGTACTCATTAAAAATGTATATTTGTTTTTTAATCAAGATATTTATTGATACCGAAAAATATGCTATGTTTTTTGTTTTCGCGTTTATGTAAATAATTTTTACTGCGGTTCCTTAAGAATAGTTAGCCTCTAAGCCCCAGGGGCGGGGGTGGCTTAGTCGGTAGCGCGCCAGGCTCGTAATCTGTAGTTCCCAGGTTCGAGTCCCAGCTGGGTCAGCGTTGAGATTTATCTCCGCAAAATTCCCCGCCCTACCCACGGTCAGTAGGGGACACCGATGGGCTTGGAAAGGCCGCCGTCCGTCGGCTGGGACGTTAAGCCATGGCACCGTGTGCGGGAGAGCCATACCCTGTGCACGTTAAAGAACACGCTGGATGGCCTTGACGGGAGGCTACCATCTGTCTCCCAACAGCTGTTCCAGTGGGTCCCCTCCCCCAACCTTCTCTGAGCCTTCGGGGTCCGTGTGACCTGGCCATTTAGCCCATGGTGTGCAAAACAGTGCCGCTCAGAGGTAAAACAACCCAACCCAAACAACCCTCTAAGCCCGCCCCCCCCACGAGTGGTTTACTTGTTATATGTTCTTACTTATGCCAACTGGGCATATTCTCAGATGGAGATGGCAATGGGTAAGGTTTTACCTGGAACATCGCATATCCATACACGATCTCCGATCCTTAAGAAGACAATTGTTTTCCTAGCATCCCTAATGAGTTTGCGTTGGAAGGGTATTGTATTAATAATAATATACTGATTAATTTATCTCTTCACATAAAATTTGCTTTAATTTGTAATAGGCAAGTTTGAATTAATGTAGTAAGAATAATAATTTCCCACGTAAAGTCATTAATATGTCATTTTCAACCTCTTTCCTGCATGAGTTCGATCAGTATCGACTGCTAATGGTCCTTTGATGACGTCATGTTCGAAGTTGGTTGGTTGGTTGTTTTTGGTTTTATGGCGCATGGGCGACTAGGCCATAATGCGCCAAACGAAAGACTATATAAAAGATAAAAGACGTGTAACCCGCAACCAAATTTAAAAGAAAAGAGCTATGGTGTAAAATGGTTAAATAACAAAGGCCAACTGTATAAGTTCAAAGTAAAACGAAATAAACCCAGGTGTAAGTGACCTGCGATATATTTACAATGTATAAGGTGGTAAAATCAAAGTGGAGTAAAATATCCGGTGTATTGTAAAAATTTAAATACAGAGATAAAACAACAGTCATCAGGTGACAGATGTCCGAGTGTAAGGGACTCGGACGTAAAATCATGCGTTTCAAAAGTAAAACATGGACATGAGATTAAAATATGTTTGATAGTTAAAATGGTGTCACAAAACTTACACTTAGGTACGTCGTCCGCCCGTAGAATGGGCGGGGGTGGCTCAGTCGGTAGCGCGCCAGGCTCGTAATCTGTAGTTCCGAGGTTCGAGTCCCAGCTGGGTCAGCGTTGCGATTTATCTCCGCAAAATTCCCCGCCCTGTCCACGGTCAGTAGGGGACACCGATGGGCTTGGAAAGGCCCCCGTCCGTCGGATGGGACGTTAAGACGTGGCCCCGTGTATGGGAGAGAGCCATACCCTGTGCACATTAAAGAACACGCTGGATGGCCTTGACGAGAGGCTACCATCTGTCTCCCAACAGCTGTTCCAGTGGGTCCCCTCCCCCAACCTTCTCTGAGCCTTCGGGGTCCATGTGACCTGGCCATTTAGCCCATGGTGTGCAAAAAACTGCAGCTCAGAGGTAAAACAACCCAATCCAAGTAAAAAAAAACATTTAACAAAAACTTGGGGATCAACGATACAAAAAGGAATTTGAAATAAATACAAGATTATCAAATTAATTAGGGGCGCTGGTTGGCCTTTCAGTCGGTAGCGCATCAGGTTCGAGTCTCGCGATCTCTCCAGATATTTTTTCTGAATTCTTTAATCAACAATAGTGTTCGGATACTTTCTTTTCCCATCCTACTCTCGGTCAGAAAGGGGGCAGCGATGGGCTTGAAAAGGACGTAAAGCCCTGACTCGTGTTCAGAGAGA
Source organism: Ryuthela nishihirai (assembly GCA_038380435.1). Lineage (NCBI taxonomy): Eukaryota > Metazoa > Arthropoda > Arachnida > Araneae > Heptathelidae > Ryuthela > Ryuthela nishihirai. Next base: position 17,540,049 of record JAWZYU010000001.1, on the reverse strand, counting down.
GCCACAGCACGTGTAAGCTAAAGAACATGCTGGTTGATATTAACGGGAGTCATCTGTCTCCTAACAGATCTCCAGTGGATCCGTTTCCCCAACCCTCTCTTAACCTTTGGGATCCTTGTGACCTGGCCATTTAGTTCATTTTGTGCAAAAAAAGTGCAGCTCTGATGAAAAACAACCAAACTGAATTATTGTCACAAAATATTATGGCTTCTAGGACATAAACTGGGAGGCATTTTTTTTGGCTAGTAGACATATTTCAATTCCATTTCAAAGGATCATCAGATGCTGCGAGAACAAACTTTGATTAATAAGTAATAATAAAGAAAATTTATTTGATTAGCATAATTTTGTATTCATCATTAGATTCTTACGTATTAAGTTACAATCGTTGAAAATTTTTGATAGCATTTATTTAGTTGAAATTGAAGTTCACTTTTGAGTGAAAAATCCATATGGAATACGAACTCTTTCTTCGTGGGTCTTGTACAGTCGCTCAAAAAAAGTATCCGAACACTATTGTTGATTAAAGAATTCAGAAAAAATATCTGGCAACGATTTTTTTAGAATACAAAGCTAGAATACAAAATACAAATTTAGAATACAAAATACTAGCAACCTTCGTGTCACGTGACACGAAAGTTGCGAGATCACTAATTTCTAAAAAAAAATCGTTGCCAGATATTTTTTCTGAATTCTTTAATCAACAATAGTGTTCGGATAATTTTTTGAGCGACTGTATGCATTTTCATTATTACCATATTTAGTAGATTAGAACATTGTTGTTTTTTCTATTGAATGCTTATTACTCTCGTTTTGTCATGTGTTGCTGTATATTAATACTGTATCTACTTCCAGCGATCCAGCCAAATAAAAAGTAAATAAGGTTTAAAAAAATCCATCACTATAAATAAAGATTCAATGATAAAAATTCATTTCATAAGAAAATTCTAAAGTTCAGTTTATATCATTCTTGTAGTAAATATATTGGAGTGAATCTAGTGATAAAGAAGAATTAAAAATGTTTCGGCATTGATTTGCAATACAAGGCTTTCAGCTTGTAAAGAATTTAAATTTTTCGCAGCGTAAAAACTTCTCAGAAGAAACCCGACGTTTTTACGAAATGTAATCTTTCCCAATAAACGGAGCTAATTCTACCCCCGTGATCGAATGTGGCTCGCACGAGCATAAAAATAACACGCGTGGCACATTTTGAAGCTGAGAAGCAGATCAGAAAGTCGTTGCTATTTAGCGATGGGGCCATATTTTATTTTGAAGCGTCATCGGAGTTCGATAAAATAACGGGTCCTTTGCTTGACCTCGATGCTATTCGTGTGGCATGGCTGATGCGAATGTGCGAGGTCCCAGGCCTGATCGGACTCCATACTGAAGCCGATGGCGCACTTTTCTGTCAGAGGACGGAAGAAATAAAAAAAAAGGGCGGCCATTTGATGGCGGGAGGGCGACGACACGTGCCACACGCAGAGGAATGGGTCGCGCTCGTGTCGCTTTTGGACCCACAACTTTGGAATACCAATGACAGCTGACGTGGTATTCTAGTATTCCAATGCTGCTGGCCAATGACGACTCTGGGTTGGCAGGGAAGAGGGGGAAGACAGTGGGGGAGGGAGACAGAAAGAGAGGAGAGGTTCAGAATTTCCATATTAAAAACTGATTATCGTCCTGTGTCCTATTTTTAGATTTCTGCTGCCATAGCTATATATGTCAACCTCAATAACGGATATTTGTATATTATTTTTATTTCGTATGCATGCATTAGATAAAATCCCAGTAAAATAAAAAAGGCCAACATTTCCTTGAAATGATATGGTTCTGAAATATTTCACTTCTCCAATTTGGGTAAGTGAAGTTGGTTTGAGTTGTTTTACCTATGAGGGGAATTTTTATTGTTCACAAAGGGCTAAATGGCCAGTCACAAGGACCCCTATTGCTCAGAGAACGATTGAGTAGGGTAGCCACTGAATAGATGCTAAGAGACAGATGAAAGTCTTCTATTGAGGCCATCCAGCGCGTTTTTCAGCGTACATGGATTATGACTCTCTTGCCCACGGGCAACGACTTAACGTCCCATCAGACGCACGACGGCCTCTCCATCGTTGTTTCCTGTCTCACGCAGGAACTCTCTAACGCCGTGTTTCCCAACGTGGGGCCCACGCCCCACAGGGGGGGGGGGTAATTTGATTGTCAAGGGGGGCAATTCGAAATGGACTCGTTCAGAGTTTAACCGTATGGCGGCCGTAGGATTAGCGAGCCGGACAAAAGAAAACCCGAAGATTACATTGTTAGTCGTCATTATCCTTCTTCAAGAGAACAATGAGGGCGCCCATTGCCCTTGCCAAAAAATCAATACAAATTACAGAGGGTATTAGGACGACTAATTAAAATATAGAAAAATCTTTCATTAAAATTTTTTCGTACTTGAATTTTAGTTCTCCATTACGTTTTGAAAATTTACTTACTGTGTTTCCTCTACAATTCCCTAGTGACTTCTTCCTGAAATGGGGCGGGGGTGGCTCAGTCGGTAGCGCGCCAGGCTCGTAATCTATAGTTCCCAGGTTCGAGTCCCAGCTGGGTCAGCGTTGAGATTTATCTCCGCAAAATTCCCCGCCCTGCCCACGGTCAGTAGGGGACACCGATGGGCTTGGAAAGGCCGCCGTCCGTCGGATGGGACGTTAAGCCGTGACTCCGTGTGCGGTAGAGCCATAACCTGTGCACGTTAAAGAACATGCTGGATGGCCTTGACGGGAGGCTACCATCTGTTTCCCAACAGCTGTTCCAGTGAGTCCCCTCCCCCAACCTTCTCTGAGCCTTCGGGGTCCATGTGACCTGGCCATTTAGCCCATGGTGTGCAAAAAAAGTGCCGCTCAGAGGTAAAACAACCCAACCCAACTCTTCCTGAAACCTATCATTTAAGTTACTTCAACGAATAATTTAATTTTACATAGGGGGGGACATAAGAATTTTAGAAAGGCTTAAGTGGGGCATCGCACAAAAAAGGTTGGGAAACACTGCTCTAACGCGTGCATAGTTGGGACTCGAATCTGGGAACATCAGATTACGAAGCTGGCGCAATGCTGACTAAGCAACGCCGGTTCCTCTAAGCGAGGGGCGGGGGTGGCTCAGTCGGTAGCGCGCCAGGCTCGTAATCTGTAGTTCCCAGGTTCGAGTCCCAGCTGGATCAGCATTGAGATTTATCTCCGCAAAATTCCCCGTCCTGCCCACGGTCAGTAGGGGACACCGATGGGCTTGGAAAGGCCGCCGTCCGTCGGATGCGACATTAAGCCGTGGCCCCGTGTGCGGGAAAGCCATACCCTGTGCACGTTAAAGAACACGCTTGATGGCCTTGACGGGAGGCTACCATCTGTCTACCAACAGCTGTTCCAGTGGGTACCCTCCCCCAACCTTCTCTGAGCCTACGGGGTCCATGTGACCTGGCCATTTAGCACATGGTGTGCAGAAAAGTGCCGCTCAGAGGTAAAACAACCCAACCCAAAAATCCTCTAAGCGAAGTGAAACATTCATAAGTTTGCATAGAAGTCGTATTTATTAATGGCATGCAATAGCTGATAGCAATAGGTCAAGGTAATGTTTACTCTTAATTCATACTATTGAGATTTATCAAAGATGTAATACATGATGACTGTGGTATATTTATTAAAAGTGCACACAAGGACAGAACAAAATTAATCGTTGCAATTAACAACATTCGAAAATTTGTGTGACTTTATAATTCAAATTGCAAAAGAGTTTCTAAAAAATCGCAAGCAATGGGGCGGGGGAGGCTCAGTCGGTAGCGCGCCAGGCTCGTAATCTGTAGTACCCAGGTTCGAGTCCCAGCTGTGTCAGCGTTGAGATTTATCTCCGCAAGATTCCCTGCCCACGGTCAGTAGGGGACACCGATGGGCTTGGAAAGGCCGCCGTCGGTCGGATGGGACGTTAAGTCGTGGCCCCGTGTGTGGGAGAGCCATACCCTGTGCACCTTAAAGAACACGCTGGATGGCCTTGACGGGAGGCTACCATCTGTCTCGTAACAGCTGTTCCAGTGGGTATCCTCCCCCAACCTTCTCTGAGCCTACGAGGTCCATGTGGCCTGGCCATTTAGCCCATGGTGTGCAAAAAAGTGCCGCTCAGAGGTAAAACAACCCAACCCAATCGCAAGCAATCCATATACTTATATGGCAACCAATACGTGTGAACAATTTTCCTCTTCTGTATGTATTGATAGCATTAAATAGGAACATGAGATGGAAACAAAAAAGGTAGAAATACGGATTTTAATAATTATAGACCAATTTCCATACTTCCTATCTTTACAAAAATAATTGAAAAACTCATGAAAGAGAGATTAATGAAATTTATATCGAAATATAATTTCTTATCAAATAAACAGTTTGGATTTAGAGATAAATTGGGTACAGAACATGCTATGTTACAACTTACCGGCAACATCTATAACAGTGTAAATGAACACAAGAAAACTTTAGCCTTATTTATTGACATAAAAAAAGCTTTCGACACAATAAATCATGAAATTTTAATGCAAAAATTAGGTATAATAGGAATAAGGGGACTTGCTTTCAATTGGTTTAAATCATATTTGGAAAACAGGAAACAATATGTGGCTATACATAAACTGGAAAGTAATATGCTTGTTTTGAATGGTGGTGTACCGCAAGGTTCTTTCTTGGACCAGTATTGTTTTTAATATATATTAATGATTTTTGCAATTTAAATTTATTTGGCAAAATCACAGCTTATGCGGATGACACAGCGATAGTGTATTCGACTGAAACTAATAATGAGTTAGTGTTCAAGATAAACAATGACTTAAAAAGCATAAGAAACTGGTTTAGTAGTAATAAACTACAAATAAATGTGGAAAAAACTAATTTTATTTATTTCGGCTTATTGAATACAAGTAAAGAGGTTGTCATAAAATACCATAATTCTGGTTGTAATTTGGTAAATGGTTGTGTATGTAAAACTATCGAACAAGTTGAATGTGTTAAATATCTAGGCATTTATGTTGAACAAAATCTAAAATGGAAGAAACAAGTAGATACAGTGCGTAAAAAATTAAGATTTATTTTGTACAAGTTATATTATCTTAAATCATGTTCTCATAAGAAGTTGTTAATTTTAGTTTATTTCGCTTGGGTTCACTCAATTTTAAGCTATGGAATCACATGTTGCGGGGGAGATTATATATAAAACCTACTCCCTCTAGTGAAATTGCAAAATAAAATTGTAAAACCAGTTTCAAATAGCAATATTAGCAATGTAAATTATCATTACATAAGCAATAATATATTACCCTTGAGAAAGTTATATTTATATAGAAGTCTTTTGTATCTACATAAAAACAACAATTGGATCGAAAAACGGTTCATCCCATACGATACCAGATGTTCTACAAACATGTTTCATGTTGTGAAATCAAAAAAAGAAATCGTGCATAAGCATTTCAATTTTATTGCACCAAAATTATATAATTCTTTACCAAATAGTATAAAAGAAGAAAAAAGTGATTGTAATTTTAAGAAAAAAAACCAAACTTTTTATGGTAAATACTGAAGATATTGAAGACGCTTTTAATGTAATTTCTTAGTTTTTTATCCATTGCCAAAGATTTTCGTTTACAGTAGAATTTTGTTTTTGTAATCTGTAAGAGTTGTTTTGTAACTCCTGGATTACACAGAAATACCTGTAAAATGTATGTTTGTGTGTTTTTTATTTTTAATCTTTTTTTTTTTAATTTTATTTTATATTATTTCCTTTTGCTATTTTCCATCCAAATTTGATGGTAAATTTTTGTGTGTAATGCTTCTGTAAATGAGAATGGAAATAAATATTATTTATTATTATTATTATATAAAAATAAAATCTCAGTATATATATAAAGAGTTTTCTGCTTAAACTTATTAAATATACTATGGTGAAAATTATTTTATTTATGCTTAACTTTTAGAGTGAAAAGTCAAAAAGGTTTCACTTTAATAAAATGGCTTTTCGTAAAAATCTGAAATAAAAACACCCTAGAAACAAGTTTTCTCAGAGGCTTAAAAACTTGAAATGAGAAATAAAAGTCCAGATATGCAAAAAACGAGAAGAAAATCGCTTGAAATCTTTTTGCACAATAACAAGGATTAACCAAAAGTAAAAATGAAATCTTTCCTCAAACAATAATATAAAAACAGAAATGTCGTAAGGCCTTGTGAGCGGAAATTACCCTTAAGGAAATCTGGGCAGGGATTAGACTGGGATCTTTGAAGAAGGGAATTTTTTTCAGGTGAATCAGAAAACATTATTGAATAAGAACGTAACTCTTTTTTTCTTAATTTTAGAATACTGAGCAAACAGTTTTTTTAAGTTTAGTTGTTCTCAGATCATTAGTCTTATTGCAACTCTCTTTATTTGTGCCAATACAATAAATTAGTTATATTAGGAAAGTTTCTGGCGCATTTCCATGTTTTTTTGAATGGTAAATCACATTCAAAGCTCCCCAACTTTAAAATAGAGCTCTTAACCGGAAAATGTTTCAATGAAATATTTCTAATTCTCAATTAAAAAAAAAAGTCTTTTAATGTTTGAAGAATTATGGAGGATGAAATTTTAAACAACCCTGTTGTTTGTCTTAAGAATTAACCTTAAACGTTAATTTAAACGAAAATAAAAAGTGTGATAAGAGTTGGGTTGTTTTACCTCTGAGCGGCACTTTTTGCACACCATGGGCTAAATGGCCTGGTCACATGGACCTCGAAGGCTCAGAGAAGGTTGGGGGAGGGGACCCACTGGAACAGCTGTTGGGAGACAGATGGTAGCCTCCCGCCAAGGCCATCCAGCGTGTTCTTTAACGTGCACAGGGTATGGCTCTCCCGCACATGGGGCCACGGCTTAACATCCCATCTGACGGACGGCGGCCTTTCCAAGCCCATCGGTGTCCCCTACTGACCGTGGGCAGGGCGAGGTATTTTTGCGGAGATAAATCTCAACGCTGACTCAGTTGGGAAGGCCCAAGGAATCGAGCGCATCCCCAGCACGCAATTGTATATGGATGTAAATAAACTGAGTCCTCCATATACTATTCTCGTGCTTGAATTGTTGGACATCTTTCTGCACATCATTAGGCGCAGCAAGTCTGAGGCATATGTCAGTACGGGTGTAACAACGGCGAACCTGTGATTTCGTCTAAGCAATGGTAACTGTACAGTCGCTCAAAAAAGTATCCGAACACTATGGTTGATTACACAATTCAGAAAAAATATCTGGCAACGATTTTTTTTAGAAATTAGTGATCTGGCACCCTTCGTGTCACGTGACACGAAGGTTGCCAGATCACTAATTTCTAAAAAAAATCGTTGCCAGATATTTTTTCTGAATTGTGTAATCAACCATAGTGTTCGGATACTTTTTTGAGCGACTGTACCTAAGGGACTAAGCGATCTCCTCTATTAAAGAGCGGTTAATCGTTTATGTCATCTAGCCCAATTCTAATTTGGCGCAGTTGGAATCCGTATGCGCAATTATACAATTATAAATGACGAAGTAAGAGACGGAGTTCGCCCACTCCAGCACAATAGCAACTCTCTTGTGTTTGGACAGGGGCGCTCAACCTTTTGGAATTCTCGCCCCAATTTGAAAATCTGGTACATGTCGCTCTATTATATTTATATTTAAAATATTTTTTGGAAACTTCGTCGTGTTCGCGAGCCCCAGTTAAGGGTCCGGCGGCGAACAAGTGGCCCGCGGTTTCTACATTGCTCCATAAAGTCGATAGTTCATCAATAAGAAAAACATAAAATGATCGGAAATTGCATTAATTAGCTTAGCCAAAATGATGGAAGAAATGACACAAAATCTTGATAGGGCATTAAAAAAGTTTGGATTGAATGTGTAAGCGATTTGTCTGTTAATATCTGTGCATCTCTCCACTGAGTGACATATGATCGAATGAACAGGATTTAGTAATCGCAAATTTTATAGAAATACCCATGATTGACTTTTATTGCGAGAATCGTTCCCTCCAGGAGCGATCAACTCTATCTACATACCGAGATCTTTATTTTATCCTCGGGACATCCATTCATTCATTTGTTATAGAAAACTGAACTGGATGCCTCCTCACTTAATGGTCCGATGCGTTTTCAATCCATTTAGCTGATTTAATTGCATTGAATCGCTTTAATAGACCGTTGAATTAATTTCCAGTTCACTGAACTCCTCTTAAAATTGACAGTTACTTTTCTTAACTATTTAGAAAGATTTTCTTCCTTATTCCGAAAAATGCTCTCTTGCTGTTATTGAAATCTCTTTTTTGTGTCTCTTTCTCTCTTAGTGGTCTCTTTTGGTAGCTCAAGAGCCATTCATTGATCCAAGATTCATTGAAAACATCATTGGATTGCAGCCAAACTTCGTTCTCTTCTCATTATGTGTTTCTGAGCAGTGGTCAGCATTAAGAAGCCTTCGTCCAAAGCACTTACGCTTAATTTGGAGTCTTTGTGACCATCTGGTCAGATCGTCGCATCAGGAGTGCGCGTAAAAATGATTATTTTATTGTTGTATCAGTGAATAGTGTCGGCTAGGGAGTCTTTTATGTTTCTCTGCAGAGCAAGTGGTATCTATGGAAACATTTGAGCCTCAAGCCATCACCCAGTCTTTCATTAGCTGGCGATTCCGCAGTGTTGTTGTGTTGATGACGCACGACGATAAACAGAGTGAAGAACACGCCTTCATCTCATTGGTTGGCTGATTAGGTCTGAGACTGACTCACTCTTTCCTGAAGGAAGTCTTGATCAGCTTCCTTTGGAGCGACGGATAAGGTTGGGTTGTTTCACCTCTGAGCGGCACTTTTCTGCACACCATGGGCTAAATGGCCAGGTCACATGGACCCCGTAGGCTCAGAGAAGGTTGGGGAAGGGAACCCACTGGAACAGCTGTTGGGAGACAGATGGCAGCCTCCCGTCAAGGCCATCCAGCGTGTTCTTTAACATGCACAGTGTATGTCTCTCCTGCACACGGGGCCACGGCTTAACGTCCCATCCGACGGACGGCGGCCTTTCCAAGCCCATCGGTGTCCCCTACTGACCGTGGGCAGGGCGGGGAATTTTTTCGGAGATAAATCTCAACGCTGACCCAGCTGGAACTCGAACCTGGGAACTACAGATTACGAGCCTGGCGCGCTACCGACTGAGCCACCCCCGCCCCGCGACGGATAAGCACCGATGCAATCGCTACTTCTCATCTATTATTACCAGGAACAGTTTCGCGTTGTATTCTGATATTCTGATATTTTTGTCTGTCAACTTCCAACCCAGTGGCATACCCAATGGAAGGGAAGGTTTGCAATTTTCACTCAAGCCTGTAAACCCTCTCATTATGCTCAGAGTCAACCCCTCTTTATACTCAAATCTGTCAAACTCCCCAAACACTTGAGAAATATTTGGGTACGCCACTGTTTCACCCAAAACAAATTATAGTGTCATGGTTTTCCCCATTTAGGATTTTATTAACGCAAAAATACATATATAGGACTTTAATAGGATCAACAATTTGATTTGGGTTGTTTTACCTCTGAGCGGCACTTTTTTGCACACCATGGGCTAAATGGCTAGGTCACAAGGACCCGAAGGCTCAGAGAAGGTTGGGGCAGGGGACCCATTGGAACAGCTGTTGGGAGACAGATGGTAGCCTCCCGTCAAGGCCATCCAGCGTGTTCTTTAACGTGCACAGGGTATGTCTCTCCCGCACACGGGGCCACGGATTAACGTCCCATCCGACGGAGGCGGCCTTTCCAAGCCCATCGGTGTCCCCTACTGACCGTGGGCAGGGCGGTAAATTTTTGCGGAGATAAATCTCAACGCTGACCCAGCTGGGACTCGAACCTGGGAACTACAGATTACGAGCCTGGCGCGCTACTGACTGAGCCACCCCCGCCCCTCAACAATTTGAAGCAATGCGCTGAGCAACCCAGTGTCAAATGGTAAGCGTGTTTGAATGCAAACAAATAAAACTGGGTTTGAATCGTATCCAAGATTATTACGCTTGTATTGCTTTTTCTCGACTGCATCTCAATACGTAGTTGATTGAATGTCTTCTCCTTTCATAATATACATGAAACTTTGGAACTCTTCCATTCTGCTACAACCTGAATCCAACGCTTTTTTTTACTTTAACTTTTCACGTGTGTAAAAGGAAGATATCACTGAGGTCGACTATAAAGTATTTTACAACAATATAAAACATCTGAAATTAGTACAGTAAATTCCCCTATTCGCGTAAAAATCAGTATTTGCGAACTCGCTTATTAATGCTAATATATTAGTAACCATTTCTTCCGTATTTGCGAATAGAAATTATATTAATCCCGGTTATGACAGAGGAGTGCTAGATCATTTCTAACCTCGATAGCAAATGGAACGAACTTCTTGAATTTGATCTCATTTCAAATCGAAGCTTGAATTTAACGCAGCTGTAACCCTCCCTAACGTTTTGCATACAAAATATATTAGAAGACTGGCTAACCAGCTAAATTTAACCGAGTTATTCAAATCTATTTGCAGTACTGATCTTCAACATTTTACATGTTAATGCAAAGTTAAATCAAAAAGGAAGAAACTTCAGAAGAGAAAGGGAAATGTTGAAGAAGAACGCAGTGTAAAAGATTAGCAGATGGAGGAAAAGGAAGAACTGCAATATAATAAATTGCTTTATTGTGTTTCTGTTAGTTGTGGTCTGTAGCTTAGCTACTCAAATTTGAATTTGAGTATATACACGATTCTTCATGCTAATTTATTAATTTGCATTGCTAAATAAATACTCCATATAAATATTACATAATGTCAGAAACACTGTATCATTTTAACCCAAAAATATTAGATTAAAACTGATAATCTTGGTTCCCAGGAACGAAACCGTATTTTTCCCATAGGTTATTAAGTTCAGTATTCACGGTGTTTTTCAAGAGCATAACCCTCGCGAATAAAGGGGGCTTACTGTATTTATGTAGAAGTATCAACTCTTCGTTAAACAACAAAGAGCCGAAGATGGAAAAAAACTTTTTGAACTGCCTAATTTCTTTAATGTTTGTTTCGCTTCTCCATTCTGGTCTTTATTTTGGAATGCCATTCGAAGTACAGTCGCGCTCAATTAGGCTTCAAGCACCTTGTTAGGCTTTCTCTTGTCTTCTGGTAATCCCATTTATCTCCTGTGATACTCAGATGTGAGCCTTGGCAGACTCTCGCGCTAACAAAATATCAGCGAGCCACTGCATAAACCGGAGAACATTTCATGGAGTTTTAAAACTATTACTTTATTTGCTGGTGATTATACTATTCATGTATGCGTGGATGTGTTCTGCGAACGAGCTGAGACAGCCGTACTAGAGAGGGTGTGGAGGCTGTGAGCACCATTAGTAGCGCTCGGCGTCCAGCTGCAGCAGTGCACGTGGCAAAAGAGAATGTGGGACGTGCCTCGCTTAAATGATGTCTGCGCCGCGCACGAATTTGATTTAACTTTTCTTCTCTTATCCTGATGCGTGTAGTTGTTAGAGAATTTTATCTTCATCACGCTAAAAATAGCGAGCGAAGCACGGGCAGCAGATTGGCGGGCCCCACAGCGCCGAAGAGCAAGAGGCTGCAGAGCAAATCTCTTCACGGAATCTGCAAGCTAAATCACTCGTTCCGCATAACGCCGTCAGAGGGAGAACACAAATTTTCATTACACGTCTACAGAAATATAGCATTTGCGATGGGAGCACTGGCTCCGTGGAAGAGTTTTTATAACTTTTCGATTATTTTTTTCGTCCAAGTGAAAGGCAATAATGTGGTCCCAAGTTGGAAAAAATTGCCTCCGTGAAGATAGAATGCATCTTCGGGAAAACCATCTCTTCAGCATCAGTGGGAAGAAGCAGGGAAGAGAGAGAAAAAGCTTAAAAAATGTTTAATTTTTCTCGACGAAAGCTCTATAGGATGGGTTTCGTTTCATCATTTACGATCGGAAGAATCCATTAATGTTAGCCTTCGCATTAAATCAACCTGTTCGCGTAACGATGTTTCTCTACGACGCATAAATGTATCTGAACTATTTATTGAATAAATTATGATAGTGAAATAAGCTCGATCATCTCGCATCACAGAGAATTATATTCGTTTTATGTTTCATCTTAATAGAGTTCCATGCTCTTGGTTCGAGATGTGCAATAACCCCAGCATTGAAAATGTTGGGCGATATGGAGATTGAATGCAATCTCTCAGAAAAACAAAATTAGGATTGTAACTTTTATGGATTTACTATACATTACATAGTTTGGAACACTGAATCTGATTCCCTGCTTTTTATTGAAATGTTTTTTTACTTTTTTTTTTAGAGTTAAAACATTATTTTAAAGGGCTCTAAGGGACAAAAATATCGCTTTCATTTCAATAATAAGGGAAATTTCGAACTGAAATTACGCCTCTATCCCGGCTAAATTACTTTATTTATATTTAAAGCTAAATCATTCTAAAATGATAATATTAAAAATTAAAAAAAATTGCTGCGAAAAAGCTTTTCGTTGAATTAGAACAATTAAAATGAACTTTCTCAGTATGTTTGAAATGTAATTTAGATTTTTTTAAAAGGAAAATGAATTTTTTTTAGAATCTCACAGATAAAAATAAAAAATAAAATAAATATCCCCTCAAGCAGCTGCTTGCCACAGAGGTCTGACAGGAGCCTGTCAGTTTATATGCCATAGTAGAAGGTCTGAGCCGTCCCTTGGCCGAGTGGTTAGCGCGCTTGACTAGTGTTCTAAGGGACCTGGGTTCGAGCCCCGGGTAAGGCGTGGATGTATGTGTCGTTTTTCTGCTGAGGTCCTGCCATCCTCTCAGACCTTCTACTCTGGCATATAAACTGACAGGCTCCTGTCAGACCTCTGTGGAAAGCAGCTGCTTGAGGGGGTATTTATTTATTTTTATTTAGAATGTCTGAGAGGACGGCAGGACCTCAGCAGAAAAAACGACACACACATCCATGCCTTACCCGGGGCTCGAACCCAGGTCTCTTAGATCAATATCCAAGCGTGCTAACCACTCGATTACCTGAGCCCATTTCGGAAGCGTTTAAGAATCTCTGGTCAGAGCAGTGGTGAAGCGTAGTGGAAGCAATTGAGAAAATGAGACTGCGCAGTTGCCGAAACGACGATTCTCGTAGATCATTGGCTGATTGAGCTATCAGTGACTTTTCAAAATTAACGAATGATCTGTGCTGCAATTTTTGAACTATTACAGTATTGGCTCAATTGCCCCCACTCATGCTTTGTGCCTCGATCAGAGTGATTCCATTCGTGATAATGGAGGAAGTACTCAGTTGGAGGATGGTAAAAATCGAATCACTGTTCTTAAATAATCAATTTAAAGTTGCTTTTTGTGTAATTCACTCACAGAAACGTACAGAAACGTAGAGATAACGTAGTTATGAACTAAAGTTAATAACAGACCTGAGGTTTTCTATTAACTTCTTAACTAAAGTAAAGCATCATAACTATTTTAGATTATTATTATCACATTGATTATTTTCAGTATAATAGTTTACTCAGAATATCGATGAATGGATCGATCGAATAGATGGATCGTTGCAATAGCTATATTTAAGCTAAAAAGTAATTCAATTTATGATGAAAATTCAATGCAGTAATGCAATGATTTAATTCTTAGTTTGCTCATTCGCAGTGTCCGATATTCATTTCTGTGATAATTTTAATGGAATATTTACTTACAAGTCTTTGAGTTCTCCTAACCCTTTAACCCTTTCACGACTAAGGGAAACATTTTTCCCCATTATAAAATTGGTGATTGTCGTATTTAATTATAACCTTATCTGCATTTTTATACAGAATGTCAAAATAGAACGTATGCCGAACGCAATTACGTAAACGGGAACGTTTAGTCCATGTCCATCTTTGCAATAATGTTGCATCTGTGCAATGTCCATCTTTGCCTTACTACCAAAAGAAATTGCTTCGCAGAATATCATAATTAGCACATCATTTTGTGCTAATTATGTATAGTAATTTTATTTCATATTTTTGTATTATTTTAGTTAACATTTTGTTATAATAAACCAATAAATAAAAGACATTGCATAATAAGCCTAACTATAATTTGTGTTACCTTTATTGGTACCATTGGGAAAAATATTTCCCATAAAATTCCAAAAAAACTACACATTGTTATGTATTTTTCTTATGATTTTTATTTATTTTACTTCTAAACGAACTAAAATAAACAATTACATACTAATATTTACTCTTAGAAACCTTATGGTCCTGAAAGGGTTAACATATGCGTTAAGTTTCGATCCTTGTTTCAATAGTCCTTGTCTATTCATTTTTTCAAGCTTTTCTTTATTTATTTCAGAAATTTAACCTCCCACCAAATTCAAAACTTCCAATTCAATTCTTCCAAAAACTTCCAATGTGATAATTGGCCACAAGGAAATTTAATATTTCTGCTCATATTACTTCTACAGAGCTCATCATGCTCTTTTTCGGCCCATCGCTGGAACTACGTTCAGGAAGATTGCCGAGAATGGGATATCCGCAAGACTAAAGATTTATAGGAAAAGTAAAATTAGAAAGGAGTTGGGTTGGGTTGTTTTACCTCTGAGCGGCACTTTTTTGCACACCATGGGCTAAATTGCCAGGTCACATGGACCCCGAAGGCGCAGAGAAGGTTGGGGGAGGGGACCCACTGGAACAGCTGTTGGGAGACAGATGGTAGCCTCTCGTCAAGGCTATCCAGCGTGTTCTTTAACGTGCACAAGGTATGGCTCTCTCCCATACACGGGGCCACGTCTTAACGTCCCATCAGACGGACGGCGGCCTTTCCAAGCCCATCGGTGTCCCCTACTGACCGTGGGCAGGGCGGGGAATTTTGCGGAGATAAATCGCAACGCTGACCCAGCTGGGAATCGAACCTCGGAACTACAGATTACGAGCCTGGCGCGCTACCGACTGAGCCACCCCCGCCCCAAAATTAGAAATGAACAACATTCACGCTCTCAACACTGTAGAACATATGGCAGTGTGTAATGTTTATTGTATTGTGTTTTACAAGTTAATCTATACTTTGCTACTGATTTATTGATTTAACGTCCCGAGCGTGAATGAAAAATATTAATTCTATCTCTAAAGAGGCAACAGAGTTGTCCACTTCCTGGATAGATGGCGCCACTAGTAGGAATCAAATAAATAAAATCCAGAAATCTTATAAGGTCAGTAAGCTGAGAAAAGTTTAGCCATTGATGGTGTAGTGGTCTAGCATTAACAGGCATGTTTCCTGGAGACGTGGGTTCGAATCCCACTCATGGCAATATTTACATATTTTAAGTACACCCGGTCTTAGACTAACGCGAATTCTATCAACACGATTTTTAAAAAAGGGCTGGTTTTCGAATAACAGATTTAGTCGTTCGATTTAAAACGTTTCCTCCATTTATTCTCTGCTGCCGTTAGTATTATTGTATTTACCATATAATAAAGAAATGCATCCTTAGGGCCATTAGTTATTCTAAAGAGATTCTTTCCTTGTCTCAGCCGTCTGATCAATCCTTGTTAATAATTTCAGCAACCCTCCGTGGTCGAGTGGTCAGCGTGCTTGGCTACTGATCAAAGAGCTCTCAGCAAGGCATGGTTTCTTTGTGCTGAGGTCTCTCCTTCCTCGGGGCGGTGGCTCAGTCGGTAGCGCGCCAGGCTCGTAATCTGTAGTTCCCAGGTTCGAGTCCCAGCTGGGTCAGCGTTGAGATTTATCTCCGCAAAATTCCCCACCCTGCCCACGGTCAGTAGGGGACACCGATGGGCTAGGAAAGGCCGCCGTCCGTCGGATGGGACGTTAAGCCGTGGCCCCGTGTGCGGGAGAGCCATACCCTGTGCACGTTAAAGAACACGCTGGATGGCCTTGACGGGAGGCTACCATCTGTCTCCCAACAGCTGTTCCAGTGGGTCTCCTCCCCAACCTTCTCTGAGCCTTCGGGGTCCATGTGACCTGGCCATTTAGCCCATGGTGTGCAAAAAAGTGCCGCTCAGAGGTAAAACAACCCAACAACAACTCTCCTTCCTCAACGAACTTCTACTATGCCGTATGAACTGACAGGCTCCTGTCAGACCTCTGTAGCAAAAAGTTGCTTGAGGGAGTATTTCTTCATTTTTTTAGTGATTTCAGCATTTTCAAAAATATTTTTTACATTTGCCTCTAAAATTTAGTGTGCTTAAACAGCTATGACATATAACATGTTTGTAAGCAGTTAAAAACATTTTAGTGGTGTCTTGACCGATGATAATATATACCCTATTTTTTTCCGATTCCTTCAGATTAAAACTTGTCACGTGTATAGTAGAAACGCTTGTAAACATCGTTAATCTATATAGCAGATTCAACACAGCTGAATTAAATTAAAAATATAATCACTATTCGAACTGTTTATTATCGTTTTAGTGATACAAAACAGCATTTCGATCGGTGAATACAGGATGGTACAGTCGCTCAAAAAAGTATCCGAACACTACGGTTGATTACCGAATTGAGAAAAAATATCTGGCAGCGATTTTTTTAGAAATTAGTGATTTGGCAACCTTCGTGTCACGTGACAATGCCCTTCTACAATTTACGATTTCTTGCTTGAACCCTGCTATAATTTGAGTCTAAGCTACTCTTTATGTCCCGTATTCAATATGTCATATACGGTGTGTGCAGTTAGAATGAATAGCGAAGATTTAAATAGCAAAGACGCACAAATACAGATGTTTTAGTCATTACGTAACAGCTGATATTGACTCAATTAGCTTAAATTCGCGGACATTTGAAGGTTGATGAGGGAAGAAAGATAAATTGATGTTCTGTGGGACCGTCCTGCAATTTCGGGAACGTCTGGTATCGCTGTCTGAGACCAGGACACATTTACCAATTCTGCACTGGATCCAAACTCAAGCTGTTATTTAGGCTCAGGCGTTGTAAAAAAAAAGAATAGAGAGTCAATTAGATATTCAATAGTCTGCTTACACTTATGATACTTTGTTGTATTTTCGTTTTTTGTTCTAGTGTTTTCAGTTTTGTCTTTTGCTCTTTTTTTGCAGTTTTATTGGCTTTGTGTTTTATTGAGTTATCTTTATTATTGTCAAATTGAATGCAATTACGGAACTGTACGTTGTTGGGTTGTTTTACCTCTGAGTGGCACTTTTTTGCACACCATGGGCTAAATGTCCAGGTCACATGGACCCCGAAGGCTCAGAGAAGGTTGGGGGAGGGGACCCACTGAAACAGCTGTTGGGAGACAGATCGTAGCCTCCCGTCAAGGCCATCCAGCGTGTTCTTTAACGTGCACAGAGTATGGCTCTCCCGCACACGGGGCCACGGCTTAACGTCCCATCCGACGGACGGCGGCCTTTCCAAGCCCACCGGTGTCCCCTACTGACCGGGGGCAGGGCGGGGAAGTTTGCGGAGATAAATCTCAACGCTGACCCAGCTGGGACTCGAACCTGGGAACTACAGATTACGAGCCTGGCGCGCTACCGACTGAGCCACCCCCGCCCCAGGAACTGTACGAATAAAGTCATTATTTAACTTGCAAGAAATGATTTCATACCGCATTTAAATCATTAGTCATATCATTATTTACAGGGCAAGAAAATATTTTGATTTAAAATATTTTGAATGAAGATTTGAAAAAAAAAATAACTTTCATTCTAACAGTATAACTAATGCATATCAACTTGATAAAAAAAAACCCTGCAATTTAAACAACGACTCCTCATTTTGCGAGAAGGAAAAAAAAAGTAATTCGGAGTGTTTTCCATTTGTCCTCCACTTTCTAATAAAACTCTTATGTTTATATTTTTCGCCTGCGGCAGCATTGCTCGAACTAGATCGCAGATGAAACAACTTCGAAGAGCAGAAGAGCGATCAGCATCTTCCACTCCCGAGCGGTGGAATGGCAGAGCAATTGGAAGCTGCAGAGCTCGTGGCAGGGTCTTGTCATGTGAGTGACACGAGCAGCGAAGAGCAATTTAGTTGCACGTGGACCTGAAAGACGGAATTCACCTTCTATTTACATGCGGGCTAGGAAAAGGCCGCGAGACCCTCGCTCTGCAAGCCGAATATCCAACAGAGTCCATTTCGAAGGATTTTGGATCGCATGCAGGAAAGGAAAACTTCGCGCAGATTTTGGAATGTCAGACGGGGAAGAAATCCTTCTGTGCTGAAATAGGAATGAAACTGTAGATGCAAATTGAAATGTATCAAAAATGTCTGCAGAAGAATGGCATGTTTATATATACCGACAGAATTCATTAAACTTAATTTAAAAGAAAAATGTAAATCTGCTGCCCAATATTGAATATACCGAATTTTATTTTAAAAATCATTTCATTTATATACAGTATTGACCAGAAGTTCTTAACCGATTTTAAAACTGAATTGAAAAAAACTACTTACTGCACAGAGATGTGGTAAGCAGTACTTGATAGTCCAAATTAAGAAGGTTTTTCCCCGCAAAGATAATGCACTTCGGTGTGAGCACTTTCTGTAGCCTGGAGCTTATCTAACTGATGTTTAGATTCAAGACATATCAGATAAGCTTGGTCTACTGGGTTTTGTTTAGAAAGAACATCATTGGTTTCCAGGATTTTATTGTATCATTTTCTGATGTTGCTCTGATATGGTAGGTCCTAGATTAACTGTATACAGAAATGTCTGTGTACTTGAAGAATCAATTCATCATCATCATCATCATCCTCAAGCAGCCATGGGCTACGGATGTCCAACCAGACTGCGCAGTTTAATTCTCCAAGCATATCTGCCCTGAGCTACATCTACTGCATCTGGCCACTGCACACCAATTCTAACAAGGTCCTGTTTGACATTGTCTGTCCACCGCATCCTAGGTCTCCCCTTCTTTCTGAGGCCTTTAGGCACACTGTTCATAACCCTATTCGCCAATCTATAATTATTCATACGGGCAACATGGCCAAACCAACGGAGTCTCTCTCTGCACAATATGCTGCTTAAAGGAGGTTGCAAACTCCTTTGCCTAACCTCATCATTAGTTACAAAGTTGAACCACCTAATGCCCAAGATACTGCGTAAGCATCTAGAATCAAAAGCATCTAGTTTCCTGTTATCTTGTTTACAAAGTGTCCAAGTTTCGCTACCATAACTAACCCTAGAAAGAACCAAACTATTACAGCCTAATTTTAGTCTTTAGGTGTATACGCCTATTTCTCCACACTTTTCATAGAAACGTTTCAAAAATCGTATGGTTGCGCCATTTTAAAATACGACTCTTTTAGGGGCAATAGTGCATATATAGGGCTTGGGA
This sequence comes from Ryuthela nishihirai, assembly GCA_038380435.1. Lineage (NCBI taxonomy): Eukaryota > Metazoa > Arthropoda > Arachnida > Araneae > Heptathelidae > Ryuthela > Ryuthela nishihirai. The sequence continues at coordinate 17,520,684 of JAWZYU010000001.1, read as the reverse complement.
AACAACTAAAAATATTCTTTTAATTCAAATTTCAAATGGCTGAAGACTTCCTGATCCACCCTGTGCATCATCAAAAATATAATTTTTTTTTAGAAAACTCAAAACTAGGCCTTGTTTTAGAATTTAAACATAGATTAAATATAATTATTTCAGTTATTAGTCATAATATTTTGGATGATTTTAGACCGATTTACCAAACATCAAACGAAATCTTCGCAAAACACATTTGATTAACCACTTAAGAAAAACAATTCCCTTTTGAAAAATCTTTAACCATTCAATTAGGAAGTAATGCGATCGATAATTCAGAAAATATACAGTCGCTGAAAAAAGTGTCCAAACACTATTGTTGATTACAGAATTCAGAAAAAATATCTAGCACGATTTTTTTTAGAAATTAGTGATCTGGCAACCTTCGTGTCACCTGACACGAAGGTTGCCAGATCACTAATTTCTAAAAAAAATCGCTGAATCTTACTTGATTGATTAATTTTATTAACCAACAAACCGACAAACTAAAAGACTAACACACCGATAAATGACGAGCGAAAAGCAACAGGATAACATAAATAAAAAATAAATATCCCCTCAAGCAGCTGCTTGCCACAGAGGTCTGACAGGAGCCGGTCAGTTTATATGCCACAGTAGAAGATCTGAGAGGATGGCAGGACCTCAGCAGAAAAACGACACACACACACATCCATGCCTAATACGGGGCTCGAACCCAGGTCCCTTCGATCAGTAGCCAAGCGTGCTAACCACTCGGCACATAGGTAAAAATATTATGCTAAAGTACTCATTTTTGCATGGTAAATATTTTGTGTGGAAATTTCCGAAATTTGTCGGAAATTAAAGGACAAAAACATAGTAATCGATGGTGAAGTTTTTTTTATGATAGGGTGAGTTGAAACGTTTATTAAATTAACCCTGGGCTAAGTAGGTTGAAACCTAAGCCGCCAAACTTCGGTTGAGAGGAAACCTACTCTCTATTATTTGCAGTGTGAAATTCAAAATATCACAAAGGAATCAGTTCGATGTTACTATTTAGACATAGGCTGGTATATTTTACCTCTAAGCAGCACTTCCTTTGCCCATAATAGGCTAAATGGTCAAGTCTAGGCTCTGATCTGGAAAAAAAATTAAGGGGGAGGGGGAAGAAACAATCGAGCCGGAAAAACGTAAAATGAGGCAAAGAGACTTGATTTCCAATGCACTAATAGATTTCCTTCTCTGTTTTACAGATATGTAAAATATTTCGTGAAAAAATGCATGAACTATAAATATGTTTAATAAATTTTTGTCTCTTACCATCATTCTGAAAGGGGGGTATGTCCCGTTTGCCCTCCCCCTAAGGGGCGGGGGTGGCTCAGTCGGTAGCGCGCCAGGCTCATAATCTGTAGTTCCCACGTTCGAGTCCCAGCTTGGTCAGCGTTGAGATTTATCTCCGCAAAATTCCCCGCCCTGCCCACGGTCAGTAAGGGACACCGAAGGGCTTGGAAAGGCCGCCGTCCATCGGATGGGACGTTAAGCCGTGGCACCGTGTGCGGGAGAGACATACCCTGTGCACGTTAAAGAACACGCTGGATGGCCTTTACGGGAGGCTACCATCTGTCTCCCAACAGCTGTTCCAGTGGGTCCCCTCCCCCAACCTTCTCTGAGCCTTCGGGGTCCTTGTGGTCTGGCCATTTAGCCCACGATGTGCAAAAAAGTGCCGCTCAGAGGTAAAACAACCCAACCCTCCCCCTAAATACATTCCTGGTCAAGTCACAAGGACTTCAAAGGTTCATAGTTGAGTAGGAAAAAGAGACCTACGAGATGACTGTTAGGATGACTGTTATAATCCAGAAAGTGATCTCAAGTTTTGCAATAATAACAGAAGCGTCAGTTTATTTTTAGTTCTTGTTTTGTTTCTTGGAATAAATGTGCTTAAAAAACAAACTTTTTTTATTGAGCAACTTGGGAATGAACAGTGTGGGTGGGCTAAACCCTTTCACGACCAAGGGAAACATTTTTCCCATTATAAAATTGGTGATTGTCGTATTTAATTATAACCTTATCTGCATTTTTTATACAGAATGTCAAAATAGAACGTATGCCGAACGCAATTACGTAAACGGGAACGTTTAGAAAACAAAAACAGAACTGTCAGGACGCATAATATATGTACTATGTGCAATGTCCATCTTTGCCTTACTACCAAAAGAAATTGCTTCGCAGAATATCATAATTAGCACATCATTTTGTATAGTAATTTTATTTCATAATTTTGTATTATTTTAGTTAACATTTTGTTATAATAAACCAATAAATAAAAGACATTGCATAATAAGCCTAACTATAATTTGTGTTACCTTTATAGTCCATTGGGAAAAATATTTCCCATAAAATTCCAAAAAAAACTACACATTGTTATGTATTTTTCTTATGATTTTTATTTATTTTACGTCTAAACAAATTAAAATAAACAGTTACATACTAATATTTACTCTTAGAAACCTTATGGTCCTGAAAGGGTTAAAAGGAATTTACAGAAAATATTTGAGAACTATTCCAAAGTGTGCGTAGAACACTGTATCGCGTTAAAGTAATTTAAATACTAATACTTATTGGCTTCCTTTTAATAAAAACTTATCGGATATTAGTTTCAAAAATTAAAGATCGCTCTCAAGAAGAGAAAAAGCTTTTTATTGCAGAGCATTTGTTTGGCTTTTACCGCTGCTATATGATTAAAAGTAATTCAATCTGTAATCCATTTCAGCAAGGTGCTTATTGTAGCTATAATAAATACCATGAGCGATAAGTGTGAATTCATCAGTTATTAAGGAAACATTCCGAAGTGATTTTCTAAAAAATTCCTCAAATCTCTTGTTCGCCACATTCTCTCCCAGCTGTTGACAAAGTTCAAGAGACGTTCACCTTCTTTTTTTCCCCCGCCGCTCTTTGCTTCGTAGAATCTTAATTACCAACCTGTCAGAGTTGCGACCTTACCAAGTCCTGGATAAGAACGCAAGATCGTATCTCCAGCAAGGCGGAAGAAGTGCCACCTCCTCTTCCTCCGGTCCCCCCTCCCTTTGGTCTATGCAGCCAAGTGTTTCTCCGTCGTTACCAGAGAGAAAGGTGCCCCCGTGATTAATGTCGACTGCGGCGCAGGTCGGCCTGACACTTGGCTGTTATTAAACATAAATACCGCATGTGATTAGCGGTGGCGTGCTTGGCACGGAGCTGCCACTTAGCCCCAGCCCGTCCTCCTCTCAATGCCAGAGGAGACATTTTCGACTCGGTCTCGTAGCTTCTCGTGTCTTTCGGTGCACGCAAGTCACAGCGCATCAATGAATGGATGGGGATACTTTGGGGAGAAAGAAGAGGAGAGTCTTGTAAGGCGCGAATAGACTTGCAGCTTAAGAAAACAGCCTTTACAAATACTCCTGATACAGTTTTATCTTTCTGACTCAGATGTTAGATATTAAAGTAAATCACGTATCTATTTTACAAAAAAAAAAAACAAATTAGCAATGTCGGGCAGAAACAGAAATGGTACGACCCGTCATTTGAACTATACTGATAAAGGGGTACTTTTTCTTTTTTTTGGGGGGGGGGGGGGAGCGCGCTAGGCTCGTAATCTGTAGTTCCCAGGTTCGAGTCCCAGCTGGGTCAGCATTGAGATTTATCTCCGCAAAATTCCCCGCCCTGCCCACGGTCAGTAGGGGACACTGATGGGCTTTGAAAGGCCGCCGTCCGTCGGATGGGACGTTAAGCCGTGGCCCCATGTGCGGGAGAGCCATACCTTGTGCACGTTAAAGAACACGCTGGATGACCTTGACGGGAGGCTACCATCTGTCTCCCAACAGCGGTTCCAGTGGGTCCCCTACCCTAATCTTCTCTGAGCCTTCGGAGTCCATGTGACCTGGCTATTTAGACCGTGGTATGCAAAAAAAAGCGCCGCTCAGTGGTAAAACAAACCAACCCAACCCACTTTTTTATTTTAATCTATCCCATAGGAAGTAAAACAAATATTTCCAAATACAAATATTAAATATTTCTAATTATAAACCGCAAATCGTACTTTTAACATTAATATCTCCCACAGTTATAAAGGATTTTTGCTTACGAGATTAAGAGGAAATTTTCAATCGTTTTTCACTAACGTACACTGATCTTTTGAATCAAATGCAAAGGTTATTCCCCATTCAGGCAAACAGGAGCTTCATCACCGAGTTAAATATTTTTTTCGATGACTGCGATCCGATCTCTTGAGTCTGTTTGTGTTATCGCTGATTAGGGAAAGTTTTATGTTGGAATCGTGGACTTTTTCCCTCAAAAGAAAAGCGACAGAACTTTTGATTATAGAAACTTCCTCTTTCTTTACAGAAGTATTACCTTTGTGAGTTTACACCTTTCAGTTCGCGGAACCATCGATACGGGATGTTCCACTCTTCTTCTCGCTTAGGCAAGTGCTTTGCACTGGGCTCTCTGCTTCACCGGTTACGGCCGTTTGGGCCTTGTCCATCATTGCCCACATGCGTCTCTCGTCGATGCAGCAAAGAGTTCACTTTCGTTGCACAAGAACTAAGTAGGAACTAAGTTTTTGACTACCGTGTAAAAATTTCTCCTTATCTCCTTTCTTTCTTTCTTTCTTTCTTTGCTCGTCTTGTCACCTCTTCCGTTGGTTGCTATTTAACGATTTTATTGCTTCTTCCCGTCAGAGGTCGCCGCTTTATGGCCTCGTGTGCACATGCGTTAGTTCTGGAGGCTTAAACGAGAGAGGTTGTTGGGTTGTTTTACCTCTGAGCGGCGCTTTTTTGCACACCATGGGATAAATGGCCAGGTCACATGGACCCCGAAGGCTCAGAGAAGGTTGGGGGAGGGGACCCACTGGAACAGCTGTTGGGAGACAGATGGTAGCCTCCCATCAAGCCCATCCAGTGTGTTCTTTAACGTGCACAGGGTATGGCTGTCCCGCACACGAGTCCACGGCTTAACGTCCCATCCGACGGACGGCGGCCTTTCCAAGCCCATTGGTGTCCCCTACTGACCGTGGGCAGGGCGGGGAATTTTGCGGAGATAAATCTCAACGCTGACCCAGCTGGGACTCGAACTGGGAACTACAGATTACGAGCCTGGCGCGCTACCGACTGAGCCACCCCGCCCCAAACGAGAGAGGGTTCAGCACTTCACTGGCTAGCAGAATTAATCTAAATATGATTCTTTTATCCCAGAAACCACTGAGTGTGTGCCATATTTTCCCATATGTATAAATCTCATATCAAATATATACATGATGCATCGATCAATACCAAACATGCTGCAATTCTTTGAAAAAAAAAGGAAAATCACTACTTTGTATCAAAATATCACATTTCAAAATTATTGTTAAAGATTATTTCACATTTTTGATTCATAATATTGCATAGGGGGTGGGATATTGCTCTGACAACAGGTTCATGTCCAGAGCTTAAGATTGATATCATAATGATATGTTAAGTCACGGTCAACCATATCCTTTGCTTCACAGCCGCTGTTAGCAATAATTAGATTGGATGCCGGTTTCCGGTTTTCTCAGTGCTTAGAGCACTTGATATATTGACAAAGGATGTTGGGATCATGCTTCATTTGGATGAGTTGTTGAGTTGTTTTACCTCTGAGCGGCACTTTTTTGCACACCATGGGCTAAATGGCCAGGTCACATGGACCCCGAAGGCTCAGAGAAGGTTGGGAGAGGGTACCCACTGGAACAGATGTTGGGAGACAGATGGTAGTCTCCCGTCAAGGCCATCCAGCGTGTTCTTTAACGTGCACAGGCTATGGCTCTCCCGAACACGGGGGCACGGCTTAACGTCCCATCCGACGGACGGCGGCCTTTCCAAGCCCATCGGTGTCCCCTACTGACCGTGGGCAGGGCGGGGAATTTTGCGGAGATAAATCTCAACGCTGACCCAGTTGGGACTCGAACCTGTGAACTACAGATTACGAGCCTGGCGCGCTACCGACTGAGCCACCCCCGTCCCTCATTTGGATGAAAATAAGAATTTCTGACAACTTAAAAATGTCATCGCAATAGCCCATCATTTGTACGGAACACTTGGATGGATATTATAAATGGACAATGAGATGTAATTACAGCGAAATGTTTGCCCCTTTGGAGTTAGCCAAGTAGGGATCACTGATCCTAATAAATATCTTATGCCAATTAGCAACTGCAAATTTCGGAACACTAGAGTTTTCTACACTTGGGAATGTTTACATACTCTCGGGTTATGATATAAACATGAAAACTCATGAATGCAGATTTAATTTTTTTTATCGTGTTTGTTTATTGATTACTGAAGACAACTAGTTGAGCACCTCTTGAGGAGAGGGGCGAGGGTGGCTCAGTCGGTAGCGCGCCAGACTCGTAATCTGTAGTTCCCAGGTTCGAGTCCCAGCTGGGTCAGCGTTGAGATTTATCTCCGCAAAATTCCACGCCCTGCCCACGGTCAGTAGGGGACACCGATGGGCTTGGAAAGGCCGCCGTCCGTCGGATGGGAGGTTAAGCCGTGGCCCCGTGTGCGGGAGAGCCATACCCTATGCACGTTAAAGAACACGCTGGATGGCCTTGACGGGAGGCTACCATCTGTTTCCCAACAGCTGTTCCAGTGGGTCCCCTCCCCCAACCTTCTCTGAGCCTTCGGGGTCCATGTGACCTGGCCATTTAGCCCATGGTGTGCAAAAATGTGCCGCTCAGAGGCAAAACAACCCAACCCAGGCATACTAGATATACTCATCGTATATTAACTATGGTCTCATGTTGTTTAACTATATAGCTCATAAAGAAATATTCTAAATATTTCTATGGTGACCGGTATGATTGGCTGGCGTATTAAAAGGAAATCACTGAATAACAATTATACGAAATTTTCTCTTTAGTTGCTTACTGTCTCTTTTTTTTTTCTTGCAACTGCTTTATGTTTGCACTTGCAAATAAAATAAGACATGCTGAAGAGTTGTTTTTTAAATAATTTGAAAAATATACCACCATTCTGGAGAAATGATTAACATGCTTGCCTGCTAAGCCAGCGGGTGTGTTGTTGTCGTGTTTTCGATTTGCTTTTTCTATTCGATAATTAAATACAGAAAAGAATACAAAAAATAACCAATTTTCTAAAAGTTACCCCTCTCTTCAATTAATCTGAAAGCAGTAATATAAATTTATACGTTATCTGAAGAAATAGAAACGATCTGATGGAGTTTATTGGTTACTCTCTATATTTTGCGTCGTGATGTCAAAAAAGAAAAGGGAAATTTCGTGTTAACTTCTTGTTTGTCTCTCAAAATAGCAAAACCATCTTTCTGCAGAAGAAGTGAGATGAAAATGTAAGATAAAATATTAATAAAAACATCAATTATCATTTCATTAAACAGAACTTTCAATATTATTTCTACCCACAAACGGGGCGGGGGTGGCTCAGTCGGTAGCGCGCCAAGCTCGTAATCTGTAGTTCCCAGGTTCGAATCCCAGCTGGGTCAGCGTTGAGATTTATCTCCGCAAAATTCCGCGCCCCCTGCCCACGGTCAGTAGGGGACACCGATGGGCTTGGAAAGGCCGCCGTCCGTCGGATGGGACGTCAAACCGTGGCCCCGTGTGCGGGAGAGCCATACCCTGTGCACGTTAAAGAACACGCTGGATGGCCTTGACGAGAGGCTACCATCTGTCTCCCAACAGCTGTTCCAGTGGGTCCCCTCTCCCAACCTTCTCTGAACCTTCGGGGTCCATGTGACCTGGCCATTTAGCCCATGGTGTGCAAAAAAGTGACGCTCAGAGGTAAAACAACCCAAACAACTCTACCCACAAACAGAATTACTTTAGTGCAAACAATCAGAAAACGATTTTTGTATTACCAAGTAATTCCATAAACATTAATACGAACGATTTTATTCACAAAACAAGCAACACAGAGTTCTGTTTTATCACTTTTTGTATGATATAAATCTTTGCTAATTTCTGGAGTTTTGCTACCGATAATGTAGGAAACAAGATACTAACATTTAAACAAATATTCAGCCAACAGTGGAAATCAATAAACGAGTTATGTTATTGCAGAACGATTGCATATTCTAATTCAATTAGCAAAAATGATACGAACTGTTATCTAGAAACTTTTGTAGATCTTGAAAATAATTGCTTCTACAAATAATCGAGACGGACCATTTTTACAAAGCTGGGAAGTAAAACCTGTACAGTTATATTCTAAATACATTGCTCGATGAATGAATTAAAGAAATGTAGATTAACTCTTTGGATTACCTTTTTATGGTCAATAATTAATTGCAGAAGGTAAGAAAAAAGGAGTGAATTTTTGAAAGGTTATCATCTCTTCAATTAGCTTTATGAGCAATAATATGAGATTACCCAGAGCTATATTAGGAACATAATTGTGCACGAGATAGGAAAATAAGTTTCAGTTGTTTGCATATTAGAAGACAAAACAGAAGCCAAGAATATTTAATTCTTTTTCTCCTCTCTTCAATATCAGCTGGTTTTAGTTGCAAGTGCGAAGAGAAAGCAATTAGGGGAATCAAAATAGAAAAGTATGCAACTGAAGAGACTGGAGTCAATACTCGTACGTATATCCGCGAATTCATTTCAGTCTCGTATCCATTTAGTGCGTTATTATTATTACTCCTTTTTTTTCGTTGTTGTTATGCCTGTGAGCTATTCCGCATTCGTCGAGTTTTGCATCAAGCGAAACGAAATGGAATTTAATTTCGTCGGAAAATAAGGAACAGGAACGGTGGCGCGAGAATCAATATTCTGTTGCTACCAAAGAAAACAACAAACAAACAAATAAACTGGAGCTAGACTTCACCGATCGGAGTTATGGGAGTGAAAGGCTCGGGGAACTAGCATGGGAACAGGTAAGATGAAAAGGGGAAAAAAATAAAAGTAAAAAAGATTCGGTAACAGAATTAAATTCAGGAGATTATATCGATCTTTGGCCAGAGTCTTGACAAAGATCGATACTGATACAAAGCTACGACGTAACCTTTGGAGTTTCTCGAACTTGGGGAAAACTTGAATTTCACCTTCTTTCTTGGCGGTGAATTTGTTCGTTCATAGGAAGAGATTTCGATTGAGAATAAGGACGAAGGGAAGATCCCAGAAGAGCCAAGCTAGGCACAGAAGAAGAAAGAGGAAAAGAATTTGATTTCAGATAAGGGGTTTCTCTCTCAAATATAAATGATTCGCCTTTCAGAATTAACGATCAGGTTTTGAACTGCAGATTAAACTTTTCCGACATTGCAATAAAGTTGTATTAACAGCAATACCCAAGTGTCGAACAAGACTTTGACATCAGAGTGAAACTGGAAAGACATGAAATTTCGATAATCTTATTAGTATAGATCAGTGGTTCCCAACGGGGGCGTTTTAGAAGTTTGTAGTAGCGTTTTTCTGTCGAATAGATTAAATAGAGTATTGAATATTTCATAGATTAACTTAGCGTTGCATAAAAAAAGAGTGCGTTGCAAAAATAAAAGGTCGCGTTCAGTCCAAAAAGATCTTATCTTGCTTTCGCTTCCGTCTGAAAAAAAAAAAAGCAGCAACAATAAACCCTTCGACTTTCGGAAAGTATAAAAGTGGTTGGGAACCACTTTTATAGATCAATATTTTTTCAAATGGGTTCGGTGGACATCTTTGAGTCTAATAAGAGTTATAGCACTGTTGGTTGAATGAAATTCGTACGATGCACAGCAAACATTATTGAAAATTGCAAGAGTTTAGAAAATTTCGGTCATTTACTATTGATTGGTTGATGTGCATATATCGATCGATTGTCGCTCCCATTCTAATTTCAAGGGTTCAGTTTCACGCCTCTCTATTTATATATATAATTCATTGAATCGCCGTCCCGTGGCCGAGTGGTTAGCACGCTTGGCTACTGATCTAAGGGACCTGGGTTCGAGCCCCAGATTAGGCATGGATGTGTGTGTCGTTTTTCTGCTGAGGTCCTGCCATCCTCTCAGATCTACTGTAGCATATAAACTGACAGGCTCCTATCAGACCTCTGTGGCAAGCAGCTGCTTGAGGGGGTATTTTTTTTTTATAATTCATTGCTTTACCTCTGAGCTTCGCCATTCTTAACTCAATGGTCTAAATGGACATTTAACCATATACTAACCTTTATATTATGAAATCCATAAATTAATAGTCACTAATGGCGCAGAGTTGGATAAGATTTGGAAAATCCACTGTAAAGCTTTTAGAAACAGATGGAACCTCCATCGAGATAATACATTGTATTCTTCCGTGCATAGAGTATGCCTCTTTTTTCACACGAGACAACCGTCAATACGACAACGTCTCATATGGAGGTTTTTGAAACTGTAAATAGTTCTTAAGAATCTTAGGAAACAAATTTGTGTATGCAGTCCCTATCACTTCTTAACCCACATTATTCATTCTGAAGATGTCTATCAACCAAACGTTCTATTTTATTAAGGAAAATGATGCAAAGATCAAAGAAATCTGGAATAGGCCTGCTATTACCCTTTTATGAAAATACGTATAAATTTACCTCTGATATAATCTTTAGGAATAATACTTCTTATCATAGATCAGGGGTTCTCAACGTGGGGTACGCGGTTAAATTTTTTTTTAGTACGCCGTGAGAGCTCAAAAGTCGCTAGATCTAGTAAAAAAAAAAAGTCCCTAAGTTGGCAACACTGTTGTGTAGAAATGTCATTTTTTGTGTTTATCGATATATGTAATTTATGAATACAAAATTTAATGTATATAGATGTTTTATTTCATTTCCAAAGTGATACTATAATATAAGTTTTATCTGTCTACATGGGGCGCGGGTGGCTCAGTCTGTAGCGCGCCAGGCTCGTAATCTGTAGTTCCCAGGTTCGAGTCCCAGCTGGGTCAGCGTTGAGATTTATCTCCGCAAAATTCCCCGCCCTGCTCACGGTCAGTAGGGGACACCGATGGGCTTGAGAAAGGCCGCCATCCGTCGGATGGGACGTTAAGCCGTGGCCGCGTGTGCGGGAGAGCCATACCCTGTGCACGTTAAAGAACACGCTGGATGGCCTTGACGGGAGGCTACCATCTGTCTCCCAATAGCTGTTCCAGTGTGTCCCCTCCCCCAACCTTCTCTGAGCCTTCGGGGTTCATGTGACCTTACCATTTAGCCCATGGTGTGCAAAAAAGTGCCGCTCAGAGGTAAAACAACCCAACCCAACCCTGCCCTGCCCACGGTCAGTAGGGGACACCGATGGGCTTGGAAAGACCTCTGTCCGTCGGATGGGACGTTTAGCCGTGGCCCGTGTGCGGGAGAGCCATACCCTGTGCACGTTAAAGAACACGCTGGATGGCCTTGACGGGAGGCTACCATCTGTCTCCCAACAGCTGTTCCAGTGGGTCCCCTCAACCAACCTTCACTGAGCCTTCGGGGTTCATGTGACCTGGCCATTTAGCCCATGGTGTGCAAAAAAGTGCCGCTCAGAGGTAAAACGACCCAACTTTATCTGTCTATGCAAAGGGGTACGCCAATCACATACACATTTCCAAGGGGTACGTGAAGCATAAAAGGTTGAGAACCACTAATCTAGATACTCTTTAATACTTCATTCCGCCATGTGGCAACAGCATCATCCCCTGCTTTCAAATCGGTAATTTCTTATATCTCTGGAGATATCGTGATATGGCAACAACATTAACGTTTGTAATACATTTTTTTTCATTGAAAAAATGGGTTCATAATTCAATACATTGTTTAGAAAGTTCTTAAATATGATATACACCGAAGAGCTAAAACATTATAACCACCTGCCTAATATGACGTTGGTCCTCCACTTGCCACCAAAACATCTCTTACCCGGCGAGGCATGGATGCTACAAGACTTCTAAAGGTGTCTTGTGGTATCTGGAACCAACACGTTACCAGCAGATCCTTTAACTCGTGTAAGTTACGTGGTTGATCCGCCGCAGATCGGTTGGGTTGTTTTACCTCTGAGCGGCACTTTTTTGCACACCATGGGCTAAATGGCCAGGTCACATGGACCCCGTAGGCTCAGAGAAGGTTGGGGGAGAGGACCCACTGGAACAGCTGTTGGGAGACAGATGGCAGCCTCCCGTCAAGGCCATCCAGCGTGTTCTTTAACGTGCACAGGGTATGGCTCTCCCGCACACGGGGCCACAGATCGGATATGCTTTTCCAATACAAATCACAGATGCTCGATTGGATTAATGTCTGGGAAATTTAGAGGTCAGGGAAATACTTGGAAGTTTTCCTCATGTTTCGCGAACCATTCTCGAACAATCCGAGCAGTGTGGCATGCCACATTATCCTGCTGAATGAAGGCACTACTACTAGAGGGATATACTGTTGCACTGAAAGGATGTACCTGGTATGCAATGATGTTTACGTAGGTGGTAGACGTCATAGTTTCCTGCGCATGAATGACTGGACGCAGGATTTCCCAGCAGAACGTTGCCCAAAGCATTACACTTCCCCCACCGGCTTGTTTTCATCGCACGGTGCCAACACTTCCACAGGTAAACAACGCACACGTATACGGCCATCCACATGGTGAAACAGGAAGCAAGATTCATCGGAGCAGACGACCTTCTTCCAATTATTCAAGGTCCAGTTTTGATGCTCGCGTGCCCACTGTAGGCACTTTCGACGGTGAACCGAGGTTAACATGGGCACTCGGAGCGGCCCGCGGCTACGCAGCCCCATTTTTAACAGGGCTCGATGTACTGTGTGTTGTGACACATTACTCCCGTTACTACCATTCAAATTATCGGCGAGTTGTGCCAAAGTATACATTCTGTTGGCTCGTACCATATGGGATAGCCTTCGCTCACCTCTAGCATCGATGAGACGTGGTCAGCACACACCTTGCTTCGTGGTTTTTCCCTCCTCGGAACGTTTTTTGAAGGTATTAACTATGGCTGACTGTGAGCACCCCACAAACCTTGCCGTCTCGGAAATGCTCTGACCCAATCGTCTGGCCATTACAATTTGGCCTTTGTCAAACTCACTTAAGTCCGCTGCCTTTGCCATTTGAAGAACAAGAATAACACTGAATAACACTGAATAACACACTCAGTATCAGGTGTTGTTTATACCGTTTCATGACCTTCACACGCTTCGTCGTTTACCTGCAGTTGCTTCGATTTGCATAAAGACAAACTGGTCATAATGTTTTGGCTCTTCAGCGTACAAATTAAATGCAATAATGACAGAATCTTTATCTCAATAACCTGGTATATCTCGTACCTCAATATTTCACTTTCATTCAGTTCATTAAAATTTTAGGGATAAACATCCTTTGGATAAAGTAGCAGGATATCTCATAGAGTTTGAAACACGTGATAGGACAATCGTTCCCCAAAATGGGGGAGAAAGGTTTGGGCCAAAAAGGCTGACCTTTACCTCAGAGGGTCGGTATACCCCCAAGTAGAAAGGGAGCAGGAAGTTACGGAATCCAGATACAATATTGCAGAAAATTATCTATTTGACGCACAAAATATGCATTGTGTGGTAACACTCTCAGCTGTTGTGTTATCTGGCTGAATTCTCTGATTTCTCAGCCAGGCTAACGAAGCCAAAGATTCTTATCGGCATTAAAGAGATTCTTTATACATATATTATGCTCTCTGTAATGTTGTTTGTAGAGATTAGTAATGTGCTAATTCATTTTATCTTTATATTCCTCTTTTTCTTTTACGAAAAGCAGAAACGTTGCCTCATCAACTTTAAGGATTATTCCTTCTCTGCATATATTAACTCAGATCAGCGTTATTGGTTTCAAGCATAGTCTGTTTAAAAGAGTTCCTTGTTTTTCAACCTCAGAAGTAAGCGAACCATCAGAGTGGGTTGGGTTGTTTTACCTCTGAGAGGCACTTTTTTGCACACCATGGGTTAAATGGCCAAGACACATGGACCCCGAAGGCTCAGAGAAGGTTGGGGGAGGGGACCCACTGGAACAGTTGTTGGGAGACAGATGGTAGCCTCCCGTCAAGGCCATCCAGCGTGTTCTTTAACGTGCACAAGGTATGGCTCTCCCACACACGGGCCCACGGCTTAACGTCCCATCCGACGGACGGTGGACTTTCCAAGCCCGTCGGTGTCCCCTACTGACCGTGGGCAGGGCGGGGAATTTTGCGGAGATAAATCTCAACGCTGACTCAGCTGGGACTCGAACCTGGGAACTACATATTACGAGCCTGGCGCGCTACCGACTGAGCCACCCCCGCCCCCTTTCAGAGTGAGTACACAACCTATCAAGGTAGGTTTGGCTATTTCTGGATCTTCCAAAGTTCAAGTATTAAAGTAATTCTTTTAGCCTTTTTATTGCATTTCTAAAGTTCAAGTTTTAAAACACTTTCAAATGGATAATTATCAGATTCAATTTCAGCTCCCCTGTAAAATCTTGTGTTATTCTGAGAACTGGCCCATTTGCTAATAATTAATCCGTAATTAATCATATTCCTATGCAACCCACTGATTTTCAGCCTTTTTAATACGGAGAGTTACTTTTTGAAATTGTAATACAGCGATCTACTAATTTTTTTACTAAAAAAGTAAGTTATTGTATTATTTTTAAAATATTCTTTGACAAAAGTGAAAGCTGTGGCTAGAATACAGCTATAATGCAGGCCACAAAATAAAATTAATTGCAATTTAAATGAAAAATAAACAATTAAACATTACAGTAAAATATATAAAAGAGAAAAAAAAACATAGACAAAGATTATTAATGTGATACTTCACATTGAATGGCTGCTGGAATGTTTTCATAATTTTTTCATTAATGTGCCAGTCTCAAGCATCATTGATCCCAATGCTAGTCATTATTTCTAATATAGTTTCGATAATTTTCATGTCAAAAAATGCTGATTCAGCTAAGTATTTCGACCCAAGGCATGACAATGTTTTGAGTAGTACAGTCGCTCAAAAAAGTATCCGAACACTATGGTTGATTACAGAATTCAGAAAAAATATCTGGCAACGATTTTTTCAGAAATTAGTGATCTGGCAACCTTCGTGTACGTGACACGAAGGTTGCCAGATCACTAATTTCTGAAAAAAATATCGTTGCCAGATATTTTTTCTGAATTCTGTAATCAACCATAGTGTTCGGATACTTTTTTGAGCGACTGTACATGTCAAACTCGGATATTTTTCTTTCTTATACTGCCAAATAACCTTTTCTTTTGGCTTCAAGTAGACGTCATTTTGCATGTCAATTACTTCTATTTCTGTTCTGCATTGAAGACACGATCGACTCCAAAACGTATGCCGGTATCTCGTGACCGACGATCGTGATCGAACGTCCTTATCCTAGAATATAGGGCAATCGTATTGACGATATAATAAATGCCCACAAAAGATGCATGAAGTAAAGCGCTTGGAAGCAAAGATGTCTCTGCTAAGCATGGGCACCTACAGAAATGATTTCAGGAGTGGGGCAAATCTGTTTCAGGGAATGGCAAAATATTTTCAGTGGGAGGCGCAAAAACCATGTTTCAAGACAGAAATATTCATGCCGAGCTTCTCATTAATGAGTGCAGTTGAAATAAGGTATTCTGCATACATCATGTTACAATAAAACTAAGGATGCGCCGAAACAAAACGAAAGGAAAAAAAAATAAGTAAAAAATGCTTCTTTAATAATAATAATAAATAAAAATAAATGAAATATTTCAGAGAACAAAAAAAACTTAAAAATCAACAACAACCAAGATTTACATTTATTTAAAGAAAAATATATTTTTGGTGCATTTTATATTATACCAATTAATTTTTAGATGGACTTTTCCAGACAAGTGGTCCTTCTGCCTATCCCCTGCCTACGCCCATGCTGCTAAGTACCCGTATAACATCATGTACAGTCGCTCAAAAAAGTATCCGAACACTGTGGTCGATTACAGAAATCAGAAAAAATATCTGCCAACGATTTTTTTAGAAATTAGTGATCTGGCAACCTTCGTGTCACGTGACACGAAGGGTGCCAGATCGCTAATTTCTGAAAAAATCTTTGCTTTTTTTTTTCTCTGAATTCTGTAATCAACCATAGTGTTCGGATATTTTTTTGAGCGACTATATGTACACCAAACTCATTTAGGACATTTAAGATATCATTTAGTTTCTTCTGATCTTTACGAATAATTCTGTTCTGTAACCTCTTGCTCTCCACGAGGTTAACATGGCAAAACGAAACGAAATTTTTCTCTAAGTAAAATGGTGTTAAAGAAGGTTCATGATTCTTGATGTGACTCATTATCATTCATAAATTCAAATCAACTGATAGAATCTTCAGCAGATGGCTCAAATGGATGAAGTAGTAATAAAATCTTTTGGTTTTTAGAAATTTGTGGTTTCAGTTATTGTCGTTTAGCTAGTTTTGCTGAAGATAATAGAGAACTGAAATCAAATGGGAGCCAAACCAGAATCTTTCCATGTTGTTTTTATGCTTGACGTATTTTTTCTGTTATATTTAATGCCAATTTAAATCAACTGACATTTGAAGATGAACACTCCAGAAGCAAAAGACAAATGTTTTGTAGAAAGTCGCTAGCATATTAGAAATCGATCGTCTTATTTTTGTTTCGATTTCTTATATTTATGTTCTTCATTAATTACCATTCTTAAAACACCGTAAAAATCTAAAAACAAAACTAAACACAAGATGTATAAATTTATGTGAAAGGCACAGCTGAATTTTTGTCCTAATTGCTCTACTTATGTAGTTGGATTGGGTTGTTTTACCTCTGAGCAGCACTATTTTGCACACCATCGGTAAATGGCCAGGTCACAAGGATCCCGAAGGTTCAGAAAAGATTGGGGGAAGGGACCCACTGAAACAGCTATTAGGAGACAGATGGTAGCCTCCCGTCAAGGCCATCCAGCGTGTTCTTTAACGTGCACAGGGTATGGCTCTCCCGCACACGGGACCACGGCTTAACGTCCCATCTGACGGACGGCGGCCTTCCCAAGCCCAACGGTGTCCCCTACTGATCGTGGGCTGGGAGTTTTGCGGAGATAAGTCTCAACGCTGACCCAGCTGTGACTCGAACCTGGGAATTACAGATTACGAGCCTGGTGCGCTACCGACTGAGCCACCCGCCCCTGCTTATGTAGTAGATAGATGGATTATTACATATTTACTGAGATTTTAATACAATTTCACGGAAGTTAGTTTCCTTGTGAAGACTATTAAAAAAGAAGAGGGCTGAAATCATGATGCTGATCTACATAATTGCATTTACTCTTACTCTTAATTACATAAGGTAAAATGCAACGAAATGAAAGAAAGCAAAAAATTGTTGCAATCAAAAGAATACGTTCTTCTATATTTCCAACATTTTTTCTTTAACTTTGCTTAAATTGACTCCTCTCTGTCCAATTCCTGTTCGCTCTTTTTTTTTCACTAACGCCATCGAAAGTCTTACGCGTCTCCGTCATTGCTCTCATCTTCTCAGTATAAAATTTTCTCTCGAAGCAAAGACAATATCATGCAGATGCAGGCGTTGAGCACAACTGAAAAGTAAAAAAAAAACTCTACCGTTTTTCTAGTTGGGGAGAATCGTAAGGAGGGTTGGTGGGTGGAGTACGGGAGAAGGTTGGAAGAGGAATGTGAGTGGAGAGGCACTTTTCTTTTGGAAGGTAATGGACCCATCACCAGGCGGCGACACGTCCCTCACGTCTTCTATTGATCTTCGTGTGTCTCGTTTGACGTTGCCTAGGTGATGGGATGAAGGGAGAGCAGGCGGGTGCCATATCCCGATAATAAGAAGGAAAGTGAAGATGTAGTCGCGTGAGTATGGCAGTGTTGGGTGGCCATATGTCCCTGAGGAGGCGTGTCTTGGTGTCGTCGCGGTGGATGTCACTTAGCTGAGGGGGAAGAGAGGAAGCTTGTTGCCTTAGTCTGCCCTATTTTGCTTAGTGACGTGTACGCCTGCTGGCTGTCATTTCCGAGATGTTGATGTCACAGTGACACTCTTCGAGCATTTCAGAGAAGCAGTCGAGTGCGCAGATCTCTCTTTCTTTCCATTGTAAAACTGATTGCACAAAGATTAGTCAACTGTAGTAATTCTTTTCATGCGGATTGTTTTTTATTTGTATTCGATGTTGGGTTGGGTTGTTTTACCTCTGAGCGGCACTTTTTTGCACACCATGGGCTAAATGGCCAGGTCACATGGACCCCGAAGGCTCAGAGAAGGTTGGGGGCGGGGACCCACTGGAACAGCTGTTGGGAGACGGATGGTAGCCTCCCGTCAAGGCCATCCAGCGTGTTCTTTAACGCGCACATGGATTGGCTCTCCCGCACAATGGCCCACGGCTTAACGTCCCATCCGACGGACGGCGGCCTTTCCAAGTCCATCGGTGTCCCCTATTGACCGTGGGCAGGGCGGAGAATTTTGCGGAGATAAATCTCAACGCTGACCCAGCTGGGACTCGAACCTGGGAACTACAGATTACGAGCCTGTCGCGCTACCGACTGAGCCACCCCCGCCCCTGTATTCGATGTCTTCGTTGCGAAAATTTAGAGTAAAATAATACTTTTTTGCTTTCTTGTATGGAGAGTATTATTATTTGATCGCGAAAAAACAATTGATTTCAAAAATTTCAACCAGGAACCCGTTTCAGCGGTTCCTGATTCCACAAAGTGTGTGATATGATTCCATAAAAATGTTCGAGCATCTAACACTTTGCTTGAACTTTGAAGCTGAACAATTCGAGCTTTAGCGTTCAAACTGTATATTCCGACATGTTCTCAAAACGAATAGAAGTTTTAAAAGTGGGAAACTTAAAACGCATATTTTTACTGAGGAATAATGGATTTGAAAGTATAAACTTGAAGCTCATATTTTCATGAAGAATAGTGGTCTTGAAAGCATGAAACGTGAGACGCAATATTTAGTGGTATTTGACAGAGGGTTGGGTTGGTTTACCTCTGAACGGCACTTTTTTGCACACAATGGGCTAAATGGTCAGGTCACATGGACCCCGAAGGCTCAGAGAAGGTTGGGGGAGGGGACCCACTGGAACAGCTGTTGGGAGACAGATGGTAGCCTCCCGTCAATTCCATCCAGCGTGTTCTTTAACATGCACAGGGTATGGCTCTCCCGTACACGGGGCCACGACTTAACGTCCCATCCGACGGACGGCGGTCTTTCCAAGCCCATCGGTGTCCCTTACTGACCGTGGGCAGGGCGGGGAATTTTGCGGAGATATATCTCAACGCTGACCCAGCTGGGACTCGAACCTGGGAACTACAGATTACGAGCCTGACGTGCTACCGACTGAGCCACCCCCGCCCCTTTGACAGAGGGAATTTACAGTTATATTTTTCACGACTATTTCAAAATTGGGTTCGACAATTTTCCGTCAAGCGTTGCCGATTTATTTACCTATTCCAATAAAGATTTTTTTCTCGAATATATTTAGCTTTAGGTGACCGTACATTTCATTTGGTCATTATGAATCCCTTAGTATCAAATATTAGCATTAAATTGAATTATGGGACTCTTTGTCTTGTTAACAGTCTAATGCCTTGAGTAATTTAAATTTAGAGTTTTAGATCTAAGGGACCTGGGTTCGAGCCCCGGGTAAGGCATGGCTGTTTGTGTCGTTTTTCTGCTGAGGGCCTGCCATCCTCTCAGACCTTCTACTCTGGCATATAAACTGACAGGCTCCTGTCAGACCTCTGTGGCAAGCAGCTGCTTGAGGGGGTATTTTTTTATTTTATATATTAATAATGGCACATAATAGTAAATAAAATAAATACCCCCTCAAGCAGCTGCTTGCCACAGAGGTCTGACAGGAGCCTGTCAGTTTATTTGCCATAGTTAGAGGTCTGTGAGGATGGCAGGACCTCAGCAGAAAAACAACACACACAACACACACACCAACTCGGGGCCCGAACCAATGGCACATACCTTCCTAAAAATTTAAATTTTTCTCAGCGAACTATACATAGCTCTACTAAAATATTCGAGAATTTCAAATAGTGTCAAAGGGAAGCTAAATTTGAAGCTCTTTAACTTCTAAAATACGCATTTAACGGAGAAATACGATAAGAGATAAATTAAATCATAATCAAATCTATTTAAATCCCGATTTTCAACAATAGTCGTTCAGTATTTAAAGCACTACGGAAGCTAGAATATTAACAATAAATTATATTGTTTAATAAAAATCATGTATAATTGTTTATATTGAAATAATTATTATCCAAACTTCTAAAATGTATATTATTTCATTAAATAGTTTGAAACAATACTCGTAATTTAAGTTTTAATTAATATCTGAACTAAATTCCTATGACGGATTACTGTTGAGAAATCTTCCAGCTTCCACAACTTTAAAAAAAAATAAAACGAATGTTTTCAAATATCGAGATTTAAATAAATTTGATTATGATCTTTAATTTATGTTTAGTTCTTCAATTCCTATTTTAGAAGTTATAGAGCAGTGTCTCGCAAACTTTTTACTTTGCGGCACATTGAATCAAATTTTTTTTTTCCGCGGCACACCTAAAAAAGAATTTTTGATGGTTACGTAAAAAGAGGAAAATTAAAGTTTCGTTAAATGCATTTTATTTAAAATAAATATAATAATAAATATAATTAATCATAACTCGGTGTTTGTTTTAAATATTTATCCATTCTATGGCTTGAAATAATCAAAAATTAATACCAAAATTTGGAAAAAGCTTGATAAATACTTACAAGATCCCAGTTGATAAAATCTGAAAGATTTTTATTAAAGTACGTCGATAGCACGTCAATAACACAAGTCAGGTCAAAATGAAATCTTTGGAATATCTAGTGTCAATTTGAAAATCTCTCGCGGCATACTACTGTGCCGCGGCACACAGTTTGCGAGACACTGTTATAGAGCTTGAAAGTTAGATTCCCTTCATAACTAGGAAATTCTCTAATATTTTGAAAGAGCAGTGTATCTTTGCCGCAGTTCAGCTTCAGTTGCAAAGATATTTGGAAATATTTTGTTTCATACGCAGTTATCAATGTATTGCAAGGAACTCTAGATCAAAGTGGCCAGAATGTGGAATTAGAGAGATATCCTTACCAAAGAGAAATATAATGAAAATAGAAACAGTGGGTTGTTTTGTTGGGTTGTTTTACCTCTGAGCGGCACTTTTTTGCACACCATGGGCTAAATGGCCAGGTCACATGGACTCCGAAGGCTCAGAGAAGGTTGGGGGAGGGGACCCACTGGAACAGCTATTGGGAGACAGATGGTAGCCTCCCGTCAAGGCCATACAGCGTGTTCTTTAACGTGCACAGGGTATGGCTCTCCCGCACACGGGGCCACGGCTTAACGTCCATCCGACGGACGGCGGCCTTTCCAAGCCCATCGGTCTCCCCTACTGACCGTGGGCAGGGCGGGGAATTTTGCGGAGATAAATCTCAACGCTGATCCAGCTGGGACTCGAACCTGGGAACTAAGATTACGAGCCTGGCGCGCTACCGACTGAGCCACCCCCCCCCCCCTCTCTATCCTTACCAAAGAGAAATATAATGAAAATAGAAACAGCGGGGAAAGCGATAACAGTTTACAGTAATTTACTCTTTCGTGGGAATCAAGTGAAGTTAGTTAAGAGAATGAAACAAAATTAGTGAAATCAAGTGAGGATATAAGTAGTCTGAAAAAAAAAGAAAAATTGAAGGTGACTTGAAAATCTAACTCAAAAAATAAAACGGTGGGTGTCGTTATTTTTATGTTTTCTTTTAAGCGGGATTAATATTTCATTGTTTTTGAAATATTAATTTTGTACTGAAGTTCGTACAACATACAAAAAGAAGAAGAAAAAAATTACATGCTTACCTAAACATGAATTATTAATAATGCACAAAAGAACAATTTTTCTCTCAAGTGGATTTGCAATGTTTTTGTTTGTAAATTGTATTCAAAAATGTTTTAAATTATGTTCTTAACATGAAAGGAGAATAATTTTTAGGAAATGGAATCACCTTCTTGCTTAATTATTCAGCATACAGAGTACTGATTTATTCTTGCTTCTCATATGTATAGCAAACATTGATTAAAGTTCAGGGAAAAGTCATTTGAGTTAATAAACAGACATCGCTTCGGTACTCTCATCTTCCGAAGATATCACTTCATGTCATCTACTTTTTTTTAAATATTTCCCCGGTGAAGCAAAAGAATCGGCGAGAATGATTTATTTTATGAACGATTTGGTAGCGCTTTGGTATTTTGGAGAGATTTTTGGATGGAGAGTGTATTATATTTTTGCCATCCAGTAAAGTAAGTCAAAATCCCAATCCTGATAGAGAGTATATTATATTTTTGCCATCCAGTAAAGTAAGTCAAAATCCCAATCCTGATAGAGTATATTATATTTTTGCCATCGAGTAAAGTAAGTCAAAATCCCAATCCTGATAGAGAGTATATTATATTTTTGCCATCGAGTAAAGTAAGTCAAAATCCCAATCCTGATAGAGAGTATATTATATTTTTGCCATCCAGTAAAGTAAGTCAAAATCACAATCCTGATAGAGAGTATATTATATTTTTGCCATCCAGTAAAGTAAGTCAAAATCCCAATCCTGATAGAGAGTATAGTATGTTTTTGCCATCCAGTAAAGTAAGTCAAAATCCCAATCCTGATAGAGAGTATATTATATTTTTGCCATCGAGTAAAGTAAGTCAAAATCCCAATCCTCATAGAGAGTATATTATATATTTGCCATTGAATAAAGTAAGTAAAAATGCCTACGTATCAGATGACGGTTTGCAAAAAACAAAGCACTTAAGCACAAAAAACGAAGCACTTTCGTAATTCAATAATCGTTTGTTTCTGGCCGCGGAAGAGTCGGTTTAAAATCGTCAAATTCTCCATATTCGGAGCAGTTCTGTCATTACACCTTAAAGCAACCGTCTAAATATTAATATTCAATTCACTATCAAAGTAGGTCTACTCAGAAATAACGAGCTCACGTAAGTGGTTTCGACTTCCAGTTAGGTTATAAGAAACAAGAAATTGTTTTTTTAGGTAACTGCAAAGAAACACCGCATTCGAAGCAGAAGAAATTATGAGAGCCATATTTCTTTAAATCTCTCAAGTGAAAGAAGACTGTTATTGAATACTTTTAGACTTTAATGTACGAAGAACGGGTGAAATAAACAGATTAATATACTGAATAATGAAAATGTATTGCACTTTTAGGAACAAATATAAAATTCTCAAAGAAGTGAAATTTCAGAAATATAAATTATCTATCAGGTCCATCTTAGGGTTGGGTTGGATTGTGTTATTTCCGGCGTCGAATCTTTTTGTATACAATGGGCTAAATGGCCAGGTCACAAGGACCCCGAAGGCTCACAGAAAGTTGGGGATGGGAACCCACTGGACAGCTGTTGGATATAGTTGATAGGAGATAATCACTTCAAAGGAAGATAGGACGCTGATTTAATTACTCAACAAGATTACCAGCGCCCTCTTTCTTTGAAGTGAATACGAACTCAGTGACTGATTGCGCCATCGACATGCTTTAGGTTTATTTTCTTCTTTTTAGGGCACGTGAAGGAAGAGAGGCATTTTTAAAATTTTTAAATCATTTATTTAAAGGAGTCCCTTATTTAAGTTTACTCAATATGCTAGCTTCAATATTTAGATTTATAAAAATAATTTATATGTTATTTTAATTAACATTTTATTTCCTTTCGGTTTCCCTTTATCCTTGACGGTAAAAGTCGGAGACTCCAAACTATTTGTCTAATATCAGACGTAAGATTAGGAATTGGAAATGAATATTAACAAAAGGTGGAATTGGATCTATATGCTATATATCTTATATTATATCCCAACTATATTATTCAATTATTATTGACAGTGCCGGATTTCCCATAAGGCACGTTAGGCACATAGGGGCACCGGCATTCAAAGTTATATTTTGAATGATGGCGCCCCTACGTGATGGCATTCAATTTTTTTTACTTAAATAGCAAAATTGCTTAAGCTATTTAAGCTATTTAAGGGCAATATTGCTTTTTAACTTAAATAGCTTAAATTATTTCTTTTCCAATTCGTAGAGCAAAACTCTAATTGTAAATACCCATAGCTTAAGAACGGTTCAAAGCACCCTGTCTCCTGCCAGTCGAAATGAACTTTTAAAGGATATGAATTATAAGGATGTTTCCACGCTATGTGAATGGAAAACAATATTTAAATGCTGTTAACTTCAAAAATAATTTTTTTTGCAGAAAAATGTTACAAAATATAAATCATATATCTTAAAGTTATCAAAATCTATTTATCATCATCATCATCATCATCTTCAAGCAGCCATGGGCTACGGAGGTCCAACCAGACCGTGCAATTTAGTTCTCCAAGCAAGTCTACCCTGAGCTACATCTACTGCATCTGGCCACTGCACACCAATTCTAACAAAGTCCTGTTTGACATTGTCTGCCCACCGCAGGTCCTAGGTCTCCCCCTCTTTCTGAGGCCTTTAGGCACACTGTTCATAACCCTATTCGCCAATCTATAATTATTCATACGGGCAACATGGCCAAACCAACGGAGTCTCTCTCTGCACAATATGCTGCTTAAAGGAGGTTGCAAACTCCTTTGCCTAATATCATCATTAGTTACAAAGTTGAACACCTAATGCCCAAGATACTGCGTAAGCATCTGGAATCAAAAGCGTCTAGTTTCCTGTTATCTTGTTTACAAAGTGTCCAAGTTTCACTACCATAAATAACCCTAGAAAGAACCAAACTATTATACAGTCTAATTGTAGTCTTTAGGTGTATACGCCTATTTCTCCACACTTTTCATAGATTCTTAAAAATCCCTATTCGTCTGTTAATCTTATGCCGCACATCACAAGTATCTGTTATGTAGCTCCCAAGATAATTAAACTGTGACACCTGTTCAAGACTGCAACCATTCAGATTAACTGAATCACAGCCTGCCTCACCAATTTTCATCACTTCAGTTTTATCTCTGTTTATAACCAAACATACTCTATTACCAGTCTCATCAACAGCTCGAATGAAAGAGTTCATCTCATCAACATCATTTGCCAAAAGGGCTAAATCATCAGCATAATCTAAATCAGAAATTTTCGTATCTCCAGCCCATTTAAGGCCAAAATCTTTCCCTTGAAGTGAATTTCGCATAACATAATCAATAACCAAGCTAAAGAGAAAAGGAGACAAAATGCACCCTTGTCGAACATCAGAAGTAATGCTAAACCAGTTGCTATAAGGCTTACCAACTCTCACACATGACTCAGTGTTATTATAGAGAGCTTTCATTATGTTAACTAACTTGTCAGGTATACCATATGATCTCACAATCAACCACAAATTATGGCGATCAACAGAGTCGAAAGCCTTTTTGAAATCAACAAAGCTAGCAACCAAAGGTTTCTGAAACTCTAAACATTTCTCAAGAATCTGCCTAAGTGAAAATATCTGATCCACACATCCCCTACCACTTCTGAATCCACATTGCTCATCACGCAATTGACTGTCAACCAGATTCTTAATTCTATTAATCACAATCATGGAAAGAACTTTACCTGGAACAGAGAGTAGGCTGATACCCCTATAGTTATCACAAGAACTGCGATCACCTTTTTTGAAAATAGGGATAACAATAGCTCTGGTAAAATCCTTAGGAACCATGCCTTTATCATAAAAGATATTCAGAATTTCAGTCATCCAAGTGGTAAACGAAACATTCCCAGCTCTAAGCATTTCCGTAGTAATTTCATCTATCCCTGGGGATTTATGAAGTTAAGTTTAGAAACAGCCAAAATAACTTCAGATTGCGTTATAGGGCCAACATTAAAGTCACCAATGTATCTGTCATCATTACAAACAATGGGAGTAGAACTACCCACATTGTTTAGAACATCACTGAAATGCTCAGCCCACCTAGCCATGACAGAATCCTCACCTTCTATAACCTTACCTTGTTTATCCTTCAATCCATGTATACCTGTTCGTTTTCTACGACAAAAAACATTAACTATATAGTACAGCTCTCTGCTGTTGTGCTGCCTAACTGCTTCCTCAGCTTTGTCAGCCAAACCATCTAGCCAAAAATTCTTATCAGCACCTAACTGATCCTTTACACGTTTATTAAGTTCTCTGTAATGCTTTCTATTAGGACTAGTAGGGTATTGATTAAGGACATTCCTGCAGTTCTTTCTTTCCGAAATAAGCTCAAGTGCCTTATCACTCAGATAATTCTGTCTCCTCTGCTCCTTTTTTCCTTAAAGAGTACTGTTAGTGTCCAAAAAAGCCTGTTTAAAATGATCCCATTCTTCCTCAACTTCAGTAGTAAGCATACCATGACTGTCATAATGACTAAGTAACCTATCATGGTAAGCTTTGGCTATAACTGGGACTTTCAGAGGTTCAGTATTAAAAGTAAATTTTTTAACCCTAGCACAACAGGTTTTAAGTTTAAGTTGCAAGACACTTTTAACAAGGCAATGGTCAGATCCAATTTCATCTCCCCTATATGACCTGGTATTCCTAACAGAACTAGTCCATTTGCTGTTAATTAATATATAATCAATCATATTCCTATGCAGCTCATCTGGTGAAACCCATGTGTTGGGTTGTGTTGTTTTATCTCTGAGCGGCACTTTTTTGCACACCATGGGCTAAATGGCCAGGTCACATGGACCCCGAAGGCTCAGAGAAGGTTGGGGGAGGGGACCAACTGGAACAGCTGTTGGGAGACAGATGGTAGCCTCCCGTCAAGGCCATCCAGCGTGTTCTTTGACGTGCACAGGGTATGTCTCTCCCGCACACGAGGCCACGGCTTAACGTCCCATCCGACGGACGGCGGCCTTTCCAAGCCCATCGGTGTCCCCTACTGACCGTGGGCAGGGCGGGGAATTTTGCAGAGATAAAAACCCATGTGTAATTATGTATGTCGCGGTATTTGTAATAAGTGTTAGTTATTCTGAATCCATTGAGTTTTCTTACCTGTAGGAGACGTTGCCCATTGCCATTGCAGTTACCAATACCAAAAGGTCCAATCACCCCTCCCCAAAGGTCACAGTACCAACTTTGGCATTGAAGTCACCAAGAACAAGGGTAATATCTCCTTTCTTGACAGAATTCAAAATATCCTGAAGTTGTCCGTGAAACCTATACTTTTCATCCTCATCGGCATCCTCAGTGGGGGCATAGCATCAGATAATATTCAAGTCTTTAACGCTTGTCTGAAATTTTGCTGTAAGAAGTCTTTCATTAAAGCACTCATATCCTAGAAGAGCATCACTAGGATGTCTGCTGAGAAGCAGACCTACGCCTTTGTGATGCCTATTGGCGTCCCTCCCTGAAAAGAGAAATTTACGATTATTTGTAAGAATATGACTTTTATCTGTCCATCTGGTCTCTTGCAAGCCGAAAATACCTAAATCATAACGGTGGAATTCTTTTGTGAGGACATCAAGTGAAAAAGCCTGTGCAGAGTCCTCACATTCCAACTACCTATGGAGAGAAAATGGTTAGTGGGATGTTTAAAGAAACTATGTTTATTGAGAGAGGGAATGCCGACAATATCAAACAGCCCCCTAATCGTAGACATGGGGAAAAGACCCGTTCCCCCCACCACTAAAGGCTGAAACCATGTACACTGGAAGACTTTCTCCAATGTAGAATTTGACGATGCCAATAGAAGCAAAGAGATCAGGTGCCTGCGAAGACTTTTGCTCAGGATTATCCAACAGCTGATAAAACATATCCTATGAATCTATTCAATTGGGGCTGTCAACCCACAAACAAACAGAAAACACAGCGGAAGATTTTCCCTCCACAGAAGTCCACCAGTGCAGCAAAATCAGGATCCATAATCAAGCTCAGACCCATATATCTGTCCAGTCCAGTGGGTTTATATGGTCAGCACCAGGACCCTGTGTGGTTGACCACTCCTCAGCAGGGTAGAAAAGAAAAGTAGCCATAGTTGTCCAGATCAGTAGGCCACACTAATCTGGCAGCCCTCTCCTTCCGTTCACTTCCACAAGAGAGTATCTCTTTTGAAAGGTACTAACGGTCTGCACCACTTAACGCTACATTTAATATTTATGTGTTTATTGAAACTGAAATATTTTACAGCAGACGTTTTTGTTATTCTCGTTCTAAACACTTCTTTCAAAATCGATGGAAACTTTAGAGCTATTACACAAAATTGCATATTTAATAAACGATTTGTGTAATTTTTGAGGTAAACTGAAGAATTTGCTGAACGTTTAAGTTCAACTGTCAAGTAAAATATCTCTCTTAGTTTAACGTCGATATGAAATTTAGAAGAAAAATTGTGTTGGTGCGGATGGGATACGAACCCACGAATTTCTGATGACAGGTCAGGTGCTCTGACCTCGTTTGAGCTACCGAGCTCCAATCAAGATCTCCTCAATTTCATGTTATAAACTTTCTACCTAGAAAAAACAATTTTCTCTGTCTCATGTAGGCAACTGTTCTTGCTGATCACAAGCAGCCTCACAAAGCAGATGACAAGTGGTATGTCGCGTGACCTCGTTTGAGCTACCGAGCTCCAATCAAGATCTGCTCAATTTCATGTTATAAACTGTCTACCTAGAAAAACCAATTTTCTGTGTCTCATGTAGGCAATTGTTCTTGCTGATCACAAGCAGTCTCACAAAGCAGATGACAAGTGGTATGTCGCCTGACCTCGTTTGAGCTACCGATCTCCAATCAAGATCTCCTCAATTTCATGTTATAAACTTTCTACGTAGAAAAAATAATTTTCTGTGTCTCATGTAGGCAATTGTTCTTGCTGATCACAAGCAGTCTCACAAAGCAGATGACATGTGGCATGTCGCCAGTATACTGTTCGATAAATTGAAGAAATTTCTCAACGTTTTCGTTCCACTGCCAAGGAAGGTACCACTCTTAATTCAACGTCGATATCAGATTTAGAGGAAAGATTGCCTTGTGCAGAGTGGGATGCGAACCCACGATGTTATCAGGAGGTGGTGGGTTGGCATCCCACTCGGTTCAAGATGATGCTTCCTCTAAATTTGATATCAACGATAAACTAAGAATGGTATCTTCCTTGACATTTCAACTAAACGTTTCTCTTAGCAACATTGTTGTTTGTGTTAAATGTTTCAGCTTCCAGAATTCTTTAAATAACAAATAAATATTGCTCAAAAACAAGATTTTTGGATTTTTTTAAAATAAATATTTTCATGTTGCTTCCTGTGACATTTTGCTCTAAAAGAGTTATTTCCTAGTTAGCTTTGAACATAATTTCCATTCACCCAACATGGAAGTGTCTTAATACTTTGACAATTTCGTGTAATTCGTATATTCCAGAGGAAACAAAAAGAGGGAGAAATACGTTAAATTTGAAAATTAGCATATTGTGCGCCATAAATTATTTATTTATAATGCACAATATAAATATATATTTAATATAATATTATTTATAAAACTTTCACATTTTGGTAACAAACCTGTATTACTCAGCAGTGAACCGTGAGTAGAAGCAATTGAGACTGCGCAATTGAGACATCTACGATTCTTACAGGAATTTGAAGAGATCTTGTGACCAAAGTAAATGGAAGCAATTGAGACATTTGATTCTTACAGTATTTACCGAATTATCAGTTACTTGTCATTCAACCAATAGTGTCATCGATCAACAATTGCATCATAGATCATTGGTTGATTGAAAAGGGACTGATAGCTCTATCAGCCAATGATTTACGATAATCATCATTTAGTCAATTGCAAAGTCTTGTTGTTCAAATTGCTTCCACTATGCATCACCGCTGGTATGAATTGTCATTAAAATTACCAGAATTATTTCGATTACAGAATTCTCTTTCTTCATATTATGAAAGTAAAAAAAAATTGAGTTCTTTTATAGATGATGGAAGAAAACGACCGAATATAAGAGCACGCTCTATTTTCTGTGCCTAGGGCAGCTTGAGGTGTAAATCAGGCCTTGGTTATTAGATTGTTCAAGCATATAAATATTATTCTATGTTTTTTGTTATTAACATCCACATGCAAGTCATAGTATTCATGTGGACAAATAAAACTGTTGTTTCATTAAATACATCCGTATGTAGACAAATGATAAATAAGCGTAAGTTGTTGTGTTGTGTTGTTTTACCTCTGAGCGGCACTTTTTTGCACACCATTGTTTTACCTCTGAGCGGCACATTTTGCACATCATGAGCTAAATGGCCAGGTCACATGGACCCCGAAGACTCAGAGAAGGTTGGGGGAGGGGACCCACTGGAACAGCTGTTGGGAGACAGATGGTAGTCTCCCGTCAAGGCCATCCAGCGTGTTCTTTAACGTGCACAGGGTATGGCTCTCCCACACACGGGGCCACAGCTTAACGTCCCATCCGACGGACGGCGGCCTTTCCAAGCCCATCGGTGTCCCCTACTGACCGTGGGCAGGGCGGGGAATTTTGCGGAGATAAATCTCAACGCTGACCCAGATGGGACTCGAACCTGGGAACTACAGATTACGAGCCTGGCGCGCTACCGACTGAGCAACCCCCGCCCCCCTATAAGCGTAAGTGGCGTAGCTTTATTATTTTATTAGGAGGAAATCATGAGGCTGATTATGAAGTCTGCGTAGTTGACGCTCCAAGAATTCTCACCGATCATTGGTCAATGCCCTATCAATCATCTTTCAATAGGCCTATGAGCCCTACAGAAGCATCAACTGCGCAGTCTTAATTCTTCTCTCACCTTTGATGAAGATGAGTCTATCATCTAGTTGGAATGATGAAATCGCAGAGCACATTGCTTTGTTCACAGAGAACACACTTATCTTTAATTAGTGCAAAATGATTACTTGAAAAAAGGGCTTCATTCTTCAAACCATGAGGAATTATTCAAGACTTTATTTAGCATTTATTCTACAAGATTTCTTTTCATAATAGAATTTCGGAGATTAATATTTGTCAAGTTGGGCTATTTTTTTATCTCTGAGTGGCACTTTTGTGAACGAAATGGGCTAAATGGCCAGGTCACATTACCTGCGAGGGCTCGGAAAAGGATGGGGATGGTATTTACTGGACAACAATTAGGAGACAGAGGGAATCTTCCCGTTAATGCCATCCAACATGGTCATTAACATACACAGGAAATTCTGCACAAGGGGCCACTGCTTAGGTGAAGGAGATAAATCTTAACGCTGGTACAGTAGGGGTCCGAACCAGGGAACCGCATTAAGAACCTTTCGTGCTATCGACTGAGCTAGCCCCACCTCCATATCTGTTAAAAGAGGTTAAATTCGGCTATTATAAATAAGTGGTTTTTCAAGAAGTTAGAACTAGGAAAAAAATTACCAAAGTTCATTTGTACCTGAATATGAAAACTTTTTTTAAAAACAGCAATTATTTCCCTCAATATTTTTAGGAATTCGAGATATTTAAAAATAACATTTTGTTCCTAAATGTTTCAGATATTTTTATTTTTACTAATAATGCTTTGTTAAGAATTCGTTTCGTGTATGTTTTACACAACCACGATGCGTGAGGATATAAAGCACTTTCTTCAAGGGGGCGGGGGTGGCTCAGTCGGTAGCGCGCCAGGCTCGTAATCTGTAGTTCCCAGGTTCGAGTCCCAGCTGGGTCAGCGTTGAGATTTATCTCAGCAAAATTCCCCGCCCTGCCCACGGTCAGTAGGGGACACCGATGGGCTTGGAAAGGTCGCCGTTCGTCGGATGGGACGTTAAGCCGTGTCCCCGTGTGCGGGAGAGCCATACCCTGTGCACGTTAAAGAACACGCTGGATGGCCTTGACGGGAGGCTACCATCTGTCTCCCAACAGCTGTTCCAGTGGGGCCCCTCCCCCAACTTTCTCTGAGCCTTCGGGGTCCATGTGACCTGGCCATTTAGCCCATGGTGTGCAAAAAAGTGACGCTCAGAGGTAAAACAACCCAACGTTAAAGAACACGCTGGATGGCCTTGACGGGAGGCTACCATCTGTCTCCCAATAGCTGTTCCAGTGGGTCCCCTCCACCAAACTTCTCTGAGCCTTCGGGGTCCATGTGACCTGGCCATTTAGCCCATGGTGTGCAAAAAATGCCGCTCAGAGGTAAAACAACCCAACTTTCTTCAAATTATTCATATTTTATCCTATTGAACAAAATATCTTCGGTGTGGTTAATAACACTTGATTTCATCATCTTTAAATCTTTATTTCTACAATCAGGTCTCGAAACGATACATCCTCTATCTTTCAAAATAAATATCTTTTGAGATACCATAACGAGAAAACAGAGACAAAAACACATAGGATAATTTTTGAAACTCCTCTTTTTTAAATTTCTCCATTTTTTATTTCCCATCCATTTCCTTCTTCATCCAATTGCATCTTCGAGTGATGTGCGAGTTGGTTCGTGTGACAGTATCCCACAATATCCGCGGTCATCAGTCAGATCGGTCCATTTGGTTTCACCTGATAGGGTAATAAATGTCCTAAGTCCTTCTTTTATTGCCACTGATGGACTCTACAGTCTTCAGTCAGCTGCATGGGACATTCCAATTTGCGGGCATTGACATCACAGTCGGTCTGACACCTACCGTTATCTCAGTGCAACCAATCAACACGCGGCTTGGAAAGGCAGTTCCAACGCATAGGGCGTGTACCAGCAATTCCTAAAGAATTAAGTTGTCTATAAGTATGTTTCATAGTTCTCTTCGGAATTGTTTCACACTGTAATGACAATTTTTTGCTGGCACAATGGGTTGACCTTACGGTACATGATAACGTCACAAGGGTCATGATAGAATTGGGAAGTTGACCGAATCTTGTTCTTAGCTCTTGAGCAGAGTATGAGACATGGGCTTTAGTGACAATTGCTAAAGTAAAGCTACGAGAATGGTTTCTTGTGACTTGGGTGTGAGGAAACGGTTACATGAAGGAAATTGAGAAACCTGAGGTCCTTGTGACCGGGTTTTAAGGGGCAATCGTTAAAGGGAAGGTGGGAGACATGGGATACTTGTGATCTGGACCTTAAGAAGAAGTTGTTGAAGAGGAAGAGGAAGATCTAAGGTTTAATAGGAAGATTTTGAAGGGAAGCTTATAAACATGGGATCCTTGTGGCCTGGGCCTTAAGGGGAGGTTGTTAAAACGAAGATGGAAAACCTGAGGTCTTTTTGGGCCTTAAGAGACAGTTGTTGAAGAGAAGGCGAGAGGCCTGAGGTCCTTGTGAATTGGGGGGCGGGAGTGGTTCAGTCGGTAGCGCGCCAGGCTCGTAATCTGTAGTTCCCAGGTTCGAGTCCCAGCTGGGTCAGCGTTGAGATTTATCTCCGCAAAATTCCCCGCCCTGCCCACGGTCAGTAGGGGACACCGATGGGCTTGGAAAGGCCGCCGTCCGTCGGATGGGACGTTAAGCCGTGGCTCCGTGTGCGGGAGAGCTATACCCTGTGCACGTTAAAGAACACGCTGGATGGCCTTGACGGGAGGCTACCATCTGTCTCCCAACAGCTGTTCCAGTGGGTCCCCTCCCCCAACCTTCTCTGAGCCTTCGGGGTCCATGTGACCTGGCCATTTAGCCCATGGTGCGCAAAAAAGTACCGCTCAGAGGTAAAACAACGGCTTAACGTCCCATCCGAAGGACGGCGGCCTTTTCAAGCCCATCGGTGTCCCCTACTGACCGTGGGCAGGGCGGTGAATTTTGCGGAGATAAATCTCAACGCAGACCCAGCTGGGACTCGAACCTGGGAACTACAGATTACGAGCCTGACGCGCTACCGACTGAGCCACCCCCGCCCCGTATTAAAGTGTAGTGTTGCCTTTGACTAATGAATTACTTTGTAAGGAAAGAAACCGAAGAAAAACTTCTAGTTACATTTTGATCACCATCTCCTGAAAACTTTATTATTTTTCTCTAATAATTAATACGTATTTAAAAAAAAAATTTTGCTAATAAAATTTGTCCCAAAAAATTAATATTTGCCTTTTGAAATATTATCCAAAGGTTCAAGAAATTTTCATTTATGGAATGTTTTAATGAAATAATACTATAATATGTTTTCTTCGTTTTTTGGCAGGAAATCTATTTATAGTCTTTTGATGTACACTGTTGGCCATTGAAAGTGCAACACCAGGAAGAACTCCATCAGATTGAACAGAAATATGAAAATGAGTAGCCCATGGGAGAACATGAACATGATTCAAAGCACAGCACATACGCACATCATGTGTGACAGTAATGCCCCTTAGAAGTGGTATAAGAGGAGATTACAAACAGCCTGTGTAAAGCATTGGAATTGTGTTTTTCTCGCAGTTCTTGCGCACTAAACGATCAAGTATGCCCGTCGAAGAACATGGCATCCATACGACCAGGTTTGCGAATTTGATCGAGGGAGAATTGGGGGATTACGTGAAGGTGGATTATTGTATCAAGACATCGGTGCTTGTGTTGGACGGAATGCTGCCACAGTGATGAGAATATGACGTCAGTGGGTAGAGGAGGAACGAACTCACCGACGTGAGGGATCTTAACGGCCCTGTCACACAAACGAACGAGTTTGTTTGTTTTTGTTTTACCTCTGAGCGGCACTTTTTTGCACACTATGGGCTAAATGGCCAGGTCACATGGACCCCGAAGGCTCAGAGAAGGTTGGGGGAGGGGACCCACTGGAACAGCTGTTGGGAGACAGATGGTAGCCTCCCGTCAAGGCCATTCAGCGTGTTCTTTAACGTGCACAGGGTATGGATCTCTCGCACACGGGGCCACGGCTTAATGTCCCATCCGACGGACTGTGGCCTTTCCAAGCCCATCGGTGTCCCCTACTGACCGTGGGCAGGGCGGTGAATTTTGCGGAGATAAATCTCAACGCAGACCCAGCTGGGACTCGAACCTGGGAACTACAGATTACGAGCCTGACGCGCTACCGACTGAGCCACCCCCGCCCCGTATTAAAGTGTAGTGTTGCCTTTGACTAATGAATTACTTTGTAAGGAAAGAAACCGAAGAAAAACTTCTAGTTACATTTTGATCACCATCTCCTGAAAACTTTATTATTTTTCTCTAATAATTAATACGTATTTAAAAAAAAAATTTTGCTAATAAAATTTGTCCCAAAAAATTAATATTTGCCTTTTGAAATATTATCCAAAGGTTCAAGAAATTTTCATTTATGGAATGTTTTAATGAAATAATACTATAATATGTTTTCTTCGTTTTTTGGCAGGAAATCTATTTATAGTCTTTTGATGTACACTGTTGGCCATTGAAAGTGCAACACCAGGAAGAACTCCATCAGATTGAACAGAAATATGAAAATGAGTAGCCCATGGGAGAACATGAACATGATTCAAAGCACAGCACATACGCACATCATGTGTGACAGTAATGCCCCTTAGAAGTGGTATAAGAGGAGATTACAAACAGCCTGTGTAAAGCATTGGAATTGTGTTTTTCTCGCAGTTCTTGCGCACTAAACGATCAAGTATGCCCGTCGAAGAACATGGCATCCATACGACCAGGTTTGCGAATTTGATCGAGGGAGAATTGGGGGATTACGTGAAGGTGGATTATTGTATCAAGACATCGGTGCTTGTGTTGGACGGAATGCTGCCACAGTGATGAGAATATGACGTCAGTGGGTAGAGGAGGAACGAACTCACCGACGTGAGGGATCTTAACGGCCCTGTCACACAAACGAACGAGTTTGTTTGTTTTTGTTTTACCTCTGAGCGGCACTTTTTTGCACACTATGGGCTAAATGGCCAGGTCACATGGACCCCGAAGGCTCAGAGAAGGTTGGGGGAGGGGACCCACTGGAACAGCTGTTGGGAGACAGATGGTAGCCTCCCGTCAAGGCCATTCAGCGTGTTCTTTAACGTGCACAGGGTATGGATCTCTCGCACACGGGGCCACGGCTTAATGTCCCATCCGACGGACGGCAGTCTTTCCAAGCCCATCGGTGTCCCCTACTGACCGTGGGCAGGGCGGGGAATTTTTGCGGAGATAAATCTCAACGCTGACCCAGCTGGGGCTCGAATCTGGGAACTACAGATTACGAGCCTGGCGCGCTACCGACTGCGCCACTCCCGCCCCCAAACGAACGAGAGGACAGACATCTCGTGCGTATTGCTTTGAATGATCGTCCAGCCACATCAAATACCTTAGATCAAGAGTTAGGGTGTGCTGCACATCAACCAGTGTCCGCACTTATGACTCGACGTCATCTGCAGCATCAGGGCATCTTTGCTACACTGCGTTTGTTTCAACTACCATTGACTCTACAACACAGGCATGTGCGACTGCAATGGTGCTAAAAACGTCGCGCATGGATGTGCAAATGGCATATCGTCGTCTTTTCAGAAGAATCCCGCTTCAGTATGCAGCATCATGATGGACGAATCCGTATATGGCGGTACCATGGCGACAGGCTCAGTGAGACATGCATGATGCAATGCCATACAGGTCCGCCCGTGGTGTTTATGGTATGAGGTGCCATTGGACTCCACTCATGCACGTGCCTCGTATGCATTACTGGCACTTTGAACTGCCAGCGTTACATCACTGAGGTGTTGGAGCCTCTGGTCGTATCTTATCTTCAGGGGCTCTCTGGTGTCATTTACCAACAGGACAATGCCCAATCACATATGGCATGCATTGTCCAACAATTCTGAATAGCCACAATGTGAACTTTTGCCTTGACCTGCATGTTCACTGGGTTGTGTTGTTTTACCTCTGAGCGGCACTTTTTTGCACACCATGAGCTAAATGGCCAGGTCACATGGACCACGAAGGCTCAGAGAAGGTTGGGGGAGGGGACCCACTGGAATAGCTGTTGGGAGATAGATGGTAGCCTCCCGTCAAGGTCATCCAGTGTGTTCTTTAACGTGCACAGGTAGCCTCCCGTCAAGGCCATCCAAAGGCCATCCCCCGTGTGGCCATCCAGAGGCCATCCGTCAAGGCCATCCCACACGTATGTTGAACATGTGGGACTCCACATGTTCAACATACGTGTGGCTCTCCCACACACGGGGCCACGGCTTAACGTCCCATCCGACGGACGGCGGCCTTTCCAACCCCATCGGTGTCCCCTACTGACCGTGCGCAGGGCGGGAAATTTTGCGGAGATAAATCTCAACGCTGACCCAGCTGGGACTCGAACCTGGGAACTACAGATTACGCGCGTGTTCACTGGATTTGTCCCCAGTTGAACATGTCTGGTCCATGATCTCACAGTGAGTAACACACCATATACCAGCAGCTACTACAACAGAAGAACTTTGGGTGCGTATCGTATCGAAACTGCATTAATTGACATTCCCCAAACACACATCCAACGTCTTGTTCTCTCAATGCCGGACCGTGTAGCAGCGGTTATTGCCGCTCATGGTGGCTACACAAGACACTGATTTCTTCGTATTCCACAAGTCTAACCGAGTTGTATTTGCAATCATTTGATCCTTGTAAAATAAGCTATGTATTCACTAAATATGGCTTTGATATCTTTTGTATTTCTCGGTGTTGCACTTTTAATCGCCAGCAGTGTACGATGAAATACATTGTTTTCTGCTTAGTTTACCTTCTGATTTCACCGGTGGGCTTGGAAAGGCCGCCGTCCGTCGGATGGGACGTTAAGCCGTGGTCCCGTGTGCGGGAGAGCCATACCCTGTGCACGTTAAAGAACACGCTGGATGGCCTTGACGGGAGGCTACCATCTGTCTCCCAACAGCTGTTCCAGTGGGTCCCCTCCCCCAACCTTCTCTGAGCCTTCGGGGTCCATGTGACCTGGACATTTAGCCCATGGTGTGCAAAAAAGTGCCGCTCAGAGGTAAAACAACCCAACCCTTCTGATTTCGCGGCATATTTAATACCTCCTGCATTTGAACAAATCAATATCTTCACTGATAGGACTAAAAATATGAATCACAGCTAAAGCGACTGCTTGACACAGAGATATGACATCAGCTATCAGTATAATAAGCCATAAAGTCAATAAAATAGACGAGACTTCATCAGAAAGAGAGAGTAGTTAAAGAAACATCCGTGCCATACCAGTGACTCCAAATGGCCACTAAATTATACTATGTATTAAATAAACTAATGATATGATTGATGACTGTTCCTAGAAACGATGTTTAATCGATTTAATCTCATTTTTTTCATTCTGCAATTCGCCTTTTCCTATCGCAATAACTTTTCCTACAAATTGAGGCAACTTTATCGCGTGCAACTTTTATTCTTCTCCCAACACTCTCTCTCGTTATGCGGAACTGAAAACTCTCCTAACACCCAGCTGATGTTGACGCTGAACGGTAAGACCCAACTTAATTCTTTCGCTATTTTTAGCGAAAATTGCGCAGCGAAAGCCTCCACCGCCTAGTATGAACTTACTAATCGTTTTATCTAGCAATTTATTCTCCACATTGTCCTGAATAAAGATTTCCAAAGTAAGCAAACTTGCTCCAGTGCCTGACCATCGGTGCCTGCCTCTTAATGGCACTTCATTGGAGCCATGTTTCTTGCCGTAAGTGTCAGATGCTGAAGGGGAGTGTCCGACACGTCGTTTTCATTTCCTTCATCAGCGCCTCATTCTGGTGCTGTAGTAGCGCTGGGGCTTGTTTACACGATACTTTGGGAACTCCTCTGAGATTTCATCTTCGGGATATGGCCACATTTATCCGCATTAAGTGTGCCCGTAACCATCTTCGCAATGACCCGAGATGGCCTCCGTTGTCTCGAGGAGTGTTCCGCCCCATCACCTAACACTGGCACGAGACATGACCGTTAGTCGAGTTAACGGTAACGTTTGGTGGTCCCCACTCGCCTGCAGATGAGAATTGCAACAAAGGAAACGCAACCAAAGAGCCTGAAAAGAAGATCTGCCAAGAAAGATTTAAATTCAATGGATTCAAAAACGGCTCAAGTGAGGTTACATGTACGCACTCAATGTGGACAATAGAAGCACTTTAGCAATGAAATGATAGGAATCTTTGGGAGTACTTGTAAGTAGGCCAAAGTGTGAAGTGAAGCAAATAAAAAAAATCGGAAAGTGGGTGAAAGCATTTGATCCAAAATTTAAAGCTTCTGTGGTTTCGTAGGATATTCATGATTGTGCTTAATAGAATTAAGAATCTGGTTGACAGGCAATTGCGTGATGAGCAATGTGGATTCAGAAGTGGTAGGGGATGTGTAGATCAGATATTTTCACTTAGGCAGATTCTTGAGAAATGTTTAGAGTTTCAGAAACCTTTGGTTGCTAGCTTTGTTGATTTCAAAAAGGCTTTCGACTCTGTTGATCGTCATAATTTGTGGTTGATTGTGAGATCATATGGTATACCAGACAAGTTAGTTAACATTATGAAAGCTCTCTATAATAACACTGAGTCGTGTGTGAGAGTTGGTAAGGCTTGTAGCAATTGGTTTAGCATTACTTCTGGTGTTCGACAAGGGTGCATTTTGTCTCCTTTTCTCTTTAGCTTGGTTATTGATTATGTTATGCGAAATTCACTTCAAGGGAAAGATTTTGGCCTTAAATGGGCTGGAGATAGGAAAATTTCTGATTTAGATTATGCTGATGATTTAGCCCTTCTGGCAAATGATGTTGATGAGATGAACTCTTTCATTCGAGCCGTTGATGAGACTGGTAGTAGAGTAGGTTTGATTATAAACAGAGAGAAAACTAAAGTGATGAAAATTGGTCAGGCAGGCTGTGATTCAGTTAATCTGAATGGTTGCAGTCTTGAGCAGGTGTCACAGTTTAATTATCTTGGGAGCTATGTAACAGATAATGGTGATGTGCGGCATGAGATTAACAGACGAATAGGGATTGCTGCTGGGACTTTTAAGAATCTATGGAGAGTGTGGAGAAATAGGCGTATACACCTAAAGACTAAAATTAGACTGTATAATAGTTTGGTTCTTTCTAGGGTTAGTTATGGTAGTGAAACTTGGACACTTTGTAAACAAGATAACAGGAAACTAGATGCTTTTGATTCCAGATGCTTACGCAGTATCTTGGGCATTAGGTGGTTCAACTTTGTAACTAATGATGAGATTAGGAAAAGGAGTTTGCAACCTCCTTTAAGCAGCATATTGTGCAGAGAGAGACTCCGTTGGTTTGGCCATGTTGCCCGTATGAATAATTATAGATTGGCGAATAGTGTTATGAACAGTGTGCCTAAAGGCCTCAGAAAGAAGGGGAGACCTAGGATGCGGTGGGCAGACAATGTCAAACAGGACCTTGTTAGAATTGGTGTGCAGTGGCCAGATGCAGTAGATGTAGCTCAGGATAGACTTGCTTGGAGAACTAAATTGCACGGTCTGGTTGGACCTCCGTAGCCCATGGCTGCTTGAGGATGATGATGATGATGATGATGTTATACTATAACTATAGTTTTATCTATCTATACAAGAGGTACACCAGTTACATACACATTTCCAGGGGGTAGGTGAAGCATAAAAGGTTGAGAACCACTGATATATATGTTTTATTTTATTCCTATTGTTATACTATAACTATAGTTTTATCTATTTATACAAGGGGTACGCCAGTTACATACACATTTCCAGGGGGTACGTGAAGCATAAAAGTTTGAGAACCACTGATATATATGTTTTACATTTTTCCCATTGTTATACTATTAATTAATTAATTAATTAATACCCCCTCAAGCAGCTGCTTGCCACAGAGGTCTGACAGGAGCCTGTCAGTTTATATGCCATAGTAGAAGGTCTGTGAGGATGGCAGGACCTCAGCAGTTATACTATAACTATAGTTTTATCTATCTATACCAGGGGTACGCCAGTTACATACACATTTCCAGGGGGGTCCGTGAAGCATAAAAATTTGAGAACCACTGATGTATATATTTTATTTTATTCCCATTGTTATACTATAACTATAGTTTTATCTATCTCTACAAGAGGTACACCAGTTACATACACATTTCCAGGGAGTACGTGAAGCATAAAAGGTTCAGAACCACTGATATATATGTTTTATTTTATTCCCATTGTTATACTATAACTATAGTTTTATCTATCTATACAAGAGGTACACCAGTTACATACACATTTCCAGGGGGTACGTGAAGCATAAAAGGTTCAGAACCACTGATATATATGTTTTATTTTATTCCCATTGTTATACTATAACTATAGTTTTATCTATCTATACAAGAGGTACACCAGTTACATACACATTTCCAAGGGGTACATGAAGCATAAAAGGTTGAGAACACTGATATATATGTTTTATTTTATTCCCATTGTTATACTATAACTATAGTTTTATCTATCTATACAAGAGGTACACCAGTTACATACACATTTCCAGGGGGTACGTGAAGCATAAAAGGTTCAGAACCACTGATATATATGTTTTATTTTATTCCCATTGTTATACTATAACTATAGTTTTATCTATCTATACAAGAGGTACACCAGTTACATACACATTTCCAAGGGGTACGTGAAGCATAAAAGGTTCAGAACCACTGATATATATGTTTTATTTTTTTCCCATTGTTATACTATAACTATAGTTTTATCTATCTATACAAGGGGTACGCCAGTTACATACACATTTCCAAGGGGTACGTGAAGCATAAAAGGTTCAGAACCACTGATATATATGTTTTATTTTTTTCCCATTGTTATACTATAACTATAGTTTTATCTATCTATACAAGGGATACGCCAGTTACATACACATTTCCAAGGGGTACGTGAAGCATAAAAGGTTCAGAACCACTGATATATATGTTTTATTTTATTCCCATTGCTATACTATAACTATAGTTTTATCTATCTATACAAGGGGTACGCCAGTTTCATACACATTTCCAGAGGGTACGTGAAACATAAAAGGTTGAGAACCACTGATATACATGTTTTATATTTTTCCCATTGTTATACTATAACTATAGTTTTATCTATCTATACAAGGGTACTCCAGTTACATACACATTTCCAAGGGGTACGTGAAGCATAAAAGGTTGAGAACCATTGATGTAAACGATATGAAATCAATCGCTCATACAACTTGCCCAAGAAAAACAATTATTAATTTTAGGAATAATAAATGTAGAATAGAACAATTAGTGGTAGCTTTTGAAAGTAAACCCACTTTTCTGAGAGAGGTGTGGGAAACGCAACTTTTTAGATTTAAAAATTAAAAGACGAATTTCCCCCATCATCCGCTAGCTCAAAAAAACTTTTAAGGAATGAAACAGTAGGTAAAAGAAAAACTTCGTTCTCTTTGAAAACGAGATTCTCATATGTGCCAAAGGCGATATGTTTCCTTCTAGTTTATGAAACAATTGGATTTATTGCGAAATATTCCAGCTACCATAGCTCTTTAAATACTGAACGAATGTTGTGAAAATCGAGATTTAGATAGATTTGATTACGATCTTTATTTTCAGTCACAATTTTCCATTAAATGCATATTTTAAAAGTTATAGATCTTTGAATTTAGAATCCCATTGATAGAACGTGGAAATTGTCTAATATTCCACTATGACTATGTCTATTTCGCCAAAAAAATTCAATTTCATTAAATGAAACTGAATACTAAATAAAATATTTAAAATTTTCATATATGATATAACTGAGATAAGTTGAATGTAAAAACAATTAGCCTTCAAATACGCAGGAAGAAAGGCTTAGCACACTTAGAAGTGGCAGGGTTGGCAGCCTGAGGCATCTGATTCAGTTACTAGCTGAACGCACCCGGCACTGCCCAGGGGTCACTTTTAACCTGTATATTCTTATTTTTACTGCACTAAAGGTAAATGTTGTAAGTACCCCCCCCCCCCCTCCCGCCCTAGACACTTTAACAGAGATTTTCAACAGGAAGAAATTTGCCCGGTGTTTGCCTGGATCGTTGTTGACGTCAGCGAATTGTCTCATAGCCCGTTTCTGCGTAAGCTTGGGTTGGGTTGTTTTACCTCTGAGCGGCACTTTTTTGCACACCATGGGCTAAATGGCCAGGTCACATGGACCCCCTAAGGCTCAGAGAAGGTTGGGGGAGGGGACCCACTGGAACAGCTGTTGGGAGACAGATGGTAGCCTCCCGTCAAGTCCATCCAGCGTATTCTTTAACGTGCACAGAGTATAGCTCTCCCACACACGGGGTCACGGCTTAACGTCCCATCCGACGGACGGCGGCCTTTCCAAGCCCATCGGTGTCCCCTACTGACCGTGGGCAGGGCGGGCAATTTTGCGGAGATAAATCTCAACGCTGACCCAGCTGGGACTCGAACCTGGGAACTACAGATTACGAGCCTGGCGCGCTACCGACTGAGCTACCCCCGCCCCCTGCGTAAGCTATCGAAATTTTTATTTCCATTACCACAGATTTTGCCACCCTATGGCTCCGTGATATTCGTACGGTCCTAATTTCCTGCCCAACGTTCCCCGTGTGCCCCAGTGATTGGTTTAAAAAACAGGTTCCCATTTGACCCGTGGCTTCGTTTCTACACAAATTATGACTGCCAGTGTATCACTTTTAATCTGCATATTTTGTTACTTCCTGCACTAATGGTTAGTTTTGT
Organism: Ryuthela nishihirai; assembly: GCA_038380435.1. Taxonomy (NCBI): domain Eukaryota; kingdom Metazoa; phylum Arthropoda; class Arachnida; order Araneae; family Heptathelidae; genus Ryuthela; species Ryuthela nishihirai. The sequence goes on along the minus strand of JAWZYU010000001.1, from coordinate 17,477,151 downwards.
GTGTATCCCCCCCCCCTACATTTTATCACAGTTTGAGCACTAAGAATTTCCCGGTGTTACAAGGTCATTGCTGACTAGGCGCGCTCTCTCAGAGCCCTTGACAAACGATCGAGATATTTCATTCGTCAGTTTTTGGCATTCTGTAATTCCCGACGTACTTCACCGAAAGGTCCCAAATGTCGTAGGCGTGTTCCTCGTGCCTGACCCCATGTTTGGTTAGAAAATCAAGTATTTAGGTGCAATGGAAAGCTTAAATAATACTTTTGGAAATGTGGGGAATCTGGCAAACGGCATCAGATTTGCAGCAGAAAAGTTAAATGTTATTTTAACTCTTTACTCTCATAGTTAGGGAGCAGTAAATGGCAACAGTAAATTTGAGAGCGATTCACGTTTCCCATAGGAATTAGCATGGTAAATACTTTTGCTTCTAGCAAGCCCCCCTTTTAGACTTTCGACTTGAAATTTGGCACTGCAATCCGGACCACAACTCGGAACATTCTCTGAAATGTTGAAGCGTGTACGTTGATTTCCCGATGAGTTATGGCTGCGACACACAGACAGACATCTTTTATTATATAGATTTATTAAGTATTGGAGAGTAACTAACTTTCTCGAAATTTTTTTTGCTTTTGACAAGTCATAGAGTGAGTCAACAGAAATTTTTAAGGGGGGTGGATCAAACAGATTCCAGTGTTAAACAGAATTATTATTAATATTATAATCATTTTCTGTACTTTTACAACCTTGGAATATTAATTATACGTAATATTAAAGGTATGTAATTTTTACTCTCATATATCTGATTTAATTCAATATTAATTAATTTTTCGATCGTTTTTTTTCCAATTGGAGGAGGGCAATTGCCTCTTATGTCGACCCCAAAATATACTAATTTTTTAGAGAGAAACGGGCATAAATAACGTATATTACCAGAAGAAATTTTTAAAACATTTCTAGTTTTTTCTTTTGCGGTTAACGCAGAACACAGCATTTACTTCTATTTTTTTTTAAATAAGGGATGAGACAGTTTCACTTTCGCACTCGGTGAGAAATAGACATATATCTCACTGAGAGGAATAATTTCATCTTCAAATCGAGTTCCATTCGTATCGTGTAATTTTTGCAGTCAAGAAAGATTAAATAATATTAAAAATTGTGTTCACAGTGCATATTCTCAGTTATTTATTCATAGACAGTGCAATTTCATAAGCTTTAATGATTTCATAATGATATTTATAGTAACATTAAAAAACGTGTAAAAAAGGAATTATTTGTTTTCTCTGCGAAGTGCGACGTACGAGAAGACATCTCTTGACTCTTTTTACGAAAAGAATTCGTCGACTCATTCGGAGAACTCTTCTGCTGATGCTTAATGCCGTTTTCACTCTTCTCCATCAATTAAGCTTGTTCGTTTCGAAACAAATTGCCTTCCAAGTTTTATCAATATTTTTTTGTCAGCAGTGTGGAACCGAAATTTCTTTTGAATTCGTGTTCCACGTGACTGCTGAGTTAATGATGCTTATTAATGAAGTTAGAGCTCGACTCCTTCGCTAATCTCAGAACAGACGCGAATAAAAATAATCATTTGAAAGATCCATCTGCAAAAGGAATTAAATGATCCTGAATATTAGGCTATTGCTGCTTTATTCAAATGAATCGCTATACTGATTTCATTTGCAAAAATATTCGTGCACTTCGCATGCTACGCGAATGGAGAGACATATTCAAAGAGCTAGTAAATTTTGAAACAGGCTCTCTTTCTGAGAATAATTGTAAATTGGGATTTAAATTTAATCTTTGAACATTTTGATTTTTCCACAAATTCCACAAAATACATGTTTGTTTAATATTTAAAGAGACTTTAAATGTCTTCAACAGAAGAGTCTTAAAATATTTTCTTTAAATTAAATGTAAATTGAAAGAATCACAGACTTTCAAAAATGTGCCTACATCAAACGAATAATTATAATATTTGTTATTTATGGTTGAATTAACTTTTGAGATAATTGTTTCGTACTGATGCCACTAAATATTGCAACTTATTTCATTCTTTAAACATATTAATGGTGAAAGTCAAGATTTAGGAATGTTTTAGTTAATTTTCTGTTCAGTACCATTTTTCACATAATACCGAACTCCAAATTTGGTTTTGAATTAATAAATATCGATACTTATCCACTTTTTCCTACACACAATTTTAGTACGAAAGGCATAAAGTATTTGCCTTATTCAAATTCTAATGCTATGATTTATATTCAGTTTATCGTTTTGCCCAGGGCCCAATCTAGGGGGAGGGCTGGGGGGGTGCCCCTTGTGCTCCCCCTAGATTGCATTTTTCAGGTTTCTAGTACGATAATAGATACAAAAAAGTATTAAACTTATTTATATTTCCTGTATTTTCCAAGAAAATGTTTCAAGACCTGTAAAACGGAGGAGAAATGTTTTAAAAAAAAATAAATAAATACCCCCTCAAGCAGCTGCTTGCCACAGAGGTCTGACAGGAGCCTGTCAGTTTATATGCCAAAGTAGAAGATCTGTGAGGATGGCAGGACCTCAGCAGAAAAACGACACACACAGCCATGCCTTAACCCGGGGCTCGAACCCGGTCCCTTAGATCAATAGCCAAGCGTGCTAACCACTCGGCCATGGGACTATCGTTACTGTATTGGAAATCCAGTGTCTTGTCCCCCACTCCCATTATATTTTTTCGGCTCGATTAATTTTCCTTTTACGATCCCTTAATTTTTTTCTAGATCCGGGCCTGGCTTTGTTTGTTATTCATCTCATATGTTGCGATAAATAACTTTTAATCAATCTTCGAGAGCTGACAGTGCTGATTCTGTATATTCAGATGCTAAACTGAAAAAAAAAATTAATTTGGAATTAAAAAAAATTATTTTTATTCAGAATTAGAAACTGCTTAGATTTCGAACTGTGTCTTTATTTAAAAATTTCGTGGCAACAAAATGTAAGGAAGCTATTTCGATACATCTCTATGGGTTGGGTTGTTTTACCTCTGAGCGGCACTTTTTTGCACACCATGGGCTAAATGGCCAGGTCACATGGACCCCGAAGGCTCAGAGAAGGTTGGGGGAGGGGACCCACTGGAACAGCTGTTGGGAGATAGATGGTAGCCTCCCGTCAAGGCCATCCAGCGTGTTCTTTAACGTGCACAGGGTATGGCTCTTCCACACACGGGCCACGGTTTAACGTCCCATCCGACGAACGGCGGCCTTTCCAAGCCCATCGGTGTCCCCTACTGACCATGGGCAGGGCGGGGAATTTTGCAGAGATAAATCTCAACGCTGACCCAGCTGGGTTGTTGTTGTTGTTGTTTTACCTCTGAGCGGCAGTTTTTTGCACACCATGGGCTAAATGGCCAGATCACATGGACCCCGAAGGCTCAGAGAAGGTTGGGGGAGGGGACCCACTGGAACAGCTGTTGGGAGACAGATGGTAGCCTCCCGTCAAGGCCATCCAGCGTGTTCTTTAACGTGCACAGGGTATGGCTCTCCCGCACACGGGGCCACGGCTTAACGTCCCATCCGAAGGGGACGGCGGCCTTTCCAAGCCCATCGGTGTCCCCTACTGACCGTGGGCAGGGCGGGGAATTTTGCGGAGATAAATCTCAACGCTGACCCAGCTGGGACTCGAACCTGGGAACTACAGATTACGAGCCTGGTGCGCTACCGACTGTGCCACCCCCGCCCCTACATCTCTATGTATTGCTGATGTTGAATGTCTAATATTATCTATCTACAATGATAATTGTCTTTCATGTTTTTCTCCATCACATCAAAGCAAGTGAAGTTGGAAAAATCGCTTAATATGGTCTACGAACAGAGGACCAAAACATTCTGAAAATATCCCTAAAGCAGTGGAGAAGAATGGATGGAAACAACAGCTGAATCAACGAGACTGCACAGTTGTCACATTGATGATTCTCATAAGTCAGCGGATGATTTTCGCTATCAATCACTCGCTAATCAACCAGTAATCTCATAGATCAAAGATCATTAGTGTTTTAACATCTATTTGATAGCTTAATTCACCAACAACTTATACGAATTTTTGATGCGTTATTTGCACAATCTGATTGACTTAATTGCTTCCATCCATTCTTCGCTTCTGGCCTAAAGCAATGACTGAATATATCCTATTGTAAGTCTGAAATATTTTCCTAAAAGTCGCGATGTATCTGAAGATAAGAAAGCATACAGGAATGGAAATCAAATTGCTAGTATCTTCATTCTAAAGTAAAGGGTAAAATGCTTCTTCATTGTCAATCAGACGAACATCGGTAAATTATCATCGAAACGAAATGTGGCTTTCCCTGTTTAAAAACAAATCCAAACAGAGCCCTGTTTCTAAACAAATCGAAATTTAGCTCTACGTTGGGAAAAGTGTTATTTCCACTAGCTAAACATCAGCGACGTTTAAAAAATTAGTACAAAATTAAATATTCTCCGATTACCTGCTGAAGCCCAGCACTGTACGCATCAGGTTACCTTTAAAAAATTGGCCTCCTATGTGGCGTAGTGGTATCGCTTTCACTCGGAAGGACACTGCAACTGCCGGGATCTGGGTTCGAGTCCTGTTATGGCATAATTGTTTGTTTTATCGTGTATGTTGTGATTGTCCCTCACTGAATACAGGTGATCGAGAAATGATGGTGGTGTTTCGAGAACCAATATGTAGGAGAATAATATACGTATTCAGGAGTATATGATATTATTTGAAATGTATCTCAAATAGTTTTGAACGCAATTAATGTTCAATCGGTATTTTACTTCACAAATGTTCAATCGGTATTCTACTTCACAAATGTCCAATCGGTATTCTACTTCACAAATGTCCAATCGGTATTCTACTTAACAAATGTTCAATCGGTATTCTACTTCACAAATGTTCAATCGGTATTCTACTTCACAAATGTTCAATCGGTATTCTACTTCATAAATGTTCAATCGGTATTCTACTTCACAAATGTTCAATCGGTATTCTACTTCACAAATGTTCAATCGGTATTTTACTTCACAAATGTTCAATCGGTATTCTACTTCACAAATGTTCAATCGGTATTCTACTTCACAAATGTCCAATCGGTATTCTACTTAACAAATGTTCAATCGGTATTCTACTTCATAAATGTTCAATCGGTATTCTACTTCACAAATGTTCAATCGGTATTCTACTTCACAAATGTTCAATCGGTATTCTACTTAACAAATGTTCAATCGGTATTCTACTTCACAAATGTTCAATCGGTATTCTACTTCACAAATGTTCAATCGGTATTCTACTTCACAAATGTTCAATCGATATTCCACTTTTTGCCATACACGTTGCAGCATATATTTTGCTCCTTGTTCAAATTGCTCCTGATTCTGGCTTTCAAATGATTCAGGTCTGAAATATTTTCCATATGAAAAAATTCATTAAAAAGTCCAACAAGAGAAAAAATCGAGGGATATTAAATCAGGGATACATGGTGGCCATTGATTTGGACCATCCTTGTCAATCCATCTGTCAGCAGTTGTTATGCTAAGAATTTTCTTAAGATCTCTTGAGAAATATAGAAGGGCGCTCTCTTGTCTGGCGGCAACCTGTGAAACTGTTTGAATGGGAGAATATGCAGTAAAAACCAAGGCAAAGTGTGAGTGGAAGCAATTGAGACCTTGAGACTGCGCAGTTGAGTCATCTATGATTCTTACAGGTGATTATCGAATTATCAGTTACTTTCTCAATCAGCCAATAGTGTCATGGATTAACAATTGCATCTAGGTCATTGGATGATTGAATAGTGACCGATAGTTCAATTAGACAATGATCTATGAGAATTACCGTTTCACTAACTGCGCAGTCTCATTGTCTCAATTGCTTACACTACTCTTCGCCGCTGGGTTCAGTGTGATGCCTTTTGTGTATTTGCGAACGTTTCTCGAAACCCTACCATTATTTGTTGGACATTCTGTACTTGTTCAGTTCTATATATTACCAAAACAGCTAAGGAACAAATCTTATGCTGTCACGCTCTCACGCTGGGATCTAAAGAAAAAACACTGATTATAAGTCTCATGAACTTAATTGAAAAAAAATTACTTTAAACTTTACGAGCATATCAGAAACCTGATATTTTACCAAGAGCATGATTTAATTTTTTTCTGAAATGCCAACTTCAAACATTATATATTTTTAGTGGTGTCATGGCACAATTGAGGAGACTATGCCACTGCTCAGATGGCTCCTCAACGGTTGTCATCGATCACATGTTCCATCAACTGTCAGTTAACCTATGATTTACGAGAACTTTCGAAGCATCCATTGCGCAGTCGCACAGTCTCCCTAGTTGCTACTCACGCTACATATAATTTGCGCTGAAAAAGCCACAGAATTTGTGAAGCTTCCGCTGTAACCAAATATAGAGCACAATGATAAAAAATTAAAAAGGAATGTAATAGTAGATCATATTTACTAATTTAACTCTGTCATTTAATAAGAGGGAAGTGTTGGAAACGTCATCCATGAGCCCGGCAACGAAGCAGCTTCGAAGTTCTCTGCATGAGTGTAAGGAATCGGTTTACATGAATGCGCTGACATGTGATTAATGGGGAGCAGCCAACCCGGGATTTGTCCAGTAGAATTATTGTCAGGCTCGGTAGTCGACGGAGCGATGAGTCGAGTGTCTCTCCTCCGGTGTGAGTCAGAGTGTTCTGCGCTGACAGCTATTATCTCCTCCCCCAGGCAGTGAGCACAGTTGCCTGACGTCACCGGCACAGCAGGGTGGAGTTTGGCAGGTGGGAGTCTCAGGCGATGGGTATCATTATTCATAAAGTGGCACACGAATGGGGCTGCAGTGAAATTGCCTGTTTGCAAAGCTCACAGATATGGGTGGAGCCTTCCGTCACTTGCTCGTACTCGTAGAATCTATCCTTTTAGACACAGCACCAAATGTCATTGTAGATATTGATTTCCAGGCAGTGAGGACTCCTTTTTAGTGGCAGTATGTTTAATATATACATTAAACTAATCGCGATCTGCCGGTGGAACTAATCTCTTTATCCTTTGCTGTTGTCTTTTGAAAACTTCATTTACTAATTAAGACAGGAGATTAGTTTTAGTTAACACGTGTAAATTAGGATTTCCAGTTAAAAACACTAATACTTAGTCACTCGTTCCTACGATTTTAAAATCTGAAAGCATTGATTTAGAATTCTTTTATTCACTATTAAAAATTGGAATTTATTTTTATTTGTTTGATTTGAATAGAGGAAAAGAGTTCTGAGCGAGTTTTTTTTATTTATTCGCATTTAAATAATCGAGCTTAGTTTCTGCTTTTAACTAGTTTTAACCCGTCACGTTTTCCGTTTCTGTCCCAAAATTTTCAGGAATGTAAAATCATCGTCTGCATAGATTTCTTACGAGGTGAAATGCAGAATTCTCTTATTACTTAGTAATGAATTAAATTTATAAAATTTAAAATTTAGATTTCCATTTCCCGCAAGGGCCATCTTGGCTAATTGGGTTTATAAATGTATTTCACTTTACATTGCTCATTTGTGTAATAGGAAATTCGACATGCAAGGGATAGACAGAAAAATAGAACCATCCTTTTGTTATGCCAATGAAGTTTTAAGCTTGAAAACGTCTTTTATAAACTTTTTACGTAAAAATGTGCCTCATTTTAAATTGCAAATTTCATTCGAATCTGAAATCGATTTTCAACAATATTCTTTGGAGTGTTTAACAGAAATAATGAAACAGACCAAAGACACCAAAATTGATGAATTTTTGAAAGATTTATTTAAGCACAGTTCTGAAATATACTCTTTTTTAAAGAATTTGAGCTATTGCTTATTATTTAGATTAAAAGGTAGAAAGAAAAATCTGTTAGCATTTTTTTACCGATAAAAAAATGACGCAAACAACTGTCTTACTGAAATTGTTTTTGTGTCTAGAGCGCTTGGCCATGGAGCAAAGGTATCTGGGTTCGAATCTAGTATAAATTTAATATAAATGTAAATATATAAAAAAATGTTATAATTCTATTAAGTTTTCGTGCACCTCACAGGTTATTTTTTATAGCATATTACAGACTGCTGTAGAAAGTGGGCTGCCTAAGGAAAAATCAATATACTTGGAAAAATGTAGTTGGGTTGTTTTACCTCTGAGCGGCACTTTTTTGCACACCATGGGCTAAATGGCCAGGTCACATGGACCCCGTAGGCTCAGAGAAGGTTGGGGGAGGGGACCCACTGGAACAGCTGTTGGGAGATAGATGGTAGCCTCCCGTCAAGGCCATCCAGCGTGTTCTTTAACGTGCACAGGGTATGGCTCTCCTGCACACGGGGCCACGGCTTAACGTCCCATCCGACGGACGGCGGCCTTTCCAAGCCCATCGGTGTCCCCTACTGACCGTGAGCAGGGCTGGGAATTTTGCGAAGATAAATCTCAACGCTGACCCAGCTGGGACTCGAACCTGGGAACTACAGATTACGAGCCTGGCGCGCTACCGACTGAGCCCCCCCCCCCCCCCAAAAAAAAAAATGTAGTAGTTGAAAGATTTTTCAAGAGGGCACACCAGCATGGTCACAACAGATCTTTAGTGTCACACTTCCACAGGTATGGTACATTATGGCCTCTATCTATTATACATCATTATCATCAGCTGATTATTGCTTAACTCAGTTTTCTTTTCATTTTGTAGCTAATTCTACTTTCATTCTATGAATTTGTTGTTGCAGGGGGGGCTAACTCATTATCGTATTACGGTTAATAATGAAAATAAAGGATTTCAATCCAAGAATGAAATATAGCAAAACCATGATTATACGCATATATATATAGGTTTAACGAAAACACACCCTTCAACGGACGGCTCATTATTAGTAAAGAGAGCGGAAAGAGAATAATAAAAAAAATGGTCATTGCATATTTTGACGGGGGCTTACTAATGTTGTCAAGAGATGGCGCGCTCGACAGTGCTCTCTTTCAGTACCAGATTTTTTTTAATAATAATAATAATCTTTATTCATATTCATGTTAGTTATACAAAATTTTAAACAAATGACCCGCAAAGCATTTGCTTATCTGCAGGAGAGAAGAATAATAACGTTACATGAAAATACATAAGATATAGTTTAAAACAATGTCATCAAATTATATGAATTTCAGTGGAAGCTCCATTGTAGTGGTTGAAATTTTTATTTAAAATTTAGTGCCTAGAAGAAAATTTTTTGTCTTATTTTTGATTTCTTTAAAATTGTTTAATAAAATAATTTCCCTTGGCAGTTGATTGAACACGTAAGGTATTGTGTATGCCCTTGTACATTTCCCGTAATTGTTTAATATTTTTGGAAGTTGGAAATAATTTTTGGATTGTAACCTTGTGTTTTTCCCATGAGAGATTTTATATTTAAATTGATTATCAAAAAAATATTTTAAAGTGATGCTGTATTTGTAAAGGTTGTGAAAAGAGAGTATGCCTAGATAATTTAGTCTTTCTTCGCTATGATAAAATGAATTTCTTAAGTTGTATGGGATTATATTTTTAGCAATGGATGATTGAATAGTTTCTATTTTCTTTATATTTGTGAGGTTAGTTGAGCCGTATATTGTCAAACCATAGGTCAATATAGATTCACAGATAGCTTTGTAAACCAAAATACATGTATGTGTGCTTGCAACAAATTGTAGTTTATAAAGTTTAGATGCACATAGACGCAATTTCCCTGCTAACTTTTGAATATGTGTATTCCATCGGAAGGTTGTGTCCATGTAGAGTCCAAGATATTTATGGCTCTCAACACGCTCAATAACATCACAGTCGCAGCAGTCAGGGTCATGAGTTATCATGTTGTGGGGACACAAGGGTTCGTGGTTTTTAATTGCATAAGATGAGAGATCATAGTATCCTGGTGAATGAAAGCTCATCCATTTGGTTTTTTCTGAATTTATGTAAATACGATTAATGTTAGACCAGTAAATAATTTTGTTAAAATCATCCTGTGTATCTCGGACTGCGTCTCCTATATTGTGATTCACGTTAACCAAGGCGGTGTCATCAGCATATATATAAAGAGAGCCCTTCAGTTTAAGGTTAGCTAGATCATTAATATAAATAATGAATAAAAGCGGACCTAAAATTGAACCTTGTGGAACACCAGTGTACACTGTTCTCTTCTCACTAAAAACGCCATTAATTTTGGTAACATGCACTCTATTTTTTAAATAATTTTCAAACCATTTAAGGGTAATACCTCGGACACCATAAATATACAATTTTTGAAGCAAAATATCGTGATCCAACGTATCAAATGCCTTACGAAAGTCCAGAAAGATAGCTGCTGCTTTTTTTCCGTTGTTTAAAGTTCCATTAATGACGTCAGAAAACTCCGTTAAAAGTGTAATTGTATTTTTACCTTTTTGGAAACCATATTGCTTTTCACTAATAATGTTATGTTTTTTCAAGAAATTGGCTAGAACGTTAGCTACATATCTTTCAAGTATTTTGTGAAGGACGGGTAAGATGGCAATGGGCCTATAGTTAGTGCAATCGGATTTAGTTCCACTTTTGTAAATTGGTCTTAGAATAGCAATTTTGAGTTTATTAGGGATGTTTCCTGTATATATGCTTTCATTGATAAAGTTTGTCACGAGATCAGCTAAGGAGGTTTTGCATGCTTTAATGTGCTTTATGTGTACCTGATCGTATCCACATGATTTTCTTTCATTTAAGTCACTTAGAATTTTGAAAGTTTCTTGTTTTGAGATGGGAGGAATAAAAATTGAGGGGACAGAAGGTTGGATATGTTTAGGAACTGTAGAGAGATTCTGTATACGGTTATCGTCTCTGAGATTGACAATAATGTCTGCAAAGGTGTTGTTAAATTTCTCTGCTGCTTGAGTTTCAGACATACCTTGTGGCATATTCTTCATGATAAAATCGTCAATGGCAGTTTTAGGTTTATTGTTGATAATTTGGTTGATGAGTTCCCAATTTTGTTTTGGTTTATTTTTACATGACTCAAATTGTTTGAAGTAATATTTTTTCTTTTCCTGCCTAATAACGGACGTGACTGTGTTTCTTAAGTTTGTGTATAGTAATTTAAAATTTCTGTTTCTCTTGTTATTTTTGTAATCAATCCAAGCCGAGTCTCTTTTACGTATTAAGTTTATTATTTCCTGATTTATCCAGTCTTTGCTACAATTTCGTTGTTTCATTTTTGAGCCATCCGATAGTTTATTAATTTTGTTATTGTTGACAATCGCCATATATTTTTTTATGAATGTTTCATAAAGTACGTCTATTAGTTCTGAATTTGGGGTTTCGTTTCCAGTGCCTCTGTCCAGCCAGTCTGTTAGACTTATTTCTTTGCATATGTTTTTATGATCTAAGATAGTTTTCGTGTTAAAATTGCTGTCTAGCTTTTTAGTGTGATTGGACGAATTCCCTAGTTTTTTCCCCCCGCAAATTGCCGCGATTAAGTAGTGGTCTGCGATCCTACTGCCAAAAATCATTGAATTTGTGTCGAGTTTAATGTCAAGTCGGACGTTAATGTGATCAATGCATGTCTGAGAAAGAGAGTCACCAATGATGTCTTCCCTGGTGATACCAGTAATAATAGGTGAGAAACCAAACTCGGTTAACAATTCTACGTATTTGGCAACTCCGTGTTTTTTGATATTTTTGATATCTAAATTAAAGTCTCCAACTAGTATTTGATTGCGATGTTTATCAGTTGTTTCGAACCAATTTTTGAGATTAGAAAGAAAAGTGTTAATGTTCGAGCTTGGTGATCTGTAAATAGCAAGTAAATTGAAAGTTAAATTACCCTTGTAGATATTTATATTCAGTGTTTCAGCAGGGATTACAAGTGAAGGTATCGTTTTGACTAATAATGTGTCGCGGAAGAAAAGTAGAATCCCATGTTCAAACGCACCAGGAGTTCTCGTAAAAAGTTGATTAAAATTTTCTAGATTGAACAATGGAGCATCCGTGCTGAGGATGTTAGTTTCTGTTAATATAATAATATCTAAGAAATTCAAGATATCTTTAAGATAAACACAGAGAGTATCCCAGTTTTTTTTCAGACTTCGAATGTTCACATGCAGAAAGCTTAAATGTTCATCAGATTCATAACATAATTTACTAGTCAAGAACCATTTCTGAACTTCTTCATAGTCGCACAGGACATTTTCGTTGTGATCAAATGTTGGTAAGTCATCAAAATGAAAAGTCGCCATGGCAGAACAAATAAGGTGGAGCAAATAAACAATATATTTCCCGTTTAAAATTCGTCGAAATTCGTTTGCATATCAATTCGAATTACGCTGTCACCATCAGTTTTTCTCATCATGATTTTCCCGTTCCGAAACCAGACGTATTTAAAATTTTTTGATTTGGCCAGGCACCTCGCTTTCCAGAAAAGTTCTCTGTTTATTGGAGTTAAATTTTCATTTATATACACTGGCGTTTTTTTAGCGTCATCAATAACGTTACTGGCAAAGATTTTCGATTTCTTTTTTGACATCCATTGTTCACGTTCGTTTCTAGATTTAAATTGGGCAATAATCGCAGGTGTTTTTTTCTTGTTCCTTGTTGGCAGTCTATGTAAGGCTTCAAGTTGATCAATGTTAAAATTATTTATATCTAGCGCTTCTGCAACGTTGATCATTATCTGATTTAGATTTTCTTTCTCATCCTGGTCGTCCATTGGAATGCCATGTATCTCGATATTTCGGTTTCTGCCGTATTGTTCAAGATCATTAATTTGCGACTTTAGAGCCGTATTCTCTTGAGTGAGATCTGCACATGTAGTTTCAATGGTAGCTAGTTTACTCATAGTGTCTAGTTGCGTCGCTTCATATTCGTGAAATTTATTCAATAGTGTATCATATTGAGATGAGAAAAATTCTACTGAATGCCTTAAGTCTTTGATTTCGTTTCTTAAGTGCGTTATTTCATTCAGTAATGTTTGAAAGTTTCTAGTTTCTTGTTGCGCCGAAGACGGGGGCCGTATACTATTAGTGTTACAGCCTTCTCCAGGTGTCTTAGAGGAGCGGTGACCCAAGGATGTCTCCTGGCTATAGTTACTATTGTTATTCGATGTCGGTGAGGGTGATACACGTGTGCTATTCTTTAGAGGCGTATTATCTCTGTTTTCTTTATCTGAAACGGGCCTGTTGTTTGTCCTGCTTAATTTGCAGTCAGTACAGAGCCACGTTTTTTTCTTCTCTTGAGTCATCTTTTTATAGTTTCTCTCCGTTGTGCCAGAGCACCCAAAATGCAGTTTCCCTTTGCATCCACTGCATAGGATATGGTCGGCATTAGGAGCAATTGTTTCTCCACAGCTGTAGCACAATGAATTCATTGTGTAGAGAGTTTTGGCTCACAAGTTCAACGGCGGGAACCACTAATGGGAGATGCACAAATTGGGCCCTAAAGTCCAGGTGCTTAATTGATTTTAGCCAGCTCACTCTACACAAGACACTGTGTAAAGCACGACGGACTGATGCAAGGGGGAGAGGACGCGTAGGAGCAATAAAGTTTATGGCACTTATCGAATTCGGTTTTGTAGAAGAGAGCAAAAACCATTAAAAATTATTAAAATGAAGAGTTTTTTTATTATTTTAACTTCATTTTCTTATAAATATTTTCGGAGGTGTCCCATGCAGGCAGTTACAACACAAAACTTTAGATAATAAAAATGAAGTTTATCTGCAGAAAATCAGCGGAAAACAGAAATCAACATCAATTGTCCGAAATCAATTTATTTCAGTTCTTAAAAACTATCTGGATGCGATTTTTTTTAAAAATTAGTGATCTGGCAACCTTCGTGTCACGTGACACGAAGGTTGCCAGACAGGAAGGTTGCCAGATCACTAATTTTTAAAAAAATCGCTGCCAGATATTTTTTCTGAATTCTGTAATCAACCATAGTGGTAGGATACTTTTTTTGAGCGACTGTAGGTGGTCATATTATTTTGATACTAGATCGTGTGGGCTCACTCACGGAAATATTGAGCGTGTGCAGTTACCGTTCACAGCAAACTGGAGCGTGTGCAGTAACTGCACACGGTCCAGTTTGCTGTGAACGGTAACTGGAGCGTGTACAGGTGCTGTACATGCTCCAGATATTTTTCCAGAATTCTGTAATCACGTGACACGAAGGTTGCCAGATCACTCATTTCTGAAAAATATCGTTGCCAGATATTTTTTCTGAATTCTGTAATCAACCATAGTGTTAGGATACTTTTTTCAGCGACTGTACATTAGGCAGCAAATTGTTTGTTTGGGAGTTTTTTGGCGCAAGAGCAATAAAATATTATTTCCGTAATGTGGACTCTGCTTAGGAGAGATTTAATCTCAATTGCACATAAGAGTGAATGCAAGGCAGGTAAATACAATTATACTTTTGGGTGCAAAAACTACAGCTGATAATTAAATGAGGTTAATTTCTGTTTCTCTGTGCTGAGGTTAACTCGAGTTTCTGTTATTTCAAGTACCATTCTTTTATCAATTCTTTTCATTTACTTAAAATAGCATCTTTACGGGGAAGTAAGAATGAAAGTCGATATCGAGGCAAAAGGCCAGGAAAAGAGTAGTGATAAATTCGAATAATTTCGTCTCGTTATGGTAATGAAGTAGGTTGGACTGCTTTACCTCTAAGCGGCATTTATTTTGCACACAATGGGTCAAAAGGCCAGGTCACAAAGACCTCTAGGGTGCCTAGAGGGTTGGGAAAAGAGAATCACTGGATAGGTGTTATGAGAAATATGAGAGCCTCCCGTCATGGTTATCTAGCATGCCCTTTAACCTGAACAGTTGGGTTGGGTTGTTTTACCTTTGAGCGGCACTTTTTTGTACACCATGGGCTAAATGGCCAGGTCACATGGACCCCGAAGGCTCAGAGAAGGTTGGGGGAGGGGACCCACTGGAACAGCTGTTGGGAGACAGATGGTAGCCTCCCGTCAAGGCCATCCAGCGTGTTCTTTAACGTGCACAGAGTATGGCTCTCCCGCACACAGGGCCACGGCTTAACGTCCCATCCGACGGACGGCGGCCTTTCCAAGCCCATCGGTGTCCCCTACTGACCGTGGGCAGGGCGGGGAATTTTGCGGAGATAAAGCTCAACGCTGACCCAGCTGGGACTCGAACCTGGGAACTACAGATTACGAGCCTGGCGCGCTACCGACTGAGCCACCCCCGCCCCTAACCTGAACAGGATATGGCTCTCTTGCACATGGATCCGAGGCTTTCGGTTCCATCCGATACACAGCGGCCTTTTCAAGACCATCACCAAGGGCAGGGTGGGTTTTTTGCGGAGATAAATCTCAATGTTGGTGGCACAGGTGGGACTCGAGTCTGGGATCTACAGATTATGGGCTTATTACGGTACCGATTGAGTCAATCCCAACCCCTATGGTAAAGAAGGGGATATGTTACTGCTGAAGGGCGGGATTAGATGGGATGACAGGGTAAGGAACTAATAGGTTGTACTCACGACTATAGTTGATTTGTAGATTTCTTCAGTGAATTACAGCCGTCCGATGGCCGAGTGGTTAGCACACTTGGCTATTGATCTAAGGGACCTGGGTTCGAGTCCCAGGTAAGGCATGGCTGTTTGTGTCGTTTTTCTGCTGAGGTCCTGCCATCCTCTCAGACCCTCTACTATGACATATAAACTGACAGGCTCCTGTCAGACCTCTGTGGCAAGCAGCTGCTTGAGGGGTATTTTTTTTCCTCGGTGAATTTATTAAAAGTTAGTCATTTGCCGCTTTTTTTTGATTCAGATCACATTAGTGTTTTTATCTGAGACGGCCGCAAATATTTATTTTTTTTTAATCTTTATCGTACTATATTATTCAATATTTGGGATTACGATTTTTCTCCCGAAAAAACAACTTCGTTTTCACCAGGAGTTTAATCTTTTAATGTACAATAGTAATAATAGTTAATAATGAGTTCATAGAAATAAAAATTACAACAGAAAGAGTTTTTATTTTAATATATACATGCGGTAAATTTAGTTTCTATTTCTTAGGGATGGGTTGGGTTGTTTTATCTCTGAGCGGCACTTTTTTGCACACCATGGGCTAAATGGCCAGGTCACATGGACTCCGAAGGCTCAGAGAAGGTTGGGAGAGGGGACTCACTGGAACAGCTGTTGGGAGACAGATGGTAGCCTCCCGTCAAGGCCATCCAGCGTATGGCTCTCCGCACACGGGGTAACGGCTTAACGTCCCATCCGACGGACGGTGGCCTTTCCAAGCCCATCGGTGTCCCCTACTGACCGTGGGCAGGGCGGGGAATTTTTGCGGAGATAAATCTCAACGCTGACCCAGCTGGGACTCGAACCTGGAAATTACAGATTACGAGCCTACCGACTGAGCCACCCCCGTTCTATTTCTTAATGTGATATGATATATTCATTTAATTTTAACTATTACAACGTATTTGCTACGTTTTTTTTTATCTAAAAGTAAAAACAATCAGGAAACGCTTCTTGAAATAATCAGTAGAAATCAAGCTCTTAAATGTCAATTAAAATATAAATGCAACAGAGTCAAATATACTTTTGCTAATTAACGAACACGATTTTTTTAAAACGCTGTGCAAAAAACTTAAAAGGTTGGACAAAAGTATTGAAAAAAAGAAACGTATAAGCCTCATCTAGAATATTCAAAATATGGTGAATCGCACTTTTCTACGTTTAGAAAAAAATTAGTATTTATGAAAACAAAAATTGCACAAATTACAACTCAGTAATAAAAATGCTGAACTATAAATAACAGTTTTGCATTACCAAAGTGTTAACATTATTCAGACCGCAATATTCTTTCACAACTACATTTCATAAATTCCAGTATCTCATTCTTTAATTCAAGCCCTGATCCAGAAAAGCAAAAGGGAGGAGGGAGGGGGACAAGAAACTAAATCGAGCCAGAAAAAACAAAATGGGGCGGGGGGAGTGAAAACAAGAGACTGGATTTTCATGGTAGTATAACTTTCCCTTTCGTTTCAGAGATCTTTAAAACAGTTCTCGAGAAATGCATGCAATATACGTATGTTTAGCAATTTTTATCTCTATTACCTTTACTAGCATTTTGAAACGGGGGAGGTAGACACCTTCCCTCTCCTTGAGCCTGCCCTACTTCTTTTCGAAAAGCCTAAGAACCCTTATCCTTGGGGTAAAGAACCCTTATCAGTCGGTAGCGCGCCAGACTCGTAATCTGTAGTTCCCAGGTTCGAGTCCCAGCTGGGTCAGCGTTGAGATTTATCTCCGCAAAATTCCCCACCCTGCCCACGGTCAGTAGGGGACACCGATGGGCTTGGAAAGGCCGCCGTCCGTCGGATGGGACGTTAAGCCGTGGCCCCGTGTGCGGGAGAGCCATACCCTGTGCACGTTAAAGAACACGCTGGATGGCCTTGACGGGAGGCTACCATCTGTCTCCCAACAACTGTTCCAGTGGGTCCCCTCCCCCAACCATCTCTTAGCCTTCGGGGTCCATGTGACTGGCCATTTAGCCCATGGTGTGCAAAAAAGTGCCGCTCAGAGGTAAAACAACCCAACCCTTATCCTTAGGTAACATCAGCAACTCTAGAAATAGTTCACACTCTCTTGCGTTGCACTTTTTTTTTCAAAATACTCGTGCTGTTCGAATCACAGCACTAAAAACAAGGTTTGAAACCATTTGATGGGATGGCCCAGATTGTAGCAATATTTAAAAGTAATCACACTTTAAATAAATAAATAGCTTAAAGCAGACGACGATTAGAAAACAAATAAATAAATAAATTATAACTCTTTTGGGTGCAAAAACTATAGCTGATAATTAAATCTAACTGCGATTATGAATGACGGAAATCAAAAATAAAAAGGGATGTACATTCCAGTACAAAAATATAAGCTGATCTCCATGCTATGTTAATTGTAATCAAAATTCGAAATTATAACTTCTAACGTAAGCATTTAATGGAAAAATGTGACTGAAGATAAATTAAAGATGACATGCAAATCTTTTTTAAAACTCGATTTTCAGTAATTTTCATTCAGTAACCTGGTTCGAGCCCCGGGTAATGCATGGCTGTTTGTGTCGTTTTTCTGCTGAGGTCCTGCCATCCTCTCAGACCTTCTACTGTGGCATATAAACTGACAGGTTCCTGTCAGACCTCTGTAGCAAGCAGCTGATTGAGGGGGTATTTATTTATTTATGTTTTTTTACATTTGGATCTGGGATTAAATGTGTGTGTCATTTTTCTGCTGAGGTCCTGCCATCCTCTCAGACCTTCTACTCTGGCATATAAACTGACAGGCTCCTGTCAGACCTCTGTGGCAAGCAGCTGCTTGAGTGGGTATTTATTTATTTTTTTTACATTTGGATCTGGGATTAAATGTGTGTGTCGTTTTTCTGCTGCGGTCCTGCCATCCTCTCAGACCTACTTTGGCAGCTGCTTGAGGGATTATTTATTTATTTATTTATTTATTTATTATTTCAAGAGTTGTGAAAGCTGGAATATTTCACAACAGTAATATATCAAAAGAATTTACCTAAAAAAATTAATTAAAACTTAAATAATAAGTGTTGTTTCAAATCATTTATAAAATAAATATACGTTTTAGAAGTTCACGAAAAGATTATTTCAATATTATATAATTTGAATGATTTTCATAAAGCGATTTATTATTAAATATTCCAGCTTCCATGACTTTATAAAGTGAATGAATAGTGTTGGAAATCTAGATTTGAATAGATTTGATTACGATATTTAATTTATTATCTGTAACATGTTTCCATATGCATATTTTAGAAGTTATAGTTTTATAGCTTCGAAGTTAGATTCTCGTTCACAAAACATGATTTTCTTTAATGTTTTGGTAAGGCAGTGCATAAGTATTATGAAGGATTGAAAAAAAAATGCTGCCTCCTTATCCTTTTCTTCAGTTAGTGTGTCTTCAGTAAGTGATATCATCAATGGAAGGATTCACTTCTTTTACTCCTTACGTTGCATATTTTAAATTGAGGAGTTAAAATTGTTTGCATTTATACATTTTTAGATGTAAGAGTGTAACGGGGATGAAAATGATGCCAGAAGGTGATTACCTCAACTGAAAATGGCTAAATCACAGCCTAAACGATTGGTTCTGATCTCAGAAACGTCCTGAAGTTAAGTCGCAACTTTTCATTTTCAAGCTGTCTTTTAAGTTCCAAAGAGCCACCATACACAGTCAGGTGATACTTCAGAGACGTGTAGGCCTCTCTTGGATATTGGTTTGGTATATTGGTTTGCTGGCGTTCCAGTTCTTGAACGAACTTTTCGGAACACACACTTGGAGGCCTGGGAATTTATGAAATTCATCAGTTCCTTTTCAACCCGCTCTTCGCCACATAGATCCAAGGTTGGTGTTTTTTTTTTTTTTTCAGGAGGAAAGGGCACAGACAAAAATGGCGATTCAAGTTGTCCCTGCGTGGTCGAATCCCTATAAGAAGTGCCATAAAATCTCTCCTTCATTTCATCCATTTGACATACTTAGGTGAAAATGTTTCACACGAACATCAAGTTGCAACGTGTAACGGTACAACATATACTGAAAAACATTCTCATATTTGTAACTTTATTATTCATTTCAAAATGCAGCCTTTTTGTTCAGATAGGCTCGTTATTAATTCTTCGTTCTGCAACGGATGAATGATACGTGAGATCAGCTAAAGCAAAAGTTTATAAAGATGGTTATTCATTGGATTGTGTAAAACCATTTTTGGACTATAGGTCCTATGCAGATTTTGGGTTGGGTTGTTTTACCTCTGAGCGGCACTGTTTTGCACACCATGGGCTAAATGGCCAGGTCACATGGACCCCGAAGGCTCAGAGAAGGTTGGGGGAGGGGACCCACTGGAATAGCTGTTGGGAGACAGATGGTATCCTCCCGTCAAGGCCATCCAGCGTGTTCTTTAACGTGCACAGGGTATGGCTCTCCCGCACACGGGGCCACGGCTTAACGTCCCATCCGACGGACGGCGGCCTTTCCAAGCCCATCAGTGTCCCCTACTGACCGTGGGCAGGGCGGGGGAATTTTTGCGGAGATAAATCTCAACGCTGACCCAGCTGGGACTCGAACCTGGGAACTACAGATTACGAGCCTGGCGCGCTACCGACTAAGCCACCCCCGCCCCAACCTATGCAGATTATGACTGAACTCCACATGGTTAATATTTGCTATACCTCTTGAAAACCATTTCTGTGAAAAACGTCTTTTCCAAAATCACTCTATCGCAAGTAGGGTTGCAGATTTTTTATTTGACAAAAAAGGACATTTCGATTTTAGGCATTTGTCAAAAAAGAATATTTGTTTTCTTTTACACACAGCGCATAAATAAATATATAAAAATTCAATGTATTATCACTTGGCAAGTTTTTTGCACTTCATTATATTTTGAAAAAATGACATGCTAATTATACGTTTAAAACTGCATTTTTTAGGCTTAGATGTACTAAATGGGGTATTCTGAATGGCTCTTTCGAAGTTCGGGACCTGACCGAAAGAGGTTCTGCAATCATTTCGTTATAACCATGTTATCTATGGGTTTTCCTATTTGTATTTTCTTTTATTTGTGGCGGAACTTTGTGCTTACCAATCAACACTGTTTTTTTTTAAAATCTGAAAGCGTGTTCCCACATGAAAGGGTTGCACCAAACAGTCGGTGAAAGCAACTGAGACATTGAGACTGTGCAGTTGAGACATCTGTGATTCTTGATTGATTATTCTTCTTTGATTGATTTACCGAATTATCAGTTATTTGTCAATCAGCCAATAGTGTCATAGATCAACAATGTCATCATAGGTCATTGGTTGATTGAAAAATGACTGATAGCTCAATCAGACAATGATCTACGAGACTCATCGTTTCGTCAACTGCGCAGTCTCATAGTCTCAATTGCTTCCGCTACGCTTCGCCGCTAAATGGAACAGACATGCTCAGGGTGCTGCACCTGAATCAGCTTGCATTCACGCAATAAGATTTCATCTGCGAACCTTACCTTGCAACTTGCAAGCTTTATCTTTTGTCAGCCATTTTTCATGAAAGGACATTTTGGTCCCAAGAAAGTGGCGAAGATATTATTTCAGAAGTAAAAGAAATCGCAAGCATCCTTTATTATTTCTTTCCACGCCCTGCCCACGGTCAGTAGGGGACACCGATGGGCTTGGAAAGGCTGCCGTCCGTCGGATGGGACGTTAAGCCGTGGCCCCGTGTGCGGGAGAGACATACTCTGTCACGTTCAAGAACACACTGGATGGCCTTGACGGGAGGCTACCATCTGTCTCCCAACAGCTGTTCCAGTGGGTCCCCTCCCCCAACCTTCTCTGAGCCTTCGGGGTCCATGTGACCTGGCCATTTAGCCCATGGAGTGCAAAAAAGTGCCGCTCAGAGGTAAAACGACCCTCCCCCAACCTTCTCTGAGCCTTCGGGGTCCATGTGACCTGGCAATTTAGCCCATGGTGTGCAAAATAGTGCCGCTCAGAGGTAAAACAATCCAATCCTTTATTATTTATACTCAGTATATGTATATTTACAGCACCATTATTCTCGATAGACTTATACCAGCGGCGAAGCGTAGTGGAAGCAATTGAGACAATGAGACTGCGCAGTTGACGAAACGATGATTCTCGTAGATCATTGGCTGATTGAACTATCATTAACTTTTCAATCAACCATTGATCTATGATGCAACTGTTGATTCATGATACTGTTGGCTGAATGACAAGTAACTGATAATTCGGCAAATCAATCACCTGTAAGAGTCATAAATATCTCAACTGCGCAGTCTCAAAGTCTCAATTACTTCCACGCTTCGCGCCAGACTTACACAGAAATATAATATTTAAACTCAGTATCTTCAATCGTTGAAACATTAGAGTCGCAAAGTGACAGATCGCATTTCCAAAAACCAACTTTCACAATTTAGGGATAAAATAAAATCGGCAGCGATATTTTTCAAGATTACAATACTTTCTGTATCTTCCTGTATGAAAGCAAAAATTCTAATTTAATTCTTTAAATCATAACTATTTCGCATTCCAACATACTTAAACGATACAAGTAAGAAACGTAATGACAAGAAAGAAGAGCTTTTGTTTTGAATTGAACTTAAGCAACGCAGTCGCCTTTTTGTAGCACAGAAATTAGTAGAAGTTTCAACAGCAATTCTGTGGTACAACTACTCAACTTGAAGCAGTGTGCGAAAATGGTGGGCATTTGCCTGCTGTGAAGTCTCCTTCCGCCCTCTTTGTAGGGGCAAAGCGGCGACATTGTGCAGCTCGTGTAGCTGCGGGATAGGCTTCGCTGGGCCGCAGAGAAATATGCATATTTTCCGCTTACTCACCGAGACCAGTCATCCAACATCCTGAGATGTTTATGGCCATGTTTTTTGGGAGATGATAGATGCAAGTCCGTTTCTTCACAGGAGGGATCCGTCTTGCAACTGACTGGAGATGAATGAACTTCTTTCTAGGCAAGTTTTTAACTCGGTGAAAAGCGGCATGTCGGAAAATGATGAACGAATTTCGGTTCAGCCTATATGGGGTGGGATGGGGGGGGGGGGACATCTTTGGAAAACTGCAGAGATTAATTCATCGTGATCGTAAGGAAAAATAACTCTATACGAAGTACTGATTTACGTTTAGATTTCTTGCATGTTGCTCTCTGACATTGCATTGTGCACATCTTTGCGCACAATGGGAGAAATGACCAGGTCACAAGGACCCCGAGGGATCCGAAAAGTTTAGGGAAGGGAATTCATTGCACAGCTGTTAGGAGACAGATGGAAGCCTGCATAATCTTTAACATGCACCATGGCAGGGCTGGAAATGGGGGTAGCGCTGTTCCTTTAGTTCCAGGCGTTGTTTTTGGTTTCATTTTGATCCCGTATATTTAACAACAGGAAATAGATTCACTGTATGTATGTTGTTACTTTATAATACTTTTGGTCAAAATTCTTGGACTTTTAAACACATTTTTTATGTATTGCTTAACACCACTACGTCAACTATAGGATCCCCTTTCAGCTAGTTTTTGGCTCAGTTTCTTACCGCAGATTATGAGCCCGAGGCATTGCCGACTAAACCAATATCCGCATCTTATATTTTAGAAGCAGCGACTTAGCTTTAATTGGGGAAATATATATTTTCGTATTTTTATGACTTTTCCATTACCTTACTGAAACTTCGGGTGTTTGTGCAGTGCTGTTGATTAGATGAACACACGCTCTTCGGCCGCTCATTATGAGATTTTGAACACGTTTATTAATATAATTACCCAACGTTAAAGCCCTTCGAGTCTTATTTATTGCCTTACTGACTAATCTTCTGTTACTTATTATTAAAACTGACTGTTCAACGAACTATCTGCCAGACACAATATTAAATTGTTGTTGAGTATTGCTTAGCCGATTTTCGTTCTTATTTCATTTTAACAGAATGATTGGATCATTTCCTAATTTCAGATGCATTTTTATGTAGCTGTTTCCTTCGTTTCGACATTGTCTTGTCGTTATAATCGAGTGTAGCGTTAAAAGATAAACGAGGATAGCTCACCAGTGAAATAGCTCTCCATAATATGATAACACGGTTATAAAACAGTATTTTCACTGTACAGTCGCTCAAAAAAGTATCCGAACAGAATGGTTGATTACAGAATTCAGAAAAAATATCTGGCAACGATTTTTTTTTAGAAATTAGAGATCTGGCAACCCAATTTTTTCTGAATTCTGTAATCAAACATAGATGCGGGGGTGGCTCAGTCGGTAGCGCGCCAGGCTCGTAATCTCTACTTCCTAGGTTCGAGTCCCAGCTGGGTCAGCGTTGAGATTTATCTCCGCAAAATTTCCCCGCCCTGCCCACGGTCAGTAGGGGACACCGATGGGCTTGGAAAGACCGCCATCCGTCGGATGGGAGGTTAAGCCGTGGCCCCGTGTGCGGGAGAGCCATACCCTGTGCACGTTAAAGAACACGCTGGATGGCCTTGACGGGAGGCTACCACCTGTCTCCCAACAGCTGTTCCAGTGGGTCCCCTCCCCCAACCTTCTCTGAGCCTTCGGGGTCCTTGTGGTCTGGCCATTTAGCCCATTGTGTGCAAAAAAGTGCCGCTCAGAGGTAAAACAACCTAACCCGTAATCAACCATAGTGTTCGGATACTTTTTTGAGAGACTGTATCTCTCTAATCTTGTGGCCGATCACAACGAAAACTCATGGCGTGTGGAATGTAGTTCGTAGAGTATGTAAAGATTGTTTTCTCGAAAATAAGGGAAAGAAATTTGTTTTCAGCGAAAAAAGGCATGTGTGAAATTCTCGTTAACAGACAATAAATAAAGTTGTCTTTTTACGTGTGCTTTAAAAGGTAAAAAGCAAACATAAAATTATCAGTTGATTGTCATCAATGTCTCTATTAAATCCACTCTGCCCTCTGTCAGAAAGGGACGACACCGGTGGACTTGGAAATACCGACGCCCACCTGATGGGGCTGGGTTGGATTGTTTTACCTCTGAGCGGCACTTTTTTGCACACCATGGGCTAAATGGCCAGGTCACATGGACCCCGAAGGCTCAGAGAAGGTTAGGGGAGGGGACCCACTGGAACAGCTGTTGGGAGACAGATGGTAGCCTCCCGTCAAGGACATCCAGCGTGTTCTTTAACGTGCACAGGGTATGGCTCTCCCGCACACGGGGCCACGGCTTAACGTCCCATCCGACGGACGGCGGCCTTTCCAAGCCCATCGGTGTCCCCTACTGACAGTGGGCAGGGCGGGGAATATTTGCGGAGATAAATCTCAACGCTGACCCAGCTGGGACTCGAACCTGGAAACTACAGATTACGAGGCTGGCGCGCCACCGACTGAGCCACCCCCGCCCTTCTGATGGGGCGTTAAGCAGTGAAACAGTGTGTTGGAGTGTCATATCTGTGCAAGTTAAAGAGCACGCTGGATGGTCCCTGTCAGGAGGCTTCCATCTGTTTCCTAACAGATATCCAGGGGTTCCCTTCCCTTTACTTTCCCTGAGCCTCTGTGGTCCTTGTCACCTTGACATCTAGTCTATTGTGTGCAAAAAAAAAGTAAGTTTCCCTCAGAGGTTAAACAGCACAACACACTCATCATCATACATAAATTAGAGTTAACGACATCAAATGTATTAAATTTTAAATAACATATTTTGATAATATTCTTTGTGCAATTAGTTATTTTCCCTTTCTTTAAGTTTTGGAATTGAAAATTCTTCCATTTTGGTACATGTGGTTTTTTTCATCGACAGAATTTTCTTTACTGCTCGATTTTTGTAATTTTAGGAGTATATTTCACATTATTTACACTATATTAAAGATTCTTCGTCAAAGATGGCTTTTTTGCGTCCACATTGGGCTAGATGGCCAGGTTGGGTTGGGTTGTTTTACCTCTCAGCGGCACTTTTTTGCACACCATGGGCTAAATGGGTAGGTCACATGGACCCCGAAGGCTCAGAGAAGGTTGGGGAAGGGGACCCACTGGAACAGCTGTTGGGAGACAGATGGTAGCCTCCCGTCAAGGCCATCCAGCGTGTTCCTTAGCGTGCACAGGATATGGCTCTCCCACACACGTGGCCACGGCTTAACGTCCTATCCGACGGACGGCGGCCTTTCCAAGCCCATCGGTGTCCCCTACTGACCGTGGGCAGGGCGGGGAAGTTTGCTAGATGGCCAGGAGATAAGGACCTCAAACGCTCAGAGCTGAATAAGGGAATTTAAGAGACAGAGGAAAGCCTCTGGTCAAGTGCATCCAATGTATTCTTTGACATTGGCAGAGGGGATGACTCTCATCAGCGGCGAAGCGTAGTATACGCAATTGAGACAATGAGACTGAGCAGTTCACGAAAGGATGATTGACGTAGATCATTGGTTGATCGAGCCATTCATCACTTTTCAATCAACTAATGATATTTCGCGTAATTGTTGATCCATTACACTATTGGCGGATTGACAAGTAACTGATAATTCGGTAAATCATTCACTTGTAAGAATCATAAATGTTTCAAATGTTCAGTCTCAAGATCTCAATTGCTCCCACTCATGCTTCGAGCCTGGCTCTCATACACATGGAGTCAGAGCTTATCGTCCCACACGACGACCTTTCCAAACGCATCTGTTTTCTCTTCAGCACTTGGGGCGGGGGCGGGGGCGCAGCCAGTCGGTAGCGCTCCAGGCTCGTAATCTGTAGTTCCCAGGTTCGAGTCCCAGCTGGGTCAGCGTTGAGATTTATCTCCGCAAAATTCCCCGCCCTGCCCACGGTCAGTAGGGGACAACGATGGGCTTGGAAAATCCGTCCGTCGGATGGGACGTTAAGCCGTGGCCCCGTGTGCGGGAGAGCCATACCCTGTGCACGTTAAAGAACAGGCTGGATGGCCTTGACGGGAGGCTACCATCTGTCTCCCAACAGCTATTCCAGTGGGTCCCCTCCCCCAACCTTTTCTGAGCCTTCGGGGTCCATGTGACCTGGCCATTTAGCCCATGGTGTGCAAAAAAGTGCCGCTCAGAGGTAAAACAACCCAACCAAATCTTCAGCACTTAGGTCACAGCGGGCGTTAGCGAAGAAAATTTCGACGCAGGTACACTACAAACTTGAACGTTGGGCGCTGCCGACTGAGCCAACTCCTTGCTTCCTTATACAGAAAAAAAGCAACGCTTACTACCACCTTATGTGATTTAAGACGAAATATAGACAAAAACCTCCAGTCAAGAGTTGTCGATGGTAACATCGCCCCATAACTTAAGAGGTATTAAACGAAGCATGGTAGAAACCACAGATAACGTTTAGTACACAGCGAAGGAGCCTTCTGCTGTGCCTGCCTGACTGCGACCGTGGCATGACTAACAAAGTCTGTGTAGTAACTAACAGTTGGTTTCAGTATGAGACAGGATCTCTAGGCATTTTTACGACACACTTGGTTGACTAAGAAGGTAGAGACAGTGCGAGGGAAGCCAGCCCGCATTAGCAGCTATGAGGGAGGCGGCGGAACGGAGGATGAGGAGGAGGAGGATACCATCGTTGGTCTCAGGGCAGTAGCCTTCAATGGCTTCTCCACTTGTTTCATGTGGAATGTTGAGAAGGCCACTCTTTGTAATTAAATAGGTTTTCCTTAGCGCATAACTCTGAAACTATTTCTCTGTAATAGCTGCTTCGCAGAACATTCCGCCGTTATTAAAACTAAGACTTTTAAAGTGCAACGCAAACAAATGCCAAAACAGCCGGGATGAAATTTATAATCCTTATGCTATAGAGGATAGTTTGAAGCGTTTATAAAATGAAACGGGAGGGGGGGAGTGATGTTAAAAACAGACTGCTTTGTTCTCGATTATGTTGCTTAATTTACCAACAAGAAGTTACTCAAATAAAAAGGCAACTTTTCGTACAGTCTCGTATTATGCGCAGTAATGTCAATGATTTAGAGACTTCTGCAAATATTTCGCATGGTAATAGTTATTTCTTAATATTTGTTTGTATTTGATTTTAAATTCCAAATTTCAAAAATGTCGCAAAGACTAGGTTAATTGTATGCGATTTAAGTCATGAATAAACAATCAATCCGCATACTTTTAGACGATTTAAATTAACATAAACTGGTCTGTATTCTTTAGTCAAACTTACCAAAATATATGAATGTTTTAAAGTAAAAATCCATATAGTTCTTTTTCTTTCAAAAATGTCTCTCAGTAAAAGGCATATGAACTTCTTAAATAGCAGTTTTCCCACATTTTCTACTACTACGTAAATATCATCATATTGCATAAAGTTTATGCACACCACTGCTAAATATATTTGATTAATTCAGGTTATTGAAATCACTCCCAATTAATTTCAAAATTTTAATTAACTCATTTTCATCATTTTATGAGCATGGGCTCTGTTTGGTTTGAATATTGTTTATTATGTACCGACACAGAATCCATATTATTGCATATTATGTTAATATATAATTTAAAAGTCCAAGTGGACATCGGACCTCGTCCACTGCGGGGTTAAGAAAAGTAGAGTTAGAGACATATGTGACACATTCTAGGATTGTACAGTGGCACAAAAAAGGATCCGAACACTATGGTTGATTACAGAATTCAGAAAAAATATCTGGCAACGATTTTTTTAGAAATTAGTGATCTGGCAACATTCGAGTCACATGATTACAGAATTCAGGAAAAATAACTGGACCGTGTACAGCAACTGTACACGCTCCAGTTACCGTTCACAGCAAACTGGAGCGTGTGCAGTTACTGCACACCCTCCAGTTTGCTGTGAACGGTAACTGCACACACTCAATATTTCCGTGAGTGAGCCCACACGATCTAGTATCAAAATAATATGACCACCTACAGTCGCTCAAAAAAGCATCCGAACACTAAGGTCGATTACAGAATTGAGAAAAAAATCTGGAAACGATTTTTTTAGAAATTAGTGATCTGGCAACCTTCGTGTCACGTGATTACAGAATTCAGGAAAAAACGGTAACTGCACACGCTCTATATTTCCGTGAGTGAGCCCACACGATCTAGTATTAAAATAATATGACCACCTACAGTCGCTCAAAAAAACATCCGAACACTAAGGTCGATTACAGAATTGAGAAAAAAATCTAGAAACGATTTTTTTAGAAATTAGTGATCTGGCAACCTTCGTGTCACGTGATTACAGAATTCAGGAAAAACGGTAACTGCACATGCTCAATATTTCCGTGAGTGAGCCCACACGATCTAGTATCAAAATAATATGACCACCTACAGTCGCTCAAAAAAGCATCCGAACACTAAGGTCGATTACAGAATTCAGAAAAAATATCTGGAAACGATTTTTTTAGAAATTAGTGATCTGGCAGCCTTCGTGTCAACCACTGCATCAAGCATCTCCATCTTGTCTACGTGAATGTTGTTGTAGCTTTGCGTTTTTTATTCATGTTTTGTGCACTGACAATATTTTGGCTACTCATTCCACAAGACAATGATATTTTGTATTAATATTATGTGGGATAATTTGAGGAATTGGGCTGTATGTGCGAGAATAGATGCATGTAATCTTTCACGACGTAGTAGACAAATAAAGTAAGGCCACAACTTCTATATGCGGAAGCGAATTATTGTCGACAGCAAATAATCGAGTTGTTGAGTCACGATCAGCTAACTACACTTCGAAATTGTTTCCTGAATAATCAAACTGCGATTAGACAGGTCCAATTCCATATATAAACATTTATGCAAATGCTACATAATTTAACCAAATTTTCAACCTCAGAAACTAGAACGTTGTTCTCGAAGCAAGTTCGTACTGAATAAGTATAGTGTTATTCGATAAATTAAAGCAAATTTTAATAAGTTCCTGTTTAGCATTAACAGCCAAATTCCTCCTTCCTGACTTTCCTTCCTCAAGTTTTGGCAACTCTGTTCATAATTATATTTGCTCATTTTTTATGCATGAGTTAAGGACCAAAAACAACGCGTCATTAATTCGTATAACCTCATCGCTATTACGAAATCAGTATACTGCGTAAACATCTGTTTAGCATCTGTTTGACATAACATCTGACATAACGTTTGAGTGTAAACATCTGTTTGATAGTCGAGACTTTCAAACCTTCCGTTATTCTTCTTACATCTAATCTCTTGTTTTCTGTTGTATTACATTAGAAAACACAGGGCGGGGGTGGCTCAGTCGGTAGCGTGCCAGGCTCGTAATCTGTAGTTCCCAGGTTCGAGTCCCAGCTGGATGGCCTTGACGGGAGGCTACCATCTGTCTCCCAACAGCTGTTCCAGTGGGTCCCCTCCACCAACCCTCTCTGAGCCTTCGGGGTCCATGTGACCTGGCCATTTAGCTCATGGTGTGCAAAAAAGTGCCGCTCAGAGGTAAAACAACCCAACCCAACTCAGAAAACACCAAACTGTTATACTGTAAAGCTTAATTTTGATGAATTCTTCAATTTTTCCATATTCCATCCTACTTTTTCATATATTCTATTTATCCTTTGCCATCCTACTTTTTCATATATCTTAAAATTTCGATCAGAAATTCATATTTCTGTTAACCTCAGGCATCATCGCCTCGCATGTCCCTTCTCCCCCTTCCCAAGGTAAATGAGCTTGAGACTTGCCTCCAAACAGAACCATTTAAAGTAACCGCAGCCTCTCCGATCTGAACAGTCAAAATATTTTAGTTCTCTTGCATTGACCATTAAGATTAAATGTGGGTTTTAGTTCTGAAAAAATTTCTAGTATTAATTGAAAGGATTTTTTTTTGTAACATATGACAAATTAGCGATGGCAATTTAAAACAAAACTTATTTCTTATACAAGTCCTGATTATTTCTCTGTATAAACGAACAATGAAGATTATCATAAAATGTTTCAAGTTTAAGAAAGCGTCACGCTTTTTCCTGACAATCTAGATTTTGCTAAAGACATAAATGTTCACTTAATAAATTAAGCAGACTTAATTGTAAAAGTCTTTAAAAGCAATGAATTTTTTAAAGAGGCTTCTAATTTTTGAATTTCAACGGAATCTATAATTGATCTCGTTTAACACATACTCTGCGTTCGCAAAATATTAGAGTTGGGTTGTGTTGGGTTGTTTTACCTCTGAGCGGCACTTTTTTGCACACCATGGGCTAAATGGAGAGGTCACAAGGGCACCGAAGGCTCAAAGAAGGTTGGGGGAGGGGACCCACTGGAACAGCTGTTGGGAGACAGATAGTAGCCTCCCGTCAAAGCCATCCAGCGTGTTCTTTAACGTGCACAGTGTATGTCTCTCCTGCACACGGGGCCACGGCTTAACGTCCCATCCGACGGACGGCGGCCTTTCCAAGCCCATCGGTGTCCCCTACTGACCGTGGACAGGGCGGGGAATTTTGCAGAGATAAATCTCAACGCTGACCCAGCTGGGACTCGAACCTGGGAACTGCAGATTACGAGCCTGGCGCGCTACCGACTGAGCCCCCCCCCAAAATATTAGAGAATTACCATTTTATGTCCGTGTGAATCTAACTTCGGAGCTATATAACTTTTAAAATACGCATTAAGTGGATGTAGTGGACAAGTTCGTTTTTCAATGAGATCGAAAATAAATTAAATATCATTATCAAATGTATTTAAACTCGTTTTTCAACAATATTCCTTCATTATTTAAAGAGTTATGTTAGTTGGAATGTTTAAAATCAATTATCTTGTTTTATACAAAAATCATTTAGAATTGTTTGATATTGACGCAATCTGTTGTGAAATGTTCTCGCATCCATTGCTCTTTAAATACTAAACGAATTTTATTAAATATTGAGATTTAAATAGTTTTGATTATGATATTTAATTTATCTTCAGTCACAGTTTCCCATTAAGTGTATATTTTAGAATTTATAGAGCTTCGAAATCAGATTCCTACTGAAATAATATGGGAATTCTTTAATATTTTGATAGACATTGTATAATTCCACAATATCGAAATCTTCACTTCTTCAGAGATATTTTCCAAGCATCCACTTCCAACACTTCATTTAATATCAAAAAGAGTGAAGGCTTAAAAAATATGCCTCGAAAGAAAAGATAAAATTTTCGAAATAATTATTAGCCTTTATAATTGACCATTTTGCATTGATGCTCAGCGACAATGCTAGACTTTGTGCTTTACTAGGTAGCCTGTGGGAAAGAAAATTCCTTCGGTCTGGGAATGAATTTGGTGTCATATTTGTTTTAATGAACTTTTTCTTGGGTTGTTTTTTCTCTGAGTGACGCTTTTTTTGCCAAATATGAGCTAATTGGCCAGGTCACAAGAACCCCAAAGGCTCAGAGAAGGTTGAGGGAAGGAAACCCACTGGACAGCTGTTAGGAGACAGATAGTTCTTTACTATCAGCTTATTCTTTAAACCAGTTTGTTCATTTAAACCAGCTCTTTACATCCAGCTTGTTCTTTAAAGTGTAAGGGCAGTGGCGAAGAATAGCGGAAGCAATTGAGATAACCAGACTCAGTAGTTGGCGAAACGATGATTCTCCTAGATCATTGGCTGATTGAGTTATCAGTCGCTTTTTAATCAACCAATGAGCTATGATGTAATTGTTGAGCCATGACACTATTGGGTGATTAACAAGTAACTGATTGATTTATCGACCTATAAGAATCTTAAATGTCTCAGCTGAGCAGTCTCAAGGTCTCAGTTGCTTCCATTCGCGCTTCGTGCGTGGTACAGGGTATAGATCACTTGAATACGGAACCATGGGTTAACATCCCATCTGACGGACGGCGGTCTATCCAAGACCATCGGCATCCCATTTCTCACAAACGGTAGGTGTGGTTACTGGTGAACCATTTCTTTAAAATTACATTGAATATCATGAATACGTTTACTAGTTACTTCTAAACTAATATTTCTACTAGTTACTTCTACTCATAAAAATTTAAACAATGAACTGTACAGTCGTTCAAAAAAATATCCGAACACTACAGTTGATTACAGAATTCAGAAAAAATATCTGGCAACGATATTATAAGCGATTAGGCAACCTTCGTGTCACGTGACACGAAGGTTGCCAGATCGCTTATAATATCGTTGCCAGATATTTTTTCTGAATTCTGTAATCAACCATATATATAATAATATATATAATAATACCCCCTCAAGCAGCTGCTTGACAACAGAGGTCTGACAGGAGCCTGATCAGTTTAATACGCCATAGTAGAAGGTCTGTGAGGATGGCGGGACCTCAGCAGAAAAACAGCACACACATCCATGCCTTACCCAGGGCTCGAAGTGTTCGGATATTTTTTGAGCCACTGTATGTAAATAATTGTTTAGTTCCCCTTTCCCCCAAGAGAAATCTTAAATTATGCCGCATCAATGCATCCTAATTCCTCCTCTCTTTTTTCGTACTGAACGCGGAAGTAATATCCCAGTTAATAATTATTATTCACCTGTCATGCACGAAAAAAAAACTGCAAGAGAAACCGATGTTCTATCATCCCACGCTACGAACTCCGAAAGAGATGATTTATTTTTAGGGTATTTACCTAGTTTTGTATGTAAGTACAAATATTGAACACTCAAGGAACAGTATCAGCAAGATACATACCTTGTGGATGAAGCTATTTCATCAAAGGAATTCCGTTTGCCAAGAAGGAAGAAAGAGAACTTGTGTTGACGGGCGACATGCGAATCCAACTAGCAATATATGAATATAAAGAAACTGTTGTTTGAAAGCATCATCTTCGTTTCAAGTTACGAGAAATCGAAATAGCAAACAATGTGTATCGAGGCAATCCAACAAAGCAAGGCTGCTAGAGACGGAGTGGCGAAAAAAGGAACTTCGTGGAGCAGAAATTCAATATGTCTTAAGCTTCAGGAGAAGAAACGACAGAAAGTTGCATAAAATCCTCCAACCTCTGGGTCGGAGAGAGATGAAACGACGTCGGCATCATCCGAAGGTTCCAGACAAGTAGACGACTCGGAAACGTGGAGGAAAGGAGGAGGACATACATAACTCACTGCAGAAGAATGATGGACAATGAAATTCCCAAGGAGCTTACAGAACAGATAAAATCTCGTCTATGCAGTAGGAATGCCAGACTTTGAAAGCTGGCCCATAATGTTTGTACATCAGTAAGGCGAAAGAATATTTCACAGTCCATGGAGAATTCTCAGCTCAGGAGTTTTGTGATGGAAATGCGAAAGCCAGATATTACGGAGATGATGTGCAGCTTAAGGTTGCTGGAGACTCATCGACATCAAAGGTTTTTTTATCTGCACAATAAAAGCAATATAGCAACAAGAAACATTTGTCACGCGGCATAAAACACTTTTTTTTGCGTAAAAATAGTGTTTTTTATGTAATGTAAAAAATAAATGAACACAAACGTCTTTTAATTCAACTATGGAAATTTAGTGAAGATTTTTGTTTCTTCTTTAAAAATAATTTAGGACTCCTTTACTTTTTCTGCTTCAGTATATATTACGAAATATTCTAATTTACAGGTCAAAATGCAACCACTGCTCAATCGGTGATTTAAAAGGTTCATTTCTGTCAAATTCCGCATCCAATTTCTGAATTTAAAAAAATTACGCAATGTTTAAAATCTTTAAAAAGTCATAAAATATAATGATGATATAATATTAGATAGCTGATGATACATAAGCCTTATGATATAATAGCTATTTTTTCATATAGCTTATTATATTCTATAGCTTATTATATTATAATAGCAACATGATACATAACCTTAATGATCTGAATCAAAATATTTTTAGTCTTATTTGTTTATTTGCTCATTTAGGATTTGTTTTGACTACCTATGTATTTATTTGAAAATAATCGAGATATTTCTCTTAAGAGCAGATTACGTTTGGTTGAAATATATCTCCTTTAAAACATATAAACTGACAGGCTCCTGTCAGACCTCTGTGGCAAGCAGCTGCTTGAGGGGGTATTTATTTTTTTTATTTAAACCTCCATCTCGCCCTCGGTCGTAAAGAGGACAGCGATGGACTTTCAATGGCCATCATCCATAGGATGGATTGTGTCACGTGACACGAAGGTTGCCAGATCACTAATTTCTAAAAAAAAAATCGTTGCCAGATATTTTTTCTGAATTCTGTAATCAACCATAGTGTTCGGATACTTTTTTGAGCGACTGTAGGTGGTCATATTATTTTGATACTAGATCGTGTGGGCTCACTCACGGAAATATTGAGCATGTGCAGTTACCGTTCACAGCAAACTGGAGCGTGTGCAGTAACTGCACACGCTCTAGTTTGCTGTGAACGGTAACTCGAGCGTGTACAGTTGCTGTACACGCTCCAGATATTTTTCCTGAATTCTGTAACCAATCATAGTGTTCGGATACTTTTTTGAGCGACTGTACATGAAAGATTGCGTAAATGATCCTGTGTAAAAGGATAGCCACTGCCTTCACGCTAAAGAACCTGGCGGAAGGTTATCATCTATTTCCTAACAACTGTTAATGGGGCCCCTTCTCGCAACCTTCTTTGATTTTTTGTGGAGCCTCTGACCAAGCCATTTAGCCCATTGTGTGCAAAAAAAGTGCCACTCAGATGTAAAACAACCCAGCCGCTTGGTGTTTTATTATGATCCCTTAAATTCCTAAATTGAAATTAGAAATTTGGAGATTAGAATTTATGATTTTATATCTTGGTTTCGTATTTTCCCTCGATATTCTCTACAGAATTCTACTCGTAATGGGTTGTGTTGTTTTACCTCTGAGCGGCACTTTTTTGCATACCATGAGCTAAATGGCCAGGTCACATGGACCCCGAAGGGTTGGGTTGTTTTACCTCTGAGCGGCACTTTTTTGCATACCATGAGCTAAATGGCCAGGTCACATGGACCCCGAAGGGTTGGGTTCTTTTACCTCTGAGCGGCACTTTTTTGCACACCATGGGCTAAATGGCCAGGTCACATGGACCCCGAAGGCTCAGAGAAGGTTGGGGGAGGGGACCCACTGGAACAGCTGTTGGGAGACAGATGGTAGCCTCCCGTCAAGGCGATCCAGCGTGTTCTTTAACGTGCACAGGGTATGTCTCTCCCGCACACGGGGCCACGGCTTAACGTCCCATCCGACGGACTGCGGCCTTTTCAAGCCCATCGGTGTTCCCTACTGACCGTGGGTAGGGCGGGAAATTTTGCGGAGATAAATCTCAACGCTGACCCAGCTAGGACTCGAACTACAGATTACGAGCCTGGCGCGCTACCGACTGAGCCACCCCCGCCCAACTCGTAATGGTATTAAACGTTTGTTTTGTCACTCGACCGATTTATAGAGTGCTAAGGGATTCACAAAGCGTGGTTATTTTTTCATAATTTCGGAACTCTTCGTGCTCTGTAGAAAATCAAAGATAAAGGAGATTAATCGGCGACTATTTGTCTGCTGTTCAAAATTTGAATTTCTCTTATCCCACACCTATGAAATGCATATTAGATCTATGACCTTAAAATTCAATGGCATTAAAATCAAAATTTGTCAAATATGCTAGTGGTTTCCAAACCTTTCTTATTTGGGGGGCCTCCCTTCTCTTATTTGGGGGGGTGGGGGGCTCAGTCGGTAGCAATTCAGGCTCGTAATCTGCAGTTTCCAGGTTCGGGTCCCAGATGGACCAGCGTTAAGGCGGGGAATTAAGCGTTTAGTTCGCAAAATTCCCCGCCTTGCCCTCGGTCAATATGGGACACCCATGGACTTGGAAAGGCCGCCGTCCGTTGGATGGTACGTTAAACCGTGGTTCCGTATGCCTACCCTGTGCACGTTAAAGAACAGGTTGGATGCCCTTGACAGAAGGTTACCATCTGTCTCCTGATAGCTGTCCAGTGGGTTCCCTCACTCCAACCTTCTCTGAGCCTTCGGGGTCCTAGTGACCTGATCATTTAGCCAATTGTGTGCAAAAAGTACCTCACAGAGGTAAAAAAAAAACATCTCCTGTCTTATTAACTTTTTCTCGCGCCCCCTTTTTCTCGTAAAATTTTTCTTGCGCCCCAATTTCTTTCCCCCTTATTTTCCAAAACCAAACTTTCATTTTATCCCCTGCGAAAGAAATACTGATACGATAGTTTTATAGCATTTTTCCATTAAAGCTGTCAGTAAAGCATGCGCGACACGATTTTGAAATGGAAAAAACACAAATATGTTCGGAAAAGAATCCACTCACAAAATATAGATTTTTTCTGCTTCGGTTACTCTTACGAGAATGAATAAAAACCGTCCAAAATAGAGCGTAGGATTTACATTTTAGGTTTTAGCAGAATTCTATCGAAGGTAACGGAGGAGGAGGAGGATTTGCATCTTTGAAAGTTTTCCTCGAAACTTCCGTACTATAGTATATGCAAGACTTGGCGGCGTTGTCTACAATAAAAAGTGTGGTGGGGGTGGCTAAATCGGTAACGCGTGGTGGGGGTGGCTCAATCGGTAAGGCTCGTAATCTGAAGTTCCCAGGTTCGAGTCCTAGATGGGTTCGACTCCTCGCCATGCCCACGGTCAGTAGGCGACACCGATGAGCTTGGAAAGACCGCCGTCCGCCGGATGGTACGTTAAGCCGTAGTTCTGTGTGCGGGAGATCAATAACTTGTGCATGTTAAAGAACACGCTGGATGACCTTAATGGGAGGCTACCATCTGTCCCCCAACAGCTGTTCCAGTGGGTCCCCTCCCCCAACCTTCTCTGAGCCTTCGGGGTCCACGTGACCTGGCCATTTAGTCCATGGAGTGCAAAAAAGTGCAGCTCAGAGTTAAAACAATCTAATCCAATCTAAGTAAAATGTCCCAAAATTAAGAATGCGACATTCTAAATCCGCAGGAGCATATTTCACGTAGTTTTGGTTTGCATTGTAATAGTTCAAGGGAAATGGGAGTAATCACTCTTATTTTCACTTTGATTTTAAACTTAGAGGAAAAATCTTCTTGAGCCGAGCAGGATAAGAACTCACGACCATTTCATTTGTGTCTCAAGACCATTCCTGTTTCACGACCATGTCATTTCTGTGTCACGACCCATTTCATTTCTGTGTCACGACCCATTTCATTTCTGTGTCACGACCCATTTCATTTCTTTGTTACGACCATTTCATTTCTGTCTCACGACCCATTTCATTTCTGTCTCACGACCCATTTCATCTCTCTGTCACGACCCATTTCATCTCTGTGTCACGACCCATTTCATTTCTGTCTCACGACCCATTTCATTTCTGTGTCACGTCCATTTCATTTCTGTGTCACGTCCATTTCATTTCTGTCTCATGACCCATTTCATTTCTGTCTCTCGACCCATTTCATTTCTGTCTCACGACCCATTTCATTTCTGTGTCGCGTCCATTTCATTTCTGTGTCACGACCCATTTCATTTCTGTTCACGTCCATTTCATTTCTGTGTCACGACCATTTCATTTCTGTCTCACGACCCATTTCATTTCTGTCTCACGACCCATTTCATTTCTGTCTCACGACCCATTTCATTTCTGTCTCACGACCCATTTCATTTCTGTCTCTCGACCCATTTCATTTCTGTGTCACGACCCATTTCATTTCTGTGTCACGTCAATTTCATTTCTGTGTCACGACCCATTTCATTTCTGTGTCACGATCATTTCATTTCTGTGTCACGTCCATTTCATTTCTGTGTCACGACCCATTTCATTTCTGTGTCACGATCATTTCATTTCTGTGTCACGATCATTTCATTTCTGTGTCACGATCCATTTCATTTCTGTGTCACGACCATTTCATTTCTGTCACTACCCATTACATTTCTGTGTCACGACCATTTCATTTCTGTCTCACGACACATTTCATTTCTGTCTCACGACCCATTTCATTTCTGTCTCACGACCCATTTCATTTCTGTCTCACGGCCCATTTCATCTGTGTCACGACCCATTTCATCTCTGTGTCACGACCCATTTCATCTGTGTCACGACCCATTTCATCTGTGTCACGACCCATTTCATTTCTGTCTCACGACCCATTTCATTTCTGTCTCACGACCCATTTCATTTCTGTCTCACGACACATTTCATTTCTGTCTCACGACCCATCTCATTTCTGTGTCACGTCAATTTCATTTCTGTCTCACGACCCATTTCATATCTGTGTCACGACCCATTTCATTTCTGTTTCACGACCATTTCATTTCTGTTTCACGACCATTTCATTTCTGTCTCACGACCTTCTCTGAGTCTTCGGGGTCCTTGTGACCTGGCCATTTAGCCCATGGTGTGCAAAAAAGTGCCGCTCAGAGGTAAAACAATCTAATCCAATCTACAGTAAAAGTCCCAAAAATAAATTTCCCATTTCAGTTGAACTTACATCTATAAATTTATTATGACTGAACAAGTAGTACGTTTAAAAAACTAATTTATTGAAACTTTGGGAAGTATATTGTTCCTAATGTCTCATCTGTCTAAGTACTGGTGAAATCTCAGTTTATCCCCCGGGGGGGGACAGTTGTTTTAAAAACCACTGAAATAGGCAGAAACATGAAACTGACGTGTTTTGAATATTGAAGAAATAGCGTCAGTATCTTAAAATCAAGCATGAAAAAAGTGTGCCAATTTCCACTGAGTGATTAAAACATGGGAGTTAATAGATTATGGAAATATGCGAGTTTGGGTGTCTTTTTATCTCAACCAAGCAAAATAGCGTAGGTAAAAGAACTCCACCTTGTGCTATTAGCTGAATCTTTACAAGGAAAGTCCATTAAAGCAAGCATAAAAGTCAATGATTCAATCGTAAACGGGAGTTTCAGAAACACAAAGAGGAAAGGAAAAGATCAGAAACACAAATTGGAAGGAAAAAGATCGGAAACATACAAAAAAAAAGTAGAATTGGGTGGCGTTATGTTTTTTCTTCTGTTTATGTCTTACGATGAAGGAAATGCATTTTGAAAAGTCCACTTACGATTGCATCATGAATAAAATTGTTTTCATTACGAGCCACTCGCTCATTTGACGTTATCTTTATTCTAATGGACTATCCCCGTAAAAAAAAAAAATCAGAAAACAACACAGGATAAAGTACTTAAAAATAACCCAGTTCCTGATTTTTTTTGCTCAGTGAAGCAAAAAAGAACTCCAGAATTTTTAAATTTTCCCTTATTTTCGCTAAGATATCATATATTCTGTAGATGAAGAACAGTCGATTCAATTTTTCGCTTTGTAAATTTATTTACGCAAACAGGAAAAATTTACGTTTACTTTTTTTAATTCATTCTTATGTCGAAAATTTATTTTAAAGAAACGCAGAGATTGACTGCATCTTGTTGTTTACCACTTGACACAGCGCGCCAGGATCGTAATCTCTAGTTCCCAGGTTCGAGTCCCAGCTGGGTCAGCGTTGAGATTTATCTCCGCAAAATTCCCCGCCCTGTCCACGGTCAGTAGGGGACACCGATGGGCTTGGAAAGGCCGCCGTCCGTCGGATGGGATGTTAAGCCGTGGCCCCGTGTGTGGGAGAGCCATACCATGTGCACGTTAAAGAACACGCTGGATGGCCTTGAAGGGAGGCTACCATCTGTCTCCCAACAGCTGTTCCACTGGACCCCTCCCCCAACCTTCTCTGAGCCTTCGGTGTCCATGTGACTTGGCCATTTAACCCATGGTGTGCAAAAAAGTGCCGCTCAGAGGTAAAACAACCCAACCCAACAGCATGCCATCGCCGAAATTTTGATCTGTAATGTTGAGCAAAAATTCGACGGGCAGTTGCCCCATTGGTTCTCGATTGTAGAGAGTATATGCTTATTTTTCATCTGTTTATTTTTTATTGTGTATTATTTTCATAGTGTTCGGATATTTTTTGAGTGACTGTACTTTTTGCATTTATTTAATACATTATTATTATTAATTCTATCAATGGTCTAAATATGAATTACTACATATATTAAAGAATCAATGATAAGTTTGAGAACGACTACAGACACGCATAGAATGCGATATATTTTTTACATACTTTTATTCTCTTGAATGTTTTTTCTATGCATTAGTATTATAAGACAGCGCAAGATTTAATGTGCTATTTCCTATGCAATGACATGATTGATTTCCAGCGTCGCAATTACCTCATACCTGAGGATCAAATCCCACAGCCACAACTGGAAGGAAAGGGGCGGGGGTGGTTCAGTCGGTAGCGTGCCAGGCTCGTAATCTGTAGTTCCCAGGTTCGAGTCCCAGCTGGGTCAGCATTGATATTTTTCTCCGCAAAATTCCCCGCCCTGCCCACGGTCAGTAGGGGACACCGATGGGCTTGGAAAGGCGCCGTCCGTCGGATGGGACGTTAAGCCGTGGCCCCGTGTGCGGGAGAGCCATACCCTATGCACGTTAAAGAACACGCTGGATGGCCCTGACGGGAGAATACCATCTGTCTCCCAACAGCTGTTCCAGTGGGTCCCCTCCCCCAACCTTCTCTGAGCCTTCGGGGTCCATGTGACCTGGCCATTTAGCCCATGGTGTGCAAAAAAGTGCCGCTCAGAGGTAAAACAACACAATCCAACACAACTGGAAGAGTCGCATGTTCCTCTTTAATCTTCAAAAGCGGTGATTTTAAAACTGAAAGCTCACAATACAATTTCATATACATCTCGCAAATCTTTTTTAAGACAACGTAAAAGTTTTCATTTTAGTCTCAAAAAACGTTCCTGAAGATATTTCATTCCCTGATCATTACTAATTTTAACAATAATCCGGATTGAGTCTCTATTTTCATAACTGTCGTAAACTGTTACAAAAATTAAGCAAAGTTTGACAAGACTTACGAGGAACTCTAGCATATCGATTATTTATGCACTAACGATATCTCGCTGTATATTTGTAAATCTAGTAAGATGCTTCCGACGCTCTAAACCAAAGTGGGAGTAACACGCAAGAAAAGACAAATTACTTGACATAGCAGAAAAAAAAATTCCTGAACATGTTCAATAGCTGCTTTCAGTGCTAAAAGCGTCCATTTATTTTAGGAATGCATCGTCAATGAAATGAAATTCCTCGGGCAGAATCAATAGGAAACGATCTAAAGGTAACGGCTCATTAGGTTCCTCATTAAAGAGAATTTTTTTTCTGTTCTCATTCAGTGGTCAAGCAGGAAAGAGATTTTTTTTTCTGCTTCCTCCTCGACATTCTGATAACATAGAAAGAGAGGGAAGCCTTGCCATTAGTCTTTTAGCATTACTGGATTGTCATTATCCCCTCTACTCGGTCGGATTGACATTTGTCTCCACCGCATCTCTCTTTCATTCACGCTAACGAAGCTTCTAATCTTTCAGAATTAACTTCGCGCTCAATACGCACAAAGCCATTAAAGGAAGAACGGGGGGGAAAATTCTGTAGCAACGGTATCGCCTTCTTTGCTGTCGATCTGTGGCTAAATATAAAACACGGTCAACCAGCACAAATCATAGAGTGCGTGGAATGAAAAATGCTTCCTTCATAACAATGTCAGCTTATCTTTGCAGAGATTACAGGAAGAGATATCCTCATTTAAAAAGAAGAACTACAGTTGGTATTTTACACAGTGATGAAAGTTGGGTTGTTTTACCTCTGAGCGGCACTTTTTTGCACACCATGGACAAAATGGTCAGGTCACATGGAGCCCTAAGCCTCAGAGAAGGTTGGGGGAGGGGACCCACTGAAACAGCTGTTGGGAGACAGATGGTAGCCTCCCGTCAAGGGCATCCAGCGTGTTCTTTAACGTGCACAGAGTATGGCTCTCCCGCGACTTAACACACGGGGCCACGGCTTAACGTCCCATCCGACGGAAGGCGGCCTTTCCAAGCCCATCGGTGTCCCCTACTGACCGTGGGCAGGGCGGGGAAATTTTGCGGAGATAAATCTCAACGCTGACCCAGCTGGGACTCGAACCAGGGAACTACAGATTACGAGCCTGACGCGCTACCGACTGAGCCACCCCCGCCTCAGTGATGAAAGTAACGTGCTAGTTAATAAAAATGTTGACGTTTTAAGAGTGCAAAGTAATTGTTTCCTCAATAAGCCAGTGCCCAGTCTGTGCGCAAGCAATATGATTTTTGCATCACTTAGTGTTTTTGAGTAGTTAACCTACACAAAATCTCTTTACTAGGAAATCCCAAGCTCCAAGAATAACTACGTACTCCTGTCAGAAATTTTGAATAATGTCACGTTTTTAAGTCATTACCTAGCGAACGTTGCCTATCCACTGAAATGATATCAAAACTTAATTCAAAGCTAAAAATTGGTTAAAGGGACAGCCCTTTTTCTGCATTGCATCTATTGCTTTACCTGTGCGTTTTTAGC
This sequence comes from Ryuthela nishihirai, assembly GCA_038380435.1. NCBI lineage: Eukaryota > Metazoa > Arthropoda > Arachnida > Araneae > Heptathelidae > Ryuthela > Ryuthela nishihirai. The sequence goes on along the minus strand of JAWZYU010000001.1, from coordinate 17,434,349 downwards.
TATACAGTACTTCATAATTTTAGATGGGTTGGGTTGTTTTACCTCTGAGCGGCACTTTTTTGCACACCATGGGCTAAATGGCCAGGTCACATGGACCCCGAAGGCTCAGAGAAGGTTGGGAGAGGGGACACACTGGAACAGCTGTTGGGAGACAGATGGTAGCCTCGCGTCAAGGCCATCCAGCGTGTTCTTTAACGTGCACAGGGTATGGCTCTCGCGCACTCGGGGCCACGGCTTAACGTCCCATCCGGCGGACGGCGGCCTTTCCAAGCCCATCGGTGTCCCCTACTGACCGTGGGCAGGGCGGGGAATTTTGCGGAGATAAATCTCAATGCTGACCCAGCTGGGACTCGAACCTGGGAACTACAGATTACGAGCCTGGCGCGCTACCGACTGAGCCACCCCCGCCCCTAATTTTAGATGTATGGATGTTGATATGTAAACGACATATAATGAGTGATGGTGTTCATATATTATGAGCATAAATTATATCTTGCCTCGTGGAAATTTATAAATCGTATTTAAAGTATTTTACTTTATGCATTAATTGCATATTAATAAATGATTCAACTCTCAGAGTTTGCTTCTTACGATCATCTTTGTACAGTCGCTCAAAATAGTATACGAACACTATCAAAATAGTATCCGAATGCTATGGTTGATTACACAATTCAAAAAAAAATATCTGGCAACCATTTTCTTTAGAAATTAGTGATCTGGCAACGTGACACGAAGGTTGCCAGATCACTAATTTCTAAAGAAAATGGTTGCCAGATATTTTTTTTGAATTCTGTAATCAACCATAGCGTTCGGATACTTTTTTGAGCGACTGTACACTTCAATTTATTATTCCAATTTGCATTTCATAAAATTTGAGATTAGACATTTAATTTGTTTCGCTTGTGAAACTTTCCCAATGAAAGTTTTACATATTTCGAATAATAGTTTTGTGAAATAATTGCATTAGAGCAGTGGTTCTCAAACTTTTATGCTTCACGTACTCCCTGGAAATGTGTATGTAACTGGCGTACTCCTTGTATGGATAGATAAAATTACAGTTATGGTATAACAATAGGAATAAAATAAAACATATATAAATATACATTAAATTTTGTACTTAAGTTACATCTGGCGACTTTTGAAATCTCACGGCGTACCCCAAAAAACTTTTACCGCATACACCACGTTGAGAACCCTTGCATTAGAGGATAGTAAAAACGGGTTATTTTAAATATATAATGTTAATGTGCATACATATATATATGTATGTATACACATTAACATTATATAACTAACCATTAAATAACCAAAAAAAAAAGAACACAATATACAGTATGTATTATAAAATAGTTTTTAGCATATCATTTTTTATACATCGTAATAAAAGATTATATTTTGTACTTTCAATGCGAAAATGAAGAAATTAGTAATCTGGCAACCTTCGTGTCACGTGACACGAAGGTTGCCAGATCACTAATTTCTAAAAAAATCGTTGCCAGATATTTTTTCTGAATTCTGTAATCAACCATAGCATTCGGATACTTCTTTGAGCGACTGTACCTTGAACACAGTTTCCTTATCTTGATATACAAAAAAAAAATAGGACATTATTAATTCTTATAACAATCTTTATTAAATTTATGCTGTTTGTGTTGCCTCTCCTTTGAGGGGCACGTTCCTGCACACAGTGGCTTAAATGGCAAGGTCACAAGGACCCAAGTGCTGAGAGAAGGTTGGGGAAGGATATTCGTTGAACAGTTGTTAGGAGACAGATTGAAAGGAAACTTCCAGTTAAGGCAATCCCTCCAGCGTGTTCCTTTATGTACAATGGATATGGGTCTCCTGCTTAAATGGGTGTCTCCTGCACACGCTTAACTGTTCCCATCTGCAGGAAGGCTGTTTTTCGAAGCCCATCGATGTCTCGTTTCTAGCCGTGGGTAGAACAGGGACTAGTGAAAAAAATCTCAATGAAGGACTATGACTGCTATCGCAATTGGTACACATAGGCGGATAATCGTCCGCCTATATCTTCCAATGATTGTTTATAATTTAAGTAATTTTTTGATGGAAAGGAAACATGGAAGTGATTTTTTACAACCAATGACACTCTCCATGTCGGAAGCTTTCATTTGACTCAAAATTCTCTAGGTTGTGTAGTGTTCGAAAGATATAGCAGAACAATCGTTTATGAATGCCCCCCCCCCACCTTTTTACGGGGAAAGAAAGGATGGGGAGGGGAAGAAATTATTATTGATTATATAGCCTATGAGTCAGATATTTTGATTTGGGACATAAACCTTACGTTCGGTAATAGAGCGTTGTACAGATATAATGGAACATAGGTTTAATAACCACGCACAGCTGAACGGAAAGTTGGGTTGGGTTGTTTTACCTCTGAGCGGCACTTTTTTTGCACCATGGGCTAAATGGCCAGGTCACAAGGACCCCGAAGGCTCAGAGAAGGTTGGGGGAGGGGATCCACTGGAATAGCTGTTGGGAGACGGATGGTGCCTCCCGTCAAGGCCATCCAGCCTGTTCTTTAACGTTGGGTTATTTTACCTCTGAGCGGCACTTTTTTGCACACCATGGGCTAAATGGCCAGATCACATGGACTCCGAAGGCTCAGAGAAGGTTGGGGGAGGGGACCCAGTGGAACAGCTGTTGGAAGACAGATGGTAGCCTCCCGTCAAGGCCATCCAGCGTGTTCTTTAACGTGCACAGGATATGTCTTCCCGCACACGGGGCCACGGCTTAACGTCCCATCCGACGGACGGCGGCCTTTCCAAGCCCATCGGTGTCCCCTACTGACCTGGGCAGGGCGGGGAATTTTGCGGAGATAAATCTCAACGCTGACCCAGCTGGGACTCGAACCTGGGAACTACAGATTACGAGCCTGGCGTGCTACCGACTGAGCTACCCCCGCCCCTGAGCGGAAAGCAAGAGGAAGATAATTAAAAAAAAAAGTTTAATTTCTGCCTATCAGATTATACTATAATAGGCGTAATTTCAGGCGGGCGGACGTGTGTGACCTCATCGGTGGCAGAAATTGGTAGTTTCTCCGTGGTTCGGAGGCTATTTCGACTATCAGTCCTAAATTTGGTGGGATGGCCCCACGTAATTCTGACCCTCTTGGGGTCACCGATGGAGTTCCCAGCTACCGTGGGTCGGGAGTGATCCCTCGAAAAGCGTCCAGATTTCTTGTGTGTTGCTGTCACCTACCTTGGAAATGGGTAGTATGAGTGGAAAGCTGTGAACGAGGTTATCGATCGACATACGTTTGCCGCCACACTTTTGGCGGGATTTAATTGTGATTGGAAAGTGGAAACCTGTGAATGAAGTAATGATGGGAAGAGTTATCATTACTTTTCCCTCCAAACATTTGGCGTGGACTTAATTGGTTTACACCATTGATTGATCTTGGGGATGAGTATTCAATGATGTTGATAGAATTAAGAATAATTAGAAAAGTAACACAAGACAACATTGAGATGAGTTCTTTTACCTCTGAGTGGCGAGTTGATGCACACAATGAAATAAACAACCAGGTTACAAGAACGCCAACGTTATATGGCTTTCAGAGAAAGGTTGGAAAGGGAATCCATTAGACTGTTGTCATGAGGCATCCCTTCAATGCCATCCAGAGTGTTCTTTAACATATACAAGGTATGGCTCTCCTGGCCACGACTTAACATTTCATCAGACGAACGGCTTCCTTTCCAAGCTCACCGGTGGTCTCCTTTTTCACCGAGGGCAGAACGGGTGTCAGCGGAGATAAATTTCATCGCAAATACAGTTGGGACACGAACCTGGGAACATCAAGTTACGAGCTTGGAATGCTACCGGCTTACCACCCTTGCTCACACCCCAACATGAAGAAGACTTAGAAAATGAGTGGGGCGGGGGTGGCTCAGTCGGTAGCGCGCCAGGCTCGTAATCTGTAGTTCCCAGGTTCGAGTCCCAACTGGGTCAGCGTTGTTATCAGTTTTCATGAAATGAACAAGGGCAAAAATTAATCTCTTTTATCTTAGTTAAAAGTGAAATCTAGTAGCGTGCTAGTTGCTACATCTGTTTGAAAAAACAAAAGATGATCAGTACAGTTGAAGTGATAACTTTTCTGGAATGGGTTTGGAAAAATCGCTTTCTCTTGTGTGGGACGTTAAAACGTGACCTGTGTCAAGAAGCGTTGCATCCGGTGTACGTTAGAGAACTCGGTGAATAGTCTTCAAAAAGTGTTATACATCTGCTTCCAGAAACCTCTTGATGTGCAAAAGCTAAAGTATGTGTAGGCAGGTTTATTCCATTCTTCAAACTTCTCTGCGTCTTCAAACCTCACTTTCCCTGCCCTCTATCAGAAATAGAACATCGATCGGTTTTGAAAGAGGCCCGTCCATTGGATGGGGCGTAAAACAGAGGCCACATGTGCAGGAGAGCCACACTCCATGCACGTTAAAGAACACGCTGGATGGCTTCGACAGGGGGGGCTTCCATCTGCCTATTAATTGCTGTCCTGTAGATCCCCTTCCCCATAATTCTCTGGGGCAATTTGGCTTGGCCGTTTGGTCCGTTGTGCTTTTCAGAGATAAAATAAAAATAAATAAATACCCCCTCAAGCAGCTGCTTGCCACAGAGGTCTGACAGGAGCCTGTCAGTTTATATGCCATAATAGAAGGTCTGAGAGGATGGCAGAACCTCAGCAGAAAAACGACACGAACATCCATACCTTACTCGGGGCTCGAACCCAGGATAAAACAACCCAAATGTGAGAGTTTGTGGTCCTTTTTTTGACAGTTTGTGACAGTTTGTGGTCCTTGTGCTATGGCCGTTTAGCCCGCTGTTTGTAAATACGATGCCTCTCAGGAGTCAAACAACAAAATTCTACTGGTTTTAGAGCTTCTCTTTTGGCTTAGCTAGCAGAAGAATTGGCGCTTTCCCAGAAAATTCCGCCTTCGAAGACGACAGAGAGAATTGTTTTCTGATCGAAGTTGAAAACTCATCTTTTTTATATCGTACTTGAAGCGAAAAAGGCAGAAAGAAGCAAAAGAGAAAAGTTAACATTTCTCTGTAACTTCTCCATTAAATATTGAAAAACAAAATAAAAAAAATATTTTCATTCGCAGTGTACAATTTTCTTGAAGAACTATGGCTCCCGACGATTTTCCTGCATGTCCCTCTGGTAATACTGCAATCAAACAGATCGGGGATGCAATAAAACTTGCCTCATGATATAGCTTCATTAAATACTTTTTTCAAATTTTTAAAAATAATGTTCACATTAGTATAATTTAACTTTATTAAATACTTCAGAACAGCGGCGAAGCGTAGTGGAAGCAACTGAGACAACGAGACTGCGCAGTTGACGAAACGATGATTTTCATAGATCATTGGCTGATTGAAGTATCAGCCACTATTCAATCATCCAATGATATATAATGCTATTGATGATCGATTATACTATTGGCTGAATGACAATTAACTGATAATTAGGTAAATGAATCATCTGTAAGAATCATAGATGTCTCAACTGCGCAGTCTCTAGGTCTTAATTGCTTCCACTCAAACTTCGTTCCTACTTCAGAATAAAATTTAGATAATTAATTTTGTTACAAAACACGATCAAAAATCAAAACAACGCATACTCATTTAAATTTATTGCATTTAAATTCTTACGGAAAATAAATACAAAAAAGGAAAGAAGTGAAACCAGCAGATGGTTCATAAATCGATGGAGTGTTTTGCGGACTGCAACACCTAGAGGGGTTTTAAAGGCATCTAAAGCCTCAGCCATCCTCTTGCAAGTTCATAGGGATTAGCGTGTGGTTTGCCGCGGGCTTTGGTGGGGATTTAAAGAGATCAGTTGTGACTGAAAAGTACTTTGGTTGACGCCAGAAAGGAAATCCTTCACATTAGCGTAACGATTTGCTCAAACACGGCCAAGAGATGCTCCAGTTCCGCTATCGGGAGGAAAGCGACACATTTTGTTTAAAAGAGCGCAGTTTGATGACGAAAGAAATGTTCTTTAGAAGCTCTGCATTGCTGCTTTTAAAAAAAAATCGTTTTTGACACCAGAGAGATTATCTGTTTTAGGGAGAGTCGATAATCGAAATAATTAAATAAAAAAAAGCACCCCCCTCAAGCAGCTGGATGCCATAGAGGTCTGACAGGAGCCTGTCAGTTTATATGATATAGTAGAAGGTGTGAGTTGTGTTGTGTTACCTCTGAGCGGCACTTTTTTGCACACCATGGGCTAAATGGCCAGGTCATATTGACCCCGAAGGTTCAGAGAAGGTTGGGGGAGGGGACCCACTGGAACAGCTGTTGGGAGACAGATGGTAGCCTCCCGTCAACGCCATCCAGCGTGTTCTTTAACGTGCAGAGGGTATGGCTCTCCCGCACACGGGGTCACGGCTTAACGTCCCATCCGACGGACGGCGGCCTTTCCAAGCCCATCGGTGTCCCCTACTGACCGTGGGCAGGGTGGCGAATTTTGCGGAGATAAATCTCAACGCTGACCCAGCTAGGACTCGAACATCGGAACTACATATTACGAGCCTGGCACGCTACCGACTGAGCCACCCCCGCCACCTCGGCCACGGGAAATAATAATAATAATAATAAAAAAAATCCATTTATTGAACCCAAGTAGTCATGAATGTGTCCTTATACGATATGCGCAAAAGAGAAAGTTATCAATTACGAAAAGTTGATTATGGACCAATAACTGTGTCGCATTTTGGTTTATTTGTGTAAACGCAGATTATCTGTAACGCGGAATGTGCAGAGCAGCAAAAAACAATAACGTATAGGTTGGTTTGTTATAAATCTGGGCGGCATTTTTTTTGCACACTATGGGCTAAATTAGCAAGTCACAAGGACCCAAAGGTTCAGGGAAGATTGGGGAAGAATATTTAACGGACAGGTTACAGATGGTAGCATCCCGTCAAACCCATCCAGTGTTGTTGTTTGGGTTGTTTTATCTCTGAGCGGCACTTTTTTGCACACCATGGGCTAAATGGCCAGGTCACATGGACCCCGAAGGCTCAGAGAAGGTTGGGGGAGGGGACCCACTGGAACAGCTGTTGGGAGACAGATGGTAGTCTCCCGTCAGGGCCATCCAGCGTGTTCTTTAACGTGCATAGGGTATGGCTCTCCCGCACACGGGGCCACGGCTTAACGTCCCATCCGACGGACGGCGGCCTTTCCAAGCCCATCGGTGTCCCCTACTGACCGTTGAACAGGGCAGGGAATCTTGCGGAGATAAATCTCAACGCTGACGCAGCTGGGACTCGAACCTGGGAACTACAGATTACGAGCCTGGCGCGCTACCGACTGAGCCACCCCCGCTCCACCCATCCAGTGTGTTCCTTAATGAGCACGAGGTATTACTTTTTTGTACATGGGAGCCATGACTTAACGATACATCCGACGGACTGATAATAGTTAACAAATTGTGCTTATGAATCATTGAGTGGTTGTTACGTGTAGCTAGGGCGATTGTTGTTGCCATTTCTACTTTAAGACGCCGATTAGTTCATTTTTGACCTTGAGACGTATTTTTGAAACAAAAAGAGTTACTTTATCAGGAATACAAATGATCCGTGAACTCGTTTGAGAGCCATTGCGACAATGAATGAAAGATGCCAAAAGGGTCCTGTGGGAGTCAGAGGCTTGTCCCTGGCTTCAAGTGTCGTAATTAGGAGCAGTGACTCAATGGAAATGAGAACTTTTCTCTCATGCAGCATAACCCAATTCGCAGAGTGTCTATCATTGAAATTAGCAATGCAAAATTGAGTACGAACCGAAGTATCTTTTGTGTCCGGATGTTTTTAAAGGAAGTTCGGTTTCTTCTCACAGTGAACAGAGGAACTGAGTTTTTTGCTTTTCTGCTTTTATATACGAGAGAAACAGCATTTAAGATCATTGATGCTTTTCGGTATGGTGATCAGTAGAATTATGGATGTTCGTAATAAAATAATACGTTTTTAAAAAAAAAAAAACACGATATTTGTTGCAAATGCGTAGTAAAGCATGTCCGTTGAAAGTCATTAGATTCCGGAAATGTAAATCTTAAGTTGAATAAAACCGCATAATTTTCTAATTTTTCATCTCGGTGTCATTTTTTCACTTAATTAATGCACACATTACTGAACATTTTATGTGGATCGAAAAGTTGTAATCCGAGTTTCAGGCTTTTTTATTGGCAACTCTGTTTGAATGGATACGAATATTATTTGCTGTCTCCATAAAGTAAACAGAGTTATAGAAAAGGATAAACGAATATAATTGTTTTCTTAGAATTTTACGTCTCAGGGATGAAAAACCTTCTTCAAATATTCAGAAAGCTCAATGACTTTCCAAATCGCATTCAAAGGATTCAAATAAAAAAGGAAATAAAAAAGGAACTGATCCTAATAAAAACAAAATCGCAATGAAATATCTCATTTGCAAGTCATGATGAAAATGCTAATTTTCCCAGCATGAGCGGCACTTTTTTGCACACCATGGGCTAAATGGCCAGGTCACATGGACCCCGTAGGCTCAGAGAAGGTTGGGGGAGGGGACCCACTGGAACAGCTGTTGGGAGACAGATGGTAGCCTCCCGTCAAGGCCATCCAGCGTGTTCTTTAACGTGCACAGGGTATGGCTATCCCACACACGGGGCCACGGCTTAACGTCCCATCCGACGGACGGCGGCCTTTACAAGCCCATCGGTGTCCCCTACTGACCGTGGGCAGGGCGGGGAATTTTGCGAAGATAAATCTCAACGCTGACCTAGCTGGGACTCGAACCTGGGAACTACAGATTACGAGCCTGGCGCGCTACCAACTGAGCCACCCCTGCCCTCAAAATAAAGAGGATCTGAGTAATTATCACAGAACTAAAAACATTTCCATTTCAATACATTTATTGACACAGATTTTAACACTCCAGCGAGGACAATAATGTGGTGCCCACATTTCGAGAAATGTGGGCATGACAGTATCTCTGACTCACATATCTCATAATGTCATATCACTATCACCAGAGAGGATACATCAAACAACTACGTTCTTCAGCGCTCAGTATCAGGTGTTATTTATACCGTCTCATTGCCTTCACACGCGTAGTCAATTTACCTGCAGTGTACTGCGTTTACGCGTAGTCGTTACTTGCTAAAGCAAAATGATAATTAAGCAAGATGGAATGTATTATTTTTTAAAAGCATTAGATCTCGGCAGAAAAACAAACAACGTTGCTCTTTTACCTTTGAGCGTCAATTTTATGCACACAATTAGTAAACGACTAGATCATAAAGACCCAACGGTTCAGAGAAGTTTGGAGAAGGGAACCCATTGGAAAGCTGTTAGGCGACAGATGAAAGCCTTCACCAAAGCCATCCAGAATGTTATTTGGGGAAGGGAACCTATTGGAAAGCTGTTAGGCGACAGATGAAAGCCTTCACCAAAGCCATCCAGAGTGTTATTTGGGGAAGGGAACCCATTGGAGAGCTGTTAGGCGACAGATGAAGCCTTCACCAAAGCCATCCAAAGTGTTATTTGGGGAAGGGATCCCATTGGAAAGCTGTTAGGCGACAGATGAAGCCTTCACCAAAGCCATCCAGAGTGTTATTTGGGGAAGGGAACCCATTGGAAAGCTGTTAGGCGACAGATGAAAGCCTTCACCAAAGCCATCCAGAGTGTTATTTGGGGAAGGGAACCCATTGGAAAGCTGTTAGGCGACAGATGAAGCCTTCACCAAAGCCATCCAGAGTGTTATTTGGGGAAGGGACCCCATTGGAAAGCTGTTAGGCGACAGATGAAAGCCTTCACCAAAGTCATCCAGAGTGTTATTTGGGGAAGGGAACCCATTGGAGAGCTGTTAGGCGACAGATGAAGCCTTCACCAAAGCCATCCAGAGTGTTATTTGGGGAAGGGAACCCATTGGAAAGCTGTTAGGCGACAGATGAAGCCTTCACCAAAGCCATCCAGAGTGTTATTTGGGGAAGGGAACCCATTGGAAAGCTGTTAGGCGACAGATGAAGCCTTCACCAAAGTCATCCAGAGTGTTATTTGGGGAAGGGAACCCATTGGAGAGCTGTTAGGCGACAGATGAAGCCTTCACCAAAGCCATCCAAAGTGTTATTTGGGGAAGGGAACCCATTGGAAAGCTGTTAGGCGACAGATGAAGCCTTCACCAAAGCCATCCAGAGTGTTATTTGGGGAAGGGAACCCATTGGAAAGCTGTTAGGCGACAGATGAAAGCCTTCACCAAAGCCATCCAGAGTGTTATTTGGGGAAGGGAACCCATTGGAAAGCTGTTAGGCGACAGATGAAGCCTTCACCAAAGTCATCCAGAGTGTTATTTGGGGAAGGGAACCCATTGGAAAGCTGTTAGGCGACAGATGAAAGCCTTCACCAAAGTCATCCAGAGTGTTATTTGGGGAAGGGAACCCATTGGAGAGCTGTTAGGCGACAGACGAAGCCTTCACCAAAGCCATTCAGAGTGTTATTTGGAGAAGGGAACCCATTGGAAAGCTGTTAGGCGACAGATGAAGCCTTCACCAAAGTCATCCAGAGTGTTATTTGGGGAAGGGAACCCATTGGAAAGCTGTTAGGCGACAGATGAAGCCTTCACCAAAGCCATCCAGAGTGTTATTTGGGGAAGGGAACCCATTGGAAAGCTGTTAGGCGACAGATGAAGCCTTCACCAAAGCCATCCAGAGTGTTATTTGGGGAAGGGAACCCATTGGAAAGCTGTTAGGCGACAGATGAAAGCCTTCACCAAAGTCATCCAGAGTGTTATTTGGGAAAGGGAACCCATTGGAGAGCTGTTAGGCGACAGATGAAGCCTTCACCAAAGTCATCCAGAGTGTTATTTGGGGAAGGGAACCCATTGGAAAGCTGTTAGGCGACAGATGAAAGCCTTCACCAAAGTCATCCAGAGTGTTATTTGGGGAAGGGAACCCATTGGAGAGCTGTTAGGCGACAGATGAAGCCTTCACCAAAGCCATCCAGAGTGTTATTTGGGGAAGGGAACCCATTGGAAAACTGTTAGGCGACAGATGAAGCCTTCACCAAAGCCATCCAGAGTGTTATTTGGGGAAGGGAACCCATTGGAAAGCTGTTAGGCGACAGATGAAGCCTTCACCAAAGCCATCCAGCATGTTATTTGGGGAAGGGAACCCACTGGACAGCTGTTAGGCGACAGATGAAAGCCTTCACCAAAGCAATGCTGCGTGTTATGCACACGGAGCCATGGCTTTACGTTCCATCCGATGGATGACTGCTTTTCCATGCCCATCGGTGTCCCTTTCTCACCGAGAGCAGGGTGAGGGTTAGCGGAGGTAAACCTTAATGTTGACACTGTTGGTCCTCTCCACAAGAGCCTAACTTGAAGAACAGTGTCTATCTTTTCCCATTGCAGGCCAAATCCAATAACATATTGTTTACATAAAATAATAAAATAATAAATACCCCCTCAAACAGCTGCTTGCCACAGAGGTCTGACAGGAGCCTGTCAGTTTATATGCCACAGTAGAAGATCTGAGAGGATGGCAGGACCTCGCAAAAAACAACACAAACAGCCATGCCTTACCCGGGGCTCGAACCCAGGTCCCGTAGATCAGTAGCCAAGCGCGCTAACCACTCGGCCACGGGACGGCAGCCATAATGCAAAAAATAAATTATTATTGATGCTTTCACTGGAGTAGGGTAAATTATTATTAATGTTTTTACATGACTTTTGAGACTAATTCTTATTGCTCATAATGTCATTGCTTAATATACCAGCTTTCATAACTTTTTAATACTGAGCGAATGCTGCAGAGAATCAAGATTTGCACATATCGATTGAGATATATCACTTAACTCCGGTGACATTTTTTCCCTTACAACGCCATATTTCAAAGCCAGCGAATTTCGAATTTGGCTTTCGAATCGAAAATCTTCTGTTTCCATAACATTTGGATTTGGGTTGGGTTGTTTTACCTCTGAGCGGCACTTTTTTGCACACCATGGGCTAAATGGCCAGGTCACATGGACCCCGAAGGCTCAGGAAGGTTGGGGGAGGGGACCCACTGGAACAGCTGTTGGGAGACAGATGGTAGCCTCCCGTCAAGGCCATCCAGCGTGTTCTTTAACGTGCACAGGGTATGGCTCTCCCGCACACGGGGCCACGGCTTAACGTCCCATCCGACGGACGGCGGCCTTTCCAAGCCCATCAGTGTCCCCTGCTCACCGTGAGTAGGGCGGGGAATTTTGCGGAGATAAATCTCAACGCTGACCCAGCTGGGACTCGAACCTGGGAACTACAGATTACGAGCCTGGCGCGCTACCGACTGAGCCACCCCAGCCCCCATAACATTCGGATTGCCCTCACTTACGTTTTGTTGTCCATAGTTGAAAGAGAAAATCTAAGAAAAATTAATTGAAGGTATTTGCTACCCAATGACTGAAAAATCAGAAGATACACAAAGGCTTTTTTTTTGGTTTTGCTTTTTTTTTATCTAACATAAACATACACCGAAGAACCAAAACTTTATGCACCGCGCCTTTATGCAAATCGAAGCAACAGCAGGTAAACGACGGTGAATGTGAAGGTCATGGAATGGTATAAATAACACCTGATACTGAGCTCTGTTAATTAGTGTTATTCTTGTTCTTCAGATCGGAAAGGCAGAGGATTTAAGTGAGTTTGATAAAGGCCAAATTGCAATTGCCAGATGATTTGTCAGAACATTTCAGAGACCGCAAGACTTGTGGGATGCTCATGGTCAGCCATAGTTAGTACCTTCAAAAAGTGGTCCGAGGAGGGAAAAACCACCAATCGCCAGCAAGGTGTGTGCGGACCACTGCTAATCGATGCTAGAGGTGAGCGAAGGCCCTCCCGTATGGCACGAGCTAACAGAAGGGATTGTGGCGCAACTCGCTCGTAATTTGAATACAGGTGACGGTAGTGATGTGCCACAACACACAATACATCGAACCTTGCCGAAAATGGGACTGCATAGCCGCAAGCCACTCCGAGTGCCCATGCTAACCTCGGTTTCAGTGTCGAAAGCGCCTACAAAGGGAAAGCGAGCATCAAAACTGTATCTTGAATGATTGAAAGAAGGTTGTCTGGTCCGATGAATCTTATTTCTTGCTGCACCATGTGGATGGCCAGGTACATGTGCATCATTTACCTGGAGAAGTGTTGGCACCAGGATGCACTGTGGGACGAAAACAAGCCTTTGGAGGATTTGGGTTGTTTTACCTCTGAGCGGCACTTTTTTCCATACCATGGGCTAAATGGCCAGGTCACATGGGCCCCGAAGGCTCAGAGAAGGTTGGGGGAGGGGACCCAATGGAACAGCTGTTGGGAGACAGATGGTAGCCTCCCGTCAAGGCCATCCAGCGTGTTCTTTAACGTGCACAGGGTATGGCTCTCCCGCACACGGGGCCACGGCTTAACGTCCCATCCGACGGACGGCGGCCTTTCCAAGCCCATCAATGTCCCCTACTGACCGTGGGCGGGGCGGCCGTTGGAGGAAGTGTAATGCTTTGGGCAATGTTCTTTTATGAAACCCTGGTTCCAGTCATTCATGTGCAGGAAACTATGACGTCTAACACCTACCTAAACATCATTGCGGACCAGGAACCTCCTTTCATGGCAACGATATATCCCTCTAGTAGTGCTTTCTTTCAGCAGGATAATGCGACGTGCCTCATTGCCCAGATTGTTCGAGAATGGTTCGCAGAACACGAGGAAGACTTCCAGGTATTGTCCTGGCCTCCAAATTCCCCAGACATCAATCCAATCGAGCATTGTGATTTGTATTAGAATAGCACATCCGATCTGCAGCGGCTCAACCACGTAACGTAATGAGTTAAAGGATCTGCTGGTAACGTGTTGGTACCATATACCAGAAGACACGTTTAGAAATCTTGTGGCGTCCATACCCCGCCGGATAAGAGCTGTTTCGTCGGCACGTGGAGGACCTGGGGCGGGGGTGGCTCAGTCGGTAGCGCGCCAGGCTCGTAATCTGTAGTTCCCAGGTTCGAGTCCCAGCTGGGTCAGCGTTGAGATTTATCTCCGCAAAATTTCCCCGCCTTGCCCACGGTCAGTAGGGGATACCGATGGGCTTGAAAAGGCCGTCGTCCGTCGGATGGGACGTTAAGCCGTGGCCCCGTGTGCAGGAGAGCCATACCCTGTGCACGTTAAAGAACACGCTGGATGGCCTTGACGGGAGGCTACCATCTGTCTCCCAACAGCTGTTCCAGTGGGTCCCCTCCCCCAACCTTCTCTGAGCCTTCGGGGTCCTTGTGGCCTGGCCATTTAGCCCATGGTGTGCAAAAAAGTGCCGCTCAGAGGTAAAACAACCCAACAACAACGTGGAGGACCAATTTCATATTAGGCAGGTGGTCATAATGTTTTGGCTCTTCGGTGTATATTCTAATAATAAAGAAATAAACAGAAGATAACTTGAATAAAGTTGTTGGGAAGTTTCTGAGAATGCTAAGCATAATTGAAAACGATAAAAGGTTTACGTTAGTGGAAAAGCTATCTCTGCCCACATAGTATATGGACCAAAGACGTGGTGGGAGGGGATCTTGTAACTCGTGCGCAGGGTTTACTCTCAGCTGCTGGGTTTCGTAATAATGCCCTATCAATCAAATGACACGCGGCATGATTTGATTAATTACAGGCTCACACACAACACGACTTGGCATTGTCCTGGTAAATTCACTCGTGGAAGAAACTTTGATCAGAATATCAAGGCCTCATCATGATTAAAAGGAAGAAATAAAAATAATTTGAACTTTAATTTAATAACGGATTAGAAGCTAATGGAAAATGCTCATCCATTCGCTGAACTGGATTAAAACATAAAATAAGGTTTTTGTTTTTATTAGTGTCACAAATGGTAAACACTTTGCCACTGACACAAATCGAAGTGTGTCTCAGTCGGTAGCGCGCCAGGTTCTTAATCTGCAGTTCTTAGTTGGTTGTTTTGGGTTGTTTTACTTCTGAGCGGCACTTTTTTGCACACCTTGGGCTAAATGGCCAGGTCACATGCACCCCGAAGGCTCAGAGAAGGTTGGGGGAGGGGACCCAATGGAACAGCTGTTGGGAGACAGATGGTAGCCTCCCGTCAAGGCCATCCAGTGTGTTCTTTAACGTGCACAGGGTATGGCTCTCCCACACAAGGGGCCATGGCTTAACGTCCCATCCGACGGACGGCGGCCTTTCCAAGCCCATCGGTGTCCCCTACTGACCGTGGGCAGGGCGGGGAATTTTGCGGAGATAAATCTCAACGCTGACCCAGCTGGGACTCGAACCTGGGAACTAGAGATTACGAGTCTGGCGCGCTACCGACTGAGCCACCCACGCCCCTCAGTTCTTAGTAACAATTCTAGTAGCGTTGAGGTTTAACTCCATTAAATCCCACTGTGCTTTCCTTCAGTAGGGAACACGTTGGGCTTGGTAAGGCCGTAGGCCGTCGGCTGGAACGAAAAGCCGTGACCCTCTGTACAGTCGCTCAAAAAAGTATCCGAACGCTATGGTTGATAACAGAATTCTGAAAACTATCTGGCAACTTTTTTTAAGAATTAGTGATCTGGCAACCTTCGTGTCACGTGATTACAGAATTCAGGAAAAATATCTGGAGCGTGTACAGCAACTGTACACGCCCTAGTTACCGTTCACAGCAAGCTGGAGCGTGTGCAGTTACTGCACACGCTCCAGTTTGCTGTGAACGGTAATTGCACACGCTCAATATTTCCGTGAGTGAGCCCACACGATCTAGTATCAAAATAATATGACCACCTACAGTCGCTCAAAAAAGTATCCGAACACTCTGGTTGATTACAGAATTCAGAAAAAATATCTGGCAACGATTTTTTTAGAAATTAGTGATCTGGCAACCTTCGTGTAAACACTATGATTGGTTACAGAATTCAGAAAAAATATCTGGAGCGTGTACAGCAACTGCACACGCTCAATATTACTGCATTACGGTTTTACTGCATACGCTCAATATATAGTGGGCCCACACGATACGGGTTTTTGTGAGCTCACACGATCCAATGTGCTGTGAACATTAACCGCAACCGATCCAGTTTGCTGTGAACGGTAACTGCACACGCTCCATATTCATTGCATTATATATTCATACGCATTATATATATTAAAAAAATATCCGAACACTACGGTTGATTACAGAATTCAGAAAAAATCTGGCAACGATATTTTTTAGAAATGAGTGATCTGGCAACCTTCGTGTCATGTGACACGTAGGTTGCCAAGAGCACTCATTTCTAAAAAAAATCGTTGCCGGATATTTTTTCTGAATTCTGTAATCAACCATAGTGTTCGGATACTTTTTTGAACGACTGTACAGGAGAGCCATACCCTGTGCACGTTAAAGAACACACATGACGACTTGACGAAACGCTACCATTTGTCTCTTAACAGCTGTTCAGTTGGTACTCTGACCCCAACCTTCTCTGATCATTCGGGGTCCTTGTGATCTGGCCATTTAGTCCGTTGTACGCAAAAAATACCGCTCAGATGCAAAACAACCCAAGCCTAACCGACACATACTGACAAATTTATTATGCCCAGGGATTAAAAAAAAATCAGGAGAAATATTTCCATCAGGTGTTCTGCCGTTGATTTACCAATTTGATCAATATTAGCTGATTTATTGATTACAAAAGTATTAGTTTAGACAAACTGATTTTAATGCTTTGACAAAGATTGGCAAGGTTTTAGAAGGAACGAAAATCGTTCTTATTTCTTGATTTCGGAAATACTTTCCATTCGAAGAAGGGACGATTTTCAGATTTTCCCTTTTCAATGCTTGCAACATAATAACAATATTTATTTATTTCAACAGTACAATAAAATAATGTATTCATCAACTGCAACCTCTCAAAAAAAAACTTCTTTGAGGTTGCAAAATGATGCAAAACTAAAATGATAAAAATCTGGGACAACAAAAAATATTAAGACGACATAGCTCATGCTAGCAAATATTTAGTATCTTCCAGTATTATAAGCCAATCAAAATAATTTTTAGTGATACTTCACTATTTAAAAATCTGATTTCGCATTTTTAACTAATTATATAAGGCCAATGTATAGCACATTTTGTTTAAACTTTGCCCTATATTATTTGTTTTTATTGTCTCTAATGATTTACGTTGAGGATTTTGCTTTAAAAGTCTGAAGGTGTTTATAAACATAGATTATGATTATATCAACATTTTCAAGGGTAAAATTCCTAAATCTGCAAACAAATGTACATCGCTTTTTGTTTTCGGCTTTCTTTCCATAAATGCAGAAATATTTGTTTACAAAGCACGAATATCTTTTGACAGAGGAAGGTTATTTTTTTCATTTCAAAGGATGATTTACATACTTGTTATGTAAAAGGAGCCATTAGTTTTATGAATATTAAATACAATTCGAATAACATAAGACAATGTCCTTTCTCTTTCCTTTTTACTTCCTTTGGTATTTATATTGGTAGCTAGTCTATTTATGATTTTCATGGTGGTTTATCTTTAAAAAATTAAATTCTACTCCTATTCATAGTTAAAAGAAAATAAATAAATTACCCCTCAAGCAGCTGCTTGTCGCACAGGTCCAGGCCCGGATATGAAAGAATCGAGGGTTTGGGGGCTTTGGGTTGGGTTGTTTTACCTCTGAGCGGCACTTTTTGCACACCATGGGCTAAATGGCCAGTCACATGGACCCGAAGGCTCAGAGAAGGTTGGGGGACAGATGGTAGCCTCCCGTCAAGGCCGTCCAGCGTGTTCTTTAACGTGCACAAGGTATGTCTTTCCCGCACACGGGGCCACGGCTTAACGTCCCATCCGACGGACGGCGGCCTTTCCAAGCCCATCGGTGTCCCCTACTGACCGTGGGCAGGGCGGGGAATTTTGCGGAGATAAATCTTAACGCTGAACCAGCTGGGACTCGAACCTGGGAACTACAGATTACGAGCCTGGCGCGCTGCCGACTGAGCCACCCCCGCCCCTGAGTTTGGGGGCAAAAAACAATCTATCCCGAAAAATGTAAAAGGGTGGGGGCGGGAGACTGGATTTCCAATACAGTATAACATTTTCCCCTCCGTTTTACAGGACTTTAAATAATTTCTTGAAACATGCATGAAAATCGTCGTAATATTTTGCCTCCGTTACTCTTACTGGCAATTTGAAAGGGGGGGGGGGAGAGAAATGGTCCCCTCACTAGATGCGGCCCTGCAAAGGTTTGATGGTTTAATTTGATTTAGAGACGATCTATGAGTATGGCGAGACTCTAAAAGAAAAGCAAAACAGAAAACATCTATACCTTATCCGGGGCTCGATCCTAGGTTCCTTTGAACAGTATCAAACTCGCTAACCACTCGGCCACGCGGGCAGTATATGTTAACTATCTTTAATTGTCAAAGATACAGAAAAACATTGTCTAAATGTACATGAAGTTCTTGATTATACAAAATACTCGGCATTAGCGAACTTGGCTACTGATCGAAGGGACCTGGATTCGAATCCTGGGTATCCTGGATGTTCATGTTGTTTTTCTGCTGAGGTCCTTCCATCCTCACAGACCTACTCTGGCATATTAACTGACAGGCTCCTGTCAGACCTCTGTGGCAAGCAGCTGCTTGAGGGGTATTTATATTTATTTATTTATTTATAACGTAAGCATTTATCCATCAAGTAATACTTAAAAATTAGAAAAGCTTCGATGATTAAATAGCACGCAATTTTGACTTAATAATATGGTATTAATTTTAAGTTTTTAATATAAATCAAGTGTTAGTAGAGAGTGTAAAGAACTAGTTGGGTATTTCTTTGATGAAATAAAATTGTGCCGTTTGCTAATGATTTTGTAACACCTATTTGCACAATATTTCAGCAGAAGAAAATCGTGCAGAGAAATGTGCGTGAAAGACATAAATAACTTGTTTAATATTAATGCTAATGCAATGTGACAGACGAACAGAAAAACTAACTCTATTTACCTCGAACTAAATTCATGTGTGACGATGTAATTTCCTAGTAATCCACATCTCTGCTTCCCGTCGGGACAGAGAATTCTATCTACATCAGTGCAAAGTCTGTTCTGCTGCGGAATAAACTAATTATGCCCCCGGAATGGCTGCAGCCGAAGGACATTAATATTTCAGATTGGAGGAGAGCTGAATTATGGAATAATCGTATTTTGTGCTCTAAAAATGGCGCTCTGCATCCAGATAAAATTGGTGGCTTGCGCCGTTGCGTGCTGCGGCTAATGGTGCCATTGCCAGTCGCATTACCACAAACGAAACGAAAACTGGTCCTAAGTTGATGTAATTGTTAGGTGGTGAAGAGGTATCGACTCTGGTGATGACTGCTGACTGAGGTATCGGAGCACTAATGAACGGTTTATGCCGGCTACAATGGGGCGAGACGTTTCCGTGAAAGTTAATAAATGTCCTCATTAAAATAACATTTGCCATATTTCACAATTTTATTTACTTGCTGACTAATGGTCTTGCTAAAATATCGGAAAACCGTGCAAAAAGCTCAGAAAGAATTGGTGCTCATAGTCGTTATAGTTTTTTTTTTTATCTCTGTGTCTTCACGTTTTTTTTATTCTGCTGATTTACAATTACTGTGTGTTTTAATGGGAGTACCGCCCAGATATAAAGTGATCATCAGAAAAGAAGATGGACACGCACCACTGGCTCCTTAAAATCTTTTTTGATTTATTGGGTTTATTATAAATAATAAGTCACTAAGATCTTTTATCAGAGTCATCCGATAAATTATTCAGAAAGATTTCGAAGAGGTGCATTTGACGAGCGATAAGCTAATTTGCATTTTGGAATTCGCTGGAAGAGTTTCGAAATGCGATATTGTTTGGCTCGTTTTTGGTGTATTGAAGATGTGAAATATAACCCAATACATGTATGACCTTTGCAGCTGTCGAAACGCAAGGGTTCAATCACATGAAATAGAAGTTAGGCCGATATACTTACTTTAAAAATATAATACTCTAATACTGCTAGATGGACACCAACCATCTTTTGAACTTTTGCAGGCCATCTTTATGAACGGAAGCTTAGTCAGCTATGGGTTGGGTTGTTTTACCTCTGAGCGGCACTTTTTTGCACACCATTGGGCTAAATGGCCAGGTCACATGGACCCCGATGGCTCAGAGAAGGTTGGGGGAGGGGACCCACTGGAACAGCTGTTGGAAGACAGATGGTACCCTCCCGTCAAGGCCATCCAGTGTGTTCTTTAACGTGCACAGGGTATGGCTCTCCCACACACGGGGCCACGGCTTAACATCCCATCCGACGGACGGCGGCCTTTCCAAGCCCATCGGTGTCCCCTACTGACCGTGGGCAGGGCGGGGAATTTTGCGGAGATAAATCTCAACGCTGACCCAGCTGGGACTAGTCAGCTATGGAGAAAATTGATTTAAAGCAGGCACGAAGCGTGAATGCAAGCAATTGAGACCTTCAGACACTGAAGTGGAGATATCGATGATTCTTACATGTGATTGGTTTACCGAATTATCAGTTACTTGTCAATTAGCCAATAGTATGATGGAGCAACAGTTGCATCACAGATCATTGGATGATTGACTATTGGTGACTGATAACACAATCAGCCAATGATCTACGAGAATCATCGTTTCGTCCACTGCGCAGTCTCGTTGTCTCAGTTGCTTCCACTACGTTTCGTCGTTGATTTGAAGTGACACTTATTGTTTAGTCTGAGCGAAGTCGAGATCTAATAGAGAAGAATTGAGATTGAATATTTTCTTTGTACAGGATAAAATTGCATTGAACAAGGTGGGATACGAATTCATTATCTTCTGAGTGAGCACGTGAGACTTAACTCGTGGCAAGAGATCCATACCCTCTACACGATAACGAACCATACCCTCTGCACGATAACGAACACCCTGAATGGCTGTCACGGAGTCTTCTGTTGATTTGTTCATCCACTTCTCAATCTTTATTAAACTATCATTTATTTGTGTGCAAAAACTGATTACGAATTGCATGCAAAAATTGAGATAAAATGACTGAAGTGTCACGTGACACGAAGGATGCCAGATCACTAATTTCTAAAACAATCGTTGCCAGATATTTTTTTCTGAATTCTGTAATCAACCATAGCGTTCTGATACTTTTTTGAGCGACTGTACACCCTTCTGACATATTCTCCACTCCTTCTGTTTCATTTATTCAAGAAATATTCTTGTAAAATAAAGGCGGGTGTGGCTCGGTCGGTAGCGCGCCAGGCTCGTAATCTGTAGTTCCCAGGTTCGAGTCCCAGCTGGGTCAGCGTTGAGATTTATCTCCACAAAATTTCCCCGCCCTGCCCACGGTCAGCAGGGGACACCGATGGGCTTGGTAAAGGCCGCCGTCCGTCGGATGGGATGTTAAGCCGTGGCCCCGTGTGCGGGAGAGCCATACCCTGTGCACGTTAAAGAACACGCTGGATGGCCTTAACGGGAGGCTACCATCTGTCTCCCAACAGCTGTTCCAGTGGGTCCCCTCCCCCAACCTTCTCTGAGCCTCCGGGGTCCATGTAACCTGGCCATTTAGCCCATGGTGTGCAAAAAAGTGCCGCTCAGAGGTAAAACAATCCAATCCAATCTTGTAAAATATGTTTAATGCATTTCTTTCGTTTATTAAAATTCTTAAAACAGGAAAGGCACGAATTCCTCTGGAAACATCAACTTCCTGTTAGATCAGATCCCGGACGATAAGGAAATTTCGCTATGCTTTGGCTTCCTTTCTTTGCGAGTATAATGGAAATAAAACCGTCAAGCGAACTATCTATATTAGAGATGATTTTCGGACTCAAATTTTCGAATTTAAGTACGAAATAATAGAGCGTGAGTCTGAACTTAAGAATAACTAAACCTTCGTGGAATAAAAAATATTAGAGTGATATATATTTAAAAGAACAGTCGTCCCATGGCCGCGTGGTTAGCACGCTTGGCTACTGATCTAAGGGAACTGGGTTCGAGCCCCGGGTAAGGCATGGCTGTTTGTGTCGTTTTTCTGCTGAGGTCCTGCCATCCTCTCAGACTTTCTACTATGGCATATAAACTGACAGGCTCCTGTCAGACCTCTGTGGCAAGCAGCTGTTTGAGGGGGTATTTATTTTATTTCATTTATATTTGAAAGTGGTTTACAGTTTCTTATACTTCCTTCGGTTGTTATAGAGTATTACACCTCTTATACTTATATCAGTTTATCTCTTCCGCTTGTGTGTTAAACTATGTTATAAAATTCGTGATTCTTCAAAAGGGTAAAACTTTTCGAATTTCATGTAAAAGTGCAAGGTCGGTTCTAGATGGAGTGGACGAAAGGGTGATCCCACTTTGAAATGCTAATAACAGAAAACGAGCGAAATAAAATATTATTACGGTATTTTTTTAAAAAAATTAAAGACCACTGAACAGAGGGAAAAATATTATACCGGAACGCTGTTCCGACCCGATTTTGGCCTCTCATTTCACTCGAATCACTTGCCTATGATGTATATTTGGTTTCATTTATATAAACTGTATAAATATAATCTGTAGCAACAAAATTCCAAGTCCCCAAAACTATATAATTTATATTTCTGAAAATAAACCAAATTAATTAGTTCTATTGGCTGGGTTGTAGGATTGCTTTACGTCTGAGCTAGAGGCGGTCCCAAGGCGGGGGAGAGGAGGGATCAGATGTGGAACTCCCACCTCCCAAGTAAAAAAAAAGGCTAAGAGAAAGAGAGGAATATTGCACAGTTCCACTGAAGTCCTTTCTTTAGACTTGCTCAGTGTCCCTTTCCCCAAATGTGGTTTCTGGAGACAGCCCTTTTTCTGAGTAGCACTTTTTGTGAGTAAAATGGACTTAATGGTCATGCCCCAAGTACCTCAAAAGGTCATGGTTGAGTGGTGGAAGGGGACTTACTTGACAGAAATTTGGAGAAAAAGTTTCACGTTAAGGGAATTCAGTGTGTTCTTTAACGTGCACCGGTATGGCTCTTTTACAAAAGGAATCATGTAGTAATATCCTTTCTGGCAGATGACGGCCTTTCCAAGTCCATCGGTTTTTTTATATTTCATTAAGGAAAGAATGGGGATTAGCGGGAATAATCTCAACATAGGTACAGTTGAACTTGAATATTAAGTTACGAAACTAGCGGAACCAACCACCTCCAATGGGCTATTTTTTCATGACTCACAAGTTTATAAAATTCATTATATGAACAAACAACTTTTTGTTTCATTTAATAATCTTGTGTTGAATGAACATTTTTTTGTGATTAGAGTTTTCATGTAAAAGAAACGCAGCAGTTGATATGCGACGGAAAATTATTTACTCTGGCGTTCATTATCTTTTAAGTGAGCGATATTAGAAAAATGGGCCATTCTGCGTTTAAATATCTCAAGGAAAGGAAGAGAGCGGTTTGGCCTGTGTCCAAGCAAACTCTCGCTTCCCTGGAGCAAAGCCAAATGCTGTAACTAATAAACTATTGGAAAATCCGCTGCACGAAACGAGGGAAAAAAAACTGCGTTTAAGTATGTCTGGCTGGGACATAATAGTTAATTGGAACTCTTTGCCGAGTTGGCGGTTGCGATTGTGAAACGTCGTCAGTTATTGATAAGGAAAGAGATCGAGAAGAATTTTTAGCAAACTTTGAAAACGCTGGGAAGAAAGTTATTCCTTTTGCAAGATCTACGTGCTCTGATATTCTTCTCTAATTGATGCATTCAGCGAACAAAAGGATAATAAATCACCATCATTAAAGTAACAAAAGAAATCCAAGGAGAAAATATGTAACGAACAAGTTTTTAATGGAGCTTTCGTTCATGCAAGCAGTAGGACTATATTTCCATCCACAGTACCTGATGAAATGTTATGAACGCTCATCTAATAATTTATTAGCATTACTTTAGAAGCTCGCTACAGTTCCTTCTTACAGGAATATGCATTCTTAATCCAATATTATAAATTCTAATTTTGCATTTAGATGCTTTCGTATTCAACATTGTCGATGTGGGTTTAGTTTGATGTTCAGCAAGACTCCACTAAAACGATTTTGCCATTTTAACTAATGATACCAGAAGAATAATCTTCAGACCGTTTCAACGGAGAGCGACTTAATAAAATGATTCTTTAGAACAGAAACCTTACGACATTTAAAATAAAAAACTGCTATAGCAGAAAAGTAATTACACGATGTGGAATTCCCCAAGGATCAATTTTAGGTCCTTTATTGTTCTTAAATAAAAAAAATTAAAATAAATACCCCCTCAAGCAGCTGCTTGCCACAGAGGTCTGACAGGAGCCTGTCAGTTTATTATGCCACAGTAGAAGATCTGAGAGGATGGCAGGACCTCAGCAGAAAACAACACGAACATCCACGCCTTACCCGGGGCTCGAACCCAGGTCCCGTAGATCAGTAGCCAAGCGCGCTAACCACTCGGCCACGGGTTCTTAGTATACATAAATGATTTGTTCAATACAAAATTAAATAGTGCTATTTATCTATATGCTGACGACGTTGTTTTAATAAACAGTCAGAAATATTTAAATGATAGCATTTCAGAGGTTCAAACAGATTACAATAATATTATTGGATGGTTAAATCATAATAAAATCTATTTAAATGAGAAAAAAACAAAACTGATGATTATTCATTCACCAGGATTTCATATTCATCAAAACCTCTTTATCAAAACTCATAAAATAAATTGCAGAAAAAAGGATGCTTCAAATTATGAATCATTATGCAGTTGCCCACTTGTTGAGCAAGTAAATAAAATGTATTACTTAGGAATCATTTTTGATGAATATTTTAGGTGGAATGCCCACATATCCTACATATGTGAAAGCTTGAGAATATCGGTGATAAAAATTCAAAAATTGAAATACGCATTAAATATGGAAACATGTGTACTATTTTATAAAGCAATATGCGAATCTATTTTAAATTATGGAATAATTGTGCATGGAACAACTAACTTAACTAACATAAATAAAATAGAAAAACTGCAGTCTATAATAGCTAAAAATATTATTCCGTCTCATTTGCAAAAAAATTATAAAACTTCTACCGATAGATTAAAATTTTTAAAACTTTTATCCTACAGCAATTTATATAAATATAATGTAATAATTAAAAATTTTTTTGACGAAACTTACAAACTAAAAATTCAACATAATAAAAATACAAGACTTCAAAACCAAGGTTATTACAAATTGCCAAATTTTCGAAATAATTACGGGAAGCATACCTCCGAATATCAAGTACCAATTATATTTAATGCTATTCCAAAAGAATTACTAAATATAGATTCTTTTAGAAGACTTAAAATGGAATTAAAAAACTATTTGGTACTTTCTAGTTAGCTGAATTTTATGTGTTGTGTTTTGTGGATTTATTTGATGTACACCATTCTTGTGGCTGAATGACCTATGTTTAATATAATTTATTCATTTTCCTGCAGATAAGCTATTTAGCTTTGCGGGTCAAAGTGTAAATGTATTTGTATTCTTTACTGTTATGAATAAAAATTATATTCTAAAAAAAAAACAAGCATTTCAGAGGCAGTGTAGACTTTAATATGACCTTTTTGCTTTAGTGCTGTTTCATCTACCGAAGGAATGTTTAAAAGACAACTCCATTGATTAATTTTACCGCCTTTGTGGGTGGTTGTTTCGGTTTCTCGTTTAAAAGTTTGCAGAGCGAATGAAAACCCGGGACTTCTCATGGATTCATTATTTAGTGTCACGAGAGAAAGGGAAATATTTCACACCTAAAATAAATTGATCATAATTCGAAAATACTGTTACCTGATAATTTAATTTTAAAGTTTGAGCTCCCTATGCAAATCCAGCTTTCGAAAACACTGATACAATTTTTGTTTATTATGGGCACTAAATAGGAATCGTGAAATAAATGTTTAAAAATAAATAAAATAAATATCCCCTCAAGCAGCTGCTTGCCACAGAGGTCTGACAGGAGCCTGTCAGTTTATATGCCATAGTAGAAGGTCTGAGAGGATGGCAGGCCCTCAGCAGAAAAACGACACACACATCCTGCCTAATTCCGGGGCTCGAACCCAGGTCCCTTAGATCAGTAGCCAAGCGTGCTAACCACTCGGCCATGGGTTGGGTTGTTTTACCTCTGAGCGGCACTTTTTTGCACACCATGGGCTAAATGGCCAGGTCACATGGACCCCGAAGGCTCAGAGAAGGTTGGGGGAGGGGGGACCCACTGGAACGGCTGTTGGGAGACAGATGGTAGCCTCCCGTCAAGGCCATCCAGCGTGTTCTTTAACGTGTACAGGGTATGGCTCTCCCGCACACGGGGCCACGGCTTAACGTCCCATCCGACGGACGACGGCCTTTCCAAGCCCATCGGTGTCCCCTACTGACCGTGGGCAGGGCGGGGAATTTTTGCGGAGATAAATCTCAACGCTGACCCAGCTGGGACTCGAACCTGGGAACTACAGATTACGACCCTGGCGAGCTACCGACTGAGCCACCCCCGCCCCTGAGTTATGAAGTTTATCATAACGTTCATTCTAAATTGATTCTAAAAATTTTAAATTAAAATTCACGAGGAGAATATTTCAAACCAATTAGGATATTTGTGCCTCGCGCAATTTGTGTGTTTCATTTTTCGGTGTGGGGTGGGTTGTTTCGGTGTGGGATTCGATTGACTAAGACTTGCTTTTTACGCTCTAACGGCATGTTCCCCTCCCCCGCAAAATAGTCTTATAAGCCGTACCTGAATAATGGTTTTGTCCTGATTATTATTGTACCTGACCTACTAAACCAGAGGGTGTGTCCTTGTGTATGTGATTTTATGTTGTGTGAAAAAACCAGGACAAGCCTAATGCAGCTTCCTGGTTATATCTATCCTTTGTGTTGCGTTCGGTTGTTTTACTTCTGAGAGGCACTTTTTTGCATACAATGGGCTAAATGGCCAGATCACAAGGACTCAGAGGCATCAGAGAAGGTTGGGAGAGGGTTGGGTTGTTTTACCTCTGAGCGGCACTTTTTTGCACACCATGGGCTAAATGGCCAGGTCACATGGACCCCGAAGGCTCAGAGAAGGTGGGGGGAGGGGAACCACTGGAACAGCTGTTGGGAGACAGATGGTAGCCTCCCGTCAAGGCCATCCAGCGTGTTCTTTAACTTGCACAGGGTATGGCTCTCCCACACACGGGGGCCACCGCTTAAACGTCCCACCCGACGGACGGCGGCCTTTCCAAGCCCATCGGTGTCCCCTACTGACCGTGGGCAGGGCGGGGAATTTTGCAGAGATAAATCTCAACGCTGACCCAGCTGGGACTCGAACCTGGGAACTACAGATTACGAGCCTGGCGCGCTACCGACTGAGCCACCCCCGCCCCAGGTTAGGAGAGGAGACCCACTGGACAGCTGTTAGAACACAGATGGATTCTCCCGTCAAGGCCATCCAGCTTATTCTCTAACGTGTACACGGGTCTTATCGTTAATATATCGGATGTCAGATGGGACGTTAAGCCGTGGGGCTTAACGTCCCATCCGACGGATGGATGAAGGTCTTTCCAAGCCGATCGGTATCCTCTACTGATCGAGGGGTAAGGTGGGGAGTTTTGGGGAGATAAATCTCAACGATGGCAAGGTGGGATTCGAACCTGGGAAGTGCAGATTAAATACCTGATCCGCTACCGACTGAATCACTCCCCTTTCCCAGTCCTTTGTGTAGAGGAATATCTTCTTTCCTTTATTTAAAAAATAAGACCAAGTTAAAAGAACCTTAAGAGCCCAGAGATGGGTAAGAACGGCGATCCATAGGGAAGCTGTTAGGAGATAAATGAAAGCCTTCTGTCAAGACCATCGATTGAGATCTTTTATAAAGTACAAGGGATGAAGGATGAAATTACAATCAGGCAATACCGAAACTCAAAAAGTTGATAACTTTGTGGTGGGATGTGGATAAAATTCAAGGAAGGAAACCATCCTTCCTTTGGGAGGTGGAAAGGTTGGGTTGTTTTACCTCTGAGCGGCACTTTTTTGCACACCGTGGGCTAAATGGCCAGGTCACATGGAACCCGAAGGCTCAGAGAAGGTTGGGGGAGGGGACCCACTGGAACAGCTGTTGGGAGACAGATGGTAGCCTCCCGTCAAGGTCATCCAGCGTGTTCTTTAACGAGCATAGTGTATGGCTCTCCCGCACAAGGGACCACGGCGTAACGTCCCATCCGACGGACGGCGGCCTTTTCAAGCCCATCGGTGTCCCCTACTGACCGTGGGCAGGGCGGGGAATTTTGCGGAGATAAATATCAACGCTGACCCAGCTGGGACTCGAACCTGGAAACTACAGATTACGAGCCTGGCGCGCTACCGACTGAGCCACCCCTGCCCCAGGAGATGGAACGAAATTGCGCCTTCAATTATGGGTTCTCTAGGATTGTTAGTGTTGCTTTACGCAGAGTCTACGGCGGTATTTAGTAAAACTTTTGAATAAACGTAATTTCTTCTAGTGGTTAAGAGAAAACGTTAAGAGTTAACATGAGCAAGAGAAAATGTCGAAGCGCATTACCTGTAAAAGGCAATACTGTTTTAAAAGCATTAAATAAGAGCAGAAGAATGTACATAGTCGATGATATTGGAGAGAAAGAGAAAGAGAGGAATATTGCACAGTTCCACTGAAGTCCTTTCTTTAGACTTGCTCAATGTCCCTTTCCCCAAATGTGGTTTCTGGAGACAGCCCTTTTTCTGAGTAGCACTTTTTGTGAGTAAAATGGACTTAATGGTCATGCCCCAAGTACCTCAAAAGGTCATGGTTGAGTGGT
Source organism: Ryuthela nishihirai (assembly GCA_038380435.1). Classification (NCBI taxonomy): domain Eukaryota; kingdom Metazoa; phylum Arthropoda; class Arachnida; order Araneae; family Heptathelidae; genus Ryuthela; species Ryuthela nishihirai. The sequence goes on along the minus strand of JAWZYU010000001.1, from coordinate 17,405,531 downwards.
GGAAGGGGACTTACTTGACAGAAATTTGGAGAAAAAGTTTCACGTTAAGGGAATTCAGTGTGTTCTTTAACGTGCACCGGTATGGCTCTTTTACAAAAGGAATCATGTAGTAATATCCTTTCTGGCAGATGACGGCCTTTCCAAGTCCATCGGTTTTTTTATATTTCATTAAGGAAAGAATGGGGATTAGCGGGAATAATCTCAACATAGGTACAGTTGAACTTGAATATTAAGTTACGAAACTAGCGGAACCAACCACCTCCAATGGGCTATTTTTTCATGACTCACAAGTTTATAAAATTCATTATATGAACAAACAACTTTTTGTTTCATTTAATAATCTTGTGTTGAATGAACATTTTTTTGTGATTAGAGTTTTCATGTAAAAGAAACGCAGCAGTTGATATGCGACGGAAAATTATTTACTCTGGCGTTCATTATCTTTTAAGTGAGCGATATTAGAAAAATGGGCCATTCTGCGTTTAAATATCTCAAGGAAAGGAAGAGAGCGGTTTGGCCTGTGTCCAAGCAAACTCTCGCTTCCCTGGAGCAAAGCCAAATGCTGTAACTAATAAACTATTGGAAAATCCGCTGCACGAAACGAGGGAAAAAAAACTGCGTTTAAGTATGTCTGGCTGGGACATAATAGTTAATTGGAACTCTTTGCCGAGTTGGCGGTTGCGATTGTGAAACGTCGTCAGTTATTGATAAGGAAAGAGATCGAGAAGAATTTTTAGCAAACTTTGAAAACGCTGGGAAGAAAGTTATTCCTTTTGCAAGATCTACGTGCTCTGATATTCTTCTCTAATTGATGCATTCAGCGAACAAAAGGATAATAAATCACCATCATTAAAGTAACAAAAGAAATCCAAGGAGAAAATATGTAACGAACAAGTTTTTAATGGAGCTTTCGTTCATGCAAGCAGTAGGACTATATTTCCATCCACAGTACCTGATGAAATGTTATGAACGCTCATCTAATAATTTATTAGCATTACTTTAGAAGCTCGCTACAGTTCCTTCTTACAGGAATATGCATTCTTAATCCAATATTATAAATTCTAATTTTGCATTTAGATGCTTTCGTATTCAACATTGTCGATGTGGGTTTAGTTTGATGTTCAGCAAGACTCCACTAAAACGATTTTGCCATTTTAACTAATGATACCAGAAGAATAATCTTCAGACCGTTTCAACGGAGAGCGACTTAATAAAATGATTCTTTAGAACAGAAACCTTACGACATTTAAAATAAAAAACTGCTATAGCAGAAAAGTAATTACACGATGTGGAATTCCCCAAGGATCAATTTTAGGTCCTTTATTGTTCTTAAATAAAAAAAATTAAAATAAATACCCCCTCAAGCAGCTGCTTGCCACAGAGGTCTGACAGGAGCCTGTCAGTTTATTATGCCACAGTAGAAGATCTGAGAGGATGGCAGGACCTCAGCAGAAAACAACACGAACATCCACGCCTTACCCGGGGCTCGAACCCAGGTCCCGTAGATCAGTAGCCAAGCGCGCTAACCACTCGGCCACGGGTTCTTAGTATACATAAATGATTTGTTCAATACAAAATTAAATAGTGCTATTTATCTATATGCTGACGACGTTGTTTTAATAAACAGTCAGAAATATTTAAATGATAGCATTTCAGAGGTTCAAACAGATTACAATAATATTATTGGATGGTTAAATCATAATAAAATCTATTTAAATGAGAAAAAAACAAAACTGATGATTATTCATTCACCAGGATTTCATATTCATCAAAACCTCTTTATCAAAACTCATAAAATAAATTGCAGAAAAAAGGATGCTTCAAATTATGAATCATTATGCAGTTGCCCACTTGTTGAGCAAGTAAATAAAATGTATTACTTAGGAATCATTTTTGATGAATATTTTAGGTGGAATGCCCACATATCCCACATATGTGAAAGCTTGAGAATATCGGTGATAAAAATTCAAAAATTGAAATACGCATTAAATATGGAAACATGTGTACTATTTTATAAAGCAATATGCGAATCTATTTTAAATTATGGAATAATTGTGCATGGAACAACTAACTTAACTAACATAAATAAAATAGAAAAACTGCAGTCTATAATAGCTAAAAATATTATTCCGTCTCATTTGCAAAAAAATTATAAAACTTCTACCGATAGATTAAAATTTTTAAAACTTTTATCCTACAGCAATTTATATAAATATAATGTAATAATTAAAAATTTTTTTGACGAAACTTACAAACTAAAAATTCAACATAATAAAAATACAAGACTTCAAAACCAAGGTTATTACAAATTGCCAAATTTTCAAAATAATTACGGGAAGCATACCTCCGAATATCAAGTACCAATTATATTTAATGCTATTCCAAAAGAATTACTAAATATAGATTCTTTTAGAAGACTTAAAATGGAATTAAAAAACTATTTGGTACTTTCTAGTTAGCTGAATTTTATGTGTTGTGTTTTGTGGATTTATTTGATGTACACCATTCTTGTGGCTGAATGACCTATGTTTAATATAATTTATTCATTTTCCTGCAGATAAGCTATTTAGCTTTGCGGGTCAAAGTGTAAATGTATTTGTATTCTTTACTGTTATGAATAAAAATTATATTCTAAAAAAAAAACAAGCATTTCAGAGGCAGTGTAGACTTTAATATGACCTTTTTGCTTTAGTGCTGTTTCATCTACCGAAGGAATGTTTAAAAGACAACTCCATTGATTAATTTTACCGCCTTTGTGGGTGGTTGTTTCGGTTTCTCGTTTAAAAGTTTGCAGAGCGAATGAAAACCCGGGACTTCTCATGGATTCATTATTTAGTGTCACGAGAGAAAGGGAAATATTTCACACCTAAAATAAATTGATCATAATTCGAAAATACTGTTACCTGATAATTTAATTTTAAAGTTTGAGCTCCCTATGCAAATCCAGCTTTCGAAAACACTGATACAATTTTTGTTTATTATGGGCACTAAATAGGAATCGTGAAATAAATGTTTAAAAATAAATAAAATAAATATCCCCTCAAGCAGCTGCTTGCCACAGAGGTCTGACAGGAGCCTGTCAGTTTATATGCCATAGTAGAAGGTCTGAGAGGATGGCAGGCCCTCAGCAGAAAAACGACACACACATCCTGCCTAATTCCGGGGCTCGAACCCAGGTCCCTTAGATCAGTAGCCAAGCGTGCTAACCACTCGGCCATGGGTTGGGTTGTTTTACCTCTGAGCGGCACTTTTTTGCACACCATGGGCTAAATGGCCAGGTCACATGGACCCCGAAGGCTCAGAGAAGGTTGGGGGAGGGGGGACCCACTGGAACGGCTGTTGGGAGACAGATGGTAGCCTCCCGTCAAGGCCATCCAGCGTGTTCTTTAACGTGTACAGGGTATGGCTCTCCCGCACACGGGGCCACGGCTTAACGTCCCATCCGACGGACGACGGCCTTTCCAAGCCCATCGGTGTCCCCTACTGACCGTGGGCAGGGCGGGGAATTTTTGCGGAGATAAATCTCAACGCTGACCCAGCTGGGACTCGAACCTGGGAACTACAGATTACGACCCTGGCGAGCTACCGACTGAGCCACCCCCGCCCCTGAGTTATGAAGTTTATCATAACGTTCATTCTAAATTGATTCTAAAAATTTTAAATTAAAATTCACGAGGAGAATATTTCAAACCAATTAGGATATTTGTGCCTCGCGCAATTTGTGTGTTTCATTTTTCGGTGTGGGGTGGGTTGTTTCGGTGTGGGATTCGATTGACTAAGACTTGCTTTTTACGCTCTAACGGCATGTTCCCCTCCCCCGCAAAATAGTCTTATAAGCCGTACCTGAATAATGGTTTTGTCCTGATTATTATTGTACCTGACCTACTAAACCAGAGGGTGTGTCCTTGTGTATGTGATTTTATGTTGTGTGAAAAAACCAGGACAAGCCTAATGCAGCTTCCTGGTTATATCTATCCTTTGTGTTGCGTTCGGTTGTTTTACTTCTGAGAGGCACTTTTTTGCATACAATGGGCTAAATGGCCAGATCACAAGGACTCAGAGGCATCAGAGAAGGTTGGGAGAGGGTTGGGTTGTTTTACCTCTGAGCGGCACTTTTTTGCACACCATGGGCTAAATGGCCAGGTCACATGGACCCCGAAGGCTCAGAGAAGGTTGGGGGAGGGGAACCACTGGAACAGCTGTTGGGAGACAGATGGTAGCCTCCCGTCAAGGCCATCCAGCGTGTTCTTTAACTTGCACAGGGTATGGCTCTCCCACACACGGGGGCCACCGCTTAAACGTCCCACCCGACGGACGGCGGCCTTTCCAAGCCCATCGGTGTCCCCTACTGACCGTGGGCAGGGCGGGGAATTTTGCAGAGATAAATCTCAACGCTGACCCAGCTGGGACTCGAACCTGGGAACTACAGATTACGAGCCTGGCGCGCTACCGACTGAGCCACCCCCGCCCCAGGTTAGGAGAGGAGACCCACTGGACAGCTGTTAGAACACAGATGGATTCTCCCGTCAAGGCCATCCAGCTTATTCTCTAACGTGTACACGGGTCTTATCGTTAATATATCGGATGTCAGATGGGACGTTAAGCCGTGGGGCTTAACGTCCCATCCGACGGATGGATGAAGGTCTTTCCAAGCCGATCGGTATCCTCTACTGATCGAGGGGTAAGGTGGGGAGTTTTGGGGAGATAAATCTCAACGATGGCAAGGTGGGATTCGAACCTGGGAAGTGCAGATTAAATACCTGATCCGCTACCGACTGAATCACTCCCCTTTCCCAGTCCTTTGTGTAGAGGAATATCTTCTTTCCTTTATTTAAAAAATAAGACCAAGTTAAAAGAACCTTAAGAGCCCAGAGATGGGTAAGAACGGCGATCCATAGGGAAGCTGTTAGGAGATAAATGAAAGCCTTCTGTCAAGACCATCGATTGAGATCTTTTATAAAGTACAAGGGATGAAGGATGAAATTACAATCAGGCAATACCGAAACTCAAAAAGTTGATAACTTTGTGGTGGGATGTGGATAAAATTCAAGGAAGGAAACCATCCTTCCTTTGGGAGGTGGAAAGGTTGGGTTGTTGGGTTGTTTTACCTCTGAGCGGCACTTTTTTGCACACCGTGGGCTAAATGGCCAGGTCACATGGAACCCGAAGGCTCAGAGAAGGTTGGGGGAGGGGACCCACTGGAACAGCTGTTGGGAGACAGATGGTAGCCTCCCGTCAAGGTCATCCAGCGTGTTCTTTAACGAGCATAGTGTATGGCTCTCCCGCACAAGGGACCACGGCGTAACGTCCCATCCGACGGACGGCGGCCTTTTCAAGCCCATCGGTGTCCCCTACTGACCGTGGGCAGGGCGGGGAATTTTGCGGAGATAAATATCAACGCTGACCCAGCTGGGACTCGAACCTGGAAACTACAGATTACGAGCCTGGCGCGCTACCGACTGAGCCACCCCTGCCCCAGGAGATGGAATGAAATTGCGCCTTCAATTATGGGTTCTCTAGGATTGTTAGTGTTGCTTTACGCAGAGTCTACGGCGGTATTTAGTAAAACTTTTGAATAAACGTAATTTCTTCTAGTGGTTAAGAGAAAACGTTAAGAGTTAACATGAGCAAGAGAAAATGTCGAAGCGCATTACCTGTAAAAGGCAATACTGTTTTAAAAGCATTAAATAAGAGCAGAAGAATGTACATAGTCGATGATATTGGAAACGCTTTTAAAATATCTCTCTTTATTTTGTATTTCTAACTAAAAAACTAATGGTTGTTTTCTGTGCTTTGTCGATTATCGCTCTTTTTCATTTGCAAATTTGGTTCATTTTTGAAATTTTAGTCAAAGCAGCGACGAAGCGTAGTGGAAGCAATTGAGACATTGAGACTGCGCAGTTAACGAAACGATGGTTCTCGTAAATCATTGGCTGATTGAATCAGTCACTTTTCAATCAACCAATGATACAATTGTTGATCCATGACACTAATGACTGATTGAGAAGCAACTGATAATTCGATAAATCAATCACCGTTAAGAATCATAGATGTCTCAACTGCGCAGTCTCAAGGTCAAAATTATTTTCCGTCACGCTTCGCTCCTGAGTCATAATCAGAAAAAGAATCATTATCAAAAATCTCAAGTACTGAATCGACCATTCGTGAGTTATTGTCAAAAAAACAAACCTGGTCAAATTGCAAAAGTTCAGTTGGGTTGTGTTGGGTTGTTTTACCTCTGAGCGGCATTTTTTTGCACACCATGGGCTAAATGGCCAGGTCACATGGACCCCGAAGGCTCAGAGAAGGTTGGCGGAGGGGACCCACTGGAACAGCTGTTGGGAGACAGATGGTAGCCTCCCGTCAAGGCCATCCAGCGTGTTCTTTAACGTGCACAAGGTATGTCTTTACCGCACACGGGGCCACGGTTTAACGTCCGATCCGACGGACGGCGGCCTTTCTAAGCCCATCGGTGTCCCCTACTGACCGTGGGCAGGGCGGGGAATTTTGCGGAGATCAAAAGTTCAGTAGAATTAAATTATATTCCTTCATCTCTATATAAAACTCTACAATTTAACTCTATAATTTTTATATATCTATAATTTAGCTATAATTTTTATATATCTATAATTTAACTCTATAATTTTTATATATTTATTTGTACCGAGGGGCAAAATAATGGGAAATTTAACGATAAGACAATAATCAGAGTAGTACCGTTCTTCATATGTCTTTGACGTATGTGACGTAGAACTGGGAATGGCTGCAGCCGTTTTTGATTGAATCTTGAATAATGAGGAATGCCAATAAGTGTTTTAGAATTCCGGAAGTGATAAAAGTGTCCCAACTGATTCTAAAGAATCTTCTACAAATATTTAATCGGATTTAAACCCAACTGAAAAGGTGGCTAGAGATCGGGAATGTCTTTTTCCTTCCCCTGAAAGGACGGATCGTGCAGTGTGTTTGTGGATATTATTCTTTTTGAAAAGCTTCTTGCATATACGAAGGGAGAATCATTTAGAAAATCCTAACTGAGATGATGTTTTCAAATGTCCTGTTCGTAGAAGAAATGATTTCTAAAGATTAAAGATATTTCAGAATAACAATCTATAGTGCTCACAAAAATTAGGGGATATTTCAAAATGAATATGAAGCGATAAAAATATCCCCTAATTTTTGTTAGCAGTATAGTTTACTGTGATTTGACGCCTTTCTGAAAGAAAGAAGGTTAGTCATGTGGTTCCTGATTTACATGTGTCTACCACTGAACACTTTGGAAAATCGCATGTGTACCAAATACTATTTTGAATTGTATTCATTCGTACTGGTGTTCCCATCAGTTTTCTAGTCCATTGTACAAAAAATATTGAAATGTGATTGTGTTAGAGCTATACATTGAATTTGAATGCTTAATTTAGGAATGAATCTAAAAATCATGGAGAATAATCAGTGGTGTAGCTACCATGGTTCCATTGGTTCAGCTGAACCAAGGCCCAGGGCTCCATAAGTTTGCTTTTTCTTTATTTTAGAAGAGTGCTACTGAACTTCACACTTCAGTAGTTATAAGCTCAAAGGAATAATTTTTCAAATAGCACGTGCGTGTTTAAAAAATATGTAATAGGTGATACTGATGATATCTCGTGATTTCTATGTGTACACTCGCTCAAAAAAGTATCCGAAAGCTATGGTTGATTACAGAATTCAGAAAAAATATCTGGCAACGATTTTTTTAGGAATTAGTGATCTGGCAACCCTCGTGTCACGTGCACGTGACACGAAGGTTGCCAGATCACTAATTCCTAAAAAAATCGTTGCCAGATATTTTTTCTGAATTCTGTAATCAACCATAGCTTTCGGATACTTTTTTGAGCGACTGTACTTTACCGTATTAATTACTTTCGTTATTTACTTATTTACTGCTAATACTTATAATTACTTTCGTTATTTATTTATTTAATAAAATATAGCACTTTTAGATACGGTAATTCTTTGTTACGATTTTGTATATTTCATTTGAAATGCACACAGATATATAACAACAAGGATCATAATTTGAAAATGAGAGCAGCTGTAGTTATTACCAACTTCTAACGATTGTATCTATTCCCTGAAAAGCAGCAATAAGTACAGTCTCACATGGTAAACAAAAGGAATGAAGGCATTAGGGAACAAAAACAATGGAATTGATTTGATAGCAATTGTTCCATGAAGTATTTTTATAGAAATAAAAGCGGTCTTGGCCACAAGACATTGACCTTTGGGAAAAGAAACAGCAATCAAAGAGTTGTATGTGTCAACATCGGTGGCAATCTGTCGCCAGGAGCAAAGGCAAAATGTTGCTTGCCAAAGTAAAGTCAGTCATTGATAGCTTTTGAAACAAAGGATATAAGAAAACGTACCGCTCGGTGGAAATTATTTCTCACCTTTACGGCGTTTGCAGAGTAAAAATCGATGACTCCTTTTCTTTTGATGCATTTGAGAGAAAGTGTGTGGAAACAGGCTAGCGGGTGATGAATTGCTGCTTTCCCCGCTACGAAGAAGCAATCACCTCTGCACATAATCCAAAAAAGGAAAAGCGTTCCCATTCTTTATCTTCATCTCGTCGAGTCTACTCGGTGGTATTCGGCAACTTGAACGCGAAAATCCTAACAAATTATTAGAGATTTCTTCTATTATGTCATTGAGAGCCAATTTCCAATCACGGTAATCTTTAACAAAAGTCTTTTAATAGAAAATTCCGCCATCCAGATAAATTAAAGATCTATATCAAATCTAAAGTTCTATTTTCAATAATACTCGTTTTTATTACTTAAGGAGATTGGAATATTTTAGGGCAGCATCATCGACTTAAAAACACTTATGCAACACTGGCAAAAGTTTAAAGAATTGCTGCATAAATTTAAATTTGGAAGAATCACATATCGTCTCTGATTAATGTATGGTGATGTGTTTCAAAGACAATGAGCTTCTTTTATTTTTCGTCTGTAACAATCTCTAGCCAATTGGAACTAAAGGAATCATTTGGAAAATTTTTATTAATATCTACGGAAAAATAAAAGGAATTTTTCTGTTAACTCTGAAAACAAAAAAAATTATTTCCCCCCAACCCTAAAAGAAACAAGTTTTGCTGCTAATGTATTCTCTTGATCCTAAACGCTCCGCTAACAAAATTTCAAATTCCTAGCATAAACATAATTTGCAATATTAAAGTTTTGGCATTTTTCGAAATTTTCCACCGTTAGAGTGCGCTATGAAAGCTATTGGAAAATTCAGGAAGTGGGAAGCGAAATAATTCATCAATATCTATCCAATCCAAAAATAATTTTTAATTTATCTCTGAAAACAAAATGTCAATTATCTACAAACAGAAGTTTGGTACACGACAAAGTTAAAATATTAGCTTGATTTTTTTTTAAAATCAGCGATAAATATAACACTGTTTGCATATTTAACAAAGTAGAATTGAATTGAAAACTTAATCACTATCCGTGCTGTTTAGTATCGTTGTTAAAAATAAGATTTTATTTTTTTCAAGAACGATACTAAACAGCTCGGATAGTGATTAACCTTCTCATTTTTAAAATGAATGCAAAACTGATTTAACTCAAGATTTAATAATAGCACATATTGTGTAGATTTCAATTAATTTGTGATTCTTATAGCTAGCAAAGCTGTTGTGAAATGTAACAATCCCATACCTATCTAAATAATGAAATAATGATATTGAAAGCAGCGATGCACCCATCATCATCATCATCATCATCCTCAAGCAGCCATGGGCTACGGATGTCCAACCAGACCGTGCAGTTTAATTCTCCAAGCATATCTGTCCTGAGCTACATCTGCTGCATTCAGCCACTGCACACCAATTCTAACAAGGTCCTGTTTGACATTGTCTGCCCACCGCATCCTAGGTCTCCAGGCACACTGTTCATAACCCTATTCACTAATCTATAATTATCCATACGGGCAACATGGCGAAACCAACGGAGTCTCTCTCTGCACAATATACTGCTTAAAGGAGGTTGCAGACTCATTGTCTAATCTCATCATTAGTTACAAAGCTAAACCACCTAATACCCAAGATAGTATGTAAGCATCTAGAATCAAAAGCATCTAGTTTCCTGTTATCTTGTTTACACAGCGTCCAAGTTTCACTATCATAACTAACCCTAGAAAGAACCAAACTATTATACAGTCTAATTTTAGTCTTTAGATGTATACGCCTATTTCTCCACACTCTCCATAGATTCTTAAAAGTTCGGGCAGCAATCCCTATTCGTCTGTTAATCTCATGCCGCACATCACCAGTATCTGTTAAATAGCTCCCAAGGTAATTCAACTGTGACACCTGCTCACGACTGCAACCATTCAAATTAACTGAATCACAACCTGCCTGACCAATTTTCATCACTTTAGTTTTGTCTCTGTTTATAACCAAACGTACTATACTATTACTAGTAGAGTAGGTTTGGTTATAAACAGTAAAACTATTACCAGTTTCATCAACAGCCCTAATGAAAGAGTTCATCTCATCAACATCAATTGCCTTTGTCGAACAACAGAGGCAATGCTAAATCAATTGCTACAAGACTTACCAACTCTCACACACGACTCAGTGTTATTATAGAGAGCTTTCATTATGTTAACTAACTTGTCTGGTATACCTTATGATCTCACAATCAACCACAAATTATGATGATCGACAGAGTCGAAAGCCTTTCTGAAATCAACAAAGCTAGCAATCAAAGGTTTCTGAAACTCTAACATTTCTCAGGAATCTGCCTAAGTGAAAATATCTGATCCACACATCCCCTACCACTTCTGAATCCACATTGCTCATCACGCAATTGACTGTCAACCAGATTCTTAATTCTATTAAGCACAATCATGGAAAGAACTTTACCTGGAACGGAGAGTAGGCTGATACCCCTATAGTTATCACAAGAATTGCGATCACCTTTTTTGAAAATAGGGATAATAATAGCTCTGGTAAAATCTTTAGGAACCATGCCTTTATCATAAAAGTTATTCAAAATTTCAGTCATCCAAATGGTAACTGAAACATTCCCAGCTCTAAGCATTTCCGTAGTAATTTCATCCACCCCTGGGGATTTATGAAGTTTAAGTTTAGAAATAGCCAAACTAACTTCAGATTGTGTTATAGGGCCAACATTAAATCCACCAATGCATCTATCATCATTGCAAACAATGGGAGTAGAACTAACTACATTGTTTAGAACATCACTGAAATGCTCAGCCCACCTAGCCATGAGAGAATCCTCACCTTCTATAACCTTACCTTGTTTATCCTTCAATCCCTGTATACCTGTCCGTTTTCTACCACACAAAACATTAACTATCTGGTACAGCTCTCTGCTGTTGTGCTGTCTAACTGCTTCCTCAGCTTTGTCAGCAAGGCCATCAAGCCAAAGATTCTTATCAGTAACTAACTGATCCTTTACACGTTTATTAAGTTCTTTGTAATGCTTTCTATTAGGACTAGTAGGGTACTGATTGAGGACATTCCTGCAGTTCCTTCTTTCTGAAATAAGCTCAAGTGCCTTATCACTTAAATAATTCTGCCTCCTCTGCTCCTTTTTCCCTAAAAGAGTACTGTTAGTTTCCAAAAAAGCCTGTTTAAAATGGCCCCATTCTTCCTCAACTTCAGTATTAAGCAAACCATGACTGTCATAATGACTAAGTAACCTATCATGGTAAGCTTTAGTTATAACTGGGTCTTTCAGAGCTTCAGTATTAAATGTAAATATTTTAACCCTAGCACAACACTTTTTAAGTTTAAGTTGCAAGACACTTTTAACAAGGTAATTGTCAGATCCAATTTCATCTCCCCTACATGCCCTGGTATTCCTAACAGAACTAGCCCATTTGCTGTTAATTAATATGTAATCAATCATATTCCTATGCAGCCCATCAGGTGAAACCCATGTGTATTTATGTATGTCGCGGTGTTTGTAATATGTGTTAGTTATTCTGAAACCATTGAGTTTACTTACCTGTAGGAGACGTTGCCCATTGCCGCTACCAATACCAAAAGGGCCTATTACTCATCCCCAAAGGTCATAGTCAGTACCAACTTTGGCATTGAAGAAGGGATGTCCACAGGTCCCCTCAGGAAAAAATATGCATTTCATGAGATAAGAGAAAACTTTTTCTCTTATCTCATGAAATGCATATTTTTAAAATATCATTTATGCATATTTTAGGAAGGTAAAATGATAAAAAGCTAAATAATATATTATATTTAAATTACTAAGTCTTACAAAATCCTACATGGAGTGACACGTAACATCCAACCGTCGTAGTTTCAAATCGTATTTGCTATAGTACTGTTGCCTTCAAGGTTTTCACTCTGTCGTTTGTCTGTCCTTCCGTCTATATCTAGATATTCAGAATTTATGTTCTAGAGATAAATTTAAAATTCTCTCAGTGTTTGAAAAATATTGACGAAATGCTGCAATTCACAATTTCAGAATTTTTCAATAACTATAGCAGCTCCCTCTAACGTGAAAAACGCCAAAGATTTAAACAAATATTGCAAACCATCTATTTAAGCTAGGATTTTGAAATTGGGCTTATTTTATATATATTAGATGACTTTGTTGGGTTTTTTACCTCTGAAGGGCACTTTTGTTTTGCACACAATGGGCTATATGGTCAGGTTAATAGGACCCGGATAGCTTATAGAGGGTTGGGGGAAGGGATCCACTGGATAGCTGTTGGAAGTCATATGGTAGCCTCCCGTCAAGGTCATCCAGCGTGTTCTTTAACGTGCACAGGGTATGGTTCTCCCACACATGGAGACGCGGCTTAACGTCCCATCCTATGGACGGCGGCTTTCCAAGCCCATCGGTGTTTCCTACTGACCGAGTGCAGGGCGAGGAATTTTGCGGAGATAAATCTCAACGCTGGCCACGGCGGGCCTCGAACCCGATTTTAGAGATGAATGATTTTCCCCTTTGCCCCCAGGCATAGTGGGAAAACGCAACTTTTTCAAAACGTAAAGGAAAGCTTTCTTTTGTTTATTTGAGTTTTTATAGGTATTAAAAAATTACTATTTGCATTTTCCTCTATCAACCACTAGTTCGATTTTCCACTGCTAGTGGGGCGGGAGTGGCTCAGTTGGTAGCGCGCCAGGCTCGTAATCTGTAGTTCCCAGGTTCGAGTCCCAGCTGGGTCAGCGTTGAGATTTATCTCCGCAAAATTCCCCGCCCTGCCCACGGTCAGTAGGGGACACCGATGGGCTTAGAAAGGCCGCCGTCCGTCGGATGGGACATTAAGCCGTGGCTCCGTGTGCGGGAGAGCACATACCCTGTGCACGTTAAAGAACACGCTGGATGGCCTTGACGGGAGGCTACCATCTGTCTCCCAACAGCTGTTCCAGTGGGTCCCCTCCCTCAACCTTCTCTGAGCCTTCGGGGTCCTTGTGACCTGGCCATTTAGCCCATGGTGTGCAAAAAAGTGCCGCTCAGAGGTAAAACAACCCAACCCAAAATCCACTGCTAGTGGGTGCTAATGGCGCAAAATAAATTCCCTTCTCTTTCAAAACGAGCATCCCATATTCTCAAGAGAGGACACTCTATTCTTTTAGTCTTTTTATCCCTTTATTGCCACTTCAATTTCTTGAGCCTCGAAGAGATATCCTGCCCTTCATTTGCCCGCATTCTCTGCTATTAAAGAAGAGGGATGTTCTGCTATTTTCTCCCGTCGATGCATAAGAATCGGGAATGGTCCGATTTTCCCGTCATTAAGGCGTCGTCTTTTGAGATATCTACCGATGGGCTTTTAGAAAACTTAATTACTCAGAGAAAACAAACAGCTCATCTCTCGTGACGTCGTGTCGGGGAGACTCATTACGGGCAGCAGAGAGTTTATTGCCCTCGTGGCGTATTCCTTTAGTGAGCAGAGAGCCATTATGTCCGGCATCCGTCCTTCGACCTTAATTCATTAAGGTTCGCAAATTCATTTAAAGTGGCACCGCTAGAGTTGGTGATATATGCTGGCGCCTGAAGCGCTCTTGGCATCATCTATCAAACGTTGGGTCGGCTCTTGCACGTGCACTTCTGTGCTCTTTCGATCGTGGCAAACCGGTGGGTGAAATGACTGGGTGATCTATTTTTGCGCCGAGGCGTGTTGATTCTGTCTTGCATATTGGCCATACCACTCTCCTAATGGTTGTAGCCGTACTCGTGTTGGCCCGAGTCGTAAAATGCAGATTGGTTCATAGATGCCAAAGATCATACAAAGGATTTTAGTTGCCCTAATCCATCGCCATGCGAGTCGTAATAAATCGCATTGGCAGTTTTCTATTAGCTGTGCTCTGGAAGCGTTCAGGTTTTGAGTTCATATCGTATATGAGGATATTATGAGGAACGTCGTCGTAAAGCCCCAACTCAGTGCTAAATAGCATTTAAGGTAAGGGAAGGTGTTCCTCAAATGCACGAATAAGATTGACAAATCGACTAATGTACTTCATAAGCATTTTGCCAGCGTGTTACCGTTGACATGCATTTGGGAGATTTATTTCTTTAACTTAAAACTGTAAAAGGGATTTCATTTGAACTCAATCAAGAGCGAAAAAATATTCATTCCTTCAATCAAAAGTTATAAGCCCAAATTTAGATACGAAATGCAAATTACGGATAGAGTATTTCAGGAAACAAAAAAAATATGCGCCATTTTAATGTGCGCCATTTTAATGAGATTTAGTCTCTATTTAAAGTATTCAAAATAAGTAACGTCATGAACAGTAGAGTAGCAGCATCTGACCTTGAAGTAACAGGAGTACTTATGCCAAACTACAGATATACTGTCGTTTACAACACAGAGTGCATTTGATACCGAATGCTACTAAATCAACTAAATCATCGGTGTTATCAATGCAAGATCTGGCATCTGATGGAAAACAAAAACAAAATGAGTAATGAAATAATAATATCTTCCGTGCCCAATTCGAGTTATTAAACATGTTTAGATATTTATTAATAATTGCAATAAGTAACTTGTTTCCCATTAATTCATTACATTACAATTAATGGAAGCTATTTTAATTTGAAATTCATTTTTCAAATGAGTTGTATCCTATTTTAGCGCCATGCCAATAAATCAATAAATTGATGATTTTAGAGAGCTAGTAATAAGATTTCAATAAATTGAGATCTTGTTTACTAGCTCTCTAAAATATGCCCTTGATGACGGCTACTTTCTTTCCAATAATTTGAACATTACAGTTAAGTTATAGGGCAATGTTCCCAAACCCTTTTCTCTTGGTCACACAACTCTGAAATGGTCCATTAACGACAACAAATTTATGAAACAGTCCACTAATCACAACACACTTCTGAAACAGTTCATTAATCCAAATATACTTCTGAAACAGTCCATTAAGCACAACACACTTCTGAAACAGTCCATTAAGCACAACATACTTCTGAAATAGTCCATTAAGCACAACACACTTCTGAAAGAGTCCATTAACCATAACAAATTTCTGAAATAGTCCATTGACCACAACACAATTCTGAAAAAGTCCATTAAGCAAAACACATTTCTGAAAAGTCCATTAACCACAACAAACTTCTGAATTGTCCATTAACACAAACACAATTCTGAAATAATTCACTAACCACAACACATTTCTGAAACAGTTCATTAACCACAACAAACTTTTGAAATAGTCCATTAATCCAAACACACTTCTGAAATAGTCCATTACGAACAACACACTTCTGAAATAGTTAATTAACCCAAACACATGTCTGAAACAGTCCATTACGCACAACATATTTCTGAAACAGCCCATTAATTCAAACACACTTCTGAAATAGTGCATTAACACATACACACGTCTGAAATAGTCCATTAATCCACACACAATTTTGAAAGGGTCCGTTAACTAGAACACATTTCTGAAACAGCCTATTAACTACAACACACTTCTGAAATAGTCCATTAATCCAAACATATTTCTTAAATAGTCCATTTAATCATAATACACTTCTGAAATAGTCCATTAACCACAACGCACCTCTGAAATAGTCCATTAATTGTGAAACATTTGTGAAATCGTATTTTTTTCCCGACACACCTGTAGTAAAAAGTCTCTTGTTTAATTATAGTAACTCGTATTTAGTTTATTTAAACAAAAATATGTTTTTTGAAAAGTACTTGCTTTGAACTACTATTAAAAAATCATTGGTATGCAAGTCAAAGCTTCTGTATTGTGTAAAATACTTCTGGTAAACCCCAGTTTGTGCTGACGGTTGCCTCTGATTGTATTTGATGTGAATTATTATAATGCAGTATAATTAAGTGAAATTTTATTCTTGATAACAGGTAAATTCATCAAATAATCATGGTACTTTCATTAAATAATATTTAAAAAAGCATCTGAAAATTTATTTGTTGAATGCAATGATAAAAAAACCTATTTTTTTTAACACAAACGTTTAAAAAACTTTTATATGTAGATAAACCGTTAGCGAGTTTTAGAGGAAACTGAATCAGCCATTGGCGACATTTAGAAAACGCTACAAGAATCGCTAAAGAACTGTAATGCCTTTCGGTTTTCCAGCATATTAATAAAAGATATTTTCTGTCTACTAGCTATTGTTTTACAACCCTGAAGTCATCGTTTCACATTTCACATGCTTTATATCATTTTATCTAACTTGATAAAATGTCAGTAAATAATCTCCAGCAGTATCTATGCAGTTTAAATCTTAAACCTGTAAGAATAAACGCAAAATATGTTAAGGTAAGTAAAACAGATCATCTTCGAAAATTTAAAAAGGCAGAGTTTTGGAATTTTGTATCATATTCCCTCGAACACAGCCCATGAGAGATCAAGCTATTATCTCAATCTAAGGGAACAAACAACATCAGACTGTTTTGCCATGAACCATTTAAGCGAACGATAAAGGAACTCAGCCATTGTGCATTTGTGGAATTGGAAATAAATAACGCGAAGGCCAAGCTTACCGTCTCCAAAGGATCTCTTTACCGCGGAATAAAGAATACCTCAGGGTTGAAATTTTTTTCTTGGAAGCGGCCAACTGGGAGGAAAGTCGAGCTAAAGGTTCTTTACTTTCCATGCTCTGGCTGCTTGATGGACTAGTAGAGGCAAGACGCGTTATGAAACGCTCCCTCGAGAGCTGTTACGCCACGACGCTTCAACACAGAGTAGTGCATTTGAGTCGCACGTGTACAATGAGTGAGAACTGAAGAGGGAGGCGAGTTATTAGATTTGGGGACTTTGCTCTTAACAGAAGGAAAAGGAGGATGCTGTGGTACTCTACTGGTGTTTTCTTGTAGAAATGATGGGCGCCAAGAAGACGCTGAAACATTTCTTTTTAAACTTTTAATTCTTTCTCCCATCTATATAATAAAAGAAGGTGTCTGTGTGTGGGTGTGGCTTTGGCAGCGATAACTCATCGGAAAATCAAGGTACACGCTTCAAATTTTCGGAGAATGTTTCCGGTTGTGGTCCGGATTGCAGTGCCAATTTTCAAATCGAACGTCTAAACGGGAGGGGGGTGAACTCATTATAGAAAAGCCACACATCACCGTTCAGGTAAAAAGTTTGTTAATTCATCGATTGGCAGTGTGGAAACAATTATTCATCAACATTTAAAGTCGCAAAAGGTCTGTGCTAAATGCACACTTCACAATCTGACAGAACAGCAAGAAAGGGCTAGAGTCAACTCGTGAAAGGCGAGTAATAATAAAACTGAGTAATAAATAATCACAGGATAAGTCCTGTAGACATGGAACTCATGAAATGATGAGCTGAAAAAAATTTGGTTTTGCCAAGAGTGGGATTCGAACCCACGTTTCCACGATTCATTTTTAGACAAATAGATATGTACGATAAAAGTTAAATATCACAGTTGATTTCTGGCTTCATAAATTCTGAAAAATGTTTTTCAGCTGATCATCTTATGCGATATATGTTTATTAACTTTTACATATTTTTCAAATTAAGTTAATGATTTGAATTTCCGATACGAATTCTTAGTTTTTAAAGCTTTCCTTTCAGCAAAGAATCTCGTGTCCGGCTCTTGCTTAATTAGAATGACTTGAATTTTCCACAGAAATACTCGTGCTCTTTAACCAACAAACTCAACAATGAATTTATCACGCGAAATCAGAAAGAAATTAATTTGATGCATTTATTCTTTCAAATTTATTGGTGACAACAGTTATTTTGAATAACTTTCGAACGTTAATGTTAAGACTATGGGAATTTTGAGAAATTCAAACCCGCCCACCCCAATTTTGGTTAACCCCAACGGGTTGGGTTGTTTTACCTCTGAGCGGCATTTTTTTGCACACCATGGGCTAAATGGCCAGGTCACATGGACCCCGAAGGCTCAGAGAAGGTTGGGGGAGGGGACCCACTGGAACAGCTGTTGGGAGACAGATGGTAGCCTCCCGTCAAGGCCATCCAGCGTGTTCTTTAACGTGCAGAAGGTATGGCTCCCCGCACACGGGGCCACGGCTTAACGTCCCATCCGACGGACGGCGGCCTTTCCAAGCCCATCGGTGTCCCCTACTGACCGTGGGCAGGGCGGGGAATTTTGCGGAGATAAATCTCAACGCTGACCCAGCTGGGAGTCGAACCTGGGAACTACAGATTACGAGCCTGGCGCGCCCCGACCCCAACGGATTCACACGTAGTCTGTATTCTTCCCCTAAGTCAGTGATTTTCTGAACCTTTTATGCTTCACGTACCCCCCGGAAATGTGTATGTAACTGGAGTACCCCTTGTATACATAGATAAAACTACAGTTATAGTATTATAACATTAAATTTTGTATTCAAGAATTACATACATCGATAAACACAAAAAATGACGTTTTTGCATAGCAGTGTTGCCAACTTAGCGACTTTGTTACTAGATCTAGCGACTTTTGAGCTCTCGCGGCGTACCCCAAAATATTTTACCGCGTACCCCACGTTGAGAACCCCTGCCCTAGGTGAAGGAAACCTAACCTTCACCTAGGGCAGGGATTCTCAACGTGGGGTAAGCGGTAACTACGTGGGGTAAGCGGTAACTACGTGGGGTACGTGGGGTACGCGGCAGGGATTCTCAACGTGGGGCAAAGTTTGGTGCCTCTAGCTCTTCTGGGGAAGAATGCATAAGCGGACAGACAAGAACACAAACTTTCTTTATATTGTATATTAGAGCTACGTATCAAAATTCAAAATGGCGGATCCAATCTTTAGAAAGCTATTGAAGAAAAATACAAACAAACCAGAAATGTAGAAACAATCAATAGAAATCTTTTCTCTCGACGATTGGTAACAAACTTCATTATTTTTTAATGTTACTGGATAAATAAATAAGAATGTAGATAAGCGTTCATTTATTTAAGAGATGGGTGAGCTCCTTATAAACAGAGCTAATTAAAATCAACCACCGAAGCAATATTTCGCCTACTCCATCTAACTCCAGTGGACAGAGAGAAAGAAAGGGCGAATTTGTTAACAGAAGGGGCAACATTCCCGAGTGAATGTGAAGTTAATGGTGGGATTGCCTGATGGGCCAAAAGTGGCTCGCAGCGGCCGATGCTCATGCCGCACGACATCAATCCATTAGACGGAAAATGCCTCACTTCAACAGCACCGAACCTCAGAAAGAAACTGCAAACTTATCCACTTCGTTTAATGGAGAATAGAAATGGAAATATTTGTTGCGCAGGTGTCGCAAGGCATCTTCGAGAAGAGAGCGTGGGAGTCAGAAGCATTTCATTGGGTTGCTTTCTGCGTCTTCTTGTTTTGCCAAGGCGAAATCTGCGAGTGCCAAGCAAGAGGCTTACTGAGCAAAGAAGGATTGGGAACAGAACCACGGGCACAATCCCAAGGGATGAAACTTAAAATATTCTTTTGCGTATTAGGAGAAGAATAAAAACGAAGACTCTTCGCATGGTACAGTCGCTCAAAAAAGTATCCGAACACTATGGTTGATTACAGAATTCAGAAAACATATCTGGCAGCGATTGTTTTAGAAATTAGTTATCTGGCAACCTTCGTGTCACGTGACACGAAGGTTGCCAGATCACTAATTTCGTGACACGTGACACGAAGGTTGCCAGATCACTAATTTCTAAAAAAAACGCTGCCAGATATGTTTTCTGAATTCTGTAATCAACCATAGTGTTCGGATACTTTTTTGAGCGACTGTACGTTCGTCGAACCATAGATGATCAAGGTATCCTTAATACCAAACTATATGGATCTCGCGTACGAAAATAACTATCTCAGATCCATGTAAATTTATTTAAATATGATCTTCCCTTATCGATTCAATCTATTAGTTGGACGACACACACGCCTAACTGGAGGTAAAAGAGTTTGTTTCTCAATCGCTTGGTGGCTCTAGGTCATCTTTGATTTTGAAATATATTCGAGTGAATTATTTGAGGGAAATCGCAAACAAATCCGAAAGCGTAATCATGATAAGTATGATCAGAAATTTTCGCGTTATTAGGTCGTTCAGAAATCCATCGGTAGTATATCTGCCACTCATAATGGGAGGAAAAAAAAACAATCGCTCTGTAACGTCTTCCGTTTTCAGTTGTATGAATTACAGAATAGTTGGGTTGTTTTATCTGTAAGAGGCACTTTTTTGCGCACCATGGGCTAAATGGCCAGGTCACAAGGACCCCGAAGGCTCAGAGAAGGTTGGGGGAGGGGACCCACTGGAACAGCTGTTTGGAGACAGATGGTAGCCTCCCGTCAAGGCCATCCAGCGTATTCTTTAACGTGCACAGGGTATGGCTCTCCCGCACACGGGGCCACGTCTTAACGTCCTATCCGACGGACGGCGACCTTTCCAAGCCCATCAGTGTCCCCTACTGACCGTGGGCAGGGCGGGGAATTTTACGGAGAATTACAGAATAGAAAACAGGAGAATGCTGGGGAATTTTTCACATTTGTCTAATGTCTCGTCGACCGACTATATACTAGGATAGTCTAAAAGTAAGTTTCGCTATTTAATTTCTGCGCTGAGCATATAATTGCACCGAAAACATTATAGAGGAAATGTCACCATATACGGGTATTATTTTTAATCGAAACCACAAGACTTGTTGAGACACTTGTCATAACGGACGATCAGATTACCGAAGCCTGCCGGTAGAAGAAAGCATCCTGCGATAACTTATGTCCCCTGAGTCAACTTTATGACTTCCTCTTTGACTGCTTCATTCCATGGATAAGAGTATAAAAGTGCTTCTTTCCTAACTTAATGTTAATTGGCATTTGTAATTATATACTGTATACGTATCAGTACTTCTTAGGGGCGGGGGTGGCTCAGTTGGTTACGCGCCAGGCTCGTAATCTTCAGTTCCCAGGTCTGAGTCCCAGCTGGGTTGGAATTGAGATTTATCTCGGCAAAACTCTCCGCCCTGCCCACGGTCAATAGGGGACACTGATGGGCTTGGACAGGTCGCTGTCCGTCGGTTCCGTTTGCGGGAGAATCATAACCTATTCGCGTTAAAGAACACGCTGGATGGCTTTGATGGGTTGGGTTGTTGGGTTGTTTTACCTCTGAGCGGCACTTTTTTGCACACCATGGGCTAAATGGCCAGGTCACAAGGACCCCGAAGGCTCAGAGAAGGTTTGGAGAGGGGACCCACTGGAACAGCTGTTGGGAGACAGATGGTCGCCTCCCGTCAAGGCCATCCAGCGTGTTCTTTAACGTGCACAGGGTATGGCTCTCCCGCACACGGGGCCACGGCTTAACGTCCCATCCGACGGACGGCGGCCTTTCCAAGCCCATCGGTGTCCCCTACTGACCGTGGGCAGAGCGGGGAATTTTGCGGAGATAAATCTCAACGCTGACCCAGCTGGGACTCGAACCTGGGAACTACAGATTACGAGCCTGGCGCGCTACCAACTGAGCCACCCCCGCCCCGGCTTTGATGGGAGGCTACCATCTATTTCCCAACAGCTGCTCTAGTGAGTCCCTTCCTCCAACCTTCTCTGAGCCTTCGAGTTCCTTGTGACCTTGCCATTTAGCCACTGTGTACAAAAAAGTGCCTCTCAGAAGTAAAACAACCCAGGACTTCTTATGTATGAATATCAATATGTAACCGATGTATATCAACTATTGTAACTGCATATATTTAACGTTTCATGCGGATGATCTATACCAAGCTTCGCAGGGATTTTACTAACAATCTTACTCTATTTAAATGTTTTTCTATTTTTTCGATTAACTGTATGTGCTATTTGTAAGGAGTATGTATGTAGCATTTGTTTAAGACAAGCTCATAGAGCTTGTTATGATCAACGCTCTACATGTAAATGCAAAAAGGAAATAAAGAGTTATTATTAAAAAACTCGTCGTACACGGAGATACTTCTTCATCTTCCTAAAAAGTGAAAATCTGGTGGTGCCAGTTCTAGAATGTATGACGGATGGCGAACATTTACCCATCGCGGAGTGCGGAAATCCTCATCCAATACACTCACGACCATTTTCGAACTCAAGGTATCATATCCTCACACGTTGCACTGAAGAACATCTAAGTCATACATATCAGCAAGCTGTCAATAGATTTTCGTTGTACCAAAAGAAACCGATTTACGACTTGGATCTTCAGCTTCGCATGCAAGTGCAAGGCTTCTGCATCTTCACTCCGAATCTGTGCCTCACAGAACGAATGCATAACAGTGACTTAGTGATAAGTGACACTATTTGAGTTGGGTTGGGTTGTTTTACCTCTGAGCTGCACTTTTTTGCACACCATGGGCTAAATGGCCAGGTCACATGGACCCCGAAGGCTCAGAGATGGTTGGGGGAGGGGACCCACTGGAACAGCTGTTGGGAGACAGATGGTAGCCCCCCGTCAGGGCCATCCAGCGTGTTCTTTAACGTGCACAGTATGGCTCTCTCCCACACACGGGGCCACGGCTTAACGTCCCATCCGACGGACGGCGGCCTTTCCAAGCCCATCGGTGTCCCCTACTAACCGTGGGCAGGGCGGGGAATTTTGCGGAGATAAATCTCAACGCTGACCCAGCTGGGACTCGAACCTGGGAACTACAGATTACGAGCCTGGCGCGCTACCGACTGAGCCGCCCCTGTCAATAAGTTACTTAGTGATTTAGTGACACTATTTGGTATTAACATGTGGTGATTATATGATCCAGATATTTGTTGATTTGATGGGAAACATAAACCGACTTACTCTTGTACTGTCACTCAAAAAAGTATTCGAACCCTATTGTTGATTACAGAATTCAGAAAAAATATCTGGCAACGATATTTGTTTCAGAAATTAGTGATCTGGCAACCTTCGTGTCACGTGACACGAAGGTTGCCAGATCACTAATTTCTGAAAAAAATTTTGGCAGATATTTTTTCTGAATTTTGTAATCAATCATAGTGTTCGGATACTTTTTTGAGCAACAGTACTTATATATAATTATGGCTTAATGCAATAAAACGTTAAACAAATCGATTAAAATATGCAGTTGTTGCGGATAAAGTTATGCACTTATTGAAATTAAAGCTGAAAAATGAGAAGACTCAGAAATTATGATATTCTTGTAAGATTAGAAATTCTTCCTGAAGGCTATTGGGTTAAAGTTTTTTGAAATGACCTGAGAGCATTTCTCTACCCAAAAGTACAATTTTGGATATCATGAGCTACATGAATAAAATATGATGATCAAATGCTATTACAAACAAATGTACCTTAAAGAATCTGTATCATAAAATTCCAAGTTTTACATCTGTCGTATTTCTTCAGTATTAACGTTTACAGTGTCCAATTTAAATGGAACGAATTTGATACTTGATGTCTAAGCTAAATGGGACGGAATCAGAGATTACATCTATTTTCGTTTCACCTGATCAAATAGCCCGATTATGCATCTAAACTGAGGCTTACGATGGATTCTTTGCTCATAAAATAGTAATGGATTGCCGCTGGGATGAAAACAGAACACTTTGAGAGTAAGAATCTTTATATCCGAGGAAGTCCCAGATGTCTTCTCTAAACACAGAAATTGTAGATTATCATTAAAGGCAATCAAGTGATATCAATTAACATACTGCAAAGGAACATTTGGCGCATTTGCTATGGAATTACTAAATTAATATAATCAGTTGAAATCTCGAGATTGAGATAAATAAATAAATAAATACCCCCTCAAGAAGCTGCTTGCCACAGAGGTCTGACAGGAGCCTGTCAGTTTATATGCCATAGTAGGGGACGCTCCTGAAAATAAAACGTCAACATTTTTGAATAATTATCGTTGCTACATTGCATGTGAAATACAACGAGTTGATTTCCCTTTTTATTACCTATCTTCCTTTGCTTTCTTTGACTTTGACATTTCTCAGTGTGGTGATTTGACAAAACTTGTTTCACCATGTCTTTCGAACGCGATGGAAAAATTTAACAATTTATGCACCAAAATGAAAGCTTGTGAAAGTTCTGCACTTATTGAAATTAACGCGAAAAAATTAGAAGACACAGAAATTATGATATTCTTAGAATATTAGAATATAGGGGAATGTTATGGCTATAAAAAATTGATCTCTCGTGCTTTCTCCCCCCTAAAAACGGAAAATGTGAAAACCATTTTTAAGCTATATCTCCGTCCCAGCTGGGTCAGCGTTGAGATTTATCTCCGCAAAATTCCCCGCCCTGCCCACGGTCAGTAGGGGACACCGATGGGCTTGGAAAGTCCGCCGTCCGTCGGATGGGACGTTAAGCCGTGGCCCCGTGTGCGGGAGAGCCATACCCTATGCACGTTAAAGAACACGCTGGATGGCCTTGACGGGAGGCTACCATTTGTCTCCCAACAGCTATTCTAGTGGGTCCCCTCCCCCAACCTTCTCTGAGCCTTCGGGGTCCATGTGGCCTGGCCATTTAGCCCATGGTGTGCAAAAAAGTGCCGCTCAGAGGTAAAACAGAACGGGCGAAGGTCGAAAGTAAAATGCTATACGTAGAATGAAATCATCTGAAGCCGGGAATATCGTAGGTTAGAAAAAATTGATCCCCGTATTTTCTTCCCCCCTACAAAAAAGGGGGAGGAAATTATAATCATTGTTCCCCTATATCTCCTGAACGAGAGTGCTAAAAATAACAAGGCTATGTGTCGAATGAAAGCTTGTGATGCGGGGAGTGTCATAGGCTATAAAACAATCATCCCCCATATTTTCAACCCCCTCAGGGGATTCAGGAAATATAAAAGTTATTCTACTATATCATCGGAACCCGATGGCCTACAGTTACGAGTCAGGTGTCAAATGAAAACTTGTCTATTAACGGTCGCAAACTTTTCGAATTTTGTTCCCACTATTCCCTCCTGATAAAATGTGGGGGAGCGGTTTTTTGCAGGGGTCGACTTTGACGAGTTGTATCGCAATTCAAAGCTTGTGACATTTCGAATGTCGTGGGATATCTCAAACCTGACACCAAAAGGGTAAATGTGCTCGATATTTATTAGTCATATATCAAAGTTTTCGAAGGTAGGTGTTTTTAGTGGCAAACAAAAAAATATATATTTAAATAAAAAAAAATACCTATCTTCCTATAGGGCCCTAAAAAGTAGAAAATAAACCTAAAGCATATCGATGGTGCAATCATTTACTGAGTTCGTATTCACTTCGAAGGAAGAAGATAAGGGAGGCCGATTTACCTACTCAATTTGTTTTGGGTTGTTTTACCTCTGAGGGGCACTTTTTTGCACACAATGGGCTAAATGGCCAGGTCACATGGACCCCGAAGGCTCAGAGAAGGTTGGGGGAGGGGACCCACTGGAACAGCTGTTGGGAGACAGATGGTAGTCTCCCGTCAAGGCCATCCAGCGTGTTCTTTAACGTGCACAGGGTATGGCTCTCCCGCACACGGGCCCACGGCTTAACGTCCCATCCGACGGACGACGGCCTTTCCAAGCCCATCGGTGTCCCCTACTGACCGTGGGCAGGGCGGGGAATTTTGCGGAGATAAATCTCAACGCTGACCCAGCTGGGACTCGAACCTGGAAACTACAGATTACGAGCCTGGCGCGCTACCGACTGAGCCACCCCCGCCCATAAATACCCTTCAATATTTTTACTTGTAAGCAGACCGAATCTAGAAAACATAAAGGGAGAGGGGGAGCAAGTGACGCAATTAAGTAGGAAAAAGGTGAAGGATAGGAGAGCCAAGAGATTGCATTTCCATTGCAGTGTAACATTTCCCCCTTCTTTTTAGGGGTTTATAAGCATTTTTGAAAAATGCGTGAAATATGCACAAGTTTATGCATTTTTTTTGTCTCCATTGCATTCTGATGAGCAATCATCAGAATCATCGGCAGGGATTGCTCTTACCCTCTCCAAATAGAATCGGACCTTGCCTTCTGGGGCGGGGGTGGCTCAGTCGGTAGCGCTTCAGGCTCGTAATCTGTAGTTCCCAGGTTCGAGTCCCAGCTGGGTGAGCGTTGAGATTTATCTCTGCAAAATTCCTCGCCCTGCCCACGGTCAGTAGGGGACACCGATGGAATTGAAAAGGCCGCCGTCCGTCGGATGGGACGTTAAGCAGTGGCCCCGTGTGCGGGAGAGCCATACCCTGTGCACGTTAAAGAACACGCTGGATGGCCTTGACGGGGGGCTACCATCTGTCTCCCAACAGCTGTTCCAGTGGGTCCCCTCCCCCAACCTTATCTGAGCCTCCGGGGTCCATGTGACCAAGCCATTTAGCCCATGGTGTGCAAAAAAGTGCCGCTCAGAGGTAAAACAACCCAACCCAACCTTGCCTTCTCCCCAAAGATCAGCCCTTTTAGGCCGGAGAAGGATACATCGTGAGCTGTAGTTGCAAGATTCTGATTTAATGTTTCATGGAGTGTTTTGGGGCCAATACATCCATTTTGTTTTCCTTTATCTACTTTTAGGCGAAACATGATTACCGTTCATGTTAAAAAAAGAGACGACTTCGAACAAGTTTTTTTTTCCTTTTGTTCAACTATCTGAGAAAAAAAAAACTACTTTTCGGACGTCCTCAGTGTAAAACTCTAAACGATATAAACAATCACTTGAGAATCGAATTAGGAGACCAGCGAGGCACGTGACAGAAGTGACATGTCTTAATAATGACACGAGAAGACATCAAAAGAGGGAGGGGGAGGAATTCTTTTTCAGACTCCTCTAATATCATTGAAGAGTATTCGGAGAATTGACCATCTGGGTCATCGTAATTGCCCACATGCAGTCTCAAAGAAAGTCGAAACAGAAAATATCTCTGATTATGTCGGCCTCTATGGCCCCGATCCACTGTTATTTCCTCTTCTGTTGTTCTCTTTTCAGAATAGGATGGCACAATTGGCTTTAGCGCATTCTTTTGTGGACTCGAAAACGTTCTTCTCTCCTGGAAGAAGTGAAAATGTTAACCGTTATTGTTACTCCCTGACGCATTCGGTTGCAGCAGAGCGTGCAGAGATTTGGGGTGGATGGGGGAGGGGCATTCGTGCTCATCTCCGTGAGATAGCAGAAGTTGTCTTTACAGCATTTCTGTTTCTTGGAAGGATGAAAAATTCATACGGTCTCTCTTTGAGGATTGACAGCGTGATCCTCTTTGCGACTTGGTTTTTTTTACTCTGATGAAAGCTCTGAAAAATTCTGTTTTTCGCACGAAA
Source organism: Ryuthela nishihirai (assembly GCA_038380435.1). Classification (NCBI taxonomy): domain Eukaryota; kingdom Metazoa; phylum Arthropoda; class Arachnida; order Araneae; family Heptathelidae; genus Ryuthela; species Ryuthela nishihirai. Next base: position 17,377,875 of record JAWZYU010000001.1, on the reverse strand, counting down.
GAGCGGTAGTCAAAGCACAGACAGAACCCACTCCAAAGCCGAGGATCTAAAAAAGGATAAAAATAAAAAAAACAGCAGCCTTCACACATTTCTTCTTTTTCTTCCTCTTTTACCTTTACAGACAATCGAATCCGTTTACTGAATGAACCTAGAACACATGGCAATCTAAGAACTGCCGGAATTTTCTTCCAATACCCCTTAAGTTTTTCGCTGCAAGTTTTGTCCCCTTTAATAGATTAAACTTCTTTAAAAGTTACAGCAAAGAAAAGGTTGTTTTTTTCCCTCTATCTCTTTCTCTTGCAACGACTTTATATGTCACAAAAAACAAAACAAAAAAAGAGGGAAAAAAAATCTACAACTAATGCCATACAAAAAGTCGATTTGCAGGAAAGGGCGACTTAAGACTGGGGACCACGCACACATTGCTGACGAGTCGCGCTGGAGGATAACATTTCGTAAACGAAGGTGCCAGCCAATCAATGCTGCTGTTGCACCGACCCCCAGAGCAGTGAGGAATGTGACAAAAGGCCTCTGCAGGCTGCACGAGCGCTCTCTCGCTGCCAGATCCGTGTCTCCGCTGATGAATTTATTTTCTACAGTAATTCCCCAGCGGAACTTTAATGGATTTGGATAACAGATACACGACACGGTCCCGCAGCAAGGCGGCCATTTCCCAGCTCCGACACCCGACAGCAGTGACTGAAGAGTGATGTCATCGACCGGCTGGCATGAAGATCGCATGTTTGTCGCTTCCATGGCGGACGCTAATTTATTAAAGCAAACTGCACGTAAATCTACAATTTACCTGAGATAAATCTTCAGCTCCGCCTCTTCCATGAGATTCGATAAAGGTTTCAGGCTTATATTAGCGAAGAGCGAAGTTTGATAAAGGATTAAAACTTTAATCTAAACGTCTAAAACCTCAATCGTGACTGGAGAAAATATTGGACATTGTTCATATATATATCTAGGTGCAATATCTTAAAATTGCTAAGTTAACCTCTATCATTTTAGCTTGATGCCATGTATAATACCATGCGTTGTTTTGGGTTGTTTTACCTCTGAGCGGCACTTTTTTGCAATCATGGTCTAAATGGCCAGGTCACATTGACTCCGAAGGCTCAGAGAAGGTTGGGGGAGGGGACCTATTGGAACAGCTGTTGGAGACAGATGGTAGCTTCCCGTCAAGGCCATCCAGCGTGTTCTTTAACGTGCACAGGGTATGGCTCTTCCGCACACTGTCCCACGGCTTAACGTCCCATCCGACGGACGGCGGCCTTTCCAAACCCATCGCTGTCCCTTACTGACCGTGAGCAGGGCAGGGAATTTTGCGGAGATAAATCTCAACGCTGACCCAGCTAGGACTCGAACCTGGGAACTACAGGTTACGTTTTTTGGACCCATTTACTGGCCCAGAACTCTCATTTATGCTACTACTCATTTGCAAACGTTAAGTTACAACCTCATGCCACGTCAGTAGAAATCTAATTTCGAAGCTCTATTGCTTCAAATATTATTAGTTATTTATTATTATTATTAAATAGGCTTTTTATGTTAAAACGTGACTGTGGATAAATCAAAGAACTCATTCAAATTATTTATATCTCGACCAGCAGTCATAAGAATTGATATCAAAAGGCAATTGAAACTTAAATAATAAACGGTGGTGTGGGTGCGGTAAGTAGCCATTTTTTAGAACAAAATATTTGATCGATTTTTACCCAGTTTACTTTGCTTGTCTGATTCAATTTCTAATGTAGAGAAGGTATAAGTGACCTCTCTCGTGATGTACTGAGTTGTACTGATGAAAAGTGAACTGATAGATTTGTAATAACAGTCTTAAGTGCCTCTTGCGATCTGAGTCGTAGTAAAATGTTGATATGCATGTATAACAGATAATGTGCTGCCATCTGATGAACTAACATAGTACAGAATATTTTACCTGCTGTTAGAATTGGTATTTAAATTTCTAGATGATGTTAAAGCCTGTTAAATATTAAGAAGTATTAACGTGTTTTGATAAATACCTAGGGTAAATTATAATGAGTAGCGATAGATTGTGCAGTATGAATTGTGATAAATGCCATGAACGGATACAGGCTGAAAATGAATCTATCCAATGTTCTGGAATTTGTAAGGAAAATCTCCATTTCTATTGTGTTGGTTTTACTGAAAATTTTTTTCAGAAGCTCAGTAAGGAGCGAAAAGCCAAATGGCTTTATTTCAAGTGTCAGAAAGGTGAAAGTGAACCACCCTGCGAGCCACAGATGAATGTGGAAGCCACAGGAAATAAAGGAAACCTTCAGTTGGATTCAACTGGTGAAGTAATAACAAAAAAAGATTTGGAGACATGGTATGAAAACTGAAATAACTGTGAGCATAAAAAAAGAACTGAGTGAGGTTGTGAAATCCTTGCAATTTAACTCAGAAAATGAATCAACCTCATACGAAAGAACTAAAAGCTTTGAAAACAGAAATTTTGCAGTTAAAAGAACAAAATGCTCATTTAATTAAAGAAACAACAGATTTGAAATCTACAGTACAAGATATGCAACACAGGATAAATGAATTAGAAAACTTTTCTCGGAGAATGAGCATAGAAATCAGCGGTGTCCCGGAATCTTCGAAAGAAAATTTAACTGAAATTATAAATAATATTTCAAAAACTTTAAAAGTTGATAACACGGATATTGTCACTGCATATAGAGTACCAACTTCGAAAGGTAAAACTAGACCAGTGATAGTTCAGTTTACAAATAGAGCAAAACGCGATGAATGGATGAAAGCTTTTAAATTGAAGGGAACAGTTGCTGCTAATGAAGTAGATAAAAGATTTGGAACCACCAAAATTTACGTATATGAGCATATTTGTAGATATTACAAGAAATTGTTCTTTGAAGCCAAACAGATTAAAATAAAAAAGAATTACAAATGTTTATGGCTCAAAGATGGTAAGATTTTTCTGAAATTTCTTACCATCTTTGAGCCGAAAATTCCACAATAATTCGAATAACAAGTGAGAATGACCTTGATCATTTGTAATGGAGGATTTTGAAATTGAACAATAAAAAAAAATTGAACAAAAAAATTGAAAGTAAAAAGGTTCTAGATTTACAAGGATTATTAGGTTTTTACTCAGATAACTTTATAAACAATAATGATGGATTAAGTAATAATTTGAATCTATTTCATGTTAATATAAGGAGTATTTGTAAAACTTTTGATGAAGTTCTTATGTTACTATATAATATAAATTATGCTATTGATGTGCTGTTTTGAGTGAAATATGGATTAATGACTATGAAATGAATAATTTTAAGATTTTTGGTTATAACTGTTCATTAATGGGAGAGAATATAATAAATCAGGAGGTACCATAATTTACTTTAAAAATAATTTATCAATGGAAGAAAATAAACTTAGCCGAAACTTCAATACTGCTGAGATTTTAGAGGTTATGATAAATGATTTATGCTTCATTTCCATTTATAGGTCTCATAAATACACTATAAAAGCTTTTTTAGATGAATTGGGATGTTATTTAGACAAGGTAAAATGTAAAAATCTACATATAATTGGTGATATGAATTTGGATCGAATAGTAAGAATAATGAAGTTTACAGATATTTAAGTATAATGACCACATATGGGTTTATATCATATATAAACGAATTATCTAGGGTTACATCAACAACAGCTAGTTGCATTGAATATTTGAAAATTCCATGTTCAAAAATAAATGCGCTATATACATGACTGAAATAACAGACCATTACCCACTTTTAATGATTATAAAATCACAAAAAAATAAACAAAACAAATACAAATAATAAAAATTTGCATGGCATCAGTAGTATAAATTATCTGAAACTGGAAAATAAAATAAGGGACTATAAATTGGATAACGATATCTTAGTATGCAAAAACGTTAACTTGGTTTATCAAGAATTTATTAATATGGTTTATACAGCGATGCAGGATTGTACTTATAATATTGATGGTGTGAGAGATAAAAATAAAGTTAAAAGTATTAATGAAAAATGGATTACATATAAAATTTTAAATAGTATAAATAAAAAAGAAAAGTTATATAAAAAAGCAAAGAAGTATCCTTTAGTTATTATTTATGTGAATGAATATAAAGATTACAATAAAAACTTTAAAATAACTATAAAAAATGCAAAGAATTTATATTATAGGAATTTATTTAGTAACTGTAACAATGATTGACGGCGACAGTGGAAATTAGTAAATGACATAACAGGCACATCAACAGTACATAATATTTTTCCAAATTATAAAGAAACTAATTTTGTAGTGAATGAAATTTATGAATTTTTTACAATTGTTAATAGTAACCGAAGTTTATCTGTATCTCGGCAATCGGAATCAAATTTTAGCATATCTGATCAACAACCAGTCTTGAGTTCTATGTATTTTATGAATACAGATACAGAAGAAGTCTTGAATTTAATTTCAAATTTAGATACAAATAAAGCTGTAGGATACGATACTTTAAATGCAAAAATACTAAAAATAATAGCTAGACATAAATTAGATTTATTAGTTTATATTATTAATTTATCAATGGAAACAGGAACCTGGACGATTTGAAATTTTTCTATAATTAAACCAATCTATAAGGGGGGTGGGGAGAGGGACAGAGATGATTATAATAATTATCGATCTATTGCAATTTTACCAATTTTCACTAAAGTCATTGAAAAAAAGTTAAAAAAAAGTGTGGTTTGTTATTTGGATAGCATTGAGTTTTTTGCAAACAAATCAGTTTGGTTTCCGTGAAAATTGCAGTACGTCTCATGCACTAATAAAATTTAATGAATTGATTTATAAGGGCATTAATAATAATATAAAGATTATTGGGGTTTTTTTAGACATCAGAAAAGCATTTGACTCTATTAATCATAAAATACTTTTACATAAGCAGAAATTTTGTGGTTTTCGTGGTGTAGTCTATGATTGGTTTAAAAGCTTCATTGAGAATAGAAAGCAAAGAGTGATTATTAATAATTTTAAAAGTAAAACGTTATTGACCCTAAGTGAAGTCCCACAGGGTTCTGTGTTGGGTCCTTTACCTTTTGTTATATATATATATCAATGATTTCTGTAAATTAAAAAATGGAGGACAAATTATTTCTTTTGCGGATGAGACATCCATAGTTTTCGATGCAGAAGATGAAGCATTACTTGGAAATATTAATAGTAGTTTAATGATTATTAAAAAATGGCGTACTAAAAATGAACTAGAATTAAATGTAAAAAAAAACTAAGTACATATATTTTACATTAACTTCATTACATACATTTGGAAATAGCATCAAACTTCACGAGTTGAACTGTTTAAATACAGACTGCTGTAACTGTGATACTATATGAAGATGACTGATAGATATCAGTCACTTCATATAGTATAGTAGATACTATATGAAGTGACTGATAGCTACAATTATTTAGGATTAATAATAGAATCTAATTTAAAATGGTAAAAACATATTTACTCACTTTCTTCAAAACTAAACAGAATATTATATAAAATTTACTATTTGAAACGTTATGTTAATTATAATTTCCTAAGGGATATTTATTTCGCATGGGTTCAGCTTAAATTATGGGATTTATTGTTGGGGAGGAGAATATAAATCAAATTTATTGCCTTTAATTCATGTACAAAATAAAATAATTCGTAATCTTAATTATAATTATTTTGCTGGGAACACAATATTATACAACAAACACCATATATTGCCACTAAGGAAATTATATATATATACATTTCAATTATCTTTTTGTATAAAAAATAAGATTTAATTCCGATTAGAATTCCTAATTTTAACTCGAGAGTTTTGGGTTTGCAATTTTATATAGAAAAACGAAAAGGAAATTTTCCATAAAATTTTTTATTTTATTGTACCTAAATTTTTTAATTTATTAGACTATACAATAAGAAACGAAAAATGTTTTACTACTTTTAAGAAATGTTTGCATGCTTATTTGTCAAAGTTAGACAACATTGAATGTATGTTTACTGTGATTAAATAATATTTGATAGCATTTACATAGGAACTAAAATTTGGTAAGACTGCATACCCACACCACCTGTGAGAGTTAATATCTTTTTTATACTTTTAATTTTTACTTACTTTATTTTCTTTAATGAAAATTAATTAGTTATTTTATAACCTGGAAGAGCTCGTAGCTCATTGGTTGTTCATATATACTTATTGTCTTACTTAGTTTTATGTTTTATTGTTTCTCTGTTCTTTGTAAAGTGTTGTATTGATAATGTATTTGTTGTGCATTGTGTGTTTATTGTCCTCGTGTATTTATGTTATAATAAATTTGAATTTAAAATATTATTTCGAGAACTTTAATAAAATGGGCTTATATTTTAGGAGCTTATGTACAGTCGCTCAAAAAAGTATCCGAACACCATGGTTGATTACAGACTTCAGAAAAAATATCTGGCAACGATTTTTTTAGAAATTAGTGATCTGGCAACCTTCGTGTCACGTGACACGAAGGTTGCCAGATCACTAATTTCTAAAAAATTAGTTATTTTATAACTAATTTTTTAGAATTAAGCAACCTTTGCCAGATCACTAATTCTAAAAAATTAGTTATTTTATAACTAATTTTTTAGAATTAAGCAACCTTCGTGTCACGTGACACGAAGGTTGCCAGATCACTAATTTCTAAAAAATTAGTTATTTTATAACTAATTTTTTAGAATTAAGCAACCTTTGCCAGATCACTAATTCTAAAAAATTAGTTATTTTATAACTAATTTTTTAGAATTAAGCAACCTTCGTGTCACGTGACACGAAGGTTGCCAGATCACTAATTTCTAAAAAAATCGTTGCCAGATATTTTTTCTGAAGTCTGTAATCAACCATGGTGTTCGGATACTTTTTTGAGCGACTGTACACAACTCTTTTAATATTCATCAGTTTTGCATGTTTCTTAAGAGTGGTACTACTGCTGTTAAATATTCCAGCTTCCATAACTCTTTAGATACCAAATGAATATTGTTGGAATTCAGCGGCGAGGCATAGTGGAAGCAATTAAGACAATGAGACTGCGCAGTTCATGAAACGATGATTCTCGTAGATCATTGGCTGATTGAGCTATCAGTCACTTTTCAATAAACCATTTATCTGCGATGCAATTGTTGATCCATGCCACTATTGGCTGATTGACAGTAACTGCTAATTCAGTAAATCAATCACCTGTAAGAATCATAAATGTCTCAACTACGCAGTCTCAAGGTCTCAATTGCTTCCAGTCACACTTCGAGCCTGTTTGGAATTCGAAATTTACATCGACTTGATTGAGATCTTTATCTTCAGTCATATTTTTGCCATAAAAATCTTAAAGGTTTATAGCATTCCGAAGTTAGATTAAAATTACATACCGTGGGATTGTAACTGACTTTTCACATCAGGGGAGGTAAATATTAGTTTATTATATGCTTAGTAATTGGAAAGCATTTAATGAAATGTTAAGAAAACATGTGTAAATGATTTTCCACAGAGCAAGATATCGCCACAAGATGATTGTTGGCATACCAATGATTAATAACCCGGAATTTCCCTAAACATTTCCTTAGTTTTCTCAACTACATAGTTACATGAAGTGACATTTCCATTAATCATTTTCTCCCCACCTGGCCCTGAAGATTTCAGTTTCTAGGTAAGACACTTGCTAATCGGTTAGGTGAGGTCTCAGTCGATGGATGAAAGTCAAAGTAAATAAATCTGACGAGAACAAGAAGCTTATTTTTAGTTTGAGAGAATTTTCATAAGTACAGCATACAAATGAATTTTTTTAGTATTTGGCTCGGCAGTGATCAAGGGGTAGAGATCTGATCTGATCAAAAATCTGTATATTATTTTTAGCTGATTTACTTTTAGCTGGTATCGGCTAAAATCGTACGCTGATGGTAAAAGGAGTGTTCCTTACCGGACCGCAGAGTTAAAGGAGCATTCACTAATGAGTCGTAGAGCAAAAGGTTTAAATTTATGGTAAAACGCAAAGTTATGATAAAATCTGTGTATCATTTTTAGCGATATTAGCTAAAAGCATACGCTGATGGTAAAAGGAGTATTCCTTACAGGACCGCAGATTAAATGGAGCATTCACTAGTGGGTCGCAGAGCAAAAGTTGTTTTCACTAGAGAGTTGGATTGAATTGTTTTACCTCTGAGCGGCACTTTTTTGCACACCATGGGCTAAATGATCAGGTCACATGGACCCCGAAGGCTCAGAGAAGGTTGGGGGAGGGGACCCACTGGAACAGCTGTTGGGAGACAGATGGTAGCCTCCCGTCAAGGCCATCCAGGGTGTTCTTTAACGTGCACAGGGTATGGCTCTCCCGCACACGGAGCAACTTAACGTCCCATCCGACGGACGGCGGCCTTTTCAAGCCCATCGGTGTCCCCTACTGACCGTGGGCAGGGCGGGGAATTTGGCGGGGATAAATCTCAACGCTGACCCAGCTGGGACTCGAACCTGGGAACTACAAATTACGAGCCTGGCGCGCTACCAACTGAGCCACCCCCGCCCACACTAGAGAGAAGTAGAGAAAATGAATTAGAAAATTACAAATAAATACCACTCTTCCCATATACGCTCTAAAAAGTAGAAAATTAAACTAAAGTATATCGATGGTGACTGAATTCGTATTTACTTCAAAGGAAGATAGGGCGCCGACCATCTTGTTGAGCAGGTAAATAGGCATCCTATCTTCCTTTCAAGTGAATACGAATTCATTGACTGATTGCACCATCGATATGCTTTAGTTTTATTTTCTACTTTTTGGAACGCGTATGGGAAGCGAGATATTTTATTTTTAATTTTAAATAATATTTTTGTCACTAAAACACCTACTTTCAGAAACTTTTATATGATTTATGACTTATAAACATGGACCATATTTTTTCTCCCCTGTTTTTGGAGTCGTGTTTAAAGTAGCCTATGACATTGGCGACATCACAAGCTTTAATTTGGGATATAACTCATTAAGGTTTAAAGAGTTGTTTGAGGAACAAAGACATAAATGATAAAAGACTTTCGATTCGATCAACCATCGCAGTATCGAACTAAAACTGCCATAAAAACTATTTTAGTAATGAAATGAAAATCTTAATACAATAACAGTGCTAAGGGCCTAGATAAGGTTTTACCAAATGAGTCGGTGTGACTGATCAGAGTTAAAATCTTGTGGCACTAAGCATACGATTGGCAAGAGCACGTGAAGTGACAAGGGATTTCAACCAGAACCCTTTGATAGGAAATCTACCCGGCGAACTGACTGCTACTCTGATGCAAGCTACAAAGAATTTCTTTTTGCATTAAAATCGAAGATGATTTATTTCCAATTTGATATTGATCATGACCTCCCTATATTAAATTTTTTTCAATTAAGAATTTTTTTTTTTTGCTTAATTTCAGTAATATTTTTTACTTTATTTTCGCTTTAAGTCATTGCTTTGGGTTAGGGTTATTTTACCTCTGAGCGGCACTTTTTTGCACACCATGGGCTAAATGGCCAGGTCACATGGACCCCGAAGGCTTAGAGAAGGTTGGGTGAGGGGACCCACTGGAACAGCTATTGGGAAACAGATGGTAGCCTCCCGTCAAGGCCATTCAGCGTGTTCTTTAACGTGCACAGGGTATGGCTCTCCCACACACGGAGCCACGGCTTAACGTCCCATCCGACGGACGGCGGCCTTTCCAAGCCCATCGGTGTTCCCTACTGACCGTGGGCAGGGCGGGGAATTTGGCGGAGATAAATCTCAACGCTGACCCAGCTGGGACTCGAACCTGGGAACTACAGATTACGAGCCTGGCGCGCTACCGATTGAGCCACCCCCGCTCCACTTCTTCTAGGAGAAATCAATAACTCAGTTAACAGAAACGGTCGTAGAAAGGTGAAACAGAATAATGCTCATTTAAGAAATGTGATCGTCTCAGTGTTCGAGTTTCTTGTGTATTGATGAAGGAGATCAGGGTTCGAGCCCTTATAAGGTCAGAAGGTTTCTTCTGTTGTCGTTCTGATGAGGTCTCGTCTTCCTAACAGATCTTCTTTAGAGTGTATTATACTGAAGGGCTACTATTTAGATCTCTACATCAAGCAGCTGCTTGAAGGGAAATTTTTTTATTAAAAGAAATTAAGCCATTTAAAGCCTGGTCCACATACTATGTTGGCGAAAGTACTGGACACTTCCATGTGAATGGACAACAACGATCAAATATCCCTGACTCTGAAAATCGCTACTGAGGATAGATTGAAAATTTCACTTAAATCTCTCTCTCTCCAAATCTCGGTTTTAAAAATATTAAATATTTAAAGAGTTGTTAAAGTTCAAATATTTATCAGCAGCGTCTACAGGTAAGGATCGTCCTAAGTATTTTTCTTCAAAATTGAGGAAACTGAATCATTAGAAGAATTTATTAAATCGTAATTACTTCAGTAAATAGTTTCTTATAATAGTTATTATATGTTCTTTAATTAGCTTTTGAGGTGATTCTTATATCTAGTGAGGTTGCTGTTCATTACTTCAGCTTCGAAGATTCTTTTTAATATTAAACGCGAATTGCTGAAAATAGCGAATTCGACACATTTCATTGACTTCAATTTATCTCCGGCAAACTTGGCTACTGATCTACGGGACCTGGGTTCGAGTCCCGGGTAAGGCATGGCTGTTTGTGTCGTTTTTCTGCTGAGGTCCTGCCATCCTCTCAGACCTTCTACTATGGCATATAAACTGACAGGCTCCTGTCAGACCTCTGTGGCAAGCAGCTGCTTGAGGGGGTATTTATTTTTTTTTTAACATTTTCCCGAAAAAAAATATTGATTTTCAAAGTTAGGAAGCTTTAAATGGGACTTTCTATTCTCTTCAGATAGAACTATGCGAATACTTTGTATTATACATTTCTAATTAAAAGTCTATGCAACCTATTATTCTTCCAATTCTACTCGAAAACGAATTCCTTTAGGAAGACCAATGTCATCTGATAATGCTCATCGATATTCCTTCATTTGTACAAAAGCGAACATCAACGACATATTGGTTTTATTGCATCATCCGGTGCTACATAGATTTAAGTAGGAAATTGTGCATAACTGATAATGGCATGGTATGCTCAGATTTGCAATAAATACAAAGTCATCGCTTATTTGAAATCAAACTTGACTATTTGTTATTCATTAGGGCAAAAGGTTTCTCTAGGTTCCATCAACATATTTATATCTAGAAGTGAAATATCGCTTCATGGATCTAAAGTCATCTTACTACTGCCAACAATTCAATAAAGTCTTCCTATTCAGTCTGTGAAGAGTTTCTTTTTCCTATGGCTTCTCTTCGCATCAGTTTTCTTTTGGATTTCGTTCTCCTTAAAATCGATACACTTTACCTGCATCAACTAGGAGTTCGGATGCTAAGGGTTGGGTTGTTTTACCTCTGATCGGCACTTTTTTGCACACCATGGGCTAAATGGCCAGGTCACATGGACCCGAAGGCTCAGAGAAGGTTGGGAGAGGGGACCCGCAGGAACAGCTGTTGGGATACAGATGGTAGCCTCCCGTCAAGGCCATCCAGCGTGTTCTTTAACGTGCACTGGGTATGGCTCTCCCGCACACGGGGCCACAGCTTAACGTCTCATCCGACGGACGGCGGCCTTTCCAAGCCCATCGGTGTCCCCTCTGACCGTGGGCAAGGCGGGGAATTTTGCGGAGATAAATCTCAACGCTGATCCAGTTGGGACTCGAACCTGGGAACTACAGATTACGAGCCTGGCGCGCTACCGACTGAGCCACCCCCGCCCCATCGGATGCTAAGGAAGTATGATAAAGTTTGTAATAAAAAAAGAGAATGATCGATAAAATAAAAACAGAAATATTTTCTCTAGATTCTAATTCAGAATTTAAAAGGATTTTAGGAAGAATTTATTATATTAGCATCCCAAAAAATTTGCTTACATTTACAAGCAGTGCTTAGATTGGATCGGCAATGGTCCTGAAAAAAATTCATCTAGTTCCTAAATCAACATCGGTAATTTCTGAATACATTTGCATTTTCCGGTAATTCCATATACATTTAAAATACTAAACATAAAGTTGTTCCCGTAGTTTATTACAGCAATCAGGTGTTTCGTTAATTCTTTGATCGAAATATATATGTTTGGGTTAGTTTTTAATTAAGGCTCTTCCGTTACGGTTATTCAATTCCAATGTCAGTAGTAATTCTTGTGTCGAATTGCAGCGCTTGGCTAGAATAGCGGTAGCTGATTAACGCTAACGAGATTCGGTGACATTGTGCTTTGAATCGTGACCTAGCTCTGTTTCATTGATCGTAACTGTGTTGTTCATTACGCATTGCACTTTGCAAAGTATGTGCAAAGGATTCCGGAAAAGATTACTTTTTCAGAATATAGGCTTTTACGAAAAGCATTTCTACCATTGAAGAAATTTGATACTGAAAAAAGTTTACTCAATAAGGGTTAAAAATGTTTTGCAACTTGGAATAAGAGAAATATTCTGTTTGATTTCGAAATAATTTTTCCCCTTACAGAAATCACTATAAGCCATTCGGAGTCTTCTTCCACTGAAATCATTCAATTTTTCTCGCTTCCTAACGGTCTGATTGCGGTCCAAGACTTCTTCCCATTCCCCTGCAGCCTCTGACAATCAGTGACGTATTGCCGTCTGTCCACCGCACCGCATCGGTGACCCGAACCGTACACAACGTTCAGTGGTCCATGTCAGTGCCTACCCGGTACCTACGAGCAAGAGGCAGAGTATATGCACATATTTAGCAGTGGCTCAGCCCCTAGAGGGCGGCAGCGAGGCAAGGGGGGTTCGCTGACAGTGAAGCCACGCAAACGGCTTCTCTTCGAGTGACGTCAGCACCAGCGGTTCTCTTTCGAATCGATATCGAGGTTGAGCACTGCAGAGACGAAGTCCTTCTCCGCATCCCTCTCCAAGGACGCAAGTTTTGAAGACATTCCAATGTCAACAGCTCACTTTTCCCCAAAGCGTTCCCTGGAGGCGAGCGATCCTCACGAGCTTTCAGAACTTCCAAAATTCCCTCCCTCGGTGACTATTTATTCCAGTGTGGTTATATCACTTCCTGCTATCGACCCGAATGTTCTCGGTAGCCTAAGCACGTGGATGGGCAAAGGAACTGGTCGAGATTTCGAGTCGATTTTTTTTTATAAGTCCACAGTAGCGATTTTCTTTAGATGAGGAGTAAGAGAGAGAGAAGACTTTTTTTGACAGAGAAGACGACACTCGGAGATGAGCGACCTTTGGAAATCACAACACGTAGTCATTTTTTTATGCTGAATATGCATTCTCATTTTTTAAACATTAGAACTTCAGATTACACGACCCAGGGAGGGCGAAAGACCAATTCAACTCACAGAGACCGCAATCACAGGCTACGGAATATCTTTTCGCATGCGCTGATGTTCTTTTGGGTTTGGCTGCTGCAGCAGCAGTTTTCGATCGAAGAATTTCTATCTTTAAATGCAGCAAGTTATCAATTCGTTCAATTCGTATTCCAGATTCGTTTTTTGAGTTGCCATTCGAAAACCTTAAGCAGAAAGAGCAAACTTTGAAGTTTTCTTGGGGAACTTTTTATTCGTTTGATGCAGCGAAGATCAAAGTACATCGGCGTATTTTTGAAGCACGTAATAATAAAGTCATTTTTACATAGTTTGTATAAAACTTTTAACTTGCAATATCTACTAAACCTTCTGTTCCACGAATTTTATCTCCATTTGCAACTGAAGAATGTTGCTGCATACAATAAGAATATATTAGAAGATCTTCAACAATATAATAAAAATTTAAAGTGACTGAAGCTATTCAATGTAATAATTAAAAGTAGCTTGAGAATCCATTTGAAATACATAAAAGCAGGTGGGTGCCAGCTAATAAGCTTTACGAGGCGGACATCAGGCTTATTATCCGAATGCTAATGAAGATTTTGGGTTGGGTTGTTTTACCTCTGAGCGGCACTTTTTTGCACACAATGGGCTAAATGGCCAGGTCACATGGACCCCGAAGGCTCAGAGAAGGTTGGGGGAGGGGACCCACTGGAACAGCTGTTGGGAGACAGATGGTAGCCTCCCGTCAAGGCCATCCAGCGTGTTCTTTAACGTGCACAGGGTATGGCTCTCCCGCACACGGAGCCACGGCTTGACGTCCCAACCGACGGACGGCGGCCTTTCCAAGCATATCGGTATCCCACACTGACCGTGGGCAGGGCGGGGAATTTTGCGGAGATAAATCTCAACGCTGACCCAGATGGGACTCAAACCTGTGAACTACAGATTACGAGCCTGACGTGCTACCGACTGAGCCACCCCCGCCCCTGCTAATGGAGATATTTAATATCCATTGAAGAGAGCAAAACATGCTATTTTGAAACTTTTATTTCTGCTTTTAAACGGGAGGAGAAAGTAGTGATAAAACTTGAAAATATTTTTGAAGGGAGTTTTCATTCCGCCTAATCTCAGTGCTATAATTCGTATTACACACACTTTTGGTACATGTACAGTTGCTCAAAAAAGTATCCGAACACTACGGTTGATTACGAATTCAGAAAAAATATCTGGCAACGATTTTTTTAGAAATTAGTGATCTGGCAACCTTCGTGTCACGTGACACGAAGGTTGCCAGATCACTAATTTCTAAAAAAGTCGTTGCCAGATTTTTTTCTGAATTCGTAATCTACCGTAGTGTTCGGATACTTTTTTGAGCTACTGTACATCAAATCGATCTATATTTTAGCATTTCAGTTTTGGTTTTCCCCAATATTCGACCGAAGTTTAAATAGTTGCGTAAGCTGAATTGTTTAAGAGCAGTGTTTCTAGTTATTAGATATTATTTCAGATATTAATTAAAACCCAAATAATAAGTGTTATTTCAAACAACAGTATTTACTACTAAACCTAAATGCATTTTTTAGAAGTGTGTGTGTGTGTGCTGATTCTTTTAATGTTCATGATTTTGGATATTTTAAAAGCAACTTTATCTAACATATTTCAGTTTCCATAACCTTTTAAAGCAGTGAAAAATACAGATTTAAGTATATTTCATTGAGAGCTTTATCTTCAGTCACTTTTTAAAATGAAAAGCTTATTTTCAGAAGTTATAAAGCGGGGAGTGTCCATCACCTCTTCTTTGGGAGGGTCTGTGTGGCGCACGCATCATGCATCCAAGCATTAAGCTTACAGGCCTTAGTAAACAGTTTATTATAATATAAGAAGCCCGTAAAGTATCTCGCAAGATAATTATCAGATTGAAAGTAGCCAAGGATGCGAAAATGTTTGGCCACCTCTGTTAGAGAGCATAGAAATTAATTTCCAATTTGCATAATATGATATTTTAACTTAACATTTGGTCACCAATATAAATATAAAAGCAAAAAGTTGACAAAAATTAATCCAATTATTATTACGACCAAAAAAGATGTCATCCTAACTAACTACGATTGGGGCTGGGTGGCTCAGTCGGTAGAGTGCCAGGCTAGTAACTGCAGTTCTCAGGTTCGAATCCCATCTGGGACAGCGTTGAGATTTATATCCTCAAAACTCCCCGCCCTCAGTCAATAAGGAAAACCAATGATCTTGGAAAGGCCTCCATCCGTCGTATTAGATATTAAGCCCGCACCTGTCCCCATGTGCGGGAGAGCCATACCCGGTGCACGTTAAAGAACACGCTGGATGGCCTTGACGGGAGGTTTTCATCTTTCTCCTAACAGCTCTGAAGTGGGTCTCCTGCTCCCAATGCTCTCTGAGCCATCGATGTCCTTGGGATCTGGCCATTTAGCTTATTGTGGGGGGAAAAAAACGAGGGAAAAAGTGTTACAGAGGTAAAACAACCCAACTAACCTGGGACTACAAAACAACAACAAAATTTTGAATTTCAGTATCTTAGTTGAATTCCAGAATACTAGAGTCGAACTTCCACCGTCATGGAGTATTATTGAAGTGTTTTTAAGAGATTATTATTCTAAAAAAATAAATCTAGCAGCTGGTGGACTCGATATTAAGTCACTCAGATACAAACTAGGTGTTCTGACCACTAAGCCATGAGTGAGTAGTTTATTTATCAGTTAATTACTACTATAATAATATTGTCATGTCCTTCTAATCTATTTGTTTTTATTATTGTTGCATTTTTATCGTATTTTTGTTGTTGTAAACATTTTTATGTATTAAGCATGTTTTTGGAAGTGCTATTGTGGGGATGTGATTCATAGATGTTGTTTTCGGGTCGGAGCTGGCTGCCTGCGACGAGTTCAAAGTTCCTTTTACGGCCATTTACAACTAGCCTGGGATGCGAGTGTGAGCGCTGGATACGAGCCTGGCAGTTATAAACAACTGTCTGGAGCGTCGTTGTCAAACAGGAAGGTTGGGATGGGTTGTTTTACCTCTGAGCGGCACTTTTTTGCACACCATGGGCTAAATGGCCAAGTCACATGGACTCCGAAGGCTCAGAGAAGGTTGGGGGAGGGGACCCACTAGAACAGCTGTTAGGAGACAGGCCATCCAGTGTGTTCTTTAACGTGCACAGGGTATGGCTCTCCCGCACACGGGGCCACGGCTTAACGTCCCATCCGACGGACTTTCCAAGCCCATCGGTGTCCCCTACTGACCGTGGGCAGGGCGTAAATTTTGCGGAGATAAATCTCAACGCTGACCCAGCTGGGACTCGAACCTGGGAACTACAGATTACGAGCCTGGCGCGCTACCGACTGAGCCACCCCCGCCCCCAAACAGGAAGGACGTTTTAACACGTGTCAAGGAACGCCACTCTTAATCAAACAAAACCCTTGCTAGGACGGGGGTTCGGTTCCAAATGAGTACCGAGATACGGTTCTTGGTGAACCAAGTACAGTTCTGTGGAACTGAGGTGAATTCTGTGTGAACCACGTTGTAGGCAAAGGTTGGTTATTTTTTCATCGAGTTTGAGGTCGGTAAAGCGTGAATCTGCAAAGTGCGGTTCTCCACCTCATTGCACAATTGTTTGCAGCAACAAAGGCCTACGGAGTCGAGTGCATCCCCAGCACGTGAATAAAATGCGTCTTCCCTATACAACTCTCGTGCGTGAATTGTTGGACATATCTCTGTACATCACTTTACGCAGCAAGTCTGAGGCATGCGTCGGCACTAGTGTAACACCACTTTTGGGTTGTTTTACCCCTGAGCGGCACTTTTTTGCACACCATGGGCTAAATGGCCAGGTCACATGGACCCCGAAGGCTCAGAGAAGGTTGGGGGAGGGGACCCAGTGGAACAGCTGTTGGGAGACAGATGGTAGCCTCCCGTCAAGGCCATCCAGCGTGTTCTTTAACGTGCACAGGGTATGGCTCTCCCGCATACGGGGACCACGGCTTAACGTCCCATCCGACGGACGGCGGCCTTTCCAAGCCCATCGGTGTCCCCTACTGACCGTGGGCAGGGCGGGGAATTTTGCGGAGATAAATCTCAACGCTGACCCAGCTGGGACTCGAACCTGGGAACTACAGATTATGAGCCTGGCGCGCTACCGACTGAGCCACCCCCGCCCCATGTATGTGTAACAACCACGAACCTGTTATTTCTTCTAAGCAATGGTGAATCTAATTAAGGAGCTAATTAAAGAGCGACATTTATGTCATCGGAGTCGCGACACGACATTCGCCAGGGTTCAGCTCTGCATCATAAGTAATTACACGTGATTAGAAGAAGAACGTGCGTCGTTGCCTTAACACAGACCACCACATTTGGCTCAGTTCAAGTAGGATATTTAATTTCACGTGGCGAAATAAAAATCTGCGTCGTTCTCTTACGACGGCGCACCACAAATAAAATAGTAATTGTATTTGAGAGACGTGGGTTCGAGTTCCATTTTCGGCGAAACTCATTTTTTTTAGCAATATTATTTCTTGAACTTGTATTGTCAACAAGTAATCTGTGTCTTTATTATTGATTGATTCTTACAGAGTTATCAAATCCATAATTAGGCAACTTAACTCTCCGTCACATGCGGCGGGGGTGGCTCAGTCGGTAGCGCGCCAGGTTCGAATTCCAGCTGGGTCAGCGTTGAGATTTATCTCCGCAAAATTCCCCGCCCTGCCCACGGTCAGTAGGGGACACCGATGGGCTTGGAAAGGCCGCCGTCCGTCGGATGGGACGTTAAGCCGTGGCCCCGTGTGCGGGAGAGCCATACCCTGTGCACGTTAAAGAACACGCTGGATGGCCTTGACGGGAGGCTACCATCTGTCTCCCAACAGCTGTTCCAGTGGGTCTCCTCCCCCAACCTTCTCTGAGCCTTCGGGGTCCATGTGACCTGGCCATTTAGCCCATGGTGTGTAAAAAAAGTGCCGCTCAGAGGTAAAACAACCCAACAACAACAACTATCCGTCACACTTTTACCAAAATAACTTTTAAGTTTGAATAGCACACCCAGAAATATTTACAAGATTACTTACTAGATTTAGAAAATGTTTAAGAAAAGACGTTTATTTTAAAAAAAAAACGAATGCTTATTATTTTGTGGTCTTAGACAACAGCATTTTGGAATTTCGAAGAATATCAACATAAAATGCGCAGTATGTTTTGAATGCAGCAATTGACTTGAAATTACATTTCTATTCTCGAAAATAGAAATAAAAATCCTTCATTGGCGATTTTTCTGTTCTGGAAAAGGCGAAGAAATTGGAGCGGAAACTTTTGTGTCTGGCTTCTAGACGCTAACATGCCAATTGGATAGCCAATCAGCTCTCCGCAGAATCGTTGTGCTCGAGGCCAGAGTGGATTACTGCTTCCCTGGCGTCTTGTTATTTCTTCTTCTGGACGGCGAGAAGGGATTAGCGAGGCTAATGAACTGCACAGAAATAAGATGGCTTTTGCAAATGGAGAAAACTTCCGACGGAAGATTAACGCTGCGCGCATTTAAAAAAAAAAAACTTTTCCATTGCATTTCTCTACATATGGAAGCCATGCAGTCCGAAATATAGTCATTGCCTTATTTGGCTGAACAAAGAGTCTCAGATTCTGAAAAACATTTTAAATTTCTTCTTCGTTTTCGTGTTTGTTCTGCAAGAACTGTCAAATGGTTGCACGAATAATTTTCTTTTTTAAGTAAAGAAATTATTTATAAAAAGTAAGTTTCAAGTTTGAAGATAGTTCACTTTCAAACTGAACGTTCGGAAAAATAATGGTTTGAGACGTTTGATAAAAGTCTTAAAAAGGAAGGAAAAACTTGTTGATTCTTAAAAAACAAATAATTCAGTTCAAATCCTTTTCCTCAAACAAAAATGGGCGTGACACTGCCAGAACTACACTTGAAGCACGTCAACCATTACTAACAAAATTTATCGCAAAATTACACTTAAAAATATAATTATAAAATACAGTTAGTTTCTCAGAAATTTCATATCATTGCAACAGGCAATGCGCTCTTTTTTTAACTGTTCATAAAGAGTTCTCCCTGCCCACAGTCGGGAGGGGACACCGATGGGCTTGGAAATGCCGCCGTCCGTCGGATGGGACGTTAAGCCGTGGCCCCGTGAGCGGGAGAGCCATACCCTGTGCAGGTTAAAGAACCCGCTGGATGGCCTTGACGGGAGGCTACCATCTGTCTCCCAACAGCTGTTCCACTAGTTCCTCTCTTTCAACCTTCTCTGAGCCTTCGGGGTCCATGTGACCTGGCCATTTAGCCCATGGTGTGCAAAAAAGTGCCGCTCAGAGGTAAAACAACAACTCAACTCATAAAGAGTTTCTTTTTCATTGTCATTGAGGTTAGGCAGAAAATTATTTGGCTTCTTCCCGAACCTTATTAACGGGTGTGGTACGCCAAGAAACTAAACTTAAAACTCAGCATAAAATAAAATAAATACCCCCTCAAGCAGCTGCTTGCCACAGAGAGTTTATATGCCATAGTTGAAGGTCTGAGAGGATGGCAGGACCTCAGCAGAAAAACGACACATACATCCATGCCTTACCCGGGGCTCGAACCCAGGTCCCATAGATCAGGAGCGAAGCGCGCTAACCACTCGACCATGGGACGGCTTGACGTAGAAAATAAAGTTTAAAAGAACTTATTTTCGAGCAGCATCCTGAGTGATTCTCCTTATCTTCCGGTCGCCGTTCGTTTCCACAGGCTGTGGGAAGGAGAAGATGCAGTTATTGTTATCCGTCGATGTCCGTATACTTACGTTGACCTCAACATGTTTCGAAACACTTCGCTTCGTCCTCAGGAGAGGTTGAAAAGGCTGGACCGCAGTTGGAGGGAGTTATATGATTCTCGTCCAGATGTTTTGACATTACTTGTATGCCTTCCGTGCCCGGAAGACTGTAAATATTATATTTTGCCCTACGCTTTATTGCTGAGTGGACACTTCGAAGTGTTCTTTATTATGAATCGATGATAACTCCAAATGTTTGCCAAGTACTGCCAGAAGACTGAATAAGAAGGCAATAACGGTACTTTAAGGGCCTCAAACTGAAGGCATTCACACAAACAAATCAACCTGTACCTTGTCTATTGGTATAGTCGCTCAAAAAAGTATCCGAACACTATGGTTGATTGCAGAATTCGGAAAAATTATCTAGCAACGATTTTTTTTTAGAAATTAGTGATTTGGCAACCTTCGTGTCACGTGACACGAAGGTTGCCAGATCACTAATTTCTAGTAACTCTAAAAAAACTTTCTTTTAACTCTAAAAAAAAAGATATGCGAAATTCACGGTCTGCTGGAAGGTAAAATCACTGCATTGTCAAATAAAAGAAAAAAAAACTCATCTTTTGTGTAGAAAGGGGGGTTAAAATCATGAATGCGCATAAGACATCTTGTGAGAGAGAGCGAAGGTTTTTCCAATTGGAAAAAAAAAGCATTCTAAGAGACAGCAGGAAAAGATATATCTTGCAGAATATAAGTCGCTGTTGCTGGGGGCGCAATGGAAATAAACATGAGGAATAATTCATATCTGATTCCAGTTGTTGTTGTTGTTGTTGTTTTACCTCTGAGCGGCACTTTTTTGCACACCATGGGCTAAATGGCCAGGTCACATGGACCCCTAAGGCTCAGATAAGGTTGGGGGAGGAGACCCACTGGTACAGCTGTTCGGTGACAGATGTTAGCCTCCCGTTAAGGCCATCCAGTGTGTTCTGTAACGTGCACTGTGTATGGCTCTCTCTCGCGCACACGGGGCCACGGCTTAACGTCCCATCCGACGAACGGAGGCCTTTCCAAGCCCATCGGTGTCCCCTACTGACCGTGGGCAGGGCGGGGAATTTTGCGGAGATAAATCTCAACGCTGACCTAGCTGGGACTCGAACCTGGGAACTACAGATTACGAGCCTGGCTCGCTACCGACTGAGCCACCCCCGCCCTTATTTACGTCAGAATACTTGATGTCTGTAAACAGCGATATAGCAGATTTCAATAACTTTTTTTCGCTAGGATAATTAGTGGCCGTAAAAATAGGTGGAAACTAAGTCATGTTCAAAATGCTTCAATAGAAAACGAAATAATCGAAGTTTTATATGAAACTTAACTCTTTAATTGATGCTTTATATTCCAGTCTATTTATTTGTGATTGTAGTAGTCTCCCATTAGCTTGTGCTTCAAAGTGACAGTAGCAGCATAGGACAGTGCTCGAAACGAAACACAATATCTAAACGATCAGATTGTGGTTAGAAGCAAAATAGTCGACTTCCAACTGTAGGGTGAGAACTTTTAATAGAAGTAAAAAAAAAAGTTCTGCTTACATTAAAAGCAGACGGAAAAAACTAGAAGCGAAACTAAAATCATTTATTACATTATTGCATTATAACCAAACACTTAACACTCCATATGGGGCGGGGGAGGCTCAGTCGGTAGCGCGCCAGGCTCGTAATCTGTAGTTCCCAGGTTCGAGTCCCAGCTGGATCAGCGTTAAGATTTATCTCCGCAAAAATTCCCCGCCCTGCCCACGGTCAGTAGGGGACACCGATGGGCTTGGAAAGGCCGCCGTCCGTCGGATGGGACGTTAAGCCGTGGCTCCGTGTGCGGGAGAGCCATACCCTGTGCATGTTAAAGAACACGCTGGATGCCCTTGACGGGAGGCTACCATCTGTCTCCCAACAGCTGTTCCAGTGGGTCTCCTCCACCAACCTTCTCTGAGCCTTCGGGGTCCATGTGACCTGGCCATTAAGCCCATGGTGTGCAAAAAAGTGCCGCTCAGAGGTAAAACAACCCAACCCAACTTAACACTCCCTTTAATAGTTTTAAAATATCTAATACACTTGTGAGCAACGTTTTATTAGATATTATTCTTCCAAAAAAGTAATTTCAGATAGTGGCACTGAGGAACAGCAGCAGACGATGCAAAGCGGCATTCGACCATAAACGCATGGAATGGATGCTAAAGTAACCAGTCACAGTTGTTATTGTTTTCTAAAACCTGAATAGAATTTACTTTATGAAAAAAAGAGCTAGAGCACTTACGTAGTTTCGAATAAAACAGCAATTTCGATATATTTTTAATAATTCATTATTTCTGTTTCCTTTACACAGGTTTCGGCTTTTCAATTACTTCGTAGATTCACCATTTCTGACAAAAATGCCGTTGATATTCTTTATCATTGTACACTTCTGTTACTAGTAGAAATGAATTCGGATATTTTAATCCCAAACTTGCTAGGGACTTGAGTTAAAACATCACAGATGGCTTCGGGCACCGCCATAATTTAAATTACCTGTTTTGCTTACAGTTTGAAAGAAAAAAAGATAAATAAAGTAAGAAAAATAATTTCTTTTGATCCTGATTTGAACCTTTAAATTAGCTTTAAGCAATTAAAATTAATGGGATTATTCATGTCATCTCTTTGGCTCTCATTAATGAATCGCCCTTAGCATTTACAATAATGTTGCTGAAGAATATTTCTCTTTCTCTGAATTATTTCTGATATTTTATTGTTCGGAATAGAATTGGAAAAGATTTTTATTTTGACTTCGAATAATTAAAATTATTTTTAAGTTTGTGTCCCGTTTCTGACCTAGGAGAGGGTGCGGGATTTCGGGAAATCAATCTCAGCGCAAGCCCAGTTGTGACTCAAACCTTGGAATCAGTGGCGAAACAAGATCGTCATTGGCCTTGGTGCAAAACATTCGAATAGGGTTCTATGATATAGTATAAAATGGGTGTTACCCAGCACCATATGGGCCCCCAGCATTATTGGGGGGGGGGGGGCATTTCACCATTTTCACCAAAAATAGTTTCGCCCCTGATGCGAACTACAGATTTACGACCTGAAGCGCTACCGACTGAGCCAAATCCCGTCCTGTTTTCTAGGGATTGTCTTTCTCAGTTATCTACTTTTAAGGAGTTGTTTCTCAAATGTCTCAAAATATTTCTCCATGGAATTTCTTTCTAAGGGACATCGCTGTAAATAAACTCTCTCTTCCTCAGTAGATTCTGGGTTGGGTTGTTTTACCTCTGAGCGGCACTTTTTTGCACACTATGGGCTAAATGGCCAGGTCGCATGAACCCTGAAGGCTCAGAGAAGGTTGGGGGAGGGGACCCACTGGAACAGCTGTTGGGAGACAGATGGTAGCCTCCCGTCAAGGCCATCCAGCCTGTTCTTTAACGTGCACAGAGTATGGCTCTCCCACACACGGGCCACGGCTTAACGTCCCATCCGACGGACGGCGGCCTTTCCAAGCCCCTCGGTGTCCCCTACTGACCGTGGGCAGGGCGGGGAATTTTTGCGGAGATAAATCTCAACGCTGACCCAGCTGGGACTCGAACCTGGGAACTACAGATTACGAGCCTGGCGCGCTACCGATTGAGCCACCCAAGCCCTCTCAGGAGATTTTGTAAAAGTTTTTTTCTAAAGAATATCTTTCTAAGGCGTTCTTTTTTAAGGGCCGCTTTCCAACGAATTTCTTTCTCAGGAGAATTAACTTTAAGGAATTTTTTACAAGTGTTTTTTTTCTAAGCAGACATTAAGGAGTTTCTTTCACAGGAGACTTTTTCTAAAGAGTCATTCACTGAAGTCGTGAAGCGGCCAGAAGGAAAAGCTGACACAACCACTTCAACAACTTACACAACCACTTCAACGACTTACACAACCACTGATATCCGCAAAGTGTCAGGCTAAGGGTTGGCTCAATCGGTACTGCGACAGGCTCGTAATCTGCCCTCCCCAGTTTCGTGTTCCAACTGTGAGAGCACTGAGATTTATCTCTGATAACCCCCCCCCCCCCCCCTGCTCTCGATCACAAAAAGGACATCGATGTGCTTGGAAACGCCGCCATTCCGTCGGATGGAACGTAAGGCTGTGGCCTTGTCGTGTTCTGTAGAAATATATGCTATGCACGTTAAAGAACACGCTGAATGACCTTAATGGGAGACTCCTATCTGTCTGTTAATAGATGTCCATGGGGCTTCCTTCCCCCAACCTTCTCTGACCCTTGGGGTCGTTGTGAACTGGCCATGTAGACTATTGTGTGCAAAAAAAGTGACGCTGAGATGTAAAACAATACAACAAAAACAGCAAAGTATCCAGCAAATATCCAAGATGACAAAAGAATATCCATTTGTCATCTTAGGTATCCTCTGGATGGTGGTGGAATTGAACTTGAACCTGGGAACTTAATTCAGGAGCCCGTTGCATTTGCCAAGTGCAACAGGTAATCACCATGGTTTCCATTATGCTATGGTTTTCATAATCGCCATGGATTTCATTATGCTATGGTTTTCGGGGCGGGGGTGGCTCAGTCGGTAGCGCGCCAGGCTCGTAATCTGTAATTCCCAGGTTCGAGTCCCAGCTGGGTCAGCTTGAGGTTTATCTCCGCAAAATTCCCCGCCTTGCCCACGGTCAATAGAGGGACACCGATGGGCTTGGAAAGGCCGCCGTCCGTCGGATGGGACGTTATGCCGTGGCCCCGTGTGCGGGAGAGCCATACCCTGTGCACGTTAAAGAACACGCTGGATGACCTTGACGGGAGGCTACCATCTTTCCCCCAACAGCTATTCCAGTGGGTCCCCTTCTCTGAGCCTTCGGGGTCCATGTGACCTGGCCATTTAGCCCATTGTGTGCAAAAATGTGCCGCTCAGAGGTAAAACAACCCAACCCAAAGCTATGGTTTTCATTATGCTTTCCATTATGCTATTGCAAAAATCTAGACTCAGTATACTTTTTTATTGAAACCATGGAATTTTCAATTCAAATATTGTGTGCCAACTTTTCTTCTGTTTACTTAATTTAAACTTTGGACGAATATGTGCTTAACAACTACACATTCTTGCCCGTTCTTTTTAAATCTTTCCAAAGACTACTGAAAAATGATGAAAACACCGTCCTATGCTTTAAAGCTCTCAGAAAATATTTTTAACACTTATCACAAGTAAACTGAAGACATGACGCAGGTTTATAAAATTAATATTGATCCGCTGCTGCCTCAAAATTCCAATTTAAATTTTCTTCTTTAATAATCGCAACTGATGAGGATGAAGTAATGAAATTTATCAGGTGACCAAAAAAAATTCCCATGAGGAGTTTTTGCAAATTCCGACCTCTATTAACAAAATAAGAAAACATCTTCGAAATTAATGGTGAAATATTCAACATGCATAACTTTAGACCAGTTAATAGTCCTATGTAGTTTTGAATCGACGAATATTAGCGTTTGCGTTTTTTGAGTTTAAAAGTTTAATTCCTATGATCTTAAAACAGAATGCAAATGTTATTTAATCGAGACGTCTTATATTTGAAATATATATGTCACCGGCAAAGTTTGAAATCCGGCATTCTATAGAATGCCTAGGCATTGTATATAATGCCTAAAACTAGCCGGCAATGTATGAAACGATTGATATTTCACACATTTCCTAGGCATTCTATAGAATGCCAAAAGGCAAATCGGCAAAGTATAAAATACTCCCGGCAGTGATGTTTAATGTTGTAATGCGAGTCACGTGACTCTCGACGCTCGCCTCAAACAGAGAGCCAGAGCACTCAGTCCAATTCGAATTGACCAGTAAATGTTCCTCTGGGTCCCCTATAGGCTCACCCTGATTGCCAGATCCGCCAGTCCCTAGTTTCGGTAAAAAAGAGCGCCGTAGTTGGTCACTTTGGACACCAAAAAGACACCCTTCCATTCGGAAAAGCGCCCCCTAGCGTTGTAAGAGTGTAAAAGAGGGTTGCCTCAATAGGGATCCCAAAGTTTGAGAACCCTAGCTTCCATAGAAAGAGAGTTAAGGTCAAAACACAGATTAAAAAAAGTCATCAAAAAACGACATATCACAAGCATCTCGGAACTCCACTGAAATAGATTTGACAAGTAGTAAAGTGAAATACGAGTATCCTAACTCGAATTCTCTTCTATAGAATGCCGGCTTTTCATATATTGCCGGTAACACACATATATATATACATAGTTCTAGAAAAATTTTGAAAATTACAGTCGATGTGTATACTGTGTCACATATATATTTTAATATTTCATGTTGTTATGAACAGTCGATCAAAAAAGTATCCGAACATTATGATTGATTACAGAATTCAGAAAAATTACCTAGCAACGATTTTTTTAGAAATTAGTGATCTGTTCGTACGTACACGAAGGTTGCCAGATCATTAATTTCTAAAAAAATCGTTGCCAGATATGTTTTCTGAATTCTGTATAAACTATAGTGTTCGGATACTTTTTCGAGCGACTGTAGTTCCCAGGTCCGAGTCCCAGCTGGGCTAGCGTTGAGATTTATCTTCGCAAAACTCCCCACCCTGCTGCCCTCAATCAGTAGGGGACATCATTGGGCTTGGAAAGACCGTCGTCCTCCGGAAGGGATGTAATGCCGTGGTCCCTTGTGCGCTAAAGCCATACTCTGTGCACCTTAGAGAACACGAAGAAAGCAGATGGTAGTCACTGTCAAGGCCATCCAAACAGCTGTCAGTGGGTCTCCTCCCCCAACGTTCTCTGAGCTCTCGAGTTTGTGACCTGACAATTTAATCAACTGTGTACAAAAAGTGCCTCTCAAAGGTGAAACAATCCAACCCATGCAGTAGTAGAATTTTTAATTATAATTTTCGTTATGAACAAATATACACAAACATCGCGTTTTGTCATTTTTTCTTATATGTTTGTATAACAACTCACACAGTTAATAATTAGACTTGCAAATTTATGTTTTATTTTGAACATGGATAATTTGGGATTAAACTAAGTTCACTATTCAGAATCTAAAATTGTAGGATAACGTTTAATGCATTTAGTTCTTATTTCTCGACCTACCCACATTAAAGAGTAATTGTATCAATCTAGATAAGAATTAATGACTTTAAGTTCTTTTATAGAACAGAAAAAGCACAAATATATTAGTTCCCAATAGGAATATGCGAAAATAGTTGGAACATCAACGAATGTCAATAATGAATATCACTGGTTAGTATAATTGCAATTTACTTCGTAGAAACGGATAGATTATTGCAATCTGTGGACAACAGGTATAGCGATGTAATTCTTTTAAATATTGTGTTTCACTTGCAACAATGAGATAAGTGTTTAAATCGGATACTAATAAAGTAGTCATAAAGCAACAAGTTTCTTACCCGACTTTCTCTCTCTCTCTCTGCGGTGGCGGCTCAGTCGGTAGCGCGCCAGGCTCGTAATCTGTAGTTCCCAGGTTCGAGTCCCAACTGGGTCAGCGTTGAGATTTATCTCCGCCAAATTTCCCCGCCCTGCCAACGGTCAGTAGGGGGCACCGATGGCCTTGAAAAGGCCGACGTTCGTCGGATGGGACGTTAAGCCGTGGCCCCGTGTGCGGGAGAGCCACACCCTGTGCACGTTAAAGAACACGCTGGATGGCCTTGACGGGAGGCTACCATCTGTCTCCCAACAGCTGTTCCAGTGGGTCCCCTCCCCCAACCTTCTCTGAGCCTTCGGGGTCCATGTGACCTGGCCATTGAACCCATGGTGTGCAAAAAAGTGCCGCTCAGAGGTAAAACAACCCAATCTCTCTCTGCATTTATGATCTTTTTAGGTCAGAAATGTGCTACTTATGGCGCATTCATTTTAGAATGACTTGAGAAAGTTTCTGAATTTAGTCACCTTTCTTTGATTGGCCCACGATAATTGCATCTAAACACGGAGTTGGTTTCCATTTCAATAATTTTATATCATTTGGGTTTTCACAGAGTTTCAGAATAATAAAGTAAAAATTCACTTCGTCAGATTATGATGTTGTGACAACAGATGAAATGATTCAGTAGTAAATTCTCAACATTACAATATGATCAAGCACAATGGTAACAGCAATTGGTTCAAAATAGTCTTCCTAATCTGAGACAAAAAATAGTAACGCAAGATTTAGCACTCTATAGTTATAGAAATAGATTCTTCCGAAATCATTATTTATATCAAGCCTTTTAATATTCAAACGATATTCCGGCAAAAGCTCAGTGTACTACGGTTGGGTTGGGTTGTTTTTTACCTCTAAGCGACAATTTTTTGTACACCATGGGCTAAATGGCTAGGTCATAAGGACTCCGAAGCTCAGAGAAGGTTGGGGGAGGGTTGGGAGACAGATGGTAGTCTCACTTCAAGGGGGCGGGGGTGGCTCAGTGGGTAGCGCGCCAGGGCAACACCTCCTACAAGAGAAAGAACTTCTCAACATTCAAATATAATCAATTAAATATTTTAAATAAAAATGCATTGTGAATGTTGCATCTTAACGTGAATGAGAGTTTAATAAAATGTATTAATTCACCATTTCAAACAACTGTCTCTATTGTAAGGTGTCTCTCCTACAGATATTTCTAGTTTGTTTATGAAATTAGAGAACAGTGATTCCCAACTGGTGTGTTCCTTCTAAGATCCAGGTGTGTCGTGAAAATATGAAAAACTATAATACTGCCTAATAACACGGCAACGTCAAGGTAAGGGGACTATATCACAAGCATGTCACGTAAATAAAGGATTTCAGAAATGACACCAAATTAAAAGGTTCGAAAACCCTGTTACAGAATCATGGTTTTATTTCTGTGAAGTTTCTAAAAGAGGAGGCATGAATCCTTATTATTTTGTAACCTAAGCACATATTTTTATATAGCTAAATATATATAGATATGCTCCACCACTGCATAAAATCCCATAACAAAAAGCAGACTAATTTGTTAAAATAGATAATTCTAAGTATGTCTCAATTCAGTACCACTGTTACATAGTATAACTTGTACAAGTACCTCTTAATACTAACCATTTTATCACAATTGTGTACTATAAAATTAACATTAACATAGTTATTTAATTTTGTAAATGATATGGTACATGTTGTATGTTATAGCTTTGTAATATTTATGGCTAAATCATTTACTTTATCTCCAATATGAATTAGGTCACTCTTAACCTTAGCAAAATTATTGAGGTACTATGTAACCACAGTTTTGGGGCGGGGGTGGCTCAGTCGGTAGCGCGCCAGGCTCGTAATCTGTAGTTCCCAGGTTCGAGTCCCAGCTGGGTCAGCGTTGAGATTTATCTCCGCAAAATTCCCCGCCCTGCCCACGGTCAGTAGGGAACACAGATGGGCTTGAAAGGCCGCCGTCCATCGGATGGGACGTTAAGCCGTGGCCCCGTGTGCGGGAGAGCCATACCCTGTGCACGTTAAAGAACACGCTGGATGGCCTTGACGGGAGGCTACCATCTGTCTCTCAACAACTCTTCCAGTGGATCCCCTCCCCCAACCTTCTCTGAGGCTTCGGGGTCCATGTGACCTGGCCATTTAGCCCATGGTGTGCAAAAAAGTGCCGCTCAGAGGTAAAACAACCCAACCCATGTAACCACAGTTACATAGTGCTCTCATTTTAACATACTTATTTAAATTATTTTATATATATATATACATTTTATGAATGATATGGTAAATTTTTCAGCTTTGAAATATTTGTGGTTAAATCATTTAATTTGTATCTCAAATATGAATTAGGTCAATACTATTTACCATCAAAATTTTGAGGGTTTCAGCCCAAAATGTTACTGAAGTATTGTAAACATATTAATATTTCTATGTTCCACGAACAAAAAATCATTAGTTAAAATCTTTCGTCTCAAACTGTAAATACAGAATAATTTTAATGAACTAAAAATTACTATAATGTTTAAATTCTGATACGTAAACAATGAAAGCAAGAATCACAAAAGATTATGATAGATAGCTAATGTAAATTGGAAATAGGTCGTTCACAGATTCTCTTCAACAACAATCAATTTCAAAAATGCAGGCTTCAATAGTGGACATCAATAATAAAGTAATCGGTTTTTAATAATGTGAATGCAAAAATATGATTAATTTGCATATCCCGTGGCCGAGTGGTTAGCACGCTTGGTTACTGATCTATGGGACCTGGGTTCGAGCCTCGGATAAGGCATGGATGTTCGTGTCGTTTTTCTGCTGAGGTCCTACCATCCTCTCAGGCCTTCTACTCTGGCATATAAACTAACAGTCTCCTGTCAGACCTCTGTGGCAAGCAGCAGCTTGAGTGGGTATTTATTTATTTTTTTTTTATTTCAGATCTACAGATGAAATGATTATTAACTTGATTTTGCAATAACTCGGAAGACGGCTGCCAAAAAATAGCAATTCGTAGTGATTTGTATGCTTTAAATATTAAGAACGAAAAAAAAGTCTTGTTTGTAACGTTCCTATACATTACGAACAGTTCCAAAATTTTAAACTGAACATTAGACACGAAACTACCGCCGCCATTTTTTCGTAGCGAACTACAGCTTGTAATACTCTATTATATACATACACATATACGATTTCCCATTCATCAACTTGCACGAAAAATTTAATCAAAAATTAAACTTCTTTATTACAGATATAAACTGCATTAAAGTTAACTTACTTTTGAACTTTCAGTTGACGCGAAATTCTTTCTTGATATTGCAGCCAATGTCTTCACGAATCTTCATCTTTTGGAAATCCTAACACTGAAACTTTTCGCTCATTCCTTGCCCCGGCAATATGGTACGCAACAACGAAAGGGCATTATTATTTCACACAGGAAAAAAATTATGAAACACGTGTTGATTAGCGCGTTACTTCGATAGCCACTTCACTCATTCCTGTGAACTGAGCTAACCTAACTACGTAATCTGTCTGGCATGGGGTAGCATGGGAAGCACTTGGGTCTAACTAGGGTGACGTCATCATTATTCTGTGACGTATTGTTTGGCCTTGTCTTC
Source organism: Ryuthela nishihirai (assembly GCA_038380435.1). Classification (NCBI taxonomy): domain Eukaryota; kingdom Metazoa; phylum Arthropoda; class Arachnida; order Araneae; family Heptathelidae; genus Ryuthela; species Ryuthela nishihirai. The sequence goes on along the minus strand of JAWZYU010000001.1, from coordinate 17,346,626 downwards.
TAGGAGGTGTTGGCCAGGCTCGTAATCTGTAGTTCCCAGGTTCGAGTCCAAGCTTGGTCAGCGTTGAGATTTTTCTCCGCAAAATTTCCCGCCCTGCCCACGGTCAGTAGGGGACACCGATGGGCTAGGTAAAGGCCGCCGTCCGTCGGATGGGACGTTAAGCCGTGGCGCCGTGTGCGGGAGAGCCATACCCTGTGCACGTTAAAGAACCCGCGGGATGGCCTTGACGGGAGGCTACCATCTGTCTCCCAACAGCCGTTCCAGTGGGTCTCCTCCCCCAATCTTGTCTGAGCCTTCGGGGTCCATGTGACCTGGCCATTTAGCCCATGGTGTGCAAAAATAGTGTCACTCAGAGGTAAAACAACCCAACGCAAACAACCCTCCCGTCAAGGCCATCCAGTGTGTTCTTTAACGTGCATAGGGTATGAGCTCTCCCGCACACGGAGCCACGGCTTAACGTCCCAGCCGACGGACGGCGGCCTTTCCAAGCCCATCGGTGTCCCTTACTGACCGTGGGCAGGGCGGGGAGTTTTGCGGAGAGAAGTCTCAACGCTGCAATGTACCAGAAATTACAATATATCGTAGGTTAGGAGATTGCAACTTCACCATTAATGATATCGGGATAATTTTCTCCTACATTTTAATTAGTAATATCGTTTTCATTTTTGTGTTACAATTTGCAAATTGTTATTTAAAGAAATTCTTCGGTAAAACCGAACTCTTCTAAAAAAATTAAGTGATGTAGATTGAATTGATAGGACCACCAACGAAACCATAAGAAATGCTCATTGAAATGATAGAAATATGAAATAAAGCAGGTAAACACCCCCCAACATCACTAATCAATGTAAATAGATTTATAATGAAATATAAATAAACCAGTCAATAAACTAAATGAAATATATTGAAGTGTTTTGAATAAAGTATCAACAGAGTGATGTACTTTTAATTACAAAGCGTAAATTTCCCACTAGGATTGTTTACTCAAAAAAGTGAGATGAAATCCAATTTCACAAAGGAAGAAAAGTGCGTTATTTTCTGTCCCAAATAAACAAGGACGAGAATTTCTAATTTACTCTAAGGAGCGGTTTTGTCGTCTTTGAATCTTAATGAAGGCGAATCCAGTGCCTTTTCATTTCTTTGATCGAAGTCAGATCAACATTTCTCCTTCTGAATTTCTATCAGGGCATAGTTAAATTTTCAAATTTTCTGCTGAGACGTTTTCTTATTAGGTGTTGGCACACATTACGTGCAAAAGCAATATTTTTGGTGGTGCTGGGATGAAAATGGTGAAGAGAACAGTGAAGTACAATTAAGGGATTTATTTTCGTTGATAGTTGGTTTCATATATTTGCAGATGATGATTTTACAAATCGGTGATAAAAATGAACAAGATGTCGAGATTTGTAATACTGTTAACATGAGTGGAAAAAATATCAGAATTGCAGTATTTTCCATCGACACTTTTTTTTCCTGAAAAATGCCTCTAAATTATCATCATCATCCTCAAGCAGCCATGGGCTACGGAGGTCCAACCAGACCGTGCAATTTAGTTCTCCAAGCAAGTCTATCCTGAGCTACATCTACTGCATCTGGCCACTGCACAACAATTCTAACAAGGTCCTATTTGACATTGTCAGCCCACCGCATCCTAGGTCTCCCCTTCTTTCTGAGGCCTTTAGGCACACTGTTCATAACCCTATTCGCCAATCTATAATTATTCATACGGGCAACATGGCCAAACCAACGGAGTCTCTCTCTGCACAATATGCTGCTTAAAGGAGGTTGCAAACTCTTTTGCCTAACCTCACCATTAGTTACAAAGTTGAACCACCTAATGCCCAAGATACTGCGTAAGCATCTGGAATCAAAAGCATCTAGTTTCCTGTTATCTTGTTTACAAAGTGTCCAAGTTTCGCTACCATAACTAACCCTAGAAAGAACCAAACTATTATACAGTCTAATTTTAGTCTTTAGGTGTATACGCCTATTTCTCCACACTCTCCATAGGTTCTTAAAAGTCCCGGCAGCAATCCCTATTCGTCTGTTAATCTCATGCCGCACATCACCATTATCTGTTACATAGCTCCCAAGATAATTAAACTGTGACACCTGCTCAAGACTGCAGCCATTCAGATTAATGAATCACAGCCTGCCTGACCAATTTTCATCACTTTAATTTTCTCTCTGTTTATAACCAAACCTACTCTACTACCAGTTTCATCAACAGCTCGAACGAAAGAGTTCAAGTGAAAAGGAAATTGGAAAGCTTAAAATGGGAAGTACAAAATATGTTCGAATATAATAAGATGTGCAGTGGGGAAAACCAAGCTAACGGGTGAGGAGGCGCCATGTTGTACGTTGCCATAGCGATGGAGCACCGATCTGTCGTGGAAACCTGCACTCTTATACTGCTGAAGACTGCACTTTATTCAGCTGAAGGTAAAAGAGATGTGAGTCTCAGTAGGCTTAGCGTAGTATGCTAAACCCTAATGGTTTTCTGCAGGCAGATTACCTAAAGAGTTCGTTCAAGTCGTACTATTCCTCGCAACTCAATTTTTCATTTTTCACCACTCTCACTGAAATTCACCACAACACACGCTATGTTATCAAACAGGTATACAGGTAAGAGATCTTATCAAAACAACATGGGCATAACCTTGTTTAAAAACGGTGAAGACAGTGCAGCAGCAGCAAAGCGTAATGGGACCAATTGAGATAACGAGACTGAGCAGGTGACGAAACGATGATTCTTGAAAATGCACCTATGTTAAATAATCTAGTGTAAAGTTGTGTTGGGTTGGGTTGTTTTACCTCTGAGCGGCACTTTTTTGCACACCATGGGCTAAATGGTCAGGTCACATGGACCCCGAAGGCTCAGAGAAGGTTGGGGGAGGGGACCCACTGGAACAGTTGGAGAGACAATGTTGTTGGGAGACAGATGGTAGCCTCCCGTCAAGGCCATCCAGCGTGTTCTTTAAAGTGCACAGGGTATGGCTCTCCCGCACACGGGGCCACGGCTTAACGTCCCATCCGACGGACGGCGGCCTTTCCAAGCCCATCGGTGTCCCCTATTGACCGTGGGCAGGGCGGGGAATTTTGCGGAGATAAATCTCGACGCTGACCCAGCTCGGACTCGAACCTGGGAACTACAGATTACGAGGCTGGCGCGCTACCGACTGAGCACCCCCCCCCCGCCCCCGAAGTGTAAAGTAAAAATGTATTGTACATATATCGGAAAAATGACACATATTGTTTGAAATCTCTGTAGTGAGTAAGTCGTTATCGATTTTTGTATTAATTCCTTCAGTGGTCCAGACAAACCATATGGTTTTTGGGTTCATTCATAATTTTCTATGTTATAAATGGTATATGATGATAAAATAAAATTGATTGATTGATTGATCAATTTATGACTGAAACATCAGCCAAGATGCAATTGTTGATCTATGGCCCTATTGGCTGATTGACAAGTAACTGATAAATCGACAAATCAATCGCCTGTAAGAATCCTAGATGTCTCAACTGCTCAATCTCAAGCTCTCAGTTGCTTCCGCCTGAGATAGTGGAATATACCAATACTGAATTATACTGCAACGTGAAATAATTAATTATTATAGCTCATATAATATTTTGCATTTGAAACAAAAGAATGTTATTTTTTCTGCCTGAAATATTAATGGTTACTTTAAAGTTGTACAGTCCCCGCCTTGCCCACAGTCAGTAGAGGACACCGATGGGCTTGGAAAGGTTACAGTCTGTCGGATGGAGCGTTAAGCCGTGGTCCCCTGTGCGGGAGAGAGCCATACCCTGTGCACGTTAAAGAACACACTGGATGACCTTGACGGGAGCTACCATCTGCCTCCCAACAGCTGTTACAATGGGTCCCCTCCCCCAACCTTCTCTGAGCTTTCGGGGTCCTTGTCACCTGGCCATTTAGCCCACGTTGTGCAAAAAAGTGCAGCTCAGGGATAAAACAACCCAACCCACGTGGAAAAATGTCCCCAAATCTTTATCTTTCCTTTGATACCAAGGACAAAATTGTTACTTTCCTTTTGTTACTAGTCTTGAGCTTTTTTACCGTCTTGAGCTTTTTATCCTTTTTTTTTTACCGTTTTAAAATCGATGCCACTAAAGGCATCGATTTTAGAAGATTTTAATTCGGCATCCTAAAAAGCCACAAACTAAAGTGTAACTGCATATTTCGATTTATTTTTGTACTTTTATTGCTTTCTAACCTGTATATGCAAGTCTTTATATTATTATTATAATTTCGACATGATTCTTCTGCTTGACCTATATCATTTAACATTACTAATAATATATCATTGTCAAATATAATTGTTAACGAAGTTATACCTTTACGTATATTTCTGGGATTCATCCAAACGAAATTTCCAGTACCGGTGACGACTGATTTTAATCTAGTCGGCAATGCTTTTTGAACAGTCCGAACTGCGTAACGATGAAAGGCTTTAGGTTTGGTTGTTTTACCTCTGAGCGTCATTTTTTGCGCACCATAGGCTAAATGGCCAGGTCACAAGGACTCCGAAGGCTCAGAGAAGGTTGGGGGAGGGGACCCACTGGAACAGCTGTTGGGAGACAGATGGTGTCCTCCCGTCAAGGCCATCCAGCGTGTTCTTTAACGTGCACAGGGTATGGCTCTCCCGCACACGGGGCCACATCTTAACGTCCCATCCGACGGACGGCGGCCTTTACCAAGCCCATCGGTGTCCCCTACTGACCGTGGGCGGGGCGGGGAGTTTTGCGGAGATAAATCTCAACGCTGACCCAGCTGAGACTCGAACCTGTGAACCGAATTATACTGCAACGTGAAACGCTGGATGGCCTTGAACGGTTACGAGCCTGGTGCGCAGACCGACTGAGCCACCCCCGCCCCCACGATGAAAGGCATCACGTTTAAAATACCTAGTTTATTATGCAGACTTTGACTACATCCAATGAAGCAGAAGGTAATTATCGTTTTTAGGAGAATTCAGTAGCGTATATACCTAAGATACCACTGCGGCTGGGAATTTGACCCCTCTCTTATTAAGAAATTATGTAGCAAAATTGAAAAGATATTTTAATTTTACGTAAATGACAGCTTTCGTTTATTTGTCCCCCAAATACACAAAGTAAATTCTTGGATGTATCACTGATAAAGAAAACAAGGAGAGTAATATTAAAATGAATTCTTTCTGGAAGCGCTTGAAAGCTATCAGAAACAAATGCAGTTCCAAAACACTGCTCTAAGGCTAAACACATGTTATAGCAGGGCTAGCGTAGTGGAAGCAATTGAGACAATGAGACTGCGCAGTTGACGAAATGATGATCCTCTAAGGTCATTGGCTGATTGAGCAATCAGTCACTTTTCAATCGACCAATGATCTATGATCAAATTGTTGATCCATGACACTATTGACTAATTGACAAATAACTGATAATTCGATAAAACAATCACCTGTAAGAGTCATAAATGTCTCAACTGCGCAGTCTCAAGGTCTCAGTTGCTTCCACTGACGCTTCGATCCTGTGTATAGTATGTACAGTCGCTCAAAAAAGCATCAGAACGTTATGGTTGATTACAGAATTCAGAAAAAAATATCTGACAACGTTTTTTTTAGAAATTAGTGATCTGGCAACCTTACACGAAGACTACCAAGATCACTAATTTCTAAAAAGATCGTTGCCATACATTTTTCTGAATTCTGTAATCAACCATAGCGTTCAGATACTTTTATGAGCGACTGTACAACATGACGTAACTAAGCACGAAAAGATTATTTTATTGGTAAATCGGTGTATTCTGTTTTCTACAGAGTTAACAAAAATAATATAAGTTGATGGGCGGGTTGTTTTTCCTCTGAGTGGCCCTTTTATGCACTCAATGGTCTTAATTGCCAAGTCAAAAGGACCCCGAAGGCTCAGAGAATGTTGGGGGAGGGGACCAACTGGAACAACTGTTGGGAGACAGATGGTAGCCTCCCGTCAAGGCCATCCAGCGTGTTCTTTAACGTGCACAGGGTATGGCTCTCCCACACACGGGGCCATGGCTTAACGTCCCATCCGACGGACGGCGGCCTTTCCAAGCCCATCGGTGTCCCCTACTGATCGTGGGCAGTGCGGTGAATTTTGCGGAGATAAATCTCAACGCTGACCCAGCTGGGACTCGAACCTGGGAACTACAGATTACGAGCCTGGCGCGCTACCGACTGAGCCACCCCTGCCCTCTCAGAGAAGGTTGAAGAAGGGGATCCACTAGGCATGTTTTAAGAGATAAATGCAAGCCTCATGTCAAGGTCATCCAGTGTGTTCTTTAAGGTGCACAAGGTATGGCTATCCTGCACAAAGGAACAGAGCTTAACGCTCATCCGACTGACTGCGCCATTTCCAAGCGCAATGGTGTCCCATTTTTCACCAATGACGCCGTGGAGATCAGCGGACATAAATCTCAACTCTGGCACAATTGGAATTCGAACCTGAAAATTTCTGATTATGGGACTGACACGAACCGTCTGAGCCAATCACCTTGTACAGTCGCTCAAATAAATATCCGAACACTACGGTTGATTACAGAATTCAGAAAAAAATATCTGGCAACGAATTTTTTAGAAATTAGTGATCTGGCAACCTTCGTGTCACGTGATTACAGAATTCAGGAAGACTATCTGGAGCGTGTACAGGCTCTGTACACGCTCCAGTTACCGTTCACAGAAAACTGGAGCGTGTGCAGTTACTGCACACGCTCCAGTTTGCTGTGAACGGTAACTGCACACGCTCAATATTTCCGTGAGTGAGCCCACACGATCCAGGTTTTTGTGAGCTCACACGATCCAATGTGCTGTGAACATTAATTGCAACCGCTCCAGTTTGCTGTGAACGGTAACTGCACACGCTCCATATTCATTGCATTATATATTCATACGCATTATATACTGCTCACAAAAATTAGGGGATATTTCAAAATGAATATGAAGCGATAATATATCCCCTAATTTTTGTGAGCAGTATATACATTAAAAAAAGTATCCGAACACTATGATTAATTACAGAATTCAGACTATATATCTGGCAACCTTCGTGTACGTACACGAAGGTTGCCAGATCACTGATTTCTAAAAAAAATCGTTGCCAGATATTTTTTCTGAATTCTATAATCAACCATAGTGTTCGGATATGTTTTTTGAGCGACTGTATTCAATTCCCAGGTTCGTAATCATCAATTATCTTCACGTGTAATATATGCTGGTAAAGATCTGAAAAAATATTTGACTGAGTTAGATAAAACAGTAATCGTAAATCCTATCACTTAAAACAGGTGGTTTTGTCATATTTGCGGGAAGATTAAAAGCTATTTACTAATCTATGTTGATAGCAAGAATATAAATATCAGTTGAAAGGTTATTCTTTCTCCAAGGAAGAGACTTTAGTTAATATCGAATAGATAAAAATATGTCAGCTCTAAATTTATATTGTTAATAAAGCTACTAAGCTCTCTAAGGTAATCCTCATCTAATCTTGTAATATGATATTCTTTTCTTTAACAGCAATTGCGTAAAAATGTAAAAAAAATACATCTTGTTACAAGAATGCGAATTTCCTGAACCAGTTTTATGTTTTTCGAAAGAACTGATCAGGACACTGAATCTGTAAAGGCATTAACCATATTGCTTTTGAAGCCTGACTAGATTATGTTTATAAGGGGAGTTCACCGAAGCTGTAAAGCCTGGGTTAATCACCTGATACTTAGAGAAATCGCACCGTTTGTTCATTCATCTTCTTTTTCTGCAATCAACTGCACTGAGTATTTTTCTCGTTTCCTTTTCTTCTATTTTCGGGGCGATTACCGATGGTCATCAAACTTCAGCAGACCGCACCTTGGTCACCAACGTTGTGGAAAACGCTCAATTACGTCATCTGCGTGACCGCGCGCAGCCCCCACGAGAGTCGCTTCACTCAAGCAGAACTCGAGCTAACGAGTGAGGAGGCGCCATGTTGTCCGTTGCCATGGCGATGGAGCACCGGTCTGCGGTGCAAACCTGCACCACGATGCACCACCCACCTTCACGACGTGAGAGGAGAGAGCGTGGATTTGACTTTAGGGTGGAGCTGGATAGAAGAGGATGGCAGCATGTGTTGATGACCTCAATATATAAACATTGACTAATTGATCGTTCTTTTCCTTTCAGGATAATGGCGACAGCTCTCTTTTTTAGTTTTCTTGTGATGTGATGAATGCGATGATAGTGATGATTATGGGCTGCCTGCCTTGCTGGGATAGACTAAAGGTTATTTTGCAAATGTTGTGGATCTGAATATAACACACCGTTCACATTAAAACCAAACTTTAATGTTTTATTCTAAGTATAAAATAGCTGGGATATTCGGTTGAAAGAACATTTTATCTAGAAAAGCTGTCTTCGCTTCAGGTTTATCCTTTCAAAGATCATCAGTATTTCCTTTCACCAAAATATCGGAGGAAGAATATGATAATGATGATGAGAAAGCGGCATCGCAAAGGGAGAGGCAGGAGGTATTCTTTACCGAAGCATGGATGCAAAAAGGATGATGGTTAGATGAACTGTGTAGAGAAAATGGGATGTGAAAAATATGTTCGAATATAATAAGATGTGCTGTGGGGAAAACCAAGATAAAGCCAGATCTACTTTTCAAATTAGTTCGCATTAAATTATTGCGCTTTTATGAATTTAAAAAAATCAGAAATACACGAATTAAAGGCTTTCGCCTAACTCAGCCGAAGATCATAATTTCGGAACTTGTAAAGAGATATTTTACGAGGAGATTTTTCCCTTGGAATTCCGTTAATAGGCAAAAGGAAGATCTCAATGTGTTTTCGGAATTCAGTTCGGTATCCGAGAAGGGAGGCGATTATCAAGGATCGAAAGATCTTCTGGTGAATGTTAGAACCACATCGTTTCCAAAGAAACAACTTGGCAGCCATTAGCAAATGATCTTTAGCCTATGATTTATGAAAATTGTCGAAGCTTCATCAGCGCAGTCTCAGTCTCTCCACTCAACACCAATTATTTTTCACGGCGTAGAGACAATGAAAAAAGTTGGTTTCGTGAGCTCGGAAGTTGAGAACCACTTCTTTGATGGACTAATGAATCCTGAACTTACTTACCCTGAGCAGCGCTTTTTCACACAATGTGTTAAACCGCCAAGTCACAAAGACCCCAAATGTTCAGAGAAGATAGTGGAAGGGAAACCACTACACAGCTGATAGAAGGACAGATGGAAATCTCCCATCGAGAGCATCCTGAGTGTTCTTTAAAAATGCACGGCGTAAGGTTCTCCTGTGCACAGGAACATAGCTTAATATCCTATTCGACTGACGGTGACCTTTCCAAACCGATATATAGCCCTCCCCTTTATCACTGAGAGTTAAGACTTAGTCTCTGTTTTTGTCCAAGTAAGTTAGTTGTTTAGTCCAAGGAACATCAGTTTAGGAGCCTGGAACACTACTGACTGAGCTAATCCGTACCCCGCTGAAAAGATATTCGCCTCTTTCAAATTTAAAGAAAACATGCTTATTAGTGTATTAATCAACCAAAGGACGAGATGTGAATGTCAATGGCGCAAAAAATTATTATTTCGTTTTATTTCGCCCTAAACTAACTCTTTGAATAAACTCCTATCGATTTCGCTGGTGAGTCGAGTCCCTTTAACTTCAAATCTATTAAAATTATAAATTTAGGATTCTCTGCATGTTAATCCTGAAGTGCGTTTACCATTTGCTGACTGTACACACAGAAGGTTAATCGCTTATGAAACATGCCTTCTAGACAGGATTACTAATACGTCTAAATCAAGTGATTACAAAGCACAGAGCTCGTTCAAATTGCAATTGAAGTGAATTTCGTGAACGCTTCACAATCCACGAGCAAAGTGACCATTTGTCAATTCTTCGAACTTTGACAGAATACGATGTACGTTGTATTGGAAGACATCAATCACTGGACGATACAAGATCATGATGCGAAGAATATCGATTCTGCGGAAGGATTCATAAAGCTGGCATTTCCTACTGGAGTGTGTTTCGCGCAACTCTTACACTACTGGATAAAATTTGCTCGCTTATCATATGGGTAGAAACATCGTTAACGAATACTTCGCTTTTAAATTAATCTACATTAGCTTTACTTCTCTTCATTTGGCAATGACAAAAAATGTTCCGGAAGTTGAATTAATCTTGCATAAAGTTGACGTCATGCTTATTCTTAAAATAAAAGCCACTAAATTCTTAAAAATATCTTATTTTTATTGAAAAAGTTTCGCTTAAAATCTTCTGACAAAAGTATCATGCATGTTGAACTGACATTTGGGCAAAAGTCCGTCAAATATTGGTTGCACAATAAAAATTAAGCTTATTTTATTATTTCGAAATTCCAGATGTAGCTACAAGGCTCATACAATTAGAAGAATATTCATAAGGAGAGTTGTATGTCAAGTCAAGTCTGTAATTCAGTTCACAAGTCACCGGCTTTGACTGTTTCACTCTCGCAACTACAAAGAAATGAATCCTTATGAAGTTATCCAACATATAACCATCCCAAAGTATTCAGGCGTACGTTGATGTTGTTTAACTCTGAGAGGCACTATTTTGTGGCTAATTGGCTAACTGGCTAATTGGTCAAGTCATAGGGACCTCAAAGGCTCAGAGCTACTAGATAAAGGAAAGGATCCATTGGATCCAGTGTGTTTTAATGTGCAAAAAATAAAGGTTTTGTTGCACGAGGAACCACGGCTTGAAGTGCAGCTCGAAAGGAAGTTTTTCCAAATTCCTTGGTGATTTACTTCTCACCAAGCAGAGCAGAGATTAGAGGAGAAAATTTCAATCCAAGTGCAGTGAGGACTCCAACTTTTCCCAATCTCATTGATGTTCCCTTTCTCATCGAGTGGTAGAGCAGAGATTAGAAGAGAAAATATCAATTCAAGTGCAGTGAGGACTCCAACTTTTCCCAATCTCATTGATGTTCCCTTTCTCATCGAGAGGTAGAGCAGAGATTAGAAGAGAAAATTTCAATCCAAGTGCAGTGAGGACTCCAACTTTTCCCAATCTCATTGATGTTCCCTTTCTCATCGAGAGGTAGAGCAGAGATTAGAAGAGAAAATATCAATTCAAGTGCAGTGAGGACTCCAACTTTTCCCAATCTCATTGATGTTCCCTTTCTCATCGAGAGGTAGAGCAGAGATTACAAGAGAAAATATCAATTCAAGTGCAGTGAGGACTCCAACTTTTCCCAATCTCATTGATGTTCCCTTTCTCATCGAGAGGTAGAGCAGAGATTACAAGAGAAAATATCAATTCAAGTGCAGTGAGGACTCCAACTTTTCCCAATCTCATTGATGTTCCCTTTCTCATCGAGAGGTAGAGCAGAGATTAGAAGAGAAAATATCAATTCAAGTGCAGTGAGGACTCCAACTTTTCCCAATCTCATTGATGTTCCCTTTCTCATCGAGAGGTAGAGCAGAGATTAGAAGAGAAAATTTCAATCCAAGTGCAGTGAGGACTCCAACTTTTCCCAATCTCATTGATGTTCCCTTTCTCATCGAGCGGTAGAGCAGAGATTAGAAGAGAAAATTTCAATCCAAGTGCAGTGAGGACTCATCAACATACGAGCCTGGAGCAATATGAATGAGTCAAGTAACGACCTTTTCGTTCTAGGATTAGATTGGTTTGACCCATGAATTTTAATATTGCTATCAAATCTGGCCAGAATTGTTCCACATGCCGATATTTCCTCTAAGTCTTATAACAGATCCTCTTAAAACTATATAATCTGATAGCTACAAGACCAGCTTGACAATGAAATCCCGTGGAAAGCCAATTTCTTAAAGTGTTTATCTAGGATTTTACTGTTACTAGAAAATTCCAGGATCAAGACATAGATGTTTACTCAACTATTAAACAATCATATATTTTCCTCAAAACAGATATGTCGAAAAGGAAATCTTTGTCGTATTAAGCAGAAGCACTCCCTCACACATTTCAGCTCATAAATATGTATCATCTTGCAGGAAAATTCCAGCTCTTTAACAGATGGAAATCTCCCATCGAGAACATCCTGAGTGTTCTTTAAAAATGCACGACGTAAGGTTCTCCTGTGCACAGGAACATAGCTTAATATCCTATTCGACTGACGGTGACCTTTCCAAACCGATATATAGCCCTCCCCTTTATCACTGAGAGTTAAGACTTAGTCTCTGTTGGGACTCGACCAGGATGGTAAATGCAGAAATCGGCCAAAAGCATTGACAATGCATGGCTGAGTTGTGAAAATGGCTCGAATGACAGCTGCAGGTTTAACCGATGACGTCAGCTCAGTTCAGTGTTCCGTAAGGTAGGCTTAACTCACCCTTTCGTGAGAAGAGCACCTGATATCTGATTTGCTGTCATTACTCGCTAAGTAGAACATCAACTCATATTAAACTATACAGATTATCACTCGGGCTGATAATGTTACCTTCTATTCCGTAACACTCGAGTTCTCTGACATGGAAAATATGGCAACCAGTGGGCTTCCAGAGTGAAGCCATTACTCCAGTCTTCACCTATTAATGCAGATGAAGAACTCTCTGCTATAATACATCAAACACTCTGCAAATCAATTGCATTTATTCATCTCGCATCTATTTTAATAGTTCAAAGGAAGCGGCTCATCTGTCATTGTCTAAGCTGATATTGATGTGCTTTGTCACATTTTGTCGCTTCCAAAATCCAACTGTTGCTTCCAAATAGCAAGCAGCGCAGAGAAGAAATTTTCACCTGGATTTTCTTGCTTCATGATTGTTAATTATCCGATGTCTGAAAGAGAATACATTTCATATTTGGCACAGGATCAACACGCCAATATTTCTCAGTGAGAGATGTTTTCAAAAGCAGTTAACATATACTCAATATTCATTACATTTAGGGCCATGTCCATGTTATGTCAATGAAGAATCATATTAGAATTTGCAAATGAGCGAAATCTAACTAAGCCAGTGGTTCCCAAACGGTAGTTTTTACAAATTTCGTTTGTGTGTACGGGAGGAGTGGGGTAGTCTTGAGTTTTTCTGTAGAAGTAGATTAAACAGAATATCAAATACTTCTTAGCATAACATAGCCTTCCGCTGAGAGCGAGATTTAGAAAAATAATACTTGATGAAAAGAAAGGTTCATCTCAAAAAGGGTTCGTTCTGTCCGAAACGTTTTGAACCACTTCACTAGGCAATATTTCTTCGGCATAAAAAATAGCAACCTTTACTTTGCTCATTCACAAAAAAAAAAAAGAAAATTGGCGAAAATTGAAATAATCTTTAAATAAACTGCTAAAAGCATGCTTATATAACGGAGTATTGTTTCATACAACATTTACTAGTTTCGTTTTACCTGTTTGAACTGTTTTTTTAGATCAATTGTTTTAAGTCCAATTGCTTGCTCTTAAATATTCTAGTTCCCTTTGAATACCGAACGAATATTAGTATTAGTCGAGAGTTAGATAGATCTGAGGCAGATTTCTATTTTCAGTCACAGTTTTCAACAAAACGTTTATTTGAAAATTAATGAAACTCCGAATTATATTTTATTTTGAAAAACAACAAAAACGGTAGCGATGTTCGTAATGAATATCTCCACTGATTGTATGCAGTGAAAGTTTTCTAAGTGATTTTGTGCAAAAGAATCTAATATTTTGGGTTGGGTTGTTTTGCCTCTGAGCGGCACTTTTTTGCACACCATAGGCTAAATGGCCAGGTCACATGGACCCCGAAGGCTCAGAGAAGGTTGGGGGAGGGGACCCACTGGAACAGCTGTTGGGAGACAGATGGTAGCCTCCGGTCAAGGCCATCCAGCGTGTTCTTTAACGTGCACAGGGTATGGCTCTCCCGCACACGGGGCCACGGCTTAACGTCCCATCCGACGGACGGCGGCCTTTCCAAGTCCATCGGTAGAATCTAGTATTAATTGATAGTATTGTTCAAGTTAAACTGAACGATTCCAGTTTAATCCAAGTTAGATCCAAGACTTAAATATTCCAGTTCCGTTTAAATACTATCACATACTCTCACTATTACTATTCTTTAATCAGATGACTGATATTTGATATCACTACTGAAGAGTTAACTTTTAACTATAGAAAAAACATGGGACAATAAACTCCACGGGATATGCATCACCATTATCATAATTAATCTTTCTGTGGTGTTGTACCAGTCCGTCGTGAGCTGATCTTCTTTGTGGCTTAACTCTCTTCCCAATATCTCATCCCTAAAGATTAAATTCCCATTTCTCTTCGATGTCCCATTTATATTTCCATCCTCACATTATTTCTCGCCATCATTTATCCTTAGCATTCATCTCCGGCCTCCGATATCCTCTTAAACTTTTCTATCATTTCGTCTTTCCTTAATGCTGTTCGTAGCTCTTTGTGGATAAATTTATAAGACAAATTTAAGAATAAGTAGCCTTTTATGTAATATGGTGCTTAGAGTAAGACTTAGCCGGATATCCCTTTTCTAGAGTGGGCTCAGCTGCATATCCCTTTGACACGATGTCTACATTTAGGAAAAACAAATAATTTTCTCATCAGCTTGTCACTTACGATGAAAGTCTGACAAAAGTGTTAGCGTGAAAGTTATCGTATACAAGATATGTGAGGAAGGTGAACACTCAAAGGAAAGAAAAGGTTACCTCTGTGTACCGGGATTTAAAGAAGTGTCACTTTGCAATGCACCGAAATTGGTTAATCACTTGCTATTTATTATACAAGGTGTTCGAAAAAAACAATGGTGTGATTTCCGAAACTTATATGTATGAAAATAATATGCAATTTCAAGAATGTAATATTTGAATTGAAAACTTACACCTCAAATAGTTTCGAACATAATTAGCGAATTTCAACAGGTCAGTCGGTTTTGGATTGGATTGGATTGTTTTTCCTCTGAGCGGCACTTTTTTGCACATCATGGGCTAAATGGCCAGGCCACAAGGACCCTGAAGGCTCAGAGAAGGTTGGGGGAGGGGACCCACTGGAACAGCTGTTGGGAGACAGATGGTAGCCTCCCGTCAAGGCCATCCAGCGTGTTCTTTAGCGTGCACAGGGTATAGCTCTCCCGCACACGGGGCCACGACTTAACGTCCCATCCGACGGACGGCGGCCTTTTGAAGCAAATCGGTGTCCCCTACTGACCGTGGGCAGGGCGGGAAATTTTGCGGAGATAAATCTCAACGCTGACCCAGCTGGGACTCGAACCTGGGAACTACAGATTACGAGCCTGGCGCGCTACCGACTGAGCCCCCCCGCCCCAGGTCATTCGGTATTTCACTTCTTGCTATGGATGAATAGACAGAACATTCTATGGCCACCAAGGAGCCCTGATTTGATATCTCTTAATATTTTCCTTGTGGGGCTTTGCAAAGAATTATGTTTACATGAACAAAATTCGAGGCCTGAATCATTTCGAAGCCAGAATATACTGCAGCGTGTATTGCAAGAAGTGGAATACCGATTGGACACATATGAGTTACGAACGGTACACATTATATTCAAAACTGCTTTCCATTAAAATATTATTTTCTCGAATATGGATGCTATTTTTTTACATGTTGGTTCTCGAACGCTCAGCGTTATTTTTCGGACAGCCCGTGTATCAGTATTTATAGAGATGATATTGATTACGAAGAGAAGACACTCGAATTTATTACTTTTCAATAGTTTCCGTAATGATTCTCAGGTCGTTGTCTTTCTTGATAAACATTCCAGTCCATTCTTAGGAAACGAAGTTCATAAGTTTTTATCGATCATCAAATATCAATAGGGAGACATGGAACGATCGATTTTCAAAAAGAATCAAAATAAAGCATACATGGCAATACATAAAATAAATACCCCAACAAACGGCTGCTTGCCACAGAGGTCTGTCAGTTTATACACCATATAGCCGTCCCGTGGCCGAGTGGTTAGAGCGCTTGGCTACTGATCTACGGGACCTGAGTTCGAGCCCCGGGTAAGGCATGGATGTTCGTGTTGTTTTCTGCTGAGGGCCTGCCATCCTCTCAGATCTCTAACTATGGCATATAAACTGACAGGCTCCTGTCAGACCTCTGTGGCAAGCAGCTGCTTGAGGAGGTATTTATTTTTTATTTATAGAAGTCCTGTGAAGAAAGCGGAACCTCAGCAGAAAAACAACATGAACATCCATGCCTTACGCAGGTCCCATAGATCAATAGTCAAGCGCGCCATAGAACGGTGTCAATATATATATATCTAGAAATCAGTTAGTGTCTCTGGCACCTTTTAATTTCTATCCCGTCATTCCGACTTCTATTTGACCTTCAATGCGATACCGGATCTGAAAAATTCTTTTACCTTTGAGTTCTTGCCTGAAATAGCCCTACTTACCAATTTTTAGCTATCCAGCAATGGGATATCGAAATTTGAACTTTGACCTAGACGGACCCATCGACCCCAACATTTGACAAAATATATGAAATCTATAACACAAAATACCTCTGAACACCAATTTTTAGCCCTCTAGCACTGGTAGATCTATATTCGGCCTTTGATCTTGAATGATCCATCGCATCCAAAATTAAATTTCACAACATTCGGAGATTCTACGATCCAAAATACACCCACCTACTAATTTAGCTCTCCAGTACCGATGGACCGAAATTTGACTTTTGATCTCCAAGGACTTTTTGATTCCGACTCCCCGAAACACCTTAAGACAATTTTTCACGTTCCTAGCATTCGTAGAGCAAGTTTTGACCACTACGTGACCTCTGTTTGACCGTGAAGGACACATCGGAAGTTCAGTTGTCGCAGTTTTCGTGAAATCGAAGACCCGAATTACTCCTAGGTGAAAATTTTTATACCTCTTCATTTCTGCAGCATACTTAGAATCAGCGTGATCTCTTGTCAGCTGTCACTCACTAAATCAGTCAATCACGCACAATCGTCTATATCAGTGGTTCTAAACATTTTATGCTTTACGTACACCCCTGGAAATGTGTATGTAACTGGCGTACCCCTTGTATAGATAGATAAAACTATAGTATAGTATAACAATGGGAATAAAATAAAACATATATATCAGTGATTCTCAACCTTTTATGCTTCACGTACCCCCTGGAAATGTGTATGTAACTGGCGTACCCCTTGTATAGATAGATAAAATTATAGTTATAGTATAACAATGGGAATAAAATAAAACATATATATCAGTTGTTCTCAACCTTTTATGCTTCACGTACCCCCCTGGAAATGTGTATGTAACTGGCGTACCCCTTGTATAGATAGATAAAACTATAGCTATAGTATAACAATGGGAATAAAATAAAACAAATATATCTGTGGTTCTCAACCTTTTATGCTTCACGTACCCCTTGGAAATGTGTATGTAACTGGCGTACCCCTTGTATAGATAGATAAAACTATAGTTAGAGTATAAGAATGGGAATAAAATAAAACAAATATATCTGTGGTTCTCAACCTTTTATGCTTCACGTACCCCTTGGAAATGTGTATGTAACTGGTGTACCCCTTGTATAGATAGATAAAACTATAGTTAGAGTATAAGAATGGGAATAAAATAAAACATATATATCAGTGGTTCTCAACCTTTTATGCTTCACGTACCCCCTGGAAATGTGTATGTAACTGGCGTACCCCTTGTATAGATAGATAAAACTATAGTATAGTATAACAATCTGAATAAAATAAAACATATATATCAGTGATTCTCAACATTTTATGCTTCACGTACCCCCTGGAAATGTGTATGTAACTGGCGTACCCCTTGTATAGATAGATAAAATTATAGTTATAGTATAACAATGGGAATAAAATAAAACATATATATCAGTTGTTCTCAACCTTTTATGCTTCACGTACCCCCCTGGAAATGTGTATGTAACTGGCGTACCCCTTGTATAGATAGATAAAACTATAGCTATAGTATAACAATGGGAATAAAATAAAACAAATATATCTGTGGTTCTCAACCTTTTATGCTTCACGTACCCCTTGGAAATGTGTATGTAACTGGCGTACCCCTTGTATAGATAGATAAAACTATACTTAGAGTATAAGAATGGGAATAAAATAAAACATATATATCAGTGGTTCTCAACCTTTTATGCTTCACGTACCCCCTGGAAATGTGTATGTAACTGGCGTACCTCTTGTATAGATAGACAAAACTATAGTATAGTATAACAATGGGAATAAAATAAAACATATATATCAGTGGTTCTCAACCTTTTATGCTTCACGTACCCCCCTGGAAATGTGTATGTAACTGGCGTACCCCTTGTATAGATAGATAAAACTATAGTTATAGTATAACATTGGGAATAAAATAAAACATATATATATCAGTGATCCTCAACCTTTTATGCTTCACATACCCCCTGGAAATGTGTATGTAACTGGCGTACCCCTTGTATAGATAGATAAAACTATAGTTATATTATAACAATGGGAATGAAATAAAACATATATATCAGTGGTTCTCAACCTTTTATGCTTCACGTACCCCCTTGAAATGTGTATGTAACTGGCGTACCCCTTGTATAGATAGACAAAACTATAGTATAGTATAACAATGGGAATAAAATAAAACATATATATCAGTGGTTCTCAACCTTTTATGCTTCACGTACCCCCCTGGAAATGTGTATGTAACTGGCGTACCCCTTGTACAGATAGATAAAACTATAGTTATAGTATAACATTGGGAATAAAATAAAAAACTATATATCAGTGATCCTCAAACTTTTATGCTTCACATACCCCCTGGAAATGTGTATGTAACTGGCTTACCCCTTGTATAGATAGATAAAACTATAGTTAGAGTATAACAATGGGAATAAAATAAAACATATATATCAGTGGTTCTCAACCTTTTATGCTTCACGTACCCCCCTGGAAATGTGTATGTAACTGGCGTACCCCTTGTATAGATAGATAAAACTATAGTTATAGTATAACATTGGGAATAAAATAAAACATATATATCAGTGGTTCTCAACCTTTTATGCTTCACGTACCCCCTGGAAATGTGTATGTAATTGGCGTACCCCTTGTATAGATAGATAAAATTATAGTTATAGTATAACAATGGGAATAAAATAAAATATATACATCAGTAGTTCTCAACCTTTTATGCTTCACGTATCCCCTGGAAATGTGTATGTAATTGGCGTACCCCTTGTATAGATAGATAAAACTATAGTTATAGTATAACAATGGTTATTTTTACTTTGTTACTAGATCTAGCGACTTTGAGCTCTCACGGCCTACCACGAAAATTTTTGTATTTATTTTTTTAAATTTTTTTTGCAGTTCAAGTCACGTTGAAAACCTCTAGTCTACATATATTACTATTGTTTTCAGAAAAACTTTAACATTAAAAAATTTTTAGATATCACAAAATTGGTCATGTGAAAAATTACCGAAAATATCATAATTTTCTTTTCTCTAGGAAAAATATACGTTTACGAAATTATCGCTAATCAGAAAATGGAAATATTTCATGCGATGAACCTAGATAAATAAAAATTGAATGCATTAAATAAATCTTTGTCGTCAGTTAATAGCATTTGTTTCGGAATTGTAAAGAATTATCCGTTCTTGAAAACGAAAAGAATGTTCCAAACTTCAGTCTTATTTAAAGACAAAGATAATTATATAAGCAATTTGAAAGTGTTACCTGGAAATTGGAAAATAATTTAGCGTAAAGATCATTTTTAAACAACGATATTTTAGTATAAAAAATACGGCAAAAAGATTACAAAAGGTTACATTAGGAAACTTCGCTGACAAAATTGGTGTTTTGAATTTAAAAAGAAACTAGCGAAATATTATTGCCGTCTTACATAACTTATTAAACTCACTCGACGAAATAGCGAAATTGAACTCAGTAAATCCAGTGAATTAATAAAAAAGTTAGCAGTTGTAATAAATTTTTTTTACCGAAGAAGAATCCTCCTTTGTGTTGTTTTCCTCAAAGCATCTTAACCATGCAAAGATCTTTGATCTACAGGGGTATTACTGATCGACATTACTTGCTGTAATTCATTTTCCTTTGTAGCATTTAAGCTCATCGTTCTAAGTATTATTGCTTTTACTTCTAATGCGAATCTTTTATTTATAAGGCAATTTTTCTTTCAACGTTAACTTGAACTGCAGAACTGAAACTCCGTGACGAAAGAAGAAAGTATTGTTGGAAGCTGATATTAGATCAAGCTGCAAATTGTACAAACGAAATTTATCTCAAGCCTTTTGGGAAAGCTACAATTCACTGAATTAAGAATGAAACCATCGGAGAGAGAATGAGACTGAATAATCTTCAGAACGAAACAGAAACATCTAGATTGCACTTCAGTGAGTGTCTTATGAATGAAGGAAAGAGGAATTCCCAGAGTACTGAATAATTAGAGGAGCAAAGCTTAAGAGAAAGGCCAAAGGAAGAGAACAGAGATGCAGTCAATGTGGAAACGTGGATGATGATTATTTAGGCTCACAGATGATGACATGATATCAAAGTTAAGTGTTTCATTCGCTTCAGGATAGGGAGTTAGAGTTAAAATAAATTGATGATAAAGATGGCGATGACGATGAAGGCTGGAAGGTGATTGTTACGGCGATGATAGATGAAAATTATTGCAAATAGACAGCGCTGGTGGAAGTTTCGTTTTTAAGCTTAACCCCTTTTAAAATAACTTAAAATATGTTTCTCGATAAAATATTAAAAATGTTAAAAAAAAGGTAAAAATGAAACTTTTAAACGCTTCCTAAAGACAGTTTTTCGAAAAATAAAAGCAGATCAGAATAGCTGAAAAGATGTTATATTGATAATACTGAGCACCTTGGAGAAAATATGAAACTTTTTGCCTAATAAAATTAAGTAAAAAGATGCTTTTGAGTAAAATGTTTGATTCTGATTATTTTGGGGGGCGGGGATGGCTCAGTCGGTAGCGCGCCAGGCTCGTAATCTGTAGTTCCCAGGTTCGAGTCCCAGCTGGGTCAGCGTTGAGATTTATCTCCGCAAAATTCCCCGCCCTGTCCACGGTCAGTAGGGGACACCGATGGGCTTGGAAAGGCCACCGTCAGTCGGATGGGACGTTAAGCCGTGGCCCCGTGTGTGGGAGAGCCATACCCTGTGCACGTTAAAGAACACGCTGGATGGCCTTGACGGGAGGCTACCATCTGTCTCCCAACAGCTGTTCCAGTGGGTCCCCTCCCCCAACCTTCTCTGAGCCTTCGGGGTCCATGTGACCTGGCCATTTAGCCCATGGTGTGCAAAAAAGTGTCGCTCAGAGGTAAAACAACCCAGCTCAACTCTGATTATTTTGAATTTACAATCAAAACGAAACAAACAGAGAATTGGGATAAACTTTGTCTTAAAAAGCAGAAATATTCATTAAAGAGTCATTAAAATATTCATTAAAATATTCATTAAATGACAACTAATAATATAAATAAGAATCACTTCCCTGAAGAAAGAAGTAGTAATGGTTTATTGAAAACGATTTACGATAAAACAAAAATATTACTTAATGATATGTGCTGTCAGAAGAAAATACAGTTTGAATTTGCTTTAATGGTAAAAGAACTAAATGCTTAAATTATTCATCACTAAAGATTCGATCATCGAATACAATTTTGGGTTGCTCTGATTAAAGGAATCAGTTAATCTTTTATGTTAATTTGCGTCAGTTTTAAACATTACGGTGGAAAATATTTCGTCATCTTCATTATTCATTTAAATACTAGCACACAGCCCGTCAAAGTTTTGGCGGAATGGAAACAAATTTCCCGCAATACTCCATTGGCAGCTTCTCGTTCACAATTTTTGGTTTAGAAAGCTATCGACGCCGATACCGATGCCCCTCCGACGAATTCGGAAAATCTAGAGTCGCAAAGCCTTCGAGATTCTGAATCGCGGTCCGTTATACGTAGGGACCTAATTTTTCAATGCAACACGAGATGGCACAGGGGAAAATTTCTTACAAAATTTGGTACAGTCGGTCAAAAAAGTATCCGAACGCTATGGTTGTATACAAAGTTCAGAAAAAACAACTGGCAACGTTTTTTTTAGAAATTAATGATCTGGCAACCTTCGTGTACCGTACACGAAGATTGCCAGATCATTAATTTCTAAAAAAAATCGTTGCCAGATTTTTTTCTGAATTTTGTATGCAACCATAGCGTTCGGATACTTTTTTGAGCGACTGTACCACTCTATGAAATTTACGGGAAATATGGGGTGAGGTTGGCTAGGTGGGCAGCGTGTCACACTTATAATCTGCAATTATCAGATTGGAGTCTCGCCTGGGCCAGCTTTGAGATTTAGCTCTGCTAAAACTCCATCTCTGTCCTGAGCCGAGATTTATCTCCACAAAATTCCTCGCTCTGCCACGGTCAGTAGGGGACACCGATGGACTTGGAAAGGCCGCCGTCCGTCGGATGGGAGGTTACGCCGTGACCCTGTGAGCGGGAGAGCCATACCCTGTGCACGTTAAAGAACACGCTGGATGGCCTTGACGGGAGGCAACCATCTGTCTACCAACAGCTGTTCCAGTGGGTCCCCTCCCCCAACCTTCTCTGAGCCTTCGGGGTCCTTGTGACCTGGCCATTTAGCCCATGGTGTGCAAAAAAGTGCCACTCAGAGGTAAAACAACCCAACCCAACTGTCCTCAGCCAGAAAGATGGGCTTTGAATGTCACCGTCCATTAAATAGGACCTAAATCAGTGGCTCCGTGTTCATGAGAGCCATGCTCTGTGCATGTTAAAGAACTCTTGACGGGAGGATACCATCTGTTTCCTAAAATTTTACAGTGGGTTCCCCCAGCCTGCTCTGAGACCTTGAGGGTCCTTGTAATCTGGTCATTTAGCCCATTTTGTGCAAATAAGTGCCGTTCAGATATAAAACAAACAATCCAATAACCGGGCAATAAGGAAGGCCGCAATACTTTGATGAAAATATAAAACTCTTCCAAAACTCTGCAGGGTAACTAGATACTGTCAACAATCAGTGCATACTTTAACTCAGCACGCCGTAAAAAAACATTTATTCTCAACCGGTGTCCCTTCGTTCGTTTCTTGACTTCTCATGCGATACTACTATTATTATGATGATTTTTGCCTATATGTAAAAAGAAAAGGCTTTTAATTCATACGCAGTGAAAGAAATATAACTTTTATCTAGTTTATAGGCTTACAATAACATTGTTATG
This sequence comes from Ryuthela nishihirai, assembly GCA_038380435.1. Taxonomy (NCBI): domain Eukaryota; kingdom Metazoa; phylum Arthropoda; class Arachnida; order Araneae; family Heptathelidae; genus Ryuthela; species Ryuthela nishihirai. The sequence continues at coordinate 17,323,375 of JAWZYU010000001.1, read as the reverse complement.
GCCACCAAAACTTTTTATATTGTTATCTTTTTACAAAGGAGCCAATTTATACAATCTTTTCAAGTTTTTTTTCCCTTAAACTCTCTTATCATTGATGCAAGTAGAATTTATCTAAAGTACTGAGATTCAAGAATAAGTAGATTTAAATTTAGTAACCGAAACAAAAATACTACTCAAAAAAATGAGAATCTGATCCTTTGTTAACGGTTTTCTGTTGTGACGTCCAACCAGAAATCATCCCAAGCACTGAGTGAATAGGAAATTAGGCATTCTGCTCCTGGAAGGTAGTGTTTCCTCCACGTACGATCTTGGCACATGTCCAAACGGAAACTCTTCATCTTTCAAGGTCTCTCTGCCTCTTACAGCAGAAAAAATGCGTCATCCGGAACAGTAGATACCTGAAGAGGTGTCAAATGTGCTCACGTAACCACAAGCGCTCCGTAAAATTTATGCTGGTTTCCCTGTCTTACACCGCTAGACTTCATCACGCATTCCTCTTTAAGCGATCTGCAGACCAGGCAGAGCGCCAGAAAACTTTCGTTGTTTTAAGAGACACACAAAAAATTCTTTTAGCGAAAAATGCCAAGGGTCTGAATAACCTATAAATGGAAGTGCAAATCTACGGGTATAACGTAAATATGGCATGTAAACAGGCAAAATTTGGGTTATCTTTACGACAAGAAATAGTGTTAAAATTACTGAGTTAGAGAGTCATGGTTGGTTGATTGGGGATTTATGGCACATTAGCAACTAAGGCTATAATGAGCCAAACAAGGTAACAAGAAGATGAAAGATGGGTTACATATAAACAAAGTAAAAAGAACATGGTAAAGGGAAAAAAAACTAAGAACTACGAATCAACGAAGTGTGTTAAGAACCCGTGTAAAAACAAGTATCAACAGCTGTAGAAAAGACAAAGAGATAGGAGTGTTTGCAGGAAGGTGAGAGGATTACTTCCATTTTAAAAAGTCGCAGAAACTTTAAAACTGATATGATTTTCTCCTAACCTGGAACATTTCGATAAAAACTGAAATTATGCATTACACTACCGTTGAAAAAATCCACTACACGTCTTACTCTCTTTTGAGTGTAAGACGTGTAGTGGATTTTTACAATGGACTGGTCCATTTTTTTTTGAAAACCCAGAAAGCTCTTTTTTTTACTACCGTTTTTGCAACAGAGGTGTAGTGGATTGTTTAGCAACGTTTTTCAAAGGAGAATAAGAGGTATAGTGGGTTTGGTTTTTTAATATTGTAAAATTTCTCTCATACTTACTCATGGATGTACTTTTTCCGAGCCCACATGATATGAAGGCAATAATAAGCCAACGTTCGGTGAAAAATTAACGCTCTTCTAAGAACATAATTAAATGACTTCATCCGAAGAAGGTAGTGATTTCAAATTCAAATATTTCATTCGCTATTTTCGAAACCTTTCTAAAGAACAGACAAGGAGAAAACATATGACAGCCCGATGATATCTGGACAAGGAGGCAACTCTGATTAATACAAAGGACTATTGATCTAAGGGACCGTGTTCGAACCCCGGGTAAGGCATGGATGTGTGTGTCGTTTTTCTGCTGAGGTCCTGCCATCCTCACAGATCTTCTACTATGGCATATAAACTAACAGGCTCCTGTTAGACCTCTGTGGCAAGCAGCTGCTTGAGGGGGTATTTAATTAAAAAATTTAAAAAAATTAAATTATTTTTTTAGAGATCGAAAAACCGTCTACATTTGTTATGACAAAACACGAACAAGAGAAATCAAAACAAAAATTGTAAGCAAGAAATTGTACTGCGAAGGTCTGAAATATGTAGGTTGGGTTGTTGGGTTGTTTTAACTCTGAGCGGCACTTTTTTTGCACACCATGGGCTAAATGGCCAGATCACATGGACCCCGAAGGCTGAGAGAAGGTTGGGGGAGGGGACCCACTGGAACAGCTGTTGAGAGACAGATGGTACCTCCCGTCAAGGCCATCCAGCCTGTTCTTTAACGTTGGATTGTTTTACCTCTGAGCGGCACTTTTTTTGCACACCATGGGCTAAATGGCCAGATCACATGGACCCCGAAGGCTCAGAGAAGGTTGGGGGGGGGGAACCCACTAGAACAGCTGTTGGGAGACAGATGGTATCCTCCCGTCAAGGCCATCCAGCGTGTTCTTTAACATGCAAAGGGTATGGCTCTCCCGCACACGGGGCCACGGCTTAACGTCCCATCCGATTTACGGCGGCCTTTCTAAGCCCATCGGTGTCCCCTACTGACCGTGGGCAGGGCGGGGAATTTTGCGGAGATAAATCTCAACGCTGACCTAGCTGGGACTCGAACCTGGGAACTACAGATTACGAGCCTGGTGCGCTACCGACTGAGCCAACTCCCCCTTCCCCTAGACCCTGCTTTGCATTCTGCAATGCCTTAATATTCCTAACCACGAACTGAAGCCTTTTCGTGTTCATCGAAGAATATCGCCCGAAGAAACAAAATATTGTCGACACAACTTAGTAATTCGGTTCACTGATAAACATTGACACAATGTTCATAAATAATTCAACTCGTTTTATGAATAATAAAAATGGTGAACACAAAAAAGAATAATCTCTTTCAAGTTCTTCAAAAATTTTAAAAAATATTTAGACTGATAATAATTTCTTTGTTTCTAAATTGTGAATAATAAACGACACTGAACCCATAAGAGAAATGGAGTCTTTTTTAAAAATCGTTACGTTAGACTAGTAGTAAAAATACTTATTTTTACGTTACTTACGTGAATGTAGAATTACACTAGATGAACGTTTTAAACTCACGATGCACATATTAAACCAATTAAGATATAATGTTTCATTACCTTGGGTAATTTAATATTGATGCCATTATAATAAGGATTATTTGTCTTTTGACGTTACGGATTTTCCTCATTTTCTGTTGTTGTCTTCAAGAAAGGCAGATACTTATTTGCATGAGCAATATTATATTTTTTATCCCAATTCTCTGTTTGTTTCGTTTTGATCGTAAATTCAAAATAATCAGAGTTGGGTTGTTTTACCTCTGAGCGACACTTTTTTGCACACCATGGGGTAAATGGCCAGGTCACATGGACCCCGAAGGATCAGAGAAGGTTGGGGGAGGGGACCCATTGGAACAGCTGTTGGGAGACAGATGGTAGCCTCCCGTCAAGGCCATCCAGCGTGTTCTTTAACGTGCACAGGGTATGGCTCTCCCACACATGGGGCCACGGCTTACGTCCCATCCGACGGACGGCGGCCTTTCCAAGCCCATCGGTGTCCCCTACTGACCGTGGGCAGGGCGGGGAACTTTTACGGAGATAAATCTCAACGCTGACCCAGCTGGGACTCGAACCTGGGAACTACAGATTACGAGCCTGGCGCGCTACCAACTGAGCCACCCCCGCCCCGTGAAATATGTAGAGAATCCTAGTCGTTATGGGACGAAATTAAATGTTCCGAGTTATAGATTAACCCTTTAGGGGACTTTTATCTTTTTTTCCACGTGAGAGGAAATCGTGATTATAAAGTACAAATAATCTGCAAATCTTCTTATATAGTATACGTATAGATAGATGACTTAAAACTGTTCTGGATGGTTAAACTAAATCAGGCTTCTACTGAAAAAAAAAATTGTAAACATAAACTCACAATATCAAATTTACGATTAATTTTCAGTGGGGCTGTCAGCTATTAACAGAATCATCAAACCGCACAGATTTTCTCCCCGGAGATATAAAGTTACGGTTAATTGATAGTAGGGAAATAACATGAGAATAAAATTGCACTGACAAACTAACGAAGCAATTTCCTGTGAGTACAGTCATCTGTAGAGAGAGCAGCACACCGTTCCCATCTGCCTCCTTCCCACCATGGCCGGAGCAAGTCTGGTTCTCCCCAGGGGTCAGCCGTCCGTGATGACCACAGGCTTGGTCGCGATTAGTCTGTCGGCAACCATCGGACACCGGATCCAAGCAGACCCTCTCGCGCAGAGTCTGATCAGAAATGACGTCACCCGACCTGATCCCCGGCGGCCCTATGGTCTGTTCATCCATCATCCTTCCCTGACATTCGCCCGCCCGCAATGAAAATTACCCCCTCCGCGGTGGCAATGCAGGAGAGATGCAGTCCCCATCTCTCCACTGATGGTCTCCGTTGCCGATGAGGCGTCGCCTCCCGCTGAAATATGGAATATCCCTTTTATACTGCTCGCTATCTGTTTTCATTGCGGATGTTCTGGCATGAAGGTTATGGCCGCGAGACGGCCATGGCGACTCGGATCGGTAGAAGCAGATCCAGGAGGAGAAGGCACTTTAATGGCTAGCAGCGTCCACGCCCAGGAAACTAGGCAACGGATGTACAAAGCGGAAATGATGGCGGTGAAATATGCTGATATTTACCGCAAGGATTTTATGGCCGCTGAGTGGTACGTGACTGGAGCTCGCGTCATCCGATGTCGAAGATTTGAACGATTTAATGGGCGCAGATACGTAGATGGCGCCATAAAACACGTGCTCGCGTGGTGATTCATAAGCCTCAATCATAAGACCAATAATAAGCCGTTTCGTACAAATGGAAACAAGAGAAAAAAAAAACTCTGGACCCCCAACCTTGAGAAATATATTAGAGCACTTGTGAGATACGATAACAGAACTTGGTTCCTAATAGAAAGTTTATTTCAGGTTAGTAAAAACGAAAACGTTTCCATTCGACCGTCGCGAAGACGTAACATGATAGGAGAGCGTGCAAAGTATTTGCAAAGAATTAATGATGCATATGGAGGTTGAGCAAGGGATTTAGAAGTTGGAGGAAAAGCAAGTGCCTTGATATCATGATTGACGGAAAGCTTAATACTTTTTGACAAAGATTAAGCCTATGATATGAGATCACCTCGATTCATGCTAAACGGAATTTGGGCGCTTAGGGAAGCATACAGCTTGCCTTTCAAGACGAGGCAATGTTTCTTTCGTGAAAGAGAAATGACTTTTCGATAAATTTCAATATCTCTTATTATGTAAAAGAACGACTTAGTTTTTAACCCATTTTCGTTTCTTTTTTCGATACTAATCTATGCGTATAATTAGTCGTGTCCTTCACTTTGAATGTATAAAATGCATTCAAACATGATTTGTTATAATTTGCAGGAAAAGTTTAAAGTTTAATATTAAGGAGGAATTGTGGATTGTTTAACCCTTTCAGGACCAAGTAAATATTAGTATATAACTGTTTATTTTAGTTTGTTTAGACGTAAAATAAATAAAAATCATAAGAAAAATACATAACAATGTGTAGTTTTTTTGGAATTTTATGGGAAATATTTTTCCCAATGGACTATAAAGGTAACACAAATTATAGTTAGGCTTATTATGCAATGTCTTTTATTTATTGGTTTATTAGAACAAAATGTTAACTAAAATAATTCAAAATTATGAAATATAATTACTATACAAAATGATGTGCTAATTATGATATTCTGCGAAGCAATTTCTTTTGGTTGTGAAGCAAAGATGGACATTGCACAGATGCAACATTATTGCAAAGATGGACATGGACTAAACGTTCCCGTTTGCGTAATTGCGTTCGGCATGCGTTCTATTTTGACATTCTGTATGAAAAATGCAGATAAGGTTATAATTAAATACGACAATCACCAATTTTAAAATGGGGAAAAATGTTTCCCTTAGTCGTGAAAGGGTTAATAAACACACTCTCTTTACTCCCCTAGTAAGTATTTTTGCTTAATATTTATAATTTAACTGAATAATTCTGATGTAGAAAGCATTCTTCATAGTCTAAGTGAAATTTGTTTATTTTTCTCAAATGCAAGAGTTTAGAGAGAGACACAGAATCAGCGGCGAAGCGTAGTGGAAGCAATTGAGACAACGAGACTGCGCAGTTGACGAAACGATGATTCTCGTAGATCATTGGCTGATTGAACTAGCATTAACTTTTCAATCAACCATTGATCTGTGATGCAATTGTTGATCCAAAATACTATTGGCTGAATGACAGGTAACTGATAATTCGGTAAATCAATCACCTGTAAGAGTCATAAAATGTCTCAACTGCGCAGTCTCAAAGTCTCGATTGCTTCCATTCACGCTTCGCGCCTGTACAGAATTGATATAAAACACATGAAATATTGATACTGAAGAGGCAGAATTCAATCGAACTTCACACGAGCAAGCAGCATATGCATAGATTCGAATTGCTATAATTTAACAGATCCAAAGGCTTTATTTAAATCGAAAAAATCTGGCTGAAATCAATATTCGCTTTTCTTTGTTAACCCTTTCACGACCAAGGGAAACATTTTTCCCATTTTAAAATTGGTGATTGTCGTATTTAATTATAACCTTATCTGCATTTTTCATACAGAATGTCAAAATAGAACGTATGCCAAACGCAATTACGTAAACGGGAACGTTTAGAAAACAAAAACAGAACTGTTAGGACGCATAATATATGTACTATGTGCAATGTCCATCTTTGCCTCACTACCAAAAGAAATTGCTTCGCAGAATATCATAATTAACACATCATTTTGTATAGTAATTTTATTTCGTAATTTTGTATTATTTTAGTTAACATTTTGTTCTAATAAACCAATAAATAAAAGACATTGCATAATAAGCCTAACTTTAATTTGTGTTATCTTTATAGTCCATTGGGAAAAATATTTCCCATAAAATTCCAAAAAAACTACACATTGTTATGTATTTTTCTTATGATTTTTATTTATTTTACGTCTAAACAAACTAAAATAAACAGTTACATACTAATATTTACTCTTAGAAACCTTATGGTCCTGAAAGGGTTAATAATCGATATTGTAACCCCGAAAGTGGAATAATTATTACACTCATTAACATTTCGCAAATTCCTTTTATACCCTTTTTTATTACAGTGGAGAAGTGTATTTTAAACGGGGGAGTTCTTTTTAAGGAGAGAGTTGTACTGAAGAGAAAGAGGTGTGGGTTTATTAGAAACGAGATCGTTTTTACAGAGATAGATCTACCTGGATATAGTGGTCGAATATTTGTCTACTAAGCCAATATCTTTATTAAGTGTTTGTACTTTGTAACCACGAGAAGTCAAAAGCTTACAAAATATCTCAACTCTTTATATAACAAAAAAAAACTCTTTTGTTCCTTTCAAGTCATCACCCCTAAACAGAATCACTTGTACAGTCTCTCAAAAAAATCCGAACACTGTGGTTGATTACAGAATTCAGGAAAAATATCTGGCAACGATTTTTTTTAGAAACGAGTGACCTGGCAACCTTCGTGTCACGTGACACGAAGGTTGCCAGATCACTCATTTCTAAAAAAAATCGTTGCCAGATATTTTTTTCTCAATTCTGTAATCAACCACAGTGTTCGGATATTTTTTTGAGCGACTGTACATGGTATTTTTTTCTTTTCTTTTTAACAAAGGTTCAAGGCTTTTTAATAAGGCCAAAAGGACATACATGCCACTAATTACGTAGAGATCTGATTAACGATATTCTTCATTATCGTAGGAAAATATTTGAATATTAATCCAAATGGAAAATTATCCAAAGGGAGAATATTTTGCTTTGAAATCAGCTGATGATGCATTGCTAAATATTATAATTAGAATGCTTTTGAATAGCAGGTAAATTAAAAGAGGGAAACACTATATATTGCTGAAGAAAATAGAAAACAATTTTAATAGCATTTTCGAATCACTCTCTCTTCCCTACAATTTCACTTTCCAGACATCACACTTTCCATTTAATCACCTGCTCTTTTCTCTCTACGCTATGCCATCGATTGTATTCCTTCATTCATTTAAATGCACTGGGATTGTTAATTTATAATATGCGAGGATGTGAACACATTTTCATATTTGTAAATTATATTTTAGCCCAATATCTCGCATCAATATACCCGAGCTTATATATTTCAGTCGAATGCCCAATGAAAAGTATTCATCATGAAGGCATTGATGTAGCTGCTGCGATTCTGAACAGCATTTCATCAGTCTGACTACAATGATTCGCATTAACTACAATTATTTTGCACGGGCTTTCAGTGGTTTGCTTATATTTACCCAGTTGATCATTCTGACAGTAACGGGTTATTTGAAACCACTATGTTTCGAATGATCATGGTGTGATAACCTATGATTTGCTAAAATTTAGTGGTAATTGCTTATTTGAGAGGCATTAACAGGATTAACATCACTCTTTGCGTAGACAACACTATTATATTTTATTGAATATACCTACACTGTTTGGCTAAATAATTTTGAGTTGGGTTGTGTGGGTTGTTTTACCTCTGAGCGGCACTTTTTTGCACACCATGGGCTAAATGGCCAGGTCACATGGACCCCGAAGGCTCAGAGAAGGTTGGGGGAGGGGATCCACTGGAACAGCTGTTGGGAGACAGATGGTAGCCTCCCGTCAAGGCCATCCAGCGTGTTCTTTAACGTGCACAGAGTGTGGCTCTCCCACACACGGAGCCACGGCTTAACATCCCATTGGACGGACGGCGGCCTTTCCAAGCCCATAAGTATCCCCTACTGACCGTGGGCAAGGCGGGTTGGGTTGTTTTACCTCTGAGCGGCACTTTTTTGCACACCATGGGCTAAATGGCCAGGTCACATGGACCCCGAAGGCTCAGAGAAGGTTGGGGGAGGGGACCCACTGGAACAGCTGTTGGGAGACAGATGGTAGCCTCCCGTCAAGGCCATCCAGCGTGTTCTTTAACGTGCACAGGGTATGGCTCTCCCGCACACGGGGCCACGGCTTAACGTCCCATCCGACGGACGGCGGTCTTTCCAAGCCCATCAGTGTTCCAGTTTCCAAGCCCTACTGACCGTGGGCAGGGCGGGGAATTTTGCGGAGATAAATCTCAACGCTGACCCAGCTGGGACTCAAACCTGGGAACTACGGATTACGAGCCTGGCGCGCTACCGACTAAACCACCCCCGCCCCAAATTATTTTGAACACTGCGCCATGAGACAGTGGGACTGAAACATGACACTGTACGCAAAATTTCTTATTGATGTTAGTGTTCTACGTTACTATGAAGTTTTATAAAAGCCGTAAGGGCATGGTGGAAAACAAAGTCAAGTGCAACATGGGTAAAATGGCTGATCTGACTAAATTCGCAAGAGAGCTCATCGTTCAATTATGATGAAAGTAGTAAACTTAACGGAAGGTGACGGAATCAGCGGAAAATCACGGAGCACAATATGCCTACTGTATGGAGAATGGCAAGGTCTCAAAAACACGTTCACCAATCGTGGCAAATACGGGAGAAAAATATATGACACAGATGGATAGTTTTTTGTTGGCACGAACTGTGCGGTGAACTGCCGCACGAAAGTTGCGGCAGTTCATCAGTTGAGATAGAGGAACACTAGCTATACTTCAAAACCCATTTCAATGAGAACTGCGTGCAGAGAACAGAAAACCGACGAAATATTAGATAGGTGTTCATAAAATTTGGCCAGGCAATGTATTTGTTTAATGTTCAGCGCTGAGAGAGTGGAATTCTTCCACCCAAACTTTGTCCTTTCTGTGTCTCGATTCCAGAATATTTAGCTTACATGAAGACACGTGATCTGCTAACAAACGTCTCTCTTTCCAATCATGATTCTCCTTTCCAGCCGCCTTGCCCACGGTCAGTAGGGGACACCGATAGGCTTGGAAAGGCCGCCGTCCGTCGGATGGGACGTTAAGACGTGGGCCCGTGTGCGGGAGAGACATACCCTGTGCACGTTAAAGAACACGCTGGATGGCCTTGACGGGAGTCTAACATCTGTCTCCCAACAGCTGTCCCAGTGGGTCCCCTCCCCCAACCTTCTCTGAGCCATTGGGGTCCATGTGACCTGGCTTGGGTTGGGTTGTTTTACCACTGAGCGGCACTTTTTTGCACACCATGGGCTAAATGGCCAGGTCACATGTACCCCAAAGGCTCAGAGAAGGTTGGGGGAGGGGACCCACTGGAACAGCTGTTGAGAGACAGATGGTAGCCTCCCGTCAAGGCCATCCAGCGTGTTCTTTAACGTGCACAGGGTATGGCTCTCCCGAACACGGGGCCACGGCTTAACGTCCCATCCGACGGACGGCGTCCTTTACCAAGCCCATCGGTGTCCCCTACTGACCGTGGGCAGGGCGGGGACTTTTTGCGGAGATAAATCTCAACGCTGACCCAGCTGGGACTCGAACCTGGGAACTACAGATTACGAGCCTGGCGCGCTACCGACTGAGCCACCCCCGCCCCCATGTGACCTGGCCATTTAGCCCATGGTGTGCAAAAAAGTGCCGCTCAGAGGTAAAACAACCCAACCTCTTTCCAGAATAGCATTTCAATATTCCAATTCAAAAGCAAAATGTGTTTTTTGTTCTGAGGGCCATTGCAAAACTAAACGACTCTCTCCTTTGTTATTATTCCAGAGAAAAAACAATTTTAAATCTGCTATTTTTATCATCAACAGAAAGGAAAGAGTACGTCAGCTTCTCAAACATCGTTGTTTCGTTATTAAATTCCGTCTCGATCTTCGATTCCAGGTATATTTTTCTTCTTTTCCACGACGCTCCGAAGCCCCGGCAACGATCAGCCATATGTCACTTAAAGAGACTCGATTCCCTCGATTCCTTCTTCTGCAACTGATGAACGCAACTCGCAACGTGTTCGATTTCAAGGCTGGATCCACGAGTCCCACTGTTAATCTCCTTTTTATGTCTGTTCCTGATGACATCCCGAAAGCGCTCCTCGGCAGGTCAGTTGCCAGATCTAATCACAAAATGCGCGCATCCAGCGATCATTTCTCTCTCTCGGATTACCTCGTGGCTGGCGACAGATACGAACTGCCACGAAGACAAAATTAGATCACGCCCACGTGGACAAGAACACTGCATTTGGAACTCAAGAACTTCGGTAATTTTAAATTGCAGCTCCAAAAGGTTTTGCGTAATCTGCTCTGAGAGCACTTAGGTTTACGCGAAAGTGACAATAAATCACTTTTTTATGACAAAGAGGAAAATACAGCAAATTATGATTCGTCATTCTGCACAGCCGATCTCAGTTTCTATTTATGGCAAGTTTCGGTTTATTAACTAAAAGCACCATCATGACTGAACTAGCGAGATATTGAAAAATTATCAACCATTTCTTGCCTTCTTCAGCAAAAATATTTCAAATCTGATTTAGTCCTAAGTAAGGGCCGTTGCGTTTTTTATTGATCTTATTTGAATTTTTGTTTATAAATCCTTTTCGTAAAAAAGATAATACTTTTCCCCAAAACAAAAAAGCCGTTTCGATATTAAAATATTTTTGTTGATTTTTTGAGTTTTTGCTTTTTAATTGATGTTTATATTTTTGAGTATCAATGTTTAAGAATTCGCTCAGGTTATCATTATTATATTAATATGCAAATGAAATTAATATTTACCCTTTTGCTTTGGGGATTGGCTCAATCGATTCTGTCCTATTCTCGTAACTTGATGTTCCCAGGTTTGAATCCCCAACTTCCTCTCAGCTTTTAATGAGAAAGTGGACAATGATGTTCTTCGGAAGGCTGCAGTCTATCGTGTGGGAGGTTAAGCCATATCACTATGTACAGGAGGTTAAGCCATATCAGTATGTACAGGAGGTTAAGCCATATCAGTATGTACAGGAGGTAAAGCCATATCAGTATGTACAGGAGGTAAAGCCATATCAGTATGTACAGGAGGTAAAGCCATATCACTATGTACAGGAGGTTAAGCCATATCACTATGTACAGGAGGTTAAGCCATATCACTATGTACAGGAGGTTAAGCCATATCACTATGTACAGGAGGTTAAGCCATATCACTATGTACAGGAGGTTAAGCCATATCACTATGTACAGGAGGTTAAGCCATATCACTATGTACAGGAGGTTAAGCCATATCACTATGTACAGGAGGTTAAGCCATATCACTATGTACAGGAGGTTAAGCCATATCACTATGTACAGGAGGTTAAGCCATATCACTATGTACAGGAGGTTAAGCCATATCACTATGTACAGGAGGTTAAGCCATATCACTATGTACAGGAGGTTAAGCCATATCACTATGTACAGGAGGTTAAGCCATATCACTATGTACAGGAGGTTAAGCCATATCACTATGTACAGGAGGTTAAGCCATATCACTATGTACAGGAGGTTAAGCCATATCACTATGTACAGGAGGTTAAGCCATATCACTATGTACAGGAGGTTAAGCCATATCACTATGTACAGGAGGTTAAGCCATATCACTATGTACAGGAGGTTAAGCCATATCACTATGTACAGGAGGTTAAGCCATATCAGTATGTACAGGAGGTAAAGCCATATCAGTATGTACAGGAGGTAAAGCCATATCACTATGTACAGGAGGTAAAGCCATATCACTATGTACAGGAGGTAAAGCCATATCACTATGTACAGGAGGTTAAGCCATATCACTATGTACAGGAGGTTAAGCCATATCAGTATGTACAGGAGGTTAAGCCATATCACTATGTACAGGAGGTTAAGCTATAACACTATGTACAGGAGGTTAAGCCATAACACTATGTACAGGAGGTTAAACCATAACACTATGTACAAGAGGTTAAACCATAACACTATGTACAGGAGGTTAAGCCACAATTCTATTTATAGTAGAGAACCATACCTTGTACATTTTAAAGAATTCTCTGGATGCCCTTGACAAGTTCCCATGTGTCCACTAACAGTCAGATTCGAGTGAACTCTCAATGAATGCATTTTGCAAGGTTTGAAACCTTACAAATTCCTGCAAAATGTAGCAAATTTCTTTTTAATTTTTGGAAGCAACCAAAATTCACATGGTGCAAAATAGGGTGAATATGCAGATGGGGTAGAAGTTTGGTTTTTTTCCTGCTCCAGATAGGCCGTAACTTGTCAGTGCACACTGCTCCCTCTTTCCTTAATAATTTTGGACAAAACAATGTTGATATAGTATTGGATATTTAGAGTCATTGCTTCAGGTAAGCTGTTCACGGCTATCACTCTTTGGGAATTAAAAAAAATATTGTGAACATCCTCTTCCTTGAGCGGAAATCTTGTTGCAGGATTTGATGACATGGTTTCTCTTCCGCAACCCAAACATAGTTGTCGATGTTTCTGGCAGTTGAAGAGTAATAAAACCACGGCTCATCACCTATGACAATGTCTGTTAACCGTTTGATACCACTCGGTTCAAACATTGCCAGCATTTCCTGCACGAGTCGACCCCTGCCCTTTTTTATTCTTCTTTCAGTTTGTGGAGTACCCATTTGGCACAGATCTTTCGGAACTTTAAATGTTGATGAATAATTGTTTCCACACTGCCAATCGATTCCCTGACAAACTTTTTATCTGAGCGGTAATGTGTGGATTTTCTTTAATGAGTTCACGAAAGCAGCGGCGATTCCCTCGTTCACGACCTCCATCAATCTTCCTGCACGAGGGAGGCTTTCGGAGTTCTGCTATCCTCTGAATTTGCGCATCCATCCCATAACAGTGCCATATTCTTGTGATAAATCAGCATGAATTTTGTTCGCATCGTTCTGAAAAACACACTATCATCTTACCTTGTCCTTAGTGGGCTGGAGTGGCTCAGTCGGTAGCGCGCCAGGCTCGTAATCTGCAGTTCCCAGGTTCGAGTCCCAGCTGGGTCAACGTTGAGATTTATCTCCGCATAACTCCCCGCCCTGCCTACGGTCAGTAGGGGACACCGATGGGCTTGGAAAGGCCGCTGTCCGTCGGATGGGACGTTAAGCCGTGGCCCCGTGTGCGGGAGAGCCACACCCTGTGCACGTTAAAGAACACGCTGGATGGTCTTGATGGGAGGCTACCATCTGTCTCCCAACAGCTGTTCCAGTGGGTCCCCTCCCCCAACCTTCTCTGAGCCTTCGGGGTCCATGTGACCTGGCCATTTAGTCCATGGTGTGCAAAAAAAGTGCCGCTCAGAGGTAAAACAACCCAACCCAACCTTAATGGGCTCCATAGCAGCAACGCACAGATTTCGCAGATCGAACTCAACACGTTGCCAGCGAAGAGAGAAATGATGATACGGCCTTTGTGTTTAACATGTGATGATAAGTTTAGACAAGCTTTCAAACAAGTCGTAGCTCGTTAGCTTTGGAGGAACGTCTGCAAATCTGCAGACACGTGTCAAGAATTATTTGACCTTTGTATGCTTTCTATATAATTAATACAAAGAAATCAAAGATTGTTTTAAAAAAATTGCTGAATAACAACGAAATAATTAGTAACACAATTTAAATAGATCAGAAATATATAATTTTTGCAAAATTAATATATTTTTTTACTTATAATGCTATATAACAAAGTCGGAAGTACGTGAAAGCATGACCAGATTAAGCAATTCTGGAGTTCACGGCATACTAAAGATTTTGGGGTGCTTTTTAATGCTATCAGAAATGAAATATAAATCAATAAGTAAATAAATTAAATAATAAAAGCACTAATGTTATATCACCTTTATTTGGGTTTAATATTGTTACCGATTTAAAAATTTTCGCATGTTGAATGAAATGTTAATTTTAATTAAAATAATGTTACGTATTAGCAGCGAAAGGGGGCCCCTCTACTTCCCCTTAATCCGACTCTGTCTCAAAGTTAAAAAAGAAATTATCACAAAAAATATAGAAGTTTAGTCTGAAATACAAAATTTGAACAACCAAATTAAGGACAAATATCCATGGGTTGTTTTACCTCACTTTTTTTTTCACACAATGGACTAAACGATGAGGTCAAAAATCCTCCAAGGGAAGCTGGAGGAAGCGAATACGCTGGACAACTTTTAACAAATAGATGGAATCTTCCCGGCAACACCATTCAGCGTAACGTGCACAGGGTATGGTTCTCCAACACAAGGACCCACGGCTTAACGACCCATGCGACGGACGGCGGCATTTTCAAGCCCATTGGTGTCCCCTTTGTCACCGAGGGCAAGGTTGATGTTCAGCGGAGATAAAGCTCAACGTTGGCGCAGGTGAGATTCGAACCTTGGAACTGTTGGGTTGGGTTGTTTTACCTCTGAGCGGCACTTCTTTTGCACACCATGGGCTAAATGGCCAGGTCACATGGACCCCGAAGGCTCAGAGAAGGTTGGGGGAGGGGACCCACTGGAACAGCTGTTGGGAGACAGATGGTAGCCTCCCGCCAAGGCCATCCAGCGTGTTCTTTAACGTGCACAGGGTATGGCTCTCCCGCACACGGTGCCACGGCTTAACGCCCCATCCGACGGACGGCGACCTTTCCAAGTCCATCGGTGTCCCCTACTGACCATGGGCAGGGCGGGGAATTTTGCGGAGATAAATCTCAACGCTGACCCAGCTGGGACTCGAACCTGGGAACGACAGATTACGAGCCTGGCGCGCTACCGACTGAGCCACCCCCGCCCCGTAGATAACGAGTCTGGTGCGCTACCGACTTTGCTAAGGTCGCTCCCCTCCCCTCCTCCGAAAAAGAAAAAAAATACTACCTCACTGAGTTTCTTAAGAAGTTTTTTTTCTTCAGATTATGAATCTGTTTGCCTGGTGAATGATGGATAGTTCTGTTTTTATTCCTCCGAAAATATTTCTCTCGCATAATGAGATGAGGCAATGAAGAAAAATGACCCGAGGGTTTTCGTTGAGTCCCAAACTGCTGACATATTAAAAGCTTGAAGGGACTTCTTCACTGGCTCTGTGAGAATGTACTTCGGTGGCACGTTTCCTTAGCCGATTAAAGGATGGATGGCCGAGGGAATAGCGTTCAAGTACAGCACACAGTAATTAATTAGTTAGCACCGTCCGCTGCATTCTACCGCTGATGATAATTAATTAGGTCTATCAAGTTCCCTAGATTTAATGAACGACATAAGAGATGGTTGCACCGTAGATAGTCACATGTCGGATGCGGCCAGGAAGCTGGAGGTTGAATGAAGGATGGAAGAGTAGGAGCAGAAAGCAGAGCTTAACGAATCCATCCTCATCCCTTGAATCTTCTCGAACGCTTCTTTTTTAATTTCTTCTTCTTAACACCGGTTCCTCGTTTAGCGAACCGCACGTGACATTAATTTATTAAAAGATGAAATCCTTTTCTGTAGATATTTTTATGGAGATAATTGGATAAGTTCATTAATTATGCACACGCATCTTAAGCGTGATGTAAAATCAAAGAAGTGTTAGTTTATTAAAAGCAGAAGTTAGAATTAAGTGCATGACGTGTAATTAAATGCTGATCTGGTTGAAAGGTGAAAAGGTCGCAATAGGAATTAACTTGTCAAAGCTTTGGTTCTTTGTGCACAGGTGCGGAGCAGAATTTCGCTCTATAATTAATTCAAACTTATAAATGAAGGGTTTTTTTTTGTTTAAGTCAACATTTTCTTTAGCATTTTGCTAATACTTTTTTTTTTCTTATCTTTCCATTATCTTGATAAGATATAATGGCTTAAATTTTCATCAAAGTTCTCTTCCTTACAATAAGATGTCCTTGCTGCTATTAAATCTAAAACTATTCGCTACATACTGGCCTTTAAAAGTATTTCTCATTCAATTGCGAGTGCAATTTGGTCAGTCTTAATAGCTGCGCTTAATAGCTGTACATTTCGAAAACAGTTTCGGTTTTGCGGTTTTAATAGAAACGATAAGAGAGTATTTTAAATGAAAATTTAACTCTAACAAAAAGTTTGAAGCAGCGTTTAGGTTATTGTATTTTTGAGTGAAATTATTTCTTCACGTAAAGACCTACATGGTCAGGTCACAAGGAGGCTTAAGACAGATGGAGAAGTAGATCAGGTTGTTGGATCAATACCATAGAGCAGCGGTTCTCAATCTTTTATGCTTCACGTACCCCCTGGAAATGTGTATGTAACTGGCGTACCCCTTGTATAGATAGATAAAACTATATTTATAGTATAACAATGGGAATAAAATAAAACATATATATCAGTGGTTCTCAACCTTTTATGCTTCACGTTCCCCCTGGAAATGTGTATGTAACTGGCGTACCCTTTGTATAGATAGATAAAACTATAGTTATAGTATAACAATGGGAATAAAATAAAATATATATATCAGTGGTTCTCAACCTTTTATGCTTCACGTTCCCCCTGGAAATGTGTATGTAACTGGCTTACCCCTTGTATAGATAGCTAAAACTGTAGTTATAGTATAACAATGGGAATAAAATAACACATATATATATATCAGTGGTTCTCAACCTTTTATGCTTCACGTACCCCTGGAAATGTGTATGTAACTGGCGTACCCCTTGTATAGATAGCTAAAACTGTAGTTATAGTATAACAATGGGAATAATATAAAACATATATATCAGTGGTTCTCAATCTTTTATGCTTCACGTACCCCTGGAAATGTGTATGTAACTGGCGTACCCTCGTATAGATATATGAAACTATAGTTATAGTATAACAATGGGAATAAAATAAAACATATATATATACACACATTAAATTTTGTATTCATAAATTACATATATCGATAAACACAAAAATGACATAAACAATTCAAAAAATCTTATAAAATTATGAACATTTTACTGGGTAATCGACTCTTGAGCTCTCTCGGCGTATCCTCAAAAATTTCGCAGCGTATCCCACGTGGAGAACCCCTACAATAGAGGATGATCTTGTTTCATTGGATCTTTCGGTTTTCCTTATTAGCGTGTTTCTCGTGGAAAAAAAACTCGAAAACAGTTTTATGGATCATTGTGATTTTTTTAAAAGAAATAGTTATATATATATATATACTAGATCACCTTTTTAACGGAAATGGAAGAGAGGAATCGGCTGTTGCATCTGAGAGGTACGTTTTGGCACAATTGGGTTAATGGACGAGTCACAAGAGACCCAAAGTGTTCAGAGAAGGTTTGGGGAAAAGGACTCACTGAGAAAACTATTAGGAGACAGATGGTAGTCTTACCCAAGGCTATTCACTGGAATCTTTTAGAACCATACTCTAAAAGAACAGGCTATATGGCCTTGACGGAAGACTACAGAGCCACGAATTAACCTCCCATTCGATTGACGGCGGCCTTTAAAAAGTCCAGCAATGACATCACTAAGATGATGGAGAGGAAGGTCCAGAGGAGACAAACTTCAATGCTGGTACAGTTGGGACTACCCCCCCCCCCTCCCGATAGGGGACCACCTTTACGTGGTGGTGGTGGTGGGGGGGGGGGGGTTCGGGCCCAGCAACCGGTCGAAGGCTTTGCTGACCGGATTGGGTCCCTGGTTGGACAGAGCGAAGACCAACCAAGGTCGAAGACATCGCTGACCGGTTTAGTGACCCGGTTGGACGGTGTCAAGACCTCAACATCAGGTGCTCCGTGGAGCAAGTTCAAGGGCACGGCTGAACGGATTTGGTCCCCTAGTAGACACGAGCCCTTTTAAGTCTGGGCCCCACTAAGAGTCTTCACCCCGGATGCCGAGCGAACTTGGATCTACATATCCTTGTTCATGGCTAACCGGGGAACAGATTGAATTTCAGGTTTCTACCGGTGGTTAGCTTTCCTTTTATAGGACTGCTGCCATGTGAGGTTGCGGATGAGATGCATCTATATATAGTCACGGCTTTCCGTTAAATTGGTAGTGTCGTGAGACGGAACCGGGGATTGCCTTGGTTGCTGAACATCTGGCAACAAATAGTACAGTTGGGATTCTAATCTGGGAACTGCATATTACGATCCATCCTCGTTCTAGTGGCAGAGACAATCCACTGATATACCTCTAACAGCAACAACGAGTAGGTTTTTAAGTTATGGATCGTGAAACAGTAGAATTATTTAAAAACGATTTTTACTATCACGAGCTTATTTCCTTTGTAATCATTTCATCTCATTTTAGCATTGGATTATTTTATCAACACGAACGAAACACGTTCCAACTGGAATAGGATATTTTCTCCCTGTTGGGATATATCAATAGAATGATTGCTAAGACAACGATAGCGCTTGAAAACTTTCAAACTTAGGTTGGGTTGTTTTACCTCTGACCTGCCCTTTTTTGCACTCCATGGGCTAAATGGTCAGGTCACAAGGACCCTGAAGGCTGAGAGGAGAACCCGCTGAAACAGCTGTTGGGAGACAGATGGTAGCCTCCCGTCAAAGCCATCCAGCGTGTTCTTTAACGTGCACAGGGTATAGCTCTCCCGTACACGGGGCCATAGCTTAACGTACGATCCGACGGACGGCGACACAAACTTGAGTACATCAATAAATCAAAAGGCGTGTGACCTCAAAGGGCTGCTACTTACTGCATACGATGTGAATTTCTTCCTCACCGTAAAACGCGCTGGTTTTATAGCACACAAAAGTTGTAAGGATGTTGAGGGCAAGTAGACCGCCATTTGGAATTGTTTTTTCCATAAACTACTCTTTATATTACGTATCCTATATGTGTGTTTTGTTTCCTCCCTATTCCAGTAGTATTCTGAAGAATATTCTTCCATAACATGTGTAACTAGCAGAATTGTCCGGAGTTGCTCGAGGCTCGATTAATGATTCACAGTAGCAGACGTATTCGTAACAGGTGCGCGGGAACACGTTCACGTACGGGCGGGGGTGGCTCAGTCGGTAGCGCGCCAGGCTCGTAATCTGTAGTTCCCAGGTTCGAGTCCCAGCTTGGTCAGCGTTGAGATTTATCTCCGCAAAATTCCCCGCCCTGCCCACGGTCAGTAGGGGACACCGATGGGCTTGGAAAGGCCGCCGTCCGTCGGATGGGACGTTAAGCCGTGGCCCCATGTGTGGGAGAGCCATACCCTGTGCACGTTAAAGAACACGCTGGATGGCCTTGACGGGAGGCTACCATCTGTCTCCCAACAGCTGTTCCAGTAGGTCCCCTCCCCCAAACTTCTCTGAGCCTTCGGGGTCCATGTGACCTGGCCATTTAGCCCATGATGTGCAAAAAAGTGGCGCTCAGAGGTAAAATAACCCAACCCGGAGTTGCTCGAGTCTCGATTAATGATTCACAGTAACAGACGTATTCGTAACAGGTGCGCGGGAACACGTTCACGTCACGGATGACGTCACTGGTACTGGTGGCGGAATGGTAATTTTCAGTTCCCCCTAATTCCGCACGTACTCGACTCATCAGTCCCGAATTTGATGTATCCCACTTAGTTCTGTCAACGCAGAGTTAAGAGATCGGGTTCCTAGCTACACTGGGTAGGGATTAAGAGCCGCAGATCTCGATCCGAAAAGTTATCAATGAACAGACGTTTCGCGGCAAACATTTGGGGGTGGGCCTAATATTGCGAGATCGAATCCTTCGCAGTGCACTCAGTTACGGTGAGATGAAACTGTAATCGAAATTTGGTGGTCCTAGCTTTGACCGTCTAGAAAGGATGTTGAACAAACCGAGATACAAACAGGAGACTCTGTTATATATATATTACCTTTGTTTACTATTTTTCATATTTTTGCCTCTATTCCTATTACTAAAATTCTCCACGGGATACAGATTTCCTTCCCCCCTCCCCTAGGTTCGGTTGTTTTACCTCTGAGCGGCACTTTTTTGCACACCGTGGGCTAAATGGCCAGGTCACATTGACCCCGAAGGCTCAGAGAAGGTTGGGGGAAGGGACCCACTGGAACAGCTGTTGGGAGACAGATGGTAGCCCCCGTCAAGGCCATCCAGCGTGTTCTTTAACGTGCACAGGGTATGGCTCTCCCGCACACGGGACCACGGCTTAACGTCCCATCCGACGGACGACGGCCTTTCCAAGCCCATCGGTATCCCCTACTGACCGTGGGCAGGGCGGGGAATTTTGCGGAGTTAAATCTCAACGCTGACCCAGCTTGGACTCGAACCTGGGAACCACAGATTACGAGCCTGGCGCGCTACCGACTGAGCCAACTCTCCCCTCCCCTAGACCCTGCTTTGCATTCTGCAATGCCTTAATATTCCTAACCACGAACTGAGGCCTTTTCGTGTTCATCGAAGAATATCGCCCGAAGAAACAAAATATTGTTGACACAACTTAGTAATTCGGTTCACTGATAAACATTGACACAATGTTCATAAATAATTCAACTCCTCTTATGAATAATAAAAATGCTGAACACAAAAAGAATAATCTCTTTCAATTCTTCAAAAATTTTAAAAAATATTTAGACTGATAATAATTTCTTCGTTTCTAAATTGTGAATAATAAACGACACTGAACCCATAAGAGAAATGGAGTCTTTTTAAAAATCGTTACGTTAGACTAGTAGTAAAAATACTTATTTTCATTTTTACGTTACTTACGTGAATGTAGAATTACACTAGATGAACGTTTTAAACTCACGATGCACATATTAAACCAATTAAGATATAATGTTTCATTACCTTGGGTAATTTAATATTGATGCCATTATAATAAGGATTATTTGTCTTTTGACGTTACGGATTTTCCTCATTTTCTGTTGTTGTCTTCAAGAAAGGAAGGCACTTATTTGCATGAGCAATATTTCGAAAAGTATCAAGCTGGTCTTAGATAAAATAAAGTGTCATACTTTTCAAATTCTTTTCGCGTCACATGATGCATAAAATAATGGCTTTATATCGATATATGCTTTTTTATTACCTGTCTCAGAGAAAGTATGAAAAATGTATTCTATTCTGTCGAATAACAAGTAAGCAACTGCAGGTTGTGGGTTGTTTTAGCCCTGAGCTGCACTTTTTTGCACACCATGGGCTAAATGGCCAGGTCACATGGACCCCGAAGGTTCAGAGAAGGTTGGGGGAGGAGACCCACTGGAACGGCTGTTGGGAGACAGATGGTAGCCTCCCGTCAAGGCCATCCAGCGGGTTCTTTAACGTGCACAGGGTATGGCTCTCCCTCACAAGGGGCCACGGCTTAACGTCCCATCCGACGGACGGCGGCCTTTCCAAGCCGATCGGTGTCCCCTACTGACCGTGGGCAGGGCGGGGAATTTTTGCGGAGATAAATCTCAACGCTGACCCAGCTGGGACTCGAACCTGGGAACTACAGATTACGAGCCTGGCGCGCTACGGACTGAGCCACCCCCGCCCTTTAGCAACTGAAGGATGAACAATCTTTAATATAGAAGAAAATTATCTTGAGCTGGGTGGGATGTGAACTTAAGATCTTCTGATGACATGGTCTGACGGCTGAACTGTAGTCTGCCTTCAAGACCTCTTCTGTTGAGAAGCTTTCAGCTTCATACCATGGAGGTCAGTAATTAGAAGTTGTCTTGATGATTGCAACTGAAGATGCTAATCGTTGAAGACCTTCCAGGTACTAGATCACAGCCGCATATTCAAGATGTTTCTTGCTAGGTTGTTGAACTAAAGGTTTCTTTTAATAACCTTGAAAATATTTTTCAATGCTACATAGAGTAGCGTGATCAAGAATTTGTATTGAAGGTGAGAGCTGACCTTTTCCCTCTATACTGTATATGCATTCGAAGCAGTTTATGCAAAAGAAACTTGGTGTCTTCTTGACTATATAATGTTGTTTTTTAAAACAACGCTATTTGTGCTGGTAGCTCAGGATTCGATTGGATTGTTTTACATCTCAGCGGCACTTTTTTGCACACCATGGGCTAAATGGCCAGGCCACAAGGACCCCGAAGGCTCATAGAAGGTCGGGGGAGGGGACCCACCGGAACAGCTGTTGGGAGACAGATGGTAGCCTCCCGTCAAGGCCATCCAGGGTGTTCTTTAACGTGCACAGGGTATGGCTCTCCCGCACACGGGGCAACGGCTTAACGTCCCATCCGACGGACGGCGGCCTTTTTAAGCCTATCGGTATCCCCTACCGACCGTGGGCAGGGCGGGGAAATTTTGCGGAGATAAATCTCAACGCCGACCCAGCTGGGACTCGAACCTGGGAACTACAGATTACGAGTCTGGCGTGCTACCGACTGAGCCACCCCCGCCCCTGGTAGCTCAGGTTGGGTTGGGTTGTTTTACCTCTGAGCGGCTCTTTTTTGCATACCATGGGCTAAATGGCCAGGTCACATGGACCCCGAAGGCTCAGAGAAGGTTGGGGGAGGGGACCCACTGGAACAGCTTTCCTCATTTTTCCTTAATTTATGGAAACTAGTGTATAATTGCTCATCGCTATTGTAATATCCTTTTCATTTTCATTGCTTTGGAAAAGCCGCCGTCTATCGGATGTGAAGTTAAGCCGTGGCACCGTGTGCACAGCGTTGAGATTTTTCTCCGCAAAATTCCCCGCCCTGCCCACGGTCAGTAGGGGACACCGATGGGCTTGAAAGGGCGCCGTCCGTCGATTGGGACGTTAAGCCGTGGCGCCGTTGCGGGAGAGCCATACCCTGTGCACGTTAAAGAACACGCTGAATGGCCTTGATGGGAGGCTACCATCTGTCTCCCAACAGCTGTTCCAGTGGGTCCCCTCCCCCAACCTTCTCTGAGCCTTCGGGGTCCATGTGACCTGGCCATTTAGCCCATGGTGTGCTAAAAAGTGCCGCTCAGAGGTAAAACAACCCAACAACCCAGAAAAAAATATCTGGCAACGATTTTTTTTAGAAATTAGTGATCTGGCAACCATCGTGTCACGTGACACGAAGGTTGTCAGATCACTAATTTCTAAAAAAAAATCGTTGCCAGATATTTTTTCTGAATTCTGTAATCAACCATAGTGTTCGGATATTTTTTTGAGCGACTGCGCTTAGAAGACCATACGTTAACTACTTGAATTGAAATAATTATGAATGGAAATTATTTTCGTGCAATGCTGAAAATTGTTTTAAATGTGTAACAAGAACGTGAACAAGTTCAGGTCATGTCACGTGAACAGGTTAAAATGTTCATCTCTAAGTATTAGCAACAAGTAGTCAAAATCTCCTGATTAGTGTAAAGTTTTGATTTACCTCTGAGCGGCACTTTTTTGCACACCATGGGCTAAATGACCAGGTCACATGGACCCCGAAGGCTCAGAGAAGGTTGGGCGAGGGGACCCACTGGAACAGCTGTTGGGAGACAGATGGTAGCCTCCCGTCAAGGCCATCCTGCGTGTTCTTTAACGTGCACAGGGTATGGCTCTCCCGCACACGGGGCCACGGCTTAACGTCCCATCCGACGGACGGCGGCCTTTTTAAGCCTATCGGTATCCCCTACCGACCGTGGGCAGGGCGGGGAAATTTTGCGGAGATAAATCTCAACGCCGACCCAGCTGGGACTCGAACCTGGGAACTACAGATTACGAGTCTGGCGTGCTACCGACTGAGCCACCCCCGCCCCTGGTAGCTCAGGTTGGGTTGGGTTGTTTTACCTCTGAGCGGCTCTTTTTTGCATACCATGGGCTAAATGGCCAGGTCACATGGACCCCGAAGGCTCAGAGAAGGTTGGGGGAGGGGACCCACTGGAACAGCTTTCCTCATTTTTCCTTAATTTATGGAAACTAGTGTATAATTGCTCATCGCTATTGTAATATCCTTTTCATTTTCATTGCTTTGGAAAAGCCGCCGTCTATCGGATGTGAAGTTAAGCCGTGGCACCGTGTGCACAGCGTTGAGATTTTTCTCCGCAAAATTCCCCGCCCTGCCCACGGTCAGTAGGGGACACCGATGGGCTTGAAAGGGCGCCGTCCGTCGATTGGGACGTTAAGCCGTGGCGCCGTTGCGGGAGAGCCATACCCTGTGCACGTTAAAGAACACGCTGAATGGCCTTGATGGGAGGCTACCATCTGTCTCCCAACAGCTGTTCCAGTGGGTCCCCTCCCCCAACCTTCTCTGAGCCTTCGGGGTCCATGTGACCTGGTCATTTAGCCCATGGTGTGCTAAAAAGTGCCGCTCAGAGGTAAAACAACCCAACAACCCAGAAAAAAATATCTGGCAACGATTTTTTTTAGAAATTAGTGATCTGGCAACCATCGTGTCACGTGACACGAAGGTTGTCAGATCACTAATTTCTAAAAAAAAATCGTTGCCAGATATTTTTTCTGAATTCTGTAATCAACCATAGTGTTCGGATATTTTTTTGAGCGACTGCGCTTAGAAGACCATACGTTAACTACTTGAATTGAAATAATTATGAATGGAAATTATTTTCGTGCAATGCTGAAAATTGTTTTAAATGTGTAACAAGAACGTGAACAAGTTCAGGTCATGTCACGTGAACAGGTTAAAATGTTCATCTCTAAGTATTAGCAACAAGTAGTCAAAATCTCCTGATTAGTGTAAAGTTTTGATTTACCTCTGAGCGGCACTTTTTTGCACACCATGGGCTAAATGACCAGGTCACATGGACCCCGAAGGCTCAGAGAAGGTTGGGCGAGGGGACCCACTGGAACAGCTGTTGGGAGACAGATGGTAGCCTCCCGTCAAGGCCATCCTGCGTGTTCTTTAACGTGCACAGGGTATGGCTCTCCCGCACACGGGGCCACGGCTTAACGTCCCATCCGACGGCCGGCGGCCTTTCCAAGCCCATCGGTGTCCCCTACTGACCGTGGGCAAGGCGGGGAATTTTGCGGAGATAAATCTCAACGCTGACCCAGCTGGGACTCGAACCTGGGAACTGCAGATTACGAGCCTGGCGCGCTACCGACTGAGCCACCCCCGGCCCCTCTTTCATTGGGACTTTTTCGAATTCAGAGAGCGAAAATTTAACAAACGACGAAAATAAGCGATTATTTAACGCAATCGCCGATCTAGTTTTATGATTTCTGCTCTTACATGTGAAAAGGACATCGATTTTATGATGTCCATTTCACATGTAAATAAGATGGCTTTCTCCATCATATATGATGGAGAAAGCCATCTTATTTAGAATTTCTTTTTTCCTTATATTTATGATTTACAATTATTTCTCCTAGTACTTCTCTAATTTACTTACAATATGTGATCCATATTTTGTAAATAAACGTTGATGTCTTTTTATCTCTATACTTTTCCCAATTCTCAATAATAATAATGCATTGCAAAACATCGCACGAGTGGAATAATTCGGTCCCTGGCGAATTGAAGATTTGTTTACACTCTTCACCACACAACGTAGGTTAATATTAGAGCAAACAACAGAACCCACATTTCAGCACCGCCCATCGAAAACCTTCAAGCTAAAAGGCAGAGAGGAAATGTACTTTCTTTTGATGATGCGTTTCTCCTCCGATGATAAACAATCACATTTTGAGATTTTATTAGTGAGGCGCAGAAAAACAGACTTCGCGAAATTCGATTGACTTTTTTAAGCAAATCTCTTTATTTTCATCCTCTCAGAATGCATAGTTGCCTAGTAACCAGACAGCTAATATCTGTTCAGTGAGCAATGAACGCAGTGGCGTACTTAGAAACTTACAAATGGAGCGGGGCGGAGAAACAAACACGCAATGGGGAGGGAAAAAGATATAAGGGGGAAGACTGGATTTCCATTCCTGTGTAGCATTTTCTCCTCCGTTTAATAGTTTTTTAAAACATTTCTGGAAAACAAAATTGTAATAATAAAAAATAATAAATACCCCCTCAAGCAGCTGCTTGCCACAGAGGTCTGACAGGAGCCTGTCAGTTTATATGCCACAGTAGAAGATCTGAGAGGATGGCAGGACCTCAGCAGAAAAACGACACATACATCCATGCCTTACCCCGGGCTCGAACCCAGGTCCCGTAGATCAGTAGCCAAGCGCGCTAACCACTCGACCACGGGACGGCTACAGTCGCTCAAAAAAGTATCCGAACACTATGGTTTGCTACAGAATTCAGAAAAAATATCTGGCAATGATTTTTTCAGAAATTAGTGATCTGGCAACTTCGTGTCACGTGACACGAAGGTTGCCAGATCACTAATTTCTAAAAAAATCGTTGCCAGATATTTTTTCTGAATTCTGTAACAAACCATAGTGTTCGGATACTTTTTTGAGCAACTGTACGAAATATGTACAAGTTTAATAATTTTCAGCATACATTACCGTTATTAGCATTCTCAAAGGGGGAGACATAATTCCTTCCCCCTTAGATTCGTCCCTATTTGGATATAATGAGAGTAATGGAAAGAGAGCGGTTTGACGTGTTCGAGTCTGATTTTCGGGAACTTCGTTAGAAAATATAAGTTACCCAAGCTCTCAAAGTGTGTATGTGGGGGAGGGTATTTCTAACCTCAAAGATTATATATCAAAGAAAAATAGGGCCGAACCTAGGGGAAAGGAATTATACCTCCCCCTTTGAGAATGCTCGAAATTATTAAACTTTTGCCCATTAAGTGTTATTTTTTTCAGAAATGTTTTAAAAACCTATAAAACGAAGGGGAAAATGCTACACTGGAAAGGAAATCCAGTCTTCCCCCCCCTTTTTTTTTCATCTTTTGCTGGCCCCAAAAGTGAAGTTTTGTCCCCCCTCACTTTTCATTCTCTTGAAATGAAGCTTAATTTGAAATAATTATCTGAATTGCCTCTACATTGAACACATTATGAACTGAACGAAAATTAAATAGCATTGAGTAGAAGATGTACCGATTAAATAGCATTGAGTAGAAGATGTACAGATTAACAAGAAATATAATTTAAACGACTCATGTATATTAAAAATTCCCTAAAAACATCTATGAAAAATTCTGAGATACATTGCCTGGCCAAATAATTATGAACACCTACCTAATACTTCATCGAGTCTTCGCGTACAGAATTGGCAGTTTTCAATTATCTGAGCATAGTTCTAGTTGAAATGGACTTTTAGTACTGCTTTCCGAGTGGTTAGCGCGCTTGGCTACTGATCTAAGGGACCTGGGTTCGAGCCCCGGGTAAGTCATGGTTGTATGTGTTGTTTTTCTGCTGAGGTCTTGCCATCCTCTCAGATCTTCTACTATGGCATATAAACTGACAGGCTCCTGTTAGACCTCTGTGGCAAGCAGCTGCTTGAGGGGATATTTTTTCCCGTCATCTGTCTCAGCTGATGAACTTGAAGAATCCCTGTTTTGCTGTACAGTTCGTGCCAACAAATGATGCCCGTCCCTCTCCGTGCCCTTTTCATCCCGCATTTGCAATGATTGGTGACCATTTTTGAGGCCATTGCTATTCTCCATACACTTGAGATATGCTGCCAGTGATTTTCTGCTGAGTCCATCACCTCCGTTACGGAGTCCATCACGCTCCAACGATGAGCCCCCTTTCAAAATTAGTCTTTTTACCCATGTGGCACTTGACTTTGCTTTCCATCATGCCTTTACGGCTTTCATAGGTTGGGTTGTTTTACCTCTGAGCGGCACTTTTTTGCACACCATGGGCTAAATGGCCAGGTCAAATGGACCCCGAAGGCTCAGAGAAGGTTGGGGGGGGACCCACTGGAACAGCTGTTGGGAGACAAATGGTAGCCTCCCGTCAAGGCCATCCAGTGTGTTCTTTAACGTGCACAGGGTATGGCTCTCCAGCACACGGGGCCACGGCTTAACGTTCCATCCGACGGACGGCGGCCTTTCCAAGCCCATCGGTGTCCCCTACTGACCGTGGGCAAGGCGGGGAATTTTGCGGAGATAAATCTCAACGCTGACCCAGCTGGGACTCGACCTGGGAACTACAGATTACGAGCCTGGCGCGCTACCGACTGAGCCGCCCCCGCCCCGCTTTCATAGGACTTCAGAGTAACGTAGAATGCTAAGTCAATAAAATATTTTGCATACATTGTCAAGTTTCATGGTACTTCGCGCACGATTCGCAATAATGTTCATAATAACTTGGTCAGACAGTGTATACCTGTCATTTCATACAATACTTGAAGCTCTTTGTCTTATAGGATTATATCTTGTCCTTATAGGATTCAAAACAGCTTCGTTTTTTTTAAATCGGAAATTCAATTTCTCGAAGATGTAATATCTATGGAAAATTTTTTGCTTTTTTTAAAAATAAAACTTCAGAAATGTATTTTAGGTGTTTTTCACTTTAAACGATTGAATTCCTTTGGCTTTATTTCGTTTCCTGCTACTCCAGTTCTTTTACAATGCCAAACTGTTGCTCGATCTCTATAAATGAAGTTCCCTGCTTTTAGCGCATTGCAGAAAATAGCTTACGATGCTGAAATCTTCCAAGACATTTTTTTTTTACTCTGGAATGAAGGGAAGAGTGAGCTGTTTTCCATTGGATCTAAAATCTAATGTACAACATGGATTGGATTCTCTTGAGACATGATTCTTTTGGAATGCTAGCCATCGTGACTGTCATTTGACCAACAGATGCTCAGCTTTTGCTGGGATGTAATGTTCGACTGCCAACAGACCTCGGGGACCTTGGGAGCTCAAATGGAGTCAGGAATGGGCGAAGGCGAAGGAATCAGAAGAGTGCAGGGCGCTGGCCAGAAGATAAAAAAAGGACGGACGCAATTGGTGATGTCCAACACTGTGGGAAATGTCGGAAGTTTCCTTTTTCCCAATCTCTCAGTTGGGTACTTCTTGTTCAAGAGCCACACTCTGGAACAACAACAGCAACTAGAGACAAACTGCAGGCAAAATAAGCGTGGGAAAACGTTACGTGAAAGCGTGGTAAAGAATCTGCTACTGTCGTCGAATTCTTTCACAAAATTTAGAGTTTCACAAGTCATAAAATCTTATGATTGATGGAATAAAATGTTTCCTCAGTATGGTATTAAACCGTAATCGTTTCTATTAATACATTTGATCATGTTGTTATGGTATAAACCTTTGCTTTAGTTGTCTTTAAGAAATTTCTTGAAAGTTACGTATATATGTTTCATATTTTGTTCGGCTCCGTTACGATTACTAGCATTCTCAGTGAGAAGGAGGGGGGGGGGGGATGACCCTTCCTCCTAGATCTGCCTCTGGTTTTGATCACTAGAGTAATATTTACTCGTAGTTGTTTTTTAATTTGTCAAATAATAGAGCAGCGGACACCCAGACTATATTCACTCATATTACCGCTTTTTGCCTACAGTTAGGTATTTCTGTTGGCGTAAATGTGAACTAAGAAACATATAAGTTTCTTGAAATGGGCATCTAAAACGTTTCCCCAATGCCTCCCACCCACGATCTATAGTGTTAATTCCGGAGAATAAGCTGAATATCAATCTACTGAATATCCTCACTCTAGAGGAATTCATCGATGGTCTGAACCCTATGAGGGCGAGCATTATTGTCCATCAATATCCACTGGAGTACAACAACGCTCCTGAAAAACCTTATACAGGGCTGAAAGACGTCATCCCTACAGTCCCCCCCCCCCGATAGGGGACCACCTAGACGTGGTGTGTGTGTGTGTGGGGGGGGGGGGGCTTCAGGCCCAGCAACCGGTCGAAGGCTTTGCTGACCGCATTGGGTCCCTGGTTGGACAGAAAAAAGACCAACCGAGGTCGAAGACATCGCTGACCGGTTTAGTGGCACGGTTGGACGGTATCAAGACCTCAAATCAGGTGCTCCGTGGAGCAAGTTCAAGGGCACGGCAGAACGGATTTGGTCCCCTAGTAGGCACGAGCCCTTTCAAAGTCTTGGCCTCATTAAGAGTCTCCACCCTGGGTGCCGAGCGAACATGGATTTCCATATCCTTGTTCATGGCTAACCGGGGAACAGATTAAATTTCAGGTTTCTACTGGTGGTTAGCTTTCCTTTTATAGGACTGCTGCCATGTGAGATCGGGGATGAGGTGCGTCTATATGGCGCCTTCTTGCCCCCGACTCTAGATAGTCACGGCTTTCCGTTAACTTGGTAGTGTCGTAAAGACGGAACCGGGGATTGTCGTGGTTGCCGAACATCTGTCAACAAATAGTACCTCCAATCAGTCAGAATGCCTCCAGCAAAAACTTGTAGTTGTAAGTCCATTTGACATTATTCTGTCCAAGACCATCAACCCACTACCACCATCATAGTGGTGTCGTTCTCTGATGTTAGAGGTTTGGTAACGAGTACCTTTCTCTCCAATGCGTCACCGCATCGCATCCCATACATGTTCTACAGAGTTTAGGTCGCAGTTGACAGTCTCCAATGGTCGCATAAGATTCTATTGGTCTCGTCTCCAGTCACGATGTTGTCTACACCATGCTAGTCAAGCTCCTGCGGAAGAGATTGAGGGAAACACAAACCGACGGTCACGTGGGTGTCGGTTTGTGTTTCCCTCAATGAAATCTTCTGTACACAGTTTGTCTCAAAATTGTTATCGCAGATGGCTACAGGATGCTCTAGAAATTTGTTCTTAATTCTGATGTCATATGATGATGCCTGGGTGACATCATCATATGTCATTGGGATGTTAGGGTAAGATATCGGTCATCATGCGCTTTTGCCGCTCTTGGATGACCTTACACTCGTTTGCAACTAACGTCTCCTGTTGGAACCAACTCTAAAATATTGAAAGCACTGATTGGGGTACATTTTACAGTCTTAGTCACATCGGTCTGGGATCAGCCGAACTATATAATTAATACCTGTTGCTTCATCACGTGTAAAATCATCCATGTGAGGGTTTGGGTTGATTTACCTCTGAGCGGCACTTTTTTGCACACCATGGGCTAAATGGCCAGGTCACATGGACCCCGAAGGCTCAGAGAAGGTTGGGGCAGGAGACCCACTGGAACAGCTGTTGGGAGACAGATGGTAGAATCCCGTCAAGGCCATCCAGCGTGTTCTTTAACGTGCATAGGGTATGGCTCTCCCGCACACGGGGCCACGGCTTAACGTCCCATCCGACGGACGGCGACCTTTCCAAGCCCATCGGTGTCCCCTACTGACCGTGGGCAGAGGCGGGGAATTTTGCGGAGATAAATCTCAACGCTGATCCAGCTGGGACTGGAACCTGGGAACTACAGATTACGATCCTGGCGCGCTACCGACTGAGCCACCCCCGCTCCCATCCATGTGAGGTATCTCTGCCATACTGTTACGAAATGTTCTAACAATGTGAACAAAACATATGCTCGATAGGAAATACATAGCAAAGAATGAGATCCAGCTTTTATAGCATCTGGATTTGCTTTTGGAGTCACGTAGGCAAATTTCGTCCGGTCACGTGATTTTTGAATGCGTATGACCTTTTCTTATTCCTTTCATTGATACACAAAATGCAATGCTAGTAGTTTTCGCATCCCGCATATGTATTGTAATTAACACTACGTGATTTATGATTAACTTTTGGACAAATCGTTTTCCCCGTTACCAAACATTATCTCTTACCATATTTCAAGTTACTAAGAAGTCTACTACAAATATTAAATATTGTACAGTATTTTACTTTGATATTTCAGTTTTGAAGGCAACAGGGGAAGGAGTAAGAGTGTTATGCACCATATGACCCTTCGGTGTATTCAGTGTGCAGAAAATAAATTATCATTTAAAAGGGTTGGGTTGTTGGGTTGTCTAACCTCTGAGCGGCACTTTTTTGCACACCATGGGCTAAATGGCCAGGTCACATGGACCCCGAACGTTCAGAGAAGGTTTGGGGAGGGGACCCACTGGAACAGCTGTTGGGAGACAGATGGTAGCCTCCCGTCAAGGCTATCCAGTGTGTTCTTTAACGTGCACAGGGTATGGCTCTCCCACACACGGGCCCACGGCTTAACGTCCCATCCGACGGACGGCGGCCTTTCCAAGCCCATCGGTGTCCCCTACTGACCGTGGGCAGGGCGGGGAATTTTTGCGGCTCAATATATAGAAATATATGTTTTCATATTAAGAGCAAAATCTTATTAAATTCGAAAATGCAGAACGTTGTATAGTTTATATCCATGTAACTTCTTCAGCAGTGAAACCGGAACTATTTTCTGCATACCCCTCATGTTAATTACTTGTAGATACAGTATATCATTTTAATTTTAAATTATTTGAAATAAAATGCATTTACATTAGAAATAAAAAAATAGAGATTATTTCCAGATTTATGTATGCTTCGTGACATCTTTTGTTTCCTTCGTGTTCTGATTATTGTAAAAAAAATTAATATTTATCTGTTCAGTGCTATTCAAAACAACGACACTGAAAGCAAAAAAAAAAGAATAACGATTGAACTGTATCGTTTTTCTTAATGATCAGTTTGGTTTCATTACCGTGGAGCTAAAAAGAATTTAATTTGAAATATTAACTCTAACTCAAGCTCGGAATTTTGAACTGAATATGGATCGATGCTCATCCATAACCTGGAGAAGCTTTTAAAATCACTGAAAATGATGTATTAAAATAGGATTTTTCAAAGTGCAGATATCGTTTTAATTGATATTTATTTGAGAACAATATATACTTTACTGGAATCAGAAGGGGCAGGGGTGGCTCAGTCGGTAGCGCGCCAGGCTCGTAATCTGTAGTTCCCAGGTTCGAGTCCCAGCTGGGTCAGCGTTGAGATTTATCTCCGCAAAATTCCCCGCCCTGCCCACGGTCAGTAGGGGACACCGATGGGCTTGGAAAGGCCTCCGTCCGTCGGATGGGACGTTAATCCGTGGCCCCGTGTGCGCGAGAGAGAGCCATACACTGTGCACGTTACAGAACACACTGGATGGCCTTAACGGGAGGCTAACATCTGTCACCAAACAGCTGTACCAGTGGGTCTCCTCCCCCAACCTTATCTGAGCCTTAGGGGTCCATGTGACCTGGCCATTTAGCCCATGGTGTGCAAAAAAGTGCCGCTCAGAGGTAAAACAACAACAACAACAACAACTGGAATCAGATATGAATTATTCCTCATGTTTATTTCCATTGCGCCCCCAGCAACAGCGACTTATATTCTGCAAGATATATCTTTTCCTGCTGTCTCTTAGAATGCTTTTTTTTCCAATTGGAAAAACCTTCGCTCTCTCTCACAAGATGTCTTATGCGCATTCATGATTTTAGCCCTCCTTTCTACACAAAAGATAAGTTTTTTTTTCTTTTATTTGACAATGCAGTGATTTTACCTTCCAGCAGACCGTGAATTTCGCATATCTTTTTTTTTAGAGTTAAAAATGTTTTTTTCCTGATACAACATTATTTACTTTTTTCCATTTTTTCTCCGTTGTAAACTGCATTGGAATAAACTGACTACGCAGAGTTATCACTGAGATGGAAGGGCACAAATTGTAGAGAGGAAAGAAACATTTAGAGTAGCGGTTCTCAACCTTTTATGCTTCACGCACCCCCTGGAAATGTGTATGTAACTGGCGTACCCCTTGTATAGATAGATAAAACTATAGTTATAGTATAACAATGGGAATAAAATAAAACATATATATCAGTGGTTCTCAACCTTTTATGCTTCACGTACCCCCTGGAAATGTGTATGTAACTGGCGTACCCCTTGTATAGATGGATAAAACTATAGTTATAGTATAACAATGGGAATAAAACATATATATCAGTGGTTCTCAACCTTTTATGCTTCAAGTACCCCCTGGAAATGTGTATGTAACTGGTGTACCTCTTGTATAGATAGATAAAATTATAGTTATAGTATAACAATGGGAATAAAATAAAACATATACAGGGTGAATCTGAAAAAGTGGGCAAAACTTTACGGGGTGGTAGAACGCAGCTATACGAGCAATATTCGTCATAGAATGTATGGTCGGAACGCAAGCGGTGAGAAGTTAAAAGGTAGTTTTCCACTGTCACATTTAAAGAATGAACACAAGAAGGAGAGGAGATACTCTGTGCCTCACTTGCATTCCCGTCCGCCGCACCGTACACAAAGTGCATATCCGCCATTTCGTGGTTAGTATAACCAGCCATCCTCTCGGCAATCCACGGTAGAAATGCCGTTGGGTGCGAGGACCGACCCTTTTATACCAATTCCAAAGCCACCTAGCGGCTCGCCGTTTGCGTTCCGCCCATACTTTCTATGACGAATATTGCTCGTATAGCTGCGTTCTACCAACCCGTAAAGTTTTGCCCACTTTTTCAGATTCACCCTGTATATCAGTGGTTCTCAACATTTTATGCTTCACGTACCACCTGTAAATGTGTATGTAACTGGCGTACCCCTTGTATAGATGGATAAAACTATAGTTATAGTATAACAATGGGAATAAAACATATATATCAGTGGTTCTCAACCTTTTATGATTCACGTACCCCCTGGGAATGTGTATGTAACTGGCGTACCCCTTGTATAGATAGATAAAACTATAGTTATAGTATAACAATGGGAATAAAATAAAACATATATATCAGTGGTTCTCAACCTTTTATGCTTCACGTACCCCCTGGAAATGTGTATGTAACTGGCGTACCCCTTGTATAGATAGATAAAACTATAGTTATAGTATAACAATGGGAATAAAACAAAACATATATATCAGTGGTTCTCAACCTTTTATGCTTCACGTACCCCCTGGAAATGTGTATGTAACTGGCGTACCCCTTGTATAGATAGATAAAACTATAGTTATAGTATAACAATGGGAATAAAACATATATATCAGTGGTTCTCAACCTTTTATGCTTCACGTACCCCCTGGAAATGTGTATGTAACTGGCGTACCCCTTGTATAGATAGATAAAACTATAGTTATAGTATAACAATGGGAATAAAACATATATATCAGTGGTTCTCAACCTTTTATGATTCACGTACCCCCTGGGAATGTGTATGTAACTGGCGTACCCCTTGTATAGATAGATAAAACTATAGTTATAGTATAACAATGGGAATAAAATAAAACATATATATCAGTGGTTCTCAACCTTTTATGCTTCACGTACCCCCTGGAAATGTGTATGTAACTGGCGTACCCCTTGTATAGATAGATAAAACTATAGTTATAGTATAACAATGGGAATAATATAAAACATATATATCAGTGGTTCTCAACCTTTTATGCTTCACGTACCCCCTGCAAATGTGTATGTAACTGGCGTACCCCTTGTATAGATAGATAAAACTATAGTTATAGTATAACAATGAGAATAAAATAAAACATATATATCAGTGGTTCTCAACCTTTTATGCTTCACGTACCCCCTGGAAATGTGTATGTAACTGGCGTACCCCTTGTATAGATAGATAAAACTATAGTTATAGTATAACAATGGGAATAAAACATATATATCAGTGGTTCTCAACCTTTTATGCTTCACGTACCCCCTGGAAATGTGTATGTAACTGGCGTACCCTTCTATAGATAGATAAAACTATAGTTATAGTATAACAATGGGAATAAAATAAAACATATATATCAGTGGTTCTCAACCTTTTATGCTTCACGTACCCCCTGGAAATGTGTATGTAACTGGCGTACCCCTTGTATAGATAGATAAAACTATAGTTATAGTATAACAATGGGAATAAAACATATATATCAGTGGTTCTCAACCTTTTATGCTTCACGTACCCCCTGGAAATGTGTATGTAACTGGCGTACCCATTGTATAGATAGATAAAACTATAGTTATAGTATAACAATGGGAATAAAATATATGTATTGTTACTAGATCTAGCGGCTTTTGAGCTCTCACGGCGTACCCAAAAAAATTTTACCGCGTAACCCACGTTGAGAATCCCTGATTTAGAGGATGAGAAAAACAGTTGATCAAAAATAGCAATAATAATAATAATACCGATTTTACCATATAAGCTTTAATAAAAATAAATGCCATTACCAAGGTTTATATCATTTACTCGTAACAAATATTGAATAAGAGTTATTTTTATTCAATATTTGTTATATATTCAATATATGTTTATATCATTTACTCGTAACAATAATTGATGAAGAGGAAGATTAAATAAAATAATTTTAATTTGATCATATAAATGTATAATATTTGGCTTTTATGAATTTTCTTGCTTTAAAGTAACCATAAAAGATTACCTTTGGAAGAAAATTGTCACTGAAAATAGTCCTTTTTTCTCTTCCTTTAGAGAAAATTGTTCCGAGTGAGTGTTGTAAAGGATAGACACAGGGAATATGGGTAAGGAGGAAAACCTTGTCTTGGAAAGAAAGGACGAAGTAAGATGGTGTAAGGGCCTAAACATTCCTCTGGGAAGGAAGATAAAGGAGGGTGAAGCAGGATGAAACTGTCCCTATATAATGGAAGGACAAGGAGACGGAGAAGGAGGAAACCATTCCTTTGGAAAGGATGACGCTTGGACATGGAATAGGGTTCGCATTTTGTTTGAAAAGGAAGGATGAGAGGAGATGGAATCGGGTGCAACCTTTCATTTTGGAAGGGAAGAATGAAAGCAGATGGAGTAGGATGAAACCGTTCCTTCGTGGAGCAGAGAACTAGGAAAGATGGAGTAGAAGGAAGTCTTTAATCTGAATCCTGATCAGTTGGGTTGTTTTACCTCTGAGCGGCACTTTTTTGCACACCATGGGCTAAATGGCCAGGTCACATGGACCCCGAAGGCTCAGAGAAGGTTGGGGGAGGGGACCCACTGGAACAGCTGTTGGGAGACAGATGATAGCCTCCCGTCAAGGCCTTCCAGCGTGTTCTTTAACGTGCACAGGGTATGGCTCTCCCGCACACGGGGCCACGGCTTAACGTCCCATCCGACGGACGGCGGCCTTTCCAAGCCCATCGGTGTCCCCTACTGACCGTGGGCAGGGCGGCGAATTTTTGCGATAAGATGGGGTAAGGGTCTGAACATTCCTCTGGGAAGGAAGGATAAAGAGGGTGAAGCAGGATGAAACTGTCCCTAAATAAAGGAAGGACAAGGAGACGGAGAAGGAGGAAACCATTCCTTTGGAAAAGATGACGCTGGGAGATGGAATAGGGTTCGCATTTTGTTTGAAAAGGAAGGATGAGAGAAGATGGAATCGGGTGCAACCTTTCCTTTTGGAAGGGAAGAATGAATGCAGATAGAGTAGGATGAAACCGTTCCTTCGTGGAGCAGAGAACTAGGGAAGATGGAGTAGAAGAAAGTCTTTAATCTGAATGCTGATCACTAGGTTTTAATAAAATATCTCAAAGAAAGTACGTTGAAGCTGCCAAATATTTAAACCTTTCTCTCTTCTGGAGGGGAGGTGGTGATAAAGATGAATAGTTTATGTAGCTTGTACAACTCGCCAGCGATCAGCTTTCGTTTGATATCTAATTTACCGCGATAATTTCCGAATTCGGGATATACATATAAGGAACCAAGTACATACTTGATGAATTCTTAAAGACATGAATATTAAACTAAAAGAATAGGAAAATGTGATGCAAATGGCCTGAGATACACCACAGAATAGATTATTTTTCTGAAATTGAGAAAGATTCTAAGCGTTTTCGATCGATGCTGCATCATTAGGGTGAAATGAATTGACTTAATTCTTATTTTAACATCCAAATGCTTTGCATAATAAATTGAAACAGCGTAAAAATTTTAGATAGTATTTTTTTTACTTTTCTCATGAAGGTTTTTATTTACCCGGAGTCTTAGAAATATTTTCGTCACTTAGGATACCATATCTAGTAATGGAAAACTAACTCGAAGCCATCTTACTTTACGCGGAGTAGTCAAGTGGATTATATTTGCATAAACCTCTTTGGAGGGCTTACGAGATTTAATCATCTAACTTGCTTCATCACTCAAAGTAAACACGTTCATTCTACACATAAAGCTATCATAGTAGCTCCACCGTTTTAATGAATAACTAGCCATTCTGGAACGATTTATAACAACCTAATTCCCCATAGCTCCACTGTGAGCAGAAACGATGTGTCTGGTTCATGTATATTCAGAGAACCCACTATAAGATTTGTTATTCAGCAAGCTCTTGAGTCTATTGTTTTAATTAAGGCATGAAAGTGCCTTTCCACAGAATTTAATTTTGTATAGCCCTCTTGCATCACTGGATTTTCTCCCTTTACTTAAGGTAGATTCAGCTGGCACTTTGCACTGAGTACATTTTTCGAGAAATGTTTCTAACACTAGATTAGTGAACTTCCCAAAATGAATATCGACTGCTAAAATCTCCAGAAAATAGCAAAAATTTGACCTCTGATTTCGTAAGCTACTTTTGTAGCGGTATATTTCTTTCTGGTCTTCTGCATTGCAGTATTTACACGTAGCAGAGTGGGTTGTTTTACCTCTGAGCGGCACTTTTTTGCACACCATGGACTAAATGGCCAGGTCACAAGGACCCCGAAGGCTCAGAGAAGGTTGGGGGAGGGGACCCACTGGAGCAGCTGTTGGGAGACAGATGGTAGCCTCCCGTCAAGGCCATCCAGCGTGTTCTTTAAAGTGCACAGAGTATGGCTCTCACGCACACGGGGCCACGGCTTAACGTCCCATCCGACGGACGGCGACCTTTCCAAGCCCATCGATGTCCCCTACTGACCGTGGGCAGGTCGGGGAATTTTTGCGGAGATAAATCTCAAAGCTGACCCAGCTGGGACTCGAACCTGGGAACTACAGATTACGAGCCTGGCGCGCTACCGACTGAGCCACCCCCGCCCCTACACGTAACAGAAAAGTGCGTTACATTTCTCACCTTTATGTTGGTCGTGCAAATCGGAAATGAAATGCAAATCCTTTTATGGATATATTCAAAACCGCCATGCCTTCAGACATTTATCCCAACATGAGATTAACAATATGATAATCTTTCCAAGTAATACTTTAGGGTGACATTTCCCTGCACCTTTTCATCAGACTTCAACCTCCCTCTTTTTACTCCCTTTTTTTAGAGGTCAGGAAACGAAAAAATGTAATAGGGACGAAATTTAGATACCCCTACAGGGAGGATGTTCCAGGCATTCCCAACTATATATGTTCAATGTTGTCATTGTTCTTTGAGCAATATGGGAGCAGGAGTTGTTATGAAACGTAACAAATGTTTTACTCAAAGCTCCTTCCCCCTTTGTTTGTCTTCAAACGCACACAGTTTAGAAATATCGTTGCTAACTGATGCAGTCACCACAGTCCAGTAACTCAACCACTAGAAGACCGTGAGAAGACCATGATAGTGAAAATCAAATGTAAGCCCTGCCTCGACCTCTACTGTTCTAAAAATTACTACACACGTCCTTTAAAATAACATCTACTTTCTTGGTTTGGCTTGTTTTACTTCTGAGCAGTACGTTTTTTGCACACATTGGGCTAAATGGCCAAGTCACAAGGATCCGAGGGCTCAGAGAAGGTTGAGGGAGGGGACCCACTTGACAGCTGCTAGGAGACAGATGGTAGCCTCCCATCAAGGCCATCCAGAGTGTTCTTCAAAGTGCACGTGGTCTGGTTCTCCCGCACACAGAGCAATGGCTAAATATCCCATCCGACGGACGGCGATCTATCCAAGCCCCATCGATGCCCCATACTGATGGAGAGCAGGGCGTGGAGTTTTACGGAGATTACGACCTGAAGATCACGATCGTCAATAGTAAACTTTCCTGTAGATGAACCCTTGGCTTCGTAGGATCATAATTACGTATGGGTTGGGTTGGGTTGTTTTACCTCTGAGCGGCACTTTTTTTGCACACCATGGGCTAAATGGCCAGGTCACATGGACCCCGAAGGCTCAGAGAAGGTTGGAGAAGGGGACCCACTGGAACAGCTGTTGGGAGACAGATGGTAGCCTCCCGTCAAGGCCATCCAGCGTGTTCTTTAACGTGCACAGGGTATGGCTCTCCCGCACACGGGCCACGGCTTAACGTCGCATCCGACGGACGGCGGCCCTTCCAAACCCATCGGTGTCCCCTACTGACCGTGGGCAGGGCGGGGAATTTTGCGGAGATAAATCTCAACGCTGACCCAGCTGGGACTCGAACCTGGGAACTACAGATTACGAGCCTGGCGCGCTACCGACTGAGCCACCCCCGCCCCATAATTACGTATGTATTATTTGATTACTTTAAATATGATTTAAATGTGATGTAAAAAAATAAAAAAATATTATTTGCCTGTTTCCAAGTGCACACGGTTTCGAAATATCGTTGCAAACTGATGCCATCACCACGGTCCAAAAACTCAATCATCAGCGGACCATGAGAGTGAAATTAAAATGTAAGCACCAGACTTCTAAACATGACTGCACATGTCCTTTAAAATAAAGTCTACCTTTTTAGTAATGTTAATACTTCGAGGAGTCACCGCTTCAGGTTAGTCACTGTTGGTCCCCTTGTCAGAACATGTAGTAAAAATTAGAAATATGAAACTGTATTTTGTGTTGATTTAACGATATAAACGGGGCGGGGGTGGCTCAGTCGGTAGAGCGCCAGGCTCGTAATCTGTAGTTCCCAGGTTCGAGTCCCAGCTGGGTCAGCGTTGAGATTTATCTCCGCAAAAATTCCCCGCCCTGCCCAAGGTCAGTAGGAGACACCGATGTGCTTGGAAAGGCCGCCGTCCGTCGGATGGGACGTTAAGTCGTTGCCCCGTGTGCGGGAGAGCCATACCCTTTTTGCACGTTAAAGAACACGCTGGATGGCCTTGACGGGAGGCTACCATCTGTCTCCCAACAGCTGTTCCAGTGGGTCCCCTCCCCCAACCTTCTCTGATCCTCCGGAGTCCTTGTGACCTGACCATTTAGCCCATGGTGTGCAAAAAAGTACCGCTCAGAGGTAAACCAACCCAACGATATAAACGAACGACAAATTTTATCTTATCGAGAGCATGCATCGAGAGATGTTCGCTGCATCTCTGAATCTTAATCCTCTTTGATAGTCTGTCAACCTGTATAAGAGAAATGCGATCAAGTATTGGCAATTCATTTTTCATTCCTTTCCTTCATAGCACTTATCATGTAACGCCACTACTTCATTTTCGCTTATTACGTTATAAAACATCTTTCTTTGTCACATTGCAGGCTTTTGAGCAGGAATCTCGCATCGCGTGTAGAGGTTCGTGCTTCCACTCGTGCTGTGTTCCGTTCTGGAGTAGACTAGCTCCACATTGAGGAGCCTTGTCCGAGGATGTTGACATAAACTGAGATTTTGAAAGCTGACAGCCGCATGTACTGGCAAAAGAGGGGAGTGTTATTTTCGTGTTTAAAAATACAGAAACATCCTTCGATGACCTGATATATGCATTAGCTAAGGATGTCTGCCCGCTGCGCATCGGCGCATGCAACTTAAACACTGTAGGAGAATCCCGCGGAGAGGAAAGAAAAACGGAAAGAAGTGGAAACGATTTCGTGTAAGCTCCTTCACTCGTTGTAATCCTCGTCTTGCTCAAGTTAACGTTAATGATCGGATCGGGGCCCGCCCCTTTCGTATCATTTATTTCTCAAACTTTGACCGCCTGACGATCGTGACGCTGACAGTATTTTCTCCGCGGAAAAGTTAGCGGATGAGTGGTCCTTTCTCCTCTCCCCAGATGTGACGATAAGGCACGTGCATGCTTCGGCATCCCTTTCCACTTGGAGGGAGAGTTGGCTCATCGGGGATCGATGTATCTTGTTGTCGGTGGAACTCGCGATGTCGCCGCTGCATCGCCCATCTCTCTTCCGATGACAAAACCACGCTTTTCCGAACAAGAAACATGGACGCCCACTTTTTGTGTGCCGACTAAAGATCGGACTTTTCATCCTCTTATCTCTTTTGTCTATCTCTGCGAGCGACAACGGAAAGGCAGGATAGGACGATGATGGCTGATAATAGTTAGTTTCGTATGACTGACAGCTAGCAGGGCAACCGATCAGCTTTTGGGAAAGCTGAACAGTTTCCTCCGCATCTTTCTTACTTCTTTGTGAGACTCCATTACAGGACTTTTGGTCGTCTGCTAGCGTTTCACTGGATTGGAATTTTTTCCTTCTTTTCTCGTGCGTCGCGGTAGTGATGGAGCTGAAAAGAAGCGGTCGAAAAGTAAGGAAAGACTTTTTGTCCTCATATCATCTTCCTTTTGTCAAATTTGCAGTTGTGGCTTCTGCTCGGTGTAGATGCTCGAGACCAGTGTTCCTCCCTAACTGTAGATGCAAGACTTAGATACGGAGTATTCCGGGGAGATTGCGTAGAAAGAGGATCAGCTAATGGAATATTCGATGGGTCAAAAAAACGCAGACTTAAAAAAATCCCTCGTGGCTTTATCTCTTACTTGCTAGACATCAATTTTACTCTTCGTGACACTGGCACAAATTAAAAAAAACTTTTTTTCATTTCTCTCTTTTATTTTTTATTGTTCAGTTTCGTTTAAGTCGTTTGATTTTATGATGAAAATGAGATGGTGAAATTTTTAAATGACGGTTGGAAAAATTACAAAATTTAATAATACAAACTAAAGTCAGTTCATTAATAAAACGGCAAAAATTTCTCAGTCTAACATAAATTGGCCTAACGAAACTACATTTTAATTTGTTATGAGACGAAGGATTTTAATACCTAGTTATTCACTTGTTTTTAGGACAACGTATCAGCATTCACCCTTAAATAAATTTCCGAATATTACCTACAGTGTGGATAAACTGCGTATTTTATTATTCTATTTTAAGTATAGCAACTGATTCGAAATGCTAAAGTATATTTATCCCACTGAAAATGCAATTAAAATTCTACGACGTTTGACTCATGTATATATTAAACAAATCTATGTAATAGATACTTACTAAAAAATAAAGAAAATAAATATTCCCTCAAACAGCTGCTTGCCGCATACAAAGAATGTAGAGGGAGAAGAGGTTAAGCTTCCATAGAGATTAATGTAAAATCGAGTATCGTGCATTTGGCGTAGAGGTGAAACGAACATTACAGGGGACGAACGCTTTTGTAATTACATGTTACTGTCAACTTCCATTCTCTTCGCTTTTCCTATGTAATAATTTCCCATTGATATCCTTGCAGAGTATATTAATATTAATTCTGTTTCCTGTTTCTATGCAACCAAGAAAGCTTCTAATTGTAATAATTTATTACATAAATTAACTTCAGGCTAATTGCAAATCTTCTCTATCCGTTCAATTTATAATTGTTGGTTCAACGAAAAATAATTCCAATGGAGAAAATAAACCTTTATTAAAATCATGATATTATTTTTTTTTCAAATACAAAGTGCAGTTACTTTTTTTCCTTTTTTAAAATATAAATTTTTTGATTCATAATTTCTTTGCCCCTTATTGTTTGCTTCCCAGCTTAAACAATGCACGATACGAATCGAAACACCACTTGAGGTCGCCACTTACGCTTTGTCAAAGCTGAACTTCTATTCCTTATAAGTTCTTTGCCGCATGGGTCTCACGGGAGCCTGTCAGTTTAATATGCCATATTAGAAGTTCTGTGAGGATGGCGGGACCTCAACAGAAAACACAACACAAACATTTATGCCTTAACCCTGGGCTCGAACCCAGGTCCCGTTGATCAGTAGCCAAGCGCCACGAATCAATCGTCCACGGGACGTCTATAATATTTACTAACATACGTAAAATAAGAAAATTATCAACATCTTCATATTATATAGATTAGTATATACTGGATAACCTAGAAACTGATAACAAAGTATCCAGGAATGTCTTGTAGGGATTCGTGAACTAGTTAGGGGAAAAAACGTTTTCAGCTAACTATTTCATACTTGTTGCAATTTTTAAAATTCAGTTTTTTCTACCAATTTTGAACTATTAGACAATGCATAAAAATGTTTTAAGTGTTTCTAGTACAGTCGCTCAA
Source organism: Ryuthela nishihirai (assembly GCA_038380435.1). NCBI lineage: Eukaryota > Metazoa > Arthropoda > Arachnida > Araneae > Heptathelidae > Ryuthela > Ryuthela nishihirai. Next base: position 17,278,976 of record JAWZYU010000001.1, on the reverse strand, counting down.
AAAAATATCCGCACACTATGGTTGATTACAGAATTCAGAAGAAATATTTGGCAACTTTTTTTAGAAATGAGTGATCTGGCAACCTTCGTGTTACGTACGTAAGCAGATAAATATGTCGTGTTTTGGGGGGAAGTGCCTTCGTTAGTGGAGAGCAGTTTCGTTTTCAGCATCCTGAATCTAATAAAAAGCACTTTACTAACAAGAGGTCCTTCGGGCAAACTGAAATAAAGTTGGAACAGCATCTTTCAGCGAAATATCCTGATGATTCATAAGGAAGTAAGAAATGGGGCGAGGACTCACGTGCATGGAGAAGGCAATTAGAAACATTCTTGAACTCATCACTCACCTATGATAAAAGAAAGTATAAAAAAGAATTAGAAATTATGATGCAAACAGATAATATATGGAATATTTTAAAGTATTTTTTTTCCTTTTACATTGAGAAAATTAATTTTATGGCTATAAACAACAATATAAAGTAAACCTTTATGATAGATACTTGCTCTAAATCTTCCTAAAGAAGTCCAGCCATCCATTTTTATTTATCAAATGTACGAAATGAAAAAATGAAATGAGCTAATTTCATCTTGATCAATAGCCAAGCACGCTAACCACTAGGCTACGGGAAGGTTTCTTCTAAGCTGTTACCATAGGATAAATGAGAGGTATACTGAACTCATTAAGACATATATGCTTCTATGTATTGTAATATGATTTCACGTTATTAAGGCTCGAGTTACATTACATTAAGGCCTAAGTCGTTCGTCATCAAAGCCTAAGAAACAGTACATCGCTCAAAAAAATTTCCGAACACTATGGGTGATTTACAAAATTCAGAAAAAATATCTTTGCCAACGATTTTTTTAGAAATCAGTGATCTGAACGAAGGTTGCCAGATCACTAATTTCTAAAATAATAGTTGGCAAAGATATTTTTTCTGAATTTTGTAATCACCCATAGTGTTCGGAAAATATTTTGAGCGACTGCACTTTAATGTGCTTTTTATGTAAAATGGTAACCTCTAAATAACAGATATTAAACCGATTTTCAAGAATTTTTGAAACTTGCAAATTTATGTCAAAATAATGTAATTTTTTTCATTGTTTTAAAACTTGAAAGTTCTCTTTGGGTATAAGTGATAGTTTGTGGGTTTTTAGGCAGATATGCCAATTATTAAAAGTGTCACAGAACCATTAGAAGGTCTAATGATTCACTGGCTTGAACTATTCTGCGTTCTTGAAATTTTACACGACATGAAACTTAAAATTTTCAGAAGCAGAATTTCGCGGAGTAGCAATCGCCCATGAGTTTTTCGCTGATACTCGTTTACGTCCGAGGTGACGTCACTGGTGGTGGATTTATCTCCGCAAAATTTCCCCGCCCTGCCCACGGTCAGTAGGGGACACCGCTATGCTTGGAAAGGCCGCCGTCCGTCGGATGGGACGTTAAGCCGTGGCCCCGTGTGCGGGAGAGCCATACCCTGTGCACGTTAAAGAACACGCTGGATGGCCTTGACGGGAGGCTACCATCTGTCTCCCAACAGCTGTTCCAGTGGGTCCCCTCCCCCAACCTTCTCTGAGCCTTCGGGGTCCATGTGACCTGGCCATTTAGCCCATGGTGTGCAAAAAAGTGCCTCTCAGAGGTAAAACAACCCAACCCACTGGTGGTGGAAGTTTTCGACTCCCCTTAATTCCTCAGGTACTCTACCCGATCGGTCTCGAATTTGGTGTGATGGTTCCATTTCCATCTTTCTATGTAGGGTTCAGAGATCGGGTTCTTAGCTGCAATGGGTTTGGATTAAATCCACCATATGTGTCCGAAACCTCTGGGCGCGCTGCAGTAGCCTACCGTATGAAATAGAGAGTTGAAAGTTATGAATGGAGTAATACGTTATCGATGCGCAAAGGTATCAATGGAAATTGATACCTTTTTTCCGCTATCAACCTCTGGGGGTGGAACTAATTTTCTGTGGTCGAAAACGTTACAATGCACTCGGTTATGGTGAGATGAAACTGTGGACGAAGTTTGGTGGTTCTAGCTCTCACGTGAAACTCTCTAAAATGCATAACAGATTTGATGTATTCGTATGCCAAACACAATATTTTTCAACTACAAGAACACGAAAGCTTCACTTAGAGACTGTTTTTACTAACTTTTACAATAGGGGGAGGAGGGCAAGGGCCTATGCCCCCCCTCTTTAGAATGATAGTAAGGGTAATAGAAGCACAAATTGTAAAACTCATTTATATTTCATTCATTTCTCAAGAAATTTGCTAAAGATCTGAAAACGGAAGGAAAAATGTTACTCTGCAGTAGAAATCAAGTCTTTTACAGTTTTTCAGCTGGATTGTGTTTCTTGTCCCCCTCCCCCTCAATTTTTTTTTTAGATCTGGACCTCCTTATACATGTTTATTCACTGAGGAATAATACTTTTTTCTCCAAATGATTTGTCTTTTAGTTTTCAACCAGTGTTGAAATTTAAATTCTTACACAAATATCTCACTACAAAGGGGCACCTTTTGCAACACAATGTGCTAAATGGACACAAGGACCTCAATGACTCAGAGAAGGTTGGAGGAAGGGGACCAACTGGACAGCTGTTAGGAGATTAATAGAAGCTTTCAGTCAAGGCCATCCAGCGTGTTCTTTAGCATGCACATCGTATTGCTCTCTTGCATAAGGCGGGCGGGGGTGGCTCAGTCGGTAGCGCGCCAGGCTCGTAATCTGTAGTTCCCAGGTTCGAGTCCCAGCTGGGTCAGCGTTCAGATTTATCTCCGCAAAATTTCCCGCCCTGCCCACGGTCAGTAGGGGACACCGATGGGCTTGGAAAGGCCGCCGTCCGTCGGATGGACGTTAAGCCGTGGCCCCGTGTGCGGGAGAGCCATATCCTGTGCACGTTAAAGAACACGCTGAATGGCCTTGATGGGAGGCTACCATCTATCTCCCAACAGCTGTTCCAGTGGGTCCCCTCCCCCAACCTTCTCTGAGCCTTCGGGGTCCATGTGACCTGGCCATTTAGCCCATGGTATGCAAAAAAGTGCCGCTCAGAGGTAAAACAACCCAACCCTTCCATAAGGAACCACGGCTTTACGTCCATCGAACGGACGGAAGTCTTTTCAAGCCCTTATTTATTTATTTATACACTTAACAACCATAGTGATGTTAGGGCCAGGCCCTTCTACACCAGGTTCAGTTAAAAACAATACAAAAAGTATAAAGAAAACCAAGAGAATATTTTAAATATTATACATATCAGCCCTATGATGTCCCCTACCAGTAGTTCAAGATCGTTGACTTAAATCAGCAGAAACCTTTAGAACCAAAATAACATTGTGAGCTTCATTAGATTTGTTTTTTAAATCAAAACACAAATATCTATGTTTTATCTGATATTAGAAGGTAGGAACAATGAAGTGACGGAGAACACGATAAGCAAGTTTGGATTAGGGAAAAATAATCTCCGGAATGAAAAAACATTCTCAGTATTCCCTTTATTTATACGGTGTTTTGGAAATAGCGTTATCTTGCGTTTAGTCATATTTCTTATCCACATGTTATGAGGAGGAATCCTCTGCGATACTTTGGCACTGTGAGCGGCGGCATCAGGGTTCAGCGCTCGCAAAGTGATTACTGACGAGTGGAAGAGGAGAGCCGTATTTCAAGCCGTGGAGCAGATGATCGGTAGAAGCGCTCTCTACCTTTACATTTCTTCTGCTCAAGTGGCTGACTGGAGACAGGTCCTCCCTCGTCTAATACATTTCCGCCGTAGACATATATGAAGTCTGGAGGTGGAGAGGCTTCGCGGAGAGAGAGGGGACGAGACAGAAGTTATCCAAGCGACAGACCAGGCGAGTATCCATCACGCGTGCCCACCATATATTGATGAAATGGAGAGCGAGAGCACGTTAGGAATGCGGTCCTTCTTAAACGGATTTTGGAGGATGAGATTAATAAGAGGTTATGCGCGAGAATCAGTGAGAAATCGTATAGAGGTCCATATACAGCGATCCGGAAAGAGGAGGAACTTTCTTCCGTTGAATTTATATTATTTCGCTCAAGTGCGTAATGCTTTAAATAGTTGAAATGCTCTCTTACTTGGAGACGGAGAAGTTTTCTAACTACTTGCTAAGGCGGTTAAGATATTACAATTTTTCAGAAGACCATCAAGTCCCGAGATCCTACAGCAATAGAAACAGTTGAGAAAATTTGTTATTGAACGTTTTGCAGCACAAGAATGAGGCGTGATATTCTTTTAAAAATAATGAATGGTTTAGTGTTCTTTCTTTCGGGGATGAAGCTTGGCTCGCAATCTGCAGTCTCCAGGTTCGAGTTCGACGGTTTCAGCGTTGAGATTTATTTCCGCTAAACCGTACTCTGCCCTCGGTGAGAAAGGGACAACAATAGGTTCGAAACAGCAGACTCTCTTGGGTGGGACGTTAAGCCGTAGCTCCATATGCAAGAGATTCATACCATTAAAGAACACGTTGAATGGCCCTGACGGGAAGTTTCCGTGTGCATCCTAACACCTGTCCTACCATTTGTGCAAGCATAATATATCATAGTTTTTGCCTAACGTTGTGGGCAAAAAATTTTCTCTCAGAGATAAAACAATCTTACCTAATCCTTCCTTTCGTGATTAAATTCGCTTTCTTAAAACTCATTTTATAAACCTTCAATAAAACATCTATTCAATTTAACTAATTCATATCGGGTCTTTCTGTAAGGGCGGGAGAGGCTCAGTCGGTAGCGCGCCAAGCTCGTAATCTATAGTTCCCAGGTTCGAGTCCCAGCTGGGTCAGCGTTGAGATTTATCTCTGCAAAATTCCCCGCCCTGCCCACGGTCAGTAGGGGACACCGATGGGTTTGGAAAGGCAGCCGTCCGTCGGATGGGACGTTAAGCCGTGGCTCCGTGTGCGGGAGAGCCATACTCTGTGCACGTTAAAGAACACGCTGGATGGCCTTGACGGGAGACTACCATCTGTCTCCCAACAGCTGTTCCAGTGGGTCCCCTCCCCAAACCTTCTTTGAACCTTCGGGGTCCATGTGACCTGGCCATTTAGCCCATGGTGTGCAAAAAAGTGCCGCTCAGAGGTAAAACAACCCAAGCCTTTCTATAATTATTAACAACGGTCAGCTTATGGTTTTGAAAAGACAAATTTTATCAGTAATATTTATTTTACTTATCACGTATCTATAATTCTAAGTACACTATTTTTCTGCGTATTCACTAAGCAACTGGGCTATGTTTGAGGAGCTGGTTTACAGAAGATTTATGGTACATAGGTGGTCATATTATTTTGATACTAGATCGTGTGGGCTCACTCACGGAAATATTGAGCGTGTGCAGTTACCGTTCACAGCAAACTGGAGCGTGTGCAGTGAGCGTGTGCATGCTCACGCTCCAGTTTGCTGTGCGTAACTACACACGCTCCAGTTTGCTGTGCAGTAGCTGCACACGCTCCAGTTTGCTGTGCGTAACTACACACGCTCCAGTTTGCTGTGCAGTAGCTGCACACGCTCCAGTTTGCTGTGCAGTAGCTGCACACGCTCCAGTTTGCTGTGAACGGTAACTGGAACGTGTACAGTTGCTGTACACGCTCCAGATATTTTTCTGAATTTTGTAATCACGTGACACGAAGGTTGCAAGATCACTATTTCTAAAAAAAGTTGCCAGATATTTTTTTTAATTCTGTGATCAACCATAGTGTTCGGATACTTTTTTGAGCGACTGTACTAAATTATTGTATTCAAAACATTTGAGCTTTGCTTTTCTCTTCGTTCTTCTGATTCAAACGAACATGATTTAAAAGGAGAACCTTTAGATGAGCATGTGCAAATACCGAAATTATCATAATTGCCAAAGAATTTGATTAACTCTTTCTGTGTTTGTCTCACCAATCTTTTCGCAGAACCAATAAGATATTTAGATTCTTTTTGGTCCCGAGATCCTACAGCAATAGGAACAGTTGGGGTTGTTTTACCTCTGAGCGGCACTTTTTTTGCACACAATGGGCTAAATGGCCAGGTCACAAGAACCCCGAAGGCTCAGAGAAGATTGGGGACCCACTGGAACAGCTGTTAGGAGGCAGATGGTAGCCTCCGGTCAAGGCCATCCAGTTCTTTAACGTGCACAGGGTATGGCTCTCCTGCACACGGGGCCACTGCTTAACGTCCCATCCGACGGATGGCGGCCTTTCCTAGCTCACCGTTATCCCCTACTGACCGTGGGCAGGGCAAGGAGTTTTACGGAGATAAGTCTCAACGCTGACCCAGCTGGGACTCGAACCTGGGAACTGCAGATTACGAACCTGGCGCGCTACTGACTGAGCCACCCCCGCCCCATAGGAACAGTCGAGAAAATTTGTTATTGTTCCCAGTCTCGAATAGATGGGATCAAACCACGAAGGTTATATGAAGCAGCAGGCTCAGGATTCTTCATTTAGGAGTTAATATTCTCAATGGGATGCGCTTATCTTTCATCCTCAACGTCGACTTTTTATTTGTATTACTTTAATCCATCATTTTGGAATATTGCAGACTCATTTTTTGTAACGTCACTTGGCATGATTTAAATATAAGGAAACTAGCAAACGTAAAATGAAAAGAAAAAATTTGCATAAATAGTTTAGAATTTGCTGTTCATAATCTAGCATGTCGAGATTAAATAAATTTAAGTGCATCAAAAACATATGCTTCTATTTAGTTGAGTCCCAAAGAGGGTTTATGAATCTAATTTCATTTTCAGTTATGAATATTTATAACAAATAATGAACCTTTGTAAGTTTAGATTAAAATCAATTTATTAAAACACATTCTAACGCTAAATAGAGGATGTTTTGAATGAGAATAAATTTTATCTATTCCTGGAGACTAATATTCGAAATTCACAGGTAAAATCATGTAATATTTCTTCTTGCTACAATAAAAAAATACTCTACTTTTGAGAGAATGTGTGAAACATCTCAGTCCCGGGGGTGAGTAAAGAGTGAGGTGACGATATTAACCCCTCCTCCTTTAGAGCGAATTTGAAAAAGCACTTGTGAGGGCGGGGGTGGCTCAGTCGGTAGCGCGCCAGGCTCGTAAACTGTAGTTCCCAGGTTCGGGTCCCAGCTGGGTCAGCGTTGAGATTTATCTCCGCAAAAATTCCCCGCCCTGCCCACGGTCAGTAGGGGACACCGATGGGCTTGGAAAGGCCGCCGTCCGTCGGATAGGAGGTTAAGCCGTGGCCCCGTGTGCGGGAGAGCCATACCCTGTGCGCGTTAAAGAACACGCTGGATGGCCTTGACGGGAGGCTACCATCTGTCTCCCAACAGCTGTTCCAGTGAGTCCCCTCCCCCAACCTTCTCTGAGCCTTCGGGTCCATGTGACCTGGCCATTTAGCCCATGGTGTGCAAAAAGTGCCGCTCAGAGGTAAAACAACCCAACCCAGCACTTGTGAAGTATCATCTGTTGATAGACGTCCCTTCCCAGATAATAGATTATTCTTACCAAGAGTAGAAAGGCTCAATCAAAGAATGACACTTTTACACTCTTTCTTTTTTTCCTTTTCTATTTGGCAATATTCCTTTTGCTTATAAAAGAAGTATATTTACGATTTATCAGATCGAAGCAGTCGTCGTATTGCTTGTACAGTAGTTCCATTTGGGATGAAAAGTAATTATTATTTATCAAATTTCGTTTTGATCGTCCCCTGTTATTTATCGCCCTAGACATTTCCTGCAATTTGCTTTTGGTTATGACATCACCGATGTAAACTTCCCTCCGCTCTTTATTTGTCAGTTTATTCCTCCATTTCTGTTCTCAAGGTTTATTTAACAACTTCTTAAGATCATTGTAAGTTCTGTTGTGAAACAAAATCTAAATTCATTTTTCTTTACAAGCAAAATTTTAATCTACAGGAATCGATGGGATTCTTCTCTCAATTTCAGCTCACCATTGCTCCAGTATCGTCAGAATATTTCCGTTGAAACGACGCCAATGTGATCGCTGATTCAGTTGAACAATTATGCACTACCATTTAATTCTTTAAAATCAAATGCAGGAATGAGATGAACTCTCCCTGGGAATAATCTCGAGGGATCGATACTCGAGCTTCGGACAGGCTCAGTCCCTTGCGACGTTCTCTGATGATATGAGATTATCTCCCAGCGATGAAGTCCGCGCGACGCAGCGTTATTGAGTTGCTGCAACACCTGCGGGGATGAACAAAATCGACATTTGACTCTGAGTCTTTGGAGGTTGGGCAGATTATAATTTCAATTCTGACATCTGGGAATGCAATGCCAGCGACGGATGATGGTAAATGAAATGACAGGAGACAGCAAACGAGGGGAATGTTACGATATTTGTTTTTATTACGGAATGTGAATTGAGCAGTTTGAAGTATCTATTTTTATTGTTGAAGAGAAGTGTTAAAAAACATTTGAATTCACTTAGTGAGTTGTAATTTCGAGCGGTTTGCTTATACTTCACGATAACTGTATCTAGGAACTACGCTACGATGCTGTTTCAAATGTTTTATAGCACGATACTAAAGTTGGAGTCCATTAATGTAACTCCTTTGATGCAGTAGTCTCTTCTTGGCGAGGAAACTACCCTGTGAATGTTATGCTGGTACAGTCTCTCAAAAAATATCCGAACGTTTTGGTTGATTACAGAATTCAGAAAAAAATATCTGACAACGATTTTTTTTAGAAATTAGTGATCTGGCAACCTTCGTGGGACGTGGCACGAAGGTTGGCAGATCACTAATTTCTAAAATAATGGTTGCCAGATAATTTTTCTGAATTCTGTAATCAACCATAGTGTTCGGATATTTTTTAATATATATAATGCGTACGAATATATAATGCAATGAATATGGAGCGTGTGCAGTTACCGTTCACAGCAAACTGGAGCGGTTGCGGTTAATGTTCACAGCACATTGGATCGTGTGATCTCACAAAAACCTGGATCGTGTGGGCCCACTCATAGAAATATTGAGCGTGTGCAGTTACCGTTCACAGCAAACTGGAGCGTGTACAGTTGCTGTACACGTTCCAGATATTTTTCTGAATTCTGTAACCAATCATTGTGTTCGGATATTTTTTGAGCGATTGTACAGTTACCTTTATAAGTATTGCATATCTGTATCTGTTGTGTGCTGCGACCCGTCACCCTGGAAAAAAGAATCCTGGTAGTTTCATGGGGGTTCTCTCTACTCCACCTCCGGTCTTTGACTGATGGGTTTAGTTGGGTTGCTTTATTTCTGAGCGGCACTTTTTTGCACACCATGGGCTCAATGGCCAGGTCACATGGACCCCGAAGACTCAGAGAAGGTTAGGGGAGGGGACCCACTGGAACAACTGTTGGAAGACAGATGGTAGCCTCCCGTCAAGGCCATCCAGCGTGTTCTTTAACGTGCACAGGGTATGGCTCTCCCGCACACGGAGCCACGACTTAACGTCCCATCCGACGGACGGCGGCCTTTCCAAGCCCATCGGTGTCCCCTACTGATCGTAGGGCAGGGTGGAGAATTTTGCGGAGATAAATCTCAACGCTGACCCAGCTGGGACTCGTACCTGGGAACTACAGATTACGAGCCTAGCGCGCTACCGACTGAGCCACCCCCGCTCCTTTGACCGATGGGATCCGCCTTATGCCTGCTGTGCAGTTGGGGAGCCTGCTTGTCATGGTGTTTGGAAAAGCTCAGGAAGACAGCCGGAAATACATTGAATTAGCCTTCACTTTAATTAAAAGGATGCTCCTAAGGTGCTCTTTCCCCAGATCGATCAGATGGTAGGATTCGCTCTGCAGGATTAATTATGCAGCGCAGGCGGGTTGGTTGTTTTACCTCTGAGCGGCACTATTTTGCACACCATGGGCTAAATTGCCAGGTCACAAGGACCCCGAAGGCTCAGAGAAGGTTGGGGGAGAGGACCCACTGGAACAGCTGTTGGGAGACAGATGGTAGCCTCCCGTCAAGGCCATCCAGCGTGTTCTTTAACGTGCACAGGGTATGGCTCTCCCGCACACGGGGCCATGGCTTAACGTCCCATCCGACGGACGGATAGCGCAGGCGAGTTCCTTCTTTAAATCCAGGGGAAGGTTTGTGAGATTCTTCGCTTTGTGTTTTTGGTACAGAATCTCGCACTCTCTGCCTGTATGCTTCTAATGTCTGTGGGGTCCTAAGTCCAATCGGGTGTTCCTAGTTGGGTTCTGTGGGGGGAGGGGGGAATGAAGTACATTTTAAATCACGAGATATTTTCAAAAATTATTTTCTGTCGTCTACAAATTGGCTTCAATATGATGTTCCAGGCTCTTCTGTCTCGTCTTTGTCTTCTGTTCCACATTTTGCAGTCATTCATTCAACTAGCGACCAATTCTTTGGTAAAGTGTCACCATTTTTTATTCAAAAGAACCTAGAGGGTTTCGGATGAAATCTGTAGAGAATGTAAAATCCGCTGATCTTGTAGCGACCGCATACTTGAAGTCCACAAATTGGCGGGGTACAGATCATGGACACCCTACTCATCTTAATGATTAAATCTTCAGATGGTGATATCTCTGGATGCGCAGGTTTCTTCGCGTTGAGGAAGAAATCTGCTCAGAGTTGATTTCCCAAAGAATAGGAGCTTTCAAATGGATTTTTGCTCTTAGGGATGAACAATTAGTACCCATCAAGCTATTAATTTTAACATTCATATGACACACCTACCCACTTCCTGTAGGCAGGATACTAGCGTTGGGAACTTCGGCATTATATATTTGAAACTCCTTTTTTTGTAGGGGCGGGGGTGGCTCAGTCGGTAGCGCGCCAGGCTCGTAATCTGCAGTTCCCAGGTTCGAGTCCCACCTGGGTCAGCGTTGAGATTTATCTCCGCAAAATTCCCCGCCCTGCCCACGGTCAGTAGGGGGCACCGATGGGCTTGGAAAGGCTGCCGTCCGTCCGATGGGACGTTAAGCCGTGGTACCGTGTGCGGGAGAGCCATACCCTGTGCACGTTAAAGAACACGCTGGATGGCCTTGACGGGAGGCTACCATCTGTCTCCCAACAGCTGTTTCAGTGTGTCTCCTCCCCCAACCTTCTCTGAGCCTTCGGGGTTCATGTGACCTGGCCATTTAGCCCATTGTGTGCAAAAATGTGCCGCTCAGAGGCAAAACAACCCAACCCTTTTATTTGTTTTTAAACCACCGATATGGTTATGATCACACAGGCTGCCGTGGTAAGTCCACTTCTGCTTGTTCTGACAACAGTGACTATTTGGATAAAGATTATCCAGTAGTGTCCATTGCAGTGGCTTTCATTCCGCGTTTTTCCGTGGTTGTTCCATAAGGAAGAAAGAGAAAGAGGTTGAACGTATTTAAACGGTAATTCCCATCTCGTACCATGAGAGAGAATGATTATCGCACTTCTCACAATGCCTGGAGTGTATTGTCCCCAGAAAAGCAAGATTATCGGTTGCTGTTCAGAACATTATTAGCTTACTTGCTGAGTCCATTTTGGTGGTGGTAAATATCTTTTGAGGCAGATTTCATCGGCGTTTACATCTATCTTGGCATTGATGCCAGTGTCTATATTATACTGCACTACCTTCCAGGCTCACCTTTGCTTCGTAGGTCAATCCTCTGAACACAGGGGACCTCTGCTGGACCCAGAGAAAAGACTTCTCATCCCGGAATGGCGGTGTCTGTTCCATGTCCGTTGGATGATTCCAACAATATGGACACAAAGTGCCCATAGTTTATTAAATATTTCTCTGCGAAAACTATTTTAAACCGAAAAATCTTCTTCCACACAATGTATCTACAAAGACCTGAGGCAGAAACATTCCTACATTGGAATGGATGAAGACTTTCTTGAAAATTGAATGACATCTATACCCTCCCTTCAGGCACATGACCCATTTGCAAATCCCTTATCCATCTGCATCTGTCTGTCCATTTTCGTGTGCTTATCTTCCTTTGGACTTACCATTTTAAGATGATGATTTCCAATTAGAGTTTCCGTCTTCCTTTTTCTCTTGGGAGATCTTTGGAAAGGTCTTTGGCTGCTCTTTGGAAATCCGTCTCTCTCCCTGTTCGATACCGGTGTCAGTATGTATTTACATTTCTGAACCCACACTTTCACTGCCATTTCTTTATGGAATGTGAATTCTGCTTCTCCTCGATAGGCTCACACTTTATATGGGTGATCGAATATAATCTACACAAGAGTAATGACTTCTCCGTGATGTATACCATTTTTGTTGGGTCATCATGCATATCACATCAGAGGATTGACGGAGCAGCCTGGAGTAGTTTCAAAATGTTCTGTGACGTCTACCCTTCCTCAGTGTATCAGGAGACTATTAACGTACAATGGAGAAAATAACCAATTGCATTACCCAAGCAATTGGCCTACTATTCCTCAGACTACGCCACAATTTCTTCTTTTCTAGAAAGCGTGGGGTGGGGGGTGCTCAGTTGGTAGCGAAACAGGTTCATCATCTGCAGTTCACGGGTGAAAATCTCACCTTTGTTGGCCTTGGGATTTATCTCCGATAAACCCCATCCTGCCATCGACGAGAAAGGGACACCGATGTCACCGTGCGTCGAGACGTTAAGCTGTGTTCCAAAGTACAGGAGAGATCAACTGAGGTAGATTTCATTTAGACGACCAGTTTCGTTGCTTCAGAAAAAGGAAGGGGCGGGGGTGGCTCAGTCGGTAGCGCGCCAGGCACGTAATCTGTAGTTCCCAGGTTCGAGTCCCAGCTGGAGCGTTGAGATTTATCTCCGCAAAATTCCCCGCCCTGCCCACGGTCAGTAGGGGACACCGATGGGCTAGGAAAGGCTGCCGTCCGTCGGATGAGACGTTAAGCCGTGGCCCCGTGTGCGGGAGAGCCATACCATGTGCACGTTAAAGAACACGCTGGATGGCCTTGACGGGAGGCTTCCATCTGTCTCCCAATAGCTGTTCCAGTGGGTCCCCTCCCCGAACCTTCTCCGAGCCTTCGGGGTCCATGTTACCTGGCCATTTAACCCATAGTGCGCAAAAACGTGACGCTCAGAGGTAAAACAACCCAACCCAGAAAAAGGTTATCTTAAAAGTTAAGGAAACGAACCATACGATATCAGCTTGCTATGGGTGACGTGAGAACTGGGAGCGCAATGGGAAGCTTAGGAGATTGCGGGTTCCACGTCAATTCATCGCAGCGTCAATTCATGTGATGAACTGGGTTGGGTTGTTTTACCTCTGAGCGGCACTTTTTTGCACACCATGGGCTAAATGGCCAGGTCACATGGACCCCGAAGGCTCAGAGAAAGTTGGGGGAGGGGACCCACTGGAACAGCTGTTGGGAGACAGATGGTAGTCTCCCGTCAAGGCCATCCAGCGTGTTCTTTAACGTGCACAGGGTATGGCTCTCCCGCACACGGGGCCACGACTTAACGTCCCATCCGACGGACGGCGGCCTTTCCAAGCCCATCGGTGTCCCATACTGACCTTGGGCAGGGCGGGCATTTTTGCGGAGATAAATCTTAACGCTGACCCAGCTGGGACTCGAACCTGGGAACTACAGATTACGAACCTGGCGCACTACCGACTGAGCCACCCCCGCCCCTGTGATGAACTGATGTCACCATGAATTGAGCGCGATAAATTTAAGGGACACAGAGATTGTCTAGTTCATCCTTCGACAGTTCTCATAAGTCATTGGTTGGTTCACACAGAGTTGAAAGGCCCGACATATAACATACGCGAACTATCAAAGTGTGAACTGTGCAATCTCCTAATCTGCTCTTTATTTCCACAGTTCTTAATCATGCTACTCCGCTGGTCTTGAATTTTTATTTTAACTCAAGAGAACAACTTTTAGTTAAAAGGAATCTCGAGCGTTTCAACGTTTTATACACTTCATCGTTAGTTTTCACCAACATCAGGTACAGTCGCTCAAAAAAGTATCCGAACACGATGGTTGATTACAGAATTCAGAAAAAATATCTGGCAACGATTTTTTTAGAAATTAGTGATCTGGCAATCTTCGTGTCACGTGATTTCAGAATTGAGGAAAAATATCTGGAGCGTGTACAGCAACTGTACACGCTCCAGTTACCGTTCACAGCAAACTGGAGCGTGTGCAGTTACTGCACACGCTCCAGTTTGCTGTGAACGGTAACTGCACACGCTCAATATTTCCGTGAGTGAGCCCACACGATCTAGTATCAAAATAATATGACCACCTACAGTCACTCAAAAAAATATCCGAACGCTATGATTGATTAGAGAATTCAGAAAAAAACATCTGGCAACGATTGGTTTTTAGAAATTAGTGATCTGGCAACCTTCGTGTCACGTGACACGAAGGTTGCCAGATCACTAATTTCTAAAAAACATCGTTGCCAGATATTTTTTCTGAATTCTGTAATCGACCATAGCGTTCGGATACTTTTCTGAGCGACTGTAGATGACATCATTATTATTCCCCAAAAGTTTCGCTTCATTGATAATGGCGCACATTATGCATATACAGGGAATACTCTGAAGCAAATCCGTAACCCCTACAGAGTTTCACACTTATCCAAATAAGAGAGAGCCGATCAGGTTCACAATGCCACTAGGCAGCTAAGGAAACCCATTCTCCGAGCCTCAAAGATAGAGTAGCTGATAAGAGACTTCCAGGGAAGGTCACGGGCAGCGACCTTTGGGTGATGTATCCGTCACGGTACGCGAGCAAGAAGTGTTCTTTCCTACTCGGTAAGCGGCACGATCCCGACGAGGGAGAGAATTAGCGCGCTGCGGCGAAGGAGAGATGCCCTCAGTGAAGACACGTGACACTGCTAACAGCTCCCGCAGAGGAAATGATGGATATCATCTTACGTCATTTGACACAGATGAAGGAAGATAGCGAAAAAAATGGAGGCCTTGTTTGTTATAAAGAGATGCATTCATGAGGATCTTTCTCCGCCAGATGATCTCATCTGTGAAACAAATCTCCGCCATTCGATGCATAATAGCAGACTCTGCGCGGGATGAAGTGTCGGTTGCTTTTTAACGATTCTCTGACGTAGCATTAAACTGGATTTGTTTTTTCAAGGATGAGATATCGAAGTTAGGTGTCGACTTTCGAAACAGTTGCGTCGACCTTGATTTCGCAGTGACGTTCAGTTTACGAATTAATTTAAGAATGATGCGTTTGAGAAATTTATAGGGAAATAGAAAGAGCAAGTAAACAAGTGATAAATAACACTCAGAAAATTCGCTCAGAAGCTAAAAGGTTTCAATGTGTTTTATTAGTCGAAAATTAATTTATGTGAATTGGAGAGTGATTTCAAATAACGTGTGATATATATTTCAAAGAAAACTTTCGAAATAGTAGTTCTCATTGGCATAAAAGTCATTACTATATCTCCATCGTCTCTCCTCCGACTCGGCAAAACTTTTCTCTCCCAATTTTAGAAAAGATCTTAAATCTTCTAAAGTGTTTAGTAGATGGCACTGCTCATTTCAGGGGCGGGGGTGGCTCAGTCGTTAGCGCGCAAGGCTCGTAATCTGTAGTTCCCAGGTTCGAGTCCCAGCTGGGTCAGCGTTGAGATTTATCTCTGCAAAATTCCCCGCCCTGCCCACGGTCAGTAGGGGACACCGATGGGTTTGGAAAGGCCGCCGTCCGTCGGATGGGACGTTAAGCCATGGCCCCGTGTGCGGGAGAGCCATACCCTGTGCACGTTAAAGAACACGCTGGATGGCCTTGACGGGAGGCTACCATCTGTTTCCCAACAGCTGTTCCTGTGGGTCCCCTCCCCAAACCTTCTTTGAGCCTTCGGGGTCCATGTGACCTGGCCATTTCGCCTATGGTGTGCAAAAAAGTGCCGCTCAGAGGTAAAACAACCAACTGCCCATGTCGCAAAGCTTTCGTTCGGCATAAAACTCATTACGATCATTTCGTCCCCACGGTGCTCCCTCCCCTAAAATCTTTTATCCCCCCTCTTTAGTTGAGGTCTAAACTCTTTAAAGTATATAGCAGATAGCACTCCCTACTTAGCAAATTTTCATTTAGCTTAAACTCATTACAATCGATTCCTTCCCCCCATCGGTATAATTTTCTCCCCCTCTTTAGGGTAAGTCTGAAACTCCCTAAAGTTGTAGTAAAGGGCATTCCCCGCGCGATTTTGAATAACTGCTAATGCTACGTCTACGAGAGACACCCATTTTTAACTGTTAATGTTAAGTTTATGGGGTTGTCGGGAAATTCTAAACCTCTCAATCCAGTTTTGGTTGACCCCAGCGGGTTCGCACATAGTCAGTGCTCTTCCCCGGGGGAAGGAAACGTTCGTGAGAAGCTTGATGCCTTTAGCTTTTCTGAGGGCGGAGGCATAAGCCGACAGACACACAAACTTTCTTCTTTATACACTAGGTTTGGACAAGAACTCAACACATAATACAGCAATTAATGCATATTAATATGAAATCCAGTGGAAAAACGTTTAAAAGGTAGGCACCTCAAAAATGTCTATTTTCTTCATCTCATATATGGTTTTAAATGAAAAATGAACATGTTTATAACAGATAGAAAAATGAGGATTATGACGACAAAAGCAACTAAAGTGATAAATTTCGTAAAGAGAGAAAAGTGTTTAATGGGGGTTTATAAGGAAAAGATGAGGAGGAGACAGTTTTAGAGAATAAAATAGAATAATTCAGTTGGATACCTTAACAAAATATAGCTTAAATAGTATAAAATAATTATTAATTTCTCCGATCATTCATAAAATTTCAACTTATAGCTGAAATAGATCACTTTTACATAACGGATAGATTTATACATTAAGCGATTTCAAAGTTTGTAAATGCCATTGAATTAGGGATAGGAGACGTTATCCAAATTCAGTACCGCAAGTCCCGGTCTTAACTTTTGTCAAAGAGAGCTGTCAGCTTTGGCTTCACCAAGCATTCGTCTGAGAAGTGTAATTGGAAAGGTGCGGGATTTAGATGCATTTGACAGAGGGCAGATCGTAGGTGCCCGACGGATGGAACACTCGATCTCCGAAATAGACAACGAACTTGGATTTTTCTCGTACGACAGTTTCAAGAGTGTTCCGGGAATATGAAAATTCCAGCGAAAAAACAAGCACCCGGACAAACTGTAAAGGACAACAGCCTTTAATAATCGTGGGCTTCGCAGTCTTATCCGCATCGTACGGACCGATAGGGGCCAGACATTATCTGAAATCACCTCTCATCTGAATGCGGGTTCCAGCCGGGAAGTCAGTGCATGGACCGTGCAACGCTCACTTCATTGTCTCGGCTTCGGGAGCGCCGACCTACGAGAGTCCCACTTCTAATGGCACAACACCGGGCTCAATGCCTTGCCTAGGATAATGAACATCGAAATTGGACCATCGAAAATTGGTATACGGATAGCCTGGAGTGATGGGTTGGGTTGTTTTACCTGTGAGCGGCACTTTTTTGCACACCATGGGTAAATGGCCAGGTCACATGGACCCCGAAGGCTCAGAGAAGGTTGGGGGAGGGGACCCACTGGAACAGCTGTTGGGAGACAGATGGTAGCCTCCCGTCAAGGCCATCCAGCTTGTTCTTTAACGTGCACAGGGTATGGCTCTCCCGCACACGGGGCCACGGCTTAACGTCCCATCCGACGGACGGCGGCCTTTCCAAACCCATCGGTGTCCCCTACTGACCGTGGCAGGGCGGGGAATTTTGCGGAGATAAATCTCAACGCTGACCCAGCTGGGACTCGAACCTGGGAATACAGATTACGAGCCTGGCGCGCTACCGACTGAGCCACCCCCGCCCCCCTGGAGTGATGAATCCCGATTTAAATTTCATCACGCCGATGGAAGACTGAGGGTATGGCTCCAACTCCATGAAGCCATGGATCCTGCATGTCAGGTCGGAACAGTAGATGCTGATGGTGGCTCAGTGATGGCCTGGAGTGTCTTCAATTGGACGTCTATGGGACATTTGGTACGTGTACCGACGACTCTCAATGCATCCCGGTACGTAGAACTCATGGCTGACCATTTACACCAATTTATGGCCATCATGCATCCCAATGGAGATGACGTCTACCAATAAGACAACTGTTCATCTCACTGGTCCAGGTTGCCTAATGCATGATTGCAGGAGCATTCTGCTGACTTTGAAATAATGAATTAGCCACCTTGAAGCCCAGATTTGAATCCCATCGAAAATCATTTGGATACCGTTGAGCAGAGCATTCGGGCCCCGTGTCCCATCAGCGATGACCTTGAGAGATTTGTGGACAGCTCTGGAGGATGCATGGGTCGCCATACCTGTGGAACATTTACGAAGCTTGTGGAGTCCTTGCCTCGTCGGGTGGCGGCCGTTATCAGGGCCAGAGGGGGTCCAATACGTTACTAGGTTGCTATCCCTAATTCAATGACACTTCAGTGTAATATAACACTTTAATAAAATCATCGACTCACAATGTACAATCTATTATCCACAAACATCGTAGAGTAATCAGATGCAATTTCCGAAGAAATGTTTTTTTTTTGTTCTCAATAGTAATAATATTGTAAGTAAATAACCACCACTATTACGAAGCCTACGACATAAAAGAAACTTGTCGAATTTACAAGAGTTTTATTTTCATCATCTGTTTAAAACTTCCGATTCGTCCAAATCGCAGACCACAAGGAGAGGTGATTAAGTGACACACAAAAACTCATAATCTGTTATTTTTAGGTTCGAATCTCCACTTCTTCTGAGTTTTATTTGCAAACTTAGCTCTATCGTTCGTGCCGATAAGGGTAGTAGTGAATTTCGAAAGGCCTCTCTGTCCGGGTTGGGTTGGGTTGTTTTACCTCTGAGCGGCACTTTTTTGCACACCATGGGCTAAATGGCCAGGTCACATGGACCCCGAAGGCTCAGAGAAGGTTGGGGGAGTGGACCCACTGGAGCAGCTGTTGGGAGACAGATGGTAGCCTCCCGTCAAGGCCATCCAGCGTGTTTTTTAACGTACGCACACGGGGCCACGGTTTAACGTCCCATCCGACGGACGGCGGCCTTTCCAAACCCATCGGTGTCCCCTTACTGATCGTGGGCAGGGCGGGGAATTTTGCGGAGATAAATCTCAACGCTGACCCAGCTGGGACTCGAACCTGGGAACTACAGATTACGAGCCTGGCGCGCTACCGACTGAGCCCCCCCCCCCCCGCCCCCCTCTGTCCGGCGAAAGGTTCTTTAAGCTGCAGGACAGCCATCATCGGTGCACGTTAAACAACTCACGATCTATTTCAAACAATTATCCAATAGAAGGCCCGGATCTAGAAACAATTAAGAAGGGGGCCAAGAAACTCAATCGAGCCGAAAAAGGTAAAGAGGGGTGGAGGGAAGTAAAAGAGTGGATTTCCTTTGCAGTATAGCGTGTATTCCTTCATTTTGGACGCCATTAAAAAATTTTCTTGCGAAATGCATGTTTTCGCCACAGTTTTGTGCATTTCATAAGCAAGCAGAAGCAATTGAGACAGTGAGGCTGCGCAGCTGAAAAAAGGATGATTCTCAAAGATTACTGGCTGATTGAGCTAACAGTCACATTTCAATCAATCACTGATCTACGATACAATTGTTGAACTATGACACTATTGGCTGATTGACAAGTAACTGATAATTTGGTAAATCAATCACCTCTAAGCATCACAGATGCCTCAGCTGTGCAATCTCAAGGTCTCAATTGCTTCCAGTCACTCTTCGCGTCTGGCATGAGATATACATCAGTTTAATCATTTTTTGCCTCTATTACTAACATTCTCAAGTATTGATGACTCTCACTGCCATACTTCCAACGCCATAGATCCCTTTCCTATATCTAGCTCTAGTCTTTTAGGGTCTTTGTGACCTGGCTATTTAAATCATTGCTTGCTTAAAGCATTGTTCAGAAATAATACAACTCAATATACACTGCAAAAAAACCCCCATTAACATCATTAGTTAAACCGTTAATTAACGTTAGTTATACACTGAACACTAAATCTCTTTCTCCGTATTTTTATGTTAGTAAGCAAATCTTATTTTAATGCGCATTCCCTTCCAAGTTCTTTTATTTTACGCTTTGCTCCTTACATATTAAAAAACTTATTGAAATATATATAAAAATGTAAGACTCGGCTATTGATCTAAGGGATCTGGGTTCGAGCCCCGGGTAAGGCATGGTTGTGTGTGTTGTTTTTCTGCTGAGGTCCTGCCATCCTCACAGACCTACTACTTTGGCATATAAACTGACAGGCTCCTGTCAGACCTCTGTGGCAAGCAGCTGCTTGAGGGGGTATTTATTTATTTATTTTATTTAAGACTCGTTTTGTTTCTTGTTAAATAATAATCTGCACTACTTAGTAAAAATATTCTGTTTGGTAAAAGAAACGAGAAAACAAAAAAGTGATCCAGGACACATGCGATAAATCTTAATTCCTCAAAAGAGAAACCCAAATAATCTCTAAAGCGATCACATCAAAATCATGCATTTCGATAAAATTCAATAAATGTATTAGAGAAAACTCAGTTTAGCCCATAATGGCTATTTCTTTTTTTTTCTTATTCTCCAGGATAAGCTTAAAATTCTCTTTTCAGGGTTCTAAAGAAGACATTGCCCGGCCACGTGGCTCTATGAATCTTTAAGGACAAAGCGACCTCGACACGAAATAGCCTTTCATTTTCCTGTGAATAATACAGTCTCTTGTTCTTCGTCTTACTCCTCTGCTTTCCTCTTTGCTTCCCCTTCCAGCGCTGGTAGAGGGCAAGAGTGAAAAGATCGAACGACAAGGGAACAAGAGGAGCGAGAGGAAGTCCCTCACACCGACACTTACCTTGTTACGAGGCTGTTTGGAGAGCGTTGGCGTCCTGGAGTCTGCAATAACATTTTACTTTTCCCTCGTAAGGGACTGAAAGTGAAGGAAGTACATTCGCGCATGCGCACATCCAATACAGCTTTCACGTAAAGCTCACAAGCGGTCATACGTTTGTATTGTAGCTGACGTTTGTAGCTTGGAACTTGTAGACTCTTGGTATTGAAGTTTGGGTCTTTTCTTGTGTAACAGTCCCACGAGGTTGCTCTCTAAATATTTTCCTTGCGAGGAAGCTATTCACAACCTCCGAATATTGCGAGTATATCTGTGCAGAAACATTCCCTGCTTCAGTAGATTCACTTCATGAGCAAGAATAATAGAAGACGTTTGTTGAAAGCAACAACGAACGATATTTTTTAAATGGAGTATCTTGGTTTTATTGATAACTCAGATAAGCTTTAAGATACCAGGCGTACACTTTCTTCACCCTATTATTTCAGGAAAAGAAATCAGGTGGCTTGTGAACATATAGTTGTATTAATTCCCATTTAAGCTTGGTCTTTAGAGATCATTTTTACAATGATTCAAATCTGTTGTCATAAATTTTCATAGAGGTTCTCAATTTGTTTTTCGTAGTGTCTGTTAACAGATTTGTTTTTTTTTTGAACACGTGTTAGTTAATTCAGAAATAAAATATCACAGGAAACTGTCCTATAGACAAGAAAGAGGAGGATTCGAACCCATTTCTCTCAGAAGCATGCTATAGGTGTCATAACCGTTAGAATGTTCGAGTCCCAGCTGGGTTAGCGTTAAGACTTATCTCCGCAAAAATTCACGCCCTACTTATGGTCAATAGGGGACACCGATGGTTTCGGTAAAGGCAGCCTTCCGTCGGATGGGACGTTAAGCCGTGGCCCCGTGTGCAGAAGAGCCTATACTCTGTACACGTTAAAGAACACGCTGGATGGCCTTGACGGGAGGCTACCATCTGTCTCCCAACAGCTGTTCCAGTGGGTCCCCTCCCCCAATCTTCTCTGAGCCTTCGGGGTCCTTGTGACCTGGCCATTTAGCCCATGGTGTGCAAAAAGTGCCGCTCAGAGGTAAAACAACCCAACCGTTAAAACCATCAGAGATTAACCGTTTTCTACAATATCAGCTTGGTTGCCTGATTCCCAAAATAGATGGCTCCAGTGGCGAAACAAAAAACGGGAATGCTTATATATCACATTGTTGAAGATAGCGGTTAGTTTCTGGTGGTGTAGCTGTTATGACGCCTGGCATGCTTCTGGGAGACGTGGATTCGAAACCCACTCAGGACAAGCAATTTTTTTCGGGTATTGGTTAAGTCCTTTAATCAAAATTTGCATCAGGAAATTTCGAACTATGAAAAAGTAATAAGTATTGGACTCGTAAAGCTATTTATCGTAAAAAAATCGAATAAAGAAAATAATCTTTTTGAAATCCATGGTTTATTTCATCATCCATACAAAGTTGGTTTTGTCGTTTTGAACTAGCATTGGAAGAGTATCGCCAGAATAAGTATTCACAAAATTTCTCTTCTAAGTAGCAGAATAACATATCGCCTCTGGAAAATCTAAGATGATCGTTGAAAGGAAATTTTATTTTCCGTATTTAGCGCTCTCTAACAGAGAAAACTGGAACTAATGAATGAGTGGGAAAAATGCAAATTGTAAAGTCGCTCAAAAAATATCCGAACACTATGGTTATTACAGAATTCAGAAAAAATAGTGATCTGGCAACCTTCGTGTCACGTGACACGAAGGTTGCCAGATCACTAATTTCTAAAAAAAATCATTGCGAAATATTTTTTCTGAATTCTGTAATCAACCATAGTGTTCGGATACTTTTTTGAGCGACTGTAAAATTTTATTAATGGAAATAAAACACAAAAAAAGGGATTTTTCATTTTTCTCTTAGAAAAAAAGCAATTTTTTTTATCTTTAACTCTCTTGGGCTAAAGAGGAAATCATTGTCCTAATGTAAACCTCTTGTTCTACACACTCTACAGAAAAATTTAAAATTTCTATCATAAATGGCTCGTTTGCAGTACATATAATATATTTTCAATTTCAGCAGTTTTAAAATATTTCCATTGCTAATGGGGACTATTAAAGCTATTAGAAGATTTCAAAATGTTCGAATCATAATGTTTCATTAATTCTCCAACCACAAAATTTTTCATAATATCTCCAACCACAAAAAGAAATTTTCATTCACGTTTAAAAACACCACCAACCAAAATTGATGTCTACAGATGTACTTCCTTTTTTTTGAAAGTGAACTAAAAGTACGGACGGAAACAAATCGACACTTGAATATTCCTGCGAGGTAAACCTATCCTCGCAGACTCATTTAGTAAAATTTTTGACTGTCTTTGAAGATCTTACTATGATTACAAAGCATTTAGCATTTTAATTTTTTTAAGGTAGTCGACAAGAAGAGAGTAGGAAATCGGCTTCAATTTTTGATTGGTAGGTTCCAAGATATTTTTAAGATCAAAGGTTAAAATATTCAATTTCCTGAGTTTATCAGTAAAATCTTTTCTTTCTTTGTTGTAAAATTTACATTCAAAACGTATGTGATTAATATTATGGATGGAATTGCAGAAGTTGCATTTTGGAGAATCCAATTTTTTAATTTTGTAGAGGTATGAATTTGTTCGAGCTCTATTAAGTTTAATTCTTAAAATGGCAGAAATTTCTTTTTTATTTAGACTGAAATTGTTGAATTTTGATATTTTAGTGGTAATTTTGAATCTATGTGTGTGGGATGCGTTGTTTAAGTGCCATTCTTGTAATTCATTGAAACATTTAGATTTATTGTTTGTTTTGAAGATAGTAAATAAAAAAGGTGATTCTATGGCATTATTTAAAAGTTTTGCCTGTTTAGCTAAATTGTCAACTTCCTCATTGTATAGGATACCACAATGGGCAGGAACCCATTGTATATAAACAGTATTGTTTGCACATAAATGATCATATAATAATATGTATAAATCATTCAAAAAAATTGGGAAGTTAGAGTAAGCTGGGTTATTGTTGATTATTTCAATAGAAGATCTGCTGTCAGTAAAAATTACTATATTTTTGTTTTGGAATTTTTTTGCCCAGTCAATAGCTAAGATAATTGCAGTGAGTTCTGTAATGATAACTGAAGAGTAATTATTAAATTTAAATTTATGGGAGTAATTTTCTGCAGGACAGATAAAGGCTCCTGTGGATGCATTTTTGTCACTATCCACTGATCCATCTGTGTAAATATGTAAATAATTTTGATAAAGTTTATTAATATGTATTTCTGATAAAATTTTTAAACTAGAGATAACTAAAAGTACACAGGGTAAAATTTTATTCTCATGTTATGCTTCTTAGGTTATGATTATACTGCTTAATTCAATATTTTTCAAAAATTTGTCAAAAATAATTCTTTTTCAAAAGCAGGAGTGTCAGTTAATTTTCGCGACTTTTTAGATTTTCATTTAGTACCAAACTCTCTCGTACTCTTTCCATATGAATAAAATTTCGTTACCGAATAAATCTTTATAGTAAATTAAATTAAACGATGAGTGGTAATTTTTATAACCATTAATTCCATATATATATATACACTACAGGAAATAAAATAATGCAACACTTGCAAGAATTTATGCAAATGTGACGAAATTTAGGGAGACGGTAGTATATGGAAATGCATGAAAATGATTAGGTTTGCAGGATGATCGAAACATTGGACAGGGGCGAGATGACGTCACAGGTGCGCAGCAGTAAAGCACAGATAAAGGCAACCAAAGCTTCCTGGTTGACAAAAGGTTGTGGAAATTGTTCTAAACCGCTAAAGATGATCCTTACGCAGACGTCGACAGCGGTTCCAACAGAAAACACACTTTGAGCATGGAAGAATCATCGGCCTTAGGGAAGCTGGTTGGCCGTACACAGATGTGGTCAACCTTGTTGGCCGCAATTCCAGCACCATCGTACAATATGACGCCAGTGGGTTCAAGAAAGATCCAGCTCATGTCGACAAGGATCAGGAAGATGACGAATGACCAAGGAGCGACAGGACCGTCATTTGCGATGCATGGCATTGTGTGACAGATGCGCAACTTCAACGCAACTGCAAAGGGACTGGCAACAGGTAACACATCGAATACCTACCAGGCGGATGCTAAATAACAGGCTTTTACAGTTTTCATTGCGAGACTATCATCTTGGCCCTCACATCTGCCCACATGCAAGCACATCTTCAGTAGTGTAGCCTCAGATAGAATTGGAACGAACAAAAGTGGAGCACCGTTGTGTTTAGTGACGAATCTCGTTTTTGTCTTGGTCAGCACGATGGTAGACAACGTGTTCGCCATCATCCAGAGGAAAGGAACGGCCACCCAGTGCGTGCAACATCGTCCCACAGCTCCAGCACCTGGTGTCTTGGTGTAAGGTGTCATTAGTCGGACTAGTCGGTCAGAACTGGTCATCATAAGATCTCTAAGTGCCCAATGATATGCTACCAACATTTTGCAGCCAGTCGCTGTCCCATTTGTTCAGCAGCACGGAACTTTTTACCAGCAAGAAAACGCCCGTCCCCACACAGTCCACATTAGTCTGCAGTATCTACACGAGCAAAACGTTCAGATACTACTATGGCCAGCACGCTCGCCGCACCTTTCACCTATTTAACGCGTCTGGGAAATGACAGGCCGACAGCTCGAACAGCAGCCAATAGGTGCGCCAACCACTGTCGCTGAAATGGAACAGCGACTTCGCGCCTATCCGACTTCGCGCCTATCCCTCTGGAGGACATTATAGAGTTGTACGATAGCCTTCCCCGCCAAGGTTCATGAATGCATTGCTCCGCGGGACGATTCTTTATCATACTAATTATATCACTTTACCGGTAGGTAAAGTGGATAATTTCCCAAGTTTTTTTTAATATAATCAATGTCATTAATCCTTCGAGGTATTGTTTTTTTTCCTGTAGTGTAGATCAGTTTAAAGTATTCTAGTAAAAATAATATACTCTGCATCAACGATAACTTTGCAAACGAAACAAACTATAATTTGAAACACAAATCATCTCTGCCGAATATGTAACGCTCGCGAAAATTTTACAATGGCACTTTTTTTAGAAAATGTCTTTTATCAACATTTTTTTGATTATGAACACTTGATGCCATTAATTGCATTATTATAGAACTAGAAACTTATATGTAAAAAAGAATGATATTTGGGGATAAATAATGCACAGTTACAGAACAAACGAGAAAGTGTAAAGATGATTTTTTTGTTTTTAGTAAAGTTGAGAAAAAATCATTCTTACGCATAGAATTATCTTACGAAGAGCAGAAACATCGATTATGCATAACTTAATGTATGGAGTATGTAAGGGAAGGCAAATTCCTTCGTTGTTTACATGCAGATCATTTAAACAAGTAATATATACAGCAAGCAAGGAAAATTATCCAGTGCCGACTCATTTCTCCAAAAGCCGCTTCAAGTGTTGTTTAACGTTTTAGAAATTCACGTTTTAGAAAGAGGAAGAATGAGATTGTATCAGATGAAGTTAATGTAGACTTTAAATATGCATTAATGAAGATGTTACTATTTGCATATTCAGAGACGAAAGGGAAGTAAAAGTAAGTTAGCACAACCAATCCAATTACAGCTCTTCATAGAAATGAAGGTCTAAGGAACGCATTGATTTTACTAAGAATCATATTTACATCTCCGACGAGTTTGTTTACATGTCATTCAACGAGCGAAGATGACAGACTCGACATTTGGCATTTTAATGTGCATCTCTCATCTATACAGAGTTTAAGGCAATGTCAGGAAATGCTATCGTTTGAGCGAAATTAAAGATTTTCCTCTAACAATAATGTTAAGCATTGATTTCGTTTCTTGAATGAAATTACAGTACCATGCAATGCCATTATAGAGTCATTGATATAAAATC
Organism: Ryuthela nishihirai; assembly: GCA_038380435.1. Taxonomy (NCBI): domain Eukaryota; kingdom Metazoa; phylum Arthropoda; class Arachnida; order Araneae; family Heptathelidae; genus Ryuthela; species Ryuthela nishihirai. The sequence goes on along the minus strand of JAWZYU010000001.1, from coordinate 17,252,225 downwards.
ATAATCAGTATAAGAATCATTGATATAAAATCATGATCAATATAAGAATCATTGATGTAAAATCATGATCAATATAAAAATCATTGATATAAAACCATGATCAATATAAGAATCATTGATAAAAAATCATGATCAATATAAGAATCATCGATGTAAAATATGATCAATATAAGAATCATTGATAAAAAATCATGATCAATATAAGAATCATCGATGTAAAATATGATCAATATAAGAATCATTGATATAAAATCTGATCAATATAAGAATCCTTGATATAAAATCATGATAATATAAGAATCATTTATGTAAAATCATGATCAATATAAGAATCATTGATATAAAATCATGATCAATATAAGAATCATTGATATAAAATATGATCAATATAAGAATCATTGATATAAAATATTATCAATATAAGAATCATTGATATAAAATCATGATAATATAAGAATCATTAATGTAAAATCATGATCAGTGTAAGTGTTATGCGCTGATTTTACATCAGGCATAACGATTTTTTTAAAATTATGATAATATAAGAATCATTGATGTAAAATCATGATCAGTGTAAGTGTTATGCGCTGATTTTACATCAGGCATAACGATTTTTTTTTTAAATTAATTTCTCACTTGATTGTCTTTTTTAAAACACAGAGGGAATACACGAACAGACTAACAGGGTGGACATGTTAGGAGGGGGTGGGATTCGCAGCTGCCTCGATGGGCCACACACAGAGAACGCCCAGTGCCCAGATGACATGACACAGTGCCCATGGGTGGATGACAGGCAGAATCACCATTTATTCTCTTGCAGTGTGCGGTCTGGCCGGAATGGTCTGGGACCATTCCTGACAGGTTTAGTGCGATCTCACACGGGAAGCTGTATTTGGGAAATCGTCTCCCACATCAAATACAGATGTAGGACTGGACGACATCGTCCAGTTGTTTACAGTAACGAACGAGGTATTCTGTTTCCCAGGCGGCGATGCCATACTCAAGCGCAGCAACAGACCCCCTGGGGGGAATTTATTACTCATAAGTTCCTCTGCAGATGCTACATATGGTGAACATATCATTTTCGGGAAAAACAAAGGGAAAGGAACGTGGGGTAGAGTAGCGAGGCAGGGAGGGCTTCAGTTGGACCGAGATTTTGAACAGAGCAGACAGCACTGAGATTTTAGAGAGAGCAGTTGGACGGAACGGCCAGAGCTTTGGGTGGGCCAGATTCAGTATCGGCATATTGAAATCATTGGAAATGAGTGCAGGACTTTGAATCAAAAGCAGTGTAATTTGATGCGTTAATGCAAGGACATCCCTATGAATGAGTGGTTCCCTAAAATTAGAAACAGAGAGACTGGATTCCTGCGTAAACTGGATTATATTGATTGCTTCCGAAATGCCTAACCAGTGAAGGGCACCCTCCCCCTTTCAACATAACCACGATGATGCAGCCGACCGCCTCCCTTCGCGGCAACCAAATTACCCAGCAGTGTATGTGATGATCAACTGAGGGCCCGTCTCCACATCAGCCACAGTGCGACGGATATGTTTTCCCAGTCATCGGCTAAAGGACGAATTAAGGAGATGGTCCCCACCCAAAGCTAGAGTGACGACGACCTGGCCGTAATCCGATGCAGCTGACGGACGAACTGAGCACTTAGAACGGTACGCTTACCCTTCCTTTAACTTATAAGTTTCTATCCTTAATTTTAGATTAAATTGTAAAGGGGTTCCACAGTTCTATAGTCCATTTAATTCTTTAAGTTCTTTCTTTTATTTTAAGTCCACGATAGATGATTGATTATTAGAAAAATTAATTGTTCTGCCTGTACTTTTAAATATTTTGTCTCAATAAATATTATTATTGTTTTATATTTCCGTAAACCTGAGTTGCGCTCATCATTTTTCGTATTAATAAAAACGTCTTCCCCTAAGGAGACGGTCTGGGATCTTTGCTGCCCGCATTGTCTAATTAAGGGAATAATCCGTAATTAGGCAATGTGGGAAACACAACGCCACAGATTTAAATTTGCATATTTCTACCTAAAAATTGAATAGTGAATAACCTAATTGAATATAAAATAACCTCGCTTGCAACCGCGAGGTGCGCACAACATAAGAATCATTGATATAAAATCATGATCAATATAAGAATCATTGATATAAAATCATGATCAATATAAGAATCATTGATATAAAATCATGATCAATATAAGAATCATTGATATAAAATCATGATCAACATAAGAATCATTGATATAAAATCATGATCAATATAAGAATCATTGATATAAAATCATGATCAATATAAGAATCGTCGATATAAAACATGATCAATATAAGAATCTTTGAAATAATATCATGATCAATATAAGAATCATTGATATGAAATCATGATCAATATAAGAATCACTGATATAAAATCATGAAGCATAATCATAAAAGAATGTCATGTAGTTGTCAACGTATTTTGTCAATGACCATTCTTAATCACACACGGGTTTTTAAAAATTTTAATAATATGTAATCTAATCTAAAAAAAGTAGCTTAAGGTAAGTTTTAGTTATTCTAATTTTTACAAGGTTTTTGAATTTTTTATGGGAGAGATGTTATTAATTTTTAAAGATGCTTTGCTTTTTTTAAATTCTAAATACCATCCATAAACTGAAAACCGTAAAAGGGATGATACAATAAAAAACCTGTTGTATCGCATATCTGACTTTGCTGTTTGTGTTAGTTAGAGTCGTGAATTGTAATTGTCTAAGCGAGTAAAAAATTGTTTAAGGTTTTTAGTAAACTTCATTATCAATCTGAATCTGATATGTTAAAAACAATGACTTTTTTAGATATATGGCGAGTTAATTAAAAAAATTGAATCAAGAATATGCATTTATTTAAATTAAGATTGCAATTTACATTACGAGTGATTAAGAAGGAATCAATATAAAATCTAGGCGACACACATTTGTTGTGCATCTTTTATGGTAAATCTGAAGAGATTATCAAAAAGTTTTTGTCCATTAGTGCGATGAGTCATTTCTCTGCTGATTATATTACCTTTGTTTGGCAAATATTTCTGAGTTTTCGGCACAAGAAAAAAATCAATCCACTATCCCCACACTTCTCTGTCCTGTGTACGCAAATGAAAAATAGCAATTTTAAAATCCGATCAATCGCTTATGCTTTACAATAAATAAATAAATATTCCCTACAATAGCCGCAAAACTCCCCGCGCTGACCATGGTCACTAGGGGACACCGATGGCCTTGGAAAGGCCGCCGTCCTTCGGATGGGATGTTAAGCCGCGCCCCCGTGTGTGAGAGAGCCATACCCTGCGCACGTTAAAGAGCACGCTGGATGGCCTTGACGGGAAGCTACCATCTGTCTACCAACAGCTGTCCCAGTGGGTCCCCTCCCCAACCTTCTCTGAGCCTTCGGGGTCTTTGTGACCTGGCCATTTAGCCATGGTGTGTAAAAAAGTGCCGCTCAGAAGTAAAACAACCCAACCGTCAAGTAGCTTCTTGCCACAGTGGGCTGACAGTAGCCTATCAGTTTATACGCCATAGTAGAAGGTCTGTGAGGATGGCGGGAACTCAACAGAAAAATAGCAGAAACATCCATGTTTTATCCGGGGCTGGAACCCACGTCCCTTTGATTGAACCAATCCTGCTAACCACTCGGCAACGGGACGACCTGTCATTATTATACGAACGAAGGCAAAAGAAAAAAAAAAAACACTCGTTTATTCGATTTGGACCGGGAAAAATGGTAAGGTCGCTTGGAGAGTCCAAATATTAAATTTCCTAGCGGCAACACAAGAATAAGATCTCTTGGAAAGGCAAAAAATTAAATCTCCTGGCGGTGCAAAACTCCTGAGTGCCAAAAAGAAATAAATTCACTTGTCTGGCAAAAGGAAAAATTCACTTTAGACTACAAACAGTAAGTTCACTTGGGATTGAAAAAAGTCTTGTGTCGAATGCTGGCCACGGTATATTTGTGTAAGTAAATCACACAGGACGAGGTCTGTTGTCCAGCCAAATGCTTTTTCTCTTTCTTTAAATGTCATTCCAAAAGCTTTTTCTTGTTTCCTAACATTCACTTTTTTGAATTATCTTCAACATGACCCTACACGAAACGAGTGATGCTTAGAAAATAATGCAAAAATATATAATTCAAATTACAAACATAATGCTAATAAACTGATAATCATTAGGCTTTTAAATAGCATCGCTTTTCCAGCCACTAAAACCAACAACTATTCTATACAGCATGGGGACAACGAGAAACGGGTCCCTTTCGAATCTAACTGAATCCCTAGGAAACTTTCACGACGATAGATATTCGACTGGGGAGCCATTGAAGTGAGAATGTATGCGCTGGAGGATTCGTGCAGGAAGAAGAGCGCCATCTTCCGAACTCACATTCGCTACTTGCGGCTGCAGTATAAATGAAACTGCATTGAAATGTTACAGACTGTCTTTCTGCATTGAAATATTACGTTGAAATGAAATACGCCACTCGCAATGGGCTTGTCATTATAATTACCTTCGTATGTTAGTACAGCAGATATTCTAGTGTAACGCTGCTACTAATGAACTGCAGAATATAAAATAAATATATTTGACAAGTGAAACTGCATTTACAATAAGCGGCATGAGGTAATAAAGAATTTCGCTGAGAGTATGTTATATTTCGCAAATGTTAACGGTCATTCTCCTTGTAAGCCGAACGAGAAGTTATTCAGGAACAACATTCGCAGACAAAACTGCCAAATGTTAAACTCGGCTAGAGGTATTGACTGGATTAGAGATTCATTAACCATGTCAGCTCTCCTTTTTCGAACCTTTCATTTGCGAATTCAACGGTTTATTTTGAACGATTTCTATACATCGTTCGTTACATTTTAACAAAAGGCAACTTTTGGAAAAGTGTACTTCATACGGAAACCAAAATGTACTTCATACGTAACAATACTATTCAAGAGGTTGCAATTTATCAAAAATGTTCATCAACAATATTTTAAGTCCATTTGTTAGATTTCTAACAAATTCGGTTGTTTTTTCTGTTAGAAGAAAACTATTCTGAGCTCTTATTGTATTCAAATGCACGCTTGAAATCCATAAGTGATTTAACATAAATCCACAATCAACTAAATATAATCTACAAGCGACCTAATATAATCAACAAGCTTCCTAATTTAATCACCAAGGATTTTAATATTTAATATTTCACTGTGAAATCTATGAATTTAAATTTCTCTGTGGTATAGCTGCAGATTTACATAATCCGCCATGAAAGACTAAATACTGGGCAGAGGACACAAGGACAATGAGGAAAATTTATTAAAGATGTATTAAAAAAATCATAATAACGAAAAAGCAACAGTCATTACTTACTCTCATAACTTACTGTAGTAATTCATAATAACAAGAAAATTATATCCAAAGAGCACAAAACAGTGAAATATTACTTTAAGGATTTATAGATTTACGGATCGAGCAAGTTATTAATTATTTTTATATCTCATCTGCTGAGAATATCATCGATATCGTAATATTCATAATTTGACGACAGAGAATTACAGCCCTGTGTTGTTTGCACACCACAGGCCAAGAAGGACATTTCTGTGCATTCCATCATATCAGTTGGTTCAGAACTGCTCTCAGCTGAACGTGCACTAATGGGAAGCAGAAACCAAGGCAGACGATAACCGGTTTCATTCTGTGCTCGTGTCTGCCGGAAATGGGCTCTCTGCTTCGCATGACTACTGCTTCCTGACTGTAATAGATGAAGTGGATCGGTTGGGGCGGAGTCGCTATCTTCGCTTCCCATGTGCCCCTTTAAATCTCTCTTCTCTGGTGCGCACGCCGTTTAACACGCTCCGCGCAATCAGCACACTATTGTGTCGACCAATAATTCTTCTTACGAACTTTTGTTCGCTGCACGCACTCCTCTGGGAAAAACCTCTACTCTCATTGGTGTTTATTTAACACTGACCAAGGATGAGATTCTTGGTTGCTTTTAGTCTCATGTTACCAAGACTGAATGGCCATTAAGGCAACCGAAGATTGCTGAATTCTCCCAATATGAAGTTTTGTGTGAACTTGCAATGGAAGCAATTCGGAAACTTTTACTTATTACGATTCGAACTACGATTTTATTTCTGAAACTCTGTTTAACCTTTCAATTGCGTTTCCTTGTTTGGCTTGTTTTATTATAAGCTGCACTCTTTTTGCACACAATGGATCAAATGGCCAAGTCACAAGGACCCCAAGGACACAGAGAAAGTTGGGGGAAGGGGGGCCACTGTAAAGCTGTTAGGGGACAAATGGTAGCCATCAATGGCCATCCAGTGTGTTCTTTAACGTGCAGAGGATATGACTGTCCTGCACCTGAGGCCACGCAATGTCCCACCAACAGACGGTGATCATTCCAAGCCCATCGATATCCACTTTTTCACCTAGGGAAGGATGAAGATTGGCGGATATAAATTCCAACCCTGGAAAAGTTGGCACCTGAACCTGGGCACTGAAGATTACGAGCTTATTTTTATTTATTTATTTTATATATTTATTTTTTATTTATTTATTTTATATATTTATTTTTTTATTTATTTTATATATTTATTTTTTATTTATTTATTTTATATATTTATTTTTTATTTATTTATTTTATATATTTATTTTTTATTTATTTATTTATTATACGCTACTGACTGAGCCAACCTCCGGCCCTTTTCAGTCCTGAATTCCATAAATTAATCAACTAACGTTTGGAGCGAGATATCATAACAATTTAGACCCAAAAAACATATTTCGTCAAAATGTAAAAAACACAGACAACTAAAATACGAAATTAAAACAAATGTTTAATAATTATAAATTTATCGCCTATTCTCATATGGGAAACATTTTTTTAAAAGTAAACTATTTAACAAATTTTCGTTAATCAAAAAGTAATTTTACCATTAGCTTTGCTATATGGTCACAGGGGATTGAAAAGGGTGAAAGGCGGAATTCAGTTTACTTTTTATTGCTTGTTAATAAACAAAACAATACTTCTCGAAAGCCCAAAATGAAATATTTCCTATTTTAAAATTCCCAGTTTAATAATTTTAAACTCTGTAATAAAAATATAGAATTCTTACTATATTTTTGATTGAGATGCTTGTGTCGTTGCCCATGTTTGTTTCAAACCGTGGACACGAACGTCGGCGCGGAGCGGGCCTCGGACACCACTCGTTCCAGCCATTAGTGTTTTTCCCATTACCTCTATTTTGGCGTCGTCCATTCCAGTCGAGGAAGAACCCCGCCGCCGACATGGAAAATTCGCGACATGGTCCGGTGGCCCCAGATGTCAGGGGGCCGACGTGACCTGTTGTCGTAAACAACATGCCAGATGGATCGAAGGGATTCGCACCTCGATCCGTCCTGGCCAATCAGCTGCATCCACGCCGAGCCGGTGGGGTGACCTCTGCCTTGAGTCGACTAAAGAAGAGTCTGAAGACGCGCAAAAAAATTTCAATTTTGTCTCTGAATTGGGAGGAGGATTGTTGGGTTGTTTTACCTCTGAGCGGCACTTTTTTGCACACCATGGGCTAAATGGCCAGGTTACATGGACCCCGCAGGCTCAGAGAAGGTTGGGGAAGGGGACCCACTGGAACAGCTGTTGGGAGACAGATGGTAGCCTCCCGTCAAGGCCATCCAGCGTGTTCTTTAACGTGCACATGGTATGGCTCTCCCACACACGGGGCCACGGCTTAACGTTCCATCCGACGGACGGCGGCCTTTCCAAGCCCATCGGTGTCCCCTACTGACCGTGGGCAGGGCGGGGAATTTTGTGGAGATAAATCTCAACGCTGACCCAGCTGGGACTCGAACCAGGGAACTACAGATTACGAGCCTGGCGCGCTACCGACTGAACCACCCCCGCCCCGAATTGGGAGGAGGAGATGTTTTCAGAGTTGTTATCTGTAAAGAGCGGAGACAGAGACGGGCAAGCATGCGAGGTGCTACTGTGGACTGAACAGCAGGAACCTCTCCCACCCAGCTACCGATGGCACCCGAGGTGTACGGCAGCACGGCCAGCGATCACGGACCTTCTTTTGGCCCACCGGGGTGAGGGAAGGGTCAATTACAATTCTGATCTGGCTTTACCCTACACGAGATGAGTGCCAATTTTCGCTGTCACGTTGTTCCTGTATGAACTGAAAGACTAATCGCTTCCACTAGCCTCTCGAGCGGTTGCTAGGGTCCGCGAAATTTGGGAACTGGCAAGGTAGGCCGCTCCCTAAGTTTCGTTTGAAAAACAGGGGATCACGCCAAGTGCCACTAATGTTGGGCCGCCAATAAATTACTCAGGGGTGGTTACCACACTTGCAAAAGATATCGGCAGGAGCCGGTCGGTGTATTACACCAAATACAAGGTCTGTGAGGTAACCGAGACAAAACACACACACACACGAAAACTTCCATTTCTTATTCGGTGATCGACTGAAGGTGCATTTGATCTGAGCCAACAAACAATATTTCACTTATTAAGCAACATAAATAACATCTTCCATTCATCTTGCCATGATCTCTTAAATGGTCTCTGAAAATTTTATTTGTGAAATGAAACTCGTACTTGAATGCCAACGTATGCAGTTCAAATGATGCTTATTTTTTGACACTTCCAGCAGGCTTTGCTAATATTTTTTAAACTGAGATATCAGTGGGAAATAGAAAGATCAAAATTTATCTCGTTAATTCCAGCAGTTTTGAGTAAAAAACTGTCATGATAAATGGTGCGAGAGAGAGAGCAAAAGGTTAATGACATAGAATCAAAGTTTATTAACATCCATACAAATAAACACAAAAGACATGAACACATCCACATATATACGCATACAAAACATGAACATATCCACATATCTATGTACACAAAAAGACATGAACACATCCATATATGCACAAAAAGATATGAACATATCCAAATACCTATATACACAAAAAGATATGAAAAAATCTACATCTATGCACAAAAAGACACGAACCACATGTATACACAAAAAGACACGAACACATCCACATGTATACACAAAAAGACACGAACACATCCACATGTATACAAAAAAAGACACAAATACATCGTCATGTATACACAAAAAGACATGAACACATCCACATGTATACACAAAAAGACACGAATACATCCTCATGTATACACAAAAAGACACGAATACATCCTCATGTATACACAAAAAGATACGAATACATCCTCATGTATACACAAAAAGACACGAACACATCCACATGTATACACAAAAAGACACGAATACATTCTCATGTATACACAAAAAGACATGAACACATCCACATGTATACACAAAAAGACACGAATACATCCTCATGTATACACAAAAAGACACGAATACATCCTCATGTATACACAAAAAGACACGAATACATCCTCATGTATACACAAAAAGACATGAACACATCCACATGTATACACAAAAAGACACAAACCCATCCACATGTGTACACAAAAAGACACGAATACATTCTCATGTATACACAAAAAGACATGTATACACAAAAAGACATGAACACATCCACATGTATACACAAAAAGACACGAACACATCCACATGTATACACAAAAAGACACGAATACATTCTCATGTATACACAAAAAGACATGAACACATCCACATGTATACACAAAAAGACACGAACACATCCACATGTATACACAAAAAGACACGAATACATTCTCATGTATACACAAAAAGACATGAACACATCCACATGTATACACAAAAAGACACGAATACATCCTCATGTATACACAAAAAGACACGAATACATCCTCATGTATACACAAAAAGACACGAATACATCCTCATGTATACACAAAAAGACATGAACACATCCACATGTATACACAAAAAGACACAAACCCATCCACATGTGTACACAAAAAGACACGAACACATCCAAATATATACACAGAAAGAAAAATGAAACAAAGAATGCAAAGGAGAATAAAATACGACAAAATAAAATACAAAAAATAAATGCAGAAAAATATAATTATTGAAATTTAAATTTCGTAATCAATGGTTAGGTAGCCAATCCAGATCCCAGTTTTAATTGTTTTCTATTAACTTTGATAACATTTTTATTTACGAAAAATAATCAACACATACAATGTCATGGGAACTGAAATATTTGAGATACCTTAGGGGTTTAATAACAAGCTCAATATTCGGAATATGCGAATTGAAATTATTTTGATTGGTTTTTGTACCTTCATTTCCCCGGTTTCCTTGAGGTTGGGTTGGGTTGTTTTACCTCTGAGCGGCATTTTTTTGCACACCATGGGCTAAATGGCCAGGTCGCATGGACCCCGAAGGCTCAGAGAAGGTTGGGGGAGGGGATCCACTGGGACAGCTATTGGGAGACAGATGGTAGCCTCCCGTCAAGACCATCCAGCGTGTTCTTTAACGTGCACAGGGTATGGCTCTCCCGCACACGGAGCCACGGCTTAACGTCCCATCCGACGGACGGCGGCCTTTCCAAGCCCATCGGTGTCCCCTACTGAGCGTGGGCAGGGCGGGGAATTTTGCGGAGATAAATCTCAACGCTGACCCAGCTGGGACTCGAACCTGGGAACTACAGATTACGAGCCTGGCGCGCTACCGACTGAGCCACCCCCGCCCCATTTTCTTTGAGGTAGCATTATCGCAATACGTTCATCATCCCTATTTAGATAAGTGCATTTCTGTTTTCATTCAAATCATCCTTTTCAAACACCTCATACAATTATGCACTTTGTTTTGGCAAATCAACATTTTCCTGGGTTAGCCTTCTTTCATGAACTGGAGAGTGTACTTCGTATATTCAACTGAATCGCAGCTCTCTTTAAATTTCCAAACATTCCCCTTTCCTTAAATGTTTTAAAATACATCTAACTATTATGCTAATTTCGAAGCCTTCTTTAGGACAACAGAGGAACTTTCTTCCTTTTTTTTGTGAGTGATGTATATCTCACCAACTCGGTGTATTTTACGTCAAGCATGGCTTTCATCACCAATCATTCGGATTTTTTAAAGAGCCGACCCACTCATTTACAGAAATTGCATTTCCATATCATTTGTTGCTTGCACGTTGCTTTAAAACATTTTCTTCCTTACAAACGTTTCATAAACAAGAAACTAACGACATTTATTTTCTGAAAATTTAATTAAATAGAAATCATGAAATGGCTTTCGTTTGTCCTGAAGAAATCTAATATAATTTCCAAATAAACTTGAAAATTCTACTAAGAAACGGAATATTAATAATCTGACACGGTTTTTAGCGTATGTTGTTTACGACTGGAAAGGAATTTTTTCCCCTGAAATAATTATTCGGATAAAGAAGACGGAAAAAACACTTCTTGTTAGCGTGTCTTTGGTGTGCGTTTTTTCAGCTCAGAAGCGCATTCCGTATTTTATTAGAAAGAAAAAGAATAAATGCAGCTAAAAATTGAGCAATTTAGTTATTTTATTTTTAACCTCAGTTTTTAGAGTTTACCCATCTTTGTTTACCGGCCAACAATCGTTAGAAATCCATTTACTTCTGTACGTCAAAATTCAATTCAGTTTGTGATCATTGGAAAATTCGTAATTAAAAAATAATTTTCTTCACAATTCATCTATGACGTGACAGGTTCTGTTTAAAGTATTCCAATTTATAAGAAGTCATTCAAACTTTCTGGCTTTTTTTACTGTGCTGAGTCGGGAAAAAGAATAGGAATATTTCTATATTCCTTGTATACGAATAAGATTCATTCACAATATCTTTGTTCCAGGCAGAACAAAAGTATCCCTTGACTATCTGAAAATGAATTCTTGTATATTCCTTTCACTAAAATGTTTTTACATTCCTTACACTTCTAGAACACAGCTAATCTCACATAATGTTTGATTCGGAATAGTAAAATAATAGAGAGTTCCAAGAATGTTTTACCTCTGAAATTCAGATTTATTGTCAAATCATCACAACTTCGTACGAACTTCTTTTGCCATATATCTCACTCGGTTATCGTCGTTGTGTGCTACAGCGCATCTTTTACAGGAGAAATTATATCACTACTATCCTTTTTAAAGAGGGTATCAAGGTATTCTCTAGGCTGAAAAGTTCTCTTAATTGGCATTTGTTTATCAGGAACCTTGCATGTGTCGTATCACCTTCTTGCTATAGTCTTATGAAATTGCTACAGAATTATTTGATTTCCTCTATTGCAATTGTTCTGCTATAGAAGATATCGGGTTGGGTTGTTTTACCTCTGAGAGGCACTTTTGTGCACACCATGGGCTAAATGGCCAGGTTACATGGACCCCGCAGGCTCAGAGAAGGTTGGGGGAGGAGACCCACTGAAACAGCTGTTGGGAGACAGCCTCCCGTCAAGGCCATCCAGCGTGTTCTTTAACGTGCACAAGGTATGGCTCTCCCGCACACAGCGCCACGGCTTAACGTCCCAACCGACGGACGACGATCTTTCCCTGCTCGTCGGTGTCCCCTACTGACCGTGGGCAGGGCGGGAAATTTTGCGGAGATAAATCTCAACGCTGACCCAGCTGAGACTCGAACCTGGGAACTACAGATTATGAGCCTGGCGCGCTAGCGACTGAGCCACCCCCGCTTCAGAGGATATTGGAAATCCACCTGGAATTGCTACAGAATTATCTGATTTACTCTATTGCAATTGCTCTGTCTTACGACCTTATACAGCTATCTATGTACTTTATAATTCTTATAATGTACTTTATAATTATATAATGTACTTTATAATTATTCTTCTACAACACTTTTTCAGGAAAAGTACACCCCTTCTTTGAAGGAATCATCAATGTGCTCTGGGAGAGATTTTTTGGTCTTTTTCAATAGTTTCTAGATGCAACATTATTCTTAGTCTTGTGCCAAATTGACTTTAATCTTTCAGTTGACCAATTCTTCCCAACAACTCCCTTTGTTTTATTCGATGCATTGTATCACCCCTTGAATTATTTCGCTGTCAATTGCCAGTTTTATTTGAACAGTTAACATACTCCCTCTCTTATTTTCCTTAAAACCTTTGACGCAAATGCATTGTCTTCACTGCAGTCTTGGGAGTTCAGACCTTCGGAGAGTCGAATGTCTTTCGTAGCCACCATGCTCCTAAGTACCCGTGGCCTTGCTGAAATATCGATCGTGTCCATTCCCTTTACGATGGCCGTGGGAATTGTCTTCCTTTAGCGCAGCATTGAATTTCCAGCCAATACTCTTCGCCACACATCTGCAGTTCAGAAACAACGTTCAGAGGTGTACTTCTTTCGTCGCAAGCCGGCAAAGGATTACTTTTGTGCAAACTAATTGACTTTACTCACCACACTTGTGAGTAGAGGTTAGGCTTTGCAGGGAAAACAATTCTCTAATTCTCTGCCGTCTACCGTCAGCAGCTTTGTTTCAAAGAACAATTCCCTAACGAATGCATCATTTGCACCAATTCCAAATTGCATTAACAGTGGATTAATTAGCAATGCGTCTAACGAGCCACCCCATGAACTTTTGAAATTAAAATAAAATCGCTAGTACTTAAATAGGTATCCAAGTCTTTTACATGATGCTCTATTCATAGTTATCGTTGTCAACAAGGATATTACTAAAAGATGTTCTAAACAGTTCTTGTGATAGTTGATTCATGTCATAAGTTTGTTAACAAAACTGCTTCAAAGAACGGAAAGATTCTATCACGCATACTCAGCGACGGTCAAGTCCGAAATATTTTTGGAAAAATCTTTTGAACCGGGATTAATGAAGTAAAATCTCTTGAACACATACTCTCTGAAAAGGTATTATAGAAGCATTTATTTGTTTCTTTGGCAAAATTGGACTTCAGCAATTTAGTTAAGACTTTTAGACCTGATATTGCCAATTATACCTTGACAAGTGCTAAATTCTAAGTAATCCAGACCATAGTATAGCTCTTCATACTAGGTTTAGAGCGCATGCAGAACTTTCTATAGTTTTGTTCAAATGATCTCTAATTTATTAACAAATATCGCATTGAGGAGTGATGGCAAACGTTCATCACATCTGGAGCTGAGGTTATTAATAGCTGGATTGCTACCCTATGTCCCCTATCCTATACCCCTATGTCTATATTGGAACACAAGGGTATTCGAAAAATGTAACCGAACTTCGAGAACATTTTAGTTAACAAATTTCAGGATACTATAGTCTTAAAATGTTGCTTTTAATAATATTACAAAATACACTTTATTGTATTAATTTGCTTGTACTTCGTAAAATAATGAAGTGATTAATAAGAAAATGTTATTTTGTGAATTTTAAAGAGTAATAAAATTAATACAGGGGCCACAGGAATGTATTCGTGCATTTTGTTGGGGAGTTGAAGTGAAATTTGTGTATTTTTGGTATACCACACGGTGTGTTATGTTGGAAAAACTGAGAACATCAATATATTAGAATAGAAAGGCAAGGGACAAAAAGATAATATTTCTTCTTGAAAATTACCTTTGCAATGTTTTGAAAGAGAAATATCAAGAAGGGCTAACACTTTTTGAAACATTTGTTAAAATGAGGTCCTGATGAATTCTTTAACGTTTTTGGTGGATATAGCCTCTGTTTGTTAGGTGACAAAAAATCACCAAACAAACTGAAGTTAATAAAGGCAGATTTTACCTACTAATAATTTATGCTATGCTTTTTGAAGGTTAATTTTCAACCGAAACTAAATATAGTAGTTACGTAAATTGACTTGAGGGTTGTTTGGGTTGTTTTACCTCTGAGCGGCACTTTTTTGCACACCATGGGCTAAATGGCCAGGTCACATGGACCCCGAAGGCTCAGAGAAGGTTGGGAGAGGGGACCCTGAAGGGAAGGTTGGGAGCTGGAACAGCTGTTGGGGGACAGATGGTAGCCTTCCGTCAAGGCCATCCAGCGTGTTCTTTAACGTGCACAGGGTATGGCTCTCCCGCACACGGGGCCACGGCTTAACACCCCCATCCGACGGACGGCGGCCTTTCCAAGCCCATCGGTGTCCCCTACTGACCGTGGGCAGGGCGGGGAATTTTGCGGAGATAAATCTCAACGCTGACCGAGCTGCAACTCGAACCGGAGAACTACAGATTACGAGCCTGGCATATTGTTACGACAGATGTACGTGGTACAATGAACTTATGGTAGATGTTCGCGTAGTCTTCAGCATGACAATTACGTTATCAACTGATTAGAACGGAGAGACGCTTTGAATAATAAGAATTGAGGTGGAAAAATGAAAGGAATAATGGAATAGTAAAGGAAAAAGGATACACACACAGTTCTGTTGTTACACGATACATAGGTTCCCGAAAACACCGTGCAAAAAAGAACCGTGTAAAAAAAATACAGTGCATATAAAAAAATATAAGATTGGTTCCAGACTTGAAAACCCAGTATACAAATAATAAGTTGTTTTCAAACAAATCATATCAAAATTTTTAATTAAATTTTTATTTGATTTTTATTAATTTAAACACATTTTTTATTTTATAAATTATAAAGATAATTATATGTAGATATAGAAAAGTAAATTATCCTTCATAAGAAAAATAATATGTCACTAATTCAAGAATACAAAAGTGCAAAAATATGACTTATATATGCCTAATAACTAGATTTTATTCGTTGTCACTTTCTGACAATTTATGAACAAATATCGCATTGATGAGTATTAGCAAACGTCAATCACATCTGGAGCTGCGGTTTTTTAATAGCTGGGTTGCTACCCTATTAGGAACACAAGGGTATTTCGAAATATGTAACCGAACTTCGAGAATATTTCGTTTGCGTAAGACTGGAATTAAATCACTTTCATCGCTTGAAAACTTAAAAAAAAAAAACATTTTTTTTTTCGATTTCTTCTATTAAACTAACTTTAAACACGAAATGAGAGACCAAGACTAACGTATGTATTGAAGATAAAATTGAGGGGATTTCCCGGAACTCAATGTTGCCACTTTATTCCGAATGAAGTAGGATTAGTACAATTTTTCCATAAAATAGAGAATAGAGAAAATTTGTTGTGTAGTTATGTTAGTGTAGTTTTCATTTTCGGGATTTTAGTGCAGAAAACGTGTATCTATATTAAATTTTCAAAGTTAAAACTACTTCGAAAAATGTCACCATAAAAGCGGCATCTTTGTTACAAATGTAAATTCCAGGAAGTTTTTCTTGAACAGGAATATTTTTTCAGAATTAAATTCAAATGGAGATTTTTTAAAAGGCACCGTTTGAACCGTGTTAGATTAAAATGAAGCGTGTAAAAAGGGAATTGGAATTTTTTTCTAAAACCGTGTTAAATCAAAATCGTGTAAAAAAAAAATCCGTGTAAAAACAGAATTGGGTGTAATACGTTAAATTAGTGCTGTGTGATGCTATGTACAAAGACTTATCTTGTTTGATTCAAGATGAAGCCTGGTTCCGATGGTGAAAGGGAATCAACAGTAAAGTCGTTTTTGGGTCCTCTCTCAGGAGAGATCAACATTAGATGTTTCGCATCTATAAGGTATAAAGATTGTTAAGGTAGTTCTTGTATTACAAATGAAATTCGATATAAATTGGTTTGTTTGCTGAATTTTACAAGACAATAGGTTCTATTTTGTCATAGGAACTGAATATTGACAGCACTGTAGTTTAAACAACGAAAATTAGTTAAGCATAGTAAATCGTTCCTTTTATGATTTGACTTTATACTAGAGGAAGATAAATACTTTGTTTAGATAAGATTGTTTTATTTGTATGATTTTGTGCCTTTGTAATAAATTACTTCATTCATACTTTGGTGGGGCGGGGGTGTCTCAGTCGGTAGCGCTCCAGGTTCGAGTCCCAGCTGGGTGAGCGTTGAGATTTATCTCCGCAAAATTCCCCGCCCTACCCACGGTCAGTAGGGGACACCGATGGTCTTGGAAAGGCCGCCGTCCGTTGGATGGGACGTTAAGCCGTGGTACCGTGTGCGGGAGAGCCATACCCTGTGCACGTTAAAGAACACGCTGGATGGCCTTGACGGCTACCATCTGTCTTCCAACAGCTATTCCAGTGGGTCCCCTCCTCCAACCTTCTCTGAGCCTTCGGGGTCCATGTGACCTGGCCATTTAGCCCATGGTGTGCAAAAAAAGTGCCGCTCAGATGTAAAACAACCCAACCCATACTTCGGTTTGAAAAATATACTTTAGAATTCACGCTCAGTTTTCATCCGTTTAATTCATAACAATATGTTTTCGGACGACGGAAAGCAACAGATTCAAGAATTCCGTTCTTACGAAGAAAGAGCGAGAATTGATTCAGTGGGCAGAGCACCAGGCTCGAGTCTTAACTGTAAATAAAATAAAAAATACCCCCTCAAGCAGCTGCTTGCCACAGAGGTCTGACAGGAGCCTGTCAGTTTATATGCCACAGTAGGAGATCTGAGAGGATGGCAGGACCTCAGCAGAAAAACGACACGCACATCCATGCCTAATTCCGGGGCTCGAACCCAGGTCCCTTAGATCAGTAGCCAAGCGTGCTGACCACTCGGCCACGCCAGCGTCGATATTTGTCTCGCCAACTCCCGTTCTGCTCTCGGTCAGAATGGGAACACCGATGATTTAGAAAAACCGCCATCTGGTGGTTGGGATGTTACACTATGGTCTGCATGCAGGATCCGATGCGCATTAAAGAACATGCTGGATGGACTTGATGAGAAGCAACCATTTGGATTCCTTTCTCTTAACCTTCTCTGAGCCCCTTGGGGTGTTTGTGAGCTGCCCATTTAGCCCATTGTGTGAAAAAAGCGCCGATCAAAGATAAAGCAACCCAACCCTTATGAAGAATTCAATCTATCGGGATTTTACCTCTGAGGTGTATTTTTGTTCATAATAGGTTTTATCATATATGCTAATTATTTTCAGCATCTGCTCACGCAAATAAAATGTTATTCATATTTTTATTTTTTTGCTACGTACATGAGATATTTACTTTTCATACATTTATTGAAAATTTTGTAAATTAAAAAAATATGAAGATTTTTTGTCGGAAAAATAAAAATTAAAGAGAAATTTTCCAGCGATAGCCACAATGCGGAAAAATATTGTTTTTCTTCCCATTCCAAATAAACTTCCACTCAATAAAAATCCCCATTTCTTCGTGTCTGTTTTTCAAAGTACCAAAACGTGAAATGAATCTGCTTCGACATTGCGAGTTATTCTTATTCCGTCTACAGAACATTGTGGTACGCATTTGAGTGTTTTTTTTAAAGGCGACTTCTCAGAAGTGCGCAGTTAAGCCCATCCCTAATGTTCTTTCTTCATTTTCTGTATTTACAGGAGATATGAAACATCGCCTTAGGTAATATCTTGGCTATATATTTTTTGCTTTTGCAAAAGAGAGGAATTTTGATGCGAAATAACCGAAGGTAAAGAGAGAAGATGTAAAGAGAGAAGATGCTTGAACAAGGGAGATACGTAGAAGGATTTAAAAAAAAAAGACTTTTGACCTGAATATTGACCTATCATTTCCTGATCAGATGTGAAGTACTCTTCCTATTGAACTGTCGAAACCTACTCTTTTTCTACTTATTAGATCTATATGCTGTTAATTCAGGCAGTAGATGGCCTAGGCTCGGATCTAGAAAAAAAATCGAGGGGAGGGGACAAAAAACATAATCGAGTAGACAAAATGTGAAATGGGGTGCCAAGAGACCGGATTTCCAATGCAGTATAATGTAAGGCAGGTCTGTAAATGGTAGCTAGGAATAAACTGGGAGGAGAGCTGTGTACCAATCCCCAGTGACGATGCACAGAACCGGCCAGATCTAGCACCTAAAGCCCGACCCCGCCTTCTCTTGGTGCAGGCCGTTAGTACCTTTCAAAAATGATATTCTCTTTTGGAAGGGAACGGAAGAGGAAGACTGCCACTTCAAGTGTGGCTTACTAGTATAGTGATCTACGGCCATTTTTTTTCCGCCCTGCTGAGGAGTGATCAACTTCACAGGGTTCTGGTGCTGACCAATTTATAACCACTAGACTGGACTGATTTATGGCTTTGAGCATGATTATGGATCCTGGACTTGCTGCACTGCTGGGACTTCTGCTGAGGACAAATCTGTCGCTGTGTTTTCTGTTCGCTTATGGATTGCCAGCCCTAAGTGAACAGAAGCACAGGATACTTTATATCAGCTGATGGAGTTCTGATCAGAGGCCATAGCAGGTACCTTAACCCTTACTTAGCTAGTTGGGCATCGCCAATTATAAATTGGAATAATGTGTCTCAGGCAGGCCATATGACTCTTGAAAAGGTCCACTTGAAAAGATAGTGCCTGAAGTTCCTACCACCATGGGTGACTTCAGCCTATATAGCGGTGGCAGAACAGGTCTTTGCCCCATGCTTGCGATCAGGGGACTGTTTGATATAGTTGGCTCTACCTCTCTCAATAAGCCTAGTTTCTTTAAAAATCTTACTAATCATTTTCTCTCTGCAGGAACATGGAACGTGAGGACATTACATAGAGATTATTCTTTTGATGTCCTCACGCAGGAATTCCAGCGTTATAACTTAGATATTCTAGGCTTGTAAGAGACCAGGTGGAGAGGTAAAGGTGAGATATTTAAAAAATAACTTTAAATTTATCTTTTCAGGGAGAGAGGATGGAAAGCATCTCGAAGGTGTAGGTTTGCTTTTCAGCAGACACGCCAGTGATGCTCTTCTAGAATATGACTGCATTAATTAATGAAAGACTTCTTACAGCAAAATGTAAAACAAAAATTAAAGACTTGAATGTTATCTGTTGTCATGCCCCCCCCCCCCCCCCCATAGAGATGAAAACGAGAAGGATATGTTTTACAGCCAGCTCAGGATATTTTGTATTCTGTGAAGAAAGGAGATATTTCTCTTGTGCTAGGTGACTTCAATGCTAAAGATGGTACTGACTCTGACCTTTGGGCAGGAGTTTTAGGTCCCTTTGGCATTGGTAGTTCCAATGACAATGGGGAACGTCTCCTACACGCAAGTAAACTAAACGGCTTGTGAATAACTAACTCATACTACAAACACCGGAACATTTATAAATAATACACATGAGTTTCACCTGATGGGTTGCACAAGAATATGACCAGAAATTGACCAGGTACCTCTTTTCATGGCAACAAATATGTCCCTCTAGTAGTGCGTACTTTCAGCAGGCAGAATAATGCGACGTGCCTCATTGCCCAGATTTTTCGAGAATGATTCGCAGAACATGAGGAAGACTTCCAGGTATTATCCTGGCCTCCAAATTACCCAGACATCAATTCAATCGAGCATTGTGGTTTGTGTTGGAATAGCATATTCGATTATTGGCGGCTTAATCATGTAACTTGCAAGAGTTAAACGATCTGCTGGTAACTTGTTGGTACCAGATACCACAAGACACCTTTAAAAATCTTGTAGCGTCCATGCCTCGCCGGGTAAGAGCTGTTTCGGCAGCACGTGGAGGACCAACATATATTAGGCAGGTGGCCATAATGTTTTGGCTCTTCGGTGTATGTCTGTTACGTCTTGCTGCTTGTGCCATATAGCTGTCATATTTAGCAATAATAATACTAACGTTTACAGTCTCTTGGTACCTTCTCTATAGCGTTGACAACACTGATTGGTGTACACCTAAGTGCTCTGGCACTTCTCTTTCTGTTCGGACTGATTCTCTCATCCCGAATAACGACCACGTGTAAAGACATCCACATGCTCTCTATGGGACATATCCTTACATCAACAAATCTGTTCAAACACAACATAATGGTTAGTGACAAGAAATGAAGTTTTCCACATCTATCCCATTATTTCTACCATTACAGGTTTGCAGTTTTTGTCTCTTATACAAATTATTTATATATAGTCACATTTGCACCCACTTTTGCATGTGCCCGCCGTTATCAGCACGTACCTTTCGTTGCTGTTTTGGCATATTGTTTGTTCAATATAGCCCATTTTGTCCATTATTCTTAACTTTTTGACACCAGTGTATAAGAATTAAAAATACATTTAGCTGCGTTCATTTCTATATATACATTACGTTGTGTCAGGGAAATCGTTTCCCACCTAACGGGTTTGAGGATCTCACGCTCAATAATTATCAAAATGGTTCGGATACAGGAGGGCCCGAATTCAGTATTTCCTGGTTCGGGCTCTAAAATATGAACCGAACTCATATCAACGAATTATGTTAATTTTAAGCCAAGGAAGCAAATTTAGAGATATCAGTGATGTTCAAGGTAGACTAAAAGGAACCCGTATTCTTCTGCATTGCCTTGATAATTCAATCTGGCTCAAATTATATAATTTCGGTGTCCAACAAGCTACATTTTTTTTTTGTAATTAGACAGACCAATAGTTTTATGTAATGTTATACTTAAAAAAATTTGAATTTATGCTTTTCTATATTAAGCCGTCCGTGGCTGAGCAGCTAGCTTGCATGGCTACTGATCAAATGGACTGGGTTCCAGCCCCGGGTAAAGCATGGATGTTTGTGTTATTTTTCTGCCGAGGTCCCGCCGCCATACTCATAGGTAAAGCCTATGGCGTATTAAACTGACAGGCTCTTGCCAGACCTTTGTGATAAGCAACTAGTTGAGGAGGTATTTATTTTCTAAGAATCTAAGAACATTTATTCGCTATTTATTTATTACATTTTGAATTTCACTGAACTCTTTTAACACTTCTTCCTATATTTTAAGAACCCGATCTCATGTAAAAGTTCAAGGTAAACAAAGTATATCAGACATAAAAAGAATTCAGTTCTACATATACTAAACCAGTGCATTTCAAAGTGCGCTCCTCAAAAGTTAAACCCAGATATTTGATAGGTTGGGTTGTTTTACCTCTGAGCGGCACTTTTTTGCACACCATGGGCTAAATGGCCAGGTCACATGGACCCCGAAGGCTTAGAGAAGGTTGGGGGAGGGGACCCACTGGAACAGCTGTTGGGAGACAGATGGTAGCCTCCCGTCAAGGCCATTCAGTGTGTTCTTTAACGTGCACAGGGTATGGTTCTCCCGCACACGGGGCCACGGCTTATCGTCCCATCCGACGGACGGTGGCTTTTCCAAGCCCATCGGTGTCCCCTACTGACCGTGGGCAGGGCGGGGAATTTTGCGGAGATAAATCTCAACGCTGACCCAGCTGGGACTCGAACCTGGGAACTGCAGATTACGAGCCTGGCGCGCTACCGACTGAGCCACCCCCGGCCCCACACTTGATAGAATATGAAATAAAAATGCTCTTGAAATTTTGTATCGAGTTGTTTGAATTACTTTTCTATCGGAATTTTAAATTTGCTATAGCACATATCGTTAAGAACAAAAGAGAAGGAAGGAAAAAACAAAGTGTGATTATTTCTTTCTTTTCTCCATTATCGTTCAAGTTTTTCCTATAGTGTGGAAATCAGAAAGAGTAAATTTTACAAGACCTCTTTGGTTTGCAAAGACAGACCTTTCTATGTAGCTCTACGATCGAAACACTTCTGACATCACTGCCTTAAACACACAAATGATCTTCGGGCCGTGGCTATTTACTGAAACGACCGAACACTTTGTGGTGAAGTGATCACTGCCAGGCGAAATGAGATTCATTCACGTTGCAGCTCTTTGACAAATGATCGCAATTTTTTCGACAACAGCTGTTTATTGATGCACGAAAAGCAAAATAATGAGGTAGTTGGGCTGTGTCCATTTCAGTGAAAACACAATTTGTTGGCATGCTTTTCACTTGGTGAACGATTTCCACACTCAGTCTCAACCAATGCCAGCGTTGAGATTTATCTCCGCAAAATTCCCCGCCCTGCCCACGGTCAGTAGGGAACACCGATGGGCTTGGAAAGGCCGCCGTCCATCGGATGGGACGTTAAGCCGTGGCCCCGTGTGCCGGAGAGCCATACCCTGTGCACGTTAAAGAACACGCTGGGTGGCCTTGACGGGAGGCTACCATCTGTCTCCCAACAGCTGTTCCACTGGGTCCCTCCCCCAACATTCTCTGAGCCTACGGGATCCATGTGACCTGGCCATTTAGCCCATGGTGTGCAAAAAAGTGCCGCTCAGAGGTAAAACAACCCAACAACCCAACTCTCTCTAACTGACTTGAATTATGCAATCTCATTAAAATGTTGACATTATGTTCTATTCCAAACGTTTACATTGCAAGATTAACAAATGCTGATTAGGCAGTAAAACTGAGCATTGTAAAAGTGTGTTTACGGAAACGGGCTTTTAGTTATTCTTTAAGCATTGTACAAGTAATTTATATCAATTTACAGATAATTCACAAAGCTTTAAGCTAATCTGCAAGTTGCAGAATAATTGGCAGTTGCCTAACATGGCCTTCGCCTTTTCTATGCCTTCATCACATTAGCAATTCCTCTCACAAGTGCGGGAATTAATTTAAAGTGGTTAGTAGTAATCCAAAGACATATTAGTTTCTTGATGTTGCATTCGATTTTAAAACTTCGGCGAAGGCTTTAATTTGGAGTAAACATTACCAAACACCAAAACCAATCACTTGTTGTTACATTAAAGGCGTATGCTTATTATCTTATCACAAGGTCAGATCTAATGGGACCATGTCACCCTGCTCTCCCTTTGTTGATCCTAGTAAGGGGTTGTTGTTTACCGGCACTTTTTTGAACACCATGGGCTAAATGTCCCTTTTTGTGTGCAAAAAAAGTGAACGGCACTTTTTTACACACCATGGGCTAAATGTCCAGGTCACATGGACCCCGAAGGCTCAGAGAAGGTTGGGGGAGGGGACCCACTGGAAAACAGCTGTTGGGAGACAGATGGTAGCCTCCCGTCAAGGCCATCCAGCGTGTTCTTTAACGTGCACAGGGTATGGCTCTCCCACACACGGAGTCACGGCTTAACGTCCCATCCGACGGACGGCGGCCTTTCCAAGCCCATCGGTGTCCCCTACTGACCTTGGGCAGGGGGGGGGGGATTTTGCGGAGATAAATCTCAACGCTGACCCAGGTGGGACTCGAACCTGGGAACTACAGATTACGAGCCTGGTGCGCTACCGACTGAGCCACCCACGCTCCCCTAGTAAGGGGAATGGAGCCAATATTACTAAACTTGTGCATATCACGCATTTCTCAATACGTTTTTTTTAACTATAAAATGAAGGAGAAAATATTAGACTGTAGTGTAAGTCAGTTCTCTTGGCTATTTTTACCCTTTTCGTTTCGACTGCGTCGCTTGTCCCCTTTCCACCCTATTTGTTTCTAAATACCGCCGGCATATTGTCTTGTGATATCTTTTATTCCAAAGTTAGACATTAGAATAAGAAAACATTTCCGATAGTTACATGTTTATTTTGATTAATATTCACGATCAGAACCTGATCTAAAAAAATATAAAGTGGGGGAGAAGGGGGAGAAGGAAATGGCTCGATAAAAAAGCTGGATAAAAGTAAAAGTGGAGGCCAAGGGTTGGGTTGTTTTATCTGAGCGGCACTTTTTTGCACACCATGGGCTAAATGGCCAGGTCACAAGGACCCCGAAGGCTCAGAGAAGGTGGGGGAGGGGACCCACTGGAACAGCTGTTGGGAGACAGATGGTAGCCTCCCGTCAAGGCCCTCCAGCGTGTTCTTTAACGTGCACAGGGTATGGCTCTCCCGCACACGGGGCCACGGCTTAACGTCCCATCCGACGGACGGCGGCCTTTCCAAGCCCATCGGTGTCCCCTACTGACCGTGGGCAGGGCGGGGAATTTTGCGGAGATAAATCTCAACGCTGACCCAGTTGGGACTCGAACCTGGGAACTGCAGATTACGAGCCTGGCGCGCTACCGACTGAGCCACCCCCGCCCCATGTGGAGGCCAAGAGACTGGACTGGATTTTCATTGTAGTATAACGTTTTTCGCTGTGCTTTAAATGACTTCACAATTTCTTGAAAAATGTGTTGTTTGGGTTGTTTTACCTCTGTGCGGCACTTTTTTGCACACCATGGGCTAAATGGCCAGGTCACATGGACCCCGAAGGCTCAGAGAAGGTTGTGGGAGGGGACCCACTGGAACAGCTGTTGGGAGACAGATGGTTAGCCTCCCGTCAAGGCCATCCAGCGTGTTCTTTAACGTGCACAGGGTATGGCTCTCCCGCACACGGTGCCACGGCTTAACGTCCCATCCGATGGACGGCGGCCTTTCCAAGCCCATCGGTGTCCCCAACTGACCGTGGGCAGGGCGAGGAATTTTGCGGAGATAAATCTGACCCAGCTGGGACTCGAATCTGGGAACTACAGATTACGAGCCTGGCTGAAAAATGTGTAAAATATTAATAAATTTTACAATTTTTGTCCTTGTTACCCTTATTATCATTTTCAAATGGGACGGGGGAATTACATTACACAATATAATCGTCATGTTCCCAATATATCAGTAGTTGAAAACACAATCATTATTACCAGTCAACGAGCTTTATTAAGCATACCATTAACAGATTGAATTTGGTTTATTACCTTCGTGTAAAACATCAGTGGCCGTTTACTAGCGAATAAAGCCTATTTTACGATACAGCTGATCTAAGAAAAACCCACAGAAAAGAAAGCCAGTGAGCAAAACACAAATCAATGGGAAGAGCAGATGACTTCCGTTGCAGAGGATGGATCACTGGCATCCGGCAGCAGTGGCCAGTTCTGCCGAAAGGTAAGCGGAATTCAGCTTGTATTGTTGTTTCCTTAGCTGGCTAACACCAAGGGAGGGCGGACGCGGTGCATTCCTGGAGAAAGGGAAGTCAGGGGCCATCCATCATAGGGGGAACATGTGCGAGGCGTGGAGGGGATGAAAGAAGAAGAAGAGATGAAAGAGGCTGGAGCAAGAAGAGGAAAGAGATGCCATTCTTTGTGTAAGCAATCTCTGTGCACAGATTATCTGCGGCTCCGAGGCCCAAGTTAATACTCTTACGGGGATGTAATCGTCAAGCCGATTTGTCAATCGCTGTCCGCGTGCAGCGGCGTTCCTCTTCTCGCCACAATCCACCAGTGTCGTGTTCGTCGGCGTGTCGTGGCTGGTTGAGACATATTGCACGACGGGGGTCACCGTAAAGGTCGCATCGATGCTGCGATGCTATCAGTTGCGCATAACGAAGTCATCGCATTGTTTAAATCATGAATGATGAGTGATATCACTCCCATTATCAATGTTATAAAGGCCAGAATTTAATGATAGGTTTCTATATTTTATCACTTTGGCTGTTAACGGAATTCCTCTATAGATATTTGACTTTGGATTCAAGCATATTGAAGTAATTGAAGCAGTCGATGCCGAAATCTATTATAGCAATATGATTGTTTTTTTTTTTAATATTGTTGCTATCACTTAACTGATTTGATGAATGATTTAGACTCAGATCCGAAATTCAGTTTAGAAAAGACATTTCATTTCTTCTAAACCAAATTTCTAAAATTAACGAAACAACTAAATAGAATAAAACTAAATGTGCGTTTGAAGTGCTAACGAATACCAACGAACCAGAGATCTCTGAGAGCAGAAAAGCTGTCGCCGTAAAATCCGCTAACTTCTGATAGGTCGCGGACCTATTTGTATTTGCAATTTCATTATTTTTACGTTTGGGGTCTGGCAACAAGACTCCGTCCCACTTGTGTAATAACTGCGGACGTTGTGTTTGCCCGAGGATGACATCTGATTGGCCCCTAGTGTTTGCCCGAGGATGACATCTGATTGGCCCCTAGTGTTGGAGAATTCCCGGGGTTGCCTGAGTTATTGCCTCGCTTCAGCCTGTGAAGGGATTCTGTGCGGGGTGATGGTGCTAATAGGACCCGTGTTCGGTCTTCCTGTCTTCGAAATAATTTTTTATTATTTCCGAGTGCACAACTGTAGTCCAGTGGAACTCCGTTTTCATTGTGGATAAATTTTTAATCAGGGTATCCATGGCCGAGTGGTTAGCGCTCTCGGCTACTGATCTAAAGGACCTGGGTTCGAGCCCCAGATAAGGCATGGTTGTATGTGTTGTTTTTCTGCTGAGGTCCTGTCATCCTCTCAGATCTTCTACTTTGGCATATAAACTGACAGGCTCCTGTCAGACCTCTGTGGCAAGCAGCTGCTGGAGGGGGTATTTATTTTATTTTATTTATAATCATTTTAATTCATATTAATCTGATTGTTGTCACTTTTCTTTAATATTTTGAGTGTCACTTTATAATTGAATTTATTTGAGTGGATTGGAAATATGATAACGTATTTTAATGTGAATTTATCCACCTTTATAAGTTGGTGGAGGAATTATGTTGATTTTGAAAATTTAAATAAATTTAAATTTTTTTTATTATTGTTTAAACCAACTTTGCATTTGTCTATTATTAAATCCTCTACTCATCACAGCTACAGTTAGTGAGTACATGACTATGTATTACTAGCTTGTGGGTTGTTCCTGATTCGAACTCGAATCTTCTGAGCCACTCTTTCAGAAGTATCTGTTAGAAAGTAAATTTTTGTTTGAAGTCAGA
This sequence comes from Ryuthela nishihirai, assembly GCA_038380435.1. Taxonomy (NCBI): domain Eukaryota; kingdom Metazoa; phylum Arthropoda; class Arachnida; order Araneae; family Heptathelidae; genus Ryuthela; species Ryuthela nishihirai. The sequence continues at coordinate 17,224,687 of JAWZYU010000001.1, read as the reverse complement.
TCGACAAGTATAGATATGTAGTTCTAGATATGTTATAACTATGTATGGATAATTATTTTTGATAAACGCGGAATATAATTGTAGTTCATGTCGCATGGAGGAAATGTTGCGGGTGACACTTCTATTGAGACATAAATATGTTAAATAAAATATGAAATTAAATAAAAATATTATGAAAAATTATATTTTTCGTTCGTATTTATACAATATAAATAAATTGTTAATAAAAAAGATCATGGTAAAAATATAAATCTAACAAATTGTGTCAACAAATTAATAATTTTTAAATATATATATTTTGAATATCATTTGATGAATGTGCATCAAAAATACCTGATATAAAGAATAAAATTTCATTTAATTAAATTTCCTTTAACTAATGAAATCACATTAACTTAACATTACAGTGCAATATTACAACACTTATCAAATAAAATCAGAGGCAGCTGCATCATGAAATTGCAGTTTATTAGAATTTTACACACTGTAAGAAGCTTCACGTTCTATCCCAATGATATATACAGGGTGAATTTGAAAAAGTGGGCAAAACTTTACAGGGTGGTAGAACGCAGCTATACGAGCAATATTCGTCATAGAAAGTATGGGCGGAACGCAAACGGCGAGCCGCTAGGTGGCGTTGGAAATGGTATAAAAGGGTCGGTCCTCGCACCCAACGGCATTTCTACCGTGGATTGCCGAGAGGATGGCTGGTTATACTAACCACGAAATGGCGGATATGCACTTTGTGTACGGTGCGGCGGACGGGAATGCAAGTGAGGCACAGAGACGTTACCGTGACCGGTTTCCGATGAGATGCACTCCAGATCGGAAAACCTTCGAGCGTTTGCATCGTCGGTCCCTATCCCGCAGGTGTGAAGCCTGCATTACAGCTGGCGGCAGCTCTTTTGAGCAATTTCTTTGAGCATGTACCTCAATTACATTCCTGTTAATAAAATGTTTTCTGAAGTATCTCCTCTCCTTCTTGTGTTCATTCTTTAAATGTGACAGTGAAAAACTACCTTTTAACTTCTCACCGTTTGCGTTCCGACCATACATTCTATGACGAATATTGCTCGTATAGCTGCGTTCTACCACCCCGTAAAGTTTTGCCCACTTTTTCAGATTCACCCTGTATATATTAAAAATCAATTGAAGGTTTCGTACCTCATGATTTCTAGAAAGTCACCCCTACCTCTTTTTAACGTTGAATGCGATTTCGGATTTAAAATTCCTTTAATTTCTGAGTTCTGCTGCCTGAAATAGCGCTATTCATCAATTTTTAGATATCCAGCACCAGTATATCGACTTTTAACCGCGAATAACCGGTTGTATCCAAAATGGGACATAATTTGTTAAGATAGACGACTCGAAATATCCCCGGGCATCAATTTTTAACTGTGGTAGAAACAGATATCTTACGCAGAAGCCTATACAGAAATATCTTACACAGAAGTCTACAGAGAGCCTTAACAGAAGAAGCAAAACTTATATTCCATAACCACACAGTTCCTTTATATTTTGTCTTGGCTACTGATCTACGGGACCTGGGTTCGAGCCCCGGGTAAGGCATGGCTGTTTGTGTCGTTTTTCTGCTGAGGTCCTGCCATCCTCTCAGATCTTCTACTGTGGCATATAAACTGACAGGCTCCTGTCAGACCTCTGTGGCAAGCAGCTGCTTGAGGGGGTATTTATTATTTATTTATTTTTAGTTAATCAAGGAGAAAACAACAGTTTTCGTTGATATTCGTTAGCATTTCAAACGCATATTTAGTTTTATTCTATTTAGTTGTTTCGTTAATTTTAGAAATTTGGTTTAGAAGAAATGAAATGTCTTTTCTAAACTGAATCGTTGGATCACTGGCATCCGGAAGTGATCCAAAGTTTGTAGATAATACAGAATGATAAATTATAGAAGAGTTTAAATCAAGATTGGCCAATCCTTTTCTGGAATTTGTCGCAACTAATTACATCTAAACTTCTGAGTAGACGACTTTATTTTCGGTGGTAATTTCTAAGATCAGCTTTTAACTGGTGTACGTCCCTTCACAATTCTGTCTTTAAACGTAATGATGGAAACTCAAAACTATATAAATGAAGAAAACGGATTGAAATTCCAAAACTGATGAAAAATGAGATTTTATTGAGTGTATAAAACTTCCTCAATTACGTCTGCATCAAACTGTTGAGTTCAAACTTCGAAATCATGAAATTGCTATCGATAACTTTGTGAGAGTCACCAAAAAGGTGAAAAGATATCGTGAGTGTCTACAAATCTCTCTGGTGTTTTGCAGCTTTTCGCTACATTTCCAGCTAGATGCAGGGTACACATTTTTGTCTCTAAATTCTATCAAAATCCGCCAGATGCAGCTGCTAATTGCTAATCCACCAAAGCGGGAACGGTGTGTATAATGCTTACAGTCGCTCAAAAAAAAATATCCGAACACTAGGGTTGATTACAGAATTCAGAAAAAATATCTGGCAACGATTTTTTTAGAAATTAGTGATCTGGGAACCTTCGTGTCACGTGACACGAAGGTTGCCAGATCACTCATTTCTGCAAAAATCGTTGTAAGATATTTTTTTCTGAATTCTGTAGTCAACCATAGCGTTCGGATACGTCTTTGAGCGACTGAACATATTACACAAGAAATGAATTTCTGCCTTCTGCGCTAATTTAATTTTTTTTTCTTGACAGCTACCGCCATTAACATTTTTGAGATCTGTGATCCGAAATATCTCTATGCACCAATTCTCATTTTTTCAACACAATAGGGGCGGGGGTGGCTCAGTCCGTAGCGGGCCAGGCTCGTAATCTGCAGTTCCCAGGTTCAAGTACCTGCTGGGTCAGCGTTGAGACTTATCTCCGCAAAATTCTCCGCCCTTCCCACGGTCAGTAGAGGACACCTATGGGCTTGAAAAGGCCGCCGTCCGTCGGTTGGACGTTAAGCCGTGGGCCATTATGCGGGAGAGCCAATAGATGTGCGCGTTAAAGAACACGCTGGATGGCCTTGACGGGAGGCTACCATCTGTCTCCTAACAACTGTTCCAGTGGGTCTCCTCCCCCAACCTTCTCTGAACCTTCAGGGTCCTTGTGACCTGACCATGATTGTGCAATGATTAGCCCATGGTGTGCAAAAAAGGCGCTCAGAGCTAAAACAACAACAGCACAAATAGATAGAAATTTGACCTATGACCTCTAGGGAACAGTCAGATTAGAAGTTTCGTACCGTTTCTAAGATGCAGAAATGGGAAAGACTCACAGGAATCAATTTTCACGTTTCTAGCACTTGTAGGTCCTAGTCAGACCGTAATTTCCCCTTTAAAATCTCGTTGATCCCGACTATCCCAACGTTTCTAAAATCTACGAATCCTAGTCACCAATGTTTAGTTAACATTGTAGAGTGCTAAACATTGGAAGATTGTAATTTGATATTTGGGTTGGGTTGGGTTGTTTTACCTCTGAGCGGCACTTTTTTGTACACCATGAGTTAAATGGCCAGGTCACATGGACCCCGAAGGCTCAGAGAATGTTGGTGGAGGGGACCCACTGGAACAGCTGTTGGGAGACAGATGGAAGCCTCCCGTCAAGGCCATCCAGCGTGTTCTTTAACGTGCACAGGGTATGACTCTCCCACACACGGAACCACGGCTTAACGTCCCATCCGACGGACGGCGGTCTTTCCAAGCCCATCAGTGTCCCCTACTGAGAGTGGGCAGGGCGGGGAATTTTGCGGAGATAAATCTCAACGCTGACCCAGCTGGGACTCGAACCTGGGAACTACAGATTTTTGAACTACAGATTTTTGATCTTTGACTTGAAGGACCTGCAGATGCAAATTTCGTTATTTTTCAGAGAGATAGAGAGAGACGTGCAGATATAGATTTGACCTCTATTTGACATCGAAGGACAGATCGAATATCATACTTTGGATCTTTCCCGAAATCTGGGACTCGAATCAGTCCTCAAGAGAAAATTTTCAGAGCTCTACCTCTTTTGCAAAGTATTATAATTAGCGTTATCCCCTGTCACTCACTCAGTCACAATTAGCCACAAAATGAAAAAAAAAAAACTTGTTTTTATTGATGCTTTGGGTTACATTTTAATGCTCTAGGATGTTATTATACAGTAATATACTTCCGGAGTCAAATTTCATAGTGTAAAACAAACATCCTATGATCCTATGTCACAATATCTTTGGAATTAAAGTAGCTTAGAAAATAGGAATTTACCAGTTTTCCGCTATTTCATATCATCGAATAAAAACACGTCAGTGAAATTTGCAATTTTTTTTGAATTGCTAATTATCCTCTTTAATAACTGATGCGAAATAAAGAGTAGATCAAAGGATGATTTTCTGCTAACTCAAAAACTGTTCTTTCTTCTTGTAATCTTCAATAAAACAACAAAAAAAACTTAAATCTGAAATGTTTTATCTTCTTTATCCATTAATTCGTAGCGTTCACTTGTGCAATCCGTACATGGCCATTTCGAACTTCATATTTACCCCCTTTTTAAGTCAGATAAACGTGTTATTTTTTCTACCAAGTGCACTTCAAGGGGACAAACTTCCTTTTTTTTCAAACAATACTCTTCTACTCTAGTGATCTTAAGTTTTTTTTTTTCATCTTGACACTAAAGTGTTTTGTAATACTCTATTGACTTCCCTTAACATTTTCTTGTTTATTCTTCGGTCTTTGAAATATCTCCTCCTCTCTCTCTGCGCTTCAGCTGGTTTGTGGAATAACATCTGAACCAGAAATGACAAGATGCCCAGAAAATAAAAGTTCTGTGCCTGGGAGTGGACACGAGACTAAGAACTGGAGATGGATTGAAAAAGCTTCTTCTAGTTGTCCTCTGACATGTTGTTTTGCAAACAAGTTTGTTTCGGAGACAAACTTTTCTTCGATTCTTTATTTTCTTTCAACGAAAAATTCTCTTATTTTTCTTCTAGCAGTAAAAAAAAACTCCCATAAAAGCACAGAATATTTCTGAGATTGAAAATGAAATAAATTATTATTTTGCATATTTTTTGAGTGTATTTTTTTTCGCGAAAAAGTTTGTGGATAATACAGAATGATAAATTATAGAAGAGTTGAAATCAAGATTGGCCAACCCTTTTCTGGAACGCGCTGACATATGATATTGAAAATATGCCTCGTGCCACCAACGGAGAATTGAATTTGGAAGAGCAAAAAAAAATCAGGATGCCTGTTATTCACAAGAACTGCGCATGCCTTAAGTGGTAAGCTTGCCACAGGTTTATATAGTTTAGTACGATTAGTTATATTACTTTAACACATGTTCATTACTTCACATCGCACCACCTCTATTTTCCAGATAGAAGTTATATGCCCCAGGTTTGGCACTGCGCGCATTGCAAATAGTTTTTGCGAAATAAGCACATCTTATACGATTCAGATTGTGTATTATATTTTTAATCAATGTCTCATTTGCAGCAAAATAGCATCTCTCTAGGTCTGATGGGGCGGGGGTGGCTCAGTCGGTAGCGCGCCAGGCTCGTAATCTGTAGTTCCCAGGTTCGAGTCCCAGCTGGGTCAGCGTTGAGATTTATCTCCGCAAATTTCCCCGCCCTACCCACGGTCAGTAGGGGACACCGATGGGGTTGGAAAGGCCGCCGTCCGTCGGATGAGACGTTAAGCCGTGGCCCCCCCGTGTGCGGGAGAGCCATACCCTGTGCAAGTTAAAGAACACGCTGGATGGCCTTGACGGCAGGCTACCATCTGTCTCCCAACAGCTGTTCCAGTGGGTCCCCTCCCACAACCTTCTCTGAGCCTTCGGGGTCCTTGTGGCCTGGTCATTTAGCCCTTGGTGTGCAAAAAAGTGCCGCTCAGAGGTAAAACAACTCAACGTTAAAGAACACACTGGATGACCTTGACGGGAGGCTACCATCTGTCTCCCAACTGCTGTTCCAATGGGTCCCCTCCCCCAACCTTCTCTGAGCCTTCGGGGTCCTTGTGGCCTGGCCATTTAGCCCTTGGTGTGCAAAAAAGTGCCGCTCAGAGGTAAAACAATCCAATCTCAAGGTCTGCCGCTTCTAAACCTCCTGATTATGCGAAAAGATTTCTATGAAATAAGTTTTCCATCACTTCGTTTATTCTCACGACACGTATGCAGCAGCAACGGCTTCTGTCAAAAAACTTGGTGGGGCATTTCGGCAACTGCAAGGCCATGCAATAACTAGCTGACATATATGAACGACTGAATACTACTTCTTGGAGCGCCACCTTTACTAGCCAGCCGTAACTCTCATGTTCATACAACTTTCAATGTGTGTAGACATCTCAATTTGCAGATCTGTATCTAACTATTATCTGTTTTTTTATTGCCTTTGACAAAAAATATGACATAAATGTATTTATTTATTAAGATTATAAATGTATAAAAATATTATAGAATAATTTAAAATTAACTCTTGGGTTGTTAAAAAATACATTCTTGAATAATTTTAAAATCAAATTAATATATTTTTTGGAACAAAATATTTTCCTCGACAGGAGAGCTAGCATCACTTTTACGTTACACTGCATATATGTGGAAATTGCCTGTGCTAGCTTCTTAATATGTGGTACAAGCAGAGTACCAATATAAGGGAGAAAAAAGAGATATGATTCACGGTAGTATTCCCGGAAAAAATAGAGGGAGAGTTTAAGTCATCCGAGCGAAAGGGGTGGCCAAGATCGAGCTAGAATGCCGTTCTGTTAAAAAAATGTTCTCTCTGTTTTAGTGATCTAAACAGTTTCTTGAAAAATACCTACTATACGTATAAGCAACATCTGAAATTTCAGATATGGTGTCCTTTCCGGTTCCTGGCATTACCAAAGAGAATTGGCCTTCTTGTCCCCCTCCCTCCTGGGGCGGGGGTGGCTCAGTCGGTAGCGCGCCAGGCTCGTAATCTGTAGTTCCCAGGTTCGAGTCCCAGCTGGGTCAGCGTTGATATTTATCTCCGCAAAATTCCCCGCCCTGCCCACGGTCAAGTAGGGGACACCGATGGGCTTGGAAAGGCTGCCGTCCGTCGGATGGGACGTTAAGCCGTGGCCCCGGGTGCGGGAGAGCCATACCCTGTGCACGTTAAAGAACACGCTGGATGGCCTTGACGGGAGGCTACCATCTGTCTCCCAACAGCTTTTCCAGTGGGTCCCCTCCCCCAACCTTCTCTGAGCCTTCGGGGTCCGTGTGACCTGGCCATTTAGCCCATGGTGTGCAAAAAAGTGCCGCTCAGAGGTAAAACAACTCAACCCCCTCCCTCCCTTCTTTATCCCCTATCCCCACCTGATACTGAATTGAACTGTAACGGACCGGGACGACTTTACGTTACGACGTTACGTAATGTATAAATTGTTTTTTTTTCCTAACAATTATTTAAACGAAATAATTAGCGAAATGTTTCAGGAAAAAACAAAATAGGAAAGGAATTGTGATTTTTTTTTTGCTTCAATTCAGTATCTTCCTCCCAGGCGCGAAGCGTGACTGGAAGCAATTGAGGCCACGAGACTGCGCAGTTTAGGCATATATGAATCTTCCAAATTATCAGTCACTTGCCAATCAGCCAAGAGTGTCATGAATCAACAATTGCATGATAGATCGTTGGTTGATTGAAAAGTGGCTGATAGCTGAATCAGCCAATGATCTACGAGAATCATCGTTTCCTCAATTGCGTAGTCTCATTGTCTCAATTGCTTTCACTACGCTTCTCCATTGCTTCATCATTCTCCATAATATTTTTATCTATATATGTATTTTTCTCTCCGTCCTAGTGTTATTTTAAAATTTATTCTTGCAAAGAAAAGTATAACATACAAGTTTACTCTATTTTCAGCTCCGTTTCGATTATAAATTTATATTTGTTATTTAATTCAATTATCACCGATGTGTTTTTTGCTTCACTGTAGTGTTAGAAACTAATGTGCTCCCCGGGTACATCACATTTTTTCTCTGAAATGAAAAAAACAGCGAAAACGGAACTAGACTTGTATGAGACATGAACCGGTAATTTGAGTCTAAATAAGAATATATACAGGGTGATTCAGAATTCATCATCAATATTTAGTGGGGAGGAAGGGAATAAGAAAAGAAAGAGATTTCACATAGGAAAGTATGGGGGCAGATGAACGCATGGTGGTGTAGAGGGCGCTGTGTGTACACACCTCTCATACAGGAGCACAGCTGTTTGACGCGTGCAGTCAGTTGTCATTCGACAAGGTGAATTTGCAGAAGTAACATGAACCGGTATACGTGGAATGAATGTGCAGATATGCATGTAACTTACGGTGCGGCAGGAGAAAGATGTCTTCGAGCCAGGCAATTGTATGCAGCGCGCTTCCCAAACCGCCGTGTGCCACAGCATCAAATGTTTTCACGTATTCATCGCCAACTGCGTGAAACAGGATCGTTTGCTGCTAGTAATGTTAATCGAGGGAGGCGCAGATCGGCACGGTCAGTAGCAGTAGAGGAAGCTGTCCTACAGGAACTCGAGGAACAACCTGGTGCTAGCACAGGAGGTATGGCTAGGCAGTTTGGAATTTCGCAAGCAACAGCGTGGCGGACATTACACGATGAAGGGTTACATCCGTTTCATCTGCAAAGAGTGCAATTATTGGCAGCAGACGACCATCCCAAGCGTGTTATTTTTTGTCAGTGGTTCATGCAGAGAACAGCCGTTGATCCCAATTTCTCAACGTATGTTCTTTTCACCGATGAGGCGTTGTTCACTCGAGAGGGTGTCTTCAACACACACACAATTGGCATGTGTGGGCTCATCAGAACCCACACGGTACAAGACCTGGAGCTGCGCAACAACGTTTTGCTGTCAATGTGTGGACTGGGATTGTCGGTGACTGTTTGTTGGGCGTATTTACTACCATCCCGTTTGGACGGTGCCAAGTACCTAACATTTCTTCAGACTGTGTTACCGGATCTTCTGAACGAGGTTCCTGATGGTAGTCTCCGGCGAATGTGGTTCCAGCATGACGGCGCTCCTGCACATTTCGCAAATGCTGTGCATGCTTACCTACGCAGACAGTTTGGTGGTCAATGGATTGGCCGCGGTGGACCGGTTTCTTGGCCACCATGTTCACCGGATTTATCTCCAATCGATTTCTTTGTATGGGGTGCTATGAAAAACATGGTGTACGAGACCCCAGTTGATAGTGCTATGGATCTTGTAGCACGCATATCAGTTGCTGCCTCAAACATCCGGGAAATGCCAGGCATCTTCCACAGGGTCCGGCTGTCCATGCAACGCCGTTGTGAGTCATGCATTCTAGCACATGGTCGGCAGTTCGAGCACCTCTTGTAAGTCTGTACAACCAATGCAAAGAAATGTTACATGTAAGATAATAAATGTTTTTTCCTTACCACTTCCTTCTTATGTGTTCTTTCCATCATTGAACTGGGGTCATTTTGCCCTACTACATGGCATATGCGCCCATGCTTTCCTATGTGAAATCTCCTTCGTTTCTTATTACCTACCTCCCCACCAAATATTGATGATGAATTCTGAATCACCCTGTAGAAATCTGAGCTATACTTATGAGTACTGTTTTTATCAAATGTCGTGATCGGCTTTTACAATATAAAGGTTTAAGCCGATCAGGCCAATTAGCAATAAAGTAAATGCGCAGTGTATTAAACACCGAATATTCGTAAGCACTTCTCGATTTATAAGGAGAAAAACATGAAGAAAAAATTTCAACATAATGGAGGTGTAAATAAATTGTAGAAAAGTAAAATAATAGAGAAAATTTCTCTAACTTTTCGCTCTCCATTATTATTTACTTCTTTCTCTAATTTGCTCTATTATTCATCAAAAAATATAGTATTTGGTCTCTTTTAATCCTTATATATAAATATATGGACAAAGGAGCATATAAATGTATACATATATACAGTAGCTCAAAAAATATCCGAACACTATGGTTGATTACAGAATTCAGAAAAAATATCTGGCAACAATTTTTTTAGAAATTAATGATCTGGCAACCTTCGTGTCACGATAAATATATATTTTTTAGAAATTAATGATCTGGCAACCTTCGTGTCAGGTGACACGAAGGTTGCCAGATCATTAATTTCTAAAAAAATTGTTGCCAGATATTTTTTCTGAATTCTGTAATCAACCATAGTGTTCGGATAATTTTTTGCGCGGCTGTACAACAGAGATGGGTTCGGGTTCAATTTTTCGAGCCTGCGCCCACTAGAGTGCGATTTGAGGAAAACACTCTTTTGATATATCATAAGACATATATACACGAAACACATATCACCGTCGCAATCATTTATTTTATTCTTATCGTATTGATTATAATCATTTTATTGCAAAATTAAAATGTTGATACTATTTGGAATGAAATATATTCGAAATACTAGTAGAAACTGAAAGTTCGTGGGTAATATAAAACGTAAAGATCCCTTCATTTATTAAAGATATAGAATACGTAAGAAATTATTTTTTATTTTTAAAGACTATTAAAAGGGTGTAATAATCGAATTTTTTTTTATATCTTTACTTACTTTTTTACAGTTTTACATGAAATATTTAAAATTTAAATAATTCTGAGTCCGAATTCATTTGTGCTATTTTAAACGGAGAATGCCCGAGCTTGCCGATATGCTTGAATAAGAAGATGGAAATGACAAACTAAAAAATGACTTCATATTTATAAATTACTAAACAAGTACATTTTCTAAATAGAAAATGAATTTGTTCTAACGGTAACTTTTACTACGAAACTAGAAGGACGCAGTCACCTCTGGTGCATATGAGAATCTCGTTTAAGAGAGAAAGAAGTTTTTCGTTCGTCTATTGTTTCATTCCTTAAAAGTTTTAGTTTGAGCTAGTGGATGATGGGTTTATTTTAGTTTGAGCTAGTGGATAAAATGCAAATAGTATTTCATTAGTAATTATACAATATAAAAGTACTCGTCTTTTAATTCTTAAATATAATAAGTTGCACTTACCACAACTCTTCAGAAACTAAGTAGATTATTGCTGTCATGGAATATTTCTTAGAAATTACCACTAATATTTCAAATTTCTATTCTATATATTTGTATTATTTCTAAAACTTGATAACAGTTCTGTTGTTTCATCATTTCAATGATTTGTACAGATAAATATATTAAAACTACTTACTATTTGAAAAATGAGAATTTATAATATTTCATTAGTACCAATCAAAGTAAAAATAGTTTTCTAATTTCTTCGTTTTTAAATTCATTGCTTCCAATGCAAATTTGATGACGTTCATATTCCACCACCAAAATTTCATATTTCTATCATTAATAACATCGTTGTAATATTAGTTTGAAATTTTGGAATTTTCAATCTTTTTCACTGTTAGAGGACGCATTATACTGTTCGAAAAATTCCAAAAGTGTAAATCATAATATTTTATCAATTCGTATCTAACCCTAAAAAAAAGATTTTTTCATTTATCTCTAAATGCAAACAATTTTATGCTAAAACAAAAAAAATTGTGTTCCCTCCCCTGGGTCTAAGAGGTGATTTCATTGTTGCCAATGGAAACATCAAGGCGTTCACATTCCACCACCAAAATCTGAAATTTCTCGCTAGAATAGGTCGTTTGCAATATTTGTTTAAAATTTTTGCAAACTTTTCCACCGTTAGGAATTTTTTTTTACTCCCTCAAGCAGCTGCTTGCCACAGAGGTCTGACAGGAGCCTGTCAGTTTATATGCCATAGTAGAAGGTCTGAGAGGATGGCAGGACCTCAGCAGAAAAACGACACAAACAGCCATGCCTTACCCGGGGCTCGAACCCAGGTCCCTTAGATCAGTAGCCAAGCGCGCTAACCACTCGGCCATGGGACGGCTCCCGTTAGGATTGAAATTTGCAAATTTTTCCACCGTTAGATGGCGCAATTATAGTTTTCGGAAGATTTAAAAAGTGTGAATCATAATATTTCATCAATTCCTAACTAACCCAAAAAGAATTTTTCATTGATCTCTAAAAACAGACAATTATCTGCTAAAACTGAAAAGGTATGTTTACTCACCTCCTCCGGGTCTAAAGGTTTAACTCATTGTTGGTAATAGAAACTTCGTAACATTTACATTCCACTACCAAAATTTCAAATCTCTAGTTTAAATACATCGTTCGCAATATTCGTTTGAAATTTTGGAATTTTCAACTTTTTCACCGCTAGAGGACGTAATTATAGATTTAGAGAGATTCGGAAAGTGCATATCGTAATATTTCATCAATACCTATTCAACACGAAAAGAAATTTTATTTTATATCTGTAAGCAAAAAAAGTTCGATGTCTACAGACGGACAGACAGACAGCGAGACAGACGACAAAGCGAAACCATTATCTCGTTTTCTTTGGGTTGGGTTGTTTTACCTCTGAGCGGCACTTTTTTGCACACCATGGGCTAAATGGCCAGGTCACATGGACCCCGAAGGCTCAGAGAAGGTTGGGGGAGGAAGTGGAACAGCTGTTGGGAGACAGATGGTAGCCTCCCGTCAAGGTCATCCAGCGTGTTCTTTAACGTGCACAGGGTACAGCTCTCCCGCACACGGGGCCACGGCTTAACGTCCCATCCGACGGACGGCGGCCTTTTCCAAGCCCATCGGTGTCCCCTACTGACCGTGGGCAAGGCGGGGAATTTTGTGGAGATAAATCTCAACGCTGACCAGCTGGGACTCGAACCTGGGAACTACAGATTACGAGCCTGGCCCGCTACCGACTGAGCCACCCCCGCCCCCGTTTTCTTTGGAAAAATGATAAAAATCAGGATATTATGAATGAAATCTTTGTGTGATCGAAAACAAAAAACGAACTATAAACACAATTCCGACGATTCGCGCATCATCCATTACTAAAATTAGAAACTGATCGGATATCGTGATGTGATAGAACTGAGTACCGAGTTTATCCAATCCTTAACCTCATCCATCTTACTTCTCCCACTAATTTGAAATTTTTTGTTGTGCCTTGAGACACAACTGGCTCGATGATATATATGTGGGTCCAAAAATGTCGGAATGTTTTATTATAAACTGTTCTTCTTCTTCTTTGAAGACGATGATGGGATTTTTATCCAAGAGGCGCTCTATATACTATTCCAAAACAAGCCTCTACAGAATGATTTTGCATTGATAAATTGTGCGCAATATTGATTAATGTGTAAAGTAAACATAGTCATTTATAAACTCTAAATCTGCGAAAGCTCTGAATATAAAATTCTAGAGCGGGTATCAAAATTGGTAATGGCAGTGATAATATATCAATGTTGGAATATAGAGCAAATTGTTAACCCTTTCAGGACCATAAGGTTTCTAAGAGTAAATATTAGTATGTAACTGTTTATTTTAATTTGTTTAGACGTAAAATAAATAAAAATCATAAGAAAAATACATAACAATGTGTAGTTTTTTTTGGAATTTTATGGGAAATATTTTTCCCAATGGACTATAAAGGTCACACAAATTATAGTTAGGCTTATTATGCAATGTCTTTTATTTATTGGTTTATTAGAACAAAATGTTAACTAAAATAATACAAAATTATGAAATAAAATTACTATACAAATGATGTGCTAATTATGATATTCTGCGAAACAATTTCTTTTGGTATTGAGGAAAAGATGGACATTGCACATAGTACATATATTATGCGTCCTGACAGTTCTGTTTTTGTTTTCTAAACGTTCCCATTTACGTAATTGCGTTCGGCATACGTTCTATTTTGACATTCTGTATAAAAAATGCAGATAAGGTTATAATTAAATACGACAATCACCAATTTTAAAATGGGAAAAATGTTTCCCTTAGTCGTGAAAGGGTTAAGGCCCTGTTGATGCAATTTTGCTAAGAGAGCAGTCCTTGTATGAATTATATTGGGACATCTTAATAAGTAATGTTCCGTTGTTTCAGGATCTTCACAAACAGAGCAAGTATCACTATCAATAACACGACATCGAAAAAGAAACGAATTTAGTGGAGCAACATTGAGTCTGTTCGAGAAATCAAAATTTCTGAGGCTATAAATCAGAAGACATGTAATGGTAGTCTCAGAAATCTAGGCACGTACGGATATAAGGATGTAAAGTATAAGAATTCCTCTGATCAATGAGTTCAGTTTTAAATGTGAGTTCAATATAATGACGAATGTCTTCTGATCCTATTAAAAACTAAATTGAATGTTTTAAATCATGTACACTTCAGTATGTTTTTTCTAAACGGTAGATGCACTTAAATTTGCGATCGCACTCATATAAGTTTCTATTATGTAGCGTACAGTGGCTCAAAAAATATCCGAACACTATGGTTGATTACAGAATTCAGAAAAAAATATCTGGCAACTATTTTTTAGAAATTAGTGATATGGCAACCTTCGTGTCACGTGACACGAAGGTTGCCAGATCACTAATTTCTAAAAAAATCATTGCCAAATATTTTTTTCTGAATTCTGTAATCAACCATAGTGTTTGAATATTTTTTGAGCCACTGTACATTATATTAAAACAACTTTGACAGCATTACATACTATGCAATTCATTCACCATGTTCTCACTCAACAGATTCCTGTGACAGCATTGAAAACGAAACCTCCACCAGTCATTTTATGATTTTTCAAACAAAAATGCATCTGCGGATTCGTTGCTCTCTTTAGATACTTAACTGAAATATTTTAATGCATTCTTAATGGAAAATTCACTTGAAAATTGTTATCAGGCATACGAATCATTCGTTTGGATTCTGCAGTTCTGTCTATACTGAACGATAGCACAAAATCTTTACAGATTCATCCGCCATTAATATTCATTTGATTGCAGCGACACAATCATTTCATTACTGTCTGTTACTTTAAATTTTAATCGAAATCGCTCAAATATCAAGGAATAGGGATTGGTTAAATTAGACTCAGTCTTATATGTTGAAATTAAAAAGTGAAATAATCTGACAGATAGAATAATTATTTACCAAACTTCTCAAAATTGAGTATAAATTTATCCTATATCTCGAGAAAAGCAACTTTTTGCCACGCCCATGTTTGGCGAAGCCACGCAGTGATCACTTTTGTTTGGAATTCGAATTTGATTAGAATTTAACTTCCATAGTTATATTTTGTGGACATGAAATGCAATAGAGTTCATATAGTTACAGTCGTCTTCATTGTCCGAAATTAATAAATCTTTTTCCAGTATTTTTCACTTCACTGGTACCGTGCAATGAAGATTTCAGAATGAAGATCTCTAAAAAAAGAATAGTAACTTCCCACTCTGAATTGGTGACCCCTGTCGTGTAGTTCAGTGATAATATATTTCAGCGCATGCGCATTTTTGAGATCACTAAACAAGATGATATAAGATTGAATGGATCTGATACCTGACTGGACCAGACGTTAAGGGGCCAAGCCCCCATTTACAAAGTGGTTCAGTTGTTTGGGTTGTTTTACCTCTGAGCGGCACTTTTTTGCACACCATGGGCTAAATAGCCAGGTCACAAGGACCCCGAAGGCTCAGAGAGGGTTGGGGGAGGGGACCCACTGGAACAGCTGTTGGGAGACAGATGGTAGCCTCCAGTCAAGGCCATCCAGCGTGTTCTTTAACGTGTACAGGGTATGTCTCTCCCGCACACGGGGCCACGGCTTAACGTCCCATCCGACGGATGGCGGCCTTTCCAAGCCCATCGGTGTCCCCTACTGACCGTGGGCAGGGCGAGGAATTTTGCGGAGATAAATCTCAACGCTGACCCAGCTGGGACTCGAACCTGGGAACTACAGATTACGAGCCTGGCGCGCTACCGACTGAGCCACCCCTGCCCCAAGTGGTCCAGTAAAAGATGAAGAATGATAGTTTAAGATTCCTGTGGTGGCCGTAATAGATAAATTAATATTGAATAAACTAAAGCAGACGACGCAGCACTGGTTCGCAGAGTAAATGCTATGATTTTTTCCACGCGACAAATAATTGTTGCAAAAAATAATATAAAAATGCTATTACAGCTTTTTTATGAGACAAACAAAAAGTAATACATTTCAAAATTTCTTATTATTTCCTGTGTTTATTTTTGGTGAGGCGGGGCCTCAGATGACCTAATGGACGAACCACCCTGATATGCATACAGAAACAGCAATTTAGCTCTTTTAACTTTTGTAGATTCCTCATAAGGTTGAAAAGAGAGAAACAGTTATCAAATGCCCTCTTGTGTCACATACGTGGTAATAATGCAAGGGTTAAATAGAAAATCAAATATTACAAGCAATGTTTTTCTGCTGAGGTCCTGCTATCCTCTCAGATCTCCTACTATAGCATATAAATTGACAGTCTCCTGTCAGACCTCTGTGGCAAGCAGTTGCTTGAGGGGAAATTTATTTTATTTATTTTTATATTCGGTGTCACAAAAAAAAGCGTTGATTCACAAAGTTGGTGAAAGGAAATCAAAAGTTTCCCCTTAGTAGATTAGTGACAATATATTACAGAGGAATGGTTCGTGTAGAGCATGTTTATGCATTTTACTGTTCCTACATTTTCCTGTTAGTTTTCAGAATATGAACATTGGTTATGAATAATGTGTGTTAGGTAGACGTGTGGGAAATCCACGTGAGTGAATCGAAAGTTCGACACAAATAAAACACTTTAAACTTTCCATAAACCGATCGTGTTTTAAAACATTGAAATCCTAAACGATAACAGAATAGTGTCCGAGTTTGTTGAGCATGTTAAAATACTTTACTCCATTTCAAATCAAACACGGTAAATTTCTCATATCTAGCGGTGATATGTAACTGGAAATTTAGATCCAAATCCAGAAGCAGTTTATGAAAATTCTCATCTTGGTTATTGTAGCAGGTGTTTATTATTCAGAGTCGATGCTTGCAGCGTTGTGAACAGCCAGCTGCAAACGGAAGGCTATAAAACTCCAACGGGAACGGGGTGCTGTTTCACGGGGATTATGTTTCAAGAATAATTTGGCGCGTGATAAGCAGGGAGACCTGAATTACGCGATTTTATAGGTTCGCGTGGAAATCGTTAAATCTTTCATCGCTGAGGCAGTTTCGGCGCTTTGTTGTTCCTATGTTGAAATGGCAGCTGAGTTCTGCGCTTCACAACGATAACAGTTCCATTGCGATGTCGCTAAAAGGAGAAAAAGAAACTTGACTGCTGCAATATAACGCTCAATGATGAACAATTTAGTGTAGAGTTCCCATTTATGTTTTGGGCTCTGGGTTTCAACCATGAATTTATAGAACGCGAAACTTAATTAGAATTGTTTTCTAGGAGGTTAATGTTCGTCGGTTTTGTAATCATTAAAGAAGTAAATAAGAAAAATTGATATTTTCGGTATTGCAGCTATGAAGTAGATGTATTATAAAAAATAAAATATTTTCCTGTTAGCCTCAAGTCGAAGGTCTTTTTGTCTTTAATTACTGCTGTAAAAAGCGCTAATTCAGATAAGGAAATTTTAGAGAATAACTATTTCAGATTTCAAGATGCACAGGGCGGGGGTGGCTCAGTCGGTAGCGCGCCAGGCTCGTAATCTGTAGTTCCCAGGTTCGAGTCCCAGCTTGGTCAGCGTTGAGATTTATCTCCGCAAAATTCCCGCCCTGCCCACGGTCAGTAGGGGACACCGATAGGCTTGGAAAGGCCGCCGTCCGTCGAATGGGACGTTAAGCCGTGGCCCCGTGTGCGGGAGAGCCATACCCTGTGCACGTTAAAGAACACGCTGGATGGCCTTGACGGGACGCTACCATCTGTCTCCCAACAGCTGTTCCAGTGGGTCCCCTCCCCCAACCTTCTCTGAGCCTTCGGGGTCCATGTGACCTGGCCATTGAGCCCATGGTGTGCAAAAAAGTGCCGCTCAGGGGTAAAACAACCCAACTCAAGATGCAGAACACTAATTTTCCCCACTTTGAAAATGATAGTTAGGATAATACAGGCAAAAAAGTATAAACTTTTGTATATTTCATGCACTTTTCATTAAATTGTTAATGACTTTTAAACGAAGAGAAATATTGAAATGGAAATCTAATCTCTTGGAATCCCGTTTATTTTATTTTTTGGCTCGATTGTGTTTTTGGCCTCCTCTTTTTACCCTTTTTTAGCTTCCCGTTTACTTTTTTTTTTGGCTTGATTGTATTTTTGGCCACCTCCTTTACTTTTTTTGGCTCAATTATATTTTTAGCCTTCCCCCCACTTTCTTTTTATTTTATTTTTTAGAAGGAAGACCTGATTTTCAATGATATTCCTAGGTTTTTTTCTCTTGCAATTTATCATTTTCTGTGCTGGTTTGTGTGACACTTTATTTCTCGGTTTGTCGATATCTCACAGCAGATTTCCTCACAACCCGCAAGGTCAGCAGTCATAACGAATTGAATTATCAAATTAACCCTTTCACGACTAAGGGAACCATTTTTCCCCATTTTAAAATTGGTGATTGTCGTATTTAATTATAACCTTATCTGCATTTTTTATACAGAATGTCAAAATAGAACGTATGCCGAACGCAATTACGTAAACGGGAACGTTTAGAAAACAAAAACAGAACTGTCAGGACGCATAATATATGTACTATGTGCAATGTCCATCTTTGCCTCACTACCAAAAGAAATTGCTTCGCAGAATATCATAATTAGCACATCATTTTGTATAGTAATTTTAATTCATAATTTTGTATTATTTTAGTTAACATTTTGTTCTAATAAACCAATAAATAAAAGACATTGCATAATAAGCCTAACTATAATTTGTGTTACCTTTATATCCATTGGTAAAAATATTTCCCATAAAATTCCAAAAAACTACACATTGTTATGTATTTTTCTTATGATTTTTATTTATTTTACGTCTAAACAAACTAAAATAAACAGTTACATACTAATATTTACTCTTAGAAACCTTATGGTCCTGAGAGGGTTAAAGCTTGTGAAATTAGAAGTGACTTGGGATACATAAAAATATCCCATTCTGAATAGGACCTTTTCATTCATAAAAAGATTGGGATCTTTTTATGATTGGATAAGGTGATTATGATTGGATAAAGTGCTTGGGATACATAAAAATATCCCATCGAAATAATAAAAAAGCGTTTTCAGTGACAACGTTTTCAAAAAACGAGACAAAATTACAACTAGAGAAACGAAAATCAGTAAAAAATACATGTCTTTCTATAATGCTGATAATTTCAAATTGCTGATCATAGCAATACTTGATTACAAACTGCACTAGCAAATGGTGAATGAAAAGGTTAATGTTCTTGTTATTTAATGACTTTGACTTTGATTAGATAGCAGTAACAGCAATAACAGAAATTAAATACAAAAAAGTCATTAAAAATGTGCAAGCCAAACATATGTTTATAGGGTATTTTACTCTTCGCATTATTAATATTAAACCTTTCAATACAAAATTAATTTGGTTCATGTAACAAAGTTTGAAGCACGTGCTATTGCTGTTTGAACTGAAACAAACTCTTTGGCGAAAAAATTTAAAACCGTGAAAATGAAAACTATAATATGCAAAATGAAACTAAAAGAAATTCTTTAATTAATTATAAATATATTACAAATTTTAATATGGGAAACAATATTTGAAAATCTCCTTTATACAGGGTGTCTCAAAAATATAGGTACAAACTTTTAGGGGAGGTAGATAACCTAAAGGAATGAGAATTGCATAGGAACCCATAACCGGAAACGTCATGGGAAAGTGGTAGCAGAGGTACAAGATCTGAAAGGACACAAGACAGTGATTAACCCTTTCAGGACCATAAGGTTTCTAAGAGTAAATATTAGTATGTAACTGTTTATTTTAGTTTGTTTAGACGTAAAATAAATAAAAATCATAAGAAAAATACATAACAATGCGTAGTTTTTTTTGGAATTTTATGGGAAATATTTTTCCCAATGGACTATAAAGGTAACACAAATTATAGTTAGGCTTATTATGCAATGTCTTTTATTTATTGGTTTATTAGAACAAAATGTTAACTAAAATAATACAAAATTATGAAATAAAATTACTATACAAAATGATGTGCTAATTATGATATTCGGCGAAGCAATTTCTTTTGGTAGTGAGGCAAAGATGGACATTGCACATAGTACATATATTATGCGTCCTGACAGTTCCGTTTTTGTTTTCTAAACGTTCCCGTTTACGTAATTGCGTTCGGCATACGTTCTATTTTGACATTCTGTATAAAAAATGCAGATAAGGTTATAATTAAATACGACAATCACCAATTTTAAAATGGGAAAAATGTTTCCCTTAGTCGTGGAAAGGTTAATGGGAAAATATTTATTGGACATAATTATTACAAATGGCGTACTAGATGGCCTGCCCACACTTCTGCTACCTCTTAATGACCCATAATCGCACACATTTTGATGTGCACGCGCAAACAAACGGTGGCCCGGTACATGTCTGTGTGGGAAGCGTTCTTGATACATTCGTTGAGCGGCTCGTCCGTTGCCCTCAGCTATTCCATACACTAAGTGCATGTCTGCCAGCCCCTTGTTCGAATACCTTTGCATGCTCTTCGTTAGCTGACTATCGCTCGAATGAGGAAATCCGAAATTTCCCCTCTGGCGCATTGATGAACAGCGCCGCCTATTGACTTACGGTGACGTTTCTGGTTATGGGTTCCTATGCAATTCTCATTCCCTTAGATGTTATCTACCTCCCCTAGAAGTTTGTACCTATATTTTTGAGACACCCTGTACATCATTTTTATATTGCTTAAAAATTGTTTTGCGTTTATTATTCCAGTTATTTAACAAAGGTTAAAGAATTTCTATCAAATTTGAAAAATTGGTTCGACTTAAATTTAAAGCTAAATGATATTTTCTTGGTTGGCGATTTTAATATTGATATTGCAAATATAGACAAATATGGTAGCAACCAATATTTGAATCTGTTATTGGAGTATGGCATGGAACAGAAGGTATCAGGTTTTACTAGAGAAGAATTCGTTATGCAAACTTTGCAACAATCTGAAATTGATCATGTGGTTCATAAAATTAGAAACTTTGAAGCAGATGTAAGAGTCTATGAAAAAAAAGATTGCTGATCACTATGGAATATTAATTAGAACAAAAATGAAATCCTTAATTTCTAGAGATAAAACTCCTACAAATAAGAATAACGCTTACTTAGGTACATATGTCGATGATAAAAAACTTTCCCAAAAACTAGGATTAATAGATTGGGATGTTATTGGAACTGAGGTTACTAATCCGAAAGACTTGTTAAAATTGATATTAGATAAAATTAACGAAATTAGGAATAAGTGTTATTTCAAAGCATCTAGAGTTAAAAAATTCAAAAGGAAACAGAAAGAATGAATAACTGAAGGGATAATTAAGGCTATTGAAGAAAGAGATCTGTTGTGGGTTAAATAAGAATAATATGCAAAGTACGATATTATATGATGAATATAAAAAAGTAAGGAACACTGTAAATAGTTTGATAAGGAAACAAAGGTGTTTTATTATAGAAATAAAATCAATTTAAATAAAGATAACAATAAGAAAATTTGGGAGCTGGTAAAAGATATTATTAATGACAAAAAGAAATTATCTGTTGACATGCAAATAAAACGCTATTTTGGTAAAAATAAAGCGATGGAGTTGATAGTGGATGATTTTAACAATTACTTTACTAGTGTTACAGAAAATGTAATCCTGAAATATTCAAAAAACATAAATATAGCTGTCAACGAGATTATTACACTTTCTAATTCACATTCTATTTTTATACCTGAAGCAAATAGAGATGAGGTAGTACAGATCATTAGCAATTTAACAACTAGTAATGCAGTGGGCTATGATATGGTGAAAACTTCATGTATATAAAGCAATGCAGATGTTTTTTTTTCTGAGATCCTGCAATGCTTGATTAATTTGAGTTTGAACACTGGCATTGTTCCTAACACACTCAAAACTGCAATTATGCGTCCTATATTTAAAAAGGGATCACGAAACATATACAGTAATTATAGACCGATCATGATCTTATCAGTTATTGAAAAAGTTTTAGAAAAATATGTATATAAAATATGTTAATAATTTTTTAGAAAAATGTAAAATAATTACAGATAGGCAGTACGGGTTTAGGAAGAACAGAGGAACTATTGATTTATCAGAGCATTTCTCACAATACATTAATACAGTACTCAATTCTGGAAAAAAGGTTTGTGCTATATTTATGGATTTGAATAAAGCATTTGACACGGTTAAACATGACATATTGTTAAAAAAGTTATCATTGGTGGGAATTCGAGGTTCACTGAATAAATGGTACAAACATTATTTGTCTAATAGGACTATCATCACTAGGATTGAATTTTAAAATCAGGTGTACCACAGGGCTCAGTTTTGGGGCCACTTTTATTTGCAATTTATATAAATGATTTAGCAGAAATAAATTTTCAGGGTAATTTGTTTATGTTTGCTGACGATACCGTTCTGCTGAACGCAGGTATGCAGGTAGAAGAAGTAGTAAGATGTGCACAAAACGACTATAATGTAGCAAATTCTTGGTTTCAGAAAAACAAACTCTTCTTAAATGAAGAAAAAACCAAATATATGATCATTCAGAGTAGGCACAAATTAAATAACTTATGCACTAAAACACATAATTATAACTGTCAATATAAATTAATAATTAACCAAAATGCATGTTCCTGCCCAATTGTGGAAGAGGTTAATAAAATTCAATATTTGGGGATTTATATTGGACAAGATTTTCAATGGAAATCGCACATAAAATATATTTGTGATAAACTAAGGTATGCATCTTACAAAGTGTTGAGGTTGAATACACTTATTCCATTGGATGTCATAACAAGGATATATAAAGCTCTCTGTGAATCAATAATTAGGTATGGTATCAGTATATATGGAACATATAAATCTGTTTTGAATAAAATTAAACGAATACAAAAAAGTACTCTAAATAATATTGTTAAATTCAATAAACATGCATGTAATTAATGAAGATCACATTGGCAATATTTTCATTATCTGAACATTTTACCAGTTGACTTGTTATATATTTATGTAACTATCTTTAGAAATTACTTTAAAAATGAACAGAAGGAGAAAATTTTGCATGTGATCAATACAAAACGAAAGTGTGAAAATTATTATGTTGAACCAGTTTTTCACAATATTTATGGAAAAGCGCGGATATCTTATCAAACACCCAAAATTTTTAATCTCTACCGATAGATCTGTTATGCCTGAGCACTTATTCAGAAATTAAAACTAAAGTTTCGAAATGGTTATTAGATATAAATAATTGAAAAGTAATGTTTAAAAAGTCCTATCCTGTATCTGGTATCTTTTAAGCAAGTGCTATTTATCGTGAAATGATGACTTGTACCATAGGTGATAGTTTTGTGCAATATGTGCTGTAATCCGAAATTTTATAGGTTTATTTTATAAATGTGTTTAATTTTTCATGTCTGTGTTTTAATACGTGTTTTTTTGTTGTTTTTATTGTTTTAGTTTCTTTTTTTAATTATGTGTTTATTTTCCATTATACATGCCATATTCTTTAATAAACCTGTCGTGTGATTGAAAGGAATCCTGCTGACAAGCCATAAGGCTTAGCGGGGTAATCTATGTATATAACCATACTAAGGCTTAATAAAGATACTATTATTATTAAGTACGGGCAAATGGGGTTGGGTTGGGTTGTTTTACCTCTGAGAGGCACTTTTTTGCACACCATGGGCTAAATGGCCAGGTCACATGGACCCCGAAGGCTCAGAGAAGGTTGGGAGAGGGGACCCACTGGAACAGCTGTTGGGAGACAGATGGTAGCCTCCCGTCAAGGCCATCCAGCGTGTTCTTTAACGTGCACAGGGTATGGCTCTCCCGCACAAAGGGCCACGGCTTAACGTCCCATCCGACGGACGGCGGCCTTTCCAAGCCCATCGGTGTCTCCTACTGCCGTGGGCAGGGCGGGGAATTTTGCGGAGATAAATCTCAACGCTGACCCAGCTGGAACTCGAACCTGGGAACTACAGATTACGAACCTAGCGCGCTACCGACTGAGCCCCCCCCCGCCCCCAGGGCAAATGGTGAATGAAAAGCTTCATGTTCTTGTTATTTAATGTTAATGACTCAAGTGGTAGTCGTAAAGGTAAGAGTTAAAGATTTGAAAAAATATCTGCAGAAAGAAACTTTAAATGTGCAGTGAGGATAATGAAAAAGTTTCAGATTCTGGACTGTACAAGAATCTAAATGAATCGAAAACAAACTTTTGAGTAAACAAAAAACGTTTCAAGCAAAAAATTATGCTAACTTGTATATTGGAATCCTGGCACGTCGATAAGTGAAAAAAAAAAATCCATCTCCTAATAAGATTGTATAAAATTCAGTTCTGGTGTTGGAAAATCCAGATGCAGAGACAGAAATTCTGTGCCTTGAATGGCTTTACTAAATCAGATGTTGAAATGCAAATGTTTATTGCAATGGAATGCAAATAACTCTTCAAATGTGATTTGTTCCTAATTGCTGCAGTGGTTACTCAACCCTGACTACTGAACTGGTGGACCTGTATAAGTTTTGTATGTTTTGTGAGAAACTAGCAGAAGCTAAGTAAGTTAAAAGCTCCGTCCTTTAGGTTAGGAAACCTCGCTTCCTTATTTTAAAGAAAATTCCGCGATTGTTACGAAAATAATAATAATTCAAATTTTTTTCTACAATTACTGGTTCTAGCAGAATAATTTAGTTAATTGCGTGAAACGTTTGATTAATTAATTAATGGATATTAGCTATGAGGGCAACTTTTACATGTATTAGATTTGTTTTTACCTTTCTTTATCTGCAGTGTTAGAGAACTGGCGCAAAAATGTTGTGGTAATAGTACAGCCGCTCAAAAAAGTATCCGAACGCTATGGTTGATTACAGAATTCAGAAAAAAATATCTGGCAACGATTTTTTAGAATTTTTTTAGAAATGATCTGGCAACGTGACACGAAGGTTGCCAGATCACTAATTTCTAAAATATCTGGCAATGATTTTTTTTAGAAATTAGTGTTCTGGCACGAAGTACATACAGTACACGAAGGTTGCCAGATCATTAATTTCTAAAAATATCGTTGCCATATATTTTTTCTGAATTCTGTAATCAACCATAGCGTTCGGATATTTTTTTGAGCGACTGTACCACGAATTTTTTTCTCATTGTTTTCTGACAATGTGAAACTTTCTATCGCAATATTTTTCTTGAAGACTATTAGCATATTCTAAATATTTATGTATGTATGCAGTGACAAAGGTGATCCAACTATCATTTCGCTTTTGTTTTTGAATGGCAAAAATCGCTTAGAAATATGCGGGGATTTGTTTTACAAAAAGTATGATTTCTCTCATATGTTAAAGAAATATTTCTTAAATTTTCGATCATGCATGCTACTAACATGTTGAAATGTCTTTAATTCCGGGGGCGGTTTTGGCTCAGTCGGTGGTGCGTTAAGCTCGTAGCCTGCAGTTCCCAGGTTCGAATACCGACTGGGCCAGCGTTGAGATTTATCTCCGCAAAACTCCCCGCTCTGCCCTCAGTCAGTAGGGGACACCAATGGGCTTGGAAAGACCGCCGTCTGCTGGATGGTACGTTAAGGCGTTGCCCGAGTGCGCGTTGGTTGGTTGGTTGTTTTGCCTCTGAGTGACACTTTTTTGCACACAATGGGCTAAATGGCCAGGTCACAAGTACCCCGAAGGTTTATAGAAGGTTGGGGGAGGAGCAGAGGGTAGCCTCCCGTCAAGCCCATCCAGCGTATTTTTTAACGTATGGATGTAAACTCTATATGGTATGGCTCTTCGCACACGGAGTCACGGCTTAACGTCCCATACGACGGACGGCGACCTTTCTAAGACCATCGGTGTCCCCTACTGACCGTGGGCAGGGCGGGGAGTTTTGCGGAGATAAATCTCAATGCTGACCCAGCTGGAACTCGAACCTGGTAACTGCAGGTTATGAACCTGGCACGCTACCGACTGAGCCACATTTGCCCCCTGAGTGCGGGGAGAGCCATACCCTGTACACATTAAAGACCCCACTGGAAAGCCTTGACGAGCGGCTGCCATCTGTCTCCTAACAATTCTACAATGGGTCTCTTTCTACCAATCTTCTCTAAGCCCTCGGGGCCCTTGTGACCTGACCATTTAGCCCATTGTGTGCAAAAAAATGCCACTCAGAGGTAAAACAACCAAGCCTAAATTCCGTTCCTCATGCTGCAGTCATATATTTATCGACAAACTGAAAATAAAATCTTCAAATGTCTGAATCCTTTCACTGTTCGTGGCAACTTTAGAGGTTTCTTCCATCATTTGCCACAATGTCAGATGACGAGTTTTATCTGGTTCAATCGTACTTGAAAGCGGCAAGGTTAAAAAAGCAAAATATCCCCAAAAACGTTCCCGTATTTGTTTGGAAGCCAGAATCGAATTCAGTTATAGATTCAGAAAGATGTTTATAAAGTATCCGATAAACAGACAAAAGACACTTGTCAAGAAGCGATTCATTCATCTCAAAAGCGGTTTCTTCTTTTTTATGTTTTTCACGCCCTGTTTCGTTCGTGAAACAGTTGACGCCAAAGACAGAAGAGAGAGCACGGGACTCAGGCATCGGTTGCTGTGACGTTAGAGCGTGACATCACGAACGTTGACAGAAAGCAACAAACTCGAGTGACTAATGATTTGTTGGCGTTGTCGTTCTTGTTGCGGACTGCATAATTTGCAGGCGCCATCTATTCTGTAATTGCTGTACACGAGACTAGTTCGTACCTATCGCATTACAGCCAAGCAGCAAACCATGCTCCATCGACCAATGCTCCCATTAGTTAGGGGCTTAATTAGCCATTGTATAAATATTAATTTTCCCCATCCCTCAGTGTGGCACGTCGGGACCGCGATGTTAGCCGAGGGAAGCTGATGAAATGCTGCGCTCATCAATAACGTAGCACTCATTACTCCCACTTCTCTTCCCCTTGCTCCGGGTGAGGGGAGAGTTGGATCCTCTTGCTCTTCTGTCAATGAAATCTGCTCGATCGGCGCCTCGTCTTGCGCTTCGATTACTTCGCTAGCGAATCGCAGCTCTGTAAATCACAGAAGAGGCTGGAGGCTTCTGGCAATGTTTGACTTGCAAATGGCAAGTAGCAAAAATTCGGTTCACGGAGCGCTTCCAGCTTGAACTTTGAATTGTTGAAAATATTTATTATAGGAAAAATAATAAGAAAGATCATTCTGTTCTTCGTATTTACATCGAAAATGTCATAATAAACTTGAACCAGTGTTTAAATGGCTTTTAGGTAGAGAACGTAGCAAAGGATCATTTGAGATAACAAGATGGAGTGGATCTCGATGGCGGCTGAAGTTAAGTAGAGATAAGATTTGACACTAAATTCCACTTCACTTAAGTGGAATGTGACTACGCAACTATTTCGGATTGGCAAACCGGTGTGCACGTGGATTCTTATATGACAACTGCTGGGCTGGGCATCCGTAATTAGCGAGACGAACGAAGAAAAGAGGAAACTAATTTATTCCAACGGCAGAGGAATAAACTGCAATGCAACTAGGGGAGGGGATGTATTGGTACGGAAGTAATCAAAACAGGAAAGAGATTTCAGAGTGTCGCATTTGGTTATACGAAAAAGAAATTTGCAACAGAAGTTGCAGAATCATCAGGAATAAGCAAAGGTGCGTTACATTTGTGACAGAATAATAGCTTTGTTTCAATTCAGTCATGTATTGGAAAAATTAATGTACAGGCAACAGAAGCGATGAGAAAAAACAAAAGTGAGTATTACTTCGCAATACGTTAAAAGTCTTTCTTAAAAAGAAGAATTATCTTCATCAGCGGCTCCCCAATTGGTGCGTTTCAGAAAAAATCTATTCTTGTGTATGTGTATGCGTGGAAGGGGTTCTTATATTTTTCAGTAGAAATAGATTAGATAGAATATCAGATAGTTATTAGATTAGCAGAGTTATGCTTGTTTTCATTCGACAGAAAAAAGTTAGAAATCCCCAGATTTTTCTGTCGAAACAAAGCATGCATAACACTTATAATCCTTAGATTAGCATATAGTCGATGTTTTTTAACGCGAAATCGAATTGCAAATTTACAAAAATACTCTGTTTATATCCAAGTGCAATATCGAGTACAATGTCCAAATACTCGTGAATTTGTATGCAAGGTAAATAAAATATTGTTACGACAGAAGGAATCTGGCAACCGAAAGCAAAAAGTTTCAGCCAACGAATAAGAACGTTGGGAGAATTTGGAGAAGAAGAGTGGAGCGTTAACGGTCGTTTTGTATTGTAACGGTCGTTGTGTTGTAACGGTCGGAGAGTTCGAAAATGGACGGTGAGCTGTTCTGAGACAGTGCGCGTAAGTATCAAGAAGTAACTTGATGTGTTGTGTATACGCGGAAGGATAAAAGTGGGATCTTTTATCGTTAAGTATCAAGAAGTAACTTGATGTGTTGTGTATACGCGGAAGTATAAAAGTGGGAACTTTTATGGCTAACTTCGAATGTCTACACGGACTGTCTTTTTGTTCGGCTAGTGTGTGAAAAGTTATTAGCACAGGACGAGAATTGGTTTACGAGTGAAGATCTTCGGGTGACCTGGTAAATCAAGTAAAAGGTAGTATTTAGTAAAATACACAGAGCTGATATTGTGTGCTCTACGCAGGAAGATTGATGACTTGTGCATGTTAATAGTTAATTTGTTAATAAGATACTTCATCCATATTTCCTTTGTAACAATTTACCTTGTATTGAATTTGGTTTTGAAATATAGCTTTTAATACTCACGCTCAGTGGCTATCCATTTTTGTGATCCGCAACATTTGGTGTCAGAAGTGGGATAATTTTTTGAATGCCGTTAACTAGAAGTATGGATGAATTAGTAAAGTTGATAAATAGCTTGAAAGTCGATATGGCTACGCAGATGACTGTTATGAAAGATATGAAAGCCGATATGACTACGCTGACGACTGATATGAAAGATATGAAAGCCGATATGACTACGCTGATGACTGATATGAAAGCCGATATGGCTACGCTGATGACTGATAGGAAAGCCGTTATTGCTACGCTGATGACTGATAGGAAAGCCGTTATTGCTACGCTGGTGACCGATATGAAAGCCGATATGGCTACGCAGATGACTGATATTAAAAGTGATCTAGCTGCCCAAAGCGATAAAATAGGTGACTTGAAAGCCGAAATGGCCGCACAAAATACTGAGATGAGAGATGAAGTGGCTTCTCATGTTGGTAAGATTATTGATCACTTCAAGGATCATAAAACCGAACTCAATAGACAATGCAATAGTTTAAATGTTGAATTTGTCAGTGAAAAAGATGATCTTGATAGTGTTAAGTTAGATTGTAAACATGGAAAAGAAAAAGAGAAAGGCAACGCATATAAAAATGTGGATCTGCTACTGGAAATCAAGAATCGTAGAGATAGCGCAGATAATGCCTTTGACCACGCAACTACTGGTAATGCATGGCAGAGTGTCTATGTCGCTGGTGACATGTCTAGGAACTGTGAAGAACAATCACACAGATCAGAGAGCTGTGAGACTATACAGTACGCTTTGCACTTCAAAATACCTAGGTGTACAAGTCTGGCACGATCTGAAGAGAGATCCACACGAAAGGTATTCTATTCCTCGCCGTCAGCAAAATGCGTCATGGACAATTATCGCAAAGGCAGAGTAACGAGTGGTAATGAGGAAGAACGAAACAGAGTTTACGTTTCGCAGAGTGGTCCGAGTAAAGAAGAGGCGTCCATTCATCATAGATACAAAGTGCCATTCGACTTTACCGCGGAAGTCGGAGAGATTTTTCCGAAGCATATAGCCACACTCGAATCGTTTATAGAAAGTGGGGATTTAAGGAAGAGGAATTCCGAAGGATGGCTTAGAAGCATAACAGGTGATGCTAGTAAAAGAGCTTCAGGCAGAGACAGTACTTCAAAGACTAACTTTCTGGATGAAACTAAGCCTCAGAGTTACGATCAGAGAGAAGTAAAGCCCTCAGACAATCTCAACGAAACCATGCTGAATTTCTTTTCTGAACAGTCAATGTGCAGATTTGGACATTATAACCATTTAGATTATAAGGATATAGAAAAGTTTTATCACGACTACAAGAGCTCGTCGAAGAGTTAGGAGGAGAACTTCTGCGTTTGGTGAACATTGTGGATAATAGGGTAGATGAAGCATCACGTGTCTGCAAGGTTCTGCATAACGGCAATGCTTTGAACAAGTTTCATAACATGTTAATAGAACAAGGAGTATCTGAAGATGTTGCAAGCTGGCTATGTGAAGGTAAAACAGAAAAAATATTGCTAGCAGCCCGACACATCACTGATTTCACTTATACAGGAGAAACAGGTAAGGTTGTCGGATTAGAAGCTGCAGTTCTAGCAAGAGTATGGAAGGAGGAGATGGACCGAAGAGCTAAAAAGAATTATGGAGCTGATATTATAGTTGTGAAGCACCTTGGGGATCAAATTGATTCAGGTGAAGTATGGCTGAAGGTTCATCACGACAGTTCTGAATTAAGTGAAAGTCAACTGACAAAAGGGTCAGACTGCAGGATGAAACTCCTCCCTAGATTTTATGTCACTAATGACTTTCATTCCTTGTTACTGTTGATAGAAGTAAAAATCCAAAGAAGAAAACTTTCGACAAAGAAGAAAACTTTTTACAGGTTTTGCACGAAAACTCTTAGTCGATTCTTCTCCCTGCAGAGACATAAACGTGTTCACAAGGGCTATAGGCCTTACACGTATTATGTTTGTGGACGAGGCTTCAGTCAGAAAAGAAATCTACGTCATAATGAGATTCGCTTTCATTTTGACACAAACGTGGTATATCGCATTCGTCGACGTCCAGCTACAAAGTGCAAGGTGGTTCACGTGGATCGTTTGGCCCCGTTTCATCGAAGAACTGAAGAAACTTTGTAATCCAGAATTGTTCGGGACGAACAAGACCTAGGAAGGGGGCAGTGTTACGACAGAAGGAATCTGGCAACCGAAAGCAAAAAGTTTCAGCCAACGAATAAGAACGTTGGGAGAATTTGGAGAAGAAGAGTGGAGCGTTAACGGTCGTTTTGTATTGTAACGGTCGTTGTGTTGTAACGGTCGGAGAGTTCGAAAATGGACGGTGAGCTGTTCTGAGACAGTGCGCGTAAGTATCAAGAAGTAACTTGATGTGTTGTGTATACGCGGAAGGATAAAAGTGGGATCTTTTATCGTTAAGTATCAAGAAGTAACTTGATGTGTTGTGTATACGCGGAAGTATAAAAGTGGGAACTTTTATGGCTAACTTCGAATGTCTACACGGACTGTCTTTTTGTTCGGCTAGTGTGTGAAAAGTTATTAGCACAGGACGAGAATTGGTTTACGAGTGAAGATCTTCGGGTGACCTGGTAAATCAAGTAAAAGGTAGTATTTAGTAAAATACACAGAGCTGATATTGTGTGCTCTACGCAGGAAGATTGATGACTTGTGCATGTTAATAGTTAATTTGTTAATAAGATACTTCATCCATATTTCCTTTGTAACAATTTACCTTGTATTGAATTTGGTTTTGAAATATAGCTTTTAATACTCACGCTCAGTGGCTATCCATTTTTGTGATCCGCAACAATATTGTTTCAGCTGTTTTTGAAACAGGAAAAAAGTTTCAGTTGGATGAAGGAGACATTAGGATGAGTGAAGGGGACATTAGAAAGAGGGAAGGAGGCATTAGAAATAGGGAAGGAGTACTAGAAAGAAGGAAAAGGCATTAGAAAGAGGGAAGGGGCCTAGAAAGAAGGAAGGGAGCACTAGAAATAGAAAAAGAAGCAATAGAAAGAGGGAAGGGGAACAAGAAAGAAGGAAGAAGACACTAGAAAGAGGGAAGGGTCTTGGCGTCAACAAAAGTATTAGAAAAGAAGAAGAAAAAAAAGGGAAGAAGAAAGAAAGAACTAGAAAGAGGGAAGGGGGCACAAGAAAGAAGGCACTAGAAAGAGGGACGGAGGCACTAGAAAGAAGGAAGGAGGCACTAGAAAGAAAGAGGGAAGATCTTTGGCGTCAACAAAAGTATTAGAAAGAGGGAAGGGAGCACTAGAAAGAGGGAATGAAGCCCTAGAAAGAAGGAAGGGCACTAAAAAGAGGAAAGGAGACACTAGAAAGAGTGAAGGGGGCAATAGAGTGAAGGGGACTTTAGAAAGAGGGAAGGAAGCACTAGAAATAGTGAAGGAGCACTAAAAAAAAGGAAGGGGCATTAGAAAGAGGGAAGGGTCCTAGAAAGAAGGAAGGGAGCACTAGAAAGGGAAAAGGAAGCAATAGAAAGAGGGAAGGAAGCACTAGAAAGAGGGAATGAAGCACTAGAAAGAAGGAAGGGTCACTAAAAAGAGGAAAGGATGCACTAGAAAGAGTGAAGGGGCAATAGAGTGAAGGGGACATTAGAAAGAGGGAAGGAAGCACTAGAAATAATGAAGGAGCACTAAAAAGAAGGAAGGGGCATTAGAAAGAGGGAAGGGTCCTAGAAAGAAGGAAGGGAGCACTAGAAAGGGAAAAGGAAGCACTAGAAAGAGGGAAAGGGACACAAGAAAGAAGGAAGGAGGCGCTAGAAAGAGGGAAGGAAGCACTAGAAAGAGGGAATGAAGCACTAGAAAGAAGGAAGGGTCACTAAAAAGAGGAAAGGATGCACTAGAAAGAGTGAAGGGGCAATAGAGTGAAGGGGACATTAGAAAGAGGGAAGGAAGCACTAGAAATAGTGAAGGAACACTAAAAAGAAGGAAGGGGCATTAGAAAGAGGGAAGGGTCCTAGAAAGAAGGAAGGGAGCACTAGAAAGGGAAAAGGAAGCACTAGAAAGAGGGAAAGGAAGCACTAGAAAGAGGGAAAGGAACACAAGAAAGAAGGAAGGAGGCACAAGAAAGAGGGAAGGAAGCACTGGAAAGAAGGAAGTAGGTACTAGAAAGAGGGAAGGGCCTAGAAAAAAGGAAGGGAGCAGCAGAAAAAGGGAAGAAGCCGCTCTAAAGAGGAAAGGGACACTAGAAAGAGGGATGGGGGCACTAGAAAGAGGGAAGGGGCACTAGAAAGAGGGAAGGAGGCACAAGAAAGAGGGAAGGAAGCACTAAAAAGAGGGAAGGAGGCAAAAGGAAGAAGGAAGAAAACACTAGAAAAAGAGGAGGCTCTAGAAAGAGAGAAGGGACTAGAAAGAAGAAAGAGAACAGTATAAAAAGGGAAGAAGCCACTCGAAAGAGGAAAGGGTCACTAGAAAGAGGGATGGAGGCACTAGAAAGAGGGAAGGAGGCGCTAAAAATAGGGAAGGGGCCTAGAATGAGGAAATGGGTTCTAGAAAGAGGGAAGGAGGCACTAGAAAGAGTGAAGGGCCAAGAAAAAGGAAAGGAGCAGTAGAAAAAGGGAAGGAGCCACTAGAAAGAGGAAAGGGTACTAGAAAGAGGGATGGAGGCACTAGAAAGAGGGAAGGGCACTAGAAAGAGTGAAGGGGGCAATAGAGTGAGAAGGACATTAGAAAAAGTGAAGGAGCGTTTTAAAGAGTGGTGGGGACCTGGACTCAAAAAGGTTGTGAACAGGTGATCTACATATAAATTGATTGTTCACCTTATTTTTATTGGAAAAGTTAGATTAAAGTAAAGCAATTGTCTGATTACGTAAGTGTTCAAAGGAAAAAAGGAGCAATTAGCAAGTTAATGCGAAAAACGGACTAAATATTTTTCAGTGTGAAATGTAGACGATAATTCTAAGTAAACAATATGAACTTTTGGCAACAAAGTATCTATATTTGTACTTTATATAGGTTGTTAAGAAGGATTCTGAAGAAATAAAAAGTTTCCAAATTATTGCAAAGTGTTTTAGAAGTAATAACTTCAAATGACACATCTTTTCACTGTTGTTTAGTGAGATCATAGCGCTATTTTATGCATATTTTAGGGGCGGGGGTGGCTCAGTCGGTAGCGCGCCAGGCTCGTAATCTGTAGTTCCCAGGTTCGAGTCCCAGCTGGGTCAGCGTTGAGATTTATCTCCGCAAAATTCCCCGCCCTCCCCACGGTCAGTAGGGGACACCGATGGGCTTGGAAAGGCCGCCGTCCGTCGGATAGGACGTTAAGCCGTGGCCCCGTGTGCGGGAGAGCCATACCCTGTGCACGTTAAAGAACACGCTGTATGGCCTTGACGGGAGGCTACCATCTGTCTCCCAACAGCTTTTCCAGTGGGTCCCCTCCCCCAACCTTCTCTGAGCCTTCGGGGTCCATGTGACCTGGCCATTTAGCCCATGGTGTGCAAAAACGTGCCGCTCAGAGGTAAAAAAACCCAAACCTATGCATGTTTCATACTTTACGTTAGGGCATTATTCGCTTTAAAGTATTTTTGTACTTACATAATGACGAAAAATTTAAATATGGAAAGGAACTGCATATAAATAAGAAGAGGAAACTGCATTATTATCATTTAGGCACAATGACATCTTCACTTGTAACTTTTCCTTTCAGTGGCAAAATCACCTTCCTGTGCTTTGCAAACATTATTCTCTGAATTCCTGTTCTGTTGATTTCGCATCTTCACATACACTTTTCTTAAAACGACCGAATTGCTTTCCTGCACTCTGCAAACATTTTCCTCTAAATTGTTTTACTTTGATTTGTTATCTTACACTTATCCTGAAAGTGTTTGAATCATCATCCTGCATTTTGCAAACATTTTTCCCTAAACTGATGGAAAAGGATTGAATAGGTCCCTTTCCTCTGTAAACATTTTCCCTAAACTGATGGAAAAGGATTGAACGATTCCCTTCCTCTGTAAACATTTTCCATAAACTGATGGAAAAGGATTGAATCGGTCCCCCTTCCTCTGTAAATATTTTTCTCTAAACTGATGGAAAAGGATTGAACGATTCCCTTCCTCTGTAAACATTTTTCTCTAAACTGATGGAAAAGGATTGAACGACTCCCTTCCTCTGTAAACATTTTTCTCTAAACTGATGGAAAAGGATTGAACGACTCCCTTCCTCTGTAAACATTTTTCTCTGAACTGATGGAAAAGGATTGCATCGGTCTCCTTCTGTAAACATTTTTCTCTAAACTGATGAAAAAGGATTGAACGACTCTCTTCCTTTGTAAACCTTTTTCTCTAAACTGCTGGAAAATAACTGAATCGCCTTCCTCTCCTCTCTAAACATTTTCTCTTAGACATCTTTGACTTTGCAATACCTTTATGATGTTACTTCAAATTCTCTTTGCAATAATATAAACACTATGTTCCATTACACATACATACGTGTCTGTGCAAAAGAGAAAAGAGCCATTCGAACTTTCCCAAAGACTATCTGCCTTTGCAAAACTTTCTGAATTTTTGTGAACAAAGCGAATGATTGTAAATCATTGAAAAATCGTTTCGTAGCTTGTATGGCTGATGAATATTTTCGTCATTTTCCGATGTCCCTGATGAGGATTTATTGCTCCCGCAAATTATATTTAGCCCAGTAGCATTTACCGATTGCTATTCTCATTAACAACACGCAGCATTGACATTAGATAGCTAATCATCGTGCCATCAACACGTTTTGATTTATGGCACACATGAAGACAACGTGCATAATCTCTCTTAAACTCAACTAACTCTCTCTCTTGTTGAGACACGCTGATACACACTCAGCTCCATGCATCTGTGTTCATATCTAATCTTTCCAAGGATCCTGGAATGCTGGTTTACTCAAGTGTCTGTGTTCATAGATATCATTTCCTAGAGAAGGTAATTGCACAGAGTGGTAAGGTGAGGTTCATAAACAGGAGAATATCAGCGCCTGGCAAACGCGTGAGAATAATAGTGACAGATGTTCCTAGGAACGCGGTAAGAGGCAGTAAGTAAGGTGCAATTGCCGTCCCGTGGCCGAGTGGTTAGCGCGCTTGGCTACTGATCTACGGGACCTGGGTTCGAGCCCCGGGTAAGGCATGGCTGTTTGTGTCGTTTTTCTGCTGAGGTCCTGCCATCCTCTCAGACCTTCTATTATGCCATATAAACTGACAGGCTCCTGTCAGACCTCTGTGGCAAGCAGCTGCTTGAGGGGTATTTATTTAATTTTTTTATAATTGCCCTCGACCCGAGATTCTATTCGAAAGGTTGTTGGGATTAAATTCAAAACGATGCCAGATAGTAGAAAAACGTTATTTCTAAAGTTGTAGAGAATTGATTTAGTGAGAGATAAAACTCGCCGGTTTCGATAAAAAAATAATATAGCTTCGAAACAAGGAGCTCCATCACGCGAAGATTCAAATTCTTCTGACTTGCATATGGCAAAATCGTATATAAATCGAATGGTATAGGAAATCGTTAAGAATATCTGACGGTACAGTCGCTCAAAAAAGTATCCGAACGCTATGGTTGATTACAAAATTCAGAAAAAATATCTAGCAACGATTTTTTAAGAAATCAGTGATCTGGCAACCTTCATGTCACGTGACACGAAGGTTGCCATATCACTGATTTCTAAAAAAATCGTTGCCAGATATTTTTTCTGAATTTTGTGATCAACCATAGCGTTCGGATACTTTTTTGAGCGACTGTACCAATTGCAGATGAGTTCTAGCTCGATATTTCGAATTCGAGTCCGCCCATGCACGAAGTTACTGAGACTGAGTCCATCCAAGCCTGAACCCCTTCGACAATTGTTGAACCCGAGCCCACCGGATTAGAGAAAAAAATTTCCTTAAGCATCATAAGACAGAAGTGAATGTCTCTAATGACTTATTTCATTTTCATATTGTTAATTATATTCATTTTATGACAAGATTAAAACGTTAACGCTATTTAGAACGAAAAATATATTAGAAATACTAATAGCAACTGGAAATTTGTGGGTAACATCATTATAAACATGAAGATGCATTTATTTATTAAAGCTGGAGAATTACCACCTGGAGCTTATTTCTAATTGCTAAAGACTGCTAAAAAGTATAAATTATAATCAGAAATATTTTATATTTTTACCTATTTTGTTTACAGTTACCAGAAATTTTAAAAATCCGACAAAGCCAAAGCTTGAACTCAGTACCAATCCTTGAACCCGTTGAGTTGACGAATAGGCTCGAAGTTGTCTAGATCAGTGGCTCTCAGAATTTCTCATTTCTTGCTCTGGTAAAAATTTCCTAAATATTTGCTCTCTCCGATAGTGAGTCTAGTACTTTTTAAACTTTATTCCTTAAAGTTTCTAAGAGTAGTTTTACCTCTGAGAGACTTTTTTTTCACAGAATGGGATAAATGGCAGGTCACAAGGACCCCAAGGTCTGAAGGAAAGTTGGGAAAGAGGAACCATTGGACAACAGTTAGGAGACAGATGGAAGTCTCATGTCGTCTATCCAGCGTGTTCTGTAACCGCCCATCTGGATGTTCTGCACTCGAGTCTACGGCTTTACGTCGCATCCGACACATGGCGTCCTTTCCAAGCCCAACTGTGTCCCCTTTCTCGCCGAGGGCAAGGTGAACAGAGATAAATCTCATCGCAGATACAGCTCAGATTTGAACCAGGGACCTGAAGATTAATAGCCTGGAGTGCTACTCATTGGATCAACACCCGCCCTCTTCCTAGGAATGAACGCATTATTTTGCTAAGCACATTTGAATGACTTGAAAAAACGTGATAATTTTGAACTAAATGCTGTTATTTAAAAACTACAAGACAACGTTTTAAGACAACACTATGGAACAAATTTTTGGCAAATACATTCTAGAAGATGGAGAATGTTTTTAACAACCAGCGAAATTTATTGCTGTCATTCACAAAATTCAAGCAGCTTAAAATAAATAAAAATAAATACCCCCTCAAGCAGCTGCTTGCCACAAATTACAATTTTTAGCAAATAATAAATCCGCGAAGCTAAACAGTTGGTTATCCGCAGAACATACAGAAAAGAAATATGGCAGATTTTAAGCAATAAAAATGAAAGCAACTTATTACACTTAGATACTTACAACACACACACATATATATTTAAAATATGGCACCAATGTCACAATTAAATAATAGGGCCTGATCAAATTTTCAATCAAATATTTAGTCTTTACCATCCCAAAACGTTTCTTTGGGGTTTGAAAGATACTTTAAATGAAGAGGAGAAAAGACTAAGAAGAACTCGGCATAATATACAGAATAACGAATAAGTTGTTTCGAAGTAAGATTGTTGTCCAGCAGGTGGCACTTTGCGGAACGCTTATTGAGAAATACTGTCGAGATGATTCCCCGCCATGCCCACGGTCAGTAGGCGACACCGATGGGCTTGGAAAGGCCGCCGTCCGCCGGATGGGACGTTAAGCCGTGGCCCCGTGTGCGGGAGAGCCATACGCTGTGCACGTTAAAGAACACGCTGGATGGCCTTGACGGGAGGCTACCATCTGTCTCCCAACAGCTGTTCCAGTGGGTCCCCTCCCCCAACCTTCTCTGAGCCTTCGGGGTCCATGTGACCTGGCCATTTAGCCCATGGTGTGCAAAAAAGTGCCGCTCAGAGGTAAAACAACCCAACCCTGTCGAGATGACGTCATGTCTATGGATAATGCCCTGGAATTTTCTTTCACGAAACGTAATTTCAGCAATGAAAAGAATTAAATGTTTGAAGTCCACATACTATGTACATGATAGCTTACAGAGGCGCGAATTTGAAATATTCGAAAGGGTCTTCAGTTGTTTATAAATGACCGTTCGATTTGTTTTTTAATTTTGGAGGTTCAGTTTGGAAGTATGACAGCAAGAACTTGCATTATACTGACTAAATTATAAACAAATGTATTTATAGTATGATACATTTGCATCATATGTAGTATATACAATGCATATAATATGATACAAATGTACACAGTATGAGAGCAACATTGTTGCATCATACTGACTAAATTATAAACAGATTTATATAACTAATAGCGTCGTTTTTAAAACTTATTTTGAATCATTAACTAAAACTCATGTTTCTACATCATGCTGATTTAATTTTGAAGCTCTGTTCAGTACCTCTGTATGAGAATAACATTAAAATAAATAAAAATAAATACCCCCTCAAGCAGCTGCTTGCCACAGAGGTCTGACAGGAGCCTGTCAGTTTATATGCCATAGTAGAAGGTCTGAGAGGATGGCAGGCCCTCAGCAGAAAAACGACACAAACAGCTATGCCTTACCCGGGGCTTAGCCGCTTGAAATTCAATCCCAGTTAGCAACTACTTGCAATACACTACAGTAAATAAAAAATGCAACAATTGCAAGAAATTATGCAACTGTGATGAAATTTAGAGACGAGGAGGTATATGGAAAGGCATGGAAATTATTAGGGTTGCAAGATGATCGAAACGATTGGACAGGGGCGAGCTGACGTCACAGGTGCGGAGCGATAAAACACGGACAAAAGCAACCAAAGCTCCCTGGTTGACAAAACGTTGTGGAAATTGTTGTAAACCGCTGAAGATGCAATTACCCAGACGTCGACAGTTGTTCCAACAGTTAGCAAACTTTGAGCGTGGAAGAATCATCGGCCTTAGAGAAGCTGGTTTGCCGTACACAAATGTGGCCAACCTCGTTGGCAGAAATCCTAGCACCATCGTACACATATGGCGCCAGTGGGTTCAAAAGAATCCAGCACACGTCGACAAAGATCAGGGAGATGACGTATGACCACGGAGAGACAGGACCGCGATTTGCGACTCATGGCATTGCGTGACAGATTCGCGACTACAACGCAACTGCAAAGGGACTGGCAACAGGTAACACATCGAAACCTACCAGGCAGAGGGTAAACAACAGGCTTTTACAGTTTTCATTGAGGGGGAGGTGGTGCTCAGTCGGTAGCGCGCCAGGCTCGTAATCTGTAGTTCCCAGGTTCGAGTCCCAGCTGGGTCAGCGTTGAGATTTATCTCCGCAAAACTCCCCGCCCTGCCCACGGTCAGTAGGGAACACCATTGGGGTTGGAAAGGCCGCAGTCCGTCGGATGGGACGTTAAGCCGTAGCCCCGTGTGCGGGAGAGCCATACCCTGTGCACGCTAAAGATGTGCACGCTGGATGGCCTTGACGGGAGGCTACCATCTGTCTCCCAACAGCTGTTACAGTGGGTCCCCTCCCCCAACCTTCTCTGAGCCTTCGGGGTCCATGTGACCTGGCCATTTAGCCCATGGTGTGCAAAAAAGTGCCGCTCAGAGGTAAAACAACCCAACCCAGTTTTCATTGCAAGCCTATCATCTGTCACGTCAGTGGTGTCGCCTCAGACAGAACTGGAGCGAACAAGAGTGGAATATTTTGGTGTTTAGTGACGAATCTCGTTTTTGTCTTGGTCAGCACGACGGTAGACAACGTGTTCGCCATCATACAGGGGGACGGAACGCCACCCAGTACGTGCACAGTCGTCACACAGCTCCAGCACCTGGTATCTTGGGTAGGGTGCCATTAGTCGACTAGTCGGTCAGAACTGGTCATCATAAGGGGATCTCTAACCGCCCAACGATATGTTTCCAACATTTTGTAGCCAGTGGCTGTCCCATTTGTTCAGCAGCACAGAATCTTTTACCAGCATGAAAACGCCCAACCCTATACAACCCACATTTGTCTGCAGTCTCTACACAAGCAAAATGTTTAGGTACTACCATGGCCAGCACGCTCGCCATATCTTTCACCTATTAAACACGTCTAGGACATGATGGGCCGACAGCTCCAACAGATAAAATCCATCCCCTTTGCAGTTCCAATGGTTTGGCGTAAGCCAACTAGTCCCTTGCATGATTCCTAGGGACGGGGGTGGCTCAGTCGGTAGCGCGCCAGGCTCGTAATCTGTAGTTCCCAGGTTCGAGTCCCAGCTGGGTCAGCGTTGAGATTTATTTCCGCAAAATTCCCCGCCCTGCCTACGGTCAGTAGGAGACACCGATGGGCTTGGAAAGGCCGCCGTCCGTCGGATGGGACGTTAAGCCGTGGCCCCGTGTGCGGGAGAGCCATACCCTGTGCACGTTAAAGAACACGCTGGATGGCCTTGACGGGAGGCTACCATCTGTCTACTAACAGCTGTTCCAGTGGGTCCCCTCCCCCAACCTTCTCTGAGCCTTCGGGGTCCATGTGACCTGGCCATTTAGCCCATGGTGTGAAAAAAATTGCCGCTCAGAGGTAAAACAACCCAACCCAACCCATGATTCCTATTTTTGTTTAACTAAAGTGTCGGGCTTTTCAAAAAAGAACAAAAGCAAAATACAATATCGGAATATGCCTTCAGCCATAAGGACAGTTCCTCATGGAGAAGATCTCCCTATACCAACACCTCCAACCAACTTGGGAGAAGACTGATTCACATTCATCAGAGGAAGACTTTGAGGCACATGCAGATCCTGATCCTACATACATCCCTAAAAAGTTAGACGAGCCTGATCTGATTCAGCAAAATGAACTAAATAATCTTGTTCGAGACCTAGGATTTTCCAAACAACAATCTGAGGTTTTAGGTTCAAGACTTCAAGAGACTTCTTATGGTAAGTGTACCAGAGTTTCTCTGTTCAGAAAGATAAATTTGGTTTTATCTGCTCATTACGAGGTGCAAGATGGTTTGTGTTTCTCCACAGATATTTCAGGGCAGATGGAAGAAAATGGAACAACTCACGACCCTAAGGAATGGCGTCTTTTAATAAATTCGTCAAAATTCAGCTTAAAAGCTCTGCTTTTGTATAAAGGAAACCAAAAACCTTCCATTCCAGTGATATACGCTGTGGGAATGAAGGAAACTTATCAAAGCATGGAAAAAATGCTCACTACTATAAAACATTACCAGTTTAAGGGGACAATATGTGGTGATCTAAAAGTCATATCTCTCTTGTTCGGGCTACAAGGAGGCTTCACAAAATTTTGCTGCTTCCTGCGTCTGTGGGACAGCAGAGCCAGAAAGGAACACTCCAAGACGAAAGACTGGCCCAAAAGAGATGTTTTTATTCCTGGAAAGCATAATATGAGGTATAGGCCTCTAGTTGACCCCTCTGATGTTCTGCTCCCACCACTACACATCAAACTGAGGCTTACGAAAAACTTTATAA
Organism: Ryuthela nishihirai; assembly: GCA_038380435.1. NCBI lineage: Eukaryota > Metazoa > Arthropoda > Arachnida > Araneae > Heptathelidae > Ryuthela > Ryuthela nishihirai. The sequence continues at coordinate 17,182,619 of JAWZYU010000001.1, read as the reverse complement.
AAGCTATGGACAAAACTGGTAAAGAGTTCTTGCATTTGAAGGAAACATTTTCAAGAGTAAATGATGCCAAACTCAAAGAAGGGATCTTTGTTGGTCCTCAGATCAGGAGGCTACTGAATGATACTGTATTTGAATTAAAACTGAATATGAAGGAGGGCACTGTATGAAAATCCTTCGCGTCTATGGTCCAGGGTTTTCTGGGGAATCACAAAGAAGAAAGCCACCATCAGCTCATTCAAGATTTTCTCAAAAAATATGAACTCTCGGAAATGAATGAAGCCATGAAGCTCTGAACTCTTGGGAAAACTACAGTCTCGGGGTCTTTGTGACTTGGCCAATTTGGTCCGGCCTCTTTCCCAATCCCTTACCATGCTGGTTCAAGACAAATGATTACACGGCGTTGATGACGTCAGCATGGGCTCTCACAGCACTTGGATTGGTTTCTACACAAACTATTAAAATTGCTATTTCCGTTTCGGCAGATTTTGGTACCCTATTATTCCCAAGATACTTGAACGAATGGTCCCATATTTCATAAGAGGTTAACACCTGTGTGACTCCATGCTCCGCTAAAAAAATCACGTGCCTACCTAAAATGGGCCGCCTTAATATAATAATATCTTAGGGAAAGTGGGGGATCTGGAACCGACAGCATATTTACCTTTCGTTACGACTCTCACTTTCACAATTAGGGAGCAGTAAATGGCAAAAGTGTATTTGTCAGCCACTTCTTTTTCTCGTAGGTATAGCTCGATAAATATGTTTACTTCTATCAAGCTCCCCCTTTTGGAATTTCGATTTGAAATTCGGCACTACAACTCGGGAGACAACAAGAAACATTCTGAGAAATTTTTAAGTGTCTACCATGATTTTCCGATGAGTTGTTGCTACTACAAATACCCAGACAGACAAAGCTCTTATTATTATAGATCAGTGTCTCGCAAACTTTTTTACTCTGCGGCACACTGAATCTAATTTTTTTTCCGCGGCACACCTAAAAAAGAATTTTTGATGGTTACGTAAAAAGAGGAAAATTGAAGTTTCGTGAAATGCATTTTATTTAAAATAAATATAATAATAAATATAATTAATCATAACTCGGTGTTTGTTTTAAATATTTGTCCATTCTATGGCTTAAAATAAACAAAAATTAATACCAAAATATGGAAAAAGCTTGATAAATACTTACAAGATCCCAGTTGATAAAATCTGAAAGATTTTTATTAAAGCACGTCGATAGCACTTCGATATTAAAGCACGTCGATATTAAAGCACGTCGATAACACAAGTCAAGTCAAAATGAAATCTTTGGAATATCTAGTGTCAATTTGAAAATCTCTCGCAGCACACTACTGTGCCGCGGCACACAGTTTGCGAGACACTGTTATAGATTAATTGTAATAATGCTTAAGCTTTAGTTTATTTAACTAAGAATTTGAATTACCGAAATACACTTTTGTGATTCTTTGTTTTGTGCAGAAGGTGCGTGGATCCTTGGCAACGTTGATATATTTTCAAACGAAAGCGAAATGATAGCTATGTGTAATCAGCACAGTTCCATCCCACTTTAATCGTTAAAGCTATGCTAAATATTTCGAAACTATCACAGAAGTAGTCTAATGAGATCGCCCCTACTATCAGCTCCAGAACATCAATATTTTCATTACGCTCATCATTAATCTAGCTCTTAGGTTTCAGAGACTCTTAATTTTCTGACACTTGATGTGTTTTTCGAGCTCTTGCTCATATTAATCTAACACTCAGCGTTCTCCTGTTAATCCTGCATTACGTTACCTCTACTCTTGTTCTATCTCGGCTTTAAGGATCACTTGTCTCATTATACTGTGTAATTATCCAGCCACTATCGATTTCAATATTGCGGTTACAATGACTGACCTTAATGTTCCCCACTGTTCTGTTATATGTCGTCTACTCTTATTATACAGATATTACATCGTTGCCTCGTGGATAAATATAAAGCCCATTTTCCCTAATTAATCCCATGCCACGGAATATACGAATTTAATTAGCGATACCCCAACAATAACATTGTATAAATTTATGTTACTTCGTCAATTTTCATAGTCTTTAGTCAATTTCAGTGGTCAGAGTACTGAAGAGTTTATTCAGCTAGCAAGCAAGCAATTCATTATTTCATAATGACATCAGCAAGCTTGCGTGAGATTCCCTTTGAGAAAAGGAACAACGATGTTAACCGCCGCTCACTAAATTTGCTGTAAGCCGTTGCCCCATGGGTAGGAAAGCCATACACCGGGCACGTTGAAGAGCATACTGGATGGCCTTTCAGGTACACTTCTGTCTGTCTCCTGATAGTGAGCTGTTTACTATTCAACTGCACGTCTTTGAGATCCTTGAGACTAATCATTTGGCTCACTGTGGCACAAAAGAGCCTCTCAGATAAAAAAACAACCAAGTCAATTAATCATCATTGCTTATGGTTCAAACAACGTATCACTACAGACAAGCCCGTATCTAGAAAAAAATAAGTGATTTTTTTTTTTGGGGGGGGGGCAGGAAAAATATCAATCTAGAAAAAAGTAAAGGTGGGTGGGAGATTGAATTTCCATAATAGTATAAAACAATTCCTCTCTGTTTTAGAGATTTCAAAATTTTTGGGTTGGGTTGGGTTGTTTTCTTCTGAGCGGCACTTTTTTGCACACCATGGGCTAAATGGCCAGGTCACATGGACCCCGAAGGCTCAGAGAAGGTTGGGGGAGGGGACCCACTGGAACAGCTGTTGGGAGACAGATGGTAGCCTCTCGTCAAGGCCATCCAGCGTGTTCTTTAACGTGCACAGGGTATGGCTCTCCCGCACACGGGGCCACGGCTTAACGTCCCATCCGACGGACGGCGGCCTTTCCAAGCCCATCGGTGTCCCCTACTGACCGTGGGCAGGGCGGGGAATTTTGCGGAGATAAATCTTAACGCTGACCCAGCTGAAACTCGAACCTGGGAACTACAGATTACGAGCCTGGCGCGCTACCGACTGAGCCACCCCCGTCCCAAATTTTTGGGAAAAATGTATGAAAAATTCAATAGCTTAATAATAAGGTTTTGGCTCTAATTAACCTTACCATAATTCTCAGATGGAGAGATGAGCGTTCTTGCCTTGTATATGTTGCTTTTCAGTAACTGCAATGACCTCCGACTTTTAAATTTCATAATGAAAACTTTTTAATAGCATTTAAAGCAAATTTTTATGTTTTATGGCTGAAGATTGCCACATTCATCTTTTTTACAATGAATCCTAACCATTTTTTCCCCAAGAAATTCAGGCATTAACTCTTTATTTAGATGTGAATTCAATTGAAAAGATTTCCCAACAGAGCAGCAAACATTGGTTTCAACTGTTTTTATTCCTGTTAGAATATTAGTTATTTAATTCAGATCCCTTGGATTAGATTTTTTTTCATACGTGCTGAATGAATATTTTTGTTTTAACAAATTCATCTTTTTCATTTCAAAAACTGCAAGAAACTTTTTTTCAGACAGATATCTAAATTTGGGTTGCAAACTATCTTTTCTTGCGAAAGACTTTCTTCTGAAATGATGCCCTTCCTACTTTCTTGATGTCAAAATGTCCTTTTTTCCATAAAATTTCACGAAGAAAGAAAATTTCGAAAATTTTAAGATTTGTTTCGCACACGAAACCCTGTTGAACGACGAGACGTGAAACACGATTATGTGCGTGCAAGCAAGATGAATCAGATGTAGCTCTCTGATCATATCTGCTTCATACAACTCTTTCATGTGTTTGGGTTGGGTTGTTTTACCTCTGAGCGGCACTTTTTTGCACACCATGGGCTAAATGGCCAGGTCACATGTACCCCGAAGGCTCAGAGAAGGTTGGGGGAGGGGACCCACTGGAACAACTGTTGGGAGACAGATGGTAGCCCCCGTCAAGGTCATCCAGTGTGTTCTTTAACGTGCACAGAGTATGGCTCTTCCGCACACGGGGCCGCGGCTTAACGTCTCATCCGACGGACGGCGGCCTTTCCAAGCCCATCGGTGTCCCCTGCTGACCGTGCGCAGGGCGGAGAATTTTGCAGAGATAAATCTCAACCCTGACCCAGCTGGGACTCGAACCTGGGAACTACAGATTACGAGCCTGGTGCGCTAGCAACTGAGCCACCCCCGCCCCTTCTTTCATGTGTGAATGTGCTTTTAGAATTTAGAAAAAGTGTTGGTTGGCAACGTAGAAGTTGGCCACAAATGAAGGAGAGTACGAGTAAGTAACTCCCATAGATAAATGGTTAAAATAAAACGATAACCTGTTTCAGTCAGAGCCCGAACTTCAAAAGTACCATTCACCATTCCCGTTTAGTAAAATCAAGTTTAATGAATGTAACTTAAGTTTCACTTATTAACGTTGCATTAGCATGCAATTTTGCATTAGCATGCAATAATACAGTAAACACACGGTTATCCGGCATGCATAAGGAATGGGAGTTGCCAGTTAGAAGAATCCTTCGGTTGCATGAGATATATTTTTATAGAAACCGAAGATATTCAAACTTTAGTTAAAATAAAAATGCATTTAAAAACAATGATAATAAAAATGAAGTACAATGCCCTCAATACAAAGGTAAATATATAAAAATATAATTGTTTTTCTTAGCGTCTTAGCATGAAAGTTACAATGCATGAAAGACGACGCCAGCGGCATCCGGGAGAACTACCACGTGCATTGAAATTTTCCGTATGAAGTTCAAATGTTCAATTTGAAATTTATTCCGCATAATCGGGAGTTTACTGTACAAAGAACAGTATAAATAATGACTTACAGTAGCAAGTGACAATACCTCGAATATTTGCATTATTTACGCATTATGGGTGAAAGGATACTAGAAAAAGCAAAGTTTACCTAAGTATCCTTCCTTGGAAAAATAAAAAGTTAACAACCTATAGCTAATTCAAAAGAAATGAAAAATCCAAAGAACCCTAAATTTGTTATTCACTGGACGAAATCAAAATCTCTGATTCTGTTTGACATGATTTCTGCTTTCATTTATTTTTTTCAGGGGTAACTATCCAAAGATTTTTTAGTATAAAAAGTGCTTTCATATTTTCGATACTAACAATATACACATTTAGAATTTTAACAATTTCAAAATTTGCAGTTTTCTAGAGATGGAAGGTTCGAACTATTAGAAGATTTCGAGAGTGTGAATCTTAAATATTTTATTAGTCTAAATCTTTCATGCATACAATGAACCAAATGATGAATCTTAGATATTGTATTATATCTAAAGGTTGGCTTTTTACCTAACCAACCTTTAGATAAAACAAAGAGATGTTCTCCTTCAGATAGATTTGGGTTGGGTTGTTTTACCTCTGAGCGGCACTTTTTTGCACACCATGGGCTAAATGGCCAGGTCACATGGACCCCGAAGGCTCAAAGAAGGTTGGGGGAGGGGACCCACTGGAACAGCTGTTGGGAGACAGATGGTAGCCTCCCGTCAAGGCCATCCAGCGTGTTTTTTAACGTGCACAGGGTATGGCTCTCCCGCACACGGGGCCACGGCTTAACGTCCCATTCGACGGACGGCGGCCTTTCCAAACCCATCGGTGTCCCCTACTGACTGTGGGCAGGGCGGGGAGTTTTTGCGGAGATAAATCTCAACGCTGACCCAGCTGGGACTCGAACCTGCGAACTACAGATTACGAGCCTGGCGCGCTACCGACTGAGCCCCCCCCCCCCCCTTCAGATAGATCTATAACAAATATTAGCAAGATAATGACCGCACTAAGCACAACAACCAGCCGATAACTGTCAAACAAGTTTTGGCTATATTTTTATATAATTAGCTGGGGGTGCTACGTGAATATTTCATCGACCTATCAACATTTCCGAGTAGCATGGCTCAGGGGATGGCTCAGTTGATAGCATGCCAGGCTATCAACTTCGTAATATGCAGTTCCAACTGTCCCAGTGCTGAGCTTAATCTCTGCTAAGCCGCACCCTGCCCTCAAAAGTAGGACCACCTTGCCTTAGTCAGTAGGAGAGAACAGTGGGCTCGAAAAAGCCGTGGTCCGTTAAACCATGGCGACGTGTGCACGAGAACCTTTGCACGTTGAAGAACACGCTAAATGACCTTAACGCGAGGCTATCATCTGTATCCTAGTGGATCCTTTTCATTAATCTTATCTGAGTCCTTCGGATCCTGGGAAGCGGGGATGGCTTAGTCGGTAGGGCACCGGGTTCATAATCTGCAGTTCCCAGGTTCGAATCCCACTGAATCAGCGTTGAGATTTATCTGCATAAAACTCCTTGCCCTGTCCTAGGTTAGTAGGGGATATATATGGACTTGAAAGGACGCCATCTATCGGGTGGGACGTTAAGCCTGGTCAGTGTGCGGGAGAACCATAGACTGTGCACGTTAAAGAACATGCTGGATGGGTTTGACAGGAGGCTACCATCTATGTTCTAACATCGGTCCAGTGAGTCCCGTCCCCAACCTTCTTGGAGTCCTTGTGACCTGGCCATTTACCCCATTGTGTGCAAAAACAGTTCCACTCGGAGGAAAACAATCTTATCCCTGGTATTCTTGGGCCCTGACCATTTAACCCCCTGTGTTAAAAAATGTTCTGCATAGATGTAAAACAACCGAGTGCTGAGAGCAGATTTCTTTTTAAGCCAAAACAATAATGTCACATCAAGGGATTCAAAATTAAGGCTTTGACACAAACCAATTTGCTCGCCATGAATTTGTTAACGTCACACTTGTATTTGATTTAAAGCCAAGAACTAGATTCATCAGCGGCCTGCTCTGCTGTGGCAAGGAATGTTTAAAACTAGTTCATTTAGAGTTATCTGCTGGAAGAATTGCGATTTCGACAGAGGACGAATGCATAAAAAGAACGGGAGCTGTTTATCGCGTGCGACAAAATGCAGAAGGTGAGCTGGACGCTTATGAAGAGTGAAACAGCTTCAGCGTCGAGAGAGACACGCGAAATGGCGTGATGAGGACTTAACAGTTTTAGCGAGTTGATTATTCATAAACATATGACGTAGAAAAACATATTGGGAAAAAAAGACTTCAAAGAGTTCACAAGACGAAGTGTAGTCGGTCTTTTCCTCTTCCATTAAAGAAAACACACGAACAGGCTGAAATATTCTTATTTGTTTTTATTGTATCGTAAATTTGGGTATTTTTAGTAATCTTGGTGCTGAAATGTGTGAAATTGAAAAACTTTGCATAGGTTTCTTACAATATTTTAAGTATATAATTGTCATATTTCTGAATTTCTTTATTTCAGCTCGTTTATATTAAAAAAGCAATTGTAGTCCCTTTATTGTCTGTTCATCTATAGCTATTAAACTTTTTTATTATAAGAGATACAACACGAAAAATTCTAATATTATTCTAATAGCCAAAGAATCTAATATTAATCTACTAGCTAAGAGGAGTCTGTAGCCATAGAGTCTAATATTTTTTTAATAGCTAGCATTAGTCTGTAGCCGCAGTCTAATATTATTCTAATAGCTAACAGGAGTCTGTAGCCACAAAGTCTAATATTATTCTAATAGCTAACAGGAGTCTGTAGCCACAAAGTCTAATATTATTCTAATAGCTAACAGGAGTCTGTAGCCAGAAATATAATAGTATTCTAACAGCTAACACAGGTCTTTAGCAATAGAGTCTAATATTATTTTAATAGCAAACAAGAGTCTTTAGCCATTGAGTCTAATATTATTTTAATAGTTAAAAAGAGTCTTTAGCCACAGAGTCTAACATTATTTTAATAGCTAACAGGAGTCTTTAGCCACAGAGTCCAATATTATTTTAATAGCTAACAGTAGTCTTTATCAACAGAGTCTAATATTATTTTAAAAACTAACAGGAGTCTTTAGTAACAGAGTCTAATATCATTTTAAGAGTTAACAGGAGTCAGCGAGTATAATACACCATAGGGAAGATCTCCGAAGAAGGCGAGACCTCAGCAGAAGGACAATGCAGGAAACAAACACCCATATCTTATCACGGGATCGAATCCACATTCCTCTGATCAGTAGCCAACCGCGCTAAACATTCAGCCACCAATAAAAAAAGTGATTTTTGGGTTGGTCCTTTGATCAAAAAATTAGTAATAAAAATATGATATTAAGATTAACGTTTTTGGAATCTTTGAATAATTTGAATTTACATTGCTAGAGCGTCCTATGTTTCGAAAATGGGAAACCTCTAAACGTAAATTGCAAATAGTACATTCGTGCTAGGAAAGTAAAAATTTGGGAATGCATAGGTCAAGGGTTCTTTAATTTCACACAAAAAATAAACGCAAAAAATTTCACACAAAAACAACCGCACAAAATTGCACTAAAAAAAAAACCGCACAAAATTGCACTAAAAAAAAAACCGCACAAAATTGCACTAAAAAAAAACCGCACAAAATTTCACACAAAAACAACCACACAAAATTTCGTACAAAAACAACCACGCAAAATTTCGCACAAAAACAACCACGCAAAATTTCGCACAAAAACAACCGCACACAATTTCACACAAAAAATAAACGCAAAAAATTTCACACAAAAACAACCGCACAAAATTGCACTCAAAAAAAAAAACCGCACAAAATTGCACTCAAAAAAAAACCCGCACAAAACTTCACACAAAAACAACCACACAAAATTTCGTACAAAAACAACCACGCAAAATTTCGCACAAAAACAACCGCACACAATTTCACACAAAAAATAAACGCAAAAAATTTCACACAAAAACAACCGCACAAAATTGCACTCAAAAAAAAAAAACCGCACAAAATTGCACTCAAAAAAAAAACCGCACAAAATTGCACTAAAAAAAAACCGCACAAAACTTCACACAAAAACAACCACACAAAATTTCGTACAAAAACAACCACGCAAAATTTCACGCAAAAACAACCGCACACAATTTCACACAATAATAATTAAATAAAAATTTCACACAAAAACAAATACATAAAATTTAACACAAAAACAATTACATAAAATTTCACACAAAAACAACCACACAAAATTTCGTACAAAAACAACCACGCAAAATTTCGCACAAAAACAACCGCACACAATTTCACACAAAAAATAAACGCAAAAAATTTCACACAAAAACAACCGCACAAAATTGCACTCAAAAAAAAAAAACCGCACAAAATTGCACTCAAAAAAAAAAACCGCACAAAATTGCACTAAAAAAAAAACCGCACAAAACTTCACACAAAAACAACCACACAAAATTTCGTACAAAAACAACCACGCAAAATTTCACGCAAAAACAACCGCACACAATTTCACACAATAATAATTAAATAAAAATTTCACACAAAAACAAATACATAAAATTTAACACAAAAACAATTACATAAAATTTCACACAAAAACAACCACACAAAATTACACACGAAAACAACTACACAAAAACTAGTAAACAATGACAATATAAGCCGACCCCGCGCACTGCACAAAAGCAAAGTCACTTCTCAACTTCCTTTTAAATAAATATACTTTTTAAATTGTCTGTTGTAGCGCAAACATAACGCATTTCCAAACTGCACACTTATCTTGTGACAACCATAATCAGCTTTCAATTATTGCACGTGAACATTATTATACTTATATTTAGTGTATGAAAAATTTCAATTAATTAAATTACTACACATCGAGTGCTTTTGGTGCTGCTCTGCGACCTTGAAATTCAATCTGTATTGTTGGCAACACCGAGCGGCAGTGTGTCTGCAAATAAATGCACCATGAGTAATTTTTGGAATCCTGCCATACAATACGGATAATCGAGTTTTGACTCTATAATGATTTGAGGGTTGGGTTGTTTTACCTCTGAGCGGCACTATTTTGCACACCATGGGCTAAATGGCCAGGTCATATGGACCCCGAAGGCTCAGAAAACGTTGGGGGAGGGGACCCACTGGAACAGCTGTTGGGAGACAGATGGTAGCCTCCCGTCAAGGCCATCCAGCGTGTTCTTTAACGTGCACAGGGTATGGCTCTCCTGCACACGGGACCACGGCTTAGCGTCCCATCCGACGGACGGCGGCCTTTCCTAGCCCATCGGTGTCCCCTACTGACCGTGGGCAGGGCGGGGAATTTTGCGGAGATAAATCTCAAAGCTGACCCAGCTGGGACTCGAACCTGGGAACTACAGATTACGAGTCTGGCGCGCTACCGACTGAGCCACCCCCGCCCAATGATTTGAGGTAGTTTATTGGAAGGTTAATATGCATGTTTATGATCCTGACAAATTTTGTTAGTCTAAAAAGTTCTTTTCTTAGGATTTTTAAGCAATAAATCTTCAAGTACTCTGCTGAGTAAAAGTATTAACTTTTAGTCTCAAACTGTTTTTTTTTGCCTTTAATTGTTTCAAGCTGTAAGCGATATACAGATTACTTGCCGTATAATTTGACATTGCATATCATAAATGATTATTTGGTAATTAGCAGTGGATATTTCCAAATTCTGGAGGTAATATACATATGTGAGTAAAATCAGCATTTTGTATGGATTGTATTGAAACTGCAAAATAATAGTTATCGCAGTTAAGGCATCGACTTGTAACATATAGTCTTGTCATATATGCCAACATTGCACATATCTCGACAAATAAGAGGGGCGGAGGTGGCTCAGTCGGTAGCTCGCCAGGCTCGTAATCTGTAGTTCCCAGGTTCGAGTCCCAGCTGGGTCAGCGTTGAGATTTATCTCCGCAAAATTCCCCGCCCTGCCCACGGTCAGTAGGGGACACCGATGGGCTTGGAAAGGCCGCCGTCCGTCGGATGGAACGTTAAGCCGTGGCCCCGTGTTCGGGAGAGCCATAGCCTGTGCACGTTAAAGAACACGCTGGATGGCCTTGACGGGAGACTACCATCTGTCTCCCAACATCTGTTCCAGTGGGTACCCTCTCCCAACCTTCTCTGAGCCTTCGGGGTCCATGTAACCTGGCCATTTAGCCCATGGTGTGCAAAAAAGTGCCGCTCAGAGGTAAAACAATTCAACTCAACTCGACTCGACAAATAAGTCTCCCGTCGCCACTGAAGTGTTGAAATTGACAGCTGGCGAGCAGCTATAGCAGTGGTTCTTAAACTATTTTCAGCCAAACCTTTGAAAATTCTATAATAATTAACTATTTTACGGAAACAGTAATGGAAAAGATTTATAGTAGGAACCTAGAATTATATTTTGTTATTAAAATTAGATATATTAGATTTCGAATGTATTATTAAAATTTTTCCCCGTTTGCTGCCGTGTTTTGTTTTCCATTCTTCCAAGAAACTTTTTATAGGGGTTCCACATAAAAAATACATATATTACTTGGGGTTCCCGGGCGTGAAAAAGGTTTAATGAACACTGAGCTATAGGATATAAATATCATACAAATGACGAAATTGTATGCTACTTATGAATGTATACAATGAAAACACATCGTATACCTTCTGTCTTATAAGAATAAAAGGAAATAATATGTCCTAAGCAACCAAAGGTCGTTCTCCTCCCACAATGAACATTTACCCTTTTTTTTTTTATTATTCCTATGGAAGGGAATAGATGAAAATTCAGTTTCCACTGTTCTTGGAGATTGCCTTTTTTGCAGAATCTAGAACGCTAGTTTCCGATGGGAACGTTTTGGAAATTTAGGACGAGGGGAGATTCTTGTTTTCGGCAAAAATCCATTAAATAAATTATCGAAAATAGGTCTTAACTAGGTCGAAACTAGGTAGAAACATAGTTATGTTTGTTTTGTTTCGGCAGAAAACCCTTTGAAATTCATGGATACAATATTAAAATAAACGCGAATTTGTATACACGGAATATATTAATTTAACTAGTTTTATAAAAAAAATTCAATGAAGGGGCATTTGGAAGGGCTGAGTTAGGTTGCGTTACTTCTGACCAGCACTTTTTTTGCATAAAATGGACTAAATGGACACATCACGAGGATTCCTAAAGCTGAGAGAAGGTTTGGGGGAAGGTTTCGTTCCTTCGACCAGTGTCGAAGGAACGAAGATTGACGAAGGAGAACCTTTGGACACCTGTTAGGACACAGATGGTAGCTTCCCGTCAAAGCCATCCAGCGTGTTGTTTAATATGCCCAGCTTAACGATCTCCCCCATGCGGGGACACAACTTAACGTCCTATCCGATGAATGGCGGTTTTTCCAAGCCCATTGGTGTCCTCTATCGATCAAGAGCAGAGCGGGTAGTTTTGCGGAGATGAAATCTCAACGCTGGACCACTCGAACGTGGGAACTGCAGATTCATCATCATCATCCTCAAGCAGCCATGGATTACGGAGGTCCAACCAGACCGTGCAATTTAGGTCTCCAAACAAGTCTGTTCTGAACTACATCTACTGCATCTGGCCACTGCACACCAATTCTAATAAGGTCCTGTTTGACATTGTCCTAGGTCTCCCCCTCTTTCTGAGGCCTTTAGAAACACTGTTCATACCCTATACGCCAATCTATAATCATTCATACGGGCAACATGGCCAAACCATCGGAGTCTCTCTCTACACAATATGCTGCTCAAAGGAGGTTGCAAACTCCTTTGCGTAACCTCATCATTAGTTACAAAGTTAAACCACCTAATACCCAAGATACTATGTAAGCATCTAGAATCAAAAGCATCTAATTTCCTGCTATCTTGTTTACACAGCGTCCAAGTTTCACTACCATAACTAACCCTAGAAAGAACCAAACTATTATACAATCTAATTTTAGTTTTTAGGTGTTTACGCCTATTTCTCCACAATCTCCATAGATTCTAAAAAGCCCCGGCAGCAATCCCTATTCGTCTGTTAATCTCATGCCGTACATCACCATTATCTGTTACATAGCCCCCAAGATAATTAAACTGTGACACCTGCTCAAGACTGCAACCATTCAGATTAACTGAATCACAGCCTGCCTGACCAATTTTCATCATTTTAGTTTTCTCTCTGTTTATAACCAAACCTACTCTACTACCAGTCTCATCAACAGCTCGAATGAAAGAGTTCATCTCATCAACATCATTTGCCAAAAGGGCTAAATCATCAGCATAATCTAAATCAGAAATTTTCGTATCTCCAGCCCATTTAAGGCCAAAATCATTCCCTTGAAGTGAATTTCACATAACATAATCAATAACCAAACTAAAGAGAATAGGAGACAAAATGCACCGTTGTCAAACACCACAAGTAATGCTAAACTAATTACTACAAGCCTTACCAACTCTCACACACGACTTAGTGTTATTATAGAGAGCTTTCATTATGTTAACTAGATTACGAGAGAGCTATCGATATCTTGGTTATTCAGAATTACGCAAATTACATTCAATCAATTATTTGATATATTTAAATAAAAATTGGGATAGTGGCAGAAATAGAAATTTTCCTATTCGTGAAAGATTATTTGAAACAAATTTAATAAATGAAGTTCCGGTTAAGAAAAATATTTTTTCTTAGCATTATGATTTCTTGGCTTACAGACTATAAGAGGTTACTAACTTATCTTAAGCTTAACATAACGTTAAAAAATATTCTTTTGCTTTATGAAATTATATCAGTCATGACTTCAATGTATAACTAACACGACTAAAATGCTTTTACGTTTATCTTAGATAATTATCAATGTTTAAAATTGAGGACGACTCTACTTACAAGGCAAAATTTTTATTTTTTAACGTAGTCATATTAACAATTAAAACGGGGACGGGGTGGTTCAGTCGGTAGCGCGCCAGGCTCGTAATCTGTAGTTCCCAGGTTCGAGTCCCAGCTGGGTCAGTGTTGAAACTTATCTCCGCAAAATTCCCCGCCCTTCCCACGGTCAGTAGGGAACACCAATGGGGTTGGAAAGGTCACCGTCCGTCGGATGGAACGTTAAGCCGTGGCCTCGTATGCGAGAGAGCCATACCCTGTGCATGCTAAAGATGTGCACGCTGGATGGCCTTGACGGGAGGCTACCATTTGTCTCCTAACAGCTGTCCCAGTGGGTCCCCTCACCCAACCTTCTCCGAGCCTTCGAAGTCCATGTGACCTGGCCATTTATCCCATGGTGTGCAAAAAAAAGTGCCGCTCAGAGGTAAAACAACCAACAATTAAAACGTTAGTGTTAACTCACAGACCAGTATTAACTCGAGAGGGGATACCCGATGTCGTTGAATAGATAATACGAATAATATCATAAACATAAAATATATCTACAATGTTTTTAATGTTTTGAATGTCACTAATAGCCATTGAACGAAATCCTATTCCCTATGCAAAGCCATTGAATCTCTTAATGACTCACAATTTTTATTAATATGAATTCAAAAGTATGTTTTCAGTAAGTAAAAATAATAATATAATATTTACCCAATAAAATCATAATAACAATATGTTTCAGTTATATAGTGTATGGCTCTCTGTACATGGGACCACGGTACAGCGGCCTTCCCAAGCCCATCGATGTCGCCATTCTCACTGGGGGTTAGCGAAGATAAATCTGAACGAATCTGGCGCTGCCAATTGAGTTATCCTCGCCCCGAAATGCACCGATAAATTCCTATGATTGAACATTGCTGTAAGATGTTACAATTCTCTTAACTCTTTAGGGCGGGAGCTCAGTCGGTAGCGCGCCAGGCTCGTAATCTATAGTTCCCAGGTTCGAGTACTAGCTGGGTCAGTCGTTGAGATTTATCTCCGCAAAACTCCCCGCCCTGCCCACGGTCAGTCCTTTGGAGACCCTTCTCCAAAGGACTGACCGTGGGCAGGGCGGGGAGATACGGCTTAACGTCCCTCCACCGGTCTCCAAAGGACTGCCACGGTCAGTCCTTTGGAGACCGGTGGACTTGGAAAGGCCACCGTCGGTCGGATGGGACGTTAAGCCGTATCCGGCAGAGCCATATGCTGTGCACATTAAAGAACACGCTGGAAGGCCTTGACGGGAGGCTACCATCTGTCTCCCAACAATTAATCCAGTGGGTCCCCTCCCCCAATCTTCTCTGAGCCTTCGGGGTCCTTGTGACCAGGCCATTTAGCCCATGGTGTGCAAAAAAGTGCCGCTCAGAGGTAAAACAACCCAATCTTAACTCTTTACATACCTAACGGATATTATTGAAAAGAAGATTGAGGAGAATATATTAAGATACTTATCTACAGTGAATTTTTTTCGTAAATAAATAGTTTTCTACATTAAGAGCTCCTCTAATAGTGTTTCTCATGGACACAGCATATGAGTGTTGATACAACCTGTGAGATACAACATGACACAACATGTGAGTGTTCCACAACACGTGAGAACCATAAATATAAAGTATTATTTTTTCCATTTAATTTCTTTTCATATTTAAGAATTTTTGCATTTCCAATTCATACGTTTCGATATTTTTTGTGGGTCATTACAAGATATCCAACTGTGGAATGTGTCGTCCGAGTTGTTCAATTAAAGTATTTTCCACGCTCCATTACACTGATCTACTTCGCATCGGCAGTTTAACCCCCTCCCCATTTGTTCTTCCCCTTATAGAGACATTAAGCTCGCCATTTATTCTGAGCAGAGAATTCACACAACAAACTATAGAGTCCGTTGTAATGGCTACGGTTTCATCAGAAGAAAAAAAGACATCAAAATCTGCATATAATGAAGATTAGTGCTCACCTAATCACTTTAAGTGCCTCTGCCATCCAGGAAAGCTCCGAGAGACAGCGTTAATATCCGTTGAAGAGCAAACGAAATGGCGCATTTTTTCACGCGGCACTCCATCGCTTCCTCCACCTTTGCAGATAGTTTGCTAAAAATCCATTTCCCCACATGTGACCCCTGCAGCTATTCTGGCCCAACTCATTTCGTCGTTAATTACTCTTTCGCGCATAATAAACAACTCCCGTTTCGTCTGTGGTTCGAATCCGATTCCAGAGCGAGTGCACGCGTCGCAGTGGCCCTCTCCGCGCGCTGCAGATGCGGCACGAACTGCTTTAATTACATACTTCAACTACTTCCATTATGGGACTCGCGGTGTTCTTAATCCTTGTCGGGAAATCCGACGTGCTCAGCATGCTTGCCCGATGAGAAATATTGCGCTACTGACCTGGCGGGGAGGGAAGGAAATTATAGCGCGTGCGGGTCGCAGAGAAATGGAGTGTGACAACGCAGGTGCAATATGCAGCGACGGAATATGATGGGCAGCGAGACCACAGATTAAGAGAGGATCATTTATGCTCGAGACTGGTATGCACGATCTTACTGAAGCGATGAGAAATTACGATGGGCTTAATGTCTCATGCTATTCGCTGCTTATAACGATATATAGATATTAAATATTGCAGACTTTTGCCTTATGCCTTGAAACCCGACATTGAGGGCTTTTCTCCCTTTCAAAAGCCTGAAAATAATGTAAATTAAACTTAATGACCTTTCTTGTAAAGAATGAAGTAATATTAACCACTGCAATTGATTCGAGTTTGCGCAATTGGAATTGCTTGCTTTGTAAATAAATACCCCCTCAAGCAGCTGCTTGCCACAGAGGTCTGACAGCAGCCTGTCAGTTTATATGTCATAGTAGAAGATCTGAGAGGATACTATTGTGAAAATTAAGTTCAGTTAAACATGCATGTACTATTGTGAAGGTTGGGTTGTTTTACCTCTGAGCGGCACTTTTTTTTGCACACATCGTGGTAAATGGCCAGGTCACAAAGATCCCGAGAAGGTTGAGAGAGGGGACCCACTAGACAGCTGTTAGGAGACAGATGGTAGTCTCCCGTCGAGGTCATCCAAGGTGTTCTTTAACATGCACAGGGTATGGCTCTTCCGCATATGGGGCCATGGCTTAGAATTCCATTCGAAGCACGGCCTTACCAAGTCCATCGGTGTACCCCTACTGA
The DNA here is from genome assembly GCA_038380435.1 of Ryuthela nishihirai. Taxonomy (NCBI): domain Eukaryota; kingdom Metazoa; phylum Arthropoda; class Arachnida; order Araneae; family Heptathelidae; genus Ryuthela; species Ryuthela nishihirai. The sequence goes on along the minus strand of JAWZYU010000001.1, from coordinate 17,165,755 downwards.
CCGAGGGCAGTGCGGGGAGATTTGCGGAGATAAATCCGAACGCTGGCCCAGCTGGGACTCAACCTGGAAACTGCAGATTACGAGCCTGGCGCTTTACAGACTGAGAGTGCCCCTGCCGTCCCCTCCACTGCTGTAAACATTAAAATTCAGGGTTGGGTTGTTTTACTTCTGAGCGGCACTTTTTTGCACACCATGGGCTAAATGGCCAGGCCACAAGGACCCCGAAGTCTCAGAGAAGGTTGGGGGAGGGGACCGACTGGAACAGCTGTTGGGAGACAGATGGTAGCCTCCCGTCAAGGCCATCCATCGTGTTCTTTAACGTGCACAGGCTATGGCTCTCCCCCACACGGGGACACGGCTTAACGTCCCATCCGAAGGAAGGCGGCCTTTCCAAGCCCATCGGTGTCCCCTACTGACCGTGGGCAGGGCGGGGAATTTTGCGGAGATAAATCTCAACGCTGACCCAGCTGGGACTCGAACCTGGGAACTACAGATTACGAGCCTGACGAGCTACCGACTGAGCCACCCCCGCCCCCTGAAGAGACTGGTGTTGAATGATGAATGACAATAGTCCATCAATTAATCGCATGAGAGTTATATAGGGACGACACAATTTGTTCACACTATATACAGCTACGTGCTGGGAATGCGCTCAACTCCGTGGGCTTTGCTGCTTCGCTGCTGCAAACAATAATATAATGAAGTGGAGAATCGCACACTCTGCGAGTTCTCACTTTACAGACCTCAAACTCGGCGAAAGGATAGTCAACTTTTGTCTACACTGTGGTTCACTCTGAATCCACAAAACTGTTAGCAGATTCACACAACAATCCCAATTCCCTGTGGAATCGCACCCTCGCCTTCAGGAGTACCTCGAGTAAGTGATGGCGTCCTTCTGACGCTTATCGAAACTACCTTCTCGTTCGACAGCTCACCTAAAACTGTTGTCTCAAATCTCCCACCTAGCACCTCTCTGCACTTCCGTGTCACGTGACACGAAGGTTGCCAGATCACTAATTTATAGAAACATCGTTGCCAGATCACTAATTTATAGAAACATCGTTGCCAGATATTTTTTTCAGAATTTTGTAATCAACCATAGTGTTCGGATATTTTTGAGCGCCTATACGCTTCGTCACGGCACCAAAATTAATACTTTTCCTAATTAAAAATAATGAAATGAATATACAGGGTGTCTCAAAAATATAGGTAAAAACTTTTAGGGGAGGTAGATAACATCTAAAGGAAGAAGAATTGCATAGGAACCCATAACCAGAAACGTCACCGTAAGTCAATAGGCGGCGCTGTTCATCAGTGCGCTAGAGGGGAAATTTCGGATTTCCTCATTCGAGCGGTAGTCGGCTGACGAAGAGCATGCAAAGGTATTCGAACAGGGAGCTGGCAGATATGCACTTAGTGTATGGAATAGCTGAGAGCAACGGACGAGCCGCTCAACGAATGTATCAAGAACGCTTCCCACACAGACATGTACCGGGCCACCGTTTGTTGCGCGTGCGCATCAAAATTTGTGCGATTATGGGTCATTAAAAGGTAGCAGAAGTGAGGGCAGGCCACGATCGACGCGTACTCCCGCCATGGAAGAAAGTGTGTTGGATGCCGTGGAGAGTAATCCTAGTACCAGCACACGTGCCATTGCCTCTGCCTTAAGAGTGTCTCGTTGCAGTGTACAACGTGTTTTGCACGGCGAGTCTTTAGACCCCTTTCATCTCCAAAGGGTTTAGTTACTTCTCCCAGCAGATCATCCTGCACGTGTGCGTTTTGCGCAGTGTTCGTTTCGTGTTCGTTTCACAGTAAATGTGTGGGCAGGTTTGGTCGGCGACTGCTTAGTCGGGCCATACCTTTTTACCATCCCGCATGACCTACGCGAAGTATCGGATCTTTCTAGAACAGGTTCTACCAGGCTTACTTGCCCATGTTCCAGCAAATGTGAGACGCAACATGTGGTTTAAACATGATGGGGCGCCTACCCATTATGGAAGGTGTGTTCGTGCGCATTTGAACATGTCTTTTGGGCAACGATGGATTGGTCGTGCTGGACCAGTTGCCTGGCTCCCACGCTCACCCGATTTAACGAGCGTTGATTTCTTTCTGTGGGGGGTCCTCAAAGCTACCGTGTATGAATCACCTGTGGAGTCTGACATGGATCTCGTGGCAAGGCTCGTCTGCGCTGCTGCTATATCAAAGAAACTCCAGGTGTGTTCGACCGTGTCCGGCAATCAATGCTTTTTCGGTGTCACGCATGCATCGCGTCTCATGGTAGAAACTTCGAGCATCTGCTGTAACATTATGAAATGTATCATCTAGTACGCCATTTGTAATAATTATGTCTAATAAATGTTTTCCCATTAATCACTGTCTTGTGTCCTTTCAGATCTTGTACTTCTGCCACCACTTTCCCATGGCGTTTCCGGTTATGTGTTCCTATGCAATTCTCATTCCTTTAGATGTTATCTACCTCCCTTAAAAGTTTGTACCTAAAGAGTAAAAACTAAAGACTGAAAGTTAAAAAGAGTTAAAAAGAGTAAATTCACAATATGTTAATAAATTTAAAAAAAAACATTTTTTTACAATGGCAACCTTATTCCGATTTTATATGATGACAAATGATGTCATATATATTTATAAAAGAGAAAAAGATGACAAATGAATTTGTAAAAGAGAAAAAGAATGTAAGAGGACAAGAATCCAACTTTAGTTAACGAATTCTCAATATTTTTAATAAATTTATGTTTATATTTCACTTACGATTTTTTTTTCTTGGCTATTCATGCGCTATTGATGTTTCTTTGGCGACCAACCCTTCCATTTGAGTTTTCTGTGCAGCCCCTCAGCTAAAACGTTTGCCAATGTCTTATACAATATCATCGTCACTCGAAAATATCTCTTCCTACAAAAGAATTCCTGTAAACGTTTGGAATCAAAAGCATCAAACCTTTCGTTTCTTAATTATGTAGGTTTCACGGTCCACTACTACAGCAAACGTTAGAGAGGATCATTCTAAAAACAATTTTAGAGTCTATTCGTATACTTTTCTACATTGCTCACAGATTCTTATAAATTATAGTTGGGATGTTTTACCTCTGTACGGCACTTTTTTGCACACCATGGGCTAAATGGCCATGTCACATGGACCTCGAAGGCTCAGAGAAGGTTGGGTGAGGGGACCCACTGGGACAGCTGTTAGGAGACAAATGGTAATCTCCCGTCAAAGCCATCCAGCGTGCACAGGGTATGACTGTCTCGCAGACGAGGCCACGGATTAACGGACGGTGACCTTTCCAACCCCATTGGTGTTCCCTACTGACCGTGGGCAGGGCGGGGAATTCTTAGGAACGATTCTGTTGATAGTTGTAAATATAATTCCCCCTTTAAGGAGGTTTTATAACCCTAATCCCCTTGGGAAATCTTCCGTTAATAGTTGCAAATATAATTTCACTCATAATGATTATAATTGACACCGATGGCCTTTATCAAGCCCATGGGTGTTCCCTACTTACCGTGGGCAGGACGGGGAGCTTTGCGGAGATAAATCTCAATGCTGACTAAGCTGGGACTCGAACCTGGGAACTTCAGATTACGAGCTTGGAGCGCTACCGACTGAGCCACACCCGCCCATAAATTATAGTAACATTGCATATTGTCTACCTACTTGATGTCGCACAATGCTACTTCATCTGACACATGTAATCTGACACATCTGATCTGACACATCTGACATCTGACACATCTGATCCCATGAAGCTCAAATTCACAACTAATCAAACCAATTGAACTCCTACCCACCTCACCAGCTTTGTTAGCCACGATTCTCCTTGTTCTGTTAAAAGTTCACGAATAACTCTAATGACGGAGTTCATCTCGTGAACATCAGTTGCTGAGAGGGCAAATCTCGAGCATAAGTAGATGTTCAGATCTGTACACGATTTAGGGTTTTATTATCCTTGAAAAGTTTGCCTCGTATCATAGTCATATCAAATTGTGTATGATAGATATGTTTACTGCTCACAAAAATTAGGGGATATTTCAAAATAATATGAAGCGATAAAATATCCCCTAATTTTTGTGAGCAATGTATCGATATACGAAAAACAAAAAACACACTTCGGTGTCATCAGAAGTTATGCGAGTTCTATAGAGATGACTTAATATGTAGTACGGTCGCTCAAAAAATATCCGAACATTATGGTTGATTACAAATTTCAGATAAAAATATCTCGCAACGATTTTTTTTAGAAATTAGTGATCTGGCACGTGACACGAAGGTTGCCAGATACTAATTTCTAAAAAAATTGTTGCGAGATATTTTTATCTGAATTTTGTAATCAACCATAGTGTTCGGATATTTTTTTGAGCGACTGTACGTTGTTTCGTTTCCAACACTTTCTCTAATGGAAAGTAAAAGCTGCTGCGAATAACCTTCCGCGTTTCTAAACGGAAACCGAATGAAGAAAATGTGAGAAATGTGAAATCAGATATCGAAAAACGCAAAATGTTATTCTTATGATCCCATTGAACACGAATCGTATAACTCATGGGATTAATATCAAGTGCCACCACACAAAATACAAAAATCGATTTACAATTTGCAGTAGACCTATCGAAAATATTGAAACCCGAAACAAGAACTAGGATATTTTTCATCTTAATGCGCATTGTGGCAAAGAGCGGAATGTCGATTATTATTCCAGTGAACCAAAACGTGAAAAGGAATTCCTGTTCCCTCAATTCCTAGTCGACATTTGAAAGCAACCGAACACAAAAACTGATAACGTTAATAAGAGGCAGCAAAGGCATCGAGCATCCCTTATCGACGAGTGCATCAACATCCCGATCTTTGTTATTCTCAACCTTCCCGAATGGCAGTGTCGGTGTTTATCTTCCTCCCTCTTTCAAACAGGATTTGAGACAAATGCTTAAAAATGCAACAAGCCAGCCAGCGAAGCAGATATTCCTCGGGAATATGAAATTCCGAGTCACAGAAGGAAAGAACAATTCCACAAAGGAGACACCGACATCGGCGATACTGCATCCCCCGCTCGTCCCAGTCGTATGCTGTGTTTAGTCACAAAGGGGAGTAACCGAAAATTTTCGTTATCTTTTTCCACGTCTCCGAATATTATCCATGGAGGCCGAGTCCCAAAGAAATGAGATTGGTCGAGGCGCAGAGGCGTGCTGTAGCTCGCCACGCGCCACTGCATCCAGAGGTAGGAGGCAGGCATTACGGGCAACAGCTCGTGACACGGCAACGCACGGGCAGGCGACAATGTACGTGCCACTCGCCGCCTCCAGTCGCTCTCATTGCCGCACTAGATGAGCCTTCCTTGTCGTCTCTGCTCTCTTTTACGACTGCTTGTCATTGCTGGGTGTGTGCTCGATGTGAACTCGCTCTGTTTGGCGAAAATGCTGTTTGTTTGCTCTGTGTGTTTTTTCCTCTTTTGCGACGCCGCCTCAACAGAATGACAGAGATGAACTCATGCATCTGCAAGCAGCGGACCGGATTTAATTTCCGGGAATGTTGCACCTTGCACTTGTTTCTCAGAGGGGAACTGGAGAAGGAGGAGCTTCCATGGATCGGTTTCAGTTGAGATTCATCTCTGAAGATCGGTTTTATCCCAGAATGAGTTTCATCCAAAATAGTCTTTGGCTATTTCCATTGCAATGAAACGGGATGAATTAATTTGAGTGACAAAATTCTTGTCATTATTATTTTTTTAATTACGCATTAATTTTCATCTTCATCAGTCACGGATCTATCTAGAAAAAAATTAAGGGAGGAAAGGCATAAAAACAAATCGATCGAGAAAAAAATAAAATGGGGGGGAAAACACTGTATTTTCATTGAAGTATGGAATTTATCCCTTCCGTTTCAGTGATCCTTAAATATCTCTTAAAAATGCATGGAATACACCTTTAGAAATATTGTAGCGTCCATACCTCCCCTGGTAAGAGCTGTTTTGTTGGCACGTGGAGGACTAACATCATATTAGTCAGGTGGTCATAATGTTTTGGCTCTTATGTAAAATATAAATAAAAAAAAAACACTCCCTCAAGCAGCTGCTTGCCACAGAGGTCTGACAGGAGCCTGTCAGTTTATATGCTGTAGTAGATGGTCTGAGAGGATGGCAGGACCTCAGCAGAAAAACGACAAATACATCCATGCCTTATCCGGGGCTCGAACCCAGGTCCCGTAGATCGGTAGCCAAGCGCGCTAACCACTCGGTCATGTACCATTTTGAAATTTTGTCTTATTTAACGTTGACATTAGTTTTACTCTTTTCCTTGATTATACCAGTTATATTATTATATTTATTCAACTAGCAATTCATTTAATTGCATAACTTAAATCACGAAATTTATACATAATTAAGATGAGAAGAAATGCAATATGAGAATTTAGCTTGGCAATAACATCTTAATTTGTAAACATCGTTGGTTCCAACACGACGCTTTCGCCGAAACAACATTACAGGGGACACAATTGGTTCCATAACAACAATATTACAATATGTGATATAAAGTTCCTTGTCAGCCAAATTTTGGCCCTTAAAGGCTTAAAGTAGCTATTTAAAGAGATTTGATACCTATACATATACAGCATATTTTTATTATGGCAATAAATATTAAATGCGAACATTTGAAAATATGAAGAACACTTAAAACATATAACTAAACATTTTAAAATGAAACATATATATTAAAACACTTGAGACATGAAATTAAACAATGCATTCCTTCAAGAACATGAACGTTTATTTATATGAATGGACACTGAATAAATGTGATGAATTGCATAACTCATAAGGTGATTTTTAATGTCTCTAAATGGGAGATTTAAATGGGCTACTTGGATAGGTCATTTGAGAAGTCGTTGCTGCCCGTTGACGTAAAATAGCTATATAGCTGAACTATGACACAGGGGACTGACAGACTGATAGACATTAGCTAATTATATATATATATAACCAATGTTTATACACACACTATGCAATATTAATGCTGAGAAATTAATTAAAAAGAGTTGGGTTGGTTGTTTTACCTCTGAGCGGCACTTTTTTGCACGCAATGGGCTAAATGGCCAGGTCACATGGACCCCGAAGGCTCAGAGAAAGTTGGGGAGGGGACCCACTGGAACAGCTGTTGGGAGACAGATGGTAGCCTCCCGTCAAGGCCATCCAGCGTGTTCTTTAACGTGCACAGGGTATGGCTCTCCCGCACATGGGGCCACGGCTTATAACGTCCCATCCGACGGACGGCGGCCTTTCCAAGCCCATCGGTGTCCCCTACTGACCGTGGGCAGGGCAGGAAATTTTGCGGAGATAAATCTCAACGCTGACCCAGCTGGGACTCGAACCTGGGAACCACAGATTACGAGCCTGGCGCGCTACCGACTGAGCCACCCCCGCCCCGAATTAAAAAGAACAATGTTTATGCACACATGCAGCTCGACATGTTAGAACTTGTTTGGTATCAGTTCAATCGTCACCGGCCGAGTATGTCGGAATTGCTTTCCAGCTGAAAGACGTTACAGTGAGATATGATTATAATGCATTAATGATATTAATGATGTTATACGAATCGAGTTGATGGAGGCAACGTTAACCGGATATTACTGTACTTGAAGGAATATAAAGCCGAATTCATTAAAATATTCAGCATATCAAACAAGTCCCCCCCCCCCCGCTAGTCGAATGAGTAAGATTTTGCTGTACAGTAAAAGAATTCCGTCATTATTGGACTGTACTTTGAGGCAGACGAAAACACTCCTTGCTCAGTCTCGAGATCCCCTGGAATGAATGCTATGACACTTTAAAGCAGGAGTGGGGAAACGTTTTTCTCTGCGGGCCACTAAAATGCTCCCCTTGCTATTTAAAATATTTTTTCGTGACTTCAACTTTGCAATTCGCTGTTGATCTACTATCCACAATAATTTGAGTGTTTTGTTAAGTCTTTACTTGCCGGCGGGCCAGAAAAAACATCTCAAGCGCAGCAAATGGTCCGGGGGTCGGAGTTTCCGCATCCTGATCTAGAGAAATATATTTTTTAATATTAGATCATTTTAGTCAGGGACATACCCAGGGAAAGGGACAAGAGATCTCGAAATCGGGTCTTCTTATACGAAATTTCAAACTTGTCCGACACTAAAAATAGATTAAAAAAACTATAAAATTTTATTCCATATAGAATATCATTTCAACCTTTCCTGTTTGGTCGAATATTTTACTAAGTGGGAAACCCTATTCAAGTCTTATTTTCAAACCTCTCCCCACCACCCGAAACTAAATTCTCGGACTCCCCTCCCCGAAACTGAATCCTCGGACTCCTCTCCCCGAAACTGAATCCTCGAACTATCCTCCCCGAAACTGAATCCTCGGACTCCCCTCCCCGAAACTGAATCCTCGGACTCCCCTCCCCGAAACTGAATCATCGAACTCCCGTCCCCGAAACCGAATCTTCGCAGCCCCCTCCTCCTCGAAACCGAATCCTCGGACCCCCTCCCCGAAACTGAATCCTCGGACCCCCCTCCCCGAAACTGAATCCTCGGACCCCCCTCCCCGAAACTGTATCCTCGAACTCCCCTCCCCAAAACTAAATTTAAATTCTCGGACCCCTCCGAAACTAAATTTTCAGACCGCCTCCCAAAAAAAACCTAAATTCTCGGACCTCCGGAAGTTAAATTCTTGGTACATCTCTAATCTTAGCACATTGCTAAAACGAAGATATTATTATCTCTTAAAAACTAACTGGAATCATATGGTTTATAGTAGAACATTTTGTGACCATCATTTCCTCTTAAATAGCATTTTCTTTTAAATCTAAAGATTAGTAAAACACTCAAAAGAATCACTTGCACAGGTATATGTCTTCCTCTAAAGATTTCAGTTGCTACTCCTTTTACAGGAAGTGCTGAAAGGAGCGACTCACCAGTGCGTGTGTTCAATGAGCACTCTTTGTGGCTCTACTACACACAGAGTGACGACGCAACACTCAACTAGATGAACGGCGAAAATTTTTTCCAAATTGTTTCTTGCTAGGATGAGAGAGTGCGGACGATTAGACAAAATCTGAAACTTGGAAAATTTGGAATCCAACCATATTTGACACTCAGCTTTTTATTACGAAATTAGTTTTCCGCTTTGAATTTCATTAACACCAGCTTTGTGTAAATTGTTTAAATAAATTTAAATTCCGATTTTTATTTACATTCATTTCTCTTTTATTTATGCTCAAAACTGACCATTTTATGTTACTTGATTAATACAAGATTTTTCATAATTGAGTTTTTTAACTATAGTATAAATTTATAGTATAAATATATACTATAGTTAAAAAACTAGAGTATAAATTTATTCAAAAAACAATTGAATGAATTTATACTATAGATAAAACTCAATTATGAAAAATCTTGTATTAATCATGTAACACAAAATGATCAGTTATGAGTATAAGTAAAAGATCAATGAATGTCAGAAGAAGGTAGAAAATAAATATCCAGAATTAGAAATAAATAAATAAATACCCCCTCAAGCAGCTGCTTGCCACAGAGGTCTGACAGGAGCCTGTCAGTTTATATGCCATAGTAGGAGGTCTGAGAGGATGGCAGGACCTCAGCAGAAAAACTACACACACATCCATGCCTAATCCGGGGCTCGAACCCAGGTCCCTTAGATCAGTAGCCAAGCGTGCTAACCACTCGGCCACGGGACGGCAGAATTAGAACTGATTCTAATTCAAGTGTAAAAGCTAAGTTATTGACAAATGAATTTAATGAACACTTTGTAAACATAGATGTAAATCTGTCAACGATAGGATTGTAAGAAATGAGAATAGCCATATGAGTAAAAATGCCAAATTCATGTTTTTAACTCCAACTTGTAGGAAGGAACTGATTGACATTATAATACCTCCTCAAGCAGCTGCTTGCCACAGAGGTCTGACAGGAGCCTGTCAGTTTATATGCCATAGTAGAAGGTCTGAGAGGATGGCAGGACCTCAGCAGAGAAACGACACAAACAGCCATGCCTTACCCGGGGCTCGAACCCAGGTCCGTTAGATCAGTAGTCAAGCGCGCTAACCACTCGGCCATTGGACGGCTACATTATAAAAGGTTTTAAAAATAAAATTTCTCCTGGGTATGGCAATATTTCCATTATTGCTGTTAAAAATACTCTTTTAACTTGATTCAACATTTGTAATTGGTTCACATTTGTAATTCATCCTTCAAAATTGGCATTTTTTCCAGATTTAATGAAGAAAGCTAATGTAATTCCAATTTATAAAAAGGGAAATAAAAATGATTTTAAGAATTATCGACGGATATCTCTTCTCCCAGTTGTTTCCAAAATATAAAAAAAACTAGTCAATGATAGACTGATAAATTTTTTAGGTAGTTTTAAATTTCTCACTGAAAACCAATTTGGGTTTACGAAGGGTAAAGGTACAAAAACTGCATTGTTGAATTTTACGTTAAAGGTTTTTCGTTCGATGGACAATAATCAATTCACTTTATCGCTATTTATGGACAGGGAGAAAACTTTTGACACCATTGATCAGGTAATTTTAATTAGCAAAACTAGAAAATATCGACATTCATGGTGTTGTATTAAAATGGTTTAAGACTACTTACTGCAATGTGTAATGCAATGTGTTAGTCTTTTAATACACTTAATAACCCAAAACATATTTCATATGGTATACCATAAGGTTCAGTCCTGGGACCAATCTTGTTTTTGATATTCATAAAAGAGCTATGTAAATTAAAAATAAATAGCTATATTAACACTTTTGCAGATGATACATCATTAACTTTATGTGCTGATTCTCTAGAAAATCTCCTTTATAACATGAACACTGATCTAAAATGTGTGATGAAGTGGTTAAATTTAAATGGGTTACATTTAAAAACGAAAAAGACTAAGTATATTCTATTTAACCTAAAAATGAAATCATACAATCCAAATTTGATTAAATTAAAATTGCATAACTTTTAATGCAATAATTTCTCAGCTTGTTGCTGTGAACAAATTGAACAGGTTCACAGTCTATTATACCTAGGCGTTTATATTGATAGTTCCCTAAGTTGGAAAATGCACATTGGAAAACTAACAAACACACTTAGACAGGTGTTATATAAATTTTATTATTTAAAAAAAATCCTCAGTAATAAAATGTTAATAATGTTATACAAATCTTGGGTCCAATATGCTATACAGTATGGTATTACAAGTTGAGGAGGAACATATATTTCATCATTAAGGAGTCGAATTTCAATGCAAAATAAATTTATATTGCAAATATTACCAAATAAATATAAAAATGCTACCATCATTTGTAATAATTTTCTCAGTGTAAATATTTCCACTGAGATACTTATTAACTTATAGAACATTAAATTACTTCTTTAAAAGCAACAATACAGTATTGTATTGTACAAACTATTCTATACGAGATGATGGGAAAAGGTTTCTGTTGCCACTTGCAAAATAAAAAATGTGCACAAACATTTTAATTATTTGGCCGCTAAAAATTTTAATTCTTTGCCTATTATAATTCTAAATGAAACAAATTTTATGCATTTCAGACTTCTCACCGCTAATTATCTAATGAACGTTGCTAATGCTGACAGCCTGTTCTCAGTGTTGAAGTAAAAATGCATTAATCGTATTTATAATTCATCATCATCATCAATACACATCAAACTTTGAATATTCCTGCAAAGAGTTAAAACAATGCAGACTCATTCAGGCATAATTTTTGTGGATCCTTACGTATATATATATATGTGTGTTTTTTAAATATTATTCATTTTATATTCATTCATTTTTTTTAATTTTTTTTAATTATTATTCATTTATCTTTTTTATAGTTTATCTAAGAGATTGATGTTCTTGAGATAATTAATTAATAATTATAAAAAGTTAGTTTTAATTTTTTTTGATTTTGGTTCTAATATGATTTTAAAATTAAATGTGTTTACATTATATTTTTGCAATTTATTAAAATAAATTTTTCTCTCCTCTTCATATTTGTTACAACTGAATATTATATGCTCTAATGTTTGTATGTTATTGAAGAAAAAACAATTTGGTGAGTTTATTTTTTCTAAATTTAAATAGTGTGGAATTTGTAAGAGCTAGATTAGACTTCATTCTTAAAATCATAGAGATTTCTTTTTTCTTTAATCCAAAATTATTAAATTTACCAATGTTATTAGAGATTTGAAATCTATGTGTGTTCCTAGATTTTGTCATGTACCAATTCTGTAATTCTGCCAATAATTTTATTTTATTTATTTTCTATGTATAACAAAATGATAAGGAGAATTTATAGTGTGGTTTAGATCTTTTGCCTTTTTTGCTAAAGTGTCTACATGTTCATTATATGTTATATTAACATGTGAAGGTATCCATTGTAAAGTTATAATGTTATTCTGATCTATGTGTTTGTATGTTAAAGTAAATATATCATTAATAAATATTGAAAAATCATTTTTGAAAGGGTTATGTTGAAAAATGTCTAGTGATGATTTACAGTGTGTAAATATGACAATTTTTTTATTTTTATATTTTAAGGTCCAGTTGATTGCTATAATAACAGCAAACATCTCAGCTATAATTACTGGTTTAGTTATATTAAATTTAAATTGGTGTTCATAGTTTTCATTTGGGCAATAGAAGGCTCCAGATGTGATAGTGGAGTCAGAGTTTTGTTACTGTTGATTCAATTCCTGGTATTTTATCAGAAATAATGGGTAATGTTGAAATCCAGCAGGGAAAGTTTGGAAGATAATCTCCACTAAGTTTATTATTTATTAGTTCCAATCTTTTCTTTTTCTGTAAAACCCTTCAAAGTTGTATCTTGAAAGTTGTTAAATTTATTTATTATAGGGTGCTGTTAATTTTTTAGTGATTATTCGAAATATTAAATTCGATAGTGAATATTTTTTTTTATTTCAATTGTGGGAAATAAAGTTTCAGCGTACATATTTAAGTTGTTTGTTGATTGCAAAAGTCCAAGGCAAAATTTTAAAATTTTTGTTTGAATCGTTTCTAGATTTTTTATTTTTGTTTGAGAAATGTTATTTATGAGCTCAATTCCATATCCACATTTAGGTAGGATTATAGAGTTAAATATTAATAAAAGGTTTTTTGTGGAGCATCCCCATGTAGAGCTTCCAAGGAATCTTAAAAAATTAAATAATTTAGTAGATTTTTCTTTTGCATTTTTAAGAAAATGATTCCACAATAATTTCGAGTCCAGATGAAGTCCAAGAAATTTTATATTATCTGTATTTTTTAATTCTGTGTTATTTAAAGTTATTTTTATTTCATTTGTGATTTTATGTGATTTTTTATTTTTCTTTTGCGAAAATATGTGATTTTTGATTTTTCTGATGATATTTTTAAATTCCATTTTCTACAATAATTTACTTGTTTATTAAAAGTATTTTGTATTTTTGTGTTTATTATATTAAGATCTGTGTGAATGGTCCAGAAGATAAGGTCATATGCATATGTACTATATAGATATATGAGATATCTGAGGAAAAAAATTCTGAGATGTCTTTAGATAAATATTAAAGAATATTGGAGAAAGTATGTCTCCTTGAATTATTCCATTTTTAAGTTCACATTTATTTGAGAAGTTATTTGCAATTTTAACTCTAAAGTTTTTATTTTGTATTATGAGAGAGAAAAAGTGATATATATTGCCAAAAATTTTACATTTTCTAATTTTAGCTAATAATACTTGGTGTGATATTGTATCAAAAGCCTTTTCTAAATCTATTACAACTGCAACAAGGAAAAAATCATTTTTAATTGCAAATTCAGCGTCTGAGATAAGATTCAATAATAGATCCTTAGTGCAGTGTCTTGGTCTAAAACCAAAGAAGTTAAAATCAAATAAGTTATGATTTTCAAAATGCCAGTTAAGTCTATTAAAGACTAACTTTTCAAACAGTTTGAGCATGTTTGAGATAAGACAAATGGGTCGATACAATTTTAGATCATCAGCAGGTTTAAGTTCTTTTTTATGAATATCATAAAATTGTCTAGCCATGATTCAGGGTAGCATTTTTGAGACCAAAATGTATTGAAGATTTCTAAAAGTTTAATCATTTATGTGTTAAATTCTTAAGCAGTTTATTAGTAATTTCGTCAGGGCCTGGTGTGGTATTTTGTTTGAGAGTTTTTATAGCAGTTTTCAATTCATGAAATGTAAAGGGAAGGTTTAAATAATTAGTTGAGTTACAATGAAAAAATTTGTGAAATATATTTGAATTTTTAAAACTTTTATCTATTTTATTGTCATATTTGAAGTGTGAATTAATGTAAAATTGTGCTAAGTCTTCTGTTGTTTCTTTTAATGTTTTATTATTCTTAATTGCATATGTTTGAACTGGATTGTTTGGGGTAGTATTAGTGTATAATTTTTTATAAATTTTCCAGAGGTTCGATGTGGTTGTATGAGGTGTTAAGCATTCGGTGAATACTTAACACCTCATACAACCACATCAACCATCATCAACCATCATCAATGCCCGAAAACGCTCCAAATAAGTTGGTCTAAATTTTTTTTTTTTTTTTTTTTTTTTTTAGATAGCTTTATTTAGTCTATTAAAGTTTTGGGCATCTTTAAATGTTTTTTTCCTCTTCATTCTCCTTTCTGCCCTTCTACGAATGGCTATTAATTTATTGACAAATATTGTGTGTATATTATTTTTGGGTATTTTTTTAGTGATAGTGATAGTATTTTTATTTTTTTTGTTATTTAAAAATTCTGTTAATTCTATATAACCACATTTACCATTTATTAATTCCTTATTTTGAATGTCTTGCTTGAAGTTCTTCCAATTTATTATTTTTATATTAGGTTTTGTGCTTTTATAATTTTTAAAATAAATAAAGATAGGTAAATGATCACTATCATAACTGTCTTCTAATATATGCCATTGTAATTTTTTAAGATTTTATTAGAGCAAATGGATAAATCAATTACAGAGTTGAAGTTATTTTTATTAATATGTGTTGTGTTTATTATTTAAAATTATTAAATTATTATTTTCAATTAATTTTACCAAGTGGGTCCTTTTGTGTTCATTTCTGTATGAGAACCACATTCTATTATGTGTGTTTAAATCATCACATATTATTATTTCACCATTTAAGTTTTCAATTAGTTTTAAATATTGACTATATTTTATGCATACTCCAGCATTGTAGATATTTATGATATAAGTAGTTATATTATTTATTTTAGTTTGTATAATAATTACTTCTAATTTATTATATACTATATCTATATTTATTCTGTTTTGAGGTAGGTTTTTATGTATATAAGTTAATATTCCCCTGGTATTGTCACTATTTTTTGTTTATATGCCATGAAATCAGTAAATTTTGGTACCATGTTTGTTTGAAATTCCTGTAGACACATAATTTGAATATTTTTTGATTTGATTAGATGATTGAGATAATGTTTCTTATTTAATATACTTCTACAGTTCCATTGTAGAATTATCGCTCTATTGTCCATGGATTGCAATGTAGAAACGATAGTAGAATGTCTTTATTTAAGTTTAATTCCGGTCCACTAGGAAATAAGTAGTCCAAAAGTTTGATTAGTAGTCCGATAATTTGGCCTTTAGAATCCATGTTCATTGTCGAATTATCAGTAGTTTCGGTTCGACTTGAAGTTGAAGCTTTTGCATTAACAGATTTATTTGAAATGTTTTTATTTGAATTCTTTGCTTGTGAAATATTTTTTTAACCATACAAGCATAGTCTATGCCTTTCTTTTGTTGAGTTTCAGAAATGTCCTTTAGTGGAAAGTCATTTGAAGTATATGGTATTGCAGGATACTTCTCTGTCAGGTCCGTTTGGAATTTATCGACGAAGCTCTCTCTATGGTCCTCATAAGCATGAGTTTGAATCCTAGTGTAATCTGCAGATTCTTCCTCAGTTTGATCGTCATTGGGGACAAAAGTTTCAGTATTTCTAAAGCCTTTAAGAAGGTTTATGTTAGTTTTTGCTTTAATAAAAGCTTCTTTCCAGTTAATTCCTTCAGCTAACTGAATTTCTCTTACTTTACAGGCTATTATCCGAATGATACAACCAGCCCAGGTCGCTGGATGCGATCCTAAGCAGTTTGGGCATCTAAAGAGTCTTGGAAGTACACTGTCTGTGGTGGTGTTTACCACCACAGCGTTTACAAGTTTGTCACCCTTTACAAGTTGAAACTGCATGTCCGAAATTATAACAGCGTAGACATAGATTTGGGGGTAGAGTGTAACTTTTGACATAATGTCTGTTAAAGTTGATATTCACATTAAGAGGCAAGTTCTCGCACCCAAATTCAAGAATTACTTTATGTGTTCTTGCGCAGTTAGAATCTTTTCTAGAAATAGCTCGTTTGTCAAAATGAATCATTCGGCGAAGACTTAATGCCTTCTGATCGGAAAAAATATCAAGTAACTCATCATCATTTATGTTAACAGGTACACCAATGATTGTTCCTAACGAAGATTTTATGAATTTGGGAAATTGAGTTACTGTTGGTATAGATAATAAGTAATTGAGTTCAAGAATTTTACTTTGTTGAGTTGAGTTTTTAGGAAATAAAAGCAGACGTCCAAACGAGATAAATTTTCCAGTGATATGCTCTCCCAATAAACCATAAAAAAATGAAGTTACTTCTCGAATATCAAGAGAACTTATGTCATCTTTAATTCCTGCAATCACTAATTCTAAATCTTTATTATCATTGAACTTTAAGTTTTCTGTATCGAGGGAAGTCACAAGTGCATATTTATTATCTTTTTCATTTCCAGAAATGTTATTTATTTTATTTACTGTGATATTACTGAGGTTATTATTTTCTTCTATAATGTTTTTATCATTACTGATATGGCTTTCATTTATAGGTATTTTATTTTTGTCAGAATTTACCTGTAAGTTTTCCTTTTCTGGTTTTTCTTGATCAGTAGTAGAAATGTTCTTTGGTTGTGAGTTGTCTTTTATTGACTTTGTTGGTGACACCACAGAGTCAGTGGAAACCATCAAGTCCTCCTCTAAAATGGAAATTTCTTTGGGTTCTTTATCACATTTATTTGTATGCTGATACATTTTGGACTTTTTAACTCTTATTTTCATATTAGTCGGTGAAGATTTCTTTTTCCTCGTTCCGTTGGTCATTTTTATAAGATTTTCATTCCGTGCAAAATAGCTTAATATACTTTGCTTACTTCAAAAATGCTTAATAAACTATAGAAATTGAAGATATAATCACTTTAAAGTAAAATTAAAGATAAAAACTGACTTTAATTACTTTACTATCAAATTAGACACACAGCACAATTCAAAATCAACCGCCACCAACGGTGGCTAACGGATGTTTTTTCTTTTTATAATTCTTAGTTGTTTTTTTTTTTGTATATCGTTTTCTTGTTTATGTAAATTTGAGTGTTAATGTTGCCAAAATTATGCATTTAAATAATTTATATGTTAACCTACACGAGCTTAGATGCTTTTAGGTTAATAAGAGTATTACAAATATATGCTGATTGTTATTATAATAAACTGATGATGATGATGATGTAAATAAAATTGGAATTTAAATTTCACCACAATATAGAAGCATCCCTCAAGCAAATCATCTAACAATCAAAAGGTTGTAATAACGATCATTTAAAGACACGAAATCCACTTTCTCCTCTTTCAACTCCTCTGACTTTTTCCAATCTCTTTTCTTCTTCATTTGATCAGAGTTGAGGTTCAGGATCTTCAGCGATGCAAGAGGATTACAAGACCAAGCGATCCAATCTTCTAGTTCTTCATTTCATGGCATCGTCTGCACTGCAAGCTCTTCGTTTGCTCTGAAATGTGCAATGCGCCCTCTAGCCAATCTAATCCTTACTCGAGAAGAAATACAATCGAAATTCTAAAATTACGTTAAGCCTAAGTTCAACTTTTATATAAGTAAAGTGAAAAAAAAATTGGATTGAAAAACAATAAAGAAAAGCCTTTTTGCAGAAATATTCCATTTCCGTGTTCTTACGAAACAAATGTTAGTAGTATGGGATAATTTTCATGTTCGAATTGTGTTAAAGGTTTTTTATTTTCTTTCAAATTCTGATATCTAGAGAACGTTCAGAAGAAGTCTAATAATAATTGGAACTCATAAATTAAATTTAAATATTGCTGCAGTTCACTCACAACGATTTTCAAGCTCACAATGATGATCTCTGTGAATGTAAAAGGAGATACATCTCTATGTATTTCATTTGTGTCTATTATTTATTAATAAACGTATACATAGTCTCAAAGTTATAAATCTACCTCTGAAAACATCTTAAGCCGTATCCAAATAATATTAGAAATGATGTAAATCCATATATGAATGTCGATATTTTTTATATTCAGCAGTTCATTTCTCATGAAGAATTCTTAAACCCTCTTTCTGGTAGCTGACAAGTAATTTGATCAAATGTTTGTAACCGTTTAATTATTTGCCGTTGCTTACTTGGAGTACAGAGTATCCCACTTGAATCAAATTATAAATATGGAACTTTTAAAGACCCGATACATTAAGAAATTCCACTTGTAATTCTCTTTATTGGCGTTTCTTCAACATTCGAAACCTTGATTTATACTCCCCTTTTCTGCGCCGTTTTGGCTGCGCACACAACTGTAGCCATCTTGTCTTCTTCCAGAGTTGCTGATTTTAGTTTGGTTTTGCAGTTGAAATTCAAAAATCTCTTGAGTATTAGTATTGAGCGCTAATAAAGCTGGAGTGCATCATCTAATATAATAAATAAAATACTTTAAATCTAATTTTCATGACCACTGCTTTGTTGAAACTAATATATCAGAGAATTCTGCACATTATTTTTTTATGCGAAGTACACTTATAAGTATTGATGAGATCGTTAGCCAATAGGCAAAGACCTGTTCGTTTACATCAGGTCTCAATTAGATGAAACGGAGCATACATCTTTTTTAAAAAACTTATAATTGGCTAGTTATACAAAATCATCAACGCTAGAACTAAATGCATGCCGTTTTAAATGTAATTAAAGTATTCATATCAATAACGTTTCACGTTTTGAAAGAACCATTTCTGTATTCAATAGTATATTTAACGAAAGATCGGTTATTTTCCATACAGACATGTTTCAAAAGGATCAAATGTTCAAATAGAAATTTTGAAGAGGATGATAATTCCGGAGAAAGTAAAAAATTGTTATTTCGCAATATGCCAATGCCATTGAACTATATGTCCATCGCAGTGTAATTAAAGTTGTAGTGATTATTTTGTCTAAACTTTTATTACGGTATTTATATAATTTGGTTATAACTTTGTTTTACCAGGTAGCATTTATTTTAGCGTTTATTCTCTCTCGCTGTTACGTTTATCTCGGAGTTAATTTTTCCTTCTCGTAGCGTTCATGCAGTGTTTATTTTGCTTGGTGGTATCCAAGTCACTTTTTCTCCATATTCTGTACCTCAGAACATTTTCCGAAACTACTGGTATTGTGTTCTGGACTGATCCGGAATTCTGCACGTTTTCTTTATGTAGACTAATTTTGAGTCTCTTTAGAAGTGCTCTATTGGATTATCAAGCAATTCATGTTAGTCAAAAATAAAACTGGTAGTTAAACGAAATAATTATAAGACACTAAGAAATAATTGTTAAATAGTGGGATCCAACTCTTTTCCTTTCTAAGGCCGAGAAATATTCCCAAGCTAAAAGTGAGAGCCGAGAAATCTCCAAATTACAGCTCAACTTTGCGTAGCATTTTATCTTAATAAAAATACTTCTTGTAATTCAATTTTCATAAATTAATAACCAATTTTATATTTGTTTTACAATTGCAATCAGAGATAAAAGAATTTTAAAAGGAATTTTCTTTTTAAATATCCCCTTCCAGTACTTCCTGCGTATTTTACCAACGCCTTCTCTCCATGCTTTTCTAACCTAGGACATGTGCAAGAAATAAGACAAACACTACAAAATACAGTTTGGGTTGGGTTGTTTTACCTCTGAGCGGCACTTTTTTGCACACCATGGGCTAAATGGCCAGGTCACATGGACCCCGAAGGCTCAGAGAAGGTTGGGGGAGGAGACCCACTGGAACAGCTGTTGGGAGACAGATGGTAGCCCCCATCAAGGCCATCCTGTGTGTTCTTTAACGTGCACAGGGTATGTCTCTCCCGCACACGGGACCACTGCTTAACGTCCCATCCGACGGGCGGCAGCCTTTCCAAGCCCATCGGTGTCCCCTACTGACCGTGGGAAGGGCGGGGAAATTTGCAGAGATAAATCTCAACGCTGACCGAGCTGGGACTCGAACCTGGGAACTACAGATTACGAGCCTGGCGTGCTACCGACTGAGCCACCCCCGCCCCAAAATACAGTTCGTTTTCGTTTCTTTACCTAAGTGTAGTATTGACTCCACTTGTCATTTTCTCTGATCAGTTTACGTCCTTTACGCTTAGCCTGGCCAGAAGGCCTCTTTTTTTTTTAAAGAGAGCATGTTTTCGTATTTGTTCGGTTTTGCTTTTACACTTTTTTTTATAGGAGAAATGCTCTTTCTATTTTAATTACTAACAAAAATGTAATTTCTGAAATATTTAACAATGTAAAAACATATTAATATTTTCAAAAAAGTATAAAAACATAAAAGTGTTAAAACTACTGAATCGATATTGATAAGTAAACAAAATACGTAAGATTGAATCATATCAAATTGCCAAATTCAAATGATATTTAATCCTGATTATTCGCAGTAATTCTTGATTCATCTGATATTGAATATGAATCAATATCAGCATCATCTGATATTGAATATGAATCACTATCAAATCGAGATATTTAATGTGAATCAATATCAAATCAAGATATTGAATACGAATCAATATCAAATCAAGATATTGAATGTGAATCAATATTAAATCAAGATATTGAATGTGAATCAATATCAAATCAAGATATTGAATGTGAATCAATATTAAATCAAGATATTGAATGTGAATCAATATCAAATCAAGATAGTGAATGTGAATCAATATCAAATCAAGATATTGAATGTGAATCAATATCAAATCAAGATATTGAATACGAATCAATATCAAATCAAGATATTGAATGTGAATCAATATCAAATCAAGATATTGAATGTGAATCAATATCAAATCAAGATATTGAATGTGAATCAATATCAAATCAAGATATTGAATGTGAATCAATATCAAATCAAGATATTGAATGTGAATCTTCCGAAGAAGACCATCCTAATTATGAGCTACAAAGAACACTGCTTTTAGAAAAATCAATTCTCTTTGAAAATAATCGAATTTATGTAACATTAATTTTTTAAACAAAAGTTTCCTGGTAATTTCTTTTGTCTTTTGTATTTCTACAAAGAAAATGAGAAAAAAAAATTGGTGTAAAAAAAGGATGCTTTCTTTTTTTATTCCAGAAATGTCCACCCTACCCATTGACTCTATCGGCTTGTCTTCTTATGATTCAACTTTTACTGCTTACTTCTATTCAAGAGGTTTTAGAGATTCACAGTTAAGGTAATTCACCGATTCTGCTTCCATTCCATTTTGCGTTGCTTTAATATTATATATTCCCTTTCTCTTAATTCGATAAAACAATAGATCAACAAGAACAAAACTTGAATACCAATCTCTACAGAAACAAAGATATAAAGGAAAAATAAGATCTAGGAAGAATTTCTCTTGTATTTAATGAGATTTTGTTAAAACAATATGTGAGCAATTGATTGACTTGGCAATGGCAACAGAGCGAGGTTATCTCTCTCAAAACGAGAGCTTTTGATACACCTCATAAAAACAGAAAGGCGCATAAAAATCTAGCGAGTAATTACTACGAGATTCTGACGGATTCTTGAAGCTGATTATTTTGAAACGTTAAGCTCAGCTCAGAAATTGATGTTGAAGGATTTATTTTTGAGCAACGTGTTTTTCAAAAGGGACACCCTCCCCCCACGTCGGATGTAATGAATGATCCTCGCACGAGGTACCAAGAAAACAAGATTCTCATAAATTGGCCATTCTAGGCACATCCATTAAGAAAGCGCGAGAGAGTGACAAGCATTCCCGCTTCGTTGGAGAGGACCCGCTCCACCTGATGCTGCAGTCCTTCTTTTTCTTTCTCTGCACATGCACTCTAGGGACGGTTTTTAAATTGCAGCTGAAAGGCAGCTGAGAGATCGTTCACTCCGTCTGCTGAATGCCGTAGCAGAAGGAGAATTAAGAACTCGTTAAATGCAAGAACACTTCCGCTCTTTTGTTTAACTTTAGAAACTTCTAAATACTTCGAAGTTGACAAGTAATCTGTATAAGCCACAGATTTTGATAACTAGCTACGTTTGCAGGAAAAATTAGTTGATGAAAACGAAGCTTCCAATATTACAGTCTATCAGCTCCTAGTTCAAATGACAATTATTTCTAATCTTCGCTGAATTTTTAAATGGCATGGCGTGAACGCAATGATGAAATGACAATCTTTTAATTAGCTGTTGCTTTTCATCGGGACAGTACCGGAGATAAGTTGAAAGTAAAGGTAGTAGCAAAAAACAAAAACTGAGGAATGGTAACGTAGGTTTGTTAAACGAATCAGTTAATCATAGCTCCTCCTCATTAATTCCTGATATTTTTGTTTTCCTGTTATAATTTAATGAACGATGATCCGGTTGATTCTTTTCCCGTTATCTTGGAAAAATTCTCATTAGAATTTCAACATATAAATATCTAAAATGTGATTCAGTTTTATTTGATAAGGCAATATATACACTTTAAATAGTTATAGAAAGAAAATAATTTAAGTTTTAATTTTTGAAAAGGAATGTAAAAATGAAAATAACTTCTACTCTCTATTGTATTTAAAAATAACGAATAAAAAATTTATTTCCTTTGCGCAGTCTTTTTTAATTTAATTTTTCCCTAAGGCTCTTATTTCTTTTATTTTTGCTTCACATTAATTAGCAGATTTCATTTCGAACTGAGTTTGAAACTCCTACAAAATGAAATTTAATAATCCTATGTTGTAACTACAGCAATCCTAGAGATCCTAGTTGATCAATCGTGTTAAACAAAAGACCAGTCGTGTTGATCCAAACCTAGACATATTTTTAAATCGTGTCAAAGAGAAATTGTGTTAATCGGGGACTGTGTGTACTTGGGTGTAAATATTGAAAATAATTCAAAAATTGGTAAATCTGAAAACGAATATTTAAATACGTTAAGCTCAATAATATTGTTACGACAGATGAACGTGCAACAATGGCTTGTGACAGTGTATCATGAACGCTCGCCCATGCTTAGTGTGACGATTTACGTTATTAACTGTTTAGAACGAGGATACTTTGAAATAGTAAGAATTGTAAAAGAAAGCAAAAAGATGTAGTGGTGTAGTAAAAGGAAGAAGGATATAATGTATTAAATTAGTGTTGTGTAATGGTATGTAAAAAGGACTGCTCTTATTTGATTTAAGATGAAACTGGTTCCGGTGGAGAAAAAAGAATGAACGGTAAAGTTTGTTATTGAGTCGTCTGACAGAGGAGATCAATGTTAAACGTTTCATTCGTATAGGGTATAAAGTTTTATTAAGGTTATTTAGTGTCACAAATGAGATTCAATACAAAGTGGGTTGTCTTTATGATAGAGGAATAGAAATACTCGTGTTTAGATAAAATTGATTATTTTGTAATAGTTTTGTGTCATTATAATAAATTACATCATTCATACTTTAGTGGTATATATCATCATCATCATCCTCAAGCAGCCATGGGTTACGGAGGTCCAACCAGACCGTGCAATTGAGGTCTCCAAACAAGTCTGTCCTAAGCTACATCTACTGCTTCTGGCCACTGCACACTAATTCTAATAAGGTCCTGTTTGAGATTGTCCTAGGTCTCCCCCTCTTTCTGAGGCCTTTAGGCACACTATTCATAACCCTATTCGCCAATCAATAATCATTCACACGGGCAACATGGCCAAACCAACGGAGTCTCTCTCTGCACAATATACTGCTTAAAGGAGGTTGCAAATTCCTTTGCCTAACCTCATCATTAGTACAAAGTTGAACCATCTAATGCCCAAGATACTGCATAAGCATCTAGAATATAAAGCATCTAGTTTCCTGTAATCTTGTTTAAAAAGTGTCCATGTTTCACTACTATAACTAACCCTAGAAAGAACCAAACTATTATAGAGTCTAATTTTAGTCTTTAGGTGTATACGCCTATTTCTCCACAATCTCCATAGATTCTTAAAAGTGCCGGCAGCAATCGCTATTCGTCTGTTAATCTCATGCCGCACATCACCATTATCTGTTATATAGCTCCCAAGAAAATTAAACTGTGACACCTGCTCAAGACTGCAACCATTCAGATTAACTGAATCACAGCCTGACTGACCAATTTTCATCACTTTAGTTTTCTCTCTGTTTATAACCAAACCTACTCGACTACCAATCTCATCAACAGCTCGAATGAAAGAGTTCATCTCATCAACATCATTTGCCAAAAGGGCTAAATCATCAGCATAATCTAAATCAGAAATTTTCGTATCTCCAGTTCATTTAAGGCCAAAATCTTTCCCTTGAAGTGAATTTCGCATAACATAATCAATAACCAAGCTAAAGAGAAAAGGAGACAAAATGCACCCTTGTCGAACACCAGAAGTAATGCTAAACCAATTGCTACAAGCCTTACCAACTCTCGCACACGACTCAGTGTTATCATAGAGAGCTTTCATTACGTTAACTAGAGGCGGGGGTGGCTCAGTCGGTAGCGCGCCAGGCTCGTAATCTGTAGTTCCCAGGTTCGAGTCCCAGCTAGGTCAGCGTTGAGATTTATCTCCGCAAAATACCCCGCCTGCCCACGGTCAGTAGGGGACACCGATGGGCTTGGAAAGGTCGCCGTCCGTCGGATGGGACGTTAAGCCGTGGCCCCGTGTGCGGGAGAGCCATACCCTGTGCACGTTAAAGAACACACTGGATGGCCTTGACGGGAGGCTACCATCTGGCTCCTAACAGCTGTTCCAGTGTGTCCCCTCCCCCAACCTTCTCTGAGCCTTCGGGGTCCATGAGACCTGGCCATTTAGCCCATGGTGTGCAAAAAAGTGCCGCTCAGAGGTAAAACAACCCAACCCAACCACAAATTATGACGATCAACAGAGTCGAAAGCCTTTTTGAAATCAACAAAGCTAGCAACCAAAGGTTTCTGAAACTCGAAACATTTCTGAAGAATCTGCCTAAGTGAAAATATCTGATCCACACATCCCCTACCACTTCTGAATCGACATTGCTCATCACGCAATTGACTGTCAACCAGATTCTTAATTCTATTAAGCACAATCATGGAAAGAACTTTACCTGGAACAGAGAGTAGGCTGATACCCCTATAGTTATCACAAGAACTGCGATCACCTTTTTTGAAAATAGGGGTAACAATAGCTCTGGTAAAATCCTTAGGAACCATGCCTTTATCATAAAATATATTAAAAATTTCAGTCATCCAAGTGGTAACCGAAACATTCCCAGCTCTAAGCATTTCCGTAGTAATTTCATCTACCCCTGGGGATTTAACACGTTTAAGTTTAGAAATAGCCAAACTAACTTCAGATTGTGTTATAGGGCCAACATTACAGCCACCAATGCATCTATCAATATTGCAAACAATGGCAGTAGAACTAACCACATTGTTTAGAACATCACTGAAATGCTCAGCCCACCTAGCCATCACAGAATCTTCACCTTCTATAACTTTACCTTGTTTATCCTTCAATCCCTGTATACCTGTCCGTTTTCTACCACACAAAACATTAACTATCTGGCACAGTTCTCTGCTGTTGTGCTGTCTAACTGCTTCCTTGGCTTTGTCAGCCAAGTCATCAAGCCAAAGATTCTTATCAGCAGCTAACTGATCCTTTACATAAAGCTCAAGTGCCCTATCACTGAAATAATTCTGCCTTCTCTGTTCCTTTTTTCCTAAAAGAGTACTGTTAATGTCCAAAAAAGCCTGTTTGAAATGATCCCATTCATCCTCAACTTCAGCAGTAAGCATACCATGACTTTCATAATGACTAAGTAACCTATCACGGCAAACTTTTGGCTATAACTGTGTCTTTCAGAGCTTCAGTGTTAAAAGTAAATTTTTTAACCCTAGCAAAACACTTTTTAAGTTTAAGTTGCAAGACATTTTTAACAAGGTAATGATCAGATCCAATTTCAGCTCCCTTATATGACCTGGTATTTCTAACAGAACTATCCCATTTGCGGTTAATTAATATATAATCAATCATATTCTTATGCAGCCCATCGGGTAAAACCCATGTGTACTTATGTATGTCGCAGTGTTTGTAATAAGTGTTACTCATTCTGAATCCATTGAGTTTACTTAACTGTAGGAGACGTTGCCCATTGCCATTGCAGCTACCAATACCAAAAGGGCCTATTACTCCTCCCCAAAGGTCAGAGTCAGTACCAACTTTGGCATTGAAGTCACCTAGAACAAGGGTAATATCTCTTTTCTTGACAGAATTTAAAATATCCTGAAGTTGTCCGTAAAACCTATCCTTCTCATCCTCATCGGCATCCTCAGTGGGAGCATAACAGCAGATAACATTCAAGTCTTTAACGCTTATCTGAAATTTTGATATAAGAAACCTTTCATTAATGCACTCATATCCTAGAAGAGCATCACTAGCGTGTCTGCTGAGAAGCAGACCCATGCCTTGGTGATGCTTATTGTCGTCCCTCCCTGAAAAGAGAAATTTAAGATTATTTTTAAGAATCTGACCTTTATCTGTCCATCTGGTCTCTTGCAAGCCGAGAATATCTAAATTATAATTATGGAATTCTTGTGTGAGGACATCAAGAAAAAAGCTCTATGCAGAGTCCTCACATTCCAACTACCTATGGAGAGAAAATGGTTAGTGGGATGGTTAAAGAAACTATGTTTGTTGAGAGAGGGAATGCCGATAATATCAAACAGCCCCGTAATCGCAGACATGGGTCAAAGACCCGTTCCCCCACCATTAAAGGCTGAAGCCATCTACACTGGAAGTCTTCCTCCAACGTAGAATTTGACGATGCCAATAGAAGCAGAGTTCAGGTACCTGCGATGACCTCTGCTCAGGATTATCCACCAGCTGATAAACATATCCTGTGAATCTATTCACTTGGGACTGTCAACCCACAAACAAACAGAAAACATAGCGGAAGATTTTCCGTCCAGAGAAGCCGACTAGTGCAGCAAATTCAGGATCCATAATCAAGCTCAGGGCCATAATTCAGTCCAATCCAGTGGGTTTACATGGCCAGCACCAGGACCGTGTATGGTTGACCACTCCTCATCAAGGTAGAAAAAAAAGAAAAGTAGCCAGAGTTGTCCAGATCAGTAGGCCCCACTAATCTGACAACTCTCTTCTTCCGTTCACTTCCAGAAGAGAGTATCTCTTTTGAAAGGTACTAACGTTCTGCACCACGAGAAGGCGGGGTCGGACATTAAGTGCTAGGCCTGGCCGGTTCTATGCATCATCACAGGTGATTGGTGCATAGCTCTCCTTCCAGTGACTACCTAGCTACCATTTACAGACTAGATATATATATGCTATTTATGAACTCACGCTAAGCTTTCATCTCTTTGATTTCATATCAATATATAAATTTCATTACATAAGGAATTTATTGGTATTTCTACTTTACTCATAATTTGTAAATGCATGGGTATAAGTCTAATTTCGTTTATAATTTATTGTTTTTGAAAGGGACATTTTCATCATCTATTAGCCGTCCCGTGGCCGAGTGGTTAGGACGCTTGGCTAGTGATCTACGGGACATGGATTCGAGCCCCGGGTTAAGGCATGTATGTATGTATCGTTTTTCAGCTGAGGTCCTGCCATCCTCACAGACCTTCTACTGTGGCATATAAACTGACAGGTTCCTGTCAGACCTCTGTGGCAAGCAGCTGCTTGAGGGGTTATTTATTTATTTATTTATTTATTTATTTATTTATTTAATTAAACAGTTACGATGTGTTCAAAACGAGTCTGTTTGAAGTACTGGGATATTTAAACAAAAAAAAATGCGGTGGAGTAGATAAAAATATAAAAAATGCGATATTATTCAAAATAGGAAATTATACAATGTTAAAAAAAACACGTGAAAAGAAATTGGAACCTCCATGATTAACGTTTCTGGGATTGGTTTTGAAATGTTTGCATTTTGATGCATTGACCATTTCAATTACTAAATGGCATTGGCGTATGTACCATAGTTCAAACTGTTCCGCTAACCAAGTTAAAGATTATACTCATAGGATACCTTATTGGACACCCAATAACCACAAGAGTTATTTTTAAGCGAATTCAAAGCCAAGAAGATCTTATCGTAAAAAAATTAAATTTACGAGGCTGCTACGTTTTTCAATATATTATCAAGGTGGCTGAAACAAAAAAAATTATAAATAATATAAAGACTTTCACTCTTCAATTTCGTAACTAGGTTTTGAGTTATGAGAACATCGAGGATCTGTTTAATATTTAGAACATGGTATGTGGAATTTCACAATTAAAGTTCAATTCCCGTCTTTAAGAGTTGGGTTGTTTTACCTCTGAGCGGCACTTTTTTGCACACCATGGGCTAAATGGCCAGGTCACACGGACCCCAAAGGCTCAGAGAAGGTTGGGGGAAGGGACCCACTGGAACAGCTGTTGGGAGACAGATGGTAGCCTCCCGTCAAGGCCATCCAGCGTGTTCTTTAACGTGCACAGGGTATGGCTCTCCCGCACACGAGGCCACGGCTTAACGTCCCATCCGACGGACGGCGGCCTTTCCAAGCCCATCGGTGTCCCCTACTGACCGTGGGCAGGGCGGAGAATTTTGGGGAGATAAATCTCAACGCTGACCAGCTGGGACTCGAACCTGGGAACTACAGATTACGAGCCTGGCGCGCTACCAACTGAGCCACCCCGTCTTTAAGAGAAAAACTACTTTTGCTACTGAATTATAAGTAAGATGAATAATAAATCTCCCATAGTTATTCTGTTCATTGGCTTTGAAAGGTTTGCATTTTCATGCATTAACGATTTTAATTACTAAATGGCATTGGCATATGTACCATAGTTCAAACCATTCAACTAATCAGGTTCCGGTGGTAAGTTTTTTTATTTAGAAGTGTATTATTAAGCTGGACACTTCAGTAGTTATAAGAAATTTTGTGTAATATTCGAAGGTATTATTTTGTCAAATAGTATGAGGATGTTTATTATTATATAATGTTAGAGATTATACTCATAGGATATCTCGCAATTTCTATGAGTACACTGTATATTAGATTAATTAAACGATAAAAAAATTTTCATTAAAAAAGCCTTTTAATTTTTTTGAAAAAAAAAATTATAAGGAGAGATCTTGCTACTCGACTGCTAAATAGATTGGTTAAAGTCTATTTCTTGGATAACATAGTCGATTTTATGTTTAGTGTCAGTTACAAAATATGTATATTGAAAAGTTAAAACTACGAGTAATTGATAATTGTTATTTATGCTAATTATATATATTTGTCATTCATGTTTAACTAGTACTGAATGGAATAAATTGAATTGTTCTTGACATTAAATAATTTGTAACTTATCTCTGAAATCTGCTCAGTCTAAAAATAATATTCAAATTAGAAGTATTAAAGAGGAGTATTCCAGTTATTATGTTCTGCTGCTTCCTTTTATATGGGTGTGGGGGCGGGGGTGGCTCAGTCAGTAGCGCACCAGGCTTGTAATCTGCAGTTCCCAGGTTCGAGTCCCAGCTGGGTCAGCGTTGAGATTTATCTCCGCAAAACTCCACGCCCTGCCTACTGTCAGTAGGGGACACCGATGGGTTTGGAAAGGTATGTGCACGTTAAAAAACACATTGGATGGCTTTGACGGGAGGCTACCATCTGTTTCCTAACAGCTGTTCCAGTGGGTCCCCTCCCACAACCTTCTCTGAGCCTTCGGGGTTTTTGTGACTTGGCCATTTAGCCCATTGTGTGCAAAAAAGTGCCGCTCAGAGGTAAAACAACCCAACCCAAATCCTTTTATGTTTTCTGCCTCTTTCGTGCACAGAGATACGTGTACAGATAAAATTAGAAAATCATCTTTCTACAAAAAAATAAATGGTTTGTAGCAATCATGTACAAGTTTCTTACCCGACAGCATCCAGTGAGCCTAAATTGAATCCTATAATTACCAACAGTGATGGATTTGGGAAGATTCCATCTGTCTACCAAAATCTATCCAATAAGTCACCTTCTCCTATCCAACTCTGAGCTATTGGCGTACTTGTAACAGGTTCATTTAGCCCATTGGGCTGCTCAGAAATGAAACAATCTCCAATCTGTAATCATTAATGTTACTTAGATACACATACTCATTTTAGCATATTACGGTGTATGTTAGGGTTTCATTCATGCAAATTTGTGTAATTTGTGTTCTTGTGCTCCTAAAGACATCACTTTCTAAAGGAAAAAAGATTCTTACCGAAAATATCTTGCATATTTTGCATACATAAAGTGTTGAAGCTGTTTGTATTATTAAGTTGATTTCAAAATAAGCTATGAGCAATTATTTAAGTTTTCGAGGCTGTCAATTAAGAATCACTGGTCTTCGCTTAAATGTCTCAAGCCCAGTTGAACATCGCGAGAAAAATCTTTATTTTACGTGTTAACTCATTTGTTTTCAAATATCAAGGTTGCATAAATTTTGCCGAATCAATGGTTGGTTTAAATCAATGGTTCGCAAACTTTTTGAGCTTATCATTTGAAGAAATAGCCTCCTCGAATGATAAAAATATATAAGCATTAGCCTAGATCAATCTTTCCCATTGGGGCGGGGGTGGCTCAGTCGGTAGCGCGCCAGGCTCGTAACCTGTAGTTCCCAGGTTCGAGTCCCAGCTGGATCAGCGTTGAGATTTATCTCCGCAAAATTCCCCGCCCTGCCCACGGTCAGTAGGGGACATCGATGGGCTTGGAAAGGACGCCGTCCGTCGGATGGGACGTTAAGCCGTGGCCCTATGTACGGGAGAGACATACCCTGTGCACGTTAAAGAACACGCTGGATGGCCTTGACGGGAGGCTACTATCTGTCTTCCAACAGGTGTTCCAGTGGATCCCCTCCCCCAACCTTCTCTGAGCCTTCGGGGTCCATGTGACCTGGCCATATTAGCCCATGGTATGCAAAAAAGTGCCGCTCAGAGGTAAAACAACCCAACCCAATCTTTCCCAAGTGGGCGATAACGCCCCCTAGGGGCGCTGGAACGATCCAGGGGTTCGGTAGTAGCCTCGGGTGCAATTGGGGGGCGGTGGAAGTATAAAGAAAGGAGGGAAGATAAAACAAAAATTGAAAAACAGTTGGTACATGTTTCATCTGTTGTGGAGTCGTAGTGATTACTTTATTTTCCAAATAAACACATAAAATGCACGTTATAACCGATCAGTGGACAAGCACGCCGACAGGTCTTATCAAGCAAGTGTTGTCAGGCGAGCATGTCGCGCATTGTCGGGAAGGCCAGCATGGATCGGCAGGAATATGTGCATCTTTCTGTTTGTTCGCTTAAAGAATGTAGATTTCCAGGGGAGCGCTGAGTAATTTTTTTTCTGAAAAGCGGGCAGTAGGACAAATAAGTTTGGGAACCTCTGGCCTAGATGCTTGTTGTGCAGTGATTGGATAAACAGATCATTAATGCTGCATCTATGCTCTTAGGATCTATTTTCTTCCATAAAACTAGTTGAAATAACATTTACCGTAAATACAAAGTTGTGATTACCGTATATTTCCGCAGATAAGACGACCTTCAGATAAGACGAGGTATAAATTTTCGTCAAAGTTTTATAGTTTTAGCATATATCTGTCCTATAAGACGACCCCAAACTATCAACGGCCTATGAATTTAGTTAGATCGGCGATCATCATCTGGATAATAATACTGTATAGCGTATACGGAATTATGTCCTATTCGCAAACATTCGCACTGATTCGGGCATTCGGGTAATGACCTTGACTATTCACAAAAGCGTCGTATGGGCTATTCTATTTTGTGGACATACCCTACTCTGTACTAGTAAAAATTACGGTTTGTCCGTTTTTTCCTCAGTAGCTCAATAAACATAATTTTTAACATTTATTTTGTTTTAGTATTGTTTTAGTATTGTTTTACTATTACAATGTAATGTATTATTTACTATTACAATGTAATGTATTATCATATAGCGTATTTAAATAATATGATAGATTTTTCGAATAGTTGTAGTAATAATGATTTCAATTTATATAAATTTCAATCTAATTTTTTTGTATCTGTCCTATAAGACGACCTGGATTTTGAGGGCCTTTTTATGATTCAACTATCGTCTTATCTGCGGAAATATACGGTATTTTGATACTGTATTCGTGAATTCCTAAGGTTCTTCTTGTCGAAACAAAACATGCATAAGTCCATTAACCTAAGAACTATTCGATATTCTGTTTAATCTATTTCTACCGAAAACCTTAATAAGCGGTCCCTCGATTTTTTAAACACACCTATTCGGATTCACTGGTTTAATTAATCAAGAGTGAAAGTTGAAAAAATATGTATTGTCATTAAATGGAGCATTGTGCTAAACCTTGAGCAGTGATCTGTGGTTCTGTTAAGTATTTATTAGCATTCCAGATAATTATAATGAAAGAACAACCATAATCATAATTTTTCCGTCATTAAAATATTCTTACACTCTAAATTACAGAGATTTATCGAAGATTTAAAATTCTCTCATTTAGAGTACAAAAGCAGAATCCTCTGTGAAATTTTCGTTACAACCCTAAAGGTTTTTTGCTTTTAAAAATTTTAACAAAGAAGAAAAAGTGATGCTCATCCAAAATAACATACGTATCACAAAACCCATTATCTTGAAAAATGTTCTTAACACAAGCTATTATGTTTCAGACAGAAAATTACCCGATAATTTCAGAGCCAGCAGCCATTACAGCTTTGCACATGAAAGGCCAGATAACATAAAGCACGTGTACGACCCAGTCTCCAAAGGAGAGAATTATACGTTATTATATTTCTCACGTGACCCGAGCGCTGCCTCGCGAGATGCGTACGGTTAGGTTGCAAGAGAGGATTTTCCACTCTTATTTTGTTAATGGAATCGAAGTATTCCCTTTAGCAATAAAATACCTACGGCCAATGGTTTTATTGCTATTGCATTAACGTGAATTATATTTTTTCAACCGTTAAGCAGACGAGAGACATAAAGGAGTGCCTTCCTGTGCTTTCCTTAAAACTTCAGTTTGAACATTAAAAATACAGAGTCTAATAAAATATAGTAATAGTCACCACCGTAAGCACTAATTACTGAAAATGAATTTCAAATGTTTACAATGGAAGAATAAGGCAAAAGGGCACCTCGAATCATAAAAATATCAACCACTAGCCCAGATGCTTGCTGTGCATTGTCGGGGAAACTGTGGATTATTGCTTGGGTAAACAAACTGCTACTACTGCATCTTTGCTCTAAGAATTTTTCAGTAATTTGTTTGCTTAAAAGGCCACAATATTCCAGAAACAAATTTATTTTTAAAACGTTTAATCTTGAACAAGCTCTGGATTTCAACATTAATAAAAATAATTAAAAAAGTCTGTCTTCTTTGATGCGAAATGGAGAAAAAGAAATGGAACGAACTTACCAAGATTATATCGTTTACTCATATCATATTAATTCCAAAGGAAAATAGGGCTACACGAATATATTTCGACGAATAAAATAAAATCCCAATGACGAAGTGTGAATGAAGCAAAGGAAGCATTGCTTCCCTTGCAATTTCCGATGGGTTTGGAAAGGCCGCCGTCCGTCGGATGGGACGTTAAACCGTGGCCCCGTATGCGGGAGAGCCATACCCTTGCACGTTAAAGAACACGCTGGATGGCCTTGACGGGAGGCTACCATCTGTCTCCCAACAGCTGTTCCAGTGGGTCCCCTTCCCCAACCTTCTCTGAGCCTTTGGGGTCCATGTGACCTGGCCATTTAGCCCATGGCGCGCAAAAACGTGCCGCTCAGAGGTAAAACAACCCAACCCTTATGATTCTTATAACTCAAAAGGGAAGAAACATGTGTGTCTTTGTTTGCCACTCTACATACAGGCTTTTAAAGGAACTTATGTACATCAACTTATTTTGAAAAATATTCTTAACACAAGCTATTAGTAAAGTATCACAGGAAATGGGGGCTCATGAAATAGTTAGCTGAAAACGTTTAGTTTTACCGTGGGTGGGCTTCGATCCGGACTTCCCAGTTACATGCCAGGATACTGGCCACTACACCTTTTCTTCAGCTGATGTGACTTATGAACTTTACCGCATATTATCTGATTGACTCTTGGCATCTGGCATGTAATGGGGAAGTGTGGGTTCGAATCCCACACGAAACACAATTTTTTCAGCTATTTCATGAGTCCGATGTCTACAGGACATCTCCTGTGATACTTTACTACTGAATTATTGATTTAACACCAAGTTGAAGTGTTTTACCTCTGAGAGGCACTTTTTTGCACACCATGGGCTAAATGGCCAGGTCACAAGGACCCCGAAGGCTCAGAGAAGGTTGGGGGAGGGGACCCACTGGAACAGCTGTTGGGAGACAGATGGTAGCCTCCCATCAAGGCCATTCAGCGTGATCTTTAACGTGCACATAGTATGGTTCTCCCGCACATGGGGCCACGGCTTAACGTCCCATCCGACGGACGGCGGTCTTTCCAAGTCCATCGGTGTCCTCTACTGACCGTGGTCAGGGCGGGGAGTTCTGCGGAGATAAGTCTCAACGCTGACCCAGCTGGGACTCGAACCTGAGAAATGCAGATTACGAGTCTGGTGCATTTAACACCAAGAGCGTGAATGAAAAATATTATGAGGCAAACTTTAAATATTATGAGGCAAAATATTATGAGGCAACTTGGTTGTCCGATTCCTGACACCAGATGGCTCCACGGGTGAATCAAATTATATGTGGAAAAGTTTATAAATAACATTTGGGGAAATAAACGTTAGCCGCTGATGGTATGTGGTCAGCAGGCCTGGCATGTTACTGGAAAACTTGCGGTCGAATTCCACTCACGGCAGAATCTAAAGTTTTTCAGCTAACTATTTCACGTATTAACTATTTATGCAATTAATTAAAATCTGAATCTATTGTTTAAAAAAAAGCATCGTAACTTCACAATGATTTAAAAATCATTCTAAAATAACTTTTTATAGTTGAGAAGAACAAGAAATGTTTGTTAGCTGAAAAAATTTCAGAGTCAACGTGAATAGGATAAGAAGGTCAACGTGAATAGGAATGACCTCACGATAGTATATCAGATGGGTTCGCATGATAATCGTGGCGAAACTCAATGTTTTTCAGTTAATTGTTCGCAATTTTTTAGTATTTTTTGCAATAAACGCGGAATTTCACTTTTACATAATATGTATGATAGGATAATTTTTTTTTTCGGTTTATGCGAGTTGTAAACGAATAAGAACTTTCTAAACGAATAAGAACTTTCTTTCCCAAATCCAAGCAAAATCGACAGCAATCTTTATTGTATTTCAGTTGCACAGAATCTACACCTCTAGCCATTCCGAGAAAGTAATGCAGCTGTTTTTTTTCTATGGTCTTTCTCTATGGCGACACACGATTTACAAGATTGTAAAGAAGCTTATATGCATCAATTTGTTTTGAAAAATGTTCTTAACCCAAGCTATTATGTTTCAGACACAACATTAACCGAAAAGTTCAGAGGCAACATCTATTAAAGTCTTATGTTTTGATACTTTGTTTTTAGTAATTCGATCAGAAGCCGATTTAGGATACAATTCTGTCCAAAGTACATATGTCGGAATGTAAGAGATGGAAGCCATTTACGTTAACCCATCTTTTTCAAGATAGGCGTATACCCTCGCCGCTGGAATCCACAACATTGTGCAGCGATAAATGATGTCTTAGACCAGGCATGTAAAAGGTACGGGGGGCGGAGGGGGCTCAGTTGGTAGCGCGTCAGGCTCGTAATCTGTAGTTCCCAGGTTCGAGTCCCAGCTGGGTCAGCGTTGAGATTTATCTCCGCAAAACTCCCCGCCCTGTCCACGGTCAGTAGGGGACACCGATGGGCTTGGAAAGGACGCCGTCCGTCGGATGGGACGTTAAGCCGTGGCTCCGTGTGCGGGAGAGACATACCCTGTGCACGTTAAAGAACACGCTGGATGGCTAGTTCTTTAATGATGGCGTTAAAGAACACGCTGGACTCCCGTCCAGCGTGTTCTTTAACGCCATCATTAAAGAACTAGCCATCCAGCGTGTTCTTTAACGTGCACAGGGCTCCATGTGTGCTGCTCCAGCACAGCTGTTCCAGTGGGTCCCCTACCCCAACCTTCTCTGAGCCTTCGGGGGTCCATGTGACCTGGCCATTTAGCCCACGGTGTGTAAAAAAATGCCGCTCAGAGGTAAACACAACACAACAATCAAAGGTACGGCGCGCGGCCCATGAGTGGCCTCCGGCGCATTTAGATGTGGCCCGCGACCTCAATTAATAATACTCGAATTTCATGAATAGTTTTTTCTATACATTGAACACATAGGTACAGATTACAGATACCTATTGAACACGCACTTATCTCTGTCAATTGAAAATTAATAAATCTCAATATCGTTCAAGACTTACAGATGAGCATATTCAGTCAATTCCCAAAATCAGTACAACCGCTTTGACGTCAAGCATCGATGACATAATGAAGCTGAAAAGATGTCAAGTATCTGGATCTTCGAAATAATGCGCTGTTTTTTTAACCGTTATGACTTAATGCCATTTTAATTTATATTTAAAAATATATATAAGTATACTTTAAAATTAAATAAAATATTTTTTTATATAAAATTAGTGTTTAATTGAATCCCGGCCCGCTGATATACTTTGAAAGAAAAATTGGCACTTTACAAGATTGAGTTTGACACCCCTGTCTTAGACAGTAATGTATAATTAAGGAAAATTCAGATCCTTGCTATATTCAAGAGAGATAAAAGTTACTCTTACTGCGCAGGTTTATGAGTTTTACACAATTTTTACACGAATTTTGTTGTCTAAATACGAGTTCTTCAAGGTTCTTCCAATCAGATTTGTCCGATTTGATTTCAGTTATTATTTTTATGTAATAGAGATATCATTTAAAAACAGGGAAACCGATAATTGTTCAAAGGTGTAGATTGGTGAAATTATGAAAAAAAAAAAAACAAGCTACTGCAACACAATGATCTGATAATGGACTGAATATCGAAACAACATTGCCTACTCAATCTATTATTAGCGCTGGTTTTAGGAAATGCTTGGCATTTAATAAATCTGTAACAGATCAAAATACAAACTTTTATGGCAACAGTGTGCTAGTTCATAAAACGCTTTATTCATGTAATTAATTTTTGATGTCCGTTCAACAAAAAATAATTTCGTAGTCTAGATTATGTGTTCTCCTGTTTGTACTGGGATTGTAAAAAAAAATATCGGATTTTTATAAAATTTCGAAACAGATTAATATTGTGATTATATTTATTTTTAGAAATAATGGGTTATTTTACGGTTTATTGTGAATATAAATTATTATGATCTTATACACTAACATTTTCATTCTTATTCATAGTCAAGGCGGATTTACTCTAGAGATAAAAATGCCGTGGTGAAAAATGTCAAATTATGAGAAAGGACAAAAATTACGTGTAGTAAATATAATAAGAAAATTTAAATAGATTGTTTTCTCCATGGATAATATTTTGGCATATCTATATATATTTGTAATATTTTGAGGCATTTATTTTTAACTTTTTCCCACTTTCTCCTACTTTTTCATAATTTATCAAATCTTGCATAAATTTCATAATGCTAATCTCACATAAATTTTGGTATAGTATATGAAGTAAAATAAATTATTATAATATTATTATTAACTTATATTTTAAGATTAGTGACGTGAAGCACAACACTGCCATCGTTTGACTAATGCATAACTACTAAATGATTGGAACTATGAGGAAGAGATTAGTTTGTATTACTGAAAGAGATTGCAAATAACCAAAAATAGAACTGATAAATTTATGAATGATAATAATAATTTTATGTCTATACGTTTAAAAAATTTTTTTACAGTAATGGTTATAGGCATGGGCGTTCGCAAAAAAATTTCCAGGAGGGCAAAACTTGGAAACGAATAATTACATCAATAAATTTTTATTTAATTATTTAATTTTTTTAGGGTTTTTTTTTTTTCAGAAGTAGATTATAGAATACAGTATTGCATCAATACAACTAATTACGTTTAAATTGTTACGATTATAATTTGTGGAATTTTTTACTCGATTCCAGGGGGGAAAGTGCCCCGTTTTGCCCCCCCCCCCCTCTGCGGATGTCCATTCATGAATTATTATGGAATATATGGAAATAGTTTAAGAGGATGGGTTGTCCCTTTACGAAGGGTAAATTAAATTAAGTTCCAAAAATTTTACCTTTACACGGCACCACGGATTTTCAATTCCCTACCTTACGAAATTAAAATGGCTGCTAATTATGCACGTTTCTTTAAGCAATTAAAGATATAGTTGTTAAGCATATATTGCAATGAAGATATGCTTCAGTTTACATTTTAATTTTATAGTGAAGGATGATTAAACAAAATCACCTCCAGATTGCATGGCCACAGTCTCGGCTGTATGTAAATATAAGAGTTTTCAGCTGTGATCTCTCGTGTCTTGTTACGCATTTATACATACCTCGTTTATTTTTTTTCAATACTCACATGTAAGTTCTCTTTGTGAGTTTTGCAACGGTATTAATTTTTGAGATTGCAACAGTAGTACAGTCGCTCAAAAAAGTATCCAAACACGACGGTTGATTACAAAATTCAGAAAAAATATCTGGCAACGATTTTTTTAGAAATTAGTGATCTCCAGAACGCTAATTTCTAAAAAAATCGTTGCCAGATATTTTTTCTGAATTTTGTAATCAACCGCAGTATTCGGATACTTTTTTGAGCGACAGTACAGTCGATTGCAAACATTTTTTTCCAGTAATGGGCGTTCGCAGAAAATTTTCCATGGGGGTATAGTATATTAAGTATATGTATTTTGGTATAGTATATGAAGTAAAATAAATTATTATTAAATCATTATTAACTTATAATTTAAGATTAGTGACATGAAGCATAACATTGTCGTTTGACTAATGAATAACTACTAAATGATTGGAACTATGAGGAAGAGATTAGTTTGTATTATTGAAAGAGATTACAAATAACCAAAAACAGAACTGGTAATTTTAGGAATAATAATAATAAAACGGAGGAGGTTATCAAGGAAATTTCTTGATGTTTCTTCAGTTTAAAGGTAAATCTTAACATCGATATAAAATTTAGACAAAATATTGTGTTGAGACGGGTTGGATCAGTACACCTAATAACAGATCAGATGCATATTAGATCTATGTTAGGAATGACTTCATAGTTGTCAACCACAGAAACATCGAGGATTTTAAGTAATTCAATGAGTATATTCATGACATACATTTTCGTCTACTTTAGGATTCTCTTTTTAAGGATAGAAGACAATGCCTGCAAGCAGGTATGGATATATACCCCCTACCCTCCTTTCTGAATGCTAGATTAAACTTCTGGATATTTCAGAAATTTTTATTCAAAATTTTTAAAAACCTCCAAAACGAATGAAAACTGTTTCACTGCAATAGAAATCGAGTTCCCTTTTACCCTTTTTTCGTGCTTGATGGCACCGTTGCAACCGCCACCCTCCCGCCACCCTCCCACCTTATTTTTTGTAGATCCGGGCCGGCTTGCAATTGATAGATATTTGAGTTATACTGCAGGTATAAGAGTTCATACTACTAAATGAAATCTGTCTTGATCGGCGGCTTATAGCTCAGAGGGTCAGAGTTGTTATGGGTTCATATACCACCTGCCTCAAGGCAGGTTTTCCTTTAAATTTTGCATCGATATGGAAAGGGACTCCATACCTTTCACACGAAGTCGGTTTCTTTTGTTTACAATTTATTCACATTTATCTAAAAGTAGAAGGAAAACAAAAAAGAAAACTGGAGAGTGGAAAGTTTGAAAAATCCGCTGCTTATCCGTATATGTTAGGAAATGCATGGGATTAATTTGTAGAAAATTTAAGATGATATAAAGAAGCTAAAGCCGAAGCTTTACGTCGAGAAAGACTTTGGCTTAGAGAAGTTACGGAGTGATGTCGAATTCGCGCATGGCGACAGAAAGTCTCGAACAGGATCTTTCCTGAGCATCAAGGTGTACATAAAAAGTATTTGATGTGTGGAGAGGAAGGATGCTACTGCAGAGGAGCCAAATAAAAGGATGGAGATAAGCGGGAGAAACCACTTACAGAAATAAGAAACGGACCACGTGTCTGCTCTCCGAGTTCAGAGGTAGATCGTAAATCTCGAGATGGGACCATTGGCCTGGAGGAATGGAAGGATTTCGCAGCCGCGGTGAGGCAGCAGGTATGCTACAGGACAAACTGCCTCAAACAACGAAGTAATGGTTGTTTTATCTACGTCGAATTGCATCCTTTAACTCTGATATTTCTTCTCTGGTGCTTCTGTGCGCTGGCGAATTTCTGGAGCAAGACGTGCTTTGGTTCCCCACGCGTTGCTCTGCGAAATATCATATTAGCCAGAAGGATCAAAATATGGAAGAGTTTCGTAGTCAGGTTTCAGGCTTCCTTTTCATTTTATGCTGCATGTAAATGCGAGTTTATTTCTCTCCAATGACAACAGTTTGAAACGAAAGGTGTTCACGAGCCAAGGGAGCTGCAGACTCACTCTGGTGGGTTACAATAGGTTGAAAACGAAACAATTGAATTTCGCAACGTTCCAACTTAAAGCGCAATTTTTTAAGAAAGAAAAAACAGAGCCAGGTAGTAGAAGCTGTCTCGTAAGCACGTAGTCAAAGAACTGTTTGTGTTTTGCAGTAACGTATCTTTCTCACACAAGGTGGATGATCGAAAGTCTTTTATAGTTTTTTCTATCCAACAAGTCATAAAAGATCTCAGTTTATGGGGCGAACCAAGAAAGCCTTATAAACCCAACATTCAGAGAAGATACAAAACATCATTTGAATGATTTACTTTCGATTCTTTTCTATATGAAATTCACCAAACCTCTCAATGGAAAACATGACATTTATTTTTCCCCCAGAGTTTCGGATTATCTAAATTTGGTTTTTCTCCTTATATTGGGAAGGCAGTTAGTTCTGTCGGTAGCGCGCCAGGCTCATAATCAGTTGTTTCCAAGTTCGACTTAAAAACTCTGCCTGCATTGAGAATTTTATATTAGCTAATCCTCGTTCTTCATACATTGAGAAAGAGGCCACCATTGGTTCCGAAAGATCGCTTTCCTTCAAATGGGCCGTTAAGACGTTTCCTAAGTACAGAAAAATCATACCGTGTGCATGTTAATTTTTTTTTAAATT
The DNA here is from genome assembly GCA_038380435.1 of Ryuthela nishihirai. NCBI lineage: Eukaryota > Metazoa > Arthropoda > Arachnida > Araneae > Heptathelidae > Ryuthela > Ryuthela nishihirai. The sequence continues at coordinate 17,124,175 of JAWZYU010000001.1, read as the reverse complement.
TAAAAAAAGGATAGAAGGTGCTCCCCTACTCCAGGGACGGTGATAACCTAAAAGGTCTATCGGGCTTGTCCTGGTTTCTCATACAAAGTTTCTCATACCCACTAGTTAGCAGTCAGTTACGTTAACCACTAGACAACGTATGAATGAACATGAATGAACATGTATGAACATGCTGGATGATTTGGACAAGATTCTCCCATCAGTATACTAACAGCTATAGTGAATCCCTTTCCCCAACCTTCTCTGAGAACTTGGGGCCATTATGACCTGGTGAATCATCCCATTTTAGATAGATAGATAGATAGATAATTTTTATTTCAGATAATGTTTTACAGTATGCAAAAACTTTTGAGGTCTCACAAGAGTAGTCTCGTTCGTGAGATCTCCATAGAGAAACAATTTCAATTGAAAACATCAGTTGTCACATTGAATATAATACACAAAAAACGAAAACAACTCAAAACAAAAAAATTTCTAGAAATCCAGAAGTGTGAAAGTCAGAAAGGAAGAAACATTTAATATTTATGCTACATATAAACATTTCTAGTAGTTTAATGCAAAAAAGTTTCCACATCATCCAATTTCAAAATGTAGTCACACAATTGTACTGCTCAAAAGCAAAACGACCCAGTTCAAAGCTTCTTATTTTAAAAAATAATATATAAATAAATGGCAAAAAAATTGGTGTCTGAAAAGGTCGGGGCAAAGCTTCCTTTAAGAATGTTATTAACCGGAAAGAAGTGAATAAAATGTTAAAAATACTTTTATACAAACACGTTTCAAGACATTTCTTAAACACTAAGAAAACGGAAGGATAAATGATATACTGGAACGGCGGTCTAGTCACATTCCCTAATTTGTATATTTTTAAATTCAGGTTCTTCAAGATATATCTTTCTGCTGCCCATCAATTCTTACTCTCGACTTAGGGAAAAAATAAATCACTCGTATCAACTGGAGGTGTAAATTATTATCAGATTATTTACTCAATTGAAAATAAGAAAGCTTTCCGCGGAGTATGCGAAACGGAATACGCGCAAACTCACTACCACTTGGCTAATAAGTAACAAAAATATTTTCATAACAAATTTATCCATCGAGCATCATAGTTTTTAGCAAACTAGATTGGAGACTATAGATAACATTGATTAGCTAACTAATCTCTGATGTCGAGTTTTCCTAACAGAAAAAAATAACAATCTTATCTTTTAATTTCATCGATTGCGTAAAAAATTAGGAGATAGGAAAGACTCAGTCGGTAGCGCGCCAGGCTCATAATCTACAGCTCCCAGTTTCGAGTCCTAGCTGGGCCAGAGTTGAGATTTATTTTCGTAAATCTTTTCGCTCTGCCCTATTCAGTAGGGGATACCGATGGGCTAAGAGAGGCCTCTGTCCGTCGGATGGGATGCTAATCCGTGGCTCCGTGTGCGGGAGAGCCATACCCTGTGCACGTTAAAGAACACGCTTAATAACCTTGACGAGAGGTTACGATCTTTCTCCTAAAAACTGTCCAGTGGGTCCCTTCCCTTAACGTTTTCTGAGCCTTCGGGGTCCTTGTAACCTTGGCCGTTTAACCCATTGTATGCAAAAAAAGCTCAGAGGTAACACAACGTAAAAAAAAATCATCATTTGCTAAAAGACGTATAGATATTTACAATACTAAAAAAAAGAAGCATACTTCAATGGCATATATTATATTTATACAAATATATTATTATCTATGGCATATTTTTTCACTGGCAGGCAAAGATCTGTGAAGAAAGCTAACCTCGTCAGAAAGACTTCACAAAAAACAAATACCTTACCTGGTGCTCAATTCGACCAATACTCAAGCGCGCTAACCACTCTGCCACATGAAAAAAAAAATTCTTTCCCATTTCAAAAAATGTAGTTCTTATTTGTTCACAAGCAAGCAACTTCACTATTACCTCAATAAAGAATTCTAGGGCGGGGGTGGCTCAGTCGGTAGCGCGCCAGGCTCGTAATCTGTAGTTCCCAGGTTCGAGTCCCAGCTGGGTCAGCATTGAGATTTATCACCGCAAAATTCCCCGCCCTGCCCACGGTCAGTAGGGGACACCGATGGGCTAGGAAAGGCCGTCGTCCGTCGGGTGGGACGTTAAGCCGTGGCTCCGTGTGCGGGAGAGCCATACTATGTGCACGTTAAAGATCACGCTGAATGGCCTTGATGGGAGGCTACCATCTGTCTCCCAACAGCTGTTCCAGTGGGTCCCCTCCCCCAATCTTCTCTGAGCCTTCGGGTCCATGTGACCTGGCCATTTAGCCCATAGTGTGCAAAAAAGTGCCGCTCAGAGGTAAAACAACCCAACCCAACTGTTAAGAATTCTAACTAATCCCTGTATCTGCAAAGCTGTAAGAAATTTAACTTTCTAATGAAACGCAGGAACTCCTGAGCTAAAAGTTTGCAATCGCAAAAGGGTAGTCACTCGACTTTAATCTAGAGTAAGTGTTATTGTCAGATTACAAGCTGTACTCAATATCGAGCGCAACAATTACCCGTCTTTAAAAAGTAACCGCTTCCATCTAAACGAGAAGATAATTTCAGTGCAAATGGAGCACTCGTCCTGAAGGGGTAATAAGGGTCAATAAATAAGACGAAGTTGCTGCTCTCTGGAGGACTCTTCTCCGAGACTGTTCGTGTCTCGACTCTGTGGAGAGAAGCCGTTTGCGAAATTCATCACATCTTCCATCGATGCCAGCGGACAAAGTTGTAATTGAACTGACGCGTTTAACCTGAAGCAAAAGTCCGAAAGAGTTCGGGAACAATTCCCAACTGACGCTGACTGCTTCACAAAGCGCATTTCTCTCTGCCTCTTTCACTCTCTCTCTAATCCACCGAACGAGCCACGAAACTGATACAGAGGCTATATCTCCCGTGTAGGTGAAAGGTGATCAGTGCCAGGTTAGTGTAGAGCACTCCCGAGAGGATGAGGATTTGCCTGCAGACCTCCGAGAGGGATCGATCACTGTTCTACATAAGGGAGTGGCGCAATTAGAATCGTATACTCTATGTGTGTGCGTGAGTTGCTGCAGCAACATTATAGGAGGTTGTGATCAGAGCTTCAGCGACAAAGTTGTGCTAACTTATTCGTTCGGGTTTATGAGTCTGATACACGCTATGCGCATGTGTCTGCAAGGATTGCTCATAACAGCATCTTCGTGAAGATGGCTTGTGGCATATGGGTCGAAGCTTTACACACCTTGATTATTCTTGTTTGCCAGCTCGTATTACCTCGCCTTGCCCTTTAATGGGCTGTCACTTCGAGGCGATCACATGGGCAAACACCAATAATCTGATCAGCAGATTGCTCCGGACATAACATTTTATCTCGCAATTGTAGCTTGCATCTCCAGTTAGATACTTCGTAAATGAGTTAGAGCTTCACGAACTTATTAATTGCATTAGGGGCGTTTGCATTTAGAGCAGCGTGCGAGGCCACCTATCCATGGGACTGGGCAGAGGCACAAACTGCATACATAAGCGAGGTTTGCGTAAAGTTGAAAAATTAGTTTTTTGAATACAAATGCCGTCCTTATAAAAATATATCTTTTTAAATTTTAATCTATTTTTAACATTGAAGAAAAAATATTAAAGGAAAAACTCGTATTTTAATATAATTGCTTGATTGAGCCGTCCCGCTGGCCGATTGGTTAGCGCGTTTCGATACTGCTCAGAGAGAACTGGGTTCGAGCCCCGAACAAGGCATCGATACTTGTTGTGCTATTTTTCTGCTGAGGAACTCTGTGACAAGCAGTTTTTTCTTGAGGGGCAATTTTTTTTAACATTTGACTGAATTCAGTAAATGTTCCTGATTCCTTTTTTTCCTTTTCGGTATTACCATTCATTGTTTTTATTTGTTTGTTCTGTAATACCTCTTTGACAGTTATCTCTGTCCCTTTTATAATTGGGGGCGGGGGTGGCTCAGTCGGTAACGCGCCAGGCTCGTAATCCGTATTCCCAGGTTCGAGTCCCAGCTGGGTCAGCGTTGAGATTTATCTCCGCAAAAATTCCCTGCCCTGCCCACGGTCAGTAGGGGACACCGATGGGCTTGGAAAGGCCGCCGTCCGTCGGATGGGACGTTAAGCCGTGGCCCCGTGTGTGGGAGAGCCATACCCTGTGCACGTTAAAGAACACGCTGGATGGCCTTGACGGGAGGCTACCATCTGTCTCCCAACAGCTGTTCCAGTGGGTCCCCTCCCCCAACCTTCTCTGAGCCTTCGGGGTCCATGTGACCTGGCCATTGGTGTGCAAAAAAGTGCCGCTCAGAGGTAAAACAACCCAACAACCCAACTCTTAATATCGATATCAAATTTAGAGGAAATCTTGAGTCAGATGGGATACAATCCCACGACCTCCTGATAAAACGCCAAGTGATCCAACAGAGCACCTAACGTGTTATCAGGAGATTGTGAGATTTCACCTCGTTAATCTGATGTCACATCGTTATTAATGTGACTCGGCTCCTTTCAACTGAAGACACGTGATGTGATATGAGGAAATTTATTAAATGTTAATGTGATTCGATACCCTTCAAACCAGAATATCAACAGTTTTGCTATTCTGACAGAATAGCAAAAACTTCAAAAAATGATCATCACTTATGAAAATGTGTCCCACAGCCATGGACGTCTGCAGAGATGATTCAGTATTGATAAGTTTTCCCTGAAACTTATCAATACTGAATCATCCCTGCAGAAAAACTTATCAATATTGAATACAATTATTAATATCGGTATAGTTTTGTGTACCTTTAAAATCTGGACTATTGGTGCTAATGAAATCAGTGAACTGAGTGGAACAATACATAATTAATCTTGGTTTTATGTATGTGCAAAAACGTTTATCGACCAGTTTTTCCAAGGAGGAGTACTTGTCGACTCCCCTACTTAAAACATTAATTGATGACCTTCTAAACAAATCAGCAATTTCAAAAAACGAATAATATGTTTGGAGAATACAATCTGTGTTAAGATTTTAATGACTACACATACAGATGCTTGTCACATCGATTAGGAACCAGCTTAGCATCGTAATACATGATGACTTGTATTAAGATTATCTGCACGTTCATGAGCAAATGAATTACATGCATCTGGCAGAGGCATGATGGAGAACACGAAGGTTTACAGATGCTCATCAAGCGAATGGCAGTCTGTGCGACCATCTACTGTCCTTTACTACTTGCATGGACTGACATGGAGATTAGTAATATTGCAACTCTACACAAGCCTCATCAACAGAGGATCACGTGTTCTCGTATAAGTGTCACGCTGATAATTATTGCAGATTGCATGCGTTGGCTTTAACTAGTGTAACTACCTACAGGAAATATTGCCGATATTTAAAGCTAAGCTGTCCACTAAGAAGAAGGAGCCCTTTCCTCGCGATATGGTATGTTCAGCAAAGTCCATGGGAACGTAGAAGGGTTGTAAACACGGCGACTTTCGTGATTGATGATTCGAGTATTATTCATGCGAAACACATCCACTGAATCAGCTGACACCAGGAAGTGACCCGAAATATCTGCCTTGGAAATGACTCCGATCTCGAGCCATAATCGTGTGCGTCGTGAATGTGTCGACTGGTACCTTGGCCTCGCGACACGTGACCCATAAACGAGAGGCCACTGCCTCCCTTGACCCAGTCACTTTTAAGGTAATCAGTGCTGGGATTTCCTGACGACACGAGACCGTCTGCACGCAAAGGGAGTGGCCAGAGGGCCGGCGACGATTACGTGGACCTGGAATAGCGTGACAAACCAAAAGGGTTTCTCTGAGGAACTGGTCACCTGACTAACAGTAGAAAAGTCGAAGTCTCATTTCCTCAGCAGTGTATTGTTTGGGAGATAAAGGAAACCAGTCACTGCTTTTTATAAATATTTCTCAAAGGTAAAAAGGCACCTGTGTTTGTCAAGAGCACAGAGTTAAGCATTTTACAGAGACTTATTTTCAGATGGATTTCCACGTATGGGTTGGGGAAATGCTGGGAAACATTTCTAGCACAATTGCTTCAGACAATGAATTCAATGAATCAGAAATATATCAGATGGAAAGTTTAGATCAAAAATAATTCTACCTTAGCAACACTAAATTCACCACTAGCGAGCGTGTCTTTCTTTTTTAAATGTATGTTATGAGAGAAAATAGGACGTTATGTAAGGTTATTTGTCAACAATTTTCAAATGTGGCACTAGTTGATTTTAGTGCAGCTACTATCTATTTTTTGCATGGTTACTGAGTTTTATGCTGAGTCATTAGTGAGATATGTCTTTACTTTTGTTGCTAAAAGTTTTACTTATTTATCATCGAAGACGTTTTCCGTATTTTAACAATTTTCGGGCAAATAATGATTTTGATCTTCATGTAGTTTATGTTAATCGATTATAAAGATTCAAATAATGTAAGCAAATAACTGCACACTTTCCAAACTGATTACAAAATATAGTCATTGTCGTGTTGTGGGGGACGTGGGCATAAACGAATCCACCCTCAACAGAGGAGATCGATTAGTCCCTTAATTTCTATATTCACCATTATCTAGGTGAAATCACAGGTTCGCGGGTGTTACACCCATACTGACATGTGACTCAGACTTGCTGCGCTAAGTAACGTGTAGAAAGAAGACCAGCAAATCAAGCACGAAACTAGTGGATGGACAACACAGTTTATTTACATTTACATACAGTTATGTGCTGGTAATGCGTTCTATTCTGTGGGCTTCGCTGCGCGGAAGATCAGAATGATCAGATGTTCTTTGGACTTCCTCCAAACACCCCAAATTCAATCTGAACGCTGCTTTGTTACTGTAAGCATTCATACAATGAGGCAGAAATCTCTTTATCGATTTCAAACTCAGTGAGAGGATATTTAATCCTTGCCCGGTTCACACAGAACCGGACCTTCCCCTTAAGGGTTTTATTTTTGAGAAAGATCCCCGTCCCTTAACGAGCTTAACAAACGTCCTTCCTGTTTTTGTCAACGACGCTTAGTCTGTCTTTATTGTTAACGAGCTTCTCTTCCTCACGCGCACTCGAGCCTCAGGCTAGTCATAAAATGGCTTTCGCTGGTCTGAATATATGCAATCGGCCAGTTCAGACTCGAATAACAACTCATGAGTCACATCTCCATCTCAGCACTTCCAAAAATACACTTAACACAGATATACATATATACAATAGCAACAAAGCACAATAATAAATAAATTAAAGCGACATTTTATTAAAATCTTTTCTTATATTTTAAATCTTACATATTTAGGCGAAAAGATATTCTCCCAAGTACAACAGAAAGAGTGTTGGTTTTTGAAACTAGCCTGACATTAAAGTGAATATTACATGGGGAGTGAGTCAAGTCTGCTGGGAAGGTATTCCAGGCACTCACTACTATATCATTTCAACGCTATTGTTTTCATTTGGGCAGTATGAAGGCGGACAGAAAGCCTTTCCTGCTCAAATGTCCTGGACCCTCCGACTTTCTTGCATGCCCTTTATAGCCCAAATATTCGTAATATAACTGTAAGTTGATGATGTCGTCAATATCCATAAACTCGATCACGAAGAGACCCTAATAGTGAAAGAAAACGACAGCATATCGCACATTTTTCGACTTTTGGATTCTTCCATGATAAGTTTGCCTGAAATCTACACAACGTCTGTCATATTAAAGCCGATATTTGCACCTGATTCTGGTGTTGGGTTCTTTCTATTATATCCATTTTTATTTCTGATGGTTCAATGATCACTCAGTCCATTAAATTGATATAGAGCTTGTCCCTTTCCCTTTGAAAGACCGATATAGTTTATATCAGTGGGTTGTTCTCCTAATTTTTTCCTCCACGACACACAGGATGGATGACGTTTACCTGAGTGATACATTCCCGTGGACATATTCAGATTTTGACGAAACCCATTCTACAATTTTGAACGATACCAAATCAGCTATGATGCAAGTGAAGCTCATTGAAAGTATCGGAGAGTGACGCTATTATTCAGATAACTTCGAATCCATCCTAATTTATAAAAAAGCATCTTGCGACACATTTCACAGTCGGGTAGCCCGCCATGCTCGTAATCTGTAGCTCCTAGGTTCGAGTCCCCTTTGTGCCATCGTTGGGATTTTCTCCCTAACGCCACCTTGCCATCAATAACAAAGGGGACATAGATGGATTTGGAAAGGCAGTCTTCCTTATGGCAGGACGTAAAGCCGCAGCTTCGTGTACAGCATTGCCATACACTACTACGGTCGAGAACCGCTGGTTCAATGACAAATGTAGAACATTTAACCTTTAACACTAAGAAATAGCAAAATCTGGGAATCATAATTGCAGAGGAAAGATTTTCTTGAGCAAGGTCCGATACGAATTCACGATCTTCTGATAAGACGTTCTGTTAGACAGCTGAACCTGCCATCCGCTGATCATTCCCGCCTTTTCTTAACAATTATAATCATTATGAGTGAAGTTATATTTACAGCAATTAACGGAAGCTTTCCCAAGGAGATTAGGGTTATAAAACTCCTTAAGGGTGGAATTATATTTACAATTATCAACAGAAGCGTTCCCAAGAACTCCGTCCTGCCCACGGTCATTAGGGAACACCGATGGGCTTGGAAAGGTAGCCGTCCGTCGGATGGGACGTTAAGCCCTGTTCCTAGTGTGGGAGAGCCATACCCTGTGCACGTTAAAGAACACGCTGGATGGCCTTGATGGGAGGCTACCATCTGTCTCCCAACAGCTGATCCAGTGGGTTCTGTCATGTCCCCAGAATTTTATATTTATTTATTTATTGCTGTATTTTTGTTGTATTTTATTATGTATATATTTTTATGTGTTCTTGGAAATGTTTGTGCTGGGATGACTCACTGTTGTTGCTTTCGGGTCGGAAGCTGGCCGCTTGCAAATAATGAAACCAACTCCAGAAGTTGTTTATGGCCGTAAATGACTAGCCTAAGGCACTAGTTCCACGCACGAGGCTAGGCGGTAGATTGAAAACTTTAGTCTTGGTGCGAGCATGTTGAATGAAAGGTCGTGTCAAGAAGCGTCGTCGGAAGGACGCCGCTCATACTCAAAAAAAGAAACCCTTGAAGTGAGGGTGCGATTCCAAAGGGGAATCGAAATTCTTATGTGAATCTGTTTTATTCTTGTGGTTCAGATGGAACCACAGTGTAGGCGGGGCGGGGGTGGCTCAGTCGGTAGCGCGCCCGGCTCGTAATCTGTAGTTCCCAGGTTCGAGTCCCAGCTGGGTCAGCGTTGAGATTTATCTCCTCAAAATTAACCGCCCTGCCCACGGTCAGTAGGGGACACCGATGGGCTTGGAAAGGCCGCCGTCCGTCGGATGGGACGTTAAGCCGTGGCCCCGTGTGTGGGGGAGCCATACCCTGTGCACGTTAAAGAACACGCTGGATGGCCTTGACGGGAGGCTACCATCTGTCTCCCAACAGCTGTTCCAGTGGGTCCCCTCTCCCAACCTTCTCTGAACCTTCGGGGTTCATGTGACCTGGCCATTTAGCCCACGGTGTGCAAAAAAGTGCCGCTCAGAGGTAAAACAACCCAATAGTGTAGGCAAAGGTTGGTTATCCTTTCGCCGAGATTTGAGGTCTGTAAAGTGAGAACTTGCAGAGTGTGCGATTCTCCACCTCATTATTAATGTTTGCAGCAGCAAAGCCCACGGAGTTGAACGCATTCCCAGAACGTAGCTGTACGTATTATAAATAAAACTGTGTCGACCCTATCTAACTCTCGTGCAGTAATTGATGGACTGTTGTTATTCATCATTCGACACTAGTTTCTTCAAAGGCGTGCAGTGGCACGGGCCTAAAAACCCGCGAACCTGTATTTTCACCGAAGTGAGGGTGAAGTAATTATTAAGCAATAATCGCATCGTCCTCCAATGGTCACGACGTTTGGCTCAGTCGCCATAGATCTGAGAAGGAAGGATATCACATCTGGCCCAGTCGGACAGGATCCGAACCCAGATCATCACATCTGGCCCAGTCAGACAGGATCCGAACCCAGGTCATCACATCTGACTTAGTCCTACGGGATCGGAACCCTTTTGGGTCATTACAGGTCCCCTCCTCCAACCTTCTCTGAGCCTCTCGGGTCCACGTGACCTAGCCGTTTAGCCCTTGGTGTGCAAAAAAGTGCCGCTCAGAAGTAAAACAACCCAATCTAACCCAACGTTACCAAGACGATTAGGGGCTATAAAACCTCCTTATAGACTTGGATAACCTACATTTTCCAAGGAAATTCCCTAAAATCAAAGACTCAAGACGCCAATCTCCTCCCCCCCAGCCATGAATATTTCTGGATCCGCCATTAATCATTAATAGCAGATATCTTAAATATGTTAGGATCCCACTCATCTCAAGAAAACGTTTCATTTTATAAAAAAAATTAGCGTAATTAAATTCGTTAATTTTCAGTTTAGTTTGATATTGACCATATTTAGGAACTGAGTTTTCGATGAAAATAGTTTAAGCTAAAACATTAACCCAGGTAAATGTAACGCAATTCATTTAAAAGCACAAGAAACAGAATGAGAAGTCCTTGAAAGAGAAGAGGATCCGAGAGTGAGATTTGGGTTGTTTTACCTCTGAGCGGCACTTTTTTGAACACCATGGGCTAAATGGCCAGGTCACAAGGACCCCGAAGGCTCAGAGAAGGTTGGGGGAGGGGACCCACTGGAACAGCTGTTGGGAGACAGATGGTAGCCTCCCGTCAAGGCCATCCATCGTGTTCTTTAACGTGCACAGGGTATGGCTCTCCCACACACGGGGCCACGGCTTAACGTCCCATCCGACGGACGGCGGTCTTTCCAAGCCAATCGGTGTCCCCTACTGACCGTGGGCAGGGCGGGGAATTTTGAGGAGATAAATCTCAAAGCTGACCCAGCTGGGACTCGAACCTGGGAACTACAGATTACGCGCATGACGCGCTACCGTTGGGTTGGGTTGTTTTACCTCTGAGCGGCAGTTTTTTGCACACCATGGGCTAAATGGCCAGGTCACAAGGACCCCAAAGGCTCAGAGAAGGTTGGGGGAGGGGACCCACTGGAACAGCTGTTGGGAGACAGATGGTAGCCTCCCGTCAAGGCCATCCAGCGTGTTCTTTAACGTGCACAGGGTATGTCTCTCCCGCACACGGGGCCACGGCTTAACGTCCCATCTGACGGACGGCGGCCTTTCCAAGCCCATCGGTATCCCCTACTGACCGTGGACAGGACGGGGAATTTAGCGGAGATAAATCTCAACGCTGACCCAGCTGGGACTCGAACCTATGAACCCGAGAGTGAAAACACTGTGAACCAAGTGAGAACAAAGTCTTGAAGATCACTTTCCTCCGTGGAATGAAACAAGAGAAAAATTCGAACTTTAATTTAGGCCAAATACAAGTATTGACATCTACTACAATGTTAGTTTTAGTCATGCATCGCATGCTAATTGAGTACTAGACTGCATATAATTAACTTTTAAACCTTCGAGATAAACTAATTTGTGATGCTGCATGCCTCGTTTAACACTGCTGATATATTTATCAAACTTTTTCATGAATATTCATCACGGTTCACCAAAGAAGCGTGATCATAGCAATATAATCAGACGTTTGTTCGCGTAATTACTTAATCAGGTTAATGATAAAAAATATGTATTTGAAATTTTTATTAACAAAGCAGTCAGAGAGAGAGATGAACTGGTCAAATTCCACTCACTTAAAACCATTTACAACAAATGTTGCATTTTACTCTTCTCAATGTTCACAATTCATTAACAAAGAAGATTTAGTGGATGTGGGCGTAAACATTTATATATATATTAAATATATATTATATATTAAAGAAGAGATTAGTTATATATATTATATAGTAAAGTAGAGAAATGATTATTAAGCGATGTAGTTTTTCAGCTTTTTCGTCCCATAATTTATTTTTTTTAAACTCGCAGCCTTCCACAGAAAAAACACAAAAGTTCTTTCTATTTGATTCCTTTTCTGGAAGTTGACATATAATGCAAGGATTCATCGATTTTTTTAACGATTGGAGGCAATCTTTACTTGAGATGAAGAAAACGTAAGGATCTATTTGTTAGCTCGGAGCGCTCAATGACGGATGAGTTGTTTGGGTTGGGTTGTGTTACCTCTGAGCGGGACTTTTTGCACACGATGGGCTAAATGGCCAGGTCACATGGACCCCGAAGGCTCAGAGAAGGTTGGGAGAGGGAACCCACTGGAACAGCTGTTGGGAGACAGATGGTAGTCTCCCGTCAAGGCCATCCAGCGTGTTCTTTAACGTGCACAGGGTATGGCTCTCCCACACACGGGGCCACGGCTTAACGTCCCATCCGACGGACGGCGGTCTTTCCAAGCCCATCAGTGTCCCCTACTGACCGTGGGCAGGGCGGGGAATTTTGCGGAGATAAATCTCAACGCTGACTCGGCTGGGACTCGAACCTGGGAACTACAGATTACGAGCCTGGCACGCTACCAACTGAGCCACCCCCGCCCCTAATGACGGATAAGCAAAGGGATCTGCTCCGAATTGAAAATATATTTTTTTCAAGTTTGCGCTGTGTTTCTGCTGAAATGTATCTATGGCCCTCTCGTCCCGTTGCCGAGTGGTTATGGTGCTTGGCTACTGTTCAAAGGGACCTGGGTTTGAGATCTTGGTAAGTCATGGATGTTTGTGTTATTTTCCTGATGAGGTCTTGCCTTTCTCACAGAATTTGGTACATCGTGAATTGGGGGGGGGGGGCTCAGTCGGTAGCGCGCCAGGCTCGTAATCTGTAGTTCCCAGGTTCGAGTCCCAGCTGGGTCAGCGTTGAGAATTATCTCCGCAAAAATTGCCCGCCCTGCCCACGGTCAGTAGAGGACACCGATGGGCTTGGAAAGGCCGCCGTCCGTCGGATGGGACGTTAAGTCGTGGCCCCGTGTGCGGGAGAGACATACCCTGTGCACGTTAAAGAACACACTGGATGGGCTTGACGGGAGGCTACCATCTGTCTCCCAACAGCTGCTCCAGTGGGTCCCCTCCCCCAACTTTCTCTGAGACTTCGGGGTCCATGTGAGCTGGCCATTTAGCCCATAGTGTGCAAAAAAGTGCCGCTCAGAGGTAAAACAACCCAACATCGTGAATTACATTGTTGAAACCAACTGTTATGTAATGACTATAAAATTTCGCCATTTTCCAACCGGCGGCTCATAAAGCAAATAATTAATACTGAATCTGGCTGATTTCTTCCAGTTTTTTGACCAAACATTTTTAGATGCAAAAAACGAATTTGTCAAAGTACTGGTTGAAAACGCATATTTTCATTTTTTATTTGAAATATCATCTTGATTTTTTAAAAAATATAGCTTTTCCCCCATTCATTACTCATTAGAAATGTATGTTTTTTAGAAATATTTACGAATTAAATTACTTTAATATTCAACCATTTATTCATGACAGACATTTTATATTTAATTGGCAGATTGAGGTGGTAAAAGAGTTTAATTGGCAGATTGAGGTGGTAAAAGAGTTTATATTGACCACAGTAAATTTCGCACCTTACCTCCGAGGGTAGTGAAATCCAAATTTTTGTTTTAAGGAGATAAATAAAAAAAATATATTTTTGGATTGGGTTGTTTTACCTCTGAGCGGCACCTTTTTGCACACCATGGGCTAAATGGCCAGGTCACATGGACCCCGAAGGCTCAGAGAAGGTTGGGGGAGGGGACCCACTGGAACAGCTGTTGGGAAACAGATGGTCGCCTCCCGTCTAGGCCATCCAGCGTGTTCTTTAACGTGCACAGGGTATGGCTCTCCCACACACGGGGCCACGGCTTAACGTCCCATCCGACGGACGGCGGCCTTTCCAAGCCCATCGGTGTCCACTACTGACCGTGGGCAGGGCGGGGAATTTTGCGGAGATAAATCTCAACGCTGACCCAGCTGGGACTCGAACCTGGGAACTACAGATTACGAGCCTGGCGCGCTACCGACTGAGCCACCCCCGTCCCTATTTTTGGATTGGGTAGGTAGTAATGAAATATTAAATTCAAGAGATTTTTCGAAGTATTTTTCGAGGGGTTCATATCCCACCCAGCTAAAGACAAGTTTTCCTCTAAAATTGATCAACGTTAAATTCAGAATGTCATCTTCCTTAGATAGATTAATTAAATATTATTTAAATTTTTCGAATCATCCAGTTCAAGTTTCTATCGTTAAACGGGGCTAAAGTCAAAAAAACGAAAAACTTCATGCTCTTTTGGAAGGACTACTGCATATTAACAGAAGTGATATGTTATATTTTTTCTAGATTTTTAAAATTAGATCCAACATGGAAGATAAGATTACTTTTGTGCACAAAAATAATTTTTCACTTCTCTGGTCAATAAAAGGCAACTGCCCATTTCCTAGACAATGGGATTCTATTAACTTTTAGGAAATATTTTTTTTTGTGTGAATTATAAGAGAAAAGAATCCTAGAAGTTACTACTAGTTTTTACAGGCCTTCTCCTATAAAGGGTTGGATTGTTTTACCTCTGAGCGGCACTTTTTTGCACACCATGGGCTAAATGGCCAGGTCACATGGACCCCGAAGGCTCAGAGAAGGTTGGGGGAGGGGACCCACTAGAGCAGCTGTTGGGAGACAGATGGTAGCCTCCCGTCAAGGCCATCCAGCGTGTTCTTTAACGTGCACAAGGTATGGCTCTCCCGCACACGTGGCCACGGCTTAACGTCCCATCCGACGGACGGCGGCCTTTCCAAGCCCATCGGTGTCCCCTACTGACCGTGGGCAGGGCGGGGAATTTTGCGGAGATAAATCTCAACGTTGACCCAGCTGGGACTCGAACCTGGGAACTACAGATTACGAGCCTGGCGCGCTACCGACTGAGCCACCCCCGCCCCTTGTTGGAACAGTCGCTAGCTGCCTAGCCACTGTACCAGTTAAGGCTTATTATTGTGTTATATATATATTGTGACATTACGTGAAATGATAATAATTACACTTTCATAAAAAATTAGACTACGAGGGGCAGATTGGACCTTTTGGACAAGGTCACCCTCTAAGGTTTTTTAACGGCTGTCGAAAATTTCTCTTTTGCAACGCTAAATCGTTTGCTTCTCGCAGTGAATTTTCCCCCACAATGAATTTTGGCACTGAAGACAGGAAGAGAGAGGAGGACTACAGGCGTGAAACCTTCATCTTCGTGGTAATGATAAAATGATACGTTAGAACACAGGTGCCAGACACGCAGCTCGCGAGAAATGTGTCGCTCGAACAAAAATTTAAAGTTGCTCGCTAAGATTATTTTAAAATTTTGCCCGATATTTAAAAAGTATTAAATGTGAATTCTATCGTTTTTAAAAAGGTATTTCTCGACGAATAGGTTTTGAACGTGAGCGCAAGACGGAATTTTTTCGGCTAACTATTTTACGAGTCCTATGTCTACAGGACATCAGTTATGATACTTTATTAGTGAACAGGCCCAGATCTAGAAACGAAATCGAGGGGGAGGAGATAAGAGACAAGAAACACAATCGATGCGGAAAAAAGGTAAAAAGGGGAGGGGATAGGAGGGCAAGAAACAAAATCGAGGCGGGAAAAAAGGAAAAGGGGGAGGGGATAGGAGGGAAAGAAACACAATTGATCCGGAAAAATGTAAAAGGGGGAAAGAATAGGAGGACAAGACACACAATCGAGCCGGAAAAATGTAAAAGTGCCAATAGGAGGGCAAAAAACACAATCGAGCCGGGAAAACGTAAAGGGGGATAGGAGGGCAAGAAACACAATCGATCTGGAAAAAATGTAAAAGGGGGTGGGAATAGGTGGGCAAGAAACACAATCGAGCCAGAAAAATGTAAAAGGGAACACAATCGAACTAGAAAACACTGGGCAACACACAAAAAGGCTTTGAATTGAAAATAGCCAATCTTTACTAATTTCGAGGGGCTGAACACAAAAGTGACAATAAAAATTGTCGATTGGAGAGACAGAGATGGTCATATATAAATGACTCACTCCGCATTGAGTACAGTCGCTCAAAAAAGTATCCGAACATTAAGGTTGATTACAGAATTCAGAAAAAAATATCTCAACGATTTTTTTTTTAATTAGTGATCTGGCAACCTTCGTGTCACGTGACACGAAGGTTGCCAGATTATTAATTTCTGAAAGAAATCGTTGTCAGATATTTTTTTCTGAATTCTGTAATCAACCATGGAGTTCGGATACTTTTTTGAGCGACTGTACATAGGTAACCATTTCGCAACGCTGTATTTTAAACTCCAGATGGCAACATATTGCGCTGTATTGCATCAGCCCGCCATACACACAACCCCCGGAGGTATTGCAACATTGTCTGATGCAATGTAGTTGAATCATGACATCGCGACTTTACGATCGTGAACAAAAGATGATGCAATCGTTAGTTGTAAGCGACGTCTCATAGGGTGAGCAATTCTTTTGAGCGACTTCCATTTACCCCTGAGTCATAAGTACAACACAAGTGATCCTTGCAGTTTTAATCCAGCAGTAGTGATGCCTCGTAACTGTGTTAATAGTGCAGATACCGTTTGTTACATTTGCGGGAAAGTGAAGTTTGCAAGCCAGAAAAGGGCCATCACTCGAATAGTGAAAGCAGCAAGATTGAGGACCACACATATGCTGCAGTATGTGTGCAAGAAATCTTCCGAAGTGGCTGAAAGTTGAAAAAGTGGTGATGAAGTGGCTGAAAGTTGAAAAAGTGATGAAAAAGTTGTTCCTATGGTTTGGAGAGAACCAAGCAATCACGCAAATGACTGCTACTTCTGCATGTTTCCACCTGTTTCTGGAGGCATCACAAGGAAAAAGAAGTGGACAATAGCGTACCCGAATATATAATCTGCTCTCCAACCAGTTCCGCATGGAGAAGGCTTTCCCGTTCCCGAACCTCCAAAAGAATTTTCCATTGATTCAGACGATGAGGAGGGAGGTGAACCGACATCAGTTTCTCCGCAGCCTTCGGTGTTTAATGATGATCCATACGTCTGCCATGGTGCGTCTTTTGTATTCTCACCAAAAGAGAAATGAACGATCTTGTTTGCGATCTGGAACTGTTCAAGGCCAAACCAGAGTTACATGGATCAAGACTTAATCAATGAAATCTTCTCAAGGAAAATGTTGGAGTGTGGCTCTGTTGATGAGTCTGCAGCTGGGATATACGAAGTACTACTGTTTTGTACCTGAATGGGACAGCCTAGCAAAGATTTTGCACTACGTGAAGAGAAGTCTCTGAAGGTCGTAGAGGAGAATGTGAAACACCCAGCACTGGCAGAAATGCACAAAATCCTGCTACCGTCCTTACACATCAAACTAGGTGTGATGAAAAACTTCGTAAAAGCCATGGACCGGACTTCATCAGCTTTCAAGTACTTGACAGACAAATTCCCTCGACTCAGCTAAGCGAAAATTAAAGAGGGAATTTTTGTGGGTCCTCAGATCCGCGAGCTGATCCGCGAGCTGATAACCAGATGTTCGACAACCTGCTTCAGGGTGATGAGAAAAAGATTTGGGACGCGTTTCGTCTGGTGTCAACAAATTCCTCGGGAATGTCGGGGCAGACAACTACATGAAACTGGTTAAGGACATGTTGTCACTGTATTATAAATTTGGCTGCAATATGACCTTAAAGATCCACTTTCTCCATTCCCACTTAAATTTCTTCCCTGACAACTGCGGCATGGTTAGTGATGAGCACGGTGAACGCTTTCACCAGGACATTGCAAAGATGGGGAAACGATACCAGGGAAACTGGTCCACTTCAATGTTGGCTGACTACTGTTGGACGCTCGCCAGAGATGATCCTGAGCAGCTGTACAAGCGACGGGCAAAGCGACGTCGGAAGTAGAAGCCGAGTTTTACCGATACATGTCATATGTACGTATTACTCTATGATATAAGAAACTATTGCTGATATTTCAGAAATCGTAGCCAATTTTGCATTTTCATTGTCATATTCTTGTTCAGCACTTTGAAATCGCTAAGAAATGGCTACTTTTATCTCGGAGGCATCACTTTTGTGAAAATTCGTTGCCCAGTGATATTGTAAAAAGGGAGGGATAGGGGCAAGAAACACAATCGAGCAGAAAAAAATGTAAAAGTGGAGGGGAAAGGGGGGGGGGAGTCAAGAAACACAACTGGGCCAGAAAAATGTAAAAGGAGGGAATAGGGGACAAGGAACACAAGTGAGCTGGAAAAATGTAAAAGTGGAAGGGGATAGGGAGGGCAAGAAACACAGTAGATGCGCCAGACGCCAGATGACGCCAGAACTCTCATTTATGCTACTACTCACAGTTAAGCCAGAAAATGCAAAAGGGGAAGGGGTTAGAGGGGAAAGAAACACAATTGAGCTGGAAAAAATGTAAAAGGGAGAGGGGCAAGAGAATTTACCTCTCCTTTTCCAGGTCTTTAAAATATCTTAAAAAATACATGAAATATAAATAAGTAAATTTTTTTTTGCTTCTATTACCCTTACTAACATTCTGAAGGAGGAGAGGGCATGGCCCTCTTCCCCCCCCCCCCCCCCCCCCTAGATCCGGTCCTGCTTATGTCTTAGTTGCAGCTCTCTCCACTAACTCCCGCCATGCCTTCAGTGATAAAGGATACACCAATAAATTTGAAATGGACGCCGCCTATAGGGTACGAGGCTAACCCTTGTTTCTGATCCAAAACGTCAAGAAACCCTTTTAACGTTTTCAGGATTTAATGACAGTTTAGAGTTAATATCACTTGTGATACCTTAAATGCCAAATTATTAAATCGCTGGATTTGTAGAGGTCGACAGATCTTGTGGCTCTTCGGAAGTCCCGATTTGACACCACTGGACCTTTTTTTTGGAGGGGGGTGGGGTACATTATGTAGAATAAAAAAAAAACCCTCAAGCAGCTGCTTGCCACAGAGGTCTGACAGGAGCCTGTCAGTTTATATGCCATACTAGAAGGTCTGAGAGGATGGCAGACCTCAGCAGAAAAACGACACACACATCCATGTCTTACCCGGGGCTCGAACCCAGGTCGCTTAGATCAGTAGCCAAGCGCGCTAACCACTCGGCCACGGGACAGCCAACATTATGTACTTTGCTTATTTCGAATACATTTGTAATTTACAGTATTTAACGAAAGAATCACTACAGCTGTTGCAATTATTTCAGCAGATATCATGAGTCGAGTATTGACCGAAGTTGAATATTATGCCACCAACGACGCCAACATTGTCCTTATTGGACCCAATTCACGTGACGAAGTGCTAAATAATAAATTATCACAGGAAAAGTCTTGTAGATAAGGAACACTTGAAAAATTGATTGTCCTGACTGGGATTCGAACCCAGGTTTCCCATACGCATGCCAGACGTCTTAACCACTAGACCACCGAAGAACTCGGTGATTTTTCGAGAGCAAAGTCAATGATGATATGTTGAAATGATAAGCTATGAAGTTTGTCACTTTCAAAGCCAATGATGCTTCTAACAGATAGTTTTCTTTACAGCAGTTATCACTACTTATAGAAATTCGCAACTGCTACACTTCGAAATCTGAAATGCCTGATATAGTGAAGCCTACGCTGGTGCTTAATTAGGTTATGATAAGGTTTCTGCGATGGATACAGTAACAGCGAGAGTATACGATCATCAGGGATGGGTTGTATTACCTCTAAACGGTACTTTTTGCACACAATGGGCTAAATGGCCAAGGCACAAAGATGCTGAGGGCTCAGAGAAAGTTGGGGGAGAGGACCCACTGGAACAGTTGTTAGGAGACAGATGGCAGCCTCCTCAAGACCATCCAGTGTGTTCTTCAACGTGCACAGGGTATGGCTCTCCCGTACACGGGGCCACGGTTGTACGTCCCATCCGATGGATGGCGGCCTTTCCAAACCCATCGGTGTCCCATACTGACCGAGGGCAGGCGGGGAGATTTGCGGATTCGAACCTGGGAATTGCAGATCACGAGTCTCATACGCTTCCGTCTGAGTCACCACCACCACACGATCATCAGGGTCACCATCTCAATGTGCAGACAGTTCCTTTCGCCTGAACCTCAAGGTCGAACCGTGCAACGGCAGCTCTGGCCTGTTTCTGGTGAGACGGGGGTTCGAATTCCGCGCTTCGGCGAAACTTTTTTCCACAAATCATTTATTGAGCCACTTCCTCGTTGTAGCTGGGCCCGCTCACTTGCCTGAACTGCTATTGGCCAAAACTAAGTGAGGTTCCCGAGGTACGATAGTAAGAGCTGCAGAGTGGCTTTCGGAAATGTGACACGTGAAGTCATTATGACTTGGACACAGTCGAAATCGACTGCCCCCGTCACGTGCACTCTAGGGATGTTCATTGCGCTGGAGCAATCGTGCACGAGACGTAATGGTTATCGTCATTGCTTCATCCTCGAAGCTCAGGCTGTTCATCTATAGATGAACGAGTGTCACTTTAATCAGGTATTCTGTTATTCCTCTGTTTTCCGGAATCTCAAAGAAAATTGCCATCGAAACTTTTGAATAGTTTAATGGATGAAGAAGCCACAATGAAACTTCTTCTTCAGTCCATCTAAGTCATCTCGAGATCACGAAAATTGAGTCGATGGAGATTGCTTGGCAGAAACTTTGATCGGCAATAAGTTCTTTGCACAAGGGGGAAAAAGTAATAAGGACACAAATAAAAATTTATTTAGGAGAAGTTTTCCGAAAATAAGAAGATTTGATGTATGTCTGAAAGATAATCAAAACAAATTCGATTTTATCACAAAGAATATAGAGAAATTACATGTATAAGATTGGTTTAATGTAACAAACATGTATAAGCTGTTTAGCATTTTATCTCGTCTCCATTTCCGTTACTAGCATTTTCGGGGGGGCGGGGGAATTCCACTAGATCGGCCTTGTTTATTAATATATCATGATTTCGTCAAGATATAAACACGAAACTATTTGTTACGTAGCGAAATTAGCTAGATTTTCTTAAGTTAATTGTCGCTTATGAGCAATAAGGTCGTAATTAGAATTTGTCTCTACAAATGAGAGAGTGTTAAAATAAAAAAAACCTAGGAAATCTTACATAATAAATACACAGATTACTTCTAGAGATAGACTTCAAACATTAGTTAAAAGATTCTGAAAAAAATTCATCGCCGACACGGCATGAATCGAACCCGCAACTCTCCAGATTCATGCCAGAGCGCGCTACCATTGCACCACGCGTCGGACAAGGAAATGTCGGCGAGGAAATCTTACTGCTCTGTGATTCGGATTCGGGTCCGTTCGATCCGCAGCCAAACACAATAATCACTTATCCAAGGAAAAGGCAATTTTAAATATAACACTCGATTCTTACGTTTTTTCCCCCCCTAAATTTGGCAAAAACTCGTTTTAACAGCTTTTAATACTGCAAAAATCACACGAAAAGAAATTTACACTTTAGAATCAGGGAAACTACACAATGGTCCAGTCAATCGCACTTGCTAAGCAGATACACAAGCGGTGTAAATTTGGTATATAATATACCATCACTTGGTGTATCATATAATCAAGAACGAGTTTCAGTCTTCAAGCAATCATGGACTACAAGTCCAGCAGAATGAGCAATTCTGGTTTTCGTACACGTCTATCCTGAGAAACAGATGTTTTTCTCCACTGCAGGTCAATTACAATAAGATCCTCTTTGGCATTGTTCACCATCTCATTCTGATTCTACTCTTTATCCTTTGTGAACAATGTTTATATCTCTAATCGCTGATCTATGGTTCTGCAAACAGGCAACATGGCCTACCGAAGGCGATCTCATCCCACATATGATACTGTTAATAATGGTAGTTGATATTTACTTTGTCTAACTTCAGCATTATTTTCGTGATCAAATACCGAACACCCATGGTATGAAAATAAAATAACCTCCAGTAATCGCGCGTACACCAAATTCCCCGCCCTGCCCACGGTCAATAGGGGACACCGATGGGCTTGGAAAGGCCGCCGTCCGTCGGATGGGACGTTAAGTCGTGCTCCCTTGTGCGAGAGATCCATACCCTGTGCACGTTAAAGAACACGTTGAATGGCCTTGACGGGATGCTACCATCTGTCTCCTAACAGCTGTTCCAGTGGGTCCCCTCCCCCAACCTTCTCTGAGCCTTCGGGGTCAATGTGACCTGGTCATTTAGCCCATGGTGTGAAAAAAAGTGCTGCTCAGAGGTAAAACAACCCAACCCAACTCACAATAATAACAACTTTTAAAAGCATATGTTTAGCTGTTCTGTTATTAGCTTATTTTCATATGGACTGGGGGTCATAGGTCGGTAGCGTGACATACTGGTAATCTATAGTTCCTAGGTTCGAGTCCCATCTGTACCAGCGTTGAGATTTATCTCCGCTAATTCACGTTCTGCCCTCGATGAGAAAGGAGTCATAGATATGTTTGGAAAGCCACGTTCGCCCGATGGTATGTTAATAGCCGTGACTCCTTGGGCAGGAGAGCCACACCCTGTGCACATTAAAAAACACGCTAGATGGGCTTGAGAGGAGGTTTCCATCTATCTCCTAACAACTGTCTAGTGGATTCCTTCCTGTACTCAACTCTGAGCCCCTAGGGCAGTGGTTCTCAACCTTTTATGCTTCACGTACCCCTTGGAAATGTGTATGTAACTGGCGTACTCCTTATATAGATTGATAAAACTATAGTTATAGTATAACAATGGGAATAAATCAAAACACTGGCTTTGTTACTAGATCTAGCGACTTTTGAGCTCTCACGGAATACCCCAAAATATTTTACCGCGTACTCCACGTTGAGAACTCCTACTCTAGGGTCTTTGTGACTGGACTCTTTAGTGCATTATGTGCACAAAAGGGCCCCTCAGAGGATAACTGAATCCAACCTGTTTATAAACAAACTCTCTAGAATTTCTTAATGTCTTGCTGTTTACCTCTTGTCATACAAAACTCTAGGTTAAAAAAATTCTTTCATTAAAAATAATTTAAAACAACACACTTTTCAGTTTGTATTTTTATTATACACAGGCTGATAAGGAAACAAGATCATATTTGAAATTTGTATTTGAAAAATAGCAAGTTTGATTTTACATTTCCACACAAATTTTTTGTCTGTCCAAATTATTATGACAACTGCATCGTGCGTGGAGTAACATGAAACATGCCAATGTAAGTTATTTATTACTGACGTAAACATTCTACGTCACTGCGCGCAAGTCTAAAAAAAGCTGCTAAGATATTGCCGGAAGTAAAGTGCGACATGAATAAAAAAAATGCTGAACTGACTTCGCAAGAGAGTTGGATTGTTGTTTCACCTCTGAGCGGCACTTTTTTGCACACCATGGGCTAAATGGCCAGGTCACCTGGATCCCGAAGGCTCAGAGAAGGTTGGGGGGGAGGGGACCCACTGGAACTGCTGTTGGGAGACAGATGGTAGCCTCCTGTCAAGGCCATCCAGCGTGTTCTTTAACGTGCACAGGGTATGTCTCTCCCGCACACGGGGCCACAGCTTAACGTCCCATCCGACGGACGGCGGCCTTTCCAAACCCATCGGTGTCCCCTACTGACCGTGGGCAGGGCGGGGAATTTTGCGGAGATAAATCTCAACGCTGACCCAGCTGGGACTCGAACCTGGGAACTACAGATTACAAGCCTGGCACGCTACCGACTGAGCCACCCCAGCCCCTTCGCAAGAGGGCTCATCTTTTGAGCACGATAAGCAGGATCATCCGTAAACGGAGGTGAAGGAACTCAGCGAAAAATACGGCAATAAGCAATATCCTAACTATATGGAGAGTGGCAACGATCTCAAAACAAAATCCCAATCGTGGCAAATGAGGAAGGAAAAAGGCATTGAGGGACAAGAACAGGTATTTGTAACCCGAACTGTGCGAGAAAACAGAGCTTCTACAGTTCATCAGCTGAAAGAGATGATCGCTAGCAGTACTGCAAAACACATTTCGACTAGAACTATGCGCATGAAACTGAAATTTGGGTTGGTTTATTTTACCTCTGAGCGGTATTTTTTGCACACAATGTGCTAAATGACAGGTCACAAGGACCCCGAAGGTTCAGAGAAGGTTGGGGGAGGTGACCACTGTACAGCTGTTGGGAGACTGATGTTAGTCTCCCTTCAAGGCTATCCAGCGTGTTCTTTAACGTGTACAGGGGATGGCCTGTCCCTCACACGGCTTAACGTTCCATCCGGCGGACGACGACCTTTTCAAGCCCATCGGTGTCCCCTACTTGCTACACCCGACAGATTAACTCTAAGCTGGTTAAAAAGTGCTCCAATTATTTCAGTATATCGAAAACATCTTTGTTAAACCTCATGAGAAAACCTCATGCAATCGTATTTTTCGCATGTTCGTTTTTTTCGCCCTTTTGTCAAAACGAACCAATATTTTATGTAACCATTTAAAGATAGTTCTTTCTGCTGAGTTCTCGCCTTCCTCACAGACCTTCTCTTTTTCGTATAAACCGACAGGTCCCTGTCAGACTTATGTGGCAAGCAGCTGTTTGAGGGGATGTTTATTATAAATATATCTTTAAACTTTATTTGAAGGAATAGGATTTTTAGATAATGGTGAGACTCAGAGAATAAAGTTTTAGATTAGAAGTATTTCGAATTTTTGAAAGAATAAAACTTAAAATCTTAATTAAAATCATATTTTATTCAGGGTTTACGTCAAAATATTTTGTTAATAAGTAGTACGTGGGCTTAAATACAAACACAGTCTGTTGCCTCTTTAGTTTCATGAATTAATAAAATTTCATCATCATCATCTTCAATCAACCTTGGGCTACAGAGGACCAACCAGATTCTGCAGTTTAGTTCTGCAGACACATCTATCCTGAGTTACATCTGCTGCATTTGACCATTTTGCTCTATTTCTGGGCGGGGGTGGCTCAGTCGGTAGCGCGCCAGGCTCGTAATCTGTAGTTCCCAGGTTCGAGTCCCAGCTGGGTCAGCGTTGAGATTTATCTCCGCAAAAATCCCCGCCCTGCCCACGGTCAGTAGGGGACACCGATGGGCTTCGAAAGGCTGCCGTCCGTCGGATGGGACATTAAGCCGTGGCCCCGTGTGCGGGAGACACATACCCTGTGCACGTTAAAGAACACGCTGGATGGCCTTGACGGGAGGCTACCATCTGTCTCCCAACAGCTGTTCCAGTGGGTCCCCTCCCCCAACCTTCTCTGAGACTTCGGGGTCCATGTGACCTGGCCATTTAGCCCATGGTGTGCAAAAAGTGCCGCTCAGAGTAAAACAACCCACAACCCTTGCTCTATTTCTAGCGACGTCCAGTTTGGCATTATCTGTCCACCGTATCCTAGGTCTCCCCCTCTTTCCGGAGCCTTTTCATAGAGAGGGAGATCTAGAATGCGGTGGGCAGTGATGTCAAACAGGACCTTGTTAGAATTGGAGCAGAGTTTCCAGACGCAGCAGATGTAACTCAGGATCAACATTTCAGCTCAAATTTCAGCATTTATTAATTTCTATTCTCCCTTGTTTTTTCAGTTAACTGAAAATTTCCTGAAATTTTAATTTTGTATTCACAACAAAGCGAAGAAAATCTTTGCATTGATTGCTGTGGACTGAAATAATTTTCCATTTAATATCGCGATGGTAGTTACGTCACAGGTTGTTGATGGGTGACATAACGGAAAGGGGGCGGGGGGGGCTCAGTCGGTAGTGCGCCAGGCTCGTAATCTGTAGTTCCCAGGTTCGAGTCCCAGCTGGGTCAGCGTTGAGATTTATCTCCGCAAAAATCCCCGCCCTGCCCACGGTCAGTAGGGGACACCGATGGGCTTCGAAAGGCTGCCGTCCGTCGGATGGGACATTAAGCCGTGGCCCCGTGTGCGGGAGACACATACCCTGTGCACGTTAAAGAACACGCTGGATGGCCTTGACGGGAGGCTACCATCTGTCTCCCAACAGCTGTTCCAGTGGGTCCCCTCCCCCAACCTTCTCTGAGACTTCGGGGTCCATGTGACCTGGCCATTTAGCCCATGGTGTGCAAAAAGTGCCGCTCAGAGTAAAACAACCCACAACCCTTGCTCTATTTCTAGCGACGTCCAGTTTGGCATTATCTGTCCACCGTATCCTAGGTCTCCCCCTCTTTCCGGAGCCTTTTCATAGAGAGGGAGATCTAGAATGCGGTGGGCAGTGATGTCAAACAGGACCTTGTTAGAATTGGAGCAGAGTTTCCAGACGCAGCAGATGTAACTCAGGATCAACATTTCAGCTCAAATTTCAGCATTTATTAATTTCTATTCTCCCTTGTTTTTTCAGTTAACTGAAAATTTCCTGAAATTTTAATTTTGTATTCACAACAAAGCGAAGAAAATCTTTGCATTGATTGCTGTGGACTGAAATAATTTTCCATTTAATATCGCGATGGTAGTTACGTCACAGGTTGTTGATGGGTGACATAACGGAAAGGGGGCGGGGGGGGCTCAGTCGGTAGTGCGCCAGGCTCGTAATCTGTAGTTCCTAGGTTCGAGTCCCAGCTGGGTCAGCGTTGAGACTTATCTCCGCAAAATTCCCCGCCCTTCCCACAGTCAGTAGGGTATACCGCTGAGCTTGGAAATGCTGCCGTCCGTCGGCTGGGACGTTAAGCCGTGGCCTCTGTGTGCGGGAGAGCCATACTCTGTGCACGTTAAAGAGCACATTGGATGTCCTTGACGGGAAGCTACCATCTGTCTCCCAACAGCTGTTCCAGTGGGTCCCCTCCTCCAACCTTCTCGTAGCCTTTGAGGTCTATGTGACCTGGCCATTTAGCCCATGGTGTGCAAAAAAGTGCCGCTCAGAGGTAAAACAACCCAACCCATAAAGGTAACTGAAAGTGTACAGTAACTTATCACTTGATTGGTAAAACGTAAGCTCCCGTATTGCTTTTCAGGTACTGAGTTACATAATTTCGCCTTTGTGGTAAATAATTATTCGCTATCATTCGCAATCTCTATCAATACTTGATTACAGTTAAATATGGTGCTTCACAAATTACAATAAATGGTCAAATTGTAATGCTAATTATATCGACATAATCAGCACAGTTAGGAACACACAATGTAATATTTACGTGCTCCGACAGATGCATCGGAATATGCTTCGCATGCATTAAATGTGCAACTAAGTCCCTGCAATCAACTAATTTTACAATCAGCAATTAATTCTTAAACTAAAGTTACTGAAATATAAACAATCTAAATGCTTAATAATAGGGATAACGGAAGCGCAAACTTTGTAAGCTATCACTTAGTTTAGATGCTCTCAAACTTTTCCAGTCGTACCCCTTCCCCTTCCCCACTAGGAAAGAAATTTCATATCAGATTTTAAATCTCAGGTCCCATGAGGAGGTAGCGACTCCCATTTACAGATAATCTGGTCTAGGTTATACAAAAATTCGGAGAAAGCTAATATGACATCAGCATGGATGTGTAACACTAATTCCTAAAAAAAAAGTCGTTGTCAGATATTTTTTCTAAATTCTGCAATCAACCATAGTGTTCGGATATTTTTTTGAGCGACTGTACAGAGACCTTCTGAGAGCAAGCTTCTGTCACTCCGTGTCACAGTTTCTGGTGACAGTGACAGAAAAAATGACGGTAGGTCTGCAACCAGAAGAGTAATTTCATTTCTCGATTTATGCGAAAGCATTTAGTTTAAACTGCAGAGTATATTTTTTGATAACTATGTCAGCTGAACTTCGTGAAACGCTGATTTGATTGTAATGTTAACTGAACTTCCCAGATTTATGAATCATAAACAGACTCCATGATAACAACTGTCGGGTTGGGTTGTTTTACCTCTGAGCGGCACTTTTTTGCACACCATGGGCTAAATGGCCAGGTCACAAGGACCCCGAAGGCTCAGAGAAGGTTGGGGAAGGGGACCCACTGGACATCTGTTGGGAGACAGATGGTAGCCTCCCGTCAAGGCCATCCAGCGTGTTCTTTAACGTGCGCAGGGTATGGCTCTCCCGCACACGGGGCCACGGCTTAACGTCCCATCCGACGGACGACGGCCTTTTCAAGCCCATCGGTGTCCCCTACTGACCGTGGGCAGGGCGGGGAATTTTGCGGAGATAAATCTCAACGCTGACCCAGCTGGGACTCGAACCTGGGAACTACAGATTACGAGCCTGACGCGCTACCGAGTGAGCCACCCCCGCCCCCAACAACTGTCGGAAAAATGACGATGTGACATAAGCTCAGGACACCCGATTGTTTCAATCGGGTGTGACTTACAGAAACGTGAATAATAATTTCTTAAAATCCGAGAAAATGAAACTGACAACGTTTTCAAAAGCCCGACGTTTACTATATCTATTAATGTTTTAGATGAATTTTTGGGAACAAGAAGGACTGACTCAATCGGTAGCGCGCTAGGCTCGTAATCTGCAGTTAAAAGATTCGAGTTCTTCCTGTGCCAGCATTCAGGTTAACCACCGCCAACCCCTACCCTGTCCTCAGAGAAATGGGACATTGCTAGGCTTGAAAAGGGGGCCGTCCGTCTGATGAGACGTTAAGCTGTATAGCCGTGTATGGGAGGTCGTTACTCTGTGCAAGTTATACGATTGGATTGCTTTTTTTCAGTTACTCTGTGCAAATTAAAGAATACGGTGGATGGCTTTGACGACAGACTTCTTTCTGTCTCCTAACAGCTTTTCAGTGTATCCCCTCCCCCAACCTTCTGTCAGCCCTATACATAATTCTTCATGAATCTAGGGATCAGCAAGATTTTTTTTTTGCTGAGTGCATTTCCGTGCGAAGTAAAACTGTGTCGTGTCTCTTTGGGCAGGAGTCGCGTATCGTAAGTTCTCCACCGCTTATCTAAGTAGTATACAATTGTAGGGGCGGGGGTGGCTCAGTCGGTAGCGCGCCAGGCTCGTAATCTGTAGTTCCCAGGTTCGAGTCCCATCTGGGTCAGCGTTGAGATTTATCCCCGCAAAATTCCCCGCCCTGCCCACGGTCAGTAGGGGACACCGATGAGCTTGGAAAGGCCGCCGTCCGTCGGATGGGACGTTCAGCTGTGGCCCCGGGTGTGGGAGAACCATACCCTGTGCACGTTAAAGAACACGCTGGATGGTCTTGACGGGAGGCTACCATCTGTCTCCCAACAGCTGTTCCAGTGGGTCCCCTCCCCCAACCTTCTCTGAGCCTTCGGGGTCCATGTGACCTGGCCATTTAGCCCATGGTGTGCAAAAAAGTGCCGCTCAGAGGTAAAACAACCCAACCCTTTCCTTCAAGTGTCAGATCTTGCTTGGAAAATAAATGTTTGTTTCTTGGTATAAATTGGTTATTTCTTATACCATTGCATCTGAAATGCACTGAGCAAGCAGCACACATAAACACTCTTTTCTATTTCCCATTTAGTTTATTTTATCTTCCATCTCATTGAACTCATTCAGAATGAGCCATTTTGACTCATCACCAAA
Source organism: Ryuthela nishihirai (assembly GCA_038380435.1). Classification (NCBI taxonomy): domain Eukaryota; kingdom Metazoa; phylum Arthropoda; class Arachnida; order Araneae; family Heptathelidae; genus Ryuthela; species Ryuthela nishihirai. The sequence goes on along the minus strand of JAWZYU010000001.1, from coordinate 17,094,726 downwards.
GCTCATTAAACGCTTTCGTTTACAACGGCAATCATCACTTGTTTTTCTTTCTCACCCAAAAGCTTCCAATTAAAATTCTCTTCTCTTTTGCTTTCCTGTCACCAATTTCATTACTTTCTATTTCGTTGTTTGTTTCCAACGTACGTTTTCCACATGCTCATCATCACTACGATTCCTGAACGTTTTAAAAAAAAGCTTTCCCACCAATTAGTGGTAATTGTCAAACAGAAAGGCACTGCAACACCGACTTTTAGTTTCACTAGCAAACGTGGAACTGGAATCGTTCTCAACTTAATGACATGGATATTTGTAACGAGTTCGATGTAATCGCTCACACTTACAAAGGCATATCTCTTTAAATTGCTATGTAACTGATTGCTAAACGATAAGAGTTGTTTTATTTCAGAATTAAGTTACTTCATGATACATTTCTAACGAATGCATAATATTGTGAAACTTTTAACCTGAGAGAAAAAACGAAACATGAAAATGTCCGATATACTTTGCTCTTAGATTTAATTAAATACTAAAGAGTAGAAATCCCGCTCTTCACTAGTAATAGAAACTTTACTAGAGATGAATTCGGGCCGAATTTTTTTCGAGGTCGAGCCCGATTTTGGAAAAAAAACTCCTGATTCATCATAAGACGTTTATAGGGAAATGCATGTCGCAAATCATTTACTTCATTCTTATATTATTAATTATAATCGTTTTATGTCAAAATTGAAATGTTATGCTATTTGGAACGAAAAATATTACAACTTATAATTTGGAGTTTACCACGAGGACCCCGAAGGCTCAGAGAAGGTTGGGGGAAGAGACCCACTGGACAGCTATTGGGGGACAGATTGTTAGCTTCCCGTCAAGGCCATCCAGCGGATTCTTTAACGTGCACAGTCCACACGATGGACGGCGGTCCCCTCTCTCCAAGCCATCGGTGTCCATTACTGACCGAGGTAGGGCGGCGAGTTTTGCGGAGTTAAATCTCAACGCTTAGCTGGGACTCGAACCTGAGAACTGCAGATTACGAGCCTGGCGCGCTATCGACTGAGTCAGCCCCACCCCTAAATTTCAGGGGGTAACAACATAATATACGCTAAGAGTTGTCAATCAATAAGTTAATCAATAAAAACTTCAAATTTGTGTAGCAGAAGATATCAACACTTTAAGTTTGTCGCAAATCATTTACTTCATTCTTATAGGGGTAGAATTCTTATATAGGTACCTGTATGTAGGGAAACTATCCCTACATACAGTGTACCTATATAAGAATTCTACCCCTATAAGCTCATCATGTATAAGGTATAAGGTAGTATTATAGTACCAGTAGGTCCCTATAAGGTAGTATTATAGGGTAGAATTCTTATATAGGTACATTGTATGTAGGGAAACTATCCTACACAACCCATATGTAGGATAATTTCCCTACATACAGTGCTTGTTTAAGTCTCTGATATTCGGGGACTTCCTTCAAAAATTCAAGTCTCCAAAGTGTGTGTGTGAGAGGCCATAGTTCAATTTCATAGCCTTCCTTTGGATAAAGCATTGATTGAATATGGAATTCATCTGCCTTTTAAAGTCTAGATAGAAATGGACGCTGCTTCAAAAGCAGGAAAGACATTTTGACAAGCAAGGAATACTGATTCTATGGATCAACGAAAATTGGATGAAAACTGAGGAAACATTTGAACAACAACGTATGTGGTAGACTGATGGCGAACTGGAATTTTGGGACTCTCAATCATCTGTGGCTTGATGATACAATGAAGATTGCTGCAAGCAGTGTCGTAGTGGGATGTAGCATCAATTTGCAACAGATGATTCCATCTCCAGAAGAAAGTGAAGTGAAGCCAGAACATCTCTGATGAACGTTATATGGCATTATATGCGAGATGAGCGAGTTGTTGGGTTGTTTTACCTCTAAGCGGCACTTTTTTGCACACCATGGGCTAAATGGCCAGGTCTCAAGGTTGGGTTGGGTTGTTTTACCTCTGAGCGGCACTTTTTTGCACACCATGGGCTAAATGGCCAGGTCACAAGGACCCCGAAGGCTCAGAGAAGGTTGGGGGAGGGGACCCACTGGAACAGCTGTTGGGAGACAGATGGTAGCCTCCCGTCAAGGCCATCCAGCGTGTTCTTTAACGTGCACAGGGTATGGTCTCCCGCACACGGGACCACGGCTTAACGTCCCATCCCACGGACGGCGGTCTTCTCAAGCCCATCAGTGTCCCCTACTGACCGTGGGCAGGGCGGGGAAATTTTGCGGAGATAAATCTCAACGCTGACCTAGCTGGGACTCGAACCTGGGAACTACAGATTACGAGCCTGGCGCGCTACCGACTGAGCCACCCCCGCCCTCGAGATGATCTAACACTACAAGTTACGTGCTTATAGCTCGCTCAGATAGAGGATTCTGTATTTCTCCTTTCATTCTGTGCTCACGACGAATAAGCTACTTTTCCTAATAATATTATCGAAAGGGACCCTTAAGGTGATTATAAAATTTTAGTATAAACAGTTATCCTCCTCCATGGACTGAATGCGAATAATAGTGAATCCGTAAATGTTAGGAGATACCAGGATGAGATCCTAGATTCATGTGCTAGATTATTTCATGGTGCAACTGGAGTTCATAAGAATGGATGATGCAAAAGGATCTTTTCTGTGGATTCTGGTTTACTGCGCTCACCTTGTCCAACAACTTCCTGAGGATAATGGAATAGAGTGAATGCAGACCTGAATATAGGGAAAATTGAAAGTGGGGGGTTGGGTTGTTTTACCTCTGAGCGGCACTTTTTTGCACACCATGGGCTAAATGGCCAGGTCACATGGACCCCGAAGGCTCAGAGAAGGTTGGGGGAGGGGGCCCACTGGAATAGCTGTTGGGAGACAGATGGTAGCCTCCAGTCAAGGGCATCCAGCGTGTTCTTTAACGTGCACAGGGTATGGCTCTCCCGCACACGGGGCCACGGCTTAACGTCCCATCCGACGGACGGCGGCCTTTCCAAGCACATCGGTGTCCCCTACTGACGTGGGCAGGGCGGGGAATTTTGCGGAGATAAATCTCAACGCTGACCCAGCTGGGACTCGAACCTGGGAACTACAGATTACGAGCCTGGCGCGCTACCGACTGAGCCATCCCCGCCCCATTGAAAGTGGGGGGAGTGATCTGAATAAAAGTGGGTGGGGGAAAGACTGAGCCACAATACGATTCGGTAGAATATTTTTCTCTCCTTTTTTGTAGTCTTCAAGGACATTTTTGAGAAATACACGTAATATATATATCTTTAAAATTTTATTCGTTTCCGTTTCATTTACTAGCCTCCTCAACAGCAGGTCGGGGGGGGGAATCCATAGCCCCTCCCACTTCAGTTTCATTGAAAACGAAGAGAACGAAGTCTGACGAAAAGTTCTGTTAATTCAACCTTCATCTCTTACTTTCACGAACATTACAGCTTCATCAGAAAATTGAAAGAAATGGACATGCCTTCATTTCTTCAATGCTTTAGATTCTAAACCTGAGTTGTTGCTACAAACATTAATTATTGTACAAACTTTTAGTTCGCATTTCTTATTTTAAGTCAACAGTGAAGGGGGCGGGGTTCAATCGGTAGAGGGCCAGGCATGTAATCTGAAGTTCCCAGGTCCGAGTCCCATCTCGGCTAGCGTTGAGATTTATCTCCGCAAAACACCCAGCCCTGCCCTCTGCCAATAGGGGACACCGATGGGCTTGGAGAGACCGCCCGTGTTTTAAGCCATGCTCCGTGTGCGGGAGAGCCATACCCTGTGCACGTTAAAGAACACTCTAGATGGCCTTGCCGGGAGTCTACCATCTGTCTCCCGACAGCTATCCAGTGGGTCCCCTCTCCCCAATTCTCTCCGAGCCTTCGGGATCTTTGTGACCTGACCATTTAACCCATTGTGTGCAACAAAGTGCCGCTCAGAGGTAAACAACCCAAAACAATCCAACAGGGAAAGAGGAAGACTGCTGTGCAACATCTGATAATTGGTGTTCATTCAATTATATGAACATAAATCTTCACTTTCAACTTCTTCACTTGAACTTTTGGAGTCGTCAGTTTCTGGTATTTCATTCGTATTGTCATTTTGGACATTATTATTGTGGGTGTGCATAGCCAGCGTGTGAAATCTGCTCTCTCGCTAGGAGAAGCCACATGTCTTATAGACAGACTGGAAGTTGTTTCGCAGGTGTTTTCGAGCATTACTGAATTTTCATTTCCGGAACTTTGCCAAATTAGTTACTTTGTCTACACGTTTTCTCAACTGCAGGTACTTTTCAGATAGGGGAGCGGGGGTGGCTCAGTCGGTAGCGCGCCAGGCTCGTAATCTGTAGTTCCCAGGTTCGAGTCCCAGCTGGATCAGCGTTGAGATTTATCTCCGCAAAATTCCCCCGCCCTGCCCATGGTCAGCAGGGGACACCGATGGGCTTGGAAAGGCCGCCGTCCGTCGGATGGGACGTTAAGCCGTGGCCCCGTGTGCGGGAGAGCCATGCCCTGTGCACGTTAAAGAACACGCTGGATGGCCTTGACGGGAGGCTACCATCTGTCTCCCAACAGCTGTTCCAGTGGGTCCCCTCCCCCAACCTTCTCTGAGCCTTCGGGGTCCATGTGACCTGGCCATTTAGCCCATGGTGTGCAAAAAAGTGCCGCTCAGAGGTAAAACAACCCTGTTCTTCAAATATAGCAAAATGCTGAATATTTTGAGTTTTTGGGATATTTTTCCATTATTCAAAGTTTAAAAAATGAAGAATAAAGAGCAGTTTAATGAATTCGTTTTATATTTCAGGACTTTCAATTCCTAATTTTCAAGAGGACATTTTTTAATCAAATTTTGGGCTCTTTTGCTAGCCCAAGTGAAAATAAAAAAATATTTTACATTCATTTTTTTTATATAATGTGTTTCACATTTTTCATCCACCATTTTTCGCTTTTCGTATTTTTTTTACGAAAACAAACACATTTCATGTTATTATCTTCTGCTTTTCACACATTCTCGGACATAAAATGTTTTTCAAAAATTCCGATTTCATCTCTCCCTGCCAAAAACTAAATAAACATTAAAATAGATTCGCTAAAATAATAAATATATATTGCTAGTTTGTAAAAGAGATCTAATGGTAACTTTTACAAGTTATAGGATATATTTATTTCACTACAGTCAATACATACTTGAAAGTAAAAGCATAGAAGCGTTTACATGATAAGCCTTTTAATAAAAAATGCCACTAAAGATCTGTTGGAGATTTAAATTGCACTTTCAGAAGCATTCTTTTCTCATCAAGAGTCATGTAAGTTGGAGCATCGCATCAGATGGAAAGTCTCGTCTTAAAAGCATTTTTTGAAACTCGATGCACCACTAAAGAATCGTTACCTTACCTTCTAAAAATGCGCTTATCGCAACAAACTAAAAAATGGAAACTGTAGTAAACTTCGAGATAAATTCTTACCACTTGGAACGATCTTAATGAATATTCCAACTTCTTAACTACAAGATTTGAATACATCTTTCTTGAAGATCGGTATTTAGATAGATTCGTTTTAGATCGCAGCCTCTAATTGTATTTCTACATTTCTACATAAAAACGGTTATTGTAGGCGCTACGGAACTCCGAATTTAGCTTTATTGAACGTATTCACGTTTAACTAATGATGCGATTTTTTGTTTAAAGTTAAATTGATATACTTGATATAATTTTTCGAGTTCCAGAACATTCCTTTAAATTAAATTTATTTAAAAAGCGCAGCAAAATTACGAATAACAATTATAATACATTTTCCTGCGAATGTAATGAATATGATTGGAATAATTTTAAAAAAGGGGTAATTTAAAATAATATATATATTCAGAAAAGAAAAATAGTAATGATGTAATTGAACCCTTGAAATAGTTAGTTGTATTGTCATTAACCAAACGGAAGACTGCGAATTCAAGATTTAGGTTAGTGTTTTTTTAACCCTGGATCTACGAAATTATGGTAAATATACAGATTAATAAGTGAGGTTGTATTGAATTGATGCAGAATTTGTTTTTGAAGTATCTTTACAGTAGAAGTGGAGGTAAAAAGGCAATTGTAAAGAATTGCTAATTGTATGCGCAGGACAATTTCCTTGTTATCTCAGCTAATCCTTTTCTCTACCTAACCCGTATCTCAGCTAATCCTTTTCTCTACCTAACCGTAAGTCTTAACTCACTCGAGATGACCGTAAGTCTTAACTCACGTGAGATGTTAACAAATTTAATCTAGTGAACACTTTCAGTTTAGTATAGAAAGAAGTGCTTAAGGGTTCAATTTCAGAGGCTCAAGAATCAGAGTCGGAGTGTATGTATTAAGTGTACCTGAAAGAGAGAAGATGGTTTCCCAGCAAACAAATAGTGAAAACATTGATCTAGGTACTAAAACTCTAAAAAATAGTACAGGTACAAATTTTAAAACACAAATAGGAGAAGAATGTTAAATGGTTAATCAGCTGCTTAAGGAATTTTCAACTTTTTTTTTTTCGAAACACTTTATATTAAGATTTGTTACTGTATTTTGATTATTATCTGTTTGAATAAATCATCCGTCATAAACTCAAAAATAATTCCTATAATATTTGAAATGCGATAGAAACAAAGTGGTCAATTGGCGAACGTGTCCACCATACAGTAAAAATTCTCTTATTAATTGCTTCTTATTCATATGGAACAAGAAATAATACCGCTTAGAGGACCTCTTATGAAACTTTAACTTTTGTTTTAATTTATTCGAATTATCTAAAATAATCTTCCTTAAATTTTTTCTGAGTTTCAATCGTGCTATATCTATAGTTATCTTTCCTTATTGATGCTATGACTTTTAAGAATCTATAAAGAGTGTGGAAATATAGGCTTATCCTATACACCTAAAGACTAAAGTTAGGTTGTACAATACTTTGGTCTTATCTAAAATTAGTTATTTTAGCGAAACATGGATCTTTTGTAAGCAAGATCACAGAAAATTTGATTGAATTGATTCTAAATAATTGCACAGTATCTTAGGCATTATATGGTTTGATTTTGCAACTAATGATGAGGGTTAGGAGAAGGAGTCATTAATTACCTTTCGGCGGTGTCAAATACAGACAGAGATTGCGTTCTTTTGGCCATGTCAGGCCATGTTGCCCGTATACATAAATACAGATTAGCGTATATAATTATGTACAGTGCGCCTAAATGCTTCAGAAAACGTAGGCAGCTGGAGCGCCGTGGGCAGACAATGTCAAATAGGGTTGGGTTGTTTTACCTCTGAGCGGCACTTTTTTGCACACCATGGGCTAAATGGCCAGGTCACATGGACCCCGAAGGCTCAGAGAAGGTTGGGGGAGGGGACCCACTGGAACAGCTGTTGGGAGACAGATGGTAGCCTCCCGTCAAGGCCATCCAGCGTGTTCTTTAACGCGCACAGGGTATGGCTCTCCCGCACACGGGGCCACGGCTTAACGTCCCATCCGACTGACGGCGGCCTTTCCAAGCCCATCGGTGTCCCCTACTGACCATGGGCAGGGCGGGGAATTTTGCGGAGATAATTCTCAACGCTGACCCAGCTGGGACTCGAACCTGGGAACTACAGATTACGAGCCTGACGCGATACCGACTGAGCCACCCCCGCCCCCTGTCAAATAGGGCCGTGTTAGAATTGACTTCAGCTCTGGCTTACGTTAGACGTGTCTGAAGAACTAAATGACTCAGTCTGGTTCCCCATAGCTGTTTGAGGATTGTGCATCCAATCTGAAGCTAAAACTGTTCGCAATACGAATGACTTTTTTGTGTTCATTTATACTTTTGTTTATCTGTGAAACAGAATCAAGAACTTTTTTTATTTGACATTATTATGATGAAGAAATATATCGAGGAAAATGTTATATGAAATAATCTCGAAAGCATAAAGCAAAAAAAGCGAAGATCCTTTTTTTTTGTCCATCAGTTTAGTAACAACTGATGATAACAATTCGATGAAGCATTAAATGTAAGTTTTAGGGTACTTAAGAAATTAGCCAAACAAATATTTCTGTTGTCCTTGATACTGCGTGTATTTTATTTTTAATATTGCGATGAGAGTGTCATACTGTATATTGTCCAGGACTAGAATTCTAAGTAAATTCTCAAGAATAAATTCCAAATAATAATTTATCAGCAATTTATTGCTTCAGATTATTTCAATAAATAGAATATTGATTATCCCTTAATTTCCTTTGCTACCGCATGATATATGCAAAAAGGGCTCGATCAAGTGACTTATAGGCCTATGACTTGTATGCAACAATCCTGTGCCGCGTGTATTTTAAGATACATAAGCCACATACTTAGTATCTTGAAATTCAAACCACACACTTAAAATGTAAATATAAATAAGGGTAATAAAAACATCTAAATAATATTAAATTTTCATCTTATACAAAATACAATTCATGAAACATATTTAAAAAATGTAATAATATTTGTTGAGAGCTTAATTCCTTTTCTTGCAACTTTATAAGTAACATTCAATTTGTAAAGTGGCGTCGTGTAAACAGCAAAATTGCGCTCTTTAAAATTGGATTAAATGGACACTGCGGGCTCCGTTTTCTTTTGGGCCCAATTTACTTGTATATTTTGCGTACAGTCGCTCAAATAAATATCCGAACACTATGGTTGATTACAGAATTCAGAAAAAATATCTGGCAACGATTTTTTTAGAAATTAGTGATCTGGCAACCTTCGTGTCACGTGATATATAGTGTCCATCCATAGTGTTCGGATATTTTTTTGAGCGACTGTACAGCTCAGTCTGGCTCTGTATGTAACAGCAAACGGCGATTCGGATCATTAAGTAAGTTTTTAATGCTGATAAGTTATAAAATTATTTATTAATTTTTAATTGCCTTTTTTAATTGCAACGTAATTTTTATATATTATTGTAATAACAAAACATCAAAAACAATTTTAATAATTTTAATACAGAATTCTGAAAATTAGTGAGGAAAGAACTCGTTTTTTAATGTAAAAAATGACATTCTTTGTCGTCAATAATCTTTTCAAACGTTTCATTGGTGAATTTGGAAGCTTTTTTTTAACATCATTATTAATCATTGCATTCACATTTCATTGGCCAAATTGTTATGGACCCAGAGAAAGATCTTGGTATCCAATCTGATGAAAATAGAAAGAGGGAGTCTTTATAGATACATTTGATTTTGAAGAGAAATCTGAAAATTTAGCTTTTCAAACTGTGTTAATTCATTTTTTCAAATTGGGAGGGGGGCGGGGGTGGCTCAGTCGATAGCGCGCCAGGCTCGTAATCTGTACTTCCCAGGTTCGAGTCCCAGCTGGGTCAGCGTTGAGATTTATCTCCGCAAAATTCCCCGCCCTGCCCACGGTCAGTAGGGGACACCGATGGGTTTGGAAAGGCCGCCGTCCGTCGGATGGGACGTTAAGCCGTGGCGCCGTGTGCGGGAAAGACATACCCTGTGCACGTTAAAGAACACGCTGGATGGCCTTGACGGGAGGCTACCATCTGTCTCCCAACAGCTGTTCCAGTGGGTCCCCTCCCCCAACCTTCTCTGAGCCTTCGGGGTCCATGTGACCTGGCCATTTAGCCCATGGTGTGCAAAAAAGTGCCGCTCAGAGGTAAAACAACCCAACCCAACTCAAATTGGGAGGAGAAGAATTCCATTTTGTGTTAATCCGCTAAATTGAAAAGTTCAGGAAGCGAGGCTGAAGGAAACAGAGAATCATGAAATAAAACTAAAGGAAGTGCAGTTAATTATTGGAAAAAAAAAGAAGAATGGAAACATTCAAGAAATAGATTCAATGTTAAGAGATAAGAAAGTAATAAAGTTAGGAAAAATGGCAGGAGAGGAAGTTAAAAAAAGATGTAATAAAGAAGACTTTGACAAATGTAATTAAGAGGAGAAGGGCTTATAACGATCAGAAAAATGTTTGGTGGCAAAAGGTTTTAAAAAGACTCGAGTGAGCAACAAAGATCAAAGGAAAAATTGTAAATATGGAAAGTAAGTAATCAAACGAGTGGAAAGAGAGTGAACTAAAAGAAAAAGGAGAGAGAAAAAATGTCGAAATGTAAGAAATGTCAGAGGAAAAAAAATTGTGACATTGAAAGATGACGGGAAAATAAAAACGATTTGACGAAAGAAATAAGAAATTCTGTACATCCCAGAAAAGAATGAGAAAAAAAAGAGATGAGAAAAGGAAACGTTGCCAGAAAAAAGGACGAAGACCTGATGAAGAAGATGAAGAAGAAAAAGACGAAAAAATTGAAACGAGAAAGAAAATTAAATCTACAGAAATGAAAAAGGAAACAAAGAAATAAAATATTTTACCGCACTCTAAGGCCAAATGAATGGGACACGAGAGAGAGGATTACTTTCAACCAACATTGCTAAGTGCAAGAAAGAATAGGATTTAGAATGCACATTTAATGTTCAAAAGACTGACGGTACTAAATATCGGCATTCACTTATAAGAGGTAGAAAAATAATGCATTTTATTTTCTCGAAAAAAAAAAATGTATTTTGTACGTTTAAAAGTTGAGAAAAAATATTCATCGTTTTTTTTCTAAAACTCGAAAGAAATATTGAAATATTACGTTTAACTAACTCTGGTGTTTGCATTGCTTGTAAGAAATAAGCAGATATGGCTGAAATCGATTAATTTCACTTAATTTTCTAATTCGAAAAGAATTAAATACAATTCTTACTATTGAACGAACCATTTAAAAGGTAAAACGACATTTTTAAATGGGGACAAGGCATAAATATTAATGCTGGATTACGGTAAACCCTTGTCTAACGTTCCTCAAAAGCGTCGTGTTTGGTGAGTCTGCGTTGGACGAACTTGATGTTTTATAGAATTAGTGAGTATCAGGGAACACAGTAGTAGAAAATCAAAACAAATAAGCAATAAAATCATAAACCTACTGTAATAATATTCATTTATGAACCAATTCAGATATTCTGGAATTAGTAATCTGGAACGCATTTTCCTCCATTAAACACAATTTTTGATGAGAAATTCTCGTCTGAATAATTACACCTCATAACGGATATTTTTGAAGAACGCATTTGTCCTTTAAGTTGCTGGGTGTATAGTGATTTTATGCAAACATGGCTCAAATGATATACATCCTTATTTATATATTTTATGAAATGATTCATCCAGAATGTGATTTGACTGACAAAATGTCATATTCTTAAGGCAGCAAGTAATTTGAACGGTCAGTTATAATTCTTTATTTGGTTGTCACATTAAGAAGGATGAGTGGATGAAAGAAATCGTTTGATGGCTCAAACCTTATGATTTATGGGTTGTTGGGTTGGGTTGTTTGTTTTACCTCTGAGCGGCACTTTTTTGCACACCATGGGCTAAATGGCCAGGTCACATGGACCCCGAAGCCTCAGAGAAGGTTGGGGGAGGGGACCTACTGGAACAGCTGTTGGGAGACAGATGGTCGCCTCCCGTCAAGGCCATCCAGCGTGTTCTTTAACGTGCACAGGGTATGGCTCTCCCGCACACGGGGCCACGGCTTAACGTCCCATCCGACGGACGGCGGCCTTTCCAAGCCCATCGGTGTCCCCTACTGACCGTGGGCAGGGCGGGGAATTTTGCGGAGATAAATCTCAACGCTGACCCAGCTGGGACTCGAACCTGGGAATTACAGCATGATTTATGGCTTGTGGAAGTTAAGCCACGTGCATATTTGGCTTCTTCGAAGAACTTCGATATGCTTGAGGTCCACGCGTTGAACCTGTGAAGCAATCGAGGATTACAGATTATTAACAGGTGAAAGCTATAGGGTTAAAAAAATACCCCCTCAAGCAGCTGCTTGCCACAGAGGTCTGACAGGAGCCTGTCAGTTTATATGCCACAGTAGAAGGTCTGAGAGGATGGCAGGACCTCAGCAGAAAACAACACGAACATCCATGCCTTACCCGGGGCTCGAACCCAGGTCCCGTAGATCAGTAGCCAAGCGCGCTAACCATTCGGCAACGAACATAAAAGAAAATTCGAAAAATATTTGAATAGATTGATTTCATAACACAATTATTACTTAATTATATTTATTATTAAAATCAATTATTATACAAAAAATTAATTAGTGTAAATTTTAAAATCATTTATCAATTTGTTTAAATTACCTTTGTTTAATATGTCAAATTGACACTGTAAACTTTTCTATGTTGTTGTAATTAATAAAACAGTAAAAATGTTTTAAATATTACTAAAATGAAGAAAGGCCAAACGGAAAGACGAAATAATTTTAGTTTTAGTAAACAGAAGAATCAAAAAGTGAATGAATTAACAAGGGGATTGTGGGTTGTCATACAAGTTTAAAAAATTCATCAAAGTCAGTTTCTAGTAAGTTGAAATCATTTTTAGCAAATTCTAGAGGTGACAGTAGCTGAAAGGATTTTGTTTACGAGATTTATCCGTTTTCAGAGTAGAAACTTTGCCAATCTGTCAACCGTTCCCGCTGCAGATTAAAAAAAAAAAGAAAATTATACGCATTCAAGAACTATAACTTCGTTAAAAAAATCATTTTTAGAAGTTATCGACTTAATGAGAATTTTTTTTGCTGTTTGCTTATTTTTAAAAAACTGTCCTGCACTTAAAAACATTTTTTACAGATTATCTTTCGCGGTCACTGTTCGCATCACTCTTCTAAAGTATTCTCTAAATCAGCATTTCTTAATCTGTAGTACAGTCGCTCAAAAAAATATCCGAACACTACGGTTGATTATAGAATTCAGAAAAATATCTGGCAACGTTTTTTTTAGCAATTAGTGATCTGGCAACATTGGCGTACGTACACGAAGGTAGCCAGATCCTAAAAAAACAGTTGCGAGATTTTTTTTTTCTGAATTCTATAATCAACCTGCTGTCCCATTGCCGAGTGGTTAGCACGCTTGGCTACTGATCTAAGGGATCTGGGTTCGAGCCCCGGGTTTAAGGCATGGCTGTTTGTGTCGTTTTTCTGCTGAGGGTCTGCCATCCTCTCAGACCTTCTATATGGCATAATAAACTGACAGGCTCCTGTCAGACCTCTGTGGCAAGCAGCTGCTTGAGGGGGTATTTATTTTTTATTTATAATCAACCATAGCGTTCTGATAATTATTTGAGCGACTGTACACGAGAAAATATAAAGAGTAAGGAGTGGGGAGAAACTCAATCGAGTAGACAAAAAGCAATTGGGGAGGGAGCAAGAGACGGGATTTCCATTGCAGTATAAATACATTGCAGTAAAATATATAATACCTTTTAGAGATTTTTAAATATTCTTCAAAAAGGCATCAAATATACGTAAGTTAATAATTTTTGCTTCTATTACCATTACCAACATTTTCAAAAGGAAAATCCCTGGCCCCCTAGCTAGCTTCCCTCCACCCCCTTATCACTAGAGACCCCAAAGTTTGCCTGAACATCACTCAGGGAAAGAGTATAGACTGTGCGAACCTGCAAGGGTCAACCAAAACTGGGGTAGGCGGGTTTGAATTTCTCGAAATCACCATAGACAACATCAGCGGTTAAAAAACGATTTCTCTCATAGACTTGGCATTAGCAGTTATTCATATTCACGTGAGAAATGCCCCCTACTGCAGCTTTAGAGAATTTCAGACTTCCCCTAAAGAAGGGGAGAAAAATCGATCATAAGGAGGTTTATGCCAAATGAAAACCTGAGAGGTGGCGTCCTATCCTAGAAGACCTCACACCTCCCCTTGAAGAGAGGAATGAAATCTTTACAATGGGGAGGGGTAGTGGAAGAGGGAAGGAAACAATCGTAATGGTGTTTTACCTCTGAGCGGCACTTTTTTGCACACCATGGGCTAAATGGGACAGCTGTTGGAATCACCACTGGAACAGCTGTTGGGAGACAGATGGTAGCCTCCCGTCAAGGCCATCCAGCGTGTTCTTTAACGTGCACAGGGTATGGCTCTCCCACATACGAGGCCACGGCTTAACGTCCCATCCGACGGACGGCGGCTTTTCCAAGCCCATCGGTGTCCCCTACTGACCGCGGGCAGGGCGGGGAATTTTGCGGAGATAAATCTCAACGCTGACCCAGCTGGGACTCGAACCTGGGAACTACAGATTACGAGCCTGGCGCGCTACCGACTGAGCCACCACCGCCCACAATCGTAAGGAGTTTTATGCCAAATGAAATGTTGAGAAATGGGGGATGTCCTCTCTTATATACTTTAGAGAGTTGAAGACCTGAGTAATGCTGGGGAAATCTGCTAGTATAATATATTTAAAGTAAAACAAAACATAGCTGTGATTTAAAATCCAACCAAGCTGAAATAAAATTGTGTACGTGGTTCTCAACTGGGGTACAGTAAAGACGTGGTTCTCAAATGGGGTACAGTTTGAACTATCAAAATTTAATTAGATTATTTACCATTTAACAATGTGGTTTGCTATGATTTATACTTGAATTTAAACTTTCGAAGTGATGATGATAAATATTGTTTTATTTGATTTTGCAATATCATGCTTCTTAGTAAATTTCATTTTAATATTTTATAAAGTTTTTATATACTTATATTTGTATACTTATGTATTTGCATCATTATATTTGCTAAATAAAATTTGTGTATTTGTATCATTATATTTGCTAAATAAAATTTTTTATCACAATATATCTGTAGTGTCTGTTTTAGTCTTGTTTTTTTCGTTGCATTCATGAAGATTGGAACCTAAGACATACAGAGAAGGGGAGGGATTCAAGATTCCCCCCCCCCCCCGAAATCGTCGTTTTGTATGAACTGTCTAACTTGTCTACCTGTTTTGAATTCGAAATAGGTGTCTTTGTATCATTTTATTTTATCCCCATATTATATGGCTGGCACTGAAATAGATTAAAAAATAATTATAAAATGTTATTCCACATAAAATGAGGTGGGGATGACTCACTTGGTAGCGTGCCAGGCTCGTAATCTGCAGTTCCCAGGTTCCAGTCCCACCTGGGTCAGCGTTCAGATTTATTTCCGCAGAACTACCCGGTCAGTAGGGGACTGGCATGGTCAGTAGGGGACTGGGCATGGAAAGGACGACGTCCGTCGGATGGGACGTTAAACCATGGCCCCGTGTGCGGGAGATCCATATTCTGTGCACGTTAAAGAATACGCTGGATGGTCTTGAGGGAGGCTACCATCTGTTTCCCAACAGATGTCCAGTGGGTCCCATTCCCAATCTTCTCTGAGCCTTTGAGGCCCTTGTGACCTGGTCATTTAGTTCATTGCGCGCAAAAAAGTATCGCTCAGAGGTAAAGCAACTCAACCTAAATCCATATAAAATAGGGGCGGGGGTGGCTCAGTAGGTAGCGCGCCAGGCTCGTAATCTGTAGTTCCCAGGTTCGAGTCCCAGCTGGGTCAGTGTCGATATTTATCTTCGCAAAATTCCCCGCCTTGCCCACGGTCAGTAGGGGACACCGATGGGCTTGGAAAAGCCGCCGTCCGTCGGATGGGACGTTAAGCCGTGGCCCCGTGTGCGGGAGAGCCATACCCTGTGCACGTTAAAGAACACGCTGGATGGCCTTGACGGGAGGCTACCATCTGTCTCCCAACAGCTGCTCCAGTGGGTCCCCTCCCCCAACCTTCTCTGAGCCTTCGGGGTCCATGTGACCTGGCCATTTAGCCCATGGTGTGCAAAAAAGTGCCGCTCAGAGGTAAAACAACCCAACCCATATAAAATATCTATTTAATCTTTCCTGTACGGTGGAGTATTCTAGTAATTGGGAATCCTTACTCAAATCTTATTATCTGACACTCGTACCCTTAATTCTAAATTCTGGCTACGTGCCTGGTTAAAACATTTTATTCCTATTCAACTGCTTTAAAGAAAGAAAAATGTGTGATCATTTTTAATTAGGGTGCTGTGAACTTTAATGAAATAATTTAGGTTGCTGCTAATAAAGAAACGTTAAGCAACATTTGCACATATGTCATTATCTAGCTTTTTGCTATCATAGTTACTAAACAATCAGCCATCTGTCTCACAATATTAATTATCATTGTTTAGCGTGGCTGGTGAATTCGGAATATGCAAATGCAATTGTGTTTTTTCAAAGACGGAAATGCACTCCGTTGAGTTCAGCGTAAACAAGCCACTGGAGATAAAAGGAGCAACTGAACAGCGACGAAGTATGACACCTACAATGGGAGAACAGACGCTGTTGTCAGATCGTTCGCATCTTTGCCGGGTCGAATTCTCTGCAGATGACGGATGGGTATTCCAAAAAGATGAACACTTCGTCTCTGATGCGATAGCGCTGTAAGTGGGTGGGTGGTTAGATACAGAGAACGAAATAAGTTCTGTCGTGAGAGGAATTTAGGTCAGTGAGTCCATTACTGCTTGGGGAGGGGTTTTATTGGGTCAAAGCAGAAGCGACGCACTTGCGTTGACGCATCATTTATTGATTCTTATATATGGCAAATAAAAAAAAGATCAGTATTCGTGTTTTTCTTTTCTATTTGTTAAGAATATATTTTGAAGAATTCATTTATCAGCAGAAATACGATGTATATTTTAACAAATATTTTATTATCTACCTGAGCAATCACGTATTTTAGGTATCATATGTTCATTTTAATCAATTTTAAGTACAAATTTCGACTTTTATTGTTCTGAAACAAAATAATATTCTTAAGGGAGGTCAAAATATTCCTTTGGATCAGGGGTTCAGGAACCTTTAGGTATCACGTTCCTCTTTTTGTTTTCGATAAATCGTACTTAACATTTATTATCACCCAATCTGCTTTTAACAACAATTTTACTTCGCAATTAAAAATTAAAAATACACACAAAATTTTTACATTCTCGCATTCCTTTGAAATGTCTTCAAGCACACAGTTTGGGAACCGCTGTTTTAAATCCTTTGGATTCTTTTACCCTTTGAATAAAAATTGGATGCAAATACTCTTATATTATAACAGGAGTGCCATAAACATTTACGTACCTCTAATGCACTTCGAAATCCTTTCTTTTTAAACCAACGATAAGCGAACTACAGCCCAAGGGCCGAAATTGACCGTTAGTAGTGTTTAATCCGGCCCAGGAAGTATTTGTGAATCCAGTAAAAATCATTATCATGGTTCATCTTCAAAAAAAGAAACTCTTTTGCATTACTTTTTATATTAACAAATTTATGCTTTGCAATATATTATTATTATTTATATTATATTATTTTTTGCAACAATGGTAGCCAGGTAGTCAGTGGAAGGAGAGCTATGCACGAATACCTTGTGATGATGCATAGAACCGGTCAGGCCTAGCACCTAATGTCCGACCCCGCCTTCTTTATCCAGATCAGTATGGCATACTAATCTGGACAACTATGGTTACTTTTCGTTTTTTTTCAACCCTGCTGAGGAGTGGTCAACCATACAGGGTCCTGGTGCTGACCATATAAACCTACCGGACTGGACTGAAATAAGGCTCTGAGCTTGATTATGGATCCTGAATTTGCTGCACTGGTGGGCTTCTGTGGAGGGAAAATCTTCCGCTGTGTTTTCTGTTTGTTTGTGGGTTGACAGCCCCAAGTGAATAGATTCACAGGATATGGTTATCAGCTGGTGGATAATCCTGAGCAGAAGTCATCGCAGGCACCTGAACTCTTGACTTCTATTGGCATCGTCAAATTCTACATTGGAGGAAGTCTTCCAGTGTAGATGGCTTCAGCCTTTAGCGGTGGGGGAACGGGTCTTTGCCCCATGTCTGCGATTAGGGGGCTGTTTAATATTGTCGGCATTCCCTCTCTCAATAAACATAGTTTCTTTAAACATCCCACTAACCATTTTCTCTCCATAGGTAGTTGGAATGTGAGGACTCTGCACAGAGCTTTTTCTCTTGGTGTCCTCACACAAGAATTCCACCATTATAATTTAGATATTCTCGGCTTGTAGTGGGATAACGGGTCTTTGCCCCATGCCTGAGATTTAGGTATCATATGTTCATTTTAATCAATTTTATAGCACAAACATCGGCCTTTATTGTTCCGAAACAAAAAAGGGGTTGTTTGATATTGTCGGCATTTCCCCTTTCAATAAACATCCCCCTAAACATTTTCTCTTCATAGATAGTTGGAATATGAGGACTCTGTACAGAGATTATTCTCCTGATGTCTTCAGATAAGAATTCCATCATTATAATTTATTACTTCTTAGCTTTCAAGAGAACAACAGATGGACAGAAAAAGATAGGATACATAAAAATAATCTTACATTTCTCTTTACAGGGAAGGAAGATAGAAAGCATCTTCAAGGCATAGGTTTGCTTCTCATAAGATATGCTAGTGATGCTGTTTTAGCATATGAGTGCATTAATAAAAAGTTTCTTGCAGCCAATTTTCAGACAAACATTAAAGATTTGAATGTTATCTGTTGTTATGCCCCACTAGGATGCCGATGAGGATGAGAAGGATAAGTTTTACGGACAACTACAGGATATTTTGAATTCTGTCAAGAAAGGAGATATTACACTTGTTCTAGGTGACTTCAATGCCAAAGTTGATACTGATTCTGACCTTTGGGGAAGAGTAATAGGCACTTTTGGTATTGGTAGCTGCAATGACAATGGGCAACGTCTCCTACAGGTAAGTAAACTCAATGGTTTCAGAATAACTAACACATATTACAAACACCGCGACATACATAAATACACATGGGTTTCACCTGATGGGCTGCATAGGAATATGATTGATTATATATTAATTAACAGCAAATGGGCTAGTTCTGTTACGAATACCAGGGCATATAGAGGAGCTGAAATTGGATCTGATCATTACCCTGTTAAAAGTGTCTTGCAATTTAAACTTAAAAAGTGTTGTGCTAAAGTTAAAAAATTTACCTTTAATACTGAAGCTCTGAAAGACCCAGTTATAGCTAAGGCTTACCATGATAGGTTACTTAGTCATTATGACAGTCTTAGTTTGCTTACTACTGAAGTTGAGGAAGAAGGGGCCATTTTAAACAGGCTTTTTTGGAAACTAACAGTACTCTTTTAGGAAAAAAGGAGCAGAGGAGGCAAAATTATTTGAGTGATAAGGCACTTGAGTTTATTTCAGAAAGAAGGAACTGCAGGAATGTCCTTAATCAATACCCTAATTGTCCTAATAGGAAACATTACAGACAGCTTAATAAACTTGTAAAGGATCAGTTAGCTGCTGAGAAGAATCTTTGGTTTGATGGCTTAGCTGACAAAGCCGAGGAAGCAGGGTAGACAGCACAACAGCAGAGAGCTGTACCAGATAAATAATGATTTGTGCTGTAGAAAATGGAGAGGTATACAGGGATTGAAGGATAAACAAGGTAAGGTTTGAAAGATAGAAGGTAAGGATTCTGTCATGGCTAGGTGGGCTTAGCATTTCAGTTATGTTCTAAACAATGTGGTTATTTCTACTTCCATTCTTTGTAATGGTGATAGATGCATTACTGACTTTAATGTTGGCCCTATAACACAGTCTGAAGTTATTTTGGTTTTTCTTTTCTCTACTTATTTTGGCTATTTTCTAAACTTCATAAATCACCAGGGGTAGATGACATTACTACAGAAATGCTTAGAGCTGGAATGTTTCAATTACCACATGGATGATTCAAATTTTGAATAACTTTTATCATAAAAGCATGGTTCCTAAGGATTATACCAGAGCTATTATTATCCCTATTTCCAAAAAGGGTGATCGCAGTTCTTGTGATAACTATAGGGGTATCAGCCTACTTTCTGTTTCAGGTAAAGTTCTTTGCATGATTGTGCTTAATAGAATTAAGACGCTGGTTAACGGGCAATTGCGTGATGAGCAATGTGGATTCAGAAGTGGTAGGGGATGTGTAGATCAGATATTTTCACTCAGGCAGATTCTTGATAAATGTTTAGAGCTTCAGAAACCTTTTGCTACTAGCTTCGTAGATTTCGAAGGATCTTTGGACTCTATTGACCATCATAATTTGTGGTTGATTGTGAGATCGTATGGCGTACCAGACAAATTAGTTAACATAATGAAAGTTCTTTATAATAACAGTGAGTCGAGTGTGAGAGTTGGTAAGGCTTCTAGCAATTGGTTTAGCATTACTTCTGGTATTCGACAAGGGTGCATTTTGTCTCCTTTTCTCTTTAGTTTGGTTATTAATTATGTTATGCGAAATTCACTTCAAGGGAAAGATTTTGGCCTTAAATGGGCTGGAGATACGAAAATGTCTGATTTAGATTTTGCTGATGATTTAGCTCTTTTGGCAAATGATGTTGATGAGATGAACTCTTTCATTCGAGCTGTTGATGAGACTGGTAGTAGAGTAGGTTTGATTATAAACAGAGAGAAAACTAAAATGATGAAAATTGGTCAGGCAAGCTGTGGTACAGTTAATCTGAATGGTTGCAGTCTTCAGCAGGTGTCACAGTTTAATTATCTTGGGAGCTATGTAACAGATACTGGTGATGTGCCGCATGAGATTAACAGACGAGTAGGGATTGCTTTCGGGACTTTTAAGAATATATGGATAGTGTGGAGAAATAGGATTATACACCTAAAGACTAAAATTAGACTTATAATAATTTGGTTCTTTCTAGGGATAGTTATGGTAGTGAAACCTAGAAGTTTTGTGAACAAGATAACAAGAAATTACATACTTTTGATTCTAGATATTTACGACGTATCTTGGGCATGGTGGTTTAATTTTGTAACTAATGATGAAGTTAGGTAAAGGAGCCGGAAACCTTCTCTGAGCAGCATTTTTGCATAGAGGGACTCCGTTAGTTGGTCATGTTGTCCATATGGATAATTATAAATTAGCGAATAAGGTTATGAACAGTATACCTAAAGGTCTCAGAATTAGGGCGAGACCTAGAATGCGGTGGGCAGATAATGTCAAACAGACCTTGTTAGAATCCGTGTGCAGTGGCCAGATACACAGATGTAGCTCAGGACAGATCTGCTTGGAGAATTAAACTGCACGGTCTGGTTGGACCTCCGTAGTCCATGGCTGCTTGAGGATGATGATGATGATGATGATTTGTTTGTGTGTCATGTGAGAAACCAGAAAACCTAACAGATCATCTCCTTCTTTTTTATTAAAAGAATAAAGAAAAATAAAATTGATTTAAACATGAACTCGAATTCTATCAGAGACAGAGAATATATTTTAAACTGGAGGGTTGGGTTGTTTTACCTCTGAGCGGCACTTTTTTGCACACCAAGGGCTAAATGGCCAGGTCACATGGACCCCGAAGGCTCAGAGAAGGTTGGGGAGGGGACCCACTGGAACAGCTGTTGGGAGACAGATGATAGTCTCCCGTCAAGGCCATCCAGCGTGTTCTTTAACGTGCACAGGGTGTGGCTCTCCCACACACGGGCCACGGCTTAACGTCCCATCCGACGGACGGCGGCCTTTTCAAGCCCATCGGTGTCCCCTACTGACCATGAGCAGGGCGGGGAATTTTGCGGAGATAAATCTCAACGCTGACCCAGGTGGGACTCGAACCTGGGAATTACAGATTACGAGCCTGGCGCGCTACCGACTGAGCCACCCCCGCCCCTTAAACTGGAGGACGAGGGGAAACCCTTAAGAGAAATTTGTAAAGCAGTATCAAATGCAGAAGATAGAATGGTCAGTGTCAGTGATTATTATGCAGACGATCGGTTCTAGCGAAGCACGTCTCTGTAGATGAAACAGAATTTGAAAGATAAGGCCTCATTAGGGACAAGCTAGCAGAATTAGAGATTCCTCCTGTTGTGGATAGAGCTTTCGATAAGGAAAATTCTTGAAGCCATCGGAAAAAATTACAGTTAAAAAAAGCTGGGCGAATGAACAAAAACGACTCCTTACATTACACTATAAAGATCATAAAAAGAGCAAATAGCGGCACCTATTTTTTGGCTTTCAATTCATGAACTAATGGATAATGAAGATTTAAAGATATAGAACTTCGGCTGCTGAAAAGGAGCAAATTAGGCTGCTTTGAAGAGACAGGGTTTTTCTGTGAGATCGCGTAGTTGGGCACATATACGTTAATAATTCTTTGAAAAGAAAGGTAGAATTATGCATAAGAAATATGCAATAATTAGCCAATCAGATTGGGGTGGGGGTGGCTCAGTCGGTAGCGCGCCAGGCTCGTAACCTGTAGTTCCCAGGTTCGAGTCCCAGCTGGATCAGCGTTGCGGTTTATCTCCGGAAAATTCCCCGCCCTGCCCTCGGTCAGTAGGGGACACCGATGTGCTTGGAAAGGCCGCCGTCCGTCGGATGGGACGTTAAGCCGTGGCACCATGTTGGCCTTCGGGGTGCCAGCCTTCGGGGTCCATGTGACCTGGCCATTTAGCCCATGGTGCGCAAAAAAGTGCCGCTCAGAGGTAAAACAACCCAACCCAAAAGGACCCCGAGGGCTCAGAGAAGGTTGGGGGAAGGGACCCACTGGACAGCTGTTAGGAGACAGATGGTAGCTTCCCATCAAGGCTATCCAGTGTTCTTTAACATGCACAGGGTATGACTCTCCAGCATATTAACATCCTATCCAATGGACAGCAGCCTTACCAAGCTTATTGGTGTCCTCTACTAACTGAAAGCAGAGATAAATCTCAAAGCTGGCCCAGTCAGGAATACAAGGAAATAATAAACAATAATAAATAATAATAAATAATACACACAGTGGGTGTATGTGTCTGCTCGTGAAACAGGAGATAACGTGCACAGTCATACCCTGTGCACGTTAAAGAACACGCTGGATGGCCTTGGCGGGAGGCTACCATCTGTCTCCCAACAGCTGTTCCAGTGGGTCCCCTCCCCCAACCTTCTCTGAGCTTTCGGGGTCCATGTGACCTGGCCATTTAGCCCATGGTGTGCAAAAAAGTGCCGCTCAGAGGTAAAACAAACCAAACCAAAAACCAATCAGATTTATTGTCAATTGGCACAATTCTTAGGTAAAAGAAGACAGGAGTGTGATAAGACGTAAGTAATACTATTACTTCTTAAAACAGAAAGATAAAAATGTATTCAAGAGTAATCGCTTTAACGTAAATTACCAATTTGATTTATCGCAAATTTACACCAGTATGGTGTGATTGAAGCTTGCTGCTCTGAGTCAGTGCGTAAACAGGTACATTTAAGATATGAAGAACAAAACTAAAGAAGTAAAGACTAAAGATACAAATACTTTAATTGAACTTTCGTTTCAGGTAAATATATCACATGGGAGCATTTTGAAATTGAAATCGCTATTAACGTGCTTCACATTATCAGGAATGGTGCATTTTTGTGTCTAAAAATTATAGCTACAGTGTTACAGTTCTCAGGGATGGTCCTTAAGAGATTTCGGCAATTTTCTACAGTTTTCGAATCACCCATGTTGCACTTTCTCCATTTTTATGTTTCCACCAACTCCCAACTTTGAGTTGGGTTGTTTTACCTCTGAGCGGCACTTTTTTGCACACCATGGGCTAAATGGCCAGGTCATATGGACCCCGAAGGCTCAGAGAAGGTTGGGGGAGGGGACCCACTGGAACAGCTGTTGGGAGACAGATGGTAGCCTCCTGTCTAGGCCACCCAGCGTGTCCTTTAACGTGCACAGGGTATGGCTCTCCCGCACACGGGGTCACGGCTTAACGTCCCATCCGACGGACGGCGGCCTTTCCAAGCCCATCGGTGTCCCCTACTGACCATGGGCAGGGCGGGGAATTTTGCGGAGATAAATCTCAACGCTGACCCAGCTGGGACTCGAACCTGGGAACTACAGATTACGAGCCTGGCGCGCTACCGACTGAGCCACCCCCGCCCCCTCATAGTTAAGGGACTACTCCATTCATACTGTTGGCGAAGAAAATTGCCGACACTTGAAGAAGGATTAATTCTGACGCACGTCAGCTACTAACCCGATCTCTTATCCCAACCTAGCAAGACTAAGTGGGACCGCCATGTCTGGTGACACCCAGTTGTAACCCTGTGCACGTTAAAGAACACGCTGGATGGCCTTGACGGTAGGCTACCATCTGTCTCCCAACAGCTGTTCCAGTGGATCCCCTCCCCCAACCTTCTCTGAGCCTTCGGGGTCCATGTGACCTGGTCATTTAGCCCATGGTGTGCAAAAAAGTGCCGCTCAGAGGTAAAACAACCCAACCCAACCCTTAACTATGAAACTATGAATGGAGTAGCATGTTGACGAGGAAAGCTCTGAATGGAGTACTACGTTAATAATGAAACTATGAATGGAGTAGTTCGTTAACGAGGAAACTATGAATGGAGTAGTACGTTATACGCCAAACATTTGGCGAGGTTTAACTATGTTTAAATATTTTCTTACAGACCAGGCGTCACACTCTTCAGCTCATGTGCTCATCTGCTGGTGAAACTATTTATTAAATTTCTTCCCTTAGATTGGTCAGAAATGATTAGAATGTTACTGCGATTATCCTGAGGATAGAAATACGTTGGTTCTTTGTTGGGAAGCGTCTAAATATAAAAGAGCAAGATTAATATTTTCTAACTAGAAAATTTAGAATGAAAGATAATAGCAATGCAGTAATGTTTTCCCTTTTACTAACCCTTCAAATCCTTTGTCCCATTACAGCACTTATTATGAACATTAGAAGTTTTTCCTGCATGCTATTTAATTGGTTTTCGTATTAAATATCAAATGGCAGAATATTCCCTTGGAAAACTTTAATTATCCCTTATATGGTTAGGCATTGTACCAGGGCCGTAGCCAGCTCAAAGCAATCAGTATTTTGCAATTTGAATAAAAAATCAATCAATTTGTATAAAAACTCTGCTTATACAAGCACAAATAAAAAAAAAACTGCATATTTGGATTGCAGCCGTCCCTTGATCGAATATAGTTACCACGCTTGGCTACTGATCAAAGGAACCTGGGTTCGACTTCCGGGTAAGGCATGGATGTTTGTTGTTGTCTTTCTGCTGTGGTTCCGCCATCCTCACAGACCTTCTACTATGGCTTATTAAACTGGCAGGCTCCTATCAGATCTTTGTGACAAGCAGCTGAAGAGATAGAACGTAAAAAAAGTTCTTTTTTATGTAAACGTGAGAAAAAGCGAAGTTTGTAATGGGTTGGGTTGTTTTACCTCTGAGCAGCACTTTTTTGCACACCATGGGCTAAATGGCCAGGTCACATGGGCCCCGAAGGCTCAGAGAAGGTTGGGGTAGGGTACCCACTGGAACAGCTGTTGGGAGACAGATGGTAGCCTCCCGTCAAGGCCATCCAGCGTGTTCTTTAACGTGCACAGGGTATGGCTCTCCCACACACGGGGCCACGTCTTAACGTCCCATCCGACGGACGGCGGCCTTTCCAAGACTATCGGTGTCCCCTACTGACCGTGGGCAGGGCGGGGAATTTTGCGGAGATAAATCTCAACGCTGCCCCAGTTTGGACTCGAACCTGGGAACTACAGATTACGAGCCTGGCGCGCTACCGACTGAGCCACCCCCGCCCCTAAGTCTGTAATGAATTATATTACGGAAAGAATACGTATTTTATGTGGAAAGCAAATTTGTACTTGGATTTCTAAAACTATGAAACACAGACTTTTCAAATATTTACAAAAAAAGAATCATACGTTCACTTTGATCGTCAAGGGAAAACGGAAGGAATCGTTCATGAAGCGAAAGGCAGTACTGAAATGTACTTAACATATTTAAAGAATCCATGTAACAGAAATGAATGAATCTCTAATGTCAGTGTTTTAATATTATTTAAAATTTAAATGCTGATAGATCTAGATAGATTAGAAAAGCAAAATCTTTTGATGTTATCAATTATAGATATCGCTCAAATGACGCCTCAAAAGCACGCCAATCCTATTAATAATGGAAAGACAATTAACGCTACTATTTAGCGCAAGTGATATACTCAAAATAGAAAAAAATAAATGGCTATTGTGACATTAAAACAAGAGCGAGTCGGTTTCCACAGAAATATGGGAAGTAAAAATTTAAATGCATCAGAAGTCGGAGCCCATGTAAATATTATTATTGTAAAATGAAAAAAAAAAAATGTGTCTTTGAGAAAACAAAAATGCGCAGATGAAAGAGAGGGAAATTGCGAGGTTTACTTTAAGCTTACGATAGCAGAATCGTAAATTACTCGGTATTTATTGCTCGGATCACTTTGAAAATGAATTGAAAAAGAAAAATTTTTTTTCAAGAATGCTTGCATCATGCAAAAAAAGTCAAGAAAAACAAACAACACAGCTTTGCCTTTTTCTGTTATATTTTGTATTTTAAGTAGCTTTCTTTTAAAACTAAAAAAATATGATTAAAGCAGGATCTGTATTTTTTTTTTCGTTCTTATTTTTTCACTCTTTCTCAGAATGTTCAGGACAGATTTAAATAAGTATTATTCAAATGAATTCCATTTCGTTCTCAGAAATAAGATTCTGGGTATCTTTCTTGTAATATTATTTCTTAGTATGCAAATAGAATTCTTTTAATCAAGTGCAGTTTGCAATATTTTTCTTTTTCATTTAGATTTTTCACTTTAAAAACAATTTTTAAACGAAGTGGAAAAAAGAAAGGAAAAAAATCGTAGCAGATGAACATCGCACACAATTGCTAGAATTGTGAAACAGAAATTATGCTAAGAATGATGCAAATAGCATTTGTTTCTTGGAATTGAAAAGGAACATAAAAAAAACGTATATATATATCTAGACGAAGGATAAGAATTAAATGTGTACGATATATACGGAAGAATAAGGTTGTATGTATAAACAGAAATATTTATCTGTTACTTGTAAATTATTGACACAATTTAGTAATTAATAGATACTTGACTTGAGATTTATTTACAAATGTACTTATTTACGTATATACATAGAGAACGTTTAAAAATTATTTTTTTCCAGAATTGTCGTTTTTTAGCGAAGATGCGCGCAAGACTAAAAATCCACACATGAGGCGGGAAAATTATCTAATTTATATAAGTGTAAAAAAAATATATATTTTTGTCTGGATTTATTAGAAATTACACAGATTTTTCTTCATTAATGAATCTTAGTACCATTTTCGAATATGTCAGCGTTTAACTTTATAAAACAATGTTTTGAAAGATAAACACTTCAAATAAAGTAAAGATGAAATAAAGAGAATATATGAAATTATCAATTTACTTTTCTAATTTAAATATATTTCGGTTGCTTAACAAAATGAAGCAGGTCAATGCAAATATTTTTTTATTATTATGGTGACTAAGCACGTGTTGTCCAATGGGGATTCATTGATAGTTTCAAATAACCTCTAGATCTGTGGTTCTCAAGATCGGCCACCTGGGCCACATGTGGCCACCAAACAGTTTAAGTGCAGCCACCACTTTCAATTCTGTTCGATTTTATTCTAATACTGGAAATCAATCGGTGCCTTCAGCAATTCTTGATTTCTAGCTGGTCATTGCGATCCCATATTTGACCTGGAACGCGACACCGAATCCGAAAATTCCTCTCATTTCTAAGTTGCACTGCCCGATATAGCCCACTTCACCAATTTTTAGCTCTCCAGCATCGGTATATCGAAGTTGACCTTTGACATCGAAGAACCCATCGCATCATAATTTCACAATCATTTTTGATCTAAGACTGAAAATTCTCCCAAGTTCCAATTTTCAGCCCTCTAACACCTATTTAGATATCATAGATCGATATTTTACCTATAGATCGATATTTGACCTTATACCTCGAAGGACCCATTTCATCCAAAATTTCGCAAATTTTCCGAGACCTACGACTCAAAATACCTCCAGGAACCAATTTTTAGCTCACCACCACCGATAGATCTAAATTTGACCTTTGATTCCATTGGGGCGGGGGTGGATCAGTCGGTACCGCGCCAGGCTCGTAATCTGCAGTTCCCAGGTTCGAGTCCCAGCTGGGTCAGCGTTGAGATTTATCTCCGCAAAAATTCCCCGCCCTGCCCACGGTCAGTAGGGGACACCGATGGGCTTGGAAAGGCCGCCGTCCGTCGGATGGGACGTTAAGCCGTGTGGGAGAGCCATACCCTGTGCACGTTAAAGAACACGCTGGATGGCCTTGACGGGAGGCTACCAACTGTCTCCCAACAGCTGTTCCAGTGGGTCCCCTCCCCCAACCTTCTCTGAGCCTTCGGGGTCCATGTGACCTGGCCATTTAGCCCATGGTGTGCAAAAAAGTGCCGCTCAGAGGTAAAACAACCCACAACCCAACCCTTTGATTCCAAAGGACACTCCGGATTCCAAATTCCGTAACGTTTTCGAGATCTGCAACTGGAAACATCCCCAGATACCAATTTTCACGTTTCTAGCATTGGTAGATTACGATTTTATTTCTACGTGACTTCCATTTGACCTCGAAGAACGGGTCGGAGATCAAATTTCGGATTACTCCTAAGTGCAAAATTTCAGAGCTGTACCATTTCTGCATCATACATAGTTACGATGGAACTTTAAAAGTACCATTGTTCTTTTAAAGCAGTAATAAGCTCCTCCTAAGTTTCAGGTGGTGGGTTGAGGCCAGCAACACGTCTCTCTAGAGCATCCAACACAAGCTCAATCGGATTTAGGTCGGGTGATCGAGCTGGCCACTCCATGCGCATAATGGTCTCCTCTTGAAAGTATTGTTCCACTAGTCGAGCTCTGTGTGGACGAGCATTGTCGTATTCAATACACTATTACATAGGCTATGGTGTTTTGGTTCTAAGGTCTAAGCGATTAATTTTTCCCAAAGGAAGAGATTGCAAAGAAGGGTCGAATCTGTCAGAACGCTTCTCTGGGATTTTTTGCCAGCGAACATTCTCGACAAATAATTAAGAAACAAATATACTGTACATTTTACGTTTAATTAAGTAATACGTGCCGTCGTGCATTAGTATCTGGTACTCTGCCATGTTTTATGTTCAACGACCGTTTTTTTCGCAATTAATAGACAAAACTGTAAATTTCTAAACTTAGCTTTCAAAATCACGTCCTTATCAAATTGTCATTTCTAGTCAGTTGACCAAAAACAAGTTTGTTCATTTTCCTGCATCTCACAAATACACAAGCCAGGTAAAGGCAAGAAACAGTGTTAATTGCTATAAATTATGTATTTGGTATAATTACTTCTGGTCATGAGATCAAACCAAACATTGAAATCATGAGTATAAAAAAAGGTATAAAAATAAGAACAAAAAATCATTGACTGTTGGTTACAATCAAAGAGCATAATAACGGTAGATTTTCTAAAAATAGAATAAACAGAAGCAGAGGAGGATGAGGAGGATGGTAAGGATGCTCTGGTGAGATGATGTTAGATCAGATCATTGAGAGTGACGAGAGGACAAAATAACTGCAGAACTTATTTTTAAGGTTTTTTTTTCAGGTTTACACTGTTAATGCTCAGCGCGGATAATTCGTCCCAGAAGAATCGGAAAATGACTCTAAATACCTCTACTCTGTCCCAGAAAAATCCATTTCGTTTAATAATTTATATGAAAACTAAGCAAAGGAAGTGGAGAAGCTGATAAGCGAAAGCTAAGGGTCCTCCTTTAGCCGTTAATGGAGAAGCTTTCAAAACAGATAAATAAGAAAAAAATAGCATGGTATGAAACAAATACGCAAGTGTCGTTCAGCGCTCGAGATCTTAGAAGATTGCATGCACTTCCCAGTAACTTGGCTAATGGAAGTTCTAAATAAATGCTTCACCGAAGTACCAGCTTTAAGGCTGATCAATAGGTAAAGTTGCATTACGCTATGAAAGGTCGTTCACATTATTTTTTTATATCTGATATTCCGACTAAAACAATTATTCCTGTTGCACGCTTTTAAAAGCGACAAGGTAAGATAAAAAATAATTTTATAGCCAGGGGCGTTGCGAAGGATTATGGTTGGGAAGGACGAAAAATTTCCACGTTGGAAATCAAATTTTTCCAACTGAGTAAATAAGTACTTTACAAAAAATTCGACTATAACTGATATTCGTTTTGGTTGTTTGGAATATACTAAAGACTGCAGGTTTACTAACCTAAAAATGTTGGGGCGGGAGTGGCTCAGTCGGTAGCGCTCCAGGCTCGTAATCTGTAGCTCCCAGGTTCGAGTCCCAGCTGGGTCAGCGTTGAGATTTATCTCCGCAATAATTTCCCGCCCTGCCCACGGTCAGTAGGGGACACCGATGGGCTTGGAAATGCCGCCGTCCGTCGGATGGGACGTTAAGCCGTGGCCCCGTGTGCGGGAGAGCCATACCCTGTGCACGTTAAAGAACACGCTGGATGGCCTTGACGGGAGGTCACCATCTGTCTCCCAACAGCTGTTCCAGTGGGTTCCCTCCCCCAACCTTCTCTGAGCCTTCGGGGTCCATGTGACCTGGCCCTTTAGCCCATGGTGTGCAAAAAAGTGCCGCTCAGAGGTAAAACAACCCAACCTAAAAATAAAAAACACCTGTTTCGTTATTCGTATCGAACCGTTAGGGTTCTTCTTTTTGTGTCAAATGGAACTGAGTTCGAATCAGTGATAAGGCACAGATATTTTTAGAGGTCTTTATTTCCTGTCATATCCATGGCGTATCGTACTGACAGGCTCCAGCTGCAAGTCTGCTGACTGAAAAGTGGATTTTCATTCGATCACATCGAAATCTCCTTAAAACAGAGAAAAACCTCTCTTATTCCGAATAAGTAACAGAGAGTACTGTTCGAATCAATGAATAGTCCAATCAGTGGATAGTAGAAATGGTAGAATGTTTTCAAAGAAATGTAGTTTCAGTTTACTTAGTTGTTAATGATGTCGACATACGATATCCAATAGCATTTGAATGAAATAACCAAAAGTGCACAAGACAGTTTTTCGTGTTAAAGGAAATTCTGATATTCACGTGAAAGAAGTATTTTCTGACATATCTTTTCATTACCAAATTATATTAAAATTGAATTAATTAGCCAAAACCACAGGGTTCTGTAATGGGGCCGATTTTATTTTTGATACATATTAAGGAATTTTGTCAAATAAAAATAAAAAGGGAGAATTACTAGTTTTGCCGATGATACTGCATCACTTTTCGAGCTAAAAATATAATAGAATTAAAACATTAATCAACATTGAAATTATTGGTACTTGGTTTAATATTAATAAATTGACATTGGATTTAAATTAAACGAAATTAATGTATTTTAGTTTCAAGAGTAGAATTACAGAAGATTTGAATACAAGAATTCATAATATGCCTGCAATTAAGATTTAGTTTGTTATTGTAAGACTATCGAAATGGTTGATGTGACTGACTACGTAAATATAAAAATCGATCATAAATTGAATTGTAAACCATATGTGGATAAAATTTAAATAAAACTTTAGATCAGTGCGATACAAAATTTATTACTTAAAAAATTGGTAGATCAGAAATTGTGCTAATTATATATAATTCCTGGATTCAGTCTGTATTATATTATGGGCTACTGCTGTATGGGGAAACCTACGTAACAGTTCTCAAACCAATACTCGCTATTCAAAACAGAATAAGAAAAGTCTAACAAATAATGTCAATAGGTCTTCTAATGTAATTGTAAATATGAACAAATAAATATATTGACTTTGAGACATCTTTATGTATATAACTAATGATATATGCATATAGAAATGGCAATTATCTTGAAGAAAAATGTGTGAACATCATTTGAATATGTAGGGGAAACGATATATTGTTCCATTAATTAAAAAGGAAACTATACATAAGTATTAAATGTATTTAACATCCAAAATATTCAATAGCTTACCTTATGAATTAAGAAATTTCTCTGAAAATATTTCCTAGTTCAAAAAAAGTTTAAATTTTTTTATGGAGTTTACAGTTTTTGAATTTATATATAATATACTAAGATAAATCATGTTGTCTACATCCTGAAGCTGCGAACTATTTTTCATTTGAATTATTATAATATTTGTGGATTCCGATAGTTTGAAATTTTTCATGTGTGTGTATACGTATGTACAAGTTAATATATATAAATTTCTATGTGTATTCCTGTGTTATCTCTATACAATGTAGCATGCAATGTAGTAACATGGAAAAGCTTAACTTGTGGGTTGTTTATAAGGAAAAACACATGTATATTTATTTGAAAAATAAAGTTGAAGTTGAATTTGAAGTAAACCATATATTTGGTATTAATAATCGCTAAAATATGGAAATTAATGAACAATTACATAATAAATAAACAAATAAATTACCCATCATGCAGTTTCTTGTCACAGAGGTCCTCAGTGTATACACACCATAGAAACGATCTAGGAAGTGAAATCTCAGCAACACCAGAAAAAAGAAACAACCGTCGGCTCGAACCCAATCCCTTTGATCCGCAGACACGCACATTAAACACTCGACTACGGTGAGGGTCATACTATCCAACAATATGCAGTCAACTGACTATTAACTTGGATAATTCGTGTGGGGGGGGGGAAGTCACGGATAACCCAAAATCACGGTTAAAACAAAACTGCTCAAAACGTGGTACAAAATGGATTTAATGTAAACCTATTTAGTTAAAATGACATGAAATATTTAAGAACACATTTACCATCATTCAAAAGTTCAAAATTGATACAAATACAATAATTTAGGAACATCGGTTAATCAGCAAACTGGCTGATCTAATCAACCATTAATTGTCCGAGGGATTAATTATCCGAGGAATAATTAATGGTTGACTGTATTATAAATATGAAAGTCTTTTAATGCAAAGGGGCGGGGGTGGCTCAGTCGGTAGCGCGCCAGGCTCGTAATCTGCAGTTCCTAGGTTCGAGTCCCAGCTGGGTCAGCGTTGAAATTTATCTCCGCAAAATTTCCCCGCCCTGCCTACGGTCAGTAGGGGACACCGATGGGCTTGAAAAGGCCGCCGCCCGTCGGATGGGACGTTATGCCGTGGTCCCGTGTGCGGGAGAGCCATACCCTGTGCACGTTAAAGAACACGCTGGATGGCCTTGACGGGAGGCTACTATCTGTCTCCCAACAGCAATTCCAGTGGGTCCCCTCCCCCAACCTTCTCTGAGTCTTCGGGGTCCCTGTGACCTGGCCATTTAGCTCATGGTGTGCAAAAAAGTGCCGCTGAGAGGTAAAACAACCCAACCCTTTTAATGCAAGAGAAGCAATTTCTGGATGTAGAAGTTGAAGCCATGCTGAAATAATTCTTGATCTGGATGACCATGTCTACGTTATTGAAAATTTCGAAATAGTAGGGTTCGAATCAAGGAAGTTTTACTGTATGTTTCTAGAGCTGAATTAGTTTGTTTGGTACGAAATTTACGACTTTTCGGTAAACAGTTTTCAAAATATTATTTGTATATTCCACTTGAAAACAATTATTATTTACCTTAAACACCCAGTTTTGGACGTTCTTCTCT
This sequence comes from Ryuthela nishihirai, assembly GCA_038380435.1. Lineage (NCBI taxonomy): Eukaryota > Metazoa > Arthropoda > Arachnida > Araneae > Heptathelidae > Ryuthela > Ryuthela nishihirai. The sequence goes on along the minus strand of JAWZYU010000001.1, from coordinate 17,061,369 downwards.
CGACATATTTTGTTTACATTTACGATCTGATAGTAACCACAAAAAGAGGGGTGGGGGTGGTGACAAAAAACAGAAGAAATGGAAGGGGAAATGGAAAGAGTGAAAAAAAGAGTAGAAAAAGTGTGAAGAACTGGAGCACGCAGAGAAAAAAAGAAAAAGTTATCTTGTAGGACTACAGATTATCGTTCGTGCTCAGAGTTTGGAAAGAGTGAATGGGCACCCAATTATGGGAGAGCGCAACTCCACTAAGTAGGCTTATCACAAGATAATGGTTATTACATAGCGAACACGGTAACATTCCCATCGAGCAACAGTGTCGATCCTCTCTTGTTAGATCGCCAACACAGAACAATGTGCTACGTCATGTTAACGAGGTTCAGATTAATTATTAACATGTCCCTTGCCTCATAAAACTCAACTATCTCCCCACACATAATGACCGCCTTCTTGTACATACGGCAATAACTTAAGCAGATAAATATGTCGTGTTTTGGGGGAAGTGCCTTCGTTAGTGGAAAGCAGTTTCGTTTTCAGCATCCTGAATCTAATAAAAATCACTTTACTAACAAGAGGTCCTTCGAGCAAACTGAAATAAAGTTGGAACAGCATCTTTCAGCGAAATATCCTGATGATTCATAAGGAAGTAAGAAATGGGGCGAGGACTCACGTGCATGGAGAAGGCAATTAGAAACATTCTTGAACTCATCACTCACCTATAATAAAAGAAAGTATAAAAAAGAATTAGAAATTATGATGCAAACAGATAATATATGGAATATTTTAAAGTATTTTTTTTTCCTTTTACATTGAGAAAATTAATTTTATGGCTATAAACAACAATATAAAGTAAACCTTTATGATAGATACTTGCTCTAAATCTTCCTAAAGAAGTCCAGCCATCCATTTTTATTTATCAAATGTACGAAATGAAAAAATGAAATGAGCTAATTTCATCTTGATCAATAGCCAAGCACGCTAACCACTAGGTTACGGGAAGGTTTCTTCTAGGCTGTTACCATAGGATAAATGAGAGGTATACTGAACTCATTAAGACATATATACATCTATATTGTAATATGATTTCACGTTATTAAGGCTCGAGTTACATTACATTAAGGCCTAAGTAGTTCGTCATTAAAGCCTAAGTAACAGTACATTTTAGTCGTAAAATATTTTTATTTTCCACCTTCTTGTAAATACTATTAATGATTGAACTTATTTTCGGAGTTAAAATATCGCAACATGCTTACTAAAGTTCACTAATATTACAAACGAGAGCATCATGGTTTGTGAATTCATCTTAATTAGCAGAAAAAAAGAAGAACGCAAGTACGGATAGATCATTATTCTCTGAATGGGGCAAATTACATTGCAAAACTACGACGAAAACCGGACAAAAGGTACCTTGCATAAGAACTTCATTCACAAATAAAAAATTTATATTTATTAGTGTTTTTATTAGTGAGATTAGAATGGGTACTTGGAGAAACAAAATGAAACCTGAAATGTGTGACGTCAGATTCTTACTGAAAGAGCTGGAAACAAATAGTGTGAGGCAATTTGTCATTGCTAAAATATTAATGTATATAAAAAGGATATGCTTTTGCAGTATCTTGGGTATGAGGTGATTCAACTTCGTAAGTATTGAAGAGGTTAGGCAAAGGAGTCGGCAACCTCCTCTGAGCAGTATATGTGCAGAGAGAGACTCCGTTGGTTTGGCCATGTTGCACGTATGGATAATTATAGATTCGCGAATAAGGTTATGAACAGTGTGCCTAAAAGCCTGAGAAAGAGGGGGAGACCTAGGAGGAGGTGGGCAGACAATGTCAAACAGGACCTTGTTAGAATTGGTGTACAGTGGCCAGATGCAGCAGATATAGCTCAAAACAGATATATTGGGAGAACTAAAGTGCACGGTCTGGTTGGATCTCCGTAGCCCATGGCTGCTTGAGGATGATGATAATGATCTAATATATGATTAACCCTTTCACGACTAAGGGAAACATTTTTCCCATTTTAAAATTGGTGATTGTCGTATTTAATTATAACCTTATCTGCATTTTTTATACAGAATGTCAAAATAGAACGTATGCCGAACGCAATTACGTAAACGGGAACGTTTAGAAAACAAAAACAGAACTGTCAGGACGCATAATATATGTACTATGTGCAATGTCCATCTTTGCCTTACTACCAAAAGAAATTGCTTCGCAGAATATCATAAGTAGCACATCATTTTGTACAGTAATTTTATTTCATATTTTTGTATTATTTTAGTTAACATTTTGTTCTAATAAACCAATAAATAAAAGACATTACATAATAAGCCTAACTATAATTTGTGTGACCTTTATAGTCCATTGGGAAAAATATTTCCCATAAAATTCCAAAAAAACTACACATTGTTATGTATTTTTCTTATGATTTTTATTTATTTTACGTCTAAACAAACTAAAATAAACAGTTACATACTAATATTTACTCTTAGAAACCTTATGGTCCTGAAAGGGTTAAAAGAATAAACTGTAGAATGTTAGAGAGACAAATAAATGAAATGAACAAACTTTTTTTGTTTGGAGAGCAAGAGCATTAAATAAATGTGAAATAACAAATGTGACAAAGAATTTACCAATATGTTAAAAAAAGTAATTAGCTCAGAATCTGTTTGAGATTTCATAAATTGTATCTTATGTGGTTTTTGAATTGTGAACTTAAAGATCCTTTTTTTACCCTCGTGTTGTTGCAGGTTTTAGTTAGTTATTTGCTCGTAATTAAACTCCAAACAATCAAATAAATTCCTCCTAGTTATTAGTTTTATTAACGTCATGAAAGAAATATGGTCGCGTATGGCATCGTCTTTTTCTGCTGATTAAGCATTTATATTTTGAAACTCCACAAACTACAGTTAAAAAACACCTGAAGGCTCCATTTTTTTACCCCAGCATGTTAATATTGTACTGAGATCATGTTCTGCGCAAGTTTCTTCTTCCTTCTCGACCGTCAGACAAGGATCTGATTGAAGGCAGTCGTTACCGGCAAGCAAAAGAAGAAAAGTCCCAAGTGATGCGTACGCTTCCCATCCTATAAGCGTCTCGTGCAATCTCCAGTGCCTTGCCTTCAGGTGAAGTCTCTCCATCACTGCGATGTTTTGATTAGGAGATGCGGAAGCTGCAGATGATGATGCACTCAGAGGCAAGGGAAGCTGACAGTGTGGGGAAAATAGAATATCGATCAGTGTGCTGCTAGATGCTGGATGGCATCTTTGGTCAAGATGGACAGGAGGGATGAAGTTGGAAACGATTCGAGGGTGGGATGAAGTGAATGGAGGCGTAACGAAAGTAGATTAGTTAGAGACCTTTGCTGGAATGACACTTTAGATTAACTCTTTCATTTTCGATTCCCTGTGTAGTGCCGAATCCAAGCTATGCAGTGGTATTGGCTCTCATGTTAGGTTGGAAGGGAAGGAAAACATATATCGAATTCTCTTTTTGTCATCAGGAGGTATAAGGAACTCATCGTTTGTCATGTAGGGACCAGGTGAATTCATTTTCTCTGCTTTTATAAGCGATATATAAAGGAAGTGTCAGCTCGGCATAACGTGTGTTGCGGCCTTACAATACCTTGATAATGGAATACACGGAATGACGATTTTTTTTTTCTGCAATCGCTTTGCGTCAATAGGAATAAATGATATATTATTTGCTTTCAAGCGCTGGCAAATAGTAACAGCTATTGAATTCAAACTTGAGATACGAGTATGGATGCGAATACGAGTACGAGATTATTTCAGAAATAAAAAATTTTGCAATTATTAATTTTTTTCGCATTAAGCTATATAAATATTTACGATTCATTTTTATATTATTATAGGTTTTTATGTCTTTTTACTGAACATGAGCACGATTTGACGACGATTGGTGCATTAACAAAGTCGTAGTGATTAACTGGAAGGAAAAAAAAATTGGAATCATCACGTTTCTTCAGGCATTCGGAATAGAATCTTTTCGTAACATTCAAAAAAGATTAATTTATGCAGCTTTTATTTGCAGCTAAGAAACTGAGAAATAAATTAAATTATATTTGATAAAATACTATTACGAGTTGACGTATCCAAAACATCAAAATATCTAAATTTTTTATTCAGCATTCTTTAAATGATTGCTCTTTATTCAACCTCTCTTCATAATTCATTGCATCTTAACTAAATTCTCCTAACAAAATATTATGCATTTAATTGAAAAATATGTCACTGAAGAAAAAATGAAAGATCATAATCAAATCTATTTAAATCTCGATTTTCAATTTTTCATTAGTTAAAGATTTATGGAAGCTGGAGCATTTAACAATATCTATCTAAAGAAAGGATCACAACTCTTTAAATGCTGAACGAATATTGTTTAAAATATAGATTTAAATAGATTTGATTACGGTTTTCATTTCTCGTCACTCGCATTTTTCTATTAAATGCATATTTTCTGAGTTACAGGGTTACGAATTTAGATTCCCATAAACGCAACATCCGCAAAACTCCCCGCCCTGCCCACGGTCAGTAGGGTACACCGATGGGCATGGCTTGCAAAGGTCGCCGTCCGTCGGATGGGACGTTAAGCCGTGGCCCAGTGTGCTGGAGAGCCATACCCTGTGCACGTTAAAGAACACACTGGATGGCCTTGACGGGAGGCTACCATCTGTCTCCTAACAGCTGTTCCAGTGGGTCCCTTCCCCCCACCATCTCTGAACTATCGGGATCCTTGTGACCTGGCCATTTAGCCCATTGTGTGCAAAAAAGTGCCGCTCATAAGTAAAACAACCCAACCCAACATAGACGCAACATGGAAATTTCTCTAATATTTTGGTACAGCAGTGTATAATAATTTGTGGTGCTTACGGAAAATCATATTACAAATACTTCTGCAGGTTCTCTCCCTTTTAAAGGTTTAGAATTCATTCATTTCCACAGAATGCATTTCAGTTCTTTGCTATGTTACTTTCCCAGAAGATTTTTCGCATACTATATTGTTTTAAACTAAATAGTAACTTTGAGCTATCAAAACAATCTTCGTGATTAAAAATTATTCTTATCTTTTATTTTTAACAATTCTTGTGATGCAAAGAAAATTTTCAGTGTGTCTTTTCCTACATAAAGACAATTCATTTCTTTCCTTTTTTTAGCCAATTGTTTCAATGGAAAAATTGACAAAAATAGTTGCAAAATACCTTGTGGTTAGCGTTCCTGACTGTTATTTCGGCGGGCATGTCCTTGTGTATTCCTTATGTTTGTATGTCGTATTCCTTGTCTAGGTGTTTGTATGTTGTATTCCTTGTCTAAGTGTTTGTATGTTGTATTCCTTGTCTAAGTGTTTGTATGTTGTATTCCTTGTCTAAGTGTTTGTATGTTGTATTCCTTGTCTAAGTGTTTGTATAGTGTACGAGAAAGCAACACAAACCAAAAGCTTACAGGTTATTATAAAAAAAATGTGACTGACAGTTAGTCTACGATTCTTTATACTCTGAGGAATAATATATTTAGTACGCAAAGCCTGAGAAAAATAAACTGCTGTGAAGTGATTTAAAGATCGATAAAACGATCAATGAAATGTCTTCTGTAAACTCTCGCCAACAGACGAGAAGAGGCACGGTCCTTCGTCTTTTCTGATGTCGGAAGAAATCCATATTTTCTATTATGTAATAACAGTATTTTTATTTCATATAATGGTTAAAAATATAAAAACAAATTATGAGATATCACAAGAGTAGACTCGTTCGTGAGATCTCCGTACAGAAAACATTTAAATTGCAATCGCAAAAGAAAATACACAAGAAAAGAAAACAACTCTGGGAAAAACTAAAAGATAAGAACGATTTAAAAAAAAAAAACATTTTTTTTTTAATTTGCCCAATCCAATCAGTTGATCTGTCAGCTATTCCTAGAGATATTTACTTCTCAATAACCACAAAATGCAATAAAAAGAAAAGACAGTCCGTTGTGGTAGAAAAGACCTGGCTCATATTTGATTTATGCCTATAAATATTCGAATTTTGCGTCTCTTGTCGTGTTGTTAGCGTTACCTTAGCAACCGTTCTAATGAAAGCACTCAGAGAAGCTGATGGAAGTAGGAAAGGTGCACGAAGAGCGATGAAACAACATCATGAAAACATAATTATTTACCAAATGTTTGTTTACTTAGTTATGATTGCGAATTTTCTCGCTCGATATCCTTTGCCATTTTCTTTTGAAAAAAGATGGATTCAGTTCACCTGCTGTTTTGAGACACTTTTATATAAATAATTCTTTCATTAAAAATTATAACGATTGATTTCACAACTGTCTGAGAATTAATATCGAATAAAAACAAAACTAAAAGAAACACGAAATGTTAAACGGATCAGTAAAATCGAAACCATTGTTCAATTTTAGCTTGCTTAAAAAAAACTAATGCTAATCACTTTGCCGTTACCCAAATTAATCCACAGGACAGCGTTGATTTACTCAACGTGTAAATCACTATAAAAAAATAAATAAATAAATACCCCCCCAAGCAGCTGCTTGCCACAGAGGTCTGACAGGAGCCTGTCAGTTTATATGCCATAGTAGAAGGTCTGAGAGGATGGCAGGACCTCAGCAGTAAAACGACACAAACAGCCATGCCTTACCCGGGGCTCGAACCCAGGTCCCTTAGATCAGTAGCCAAGAGCGCTAACCACTCGGCCATGGGACGGCTAATAAATAAATACCCCCTCAAGCAGCTCTTTGCCACAGAGGTCTGACAGGAGCCTGTAAGTTTATATAATGGTGTTTAATTATCATGATGAAAATGGGTGGAGATGAAACATTATCTTGAGACAGGTGGGATCTTAACCCGAAACCTCCTGATAACATGTCAATTGCTCTGACCATTGATCTACCGGTTGTGATCAAGCTATCCTCTATTGCTGATGTTAAGCTATACATCATAGGATCAGTAGCTATCAGAAGATCGTGGGTTCGGATACCATCCGCCCGAAGAGACAATTTTTCCTCTACACCCATTATCATCCTGATAATTAAACGACGTAATGTTGACTTAATGCTTAGAAAAAATATCACATTGTAGTCTGCCTGTCCGTCTGCAGACCTTCAACTTTCTTTTTGTTTTTAGAGATCAACTGAAAATTCTTTTTGGATTGGATATGGTATTGATGAAATATCTTAATTCATATTTTTTGAATCACCCAATTGCTTTAATACCGATCTTTAACTGGGGGAAAAGATAAAAACTACCAAAACTTTAACGAATGTTGTAAATGATCTATTCACTGAAAAAATTTGCAATATTCATTCAAGGTTTTGGCGTTTTTCATCTCTTTCTGGTGTTAGACGCCGCTATCAAAGCTATTTGGTGATTCCAAAAATGCAAATCATGAATTTTGATTCAATGTGATGGCAAAGAGGTTACAAGAGCAACTCTTATCCCCTGAGGGTGGTAAAATGCAGCTTTTTTTTATCAAAAGGAATTAATGAAATACTTTTTGTGTTTTATATGCATTAAATAAAGCATTATTATTTGAATTGTCCCAGTCATGCATTAGTTAAAATGTGCACTGTTAGAGGGTGCTGAAGATGGAAAAGAAAAAGCTTAAATAACACCGTCTATAGGTGGAAAAATTGAAAATATCAAAACTTTCAACTAATAAAATAAAATAAATAAATAAATACCCCCTCAAGCAGCTGCTTGCCACAGAGGTTTGACAGGAGCCTGTCAGTTTATATGCCACAGTAGAAGGTCTGAGAGGATGGCAAGATTCCTCAGCAGAAAAACGACATAAACAGTCATGCCTTACCCGGGGCTCGAACCCAGGTCCCGTAGATCAGTAGCCAAGCGCGCTAACCACTCGGCCACGGGGCAAAAAATATTTTTATAGTTAAAACTCGAAGTTTTAGTGGCCGATAGAGATGGTAAAGAGATTTTCATTAGATTAGATTCTGATATAAATGTACTTATTATAATGGAAAAAAACAAACAAACCCAATAGCATTATTTCATCCTGGAAATTGTAATATTTAATATGGGGACAAAGTAACGACAATTAACACATAATATATCCAATCCTAAACACCTTTAAATGCCATTTGACCTTTCATTTTCAGAAAAATATGCAGATATATTTCTCTCGAGCAAAGAATAGCTAATAACGTATGTGGATTCATTTTCCCCAACATTAATTTTTCTTATGTTTACATGTAAAAGAAATATTAAACAGTTAGCAGGTAGCTTAAAATATGAAAGATGAAATCCATATCAGTTATATTTTGAAAGAACTGATTCAGTTTTTCTTTCTATCTGGAATTCGAAGCAATGATATACTCCATTTACCACCAGGGGATGTACAAAAAAGGAATTTTTTGTTTTAAGAAAAAATATTTTGCACTAATGATGCATTTGCTTACAATGTACAGTCGCTCAAAAAAGTATCCGAACACCATGGTTAATTACAGAATTCAGAAAAAAATACCTGGCAACGATTTTTTTTAGAAATTAGTAATCTGGCAACTTCGTGTCACGTGACACGAAGGTTGCCAGATCACTAATTTCTAAAAAAAACGTTGCCAGATATTTTTTCTGAATTCTGTAATCAACCAAAGTGTTCGGATACTTTTTTGAGCGACTGTGCAAACTTTCGACATCTTCCTATATAGTGACTAACCACCGCATATTCCCATCTCATTAAATCTGAATTTTAACCCTCAGAAATCTTGCAAACAAGAGTATCATGATTATCATAACGCTATAACATTGTCTTTATGACCAACATAATCACTGATATGTTTTCGCAGTTAGATGCGCGCAATAATACCAGCAATTTTGATTAAGTTTATTCGACATTTACCCTTTCTATAGAAAAATGCTTAGCAATAATACCTGTTAGTGCAAGGATTGGGTTGTTTTACCTCTGAGCGGCACTTTTTTGCACACCATGGGCTAAATGGCCAGGTCACATGGACCCCGAAGGCTCAGAGAAGGTTGGGGGAGGGGACCCACTGGAACAGCTGTTGGGAGACAGATGATAGTCTCCCGTCAAGGCCATCCAGCGTGTTCTTTAACGTGCACAGTGTATAGCTCTCCCGCACACGGCTTAACGCCCCATCCGACGGACGGCGACCTTTCCAAGCCCATCGGTGTCCCCTACTGACCGTGGGCAGGGCGGGGAATTTTGCGGAGATAAATCTCAACGCTGACCCAGCTGGGACTCGAACCTGGGAACTACTGATTACGAGCCTGGCGCGCTACCGACTGAGCCACCCCCGCCCCTGTTAGTGCAAGGAAAATAATAAAAATACCAAGTAAAAGAAGATGCAACCTGCAAGCTTAGATCATGGAGAAAGTGTCGAAATGATCGCTCTGACGAAATCAGAAACGAATTCAACATTGCTTCAACGAATTACACCAAGGCTGTGGAAGACAACGAATGTTTAAAACTGAAATATTTATGTAATGCTAACAATCGAAATGCTTTCTGCCGTGACATTCAAAAACGTATGAAAAAAATCGTGTAGCATTCCACCATCAGCGACATTTGATATTACCATGGTTACTATGGACTCTGACAAAGCGTCATTTTAAGTTGATATTTTTGGCCTAGTTCATTATCCCTGACTGCACAGCGAGCATATATCTGTTGAACTAACATTGACTTTCATTTTGATAGACTGTTTGATGTGCAAAATATTAGAAAAACCTTTAGTCAAAATCCTATTACTTTTGCCCCAGGACTGATGGGTTGCCACCAATATTTTTCAAGAACCTCATTAGTTCCATCAGCAATAAATTATCTGTACTACTCTTCAATATTTGTTTAAGTAGTACCAATATCCCACAGGATTGGCGTCGTACAATAGGTTGTGCCAGTTGCGAAATGGTGAAACATCAAATCAAATCGCCCCATTTCACTCATTAATACCTAATCTTATGGAAAGATGCATATTATATAAGCTGTTGCCATTTCTACAAACGCGAAACATTATACCTAATGAAAAGTTCGGATTCTTGTCTAATCGTTCTACAACGATCCATCTACTCCATAATACGCATTTGTGGACATCACTTTTAGATAATAATATCCCTGTTGACGTCATTTTCCTGGACTTTGAAAAGGAATTCGATAAATTGATCCCTTTCGATCCAAAAATTGCCCAGCCTTGGTGTGAGGCTCCTTTCCAATCTGATTACTCTTCGAACACACCAAGTTCGAGTTGGGAACAGTTTATCCTCCATCAGAACCGTCGACAGCGGAGTCATACAAGAATCCTTTTTAGGACGTAACCTTAACCTCCAAAATTTTCAGGTCGTGGGTTCAGATTCCACCCGGCTAATGACAATTGGAAGGGGGGGGGGGGGCTCAGTCGGTAGCGCGCCAGGCTCGTAATCTGCAGTTACAAGGTTAAACTTGGGGTCAGCGTTGAGATTTATCTCTGCAAAACTCATCTCCCTGCCCAAGGTCAGTAGGCTCGACAGCTGGGCCGACACCAATGGGCTTGAAAAGGCCGCCGTCCATCGGATGGGATGTTAATCCGTGGACGCCTGTGCGGGAGAGACATACCTTGTGCATATTAAAGAACACGCAGGATGGACTTGACAGAAAGTTACCATCTGTCTTCGAACAGCTGTTCCAGTGGGTCCCTTCTCTTTACCTTTTCTGAGCCGTCAGGGTTCTTGTGACCTGGATATTTAGTCCATTGTGTGCAAATATGTGCCGCTCAGAGGTAAAACAACAGAACCTCTAAAATTCCTAGTATTCTTCGTCCTATCCAATGTACAGCATACGAAGATAATATTAATTTCTTTTGTATCTCCAGCAATGAAGAAGAACGTAGTTCATTACGAAATGTGGTGATGCCATTTACTAATGGAGCTTAAAGTACGACTACAAAAGACAAGTCATGTGTTCTGTACCTTGGAAGCAAGAATCCTCATTATAAATGCAATTTCACAAATGATCCAATTAAAAATGTACAGACGCAGAAAAACTTCGGAGTTCTCTTTCACATCACAGTTAACGTTTGGTGACCGTTATAATAACATTGTTAGAAAGGCTAATCTCGCCGTTTTCTGAATTATGAAATGTCATGGTAAATGTGACATTGATTCCCTAATTGGGGCATTTGTGACTTTCATCAGACCATCACTAGAATACGCCTCACCTGTATAGACACCTCATCTAATATCAGACATCAAAAATCTTGAACCCATCCATAGATGGTTTACAAAAAGACTTCCTGCGTTTTACAATATGCCATATGAAGAAGGGTTGAAAAGGTTATCGTTGCATTCCTTGGAGTGGAGAAGACTAATGTTTGACTTAAAAACACGTTATAAACTTATTCATGGAGCAACTCACTCTAACGCAGACACTCCAATATTCAACCTTTCAACAGAAGAACAAGAAGCCAGTCTCTTATGATCGATGTGCCTTTTACTCGAAAGAACGGGCGGGGGTGGCTCAGTCGGTAGCGCGCCAGGCTCGTAATCTATAGTTCCCAGGTTCGAGTCCCAGCTGGGTCAGCGTTGAGGTTTATCTCCGCAAAATTCCCCGCCCTGCCCACGGTCAGTAGGGGACACTGATGGGCTTGGAAAGGCCGCCGTCCGTCGGATGGGACGTTAAGCCATGGCTCCGTGTGCGGGAGAGCTATACCCTGTGCACGTTAAAGAACACGCTGGATGGCCTTGACGGGAGGCTACAATCTGTCTCCCAACAGATGTTCCAGTGGGTCCCCTCCCTCAACCTTCTCTGAGCCTTCGGGGTCTATGTGACCTGGCCATTTAGCCCATGGTGTGCAAAAAAGTGACGCTCAGAGGTAAAACAACCAACTCGAAAGAACTGTACCATTCCTTTGTATGCCGTATTTGAAGAGTATGGAACTCCCATCCCAGTGAGATTGTCACTTCTACAAGTATTAAGGTTTTTACTTTTAAACGAAACGAATTTGACTTATCATTTCTAAAATGTTTCAAATTTTGATGTACTTTTCCTTCTGCGTATCAGTGTGCTGATATAGAACCTTCCGGCCTTTTCTCTAATAATATAAATATTAATAACAATATGAATAATAATATTGATAATATTAATATTAATAACAACATGAATAATAATATTAATAATATAAAGAATTTATTTGTTTTACAGTTTCTAATATAATATTGCTGTATATATTTTCTTAATTTTCCATTATTTTGGATTTCCAGTGTTTGAGGGCATTAAAGGATGAAAATTAAAAAAAATTATTTCCCTTTAAAAAACGGAGATATTATATTCGCGAGATGAGATGTGCTATTTTCCTAATGTTAAAGAAAGAGAGCAGAATCCGAACTTTTGTTCTATCTCGGCGAATGTTTGTGTTGCAGTCTCAAGTTAAGCATATGAAAAGAAATGTGGTTTGAAGGACGAGGACACTCGTCTAGATGTAAGAGGTAAAAACTTCTGTTTCTTTTTCTCATTCGCACGTTGAAAAGAGGAAAGAAGAAAAAAAAATCCGTCTTCGTTCATCGTTTCTGTCATTAGCTAAATTTTCCTCTCGCACTCAGCGAAAGCAGACTGAAAAAGAAGTGCTCTTGAGAATTCTTTGCTACTTAAAATGCGAATGTCGTTTTGCTCCGTACTGGATTCAGAACCCTTTTGTTACAAAGGGTTTCTTTCAAGGGTGTAGAGGAGGCATAAAGACTTTTTGAAGTCAAGACTTACGATTGAAGTTGCATAACCAACTATCTAAAGCTGAGGAAAAGAGGAGACCTTCCTTTTGTTTTTACTATTTGCTTAATCGATTCCTTTGCTCATCATTAGTTGGGAAGGAAAACACTTTCTTCAATTCATATTCAAATAACGTGTGAACTTCCATTAAGCATTCTAAGGAGGGAAAGGTCTTGAAACAAATCCTCTTTTCTAAACAATGTTAAGCTTTGAAATGTGACAGTCATTCATGGTGAACTGAATCCGATTCTATGCTGCAGACTACATTTAATTGCAATGTCATACCGGAATCTAGAAGGATATAGATGAAGCATTTGGCATTGACTCAGTAGGAGGAAACTTAGTGTGCGTTATAGACTGAAACCAATACTAAGGTTAAGAAATTGTTTTTTCTGCTCTGTATAGATTTTAATCACTTCATTAGTTTAAACAATTTCATCCGTTCAAACTATCACCAAGCTAAATTTAAAATATCGCTATTAAATGTAATGCAATTGGAATCTTTGTCTATACTCACTTAACTCTGAAATAACGTGGCGCTTTCAAATTAAGAGCTTTAATAAATGATTTTTTAACTTTTTATCTGTTTTTCGATTTATTCCGCTTAAAAACACCGAAATAAAATAACAATTCCCTTTTATGATTGGTTCATTTACGAAACCAGATTTTGAAACTATTAAAAAAAATACTTCTATGATAGTTTCATTATGGATTACAACATCAGCTTCCTATGTGCAATGGGACGCATAAATATATATAATAATGCCTTTGGGAATGAGTGAGCAATGGCAACGTCAGCAGATATAAATGTTGTCACGACTCCTACATTCACAGTTAGGGAGCAATGAATGCTAATAATGGCTTTGGCAGTGACTTCGGTTTCCTATAGAAAGTGCATGGGAAATATTTTTAGTTTCAGGAAGCTCCTCTTTTGTAATTTCGACTTGAAATTCGTCACTGCAACTCCGGCGTGAATCATTCTGTGAAACTGAAATTTTGAAGGGTCTGTCACGATTACTCGATGATTTATGGCGGCCACAGACAGACAGACATCTTCCTTTATTATTATAGAAGAACGGCCATCATTAGGAAGGCCAGAGTCATCACATTTTCTGTAAAACTTTCTGCAATATATACTAGATGTTTCATTTATTTTACTGATGTAAGTTATATAACGATTAATTGCAACTGACCTGGTTTGAATTTCTTGCATGGTAATATATCATATTTGTGAATTTTGCCCACATGTTTAAACTTGTACATATTTTTTGTGTCCCTTTTGTAAACATTTCTCTTAAAGAGAGCACACACCGCCACAATTTGCCACAACAATGCGACGATGATCCTCTTTGAAGATGCATTTTATGAATGTACCTAAAGGTACTTAGAATGTCTATGAATGCTCTTAAAATACATTTTAAAGAAGCAATTGCAATCGTCGTCGCATTGCTGTTACAAATTGCGGAGGTATGCCCCTTGCCTTACAGTTCTACTGAAGGAATGGTATTTTACTAACAGTTTTCTTAATTCATAAATGTAGTTATCAACTTTTGAATGAATTTCGAATTAGTGGTCATCCTTAATTAACATTTCCAATAGATTAAACTATGGAGATTGTGGAGAAATAGGCGTATACACCTAAAGACTAAAATTAGACTGTATAATAGTTTGGTTCTTTCTAAGGTTAGTTATGGTAGTGAAACTGGGACTGTGTAAACAAGATAACAGGAAACTAGATGCTTTTGATTCCAGATGCTTACGCAGTATCTTGGGCATTAGGTGGTTCAACTTTGTAACTAATGATGAGGTTAGGCAAAGGAGTCTGCAACCTCCTTTAAGCAGCATATTGTGCAGAGAGAGACTCCGCTGGTTTGGCCATGTTGCCCGTATGGATAATTATAGATTGGCGAATAGGGCTATGAACAGTGTGCCTAGAGGCCTCAGAAGGAGGGGGAGACCTAGGATGCGGTGGGCAGACAATGTCAAACAGGACCTTGTTAGAATTGGTGTGCAGTGGCCTGATGCAGCAGATGTAGCTCAGGACAGATATGCTTGGAGAATTAAACTGCGTGGTCTGGTTGGACCTCCGTAGCCCATGGCTGCTTGAGGATGATGATGATGATGATAGATTAAAAGTAAGAAGGAGCACATATCCTTTGGTGACCGGTTGCTACTTTTATTAATGTAGATGACACTAGACGACAAATTGAAAATTTTTTATAACCTTGTTCAAATTGAATGTTTTGAACTCTTTTTGGGATGCTGAATTCAAATATGGATGTGAAAAATCTGCAGCACGCATAGTGATTTTTAAATTACTGATTAATGTGTTTCAATGAATAGGCATATCTGGGAAATGAAAATAAATGTGACTGTTTTATTAAATTGCAACTTAAAATTCATTAATTAATTACATGATTACAGTGAAAAAAATTGCAAACATCATAATTACAGACCACTGAACATAAAGTAACAAATGAAATAATATTGAAACGCAAAATAAGAAGCCGTGGGTAAGGATCTTTTATACTTACAAGAAGTTAATTTTTATCTTTTATGTGCTGAGGTATCTTCCTTCTGCAAGAACCAGCAGTAGTCACCCATCATTGCTGGGTCCCACCTGCCTTGGTATCTCTCTTCCATGGTTCGGATATCCTCGTGAAATCTTTCCCCTTGTTCATCACTGACATCTCGTAAGTTCTTAGGAAAGAAGTCGAGATTCGAGTGAAAGAAATGGATTTTCAAAAGCATTCGGCAGCCAAGATTTTCATAATTTTTGAGAAGATCTTAAATGAGCTGATGATAGTTTTCCTCTTTGTGCATCCCCAGAAAACCCTGGACCACAGACGTGAAGGATTTCCATGCAGCGTGCTCCTTCATATTCAGTTTTCCTTCGAAGACAGTATCATTTAATAGCTTCCTGATCTGAGGACCAACAAAGATCCCTTCTTTGAGTTTCTCATCACTTAGTTTTGGAAATTTTTCCTTCAAGTGCAAAAATCCTTTACCAGTTTTGTCCACAGCCTTTACAAAGTTTTTCATAAGCCCCAGTTTTATGTGTAGTGGTGGGAGCAGAACATCAGAGGGGTTAAGTAGAGGCTTATACCTCACATTGCTCTTTTCAGGAATAAAACATCTCTTTTGGGACAGTCTTTTGTAGTGTTACTTTCTGGCCCTATTGTCCCACAGACAGAGAAAACAGCAAAATTTTGGGAAGTCTCTTTGAAGCCCGAGCAAGAGAGATATAACGTTTAGGTCACCACATATTGTCCATTTAAACTGGCCATATTTTATAGCAGTGAGTATTTTTCCATGCTTTCATAAGTTTCCTTCTTTCCCTTAGCTTGTATCATTGGAAAGGAAGTTTTTGGTTTCCTTTATGCAAAAGGACAGCTTTTAAGCTTAATTTTTTAGAATCTATAAATAGACACCATTCCTTAGGGTCGTGAGGTGTTCCAATTTCTTCCATCAGCCCTGAAATATATGTGCAGAAATACAAACCATCTTGAACCTCGTAATAAGCATATAAAGCCAAATTTCTCTTTCTGAACAGAGAAACTCTGGTACCCTTGGCCAGAAGATTCCACTCTTGAAGTCTTCAACCTAAAATCTCAGCTTGTTGTTTGGAAAGTCCTAGGTCTCGAACATCATTTAGTTCATTTTGCTGAAATAGATGAGGCTCGTCTAACGTTTTAGGGGTGTCTGTAGGATCAGGATATGTATGTGCCTCAAAGTATTCCTCTGATGAATGTGAATCCACATTCTCCCAGTTGGAGGTGTTGGTATAGGAAGATCTTCTCCATGAGGAACTGGCCTTATGGCTGAAATCACATTTGGATACTGTATTTTGCTTTTGTTCTTTTTTGAAAAGCCTGACACTTTAGTTAAGCAAAAATGGGAATCATGCAAGTGACTAGTTGGTTCACGCCAAACCACTGGAACTGCAAAGGGCATATATCTTACCTTTCAACCATTCACTCAGGCCAACAAAGCACGAAATGCAGCACACATGTGTGTGTGTCACGTTTTGCCTTGATATCCAACACGACATTCAAAATACAAATTATAGACATTCTTCACAATCTTTATCAAAGAACGACCCTGGGATTTCAAAATATAATTTCCACACACATAACAAAACTTATCTGGCACATTCAACATCTGCGACGCTGCCTTTGTGCAATTTAAACGCCAAAATTCACTCTTCAAAGTACAGCACGTGTTCCTCCTACAAAGAAAACAATAAGAATTGCTGTCTGAGGTTTAGGTTACTGTTACTTGTTTTCTCCCACTTGGCAATCAGTGTTGCCAGCCACAAAAATTAAAATATCTAGTATCCTCCCAGTTGCCTGGAGGTGTTGGTAGAGGAAGATCTAAATAGCAGTCAAAATGATCATTAACATAAAAACGTGACGTTCTATCCATTTTAAAGCCAGATCTGAAATAAGCACCTGAAAAATAGTTACAGGCAGTGAAAAATAGTCATTACAATTGTTCATGTTATAAAAATCTTGTAAGCCAGTGTAATTGATAAGACTTGAGTAATTCGAAAATGTTGAGTTTACAGAATGATTTACAACAGAGTTCACGTTTTTGTGAAATCTCTGCATGTGTTGTAAAATTAGAATCATTGTTGTTAGATGCAATTTCAATTGCTCCAGAAAAAGTAGATGCAGAAGTAAATATAGATGATGTTGTAGAAATGGTTCAGATTACAATTACTTGATATGGTGGAGACTCCTGTCTCCACCATCTCTTAGGGGCGGGGGTGGTTCAGTCGGTAGCGCGCCAGGCTCGTAATCTGTAGTTCCCAGGTTCGAGTCCCAGCTGGGTCAGCATTGAGATTTATCTCCGCAAAAATTCTCCGCCCTGCCCACGGTCAGATAGGGGGCACCGATGGGCTTGGAAAGGCCGCCGTCCGTCGGATGGGACGTTAAGCCGTGGCCCCGTGTGCGGGAGAGCCATACCCTGTGCACGTTAAAAAACACGCTGGATGGCTTTGACGGGAGGCTACCATCTGTCTCCCAACAGCTGTTCCAGTGGGTCCCCTCCTCCAATCCTTCTCTGAGCCTTCGGGGTCCATGTGACCTGGCCATTTAGCCCATGGTGTGCAAAAAAGTGCCGCTCAGAGGTAAAACAACCCAACCCAACAACTCCACCATCTCAAGTATTCGTTTACTTTTCAAATAAAAAGTAACTTGTGTTGGTAGAAACTTCAGAATGTATTAAAATTCCTTTGGAATATTAAATAAATTCTATAAATTCTACCCAACACAAGTTTCTTTTTATTTGAAGAGTGTTAGTTTTACGTGCTATAGATTTGAAAAGGCACCCTTGCCATGTTGATGGATGTCTACCATTGCAGTTAAGGCATCTACTCCGTGTTGCATTGCAGACTTTGTAGTAGAAGTTTTCATCACACTCTTTACAACTCGAGATACCATTACATGCATTTGGCTGAATGCCCAAATCTTTGACATTTCACACATACAGATGGAGATTCCACGCAAAAACGAACTTTAGGCAGCATAGAAAAACTTTTAACTTCTTTGCGAATACTAGAGTGATTGGAATGAATAACACCTCGAACGGTAGGAACTTTTCTATTGAGCGTTATATGAGACATCTTCTTATATGATATATTATATCTTTTTATATTTCTTATACGAGACATCAATATTTCGTAACTGTTTAATCCGTTGGAGTTTGTCGATTTGTCTGAAATTTTAAAGGTCGAGCGTCACTACCCAATAGGGTAAATTTTCCAATAATTTCAATACCAAAATTACCATTTATGAATTTAGTCATTTTTTTAATGTCAAGTTTACAAAGTTTCACGTTCTGATGCAAAAAAAGATGTTTCAGTTTGAGATAAAATATAAATTACCCATTGCTGAATCTGTAGAAGTAAACTCATTTTAATTTTGGAGATTCTTCATTTCACATTTTAGTTATATTCTTCATTTAAAATATTAACAGAGATGTGTGGGAAAGGATATTTATAACGTGATTAATCATTGGTTCACTATTAGAGTTAGTTATAAACCCAGAGCCAATATAATTAGCATCACTTAGTTAATGAATTAGAATCATTTAAAAATTTCCCATATTTAGTAATTTCTTATATATATATATACAATATTTACTAATTCATTACACTCTAAGGAAAACAGTGTCCAAGGCTATACGCTCAGTAATCTGCTAAATCTGATATACAGTTACCACTTTAAAAAAAAATCAAGAATCATCATCATATATTAGGCATAATTCCGGGCGAACGAACGAACGAAAGGACGGCGGACATGTCTGACGTCATCGGTAGCAGATTTTGGCAGTATTCCCATAGTTCCGTGCAGTTCTGACCCTCTTGGGTCGGGGATTGGCTTTCTAGCTGCTGTGGGTGGGGAGTAATCCTCCGAAAGACGTTCGAGATTTCTGGGGCGCTTCCGTCGCCTGCCTTGTGAATGAAGTTATCGATCGATGTGCGATTGTGAGTGTAGACCTGTGAATGAACTAGTTTTTGTTTCGCGCCAAACGTTTGGCGTGGGTATTACTTGTATTATATAATAGCCGTAATTCCGGACGGACGAAATGAACGAAGAACGAACGGCCGAGCGGCCAAAGAGTGACATCATAGGTAACATAAATTGACAGTTTCCTTGTGGTCATGCGGCTACTGGAGCGACTGGTCGCAAATTTAGTGGAGTGTCCCACTTAGTTCTAGCTCTGTTGGGGCAACAAATCGGTTTCCTACCTACACTAGTGAGTGATGCTAATTAATTCACAACGTGCTACTCTGTTCGCAAGGTAGACGACGTCTCCATAAATTTCGAACGCTTTTCGAGAGATCACTCGCGACCCACGGTAGCTAGGAAACCGATTTGTTGAAATCATCCAAAGATGTGAATGAAGTGATCAATGAACATACGTTGGTGCCAAACATTTGGCGGGATTTAATTCTGACTGTAGTAGTACGTTAAGATGGAAAGCCATGAGTAAAGTTATCGGTGGGAACAGTTATCAAAGGACATACGTTTCGTTCCTGGCGTGGGTTGAGATGTTTTACCTCTGAGCAACACTTTTTGAAAACAATGGGCTAAATGGCCAGGTCACAAGGACCCGGAAGGTTCAGAGAAGGCTAGGGGAGGGAACCCACTAGAACAGCTGTTGGGAGACAGATGGTAGCCTCCCGTCAAGGCCATCCAGTGTGTTTCTTTAACGTGCACAGGGTATGGCTCTCCCTCACACCGGGGGCCACGGCTTAACGTCCCATTCGATGGACGGCAGCCTTTCGAAGCTCATCGGTGTCCCCTACTAACCGTGGGCAGAAAGTTTTGAAGAGATAAATCTGAACGCTGACCCAGTTGGGACTCGAACCTGGGAACTGCCGATTACGAACCTGCGCGCTACTGACTGAGCCCCCCCCCTCCCTCTTAGCGTGGGTTTAATTAGTAGATTAATATTACAAGTGCGAAATAAGGAGAAAAAACGTCTTTTATAAAAAAAAAAACATTACACACATTAATATTATTCCCCATGAATACAAAAAAGATTTCGAAATCCGATGATATAAGTTGACGTATAACCCGACATACAGTTGCAGATCAGGTGGGAATTGGATCTTAAATATGTTCTAGTCCCAACTGTGATTGCATTTAGAATTTAAATTAATGCTTTCAGTGAGAACGAGGACATCTATGGGCTTGGAAATACCGTTGTTCGTCAATGAGACCTGCAGGGAATCATCTGATATTATAAGACGAATCTATAATAAGACTATATTACATTAGTGATTGATTTAGTGACTGACTGACTGACGAGGGATGATCACGCTAATTGTAACTATGGTACAGAAATGGCGGAGCTCCGAAAATTTGCACCTAAAGATAATCCGGATTATAGATCTCGAGACAAATTCGAAATTTGAACTCCGACGTGTTTATTCAAGGTCATGTATTCAAGGCTTCGAGGCCAATGACCAAATTAAGATATACAACGGATGCTAGAGTTGAAAATTGGTGACTAGGGCTGTTTCAGGCAGTCGAACTTTGAAATAAGAGGAATTTTCAGATCCTGTGTCGCATTCAATGTCAAATAGGAGTCGGAGTGATGGGATAGAAATCAGGAGGTGCAGAAGGCACTGATGGTTGGTTGGTTGGTTGTTTTACGGCGCATCAGCGACTAAGGTTACAATGCTGCAAACGAGATGAAGGCACCTGTTGATTCTTGTTTAATATATATAGAAGATTGTGAGTGACAGGCGATCACGCTAATTTAAGTAATATAACGCAGAAATGGTGGATCTATGAAAAATTGTACCTAGGGGTCATCCTGGTCGTAGATCTCGGGACAAATATGAAATCTGACTTTCAATGTACAACACGGTCGAAGATCACGTAGAGGTCAAAGTATTATATTATTTTTTAAAGAGATGTGATTTGAAATAAAGATGAATCATATCTTCCATAAAACATTTATTTTTGAAGTTATAGAACTTTTTAATTAGCTTCCTATTAACATAGCATGGAATATTGTGGTTATATAATTCAACTATGTCCGAGTTCTTTATAACTCAATATGATATTTCAATAAAGATATTGGGAATTTGAAAAATTATTTTTATTCATAATTAAATTTCTGTTCAGAATATATATATGTTGTTTATTATAACTACTCTTTATAACTCATGGAGCTCTGAAACGAATATCAACAACATATTTATGAAAGCATTGCTTAACATTTGTGGCTAAATTGTTGCGTTATTGCTCCGCTATCTGACACGTTTTTATTTAACTATCTGTGTTACTGAATAGTACTAGTAATCATATTGTGAGGCAATAATTTTAGTCCAAAAGATATTGCAATTAGGTACCGGGTAAGGCATGGATGCAATTGATTTAATTAAGGTAAGGCATGGATGCAATTGATCTCGCAATTTGATTTAATTGGTATTATTAAATCAAATTGCGAGAGATTTGTTAATCCATGGGCTACTGATTAGTTTCAGGAAAAACGCAACATTAAATACAACTGAAAAAAAAATATATTTTTATTTATTATCCACCCTTCCAATAACTCTCTTAACTATCACGCCAATTATTAATATAACAGATCGAGGACGGATAAGAAAAAGCATTGGCGAAGAGAGAGCGTTGTGTGTGAGGATCAAGGTGGATGAATAACTTACACTGTAGGATGCAATAGGATAATTTATTTACAGTCCACTTCAGTGCAGTGGCGTGGCCTGAGGAGCATTGGAGGAAGCAAGGGGAAACTATGAGAGTATGCAGTTGATGCGTCGACAGTTTCCATAGATGATTCACATATTATCTGTGAACTCATAATCTATGTGGGCGGGGGTGGCTCAGTCGGTAGCGCGCCAGGCTCGTAATCTTCAGTTCCCAGGTTTGAGTCCCAGTCTGGGTCAGCGTTGAGATTTTTCTCCGCAAAATTACCCCGCCCTGCCCACGGTCAGTAGGGGACACCGATGGGCTTGGAAAGGTCGCCGTCCGTCGGATGGGACGTTAAGCCGTGGCCCCGTGTGCGGGAGAGCCATACCCTGTGCACGTTAAAGAACACGCTGGATGGCCTTGACGGGAGGCTACCATCTGTCTCCCAACAGCTGTTCCACTGGGTCCCCTCCCCCAACCTTCTCTGAGCCTTTGGGGTCCATGTGACCTGGCCATTTAGATCATGGTGTGCAAAAAAGGGCCGCTCAGAGGTAAAACAACCCAACCCATAATCTATGAGAACTGTCGAGGAGTCAACTGCGCAGTCTCATAGTCTCCTATTTGTTTCCCCAGTTTCCATTCAGTACAAATCAGGAGCCTCCAAACTAGTGCTCGCGGGTCATATTGGTTCCGAAAAGATTTGTACATATATTTTTAGATTTATTATTGGTGTATATAAGATGATAACCGACCCTCGAAGAACGCAATGAACTAGAAAATTCAAATTAATCTTCTGACCAAAATATCGTTAGATTTCCCGCGTAAAATTTAGACACATAGTTCTCATTACAATCTGGACTATATATAAGATCTTGTTTTATTTTGAAAGTTAATGCTTTCTACTCACACATTATTTTTAATAATTTTTTATCTTTTTTTTTAATTCGAATAAATAATTGTTTTAAAATTTTCAATTAACATTTTTATTCGGGTTTACCCAGCAAATTTCAATATCACATGCAATTTTTTCATGAAGTTTTAGGTATTTTTGATACAACCCATATTATTTAAGCCATTTAGGGGAAATCGATCTTGTGAAATGACGTTATGATTTGGCTAGTCTTCAGACCAGTGGTTCTCAACCTCTTATGCTTCACGTACCCCCTGGAAATGTGTATGTAACTGGCGTACCCTTTATAAATAAAAAAAAAAAAAATACCCCCTCAAGCAGCTGCTTGCCACAGAGGTCTGACAGGAGCCTGTCAGTTTATATGCCAGAGTAGAAGGTCTGTGAGGATGGCAGGACCTCAGCAGAAAAACGACACAAACAGCCATGCCTTACCCGGGGCTCGAACCCAGGTCCCTTAGATCAGTAGCCAAGCGCGCTAACCACTCGGCCATATAGGTAGATAAAACTACAGTTATAGTATAATAATGCCAACCTAGCGACTTTTGAGCTCTCACGGCGTACCCCTAAAATTTTTTCGTGTACCCCACATTGAGAACCCCTGCTTTAGACAACTCACAATGAGATACATCGATAAAAAATTCTCTACCAAAGGTAAGACCTCTCTTCTATGATATCGGTAGAGAATTGTCCAGTTATTTGTTGGCGAGCGTTCTGTCTTTTATTAAAGAGTTGCATTTCTATTCATGCTCTGTAAAATATAAACAGAAAACCACCGACTCGTTGCACTGCGATCCCAAAAAGAAAGATTTGATGGCAAGACTTCAAGATAAGTTTCCTTCGCTGTGTTGAGGGACAACACTTCCGTGTCCCGCTCAACCCTATCAAAGCTCAACTTTTGTCTTTCTATATGGTGGGAAAAGGTCATGGGACACCGTAGGACCAAGAGCAGGGATCAACCATTTGGATCAAATAGTCTTCGTAAACTTAGATACCAACCATAAAAAAAGATAAATATAAATAAATTCTCCCTCAAGCAGCTGCTTGCCACAGAGGTCTGACAAGATATATGCCAGTTTATATGCCATAGTAGAAGATCTGTGAGGGTGGTAGGACCTCAGCAGAAAAACGACACATGGATGTCCATGCCTTACCCGGGACTCGAACCCAGGTCCCTTAGACCAGTAGCCAAGCGTACGTTTCATAATTCATAATTGCCTTCTTCACCGTCAGTTCATGCTGATCTGCTGTGGGAAATAGATATGATGACGATAACCCCACAGAGATGACCAGTGGCGTAAAAACAAGATACAAGAGGAGATTTAAGTCTACCGAAAGGAAAATGATCTGCTGACTTTAATAATGCTTACTTTTAAGAATCATCGCAAATCACGAGATTAAAAAAGAAACGGTCGTCAATTCGGTCAAACGATCAAAAATATCGTGAATATAGCAAATGGCTATAATTGTAAAATTGTAAAATTGCCAAACAAATAATATTATGCTGTTATTTGTTTGGCAATACTCTAATGTAGGGGTTCTCAAAGTGGGGTGCGCGATAAATTTTTTTGGGGTACGTCGTGAGAGCTCAAAAGTCATTAGGTCTAGTAACAAAGTCGCTAAGTTGGCAACACTGTTACTGATTAATTTCTGAGAACTGAGTGACGAAGCGCACCGCTGTTATTTATGCCTGTACAGTCGGTCAAAAAAGTATCCAGAACACTATGGCTGATTACGTGTCACGTGACACGAAGGTTGACAGATCGCTAATTTCTAAAAAAGCGTTTCCAGATATTTTTTCTGAATTCTGTAATCAGTCATAGTGTTCGGATACTTTTTTGACCGACTGTCCAAGTTTGACAATCCTCCCTTCCCTACCTGATAGCCGAACCTACCCGAACAGCTGATCGCCCAGTCAAAACATCCATTCTAAGTGTGCCTTCTTACTGCTCTATGTATTTGCCTTCTTACTGCGCCTTCTTACTGCTCTATGTATTTTGTTGAATGTGCCTTCTTACTGCTCTATGTATTTGTTGTGATTTATTTCACTTGCTGTGCTTAAAGTTATTTTTAGTCTTCAGTTTACTCTGAAGTTAAATGAATGTGTTTCTAAAGTGCCTTGAAACATGAATAAATGGATAATTAAGAAGAAAAGTAACGTGGAGATGGAACCGATTGCTTCTACATCTACGACTACGTCATCAACCCATGTGAATAAAGAGGTGGATTCAGCAGTAACTAAAAGAACGTTAAATATTAAACAATCAAGTGATAAAAAAAATCAAAAACGTAAATATCATGAATCATATTTACAATTTGGCTTTACATGGACAGAAAATTTAGTAGAATCAAATCCACAGTGCGTTGTTTGCTCTGAAGTCCTGTCACAAAATTCTATGAAACCGTCTCTTTTACGGCGACACTTTGAAACAAAACATGAACATTTTAAAAAAAAGACCTTAAGTTATTTTGAACGCCTTTTGGAAGACTTGACTAGTAGGAAATTCGTAATTAAGCTTTTTTCTGGTGTAGAAAAAAATGAAAGTGTACTTAAAGCGTCTTACAAAGTAAGGCTTCAAATTGCCAAAGCCGGAAAGGCTCACACAATATGCAAGTCACTCATTCTTCCAGCAGCGGAAGAAATAACTTCTTGTACGTTTGGTCAAAAAGAGGCAAACCTTGTCAGAACCATTCCTTTGGCAAACGACACAGTTTCCAGGAGAATTAAAGATACGACCTGTAATATTAAGGATCAACTCATTCAATGTAGCCCGTGGTTTGCCATACAAGTGGATGGGTAAACAGACGTAGCTGGGTTAGCTCAATTACTTGTTTTTGTGCGTGGGAAATTCCAGGATGCAATATTTGAATATATTTTATTTCGTCTCTTAAAATTTCTACTACGGGTGAGAATATTTTTAATATGATTGATTCATTTTTACCGAAAACAACCTTGAATGGAAAAATTGTATTTCTGTATGTACTGTCGGAGCAAATGCAATGAGTGGTTATATCACAGGACCAGCAGGCCGTATAAAATAAGTCGCACCAGAATGTAAGTTCACTCAATGTTGTTTTCACCGTTAAGCGCTGATAGCTAAATTTCTCCCTGATGATTTGAAAAGAGTTCTGGATGACAGTGTACAAATGGTTAATTTTATCAAAATCCGACCATTGAAGTCTCGATTTTTTTCAATTATGTGTGAAGTAATGGGTAGCCTGCATAAGATATTGCTGCTTCACACAGAAGTAAGTTGGTTGTCACGAGGAAATGTTCATTGCCGTTTATTTGAACTCCACAATGAAGTACGCCTTTTTTTCATGGACTCCGAATTTCGACTTTCTTTGAGACTACAAGACTTAGAATGGCTTCTAAGGTTAGCATAGTTAGCTGATATTTTTGAAAAAAATTAATATTTTGAACTTATCATTGCAAAGAGACAACGTTGATGTGTTCTATGTTGAGAAGAAAACAGAGGCCACGATAAAAAAAAAATCTCTCTGGGAAAACGGAATTAAAAAAGAACAGCTGTGACCAATTTCAGCGATTAGATTCATTTCTTAAAGAAAATGAGTTAACGATTGCAGACTTTGAAGAAATCAGACAACAAATAATCGTTTCACTTAAGCACTCTTAAAACTCGTATAAGGCAGTATTATCCACCCCCTGATGAAACGCAAGAATGGATTCGAGACCCCTTCACATTTGATTTGGAAAAATGTACGCTTCCATTGTCCAATAAAGAAGAGTTGATTGAGATATCTTGTGACAATAGTTTAAAAAGCATTCATTCAAAAAAGCCATTGATTAGTTTTTGGATTGGAGTGGAGAAGGAATATCCGACTTTGTCAAGAATTGCAGTCAAATATTTGTTACCTTTCACAACTTATTTTTGTTAAACTGGTGTTTCACCTTTAACTGTTTTCTAAAATAAATATAGGAAGAGGCTGGATGTTGAAGATGACTTGCGACTCTACCTTAGCAAGATAAGCCCAACCATTGATGAACTCTGCCAGCGTAAACAAGCGCAACCATTTCACTGATTGCCCAGTAAAATGTTTAGATTTGGGTTGTTTTACCTCTGAGCGGCACTTTTTTGCACACCATGGGCTAAATGGCCAGGTCACATGGACCCCGAAGGCTCAGAGAAGGTTGGGGGAGGGGACCCACTGGAACAGCTGTTGGGAGACAGATGGTAGCCTCCCGTCAAGGCCATCCAGCGTGTTCTTTAACGTGCACAGGGTATGGTTCTCCCACACACAGGGCCACGGCTTAACGTCCCATCCGATGGACGGCGGCCTTTCCAAGCCCATCGGTGTCCCCTACTGA
This sequence comes from Ryuthela nishihirai, assembly GCA_038380435.1. Classification (NCBI taxonomy): domain Eukaryota; kingdom Metazoa; phylum Arthropoda; class Arachnida; order Araneae; family Heptathelidae; genus Ryuthela; species Ryuthela nishihirai. The sequence goes on along the minus strand of JAWZYU010000001.1, from coordinate 17,034,239 downwards.
CCGTGGGCAGGGCGGGAAATTTTGCGGAGATAAATCTCAACGCTGACCCAGCTGGGACTCGAACCTTGGAACTACAGATTACGAGCCTGGCGCGCTACCGACTGAGCCACCCCCGCCCCTCAAAAATGTTTAGAATTTTATAAGATTTGTTAAATTGTTTATGTCATTTTTTGTGTTTATCGATATATGTAATTTATGAATACAAAATTTAATGTGTATATATATGTTTTATTTTATTTCCGTTGTTATACTATAACTATAGTTTTATCAACCCATACAAGGGGCACGCCAGTTACATACACATTTCCAGGGGATACGTGAAGCATAAAAGGTTGAGAACCACTGCTCTAATGAAAGAAATAAGGTTACGAATAAGTTCACTGACCAGTCCAAAGGAAAAGAAGAGGACAACAAAGTTCTGCATTCTCACAAGAACTGTTACAGCTTTAATTGCACAGTTAATAACATTTCAGAAATATTAGAAATAACCTAGACCATATTCAGCAACAAAATTAATTTTTAGACGATTTCGGAGCACGCAACTCTATTGAATTGGAAAGAATCACGTCATTTCATTATATTTCGTATTATCAGATATTATCCTCTCTGCATCATAAGGTTCCCTTTTTATCCAGTTATTAAATTTTCCTAATCTGGGGAAAGCATGGTCTCATTTCGTACCCTCTTAGTCACGGCTAGGCAGATTGTCATATGATCCAGTTATCTTAATAGTGCAGTCGCTCAAAAAAGTATCCGAACACTACGGTTAATTACAGAATTCAGAAAAAATATCTGGTAACGATTTTTTTTTTATTTTAGATTGCCGTCCCGTGGCCGAGTGGTTAGCACGCTTGGCTTGTGATCTACGGGACCTAGGTTCGAGCCCCGGGTAAGGCATGGATGTGTGTGTGGTTTTTCTGCTGAGGTCCTGCCATCCTCTCAGACCTTCTACTATGGAATATAAACTGATAGGCTCCTGTCACACCTCTGTGGCAAGCAGCTGCTTGAGGGGGTATTTATTTGTTTATTTTTTTAGAAATTAGTGATATGACAACCTTCGTGTTACGTAACACGAAGGTTGCCACATCACTAATTTCTAAAAAAATCGTTTTTTTGGCATCAGATTTTTTCTAAAAAAATCTTTTTGTTGCAGCAGATAATTGTTTAATTTTAGAGATAAATTAATTATTTATTGATTGAGAGGAAGGTACAAATATATGCGCTAACACCGCTCAAAATATCAGAAACAGAGAAATATTTACAATGTGGTTAATACTTGTTGTGGTTTACAGTATGGTACACACATTGAGAACATATAATTACATACGTGACGAAAGTTAAAACTTAAAACATTTTAGAAACTTGGCCAAGTCGACTGTATTTAAGCGATCTTTGAAAATAACACAAAGTTGAGGACAAACACAACATCACGAGGTAGAGAGGCACGACCAACTCGACATATGAAGGAATGATATTTACAGTTTGTTCTAGCATGAGGAATATATATACGCTGAGGATGCCACCTTGCTCTGCTTAGAGTCCAAGACATGAATTAATGGTTCCACCGGATTTGATTAGAAAAGTTTGTTAATGATTTTATAACAGATTTTTAGATCGTTAGCCAACTTTCCCCATTCCAAGGAGTGAAATTTGAGAACTTTCAATCATTCCCCGTAGCTCGAGTTGGGTTGAGTTGTTTTACCTCTGAGCGGCACTTTTTTGCACACCATGGGCTAAATGGCCAGGTCACATGGACCCCGAAGGCTCAGAGAAGGTTGGGAGAGGGGACCCACTGGAACAGCTGTTGGGAGACAGATGGTAGTCTCCCGTCAAGGCCATCCAGCGTGTTCTTTAACGTGCACAGGGTATGGCTCTCCCGCACACGGGGTCACGGCTTAACGTCCCATCCGACGGACGGCGGCCTTTCCAAGCCCATCGGTGTCCCCTATCTGACCGTGGGCAAGGCGGGGAATTTTTGCGGAGATAAATCTCAACGCTGACCCAGCTGGGACTCGAACCTGGGAACTACAGATTACGAGCCTGGCACGCTACCAACTGAGCCACTCCCGCCCCTCAGTGTAAAGAAAATGAGAGATTGGGAGAAATGGTAACACCCAAATCCAACTGAGAAGATACACTGACGATTGAGAAGCCATTGATAACATTTTGTTTCTGATTGCTACGACCCAAGTGCGTGATAGTTGTTTTGTCTGCAAACATTGGTAACTGGTATGATAAACTCCAGTCTTTGATGCTGTCACATGCAAGCTGAATGGATGTGAAATCTTTCGAACCTATAATTGCGCCCTCTAACGGTAAAAAAATTAATGATATATGCGAATATTGCAACGATATATTAGTGATAGAAATTTGAAATTTTAGTTGTGGAAGGTGAAAATCACCAAATTTCCACTGGAAACCATGAAAGTGATTAGAAAACACTATTTTAGTTGGATTGGTACTAATGAAATATAATTCGCATTTTTTAAATACTTAAGTAGTGTTAATATATCTTTACATATCATTAAATATGGAAACTGCAAAGCTGTCAGATGGATGTGATAAAATGTGATGGGTAGGTTAGAAACGATTCAACTTGGCTTCCTGCTTCCAAGAAAAAAAAATCTATTAAGGTTTTATAAATAACTTGTTTACTATAAATATTTGAAATTTTTGTGGTAGCTTTTCAGGAGTTGTTCCACTAAGAGCAGTAATTTACTTACTTTTCTGAGAGGAGTATGGGAAATGCAACTTTTTAAATTTAATAATAAAAAGACGAATACTTTTACATTGTATAATTACTAATAAAATACTATTTGCATTTTTCCCATCAGTCCTAACTCAAATTAAAACTTTTAAGGAGTGAAAGAGTAGGTAGGCTTCATTCTCTTTGAAAACTGGATTTGCATATGCGCCAGAGGCTATATGCGTTCTTCTAGTTGTATAAATATATCTTATGATGCGTCACGTCAGCAATTTTTTTTCACAAATCGGGCGGGCTCTGGCTCAACAATTGTCTAAATGATTCGATCTCGGGCTCAACAATTGTTTAAATAATTCGCTCTGGGGTTCAACAGATGTCTAAATGATTCAATCCCGGAATCAACAGTTGTCTAAATGGTTCGATCCCGGGCTCAACAATTGTTTAAATGGTTCGATCCCGGGCTCAACAATTTCCTTAATTATTCTATCTCGGGCTCAACAATTGCCTTAATTATTCTATCTCGGGCTCAACAATTGTCTAAATTGTTCGGACTCAGGCGTTCCCAGGATTCAAAAATATTATCTGTAGTACTTATCCAATGAGAATTATTCAGTCGTTTTTTTAAGGAAAAATCTTGCACTTTACCAGCTGCCCCCTGGGGTTAAGAGCACAAATAACTGCTACAAATGCAAACTCCTTGATTATCATACTCTACCATTGAAATTTCAGATCTCTAGCGTGAATAAATCTTTTACAAGAGTCATTTCAAGTTTTATCAATTTCGAAATTTAACCCTTCGTAACGGTGGAAATAAAACCATTGGAAGATACGGAAATGTGAATCCTACTATGTCATTAGTATCAATCCAACTGAAAAATAATTTATTATTCATCTCTAAACACAGAGGCGGGGGTTAGATCAGTCAGTAGCGTGCCAGACTCCTACACTGCTCTTCTCAGGTTGAAGTCTCCAATGTACCTGCGTTGCGTTTTATCTCTGTGAAACCTCTCCCTTGCCCTCGTGAGAAAGGGGAACACCGCTGATATTGAGAGGCTGTTGTCCATCGGATGGGACGTTCAACGTTTGCTCCACGTGCAAGAAAGCCATACCCTGCGCACGTTAAAGAAAAAGCTGGATTGCTTTGACGCGAAGATCCATCCGTAACCTAACAGGTGTCCAGTGAGCACCCTTCACCTAAACTTGTCTGAGCCCTTGGGGTCCTTGTGACCTGCATATTTAGTCCGTTGCGTGCAGAAAGGGTGTCGCTGAGAGGTAAAAATAACAAAAAACGAATATTTACGAACGGACGACAAAGTGTAGAAACAATAGCTCACTTTTAAAAACAAGCTAAAAACACCTTTTTCGCTCTTAAATAAATCCTGTTATTTTTGGTCGAGAGGGCTGTGCTGTTTTACCTCTGAGCGGCACCTTTTTGCACACCATGGGCTAAATGGCCAGGTCACATGGACCCCGAAGGCTCAGAGAAGGTTGGGGGAGGGGACCCACTGGAACAGCTGTTGGGAGACAGATGGTAGCCTCCCGTCAAGGCCATCCAGCGTGTTCTTTAACGTGCACAGGGTATGGCTCTCCAGCACACGGGGCCACGGCTTAACGTCCCATCCGACGGACGGCGGCCTTTTCAAGCCCATCGGTGTCTCCTACTGACCGTGGGCAGGGCGGGGAATTTTGGTCGAGAGTTTTACTGACTTGAAATTCCTCTGGTTTAAGATGAACTACGACGTGAGAGAGAATGGTAGTTCATTAGACGATAGCGGCGGAGGCCTTTTGCATCGAAATGTAATTATCTCTTCCCCCGACTCTTCTTAGTGAAAAGAACAAAACAAAAAACCCTCTCTTAATTCTAGTTTTCGTCACTTCCCAAGTTCAAGTGTATTGCGCGTGCCTTGAATTTATTACTCCTCTTGCAAAAATTTAAATGTGGATTAGACGAACGTGAAGGAATAAATCGATACAGGAAAAATATTTAAGGCATATCTTGAGCTTTTCTGCTTCGTTATAATATAGAAAATAAATATTTATTGCGAAATGCCTGAAAATATAGAAAGCGTTATATTTAAAGTATGGCTGCAATTTACAGAATGTGAATAAAGTTTTGGTAAATCAAAAGTCTATAAACTGATACACACAATCCGCTTTAGTCTATGCTTAGAAGAAAACTACACATTCGCCTTATTTTCTTTATTATCAGTCTACTTCTTTCAAGAACACCCTTATCAGAAAAACCATTATCCGTTTTTAGTAATCGATCATTCTGCGCATGCGGATTACATCACTGGATCCATATAATCCCTCTACACACAAGGGAGTTCAGAGGCATTTGATGGCCTTTTAGACGGGTCTTTATCTCTGCTAACATAAATCATCGAATTCCTAAAATTACGTCATTTCCTGTCGGCAAAGTTAAATATTTTCCTACTGCTTCATCAACAAAAAAGAACGATATAAAATCAAATGCCAAGAACTTTTCAGAGAGAATAATATTGAACATAAATCTTGAAGCTGGTGATTTACTCTCTTGTTTTCTGTAAAACATCATAGTCTCTTCTGAATACTAAATAACACGTAGAGAGTGCTAACGTAATTTTCTTCATTATTTATGATTTCGGAAAGTCTACTGCTTTTGATTCGGTTTCTAAGGAGAGGCAGTGAGAACAATAAATTATCACTGGCCGACAAGCTTACGAATGATATTCTCCATTATTGTGTTTCTCTATTTTGAGTGGTGGCTGTTAATCAGTCGGTAGCGCTCCAGACTCATAATCTGCAGTTTTCAGGCTCGAGTTCCAACTGCGCTAGGTTTGAGATTTATTTCCGCTAATCCCTGGGTTCGAGCCCCGGGTAAGGCATGGATGTATGTGTCGTTTTTCTGCTGAGGTCCTGCCATCCTCTCAGACCTTCTACTATGGCATATAAACTGACAGGCTCCTGTCAGACCTCTGTGGCAAGCAGCTGCTTGAGGGGGTATTTATTATTTATTTAATCCCACCCTGCCCTCGCTGATAAAAGGGATACAGATGGACATGTAAAGGCTGCCGGCGGATGGGATGTTAAGCCATACCCTGTGCATGTTATGCTATGACCTAGTGTGCAACATAGCCGTTCTCTGTTTACGTTAAGCCTCGATTCTGTGTGCAGGATACCCTCTGCATTACCCGAACACACTTAATGACCTTGATGATAAACTTCAACTGTCTCTCAGCAGCTGTCCAGTGGATCCTTTGCCAAATTTCTGAGGCCTCTTGGGGCCTTTGTGGCCTGGCCATTTAACTCGTTAGGTGCAAGGAAATAGAGATTAAACAATTCAGTGATTTTCATTTTACCAACTTCATAATTCTATTAATTCAGTGCTCCTTCCGATAATATTGGGGGCGGGGCTCAGTCGGTAGCGCGCCAGGCTCGTAATCTGCAGTTCCCAGGTTCGAGTCCCAGCTGGTTCAGCGTTGAGATTTATCTCCGCAAAATTCCCCGCCCTGCCCACGGTCAGTAGGGTACACCGATGGGCTTGGAAAGGCCGCCGCCCGTCGGATGGGACGTTAAGCCGTGGTCCCGTGTGCGGGAGAGCCATACCCTGTGCACGTTAAAGAACACGCTGGATGACCTTGACGGGAGGCTACCATCTGTCTCCCAACAGCTGTTCCAGTGGGTCCCCTCTCCCAACCTTCTCTGAGACTTCGGGGTCCCTGTGACCTGACCATTTAGCCCATGGTGTGCAAAAAAGTGCCGCTCAGAGGTAAAACAACCCAACCCGATAATATTGGGTTGAACCAAAAGTTCGTTCAGATTTTCCCCAAGAGATGTAATTGGACGTGATCTGCACAACCACGTGCATTAGCAGCTATAATTAGTTGTTCTTTTGATATCAGACAGTTGCTAGCCTGTTCTGAAAAACAAATCATGCAGACTGAGTGAATGATATTCACGAACGGTAAATTTGAAAATGAGAGGTATGAAGGTAACATTTTCGCAATCTTATGCTCTTATTTTTTCAGAAGGGTAAAAACGCAAACTCGAAAAAAAAAAAAAGATTTATACGGAGACGATGTTGCAAATGACCGAACGTGTCAGAAGTGGTTCGCGAAGTTCCGAAACAGGAATTTCTCTTCGGAAGGTGCTCCACGTTCAGCAAGGTCCTCCACGGTTGACAGCGACCAAATCGCAAATTGATCCAAACTAACCAGCGCAGCATCACTAGAGATATTGGTGAGACACTAAAAATATCGCAAACATCAGTTGTAAGGCATTTGGAGCAACTTGGATACGGGAATCGGTATAATGTGTAGGTACCATATTGATCGAGCAAAAAAAAAATAATGTACCGCATCTCTGCTGGTGTTTCGCTCCAGCAACAAAACGAAAACGACCCATTTTTGAAGCGGTTAGTAATGGGCGACGAAACAGGAGTCCTTTACAACAACGTCCAAAACAATATCCCGGAGGAGGCGAGGTGAGCCTTCGTTACCGCACCCCAAGTCCGGGGCCTGCATCCAAAGAAGGTCGTATTCTGTGTGTGGTGGGATTGGAAGAGGATCCCTTCACTATGAGCTCTTGCCAAGCAATCAAATGATTAATTCATACCAATATTGCTTGCAATTGGATTGGCTGAAGACGGAGATCGATGAAAAACGTTCAGAATTGGCGAATCGCAAAGCAGTTGTGTTCCACAACGACAACGCGAGACCACATGTGTATTTCACCTCCTGGCAAAAAATGTTGCAGTTGTGTTAGGATTTTTCGTGCCACCAGCAATATTCGCCTGACATTGCACCCTCAGATTACCTTTTGTTACAGTCGCTGCGAAACTGTTTGAATCGTAAAGAGTTACAATCTTTGGAGGCCATCAAAACCCATCTTGATCGGATCTTCAAAATAAAATCAACCAAGTTCTACACCGACGGAATAATAAAGCTGCCCGACAGATGACTTAAGATAATTGAACAAAATGATGGATACATTGTTGATTAAACGTATTTAACATAATTATATAAGCTGTATTAACAAATGATTAATATATTTGTCTTCGGTGAAATTAATGTCATCTATCCTCCACAGAAATTAAATAAGAAACTTTACTTTTACTTACTCTAGTAATTTTAACAACCTCAAAACAAAGTTGCTACGGTATCTGCATGTATCGCGGTTAGGTCTGTAACTTTCACATGAAAAAATACGCTCTTATGCATTCGTAGCATAAAAAAATATGAAGTATTATCATTATGGTTCAAAAAGTAGTTAATGAAAACATCAATGCAATCTTGCAGTTCAAGAGTGTATTCTTCGCTACTGATACTTCAATATGTAAAGAGGTTCCTGAACTTTAATAATCATGTAAAATAATATTTTGTGAAGTACTGGAAAGCATATAAAACATAACTGCGGTATTTACCTAAAATGTTGTTTGTTTTACAGAATTACCTCTATTATTGCTGCTTGTTTTGTTTACTTTTGAAGTTTGGAAATATTTTTCATTTCATGAGTATCACTGAAAAAAGCCTTTAGTATCATCGTTCGGTTGTAAATATACCTAAAGCTACAGAAAAATCTAGCAAAGTCTACAGCAGATATTAAAATTGTACTTTTTTTATCCCTTTTTGCAGTCGCTTTCTGTTGTATAGAGGTTGATTGTTTATAGTTTTATGGTGCAGAAGTAACTATGGCTATAATGCTGCACAACGAACTAATTGGTCAGGTTACAAAGATCCCTGATTCTCTGGAGGAGAGGAAGAATTAATGTGCTTGGGGTTTGGCTACTTCTTATATTATTCTGTCACAGTTTTAACATTCCACCTGTCAAATGTCTTGCTTTCCAATAACAACGGTGTCAAAACATGGTTATAAAAAGGGAAAACGGACAGATATCAATGTTAACAAAGTCAAATTTCAAATTCAGGACATTTCAGAACCAAATCTCAGTTTTGGGCTCATTAATATTTGCCTTAAAATTGCACCTACTACTACTATGTCTTAATACTCATTAAGATTGAGGCCGCCGTCCGTCGGATGTAAGGCAAAGCCCTGGCTCCGTGTGCGGGAAATCCATACCCTGTGCACGTTAAACAACACGCTGGATGGATTTGATGGGAACCTACCATCTGTTTCTCAACAGCTGTCCAATGAGTCTCCTCTCCCAACTTTCTCTGTGCCCTCGGGTTCTTTGTGACCTGGCCATTTAGCCGATTATGCGCAAAAAAAAATGCCGCTCAGAGGTAAAATAACCCAGTCAGCTTTTACTGGCGAGCCAATTTTCAGTACTAGAAACAGCGGGATTGACACTTTTCAATGATATAGGCAATTAAGGGTTGGAACGTTAATCATCATCATTATCCTCAAGCAGCCATGGGCTACGGAGGTCCACCCAGACCGTACACTTTAGTTCTCCAAGCAGATATGTCCTGAGCTACATATGCTGCATCCGGCTACAGCACACCAATTCTAACAGGGTCCTGTTTGGCATTGTCTGCCCACCGCATCCTAGGTCTCCCCCCCCCCCCACTTCTGAGGCCTCTAGGCACACTGTTCGTAACCCTATTCGTCAATCTATGATTATCCATACGGGCAACATGGCCAAACCAGCGGAGTCTCTCTCTGCACAATATGCTGCTTAAAGGAGGTTGCAGACTCCTTTGCCTAACCGTATCATTAGTTACAAAGTTAAACCACCTAATGCCCAAGATACTGCGTAAGCATCTGGAATCAAAAGCATCTAGTTTCCTCTTATCTTGTTTACAAAGTGTCCAAGTTTCACTACCATAACTAACCCTAGAAAGAACCAAACTATTATACAGTCTAATTTTAGTCTTTAGGTGTATACACCTATTTCTCCACACTCTCCATAGATTCTTCAAAGTCCCGGCAGCAATCCCTATTCGTCTGTTAATCTCATGCCGCACATCACCAGTATCTGTTACACAGCTCCAAAGATAATTAAACTGTGACACCTGCTCAAGATTGCAACCATTCAGATTAACTGAATCACAGCCTGCCTGACCAATTTAAATCACTTTAATTTTCTCTCTGTTTATAACCAAACACACTCTATTACCAGTCTCATCAACAGCCTTAATGAAAGAATTCACCTCATTAACATCATTAGCCAACAAGGCCAAATCATCAACAAAATTTAAATCAGAAATCTTGTGATCTCTAAACCATTTAAGCCCAAAATATTTCCTTTGCAGTGAATGTCGCATAAGAAATCAATAAACAAACTTAAGAGAATAGGAGACAAAATGCACCCTTGAAAACACCAGAAGCAATGCTAAACCAATTGCTACATGCCTTACTAATTCTCACACATGAATCAGTGTTATTATAGACAGCTTTCATTATGTTAACTAACTTGTCTGGTACAGTACGCCATACGATCTCACAATCAACCACAAATTATGATGGTCAGTAGAGTCCAAAGATCCTTCGAAATCTACGAAGCTAGTAGCAAAAAGGTTTCTGAAGCTCTAAACATTTATCAAGAATCTGCCTGAATGAAAATATCTGATCTACACATCCCCTACCACTTCTGAATCCACTTGCTCATCACGCAATTGCCCGTCAACCAGCGTCTTAATTCTATTAAGCACAATCATGCAAAGAACTGTACCTGAAACAGAAAGTAGGCTGATACCCCTATAGTTATCACAAGAACTGCGATCACCTTTTTTGGAAATAGGGATAATAATAGCTCTGGTATAATCCTTAGGAACCATGCTTTTATGATAAAAGTTATTCAAAATTTGAATCATCCATGTGGTAACTGAAACATTCCCAGCTCTAAGCATTTCTGTAGTAATGTCATCTACCCCTGGGGATTTATGAAGTTTAAGTTTAGAAATAGCCAAAATAACTTCAGACTGTGTTATAGGGCCAACATTAAAGTCGTAATGCATCTATCACCATTACAAACAATGGAAGTAGAAATAACCACATTGTTTAGAACGTAACTGAAATGCTAATCCCACCTAGCCATGACAGAATCCTTACCTTCTATAACCTTACCTTGTTTATCCTTCAATCCCTGTATACCTGTCCATTTTCTACAGCACAAATCATTATTTATCTGGTACAGCTTTCTGCTGTTGTGCTGTCTACCTGCTTCCTCGGCTTTGTCAGCTAAGCCATCAAGCCAAAGATTCTTCTCAGCAGCTAACTGATCCTTTACAAGTTTATTAAGCTGTCTGTAATGCTTCCTATTAGGACTATTAGGGTATTGATTAAGGACATTCCCTGCAGTTCTTTCTTTCTGAAATAAGCTCAAGTGCCTTATCACTCAAATAATTTTGCCTCCTCTGCTCCTTTTTTCCAAAAAGAGTACTGTTAGTTTCAAGAAAAGCCTGTTTAAAATGACCCCATTCTTCCTCAACTTCAGTAATAAGCAAACCACGACTGTCATAATGACTCAGTAACCTATCATGGTAAACTTTAGATATAACTGGGTCTTTCAGAGCTTCAGAATTAAAGGTAAAATTTTTATCCTTAGCACAACACTTCTTAAGATTAAGTTGCAAGTCACTTTTAACAAGGTAATGGTCAGATCCAATTTCAGCTCCCATATGTGATCTATTCCTAACAGAACTAGCCCATTTGCTGTTAATTTATATATAATCAATCATATTCTTATGCACCCATCTGGTGAAACCCATGTGTACTTATATATGTCGCGGTGTTTGTAATAAGTATTAGTTATTCCCAAACCATTAAGTTTACTTACCTATAGGAAACGTTGCCCATTGCCATTGCAGCTACCAACACCAAAAGGGCTTATCACTCCTACCCAAAGGTCAGAGTCAGTACTAACTTTGACATTGAAGTCACCTAGAACAAGGGTAATATTTCCTTTCTTGACAGAATTCAAAATATCCTGAAGTTGTCCGTAAAACCTATCCTTATCCTCATCGGCATCCTCAGTGGGGGCATAACAGCAGATAACATTCAAGTCTTTAATGCTTGTCTGAAATTTTGCTATAAGAAACTTTTCATTAATGCACTCATATCCTCGAAGAGCATCACTAGTGCTTCTTATCTTACCTCCCTTAAAAGAGAAATTTAAAATTATTTTTAAGACCTTTGTCTGTCCATCTGGTCTCTTGCAAGCCGAGAATATCTAAATTATAACGGTGGAATTCTTGTGTGAGGACATCAAGAGAAAAAGCTCTGTGCAGAGTCCTCACATTCCAACTACCTATGGAGAGAAAATGGTTAGTGGGATGTTTAAAGAAACTATGTTTATTGAGAGAGGGAATGCCGACAACATCAAACTGCCCCTAATCTCAGGCATGAGGCAAAGACCTGTTCCCCTACTACTAAAGGCTGAAGCCATCTACACTAGAAGACTTCCTCCAATGCATAATTTGACGATGCCCGTAGAAGCAAGAGTTCAGGTGCCTGCGATGACCTCTGCTCAGGATTATCTACCAGCTGATAAAACATATCCTGTAAATCTATTCACTTGGGACTGTCGACCCACAAACAAACAAAAAACACAGCGGCAGATTATCCTTCTACAGAATCCCATCAGTTCATCAAATTCATAATCCATAATCAAGCTCAAATTCTTAATCCAGTCCAGTAAGCTTATATGGTCAGTACCAAGCATACAGGGTATGGTCAACCCTGTGTGGTTGACCACTCCTCAGCAGGGTAGAAAAAAAGAAAAGCAGCCACAGCTATCTAGATGAGCAGGCCACACTAATCTGGTATCCCTCCGCTTCCGTTACCTTCCACAAGAGATTATCTCGTTTGAAAAGTACTAACGGCCTACACCACGAGAAGGCGGTGTCGGATATTAGGTGCTAGACCTGGCCGGTACTATGCATCATCATAGGGGATTGGTGCATAGATCTCCTTCCAATGACTACTTAGCTATCATTTACAGACCAGGAACGTTAATACACTATACTAATTAAATGCCATAAAAGATTTAGAAATATTAGCCCAATTCCAGTTTTAAATGTGATGTAAATCACGAGCAATGCTGATGAATTCAGAAGCTTTCATACATTCCACAAGAAAATATTAATATCCAATTGATATTCTCATTCATTGAGTATTTGTTTCACGTTCCTGCTTTAGGTATTTGTTGTCATCTTGAATGAGCTGAATGGAAAGAGCAAATTAATTATGAAGTTATTATGATGTTATTATAAAAATTATTATGAAGTTATTATTAATTATGAAGTTTCTAGTGTCCTGGAATTAGATTTATATTCGTGTTAATAATGTCTTCAAAACAATTTTAATACCATTTTTTTCTAAATGTATTAAATGGATCGTTTTCTCTGAGTAAATTAGTTTGTAGAGAATAATCCTTTTGGAAAGTTTCTATTAAGCTCGGAATAGATTTATATTCCTATTGAATTAGAATATTTCTTTAGAACAATTTCAATAATTAAATTTGTTCCGTTTATATAAACATATCCTGCTTAGTAACGAATTGCAGAATGTTACAATTGAATTCAGGAAGAAGATAAATGACACTCTTTTTCCTCTGCATTTGTCTTTCCTCATATTCAAACCAAACGCTACTTCATGCGGATGTTCCCATTCACTGCATCCCGCACAGCAATCCTCACCTTCATCAATACAAAACTGATACAACGGCGTGAGAACATTTTTGTACTAGCCTTTTTTTATGCTCTGACCCTTTCGTCATTACTGGCAGACTCCTTTTCAATGTCTTTCACCCATCCTTTTTTTTATTGCAGTTTTAACCGACCGTCAATGCTGGTTCTGTTATAAAAGTAGTATTGATTCAATCGCCTCACCGAGGCGTAGAATTATTTCCTAAGGAAAACATTAATCAAACAAGGAAATGCACGAAAAAGTACCCACCAGTTCACAAGAGCAGTTTCTCACGCAAGATGCAAATGGAAGTGGCTCTTTTATTTTTTTTATGAGCATCCACATGCAGAAAGAGCCCATCTTTCCTCCCCCCATAGCGAAAAAAAAAGGATCATTAATTCGAAGCAGAATGTGCGCCGCTAATGGGGTATGTAACATAATTAATATAGCCCTTTCTCTGCCTTTTCCCCCTTTTCGTCAGGGCCGCATTTGAAGTAAGGCGTTTCTAAATAATGACGGTAATTATCTTTCCAATCTCAACAGTTCTTCGGTCTTGTTCCCTATGAAGAAAGAGATTAAACGTTTCCACTTAAGAAAAACCAGGCAAACAACAGATATTCGAGCTGCCTGTTGAAATATTGAGTACGAGGGGGTGGCAGAGGAAAACAGGAGACGTGCTCTTCGCAGGAGTTGACAGAACTGAGCAAAGAAGCGAGTCGGAGGAGCCAGAAGAAAGATGGCGACAGCAGGGAAGGGAATCATCGGCTGGGCAATAAAATGGGGTTTCCGCCATTCATCATGGACACGAGAAGAGCGCCTTATTTACGTCCAACTGAAGAAGATTCTTTAACAGTTGGTGCTGGGACATGGAGACTTTTCCGGTGAAAGCGTTACGAGATGTGTGAGCGTACTCTCTTCTGACCAGTCGCCTCCATTTCCATCGCATTATGGTGGAGAAAAGCCCGACAGCCAGCCAGTCCTCCGAACTGCGTAATTGGAACAGCGAAGGGATTCTTGACTGGCTGAGTGAACGTCGAGTCACCCATTCAGATTCTGTGCGAACTCTTTGAAAGGATGTGGAGAGCCTTTCATCGAAAATGGAAATGCGAGTGTTCGATGTCGGAGTGAAAAACCTTCTCAATTGGAAACATCATCGAAGGAGATCGCAGCACCAAAGTGATTAAAGAGAAGAAAGAACAAGTACCCATTTAAAATTGAATGTCAATTGCTTCGCCGAATACCGCATTTTGTTGTTTGTTTTAGATATACCACAATTACTTTCTAACGCCATCTTGCATTATAAAACCAACTTCTTTTCAATTTGTGGCCTATCATAAATATTGGGAATGTTTTTTTTTGCATAGGGTTGGGCCTGCAATTCCCAGGTTCGAGTCTCGCCTGGGAACTACAGACCCAACCCTATGCAAGATTACAACCCTAGCTTGAGATTTATCTCCGCAAAACTCCCCGCCCTACTCTTCAGTCAGTAAGGGACACCGATTGGCTTGGAAAGGCCACCATCCGTTAGATGGGACGTTAAGCCGTGGTACAGTGTGAGGGAGAGCCATACTTTGTGAATGTTAAAGAACACACTGGATGGCCTTGACGGGAGGCTAGCATCTGGCTCTCAACAGTTGTCCAGTGAGTCCCCTCACCCTAACCTTCTCTGAACCCTCGGGGTCCCTGTGACTTGATCGTTTAGTCCATTGTGTTCAAAAAGAAGTGCCGCTCAGAGGTAAAACAAACCAACCTTGCACCTGAGACCATGGCTTTAACGTCCCATCCGATATACCAAGCTCATCAGTGTTCCTTTTCTCGTCGAGGGTACAGCGAGGGTTAATGAAAGTGCTGCATGTCAGAGTCCTCTAACGGTGAAAAACCAAACTTCTGGAATATTTGAAAAATGCAATTCAAGGCTGCTACCTAGAGACTCGAAATTAGCGAGCCTGGCGAGTTGTGGACTCAGCCAAATCCTGCTACTTTTGTGAAAAACAGTGAAGGATTCGTGATAAGCATAATGAAGAAACCCTAGCTGATCTAAATCTATACAGGTAAATATATATATATCACCTAATATATTAAATTATATTTATTGTGTATATGATACTCATAATAACATATATTTAATACAAACTTCGAGTAACCATTCATACACAATAAATATTATTGTGTATGAATGATGATATATTTGATCCTCTGTTGTTGAGCTACAGACCATTGAATAAGATCCGTTTAATATTATAAATAATACAAACTAACTTAATAGAAATTAATGATATCTAAGCGTCAGAGGCGTACTGAGGTTTCTAAGGAGCCGGGAACAGGTTAAGAAAAGGTTTCCTTCCCTTTCATGCAAAATTCCTCAACTCTATTGTATAAGAAACAACAGATATATACAGACTTGTGCGCAAAGTCTTTCTCCAGATCGATATCTCGGGACCAAGAGACGGGTTGGGTTGTTTTACCTCTGAGCGGCACTTTTTTGCACACCATGGGCTAAATGGCCAGGTCACATGGACCCAGAAGGCTCAGAGAAGGTTGGGGGAGGGGACCCACTGGAACAGCTGTTGGGAGACAGATGGTAGCCTCCCGTAAGGTCATCCAGCGGGTTCTTTAACGTGCACAGGGTATGACTCTCCCGCACACGGGGCCACGGCTTAACGTCCCATCCGACGGACGGCGGCCTTTCCAAGCCCATCGGTGTCCCCTACTGACCGTGGGCAGGGCGGGGAATTTTTGCGGAGATAAATCTCAACGCTGACCCAGCTGGGACTTGAACCTGGGAACTACAGATTACGAGCCTGGCGCGCTACCGACTGAGCCCTCCCCCCCCCCCCCCGCCAAGAGACGGATGCATATAGTAACGTAAGGGGGTGAGGATTGAGGGGATGATTTTTTTCCCGATTAGCACGATTGCAGCGGCTTTGATGTCGAAATGCGGAAGTTAGAAACTTTCAGTATCGGAATCATTGGAAATAGGACAAAATTCCAATGGTTGTAAAGCAGCGCCGACTAAGGGCAAATATGCCATTGTCACCAATGAAATCGGATTAATGGTGAATGAAAATCACAATGAAAGTTCATCCGGCGCTAACAGTTGCTGACACTTAAACAGCCTCATGTGTGGCAATATCTTATGTCCCCCAGGAAAGGTCTTGTTTGAAAGGTATAATCTTTCAAACAAGACCTTTCCTGGACGCGCCCATGGACGAGTTGCTGCTCACGCCATATGCAGAGATACATAAATGACAATTGCAGATATTCCGATGACGCAAATGCACAGACCGTGCAGCAGCGTCCGTCATGGAATTCATTATAAAACCTCTCGCCACTTAGTCGTTGCTCAACTGAGAGTGAACATCACGATTGCTACTCACACGTTGAATAAACACACATCAAAGATCATCTAATGTGTGGAATGATGAACCTGCGGATATTTCAAGGCAATAGTTGTGCAGCAGCAGCACGAGCATTCCGTTGATACTCCTCATACGAAATCACCATCTCGCAATGATCAGCTTGCGAGCACAAGACCAAGATGCTCCCTCCCTAGACTAATCATTCATTACATATGTAAATGGAAAAATATAATTGACCCAAATCAGTATACAGGGTGAATCTGAAAAAGTGGGCAAAACTTTACGGGGTGGTAGAACGCAGCTATACGAGCAATATTCGTCATAGAATGTATGGTCGGAACGCAAACGGCGGGCCGCTAGGTGGCGTTGGAAATGGTATAAAAGGGTCGGTCCTCACTTGCATTCCCGTCCGCCGCACCGTACACAAAGTGCATATCCGCCATTTCGTGGTTAGTATAACCAGCCATCCTCTCGGCAATCCACGGTAGAAATGCCGTTGGGTGCGAGGACCGACCCTTTTATACCATTTCCAACGCCACCTAGCGGCTCGCCGTTTGCGTTCCGACCATACATTCTATGACGAATATTGCTCGTATAGCTGCGTTCTACCACCCCGTAAAGTTTTGCCCACTTTTTCAGATTCACCCTGTATATATAACGATAGATATAGAAGTACATTTGACCAGGCACGCACGCAAGATTCAGTTTCGGGGGTAGAGGATGAGTCAGAGAATAAGGCTTGAGCAATAAAGAAGAGCCTTCAATGTTTTATCACATGTAACCACACAGAATGGCGACAAACCGGGTCTAATCAATCTCTCCGCTTTTCTCTTCCTATATTTCTCATTGTGCCACACTAAAATTTATTAATTTGCTTTGACCCTCTCCTATTGAAATCTTTCCTCTCAACTTTGAACGGGAATAGAAGGCTCAGCAGGCCTAAACTTTCTTCTATCCTGCTATTTCATCTATCTATCTCCCAATTAATAAAAGCCTCCACTAGACAGGAAAGATTAAACTATAAAATTAAATTTTTCTTAAATCTATTTTTAGTGTCGGACATGTAATTGTAATATGGGAGTAAAATAAAATTATGCAATTTGTTTTTGATTTCAAAGCAGATAGACAATTTGAGATTTCTTATAAGACGACCGGATTTCGATTAGGGAGCAGACCCCCCCCCCTGTTGTCAATTTGTTGTAAAGAGTAAAATTAAATCAAGATTTCCCCTTGGATACGTCTTTTGCATCTGTCCGCTTGGAAAAGGGATCCTTGTACCAGTTGTGTCAAACTCAATCTTGTAAAGTGTCAGTTTTTCTTTCAAAGTATATCAGCGGGCCGGGATTCAATTAAACACTAATTTTACATAAAAATATTTTATTTAAATTTAAAGTATACATCAAAATTAAAATGGCATTAAGTCATAAAGGTTAAAAAACAGCGCATTATTTCGAAGATCCAGATACTTGACATCTTTTCAGCTTCATTATGTCATCGATGCTTGATGTCAAAGCGGTTGTACTGATTTTGAGAATTGACTGAATATGCTCATCTGTAAGTCTTGAACGATATTGAGATTTATTAATTTTCAATTGACAGAGATAAGTGCGTGTTCAATAGGTATATGTAATCTGTACCTATGTGTTCAATGTATAGAAAAAACTATTCATGAAATTCGAGTATTATTAACTGAGGTCGCGGGCCGCATCTAAATGCGCCGGAGGCCGTTCATGGGCCGCACGCCATACCTTTGACATGCCTGGTTTAAGACTCAGGGCCAGAAGTGATCCTTTGCTCTTTAGCTCTACTCCCTTTCTAAGTGTCATGTATACTATTAATTATAATATTAAAAATAACTTCTTGATGCTATTTCAATTGAAATTGAAAAAGTTCTCACTAATAAATAGAAGTCAGTTTTGCAATTTTAGAGCAAATATTGAATTAATTGGAGATAGAAACCCACGACTTTCTGATGAAATGGCTGTTCGTGTATCGCTAAGCTAAGTGGTCGCCAAGAATGGCTGTTCGTGTAAGCTAAGTAAAGTGGTCGCCAAGAATGATCATTTTTTATGTAAAGAGTAAAACAAGATTTATATCAAAGTTATGGTCCTACAACTGAAACTCCGTGTCATCTGAATAAAAATTCTCATATTTCAATTAAAAGCTGTTAGCGAAGATTTTATGTATATCTGGAGTGTTCCAATAATTGCTGGGATCAGCCTGGATCAAAGGAATTTCCTCTAAAACTAATACTTTGCATAAACACATAAAAATGATTGCTAAAAGTTTATGCAAATTCAACAGCGGAAGATTTAAATTGTAATCCTTTATCTACATTTTTCAGCAGGGTCCTTTGGCCGAGTGGTTAGAGCTCTTGGCTGGCGATCTATATAACCTGGGTTCGAGTTCCGGATAACGCACCGATGTTCGTGTTGTTTTTTCTGCTGAGGTATCGCCTTTCTCACAGATCTTTTACTCCGGCGTATAAATTGACAGTCTCCTGTCAGAACTTTCTAGGAAGCAGCTGCTTTAGGGGTTGGATTGTTTTACCTCTGAGTTGCAGTTTTTTGCACACCATGGGCTAAATGGCCAGGTCACATGGACCCCGAAGGCTCAGAGAAGGTTGGGGGAAGGGACCCACTGGAACAGCTGTTGGGAGACAGATGGTAGTCTCCCGTCAAGGCCATCCAGCGTGTTCTTTAACGTGCACAGGGTATGGCTCTCTCGCACACGGAACCACGGATTAACGTCCCATCCGACGGACGGCGGCCTTTCCAAGCCCAGCGGTGTTCCCTACTGACCGTGGGCAAGGCGGGGAAATTTTGCGGAGATAAATCTCAACGCTGACCCGGCTGGGACTCAAACCTGGGAACTACAGATTACGAGCCTGGCGCGCTACCGACTGAGCCACCCCCGCCCCTGCTTTAGGGGTATTTAAGATTTTTTTTTCATTTTATATTTATGAGTAGTCTATGTAGTACCATGTACAAATAGACCAATTATTCTTCAGATCTTTAAACGTCACTTTTAGTTAAAATGCCCTCTATAACAGAAATTCACAGAAAACTGGAAAATCGTTTAATGAAGATAGGCGTAGGTTGTTTTACCTCTGAGCGAAAATTTTTTCCACACAATGGGCTAAATGGCTAGGTCACAAGGACCCAAGGGCTCAGAGAAGGTTGGGGGAAGGGGACACTGGACAGCTGTTAGGAGACAGGTGGTAACCTCCAGTGAAGTTCATCCAGCGTGTTCTTTAACGTGCTCAGGGTATGGTTCTCCTCAGGGGCGTAGCAATGGGGGAATGGGGGGGAGGCTCCCCCAAAAAGTAACTCAGAATTGGCAAAATTCGAAGCGACTTCGTAAAATCTAGGTGAGTTGTGAAAATTTGTAATCTTTTTGTTTTGTAAAATTAAGGGGAGTTGTTAAAATCGAGGCAACTTGGCAAATCTAGCGCAGTTTGGAAAATAGAGAGACGGCAAAATTTACAGCAGTTGGCAAAATTCGAAGCCACTTAGTAAAATACAGGTGAGTTGGCAAAATCTTAGGGAATTGGCAAAATTCGGAGTGACTTGGTAAAATCTAGGGGAGTTGGCAAAATTCGCGTGAGATGTAAAAATTTGGATTTTTTTCTGTAAAATTATGTCAAGTTGGCAAAATCTAAGGGCAGTTGACAAAATTAGAATCCACTTGGTAAAATACAGGTGAGTTGGCAAAATCTTAGGGAATTGGCAAAATTCGGAGTGACTTGACAAAATCTTAGAGAATTGGCAAAATTCGGAGTGACTTGGCAAAATCGTGGGGGGTTGGCAAAATTCGGGTGATAGGTAAAAATTTGGATTTTTTTCTGTAAAATTATGTCAAGTTGGCAAAATCTAAGGGCAGTTGACAAAATTAAAATCCACTTGGTAAAATAAGGGCAAGTTATGAAAATTGGGATTGTTTTCGTGAAATTAAGGAGAATTGACAAAATCGAGAAAACTTTGCAAAATTTTGGGTAGTTTGAAAAATTTGAAGTGACTTGGCAAATTCAGTAGAGATGAAAAAATTAGGATTGGTTTTGCGAAATTAAGGAGAGGTGGTAAAATCGAGGCAACTTGGCAAAATCTAAGGAAGTTGGAAAAACTGGAAACCACTTGGTAAAGTACAGATGAGTTGCAAATATTGGGATTGGTTTTGTGAAATTAAGGAGAGCTGGAAAAACCGAAAACTCTTGGCAAAATTCGAATCCACTTGGTAAAACAGGCGATTTGTGAAAATTGGGATTTTTTTTTTGTGAAATTAAGGAGTGTTGGACAAATCGGGGAAACTTAACAAAATGTAGGGCAGTTGGAAAAATTCGAAGCCACTTTGTAAAATACAGGGGAGTTGCGAAAATTGTGCCTTTCTGGTGCAATTAAGGAGAGTTGATAAAATTCGAAGTGACTTGGCAAATTCAGGGAAGATGTAAAAATTGCGATTTTTTCTGTAAAATTATGGCGAGTTGGGAAAATGTAGGGGAGTTCGCAAAATTCGAATCTACTGGGTAAAATATAGACTCGTTGGCAAAATCTAGGGTAGTTGGCAAAATTCGAATCCACATGGTGAAATATAGGCGAGGTGTGATAATTGGGATTGGGTTTGTGAAATTAATGCGAGTTGACAAAATTGAGAAAACGTGGCAAAATTTTGGGGAGTTTGAAAAATTGGAAGTGACTTGGCAAATTCAGGAGAGATGTAAAAATTGGGATTGGTTTTGCGAAATTAAGGAGAGGTGACCAAAGCAAGGGAAAATTCATACCGACTTGCTACAATTCAGACAAGATGTAAATATTGGGATAATTTCTGTGAAGTTATGGCTAGTTGGCAAAATTGGAAGTCAAATGGCAAAATGCAAGAGAGTTGTGAAAAAATCCCCCCCACGAAGCGAAAATCTCTAGCATTTATTTGCTCAGTTAGCAAAATTCGATTTTCGAGTTGGAAAATTTTTGATTCCTCCCCCCCCCCCAACCATAGTCCTTTGCTACGCCCCTGGTTCTCCTGCACAAGAGTCTACGGCTTTACGTCCCATCCAATGGACGTCGTCCTTTTCAAGCCCATCGTGTCCTCTACTGACCGAATTCAGGGCGGAGAGTTTTACATAGATAAATCTCAACGCTGTAGTCAGTCTAGCCTTATATTAGCCATTTGGGACTCGAACCTGTGAACCGCAGATTACAAGCCTGGTGTGCTACCGACTGAGTCACTCCCGCCCTCAAGGTTAAGGGCCAGTTTGTCACCCAAAGGTAGGCATGTTAAAGAAGTCAGTTTCAATATTAGGAAACATAAACAACCACCCCACCCCGGAAATATATTTCTTTACGTAATTAACGGCAAATAAATGCGAAATATAATATTCGATATCAAGGATACTCAAATGACAAACTTTGGGCCACAACTGGTTTTTAACAAAAATTTCGTTACCCACAAAAATATAGAAACCGAATTTTTTATGCTCATAAGTATTTGCTCTGTAAAAATAAATATAAGTCTAAAGTGAAAAACTTAAGTATATTTTGTATAAAACAGACTGCTTCAGTAGTTTTTAGTAGTATATAACAACTGTAATGGTTTTTATTATATAACTTTAATTTTGTCTTCACTGCTAGGCTGTTTCTTTCTGCATTGCCATGCAAAAAACTTAAATTCCAAAAATAGATTGGATTGTTTTACCTCTGAGCGGCACTTTTTTGCACACCATGGGCTAAATGGCCAGGTCACAAGGACCCCGAAGGCTCAGAGAAGGTTGGGGGAGGGGACCCACTGGAACAGCCGTTGGGAGACAGATGGTAGCTCCCGTCAAGGCCATCCAGCGTGTTCTTTAACGTGCACAGGATATGGCTCTCCCGCACACGGGGCCACGGCTTAACGTCCCATCCGACGGACGGCGACCTTTCCAAGCCCATCGGTGTCCCCTACTGACCGTGGGGAGGGCAGGGAATTTTGCGGAGATAAATCTCAACGCTGACCCAGCTGGGACTCGAACCTGGGAACTACAGATTACGAGCCTGGCGCGTTACCGACTGAGCCACCCCCGCCCCTCCAAAAATAGAAAAATTGGCCACATAGAAATTTAATTTAATGAGGTTCACTTTTCCTGATCAGCAAAATATGATTGGGTTGATTCACCACTGAACAGATTATTAGAACAGGTGATTTCTCAAAATAAAATCCATCTGCCACATCATGCAGTCGCTCAAAAAAGTATCCGAACACTGTGGCTGATTACAGAATCGAGAAAAAATATCTGGCAACGATTTTTTTAGAAATTAGTGATCTGGCAACCTTAGTGTCTCGTGACACGAAGGTTGCCAGATCAAATTCTAAAAAAAATCGCTGCCAGATATTTTATCTCAATTCTGTAATCAACCACAGTGTTCGGATACTTTTTTGAGCGACTGTACAAACATTTCTGTCATTTTTCCACATAACTGATACAAAATTTATTTCGTGATCTTCGTTTCGAAATATTTCCTTTCTCGTCTCTTGAGGAATCTCCTTTTTCAGGTGCAGCATTGCCATTCTGATGTTCCAGATCTCCAAAAGTGTCCGTCAGTTATTTCAGTGCACTCTGCTCTCTAGCGCTTTCAGAAAGAGTCGTCTTTCAAGTAGGAGTCTTATTTTAAAGCAAAAACTATTTTTCAGGGCAGGAAAAGCTTCTGCAAACTCTACTCCCTCCGAAAACAACTTTAGTTTTTTTTTAACGTTTTAAACATATCATCTTGCTCCTCGGTAGTCTCATCACATTTCCTCCTAGAGCCAGCAACATATTTCCCCACGGTGAGCTGTACGCTGATCTTCACTCTGCAGAAGGTTAAAGAAGAACAATTTGACTTTTTTTACGAGTCCCCAGCGAGTATCCGAACGACAAAAGCTTCTGGATGAGATCACAAACACCTGCACTAAAAGAAGTCTTTACACAGCGTTACATGTCGTTAGGTAAAGAAAGGCGATACAGAAATATCGGATGATATGAACTTCCTACGAAAACACACTTAGGAAGCTCATTATAGATAAACTTAGTCCGGGAATGGATTGTCTATAAATTTCAGTAAAGAGTATGCTTCCAAGACTATTGTGTTGATGATCTTTAGAATAACACACATGAGATGCTTATTAAAGACAAATGAAAAAATTCGCTCGCACAATCCGATTTATCCAATCTGTCTGAAGATAATATCAAAATGTACATAATTCTGGACAAAGATGAAATCTTACAAAATTTTAGCAGTTTCTAGTCTATATATATCGAAAAAATAAAGGGATAATCCGAGCGAAAAGAAGGATTCATGATCGAATCGAAATGACCAAGAGTACCGTTCTAATATTCAGCCTCCGTTAGGAAATTAGTATTTTTAACGTTTCGAAATATTTCATTTCCCATATTCTGAGAATTCTCCTTTTCTAGGTGTAGAATTTCCATTACCATACTGATGATCCAGATCTTCCAAAGTGTCCGTTCTGCTCTGCCAGAGCCTGATCTAGAGGGAGGAGAGCAACTGCATGGCATCGTTATCCCTCTCCTTCGCGATCTTCTAGATCCGATTCTGGTCACATCACACGGGTTGGGTTGTTTTACCTCTGAGCGGCACCTTTTTGCACACCATGGGCTAAATGGACCCCGAAGGCTCAGAGAAGGTTGGGGGAGGGGACCCACTGGAACAGCTATTGGGAGACAGATTATAGCCTCCCGTCAAGGCCATCCAGCGTGTTCTTTAACGTGCACAGGGTACAGCTCTCTCGCACACGGGGCCACGGCTTACCGTCCCATCCGACGGACGGCGGCCTTTCCAAGCCCATCGGTGTCCCCTACTGACCGTGGGCAGGGCGGGGAATTTTTGCGGAGACACATCACACGGATTACACATGAATCAACTAAAGGTCAGCATATTATAAGATGCATTGCATTCTGCAATAGAATTTCGTGTGGAATTTATTTCCTTTACTGAACTTCAAGTGTACTGAATTTGATTTGAACATTCACTGTTAGCATATGCGCTGTAACAACAAATGACTGAAGCATGTTGTTTGCAGACTGTGATGCAGAATAACATCATTAGAGGATTAACATTCTAAAGGCGGATGATGAATTAGTTCATCATTCCGCAATCGACAGGTTTGTCGCTTAAATCATAAATTTGCCTTCATGAACAATGGAAAGCTGGCGGCTGAAACTGAAATTTCATAATTTCGTCAGTTTTTAACCCTTTAAAAGCGTTAATGTTGCAGCAAAACACCATAGATCCTGCATTTTTATAAGTTTTGCAAACTATTCCGCTATGTAACGGTCAATGCTCCACTTCACATCAAAACTCACTAATTTTAGGGACAATTTTCAGACAGCCAATCAAGACACATTCAATTGTCAAATGACCAGGGCTGCCACTTTGAAGACCGAAAATTTCACGGCATTTCTCCAGTGACGCCGAACAGTAAGGAACATTTTACTGATGACTTCGAAAAATTCGTAACATTTTTGAAATCTTCGTAAAAAAAATCCAGGACTTTTTTGGTCACGACAAATTTGATGCATTTTCCTGATGACATCAAAGAATTCGGGACATTTTTCTGATGACGTTGAAAATATTGGGACATTTTTCGAACGACGTAGAAAAATCTGGGACCTTTCTCAAATGACTTTTTTTTAAACCTTTTTTTGTGTTATTTCAGACATATTTACTATCGATTTGCGGATTTGGGTTGTTTTGAATTTTAAAAATTTTCAAATATGTGGAAAGTTTGGAAAATACGCGAAAAACGCTTTTTTTTACTTCAATACCTCAATCTATTAAGAAGCAGACAAATATGTTCTGGAATTTATTTCGACTTTGTCGTTTTTTATACGAAATTTTGTTTTAGTTTATTTCAGAGTTACAGACGTAAGGCTTGGGTTGGGTTGTTGTTTTACCTCTGAGCGGCACTTTTTTGCACACCATGGGCTAAATGGCCAGGTCTCATGGACCCCGAGGGCTCAGAGAAGGCTGGGGAAGGGGACCCACTGGAACAGCTGTTGGGAGACAGATGGTAGCTTCCCGTTAAGGCCATCCAGCGTGTTCTTTAACGTGCACAGGGTATGGCTCTCCCACACACAGGGCCACGGCTTAACGTCCCATCCGACTGACGGCGGCCTTTCCAAGCCCATCGGTGTCCCCTACTGACCGTGGGCAGGGCGTGGAATTTTGCGGAGATAAATCTCAACGCTGACCCAGCTGGGACTCGAACCTGGGAACTACTGATTACGAGCCTGGCGCGCTACCGACTGAGCCACCCCCGCCCCAGAGACGTAAGACTTCCAAAAAGGTTCATTCCACATTCTAATGCAAAGTAAAATCACAGTGTCTCTTATTTATTTATTTATTTATTTATTAAACAGAAGCCATTACATCAGTAGATTAGAACAGAAATTCCCTTCAATGGCAAGGCTTGAACGTGCACGTCAACACATCGCGTATAAAGGCAATAAGTATTTAATTACACGAATTTCAGAATATTTAAATCATCTCTTTCTACAGTAATTTGGTAATGCCCGTTTCTACAGTTTCATTTTTTTCAGTTTAACGTTCTCTAACTCTAAAACAGGACAAAACACTTAAACGACACTTACTTTAACTAAGTGGCTTTTTATAGAAAAATTCCACTAGCGACAAGTTAAAGATCTCATTCCATTTTTTTCTAAATCCTGTTTTCTTCCCCTACCAATATTCGCAGCCAGTATTTAAAAGAGTAACAGAAAGTGGAAAATTTAAGAGCACCTTGCAAGTCGCAAGATTTTATTTCAAATTCAATTTAAACGTGAGTAATAAATTATGAGAGTTTTCACAAGTTTTTGTAATAATGAACCTTCAGAATTTTTGCTGTTTTTTTCAGGAAGAAAAGGCTTAGAATGGCCAGTGTTTTTGTTTAATATTTCACATGCCATAACTCCGTAAATACCGAACGAATGGGGCGGGGGTGGCTCAGTCGGTAGCGCGCCAGGCTCGTAATCTGTAGTTCCCAGGTTCGAGTCCCAGCTGGGTCAGCGTTGAGATTTATCTCCGCAAAATTCCCCGCCCTGCCCACGGTCAGTAGGGGACACCGATGGGCTTGGATAGGCCGCCGTCCGTCGGATGGGACGTTAAGCCGTGGCCCCGTGTGCGGGAGAGACATACCCTGTGCACTTTAAAGAACACGCTGGATGGCCTTGACGGGAGACTACCATCTGTCTCCCAACAGCTGTTCCAGTGGGTCCCCTCCCCCAACCTTCTCTGAGCCTTCGGGGTCCATGTGACCTGGCCATTTAGCCCATGGTGTGCAAAAAAGTGCCGCTCAGAGGTAAAACAACCCAACAACCGAACGAATATTGAAAATCAAGATTTACAATGATTCGATACCGATTTTTAACATACCCCCAGTACTATTTTTTCACACATAAAAAAGTTTGTTTTTAAAGTTAAATTCCACTCTGGCTTTGCAATTGGTTTAACATGTGGGTTGTACATAGCATTTTTAAATGTATGTGTAAATATATATAGGAAGTATTCAGAGTACAGGGTTGGATTGTTTTATCTCTGAGCGGCACTTTTTTTGCACACAATGGGATAAATGGCCAGGTCACGAGGACCTTGAGGGCTCATAGAGGCTTGGGAAGAGGAGACTCACTGTGGCAGTTGTTGGGAGACAGATGGTACCCGTATTCTTTAACATGCACAGGGTGTGGCTCTCCAGTACACGGAGCCACGGTTTAACGTCCCATCCGCGAACGGTTGTCTTTCCAAGCCCTTCGGTATCCCTACTGACCGAGGACAGGGTGAGGAGGGGTGCGGAGATAAATCACAAAGCTGGCTTAGGTGGGATTCGAACCTTCGAAAAGCAAATTACGAACCTGACGATATACCAACTCTAGTATGTTCGGAGTGCAACTACAGTTGGTGTAATAATTATATTTGGCATAATTTCAGATTACGTTTCTTCAGCAGCATACGTACTCTTTAGACGAAAATTAAAGTGGTTAAGGCAGGGCAGGAAGGAAAGTATCTCACATAAGGTCAGTTCATAAATATCCCATGAACTGATCTTAATAACTCTTTAATATCCATTTTCAGCGAAATGCAGCTGAAGAATTCAGAACAAACCGGCGCCGCCATGGTCGACTTTTTATCGCGTTGGACAAAGAGTTCTGGATTCGAATTCTGAAAAAGTGGCACAATGTCGTTTAATTCAGGAATTTTCTTCTTCTACTTCTTTTCTACGGAGAATTATATTGACAGACCATTGATAGATATCAAAACAAGTGACTGCCTGAAAAAAGAATTATCTCGTAAAACATGTAGAAGCATAAACACAGAACCAAGATTCTCCACTGAGGTTGGGTTATTTCACCTATGAGAGGTACTTTTTTGTACACGGTAGACTAGATGGCCAGGTCACAAGGACTCCAAGAGCTCAGAGTAGGTTGGGAGACTGGCAGTTGTTAGGGACAGATGCACATCTCCAGTCAAGGTCATCCAGAGTGTATTTTAAAGTTCAAAGTTATGACTCTCCTGCTGAAGGAGACAAGACTTAATGCCTCATGCGATGGACTCCCTCTATGTCCTCTTTTTCACTAAGAGCAAGAATTGGCGAAGAAAATCTCCATGCAAGTACAAGGGGGATTCGAGTCATGCAATGAGAAAAAAGGTCAGTTAAACCAAAGCAGTGCACAAGCGATTTTGGAAATGAATAATTGTAATGAGTTGGGTTGTTTTACCTCTGAGCCGCACTTTTTTGCACACCATGGGCTAAATGGCCAGGTCACATTGACTCCGAAGGCTCAGAGAAGGTTGGGGGAGGGGACCCGCTGGAAGAGCTGTTGGGAGACAGATGGTAGCCTCCCGTCAAGGCCATCCAGCGTGTTCTTTAACGTGCACAGGGTATGGCTCTCCCGCACACGGGGCCACGGCTTAACGTCCCATCCGACGGACGGCGGCCTTTCCAAGCCCATCGGTGTCCCCTACTGACCGTGGGCAGGGCGGGGAATTTTGCGGAGATAAATCTCTACGCTGACCCAGCTGGGACTCGAACCTGGGAACTACAGATTACGAGCCTGGCACGCTACCGACTGAGCCACCCCCGCCCCTAATTGTAATGAGGAAAAAATGCTAAAAGTAAACTTACTATTCTTTCGGATACCTGAAAGAACAATTGAAAAGAGAAAGATTTTGAAAAGACGGAATGCATCTATCTTTTGTGCAGAATACAAGGAGGATATTGTGCAAAGAATAATATAAAACGAAAAATTATTTCTCTATGAATATCTGTTGTGAAGGATTCGCTGGGATGGTGACACAAAAGGATGGTTCGCTGAAATTATTTCAGGACAAAAAACAACATTTTTGCAAATCATGCTCAAGTCCTAAGCAAGTATTAGCTACAAAATATGGAATGTTATTTTCTGTTCTGTATTGCATATGTAAACATGGGATCCCGTGTGTCTGGGGGGGGAATTGTTATTGTCTTCCAAAATTTTAAAAATTTATAAAAGTTTAGTATTAGAAATGTATAGAAGACTGTGACTTAAAAATCATTTCAGGATATGAACTTTATATGTCGTACTGTCGCTCAAAAAAGTATCCGAACACTACGGTTGATTACAAAATTCAGAAAAAAATATCTGGCAACGATTTTTTTAGAATCACTAATTTTTAAAGATCACTAATTTTTAAAAAAATCGTTGCCAGATAGTTTTTTCTGAATTTTGTAATCAACCGTAGTGTTCGGATACTTTTTTGTGCTACTGTACTTTATAAACAGTGTGTGTAGGAAAGATATATCATATGTATCAAATTATATAATTATATATAAAATTTACCTAAGTAATTGCAATCTTATTCAGAAGTCATGCAAGTAATGTAAACTTACGACAAAATAGTCTATTGCAGTAACAAGCGATTACCTGATACAAAATTTTGCATCAGAATTCTCACTAA
The DNA here is from genome assembly GCA_038380435.1 of Ryuthela nishihirai. Lineage (NCBI taxonomy): Eukaryota > Metazoa > Arthropoda > Arachnida > Araneae > Heptathelidae > Ryuthela > Ryuthela nishihirai. The sequence goes on along the minus strand of JAWZYU010000001.1, from coordinate 17,004,645 downwards.
CCGATAAAACAAATATGTAGTTTAGATTTCTGAAACCTGTTCCTTCTGCATCCCCATATAAAGCGACAAGAATCTTTCAAATTCAAATCTAATCATCTTCAGAAACTTCTAAATGTTCTCATAACACTTCGATGGGATGACAAGGCTCATATTAATATGATTATTGTTAGCAATCATCAGCGAGCAGATTCAAAAGTAGCTTGGCCGTCCTATAAAATGCGGTCTATAACACTATTCTCCGTTGTCCTTCTGTCAAAGACTATTCACACATGGGATTGAAACTTGTGGCCTATACCCAAGGGAAACACTCGCAAGTCCACCAAAGAGGAATGATTGCAATGTCAACAGCTTTCAAGCCTGGTTTCTAGACGTCAGAAAAGCCATAAGTCAAACTTCACAATTTAGGACTCTAATGAGTTTCCGGTACGATTATTTTCAGATAGCAAAGCAGGCTTTAATGGCTTTTGAGAGGGCACAAAATAGTCATCCCATTGTTAATAAGATTCAAGTCTGCTATGGAGCCTTTCTCTATGCAGAAGTCGATCTTTGGGAAAGGGTTGATGTGAGAATAGACGCCAATGAAAATTTGGAAAAGGCAAAGTAGATTATATAAACACTGTCTATTCGCTATTAATACCATTGAGCTAAGAGCAGCGTTTGAAACACGAGTAACATTAGAATTTCACAAAAGAGCAGATTCAGTGGGATTCGACTAATGGTATTATCAAATCATTCGTTAAGAATATTTTGGAAAAATTAAGTTATTTATTTGTTTTAACACATTACATACATCAAAAAATGAACAATGAACAATGAGACTTTATGCAACCTACTATCTTGCTGAGGACTCAGTGGAGAGTTTTCCTAATTTGCATAAGGAAAACATCGTTCATTTCTCAATAAGTGAAAAGATCAATATAGCACATACAAAAATCACAAAGTATATGCAATAAAAACTGCGTTTGTTTTGACAAATACCGAAAATTGATAATGATAAAAACCCTTTATAACAGTGCTTCTCAAACTGTGGGATGCGGCCTCACCGAAAGCCATGAAACTTATCAGGAAGCCGTGAAACTTACGTCAAGGAGTCGTGAAACTTAAGTTAGAGAGCCGTGAAACTTAAGTTAGAGAGCCGTGAAACTTAAGTTAGGGAGCAGTGGTCACAGAATCGACAGTAGTGTTAGCGACATCAGTTTCATTTTCAGCGCCGCTCTAAGTCGACTAAACTGGAGGTAAGAAAATAATATACAAAAAAGAAAATATAGAATATGGAAAAACTTGAAAATGTAATTCTGATTATTTTAAAAAATAGTCTCTCGAAGTATAGGTCTCGACTCCCGAGGGAGCTGGAAAGGGATCGCGAAGCTCTGAAGAACTATATTTAAAGGAAATAAATATTGTCACACGAATGGAAAACATTTATCTGGTGGTTGGATCTTTCCTGTCCTGGACCTTTCGAGCTGTATGGACCACTCCAAAAGTATTCCCCCTTCATTGCCAGCTTTCTCGTCTTGTATTTTATCAGAACTTTTCTGCTGCTGCACCGCACGCTATTGTCTGTTGTGAGGAAATTCTTTCCTTAATTCAAGTTACTTTCGTTACTGGTAAAGTGATGTGGGGGACAAAATCTGTCAATGGCAAGAGGGTACGGACAAATTCCTTCAATAGTAAAAGGGAACTGGGACAAATTCCTTCAATAGTAAAAGGGAACTGGGACAAATTCCTTCAATAGTAAAAGGGAACTGGGACAAATTCCTTCAATAGTAAAAGGGAACTGGGACAAATTCCTTCAATAGTAAAAGGGAACTGGGACAAATTCCTTCAACAGTAAAAGGGAACTGGGACAAATTCCTTCAACAGTAAAAGGGAACTGGGACAAATTCCTTCAATAGTAACTGAGACAAATTCCTTCAATAATAAAAGGGAACTGGGACAAATTCCTTCAATAGTTGTTTGTTTTTGGGTTGTTTTACCTCTGAGCGGCACTTTCCTTCAATAGTAACTGAGACAAATTCCTTCAATAATAAAAGGGAACTAGGACAAATTCCTTCAATAATAAAAGGGAACTAGGACAAATTCATTCAATAAGAAGATAGAACTGGGACAAATTCCTCAGATAGTAAAAGGTAACTGAGACAAATTCCTTCAATAATAAAAGGGAACTGAGACAAATTACTTCAATAATAAAAGGGAACTGAGACAAATTCCTTCAATAATAAAAGGGAACTGGGACAAATTCCTTTAATAAGAAGATAGAACTGGGACAAATTCCTCAAATAGTAAAAGGTAACTGAGACAAATTCCTTAAATAATAAAAGGGAACTGAGACAAATTCCTTCAATAATAAAAGGGAACTGGGACAAATTCCTCAAATAGTAAAAGGTAACTGAGACAAATTCCTTAAATAATAAAAGGGGACTGAGACAAATTCCTTCAATAATAAAAGGGAACTGGGACAAATTCCTTCAATAATAAAAGGGAACTGGGACAAATTCCTTCAATAAGAAGATAGAACTGGGACAAATTCCTCAAATAGTAAAAGGTAATTGAGACAAATTCCTCAAATAATAAAAAGGGAACTGAGACAAATTCCTTCAATAATAAAAGGGAACTGAGACAAATTCCTCAAATAATAAAAGGTAACTGAGACAAATTCCTTAAATAATAAAAGGGAACTGAGAGAAATTCCTTAAATAATAAAAGGGAACTGAGACAAATTCCTTAAATAATAAAAGGGAACTGAGACAAAATCCTTCTATAATAAAAGGGAACTCGGACAAATTCCTTTAATGGTAAGGGAGTGGGAGGACATCACGAAAATTCCATCAACGTAAAGGAGGCCGCGACAGTGAAGGTTTCAGAACCATTGATCTAAACAATTAAGATGAAACTATATTGTTTCATTTTTGATATCCAAATGATAAGTTGCAATAAGTTGCAATTATTTTGAAGTTGTTTGAGATAGAGGTGAGAACATTTGGAGGTAAGAGTAAATAGTAGCGTCTAAATACTTCTTATTGTGGATAGAGAATTATAAACATGATTAATGTCACCACCTACCTAAACATCATTGCAGACCAGGTACATCCTTTCATGGCAACGGTATATCCCTCTAGTAGTGCCTTCTTTCAGCAGGATAATGCGCCGTGCCATATTGCACAGATTGTTCGGGAATGGTTCGCAGAACATGGGAAATACTTCCAGGTATTGCCCTGGCCACCAAATGCCCCAGATATCAATCGAGCATCTGTTATTTGTGTTCGAACAGCATATCCGATGTGCGGAGAGCTCAACCACGTAACCTACAAGAGTTAAAGGATCTGCTGGTAACGTGTTGGTGCCAGATACCACAATACACATTTAGAAATCTTGTAGAGTCTATGCCTCGCCGAGTAAGAGCTGTTTTGGCAGCACGTGACGGACGAACATCGTATTAGGGAGGTGGTCATAATGTTTTGGCTCTTCGATGTATATGGAGCCTTGAACTTCATTGCTCATTCGTATGGTGACATGAACACAGTGAGATATTGCACAAAACAGGCAAGATCCGTCCTCTATCATTGGGATTAAACGGTGTGTAGTAAGGACATCATTTATGCTCATAATGTTCAATGGTATTATTTTTTGTATTATTAGGGTAATAATAACACCAAAATTAGCCTTAACTGGCATAGTGGTTAGGCAGCAAGCGATTGTTCCAGCAAGGCAAACTTTGTGTGTTGTGTTAGCTCTAACTGAGGCTGTGGTCAGCAGTGACTTCGGTCTTAGTAGGGCATGTCCTTGTATGAGAAGGCCTGTATTAAGCTAGGAGTAGCTTCTAGGATTCTTCTCTGTCCTATATGTCGCAAATCAAAAAAAAAAATAGGAAATAAAATATAGGGAAATGCAGATAAAATAGCGGGAGAAAACAATTCGTAAACTGCGAGAATGACTGAGCTCAGTCAGGTGGAATTTCCTTTTACGTTACATTCCCTGTACTTGTACGTATGGTAAATACCCGACAAACGTTTCTGGATGGAATGAATTTGAGCTCTATTGTCTGAAAATTTAAATGGAGACATCTATATTACTGTTACATTTCTATCTAGAAATTGATCCAAAACAAATGGTTGGTGAAAGTTCCAGAGCGATATCTACATAAATAAAAAGATTACCATTTGTGGCGACTTTGGGGCTCCCACTGTAAAAAATTCGGAATTTTTCCAGTTGGTTTCAAAGAATATCCTTTAAGCATGCTAAATTTCAGCTTTCTAGCTTTCTCGAATGGGGCAGGGGTGGCTCAGTCGGTAGCGCACCAGACTCATAATCTGCAGTTCTCAAGTTCGAGTCTCGCCTGGGCTAGCGTTGAGATTTACTTCCGCAAAATTTCCCGCCTGCCGTCGGTCAGTCGGAGCTACCGCTGTGCTTGGAAAGACCGCCCTCCGTCTGATGGGTTGTTGGGTTGGGTTGTTTTACCTCTGAGCGGCACTTTTTTGCACACCATGGGCTTAATGGCCAGGTCACATGGACCCCGAAGGCTTAGAGAAGGTTGGGGGAGGGGACCCACTAGAACAGCTGTTGGGAGACAGATGGTATCTTCCCGTCAAGGCCATCCAGTGTGTTCTTTAACGTGCACAGGGTATGTCTCTCCCGCACACGGGGCTACGGCTTAATGTCCCATCCGACGGACGGTGGCCTTTCCAAGCCCATCGGTGTCCCCTACTGACCGTGGGCAAGGCGGGGAATTTTGCGGAGATAAATCTCAACGCTGACCCAGCTGGGACTCGAACCTGGGAACTACAGATTACGAGCGTGGCGCGCTACCGACTGAGCCACCCTCACCCCCTTAGTAACATATGGAATATAAACCATATTAATATAGCTAACCACTACATCATCAGATTAAATTCTGTCTGAAAAATCAAACTTTCTTCAGCTAATTATTTCATGAGTCCCATGTTTATAGTGTATCTTCTGTGTTACTTTACTACAGATATCCAATTTTGTTTGGAAAGCGAAAAATGGAAACTATGATTCATGGTAATAAAAATATATCTATTTATATATCTATATATATCTATTTATACTGCTGGTACATATTGTTTTGTTTTTGACATTTACTAGGTCCTGAATTTTGCGCATGCGATTGCGGGCTCTGCAGTTTTTGAAAATTTCTCAAGATCACAAAAAGTTTTTGAAAATATGCGAAAACCGTTAGTTCTGTTTGAGTATTTCTATTTGCTTATTTTTTCATTCCATCGTTATAAATATATACGCACTAAAACACTTGCATTCAAAATTGCCTCAGAGCATCAGAACGCGATCCATTTGTATTCATACGCAAATGAAAAAAAGTCTTTATGCAATCTTCCATAGAGTAGTCTTGCATCAACTTCAGTTACGAATCAATCCATGAGTAGAATAAAGCAAATCAAACGAAAGGAATAAGCGAGGATAATTTGTATTTTAAGAGTTATCCATCATCTATGTCACGAGGGAATTCAAATTACCTAGTCTGACGATGATGATAATGCACGTAAGCTTTCGAATTTCTATACGCTATCCGACATTAATATAAGCATATTAGTCGCTATTTCTTTTCCTGTTTTGAATCTTAGAAGTATTTATGAACACACTAAACAGATACGAGGAATTTTTACTCCAATATTAGGAAGCACCCGGATTTCAGACGTTTCATTGATTCATTCATCTGGAGGATTCTGTGCCATCAATGCAAGAGTTGTTTTCCAACATCTTAGAGAAGAAAATATCTCTCATCCCCATTGAACACAGATTCCATCAGTTTTAAAAGCGCTCCCCGATGTAAAAGACCTTGCCGGGAACATTCGTAAGGGAAAAAACGATTATCTGCTGAAAAAATAAGAAATGACGTATAAAGACGTTTAGTGGATGAAAAGCGAAATTGCGCATAGTTCTTCAGAAAACTAATTTGATGGCATTAATCAGTAAAAATTATATTTCTTTTTCGCTCTACATTTGATCCTATTAGATGTACAGTCGCTCAAAAAAGTATCCGAACATTGTGCTTGATTACAGAATTCAGAAAAAATATCTGGCAACGATTTTTTTTTAGAAATTAGTGATCTGGCAACCTTCGTGTCACGAGACACGAAGGTTGCCAGATGTGCAGCCTTCGTGGAGAGCACTCGGTAAGCGCGGCAAGAGAAAACGTGACGGAGTGCAGACGGTGTCGAGTTACTCCCACCTGCCATTGTGTGCAGAGAAGGCTAATTCTGCATCTTGAAAGAGAAAGACAATAGTGTGCTATGAAATCATGTAGAAATTCTGCTGAAGGTTGAGAAGGGGGAAAGCTAACCTCCTTCAAGTCACGAGACACGAAGGTTGCCAGATCACTAATTTCTAAAAAAACGTTGCCAGATATTTTATCTCAATTCTGTAATCAACCACAGTGTTCGGATACTTTTTTGAGCGACTGTACCTATTCATTATGTCCTCATACACTTTTAATAATAGGATTTCTTTCACAACCAGGATAATTGTTATTAATAAATACAATGCCCGTTCAATCAATTCTGGTGTTCAGGATTTTGTAACCCCTCTGGCTACCAGAAGTCATTCATAAATAAATAAGTAAATTAATAAATAATGTTAATAATACTTGGTTAACCTAGGTAAAATTTGATAAATCAGTATTATTAGTGTTGTATTATTTGAGCCGCCCTTTTCTTGCACGTAAATGGGCTAAATGGCCAGGAGTCTAGGACCTATAGGTCTCAGAGAAGGTTGGGGAATGAGATCCACTGGATATAGGAGACAGATGGAAGCCTCCGGTGAAAGCCATCCAGGTTGTTATTTAGATTGCACAGCATATGTCTATCCGGTTTCTATATTGTCTATCCTTTGGAAAGGCATCGACCTTTCCAGGTTCAACGGTGTCTCCTTTCGGACCTAGAACGGATTGCAGTTATATTCTTTTAAATCTGTACCAGCGTTGAGAGTGATATATTCGAACCTGGGAACACAGATCAAGAGCCTGGCGCGCTACCGACTGAGACAACCATTTGTTTAGAAGAGAATGTCACAATCTCCCAAGGGAAAAGATGATTTTTGGAAAAGAAAGTCACGACTGCGAAAGGACAAGATGGAGTTGAATTGGTAGAGGTAGTTATAGATCAGATTATTACAATCTCTTGGAGGGTAAAATTAAGCTGAATACATTCCTCGAAGAACAAAACGGAGCTCTTTAGTCAGAGAACTATTTTGGAATAAGATGAAACATAGGCCTCGACCATGTTGAGTTTAGAAATATCTATAATGTGTATTGAGCTATTAAACTGACGTTCCATGATCCCGATCTCAGTCGTGTTAGGACTGAGATTTTCTCTGATTTTCTCTGCAGGTGAAAAAGTCAAGTGACGGTGGTCTTTGCATAGATGTCACAGCCGTGATTTTGCATGATCTACATGGTACCTGCAAGGTCTCTGGTTTTAATAACTGGTCAGCAGGTGCTTTCCTTCGATCTTGCTGAGATATTGCCTTCCTTATGAACTCTCAATTTAACATAAAACTGCAGCAAAAGAAAAAGTGCCAAAAATACTGATTAAAAGAGCCGAACAATTAACAGGATGACTGAGGTTAAACTCTGCGTATGCCATTCGGTAGTAAGAGACCTCATTGTCACACATTTCAGCTTTGATATTTAAATCTCATTTGGCATATTTCTCTCCAGAAGTTTATAAAAAAAATCTTTACCCTTACATTGACTTGTCGCATCAAAACAGACGCGCGAGTCACCTCACACGAAAGGGATATAAAAGAAAGTGCCGCAATGGGCTGTCTTTGGCATGGAGCCTTTATTTTCGCGAGCAGAATCGGTGTCAGCAGAGAGCAGCGCGGAGCGGTAACGCGCGTCACGTCCACACGAGCACGCTGCAGAGGTCGTGACCTGCCTCCCGAACACGAGCCGTAACTGTCCGCCTCTGGTGGATGCCTTTGTCAGGCAATCCGTGTTCTAGCTGCTCCGCCCGGCTCTTCTTTCATCTTCGGCTGACGGTAAACCTCTTCAGCCAACAATACTCCTGGGCGGATGGGCGGTCTCTTTCAGCACCCCCATCTGCACGGGCTCGCTGGAGAGCACTCGGTAAGCGCGGCAAGAGAAAACGTGACGGAGTGCAGACGGTGTCGAGTTACTCCCACCTGCCATTGTGTGCAGAGAAGGCTAATTCTGCATCTTGAAAGAGAAAGACAATAGTGTGCTATGAAATCATGTAGAAATTCTGCTGAAGGTTGAGAAGGGGGGAAGCTAACCTCCTTCAAGTGCATCTGCGTAATTCAAGAGATGGAACACAAGTCTCTCCGGTTCGTTGCCATGTGGGCGGAACTCAAGAGGTTGGAATGATCTATTTTTAGTTCCACTCGTGAGGAAGTGAAACAAGGGATGCACGATTTCATTTCCGCACGGTAAAGATAGCAACAAAGATAGTTTCGTGTTTCAGAATAACGCTGAAAAAACAAACTCGGATAAATTGCAATTTCGCATTCCACGATAATCTCGAAGAACCGGGTTTAACGAAGGGAACTTGGAGAAGAGGCAACTGTATTAGGGAATTTGTTTTTCAGCAAATGTCGGTAGTCTCTTTGAGAACACAAGTCAGCGCTTCTGTACAGGTCATTTGAGAAGAATGATTCCGAGCTCAATTAAGTTCTTTCATATTCAGAAGAACATTGGAATGTTGTGAGAAGGAATCCTAGAGATTGTCTCCAACATTTCTGAGCATTGCGTGGAAGTAGCATTATAAAACAGGGCCTAGCATCAGGGAGACTATTACGCTAAGTCAAGACTGTAGCGTGGCATTTCACCGCCTGAGGTGATGTTATGCAACTTGCTTTCGGAGGAGATTCGAGTTCGAGCTTTCTTTCCAATAAAAATGGTGGTTTGCGGCCATTTTTATTAAGTTGTGCCAATAGCAACTCAGGTACAAAACTCAGTATCTTCTTTAATAAGCTTTTTTATGAAAAAAAAAATGCAACTGAAGATAATTTAAAGATCTGAATGAAGTGTATTTAAATTTCGTTTTACAACAATATGCATTAATTTTTCAGAGTTGTGGAAGCTGAAACATTTAGCAAGTTAGCTTTCAAAAATTATTCAAAATTGGCGAGAATGACAATTATTTCGCAAACTGAGGAAAATAGTCTTATACATATTAATAAAGTGTAGTATAACGATTATTAGTCTGGTTTTTACTTGTTTTATTAACTTTGAAGCAGTTATTTAATCTGTCACTGTTCCAATTTCTAGAACTCTCAAAATACTGAACGCATATTGTTGAAAGTAGAGATTTGAAAATTTTTTTGAGATTAGTCACATTTTAAGCTCAGTCACATTTTTTTCATAAGAAGTTACTGAGCTCTGTATTTGAGTTACTATTGGCATAGCATGGAACTGCACCTAATAAGGTGGCCGATCAATGTATTTGGAGCTATTTTTGTTTTAGTAATTTCAGTAAAAAATACGAAAAGGAAAGGATTATTCTTAGTTTTATTTTTGTACCCCCTTCCCCTCACTAGGTCATATTTATAAGCAGCATAAAAGAAATAAATAAAATAATATTTTGTGGATTCAACCCCCTTGTCCTTATAAATACGATAAACAAAACGCAAAGATTGCATTTTTGTGATTAGGGTGCTAAACTGCTGATTAAAAGGGACCTAGGATTGAGCCCTGGAGAAGGAATAGATGTTTTCATTGTATTTTCTTTCAGTTAAAGTCTCGCTTTCCTCACAGATCATCTCTAATTTGTATTATAATACAGGTTCCTGTAAGTGCTCTATGGTAATGGGGTGGCTCAGTCGGTATCGCGCCAGGCTCGTAATCTGTAGTTCCCAGGTTCGAGTCCCAGCTTCGTCAGCGTTGAGATTTATCTCCGCAAAATTCCCCGCCCTGCCCACGGTCAGTAGGGGACACCGATGGGCTTGGAAGGACAGCCATCCGTCGGATGGGACATTAAGTTCTGGTCCCTTGTGCGGGACAGCCATATCCTGTGCACGTTAAAGAACACGCTGGATGTCTTTGACGGGAGGCTACCTTCTGTCTCCCAACAGCTGTTCTAGTGGGTCCCCTCCCCCAACCTTATCTGAGCCTTTGAGGTCCATGTGACCTGGTCATTTAGCCCATGGTGTGCAAAAACGTGCCTCTCACAGGTTGGGTTGGGTTGTTTTACCTCTGAGCGGCACTTTTTTGCACACCATGGGCTAAATGGCCAGGTCACATGGACCCCGAAGGCTCAGAGAAGGTTGGGGGAGGGGACCCACTGGAACAGCTGTTGGGAGACAGATGGTAGCCTCCCGTCAAGGCCATCCAGCGTGTTCTTTAACGTGCACAGGGTGTGGCCCCCATTCTTAGGCTGGCGGATGGACATGTACTACGTCGTCGTTGGAAGAAATTGTCGGTTCCCTGTGGGTTCCGCAGCTACTTGAGAGATCGATTCCAAAATTTGGTGTAGTAGTCTCATTTAGTTGAAGCCCTATTGGGTTAACTGCTCGGGTTCCTATCTGTCGTAGGTCCGAAGTGATCCCTCGAAAATTCCTCAGTGCGCTGCCATCGCCTACCTTGTCAATGGAGTCCTACGATGTGAGTAATACAGTCGCTCAAAAAAATATCCGAACACTATGGTTGATTACAGAATTCAGGAATTCAGGAAAAATATCTGGCAACGATATTTTTAGAAATTAGTGATCTGACAACCTTCGTGTCACGTGACACGAAGGTTGCTAGATCACTAATTTCTAAAAAAAATTGTTGTTGATATTCTTTCTGAATTCTATAATCAACCATAGTATTCAGATACTTTTTTGAGCGACTGTACGCCAACTGCGAAAAGCTGTGAATGAAGTTATCGATAGGAAAAATTACCAGTGGACATAGATTTCGCGCTAAAACTTTTGGCGTGGATTTAACTAGTATTATAAATATCTGACGTGACTTTACCTAAGATTGTTAAGAGGATCCAAGTTAAAATATTTTTTATAATAAATTATGAGTAACAGTTAGGAGGATTTTTTGGGGGTTGTTTTACCTCTGAGCGGCACTTTTTTGCACACCAAGGGCTAAATGGCCAGGTCACATGGACTCGGAAAGCTCAGAGAAGATTGGGGAAGGGGACTCACTAGAACAGATGTTGTGAGACAGATGGTAGCCTCCCGTCATCTAGCGGACATCCATCCAGCGTCTCTTTAACGTGCACAGGGTATGGCTCTCCCGCGTACGGAGCCACGGCTTAAAGCCCCATCCGACGGAAAAAGGCCTTTCCAAGCCCATCGGTGTCCCCTACTGACCGTGGACTGGGCGGGGAATTTTGCGGAGACAAATCCCAGCTGACCCAGCTGGAACTCGAACCTGCGAACTACAGATTACGAGTTGTTGGGTTGTTTTACCTCTGAGCGGCACTTTTTTGCACACCATGGGCTAAATGGCCAGGTCACATGGACCCCGAAGACTCAGAGAAGGTTGAGGGAGGGGACCCACTGGAACAGCTGTTGGGAGACAGATGGTAGCCTCCCGTCAAGGCCATCCAGCGTGTTCTTTAACGTGCACAGGGAATGGCTCTCCCGCACACGGGGCCACGGCTTAACGTCCCATCCGACGGACGGCGGCTTTTCCAAGCCCATCGGTGTCCCCTACTGACCGTGGGCAGGGCGGGGAATTTTTGCGGAGATAAATCTCAACGCTGACCCCAGCTGGGACTCGAACCTGGGAACTACAGATTACGAGCCTGGCGCGCTACCGAATGAGCCACCCCCGCCCCGAGTTAGGAGCAGATTCATTTCCTCTATGCTATGTGAAACACAATTTCTTATACATAGCATAGAGCTATATTTTTTGTTATATCTTCCCTTTAGTGTTGTTTCAAAATAAATTCTTTCGAAATATGTCTAGTATGTTTACTATTTTATTGTCTATATTCCGGTTATTAAAATTTTCTATGGCTCCGTTGCTCCCTTTTACACTATGCTATATTTTTTCTGTCTCTTTACAATATTGTACAGTATTAAATACAATAACATTTCTAATACATGCAATATACTATCATATACAATATCGAAAACACAATATCGTTAAAATATCAATTGTGTTTGCTTCAAAGTGACTGGTAAGTTATTAAGTATTTGTAGTTTGAAGTAGGAAGCTGCGAATACCTCACTTAGCTAGTTGGGCACCGCCAAGCCTAAACTAGAATAATGTGTCTCAGGCAGACCATATTGGCTCTTGAAAAAGTCCACTTGAAAAAGTGGTGCCTGAAGTTCCTACCAGCATCGGTGACTTCAGCGGAGAAGGAACAGGTCTTTGCCCCATGCCTGCGATCAGGGGGCTGTTTGATATTGTGACCCTACCTATCTCAATACACCTAGTTTCTTTAAAAATCCTACTAATCAATTTCTCTCTGCAAGAACGTGGAACGTGAGGACATTATATAGAGATTATTCTATTGATGTCCTCATGCATTAAAGACTTGAATGTTATATGCTGTTATGTATCTATTGAGGGTGCCGATGAGGATGAGAAGGATAGGTTTTACGGACAACTTCAGGATATTTTGAATACTGTCAAGAAAGGAGATATTACGCCTTGTTCTAGGTAACTTCAATGCCAAAGTTGGTACTGACTCTGACCTTTGGGGAGGAGTAATAGGCCCTTTTGGTATTGGTAGCTGCAATTTCAGGGGCAATGTCTCTTACAGGTAAGTAAACTCAATGGATTCGGAATAACTAACACATATTACAAACACCGCGACATACATAAGTATACATGGGTTTCACCTGATGGGCTGCATAAGAATATGATTGATTATATATTAATTAACAGCAAATGGGCTAGTTCTGTTAGGAATACCAGGGCATATAGGGGAGCTGAAATTGGATCTGACCATTACCTTGTTAAAAGTGTCTTGCAACTTAAATTTAAAAAAGTGTTTTGCTAGGGTTACAAAAATTGCCTTTAATACAGAAGCTCTGAAAGACCCAGTTATAGCCAAAGCTTACCATGATAGGTTATTTAGTCATTATGACAGTCATGGTTTGCTTACTACTGAAGTTGAGGAAGAATGGGACCATTTCAAACAGGCTTTTTTAAACACTAACAGCACTCTTTTAGGAAAAAAGGAGCAGAGGAGGCAGAATTGTTTGAGTGATAAGGCTCTTGAGCTTATTTCAGAAAGAAAGAACTGCAGGAATGACCTTAATCAATAACCTACTAGTCCTAATAGAAAGGATTACAGAGAGCTTAATAGACGTGTAAAGGATCAGTTAGCTACTGATAAGAATCTTTAGCTTGATGGTTTGGCTGACATAGCCGAGGAAGCAACTAGGCAGCACAAGAGTAGAGAGCTTTACCAGATAGTTAATGTTTTATGTGGTAGAAAACGGGCAGGCATACAGGGATTGAAGGATTAACAAGGTAAGGTTATAGAAGGGGAGGATTCTGTCATGGCTAGGTGAGCTGAGCATTTTAATGATGTTCTAAACAATGTGGTTAGTTCTACTACCATTGTTTGTAATGATGATAGATGCATTGGTGGCTTTAATGTTGGCCCTAGAACACAATCTGAAGTTAGTTTGGCTATTTCTAAACTTAAAATTCATAAATCCCCAGGGGTAGATGAAATTACTAAGGAAATGCTTAGAGCTGGGAATGTTTCGGTTACCACTTGGATGACTGAAATTCTGAATATCTTTTATGATAAAGGTATGGTTCCTAAAGATTTTACCAGAGCTATTATTATCCCTATTTTCAAAAAAGGTGATCGCAGTTCTTGTGATAACTATAGGGGTATCTGCCTACTCTCTGTTCCAGATAAAGTTCTTTCCATGATTGTGCTTAATAGAATTAAGAATTTGGTTAACAGTCAATTGCGTGATGAGCAATGTGGATACAGAAGTGGTAGGAGGATGTATGGATCAGATATTTTCTCTTAGGCAGATTCTTGAGAAATGTTTAGAGTTTCAAAAACCCTTGGTTGCTAGCTTTGTTGATTTCAAAAAGGCTTTCGAATCTGTTGATCGTCATAATTTGTGGTTGATTGTGAAATCATATGGTATACCAGACAAGTTAGTTAACATAATGAAAGCTCTCTATAATAACACTGAGACGTGTGTGAGAGTTGGTAAGGCTTGTAGCAATTGGTTTTAGCATTACTTCTGGTGTACGACAAGGGTGCATTTTGTCTCCTTTTCTCTTTAGCCTGGTTATTGATTATGTTATGCGAAATTCACTTCAAGGTAAAGATTTTGGCCTTAAATAGACTGGAGATACGAAAATTTCTGATTTAAACTATGCTGATGATTTGGCCCTTTTGGCGAGTGATGTTGATGAGATGAACTCTTTCATTAGAGCTCTTGATGAGACTGGTAGTAGAGTAGGTTTGGTTATAAACAGAGAGAAAACTAAAGTGATGAAAATTGGTCAGGCAGGCTGTGATTCAATTAATCTGAATGGTTGCAGTCTTGAGCAGGTGTCACAGTTTAATTATCTTGGGAGCTATGTAACAGATACTGGTGATGTGCGGCATGGGATTAACTGACGAATAGGGTTTGCTGCCGAGACTTTGAAGAATCTATGGAGAGTGTGGATAAATAGGCGTATACACCTAAAAACTAAAATTAGTTTGTATAATAGTTTGGTTCTTTCTAGGGTTAGTTATGGTAGTGAAACTTGGACACTTTGTAAACAAGATGAGAGGAAACTAGATGCTTTTTATTCTAGATGCTTAGGTAGTATCTTGGGTATTAGGTGGTTTAACTTTGTAACTAATGATGAGGTTAGGCAAAGGAATTTGCAACCTCCTTTAAGCAGCATATTGTGCAGAGAGAGACTCCGCTGGTTTGGCCATGTTGCCCGTATGGATAATCATAGTTTGACGAATAGGGTTTTGAAGAGTGTGCCTAAAGGCCTCAGAAAGAGGGGGAGACCTAGGAGGCAGACAATGTAAAACAGGATCTTGTTAGAATTGGTGTGCAGTGGCCGGATGCAGCATATGTAGCTCAGGACAGATCTGCCTGGAGAATTAAACTGCACGGTCTTGGCGGACCTCCTAGCCCATGGCTGCTTGATGACGACGACGACGACGATGATGATGATGATGATGCTGTGTGCCCGATCATAAAATGTTTGCGCGACTACACCGCCAGCTGTCTGAGGTAGGCACCTTCCACATGAGTCGACATGATGCTGGACAAGCACGGATGGTCAGAATACCAGCTATGAGCGAGGACATCTTGCACGGATGGTCAGAAATCCAGCTATGAGTAAGGACATAAAACATGATGATGGATTGCGGCATTTAAGAGCCGCAATCCGCGCTGGAACGCTGGCGAATTTCATGCGTATGGTGACATCTTGCGTATGGTGACAGATATCCCAGGTACAAGCACGCAATCCGCCACCCGGAGCCTGGGTGTGCATCGGAACAGTGTCTGCCGAGTACTGCAGGAAGAAGGGCTACACCCCTATCACTTGCAGCGAGTGCAGGCATTGACAGCTGTTGATTATCCCCTGCTCAGGGATTTCACCTAGTGGTTCCTGCAGCAAAGTTCCCTGCGCATGTGCTCTTTACGGATGAATCAACATTCTCACGTGAAGTCGTAGTGAATGTCCATAATGCGCATTTGTGGTCGGCCCAGAACCCCCATGGTACACGTCCAAATTCGAAACAGCAACGGTTCACCGTCAATGTCTGGGAGGGGGTCGTGCATGACTACTTAATTGAATCCTACCTACTGCCGGACCACCTCAATGGGCGAACGTACCATATTTTTCTGCAACAGGTTTTGCCGGAATTGCTTCAGGATATTCCAGCCGCAATCCGCGCCAGTATGTGGTTCCAGCACGATGGGGCACCCGCCGATTTCAGCATGGACGTGCGTCAGCATCTTCATACCACATTTGGGAACCGATGGATTGGGCGCGGTGGTCCCATCCCGTGGCCCCCCAGATCGCCCGATCTTTCTTGTATCAATTTCTTTCTGTGGGGACATTGGAAGAGTGTCGTGTAGGAGACGCCCGTGCAGTCTGCGGAGGATCTGGTAGCCCGACTGTCCGTCGCAGCCGCCGATGTGGGCGACAAGCCCGGTGTTTACGAGCAGGTACGCTGATCACTACTCCGCCGTTGTGCCACCTGTATCAACGTTGGTGGGCGGACGTTTGAGCATTTGTTGTAATGATGTCCAATAAATGTCACTCTGGAAACCTCTGTGTCTGTCCTTCATTTCCGACTCCTCACTGCATTTGCGGCCGCATATTCTATGACGAATATTAGTGGGTTTGGTGTGTACTACCATCCCCTCACGTTTGGGCCATTAATTCAGGGAGAATTCCAGGTGGGTGATATACTTCACTGAATTTAATTGCAGTGAAGAGGGAAATCTGCATAGTATATGCGATTTATATATTGCTGCGATTAAAATACCTATGCAAAATTTATTTTACATCTAATAAAACTGAGCGAAATATGTTTGTGCGATGATGATCAGAAATGAATTGTCTTTTTATACAAAGTATTTTCTTCATCCCAACAGATTTTTGGAGACTACGAAATGAGTTAATTATCATGGATAAACTGGATTGAATTATTAATTAGGCAACTTATTATATCACTGCTGTTTACCATGTACTTATGAAGAAGAATGCAGGGAAATGTTTTAAATAACGTTATATTCGCAAAATTCTGCAATGACTAAAAAAAAAAGTGGACATGAGCTGAGCTTGTAGAACAGCTTTTATTGGCATCAACAGGTCGCAATTACTATATACAGCCCATAGTACCAATAAACACAGTTGGCTTGATGACATTAACAGATTGTAATTATATATATATTCCATAGCACCTATAAACAAAGTTGGCTTGCTGTCGCCAACAGATCGCAATCACTATATACGGTCCCTAATACCTGTGGTCACAGTTGGCTCGCTGGCATCGATAAATGGCGATTACTATATACAGTCCATAACATCTTGAGCCACAGTTGAATTGCTGGCATCAACAGGTCGCAATTACTATATACAGTCCGCAGTGCCTATAAAATTACCAGTGCCAGTATTCTAATCTACCGTTTCATAACTCTAAATCTGAAGGTCACTGATTCTCTTTGGGTAAGACACTATACAGGTTTGTTTATTTTTCATGTGTCCATTTTTTTACATTTTTAACACACGAAGGTAGAGTTGGGCTGTTTTACCTCTGAGCGGCACTTTTTTGCACACCGTGGGCTAAATGGCCAGGTCACATGGACCTCGAAGGCTCAGAGAAGGTTGGGGGAGGGGACCCACTGGAACAGCTGTTGGGAGACAGATGGTAGCCTCCCGTCAAGGCCATCCAGCGTGTTCTTTAACGTGCACAGGGTATGGCTCTCCCGCACACGGGGCCACGGCTTAACGTCCCATCCGACGGACGGCGGCCTTTCCAAGCCCATCGGTGTCCCCTACTGACCGTGGGCAGGGCGGGGAATTTTTTCGGAGATAAATCTCAACGCTGACCCAGCTGGGACTCGAACCTGGGAACTACAGATTACGAGCCTGGCGCGCTACCGACTGAGCCACCCCCGCCCCCAACACACGAAGGTAATGGAACAGTATGTATTCAAATATTGATATATAGGCTTATTTTAGAGTTTTACAGATGCTTGTCAAACTTTCGTGATCAGTGAAAGTCTGGGGAGAAACTCCTTCTTTTTCCATTTCTGTGCCATAAAAATGCAATATAAGAATTCTGTGCCCTAAGAATGCAATATAAGAATTCTGTGCCATAAAAATGCAATACAAGAATTCTGTGCCCTAAGAATGCAATAAAATAATTCTCTGCCAATAATAAAGTTCATTATATCGTAAATAAGAAAAGCAGCTTTTCAGAAATAGGATGTTAGTGGTAGTGCATATGTGTGGAGTATCAATGAGAAAAAAAAAAAATCGGCTATGTTGAACTCGTAAAAACAGTGTTGTTAACACAAATAGCAGTGTCGTTAGCATAAAGGGTTTGTAAGTCATTTAAAAGAAAAAATAATAATATTTTTAATCACATTTGATAAAATTCGGTGAAAATGGGAAAAGAAGTCTTATTATTTTTTGCGAGTGCACTTTTTCGAAAGCAGTCTTTTTTTTTTGTATAGTAAAGAAGTATCACTATCATATTCTTTATGCGTGGTAAAATTTAATTCTTAACTTTTGCTCAAGTGTTTTGAAGGATAAAACTTAGTTTCACAACTCATAGATTAGAGAAATTATATTGATATTTCTTTAGTGTTACTGAAAAACGATCTCTATTTTTTTTATATTCCTTTAATCAACAACATTCAAACCTTTTCAACAATTTCAGACATACATATAAGTTACTCTCAAATTTAATATTTTTTTAAAATTTCTTAATAAACACAACGGACGAAGATAACCTAGAATTTTTATATAGCTTGCCCTGGTTTCTTATACAACCACTTACACAATTCCATGCCTGGTCGCTCAGTAGTCTTGGATGCTAAACATTATACTTAGTATGATGGTTAGCGTATCATTATACGTGGTATATTCAATTATTTCTATGGGAAGTGACTTCGCTATTAAATATTACGTAGGTTTCCGTAAGTGTTGGAATACATTATAAATATTTGTAAGATCCAGGAAGATTGAAATCGTCAATGCATGTGATAATTTTTCCATAAAATTAACTTAAAAAAATATTTTATTCTTAAACGAATATTTTTCAAAGTTACAAACCTGAAAAAATTCAGTCCATAGTAAAAGAAGAGATTACTTGTTGACAAAGAATTTAAGAAATAATTTTCCTGAAAAAGAAAATGAGTTTTGCCGAGATTTGGACGTAGGTTCGAGTCCCACTGAAAGCAAAAATTCATTTTTTCAACAAAATGTTTTCTTGAAACCAGAAAAAAAGCTGGTTTTCGTTGGCATGAAACTTGGATGTTCAGTAAATTTATTTGATGTGTATATGTGCTTACGGAAATTCAGTGGCGTATCATTAGTTAATCATTCACTTCTGATTGCATTCCAACTTCTGATTGCATTCCACAAGAACTGTCAAAGCTTCACTTGTGCAGTCTCATAATTTCTCTTTTGCTTCTTTATTTGTTGCAAACTCACTCTTTGCCAATGGAGAACCTACATACTTCTATGACGGATCCAGAAAAATTTGACACGGTGGGGCACAAAATACAAACATCACAGTCACACTAAGTATTTGCGTATTGTGGGTTACCTGAAAAGCAATACGGGAGCTTACGTTTTACCAATCAAGTGATAAGTTACTGTACACTTTCAGTTACCTTTATGGGTTGGGTTGTTTTACCTCTGAGCGGCACTTTTTTGCACACCATGGGCTAAATGGCCAGGTCACAAGGACCCCGAAGGCTCAGAGAAGGTTGGGGGAGGGGACCCACTAGAACAGCTGTTGGGAGACAGATGGTAGCCTCCCGTCAAGGGCATCCAGCGTGTTCTTTAACGTGCACAGGGTATGACTCTCCCGCACACGGACCACGGCTTAACGTCCCATCCGACGGACGGCGGCCTTTCCAAGCCCATCGGTGTCCCCTACTGACCGTGGGCAGGGCGGGGAATTTTGCGGAGATAAATCTCAACGCTGACCCAGCTGGGACTCGAACCTGGGACCTACAGATTACGAGCCTGGCACGCTACCGACTAAGCCACCCCCGCCCCAAACAGCGATGCCTTACCTGGGGTATGCGTATTGTGAATGAATGGAATGAATTAATAGCAATAAGTAAATTAACAGTTTTCCCGGGGTGGGGGAAAAGGAACACGCGCTGGTTTGAATCAAACTCTAATTTATTTAGACATTTCTCAAACGACGATTTTAACTTTGGCCGTTGCAATGAAATTATAAGACTTTCGATCGATGAAAATTTGTCAGATGAATTGACTGTTCTGGAAAATATACCAGTTGTTCTGGAAAATATACCAGGAAAATATACCAGTTTTTTTAACAGATTTTAATAGGACTTATAGCCATATGCTTTACTGCCCAAGGTATACACCGAAGAGCCGAAACATTATAACCACCTGCTTAATATGATGTTGGTCCTTCACGTGCCACTAAAACAACTCTTACCCGGCGAGGCATGGACGCTACAAGACTTCTAAAGGTATCTTGTGATCTGGTACCAACACGTTACCAGCAGATCCTTTAACTCTTGTAAGTTACGTGATTGAGCCGCCTCAGATCGGATATGCTGTTCCAACACAAACCACAGAATTCGATTGGATTGATATCTGGGGAATTTTGAGGCCAATACCTGGAAGTCTTCCTCATGTTCCGTGAACCATTCTCGAACAATCCGGACAGTGTCGCATGGCGCATTATCCTGCTGAAAGAAGGCATTACTAGAGGGACATACCGTTTCCATGAAAGGATGTACAGTCGTTAAAAAAAATATCCGAACACTATGGTTGATTAAAGAATTCAGAAAAAAATCGTTGCCAGATATTTTTTCGGAATTCTGTAATTAACCATAGTGTTCTGATATTTTTTTGAGCGACTGTACCTGGTCTGCAATGATGTTTAGGTAGATGTTAGACGTCATAGTTTCCTGTACATGAATGACTGTCCGAGGGTTTTACAGCTGTCAGTTCACTGAACAGCAGAACATTGGCCAAAGCATTACACTTCCTCCACCGGCTTGTTTTCGTCCCACGGTCATCCTGGTGCCAACACTTACCCAGATAAACGACGCACACATACCCTGCTGTCCACATGGTGCAACAGGAAACTAGACACATTGGACCAAACGATCTTCTTCCAATCATTCAAGGTCTAGTTTTGATGCTAGCGTGCCCATTGTAGGCGCTTTCGACGGTGAACCGAGGTTAGCATGGGCACTCATAGCAGCTGCGGCTACGCAGCACCATTTTCAGCAAGGTTCGATGCATTTTGTGTTGTGACACATTACTACAGTCACCAGCATTCAAATTACGGGCGAGTTACACTACAATATCCCTTCTGTTGGCTTGTACCATACGGGATAGCCTTCGCTCACTTCTAGCATCGGTGAGTTGGGTTGGGTTGTTTTACCTCTGAGCGAGACTTTTTTGCACACCATGGGCTAAATGCCAGGTCACATGGACCCCGAAGGCTCAGAAAAGGTTGGGGAGGGGACCCACTGGAACAGCTGTTGGGAGACAGATGGTAGTCTCCCGTCAAGGCCATCCAGCGGGTTCTTTAACGTGCACAGGGTATGGCTCTCCCGCACACGGGGCCACGGCTTAATGTCCCATCCGATGGACGGCGGCCTTTCCAAGCCCATCGGTGTCCCCTACTGACCGTGGGCAGCATCGGTGAGTCGTGGTCGGCCTACAACTTGCCGGCAGTACGTGTTTTTTTCCCTCCTTGGACCACTTTTCGAAGGGATGTTCATAGTCAGTCGTGATTAGAACTTTTTGAAGGTACTAACCACGGCTGACTGTGAAAACAAAAGCCTTGCCGTCTCGGAAATGCTCTGACCCAGTAGTCTAGCCATTTCAATTTGGCCTTTGTCAAACTCATTTAAATCAGCTGCCTTTCCCATCTGAAGAAAAAAAATAACACTGATTAACAAAGCTTAGTATCAGGTGTTATTTATACCATTTCATGACCTTCACTCGCGCCGTCGTTTACCTGCAATTGCTTTGATTTGCATAAAGACGCGCTGGTCACAATTTGGGTTGTTTTTCCTCTGAGCGGCACTTTTTTGCACACCATGGGCTAAATGGCCAGGTTACATGGACCCCGTAGGCTCAGAGAAGGTTGGGGGAGTGGACCCACTGGAACAGCTGTTGGGAGACAGATGGTAGTCTCCCGTCAAGGCCATCCAGCGTGTTATTTAACGTGCACAGGGTATGGCTCTCCCGCACACGGGGCCACGGCTTAACGTCCCATCCGACGGACGGCGGCCTTTCCAAGCCCATCGGTGTCCCCTACTGACCGTGGGCAGGGCGGGGAATTTTGCGGAGATAAATCTCAACGCTGACCCTGCTGGGACTCGAACCTGGGAACTACAGATTACGAGCCTGGCGCGCTACCGACTGAGCCATCCCCGCCCCGCTGGTCACAATACTTTGTCTCTTCGGTGTATGTGGGATAGTTATAATAATTTCCGATTGATAATCTCCACTGTGGCATTTGATGGCTCGTGGTATTTGCTGAAAATCTTGTCTCAGATATTTTTATTTTGCCTCTCCTCTCCTCGGCGAGAAATATTAATTCAATTTTTTCATTGCCAGAGGGGAAAGGTTTTTGCTCGCAACCACGTGAGCACCTAGTGCGGTCTCCGTTACCGTCAACTGGCAGCCGCAAAGTGAAGCGGCCTTAAACCCAATCCATGTCTGCCAAAACGGATAAGTAAATGAACAGAGTGGCGGCAGCGGCATCATCGAAGACGCTGCCATTGCAACCCCTCTGCCTGTCACCATAAGCGAACTTGCCGGGCCTGCTAACACGTTATCGGAACGATAAAACCATTAGCTGTGTCCGTAAAGAGAACGGTGCAGAGGCAGGCAGCTTCGATGGCTGCCATCGCTGAAACGTCACATTTCACCCTCGCCCGCTCGTCAGCTGCGTAATGACTGGAGGGGCGCCTTGCTGACGGTGCGGAGCGCGCGACTCGGGGAAGAGATGTTCGACTTCACTGGAATCTAATATTTTCTCTAATGAAATAGCTGTAACGATCATCAATCGTCAGTCATTATAGATACTCTCGACGGGTAGAGCAGTGCTCCTCGGCTCGTTGTTACTCATCCCACAGTACGCTCTTTATTTTCCATTAGCCATATAAAACATTCTTTCCACCCAAACTCACAAATTATGGAGGTGTTCTTGCGGCGCTTTTTCTGCTACATCGATTCAGATAAAAATGTAGATAATCGCAGTTCATCATTCATCATAACTCGTACAGAGTGGATTCTCGAGGATTCAAATATTGAAGCATTCTTTTGCATTTAGTGTTCTCGCCAATATTCATAAATAATGACTCCCAAATAACCTTCTTCGCCCTGCGTACATATTTTCAAATTTCAACGCATAAAATATTATTTAATATTTTTTCCCTTACAAAGCATTCCGATACATTTCGCTCAAAATACATTTCGTTTCCAAGTAATCACTTTTTTTTTCTCCCTTGAGAAGAACAATATATCGAACCGATGGAAAAATAATTTAAAAATTTAGCGGTTTCATTCTTTTCGTTTTGTTTTCATCACAGTCAGTTTCCTGCCGCATTTTTCACTTTCCGAAGCACTTTTTTTCGCAAGTGTTCAACTTGTATTTTCTCCCTTACAAATTCCGATTTATCATTAAAATATTTTGAATTTGCAAACTCAATAGAGCTTCTACTGTAGGATACATCCGTCCTTTGTGCCGTCTGGGCCAGCGCTGAGAGTTATCTGCAAAACTCACCGCCATGTCCTCGGTCAGGAAGGGACACCAATGGGATTGGAAAAGCAGCCGTAGGTCGGATGAGACGTAAACTCGTGGTACCCTGTGAGGAAGATTTGGGTTGGGTTGTTTTACCTCTGAGCGGCACCTTTTTGCACACCATGGGCTAAATGGCCATGTCACAAGGACCCCGAAGGCTCAGAGAAGGTTGGGGGAGGGTACCCACTGGAACAGCAGTTGGGAGACAGATGGTAGCCTCCCGTCAAGGCCATCCAGCGTGTTCTTTAACGTGCACAGGGTATGGCTCTCCCGCACACGGGGCCACGGCTTAACGTCCCATCCGATGGACGACGGCCTTTCCAAGCCCATCGGTGTCCACTACTGACCGTGGGCAGGGCGGGGGAATTTTGCGGAGATAAATCTCAACGCTGACCCAGCTGGGACTCGAACCTGGGAACTACAGATTACGAGCCTGGCGCGCTACCAACTGAGCCACCCCCGCCCCTCCTGGGTCTGGAATCTCAACTGTGAAATGAGATGACTTCGCTAACCCTCCCTCTGCCCTCGGCAACAGAGGAAGACAGTATTATCTTCCTCTGTTGGAGTGTTAGCAGAAAGGTGCATCGACTTTAGACAGATACCAAAATGGATTATTAGAAAATACGCTGGATGATCTGGATGGAAGTCTTCCACATCTCTCCTAAAAGCTTTCCAGTGGCTCTCTTTTCCCCAGTGACTTGAGCTAACCATTTGTGAGCAAAAAAAGGACCTCTCAAGAGTAAAATGTCTCAACTTTTTGGTTGGCTAAGACAAACTGCCACGTCTATTACTACTTAATTTTTTATTCGCAGCTTATGTTATCCAACGTCTTTCACAACTTGTGTTGAGGCTAACACAAGTTGCGCCACAAGTTTTTTTTTTTAGATTGAAGTTGATAAAAAAACTTGAGTTGCAACATAAGTTTTTTCAAACATTCAAGAATTATTGGTTTGACACTTTCGATGCATTTAAGCATTTTTTTTATTCAATAGTGGAGGCCCACTTTTTCTTCGCAGATGCAATCTATTGCTTTAGGATTTAAACTTTAAGTTTCTTAAAAAAAAAACTTTTGGATGATAAGATTAACTAACCTCCCCCCCCCCCGCCCTTGGTCAGTAGGGGACACCGATCGGTTGGAGATCCCGCCGTCCGTCAGATGGAACGTTAAGCCGTGACCCTGTGTGCGGAAGAGCCATACTCTGTGCACTTTAAAGAACACGCTGTATAGTCTTGAAGGGGGTCTACTAACTGTCTCCCATCATCTATCTACTAGTGGATCTCTGTTCCCAATCTTCTCTGAGCCTTTGGGGTCCTTGTGACGAGACCATTTAACTCATATGCGAAAAGGTACCACTGAGACGTAAAACAACTCAACCAAAAGCAATAACCTGATTTTCAGCCAGACCCTGTTATGTTCAATACATCCTTCTTATCAAGTTCACGCTTGCTTTTTGTGTGTGTGAAATTTTGCGTTTTCGTGAATAAGATTCACTAGCTCTCGAATTCAGAAATTTCCTCTGTGGTTACCTTACAACGTGTAGATAATATCCCATTAGTATTATTATCCATTGAGTGTTTCGTTTCATGAGCTTAGATCTGCAATGATGAGGAATTCACCAGCCTCCTAATCAGTGACAAATTTTATCCGATTTTAAAACACGAACTTTGTGATTTCGGGTATATTTCTATGAGATTTTCATCCGCTATCAGCACATGAGAATGGATTTTTTCATCCCTTAGCAGTATTCCCATATCCCAAAATAGCAGTCACCATCAGAAAAAAAATATATATATACCTTTCCTATATTTCAATCTCGACTTATTTTCTACTTAATGATCTTATTATTTTCTGAACGTCTTCCTGATGCTATTGTTTTTTGTCGGAAATATATTTTTATTCTCCATTCAAAAGAAACGGTAAAAATAAAATGATCCTCAACTCCACTATATCCGAGTTCAATAACTGAAATGCATTGATGCCAATTAGATGTCGGTATGTATCATAGTTTGTTTCTGATCTTCATTTCCAAGTTCACGAGGAAGAGCCAAAGAGATAGAAAGTCTTCCGCAGCAAAGTCCACATTTTAGCTTGTTTATAAATGGCCACAATGAATTAACCTCCTTGTGCATGCAACGGAATCTTACTCTACATTCATAACGAAGTGTCAGCTTCGTTTCATTTTCTTTGTTCCCATTTCTAAAGGCAGAAATAAATTTCCGATTCTCTGCTAGTCTGTGCACGCAGGCCACGATCCCGGACGGTGGTCTTCACGCTCCGCTGAGCGTGCATATGGCTCGTCGCCCGATGTAGGGACAGCCGCGGATTACGAGGCTCACGCCGTTAAGCCTCGGTTCGGATTCCGTGCTTGTTTCGCACATACTGTAGCAGATATCGATTCAGACTACGAGTTGGAATTTCGAGTATGTTTCCGAAGAGAGCACGCTTCTAAAGTAATGCATTTCTATTGATTTGGTAAGGGAATCGCTGGTAAGGGAAGATGACGGACAGTTGTCGTTAGAGCTTGTCAGGGGAGTTTTTCTTCTTTTTGGATCAGCATCTAATCAAGAAAAGAAGCTCGCCCTTCGAGATCCGCATCAGAAGCCATCGAGGCTATCTTGCTGAATGAGAACAGATGATGTATCAGAGGAATCTTTGGACTTTATACACACTGAATCCTAAATCAGGAGATTCTTTTGGGAAGGGACAATAGTAATACTAGGAAAAGGATGACCAGTTGTTGTTAAGAACTGTCACAGGTTCTAGGCATTTAAGCTTTTAAAAACGAATGGAAATACATATCTTTTATTTAGTAGGCTCTTAATAATATTGTCAAATGCTTTGCAGAAATGAAACCGCCAAAAGACCCATAGATTTCAGATTTTCTTCCAGAAAATGTTTTGGAAGGAACAGTTCTTAGAGCAGGAATGTATAAATCAAACCCAGGGTCATCTGATCGACCTTTATTTGAACCAAACGGGCCACAGTCTTTTATATCACACGTCGCTCATGTAGCATCTAGGCCTTAGCAATTAAAATATTCTAAATGGTCAAGTATAGAATTTACGTTTTTTATTTTGGTCCTCTGACGAAGAACTGCTAAAAGAATCAAAAATTGCTTCTTGAAGTTAGATGCCATTAAGAAGAAAAATATTGCTTAAGCTTTTATTGTCGCAACTTAATAAATTTAACTCTAGTGATTCGTTCTGGGCCACCCCCAACCCAAGATTTTCTCGAGTTTGGGCAACGACATAAATTTTATTTATTTTACGTTTATTTTTGTCATTTGTTTTTATCATATATTTATAGAAAATGATATATGTTAGATGCTTCAAATAATTGCTGTACTTAAGTTTTCATCTCTTATATTAGGAAGTTAATGGGCAAAATTACTACCTTAAATATTAATCGCGAAATTTCACAAGCAACGGTTCACAACACCAACCCTCGCCTAAGTGTTTCTTAAGTGCCGCTTTAATACATCAATGCATGTAGTTTCTAAGTGCTGTTTTAATGCCTCAATGTGTGTAGTTTCTTAAGTGCTGTTTTAATGCCTCAGTGTATGCAGTTTCTTAAGTGCTGCTTTAATGCCTCAATGTGTGTAGTTTCTTAAGTGCTGTTTTAATGCCTCAGTGTATGCAGTTTCTTAAGTGCTGCTTTAATGCCTCAATGTGTGTAGTTTCGTAAGTGCTGTTTTAATGCCTCAGTGTATGCAGTTTCTTAAGTGCTGCTTTAATGCCTCAATGTGTGTAGTTTCTTAAGTGCTGCTTTAATGCCTCAATGTGTGTAGTTTCTTAAGTGCTGCTTTAATGCCTCAGTGTATGCAGTTTCTTAAGTGCTGCTTTAATGCCTCAATGTGTGTAGTTTCTTAAGTGCTGCTTTAATGCCTCAATGTGTGTAGTTTCTTAAGTGCTGCTTTAATGCCTCAATGTGTGTAGTTTCTTAAGTGCTGTTTTAATTCCTCAGTGTATGCAGTTTCTTAAGTGCTGCTTTAATGCCTCAATGTGTGTAGTTTCTTAAGTGCTGTTTTAATGCCTCAGTGTATGCAGTTTCTTAAGTGCTGCTTTAATGCCTCAATGTGTGTAGTTTCTTAAGTGCTGTTTTAATGCCTCAGCGTATGCAGTTTCTTAAGTGCTGCTTTAATGCCTCAATGTGTGTAGTTTCTTAAGTGCTGTTTTAATGCCTCAGTGTATGCAGTTTCTTAAGTGCTGCTTTAATGCCTCAATGTGTGTAGTTTCTTAAGTGCTGCTTTAATGCCTCAATGTGTGTAGTTTCTTAAGTGCTGCTTTAATGCCTCAATGTGTGTAGTTTCTTAAGTGCTGCTTTAATGCCTCAATGTGTGTAGTTTCTTAAGTGCTGTTTTAATGCCTCAGTGTATGCAGTTTCTTAAGTGCTGCTTTAATGCCTCAATGTGTGTAGTTTCTTAAGTGCTGTTTTAATGCCTCAGTGTATGCAGTTTCTTAAGTGCTGTTTTAATGCCTCAGTGTATGCAGTTTCTTAAGTGCTGCTTTAATGCCTCAATGTGTGTAGTTTCTTAAGTGCTGTTTTAATGCCTCAGTGTATGCAGTTTCTTAAGTGCTGCTTTAATGCCTCAATGTGTGTAGTTTCTTAAGTGCTGCTTTAATGCCTCAATGTGTGTAGTTTCTTAAGTGCTGTTTTAATGCCTCAGCGTATGCAGTTTCTTAAGTGCTGCTTTAATGCCTCAATGTGTGTAGTTTCTTAAGTGCTGTTTTAATGCCTCAGTGTATTCAGTTTCTTAAGTGCTGCTTTAATGCCTCAATGTGTGTAGTTTCTTAAGTGCTGTTTTAATGCCTCAGTGTATGCAGTTTCTTAAATGCTACTTTAATGCCTCAATGTATGTAGTTTCTTAAGTGCTGTTTTAATGCCACAATTCAGAGTGTTTCGAGGTTTAAGATAAATTTACTGTTATGGAATTTTATTTTTGAAGAAACTTAAGCAATGAAAACATATTTTAACCGAAGAAATCTACCGAATCCATATTTAAAGAAAAAATATTTATTGCAATAGCGTCATTTAATGCTAAAGATGGAACTTACAGCCTCCAAGGTTATTTCATAGCATCACTACATAAATTTTTTTTTTTTTCATAAATAGACCCAGGCTTTGTATATGAACTAACAATAGTTCTAGGCGTTGACATTCACATGTAACTAAAGTTGTTTACATACTGGAAAAAATTAGCCTTGGACAAAAATTTTTTAAGCGGATTAAAAATTAGTTTGAACGTTTTCTTGAAAAGTTTAATGAAAATATTTTTTATGAAATATAGCGTCTACAGAAATCTCATGAATTTTGGCTTCTGAAAGAGCGTATTATTATTTTTATGCCTTACTGGTTGCTACTCTTGTGAATTTGGCAAAATATCAAAATCAATTTCCGTGAGTACCTTGTTAATCATTCCCTTTATTTGCAATCACTTCATAGAGTAGATTTTATTAACTGCTTTTGTGCTTTTGACCATGTGTTTCATTAACAAAACGTAAACAGTTTGGTCTTTTGAACAATCTTCTTCTATCCAAAGATTGAGGTATATTTTTAAACACTTTGTTTCAAAGGTTGCCATTTTCAGTAGAATTATTATTAACATTATTATCATTTTATGTCTCTTTACAATAAAGATGAGTTCTGGCTCGAGCTTTGTCTGGCTAATAATAAGACTCAAATTATCAGAGACGACTTCGCGACTCGGGCGGGCTCGGTCTCTGAATAATTTAAACTTCAAACTTTTCTTGCAATTGGGAAAAAATATGTTAAAGTATGAAATGTGTTGCGATTATATAATTTCAGTCTTTTATTCAGCTTTTTGATAATTAAAAATAAGTATCATGAGGCTTTTCATTTTTTTACGCATAAACAAAGTAAATACTCTCTCAAGCAGCTGCTTGCCACAGAGGTTCTTTAAATAGAAAAATGAAGAATTTCAGGGGATACAACTGATCCTCTTGTCAAAAATGTTATAAATATTAGAATGCGAATAAAGAGAGACAGGTGCAAGAATTGGTAAGGATCCAGACCAATAGGATTGAATTGTGTCTTATAATCTCTTCAAGGGCAGGGAGGACTAACTAAACGTCTACAAAATTTTGGAAGCTGACATTGATAGAAAAGTGAGCAATGATTGCTGTGCAGTTTGCAGGCAATGTGCGATAGTACTTGTTCTGTTAGCGTTTCATTTTTTTCTTATTCCCGTGAAATATTTTATTCGTGTATTGGTGAATACTGATTTCACGAGGTGGGCTTTGATGGTAACTTACGTTTACGTTTCATGAAGAGAAATTTGAAGATTTTTTATCATTCTATACTGAGTCAAACCTTTCCTTATGGTCGAGCGTTTAACATAAAAATAAAAGTGGAAGTGCAAACAAAGTATTTAAAAATGTGCGAATTTAGAATTTCTAACTTCATGCGATTACATCCAACACACATAAAAACGTTTTTCACTTAAGACCATGGGCGTCCGCAGAGGGGGGCAAATGGGGCACTTGCCGCCCCGGGATCGAATAAAAAATTCCACAAATTATAATCGTAACAATTTAAACGTAATTAATTTTATACATTATGTATGTGTTTTTGATTGATGCAATATTGTATTCTATAATCTACTTGAAAAAAAAAAACCTAAAAAATTAAATAATTAAATAAAAATTTATTGATGTTATTATTTGTCTCCAAGCTTTGCCCCCCCCCCCCCCTGGAAAATTTTTTGCGGACGCCCATGCTTAAGACGAGAATTACTTAAAAGAATGAAATGTGATATTTTACATGACAAGTTGCTTATGATAATCCTGTTATTATTTGTAAAGTTTTTTTTTATTAAAATCTAAATTATTAATATTATTTATATAGATTTACTGCGTTTTATAATTTTATCAAATAATTCTTAAGATTTTGTTAAAACACATCAGTTAAAAATCTCTGAACAACGTTTAACACCATTTATACATTTTCTATTGAGGTCTCGCCTACCTCATAGACCTCCTCTATGATCTATTTCACTGTCAGTTTCCTTGCCAGACATTGTGGTAAGTAGTTGCTTGAGAAGTATTTTGTTTGTTTATTTTAAGATTCTCCAAAAACTGAAGAACTGATTGCGTCAGAGGAATCTGCTCTAAAAATAAAAATTAATTTAAACAGAAAATTCTCCGATTTGCAAATTCATTATCTAAGACATCGACAAATATTTAGGAAAAAGAATTTGTAATAATTGTGTCTTTAATATTAAAAATAACGAAAAAAAAAAAACTGATATTTTCTTAATGACTTTCTATGAGTGCCTTAGTTTCACCAACTATTTGAAAAAAAAAACCCATAAAATTTAATACTTGCCCCAAATATTTTCAATTTTATAATTGAAATGTTTATCTAATGTTGAAAATGTTTTCGCTAAACAATTTGAACTTGTTTTTCTTAACATGATCCACATAAAAATGTCCTTTTCCATTAAAATAAGGATTTGGATTACATGAGAGTGCAAAACAAAGCGAGCTGAGAAAAATGTTTCATCCGAGATGCTTCAAATGTCGCAACGTGCGTGAATAAAGCCCCTTTCCGTTCGCATCATTTAAATGACATAGGTCGGAATGGACTGCGAAGCGGCCATGACTCCTGAGAAGCGTTACTTTTATTTGCAGTCGTCTTGAGGGAGAAGTCATCTCTGCTTGAGTCGTTGCCATTACTGTGACGTACTCTGCGCACGAGGCGCTTCCCTTCTCCTCCTGTCTCGAAAGAAATCAAGGAGAGCTTTATATTAAGCGCCATTTTTCATTTGTTCAATCTGTGTCGTCGGAAGGCGTTCAAAGCCGTCTTTGCTGCAGAGAAAAGTGACACCGGCGGTCGTCATCTTCACCCTCGGCCATTTGTTGTTTTTATTGCTTCAAGAATACACACCGAAGAAACTTCAAGTGAAAGGAGATTTTTTTTTCGTTTTGAAATATTAGAAAATGGTGATAAACAAAAAATAAAACTCGGGAGAAAATGCTACGTTTACATTTATAAACATAACAACGAATCTTTAGCTTCAATTTGTGTTTAATGCGATGGAACAGGTTTCATTTCCGCTTTTGATTTGCGAGTTTTCTCAGATTTAAATCGAGAATGAAAGGTGGCGGTAGCAGTAGAGTAAAATGAGTAGAGACTAAGGAAACAATGTGGGAGGGGGGGGGACTATGAGACTGCCCAGATGAGGCTCCGATTGCTCTCATAGAGAAATGTTTTTCAAACTTTTTTCACCGCGACTCACAATAAAAAATACATTTTACATCACGACCAGACTCTGATGTCACTAACGGGTCGCGACCCGCAGTTTGAAAAACGCTGTCATAGATCATAGATATCATTCAACCAATGATCTGTGAGAATTGTCGGAAGGTCAACTGCGCAGTCTCATAGCCTCCCCAGTTGACGTTCACATTCAATAGTTTTAGTTAGAATAAAAAAAAACAATTTCCCATTTCTATTTGTTTCATTTTGGATTTCAATTGTGGATTTTTAATGATTCCCCTTTCCGTCCGGAGGAGCAACCCTGGAGAACAACTGCAGTTTCCGCCTGAACTATAGTTTTCACTCTAAGTAGTAACCTTGGGGAACAACTAATCTTCATCTGAACTAGTAATTCTGGAGAATAGAAGCTATAGTCCCCACTGTTACTAGTTGTTCAGGGTAATAATTATAATTTTCTCTATTACTAGTGGCCATGGGGGAATAGCAATAGTTTTACTATTAGAAGTGGTCCTAGGAAATAAATAATTTTACTATAAAATTAACCCCTAGAGTAAATATAGTTTTCACTATTACTAATAGTCCTGGAGAACAAATATATTTCTTATTATTACAACTGGTCCTAGGGAACAGTTATAGTTTTCACTTATTAAAAGTGGCCCTAGGGAATAACTTAGTTTCCCATAATACTTGGGGCCTTCGAATATATGAACCTTCGGCCCACATAATTAAATGTATTTGCCATACAGTTTCTCCGCAAAAATTCCCCGCCCTGCCCACGGTCAGTAGGGGACACCGATGGGCTTGGAAAGGCCGTCGGATGGGACGTTGGATGGGACGTTAAGCCGTGGCCCCGTGTATGGGAGAGCCATACCCTGAGCACGTTAAAGAACACGCTGGATGGCCTTGACGGGAGGCTACCATCTGTCTTCCAACAGCTGTTCCAGTGGGTCCCCTCCCCCAACCTTCTCTGAGCCTTCGGGGTCCATGTGACCTGGCCATTTAGGTCATGGTGTGCAAAAAAGTGCCGCTCAGAGGTAAAACAACCCAACCCAAAAGCCATACAGTGTTTTTCAGAAAATATTTCTTTAACAACTTTCATAAAATTTGATACCGTATTTCTTCGATTCTAATACGCATTTTTTTCCCCATATAAACGTCTCTAAAACCGGGGTGCGTTTTAGAATCGTAGGTTTTTTTTTTTCCGAATTTTCCAGCGCTTTGCACACGGCACCACACGTTTTGCTTTTACGCGGAAACCCCGCCTCCAAATATGACCGTTATCGAATTCTCCAATTACATTGGAAGACAAAGTGGCGTGGGTAAAATTGCCGCAGAAAAAAGCAGGAGAAATTACCAAATCCTCGAAATAGAGGATATAAATTTTACGCTAGTGCGACAGTCTCCTGCATCGTAGCGGGTTATCGTTAAGACCCCAAACATCTCTCTGTCAAAAAAATTCCTGCAGATTTTCAAGAGAAGCTGATTAACTTTCAGCGACATGTGATCAAATTAAGGAAAGAAAGAAATTATGAGTTTAGTCAAATTGGAAATGCTGATGAAACCCTGGTCTTCTTCGATATGTCTCGAAATTACACCGTCAACGCTAAAGGTGCTAAAGAAATCAATATTATAAGCAGGGGCTACGAAAAGCAGCATATCACCGCTGATGGTCGAAAGTTGCCACCATATTTAATTTTAAATCGAAAAACCATACCTAAGAATGAAATTTTCCCTTAATATATTAATGTGCGTGCACAAATAAATGCACGGATGACGGCAGAGCTTATGGAAGACTGGCTAAATGTTGTGTGGAATAGACGTCCTGGAAGTCTTCGTAACCCACCTAGCATGCTGGTACTCGATGCATTTCGTGGGCATTTGTCCGAACAGATCAAAAATAAAATCGTGCAAAAACGTGGTGACTTGATTGTGCATTTCCAACGCTCTCGATCAGAAGAATCAGACTCTGAATGTGAAGTAGACTCTGATATTGATTCAGATGCAGATATCGACGGCTGAGAAAGAATCAGGCTCTGATATTGATTCAGAAGAAAGTGATGAATAACATACCTATTGATAAATAGGTACTATTGTTGTTGTAAATTTAATTCTATTATAATAAAAATATTATTTAGATATATTTTAGCGTTTTATTTTATTTATTATGTTTTTCTTAGAATCAAAGTTTTTTTTTTCTGTTGCTGGTACTGAAATTAAGGTGCGTCTTACAATCGATGGCGTCTTAGAATCGAAGAAATACGGTATATTTATTGAAAATTTAGGTAGACTTGAAGTTTGACCAATTTAAAGTTAAAATCATTACAAGTCTCCTTAGAGTGAAAGATTAAAAAAGGCAAATTTGAGGTTACATTTTTCATTTATTACACTCTACGGATAGAAGATGGTTGCTCACGTGTACAACAAATCCAGTTTACACTGTGGACGTTCTTCTGCATTTAACACACTGAAGTGCAATGTAAAACACCGAATGCAATTAATGAGTTATAGTTTACGAAGAATACCTGGTTTTATTAAATATAGAGAAAGAAAATCGTATTTTTTTAGTTTCTTTAGTCTTCGTAAAAAATGCATTTTATACAAAGTAAAGACCGAAGAATTGGTCGTAAATTGTTTAGCATAAAACCACTGCAGGATTAAATTTAAGAACACCACCATAAGAGCTTGATGCAAGAGAAGAACTTTACTAACTTTCCACACAGAACTAACATATAGCCATTTGACGTTTAAAATTTTCAGTACATAGTGTTTTGTGAGTCAGCTACAGTCCCCAAAGACCAAACATCCATCATCTTCGTTGAACCCGACATCAACATTCTATTTTCCACAGTAGTAGGATTTAGTCGTTAACTTTAATGCAAATAAAAACAAACTGGAAATGGTTCGGGTTGTTGCGCTCTAGTTTTGCTGACAAAGAAACTGCTTTTTATTTTTTTATTGAAACTCTCCTAAGTAATAGAAATGCATGTAAATTAATGCACGATAATATTATTCCAGTGTTCCAAAATAAACCTCCTGCAATGTTTATAGTGCCCCTGAAAATAACACGCGAATTCAGCAGTACGTGAATGTAATTTGTTTGGTTGAAACATACCAACGACAGTAAACAAAGATGAAATTTTAATTCACAGCGTAAAGCTTTAAAAAGTGGTTTGCAGTCAATCGTGGAGATGCATTTTTTACTCCAAGAAACATGTCAGTTTTCGATGCATGGAAACTCATTTTCGAAATCTAAAAACGCATATTCACCTTTAATTCACGGATTTTTAACCCTCCAGTTGGACGACTCGAAAACTATTTTTTCGGTAAATTACATCTCCCAACCTTCTGTCTCTTCCTAAAAAAACTCTATTCAGAGAGGAGACAAAAATGACGAACTGTAATGCCATACAACATAGGATTAAAGGTATTAAACAGAAATGAAAAAAAAGGCTCTTTTCAACGAGCAAGAATAGAGCAGTGTAAATGTTGCATCCCTTTTCATCTGTTTGTAGAGCAACGTGTCATTACTTCGCTGAAGAGCCTGGAACTATGATCCTCGAGGCTAATTTGCACGAGGAAGGAGAAGGATCGCTGCGCTCTCTAAGTGCGTCACAGAAGACTTAGAAAGTCTTAAATCTTCTCGTGCAAGAATTTCTCCCCCCTCCTTCCCTCCAAAAAAGCTTCTTTACCACCAAATATCGCAGAAGACGTGCATGACACGAAGGCTTTAGATGATTGGGAAGTAGTATCCGTTAATGACACCACAAAACGTAATTGCCTCACCGAATACTTGTGTGAATTCTAATCAAAGTAAACCATAAAGTATTAATGCTATTAGTACCGTAACAGCATTAAAAAAATCGTTTCGAGTACCTTTACATATGGATTTACAATCATCTCTGTTTATGTTTAGAGACACATAGCCACGGGATATGAATCAGGTCAATTAATAAATAATAAAGCTAATGGGATTAAAACAATGATTTTAATGTAATTGCTAAAGTGACATTTGTGTGTGATGTTCTCAATGCGTTTGCTAACTGACTCTTCCATAAGATTAATGCCTAAAATTAATCATGAACATTTCGTTCACTTTGCACTTCGTATCAAGAAGTCAATGAAGCAGAATTGCCTTAGAGTAACTTAATCGAAGTTGTATTGATCTGAAACAAAATGGATTTTACAGCCTATCTATTTAGCTCATTTACGGATTTCAAGTGACCAATTCTCAACCCTCTATTGTGTCTGTCACGGTAATTGCAGCAGAGTATGTTGCAACATACTTGCCGTGTTCTATTCTCTTTCGCGTGACATTCTTTATTGCGCTAAGCAATTTCTCGTCATCGAATTAGCGGAAAATAGAAGATTAGAATGTTGCGGCTAATTATTGTAGCACAACTCATCTCGGCATTTGCGTGAATCAAGGGAGCAAATAAATGCCGCATCCCAATTGCGGACAGTTAATTACAATAGCAATTATTCCGTTACAGAAGTAAATGAAATTATCTTTATTTCGTATTATAAAGTGAATTTGTTCTCTTACTGATGAAACCTCTGACGATAAACTGTTGATCGCTGTACAGTCGTTCAAATAAATATCCGAATACTATGGTTGATTACAGAATTCAGAAAAAAATATCTGGCAACGAATTTTTTTTAGAAATTAGTGATCTAGTAACCTTCGTGTCACGTGACACGAAGGTTGTCAGATCACTGATTTATTAATTTTATTATTTGAGTGATTGCACCTTAGTTTCGAGGGTATTTAATTTTTTTCTCTATAGACTGATGTTTTGGCTTCGAAATATGCCATTTGTTTTACACATTTCGAAGATTAACTTTGAGAATAAAGATTTTTCGATATTTAACGATGCTTATACTAATGCAATTCAGGTATTTTGTGTTTAAGGATGCGTCCATAGTTGGCTTAGAAGTAATGAGTGGAGATGTTTTTGGAGAAGGGAGTTTGTGTTACCACTTAGATAAAGTCATCTGTGTTCTGTTTCTCTCTTTCCTAATATTTTGCTATCTGATTTTTTCTCTCTTACTCAATGAGCTGAATTATGGTTTAACTTGTAACGGAATTTTATCTTATCTAGGATGAAATTAAACTACAGTTTTATTTTCTAAAAATTCTACTTATAACAAAAACAAGTCAATTTTACATACGTTTTAATGTGATATCCTATGCTTCCCCAATTTGGGCGAACACAACTCCCACGAACATTCACAAGATACAGGTCTTGCAGAATAAAATCCTGCGATGTGTGGTCAATGCCCCCTGGTTTGTAACCAATAGACAATTGCATAAAAATCTGGGCATTGATCATATTTACACATATCTTAAGTTTGTCTCGCGAGGTTTCTACGAGTCAGTGCAGAGAAACCCGCACGAGAATATATCCTGCCTTCTGGACTACGATCATGAAGTCCTTAACAGATACAAGAGGCCTAAGATGATGGCTTTCGCTAAAGAAAGTTATCCATTTTAGGTCTCTTGTGCATCATTACTACTCTTTGTTTTATGTTCTTTTGCCCTTTGGGGCCCACCACTGTATTGGTTTACTTTTGTTTGTTTTTTCAAACTGATGCCAATTAGGCATATTTCCAGATGAAGAAGGTTATGGGTACTATTGTAC
Organism: Ryuthela nishihirai; assembly: GCA_038380435.1. Lineage (NCBI taxonomy): Eukaryota > Metazoa > Arthropoda > Arachnida > Araneae > Heptathelidae > Ryuthela > Ryuthela nishihirai. The sequence continues at coordinate 16,967,341 of JAWZYU010000001.1, read as the reverse complement.
CTGGTACTTCATTTTATGATGTAACGATCTACGATCTACATACGTTTTAATTGAATTTATGCTTCTTCACAATAGAAGGTTAAAGCAGTAAACTTATTTATGTCTTGAAAATATTTTGTTATTTTTCTTAAACGTGTTTAAAGCGTCATCCTTCATCAAATGACTGGAGAATATGCAGATGAAAAACGTTTAAATTGCTTTTCCTTTAAAACGAAAATTACCAAACAACTGTCACGCCCACGTAATTTTATCACGTGGACAAGGGTTGTTGTTGGGTTGTTATATCTCTGAGCGGCACTTTTTTGCACACCATGAGCTAAATGGCCAGGTCGCATGGACCCCGAAAGCTCAGAGAAGGTTGGGGGAGGGACCCACTGGAACAACTGTTAGGAGACAGATGGTAGCCCCCCGTCAAGGCCATCCAGCGTGTTCTTTAACGTGCACAGGGTATGGCTCTCCCGCACACGGGACCACGGCTTAACGTCCCATTAGACGGACGGCGGCCTTTCCAAGCCCATCGGTGTCCCCTACTGACCGTGGGCAGGGCGGGGAATTTTGCGGAGATAAATCTCAACGCTGACCCAGCTGGGACTCGAACCTGGGAACTACAGATTACGAGCCTGGCGCGCTACCGACTGAGCCACCCCCGCCCCACGTGGACAAGACTTGACATGAAGAGAGGACTTTAGCCGCCATCGCCTTCCATTTTAATAGTGACATTTTTGACCGAATTCCATATTGTGACATTTTTCTGCGTTCAGCTCCTGCTGAGGAAGGCCTTCGCCACTGGCATAGAACATTCGCGACGGATCCGTTGGGCCCCTCAGGTATCAAAACAGGAGTTACGTGACCCGGCGTGGTAAACAGCAAAACAACAGCTGGGTGATGTTTCGCACCTCGGCCAGTCCAACCAATGGGTAGCGTACCCGCCGGGTCAGCGAGGTGACCTCCACGAGGGGGGCCAGCAAAAAGGAACAACGGAGAAATTTCAAAATCAAACCGTCTTCTTCTCGTTTTTGGGCTGTGTGGTTGACAGCAATGATCCTCTCCAGTGAACAGATTCCCGAAGTATGCGCAACGAATGCTCGGAGGGAGCGCTAAGCAGCCCGTGCTTCCAGCGACTTGAGGCGGACGGGACGGCCCAGCGGTGTCTTCCCTAGGAACTCCTGACTTGATGAGTTAGTTGGAACATTTTGCTAAGATCTAGTTTCGTTTTTCCACGCGAAGGTGTTTCTGTGAACTGCCGTCACCTTGTCCCGAGTGGGACCTTCACAAACTGAGTACCTCATCTTTCGAGCGAGTGGCTCGCTTTTCATGAACTCTGATAGACAGTTTAGCCACCACTACGAAGGTTACCCTTGATTGAAAAGGGCCGCGCCTGAGGCGCTTGTTTGAAAATTGTCCCAAAAGTGGGAATGTGTGTGTAAAATGTCTGAAGGTAATTTTTTTAAAAATGTTGTGTTTTTGATAACTGTGAAATCATGTTAGTTCTGCCTATTGTTAAATGTCAGTTCATTTGAATATTGGGTCAGGGAACAGCCTAGATTGGGCAGCAAGTAAACGAATCACGGCCTAAGTGCGTGTGCCGCCCTAAATATACACGGGGGTGGTCACCACACAACTTCGCATTCATAAGATTTTTACCAAAGATTTTTCTTCCCCCAACCACACTGCTTTTAATTTCCTATTCAAAAGGGCTATCCATAAATACCATAAGAGTGTGCTGCAGGGATGGGGTTAGTAATTGTTTAAGTCATGTTTACACAAGGAGAAAAAAAAAAATTCCCCGCCCTGCCCACGGTCAGTAGGGGACACCGATGGGCTTGGAAAGGCCGCCGTCCGTCGGATGGTACGTTAAGCCGTGGCCCCGTGTGCGGGAAATCCATACCCTGTGCACGTTAAAGAACACGCTGTATAGCCTTGACGGGATGCTACCATTTGTCTCCCAACAGCTGTTCCAGTGGGTCCCCTCCCCCAACCTTCTCTGAGCCTTCGGGGTCCATGTGACCTGGCCATTTAGCCCATGGTGTCCAAAAAGTGCCGCTCAGAGGTAAAACAACCCAACCCAACAACACAAGGAGAAAATCATCGAAGTTGGAGTAACGTGACGATGAAATAGTGATCCTGATTAATGTGGATGTTGATAATATGTTCATCACACACACACGTATATGATTAAGTCAAAAGTTCTATGATAGAGTACACTACAAAAGAGCAGCAATTGAATTAGTGCAAGGAGCACAATTTGTCTGTGTCTGTTAAACCGGCTACATGGCGTATTTCCAGCAATAAAGTCCATGTGACTCAATCGATAAGAATGTAAGAAATGATAGAGAATGAGGAAATATCCTCAAGTTGCATGGGATTAAAAGTGTTATTTCTTTTAATCAAATGATTTTTGTGATTTAATTAAAAAATTTCTCAGTGACTAATTTCACTAATTCGTCGTTGAGAGACTGCGATGATTTGGTGATAGTTACGAGCGCCGATGGCATGACAATCAATATACGCTTACTGACTTAGTGCGCTCAGGCAGAGCTGCGTGATAGGCTCGTAATCTGTACTTCCCAGGTTCGAGTCCCGACTGGGCCAGCGTTGAGATTTATCTCCGACCTGCCCTCGGTTAGTAGGTAACACCGATGGGCTTTGAAAGGTCCCCACCCGTCGGATGAGACATTAAGCCGTGATCCAGAGTGCGGAGAGCCTGTGCACGTTAAAGCACGATGGATAGCCTTGACGGGAGGACTGTCTCCCAACAGCTGTCCAGTAGGTACTCTCTCCCAACCTTCTTCGAGCTTTCGGGGTCCTTCTGAACAGTCCATTTAGCCCAATGTGTGCAAAAAAAGTGCATCTCAGAGGTAAACAACACAACCTAGTGACTAATGCGAGATATGAAATGTTTAAATTCCGCGTTGAGTTATTTCCTTAAATCAATTAAAGCATCAAACCACTTGAACGTTTAAATTAATATCCAAAATTACCTGCACCTTGGGTTTACTGTAAATCCCTGCATGAAATAAATTATTATTATTATAGTCATCACTCATAACACCCTACATGGAAAAGAGTTTAGTACACGGACATACGCCACTGCCTTGAGAGGGTTGGGTTGTTTACCTCTGAGCGGCACTTTTTTGTACACCATGGGCTAAATGGCCAGGTCACATGGACCCCGAAGGCTCAGAGAAGGTTGGGGGAGGGGACCCACTGGAACAGCTGTTGGGAGACAGATGGTAGCCTCCCGTCAAGGCCATCCAGCGTGTTCTTTAACGTCCACAGGATGGCTCTCCCGCACACGGGGCCACGGCTTAACGTCCCATCCGACGGACGGCGGCCTTTCCAAGCCCATCGGTGTCCCCTACTGACCGTGGGCAGGGCGGAGAATTTTGCGGAGATAAATCTCAACGCTGACCCAGCGGGACTCGAACCTGGGAACTACAGATTACGAGCCTGGCGCGCTACCGACTGAGCCACCCCCGCCCCACCTTGAGAGGGTGATGACCCGATACATACTAGTTTGGAAGCAAAAGGATTGTTCTAGGCCTTTCAGAGTGTAATCAGGTATAGGTTCGCTCTCCTGGACACTGATTTACGCTCCATTAGGTGGACGACAACATTCCCAATTTCAATAATTCGTTTCGCTTTAAATAAGAATATTTCACATATCGTGAATCTTTAGAAAATGACAAATCGCTACAACAATTCAGTGATATTTTGCTAGCCGAGAGAAAGAGTTTTCCTTTAAGGGAATCAAAAGTAAAAATGCGTAGAAACACTGTAAGAATTATGCTCATAAAAACTTAACTGCTTCGATTCCCTGTTAAAATTCGTGTATTATGAGAATCGCGAATGAGATTGAAAATGATTAATCTTTAATGTGCGCGATTAAAAACTTCTAAAACTGAAAAAGAATTATAAGATTACTTTATCATTGCAATGAAATATTGATTTGATAAATAATTTCGTCGGAAAAAAATAAAACAATATAAATTTCCAGGCGCTGTGAGGTTTGTCTGTATTAATGACGAAATAGGAAGATACAAAAAGAAGTATAAAACTTAAAGAAAGACAACGTTCGAAGTGAAGACAAGAGCACGTGTTCAAGTAACAAAGACTCTTTGGAAAATTAAATAGTTCTTATTACCAAGAATAGTTAAAGAGCAGTTAAAAAAAACCTCTTAAACTGTTGCAAATGAATCACTTTTTTATTCAGCAGTTTTTTTTAAAACGTTGAAGACACAATATCTCAGAATTCAACTAAAGATGGCGCTGGCAAGAAGTGAAGAAAAAAGACTTTTAAATTGGCAAAGATAAGTCATTTGACAGTGAAAACGATGCTAACTGAAAATGAAAAGTTCATTTTTTTTCATTCGTTGAAAAAGAGAAAGTCTCGGTTCTCGTATGACATGCTTAAATAACAGTGCGCGGTGACACAGATTTTATTAGGATGCAGCAAACAGTTGTGTTACTCTCCCTCCCCAGCTCCCTTCTGTGCTCGAGTTGAGACAAGACGACACTCTCATCAACAACTCCTGCACCAACTAATTGTTATTTTCACTGCATGGCCGGGAAGTGCTGCAAGTGGGCCGAGAAATGGACCCAGGCGACAGCTGCCAGAGATGCATGCATCAGAGATTAACTCGTGAGCTGCGCGTGCGCGTCACCGCTTCTTCGCAGCTGCTGCCACCGACAAATCATGGATGGCAATTTTTACTCCATATATGGAGGCTGGCATCAGATGGCGGGGAAGAAACAAAGCTGCGTTAAATATACACACGCGCCTCGCCTCTCCGCGTACTCGCCGCCAGCAGGGACCGAAAGAATAGCTGAAGTTTGTCTTCGCTGGCACCAATTTGATCTCGGCGATCTGTCTCACGGTTTAAGGAGAGAAATTAGAAAGATGAATGGGAAAGTGCGGAGGAAAACACATCGCTTCTGTTATCTCTAAAATAATCAATTTGTGGGCTTGAAAGCTCCTTGTTAGTTGAGTGATACCGTTGCTTTGTGTAGCATGGGTTTCGCTGCTGGATAAATTCGGAAAGCGAAATGTCTTGAAAGTAGATGAAAATATTTTATATCCAGTTGAAACAACGTGTTATTTAAACACGTTGTTTCAAATTTTCAAGTTTTTTTATAAACATAAAAATACTATATTTAAGAGTATTTCGTTTGTTCGATGAGATAGGGTTGGGTTATTTTACCTCTGAGCGACAATTTTTTCACACCATGGGCTAAATGGCCAGGTTAAATGGACCCCAGAAGGCTCAGAGAAGGTTGGGGGAGCGAACCCACTGGAACAGCTATTGGGAGACACATGGTAGCCTCCGGTTAAAGCCATCCAGCGTGTTCTTTGAGGTGCACAGAGTATGGCTCTCCCGCACCCGAGCCGCAGGTTAACGTCCCATCCGACGGACGGCGGTCTTTCCAAGCCTATCGGTGTCCCCTATTGACCGTGGGCAGGGCGGGGAGTTTTTGCGGAGATAAATCTCAACGCTGATCCAGCTGGTACTCGAACCTGGGAACTGCAGATTACGAGCCTGGCGCGCTACCGACTGAGCCAACCCCGACCCCGATGAGATAGGGACAATGCTTTAGTTGGATAATACGGACCAAACAAAATTAAATCAGAAAATTTTAAAAGTTGTTTTCAACTTTTTCCAATTTATTTTGCTTTTCATTAATACATAAGAAATATTCATATATAAATTTCAAAATGTGTCCCGCAAAGCTATTTAGCTTATTTTCAGGGAATAAGATGAGCTGTGAAATAATCCACAGTTAAACACTTTTGCTGACCTCTGGCAAAAAGAAAATACTTTTGCATACAACACAATTTTAAATATGTTGAACAGGTGCAAGAATTTTTGCATATATTAAGCATAACAGCAGTTAACTTATATTTATAAAAATACCTTCAAACTATGTTGTAAAATTCTGTGTTGGGTTGTGTTGTTTTACCTCTGAGCGGCACTTTTTTGCACACCATGGGCTAAATGGCCAGGTCACATGGACCCCGAAGGCTCAGAGAAGGTTGGGGGAGGGGACCCACTGGAACAGCTGTTGGGAGACAGATGGTAGCCTCCCGTCAAGGCCATCCAGCGTGTTCTTTAACGTGCACAGGGTATGGCTCTCCCGCACACGGGGCCACGGCTTAACGTCCCATCCGACGGACGGCGGCCTTTACCAAGCCCATCGGTGTCCCCTACTGACCGTGGGCAGGGCGGGGCGTTTTGCGGAGTAAAATTCTGTGAAACCGAATACAATTGTAATAAATAAATATTTATTACAATTGTATCTGATCCAGCTGGTACTCGAACCTGGGAACTGCAGATTACGAGCCTGGCGCGCTACCGACTGAGCCAACCCCGACCCCGATGAGATAGCAGCATGACCGGATGTAATGAAAGGTGGGAAGAAAGGCTATGCTTTTGAGAATGCTAGTAACTCGAACGGAGGTGGAAAATAGGAAGGATTTCTTTAAAGACCACTTAAATGGGAGGAAAGAGAGAAAGAAGTTTTATATCTGAACGGGGTTCAGGCTCAATCTTGATCCAGCCTACCTTCTAAATTTGTTTCTAGATCAATCCCTGTATCAACTATTACAATAGACTGTTATACGTTATTAATTTGTAATATAACATTATGGAGTGATTTTAGCTAGAAATTCGTAATTTTTTTCCTTTCATTTTTTTTCGAAAGGTTAAAAGAAAAATTCGTCATTTTGTAAAATTCTAGCTGATCTGAAAATTTCCCGGAAGTCTTTAAGAATACCTGCAGAACTAGCCAAATGTGCTGATTTAGAAGAATAATTTTAATCCCTTTCGTAAAGTTTTGCTACATACCTAATTTTACTAAATACGTATCATTACTTAGAAACGAAAAAGAAATTGGGATGTTCGCTTAAGTGAATTGGATCATTTTCGGACGCAAAGTGACTCCATCGCCTTAACAGCATGAACATCAACTTCCCATTCGATATATTGACCCATGATTCACTAAGTAGTTTTGAATCGATAAATTTAACTCCAATCAAAAAGAGTGACATGTGATCTAAGTGAAGAAACGATTCGTAATCACCTAAAAATAACGATATGAAATGTTTCAGATACAATCATCTCCTCCCCTTAGGTAACGACATTAATATTTCTTATTGACCTCGAAAAAAATGGGGCTGAGGGGTTGGCTCTATCGGTAGCGTGCCAGGCTCCTAAATCTGCAGTTCCTAGGTTCGAGTCCCACCTGCGTCAGTGTTCAGATTTATTTCCGCTAAAACCCTCACCGTAACCTCGGTCAGAAATGGGACACCGCTGGTCTTGGAAAAGCCGACGTCCATCGGTGGGATATTTAGCCATGGCCATGTGTGCTGGCGAGCCATACATTGTGCACATTAAAGAACATGCTGGATGATATTAAAGGGAGACAGCATTTGTTTCCTAACAGCTGTCCAGTGCGTCGCGTTCCCCTAACCTTCTCTGAGCCTTCGGGGTCTTTGTGACCTGTCGATTTATTCTATTGTGTGTAAAAAAAAGTGGGGCTCAGAAATAAAACAACACAGCAACACTTAATCCTCGATAATATTGAATCAGGATAATTGAGATTCGGTACAAATAGGATTCGGTTTTTCATATTTCTGTCAAAAAATAATCTACAACATCAGAACTCATGATGACCTTAGTGATTCAGCAAAAACCTAATATTTTCTTTTCTGCGGTAGTTTAAGGATTTTGCTAGATGCTGGAGTAATTAGATTCCACTCAGCAAAATGTCGTTCTTCCGTGCGAGAGATATCATCAAAAATCCGCAGCAGCATACGTAATAGCAGTATACTAATTGTACTATGTTATTACAAGGCACGATTCGTTGAACATTTCGACACTGCCTTGTGCAAAATAAATACATTTGGACGTGACATCCTACAATAAAGATCTGCAGAAACAGAAAACGCACTTTTACTGAGATGTGGAAAAGATTTAGTTTAAAGTTGTTAATGAAAAAACAAAAACGAAACGCTCATAAACCGAAATCATGATGTATACAAAAGCTGCCCCATAATAGACATGGAATAGGATAGACTCTTAAAGTAGGAGTAGTGCTTTCAATAGTTTTCAGGAAATGACTGCATTTTCATCTGAAGAATTCTATTTGATACATGAATGCATCGAATTGTACTTACAGCTTCTTCAGTGATGGGTTGGGTTGTTTTACCTCTGAGCGGCACTTTTTTGCACACCATGGGCTAAATGGCCAGGCCACATGGACCCCGAAAGCTCAGAGAAGGTTGGGGAAGGGGACCCACTGGAACAGCTGTTGGGAGACAGATGGTAGCCTCCCGTCAAGGCCATCCAGTGTGTTATTTAACGTGCAGAGGGTATGCGTCTCCCGCACACGGGCAACGTCTTAACGTCCCATCCGACGGATGGCGGCCTTTCCAAGCCCATCGCTGTTCCCTACTGACGGTGGGCAGGGCGGGGAATTTTGCGGAGATAAATCTCAACGCTGACCCAGCTGGGACTCGAACCTGGGAACTATAGATTACGAGACTGGTGTGCTACCGACTGAGCCACCCCCGCCCCTCAGTGATGATCCAAAACGAAAATTATTCGGAAAATAACACCATTGTCACTTAATTCTCTGGAGCATCTTTCCCTGATTAGCTGTGATTATTTTGCGACATAATATAATGAATGAAAATGATTTAATTTTTGTGTTAGTCCTATGGTTAATGGAAGTGCCTTTTTCCATTTCAAAACGCAAATCGAGGAGGAGATGAAATAACACATTTTCGTTTTGCCTCACCTGCTACTGCACCGCATAATAACTCTAACATGACGTATTGCTAGCTCCATTTTGAGTTGGGTTGTTTTACCTCTGAGCGGCACTTTTCTGCACACCATGGGCTAAATGGCCAGGTCACATGGACCCCGAAGGCTCAGAGAAGGTTGGGGGAGGGAACCCACTGGAACAGCTGTTGGGAGACAGATGGTAGCCTCCCGTCAAGGCCATCCAGTGTGTTATTTAACGTGCACAGGGTATGCGTCTCCCGCACACGGGGCCACGTCTTAACGTCCCATCCGACGGATGGCGGCCTTTCCAAGCCCATCGCTGTTCCCTACTGACGGTGGGCAGGGCGGGGAATTTTGCGGAGATAAATCTCAACGCTGACCCAGCTGGGACTCGAACCTGGGAACTACAGATTACGAGCCTGGCGCTCTACCGACTGAGCCACCCCCGCCCCTTTTGGATGGGAACTGATTCTTCCATTAGATTCAATTTCCGCCATTAGCTGTAGTTCATAAAGTTTAAAAATGAATATTGTAAGCAGTCTTTTGCGCAAAAAATTCGAAATATAGAAAATGATAAAAGTAACATACAAAACAAAAATATATATTAAAAATTATTTTTTTGAATATTATGTATTCTTTTAAGAAACACAATTATTAAAAATGCATTTTATTTAAAAGCTTTTTAGTAATCAATATAAAACATTTAAATAAAAATAAAATAAATTTTATCCAAATCTTTACCCCTAATTTCCAGTTAATGCTCTCACATGAGTATATGAAGACTGCAAAAGTTAAAATTTCTATGTTATTTCAATTTGCACACAGACATGGTTTGCTAAATAAATGTAGATATGAAACAATAATAAGTAGCTATTAAACTAACCGCATACCCTATAATATTAATATTGAAACATTTTCCAAAAAATATATTAATTTACCTAACCGAAGAGGGTCGAATCTAGCCCCTTCCCTAACTTTGAGAATGCTAGTAAGGTAATACAGGCAAAAAATATTTAATATGTATATTTCATGCAGTTTCGAAGACATTATTTAAATATTTATAAACGAGGATAAAATATAATACTGCAATCGAAATTCAGTCTCTTGACCCCCCCCCCCCCACTTTACATTTTTTGTCCCGATGGAGTATATTTTATTCCAGACATCTATAACTGAATATTTTACTTGTGTGTATCTTCAGTGTCCGGTCTGAAGTCTTTGACAGTGTAATCTTCGTTTTAATGTAACTATCTCGATTTTTCTGAATAATTCTTAGCAAAAAAAAATTTGCGATTGTTTTTAATTTAAATTCAGAATGCTTCATTATAATCATTTTGTTGAGAAGAATGGTATGCTCATTTTAAACAAATGAAATGAAACTAAAAAGCAAACAAAAGACTTTTGAATGATGTTTGATTCGTCAGTTTATTTAACATAGTTTTCCTGCTGAAGAAATATTATTTCTTTAGTGATTTCGAAGTTTTATATGCGAATTTTTTTTTTTTTTTTTTTTTTTTTTTTGGTAATAACGACTTTTGATATATGAAATATATATCAAAATTGTCTTTATTCTAAAAGATATGATGTTTTGGATAAAAAAAAGTTGAATGAACTACAATGTAAAATAATGATAACACTGGGCAACACACAAAAATGCTTTGAATCGAAAATAGTCAATCTTTACTAATTTCGAGGTGCTGTACACGAAAAAGGCAATAAAATTTCTGATTGACTCTTGTTTAGGAGAGACAGAGATGGTCATGTATAACCGACTCAGTCCGCATTGAGTACATAGGTAACCATTTCGCAACTGTATTTTAAACTCCAGATTACAACATATTACGTTGTATTGCATCAGCCCGCCAAAAACACAACCTCCGGAGATATTGGATCATTTAGTTCAGTCATGACATCGCGGCTTTAAGATCGCGGACAAAAGATGATGGAATCGTTAGTCGTAAGCGACGTTTCGTAGGGTAAGCAAAGTCTTTTGAGCGACTTCCATTTACTCCTGAGTCATAAGTACAACACAAGTGATCCTTGCAATTTTAAACCAGCAGTAGTGATGCCTCGTAACTGTGTTAATAGCGCAGATACATTTTGTTACATTTGCGAGGAAGTGACGTTTGCAAGCCAGAAAAAAAAGCCATCACTCCAATAGTGAAAGCAGCGTATGATTTTATTTTAGATGCAAGATCGGGACCACACATATGTTGCAGTACGTGTGCAAAAATCTTCCGAAGTCGCTGAAAGGTGAAAAAGTGGCGATGCCGTTAGTTGTTCCTATGGTTTGGAGAGAGCCAAGCAATCACTCAAATCATTGCTACTTCTGCATGGCTCCACCTGTTTCTGGAGGCATCACGAGGAAAAAGAAGTGGACAATAGCGTACACAAATGTACAATCTGCTCTCCGACCATTTCCGCATGGCGAAGGGTTTCCTGTTCCCGAACCTCCAAAAGAATTTTCCGTCGATTCAGACGTTGAGGAGAGAGGCGAACCGACGTCAGATTATCCGCAGCCTTCGGTGTCTAATGATGTTCCATACGTCTACCACGGTGCGTCATCTGTACCACAAATTCTCACCGAAGAAGAAATGAACGATCTTGTTCGCGATTTGGAGCTGTCCAAGGCCAAAGCAGAGTTACTTGGATCAAGACTTAAGCAATGAAATCTTCTCAAGGAAAATGTCCAAGTGACTTCGTTTCGAACTCGTCATGAGCAGTTTGCGACTCACTTCAGAAAGGAAGATGACCTTGTGTTCTGCTCCGATATAGATGGCCTGATGAATACCCTCGGAATCAAACACAACCCTGAAGAATGGCGACTCATAGACTCCTCGAAATTGAGCCTCAAAGCGGTGTTGCTGCATAATGGAAATCGACTTCCATCCATTCTGGTCGGACACGCTGTTTACATGAAAGAAACGTACAACAAACTGAAAACAGCTGTTGAACTGTCTTCAATACAGCAAGTATGGCTCTGTTGTGACTTGAAGGTAGTTGCTCTGTTGATGGGTCTGCAGCTGAAATATACGAAGTGCTGCTGTTTCTTATATGAATGGGACAGCCAAGCAAAGAGTTTGCACTACATGAAGAGAAACTGGCCTCAGAGGAAATCTCTGAAGGTCGGAGAGAAGAATGTGGAACACCCAGCACTGGCAGAAATGCACAAAATCCTGCTACCGTCCCTACACATCAAACTAGGTGTGATAAAAAACTTCGTAAAAGCCATGGACCGGACTTCATCAGCTTTCAAGTACTTGACGGACAAATTCTCTCGAGTCAGCGAAGCGAAAATTAAAGAGGGAATTTTTGTGGGTCCTCAGATCCGCGAGCTGTTCAGAGACTAGATGTTCGACAACGTGCTTCAGGGTGACGAGAAAAAGGCTTGGAACGCGTTTCGTCTGGTGTCAACTAAATTCTTGAGGAATGTCAGGGTGACACAAGAAACTGGTTAAGGACATGTTGTTTCTCTATCACAAACTTGGCTGCAATATGTCCTTAAAGATCCACTTTCTCCATTCCCACTTAGATTTCTTCCCCGACAATTGCGGCATGGTTAGTGATGAGCACGGTTAACGTTTTCACCAGGACATTGCAACAATGGATAAAAGATACCAGGGACTCTGGTCCACTTCAATGTTGGCTGACTACTGTTGGATGCTCGCCAGAGATGATCCTGAGCAGCTGTACAAGCGACGGGCAAAAGCGACGTCGGAAGTAGAAGCCGAGTTTTACCGATACATGTCATATGTACGTATTACTCTATTATATAAGAAACTATTGCGGATTTCTCAGTAATCGCAGCCAATTTTGCATTTTCATTGTCATATTCGTGTTCACCAGTTCGAAATATTTAAGAAATGGCTAATTTTATCTCAGAGGCATGACTTTCACGAAACTTTTTACCCAGTGTAATCTTTAGTCATCATCCAGTTCAATTTTAAGAAATATTTCTTACAAATTTATAATACAAAGCTTTGGAAAACCGTTTAGTCTTGATGAGAATATAACCAATAGAATAATAAAAACAATAATATAACAGACAAAACAAAATTTAAAATTAGTAAAACCAAAACTAAAAATATTTTCTTTACCGTTTTGTGCCAAGGGGGTTAAACCCATCCAGGCTACAAAGTTCCCTTCCAAATGAAATTAGAATTTAGAACTTCTAAAAAGTACAATATCATTCATGAATGAATCGTTCTTATTTCTAAATAAAAACGTGATGAATACCACTGGTATAATCATTTATATTTCTAATAGGTATATTTATAAGAGCCGTCCCGTGGCCGAGTGGTTAGCGCGCTTGGCTACTGATCTACGGGACCTGGGTTCGAGCCCCGGGTAAGGCATGGATGTTCGTGCTGTTTTTCTGCTGAGGTCCTGCCAACCTCTCAGACCTTCTACTTTGGCATATAAACTGACAGGCTCCTGTCAGACCTCTGTGGCAAGCAGCTGCTTGAGGGGGTATTTAATTTAATAATTATATTTATAAACTTCCAATATCCATAGTCCGACGTGATATTTAAATATTCATTTATATCTTTATTATCGTTCAAGAAATCTATATTTCGATCATCAATTAAATAATGTTTTCAGTTTTAATTGCATTCAATGTCCTATTTAGTTCTGTATTAAACTCCTTTACGGTCAATGAGAGAGATCTACTGTATAAAGCACAATAACAGAAACTTTACTTTTATCACTGTACAAATGGACATATTCAGCAGCTACCATTGTGGTATCAATTTGTATAAAGTTCAAAACATTACTTTTGATAAAAACCATTACACCACTAGATTTACTTTAAATTCTACAGTTGCGAAACTTAGTGTATCCAGCTATATTAAATAAATCGACTTCTTCTTCCTTTATCCAGATCTCTGTTAACAATATTAAATCAAAATTACAATCTAAAGATCCAATATCAAAACCAACTCATCAAAATTTTGACGAACACTTCTTCTGTTATAAAGTATCAATTTTAAATTAAAACTCCCAATACTCATATGCCGTTTCAGTTAAGTCCCTACATAACATCTTAAATGTAGGTAATGAAAAGTCCCTAAATTTCGTTTTCGGTAGAAATCATCTTCCATCTGAAAGTTTTATTTTTTCCAAAAATTATTCATATCTGATTCTGTATATCTTATCGTTAGGGTGTTTCCTTAAAAATGTTTTCCCCTCCTTGATGCAGGCAAATTTTAATTCATTTTCAATTTTAAATATTTTGACCTTGAAAAATAGCTGTTTCGAAAACCTTGAGACGTGTTCATTTATAAAATCTATAATTTTCTATTTTATATCTCTATCAGAGCCAAATTTGCCATTTATCATATTTGCTTTTAAATGTTTATTTTATTAATTGTTTACCTTTCGAACCTTCGTTTATTAAATGTTTACCTTTCGAACCCATTTATTTTCTGATAGATCTATCTTTGAATATTACTATTATTGGTCTTATTTTATTTTTATTTACAGTAGACAGACACTCTCTGAGCTTACTATGATTTCATCTCTCTCCTGCATGTCGAGAAAAATTTCCAAACAGTTATTAAAATTGAATTAATTTAATTAATTAAATTTATTCAACGCAAATAATTTATTTTTTTTTTCTTTTTGTGGAATTTTTTGAGGTGATCTTGGCGATGGAAATATGTAAAATGTTTACCCCTGAATCCGAAAGTTAATTAATACCCCAGAGAAACATTCTCAATTTAGTCAAAGCAAATTGCTTAATTAAATATCGTTCAAGTTATAATATTTAGACATTGTTTTATATAATCTATATTATCTGTTTCTACTCTATTGTATAAATAAATATTTTGGGTAAATGTTTCTGTCCCTTTGAACGAAAAAAAACTGTTTAAATTAAGTAATGATGTTTTATAGCAAAATAATTAATATGCTAAAATTGGTTCGCTTTAAACACCATTTCTTGCAAACATATATACCGTGCGCAATATACATTGCAAGTATCTATAAGTATATGCATCTAATTTTTTGTTATAAAACATGTAAATTCGTTTTATTCATTTTTAAATTTTACTGTTAATCATTATTAAAAGGGGAAAAATGTAATCTAAACGGGGGCTAGGGTTTTAAAGCAAATTAATAATATAATTCCCTAAATAAATTCAATAAAAATTAACGCAAATATTCTATATAATTTAAAATATCCAATATAGAGTAACATATAAAAACCAAAGTGTTCATTTTTAAATATGTTTACCTCTATTTTTCATTGCTCTTTGAATGAAAATATTATCTCTTGTGAATATTTTATATTATGCTGCTTAATTTGATTCAACTGTTTCACTCAGATTGTATTTTCCAGTGATCAATCTTTTTTCCATTCACTCTACTAAGCCTAATTCACATTTATTGCTCAAGTGTGTTTAAAACGCTGAACTATAAATTGTTTAATTACCAGAGAGGGAAGTAAACATATAATTGTGGCTTTCCCCGTGTGACAACTACAGCTCTACAGTTACCTGTTTGTGTGTCTTTAAAAAAGTTGCATTTGTATATCTTTATGCAAAAATATATATTAAATAACCCTTCGCTAATACTCATTTTTTATCTGAAAATTTGTAGTTTTATTAACTTCAACGAGTGACATCTCAAAATTCAATTCTTTTCTTTGCTACAATTTTAAAATATATTGTTATGTAGTAAATATATAAAGTTTGGTTGGTTTGGGGTTTAATGGCTGTAAATACAAAAGAGTAAGACGTATATTTTCAAAATTACTAGTCAGGATCATAATAAGACTATAAATTTAATTAACATTCTTATTGAGTCACTAAACGAAACATTTTAAAAACTCTAACCAACTTTGTTTTATAGATGATACATTACTAACCTACAAGAGAGACAATTTCAATTATTATTGCATATTTTCTGGAATTTTAAACAACTTTTTTCCCTTTTTAGGTCCAAGCAGTTGCATCCATTAATAATTCCCTTTTCAAATGCGTTTGGAATTCGACAGTCACTGATTCTTCTATCTGCACATTTGGACATTTGAGTCGAATCGTTTACAGCCCGTCTTTTCTCCACGGTCCACACACAACAGCTGTCAAGAGTGCAACTATTAATCAAGGTACAAGGTCTACGCCTAATATCTGTCTACCGAGAGACAGCCTAGTTCGAAAGCTTCTACCTCTGTAGTGTGGCTATCTTCATTCTGAATTAGCAAGCAATTTATCACTGTCACGGATTTAATAAGCTCTGGTATGTGTAAAAGTTGCTAAACAAGGAATTCAAAAGTTTGAAAAATGTTTGTGCAAGGAAAATTTTCGAAAAATACATCCATCACTAGGTAGCCTTTGTTGTATATTCGCCTAGAATGCTTAAAATGAACTTTTAATGGAAACAGTTTATGCCGAAATGCTAAAATTGAGGACCAGAGTAGCATTCTTCTAACACCTGCGAAACAGTAAATTACTCTATCTATTTCATGAAATGAATATGACAAGCTATCTCTAAAAGGCACGCTAAGGACTCCAGATATTTGTATATCCGCAGAAAGCGAGTAAAGGGTTAAAAAAAAATACCTTTTTTTTTATTCTGTGCCACAACGAGAACAAAGTGTAAACCAATGTATTCCAATGGAGTCTCAGGAGATGACATGGTCAGTTCTATAGCGTCATCTTCTTCAGACAAAGAGGGGCGGGGGTGGCTCAGTCGGTAGCGCGCCAGGCTCGTAATCTGTAGTTCCCAGGTTCGAGTCCCAGCTGGGTCAGCGTTGAGATTTATCTCCGCAAAAATTCCCCGCCCTGCCCACGGTCAGTAGGGGACACCGATGGGCTTGTAAAGGCCGCCGTCCGTCGGATGGGACGTTAAGTCGTGGCCCCGTGTGCGGGAGAGACATACCTTGTGCACGTTAAAGAACACGCTGGATGGCCTTGATGGGAGGCGACCATCTGTCTCCCAACAGCTGTTCCAGTGGGTCCCCTCCCCCAATCTTCTCTGAGCCTTCGGGGTCCATGTGACCTGGCCATTTAGCCCATGGTGTGCAAAAAAGTGCAGCTCAGAGGTAAAACAACCCAACCCAACTTCAGGCAAAGCCAGATACATATTTTTCCTGCTCAGTATGCTCATAATAAATGTAAAATAACAATTCCTTAATCTATGATTTAATTTTAATTGTTATCATAATGAAAGGTGAGGCTCTTTCCTCTATCTATGAGTGTAGCTCTCTTTATACACACGTGTTATACTCTCTTATACTCTCTCTATACGCACGTGCACGTTAAAAACCTTAGTACAATGAGTCAACGGAAAGCCACAATGGAGGTTCTGTAGCAACAAGAATAAATGTTTTACGGAAAAATGTCATTGGTTTTAAAATAAAGCTTTATAAATCGATATCTCATTTAAATCTTTCTAAGCAAGAACATATCACACGTTTCTAAATAAATATCACATCAAATCTGTGCAAATTAAGATAACCATTAAGGTAGCGATACCAATTCAGTATTAAAGTAGTTATGGAAATTGAAATATTTAAAAGCAAAGTTCTCTGCCATAAACTAATATTCTTTTAAAGTTAATTAAAAGCCAATCCCTGTTAAGTGAGGGGCGAAGGGGGCTCAGTCGGTAGCGCGCCAGGCTCGTAATCTGCAGTTCCCATGTTCGAGTCCGACCGGGATCAAAGTTGAGATTTATCTCCGCAAAACTCCCTGCCTATGGTCAGTAGGACACACCGATGGACTTGGAAAGGTAGCCGTCCGTCGGACAGGATGTTAAGCCAAGTTCCGTATGCGAGAGAACTATACAATGTGCACGTTAAAGAACACACTGGATGGCCTTGACGGAAGGCTACCATCCGTCTCCCAATAGCTGTAAAGTGGGTCCCTTCTCCAACCTTCTCTTAGCCTTCGGGGTTCTTGTGACCCGCCCATTTCGCCCATTGTGTGCAAGTGCCGCTCAGAGGTAAAACAACTCAACCCTGTTCAGTGGGTGAACCTGGAGACTCAGTCATTAGCATGCCGGGCTTGTAATCTAAAGTTCCCAGGTTTGAATATCAATTGCGCCAGCATTGAAATTAATCTCTACTACTCTCAGTCAGATCTTCATGAATAGTGATTCCATGCCTTTAAGTTTACTTTTAGCACGGAACACAGCATTTCTTTTCCGACATGAACAGAATTTTACAATGATCGGTCGGGCTTGCCGTTCCGACTAATCCCCATTCGATGACTGCGGTCAATGTCATTTACGGAAATGCCAATGTTCAATTTTTCATTGAAAATTTTAATGGCAAAATGATCAGTAGGCGTATCAACTTCTTCCACTCCAAAAATCCTGATCGAGTTTCTGCGTTGATACTGTTCAAGTTCATATTGCATCTTTCTCTTTAAGTTGATCTCTTAGCTCATGTATAGCCTCGGTAGAAAACTCAACAGTTCTTTTGATTTCTTGCAGAACAGCAGAAGAAACTGCTTCAGTGAGTAATGAGACAATCGTTTGAACAAACTTGGGATTTGAAGACAGTTTCAACACATTTAGAGACTTACGCCAACAGATCGTCGTCCGAAGGCGACAAACCAGCGCTAGAGACAGGGGGTGACCTTGGAGGGCTGCTGCTACCCACTGGAGAGCTTGATGCTTTGCTAGCGGGAGCTGCATTCTTTAGCGTGGTTGCCATCTTTCTTTTAGGCGCCATGATCTTAACAGTAAATGCGAGGAAATAAGACTACAGTACAATACCTGTGGTGTTTCAAAGAGAGGAATGAAATTTAAGAGGAAAGAACACAGCTTTTCAAGACACTATGAACTGCCAAACGCCTACAAAATACAAAACTGTAAGGAGTACACACGAACCAAATGCTACATTACCGCTTTGCGGTTACGGAGAACGCCTAGGGATTTTTTTCTGATTAGAGTTAGGAGTTGCGATGAAAGGGGTCAATACGGCGACTCAAAGTATGTAAAAATGAGAAAGGATGGAAGGCCGGCCATACACCAGACTTAGTTGTCGGTAGGTGCTTTTTAGAGTAATAAAAGGAGTGAAATAGATAAGGGGGTGTCCAGAGAAACCGACTAGGCAGAGGCGGTGATGGCTCAGATGGCAGTGCGCTATGTCGGCGATTTTCTTCGCTAAACCCGATTCTGTCCTCGGTGAAAAAAGGAACATCGATTGGTTAGGAAAATTACATATATATATATACACGTGTAATAAAATTTTCATATATATCTATGTTGTAACTTATGTCAGGCACGTGGCACGTACCCCAGGATTTAGTTTCGTGGGGTGGAGTACGAGAATATTCAGTCTCTGGGGTTGGAAGGTGAGTGATGAGAATTCGGCTTAGGGGAGTCTGAGAATAAGACTTGGGTAGGATTTCCCAATTACCAAAATATTCCACCGGAGAGGAAAATTAATGTGATTTTCATGAGGAAAAACATTTTATAATTGTTTTTTAAATCTATTTTCAACGTTACATATCATTATATATTACGCGCTAAAATAAAATTGTACAAAAATAACGTTTTGGATTTCAAAGCAGGTAGACAAGTTTGAGATTTCGCATAAGATGACCGGAATCCCACCACCCCACGGAGCTTATGTCATAAGAGCCCTAGCTTATGTCATAAGAGCCCTAACTTATGTCATAAGAGCATTACAACTTCTTTTCATTTGGTACGTATGTATGTATATATTACATAATTTATTCATTTATGATATTTATTATATAATTTCTCATACCTATTGCATCCGTACTTCACATTAGGAGATTACCAAAATATTGTATTGCCCTCAAATTTTTAACACAACTTTCCACCCAGAAGTCCGTGTTGTACTGAAACATAATTGTGTCGACAAATACTTAACAAAACTGGTTTAAATATAAAACCATTTTTATTTTTATCCTTGCATAATTGCAGAATGGGGGTAGAGGGAGATTCACAGACCTATTAAACTTCAACGGGAAATTCACTATTAATACCCCACTAGTGAACTTCTGCACAAGAGGGAGAATTAATCTGAACTGGTCTTCCTGTGTAGGTATTTGGTGCACTCGTTTTCTGTAGAAATATTTTCAATTGTTCTGAAAATATATTTGTTTTAAATATTACCCGAGATTTCAAGAAATCAAGCACAAACATTGCTGCTGCTTGGATTTTCAGTTGGTGTAAGGGTATGAATAAGATTCGTACCAGATGGCGTAGTTTTACATTTACTCGAGTTAGTATTATTACCATTATTGGAAATGGGGTGGGACGTGATAGAACGGCGTCCCACTATCTCCAAAGATAAAAAAAAATTGTATAAAAACTAAAACAAAAAAACAACAATTTTTTTTTTAAGTTTAATGCCAAAATGGAGGAAGGAACCTTCACTTTGGCCTGGCCCATATTTATTCCGCAGTTACGAAAACAACTGGGAATAAATAATCCAATCACTAGGTCTTATTGCCGATTTTCTGGAATAAACTGTTTGAATGAATAAATGTTCTTATCATTAGAGACAAGGAACAGAAATCTACAGACTACCATTGACAACATTATAACTCAAAGAACTGTATTAGTGCGCAATACTCTATCATATTAATGCGGCTATATTAACCTCAAAACAGCACACAGATCTGTAGACTGCGCATCAAATTAACCGTATTCTACCGCGATAATAAATCCGTTACAAAGATTTTCGAAATTCAAAAAACTAATCATAACCCATAGAGGATCTTTCTCATCCACGTTTACATCTCTGAAATACACCTATTTATCACAATTCATGCATACCAAAAACCTTCTTGAAAACATCAGTAAGCTATTCTAAACAAATTGCAGATTCGCTTTCCGTTGCAATATTTTAAATGTGAGTTGTATTAGTATACTTGAAAATAAAAGATTATTTAAATAATAATCTACATTTTATTCCTTTTTTTTTCTCTGCTGGAATTACTGAAAAATATTATGGTAGCTATCTTGTTTGAATTTTTTTGCATGAATAAAACGGAATTCCTTAAATATTGAAAACTATACCCAAGAGCAGGCCCAGATCTAGAAAAAAATCGAGGGAGAGGGTCAAGAGAATGGATTTCCAATACATTAAAAACATATTCCCCTCCGTTTTGCAGGTTTTAAAAAATTCTTGAAAAATTTATGAAACATAAATAAGTTTAATATTTTTTTGCCTCTATAACCATTGCTAGCATTCACACGGCTCCTTCCTCCCCTATCATCTCATTATATATATATAAATATGTAAACCTAATTTTAGATGCCTAATTTAAATATTTAGACTCATCTATTACTTAATTCAGTATTCGCGTTTATTTCCAGAATGGGAAATTTCAGTTTAAAATTTCCATCACACTCACAGACATTCAAATTAGGTAGCTCTACTCAAATTGTTTTCAACAGCCAGTATGATACCGATTGGAGTGCCATTTTCTTCTTCAAGCAAACGTATTAATTATCATCCAACATGGTTTTATTAGTAGCTATTGTATTTCTCAAACTCTAAAATCTCAGTGTCTGTTTAAATTTTCGGGGTGGGGGTGGCTCAGTCGGTAGCGCGCCAGGCTCGTAATCTGTAGTTCCCAGATTCGAGTCCCAGCTGGGTCAGCGTTGAGATTTATCTCCTCAAAATTCCCCGCCCTGCCCACGGTCAGTAGGGGACACCGATGGGCTTGGAAAGGCCGCCGTCCGTCGGATGGGACGTTAAGCCGTGGCTCCGTGTGCGGGAGAGACATACCCTGTGCACGTTAAAGAACACGTTGGATGGCCTTGACGGGAGGCTACCATCTGTCTTCCAACAGCTATTCCAGTGGGTCCCCTCCCCCAACCTTCTCTGAGCCTTCGGGATCCATGTAACCTGACCATTTAGCCCATGGTGTGCAAAAAAGTGCCGCTCAGAGGTAAAACAACCCAACCCAACAACATATTACTAATATATATAACTAACATATTTTAATGTATAATGAAATATTACTTACTCGAAGGCACCATTAATGGTGACTCATCCATCACTGAGTTTCCAACAAACCTTAAAGGTGGCGCTTTAATCAATGATATGATTTCTACGTATTGTAACTGTTGTGTGCCCGTTTCACAGCTGCCAAGCCCTCGTTTCAACTTGCACTGGTTGTAAGCAGTGCGGCACACTTAAAGCTTGTCCCGTAATATTTTGCGCTGATAATTAAAACGACGCAAGACAGTTTCGAGTGTAATTACTTTACCAAATACTTATTGAAATGAAATAAAATGCGAAAGATATTTCAGAAAACATATATCCATGTAAAATATTATTTTTATTATTTATTCCAATTAGGAATTCAATATTTTAGTATATATATATATGTTACAGAAATGTTGGTGGGATCTGGCCCTTTATGACGAGCCACCACTGAATAAAAGTCATCAAACCTGTGAACACTCAAATAAAGTGAACTGTAATCAATTACTTCTCAGTGACAGTGTTATTTGGTGTTCACTACCAGTCAATTAACTGTTCAATCTTCAACTGAGGACATTGTGCATCAGAGTTATTAGCATTAGGGGGCCACATTGCTAATTTCAAAGTCATATAGAAGGCTAAAAAAGTTTAATTGGACCGTGTTAGTATAAATAAAAAATAAATACCCCCTCAAGCAGCTGCTTGCCACAGAGGTCTGACAGGAGCCTGTCAGTTTATATGTCACAGTAGGAGATCAATAAAATAAATTAAAGGGATAAAATCGTAATAATACCCGACAGCGTATTATACCGAGAGGTCACTGTCAGACCTCTATGGCAAACGTGACGCCTGAAGAGTATTTTTTTTTATATGTATCACAGTAATACCTTCTGGAAATATTAACAGTTGGAGAAAATTCGAATTAAAAATTGGATCTTTCAACTGGCTAAGTATATTTTATGAAGATTTATCTTGACCAAAGCTTACTCACTCAAAAAACAGACGCTGTTGAATTTAGGAGGCTGCAGATGAAAAATGTAAAACGAAATTAACAATTTCTTCGTACGTTTTTAACTTCTGACGTTTTTTTCCTTACTTCTAAAGTTACTGAAAGCATTTATGGATAACAGGTTGAGTTGGATAGTTTTATCTTTCAGTGAAACGTTTTTTGCACCGAATGAGATAAAAAGCCCGATCACAAGGGATAAGAGGAAGTTGGGATAGGGCATTCACTGGACAGCTGTTAGGATGCAGATGGAAGCCTCCTGTCAAGGCCATCGAGAGTGTCTTTAACATGCACAGGGAATAATTTCCTTCATTTGAAGACACGGCTTAACGTACCATTTGACGGACGGCGGCCATAACTGGTAAAATAACAACTAAATAGACACTTTATAAAGCTATTGTAGCATGTCGACTTCGCATGTAATCGAAATGACAATCAAGAATTTACTAGAATATCGAAACAAAAAATTGTGGATCGTATGAATGGTAGAAGAACTTAAAGGCTTGAGAGGGATTTGAAATGCTGTATTAAATTTATTAAAGACTATTTTAATTTATTTCCGCAAATTAAATAAACTGCATATTTCAGATGGAATAATCAGTTTCTTAAATCTTGACGTTCCTACTGAAATATGATTCCCCTTCATTATGTATCATTTAACTTTAAATCTCTCCTACCCAATAATTCACACCATTTGATCTTCTCCAACAGGAGAGATTGAAGAAAAGTAAAATTAATGCTCATAACAAACTTCTCTGTGCAACTCAGAATTATTCCTCCAAGGATCGTGAACTTCACTCTGGAATAGCAATGAGTTTTTTTAAAAATCAGTCCTGTAGATCCCCCAAACCAAAAAAAATCAACAGAACAAAAATCTCATAAAGAATTGACAGCTAAGATGCGCCAAGAGAAATGACATTCGCTCGGTGTATATATTTTCCAAGAAAGGTTTTTACACAGCTGAAACATTGTTGCAACCTCCACAGCATAATCATCCATCATCCCGCATTTACATTGGTTCCGATGATTGATGATATATAAGCCTCGGCGATTAGAGAGTTTAAATCGATGAGATAAGACATGAAATGAAATAATATCATGATTTTGGAGATTTGGTATAAATAGTGACATTATCATAGACATATCCCACAGCTAATACCTTTTGAAGTAAACAGTACAATTAAAAACCTACATTGAATTTAATAATTGTTCACGACAAATGGACCCTCTCGGATTGCTGGGTTGGGTTGGGTTGTTTTACCTCTGAGCGGCACTTTTTTGCACACCATGGGCTAAATGGCCAGGTCATATGGACCCCGAAGGCTCAGAGAAGGTTGGGGGAGGGGACCCACTGGAACAGCTGTTGGGAGACAGATGGTAGCCTCCCGTCAAGGCCATCCAGCGTGTTCTTTAACGTGCACAGGGTATGTCTCTCCCGCACACGGGGCCACGGCTTAACGTCCCATCCGACGGATGGCGGCCTTTCCAAGCCCATCGGTGTCCCCTACTGACCGTGGACAGGGCGGGGAATTTTGCGGAGATATCGGATTGCTGGGATAAGTTCTTGAAAATGTATGTATGGCAAATAGGCGAAACCAAAAAAGAAAGCAAGAAATAGGTAAATTTTTAATTACGCTAGTATAGGACACGAGAAATTTTCCAGTATCTTTTTTTACCCGAAAACTTCGAAATCTTCACGAGATGCTTCCTTTTAAAATGCGATATAATCGTGGACTTATCCACTGAAAAATGCTGATTGTATCAGAATGCAGTGAGTAACTGATATCTATTTGTTCCAATATCTGTTCTTCTGCTGCAATCAATCATTATGGATTGGGTTGTTTTACCTCTGAGCGACACTTTTTTGCACACCATGGGCTAAATGGCCAGGCCACAAGGACTCCGAAGGCTCAGAGAAGGTTGGGGAAGGGGACCAACTGGAGCAGCTGTTGGGAGACAGACTCCCGTCAAGGCCATCCAGTGTGTTCTTTAACGTGCACAGGGTATGGCTCACCCGCACACGGTGCCACGGCTTAACGTCCCATCCGACGGGCGGTGGCCTTTACCAAGCCCATCGGTGTCCCCTACTGACCGTGGGCAGGGCGGGGAATTTTGCGGAGATAAATCTCAACGCTGACCCAGCTGGGACTCGAACCTGGGAACTACAGATTACGAGCGTGGCGCGCTACCGACTGAGCCACCCCCGCCCAAATCAATCATTATCAGATGTAATACGAGTAATAGGGAAACATTTATTGTTAATACCGTAAGGCTTCAGAACACTGTGAGTTCAAACTATTGCTCGAATTTTTCCTCAACAGAAATCACAAAGCTCCATCTTGTGCCCAACCTATCCGCTATTACCCTGTCTACGTTTCTGCATCTTTGCGTCGCAGGTGACCTCTACCGACCATATGCCGATCTTCCAAGATAAGCCATCATCTAACCTACGATATTTATCTTCAAAATCAAATATACATATAAGAACGTCTATACAACGATTTATTGCAGATCTTTTTATATGCATAAAAGGCAGAGGTACCATTTCTCGATGAGAAATCAAATTGCAGATAAACTAGTGGTTAGTGACTCATTACGAAACAATTGGAATTGTTCCATTTCGATAAAAGTGATATTCTCACAATATTTTACATCTGTACTACTGTGACAACATTTTATGTATGGAAAATGATGCTCATCTATATTTCCTACAGATGAGCTATTAGCTGTTTGTGCCAGATGTAAATAATCTATTTTTTATCTGTTGGGGAAATATTCATTTTAGTTCACCGTCGATATCAAATATTTATCTATTTTTATCTGTGTTATGTATACTAATGACAGTGAATAAATATCTCTGTCTAAAAATGACCACGCTCTTGGTTAGGCATGACTCAAAACATTTTCGTGAACAACGAAATCCGTTAAAATCAAATCCGAGATCAAGAACTGCGATCAAAACCCTGGAATGTGTGTTACTCGACAAACAACTATTTTGATACCTTACTGCGAACATAAGGAACATTACTTTTCGCGCATTTGTAATACCCGATATTAAAAACATTTTTGGGTGCATATTTTGGTGCATATTTAGTATCGATAGTCTGATTGTTATGGGGGGCGGGGGTGGCTCAGTCGGTAGCGTGCCAGGCTCGTAATCTGTAGTTCCCAGGTTCGAGTCCCAGCTGGGTCAGCGTTGAGATTTATCTCCGCAAAATTCCCTGCCCTGCCCACGGTTAGTAGGGGACACCGATGGGCTTTGAAAGGCCGCCGTCCGTCGGATGGGACGTTAAACCGTGGCCCCGTGTGCGGGAGAGCCATACCCTGTTCACGTTAAAGAACACGCTGGATGGCCTTGACGGGAGGCTACCATCTGTCCCCCAACAGCTGTTCCAGTGGGTGCCCTCCCTCAACCTTCTCTGAGCCTTCGGGGTCCATGTGACCTGGCCATTTAGCCCATGGTGTGCAAAAAAGTGCCGCTCAGAGGTAAAACAACCCACCCCTGATTGTTATGTTCAGTAGGTTATAAGTATTTACAGGGGGCCCTTTGGTGTTTTCTGGTTTTGATCGAGTTTCTTGGTTCTCTCCTCTATTTTTTTTTAGACACTAGCTAGTTATCTTTCCTTTTTACCTATCTTCCTATTGCGTTTCGCTTGACATTCGTTGGTTTGTGGATATGCCAAAACGGTTCTTCCACCATATCTTTCGAATGCAACTGACAAATTTATTGATTTATGTGTAAAATGAATCCTTATGACACGGGAAGTGTTACAGGCTATAAAAAATTTGATCCTTCATTCATACTTCTCTCCTAAAAAAGGGGAAATATGGAACGAATTTCCGCTAATTCTGCAGAACGCGAGTGCTGAAAGTAACATGTTATGCGTCAAATGAAAGCTTATAACGCGAAGTGTGTCATAGACTATACATAATTAAACCCTCTTATGCTTTATTCCCCCCCTAAAAAAAGGCGAAATATGAAAACGATTGTTTCGCTATATCTTCGGAACGCGAGAGACCGGAATTAACAAGCAGCGCGTGACATGAAATCTTGTGACATGCGAATTTTACAGGTAAAAAATTTCCATCCCCTTCCTTCTTTACCCCTTAAAAAGTGGCAGTATGAAAACGATTTTTTCTTTATATCTTCGGGTTGGGTTGTTTTACCTCTGAGCAGCAGTTTTTTGCACACCATGGGATAAATGGCCATATCACATGGACCTCGAAGTCTCAGAGAAGGTTGGGGAGGGGACCCACTGGAACAGCTGTTGGGAGACAGATGGTAGCCTCCCGTCAAGGCCATACAGCGTGTTCTTTAACGTGCACAGGGTATGGTTCTCCCGCACATGGGGCCACGGCTTAACGTCCCATCCGACGAACGGCGGCCTTTCCAAGCCCATCGGTGTCTCATACTGACCGTGGGCAGGGCGGGGAATCTTCTGAACACTGGGCCAAAAGAAACAAGCTAAGCGCCAAATGAAAGCCTTTGACATGGAAAACATTACAGGGTAAAACAAATTTCAACCCCTGTTCCCTCCCCTAAATGAGGAGTAGTATAAAAAGATTGTTACGTAATATCTTCCAAACGCGAGGGCCTACGATTATGAATTAGTTGTCAAGTGAAAGCTCATATGAGAACTGGTGTAGGCTGTTTCGAATCCCCCTCTCAACCACCCAGAAAAAGAGGAGGATTTTCGCGCAGTTATATCTCAATTTAAAGTTTGTGACGTCTCCAACGTCTGCTTTAAACATGATTCAAAAAACAGAGGAAGAAAAACATGGTCTATGTTTATGAGTCATATATGAAATGAAACTTTTTGAAAGTAAGTGTTTTCAGTGGCAAAGAAAAAATATAAATAAATTAAAAAACTAAATAAATACCTATTTTCCCATATGTGCCCTAAAAAGTAGAAAATAAGGCTTAGCATATTGGTGGTGCAAGCAGTCACTGAATTCGTATTCATTTCAAAGGAAGATAGGGCGCCGATTTACCTGCTTAACATGATTGTCGGCGCCCTATCTTTCTTTGAATACGAATTCAGTGACTTAAGCATCATCGATATGATTTAGTTTCATTTTCTACTTTTTAAGGCGAATATGGGAATTTAGGTATATTTTAAAAATTTTAATGTATTTTATAATTCTATATTTCGAACAGGTGCTTTGATTGCTTGACGACCAGTGCATCGCAAATCATCGAAGGAAAATCATCAATTATACTTTTGTTTCCAAACATTATTTACCATTTTCAGGCTCAATCTCAAAATAAACCTGAAATTTACATGAAATTAAATAAATAAAAAAAATAAATACCCCCTCAAGCAGCTGCTTACCACAGAGGTCTGACAGGAGCCTGTCAGTTTATATGCCATAGTAGAAGGTCTGAGAGGATGGCAGGACCTCAGCAGAAAAACAACACGAACATCCATGCCTTACCCAGGGCTCGAACCCAGGTCCCGCATTCGATTTAATTTTAAACCCACAAAGAATTTGATAGACTTATTTCATTTCATTTGTTTCATACAATCAGTTCGCCAGAAGCACACACACACAAAAAAAATTCCATCACTTGTAATATAATTAATTTGCAATTTCAATTTTAAAATATGGAAATAGGAACAAGCCGTACACGCGCAGCATCTCCTAAGGTTACATTCCACAATCCTCTCTAATCCAAGGTTACTGTTGGAGTCTAACGGGACAGAACGAAGAGACAGCCAACGAACAAAATTAGAGTGCATTAGTGTAGATTTAAGCATCGATCGTTACTCGGAAATCAGATTAAATATGCTGCTGGAAACTCACATGTATTTGGCAAGTGCTTTCTCAAGACTCCTAAGGTTTAGCAATTTAATTAAAAGCTTTACGCTAGAAGTAACATTCTCTTGTCCCGAAGTTATGTGCTTCGCTTTATACAAGTGAATTGGACCGAGTCATTGCTCTTATTAACCACTTCTAAATGATGAAATGCTACGACCGCTCATGAACTTTTAATTTCAACTTCTGCTTTTTTTTTTTCCTGATCGCTGACAAGATAGAAATTTCCTCGATATTTATGTAGAGACTTCTAATGCAAATATGTTTAAATATTATTGTATTACTCAGAATGAACTGAGTAGATTCGGTTAGTTAGAATAAAGTGTGAATATTTTATCCACAGTTAAGGCGAATGCTAAGACGAACACATCTGTTAATGATATTGCTTTAGAACAGGGGTGGGCAATTGTTTTCGTATCTACACTGCGCATGCGTATTGACGTGGCCGTCCTAGTGGAAAATACGAGACGAATCTTCGGTCGCGCACGGGAAGGAATGCCCACCCTTGCTTTAGAAGATTCATAATTTTATTGTCCTTACCTATTCCCCCCCGATAGGGGACCACCTTGTCGTGGTGGGGGGGCCTAGGGCCCAGCAACCCGGCTGAGGAGGCATTGTCGGTCGGGATGATCCCTAGCTGGAGCAGGCCAGAGGATTTGTCGGCTGTAGTGGGCACCAGCTGGAGCATTCCAAGGTTTTGCCGGTTGGGGTGGTCCCCGGCTGGAGCATTGCTGAAGCCAACCGAGGTTGAAGACGCTGCTGGCCGGCTTGATTGCCGGTCGGGTGGTGACGGCGTTGGAGACCTCACCTCTCAGGAGACCTGTGTGGTCTGTTCGACGGCTCTGCCGAAAGGTCTGAACCCGCCTGTAGGTACGAGCTGTCCAAAAAGTCTGGGCCTTACTAAGAGTCTCCACCCCGGGTGCCGATCGAGCTTGGATCTTTATATCCTTGCACATTTGCAAACCGGGGAATAGATTAAAGTTAGGTTTCTTCCGGTGGTCATCTTTCCTTCTATAGGACTGCTGCCATGTGAGGCCGGGGTTGAGGTGCGCCTATAGGGCGTATTCCTTGCCCCCGGCTCTAGATAGTCATGGCTTTTCTTTAACCAGGTAGTGCTGTCAGGCGGAACCGGGAATTGCCGTGGTTGCACAAGATCGCAACATAGAGATCAATTGTCCTTACCTATTCCCCCCCGGAGTGGGACCTCCTTGACGAGGGGGGGGGGGCTTACGGTGCCTCTGAGAAGTTGGGCTCGGGCCGCTGGCTCTCTGGGGTTCGGAAGTCTGGTGGCCCCCGGTGGAGGGGCTTGTTGAGGGCTGGCAGACAGTTTCTGGTTCCTGGCTAGTCTTGTCGGCTTATTGACTTGTCCGCTGAGAAGCTGGGGGTTGCAGCCCCGATTGATGGGCCGGAATGAGAGCCACAATAAGGCGTGGTGAACCCTGTTAGCTGTGGACATGCATTGGGGGGTTCCCGGGCTCAGCTGTGCACCTACCCGCACACTCGTCGGGGGGCTCTTCAGTGGTGGTCTGTGTGATATTGGGGTGGACCTATGTTCACTGGGGAGTTTCGACCCGTTCGCAATGGAGAGGACGAAGTTGGAGGCTCGCGGCCCTTGTTGGCCACCTGTGGCCAGCGAGCTTATCGATGGAACAGCCAAACTAAGAGTCCCACAATAATGAGATTTGGACTATTGGCTTCTGCAGTGGAGGAACTTGGTTCCTCTGTGAAGTGGGGTCCGGGTGCTGCAGTGTTGTGAGCCCCGGTAGGCAGAAGGCTTTGTCGCGGTCGTGGGAGGGGTGCGGACCGGTTTGGTGGTGCTGGTCCAGTATCCCCCGAAGCGGCCCGGCACGGTTTGGAAGCCGAGACGGCGAGCGGGCTGTGGTGCCCGGCTCGATGGAGAGGACGAAGTTGGGGATCATGCTGAGAGGATTGGAGTCCCTCAAGGTGTGGCTCTTCGACGGAAGTACCTTGGGCCTCTGCTGCAGAGGACCCTAAAAGTTAGGACTTCCTTTATTTTTCTGGCTCAAAATTCAAAAGACTAAGATCTTTTTATTTATGTATTATGGCTCGTTCTGGTCTAAATTCAGTGAGTGTTGGGCATTTTCCTTGGCACCACTCAAAATTTCAAAAGATCCCACTCTCACTGCACCTCAATGATTATTACTTCAAGCAGACTATTAAATCCCAAGTAGTGCTTCTCTCTTCACATAAGGTCTTCTCCCGCTGTAGGAAGGCAAATGTTAAGGCAAGCTAAATTGATAGGAGCCTTTTTAGTTTATAGTGGTTTCTGTGGCAATCCCTTAAGGTGATATGCAGTCACAGTACTGCGGTGCACCGGGGTTGTCGCGAATCTTATTCGTTGTCCTTACCTATTCCCCCCCCCCCCATAGGGGACCACCTTGTCGTGGTGAGGGGCCAGCAAACCGGTCGAAGGCTGTGCCGACCGTATTGGTGCCCCGGTTGGACATAGCCAAGGCCAACTGAGGCCAACGATGCCGCTGACAGGTCGGAAGGCCGGTTGGATGGTGACGGTGTCTGCGGCCTCAACAATCAGGTGCTCTGGGTGAGCAGTTCGAGGGCTCTGCTGAACGGTCTGAGCCCGCCTAGTAGGCACGAGCCCTCAAAAAAGTCTGGGTCTTACTAAGAGTCTCCACCCCGGACGCCGAGCGAACTTGGATCTATATATCCTTGTTCATGGCTAACCGGGGAATAGATTAAAGTAAGGTTTCTTCCGGTGGTCAGCTTTCCTTTTATAGGACTGCTGCCATGTGAGGCTGGGGTTGAGGTGCGCCTATAGGGCGTATTCCTTGCCCCCGGCTCTAGATAAGCACGGCTTTTCATAACCAGGTAGTGCTGTACAAGCGGAACCGGGAATTGCCGTGGTTGCATAAGATCGCAACAAAAGAGATCAATTGTCCTTTCCTATTTACTCCAAGACCCTACTGGTCTCCTCTGAGACAAACTTCATCTTCTACTTCTAGGCTTCTCTTTTGCCAAGCACGTGTAGTGTCGTGAGACGGAGCACGTGCTTTCCCCATGGGGAGTGGGTCCTTCGGGACCCACTCCCCACCCCGTATTAAAGAGAGGTGTCCTTACCTGTTAGAGACGAGTTAGGATTTGTGTTCCAAATGACAAATCCGATCTAAGTAATAATTAAAATTTTTCCTCTAATCGTAAAAAAACTATTTTGATTGTAGTTTCAACCCTTTAATTGGTTTAATAAATAAAAATAAATACCACATGGCGTTCGTTATTTTTCAAGTATTCTTTCTTTCTTTCATTAATAATTCTTAGCTTTTAATTATGAATATGATCACGATATATATTAATAAATATAATTAATGGATGTCATAATTATATATTTAATTATGATACATATTAATGATATTATTCAAGAATTTTTCACATTACGCAAATAATTTCTAGTATTTTTTGTTCGAAACAGGATTAAGATTTTGATAATGTCATTAAAAATTATAAGTATTTAAAGATTTATAATACACTACAATGGAAAGAATCTAAAATTGTTCAATGAATGTGTCAGAGAAATATTTTCCTCTCACCGGTGTCGACCGGAAATTTTCTCAGTAATTAATGAAATGGTCCAAGCTAAATAATTTCGGATTTCAAAATCTGAACTCTAATTGGGGGCGGGGGTGGCTCAGTCGGTAGAGCGCCAGGCTCGTAATCTGCAGTTCCCGGGTTCGAGTCCCAGCTGGGTCAGCGTTGAGATTTATCTCCGCAAAATTCCCCGCCCTGCCCGCGGTCAGTAGGGGACACCGATGGGCTTGGAAAGGCTGCCGTCCGTCGGATGGGACGTTAAGCCGTGGTCCCGTGTGCAGGAGAGCCATACCCTGTGCACGTTAAAGAACACGCTGGATGGCCTTGACGGGAGGCTACCATCTGTCTCCCAACAGCTGTTCCAGTGGGTCCCTTCCCCCAACCTTCTCTGAGCCTTCGAGGTCCGTGTGACCTGGCCATTTAGCCCATGGTGTGCAAAATAGTGCCGCTCAGAGGTAAAACAAACAAACAAACGAACTCCAATTTATCTTTAGTATCTATTCTATGATTAAATGGAATAACCAGGTAGTAGTTTATAATTACTATTAAAATATATAATCAGAAACCCCTTTCGTAAATATGTGAAATTTATTTCAACATCGTAATACTGAGCGCTTTAACTGATGGCTGCATAAAATAGTGTGAATGAGCAGTAATGGACGAAACAAATCTTAGTTTCCTGATTAAATTCAACTTTTAGCCAACTGCGTTTGTATGTTTTTTGTTAATAATTCGGAAATCATACATGTTTAAAAAAATCATGTGGATCACTTTGGATGATTCAAGTCTTTGTAGGAAAGTACACTGCAAATTCAAAGATGAACTCGTGAATTCAAAAATGACATATTTGAATGCAAGATGAATTAATGATGATTATAGAATAAAAATGGCAGAAAGTTGCCCTAAGCACACTCAATGAAACCTTATCTAGTCGGGTATGGACCAAATAGACATATCCTAAAATTTTTATGTTAATATATTTATTTTAAGACCTTTGCAGTGCTATTATTGGATTACCAAGCAGTTTTTTTTGCAGTGATCTGTAAAAAAAAGTTGTGGCTGAAGAAAACACTATAGCGCACAACAGAATAATATTGCAAAAATATCCAAAGGTTGCCACCTGTTTGATAAAATGGCTTAATGAATAAGGTGTCGACCGGATATCTAATCAATATTATTATTCCCTTGATGTCACTGGTGCAGTCCTATAAAATGGTAGGGGATCATTTTTCACTTTCTCATCAGAACGATGTAAAGATTTCTCATCAGAACGATGTAAAGATTTCTCATCAGAACGATGTATTGTATTTTTTTTTGATGATCGTTTCAAAATTTCAACGAAAACACACGTTTCAGGCATTCTTCAACCAAAAAATGACCATTAACCCATCTCCGTCTATCCGTCTATTCTTCCAAAATCTCGTAAAATTTTGCAAAAATAGCAAATGTGTTATAACATTGCTTGATATCCTTAAAAAGACGTCTTTCAAATTTTGATGTCCTTTAAAAATGCCAAATGTGTTCTTTGAGCAACTGAGCGATTTCTTGTACTTTAATTTAAAACGAAGGGGCCGAGGAAGAATGGAACATTTTAAGAGAGAAATACTCCAAAACAATAGAATCATTATGTCTATGGTTTCTTTGCATTTGAAATGGAGATATTTTTAAGATTGGATTGTTTTACCTCTGAGCCGCACTTTTTTGCACACCATGGGCTAAATGGCCAGGTCACATGGACCCCGAAGGCTCAGAGAAGGTTGGGGGAGGGAACCCACTGGAACAGCTGTTGGAAGACAGATGGTAGCCTCCCGTCAAGGCCATCCAGCGTGTTCTTTAACGTGCACAGGGTATGACTCTCCCGTACACAGGGCCACGGCTTAACGTCCCATCCGACGGACGGCGGCCTTTCCAAGCCCATCGGTGTCCCCTACTGACCGTGGGCAGGGCGGGGAATTTTGCGGAGATAAATCTCAACGCTGACCCAGCTGGGACTCGAACCTGGGAACTACAGATTACGAGCCTGGCGCGCTACAGACTGAGCCACCCCCGCCCCGGATACTTTTAAGAAGTGCATTCTTGAAAGTACTATATTGTTATGGGTGAAGAGCACCAAAAGAAACAGAGTCACTTCTGTGATTAGTCTATGTAGTTCATTCCTGAAAAACAGGCGTACAGGGAGAAATTCGATCAATTTTTCAGATACACCATTTTTAACAGACGGAGTTAAAAGCCAGCTATGTATTATATTTACGGCAATGAAACTTGGATCCCTTTTAAGTACGAGAACAGGAAGTTTGATGATTTTGATTTCAGTTATTTTCTCAGTAGTTTGGGTATTTGGTGATTTCATTTTGTGAGTAGCAATGAAGGTTAAACATAGAAATGGTCAAATGGCTTAAAACAGTATCTCTTCTAAGGGTTGGGTTGTTTTACCTCTGAGCGGCACTTTTTTGCACACCATGGGCTAAATGGCCAGGTCACATGGACCCCGAAGGCTCAGAGAAGGTTGGGGGAGGGGACCCACTGGAACAGCTGTTGGGAGACAGATGGTAGCCTCCCGTCAAGGTCATCCAGCGTGTTCCTTAACGTACACAGTGTATGGCTCTCCCGCACACGGGACCACGGCTTAACGTCTCCCGACGGACGGCGGCCTTTCCAAGCCCATCGGTGTCCCCTACTGACCATGGGCAGGGCGGGGAATTTTTGCGGAGATAAATCTCAACGCTGACCCAGCTGGGACTCGAACCTGGGAACTGCAGATTACGAGCCTGGCGCGCTACCGACTGAGCCACCCCCGCCCCACTCTCTCTTGTAAGGAGAAGTTATGTTGATTGGCTATAGTTCTCATATGTTGAACTGCATGCAGT
Organism: Ryuthela nishihirai; assembly: GCA_038380435.1. Lineage (NCBI taxonomy): Eukaryota > Metazoa > Arthropoda > Arachnida > Araneae > Heptathelidae > Ryuthela > Ryuthela nishihirai. Next base: position 16,932,391 of record JAWZYU010000001.1, on the reverse strand, counting down.
TTTTAGTTCTATATTATCTAATACGCCGTGGCTCCTAATAAAAGTGCTGACAAAAAATATAACTTCAACACAACTCAGGGGGAAAAATATACATGTAAATGAATAGGAAAAAAATTTACTGCAGGGTTATTTTGATATTTCATCTACTATGAATTGTTTATTTTTAAACAAGTAACGAAGAAATAAACAGACAAATAATTATTTTACTAAAAACTTAAAAAGATTAGAAAAAACTTTTTGTATTGAACAATAAAATCTAAAGAGGCTTTGTTTGAGTCAAAACAGAATATTTGTATATCGTAAGATACTGACCATTGTTCTTGACTGTTGGGTTGGGTTGTTTTACCTCTGAGCGGCACTTTTTTGCACACCATGGGCTAAATGGCCAAGTCACATGGACCCCGAAGACTCAGAGAAGGTTGGGGAGAGAAGGTCAGAGAAGGTTGTTGGGAGATAGATGGTAGCCTCCCGTCAAGGTCATCCAGTGTGTTCTTTAACGTGCACAGGGTATGACTCTCCCGCACTCGGGGCCACGGCTTAACGTCCCATCCGACAGACGGCGGCTTTTCCAAGCCCATCGGTGTCCCCTACTGACCGTGGGCAGGGCGGGGAATTTTGCGGAGATAAATCTCTACGCTGACCCAGCTGGGACTCGAACCTGGAAACTGCAGATTACGAGCCTGGCGCGCTACCGACTGAGCTCCCCCCCCCCCCTTCTTGACTGTATCTGCAATCTTTGTAACACTAAATAAGTTGGAAACCTGGGTCCATATTATTGTTGACTGACTCATTTATAACGTTTATAGAAGGGTTTGAATACTGATGAATCAAATGCAGTATGTTTGAGAGTTAAATGTTTCAATCTGGTTGAAAGTATATAAACTCTGGGTGTTCGAGGATTTCGTTTTGATATGCGCTGGAAGTAACCATAAAAGAACCGAATCATGTGATATTGGAATTCCTTTTTAAATATCACTACTCTTTTAATATTTAGAACTAAACATATTTTTATTATAGTTGTAAAATATCACTGAGATGTTTGTCATCGCCGTGTTTTTTTTATTTGGGTCCATTTACCACTTTTCATTACTTTTTATGCACACAATGCCCTAAATGGCAAGGTAGAAGGACTCCAAGGGCTCAGAGAAGATTTGGTGAAGGGGATACACTGAGCAGCTACTAGGAGAAAGAGGTAAGTTTCCCGTCAAGCCATCTACCTAGCGTGTTCTTTAACGTGCACAGGGTATGGCTTATATGCACACGGCGCCATGGCTTTACATCTCATCCGACGACGACAGACTTACCAATGACATCAGTGTCCCTTTCTAACCGAGGACATGGCGGACCTGGCTCGCTACCGACTGAGCCAACTCCAATCCCATGTGTTTTTTTAATTGGAGGATCTAGTAAAAATAAAATAAATAAATAAATACCCCCTCAAGCAGCTGCTTGCCACAGAGGTCTGACAGGAGCCTGTCAGTTTATATGCCATAGTAGAAGATCTGAGAGGATGGCAGGACCTCAGCAGAAAAACAACACATACAACCATGCCTTATCCGGGGCTCGAACCCAGGTCCCTTAGATCAGTAGCCAAGCGCGCTAACCACTCGGCCAACATCTAAGAAAGTGGGAGGTACTCATGCAAAAAATATACCTGCGCTTTTTTTAGATAAAAGCTAAATGACCAGCTCATGCTATCCTGAAGGCTCAGAGCTGGGTAGGGATGCATTAGACAATTGTTAGGAGTTTACAGACAGAAGTTTACCGTCACGAATATCCATAGCGTGAGATGAATCGTGTACATGGTATGGTCTGTCTAGCGCATTGGACCACGACATAATGTCCATTCGACGAACGGCGGCTTCTTCAAGCCCAATGGTGTCCTCATTTCATCGAGGGAAGAGCAGGAATTGGGATAAATTATCCGCGCATGTATACAATGGGGGACTTGGGTCTCGGAACGTCATGCTACGAGAATGACGTACTAGCGACGAACCCAGCTTTCACTTATTGATGGTACTAGAATTATTGCGTTGGGTTGTTTTACCTCTGAGCGGCACTTTTTTGCACACCATGGGCTAAATGGCAAGGTCACATGGACCCCGAAGGCTCAGAGAAGGTTGGGGGAGGGGACCCACTGGAACAGCTGTTGGGAGACAGATGGTAGCTTCCCGTCAAGGCCATCCAGAGTGTTCTTTAACATGCACAGGGTATGGCTCTCCCGCACACGGGGCCACGGCTTAACGTCCCATCCGACGGACGGCGGCCTTTCCAAGCCCATCGGTGTCCCCTACTGACCGTGGGCAGAGCGGGGAATTTTGCGGAGATAAATCTCAACGCTGACCCAGCTGGGACTCGAACCTGGGAAGTACAGATTACGAGCCTAGCGCGCTACCGACTGAGCCACCCCCGCCCCGAATTATTGCGTAACAAGCACACCAATAAGCACGCTCTCTCTAAGTACAAAAAGCAACTGGAAAATTAAATAGAATTATAGACCTTGAGTTGGTCGGTAATAGACGATAGTTGCATAGATTTCACAATGTTTCCCTTTAACGCGTCGTATATTTTGGAAATTATCAAACACAGTGAAATAAAAACAGAACTATATTGCACCTGAAGTACACTGTGCCTAGAATTAAAATATAGTGCACAAAGTTGTACTTAAAGCAAAATTTTTTTTAGTGAATGTAATTACATGTCATATGAAAAGAAAAGTGGGATCTTGTAATGTGCACGAATACCACATGAGAGTTTGAATTCCTACAATGGGGGTGCTGGAATTAAGAGACTTCAGCTGTTAATAGGGTATACGATAACTCTGACAGTCATACATCTCATTCAATGTACTCTTGTTTCGTTGAGAGACTGTTGGAGAGGTTTTGTGGTACAGTCGCTCAAAAAAGTATCCGAACACTATGGTCGATTACAGAATTCAGAAAACATATCTGGCAACGATTTTTTTAGAAATTAGTGGTCTGGCAACTTTCGTGTCACGTGATACGAAGGTTGCCAGATCACTAATTCGTTCACAGCAAACTGGAGCGGTTGCAGTTAATGTTCACAGCACATTGGATCGTGTGAGCTCACAAAGACCTGGATCGTGTGGGCCCACTCATAGAAATATTGAGCGTGTGCAGTTAACGTTCACAGCAAACTGGAGCGTGTACAATTGCTGTACACGCTCCAGATATTTTTCCTGAATTCTGTAACCAATCATAGTGTTTACACGAAGGTTGCCAGATCACTAATTTATAAAAAAAATCGTTGCCAGATATTTTTTCTGAATTCTGTAATCGACCATAGTGTTCGGATACTTTTTTGAGCGACTGTACACCACAAGAACTGATATGAACTCTTGGAAGAATCTGGGAACGGCTTGTATTCTGCATATCGCTCTCTCCAGGGCAACAACATGTGCTGAATTTCATTCAGGCCAGGAGAATAGCTGTCCGTTCCATCCTATAAACATCTTCACTTTAAAAAAAATCGTCGACTGCAGGAGCCCTATGGGAACGTGCATTATCATCCATAAAATTGAGATGAGGATCGAGAGCATCGCTGAAAAGCCTCACATTTGGTTTCAAGAATCTCGTCTCCGTTTATTCATATTCTATACATTTCAAACGTAAAATTAAAGGAAAAGAATTGTAATAAAGGTATCTATGTATCTTCCTATATTACACATTATACTACGTGCCATAATCAGCTTATTAACATCACTATTAATTGCGTTATTACTACGTCACGATAATAAATTTGAAACTATATGTTAAGACCCCACTCGTCCATTTTATTCCAGAACCCATGTCGGTATAGTTTTGCCCAGATATGGGTTTACATAATTATATACGAATCCCATATTACCAAGTTAGCTTAAAATATCTAGCACTTAATGTGATATTAATATATATTAGTTTATTGAATATTTGAAGTTTTCTTTTTTAAACTAAGATTTAAATGCATTTTATAATAAAGAAATAAATATATTTCTGGTGTGCTTTATTTGCTAGAAGTTATGGTCTACAAAATGAGTTTCCTAAAACATTTTTTTTTTAAGGTTAATATTTGTTTTGGGGTCTTGAGGATTCAGCTTGCCGTAATTGAAGCATAAGCAAAATGCTTGTTGGTGCAGGATTCAAGAATGTTTGCAAAAGCAATTTTAATCACTCACTGATGCAAACCTCTTGTTAAGGCATCCAGCATGTTCTTTAACATACACAGTGTATGGCTCTCCTTCACAAGTGTACATTTGCACATGCAGAGTGTATGGCTCTCCGGCATCAGTGTACATTTGCATATGTGTGTATGGCGCTCCTTGCCGATATGTACATGGACACCGATATGTACATGGTGCCCATGTATATATCGGTGTCATCTTTCTCATCAAGGGCGAGGTGGAGATTAGGTTGGGACTCGAAGCTCGGAACTACTGATTATGAGCCTGGCACGCTACTAACAGAGCCACCTAAGAAAACTAATGTTCGTTGGTTTCTGACCATAGAGCTCAATACATAGACATTGCTTCAAACTGTTCAACATATGTCGTTTGAGGTTAGGGTAAAAAATGGGCAACACAAATCAGTCGCATACCCATAGGAGATGTTTATGGGGTTAATTAACGTCTCATTTGGCATTAAATCCCACTCCTGCTTCTTGATTCTTGATGGCTTGAATAAAATATTTTCTAAGGCAGACCATAAGAATATGACATTCAAGCATGCAAACCTCCCCTTGCAGACACACGTGCACATCACCATCTTTAGAACATCAGGGCATACACAAAGGGATTCGAGACGACCGCTTATCTTATTTAAGAAACAAACCAAGACCTGAGGCTATTTGAACAAATTTAATAAAAAGAAACAGAATTTCATGTCTGAACCATCCTACTCTACAATGCATGGTGTTAAGTGAACCGTGAATGGCTCAGGTTTTCACTTTGCAGCCGTTCACCATGTCATTAAGCTTTAAGCAGAGATAGTCTGTCATTTTCCTCTCCTGAAAGGCTGCCAAAGTGGCTTCTAAAGATGCGAATCGTGACATTGAATCTCTTTGACCTCAGGAATGACATGGTCATGCAATGACCTGCTATCTCTTTCACATGAGAATCGCCATTGAGTGATCACAGCAGCTGCGAGGTACGTGCTCGCAGATGCGTGCAAAGGTGAAACAAGAATTTCGCCTCTCTTCGGCAGAAAAAGAAATTAGGATCAGAGGTGAACGAAATCAAAGCGTGAACTTTACGTTGAACTGTTTTCTTCAAATTATTTGCAAGTTAGACTTATTTTTTAGTTTTTCTTTTAATGTCTGAAATTGTTTCGGAAATTGAAGAAGAAATTTTCGTATTGGAAAAGCTATATTCTATTTATATATAAATTAATAAAAATTAAAATTTTTGTTAGTGTTTAAAAATATTTGTAGTTTTCTATATCGTTGTACTGAAAAAAGTTTATATTTGAACATTATGGATGATGATAGATAATTTGTGCTGCACCACAAAATCAAAAATTTAATGAATAAATCAACTTTCAAGCCCCCCTACAGAGATATAAGATGAGTGTCTTATAATACGCTATAGATAATGTCCATAGATGATGTCTGTGAGGAAAGCGAGACCTCATCAGAAGAACAACACAAGAAAGGATGTCTTATCCGAGGTTCGAATCAGAGTCCCTTTTATCACTAACTACTCGGCCATGACAGAACTTAAAAGCCGCCTCGAAATTGAGACCGGAACCTCATTCGAAAGTATTCTCATGCAATATTAAGTGTGCAGCGTCATTTCAAATTTCAAACAACAAGACACATCATCTGAAAGTAGGAAAATATATGAAGTCCTTAAAAATACAATGCCCGAAGTTGAGTTGAGTTGTTTTACCTCTGAGCGGCACTTTTTTGCACACCATGGGCTAAATGGCCAGGTCACATGGACCCCGAAGGCTCAGAGAAGGTTGGGGGAGGGGACCCACTGGAACAGCTGTTGGCAACGCCCGAAGAGATCACATGGAATGCTCGTGAAGTTTGAGCCTCCCTTGAACAACTGGCAATGGTATCTGAACTATTTCTGTACAAGAACTGCCATCACCATTACAGAGCGTTATTAGATGTCATGATCATCAGAGCTTTTTTTCTGTCATTCAGGAATCTGAATAGTATTTCCGGTCTGTTTTATAGATTTTTAATGATTATACTCTATATTTCATTTTCATTTACTTCAGACTTAGAGGTTTTTCTGGAAATTCAAAATGAAGTAAATGATGAATTTATGTCAGTGACGTACCCATAAAGTTCTAAAGAAGGTGATGTGTACATGTGTCTGCAAGTGGGAGGTTTGCATGCTTGAATGTCATATTCTCATGGTCTGCCTCAGAAAATATTTTCAAGCCATCAAGAATCAAGAAGCAGGAGTAGGATTTAATGCTAAAGGAGACGTTAATTAACACATAAACATCTCCTATGGGTATGCGACTGATTTGTGTTGCCCATTTTTTACCCTAACCTCAAACGCCATATGTTTGAACAATTTGAAGCAATGTCTATCTATTTCTATTAAGCTCTATGGTCAGAAACCAACGAACATTAGTTTTCTTAGGTGGCTCAGTTAGTAGCGCGCCAGGCTCATAATCTGTAGTTCCGAGGTTCGAGTCCCAACAGTTTCAGCATTGAGATTTATCTTAACGAGCTAATCTCCACTGCGCCCTTGATGAGAAAGAAGACACCGATATGTACATGGGCACCATGTACATATCGGTGTCTTCTTTCTATATATCGGCACGGAGCGCCATACACACATATGCAAATGTACACTGATGTCGGAGAGCCATACACTCTGCATGTGCAAATGTACACCGATGCCGGAGAGCCATACACTCTGCATGTGCAAATGTACACTGATGCCGGAGAGCCATACACTCTGCATGTGCAGATGTACACTTGTGAAGGAGATTAACTATACACTGTATATGTTAAAGAACATGCTGGATGCCTTAACAAGAGGTTTGCATCAGTCTCCTAACAGCTGCTCAGTGGGTACTCTTCTTCCAACCTTCTCCGAGTCCTTGGGGGTCCTTAAGCCGTGGCCATTTAGCTCATTGTTTGGAAAAGGTGCCGTTCAGAGATAATCCAACCCTCTAGTACTTGTATGTTCATGCATTCTAAAGCCTAATTTGTCTTCGTAATTTTTATTGAAATGGCTAAGGGCAAAAGGTAGGTAGAAACACAAAAGTAGAGGAAAGGAAGTTAAGTCATATTTGCAACGTCAGATTGTGTATCAGGTTATATTTGCAAATCTTATCAGATTGTATATCAGGTTATATTCGCAACGTCAGATTGCGTATCAGTCATATTTGCAAAGCCAAGTTGTGTGTAAATTTGTTGCTAAATAGTTGTTCTCAAAATCATTGAGAACTTTTACGATCATTACAGTTTGTTTTAAATCTCTTTAAACATTTCTTGGTTAGTGCGCTTGGATACTGATCTAAGGAACCTGGGTTCGAGCCCCGGGTAAGGCATGAATGTTTGTGCTGTCTTTCTGCTGAGGTGCCGTCATCCTCACAATGACGTATAAAGGGACAGGCTCCTGTCAGACCTATGTGGTAAGCAGCTACTTGAGGGATATTTGTTATTTCATTTTATTTAATTTAATTCATTAATGTTACCTTCTTTCGAAATAAGGTCGTAGAATAATTTTCATGAAGAAATTTTTGAAAAAAAAAAATCCTGAAAAACGGATTTTCTAATAAAATTGAAGATATATTTCGACTATTTTGTTTAATTGTCAAGGAATGTATCATTCTTATTTTAACGCCATCAATTTTAGAGGAAAAATTGCCATTAGCCGGGTGGGATACGAACCTATGACCTCCTGATAACATATCAGGTGCTCTAACCACTGAGCTACCGGCTGCCGATCAAGATCGCGGGTTTGTATCCCACCGGCTGAAGGCAATTTTCCTCTAAAATTGCAAGAGGGAAAAAATAAGAATTATTCCTTACTTGACAGTTGAACAAAGGGGTCGAGAAATTTCTTCAATTCATTCGATTGTATACTCGTAACGTACTTGCCATTTTCATGTCGTACTTGTCATCTGCTTCTTGAGACTGTTTGTGAGCAGCTGGAACAATGCCTTCATGAGGCACAGAAAATTGTGTAACTGTAGCTAGAAAGTTCATAACATCAATTGGAGGAGATCACAAGTATCGGCAATATCCTTTCGTTTCGTCAGAAATGATACAATAGTAAAATATCACAGGAGATGATACAAAATGAATACAAAAATGATACAATAGTAAAATATCACAGGAGATGCCATGTAGAGATGAGACTCATGAAAAGGCTGGTTGGGTTGTTTTTCCTCTGAGCAGCACTTTTTTTTGCACACAATGGGATAAATGGTCAGGTCACAAGGACTCCGAAGGCTCAGAGAAGGTTGGGGAGGGGACCCACTGGACAGCTTTTGGGAGACAGATGGTAGCTCCCGTCAAGGCCATCCAGTGTGTTCTTTAACATGACAGGGTATGGCTCTCCCGCACACATGGCCACGGCTTAACGTCCCATCGGACGGACGGTAGCCTTTCCAAGCCCATTGGTATCCCCTACTGACCGTAGGCAGGGCGGGGAGTTTCGCGGATATAAATCTTAACGCTGATCCAGCTGGAATTAGAACTGGGAACTGCAGATTTCCTGTTCTAATTCCAGCCTGGCATGCTACCGATTGAAACATCCCGCTGCCCCCCCCCCCCCAACAAAAAAAATGGTAAAATTTAGTTTTTGCCGTGAGTGGGATACCATTCTGGTCGCGATATAAATATAATAAAAACATTGAACCCAGATCCCTTTGCTCAACGGCCAAGCACAATGATCGCTTGACTGCATCTAATAATAGAAAAATATAACTCTTAACTTGCATTGCCCTTTCGCCCAGAAACGAAAGATCATCATGGTCATTGAGTAACTTTCTCTTTTTCGCATTCTAATCAGTTTAGATTCTGCCATAATGAATACTATTTTCAATAAGAACGAGTTCTCTGAAAAAAAAATTAATTTTGGCGAAGTTGAGACCCGACTCGATGACCTCCTGAAAACACATTCGTTGTGTTCAGCTAATTATTCTGAGTTATAAAGGGCTTTTGCCTATCGGCAACTATTATTGGATTACTTACAATGAATTCTATTTTGTTACCTGTTTCTTACCTAATGTATGTACCATTAATCAAATGAGTCACTTCTAGGCTGCAGAGCAAATGGGCTTGTTGAAACTCCAATAAGAATTGGATTACTTGTTTTATTTTACCTCTGAGCGGCGCTTTTTGCCCAGTGGGCTAAATGGCAAAGTCACAAGGACCCCAATGACTCAGAGAAATGATTCACTGGTCAGCTGTTAGGAGACAGATGAATGCATCCGTCAGAGACATCCAGCATGTTTCTTAGCGTACAAAAGTCTCCTGCACAGGGGTTCTACGGCTGAACATCTTTCTAAGAAACGGTGGTCTTTCCAAGCCTATCAGTGTTGCGTCCCAGGAATGGATGCTTCCTTTATGATTATGGTATCTGTCTGCTGAAGTCTTGCCTTCCTCACGAATCTTTTGTGTGGAATATTATACTGAAAGACTCTGTCAGATTTCCAAAAAAAAAAATCTGTTTGAAGAGTAGTTTTTTTCAAATATTGCATTTCAGTATAAAATGAATTTTGCCATTCTAAAAGGAAAAGGGAGAATAGTTCTTTATTCTCTTGTGTGTTTTTTTTTTGTGATAAAGAGTGAATGAATACAGAAAAAGCTTGCCGTCACTGTTCTAGACTACGAAAACTTTACCCATTTGCAGTTTCTGATTCGTTTTGTTAACCCTCCGTGTTATGTCTTGAATGGACGGGTCTTTCATTTAGTTCTGATGTGTCCTATTCTATTTCTCAGTTCGCCATTGTGGTTTGGTGTAACAGAAAAAAGAACAGAAATAGCAGCGGCAAAAGAGCAAAGACAGTGATTGATGAATGTCGTCCACGAAATCAACTCTTTTTTATCTTCTGATGTGTTCAGCAAAGCAATACGGTGATGTATTAGTTCTACCTCTACACCTCGAGCTCTTTATGCACGGTCGCTCGCTCGCTGTTGATGAGAGCATTCAAATTCCGGCCACCGAAATAAAAATATCCGATCAAGGAACCTGTGTCGGCGTCCAATCAGCCGACGCCTGCGGCCTTGTTTTCCTGCACGGGCAGCTTATGTCAAGCGGCAATGGGCAATGGTCACGTGTGCTTTTGACGCAACGAGTCACGTGATTTTCTCTCGCCGCACACCCGGCGAGGGTGCTAGCTGTCGTCATGGGCCCCCGCACAAAAGAGGAAACTAATTAGGAGGAGGAAGCGCTCACAATGGCCGAGCCGGAGAGCGAACACACGCCACAACACAATTTGCTCTCTCGGGCTAATATTCTTCTGTGTGAGAGTAGCCGCATGTAGTCTTTGGGAGCAGCTCCAGCTTATTAACCTTACGTACGATGGTGGCTCTTTCTCACCCAGTCAAGTATTTGCGATCAAAATGCTCCCAGGTTGCCCGCTTCTACTATTTTATGAAATCTATTAAAATGAGCTTGCTTTTCTTTGTTTCCAGGCAGTAGGAAGCTGTAGAGGGAATTGTTCTCGCAAATGGTGAAGCAAAAATAAGCAAATTGCTGGCTTCGGTCCAATATATTCAGTGTTTGTAAGCTACTTCACTTTAATGATAAAATTCGGATAATGTCGAAGACTCTTTTAAAGAAGAAATTTATTCGATAAAATACGAAATGGCTCTCCAGGCTCATCCCCATGCAATGGAATTTTAAAAATGTTGTCAATTTTTATGTTGTGGTGATGTCAGTTTTTTTGTTTTTCGTGGAATGGAAATTTGAACTCTGATAAAACTGAACTTTAAGGCATTATATCAGTTGAGGGAAAGCTTACGATGTATCAGTTAAACCGCTAGAGGGAGTCGAAAACAATATAATTAGGTGATGGCTAAGAAAGAAAAAAAAAGAGAAAGTATAATTCAGGATTATCAAGTATTGGTTATTTTGTAAGTGGGAAAACTATATGTATATTAATGCAATCAATTGTTGAGATTGTATCAAACAGTAGATTAATCAATTGTTGAGATTGTATCAAACAGTAGATTAATCAATTGTTGGGATTGCATCAAATAGTAGATTAATCAATTGTTGAGATTGTATCAAACTATAGATTAATCAATTGTTGAGATTGTATCAAACTATAGATTAATCAATTGTTGAGATTGTATCAAACAGTATATTAATCAATTGTTGAGATTGTATCAAACAGTAGATCAATCAATTGTTGAGATTGTATCAAACAATAACTTAATCAATTGTTGAGATTATATCAAACAATAGATTAATCAATTGTTGAGATTGTATCAAACAGTAGATTAATCAATTGTTGAGATTGCATCAAATAGTAGATTAATCAATTGTTGAGATTATATCAAACATAGATTAATCAATTGTTGAGATTGCATCAAATAGTAGATTAACCAATTGTTGAGATTGTATCAAACAATAGATTAATCAATTGTTGAGATTGTATCAAACAGTAGATTAATCAATTGTTGAGATTGCATCAAATAGTAGATTAATCAATTGTTGAGATTATATCAAACATAGATTAATCAATTGTTGAGATTGCATCAAATAGTAGATTAATCAATTGTTGAGATTGTATCAAAAAATAGATTAATCAATTGTTGAGATTGTATCAAACAGTATATTAATCAATTGTTGAGATTGTATCAAACAATAAATTAATCAATTGTTGAGATTATATCAAAAAATAGATTAATCAATTGTTGAGATTGTATCAATCAATAGTTTAATGCAGGGGGTACATGGGGTACGTGGTAAAATTTTTTGGGGTACGCGTGAGAGCTCAAAAGTCACTAGATCTAGTAACAAAGTCGCTAAGTTGGCATTATTATACTATAACTATAGTTTTATCCATCTGTATAAGGGGTAAGCCAGTTACATACACATTTCCAGGGGGTGCGTGAAGCATAAAAGGTTGAGAACCACTGGATTAATGTAATCAATTGTAATCAATATAATCAAAAATTTATTACTGGAAGAACTCTTTGCAAACAAAGAATAATATTACACTGGCGTTATATTTATATATTCCCAAGATTATTCAATTTGATTCCAAATCGTATGAATGATTTAAGAAACGTAAATTAATTTGCTAAAGTACACAGAAAATGCATTTTAAGCTTTCCAAGTCAGCACATCCCACGGATCAGATTTTCCCTCGCAGCAAAAGATGAACTAGATAAATCCAAATTAAAGTTTTGACGGATATATTATTCGATTTGTCGCGTGAAAAGCTAGTAGACAGTTCTCATTGCGTCGAGTTTTGAGATCTCGTTTTATTTTGAAAAATAATGTTTTCGATTCACTTATTATTTTAAAAATAACTTTTGTTTTTTATTTGAGTAAGGAAGTTTTTTTAAATCATCTGATTAACATTTTCATTCGGGCCACCCCAGAGAATTTTAAGGCCACCTTTAATAAAAGCATTATGTATAGTCGCTCTAAAAAGTATCTGAACACTATGGTTGATTACAGAATTCAGAAAAAAATATCTGGCAACAATTTTTTTAGAAATTAGTGATCTGGCAACCTTCGTGTCACGTGACACGAAGGTTGCCAGATCACTAATTTCTAAAAAAATTGTTGCCAGATATTTTTTTCTGAATTCTGTAATCAACCATAGTGTTCGGATAATTTTTTGAGCGACTGTACTTTTTTTTTATAAACCATATTATCTAAGTTTTTAAAGGAAAAAAAAATATTGTCAAATGGATATTCTGCTCGCCAGTCCTTAAACAATCGCCAATGTGGCTTGCTCATAAAATAATTTAAGATTTTCTGCTTTAGTTTTATCAATAGATTAGATTAGTGGTTCTCAAACCTTTTATGCTTCACGTACCCCCTGGAAACGTGTCTGTAACTGACGAACCCCTTATGTAGATAGATAAAACTATTGTTAGTGTAATAATGACAACGTAGCGACTTTGTTACTAGATCTAGCGACTTTTGAACTCTCACGGCGTACTCCAAAAAAATTTACCGCGTACCCCACATTGAGAACTTCTCATTTAGATTATTTTCTTCGAGAAAATTATTTCTGGTGAACAAAGAATGGCAAATTTGGCAATACTGGTTGCTATGGAAACCATTTCGTTTCAGATTCTACTTGATTAGGTAACGTTCTATAACAAAAATTCAGGTTATGGCTTTGTCGAGCTCAAAATATTATAAGCAACTTCGGTCTCAGAATAATTCATATATCCTGTGATTGTCAAAAAAAAGTAGTAATATAAAATATTACTATAATTTCAAACTTTTAATCAATCTGTAGTAATTAAAAATAAGCATCATGCGGCGTTTGATTATTTTTACGTGTTCTCTGTTTTTAAGAAACTCAATAACCCTTTGTGTTTGTAATGAAGTTATCTTTGGAATTTCAGTTTCTACTAATATTTCGAATATTTTTTGTCCCAAATAGCATTAACATTTAAATTCTGTCGTAAAATGATTATAATTAATAATCTAAGAATAAAATAAATGATTACTGATATGCATTTCTGTATATATATTATATATATCTACTGATATGCATTTCTGTATATATATATTATATATATCTACTGATATGCATTTCTGTATATATATTATATATATCTTATGATACGTAGATAATTTCCCCCCCCCCCCCCCAAGCGGGCTCGAGCAAGTTCAAGCTTGACAGTTGTCCCATTGCTCTTGGGCTCAAGAATTATCGAAATAGTTCACGGTCGGTTTCAACAATTGTCGAAATGGTTCTTGGCCGGGGTAAATAATTTAGGGCACGGGTGGTGCGGGCTCGAAAAATTGAGCCCAAACTCATCACTAAGAGATGCAGAACATTCTTTCTTTTTTCCAGCTCAAAACAATAAAATGACGGAGGCGGGCTTCAGCTGAAAGGCAAGTTTCATACATTCTAGAAATATTGCCCATCTATGCTAAAAAACGAAACCGAAACCGAAATCTGAATTTGGGTTCTTGCCACGCTAACAGGTTTGCAAATGGATTGGATTGTTGGGTTGTTTTACCTCTGAGCGGCACTTTTTTGCACACCATGGGCTAAATGGCCAGGTCACATGGACCCCGAAGGCTCAGAGAAGGTTGGGGGAGGGAACCCACTGGAACAGCTGTTGGGAGACAGATGGTAGCCCCCCGTCAAGGCCATCCAGCGTGTTCTTTAACGTGCACAGGGTATGGCTCTCCCACACACGGGGCCACGGCTTAACGTCCCATCCGACGGACGGCGGCCTTTCCAAGCCCATCGGTGTCCCCTACTGACCGTGGGCAGGGCGGAGAGTTATGCGGAGATACATCTCAACGCTGACCCAGCTGGGACTCGAACCTGGGAACTACAGATTACGAGCCTGGCGCGCTACCGACTGAGCCACCCCCACCCCGCAAATGGATTATTCCGTCATAATATATAAATAAAATATATGACATAAAATGCTGTTCCCATATTAAGAGAAAAAAATCACGATTATTACACCAATTCACCAAACATTCATGTATTTTCATGTATTTTGAAATTATTTGATGTTTTCGCTCATTATTATGGATTAATATAATATCGACACTAAACATTACTTTGAATGAATTATATTCTTTTTAAATATAATTTTACCTTTTATTTTCTTGTTGTGTTTTTTACAATTTTACACTTTTAAGAACAAAAATAAGAATTTGTGAAACCAAAACCAAACCAATTGTGAATTCATGGAATTAGAATACGGAGTCTTTTCATTTGAACTCCGAAAAGAGTTCTGTTCAGATCTAATTATCTTATTTCGCCTAGTTTAATTTGATGGGGAATATAAGATCAAAATCTTCAGATTTTAATATAAAGGGGATCGGGAAAATAAAAATAAAATAGAGGAATTGGTATTGCTTCTGGTGAATACGGTCTCTTCCTTTTCAAAATGAATGAAGCTTTTCATTTACCGACTCTTGCACTGTAAAAACAGTACTTCGTATGATTAGGAAACGCAAAATTCCCCGCCTTGCCCACGGTCAGTAAGGGACACCGATGGACTTGGAAAGGCCGCCGTCCGTCGGATGGGACGTTAAGCCGTGGTTCCGTGTGCGGGAGAGTCATACCCTGTGCACGTTAAAGAACACACTGGATGGCCTTGACGGGAGGCTACCATCTGTCTCCCAACAGCTGTTCCAGTGGGTCCCCTCCTCCAACCTTCTCTAAGCCTTCGGGGTCCATGTGACCTGGCCATTTAGCCCATGGCGTGCAAAAAAGTGCCGCTCAGAGGTAAAACAACCTAACCCAAAATGATTAGGAAAAACACAACAATAATATTTTATTAATACTTATGTAACATAAAAAGAATTTCTCATTTATCCCTTAAAATAGAAAAATTTCCTTTCTTACCACCTGTGAAAAAAGGGAGCAAATCCTCATCGTTAGTTTACATCTTTTGCCAACTCTAGTATCTAAATTTCAAATTTCTACCATAAATAGGTCGCTTGCAATATTTGATTAAATTTTGCGTTCACCATGTTTAGCTCCCACTAACGATGTAAATTAAACCATTTTGTGAATTTGAAAAATGTGAATCGCAATATTTCATTAGTACTTATCGAACTCAAAAATAAATCTTCAATATATCTTAACTCAAAAAAGCTGCATATACTCCTCTGGAATGAGTTGTTTTACCTCTTAGCTGCACACAATGGACTAAATTTTTTTACTTTTTTTGCACACAATGGACTAAATGGCAAGGTCACAAGGTTGTTGGGTTGTTTTACCTCTGAGCGGCACTTTTTTGCACACCATGGGCTAAATGGCCAGGTCACATGGACCCCGAAGGCTCAGAGAAGGTTGGGAGAGGGGACCCACTGGAACAGCTGTAGGGAGACAGATGGTAGCCTCCCGTCAAGGCCATCCAGCGTGTTCTTTAACGTGCACAGGGTATGGCTCTCCCGCACACGGGGCCACGGCTTAACGTCCCATCCGACGGACGGCGGCCTTTCCAAGCCCATCGGTGTCCCTTACTGACCGTGGGCAGGGCGGGGAATTTTGCGGAGATAAATCTCAACGCTGACCCAGCTGGGACTCGAACCTGGGAACTACAGATTACGAGCCTGGCGCGCTACCGACTGAGCCACCCCCGCCCCGGCAAGGTCACAAGGACCCCGAGGGTTCAGAGAAAGCTGGAGTGAAGCGACCCACTGTACAGCTGTTAGGAGGCAGATGGTAGCCTCTTGTTAAGGCCACCCAGTGTGTACTTTAACGTGCAGAGGGTATGCACGTTAATTCTATCGCACACGGGCCACGGCTTAACGTCCCATACGACGGATGCCGGCGTTTTCTAGCCCGTCAGTGTCTCCTACTGACCGAGCGCAGGGTGGGGAATTTTGCAGAAATAAATCTCAGCGCTGGCCCAGTCGGGACTCGAACCTGTGAACTGCAGATTACGACCCTGGTGCGCTACCGATTAAGCCCCCCCACTCCCACCTCCACCACTCTGGAGATAAGGTACAAGACATTGTTGCCAACTGAAACCTCATAACTTTCACACCCCACCATAGAAATTTTAAATTTCCAGCATAAACATTTTAAATTGCAATTTTCAATTTAATTTGCAATTTGCAATTTTCAACTTCCACATTGTTAGAATGTGAAATTAAAGCAATTTGAAGACTCGGAAGAATTCGAATCGTAAACATTTCGTCGCTATCTATCAAATACAAAAGTATTTTTTAATTTATTTTAATAAACAAACAAAATTGAATGTCTGGAGTGACGCAGACGACAAAGGGAAAACATTCGCTTGCTTTTTTTAAATGATGTAAAAACTGTTGTATGACTTGCTAAAGAGATCTAACATCAATATATCAGTTACGACTTGCGTAGTAATTGTAAGAGAGCGCAGAAAAAATATCAATAAAAGAAAAAACAAATAAGACCTTCACTCATCAAACTCTCCCTTTGATTGTATTGCTGTTGATATTTTGACGAAAATCTGTAATTAGTTTTACATTCTTATTTGAGAAAAATACAACTCATCTTTCTATCATGTGTTTTATAATTTATGAAAATAATGTTATTGACGATGGCAGCAACGAAGAGGTTGGGTTGTTTTACCTCTGAACGGCACTTTTTTGCACACCATGGGCTAAATGGCCAGGTCACATGGACCCCGAAGGCTCAGAGAAGGTTGGGGGAGGGACCCACTGGAACAGCTGTTGGGAGACAAATGGTAGCCTACCGTCAAGGCCATCCAGCGTGTTCTTTAACGTGCACAGGGTATGGCTCTCCCACACACGGGGCCACGGCTTAACGTCCCATCCGACGGACGGCGGCCTTTTCAAGCCCACTGGTGTCCCCTACTGACCGTGGGCAATGCGGGGAATTTTGCGGAGATAAATCTCAACGCTGACCCAGCTGGGACTCGAACCTGGGAACTACAGATTACGAGCCTGGCGCGCTACCGACTGAGCCACCCCTGCCCCAGAAAACAATGAGAGGTATACACCGAAGAGCCTAAATAATATGACCAGTGCGTCTTTATGCAAATCAAAGCAACTGCAGGTAAACGACGACGCGTGTGAAGGTCATGAAACGGTATAAATAACACCTGATACTGAGCTCTGTTAATCAGCGTTTTTCTTGTTCTTCAGATGGGAAAGGCAGCGGACTTAGTTTGATAAAGGCCAAATTGTAATGGCCAAACGACTAGGTCAGAGCATTTCCGAGACGGCAAGGCTTGTGTGGTGCTCACGGTTAGCCGTGATTAGTACGTTCAAAAAACGATCCAAGGATGAAAAAAACCGAGAACTGCTGGCAAGGTGTGGGTCGACCACGGCTCATCGATGTTAGAGGTGAGAGAAGGCTATCCCTTATGGTACGAGACTACAGAAGGGACACTGTGGCTAAACTCGCCCGTAATTTGAATGTTGAAGACAGGAGTAATGTGTCACAATTCACAGCACATCGAACCCTGCTGAAAATGGGGCTGCGTAGCCGCAAGGTCACTCTGAGAGCCCACGCTAACCTCGGTTCACCGTCGAAAGTGCCTACAATAGGCACGCGAGCATTCTTTTATGATTAGAAGAAGGTCGTCTGGTCCGATGAATCTCGTTTCCTGTTGTACCATGTGGACGGTCAGGTACGTGTACATTGTTTACCTGTGGAAGTGTTGGCACCAGGATGCACTGTGAGACAAAAACAAGCCGGTGGAGGAAGTGTAATGCTTTGGACAATGTTATGCTAGGAAACCCTGGGTCCAATCATTCATGTGCAGGAAACAATGAGGACTATTACCTATCTAAATATCATTGTAGACTAGATACATCTTTTCATGGCAACGGTATACTCCTCTAGTAGTGCCTTCTTTCAGCAGAATAATGAGCCATGCCACATTGCCGGTGTTCGATAATGGTTCACTGAATACGAGGAAGACTTCCAGGTATTGCCCTGGCCTCCAAATTCCCCACACATCAATCCAATCGAGCATCTGTGCTTGTGTTGGAACAGTATGTCCGATCTGCGGCGGCTCAACCACGTAACTTACAAGAGTTAAAGGATCTGCTGGTAATGTGTTGGTACCAGATACCACAAGACAGCTTCAGAAATCTTGTAATGTCCATGCCTCTCCGGGTAAGAGCTGTTTCGGCGCAGATGGAGGACCAACATCATATTAGGCAGGTGGTCATGCTTTGGCTCTTCGGTGTATTTTTATTACCCACACACTTCCCACATCACAAACTTTCATTTCATATAGAACTTGTTACTTTCGGCACTTCTGTTCTCGAGATATAGCGGTAGAATCGTTTTCTATTTCCCCTTTAGAGGAGGGGGGGTAGAAAGCATATGAGGATTAGGATATTATAGCATATTACACTCCCCGTGTCCCAAGCTTTCATATGACGTATAGCGTGTTACATTCAGCACTCGCGTTCCGAAAACATAGCAGAATGATCGTTTTCTTATTTCCCCTTTTTAGAAGGGTGAAGGAAGTATGGGAATAATATTATATTTACATGCTTTCTTCTCCTATAACACTCCCTGCGTCAAACATTCATTTGACACATAATTATTTAAATTTCTCTATCGTGTTCGAAAGATATGGTGGAACAACTGTTTTGACAAATGCACAAACCAACAAACAGACAAATGACAAGCGAGAAGCAACAGGAAGATAGGTAGAAATAGAGAAAGAAATCATTAATCGGGAAATGAGAGGCGGAGTTGACAGCAATCTAGATGGGGACTTAATTTATGAAAGTGCATAGTATGAACGTGCATAACAAATATTTCCTAAGCAGGGAAAGAGAGCAAAAAGGATTTTAAAATTCCGACCTTTTGTCCAAAGTGGCCTGGTATAAAGGTAAAAAAAGTCGATCGTCTAACACCACCATCGTAATTTCGTTACTGATTAAGTTACGATGCTAAGGACATTGTCTCTTATTGGTTACGAAAAGTAATCTGATTAATAGAAAGCGGAAACTTCTGATTGGATGTCTTCTTTCGAACCAATAATTCAAATTAGAGGTCAGTAAACCATGATTATGGTTTGTGTGAATCTTAAATGTTATTATTAAAACACTATCGTTGCTCTGATGATAATTAGTAAGGTTAAAAATCAAAATAGGAAAAGGTAACCCTTAAAGTATACGGTTTCTGAAAATGCATGCAGTTGTGGCGCTCAAAAGAATTTTCTTTTGAGTTTTTTCTTGAAAAAAAAAAAACTCAGCAAACATCTTTCAGTAATTTTTGGAAATAATACTGTGTAATAATACCGTATAATAATTTTTTAACATCTTTCAACAATTTTTGGTAGCAAAGCTGCTATCATTTTTAGGTTCGAAACAAATGAACCTGAGTTCGAATCTTTTCGTTTTCGAAATTTTTTTGAAATCGACCGTCTCTTTCTGATAAGATAATCTTCAAGATAAATTTTATCAAATTAATTTTTCATAAAGTAATCTAAATTTTAACAAAAATAAGTTAAATTTTAATAATATAATTGAAGATTTTTAATAAAATAATCTTCAAGATGTTTTTTTATTGTTGAAACCAGGGGTGCTCAAACCATGACCAGCGGGCCACTTATCTCCCGTCGGACCCTTTATTGTGGCCCGCGAACACGACAAAGCTTCCAAAAAATATTAAAATAATATATCTATAATAGCGCGACATATACCAAATTTTCAAATTGGTCCGCGACTTCCAAAAGGTTGAGCACCCCTTGGTAAACTTTTTCTGGCAGTAACACACTAAATTTTAAAATTTGTCCTGCAGTGAGAAAAAATATGGGTCATATCACATATCAAATTAAAGAGCATTTCATTCTGATTAATAAAATCACATAAATTTAGAAATAAAATGAAGCAACTTAAGTTTACTTAATTAAAATAAAAGCAACAGTAATCCTTCTTTGGAGACTTTAACAGTTAACACACTTTTTAGACGAAAATAATTATTACGCGGTTTTATCTTACTCAAAGAACCTAAAAACTTTAAAGATTATCGTATCATTCGAAGATTTTAATTATTATATTATTTTTAAAATCTTATTCAGAATTTTTTATGAAATTTCAGTCATTTAAAAGATTGTTGGAGGACGTCAGGTGTTTTTTGATAACTAAGTTTAATAATTTAATAATTTTTTATAACATTTTTATAAGTTTAATAATTTTTTGATACCTAAGTTTTGATACCTAAGTTTTTGATACCTAAGTTTAAAAAAAAGTAAATATTATATTTAATATAACTGTTTTAAAAACATCACTTGATGATATTGGGCTGCATGAGGAACTTTTCTTTTTCTTTGTTTTAATTGTAATGCCTCTTAAGCAATTTGATATCGTAAAAAATAAACAGATCAAGAATTATTTTTTCAGTTTCTTTTTCATTTCAAATATCACAGACTGAGTTTTTCTAATAAATGTTGAAATCTAAGCATTGGAATTAAATATTCTGTCCCTATTCTAATAGCAGCACTATTCTGTCAGGAAACGGCAAAAAACTATGTTTTGTCCCACTCTCTGTCATTAAGTCACCTAAGAGGGAAAAACAATCTTAAAACTTCAAGATATGAAATAAAAACAGCGCAGAGAAGTACAATAACTGAGCCTGTAGAGATTCAAGTGAATGCGATTTTGCGAGAAGTTCAGCCAGGAATACTTTTCTGAATCTCATTTGAATCACAAGGGAGTAAAAAAAAAATTATTAAATCCTGGATTTTTCACTGCCTCGCGAAAGATTCACATCTCTAATGATATTTATTCATGAACCTTTTTGGACAGGAAAAAAAAAGCGAGAGATATGAACTTGATGTTTTTGTTCCTTGGTTTTGTACACTATCTCCCAGAAGTTTTCGCTCAACTCCACTTTCTGCTTATAGTGAAAGGAGGTGGGCATCTGTTATTATTTTTTCGTCCTGGAGTGGAAAAAGTAATATAGGAATTTTCTTTTGAGTTTGTAGTAGCAGAACTGTTATGTACGAAACAAATGAACCTGGGTTCGAATCCTGTGTGAGCATGGACGGTCTCTTTCTGATGAATGTTGTTTTTCAACTGAGGTCTCGTTTTCTCATATGTGTTCTCTGTGGTATATCACGCTAGAAGTCATATCAGACCTCTGTATGAATCGGACTGCTTGTGGAGTAATTAATATCGTTTTATTATGGTTGTGGTGCATTTTGAAGTTTTGCTATAGTCGTAAATGATAGCCGAAATACGTACAGAGTAGGCCCTCGTCGATTGCAGATATCCCAGAGATTGAGACGAACGTCAAATATCGAAGATGTCACTCGAGAAAATAGGAAAGTACGGTTAGGAACCAATAGAGTACAGCAAATGAGTTGGGTTGTTTTACCTCTGAGCGGCACTGTTTTGCACACCATGGGCTAAATGGCCAGGTCACATGGCCCCCGAAGACTCAGAGAAGGTTGGGGGAGGGGACCCACTGGAACAGCTGTTAGGAAACAGATGGTAGCCTCCCATCAAGACCATCCAGCGCGTTCTTTAACGTGCACAGGGTATGGCTCTCCCGCACACGAGGCCACGGCTTAACGTCCCATCCGACGGACGGCGGCCTTCCCAAGCCCATCGGTGTCCCCTACTGACCTTGGGCAAGGCGTGGAATTTTGCGGAGATAAATCTCAACGCTGACCCAGCTGGGACTCGAACCTGAGAACTACAGATTAGAGTCTGGCGCGCTACTGACTGAGTCCCAGCTGGGTCAGCGTTGAGATTTATCTCCGCAAAAATTCCCCGCCCTGCCCACGGTCAGTAGGGGACACCGATGGGCTTGAAAAGGCCGCCGTCCGTCGGATGGGACGTTAAGCCGTGGCCCCGTGTGCGGGAGAGCCATACCCTGTGCACGTTAAAGAACACGCTGGATGGCCTTGACGGGAGGCTACCATCTGTCTCCCAACAGCTGTTCCAGTGGGTCCCCTGCCACAACCTTCTCTGAGCCTTCGGGGTCCTTGTGACCTGTCCATTTAGCCCATGGTGTGCAAAAAAGTGCCGCTCAGAGGTAAAACAACCCAACACAACCCAAAGCTACTGACTGAGCCATCCCCGCCCCCCATTTCGAGGAAGAATGGTGGAAAGCGTCTCATGACACTATTAGGGACCTGTATGCATCGATGCCTCGACGTCTGGCAGCATCCATCGCCGTCAACGGGGGTCATACCCCGTACTGAGAGCCCATATTGGGGTCCCCTAAGCAGACTTTTAAGATGCATAAAGGTCTTGTGCGATTAATCATTATTACCTTGTAACATGCTCTGCCAATCTGCTCAGTTTCACAATGGCTCGTGACTTGCTTCATGGTGTTGTAAGTTTTGTATCCATGAGTGTAAACTGTGAAATATAAACGATTTCTTTTAGCTATTTCTATACAAACTTTCAGTTGAAAAAAAAAATAATGTTTCAGAGCGGTAATCCCAAGAATTGTGTAAATCTTTCGATTGTTTTAACAAATTGCTAAATTTCGCCGAAGTTTCAATGATAAATTAATAATTAAGAAAAAAAAAATCGAAAAATATTTTTTGTAGCAAGGATTTCTCCGACTCGTGAATGGTCGAGACCCTGCCCGAGATCGGCGAACAAGGCCTCAAAACATTTTTTTTTCACCTGAAACCCGAGATCGACGAATGCTTACAGTATTTCAAAAGATGTTGCATTTTCGAGAATCGATATTTTCTATTTTCTCTCACTGGGAGCGAAAAAAAGTTGCTTTGAAAGCATGGCGGGATGGAGATACCATCCCTTTATCCACGAATCTAAAGGTGGTCATCATTCATTTTTGTTTAATTTTAATTCAAATCCGTTATCTCAGACTGATTGTTAGTAGACTAATCTGAGAAGCCTGGACAATCTAGACGACGAATTCTTTACTTATTTTTCCCTAAGTACAGTCGCTCAAAAAAATATCCGAACATTATGGTTGATTACAGAATTCAGAAAAAATATCTGGCAACGATTTTTTTAGAAATTAGTGATCTGGCAACCTTCGTGTCACGTGACACGAAGGTTACCTGTACGTGACACGACGTGACGTACGTGTGACGTGACATGTGACCTATACGTGACACGTACGTGACGTACGTGTCACGTGACACGAAGGTTGCCAGATCACGTTTCATTACGTGACACGAAGGTTGCCAGATCACGTTTCATTACGTGACACGAAGGTTGCCAGATCACTAATTTCTAAAAAAATCGTTGCCAGATATTTTTTCTGAATTCTGTAATCAACCATAGTGTTCGGATATTTATTTGAGCGACTGTACAGACAGGAACATTTTAAAGCACATGCTTCTAGGCACTTGCCAAAAGACTGACAATTTATTAGTTTGCTTAAGTATTTTGGTAGGAAAAAAAAAACCAAGAAAAGTCAATGGAATCTAACTTCGAGCTCTATATAACTTCTAAATAATGCATTTTAATGGAAAAATGTGACTGAAGATAAAGATCACAATCAAATTTATTTAAATCTCTACTTTTAACAAAATTCATCCATTATATAAAGCGTTATGGAAGATGGAATATTTAACAATAAATTATCTTGTTTTTAAAAATCATTCATAATTGTCTAAACTGAAATAATCTTTACGCAAAGTTCTAAAGCTCATATTTATTTTATTGAATGGTTTGAAACAATACTTATTAATTAAGTTTAAATTAATTTCTAAAGTAAAATCTTACGATGCTATACTTTTGCGAAATATTCTAGCTTACACAACTTTTGAAATGCTGAACGAATACTGTTCAAAATCGAGATTTAAATAGATTTGTTTATGCTCTTTAATTTATCATTTGCCACATTTTTTCAATAAAAGCATACTTTAGTAATTATGGAGTTTCGAAATTAGATTCCCATTGATATAACATGGAAATCGTGTAACATTTTGGTAGGCAGTATATGTTGTATGAAATGCCAGGACAAGCTTGATAAAGTTTGTAGATTATCTCTATCCTTTTCAGAAAATTAAAAGGAAAATACACTGAACAAAATTTGCTATCACTATACTTGATATTTAAATGATAAATCTGTTTATTATATCTGCAAGTAAGGGAATATATAACACATTACTTTTTAAGCAGCAGAGGCACAGGGTTCACTTAGTATTGATTATGATGTATATGTAAAATGTAAAAACTTATTAGAATGAAAGGTACCAAAGCAAACTTTGATTCTGGTAGCTAAAGTTACGGGTATGCGTGTCGCTAATGAGCAATTATCACTCCCTCTGAGCAGTTATTTCTGAACCTTCTGACTTTTTTTCTCACTCTGAGCAGTTATTCCTGAACCATCTGACTTTTTTTTTCACTCTGAGCAGTTATTCCTGAACCATCTGACTTTTTTTCTCACTCTGAGCAGTTATTTCTGAACCATCTGACTTTTTTTCTCACTCTGAGCAGTTATTCCTGAACCTTCTGACTTTTTTTCTCACTCTGAACAGTTATTCCTGAACCATCTGACATTTTTTTCTCACTCTGAGTAGTTATTCCTGAACCATCTGACTTTTTTCTCACTCTGAGCAGTTATTCCTGAACCATCTGACATTTTTCTCACTTTGAGCAGTTATTCCTGAACCATCTCTGACTTTTTTTCTCACTCTGAGCAGTTATTCTTGCGCCATCTGACTTTTTTCCCCTCACTATGAGCAATTATTTCTTGAACCATCTGACTTTGCTTCCTCGCTTTGAGTAATATTCTATAATGATTAGAATTGTTTGAAAGATAAATACTGGAAGAAACAAATGGACGTTAAAAAAAAGCTAAATAGTTTTCTTAGCTTATCTTACTTCACTAGCAAAACTCCATTGAGACTGAATGGGACTTATCGACATTTCAAACCAAATATAAATATATATATAAAAGTATATAAAAATAAACGGAAAAACAAAAATAACGCATTTGCGATGCTTATTCTTAAGCGAAGCATTCTTAAGCTTAAGAAAGAGCATCGCAAATCCGTTAACAAAAGAAGGATTTGTGGAGATATCGACCGAACTTCAGCATAAAGGATGCTGAAATCACAGGACCCCACTGATATTCGCAGGAAAAGCTTAATATCAACGCTCCAACTCGATATGAACTCAGTAAACGGGAAATTAATAAATCTTGACCCTGATTGCATGATTCAGCAGATATATTTTAGCCTTTTAGTTTCACAGATTAGGACGAACATGCACTTCTTTTCGTAATCCTGTTTTTTCTCTAACACATACACCATCCACATCATAAATGAATAAATTTGTTCCAGCAACCTGCTTGCGTGTTTCGCTGATACTACTAATGCATCCGGAGCAAAGAATTGCGAATGAGAACAGGAAGATAAATCCGACGAACCCTCTTTCATGCCAGACGTATGAACAATTCCTGACTCAAAGGTAGGGCAATTATTTTCCATTATATTTCTATAACTTTTCCCATTTTTACTTATATGCTTAAAAGAAGAAAATAACGTATTTATGGTACTTTCTTTAGAAATATTTAGATAAGAAATGCGCTTCAATTAATCTTTCTTATAGGCATTAAGCTGGTGATGGTCCTTTGCAAGACATAAGTGGGTTGGGTTGTTTTACCTCTGAGCTGCACTTTTTTGCACACCATGGGCTAAATGGCCAGGTCACATGGACCCCGAAGGCTCAGAGAAGGTTGGGGGAGGGGACCCACTGGAACAGATGTTGGGAGACAGATGGTAGCCTCCCGTCAAGGCCATCCAGCGTGTTCTTTAACGTGCACAGGGTATGTCTCTCCCGCACACGGGGCCACGGCTTAACGTCCCATCCTACGGACGGCGGCCTTTCCAAGCCCATCGGTGTCCCCTACTGACCGTGGGCAGGGCGGGGAGTTTTGCGGAGATAAATCTCAACGCTGACCCAGCTGAGACTCGAACCTGGGAACTACAGATTACGAGCCTGGCGCATCTAACACGGCGAAGACTAACATATCGCCTTTGGTGAAATGGGTTAATCGTTTTCAAAGAGAATGAGGGTTCCACCCCCCCGTCTCTTATTACACTCTAACAATGGACGTTCTAACTAATAGATGATGGGGAAATGCAAAGAGCAATATTTTATTAGTACCTATAGAAAAACAAAGATAATTCTTCATTTACCTCTTTTAGTTTCGTTTTCCAAACCCCTTTCCCCTTGGAGTAAGTGGACAAATCACTGCTGTAACTGCTATATTAAAAAAATTCAAATTTCTGGCGTTTAAATCTTTTGCAATATTCAAGGTTTTGGGTATTTTCCAAATATTTCTATCGTTAAAGAGCACTATTAAAGCGATTTGGGAATTCCTAGAATGCGAATCATAACAGTTCATCAATATCTACTTAATCTAAATAGAATTATCAATTTATATCTAAGAGCAAAAAAAATTTGAATGTCAGAAAATGGACAGACAGACGACAAAAGTGAAAATACCCCTCTTAGATTAATATCTATTCTAATTTAGAGGTAAAATTACCTTGAGCCGCATTGGTACGAATCCACGACCTCCAAAAGTTCCTAGCATTAATTAGAAGAGATCTTCTTCTGCGACCGTTAGCTAGAGCACCTGACTGAGGAGGCTGGCGATGATGGGGGAATATTCTACGAGTGGTCTATAGGCGAAGAAATGTGAAGGTGGGAGAATAGATGGAGGAGGGCGAGGATGGGGGAATATTCTACGAGTGGTTTATAGGCGAAGAAATGTGAAGGTGGGAGAATAGATGGAGGAGAGCGAGGATGGGGGAATATTCTACGAGTGGTCTATAGGCGAAGAAATGTGAAGGTGGGAGAATAGATGGAGGAGAGCGAGGATGGGGGAATATTCTACGAGTGGTCTATAGGCGAAGAAATGTGAAGGTGGGAGAATAGATGGAGGAGGGCGAGGATGGGGGAATATGATACGAGTGGTCTATAGGCGAAGAAATATGAAGGTGGGAGAATAGATGGAGGAGAGCAAGGATGGGGGAATATTCTACGAGTGGTCTATAGGAGAAGAAATGTGAAGGTGGGAGAATAGATGGAGGAGGGCGAGGATGGGGGAATATTCTCGGAATGATCTACAATACTTATAAGAGCCAGAGAGGATGGTGGAATATCATCCGAGTGGTCTATAAAACAGAGGAGGACCAGATCCGTCGAGTGTCAGCAGCCATTTAAACTAGTATTTCATTCATGGAACAATATTTAATTATTTTAAATATGGCAGTTAGGAGCTTTATACACACTTCGGAGCTGTACACAATTAAAGAATCTTTGTTTTAAATGTTAACAAAAAAAAAAGCAAATAGAATTTTCTTTCCTTCAATTTCCGTATAGAGACATAGTATCAGAATTCTAAAAGCGCACCACTGTAAAAAGAAAACGCTGGATGATTTTTTTTAAAACAAGTGTCGATAAATTACACTCGCCTTATCACCTGTAACTAAATGAAACATTTTGTATGTATTTTTGTCAGAATATATATCATCATCCGTACAATAAAAATGAGCTTGTAATACTTTTTGTTGGAAGCAATCGACAGATTTCCTTGGTTTTTGTTGCAAGCGTGTTAAATGTTATGAGTGGAGAAATAAAATATAAATTTGTTCAAATACTTAAATATCTCGAGGCCCTGAATCAAGCTTCCCCGGTTTTCTTTTGAGCTTTCCATTTCTGAAAATCAAATTCTTCACTTTAGAGCAGTGGTTCTCAACCTTTTATGCTTCACGTACCCCCTGGAAATGTGTATGTAACTGGCGTACCCCTTGTATAGATAGATAAAACTATTGTTATAGTATAACAATGGGAATAAAATAAAACATATATATCAGTGGTTCTCAACTTTTTATGCTTCACGTACCCCATGGAAATGTGTATGTAACTGGCGTACCCCTTGTATAGATAGATAAAACTATTGTTATAGTATAACAATGGGAATAAAATAAAACATATATATCAGTGGTTCTCAACTTTTTATGCTTCATGTACCCCCTGGAAATGTGTATGTAACTGGCGTACCCCTTGTATAGATAGATAAAACTATTGTTATAGTATAACAATGGGAATAAAATAAAACATATATATCAGTGGTTCTCAACTTTTTATGCTTCATGTACCCCCTGGAAATGTGTATGTAACTGGCATACCCCTTGTATGGATAGATAAAACTATAGTTATGGTATAACAATGGGAATAAAATAAAACATATTGTTACGACAGAAGGAATCTGGCAACCGAAAGCAAAAAGTTTCAGCCAACGAATAAGAACGTTGGGAGAATTTGGAGAAGAAGAGTGGAGCGTTAACGGTCGTTGTCTTGTAACGGTCGTTGTGCTGTAATGGTCGTGAGTTCGAAAATGGACGGTGAGCTGTTCTGAGACAGTGCGCGTAAGTATCAAGAAGTAACTTGATGTGTTGTGTATACGCGGAAGGATAAAAGTGGGATCTTTTATCGTTAAGTATCAAGAAGTAACTTGATGTGTTGTGTATACGCGGAAGGATAAAAGTGGGATCTTTTATCGTTAAGTATCAAGAAGTAACTTGTTGTGTTGTGTATACGCGGAAGTATAAAAGTGGGAACTTTTATGGCTAACTTCGAATGTCTACACGGACTGTCTTTTTGTTCGGCTAGTGTGTGAAAAGTTATTAGCACAGGACGAGAATTGGTTTACGAGTGAAGATCTTCGGGTGACCTGGTAAATCAAGTAAAAGGTAGTATTTAGTAAAATACACAGAGCTGATATTGTGTGCTCTACGCAGGAAGATTGATGACTTGTGCATGTTAATAGTTGATTTGTTAATAAGATACTTCATCCATATTTCCTTTGTAACAATTTACCTTGTATTGAATTTGGTTTTGAAATATAGCTTTTAATACTCACGCTCAGTGGCTATCCATTTTTGTGATCCGCAACATTTGGTGTCAGAAGTGGGATTAATTAATTGAATGCCGTTAACTAGAAGTATGGATGAATTAGTAAAGTTGATAAATAGCTTCAAAGCCGATATGACGACGCTGATGACTGATATGAAAGCCGAAATAGCGACACAAAATAGTACATTAGATGAAATGATCAGTCAAAATGGTAAAATGATAGCCGCAATGGCTACACAAAATAATGAAAAGGAAAAAGAGAAAGGCAACGCATATCAAAATGTGAATCCAAAACCAATAGGTGAAATTTGCAAAACTAATAGCACTGGAGGTAACATTACAGATGAACAATTGCTCAGCATTTAGCATTATTTGTGAACGACCACCAACGTGACTGGGATCGCCATGTACCACTCCTTTTGCTGGCATATAGGACGGCAGTGCATGAGACAACTGGACAGACACCTTCCATGATGCTTTTTGGAAGAGAGTTACGTCTTCCCTGTGACCTTTTATATGGTCGGCCCGAAGCAATGCCTGTGTCCACTCCACAATACGTACAAGAATTGCAACAACGACTAGAAGAAATCCATCACTCCGTTAGACATAACATCGACATAACAAGTGACAGAACCAAAACAAGATATGACAGTAAAATAAATGGAACTATTTTTAATCAAGGAGATCTTGTCTGGCTATACAGTCCACATAGAAAGAAAGGACTATCTCCAAAACTTCAGAAACCTTGGGAAGGTCCATATACAATAGTTAACAGGATTAATGACGTGGTATATCGCATTCGTCGACGTCCAGCTACAAAGTGCAAGGTGGTTCACGTGGATCGTTTGGCCCCGTTTCATCGAAGAACTGAAGAAACTTTGGAATCCAGAATTGTTCGGGACGAACAAGACCTAGGAAGGGGGCAGTGTTACGACAGAAGGAATCTGGCAACCGAAAGCAAAAAGTTTCAGCCAACGAATAAGAACGTTGGGAGAATTTGGAGAAGAAGAGTGGAGCGTTAACGGTCGTTGTCTTGTAACGGTCGTTGTGCTGTAATGGTCGTGAGTTCGAAAATGGACGGTGAGCTGTTCTGAGACAGTGCGCGTAAGTATCAAGAAGTAACTTGATGTGTTGTGTATACGCGGAAGGATAAAAGTGGGATCTTTTATCGTTAAGTATCAAGAAGTAACTTGATGTGTTGTGTATACGCGGAAGGATAAAAGTGGGATCTTTTATCGTTAAGTATCAAGAAGTAACTTGATGTGTTGTGTATACGCGGAAGTATAAAAGTGGGAACTTTTATGGCTAACTTCGAATGTCTACACGGACTGTCTTTTTGTTCGGCTAGTGTGTGAAAAGTTATTAGCACAGGACGAGAATTGGTTTACGAGTGAAGATCTTCGGGTGACCTGGTAAATCAAGTAAAAGGTAGTATTTAGTAAAATACACAGAGCTGATATTGTGTGCTCTACGCAGGAAGATTGATGACTTGTGCATGTTAATAGTTGATTTGTTAATAAGATACTTCATCCATATTTCCTTTGTAACAATTTACCTTGTATTGAATTTGGTTTTGAAATATAGCTTTTAATACTCACGCTCAGTGGCTATCCATTTTTGTGATCCGCAACAATATATATCAGTGGTTCTCAATCTTTTAATGCTTCACGTACCCCCTGGAAATGTGTATGTAATTGGCGTGCCCCTTGTATAGATAGATAAAACTATAGTTATAGTATAACAATGGGAATAAAATAAAACATATATATCAGTGGTTCTCAATCTTTTATGCTTCACGTACCCCCTGAAATGTCTATGTAACTGGAGTACCCTTGTATAGATAGATAAAACTACAGTTATAGTATAACAATTGGAATAAAATAAAACATATATATCAGTGGTTCTCAACCTTTTATGCTTCACGTACCCCCTGGAAATGTGTATGTAACTGGCGTACCCCTTGTATAGATAGATAAAACTAAAGTTATAGTATAACAATGGGAATAAAATAAAACATATATATATATACACACATTAAATTTTGTATTCATAAATTGCATATATTGATAAACACAAAAAAACATAAACAATTTAACAAATCTTATAAAATTATAAACATTTTACTGGGTAATCAGTGAAATGGACTTGCTACTAGATCTAGCGACTTTTGAGCTCTCACGGCGTACCCCAAAAAATTTTACCGCGTACCCCACGTTGAGAACCCCTACTCTAGAGGATGCAACTATTACCGTGCACTGTTGTTAGAACTATGTATTCGTTGTTTGCCGAAATCGACACTTCTGAGTCGAAAGGTACCAGTTTCACATCAATGGCGTTCCACTGACACGACGACTTTTACAAAAGGTCTTTACAGAAATATTAATGTTTCTAATTTTATTAGGTACATCAGTAACGATTTTCTTTTAGTTAAGACATGTTCTGATAATTTGTTTGCTTTAAATCATAGATTCCCAACGGGGGCGATGCCGCCCCCCAGTGGGCGCTGGAGCCTTCCATGAGGGCGGTAGCGGATCCAGAGGCAAATGGGGGGCTTTGAGGCAGTCAAGAGGGGCGGTCAAATAAATAAATAAATTTAATGGAATTTTCTGTGACAACCTTTTTATCTCTTCTATTCTGTGGTGTCTTCCTGGTGATTCTGGTTATCCACTACCTCATCCGTCATGTGCAGCTTTTCAACTGCAGCTTGGACAATAAGTTCCCTGCTACCGCCTACTAGCGTACTGGTACGTCTGAAGTCGACTGAGATGCTCTCAAAAGTTCTCTTCAAGATCACAGATTGGATATAAGCTTCAATATGTTTTCCCACTCCAAGTCGCTTTGAGTATGCTTTATGGTACGTAGTTACAATACCATCCCACGTTAGAACATAAGGTATAATATTAACATTACACTTGTGAATTAGGCTCAATCATTATCCAGCAGATCATACTTCCTCTTCTTTTCAACCTCTACTATCTGCAGGTTATCCTGAGATGATATTCCTACTTCAATAATTGTAATCTCATTCAATACCTTAACATGCACTACTATATCAGGCATATTATGTTGGACATGTGTGTCCGTCCTGATAGGCAAATCAACCTTGATGCAATAATAATATAATAATAATAAATTTATTATATTTAATATTTTTTATAATTATTTTTTAATATAATAAAATACTTTGAAAATACCTGTTTTCATGAATAAATATTTTATCTAGCTATGTAAATTATCTTATTGTTATCGCGTTAATAAGCATTTTTAAATTAGCATTAGGTATACCTATACCTAATTCGTTTTAATTTGGAATAGATTGACGGTGACAAGTCCTTGCAAGTTGGTAGGCAAACACGCGGTTCATGCAATTTAACATGTTTCGACAAGAATATGGGAGCTTGAAATGACTTGTTTACGGAGCAAGTGCGCCGGCATCGCAAACATACAAGTTAATGCGTGCACAAAATCAAATCTATAAAAGCGATAGCTCTAGGAATGTTTTATTATTTTTATGTGCTTCGCCGTGATAAATAGTCGTGAGTGATAAGTGTTAGAAGTCATTATAAACATTATTTTTATAACTATCTATAAATCTGTTGAGAAGTTAATTTGTATTTGAAAATGTCTGAATCTACATCTAAAAAGAAATGCCGGCAGTACAGTATTGAGTATTTGAAATATGGATTTACGTACTCTCCTACAAACCAATCATTACCTATGTGTTTAATTTGCCGAAAAGGTTTTTCAAATGAAGCTATGAAACCTTCTAGGCTACAAGAGCATTTAAATAAAATGCATGCTGATAAGAAGAACAAAGATTTATCCTATTTTCAAGAACTGGAAAAGCAATATTTGAAACAGCCAACTATGTCAAACCTTTTTGCGTCGTCTTCTAAACAAGATGATGATGGACTACGAGCCTCATATAACGTTTCATTGTTAATCGCAAAAGCAGGAAAACCACACACAATTGGCGAGGAATTAATTTTTCCGGCAGTCAAAGAGATATTAAAAACTGTTCTTCATCATAAGACACCGTCAGATATCATCAAAAAAATTCCTCTCAGTAATAATTCAGTGCAAAGAAGAATAGATGAAATGACAAAAGACGTTGAAATATCATTATGTGATTACTTAAAGACTTGCAAATTTTCCATTCAACTCGATGAATCAACTCTACCAAATAACGAAGCTCTACTCTTATCATACGTACGATTTATAAAAGAAGAAAAAATTCATGAAGAGTTATTATTTGCTAAAAATTTGGAATCTGATACAAAGGAAGAATCTATATTTAATACCATGCAAAAGTTTTTTCAAGAGAAAGAAATTCCTATTTGCAATATTTTGTCTGCTGCTACTGATGGTACTCCAGCAATGACAGGGCGTCATAAGGGTTTCATAACGCATTTGAAACAAGCAGTACCAAATGTACTCGCTGTACATTGTATTATTCATCGTCAGCATTTGGTTGCAAAAAATTTGAATGAACGCCTGCATACGTCGCTCCATTACGTTATTAAAGCAATCAATAAGATTAGAAGCAATTCATTGAATGACCGATTATTTGGTAAGCTTTGTAATGAAAATGATGAAGATTACAATCACTTGCTGCTGCACACAGAAGTACGTTGGCTCTCTAAAGGTGTTTGTCTGAATCGTTTTTTCAATCTATTTGACTCAGTACTGGACTTTCTTGAAGACAGAGACGAAAAATTGCGCAAAAACCTGATTAAGTCAAAAAATGACATCGCTTATTTGACAGACCTGTTTAAAATATTTAATCAAGTTAATTTACAATTGCAAGGTGATGAGTTGAATTTAATTAAAACAAAAAACGTCATAGCGGCTTTTGCGGGAAAACTTCTTCTATTCAAACGAAATCTAGGTAGAGGGGAATACAACCAGTTTCCCACATTATCAGCAGTCTCTGCAAAACCGGAAGATTTACTTACTTACTGCCAACACTTGGAAGTTCTTCATGTTGATTTTACGGAGCGTTTCCAAGATATTTTAAACATGAATATACCGAGTTGGGTTTTAGATCCTTTCGCAAACACAGATACTGAAGAATCATCAAATTTGGAAGAGGAACTCTTAGAACTCACGACTAACGAAGCATTCAAAGTAAAATTCAAACATGGATACCAAGAGTTCTGGCTTCAAACATCAATACCAGTTCTCTACCCTGGATTGTGGGCAATAGTACAGAAGTTTTTAATCGCATTTCCTTCGTCCTATATGGCTGAGCGTGGATTCAGTGCAGTAGCTAATTTACTGTCAAAGAAGAGGAACAGACTACACATCACTGAACGTGGCGATCTGCGATTGATGTTAACGAAATTGGAACCCGACATTAACAAATTGTTAACACTCCACCAGCCTCAACCATCTCATTAATTTTTTTTATTTATTATTAATTTTGTGTTTATCTCATTACTTTTTATTTCTTATTGATTCTATGTTTATTTTTAAAATTTTAATAAACAATTTTATTGTACATTTGGTTGACATTTTATTAATTTCTGTTTTATGATTTTTAATAGATAAATAAACAGATAAATTAGGTACAGATAATATGCAACAATATTTTAATATTTCGTATAAAATTAACTATTATGGACTAGGGGGGCGTTGAAATTTTTGTTCTCTTCTAAAGGGGGCGATGGTCCAGAAAAGGTTGGGAATCAGTGCTTTAAATGAAGACGGAACTCAGTTTATGTCCAATTCTCATACTGATAAGGACAAATTTGAATATAAACTCTTTATTCATGATGAGTTGCCTGATGGGAGTTATGATTGTATATTTAAATAAACTTATCAGGTTAACAGTATCAAATATCTTGGAGACTACATGGATTCAAATTTGAAATGGAATATCCACATAACTATGCTTAAAAACTAATATTCTCTTTGTACCAAATATATTAATTAAGAAAATCTGCTTCAGAAAATATTTTCATTTTTGTTTCCTATGTCTGGTCGTCCAAAGCGGAATGTGTTTGGCTACTGATCAAGGGGACCTGGATTCGAGCTCCGGATAAGGCATGGATGTAATGTTGTTTTGCTGCTGAGGTCCCGATATCCTCACAGAGCTTCTACTATATGTTGGGTTGTTTTACCTCTGAGCGACACTTTTTTACACACCATGGGCTAAATGGAAAGGTCACAAGGACCCCGAAGGCTCAGAGAATGTTGGGGGAGGGGACCCACTGGACAGCTGTTGGGAGACAGATGGTAGCCTCCCGTCAAGGCCATCCAGCGTGTTCTTTAACGTGCACAGGGTATGTCTCTCCCGCACACGGGGCCACGGCTTAACGTCCCATCCGACGGACGGCGGCCTTTCCAAGTCCATCGGTGTCCCCTACTGACCGTGGGGATGGCAGGGAATTTTGCGGAGATAAATCTCAACGCTGACCCAGCTGGGACTCGAACCTGGGAACTACAGATTACGAGCCTGGCGCGCTACCGACTGAGCCACCCCCGCTCCAAGATAAGAAAGAATAAATTACTCTGTGATAAGGTTATAATATCTAATATATATATAGATATAACAAAAATTGAGAACATTATACGTGTATCGATCTTTAATGTATCTTAATTAAAAACCTTTATCCTTGAGTATTAAAATTACCGGAGAAAGTTTGCGTGACTCTGAATACAAATTTCTACTAACTTTAACTAAGAAGGAAATATCACATAAACATTTTTTTTTATGGGCCAAAGTTTTATGATGTCTTTCCACTGGATATTAGCATGGAATATGATCATGTGAAATTCAAGAACAGAATTCGATTATTTCTATTACAATGTCATGATTATTGAGAGATTATTTATTATTGCTACATTAGAATATTTCAATGATGACATATCATATATTGAATGTGTAAAGGGTAAAAAGTGAGCGCTTTTTACACTGAACACTTACCATTTTGGATTTTATTTTACTTTTAGCTCTTTTTCATTTCCATAATATGTAAATGTTTTTATATAATATTACAGGCTGTTATAAATCCTGTGAGTAACAGTGCTTGTTAATGCATGACATTTATTTTGCTTTATGTATTAACTACGATTTAATATAAAAAATAAATACTCCCTGAAACGGCTGCTTGCCACAGAGGTCTGACAGGAGCTTGTCGGTTCATATGCCGTAAAAAAAGATCTGGGAGGAAGGCAAGACCTCAGAAGAAAATAATATATAAACATCGAAATCTTATCTGGGATCGAACCCAGGTCCCAGATCTCTTTGATCAGTAGCCAAGCATGCTAACCACTTGGCCATGGGGAAGTTTTTATTAGTTGCAATTGTTTTGAAGTTCCATTGCAATAGCGTATTGTGTAACTTATATGCACATTTATTCTATGTATTGTATTGCAATAAAGCTTGAAATTGATGGTAGTCGTCCGTTGGCGATATTTTATGGTAATAGTCTTTTAGGATATATATATATAGTGACCTTCTGTTGGGAGTATCGGCGTCTGGTGACGTCACGGCTGCATTCCCTTACATACCACCGCCCAAGACGAGATGAATATCTATCAGGTTCCGGAAAGTGTAATCCATTTGGCCAAATGATCCATTCGGCTCGATCTGCACGAGTCTATTTTTATACCTAAAATAATCTTCATGTCACACATGATACTACTTGACTGTCTTTTGCATCTGAAAGTTGCCAGAACTCGGCAATCAGGCGTTTCCAGAACCTGCTCTTTTTTGTCAAATTCATATTTATTTCCAAAGTATCATACATCTATCTAATAAATGTACACAAAAAATCCCACTAAGGTTATAGACGGAATATACCGTATTTTACGATATAGAAGACTATTCTACTCACTTCCATATACAGGGTGATTCTAAGAAGAATATTCTTATTTTAAAGTTTTTTTTTCTTTTCAGAATTATTAAAATTAATCAATTCAGAATCATTTTCAGAATTTGTCAAAATTAATTGTGTGTCCACAATACAGACTACTGATCAAAGGGGTTGTGTGTCCAAAATGTCAAGGAAATCTCACAGTTTCCTTATAATGACGACATATAGATAGTATCAATGACAAGGAAGGTAGGGGCGGGGTAGCGCGACAGGCTCGTAATCTGTAGTTCCCAGGTTCGAGTCCCAGCTGGGTCAGCGTTGAGATTTATCTCCGCAAAATTCCCTGCCCTCCCAACGGTCAGTAGGGGACACCGATGGGCTTGGAAAGGCCGCCGTCCGTAGGATGGGACGTTAAGCCGTGGCCCCGTGTGCGGGAGAGACATACCCTGTGCACGTTAAAGAACACGCTGGATGGCCTTGACGGGAGACTACCATCTGTCTCCCAACATCTGTTCCAGTGGGTCCCCTCCCCCAACCTTCTCTGAGCCTTCGGGGTCCATGTGACCTGGCCATTTAGCCCATGGTGTGCAAAAAGTGCCGCTCAGAGGTAAAACAACCCAACCCAATCCAACAAGGAAGGTATCACACTAGTTTCTATCAAATCTAGAGGAAAAATATGTATTGAGTCGGGTGGGATAAGAACCCAAACCCTCCTAATAACATGTCAGGTACTCTGACCACTGACCGAATCAAAAGCACTTGACATGTTATCGAGAGGGCATGGCAATTCATATCCCACCCTGTTCAAGACAATGTTTCCTGTAGATTTGATATGGATGTTAAACTAAGAGTTATTCTTTCTTTGACAGTTGAACAAAAATGTTAAGAAAGTTCTCAATTTATAGTGTCACATGTAAAGTCGTCTCGAGATGTTGTAGTGGAACACGTGGGTGATAGTTCAAAGACGAATGTTTGATGTGACTGATGCGTAATTGTGTTACTGGACTTTTTGTTTTTTTGGAAAAAGTCGATTAGTAGCGAAATTTAAGGGAAAGAATCACTGCAGCTGTTTCAAGTGTTGCACCAGATATGCTCTGCCGAATATGGAATTCCCCGCCCTGCCCACGGTCAGTAGGGGACACCGATGGGCTTGGAAAGGCCGCCGTCCGTCGAATGGGACGTTAAGCCGTGGCTCCGTGTGCGGGAGAGCCATAACCTGTGCACGTTAAAGAACACACTGGATGGCCTTGACGGGAGGCTACCATCTGTCTCCCAACAGCTGTACCAGTGGGTCCCCTCCCCCAACCTTCTCTGAGCCTTCGGGGTCCATGCAACCTGGCCATTTAGCCCATGGTGTGCAAAAAAGTGCCGCTCAGTGGTAAAACAACCCAACGCAACCGAATATGGACAGAAACTGAATATGGCCGAGCCACCAGTGGTACCACAATGACGTCTGTTGAACATGAAACGAAATTTGGAGAGCTTCTTAACATTTTGCGTATAAAATTATATTGTTGCATAATTATTTAATAAACTATATCACTTCCAAATATTTATTTCTTTTCTAATGACCTTGCATTTATCTTTATTTCGTTTAAGATTTGATAAAACTTCTTTTATTTAACACTCAAACTCCCAATACTTAAATTCAGCATCCAGAGCTTTAACAGATTGCGCTAATTCAGTGGCTCGAATCAAAAGTGAGAAACGCCACGAAGTGATGAGCATAAATATATCCGACCGATGCGGAGGACACTAGCCGAGTCGGGTATAAATTACAAGAGGGCGCCTCGACATTACAACAGAACTGCTCATTTTTATGGCTTAGAGTCAATAGTTAGCAGAGGGGCACGTTCGCTAAAGGAAATCGATAAATCTGACGAGCACATCCAACATTTCGCTATCAGAGTCTGAATTCGATAGAGGTATAAAAAATCGTTCAATGTGGGGTTGGGAGGGAGGAATTGGTGGCGAGCAGCTGTGATGGGAGAGAAGGAGTGATGATGGAAAATGCGGATGCATACAAGGAGGCGGAAGAAGAAAATAACGAATGGGATTGAATGGGAGAAAAAACACAAGTGATAAAGGATTAGGAGAGAATGTTTTTTCTTTTCCAAATTTTTTTGCTGTCGGTATAACTTTCTTTTTTTTTATCTTATCCCCTTCCTTTGATATTTTTTATTATATTTTTTATGTTTTCAAACAAGATAACTTAGAACCTTTCATTTAATGTTTTGTAAAGTGATCAAGTCTATGAACTGTTATTGGATTGGATTGCTTTACCTCTTAATGGTATTTTTTTTCGAAAAATTGATCAAATGTACAGCCCAAAGGATCTCTAGGGCTTAGTGAAAGTGACGGAAAAGGACATACTAGACAGCTGTTATGAGACACATGGAATCCTCCCATCCAGACCATCCAGCGTGTTCTTTAACATACACATGTTATGGCTCTCTGGCACACCGAAACATGGTTTACATTGAAAGTAACGGTTGTGACAGTTTAATGGCTAAAATTTAACTTTTAATTACAATATCTCTGTGGAATATATTGCATGTGTGTTTAGATAACAGGAGTGGCAAAAATGAGTAGTATTAAGAATGAGAATAATATATATTGCTAAAGCAAAATAGCACAAATTATAATATGAAATGTCAAAATAATAAGAATTTCTTTCTTTCATATACTACACAAAATTATGTATAACAAGCTTTTGAAGGTACAGTCGCTCAAAAAATATCCGAACACTACGGTTGATTACAGAATTTGTAAAAAATATCTGGCAACGATTTTTTTTAGAAATTAGTGATCTGGCAACCTTCGTGTCACGAGACACGAAGGTTGCCAGATCACTAATTTCTAAAAAAATCGTTGCCAGATATTTTTTATGAATTCTGTAATCAACCGTAGTGTTCGGATACTTTTTGAGCGGTTGTACTACTCACGAAGAGAAGTTATGTATATGTGAGTAGTGAAAAAAGAACACAAACAAAACAAGACACAAAAATCACAACTGAGCACGCTTATTAGACTTACATGTAGGCAAGCCTATGGCCAGCAATCTTAAGGTGATTTCGTTTAAATCATCCTTCGCAATAAAATTAAAATGTGAACACAAACATATCTTCAGTGTCAGAAGTGCTATTCAACCATGTCTTTAATTGCTTAGAGCAGGGGTGGGCAATTGTTTTCGCATCTACACTGCGCATGCGTATTGATGTGGCCGTCCTAGTGGAAAATACGAGACGAATCTTCGGTCGCGCACGGGAAGGAAATCTCGGTTCAAGGCGGATTTTTCTGACTGTCTTGGTGGGCAACAAAAAAACTCTTAGCGGGCCGAATGTGGCCCGCGGGCCGCTTTTGCCCACCCCTGGCTTAGAGCATGGGTTCTCGACGTGGGGTACGCGGTAAAATATTTTGGGGTACGCCGTGAGGGCTCAAAAGTCACTAGATCTAGTAACAAAATCACTAAGTTGGCAACACTGCTGTGCAAAAATGTCATTTTTTGTGTTTATCGATATATGCAATTTATGAATACAAAATTTAATATGTGTATACATATGTATGTTTTATTTTATTCCCATTGTTATACTATAACTGTAGTTTTATCTATCTATACAAGAGGTACACCATTTACATACATTTCCAGGGGGTACGTGAAGCATAAAAGATTGAGAACCACTGGCTTAGAGAAGCTTGTATAATTAGTAGCTATTTTAATTTCGTAGGTAGGGAATTGAAAATCTCCGGTGCTGTTTAAAGGAAAACCTTTTTGAATTTAGTTGAATTTGCCCTTGGTAAAGAAAGGAACGACTCTTCCTCTTAAACTATTTCCATATATTCCATAATAATTCATACACCTATTATCACTACTGGTAAAAAAAACTCTGAAACTGTATATATATATATACAAATGCCTAATCGGCAGAATATATAAATTATGAAAAAGTGGTAATGAGTGTTCAGTTTTAGTTTTAAACAGAATTAATCTTAAAAAAAAAAACAGGTTCTGAACAGTTAAATGGAACAGTTTAATGATTTCGAAACAGCAACATAAGTGCCACCAGTATCTTAGAAAATAAAACTTTCTAAGATAATTATTTATTTCAATGCAATTCAATCACATGCGGTTTCCAAGACAATTTACTATCTGAAGCAACCCTCAGATATTTAAAAGGAGTGACCTGTTCAATCGCACTATAATTACAATTTCTAAGTTCAGTTAGAACAATATATTCTACTTCATGATATTTAAAAGGATCATAAATTTCAGACACCAGGCCTATGTTGAAATTCATTATCTATGATTTCAATATCCCAATTTTTAGTTTATTCAATGCAAACCATTGTTGCAACACAAGTAAATCGCAATTTGTTTTTGACCGAATCTCATCTCGAGTCTCGGTGGCATAACTTAACGCAAAATGATCAGCAAAAGCTGTCAAAGAACCCATGGAAGAATGGGAACATGAACTATTTATATAGGTCAAAAACAAGATTGGTCCCAAAACTGATCCTTGGGGAACTCCTACATGTGGGATTTTATTATCACTATATGAACTTGTAATTTTAAAGCATTGTTTCCAGTTTACCTAATTGACACGAAACATTTTAATGACAAGCCCGAATACCAACCACTTCTAAACAATTTATTTAGTGGAATATTGTGATCAACAATATCAAATTCTTTTTAAATATCTAA
Organism: Ryuthela nishihirai; assembly: GCA_038380435.1. Lineage (NCBI taxonomy): Eukaryota > Metazoa > Arthropoda > Arachnida > Araneae > Heptathelidae > Ryuthela > Ryuthela nishihirai. The sequence goes on along the minus strand of JAWZYU010000001.1, from coordinate 16,890,435 downwards.
AAAAATTATTTTATAATAATAACATTTGTTTTCATGTGTTAATAATATAGATGAGACATGCATTAATAATATGTTAAGATGAATAATAATAATTTAAAGAAGCATACACAGAACTCATGAAGTTAAGCAAAGCTTTTTCAGCAATTCTTCCTTTCAAGAAACCATACTGATGCGTCTAAAAAATTTGTACAATTAGAAATTCAGTAGTTCTAATTTAAAAAGGTTTCCCAGAATTCTTAATAAAACAGGTAGTAAGGAAATGGAGTCTATAATTTGCAATATTTTTATTGTCACCTTTCTTAAAAATAGGAACCAAAACTACATTCTTCAGCGTAGACGGAAACTGACCATTTCGAAAACTCAAATTGTATATATATACACACACATATATATATACACTGGTTTCCATAAATTAAGGAAGATTCCTATGTTAGGTCAATGGGAAGCTATAAACGAAAACTCTATAAATTCTAAAATATTTTTTTTTGTTTAGAAAAATGTGATTGCAGAAAAATATCTCAAGCAAATAAATCAATATTTCGATTTTCAACATTATTCGTCCAGTATTTAATGAGTTATGGAAGTTTGAATATTTAACAATAACAATGCCAGCCACAAAAATTGACTTCAGAAGTTAATTAAAACTTAGTAATAAGTATCAATGTGTTTAATAAAATAAGTTTTTATTTTAGAACTTTGTGTAAAGAATTCTTTCACTATTCTTCAGTTTTGTATAAGTTTCTTATTCAAATATTCAAATTTACATAACTCATGAAATACTGAACGAATATTGTTGAAAATCGAGATATTGTTTATTTGATTGAGATCTTTATCTGCAATCACATTTTTCAAAATAAAAAAAAACTTATTTTAGAAGTTATAGAGCCTTGACGTTAGCTTCCCATTGACTTAACATAGGGATTTTCCCTAATTTATGGAAACCAGTGTATAAGAAAACATATTACTTATATATGGGGCAACAACCAAAAGCAATTCTACATTCATTCCGTTTATAAAAATATAAATAAATACCACCGTCAAGGAGCTGCTTTGCCATAGAGGTCTTAATAGGAACCTGTCAGTTTATACACCATAGTAGAAGGTCTGTGAGTATGGCGGGACCTCAGCAGATAAATAAAACAAACATCCATGCCTTACCGGGGGCTCGAAACCAAGTGTCTTTCATCACTAGTCAAGCGTGTTAACCATTCAGTAACGGGACGTCTATACCATAAGACTTTTTTTCCGAGGAAGACTTTTATTATAGTCATAAATTCATGCTCATTGGTTGGCATCATAAATGCATTTTGTTCAATTTCAACATCAAAAGGAGAGGAAGCAATTCCAATATGGTTATTTACATCGTCTCCTGTGTATAACTGAGAAACACTAATAAATAAATTATTAAATTCGTTTGCAATATTCTTAGGATCCGCAATTACTCAACCGGCTTTAGAGAAGATTTCGATAATCTGCGAGCAATTGTCCTCCGCTATGAGTTGATTAATTAGCTTCCACTGTGCTCTGACATTCCCCACAGTTTCGCTAACTAAATTAGGAAATATAATTCCTTCTTCCTATGTAAGTTCAATAATAAATTATTACGATGTTTATAGTAAAACCGCTTAAAACACAAATCGAAAGGACGTTCCCTTCGCTTTCTGAAAAATTTATACTTTATCTTATTTCTAAATTACAAGAGATTTTCTAGAATCAGGTAAAATTGATTAATCAATAATTCTACTCGGTATTTTATTTAATTCAGCAGAGAGAAATTCAACAGATTGCACTAATTTAGTTACAATATGAAAACAAATGTTACGAACGACAAACGAAAACAGTTTTCGATTCTAAGCGTCGATGGACATCACACTGAACTGTTTGACGTGCGTTAACATGAGACATGAACGCCGTCTGGGTAGCTCTTCAACACAGCGCCATGTTCCACCAGGTGTCACTATTCGGAATTATTTTTTCTTAATATCATTACATCTCGCACGACTTGACTACTGGTCCACTCCAAATTTCAGTTCTGTGAGCACAACAGATTTTCATCCACATATCTGCAAAGTGTCGCAGTTTAATTTTAATCACCTTGTATATGTAAAAACACTGTTTCTTGGAATCTTCTTTACACTTGAAATATATGATAACAAGTTAAAAATAAGTATTTCCATCGATATCGTTAAAGGGTTTTTTGTGGTTAGCTTATTGAATGTATCCTTTAATTCTGCTTTAATATCCGTATCAGCTGACCTAATCGTTGCTTTCTTATTTGAGTTGCAAGTCTTTATTTCGATTCCTTTCCCTATAGCTAGGCATTTACGAAAGATGCTCTAAATGTATTTGCTTTGCATTAAGAAGAAACACAAACATTGACAGTGGTTCTTAAAATGCGCGCTGAAACCTCACAATGACTAAGCATCTTGAATAAATACGCCGAAGAATTAATCTCCTCATTTAAACATCTTTTTGCAACTGTGTCACAATTAGAGAAAAAAAAGATTTAGCTTTTTACATAGTAATAAGCTTAGTCGAAAATACGACCCTATGTTGGCACTTTTGCAGAGAAGCCTAAGAAATCTCTATAATTTATGTGCAGAAAAAAAAAAGCCATTCATTTACCACTAAAAGAGCCGCAGTGTCTTGTAATAAACTCATCTTGAAAGAAGAGCACGTTCTTTAGCTTCACCGAATGAAATCAATAACAGGCGGATGCCGTAATTAAAAAGACCAAAAGAACTCATAAAAAAATATTTAAATCCTCATTGTCTCTGCTGTGAAAAAAAACCCCTCTTATTCTGTCTATTATTCTCCATGGCTTCTCTCCCTTTTTCAGCTATTTTTAACAAAACAGGTATAGAACGCTGATTGGAAGGTTCTCTGCTCATTCATCCAATGACAGCAGACTTTCTTCCACGTGCAGAGACCTCTGTTCACTTTGGATATTTACCTTTCCATTAAGCGAGGAGTCAACTTCGCGTGTCCCCTTCCAAACCAAATAAGCAGCATAATTAGTTCTTTTTGGCACTAGTTTGCTAAGGGTGTTCTTATTCACGTGGCTTTAGCGACAAAATATTTAATTAGGAAGTTAGAAAGTTGTTCAAAGTAGTTTACGCTCGAACACACAAAAAAATTTCTCCCAGTAGTTATCTAAAAAAAATGCCTCAAAGTAATATCGCCATTATGTTTACTTCAGTGAACAATTACATTGTATTCCCTATAACTATACAAATGAGACGTATATTCACTCTTAAGAAATAATTTTTTCTCATTCCTTTCTTCAACCACTGTCACGGGAATTTGATATATGCCAAAAATTGAGTTGCGTGAAGGGGCAGGTATTGTTTGCATTTTACTTTGAAAATCTTTGCTACTCTGCCCGGAATTCCATTGCGATCCCCAGAAACTCGAAACAAAACCCATAATATGTCTTTGGCAACTGAAGGCGTTAAACATCAAAAATATCAAGTGTCGAAAAGAAATTCCGGCACTTAAGCGTAAACACTATTGGGAGGTACAGTCGCTTAAAAAAGTATCCGAACACTAGGGTTGATTACAGAATTCAGAAAAAATATCTGGCGCTGATTTTTTTAGAAATTAGTGATCTGGCAACCTTCGTGTCACGTGACACGAAGGTTGCAACAGCTGTCACGTGACACGAAGGTTGCCAGATCACTAATTTCTAAAAAAATCAGCGCCAGATATTTTTTCTGAATTCTGTAATCAACCCTAGTGTTCGGATACTTTTTTGAGCGACTGTACTACCAAAGCTCTCTTTCGGGATTTGCACTAAGAAGTATTTGTACATTAGAAGAAATAGGCACTTAGTGCTTTGTTTTAGCTTTTGTTTTGAAAAGTTAATTAATGGATATGGCACATAGGATTATTGCGAAGGAAAAACTTATTTCTTTCCTCATTTTTGGCACTCACGGAATGACTTTTGGCATTTCAAGTGTGCAATTATTATTCTTAGATCACGGATGGGATTCTGGAAACAAATATATATAGACATTTCCTATCACACTTACAGTTTAACTCTGAATACCTTTGAGGGCGGGGATGGCTCAGTCGGTAGCGCGCCAGGCTCGTAATCTGTAGTTCCCAGGTTCGAGTCCCAGCTGGGTCAGCGTTGAGATTTATCTCCGCAAAATTCCCCGCCCTGCCCACGGTCAGTAGGGGACACCGATGGGCTTGGAAAGGCCGCCGTCCGTCGGATGGGACGTTAAGCCGTGGCCCCGTGTTCGGGAGAGACATACCCTGTACACGTTAAAGAACACGCTGGATGGCCTTGACGGGAGGCTACCATCTGTCTCCCAACAGCTGTTCCAGTGGGTCCCCTCCCCCAACCTTCTCTGAGCCTTCGGGGTCCATGTGACCTGGCCATTTAGCCCATGGTGTGCAAAAAAGTGCCGCTCAGAGGTAAAACAACCCAACAACCCAACCCTGAATATCTTTGAGTATCGATTGGCCAGTACATCAAATGAGGGGAAACTAAAAGAATCAGGATGAAATTTCATCATATCCTCAATATTAATCGATTGCGAGACTATACTAGAGTAGCAAACAATTTCACTGCAAGTAATAAACATTAGAAAATATAATTGCTAATCTCTGTAATTACACATTTCCACTGCCTCAGAAGATAAGCAAGTTTAGGGCGTTACTTTGTGCAGAAAGTGGGATTGGAAGGTTTATCTCTGGGCGACAGTTTTCTGCATTCAATTTGCTAAATGGCCAGGTCACAAGACCTCTAAAAGTTCAGAGAGGTTAGAGGAAGGGATAACTCTTTGGATAATTCCTAGGAGAGAGGAGGAAGTATCCCGTAAAGCACATTAAATGTGTTCACCAAAGTTTAAGGGTATTGCTCGTCTGCACACGGAACCATGGTTTAATATTCCATCCGACGTAGGCTTTCCTTTCCAAGTACATCGGTATTCCTTTCTTACCAAGGCAGATTAAATCACTTCATGATACCGACTGAAATAATCCTCACTCAGTAGAAAGTACATGAAATAATACTCAATATAATAATCTTATTATGAAAGTTTTTAATCTGTTTTATATTGTCCTTTTAACGTTTCCAATTTCGACAAATGTTAAGTCATTCGAAACTTGTTGAGCTGTAGATTGTTTAGCTTGAAGAGAAAAAATCACCTTTAGCTTATAAAGCAACTTTTATACAAAGTTGTAATTCCTGCTAAAATTTATACTAAAGTTTTCAACGAACTTTCACCAGACAATCAATAAACAGATTTTATGTGGTTCTGTTCGTATTATTTATTAATGCTCATGTTTATTGTCCGGCCTTTCGACGAGCAGTTCTTATGTACTCTGCTCATTTTGTCTCAGGTGAACGCAAATTAAGCTTAAGTTGGATTGAAATCCACGTAGAACTTGTCAGCAGCATACAGACAGGAGCACAAACATAATATACTCTTGAACATTCTCCTAATAAGCAGATATCTGCAGAGAGAAGCGAAGAAACGATGATGTGGCCTTCTAGTGACTCTGTATGTTATTCATCTGCAGATCCTGCATTGATTCGCAGAGGCTGATGTCACGATGTAGGCGCAAACTCATTCGGTAAGTCTTGAAACTTGGCGCGGGGAACACAAATTCGAAACGAACGTGACGGGCACATAGATGGCATCTTTGAGAGGGAAAGGGACAGCTCGGATACAAGAGGAAAGATGCGGACATTGCTCTTGGAGGATATACTTTTAGGCAAACTAAAAGAGAGAGAGCAACATGTGGGTAATCTTTAACTCGAAACGAATCATCTCTTCAATGGATATAACTGCTGCTTTGAAATTCTCTCATCTAAAACCTTGACTTGATACGTGACTAAGAGGAATATAAAAGGCTTTAAATGATGTATTTAAATTTATCGAGAAATGTTCTTCGAACCAATGATTTTAGAAATAAAAGACAATTTAAAAATATTCTACAAGAATTTTTTGGACATTGCAATTCTGTGTTAAATTGGGAATTTCTGGAATATCAGAATGGCAATCAACAATATATGAAATTATTGGAATATCATATTTGGAGTTCCGCCATTTCTAAAATAAACTATGAAAATGTTAGTAGAAAGGATCTATAGATTTAAATTAAATTTTTCAGAATTATAATTTTTAATAACGTGCATTCAGCCATTTTAGAAAATTACGGAAGTTATAATGTTTAAATAACTGTCAATAAAATTTGCTTCAAAACTAAATGAAACAATATTCAACTGTTATACATTGTCCCAAAAGAAAATGGACCCTCAGCCACAATATGAGCAGAAATTACAAACTCAAATAAGTTTCGATTAAATGGTAATCAATATCAGCATTAGTTACAACTTAAATTACGTGTTTACGATTATATTTTTATAATGATTATAAAACACTAAAAAAACTTATTTTGTGTTATCCTCTAAGACACCTTTTGCAAAGAAAAAAAAAAGATGTTTTAAACTTTCTTTTTGCAATTACTCTTTTATATTTGTTTCAGATAAAATTTTAAAGGTGGAATTTAATGTTCCGGCTTTAATACATCTTTAAATATTGAAAACGCATTGCTGAAAATCAAGATATAGATAGATTTAACGAATATGTTTATCATCAGTTTTCTTTTTCTATAAAAGATTTATTTTTCAATTTATCATCCTATTTCTTTCTATATAGAGAAAATCCAGACTGTTTTTGTAGTGACAGCAAGAATTAAAACTGACTTGAAAACTGAAGATTGATTTAATCTATTCCCTAATTTGAAATTGTACACAATATTTATAAGCTTCAATGAATTTACAGTCTCTAAGAAATGCCATAATCGTTTATTTTCATGTTATTGAAACAACAGCTGGATTACCTCAGAGAGGCACTTTTTTCGTCCAAAACGGCTAAATTGCCAGGTCACAAGAACCTAAAAAGCTCAGAAAAGGTTGGGGGAAGAGAATCCATTGGAGAGCTGAGACAGATGTGAGCCGCGAAAGAGCCATACAGCGTCTTTTAACGTGCGCAATGAATAACTCTCAACTGAACAGGAAGACGCGGCTTAACATCCCATTCGTAGGATGGCTGCCTTTCCAAGTCCAACGTGTTCCCTTCCTCACCAAGGGCAGAACTGGGGTTATCGGAGAAAATTCTCAACACTGGCCCAGTCGGGACTCGAACCTGGGAAAATCAGATGAGGAGCCTGTGGCGCTACGAGTGAGCCAACCCCACTTCAAGAAACAACAGTTTAATTTGTTTTGCCTGTTATATTATCTTTGAAAGATGTATTAAATTTTTTTCTATTCTTTTATTAATTTTCATCATTTTAAGTAAGTTTTATTTTAATTTGCTCTCAGCAATAAATTGTTTGGTTTCATTTCTTAGTAGCATCAATTTTTCGATCACCTTTTACGAGATGGAACACAAATTTGTACCCTGCTCTTTATTAAGTTCGAAGCAACAAAATATGGCAGAACGGAGGAAAATTAAAATTGTCAAGAAGAGCAAAGACAAAGGAGGAACCCTAAAGGCAAACATATTTGCATCGATGATCATTCTCTTTTTCATTTGGCATATTATGCAGTGGAATGAAGTTATCTCTGTATTCAGAAAACGCTTTACATGCAACGTCCATTTTTCAGTCCTCTAATCTCTCAGCTTTAATTCAGCCAACTTTGATGCATCTTTCCACGACTCCATTTCTCAGACATTCAACTCTTTCTCCACCTAATATTTCTATATTAATCATTTCACCACATTTGTTTTAGAAAAACTAAAGAGATTTATTCATTTATTTACCCTCACATTACTCATTCTACTGAAATGAATTCTTCTTCAGTAAGTACTCATTGATTTAAAATTCTTTTTATTTATTTTTTCGACTCAGAATTCGAGAACCGTTTGCATATGAAAGTGAAAGAAATAATACTTTTGAACAATAAATACTTAGAAACAAATTAGAATTATTGTCTTAAGAACATATTCCATTAGAATTATTGTCTTAAGAACATATTCCATTAGAATTATTGTCTTAAGAACATATTCCATTAGAATTATTGTCTTAAGAACATATTCCATTAGATCAACACTTTGATACTTACTCAGTGATAACCAAATTGCCTCAACCTGAAGGAAATGGAATCCATGGAATTTAGTATAGTGATAAATTGTTGGAGGAAAAGAAGAGATTTAAACTACAGAAAAAAATGATGCTTTAGATAAAGTAACCTATCCATTATCAGTAGAAAATGTGTCTTCTATTAAGGGTGTTATATTTAGTTGTAAGTCGCGACGTGGACTCATAAAGGCATCGGATATTATTCAGGGGCAAGAGCTTATTAGCTTTTTGCAGTTGGTCCTTCAAAGAGACAAAAGTTTGTTCAGGTTGGGTAAACTCGAGCAGTCCTTGTCATGAGGGCATTCTCTGTAGATGATGACAGTATGTCGTCGGGCATAGTAGACCATGTCCATGTCCATATCTGATTAAATATTGATTATTTACAAATGTAATTTCCGTTTTACTATTATATTAGGTTGATGCCAAACTTCGTCCCGTTTTTGCCATTTGGCAGCCTAGCCTTACCTTTCCCGCATTATATAGGTGTGTGGTTCGTTAATCACAAATCCAAGCAATTGTGGTTTAGGCTCACATTCCAACTTAGTTTCTTTTTCTTAAGTAATACGAGGAGACTTATTATCTTGAATATTGGCTATATTTTAACTTTAACGAAGTCTACACAGACACATACACAATGCTACACACATACACAATGCTACACACAACTTTACACAGTTCAATTTCTTAATGCGTTTCTCCCAACTCGGGCATTCTCATGAGCGAATGTTCTTTCTTCGGCAGTGCGCTTCTTCTTCAAGTAGGAGTCTCCATGGTAACAGTGACCCCTACGTTTCTTCATTGGCACATGTGTACCGTTTTTGCAAATACGGTCTTGTTTCGCTGTACTTAACTGAAATTTCTTTCTTGGTGCAGCTGCAATTTTCATGGCTTAACTGTCCTTCAATAATTCCTTTAGCTACGGCAGTAGTTAATTTATTAGTTTTTATGTCTGTTCGATGTTCTTTGGCTGCGAAATTGAGAGCCAAAGAACATGTTGTGTGTAACATTGTGTATGTGTGTAGACTTCATTGAAGTAAAAATATAATCAATATTCAAGATAGTAAGTATCCTCGTATTACTTAAGGAAAAAAAACTACGTTGGAATGTGAGCTTAACTAAACCACAATTGCTTGGATCTGTGATTGACACCACCATTGCGTAGGTGTGTGGCTCACTTGGATCTGTGAGCCACACACCTACGCAATGCCGGGAAATGGTACGTCTAGGCTGCCAAGTGGCAAAAACGGGACGAAGTTTTGCATCAATCTAATAAAAGAACAAATTGCAAAAAAACATTTAGTGAAACATTCAAAGTCAAGGGAAGGAGCAACCAGGCAGTATTTTTCTTTTTAAATAAAGAAAAATTATTCCTCAGGCAGCTGCTTGTCAAAGAAGTCTGAAGAGAGACAAAGAGGAAGTTTCTAAAAAAAAAAGGCTAAGTTCAGCAGAAATACAAGAAAGAAAAGAAACACCCACGCCTTATTCGGGTTGGGTTGTTGGGTTGTTTTACCTCTGAGCGGCACTGTTTTGCACACCATGGGCTAAATGCCCAGGTCACATGGACCACGAAGGCTCAGAGAAGGTTGGGGGAAGGGACCCACTGGAACAGCTGTTGGGAGACAGATGGTAGCCTCCCGTCAAGGTAATCCAGCGTGTTCTTTAACGTGCACAGGGTATGGCTCTCCCACACATGGGGCCACGGCTTAACGTCCCATCCGACGGACGGCGGCCTTTCCAAGTCCATCGGTGTCCCCTACTGACCGTGGGCAGGGCGGGGAATTTTGCGGAGATAAATCTCAACGCTGACCCCGCTGGGACTCGAACCTGGGAACTACAGATTACGAGCCTGGCGCGCTACCGACTGAGCCATCCCCACCCCTCGAACACCGGTCCCTTTGATCAGTATTCAATGTCAATATTTTAAGTGAATAAATTACAATACAGATAAAAGTTATGCATGTTTTTATTGCTATAAAGTAACTAAAAAGATAAAAAGGAAAGTAAGAATTGGCTATTAAAATACCAGACAGAAATATCCTTTTTTTTACTCTTTTCCAATGTGTTCACCTTTCCTCACAAAGGATTATCACTTCACTTCAGAGGAAATGTCGGTATCATTTTTGCATATTTTCTTCAATGTCTCATTAAATAAGTGGACTCATGATCTTCTGTACGTCTCTTATAGCTATATGCATACATCTACACAAGTAATATTTTTAACCACCTTTTTGTATCAAAATCAGATTTAACTCTGATTAGAAATATTAATTTTAACACCAGACTTTTGGGCTTACAATTTTATATATAAAAAAAGGAAAGGGGTAATTTTCCATAAAATGTTTTATTTCATTGTACTAAATGTCATTGGAGTATACAATAAGAGAGGAAACATTTTTTTTTAACTTTTAGAACTATTTTCCAATTTTTAAGTTGTAAACAACTCTTAAGAAAAATTTATGTGCATATTTGTCGAAATTAGATTACATCGAATTGACAAAATAAAGTTTTAATTTGCTAAAATTAAATTTTATTCTTTTGAATTTTTTGCTTATTTTCTTTATTTTCTTTGATAAATAAATTTTTTATAACCTGGAAGAATTGGAAAGCTCCTTCGTTTTTGACTGTAATTTTTTGGTGGTTTTGCATAGTTTTGTATTTTGTCGTTTTGATGGTCTTTGCAAAGTGTTGTATTGATATTGTGTTGTATTGGCAATCTGTTTTGTATTGTATGTCTACTGTACTTTTGTACTCCTAATGTTATAATAAATTCGAATTTGAATTTTGATAGCTCTACGACTATTCAAAGTCCTATTTGAGTTGTCTCCCATCTCATTAAGTCTGTCCCTTCTGAGGTTTTGGTCTCATTGTTCGTACCTGCAATCTCTAATCAGTAGTTATGTATGACAGCAACATGGTAAACTCTCCCTACACGAGATGATGTTTAAATCATTCCGTGTAGGTTCCTCCTCCATGAGATGATGGACCCTACACGAGATGATGTTTAAATCATTCCGTGTAGGTTCCTCCTCCATGAGATGATGGATTCTACACGAGATGATGTTTAAATCATTCCGTGTAGGTTCCTCCTCCATGAGATGATGGACCCTACACGAGATGATGTTTAAATCATTCCGTGTAGGTTCTTCCTCCATGAGATGATGGACCCTACACGAGATGATGTTTAAATCATTCCGTGTAGGTTCCTCCTCCATGAGATGATGGACCCTACACGAGATGATGTTTAAATCATTCCGTGTAGGTTCCTCCTCCATGAGATGATGGACCCTACACGAGATGATGTTTAAATGGGATTAATGATTCATCTAACGTCGCTTTTATTTATTGCAAACATTTTATGCCAAAGATGCTTCATTAGCATCTGGAATAAGAAGAATTATGCCTCCTGTTATGGTATATAAAAAGAATCCAAGTTTTACTAACACGGCAAACTTTAAAGAGAACAAACTATTACATAACCTAAGTTTATCTTTAATATTTTAAATTAATTATTCAATGTTTCATAACAACCAGCTCGACCGAACCCGTGAGAACCAACTCTGTGACAATACTGTTATGTCTGGCAGGGTGTTGTTTTGTTGAAAGCTGGTGCCCTGCGCATTGCGGCTTGAAACTAGTATAGTCGCTCAAAAAAGTATCCGAACGCCATGGTTGACTACAACATTCAAATAAAATATCTGGCAACGATTTTTTCAGAAATTAGTGATCTGGCATCCTTCGTGTACTGCACACGAAGGATGCCAGATCATTAAATTCTGAAAAAATCGTTGCCAGATATTTTTTTTGAATTTTTTTAATCAACCATAGCGTTCGGATACTTTTTTGAGCGACTGTACAGTCGCTCAAAAAAATATGCGAACACTATGGTTGATAACAGAATTCAAAAAAAATATCTGGCAACGATTTTTTTTAGAAATTAGTGATCTACAACCTTCGTGTTCACTAATTTCTAAAACAATCGTTGCCAGATATTTTTTCTGAATTCTGTTATCAACCATAGTGTTCAGACATTTTTTTGAGCGACTGTACAGGGATATCATCTACGAGAAGTCATAATACCTTCGACAGAAACCTAAGGTGAATGACTTTTATGGATGGTTTCATTCCGCACTATTTCTCCTATGTTTCAAGCTATATGACGTTCTGGAAGTTTGGATGAAATCTGTTCTGTTACGATGTTGTCACTATATATAGTACACCTATCCCTCGATTTACACGGTACTCAGTTCACATAATTTTGGCTTTGCACGGTCAAAAAATGCAACCAGTTTCGATTTACACGGTACTGACTGAGATTTCCTTTCTATGTACGTCTCAGTCAGTAACTGAGACGTACATTTGCACGGTCAATAAACTTTGCACGGTCAAAAAATGCAACCAGTTCGTGTAAATCGAAACTGGTTGTAAATCGAAACTGGTTTCCAAACAAAAATGGGATTCGTCACCGAAGTCGACGCGATGTCATTCATCATTTTAATGGTGACAATGGGGTAGCGATGAATGGTGATTCGCGAGTAACGGTTGTCATTTTCTGTGAGTTGTCTGTTAGCCATCTTCTGGTGAGGCCATCTTCTGTGTGTTGTCTGTTAATGTTCCTCCTGGATTTTGATTCCGTTACAACATTCCTAATCATGGTTAAATTGGAGAAAGCATCCACCACATGTCGTCTCAAGTTGTGGCGTACGTTTCGCAACTCCAGAACCTGCGCAATGAGTATGGGTAGCTTCTTGCAACCACTGATATAGGAATCGATGCCAGCGATCGACCCGCATCGGCGGACAATAGAATAAATAATTCCTCACTTTGACTACTCGAATATCACTTAGTCTTACTATCTGATCTCGCTCAAACTTGTCCAACTGCTTGTACTCTTCACGAATATTTAGTCTTGACAAATCCCAAACTTTGCTGACGATTTTAACGCTGTTCTGCGTACTTTTGTTAAAAGTATCAATCAAACACACCTGCATCATTTACATCAATATTTCTCAGACTGTGAGCAGCAAAAAACGCTCAGGGAAAGTGACGCTTTTGTCGGGAGCTACAGTAAAGTTTTCCTCTTCATTTGCATATTAAGAATAACTTAAACTATTTGATATTATTCATTTTGACTACTCTATTTTATTTTTCGGTAACCTACCTATGGCTATGTTATAGAAAGATGATAAGGATTAGGGGTTAGCGTAGTTTGTAGACATGGTTTAAGGGGTGTCTCAGAACTTGAACCCCATATTTCAGGTGGAGAGGACAGATATAAAAGTTTGAGAACCACTAGTCTTTACAAAGAGCTGTTTTATTTCATTTGCATCTCTCACATTTCTGGACAGTTTTTTATTTATTCGAAAGTTGGGCATTTGCATAATACACTCAAGTGCAAAAGTGACCATCGAATTTCTTTAATATTTTCAGATATATATACACCCAATTCTGTTTTTACACGGTAGATAGGTTACAGAAAAAACCGTGTAAAAAATACAGTGCATATGAAAAAACAGAAGATTGGTTCCAGATGTAAAAACCCAGTACAAATAATAAGTTGTTTTCAAAACAAATTGTACAAAAATTTTTAAATAAATCTTTATTTAATTTTTATTAATTTAAACACATTTTTCATTTTTAAATTTATAAAGATAATTATACGTACATATATAAAGTAAATTATCCTTCATAAGAAAATAGTATGTCACTAATTCAAGAATACAAAAGTGCAAAAAAATGACTTACATATGCTTATTAACTAGATTTTATTCGTTGTCACTTTCTGACAATAGACGCATTCGTTTGCGTAAGACTGGAATTAAATCACTTTCATCGCTTGAAACATTTTGGCCGTCGTGTTCATACTCCAATGGTGAAATGTTCTCTGTGACATGGGGAACTAAGTTATCACTTGTTTCTAGTGATTCTAAAGTTTGATTAGTTTTGATAACGAGCTCTGTTCAATCGTTGAGATCCTGATTTGACTAGATCTTTGTATAATTCTCGATAACGCGCCATACATGACTGCAGTTCACGTTTAAACTGCTCAGGTCGTTCGACAATGGGATCATCTGTAAGAAAATGACTTTCCAATTTATTAGCCATTTGAAGCCCTTCTTTAATTAAACCTGCAGTGAGTGGAACCTCTTCATCATCATCACTTTTTTCTTTTTCATCAGGAGTCTCAAAGACAACTTATATTATTTCATCTTCGATAAGATCTTTGTCAACCAGCAATTCATCAATATCTGCAAACGATAAATCATCGAATCCTTCTCCACAAACTGCATTTGCTAAAACGATGATATCAGGATATTCAGTCGTATTTGGGGGTACAGGACCTTTGCCTTTTACACATTCGGGCCAAATAGCTCTCCAGCTGGCGTTTAAAGTTGGTGGTTTTAATTCTGATAACGTCAATTCAGTCAATCATGTCTGATACAATCTAAAATTGAAAATTTCTTCCACACATCAATAACTGTTAGTGTTTTATCCTTATCTAGTTTATCCGAAATGTATTGGAATGTTCTTCTTACGTAGTAAGTTTTAAATGTGGCAAATATACCCTGGTCTAGTGGTTGTATTAAAAATGTATTAGGCGGCAGAAAGCAAAATTGCACATTTGGGTGTTCCAAAAACAGGATGGCCAGGCGCATTTTCTATAATCAATAGAAATTTAAATTCGACATTTTTTCCTTCAAATAGCGTTTAACTTCTGGAACAAAACATTTATGGAACCATTCATTAAAAAATTCTTTTGTAGCCCAGGCTTTTTTGTTTGCCATCCAATACACTGGCAATTTATTCAAATCTACATCTTTCATTGAACGTGGTCTTAGGGATCGATTGATGAGCAGCGGTTTTAACGTACGATCTCCTGAAGCGTTGCTGCAAAATAGAAAGGTCACACGATCCTTAACTGTTTTAAAGCCACCAACAGCTTTTTGTGATTTTGCTATGTATGTTCTACTCGGCATTTTTTTCCCAAAAAAAGACCAGTTTCATCTGCATTCCAAACTTGATCAGGAGTGTATCCACCATCTTCAATGATTTGGGCCAATTTTGGACAAAATTCTTTAGCAGTCGGTTCATCTGCAGATGCAACTTCACCTTTTATCTTTACATTATGAAACACGTTTCTTGAAGAAATCCTGCAAGCTTACCTGTATTTGCGAATTCATAATTTTTGAATAACTGAGCTGATGTGGTTTGTTCCATTTCTTGTGTCTGCTTATATATTCGTAATGCCATCTGTTTGATGGTATTTCCGTCTAGAGTTTTTTTTTTTGCTAGTTATCTTCTATCCACATTACTAGTGCCTTTTCCATCTTCACTTTTACAATATCTCTCGTGTACGATGACGACTTAGCGCTCAGTTTTGTTCTAGAAAGCAAAGATTTTCTAAGAGCATCTTCATTTTTTCTTCATGGTTCTTACGGTAGCTTCGTTCAAACCAAAATATTTACCTATGGATGTTGAACCTTCTCCAGTTGCAAGACGATCTGAAATTTGGATCTTAGTATCCAAAGAGATAAATTTCATTTTCTGATTTTGTATAATTTAATTATCCGACATCGTGGTAAGGCTTACGAAAAATATTTGAATTGTAGAAAATTGAAATTGTAGAAAAAAAATGAATTAATAAATCAGATGATTAAGAATTGTAAATTACCTATCAGCAAAATTTAATAAATTTATATTACGCACGCAAAACTTAAAAAATCAAAACAAAAATTTTTCGATTTCTTCTATTAAACCTTTAAACACTTCTAACTTTAAATACGAAATGAGAGACCAAGACTAGCGTATGTATTGAAAATAAAATTGAGAGCAATTCCCCGAACTCAATGTTGCCACTTTATTCCGAATGAAGTACGTTTTGTACAATTTTTCCATAAAATAGAGAAAACGTGTTGTGTAGTTTTTATTTTGGGGATTTTAGTGCACAAAATGTGTATCTATAGTATATTTTCAAAGTTAAAATTGCCTCGAAAAATGTGACCATTAAAGCGGCATCTTTGTTATAAATGTAAATTCTAGGAATGTTTTTCTTGAACAGGAATATTTTTTCAGAATTTAATTCAAATGAAGATTTTTAAAAATGCACCGTTTGAACCGTGTTAGATCAAAATAAATCGTGTAAAAAGTCAATTAGAATTTTTTTCTAAATCGTGTTAAATCAAAATCGCGTAAAAAAAAATCCGTGTAAAAACAGAATTGGCTGTATATGTACTAATTTAAAATGGATATTTGAATTGCTTATGTGATATCGAGTTGTGAATATATAAATTAGCAGTTAAACTGCCTCAGCGGCTCCAAACTCACAAATGAATTGTCGCTTCAAAGGAATACACTAATACTTTTATACACTGCTTATTATTTTCCTACGAACTACATGTCTTCTTTATTATTGGCCACGAATTTGCAAATCATATTTTATCCTTTGTTAGGGACTCATTAAATTCGCATGCCATTAGAAAATATGGAGGCTGGCCATTCTCAAGACAATATATTCAGGTGGCAGAATATGTCTCGAATGATGACGGATCTGTGATCGACGTTATCATCTCCTTAAGATCAGAGGAAGGGATATGGTGGTTTGATAGTTTGGGCGGGTATCAACAGGAATGGCCACACTGACCTTCATGTGTGTGCTACAGGATCCCTGACTGCCCAAAGGCTTTGGGTTGTTTTACCTCTGAGCGGCACTTTTTTGCACACAATGGGCTAAATGGCCAGGTCACAAGGACCCCGAAGGCACAGAGAAGGTTGGGGGAGGGGACCCACTGGAATAGCTGTTGGGAGAGAGATGGTAGCCTCCCGTCAAGGCCATCCAGCGTGTTCTTTAACGTGCACAGGGTATGGCTCTCCCGCACACGGGGCCAAGGCTAATAACGTCCCTTCCGACGGACGGCGGCCTTTCCAAGCCCATCGGTGTCCCCTACTGACGGTGGGCAGGGCGGGGAATTTTGCGGAGATAAATCTCAACGATGACCCAGCTGGGACTCGAACCTGGGAACTACAGATTACGAGCCTGGCGCGTTACCGACTGAGCCACCCCCGCCCCAAATAAATTTGTTGTAGAGGTGAGTAATTGTGAGAGGAGAGAGCAATAATAAAATGAACTAAAATGATTAATTAGGATAATTTCATTATAATATGAACGTTACAGAATTTCTAATAATAATATAGACCACAAAAAATATACATACTCATATAAATATGTAGGTTAAGTCTATTTGTATTCTTTAAATATGAATGTGTTTCAGGAAATATTTATTCAAAAAGCTACGGCTTATTACGTTTTCCTTTTTCACCTGTGAACTTGTCTTTATTTTATGTATACACTATATATATGCTTGGGTAAAATAAATATTTTTCATATTTTTCAATCAGTTATTATAAGTTTCTACAAATTTTCTACACTTTAGTTTTTAAGTATAAAAACAGCACCAATATATGTTTCAATTAATGTCTCTTACTCATTTCGTTATTTAGGATTCCTAAATAATTATTGAAAGTTATGAGATTGAAAAAACAAAAACAAAGGGAGAATTATAGTTCGACGAATGAATAAAAAAAGTGACTCAAATCTTCAGAAAAGTGAGCAAGTTGCACGAAGCGAACATTTTAGAGATTCAAATAGCGTGCAGTAACATACAGATTTTCTGGACAAATAAGGCAGAGAGAAATTATAGAAAGAAAATTCCTCTTATACTTAATGTAAGGGTAGACTGCATAATAACCTTTTCAAACTACACTAATCTTAGATTTCCGTAGGTTATATCAATGGAAACATTTCTGATTAGGTCATGAGGATCCCAGGACCTTAGAGTTGATTACTTATAGTTTAATTAAATATTCAGATATAAATGACAGCTCTTTTCCAAAGTATGCTAGACTCCATTACTCTCTAAATATTGAACTAACACTCCATTGTGAAAAAAGGTCACGATAACAGACGGGACACTAAATGCAGTATTTGGAATGCTTTGTTGAACATGGAGGAGGAATACTGTTCAGATGGTTCGTAATATCAATAAAGGCTTAAGTGTAACGACACAGGAATATTAATTAATGGGTTTATTTTTCTTAATATCCTATATCAGATAATTTCACATTCTGTGCAACACCTAGCTACCAGAAATAAACTGAGTTTTATTAGTGGATAGCACTATTCCAAAAAAAGAAAACACCGGTTTTGTTCGTAGAGTACTTTAATTGCCAATAAATTGTTTGTTTTACCCATCTCAACTGGAAATAAGTTTTTTTGCTCATCAGTAAGAGAACCGTAACTCGAAATTATTATGGGTGAAGTTTTTCATTCTCCTATCAAGAAACCTCTTCAGCACCAGAAACGAAAATGGTTTCGCATTCTCAGTAGAATTGCTAACTATTCAAGTCACGCATGAGCCAGACATTGCTTCCGCTTGCCTAACAAACAGCGAAACGATTTCAAAGCGTGATTTTTTTTTCAACTCTACTTTTTTTATGTTCCAATTATTTTATATGTTAACTTAGAATCACTGATTATCTCCTTCAAAACTTTTTTGCCGTAATCTTGCGACAAATAAGCAGAACAGTATTTAAAGTAGCTGTGATAAGATCGTCATCAACTGTTTGTTCCTCTTCGGTAGAATTTTCTTTTCCTAGATGCTTTGATACTGGAATAGAATCCTTTTTTATATATTTTTTAATTGAATTTGTACGTCTTTCAAAGATGAAATTCAATGAAACATTACAGTTTACTTGATAAAGCAAATTTTTGCAGTACGCACCCTTATCTTCTCTTAGTGAAGTCCCAAGAGATTGGAATTATATTTCTGCTTGAAGCTATTTTATCTGCTTAAGTCTTTGAACATTTTTTTTACTCACTTAGACGTCGATTTTCGCCGTATGTACTCTACTTTAAATTTTAATGAAATGTCATGTTATTTGTTTTTATTTATATTTTAGGTTCTATTAATCATTTATATATTATGTAATACAGTTTAATGATTTATACATGAATTACTTTAAGGTTTATATTTTTTTGTGGAGAAAGTGTACTAAACTTTCTTATTTTGAAAATGAGTGTAATAAAAGAACCATCGTTATTTTTTACATCGCCTGTTCGTGAACTGCGGAATATTTTTTTTTCATTTCTATTAAAACGCACCATAGTTCTATTTCTTTATCACCTCATTTGAATTCCATATCAATATTTAATTGCGTGAATGCGTAATTAAAACTGAACCGCATGCTAATGAATTCTCAGTTGTAGCCTGTAGATTTTCAGATAAATAAAATTTATCGCAAAATAACATAGTATCAGACTATCAGAATTGAAAATATGTGAGCGTTTGTCATATTATTGCTCTGATGTAACACAGCAAAAAGCCAAGGTGATGGTTCGGAAAATTAATATGGCGACTGTTCCTAGAGGTTGCAAAATATATTTATTAATGAAAACAATATTTATGATAAGATACCGGACATTTCAGCTAAAAAAAATGGTGGAAATTAACTGTTTCGGAGCTGACACGGAATTCTTAACACAATTTTCGGATAGATGTAGCTCTTCATAACAAAAATAAATAAATACCCCCTTAAGCAGCTGCTTGCCACAGAGGTCTGACTGGAGCCTGTTAGTTTATATGCCATAGTATTATGTCTGTGAGAATGGTAGGACCTCAGCAGAAAAATGACACGCACATCCATGCCTTACCCGGGGTTCGAACCCAGGTACCTTAGATCAGTAGCCAAGCGCGCCATCAATAGCGCGTTAACCACTCGGCCACCTCTTTACCCCCCCCCCCCCAAAAAAAAATAATAATAAAAAATAAATAAACGAAAAAGTAAATTACGAACACAGAATATGTTATAACTTTGTTAGTCATATCCATTTAGTTAGTCATATCTGTGTTATATAGTTGTTATCTATTATCTGTTCCGAATCTAGAAAAAATTCGAGGGAGGGGCAAGAAACACAATGAAGCGGAAAATATGCAAAGGGGGGGGGGGAGGGCAAGAGACTGGATTTCCAAAGAAATATATTTCCCTTTCCGTTTTACGCGTCTTTAAAAAATTTGTTGAGAAAAGCATGAAATAAATATAAATTTAATAATTTTGCCTCTATTACCCTTTACTAGCATTTTGAAAAGGGGGATGGCCCCTTGCCTCCCCCCTAGATCGGTCTTGTTTGTTACAGAATGGTAACCACAAGATGACAACAGATCGATTTTTTACGCAACTGAAATTCTTTATTGATTTAGTGATTAATTCGTTACCTATTTTACCATTTACAAGAGATAAGGAAATCAAAAAAAAAGCGAAGACGTGAGATCTTGCTCTACCCTAAGAAACTTCGTTGACCTCCAGAACTGAACTCTTCTTGCCTTCCTAGCACTGAACTCTTTATGATCCAATGCTCTGGCAGCAGTCTTGAATATTAAGCTCAATTTACGTCTTCCTCATATTTGCGATGCAAACTTGCATGTGAGAACTGACAACCTTTGAGCACGAAACTATCTTTCTAGCAGACATTAACGTCATATGCTCTGCTAAATTTACGGTTTGAGCTGCTGAAATTCTTACTCTGTACACTAACTTAAAAGCAAGGCATTTCTCACAACTTTAGCGACACATCCTATGTGAAAATTCATCTGTTGTACCTACCACTATTCTATAAGTAGTAAACAGGTACTTGTCTGTTGCAGGGGGGCGAAATATTTCATCAATATCGAATAAACAAATGTGATCGGTAATAGTGTCATTATGCACAAGGAAAGAAAATGATTCATAACTTGATAAAAACACTCTTGAACAATAAACTCAAAGTGAGGTGAAATATTACCTTGGAGAGATAAAAAGCACGACTTCCTAATAACATGTCTGATGATCTGACCACCAACCTACCGGCCACTTATCAAGATTATCTCTAGTTAATTATATGTACAGTCGCTCAAAAAAGTATCCGAACACTATGGTTGATTACAAAATTCAGAAAAAATATCTGGCAACGATTTTTTTTAGAAATTAGTGATCTGGCAACCTTCGTGTCACGTGATACGAAGGTTGCCAGATCACTAATTTCTAAAAAAAATCGTTGCCAGATATTTTTTCTGAATTTTGTAATCAACCATAGTGTTCGGATACTTTTTTGAGCGACTGTACTTTCCACCAGCAGTATGTAATCCATGTGTGTCACAAGAATGCAAAGACACCACTTGCACAAAAACATGAAACTCAGTAATCAGAGCACCCGAAATGTTATCAGGAGGTCGTGCTCGTACCCAGCTCGGAGTGGGGGTAGCTCAGTCGGTAGCGCTCCAGCTTGTAATCTACAGTTCCCAGGTTCGAGTCCCAGCTAGGCCAGGTTGAGATTTTTCTCC
Source organism: Ryuthela nishihirai (assembly GCA_038380435.1). Lineage (NCBI taxonomy): Eukaryota > Metazoa > Arthropoda > Arachnida > Araneae > Heptathelidae > Ryuthela > Ryuthela nishihirai. The sequence goes on along the minus strand of JAWZYU010000001.1, from coordinate 16,868,965 downwards.
GCAAAACCCTCACCCTGCTCTCGGTGAGTAGGGGACACCGATGGGCTTGGAAAGTTCACCTTCCTTCGGATGGGACGTTAAGCCGTGGCTTTGTGTGCGAGAGAGCCATACACTGTGCAAGTTAATGAACACGCTGGATGGCCTTGACGGGTGGCTACCATCTGTCTCCCAACAGCTGTCCTGCGGTGCTCTCCTCCCAATGTTCTTCGAGTCCTCGTGGTCCTTGTGACAACCATTTAGCCCATAGTATGCAAAAAGGTGTGGCTGAGGGTAAAACAACCCAACTTGAACACGGCTCAAGACAATTTTTCCTCTAACTTTGAGTTTCATGTTGAAGATGCTTTCATTAAAATTAAATTGAATGAACATCATATATTTATTTGCGCCTAATGTCTTTATATCAATAGACCATTTATCGTATATTTAATACAAGAAAAAATTTTAAGTTTGGAAACAACTCCCTTTTTCTTGTGGAGTGAAGATGAACTCGTGATATACTCATAACATGATCTTACCCATTTTATTGAAATTTAATCATTCTTTTGCACCGCCCACTTTGCCGTGAATAGTGTAGAAATTTCAGGTTAACTAAAATTTGCATTCTCTCTATTCGTGATGATAAACATCAGATACAGTAACACATAAAGTGACAATGGACATATAACCATTTCATATGAAGCATATGTGTCGCAGTAATCAAAAAACAAATAATCATTTGCTTTTAAATAACATAAATTTATTAGCTAAATGTAAATTATTCACAGAAATGCCAAAAATGAATTCAATAAGCGTCTCTGCGATGGTAAGCTTGCTGTCGGTGTTCAAAAGAGTTAAAACCGAAACCCAATTCAGTTTCATCGTCATTGTACGAAAAGTAGCGTTTAATTAGAACTGGTTGAAGGACTGCTGATGGTCTAGGTTGTGTGTGTATCGCAATTAGCTGTGTTCTCTCAGAACTTCTGTTATTCCCGGTTAGATACATTTGCTAGAGTTAGCAATCTTGTTGACAGTCATCGTTGAAGTATGTAACCAATTTGGAGTTGAAGTGTAACATAGATGCACATTGGTGGATAACGAGGGACTTGACTTTGTCCTACGATAAATTGTCAACGCAGTAATGAATTATCATCCATTGGATCTGATTACATCGCAGGTTAATAACAGAAACATAAAGCTGAAATATGAAATGATTTCGTAGATATATTACAGACAAACTTTCTCTCCAAGTCGAAAGTAGCAAAATAATTCAACTGTGTTTAATTGAGAATTAATAAGCACAACTTTATTTTCATTCTTTTTGTTTGAATGATCATTTTCGACTTTTAAAGGGAGAGTATACAATAATACAGCAATAGCTGTAGTTCTTATAATTACAACGTTTCTGTTATGTGCCCTTGGATAACAACCGCTTCCCATATGTATGACAAACTTAATATACTAAAATACTGCGAGTTCCAAATCTAATCTCTATTTTGTAATTACCGTATACAGACCTGAATTCTTATCACTTATATCCTTTGCCAAGTCATCAGAAGTAAAAACTTCACTCGATTTACACGGTGAAGAAAATGCAACCAGTTTCGTTTACACTGGGATAGATTCGGTATTACACTGTCAAGAATGTGCAACCAGTTTCGTTTCCCACGACTACAGAATCGGTTTCAAGTGGTACGGAAATATATACAGGGTGTCCCTGAATTCATGGCCCAAACGTGAGGGGATGGTAGTACACACCGAACCCACCAATATTCGTCATAGAATATGCGACCGCAAATGCAGTGAGGAGTCGGAAATGAAGGACAGACACAAAGGTTTCCAGAGTGACATTTATTGGAGATCACTACAACAAATGCTCAAATGTCCGCCCACCAACGTTGATACAGGTGGAACAACGGCGGAGTAGTGATCGGCGTACCTGCTCGTAAACACCGGGCTTGTCGCTCACATCGGCGGCTGCTACGGACAGTCAGGCTACCAGATCCTCCGTGGACTGCACGGGCGCTCGTACACAACGATCTTCAAATGTCCCCACAGAAAGAAATTAATACAAGAAAGATCGGGCGATCTGGGGGGGCCATGGGATGGGATCACCGCGCCCAATCCATCGGTTCCCAAATGTAGTATGAAGATGTTGACGCACGTCCATGCTGAAATGGGCGGGTGCTCCTACCGGCACCGAGCTGCGTTTGCGGTCGCATATTCTATGACAAATATTGGTGGGTTCGGTGTGTACTACCATCCCCTCAAGTTTGGGCCATGAATTCAGGGACACCCTGTATATTTCAATGTATGTAGATATATAATACATATTATGAAATAGCAGTGGCATAAAGTCAAGACTATTAGACTGTCATCGGAAAGTAAAAATCAATGAAATGGTTTTCGTCAATATCATTTTTTTTTCAAGAATAAATAGATAATAGTAAATTCCTTTAATGATAAAATCGTCGTCTGTAAAAGGTGTCTACAGAAAGATCTTGCCTTATATTTTTTAAAAACCCTTTTGGCACAAATTATGACAAAAGCGAAAATATTTGATAGCGTTATAAAGAATGACAAACTAGTTTCAAAATCAGAGCGTTCAGGAAAAGAATTGTGACATCAGACCCACGGGTTTGCAGCGAAACAAAATGGTGGCGAACTGTTAACCAAACCGTTTTCAGTTATCTTCCTGAAATTCTGACTATGATTAAGTTTTCAAACAAAAATGCCTTTTCTATTCGTTTCGCGGTATATTTGAAACTGACAGATCTCTTGAGGTGCGCTTGCGTTTCAGCTATGCATACGGTGACCGTATGTCCTTTATTTAAGAGGTCAGTCCTTTATTTCACTTCTCTGTCCTTTAGATTTATTTTTTTTTTTATAAAATGGCATTTTGTCCTTTATTTTGTGAATTAAAATAGTATATTGAATATTGGCGCTCAGCACACAGCCCATAGAAATATGAAACTGTCATTTCACCGGCACATTTTCATTAGTGAACAATATGAGGACTAGTGAAAAAACCCAATTAAAAATCGAACATTGAAAGCATTCATTTATACCAAATGCAACTTTGACATGAATTGTATACAGTTTTATGAATTTTTAAAAACACCAACTTGATTTATTTAAAAAAAGTTCATTCTTGTGAAAAGTATCAAAATTAAATTTTTTAAGTAATAATATGATTGTTTAAAATGCTATGTATATGCTTATATTTTATAATAAATGTTATAAAAGCTTTTTAGTTTTAGTGAAACAAATAAACGCAACCTGCTTTTTTTTATTATGAAACAATTTCTGATTTGTCCTTTATTTTCTCAACACCTACATTACTGACAGAATTTTTTTGTAATAGTAATGCTCTTTTATTAGTAAAAGATCTGCTCACGCTGCAGAGTTAATTTAAAATAATACCTAAAAATAAATTCCGGGACCCTTTCTGGGACATTTATTCATTGGGATAGAACTTTTCATCCAAGGACTGTCTCCATAAAACGGGGACGTCTGGTCATCCTAACTAAAAACTTTCTGAAAATGCACTCGAAATAGTAAACACTTAAGTAGTAGAATGTCCTGTGTTGCTGGACGAACGGTACTCGTCTCCATGTGGGGTTTAAGGTAGATTCGGTGATTGTAAAAAGCATGTAAAAGGAATATTTACTGTGTGTACAAGACTAGCAGGGAAATAAAATATGTTACGCACTGCATCATTAATCAACTGAATTGAATAGGTCATCGAATGAAACAAGGAATTGCATTCAAAATAAAGGACCAATGACGTCCACCATTTTAAATGCCCTTGGGGCGCTGGAAAATATTGTACTAAATCAATAAAATGTTTTTTGTGCATGAAGTGCCTTGATTGGCAAAATGACAACTTTTACGAACTGCACGAAATTGGAACTTGAAAAAAAAAAGTGATTTTAGCCTTATCTTAATCTACGTTTGAGTGTACCAAACTCATCAATAGCATAGGGATATAAAGTTGTTCCTTAAACTATTTGACAGTCAAATTTTTAGGTACTTCCACAAAGAAATAATTAATAGAACACAAAAAGGTTCATTTGATAGAAATATTAGGGTTGTTTTATCCGTGAGTTGCATTTATTTTGCACAGTGTGGACTAAATGGCCTGTTCACAAAGACCTCAAGACTCAGAGAAGGTGGGGAAGAATACCAAATGAACAGTTGTCAGGAGACAGATGGTAGACTCCCGTTAAGGCCATCCAGCGTGTTCTTTAACGTACACAGGGTATGGCTCTCCCGCACACGGGGCCACGGCTTAACGTCCCATCCGACGGACGGCGGCCTTTCCAAGCCCATCGGTGTCCCCTACTGACCGTGGGTAGGGCGGGGAATTTTGCGGAGATAAATCTCAACGCTGACCCAGCTGGGACTCGAACCTGGGAACTACAGATTACGAGCCTGGCGCGCTACCGACTGAGCCACCCCCGCCCCCAGTTCACAAAGACCTCAAGGACTCAGAGAAGGTGGGGAAGAATACCAAATGAACAATTGTCAGGAGACAGATGGAAGCCTCTGGTCAAGGCCATCCGGTATGTTCTTGAATATGTATAGGGTATGGCTTTACTGTACACAGAATCATTGCTTTAAGTCCCATTCGAAAGACTAACGCCTTTCCAAGCCCATCGGTGTTCCCCTACTGATCGAGGGTATGGTTGAGGTTTGCGGAGATAAATCTCAACGCTCACACAAGTGGGACTCGAACCTGGGAACTGAAGATTACGAGTTTGGCGCGTTACCGTTGATTTTATATCCTTACTAGAGAAAATTTTAAATTTGAAGTGAAAATTTAAATGAAACACCAAATAAGTTTTATTAAAACCACCATCTACTAAACAAACATATAGGAGTTCGACTGAAAAATTGAATCATTCCATCAATAGAAGGTAAGATTTAAATCTCGATTGCTTTCCAATCCTTCGAGTGCCAGCTGAAGTATATATCACCTGTACACGGCCTTCGTAATTGATATTGAGGTTCATAATAGTTTAAATTCTGGTCTATCCATTCATCCCATCTCTTTATTTAAAAGAAATCACTTATGAAATACAGACGATGGCTCCTGGCAATTTACCCAAATTAACCTAGCATTCATCTATGCTATCCTAGTACTCTAAGGATTAAATAAGCTTTTTTATGGGACTTAGGATCAGTTAGTGATTGATGATCAGTTAATGATTTCAATCAAATAAATCCAAATTCCTATTTCAACAATAATTCTTTCGGTATCTAAAGTTGGGTTGGATTATTCTACCTATGAGTGCTATTTTTTAATGATCAAGTTATTAAATGGTTAAATTTTAACAGATATCTTTTAAATAAATGTTAAATATTCAAGTCGAAAGGGGGCGGGGTGGCTCAGTCGGTAGCGCGCCAGGCTCATAATCTGTAGTTCCCAGGTTCGAGTCCCAGCTGGGTCAGCGTTGAGATTTATCTCCGCAAAATTCCCCCCCCCCTGCCCACGGTCAGTAGGGGACACCGATGGGATTGGAAAGGCCGCCGCCCGTCGGATGGGACGTTAAGCCGTGGCCCCGTGTGCGGGAGAGCCATACCCTGTGCACGTTAAAGAACACGCTGGATGTCCTTGACGGGAGGCTAGCATCTGTCTCCCAACAGCTGTTCCAGTGGGTCCCCTCCCCCAACCTTCTCTGAGCCTTCGGGGTCCATGTGACCTAGCCATTTAGCCCATGGTGTGCAAAAAAGTGCCGCTCAGAGGTAAAGCAACCCAAATCCAAGTCGAAAGAATCACAAGGGCTCAGAAAAGGTTGATATAAGGATATACGCTAGACACGCAGGTCATCCAGCGTTTTCTTTAATAATGTGCACGGGGTTCTCAATGTTCACAAATGTCTTCTCCATAAAGGCCACGACAACGTCTTATCCAGCGGACGTGGCCTTTCCAAACAAGTATATCTGGGATGGGGGAGAGGGGGGTGTCCAGTACTGTGCAAAACAGGTGATGCATAGTTCGGTTTTAGAGTCATACTATAGACCGTACACTAAACATAGATTAAAAAAAGCCTTAAAATCTTATTCTGTATAGACATCAAAATGTTTTCTACTCCCAAAATTTACAAAGCTAAGTACGATGAAATTTCTTTTGCCTTTCAAGCAACCTCAACTTGAAACCTCGACCGAGCGTGTTCACTTCTTTAAATTCTAAAACAAAATTCAAAAACTATATCACTCCACTCCTATTAGAATATTGAAATGTTTGACCAACAATATCTCCTCACCCCTATTCCCACTCCCCATCTTTGGATGTCATCATGTCTGGATTATCCGCAATCTTTTTCTCTTTTCCCTATTCGTTCATTTAACATTACTCTCTATTGTCTTAAACCTTCCTTTTCTTCCTCCTAAGTTTTCTATGTTTTTTTTTATCATATTTCGTATTATATGTTTGTCTTCATCTGTGTAACTTGTCTTTTCGTTTATATGTATCCAAATAATTATGCAATTCCTGTAAATATTTTTTTGTACTATCATCAATATTTCTTTTTAATTTCTGAAATGTTCTGGGGGATCAAGCTACTTGAACGTTTAAATTAATATCCAAAATTACATGTACCTTGGCTTTACTGTAGCCCCCTGCATGAAATAAATTATTATGGATTATTATTTAAAAAAAAAATAAAAAAAAACATCATTTTACCTTTTCTGTCTGGTGGAGTATTTCAGTAATTGGGAAATCCTACTCAAATCTTACTTTGACTCTCCTCCCCCCCAGAACTAAATCCTGGGTAAATGTCTGTTTCCAAGCCAAGTCTTTCGTATAATATTATGGTCAGTTTACTTTTAAAGATATAATCATCAGCTCATTTTCAGGTAGTTATACCACTGTCATATATAAATTTTGAATTATAACAGTTACTAAGGCTTCTCGAAATTAAACTTACAGTTCTTTTTCCGAATTCTTAGTGAAGAAACTCACGTAATATACCATTCATAATATAAAAAGTTTTGCAGGTGAAATAAAACGGTGTCGCTGGTCTTATTTGACCCTAAGGGAATATTTTATTCCATTTTCCCGAAGCTCCTGTTAGAAAATGCAATGACAGCTTCAGTTAGGTTGTTTAACCTGTGAGAGACGTTTTCTTTTTGCACACAAAGGATTAAATATCCAGGTCATAATGACCCCAAGGGATCAGATGAGGTTGTAGGAAGGAGACACACTGAGGCGCTGTTCGACAAAAGTTAAACTCACTCAAGGCCGTCCAACGTGTTCTTTTAACGTGCACAGGGTTGGGTTGGGTTGTTTTACCTCTGAGCGGCACTTTTTTGCACACCATGGGCTAAATGGCCAGGTCACAAAGACCCCGAAGACTCAGAGAAGGTTGGGGGAGGGGACTCACTGGAACAGCTGTTGGGAGACAGATGGTAGCCTCCCGTCAAAGCCATCCAGCGTGTTCTTTAACGTGCACAGGGTATGGCTCTCCCGCACACGGGGCCACGGCTTAACGTCCCATCCGACGGACGGCGGCCTTTACCAAGCCCATCGGTGTCCCCTACTGACCGTGGACAGGGCGGGGAATTTTGCGGAGATAAATCTGAACGCTGACCAAGCTGGGACCCGAACCTGGGAACTACAGATTACGAGCCTGGCGCGCTACCGACTGAGCCACCCCAGCCCCCGTGCACCGGGTCTAAGGCTTAATGTTTCATTCGACGGAAGGCGGCTTATTCCAAGTCTTACGGTAACCCCTTTCTCACAGAGGAGAGGGCGGTTAGCGAAGAACATTTTGAACGCTGGAGCAGTTGTGACTCGAACGTGGGAACTGCAGATTACGGGGCTGGCGCGCTATCGACTGACCAACCTCCATACCTGCAGGGACGATTTAAGAATGTTTTATTCCCCATCTTGTTTTTGGCCATGGACTTTCATCTGTTATTCCCATTTGCATTTAAGTCACATGTCATATTTAGTTATTGATATTTTTGATTTAAGTAATTACACCTTCTTTAAAATATGTTAAATATAAATCAAATATAATTGAACTAATTAGCCGTCCCCTGGCTGAGTGGTTACCATGCTTGGCTATTAATCTAAGGGACCTGGGTTCGAGCCCGGGGTAAGGCATGGATGTGTGTGTTGTTTTTCTGCTGAGGTCCTGCCATCCTCACAGACCTTCTACTATGGCATATAAACTGACAGGCTCCTGTCAGACCTCTGTGGCAAGCAGCTGTTTGAGGGGGTATTTATTTTTTTATTATCTTGAAGAGCTTGCTTGACCTCTAGCCCAATTGCCACTTTACCCACCACTAATCAGTCACTCGCATTAATAACATCGCTCTAGTGTTTGGCCTATGTTCGCGAGGAATACAAGTTTAAAATTCTTATGGGACATACAATCGATGCTAGGAAAAAATAGCAGTTTCACCAGGTACATAAAATTTGGATAAATATCGGCAGAGAAATATTTCATTATAATATATATTGGATGTTTGTTTACATTTTAAAATTAAAATATTTATGCTTAGAAAACTTGTTTTATTCAATGAAAAAGAAAAAAAAATATCATGTTCTAAATCATTCTCATTTTTGGGTTTTTCATTCAAAAGACAATAATATTCGGAAAATTAATGTGCAAAAAAGCAAAAGAATGGTTGAAATTAGGGGAAAGAAAGTGAAAGTATATGAAACAATGGTTTAAAAAAGTATGAAAGCGAAATAGTGATTTAATGTATACAGATCGATAATTTAAACTTAGGCAAAACTAAGACAAATATATTAAGTATATCATTAAGACAAATGTCTTTTTGCATGTGTCTTTAAGACAAATGTATTAAGTATAATGGACACTGTGAAAGGAAAATTAGATGTTACCAATACAATAGGGGCGGGGGTGGCTCAGTCGGTAGCGCGCCAGGCTCGTAATCTGTAGTTCCCAGGTTCGAGTCCCAGCTGGGTTAGCGTTGAGATTTATCTCCGCAGAAATTCCCCGCCCTGCCCACGGTCAGTAGGGGACACCGATGGGCTTGGAAAGGCCGCCGTCCGTCGGATGGGACGTTAAGCCGTGGTCCCGTGTGCGGGAGATCGATACCCTGTGCACGTTAAAGAACACGCTGGATGGCCTTGACGGGAGGCTACCATCTGTCTCCAAACAGCTGTTCCAGTGGGTCCCCTCCCCCAACCTTCTCTGAGCCTTCGGGGTGCTTGTGACCTGGCCATTTAGCCCATCGTGTGCAAAAAAGTGCCGCTCAGAGGTAAAACAACCAATACAATACAATAGCTTCACAAGACTTCCTTATTCAGACTTTCCCATTTTCTATTTTGTCTAGATCTTACCAATTGTTAGCAAACTATTTAGATAAATATGCAAAACAAAACTAACGCAATGGTATTTTATTTAAGGAAATTTTTTAAATATAAAACGGTAAGAACTACCGACGGGTGCGCATATCTCAAATTGAAGACCGTTGTTCTAGATCTTAATTTTAAAATTTGATCATTAATTAAGGTTTTATAAGGTATGAAGAAATGTTAGAGAACGTGTTTCACTGCTCATGCTGAAGTTTTTTTGTTTTTCGTAACTTTTTTTTGTGAAATCTGATTTGTTTAAACTAACTCCAGATTGCAATAGTGGAACTGTTGTAGGTCTACTTTATAAGTTTCACTTGAAAGTAAACATGGTGTAAACGTTTGTACAAAAATTTTTAGAAGGGATATGACAAGTTAAAAGTTTGGTGACATGATCTTAGAACAGTTTCATATGAAATTGTAAGACTAGAAAGAAAGTTTCAAATTTGGTTTTCTTAATGAAAGTAAGAAGGTAAGTCAAAATATATAAGGTTCCCTATTTAATCTCTGCGGAGGGATGGGCGGCGGTGGCTCAGTCGGTAGCGAGCCAGGCTCGTAATCTGTAGTTCCCAGGTTCGAGTCCCAGCTGTGTCAGCGTTGAGATTTATCTCCGCAAAATTCCCCGCCCTGCCCACGGTCAGTAGGGGACACCGATGGGACGTTAAGCCGTGGCCCCGTGTGCGGGAGAGCCATACCCTGTGCACGTTAAAGAACACGCTGGATGGCCTTGACGGGAGGCTACCATCTGTCTCCCAACAGCTGTTCCAGTGGGTCCCCTCCTCCAACCTTCTCTGAGCCTTCGGGGTCCATGTGACCTGGCCATTTAGCCCATGGTGTGCAAAAAAGTGCCGCTCAGAGGTAAAACAACGCAACCCAACTCTGCGGAGGGACAATAATTACATCGATATAATATGCAGAAAATGTCCCCACACTCTTGTATTATTTTTCCAAATAGTCACCAGACTTGTTGAGACGTTAGTCTTACAAGAATTATTATTATTAAATCCTTGTAGATAGAAGGATACATCCTGGTCTTGAAACCAATTTGGGACTTCCTTTTTATACAATGCCATCAGATGGAAAACGTCTTAATCGGAGATGTTTCTTCAGAGTTCCAAAAAGTGAAAATCTTACGACTTCAGGCATGGACTGTATGGTGGGTGATGAACAGTTACCCATAACAGGTGGGGAAATTCTCATGCACTACGGTAACACGACAATTTTCGAACTCACGGTACAGTTTGTTCACATGTTATATTGACAGGATATTAAAACCGCACACAACCAACCACGAACAATCAACGTTTGACCAACAACATCTCCTCACCCCTATTCCCACTCCCAATCTTTGCCCTTTGTCTGGATTATCCGCAATTTTTTTTTCTCCTGTTCATTCATTTAATATTACTCTATGTTGTCTTAAACCTTCTTTTTCTTCCAACTAAGTTTACTATGTTTTTTTTATCATATTTCACATTATATGTTTGTCTTCGTCTGTGAAACTTGTCGTTTTGTTTATATGTATCAAATAATTATGCAATTCCTGTAAATAGTTTTGTATTTTTTTACTCTAATCAATATTTTTCTTTAATTTCTCAAATGTGCTGGGGTCATGAAGTCACTTGAACGTTTAAATTAATATCCAAAATTACATGTACCTTGGCTTTAATGTAACCCACTATACGGAATGAATTATTATTATTTCCACCACTTGGGTGTGCTCTAATCTCTAGTTTTATACACGTGCAATATCTTTGCCTTGTCCACTCCGACTCTGCGTCTCACCAGCACTGGTGAGTAACCATGTTGATGACTGCTGTCATTTGATCCCACTATTTGTTACTAAGATGCGGTAGTTGCACAGCCCCAGATATTTGTTGGTTCAGCAGTGAACATATTGATAACTTTCATTTTAGACGTGCATTCATACAGCGTTCACTGTTTAGATATTAATCTAACGAATTAATGTTTTGATTTATGCTTCTACTAAAATTTACTTAAAGCATTTTGCTTCGTGCTGTAGTGTGCAATTTGACTTTCAAAATGTTAATTAAAAACAGTCTTCATGTATTTGCTAAAAACTGTACAGGTAACCCTTCCAGTTATAGAACATTTTAGTTGTTAACTTAGAGAGTGCAAGTAAGGAAGCCTGCTAAGTTAATTAACTAAATAACTGAACGTTTAGTTCAGTTATTTAGTTAGTTTTGGCAACATTTGCTCGGATTTAGACTTAATAATTGATCTCATCGATCACTTACAATATGATGTAATAACTGAACGTTTAGTTCAGTTATTACATCATATTGTAAGTGATCGATGAGATCAATTATTAAGTCTAAATCCGAGCAAATGTTCGAAATGGCTTTCCTGAGCAGCAATACACGCCTCAGAGCGTCTTCTAATTGACTGTCAAAACCTTTAAAAAGTCCCGAAGTTTCCCATTTTTTGACCGCTGTTCTAGAAGTGTTATTAAAAAGTACTACATAACAGATAAAACACCCCCTCAAACAGCCGTTTACCACAGAGGCCTGCTAGTATAATAGGACTTTGGAAAAACAACACAGAAATGACACATCGGTACCTTATACGGGACTCGAACCTAGATCACTTTAATCAGTAGCTAAGTTCACTAACCACTCTATCAAGAGGACAGTATTACAGTTAAATAAACCAACACAAGGGATAGCAAAAGACAATTACAAGGGTTGGGTTGTTTTACTTCTGAGCGGACCTTTTTTGCACACCATAGGCTAAATGACCAGCTCACAAGGACCCCTAAGGCTCAGAGAAGGTTGGGGGAGGAGACCCACTGGAACAGCTGTTGGGAGACAGATGGTAGCCTCCTGTCAAGGCCATCCAGCGTGTTCTTTAACGTGCACAGGGTATAGCTCTCCCGCACACGGGGCCACGGCTTAACGTCCCATCCGGCGGACGGTGAACGGCGGCATTTCCAAGTCCATCGGTATCCCCTACTGACCTTGGGCAGGGCGGGGAATTTTTCGCAATTACAAGGTAATCAGGTATTGAAGGAGGATTGTATTCTCTTCCTCGAAGTTTGAACCCTGTCTATTTAGTAACGTCAAATATTTGGCAACAGTTTTACACTGTCAACTGCATTATAATGTAGTTTCCCTAAGCATAGTCACTGATACTATTACTATTGCTCACATTCATGAATGCAGCAAGACATGACTGCTCGCCATTGAATGTTTAGCATTATATATTTTTCTCTTTTTTAGTTATTTAAATGTTTTAACGTTAACACATAGTAAATGTCTTATTGTTATAAATAAATCGTAAACATTTATTCATTCTTTAAAAGAGTTTATATTTTTGGGCCACCAATAAAGATCTCCGGCTACATAAAGTTTGGGAAACCTTGCATTGTAATAACCTTTTAATATATTCATCGAACTACCCTTGTTCGAACGCATATGACATAAATTTTCATGACCTCAAAGTAAATGCATATTTTAAGCCAATATTAATTTATTAGTTTGCCTCCGTAAAATATCATTACAGTCGTTAAATCGAAGTTTCATGGTGTCTTCAAGGTAGAATGTTTATTTCCATAAAACTCGTGGTTTCATCTACGATAAAATTATATTGTCCCTTGCGAATATGAAACTCTCGTTTTAAAAGAGAACGAAGTTCTTCGTTTTACGACTTTAGCACACTCTAATGATGGAAATTTCAACTAATGAATGATTTGGAAAGTGGAAAGAGTAATATTTCGTTAGAACGTTTCTAACACAAGAAGGAGCTTTGGGTTGTTTTACCTCTGAGCGGCACTTTTTTGCACACCATGGGCTAAATGGCCAGGTCACATGGACCCCGAAGGCTCAGAGAAGGTTGGGGGAGGGGACCCACTGGAACAGCTGTTGGGAGACAGATGGTAGCCTCCCGTCAAGGGCATCCAGCGTGTTCTTTAACGTGCACAGGGTATGGCTCTCCCTCACACGGGGCCACGGCTTAACGTCCCATCCGACGGACGGCGGTATTCCAAGCCCATCGGGGCCCATTACTAACCGTGGGCAGGGCGGGGGAATTTTGCGGAGATAAATCTCAACGTTGACCCAGCTGGGACTCGAACCTAGGAACTACAGATTACGAGGCCTGGCGCGCTACCGACTGAGCCACCGCCGCCCCCCAAGAAGGAGCTTTCATGTATGTCTTTTATAACATATTGTTGCATTTTTCCCATTCCTTAGAGGTAAGGGGCAAATTGCTGATGTCAATGCAAACCAGAGCATCGAACTCCCAAGGAAAAAAAAATGGGTTCAGTTCGTCTGAGTTCAGGTCGGTCATGCTTTATGAATAAAAATAAAATGGATTCAGGTTTAACATTTAATTTATTAAAAGTTAATTAAATATTAAATCTGAAGTATTATTTTTTAATAATAAAATTTATATGACGGAAATGCATTATATAAATTATATTTTTATTTACAAATTAAAAGAAAGACGGAGTTAACCGAGAAGCTGTATCAAGCTTGTCCTGGTTTCTCATCCAGGAGAAGTTTTGTGTGTATCCAAACAATACACAAAACCCTGCCACATCAGGACTCGAATCTAGATCCCAGTAATTGCAGCGTCACCGCGAGCCGATACGATAGCACTGCGCCTCTGAGGTGGCATAATTTATATATAACAAATTGAATATATTGTTTAATTATACTTTTCTTTAAAAATGTGCAAATGTAAAAAATATTATTTAGCAGTATCAATAAAGCATTTTGTACCGTTTCTGCAGTAAAACTACATTTCTGTGTGTTAAGATACATTTTAATGCTGAAAATGATCTTTTTAAAATTTTCAACAGGAAAAATCTTTCAGAAAATTTTCCATCGCGTTAAAAAAATCGATAACAAGATATTTCAAGAAGATCACCCTTCGGTAAAAGATGATAAAACATCAAATCAGTTAGTCTCATCATCATCAGAGTTATTAATATGTATGTTACCGCTAAAGCCGTTAATGTGCACATTACCTAGCTAATCTGCAGATTAACTGATTTGCTCCGTTAACGTGCGGAATCAAGTTTTCCGCATTTTACCTAGGTAATGTGCACATTAACGGCTTCCGTATCGTTAAAGTTCAAAAGTTTGTTTCTCTCATAGTGGTGAATCTCTTGAATATGAATCTTCGTGTCACGTGATTCACTCGTCCGCGTTATAAAAAAACACCCCGAATGAGCGGAGGCCAAGTGAGAACGAATCGGTAAAGTGATTCATTCTTGATAATGAATCACTAAAATGATTCGTTCTCACTTGGCCTGCTCATTTTGGTTTTTTTTTTTATAATTCGGACGACTGATTCATGTTGACAGAGGGAGGACCCTGGTTTCAACTCTACTCTCGGACACTAGATAAATAACATTATGTTAATTTAAGCGTACAGAAACGTTACTGTTGTTCCAGCAAAGATCTTATTTTCGCTTTAACGAGTGCCTAGTAGGTAATGTGCAGATTATCCAGGTAATTTGCAGATTACCTAGGTAATTTGAGAAATGAAACAATTTTCCGCACGTTAACGGATCACCCTAGTTAATCTGCACAATACCTAGATAATCTGTAGAATAACTGATTTCTGCACTTTAGCGGTAACATATATATAAAACAAACTCCTCCTCAAGAAGCCGCTTATTACAGATTCTGACAGAAACCTGTCAGTCTAACACGCTATAGAGGTCGTGAAAAGATTCCAAGGAAATGGAACTTGTGTAACAGGGAATGCTAAAAATGTTTCGACAGAATCGTATAAGAAAATGAATTGCATTGCAACAGAAAATTTATTACCGCAAAACTTCAAGCTCCTATTTATATCTCGATTTTGAATCCTGGAAATTGTTTTTCCCTCATTCCCTTAAATTCCCATTTCGAATTCTCAGTTTATCACAAGTCGAATTTCGAAGGGCTTTCTGTTAGTGCATCTAATGACAGAAAATAAACAACTATCGCTATATTTATTATATTAATGACTGTTCTTTTAATTTATGCGCTTTTTAATTAAGCATAAACCCGCCTTCTCGTGGTGCAGGCCGTTAGTACTTTTCAAAAGAGATATTCTCTTTTGGAAGGGAACGGAAGGGGAGGGCTGCCAGTTCAGTGTGGTCTACTGATCTGGTCATCTATGGCCACTTTTTTCTTTTTTTTCAACCCTGCTGAGGAGTGGTCAACTTCACAGGGTCCTGGTGCTGACCATTTATACCTACTAGACTGGACTTGTTTATGGATTTGAGCTTGATTATGGATCCTGGACTTGCTGCACTGGTGGGCCTCTGTTGAGGGAGAGTCTGCCGCTGTGTTTTCTGTTTGTTTCTGGGTTGCCAGCTCTAAGTGAACAGAGGCATGGGATACCTTATATCAGCTGGTGGATAATCCTAATCAGAGGCCATCGCAGGTACCTGAACCTTACTTAGCTAGTTGGGCATCGTCAAGCCTAAACTGGAGTAATGAGTCTCAGGCAGGCCATATGGTTCTTGAAAAAGTCCACTTGAAAAGGTGGTGCCTGAAGTTCCTACCAGCATCGGTGACTTCAGCCTTTAGCGGAGGAGGAACAGGTCTTTGCCCCATGCCTGCGATCAGGGGGCTGTTTGATATTGTTGGCCCTACCAATCTCAATAAACCTAATTTCTTTAAAAATCCTACTAATCATTTTCTCTCTGCAGGAACGTGGAACGTGAGGACATTACATAGAGATTATTCTCTTGATGTCCTCATGCACGAATTCCAGCGCTATAACCTAGATATTCTAGGCTTGCAAGAGACCAGATGGACAGGTAAAGGTGAGATGCTTAAAAATAACTTTAAATTTCTCTTTACAGGGAGGGAGGATGGAAAGCATCACCAAGGCGTGGGTCTGCTGCTCAGCAGACATGCTAGTGATGCTCTTCTAGGATATGAGTGCATTAATGAAAGGTTTCTTACAGCAAAATTTCAGACAAGCATTAAAGACTTGAATGTTATCTGCTGTTATGCCCCCCCTGAGGATTCTGATGAGGATGAGAAGGATAGGTTTTACAGACAACTTCAGGATATTTTGAATTCTGTCAAGAAAGGAGATATTACCCTTGTTCTTGGTGACTTCAATGCCAAAGTTGGTACCGACTCTGACCTTTGGGGAGGAGTAATAGGCCCTTTTGGTATTGGTAGCTGCAATGCCCAAATATGGGCAACGTCTCCTACAGATAAGTAAACTAAATGGTTTCAGAATAACTAACACATATTACAAACACCGCGACATACATAAATACACATGGGTTTCACCTGATGGGCTGCATAAGAATATGATTGATTATATATTAATTAACAGCAAATGGGCTAGTTCTGTTAGAAATACCAGGGCATATAGGGGAGCTGAAATGGTCTCTGACCATTACCTTGTTAAAAGTGTCTTGCAACTTAAACTTAAAAAGTGTTGTGTTAGGGTTAAAAAATTTACCTTTAATACTGAAGCTCTGAAAGACCCAGTTATAGCTAAAGCTTACCATGATAGGTTACTTAGTCATTATGATAGTCATGGTTTGCTTAATACTGAAGTTGAGGAAGAATGGGGCCATTTTAAACAGGCTTTTTCGGAAACTAACAGTACTCTTTTAGGGAAAAAGGAGCAGAGGAGGCAGAATTATTTAAGTGATAAGGCACTTGAGCTTATTTCAGAAAGAAGGAACTGCAGGAATGTCCTTAATCAGTACCCTACTAGTCCTAATAGAAAGCATTACAAAGAACTTAATAAACGTGTAAAGGATCAGTTAGCTACTGATAAGAATCTTTGGCTTGATGGCCTTGCTGACAAAGCTGAGGAAGCAGTTAGACAGCACAACAGCAGAGAGCTGTACCAGATAGTTAATGTTTCGTGTGGTAGAAAACTAACAGGTATACAGGGATTGAAGGATAAACAAGGCAAGGTTATAGAATGTGAGGATTCTGTCATGGCTAGGTGGGCTGAGCATTTCAGTGATGTTCTAAACAATGTGGTTAGTTCTACTCCCATTGTTTGCAATGATGATAGATGCATTGTTGACTTTAATGTTGGCCCTATAACACAATCTGAAGTTAGTTTGGCTATTTCTAAACTTAAACTTAATAAATCCCCAGGGGTGGATGAAATTACTACGGAAATGCTTAGAGCTGGGAATGTTTCAGTTACCATTTGGATGACTGAAATTTTGAATAACTTTTATGATAAAGGCATGGTTCCTAAAGATTTTACCAGAGCTATTATTATCCCTATTTTCAAAAAAGGTGATCGCAGTTCTTGTGATAACTATAGTGGTATCAGCCTACTCTCTGATCCAGGTAAAGTTCTTTCCATGATTGTGCTTAATAGAATTAAGAATCTGGTTGACAGGCAATTGCGTGATGAGCAATGTGGATTCAGAAGTGGTAGGGGATGTGTAGATCAGATATTTTCACTTAGGCTGATTCTTGAGAAATGTTTAGAGTTTCAGAAACCTTTGGTTGCTAGCTTTGTTGATTTCAAAAAGGCTTTCGACTCTGTTGATCGTCATAATTTGTGATTGATTGTGAGATCATATGGTATACCAGACAAGTTAGTTAACATAATGAAAGCTCTCTATAATAACACTGAGTCATGTGTGAGGGTTGGTAAGTCTTGTAGCAATTGATTTAGCAATACTTCTGGTGTTCGACAAGGGTGCATTTTGTCTCCTTTTCTCTTTAGTTTGGTTGTTGATTATGTTATGCGAAATTCACTTCAAGGGAAAGCCTTTAGCCTTAAATGGGCTGGAGATACGAAAATTTCTGATTTAGATTATGCTGATGATTTAACCCTTTTGGCAAATGATGTTGATGAGATGAACTCTTTCATTCGAAGTGTTGATGAGACTGGTAGTACAGTAGGTTTGGTTATAAACGGAGAGAAAACTAAAGTGATGAAAATAGATCAGACAGGCTGTGATTCAGTTAATCTGAATGGTTGCAGTCTTGAGCAGGTGTCACAGTTTAATTACCTTGGGAGCTGCGTAACTCATACTGGTGATGTGCGGCATGAGATTAACAGACGAATAGGTATTGCTGCCGGGACTTTTAAGAATCTATGGAGATTGTGGAGAAATAGGCGTATACACCTAAAGATTAAAATTAGACTGTATAATAGTTTGGTTCTTTCTAGGGTTAGTTATGGTAGTGAAACTTGGACGCTGTGTAAGCAAGATAACAGGAAACTAGATGCTTTTGATTCTAGATGCTTACGCAGTATTTTGGGTATTAGGTGGTTTAACTTTGTAACTAATGATGAGGTTAGGCAAAGGAGTCTGCAACCTCCTTTAAGCAGCATATTGTGCAGAGAGAGACTCCGCTGGTTTGGCCATGTTGCCCGTATGGATAATTATAGATTGGCGAATAGGGTTATGAACAGTGTGCCTAGAGGCCTCAGAAGGAGAGGGAGACCTAGGATGCGGTGGGCAGACAATGTCAAACAGGACCTTGTTAGAATTGGTGTACAGTGGCCGGATGCAGCAGATGTAGCTCAGGACAGATATGCTTAGAGAATTAAACTGCGTGGTCTGGTTGGACCTCCGTAGCCCATGACTGCTTGAGGATGATGATGAAGATGATGATAAAAAATTTCTGTTTTCTACATCTGAAATTGTTCCGTTGATTTCAAAATATAGAAGTTCGAGTGCATTTCTTCTCAAGTTCCTTTAATTTTTTCCCGTCGTACAATGCAAATATAACTTCAGTTGATAGCTTAAAGCAGTTCTAAGATGAACCTACTTATTTCCATCACATCACTTGAATCTTGGCCATGAAATTAAAAATACCTGTTGCCCCGTGGCTGCAAGTGGTTAAACAGCTTGGTTACTGGGTTGGGTTGTTTTACCTCTGAGCGGCACTTTTTTGCACACCATGGGCAAAATGGCCAGGTCACATGGACCCCGAAGGCTCAGAGAAGGTTGGGGGAGAGGACCCACTGGAATAGCTGTTGGGAGACAGATGGTAGCCTCCCGTCAAGGGCATCCAGCGTGTTCTTTAACGTGCACAGGGTATGGCTCTGCCGCACACGGGGCCACGGCTTAACATCCCATCCGACGGACGGCGTCCTTTCCAAGCCCATCTATGTCCCCTACTGACCTTGGGCAGGGCGGGGAAATTTGCGGAGATAAATCTCAACGCTGACCCAGCTGGGACTCGAACCTGTGAACTACAGATTACGAGCCTGGCGCTCTTGGCTACTGATTAAAGGGACCTGGGTCGAGCCGTGGGTGAGCCAGGTCCCTTTAATCAGTGCAGCATCCTTGCAGCATGGATGTTAATATTGTCTTTTTGTCTTTCTACTGAGGTCTCGCCTATCTCACAGATGTTCTCTATGACGTAACAAACTGATAGCCTTTTATCAGACCTCTGTGGCAAGCAGCTGCTTGAGGGGGAGGGGGGTATTTTTTCTTTTATTGTGAGGCTTCAAAGGGGGGGGGGGTCACTTGGCGAATTTCGATAACCAGGAGAGAGGAGAAAAAATTGTATACATATACATTATATATATTTCTCAAGATCTGTTTTTTTTAAAGAGAGATGAATGAAAAAAAAGAGATATTGTATTCTTTGGCTGGAATATTTTAAAAAAATAAGCAGAACAAGGATATAGTTCGTTCCAGTTGAATTCAGTCACTTTCTCTCTTACTTAATAAAACTATGATATAGAAAGAAAGGATTACAATAATACTGTTCAATACATTAATCGGGTTGGGTTGGGTTGTTTTACCTCTGAGCGGCACTTTTTTGCACACCAAGGGCTAAATGGCCAGGTCACATGGACCCCGAAGACTCAGAGAAGGTTGGGGGAGGGGACCCACTGGAACAGCTGTTGGGAGACAGATGGTAGCCTCCCGTCAAGGCCATCCAGCGTGTTCTTTAACGTGCACAGGGTATGGCTCTCCGACACACGGGGCCACGGCTTAACGTCCCATCCGACGGACGGCGGCCTTTCCAAGCCCATCGGTGTCCCCTACTGACCGTGGGCAGGGCGGAGAATTTTGCGGAGATAAATCTCAACGCTGACCCAGCTGGGACTCGAACCTGGGAACTACAGATTACGAGCCCGGCGCGCTACCGACTGAGCCACCCCCGCCCCATACATTAATCGAATCTCTCGATGAAAAGTGTTCGCTCCTGCACATCTGAAATTAGATTTAAGCTGCTAAATCATTGCGAATCATATTTCAAATTTTGCACTTTTGTAGATAAGATCATTACTGTTAAACTTTGTTTCTGGCAACAAGAGTAAGCCAATGACTAAGAAGCAACGACTTTGGAGACGAAGGCAACTTGGCAACGACTTTGGAGACGTTTTTCATGATTTGAAAACATAATCGATTCATGTTACAAAATTTTATTGAGGTATAAAAATTGTAGACTTGAAGAATAGTTTACTGGAGTATGAAGTAGCTCCTAGTGGAGCTGAACATGTTGCAAATTGTAAGATTATTTTGTGTGATTAAACTCAGCGAGCTGAGAAGATTCAAATAGCAGCTTTAAAACGCAGTTCACTCGAAAAACCAGGTAGATTTGAATTTCATGGTTTGTTTCAAATTGATTTCTTAAAAACTTCTTCTCTACAAAACAATACACGATTTGATAAAACTGAAAGAACTTTTAACTTTATCTTTCGTCTGTTCAAATTAGAGGACACTATAGGTTCAAGAGAGAGATATCAAGTATACCATCGATGGTAAAAGGAACTGAGTCGACATTTTCAAGCTCTTTAACCAATAATCTGTTCAGGTTGCGAAATTTAACACCGTTGCAGTTAGTTCAGGTTACGAAATCGAACACCACTGCAGTCAATCAGTCAGTTCAGCAAAGAAAAAGTTGGGAAAGATCCAAAACCTGGAACATTATCGAGGAAAAATCTCAATATTTCGCACATCTTCATCCATATTAAGAGTTACTTTCACACATCAGTTAAGTATACTTTCTCAAAAGTCGGGTAATTTTTACAGCGCCATAAAATTCTGAACCAGGGTTCGACTAATTGTGTCCAAAAGCAAACCTTGAAGAAAGTCCTCTAACCCTTCCCAAGGGTCGTTGCTTCCGCAGTGCGAAACGTCCTCTCGAGCGCCTTCCAATCGTACATTAACGGGCGAGAACGATGTTACGACTGCCGCTGGCATCAATCGTCCAGTGTCGTTTTATGTGACAGTGGGCGTCGTGGCCAGGAATTCAATGACGAGGTGTGCACCCTGAAGCTGTGCGAGGAAAAGCGGCCGTGAAGTTCTCGCTTTCCTTCTTTTTTATGTTGTTGCAGTAATGGCGTGAGGATGTGTGAGAAGAAGGTGGCGAGAGAAAGCAAGGCGAGAGCCAGGCACCGGGGACAAAAGGAGGGACATAAAGAAGGCAATAAAGCTGCACCCGACTCACTTGCCATACTTCTCGTCAGGGAAGAAACAGAAGGTGGATTTTTTTCTTTATTTTCCTAATGCGGAAATAAATCGGTAAGGCGTGTCTTAATTTGTAGAGATGTTCCAGAAGTATGTTGCTTCGGGTGCAATGACGGAGAAGAAAGCTTGGATTCTGCTTTTAGAGATGAAAGACTGCTGCTATGAAAAAATAGGGTTGACGATAGATGAAGGCAAAAGAAGAAGTAAGTGAGATACTGGTAAGTGAGAAACCTGCAAAGAATGTAGAAGTTCCTGATTAAATGATATTGGAATCAGTCATTAGGGTAAGGATTAAATGGTGAGAAATGTAATTACATTCAGTGCCATAATATAAAATTGGTAAAAAAAAATTACTATGAAAAATTAACATTTTGTTTTCAAAAATGGGGGGATATGTTGCATATTTTTCAGTATAATTCTTTTTAGATAATCTAAATTACATATCAAGTCTTAGTCTTAAAACAGATTTAATTTAATGACAAAAATAGGCTGCTGAATATTTCTGGATTTTGTGATTGCACATTGAGGTCAGTTACTTTCACACATCAGTCAAGTATACTTTCTCAAAAGTCGGGTAATTTTTACAGCGCCATAAATTTCTGAACCAGGGTTCGACTAATTGTGTCCAAAAGCAAACCTTGAAGTTCCTGTAACCCTTCCCAAGGGGTTGGGGTCAGTTAGATAGGTGGTGCAAAACCGATGGACCGCCACTGCATTTTTTGCTGCCACATCTTACTGGTAGCGACCTTCTTAAAATAAAGGATGCTACTTTTCTCAGGGAATGCAGGGCTATGGTGAACGGAAAAAAATTGAATAAGAGGAAAAAATGGTAATTCGAACCCGAGAACTTTAAATGATGAACCAAACGGGATATTGGCACCGCAATCCTCTGTCACACAAGGTGGAGACAACACAGCTGTCTAGAAACACATTTGAAAGCAACGTTCCAAAAATTCAACGATGTAGCCATTTTAAAATATCCGATCAATAGCTTCGCACGAAATGTGAAGGGTTGATTTAAAACATAATCAAATAGAATTACACTCTAAATCATCATCTGTGGGGGGAGTTTGTTTTGTCAAACGGATAATGGAGGAGCTATCCTCATCTAGTTTTCAATTAGCTTTATAGAGGAAAAACTAGTTTTATTTCCACGAAGAAGTCGTTAGGAAAATATTTTTAATAAAGGAGAGCGTTGAACTCAAAGTGTTCGGAACTCACTGCATTAAATGATGCAGACATTTAAAGGAAATCCATTTTAACTAGAGGGAGTCATGCAACGGATTTTAGGGACCAAGATAAAAATTCAAAGCTTCTGCTTTTGGCGACACCCCTTATTTCTGTTTTTGTTGACAATTTGTTTTATTTATAAAAATAAACATAAATGCTGTAATTCAAATTAATTATAAATTAAAGCTGCATTAAGAATGTACCTAGGATTTAACTACCGTAATGGAATTCTGTGCATTATCTAAAAAATAAAGCCTGCTTGGTTTTTAAAGGGGATGACATGTGTGGCGAAATGATTAAACTGACAACACCGCATATAACCAAAGGGATTACTAACGGATTACAAGAGAACTCGGTCGATATACTATCCCAAAATGATTGATCGGTAGCAGGTGAAATGCAATGAATCAATAAACTCACACGGTGTGAGTTTATTGCATTTCTCTCACAAATTAACTTGCCCGTGTTTCAGATAACGAATTTTGAGTACCCAGATATTCTTGTTTCCGTATCTATTCTTTGCATGCATTGCAAAAATTGGAAAGATTTGACATTTCCTATATAAAGGTAAAGAAAAACAGATTAAACATTTTATTAATAATGTGCTTCTCTCTGAATTCTTAGTAGAAATATCATATTAAATAAAAATATATCTCCTTCTTCATGACCTTGCATACAAGCGATGACGTGCTTCAGCTGACTCACAAATGCAAAAAAGACATGCTGCTTGTATTCAAAAGCCGCGAGTCTTCATCCAGCTTAAGCATCAGGTTCTGTCATCCTTAATCCACGAGAACTTTGCCTTTTCTGATCCCACCATTATTTCTTGATCCATGTCCTCCCGAGAGAGTTCTTGTCAAGCTTTCTTGTTCTAATGTGCGCAAGTGATTATTCCATTGCTCACGGGAGTAAGGAGACGATGACGCCGAAGTGCAGCATCAGCGCATTACCTTAATATCCTTCTTTACCCCTTCACCTCTCCTCCTCTTCGTCTCTTCTTCCTACCTCTAATTATGAGCGCAGCATCTGCTCTTCTTTAGGAGATTCTTCTCTGCAGGAGATCGAAGGAGTGACACGAGTTTCTTGCACATCCGCTTCGCACGACGACGACGCAAGTTCGGCTCCTACAGAGAGCTGGGATGTAAATTATGCATCGCGCAAGACAAACTGTTGTCGATGGGGGAGAAGAGAAGAAAAAACGAAAGCCTTTTTCTGCCGAAAGAGTGCTGACAAGAAGAAATCCTGCTAGGCCTCACCGTCGAAGAATGAAGGAGATGTGCCGTGAATACCCAGAGGGAGGGTTAAACGGCTCAGTTTCCAAAGCACCGCGATTTGATTAGCTGCATCTTGCCTTTATCTGGAGGGAACAGAGCGCTCAGACAGCGTCGCCTTGCCGGCAGGAGCCTGCCAACTGCATTCAAGATACATGGTGTGTGTCATAGAAATTAGCTTCCACATTTTTCAGAGAATGAATTTCGAGGATCCAGAAATTCATGTCTCCGTATCTGTTCTTCGCATACATTGCACATCTGCATATTTTGTAACAGCCAGGAAAGGGATAAAAGAAATGATGTCTATAGTCCTATTAAGAGACAAAGGTTGTTGATTTTGACTTCATACGAGGGATCTTTCAAGATTGTCCTTCACGTTGGGTTGTTTTACCTCTGAGCGGCACTTTTTTGCACACCGTGGGCTAAATGACCAGGTCACATGGACCCCGAAGGCTCAGAGAAGGTTGGGGGAGGGGACCCACTGGAATAGCTGTGTTGGGAGACAGATCGTAGCCTCCCGTCAAGGCCATCCAGCGTGTTCTTTAACGTGCACAGGGTATGACTCTTACACACACGGGCACTTTTTTGCACACCGTGGGCTAAATGACCAGGTCACATGGACCCCGAAGGCTCAGAGAAGGTTGGGGGAGGGGACCCACTGGAATAGCTGTGTTGGGAGACAGATCGTAGCCTCCCGTCAAGGCCATCCAGCGTGTTCTTTAACGTGCACAGGGTATGACTCTTACACACACGGACCACGGCTTAACGTCCCATCCGACGGACGGCGGCCTTTCCAGTCCTTCACGAATCTCACAATTAATAATACCAATTTTGAGGGGAAAAAATCATCAAAACGCTAAATGTTAGTTTCTCATTGCATTGGTAATCCACGCATATTTCGAAAAGAATAAGGAGGAACCAAGCTTTTAGAGATGAAAGTGAATGATTTATTTAATTCCACATTTTCCTCTTGTCAACGGGTTTGTTCGTCTTCATGAAAGGGAGATCTGTTGATTTTTACTTGCTGTTAGCTATTGGACTGAGATATCTTTACGCTTATATGTGGCTAAAATTAAATTCTGTTTTAATTCTGTTTTGCATGGCTTAGCATGAGATTTGTTAAGCACGTTATTCAAAAACCATGAGAAAAACTGATAAAAATATATGTATATAAAAGCCGGATTCTCAAAAGAATGGGCGGGGGTGGCTCAGTCGGTAGCGCGCCAAGCTCGTAATCTGTAGTTCCCAGGTTCGAGTCCCAGCTGGGTGAGCGTTGAGATTTACCTCCGCAAAATTCCCCGCCCTGCCCACGGTCAGTAGGGGACACCGATGGGCTTGGAAAGGCCGCTGTCCGTCGGATGGGACGTTAAGCCGTGGCCTCGTGTGCGGGAGAGCCATACCCTGTGTACATTAAAGAACACGCTGGATGGCCTTGACGGGAGGCTACCATCTGTCTCCCAACAGCTGTTCCAGTGGGCCCCCTCCCCCAACCTTCTCTGAGCCTTCGGGGTCCATGTGACCTGGCCATTTAGCCCATGGTGTGCAAAAAAGTGCCGCTCAGAGGTAAAACAACCCAACCCATTACTCAAAAGAACGAGGTGGCCTCCTTTGAAAATGCCAGTAAGGGTAATGGAAGCCAAAAATTATTAAACTGCATTTTCACTCATTAAAAAGTGAATAAATAAGTAAATAAATAAACCTCTAAAAGTAAAGGGAAAATGTTACACTACAATAGAAATCCACTCTCTTGTTCCCCCCCTTTTTTCGGCTCTATTGCGTCTCTTGGCCTTCCTCTCCCCACCTTATCTGTATAGATCCGGGCCTGGTGTATGATAATTAGTTATTAGGAATATTAAAAAACAACATTTTGAATACAAAGTAAGAAACAAAGTAAAAAGTCTGACATACAAGCAGGAACACCCCAAATTCATAATTAAAAAGCAAATTAGCACTTAATCAGCAGTTTGCCACAGAGGCCTGTCTTTTTGTTGGTTGTTTACCTCTGAGGGTTGGGTTGTTTTACCTCTGAGCGGCACTTTTTTGCACACCATGGGCTACATGGCCAGGTCACATGGACCCTGAAGGCTCAGAGAAGGTTGGGGGAGGGAACCCACTGGAACAGCTGTTGGGAGACAGATGGTGGCCTACCGTCAATGCCATCCATCGTGTTCTTTAACGTGAACAGGGTATGGCTCTCCCGCACACGGGGCCACGGCTTAACGTCCCATCCGACGGACGGTGGCCTTTCCAAGCCCATCGGTGTCCCCTACTGACCGTGGGCAGGGCGGGGAATTTTGCGGAGATAAATCTCAACGCTGACCCAGCTGGGACTCGAACCTGGGAACTACAGATTACGAGCCTGGCGCGGTACCGACTGAGCCACCCCCGCCCGACAGAGGCCTGTCACTTTAATACACCATAGAGGAGATCTGTGAGGAAGGTTAGTCCCCAGCAGAAAGAACCATTCTATATCTTATTAGGGATAATTAGTAATCAGTAATTAAACACGCTAACCACTAGGCCACGGGGACGGTTATTGCAGGTGGAAAAACATCGACTTAAAAAGTTTAATCTGTACTAATATATATACACTGACATTAACAATCAAAAAATCAATTTTGACAACATTATCGATAATAAATCTGTTTTCTTAGTTTTGATTTCAGAATTAGCTCTAAAATTCAGCTAATCATTACGTTTAAATCATTTTTCATTTATCTCCAGTGATATTATTAATCGTTTAAAATATACTTTCTCAGTTACTACCAACCAGGAAATATTCAGTGATATTCTATCAAAAAGCAAACGTAATATTTCCATTTTTCAATTCGATACTAAAAAATTTGATACTTTAAGAAATGTTGAGAAGGAAAATCAATATCTGCAAATTCAAGTGTTGAAGAGTGTATGGATTATTGTAAAAATTAATTTTATCAATAATTCATTAATTTTTCCTGTCATTAATGTTAATGCTTATAATAATACATAATATTTTAGTATGTAATTCTTTGTTTTTTTTTCTTTTTTTCTTTCAATTAGCATAATTTTTTATGATATTTTCCTTACAAAATATCTAATCATCAATTCATCTGCAACTTTGGCAGTGACTTTTAAGTAACATAAATCACCAATAAATCACCATTAAATAAAAATGCTATACTGAACCCAAGATAGCCTTGTGGAACACAATAATAAATTATTGTTAACGTGATGTTTATGTTTTATACCATAATTAAATATACTACAAATGAATATTGTATTTTAATTTGCATATGTAATACTTTGCTACATTGCATTAAAAAGTGAAATATTTAATTTATATTTTTCAAAGAGAGCAAATATTTGCTACGTGAAATTTGTGGAAAACATTTTGCAGTTAGTGCACGAAATTTAAAATTAATTTCTAAATATGAAAAATATTAAAAATTAATTTCATCACTTAAATCACTGCTACATTATATATATATATTTTTTTAATTTTCCAAATGATCAATATTTTTTTTCTAAATCTACCAAATGATTTTGCTGATCAACTACATAAAATACATTTTTACTTCCAAATACACAAATGTTTCGTTTGCGTGACATGCTGTCAATAACATACATACACCGGTTGGGTTGTTGGGTTGTTTTACTTCTGAGCGGAACTTTTTTGCACACCATAGGCTAAATGACCAGCTCACAAGGACCCCTAAGGCTCAGAGAAGGTTGGGGGAGGAGACCCACTGGAACAGCTGTTGGGAGACAGATGGTAGCCTCCCGTCAAGGCCATCCAGCGTGTTCTTTAACGTGCACAGAGTATGTCTCTCCCGCACACGGGACCACGGCTTAACGTCCCATCCGATGGACGGCGGCCTTTCCAAGCCCACCGGTGTCCCCTACTGACCGTGGGCAGGGCGGGGAATTTTGCGGAGTACATACACCGGCCACTGAATTAGAAACCTTTATGCAGATGTATGTAAACATCACTTGCGCAGCGCATATGCAAAATACGTGGTCACGTGCATCACTACGTGATCAAGGCAACTATTTAAGACTGCTGCTCCTCAGTAATCGTCAGCAGTGTTGATCACAATGGGAAAAACAAAGGATCTTTCGGGGTTCGATAAAGGGCTTATTGTGGGTGGAGCGACGATTTTAAAAACAGCAGAGCTGGCTGGTTTCTCAGAAGGGGAGATATCTCGGGTTTTTTAATCAGTGGAAAAATAACTCACATTGCTTGTCTAAGATAAGTTAAGTGTGGCGCGACGACAATCTGTCAGGAACAAGAATCGCCGTCGTCTGAGAAGGCTTGTAACGAGAAACAGGACTTGCTGTGTGCAGCAATTGACTGAAGCATTCAATGAAGGCTGTTCCCGACCCATATCTCAGCGAACTATGCGCAGGGAATTGAAGAGGATCGGTATTAGCAGTCGCATGCCTATACGGAAACCACTGATTTCTGCGAAGAACTGAAAAGTTCGTCTACAGTGGTGTCAGGAACACCATGACTGGACACTGGAAGACTGGAAAAAGTCATGGGATCCAATGAGTCGCGGTAAACCTTGTTCTGTACCGACGGTATGTAAAGAGTTTGGCGGGAGCCCCATGAAGCAACTGACCCAGCTTGCCTTGTAAACACAACTCAAGGTTCTGGAGGCGGTTGTCATGGTGTGGGGCACGTTCTGTTGGATACGGAACGGGTTCCCTGATATTGCTGGATGGTCGGGTGTCCTCCATGGATTATCTGAACTTTGTTGCCGATCAAGTTCATCCTGCATTGTTGACTTTTTATATAGCAGGTGACGGCTGTTTCATGGACTACTGTCCATCGCGCAAGATGTGTTCAGCAGTGGTTCAGCGAACATGACAGCGACTTCCAGCATCTTCCCTGGCCATCATAAAGCCCGGATCTGAACCCCGTTGATAATGTATGGTAAAAATATGTTAGAAAAACAGATTCGGGAACAAAGTCCTCTTCCGTCAAATCTGAACCAGTTAAAGGACTATCTGGTGAACGCCTGGTGTGCTGGAAATGTAAAGGCACTCTAACACCTTGTGGAATCTATGTCAAACCGCATACGTTCTGTAATTCAGTCTAAAGGAGGGCCAACTCGGTATTGGATAAAGGTTTCTAATTCAGTAGCCGGTAGGTGTATAGGGTAAAAATATAGCAAGATTATTCTAATGCAGTGGCATTCAAACTGTATTCCGCAATACCCTGGGGTTCCACAGACCATTTTCAGGAATTCTGCAAACACCCACGGATCAGACAATGATTTGCAATAATAATCAATAAAAATCAGGCAAAAAATTTGTGTAAATAAAAATAAATATAATAATCCGGCATAGATTTGGATAAATATTACGTTTTTGTAAATAAAACGCTACACAAAGTAAAAAACAATGTGTTCTTGTTTTGAGAAATTTTATTTCCTTTTTGCACCTGAAAAGTATATTTTTACTATACCAGGGTTCCCGTGATAAATCTGATTGAGTCACAAGAGTTTTCAAAATGTTAAGCGTTTGAAAACCACTGTTTTAATTCAACAGTTCCAACAATAACATCATCTTTAACATTTCATCCAATTTCCGTCGATGCTTAGCTTTCTTTAGCAAAGCAGTCACAAATTTTAATACATTTTACGAATTATCTCATGCTACTCACAAGTGGTTTCCCATTTCATTTATTTCTTTAAACGAGTTTATTATATTACGATTTTCGAGATGACAATATTTAATTTGGGATCATGGTTGATAAAGATGTTTGCTTTACTCAAGCGCAGCTACTTTATTCCGATGAATCAAAGTTTCGGAAAGAAAAATAAAAGCTTTCAAACGTTAAGACAGATAATTAGAAAACAAGAACACGCCGGTAATAACTAATCTAAAAAAATTCAATTTCACGGATCATCGGCATCTTTTTACTGAGGATATCTATTTGAACTTCCTGCATATCCGAGGATTGTTTCTCAGGCTTTCAACCTTTCGCGTTCACGTTCCTCAGTGTCGTAATTAAAACTAAGGAAACTTTCTTCTATTTTCTTCTTTAAGCTGCATGATTTCGCTTACGATAATTATCTCTTTGTGGTTTATATGATCACCAACTATCGCTAATAGACAATAGAAACAAATGTTAGTATACAGCATTGATTGATGTAGGACAGGCGTAAGAATTGCACAACTCGGATACTAGAAGAATATATGCCTCTCCAGGAATAATTTAGGCTGAAATAGTCGTTGTTTTCTCGCCAATCTTTCAACTGGAGGGGCAAAAGGAGAGAGATTTCATTTTTCTTCATCTGGGTTGTTGGGTTGTTTTACTTCTGACCAGCACTTTTTTGCACACCATGGGCTAAATGGCCAGGTCACATGGACCCCGTAGGCTCAGAGAAGGTTGGGGGAGGGAACCCACTGGAACAGCTGTTGGGAGACAGATGGTAGCCTCCCGTCAACGCCATCCAGCTTGTTCTTTAACGTGCACAGGGCATGGCTCTCCCGTACACGGGGCCACGGCCTAAAGTCCCACCCGACGGACGGCGACCTTTCCAAGCCCATCGGTGTCCCCTAGTGACCGTGGGCAGGGAATTTTGCGGAGATAAATCTCAACGCTGACCCAGCTGGGACTCGAACCTGGGAACTACAGATTACGAGCCTGGCGCGCTACCGACTGAGCCACTCCCGCCCCTTCTTCCTCTAGAAATGCAATATTTGTGTGCCTGGATATGATTTTAAAATTCTCAGCTACGGTCATTATAGGGTCCTCAGACATCATGTTGTACATTTCCCCAGGAAAACCTGTAACGTTGAATTGCAATATGATATCCATCCGCATTTTCCAATGTTTATGACTGATATATGCTGTTTAGAATAATTCTCC
This sequence comes from Ryuthela nishihirai, assembly GCA_038380435.1. NCBI lineage: Eukaryota > Metazoa > Arthropoda > Arachnida > Araneae > Heptathelidae > Ryuthela > Ryuthela nishihirai. The sequence goes on along the minus strand of JAWZYU010000001.1, from coordinate 16,837,895 downwards.
CTAGTGAGATTATTTGTTTCGGGGCATTTCTTAAGTTGATTCTTTGGCGATGAGTGTTATTATGGAAATTTACTTTTGATATTTATTTCATGGGCTTTTTTTTAAGTGCGAAACGAGGTTTCATTATTTAGCGATAAGCGTTGTTAATGATATTTTTTGATGAGATTATTTATTTTTGGATCTTTTTTCAGTAAGGAACAAGTAGTTATTCTTTAGCGATAAGAGCTGTTAATGAAATATAGTTTTGATGAGAATATCAATTTTTAGAAGAACGAAGGTTTATTCTTTAGTGATAAGAGTTGTTAATAGAATCTAATTTTGATGAAATTGTTTAATTTTCGAGGTTTTTTTAAGTGCGAAGCGAGGATTTATTTTGTAGCGATAAGCGTTGTTAATAAAATCTTGTTTTGATGAGATTATTCTCAGTAATTTTTTTAAATACAGAAACATGATTTTCTTCTATGTAGTGTTGCATATTTCTTTTATATATATATATACTTTAAATTATATAATTATATTCTCAATACGCATCTCAAGGTAGATGTGGAACAGACTACTTTTACCATTCAGATATTTTTTTCGCCGCGGCGAAAAAAAACAAGATGGCGGCTGAGGACCCTATACGAAATGAAATAAGATGGCGGCTGAGGACCCTATACAAAATGAAACAAGATGGCGGCTGAGGACCCTATACAAAATGAAACAAGATGGCGGCTGAGGACCCTATACTGCACTTCTGCCGAATTCTCTTAGCAGCAATGCAATGTCGTCGTTACTTGGAATCTGTTTCATTTTCAAATATTCAAATAAACGGATCTGTCCAATATATGAACTGTATCATTGTATTTGGACAATTTCATGTTATGGGAATGAAAGACACCTTCTAAACTTTCTAATTTTGAGAATAATTTTCTACTGAAAAAATGCAACTGTAGAAATGTTTAAGATATCGCACAAACATCTCTAAATCTCAATATTTTTAAAATAATATTCATTTAATATTTAAACAGTTATTAAACCTGAAGCATTTATTAGTGGACGTTAAAGTTCTTCCTAAACACTATTTTAATTAAAGGAAACTGAAAAAATTGTTATAAAAACTTCTAAAACTGTATTTATTTCAGTGGATTCGTTATAACAAATGTTATTCGTTAAGACACGAATTAACTTTTGATACAAATTCCTAAGACTGGAAAAGATGCTTAAATGTTTCAGCTTCCATAACTCTCTAAGTATTAAGCAAATATAGTTGAAAATTGAGATTTAGACAGATTATTATTACGTTGGAGAGAGACAAACAACACATCTATTGTTAAGTTGCGAGTACGCCAAATTGTTCTTAGTTATTTTCTACCCTTTAATCTCTTTCAAACCCCACAGAAATATTTTGTGATGACAAAGACCTGTTTGGTATTGGGCCTTCATCTCACTCAAATTCAGGAATCCTCTTCAACACTTTTTGCCCATCTACAAGTCGCACACTGGCAACGTGGCGAAACCAATGAAATTCCTCCATGCATAAGATGCTATTTGATGGATAATATCTTCATATTAAATCATCATTATTTACGTAATCAAAACAATTAATAGCCAAGGATCAGCAGAAGCATATGTAACCAGTGCACCCAACTTCTGATCATCCTGACAATAAAATGTGCAATTTTCACTACTATAGCACACTTTAGAGACGACAAATTATGTTTATTCGTTTGTTATACTATTTTTTTATATTCTTCACAGGTTGTTAAATATTCTAGCTAAAAGTTTAATGCTTCGTTTGCCTTCTATCACGTATCATTTAGGCCGTTCCATGACAGAAAATCAATAACATATGAAAGGCAAGCATCACAAAGAAATTTGCTCAATATCACAAAGATTCGAAATAGCTGTAGCAACCCACCTGACCGGGGCGGGGAGTGGCTTAACCGGTAGGGCTCCAAGTCGTAATCTGCATTTCCCCGGTTCGAGTCCCAGCTCTGCCAGCGTTGAGATTTATCTCCGCAGAACTCCCCGCCCTGCCGTTCGTCAGTATGAGACACTGATGGGCTTGGAAAGCCTGCCATCCGTCGGATTCGACGTTAAGCAGTGTATCCGTGTGCGAGAGACCTATACCCTGTGCACTTTAGAGCGCACTAGATGGTCTTGACGGGAGGTTACCATCTGTTTCCCAACAGCTGTCCAGTGGGTCCCCCCAACCTTCTCTGTGGTCCCTGTGACCTGGTCCTGTGACTCGGGGTCCCTGTGACCTGGCCATTTAGCCCATTGTGTGCAAAAAAGTGCCCCTCAGAGGTAAAGCAACCCACCTTCCCAGTTTTCTTCACTGTAGTTTCCTATGTATTCATCACTCATACCTATATCAGAAATGGCGCGGGAGTGGCTCAGTCGGTAGCGCGCCAGGCTCGTAATCTGTAGCTCCCAGGTTCGAGTCCCAGCTGGGTCAGCGTTGAGATTTATCTCCGCAAAATTCCCCGCCCTGCCCACGGTCAGTAGGGGACACCGATGGGCTTGGAAAGGCCGCCGTCCGTCGGATGGGACGTTAAGCCGTGGCCCCGTGTGCGGGAGAGCCATACCCTGTGCACGTTAAAGGAAACGCTGGATAGCCTTGACGGGAGGTTACCATCTGTCTCCCAACAGCTGTTCCAGTGGGTCCCCTCCTCCAACCTTCTCTGAGCCTTCGGGGTCCATGTTAACTGGCCATTTAGCCCATGGTGTGCAAAAAAGTGCCGCTCAGAGGTAACCCAACCCAACCCTATATCAGAAATAAATAGCATCACTGAAAAGAACTTAAACGTTGGAGGAGGGGATAAATATTTTCGCTGACTCAAATCCAGACATCGGCAGCTCTGCTCAGAAGCGAATGGATATTACCTTTGAGGTAAATCCAGATATCGGAAGGAATGAATGAAATCGCTAAATTGATGCATATTTGCAAAGAGGACTCCTTAGAATCAACCGGCTGCTTCGAGGTATTGGTAAAGACAATAAAACGACATGTGCTAAAGTACAGTTGGTCAAGTCACGACGCTTCACCTTGGAGACTTATTTATGTTACTATCACGTGCATTCCTATCTCTGTAACCCACTCCGATAGACATCAAGTTTAATGTTTGTTATTTGAAATCCAAGTATTTGCGTCCACTTAGCTAGTGCAGTCACAAGAACACAGGACCAGTGTAAATGTGGAAAGCAAAACCGAGTGGAAGACTGCCATCAGAGTCACTGGCTACGCTTTTTAACTTGCATCGTATGCCATTGTCCTCTGCGCACAGAATCAGACTTTCCATCCTATTCATTGAACATTAACCTTTTAAAGGGTTATCCAGCGTTTCCTTCACAAATAAGGGTGCGAACGAGCAGCCAGGCAAACCGCCCAGAAGACTAATAAGGGCAAAGAAGATTTGGGTTGTTTTACCTTTGAGGGCACTTTTTTTGCACACAATTAGCTAAATGGCCAGGTTACAAGGACCCCGAAGGCTCAGAGATAGTTGGGGGAGGGGACCCACTGGAACAGCTGCTAGGAGACAGATGGTAGCCTCCCGTCAAGACCATCAAGTGTGTTCTTTAACGTGCACAGGGTATGGCTCTCACACACACGGTGACACGGCTTAACGTCCTATCCGACGGTCGGCGGTCTTTTCAAGTCCATCGGTGTCACCTACTGACCGTGGGCAGGGCGGGGAGTTTTGCAGAGATAAGCCTCAACGCTGACCCAGCTGGGACTCGAACCTGGTAATGCAGATTACGAGCCTGGCGCTCTACCGACTGAGCCATCCCCTCCACAGAGGCAACGCAGAAGGTAGCCAAAGTTGATCAAAGGGCTACTTTGAAACTTATAACTGGTTCCATGCATCAGAATGGAGTTATAGCGTTCATTTTAAATCAGGAAGAAACCGTGCATGTAGAGAGCGCGCGATACCTGTAGGAAACGAACCTAATTCATTCAACCGTGACATCCCAACTAGGGACGGAGCTAGGGAGGGAATGAATACTCGTTTGAAATGCCAGTGAAGGTAATGGAGACCAAAAATTATAAAATTTGTGCACATTTCACGCATTTTTCAATAAATGTTTCATATTTTTCTAAAACGAAGGTGAAAATTTTACACTGCAATGGAAATCTAGTCTCTTGGATCTCCCTTTTCTCTTTTCCCCAGCTTGATTGCATTTTGCTTTCCCCTCGCTCCCATTAATCTTTTTTTCTATTTCCGGACTTGGTCACTACCACGATCTTTTACAAAATAAATAAATAAATAAATAAATACCCCCTCAAGCAGCTGCTTGCCACAGAGGTCTGACAGTAGCCTGTCAGTTTATATGCCATAGTAGAAGGTCTGAGAGGATGATCTCTATGTTGCGATCTTGTGCAACCACGGCAATTCCCGGTTCCGCCTGACAGCACTACCTGGTTAAAGAAAAGCCATGACTATCTAGAGCCGGGGGCAAGGAATACGCCCTATAGGCGCACCTCAACCCCGGCCTCACATGGCAGCAGTCCTATAGAAGGAAAGCTAACCACCGGAAGAAACCTAAATTTAATCTATTCCCCGGTTTGCAAATGTGCAAGGATATAAAGATCCAAGCTCGATCGGCACCCGGGGTGGAGACTCTTAGTAGGACCCAGACTTTTTGGACGGCTCGTGCCTACTAGGCAGGAGGGACCTTTCGACCGAGCCGTCGAACTGACCACCCAAGGTCCCTGAGGTGAGGTCTCCGACGCCGTCACCACCCGACCGGCAATCAAGCCGGCCAGCAGCGTCTTCGACCTCGGTTGGCCTTGGCCATGTCCAACCGGCGCCCAACCCGGTCGGCACAGCCTTCAGCCGGGTTGCTGGGCCCTAGGCCCCCCCACCACGACAAGGTGGTCCCCTATTGGGCAGGACTCAGCAGAAAAACGACACAAACAGCCATGCCTTACCCGGGGCTTGAACCCAGGTCCCTTAGATCAGTAGCCAAGCGCGCTAACCACTCGGCACAAGCTGTTGGAATTGTCAATCTGTCGGTTGTCAAAGTTAACTGTTATTTCTACTTTCGTTTCTGCTGATTCCTATATTGTATTTGTTTGCTCAAAGTCAAAAGTCTAAAAGAAGTTACTGTCCATTATTTTCTGTACGTAATTTTTGGGCATTCTTTAAACATGCAGTGCAATATAGGTAACAAAAACGAAACTGCTAATGCTCTTTTGATTTTGCTTGCAGAACACGAATGGTAAGTTTTTATGAAATTGCGATGACTCACTGCTAATAGGATAGGCTGAACCTTAGGTATAACCCAGATATGGGAGAGATAATCTAAAGACTTGGTGAACTGTTGAAATGAGAGCTCTGAACCTCTGCCGCGTGATAAGTGTTGTCCAGCAGGCAGGGTTGGCAGCAGATAGCAGTCATCACTGAGTGATTACACGTCCCCCGGAAGGTTAACCCATTCTGGCCCCAAACGATAGGTGACGAGTAGGGCCATTTCCTGTCTATGTGTTCGTCGTTTCACTCTTCATCTAAACGCGGAGAGAATTCTAGCCGCTGCTCAAAAGGGACAAGTTACATCACAGCGGACCAACGCTTCTAGCCCATCATCTCTCAAATGGAGACAATAAATGTAACTGCACACGGCCAGCTTAAGGAGCTTGAACTCTGGTGATAACAGCTTGGAAGACTCTTGCCTCTCTTTCGGGTGAGAGGTGGGGAGGGGGCGGTGGGGGGATTGGCGGGTCTGGAACCTTGAGTAAATCATTTTGTTCGCAGGTCAACATTGAGAATGACAGAAGAGGGCGGAGATGAAGGAACAGACATAGAAGTTATTGCAAAAAGAAAGACCTGACAATGCTTTGTTAAATCTACCTTGAACTACTGACAAAGTTAATGGATGTAGTGTGGATTTATCGTGGTCATTCAATATATGTTGTTCAAAGAAGCGAACGTTTATGATTTTGTTAATCTGCTTCCTACATTTCGATGCTTTTCATGTGAAAATTTAGTAGACTGAACATACATCACAGAAGTTTTATATAATTATTGTTTTCTATATCTCAAAGACTCTAGCGGGGAAAATATTGCCAGGTACAACTTCTTCATTGCTAGTGCTATAATAGTTTTTTGGTTTTGTTCTGATAATGTGATTTAAGAAAAACATCTATCGATCATTTAATTGCAGTATTTTCTTGCTATTTGTACGATTCTTTATTGTAAAACAAAAAAATCAGTCATAGTTCATGAATTGAAAATAATGCTGAAATTGTTAAATAAGCGGAGACTCAACTGCAAGAGAATAGAAAGGAATTAAAACAATAAAATAATTATTAGCCCAGTCGCCAATATATATTAAGTCATAAAAAATCGAAAATATTTTACAATTATTTCAATATTTCTTTTCTAAGAGTAACCATTTAAACCGTCGGTATAAATGATGTCATTTTCATAATTACGTTTGCTCTAATGAAACTCAACCAATATCTAAACTTCCAGAAAAGCTAACCATTTTCTCACGGAATCCTGTCATTGTTTAAAGAAATTAAATGATGTATTAAAAAGGAAAACGTAGCTCTTTGAAATCTCACTGCTCAGACATAAAGTAATAAAAAATCCTGAACCAAATAAATCCACAAATGAAAAGAGATGAAAATTACCTTTTCTTTAATCATATTAAGAACTAAGGCACATATGTAATCAGTTCCTTCTCTTTACTAACCAATCATTACTGATAGACAGTCTAATCAAGGAAACCGAACGAAAAGCTTTAATTGTGAGAGTTAAAATGCAAATCAGAAGTTATATTAATAATGAACTTTATTTCGTTTTGTATCCAACGTAACATCGATATAAAGCATATTATCATGGACCAGTAAAGCTAAAACTTATATCCAGAAGAGGAAAAACTATGCCATCTACGGTAGAAATTGCTGAAAATGTTTACAGTCAGTTATTCAATATTTCAATACTAAACTCAAGCATCATTAAAGTTATCATCAAGTGCTATTTAATCTTTCTTTTAATTTCATTATAGGAATAAAACACAATAATTCTTTTGAAAGATGATCAAAAATCATTGGGATTTGTTGTATTTTTAGCATGTTTCCTGTTATTATTAGCAAAATTAAGAATACGATAAAAGCAGCTTGCTTCCTTTTTTTTTCTTGTGTAGTTTTTACTTCAAATAGGTTGAATCCTAATAATTTTCTAATAAGATATTGCAAGCATATAATCTAATAGTTGGCTACTCAGCCACAATTGCTTTAAGCAAAATGCAATTATGCTTTCCAAGACTGCAATTTATAAAAAAAAATTGCCTTATATTTGTTTATAGAATCATATACTCTCAGATCGTATCTGATGAATGATTTATAAAGCAGCTGTGTAAATTATTTAATATATCTCTGTCAATCGGAAATTTTAACTTATACGTAAGAAGAATGCAGGGTCACCAATTCTCAGGCAATTTCGAAATATGTTCATTGCATGTAAATAATGCGTCGATGGACCTAAACATGTACTCGTTTAATTGATTTAATCAAATAAATGATAAACAAGACTCAGAAGAAAAATGAATATACTGAATGCCACTTTTTAGAGGGTCATTGAATTTTTCTTGCTAATTTCCAGGTAAATATTTGTGGAGTCTTTTGGTAGGGTTAGGTAGCTTGGGTTGGGTTGTTTTATCTGTGAGCGGCACTTTTTTGCACACCATGGGCTAAATGGCCAGGTCACAAGGACCCCGAAGGCTCAGAGAAGGTTGGGGGAGGGGACCCACTGGAACAGCTGTTTGGAGACAGATGGTAGCCTCCCGTCAAGGCCATCCAGCGTGTTCTTTAACGTGCACAGGGTATGGCTCTCCCGCACACGGAGCCACGGCTTAACGTCCCATCCGACGGACGGCGGCCTTTCCAAGCCCATCGGTGTCCCCTACTGACCGTGGGCAGGGCGGGAAATTTTGAGTTAGGTAGCAGAGAGTGCAAAGAGTGCATTGCACCGCGTCCCACCGTTGAAGATTCCTTCTTTTTGGGACAATGTTGAGTGAAATATTGCTATTACGCTGGAAAAACGTCAATGAAAGACCTAATATCAACAGTTTTATATGTGGCAGCAAACGTAGCAAGTGCTAGTATAAATAAATACATAATAATATGTGTAAAACGCTGTTTAAAAATCAATGATTTCAGACAATGTTTCTTAATAACTGGGGCACGATATTTTTTTGAAAATGTGCACGAACTTTACATACCTATCTACCTCAGATTTGTAAAAGCGCAGCAGCAATCCGTATTCTTCTGTTTATCTCATGCCGCACATCATAAGTATCTGTTGCATAGCTCGTTAGATAAATAACCTGAGAGACTCGCTGTAGGCACTCTGTTCAAAACAACAGAAACGCATCCAGCCTTGTCAACATTAAGAATGTGTTGTTTCAAATTACCCAGAAAATAATATGTTAATTTCTTTCAACAAAGCCAATTGAATGATTAAATATGCATTTAATTTTATGTTATTCAAGTGCCCAGCTGGGTCAGCGTTGAGATTTATCTCCGCAAAATTCCCCGCCCTGCCCACGGTCAGTACGGGACACCAATGGGCTTGGAATGACCGCCGTCCGTCGGATGGGACGTTAAGCCGTGGCCCCGTGTGCGGGAGAGCCATACCCTGTGCACGTTAAAGAACATGCTGGATGGCCTTGACGGGAAGCTACCATCTGTCTCCCAACAGCTGTTCTAGTGAGTCCCCTCCCCCAACCTTCTCTGAGCCTTCGTTGTCCATGTGACCTGGCCATTTAGCCTATGGTGTGCAAAAAAGTGCCGCTCAGAGGTAAAACAACCCAACCCAAACAACGTTATTCAAGTGTTCAAAAGCTGAGCATTTGATTTGAAGGATTTGTTAATTTGGAAGGTTAAAGCATATTTGAGTTAGTTCCTGTCTGCGTGAACATATTCGTGTAATTTTAGTGACACGGAAATGAGTTATGCTGAAAACAGTTGACTTAAGATTTAAAGAATTGGTGAGAAAATGTAATCTTTATCTCAATATTTAATTAACATATTGCGTTAATATGGCATATAAATAAAACATCATATTTAAACTATCATATTTCACATTTATATATTTTCCTTTCGGTCTATTTTCCAAAACATACTGGAAAGATAAATCAGTGACTAGAAAAAAAAATCACTGAAACAACACCATGCGAAATAAAAAAATAAAACTATTTTAAATAAAATATCGTAATCCAATTAATATGTTACTGGAAAAGCAAAAGAACACGTAGATTTGCTTTTATCTGATTCAGGAGATGTTTATAGATTCCAGAAAAGGAAAAGAAAAGAAACACGAAATAGGATTTCGACATTACGGAGGAAAAAAAAAATCATCTTTCTCGGAAGAACATGTTGCAAGTTAGAGAGGATAAGGAGCCTAAAATGTAAGACGACATGATGCAGATCTCAGGACGTATACAAACAGAGAAGACATCGTGGCGATGCTGTGTTAGCAGTACGAAGAGCTTAAAGCAATACACTGGCGAGTCTGGCTAATGGTTTCGTCAGGTGTTGTCACCATTAGGTTAATGGAGCATACATTGTGAATCAATGCTAATGCATCTTAACTGTTTTATTCCTGCGAGGCATAAACTGCTATATATTCATTATGCAAAGGGCGGCGAAAGTAAATATTAGAAAAATATCGATCACTTAAAAATAACAGGTCAGACTCTGCAAGAAAAAAAAAACGTTACAGGGTGTAAAACCTCTAATAAAGGGGAAAGGAATCAGCTGTTCTTAATTAGTAACTTGATCAGAATAGCTATGACTTTAGTAGTTAAGAACTAGCAAAAATATCAGGCATGAAACTCATGGTTTGCTTCAACATAATAAACAGAGTGATAAAAGGACAGATAAATACGTACATAATGTTGTTTTTGGCCTGTTTGATGTTTTACGATATTAACCTAATAAAAAATATAATTGCTCATTAACTGTCGACTCGTGATTAACACTCTTAATGCAGCATAATGACCAAAGGTTAATTATGTATTTATTTAGGATAAAGAGGAAATAATAAAGTAAAGAGGCACGGTGTTTACGAAAATTGCATTACCAAGAAAATATCGTGGAATTTAAATGAAACTGGGCTATTCTATTTCTCTTGGTAGAGAATGAGATATCAGAAAGAAAAGTTAGACATTGGGCCCAGATGAATTTTTATATTTGTTGACACTCTCAGAAAAATTTTTTGAATATATTTACGTTAAGTTTTAAGTTGCATTATAAAATGTGAGGGAGAGAAAACCGGCCGCCCCGAGGGCCGAGAAGTTAGCGCTCGTGTATACTGATCAAGGAGATCTGTTTGAGCCCTGGATTAGGAAGGCATGATGTTTATCTTGTGTTGCTGCTGAGGTCTCGAATTCCTCACAGATCTTTTTCTATGACGTATAAACTGACAAGCTCCTTTCAGACCTCTATGACAAGTAACTGCGTGATGCTTTTTTTTATTTTATTCTGTTTACAGAAAAGAAAAATATGTGACTGAACTACGAATAAAGTGAATCCTTTACTTTAAAATCTAATATTAATTTTATTTCTGTTTTTTCTTAAAAAACATACTTTCTTCGCATTGTCGTCTGCAGACAATAGGTCGTTTTACTAAAAAAAAAAGAGCTGTTGTTTTGTCTTTGTCTTCTGTAAATGTTCAACTTTCTTAGTCTTCAGATATAAAAAAAATCGTTTTGGGGTGAATAAGAATTGACAGTTGGGTTGGGATGTTTTACCTCTGAGCGGCACTTTTTTGCACACCATGGGCTAAATGGCCAGGTCACATGGACCCCGAAGGCTCAGAGAAGGTTGGGGGAGGGGACCCACTGGAGCAGCTGTTGGGAGACAGATGGTAGCCTCCCGTCAAGGCCATCCGGGGCCACGGCTTAAAGTCCCATCCGACGGACGACGGCCTTTCCAAGCCCATCGGTGTCCCCTACTGACCGTGGGCAAGGCGGGGAATTTTGCGGAGATAAATCTCAACGCTGACCCAGCTGGGACTCGAACCTGGGAACTACAGATTACGAGCCTGGCGCACTACCGACTGAGCCACCCCCGCCCCAAGAATTGACAGAATACTATTAAAATGTGCACTTTCCGAATCTCCCAATGGTGTTTTAGTGCCCTCTAGCAATGCAAAAACGTTGGAAAAATCGCCAACATTTTAAACTGTGTTGCAAACGAGCTGCGGAAGCTAAATATTCGAAACTTTGGTGGTGTAGTTTGAGGGTCAAGAGACATATTGACATATTGACAGCAAAAATTTGGCTCCCTTAACTGAATTTGTTCCTTAACTGAAATGTCTCCCTTAACTGTACATTAACTTGCATCATTATAGATAAGCCCACACCCGGATCTAGAAATAAATAAAAGGGGGAAATAAAAGCTGGCAATAGAAAGGATCTCTATTGCAGTGTAATATTTTTGTTTCGTTTTAGAGGTTAAAAAAATTCATAAAAAATGCATGAAATATGCACAAGTTTCATATTTTTTGTCTTCCATTATCCTGACTAGCATTCTTAAAGAGGGGGATAGCCCCCTTACCCCGTCACCTAGATCCATTCCTAGTTACGTCACTGATCACGTGACACAGAGTGTAATCAGCAAACTGTTGAAGTGGTTCAGAGACAGAAGAGACGTGAAGAAATATTTTACTGGGCATACACACCTAATGGTTCGAAGAGAGGATCGTTATGTCACATTCTAGTTATGTCAATATTGCAGATGTTACCATCTCTAAAGGGTATAGAATATTTAATCTCAGCACTCAGTCTATCAGGAACAATATACATGAAATTTCTTTCGTTCTCAGCACGCACTCAAGAGCCCCTGCACTCCTGCCAAGAAATCGCGCAGCTTGATTGCAATTTCCCTTTGATCGTGGCACTTAGGTCCCAGATCCGATCATCGGCATTGTTCAGAGATGATATTAGGTTATCCCTGCAGCTGAAGGCTAGTCGTGCACTTGAAGAGCGGATGTTTGGCAGTCCTTTCCTCCTCCAGCATGTCCAGGAGGTGAAATTTTATTGTTATGTCTAGAAGCTACATCACGAATCGTCACACCAATGGATTTTCAGAAGGTGCATCCAGAAGGTGTGATGATTTGGGAAAGGAAAAGGCCCCCGAATGAATCTTCTCCATCATTAGCAGCAGGATCAGTACTCTGTGTGCCCCTCACTGCACGATACAGAAGAAAGTGACTGAATTAGTACAGAAAGCATTGTTTTGGACCAAGGATCAATGGCTTTCAGTACTCTTTACTGGCGAGTCCAGATTTGCCCAGCAGAGCGACTCAAGATGGAAGCTGATCTGGAAGAAACAAGAGAATGTCACCATCTATAAACTATCTTCGAGACACTAACACTAATAGAGGAAGGCAGTGTCGGACAGGGCAGGACATTCATTGCACAGATGACTACAGTACTGTGCGAATTAGTTGGGACAAGCGAAGCCTGGAGAACCTCTTCGATCCGGCCACATCCAGCAATCCCCCCGAAACACCCACCCAAGGTCATGTTTTGGGGATGTTTCACAGCTTCCGGGCCACAGACGCTTTACCCCATTGAAGGAATGATGGACAGCAAAAGTTCATAGGCGTTCTGGAGATGAAAATGGTCCCAACATTACAGAAGTTGTTTCCTAACAGCGATGGGGTATTTCAACAGGATCTGGCTCCATGCCACAATTCTAAGCTTGCTAAGAACTTCTTTACCCAGCAACATTTGAAGGTATTGGAGTGGCCAGGAAATTCACCCGATCTTATCCCCATTGAAAATCTGTGGGCCATTATTAAAGCGCGTATATCTAAGATGGATGCCCGACGAAAACCAAAATGATAGAAAGTGTCATGAAAGTGTGGTACCACGACCCTGAAGTGAAGGAGATGTGTGGAAAGCTAGTGGCATCATTGGTTGAGAGGGTGAAAGACGTAATTAAAGCTAAGGGGGATCACATTCACTATTAACTACACTATTAAACAAATAAATCTTTTAGTTGTGTCTTTGTTACTGCATTTTCCTATTGTCCCAACTAATTTGCACAGTACTGTACTTGGTTCTTATTCCAATTAGATGATAGTTCTGAGGTACAGAGATAAGGCATTCGACCCACATATGTGACCTTATGCAGGTTCAATAAGGAACATTTTAATTTTGTAGAACGATAATACCCATCCCCACAGAGCTAGGCTGGTTTACCAATAACCAGAGGTAAACACCATCAGCCGTATGAAGTTGTCAGCACGTTGTCCCGACCTCAGGCCCATAGGGCATGCTTAGGATGTTTAGGAAGGCGTGTTATATTCTTCGATTTCTTTCTCCGGATCCACTACGAACTGCAAGCGGTCCTTGTATGTGAATGGCCACTCATACCAATTAAACTTTTGGATAACCTCATACACAGGAAAAGGCATCGTTGTGAGGCTTGTTTTGCTGTGGGAGGTGATTACGCACCTCATTAGCCCTCAATTTGTGAACCAACTGGGATGCCAGTTTTCAATATTTTGACACCATTGTGACAGTTTTATTCAGACTTGAGATGGTGAAACTTTTGTTACACTTTCATATCAATTCAACACTTCGACGACCGTTTCTCACCAGCTTTCTTTCAAATTGGTAGAGCAATATTTGTCAATTGCTTTTATTCTGATCCATTTTTTGTTATGGCTTTGAACGTTGACGACACCGCTACTAACGAAACGGGGGGCGGGGGTGGCTCAGTCGGTAGCGCGCCAGGCTCGTAATCTGTAGTTCCCAGATTCGAGTCCCAGCTGGGTCAGCGTTGAGATTTATCTCCGCAAAATTCCCCGCCCTGCCCACGGTCAGTAGGGGACACCGATGGGCTTGAAAAGGCCGCCGTCCGTCGGATGGGACGTTAAGCCGTGGCCTCGTGTGCGGGAGAGCCATAACCTGTGCACGTTAAAGAACACGCTGGATGGCCTTGATGGGAGGCTACCACCTGTCTCCCAACAGCTGTTCCAGTGGGTCCCCTCCCCCAACCTTCTCTGAGCCTTCGGGGTCCATGTGACCTGGCCATTTAGCCCATGGTGTGCAAAAAAGTGCCGCTCAGAGGTAAAACAACCCAGTCCAACTAACGAAACGGCTTATCCTCCGATTATTAGAAATTGTTAATCACCTTCAGTTTTAGGTACTCCGACACGACGGCGACTTAAAATATACTTTTCGTCTTGCTTACGCTATGTTTCGGGAACTGTATAATTTCTAAATAACCAGGCTGTATTCATAAAAAATTGAAGGTGCCCATTGCTTTATACTGTTGACTGTAGCGCACGAGTGTAGGCAACAGAGGATTGAGAGCACCTGACATGTCATCAGGAGCTGTGGGTTCGGGTTCGGTTCCTACCCAGATCAAGAACTTTTCCCTCTATACTCAGGATTCTTCATAGATTCACATGCATTTGCTTCTTATTAGAAAACAAGTTGAACTATTTACTTTTATTTTTTAATTGCAGTGTTTAGTAAAATCTATGTTCAAAATTACGATTTTACTTTTGATATCGTTACTGCTGTGCTTGTTTCGAATGCAGACTTGTTACTATTTCACCAAAATATGTACATTTATAATAAATAAAGTTAAGAAAAATGATAAATTTAAACACTACGTCTGTATTCATTTTATTAGTATAAAAGCAAAGTTCGTTAGACATCAGGAATGTTTCCCTTTATAATATTATTTTTTAGAGGAAAAATAACGAGGCTTCCAATACGATGCAGTTTTTAAGAACCTAGCCATGTTGTTAGTGAGGTCAACTGTCAATGAAAGTAAAAACATCTCTAATGTACTGATGAGGTCCATTGTTCGACTAAATTAAACAGAAGTATACAATCCAACTCTTTTTTCTGACATCCTCGGATAGCAATGGTACAGAAACGATTATCCGAGGTACTGAACTGTTTCATTTGCGCATGTAGGTAAGTAAGGCTGTAGGTAATATCTGGCAACGATTTTTTTAGAAATCAGTGATCTGGCAACGATTTTTTTAGAAATCAGTGATATGGCAACCTTCGTGTCACGTGACACGAAGGTTGCCAGATCACTGATTTCTAAAAAAAAATCGTTGCCAGATATTTTTTCTGAATTCTGTAATCAACCATAGTGTTCGGAAACTTTTTTGAGCGACTGTATAGATAAACAAAATGAATTATTGTGTTTCATATGCAATTCTAAACAAAATAAGTTTTTCTTAGTGCCAAAGTGCTAACACGAAATAAAACGAGGAAAACATTTAATTGTTTTTATTATTCGTGAATGCAAGTGAAGCAGTTGCCAATTAACAAGGGCAGTTAAACTCTCATTATCGCATAAGAAGTGTTTGCAGCAACGAAGCGTTTTTCCGACTGATAATTTGTAAAACGAAAAACAGATGTCTCGACCAGATGAGAGAGTTGAAACTCTCGCAAGCGGAATCGTCAGTTTCGACACAAAGAGCGAATTTCAGGAGTTTTCCTAGAATAGCCGTTTTCGAGGGTTTTTCCATGCAATGAGAAATTGTAGACCAGGGACTGTCAGACTAAAGAGGTTCAAACCCCTAATAGAGCATAAATATTTTCAGATTTGAGTTGGATTGCGTTGTTTTACCTCTGAGCGGCACTTTTTTGCACACCATGGGCTAAATAGCCAGGTCACATGGACCCCGAAAGCTCAGAGAAGGTTGGGGGAGGGGACCCACTGGAACAGCTGTTGGGAGACAGGTGGTAGCTTCCCGTCAAGGCCATCCAACGCGTTCTTTAACGTGCAAAGGGTATGGCTCTCCCGCACACGGGGCCACGGCTTAACGTCCCATCCGACGGACGGCGGCCTTATCCAAGCTCATTGGTGTCCGCTACTGACCGTGGGCAGGGGGGGGGGGATTTTGCGGAGATAAATCTCAACGCTGACTCAGCTGGGACTCGAACCTGAGAGTTACAGATTACGAGCCAGGCGCGCTACCGACTGAGCCCCCGCCCCAATATTTTCAGAAGTCTGTGATCAGTGATGCAATATAAATGTAAAGTTAAATGATACAAGTGATCCAGCCGTCTTCCTCTAGATATTTTTAACGTCGGCCGTTAGTTTGTAAAGGCTGAAGAAATCCCTTTTGAAAGAATTACGATATTAAATCATTTTCTTCCATTCGTCCAATAATATGCTTTTTTCTTGTCCTCCGATTGATAATTAAAGGAGATGAAGTCGTAGCGAATTATAGCAAAGTCATCTTTCCTTAAGAATGAAACTAATCCGATTTATTTGCGAGAAAAATAATTATTATAGCAAAAGAGCAAAAATAATAACTGAAAATCAATCTTTACAGCCATAAGATAAACAGAAGGAAATTGCGATGATATCCTAGAACCACGCACAACAGAAAATCAATTGCTTTTGTCGAAGTAACTTTCCTGCAAAAGCAACGATTACTTAGAGCTCGCGTCTCTGATTTCTCGAAGACAATTAAATTTCCTCATCTGATGCATCCTGCAAGACAGGATATTAATTCTGCATGTATCACAAGTATTAATATTCTGCTTTCTCGACGCCCAAAGGATCGAGAAGGCAAAACCTCAGCAACACATGCAATGAGACTTACGAAATTATGTGGCCTTTTTTTCCTCCTTGATGTACGAAATTAATAACTTTGCTTGGAGACCGAAGTTATAATTACGCCGCAGGCATACAGTTGCACTAGCGGGTGACGGTTTCGGGCTGGTGCGGGTACGAGAAATGAAGAGGAGACAGAAACCGGGAGGGGGGGGAGGTGATGAAGAGAATGGTTTCCATGGTAACTATGCAACAGAGCACCCAATGCAGCGGAAGAGAGTGGCTTTGTGATTCTCGGTCCCTGACCTTCATAGGTGACAATTCCGTCGAGGTCAGAGAATGTGCCCCACCTTATGGGTGAGCGGATGACGTCTGCGATTGACAATACTCCGAGTGCGGATGGGTGCACAGAGGCGCGCGCCGCGGCAGGGTATGCTGGAAAATGATATCAGTGCGCGGCCAGCGGAAGGAAACGGGATTGCCTTTCTCTCTCTTCTGAATTACAAAACGGAACTCTTTGATTTATGTGCTGCCAAATCAGAGACTACGAACTTTTAGCACTATTCTTCGAGTTTGATTGTGGTGTAAATAATTTGGAATAGACAATACTTCAGCAGTTTCATCGGCATTGCAGATGAGTAATAATAAATAATAAATACCTCCTCAAGCAGCTGCTTGCCAGAGAAATCTGACAAGAGCCTGTCAGTTTAATACGCCATAGTAGAGGGATCTGTGAAGATGGCTGGTCCTCAGCAGATTTTTTGCCAACTGCACGCGGTGTTCCCAGGTGGTCACCCTCCCAGGTACTGACCGGGCCCAAAGCTGCTTAACTTCGGTGATTGGACGAGAACCGGTGTTTTCAGCTTGCTATTGCCGTTGGCTTGCAGATGAATATGGGAATATATTTACGAGTCCGATCTTATCTGTGATGGGGTCGAACCATTTTGAAAAATTTTTGATTTCGAACCAATTAGGAAAAAATACTTGTCTGATACATCACAAAATATTATACAGGCAGCTAAACTATTTTTTCATTCTTTGCATTATACACTATTACATACTTTAAAATAATTGTGATCATTAAAAATAAAATAAAAAAAATATCGCCTCAAGCAGCTGCTTGCCACAGAGGTCTCACAGGAGCCTGTCAGTTTACACGCCACAGTAGAAGGTCTGTGAGGATGGCGAGACCTCAGCAGAAAAACAACAGAAACATCCGTGCCTTATCCGAAGCTCGAACCCAGGTCTCTTTGATCAGTAGCCATGCGCACTAACCACTTGGCCACTGATGAGAAAATTATAATGTCTATTTTTTTGGAATGAAAAATGCTTGCAATTTCGGCGGTAGCTAAAAATTCTTGAGAAACATGATTATAAACACTAAGAGCGATTCATTAATAGAAGAATGAGTTGGGTTGAGTTGTTTTACCTCTGAGCAGCACTTTTTTGCACACCATGGGCTAAATGGTTAGGTCACAAAGATCCCGAAGGCTCAGAGAAGGTTGGGGGATTGGACCCATTGGAACAGCTGTTGGAAGACAGATGGTAACCTCCCGTCAAGGCCATTCAGCGGGTTCTTTAACGTGCACAGGGTATGGCTCTCCCGCACACGTGGCCGCGGCTTAACGTCCCAACCGACGGACGACGGCATTTCTAAGCCCATCTGTGTTTCCTACTGACCGTGGGCAGGGCGAGGAGTTTTGCGGAGATAAGTCTCAACGCTGATCCATCTGAGACTCTAGAAGAATGAGAATAACTAAAATAAAATCCCGAGGTAAATGGGGATTATTTTAAAATACTTCCGACTGTTTAAAATTTTGAAATTATAATTAAAAGAAATTATTTATCTTACTTATTGTTTTGCCATTAAAAGTAAAAAATGGATAATAATTTAAATTATAACGAGCCCTAGCTGATTTCTAATTGGAAGTGCAAATAGCTCAGTAACATAATTTACACAACTTAGACCTGATATACAGATTATTTATTAATTTTGGACTTTATGGTAAATGTTCATTAAAACTAATTTCAATCGAAATTAATTTTTGGCACAGATATTTTTATTTGGCTTGCAAAATGAAATTAATTTTCAAACTTGATACAGATTTTGTGCTATTTTTATTTTATGCTTTTAATTCGATAAATGTTTTCAATAATTTAAAAATTCGGTTCACTTTAGAACAAAATTAATTAAGAAAAATTAAAATTTGAAGGCAAAGGTTATTTTCCAGGATTAGGATGTTTTATCTCTGAGAGGTACTTTTGTGCACACAGTGGGCTAAATAGCCAGATCACAAGGACCACCAAAGGCTCAGCGTTGGTTAACACGAATGGGATTCAATGAACAGATGTTAGGACACAAGACAGTAGTCTCCCTGTCAAGGCTAGGTAGTGTATATTTTCCAGGTTGCAAGTGCATATTTTTCATTGATATGATGTATGGAACTGTCTTCATCATTTAAACTGAGGATGTTACTATTCGAAGCAGATTTACAAAGAATACAATTGTACAATTACAAATAGTACAATTTCCTTAAAGAAGATTTCCTTTTAGACTTCAATCAAATGGTGAGGTTTGTACTTCATAGGTGGTGTGGCATAGTGTCAGGGACAATAAATCTCTTCAGATTAAATCGGCCGAGAGCAATATGTTTTGAAGGGTAATAGTAAATATAGATATATGTATATGTATAAAATTCGTGAGTCATAAGAAATGACTAAAATTGAAATCTTTTCACAGTAATACAATCTGCTTGGCGACACTATAATAAAACAAGCACAATTGGATAGCTATGGAGTGAGACTAAATTTTTTAGTCTCAGGAGAACTATCTGAACATCAACTGCTGCGCAGTTTCAAAATCTCTCCACGTGCTATTCTCAATATATCACTGATATGGTGAAAAAGAAAAGCAACCGTAGATATCTATCAAATGCATATATCATGATACGTATCTTCGCTTTGCCAAACTTTCGTACTGATTTTTCTTAATTGCTCAATAAATAAAGACAAACTCACAAAGGTGCAGAAACATCAGGGTGAGTTTGGAAAAGATAATCCACTAATACCTTTTCAGATAAGGGCAAACTTTATTGTCATCCTAGTGTGTTCTTTTATCATACTAGATGACATTAAACATCCTCATGTGCAGCATGAACACAGATGATCATGTGCAGCATGATCACAGATGATCATGTGCAGCATGATCACAGATGATCATGTGCGGCATGATCACAGATGGTCATGTGCAGCATACGATTCAGTTGTGTTAATAGAATCATGGCTTAAATTTTCATCCAAGTTCAACTGCGTCGCTTTTATTACAAAGACCAGGGAAAGCATAGAGGCAAGATCTTGAAACAGCAGCAGACCTTTGGGCAGACACTCCGGGTGGATTTACCAATAGGCGGACTATGCAGCTGCTTGGGACCCCTACTACTGAGAAATCTCCAAATTGCTCTGTGAATTTTATGCATTTTGATTACATATCGTGTTTTTGATTATTATTATTAGTGTTATTTAAGTAAAATGCTCATTTTTTAGTAATAGCATAGAAAAATCAAAAATCCCTTCAACTTTCAATTTCAAATCTCTGGACCTAAAAAATCCCTTTATCTTTCAATTTCAAATCCCTGGATCTATAAATATGCTGCCGATTCCTTTAATCCTCCCATTCATCTACGTTAAGAAAGTTCGAGTCCCAGCAGGGTCAGCGTTGAGATTTATCTCCGCAAAATTCCCCGCCCTGCCCACGGTCAGTAGGGGACACCGATGGGCTTGGAAAGGCCGCCGTCCGTCGGATGGGACGTTAAGCCGTGGCCCCGTGTGCGGGAGAGCCATACCCTGTGCACGTTAAAGAACACGCTGGTTGGCCTTGACGGGAGGCTACCATCTGTCTCCCAACAGCTGTTCCAGTGGGTCCCCTCCCCCAACCTTTTCTGAGCCTTCGGGGTCCATGTGACCTGGCCATTTAGCCCATGGTGTGCAAAAAAGTGCCGCTCAGAGGTAAAACAACCCAAAACAACTACGTTAAGAAATGTATAATGATTCCATCTGACGTATAAAGGTAGAAAAAATTAGCGTCTCATCCGATGGACCTCGTTTTCGTTCGTAATACTTGTGAAACGTAACTATGGAAAACCTGAGAAGTTACCCTGTCGCAAATGGTCGACTAGTTAAAGGCAATGTTTTCATATTGCAAATTTCATTCTTCAATATTTTTAAATATTGAAACATCACACCCTAAAAAATATCGAGTCGCTTTACGACCCGATTTTAATTCCTAGAAAAAATACTGCACGGGATTGGCGCGATGTAAAATTGATGCTTGATGTAAAATTGATGATTGATTGCCTTGATGTAAATTTGTGCTGTAAATTCAATTTACATCATGTGTTCGTAAAGCTGTCATTGATACCAAGAATTGATAAATATAAAATATATCTACCGAAAAATATTTATCAAAAATGCCTCGATATTTTATTTGAGATAGTTGTTCAACTATAGAAATTGTGTACTAATTTGTAATGAAAAAAAATATTTTTCTCACAATTTACCCTATAGGTTTAGATAAAGACGTTCCCATATATATTATGCAATAGTGAGCACATTTATCATTCAATTTTTTACATTTAAAATTTTTTATCATCATTTATTCCAATCTCCGAAATGCTACTATTTAAAGTTTGTTATTTTTATTATAAAATGTAGTCAGTATATTAATAAAAACATTTTGGATATATATTTAACGAATCATTTATATATATATATATCAGGAACAATAAAGGACCCAAAATTGGACATTGCGGAATTCCGTAGGATCCACAATGATCAATTTTGTGGATCCTTTTTTCACTATAATTTTTTTTATTTTTTAAATTGTGCATATATCTGATAAGTAAACAATCTAACATAAACCAATAAAGATAAGATAAACCAATATAACCAATACAATAAATATAAAGATTAATCAATCTAACATCATATCTCTAATAGATAATTTCAAACTTTTTTTAAATAAGAGGTGTGATCTATTGCATCGAAGGCCTGAAAAAATCAACATGGTTGCATGATAGTTATTACAGATTTAGTACACTAATACGATATCTATTTACCTGTTTCGTGATTCGGTTTGAGATCTGTTTATTCAAGGGAATTCTCGATAACATCTTCAATTGATTTCACAGACATTCTTTGCAAGGGTGTTCAGAAATGTTTATGACGACAACAAGGCAACAGGCAATATTCAAGATAGGAGTGTAGGATTCCTTTCAACAAACTCTCAAGCCATTAAAAGGTTGAACAATTCAAAGCACTATCTCTATGATCAGAAACGAGGATCGTTTATATGTCTAGAGTACCAGAGAATCGGTTTTGCAGTTCTGCTAGAGGACACCAGGAGTAATAGACGAGAATTCTGCTTCGGGCATTCGTTATTAAACTTCTACAATATTTCCTTCAGTATTATCTGAATTTCATTTCTGGTATAAACTAAATATCACACCTTATGCTCGTAGGACTGCAACCCTTTCCCTCGTTCGGTACGTTGGAAGAATCGTTATTATTTCGTGTTTAATTTGGAATATGACGCAGTTATCGAAGTCCGATAGCTCTATTACATTTCCATTTTTTTAGTGGCTGAATTCATTACATTTCGCGCTCTTGTATCTACCCATTTTCGGTTACCTGTTTCACACATTGTATCGGGTTTGAATCAATTCAAACCTTCTATTAAAAAGTATTGGCATACATTACGTGGTATACGATGCGATATTTCCCTGGTTAGCTCATCAAAGCAAGCTGAGTATTATCGATTAGCAATAATGCAATAGCTATGCGACATATTTAAAAATTGCGCTCTTACAGAGAGCGAAATCATTCGCTTAGCTGGCAAGTTATGTATGGGGTGAAACTGCTAGTCGTGTTAAATGATGCAGATAAAAAATATTAACACATATCAAATATTTATTTACTAGAAGATATATAAGCATCTATATTCTGCATATGAAATTTCGGGTGTAGTTTTCCTTATATTCCTATAAATATTCTAAAATATTGTACTAAATTTATTATTGAGATTCTCTCAACATTTTTTGGTTCAAGAATTTCGTTTTTATTTAATTTCGCTGCTCGAAAGTTTCGTTTTTCGCACGATTCGAAGTGGAGAGAGCAACAAAATGGTCCTCGTGATCCCGAGAGGCAGGGCAGCTGCCAGCTTCACTCGTGCCCTGCGTGACTCACCCAGTCAATGTTCTAATGTGGGGAGGGGTGGATGACGGATAGTCACGTGAGCAGACACGCCGGCTCCATTGCACCCTGCTGTCAGAAGCGATCTGATTATGGAGCCCGCCATAACGATTGGGTCCACGCAGCGATGATGCAATGATCGCTCTTTGAAACGCAGCTGCAACCACATAGGTTCGAGGCAGATGCATCGCTTACCTCGCTATTGCCTGACAGTCGAGCGAAGAGTCACAGATCGACTTTATCAGTGACTGCAAGGGTAAAAATGAAATAAAAAGTATTTCCGTTTCTTTACTATTTCTCTAATATCTCATTTGCATTACAGAAGTTTTGAATCGTTGGAGATATTTTGTGTTCTGCTGTTCAGTTGTTTCTCTCGTATAGACCAGTGGTTCTCAACCTTTTATGCTTCACGTACCCCCTGGAAATGTGTATTAACTAGCCTACCCCTTGTATAGATAGATAAAACTATAGTTATAGTATAACAATGGTTATTTTTACTTTGTTACTAAATCTAGCGACTTTTGAGCTCTCACGGCGTACCCCCAAAAATTTACTGCGTACTCCACATTGAGAACCTTAGTCATAGGCGTCCGCAGAGGGGGTCAAACGGGGCACTTGTCCCCCTTGGGATCGAGTAAAGAATTCCACAAATTATAATCGTAACAATTTAAACGTAATTGATTTATATACATTATTTATGTGTTTTTGTATTGATGCAATACTGTATTCTATAATCTACTTGTAAAAAAAAAACCCTAAAAAATTATATAATTAAGTAAAAATTTATTGATGTAATTATTTTTCTCCAAGCTTTGCCCCCCCCCCTGGAAAATTTTCTTCGGACGCCCATGCCCCTAGTATAGACTAATCTGGCACTGTAAACTATGAAAATAGTAAGGTTACAATGACCCTAATGCTTAGTTTAAGTCTAGGTAAGAAGAATCGCTGGAGACGAGTCAAAGTCATTTAATTAAGTTTTAAATGTCCCAGCACATGCTTGTGAATGACGTATATATTTGATATATTGTTATGACATCGCCAATACTTCTCATAATATATCAATGCATCGGATCGTTTGAACTGAGCTAGTCGGAGCCTGTGTAGCTGTGAACATGGGACTGTTATCAGAAATAGTATGGTAACAAGTGTAAACCTGCGCTGGCTGCTGACTTTACATTTTGGAGCAGATATAATTCTCTTGCAAATTGCTCACAAACCACCTTATTGAAATAATATAATCTGAATAGCAGACTTCTATAATAAATACGTATTTAAGGTTTGCAAATGACAGTCTGCTAAAAACGAGGTTGCACTTGTTAAACAGTGGTCAACCTAAATAGCTTTGAAAATGGATAAATAGTTTCCAAACAATACCTTCTTCTGTCAAAATCTATCTTTAAGATTCGCCTTTTTTTTTCACAATTTGTGATCAGATCTGCAAAACTACTAGCTTATCTACAGGTTATGACGGAATAAACATCCATGCCATCACTAGCACTCGAACCCGGACCATAGCAGTTGCAATGTTATTGCCAGCCAAATGCGATATCACTACGCCATTATGCTATC
This sequence comes from Ryuthela nishihirai, assembly GCA_038380435.1. NCBI lineage: Eukaryota > Metazoa > Arthropoda > Arachnida > Araneae > Heptathelidae > Ryuthela > Ryuthela nishihirai. Next base: position 16,813,540 of record JAWZYU010000001.1, on the reverse strand, counting down.
GAGGATTATGGAGGGGGGAGTGCAAGTGCCCCCCAGAAAAACTGGTCAAAAAATTAATTTAAGGATAATATACCAAAGTTAATTTTTTGCCTTTAAAGTAATGCATATCTCTGTTGTTTTTCTTTGCGTTTTCTTTTGTTTGTCGGAAATATTTTATTATTTATTACGAAAAAACATTTATCACTCAAAGATAAGGACTATTGCATCCATATAATATATATCCAATACATATATATATATACATATATCTAATATATATGTATCCATATAACAAGTTTGAAAAACCAGTTACAACAATACTTCCATTTTATCATTTTGCATTTTCTAAAAAAACCAAACCGATAAAATGTGTGCCAAAGTTTTCCAGAGTTCTAGAAATAAAAATAAATTAATCTTGATGAAGGTCCCATTTGCATTAACATCATTGCAACATTGAAGTTACTTTTCTATTGTTCCGTAAACTGTTTAAACTGCCATCCGACGTGCAGAGGCATTCCTGAATCCCACATCTTTCTCTCCATGTGAAGATAGGATTCAGAAGACAGGGTATAATCTAACGTTAGGCTTGCCATAGTTTTCATCAGCTAATCCCGGACTCTTGTCGAGCAGAGCCGGGGATGACAGGGAAAAGGATGTGACCAAAAGTTTTTGAGTGTCAAAAATGTGAATAGCAAAATGTTATGGACATTAAGGTATAAATAAAATCACTCTGTATTTACCCAATTTGGTAGTTAAATAAAATGAAAAGGAATAGAGTGGAAAAAATAATGCAAAAAAATTACTTATCGTATTAACAACATACATATTAACATTATATACTAACAAATTAATATTCTTAAAATTCCAAACCAGTTTTCTCCCTGCACTGTTGGATTTTGTGCAATACCCAGGGACAATTTCGCAGTTGAGAGTGTTTGACTTTATCTCTAAGGAGCATTCTCTTCTTGATGCCGAACTAAACATTCTTTGGCCGAACTAAACAGATAAAATGTTGATACTTCAGCGACGAAAATTTAGAATCCTGGATATTTTAAAGTCCCGGACAAAATACCGGACGGATATTGAAATCCTGGACACTCCAGATCAATCCCGGACATATGGCAAGCCTTTCTAACGTGTTTCTTCAGCTGGTATGTTCGCAAAATTAACCCTGTAACTGGCAACTGAAATAAGTTCTTGCTTTGTTCGATGACAGGGAAAAGTGAGGCCAAAGTCGACATAGTACGTACAGTCGCTCAAAGAAGTATCCAAACACTATGGTTGATTACAGAATTCAGAAAAAATACCTGGCACCTGGCAACGATTTTTTTAGAAATTAGTGATCTGGCAACCTTCGTGTCACGTGACGTGACACGAAGAACCAGTTAGACCAACCTTCGTGTCACGTGACACGAAGGTTGCCACATCACTAATTTCTAAAAAAATCGTTGCCAGATATTTTTTCTGAATTCTGTAATCAACCATAGTGTTCGGATACTTTTTTGAGCTACTGTACATAACACTAGACGAGGTTTCATTTGCTGATGATTTGCCAAAATCTTATCAAATTTTAATTGAACCTAGACGGACCCTACAGTTTTCAATTTTATACACTGTTACCGTAATTTCTATTTAATATTTCTTGGCATATAAGTGTAGTTTTCTTAACCATATTTCTCTAATTAGTTTGTAACAGCAAAGACGTGTTACTGTGTAGTTTCCTATCACAAAACTTCAATCAATAAACTAATTCTGTGTTAAACTTTTGGTCTAATGGTCATCCATCAGAGGTTTATTGATCCATAAAATTGTTTTGTGGTTGAAATCTTTTCCTTACCAGTAGTACTTACCAGTAGTCTTTACCAGTAGTCTTTACCAGTTGTGTACCAATAGCGGTTCGCGACTGGAAAATTGTCGGTGGCACTTTGACTAGCACAGGCAGGGCCCGATTGTAGGAAAAAGTTTTGGAAAGATGCCTGATATTGAACTGAATGGGAACTGAAAAGACGTTCCACATACACATATTATTTTTTTTTCAGCTGATCTGAAAATGCATCATTTAACAAAGAATTTCGAAAAATAATAATAGATTCGGAAGATGTTCTTTTCCTTTCTACTTAAGTTTAGTATTTGCCCCTTCGCTGTAATTATTGCCTATATTATAAATATGTGTTTATTTTTCATCCCTCTTCTAGTGGTATTTTGAAAAATTATTCGCGAAAAATATGTCTATTATAGTCCTATCAGAATAATATGATTATTACAGTCGTATCAGAATAATATGACCACCTACCTAATAATACGAATGGTAGGTGGTCATATTATTCTGATACGACTGTGTATATGGGGTTATTATTTCCTTATATCCTTTTGATTATAAATTTATATTTGTTATTTAAACTGAATTACTTGTAGTAAATTATCACTTGAAAAGTTGTCTATTTTCGTTATGTATAATTTAAAATTTTGATTTATTATATATTATTAGATATATTAATTTATTTACAATGAATTATAAAAAAGTGATATGGTAATAAAATGAATTGTAAAAATGTGACTAAAAAGTATCAAACCGCAGACTTTTGAATTGCAAATTAAAAAGCCAACCTACTGAACCGACTGCACTAAGCACTGCTGATGAAATGTTTTGTTAAAATGTGTTATTAACATTCCGTTTAGAGACCAAATCTTCAACACACTTTATATTGTCATACTAACGTTCTTCTTCCTTGAAAAAAATAAAAATGTTGGCAACCCAGTTCAGTTCAAATATATTCTGCCAGGAACATTTAGACCTTTTGAGCCTGATACAGTCAAATGAAAATTTTCACTAAGTTGGGTTGGGTTGTTTTACCTCTGAGCGGCACTTTTTTGCACACCATGTGCTAAATGGCCAGGTCACATGGACCACGAAGGCTCAGAGAAGGTTGGAGGAGGGGACCCACTGGAACAGCTGTTGGGAGACAGATGGTAGTCTACCGTCAAGGCCATCCAGCGTGGATGGTTCTTTAACGTGCACAGGGTATGGCTCTCCCGCACACGGGCCCACGGCTTAACGTCCCATCCGACGGACGGCGGCCTTTCCAAGCCCATCGGTGTCCCCTACTGACCGTGGGCAGGGCGGGGAATTTTGCGGAGATAAATCTCAACGATGACCCAGCTGGGACTCGAACCTGGGAACTACAGATTACGAGCCTGGCGCGCTACCGAATGAGCCACCCCCGCCCGTTTCACCCTTTTCACTGAAGATTTGGTAACAAATCTTCAATTACCGGTTGTGCTGATAGTATCAGCCAACTGTCATTGTCACAAGCCACTCTAAATCAAAGACCCACCTCCTGCAGTTAATTATTTTGTATTTCAGCGCTTGCGCATTTGTGTAATCGCTGTAATAGGTAACGTTAAAATTTCAATCGTTGGCCATAATGGAAAAATTCGCATTTTATAAACTAAAGCAGAAGACGACATAGTACTGATTCACAAAATGAATCCAATGATTGTCTACATAACACGTCAAATAATGATTATGAAAATAATGTAAAAGTGATATTATTTTGATTTAGATATGAAAAATAATGAATGGTAAATTTGAAATTCGTTTATTATTCCATATGATTATTTTTAGTGCCGCATTTCCACAGGTGGCCTAATGAACGAGCCACCTCTTTCTTTTATTGAAATTACGTACCTTCTACACCTGACTTTTGCAATGCGAAAAAATCTCGTTTTGGGGGATACATGATATATATGAAACGAGAATCTCAAGTCATTTAAAGTTTGTAACAGACGAAGAAAAAATGCACATTTCTTTCATTAGTATAAGATAAAACTCATTGAAATTTCTTGTGACTTTGCTGTTTAACTCTAACCTTTTATGTACACAATGGGTTAAATGACCAGGTAACAAGGATTCCAAGGGCTTAGAGAAGGCTGAGAAAGAAATCCACTGGACAGGTGTAAGGAGACAGATGGATTCTTCTTATCACCCAGCGCGTTCTTTAACGTGCAATGTGTATAACTCACCTACGCACGGTGCCACAACCTAACGTCCCCATCTGACGGACAATGGCCTATCGGTGTCCCATTCTTCACAGAGGGAATAATAATAAATAAATAAATAAATAAATAAATAAATACCCCCTCAAGCAGCTGCTTTGCCACAGAGGTCTGACTGGAGCCTGTCAGTTTATATGCCATAGTAGAAGGTCTGTGAGGATGGCAGGACCTCAGCAGAAAAACGACACATACATTCATGCCTTACCCGGGGTTCGAACCCAGGTCCCTTAGATCAGTAGACAAGCACGCTAACCACTCAGCCATAGAAGGCGACAAATGGGAGGATTCCCTTTAGGCAGTCCAGGGTGTACTTTATCGCCTTATTGACTCTTGTTCTACAAAACACACAAAATTCATCGCCCTACACACGGTCAGTAGGGGACACCGATGGGTTTGGAAAGGCCGCCGTCCATCGGATGGGACGTTAAGCCATTGGGGGCGTCTGCGGAAGAGACATATCCTGTGCGCGTTAAAGAACACGCTGGATGGCCTTGACGGGAGGCTACCATCTGTCTCCCAACAGCAGTTCCAGTGGGTCCCTCTCTGAGCCTTCGGGGGCCATGTGACCTGGCCATTTAGCCCATGGTGTGCAAAAAATGCCGCTCAGAGATAAAAACAACCCAACTCTACAAAACGCAGCACCACGACTAACTTCTTATCCGACCGTGGCGATTATTCCAAGTTCATGGGCTCCTTAACTCACAGAAGGTAAATTGAGGATTAACGGAAAAATATAATAAAAATTACATGCGATTGAAATAAATCAGAACAATCATAACTTAGAATATAGAAACTGACATTGGCGATGACGTAATCAATTGTGTGTAATAGGTAAGAAGGCAAAAATCCTCCGTGTCTAAAAATTCGGTTCCAAAACGTAGGATTGGATTGTTTTGGTTCTGAGAGGCACATCTTTTGCCACAATGGGCTAAATGGCTAGGTCACAAGGGCTTAGAGAAGGTTGGGGGAATGAGATCCACTAGACAGATGTTAGGGGACAGATGGAAGCCTCCCATCAAGGTCATTCAGCGTGCTCTTTAACGTGCACAGAGTATGGCTCTCTTGCATACTGTGCATACATGCCCAATCGTGTTTCCTTTCTCACTGAATACAGGGTAGGAACTGGCGGATAACATCTCAACATATGTACAGTTGAGATTCGAACCTGGAAACATCAGACTGAGCTTGGCACGTTACTGAGTGAAAGATTTACGTTACCGATCCCACCCTCCAAGAAAAAAAAATAGGGAGCCATCAATTTGTTTAGTTTTACAAAAAAGAATGAGATTGAATGTAATCAAGTGCAATTGAACCTCTAAAGGATATAAATTACAATGTACTTTAGAAAGAAGAGTGAGATCGATTTTTCTTGCATTTCTTTTCATTTCAGCATCTGAGAATGAACATCAGATACGAGATTCACGATTCATTCAGTTCCAACGATTTTTGTACGAGGGTAAAGGAAGCTGAAACTGCACTCTTCCATCTGGGCCCTGAAAAGAAGGCAAACATAGTAGCAATACAAAGTAGAAGCGTGCCCCTGTTTTGTTTCCTTCATTCAAAATGTTTGAGGTTAGAGCGAATACAATATTAAGTTTCATTTCTTTCAACCTAATTAATATCAAACGATCCCCTGTAAAAGGGAGCAGCGATAGCTCAGACGGTAGCATGCCAGGCTCGTAATCTGCTATTCCCAGGTTCGAGTCAGTTGGGCCAGCGTTGAGATTTACGTATATCTCCACAAAAACTCTCCGCCCTGCCCACGGTCAGTTGGGTTGGGTTGTTTTACCTCTGAGCGGCACTTTTTTTCACACCATGGGCTAAATGGCCAGGTCACATGGACCCCGAAGGCTCAGAGAAGGTTGGGGGAGGGGACCCACTGGAACGGCTGTTGGGAGACAGATGGTAGCCTCCCGTCAAGGCCATTCAGCGTGTTCTTTAACGTGCACAGGGTATATCTCTCCCGCACACGGGACCACGGCTTAACGTCCCATCCGACGGGCGGCGGCCTTTCCAAGCCCATCGGTGTCCCCTACTGACCGTGGGCAGGGCGGGGAATTTTGCGGAGATAAATCTCAACGCTGACCCAGCTGGGACTCGAACCTGGGAACTACAGATTACGAGCCTGGCGCGCTACCGACTGAGCCCCCCCCCCCCCCCCGGTCAGTAGGGGACACCGATGGTCTTGGAAAGGCCGCCGTCCGTCGGATGGGACGTTAAGCTATGGAACTGTGTGAGGGAGAGCTATACCCTGTGCACTTTAAAGAACATGCTGGATGGTTTGAGTGCAAAAAAGTGCCACTCAGAAGTAAACCAAACTCTTGCAAATAAAAAAGTTTATTATTCGTGGGCTTGAGGTTCTTAAAAATATTCGGCCTCTTTTAAATTTAAGAAATGCTTGAGAACTTCCAAACTGATCCATAAAAACCGCAGTTATTGATAAGGCTTTACTAATCTTCAATAAGCGAAAAATAAAGTTAAAAAACTGCAATAGAGAATCAAGATTTTTTTCTTGTTCTTCCAGCGACGCAGAGGTTTATAAGTCATTGATAACAGCACGCAGTTAGGGCAGAGAGAAAGAACAAAAAAAATCCCTGCTTGATAATCAGACCCATTAGGCAAACTAAACTGTCATTTTTAAAAAATGCGATCTAACGAAGCAGAAGTTTGATCGTTTGACAATGATTAAGTATGGAGAAGATTTGTGTCATAAGCTTGTGATCCAAATAATGGATGACATCGCAGCAGGCAGAAGATGAACAGCCAACAGCTACGACTGAAGGTTTCGCGTTGCAGCTTAGAAAAGATTTCCAAAAATTGCTCGCATCGTGATTCAACGAACAACATTTAAAAAAAAAGGCAACAAAATTGGTGAAAACCGATACGAGACTTTCTTTTACATTTGTACTTACTGATGTGTTTTTTTTCTCGCGTAATTAGGGGGAGAGCTGGAAGAGGGAAAAACTCAGGAATCAAACAAGCAGACAAAAGTCTATGTTTTGAATGATTCGGAAAAATTGAACTGTGTAAATTTTATCTGAAGCAACATCATTCTGAAATTTACGAACAGGCAATAAAGTTTTGATGTTGAAAATAATCCTACTGTAGGAATATAGATTTCCAAGAGCGCCTGTATGTATTTATACAAAGGAGTTAGAAATCGCAGAGCTAGTTTTTTTTTTAATTTTTTACTTGTAGAATAGTAAGTGAGGTGTATATTGCAACAGTGCTGAAGAATCATAATGCAATTTCTCTCGTACAGTCGCTCAAAAAAGTATCCGAACACTACAGTTGATTACAGAATTCGGCAAAAATATCTGGCAGCGATTGTTTTAGAAATTAGTGATCTGGCAACCTTCGTATCACGTGACACGAAGGTTGCCAGATCACTAATTTCTAAAAAAAAATCGTTGCCAGATATTTTTTCTAAATTCTGTAATCAACCGTAGTGTTCGGATACTTTTTCGAGCGGCTGTAACTATGGTAATTGAACTTATTGCCTATGTCCCGGTAGTGAAGATTTGAAAATTATATACCCGTTGGAACATGTTGAAATCATTGAACAATCACAAATGCATATATATTACTACCAGGGAATCAAGCTGGATCTGATTTTTATTTATGGTGAACCCAGTCTTTCGTTTAACAAGGACCTTATTTTCTAACAAGAGCCATTTGTTTTAAATGGATCCTTTTTGTACAAGAGCCGAACCCAGTCTTTTCCTACATAAATTCCAGTTTTTTTTTTCATCTTGGACCTCAGTTTTTTTTTATAAACTTGGAGTTCAATCTGTTTTAAGAAGGGTTTCAACGTTTTTTAACCTAATTAAGTTTTGAAGTATTAGCCTCCCCCCTGCGCTATTGTGCTACACTGCAGGGGAGGATAACTTATTTCTTATCTAAAATACGTTCGTTAAAGTTCAAGTGTCTGTGAGGATCTCGCAAATTTTTGCAAATTCAAAATACACGATTCCATAAAATTACAATCTGCAAAGAAAATGGCAACTTCACTTAATACTACCTCTAACTAAAATGTAACACACTTTTGTGATTAAAATACTTCTAACTTAAATGTAGGAAACATTTGTGCTTAAAATATTTAGAAACATTACTTACTTAATATGCTTAAATATGGTAAACATTAGTAAGGAATGATAATTTAAATGTAAAAAATAACTTTTAAGAAAATGCTTAAATACATGACAAAAACTCATATTTCGTTTCGTGAATATTGATTTATTAACTATTTATAAACTCTATGTAATACAATAAAGAAAAAATTCACTCTAGATTCCACATTAGTTCCCATTAGCATGTGGATTCAATTTTACATTAATATAATACATTCAAATATATATTTCCAACTACCATAAAATTAGATTATTGTGCAAGAATGCAATTGATAACACAAAAATTGATATTAATTAATTAATATTTACTATTATTATTTATTAACCAAATTTTTAGCTTTTTAAAGAACTGATGATCACAAAACTTCAAGATCAGATCACTTGGAACATCATTAAGATATCTCCTAGCCAAATAAATATAATGCCTCTCTGTTATGTTCTAGATTCCACATTTATTGTGTAACAATATTGGGTTGGGTTGTTTTACCTCTGAGCGGCACTTTTTTGCACACCATGGGCTAAATGGCCGGGTCACATGGGCCCCGAAGGCTCAGAGAAGGTTGGGGGAGGGGACCCACTGGAACAGCTGTTGGGAGATAGATGGCAGCCTCCCGTCAAGGCCATCCAGCGTGTTCTTTAATGTGCACAGGGTATGGCTCTCCCGCACACGGGGCCACGGCTTAAAGTCCCATCCGACGGACGGCGGCCTTTCCAAGCCCATCGGTGTCCCCTACTGACCGTGGGCAGGGCGGGAAATTTTGCGGAGATAAATCTCAACGCTGACCCAGCTGGGACTCGAACCTGGGAACTACAGATTACGAGCCTGGCGCGCTACCGACTGAGCCACCCCCGCCCCTGAAAATGTGGAGTTTGCAAAGAAGCAATACGGTTACGATACTGGAAATATTCTTAATCAATTAAAAGGCTATTTGCTCTGTATCCTAGTTTCTTAGCGCTTCTCGAGTGCCCGTACCAAGTTCAGTTGCTTTATTCCTGACTCTCTCTTTAACCTTTACTACAGAATGAGTTGGTTGTCCAAGTCAAAAGGACCCCAAAGCTCAGAGCAAAGATTGCGGAGAAAGGAACTTCCTTTTCGCGAGAGATTTTAAAGTTTTGTAAAGACAAGATATAAAATGACTCACGTGCATAGAGAAGACAAAAGGAAAGAAGAAATATTCGCAGATTCATCACTCACCTGTAACAAAAGAAAGGTTTAAAATTAGCAATTTTTAACGTATAAAATAAGATACATTTTAAATACTTTCGAATTTTTTACCATCAATTCGAAAACGAAATGTTTTTAGATTTAATCGACAGTAGTAAATAAACCTCAATATAATTACTTGCTTTGAATTTGGCAAAAGGAGTTCAGTTTTTTTTTGAATAAGATATATGGAACGATGAATCATTAAAATTGGTTGGTTTCGTTTATTGCGTCTTAGAGACATTTATTTTTGTTGCCGAACAGGCTAAACAGCAAAGTCACAAGGATCACAAGATTCAGCACAGTGCTGAAAAATTTCCAGCTTGCAGCATTTAAATTCTTAACAAAGAAATGTTTAGCTGCCAAATTATCATGGAAATCTAAGAGTGAAGGGCAACTGCCCCTTCTGGAAAAATTGATCGAAAAATTAACTTGTGTGGAAAAAATACTTCTTCTTTATATACGCCCAATAGCCAAAACATTATGACCACCTGCCTAATATAATGTTGGTCCTCCACGTACCGCCAAAACAGCTCTTACCCGGCGAGGCACAGACGCTACAAGATTTCTAAAGTGTCTTGTGGTATCTGGTACCAACACGTTACCAGCAGATCCTTTAACTCTTGTAAGTTACGTGGTTGAGCCCTCTGCAGATCGGATATGTTGTTCTAACACAAACCGCAGATACTCCATTGGATTGATGTCTAGGAAATTTGGAGGCCAAGGCAATACCTGGAAATCTTCCTCACGTTCCGCGAACCATTCTCGAACAATCGGGCAGTGTGGCATGGCTCATTATCCTGCTGAAATTAGAAGGGTATACCATTGCTATGAAAGGATGTACCTGATCTGCAATGATGTTTAGGTACGTGGTAGACGTCATAATTTCCTGCACATTAATGACTGGACCTAGGGTTACTTAGCAGAACCTTGCCCAAAGCATTACACTTCCTCCACCAGCTAGTTTTCGCCCCACGGTGCATCCTGGTGCCAACACTTCTCCAGGAAAACGACGCATACTTGCCCGGCCATCCACATGGTGCAACAAGAAACAAGATTCATCGAACCAGATGACCTTCTTCCAATCATTCAAAATCCAGTTTTGATGCTCACGTGCTCATTGTAGGCACTTTCGAGGTGAACCGAAGTTAGCATGGGCACTCGGAGTGGCCTGCGGCTACCTAGCCCCGTTTTCAGCAGAGTTCGATGTACTGTGTGTTGTGACACATTACTCCCGTCACCAGCATTCAAATTACGGGCGAGTTGTGCCACAGTATCTCTTCTGTTGTCTCGTACCATACGGGATAGCTTTCGCTCACCTCTAGCATCGATGAATCGTGGTCGGCCCGCACCTTGCCGGTTGGGTTGTTTTACCTCTGAGCGGCACTTTTTTGCACACCATGGGCTAAATGGCCAAGTCACATGGACCCCGAAGGCTCAGAGAAGGTTGGGGGAGGGGACCCACTGGAATAGCTGTTGGGAGACAGATGGTAGCCTCCCGTCAAAGCCATCCAGCGTGTTCTTTAACGTGCACAGGGTATGGCTCTCCCGCACACGGGGCCACGGCTTAACGTCCCATCAGACGGACGGCGGCCTTTCCAAGCCCATCGGTGTCCCCTACTGACCGTGGGCAGGGCCGGAAATTTTGCGGAGATAAATCTCAACGCTGACCCAGCTGGGACTCGAACCTGGGAACTACAGATTACGAGCCTGGCGCGCTACCGACTGAGCCACCCCCGCCCCACACCTTGCCGGTAGTCCACACCTTGCCGAGGTACTAACCACGGCTGATCGTGAGCATCCCACAAGCCTTGTCGTCTCCGAAATGCTCTGACGCAGTCGTCTGGCCATTACAATTTGGCCTTTGTCACTCACTTAGGTCAGCTGCGTTTCCCATCAGAAAAACAAAAATAACACTGATTAACAGAGCTCAGTATCAGGTGTTATTTATACCGTTTCATGACCTTCATACGCGCCGTCGTTTACCTGCAGTTGCTTCGATTTGCATAAAGATGCGGTCATAATGTTTTGGCTCTTCAGCGTATATGTGATTTGAATGACTTTATATGAATACTCTTTATGATTAGCATTAATATTCCAAAAGCTGTAAAGGAACATAAAATGATGACTATAATTAATAATCATTCATAAAAAATAGTCAAAATTCATCAACATTGGTAACGTTTTGCTCCCCCTCCTCCCTAAAAAAATTACTGCCGACTTCCAAGAAAAAACTGGGTCCTATTTAATATCTCATCGTTCTGCATTCGGAAGGATTTCAAAACAATCTGTTCTTTTACGGCCTTTAAAGTTCCAGTAAATGTCTTTTAATCAAGGATTGGGTTGGGTTGTGTTACCTCTGAGCGGCACTTTTTTGCACACCATAGGCTAAATGGCCAGGTCACATGGACCCCGAAGGCTCAGAGAAGGTTGGGGGAGGGGACCCACTGGAACAGCTGTTGGAAGACAGATGGTAGCCTCTCGTCAAGGCCATCCAGCGTATTCTTTAACGTGTACAGGATCTCCCAGACACGGGGCCACGGCTTAACGTCCCATCCGACGGACAGCGGCCTTTTCAAGCCCATCGGTGTCCCCTACTGACCGTGGGCAGGGCGGGGAATTTTGCGGAGATAAATCTCAACGCTGACCCCGCTGGGACTCGAACCTGGGAACTACAGATTACGAGCCTGGCGCGCTACCGACTGAGTCACCCCCGCCCCTTTAATCAAGGATATGCTTTATCAAGCGAAGACGGATGTTTTCACATTCATCAGTCTAATATCAGCATTGTTCCTCGATTAACCCAAATAAACTTTATACAAATTGTTTCTAATCATCAATACTATATTTTAAATTATATCTCTATGCAAGAAAGAATTACAGATATACTTTTTGGTAATAAATTCCAGATTATTGAATGTTTGTACGAAGTAACAAATTTTATAGTAAATGATTCCTTCAGAAAAGATTAGTTTCGGGAATTGACAGGTGTAAAAAAACTTATTTATTCGCCTCCAATATTCCAGCAGACTTCTCTGCTTTTGAGTCAGTTGTTTTATATAGTTGACATCTAAGACGAACTGGTAAAGCAACTGCCGCGTAACCAAGAGATCACGTATTCGAATCCTACCGGTGAATTCAAATTTACGTCTTTGATATCATTTAGGTATCCAAGTTCCTATTGATTCACAGGAACCATTGTCTGAACCTCATATTTTTCCTCATCTTTCTATTACTTTTCGCGTGTCATTTGCGTGTTTTTGGATTTGGTCAAACAGCTGTTCAACCATATCAGTAATCCAATTAGAAATTATAATCAATTATATATATATATATACAGTAAATGAAATCTTATGGCCTACTTAGGATACTTACTAGGTACTTTGATATTTTTTCTTCATTATGAGAGTCTCCTAAATGTTTGGCCCCTTAGATTTTCTGATTTCGGATTAGAATTTCAGAATGGTCACGGATGGCCTCTACTCCTGAATGTCTAAGTTAAAGAGTTTAGGTTACGATTTAGGAATTAGTTTCTTCTGCGTATTTAGTTGTTTTAATGTGTTATATGTATTTAAATTTAATTATTGTGTTATATGTATTTAAATACTTCATTAGTAGTAAACAGAGATTTTTTTGCTTCTCCATTAACTTTTTTAAACTTTGGCCCTCCTCCAAATTTTGCTTACTTCTCCCTCGGAAAGGGACGTCTCGGAATTGACCACGTACTTGGCATAAGACATATTTATAATATATCATTGTCTTTCCCTCCACTTAAAAAAAAGCGTAGTTAACAGTTGTTTGTTTATACATAGTCTATATCAGAATAATATGACCACCTACCATACATATACTATGATAGGTGTTCATATTTATTCTGATACGACTGTGTATAGTAGTTCAGAGATTTTCAATTTTTGTTTCTCACGGCACACTAATTTTCGCCATAAATACGCCAACAAACTAAAAATTTAAGTTGGCAACACCAACGAAGATTCGCTCATGCGCAGTTTGCCTTCAATAATTGTCATTTCTGTGGAGTAGTTTTCAAATGCAGACACATTCTGTTCAAGTTCTGACGTACATTGAGGTTAATGCATACGCCGTAGGTGTTAATGGGTATGTTTTATGGGTTGGGTTGTTTTACCTCTGAGCGGCACTTTTTTGCACACCATGGGCTAAACGGCCAGGTCACATGGACCCCGAAGGCTCAGAGAAGGTTGGGAGAGGGGACACACTGGAACAGCTGTTGGGAGACAGATGGTAGTCTCCCGTCAAGGCCATCCAGCGTATTCTTTAACGTGCACAGGGTATGGCTCTCCCGCACACGGGCCACGGCTTAACGTCCAATCCGACGGACGGCGGCCTATTCCAAGCCCATCGGTGTCCCCTACTGACCGTGGGCAAGGCGGGGAATTTTGCGGAGATAAATCTCAACGCTGACCCAGCTGGGACTCGAACCTGGGAACTACAGATTACGAGCCTGGCGCGCTACCGACTGAGCTACCCCCACCCCAAGTTTTATGGGATTTTTGGTTTTAACATTAATCAAAAACTTTCTTATATTAAATTTTAAACGGAAAAAGTTAAATGAAGAATCACTGCAAAAAAGCAGCAATAAAAATTGCTTATAAATTTCCATTTTTCTGCAATATCCGCCGAATTTCTCCGCACACCTTTTAAGGCCACTGCAATAATCCCTCGGGATACGAACAATCGGTTTACGAGTTTTCGCTTCTACGAGGTGCACAAAGCAATATCTACTTTTCGATTAACGAGCCACGGTCTCAAACCATCGGGTTTCGAGAAGTAGAAGCTTATAAACTAAAAAAAATAATTTTAGCTTTGAAAAGAGTGCCCAAAAATGCACAAATTTACTCTTTTAAAATGCAATAAGCATTTGTTTGTGTTATATTCATATTAAGTATTATATTATTGCTTATGCATTTTCCACGTAACTTTAATGATGTAACTATTGCTTATGCATAGGCAATTGACTTAAAATTATAATACAGTAATTGGCTATTTGCGTGAGGACCACTTGGCTACCAGGACAATACGAGTATAAAATTGCATACGCTACTGTACAGGTAACTTCTTCAATTAACAGTGTGGCTTTGGTGATAGCCGGTTTTACAGGGGTTTAAGAATTTCACTTTATATCCGTAATGAATATTTAGGATTTTCATGATTGTTTGTTTACAACTTTTTAGGCTAAGTTCTTGACAAGGAACAACTTTGTCATTCACAAAGTTATTTATTTAGGTGGAATAATCAGAAGTTATAAAAAATATAACCGCAACCGTAAGTGATGATGAAAATCCTGACATTTTATTGTGAAAGCTCACCTCAAACGAATTGAAAATGCTCGATTTGTAATCTGAGAACTATGGCTCAGATCTGTAACGCGCCAGGTTCGTTATCTGCATTTCCCAGGTTCGAGTTACAGCTGGGCCGGCGTTGAGATTTATCTTCGCAAAACTCCCAGGACCTGCCCTCGGTCAGCAGGGGACACCGATGGGCTTGGAAAGGCCAACGTTCGCTGGATGAGACGTAAAGCCGTGCCCCGTGTGCGGGAATACTCTGTGCACGTTAAAGAACGCGTTGGATGGCCTTGACGGGAAGCTTTCATCTGTCTCCTAACAGTTATTCCAGTGGGTCCTCTCCCCCAACCTTTCTAAGCCTTCGGGGTCTTTGTGACCTGGTCATTTACCCCATTGTGTGCTCAGAGGTAAACAAACCCAACTATTTGCTCAACCCTATCCGTCCCGTGGCCGAGTGGTTAGAGCGCCTGGCTACTGATCTACGGGACCTGGATTCGAGCCCCGGGTAAGGCATGGATGTTCGTGCTGTTTTCTGCTGAGGTCCTGCCATCCTCTCAGATCTTCTACTATGGCATATAAACTGACAGGCTCCTGTCAGACCTCTGTGGCAAGCAGCTGCTTGAGGGGGTATTTATTTTTTATGCGTTTTTAGCATTTCCGATACAATTCTTAAGACCGCCATTCATTAATTTTAGAAACTTCCATAACTATTCTAAATGCAGTTTCTGGATAAACAGCGATTAAATCTTCCAGATTACTAGGTAAACTACTTTAGATTTATTGCGCTTTTACGCACGGAATAAATACACTAATCGTGACTCATTTTTAAATTTTCAAAAGTTCAATGTGAAGTCTACATCCTATTGTTAATTTTCCTCTCGATGCGAATCAATTTTTCGCCTTTTGTAATTTTTTCTTCTACTCACGCGTCTCTACCTAAGAATACTTCATAAAGGAAGAAGGCCACGTGATGAGTGCCTTGCGCAGAGCATCGCATTTGTCTTTTAATCTATTTAAGCAGCAGAATTTTTGCTATTCAGTTTAATTCCTTGCAATTCAATTAGTTCACTTTTCATCCAGGAAAATGCAAATTTTTTTTATAGAAGTAGCGTGATTTTATTACATTTATTAGCAGTCTAATTCAGACACGATTTTCAATACTTCGGTTCGGAAATTGCGAAAAATAAATATTTTTTGTTGCATTAAGAATTCTAATGCGTTGTTGTTCATGCTTTAATAAATGTGTAAACATTTTATTGAATTCATTAATTGAACCGAAATCGCATTTCGCAAAACACGAATATGGAAGAACCGAGGTTTTATTATTATTCCCTTAGAAACGGAGACTTGCTCTTTTTCTTTCAACTTAATTTAATTTCTTTTTAATGTTTCAGAAGGACGGTGCGGTTTTATTTTTGTTACTTGAATCTTGAGAGTTTGTGATTTACTGCAGTTGGGTTGTTTTACCTTTGAGGGCACTTGTTTTTTGCACAAAATGAGCTAAATGTCCAGGTCACAAGGACCCCGATGGTTCAGAAAATGTTGAGTGAAGAGGACCCAGTGGGTCCATCGGATGGGACGTTAAGCCGTGGCCCCGTGTGCGGGAGAGCCATACCCTGTGCACGTTAAAGAACACGCTGGTTGGCCTTGACGGGAGGCTACCATCTGTCTCCCAACAGCTGTTCCAGTGGGTCCCCTCCCCCAACCTTCTCTGAGCCTTCGGGGTTCATGTGACCTGGCCATTTAGCCCATGGTGAGCAAAAAGGTGCCGCTCAGAGGTAAAACAACCCAACCCAACCCAGTGGGTCACTGGATTGCTGGTAGAATACAGATGGTAACCTCCCATCCAGGCCATCCACCGTGTTCTTTAGCATGCACGGAATATGTCTTTCTCGTGCAAGCAACATGGCTTAAAGTCCCATCCCACGGACAGAGTCCTTTTCAAGCCCATCGGTGTCCCCTCCTGACTGAGTTCAGGAGGAGAATTTTGTGGAGATAAATTTCAATGGTGGCTCAGGTAGGTCTCGAATCTAGGAACTGCATATTATGATTCTGACCCGGTACCGACTGAGCCACCCTCTCACTGTGCTATGTAGGTCTCCATAAAAGTTTTCTTTGAATTCTACAAAATTTCTTTTATAATATTTTATCGAGCACCCTATGTCCAAAGTTCTTAGATTCATCTTACCTCACGACAGGGTTCTCCTTTTTTATTACCTACAGTATCTTACTATTATGTTAGCCCCCTCATTTGCCGGTTTGTGGACCTATCAAAACAGTTCTTCCAACATATATTGCGAACGCGACGGATAAACTGAAATGTTTTATGTGTCAATGAAAGTTTATGACGCGGGGAGTGTCATAGGTTATATAAAAATTGACCATCATATGATTTCTTCTCCCTAAAAAGGGAAATATGAAACGATTGTTCTGCTACCTTTTCGAAAAGTGAAGGCCGAAGGTAACAAGCTATTTTCGTCAAATGAAAGCTTGTGACATTCATTAATTTTAGAAACTTCCATAACTATTCTAAATGCAGTTTCTGGATAAACAGCGATTAAATCTACTGGTAAAAAATATTCCAGCCACAAGTTACTGGTAAAAAATATTCCAGCCCACTGTTTCTTCCTCCCAAAAAAAGAGGAATGTGAAAGTGATTATTCCGCTACATCTTCCTAACACGAGGGCCTACAATTACACTTTAGGTGTCAAACGAAAGCTCATACGAGGACTGTCGTAGACTATTTCGAATTTCCCCCCACCATTCTCCCTCCCCAGAAAAAAAGGAGCGGTTTTTCGCGCAGTTAATCTCAAATTAAAGCTTGTGACGTATCCAATGTCATGGGCTACCTTAAACACGACTCTAAATACAAGGAGAGGAAAACTACGGTTTAGGTTATGAGTCGTATATCAAATGAAAGATTTTGAAGGTGGGTGTTTTCAGTAACAAAGAAAGGATACAAATAAGTTAAAAAAATTAAAAAAATACCTATCTTCCCATGTGCGTCTAAAAATTAGAAAATAAAACTAAAGCATATCAATGGTGCAATCAGTCACTAAATTTATATTCACTTCAAAGGAAGATAGGGCGCCAGTTTACCTATTCAACAAGATTGCTGGCGCCCTATCTTCCTTTGAAGAGAATACGAATTCACTGACTGATTGCACCATCGATATTATTTAGGTTATTTTCTACTTTTTCGGGCGCACATGGGAAGTTAGGTAAGTTTTAATTTTTTAATTTATTTACATTAGTGATTAATATTCACAAGCCATCATCAGAGGATGATAAAACTCACCGACATTGTCATTATTTTTTCAAAAATCCGGAATATTTTCATCGGACTTTTCAAATAAGGTTTATTTTGGCCGATTGGATATATGTGGTCTAAGCGAAGGAAATTATAGCGAAAAATATTCAAATCAACTTATGCATACATTATTCACATATATATATATATTCAGTCCATTTCCAGAAAAGTTAGTAATTATCACCCAAGTTGATAATTATAAAAACAGAAAATATAATGCACAAAGTACACTAATATAGACAATACAAACATTTTTAAATAAAATATATACCAGTCTATGTATAGATGTTGGTGCAGCGGATCGCGTTGGCTTGCGCTGATTCGCATGTGTCTGGGTTCGAATCTTGGCATGTATGTGGTTGTATGATCACTAATGAGATGCCTTAATGGAGAAGGTTAACTTCATCCATTAAAGAAATATAAAACTTTTAGCTCCAGTAACATACCCTATGTAACAACCCATTTCATACAGTCAATTTAACAACATTCGCAATTTCCATCTTTTAATAAACATTTTTTGTTTCAGTTATTTGAAAATTATGTTTCATTGCTTGCGATGTTTAGGTTTTTCGGTATTGAGTCAAATAATTTTCATTCACTCTCTCCATAATACATTTCATGCAATTATTTGTTTCGAAATAAAAGAATCTTGAGCCACTAATGATCTTGTGAGATATTTGTTAACTGTTACATCAAATTAACAAAGTCATTTTGTGCGTCTCTTACAATTTAAGTATTGTAGCTCAAGATCCCTAAATCTTTGCTTTAGATGAACCATACTGCCATTTGAATAACATGTCTTTTACAATATCATGCTTTTCACCTACTGTTGTGGGGGCGGGGGTGGCTCAATCGGTAGCGCGCCAGGCTCGTAATCTGTAGTTCCCAGGTTCGAGTCCCAGCTGGATCAGCGTTGAGATTTATCTCCGCAAAATTCCCCGCCCTGCCACGGTCAGTAGGGGACACCGATTGACTTGGAAAGGCCGCCGTCCGTCGGATGGGACGTTAAGCCGTTGCTCCGAAAAGGAGGAGAGCCATACCCTGTGCGCGTTAAAGAACACGCTGGATGGCCTTGACGGGAGGCTACCATCTGTCTCCCAACAGCTGTTCCAGTGGATCCCCTCCCCCAACCTTCTCTGAGCCTTCGGGGTCCATGTGACCTGGCCATTTAGCCCATGGTGTGCAAAAAAGTGCCGCTCAGAGGTAAAACAACCCAACCCCGCAAAATACTGTTGTTATTTTAAACATCTTAGAGATATTTCAGATCAGGAACGTAACCAGGATTTAGTTTCGGGGCTGGTAGACTGGCGAGAACTTAATTTTGGGGAGGGTCCAAGAATTAAGTTTTGCGGGGTTAAGATTTTAGTTTCTTTGTTTCGATGGGGGAGGGGGTAACATTAAGACTCGAGTAAGGCTCACCAATTACTAAAATATTCCACCGAACAGGAAATGTTAAAATGTTATTCTATATGGCATGAGATTTGATAATGTTTTTGAAATCTATGTTGGCCGAGTGGTTAGCAGCCTTGGCTAATGATCAAAGGGACCTGGATTCGAGCCCTGGGTAAGGCATGGATTCTTGTGTTGTTTTTCTACTGAAGTCTTGTCACTTGAAGACAGTGTCTTCTTTGCTTCCAAAGAGTAGGGGGAGGATGAGGATGATGGTTCAGTGTGTAGCGCTCCAGACTCGCAATATGTAGTTTCCAGGTTCAAGCCCAACCTTCGCCAGTATTGAGATTTATCTCCGCTAAACTCCCATCGTACCCTCGGTCTAGGGACGTACTCGGATGGGGTAGGGAGAGACAGGGCGTTCCTCTGTCTTCCCCCTGACATCTCGCAAGCCCGGTCATCTTATACTAAATCTCAAACTTGTCTATCTGCTTTGAATGCAAAACAGTAGTCTTTGTATATTTTAACTTTAGCCCCATATTTTATGACTGACACTAAAAACTGCTTAAAAAAGCGCCAACTGTAAAATCTCATTCCATATAGAACATCATTTTAACCCTTCCTGTCCGGTGCAATATGAGTAATTGAGAAACCTATTTAAATCTCATTTTCGTTCTCAGACCCCCCAAAGAAATTTCTCTGATACCCCACCTAAACAAAATTCTCGGACCCGCCCAATCCCGAAATTTAATTCTGAACCCCACCTAAACAAAATTCTCGAACCCCCCCAAAAAAAAAACATATTTCTTTGATACCCCACCTAAACAAAATTCTCGGACCCGCCCCCTCCCGAAACTTAATTCTGTGTATGTGCCTGCCTCTGTCAGAAAGGGAATACAAGTGATCTTGGAAAGGCTGCCGTCGATCGGATGGGATATAAAACCATGGTTCCGTGTACAGTAGAGCCATATCCTGCGCACGTTAAAAATGGATGGCCTTGATAGAATACTGGATGGCCTTGATAGAATACTGGATGGCCTTGATAGAATGATTCCGGCGGTCTATTAAGTGACTTCCCAGTTCCCCTCTTTCACCAAGGTTCGTGATCAGTCAGTAGCGCTCCAGGCTCGTAATATACCGTTCCCAGGTTTGACTAACAGCTGGGCCAGCGTTGAGATCGCAGCGGCCAGTAGGGGGACACCGATGGGCTTGGGAAGGCCGCTGTCCGTTCGATGGGACGTTCACATGTGGCCCATTGTTCGGGAGAGCCATACCTTGGGCACGTTAGATACCTCGATAGAAAACTACCATTTGCTTTCCAACAGCTATCCAGTGGGTTCCCTCCCCCAACCTTCTCTGAGACTTCGGGGTCTTTGTGACCTGACCATTTGTACCATTGTGTGCAGGAGAGGTACTGCTCAGAGATAAAATAATTACCAATCAAATAATACCTTCCACCAACCTTTTCTGAGTCTTTGTGATCTCACCATATAGCCTGTTGTGTGCAAAAAAAATCGCATCTCAGAGATGAAATAATCCAAATAATCCAATCGAAGCAATATTATGAAGTATATGGTGATATATGTCAGCAGTATACTTATTTAAATAAGTTTAGCGATGTTTCTTTAGTCGAAAGGGAGTCAGAGACTCTTAACAACGATATCAAACTGATCGCAGCTAGCAGCTCGGCGGCCCGATATACACTGACGGAAATTATAGAAAGAACACCCAGAAAGAATTCCTTTAGGAACGTCATATTATAAAATGTTAATAGTAAGGGTAGAAGAAACCGTGATCCAAGATTGAAAGTCATTGGGTGAAATAATGACGTCACTGAGAACGACAACATGCAAATGTACGCAGTGCGTATTTAAGGACAAGGAAGTGAAGAAATAAGTTATTCGTCTTGTGTCGTGTTGTTCAGTGCTCTTTGAAGAAGCTACCATGTCTGGACGACGTAGGCACACAACATTTGTTCAGTTAGCGGAGTTTGAGCGAGGTCGTATAATGGGTCTTCGGGAAGCAGGTTGGTCTTTTCGTGAAATTGCACACCGCGTTGGACGATAGGTATTGGCAGTGGTACAATGGTGGCATCGATGGTCAGAAGAGCATTCACACACTCGCAGATGTAGTTCTGGAGAACACAGATTTACCGACGCATGAGAGGATTAGCGTACCGGGAGGGCAGCGGTGGCAGAGTGGACGGCTACGGCGTCACAAATTCGATCCTCTGCAGTACCAAGTGTGTCTACAAGAACGAAACGCAGTCTTCGTTTGGAAGCAGGACTACGGGCACTGTTACCACTGTCACCTCGTCACTGTCGAGCACGTTTGCAATGGTTTCAAAACGACTTCATTGGGGAGAGGAATGGCAGTCTGTGATCTTCATTGAAGAAGCTTAGGAGCGTCAGATGGTTCAGTGATGAAGGTTAGGAGAGATTCTGCTTAGGAGCGTCTGAAGGCGATAAGGTGAGTAGTTTCTTCCATCGTTCATCCATCAACGACACACAGAGCCCACGCTGGGAATCATGTTGTGGGGAGCGATTAGCTATCACTCTCGTACGTGTCTGGTGTTTGTACAGCAATACTGATATACAACAATACTGAATAGCAATACGTACGTCAGCGACATCGTACAACCGGTCGTCCTGCCATATTTGAGTGTAATCCCAAATGTGATATTCCAGCAGGATAACGCTCACCCACACTCCTCCTGGGAAACTCAACATACTCTTCAGGGAGTGCACCAACTTCCTTGGCCACCATGCTCTCTAGACTTGTCTCGAATCGAGCATGTCTGGGACTGGATCGGACAAAGACTCTGCCGCGAACCGTGGCAGGCAACGACCATCGGTGAATTACGTCTCCAAGTTGAAAGCGCATGGAATAGCATCCCCCAGCGTGATATCCAGCATTTGTACGACCGATTGCATGCCAGATTGGAAGCTTGTATTGCTACTCGAGGAGTTTCAACACCTTATTAAAAAGTACTTTCTGCAAAATGTAATACTCATTAAAAGGTAAAATAAACATTGAATCACTTCATACATGTGATCACTGGCCTTTCTCAACAAGTTGTTTCTACTAAATATATTTCATAGATAACGCTTCAATTGTTAATGATGTTCTTTTTTTCAATTTAAAACAGAACACAAATTTACAATTGAAATTATAAAAACCTCTAAAACTAAGGGAAAAATGTTACATTGCAATGGTAATCCAGCTCCCTCTTATTATATTTCTATTTTCAGGACTGATCACAGCTAATTTACAGACCCACTGCTGGTTAAAAATAAATCATGGATCACGAAAACATCAGGAACTTAAAATGAGTCAGACAGAAATCAAAGAAAATGATATTTCATGCGTAAGCAATGATGCTAATATCCATCATCAACATCAAAATTGCTGCGATGTGTAAAACTATTCAAATGCCTCTAAATGTGGCAAAAATTTGTGGGGTAGAATCATTATAAAGTGAGTATCTAATCCATTAATAGCTGATAATGTTCAAAATATCTGACTGAAAGACAGACAATTTCTAAAAGATTCAGAGAGATCGAGAGCAGTCGGTAGATGAGGGTCAGGACTACCCATTGTCTAAGTGACCAAAGTTTTTGGTGTCAACCATTTTTAAATCTTAGGGCTCTGGGAGAAATTTTACAGAATAATTTTGGTCAGTAGATTTTGTTAAGCGTTTTCCAGAGCTGCATCTGCACAAATGAATCGGACTACATGCTCTATACATGGGAAAAACTACACATTTGTGTTAAAAGCTTATTATTGCCACAGAAAAGCAGCTGTCGGTCCCAACTGTGACTAGTAGGCTTCACAATGTTAAACTTTACCCTTGTCAGCAAATTGTTTGCATTCCATTAAAACTACGCCACAAATAAAAGTACTTGAAATGGTGACATGAATAATATGTCTTGGACTTGCGATCAGTGAAGTCATGTTCCCTTCACAGATGATTTTGCCCAAACTTACTCACAGAAGCTCCGGGCACTCTGAGTTTTCAGATCATCTTTCTGAAGGCGTTAAGCTTGCATTTCTGTTCAGGGACACCACATAGCGGTGGACAATCCATTTCGTATTCTTTCCACCACCATTTTCAGGTAATTTTAAAGTTTGATTTTATATCCATTCATTCTTCTTCACCTTATTTATTATTGAAACACGACTATTTGAAAATGATAGCGTCAATTTAGGTAATAATCACAGCTAGTATACAAATAGTGATCGTTAAAATTAAAGCATGGATCAAGAACATAAAACGAACCAGACAAAAAGGGGAGAAAATGAAAGAAAACCTGCAATATAGTGTCACATGGGACTCTTGCAACTGAATATTTCTGTCAAATTTCATTACCCAACTCTCATTACTGATCCCGATATGCACGCTAGGTGTTCTGCACTTTAATTTGATAACCTGTGTGTTTCATTGTTCCAGTAATCTTCATACGCGAATAATCGCAATTTAGAAACATTTCTCTCTTGTTCAAAATTCTTACACTCACTCAAACGATAAATAAAATTTCTAAACACTCTGTACATTTCTCATTATATACAGTATTGAAATGCATTAATATTTATTTACATTCATTAAAAATTTAATTTTTTGAAACCGCAACTGATTCAAATTTCAGAATGAATATTCTCGAAATGTTTTAAAGTCTTTCAGATAATTCAGTTGTTCAGACAGAGGCCGATTCATTAGTGGCACCAATGAAGTCAGTTGAATCTCATTGCGTAAGGCTGTATACTAATATATATAATTTTGTGCAGTGATTATAAATTAAATGTACCACTTCGGAGCCCTTATATGAGAACGGATCATCGCACAACGTTGTGAGTTCCAACGATAGATATCGAGACTATAGGGAAAAGTGTCTCGATATCTATCATTGGATATTTACAGTCGCTCAAAATAATATCCGAACACTATGGCTGATTACAAAATTCAGAAAAAATATCTGGCAACGATTTTTTTTTAGAAATTAGTGATCTGGCAACCTTCGTGTCACGTGACACGAAGGTTGCCAGATCACTAATTTCTAAAAAAAGTTGCCAGATATTTTTTCTGAATTCTGTAATCAACCATAGTGTTCGGATATTTTTTGAGCGACTGTACGTGATAAAGGACGACCACCAATTGCGGAATCATTTGTTGAAGTGATCAGTATCTGAAACTTAAGCACACCTGAATTCAGTCAGTGAACGCGGCACACCTGAATTCAGTCTCCAGGAAAAGAAACTCAACATTATAAGGCCAACTGGAAAAAATGCTCCGAACCCTGCTGCTGCAGAATCCGTAAAAACATCCACATGGCGCAGACATCAGATGATCGGGAAAACATTTACTCTCTGTCGAATTTCATTTTCTGGCTCAGATGAAGTACTGTCGCTCAAAAAAGTATCCGAACACTACGGTTGATTAACAAAATTCAGAAAAAATATCTGGCAACGTTTTTTTAGAAATTAGTGATCTGGCAACCTTCGTGTCACGTGTCACGAAGGTTGCCAGATCACTAATTTCTAAAAAAATCGTTGCCAGATATTTTTTCTAAATTTTGTAATCAACCGTAGTAGTGTTCGGATACTTTTTTTTTAGCGACAGTACATGACACGAGGTCTTCGAAAATTCCATGGTCACGCGATCCTTATTTCAAGCTATGAGACAATATTTCAAAAAGATCTGGAAATAGCACATCTGCCTCTATTACATAACGGCGTTAAGTTCTGATGCTTTATGCTGGAATTATTTAAATTCATTATGGCAACACTGGCTCTCTCATGCTGATCTCAAGATGGATAAGAATTTTAGGAGCGTCGAATTTCTCAACTGAAATATTCAGATTCAAATTACAAAATAGCCAATAAATGAACAGCAGTTAAGGTTGGGTTGTTTTACCTCTGAGCGGCACTTTTTTGCACACCATGGGCTAAATGGCCAGGTCACATGGACCCCGAAGGCTCAGAGAAGGTTGGGGGAGGGGACCCACTGGAACAACTGTTGGGAGACAGATGGTAGCCTCCCGTCAAGGCCATCCAGCGTGTTCTTTAACGTACACAGGGTATGGCTCTCACGCACACGTGGCCACGGCTTAACGTCCCATCCGACGGACGGCGGCCTTTCCAAGCCCATCGGTGTCCCCTACTGACCGTGGGCAGGGCGGGGAATTTTGCGGAGATAAATCTCAACGCTGACCCAGCTGGGACTCGAACCTGGGAACTACAGATTACGAGCCTGGCGCGCTACCGACTGAGCCGCCCCCACCCCACAGCAGTTAAGGAACTAGACATATGCCCCATTCTTGGGATTTTTAGGGGGGAGTCCTCACTGCGAGAATTTATATTTTAATTATAATGTATCAGGTAACAATGGGAAGAGACTCTGCAAACACAGTTAGACTTAGTAGGGGGTCCGCAGAAAGAATGAGAATTCCTAAGCAGTTCTTGGCGCCAAAAAGTTCGGGAACCACTGAACAAGGGAAATGTCTTCTTCAGATACCGTTCACGAAATGCCCCTGAAATCGTCACGTGTCACTCTAGTCGTGAATTTCACACAGATTTCATCATTGAACGATTCCTCTTCGAGGAGATGAAACGCTGCAGTCCTGTGACATGTACCGTAATGGAAGCACGTTATTGTCACTTTCTCATTGCCCTTCAGGAACAAGGTTGACTGCACACAACCGCGTCATGCAGATGGAGTAGTAACCTGCATTGTTTGCCAAATGTCACGAGAGCTGCACGACTTATCCACCAATAATCGCATCCCACTGAGTTCATAATGCTTGGCCATCTCCTTCTCATTGCCTGTGACTTTTGGCTGTGTTGATATCTGAAGGACAGAATCTATCAGGGTAAATTATGTCTTAGGAAAACTTTTAGGGATTATTTTTCACATTTTAATTTTGACTATATTTAAACTGAAATATCAATGTTTTTCCGCACTTCTGTGTGAGTGTAATTTCCATTAACCAGCTGAGAGCAGAAAAATTCACTAATTATATTTTGTTTAAGAATATCATTAGTGAATGAGCCTGGCGCGCTACTGATTTAAAACAAAAGCGGTAGGTAGTACAAAATTTAAAACAAAAGCGGTAGGTAGTGCAAAATTTAAAACAAAAGCGGTAGGTAGTACAAAATTTAAAACAAAAGCGGTAGGTAGTACAAAGTTAAACAAGTAGCGGTAAAAGTAATGATATTCTAATCTAATGATATTCTGTCAAAGTTAAAAGTAAGCGGTAGGTAGTACAACCTTTTTTGTTAACGGTAGGTTAAACCTTTAAAAGTAACGGTAGGTTAGTTAACCTTTTTTGTTATAAAGTTTAATTAGAGAGAAATTTACGTCAGAAACGTCTGTAGTAAGAGTATCTCGAGCTATTTACAAAAATAGCGACTTGCAAATATAATGGTTCATTAGAAACGCAAAGGGCAGTGACTCAAAGGTTTTTGAGAATTAAGCAGATTTTGGAATTGGAAGTACGCAGGAGAGGTAATTGGAGGCAAAGATTACAGTAATAAAATAACAACATTTTGAATACTATTATTGCTGTAAGTCAACGTGAGCATACAGGAAAATTTTCTTGAGCCAGCTGGTATCGGATTCAGATCCCACACGGCTCAAGACAATTTTCTTCTATGCCCATGTTGAACCACAGCATAATAGTGTTCAAAACGTTGTTACTAATGAGTGCAGTTATTTAAAATGATATTAATGTAACAGATAATGCATAAGTTTAGTTTTCAATTTCTGAATATTACCGTTTGCTTTATACCGTTATAACACAGGTTGCCAATCCTTCGCTGACGGAGCAGAGTGGCTCAATCAGTAGCGCGCCAGGATCATAATCTGCAATTCTCCAGTTCCAGTCCCACCTCCGGCCTGCGTTGAGATTTATCTCCGCAAAACTTTAGGTCAATAGGAGGGACTGATAGGTTAACATCCCATCCGCCGTCCGTCGGATGGGATGTTAAGCTGTGGCTCTATGTGCGGGAGAGCTATACCCTGTGCACATTAAAGAACACGTTGGATGACCTTGATGGGTTGGTTATTTTGGACTTTATGGCGCATGGGCGACTAGGCACTATGCGCCAAACAAAAGACGATATAAAATAAAAGACGTGTATACCTGCAATCAAAATTTAAAATAAAAGCGGTAGGTAGTAGAAAGTAAAAAACATGAGAAATGCAAAATGAAATAATCGCAGGCGTAAGCGACCTGAGTTATATCTATAACATATAAGGTAACTATATGGTAAAATCAAAGTCGAGTGAAATAGCCCCAATATTTTAAAAAGGAAAAAAACGGTGCTAAAATGCAATAATCAAATAAAAGGTGTCCGAGTGTAAGAGGCTCGGACGTAAAATCATGAAAGTTAAAATACATTCTAAGTTCAAGTTAAAAGCTGGACATAAGATTAAAATAACTTATGTTTAATAGTTAAAACGGTGTCACAAAACTCACATTTAAATTCGTCGTCCTCCCTTAGAAGAAACGAATAAGTAATAAAGGCCTTGATGGGAGGCTACCATCTGTCTCCTAACAGCTGTTCCAGTGGGTCTATCCTCCAAATAACTTCTCGAGTTTTGGTGATCTGGCCATTTAGCCCATTGTGTGCAAAAAATGCAGCTCAGAAGTAAAACAACTCAACCTTCGCTGACTTGTTGGTTTACATCTCTCTAATATTCTCTATATAATTATGTTTTTTTTATTATTTTGAACGATAATATTTCAATAATTTCAATCACAGGCATTAACGCAAGATCACAATAACATTATTGGGTGAGAACGGAGAGAGCGCTCTTTTAAAATCAATGTCAGATTTTCTACCGAAGTTTTAAATTTTGAACGTAATTCATTCTTTTTGTAATAAATTCCCAAATCTTTCAACTGAAACTTTTTTCTTCAAAAAAGGAAAAAAAAAACACGAAGGAAGTCGATGAAGAAAGCGAAGGAGAAAAATAAAATTCGCTTCGCTGGAAATGAAGCAGTTTCTTTTAAGTTTCAAAAAATTATGAATTTTTTAAAGTTATATCAATAGAAGGGAAGAGATGTCCTTTGGTCTCGTTGTTTCGGTAAGGCTCAGCTTTTAGTTTCATTTCCCAATGGACTACATTTAATCGTTTCGATAGATGCAGGTAATGATAAAGAATGTCACTGATGCCTTTGAGTTCTTGTTGCTTCCTGCCCAATGACTTCAGTACCTCGGCGCCAATCATTCCAATGCAATTTGTTAGAAAGAGTAGTAGTATCTCGATTATATGGTGGCCCGTAATATCCGAGATCAGTTTTAGATGTACGCAGAGAAGTTATGTCAAACTATATAGGGGAAGGAAGACTGCTTGAAAAATATTTTTGTTCAATCAATATCCGTTGGTTCAAAGTTATGTCAAACTATGTAGGGGAAGGAAGACTGCTTGAAAAATATTTTTGTTCAATCAATATCCGTTGGTTCATTTGAGGAAGTCCAAAGTGGGAGTTGGATCATTTAGAGACAATGGCTTCGGTTGTTTAAACCACTGATCGACACTCTTTTGCACACAATGACTAAATGGTCAGGTTACAAAGACCACAAGAATTCAGAAAAGGTTGTGGAAGAGGACCAACCAGAGAGCTGTTAGGAGACAGATGGAAGCCTCCCTTCAAGACATCCAGTGTACTCTTTAACGTTCAGAGGATATGACTTTCCTGAACAAAGTACAGTCGCTCAAAAAATATCCGAACACTATGGTTGATTACAGAATTCAGAAAAAATATCTGGCGACTTTTTTTTAGAAATTAGTGATCTGGCAACCTTCGTGTCACGTGACACGAAGGTTGCCAGATCACTAATTCTAAAAAAAACTATCTAAATCTAAAAAGACTGTCCCCCGTTAAAAAAACTATCTCAATCTAAAAAGACTGTCCCGCGAGCATTAATCATAAATTTTATTAACATGCATTAACAAAACTTATAAGTTTACTCAAAACTGTAAGAAAAAAGAGCTAGCTTAATTTACATGCTAAACATAATTTATTTTTCAATATGAAATTCATTTACGATATCTTAGTTTCTTTTTAGGTAAAAAATAATATTGACTAATGGAAACATCTGCTTTGAAATTTTCAATCCTTTAGTGAGCTCTTGCTATTGTTCTGTTATCAAAGTTGTCATGGCCTATGCATCTCGGGAATATGAGACTATATATATCGGAACGACTGTTATTTATTTATGCATAATCAATCATTTCGATTGTTTTATATTATAAGACAAAAATGAACCGAATTCAGAGTTTTCGTTTCAAAAGGCTCTCTTTACAGTAATTTCGTTTGTAATTATATAGATGGGTAACTAAATACAGTCGCTCAAAAAAATCCGAACACTATGGTTGATTACAGAATTCAAAAAAATCGTTGCCAGATCACTAATTTCTAAAAAAAATCGTTGCCAGATATTTTTCTGAATTTGGTAATCAACCATAGTGTTCGGATATTTTTTTGAGCGACTGTACATCTATTGGGCTAAGTGGCATAGAGATGCAGGAGAACCACGCTCACAAATGCATTTGCTCTATTTGCTCTGTTAAGGTATTCTGAAGATATCCAGTTTATAAGAGTTTCTTAAATTCATTAACTATTCGTCAGTATCTGTTGTTATAACTTAAAAAATGCTGCATTTGTTGCCAATGTAATAAACCAAGAATAAATTCCTGATTTTGCTACTCATAATGTTGTTGCCTCTAATGTAGTTCTGCTTTTTAATTTTAATTTTTCCGCAAATCTAATAAAAATATATACTTTTTTTGCTTCGCATGTTTCAGACAGTGATAATATCATTTTCTTTTAAATTTTGATAATTTAATTTTTAACTTGCTAAAATCCACATTTAATGAAGCACTTATCAGAGATTTGGGATCATAATGGATACAAAAAAAGTTCTTTTTAAATTTCAAAATATGGAATCTAACGCAAGGAACCAGCAGTGGGGATAGTGATGTCGCTAATCATGTGGCCCGTTACTGCCTACATTCCTTTCAATTACGTCGCCCGCCAATCATCACGACGTTATTACTTTCACGAAACTCATTAAAATGTTTTTTTTTTAACCTCAGCAATCAGGAAGGTCACAAGCGATTAATAATGATGTTCAAGAATTTGATGACCATCTTGCTGCAGCAATTTGACGCGATGTCAAGTAATCTTTCAGCAAAAGACTCTTGAGTATGAAAAAGTAGGTTGAGCTATTCAATATCTGAGCGGCATCTGAGACACACAAATGGTCTAAATTACCGAGTCACAAGGACCCAAAGACACACTTGTAGGCTAAATAGCCACAAGTAAGATGCTACTTAGTACACACAAGACAGCTAAGTAAGGAGGATGGAATTCAGGAGACAGTTGTTAGTTGTGCTCCAGGGTGTCTTTAACGTGCTCTCTTAATGATTCTGATTGAAAAGTTCTTCTTGCTACGTTTGAAATTTCTTTCACCAGAATTTTATCATGGATGAACGCCATATATGGAAAGTACATTAATTCTTCAATATTTCTTTTAATAATTGTCCTCACGAAGCGGTTTAAGTGAAATCGCAGAAACAGATACTTTTCTCACTATCATTGCAGTTTTCATATTCCTATCATTATTTCATTTGCACGCGTCTGGGTCGTTGTCGTCAGCTGCTGGAGTTAATTCTCTTTGTATACTATGGACACTGTTTCTTTCGTTCAGGAATTTCGATAAAATTCAAGCTGTTTCTCATGACATTCTTTTTCGAATACTTCTATCTCGTTAAAAAAACAGAGAGCTCATATTTTCACTTTTGCGTCTGTCGTCTGTCCGTCGGTAAACATCGAAATTTTTTTTGTTTTTAGCGACAAAAAATTCTTTTTGGATTGGATAAGTATTGATAAAATATTAAGATTAGCATTTTCGGATCCTTCCTACGAACTCTAAATAAAAAATAATAAATACCCCCTCAAACAGTTGCTTGCCACAGAGGTCTGACAGGAGCCTGCCAGTTTACATGCCACAGTAGGTCTGAGAGGATGGCAGGACCTCAGCAGAAAAACAACACATACATCCATGCCTTACCCGGGGCTCGAACCCAGGTCCCTTAGATCACTAGCCAAGTGTGCTAACCACTCGACCATGGGACGGCTAGCGGCGGAAATTTTTGAAACTTGCAAAATTTTTAACTGATAATGCAAGCGATGCAATTACGTTAGAAATTTGAAATTTGGTTGTGAAATGTGGATATCATGAAGTTTGCAATGATTTTCACCTTTATCCTCAGAAAGGGTGGTAAATGAAATTTCTTTTGATTTAAACGAAAATTGTTTGTTTTTAGAGACAAAAAAATTTCCTTTTCCGTTGAACAGATATTGTTAAACTATTATGATTTGCACTTTTAGAATCTCCCAAAAGCTTTATTTGCGCCGTCTGACGCTGCAAAATATTTGAAAATTTCGAAATTTTGAACGAATATTGCAAACGATTTATTTGGATTACTACTTTACAAATTTGAGTGATTAGATTGCGATGATCAAGGTGCTTACATTGGCAGAAATAATTTGTCCATTCACCCCCTAGGGGCGGGGATGGCTCAGTCAGTAGCGCGCCAGGCTCGTAATCTGTAGTTCCCAGGTTCGAGTCTCAGCTGGGTCAGCGTTGAGATTTATCTCCGCAAAATTCCCCGCCCTGCCCACGGTCAGAGGGGGCACCGATGAGCTTGGAAAGGCCGCCGTCCGTCGGATGGGACGTTAAGCCGTGGCGCCGTGTGCGGGAGAGCCATACCCTGTGCACGTTAAAGAACACCCTGGATGGCCTTGACGGGAGACTACCATATGTCTCCCAACAGTTGTTCCAGTGGATCCCCTCCCCCAACCTTCTCTGAGCCTTCGGGGTCCATGTGACCTGGCCATTTAGCCCATGGTGTTCAAAAAAGTGCCGCTCAGAGGTAAAACAACCCACCCCACCCCCTAGGTGGGTGGAAAAACTCAAAATTTCCTTTGAGAGTTTCTTCTTGAATAAATAAACATTATAAATAAATTTAATAACGAAATGTGATGATTCATAGTTTTCAAATCCTCCAAATGGTCTTAATTTACTATCGTTAGAAGGGCGCTTAATATAGGAAATATAGAGCTTAAAGTAATATTGAAACGATATCTATGCTAGAAATTATAAATTCAAATAATGGAATGGTTGATGAAGAATGGAATAATTGATAATCATATGCGTTTTGATTGAAATACGATTAGTTAAAATTCTATCGGTTGCTCTTTATTTCCATAAATTTAATTCTCAATTTTTAAATTTTCCATAATATTTTAATGCAGTAATAATGAGCAAATAAACATATATTTTATATTCACGGAAACATTTGCTTCTTAACCCTAGGAATAAGAAAATGAGAAATTCTTTTTGGTTGTATAGGGCTAATAATATATTATTATTTGCAATTTACAATCACCCATTAATACGTATTACTACTGTTTCTATTGTTACTTGTATAGTATAAAGATCATTCTTCCCGACTCATTTTATCGTAATTATGTTGTTTTCGCACCGGTGGTGCAGCTGTAGCCTTAATCTAACATGACTGATCTCATAAACATCGATTGAAGCAATGTGATGTTAATGAATTCTTGGTGTGTGGGAAGAGGAACTGGAAACCGAGACTGTATCTTACATACAGCTTAACTGCTCCTGCTACAATGCTGAAGGAGAAGTTTTGTTTTGGGAGCTTCATGCTATCGGAATCGCTAATTACTCCATTAGCTCCCGTCTTCGTGCTCACTTAGAACAAGAGCTACAGAGAACTAGCATACGACTACTAACTGATTTTTTTTTCAGAGTATCAGAGTCTGTTTTCATTCGGATTCTTCTGTAAAGTCTAATGTCTTTTATTTTATCTCTACTACGTTAACTTTTTATTATTTTTTTTATTTACAGGCTTTTTGGGTGAAATAGCAGAGTGTACAGGAGTTTATCAAAATAATGGAAACACCGACGGCGACTGGAGTACACGCAATGCGCCGTATGCATATCACAGGGACGACGTCACCCGCGATGTGAGGTATATAAAGGGTTGTTGTTGTTGTTGGGTTGTTTTACCTCTGAGCTGCACTTTTTTTTTGCAACCATGGCTAAATGGCCAGGTCACATGGACCCCGAAGGCTCAGAGAAGATTGGGGGAGGAGACCCACTGGAACAGCTGTTGGGAGACAGATGGTAGCCTCCCGTCAAGGCCATACAGCGTGTTCTTTAACGTGCACAGGGTATGTCTCTCCCGCACACGTGGCCACGGCTTAACGTCCCATCCGACGGACGGCGGCCTTTCCAAGCCCATCGGTGTCCCCTACTGACCGTGGGCAGGGCGGGGAATTTTGCGGAGATAAATCTCAACGCTGACCCAGCTGGGACTCGAACCTGGGAACTACAGATTACGAGCCTGGCGCGCTACCGACTGAGCCACCCCCGCCCCAGGTATATAAAGGGAAGAAGTACGATGTCGGCTATCACGTAGCTGCCACAGACGCAGGTGAAACAGGTATTGTAATGTAATTGTTGGCAATGTCAGATCTCAGTGACCTGCAAAAAGTCATGATCGTTGGTGCACGTCTTGCAAGAGCTTCAGTAACCAGAACGGCGAACATAGTCGGTGTAACAAGGGGCACTGTATCGAAGATTATGACTACCTACCAAGAAGGGCAGGGCGTTGCCTTCAAACGTGTAAATTGTGGATGCCATACGAAGTTGTCAGGTAGGAATAGGCAAACGTTGGCAAAGGCTTGTACAATGGAAGCATAAGACCACGGCACCGCAAATACAGCAGATTGGACATCAGTAGGAATGATCCCGTTTCCGTCAAAACAGTTCGTCGGGAACTTCATCGTGCCGGTATTTATGGCCGTGCTGCAATCCACAAATCTCTGATTACCAACATCATTGCGTTGTTGTTTGGGTTGTTTTACCTCTGAGCGGCACTTTTTTGCACACCATGAGCTAAATGGCCAGGTCACATGGACCCCGAAGGCTCAGAGAAGGTTGGGGGAGGGGACCCACTGGAACAGTTGTTGGGAGACAGATGGTAGCCTCCCGTCAAGGCCATCCAGCGTGTTCTTTAACGTGCACAGGGTATGGCTCTCCCGCACACGGAGCCACGGCTTAACGTCCCATCCGACGGACGGCGGCCTTTCCAAGCCCATCGGTGTCCCCTACTGACCGTGGGCAGGGCGGGGGGAATTTTGCGGAGATAAATCTCAACGCTGACCCAGCTGCGACTCGAACCTGGAAACTGCAGATTACGAGCCTGGCGCGCTACCGACTGAGCCACCCCCGCCCCTCCAACATCATTTCAACAAAACGTGTAAGGTGGTGCAAAGCACATAAAAGCTGGGATGTTAAAGACTAGCAACATGTCGTCTGGTCTGATAAATCGTGCTACACATTGTTTCCCAACCATTGGTAGAGTGTGCATATGGCGAAAATCTGCCGAAACGTACCACTCAGAATGCTTGGTTCCGATTGTGAATAATGGAGGTGGATCCCTGATGCTGTGGGGTGCCATATCATGGCATTCCTTAGAGCAATTAGTTATTCTGCAGGGTTGTGTCAATCCGCAAGGGGCGGAGGTGGCTCAGTCGGTAGCGCGCCAGGCTCGTTCTGTAGTTCCCAGATTCGAGTCCCAGCTGGGTCAGCGTTGAGATTTCTCTCCGCAAAATTCCCCGCCTTGCCCACGGTCAGTAGGGGACACCGATGGGCTTGGAAAGGCCGCCGTCCGTCGGATGGGACGTTAAGCCGTGGCCCGTGTGCGGGAGAGCCATACCCTGTGTACGTTAAAGAACACGCTGGATGGCCTTGACGGGAGACTACCATCTGTCTCCCAACAGCTGTTCCAGTGGGTCCCCTCCCCCAACCTTCTCTGAGCCTTCGGGGTCCATGTGACCTGGCATTTAGCCCATGGTGTGCAAAAAAGTGCCGCTCAGAGGTAAAACAACCCAACCCAACCCAATCAATCCGCAATGTAGGAATCCGTTCTCGGGGACCACATGCGCCCAATGTTTCGGACATTGTTCCCTAATGGCCATCCCTGGTTTCAAGCGGACCATGCACCCGTGCATTGTACGAACGTGTCAAGTTGTGGTTTGAAGAGCATGAGGATGAGGTACAGCAGCTACCCTGGCCACTTCAATCTCCAGACCTTAATGTTATTAAACATTTGTGGGAATATTTGGAGAGCAAGATCAGATCACACTTTTCACCTCCAGCATCACTGGCATAATTAGGCCATATTTTAAAGGAAGAATGGTCCCACATTCCATAGCCACATGTGCATGACTTGTATGTCTATTCCATGTCGAATTGCGTCTGCTATGAAAGTCCCAGGTGAGCCTACAGATTATTAATAAAATGTTCTCCGCAAACAATACGTGTTTCCATTATTTTGATAAACCCCTGTAATATTTTCTGCCTCTGCCATCTCGTCCTCCTATTGTGACCGGTATAGGGAGTCCCTCATTGGAGAAATTTCACCATAATCTTACAATACCTTGAACTTTGACGGCAGAATGTGTATGGGATGATGCTGTTTGACTGCAACACAATTGGTTGATGAGTAAAATGCACATCTTCAAAAGATAAATAAAAGAGTTGAGCTTTGCTCTCAACTAGTTTCCTAGAATCGGGATCATAAAAAATAGAATTATGTTCCTAGATGAACTATCTACACACTGTACAAGCAACAACATTGAGAATAAATTTTGATCTATAAAATATTGCGGGCATTGTTTTCTGAGTGAACCTCGTATTTCAAATTTTTTTCAATTTACAGAAAATAAATCGTAAATTGAATGACCTCTCATGCATTTTTTAGTATGTGTCATTTGCAGCGTAGTCTGATGGAAAATTGTCAGTAGCAATCATCAAAGACTTTTGCACGAGAAAATTTTTCATTCATCCCCGGGGCTGGTAACATCACTAAAAAAATAGATAAATATCCCCTCAAGCAGCAGCTTGCCACAGAGGTCTGACACAGGAGCCTGCCAGTTTATATGCCATAGTAGAAGGTCTGAGAGGATGGCAGGCCCTCAGCAGAAAAACGACACGAACAGCCATGCCTTACCCGGGGCTCGAACCCAGGTCCCTCAGATCAGACTTGAATTTTTCATAATTTCCTACTCATAAAACTTATAAGAAGTCGTTGGAAAATCAAATAGGAATATTAATTAATTTTATCTTGGGTTGGGTTGTTTTACCTCTGAGCGGCACTTTTTTCACACCATGGGCTGAATGGCCAGGTCACATGGACCCTGAAGGCTCAGAGAAGGTTGTGAGAGGGGACTCATTGGAACAGCTGTTAGGAGACAGATGGTAGCCTCCCGTCAAGGCCATCCAGCGTGTTCTTTAACGTGCACAGGGTATGGCTCTCCCGCACACGGGGCCACGGCTTAACGTCCCGTGCATTATAAAATTCCAAAAAAAGTATAAATTTTGAGACTATTATAGAATAAGAACCAAACCATAAAAAATCTGAAGTTAATCGACTTAGCTTTTGACATGCTCATTTATCCTTATCCGATGTCTTACTTCCCGATTCTGTGCAATGTGAGAAAAAAAATTACGCTTTTAATACACACAGAATTCAGTAATATAATATTTATTATAATTATCATTATTTATAAAAAGCCACAGCTTAAAAATAAATAAAAAACAATTCTAAATAAAACTGAATTATGAAAACGCTTAAATATAAATACCATTTTTGATCTTTTACAAGTCAAACACATGAAACAGCAATTCGTAAAAAAATATTTTTTTCTCCCCACGGGCTTTGTCTCCACGACAAGTTGATTACTAGAAATTTATCCAGAATAAAAGAAACAGTTTGCATTGAAAATTTCTTCAAAGGATTCTATATTTCAGAGGTTTCAGCCATAATCAGTTTCCTTCGCAGACAAATTTAACCTTCATTTTCATTAATAATGGAGCTAGAGTATTGTACAGTCGCTCAAAAAAGTATCCGAACACTATGGTTGATTACAGAATTCAGAAAAAAATATCTGGCAACGAAGTTTTTAGAAATCAGTGATCTGGCAAAATTCGTGTCACGGTCGCCTTCGTGTCACGAACACGAAGGTTCGCGACGGTCACCTTCGTGTTACGAAGGCAACCTTCGTGTCACGTGACACGAAGGTTGCCAGATCACTGATTTCTAAAAAAATCGTTGCCAGATATTTTTTCTGAATTCTGTAATCAACCATAGCGTTCGGATACTTTTTTGAGTGACTGTATCTGAAGTTTTGGCGTGAACTGAAAGAAATTCATAAAGCAGCAGAAATTTTTTTCAAAGATCTTTTCTTTGCGAGATGATGATACTCTCTCTCCGAAAGAATTCATTGCTAACATCATATGGATTCAGCGTTTAGAAAAACGAAATCAATCTCCCGTCGCACACGATTGATTAAACGAAACCGCGTGGCAAAACACCTTAAAAAGGGAATACGTAAATGTTCATATTTTGAAACTGAAAATTTGGTCGTGTTTAATTATTTGATCTGCAAACGCCATTCGATGCGTTAATGCCAGCTTTTCGCATTAAGTGTGTTATTCCCAGAGAGAGAATAATGAACCTGACACCGCAATGTCGTACACAGAGTAACGCCTGACAATCCACCAGTTTAATGAATGCTCTGCATATTCCTTCGTGATAATCGCGTCTTTCGTGCCATCGTCTACTACTCCCATCGATATCGTTGCTCGAGAGATGAGGTTAGCATCATTCAGCAACCACTGAGTGTGCATGCGACTGATTGTAGTGCTCTCACATTCATCGCTATCGACCGAGGCATAGACACCGCTATAACTCTGACTGCCATTACTTTTCTTATTTCGAATTACCAAGTGAATCTCATAACAAGAGATTAATCGATATGGGCGATGTCCTTCCAAACCTCCCCCCTAACACACATACAACCTATCCCCCCCCCCCTCTTCCAGCCTACCGTCCTTTCGGGATGACAAATCGTCAGTCTCTCCTTGCCCAACAAAAAATGTTCAAAAACTGCTGACGAGTTTGGATGAGGGCGCTGAGCTGGTAACGAGCGACAAGTCGATAACTAGAACCAGGAGAGTTTGTGTGTGTGTGTGTGATGGGTCCCCGTCTTCTCTTTCACCCCTTTCTGTATTTCCTCCTCTGCCGGTCGATGCTAGGCTCAGGGCAAGTTCGATTCCGCATTTCGTGCGTCGCCAGGTTCGCCATCCTCCAGGGGAGTCGGGGAGGACTCAATCAAGACGTCCATATTGATCATCATAACGTCATTCTCAGACAAATGGGTTGTGCCGTCGCCCTCGAGGTCTGGATGCTGCATTGGAAATTTGTGCTAACTTGGATGGAGTAATGGAATGCGTTGTCAAGGAGATGCCGATGTCTGCAAACTCACACCACACTTTCTCTCACCGTATCACCTGTCACGTTTCGTCCAATGGAAAAGCAGCACCTGTAACTGCAGCCATTGAATGCCACATTTAGCATTTAATGATGTTGAAATTCGTTAAGAAAACTGAGCTGCTGGCGAAAAACATTTCGATTTTAAATGGTGTCAAATTAAATATAGGAATAAAGAAGTTGCAGCGGGAGAAATAGTCACTGGAAAAAAGTTAATTTTTCGTTTAAAACTGAAAAGGGATCATTAGTATTTTTTAAGCAACTAATTTAACGAAATAACAATTACTACAATAAGAGTAACAGTTATTTTCATCGTATTTAAGATTGAAAAATATATAAAAAAATTGAAAAAATAAAAAATAATATGAAATAGAAAAAAGATAAAATGAAATGTCTTATATATTTGCTCAAATACTGCACAATATTTGCACAATTCGAAATTAGCAAAATATTTCAATTATTAATTTACACTTTATGAAACCAGAAAAAAGTTTCTTCAGGTAGAAAGTTTAATTTTGTGTTGGTTGGTCTGTTTTTCCTCTAGCACTGTTTCAGAAAACACGAGGACTAAGTGACGACGTCATAAAAACTCTAAGGAGCTTAGTAAGAGAAAGGGGCAATTGTTAGGAAACAGATGCTAATTTCCCATCAAGGCATCTAGCGCATTTAGTAAGGTTCATAGGGTTTGACTTTCTTGTTCAGGAGCTATCACTGTACTGCCTTGTACATACACGGCGTGTCAGGAAGATGCTAATGTTCATCACAACTCTCTTTCTCTCCTCGTATTACCTGCAATACTTTGCTCACTGTCTCATCCGATGAAGGTGGCCTCTTCAAGCCTCCTTCTGTCTCATCCGATGAAAGCGGCCTCTCCAAGCCTCCTACTGTCTCATCCGATGAAAGCGCCTCTCCAAGCCTCCTACTGTCTCATCCGATATAGGTGGCCTCTCCAAGCCTCCTGCTGTCTCATCCGGTGAAGGCGGCCTCTCCAAGCTTCCTACTGTCTCATCCGATGAAAGCGGCCTCTCCAAGCCTCCTACTGTCTCATCCGATGAAGGCTGCCTCTCCAAGCCTCCTTCTGTCTCATCCGATGTAGGTGGCCTCTCCAAGCCTCCTACTGTCTCATCCGGTGAAGGCGGCCTCTCCAAGCCTCCTACTGTCTCATCCGATGAAGGCGGCCTCTCCAAGCCTCCTACTGTCTCATCCGATGAAGGCGGCCTCTCCAAGCCTCCTACAATCTCATCCGATGAAAGCGGCCTCTTCAAGCCTCCTACTGTCTCATCCGATGAAGGCTGCCTCTCCAAGCCTCCTTCTGTCTCATCCGATGTAGGTGGCCTCTCCAAGCCTCCTACTGTCTCATCCGATGAAGGCGGCCTCTCCAAGCTTCCTATTGTCTCATCCGATGAAAGCGGCCTCTCCAAGCCTCCTACTGTCTCATCCGATGAAAGCGGCCTCTGCAAGCCTCCTGCTGTCTCATCCGGTGAAGGCGGCCTCTCCAAGATTCCTACTGTCTCATCCGGTGAAGGCGGCCTCTCCAAGCCTCCTACTCTCTCATCCGATGAAGGTGGTATCTCCAATCCTACTACTGTCTCATTTTCTGGATTGAGTGGGAGTTAGCAAGCAATAACGAAGGTATAGAGAGAATTCGAACCAGGTCAATATTGATATTAGCATAATTAAATTTATAACACGAGGTATAATATATATAAACTTATATTGCATTAATAAACTTATATCACTTACATCAAATATTAATATCAGGTTCACTATCCTCTTGTTGTATTGAAAACCTGCTGTGGGACACTCCTACTTATGTTGTTTCCTCCACAGTAACAGGTCCTCTTCCCTGTCTCTGGCACAGATGGTTTGCGGATGTTTCTGTTGTTGTTGGGCCGTCATCTCCTGCGATAGTTGTTATCGATAGTTCCCAGCATAGTTTTTCAACGAGACGATAGTGAATCTTATATTAATATTGATATCAACAAGTCTGAGCATTATGCCTAATCCATAATATGACCAAACTTCAGTTTTATTTAAATATCTACAAGTGAGACCATTATTTCATATTTCTACGATTTCTGCTTGAAAGCAACTTCACTTTTAATTTCTTTTAAATATCTGTTTAAAAAAACATTCTAAGCCTCACTTCTTGATGAATTAGTGAAATCTTGAAATTTGCCCATGATTTGCTCTCTATCATGACAATTCAAGAAGAAACTCTCAGACCAAGAATAACAATTGTACCTTCGAATACCAAAATCAGTTTTCCCCCATCCAACTGTGTACAGTCGCTCAAAAAAGTATCCGAACACTGTGGCTGATTACAAAATTCAGAAAAAATTTCTGGCAACGATTTTTTTAGAAATTTGTGATCTGGCAACCTTCGTGACACAAAGGTTGCCAGATTCAACCATAGCGTTCGGATACTTTTTTGAGCGATTATACCTATCTATGATATTTTTTAATTAATTAAGAATTCTTAAAATGCCCTCTATCATGCTAGGTATAGCTATAGTAGTGGTTTTCAAATTTTGGACTATGACACTTACGGGATCCAGGAAGCTTTTTTTTTTCGGGAGATGTTCAAAAACTTTTATTTCGATATTCAAAAATAATTAAAGAAAGTTTTTACATTTTTTATTACGCCACTATAGATTTTGATGAATCTTTCAATGGTTGTGACTTACAGAAAAAAAATTCGTATGTACAAGGTCGCATCCATTTGAAAATGCTAGTAAGGGTGATGAAGGGCAAGAAATTATTAAACTTGTGAATATTGCACGTATTTTTCCAAGATTGTTTTTTAAAATCGTCCAAAAACGAAGGGGAAAATTCCACTGCAATAGAAATCAAGTATATCCCCCCTCCTTTTACAATTTTTCGACTAACCCCCCAACCTTAATTTTTCTAGAACCGGGTTTGAATATGTATATCTTAATAGTTTTATAATTTTGTAGGTTTTTTTTTTAAATAGAAGAAACTCAGATATTTCGAAACTGAATACGATTGTTTTATTCTCAATGGCACGTTTTTCGCACACAATAGACTAAATGTCCAGGTCACAAGGATTCCAAGAGGTCAGAAAAGGTTGGAGTAGGTGTACCCACTAAACATCTGTAGACAGATGGTAGCTTTAGTCAAAGCAATACAACGTGGTCTTAAACATGCACAGGGTACGACTTTTCTTTAGGACACAGCTTAACGTTGTGTCCAATGGGCAGCGGACCATCGGGGCATAAAACTGTAAGACACGCAAGATTCTTTGAGGGGTCACAGAAGAATTGCGATTTTAAATACAAACTGAAACGAGGAAAGAACGGAACATTTTGAGGGTCATGGAAATTTTCTGAGGGGGCCACCCAAACTCAACTGCAAGAACGGGCGGGGGTGGCTCAGTCGGTAGCGCGCCAGGCTCGTAATCTGTAGTTCCCAGGTTCGAGTCCCAGCTGGGTCAGCGTTGAGATTTATCTCCGCAAAATTCCCCGCCCCGCCCACGGTCAGTAGGGGACACCGATGGACTTGGAAAGGCCGCCGTCCGTCGGATGGGACGTTAAGCCGTGGCCACGTGTGCGGGAGAGCCATACCCTGTGCACGTTAAAGAACACGCTGGATGGCGTTGACGGGAGGCTACCATCTGTCTCCCAACAGCTGTTCCAGTGGGTCCCCTTCCCCAACCTTCTCTGAGCCTTCTCTGAGCCTTCTCTGAGCCGGGGTCCATGTGACCTGGCCATTTAGCCCATCGTGTGAAAAAAAGTGCCACTCAGAGGTTAAACAACCCAACCCAACTGCAAGAAGAAAATATTACGAATGAGATGTAAAAATCGTATTTATTATTTTCCCGACAAAACGTATAACGTTTAATAAGGCTCCTTGGAACACTGTAAATTTTTTTTTTCTTTTTTAGTACACATAACAATAAAGCCGTTACTGAAAAATAAGCTCTTTAGGAAGTCTCGTAAACGCTTTGATAGAAGATGATGCATGATCGTCGTTTGTTACTAACAACGCTGCAGCCAGATATTGAGAAACTTGTACGTTTGCATCGCCACAGGGATCACACTAAATAAAGTGCCAATTATCAGAATATTTTTTGTTAGCAAGGCAGCTTTTGTGCAGAGAGAGACTCCACTGGTTTGAACATGTTGTCCCTGTGAATATTTATAGATTGGCGAATAGGGTCATGAACAGGGTGCCTAAAGGCTTCAGAAAGAGGGGTAGACCTAGGATGCGGTGGGCAGACAATGTGAAACAGGACCTTGTTAGAATTGGTTGCAGTGGCCGGATGCAGCAGATGTAGCTCAGGACAGATATGCTTGGAGAATTAAACTGCACGGTCTGGTTGGACCTCCGTAGCCCATGGCTGCTTGAGGATGATGATGATGACAGTTTATGATTCTAAACCTCTTAACAAACCACGAACCGCCGGCAAAGTGTGGGCCGACCACGGCTCATCGATTCTAGAGGTTAGCGAAGACTGTTCCGTATGATATGAGCCAACAGAAAGGATAGTGTGGCGCAACTCGCCCATGATTTGAATGTTTGTAACAGGAGTAATGTATCACAACACAAAGTACATGGAACCTTGTTAAAAATGGGGCTGCGTAGCCACAGGCCGTCCGAGTGCCCACGCTAACCTCGTTAACTGTCGAAAGCGGCTACAATGGGCACGCGAGCATCAAAACTGGACCTTGAATGATTGGAAGAACGTCGTCTAGTGCGATGAATCTCGTTTCCTGTTGCACCATGTGGATGACCAGGTACGTGTGCGTCGTTTACCTGGGGAAGTGTTGGCACCAGGATGCACCATGGGACGAAAAGAAGCTGGTGGAGGAAGTTTGGTTGTTTTACCTCTAAGCGGCTCTTTTTTTACACATCATGGGCTAAATGGCCAGGTCACATGGACCTCGAAGGCTCAGAGAAGGTTGGGGAAGGGTACCCACTGAAACAGCTATTAGGAGACAGATAGTAGCCTCCCGTCAAGGCCCTCTAGCGTGTTCTTTAGCGTGTACAGGGTATGGCTCTCCTGTACACGGGGACACGGCTTAACGTCCCATCCGACGGATGGCGGTCTTTCCAAGCCCATCTGTGTCCTCTACTGACCGTGGGCAGGACGGGGAATTCTGCAGAGATAAATCTCAACTCTCACCTAGCTGGGACTCGAACATGGTAACTACAGATTACGAGCCTGGCGCGCTACCAACTGAGCCACCCCGCCCCTCGGTGGAGGAAGTATAATGATTTGGGCAATGTTCTGCTGGTAAACCCTGGGTCCAGTCTTTCATGTGCAGGAAACGATGACGTCTAGCACCTACCTAAACATCATTGTAGACCAGGTACATTCTTTCATGACAACCGTATTTCCCTCTGGTAGTTCCTTCTTTCAGAAGGATAATGCGCCATGCTACACTGTCTGGATTGTTCGAGAATGGTTCGCGAACATGAGAAAGATTTTCTGGCATTGCCTTGACCTCCAAATTCTCCAGACATCAATCCGATCGAGCATCTGTGGTTTGTTATGGAACAGCGTATCCGAGCTGCGGCAGCTCAACCACGTAACTTGCAAGAATTAAAGGATCTACTTGTAACGTGTTGGTAATGCTACAAGACACCTTTAGAAATCTTTTAATGTCCATGCCTTACCGGTTAAGAGCTGTTTTGGCGGTACGTGGAGGACCAACATCATATTAGGCAGGTGGTCATAAAGTTTTGGCTCTTAGGTGTATGCACGAAGCAACTAGCATTCTTTGGCAATGCACATATATTTGTGGGGGATACTGCGACTTTGATACTGGAGAGAGGAGGAATTAAATCTTTGCTAAGTTAAGCAATAGTCTTTACAGAAAGTACGGAAACCAGTGGTTTAAGGGAACCGAAGGTAGAGTGATAGGTCAAGCCCACAAGTTGCTTTAATTTACGAAGCTGAAAACGAAGAAACTGATACGAGGCCATTTTTAGGGGTGAGGGTGTGTG
The DNA here is from genome assembly GCA_038380435.1 of Ryuthela nishihirai. Lineage (NCBI taxonomy): Eukaryota > Metazoa > Arthropoda > Arachnida > Araneae > Heptathelidae > Ryuthela > Ryuthela nishihirai. The sequence continues at coordinate 16,768,745 of JAWZYU010000001.1, read as the reverse complement.
CAGGAGATGAGCTTTGGGTTGGGTTGCTTTACCTCTGAGCGGCACTTTGGTTTGGGTTGGGTTGTTTTACCTCTGAGCGGCACTTTTTTCCACACCATGGGCTAAATCGCCAGGTCACATGGACCCCGAAGGCTCAGAGAAGGTTGGGGGAGGGAACCCACTGGAACAGCTGTTGGGAGACAGATGGTAGTCTCCCGTCAAGGCCATCCAGCGTGTTCTTTAACGTGCACAGGGTATGGCTCTCCCACACACGGGGCCACGGCTTAACGTCCCATCTGACGGACGGCGGCCTTTCCAAGTTCATCGGTGTCCCCTACTGACCGTGGGCAAGGCGGGCAGGAGATGAGCGGTTGATGCCAACTGTCAAAAGGTTCTTACTTCGTTATTCCTCTGGTCCCAGTGAACTAGTATATAATTTGAATTCCATAGATGAAGCAGTTCAAGGGATATGAGACCCATGTAAACAGAACTGCGAAAACATCTTTTTCAAGTCTAGGAAAACCTAACATCTAAAACCTACTCTAACCGAAAAAACTGTAAGTCGATTATCTTTCTTCATATTTCGTATGAGAAAGTTGAAATGAACCTTTTTTACTTATTGGATTGTGAAGAGAAATGCAGGAAAGATTTTATCCATACCAAATAGTCGAAACGCGAGAAAGGCTCTCATTCTTTCTGCTTTTCGCATCATCTTAACTCTCGTGTTGGTGCAAGCAAATTATTTTTTCTTCTTCGTGTTCTTAACGAAGTCTTTTTGAAATTCTTGAGATTGTTTTTTTTTCTAACTGTTCTTACTTTTCCGAAAGAGTTTCACAAAGAACTTCGAAAAGAAACTTCTTTTCTTGAATTTTAATGTTATTAGAGTGTACAAAAGCTGCGAAAATCTTGGGTGTCAAGTCACCATGGCGACTGCAATATTTGTTTTGGTAAAAAATAAATAAATGGGCTTAGACGCAAAATATCAAAGTCCTGAATCGTAGTTAACCAAGTCAAGCGCTAATGTTTTTTTTATCTTGTGTTCATATGAACTAACTCAAAGCTTTTTCAACCTAATTAAAACTTTCTAAACTATCTTACGCAATATTTAGAAAAAAAAAAACATCAACTAATAAATAAAGCCTGTTTTCAGTACAGCACATGCTTAAATTATTGCGATAGATTACCGCTTATTATATCACACATCCTGGAAATAAAAGCTGTATTCAAAACAGTATTTGCCGTTTGGTAGTGATGGGCTACATGCTATTACAAATTGTAATAACACCTCTCGATTAAGAGTAGCTGTCAAACATGAATTAGGGCTCATTCAGAATTAAGTTTATAATTTTTGTGGTAATTCTGAAAATATTTTATCAAAAAATGAAACAATTTCTTTTAGTTATAATTTCAACCTTTCATTCAGTCTCTAGAAATTAAAAATTAACATTCAGTTTCTGATTTACTCTATCATTGCTGAATCTTTCTTAGCGTTTATATACTGTATATATATATATACGTATAATGAAGAATAACTCAGAAAACATTAAGCATAATTGAAGAATAACTAAGAAATTATTACTAACTCAAAATATTTTAGTTTCTACGTATTATTTATATTAATATTCGTTCCAAAGGAATTAAGATTTTAATTTGGTTTTCAAATAATTATGTTTTTAAGGTTTATAAAAAGTTTGGTTTGGTGGCTTTCCTTTCTGTGTACATGTTTTATTTTGTGTTTTGAGAAATGTTTCCGCCTTAACCGCACACGGGATCAATAATTATGGAAATGGTTTGGGCGAATTCAGTCTCAATAATATTGAGTTCCAAAATTTGAGCTCAAATTCATGTCTCGTAGATTACCCTTTTGTTATCCTCTTACAGACATTATACCTGACTACTGGGCTTTGTGGCTCTTTGAAGCAAATAATAGTTCATCCGCCAGACAAAAAATTATGCAAACATTTTTCACGTTTTCTTTTACTGCTTATTTCTGTGCCATTTTCTTAAGGTCCCTCTTATAGAAATGTTCAGAACTAAATTCACTAATCTGTCGCTCTATAGGATGATAACATGGCCAAGCTAACTCAGTCTCTCCCTACACATATGGGGCGGGGGTGGCTCAGTTGGAAGCGCGCCAGGCTCGTAATCTGTAATTCCCAGGTTCGAGTCCCAGCTGGGTCAGCATTGAGATTTATCTCCGCAAAATTCCCCGCCCTGCCCACGGTCAGTAGGGGACACCGATGGGCTTGGAAAGGCCGCCGTCCGTCGGATGGGACGTTAAGCCGTGGCCCCGTGTGTGGGAGAGCCATACCCTGTGCACGTTAAAGAACAGGCTGGATGGCCTTGACGGGAGGCTACCATCTGTCTCCCAACAGCTGTTCCAGTGAGTCCCCTCCCCCAACCTTCTCTGAGCCTTTGGGGTCCATGTGACCTGGCCATTTAGCCCATGGTGTGCAAAAAAGTGCCGCTCAGAGGTAAAACAACCCAACCCAACTCTCTCCCTACACACGATACTTTTTCAATGACTCTGTAGTCAAACATCACCATTAGTAACAAACTAAAACGAACTGATGCTAAAGATACCATGTCAGTATCAAATCTTTTATTATTCTGCTGATAAAAATTCCAGTGGTGTAGCGTGAAACTGAGTGTTCAGGAAATTGAAAATGAAGCTTGCTGCTTCTTTTACATGGTTGCATCCCCCATATCGAAGTTTTTTTTATTTATTCTGTAATTTCGTGTTTTTACTCAAAATGTTTAATAGTTGAGATATCTTCATTACACAATTTAATCACCTGTAAATAACGGATAACGCCATGCGTTTTTATAGCCTTATCTCATTTGAAAAAGCGTAAAGTTTAACTCAAAACATCGTCATGAAAATTTTTACATAAATGGTTGCTAAATGTGTGTTTGTGATCCGTAGATGTTTATTGGTGAATACTTCTGTTGTAAGTATATTGTCTTTTGATTGCGGTTGTTTAAAGAAACTTTAGGTGAGTGAAAGTTTAGAAATACAGTGGACCCCCGATATAACGCGCATGTTGGGCGGGAAACAACACCCGCGTTATAAGGTGAATCGCGTTATACCGAGCGGCGCGTTATACCGAGCGACACAATAAATTTCACACTGTAAGCTTTTCTTTTACTCATCATGCATACAATAATTAAACACTATTCAAAATACATGCAGGAACTCAATACATACACAATTACTCAATACGCAGTAACAATAAAATGCGATACTCACTAACGCCGCACGGACCTGTATAAACATGTTTGAACTTATCGCGAATATCGCCCGCGCTATAACCGAGTGCGCGGTATAGCGAGCAGCGCTATAACGAAGGTCCACTGTATATATTTTGCTGGTTGTTATGTTGTGCGGTTATTGGAAATTGACAGTTTGGAGTATTTTTAATGCGTTCCGAGAGCATATAAATATTAACTAATATCGTAAGGATCTCGAACTATTATTATACCTACATGATAGTGGGATATAAAAAGAATGTTTTGATATTCTTGAACAGCGCAGATGGGGGAAATATAACTATAATTTCGTTATTTCTAGTTATGTCCCTTTTTATAGTTTCATTCCTAGAAATCAACCATTTAAATCTATCGTACCATGAATTCTAGAAATTGTGGAGTTACTTTCACAGCTCTATTTTAATAAAAATAATTAATCTTTTATTTTTAACCCATTGTGTGCATTGGGTTAAACTAAAATATCTTGAGTTAGTAATAATTTCTTAGTTATTGTTGTAACCGTTGTTTCTTCTCATAGGACAATGCCCAAAGTCAGATTTAGGGACTCAACACTTGAAGCTTGATTCATTTATATCACAACTTTTAAAGTACGTGTCATTCACGAATTATAGATGGAAATTTTCGAAGTGACGTTTGAAGTTGTGTTAAAAGTTGTTTTCTCTCTGAGGGATACTTTTGTGCACACAATGGGCTAAATAGTTATATCTAAGTGCTCAGAGTTGGGTTTGAGTTGGGTTGGGTTGTTTTACCTCTGAGCGGCACTTTTTTGCACACCATGGGCTAAATGGCCAGGTCACATGGACCCCGAAGGCTCAGAGAAGGCTGGGGGAGGGGACCCACTGGAACAGCTGTTGGGAGACAGATGGTAGCCTCCCGTCAAGGTCATCCAGTGTGTTCTTTAACGTGCACAGGGTATGGCTCTCCCGCACACGAGGCCACGGCTTAACGCCCATCCGACGGACGGCGGTCTTTCCAAGCCCATCGGTGTCCCCTACTGACCGTGGGCAGGGCGGGGAATTTTGCGGAGATAAATCTCAACGCTGACCCAGCTGGGACTCGAACCTGGGAACTACAGATTACGAGCCTGGCGCGCTACCGACTGAGCCACCCCCGCCCCATGGTAAGGGAGATTGGATAAGCAGTTGATGCGGAGAACAAGTTTTATGGGTCTGGTAGGATCCGTAAAACTTTGTTTCCTTATTAAAATGAATATATATATATTCACTATATTCACTATAAATTTATAAAAAAAACTATCACTTATCAAATTATCTAAAGTTTGTCTTTGTTATTTTATTAAAGTGTCTCGAGACAGATATCATTACGGTGCTAAGAACACAACTTTTAGAGAAAGATTAAACAGATAATTTGTTATATCAGAAGAACATTTCTTTTAATGTTGATAGTTACCTTTATTCTTAAAATTAGATTTTACTAATTAAATTCCTCCAGTCTATTTTTATATAAGAAGACTTAGTTTTTTAGCATCCCCTGAAGTTACGTCAAAGTGCCAAAGCTTCCCCACGAGAATAAACTTCAGAGAGGACCAAACCAAACTGAAAATAAAATTCAAACATTTCATCTTCAGGATTGCTCGCCACCATCTCGAGAAATTCTTCAAAATTCCAACAGAGCTTCTATTCGAGTGTTTACTTCAAGTCGCACCGGAGATCCAAATATAAAACCTCGTCGTATATTGAAAGTAAGAGCGAATCTGTAACGGAGAGTCAAACTGCACAACCAGAGCCAATATTTAACATTGCTAGTGGGCATCTGAAAAGGAGAGGTTCTTCGACGATACTAGACCTTTTCAAATTCCACTGACATTAGAGATGGAAATGAGCGTACATGACGTGCATCTGGTTTCTGAAAACTGCTTATGTCTTCTCAGTGTGTAATTCAATTTTGTTATATTCAGTGCTATTTAGGGTGAAGACAGAACTGTGTTTTATTAGGTATCAAAATAATCGACTATCTGTTTACTATCTCCGTACGTTAAAAGTACTGAAATACGAGGATGGATCATTTAATTCATGGAATGGCATGGCGAACAAATAGAAGCTTTTCGTGCGAGTTAATATATGTGGCAACACAGCAACTCTTCAAGGGCACCGAGCAGTGTGTGAAAGTTGAAACACGTTGTGATACGACAGCAAGTAACAGCAAGACAATATTCAGTCAGTGTGTCGTTTTGGAAAGGTGTTCGTTTTCCTGTGTTTGATATTTTTCGCAGGCTATGGCTGATCTGGAAACTGAGCAATGGTATGTGATATGTTACTTTGTTTGCCAAGGGTTAAGTGGTGCACAGACAGTCGTAGAAATTATTTAGGAGTATGGAGAACAAGAGAACTCGGAGTAGAGTTTCACCACCAGCCATTTTGCAACACATGTCGAAAGTTGTGGAGCCGACATAGACCAGCATTACTATGGCACACTTTCCACAACTCGCTTATTCCATGTCCCGACTAATTCAGGCTGTTCTGAAGGAAAACGGAGAGGCTACTCGCGTTTAGGTTGGGTTATTTTATCTCTGAGGGGGCGGGGGTGGCTCAGTCGGTAGCGCGCCAGGCTCGTAATCTGTAGTTCTCAGGTTCGAGTCCCAGCTGGGTCAGCGTTGAGATTTATCTCCGCAAAATTCCCCGCCCTGCCCACGGTCAGTAGGGGACACCAATGGGCTTGGAAAGGCCGCCGTCCGTCGGATGGGACGTTAAGCCGTGGCCCCGTGTGCGGGAGAGTCATACCCTGTGCACGTTAAAGAACACGCTGGATGGCCTTGACGGGGGACTACCATCTGTCTCCCAACAGCTGTTCCAGTGGGTCCCCTCCACCAACCTTCTCTGAGCCTTCAGGGTCCATGTGACCTGGCCATTTAGCCCATGGTGTGCAAAAAGTGCCGCTCAGAGGTAAAACAACCCAACCCAAATTTATCTCTGAGAGGCACTTTTTTTTTGCACACAGTGATCTAAATGGCCAGGTCACAAAGATCCCGAGAGCTCAGAGAAAGTTGCGGGAGGGGGACCCATTGGACAGCTGTTGGGAGACAGATTTCAGCCTCCCGTCAAGGCCGTCCAGCGTGTTTTTTAATGCTCACAGCCTCTATCGCATACGGGGCCACGGCTTAACCTTCCATCATACGGACGGCGACCTCTCCAAGCCATCAGTGTCCCCTACCTGATGGAGCGCAGGGCGGGGAGTTTTGCGGAGATAAATCTCAACGTTGACCCAGCTGGGACTCGAACCTAGGAACTACAGATTAAGAAAAAATAACTAAAAAAAAAAAACAAGGGAAAAATTATAAAAGCGAAGAACGATGGATGGGATATGAGCCCTTAGCTTGACGCGCATCCGACTGAGCCCCTTCGGCCCCACTCGCTGTTACGCATGTCTAATAAATTAGCCACTCAGTGTATATTGGATTGGGGATTGCTTTACGTAACAGCGTGAGTGCTTTCATTAATTCGTCTGTTGTAGTTCATTTCAGCCAATTGATTTCTTAATGCCATTTCACTCTTAATGTAAAGTGTTCTAAAATAATGGACACATTTAGTTAATGACGATAGTAATTTGGAAACGAAAGCTTAGAGATAGGCACGAAACAACTTTTATTTCTATTGAATCCTGTTAAGCATACCAATGACCCGCCAAATTCAGGCTAATTTTATAAAGGAAACAGAGGTGAAAAGATGAATAAATCTAGATATTTGATATATTTTGCGATAATATTTCTTAGAACATGAAAGAAAAAAATATGTCGTACTATCTGCAGGAATAATTTTTGGAAAAAAAAACACACAAACAGAATGGTATTTTAGTTTCTACCGGGGGGGGGGGGGGAGGTGGCTCTGTTGGTAGCGCGCCAGGCTCGTAATCTGTAGTTCCCAGGTTCGAGTCCCAGCTGGGTCAGCATTGAGATTTATCTCCGCAAAATTCCCCGCCCTGCCCACGGTCAGTAGGGGACACCGATGGGCTTGGAAAGGCCGCCGTCCGTCGGATGGGACGTTAAGCCGTGGCCCCGTGTGCGGGAGAGCCATACTCTGTGCACGTTAAAGAACACGCTGGATGGCCTTGACGGGAGGCTACCATCTGTCTCCCAACAGCTGTTCCAGTGGGTCCCCAACCTTCTCTGAGCCTTCGGGGTCCATGTGACCTGGCCATTTAGCCCATGGTGTACAAAAAAGTGCCGCTCAGAGGTAAAACAACCCAACCCAACTAGTTTCTACCAATTCAATCCAGGCACTTATTTCTCCTCTCGCCTTAAAAAAACACTCTAAATTTCGGCCTGTAACAAACATCATGAAATTTACTACTCAGTCTGAAACTAGTCGATATTTCTAAATTAGCATAGCATATTGATTACTGTCCTTTCATTTATGAAAAGCATAATTATTGTCATCTTTTCGTGTTGCACTTAGAAAACCACACATCGCCTCTGGCGAATATGGAACGTTCGTTTCCAAGGCAATTCGAATTAATGGATGATTGGAAAAATGCAAATAACAATATTTCACTAGTACTTATAAAATATAAAATGAATGTCTCATTCATCGCCTAAAATAAAAAGTTGCTTTTTCCAACGCTCAGGGGCGGGGGTGGCTCAGTCGGTAGCGCGCCAGGCACGTAATCTGTAGTTACCAGGTTCGAGTCCCAGCTGGGTCAGCATTGAGATTTATCTCCGCAAAATTCCCCGCCCTGCCCACGGTCAGTAGGGGACACCGATGGGCTTGGAAAGGCCGCTGTCCGTCGGATGGGACGTTAAGCCGTGGCCCCGTGTGCGGGAGAGCCATAAACTGTGCACGTTAAAGAACACGCTGTATGGCTTTGACGGGAGGCTACCATCTGTCTCCCAACAGCTGTTCCAGTGGGTCCCCTCCTCCAACCTTCTCTGAGCCTTCGGGGACCTTATGGCCTGGCCATTTAGCCCATGGCGTGCAAAAAAGTGCCGCTCAGAGGTAAACAATCCAATCCAATCCATCTTTGCTTCACAACCAAAAGAAATTGCTTCGCAGAATATCATAATTAGCACATCATTTTGTATAGTAATTTTATTTCATAATTTTGTATTATTTTAGTTAACATTTTGTTCTAACAAACCAATAAATAAAAGACATTGCATAATAAGCCTAACTATAATTTGTGTTACCTTTATAGTCCATTGGGAAAAATATTTCCCATAAAATTCCAAAAAAACTACACATTTTTATGTATTTTTCTTATGATTTTTATTTACTTTAAGTCTAAACAAACTAAAATAAACAGTTACATACTAATATTTACTCTTGGAAACCTTATGGTCCTCAAAAGGTTAACGTCCCATCCGACGGACGGCAGACTTTCCAAGCCAATCGGTGTCCCCTACTAACCGTGGATAGGGCCGGGAATTTTGCAGAGATATAACTCAACGCTGGTCCAGATGGAACTTGAACTTGGGAATGCAGATTATGATCCTGGCGCGCTACGACTGGTCAACCCCCACATCTCCATGCTACGGAGAGTTTATAAAATGGGATTTTAAATTTCAAAAATTCTAAAATGGGAAATTGATCGCATTTTTCAGAGAAGGCAAAATGGATAAGATTTCGTAATCTACGGCCACCCTCCATAAGAATCAATCACTGTCGCTGTTTTCATTCATCATCATCATCATCATCCTCAAGCAGCCATGGGCTACGGAGGTCCAAACAGACCGTGCAATTTAGTTCTCCAAGCAAGTCTATCCTGAGCTACATCTACTGCATCAGGCCACTGCACACCAATTCTAACAAGGTCCTGTTTGACATTGTCCGCCCACCGCTTCCTAGGTCTCCCCTTCTTTCAGAGGCCTTTAGGCACATTGTTCATAACCCTATTCGCCAATCTATAATTATTCATACGAGCAACATGGCCAAACCAACGGAGTCTCTCTCTGCACAATATGCTGCTTAAAGGAGGTTGCAGACTCCTTTGCCTAACCTCATCATTAGTAACAAAGTTAAACCACCTAATACCCAAGATACTGCGTAAGCATCTAGAATCAAAAGCATCTAGTTTCCTGTTATCTTGCTTACAAAGTGTCCAAGTTTCACTACCATAACTAACCCTAGAAAGAACCAAACTATTATACAGTCTAATTTTAGTCTTTAGGTGTATACGCCTATTTCTCCACACTCTCCATAGATTCTTAAAAGTCCCCGCAGCAATCCCTATTCGTCTGTTAATCTCATGCCGCACATCACCAGTATCTGTTACATAGCTCCCAAGAAAATTAAACTGTGACACCTGATCAAGACTGCAACCATTCAGATTAACTGAATCACAGCCTGCCTGACCAATTTTCATCACTTTAGTTTTCTCTCTGTTTATAACCAAATTTACTCTACTACCAGTCTCATCAACAGCTCGAATGAAAGAGTTCGTCTCATCAACATCATTTGCCAAAGGGGCTAAATCATCAGCATAATCTAAATCAGAAATTTTCGTATCTCCAGCCCATTTAAGGCCAAAATCTTTCCCTTGAAGTGAATTTCGCATAACATAATCAATAACCAAACTAAAGAGAAAAGGAGACAAAATGCACCCTTGTCGAACACCAGAAGTAATGCTAAACCAATTGCTACAAGCCCTACCAACTCTCACACACGACTCAGTGTTATTATAGAGAGCTTTCATTATGTTAACTAACTTGTCTGGTACACCATATGATCTCACAATCAACCACAAATTATGACGATCAACAGAATCGAAAGCCTTTTTGAAATCAACAAAGCTAGCAACCAAAGGTTTCTGAAGCTCTAAGCATTTCTCAATTATCTGCCTAAGTGAAAATATCTGATCCACACATCCCCTACCACTTCTGAATCCAAATTGCTCATCAAGCAATTGACTGTCAACCAGATTCTTAATTCTATTAAGCACAATCATGGAAAGAACTTTACCTGGAACAGAGAGTAGGCTAATACCCCTATAGTTATCACAAGAACTGCGATCACCTTTTTTGAAAATAGGGATAACAATAGCTCTGGTAAAATCCTTAGGAACCATGCCTTTACCATAAAAGATATTAAGAATTTCAGTCATCCAAGTGGTAACCGAAACATTCCCAGCTCTAAGCATTTCCGTAGTAATTTCATCTACCCCTGGGGATTATGTAGTTTAAGTTTAGAAACAGCCAAAATAACTTCAGATTGTGTTATAGGGCCAACATTAAAGCCACCACTGCATCTATCATCATTGCAAACAATGGGAATAGAACTAAGTGCATTGTTTAGAACATCACTGAAATGCTCAGCCCACCTAGCCATGACAGAATCCTCACCTTCTATAACCTTACCTTGTTTATCCTTCAATCCCTGTATACCTGTCCGTTTTCTACCACACAAAACATTAACTCTCTGGTACAGCTCTCTGCTGTTGTGCTGTCTAACTGCTTCCTCGGCTTTGTCAGCCAAACCATCAAGCCAAAGATTCTTATCAGCAGCTAACTGATCTTTTACACGTTTATTAAGTTCTCTGTAATGCTTTCTATTAGGACTAGTAGGGTATTGATTAAGTACATTCCTGCAGTTCTTTCTTTCCGAAATAAGCTCAAGTACCTTATCACTTAAATAATTCTGTCTCTTCTGCTCCCTAATTTCCTAAAAGAGTACTGTTAGTGTCCAAAAAAGCCTGTTTAAAATGATCCCATTCATCCTCAACTTCAGTAGTAAGCATACCATGACTGTCATAATGACTAAGTAACCTATCATGGTAAGCTTTGGCTATAACTGGGTCTTTCAGAGCTTCAGTATTAAAAGCAAACTTTTTAACCCTAGCACAACACTTTTTAAGTTTAAGTTGCAAGACACTTTTAACAAGGTAATGGTCAGATCCAATTTCAGCTCCCCTATATGCCCTGGTATTTCTAACAGAACTAACCCATTTGCTGTTAATTAATATATAATCAATCATATTCCTATGCAGCCCATCAGGTGAAACCCATGTGTACTTATGTATGTCGCGGTGTTTGTAATATGTGTTAGTTATTCTGAAACCATTGAGTTTACTTACCTGTAGGAGACGTTGCCCATTGCCATTGCAGCTACCAATACCAAAAGGGCCAATCACCCCTCCCCAAAGGTCAGAGTCAGTACCAACTTTGGCATTGAAGTCACCAAGAACAAGGGTAATATCTCCTTTCTTGACAGAATTCAAAATATCCTGAAATTGTTCATAAAACCTATCCTTCTCATGCTCATCGGCATCCTCAGTGGGGGATAACAGCAAATAACATTCAGGTCTTTAACGCTTGTCTGAAATTTTGCTGTAAGAAACCTTTCATTAATGCACTCATATCCTAGAAGAGCATCACTAGCGTGTCTGCTGAGAAGCAGACCCAAGCCTTGGTGATGCTTATTGTCGTCCCTCCCTGAAAAGAGAAATTTAAAGTTATTTTTAAGAATCTGACCTTTATCTGTCCATCTGGTCTCTTGCAAGCCGAGAATATCTAAATTATAACGGTGGAATTCTTGTGTGAGGACATCAAGAGAAAAAGCTCTGTGCAGAGTCCTCACATTCCAACTACCTATGGAGAGAAAATGGTTAGTAGGATGTTTAAAGAAACTATGTTTATTGAGAGAGGGAATGCCGACAATATCAAACAGCCCCCTAATCGCAGACATGGGGCAAAGACCCGTTCCCCCACCACTAAAGGCTGAAGCCATCTACACTGGAAGACTTCCTCCAATGTAGAATTTGACGATGCCAATAGAAGCAAAGAGTTCAGGTGCCTGCGATGACCTCTGCTCAGGATTATCCACCAGCTGATAAACATATCCTGTGAATCTATTCACTTGGGGCTGTCAACCCACAAACAAACAGAAAACACAGCGGAAGATTTTCCCTGCACAGAAGCCCACCAGTGCAGCAAAATCAGGATCCATAATCAAGCTCAAAGCCTGTCCAGTCCAGTGGGTTTATATGGTCAGCACCAGGACCCTGTGTGGTTGACCACTCCTCAGCAGGGTAAAAAAAAAGAAAAGTAGCCATAGTTGTCCAGATCAGTAGGCCACACTAATCTGGCAGCCGTCCCCTTCCGTTCACTTCCACAAGAGAGTATCTCCTTTGAAAGGTACTAACGGTCTGCACCACGAGAAAGCGGGGTCGGACATTAGGTGCTAGGCCTGGCCAGTTCTATGCATCATCACAGGGGATTGGTGCATAGCTCTCCTTCCAGTGACTACCTAGCTACCATTTACAGACCACTGTTTTCATTAGTAGCAATTAATTATGCTGCAATTGTGCTCTACAACTTCTGAAATATACATTTAAGGGGTAAACGTGACAAAAGATAAATTAAAGTTCCTAATCAAATTCATTAATATCTCGATTTTGAACAATATTCGTTCCGTATTTAAAGAATTATGGAAGCTGGGATATTTCACAACAGTAATGCATCTTAAGACTTCAGAAATTAATTTAAGCTTAAATAATAAGATTGTCGCAAAACAATTTAATAAAATAAATATACATTTTCGAATGCGAAAAGAATATTTGAGTAGTAGGTAATTATGAATGATATTTATAAACAAGATAGTTTATTGCTAAATATTCTTAATTCCAAAACTCTTTAAATACTGAAAATATTACTGTTGTAATCGAGATTTAAATAGGTTTGATTATGACCTTTAATTTGATTTCAGTCTCATATTTCCATTAAATGCATGTTTCAGAAATTATACAGCTTCGACAGGGGCGGGGGTGGCTCAGTCGGTAGCGCGCCAGGCTCGTAATCTGTAGTTCCCAGGTTCGAATCCCAGCTGGGTCAGCGTTGAGATTTATCTCCGCAAAATTCCCCGCCCTGCCCACGGTCAGTAGGGGACACCGAAGGGCTTGAATCCGCCGTCCGTCGGATGGGACGTTAAGCCGTGGCCCCGTGTTTTGGAGAGCCATGTCCTGTGCACGTTAAAGAACACGCTGAATGGCCTTGACGGGAGGCTACCATCTCTCTCCCAACAGCTGTTCCAGTGGGTCCCCTCCCCCAACCTTCTCTGAGCCTTCGGGGTCCATGTGACCTGGCCATTTAGCCCATGGTGTGCAAAAAAGTGCCGCTCAGAGGTAAAACAACCCAACCCAACAGCTTCGACATTAGCTTTTCATTGACATAATAACGGAGAATAATACGGAAATAAATTATCTCATATTTTGGTAGGGCCTTGTATATGTCGCCCCTCATGGTTAACAACTGTTTGAGCATATATTTGCGGAATTTCCATTGTGAAAAAATCTTAACTTGATGCTTTTTTTTTTTGTCTCAGTAGTATGTCTCGACTCCTAGTATTCGCATTTGAAAGTCACGATTCTCGCAAAAACCAAATGTAGAAATTCCGTTGTTTGCGTCGCTAGACTAAACCTTTCTTTTCAACAGTATTCACTCGCTATGTAAAGAGTTATAGAAATTTGAATGTTTAACAACAGCATTACCTCAGATATTGGAGCTTAAAAAACAAGTATATTATTCCAAACCTACCTTTCAACATAATGAGTGATTATTTCAAATGTTTGGGCAAATAATTGGTTTTTAGGATTGGTAAATGAGGATTTCATTATTATTGGCTGATATGATATTTTTAGGATTGGCCTATTAGGATATTTTAGGAATGGCTATTAATCAATGAATATTGTTGAAATTTAAGATTTAGATAGACTCAGGGCCGAATATAGAAGGAAAAAGGTCATGTCCCCCCCCCATCAGAATGCTAGTAAGGATAACAGAGGAAAAATTATTAATCCTATTTATATTTCATACGTTTTTACAAGAATGTTTTTAAAGATATGTAAAAATGAAGGGAAATGCTATACTGCATTAAAATCTAGTCTCTTGTCCTCCCCTTCGAATTTTGTCGGCTCGATTGTGTTTCTTTCCCTCCCCCTCCTCCTCCCCCCTCATTTTTTTTATAGATCAGAGCTTGACTAGACTTGATTTAGATCATTAACTTAACCCCAGTCTCATAATTCCATAAAAAGCTTATTTTAGAAACTATCGAGTCCTGAATTTTGTTTCCCATTGACGGAATATGTAACTTTTGAACATCAATTGTTCGTTCAGCCATTTTATTTTTCCTGAGCATATTTAGCAGACTGATTGTTATGTCAATGGCAGCACTCCAAGAAACTTAAAGTTGGAGATATTTGCATAAATAAATCAAACTGCATGAGATGAAACGCATTAGTTAGCAATTAATTATGCTGAAACGTGTTTAAAGGTTAAAGTGATGACTTTATGCCAATGCAAATGCTTTCAAGTATTATTTGATCCCATTTTACAGAGAAGTTCAAGGCGATAAGATTTCGTAAGCTGTGGCATAAGAATCAGTCATTGGCGCTGTTTCCATTAAGAGCAAATACGATTATATCAAATATTCAAATTATATCAAATATTCATATTTAATATAATTTGAATGTGAAATACCTAGAGTTCCTTATTTAATACGAAAAAGGATTGTATTTGAGGTGCGCATGTGAAAATATTTTCATATGTTTTAGATTGCTTTTCAAATCAAATGATATCATTGAGCACATTTTCTCTAATCCTTTCCATCAGGGGATCTGTAATGGCTGAATGTAACATATGATCTCTTAAAGTGCAATACTATCCAATTTCCATATTATCAGGGATTGTAGTCTGGATTGCGATATTCCTAATCATCAGTGACGTAGCTTGAGTGAAACTCCGAATGCCATGACATTACGCAGATAATGCTTCGACATAGATCACTGCTTGACGGTGGAAGCATTTAACTGCGAATCAAAGTAAGCAACGGCCCTCGTTGGGTTGTTTTACCTCTGAGCGACACTTTTTTTTTGTACACAACGAGGAAAACGGCCAGGTCACACAGACTCCGAAGGCTCAGAGAAGATTGGTGGAAGGAGACCCACTGGAGGGCTGTTAGCAGACAGATGGTAGCCTCCCGTCAAGGCTTCCAGCGTGTTCTATAACGTGCACATGCACTGGTCTCATGAACACGGGCCCACAACTTTACTTCCCTTCCGACGGACGGCTGCCTTTCCAAGACCATCGATATCCCTGACTGATAGAGGGCAGGCCGGGTAGTTTTGTGGAAATAAAACTCAAAGCTGGCCCAGATGAGAACCTGGAACTGCAGAAATCAAATCTACAATCTTTCCCCTACCTCCATAGGACAAGGCAACCGCCTTGTGGTAATAGAAGCGTAAATATATAGGCGAAATAATGTCGTAATATAGGCGAACAAGGCAACCGTCTTGTTCGCCTACATAGATTATAAGTTCGCGGAAATTCGTATCACACACACTAACCAAATTTATGTTCATGACAGACCTGAGAATCTGTTTCTAATTTTTTTTCCCTCCTGAGTCAGTAATTTAGTCCCTACTCAGTCAGTTAAAGAGATAATTTTACGAGGGATAAAAATTAATCCATATAGGAGAAAGTCCATATAGACGAACAAAGCGGTTGCCTTGTTCGCCTATATGGACATGTCGCTCTTGAATCGATCACGCATTTGGGGTTTTGGTGTGGTGCTCTGGATTTCATGGTTCGCCTAGAGCGCCAGTTGCTGGCAGCCCTGAATGTACTTGGTGGCTGCCATATATAAAGGAATTTTTATTCAAAGCCATGGTAATTCGTAATCCATTTCTGATCCTCCGCAGCAAATCCTTCTGAACATGTTTTTTTTTCGCAAAGCAACCCAGTGATCCATTTAGGATTTAAGCACTGCACGGGAAGCTCTTTGACGTCATTCGATCGTCTCCTATTACTGTGTGCTGTCGTCTTGTCGAAAGAGGCTTGTTTAGAATCGACCCATCCTCTTACATCATTTTCTCTTCTGCTTTAAGACCAACTATACTCTGCACGTGGAACCTCAACGATAGATGTTCGAGAAATAAAATCGATCAATAAAGCTAAGACGAAAAGCATGAGCAGAAAAGGGAATGAATTTATTAAGTTGGTAGTGCAATGTGCAAAGTTTGCACTTCGTTAATTACGCTTCGAGGATGCTGCAACTAATCAGCTGTAACATTCCAGCCAATGTTTAAAGCTCATTTCTCAGAGTGAGACTGAACAGGGCTTGCATGCATACTAATTAATTCTTATCCCTCGTAAAATTATCTCTTTAACTGACTGAGTGTTGTTCCGTAGGGGAAAAATTCAGAAACAGATTCTCGGGTCTGTTATGAACACAACTTTGATTAGTGTGTGTGGCACGAATTTCGACGAATGGAGAGGAACTACAACAAAGACAAAAGAGAAAAGATTTATCAAAATAAACATCTGAATCTCCATTCAAATTCCCTCTAAACCTGTTATGATTAAGAATTTGAGATTAAACTTCGAAATATGAATGTTGAAAGGTAAACTCAAAATTTCGAATATGAAAAATGTAAATATTTTTGTGGTTAAAGAGCAGTACACAGATGCAAATGATTTCTCGTTGTACTGTTTTAATATATGAAGAAGTAGCATAATAATTACGCATAATTAAAGCATAATAACGCATTTTTTTTACAGTTTGTTTGAAATCTAGAGAATAACAATAGATACTGGATGAGAAAATGGAAACAGATACATGCTATTTCCATACGTAGCCTGATTCAGTGATTAGTAATCTCTTGAATTATAATTTTACTTTAAAAAAACTGAAGGTAAATAACTATATTTAAATAACAATTTTGAACAGCATTCGTACTATTTCTGTTGCAAAATTCGATCGCCCATGACTGGAATTGCTAGTTGAAAGTGACTCTACAGGGAAACTGCAGGGGAAATTTTAGCTCTAAGAATAAAACGCAAAATGTTCACATAGCAAAATAAATAAAATATTAAACAAAAAATTGCAGGAATTCAGTTTTACCTTTGATGCTTTAAGTCCTAATTATATATACGTGGATCACTATCAAAAATACACGTCTCAGAATGTATCCCATTGATGTAAACAAGTTAATTTTGAGATTTTGACCATGAATTTGACTTTGACTTTGAACTGAACCATGCTCAATTTTTTACCCATGTTTACTCCTTTTCTTTCTAAGTATCGACTTCTTTCGTTTCTTCGACATTCACACACCAAACTACAGTGATAACACATCGCTCCTAGTGATATGGGATTCTCGTTTTCAGAGAATATATCTTTCATTTTCCCACTTTTGCACCCTTTAAACAGTATTAATTCGCAAACCTATCCAACACAAAAATAATTTTCACTTTTATGTATAAAAGCGAACAATTTTCACTTAAAACACAAAAATTGCATTTTACAACCCCTCTGAGGGTGAAGGTTAAAATTCATTGTTGTAAATGCCACCTTTATGACATTCACATTTAAAAAACAAAATTACTAACGTAATTACATCGCTTGCAATATTAGTTCGAAATTTTGCCATTTTCATTTTTTTTCCCACCATTAGAGGGCGCAATTATAGCTATTGGGAGATTCCGAATGTTCGATGGGGCGGGGGTGGCTCAGTCGGTAGCGCGCCAGGCTCGTAATCTGTAGTTCCCAGGTTCGAGTCCCAGCTAGGTCAGCGTTGAGATTTATCTCCGCAAAATTCCCCGCCCTGCCCACGGTCAGTAGGGGACACCGATGGCCTTGGAAAGGCCGACGTCCGCCGGATGGGACGTTAAGCCGTGGTCCCGTGTGCGGGAGAGCCATACCCTGTGCACGTTAAAGAACACGCTGGATGTCCTTGACGGGAGGCTACCATCTGTCTCCCAACAGCTGTTCCAGTGGATCCCCTCCCCAAACCTTCTCTGAGCCTTCGGGGTCCATGTGACCTGGCCATTTAGCCCATTGCGTGCAAAAAAGTGCCGCTCAGAGGTAAAACAACCCAACTCTTCGCTGACGGCGGGTAAAGTTCGTTCTGCGAAATTTGCGCGTTGTTGCTATGAAGCGTACTAAAGACTGGAAAAGATTTTTCATTTTCACAAGGCTGCAGCTTCGGGACGACGCGAAAAAAAGATCCATTCCGATTTATCACAAGTATATGGGGATGGCACTGTTTTGGGTTGGATGCAGAAATTCAAAGAAGGATGGCGGAGCTATGAAGACCTCCCTCGTGCAGGAAGACTGAAGGAGGCCGTGAGCGAGAGAGAATCATTGCTGCTGTTCGTAAACTCATTAAGGAAAACCCACACATCACCGTTCAGGTAATAAATTTAGATGTCAATGTGGGAACAATGATTCATCAACATTTAAAGTTCCGAAAGATCTGTACAAAATGGGTACTCCAGAAACTGACAGAACAGCAAAGCGACTCGTGCAAGAAGATGCTGGCAATGTTTGAATCTATTGGCCCCAAACGGTTAACATACATTGTCACAGGTGACGAGACTTGGTTTTATTACTATACAACTTTCAGAACCGACAATTGTGTTTGGATTGCAAAAGATGAATCGCGTCCCCAAACCTTAGACTTTCGCTCAAAGATGTTCACACATTTTTTTTTTCAATTCTGAAGGAGTGATAACCGTGGACAAGCATGTACCCAAGATTTTCCTTTTGGGGGGGGTCCGATATTTTTGAGAGGGGGGAGGTATAAAAGATATTTTACTGAGAATAAGACTTGAGAAGGGTTTCCCAATTACTAAAAATTCAGGTTAGGTGTCCGACCTGGCCTTGGACCTTACTGAAAAAGTAACTGTAAATGGCGAATACTAGAGCAATATTTGTTTTTCCCAAAATGGTTAAGGAGATGAAGGAGCAGCATCCAACGACGGAGGGTCAAGTGTTCTCCTTCTTCATGTTAATGCCAGTGCTCACAAACCTGATAAGTCATGCCCTATCTGGAGTAGGAAGAAATCAAAGAGCTTCCTCATTCTACATATTCACCTAATGTTGTACCATGCGCTTTTTGGTTGTTTGCGATAATTAAAAAAGGACTTGCTGGGAAGCCTCTTTAAAGAGTGCAAAACCTTGCAAAATGCGTTCATACAGAGTTGCAGAGCATTCCCCAACAGGAGTAGCACCAAGCCTTCCAGAATTGACGTAGACGTCTGTAACTTTGCATAGATGATGGAGGGGAATGCTTTGAAGGACAGTAAAAGCTTTATTGAGGTCAGTGCAATGGCTTTTGATCTGCAGATGCATGTTAAGAACTTATTGAACGCCTATTTGATACACCCAGAGTTAATATCCAGTTTCAATCAAATTGCATTAAATAGAATGCATTGAGTTGTTTTACCTCTGAGCGGTATTTTTGTGCACAGAAATAAATGGGCAGTTTCGCAAGGGTTCACAGAAGGTAGTGGGAAGGACACCCGCTGGACAGCTGTTAGGAGAAAGATGGAAACTTCTGGTCAAAGTCATCTAGTGTGTTCTTGGAATGCCAAAGGCACATCCCAAGGGCATCTGTTGAAAAGTGCTCTCCTGTATAGAGGGCCACGGATTTCCACAGAATGGGATAAATGGGGTTACACCACCTATTAAATCAACTCTCGTCCATTATGTTGAACTAGTAGATTTATCTGAAGTTTCTCAGGTCTGAAACTCTATTATAAAGTATAGAGTAGATGGTACTACGCCACCAGGAAGCTAAAGTAGATGGCACTCTGCGCTTCGTAAGCGTTCATTTGGCATAAAACTCATTACAATCGATTCGCCTCCCTTCCTCTCTTGGTATAATTTTTGTTCCTCTTTTTAGAGAAGTCTGAAACTTTCTAAAGTTGTAGTAAAGGAAACTTCCCCCCTTGGTATAATTTTTGTTACTCTCTTTAGAGAAATTTCAAATTTTCTAAAGTTGTAGCAGAGGACACTTCCCCAAGTGATTTTGAATAACTGCTGTCTATTAGAAACATAGATTTTAACCGTTAATTTAAGTTTATGGAGATTTCGTTTCTAATGGGAATTTTTTCCCAGGTTTTGGTTGAACCCCAATTGTTCGCATATAGCCTATAACTCTTCCTATTGTGAAGAGAACGTTCACGCAAAGTGTGGTGCCTCTAGTTTTCCTTGGTGCCATGTCCCTGTCGCTTGACAGACGATACAAACAAACAAACACACAAATAAACTTTCTCCTATATGTATCAGATGGGTTGGGTTGGGTTGTTGTACCTCTGAGCGGCACTTTTTTTACACACCATGGGCTAAATGGCCAGGTCACATGGACCCCGAAGGCTCAGAGAAGGTTGGGGGAGGGGACCAACTGGAACAGCTGTTGGGAGACAGATGGTAGCCTCCCGTCAAGGCCATCCAGCGTGTTCTTTAACGTGCACAGGGTATGGCTCTCCCGCACACTGGGCCACGGCTTAACGTCCCATCCGACGGACGGCGGCCTTTCCAAGCCCATAGGTGTCCCCTACTGACCGTGGGCAGGGCGGGGAATTTTGCGGAGATAAATCTCAACGCTGACCCAGCTGGGACTCGAACCTGGGAACTACAGATTACGACCCTGGCGCGCTACCGACTGAGCCCCCCCCCGCCCCCCCGTGTATCAGATGGATACTTTCACATAGAAATTCTGATTCCTATTTTGATGTCATTTCCATATTATACAGAAATAATAACTAATCAAAGCCATCTAGCGTATTCCTTAGCACTGCGTCCTTTTGTCGCATCCCACGGATGTCAACCTTTCCAAGCCGTTCGGTGTGGAAAGATCTTCTGGAGAATGGAGTAGGAGGGAGGAGAGTTAGCGGGGAAAATCCGAACGTCAGCAACCGTGGAATATCAGAATACGCTACTAGGGCGCTAGCGACTCAGCCTGATGTTAATAGTAGGCACGTGTAACAAATGCAATAGGATCTTGCCGATCGCAGAGATCAGATCTTCAAGATAGCAGAGGACGATAAATCTATGAGACGACTATGTGAAAAAAATAGATTAAACAGATACATATATGCCAAATAACAGTGGTATAAAATTTGCAAACTCTTCACGTCTTCTATCCCTCGAAAAAGGCAATATCCGTCAAACTGCAGAGATGATCGTTATAGCAAATGTTCCTTCAACATTCTGGTAAAACTGGTGAGTAGAAACTTACTGCAAGATATTTTTCTCAACAGAAATCGTGAGGTTATTTCTCGTGTATTACTCCACGCACTCACTATGTCCTAGAGAAGACAACTTTGTTGTGTACTTTATGCCATTTTTCCCAACTATACAGTCATTCGACTACTGGTTTCTTTAGCAAAAATAAGATAATATAATAAAGAAGATAAATGAAAATGTTTATACAATTGACTTGATACAAATATATTTTCGTATGCAGAAAGATACATTACTATGTTTCGAGGGGAAGCGAATCGCAGCCAGCTCGTGCTTAACCCTAAACAGACCACGAATATTGATAGCCAGTGCCACAGTCGGAGGTCTAGACCTCAAAGGATTTTCAGTGAACTTCACACTCATGATAGACGATGGCCTACTCTATGTTTATTTTTGAACAAAACAATCACAAACGATTTGTTACGGAAGGATTGTTTTACTTCTTAGTGATACTATTTTGCACACAATAGACTAAATGGTTGAATCACAAAAGGAACCTCAAGAACTAAGAGAAGGTTGGGGGAATGGGACCGTTGGGCATATGTTAGGAGAGAGGTGGTAGCCTCCCGTCAAGGCCATTCACTGCGTTCGTTAACGTTCACGGCTCTCCTACAAGCGGATCCATGGCTTAACGACCCATCCGATGGACGGCGGCTTATCCCAAGCCAGTCGGTGTCCCTTTCTCATCAACGGCAGAATGAGGGTTAGTGGCATAACTCTTAACATAGGCCCAGTTAAGATTCGAACCTGAGAACTGCAGATTACGAGACCGCCACTCTACCGACTGAACCAACCTATGCCCATGTTTTTAAAATTATTTTGACTATTATACGTAGAGGAACTAGGTAGCGGCATTTAGTTTGCCGGAAAATAGATCAATGCAGGCCTAAAATTGCTTAAACAACAATGCAATTAAACTAAGATATTCATTTAACTTATTCCACTTATTAACTCATTCTGTATTCTTAAAGTAAATCTTCTGTGGACTTAATTGAATAAAACAAGACGAATCTTCATGGGAGCGAAGCAATTTCATATAGTACAATTTTCATAATTAAAGGTATATTGCTTGCAAAAAGGTGTTAAGAGAAAATAAAGACGATTAATAAATACAATTGAATTCCGAATTTTACATATTCTACTGTACATAACAGAAACAGGGAAAAAACTGATTTTTGTTTACCGCAAGGAATTGACATTTATTTAGTTTTCGACATCTGTAATTTTCTATTTCAGACTAAATTAATAATTTTTCTGTTACTCTTATTACTATTAAGTTCCCAAAATGCATATTAAGTTTCTTCTCCATCATCATCATCAATATCCTCAAGCAGCAATGGGCTACGGAGGTCCAACCAGACCGTGCAATTTAGTTCTCCAAGCATGTCTGTCCTGAGCTGCATCTGCTGCATCCGGCCACTGCACACTAACTCTAACAAGGTCCTGTTTGACATTGTCTGCCCACCACATCCTAGGCCTCCCCTTCCTTCTGAGGCCTCTAGGCACACTGTTCATAACCCTATTTGCCAATCTATAATTATCCATACTGGCAACATGGCCAAACCAGCAGAGTCTCTCTCTGCACAATATGCTGCTTAAAGGAGGTTGCAGACTCCTTTGCCTAACCTCATCATTAGTTACAAAGTTAAACCACCTAATACCCAAGATACTAAGTAAGCATCTAGAATCAAAAGCATCTAGTTTCCTGTTATCTTGTTTACACAGCGTCCAAGTTTCACTGCCATAACTAACCCTAGAAAGAACCAAACTATTATACAGTCTAATTTTAGTCTTTAGGTGTATACGCCTATTTCTCCACAATCTCCATAGATTCTTAAAAGTCCCGGCAGCAATCCCTATTCGTCTGTTAATCTCATGCCGCACATCACTAGTATCTGTTATATAGCTCCCAAGATAATTAAACTGTGACACCTGCTCAAGACTGCAACCATTCAGATTAACTGAATCACAACCTGCCTGACCAATTTTAATCACTTTAGTTTTCTCTATGTTTATAACCAAACGTACTCTACTACCACTCAGAGAGACTTCTTCAGAGGCTAGAATGTCAAATTTTCTCTTTCTAATGTACAAAAGACTTCGGAATGGTAAAAAATGATGGAAAATTCAGCTTTTCTCATTCGCTAAAACGTAAAGTATGAACAATTAGAACAAACGTAAAAGAAAAGATATCATTGAACTAATCTCCGAACAAGGATTTCCTTGGTTACTCGCCAGTTGCTATCAAGTTGAGATCTGGAGATGACGATTCATATTTTTTGGAATGAAGTCATAGTTCAGTGGTACCCATCAGGGTCTTTTTTATATTTGTGGGACAGTTTTCTTGAGTTCTTCTATGAATACAGTTTAGATAGAATATCTAATGCTTCTTAGATTAACATAGGCTTTCATAAAGAAGGAGCGTTAGAAGACATATACTTGACAAAAGTAGAGGGTATATTTACAATTATATTCAAGAGAAATATTCCTTTTTCTAAAGTTCTGTTGCATATTTGACTTACAAAATTCAATGCTTTGCTTAAACCATAAGAACTGATAGAATTTTTCTTTAGATTTTGTAGTAGGGATAGTAATATTATTGTGATGACGTATTCATATTCTTTGTATATAACTAAGATTTGAAATAAACGTTCAATACAAAAGTTTGGTAACCATTGTTGAAGAAAATGGGAATTAAACTTGTGGGCACGCAATTCAACGCCCTATTGAAACTGGAGGCGAATTGAATATTTTTCTTTTCATTTGCGACACATAGGACAGAGAATAACTCCAGAAGATACCAGTAGCTTTTACAGGCTTTCCACATAGGGACATGCCTCAGAAGGATCCAAGTCATTGTTGACCACCGACCTCATCCTAGAGCTAACAAAACACACAAAGTCTGACCCGCTGGAACAGTAGCTAGATCCCTAACCACACTGCCAGTTAAAGCTTTTAAATAACCAATGTGTTTCTGATGAGACAGGCATTTATCACTCGATATTTTATAACCTCATGAGCCTTGGGCAGCATTCATTGTGAAGTAATGGAACTCTCACTAGTGATGATTAATCAATATCATTTCGATCTGATAACATAGCTGCCTGTCTCATCTGAATCATTGCGATTCTGATATTGATTGATCATCACTAGTGAGAGTTCCATTACTTTATATTTCATGTAAAGTAATGGAACTCTCACTAGTGATGATCATAATCATTTTATCAATTAGGAAAGGTGAAAAAATTCCTCCTTCCAGATTCGAACACAGGATCATCTCTTAGTTTAATTAATAATGCGTTATCTTAACCTGGTGCATTATCATCTGAGACTCAGTCGCCTCACAGAAGCAGAAATATTTATTGCTTCTCCTCTTGTAGTGGTGTTAAATTCATAACTTATTTTCAACAACGAGAATGAATTTCTTTCAAGTTGCAAGTTTAAAAATGTAGCATTGTTGGTTTTGCTTTTCAGTTGTTCAGAATTGCTTTTCGAATATTTCTCTCTTTATTTATGTAGAAAGAAATTCAACAACTTAGAAGTAAAACCAACAACAAGACTTGATGTATTTTATTTTTCAACTTAAAAGACGTTTAGTCTAGATGCTAAAAAATAAGTCACGAATACGACTGCACGGACAGAAGCAATTAATGTTCTGTTTCTGGAGAGCAGCCATCTTATGACGGAACGCACGAGGAGTGTGCAATTTACGATCATAATGCTCCAGGAATGAAGATTTCCTCCGCTAGCTTGCACAGCGGTCTGCGAGAAAGGCAAAGAGATCTGCTCGGGGAGACAAAAAAAAAGAGCTGAAGATTATGTGAAATACATATTATGTGCATGTTGAGAAAAAAATTTATAATGAAATCTGCGTTCTGGGATATGCTCCGAAACTTTAAAAATAAACCAATTTTTCAGATAACTGTATGATTTCAACGCCAATTTGCAAAATTTTATCTCGTTTCCGAAAAAAAAAATTAAAAAAAAAGGAGATAATCTTTTCACTTTCTCGTCTCTTTGCCCGTCTGGAGACTTTTACTTTTTTTTTTCATTTTTAGAGTAAATTTAAAATTATTTTTGTGTTGGATGTATTGATCAACTATTACGATTCGCAATTTACGAATCGACCAAAAGTTTTATCGCGCCCTCTAACGGAGGATACATTTCCAAACTTTTAAACGAATATTGTAACCGATGTATTTATGTTAGAAATTTAAAATGTTGGTGACGGAATTTGAAGTCGTGAGGTTTGCATTGACAACAATAAATTGGCCCCTAGGTAGTGGTGTTAAATTTAGAACTTATAATTTTCCACAGAGAGAATGCATTTCCTTTAAGTTGCAAAATTAAAAATATCAAAATTGTTGGTTTTTGCTTTCGAGTTGTTCGGAGTTGATTTTCAAATATTCGATCGTGGCAGGCGATTTATGTTCTTCTTCTTTGTGAGTAAAATAAAAATGTTCAGGTGCTCGGCTTCACTTTCGAAGTTGATATCATTTGAACAAATTATGTTATTATTGACAAATTGGCCCTTTACAACCAGGGGGATAAAAAACACAGCTAACTGAAAAATCCTTTTCTTTTCCTGGATTGGCACTAATGAAATAAATGTAATTCGCATTTTAAAATATTTAGGTGGTTTCAGTTTAAATCACTAGAGGGCATTAAATACGAAAAAGGCTAAACTTTTGACGAATATTGCAAGTTATCAATTTATGACAGAAAACCCATCCCTTGGGTGTAAAAGTTCAAATCATTGCTGCCAATGCAATAAGCTCTTAACCAACACAATTTATAGCATAACTAGATCGTTTTCAATATTCTTTGAAAAACGATTTTTTTTCCAACTTTTTCACGCTAGAGGGCGTTACTAAAGCTGCTGGGAGAATAGGAAAAATGCGAATCCTAATATTTCGTCAATACCTATACATTTTTCATTTATCTCAAAAAACTAAAAAGAAAGCCGAATGTCGACAAACGGAGAGATGACAAAGAGAAAATATCAGCTCACTTTTGAAAAAAAAAATAAGTTTAAAATTTAATTATAATATTAGCAACAAAAAGCGATATTCGCAGTGCTGTCTATGAATAAAATGTTTTACCGCTGAACAACTCAAATATGAAATTTCGATTCATTTGTTTAAGTATATTTCCATTCTAACTAGCGGATCTGAAATTATGAACAAACGCGAGTCAGTAATTAGAAATTTGTTCTAGAATTTACGGAGCGAAACCAGATTTTCATAAGTAAAAACAATTTCAAAATCCGCATAAAATTAATTTTTTAACCTAAAAATGTTTTTTAATTAATTTCACACGGTCATACTGTATGGATGCTAAATGTGGATACTTGGAATAATAGAAAATTCCGGGAAGCGTTTGAAACATGGATAGGAAGAAAAATGAAACAGAAATGAATCAAATGAGATAGTTTTAAACAGCTTTCAGGTAAAAAATAGTTTTTAAGAAGTATATAATTAAAATGGAGTTGATTGGACATGTACGTTTAGATACGAAAACACCACAGAGAGTATTCTAGAAGGGATGATAGAATGAAAAATCATTAAAAGAAAAACACGATACCTTAAAAGAGATTTGAAAGCCATTTCATATAAGGCTTAGGTTGTTTTACCTCTCAGTGGGGGGCGGGGGTGGCTCAGTAGGTAGCGCACCGGGCTCGTAATCTGTAGTTCCCAGGTTCGAGTCCCAGCTGGGTCAGCGTTGAGATTTATCTCCGCAAAATTCCCCGCCCTGCCCACGGTCAGTAGGGGACACCGATGGGCTTGGAAAGGCCGCCGTCCGTCGGATGGGACGTTCAGCCGTGGCCCCGTGTGCGGGAGAGCCATACCCTGTGCACGTTAAAGAACACGCTGGATGGCCTTGACGGGAGGCTACCATCTGTCTCCCAACAGCTATTCCAGTGGGTCCCCTCCCCCAACCTTCTCTGAGCTTTCGGGGTCCATGTGAACTGGTCATTTAGCCCATGGTGTGCAAAAAAGTGCCGCTCAGAGGTAAAACAACCCAACCCAACCTCTCAGTGGCACATTTTTGCACTTAGTGTGAAAAATCGGCAAGTCACAAAAACCCTAATTAGATTGTCAAAAGGGTAGAGCAGTGGGTAGAGGATATATTTTCTTAGGAAAAAAAACACAGTCGCTCTTTTTTGCGTGTCCCGTCTTCCGCCAGCTGAAGTCACTTTTTGCATCCTGTGCCGAAAAAAGGACTGACGAGTCAATCCATCAATTTCCATCAAGAGATTCGCGTGTGTTTTGGTGCTGACATCAGCTAAGGGTGTCAGTCCTCAAGAATCGGTGTTATTCCACAACACTAGCTTACAACGACAGAAATTAAATTCTCACATTCTGTTAATACTAGGCAACTGACGCCCGATTTCTATACGCCGTTGATAAAATGATCATTCCATCTCCAGCAAAAGATCGTCATCGATTCCGTTTACTTTAGATTTACGTTCGAGTTCAGCTCTAGTCTTTATTGCCTCATGGCTTTCGTCACAGTGCATCTTTGTCGTCACAGTATTATCTCTCTACAAAGGAATTCAGTTCGAGTAAGCAGTGGCGGGGGGAGAGAGGAAAGGAAACAGTTTCACGAAGTCACACGAAGCATCAAAAGCTGTTAAAAATATTCAAAAGTGTAAAGACTTCAGTAAAAGTGTAAAGACTTCAGTAGAATTTCTTCCCCCCCAATAGGGGACCACCTTGTCGTGGTGGGGGGGCCTAGGGCCCAGCAACCCGGCTGAAGGCTGTGCCAGCCGGATAGGGTCACCGGTTGGACATGGCTAAAGCCAACCGAGGTCGAAGATGCTGCCGGCCGGCTTGATTGTCGGTCGGATGGTGACGGCGTCGGAGACCTCACCTCTCAGGGACCTGTGTGGTCAGTTCAACGGCTCTGCCGAAAGGTACCCCCGGCCTAGTAGGCACGAGCTGTTCAAAAAGTCTGGGTCTTACTAAGAGTCTCCACCCCGGGTGCCGATCGAGCTTGGATCTTTATATCCTTGCACATTTGCAAACCGGGGAATAGATTAAAGTAAGGTTTCTTCCGGTGGTTAGCTTTCCTTCTATAGGACTGCTGCCATGTGAGGCCGGGGTTGAGGTGCGCCTATAGGGCGTATTCCTTGCCCCCGGCTCTAGGTAGTCATGGCTTTTCTTAACCAGGTAGTGCTGTCAGGCGGAACCGGGAATTGCCGTGGTTGCACAAGATCGCAACATAGAGATCAAGTAGAATTTCTTTTTTTCATCATAGAGTGAGTCATCATCATGAGTCTATCAATAGAGTCATAGGTTAACGACACCGAATTATTTCGAAAAATGTCCACGGGACATGTGAACTGCACTATCTTAAATCCGGAACTAATGAATGAAAGTTTAGCGTGATAAGAGATCCACTAATGGTACAATTAATTTATCTAAATAAATTCTTCTGTCAGTTCAGGGTTCTGTCAGTGCTCAATTTCGGTGCCGTAACCATGGACATGTTTCAGTTCCTGCCCCCGATTGTGACCATCATAGGGATTCCACAAACCAGCCTCTGAGATCTCACCACCAGGTCATTCATAAAGCAGATCTTCAAGGACGAACTCATTATCTACCAGCTAACCCCTGCAGCAGAGTACACGACACAATGATGAGCCGGTGGCCTTGTTAGTGGCCTCACGTGGAGACCGCACGCGCTTGTCACAAGATTCAGAGAGCAGAAGGAGAGCGTGGGTTGACGTAATGGATCCCTACCCTCACGGGAGGCCTCACTGAGGCTCTCGATGATGATGAAGATGATTCTCTTTGCTGTGACTTACCACCTAATTGAACACAAAGTCGGTTCTTAATTGTGCTTTCAAGGAATAAGGAAAATAAATTATTCCTCAAGTCTGGTGCATATCCGATACAGGGAGTAAATGATTCTTCTTTAGAATTTTCATTTTATTAGTGAATACATTCAAATAATTTCCCTTCCAAGGGAAGTGAAATTAAAGACGAGGACTATTGCTTCATCATCAAAACAGATTGATTTGCATATGTA
This sequence comes from Ryuthela nishihirai, assembly GCA_038380435.1. NCBI lineage: Eukaryota > Metazoa > Arthropoda > Arachnida > Araneae > Heptathelidae > Ryuthela > Ryuthela nishihirai. The sequence goes on along the minus strand of JAWZYU010000001.1, from coordinate 16,739,490 downwards.
CTCTCTGTTTATGACGTCAATGAGTATGACGTAAAAAAACAAGAATGAAATGCAATATATAGCACCACAAGTCAATGCTTTAATTAACGCTAAAATCCGAAACCTTAGCTGTCATTTAAAATATTGCGTTTCAGCCAAACTATTAAAAAAATGGTTCATTCTGCCGGTAAAAACGTGAAAACGTTTAGATTCACATAATGACTTGTTCAATCCAATTAGTATTTCATTTATAAACGGTAATGCGAAATAATAATTAAATAAACGAACGTTATTGCGCAATTATTCGATCTCCTGGAATAACATCAGTTTTTCATCTAGTGATTTCTCAATCCTTAGCAGCGCAGGAGGGAAGGCACGCGCTGCCCAAGGAAAAATATCATACATTAGAATGAAACAAGAAATGTTATATCCGAAGTTTAAAAAATTGCACAAGGTTATAATAGTTATTATAGTTAAATAAGTCTTACTAACGGACGGAAAGTGACATATGGCATCCAACAGATCATCCTTACAGATTCAAAACATATTTGGTGCAGTGGGATTACACTCCTTCCGCTCATCAACGCAATATCCTGGGTGCACCACTCTTTCTCATTGAAGTAATTTCACTGGAATTCCCCGCCCTGCCCACGGTCAGTAAGGGACACCGATGGGCTTGGTAAAGGCCGCCGTCGGTCGGATGGGACGTTAAGCCGTGGTCCCGTGTGCGGGAGATCGATACCCTGTGCACGTTAAAGAACATGCTGGATGGCCTTGACGGGAGGCTACCATCTGTCTCCCAACAGCTGTTCCAGTGGGTCACCTCCCCCAACCTTCTCTGAGCCTTCGGGGTCCATGTGACCTGGCCATTTCGCCCATGGTGTGTAAAAAAGTGCCGCTCAGAGGTAAAACAACCCAACCCAATCATTTGCAATCAGAGGTAAATTTGGTCTCAGGAATTGCAGAATTAATGCACTATCCATCTTGAGTGGCGAATAATCAGTTGGGGATCTTATAAGCTGCAGAGTGTTTTCTGTAATCAAGGTTGAATGCTTGTAAACACAGGCGAAGTATCCAACTCGGTATTTCCAAACACGTTGAAGTGCTGATAATAATATCAATTTCTTACAAGGAAATAGTTATTCTAGGGCAGGGCTAGGCAAACCAAACTTAACGAAGAACCACGGAAAGAAAAACTGTATTCTTTAAAAGAGCCACAGGAAGATTCTTAGGACTTCCAGGATTTTTTATTATTCTCTAGAATGTAAATTGGAATCCAGTCGAAGCAAATATAATCACCCTACCTTTGTCTAATCCAATGGCATACCTATAAACTTTCAAAGGGGTTGGGATGCCCATAGATTTTGGTTCTGTCTCTCACTAATGGGAGCCATTCCTGCCTCTTCAAAAACCTCACTACAACCATCCCCACAACTCATGAATCTCCGCAAAATTCCCCGCCCTGCCCACAGTCAGTAGGGGACACCGATGGACTTGGAAAGACAGCCTTCCGTCGGATGGGACGTTAAGCCGTGGCCCCATGTGCGGGAGAGCCATACCCTGTGCACGTTAAAGAACACGCCGGATTGCCTTGACTGGAGGCTACCATGTCTCCCAACAGATGTTCCAGTGGGTTCCTCCCCCACTCTTCTCTGAGCCTTCGGGGTCCTTGTGACCTGGTCATTTAGCCCATTGTGTGCAAAAAAGTACCGCTAAGGGGTAAAACAACCAACCAACCACAACTCATGCGAGCAATTAAACTTCCCACATACAGGATTAATCTCGTGTCTAGCTTTCGACTGTTTTCATCTCCTGAATAATGAAAATACAATATATTTGGAGACTTTCTTAGAATTTTTTTTCAAGTACTCAAAGAGGGTAAAACACCTCCCTCACCCCCTTGAGTATACCAATGATCTGTCCTTTTGCTTTTACAGAACCACAATAAATTACTTAACGGAGGATTTAACACACCATAGTGTCTGGAAACGCTCAACGTGCATTATGAAGAGCTAACAAAAAAAAAAATCTCTAAAATCGAAGTTACACGAAACATAAAAAAAAGTCATATCATACACACTCGAAAAATAAAAATAAAATAAAAGCAAAACACAACCATAAACGCTACAAAATTTTTAAAAACAGTCGTTTGTGACTCGCGAGACACTAAGTTCACCAGCTCTAGGATATCTTATGGTTTTTTAATTCGCAGGATTTAATTCTCAAGCATTTCAATTTTTAGTAACAGAATAAATTAAGAATAAATATTCATTGTTTATCGGTTAAATAATGCATAAAATTAAAATAAGAAAAACGAAAACAATTATAATCGAATTCTTAGTTGAAGAATTTACAATCAAATAGCAAAGTTTCGTGAATCAATAAATCAATATAGCAGCATAAAGTCATAAAATGCCAAGCAATGATTTCATTGCCATTTTAAAGACGTCAAAAAAGCAACAGAGTTTGTCATATACTTGAGAAACGTGTTTAGGAAAAATAAGAAAAGCGCTGAACGTAGTTTGAGGTCTTTGAACAGCATTGCTGGGAAGCAAACAGACGGCTTAGAATGTCCTTATATTCGGAGCAGTTATATCTCTGTAAGAGATGACGGCAGTCAAGCAGAAGAAACACACGAAGGAAGTAAGCATCACAGAAGCCGGAAATGTCAACTCGAAGACATAACTGAACGAAGGAAACGGAAAGAATCCTGAACCTGTTGGAGCAGCGTCTGATGGAATTGATTCTCTTTACAACATGACATGTAGATATGTTTCAGGTTCAATGACTGTTCTTCAGACTATGTAAATATTTCTTATTTTCTTTTCAAACAGTATTAGACACTAATTAACAGTAAATCTTTGTTCGTAAAGAGTTGGGTTGGGTTACCTCTGAGCGGCACTTTTTTGCACACCATCGGCTAAATGGCCAGGTCACATGGACCCCGAAGGCTCAGAGAAGGTTGCGGGAGGGGACCCACTGGAACAGCTGTTGGGAGACAGATGGTAGTCTCCCGTCAAGGCCATCCAGCGTGTTCTTTAACGTGCACAGGGTATGGCTCTCCCGCACACGGGGCCACGGCTTAACGTCCCATCCGACGGACGGCGGCCTTTTCAAACCCATCGGTGTCCCCTACTGACCGTGGGCAGGGCGGGGAATTTTGCGGAGATAAATCTCAACGCTGACCCAGCTGGGACTTGAACCTGGGAACTACAGATTACGAGCCTGTCTGTTCGTAAAGAGACGGACTATGAAGAATAAGAGGTAAATTATTTACAATAAACCTAGGAACTTCTAAATACGTTGCTTCGCATATTATTAAGCTCAGGTCTATTCTTCATTATCATTTCATGAAAATGATAAGTTTCTCGAATAAGGCAAGTCTAAATCAATAGCTGATACAGAGGTCGAGAGATATTGATTCTTCACTTGTGCCTTAGCAAACTGGAAAAATCGCATTCAACATTATAAAAAATGTTGCGACCGTAAGAAAATATGCAGCGAATTCAGATGTAACCGGCATAGCAGAAAACCTAAAAATGTAGTCTGATTATACTACTGAATCTACAGGGCGTAAAAAGCGCATATAATTGTTTGTACAGTAATTACCGGATTTGGGTTGGGTTGTTTTACCTCTGAGCGGCACTCTTTTGCACACCATGGGCTAAATGGCCAGGTCACACGGACCCCGAAGGCTCAGAGAAGGTTGGGGGAGGGGACCCACTTTAACAGCTTTTGGGAGAGAGATGGTAACCTCCCGTCAAGGCCATCCAGAGTGTTCTTTAACGTGCACAGGGTATGACTCTTCCTCACAATGGGCCACGATTTAACGTCCCATCCGACGGACTGTGGCCTTTCCAAGCCCATCGGCGTCCCCTACTGACCTTGGGCAGGGAGTGGAGTTTTGCGGAGATAAATCTCAACGCTGACCCAGCTTGGACTCGAACCTGGGAACTATAGTTTACGATACTGGCGCGCTACCGACTGAGCCACCCCCGCCCCTTTTCTGTGAGGTCGAGTACTTGAATTTGAGTATACATTACTACCACACTGAGGTCAGTGATGTCCCTAAGGGGAGAGGGAGGGTTAAGAGCTTATAACACCCCACCCCCTCCCCTTGGAAGCTTTAATATCATAGAGTTTCTACGGCAATCCTCAAAACTAGAAGACTAACTTATCAATCTTCTCTCTGATTAGAATTTACTGGCCACGCCGTTAAAAAAGAGATATTCGGGGTTGTTTTTTGCCTGCATATATAAGTGTTTTTCTTTCAGAGTAACCTGATTTTCATCTGTTATTTTATCTCGTTCTCTGTGTGGCAGAAAAAAAAAGCATCAATATATGAAACAAAAAGTAATGTAACATGATTAACTGCACGTCGAAGGCAAGAAAGTGAATCTGACACTAAAGGCGTATTTCTTCACTCTGTCCCCCAGTTGTGTCAGTTACAGCATCCAAGTGTGGAATGATAACGGAAACAGCTGGCCGTAACGCATCTGCAGAAATATAAGTGACTTGTTATAGGATTGTTTCCTTTAGAATCAATAGAGCATAAAAAGTGTCCATTAGAAATGTTTTCAATGATTCATAGTGTGATCAGAAACAGTAATATTCCTTTTTTTTCTTAGGCAAACCCTTACAAATGTTTTCAGACAGGTGTGTAGCAATCTGCTCCCCTATAGAGCGCGTGAATAGAGGTGACCCGGGTGCCCATCATAAATCAACGCTCTGTATATTTACATTTAGAAGAGGCTGTCAAAAAGGTTTGGCCACGGGAGTAAAAATTTGCATTAGATCACTCACCTCAAAAACATTAGATGAGTAATAGATAGTAGATAGATCACATCTTTTTTTTACAATTATATATATTGTCGTAGAGTCGCTCAAAAAGTATCCGAACACTATGGTTGATTACAGAATCCAGAAAAAATATCTGGCAACGATTTTTTTTAGAAATTAGTGATCTGGCAACCTTCGTGTCACGTGCCAGATCACTAATTTCTAAAAAAATCGTTGCCAGATATTTCTTCTGAATTCTGTAATCAACCATAGTGTTCGTATACTCTTTTGAGCGACTGTATACTTTCAGAGCTGTGTTTGGGGAAAGGAGAATATAATAAATATTACAGGTTATCGTTCTTTTTCACGTGTGTCGAAAATTTCTCAACAACAGGTTGATCTGTGCATATGTGAGATTTCTTCTCAATAGACGTATCTGTTGTGGCACAGAAGTAGTAGCATAAATGAGAGTTCTGGCACAGTAAAAGCGGGTGGATAATTCTATGAAAATCCATGAAAAAAGTTATGGGGGATGAGGGAAAAAGTATGTTTCTTGTGGTTTTTGTGAAAATATGTCTGAAAATTAGGAAAAAAAAGGGGTGATTTTAGCATGTGAAAAACTAATTTAAGTTTTTTTTTAAAGAAGAGGTTTAAACTAATTTGTGAATTAGTCTAAATGAATTAGGTTGAAATGAGATGTGTATGTATCAGATAAAATTATGTGTTTTCTTGATGTGTTTTGTTGAGCTGGCTGTATTGAGAGAGTCGCTGGGTGGATCGTTGGACAGAGTCGCTGGCTGGCTGGATAGACTCGTTGGCTGGCTGGATAGACTCGTTGGCTTGCTGGATAGACTCGTTGGCTGGCTGGACAGACTCGCTGGTTGGATGGATAGAATCGCTGGTTGGATGGATAGAATCGCTGGCTGGCTGGATAGAGTCGATGATTGGGTGGCTGTCTGGATAGAGTCGCTGATTGGGTGGCTGTCTGGATAGAGTTGCTGGCTGGCTGGACAGATTCGCTGGCTGGCTGGACAGATTCGCTGGCTGGATGGATAGACTCGTTGGATGGTTGGACAGAGTCGGTGGCAGACGAGAGTAGTAGCATAAATGAATTATTAAACGGGGGTGATTTTTAGCATGTGAAAAACTAATTCAAATTTTTTTTGTGGAAGATGAGGTTTAAAGTAATTTGTGAATTAGTTTAAATGGGTTAGTTTGAAGTGAGGTGTGTATGAGATAAAAAATGTTGTGTTTTGTTAAGTTATCATACACTTCACTGGTAAAGAAACTTCACTTCAAAAACTTCACTTCCAAAGTATTAATTTTGTTATCAAAGAAGAATATTAAAAGTTTTATCCAAAAGTGAGTAAATTTCTTATCATAGAAAAATATTCAAACTTTTAATCAAAGTCCAAAGTAATTATTTTTGCTACAAGAATATTAAAACTTTTATCTAAGCAACGTTCAAGTAAGTAATTTTGCTATTAAACAATAATATTAAAACATTTATCTAATAAAAGTCCAAAGTAATAATTCTGTTATCAAACCGAAACTTTGTGAAGTATATGATAATTTAACATAGAAGAATATTAAAATTTTAATCTAATCAAAGTTCAAGTAATAATTTTGCTACAAAAATATTAAAACTTTATCTAACGAAAGTCCACGTAATAATTCCCGTTCCAGCTTTAAAATTAAAGCTTTACAATTAAATGTATTTAAATCGTACTTACCTTAGATTGGGACTCTATACCGAAGGGGGAACTCAAACTGACTTCGAATCGCTTGAGATCTTTCTTAAATACTCAACCGAAATTTTAAACCAAAACTGAATAAATTTCTTATCATAGAAGAATATTAAAATTTTCATCTAATCAAAGTTCAAGTAATAATTTTGCTATAAGAATATTAAAACTTTTATCTAACTAAAGTCCACGTAATAATTCACGTTCCAGCTTTACAATTAAATCTATTTAAATCGTACTTACCTTAGATTGGGACTCTATACCGAAGGGAAAGTCAAAATGACTTGGAATCGCTTGAGACCTTCTTAAATACTCCACAGAACCAAAACTGAATCTTGAACTTTTGTTTTGGATAAAAAAAAAATTCGGTTTGATAGCAGCAAAGTCCAAATAATAATTTTTGCTATCAAACCGAAATCTTTATACAAAACCAAAGTTTAAGATTCAGTAGCAAAGTCCAAGTAGTAATTTTGCTATCAAACCGAAATTTTTATCCGAAACCAAAATTCAAGATTCAGTAGCAAAGTCCAAGATTCAGTAGCAAAGTCCAAGATTCAGTTTTGGTTCTGTGGAGTATTTAAGAAGGTCTCAAGCGATTCCAAGTCACTTTGACTTTCCACTCCTGAAGAGTAAGTAGTTATTTTTACGTGTTTTTAAAGTTGCTTAGTTGAATCGCTGATCGTCCGTTGGCTCGGGCGGCCGTTAATTTTTCTAGTCCAGATAGAAGTTTGAAAAGAATGTCTTTTGAAGTGAAAAAAAAAATCCTTAAACAATCTTAATGATGAATTCTTAATGATCAGATCGTACTTACCTTAGATTGGGGCTCTATACCGGAGGGGGAACTAAAACTGACTTCGAATCGCTTGAGACCTTTCTTAAATACTCAATCGAAACTGAATAAATTTCTTATCATAGAAGAATATTAAATTTTCATCTAATCAATGTTCAAGTAATAATTTTAAATCGTGCTTACCTTAGATTGGTGGCTCTGTACCGGAGGGGGAACTAAAACTTACTTCGAATCGCTTGAGACATTTCTTAAATACTCAATCGAAAATTAAAACCAAAACTGAATAAATTTCTTATCATAGAACATTGATTAATAAAAATTTTAATATTCTTCTATGTTCAAGTAATAATTTTGCTACAAGAATAGTAAAACTTTTATCTAACTAAAGTCCACGTAATAATTCTCTTCCAGCTTTACAATTAAATCTATTTAAATCCTACTTAGTCTTCAGGAAGGGAAAATCAAAGCGACTTGGAATCGCTTCAGACTCTTCTTAAATACTCTACAGAACCAAAACTGAAACTTGAAACCAAAACTTGAAACCAAAACATGAAACTGAAAAAGTCCAAGTAATAATTTCTGCTATCAAACAGAAATTTTTATTCAAAATCAAAGTTCAAGATTTAGTTTTGGTTCTGTAGAGTATTTAAGAAGAGTCTGAAGCGATTCCAAGTCTCTTTGACTTTCCCCTCCTGAAGAGTAAGTAGTAATTTTTGTGTTTTTTTCAAAGTTGCTTAATTGAATCGCTGGTCGCCCGTTGTCGTGGGCGGCCAGCGATTCAACTAAGTCCAGCATTCACTATAGAAATTTGAAAAGAATGTCTCGTGAAGTGAAAATGATCGTTAAAATTAAGATCATAATTTTTAGGATCTTCAACTACATTTGAAAGGATTAATTGAAATTTTGTCTTAAAAACATTTCATCAGATTCAATTAGAAGGTTAAAAAAACTTTCCCAGCTGTCGCCACGTCAAAACTATCTAGAATTTAGAAATCGATATAGCGGATCTTCAGTTTCGTAATCAGGTCAAAGTTCGAGGTCACGATTCGAGGTCAAAGTTTGAGGTCAAAGATTAACGCCAGGATGTTATGGAAACATATCATTTCATTCACAGCTGAGAACTGATGAATGAAATGATAAGTTGGGAAGAGTTATAGCAAATCTGCTTTTTGAACGGAATTTTCAATGTTTCACTACTGAAATTAATTTCAATAATTTAATTAATTCGCTTAATTTTTCGCTTAATGAAAAATTTCAATTTTTGCTTTATTGAACCATGATTTTTACTTACTATATATATAATAAAGAGGGTATAACTGCTAACTCAAAGATGAGTGCAACTATTCAATGTACCAAATGTAGGAAATCTATTCTCAAATCCAATATGAACCGTCATGTGAAAACTGCATGCACTTCTCCCACATTTGAAAAATGCGAATTTTGCAATTCCAGCTTTAACAGAAAAGACAATTACAATTATCATCTATATCAATATTATACAAATAAAAGCAGTGCTTTTCGGAAAACGTTTCGCACATATAAAATTGATAACATAAATGTCAGAGAAGACATAAAATGTTTCCTGGAGAAAAATAACAATAAATGGAAATATATAATTTAGAATAAACTCAGTCAGCCTCTAAAAGTTAGATTCACATTAAAAATAAAATTTAAAAATCAAACGGATCCTGAAAGACAGAAAGAAATATATGCACATTTTTCGACATGTAACGAAATAATCAGTTTGCCTACCTATCTCAATGAATTACTAAAAAATGCTTTTGAGAAAATTGATAACGACTTTGAAAATTTTATACAAAAGGGAAGTGGATGGGTGTTTGACAAAATAATTTCTATGGAAATTCAAATGTCTCAGTATAATGCAGTTGGAGCATCTGCTTTCGTAAATTTACCAGAACATTTGAAATCTAGAAAAGGAATAGTGAAAGTTAAAACGACGACAACAAATGTTTCTTGTGGTCAATATTATCAGCTCTACATCCTGCTAAAGACAATCCGCAACGAGTGGAAAAATATAAAATATTTGAAAACGTCTTAGACACATCTTCATTGACTTATCCAGTAACCCTCAATAAAATTCCGAAGTTCGAGGTTTTAAATAATATTTCTATAAATGTTTTCAATTCTAAGAAAGATGGTTTTCATACGTTATATATTTCATAGAATCCTGTTAAAGAACCCATACAACTTTTACTTTTAAAAAGACGGCAATAATTTTCACTATTGTTGGATTAAAAATATTAGTAGGGTTACAGCATACCTTTCAAGACATGATGGTAAATCCTATCCCTGCCCATACTCTCCCCATAATTTCACTCGCGACGATTTATTAAAGAATCACGTAGATATTTACAAATCAAACACTTTTCAAACTATCAAGTTTCCTGAAGCGAATAGTACGAAATTCCATATTATTAAAAACGGTTTGAAGCACCCATATGTGATTTATGCAGACTTCGAATGCTTTTCGAAATGTAGAAGAATTGAGAATAATCCATGTAGGGTGCGAACTAAGTATTTAGTACCGTCAGGATTTGCATATATTATAGTTGGACCGGAAGGTAAACTGATCAAAACCAGAACGTACAGAGGAAAAAATGTAACAGAACAATTTTTGAATGAAATGATCGAAGCCGAAACTTTGATCAATGATTTGAAGAAAAGAAATGTTAAGATGACTGATTTTGATTGGCAAATTTTTACTGCAGCAAAATATTTTAATATCTGTGGAAAAATTCTAGGAACTGATAGAGTAAGGGACCACGATCACTTAACTGGAAAATACAGAGGTGCTGTTCACAACAAATGTAATCTTCAATACAAATTCTCACTTGAAATACCAGTGTTGTTTCATAATCTCAAAGGATTTGATGGTCACTTTATAGTAAAAGATTTGTGGAAATTTAAAGAAGAAAATTTCTTGTATTCCACAAACTAAGAAAAATATATATGCATTAAATTCGGTCAAATTAAATTTATTGATTCATTCATGTTCCTCAGCTCTTCACTGGATTCACTGTCGAAAAATGTGGAAAATTTCTACATCCTAATTCAATACTATAGACAACATAATTTGAATGACTCACAGAAAGAACTTTTGAAAAGCAAAGGAAGTTTTCCATATGAGTACTTGCAACATAGTGCTCAGTTTTTGCAAACGTCACTTCCATCCAAAGAGAATTTTCAAAACATTTAATTCTTTTACCAAACAGATTAAAATACACAATATCTTTGTTTTTCTGCAAGCTTGCCTCTTTTGGGGTCATTCTTATTGGGTTGTTGTTGGGTTGTTTTACCTCTGAGCGGCACTTTTTTGCACACCATGGGCTAAATGGCCAGGTCACATGGACCCCGAAGGCTCAGAGAAGGTTGGGGGAGGGGACCCACTGGAACAGCTGTTGGGAGACAGATGGTAGCCTCCCGTCAAGGCCATCCAGCGTGTTCTTTAACGTGCACAGGGTATGGCTCTCCCGCACACGAGGCCACGGCTTAACGTCCTATCCGACGGACGGCGGCCTTTCCAAGCCCATCGGTGTCCCCTACTGACCGTGGGCAGGGCGGGGAATTTTGCGGAGATAAATCTCAACGCTGACCCAGCTGGGACTCGAACCTGGGAACTACAGATTACGAGCCTGGCGCGCTACCGACTGAGCCACCCCCGCCCCCATTCTTATTGATAAGTGATAAGAAGTATTGTAAATCTTAACGAGTTTTAGTAGGACATAGATCCATTTCCTAGTGTTATTGGCAGTGAAATATTTCCACATTTTTTTCTTTAGAGTCAAATGTCAGTTGGCGGGTTACTACAACTCAAAACAAACCTGTCCATCTTTATGTCGTCTTACAAAAGTCTAATCGATTAAATAATCAAACCAGAAACAATATGGTGTTTGATCACATGTTACTAGAACGGATTCAGATCAGAGTGAATAGCAAACAGTTTCCCGAACAGTGGGCGGGGATGGGCGAGGATGGCTCGAGTGGGGCGGAGATGGCTCAGTCGGTAGTTCAACTAAGCAACTTTAAAAAAACGTACAAAAATAACTACTTACTCTTCAGGAGGGGAAAATCAAAGTGACTTGGAATCGCTTGAGACCTTCTTAAATACTCCACAGAACCAAAACTGAATCTTGGACTTTGCTACTGAATCTTGAATTTTGGTTTCGGATAAAAATTATTACTTGGACTTTGGTACTGAATCTTGAACATTGGTTTTGGATAAAAATTATTACTTGGACTTTGCTACTGAATCTTGAACTTTGGTTTTGGATAAACATTTCGGTTTCATAGCAAAAATTATTACTTGGACTTTGGTACTGAATCTTGAACATTGGTTTTGGATAAAAATTATTACTTGGACTTTGCTACTGAATCTTGAACTTTGGTTTTGGATAAACATTTCGGTTTCATAGCAAAAATTATTATTTGAGCTTTGCTAATCAAACCGAATTTTTTTTTATCCAAAACTAAAGTCCAAGATTCAGTTTTGGTTCTGTGGAGTATTTAAGAAGGTCTCAAGCGATTCCAAGTCACTTTGACTTTCCCCTCGGTATAGAGTCCCAATCTAAGGTAAGTACGATTTAAATAGATTTAATTGTAAAGCTGGAACGTGAATTATTACGTGGACTTTAGTTCGATAAAAGTTTTAATATTCTTATAGCAAACTTATTACTTGAACTTTGATATTATTACTTGAACTTTGATTAGATGAAAATTTTAATATTCTTCTATGATAAGAAATTTATTCAGTTTTGGTTTAAAATTTCGGTTGAGTATTTAAGAAATATCTCAAGCGATTCGAAGTCAGTTTGAGTTCCCCCTTCGGTATAGAGTCCCAATCTAAGGTAAGTACGATTTAAATACATTTAATTGTAAAGCTTTAATTTTAAAGCTGGAACGGGAATTATTACGTGGACTTTCGTTAGATAAAGTTTTAATATTTTTGTAGCAAAATTATTACTTGAACTTTGATTAGATTAAAATTTTAATATTCTTCTATGTTAAATTATCATATACTTCAGAAAGTTTCGGTTTGATAACAGAATTATTACTTTGGACTTTTATTAGATAAATGTTTTAATATTATTGTTTAATAGCAAAATTATTTACTTGAACGTTGCTTAGATAAAAGTTTTAATATTCTTGTAGCAAAAAAAATTACTTTGGACTTTGATTAAAAGTTTGAATATTTTTCTATGATAAGAAATTTACTCACTTTTGGATAAAACTTTTAATATTCTTCTTTGATAACAAAATTAATACTTTGGAAGTGAAGTTTTTGAAGTGAAGTTTCTTTACCAGTGAAGTGTATGATAACTTAACAAAACACAACATTTTTTATCTCATACACACCTCACTTCAAACTAACCCATTTAAACTAATTCACAAATTACTTTAAACTTCATCTTCCAAAAAAAAAACTTGAATTAGTTTTTCACATGCTAAAAATCACCCCCGTTTAATAATTCATTTATGCTACTACTCTCGTCTGCCACCGACTCTGTCCAACCATCCAGCGAGTCTATCCATCCAGCCAGCGAATCTGTCCAGCCAGCCAGCAACTCTATCCAGCCAGCCACCCAACCAGCGACTCTATCCAGCCAGCCAGCGATTCTATGCATCCAACCAGCGAGTCTGTCCAGCCTGCCAACGAGTCTATCAAGCCAACCACCGACTCTTTCCAGCCAGCCAGCGAGTCTGTCCAGCCATCCACCCATCGACTCTCTCCATCCAGCCAGCTCAACAAAACACATCAACAAAACCCATCATTTTATCTCATACATACACACCTCATTTCAACCTAATTCATTTAAACTAATTCACAAATTAGTTTAAACCTCGTCTTTAAAAAAAAAACTTAAATTCGTTTTTCACATGCTCCCTGGTTTTTTTCTAATTTTCACACGTTTTCACAAAAACCACAAGAAACATACTTTTTCCCTCATCCCCCATAACTTTTCCCATGGATTTTCATAGAATTCTCGAGCCCCTTTTACTGTGCCAGAACTCTCATTTATGCTACTACTCACTGATAATTCTTATAAAAGATTGGATATGATACATAAAACGGAAATTGAAATTGAAAATGATAGTTTAAACTTGCAAATATGTAGAGACTTTTTAACGTGAGCTAGTGTACAGTCGCTCAAAAAAGTATCCGAACACTATGGTTGATTAGAGAATTCAGAAAAAATATCAGGCAACGATTTTTTTAGAAATCAGTGATCTGGCACCCTTCGTGTCACGTGACACGAAGGTTGCCAGATCACTCATTTCTAAAAAAAATCTTTTCCAGATATTTTTTCGGAATTCTCTAATCAACCATAGTGTTCGGATACTTTTTTGAGCGACTGTACACTTATTAATCTGTACATTTTAAAACGTTTTTGCCTACAATTTTATGCTCGTTGTGAAAAATCAATTAATTTCTTTTCGCTTTTTCTTCCATCTGCAGACATTAATTTTTTTTGTTTTTTTTAGCGGCAAAAGAAACATTTTAGGGGTTTGAATGCGCATTAGGGTCATATTACGATTCACATTTTTCGCATCATATTCGCCGCATGGAAAGTAATAAAATAAGTTTTAAAAGTAAAATTAGATGTGGCTTTATTAAATATATGTAATATTTCAGAGCGTTTATTAAATATTTTCTTTAACAATTTAAATGCGCAATCACGATCAATTTTATTTTTAAAAGCAAATTTTCTGTCGGCAGTAAAAATTTAATAATTTTTAAAGTTCACTAAAAATAAAAAATAATAATACTTGTGCAAAATGTAGCATGTAATAAATATAACATTTTCAGTACACCTTTTATCACATCATTTGAGAAAATAAAACAAAACTTTATTGTTAAAGAAAATAATCAAAAATGCTCTAAATGTTTTAAAAAATAAAGTTACGAGTAATTTTCTTGCGCATGGCGCAATTAATATCATGCGGTAAATAATTGAACTTCACAGAAAAAGACTTGGCCCAAACCACTACCACAAATGTCAACGTTTTGGACATTCCCAATCGCGTTCTTTTGACAATCCACTATGTGTCAAGTGTGCAGGGGAGCAGCAAACATCGGCTTTCTCTAAAAAACAAATGACGTCCTCCCTTTATGTGAAAATTTTCGGAAAGAGGCATAGCAAATTACAAAGAATGTGATAATTTCTCCAAATCAGAAGCTGAATTTATGAGCAAAAATGATAAAGATTCTAAAGACAGAATAAATTTTAGCAAGAAAACTGTTAATGATCTGAACAAAGGAGTTGCTGCTTCCAGTATAAATACACCCAGTTGTTCGCTGAAATCAGAGAAATAAAATGGAGGTAAAAATTCATAACTCAGCCCCTACATTGTTCTGCATAAAAACAATTAGAGGAACAAAAGTATGTAAATGTCCTTTCTGAGATTACAGAATTTATTAATTTGTTTAAAAGCCTTAAATTAAAAGACAGTATTGTAAAAATTAAATAATTTTCAAACTTCACCCCAAAATATAATACTACTTGTACAAAATGTAACATGTAATAAATATAACTTTTTCAGCACATCTTTATCACTTGAGAGAATAAAACAAACCTTTATTTTAAAATAAAATAGTCAAAAATACTCTAAATCAGTGGTTCTCAACCTTTTATGCTTCACGTACTCCCTGGAAATGTGTATGTAACTGGCGTACCCCTTATAGATAGATAAAACTATAATTATAGTATAACAATGAGAAAAAAATGAAACACTGACTTTGTTACTAGATCTAGCGACTTTTGAGCTCTCACGGCGTACCCCAAAAATTTTACCGCGTACCCCACGTTGAGAATCCCTACTCTAAATGTTTTAAAAATAAAGTTACCAGTAATTTCTTGCGCACGGTGCGTTGAACATGATGCGACAAATGTGTGGTAACCCATTTAGATTTTAAGAAGTAAAAAAAAAATCTAATGGACAAAATTGATATTGTATTGAAATCACTATACAAAACTGCTGAAATCGTCGAAAGCTTACGAACAAAGTTGTCTTTCAAAAAAAGCAATTTTCAGATTCTCTTCTGGAACTCTAATGTTATCAAAAATGATTATTACGAATTTAAAAATATTTTATTTCATTATGACATTGATGTGGCTTCGATTAATGAGACGCATCTAAAGGTTAATGACAAATAAAAAATAAATAAATAAGCAGCTGCTTGCCACAGAGGTCTGACAGGAGTCTTT
Source organism: Ryuthela nishihirai (assembly GCA_038380435.1). NCBI lineage: Eukaryota > Metazoa > Arthropoda > Arachnida > Araneae > Heptathelidae > Ryuthela > Ryuthela nishihirai. Next base: position 16,723,972 of record JAWZYU010000001.1, on the reverse strand, counting down.
CAATTTATACGCCATAATAGAAGGTTTGTGAGGATGGCGAGAACTCAACAGAAAGACAACACAAGCATCCACTTTTTACCCGTATCTCGAACCCAGGTCCCTTTGATCATAAGCCTAGCGAGCTAACCACTAGGACAGACAGAATACATCTAAAGGAGGGGGGACGGCTGCTCTGATAAAACGATCTATCCCTCATCATGAGTCTATTATTTCAGACTTGTAAGACATTGAGGCAACTGTGATGATGCTGGAAACGGTTTCCTCTGGGAAACTGCAGCTTTCAGCACTATGTAACCCCCAACAAACTCATCAACAAAAACGATCTATGCAAAATATTTGACCCTTATGATACTTGCAGGGTATCTGAATCCAAACATCCTACTTGACACTCTAGGGCAATTAACAGAAATGAGAGAGTTCGAGTACTCGATTCTCAAGGGGCCGATGGTTGATGCACCAGTTGAACCAACATTCCATCCAAATATTTCAAATCATAGACCTGAAATACTAAATGTTATTGTGTGGGTCATTTTTACCAGACTATGAACTGGACAGTGCTTTCTTAATGATAAACTATACCTGTTTAAGAGAATCAACCCACCAAATTATGATAAGTGTAACACCAAAGAAAGTATCTAACCTTCTATTACTCAACTGCATAAAAAATGAAACTAGAGAAAAATATTTTTTGAAGAAATCACAAATAAATTCAACATAATAGAGTTCTCTACAAAACCTGCTGGCACATGAGGACAAAAATTCAGAAATAATGTCTATTAAAATTCTTTCTGCTGAATGATTTACTCCGGAAAATCTGAAATGTTCCTTGTTGTCGCTATTTCACTGATCCTGTGTACTTGGATGAAGAACCTCATAATATTCTGCTAAGTTATTTAGCAAATAAGTCTAACCACTGGGATGCCTGGTGGGTGGTGCCGGAATTCCTTCCTCTTCGAGTTAAGTTATTTCTTCAGCTCTCTGAACTTTCCTGACTCTTGTTTTACCCACCATTCCATCTTTCAATAACACCTGCGTGAACTCCTTCTAATAAATTTACAGGTTTGTTAGCAGACTCAGATCACTAGATATAAATCCGAAGGTACGGCTTAAGAAGAAGTACCACAATATTCTACGCGTACAGTGACTGCCTATCATCAGATCATAACCAAATTGTCCTCACTTTCATTGAGCAGAACAGAAAAAGTACAAGAAAAAATTATTGTTAGCTACGATAGATTCCAATTTTTGATAAGCAGTACAGCCAAAAATAGATTTATCGAAAATGATACTGAAAAAATATATCATGCTATTGAAGACTTCACAGACTGCATTACCACCGCTGCTCATGATGCAAGCAAAAACATAAAATTAATATCCATAGAATATAAGCTACCAGAAGAGGTAAAAGTATAATCAGAGATAAAAACAAGGCTGGAAGAGAACCAGATATCTAGAGATAAAAATGTGTACCAACAGACTAAAAACCCTTACGAAGAGACTTAGAGGATATATTCAGAGAAACCTATGCTGATAAATGGAATGAAAAAGTTTCTTCACTTAACACTGGAGACCATTCAATATGAGGAATGGTGAGATCCCTTAAAGGTTCAAAACGAACGATTCCACCTCTTTATTGTTTAATGGGTTTTTTTCATTCTCAGATTATGATAAGGCCAGAGGTTTTGGAGATGTCCTTGAGACGCAGTATCTCGCAAATATTGATCTGTCAGACGGCGACTTCATAGAACATGTTGACAGATCAATTAGATAATTTGATGAAAAGAACACTGTTGAAGAAATCGAATTCACCACAGTGAGAGAAATCAGACAGGCTCTCTCGAAATTGGAACGAAAGAACCTGGACCAGACAGGATTACTAATCTTATGCTCAAGAAATTGCCAATCAAGAGAATTCAACGACTTTGTTGCATCTTCAACACACATCTCAGACACATTAACATTAAATAAAGGCAAGTCCCAGATGTACCGCATCAAATCGCTGCACACCATCTATAGGGAGAATGCCATGAACACCACTACCTACGCCGGGACAAGACAGTGCCACAAGGACACAGCTCATCCACGGCTACCTATGGCGAACAATCCTATAGAAGGAAAGTTCATCCATCGGTAAAAACCTAAAAATAATCTGTTCCCCGGTTAGCCACAAAAATGGATATATAGATCCAAGTTGACTCGGCTCCCGGGCTGGAGACTCTTAGTTTGGCTTTTCCATTGATAAGCCTGTCAACCGGGGATCCCACTCCCAGTCGCAAGCCTTCAATTTCGTCCTCTCCATAGTGCCACGCACCCGCGGCCCCCAGCCGCAGTCTTCCGACCCACAATTTCACCGAGGCTGCACCGATGAACCCACTGGACCGGGTTCCCCAAGCCCAGTCCGCAGACCCTCAGCCACAGCCCCACACTAGTCTGGAGGCTCTCTTACCAGTCAGCAGACCCTCAACAGGCCCCTCCACCAGAGGTTACAAGATTTCGTGCAAACCAAGAACAACGAGCCATGACCCTACTTCTCAGAGGTACCAGCACCCCCCACCACGACAATCATTTCGCAGATTCTGGGAACAGAGCATTCATTTTGAGGATCCACAAACCAGGACAGGCCTTTAATTTTCCACAAAATCATAGGCCTATCAGCCTGTATTGGCAAACTGTTTAAAAGAATCATCCTTAATAAGATGGACACATTTCTACAAGATAAATAAATTATCCCATCCATATAATTTGGTTTTAGAAAACAGTATTCGACGGTTTATCAGTTATTACGTGTAGGGTTGGGTTGTTTTACCTCTGAGTGGCACTTTTTTGCACACCATGGGCTAAATGACCAGGTCACATGGACCCCGAAGGCTCAGAGAAGGTTGGGGGAGGGGACCCACTGGAACAGCTGTTGGGAGACAGATGGTAGTCTCCCGTCAAGGCCATCCAGCGTGTTCTTTAACGTGCACAGGGTATGGCTCTCCCGCACACTAGGCCACGGTTTAACGTCCCATCCGACATACGTGTAGGGAGACTATCACCGAAAATCTGAATAAGAAAGAATCGGTTGCGGTAGTATTCCTTGATACTGCGAAGGCCTTTGATAAAGTATGGATAAATGGCTTTCTGTACACGCTCATAGGGAAGAACTTTTCGCAATCACTACAAAATAATTCTTCTTCTTTGCACGGAAGAAAATATCAAGTCTGTATGAAAGTTTATCTCTCAGAAACAACATCCATTAACTCAGAAATCCTACATGGATCACTTTTAGGACCCACACGTCCTTAACTTATTCATTTGTGACATGCCTGACTTTAGAAGGATCAAAGGGGCATTATACCCAGATGATGCTGCACTGATATCCCCATTTTTAAGTCCTAAACCTGCAGCTACAAGACTGCAAGAGAGTCTTGATAAACTAGATGCCTAGTTTACGTAATGGCGGGTTGTGCGTTTTTTCCCTCTGAGCGGTGTCGTTTTGCATACAATGGGCTAAATGGTCAAGTCACAAGGACCGCGAGGGATCAGAGAATGTTGGGAGGAAGGGACCCACTGTACAGCTATTAGGAAACAGATGGTAGGTCCCATCAAAGCGATTCAGCATGTTCTTCAACCTGTATAGCGGATGCCTCTCCCGCATACGGGGCCACGGCTTAACTCCTCATACGACGGACAGGGGCCTATCCAAACCCATTAGAGTCCGCTACTAACCGAGGGCAGGATGAGGAGTTTTGCTGAGAGAAATCTCAACGTTGGCCCAGCTAGGACTCGAATCTTGGAATGGCAAATTACGAGCCTGGCGCGCTATTGACTAATCCACGCCCCTATATCATACCGAATCACATATAGATTTTCACAATACAAGCTTGAGAGTAAAGTAATACTTCTGAATATTTGTGGGATAAATGAATTCAAAAACAAGAAAAAATGAAAAATAAATCATGTGCTGTAGAGCAGGCGCGGGCCTAGAAAAAAAATTGAGGGTTGGGGAGGGGGGGAAGGAACACAATTGATCCGAAAAATTGTAAAAGGGGATGTGGTAGGCAAGAGACTAGGTTGGATTGCTTTGCCTGTGAGCAGCACTTTTTTGCACACAATGGGCTAAATGATCAGGTCACAAGGACCCTGAGGGCTCAGAGAAGGTTGGGAGAGAGGTTGAGTTGGGTTGTTTTACCTCTGAGCGGCACTTTTTTGCACACCATGGGCTAAATGGCCAGGTCACATGGACCCCGAAGGCTCAGAGAAGGTTGGGGGAGGGCACCCACTGGAACAGCTGTTGGGAGACAGATGGTAGCATCCCGTCAAGGCCATCCAGCGTGTTCCTTAACGTGCACAGAGTATGGCTCTCCCGCACACGGGGCCACGGCTTAACGTCCCATCCGACGGACGGCGGCCTTTCCAAGCCCATCGGTGTCCCCTACTGACCGTGGGCAGGGCGGAGAATTTTTGCGGAGATAAATCTCAACGCTGACCCAGCTGGGACTCGAACCTGGGAACTACAGATTACGAGCCTGGCGCGCTACCGACTGAGCCATCCCCGCCCCAGGTTGGGAGAGAGGACCACTGGAACAGCTTTTGGGAGACAGATGGTAGCCTCCCGTCAAGGCCATTCAACGTGTTCTTAAATGTGCACAGGATATGGCTCTCCCGCACACCGCAGGCGGCCTAGCAAGAGACTTGATTTCCAACTTTTTTTTTCCCTTCCGATTTACAGGTCTTTAAATAAATAAATTTAGTAAGCTTTGCCTCTATTACCCTTACTAGCGCTACCCCTTTTTCTGTCTCCTAGATCGGGCTCTGCTGTAGAGTAAAGGGCCATCCAGCGTGTTCTGGGCCATCCAGCGTGTTAAAGAACACGCTGGATGGCCTTGACGGGAGGCTACCATCTGTCTCCCAACAGCTGTTCCAGTGGGTCCCCTCCCCCAACCTTCTCTGAGCCTTCGGAGTCCATGTGACCTGGCCATTTAGCTCATGGTGTGCAAAAAAGTGCCGCTCAGAGGTAAAACAAACCAACCCAACTGTAGAGTAAATGCTGGAATAATGTAATAAAAATATAACGGTGTTGTATTTACCAAACTCATAATCTTGCATGCTTTCTTTACTTCACTACCACTTGAAGATGCTTTTAAGAGCCATAGTTCGATTAAATGAAGGCTTAATGTGAAAGGTAGGAAAAAATTAATAGGATTTCCTCAGGGACAACAACTTTAATGAAATATTGCAATAATTGAATTGACAGCGAGAATAGAGCATTCAGCAATTGCTGAGTGCCGCTAGCAGCCAGAAATTCGCTCTCGCTTATGATGCTACTGGCTTAAAACGCTATGATGTGAACGACCAATTGACAATTCTGGTTAATACTATAAACACATAACATGCATGTGTTCAGCCTTGTGAGACCACAACAGTTACTCACGTGATTATGGTTCGGTTTCTACCATGTAATGAGTGTTTGAATGTAAATACCTTGTATTGCCGTAATTTGCATACGGGATTTAGAACTGCGTATAATCCAATGTTTTTCGAGTTTAGCCAATCGAAACGACCATCGGCAAGGGTTTCCAGTATTGGGTTGGGTTGTTTTACCCCTGAGCGGCACTTTTTTGCACACCATGGGCTAAATGGCCAGGTCACAAGGACCCCGAAGGCTCAGAGAAGGTTGGGGGAGGGGACCCACTGGAACAGCTGTTGGGAGACAGATGGTAGCCTCCCGTCAAGGCCATCCAGCGTGTTCTTTAATGTGCACAGAGTATGGCTTTCCCGCACACGGGGCCATGGCTTAACGTCCCATCCGACGGACGGCGGTCTTTCCAAGTTCATCGGTATCCCCTACTGAACGTAGGCAGGGCGAGAGTTTTGCGGAGATTAGTCTCAACGCTGACCCAGCTGGGACTCGAACCTGGGAACTGCAGATTTGGAGCCTCCTCCGCCCCTTTCCAGTATTGAATAGTTTAAATTTAAGGTTTTGTTAAATTGGTTATATTAAAAAAGTGTAGAAAAATGGAAAAATTACTAATTAATATAGTAATAAGAGAGTATCATTCCCAGGGATATCTTAAGTCTTACCTGGGGCTTTAAGCAAAAGAAAAATATAGGCCCCTTTTAAAATTATTATAAGGGGTGTGATTATATATGGTAATGAAAATGGGCTCCCCAAAATCGCAGGCATTTGCCTGTAGCAAAAAAATGGCCCTGAACATTCCTACTTAGTAAACGATTTATTTCAGCGAGATATCAGTTGACATATTTCGATTTCATTGGTTTGTTTCAGAGTTCGTACTCCTTTAAAATTTCAATGAATATTTGGATTATATGCATATACATATTAATAAAAAAAAACCTCAAGGAGCTGCTTGCCACAGAGGTCTGACAGGAGCCTGTCAGGTTATATGCCATAGTAGAAGGTCTGAGAGGATGGCAGGACCTCAGCAGAAAAACAACACAAACAGCCATGCCTTACCCGAAACTCGAACCCAGTTCTCTTGGATCAGTAGCCAAGCGCGCCAGGACGATATATTTCATTTTGAAAGGAAATGTCTTCAAAAATCAAAAATTTTCAACTACAAGGAAAATATTTTTAAAATTTGAAATTAATAGTACTTGTATAAAAGGATAAATATGACATTTTCAACACATCTTTATGACTTGAGTAAATAAAACAAACATTTATTTTTAAATATAATCATCAATAAATCCTCTAAAATACTTGTTTTTTGATAAAAAAAAAAAACTAATTTCATTTTAAAACAACTCCTTCTTGCTGAACTACGGCGAATACGATTCGGCATGTGTGTAGGCTGCACGCGGCTTTATCTCTCATCCGATTGATGGCGGCACTTCGAAGCCCTCTCTTGCGGAGGGTTGGGTTGAGTTGTTTTACCTCTGAGCGGCACTTTTTTGCACACCATGGGCTAAATGGCCAGGTCACATGGACCCCGAAGGCTCAGAGAAGGTTGGGGGAGGGGACCCACTGGAACAGCTGTTCCAGTGGGAGACAGATGATAGCCTCCCGTCAAGGCCATCCAGCGTGTTCTTTAACGTGCACAAGGTATGGCTCTCCCACACATGGGGCCACGGCTTAACGTCCCATCCGACGGACGGCGGCCTTTCCAAGCCCATCGGTGTCCCCTACTGACCGTGGACAGGGCGGGGAATTTTGCGGAGATAAATCTCAACCCTGACCCAGCTGGGACTCGAACCTGGGAACTACAGATTACGAGCCTGACGCGCTACCGACTGAGCCACCCCAGCCCCATCTTGCGGAGGACAGAAAGGATTTAGCGGGAATAAATGTGAACTCTGGCACGCTGGTTAGGACTCGAAACTGGGAAATGCAGATTACGGGCCTGGCACGCTATCGATTGAGCCAATCCTCACTCCAGCAATTTAAGTACCGATGCCACATTCATTTTCCAAATAGAAAAAAAAATAATTATGATATCGACTCTTGAACAGTTTCTTGGTGTATCACATTTCAGTAATAAAAAGATTGCAAGTGAATATAGGTTTCCATTCATGCTATTTTGAAGCAAGTGCTTTTAGTGATTTCACTTTAGAATTTCTAACTGCTAGCAGAACGTTTCCACAAAGTAGAACTATTGAAAGGAATTTAGCCATTGATATCCACGAGATTGTTTTCTCACCACTTGCTAAAGCTTTGCACCACGTCTAGTAATTCGCCACTAACGTAGCCGGTGAGTCTGGCAACAACGTGAGGAGGTGGCCTCGCAGCTGGAGATGAATTTATTGCGCGTGACTGCATCTAACTTTTAATACCTATAAGAGCTGTTGCGTAGAGGAAAGAAAAATTTGTGGCCAGTTTCGCTCTTTGAGGTAATTGGAACCATTCCCAAGAAGCCGCAGCCGTGGGTGTGGACGAGGAAGAGGAACCGTTGCCATTGAAGTTCTTAGAGAACGAAATTCTCACGAAGCTCCCCCTGTGACAGTGAGGAGGGGGAGGCCCTCGTTGTACACCAGAGATAAATGAGCGGCAGTTGGTGCATCTCCTCTCTGCGATCCTTTCCCTCAGTAGTGAGGTGGATGTTATTGTCACGTGCTTCCTAAATGGCACGGCTCAATTAAGTAATCAAGCAAGATGAGCTGCAATGGAGATCGGAAGAATGAAAGAAAAGTCCTTATAATCTTCCCCCGGTAATAGCTTCAGCCAGCCTTGATGACGACAGAAGTGGGTATTTAGCGATCTCGCTACTTGCCCCAGTAGGGCACGCTCTGCGTGGCTGCCACCGAAGCCGCGTTCTTACCTCCCGGAGTGCCGTCATCTTCTTGTCTCATTTTACGCGTAGCCTACATGGCACGCCCACTTGTGGGTCAAGACCTCGGTCGGCGGCAGGCCACAGATTGCGACGGGGGCGAGGATAGTTGCGGAAGATGGAGGACGGCCAAGCTTTTGTTGTCACGTTGTAGGAAAAGAAGCGGAAATTATCTAGTCATTCATTTGCATAATTACCTCCGTCTCTGCGATGATGAAGTCATCTGACGATCCTATCGCAGTCATTTGAGTTGCTTGGCAGCATAACAAGGTGAACAAGGCGTTGGGGTGAGGGCTCGTGAACGAGGGATCCCAGCATCATTCATTCGCTCGTTTTTCACCATTCCACGCTCTCTGGCCGTCATCAATCCTTCATTCCCTTCTGTTGACTGTCAAAGATCGGAGAATATTACATCTCTTTATCATAATTTGTCATCCGAATCAAAGGACTCAGGAAGCGCAGGTTCTTCGAAGAGGTCATAAATCTTAAGGTTTCTATTCTCTTGGGGTGAGAAATGATCCGGAGTCTGAGGTGATCTGACCTATGTTTATCATACCTTGGATTCGTTGAAAAGAGCGAAGTGTAAAAGCGGAATGGATTTTCTTCTCCTTGGTTCTGAATTTTGAAATCGATGTATAAAAAATGCAGCATTCTTTGAATCTGCGTTTTTGTGGTTTGGACTTCGCAATGTTGCTATTTATTTGCTCGTATATTGGAATATTATCAACAGTGAAAAGATGGATTTGCATCTTTTATTAAGATTCCGATTCGTTTATTAAGATGTCTAGAGGATACGTAAATGTTAGGATATAATGTTCATTTTAGCGCACATCAAACTGCACATCATTGAAACATTTTTTGTTTGTGCAGGATTGTTACGAAAGATACTTTTGCTGAGTTATAATGTGCATAACGAAATATGTTTTTAAGATTAACTGTACGTTGTGACAAAAATTCAAAATATTAAGCATAATGGATTTCATACGTTTTGAAACTGTTCATTTTGCTATTTCTAATGCAATACGTAACCATAGATAGATTAGTAGAATGAATACTTGCTTAGCAGAAGCCTTCGGATCATGCTCTTGATATTTCCATGGAATTATAACTGAAATATCACTTCTTTTCTTAGAGTTTGCAGGTTGGATTAATATTGTTCCTAAATTCATGGAAATATGCATCTTAGTCAAGTTATTGAACTTTCTTTTACTCCACAACCTCATTCCCGTTGAGCAGTTCCGATTCGTTCCTGGGTTGATTGTTTTTCCTCTGGGCGACATTTTTTTCACACAATGGACTAAATGGCTAGGTCACAAGGACCCCGAGGCCTCAGAGAAGATTGGGGGAAGGGGACCCACTGGACAGATGTTGAGAGACAGATGATAGCCGAAAAAATGACTCGGAACGCTGGCTCAGCTGGATCTCGAGCCTGGGAACTACAGATTACGAGCCTGGCGCGCTACCCACTGAGCCATTCCCGCCCAATTCTTTTTGAGGCGGTTGGGATTCCAAACCCACGACCTCGTTACTGGGAGATTTCCAACTATTCAATTGCTTTGATATATCCGTTATTAGTCACCCTTCACATACAAGAATGAACCCTTCGATATTTGAATTACTTGGACTTTAAAAAGATATTTGACAAAGTTAAAAGACCAATTCTTTGTAAGAAACTCCTTAAATATGCGATTCTGAATAAACTAGTTAAGCTGATCCAAGCATAGCTCTCGACCAAACACTACAAATCCGAGTTAGTGATGGATTGTAACCAGTCAAAAGTGTCACAAGCGAAGTTGTTCAGGGAGCAGTGCTTGAGACATTAATTTTTTGATATTTAACGTTCCAGATATTCTTTGCCCGATAACGAATAACATCTTTTCGAATGACATCAAATATTTCCAGTTGGTTGGTTGTTTTACCTCTGAGCGGCACTTTTTTGCACACCATGGGCTAAATGGCCAGGTCACATGGACCCCGAAGGCTCAGAGAAGGTTGGGGGAGGGGACCCACTGGAACAGCTGTTGGGAGACAGATGGTATCCTCCCGTCAAGACCATCCAGCGTGTTCTTTAACGTGCACAGGGTATGTCTCTCCCGCACACGGGTCCACGGCTTAACGTCCCATCCGACGGACGGCGACCTTTTCAAGCCCATCGGTGTCCCCTACTGACCGTGGGCGGGGCGGGGAATTTTGCGGAGATAAATCTCAACGCTGCCCCAGCTGGGACTCGAACCTGGGAACTACAGATTACGAGCCTGGCGCGCTACCGACTGAGCCACCCGCGCCCCACATATATTTCCAGGTTACAGTGACACAACAATACCAAGACCAATTAAAGACGGCTTGTAACAATATTCTGGGATGGAACATACTTCACGAACTCTCTATCTCGACAATTAAATCGACAGCCAATTATTTTGGATCAGAACTATCACTAAAACTATCATATTAGAAACAGTTCCCTCTAGAGTGTTCTCAAACTTTCTGCTCTTGGCGTCACGTTCAACGAGACTATGTCATTTTTCCTCTATTGCAAGAAAGTTGCTACCAATGCCTTCGCATCGCTAGCATGATTCTATCAGAAATGCAACCAAACTATCCTTGTCAATGCCTTCATCACATACATATGCTAGACCCATACTGGAATATGCTTCGCCAGTTTGCAGCTCACTCAAGGCCTGTTATATTCTATCGTTAGAAAGGTCTCATAGATAGTTCACTAGAAGATTACCAAGTTACTTCATCTTGACATACGAACAAAGGCTGGCAAATCTTAGTGTCCATTCACAGGAATAGGGTTGGGTTGTTTTACCCCTTAGCGGCACTTTTTTGCACACCATGGGCTAAATGGCCAGGTCACAAGGACCCCGAAGGCTCAGAGAAGGTTGGGGGAGGGGACCCACTGGAACAGCTGTTGGGAGACAGATGGTAGCCTCCCGTCAAGGCCATCCAGCGTGTTCATTAACGTGCACAGGGTATGGCTCTCCCGCACACGGGTCCACGGATTAACGTCCCATCCGTAGGACGGCGACCTTTTCAAGCCCATCGGTGTCCCCTACTGACCGTGGGTAGGGCGGTGAATTTTGCGGAGATAAATCTCAACGCTGACCCAGCTGGGACTCGAACCTGGGAACTACAGATTACGAGCCTGGTGCTCTACCGACTGAGCCACCCCCACCCCATAGGAATAGGGAAGGCTTGAAGTGGACTGGAAACCTGCCATAAACTCATTTATGGGACAACTCACCAGGATATCCAACATCCTTTGCTAAAAATTCCAAGTAGCAAAACCAGAAGACACTCCTTGTGTATTAACATTCCACTGACCAAGAAAAATTGTAAATATCGTCCTTTTGTCTGTAGGACAGGGATAGTTTGAAACTAACTTCCTACTGATGTGATACTTTCGCCAGCATTAGAGTTTCAGCATAAAATTGAAAGAAGTGAACTTGTCACCATTTCTTCTATGCTTTACTTTCTGAACCTCAGGATGAACTTTGTTGCTACCAAAGTCAACTATTGTACAGTTTTTTGCTTTCGATTTCTCTTTTTCAAGTGGACAAGAAAGAAGTAGAACCATTTGACCCTTCTGTGCATTTAATTATACAGAAAATAAATTATTTTTATTATTATTTATTGAGCAACGGTAACTGCGACGATACTGGGCCTTTTTCCCATATAAATTTTGAAACCGTTCATATCACTAACATGTCAGCGAATTCCGACAATTTTGCCGGAAAACTTGTAATTTTCAGATAAAAAGTGGCTTCGTCGTGAATCTAATATATGATCACATTTGCGACCCTGACCATTTTTATTTTTTATATAGACTCGTGCACTTAGATATTTAGACTTCAAGAAATAAACTCTGTTCGCGAAGTGGTAAAAAAATTAATGAAAAAGTAGTCCCAAGTTCAAAAGAAAATAAAAATCATCATCACTCGGATGCAAACTTGAACACAGTTAGTAGAGATCAACGCTATCTCAATTATAATAAATATTTCCTGAATAAAAACCTAAAGCGATTAATGCAGGGTTTTGCTGCATACCTACAGAGAAGGGCGGAGGTGGCTCAGTCGGTAGCGCGCCAGACTCGTAATCTGTAGTTCCCAGGTTCGAGTCCCAGCTGGGTAAGCGTTGAGATTTATCTCCACAAAATTCCCCGCCCTGCCCACGGTCAGTAGGGGACACCGATGGGCTTGGAAAGGCCGCCGTCCATCGGATGGGACGTTAAGCCGTGGCTCCGTGTGCGGGAGAGACATACCCTGTGCATGTAAAAGAACACGCTGGATGGCCTTGACGGGAGGCTACCCTCTGTCTCCTCCCCCAACCTTCTCTAAGCCTTCAGGGTACTTGTGACCTGGCTATTTAGTACATGGTGTGCAAAAAAAGTGCCGCTCTGAGGTAAAACAACCAACAACCTGCAGAGAAAATTCCAGAGTAACGACGATTAATCCTTTAGCAGTCTGAGAGAATAAAAAAAAAAAAACAAATAATCGATATCAGTACTCCAGTACCGCTCGGAGGAATTTCGTTCTTTATCAAGGGAAAGGAAACGTTCGCTTCTGCGCAAACATTAATAAACAGAAGGTACAAAACATTGCTCAAAAAGAACGAAATATGTTTTTGCAATTAATTTAATTATTGATATTTAGGAAGTCAAATCAGTTTTTCGGAATGATGTCTCAGTAAAGGGGGGGGGGGAATCTGTTAAAATGTCCTTTTTTATATATACTGCGCAACCAAAATATTAGAGAATTTCAATGTTATGTTCATGGGAATTTAATTTTGAAGCGCTATAACTTCCGGTGGCTGAGTGGTTAGCACGCTTGGCTACTGATCTAAGGGACCTGGGTTCGAGCCCCGGATTAGGCATGGATGTGTGTGTCGTTTTTCTGATGAGATCCTGCCATCCTCTCAGATATCCTACTGTGGCATATAAACTGACAGGCTCCTGTCAGACCTCTGTGGCAAGCAGCTGCTTGAGGGGGTATTTATTTTTTATTTATTTATAACTTATAAAATATCCAATTAATGGAAAGTTGTGTATAAGTTAAAGATCATAATCAAATTTATTTAAATCTCGATTTTCAACAATATTCGCTAAACATCTAAAGAGTTATGAAAGCTGGAATATTTAATAATAAATTATCTGGTTTTATAAAATCATTCATAATTATCTAATATTGAAATTAAGTAAATTTCTAAAACGTATCTTATTTTATTAGTTGACTTGAAACAATACTTAAGTTTTAATTCATTTCTCTGCTTGGGTTGGGTTGTTTTACCTCTGAGCGGCACTTTTTTGCACACCGTGGGCTAAATGGCCAGGTCACAGGACCCTGAAGGCTCAGAGAAGGTTGGAGGAGGGGACCCACTGGAACAGCTGTTGGGAGACAGATGGTAGCCTCCCGTCAAGGTTGGGTTGTTTTACCTCTGAGCGGCACTTTTTTGCACACCGTGGGCTAAATGGCCAGGTCACATGGACCCTGAAGGCTCAGAGAAGGTTGGGGAGGGCACTGGAACAGCTGTTGGGAGACAGATGGTAGCCCCCCGTCAAGGCCATCCAGCGTGTTCTTTAACGTGCACAGGGTATGTCTCTCCCGCACACGGGGCCACCGCTTAACGTCCCATACGACGGACGACGGCCTTTCCAAGCCCATCGGTATCCCCTACTGACCGTGGGCAGGGCGGGGAATTTTGCGGAGATAAATCTCAACGCTGACCCAGCTGGGACTCGAACCTGGGAACTACAGATTACGAGCCTGGCGCGCTACCGACTGAGCAACCCCCCTCATTTCTCTGCAAATTCTCATACGCATTACCGTTCTGAAATATTCTAGTTTATATAATTCTTTAAATACTGAACGTCTGTGGTTGAAAATCGAGATTTAAATAGATTTGATTATGAACTTTCTCTTTAGTCACATTCCTCATTAAATGCATATTTTAGAAGCTATAGAGGTTCGAAATTAGATTCACAACGACCTAACACGCAATACTGCAGATATAATAATTAGCTCTTTTAGGCGTGTTTCAGGTGGAATGTTACGTCGATACGTAATAAAAACATTTTGAATAATATTAAAAAGTTTGCAACAACGATCAAAATTGCTGAATAACGGAATAATATTTAGAGTATAATTTCTTTTTTAATATTTTCCCGAATACTTTATCAACATTTTATAGTCATCCATTTAAGGACACGTACACTTCGCTTTGTATGGTAAATGCGTTGTTGGGCCTTGCAAGAAGAGGCGGATTTCTCCCGTAGACTATACGTTAAGAAGAGAAGATGGATTAGGAACGGTAGCCTCTCGTCTTTCTCATTTTAACATGTAGTCTATGGAGATAATGGTAGATTAGTATGAAACATTAAAGAAGCTCACAAAGACGACTACATGTGAATCATAAATATGTAAATCATAAGCCTTGCTAAAATGATTTTGCTCTTAAAAGTCATAAATTGTTCATATACTGTAAACGTATTTTGCTGCTTTGTGCATCGGAAGAAGTAGGAATAAAAAGTGACCCTGATGCAGTCGATTCTTTTTAGTAGTGATGTTTGAAAGTTTAGATATTCGAACTGTGAGTTGGGTTGCGTTGTTTTAACTCTGAGCGGCACTTTTTTTGCATACCATGGGCTAAATGGCCAGGTCACATGGACCCCGAAGGCTCAGAGAAGGTTGGGGGAGGGGACCCACTGGAAGAGCTGTTAGGAGACAGATGGTAACCTCCCGTCAAGGCCATCCAGTGTGTTCTTTAACGTGCACAGGTTATGGCTCTCCCTCACACGGGGCCACGGCTTAACGTCCCATCCGACGGACGGCGGCCTTTCCAAGCCCATCGGTGTCCCCTACTGACCGTGGGCAGGGCGGGGAATTTTGCGGAGATAAATCTCAACGCTGACCCAGCTGGGACTCGAACCTGAGAACTACAGATTACGAGCCTTGCGCGCTACCGACTGAGCCACCCCCGCCCCATTCGAACAGTGATTCCCAAGTGAGTGTTTTAGAAGTTTGGTAGGAAGTTAGTGGGGTATTTTCTTGAGATTCTTGGTCGAAAGAGATTTAATAGAATGTCGAATAGTTCTTAGATATGTATTCAGTAATAAAATATCACAGGAAACGTTCTGTAGACAAGAAACACTTGATATAATTAGCTGAAAAAAATTGGTTACTCTGAGTGGGATTCGATCCCACATCTCCCAGAACCGTGCCAGGTTTTTTTTTTATCTAGACCCGTGACTAAGATATTTAAGACTTTAAGAAATAAACTCTGTTCGTGAAGTAGTAAAAAATAAATGAAAAAGGAGACCCAAGTTCAAAAGTAAAATAAAAATCATCATCTATCGGATGCAAACTTGACATGCCAGGCGTCATAACAGATTCTAGCAGTTATTACGCCTGAAATGCTTCTGGGAGACGGAGATTCGATTCCCACTCAGGGCAAACTAATTTCTTTTTTCAGCTAATTTTGTATATCCATGCTATTCATAGAATTCATGGAAATTCATAGATTAAAAGTACTCGTAAGTTTATATGTACGATAAATGTTATTTCAAGTAGTTTTATAGAAGAAAAAAAATATTTTGAATTCCATAAAGAGTGAGCTTTAGGAAGAGCTCCCAATTTTCAGCTTTTCCTTTTAGGGAGTATTGGAAAGCGTGAAGGAGTCGCTTAACCTAAATGGTTGGGAACCACTGTGTTGCTGAAAGAATGGGAAGCGCTGCTGTGACAGTAGATACTGACATTGCCAATAACCCACTGCATCAGTGGCTTCCATTATTTGCCCTACACGGTGTAGTCGCATCTCTACGAAAACAATTTTAATAGAAGTCTTGGTTGGGTTGTTTTACCTCTGAGTGGCACTTTTTTGCACACCATGGGCTAAATGGCCAGGTCACATTGACCCCGAAGGCTCAGAGAAGGTTGGGGGAGGGGACCCACTGGAACAGCTGTTGGGAGACAGATGGTAGCCTCCCGTCAAGGCCATCCAGCGTGTTCTTTAACGTGCACATGTATGGCTTTCCCGCACACGGGGTCACGGCTTAACGTCCCATCCGACGGACGGCGGTCTTTCCAAGCCCATCGGTGTCTCCTACTGACCGTGGGCAGGGCGGGGAATTTTGCGGAGATAAATCTCAACGCTGACCCAGCTGGGACTCGAACCTGGGAACTACAGATTACGAGCCTGGCACGCTAACGACTGAGCCACCCCCACCCCTAATAGAAGTCTGATAGTAGCGTCACTATGGAAACTTAAATTGTATTTAGTTCTGTAGTAAGTAAATAGTGTTTCTCACAGGGTTTAAATCGAGACAGGCATATTTTAACTCCAAAAACTTTTAATTTTTTGTGTTCGGATAGTCGTTTGAAAATCGAGCAAAAGCGAAGTTGATGACAATGAAAAGCGAAACCATATCCAAATTTTAATTAATAAGCCTGCGCGAAAGGGAGAGATAGATGGTTGAATATAAAACAGACATAAAACACTTTGAACATAAACAGATTACAAGAGGCATTCATAAATACATTTAAATAGCTACACCACGCAAGAGAAAGTAAACTGTGAGTCATTTATTTAAGTAATCTACTTCAGTAAATATAGTTGAGGAATTCTAAGCAAGAAACGATTAATTTGGGCAAAACAATTGTCTAGCCATTTAATCCATTTTGTGCAAAAGAAAAAGTGCTGCTCAGAGGTAAAACACCAAAAAAACGTAACATTTCGCACTCCTACTGGTAGTTACGGCCAGAGCTGGATCTAGGGTAGAGGAATAACTCCCCACCCCCCTTCCGGATACTAGTAAAAGTAATGGAGGCAAAAATTATTAAACTTATTTATATTCCATGCATTTTTCAAGAAATGTTTTAAATACCTGTAAAACGGAGTGGGAAATGCATTGGAAATCCAGTCGTCTTCACCCTCCCGGCCCCTTACATTTCCCCTGCTCGATTGGGTTTCTTGTCTGCCCTCCCTCTTTTTCATCTTTCCTCCTCGATTGTGTTTCTTGTCTGCCCTCCCTCTTTTTCATCTTTCCTCCTCGATTGTGTTTCTTGCTCTCATCCACCCCTTGATTTTTTTTTCTATATCCGGTCTGGTTACGGTCATAGCAGAGAACTTCATTAAAAGCTTCAACAAGTGGTCTTCAAACTCTTAACATCTGGTGAACCCTTATGACCAAATCTGACTTATCGCGGAACCCATATAGAGTAAAAGTTTACTTTTCAAGTGCAGAAATCAGTTTCAACTTTTCAAAACATAACCTTTTCTTTACATAAACAAACAATATTTTCAAAAATTTATGCTCGATTTTATTGATTATTATTGCAAACTAGGAGCCCTGTCTCTAGTTTGCAATATAGGTCCCTTATCATCGGGGCAGGTAAAACGGTGCTTTAAAATTTCCATTGTAACATAAAACATTTTCCAAACTTAATGTTTTGTCCATCACAAGAAATGGAGTTTAAAATTTAATACAAAATCAATTTCTTTAAAAATGCATCTTATCCCGGAAAGTATTTCACAACACACTACTGGGGCGGGGGTGGCTCAGTCGGTAGCGCGCCAGGCTCGTAATCTGTAGTTCCCAGGTTCGAATCCCAGCTGGGTCAGAGTTGAGATTTATCTCCGCAAAATTCCCCGCCCTGCCCACGGTCAGTAGGGGACACCGATGGGCTTGGAAAGGCCGTCGTCCGTCAGATGGGACATTAAGCCGTGGCTCCGTGTGCGGGAGAGCCATACCCTGTGCACGTTAAAGAACACGCTGGATGGCCTTGACGGAGGCTACCATCTGTCTCCCAACAGCTATTCCAGTGGGTCCCCTCCCCCAAGCTTCTCTGAGCCTTCGGGGTCCATGTTACCTGGTCATTTAGCCCATGGTGTGCAAAAAAGTGCCACTCAGAGGTAGAACAACAACCCAACAAAACACTACTATAATTTACTTGATTAAAACCATTGAAACGTTACATACGAACTGTTTACTGTGACGGTGCAACCAAGTTGCCATTCAATGAAAATTAATCTTCTTATAATCTAGTAAAATACTACATAGATTATCAGAAGTTCTAATTATTCACTCTAACGATGAAATGGGTTGGCTTGTTTTACCCCTGTGCACTTTTTTGTATACAATGGGCTAAATGATCAGGTCACAAGGACTATGAGGGCTCAGAGAAGGTTGGGGGGAGGGGATCCACTGGACAGTTGTTGAGAGACAGGTGGTAGGCCACCCAGCGTGTTCTTTAACGTGCACGGGCATGGCTCTCCCGCATTCGGGGCCACGGCTTAACGTTCCATCCGACGGACGGAAGCCTTTCCAAGGCCTACGGAGTCCCCTACTGATTGTGATTCGGGCGGAGAGTTTTGCGGAGATAAATGTCAACATTGGCCCAAGCGTTACTCGAACCTGGTAACTACAGATTACGAGACTGGCACGCTACCGACTGAGCCACCCCAGCCCCACGATGAAGTGAAGTTGCCATTCAACGAAAACTAACCTGTCATATTCTTTTAAAATACAATTCGACTTATATTTGGGGGTACGTCGTGAGAGCTCAAAAGTCGCTAGATCTAGTAATAAAGTCACTAAGTTGGCATTATTATACTTTAGTTTTATCTATCTATACCTGTATAAGCCGTCCCGTGGCCGAGTGGTTAGCGCGCTTGGCTGCCAATCTAAGGGACCTGGGTTCGAGCCCCGGGTAAGGCATGGATGTATGTGTCGTTTTTCTGCTGAGGTCCTGCCATCCTCTCAGACCTTCTACTGTGGCATATAAACTGATAGGCTCCTGTCAGACCTCTGTGGCAAGCAGCTGCTTGAGGGGGTATTTTTTTACCTGTATAAGGGGTACGCCAGTTACATACACATTACGAGCGGGTATGTGAAGCCTAAAAGGTTGAGAACCACTGCTCTACATTGCAACCTAATACCAACTTTGATTATTCTAATACCCTTAAGGTAAATCAAAGGATGTTAGATTCAATTCAGGTAGCCAGATTACTAATCAAATTGTTAATAGAGGTAGATTATCTGCAAGAAATTGATTTCTTATAGGTGGTAGACCTGTTTTATAGGTGGTAGACCTGTTTTTATAGTTTCCCTTTAACGATCTGGCAACCGGGGCATGTTACACAGAGGGAGCCTATTATATTATTTGGCCATTTGCGGAACCTTTGAAAATGGCCTGCGGAACGCAGTTTTAATGCCACTAGCGTTTTCAAAATATATGCCAAAAAATCAACAGATCACCAAATTAGTGACGATCATGTCATCACGTTTTGACCAAACGATATCATATATTAGTAGAAAGAAAGAGTGATCTTTTGAAAAGAGCGATCTTTTGAAGCACTCCTCCGAGATACAAATAAACCCAACCTAGTGTATTTATTGACTGAGTTCTATTTAGTGGTAATGTTTTTCAGAAGTAATTATAAAACACTTTAGCTATATCATTTTTTTCTTCTTTTAACCGGCATTTCATTTTTGTCGCATCTCTTTTTCCAAAAAAAAAAGCAACATCATTTTTTTGGCTTTGCCAGTGTTGACATTAATAATGAGATTAGGGGTAAAACAATAATTTAGTGGTATAAAAACATTACAAACTAAAAAAAAATATTGCGAAGACATTTATCTTTGTGTTTTAGTATTAGCTGGTATTACTACTAAAAATGAAATTAATTGCCATAGGGTTGGGTTGTTTTATCTCTGAGCGGCACTTTTTTGCACACCATGGGCTAAATGGCCAGGTCACATGGACCCCGAAGGCTCAAAGAAGGTTGGGGGAGGGGACCCACTGGAACAGCTGTTGGGAGACAGATGGTAGCCTCCCGTCGAGGCCACCAGCGTGTTTTTTAACGTGCACAGGGTATGGCTCTCCGGCACACGGGGCCACGGCTTAACGTCCCATCCGACGGACGGCGGCCTTTCCAAGCCCATCGGTGTCCCCTACTGACCGTGGGAAGGACGGGGAATTTTTGCGGAGATAAATCTCAACGCTGACCCAGCTGGGACTCGAACCTGGGAACTACAGATTACGAGCCTGGCGCGCTACCGACTGAGCCACCCCCGCCCCATAATTGCCATAGAGACCTAACAGAAACCTGTCAGTATAATACATCATATAGAAGATCTGTGTGAAAGCAAGACGACACAAGAAATATATATATACGTCAAACACGGATGGGCTTGGAATTCCCTTTGATGCACTGTCAAACACAATTAGCACTGAGATATTGCTACTACCAGCAGCTATTAAAACTTTATTGAATTCGGGAAATACTTGCACTTTAAACTGAATATTCTTTCTTAAATTGGCTAAAAATTAATACTCATTCACTTGATACTCTACATCAAACGCGGTAAAATATCTCAACGTGGGGTACGCGGTAAAATTTTTGGGAGTACGTCGTGAGAGCTCAAAAGTCGCTAGATCTAGTAACAAAATCGCTAAGTTGGCATTATTATACTTTAGTTTTATCTATCTATATAAGGGGTACGCCATATATTATTAGTAGTATTACCGTAGTATTTTTATACACATTTCGAGCGGGTATGTGAAGCCTAAAAGGTTAAGAACCACTGCTCTACATTGCAACCTAATACCAACTTTTATTATTCTAAAACCCTCAAGGTAAAGCAAAGGATGTTAGATTCAATTTAGGTAGCCAGATTACTAATCAAATTGTTAATAGAGGTAGATTATCTGCAAGAAATTGATTTCTTATAGGTTGTAGACCTGTTTTGGGAGTTATAGATTGAGTGTTCCTGTTTTAATTTGATATAAACCAGGACTGGATCCAGAAAATAATAAAAGGGGTAAATTACGCAATACAGCAGGAAAAAAGTGAAGGAAGATGGCAAGATACTGGATTTCCAATGCAATATAATACTTCCGCTCCACTTTAGAGGTATTTAAAAAATTCTTCAGAAATTCGTGAAATACGCACACGTTTAATCATTTTTTGCCTCCATTACCTTTACTAGCATTCTAAAGGGGTAGACATGTCCCTCTTCCCCTCCTCCCTCCTAGATCTGGCCTTAATGTAAATAATTCTTAAAATATGCTTTTAAATATTCTCTGCATATACTAAGCCCACTGCAACAGTCTCCTGCTTTTGGGTACTCTTATCCAATGGTTAATTAATCCCTCCCAAAGTATCATTAAGGTCCTGCAAGCAACTGCATCATATGACCTTATTAGCGAGCAAACGGCATTGCGAACAGCTACCCGGATCTCTTGACCATAATCCCGCTGTCACTGCGTCGTTGTCTCGAGCGGCATTCATTCCCAGGAAGCGACAATGAGTACGGCAACTGCAGAGGTCGCTTTCATTTGCATTGAGCGCAGCAAATCGAACTCTGACACAGCAGCTGACATCTGGCAACTGCAACAAACCTTCATTTCCGGTCTGCCGGTCACGTGCAAAGTCCCCTTACGATCGTCTGCTCCCACGCTGTGACGATAGTCCCGGTGCGGAAGGGAACAGTGCGTTCATTAGCTATGCTTCTGCACAAGTGATCAGCAAAGCAACGTACTGACATTTAGCAGCTGAATTAGACTAAAACTAAACTCTTTGCTAGGGACTGGAGAATGCAGTTTATCTTTGTGTCAAACAAAAATCTCTGATAACACGAGCTGGCTGCTCCGCGAAGCGACGTTTTGTTGTTCTGTTGTTCTGCGGTAACGAACATTACTTCGACGTCAGCGGAGAGGAAAAATCCGGAGGAGTTTTCCCGATGCCTCGTGTCCATAGAGCCCTTCCTTTGTTTTTGCTCTGGCGGTTGCTGATGATATGCATTGCAGTCATTCTGCGTCATGCACAGCGAGATATTCTTTGGAAGATGCACAGAGAGATAATTTCTCGAGAAGCCGTTCGAGCAGGAAAAGGAATTGATGGACCACAAAGCTCAGCTCTCTTTTCGTCAAGGATATTTATTGTTTGCTGTAGAATGCGAGATATCTCGATTTCGCTTTTTTACTGCTGGAATAGATCTTGTACCAAATGGCAATACGGAAATTGTTGCGAGATTTATTTAAAGAAATGTGTTAGATTTAAAACATTATATACAATCTGGTAGCAAAATACAGTGGACCCCCGATATAACGCGCATGTCGGGCGGGAAACAACACCCGCGTTATAAGGTGAATCGCGTTATACCGAGCGGCGCGGTGGCGACACAATAAATTTCACACTGTAAGCTTTTCTTTTACTCATCATGCATACAATAATTAAACACTATTCAAAATACATGCAGGAACTCAATATATACACAATTACTCAATATGCAGTAACAATAAAATGCGATACTCACTAACGCCACATGGACCTGTATAAACATGTTTGAACTTATCGCGAACATCGCCCGCGCTATAACCGAGTGCGCGGTATAGCGAGCAGCGCTATAACGAAGGTCCACTGTATGCTCAATATTTTTAAAAGTTATGGTATTGGAATTACTTCTTTTCAAATTCATGGTGTTGATGTTAGATCTTATACCATGTAAATCTTTCGTTGAGAGGATTGGGTTAGCTAAGGAGGTGGGCCATAATAGATCTGGGTTGAGAATTCTCTTCCCTAACTCCCGTTTTGCTATCGGTGAGAAAAGAGACACGGATATGCTTGAAAAGGCCGCTGTCCATTGTTAAGCCATGACTCAGTGTGCAGGAGAGTCATATCCTGTGAGAGCTAGAGAACACGCCAGATGGCTCTGACGGTATTTGGGTTGTTCTACCTCTGAGCGGCACTTTTTTGCGCACTGTGGGCTAAATGGCCAGGCCACAAGGAACCCGAAGGCTCAGAGAAGGTTGGGGGAGGGGACCCACTGGAACAGATTTTGAGAGACAGATGGTAACCTCCCGTCAAGGCCATCCAGCGTGTTCTTTAACGTGCACAGGGAATGGCTCTCTCGCACACGGGACCACGGCTTAACGTCCCATCCGACGGACGGCGGCCTTTCCAAGCCCATCGGTGTCCCCTACTGACCGTGGGCAGGGCGGGATATATATTGGGTAATTAAGCTATAATTTCACCAATTTATTTTAAAATGTAGATTTTTTGGGGGGGTGGGGGTAAAATGATCGATGGGTAAAAATCACCGATGGGCTTGGAAAGACACCGATGGCCTTTCCAAGCCATCGGTGTCCCCTACTGACCGTGGGAAGGGCGGGGAGTTTTGTAGAGATAAATCTCAACGCTGACCCAGCTGGGACTCAAACTTGGAAACTGCAGATTACGAGCCTGACGCGCTACCGACTGAGCTACCCCCGCCCCCTCTGACGGTATGTTTCCACCTGTCTCCAACAGCTGTCCCGTGGATCATTTCCCCTAACTTTCTCTTAACCAACGTTTTCTTGTCACCGGTCATTTAGCTCATTGTGCGACGAAATAATATTCCAGTCAGAGGCAAAAATGTTCCGGTCCCCTTCTCTACCTCATAGATAGATCATTAAACTATCACAATTGCTACAAAACCAATAATATTCGCTATTTGAATGATAAGTTTATGAAATACAGTGAAATGCTAATATAACGAAGTCGTATAGGCAACCAGAATATATTCGTTAAAACCTTGGGCATTGGCAGAAATAGTTTTGGGGAGGTGAGTATAAGAAATTGTTCAGGGTATGCCAAAAATATTTCAAGGGGAACAGATCAATATTTCAACACAGCAATCACGCATATGCATACATACATAATCAATATATCATACAAAATCCTCATGCAGCCATGGGCTACGGAGGTCTAACCAGACGGTATAATTTCCCTCTCCAGAGTGTCTCTTCTGAGCTACAACTGCTGCATTTGGCCACTCTAGGCCAATTCTACCAAGGTCCTGTTTGACATTGTCTGCCCATCGCGTTCTAGGTCTCCCCCTTTTTCTGAAACCCTTAGGCACACTGTTCATAATCCTGTTCGCCAATCTGCAGTTATGCATACAGGCAACATGGTCAAACCAACGGAGTCTCTCTCTGCACAATATGCTGCTCAAAAGAGGTTGAAGACTCCTTCTAATCTCATCATTACTTACAAAGTCAAACCACCTAATGCCCAAGATATATATTGGGTAATTAAGCTATAATTTCACCAATTTATTTTAAAATGTAGATTTTTTGGGGGGGTGGGGGTAAAATGATCGATGGGTAAAAATCACCGATGGGCTTGGAAAGACACCGATGGCCTTTCCAAGCCATCGGTGTCCCCTACTGACCGTGGGAAGGGCGGGGAGTTTTGTAGAGATAAATCTAAGCGATAATCTAGCGTAAGGATCTAGAATCAAAAGCATCAAGTTTCCTGTTATCCTGCTTACAAAGGGTCCATGTTTCGCTATCATAACTAACTTAGACAGAACCAAACTATTATACAGCGTATTTTTAGTCTTTAGGTGTATGCGCCTATTATCCCACACTATCCACGTTTTTGCGTATTAATAAATAAACATAAATGATATTCCTCCGAAAATGCAAAAAAAAAAAGATTGCATTCTTTAAGGAAAGAGCATTCGTTCTTGATACATTATATATATATAATGCATTCTCGTTCAATTTTTTCTGCGAAGAGAAGATGCTCTTGTCCAGTGACCACCATGGTAATAGTTAAGCGCAATAAGAAATATATCAGACAACAGTTATATTTCATGCAAAATAATTATAACGGAAGAAATTTATAAGGGAAAAAAAAATTAATGTTCAGTACTTTATAAAAGTCCGTGCATTTTTTATTGACTGTGTCTCAACAAGGATTTTTCTGTAAATTCCAAAACAATATTGTAACTCTCCAAGACATTTTCTTCAAGGCATTTTTTTTGTAACTACTAATAATTCTATAACTTGATTCAGGTAATCTTCCGATATACTCGCCTAGATAGATATTTGGTGGTGTTTAAATCATTGCAGCAACCAAACCCATTAAAATTAATCAACCAAACCCATTAAAAAAGGGAAAAAAAATGCACCTTATTATAGTTCAAGGATTTTCTTTTTACAATTTTCCGGGCCTGATTAAGAATTACTACCGGCCAAATCTAAAAATGCCGTTACCTAATAGACAGGGGTAAATTTTGTACATGAGCAATTACCCACAAAAATAATAAAAATTGAAAAATTTATTTATGGCGAGAGAAATGAATCGAGTGATTTAACATTTAAGTGATTTAACCCAAGATTTAGAAAAGTCAATATTTTGTTAAAAACATTAAGTAAAATCATAAGTAGCTGAAAATGTTTCGAAGTTGGTCTTATCTATGGTAGCGCGAATAGGACTTTACTTTCGGTATCTTATAGAGGAAAAAGAAATTCATGCGGAGTTGGGGGGGGCTATTCTAAGCTTTCATTTCCGTCAGGTGTATCATTATTTCAGCTCTTTACTTCTTTCTCTCTTTTCTTAGAGTGTTTCTCGAAAATTTTTAATACTTCCTTCCGTAAAAATGAGGCCATCTTTGAGGGTGTGGTCCCCGGCCATGGAGGGTTTGGGCCAGGCTCGTACGCATTATTCAGTTTCGGTTGGAGGAAGTCTCAGTATAACATTTGAGTAGAGTTTCCCAATTACTAAAATACAGTATTACACCGAAAAGGAAAAGTTAAAGTGATACTATATACGGAATAAGATTTTATAGCTTTTTCATATATATAATTTTAGTGTAGGACATAAAATATGGAGCTGAAATAAAATTATACAAAGACAAACTGTTTTAGATTTCAAAGCAGGTAGACGAGTTTGAGATGTAGTTTAAGACGACACGATATCTGGGGAGTGGGGGATCGGATTCCTCCCCCCTCCTCTGTGTACAGCCGCTCAAAAAGTATCCGAACGCTATGGTTGATTACAGAATTCAGTAAAAATACCTGGCAACGATTTTTTTAGAAATTAGTGATCTGGCAACCTTCGTGTCACGTGACACGAAGGAAATTTAGAAATTAGTGATCTGGCGTTCACGTGACACGATGGTTGCCAGATCACTAATTTCTAAAAAAATCGTTGCCAGGTATTTTTACTGAATTCTGTAATCAACCATTGCGTTTGGATACTTTTTTGAGCCACTGTACCTACCTGGGTTGGCCGTTATGTAATTTGGCCCTGCAAGTTTTGTTTTAACTTAAACGTAAAAATACATAGTAAATTGGCAGGGAACGGAAAATGATTCGCTTTATTGAATAGTTCGTTAATACCAATTCATTACACGGACATTTTACTGTACGATGCAAATTTATCATGGGCAAAATTGTTTTTTGGAATACATACACTTTTGTTAACGAAAAAACACATAACTTTCGCGATAATCTTGTCAGGAGCTTTAGAACTATATTTTGAGGAAGGGTCTGCTAATAACACTTTTGAGTGAAAATCGGTGGTCTACAGTGATTGGATATTATGAATTGGAGTTATGAAAAACTTCAATTTGTCATCTTACCCCGTTAGTGTTTATCATGCTACGAATGCGGACTCTGCGGACTGAAGGCTGAAACGGTACAAGATGTAAAAGTTTCAAACTTAGATTATGTTGACGATATGGCCATCTTGAAAAGTTACATTAATGAGATGAAAGCGTTCAGGGGAGGGTGATATTGATTAGACTGGTAGGTGGTGATGAATTGGATTAGGCATCACGATCAAACTAAGATTAAAGAGATGAAATAATGAGAACTAGTTATGAGAGTGATGCTTTAAATTCCTTTAAATTATCATCAGTAGGGCAAGTTAATCAGATGTTTACCAAAATCTAAACAGTTTTGTTATTCGAATTCTCATAAAGCGGTGAATGTTTGAAATATGAAAAAAAAAATGTTTCTGGTGGCTATGGGAATGAGCACACATATTATTATGCATACATATTATTACATCTCAATTATATTAGACGATTGTTTTCAATCACTGCACCAAAACCAGTTAAACCTTTTTTTTCTAAATAAACCAGTAAAAGCGATATTTTTCCCAAGTTTTGTTTAAAATCGATTACCGCTTTGTGAGCAAACCGTTAACCGTCGTAAACTCAACACTCCCGGTCGTCGTTTGGCGTTATCCTGAGAAATTTTCAAGATTCTGCCATGAATATATAGAAGCAGACATAACAGAAGTGTTTCGTCTTGTTTCGATATTTTTTCTTGTTAACAACTTGTGATTTAAAAATGTGCCTTGAAGTAATGTAGGCCAACAAAACAATTAACTTTGGTTTTACCCTGCATCATAAAATATGGGATAATCGAAAAGAAATTCAATTTTCAAATTTTAAAGTTTTTTTCAAGGAAATCAGATCAAAGAAATTTTTAAAATTTCAAAGCGTGTTACAAAGATTATGTCTAAAATTATATTCACATAAAAGGAAATTAAGAAGAAAATCTAAGAACACGAGAAGGGAATGCACTCTGGTTTATTTGACAGGTATCGATCTTAGATTTCGAGAGTCTCTTTTCCGAGAATACGTACTGTCAAGTTTCTTCGAGCATATACAGTAGACAGCAGTAGGTCACAGCAGGGACATAACTAGGGGGGGGGGGGCAGGGAGTCCCCACCAAATTTCAGGTCGTCTTATACGAAATCTCAACTCAATCTTGTCTACCTGCTTTGAAATCCAATTCTGTTGTCTTTCGATTATTTTATTTTAGACACATAGTGTATGTCCCACACTGAAAATAGTTTTAAGAAGTAAACAACTCTAAAATTTATTCCATGTAGAATATCATTATAACCTATCTTGTCTGTTGGGATATTTCAGTAACTCGGAAACCTGCTCAAGTCTTACTCTCACCCCCCCCTCCCCGAAAATAAATTTTCAGACAACTCCCCCCCCCCCCTGAACAAAATGATGGGTACCTGGATAACAGCGCGCGGCAGTCAAACTCTGGGTTCAGGTCAACATTTTAGATACTTTTCCTTTGACACTGAACTCTCATTTCGCACAATTTAATTGCATATCAATGCAACGAATTGATCAAAATTGGATAAAATGATGAAGTTTCCCAAATACAATTTTGTTATTAGTCACAATTACTCATTGAACTCTTACCTTAATGTATTCAAGAAGCGATTCCTGCTCTCCGCCTGTTTCGTATACCAATACATCACCCCACCCTAACGGTAATTGGGGGCGGGGGTGGTTCAGTCGGTAGCGCGCCAGGCTCGTAATCTGTAGTTCCCAGGTTCGAGTCCCAGCTGGGTCAGCGTTGAGATTTATCTCCGCAAAATTCCCCGCCCTGCCCACGGTCAGTAGGGGACACCGATGGGCTTGGAAAGGCCGCCGTCCGTCGTATGGGACGTTAAGCCGTGGCACCGTGTGTGGGAGAGCCATACCCTGTGCACGTTAAAGAACACGCTGGATGGCCTTGACGGGAGGCTACCATCTGTCTCCCAACAGCTGTTCCAGTGGGTCCCCTCCCCCAACCTTCTCTGAGCCTTCGGGGTCCTTGTGACCTGGCCATTTAGCCCATGGTGTGCAAAAAAGTGCCGCTCAGAGGTAAAACAACCCAACCCTAACGGTAATTTACAAATGTCATTCAAAAGAAAACTGCAAATAAATTAATTTGAAAAAAAAATACCCATCTTCCTTATATGCACCCTAGATAGCAGAAAATAAAACTAAAGCATTTGATGGTGCAATCAGACACTGAATTCGTATTCACTTCGAAGGAAGATAGGTCGCAGGCAATTTTGTTGAGTAGGTAAATCGATGATGTATGATATTTTTTAACATTTATTTCTTATAGAAGTAATATTTGCATATCAACCATCTACAAGAGTATTAAACTCGCCTGTGGAATTGCAATTTTATGGAAATATAAATTAATTAAAATTTATTAATTTCTAATTTAATTTCACAATTTATAATGACTATTGATTCATAAATAGTATGAAAATTTATCACAATTATATATAACAGCAAATATACAGTAATTTAAAGGAATTTAATAACTTTTCTTAAGGATTATTTCAATGTCAATAATTTCATCAAGCCATGTTTTGAATAATTTTGCCAATTTGTATATTTTAATCTGTTTTTTTATTATTCCCGGAATACTTTTGAAAGACTATGTGAAATACTTTTATTAGGGTATGGGACAATTAGATTACTGTAATCATTTGATCTCGTATTATGATTAAAGGCTTTAAGATTGTTTTCCATATAATGTTTTCTAATATATAATAGAATGTTATAAACATAAGATTATCTCAATTGAAGAATATATAATACAAATAAAAGCTAAAATAGTAGTTGTTTCACTCAAACAAAAAAGAAAATAATATTGTCATTCTGCATATTTTATTGTATTTAATTAACTGAAACTCATTTTTGCTTCCGTTGAAAAATATAATGTTTTATTTAAAAATAGCAGAGCATTTTCAAGATTAATCTTAATATATTTATTTTTATATTTGCGCAAATGTTCTTAATAATCTGAAAGAATGTGTTTTGTTTTTACGATGGCATAAAATAAAAACAAGACTTTTTTTGCGGAAAGTTTTATATATATCTTTGTGTTTTAAAAAAAGAAAGAAATTATGTCATGAAAAGGAAAAAACAAATAAAGTTAGGCAATAAGTATCAATGTGATTTTTTTTTACCTATAGTAAGGGAATTAAACCTGCCACTCTGCAAATTTATGCCAGAGAGCTTTACCGTTAAATCATCCAACGGACGATGGTTTGCTTTCACGATGTGACCTATAAATCTTTCACAGAATGTGGCGGACAGTGCGCCATCTATAATCAGGATAGGCAACTTATTGTTGCTTAATATTTAGATGTTAATGAGGAAGTCACTCACGTTTAAGTGTTATTTATGAAAAATTCTCCCATGGTAAATACTCAGATTACTGTAGATATAAATTCAATGAATACTAATGTGAAAATAGGTATTTTTAGTGACAAAGAAAAAAAAATGAATAAAAATTCAAAAAAAAAAAATACTTATCTTCCTATAATAATAATAAAATAAATACTCCCTCAAGCAGTTGCTTGCCACAGAGGTCTGACAGGAGCCTGTCAGTTCATATGCTATAGTAGAAGGTTTGTGAGGATGGCAGGACCTCAGCAGAAAAAATCACATACAACCATGCCTTACCCGGCCCGGGGCTCGAACCCAGGTCCCTTAGATCAGTAGCCAAGCGCGCTAACCACTCGGCCATGGGACGGTTATACGGGCCTTAAAACAGAAAATAAATCTAAAACACATCGATAGTGCAATCAGTCACTGAGTTCGTATTCACTTCAAAGGAAGATAGGGCGCCGGCAATCTTGTTGAGTAAGTAAATCGGCGCACTATCTTACTTTTTAATAGACTGTGATACTCCTCGCGACAGAAGCTTTCACTCAACTCATAGTTTGCTACTCCCCCCCCCCCCCTCCGTGCATTCCGCAGATATAGCGGAACAATGATTTTCATATTTCCACTTTTTATGGTGGGAAAGGCAAGGGAGGTCAATATTTTGTAGCTTATGGCGGTCCCCTCATTACAAGCTTTCATTTGCCGCATAGCTTTTATTTTCAGCACTCGTGGCCTGAACATTTTTTCGCATTTCCCTTTTTTAGGGGAAAGAAACCATGGCGGAGGGGGGGGGGGGTCATTGTTTTATAGCCTATGATCAGGGCTCCAGAAATGCAATTTAAATCTTCTAGGATCTATCTGCCGGAAAAAATTTTACTCACCCCTAGTATGTTAAATCGAGGGTTTGAGGGCTCCACCCCAAAATTCACTCTCCACTTGTCTCGGATATCTCGCCCATGGGGGGAGGGGGGAGTGGATTTCTGTAGCGCTGCCTATGATACTCCCCGCGTCACAAGTTTTCATTGACACATAAATCATTAAGTTCTCTGTCGCGTTCGAAAGATATGGTGAGACAACTGTTTTGACAAATCTCAACACCGACAAATTGACACACCAACAAATGTCTAGCGAAAAGCAATAGGAAGATAGGTAAGAATGGTATGTTCAGGGGAAACTGGATAATTTCTTTTTCTTTCCACCATTCCAGCAGTCTGTTGGGTTGGCAGCTGAGCAATCGTCGTTGGCGTCAGAGCAACCACATAAGCTCTCTAAGAGGTTGGGTTGTTTTACCTCTGATCAGCACTTTTTTTGCACACAGTGGGCTAAATTGCCAGGTCGCAAGGACTCGAAAGGCTCAGAGAAGATTGGAGAAGCAGATATACCCTACAGCTATTATTAGATAGATGGAAGCCTCTCGTTAGAGCTACCCAGGGTATTCTTTAACGTGAACAGAGTATGGCTCTCTCCTAGTCATGGGACCACTGCTTAACATGTCATTGGTCGGACGGTGACCTTCCCAAGCATATCGGTGTCCCCTTTTTCCTCGAGAAAAGTGTCGGAGGATTAATGAAGATGAATCTTAATGCTCGCACAGTTGGTACTTGAAAGTTGGATTCAGATTACGAGCCAGATTGTAAACTCGCCTATCTATGAGGTATATCACACTCTTAATCCATAATACGTAAAGTCACTGTTTTATTAACATTAGCATTTATGACTGTTATTTTTAATATAAATGTTTGACTAGTATTTTATACTATAAATCAGTGGTTCTCAACCTTTTATGCTTCACGTACCCCCTGGAAATGTGCATGTAACTGGCGTACCCCTTATATAGATAGATAAAACTATAGTTATAGTATGA
The DNA here is from genome assembly GCA_038380435.1 of Ryuthela nishihirai. Taxonomy (NCBI): domain Eukaryota; kingdom Metazoa; phylum Arthropoda; class Arachnida; order Araneae; family Heptathelidae; genus Ryuthela; species Ryuthela nishihirai. The sequence goes on along the minus strand of JAWZYU010000001.1, from coordinate 16,692,078 downwards.
TAATGGTTATTTTTACTTTGTTACTAGATCTAGCGACTTTTGAGCACTCACGGTGTACCCCAAAATTTTTACCGTGTACCCCCAAGGAGTACGCGTACCCTACATTGAGAACCCCTACTATAAAGGATAATATTTTTCATTTGCAGTTCTGTATTTTTTCTCTAATATTAATTATTATCACTGCTTTCATATTTTACTCCGTGCTGTACAATTTAGATTCGATAAACGTTTAGAAATATTCTGGAACTGCTCCTACCTTTGTCCAATATATCCATTACAAGTATTGTAGTTATTTCTTACGCTAAATAGTATTTATTGCGCATAATGTGCGTGTGATTATGATTGAGCTTACTTCCGATGCAAAGCTAGGTCTTGGCGCAGTTGTTTAATACTCTCCAATCTTAAAAACCTTTCTCCACAACTGAAAGTGGGGCGGGGGTGGCTCAGTCGGTAGCGCGCCAGGCTCGTAATCTGTAGTTCCCAGGTTCGAGTCCCAGCTGGGTCAGCGTTGAGATTTATCTCCGCAAAATTCCCCACCCTGCCCACGGTCAGTAGGGCACACCGGGGGCCGCCGTCCGTCGGATGGGACGTTAAGCCGTGGCCCCGTGTGCGGGAGAGCCATACCCTGTGCACGTTAGGCCTTGACACGCTGGATGGCCTTGACGGGAGGGTACCATCTGGGAGGCCAACAGCTGTTCCAGTGACAGCTCCCCCAACCTTCACTGAGCCTTCGGTGTCCATGTGACCTGGCCATTTAGCCCATGGTGTGCAAAAAAGTGCCGCTCAGAGGTAAAACAACCCAACCCACAACTGGAAAACTCTGTTCGTTACTGGTTTGTTCATTTCTTTTTCATTTGACTACAGCAGGTTGTCTGAGAATGTAATGTGCCAGACGCAATACATTCTCAACCAGCTTGCTGAGGAATAGCAAGCAATGTGTTGCCGTAACAACCGCGTTTGTCAGCAACTGCAGCGAAGAGATTCAATGCTTCGCTGATCCCGAGAGCGACTGCGCAGCTGCTCATTTATGTAATGGCGAGAAGACAAGATGGGAAGTAGCCACGTGGTCTCCATCATGGGAACGTTAGCTTGGTTTGGGTTAGCCACTGCTGCGTAGTTGACCAATGGAAAGGCAAAGTTATCTATATGCATAGAATCATGAACCAACGAATTCGTAAAAATGCCCATTTTCACAGCAAATATACTGCTGTTGATTCAGTAGCCATAGAACATAAATCCTTTCGTTGAATTCGGAAAATACGTAAGATGCAGAAGATCGCAGTTATCTTCATCTGCGACTGATGAATACATTACGACTAGTGCTACGAAGATGGAAAATCTAAAGAAGAGTCTTGTTTGATTGCATTAGAGATGAAAGCAATCGGAAACTGATGACGACGACAATCAGGACCATTTTGAGTTTCAGCATTAACAAATTACTCAAACGCCATCTTTTTTAGTTTCTTCAGCACAACTAGAGTGTACTTCATGCATAAACGAATAGCATCATTGCGGGAAATGGGCTGAGACGCGATAGGGCGGCGTCCAATTTTAGACAAGAGTCGAAATACTATGTCGTTACCAAGCGCTGCCCATGTCGTGCCCCTAGTTCAAAACTGTACTGAATATAATTCAAAATTTATTGGTTTCCTCAAATAACATTTTTTCCCAGTCACTTGAATTTTACACTTTGACTTAATTGTACATTCCTCATTCTTCTAATGTCAAGTTCTCTTTTCGAGATCTAAGATCTAAAAGTGACAATATAAAGTACCGATATAAGTTACACTCTTTTAACAATACCAACTATTATTTATGTCCCTTTTAATAATAATCGATAACAGTTACACTCCTCTTAACGACACCGGGTATCAGTTATGCTCATTTTAACGATTCCGGGAATCAGTTACGCTCCTTTTAACGACAACAGTATCAATTATGATCATTTTAACGATTCCATGAATCAGTTACGCTTCTTTTAACAACAACGAGTATCAGTTATTCTCATTTTAACGATTCCGGGAATCAGTTACGCTCCTTTTAACGACAACGAGTATCAATTATGATAATTTTACCGATTCCATGAATCGGTTACGCTTCTTTTAACGACAACGCATATCAGTTATGATCATTTTAACGATTCCGGGAATCGGTTGCGCTCCTTTTAACGACAACGAGTATCAGTTATGATCATTTTAACGATTCCGGGAATCGGTTGCGCTCCTTTTAACGACAATGAGTATCAGTTATGATCATTTTAACGATTCCGGGAATCGGTTGCGCTCCTTTTAACGCCACCGGGTATCATTTATGCTTCTTTTAACGACACCGGGTATTAGTTACACTCCTTTTAACGACATCGGGCATACGTTATGCTCCTTTTAACGACACCGGGTATTAGTTACACTCGTTTTAACGACACCAGGTATTAGTTACACTCGTTTTAACGACACCAGGTATTAGTTACACTCGTTTTAACGACACCAGGTGTGAGTTATGCTTCTTTTAACGACACCGAGTATCAATTACGCTCATTTTAATGAGGACGGGATCAGTTAGGTTTCTTTTAATGACATCGGATATCATTTATGCTCCTTTTAATAACACCAGGTATCATTTACACTCTTTTTAGAGAAACTAGGTATCAGTTACACTCCTTTTACTGATATCAGGTATGAGTTTCACTCTTGTTAACAACACCGGGTATCAGTTACACTCTATTTAACAACACCAGATATACGTTATGCCCTTTTAACCACATTAGTTATTAGTTAAGCTTCTTTTTCTTCAAGATACCAGAAATCAGTTATTCTTCTTTTAATGACACCGGGTATCAGTTAAGCTTCTTTTAACGACACCAGGTATCACTTATGTTTCTTTTAAAGATACTAGGCATCACTTACACTCCTTTTGATGATATCAGATATTAGTTTAGATCCTTTTAACAATACCAGGTATCAGTTACACTCCTGTTAACAACAGTGGTTATTAGTTAGTTTTTATTTTTTTAAAGATACCAGGAATCAGTTACGCTCTTTTTAACGACACCAGGTATCATTTACCCTCTTTTAACGACACCGGGTATTATTTATGCTCCTTTTAACGAAATGGTTATCAGTTAGGCTTTTTTTTTTTTAAATACCAGGAATCAGTTACGCTCCTTTTAACGACACCGGGTATTATTTATGCTCCTTTTATGAGCATAAATGGAACCCTTTTAATGACACCAGGTATCAGTTACACTCCTTTTAATGACACCGGATATTAATTACGCCCCTTTTAGCGACACGGGGTAACAGTTATACCCATTTAAAATTAAAACTGCAGGTTTCTCTTTAGAATTTTTCATTCCTAACATCGCTACATATTCCACAGATTCATATAAGAGTCTAAACACCAAACAGCATTTCTAAAAGATGCTTCATATGACGCATTGCTGCTGCAATGAGCGCATTAGAAAACGATGCACGTATCCTGGAATTATATCACCACGAAACAAAGTAATTTTTTTCGTATTAAAGGAATTATTTTCTGATTTCGTTGCATTGTTTACGAGAAACCGGAAGACTGACCACGCGCAATTCAGCGAAGTGAATAGTTATAAAAAAGCCTAACAATTATTATCTTATGATGTCCAAAAAGAATAAACAAATCACAATGGGCATGAGCAAACTCGACGGCAAACTCTGACGGGCGTAGGCGCAGCGGAAAGTTTTAAGATACAGGCATGCACTCTCCTCTCCCACATAAGACTACGGCCGCACAGAAAGCTATTCAGCATTGCGAATATTACAAGATATTCTGGCGTCTTAGAACAAAAAACATTACCAACATTGAGGGCAGCCTCACAACAAACTGCTGGATACGGAATTGCAATCACATGAACGTATTCAGATGTAAAATTTCAGTTTGTTCTGAGATCATCTGGATTGTGCCTTGGATTTAAAATGCCCGAAACTTTGGTAAAGTTCATAACGCTGAATAGCCGAAACCTCTTTCTCTGCGGCCATAGCCTTATGTGGGAGAGAAGAGCGCGTGCCCTGCTCGAGCAGCTTGCGTCCGAGACTATAATTACAGCTTTCTACAAGAGGAAGGTCTCCTTTTTTTTATCCGTTTCCACCAAGCTCAAAACAGCATTGTCGAGCTCCACTCGATTCTTCACGTGTATTGAAGTGGGCAGTAATTCAAAGGAAGTTGCAACAGAACTCCTCTTTACGTAATAAGCATCCTTGTCATCTGCTTGTCTCTTGTCTAGAGACGTCAACACTCATTCACGTTTCCATTGCTTTTTTGCGCTTGGGTATCTTTCCAAGGCATTTCTTCATTACTTCTTTAAACTGATTTCTTGCGCATTCATTTCGCTTTCTTATTTGCTCCGCGGAATTCAAAACACGAAATTATTTCCTTCCGAATGCGACAATGTTTACGTGTGACACCTACGTGCACGACAGTGCAGGAAACAGACGAAAGTGAAAATAAAAACGGACAGGAGCTGCAGATTGCACGGGGAGGGATGGAAATGGAATGCGCGTGCTCTCATCAGTAATAGTTCGCAGACTGTAGATAAAAGCAGACCAGCAGAAAAATTATATTGAGTTGGATATGGACCTATGACGTCATGAAAATATATTAGTCGCTTTGACACAATCAGAACACCCGACATGTTATCAGCAAGTCGTGAATTTCTACCCAACCGTGTTAAGACAATTTTTCCTCTTTCTTTAAAATGTGTGCAGGGCATGTCCATGTTCCATATGTCTATGGAGATATGGGTTCTCTTTCCATACGGGGCGGGGGTGGCTCAGTCGGTAGCGCGCCAGGCTCGTAATCTGTAGTTCCCAGGTTCGAGTCCCAGCTGGGTCAGCGTTGAGATTTATCTCCACAAAATTCCCCGCCTTGCCCACGGTCAGTAGGGGACACCGATGGGCTTGGAAAGGCCGCCGTCCGTCGGATGGGACGTTAATCCGTGGACCCGTGTGCGGGAGAGCCATTCCCTGTGCACGTTAAAGAACACGCTGGATGGCCTTGACGGGAGGCTACCATCTGTCTCCCAACAGCTGTTCCAGTGGGTCCCCTCTCCCAACCTTCTCTGAGCCTTCGGGGTCCATGTGACCTGGCCATTTAGCCCATGGTGTGCAAAAAAGTGCCGCTCAGATGTAAAACAACCCAACAACCCAACTCTTTCCATAATAATATGGGACTAAGATTAAGGTAACGATATGAAATTTATATTGGTATATGAAACCAAAGTAGTTCAGTTTCTCCAGCACGATTTCTCTGTTCAACTAATTTTTTTAAGTTACTTTAATTTATATAATTATATATTATAATTATTATTTACAAGATGATATAATTGTCATTTATTTTCCTTAAAACTCTTGTTAAAAATGTGTTTTTTATACTGACTGAAGAGAAAAGAAAATTAGAAAAGCACTGATTTTATAATACCCGTTAGTTTGGTTTGAGTTTTGTACTTTTTCGGACTTCATAGGCGATATATTTGTAGTCTTTCGATTAAACTAAGTTTCCCCGAAATTATTTCCATCCTGATATATTAAACAACGTTTTCAGAAATCGATGATAAGAAATGGACTTTTATCCTCATAAAATGTTAAGGGTATGAGCGTACTTTTACTTGTATGAATGAATTATTATGTGTTACATGCATGAATTGGAGGAAGATCTATTTTACCATGTGCTCCTCGAAGCCGAGATCTGAAAACATGGTATAATTCGCTGTGGGAAATTCCGAGTTGGGCACCCATTAGTCACAAGGTTCCCAAGGGTTCAGAGAATGCTGGGGAAAGGAACTCACCGGACAGATACTAGGAGACAGATGAAAGCCTTCCGTCAAGACCATATAGTGTGTTCTTTACTGTGAACACGGTTGAAGGTCCGACAGACTGCGGTCTTTCATAATCCCTATCTAGGGTGGGAGTAGCTCAGTCGGTAGCGCTAGGCTCGTAAAGGTAGTTCTAAGGTTCAAGCTGGGTCAGCGTTGAGATTTATCTGCGCAAAATTCCCCTCCCTGTCCACGGTCAGTAGTGGACACCGTTGGGCTTGGAAATGCCGCCGTCCGTCTTATGGGACGTTAAGCCGTGGCACCATGTGTGGGAGAGCCATACCCTGTGCATGTTAAAGAACAGGCTGGATGACCTTGAAGGGAAGCTACCATCTGTCTCCCAACAGCTATTCCAGTGGGTCCCCTCCCACAACCTTCTCTGAGCCATCGGGGTCCTTGTGACCTGGCCATTTAGCCCATGGTGTGCAAAAAAGTGCCGCTCAGAGGTAAAACAACCCAACCCAACCTAATCCCTATCTCCTTTTTGACTGAGAGTTGGTGGAAAGTTTAACGGAGATAACTTTCAAATATGGGACTCGAACCTGGAATCTCAAATTACAAGACTAAAGTGCTACCGACCGAGCGAACTCTTGAGAGGGAAACTTTTCACAAGGGAAACTTTTCATTACTGTGTCTAACAATTGTTGAATATCAAAAAGCAGCCATCAAAAAAGCTTTTACAGTATTCAAACTTCAGTGTCAAATAAAATATCTAAAAGGAATCGTGGATCGAATAATGTGCAAGAAACAGTGGACTATTCTACTGTAATATATACAGATATACTGTAATTTTACCGCAAAGAGTCTTTGATGCCACCAGTTCACCACGTTAAGAGCAGTGCTGCAGTTTTTTTTACGTAAGACTGTAGGTAGTGGACTAACTAATTGCAATATTCTAAGGCAGCGATGGGCAAACCTAGAGGCCAAATGCGCATTGCAATAAGTTTAATACTGTCTGCGAAGTATTTGTGAATGCAGTAAAAACCTAACTCTTTGCCTTTAAATTTTGCTCATTAATACACACGTGGTCTGCATTAAATTTAAATCTTTATATCCTTCGCGTGACTCGAATAATAAAAACACAGCATATTTTTTCTTTTTATTATTTTATTTAATTTATTATTCAACACATTGCTACTGGCACAGAAATAAAAAGTTCGCCCACCATTATGGTAAGGCTTACTAATTAAACATGTGTTTCAACTTTATGTTGGTTTAAAATAGCATAAATTCGTTTTGAAAATGCCTGTGCCTTCATTTTTTTGCGTTAATGAAATCTAGTATTTCGTATGAGTTATAAGGAACGTCCGTAAATAATCACTACGCTTTGAGTGTGGAAGGGGCATTATTGATTCTGTTGTGTTTTATTACATGGGGTAGCGTTAGGTAATACTAACTTATTTCTGTCGTCAGACATTATTTTTACGCCCTCTGATGACAAAACAAAATCAGTTACTTTTATACGTTTATCGCCACCACTACAAAACTCACTGTGCTGATTAAAAATTACCTTTTAAAAGTTACTGGAGATTTGTGCCAAAAGAAAAGCATTATGTTACACAGGTTAAAGTTGGAAATAGGATCCGCATAGGGATAAGGTTAAAATTCTGCTAAAACAGCGTTACGTATGGTAATTCATGAACAGCTCCTAAATCTTGAAATAAAAAATAATATTTGAGTTGGGTTGTTTTACCTCTGAGCGGCACTTTTTTGCACACCATGGGATAAATGGCCAGGTCACATGGACCCCGAAGGCTCAGAGAAGGTTGGGGAGGGGACCCACTGGAAGCTGTTGGGAGACAGATGGTAGCCTCTCGTCAAGGCCATCCAGCGTGTTCTTTAACGTGCACAGGGTATGGCTCTCCCGCACACGGGGCCACGGCTTAACGTCCCATCCGACGGACGGGGTGTCCCCTATGGGTGTTCCCTACTGACCGTGGGCAGGGCGGGGAAATTTTGCGGAGATAAATCTCAACGCTGACCCAGCTGGGACTCGAACCTGGGAACTACAGATTACGAGTCTGGCGCGCTACCTACTGAGCCACCCCCGCCCCAAGTAATATTTGAACTTCCGATTTCATTTATCCTATATATTCTTATTATTTAAAAGAAAACATATTAAATTAAATTAAATAAATGGACTGATGATTTCGGAGAAAATTGGAAGTTGTTTTTAAATACGGCTCTTGCACAGGAGAGTCAGACTTTGGGAACCTTACACATGGCAGAAGATTTTGACGAAGAAATTGTCTGTTCAATGGCAGCTGTTCAGTGGGTATCCTCCTTATCCAAATCATTTAAGTTTAAAATTCATACATTTCACAAAAAGCAAATGATCTACTGAACAGATTTTATTATAACAGAATATATAATCCTGGGGAATTGTACTATCCCTACTGCTCACAACATATTGTGTCCATACAAGGTAAACCCGATAAATTCATAAGAGTAACATTTTTTAACCCAGCTGATTTCTTAGTTTCTACTTTATTACAAAGAAAAATCTCTAAGCCTCTATAAACGTCTGCTTAGATTGCTACTGAAACTGAAAGATAACAAAAACAACAACAACAAAAAATAAGAAAAACATATTTTTCCTATGTTCTCAAATTTTAAAATCCATTTATTTCGAAAGCTTTTTTTTTGCGGACTTATCATCCCTGTCTAACCAGGAAATGAGGTTTTGGATGTCCTCAGCAAGTACTTTTACAATCGCATTGTTTCAAATCGAACTCCAGGAATGTTTAGATATGGATTGTTTTGGTGATCATATTCACCAAAATCTAAACCCTTAAAAACATTTCTTACAGGATTATCTTGTGGGGAATGTTCAATGAACAGATGAATTGGACAACGGTTGAAATTATATTTCAGAACTAGATGGACGCCTCTAAAATCAGTTGAAAAGACAACCCGTAGCTGACACGTCGATGTTAAGTAAAACATAAAAATCGTCTTAAAAAGCCCAGGAATATTTTTTGATTGCAATATATAGAAGAATCCACTCCTAATTTTGCAAGCCTTCGCTACAAATACATTCCCTACTAAGACTGAATCACTGCCTCAGTTAGAGCTAACACAATGACACAGAATTTGTCTTGGTGGAATGCAAGTCAAAGCTTCAGTTATGCTTCGGTTATGACCACAAATATAATAAAGGAGTGTATATACATAAAACGGGTCTACTTCCTGTCATTAATTTTACATGGAAGAGGCTCAGGGGTATGGTAATATAATCTGTAGGTTCATAATCTGTAGTTCCAAGGTTCGAGTCCCAGCTGGGCCAGGGTTGAGATTTGTCTCCACAAAATTCCCCTCCCTGATCTCGGTCAGTAGGGGACACCGACGGGATTGGAAAGACTTCCGTCCGTCGGATGGGGCATTAAGACTTGGACCCATGGGTCATACCCTATGTTCGTTAAAGAACACGCCGAATAGCCTTGACGGGAGGCTAACATCTGTTTTCTAATAGCTATCCAGTGGGTTCTCTTCTCCAAATCTTCTCTGAGCACTCGGGGTCCTTGTCACATGGGCATTTTGCCCATTGTGTGCAAAAAAAGTGCTGCTCAGAGATAAAACATCCCAACCTATAATTATACGGGATAAAAAATTCTGGAACTATAAGAACGGCTTTCCCTCTGGAATTAGACAAGAAATTTCATAATTTCATTAGCTGTGGCCAGATACTGTCAAGAAATTTTGGTTTGCGTACAAGATTATTTTTAAAAGCTGCATATTAAGTTGAAACATCTGTTTGATAATACCTTATATTTAGCCCATTGTGTCATATGATCTGAAAGCATTATTTACAAATGTAAAAGTATCTCTTGAACGGGGCGGGGGTGGCTCAGTCGGTAATGCGCCAGGCTCCTAATCTGCAGTTTCCAGGTTCGAGTCCCAGCTGGATCAGCGTTGAGACTTATTTCCGCAAAACTCCACACCTTACCCTTGGTTAGTAGGGGACACCGATGGGCTTGGAAAGGCCGCCGTCCGTCGGATGGGACGTTAAGCCGTGGCCCCGTGTGTGGGAGAGTCATACCCTGTGCACGTTAAAGAACACGCTGGATGGCCTTGACGGGAGGCTACCATCTGTCTCCCAACAGCTGTTCCAGTGGGTCCCCTCCCCCAACCTTCTCTGAGCCTTCGGGGTCCATGTGACCTGGCCATTTAGCCCATGGTGTGCAAAAAAGTGCCGCTCAGAGGTAACCCAACCCAACCCTGGCCATTTAGCCCATGGTGTGCAAAAAAGTGCCGTTCAGAGGTAAAAAAACCCAACCCAACTATCTTGAATGCGATCCAAAAATTATTTTTGCGCTGACATAATAAAAGAATTGCTTCTTGATTGCCCCCTTGCAAAAGCTATTTGAAAAAACAAATCGTTCCTCTTCTGTAGTTGGTGTCTTCAACCTCCTCTTTCAGGGTGTTTCACTAATTGTTACACATAAGGCTCCGGCCACTTCGCGAGGAAGCCAAAAACTTTCTCCCTAAAGAGAAACTGCTTAAATCAATAACAAAGAGAAAAGAAAAGCAGAAAGAAGGATAAAAAAAAACATAAAGATCGGCCGAGGCGAAATGCGAAGTGGTGTGTTTTTTCCCTCTTGTTTGGGAGGAAAAGCAAAGAAAGCTTACAAGAGCATTGTGAGTGGGGTCAAGCTTTCAGATGGGAATTCAATCATCATCAGAGGACCAAAGACGAAGCCAAGTCTTTAAAACAGCAGCGTCCACAAAGGCAACTCTGTATACACTAGAGGAGAGTCATTTGTGTCGACCCTCCGTACAAGGAGTGAGGGGGAGGGGAGGCTTAGATGATGGCAGCCCGCTACTCCTGGGGATGTAATCTAGGCCCCAGGCGCTTTTACACTGGCCTCAGTGTATAAATCTGTGCGTTCAGTGAACTGTGGGCTTCGAGATAGAGAGAGCCATAATGCGAAGAACGATGCCAAAGGAGCAGTCAGTACTTGTAAGCAAGAAACTTGATTGGGAGCAGACTTTTGATATGATTATCTGAGGTTTTGGAGAGAAACTTAAGTCAGACCTTTTTATGCCGTAGAATGGATTGCTTTCTCTAAACGGTACGTTGCGCTATTAAAGAATCAGACATTCCTACAAATCTTTTCGGAAAACTTTCCAATGACAGAAGTCATGCTACACTGAAGTAGACGAGTGGCGTCACTTTTTACTGCGCAGAAGCAAAAATGGAGCGATTCGTCTGAAGCATTCGGAAAACGATTATTTGCTTCTTACAAGCAATTAGGGACGAAACCTTGCAGAGACTTGATATTGGTCAATTCATGTTCATCCTATAATATGCCGTCTTTGAGGGATGGATTACCGGACGTGTTTGACTAGGATTCCTTTCATAAAGCAATAAAATAATGGATAAAGTTGATTCAACAGTGCTAAATCATGTTCATCCTCTAATAGGCCATTTTGAGAGATAGATTACAGGATGTGTTTGGCTGGGATTCCTTTAATAAAACAACAGAAGAATAGCTGAAGTTGATTCAACAGTGCCAAATCATGTGCATCTTTTAATATGCCATCTTTGAGGGATGGATTACAGGATGTGGTTAGTTGGGAGTCCTTTAATAAAGCAACAGAAGGATAGCTGAAGTTGATTCAACAGTGCCAAATCATGTGCATCCTTTAATATGCCATCTTTGAGGGATGGATTACAGGATGTGTTTGGCTGGGATTCCTTTAATAACACAACAGAAGGATAGCTGAAGTTGATTCAACAGTGCCAAATCATGTGCATCTTTTAATATGCCATCTTTGAGGGATGGATTACAGGATGTGTTTAGTTGGGATTCCTTTAATAAAACAACAGAAGGATAGCTGAAGTTTATTCAACAGTGCCAAATCATGTGCATCCTTTAATATGCCATCTTTGAGGGATGGATTACAGGATGTGTTTAGTTGGGATTCCTTTAATAAAACAACAGAAGGATAGCTGAAGTTGATTCAACAGTGCCAGTCATGTGCATCCTTTAATATGCCATCTTTGAGGGATGGATTACAGGATTACAGATCTGGGAAAATCACATGGGGCGGGGGTGGCTCAGTCGGTAGCGCGCCAGGCTCGTAATCTGTAGTTCCCAGGTTCGAGTCCCAGCTGGGTCAGCGTTGAGATTTATCTCCGCAAAATTCCCCGCCCTGCCCACGGTCAGTAGGGGACACCGATGGGCTTGGAAAGACCGTCGTCCGTCGGATGGGACGTTAAGCCGTGGCTCCGTGTGCGGGAGAGCCATACCCTGTGCACGTTAAAGAACACGCGGGATGGCCTTGACGGGAGGCTACCATCTGTCTCCCAACAGCTGTTCCAGTGGGTCCCCTCCCCCAACCTTCTCTGAACCTTCGGGGTCCTTGTGGCTTGGCCATTTAGCCCATGGTGTGCCAAAAAGTGCCGCTCAGAGGTATAACAATCCAACACATTTTACATACATTTTAAAAAAACTGACTGCGCGTTATCTTTTCTTGTGAATGCGAGTTCAATGAATAATTTTTATTACATTGTGCTTTATTTTTATTTTCCAGTTTTTAGGATGTATGCAAGAAAATAGGTATTTTTGTTACGCATATTTTAAACCATTTTTATTTCTTTAATTAATGAATAACTCGTATCGTACATAAGGATTTTTGTTTTTGTTCAAAATTCTGCGAATTTTGTCTAGTATTTTTCATTTTGAATAACTTTAAGCTTTTGTTTTGGTTTCGACTGATTATAATTATCTTAAGTTTGTAATAGCCTATAATATGAAGAATTAAAATGTGGTTTAATGGAGTGCCTTTTTGTATACATGTTTTACTATATGTCAGAGGAATGTTTTCCTTAACCGTCCTTGGTTTCATTGATTATCATGATGTTTCGGGACGAGCTCAGTAACTTCGAGGTCAGAATTCAGTCACGAAATCATCTCTAGTCCAAACATTTTAGTTTAGAAAGTGGTGAACAGACATTTTAGTTTAGAAAATGGTGAACAAACATTTCAGTTTAGAAAATGGTGAACAGACATTTTAGTTTAGAAAGTGAACAAACATTTAGTTTAGAAAGAAGTGAACAGACATTTTAGTTTAGAAAGTGGTGAACAGACATTTTAGTTTAGAAAGTGGTGAACAGACATTTTAGTTTATAAAGTGGTGAACAAACATTTTAGCTTAGAAAATGTTGAACAGAGATTTTAGTTAGTAACTGGTGAACAGACATTTCAGTTTAATAATTGCTGAACAGACATTTTTGAACCGAATAGAAAAATTTTATATTTGCTGTGGATCAACAGTTAAGAAGAGATGGGGGCAATAAGAGCAAAAAAGTTTCATTTTTGTCTATTGCATTTCACTTGTCTTTTGTTTAGGTACAAATTATATTAGCATGTAATTTCTTATTAAGTTTATTTAGACGTCAAAACTGAAGTTAGATTGTCGAAGCAATATATGAAAGATGGGACTGGATCCCAGAAATGTGTTGCTAAACATTCGGCTTCAATGAGATTGCAGATAGTTGTATGAGATTAATAAGGCGAAAGACAAAAAATTTAATAAACCAGCTATCATTTTAGCAGAGCCAGATGAAAAGGAATTTGTTTTACATTATCCAGTTTTCTTGCGGGCCAGGTACAATTGTCAAACGTGCTCAATCGGCCCAAAGGCCGGAGTTTGTGCATGCCTGGTTTAGACCGTAACCAACACCTCCTAGAGCAGAAGGCCTGTGGACCAGGTTATGACGTCACCTTAAGTAGTTCTGTAACGTAGATAATTCTTATACATCTCTTTCTATTATTATCAGTGGTATACTTTTATACTAACGCTTATTTATAAATAGATCATATTTAGAAGAAATATTATTCGTATTTATTAGCGTATTATTATTTGTATTTATTATTTACTAGCTGAACGTACCCGGCACTGCCCGGGTGTCACGTTTAACCTACATATTCTTATTTTCACTGCACTAAAGGTAAATGTTGTAAGTACCCCCCACCCCGACACTTTAGCACATTTTTTCAACAGGAAGAAATTTGCCCGGTGTTTGCTTGGATCGTTGTTGACGTCAGCGAGCTCTCTTATAGCTCGTGGCTTAGTTTCTGCGTAAGCTACCGAGATTTTTCATTTCCGTTACCACAGATTTTGCTGGCCTATGGCTCCCGTAATATTCGTTCCTACGGTCAAAATTTCTTGCACAGCGTCCCCCGTGTGCCCCCGGTGATTAGTTTAAAAATCAGGTTCTCACTTGGCCCGTGGCTTCGTTTCTACACAAATTGTGACAGCGCGTGTATCACTTTTAATCCGCATATTTTGTTGTTTCCTGCACTAATGGTTAGTTTTCTGAGTATTCCCACCCCCCGACATTTTATCACAGTTTGAAAACTAAGAATTTCCAGGTGTTGCAAAGGTCGTTGCTGACTCGGCGCGCGCTCTCAGAGCCCTTGACAAACGATCGAGATATTTAATTCGTCAGATTTTGGTATTCTGTAATTCCCGACGTTCTTCACCGAAAGGTCCCAAATTTCGTTTGGTTAGAAAATCAAGTCCCTAGCTGCAATGGAACGCCTAAATAATGCTTTTGGAAATGTGAGGAATCTGGCAACAGGGTCAGATTTTGCACCAGAATATTTAAATGCTATTTTAACTCTTTACTTTCACAGTTAGGAAATAATAAATGGCAACAGTAAATTTGACAGCGATTCTCGTTTCCCGTAGGAATAGCATGGTAAAATATTTTTGCTTCTAGCAAGCCCCCCCTTTGGGACTTTCGACCTGAAATTTGGCACTGCAATCCTGACCACAACCAGAAACATTCTCTGAAAATTTGGAGCATGTACGTTGATTTCACGAAGAGTCAGACAGACAGACGGAGACACCTTTTATTGTATAGATCAGTGTTGTCCAACTTCTCTAAGACCGCGGGCCATTTTTGATTTCGCCAATATTTCGCGGGCCAAAAAAAAGAATAGGACAGGATAGGTAATTGAAAAGTCAATTCATGTCACCTCAAAAAATTATTTTATTTATACGAAAAATAATAAGTAATAATAAGCGAATATAAATTTTCTAAGCCTTATCAAATATTTAATAAATTTAATGGGAGCATTGTGGCTGTAGTTGTTGGGCAATAAGAATAGAATGAGTAAGTTGAAATGGTGCAATAATAATTGCAAATAGAATGTGTAAGTTGAAGATTGCATATCAAATAAAGTAATATAAGTTGACAAAAAATTATAAGGTGGATTATAGATATTTATTTAAAATTTCAAGTAAAAACTTAATTTTGTTCGCGAGCAACAAAAATTCTTGTGCGGGCCATATGCTGACCGCTGGTTGGACAGCGCTGATATAGATGATAATTACTAATCAATGCAAATCATTTTTCTTCTAAATAAGATATATTTATAAATAAACATTAATAAAAAAAAAGATTAGCATAAAATTACACCAGTAATAATAATAGAAATAATTGTATAAGAATTATCTACATTACATGACTGCTTATGGTGACCTAACTAGCATGGCTGTCTGCAAACATGAGAACTATCCAGTTGCTTCATTAAACATCTTCAGTCTCTCTGAGTTATCACCTTTCGCGAATTCACAGCTAAAATCCAGAAATTTGCATTTAAACTCTCTTACCTTCAGAAGGGGCGGGGGTGGCTCAGTCGGTAGCGCGCCAGGCTCGTAATCTGTAGTTCCCAGGTTCGAGTCCCAGCTGGGTCAGTGTTGAGATTTATCTCCGCAAAAATTCCCCGCCCTGCCCACGGTCAGTAGGGGACACAGATGGGCTTGAAAAGGCCGCCGTCCGTC
Organism: Ryuthela nishihirai; assembly: GCA_038380435.1. Taxonomy (NCBI): domain Eukaryota; kingdom Metazoa; phylum Arthropoda; class Arachnida; order Araneae; family Heptathelidae; genus Ryuthela; species Ryuthela nishihirai. Next base: position 16,676,438 of record JAWZYU010000001.1, on the reverse strand, counting down.
GGTGGGACGTTAAGCCGTGGCCCCGTGTGCGGGAGAGCCATACCCTGTGCACGTTAAAGAACACGCTGGATGGCATTGACGGGAGGCTACCATCTGTCCCCCAACAGCTGTTCCAGTGAGTCCCCTCCCCCAACCTTCTCTGAGCCTTCGGGGTCCTTGTGGCCTGGCCATTTAGCCCATGGTGTGCAAAAAAGTGCCGCTCAGAGGTAAAACAATCCAATCTTACCTTCAGAAACAAAACTTTCTGGAGATTTTCCTCTGAATTAGTTATATATTGCTAAAAGAGGGTTATCATAATCTCAATTTATACTAAAATATTCGACACATGAACTTTATTTAATTTATCAATGCATATGGGTAAAAGATTTAACTCATTTGAGAAAAACTCTATAACCCAGGCATTGCTTGCAAGTGGAAGTTTAATTTGGTAGCATATCCGGTTCTATCTCCGGGAATCAATTTGCTAACTCCGAAATACCTGTCTTACGTCCCCAGGAAGTAATTTCCCGGAAAGTCGTTAGTATAGTAATAGAAGGTTGTTAGTTTCTCATTAACATCCTGCCCTCGGTGATAAAGAAAAACATTGTTGGGCAATGATATACAATTTTTACTTGAGTATGATGTTCAGCCGCAACGCAGTGTGCGGGAGATCCAGATCCCATGCCCATTAATAACACTTTGGCTGGCCCTAATAGGAGGTTCCCACTACTTCTTGAGACTTGTTTAGTGGGATCAGTCTGTAGCGCGCCAAGCTTGAGTTCCAGCTTTGCCTGGGTCGAAATTCATCTCCTCAAGCCCTCGTTCTACTCTTGGTGAGAAAGAGGGCACCGATGAGCTTGGAAAGGCTGCCGTTCGTCCGATGGGACGTTAAACCATGGCCCCTGTGCACGAGAACTATATCCTACAAACCAAAAGAGCATAGGCTTCCAGCAGTTATCTAGGGTGTTTCCTTCCACAACCTTTTCTGAGCCTTTGGGGTTTTTATGACCTGGCCATTTACCCCATTCTGTGCATAACATTCAGGCTTAAAGGAAAAATAACCGAACTTAACTCTAAACTTGTTCTGATCTTGGTGTGCGTTGGGCCATTGTGCAGCCAAAACTACAGCTCAGGGGTAGCTCAGATACAACAGCCGAAAATACAGCTCTTTATGTTAACAGAAAGTTCTCGGCTGGCACGAAAACCTATAACGTTTCGCCATTTTCTGTTTAAAGAAAATGGCATTCGTAAGATTTGGTAAAAGAAATTGCGAATGTATATATTGGGTTGGGTTGCGTTGTTTTAACTCTGAGCGGCACTTTATTGCACACCATGGGCTAAATGGCCAGGTCACATGAACCCCGAAGGCTCAGAGAAGGTTGGGGGAGAGGACCCACTGGAACAGCTGTTGGGAGACAGATGGTAGCCTCCCGTCAAGGCCATCCAGCGTGTTCTTTAACATGCACAGGATATGGCTATCCCGCACACGGAGCCACGGCTTAACGTTCCATCCGACGGACGGCGGCCTTTGCAAGCCCATCGGTGTCCCCTACTGACCGTGGGCAGGGCGGGGATATATATTGGGTAATTAAGCGATAATTTCACCAATTTATTTTAAAATGTAGATTTTTTTGGGGGGGTGGGGGGTAAGATCTGCAAAGAAGATATATATCATTTAAATGGTGGCCGATATTAAAACGAAGCTCATGCTCGAAGTTGAAAACAGAAGAGTTTTTATTGAATTTCAAATGCACATGAAGGCAAGAATGAAGGTTCGGTATAAAATTGAGACACTTAAACGTGCTGGAGAACTGAGCTGCAAAAAATGAAAGATTGCACTGCAACTGATGAATACTGTTATTCCTCAAAGTCTAATTAGAAATAATTTGGTAACCGAGTTTATTTTTTACCTTCACTAATGTCAACACCATTAAGCTCAAAAGGGAAACATTTGCAGCATCGCATTTTACTTTAAGAAAGCCGATTTCGATAAGTAATGATTCGAAGTCTTATAAATTCCTCTGAGACCCTACATGGGATTTTACCCACTGCATCTGATGGTGTTGAGCAAACAACTTAGAGATTAATCTCTAAGTTTAATCCCCGGTCGAAGCTAAGTTAAAAGATCTTACTTCTACACGAAAGGCAATGCTCATTCATAGCTAATCACTTCCGTAGTTAAAACGCTGTGGACTTCGAAACCCACTACACGGAAGGTACGGCCCAACATCAAGAGACCTATCCATCAAACAGGATGTAGGGGCCCCGAAATAGAAGCTGCCGGCTCCGTCAGCACAGCAGCGTGGAGGCGCTTAACTCGTTAGGAGAGCGAAAGGCCTTCACACTCGCAGAGAGCCACTCTATCACGTGGAGGGAGCAACTTGCTGACAAGGGACGGAGTACGAGAGGCAAGTGCAGGCCATGCTACGGAGAGAAAGGGGGAGAAATGGCTGGGTCGACGGATGAAACAGAAGCATCGGAAGCAGAGGAAGCCTTCAACATATCCTCATTCACTTTCGGTAGAGTGGTGAGCAATAAAACATGCCAGGCTTTGCAAAACGAAGTATACGGAGAACCTTTTTTCTTGAAAGCTACCAGATCCAATTGTAATTTGTTGAACAAGATCCGTTACCCAGCATTTGTGTGTATTGAATGAACCCTCTGATATAACTTTTAAGGGAAAACGCTTTGATATTTTGTTAAGAATTTCGATAATCCAAAGTCTTTGCGATTCTTTGAACATTTAATTCCATTTATTCACCAACGTAATCGTTTTTGGTAATATTATTAAGGTAATATGTTCGTATTCCTCCCGGATCAAGACAATTTTTTTTCACTAAACCTTAATTTTTCATCGCTCAACAGTCATCGTATTACTTGAGCTTTAAAATCTTGCTAATTTTTAAACAGGAAATGCAGTTAGTCTAAAAGCTACGCATCACACAAACAATAAATATACTGAATTCAGGGTCGGATTTTTTTTGGCACACTGGCATATTTAAAAATAAGTCGCGTTACCCCCCCCCCCCTTCCCATCTACCTCGATCAGTGCCAAGTTATCTGATAGACAGGGATAAATTTTACGCATGGGCAATTACCCCCAACAAAAATAAATATTAAAATTTAAATATTTTGTTATGAGAAGAAGAAAATAATTTGAGCAATTTACTAAATGTAACATTTTTTATTATTATTTAATTTTAATTTTTTTAAATTGCATCTACAATTTTACTCAGTATTTAAAAATACAAAGTCAATATTTTTACATGGTTAAAAAATATTCATTGAATTCGCAAATGTTTCGAACCTAGTGTTATCTACGGTCGCTCTAACAAGCCAATAATATTAGATATCTAATACAGATAAGAAAGATCGTGGGAGGAGGGACCTTAAGATTTGTCGTTCTTTCTTCTCTCTAGTTCTTTCTCTCTTTTACTAGAATCTTTCTCAAATATTTTAAATATTTTTCTCCTTAAAAGTAAGGCCCTACTTGAAGTTGTATGTGTAATGAGACTTTGACTGAATTTTGCTCATTTCTTCTAAATTTTTCACCAAACATTTTTAGGTGTATAATTAAACGATTTTGCCAATTCATAGTACTCATCAAAAAGAATATTTTTGCTCTTTAACTGTGTACTGTGTTTCTATAAATTATAATTGTCCTCCTGAAATAATGGTTATAATGATCAAGATGCCTTTTTAGATTTAATTTTTCCAACGATTCCCCACTTGAGTTTCATTGGTAACTAATCGAATACTATCCGATTTTGGCGAGGGTTGATTCAGTCGGTTCGTAATCTGAAGTTCCCAGATTCGAGTCCCAAATGCGCTTGAGTTGAAATTTATCCTCGCTGAATCCTCATCCTGTCCTCGGTGATAAAGATGACACCGATGAGCTTGGAAAGATTGCCTTCCGTCGGATGGGATTTGGGTTGTTTTACCTCTGAGCGGCACTTTTTTTGCACACCATGGGCTAAACGGCCATGTCACAAGGGTTGTGTTGTTGTTTTACCTCTGAGCGACATTTTTTTGCACACCATGGGCTAAATGGCCAGGTCACATGGACCCCGAAGGCTCAGAGAAGGTTGGGGGAGGGGACCCACTGGAACAGCTGTTGGGAGACAGATGGTAGCCTCCCGTCAAGGCCATCCAGCGTGTTCTTTAACGTGCACAGGGTATGGCTCTCCCGCACACGGGGCCACGGCTTAACGTCCCATCCGACGGACGGCGGCCTTTCCAAGCCCATCGGTGTCTGTTACTGACCGTGGGCAGGGCGGGGAATTTTTGCGGAGATAAATCTCAACGCTGACCCAGCTGGGACTCGAACCTGGGAACTACAGATTACGAGCCTGGCGCGCTACCGACTGAGCCACCCCCGCCCTGAAAGCTGATGAGATCCCTCCTCAAACAAATAGTTGACCAAGCCCCAAAAGCGAAATGTGTTTTATGTTTGATATCAACTGAGGACGTTATCGAAACAAAAAAGAAGTAGCAAACCTCAAGCGCAATGCATGTAAAAAAAGACAGAAAAAAAAAACAATTTTTACAAGCGACGCCTAAAACAATTTAGCTACCAAACGTTTGCAGCAACCACTCTTGTCTATTGCGTAGTCAGCAAATGATATCTTAAAGGTAAAAATGCACTGCAAAACGATAAAAGGAACAAAGAGCAAACTATCTCAATTTGTTCCTTTGGCAGCAGCGAAATAAAATAACCGATGCAAACAAGCCAATTCTGTAAAAGAAGCGATCGCAAACTTTTAAGAACTATTTAGAAACGAAAGAGAAGTTGTTTCCAATTTCGCAGAGTCAACGTTAGCCATAAATTGGTTTCGCTGTACAGTTGGCGCTGCTGTTCTCTTTTGTTGATCGGGCACCAGTGTTAACCTTATTAATATTTGTATTTGGATGCGGTCGCGGGTTGGGTTGGGTTGTTTTACCTCTGAGCGGCACTTTTTTGCACACCATGGGCTAAATTGCCAGGTCACAAGGACCCCGAAGGCTCAGAGAAGGTTGAGGGAGGGGACCCACTGGAATAGCTGTTGGGAGACAGATGGTAGCCTCCCGTCAAGACCATCCAGCGTGTTCTTTAACGTGCACAGGGTATGGCTCTCCCGCACACGGGGCCACGGCCTAACGTCCCATCCGACGGACGGCGGCCTTTTCAAGCTCAGCGGTGTCCCCTACTGACCGTGGGCAGGGCGGGGAATTTTGCGGAGATAAATCTCAACGCTGACCCAGCTGGGACTCGAACCTGGGAACTACAGATTACGAGCCTGGCGCGCTACCGACTGAGCCACCCCCGCCCCATGCGGTCGCTGAAAGGGAAGTCTTCGGAGCAAGAGTCACGGCCAGAAGAAATCCACCAAGTTTTCCATGGCAGCGACAGGGTGAGTTGCGATTGCACAGTCTAAGCGAGCACACGAATCTCGCGCCATGTGGAGGAGTTTGGAAGATAAAGAGCCGACGATATTGGGAGGATGGTGGCGACAAAGGGGCGACGGCGGAGCTCGTGCAAAGGAAGTTCTTCAATAAACTTCCAGGATCGAAATGTAAAAAAGTTTTCCGTTTTGCGTTACAAATTCAGTATGGATGTCTCACAACAGAGAATTTAACTCTTACACCCCCCACACCATCTCCGGTTCTTCCGGTGTTGCATTAGTAATACGATTCAGCGTTTCGTAGGAAATTGTCTTTTCTGAAGTGAAGAAGGTCATGGCAAATTTGCAAAAAGAGCTTTGCTTTCCACCTATCTAAACAATTCATCTCTATCTGTTAGGGAGATTTAATTTACAGTCGCTCAAAAAAATATCCGAACACTATGGTTGATTACAGAATTCAGAAAAAATATCTGGCAACGATTTTTTTAGAAATTAGTGATCTGGCAACCTTCGTGTCACATGAAACGAAGGTTGCCAGATCACTAATTTCTAAAAAAAAACGTTTCCAGATATTTTTTCTGAATTATGTAATCAACCATAAAAAAAATAAATACCCCCTCAAGCAGCTGATTGCCACAGAGGTCTGACAGGAGCCTATCAGTTTATATGCCATAGTAGAAGGTCTGTGAGGATGGCAGGACCTCAGCAGAAAAACAACACACACATCCATGCCTTACCCGGGGCTCGAACCCAGGTCCCTTAGATCAGTAGCCAAGCGTGCTAACCACTCGGCCGATAGTGTTCGGATATTCTTTTGAGCGACTGTATAAGTTCTAAAACATTTTTTTTTTCTTATCAAAGATGCGTCTAATTAAATGCAATCAATATTGGAAACCCATTGGTCGCTTCAGAAATATTTTTACTCCTTTTTTAATATAAAATTGTGTGCTCTTTGGAGAAGTAGATTTTTCATAATAAATCACTGGAAATTGAGGGGTATTCAGGAGTTCGTAAGAGTGGCTGTTATTTTAGATTCGAAAAATTTCATTGTTATTGTGACTGCAGAAAAATAATTTTTTGTTCAAATTCTCGACAAAGCATCATCGCGGATAATTTTTCTTTCTGATTATTATTTTTTGATGAATCTTCCTGAAAAATCATATCTAAGACTACACAGACAAATACTGGACCTTCGTGGCAAATGGGCTGCTTCGGTTGGAATGTTTAATTTTTTATGCTACATATATATTATTATACATCTAGTATTACATATATATTAGAAATCAATCTTGACCGTCACTCTCACCTTTATGTGACCTTGAATGCAACTCCAGATCGAAAATTCCTCTTATTTCTGAGTTCTACTGCCTCAAATAGCCCTATTCATCATTTTTTAGCACTCCAGCATCGCTATAACGAAATTTGACCTTTGACCTAAAATGACCCATCGCATCCAATATTTGACAAAATGTATGAGATCTACGGCTCAAAATATCTTCAGGCACCAATTTTTAGCCCTCTAGCACCAATATATTTATAGTTGACCTTTGACTTCGAAGGACTCATTGCATCCAAAATTTCGCAACATTTCTGAGAGCTACGACCCAAAATACTCCCAGGAACCAATTTTTAGCTATTCAGCACTATTAGATCTGGATTTGACCTTTGACCTCGAAAGGCACTCCCGGTCTAAAATTTCATAACAGTTCCGTAGTCTCCAGCCTGAAACACTCCCAACCACCAATTTTCACGCTTCTGGTACTCGTAGATCAAGGATTGACTTCTACACAACCTCTATTTGACCTTGAATGGACACGTCGGAAGTCAAATTTCAGGTTTTCCCCCGAGATCTTAGACCTGATTTATGCCTAGTTGCAAATTTGCAGACTTCTGAAAAATCTATATCATGGTTAGAATTAGCGCGGTCCGCTGTCAGAGTTCTGCGCGGATATCGATAAAACCAAGAGTAAAAAATATTGATGTTAACACGAATGGTGGTTAAATTCTTGCATTTCATAAGTTATGCAGAAATATGAGCAAAGATTATTGCATTATTGATGGCTGAAGTGTGAAGTTGGGTTGGGTTGTTTTACCTCTGAGCGGCACTTTTTTGCATACCATGGGCAAAATGGCCAGGTCACATGGACCCCGAAGGCTCAGAGAAGGTTGGGGGAGGGGACCCACTGGAACAGCTGTTGGGAGACAGATGGTAGCCTCCCGTCAAGGCCATCCAGCATGTTCTTTAACGTGCACAGGGTATGGCTCTCCCGCACACGGGGCCACGGCTTAACGTCCCATCCGACGGACGGCGGCCTTTCCAAGCCCATCGGTGTCCACTACTGACAGTGGGCAGGGCGGGGAATTTTGCGGAGATAAATCTCAACGCTGACCCAGCTGGGAGTCGAACCTGGGAACTACAGATTATGAGCCTGGCGCGCTACCGACTGAGCCACCCCCGCCCCTGAAGTGTGAAGAAAACTACTTGAGATAATGGCAAAAGTAACCTGATTTGAAAATTCAATGATAATATGCACTCTAAAATAGAAAAAAAAATAGTTCATTGGAATATAACCGCAAATTAAAAAAAAAAACTTCTCCCATGTGAAAGAAACGATTTTTTTGCTGGAAAAGCAGAATATAAATTCAAAAAATTACTGGGATTTTGCGTAGAAAACGGGAATTAAATATCAGTCGAATAAGGATTTCAGTCGCGGATATCACGAAGTTTTAGTCGTCGAGTAATCGCCGATAATTGTAAAAGAGCAAAATCAATTCAGAAGAATTTTTAGAAATTAAAATTAAGAACTTTTTGTCCAAATTTAGCAAAGCATAATTTTTCGAATCAAAATTCTTATTTCTCACAGCACATAATTTCAGTTATTAGTCATTAATAAACCATTAGACGGATTTATTTAACTCGCAAAACGGGGCGGGGGTGGCTCAGGTTCGTAATCTGTAGTTCCCAGGTTCGAGTCCCAGCTGAGTTAGCGTTGAGATTTATCTCCGCAAAATTCACCGCCCTGCCCACGGTCAGTAGGGGACACCGATGAGCTTGGAAAGGCCGCCGTCCGTCGGATGGGACATTATAAGCAGTGGTCCGTGTACGGGAGAGTCATAACCTGTGCACGTTAATGAACACGCTGGATGGCCTTGACGGGAGGCTACCATCTGTATCCCAACATCTGTTCCAGTGGGTCCCCTCCCCCAACCTTCTCTGAGACTTCGGGGTCCATGTGACCTGGCCGTTTAGCCCATGGTGTGCAAAAAAGTGCCGCTCAGAGGCAAAACAACCCAACCCACAACTCGCAAACCTACATCGACGTCAAGCATTTTCAAAATCTCGACGGCAAAAACGCGGGTGTTATAAAGTTTTGCGGATGCGAATGCGGATAAGACATTACGAATGCGGATTGGACCTGTTATTCGCCCCTTAATATTTTTTTAGATCCGAACCTGGTTTGTTACTGAATGAATTTGCCAAAAGAGTTAATCCACCACATCTCTCAAATTCCGAAGCTGATCGAAACAGACTTTTATATACTGTATGTATATCAAATGAAAGTTTATGGTATATACAGGAATATAGGATGTATTTGGAGAGAGATCTTTATAATAATCTCTTTTGACATTTTTTCATATAAACTCTATTTACACAGTTACGTTTCGAATTGAGTATTGAGATTGTCATTTATTTATTTTTTCTGCCCTGCTACATCAGGTCCTGGCCAACTACAACTGAAAAACGATTTAGTTTGAATGTTAATTATATCTCTCTTGTTCTATTGGAAGAATAATACAACAGAAAGAGAGAGAATTGAAACGAAAGAGAATTCACAGATCATAGACGAATAAATTTCTTTTTGACCGACTGACATATTTTCAGCAATTTGATAAATTTCATAAGACCTACTACACTTTTACAAGGAAATTCTCATTAAAATTTATACTCAGTTTAGTGATTAATAATTGTTGACAATAAAAGACACAAAACCGGAAACGTACAAGCAATGCAGCGGGGATGCTCGATTAATCCTATGAATGATAAAGAGGGTGACTCTGTAGGAAATTTATCGCAGGAAATTTATCGCATAATTGGCCTTGATATTTGGATGTATATTTAACAGAAAGGGTTTTCTGATTCGCAGTGAAACCACCTGAGGGAGTGGCAGTCACGGAAGAGAAGAGGACGTATAAATATTTACACCTGCTCTGTATTTTCTTCATTGATAAAGTGGGTCTGGCAGAGAGCCACAGAGTGACGTCAAACCGTTTCCATGAATGATGCAGAGTGACGTTTCAAGAGCCCATCACGTGCCGTTCAGTAGATGACATTTGGCACAAAACCTTTTCTCTGATGGGATGCATAAATCCATATTGTATTTAGCAAGCGGCAGAACATCAGAAAGTATTTTTGAAAGAATCGGATTTCTTAATTTGCAGCTTCAAGTAGAAAGAAAATTTAAAAATCGTAATAAATAATTAAACGCTTCAGAAATATTTTGCACGAACTCATGTGCACAATTGCAGTGAACGGAGTATGGAATGAATATTTCGTGTATTGTAAAGTTCATTTTATTTTAATATTGCAATACGTTCATTCTAAGCTGTCATAGCAGTTTGAGATACAGAGCAACGAAACGATTGAAAAAAATCACGAATGCGTGTTTTGCGATATTCCTGAAAAATTAATGTTTGGTAGAGGACTATACAATGCTCCGAATAAGAATGGGAAGATATGTCATCCCGTTTCTGTTCTAAATGATTTAAACGGATACAATTTTTTTCTCCAAATATCCTGAAACTATGCCACTTTTTTCAAATGACCGAAACTGTGCCACCTTTCTCCAAATTATCTGAAACAATACCATTTTTTCCATATGATCTGAAACTGTGCCACCTTTCTCAAAATTATCTGAAACTATACCATTTTTTCCATATGACCTAAAACCGTACCACCTTTCTCCAAATTATCTGAAACTATACCATTTTTTCCATATGACCTAAAACAGTAATACCTTTCTCCAAATTATCTGAAACTATACCTTTTTTTCCATATGACCTGAAACTGTGCCACCTTTTTTCAAATGATCTGAAACTATACCACTTTCTTTCCAAATGACCTGAAATTACCCCAACTTTTTCCAAATGACCTGAAACTATGCCACTTTTTCCCAAATGACATGAAATATGCCAGTTTGTTTTTCAAATGATACCATTTTATCCAAATGTCATTAAAAAACCATCCTTCTTTGTCAGCTGTCATAATAATCATTCCACTCTTAACATTAGCAGAAATCCCCAACCTAAACTCTCATTCAGCTCTCAGATTTCGGCCACCTCCCCTATAAAAAATTGGCTTATTGAATAATTATTTATTAAAATATCAAACAATAGCATATTAGAAATGTGATCATGGTACTTTATTTTATTTTCGAATAGCGCTTTTTCATTTTGTTATAATTGGAATTTTCAAAATATTAATTTTTATGGACGATTATAATAAAATAAAATTGAGGACCATTCTGTTACACAATTTAAATTGTTTTATTTCAACCGTTGCGACATTTTATGTGGAATAAAATAGTCTGTCGTTATAATCTAGAGAAACATAAAATACTGGCAGCATGGGAAGTACCAAACGTGATTTGCAACCGGTGGCCACATTCAAAAGCGACAAGGAATCAGCTGGTACTTTCCTTGACTTAGCTTTTCCATTTGGTGTGGAACTACCTTGGTTTTTAAGAACAGCCATTGACTAAAGGCCGTCCCATGGCCGAGTGGTTAGCGCGCTTGGTTACTGATCTAAGGGACCTGGGTTCGAGCCCCGGATAAGGCATGGATGTTCGTGTTGTTTTTCTGCTGAGGTCCTGCCATCCTCTCAGATCTTCTACTGTTGCATATAAACTGACAGGCTCCTGTCATACCTCTGTGGCAAGCAGCTGCTTGAGGGGGTATTTATTTGCCATCCCGTGGCCGAGTGGTTAGCGCGCTTGGCTACTGATCTACGGGACCTGGGTTCGAGCTCCGGGTAAGGCATGGATGTTCGTGTTGTTTTTCTGCTGAGGTCCTGCCATCCTCTCAGCTCTTCTACTGTTGCATATAAACTGACAGGCTCCTGTCAGACCTCTGTGGCAAGCAGCTGCTTGAGGGGGTATTTATTTATTTTTTATTGACTAAAAACGTTTTCGTAGATTTTAATCAATATTCGACAGGCTCCTATCTCCTACTCATACTTGAATATATAAAACAAGAGCTGGCGTTCTTCATTAATTGTGATGATACATAAATGAATGAAAGTCCGACACGCCTCAAGTTTGGTTCACAGACTTTCTTTCATTGCGAATAATTCCAAAAAAAAATAGAAGTTTCCAAATGCGAATGGATGGCAAATCAATGGATAAAAGTTATATAACGGGTGTTCTATTAATGCGGAGAGAATACTTTGTCGTATCATGATAAGGAACTATATACCAAAAGTTTTGAGTGAGTTTATAAAAATGCTTTATACTTCTTTGGACAATAGTGCTTACTGCCGAATGACCTGGCAGAGTTTCCTTCGCAGTATGTAAAAGGCAATGGGTGCCTACGGCCTGCATCTCCACATCTTTATGGCATTTTTCTCGCTACCTAAGCATGGAGCTCAAAAATACCTCAGAACATTGGAGATTAATGGGACACTCTGTATATATTAGCACTAAATGGTTCCGGGCACCCGTTGTCAGCAGTCTGCCAACAACCTTCGCGGCAATGCATGAGACTTGGTAATTTTCCAACAGGACATTTCGCGCGCTCAGTTTGGGGAGCTTTTATCTCTTTTTTTTTTAACAGAATAGGTCGCCCACTCATTAATTTTAAAATAGATGACCGCTTACTCCCAAATTTTGCATTCGGGTTTCCTTGTACATTCTATATTGTGCTGTTAAAAATTCGAGTCTCTCTCTCCAATAGAATTCCAGTTCGACTAGTACTAGTAATCTTTATTTCCATTCATATTTTTTATGATACAATATAACTATTTACAAGATATTTTTGGTAATACACAACACCACAAGAGTTCAAAGACTCGCACGTTCCAATAAATCATATCCAATGATTTAAGTGTAATCCATTCCATATATTATTTCATATTTTAAATATGACTTAATCCAAGCATTATATATAAGCTTTAAGAATGTAATATTCAAAAAATTTCTAATATAAAATAATTTACACATTACATTAATCTTATTGTTACGTGTTTGATATGTTCATTACAATTTAACAGACTGTCTAAATAAACTTCCAAATATTTATAATATTATGCAGTTTACAGACTGTTAAAATATCTTTTTTTTAATTTATCGACTTTTTTACGTTTTAAACTAAAATATAAATACTTTGTTTTATCCATATTTAACAGTAATTTAGTTTTTAAGAACCTTTTCTAATATTGCCCAAATCTTCATTTATTTCTTCAATTAAAATATTCTCATTGTTAGCGGCATATATCAAAGCTGTATCACCAGCGAAAGTTATTAGTTTTCCTTTTTGTTCAAGATTACAAAGACAGTTTATAAATATATTAAATGGTACTGGTCCCAATACAGAACCCTGTGGCACTCCATATTTTTTTTCAATACCTTTGCTAAACGAGTTTACTATTTTTACTCTTTGTATTCTACATTTTAAGTACGTTTCCAAACATTTCAAACTATTTCCTCGAATTCCAACCATTTTAAGTTTTTTAATCAACAAATTATGTGAAACCGAATCAAACTATTTTTTTACATCAAAAAATAGCAGAACACAACAGTTTTCATATTTTCATTTATAGCTCTATATACTTTAAAAGTCAATTGTAATCTGGCATCCTCAGAACCTACTTTTGTTTTTTCTACAACCATACTGATGTGCAGAAAAATAATTATTTCTGTTCCAAAAATTTATAAATCTAGTTTTAATTGTTTTTTCAAATATTTTGGGGGAAAAATGATAGCAAAGATATCGGCCTGTAATTTGCAATATCTAAATAACTGTAAATGGTAGCTAGGTAGTCACTGGAAGGAGAGCTATGCACCAATCCCCTGTGATGATGCATAGAACCGGCCAGGCCTAGCACCTAATGTCCGACCCCGCCTTCTCGTGGTGCAGATCGTTAGTACCTTTCAAAAGAGATACTCTCTTGTGGAAGTGAACGGAAGGGGAGGGCTGCCAGATTAGTGTGGCCTACTGATCTGGACAATTAGCGCTACTTTTCTTTTTTTTCTACCCTGCTGAGGAGTGGTCAACCACACAGGGTCCTGGTGCTGACCATATAAACCCACTGGACTGGACAGATATATGGCTCTGAGCTTGATTATGGATCCTGATTTCCTGCGCTGGTGGGCTTCTGTGGAGGGAAAATCTTCTGCTGTGTTTCCTGTTTGTTTGTGGGTTGACAGCCCCAAGTGAATAGATTCGCAGGATATGTTTATCAGCTGGTGGATAATCCTGAGCAGAGGTCATCGCAGGCACCTGAACTCTTTGCTTCTATTGGCATCGTCAAATTCTACATTGGAGGAAGTCTTCCAGTGTAGATGGCTTCAGCCTTTAGTGGTGGGGGTCTTTGCCCCATGTGGTCTTTGCCCCTTTAGTGGTCTTTGCCCCATGTCTGCGATTAGGGGGCTGTTTGATATTGTCGGCATTCCCTCTCTCAATAAACATAGTTTCTTTAAACATCCTACTAACCATTTTCTCTCCATAGGTAGTTGGAATGTGAGGACTCTGCACAGAGCTTTTTCTCTTGATGTCCTCACACAAGAATTCCACCATTATAATTTAGATATTCTCGGCTTGCAAGAGATCAGATGGACGGATAAAGGTCAGATTCTTAAAAATAATCTTAAATTTCTCTTTTCAGGGACGGACGACAATAAGCATCACCAAGGCGTAGGTCTGCTTCTCAGCAGACACGCTAGTGATGCTCTTCTAGGATATGAGTGCATTAATGAAAGGTTTCTTACAGCAAAATTTCAGACAAGCGTTAAAGACCTGAATGTTATCTGCTGTTATGTCCCCACTGAGGATGCCAATGAGGATGAGAAGGATAGGTTTTATGAACAACTTCAGGATATTTTGAATTCTGTCAAGAAAGGAGATATTACACTTGTTCTTGGTGACTTCAATGCCAAAGTTGGTACTGACTCTGACCTTTGGGGAGGGGTGATTGGCCCTTTTGGTATTGGTAGCTGCAATGGCAATGGGCAACGTCTACTACAGGTAAGTAAACTCAATGGTTTCAGAATAACTAACACATATTACAAACACCGCGACATACATAAGTACACATGGGTTTCACCTGATGGGCTGCATAGGAATATGATTGATTATATATTAATTAACAGCAAATGGGCTAGTTCTGTTAGAAATACCAGGGCATATAGGGGAGCTGAAATTGGATCTGACCATTACCTTGTTAAAAGTATCTTGCAACTTAAACTTAAAAAGTGTTGTGCTAGGGTTAAAAAATTTGCTTTTAATACTGAAGCTCTGAAAGACCCAGTTATTGCCAAAGCTTACCATGATAGGTTACTTAGTCATTATGACTGTCATGGTATGCTTACTACTGTAGTTGAGGAAGAATGGGATCAATTTAAACAGGCTTTTTTGGACGCTAACAGTACTCTTTTAGGAAAAAAGGAGCAGAAGAGACAGAATTATCTGAGTGATAAGGCACTTGAGCTTATTTCGGAAAGAAAGAACTGCAGGAATGTCCTTAATCAATACCCTACTAGTACTAATAGAAAGCATTACAGAGAACGTAATAAACATGTAAAAGATCAGTTAGCTGCTGATAAGAATCTTTGGCTTGATGGTTTGGCTGACAAAGCCGAGGAAGCATTTAGACAGCACAACAGTAGAGAGCTGTACCAGATAGTTAATGTTTTGTGTGGTAGAAAACGGACAGGTATACAGGGATTGAAGGATAAAGAAGGTAAGGTGAGGATTCTATCATGGCTAGGTGGGCTGAGCATTTCAGTGATATTCTAAACAATGTAGTTAGTTCTATTTGCAATGATGATAGATGCATTACTGGCTTTAATGTTGGCCCTATAACACAATCTGAAGTTATTTTGGCTGTTTCTAAACTTAAACTTCATAAATCCCCAGGGGTAGATGAAATTACTGCAGAAATGCTTAGAGCTGGGAATGTTTCTGTTACCACTTGGATGACTGAAATTCTGAATATCTTTTATGATAAAGGCATGGTTCCTAAGGATTTTACCAGAGCTATTGTTATCCCTATTTTCAAAAAAGGTGATCGCAGTTCTTGTGATAACTATAGGGGTATTAGCCTACTCTCTGTTCCAGGTAAAGTTCTTTCCATGATTGTGCTTAATAAAATTAAGAATCTGGTTGACAGTCAATTGCGTGATGAGCAATGTGGATTCAGAAGTGGTAGGGGATGTGTGGATCAGATATTTTCACTTAGGCAGATTCTTGAGAAATGTTTAGAGTTTCAGAGAAATTTGGTTGCTAGCTTTGTTGATTTCAAAAAGGCTTTCGACTCTGTTGATCGTCATAATTTGTGGTTGATTGTGAAATCATATGATATACCAGACAAGTTAGTTAACATAATGAAAGCTCTCTATAATAACACTGAGTCGTGTGTGAGAGTTGGTAAGGCTTGTAGCAATTGGTTTACATTACTTCTGGTGTTCGACAAGGGTGCATTTTGTCTCCTTTTCTCTTCAGTTTGGTTATTGATTATGTTATGCGAAATTCACTTCAAGGGAAAGATTTTGGCCTTAAATGGGCTGGAGATACGAAACTTTCTGATTTAGATTATGCTGATGATTTAGCCCTTTTGGCAAATGATGTTGATGAGATGAACTCTTTCATTCGAACTGTTGATGAAACTGGTAGTAGAGTAGGTTTGGTTATAAACAGAGAGAAAACTAAAGTGATGAAAATTGGTCAGACAGGCTGTGATTCAGCTAATCTGAATGGTTGCAGTCTTGAGCAGGTGTCACAGTTTAATTATCTTGGGAGCTATGTAACAGATAATGGTGATGTGCGGCATGAGATTAACAGACGAATAGGGATTGCTGCCGGGACTTTTAAGAATCTATGGAGAGTGTGGAGAAATAGGCGTATACACCTAAAGACTAAAATTAGACTGTATAATAGTTTGGTTCTTTCTAGGGTTAGTTATGGTAGTGAAACTTGGACGCTGTGTAAACAAAATAACAGGAAACTAGATGCTTTTGATTCCAGATGCTTACGCAGTATCTTGGACATTAGGTGGTTCAACTTTGTAACTAATGATGAGCAGCATATTGTGCAGAGAGAGACTCCGTTGGTTTGGCCATGTTGCCCGTATGAATAATTATAGATTGGTGAATAGGGTTTTGAACAGTGTGCCTAAAGGCCTCAGAAAGAAGGGAAGACCTAGGATGCGGTGGGCAGACAATGTCAAACAGGACCTTGTTAGAATTGGTGTGCAGTGGCCAGATGCAGTAGATGTAGCTCAGGATAGACTTGCTTGGAGAACTAAATTGCACGGTCTGGTTGGACGTCCGTAGCCCATGGCTGCTTGATGATGATGATGATGATGATGATGATGAAATATTCACCTCCTTTATATATTGGAATAAAAGTAGCAGATTTCAAAATTAAGGGAAAGTATTCTGATGATAACGATAAGTTAAGAGGTAACATAAAATTTCAGTAATTTCATTTCTTATATTTAAGTCTCTCCACAGAAATCTGATTACTTCTAGTGACTTTTCCTAATTTTAACAATGCAATCACTCCAAAAATCTCATTTTCTGATATGTAATCAATTAAAATAGAATTTAGAGACGAAATCGACCTATTACTTTCGCTATCAACGTAATCAGGAATTTCCTTTACGCAATCACCAGTAATTTCCTTTACGCAATCACCAGTAATTTCTGTATAGTAGCTATTAAACATGTCAGTAAACAACACTGAATTTTCGCTAAAAGGTTATATAATGTCATTTATTCTTAATTCTGATAGGGACATTGTATTCTTTTGCTGTCTCCCAGAATAATCATTTATAATTTTCCAATACTGCTTAATATTACAATCATTATCCAAACTTTTTTTAGAGTAATACTTTTAGTTTGCTTCTTTGATTAGCTTTAATAGCAAATTTGTGCATTTTCTAAAATAATTATTAAGGTTTGTATGAAAGGGTTGATTTTGAATTAACTTAGAGAACTTGTTTTTCATTTTCAATCGAACTTATAAGAGCATTTGTCATCCATTGGTTTCATCCTCTTTTCTTTATTCTTTAACTATATGATTTCTTTCATGACTCTATTATGTCCTGTAATTGTAATTGTAATAATTGGAATGATGCATTTATATCATTTCCTATTCTAATTTCATTCCAGTCTTTAGCCCTCAAAGATCCGTTAATTGGTCCGTATTTATCCTGCACATTGTGGTTAAATTTTTCTGATTTCTGTTTAATTCTGAAAGAAAGCTTTTTCCTATAAAATAACACAATAATGTTAATAATACTGGTAATTAAATTATTTTGGATCGCACGTCGTATAAATGCATGATACAAACAAGTTTTTGCTTCCTCTCTAGTGATCTCCTCACGACATACATTAAAACCATTTTACTGAATCAGCTGTAAATATTCTTGTTTAATTCTTGCTATTCTTGTTTGTTATTCTTGTTGTATCATTCCCCTCTAGGTTAATATTCATATCACCTATTATTAAGACATTTTTGCTATTTATAGCCCCAGAAGTTTCTGACCCCGAAGGCTCAGAGAAGGTTGGGGGAGGGGACCCACTGGAACAGCTGTTGGGGGATAGATGGTAGCCTCCCGTCAAGGCCATCCAGCGTGTTCTTTAACATGCACAGGGTATGGCTCTCCCGCACACGGGGCCACGGCTTAACGTCCCATCCGACGGACGGCGGCCTTTCCAAGCCCATTGATGTCCCCTACTGACCGTGGGCAGGGCGGGGAATTTTGCGGAGATAAATCTCAACGCTGACCCAGCTGGGACTCGAACCTAGGAACTACAGATTACGAGCCTGGCGCGCTACCGACTGAGCCATCCCCGCCGCGAAATAATCAGTTGAAAAAAGGTATTGGTTACCCTGATTTGAATTCAAATTCAGGTCTTATCAGAAGCATGTCACGTGTCATAACCACTAGACCACCAAGAAGCTAACAATTTCTTCAACAAAGGGCACAAAAGCATTCCTACACTTTTTATTGATTTGACAGTGGCGCCATCTATTATCTGGAATCGGGAAGCCAAGCTGCCACACATAATAGATGGCGCCACTGGCGAATCAGCAAAAATTGCAAGAATGCTTATTTCACTTTCTTCAACAATTTGTTAGCTTCTTAGTGGTCTAGCTGTTATGACGCCTGGAATGCTTCTGAGAGACCTGGGTTCGAATCCCAGTCAGGACAACCAATATTTTTCAACCAATTATTTCAAATGTGCTCCGTTTGCTGTACAATTCGCACCAAGAAACTCCTGTCTGTCAGAGCCTTTTTTCCTCCCGCATTTGCCACAATTGGAGCGTATTTTTTAGACTGTTGTCATCCTTGGTATACTTGGGATACTGTACCAGCGTTTTTCCGCCGAGTTCCTTCACTTTCGTTATGGATTCTTTTTTTTGCACTCCAATGATGTGTCCCCTTTCAAAGTTAGTGAAAATCAGTCCTTTTACTGATCTCGCACCTTTTTTTTGCTTTACATCATGCCTACATGACTTTTATAAGACTTAATGAGGTAGAATATCAATGACAGTGAGAAAATTTTGCATATATTATCATGTTTCATGGTATTTCACCCACGATAATATCTTGGCTTTCATAATATCTTGGCTAGACACCGTATTTACACTACAGGAAATTAAAAATTAAACACTTCGAAGAAGTTACGCAAATGTGACGAAATTTAGGGAGGCGGTCGTATATTGCATGAAAATGATTAAGTTTTCAGGACGATCGAAACTATTGGACAGACGCGAGCTGACGTCACAGGTGCGGCGCAGGCAAACACGGATAAAGGCAAACAAAGTTCCCTGGTTGACAAAACGTTCTGGAAATTGTTCTAAACCGCTAAAGACGTCGACAGCCGTTCCAACAGTTAATAGACTTTGAGCGTGGAAGAATCATTGGCCTTAGAGAAGCTGGTTTGTCGTACAGAGATGTGTCGCAATCAAAGCACCATCGTCGACATATGGCGCTAGTGGGTTCAAGAAGGATCAGGAAGATGACGTATGACCACGGAGCAGCAGGACCGCCATTTGCGACGCATGGCATTTCGTGACAGATTCGTGACTACAACGCAACTGCAAAGGGACTGGCAACAGGTAACACATCGAATATCTACCAGGCGGATGCTAAACAACAGGCTTTTACAATTTTCATTGCGAGCCTATCGTCCGGCACTGCGTTTGCCCCTCACATCTGCCCACATGCAAGCACGTCTTCAGTGGTGTCGCCTCAGATAGAATTGGAACGAACAAGAGTGGACTACTATGGTGTTTAGTGACGAATCTCGTTTTGTATTGGTTAGCACGACGGTAGACAACGTATTCGCCGTCATCCAGGGGAAAGGAACGCCACCCAGTGCATGCGACATCGTCACACAGCTCCAGCACCTGGTGTCTGGTGTGGAGTTAGTCGGACATCTCGGTAAGAACTAGTCATCATAAGGGGATCTCTAACTGCCCAACGATATGTTACCAACATTTTGCAGCCAGTGGCTATCCCATTTGTTCAGCAGCACGGAACCTTTTACCAGCAAGAAAATGCCCTTCCCCACACAGCCCACATTAGTCTGCAGTATCTACACGAGCAAAACGTTCAGATACTACCATTGCCAGCACGCTCGCCGGACCTTTCACTTATTGAACACGTCTGGGACATGATGGGTCAACAGCTCCAACAACTCCCAAGAGGTGCTCCAACCACTGTTGCTGAAATGGAACCGCGACTTCGTGCTATTTGTAGTTCTATCCCTCAGGAGGACATTATAGAGCTGTACGATAGACTTCTCCGCCTTGTTCATGAATGCATTGCTGCGCTTGGCGGTTCAACATCATACTAAACATACCACTTTACCGGGTAGGTAAAGTGGTATGTTTAAAGTAAAGTGGTAAAAACCGCCCCGACAAGTGTAAATTGATTTGGTAGTAAAGTGTAACGACTTGGTAGTAAAGTGGTAAAAACCTCCCCGACAAGTCAGAAAAATTACTACAACAGTATGCTTTGTTGATCGTTGGATCTGTTTTTCTTTACTGGAATATGTAAAATTGTTAGCTAAAAAACGAAGGATGTTTTTTCTTTGGGGCTTAGGTATGCCGGTCTCCTGATTGGTCAAAGACGTCATTAAACTTTCACTCTCTCTTCCTCCAAGGAAAACGTTTTCTTCTCTTGGTCTAATTTCAAAATACAAAAACAAACGAAACTTCTAAAGACAAATTTAAGCATTATAAAAAAAAAAGTATTGTAACATAATAGATTATTTTGGAATTCCTTATTGCCTCATTCCATTACGTCTGCACCAATTAAACCGATGCTATACAAGGGTAAAAACTAATCCGATACAAGGATAAGTCAGAAAGTAAGATTTATAATTTGTTCCCTCACAAACCGAGGAACACCAATTCATGCTAATACTAAAACGAAACCTGAGCAGAAGACAATACAAGAAGAGAAACACATTTCCCTTACCCAGAGTCGAACTCCAATCCTTTTAATCGTAGTCAAGCAAATGTTTCGCCATTTTCGTGAACTTTACGGCTCTTGAAGATTCGTAGTTGCTTCAGCACGGGGTTAAGTCGTTTTATGAAAAAATTTAAGAAATTTTCCATGAAAATAAAGATATTTACCGTTCCCAACAGGTAAAGAGTTATGAAAAGTAATTTTATAAATTCAGATACAAGGGTAAGCAAGAACGTAAGGTTCATAATTTGTTCCTTGGCAAACAAATAAACATCGGAGGCTGTGCCACCATTGTACCAAATAGTGTTACTAAGTGGCAGCAATCATCACTGTTATACTCTAGTGTTGTGAGGCTCAGAGTCAGAGCAAACATGGCGAAGTTACTCAGTGTATACGAAGCTGCAGATCAGAGCACTAATTCTATTAGCACGGAAGCCCCAACTGGTGAAAAATCCACAGAAAGCTTGTGGATATATATATATGGCTCGGATGTGTTGTCAGTGCAACATTGTGCAGAGTGCAATAATTTCCTCTCACACAGTGTTTGCTACCGATGGATCTGCTCCACCCATTTCGATGGGCAGCTGTTCACACCACCAACCATTCAGTACGGATCTGGCGTTGTCGGATTTCCCACTTGTCTGGGAGGCTGAGAGAGCATCTCCCAAGACGACGCTTTACATCGGATGACGCATCAAAGGGGAAACTCCCAAAGTGGCTTCAGGAGCAGGACTTATCCTTCTTTCGGCTGGGCTTTCATAAATTGATCGACCGTTGCTAGAAGTATCTTAAGTCTGGTGACTACGTGGAAAAGTAATGCACACATATAAATAGGGACATTTCTTATATATATATATTGTCTTTCGTGTAATTACCTTCTCTCCTCTGAAATGCAATAGAGAACATTACCTTCTGACTTAAACTCGTATTAATTCTGAAAATGAAATCACTACAAGAATCTTTGAAATGTGATCAATAAAACTAAAAGACTGTGGTAACAAAATCGACAGAATAGAAATTTCAATGGATAAAATATAGTCTGATTTGAAATCAATAATGAACGAGTTAGAGCGTTGTGCGTTCACTTGAATTTAATGTAAAGGATGCTGATTGCAATTTTTTCAGCATTGGATTATAATTCAAAGAGTATCTCATTTGATCTCGAATATTTGAAGTCGTTAATGAAGAAGGGAAGATAGGTGATTCTCAGGAACGAAGAAACTGCGGAGAAATGATCTTCAACCAGAAATAAAAGCGAACTAATTTTTTGACGTTTCTGCGAAGGGTACTGCTATTAGAAAATCTTTTATCAACATCAACACAGTGCTTACTCAACAGGAAATGACTTGCGTAGAATCATAAACAGCTTTTATAGAAACTACAATTTGCTTTTCGAGTCATGTATGCAAATTTTGTCCCTTATCAAAAACCACTTGACTCATTCCTATCAAATGCAAATACATCAGATTCTGTTTTTACACGATTTTGATTTAACACGGTTTAGAAAATAATTCCAATTCTGCTTTTACACGATTTATTTTGATCTAACAAGTTTCAAACGGCGCCTTTTTAAAAACCTCCATTTGAACATAAATCTGAAAAAATTCCTAGAATTTACATTTATAACAAAGATGCCGCTTTTATAGCCACATTTTCGAAGCAGTTTTAACTTTGAAAATGTACTACAGATACACATTTTGTGCACTAAAATCCCCCCCCTCCCCCCCAAAAAAAAAAAAAAAAAAACTATACTAACGTAACTACACAACAAGTTTTCTCTATTTTATTCTCTATTTTATGGAAAAAAATTGTACAAAACCTACTTCATTCGGAATAAAGTGGCAATATTGAGTTCCGGAAATTCCGCTCAATTTTATCTTCAATATATACGTTAGTCTTGGTCTCTGATTTCGTGTTTAAAGTTAGAAGTGTTAAGATGTTTAATAGAAGAAATCAAAATATGAACACGACGGCCAAAATATTTCAAGCGATGAAAATTATTTAATTCCAGTCTTACGCAAACGAATGCGTCTATTGTCAGAAAGTGACAACGAACATTTTTTTGCACTTTTGTATTTTTGAATTAGTGACATATTATTTTCTTTATGAAGGATAATTCACTTTATATACATATACAGATAATTATCTTTATAAGTTTGTAAAATAAAAAATGTGTTTAAATGAATAAAACTCAAATAAAGATTTAATTAAAGATTTTGATATGATTTGTTTGAAAACAACTTATTATTTATACTGGATTTTCATATCTGGAACCAATCTTCTATTTTTTCATACGCACTGTATTTTTTATACGGTTTTTGTGGAAACCTATCTACTGTGTTAAAACAGAATTGAGTGTACTTTTAGCAAATATCAAGTGATATTTCGGATAGGTTAGGCATTGCATAAGCTGTATTTCATTGAAACTAAAAACCTAATGAGAATCTCAGTTCTTTGAGACATTTATCAGTTTACGAATAATATTTAACTTTTGGATATCAATTGATTAAGTGTTTTGGATATCACTGAATTTTTTTGCTGTTGTTCTATTTCCGAAAACGTTATTTATTTTAATTTATTAGGCAAGATTTATCTTTTTTTTTTATCATACTTTGTACCAGACTTTTCTAGCGCTTTTGACTGCTGATCGAAGGGACCTGGGTTCTATCCTCGGGTAAAGCATGGATGTTTGTGTTGTCCTTCAATTTATGCTTGAGGTCTTGCCATCCTCACAGACTTCCTATTATGGACTGGAGGGCTTTAGAAATTATCTAAAGTTGATTGCTTTACTCTTTTATGTTTCTCTATTTTCCAAATTCAGCGTAAGGTGAGACAGCATTTAATACTCCACGCTTTACACAACAGGATCATTCAAAATTAGGAATGTTTTCACTCAAATGTTGAATTGCTTCTTGTATTATCTTCATAAAAAATAATTTGTGTCGCGTTTAAAGAGTATGGTGCATTTTTTGCTTTAAATAAAACCAACGAATTGTCAGAATAGTTGATAACTATTCATTACTATCAACTATTCTGACAATGGTAATCTCATCAAAAAGAAAATGAAATTAATTACTTTAACTATTCTGACAATGGTGAACTCGTAAAAAATGAAATTAATTACTTTAACTATTCTGGCAATGGTAAACTCATAAAAAATGAATTCATTTCTTTTCTTGAAAAGAGAAAAAAATGCTATATCGGAACAGCTTAATCGAGGTAGCACTAAACGACGTTTGGATGTATATAATTTCATCTTTCATCTTTCGTATTATAAACATAAAATGTAAATTAGTTGGAAGAATACACATGCAAATTAAGATTCTCTAGGGAATTATATATTATTCAGCATTTAATGATGTCAAAATTTGCATATTTTTCACAATGGTAAAAATCTTTTATCATCCACCCCCACCCCACCAAAAAACTACTTGCTAAATTGTTAAGTGTAATTTGGGAGTTCTTAACATTAATGCAAGCATCAAAAGGAATGCATTTTTTCATGGTTTTGTTTCCAGCTTCGAAAAGAGTTAGGTGAAGAAAATTTAAATTTTGATTAAACGGTTTCATTCGCATTCGGAGAAACTGCGAACATAAATTTTTTTCCCCGCGACTGCTTTAATTAAGGAAGAGTTGTGGCTGCAAAGCCGAGAGTCCAACTCTTCCGAATGTCGTTAATTGCGCTGTCCCTCGGCAAGGGAGGAAGACGGCAATTCCGAGTTCTAAGAGGTGGCGATTAAGTGCAGCCAAGGAATCCTTCATCTTTTCGTTGCTCTAATGAATACCACAATTAACATCCACAAATCCTAATTTTGATCGCTGCTAATAATAATTTTTAAATAAAAACAGAATATTTCGCCATTTATAATGATTAGAAAGAAAGATGAAAAACGCATTCAACTAATTCAACACGCTTCGAATAAATGTCTATTAAATTATAAGAGTTTAGTCACGATTGATACTTGCAAGTGAAGGGTTCTAAAAATAGAAATCTGTAATTTTTTTAGCATATTTCAAATTGCTTTCTTTTTGCATTTTTTACAACTGCTTTTCGTGTGTCACCTGTATATTGGTTTGAGAATTTATAAAAGCTCGCCTTACACCTTAGCAGTTCAACGCAGGTCAATTGTGAACAGTTTGATACAACCAAATGAAAATTTATAAAGTGGGAAGTGCTTTAGGGGGTGTACGGAATTCTGTTTGACAGAATTTTATCCGAAATGTAAATTTGTTCGAAACGGAAATTTATTTGAAGCAGAAATTTGTTCGAAACGGAAATATATTCGCCTAACATTTTGTCGATAGTTTGAGAATTGAGAAATATTGAGAGATTGCTAGAGGTTGTACTTCTCTATAAGATCTCTTGTGATTTGTCAGTGGAAAATCATCGGAGGAAGGGGTGGGGGAGACGTCTAGTAAGAAAGGCGAGAGATGACGTCTCAGTTTTATATTAGATAGAGCATAACACTTGTTTTTCAGAACAATCTAGGTACCATTTACTTTTAGTTTTCAGTATTCTTATAAGCAATAGTCAGAGCTTTGAAGAAGAGAGATTATATTTGAAATATAGAAGTGGAGTATTTTCACAATTATACCGTCACATAGCCGAGTGGTTATCGCGCTTGACTACTGATCTAAGGGTCTTGAGTTCGAGCATCAGATAAGCATGATGTGTCGTTTTTCTGCTGAAGTCCCGCCGTCATCACAGAACTTCTACTATGGTGTATAAACTGACAGGCTCCTGTGAGATCTATGTGGCAATCAGCTGCTTGAGGAGATATATTTTTGTTTATACATTTCTTTTCCAATAACTGGTACCCAGGCATAGACTACATAGGGAAATATTTTGGGGGAGGACCACTTGATCGGATCGAGACAGAACGAACTAAAGCGCAGTTCCCGTATATGATTTTTTTCCCTTATATTTTAGTATTCTTTCAAAATATTTATACACACAATATATATTAATATATATATATCATTAATGTTTTGACTACCTTTCCAGTTATTAATATTCAGAAAAAAGAAGCCATCGCCCTCTGGTTCCGTTTCCCAAATTTAGCAATTTTTTTTTAATTTTGTTTTTGTTACTATTGTTTCAAAGAGAAATATTAGGAGTAAGGTAAGTCGAACCCCACACCATTCTAGACAAAATCTCTTACTGTATGCCGAAATTTAACCTCCATGACTATTTATGTCAGCTTTATCATTATAGCTATCTATATTTTCAATTAATTTATATTTTGCATAGAGTTTTTGAAAGAGCACTGAAGCGAAAGGAAAAAATTATATACTGGAACTACGTTTCAGTTCGTTCTGGCTCAATCCGATCACTTTGCCCAATATCCAAAATATTTCTCCGTGCATTCACCAGATTTGGCTATTAGAAGAAACATACACTGATGGATCATTGAAATCCTTCGAAGTTAAGGTCTCATTGACATAACATGACCACACCATTTTATGTCAAAGGGACGCTACCTTCGAATATCTATAACTTCCAAAATAAGCGTTTTGTGACAAAATGTGGATGAGAATATTTTAAAGATATCAATCAATTCTATTTAAATCTCGATTTTCAACAGTATTCTTACAATATTTAAGTAGGTATGGGGTTTAAACTTTACAGAGCAGCAATGTGTTCAAAGAAATTTATCAAAAGCATTAAAAGAATATTGAAGGAATTATTTGCACACATTTTCAAAACATGTAGTTATACCTGAACTGGTTTAAAACAATATTTCGCATGTCAATTTCAGTTAACTTTAAATGTCTAGCACTGCTATTGCTATATGTTCCAACTTTCATAATATTGAAGGAATATTGTAGAAAAATCGATATTTCGATAGTAATGATGTAAATTTCTAATTTACCTTTAGTCACCTTTTCCAAAAAAAAAAGTTCATTTTAAAAGCTATAGGACTTTGAAATTAGCGTCCCATTGACATAATATGAGTTGGAGTCAATGAACACTCAGCACATAGTTGTGAAAAATACTCCAGTTTTAAATTTCAAACATAATTCTTCTTCTTAAAAGTTCAACCTATAGCTTATATGAGAAGTAAAAACTAAAAGGAAGTAAACGATGTCTTAGATTGTCTGGAAAACAAATGTTTTTCTCCATCTAAATAAAAATGAGCCTCATCTCTATTGCCTTTGATACTAGACGTCACCCCCACCTCCGATAATTCCCCAGTGACAAACCAGAAGAGACTTTATCAAGGCACTGGGCGTACGCCCCTTAGCAGCCTCTCAATATTTTCAAACCTTCGACAAAATGTTGGTCGAATATATTTCAGTTTCGATCAAACTTCCGTCGAACAAAATTCTGTCGAACAAATTTCCCTTTCGTTCAGTGTACAGTCTTCCCTTATCGTAACTGAAAACAACCTTAAGGCTTCGGGACGGGGGTGGCTCAGTCGGTAGTGCGCCAGACACGTAAACTGCAGTTCCCAGGTTTGAGTTCCAGCTGGGAGAATGTTGAGATTTATTCCCGCGAAACTCCCCGCTCTACCCTTGGTCAGTAGGGGACACCGACGGAAAGCCGACATCTATAGGATGGGATATTAAGCCGTAGCTTCCGTGTGAGGGAGAGTGTATTCCCTCCCCCCAACTTACTCGGGGTTCTTGTGACCTAGCCATTTAACCCATTGTGTAAAAAAAAAAACGCAGCTCAGAGTAAAATAACCCAACTTTATGGTTTGGTGGCAAAAAATTGAGACTGCTTGGAATGGGATTGATCCCTTATACAAGAAAATCGAAAGAGACGAATTCACGAAATCAAGCATCGTCCTCGCATTTGATATAGCTGAACGAATGATGGAAAGAGATTATCTCCAAAAATAAGCTGAATCTGAAATAGGTTTAATTCTCGAAACCTTACAGGAATGAGATGTGAAAACAAAATTTGGAGTCAGGCCGTTTCATAGTCCAGAGAGGAAATTCCACTTCTAATATTTGAGATCTCAAGCCTTCCCCTCCCCCCCCCCCCAAAAAAAAAAGAAACATTACGAAAGCTTCTAATTCTAATTTGAGAAAAACCTATATAAAATATTTAGTCCTCAAGCAGCTGCTTTCTACAGATGTCCAACAGGTGTTTATTAGTATCACCTGTTGGACACAAAGAAGGTCTGTGAGTAATGCGAGATGTCAGCAGAAAGTCAACACCAGAAAAGAAATGCCCCTGCCTTCCGTATTCGAGGTTCATTAGTTAAAAAAATACATCTCTTTACTGATTCACACTTTTTTATTGTTTCATCTAACATAAAAAAGCATGTAAATGTGGATCCTCCTTTAGGGTTGAGGACAGAACAAATGGCCCTTCTGGCACCCTCTCTGAAAGGTCCTGTTTGGAGTGGTGCTTTGATATGATAAAGCTAAATCATTGCTTAAGAATTAAAAGGTAAATAATTTCTTAAGGTATTAAAGGTACATAAATCATTACTTAACGTTTGAAAGGTAAATCAATACTTAAGGTTTGAAAGGTAAATCTTTATTTAAGGTCTGAAGGGTAATTCATTAACTAAAGTTTGTAAGGCAAACCATTATTTAAGGTTTGTAAGGCAAATCATTGTTTAAGGTTTGTAAGGCAAACCTTTTTTAAGGTTTGTAAGGAAAATAATTACTTAAAATTTGAAAGGTAAATCATTACTAAAGGTATGAAAGGCAAATTTTTACTTAATGGTTGATCATTACCTAAGATATGAAAGGTAAATCATTATTTCAGGTTTGAAAGGTAGATTGTTACTTAAGGTTTAATACTAAACGAATATTTTTTTTTTAAAACAAATTAAATATAATCCTTCTTGTTAAAGTTTAATGATAAGAGTTACTGTGAAAATTTTAGAATACACATGATTTAAATGGGAATACCTATTTAAATGTATTTAATAAAAATAAAACTGAAAAATTTCCTTTTTTAAAAATTATAAATTAAAATAATCAAAAATCTATAGTTTTATTAAAGAACGTGTAATTACAAATTTGTTGTTTGAATAAAAAAGTTTGCAATTAATTCTTCGAACAAAAAAATCCATAATTGAGTTGAAATGTTTACAAAGCCGGGAAGATTTGCTAGTCTTCTTTATATAAAGGGAATAATTTGATATAAACTCCCCAGTTTATATTTTTCAAAATCTTCGTGAGCTACCTTCTGTTGCAGCAATTTCTGCCATAACGTCAGAGGCTTGAATCATCAACCACACGGAATCATGAAGCTGATTAATGATCTACTAAATCTTCACTAGTGGTTCATAGAAACTAAAGTTTCCATTTGTTAGCCGATTTTAAATGCATTAATTAGAACGATACATTTAATTAATACAATTAATCACAACTTAGAAGTAAAAATTTTCGATGTTAACTATAATTAGTTCAAAATCATTGTACAATTATAACTAAATACAAGACGAAATTAGTTAATAAAATACTAAACTAACTTGCTTCTCTGCAAAAGTGTAGGCGACTTGGTCACTTTCTGGATTAAATTGCGAAATGAAAATAAAACTTGGGATGAATTTTCACAGAATTATTTAATTCTGTAAACTGGAAGGGTAAATGAGCTACGGAATCTGGGTGTATTTATATGTATTTCGATTTATTTTTTATTCATAAGGAGAAATTATGCGTATTTGGCAAAACTTTGTTGGGGTTTAAGAAAAAATATATTCCAAGGAGGATGTAGACAGATCTGGGAAAGTCACATGGGGCGGGGGTGGCTCAGTCGGTAGCGCGCCAAGCTCGTAATCTGTAGTTCCCAGGTTCGAGTCCCAGCTGGGTCAGCGTTGAGATTTATCTCCGCAAAATTCCCCGCCCTGCCCACGGTCAGTAGAGGACATCGATGGGCTTGGAAAGGCCGCCGTCCGTCGGATGGGACGTTAAGCCGTGGCCCCGTGTGTGGGAGAGACATACCCTGTGCTCGTTAAAGAACACGCTGGATGCCCTTGACGGTAGATTACCATCTGTCACCCAACAGCTGTTCCAGTGGGTCCCCTCCCCCAACCTTCTCTGAGCCTTCGGGATCCATGTGACCTGGCCATTTAGCCCATGGTGTGCAAAAAAGTGCCGCTCAGAGGTAAAACAACCCAACAACCCAACCGGGAAAATCACTGCAAATGGTTAACCAATTATATCGTTTAACATCAACGTGGTGGTATGCCGGTGTACGTAAATTGCAAAAAATGGTCCGTGGATTAGAAGAGGTTGAAAAGTAATGATTTAAAGCAGCTCAACCTTTTTTTATATTCCCTTTTAATTTTTTGGAGTAATTCGCCTTTAAAAAATAAGAAAAAAAAACATTTAAATATCCTTGGTATGTAAAATTTTTAACATACATTATTTTCTACCATTATAACAAATTTGTTTCAAAGGTTTATTTGCAACTGATTGTTTTTTGGATGTG
The DNA here is from genome assembly GCA_038380435.1 of Ryuthela nishihirai. Classification (NCBI taxonomy): domain Eukaryota; kingdom Metazoa; phylum Arthropoda; class Arachnida; order Araneae; family Heptathelidae; genus Ryuthela; species Ryuthela nishihirai. The sequence continues at coordinate 16,645,981 of JAWZYU010000001.1, read as the reverse complement.
AAAATGTACAAAAATTATAAACCACTAGACAAGATAGCAATATTAATAAAGCGCTGAAAAATACAATACAAAAGTTCAGACATTCCATTTGTAAGTTCCATCCCCAGATTTCTCTTGCGTACACCAAACAGGTTGAGAAACAGTGATTTAGGGTTGGGTTGTTTTACCTCTGAGCGGCACTTTTTTGCACACCATGGGCTAAATGGCCAGGTAACATGGACCCCGAAGGCTCAGAGAAGGTTGGGGGAGGGGACCCACTGGAACAGCTGTTGGGAGACAGATGGAAGCCTCCCGTCAAGGCCATCCAGCGTGTTCTTTAACGTGCACAGGGTATGACTCTCCCGCACACGGGGCCACGGCTTAACGTCCCATCCGACGGACGGCGGCCTTTCCAAGCTCATCGGTGTCCCCTACTGACCGTGGGCAGGGCGGGGAATTTTGCGGAGATAAATCTCAACGCTTACCCAGCTGGGACTAGAACCTGGGAACTACAGATTACGAGCCTGGCGCGCTACCGACTGAGCCACCCCCGTCCCAAAGTGATTTAGAGTACGAGTCGTAACCATACAGCCCGAGAGAGATTTAAAAATTATATATATATATAAAAGATTTTCATTTTCATATAGAAATTTGCATAATTATATTTTTGCCACTGCAGACTTATTTACTTTTTAAAATGTCGTGCAGAAATAAAGTTATATGTTTTTTGAATTTATTGACTGATGAATGATTATGAATTCCTGAATATTGAACCAATAGATTCCTTTACGATATTCCTAATTTGAGTGTGGAGAAAGATACTTTACTTTTTCAAATAACGATGAAGCCTTATAATTTCCTTTACGCAGCAGAAATTTCCCAATTAGCGCTCTGTCTCTCTGTGTCGTTGCTTTATGTCAACCGTGCTTGTCACTATTAAAAGGATGTCGACCATTCATCTACAGGGACCGACACAGTAATTAACTCTACTCGACGGACAGATTTAAAAACCAACAAGCAGTTGATACGATTCTTAGATATTACCGTAAATAGGAGGAACGTTTCTAAGAGAGTTGTGGGTTGGGTTGTTTTACCTCTGAGCGGCACTTTTTTGCACACCATGGGCTAAATGGCCAGGTCACATGGACCCCGAAGGCTCAGAGAAGGTTGGGGGAGGGGACCCAGTGGAACAGCTGTTGGGAGACAGATGGTAGTCTACCGTCAAGGCCATCCAGCGTGTTCTTTAACGTGCACAGGGTATGGCTCTCCCGCACACGGGGCCACGGCTTAACGTCCCATCCGACGGACGGCGTCCTTTCCAAGCCCATCTGTGTCCCCTACTGACAGTGGGCAGGGCGGGGAATTATGCGAAGATAAATCTCAACGCTGACCCAGCTGGGACTCGAACCTGGGAACTACAGATTACGAGTCTGGCGCGCTACCGACTGAGCCACCCCCGCCCCGAACACAAGGCGAACGAAGTAGTGTTAGGGTGGACCGAGCGCTACTTCGTTTGCCCTAGCCGGGCCAGCGGGCCCCTCGGTTACCCCCAAGATTATATCCTGAGTGCGCCACTGCACTACACTCATTAAGGAACTAAAATATTTTTCTCTTAAAACATTCAATTGTCCCCTCCCCCCAGTAAAATATTTTCCGACCCCATGTATGGGCATCCCTTGAGAAAGGTTAAAATTATAACTTTTAACAACACTGGTGCTCAAACGTAAAGGATAATCGACAAAAACGTATATAGCTGCTATATGTAAGATAATGTACTGCGTATATGTAAGATAATGTACTGAAGGGCAAACATGGAAAATACGCTACACGGAAAACTATTCCGCATTTACAGTTACCGCACTTAAGCCGGAAAATGCAAATTAGGAATGCGTTAAAAAGACGCGCGAGTCTACTCGCAGCTTATAACTGTTCTAGGTAACTCTTGCTTTCACTTCACAGTGGCATGTCGGGCTGATCACGTCCCGAAGACATCGTATGGATGTTTTTCAGCGGTGGTGAGCGATTGGAAGGATGGAAGCAGATGAGTCCCAGATGGAAGTTTCCAGAGCATTGAATGTTCCACAAAATGTCCTCTCAAGACTCTGGAGAGAGTTTCAACAGAGAGGAGAAGTTCGTCGTCGAAGAGGACGGGGCATCCCAGAGCCACAATTGCTTCAGACGATCGCTATATGAGTCTTACTTCCAGACGGAACAGAGTGATGACTGCTAGCAACTGTCTTTGGAACTTGAAGCAGTTACAGGAACGAACGTTTCAAGGCGCATTCTTTACAGGAGACTTCGTGAGCAATGCTTTTATGCCAGGTGACCTGTTATTTATATCCCTCTAACTCCCTTCCGGCGAGCTCGTTTAAGATGGAGTCGCCAACATCAAACTTGGAGTCCAGACCAGTGGGTGCATGTTACGTTAACAGGAATCGCGATTCAGTTTAAGTACTGATTCGCGACGTATCCGCATCTGCAGAGAACCAGGGACCCACAACAGTCCCTTCAACAATTAGGGAAAGGGACTACTCTGGTAGCTGTGGCGTTATGGTTGGGGCAGGAATCACGATGAACGTGCGTAATGTCCTGCACACCTTTTCCTGTTAGTGCCCTGCGGTACAGAGCACAACTTTCCGAGTGGCTCAGTTACTGCCCTGCGGTATAGAGACGAGTTTCTGAACCCATATATCAGCCCATTCCGAGGAGCTATCGGTCCAGCATTTTATTCTTATGGACGATAACCCCACCCTCATCGAGTTCATATGGTCGACGATTTTCTCGAAGTGGAAGATATACGCCGAATGGAATGGCCACCCAGATCCCCTGACCTCAATCCCATTGAGCAATATATGGGATGCTCTAGGGAGACGCATTGCAGCTCGCCAGCCGGTTCCCAGAACACTCCACGTACTCAGAACAACACTTATCGAACAGCATTAATCTCTCAAGGCCTCATCAATACCCTCATAAACAGTATGAGGAGTCGTTTCTTGAGCTGCATGGCTGTCAGGGGTGATCATACTGCATATTAACATACCGCATGTCATACGTAACAGACTTTAAATATTGTTCCATGGACGGATCCTTCATGTCAATTGCACAATTATGATCTTAACGCATGCACATTTATACGATTATGAGGGGCGGGGGTGGCTCAGTCGGTAGCGCGCCAGGCTCGTAATCTGTAGTTCCCAGGTTCGAGTCCCAGCTGGGTCAGCGTTGAGATTTTTCTCCGCAAAATTCCCCGCCCTGCCCACGGTCAGTAGGGAACACCGATGGGCTTGGAAAGGACGCCGTCCGTCGGATGGGACGTTAAGCCGTGGCTCCGTGTGCGGGAGAGACATACTCTGTGCACGTTAAAGAACACGATGGATGGCCTTGACGGGAGGCTACCATCTGTCTCCCAACAGCTGTTCTAGTGGGTCCCCTTCCCCAACCTTCTCTGAGCCTTCGGAGTCCATGTGACCTGACCATTTAGCCCGTAGTGTGCAAAAATGTGCCGCTCAGAGGTAAAACAACCCAACCCAAAATACGATTATGAATTTCTTCGTACACTTGCAAGGTAATAATAAACCTCTTTACTACATATCATTGCATTTTCTTAAAAGTACTTCGAGTTATGTACGAATTTAATATTATCCTTAAATTTTGAGCGCCAGTGTATAATAACTTCTTATTTTTAAATTTGCTCCTTTTCAGTTTCTTGACTTTATGATTTGTTTGCGGATTTTCTCCATCCGAAGTCTGATTATACTGTGCTATTTATCAAATGAAAGCTAATGACCACCTAGGGAGTGTCATAGGCTATTAAACGTTTTGCGTTTAACCTAACTCCCAGATAAAAGAACTGGTTTTCCAACTATTGTTCCACGGTATCCTTACGACTTCGAAAGGTACTAATGGTGGGAGTAGATACTAACACGTTATTTAGCAAATGAAAAATTATGACTTGCAGACTAACTTAGAATATAAAACATTAGTCAAGGAATGAAAATGAACAGCTTTTTAAGTGACAGCGTCCCCTCTGAAAGGTCCATCAATTTTATTTTACTCCCTTTGAATGAACGGAGATAATCTGGAATCGATGAGCCGTGGTTGGCCCAAACCTTGCCGGTGATTCGTGGTTTTTTTCCTCCTCGGACCTCTTTTTGAAGGTACTAACCACGGCTGACTGTGAACACTCCACAAGCCTTGCCGTCTCGGAGATGCTCTGACCCAGTCGTCTGGCCATTACAATTTGGCCTTTATTACACTAATTTAAGTCCACTGCCTTTCCCGTCGGATGGGACGTTAAGCCGTGGATCCGTGTGCGGAATAGCCATGCCCTGTGCACGTTAAAGAACACGCTGGATGGCCTTGACGGGAGGCTACCATCTGTCTCCCAACAGCTGTTCCAGTGGGTCCCCTCCCCCAACCTTCTCTGAGCCTTTGGGGTCCATGTGACCTGGCCATTTAGCCCATGGTGTGCAAAAAAGTGCCGCTCAGAGGGAAAACAACCCAACCCACTGCCTTTCCCATCTGAAGAACAAGAATAACGCCGATTAATAGAACTCAGTATCAGGTATTATTTATACCGTTTCATGACCTTCACCACGCGTCGTCGTTTACCTGCAGAACCTTTGATTTGCATAAAGATGCGCTGGTCATAATGTTTTAGCTCTTCGGTGTATATACAGAAGACTGAAGTTTTTATTGATTCACCTATATGAGAAAGTTTCTGCAATGTCAACTGCATATGTTGATTTTCTTAACTTTTGTAATGCATCCTGCAATATCTACATCTTTTCATCTTTACATGCTAAAAAAGCTCACTGAAATTGTTGCTTTCACACATTTTCTTCTCCTGTAGAGTTACGAACTATATTTAAGCTGATTTGATATCTCTTAACTTTTCCCCCGTTTTCATAAGGCTAAAAGACATCTCATTAATAGACGAACGTATGTACCTTCGTAGAGTTCGGTCTGAATACTTATCCTCTAAGTGCACTTTGTCCTGGGGAAGATTTACATTCGATTTAGGCCAAAAAAGGGGAGTTCAATTTCTCCACTGTGCTGCAATTTCGTAGCTTCGCAAGATGTTTGAGCAGGAATCCCAAACAACGGAATTATTCATAAGTGATGGAGACAAATCCATTTTGCTTTCGCAACGAATGAAAGTGAAATATACAGCAAAAAGGAAACATTTCGCAAATTCCTTCGAAATTTACCACGGGGATGTAGACCAGAGTCCAAGAGAAGAAAATTGAACGAAAGATAATAATCAGCTTCGTAGGACTTACGCATCTACATCAAAATATTTTGAAGTCACGCCCCCTATCGGATGAAATGCTTAAGTCCTGTTCCAGTATACAGGAAAAAAATGCTATCTGGTAGTCACGACACAAATCAGGTTGTTGGGTTGTTTCACTTCTGAGCGGCACTTTTTTGCACACTATGGGCTAAATGGCACGTCACATGGGCCCCTGAAGGCTCAGAGAAGGTTGGGAGATGGGACCAACTGGAACAGCTGTTGGGAGACAGATGGTAGCCTCCCGTCAAGCCCATCCAGCGTGTTCTTTAATGCACAGGGTATGGCTCGCCCGCACAAGGAGCCACAGCTTAACGTCCCATCCGACGGACGGTGGCCTTTCCAAGCCCATCGGTGTACCCTACTGACCGTGGGTAGGGCTTGGAGTTTTGCGGAGATAAATCTCAACGCTGACCCAGCTGGGACTCGAACCTGGGAACTACAGATTACGAGCCTGGCGCGCTACCGATGGCCTTGACGGGAGGCTATCATCTCCATCCCAAAAGCTGTCCAGTTGGTCCACTCCCCCAAATCTTCTCCGAGTCCTTGTAACCTGGACTTTTAGTCCATTGTGTGCAAACAAAGTGCCGTTCAGAGGTAAAACAACCCAACCCGTATACAGGGGCGCCTGCATACGGGTTGGGTTGTACCGGAGTCCTGCATATGGGTCGCATACCTTGTATATCCTGTGCACGTTAAACAAGACGCTGGATGATCTTGGACGGAAAATCACTATCTGTATCCGAACTGGTGGGAGAATTTGTATACGATATAGCGATTTGAAACGCCCAAAAATCAGGATATTCCCCCTTGCCATATTTATGCTTCAGTTGCAACATCGAGTTTCGTGCAGAGTCGGTATAGAATTTAAATTCACGCAAAACTGAAAATTTAAATATTTCGTAAATACTTCACACCGGATTTGAATATCAGTTCGAAACGAACACCGTAGTTTCAAATTTCGGGCCACGAATTCGAATCTGCCACAATCTCGAAGAAGTGCGAAAATGCATCGATCACGTTCCGACATTTCACTCACCATCTTGACTGTTGTAGATTCACTCTTAAACCCTTACGGTCTAATTCATCTCGTGTATGAGTTCATACGTTTCGTGTCAGAGGTGTTAAACGACTAACAAACCGAGATCCCTTCTTCTCTACTCGTTCATTTTCGGTGAGTGTCGAAAGCATTCTCCCCACCGGAATCCCCCGACCTGCTGGCTCTTGCGTCGAGTAACGAAAGCATTCTCCCCACCGGAATCCCCCGACCTGCTGGGATCTTGCGTCGAGTGGAAGCATTTTCAGTTCACGGAAAACGGCTTAGCGTTGTTAATTGCTGGGTTTGTGGCAGCAGACATTGGAATGCACGAAGCCCGGGAAGTACAGAGATTAATGAGGACGGCGCAGAATACAGGGATTTATGGTCACTGGAAGCAGCATACCTGACTTGTTTTCTCCCTCTCGCCCCATAACTTCGTCGGCAGCCGGTGCGCCGACTAATTACTGCGGCTGGATTGGCAACGGACAAAATGGTTAACTTGTGAGTAATGGAAGAAGAGGGTACGCATTTCCGGTTTCGCCGTGCCCTTCACAATTGGAGAAAGCTGCCAGAAAATTCTATTGAGGGAAGAGCTGTTATTCGCCATCCTCCTAACCACCATTCCTACTGGGTGTCGTAAGAAATGTATATTTTCTTAAAAGACCGGTACGGTGTAAATTTATATATTATTTTAGGAGGCCGCGGTGTTAAAAAGTTTGAGAAATACGGTGGTAGGAAAATATCTTTTTTTGTCTACAAATACTAATGATGAAATAATAAAAGTGTAAACAATAAATAGGTAAATAATAAATAAGTAATAGTAGAGTGTAAATTAAATGATTCATTTTCTTCTTTGAGGGCTTCAAAGGGTTAAAACTTGAGTTTGGTTGTTTTACCTCTGAGCGGCACTTTTTTTGCACACCTTGGGCTAAATGACCAGGTCACAAGAACCCCGAAGGCTCAGAGAATGTTGTGGGAGGGGACCCACTGGAACAGCTGTTAGGAGACAGTTGTAGCCTAACAGTGTGATCTTTAACGTGCACAGGGTATGGCTCTCCCGCACACCGAGACCATGGCTTAACGTCCCATCCGATGGACGGCGGCATTTCCAAGCCCATCGGTGTCCCCTACTGACTGTGGGCAGGGCAGGGAGTTTTGCGGAGATAAGTCTCAACGCTGACCCAGCTGGGACTCCAACCTGGGAACTGCAGATTACGAGCCTGGCGCGCTACCGACTGAGCCACCCCAAAAAGCATTGGCACAATGCGTTTTAGACAATGCAGAGCATGAAACAAAAAAAAACTCATGTTTGGGCACAGCTTAAAAAAAAAAGTTACTTTTTAAAATAAATGAATTATTTACTCTGATGTCTATTAACACCTAATATTAATAACCATAGGCCAAAATCGTAAACACAACAGGGTTGGGTTGTTTTACCTCTGAGCGGCACCTTTTTGCACACCATGGGCTAAATGGCCAGGTCACATGGACCCCGAAGGCTCAGAGAAGGTTGGGGGAGGAGACCCACTGGAACAGCTGTTGGGAGACAGATGGTAGCCTCCCGTCAAGGCCATCCAGCGTGTTCTTTAACGTGCACAGGGTATGGCTCTCCCGCACACGGGGCCATGGCTTAACGTCCAATCCGACGGACGACGGCCTTTCCAAGCCCATCGGTGTCCCCTACTGACCGTGGGCAGGGCGGGGAATTTTGCGGAGATAAATCTCAACGCTGACCCAGCTGGGACTCGAACCTGGGAAAACACAACAGGGAATTTACCTTGTACGTAGAAAGATAGAGGTTATATTTGTTTCGAAAAAAAAATGAAATAAATGGATGATTAATTATTAAGAATGCTTTAGATTTTAAAATATTGCAGCTTACAGTCAAATTAAAAAAAAACGATACTAACAAAAATATTTTTTGTAAATGCCTCCTAAGCAGCTGCTTTCACAGAGGTCTGACAGGAGCCTGTCAGTTTAGAACGCCATAGTAGAAGATGAGACCTACAGTCGCCCAAAAAAGTATCCGAACACTTATGGTTGATTACGGAATTCAGAAAAAAAAAATATCTGGTAACGATTTCTTTAAAAATTAGTGATCTGGCAACCTTCGTGTTACACATTTCTTTGAGCGACTGTACAACAGAAAGACAATATGAACATTCATGCCTTACCCGGGCTCGCAACCCAGGTGCCTTTGATCAGTAGCCAAGCGCGCTAACCACTCGGCCACGAGACGACTACCCAAAAGATGAATCTTCAGAAAATAAATATCCGTGGTTGGTGGGGTAAGTAATTGATATTCATAACATTTTTTACCTGTTTTCTGAAGGCAACTAAAAATGCGAATTTATTATTTTCTTTAATATAATCTCATTTATATTTCTTTAATTTTCAATGACGGCGAGGGAATTTCTTTTTTCCGACCCTGAAGGAAGAATACAAATATTCACACCATGTTTATTAAACAGGTAACAATAAAAGTCTCTCGCGAAACACACGAGATCATCACTCTACCTCGCATTGCAGCACGAAGAACATCATTGTTTTTAATAGCGTTGCATAATAATGTAAACTAGAGATGCATGGGTTGGGTTGTTTTACCTCTGAGCGGCACATTTTTGCACACCATGGGCTAAATGGCCAGGTCACATGGACCCCGAAGGCTCAGAGAAGGTTGGGGGAGGGGACCCACTGGAACAGCTGTTGGGAGACAGATGATGGTAGCCTCCCGTCAAGGCCATCCAGCGTGTTCTTTAACGTGCACAGGGTATGGCTCTCCCGCACACGGGGCCACGGCTTAACGTCCCATCCTACGGACGGCGGTCTTTCCAAGCCCATCGGGGTCCCCTACTGACCTTGGGCAGGGCGGGGAATTTTGCGGAGATAACTCTCAACGCTGACCCAGCTGGGACTCGAACCTGGGAACTACAGATTACGAGCCTGGCGCGCTACCGACTGAGCCACCCCCGCCCCAGGTCACATGGACCCCGAAGGCTCAGAGAAGGTTGGGGGAGGGGACCCACTGGAACAGCTGTTGGGAGACAGATGGTAGCCTCCCGTCAAGGCCATCCAGCGTGTTCTTTAACGTGCACAGGTTATGACTCTCCCGCACACGGGGCCACAGCTTAACGTCCCATCCGACAGACGGCGGCCTTTCCAAGCCCATCGGTGTCCCCTACTGACCGTGGGCAGGGCGGGGAATTTTGCGGAACTAGAGATGCACTTTTTTCTTCCGCAAGAATTCGTGACTTTGAAAATGATTGCGAAAAATTGCGTTTTGTTTGTAGTGCTCGCTTTTGATGATTCAAATATATGTAAGTGATGTTTCCGATTAAAATAAATTGGTTTTTATGTTTTATTTCGATCGAGGCCGTTCCCTTTCTTATAGGTTATTATTCGCTTGGCAAGAGGTTTCAAAGCGGAATTCGCGAGATATTCGTTCTCGATCCTAATGGTCGATTGGAAGTGCTTACCAAACATGAGAATTGGCGATCGCATTCTGATTCACTGTCTATCGTTTCAGTAATCATAAAAACGATGTGTTGTACAGTTTCGTGACCATATAACAGTTTAATCGACTTGCACTCCATTTTCCCCATATATTTACCATTGAATAAAACCTATCATATTAGAATGTAAGTAGCCGATCAAAATAAATTATTGACTTGAACGAAGAAAACGTGACGTCTGTATTACACATTAGATCTAAATAAACAAAAAAACTGAGAAAAATGATACATTGTTGTTATACAGTTCCAGCGTCTTAGAGCAGATTAATGGTGGCGATATTAGATTAGTGGTGGCGTCTTGGTGACGATATCGTTTGGAAGGAATAGAAAGTTTCTCCAAAAAAGAGACATTTTAATCAGTTAAGTTACGGAGAAGGATTAAAAATGATCAAGTCTTAAAATAACTATAAGAAGTAAGTTGAAGCGTCTTACCTATTCGAAGACGCAATGGAAGGAAAGTTTGCGAAACTAGTCTGGAGAATGTGGAGAAGCTAACTTGAATGTAAAAACATCAGGAAAAAATGCGAAATATTTACCAAAGATATGGAAGAGTTTCTTCACGTGGGCCAAGCTCGCAATCTGCAGTTCCCAGGTTCGAGTCCCACTTGTGCCAGCATTAAGATTTATATCCGCCAGACAATCATTTTCTGCTTGAAAAGGCCGCAGTCCATCGGAGTGACATAAAGCACTATCTCCGTGTGCAAGAGAGTCATACTTTGTTCGTGCTAAAGACTGGATCGCCTTCAGCGGAAGCTACCACCCGTCTCCTAACAGTTGTCTAGTAAATTCACTTTCCCAACTTTCTCTGACCCTTTGGGGTCCTTGTGACCTGGCCATTTAGACAATTGAGTGCAAAAAAGTGGTGCTCAGAAGTAAACACGATCCAACAACGCAAGCCGGAAACTCTCTCATCGATTAACATAAGGTTCCGTATACTTTAACATTGTGTTAGCACTCATTTAACAAGCTGGGATTTCTTGCTTTCACTCAGTTTTACGAAAAACGTTATGCTATCAACAAATTTTCATTTCATGTTTCTACTGAAATGATTTCAAACGTTTCTAAAATCAGCTTAAAACCCAGCTTACCTTTATCATAACTTTATTTCACTCTATTCATAAGCATTCAACCTCTGAAGGAAATTGAAGGAAATCAGAAAAGTGTATATTAAAAACGCAATCGCTATGTCTTCAATCTCTTTAGCAGTTGTGTTGGGTTGTTTTACCTCTGAGCGGCACTTTTTGCACACCATGGGCTAAATGGCCAGGTCACAAGGACCCCGAAGGCTCAGAGAAGGTTGGGGGAGGGGACCCACTGGAACAGCTGTTGAGAGACAGATGGTAGCCTCCCGTCTAGGCCATCCAGCGTGTTCTTTAACGTTGGGTTGTTTTACCTCTGAGCGGCACTTTTTTTGCACACCATGGGCTAAATGGCCAGGTCACATGTACCCCGAAGGCTCAGAGAAGGTTCGGGGAGGGGACCCACTGTAGCTGTTGGGAGACAGATGGTAGCATCCCGTCAAGGCCATCCAGAGTGTTCTTTAACGTGCACAGGGTATGGCTCTCCCGCACACGGGGCCACGGCTTAACGTCCCATCCGACGGACGGTGGTCTTTCCAAGCCCATCGGTGTCCCCTACTGACCGTGGGCAGGGCGGGGAGTTTTGCGGAGATAAATCTCAACGCTGACCCAGCTGGGACTCGAAGCTGGGAACTACAGATTACTAGCCTGGCGCGCTACCGACTGAGCCACCCCCGCTCCTAGTTAACACTAAAAACTAAAGATTTCGAATGATTGTTCCATTCATATAAATTAGTCTCAAAAGAAAATAGTGTATGTTTGAAGTGGTTCCTTCTATTCATTGAAACATTTATTACGATCCTGTCTTGTTTTCAGACTCATTTTTCTTCAGTAGATGATATAACGATTGGTAATCTTTCTTATTAATTTTACATATGTAACTATCATTTTATAGTTATATCATACTTGTATTATTAAAAAGAAAATTTTTCGCTTTTTTGATTTTATTATTATTGCATGAAACAAAATATATAATATATGATATATAAGAAATAAATATATATTATAAAAACATATGTGGTATACGAGGAAAAATACGAATATATATATATAAAATGTTTCTAATTATTTTTTGTACAAAAGGTGCTTTCGGAATTTTGCTCTTTAAATAAAATTGGAGGTGATAAGGCATTTCGTCATACTTTTGATCATAATAATCACACTGGTTAAAATGGAGCGGGGGTGTCTCAGTCGGTAGCGCGCCAGGCTCGTAATCTATAGTTCCCAGGTTCGAGTCCCAGCTGGGTCAGCGTTGAGATTTATCTCCGCAAAATTCCCCGCCCTGCCCACGGTCAGTAGGGGACACCGATGGGCTTGGAAAGGACGCCGTCCGTCGGATGGGACGTTAAGCCGTGATCCCTGTGCAGGAGAGTCACACCCTGTGCACGTTAAAGAACACGCTGGATGGCCTTGACGGGAGGCTACCATCTGTCTTCCGAACAACTACAGTGGGTCCCCTCCCCCAACCTTCTCTGAGCCTTCGGGGTCCATGTGACCTGGCCATTTAGCCCATGGTGTGCAAAAAAAGTGCCGCTCAGAGGTAAAACAACCCAACCCAACAACATTGGTTAAAAATATGTATTAAAGCATATAAAAAACATCGCTATTAGCGATGGTTTCTGTTTAAAATTTCAAATAAAGTTTAAATTTGGAGTAAAGAGAATAACTCTCCGCAATTGATTTTATAAAGTGAGCATTAGCTTCCACACAGAAGCTTCCTTTAAAACATAACTTCCCATCTCCCTATTCCATTACATTTTTTTATCTTTTGCGCAGCGCACAACTTCTCAAGATCACCAATTCATTACGAGCAGCTTTCTCTGATCGTTACGTTGTCCTTGTCATTTTTCAAACAGTTTCTGGTCGAGACAAGAAAGAGGATTCCCTCTCCATCGGATTGTGAAAAATTAGGCGTGCAATTTAAGAATTAATTAATATCCACAAAAATGTTTCACTCAGCGAATCCATCTTCGGCTTTACGAAATTGGACGACGTCATTTGCATTTCTGAAGGATTGCTAAAAATATAATAACAGTGGAGTTTAAATATTCCGGATAACATCGAAGCGCAAAATAGTTCTTTCATTTTTCGACTCTTTTTTCAGCCTTCTCTCTATCTTTATTTCCCGTCCCCCTTTCAATCCCTCCGACTTCCCCTTTTTTTTTATTAAGTTCTAATTAATTAAGGTTTTGAGAGTCCTTCCATCGATAAGTGGCTTCATACATGCAGATCAATTGCTTTAATTCTGAATTTGCTCCCCTTTAATCTTCTTTCAATTTGCATCTTCTTTTTCAGCTTTTGAGTGCATCGAGAAACAAGACTTCTTAAAGGTTTGGCTTTATTTAGCTTCATCTTAGACCACGTTTCTGGTGCTATCTTCGAAAGAATGAAACCACTTCTTCGAAAATACAAAATGAGGTTTATTTGTCTCTTGTCTCCCGCATTTAATCAACAACTGTTTTTATTATGTTTCTTTCACTGACTTTCCATTGCAGTTTCACATTTAATTGCCTGTCTTTTAAGGAATTTAGATTTTCTCTCGCTCTGACATTTTTCTAATCTAAGGATTAAACCTAAATGTTTCAGTTTATTGCTTGGAATGTTGTTTCTGGAAGATAATGTTATGTTTTTAGGTAATAAATATGCTCCGTTTAAGAAGTCAAAGTATCTATGCCACGATTCTGACAGTGCTGTTAAGATGAACGTTTCTCAACCGCTAATGCATTAACCTGCTGGTAACTTCAGATTTCGAGCCTGACTCGCTATCGACTCTGCCTCTCCCCGTTTTGAGGCCCACCTCAGCCAGCGTTGAGATTTATCTTTGTAAAACCCTCATTGTGCCCTCGGTCAGTAGGGGACACTGACAGATCAGAAGTATCTTGGTATTTCTGATCTTCATCCATTGATCCATGATACTTCTGATCTTCATTCATTGAGAAAGAGGACACCAAGATAATTCTGATCTTCATTCATTGAGAAAGAGGACACCAAGATAATTCTGATCTTCATTCATTGAGAAAGAGGACACCAAGATAATTCTGATCTTCATTCATTGAGAAAGAGGACACCAAGATACTCCTGATCTTCATTCATTGAGAAAGAGGACACCGATGTATTTGGAAAACCCGAAGTCCATCAAGTGGGGTGTTGAACAGTGGCACCGTTGCGAGAGAGCCATGTGCACATTAGAGATACATTGCATGTCCATAACGGTAGGCTTCCATCTCTCGCCTAAGCTGTTCAGAAGATCCCTTGGCATTTGCTTTTTGGTCTTTGTGACCTTGTATTTAGTTATGTGAAAGGAAAATATCGCTCAGAGGTAAAATAATGCAACCCAGCAGAAGGACAGCAAGCGAAACTAGATTTACAGCTCCAAAACATCTGATCAAGAACCGATCAAAAGTAATTAAACATTATATTGAGGTAATAAACACAGATTTCTTGTTCACAAACTTCAATTATTTTTTTTTAATTTTCTGCACTAATAAAAGAAAAAATTGAATTTAATAATAATTGTTTTCTCTTCACCTTGTTATTAGAATTGTTTTTTACAATTCTTTTTCTTTATTCTACTGAACTCCCTTCGATAGTTTGCGATGCATCTGTTGCATCCCATTTTTGCACGACCTTCAATATCTAATACTATGCAGAAATCAATCGATGCCTTCGTCACATCTTGATTTACAGCTGGTTAGTCTGATTCCTATTTGACCTGGAATGCGACACCGCATCCGAAAATTCCTCTCATTTCTGAGTCGCACTGCCGAAATAACCCTTCACCAAATTTTAACTCTCCTTTTACCTCGAAGGACCATCGTACACAAAATTTCGCACATTTCGTGAATCGACGACTCAAAAATACCCACAGGAACCAATTTTTAGCTCTCTAGCACCGATAGATCTTAATTTGATCTCTGACCTCAAAAAGATCCTGTGGATTCAAATCCACGGGATCAAACCCACGGATTCAGATCCACGTGGATCAAAAGATCCCGTGAATTCGAAATTTCGTAACGTTTCCGACATCTACAACCCAAAACACCCCCTACATACCAATTTTCACGTTTCTAGCACTCATAGGTCATGATTTGACCTCTACGTGACCTCCATTTGACCTCAGGGAACGTCGTAGGTCAAATTTCGGATATTTTCCGAGTGTGTTTTATGTGCAGAGGGAACAGCTCTGATACACAGGGCCAACGTCCCATCTGTTATACGCAAGATTTCGAAGCTGAACGTTTCCCCTTTGTCATTGAGGTCAGCGCGTGAATTAACAAAAACAAAAATCTGAAAGGAGGCTCACATCTGGAACACAAGTTACCAGTCTGAGATGCAACCGACTTAACCAAGTCTCGTCGTATATTAAAGTGGAAAAATATGCACTCTTCATTTACAAATCACATATCGGAAACTAGGCTGGGTGATTGTTATTCCCCCCCCATATAAATTGGGATCTCTACTTTTTCATTGTTCTCAAAACTGATGAGCTTTCTAATCGTCGTCAACATATCCTGTCCCACAGCAGACACTCCTAGAGTCATTTTAGATCCATTTTATCTCTTTATTTTCTACTTGAAAAGACAAGAACTAGCAGCGAATAACACTTGCAGCTGCTGACATGCAGTACGGGATGCCAGAACATCGGCGTGTACATTCCATTGCTCGAAAGAGCATCTGAGGTTTCTGAAACAAAACTGTAAAGTAAGCATTTATGAAAATGCATTCAAGGAATTTTTTTTCTTGTTTATCTTTCTGATACTTTGAATGCTTTTTTTCTTCTGCTACTTTTGGTTTTCTTAATTGTTTATTACCTTCTGGTTGTTGTAAATCGCATGTTGAAACAATATTAGGTAGTTACTAGAGATGAAATTGAGCTCAAATTTTCTGTCTGCTCCTGCCGGAGCCCGAAGTTATTGCATCAGAATATGACCGAGCCGGAAGTTATTGCATCAGAATATGACCGAGCCGGAAGTTATTGCATCAGAATATGACCGAGCCGGAAGTTATTGCATCAGAAACTGCCCGAGCCGGAAGTTATTGCATCAGAATCTGCCCGAGCCCGAAGTTATTGCATCAGAATCTGCCCTAAACAGAAGTTATTCATCAGAATCTGTCCGAAGTTATTATATCAGACTCCGCCCGAGCCCGAACCATTTCGACAAGTGTAGAGCTTGAACCCGAACCATTTCGACAAGTGTAGAGTTCGAACCCGAACCATTTCGACAATTGTAGAGCTCGAACCCGAACCATTTCGACAATTGTAGAGCTTGAGCCAGATTTTGGTAAAAACTTTCTCTGGCGCATCATATATATACAATAATGAATGCCGTTGATAATTTATTTTATTCTTATATTATAAATTACAATAAATTTTCAAAAATTAAAAGTGTTAATGCTGTTTGGAATGAAAAATATTAGAAAATAGTGAAACCATGTTTATTCACAGCTTTCCCCCGCTAAAGTACTACTCCATTCACAAGGTAGGCGACGATAGCGCCCCCAAAAATTTTATCTGCCATTGGCCCGAGCTCCTGGTAAGGCATGGATGTTTGTGTCTTTATGCTGAGGTGTCGCCATCCTCACAGATCTTCTCTATAGCGTATTAAACTTATAAGCTCCTGTGAGACCTATGGGGCAAGCAGCTGCTTGAGGAGGATTTCTTTTCATTTTCATGCTTATGCACTTGATAATTAAATACACCTCAGGAAATCAAAAGACCTCAAAAAGAAAAATTAGATTCTAGTTATGACCCTCATCGCCTTCAAAGAAATGAATATCATGCAACTGTTATTCTAAAGAAGGAAAATCAGAGTAAAGAAGAATTTAAATATTAATTATGTACGTAACTGCTGCATTGATATGTTATGAAAACCAACAACGTTTGGACGACCATTGTTTTTCAAAATTTGGAACCAAATCTTCACACCATTGTTGGACAAGTTGGCAGACCCATGTTTTGTCAAAGGTTGGGTGGTGCATATTTTGTCAAAGGTTGGCCAACATGTTTTGTCAAAGTTTGCCAGACATATGATTTGTCAGAGGTTGGCAGACCTATGTTTTATCAAAGGTTGTGTTGGTGCATATATTTTGTCAAAGATTGGCCAACATATGTTTTGTCAAAATTTGTCAGACATATGCTTTGTCAAAGGTTGGCCAACATATGTTTGGTCAAAGGTTGGTAGACCTATGTTTTGTCGACGGTTGGCCAACATAAGCTCCGTGAACAGTTGGCCAACATAAGCTCCGTGAACAGTTGGCCAACATAAGCTCCGTGAACAGTTGGCCAACATAAGCTCCGTGAACAGTTGGCCAACATAAGCTCCGTCAACAGTTGGCCGACGTAAATCTCCTGAACAACTGGTCAACGTAGTCTTTGGCAACCGTTGGCGACGAATGCTTTGTCAGTGGTTGAGCAAAGCATGCTTTTCTAGTTAGCCGAGTGTGTTTGTTAATGGTTGGAAGCCGGCCGGTATCTAGAAAAAAAATCAAGGTGGGTGGGGAAAGGGATTGGAGGACCAACAAGAGACTGCATTTTCTCCCTTGGTTTTATAGGCACTTAAAAAGTCTTGAAAAATGGGAAAAAAAGTCTAATCGTTTCTTACCTCCATTTCCCTTACTATCATTCTCAAAGAGGAAAGTCTACTTTGCCTTCCACGAGATTTGAGCTTGGTTGATAGCCAATCGTATTAGAGAAATCCCAAGAATTATATTAATTAGCTCAGCGATGCATTTCTTGCAGATTTTCGCAATACACGAATTTATCGAAATCTGGCCGAGTGGTTAGCGCGCTTGGCTACTGATCTATGGGACCTGGGTTCGAGCCCTGGGTAAGGCATGGATGTATGTGTCGTTTTTCTGCTGAGGTCCTGCCATCCTCTCAGATCTTCTATTCTGGCATATAAACTGACAGGCTCCTGTCAGACCTCTGTGGTAAGCAGCTGCTTGAGGAGGTATTTATTTATTATTATTTTTTTTTATTTACATATGTCTTATCCGTCCGTGTGTATATGGTGAGGTGTTCTTTAGGAGCAAAACTTCACCTGATGTATTAACACAGAGCGTGAACCAAGCAGTGTTTGGAGGTTCCATTCTTTCCAGTCAATGTATGGAGCAAATACTAAAACGATCGAGACAAATTTGCGAAGTAATATCTCTGTTAAATTTGTAAAATTTGCGAGGTAATATCTCTATTAGAAATTTTAAATATTTTTTTTCTTTACTGCCTAATAACGTAGATTATTTAGTACAGCTGAGTTCATATATTTATTTTCTTTTATAAATTTTCTATGATATTATGCTTATGTACTTATAGTCTAACACTACTCCGAATAGAAATATTGAAAGAAATAACGTTAACAAAAAAAAGGCTTAACTTAAATCGAGTATAAGACTTGAGCTGTTTCTAAGAAATAATTATTCAGACAAATAAATACACAAGGCTTACAGATGAAATTTCGAATGAAAATGACATCTAAGTAGCATTCGCTTAGGAAATGCTTTTACAAGAAACTCTTGAAACTGAAATAACGTTAAACGTTCATTACACAGTGGTCAATATAAGATGAACTTCCTTGCAATGTGCGAAAAATTGAAATTATATACCTCTAGCAACGACGAAGTAGAAAACTCCGTAAAAAGGTAAACAAAAGGTCCGATAAAAGGTTTAAGCGTAAAAAATTGCAGCTGAATAATTTTTTCCTAAGAATGAAATTAGGTACAAGGAGTAAGAAAACTTACATTGATTCACATATGCATTAAAGAATAAAATAATGAATAAAGAACGCATTAGCTTAATAAATGACAATCTCTATGATCATTATTTCGTGAAAGATTTAAAAATGCCATATTGTAACATTTCAATTTTTTTATTCTTTTTCCATTCCTATCTTAATATTTAAAATTTTGTTTTACGTGAACTATGCTGGGAGACTTCGTTCGGGAGAGAGAGTCCTGTTCTTTAATGGAAAATAAAGTTGAGAATGTCCCGACGGGGGAGAAGGAGATGATGAGGGGGAAGGCAAAAAAAAAAAGGCTGCAAAGATGTAACGTTGCGTCGTCATCATGCGGCAATCGAAGGAAGATTAAGCTTTAAGCTCTTGTGTCGACATTAGATGAATATTGATTGCACGTTCCATCAGATGATTGCACTGAGGCTGATGAGAAATGAAGCAAATTTCGATGTTGATGTGTAGGTCGCGTATTTTTTTACCTTCTCTACTCTCGCGAGAAAGGTTGATCAGGGGATAAGAAATGAATTTTCTTTCTTCCCCCTTCCAAAAAAATAATCGTCTAAAATGACATAGATTAAGTTTGTAAAGTTACAATGAAACATTCTGCCCCGAAACTTGTTTCCGCTTCTTCGGTTGTGTCTTCAGTCAGAAAATGAAAGACCACTGTGCCCGACAAGATAGAAACAAGTCTTATTTTTTTCGCTTCATTTCTATACGAGCGACGAAAATAAATAAAAAAAATGCAAATTGTTATAAACATGTGTACGCTCAATTTGCATAAGCTCTAGAGAACGAAACCATTTCGGCCAAGTGAAGGGTTTAAAGGTATTACCGATAACACGATGTAATGCTTTAGGAGGCCTCACGAGATTTTGGAAATGATTAAAGCAGTGCATGTAGGACTTGGTTCGTAGGAAGAGGTGCCCTCAACGCACTCTTTTTTTCTTCGCAGCAATGTTGTTTTTAATCCAAAGAGCCGAGGCTCTCCCAGCTCTCTCTCTTAAGATTAAAACTGAGCTCATGGGGAAAAAGTTCCGCCCGTTTCGACCTTGTTTCCAGATAAAAGCGAACCTCGAAGCGGCTGTGGAGGCAAATAAAGAAAGACAATTACGCGATCACCGCGAGCAGAAACACCTGGATCTCATCCACAGCTGCAGAGCACGTGGTGGCCCAAAGTGGAATGGCGGAGATGCGAGAGAGAGGAAGTGAAAGTTTATTAGAAGAAAAATTTATTAACTTTTAGAAGAACTGATAATAAATTTGCTTCGTTTCTCACTCTTAAATTTAGAGAGTTATTTAAGAGATATTTATTTAAGCCTTATTAAAAAATCTTACAATATGCAAAAGTAATAAAAGAATCATCATGGCCGTCGGCAGAAATTTTTCACGGGCAGGGTGTCAAAACGGGTGGGGCAAAAAGCAAATCAATGCTTCCCGATAAAAATATTTAATTCGAGACGTCCGTTAATGAATGCAGTTGCGAATACAAAAAACACGCATATATCATAACGTAATACAACTGAGATATCCGAAAATAAAGCGGAAAAAGGGAAACTCATTATCCAAAAATACGTGTAAAAATAGTTTTTCTATATTTATAAATAAAGATAAAAGATATGCTTCAGAAAGCAAAATAAAACGTTGGGAAATTACATTTCATTACGGAAACAACGATATTAATTTTGGCTCACTGGTATTATTTAGAAATTAATTTTTCGACTCATTTTTTCAAGGGGAACTGATTTTTACCCCCCCCCCCGATCCCCATACTTGCCATTATTTTAGTCCGGTTGAGAACTCTTACTGCAACACCATTTTTCGAATATTTTGGAACAGGCTTGGGTACTGCTGAAAAGTACTGTTGGTGTGCTTGGGTACTGCTGAAAGGGATCTGAGTTCGATTCCTCGATAGTATATGGATGTTTCGGTTGCTTTTCTGCTAGAGTTTCGCCTTCCTCATAGAGCTTCTCTATTGTTAATTAAACTAACAGGTTCCTCTCAGACCTCTGTGGCAAGCAACTTATTGAGCGGTAATTTATTCATTTGTTTTCCTTATTTCTATTTTAAATCACATTTCCATTTAGAAAGTAGAAGTAATATTTTTATTTCATAAAACGTTTGACAGAATTAAAAAAACACATTTTGATATCTTAAAACGTAAGACTCGTTCGTGAAGTGTCCATACAGAATCAATTCAAATTGCAAACATCAGACTCGCATTGAAGGAAATAGACACACACACAATAATAATAATAAAAAAAAACACAGGAACAAAATAAAAATGGGAATAAAAATTTCTAGTATACCAGAAAGTATGATTTTTCTAACAGTAAAATTTAATATCTATGCAATATATATATATAGACAGTTCTCCTAGAATTTTAATGCAAAATATTTTAAACGTCATCTAGTTTAAAAATGTACTTTTTCGACTCTACTAAACAAATGATAATTTGGGATGTTTTCCATGCGGAATGGGAAAGAGGAAAAGGATTTCGGTGCTAGGTACAAAGAGTAGTGCCTAAAGTTTTTTTTTTTTTTTGTAATTGAGGAATTTGAGAATTATTGCATCAGTTTTAATACGTTAATTTATAAAGTCATTTTTTAATTAAAAAAAAATCGAATCGCAAAGGAAAAAAAATCCTTCTTCCTGAATAAAAAAAGTAATGAAGACTGAATTCTTTTCAGTTTTCAGTAAGCGAACAAATATTTTTTTTTTGCAGCATTAAAAGTTACGAATTAAGTGTATGCGATATAAACGTTTACTAATGATCAGAAGGTTATCCAGCTTTTTGAAATTAACTAAGATTACATTTAAGACTGAAAAATGGGATGTATTACATCCATTGATACCGCTATTGTTATAAAATATGTAATTAAAGAATGATTTGGAAAAAGTTCTCAATTTCATGTCACAATTTTGATCATCATTGGAATCTTCACTCAAATGCCAAAACACGATGGCTACCTGCCTAATATGATGTTGGTCCTCCACGTGCCGCTAAAACAGCTTTTATCCAGCGAGGTATGGACGCTATAAGATTTCTAAAGGTGTCTTGTGGTATCTGGTACCAACACGTTAACAGCAGATCCTTTAACTCTTGTAGGTTACGTGGTCGAGCCACTGCAGATCGGATATACTGTCCCAACACAAACCACAGATTCTCGATTGGATTGATGTTTTGAGAATTTGAAAGCCAGAGCAATACCTGGAAGACTTCCTATGTTCCGCGAACCATTCTCGAACAACCCGGGTAGTGTGGCATGGCGCATTATCCTCCTACTAGAGGGAAATACCATTGCCATGAAAGGATATACCTGGTCCGCAATGATGTTTAGGTGGTGGACGTCATCGTTTCCTGCACATGAATGAGTGGATCCAGGGTTTCCCAGCAGAACATTGCCCAAAAGCATTACCTTTCTCCATCGCCTAGTTTTCGTCCCACTGTGCATCCTGGTGCCAACACTTCCCCAGGTAAACGACGCACATATACCCGGCCATCTGCATGGTGCAACAGGAAACGGGATTCATCGTCCAGACGACCTTCTTCCAATCATTCAAGGTCCAGTCTTGATGCTTACCTGTCCAGTATAGGCGCTTTCGATGGCTACCCGAGGTTAGCATGGGCACTCGGATGGGTGTGCGGCT
Source organism: Ryuthela nishihirai (assembly GCA_038380435.1). Lineage (NCBI taxonomy): Eukaryota > Metazoa > Arthropoda > Arachnida > Araneae > Heptathelidae > Ryuthela > Ryuthela nishihirai. The sequence continues at coordinate 16,623,703 of JAWZYU010000001.1, read as the reverse complement.
ACTCAACCCCATTTTCGGCAGGGTTCGATGTACTGTGTGTTGTGATACATTACTCCCGTCACCAGCATTCAAATTACGGACGAGTTGCGCCACAGTATCCCTTCTGTTGGCTCGTACCAAACGGGATAGCCTTTGCTCACCTCTAGAAGCGATGAAACGTGGTCGGCCCGTGGTTCGTGTTTTTTCCCTCCTCGGACCACTTTTTGAAGGTACAAACCACGGCTGACCGTGAGCACCCCACAAGCCTTGCTATTACGGAAATGCTCTGATCCATTCGTCTGACCATTTTCAATTTGGCGTTTGTCAAACTCACTAAGTCCGCTGCCTTTTCCATCTGAAGAACAAGAATAACACTGATTAACAGAACTCAGTATCAGGTGTTATTTATACCGTTTCATGACCTTAACATGCACTGTTGTTTACCTGCAGTTGCTTGGATTTGCTTAAAGACACACTGGTCATAATGTTTTGGCTCTTCGGTGTATAGTACATTGTTTAAGCATGGTACTTTGGTTAATCAGATATCGTAGGATTTTAAAAAATTCATGATATATAACCGAAAATTCACATTAGACATTTCTGTTCTGTATCGGTGAGAAAAGTGGTATAGATGTGTTTGGAAATATCGCCGTCCGTCTGATGCGTCATTAAGCCGTGGCTCAGTGTGCAACAGAACCATACCTTGTGCACGTTAAACGATACCTGGATGGCCTTGACCGGAGTCTTCCGTTTCCTACTAGTTGCCCTGATCCCATCTCGTAACCTTCTCTGAGTATGAGATCCTTCTCTTCGTCGAGATCAGAGACCGAACTGACAAACCTCGAGTTCCTAGCCAGAAAAGTTGCCGACAGAAACTGTGAGGTTCTTTGAACCGAATCGGAACCAGGAGCAATTGCCGGATCTATTTCCGAAACTGATGAAATTTAAAATTCGTTTCAGTGTGCAAGTGTTATTAAGGAAGATATTAAAGTATAGGCTACCAGAGGCGAAGGCGAGGATGTTTTTTTTTTAAGAAAATATTTTAGAAACCAAGCATAATTTTTGGATAACTATACCGAAAATGTTTCCAATATATTGACATATTCAAAAATTAATCATGACTTAATCTCGTCCTCCATACTGCAATGGAAGGGAAGTAACTATGAAACAACTGTGCATTACTCGAGATCGCCGGCTATTGATTGCCATGACAGAGCTTGAAGGCTGCTGAATGTATCGCCCCTTACAATGAGCCTCCTCTGTTCCAAGAAATAAACTCTTTTCTGAAAAACGATCTGCATCGGTCAAAAGCTAATCGAGGCCACGTAACACTTCTTCAAACTCCTGACAAGCAACGAGAAGACTGAAGCAAGCTCGTGCATTTTAGCATACCTCCGGAGTATTTCTACAGAATCGGCAAATCAGGATGGACAGCCGATGACGTCACTGGAACCGATCGATTTTGTGAGTGAAGGACACGGCGCCCTCTCCCACTTCCTCCCCATCAACGGTGGGGGCTTCCCTGCGACGTTCGTCAATAATTTGCCGGCGGGAAGGCGAAAGTAGATGCCCCAGGTGCATGACGGGTAAGGTGAGTAGGGTTCAGAAAACTCTTTTCACTCTGCACTTTCCTCTCAGCCTCGCCTAAACCTGTCCGGCTGCCCTCACGTGACTGATCGGCCGTAGTAAAATGGCGGGACACAGATGAGAAGGAGACACACTCACTCAGACAACATATTCTTCGTTCAAGATGGTCACGCGAGAATCAAGTCACATGAGTTAAAAATAAAGAAATGGGTTACAACTGCGACTCCAGATAAACCTTATTCAAGGCATTAGGCTTCACAAACGACGAAGGGTTTAAACGTTGTTTTGGCCTTGCTCCAGAGCTGAATGAACCATGCATCAATTGCGACTCTTCCTAACATCCTACCGACAGGAATAAACCAATTCAGAAGCGTTTAGTTCACTTTCAGCTCGTTGTCAGCATGGTGGTGTGGTCCAGTATGTGGATTGGCTTCTGCCACTGCAACCAAATGACTCCGTGAAATGTCCCGGACTTCTAGTGTAGAGTCACTAAACATCAATTGAAACTGAACTCGATGCTGAGATCTGTACTGAAAGGGTGAGGTTCTTGAAACCCACACTAACATTATATACCACGTTTTTCTTCCTGCCTCTGAACATCCATAAGAATTTTACTCCGGAATTAACGATATAATAATGGAAACCAGATAACTAAAACCGGCTACAGGCTTAATGAAATCTAATCAAAAGAACAATCTACGGAGATTTCAGTGTTTGCAATTGCCTGGATCTCCTAGAGGCAGATTCACACTGCTCTTCGACTTCTTGTTTATAAAAATCAGCAAAGGTATAAAAGTTAAGTAATCGTTTCTGCTTCTAACCAAGGAGAGTGAATTTTCAATGCCAATTTAAAATATTCGTTACGTCAAAAAATGCTTTTATTGCAACATTTTATTCCACTAGTTAGCATATTGTATCATAAACTTCAAAATTAGTTCATAAGCAGCCATCTCCGGTTTAAATACGTAGTAAAACGTATATATGATATATATACGTTTGCAAAACTAGTAGTGTTCGTCACTCAAACTCCGATAAAGCCCTGCCCACGGTCAGTAGAGGACACCGATGGGCTTGGAAAGGCCACCGTCTGTCGGATGGGACGTTAAGCCGTGGCCCCGTGTGCGGGAGAGCCATACCCTGTGCACGTTAAAGAACATTCTGGATGGTCTTGACGGGAGACTGTTGGGAGACAGACGGGCTACCATCTGTCTCCCAACAGCTGTTCCAGTGTGTCTCCTCCCCCAACCTTCTCTGAGCCATCGGGGTCCATGTGACCTGGCCATTTAGCCCATGGTGTGCAAAAAAGTGCCGCTCAGAGGTAAAACAACCCAACCCGATAAAGTTCAATATGTCCACTCAACGAAAATACTATTGTAAATCTCGTTATCTCCAATATGGGACTTTCAAACGATCTGGTGCATTGCAGTTTCTTGATATTCTTTTATTTCTTAAGGCGGTGCAAGCATTTCAGTATTATGTAATGGTATCGTATTACTCAGTTGACATTATATTGATTTGATGATGAAATTTAAAGTAAACAGAACAATTCTGTCATTGATTTTGTTAAAGTAGTCAATTCATTCGCAGTTATTTTCTGCTTAAAAATATATGGGCGGAAAAATTAAGAAACCAATTGGAGAGGCGAGAAGAATGCCATCAATAGGTTTCAAAACATTACTGAAATTTTTAGATTGGGAATAGAATGTCTTGTCAGACTGGAAATGAGCTTTTTTAAAAGTTACAAATAAGCCAGCTAACTGGCATTTGAATCCTTTCAGTCCCGAAATAATTTATTTCATCTGGCAATGTCTGGAGGATGAAGTTATTAGAACGTTACGAGAATCCCATAATCGCCAGAGTCAATTATTCTTCCTAGTCTGGGATTTTGTTTTCGGAAAAGAAAATTTTACATCAGAGAAAAGAAAAACGGAAGTACTTTACTTAAACTTCCTGAATTTAACGTAAGTACTCCTAATATCTAAGATTAAAAAATAAATAAATAAATACCCCCTCAAGCAGCTGCTTGCCACAGAGGTCTGACAGGAGTCTGTCAGTTTATATGCCATAGTAGAAGGTCTGAGAGGATGGCAGGACCACAGCAGAAAAACGACGCAAACAGCCATGCCTTATCCGGGCTCGAACCCAGTCTAAGATTACCAAGAAAGTAAACTTTAGTTCAGTTCAGTAGAAGTGTATAGTAATTTTTTGGAACATACGGAATATATTGTAGAGTTTGGAACTGTACATCCATGATTCTGGTTTTGTTCACACTGGTTGAATAACGTTTTCCAGCTTCGTAAAGCTGTTAGGTATTCATTTGGGACAAATACTTCGTTTTTATCATAATTTATTATTCATTTGCATATTTAACTGAAGAGAATCTCGTTTCGCTTTCTCAACTGAAGCAACGAGGATCAAGTAAACCACAACGTGAAGAAAAGAAAGATCCATGCTTTGAAAAACTCGAAAAACTGCTTCCTGTTCTTTCATTCTTTAGCATGCATTATATTGAATATACTATGAGCTTAAGGATTTTGGTTTTTCTGGCGACTGGTTGAGAAATTGTAGATCACTGACATAGTTTTTAACTGCAGATTTTCATTCCAGTTTTGATTGCAAATGGATGTTTAATAAGAATTATCTCATAAAAAATATTTAATTTTCGTATTTAGAGGCTTTTATAACCTTGTTGACTATTTGCAATTGAAAACCATTTATTATTATAAAATATACACCATAACAGAATATTTGAAAAAGTATGAAGAACAGTGAACTCATGGTAATATATATCAGTGAATTGATCGTAAATATACTGATGGCAGGGCTCAATCTCGGGGGGGGGGGGGGGAGGGTATGAGAGAGAAAGAGCCATGTCCCCACCCCTAGAAATTTTTGAATTCTTTTTAAAATCTGTAAAACGAGAGGAAAATCTTATCTCTTCCCCCATCCTAATCTCCTAGGTAGAGTTTTTCTACCCCAGGTCAGTCTGATCGGGTATTTTAGCAATGTTTGAAATAGAATAGATTCTGATTTCACTGTGGCATGCAATTTCGGCCACTGACATAATACCACTTTCGGCACTATAGCAATTTTATTTTTGGTGAGAACCCGACAATTTAGGCATTAAAAATGTAATAGAGAAACGTTATTTACTAACGAAATGCAACCTTAAAGACAATCAATGACTATCGTTCAGCAAATGCGACAGCTTTCGCATTCTTTTGTTGCAGTTGATGATGAGGCTTCAGATTGTCGCCTCGCCACTCACGGATGAATCATCGTTTACTCGATTACCTCCCTCCATCCCTGAATCACGATTTCACATCACGTGCCAATCGCATCCAAGTGTCAGCTGCTGAGGAATAAGACAGAAGGGAGATCTCGTTTCCAATTCTCTTTGTTGCAACATCCATGCCGCAAAAAAAAACTGTTTGCCCTCGCTTTCAACAATTAGGTAGAGGGGTGTATAGAAAAATCTTGTATCCCTTCGTATAAAGGAAGATATGGTTTTTACAAACTCGCCTAAATAACTGCAAATCCTGTCTCCGAAAAACTCCCTGCCCTGTCCTTGGTTGGGCGGGGGTGGCTCAGCCGGTAGCGCGCCAGGCCAGTAATCTGTAGTTCCCAGGTTCGAGTCCCAGATGGGTCAGCGTTGAGATTTATATCCGCAAAATTCCCCGTCCTGCCCACGGTCAGTAGGGGACACCGATGGGCTTGGAAAGGCCGCCGTCCGTCGGATGGGACGTTAAGCTGTGGCCCCATGTGCGGGAGAGCCATACTCTGTGCACGTTAAAGAACACGCTGGATGGCCTTGACGGGGGGCTACCATCTGTCTCCCAACAGCTGTTCCAGTGGGTCCCCTCCTCCAACTTTCTCTGAGCCTTCGGGGTCCATGTGACCTGGCCATTTAGCCCATGGTGTGCAAAAAAGTGCCACTCAGAGGTAAAACAACCCAACCCAACTTTCAACACAGTTCTCATTAATTTTGTCAATGAAGACAAAATCGCAACCACTATGCTTGCCGCGTCATCAGATGTACCCGGATGACTGGCAGTAGCTTCGGCATTGACACAGATTTCATCAATACCCTTCGTGTTGACATTACAATCAAGTATCTTTTCCACATTGCAATAACTAACTTTATTCACCACAAGCAGTTATCACTTACTTTGCTATTACAGACAATCTCATCCGCTATGCCTGGTGGGGCGGGGGTGGCTCAGTCGGTAGCGCGCCAGGCTCGTAATCTGTAGTTCCCAGGTTCGAGTCCCAGCTGGGTGAGCGTTGAGATTTATCTCCGCAAAATTCCCCGCCATGCCCACGGTCAGTAGGGGACACCGATGGGCTTGGAAAGGCCGCCGTCCGTCGGATGGGACGTTAAGCCGTGGCCCCGTGTGCGGGAGAGCCATACCCTGTGCACGTTAAAGAACACGCTGGATGGCCCTTGACGGGATGCTACCATCTGTCTCCCAACAGCTGTTAAAGTGGGTGCCCTCCCCCAACCTTCTCTGAGCCTTCGGGGTCCATGTGACCTGGCCATTTAGCCCATGGTGTGCAAAAAAGTGCCGCTCAGAGGTAAAACAACCCAACAACCGCTATGCCTGCTACGTCACCAGATTCATCTGGCTCGCTAGCAATAGCCCCGGCATTGACATACACTTTATCGATACACTCTGTGTTGACTTTAAAATCAAATGTCTTTCTCTCATTGCAATCACTAACTTCATTCACTAATTCAACAGAATTATCGTTTACCTTGTCATCATAGACAATTTCGGCCATTATATATGCTATGACGACAGATGTGTTCGGCTCACTAGCAGTAGCTCCGGCATTGATAGACATTTCATCAATATACTCTCTGCTATTATTGCAATCAAATACATTTTATCATTACACTTACTTTATTATTTTTTATCATTACACTTACTAATATTATGAAAATTACTATTGCTGGGTCAGCGTTGAGATTTATCTCCGCAAAATTCCCCGCCCTGCCCACGGTCAGTAGGGGACACCGATGGGCTTGGAAAGGCCGCCGTCCGTCGGATGGGACGTTAAGCCGTGGCTCCGCATGCGGGAGAGCCATACCCTGTGCACGTTAAAGAACAAGCTAGATGGCCTTGATGGGAGGCTACCATCTGTCTCCCAACAGCTGTTCCAGTGGGTCCCCTCCCCCAACCTTCTCTGAGCCTTCGGGGTCCATGTGACCTGGCCATTTAGCCCATGGTGTGCAAAGAAGTGCCGTTCAGAGGTAAAACAACCCAACTATTATTATTTACTACTTTGCATATTGCTATACCCACTTTAGATGAATCACCAGTGGCCTCTGCTTTAATGGCATCAATTAAAGCAAGCCCTTATCCGTACTAAGTCGAATAGTAAATGTTTCTCTTTGCTGTTCAATTTCAACTGTTTCTCGTACTGCTGTGCACGCCTCATCCCAGGATACATTTCCGGTAGGTTTTTGACATCAGCTGCAGAGCACAGCGCCTTCGCAGACATGCCTGTTTTAACAATCCAAACTTTTTTTTCAACAGCAAAATCTCTGCTGCTCAACAGTTCGCCTGCGATTTAGTTCCTCTCGTCCGAATCCATCATTCCGCTTTGCAGCTGCGAAAAGCTTCATTTTATCAGCAAAAACCACGAGGGCCTTACTCCTCAATTAAGTCAGCACAATTTCGGTTTTAGGCCGTGGCCTATCCATCATTATCGCTTCTCGACGCAGCAATCGCGCAAAACAAATCGTGCCGCTCGCTATGATCGACAGATAGTCGATTATGTTCTAACAATCGAATTCCTACTAGTGTTATACTCAGTGTTATGTGTTCGTGACGTGAACTACTGTCATCCACGTTCCCATACTTGTAACCGACTTGGCATAGACAATCACTAACTACAAAACATATAGACTAAACAATAGGCCTTACCATTACCGAAGGGTAGCTTTCCGTCTCCAAGGATACCTGACTTATTCTCGAAATGGTCCAGCCAGATCCTCGTTGCCTCCCGCTGAGAAGTATTCTTGACACTGCATGCTTCCAGCGTTTCTCACACCTTGACAAAAGTGATCCCGTTTGGTGAAAGGCACAATGCAGTTGACTTCTATGGAGAGTCACGCAGAGAATTTCTTTTTCTCTCCGCACTTGAAAGACATCTACATCTCCTTTTACTGGGACTTGATCACTGGTACCGAAGCTCTTTTCACACATGTCCCACTGCTGACTCCAATGTAGCAGGTTGTCGTCTTTTCTCTCTTCCCCCCTCCTTGTGTGTGAGCATTTACGTCTGGTACTTTCTACTGCTAACTTGGGATGTCAGGATTGTACTACTGGGTTGCAAAAATAACTGGACTCTACTAATATGCATACCATATACACTGAGATGCAGTTTATTAGGTATACATACCTGGTAGCATGCTGCTCATCCTTTTCCCTTCAGAACAGCCTGAATTCGTCGGGACGGATAACTTAAAAGTGCTGGATGCGTTGTGCAGGAATGTTAAATTGTGTCATGCAATTGTTTCAAATTGGACTGTCTCGCTGCAAACAGCCCTTCCCACCTCCTCACATTGAGCTCATCCCGAAGATGCTCGATAGTGTTTAGATTTGGGGACTGTGCAGGTTAATGAAGCAAGGAAAACTCGTTGTTATATTCCTGGAACGGTGACGATACGTGCCTTGGGAGCAAGTGCATTACCATGCTGAACGTGTCCTTCCGAGTGAGTATAAACTAGCCATGAAGGGATGAACTTGGTCAGCAAAGACGTTCAAATACAGTCTGGCGTTCAGGTGTTCTTTGATTGTTATCAGGGAACCTAGTGATACCCATAGAAGATACCTCTCTCCCTCGGGTACCCATCGGGGTACCCAGAGCAAAATATTTGCAAAGAAAACATTCCTCACACCAAACATGATAGTCCCATGGCCTCATGTTGCCTGTGCAAAATTCTGATCATTCCATCAGCATGATGTAAAAGGAACCTTGATTCGCCCGACTATGCTACCATTTTCCAGCCATCAACGGTCCAGTGACGATGCTCCTGCACCCACTGGAGATGCGCCTTCGAGTTCTTCACTGACGTCATCAGCACTCGACAGTGTCGGCGGCTGTTGTAGCCCATTTGCGACAAGGTTCGATAGGTACTGCCTTCGGAGATGACCTTCTGCACACCAATGTTTATTTCTGCTGTGAGTTGCCTGGTTCTGGGCCGTTTGTTCGATCGCTCGATTGTCGGCTCTCTCCTTTGAATCCTCTTATTCACAAGGTGTTTTTGTCCACAGGATCGCTAATCACCGGCAGGTTTTTGCTTTTCGAGCAATCTGGGTAAATCCTTGAAACGGTTTTGCGTGAAAAACTCAGGAGACGGCCATTTGGGAGGTGCTAGAACCGGCACGCCTAGCATCAACTACAATGCCACGCTCAAAGTCACTCAAGACGCCCGTCTTGCCCATTCTGACGCTCAATCTAACTCTGATGCTCGAAGAGAGCATTTGTCCGATTTATACCGCTCACAACGGTCACATGATGTATCACATGTTGGAATGAATATTTTACGAGGAGTGGTATACCTAAACAGCTGGCATCTCAGTGTACGTAGGTACACTTTATTTTACGCTTCAAATCATAGAGAGCACTGATAAATATATTCACTAGCTATAGGCACTGCCGCCTGGCAAGTCACTAATTAGCCAGATTCCCAATCCTACTACAAGGGTATGGGAGGAGAGTGTTGGAAAGGAGAGAGGGGGTTGCAAGACTCATTCACCAATCCTTTTTGGAATGCAATTCCGAGTGCGGGATTTGTTTAAACACATACTACGACAAGAGCTTCTCTTCTTGTTGCTAGGCAAGGACTTGGTGGAAAATGGCGCTCCTGGCTCACCTTTTCCTATCGAGTTCCTACGCTTATTTTTTAATATTTCACGTTATCAGCATTAAGGGAAAAATGGTAATTTTATTTTGTTTTCTATTATTCGCATTTTCAGCAAATGAAAACAATTTCAGAAACCACACGATTGTGTAAGCATTCAGTTATTTTTTCCCAACAAGTTTGAGGAGAAATTCTCAATCAGATTTCGCGATGTAGGAAAGTTTGGTCAGATTATTTTCGTATTATCCCTGACTACGATATTTTTTTTTAAATCTGTCATTAATAATTAGCGGAAGAAAAAGAATAGTAACTAGTAAAGTATTTTTACTGCATCATTAAAAATTCTTTACAGGAAAACAATTTCTTCGAACTGGTAACAGTGCATTTCACAGAAACTGGTGTTGAAAGGATAACATCATTTTGAATTATTCAAGAATTACGAACATAATAGACACTACGAATTGAATGCTACTTTACTGAATTTTCAATTTGTCCAGTTTTTTTTTTCATTTTGGCTTTCGTACCATTCTCCTCCGAAAAAGAACATATATAAGTGATACAAAAGAAAAAACATCACGTGTTAAGGTGAAAAGCAGAAAAATAACTCCACAGAATTAATATTATATAATATGCCCCATAATGTTTACACAGTAGATTTTTCATATTTATTTTGAGGAAATTCATATTTTTCTCTTTATTTTGTTTTTAATTAGTTTTCAAAAGAAAAAAACGAGCTAATGCTTTTATTTTGTCATCTGTAGACACTCAGCTTTTTTCGTAGATGAATGACATATTACGATTCGCACTCTCCGAATCTTCCACATGCTAGAATTGCGCCCTCTAACGGTGGAAAAAGGTAGAAAAATCCAAAATTCTTAAACGAACATTTCAAACGATTTATTTGTGATTAAGAAACAAAAACAAACTAAACTTCTGGTGGTACAGTCGCTCAAAAAAATATCCGAACACTAATGGTTGATTACAGAATTCACAAAAAATATCTGGCAACGATTTTTTTAGAAATGAGTGATCTGTACACGAAGGTTGGCAGATCACTCATTTCTAAAAAAATCGTTGCCAGATATTTTTTCTTAATTCTGTAATCAACCTTAGTGTTCGGATATTTTTTGAGCGACGGTAGAGTGTCATTTTCAAGTTGTTTACGTTGGAAAAAATGATTTGACCCCTTAATAATAAAAAAAAAAAAAAAAAAAAAAAAAATCCCCCCCACCAAAGCAGCTGCTTGCAACAGAGGTCTGACAGGAGCCTGTCAGTTTATATGCCATAGTAGAAAGTCTGTGAGGATGGCAGGACCTTAGCAGAGAAACAACACAAACGTCCATGCCTTGATCTGGGGCTCGAACCCAGGTCCCTTAGATCAGTAGCCAAGCGCGTTAACCACTCGGCCACGGGACGGCTTGATCCCTTAATACCAAGGGTAATAGTGGTAAAACGCAATATTTTTACATTAAAAGTTTATTCAAAAATTATTTTTGTGTTTTATAGGTATTAATGAAATATTACTCTTTTAATCTGTTAGAGACTATAAAAAGCAGAAAATAAACAACGTCACTTCTTTGTTGAAACAAGCAGCCCAAATTTTCTAGAGGTGATATATTATTATTTGAGTTTTTTATTAGCTGTACATTTTCTACACTTCTTAGGGGAAGCAAAATTTCTTCCATAATGAAGCATTCGAGTGATCCTGTTTGGCATTTTATGAATTAAATATTGATCACTTTAAAGTGAAAGTTTTAAATCGCATACATGCTATAAACAAGTGCTTTTGATCAGACGCATAAGCCTAATGTGGATTATTTGAAATTTAACCATCTGGTAATATATGAAGGAATAACACTCTCGAATTGTTAGAGCAAATAATAATAATTAACCCCTTATTCTGGGCACTTAAAAAAATATTAAACGCAGCACCCCGATCTCATTTTATTTTGCAGTACTTCTGACCGTCTTTGGTTCATTACACGTAAAAAATCATTTGTGCATTCATTTTCGTGAATAAAAGGCAGAAATGTATCCATTTGAATCTTTAATGCTCTCTCAATGAATTCATGAATTATATGAAAATATTTTCAGGTTTATAAATTGCATTAAAAGAAATACAGACTTCTGTAACTCTGAAACATTCCTAAAACTTTAAGTGGGCAAAAGTGGAAAGCATTACTAATAACTGTATAGTGAAGAACTAACTTTGCATATTTTTAATGGAATGAGAGCAATGCAAGAAAATCACCAAAAAGTAAACCTGAACATTCTGTCCAACAGAAGAGGTAAGGACAGGAAATTTCCCAATATTTCGTTCTCTGGCTATTACTCTATTTGAGGTAAGTTTTAGAAATCGTGGAAAAGTACGACGTAGTATTCAAATGAAGGATAAATGAATAAAATTAATTGATTACTTAGTTTTAAATATATTACTACAAGCAAATAAATACTTTTGAATGCAAATGTTTGCATTTAGACATTTCCATTTGAAATGGGCTGCTGCGTTTTGCCCGATTTAGAGAAAGAGGAGACTAGATAAGGTTTAGGAGGAATGAAATTATATTAGTAGATTGATTTTTAACGATTGAATTACAGTACCTTTCGATCTTTAAGAATGTCGTTAAAACTTCCTAAATTTGAAACATTTTCTTTCTCTTTGGTGTTTGAATTCCCTGTTTCTATGGGGGCGGGGGTGGCTCAGTCGGTAGCGCGCCAGGCTCGTAATCTGTAGTTCCCAGGTTCGAGTCCCAGCTGGCTCAGCGTTGAGATTTATCTCCGCAACAATTCCCCGCCCTGCCCACGGTCAGTAGGGGACACCGATGGGCTTGGAAAGGCCGCCGTCCGTCGGATGGGACGTTAAGCCGTGGCCCCGTGTGTGGGAGAGCCATACCCTGTGCACGTTAAAGAACACGCTGGATGGCCTTGACGGGAGGCTACCATCTGTCTCCCAACAGCTGTTCCAGTGGGTCCCCTCCCCCAACCTTCTCTGAGCATTCGGGGTCCATGTGACCTGGCCATTTAGCCCATGGTGTGCAAAAAGGGGCGCTCAGAGGTAAAACAACCCAACCCTGTTTCTAAGCTGTTAAAGACTGGTGTTGAATTTTTGGTTATCTAATTTTGCCTACTGTGTAAAAAAATTTTTTTTCATTCCAACTAGATTATTACATTTACTTATAATCCCGATCAAATTGCCCTTTGATCTTGGAGTTGATTTCTTTACAATACATCTAAAATGCCAGGTTTAATGTTTGTGTCTGGCAACATAATTAAAATAATTATGCACTACATGAATAATATAATTTATAAAACAGGCTTTCTAATTTCTAAAACATGTTATGACTTTTTAACCTCCTTTTCCACCTATATGCCAGAGAATTTAATGTTTCGATACTACAAATTAGTTCAGAGGCGGTTCCGGGATTTTTTTTTTTTTTTTTTTGAGAGGGGGGCTTCAGAAACTTAAAAAGCTTAGTCTAATGGAACTATGCAATGGTTATAGTTGACTCCTTACCTTTTTTTAAGGGGAGAGTGAGCCTGAGGTGATTAGAGAGATCGCGAAAAAAACGATGAAATTCATTGCACTAACATATATCACTTGGTAGATTTACAGATAGCTACGGAATACTCATTACATTTTTTTCACTTTAGGGGTAAAATCTAGTACAGAATCAATTTCCATACAATAGATCCTGCTTAGAGAATGGCTTAGGGAACGCAAAAACAATTAAGTTAAAGCAGTTCCTTTTATAGCTCAGAAAAGGTGAAAAGAAAAAGGAAAGTATTTAGAACAACGTTGATAATTGCGGATGTGGGAGCTGGATTTTGAAAAGCGCAAAAAATCTTGTTTTTGAATTCTCGTGTTTATGTTAGTAGGTATACTTGAAACTTTCCTATTGAAATAGAGTCTAATTAAAACATCTTATTTCGTTACTTGATAAAGATAGCTGATAAAATTATCTTTCAGCTTCAAAAAATGAGGCAATTAAACCTTAATGAGTCTCTTGTGCTTAATCAAATACATATACATGGATGCAAACGGGTTAATGTGTATTTATCTTAAACAGTAGGTAGCAGATGTTGCTAGCAAATGAATTGAGTAATCCTCGGTGCAGTTATTTATGTCTAAGCTTAAAATGAGCCATTTCTTTGAAACACGTTAAAATTTTTAAAAGAGCTCTTAATGTGAAGAAAAAACTTATCAGGAACAGAAACTAAACATAATTTTGGAAACAAACACTTCCTCTGTTTGCTTTTTCAAACTCATTCCTATAATGAACAGGTAATAAAATAAAGCAGTTTGACCACAAAACGATATTGTTAATTATAAAAAATTGCATCGCAGATAGCAAACTGAAAAAAAAAAGAAGAAAAGTAATCCGATTTTAATGAGTCTCTTGTGTTCAGTCAAAAGATTATAGGATGCAAATGCATTCATTTGGATTACATAAAGCAGGCCTGGGCAAAAGGTTTGGTTGAAGGGCGGCATAGAAAAAGAAATGGAATGTCGGGAGGCCAGATAAATAATGTATAATCAATAACGTATATATTTAATATATAATCAATAATTTAATATTAATAGCAATGTAATTAAATTTAATTGTTTTAATGAGAATTAAGTGAAGTTGAACAAAAAGTCCAGTTTCCCTGAAGTTGGACTTTTTGTCCTCTATACGTTTTTATTCTGTTTTACAAATTTGCCATCAGAAGCTTGAGTAGCGCAAAAAGAGTTTGCGGGCCAGATGCGACCAGCGGGCCGTAGTTTGCTCAGTCCTGACCTAAGGCAGCTACTCAAGGAGGTAATCACGTGTCACATGGGAACGGTGGTTGGCTCACTCGGTAGCTCGCAAGGCTCGTAATCTGCAATTACTATTCGAGTTCCAATTGTGCCAGTTTTGAGAATTTCAAAGAGCACGTCAAAGATAATGCTGGATGACCTTGACGGAGGCTTCATCTGTCTCATAACAGCTCTGCAGTCGTTTCCCTACTTAACTCTGATCCCTTGGGGTCCTTGTAACTGAGCCAATGTGTACACAAAAATGCCCCTCAGAGGTCCCAATCCTCGGTCCCAATCCTCGGTCCAGTCGGTTTAAGGAAATTTGTGGATAACGGATAATCAGGAAAAAAATGCAAAGTGAAACCCAGCAAAAATATATTTTTGTTGAAAAAATAAAATAAAAAACCACTAGACGACTGCACATCGCCTCTGGGGCATTTTTGAAATCTCGTTTTCAAAGATAGTGAAGTTTTCCGTTTATGTACTTTTTCGCTCCTCAAGTTTTGATTAGATCTAATGAACGATTTAATAAAATGCAAATAGTAGTATTTTATTAGCAATTATACAACTTAAGAATTATTTGTCTTTTATTCCTTGAAATGAAAAGGTCGCTTTTCTCACATCCCTCTGAGAAAAGGGGTCAGACTGTTGATGTCAGTGCAATATCTTTTGACACTCAACCACCGAAATTTCTACCGTAAACGGATCACTTGCAACATTCTTTGAATGTTTCGCGTTTCCATATTTAGCCTATCAATGTAAATTAAAACTTCCTAAGGATTTGAAAAATGCGAATTTTATTATTTCATTAGTATTAATAGGACAAAATAAATTTCCTAATTAGCTTTTAAAGCAGAAAAGCTTAATTTCCTCATCCATACGGAGTTACCAGGGTTGTTGCCATTGGGCTTCACATTCCACCAACCAAATTACGAATTTCTAGAATAAATACATCGTTTATTATATTCGTTTAGAATTTTACAGCTTTCAACTTTTTTCGATATTAGAATGCGTAATTGTAGATTTTAGTAAATTTCGGAAAGTGCGAATCGTAATATTTCATCGATAACCAACCAACCAAAAAATAGTTTTTAATTTATCTTTAAAAACAAAAAAAAAATTGATGTCTACAAGCAACAAAATGAAAGCATATCTCGTGATTTGTTTTAAACGAGATAAAAAAAAGGCTGAAAAATATCAAACGCAATATGAAATTACGATTTTTCTTCCTTTATTTTTACCACTTCCCATTAAAAGGCCCATAATTAAATATATATATAATCTTGCCCGCTTCAATATCAAATTCATAATTCAATATTCTAGATATAAAGAAATAAATGGAAGATATTCTTATGAAATGATCTGCCTATTGGAATGGGGCGGGGGTGGCTCAGTCGGTAGCGCGCCAGGCTCGTAATCTGTAATTCCCAGGTTCGAGTCCCAGCTGGGTCAGTGATGAGATTTATCTCCGCAAATTTCCCGCGCTTCCCACGGTCAATAGGGGACACCGATGGGCTTGGAAAGGCCGTCGTCCGTCGGATGGGACGTTAAGCCGTGGTCCCGTGTGTGGGAGGAGAGCCATACCCTGTGCACGTTAAAGAACACGCTGGGTGGCCTTGACGGGAGGCTACCATCTGTCTCCCAACAGCTGTTCCAGTGGGTCCCCTCCCCCAACCTTCACTGAGCCTTCGGGGTCCATGTGACCTGGCCATTTAGCCCATGGTGTGCAAAAAAGTGCCGCTCAGAGGTAACCCAACAACGCCTATTGGAAACTAACTTGTTCAAGGAGTTTGACCTTCAGTTCCATTAATATTTCTCCTCGATATCTGAAAAATCTCGAGAACGCTATATAGTACACATTAAATATCTTATTACGCGATTAGTTTTCATTGAAAATAATCGAATATTTTTGACTCTAGAAAGTGCAGCAGCAACTTAGAAAATCTTTCACAAACGGGAAAGCAATGTTCGTAGAATAAATTTCCAATACAAGATACGAATCGACTTTTCACTCGAATCACCGTTCAGTTCTTCAGGGCATGAGCATATTTTTGCTTCCTCCTCCCAACGAAATCCGTCTTTACAATTCAATCCAATCCCAGTGGACCCCAGCGCGAGCGTCTCAGAAGAGAAGTCACGAGGAGGGGAGCTGTGGACTTTCGCCGCCTCTTCCGAAGCATCATACATCATTCGCGCAATGTCAGGTGCGCTAAGTTGGATATTGATCTGCAACACTGCAGCCGAACCCAGAAGCTTCCAAGGAAAGTATCATATCATCACGTTTAGTCATGCTAACACAGAACCGAAGGTTTAGAAAAAGACTGATCATTTACGCTATGTATTGAGAGGATTTCTCACTCAAAAATTTGGTGCAGTTTTTCCTATAAATGTAATTTACATAAAGTATGACAAGAAAAATAATAAGAAGTGTTTACTTGAGATTAACAGCGATGTACTGGGACTTCCATTTAATAATATATTAACTAAATTTGCAACAACACGTTTTTTGCACAGGAGATTAATCAATGTATGGATATAGTGTATATGCCTAATGGTTCTACGGAACACTCCAGTGCATTGTGTCAGGAGTCGCTGTCAGGAGAATTCGGAACTCTCCACGGTTTGCTGACTTAAAGAAAGAAAAAAAGTTTTAAAACTAGTTCTTTTAAACAGGAATTCGACTTGGACTTGAATTTTCAGCGTAACACCTGATGTCTAGGGGGAAACTGTAGAAGTAGAAATTTGGAACCTGAAACATGGAACCACTTTTTTTGGCTTCCCCCATTTTATTTAGTTCGTCATTTCCAAAACAGGAATTTAATTACTACACCAATTGTTAAAACAGATCTCTTTTATGTAGCAGATGTCGGCCAGTATAATTCCCAAAATCTTGACGGTTAGTCTCAAATTTTTACCCACGGGTGTCCCTTATGGCACCTCATATTGTGGTTAAAATTAAAATCCTTACCTACAGTAGAACATGATTTAGAACTTCGAATCCTTTATGAACCACTGATATTTTGCATTTAACATTTTTGACCGTTACCTAACTACCCAAATATTTAACCATTCGATTCCAAATTTCAACTTCTGCTACATGTTCTTCTTGCCACCTTACGTTACGCTGAAAATCAAGTCCCTCTTTATGACAGAACTCAAGTTCGAGTTTAAAACAATTTTTATTTTCATATATCACTGGAGGTAGAAGACAAAGGACACACTGAATCTCAACAGAAAATTTGTTAACACTTAAATCCCTACATATAATAGAACCAGATTTCGTTACCTGGAATCACTTTTATTTTCACTCGTTTTCCTTACTTCGTCATTTCGAAAACTGGAATAACTTTTTACCGTTCTTTTTAGCTCGTTTTTAAAAAGCTCGAGCTAATGTTTCCACTTTATCGTCTATAGGTTTCAATTTTTTTTGTTTTAGAGATATATGAAAAATTCTTTTCGAGTTCGATAGATGCTGATTAAATATTGCGATTCACAGTTTCCGAATTTACCAAAAGTTTTAATTGTTTTATGCAAAGGTGGAAATGTTTGAAAATTGCGAAACTTTACCGAATATTGCCATGATTTATCTGGGTAAGAAATTTGGCAATTTAGTGATGAAGTGTGATGGTTAAGAGGCATGCAGTGTCCGTAATCAGATAGTCAGCCGTTAAGACCATTTCGCATGTTCTTTATCATTCACAGGGTATGACTCTCTGCATACGGAGACACGGCTTAACGTCGCATCCAATGGATGGCCTTTCCAACCCATCAGTGATCTCTTTCTCACCGAGACAAGGTGGTACCCTAAAACTTTACACTTTCGGTGAAACTTTCATCAGGAAACTATTCATTGAGATGAAGTTTCTCATAAATAGTTTTTGATCCAGTCTTACCTTTGTCATCCATTTTTATACACGACCTGGAATAAATTAGCAGCTGCAAGTTGTTTTGCCTCTGAGTAGCCCTTTTGTGTACGCAAAATGGACTAAATGACAAAGTCATAAAGAACCTAAAAGGCTCAGTGCTACGCAGGGAACGGGTATTCATTGGATAGCAGTTAGGACTGGACATGGCATCACGGTTTGACCTCCCTTGCAATGTACTGTTCCTTTTCTCACCGAAGACAAAGCAAGGTGTAGCGAAGATGTCAACTCCCATTGGGGGTTTGAACCTGGAAACATCTGGTAACGAAGCTGAAGCACTCTCATCTGAGCAACACACACCCGAGTATTTAGAAAGATGCTCTTCTGTATTGCATAATAACCTGAGCCCATGACTAAATGGTTTCTATTTGGGGCAGTGTGAGGAGGTGTAAAGTTGCACAGCGAGACATAGTTCTGGTGGATGCTCACATTCCACAACAACGCTCGACTTACTGGAAGGGGAAACACGACACTTTGAAGAGCTTTGAACTGACAGACACGGCATTAAATGAGTCGCAGGAGGGTCGATAACCTCAGCAACTGGCTAAAACCTACAATCGTTCATTATCACTATGTGTCAACGTTTTTTTCGGCAGAAGAAATGGTTTTTCTGGATCCTCAGATGCATGACATAAGGGCTGTTTAGCGTTAAAACCATAATTTTCCATATTTTTCGGCGTCTTGAGAAAATACCAATAATGGGTTGGGTTATTTTACGTCTGAGAACTGCCTTTTTTTGCACACAATGTGGTAAATGGCCAGATCACAAGGACTCGGGGCTCACAGAAGGCTGGGGGAAGGAGACCTATTGGACAGCTCTTAGGAGACAGTAGTCTCTAGTCAAGGCCTTTTTCTCCCATACATTGTGTCACAACTTTACTCCTATCAAAAGGGCGGCGGCCTCTCCAAGCCCATCTGTGTCCCCTACTGACCGAAGGCTAGGTGGAGAGTTTTGCGGAGATAAATCTCAATGCTGGACTAATGATGGATATTAAACCAGCTGAGACCCGAATCTGGGAACTGCAGAATACCAGCCTGTAGCGCTATTGACTGAGCCACCCCGCCCCTACCAATAATAGAGTTGGCCTCTCTGCAAAGTGAAACTTTTGCAGTTAGTTAAAAGCACGTGTTCATCCAGTATGCTGTGAGGCATACTGTTGTTTTTAATGGTTTTATTTTAGGACAACAAAACCATTGAAAATGTTCATAACGCTAAACCACTCGAAGTGCTTTCAGTGTGACGGTAACGAAAGCGCTTATTATATTTCTGACTGTTGATGAAATCATGCAACACATTTTTTGTCAAAAGGTGTGAGGGAAGAGGGTTTAAATAACAGCTTCATGACTCACAGTATCGAGATTGGTTCTCTAGACACTATGCGTCACGAAGTTTAAGAATTAAATTGATAAACTCCACAGTAGTTAACGAGAGTGGCAACTGAATTGTTGGATTGCTTTACCTGTGAACGGAACTTTTTTTGACACACTGGGCTAAATGATTAGGTCACAAGGACTCCGATGACTCAGGGAAGGTTGGGGGAAGGAGATCCAGTGGACAACCGTTGGGAGGCAGATGGTAACCTCCAGTCAAGGACATCCAGCATGTTCTTCAATGTGTAAAAGATATAACTCTCCTGCACAAAAAATTCACACTTTTTCGGTTTTTCCTACGTCTAAGTAAATGTAGATGGAATAAATGCATTCTTTTATTATATTTTATAGAAAATTATAAAATTAATTTCGAAAATCTGCTTTTAAAAACTTAACATAATTTGAATATTTAAGAGTGTTAAGTTTATAACTGTTATAACAAATACATTAAGTTATTAACAGTATTTTTATAACACTATAAAAAATTTAGCGAACAAATTATGTGGAGATGCTAGATATTTTTATTATTTTTTTACCATAATAAGCTGGTTGATTATTTGCGATTAGACAGTGCATCATTCAGAATATTCCACTTTTAGTTCCTTCCCAAAATGGAAAAAAAAGCAAAAAAAACCAAAAGCTATTGTTTTCACTTTATCATCTATGTGTAAGTCTGTAGAAGATCGGGGAGAGAGCAGTTGATACCGAGGTTGTGGGTTGTTTTACCTCTGAGCGGCACTTTTTTGCACACCATGGGCTAAATGGCCAGGTCACATGGACCCCGAAGGCTCAAAGAAGGTTGGGGTCCCACTGGAACAGCTGTTGGGAGACAGATGATAGCCTCCCGTCAAGGCCATCCAGCGTGTTCTTTAGCGTGCACAGGGTATCACACACGGAATACGGCTTAAAGTCCCATCCGACGGACGGTGGCCTTTCAAAGCCCATCGGTGTCCCCTACTGACCTGGGCAGGGCGGGGAGTTTTGCGGAGATAAGTATCAACGCTGACCCAGCTGAGACTCGAACCTGGAAACTACAGATTACGAGCCTGGAGCGCTACCGACTGAGCCACTCCCACCCCAGATACCGAGGTCTCATAATCTGCTATTCCGGTTTCGAGTCTCAATTACGTCTGAGTGGAAGATTTTCTCGACCAATTCCGGTTTTGCCTTTAGTTAAAAAGAAGACACTGATGGACTTTAAATGTCTAACTTCCATCAAACGAACTTTAAGCCGAGGTTCATGTGCAGGAAAGTCATAATCTATCAAGTCATAATCTTTTAAGAACATGCTGGATGGCCTTGACAGAAGGATTCCTATTATCTCCTAATAGTTGTCCTGATAGAAATACATTTTCCTTGTCTGAGCCCTTCAAGTCCTTGTCGTGTAGCATTTAGTCCATTCTGCGCAGAAAATATGCCGCTCAGAGGTAAAACAACTCAAGTCCCTCTTTAGAGCCCACGGTCAGTAGGGGATACCGATGGGTTTGGAAAGGCCGTCGTCCGTCGGATGGGATGTTAAGCCGTGGCCCCGTGTGCGGGAGAGCCATACCAAAATGCCATACCAATTTCAATAGCACGTTAAAGGACACGCTGGATGGAATTGACGGGAGGCCTTGGGTTGGGTTGTTTTACCTCTGAGCGGAACTTTTTTGCACACCATGGGCTAAATGGCCAGGTCACATGGACCCCGAAGGCTCAGAGAAGGTTGGGGGAGGGGACCCACTGGAACAGCTGTTGGGAGACAGATGGTAGCCCCCCGTCAAGGCCATCCAGCGTGTTCTTTAACGTGCACAGGGTATGTCTCTCCCACACACGGGGCCACGGCTTAACGTCCCATCCGACGGACGGCGGCCTTTCCAAGCCCAGCGGTGTCCCCTACTAACCGTGGGCGGGGCGGGGAATTTTGCGGAGATAAATCTCAACGCTGACCCAGCTGGGACTCGAACCTGGGAACTACAGATTATGAGCCTGGCGCGTTACCAACTGAGCAACCCCCGCCCCTTGACGGGAGGCTACCATCTGTCTCCCAACAGCTATTCCAGTGGGTCCCCTCCCCCACCCTTCTCTGAGCCTTCGGGGTCCATGTGACCTGGCCATTTAGCCCATGGTGTGCAAAAAAGTGCCGCTCAGAGGTAAAACAACCCAACCCAACCCTCTTTAGAGATCATTTTTTTTTGGTTAGAGACAAATGGAGAAACCTTTTTGTGGTTGGACTGCTATCAAGGAAATATTTTAATTCTTACTTTGCGAATCTTTCAATAGCTTTAGGTTCCACCGTCAGAGGCCGCTGAAGCTTAAAGATGGCAAAAGTTTCAACAAATATTGCAAACGATCTATTCAAGCTCGAAATTCGGATGTTAGAGTGTGCTATTCAAAGGCTTTATATTGACATCAGCAATTTGCCCCTTAATCCCAGAAGGCGAAGAAATGCAACATTTTTGTTTAACTGAAGAATACAAAATAGTTTTTGTGTTGTATTGATGATAGAAATGAAATGTTACTATTTATATTTTCTGAATAATTCTTTAGTTTGAAATTTCGTGGTTAGAGAGTTCAAAGTAGAAAAATGGGAAACTTCATTCTTGTTTAATTAGCATTCCTTAGTTGCCAAATGCGCTTTGCTGTTCTTTTATCTTTTTGTCATTCACTCATTTCGGTTGACTAAGCAAATTTACCTATACGCATGGGCTGTGGTTGTTTTATTTCTGAGCATCACTTTTTTTCCACACAATGGGATAAATGACCAGGTCATGAAGACCACAAGGGCTTGCAAAATTTCCCCGCCCTGGCCACGGTCAGTAGGGGACACTGATGGGCTTGAAAAGGTCGCCGCCCGTCGGATGGGACGTTAAGCCGTGGCCCCGTGTGCAGGAGAGCCATACCCTGTGCACGTTAAAGAACACGCTGGATGGCCTTGGCGGGAGGCTACCATCTGTCTCCGAACAGCTGTTCCAGTGGGTCCCCTCCCCCAACCATTTCTGAGCCTTCGTGGTCCTTGTGGCCTGGCCATTTGGCCCATGGTGTGCAAAAAAGTGCCGCTCAGAGGTAAAACAATCCAATCCAATCCAAACCACAAGGGCTCAGAAAAGGTTGGAGGAAGATAGCCCATCGGATAACTGTTAAGAGACAGATGGAAGCCTCGCGTCAAAGCCATCCAGTGTGTTTTTTAATATGCACAGAATATGGCTCTCTTCTGGACGCGGGGCCACAGTTTGATGCCCCATCCGATGGGCAGAGACTTTTTTAAGTCCACCAATGTCTCTTTGCTCATCGAGGGCACGGTGGTGGGCCTAATGAAGATAAATCTTAACACAGGAACAATTAGAACCCGGGAACCTGGGAACTGCTGATTTTAAGCCTGGGCTCTATTGACCGAGCCACTCTACCCTAGCAAAGGACGAAGAGGAATATTTCTAGGTGGGGGGGGGGGGGTAGAGGTATATGCCCGTTTATGATTACTTTGGAGGAAGAAACAAATTACTACATTATGATCTTCATGAGTGCTTTCCCATTTACGATTTCCAAAGGGGATAAAAACCATTTATTAGCTCCAGGAAGATGAGGTCAAATTTATTTTACTTTTGAGGGGGAGGAGGCATTGACGGATGTGTAAGAGTTGTTTTTAACGCTATTTTAAGCTTCCGTTTCCAAAGAATACCGCCCTGCACAGAGGTACATATGTTTATATTGTAGATTTATATATATATTTGAAGAGATATTTTCTATGGAGGTTTGGACATGTCGTATCATGTGACTGATGAACAAAGAGGATAAGGGTTGTGCTGAAGCTGCAAGGAGGAGGAGGGAACGACGGCCAAGATGGCAAAGATGAAATGATTTCAGTTAGGAAAGTGGATGCGGAAGAAGACTGAACTGTCTGACGATGCTGGCTGAAGATGAATATAAGTTGAAGTTTCATTAAGAATTAAATTATCTACGTTTCTGAAAGAGTACATTTTTCATATTTAATATTCAAATTAAAATCTTCTTTAACCTTAATATAAAAGAAAAACAAAAAGGTCATCCATAAAAGATTAATTGCTAATTAAAGAAACTGTTAGATAGTAATTCAGTTACAAAACTAAAAAAACCAAAAAAATTATACATCTTACTATTCTCAGGTCAAAACTTATTAAAGAAAAGAATAATTTATTGCTGTTTTAGTAATATCAGTTGTTTGAGAAACTTAATTTTTTTTAAAAATAATTTGAAAATTCTTTTTTTTTCACAATAACGGAAACTTTAATAAGCATTAAAAAGTTTTCTTAAATTGAATTTTATTCAAGTATTTAGAAATTCAAAGCTTGATGCACGCTCATTAGCTTCCTAATTAATTTGTAAAGATGTATTAAAACAACATTACAGTTTAAAAGCATGGCGCTTTTTAATTTAATGCACAAGAAACTACTTAAAACAGTACATACTCCTGATTATATCAGAGTGGAGCTTTTTTTTTACTTCCGTATCAATTAAGTGTTAATCGAATTAAGAAATATACTGCATCTAAATTAGTCTAAAGATAGAGAACTTTGTTATTTGTAGGCAACATGACAGTAAACCACAAATTTTGATACTGTATTAAGTAATATATTAAAAAATAGATATTAAACCTTGAAAGTAACATCGCCTCTGGTGAACATGGGATGCTCATTTTCAAACAGAATGAAGTTTTTCATTTCTGCCTTCCGCACCCTCTAACAATGGAAATTCGAACTCGAAATAACAGTGGAAATTCGAAATGGATGGATTTAGAAAATGCAAATAGTAATTTTTCATTAGTACTTCTAAAACACAAACTTAAATTTTAAATTATCTCTTAAAAAGTTGCATGTTGTTTGCATTGCATGGCATTTCAATTTAATGCACAGGAAACTACTTAATTATATATCCCATTGGGGGTAAGAAGGCAAATCATTATTGTCAATGTAAAATACGTAGCCATAAAACTTTACTCTCTAAAGTTCAGATTTCGAGCATAGATCGTTTGCAATATTCGTTTAAAGATTTTAAATTTTCAAACTTTTGAATCCCTCCCCCCACACACTTTAGAATCCTATAATAGTAGAAATTGCAATAAATGGATATAAAAGAAACGTATTAAACAAATAATATTAAATTAGTACCTACCAACCTCAAAAGGAATTTTTCATTTGCGTTTTTCAACTCCCAGAAGAAGCAAATCATTGCTGATGATGCAAGCCTTATGACCATCACATTCTATCACCAAAATGTCACATTTCTAGTACAAATAGATCGTTTGCAATATTCGATAAACGTTTTGCATGTTCCATCTTTTCCAACCGTTAGAGGATGTTGTTAAAGCTGTTCGTAGATTTGGAAAATGAGAAAAGTAATATTTTATTAATACTTATCACCAAAAAAATATTTATCTCTAAAATAATTGCCATTTCATAGATCGTAGATCCTATAATCATATTCGATATATCGGGTAATAATTTTACCAACCATTTCCATCATAAAGATATGCCTATTTGGCAGGAGTAAGAACAAAATATATAAGTAAACCACCCTTAGGTGGGACCCTAAGGGCAAACATAAGAGAAGCTAAAAATAGCAGTAAAATTGTATAAGAAACCTAAAACGGGTAGGTCTCCTCAGAGAAGGCTACCGTTTTAGGCCTCTTGTACTTATTCAAAACAGTATGATCGTAAAGAATCGGAGAAGAAATAATCTCATTCGGATTATTGCTTACGGCTTCAAAAAATCTTTTCGAGGTGCGTTTTATATGTGTATAAATATATGGTCGATGCCTAGGTCTTATAATTGCCATTTTAAAAATGACATCAACTATATATAATAGTATTATGAAAACTTAAAGGTTGTTGTTTTATAATCTTTCCCAAATATACACATTTACAATCAACTGTGCATTCATCTACGACTTATCCTAAAAAACTCTTATCCAAAATACATTATGTTTATTTGGCACCAAAACCTTTTAATTCTCTACCCGTTAACATTAAAAATGAACCAAACATTTACGCTTTCAAAAGGTTAATATGGGATTGGTTAGTGGATTCTGTTCCACATTTAATTTTATGTCAAATTAGAAATAGCTGGAATGAGACGTAAAATGCTATCTTGGCTGTCTAGTTATCTGGCAGAAAGAAACCGAAAGGTGAAAATAAAAAAAATATGTTATTTCGAATTCTAAGATAGATTTTGGTGTCCTTCAGGGATCTGTTTTGGGTCCTTTATTATTTTTGGTTTATTTCAATGACCTTTGTGATTTAAAATTGTACGGTAGCAATATAACTTTTCCAGATGATATATCTTTAACTTATGCAGGCAAAACGGAAGAATTATTTATGCAAATAAATGATGATCTAAAGAAAATTAAAAATTTGGTTTACTCAAAATAAATTAGTTTTTAACGTTACTAAATCGAAGTATATAAACTTTAGATTACAAGAAAATCGTAAGGATGATTTTATCAACAAACTTTTTTATCATGATTTTAATTGTGATAAGATACATTGTAAATATGTAGCTATCCAGGGTGTTGATTGCTTTAGATATTTGGATGTCTACCTTGATAAAAAAAACTTTCATAGAAAGAAGATATAAAAAATATAATTAAAAACTTGAATATTATGATTTAAATATTTTATAAATTAAAGAATTTCATTAATTTATCAATGTTAAAAATTATACATAATTCATGGGTAAAATCTCATTTGTCTGGGAATTTTTAAAAAAATGGAAACATATATTTCTAATGAGTAATGAATTGGGAAAAATCTATATTTTAAGGTAGGGTTTCTCAACGTGGGGTACTCGGTAAGACTTTTTGGAGTACGCCGTGAGAGCTCAAAAGTCGCTAGATTTAGTAACAAAGTCGCTAAGTTGGTATTATTATACTACAACTATAGTTTTATCTATTATATAAAGGGTACGCTAGTTACATACATATTTCCAGGGGGTACGTTTAGCATAAAAAGTTGACTTGGAAAGGCTACCGTCCATTGGATGGAATATAAGGTCCAGTGTGCAGGAAAGCAATATCCAGTGCGCGTTAAGGAACACGCTGGATGGTCTTGAAGGGACACCTCCAAGTGAGTTAGCCTAAAGTGTTATCTAGTGGGTCCCCTTTCCCCAAATTTCTCTGAGCCTTTGGAATCATTGTGACTTGTCCAACTTAATACCAACTTTGATTATTCTAATACCCTCAAGGTAAAGCAAAGGATGTTAGATTCAATTCAGGTAGCCAGATTACTAATCAAATTGTTAATAGAGGTAGATTATCTGCAAGAAATTGATTTCTTATAGGTTGTAGACCTGTTTTGGGAGTTATAGATTGAGTGTTCCTGTTTTAATTTGATATAAACCAGGACTGGATCCAGAAAATAATAAAAGGGGTAAATTACGCAATACAGCAGGAAAAAAGTGAAGGAAGATGGCAAGATACTGTATTTCCATTGCAATATAATACTTCCGCTCCATTTCAGAGGTATTTAAAAAATTCTTCAAAAATTCATGAAATGCGCACAAGTTTAATCATTTTGCCTCCATTACCTTTACTAGCATTCTAAAGGGGGTAGACATGTCTCTCTTTCCCTCCTCCCTCCTAGATCTGGCCTTAATGTAAATAATTCTTAAAATATGCTTTTAAATATTCTCTGCATATACTAAGCCCACTGCAACAGTCTCCTGCTTTTGGGTACTCTTATCCAATGGTTAATTAATCCCTCCCAAAGTATCATTAAGGTCTTGCCAGCAACTGCATCATATGACCTTATTAGCGAGCAAACGGCATTGCGAACAGCTACCCGTGTTGTATTTTATTCCCATTGTTATACTATAACTATTAGTTTTATCTATCTATACAAGGGGTACGCCAGTTATAAACACATTACAGGAGCTACGTGAAGCATAAAAGGTTAACAACCACTGTTTTAAGGAATCAAGAAAATATTTTGATTAAAAAAAGGGAAATATAATATTTTAACAAGTAATATGAACTTGCAAAATCGGTTTATATTTGGGGCGGAGATGGCTCAGTCGGTAGCGCGCCAGGGTCATAATTTGCAGTTCCCAGGTTCGAGTCCGGCTTGGGATATCATCGAGATTTTTCTCCACTCTGCCCATGTTAGTAAGAGATACCGATGTGCAGGAAAGGCCGCCGCCCGTCGGATGAGACGCTAAGCCGTGGTGACGTATGTGGGACAGAGTCAAACCCTGTGCACGTTAAAGAACATGCTGGATGGACTTGACGAGAGGCCACCATCTGTTTCCCAACAGCTGAATAATGGGTCCCTTTTCCCAAACCTTCTTGGGGTCCTTGTGACCTGGCCATTTAGCCCACTGTAAGCAAAACAATGTCACTCAGATGTAAAATACCCCGTTTAGTTATGCACCAAAAAATGTTTGGACAAAAAATAGAAAATGAGCTAGATTCAGTATATTAATGATTTGTTTTATAAGACCGCAAGTTCTTTTGCAACGAACCGCGGGCTGTGGAGAGTCCTCCTTTATATATTGAAGCTTTTTAGGACGAACTACATCAGTTGATTCGCTCATCCACAATAAGAAATTGCTTAATTTTTTAAACTAGTAACTCCAATATAAAATTAAAATCGACTTCTGGTAATTAATTATTTCACTCTAAATAAAAGCGAAAAAACACTAGATATAGCGATAGAAAAAAGATGTTTTTACCCTTAGTTCTTAGCAGCAGCGAAAGTCTTAAAAGAAGAAAACCGAAAGTTCGGGTTATCCTTGGAAAGTCTTTAAATGCTTTTCGTAGCAAAATGGTACAATTATGAGTGGCTGAGTCTAGACGAATTTTAGCTATGTATAGACAAAGGGAAGGAAAAAAAATATGAAAGAGTTATTTACCGTGTTCGGATTTAAAAAAAAAGCGAAATGTTTTTTTTTATGGAGAGTAAAAAAATCTATTGTCTGAAATTGAGTCTTTTTCTGGAGTGCTTTTCCTTTTATTTTGGTGCTGAAGACTGCAAGTGATGTAGCTGCGAATGACTTTGTCTTCGGATGTGGAATCAATCAGCGCATAAGCTGTGCAACAGCAGATAACTTCATTAAGAACAGACAAAAGAATTCCAATCTTCTCCTGCCGTGAGGGGAAATAAAAAATCGAAATTCTGTTGTTTTCCGAGTCGGAATTAAATTGATTTTAGAATTCATTTGAGCCTGAGGAAGATGGTTGATTAGTTGCTTGTCTGTTATCTTTCTTCTAGAAGTGGTTGTAGTTCTGAAACGGTTAAGGTGGGTCTAAACTTTCAACTACTTCTTCTGGTGCCATCTCCAATTCTGAAAAATTAGGGAAGAGGGGTTAGCTCTGCCTGTTGCTCTCTAACTTGGTAATCTGCAGTTCCTAGGTTCTAGTCTCAATACTACCAGCATTGAGATTGATCTCCGCAAAATCCCATAAATTATGGTCAGAAAGGGGACACCAATGGACTTGGAAAGGCTACCGTCCATTGGATGGAATGTAAGGTCAGTGTGCAGGGTAGCCACACCCAATGCGCATTAAGGAACACGCTGGATGGTCTTGAAGTGACACCTCCGAGTTAGCCTAAACAGTTATCTAGTGGGTCCCCTTCCCCCAACCTTCTTTGAGTCTTTGGGATCCTTGTGACTTGGCCATTCAGGCCATATGCGAAAACGTGCTGTTCAGAGTAAAACAACCCATCGCTGAAACATTATCAGACTCTCGTCTTATTATCCAAATCAGTATCGTATGGTGAACCCATTTTTCTTAGTAATCACAGGTGGTATGACTTGAGTGGCAAATAGAGAGGCGATGGTGAGACTATGAGACTGCGCAGTTGACATTCGACACTTCTCATGGTTCATTCGTTGATTGACTTGTGATTGATAGGCCATTGACCTGTGATCTGTATGAAGTATTGAAGCGTCAAGTGCGCAGTCTCATAGTCTCACTGTAACATCCCATTTCTCATTGGTAAACACTATAATTTGTTCTTGCTAACATAATAGATAGAGAATATCCACGAAGCGAAACTTGACTTGGATAGAAATGAACGTAAGCGCATTTGAATTCGATTTTCCAGCTTTTGATTTCACAGTAGGACAATGGGCTTTTGTTTTGGCTTTTATAAAAGGGAGAGAGATTTAAAGAAATGTCATGCTCAGGCGGCACATACCACTTAAAGATGAATTGAACATAAAAATTCACCGCCCTTTAACTTTGCCTCTTTCAATCACTATAGGCTTCTCCCTGTTCCTCACTGAAGAATGGACAGGTAGCTCAATGAGTCATACCTGCCAATGAGCATACTACCGATTGGCGTGAGTGCTTTGGAAGCAGATAAACCAAATTTATTTTGTTGTATTAGAAAAAAATATTCTTCTGAAGAAATTCTTCTCGATATCGATTTTTTTTCGATTATTCTTTAATGGAAATATCTTTTTTCTTTTCAGCTGAAATAACCATGGTTTTAAAAACTGACGTAAGAAAGGAAAGTGAAATCATGAAAAATTTTCGTGTTTTATTATTGGATTGTTTTACTTCTCAGCGAATTTTTTTACACACAATGGGCTAAATGCTGAGGTCACAAGGACCCACTTGACTCTCTTAGGAGACTGATGGTAGCCATCCGTCAGGGTTATCCAGATGTTCTTTAATATGCACAGAGTATGGCTCTCCTACCGTGGCCAGCTTATAATATCCCATCCGACGGACGGCAGCCTTTCCAAGCCCAATGATGTCCTCTTTCTGATCAAGGTTCACTTTTTTTTTTCCTCTTTCTCACCGGAGTTAGCAGGGAAAACTCTCACCGCAGGCAGAGTTGGCACTGGAACCTAGTTCGCTGCTAACAATAAATCCCTTCCCATTCAAGTTTGGTTGTTTTACCTCTGAGAGACATTTATTGGAACTCAATGGGTTAAGTGGCTGGTCACAATGTAGCCCCAACGGGCTCAGAGTATATTGGGGAAGGAAATTCCCTGAATAACTGTTATGAGACAGATGGGAGCTTTCCGTCAAGGCCAACGGTATTCTTTAACGTGCACAAGTGCAACGGTATTCTTTAACGTGCACTTGGACCACGGCTTAACGACGGATGGTGGCCTTTAAGAATCCATGGTCTCTCCTTTTTCATTGGTGGTAGAGTTAGGGTTAGTGAAGAAAATCCAAAGTAAGCTCAAGTGAAGGACTCAAACTTTTACCATCAAGTTACGACCCTGATGAGAAAGTTTCAAAAACTGAAACATATTGGACATTTCAAATAAAAATCAAGGTTATTTAAAACATACACATTTCAAAAGTGAACCTCTTTTCAAATCTATATTTTATAAAAACGTTCAGTTAAAGTTAAGCATTTAAGTTATAAAAAAAATTTACATCGTTGTCACTTCGAAACAAATATTTAAAAACTGGAGAATGGCTGATAAACTCTGTTGCATCGGAAATTTTTGAAGTGACTACTAAAATTGAACTCTGTGAGTCCGCGGAAAGGTTTGAATTCTTGACTTATCTCTTTTTTTGTTAATTATTCACGTTTTGCATTTTGGTCACCCGATCGTCAGGCTTATTTAGGATGACAAAACGTCTCCGTTTCCAACGTCTTGTACCGGTATCAAGAGCAAGGTATTCGAGACACTATAATTAAAACATATTAGGAACGCTCGTCATGGATCTTTTTAAACGAAAAAGATTGTGTAAGATGTAGAATTAAATGTTGTATTATCAAAAAATAGAAAAATCGTGTTTTTCGTAAATCCGTAGAAGATGAAGGATAGTGGAAAGTAGGCTGTCATAGTCGCGCTCCAAACATCCCCTTCATTTTATCAGATACAATAATATTCCCTTAGCGGGACTAGAGATGAAAAAAGTCCAGATTTTCGCTTTGATCCGCTTTTGAAATTCCCATAGACAGGAAGAGCAGAGGAAACGATTTGTTGCAATGTAGATAACAGGAGAGCAGATTATATTGATCGTAAATGGACGGCTTCAATTGGAAGTGTGACTATATTAATGGTATGTATACGAAAAAGCACTTTTCTCTGTCTAAACGATGGCTACCTTCCAGTGGCCTAGATACCAAAGTTCCGACCGTTCAGCTGAACCAGGGTACAGTGCTAGACCTTTTTTTTTGTTTTAGAAGAGTACTATTAAATTTAACACTTCTGTAGTTATATGGAATTTTGCGGAGAGTAAAGCTGGAAGGAAAAATTTTGTCAAATACCATGAGAATGTTAATATTGTACTGTGATAGATGATAGTTATACGATATCTCGTGATTTCTCTATGTATACTATACAATTAAATTAATGAAATGATAAAACAAAGGTATTTCTATTTCATGAAAAATATCCTCTTAATATGCTTAATAGAATTAAGAATCTGGTTGACGGACAATTGCGTGATGTGCAGTGTGTATTCAGAAGTGGTAAGGGATGTGTAGATCAGATTTTTTCACTTAGGCAGAGGCTTGAGAAACGTTTAGAGTTTCAGAAACTTGTGATTACTAGCTTCGTATATTTCAAAAAGGTTTTTGACTCTATTGACTGTCATAGTTTGTGCTTTATCAAGAGATCTTATGGCAAGCTACAAAATTAGCTCATAATGAAAGCTCTCTGTAATAGGACCGAGGCATTTGTGAGGGTTGGTAGAGCTTGTACTTATGTATTATAGCAATTGCTTTATTGTACTATAGCAATTGCTTTATTGTACTATAGCAATTACTTTATTGTACTATAGCAATTGCTTTATTGTACTATAGCAATTACTTTATTGTACTATAGCAATTGATTTAGCATTACTTTTGGTTTTCAACAAGAGTGCATTTTTGACTCTTTTTCTTCTTTAGTTTGATTACTGATATGTTATGCGAAATTCACTGCAAGGGAAAGACTGTGTTCTGAAATGGTCTAAAGATCTGAAAATTTCTGATTTATATTATGCTGATGATTTAGCCCTTTTGGCAAATGATGTTGATGAGATGAATTATTTCATTAAAATGTTGATGAGATTGATTTGGTGATAAACAGAGAAAAAATTAAAGTGATGAAAATTGATCAGGCAGGTTGTGGTTTGGTTAATCTGAGTGGTTGCAGTCTTGAGCAAATGTGTCAGTTTAATTATCATGGGAGCTATGTAACAGATACTGGTGATGTGCGACATGAGGAGAGTGTGGAGAAATAGTCGTATACAACAAAGGCTAAAATTAGACATATAATAGTTTGGTTCTTTCTAGGGTTAGTTATAGTAATAAACCTTAATCCTTTGTAAACGAAATAACAGTAAATTTGCTGCTTTTCATTCTAGATGTTCACATAGTATCTTGAACATTTAGGTGGTTTAACTTTGTAACTAATGATGAGGTTAGGCAAAGGAGTCGGCAACCTCCTTTAAGCAGCATATTGTGCAGAGAGAGACTCCGTTGGTTCTGCCATGTTGCCCGTATGCATAACTATAGATTAGTGGATACGGTTATGAACAGTATGCCTAAAGGCCTCAGAAAGAGGGGGACACCTAGGATGCTGTGGGCAGGAAAATGTCAAACAGGACCTTGTTAGAATTGCTCTACATTGGCCAGATGCAGCAGATGTAGCTCAGTATAGACGTGCTTGGAGAACTAAATTAGAAATGTGGATGGACTTTCGTAGCCCATGCTGCTTGAGGATGAGGATGATGATGAATGTTTTTCTAAAAACATTTTAAAAGACCTGTAAAGAAGTCTTGTACCAGGGTCAGGTATCACCTTGCTACGGCGTCTGCTCTATGCTAGTGTTCTATTAATTATTCGTTAAAAATATGTGTCATTATTTTTTCCTAAACCTATACGAGAATTAGTTAAGGTCACTTCTTTGTACACGAGAGAAAGATGAATTGTAGTTAGTGTACCGTTGGATTAAATAAATGTTAATAATCTATGTTACCAGTACCAGGTTCTTGCCAAAGTAGGGCGAGTGTGGAATCCATCTCGGTCACAATCAAATTTTGGTGCAATATCAAATTCTCAGGCAGTCGATTTTTGTTGGAGAAAAAACTAGTATTAAATATAAATAAAAAAAATAAATAAATACTCCCTCAAGCAGCTGCTTGCCACAGAGGTCTGACAGGAGCCTGTCAGTTTATATGCCACAGTAGGAGATCTGAGAGGATGGCAGGACCTCAGCAGAAAAACGACACACACATCCTGCCTAATTCCGGGGCTCTTACCCAGGTCCCTTAGATCAGTAGCCAAGCGTGCTAACCACTCGGCCACGGGACGGTCTATTAAATAGGGGATATAAAAAGAATTCGTTTGTCCCAAGATATTAAAGTTATTATGATTGGTTCTGACAAGATCAAGATAAACTCTATTGGAAAGAAAAATTCTGATATTATTTCATATGGGTACATTACTTTCAGCAGTATTGAAATGTTGAAAAGTACTCCGCAGTTGGGGCGGCGGTGGCTCAGTCGGTAGCGCGCCAGGCTCGTAATCTGTAGTTCCCAGGTTCGAGTCCCAGCTGGGTCAGCGTTGAGATTTATCTCCGCAAAATTCCTCGCCCTGCCCACGGTCAGTAGGGGACACCGATGGGCTTGGAAAGGTCGCCGCCCGTCTGATGGGACGTTAAGCCGTGGCCCCATGTGCGGGACAGCCATACCCTGTGTACGTTAAAGAACACGCTGGATGGCCTTGACGGGAGGCTACCATCTGTCTCCCAACAGCTGTTCCAGTGGGTCCCCTCCCCCAACCTTCTCTGAGCCTTCGGGGTCCATGTGACCTGGCTATTTAGCCCATGGTGTGCAAAAAAATGCCGCTCAGAGGTTAAACAACCCAACCCAACTCCGAAGTTTTAAATATGAGCCGTAAAAAAGTGTCAAAAGAGGAGAATCAAGAATTCAGATCTTTGTCAATCTTCCTCATATTTTCTCTGAAGACTGTATAGGGCATTGATGAAATAAAATTTATGGAGGCGAGTTCACTAGAAAAAAAAATCCACCAACTTCAGTACGTCTTATTTGCAATTTTGTGATTTTTGCAATTAAAACCATCTGTTAGAAAAGGCAAAATCAGTTTAAAAATACGACAAATAAAGATGGTTACAAATCAGTGGCATAGCTGCCATGGTTCCAATGGTTCAGCTGAACCCGGTGCTCGAAAAAGGTATTTTTTAGAAGCATTTTTTTATTACTTATTGCGGGTGGCTTTTGGTGTGCTGTCGTCAAAGGAGAGAGCGAGCCTCGTTCCTTTTATTCTCATAATTTTTTTCCAAAAAGGATTTATGGGGGGGGGGGGGGGGGGGCGAGGTGCCCGGTAAAGAAGTCTCGCACCATGGTCCGACGTCACTGTTACAAATTCTATAATACGAAGTTTTTATTGCTCGAAATTGACATTAAAATAATTCCTCTCTTAAACTATATTGAAAGATTTACCGGAATTACACTCCCGAGGAAAATATTCCATATTTCAGTAAAATAAAATCGAAACATTTATCGAAATACTCCGATTCTTACCAGTAGAAAAACTTGATCACATTATCTTACTTGATAGTTTTTTTTCAAAGCAAATCATGCGAAATTTTGCCACTCGATATATCTTTCATTCCATCTATTGCTACCCAGCAGTTGACAGACACATGCCATGCTTTGCCAGAACACGAATTCAGATCAAGAGAAGAAACTGGTCTGAACATAGCGTAACCGTGCTGCCGACTTGGTGGAGGCGAATAAAAACGCGAGCTCAAAATATCCCTTTCATTTTAGCATACGCAATACATTCCTTTAGCTAGTCTTGAGATTTAAAAAAATTCTAGAATTTCGCTTTAATCCACTTTCGAGATTCCCACAGACCTGAGGAGCAGAGGAAACGGTTTGTTGCAATGTAGAGCAGGCGATATTGATCCTAAATGGGCGGATGGTGTTACAACTCCATTAAAGGAAGCGATCTGTACCTTGATGCAACAGAGCGACGTAAACAACGATAAAGTACGAAAATCGCAGGCAAGAAAAGCTTTTGCGAAATCTCCATTAGCTTCGTCTCTAAATAAACAATGGACGCTACCATTTTTCAAGAAACGGCATTCCGTATTCGCATCGGCGACGTTGCAGCAATCAATAACGAAGCAGTCAAGATATCAGAGTTTGCACTTTGCCAGCTAAGTGGGTTACCCATCATACGTTGGAAAGTGACAGATTTTAAGACGCGTTTGCTTAGTATTGATTACCTTTAAATGATTCACTCATTTTACAAAGTAACAGCTTAGCTTAGGTTTTTTTTTTGCCTTGCATACGAGAAGCACTACATTGAGATCAACAGCGAAATTGGAACACCAGCTGGTCGGTTGAAAGCGAGAGCAAAAAAACAGAATTCAATTCCGGCGTATTACCTGGGGCTTACGAGATTATAATTAAATCTAGTTCTAGTTAGAAACTAAATGCACTTTGGCCAAGGAGAGGTTTCTGCATCTGATGCTCTGGTAGCAGACGTTCCACGCGAAATCGGTGGAACAACTTTGTGAGTATTGAAGAAGGCTATCAGTGGACTGGATAATCATCTTTTCTGCAAGAAGAGAATGTTATTCTTTGTACAAATGATGATCGGTCTGAACAACAGAGGATCGCTCCAGAGATACTAAACAGTTATTCTAACGGATTGTGGAAGACTTCAGATTTAGAAATATTTAAGGTCAAGATTATAATTTACAGAAACGTGAGCTGAACTGTAAAATAAATTAAATTTTCTGAAAAAAAGAAGAAAGAAAAGTAAAAATGACTATTACAATCAAAATCACACAAAAGGGGGAGGGGGAGTCGTGTCCAGGAGATCCAGATCCTTCATAACTAATTACATATTTGATTATAAAAGCTTACTTGATTTTACGCTAAAATAGAGATTTTCTTTCGTGTATCAGATATTGTTTTATTATCATATGAAATTTTCGATATTTAGAAATTGTTTTACCAGTTGGAATGGTACAGATTTAGATGGATACCTTAATTTTTAAGTATTTCAGAAACAGGTATTGCATTTAGGATTGGTAAGTTTTGTTTTGATATTTGAAGGACCAACTCTTGACACTTACGTTTCCTCCTCCCCAACCCACCCAAATTCATTCTAAACCATTCGGTCAATTTCATGAATCACTTTTTTCATGAAACATGATAGATTTCTAGTTCCATTGTTTGGTATGATTCTGTATTTTCTGCTTGCTTCAGTATTATTATTATTTAGAAATATTTTTTCGTGTTAAAAGGAAAGACTGAAATAATAGGAAATCACGGTTTGTACTTGTTTATGATATGCTGAATAAATAGAGAGGAAAATGTTTTATTAGACGAGTGGGTTTGGATCCCACCCAGTAATGACAAGTTTTTCTCTATATTTATTCGAAAGGGAAGATGTTAAAATTTTGGAACATTAGTTTTCAGAACACAAAAAAGTTCCTGCTAAGTCAAAATATATCATAGTATGATCATAAAAACTTTGAGTTAAGAAATTTCACGTAAAATATAATTTTCAATTTAATTAAATGGATAAAAATAATAACAAGTTTAATAAACACAAATAAAGCAAGTTTATGTGTTATCAAGTTTTTGATCCACAGGCTTTTCCGAAGGGAATATAAACTGCGAATGAAGTAAAATCATACCACTACAAATGTATTTTTATGTTTTTTTAAAGAATTTGCACATGTTATTAAGATCATATGAACTAATTATTTCAACATTTAGTATTTGTAAAGTACATTATTTATTTAAAAAATAAAAAATTAGAATCTACGATATATTGTGAACTAAAATAGAATAGTTGTTCAGAAATATTTTGTTTGATAGGCGTATGCATTATTATTTTTCTATATATAACCTTTCAAACTTAATTAATGAGCACATTAAAATGAAAGCAAATTTTGTGTTGTTAGGAGTCTTTGAACTAGTTCATACGAAAACTGCTGAAATTATTTCCCACCATAAATTTAACGTCAGTACCTCGAAAAAAAATATACATGCTTCTAATAAAAGCCTCCTCAAATTTTTCCTTTTCTATGGAGTGAGGTATTTGTAAAATTAGTGTTCATTTTGAACGGATTTGATGTATAAGAAGGCTGGACATTTTACAATGAGTTGAGGATACGATTTTATGACAGTTGACGAGAAGCATTTCTTTTAAAGTGGGCTCCGCAGAACAAATGTAATCTAGCAGCAAGATCTAGTTTGCCTGATTTTTTATCCCAAGTGTAAGTAAACATTTACACAAGGCCATATCAACTGGCTTTTGTCATCACGGTTTGCCAGCCACTACACTTATAGCAAGGGTTGCTACACACTTTATAATATCACTATATTAGGGAGTTATTTTTGAGTTATCATGGCTTTTGATTAAAAAATCCAAAAGAAGGGTTTTCGGTAAAATGGGTATTTTAAACAAGATCAACTTTGTATGAAGTTGATACTATTAGAAACAACTTTCTGTGAAATGAATAGTTGTATAAAAACAACTACTTTCTAAGAAATGGTTACTCCTAAAAAAGAAATAACTCATTACTTATTACTAGCATATTTACTCGGCATGCCCTGGTCCTTAAATACACTTTCTGAAATATTTAATAGATCCTCATTGTAAGGACGGGGTTGGCTTAGTCGGTCGTGCCAGGCTCGTAATCTACAATTCACAGGTTCTACTCTCAACTGTACAGTCGCTCAAAAAGTATCCGAACACTATGGTTGATTACAGAATGTAGAAAAAATATCTGGCAACGATTTTTTTAGAAATTGGTGATCTGGCAACCTTCGCGTCATCAATTTCTAAAAAAATCGTTGCCAGATATTTTTTCTACATTCTGTAATCAACCATAATGTTCGGAAACTTTTTTGAGCGACTGTACAGTCGCTCAAAAAAGTATCCGAACGCTATGGTTGATTACAGAATTCAGAAAAAATATCTGGCAACGATTTTTTTAGAAATTAGTGATCTGGCAACTTCGAAGTTACGTGACACGAATTTGCCAGATCACTAATTTCTAAAAAAAATCGTTGCCAGATATTTTTTCTGAATTCTGTAATCAACCATAGTGTTCGGATACTTTTTTGAGCGACTGTACCAGCTCTGATATTTAACTCCGTTTCTGCTCTCGATTCAATATCAAGAATCACCGTGAAAAATTAGAAATTAAATGTCATTCAAATTTAACACTTTTGGATACCCTTCAGATATTCTGTTTAATTACTAATATTCTTTCAGCTATATTTTTCCTAGTTTTTTCTAAAATATTAACATATTTTTGAATATTTAAATATTTTAGAAACAAAACTTGTTGTAAGTTAGGAAAGAGAATATTTCGCCTATAAAAGAAAAGAGCAAAAAGATCCGAACTGAAAAAGACAGAACATTTTCCCTTTCAAAGAAACCTGGCCACCCTACCTCTGCGGAATATGGAATGCTCATTTTTCAAAGAAAATGAAGTTGGTCAATTTGCAACATTAGTACCCTAAACGGCGGAAGTTCTAACTAATGATGATAATTAAAATGCGATATTTCATTAATATCCACTTTTTTTTTATCCCTCAAAGCAAGAAAGTAACATTTTTCGATCTCTTGAGAATAAGGATACATATTGTTAGAGTCAGGATAAATTTCTTGACTCTCATAGTTTACTAAGATAAAAATTTTAAATATCTAACATGAGTATATCGTTTATATACTGTATTTCTTTAAAGTTTTTCATTTTCTAACAGAGAAGACCCTCGTAGAATGGAATGTAAAACTTTTGGAAGAATCGGAAGTCTATCAAACAAAAAAATAAGAATATTTAATTTGTCTGTTCTGTTAAAGCAAAAAAAGTTTAATGATCACAGACCGACGAACACATAGAGACGAAAAAGTGAAAATAGTAGCTCATTTTTTTAAAACGAGCAAAAAAAAGGAGGATTTTCACAGCAAAATCTCTATATAAAAAATCTATTGTACCTTGTTCAAAATGCTTATTAACGCTACAGGGAGCATTGTGCAATTAAAATCTGACGCTTGCAGGTGACGTGGTCAGCTGTCGGGGATTATAACGGTAATAATGATGATAACTGTGGTGATAGTCTTTTGTAATTACAAGCTCCCTTTTTGCTTCAAATAATCGAAGTCGGGACAAGGATGCATGCGCAACTTGAGACCTCCTATCGTCTATTTTTTTTGGCTAAATGGGAAATATTCTGAAACAAAATTTAAGTAGATCTCAACGTAAAATCCAATTTTCTAAGTAATTCCACCTACACCGTTACACAGCAAATGAGCTACAGTTTAGGTAATTAACCGCAATTAAAGTCATTATACCTCCACCGATGGTGAAACATAATGTGATAAACCTTAAAACGCTGGAGTTGTGCTAGCAGAAGTGGAAAAAAAATGGCAAGAAAATTATGCGAATCAGAACAAAACAACCAGATGAAACTTTTACTTTAGCAATAGGAATTTAGTCTGTTATTAAAGACAATAAAACAGTCCCATGTCAAAAAAATTAAATAAATAAAAAATCATACTGTAAAGTATAATAGATAATTAAAATACTAATGCTAAAAGTTATTTAATATTTTATCATAAACGTGGCAGAATATTTTAAAAACAGTTTCATAAATTAAAATAAATTAATTTTTATAATAAAATATTCATGTTAAAGAAAAGTGTAATGTGCATTTGCTTTATATATTTATACAATTTGATCTGGCAACTCAATTAAAATTACTTAAGATACTAAATTTTGGAATATGCAAATTGATCTCGCTTGCATATATCAGTGAGATAAATTAATTTAACATCTGGAGTCTTCATGCATTTTCCATAAAATAAAACAATTTGAGAATGGATATTAGAACGAAAGGGAATATTCCTCTTTGCACACGAACTAACTTCGAAAAATATTGGAAAGAGGAGACCGTACAGATTGATACTTAGAATTGCTTTTATATCTGAAAAGCTATTTGTATTTTCAACAATAGCAACACAAAATCCTATTGCAAAAATTGAAGAGTTAGCTGAAAAAAAAAAAGATTGAGTTTCGGGATGTTGGTGACCTCAACCCACAATTTCCTGAAAACATGTCAATTGCATTTACCAGTTGAGCTTATATACGTAGTTGAATGGCGCCACAAGCATTCAAGATCATACTTGTTGGGTTTAGCTCAAATAGTAAGAGGGATAGAGTTAATTCAATCAGTAGCGTACCTAAAGAGTGGGAGTGGGTGGGTTATAACTCCCCCTTGGGGCTTCCATACTTTATATTTTCTAAGGCAGTCTCGCAAAATACAGACTCAAGTACGTTAAATAAGACCCAAACATATAAACCACTCCATTAGAAGTTCAGGATGCACCACTGGTCAACAGAACGTAAGGCTCCTAATTTAATCTTCTAATATTTGGTTGGGTTGGGTTGTTTTACCTCTGAGCGGCACTTTTTTGCACACCATGTGCTAAATGGCCAGGTCACATGGACCCCGAAGGCTCAGAGAAGGTTGGGGGAGGGGACCCACTGGAACAGCTGTTGGGAGACAGATGGTAGCCTCCCGTCAAGGCCATCCAGCGTATTCTTTAACGTGCACAGGGTATGGCTCTCCCACACACGGGGCCACGGCTTAACGTCCCATCCGACGGACGGCGGCCTTTCCAAGCCCATCGGTATCCCCTACTGACCGTGGGCAAGGCGGGGAATTTCGCGGAGATAAATCTCAACGCTGACCCAGCTGGGACTCGAACCTGGGAACTACATTCTAACATTGGAGTCCGACTATTCCTGTGTCAATGTTTTCTCCCTAAGCCGCACTCGATGAGAAAGGGCGATGGAAATATAAGAAATGAGAAAGAGCTTCTCTAATCCTACTCTACTTTAAATGAGAAAGGAGACACCGATTTGTTTGGAAAGGCTAGTGTCCATATGGCGGAATTATTCCGTGACTCCCTCTGCAGGAAAACCCATACAGTGTGCACGTTAAAGAAAAAGCTTGATGGCTTTGACAGAAGATTTGCATCTGTCTCCTAACAGCTGCCCATTGAAGCCCCTTATCCCAACCAACTCTGAATATTGAGGTTCTTTTGTTCCTGGAGAATTATCCCATTGTGTACATACAAGTTCTGTTCAGGGTAAAACAATGCAACTTCAGTTTTCAAGTAAAGCATTTCTTTCAAAGTTGAGTTTGCTGCTTCTGTTTACATACTGCATTTTAATAGATATTTACAATTTAATGCACGTGTGCTGTGTATATTTTTTATGGGGGGGCGCGGGGGGCTCAGTTGATAGTATGCCAGACTCGTAAACTGCATTTCCCAGGTTCGAGTTTCGACTGGGCCACCAGCATTGGGATTTATCTCCTCAAAACTCCCCACCCTGCCCTCGGTCAGTAGGCGGTATCGGTGGGCTTGGAAAGGCCGTCGTCGGTCGGATAAGACCTTAAACCATGGCCTCGTGTGTGAGAGATAATAAGGCCCTATGCACGTTAAATAACAAGCTGGATGGCCTTGACGGGAGGCTACCACCTTTCTCCCAACAGCTGTCTAGTGGGTCCCAACCTTCTCTGAGCCCTCGGAGTCCTTGTGACCTGGTCATTTAGCCCACTGTGTGCAAAAACGTGCCATGCAGAGGAAAAACAATTCAACCTTTTTTTTGTTTATGTTTACAATCATTATACAAATGTAAGTCTTCTTAGAAACAGAAATAAATGCACAAATTTATGGCGAAATGCTTCACATCCACTCTCACCGCAATGTATTTTTATTACTTTAATATTAATCTATTTTTTAAATATAAATGGAATACGCTTAGTCTTAATTAATGTGTTCTTTGCAAATATTTAAGTAAATACAATTACAACTAACGGTAAACACCTTCTCTGTGGCGAAATGTGTCTTATAGAATTGAAGTTGGGTTGATTTACCCAACCTCCATTTTAGAAGATACTTTTATGTACACAATGGTCTAAATGGTCATTCATAAGGACTCCGAGAATTCAGAGAAGGTTTAGGGGGAGGAGACCCACTGGGCATTTGTTAGACAGGACGAAGCTTCCCTTCTAGGCCATTCGGCGTGTTCTTTAACGTGCGCAGGGAATGGCTCTCTTGCAGAGGAGACTACGTCTTAACATCCATCTTCCATCGTCTTCCCATCCGACATAAACAAATAACCTTTTCAAATCCATTGTGTCTCCTTTAATTCAGAGGGAAGACGGGAGTTAGCGGAGATAAATAAAAAGTCTAGAACGAAGGAAGAAATATCTAAAGAAACGCTGATAATGTTCCGGAACGTTGTATCGATACCTATTAGTTAAGTAATTACCTTGTATTTTATTTCAATAAGTGTATAATTTATGTCATTAGAAATACACGTAACCTTCTCTTAACGCTGCAGATACATTTCTGTCCACCGCACATTAAATGAAATCCGGATATAAGAAGTTATAAGAAGTATTCGATGAATGAAGGAAGTGGTTCGCAAACTTTTTGGATCAAACGCCTCCTTTAATTTTTATAGCACTCTCCTTTCATGTAATATGTTAATCTATGAAGAAATCGATATTCTATATTTACCCGCTGGGAACCATTGAGTTAGGGTATGGGACCCAATCCCAAATATATAATTGTAATTGATAAAATATAAAACCGAAACATAAACAATAAAAAATGTAAAATAAATATTAGTGAAATTATTTACGTATAAATAAAATGAAAAAATTTACATAAGAAATAACCCCATGAAATATCTCGGAGGTCACTGCTGAACTAAGTTAATGCTTTGGTCATGACTCCGCACCAAAAAGAAGTCCATGATCGACTACTTTTTTTTTCTCTCTTGGTACATATTATCTGTTTATAGCACTCAGACAGCGCGTCACAACTGCATTTCACGGCACTCTCCCGTGTGAAGTCATAATTGGGCCTTCCGACAAAGCCATGTACTAATTATAGAAAGGAAGTGCCTCCTGAATGACTTTGATAGTCAAACTTTCATGAGATCTCTCGCTCAAGACAACAAGGCATTATGGATCGACTGCTTCACCAACTGTTTGTCGTTTCCGTTATTCGTAAGAAATTCTTTAATAGCTTCCACTGTTTAGTAATTTCATGGGAAAAATTAATATTTTTAATATCATATTAGAGAGAATACACGGTAGCCGGTAGCACATAAAGCACAGGTTATTTATATATTTATATTTTAGTTTAATTATCTGATTTATAAGGATGTATCGCGCCCCTCGCTTCCAAGGATACTTCATTTCATGTCTTCTACATATTCAGACTCAGACTTCGAATTTTACGTAAATATACCCTGGAAAAGGTTTATAAAGTCCTGGTATTTAGAATGACTTAAATGTTAGCAAAGTCTACAATAAAAAAAGTGACACGTCATCGTGTGAGCAATGTATTTCGGAGGAATCTGCGCACTTCACGCATGGATGCTCCGATTGTACTGTCGCTCAAAAAAGTATCCGAACACTACGGTTGATTACAAAATTCAGT
Organism: Ryuthela nishihirai; assembly: GCA_038380435.1. Taxonomy (NCBI): domain Eukaryota; kingdom Metazoa; phylum Arthropoda; class Arachnida; order Araneae; family Heptathelidae; genus Ryuthela; species Ryuthela nishihirai. The sequence continues at coordinate 16,579,762 of JAWZYU010000001.1, read as the reverse complement.
ATTTTGTAAACAAATTTCAGTCATTTTGTAATCAACCGTAGTGTTCGGATACTTTTTTGAGCTACTGTACAGATGAGATTTGAAACGAAGAATTTTCGAGTTTTGTGGGTCAAGGACAGAAAGGCCTTTCTTATAAATACAGAACTCTATTAAGTGAAAATAAAAGCTGTTAGATTGACTACAAGTCTTCGTAATCTCTGATGTTTTCTGTAAACGTTTAAGTGACAAAAACAAATATGCGAGTCCATCTATATGGGTGAAGGTGAAAGCAGTTACCACAGAGGTTTTAAAATATGCTGTAAAAGAAACTAGCACTTGTGGGAAAGTATGTAGTTTATTTCATTGTCGTAGTATACGAAAATAACAGAAAAATATTTTTTCGAAGTAATCGCAAATGTATTTTAAATAAAATTAAACGAAAGCGAAACGTATTCTAAATAAAATTATTAAATTCGATAAACATGTACACACCCAATTCTGTTTTTACACGGTAGAGAGGTTCCAGAAAAAACCGCGCAAAAAATACGTAAAAAAAAAATACCGTGCATATGAAAAAATAGAAGATTGGTTCCAGACGTGAAAACCCAGTACAAATAATAAGTTTTTTCAAAAAAACATATAAAAATTTTTTATTAAACCTTTATTTGATTTTTATTCATTTAAACATATTTTTATTTTATAAACTTATAAAGATATATAAATTATATGTACATATATAAAGTAAGTTATCCTTCTTAAAGAAAATAATATGTTACTAATTCAAGAATACGAAAGTGCAAAAAAATGACTTACATATGCTTATTATATGTTAATTATAATGTATAACATATGCATATGTTATACATTAACTAGATTTTATTCGTTGTCACTTTCTGACAATAGACGCATTCGTTTGCGTAAGACTGGAATTAAATCACTTTCATCGCTTGAAACATTTTGGCCGTCGTGTTCATACTCCAATTGTGAAATGCTCTCTGTGGCATGGGGAACCAAATTATCACTTGTTTCCAGTGATTCTGAAGTTTGATTAGTTTTGATAACGAACTCTGTAATCAATCGTTAAAATCCTGCTTTGACAAGATCTTTGTATAATTCTTGATAACGCGCCATACATGACTTCACGTTTAAACTGCTCAGCTCGTCCGACAATGCGATCATGTGTAAGAAAATGACTTTCCAATTTACTAGCCATTTGAAGTCCTTCTTTAATTAAACCTGTAGTGAGTGGAACCTCTTCATCATCATCACTTTTTTCTTTTTCATCAGGAGCCTCAAGGCAACGTCTATTATTTCATCTTCGCTAAGAGCTTTGTCAACCAGCAATTCATCAATATCTGCACACGATAAATCATTGAATCCTTCTCCACCAACTGCATTTGCTAAAGTGATGATATTAGAATATTCAGTCGTATTTGGGAGTACATGATTTTTGCCTTTTACACATTCGGGCCAAATAGCTCTCCAGCTGGCGTTTAAAGTTGGTGGTTTTAATTCTGATAACGTCAATCCAGCATGTCTGATACAATCTAAAATAGAAAATTTCTTCCACACATCAAAAACTGTTAGTGTTTTATCCTTATCTAGTTTATCCGAAATGTATTGGAATGTTCTTCTTACGTAGTAAGTTTTAAATGTGCCAAATATACCCTGGTCTAGTGGTTGTATTAAAGATGTATTTGGCGGCAGAAAACAAAATTGCACATTTGGGTGTTCCAAAAACAGGATGGCCAGGCGCATTGTCTATAATCAATAGAACTTTAAATTCGAGATTTTTTTCCTTCAAATAGCGTTTAACTTCTGGAACAAAACATTTATGGAACCATTCATGAAAAATTTCTTTTGTAGGCCAGACGTTTTTGTTTGCCATCCAATACACTGGCAGTTTATTCAGATCTACACCTTTCATTGAACGTGGTCTTAGAGATCGATTGATGAGCAGCGGTTTTAACATACGATCTCCTGAAGCGTTGCTGCAGAATAGAAAGTCACACGATCCTTAGCTGCTTTAAAGCCACCACACTTTTTTGTGATTTTGCTACGTAGGTGCTACTCGTCATTTTTTTTCCAAAAAAGACCAGTTTCATCTGTATCCCAAACTTGATCAGGAGTGTATCCACCATCCTCAATGATTTGCGCCAATTTTGGACAGAATTCTTCAGCAGGTGGCTCATCTGCAGATGCAACTTCACATTTTATCTTTATATTATGAAACGCGTGTCTTTGAAGAAACCCTGCAAGCCAACCTGTACTTGCAGAAAATTCACAATTTTTGTTTAACTGAGCTGATGCGGTTGGTTCCATTTGTATCTCCTTATATATTTGTAATGCCATCTATTTGATGGTATTTCCGTCTAGAGGTATTCTATTTTGGGAGTTATCTTCTATCCACATTATAAATGACTTTTCCATCTTCACTTTTACAATATCTCTCGTGTACGATGATGACTTAGCGTTCAATTTTGTTCCAGAAAGCACAGATTTTCTAATAGCATTTTCATTTTTCTTGATGGTTCTTACGGTAGCTTCGTTCAAACCAAAATATTTACCTATTGATGTTGAACCTTCTCCAATTGCAAAACAATCTAGAATTTGAATCCTAGTATACAAAGAAATAGCTTTCCTTTTCAGCTTTTGTATAGTTGAATTATTCGACATCGTGGTAAAGCTTACGAAAAATATTTGAATGTAGTTAAAAAATCAGTTGATGAAAAATTGTAAATTACCTATCAGCAAAATTTAACAAATTTATATTGCGTACACAAAACTTCAAAAAACAAAACAATTTTTTTTGATTTCTTCTGTTAAACATCTAAACAATTCTAACTTTAAACACGAAATGAGAGAGACCAAGACTAACGTATGTATTGAAGATAAAATTGAGGGGATTTCCCGGAACTCAATGTTGCCACTTTATTCCGAATGAAGTAGGATTCGTACAATTTTTTCATAAAATAGAGAATAAAAATAGAGAAAACTTGTTGTGTAGTTATGTTAGTGTAGTTTTCATTTTGGGGATTTTAGTGCACAAAACGTGTATCTATAGTACATTTTCAAAGTTAAAACTACTTCGAAAATTGTGACCATAAAAGCGGCATTTTTGTTACAAATGTAAATTCCAGGAAGGTTTTCTTGAAAAGGAATATTTTTTCAGAATTAAATTCAAATGGAGATTTTTAAAAAGGCGCCGTTTGAACCGTGTTGGATCAAAATAAATCGTGTAAAAAGGATTGGAATGTTTTTCTAAACCGTGTTAAATCAAAATTGTGGGAAAAAAATCCGTGTAAAATCAGATTTGAATGTAATTAACTTATTCACAACAAAGATGAATGAAGACCAATTTTTTTATAGTTTTTTTTTATCTTAATAGTTTACCACGTAGTTGCCTTGTTATATATTTATGCAACTGTCAGTAGAAATTACTTTAAAAATGAATATAAGAATAAGATTATGTAAAAAATTAATGCAAAGATAGGGTATGAAGTTTGGCTTATCTGACCAAGTTTTCATAATAATTAGGTAAAACACGGGTTGTTTTTCTGTTGAGGTCCTGCCATCCTCACAGACCTTCTACTATGGCATATAAACTGGCAGGCTCCTGTCAGACCACTGTGGCAAGCAGCTGCTTGAGGGGGTATTTATTTATTTTTATAAAACACGGATATCATAACCAATACGCAAAGTTTTTAATTCTTTGCCAAGAGATCTATATTTCTTTCGCAAAGTTTTTAATTCTTTGCCAAGAGATCTATATTTCTTGAGTATTTATAATGAAATAAAGTAAAATTTAGAAATAGTTATTAGATATAAATATTTGAAAATAGGTTACTTGGAGATCTCAAGTTCATATTTGGGATAAGCTATGGTTGGACCTCCGTAGCCTATGGCTGCTTGAGGATAATGATGATGATAAGTGTCAATTTCTACATTGCTAGTACTTGAAACATCATCCAACTGCAACTTGTAAACGTCGAAGAGATCTTTTGCAATGGTGGATAGTAAAATGTTTTCAATTTTGTTTTTACAATTATAAGGCTTAAAGATCAAGCCTGTCTTTTATCCATTAATAACTCTAAAAGTCGTAAAGTTCTATAGAGATCATAATGCAAGTAATGCTATTTTATGCAGCTAAGTTTGAATACCAAGTTAATATTATGTTAGCTAGCAATGCAGTGAATACGATTATTTAAATTTAAGCATTTCCAAGAATAAGAACTAGACAGATACTACTTTTAGTTTCTCTCTCTAACTGCATGCAAAATACCCGACAATCGTTAACCGCGAAAAATATAAACTTCAGCACTTCGGAGAAAAACTTCAAGCTCCTCATGAATATTCATTACAGCGAAGATACGACATTCTCTTCTGCTTGCAATTTGCGATCTTCGCGCACTCTTCAGAAACTCTAGTCATATGCAAATGAGATCGACTTTCATGAAGTGAAATCCCTTTCATGAACATTATTATCATTGGTAGAAATTGTGAAGCTAAAACTTCTCTTCAAAATTATTCTCCTACAAACAATTACTTATTGAATGCCAGAGGTTAAACATATATATATAAGTTATATGCGAAGATTAAGCCTTTACAATTCGAGTTAAGTGTCAAAATATTTTCTGAAATATAATTATACAGTTACTTTATGAGTGGCTGTAATTTTTGCGTACACTTTGAGTTTTTTGTCTTTGAAAGTTCACTGTCTCTTGGACTTTAATTAACTTCCTACATATTTGTTGCCTTGAGTAACCTTTATTTAATTTTGAGTTTCCTCGTAATGTAGAATATTACCCAAATGAATTCTATGCGAATACAAAAGAATAAGTTTCTTTGTTTTGCGTTTTCTTCTTAACATTATGTTCTCATTAAAATATGATTAACGTTAAAAACCCATCTCTCTGAATGAGTCACGCACGAGGAATGAAGAATAAAACCACCACGCCATAACGAAATCCGTAATTTCTTTTTTTTTTACCGAGGGGAAATTTTCTTTCCCACAATTTTAAACCATTTGTGCATATGATCAATAGAAAATGACAGTTATGAATTCAAAGTCGTACTTTTGCCTTCTTTTCCATCAAATTCCATTATTTTATTTCCACTATCACACATTCTGGCCGAAATCCCTCTGATAACTCTACTCGACTGCATGAACCTAGTGACATGCACGTACCCAGGATTATTTAGTTTCGGGGGTGGGGTGGGGTCGAAAATTCGGTTTCGGGGAGGCTCCGAGAATTTAGTTTCGAGACGGGTCTGATAATGACACTTGAGTAGGTTTTCTGGATTATTAAAATATTCCACCGCATAGATTAATATGATATCCTCTATGGAATAAGATTTTAGTTTTTTTAAATCTATATTTAAAATAAGACATAAATTATGGGGCTAAAATAAAATTATACAAAGACAACTGCTTTGGATTTCAAAGCAGGTAGACAAATTTGATATTTCGAACGAGACGACCGGATTATCGGAGAAGGTCCTCCCCGCCTGCCCCCCTGGGTACAACCCTGCCTTGTCAGTTATATTGGATTATTTTAACTTTAAGTAGCACTTTTTTGCACACAATAGACTAAATTGCCAGATCACAAACACTCAAACTGATCAGAGATGGTTGAAGGGAAAAGATTCACAGTGCAGCTGTTAGGAAAAGTATGGAAACCTTCCTTCACGGTTATTCAACTCTTATGCACAAGTACTCAGGCTTAACGACGGACGGCGGCATTTCCAAGCTCATAGGTGCATCTAATGAGCATCAACAAGTAGGGAATCTGAATGTAAGTCTGAGCAGTGAAATCATACAATCATCTACTGTTCGAAAAATCAAATTTTTCCCTTTAACTTTTTATTGCGAAAAATGTAAACGTTGAACAGCAGAATATTAAAAAGCATGGAATTCCTTATTAGTAACTCAGTTTCAGCGATAATGGTTTTGGGTCTTAGGAACAGATATTTGATTTTATTGAGCAGAATAAAAGAAAACGTAACCCTTGCCAAAATGAAACGTCTCCGATGCTGAAGGTTTGCGCAGATTCTTCTATGAATAGCAAAAACAAATGATTTTCAGAAGTTAACAATTCATCGTATGAGTTTAACAGAAAACAGATCATTAGGTCGTATACATATACACTGCGGTATATCCTAGAGAAATTGGTATTAACTCAATAAATTCTTTCTTGAAGGCTAATATGCTGGTATTTTTAAAGCAAAGTTTCTCTATTATTTTCATTATACTGCATAATAAAATATAAGGATTATAATCCCTAATCTTTAAATAAGTGGGTTGCAATCTTTATTAAGTCGTCAAACAATTTTTATACTTTTTGTCCTGTGAAATACCCTTTTTAATGTTTTTAAAACCGCGAACCTGACCGTAAATTACGCTTGCTGTGTATATTGAATCTAATTAGTACAATGCTGAGAACATAGTAATTCTGCACAGCATACTTATTGTCACATAATAGCCCCATCCATTTCTGTATTTAATATAATCGACACAAACATGTCTAATTACAAAAATAGACTGAAAAAATGTATCACGTTTGGAAAATGCCTTTGTACGATATTGATTTTCTATGCCTAATATTACTACTTATTTTGCATTACTCATCCAGAGGATTTGTTAATGAGCCGGATACAGCAAATAATGAGAGGTAAAACTGAGTTTATATGCTATATTTTGACATGTTTTATAAGGTACCAAAAGTTAAAAACGGTTAAATAAACTCTTCTGCATGCTCAAGTAAATTATTGAATATAATTATTTCCATTGTTGATCAATATTCTAGAAAAAATGGTTTATCATTGCTTGAATTAGAGAGTACTAAGATGCTTTTGCATAAAACTATAATTTACAATGAACCATATTATTCCCTTGTACATTAAACTGTTGGTGTGATTACAGTTATCTTTGACAAATATCAGTGATTGCTACTTCCATCTTTAACGCATATTTTCGAAGCAAATATCAACGCCAAATAAAATCCTACTCGTTGTCTTCTCAGACTTCAAGTTTGATAACGCACTTAAACGGACACAGGAATCAAATCACAAAGGGATGCTTAGAAAACGCGATGATTCTTCTATTTTTGTCTTCCTGAAAAAGGATCAATGGAGGCGGAACAATAAACTCTGCAATGAGCGCAATCAAACAGCATCAGTTGCCGGGTTTCTTACCAGACTATAACTACAAGGAATTGGCATTCTTCACGGTGGTAAGAGTTGTAGCGACGCAGAAAGCAAAGGAGGTTACGGATGAATCCTAGGCTGTTGGTCTCATCATTCTCGAGCAGCTCGCTGCTACCAGAGCCTCTGGCGTTCTGCTCACTCCCACCTACTCCAGACTGTATCGATCAGGCCTAGCTTTGTGGTTTGCTCACAACACGTACACTTTGTCGGGTCTTCGGCTGCCTTGTGAACGCCGGAAACTGTGTTTAGGCTCTATCAGAGGACTGTAGGGTATTGATATCTCAAATATTGCTTTTCCTCAATCCGATGAAGACCCTGCAAGAGCTTTATTCAGTTTACAAGATGCAACGGGTTTGAATTTTTACGTTTCATTGAAAGAGGATGGAAAGAGAAGAAAAATTATAATTTTTGATACGGTTCTTTCTTATGCCGAAATATGGCGCATAAAGATCATTTGAAAACTGCTGACGCACTGATTCTTGTGTGGGTTATGGTAGGCTCTAGATGGAATGGCTACATGGGAAAAGAAAGAAGGGATATATTTTGCCACTTTAAGCATCTACTTTTACCATATCACCAATTACACCCAGTCCTGAATAACACGAATTCAAATAACAGGATTTCGGTTAAACACGATTTTTAAAATAGGACTGATTTTCGACTAACACGATTGATCACTCGATTTAAGAAGATTCTCCACTACTTCTTATGATGCTTTCCCGTGGACGAGTAGTTAGCGTACTTGGCTAATGATCAAAGGGACCTGGGTTCGAACCCGGGTAATGCATAGATGCTTCGTGTTGTATTTTTGCTGACTTTCTTCATCCTCACAGACCTTTTACTGAAGCGTATCAGACCTCGGTGGCAAGCAGCTACTTGAGTTTTTTTTATTTATTTAGCAAATAAGAAGGCGCTTTGGATGCTAACCGTCTATTACTTATCTGACCTATCCTTGATCATAATTTCAGCACTTTCGAAATGATTTTTCACCTTTGTCTTTACGAATTTGGGTGTTTAAACAGCTATAACTGTAATATATTTGTAATCTTTTGGTAACAATATTAGTTATTTTTAGTGACTTTGTTGAATCTATAGGTTTTACTAAGTTTCTTAACTATCATTATGTTATGTAAATTTCATTGCGGTGAGTGTAGAGGAAAAATTATCTTTAGCCAGATGGGATCTGAACCCATGACCTCCTGATGACATATCAAATCAAAAAAATAATCGTTGCTAATAAACGAAGATATGCATATACCAATTGCCCTTGATTGACACGTCTAGAGTAGAAACTTTCTAAGCGTAGTGAGTCATCTTCAATACTCGAAAATAATCTTTACAATAATCAAGTTCTTATTTCAAAATTTCACTACTCGACAAGTTTCGTTAAAAAAAATTCCTCAGGCTGCTGCTCAACAGAGTTCAGACAGGAGTCTGTCCAGGCTGGTAATTTGTAGTTTACAGGTTCGAGTCCTAGCTGGGCAAGACTTATCTCCGCCAAACTCCCCGCCCTGTCTTTTGTCATTAGGAGACAGCGATAGTCTTGGAAAGGCCGCGGTCTTTCGGATGGGATGTAAATCCGTAGCCGCGTCTGTAAGAGAGTAAGTGTTAAAGAACATGCTGGATGACCTTGATGGGTGACTACCATGTGTTTCCTAACAGCTGTCCAGTGCCCCCAACCTTCTCTGAGCTCTCGGGGTCTTTATGACCTGGCCATTTAGTCTATTGTGTGCAAAAAGTGCCGCTCAGAGGTAAAAACCCAGGAGCTTCTCAATTAAATAAGCAAAATAATATATCTGTGGGAAAGGAGAGTTCTCAACAGAAAGATAAACATCCGTGCCTTAACCCGGGGCTCGAACCCAGGTCCTTTTGATCAGTAGTCTAGCGCGCTGACCAATCGGCCATCAGGACAACAGCAGGTATTAAAATAAAGATGCATTTAGTCGTTTTTATTTTGAAATTTATGTTGTCTCTTTTCTCTACACATGACTTACTTTTATGAAATATACACAAGTAAATAAAAAACACAAAGCATTAACTAAAGTATAGTCATAATAAAAGAATAAAATTAAAAATACCTCAGTCAGGTTAGGATTCTGGAACGCATCGTCCCCTATTTACATTATTTCTTATTGTAAATCGTGGCAGTCATTTTTTTTCTCAAAAATCCAATTAAAGGTAATAATTATTATATAATAGCAATTAATCATTAAACAGAAGTTTTTAAATAACAGACACGAGCATTTTAACAAAGTCATGAGGATGGATAATAGAACTTGAACTTTAAAGCGCAGCCTGGCAAATAAACCTAAAATTTAACTTCTCCTCCTGTTTCAAAACTGTCCTATTCCCAACTGGTTAAAATGTTACTGCATTTTTATTTGAAGTAGTAAGTAAACATTTACAATGGATAAAAATAATAATTGCAAAATATCTCACTTACATCTTCACTATGTTGGAAATAACTTCAAAGTCATGCGAAAAAGAAAGCCCCCCCCAAAAAAAAATTCTTTATAACAGTTTGAAATGAGACAGGTCGTTCCTGTCATTCATCATCGTCACTGTCACTGCTTAACATACTCATTCGGATTGTGCTGTGGAGTAGCAAACACTTCTATTGTGCTGCACACTGACAGTTAACAAACTGAAAAAAGAATGAAACCTAAAGCTTCGATGTAGTGAACGTCACTCCAAAACAATTAAAATATTTGTTTACATTAGAAAATCACGATACCTGTGGCCAAGACTTCTATTATTGATATCAAGGTCGATTTAAAATCTGCGGAGCATAAAAACAGTGTAAAAGACAATGTATTACATATTGAAAAGAACTATTATTTATCTATAAAGTGGATAAAATTTTCACATAATGCATTTTACAAAATAAAAATAAATCAGTTCGAAATGAATGTCTATTTCAATAATGCTATTGAATAATGATTTTAAAAAGATGGTTTCAATATTAAACATCATTTTGATGTGCGTGGAAATTGATCCTCGTAAATAAAACATTTTTCTGCTAAATATGTTTTCACTTAATGAAACTTTTAAAAGTAATTTTTCACTGGTATTCAACCATGTTGTTATATATTGCTATTAACTTTTTGTAAAGAAATTATTTCAGATTTTTTGTGCTTTATTATTTTAACGGCATTAGGTGTACAGAAGTAATCTGACCTATATTCTGTTTGCATGTTGCATTCTAGAGACAAGTTCAAGATTAAATTTCCGAGCCCAAACCATTCCGACAAATATTGAGCCCGGAAAAGAGAACAAATTTCTCTGACAGACTGCCAATCATAAATATAGAAATTCCTGTTGCTGAACGATTTTTAATGTTTCGTATCTTAATCATAGTCTGTTACAAACGTTAAAATAAAAATTATTATTTCATGATCAAAATTAAAATTAATGTTATTTGGAATGAAAAAATACTAGAAATAACTGGCAGAAACTTAAAATTCTTGAGTAAACGCTAATAGCAATTCGTTAATCATTGCCTTTGGGGTCACATATGTGGGGTTTAGCCATCTGCCATTCACGACACAACAAAAAATTTCAAAGCCCATAAATGGGTGAAGTAAGATGGATGAGGTTAAGGGCTGAATAAACCTTGTATTCAGTTCTATCAAATCTCGATATCCGATTCCTTAATGAAAGAGGTAAAAAAAAATCTAAAAATTATAAAAGGCCTAATTTTTCTCAGTTTACATTGCTAAAGACTGATTGTTGAAATTATAACCAAAAATAATATTCATTTTATATGGAGCGGGGGTGGCTCAGTTGGTAGCGAGCCAGACTCGTAATCTGCAGTTCCCGGGTTCGAGTCCCGGCTGGGTCAGCGTTGAGACTTATATCCGCAAAGCTTCCCGCCCTGCCCACGGTCAGTAGGAGACACCGATGGACTTGGGAAGGCCGCCGTCCGTCGGATGGGACGTTAAGCTGTGGTTCCGTGTGCGGGAGAATCATACCCTGTGCACGTTAAAGAACACACTGGATGGCCTTGACGGGTAAGGCTAACATCTGCCTCCCAACAGCTGTTCTAGTTTCAGTCCTCAGTGTCAGACTATGCGACAAGTCGGCTGAGGTGTATTCCAAGTCGCATCATCTTGCATCGAACTCGCCTAGGAGTGGAGAGCGATATGCAAAAAAATGCGGACCCTGCTCTAAGCAGGACTAAACGAAGATGAATTATTCATTTACTAAACGTTTTTTGATAATTATGAGAAAAATTAGTAACTATGATTGAACCCAGCAAAGTGCGGACCTGAACTACTCTCTATAAAACGTTTAATCAAAAATTACATCTTCGGTTTTAGTGTTCATTGCCCAGAAAGAAAAATATATGCCGATTTTTTTTCAAAAGCCACGAATGACATCTTATAGTCCTTATAGCATCTTCCCTCGCTCCTGTGGATTTTTTTTTGCAATATTTTTATTGGGAATGCTTCTTTAAATCGTTTTATCATTATTATTATTCCAATAATAATAACTGAATGTTTTGTGAGTAATATTTGATTCCACATACGGAATTTCGGCTTGTCGATTCGTGGCCTAGAACTTCTAGACTATCTAGATCCTTGACAACTGAAACATTTTCTAAAGGGCCAAGTATAAGAAAAGAATACAGTACGCGAGCATACATTTTGTAATCGTAATCGCTTAAGTATCGTTTATCCACTTAACATAAGTTTTATTGCCAGCATGTTAACTAAAACAAGAAATCGAAAAGTGATTCTTACATTAATATAAAAACAAAGCATTCTTTCCTTCAAACTCAGCAGCAGAAATCAAGTATAAAGACACTGAGTTATTGTTTCAATACATGGGGATTATTTTTTAAGCAAATTGGTGTCCTGCCCAGTGATGCTTGTTTTGCATATTAATCTCGAAAGTTGAAGATTACTGCTCAGAACGAAAAACAATGTGACGTATAGTGTTCCACCCTTCGTGGTTCTGAGCATATTTTACCTAGAAAGATTACGAAAACATTCATTTTTAACTGGTTAATAATCACCTTTTAATTGAATCAAGATCTGGAAACTGATTGGGAAGGCTGTTGAACACCAAAGATTGAAATTGTTTCGGGGCCTTGAGAGAATTTTCAGCTCACGAAATGTTTCTGGCGGAGTTACGTTGATATTTTGTTACCCATTTTTTTTTATTTATTTATTATGTTACCCAAGTATCTAGAAGCATGCCGGGCGTCTTAACCGCTGAACAGGTAATCAGCATGCTTCTGGGAGACCTGGGTTCGAATCCCAATCAGGACAACCAATTTCTTTCAATTAATTAGTTTAAGTGTTTCTTGTCTACAGGATGTTTTCCTGCGATAATTCATTACTTTTGTAGCTAGTATTATTTTTCTAGGAACCTTAATAGAGTTCTATGTAGCAGTACGAGAAATTAAAAAAGAGAATATTTGCATCATATTCTATCATAAAAATACATACACTGACTTAGGCTATTAGCATCACTTAAAGCTCTCGTTAAAATTTATTCATAATTTTCTTAAAACACAAGGCAGGTCAATCTGTTCAAAAGTAGTATCTAATTTTTCTAAACATGGATTATAATCTAATATTTAAGCAAGAAACGTAAAAGATCTGTGTCTTGTGAAGCAAAATAAACAAGAAAAAATATTGTTCCCTTTTATTAGATGATGCTTCACATCAATGAAGTTTTTTCTCCCCGTAGCTAATATTTATTATACAAGAGGAAAACCAATTTCCAAGGAGCATCACAAAGTGTTTTCATGTTTGCTCAATAAGCTTTTCCACTCATTCCATCTTCTGGCGTCTTATCTAATAACATTCAACGCCTCATCAATTTGAACTTATCATCGGTTAATCGTGGATAAACATTTTCTACATGGAAGAACAAAATTGCCCAACGAATGAAAGAAACTTGCACTTCTTTGCATCTTCGCAGCGTTCACCGATGCATCATCTCTTAATCCAGATTTCCTTTGAATCGCCTCGAAAGCTTCAGCTAATGAGTCTAGAGCTTCCGCGACAATAACTGGGTAGTGTTACCATTACGGCCCCCGACAACAGAGGCGTTACTTCCTTTGAAGAAACATCGTTTTAAATGAAAAGTAATTAAAAAAGAGGTTTCAGTTTTCTATATTGTTACATTCATTGCATTATGCATTAAAAATGCTAACTTGAAAATAAAATAACTTAAAATAATATGGTGCAAAAATCTCACCAAGCGAAAAGAAATTTGAAGGTTTTATGCTTAAAACTTTATGCTGATAAAATAATTATAGGGATGACAATTGGGGAGGTGAGGGGAGACAACGCCCCGAAATCCTCCTGAAAATTACGAATCTACATATTGTTACAAAGAAAATATGGATGAAGTATCTTATTAACAAATCAACTATTAACCATACAGAAGTCATCAATCTTCCTGCGAAGAGCACACAATGTTAGCTCTGTCTATTCCACTAAATATTACCTTTTTACTTGATTACCATGTCGCTTGAACATCCGCGTACACATCACATAAAAGATATCACTTTTATACTTCCCGCGTACACAACACATAAAAGATACCACTTTTATACTGCCTGCGTACACAACACATAAAGATAATTCTTTATACTTAACGCGCACTGTCTCAGAACAGCTAACCGTCCACTTTCGAACTCTAGACCGTTACAACACACGACCGTTACACGCTCCACTGTTCTTCTTTAAATTCTCCCAAAGTTCTTCTTCATTGGCTGATACTTTTTGCTTTCGGTTGCCAGATTCCTTCTGTCGTAACAATATGAATTAAAAAAATTATATTATATTTGGTGTTTATGTGTAATACGATAATTATCACACCTCAAAAAACTAACAGCTTCCTATCTTAATTTCAATTATTTCACTTTACTTTCAGAATTCGCTCTTTACCTACTTGTAAATGTTCGCATAATGACCTGGGGTACATTTACAATTATTTTTCTTTATTAGGCTACAAATTGAGCTCAAGTTACAAATTAAATTAAAACTGATACCTAAACAATTATTGCTCTGAATTTCTTTAATTAATTTATGAACATGTGATTACATAAAAAGAGGTAAGCAAAAGTGTTCCAGTTTTTTTATATCAAATTTTAGAACCGTTTCCATGTCAAACCACATTCCTAAAGTAATTGCACACTTGCGTTTTCACGAAAAGCGACTCCACACATCCAACCAAATGTCTGGCAGTCTGAGACCCGCAGACCACCATTTACAAATTTCGCACTTTCCCCTGCTACAATTAATGCACGGGATACTATATAGTCCGGGCTTTAATATACCATATACAGTATTATCCTAATTAAGCCACTACGCAATCAGGCATAAAATTGAAACTTTACCGAAACCGCTAAATTTCCAGCAATGTCAACTTGCGTGGTGAGATATTTATGAAACCTTACAGATAACACCCGCAAATTCTGAAATGACAAGTGGAAATTTATGCCAGGCAAATATTTATAAGTATTATGCTTATTATCTTTGCTGGATGAGAAAAAAATATCCGAAGAAACCGGTAATTTTGAGTTGTTGGGTTGTTTTATCTCTGAGCGGCACTTTTTTGCACACCGTGGGCTAAATGGCCAGGTCACATGGACCCCGAAGGCTCAGAGAAGGTTGGGGGAGGGGACCCACTGGAACAGCTGTTGGGAGACAGATGGTAGTCTCCCGTCAAGACCATCCAGGGTGTTCTTTAACGTGCACAGGGTATGACTCTCCCGCACACGGGGCCACGGCTTAACGTCCCATCCGACGGACGGCTGCCTTTCCAAGCCCATCGGTGTCCCCTACTGATCGTGGGCAGGGCGGGGAATTTTGCGGAGATAAATCTCAATGCTGACCCAGCTGGGACTCGAACCTGGGAACTACAGATTACGAGCCTGGCGCGCTACCGACTGAGCCACCCCCGCCCCGGGGATTTTGAGAAAAAACATTTTGTAGATGGGGGATTCCAAAAGTAATTAGTGTCAATATTACCGATTTGAATTAATGTGTTAATCAGTCATTTTACTGAAAAGTGCATTGGGGAAAATTTGTAAAATTTATAATATCATTATAATTATTATATAATGGGTTTGAGTTTTATTATCATCCTCTGTCTTCTCTACGTGGACGATGACTTATTAATAAGAGCTCATTCTGGAAAAAAAGTTGAATGCAAATAATTCTCCTAATTTAATGGTAAGATGGAAAATTCTATTAAAAAATCTCTGAGCGTCACTTTTTTGCACAAGGTTCTCATGAACTAAGAGAAGGTCGGGGGAAAGGACATCTGTTAGGAGACAGATGGTAATCTATCGTCAAGGCCATCCAGCATGTTCTTTAACGTGCACAGGGTATGACTCTACTGGACACGGAGCCAAGGTTTAACGTCCAGTCCGAATGCGGCTGCCTTTCCAAGCCCATCAATGACCCCTATTGACTGAGGACAGGGATAAATCTCAAATCTGGCCCAGGAAGACATGATCTTGGGAACAGCAGATCGCTAGTGTAAATACCCAAGTTTTAAAGAAAATTTATTATTTAAAAAAGATTAAAGAGCATGTTTTTCTTAAAAAATGTATCATATTGTAGTGAAAATAGTGAATTTCCATTTAAATTTTCCGAAAAAGCTGTACGTTTTATTACAAGTAGCAAAATATATCCCCTCCATGCTTTCATAGTGATTAACTAGCTACATGAAATGATATCATTTTAATTAACTCTTAACCTTTCATTTTACTTTTCAAAAATTTAAATAACCCCTCGAGAGGGTTGGCTACAGCAGGAATGTACCCAGAGGGAGAGAGGGGGTGAGGTCCGCCTCCCCCCGAAAATCCAGTTGTCTTATACGAAATCTCAAACCTGTCTACCTGCTTTGAAATTCAAAACAGTTGTCTTTGTATAATTTTATTTTAGTCCCATGTTTTATGTCCGACATTAAAAATAGATAAAAAATACCAACTATAAATCTTATTCCATACAAAATATCATTTTAATCTTTCCTGTCCTGTGGAATATTTTAGTAATTAGGAAATCCTACTCAAGTCTTATTCTCAGAACTCCCAACCTCCATCAAAACAAAATTCTCGGAGCCTTTCCGAACTCCCCCAAATAAAATTCTAGGATTCCCCCCCACGCAACTAAATCCTGAGTGCGTGCATGAGATACATTATTTTAGACTATGAAGGGCAAAATTAAAGTTGAATGTTTCAACTGAGAAAATCATAATTAATTTCAGTTATATGTTTATTGATTAATATATATAACGAAATATATAATATAGTTACTGGTTGAAACTAAAATACCGTAATGCCATTTAAACTTTGCAAAAGCAGATGTTATTCCCCATATTTTTTGAACCTCGACGTTACCTCCTGATTTCCATTACTAAAGAAAACATTACTTAAGGTATTGAGACAGGGGTTGGCTCAGTCGATAAGTGTGTTCATCGATTGGCTTTGACGCTGGCCTTCCATCTGTTTCCTAATAGTTATCCAGCTGGTCCCTTTCCTTGTGACCTAGCCGTTGTTTGCACGGAAGTGTCACTCAGAGCTAAAGCAACAACGACCCAAACTCTACGGCATCAAAATGTGACCGTAGCTCAGTATTCGTAAGGACAAATCCTTATCGTCGACAACACTGCTTTTAATGAACTTACGGCGCTCTATGGACAATATTTGTTCTTGTTTCTCAAGGAAGTTCTCTTTCGTCAGAAGAAAATTCCTTTTCCAGCCAAGGAAAAGGTTAACTTCTACCAATGGATGATCTCTTGTTGCTGGTAGCATAGGTTAGCGTTGCCAGGCAACGTGATCTCAGCTCCAAGACAGGGATTTCGCCGAGCAGAATCATGAATCAAAATATGTACGATGTTCTTTAAAATGATAACAAATGCTAAACGTAAATATTTCGAAGTCCCCTGCTGGTAGGATTAACATTTATAAAGAGGAATACATACGAGTCTGGTTAGTATTGTACTGGAGGCAAGGTGAAACCAAGAAATAGTAGTAGTTTGCTTATCTACATGATAAAACAATGGTTTGGTAATCAGTCTCGATTAATATATAAACTTTACAAATTGGGTTATTTTTAGCTTTGGCTTCGGCTGTTTAATAATCATTCAAAATCTAAATGAATGCTTCTTGATCTATGTTACACATGTTTTAAAAATAATTTCTAATAAGGCATTTTCCAAGATTTGTATGGTTAACTAGATCTCATCATCATCATTACGTTACTAGGTTTAATGGGAAATTCTTACTCAGGCTTTCCCAATAAAATTTTGAACATAAAATGGAGTATTTCCATTCAACAAAACAAAAATATTAAAACCATCTTTTGTATTTTTTCTATTTTTATCTTTTTATTTTTATTTATTTATTCTCTGTACGCTTGACTATTTATATACACACACACTTACAGTAGAGGAGGAGACCCACTGGATGATTAGGTGTAAGATGGTAGCCTCCCATCAAGGTCACCCAGCATGTTGTTTAACTTGCACAGGGTCGACTCTCCTACACAAGGGTGGCCACGGCTTAACGTCCAGTCCATCATCCGTTGACCTTTCCAAAACCCATCAGTATCTGCTTTCTCACCGAAAGAAAAGTATGGGGTTAGCGGAAATGAATATTGACGCTTGCTGAATTGTGACTCGAACTGCGAATATCAGATTAAGAGCCTGGCACGCTATCATAGACTGACCATCTATGATGACGACCATTATGATAGATGTTGTATCAAACGACGACACCATCCCATCAAATTGTTTATCTTGATGATGATGATCATGAGATGATAGTTTGCATCTGATGTTATACACATAAGATAGTCTGGAATCATTCTGAGATACAAATCTGAACTCATTTATGAATATCTTCTGGCAAATAATTCACTGTTTCCCTAATGCTTCGATTGGCGATAAAGATCGGACGATAAAAAGTGTTCTTTCATTAATGTCATCCCAGTGCTTCCCCAGCAGTTGAAAGCGAAAGTCATTTCAGTTTTAAGGGGTATGTTTCAGTTTCTAAGGGAGTAAAATGTGGGGTTAAAAACCCTAAACTGAATGCATGCAACTAGTGTACATTCGAATACGATGAGCGATATACTTTTAATCTGTAAACATATAAACTTTATAATTGCGTTTATTTTTACCATTCCGCTTTCGGCTGGTTAATAATAATTCAAAATTAAATTAATGTTTTTTGTTGTATGTTACAGGTTTTTAATGATTAATATGTAAAAAAAATAAAGTTTTCCCATTACAGTGAGCTAAGAGAGAATAATACGTCACGTGTCTGCTGATAACGAGTAATAATCACGTGTCTGCTGAAACGAGGAGAGAGTCAGTATCTCATTTACATGCTTCATTGGTGTATCCATATAAAGTATAGCTATTCAATGCTATATATATTACTGGCCTTGAAATTTGTGAAATTTGCAACAATATTTTAAAATGATCCTGCTTATCATATAATTCTCGTTCTTTGGTGAAGCATCCAAGTATCTTAGAAAGAAGATTTTTGCGGTAATGTTAAAGTTTTTCGAAAAAAAAAAGAGTTGTTTAGTTCCTCAAATATGTAGCTACACAAATAAATTTTTAATACCAGGGAACGTGTGGAATAAACAAAAATTTAAAAAAATGTTTTTATTTTTGCGTACATAATACGAAAAAAACAAACAGAATTTCCTTTTACTCAGGTAGGCTGCCAGTTTAGTACTGACGAATATGTTATAAATATTTAAATGAAATAAAACTCACTTAAATAAGCGAAATACACTTATGTAGCGATATGTTTTAAACCTTAGACTATATTTTTAATCTTATGCCACCGAAAAAGCTTATACGTTCAGTTTAAACACAAACACTAAATTGTACATATGTACGAATAGATTGCAATATAGAATGTAGATACGCTATATTGTATTGAATTTAAATATTGTTCGATGGATTTGTTGACGATTCAGAAAGGTGATGAGTATGATGAATTTATCTCTGATGTTGTCGTTGAATTAATAATATCATCATCTTCAGTACGAACGGAAATATTCTGCAACTTCAGTAGAAATTTTAAAAATGCCCGTTTAAAGAATAAAGGATTAGAGAAATATCGTTGCTTTTGTAAGATTTTAATTAAAAATAACATAAATTACAGCACTCCTGTTTACACCTTTGAATAGTATATGCCTTTAGCTTTTGTCTTTCGCGGCAAAACGACTCGATATTCAAAAAAGAAATCTTAACTGATTTGATATGAGAAAACTAAAGATACTGGTAGAAGATCAAAGTTCTACGGTAATGAATGCTTTCAATACCCAGAAAGTTTTTGCCTTTAACTAATGTCCTGGTATTAAACCCACAATGGAGTAGGTACATTTTTTTCATGTTTTGCTCGTTCCACAATTCGTGTTTGAGGCGACAGCCGGAGGTTGTTGCCTCAAAGTGTTAAAAAAAAGTGTTAATATAAATATTAAAAATGTTTATCCACTTCTCAGGATGAATGAATAATTTTTTTATGCGAGAACTTTCTATTTTGACCATGGGCTTTATATTTTCCACGGCTTTTTAAATTTGAAAGCAATATTATAAAACATAAAGCTGAGATTGACGATCAATCGCTTTGTGTGGTGGGGTGATATGACTTTTAGGACACCTTGTATCAGAATAAATATTATGTAAAGTGTAAAAAAAAAATTCAAAATAAAACAAGAAGACAATTAGCTATAAATTATTTAAAGAAACTAAGAAAAATGGTTCACATTTCAAAATATATATATTTATTTTCCAAGAGTATATTAAAAAATAAGTATATGTATATTAGATTTGATTAGAGGAAAACGGAAGAAATATTTCAAAATTATCACTCCAATATAAGTATGAAAATCGACTGGAATTAGAAGCAAATACATTCCGTCGTACATTCGTTTGTTTTATACTATAGAAATATATTCTTCTGTTCTTTGAGAGAAATAGGTTTGAATCTCATATAACCAGATGACAGTTCACTTGGATACGGTTGTAACAAGAGCAAGAAAAAAATATTTTTAGCTTTCATAATCAATTTTAACTTCAGGCGATGTAAAAATGCGGTTTCTATGGGGACTACTTAAATAGAAATGTATTTTATTCCCTGTGATCTCATCGTATTTGTAAGGTTGAAAAAAGAATAGCTTGTGAAGAAAATTAAAAAAAAAAACTCTCAAATGCAAATAATAGTATTGCAGAAGCATTTTTTATTCTTCGAGGGAAATCAAGCAACCGTTTGCAATAAGTGAACGTTAAAATTGTAATCCTTTAGCAGAGAAGGTAATCTAATTTTACTGAGCCTGTCTTTGTTTTAGTTGTTGGCTAAATCACGTGTCTGCTGAAACGAACAATTTTCATCTTTTCTGGAATAGAAAACGCATCAAGCAAATGTAGTCCTGGATATTTTTACAACGTGTTAGATACACTTTTCAGTTTCAATGCACTTCATTTCTCTACGGTTTGTGGCCCTTAATTTTGAATATATTACTTTCAGTAAGCGATGCTTTTATCTGAACTTCATTGCTTTTTGAATATGATTAACAAGCCAGAGGAATGACAGATCCTTTCCAAACGACAGAACGTATAAATGCTCCACTCTCTTACAGGATGTCCGGTCGAACTGTCTATTCACGTGCACCTAGTGTAACGACACCGACAAAAGGCCTATCTAAACCAACATTGGATGCACTGAGAGCGAACAAGCCGACTAAGAGCACATCAGATGACTTACCTTGAGCAAGTCTGGGTCCCGACCTAACGCTTCGTAGACGGTTTCCGCGGTCGCCCCGAGGGCTAACCATGCCAAGACCAGTGCCGCCGTCACAGTCGACGTCATCGTACTTCCACTGCCCGCTCACTACTGCCGTACGCAAGTCCTTTCAAAAGGTCACGCAGTTCACCTCACAGCACCCAGGTCATACCAGGAAGTGACACTACCGTAATCCACTCCAAAACGGCTTCGACGAGTGAAGGTTTCAACGAACGAGACTGTCGAAAAGCTGAGACTAGAGGCAAGCTTTTCTGCACTCTCCTTCTGCCGCCACATATACACACACTTACTACGTCAGGCTGAAGCGCTACTACACCGATCGCTCGGGGGCGCTGCGAACGCCAAGCCACTGTTTGCCTCTACGTCCCGCTGTCAGAGTGGAGCGCGGCAATGCACGTGTGTGTGCAGGTGGATCACGTCCAGCTGGATAAACAGGGCATCTCTCAGGAAAGTTGCCGCTGAATCGACATTTGTGGACAGTTCCGTTACAATGGGTGGAGAGGATATTCATCGCTCAGAGAATGTTCTCCGACGGAGAATTTTATTCCACTTCAGGTGCTTTGTTGGATATTGTGTTCTCACTTGACACTGTTCTACGTTGTGTAATGTTTGGACTGCAATAAGCTAACAGAAAGCCGATTGCAGGTGCTATATAGTTGCACTCTTAGTCACGCTGTGAGTTATCTGCCAAGGGGAATCCGTTAATACCTGAAAATAACAGTTATACCTCATTGCCCAATTCCTGTTGGATAAGAGAGCAGTATCTGGCATATTTCAGAGAGTGTTTCTTTTCAATAAAGTTTAAAAAAAAAGATGAATTATAAATATTATGATAGGTTAGTAAATCTAGGGTAAGTATTCTGCTTTGGCCAAAAACATTTGCATCAGCCAATGAGACAGGTTTCAGAAAATATTAAAAAAAAAAAGATAAAACAGTCATTTTTAATAAATAGAACAACCTTGGATGAAATTTGTTTTTTTGCAGTGACACTTTCCAAACCTGTATTTACTCACAACACATGTCAAGGCTTGTTATTGGGGATCTATCTTATTTGGCGGGTGTTTTAAAGAAAGGAATTGGCGGGGGGGGGGGGAGATAGACTTTCAACCGCTGAGGCCCTAAGCTGTGACAAGTTTAAGAGGTTTTAAAAAATCTAAAGTAGAAATCAGGGACCTCCCTGCTTTTACAATGATAGTAAGACTATATATTACATAATAAATTATGATAGGGGGAAAATTATGAAACTTGTGCATATTTCATGTGTTTTTAAAAGAATCTTTTAATGACCTTGGAAACGAAGGGGAAAATGTTATACTGTAAAGGAAGATCCAATCTTTTTGCCTTCCTTTTTCCCCGGCTCAATTGTGTTACTTGCTCCAACCCCATCCCCTTTATTTTTTTCTATATTCAGCCCAGTCAAAATATATATTCAGTACTTCTGATTGAAGGGACCATTGCTGCCAATATAAACTCTTTGATTGTCGCATTCCACCATTAAAATATCAAATATTTAGCCCACGTAAGCTGTTTGCAATATTCAGAAAAAAAAAAAAATTAAAAATCTTTGCACCGCTAGAGGGCGCAACTTAATAGATTAAAAAATGTGAATCATAATAGTGCATCACTATCTAACCAACACAAAGAGAATTTTTAATATATTTCTAAAAGCAAACAACTATCTCTTTAAAAGAAGTGTGTTCTCGCACTCACCCCTGAGAATAAGGATGAAAATCATTATGGTCAATGCAAATTTCGTGGCTTTAACATTTCACCAATAAAATTTAAAATTCCTAACATAATTACATCTCTTGCAATAATCTTTAAAATTTGCCATTTTAAACTTTTTCCACCGTTAGAGGACACAAATGTAGTTAGTGGGAGAATATTTATCTCTGAACAAAGAAGTTGAGTATCTGCAGACGGACAGAAAGTCGGTCGACAAAGTGAAAACATTAGTTCTTTTTTTTTCTGAAAACGAGCAAAAAAAGGTGTAATTATGAAAAATTAAAAAGCAAAAATAAGTTTTTCACGAAATATTTCAGGCACTTTTCTAACTTTTCTTGATCACTTTGGTGAGTTATATAAAAACGTTTCTATAAATGCTTTATTATTTCGTAAGAGTGTAGTAAATAAGTTTCAAATTAAAATTATTATTATGAGCCGTATATGAAAAGTACTGCAAAAAAAATTGGTAATTTTGTTTTTTACACCTGATTTGAAAGTAATCGCTAGACCTTCATTTCCTGTTATCACCAAATGTTTTGTAGTGATTTTCTTCCATGCAAATCACTTTGGGTGAATTGTATTAAAACGTTTCATAATAATAATCATTATTAAATTTCCAGTTAGAAAAATAATATTTCCAATAATAAAACTTCAAACTATAGTTGATCCAAATATTACTTAAAGAGAATTTAAAACTAAAATACTATTGTGGTTGAATTCAGTTATCTGAGAATGTCCAGTTATATCGAGATATTCCATTTTAATTGTATGGCCCAGTCACCTACGAAGATTATAGATAAGTATTTGCAAACGAGCCAGTATATTCGGAGACTTGTGATTGGTTGCACAGCCATAATTAGTCTTCCTAATATTTACAAGCCACTATTGGCAGCAAATCGTGATGCTATAATCTATTCTATATTCAGCATATCCGTGATTCGCTACATGCCCGGAGTCATGCCAAATCAGTGTGAACTATGGGGCTCCCGCGTTACTGCATAATTGAATGTACACCAATCCCTCGATTTACGTATTCATTTGATTTACACGGTTAAGAAAATGCAACCAGTTCCGTTTTACACGATAAAGACTTTCTATATTGACAAAAACTATAACAACTTATATTTATGTTCTATCTGAAAAACTGATTTGTTGTGTTTTGTTCGACAAAACTGTTTCTGTTCTGTTTTGTCATTGTGAATATTGTTACGACACATGAACGTGCTGCAGTGACTTTATTAAAAACGTGACATGAACGCTCGCCTAAGCTTCTGTGTGAGATTTATGTGACAAACGAATTTGAACATAGAACCGATCTGAAAATTAAGAATGATAGAACTACAATGTTAAAATTGTGGAGATCTAAAAGGAGGCATAAATAGTCCAGTCAGTGCACAATAGTCAAAAAGAAGAGATATTTTCATGTGGTGAGTGCACGGGTGGTTGTTTAGTTTTATTAGTGTAAAATCAAGTGACATAAAAGGATTGTTTACGCCTAAGGTAAAAGATATTCAAGAGACATGGCAATCAAAGTGAAGAGACAATAATTTAGTCGAACAGACAGAGTTGGTCTTAACTGTTCTATAGGAAAAAGTTGTTACATTATGTATGATAGTATTTAGTTTGTTTATAAGTTATTTCATCCAAACTTTTGTAATAATTTGCATTGTATTGTGATTTGTATTGTAAAATATACTTATTTATACCCACGCTCAGTGTTTATCCTTTTTAAGTTTTCAATAATATAATCTGTCTCGCGACATCGTAATAAAATAAAACCTGTTTTGAATCCGCAGCGAGATCTTGCTCTTCTAGAATTAGTTCTATCAGTATAGTAAAATAATTTAACTTTAAGAACTTATTCCAAGTGTTAACTTACTGATGCTATGAGAAGAAAGTTGATCTTTGATCATAATGAAAGAACGCAATAATGGATTTAACATTATTTCCTACGAGAATAAGGAATTCAACCTATGAACATATTTCATGATACGCATTTCATTCGTAAGCTGTGGCACACCTGCATTTTAACTGGAAATTTATTCCAAAAAGGTTGTCCAAAAAACTGTGTTTTAAGAAGAAACTCAACTAGATCGCTTCACTCAAAACCTTCATATCGATCCATTTCCATCCCGATAAATTACAACCGATACGCAAATGTCATTCACACTTAAAGATGAAAATGTTCAAAATAGATTGTCTTTTACTACTCGATAACTTATTTACTAATTATTCGATAATTTATCTACTAACCATTCGATCTCTCGCAAACAACACTGAACTCTATTTCATGAGACAACTCATCTGCCAAAACAAACTGCATTATTTGCTTTTAATTTCAGTTACGAACCGTTAATAAAAGAAACTGCAATCGCTGCATATTAAAGTATCCCGAGAAAAATAACGGTACAATATTAAAAATACATCTTTTAGTGAATCAATATAAATACAATTTGTCATGGCTGACAAATATTTTTTTAATATTAAAATTTACTATTATTCTTAAAAATAAATAGTACTAATTGAATTCATCTAGTCTTTTTTTTTCTTTGGGTAAGTTTAGTCACATAGACCCTCCTATGCGATCAGAAAAGCAAAAGTCAGTATAAGCAGCAGGGCCGGATCTGGGGGGAGGGGGCAAGGATGTTATTCCCTCTCTTATTTGAAAATGCTAATAAGGGTAATGGAGGCAAATAATTATCATACTTGTGTATATTTCACGCGTATTTCAAGACCTCTAAAACTGAGGGGAAAAAATACTTCAGTGGAAATGCAGTCTCTTGGCCCCCTTTTGTATTTTTTTTCCGGCTCAATTGCGTCACTTGGCCCACCCCCTTTAATATTTTTTATCTAGATCCGGGGATGACGAACGGTAAAAATGTGCGCAAATCTTTTAACCTCAAATATTTCAAAAATCGTGAAGGGTTATTCTCTTGAATTATTAGTAGGGACCTACTGCTAATAATCTCTTGAAGAATTTTGAGGCGTAATTCTTAGAAAGTGTTTTTTGTGTTTATTTGTGTTTTTTTGTTTAAAAATAATTTTATGTAATTTAATATATGTAATCATTTTAAATTTCAAATTAAGTACAGTCGCTCAAAAAGTATCCGAACACTATGGTTGATTGCAAAATTCAGAAAAAATATCTGGCATTGATTTTTTTAGAAATTAGTCATCTGGCAACCTTCGTGTCACGTGACACGAAGGTTGCCAGATGACTAATTTCTAAAAAAATCAATACCAGATATTTTTTCTGAATTTTGCAATCAACCATAGTGTTCGGATACTTTTTTGAGCGACTGTACGAATTAAAAATTAATGTAAAAAGTCTTATAATAACACAGAATCGTGTAATTCGATGCATTATAAAAAAATTGATAATCTCGAAATTTATTATAAAGTATTGAATTATTATTTATTATAAAGTGTTATATGTTTTTAGTATCTTGATGAATATTAGTAAAAAGTGGTCTGATCAAATATTGTTAACAGCAAACAATAATATAAGGCAAAGTGAAACTCCTAACATTTACGTTATCATACCTAGAAAAGCTATAATAAAAAAATTACATTTATTTGGCACCAAAAATTTTCAACTCATTGCCAGTTACTATTAAAAACGAAAAATGTATATACAAATATTCAAAGTATCTTTACAAATATGTTGATGAAATAGAAAATATTGAAACCATGTTATGAACAAATAATCATTATAAGAGCGATTCTTTTTAATTAAATCATCGCATCGCAGTTATTATCGGGTTCACATTACAGTTGCTAACGTTTAACTAATTTATAAACTTTTAGTTTACCAACACCACGGACGAGTGTCTTTATTCTTGTGGTGTATTTATTTTTCCAAAAAACGTTGTATGCTATTATTTCAGGGGTGTATGTAACTGTATACCATGTATTCATATCTATGGAAATAAATGATTGATTGATTGATTGGTCTTAGTGCATAATAAGAAATGCTGAGCGAATATTGTTTATAAATAGCCAGGGCCTAATCTAGGGAGGGGGGGGGGCGAAAGGGGACCATGCTCGTTTGTGTAAGGAAGTACCTTCTCCCTTTTTAATTAAAAAAATGAAATTTAAGGGACCTGGGTTCGAGCCCCGGGTAAGGATGGCTGTTTTTGTTGTTTTTCTGTTGGTTTTCCGCCATCCTCCCAGACCTTGTGCTATAACGTATAAACTGACAAGTTCCTATCAGACCTTTGTGACAAGCAGTTGCTGGATGGGATTATTTTTACTTTTATATTTCATGCATTTTTCAAGACTTTTTTTTCAAATCTGTAAAACAGAAGGGTAAATGTTATAATGTATTAAAAATCCAGTCTCTTACCCTTATACATTTTTCCTGTTTGATTACGTTTCTTGCCCTCCCCTCCTTGATTTTTTCCCAGATCCGGGCCTGTAAATAGCTATTGCATGCATTTTATTAAGATCATTAACTTATCTACAGCTGATATTTCCGTGAGAAGCTTATTTAAGAATTTTTTTAGCTCTGAATCGGACTTCTTTTTCACATAATAAATGTCTGATCCTGATAAAGTCCATAAAGTTTGTTAATAATTCAGTTTTATAAAAAATAATAAAGGAAATTGTGCTGAGAATCTGTTTGATTAATAAGCGACTACAACAAATCAATGACTATTAAGAAGCTGAACCCATTAAATTTTTATAAATGTTCACAAAGATGGTGATTTTTAAATAATTTGTGTTTTTTCCCCTTTTCTTCTAAAAGTCATCTTCTTCATGACCAGTCCTATTTTTTCTAATTAAATAAATTATGGTAAAATTTTATTTTATAATTTTGGCAATTAATAGCATTGTTAATTTACAGAAAATACTTCCATTAATAAAAAATAACTATTTTATAAATATCCCTACAATATTTGGATTCATGTAAAATTCAGAAAAAAAATTCCTGTTATGTGGAAGCAATAAATTAGTGATAAACTAGCTGGAATCAAAATATAGAGTATGGAGTCATTTGAAAGTTTTACTATTGCCTAAAGTATGGGTTGCCAAGTATTTCGTCATCACGTCCTTTTTTTTACTTTTGAGAAACCCTCACGGCTTTGGAATGTTTATTCGCTAGATTCTGAAATGTAATCCAATAGAAATGAATAAATTTTGACAAAACACCTATTAGTTTTTTGCGATACCGCGATTGCGAATCTTTGCTCTTGAGTATCATAGTATCACTATAATTCCTGTAACTAAAGACATATAGCAAGAAAACAATCACCGTGACCTTTTCTTTTGCGAATTTTGTGCGCATTTTATGTTTGTATACATGTGTATACTAGAAATCAATCGGTGCCTTCAAGCGCCACTTAATTTCCAGTCTGTGACTCCCATCCATATTTCAGCTTCAACGTGACATCGGATCTGAAAATTTCTCTTAGTTCAGAATACTACCGGAAATAGAGCATCTCCATTCTCCAAATTTTAGTTCTCTAGCACCAGTATATCGAAATATGACCTTAGATCTCCAAGACCCATCGTATTTCAAATTTGGCATAATTTCTGAGATCTATGATTTAAAATACTTATATTTGTAACCCTCTAACACCGGAATACCTTGACCTTTGACCTCGGAGGACCCATCACATGAATATTTCACAATATTTCTAAGAATTACGCCTCAAAATACCTCCATGAACTAATGTTTAGCTCTCTAGAACTTGTAAAGGGCCTCTACGATACCTCTGTTTTACCTTGAAGGACACATCGAATGACAAATTTAGAAATATTCCCGAGATCTGCGACACGGATTACCTTTAGATGCAAATTTTCAGAGCTCTGCCATTTATGCATTATAGTTATAATTAGCCTGATTTGTTGTCAGCCATCGTTCAATCACTCACAATCATCTGTATATCTAGCTAGATATCAATAGGCGCCATCGACACCTCTTGATTATTAGCCTGTCACTCCGACCCCTATTTGACCTAGAACGCAACACCGTATCGGAAAATGCATCTTTTTCTGAGTTCTAATGCCTGAAAAATCCCTATTCACGAATATTTAGCTCTCCAGCACCGGTATGTCGAGATTTATATCCCAATATACTGATGCTGGAGACCTTTGAGGTCAAACGTGATCAACACCTTTCACCTCAAAAGACACATCGCATCCAAAATTTTGCATAATTTCTGAGATCTACTACTTAAAATACTACAAGGCTCCATTTTTAGCCTTCTAACATTGGTACATCTATATTTTACCATTGACCTCTAAAGACTCAGTGCATCTCAAATTTCACCTTTCTGAAAGGTACAACTCAAAATATTCTGAGGAACCAATTTCAAACTCTCTAAGCACTGTTGATTCTAAATTTGGCATTTGACTTTGAAGGACCCCCCCCCCCTCCTCCCATTTCCGAAAGTTCATAACATTTCTGAGCTCTACAACTCGAATGATGATGATGACGACAACATTATCATCATCAAGCATCCATGGGCTACAAAGGTCCAACGAGACCGCGCAATTTTGTTCTCCAAACACATCTGTCCTGAGCTATATCTGCTGCAACTGGCCACTGCACACTAATTCTAATAAGGTCCTGTTTGACATTGTCTGCCCACCGTATCCTAGATCTCTCCTTATTTCTGAGACCTTTAGGCACACTGTTCATAACCCTATTCCCTAATCTATAATTATTCATACGGGCAACATGGCCAAACCAACGGAGTCTCTCTCTGCACAATATGCTGCTTAAAGGAGGTTGCAAACTCCTTTGCCTAACCTCATCATTAGTTACAAAGTTGAACCACCTAATGTCCAAGATACTGCGTAAGCATCTGGAATCAAAAGCATCTAGTTTCCTATTATCATGTTTACAAAGTGTCCAAGTTTCACTACCATAACTAACCCTAGAAAGAACCAAACTATTATACAGTCTAATTTTAGTCTTTAGGTGCATACGCCTATTTCTCCACACTCTCCATAGATTGTTAAAAGTCCGGGCAGCAATCCTTATTCGTCTGTTAATCTCATGCCGCACATCACCAGTATCTGTTACATAGCTCCCAAGGTAATTAAACTGTAACATCTGCTCAAGACTGCAACCATTCGGATTAACTGAATCACAGCCTGCCTGACCAATTTTCATCAATTTAGTTTTCTCTTTGTTTATAACCAAACCTACTCTACTACCAGTCTCATCAATAGCTCGAATGAAAGAGTTCATCTCATCAACATCATTTGCCAAAAGGGCTAAATCATCAGCATAATCTAAATAAGAAATTTTCGTATCTCCAGTCCATTTAAGGCCAAAATCTTTCCCTTGAAGTGAATATCGCATAACATAATCAATAACCAAGCTAAAGAGAAAAGGAGACAAAATGCACCCTTGTCGAACCACCAGAAGTAATGCTAAACCAACTGCTACCAGCCTTACCAACTCTCACACATGACTCAGTGTTATTATAGAGAGTTTTCATTATGTTAACTAACTTGTCAGGTATACCATATGATCACAATCAACCACAAATTATGACGATCAACAGAGTCGAAAGCCTTTTTGAAATCAACAAAGCTAGCAACCAAAGGTTTCTGAAACTGTAAACATTTTTTTAAGAATCTGCTTGAGTGAAAATATCTGATCTACAAAACCTTACCACTTAAGGAATTCACATTGCTCATCATGAAATTGACTGACAATCAGATTCTTAATTTTATAAAGCACAATCGTGCAAAAAACTTTACCTGGACCAGAGAGTAGTCTGATACCCCTATATTATCACAAGAACTGCAATCACCTTTCTTAAAAATAGGGATAAAAATAGCTCTGGTAAAATCCTTAGGAACCATGCTCTATCATAAAAGATATTCAAATTTTCAGTCATCCATGACTGAAACATTCCCAGCTCTAAGCATTAATAATTTCATCAACCCCTGGGGATTTATATAGTTTACATTTAGATTGGTTTGGGTTGCTTTACCTCTGAGTGGCACTTTTTTGCACACTATGGGCTAAATGGCCAGGTCACATGGACCCCGAAGGCTCAGAGAAGGTTGGGGGAGGGGACCCACTGGAACAGCTGTTGGGATTTTAATTTTAAATTTAGAAACAGCTAAAATAACTTCAGACTGTGTTATAGGGCCAACATTAAAGCCAGTAATGCATCTATCATCATTACAAACAATGGGAGCAGAACTAATCACATTGTTTAGAACATCACTGAAATGCTCAGCCCACCTAGCAATGACAGAATCCTCACCTTCTATAACCTTACCTTGTTTCTCCTTCAATCCCTGTAAACCTGTCCGTTTTCTACTACACAAAACATTAACAATGTGGTACAGCTGTGTGCTGTTGTGCTGTGTAACTGCTCCCTCGGCTTTATCAGTTAAGCCATCAACCCAAAGATTCTGAGCAGCGGCTAACTGATCCTTTACACGTTTATTAAGCTCTCTGTAACACTTTCTATTAGGACTAGTAGGGTTCCTACAGTTCTCTCTTTCTGAAATACACTCAAGTGCCTTATCACTCAAATAATTTTGCCTAATCTGCTCCTTTTTTCCTAAAAAAGTACTGTTAGTTTCCGGAAAAGCCTGTTTAAAACGGTCCCATTCTTCCTCAACTTCAGTATTAAGCAAACCATGACTGTCATAATGACTAACTATCATGGTAAGCTTTAGCTATAACAGGGTGTTACAGAGTTTCAGAATTAACGGTAATTTTTTAATCTTAACACAACACTTCTTAAGATTAAGTTGCAAGACAGTATTAGTAAGGTAATGGTCAGATCCCGTATATGTCCTGATATTCCTAACAGAACTAGCCCATTTGCTGTTAATTAATATATAATTTATTATATTCTTATGCAACCCATCTGGTGAAATTCTATGTACTTATTACTCTTACGCCGTGTATTTACACTTACGCCTTGGTGTTAATGTGTACTTAATGTTTGTCACGATGTTTGTAATATGTGTTAGTTATTCTGAAACCATTAGGTTTACTTACCTCTAGGAGACGTTACCCATTGCCATTGCAGCTACGAATACCAAGGGCCTATATCACCCCTTCCCAAAGTTTAGAGTCAGTACCAACATTGGCATTGAAATCACCTAGAACAAGGGTAATATCTCCTTTCTTGACAGAATTCAAAATATTCTGAAGTTGTCCGTAAATCCTATCCTTCTTATCCTCATCGACAGCCTCAGTTGGAGCATAACAGCAGATAACATTCATGTCTTTAATGCTTGCCTGAAATTTTGTTGTAAGAAACCTTTCATTAATGCAATCATATCTTAGAAGAGCAAAACAACTTAAGACACTCTTTTTCGCGTTTCTAGCACTCATAGATCAAAGTTTGACCTATAGCAACCTCCATGTGACCTTGAAGGATACGTCGGGTCAAATGTCAGTGTTTTTTCAAGAACTACGACCCAGATAACCGCTAGTTGCAAATTTTCTGAGCTCTACCATTTCTGCTTCGTAGTAAGAATTAGTGTGATCCTCTGTCAGCCATCAGTTAATCATACAATAATCTACATTTGTTATACGAGATGGCAATGTATTAGGTACACCTACCTAGTAGCATACCCTTTGGCTTTCAGAACAGACCGAATTCATCAGGATATGGAACTTTAAAAGATGCTGGATGCATTGTGCAAGAATGATCTACCATGCAGAAATAATTACAATGCACAGTTGCTGTAAATTGGACTACGTCACAGTCTCGCTGCGAACATCCCTTAACCATCTCATGCCAACGATGCTCCCTAGAGTTTAGTTCATGGGACAGTGCAGGCCAATGAAGCAACGAAAACTCGTTGCATGTTCCTGGAACCATTCGGGGACGTTATGTGCCTTATGAGCAGGTGCATTATCATGCTGAATGTGTCCATCCGAGTGAGGATAAACTGTAGTCATGAAGGGATGAACTTGGTCAGCAACACTGTTCAAATATGTCGGTGGTGTTAAGATGTCCTTCAATGGGTATCAGGGGACTTCTTGTGTACGAGGAAAACATTCCTCACAACCACCACTGACCTATACGATTAGCACCAGACAAGATGGTTCCATGGCTTCATGTTGCTTGGGTCAAATTCTGATCCTTCCTTCATTATGATATCTCCACCAAATTCTCCGCCAAATTCCCCGCCCATGGTCAGTAGGGGATACCGATGGGCTTGAAAAGGCCGTCGTCCGTCAGATGGGACGTTAAGCTGTGGCCCCATGTGTGAGAGAGACATACCCTGTGTACGTTAAAGAACAGGCTGGATGGCCTTGACGGGAGGCCACCATCTGTCTCCCAACAGCTGTTCCAGTGGGTCCCCTCCCCCAACCTTCTCTGAGCCTTCGGGGTCCATGTGACCTGGCCATTTAACCCATGGTGTGCAAAAAAGTGGCGTTCAGAGGTAAAACAACCCAACCTTCAGTATGACGCAAAAGGAACATTGATTCTTCCAACCAGGCTAACTTTTTCCTGTCCGCAACCGTCCAGTGTTGATGCTCCTGCACCTATTGGAGACTCACTATCATGTTCTTCGATGACAACATCTGCACTCGACATGGTTTGCGGCTGTTGTAGCCGTGACAGAGTCCAAATGGACCGTTCACAGTTCCCTTATTTATTCTAAAATATATTTTTAAATTCACGGAACCTGCTGGTGTCAACGTTTGATGGATTGTCTAATGATCACTGATTTACGGTACTTAATTCAGTAAGAAAACTTAGCTAAAGCACGGTTCTGGTACAGCAGTTGTGCCAGCCCCTTCCTTCCCCCCCAAAGTTCCCCCCCCAGCTAAGCCGATAATGGGAGGGAGTGGTGCCTGTGCCGTGAGCATTGTGGGAATGTGGCTCGGAGCTGATAACAGGGGAAGGTGTCACACTAATTGCTTTTCTCTATGTCAACTTGTTATTCGATTAAAGCAAATAAATTTTCTTTCTGTCTGTCTTAATTATCTTTTTCGAAAGGGCGGAAACGTAAGAAAGTTCTAATCGATGAAGAAATCCTAAAGCTATTGTTTCTAAGTGATGAAATATATGCTAATTCTGATTCCAATTACGAATTTGACGAAAATGTAGAGTTGACTGTCTCTACATCGTCATATAAATATATCATCTGAAATCTCTATATCGTTATATATACAAATCATGATATCACAAAATATCATGTGCTGAACAGCAAACTGTATGTAAGCGTATTATATCTTGCAGTATTTCTAAAATCTAATAATTTTAGTTAGAAATGCCATGGTTTAATATTGTATATACAGCACGTTGAAATCAGTGAAACTAATAAAGTTTAAAATTTGCATAAAAATGTATGTTTTAGTAGAATAATTAACATAATTTATTCTGAAATATATTTTTAAAATCATGAAACCTGCTGGTGTCAGCGTTTCATGGATTGTTAATGAGGATCATTGATTTACAGTACTTAATCCAGAGGAAATAAATAAGAAGGGGAGGGGGGAGGAGACTGGATTTCCATTTCATTAAGCATTTTCCCTTCCGTTTTAGAGGCCTTTAAAACATTTATTAAAAAAATGCATGAAATATACACATGTTTAATCAATTTAGCTTCCATTGGCCTTACCATACCTGTTATAGGCGTAGTGAAATGTTCAGGGCTTTATTTTTTTTTGGTGGGGGGATGATAAGGGGACAGTATCTCTCTCGTCTCCTTTGTGAATGACCTCTTACGTTCTTCCGCTGGACTGAGTTTCTTGCGCCCTTGCCCCTTTACTTTTTTCTTTATCTGAGCCTGCATATGCTTATAAATACAATATTTGACCAACCAGGAACTAATTTTTAGCTCTCTGGCACCTAAAGAAATAAATTTGAGTTTCGACTTCGAATCTGAAATTTTTTGACGTTTCCTACATCTACAGCCTGAAGGACCGCATGACAGCAATGCTCAAGTTTCTACACTGGAAGATCAAGATTTGACCTCTACGTGATCACTATTTGACCTTGAAGAACTATTCGGAAGTTAAATTTCGAATTTTTCTTGAGATCTATGATCTGAATTACCTCTACGTGCAAATTTTCAGAGATATACCATTTCTGCATCATAATTAGAATTAGCATGATCCCCTGTTAGTCAGGCGCGAATCTTTCGCGATCAATCAATTCAATTTATTATTCCATTTTGAATTTCATACAATTATATTTCATGGAATTTGAGTTCATAGAACAAATATTTTTTTTATTTTTTTTTCCAATTCTACAATTTTTATATTTTTTTAATTGTACATTTGTTAGGGTGCCGTCCCGTGGCCGAGTGGTTAGCGCACTTGGCTACTGATCTAAGGGACCTGGGTTCGAGCCCCGGGTAAGGCATGGATGTTCGTGTTGTTTTCTGCTGAGGTCCTGCCATCTTCTCAGACCTTCTACTGTGGCATATAAACTGACAGGCTCCTGTCAGACCTCTGTGGCAAGCAGCTGCTTGAGGGGGTATTTATTTATTTTTATTTACACTTGTTAAAGTATTAAAATATATGAAATTCTTAAACATTTATTTGTTATTACAAGTAATATTTGGAATATCAACCATCCACAAGAGAATTTAACTCTTCTGTGGGATTGTAATTTTATAAAAAATAATAATAAAATTAAAATTCATTTATTTGGAAGAAGAAATTTAATTTTCTCAATTTATAATGAATGTTAATTCACAAATGGCACGAATATTGATCACACACACACATATATATATATCAGAATTATACAACATTTTAATCATTTTTCTTATGGATCATTTCAGTATCAACAATGATGTGCATTCCAAATTTCACATTTCTGCGTTTTTCTATATTTTGATTGATTTTGAAAATTTATAGTTTTAATTTAATTTTTTATCATTTTCGGCAATCTGTTAAACAACGTCGATGCTAAATATATATAATGTGTCTGTACAATACTTTTCTTAGAGTGTAGAACAATTAAATTAATGTAATCAGTCGATCTCGTGTTATGGTTAGAGGTTTTAACATTATTTTCTATGTAATGTTTTATATATATGTAATAGAATGCTATAAATATATAGTTTTCTTAAATGAAGAACATGCAACTCATTATAATAAAATCTACCACTGTTATACTTTTGTTTTTCATTATAAATTTAATTATTTTACTTGGTGTAAAATAATAAGTTGATTAATATGACTGTAATATAATCATCCCCACGATATTAATCCATATTTCAAATATAATTCTTCCGTGCATTAGATGTTAATTTTAAAAGTGTAATGATAGCAAAATTCGTAATGTAATATAAATTAGGTATAATTGCATTAAACTTTTTAATTAAATTTTCAATATTTTTTCCAAGTTTATTGACTATTAATATACAATTTAAGCGTTAAAAATTATCAACATTTTATGCATTTTATGGAAAATAAACAATTTTATGATTCAAATACATCTGGAATGACCATTTAAATATTTTGTTTTTTATAAACCACTATCTACTTTTTTTAAATTTTCATTTATTTCAGTTAATAAAATGGCTTTAATTTTTAGATGCATATGCCAATGTCGATATCATCAGCAAATGTAATTTTTGCCTTTAATATCCAGATCGCAAAGATAATTAATAAACGGGGCCTAATTAAATAAAAAAAAATAAAGGGATATAATAATAAAATAAGAATAATATATATAATAAATTAAATAGAAGGGGCCTAATACTGAACCTTGTCGTGTATACCATATTTTATTTTAATTTCTTTCTTGTAGTGTCCTATTTTTACTTTCTGAGTTATTTTAGTAAATAGGATTTAACCATTTTAATATATTGCCGCTAATTCCAGCCTTTTCTAGTTTAGATAATAATAAATTATTTGAAGCCGAATCAGGTTTTTTTTTATATCTAAAAATATTATGACAGTAGTTATCATTAATGGCACTATTAACTAATGATGTTAGTCTTAGTATAGCATCTTCAGTTCCTATTCCTTTTCTAAATCAAACTGGTTTTTAGCGAAAAAAGTTATTTTCCTTTAAAACATTTAAAATTTTATTTTTAATAATATTTTGAAAGATTTTTGAAAATATGGATAATTTAGATATTGGTTTATAATTTCATACATCAGACATATACCTCCTTTATAAGTAGGAATAACAGCTAATTTTTTTTAAATATTAGGAAAATAGCCTTATGTAACGATAAATTAAAAGATGACACAGTATATGTACAATTTCAAAATTTATTTCTTTTTCAATTTCTGTGGAAATATTTTCAATCATCATCTTTATTAGTCTTATTCAGTTTTAAAGTTTTAATTACAGTACTAATTTTCCCTTTTTTATATGTATTTTCTAATTCATTAATAATGTTTTTCTTTGCATAGGAATGAAATCTATAGAATGCGATTAGAACACACAACACGTTGTTCAATTTAAATATGATTTAAACCATATCTGCAATAGTAAAGACATTAGTATATCCATAAACTGTTACATATTATGTAACAAGAACAATTACTCCGTCAGATCTTTTATCATTTTGGCATTTATGATATGTTATAATCTGGTATAGTATATAAATGCAGTTCATTGTAATCAATCCAAATTTTTGTTTTAAATTATTATCTCAGAAAAAAATCTATTAATTTAAAAAGAGCAAAAAATGATCAAACATTTTACTCATACTTCTTATATTACCGAAAACTAAATTTATATCATTAACCCATTTGTATCATACCTTTCCTAAATATTATTGCAGTCTATTGTTTGAACTGCATATACTTCATGTTGAACATTAATGAAGTCAGATTCGTCTTTAATGTAATAATCACACATTTGACTCCTTTTATTAGTCATTTATTTCTATTCTACTGATTATGCACATAGTAGAGTGAAATCCTCAATGGTTTTAATTCTTCATATTTTTGATGTTTCTGTTTTCCTAATATAAATTTTTGAGTCTTTAACCCACACAAACTCATAACCTTTTTCTTCTTTCAGTTTCTTATTCTCTTGGGTTAGATGCTCATTAAGGAATGCTTTACTGTCTGAAAGACACTCATTTATTTCCTTAACATTTAATCCTTTTTATTTAATTTCCATTGTTTTATCCAATATTCTTTCATTTTTCGTGATGCTAAGTGGACAATTATATGTTTACGTTTTGTCTATTTCTAGTAGGTACTCTATGTGCTGCTTTTATATTAATATCATTTGTTTTTATTTCAATACCTTGTGATATTGGATAATATTTATTGATATTTTCGTTAGATGTTTCTCGAATACCTATAACCTTCAAATTGATGTTTATACTGGTCTGTTCAAGGTCACTGAGTCTCCAGTTTAGTTCTTTGAATTATTTTTTAACATTTCATTTTCATCCGTAAGTAATTTGTTTTGCTGTTGAATGTTTTTCATTTCTTAATTCAGTTTATCTGAACAATATATGGTTCATTTCATATATTCCGCTAACTCCTTTAGTAGATCTTTTTTTGATTTGTCATTAATTTCCATCATATCCTTTTTTAGCTTAACCATTTGTTCATTAATAATCTTTATTATGTATTATTTATTATCTATTTATTATCTATCTGTCTTATTATTATGTATTATATATTATGTATTATTTATTATCGTTATTATATATTTTTTATGTATTCAAATTTATTTAGAGTTGAAGAATTCATATCCCGAAAATTATCATCATTTAGATTTCTTTTCGTACCTTTTTCTTATCATATTCCGTTCGCATTTATAGCAATTCCATTTAAGCTTATAATCAAATTTCAGTCTTTTGAAGTTCTTTTCTGTAAGTCCGATACAATAGAAGTGAAACCATGCTACGTATTTCCCAGTTCATCGTAATGTCACTGATATCAATATCAATCGTCTATATATAAGATATAGCAGGTGAATAGATATATGTATTAAATATATATATATGTATTAATATATATATATTACATGTATTAAATATATATATAGAGAGAGGTCAAATAGGGGTCAGAGTGACGGTCTAGAAATCAAGAGGTGACGAGGTCACTGAGTGATAACAAAAAGAATATCTTAAAAACATTTAAAAATCCATAAATGTAATTTAAATAATTCGATTAAATTAATTTATATGCACTCTTTTTTTTGTTTACTTAAACCAGTGGTTTCCAATAGGGACGTTTTCCTGATTCTCCTATTTCCAGCTCTCAGTAAATTCTGAAATATTTTCATTCATAAACAGCAATCATCCTAAAGGCAAGAATATTTTGCAGTTTCTTCCGTCTTCGTTTTCCATTAACAAAGAAAGGAACTCTCGCATTACCCGTTTGTTTGCTTGAGCTGTGTTCAAGGCCGTAGAAACGAAACCCAGACACGTTGTTAACTTCGTTTTTAGTCTGACACTTTGAGTGTTGTTTCGGGTAAATATTTTATCTGGACTCATAGAATTTTAGCTCATAGAATCGAAGTTTTTCTGGCACCCCTAGTTCAAAAATCCCATTTTTAGCACTGGATAAAATTAGGATTATTTTGTAGGTTTATATTTAAAAAAAAAATTACACAACCCCCTAAATTTTCGGAGCGACTCTCTTAGAGGTCGCGATTTACAGTTTGTGCGTCACTGCCATAAAGTAACATATTCAAATAAGGAGGTTAGAGAATTTTTTTCCCTGACCAAAATCTTACTACAGTCTTTTTACCTTAAATCTTTACCAAGTGTTGAATCCGTTTCATAAGCGAACTCTTTTTCAGCTCCAGAGGAAAAGACCATCTAGCACGAGGTAAAGACACAGAAATTGTCATTCGAGGAAAATTGTCACGACTTATCTAAGGGCGCGTATAATGTTGATTCAAACGCAAGCTTTAGATTGGCGGTGATTATTTCGTCATGTGGCTACTTCGGTATAATGAGCTCACGCCGGTGGATCTTTTCCTTTGCACTAGAATATTTATGAAAGAAGAAACATCGAAAATACTACGACTAAACAGAAAAAACTTTACACTTTTATGAGTGTGTAAAATTTTTTTACACATCCCACTTAAGACAGTCCATCATTTTTTGCGTAATTTATGGATGGAGATTCAGGAAAGTCATTCAAAAACCTACTATGGGGTTATTTCTTTCATTTACCTACAGTTTATTGTACCCAAAGGCTAAGTGGGAACAAGGTCACAAATATAAGAGCGATGGATGGTACCAATCACTATAAATACTGTTGTAATTATTTTATCAAAGGATTAAGCTTCCCTTCTGGTGACGCCATAATTTTAGAACATCCTGCACATCAGAAGCAGAGGTTGGCTTAATCGGTAGAGTAGGAGCTCTCAACGTGGAGTACGCGTACCTCTTGGGGTTACGCGGTGAAAATTTGGGGGGTACGCCTTGAGAGTTCAAAAATCGCTAAATCTAGTAACAAAGTAAAAATAACCATTGTTACACTCTAACTGTAGTTTTATCTATCTATACAAGGGGTACGCCAGATACATACACATTTCCAGAGGATACGTGAAGTATAAAAGGTTGAGAACCATTGCGGTAGAGGATGGAGATCGTAATATAATGTTCCCACGGTCAAGTCTCCACTTTTCCTGAGTTGAAAGTTTCCCCATAAATCAATTCTTTGTCCTCAGTGTTAAATGGGACGCCAGTGGGCTAGTAAAGGGTTCCGTATTTTTAATGGGGCATTAAGACCGGGTTCCATGTGCTGACGTGCTGTATTCTTTTATACATTAGAGAACAAGCAAGTTGGTATTGACAGGATGTTACTATCAATTTTCTAACAACTGACAGGTGGATATCCTACCAAGCTCTGAACCCTTGTAACTTGACCATTTAGCAGACGGCGAAGCGTAATGGAAACAATTGAGACAATGAGACTGCGCGGTTGACGGAATGATGATTATCGTGGATCATTTTCTGATTGAGCTATCAATCACTTTTCAATCAGCCAATGATCTATGATACAATTTATTGATCCATCCACTCACGCTTCGCGCATGCCATTTAGCTCCTGTAGTGGTTAGCGCGCTTCGCTACTGATCTACGGGACCTGGGTTCGAGCCCCAGGTAAGGCGTGGATGTTCGTGTTGTTTTCTGCTGAGGTCCTGCCATCCTCTCAGATCTTCTACTGTGGCATATAAACTGACAGGCTCCTGTCAGACCTCTGTGGCAAGCAGCTGCTTGAGGGGGTATTTATTTATTTATTTATTTTATATCCAAAATTGTGCCGCTCGGAAGTAGAACAACTGAACAAACTTGCATGTGATCACTGTTTTTTAAATTTCTTATTTTATTCTCTTTTCGGATGAGAAAAATTTTATTTAAAACTTTCGTGTCAAAATAAAATTTTATTTTTGAGTAATCCAATATGATATATATAACAGGCATTTTTTTATTCAGAATTTACTCTACAGTATTAAAAAGATTGGGTGAGACAGTTACACGAGCGAGGCAACGGTATATTTGAAATATGCTGCTCAATGGGGATTAACCATATCTTGGCAGCAGGAAACTCTAGCCTATGGCACGAAGAGGGTGGCAGCCATAAATTATTTTTTGCTTTCACTGTGATATGGAGCAGAAAGAACTGAAATAAATACGTTTTATAGAACTGAAAAAAATCCATCATATAAATACTTATTTGCTTTCATGTGAATGATTCACTTCCCAAAAGTTTATACAAGATTTCTACAGCCAAGTATCTTTTATCCATAGGAATGGTTGATGTGTATGAAATCGGAAAAATTATTTTCTTTTATTTCTCTGGTTAACAACAGTTGTCGTCTTCTGAAACTATTTGATATTTTAATATTACGTATAATGAATTATTATTGAATTTCAAAATATTGTTTTCCGAAGTTTCTGTAATTTATTTAAGTTTAAAAATAAATAGCATAAACCATGCAGTATATTCCTCCTGGTCAAAAATAAGTATGATTAAGACTGTGGTTTGGCCTGTAAATGGTAGCTAGGCATAAACTGGAAGGAGAGCTGTGTACCAATCCCTAGTGATGATGCACAGAACCGGCCAGGTCTAGCACCTAATGTCCGACCCCGCCTTCTCGTGGTGCAGGCCGTTAGTACCTTTCAAAAGAGATACTCTCTTTTGGAAGGGAACGGAAGGGGAGGGCTGCCAGTTCAGTATGGCCTGCTGATCTGGTCATCTACGGCCACTTTTTTCTTTTTTTTCAACCCTGCTGAGGAGTGGTCAACTTCACAGGGTCCTGGTGCTGACCATTTATACCTACTAGACTGGACTTGTTTATGGATTTGAGCTTGATTATGGATCCTGGACTTGCTGCACTGGTGGGCCTCTGTTGAGGGAGAGTCTGCCGCTGTGTTTTCTGTTTGCTTCTGGGTTGCCAGCTCTAAGTGAACAGAGGCATGGGATACCTTATATCAGCTGGTGGATAATCCTAATCAGAGGCCATCGCAGGTACCTGAACCTTACTTAGCTAGTTGGGCATCGTCAAGCCTAAACTGGAGTAATGCGTCTCAGGCAGGCCATGTGGCTCTTGAAAAGTCCACTTGAAAAGGTGGTGCCTGAAGTTCCTACCAGCATCGGTGACTTCAGCCTTTAGCGGAGGAGGAACGGGTCTTTGCCCCATGCCTGCGATCAGGGGGCTGTTTGATATTGTTGGCCCTACCAATCTCAATAAACCTAATTTCTTTAAAAATCCTACTAATCATTTTCTTTCTGCAGGAACGTGGAACGTGAGGACATTACATAGAGATTATTCTCTTGATGTCCTCATGCAGGAATTCCAGCGCTATAACCTAGATATTCTAGGCTTGCAAGAGACCAGATGGACAGGTAAAGGTGAGATACTTAAAAATAACTTTAAATTTCTCTTTACAGGGAGGGAGGATGGAAAGCATCACCAAGGCGTGGGTCTGCTGCTCAGCAGACATGCTAGTGATGCTCTTCTAGGATATGAGTGCATTAATGAAAGGTTTCTTACAGCAAAATTTCAGACAAGCATTAAAAACTTGAATGTTATCTGCTGTTATGCCCCCACTGAGGATGCTGATGAGGATGAGAAGGATAGGTTTTACGGACAACTTCAGGACATTTTGAATTCTGTCAAGAAAGGAGATATTACCCTTGTTCTTGGTGACTTCAATGCCAAAGCTGGTACCGACTCTGACCTTTGGGGAGGAGTAATAGGTCCTTTTGGTATTGGTAGCTGCAATGGCAATGGGCAACGTCTCCTACAGGTAAGTAAACTCAATGGTTTCAGAATAACTAACACATATTACAAACACCGCGACATACATAAATACACATGGGTTTCACCTGATGGGCTGCATAGGAATATGATTGATTATATATTAATTAACAGCAAATGGGCTAGTTCTGTTAGAAATACCAGGGCATATAGGGGAGCTGAAATTGGATCTGACCATTACCTTGTTAAAAGTGTCTTGCAACTTAAACTTAAAAAGTGTTGTGCTAGAGTTAAAAAATTTACCTTTAATACTGAAGCTCTGAATGACCCAGTTATAGCTAAAGCTTACCATGATAGGTTACTTAGTCATTATGACGGTCATGGTTTGCTTAATGCTGAAGTTGAGGAAGAATGGGGCCATTTTAAACAGGCTTTTTTGGAAACTAACAGTACTCTTTTAGGAAAAAAGGAGCAGAGGAGGCAGAATTATTTAGGTGACAAGGCAATTGAGCTTATTTCAGAAAGAAGGAATTGCAGGAATGTCCTTAATCAGTACCCTACTAGTCCTAATAGAAAAGATTACAGAGAGCTTAATAAACGTGTAAAGGATCAGTTAGCTACTGATAAAAATCTTTGGCTTGATAGCTT
This sequence comes from Ryuthela nishihirai, assembly GCA_038380435.1. NCBI lineage: Eukaryota > Metazoa > Arthropoda > Arachnida > Araneae > Heptathelidae > Ryuthela > Ryuthela nishihirai. Next base: position 16,536,312 of record JAWZYU010000001.1, on the reverse strand, counting down.
GGCTGACAAAGCTGAGGAAGCGGTTAGGCAGCACAACAGCAGAGAGCTGTACCAGATAGTTAATGTTTTATGTGGTAGAAAACGGACAGGCATACAGGGATTGAAGGATAAACAAGGTAAGGTTATAGAAGGTGAGGATTCTCTCATGGCTAGGTGGGCTGAGCATTTCAGTGATGTTCTAAACAATGTGGTTAGTTCTACTCCCATTGTTTGTAATGATGATAGATGCATTGGCAGCTTTAATGTTGGCCCTATAACACAATCTGAAGTTAGTTTGGCTATCTCTAAACTGAAACTTCATAAATCCCCAAGGGTAGATGAAATTACTACTGAAATGCTCAGAGCTGGGAATGTTTTGGTTATCACTTGGATGACTGAAATTTTGAATAACTTTTATGATAAAGGCATGGTTTCTAAAGATTTTACCAGAGCTATTATTATCCCTATTTTCAAAAAAGGTGATCGCAGTTCTGGTGATAACTATAGGGGTATCAGCCTACTCTCTGTTCCAGGTAAAGTTCTTTCCATGATTGTGCTTAATAGAATTAAGAATCTGGTTGACAGGCAATTGCGTGATGAGCAATGTGGATTCAGAAGTGGTAGGGGATGTGTAGATCAGATATTTTCACTTAGGCAGATTCTTGAGAAATGTTTAGAGTTTCAGAAACCTTTGGTTGCTAGCTTTGTTGATTTCAAAAAGGCTTTCGACTCTGTTGATCGTCATAATTTGTGGTTGATTGTGAGATCATATGGTATACCAGACAAGTTAGTTAACATAATGAAAGCTCTCTATAATAACACTGAGTCATGTGTGAGAGTTGGTAAGTCTTGTAGCAATTGGTTTAGCATTACTTCTGGTGTTCGACAAGGGTGCATTTTGTCTCCTTTTCTCTTTAGTTTGGTTGTTGATTATGTTATGCGAAATTCACTTCAAGGGAAAGCTTTTGGCCTTAAATGGGCTGGAGATACGAAAATTTCTGATTTAGATTATGCTGATGATTTAGCCCTTTTGGCAAATGATGTTGATGAGATGAACTCTTTCATTCGAGCTGTTGATGAGACTGGGAGTACAGTAGGTTTGGTTATAAACAGAGAGAAAACTAAAGTGATGAAAATTGGTCAGGCAGGTTGTGATTCAGTTAATCTGAATGGTTGCAGTCTTTAGCAGGTGTCACAGTTTAATTATCTTGGGAGCTATGTAACTGATACTGGTGATGTGCGGCATGAGATTAACAGACGAATAGGTATTGCTGCCGGGACTTTTAAGAATCTATGGAGATTGTGGAGAAATAGGCGTATACACCTGAAGACTAAAATTAGACTGTATAATAGTTTGGTTCTTTCTAGGGTTAGTTATGGTAGTGAAACTTGGACGCTGTGTAAACAGGATAACAGGAAACTAGATGCTTTTGATTCTAGATGCTTACGCAGTATCTTGGGTATTAGGTGGTTTAACTTTGTAACTAATGATGAGGTTAGGCATAAGCAGCATATTGTGCAGAGAGAGACTCCGCTGGTTTGGCCATGTTGCCCGTATGGATAATTATAGATTGGCGAATAGGGTTATGAACAGTGTGCCTAGAGGCTTCAGAAGGAGGGGGAGACCTAGGATGCGGTGGGCAGACAATGTCAAACAGGACCTTGTTAGAATTGGTGTGCAGTGGCCGGATGCAGCAGATGTAGCTCAGGACAGATATGCTTGGAGAAGTAAACTGTGTGGTCTGGTTGGACCTCCGTAGCCCATGGCTGCTTGAGGATGATGATGATGATGATGATGAAAGGGTATTTTGAATAAATTCACGAGACACACAATTCAAAACCTACACATTACAACTGTATTGAAGTCCTTCCATTATTTAATATCCTTCCATTATTTGATATATATATAGGAATTTTCCACTTCATTTCTGTTTAGCAAAAAGAAAAATAAAAATGGCAAAAGCAGAAACGAGATGCAAATAATTTTCATTTGATATTGAACAATGTTCTTGCAATTTTTTTTGTTTATTTCATGGAATTGAATGATTCCTATAGATCAGTGGTTCTCAGCCTTTTATGCTTCACGTACCCCCTGGAAATGTGTATGTAACTGGAGTACCCTTTGTATAGATAGATAAAATTATAATTATAGTATAACAATGATTATTTTTACTTTGTTACTAGATCTACCGACTTTTGAGCTCTCACGTCGTACCCCACGTTGAGAACCCCTACTATAGATGTTTTATCATGAACATGAAAATGACCTCGAATTCGTTTTAACCACCCACCATTTTTCGGAACATCGAACTAATAAGATTGTTATACATTTAAGTAGGGTGATAAGATTTAAAGAAAGGGATCCGAGGACTTTTGAAAATCTGATCTTAAGGATGTACCTTTTATGAAGTTATATTAAAGAGCAATATTTTTTTTATTTAGAACATATTTTATGCGTTATTGCACATATGTCCAGATGTAGATAAAACTAGGAGGTGGGGGGGGGGGAGCAAGAGACTGGATTTTCATTGCAATGTAGCATTTTCCTCTTTGTTTTAGATGTGTTTTAAAAAAATCGCGTGAAATAGGCATAATTTTATTAATTTTTGGCCACCTTTACCATACTAGCAATCTTAAAATGGGGGAGGGGGCATGGCCCCCCCTAGATCCGGTACTAATTGCACATAATAATAAACTTAATATACAGTAGCACAAAATGAAACAAATATCATCGTTTAATTAACAAAATGACTTTTCTGTAAAATATTTTCTATTTAGGAAAGTTTTGCACAAAGATTTTTCACAAGAAAAAAGAACACCGTGCAACAGAGTCTTCACAATGTTCACTTTTATATGTGAAGTTACATCCGTCCATATTATATTCCTATATTAAAAAAAAATATTTCAATTGAAACGTTAGCCGCTGCATAATTTTTAATTAGCATTAATAGGTAATATGTCTATGTTATAATTTGAAATATCAAGAGATAGGGATATGTAGTCAATTATGCAAAACTTTTCATCAACTTCTCATGATCCACAGTGCGAAAAATATTTGTCGCTATTGCTTCATGTTTTGCTCTTGCACAGGTGAACTTGTAGGGTTTTTTTTCAATTAAATTATTAGGTCGTTGCTTATCAAATGACCGATTTCGCAGATGCATGAAGGTTTCCATGTTTTGAGGACTGAAAATGTTACCAGATGGCGCTTAAGATATGTTAAATTTAGACGTCCTGTATAGTTAGAGGTTGGCTATCTCAGTGATTCACTGCCATTGGTTGATTGAGTCACGTGGTTTATGGGCGCCATGTTTTGTCGTACCGTGAGACGAAAGCCTATGAGTTAATGTATGTACCTAGTTAAAACTTCTCAGTTGTTATAATTTTATATATTTCTACCACTTTTTTTTGTCTACAAAAGCTGTCATATTTTATGAATGCCTCACTACGCTCCACTTGGGTGTAAAATTTTCACTCAAAGAAATAAGTTAATGAATATTTTTTTCCGAGAAAATCCATCAGAAGACTGCAAACGGATGCAAATGTGAAACGAGCTAACTGAAAACCAACAAATAATTTCTTTTAAGGTTCGTTTGAAAAACGAGCTAATGTTTCCACTTTGTCGTCTGCTTTATGCCAGTATTTGCTCGTCTGTCTGTTCGTCACTCTGTTAATTGTTGTCTGTCCATCTGTCTTTCCACCTGTCTCTCCGTCTATAGACAATCAACTTTTTGACTTTTAGAGCTAAATGAAAAATTCTTTTTGGGTTGGATAAGTGTCGAAGAAATATTTCGATTCGCAATTTTGAAAATTTTTAATCGCTTTAATAGCGCCTTCTAACGATGGGAAAAAATGGAAAATGCTAAAATTTAAGACGAATAATACAACCTATTTACATAGAAATCGGAAATTTTGGTAGTAGAGTGTTATAGTCAGAAGCAACAAGACTTTGCCGTCTTAGCCAAAAGAGGGGTGAGGAAATGAAACTTTTAAAGAGATAAACGCAACAACATATATTTTATTTTTTGTTTTACAGGCACTAAAAAATTAAGGATGTCAACAATATTTGATAATCTCAGAGTTACCTGTAGACGTCTAAACGTCTATAAATCAATAATTTTTATTTTTGTGAAAAAGCCGGCGTTAGTTCAACTGGTTAGAATACTCTGGCATGTTGCTGGAGAGATGCGGGTTCGAATCCTGTATGTCGGCGAAATTTTTTTCCACAAAATAATAATATTTACATTTTTTCGAATCCCCAGCACTTGAAATTTCCAGTGTTGGAGAGTGCTAAGGGCGATTAATAAAAACACGAAAGGCGACCTCTTGCAGCGGAAAAGAGCAGGAAATTACCAAATCTTTAAATAAATATTGCAAACGATCTGTTTTTGCTAGAAACTTAAATATTTGGTCACAGAGTGTAATGATCAAGTGGTTTATCCTAATAGTAATTATTTGTCCCATTGGTAAAATGCAACTTTTGAGCTTTAAGAGATAAATGAAAACTTTTTTTTGCCCATTACAGGTACTAATAAAATATTAATACTTTATTTTTTCAATTATACAGTAGTTCGAATTTTCACTGTCAGAGGGTACTGAAAGTGTGAAATAACTAGAAGAATGGATATCGACTGTGGCGCATATGGGAATCTCATTTTCAAAGAGAATGAAGTTCTTCCTTTGCCTAATTTTTCACTCCTTAAAAGTCTTAATAATGGATGTGTGGTGTTTTTCTGATGAGGTCCCGACAACCTCATAGACCTTCTACTATAGCGTATAAATTGACAGGCTCCTGCCAAATCTCTGTACAAGCAGCTGCTTGAGGGGTTGTTTTTTTTAATGTATGATGAGGGAAATGCACATAGTAGTATTTTATTGGTAATTATAAAACATAAAAAGTTACCTCAGTTTGAATCCATAGTTACCAGAGTTCAAATCTCTCTGTTTTTAAAATTAACTTTGAAAATGCGAATCACCATTCATTAGTAACCAACTAAAAATGAGATTTCCAATTATCTCTTAAAACCGTTCCGTTTCTTACCTACCTTAGGCTTAGGCTCATTGTGGTCAGGTGTGACTCATTCAGGTATGACTCATTGTTGTCAATGTAATTTTCAAGATTGTCACATTCCACGACCAAAATTACAAATATCTAGCATGAAATATAATAAATATGTAGCATATCGTTCGCAATATTCGTTTTAAATTTTGGGGATTTTTCGATTTTTTTCCAGCGTTAGAGGGCGCACTTATAACTTTCGGGAAATTTGCTAAATGCAAATTGTAATATTTCGTCAATGCCTGTCCAACCCAAAAAGAAATTTTAATTTATCTCTAAAAACACGCATTTTTCTGTTAAAAAAAAATAGTTGCATTCACCTCCCCCTCTGGGTCTAAAGGGTCAAGTGATTGTTGCCAGTGGTAACTGCGCAACCTTCACATTTCAACACCAAAATTTCAAACTTCTAACTTAACTGGATCGTTTAAATATTCGTTTGATATTTGGGAATTTTCAAAAATTTTCACCGTTAAAGGGCGCAGTTAAAACTTTTGGGAGATTCGAAAAGTGCAAATCGTAATACATCATTAATACCTATTTAACAAAAAAAATATTTTTTTATTTTTCTCTATAAACAAAAAAGTTCTTTGTATGTAGACGGACAGACAACAAAGCGAAATTAAATCTGTTTTTTTTTTAAAAAAAGCCCTAAAATTTACTTTTCCTTTTTTAGCCATGTCCTAAAGTGCTTCCAATCATGAACACGGAAATCTGTATCGAATATTATCTTACCCTTTATCCCAATCCATTAGTATCCGTGCAATACCATTCAAGTATGCATGCTAAACAGTCCGAGAGACGACAAAACATGGCTTCCAATTTTGAAATGGCCAACCTCTACCTATACTGGGCCTCTAGTTAGATTAAATCACGAATCCTGCGTACGATAACACGTAGCCGTTTCGCCAGTAGAATAAGTGGATTGTAGGAGTTTAAAGGGAACAAAGGATCAGAGTCAAATTCCTGTTCGTTTCTTATACGAGTTTCAACTGGGACACAACCAGGGCAGCGTCTTCGCATAGGCAAACTAGCCACGTGCCTAGGGCCCGGAAATCTGAGGGCTCGCAACGCCTCGAAAAATGTTAATATATTTTATTTTTTATGACAAGTAAATTAGGAATTGTGTTGAATGTAGAAAATGTGCATGCGAGAACCGATTCATTCCCATTAACATACAACATACCTCGGGTCGGATCTGGGTGACCATGCCCCGCTCCCTTTTTAAAAATGCTAGTAAGGGTAATAGAGGCAAAAATTATTGAACTTTTATTTATACTTCATACATTTTTCAAGATTTTTTTAAAGACCTATGAAACGGAGGGAAAAATATTATACTGCATTGGATATCAAGTATCTTGTCCCACGTTTTACATTTTTCCGGCCATGTTGTGCTGCCTTGCCCTCCCCACCTTCCTTCTATTTTATTTTTGTAGATCCGAGTCTGAACATACCTAATATCTCTCTGTACTCTCTAAATACTAGACATACACCGAAGAGCCAAAACATTATGACCACTTGCCTAATATGATGCCTCCACGTGCCACCAAAACAGCTCTTACCCGGCGAGACAAGGACGCTACAAGATTTCTAAAAGTGTTTTGTGGTATCTGGTACCAATCCTTTAACTCTTGTAAGTTACGTGGTTGAGTCGCCGTAGATCGGATATGGTGTTCCAACACAAACCACAGATGCTCGATTGGATTGATGTCTGGGGATTTGGAGGCCAGGGCAATACCTGGAAGTCTTCCTCATGTTCCGCAAACCATTCTCGAACAATCTGGGCAGTGTGACAGGCGCATTATTTCGCTGAAAGAACGCACTACTAGATGGGAATACCGTTGCCATGCAAATCCTCACCTGGTCTTCAGTGATGTTTAGGTAGGTGGTAGACGTCATAGTTTCCTGCACGTAAATGACTAGACCGAGGGTTTCCCAGCAAAACATTGCCCAAAGCATTACACTTCTTCCACGGCTTGTTTTCGTCCCACAGTGCATCCTGGTGCCAACACTTCCCCAGGTAAACGAAGCACATGTGCCCAGCTATTCACATGGTGCAACAGGAAACAAGATTCATTGGACCAGACGACCTTCTTCCAATCATTCAAGGTCTAGATTTGATGCTCGCATGCCCATTGTAGGCACTTTTGAAGGTGAACCTAAGTTAGCATGGGCACTCGGAGAGGCCTGCAGCTACGCAGATCCATTTACACCAGGGTTCAATGTACTGTGTGTTGTAACACATTACTCCCGTCACCAGCATTCAAAGTACGGGCGAGGTGCGCCATAATATCCCTTCTGCTGGCTCCTATCATACAGGACAGCTTTCGCTCACCTCTAGCATCGATGAACCGTGGTCGGCCCACACCTTGCCAGCGGCTCATAGTTTTTCCTTCCTCGGACCACTTTTTGAAGGTACTAACCATGGCTGACCGTGAGCACCACACAAGCCTTGCCATCTCGGAAATGCTCTGACCAAGTCGTTTGGCCATTGCAATTTGGTCTTTGTCAAACTCACCATTATGTCTGCTGTCTTTCCCATCTGAAGAATAACACATTAACAGAACTCAGTATCAGGTGTTATTTATACCGTTTCATGACCTTCACATGCGCCGTCGTTTACCTGCAGTTGCTTCGATTTGCATAAAGAGGCGCTGGTCATAATGTTTTGGCTCTTCGGTGTACGTACTATATCAGCAAAACTGGAATTAAATAAAAATTAGTTGACATTGGCATGCTGCTTAGCGAAGTTAATGGTAGCTTATAATGTGTGTTATTAAGGATCTTTTCGTATCTAGAGAAAAACAGATAATCCCTTACGTTGTTCGATATCGCATATCAATCCTAATATTTTTGTTACAACCGCACTCTCATGGTGGCAGAGTAACATGGCTTTCTAAAAATCATTTTGATTCAAATGTTTCTTCTCGATTCAGTTGTCAACTATATTTTTTTACTTATTATCGCATTTCGTACAGATCTAGAAGCGAGCATAAAATTGTTGTATTCTTTCGCGTGGCGTACTAAAGTTTATCAAGTGAGTATCAGAGAATATCTGTTTATGTTCACTTAGCTTTAAAGGTTCAGATAGTTCATTGCGAAATCTCATTTGCGAAACTTCGAAATAGTGGATGAAAAGTTTTTATCAAATAAGCAAAATTTACTATGTTATAGTTAGATTTGCAAGCATTTTCGGTTCTTCCCTCCCCGTTGTTATTTTTATGTTATTTTTTATGTTTTTACATCTTATAATATAGAACCTATATCTATAATATCACTCTACATAATATTTCTTTGTTATATTTCAAGCAAAGTTTTAAAATTAAATCTTAGAGAATCATCAATTTTTTTTTTCTCCACTTTTTATTTTTATGGAGTTGATCAGTTTGGCTTCTGAGAGGCTCATATATCTTCGTCAGGTTAGGACTTAAACATTTTGTCATAGGAACTTCTTTGATGATATTTTTAAAATATCAGTGGAGGTATAACGAAAACATCCGCAATTGCTTATTAAAAATATTAAAATTTTAATTTCAGCTAAAGTAAGATAGGCATCTACTCAACTTTAAAATAATTTAAATAATTAATGAATAAATTTCTATAACGAAAAATGAACAAAGAAATGATTATTTTTCCATAAATAAGTAGGTTTGTGGATATTATGATACATGAAAATATGAATGCTCATTGCTTTGTATTTCTGTATTGGCCACACTCTTCTCTTTCTGAAAATGGAGAGTGCAATGTTTCCCGAAACTTCTATCATGGCTCGATCTGTCCTTGAAGCTCGTGAAGGTGTTTTTCAAACTCACTCTATCCACGGATCCAGTCTAATGAAAATAATAAATCTCAATATTCCGATATTTTAATCACACCAGTTAAACTAAACTAATAATTCATTGTGAAAAATTTTGACTTATAGCCTGAAACAATAACTTCAGATCTCCAAGAATTTTACCTTAAAAATAAACCAGAGTCGGTTTACAGAATTCGAAAATTGAATTCAAATAACTGTCAAAGAAAGTAAAATAATTATTTAAATCTAAACGCGTTCACAAGGACTAATAAATATGGGAAGATGTTTCAACAAGAATGGTTGATGTGTCGAAAATTAACAACAAAGCATATTTCTATATATGTGAATTATTTTCCCAAATATTCATCAAAAACCACAGTTGAAAATTAAAAACCAGAGACTGGATAAATATTTTAGCAAATATTCGGAACACGAGAGCTCGTCAGATCATATATGTCATCTATCTGCACTTTTATCCCTAGAACTAAAAATCTTGGGCGCATGGATACAACCTTTGTCACAGCACTCGAGAGAGAACTTTGGCACTGGAGGAAAATGATGAAAAGAGTTATCGCCCGAATTATTATCTTTGGTTTCTCATGAGCTGTCTTTTCGAGAAAAAAAGCAAATATTTCATAAAGAACAGAGGAAATTAGATCCGCGTATTTGAAGTATTTCGCAACATTTGGCCTTGAAAATTAAAAAAATTCCTTCTATTTACGGTACGGAACCAAAATTTTGGGCGATCTAAATAATATTGCTCATCGATACTGGCTCGGAAATAGAAAAAGTTGTCAATGATAGTTTTTTTTTTTTAATAATTGTTTTTAATGATTGTTTTATTATGTATTGCATTTGTATTAATGAAAATATCCATGAAAAATGTGATGACACTGAAAGCACAGCTGGAAAAATTATAACAAATGAGATCTTTAAAAATAAATCATAGAGACGAATTACTAGATTTTTTTTTATTACTAGAAATTTTTTTATGAAAAATTGGTGAGTGACAAAAAAATTTAATAGGTACAGAAAATTTCAGAAGTAAATATTTGCTTTGGAGAAACGCCGAAGAGCTGTTATTTTCCATACCGAAAATTTGTTAAAATTATTTGCGAAAAAGACTCGTAGGGGAAAAATTCAATGCTCTGACAGTTTTGTACATATAAAAGGGAAATACAATATATCAAAATTAAAATTTCATATATCAAAAATTAAAATAAAAATTCGATGATTTAATTAACGATTGAAGTAGTAAAGATTTTAAGTTTGTCAACAGCATTTTGACATATAAATTTTATATACTGTTTTATTTTAGTTTTTGTTAATTTTCATTTATTCAATTAATGGTTTTAAATTATATATATATATTTATACCTACATGGGAAATTAGACTGAAGGGGTATGCACTTTGTGCTAGGGCCCCAAAATGTTTAAACTTGGCCCTGGCCACAATACTTGGAGGCAACTCGCAATGCCAATGCAGCATTTGGGGAAGATACAGCTAGTGAACGGAGAATACGATGTTATTTTGAAAAATTCCGATCATTCAACATCAGCCTTCAATGTAAGCCAAGTGGTCTACCCGAAGTAGAAAATTGATAACGATCGATTGATGTCTTTAATTGAATCCGACTCACGCCAAACTGTACGAGACATCACAGGCAAACTGGGCGTGCATTATTCAACAGTTGCCTGGCACCTGGAAGCCACTGGGAGTGTGAAGAAGTAGGATAATAGGTTCCGCATGGATTAACGGAAACTCATAAGGCACGTCGAGTTGAAATGTACACTTCCTTTCTCACACGAAACTAAAGGGATCTATTTTTACATAGGGTATAACGTGTGATGAAAATTGGATCCTATACGACAATCGTTAACGTTCTGCTCAATGGCTGCACGTCAGGGAAACACTCAAGTACACGCCCAAGCCTAATCTTGACCGGAAGAAGGTTATGATGACAGTTTGGTGGTCTGCAGCCGGTGTTATCCATTATTCATTTTTAAAACAGGGTGAATAATGCAGAAAAATATTGTGCGGAACTCCAAAACACGCATGCCAAATTATGCAAGAAGTAGCCTGCATTGGTCAATAGACATGGCGTCCTATATCTCCACGATAACGCTCGACCCAATATCTCACAAATAACGTCCGGAAACTCCATCAGTTACAGTACCTCTTGCTCGCCCAGCGTATTCACCAGACCTATCGCCAACTGACTACCATTTCTTCAAGCAACTCGACCCTTCATTAGTGGCAAAACATTCAGCAATGAGACAGCAGTTAAAAACACCTTCATAGAATTCATCGCTTCTGGGTACTCATATTTTTTACCAAAGGCATAAATCCACTTGTTTCGCTTTAGCAGAAGTGTATTGAATCTGTTGGTGCATAGTTTAAGTCATTTTTAATAAAATTATAACTTTTGAATGTTTCACTAACAATTCGGCCATTTCATTTGGAATAACCTAATACTTCTCTGTGGAATTTGTCTTGTTTCTTTGGAGGGAAAATCTTCCGCTGTGTTTTCTGTTTGTTTGTGGGTTGACAGCCCCAAGTGAATAGATTCACAGGATACGTTTATCACTTGGTGGATAATTCTGAGCAGAGGACATCGCAGGCACTTGAACTCTTGCTTCTACTGGCATCGTCAAATTTGTACATTGGAGGAAGTCTTCCAGTGCAGATGGCTTCAGCTTTTAGTAATAGGGGAACAGGTCTTTGCCTTACGCCTGCGATTAGGGGGCTTTATGATATTGTCGGCATTCTCTCTCTCAATAAACATAGTTTCTTTAAACATCCCACTAACTCCATAAGTAGTTAGAATGTGAGGACTATGCACAGAGCTTATTCTCTTGATGTCCTCACACAAGAATTCCACGGTTATAATTTAAATATTCTTGGCTTGCAAGAGACCAGATGGACAGATAAAGGTCAGATTCTTAAAAATAATCTTAAATTTCTCTTTTCACTGAGGAAAGATAATAAGCATCTCCAAGGCGTGAGTCTGCTTCTCAGCAGACACGCTAGTGATGCTCTTCTAGGACATGAGTGCATTAATGAAAGGTTTCTTAACAGCAAAATTTCAGAGAAACATTATAGACATGAATGTTATTTGCTGTTATGCCCCGACTGAGAATGCCGGTGAGGATGAGAAGTATTGTTTTATGGACAACTTCAGGATATTTTGAATTGTGTCAAGAAATGAGATATTACTCTTATTCTAGGTGATTTCAATGACAAAGTTGGTACTGACTCTGACCTTTGTGGAAGAGTGATAGACTCTTTTGGTATCGGTAGCTGCAATGACTATGGGCAACATCTCCTATAGTTAAGTAAACTTGATGGTTTGAGAATAATTCACACTTATTACAAACACCGCGACATACATGACATGGTACATATGGGTACACATGGGTTCCACAAGATGGGCTGCATAAGAATATGATTGTTTATATATTAATTAATTACAAATGGGTTAATTCTGTTAGGAATGCAAGGTCATATAGGGGAGCTGAAAATGGATCTGATCATTACCTTGTTAAAAATGTCTTGCAACGTAAACTTAAGAAGTGTTTTGCTGAGGTTAAAAAATTTATCTTTGTTTCTGAAGTTCTTAAAGACCCAGTTATAGCTAAAGCTTATCATGATAGATTACATAGTCATTATGACACTCATGGTTGCTTACTACTGGAAGAAAAATGGGATCATTTTAAACAGTCTTTTTTTGAAAAATAACAGTACTCTTTTAGGTAAAAAGGAGCAGAGGAGGCAAAATTATTTGAGTGATAAGGCACTTGAGCTTATTTCAGAAAGAAATAACCGCAGGAATGTCCTTAATCAATACTCTACTAGTGCAAATAGAAAGCATCACAGAGCTTAAAAAACGTATAAAGGATCAGGTAGTTGCTGATAAGAATAGTGAGAAGAATGAGAGTTCTGGACCAATGTTAAAATATAGGGAAATCCCTGTTAATTTATGGGAGAAGTTTTGGGGATGAGACGTTAAACTGATTTTCAGAAGGTGGTGTGTGTAAAAGATACGAAATTATGAGTTTTGTTGAGAAAATTTTGTAGTTATCATACACTTCACTGGATTATTGGGCTGTTGGGTTGTAAATCCCAGATAAATTGGAGAAGTCGACAAAGCCAGACAGTTTTGGGAAATTAGTTTGAAATATATGGCAATTCGAAATCAAAAGGTAAAATGACGTTTTCGGGGCTGGAAGAGAAAAATGTGATGGAAAGATAGATTTTCAAGTAATATCTGTGAATGTATGGATTTTCTTTGCTCTACTGAGGATGAGAGGATATGAGACGAATACAATTTCGAAAAAAATTGCAAGTAATGAAATTACGGTGAAATCGTGAAACAAGCCTAGATAAAAATTGGAAATTTAAGCATAACAGGCCAAACGCCTCTCTCAGTATTTCTAAGATGCACGCTAATTGAATGTTTTTGCTGTATTGAACATTTGAAGTGATGTGGTTTAGAAAAAAATTGGGAGGAAGTTTCAGGAGATGAGATTTATATTTATTTTGAAAATGATGAAGAGCATTGGGTTAAGTGAAATGAAGGTGAAAAATGGAGAGTGAAACATGGGTATGAATGATCGTATGTGCGTGAGATGTAAAGAAAGTTTAAAGTTTGAATCTGAAGTGAAAAGTGATGTATGTTAGAATTATTTTGAGAATGTATGAAGTTTGTGTAGAGAGAGAAGTTTTTTTATGTTATCGTGCTTAACTCAAACTAAATAGAAATCAGTCTCGATCCTCTGTAAAGAACAATGGGATCGAGACTTAGTTTCATTTATTAAGTTCAATTTATTCATGTCATTATTTTACAGTTCACTGCACCTCAGCATTAAAGAGAAGCTGCAAAAATACTGGTCCGGGAATATGCATATTTTTTTTAAAACGCGCAAATAAATGTAAATTTCGAAATGATTGCATTTAAAATAATTTTTTTTTAGCCAACAACAGAAAGTTGTCATTTTAGTGGTTGCAAAGTTGTATTTCGTTCTGAGAGAATTAGGCAATAAACGTAATATAATTCATTTGGCACCCTATTTAATTTAAATCGTATTTCGATGTCAGCAGTTGCTGATAATTCATATAGAGATGATTCGTATTTGCTGACATCGAAGTGGAATATCGAATACAGTTTCATTAAATTTTGGTAACGGACTCGTAAGCTGTTGTAAACTCGCGCATAATCAAAGCTGTTGGGTTCAAAGTTGCACTGAATTCTTGTTCGGGAAACTGTTTACTATTCACTCTGATCTGAATTCGTTCTAGCAACATGTGATAAAACACCATATTGTTTTTCGTTTGACTATTTAATCAGTTAGACTTTTGTAACACGACATAAAGATGTACAGGTTTATTTTGAGTTATAGTAACCCAACAACTGACATGAGAGTCAATTCTAGTATCAGATTCGTACAGTTTGCACGATTCCCAAAAGATTTGATGTGGTTTGCCGCTTGCTAACTGAGATTCTAGTTTTGCAAGTACTTGTAAGTGATGGTTCCACTTTTGAAATAAACTAAGATACTGATATATTTCAAATTCATATAACGTAGCCCCAATTCTCTGAATAATGTCATTGTCGTCATTTTTTTCTAGTTTTATGGTATATTTTACACCGCGAAACACTCTATCCACGTCTCGGCAAAATCCAAACAGCCGATTCAGTTGTAAGAATAAACTTACATTTTGACTATTTTTTGTAATTTCATATCTGTCCGAGAATCCTTGATTGAATTCAGCATTTTTCTTCAACGCTTGTGCAAAATCCTTTATCTTATTATTCGTGTCCAGTTTATCTTCGCCTCCGTCCTACAAATAGTTATTCGTTTTCGAAATGTCTGTGGTATTTTTGAACCGATTCATACTTGTGGCAGCACTGTGTGAAAAGTCTTCGGTAAAATCAAATAAATTGTGAATTGTGGTCTTCACTCCTGGCAATTCAATATCTTCCGATTCTCTGTTTTCGATATAATATTGAGCTCTCTTAAAAATGTTGTACACGTTATTGAGCATCGTAACTACATCACTGCCGCCGATATCAGACCCATCTGATTTCAGTATTCTGACTCTGACGTGTATATAACTGTTGTGCGGATGTAGCAAAAAATCAATATCTTTGGTAAATATTTCGTATCTTTCGAGTTTTTTAACATTCACATTGGTTTTTCGATATTCCAAGTATATTCGTATTTTGTCGTTGAACTGTCGTCTATTGCCACTTTGAACAAATTTCAGTAAGAAGCCTCAACGTCCATTCTATACTTACTTTTTGATTTTTAGGTCATTTCCGTAAATTAACTGATTAAGAATATTTCTGCTTTCAGGGGATATTTTCTCGTTTATTCGAACGATAGGCAACAGAATTGTATAAAATATTTTACTTCGCTTTCTCAGTATCTTCATCTTTATTTGGTCTGATTCTTTATTGTTCGGTCTGATTGTGTAACATATAAGTCACGTTTTCCTTGTTCGAGTCAATTACTTTATTATTTTGATCGGTTACTTTCTTTCCAACGTTGTAAATGTAATCAGTTTTATTCAATGGTAAATATATAGGGAAGAATGGATGTTTGTCGATTAAACTGCCAGGCGGTGTTTGAGGTACGAAACTATACAACACGTCGCTTTTCTGGTTATTGAGAAAGAAAGATTCGACAATAGAGCAGTGAATTAGAATGCGATCGAATTAGAATGCGATCGTTATGTTGGGTGGGAACTTTCTTTCGTTTTTTGCTGCATCGATAATTTTCGATTCGAACCCTAGAATTTCTCGCAACTTTCCTTTAGAAAATTATATTTTATATCCTCTTGCGAAACAAATACAAATCTTAATGTGGGAAGGTTGCTTTCTAGTACTATAGAGCTACGATCCCGGAGACATTTTTTAAAACATAATTAAATCCATCTGTATCGTACATTCCATTCGGGACAGTTATTTTATTCCATTGCCTTCCATTGAAGTATTTCAGAGTGTTATTTATATATATATATATATCACATATGTTGTATCAGGAATACCACATATTGATACCGATCAGTGCTATCTCGAATTCACCATTGAGTGTGATCAGCGTTTCATAATTAATTACCAAATCTTCGGGGTTGTATGCCGTAATAGTAATGGAATTGATAGTTATGAGTACCATCTTTATTAATGTGGTGTAGTACTATGTAGTAATCATATGCTAGTTGTTACCAACAATTCATTCCAATCGTTAGGAGTTTGTTCAAACTGATACAATACATCATATGAGATTATCTTATTATTCCTTGATTTAATGTAATAGATGCAATAGTAGCCGCATTTTACAGAATAATCTGCTTGCATTTGCGAAGAGTTATACACGATTGGCTTTGAAGATGTAAGTAAATAGTGTTTTATTTCTTCTGGTGGCGATAAACCGAATGGATCAAAGTATTCAAAGTAAGGTAACTTCGCATCATTGAAATAAGCTGCCCAATGAGTTCCTGAATCATGGGAAACGTCAAAATTCACTATACCATTTTCGTTCTTGAATATTTTGGTTGGCAAAGAATCGATAGAGTATACACCACGGAATCATTTTTCGTTTTTCATCATATTTCCGATATCTAAGTTACTTAATGGCTTTTTTTTAATCCCTGAGCTATTTGTTTTCCTGGAATGTACAAACCTTTTCCCTTTCTTTTATTTTTAGATTAGCCAGCTGCTCTTTGCTTTCCAGGAATGTATAACCCTTTTCCTAGAACTTTTTGTGCAAGCTTAGTACCAGCATATCCCGCAGCTCCAACTGCAGCTGCTTTTCCCAATACTATGAGTCAGGTATTAAGAACGGCAGAAATCCATCTAGCTGTGTTTTACTGAAACGAAGTCGAACTGGCGTTGTAGATTTTTTCAGTTTAATGATTTGTCTCTTTGTCAGTTTTCAAAGTATCGTTACCTTTCTACTGTGGATCAATACTTAAAGTTATAAGATTTATATTTTCAAATGCACTCTTCAATTTTTGCTTTTGTCCAGGCGTTAAAGTGGTTGGATAACTGTGACACATTATACTTTATTTTAAAAGTATCACGTACCTATATTTTATATATAAAAATTAAGCATGTATTGTGTAAAGTGTAAAACTAAATCTTTAACAGATATCGTAGAATATGTCACATCAAGGAATAAAAGAGTAATGGTGATAGGTAGATGCCGAACATGTGGAAAAATGAAGTATAAATTTGTGAAACAGAAAGGAAAATTTGTAAAAGTGCCACCCTGAAATGCACATTGCAGGTTACCAATATTGTGGACCGTTTACGAAACTGGAGAAAAGGTTAATTGCGAGGAGATCCTGGTATTAACCGTGTGGACAAAGCCTGCAAAAAGCACGACATTTCTTACAGCAAATCTACAGAAACTAAAAAGAGACACGAAGCCGACCAAGAATTATTAAATGATTTGGATGAAATTCAGAATCCAACTTTAGGAGAAAGAATTTCAAGAACGATAATCAAACCTATTATTAAAACAAAGAAACGGTTCGGTTTAGGACACAAGAAATAAGATGTTTTCTGCCGTTTACTATGATTCATTAAAGGGATTTTCCGGTATAAAAAATCTTATGTGCAAAACTGGATTGAATAAAAAAGAAGTAAAAAGATTTCTCCAACAACAAGATGTGTACACGTTATACCATCTATAAAAAATTCCAAACCAGACGGGTTTATGTCTCAAATGTAGATGACAGTGGCAGAGTGATTTAATTGATATGCAAAAATTTAAATTTCACAATAACCACACGAATTACATTTTAACCGTGATTGATATTTTCAGCAAATTCGCCTGGACAACACCTATAAAAAAGAAAACGGGTAATGCGATTACCAAAGCATTTGTCGAAATTTTTAAACAACGTAAGCCATCCAAGTTACAAACGGATTTGGGGACTGAGTGTATCAATAAAGAAACTCAAGCATTGTTTAACCAACGAGGTGTCCATTAGTTTGGTACTGAAGATGAGACTGAAGCTCAAATTGTGGAAAGATTTAATAGGACTCTAAAGACAAAAATGTGGAAATATTTCACTTCAAATAACACTAGAAAATGGATCAATATTCTACCAAAACATTGCATTACAGTACTTCTTATCGCAGATCAATAAGAATGACCCCAAAAGTTGCAAGCTTGGAGAAAAACAGAGATATTGTGTATTTCAATCTGTTTGGTAAAAGAATTAAATCTATTACAACACCAAAACTTAAAATAGTAACAGAGTGAGAATCACCAAGTACAAGCCACGGTTTAGAAAAGGTTATCCGCCGAATTTTACAGAAGAGATCCCACAACCTATAAGATCAAGGATCTGAAAGGAGAACCTATCATTGGTAGTTTTTAACCCAAGAAATGGTGAAATACGAAAAGCAAGATGACATTTATAAAGTTGAAGCCATTCTGCAAACTTGGAGTGAAGAATAAGGTTAAATGATTTGGTTATGATAATACCCTTAATTCCTGTGTCAAGGAGGATGATCTTTTTAAACAAAGCAAATGGAGATTCAAAATTTTGACTTTGAAGAAGATGAGAATTTCTTGAAAAGAAACGTATTAGAACCTCTCTGGCCTTTTAGACTTTTAATCTGTGGTCCATCGGGCTCAGGGAAGACGAACCTTTTGTTGAACTTAATATTTAAACATCTCTACTATAATAAAATCTTTTTATATGCCAAAGATTTAACCGAGCCGAAATATCAGTTTATGCAAGAAATATTCGACGATTTGCACGAAAGTTTGGAGAAAACATTTGGCGAAAAAATCTCAATTGCAATTTCTCTGCCAGTAAAGAAGATATCTTCAAGGTCAACGAACTGGATCCCGACATGCAAAATTTAATTGTTTTCGACGATTTCATAACGGAAAAAGATCAAAAACTCATCGAAGAATTATTCGTCAGAGGAAGGAAAAAGAACATATCATTGATTTTCCTGACACAGAGTTATTTTTCGACTCCGAAAGACATTCGAGTACAGTGTAATTATTTTATATTCTTTAATATGCAGAACAAGAGAGAAATGTTGCAGATACAAATGGATCATGCAACAGAAATCAGGAAAGATATTTTTATGCATATGCAGTTTCAAAAGCACACGATTTCTTATTAATCGATAAGAAAACCAAGCACATGCCTCTGAAGTACAGGCAAAACTTTGGGAAATAAAGATGAATTATTGACAAAGTTTGGCGTCATCAGCTCTAAGACCGGTTCCGAAAGAGGACCAGCGGGAATTCCAGGTGTCGGTTTTAAATTGACACACGATGGGGACTACGACATGAGAAATAAAAAATTGAGAAATGTAGCTAATCCCGAAGAGGGTTCTGACTCTGTGACAAAACAATATTTACAACAAGAGTTTATAAAACTGAATCACACAGGAAATTATGACGCAAATACTAAAAGAATATCGAACGTAGGCAGACCTATAGAAAATGGAGATGCCGCTACCATTCAATACGTTAATAATACTTCTTTAATTTTTCGGAACAATAGCTACGATGCGTGAAACAAAACAAATAATCAATGTCACTGAACAGGATGCATTCTGGAGTAGTAAGAAAACGATATTTGGCAAAAAGAGCACTTTGCAATGACGATGACAGTTACGATGCAAGCAATAAACGCATTAAAAATCTTTCAGAACCGACCGATTCATCCAATGCCACTACGAAACACTACGTCGACAACTTGACCACTGTTCAAAATAGTCCAATGAATACAATGGTGAGAAATAAAGATGGGCTTTATGCTCCACGGAGCATTGCATTCGACGGGCATAGTTCCAATGCAGAAAAACAAACAAATCCTTGATATTTCCGATCCCGAGTCTGATTCTGCTGCTGTAACTAAGGGATATTTGGAAAAAGTCGCTTTAACTGGCGAGGATGTCTTTAATGCGAACAATAAGAGAATAGGAAACCTCGGGGGAACCGAGGCACAACAGAAATGCGACAACCAAAAGTTACGTTGATGGCTTGACAAAGTTTAGATCCTAACCCATCCAATGCCTTATTGAGAAATGAAAATGGACTTTTTGCATCAAGTGGGAACAGTTTCAATGGCGATGCAAATAGGAAACGAATTACGAATGTTGATACCCAATTGTAAACAATGATGCTGCTACAAAACTATACGTTGATAAAAATACTGTAATTTGCCTTACCTATGGTGGTAAAGAAGTGAAAGAAGACATACTGTAGTCTCATCCAGTTATACAGATAAACACAAAATTCGACCTATTAACGCCACCTATTTTCAAAGATAATTACCACTAAGCACTTCTAATGGATATATCATCATCATCATCATCATCATCATCATCATCATCATCATCATCATCATCATCATCATCATCATCATCATCATCATCATCATCATCATCATCATCATCATCATCATCATCATCATCAAGCAGTCATGAGCTACGGAGGTCCAACCAGACCGTGCAATTTAGTTCTCCAAGCAAGTCTATCCTGAGCTACATCTACTGCATCTGGCCACTGCACACCAATTCTAACAAGGTCCTGTTTGACATTGTCTGCCCACCGCATTCTAGGTCTCCCCTTCTTTCTGAGGCCTTTAGGCACACTGTTCATAACCCGATTCGCCAATCTATAATTATTCATACGGGCAACATGGCGAAACCAACGGAGTCTCTCTCTGCACAATATGCTGCTTAAAGGAGGTTGCAAACTCCTTTGCCTAACCTCATTATTAGTTACAAAGTTGAACCACCTAATGCCCAAGATACTGCGTAAGAATCTGGAATCAAAAGCATCTAGTTTCCTGTTACCTTGTTTATAAAGTGTCCAAGTTTCACTACCATAACTAACCCTAGAAAGAACCAAACTATTATACAGTCTAATTTTAGTGTTTAGGTGTATACGCCTATTTCTCCACACTCTCCAGAGATTCTTAAAAGTCCCGGCAGCAATCCCTATTCGTCTGTTAATCTCATGCCGCACATCACCATTATCTGTTACATAGCTCCCAAGATAATTAAACTGTGACACCTGCTCAAGACTGCAACCATTCAGATTAACTGAATCACAGCCTGACTGACCAATTTTCATCACTTTAGTTTTCTCTCTGTTTATAGCCAAACCTACTCTACTACCAGTCTCATCAACAGCTCGAATGAAAGAGTTCATCTCATCAACATCATTTGCCAAAAGGGCTAAATCATCAGCATAATCTAAATCAGATATTTTCGTATCTCCAGTCCATTTAAGGCCAAAATCTTTCCCTTGAAGTGAATTTCGCATAACATAATCAATAACCAAGCTAAATAGAAAAGGAGACAAAATGCACCCTTGTCGAACACCAGAAGTAATGCTAAACCAATTGCTACAAGCTTTACCAACTGGTCTGTAAATGGTAGCTAGGTAGTCACTGGAAGGAGAGTTATGCACCAATCTCCTGTGATGATGCATAGAACCGGCCAGACCTATCACCTAATGTCCGACCTCGCCTTCTCGTGGTGCTGACCGTTAGTACCTTTCAAAAGAGATACTCTCTTGTGGAAGTGAACGGAAGGGGAGGGCTGCCAGATTAGTGTGGCCTACTGATCTGGACAACTATGGCTACTTTTCTTTTTTTTTTCTACCCTGCTGAGGAGTGGTCAACCACACAGGGTCCTGGTGCTGACCATATAAACCCACTGTATTGGACAGATATATGGCTCTGAGCTTGATTATGGATCCTGATTTTGCTGCACTGGTGGGCTTCTGTGGAGGGAAAATCTTCCGCTGTGTTTTCTGTTTGTTTGTGGGTTGACAGCCCCAAGTGAATAGATTCACAGGATATGTTTATCAGCTGGTGGATAATCCTGAGCAGAGGTCATCGCAGGCACCTGAACTCTTTGCTTGTATTGGCATCATCAAATTCTACAATGGATATATAAGTAAGTTAATTTGCTGCAGAACAAATCGCTCTTTTAGTATAAATTATAGTATCAACTTTTGGACAATCAAAAAATCATTGAAGTAGTAAGACCACAACTTCAGCGGATGTTTTCTATTTTTCCAGTAAACAAAAAATTTGACAAGGGCAGCAAGATTAGTGTTTCACTTGCTAGACACTATCCAGATCCAAAGAAAGAAGAAAGGTGTCTGGAGGTCTTGTTTCAGACTTTCATCATTGGGTATATGTCTTTATTGTATATATATAAAGATGAAGGATCTTAAGCAATTACACAGTATTATAGATGAAACCTTGAAATCGCTATCTACTACAAAGTTGAAAATTGAAGACACTATTTTGGGAGAGGAACGAGTTAAGGAAACGCTCGAAGAATTTCCAAACCAGTGGTGGAAGTGTTAAAAGGTCTGGAAACTGTGCGTGAAGAAACCGTTAAAAACATACAAGATGTAGTGAAAATTTTAGAACCAGAAGAGACCACTGAGATTCCAGAAAAAACGTTCGTTTAAAATCCAGATTCCAACTTGCAAGGTGAAATATTAAACCAATATAAACTAAAACTTCCAAGTGAAATCTTACAGGCGAGAAATTTCATTCTTGAGCTGAAAGAAATTACTTACCAAACAATAGGTCATCTTCAGAAACTGGGTGTTATAAGGCTACAGAAACCAAACGCTCTGGTAGAACTACTGAGAAATATTAAATTATCGAAAATAACATTGAGGCACTTAGAAAATATTTAAAGGCGATTAAAATGATGTTCACAGTAATAGAAAATCAGCAGTTTGGTTCTGGAGTGTACAAGAGTTTCGACGACATATGGGAAAAATGATCAATTTTGGTTGCCAGTAAACGAGCTGGAAACACCAGTACAGAAGTAGTAAATGAAATTGTCGAAAGTTTGGATATTTTGCTAAGAAACGATATCATTGACAAAATCTTCAGATAACATCGGTATTGTTTAGAAATTACTCTTGGACACACACTGCAGTCATGTCTATTTCAACTTCCGATTATGCAAAAAAATTCGGATTTTGCAGCCTCAAGAGACCATGATTTTTAGCTACTATAATAGAGAGGGTATAACTGCTAACTCAAAGATGAGCTCAATTATTTAATGTACCAACTGTGGGAAATCTATTCGCAAGTCCAATATGAACCGTTATATGAAAACTGCATGCACTTCTCGCATATTTGAAAAATGCGAATTTTGCAATTCCAGCTTTAACAGAAAAGACAATTTCAATCAGCATCTGAATCAATATATATAAAGAAAAGCAGTGCTTTTGGGAAAACGTTTCGCACATATAAAATTGATAATATAAATGTCAGAGAGGACGTAAAAGTTTCCTGGAGAAAAATAACAATAAATGGAAACATGTAATTGACAAGAAACTCGGTCAGCCTCTTAAAGTTATGTTCATATTGCAAATAAAATTTAAAAATCAAACGGATCCTAAAGTACAGACAGAAATATATGCACATTTTTTGACATGTAAAGAAATAATCAGTTTGCCTACCTATCTCAATGAATTACTAAAAAATGTTTATGAGAAAATTGATAACGACTTTGATAGTTTTATACAAAAGGGAAGTAGATGGGTGTTTGACAAAATAATTTCTATGGAAATTCAAATATCTCAATATAATGCAATTGGAGCATCTGCTTTCGTAGATTGACCATAACATTTGAAACTTACAAAAGGAATAGTGAATGTCCCAAATACGACTCAAGTGTTTCTTGTGGTCAATATTATCAGCTCTATATCCTGCTAAAAACCATCCACAACGTGTGGAAAAAAATAAAATATTTGAAAACGTCTTAGACACATCTTCAATAACTTATGCAGTAACCCTAGATCAAATCTCGAAGTTCAAGGTTTTAAATAAATATATAAATGTTTTTAATTCTAAGAAACATGGTTTACAAACGTTACATATTTCACAGAATCCTGTTAAAGAACCCATACAACTTTTACTCTTAGAAGACGGCAGTAATTCTCACTATTGTTGGGTTAAAAATTATAGTAGGGTTACAGTATACCTTTCAAGACATAATGGTAAATCCTATCCCTGCCCATACTGTCTTCATAATTTCACTCGCGACGATTCATTAAAGAATCACGTAGATAACTGCAAATAAAACACTTTGTAAACTATCAAGTTTCCCGAAGCAAATAGTACGAAATTCCATACAATTAAACACGGTTTGAAACACTCATATGTGATTTTTGCAGACTTAGAATGCTTTTCGAAATGTGAGAGATTAATGAGATTAATCCATGAAGGGTGCGAAGTAAGTATTTAGTACCTTCAGGATTTCCACATATTATAATTGGACCGGAAGATAAACTTATAAAAATCAGAATGTCATCATCATCATCATCATCATCAACATCATCATCATCCTCAAGCAGCCATGGGCTACGGAGGTCAAACCAGACCGTGCAATTTAGTTCTCCAAGCAAGTCTATCCTGAGCTACATCTACTGCATCTGGCCACTGCACACCAATTCTAACAAGGTTCTGTTTGACATTGTCTGTCCACCGCATCCAAGGTCTCCCCTTCTTTCTGAGGCCTTTAGGCACACTGTTCATAACCCTATTCGCCAACCTATAACTATTCATACGGGCAACATGGCCAAACCAACGGAGTCTCTCTCTGCACAATATGCTGCTTAAAGGAGGTTGCAAACTCCTTTGACTAATCTCATCATTAGTTACAAACTTGAACCACCTATTGCCCAAGATACTGCGTAAGCATCTGGAATCAAAAGCATGTAGTTTCCCGTTATCTTGTTTACAAAGTGTCCAAGTTTCACTACCATAACTAACCCTAGAAAGAACCAAACTATTATACAGTCTAATTTTAGTCTTTAGGTGTATACACCTATTTCTCCACACTCTCCATAGGTTCTTAAAAGTCCCGGCAGCAATCCCTATTCGTCTGCTAGTCTCATGCCGCACATCACCATTATTTGTTACATAGCTCCCAAGATAATTAAACTGTGACACCTGCTCAAGACTGCAACCATTCAGATTAACTGAATCACAGCCTGCCTGACCAATTTTCATCACTTTAGTTTTCTCACTGTTTATAACCAAACCTACTCTACTACCAGTCTCATCAACGGCTCGAATGAAAGAGTTCATCTCATCAACATCATTTGCCAAAAGGGCTAAATCATCAGCATAATCTAAATCAGAAATTTTCGTATCTCCAGCCCATTTAAGGCCAAAATCTTTCCCTTGAAGTGAATTTCGCATAACATAATCAATAACCAAGCTAAAGAGAAAAGGAGACAAAATGCACCCTTCTCGAACACCAGAAGTAATGCTAAACCAATTGCTACAAGCCTTACCAACTCTCACACACGACTCAGTGTTATTATAGAGAGCTTTCATTATGTTAACTAACTTGTCTGGTATACCATATGATCTCACAATCAACCACAAATTATGACGATCAACAGAGTCGAAAGCCTTTTTGAAATCAACAAAGCTAGCAACCAAAGGTTTCTGAAACCTAAACATTTCTCAAGAATCTGCCTAAGTGAAAATATCTGATCCACACATCTCCTACCACTTCTGAATCCACATTGCTCATCACGCAATTGACTGTCAACCAGATTCTTAATTCTATTAAGCACAATCATGGAAAGAACTTTACCTGGAACAGAGAGTAGGCTGATACCCCTATAGTTATCACAAGAACTGCGATCACCTTTTTTGAAAATAGGAATAACAATAGCTCTGGTAAAATCCTTAGGAACCATGCCTTTATCATAAAAGATATTCAGAATTTCAGTCATCCAAGTGATAACCGAAACATTCCCAGCTCTAAGCATTTCGGTAGTAATTTCATCTACCCCTGGGGATTTATGTAGTTTAAGTTTAGAAACAGCCAAAGTAACTTCAGATTGTGTTATAGGGCCAACATTAAAGCCACCAATGCATCCATCATCACTGCAAACAATGGGAGCAGAACCAACTACATTGTTTAGAACATCACTGAAATGCTCAGCCCACCTAGCCATGACAGAATCCTACCCTTCTATAACCTTACCTTGTTTATCCTTCAATTCTTGTATGCCTGTCCGTTTTCTACCACATAAAACATTAACTATCTGGTACAGCTCTCTGCTGTTGTGCTGTCTAACTGCCTCCTCGGCTTTGTCAGGAAAACCATCAAGCCAAAGATTCTTATCAGCAGCTAACTGATCTTTTACACGTTTATTACGTTCTCTGTAATGCTTTCTATTAGGACTAGTAGGGTATTGATTAAACACATTCCTGCAGTTCTTTCTTTCCGAAATAAGCTCAAGTGCCTTATCACTCAGATAATTCTGCCTCTTCTGCTCCTTTTTCCTAAAAGAGTACTGTTAGTGTCCAAAAAAGCCTGTTTAAAATGATCCCATTCTTCCTCAACTTCAGTAGTAAGCATACCATCACTGTCATAATGACTAAGTAACCTATCATGGTAAGCTTTGGCTATAACTGGATCTTTCAGAGCTTCAGTATTAAAAGTAAATTTTTTAACCCTAGCACAACACTTTTTAAGTTTAAGTTGTAACACACTTTTAACAAGGTAATGGTCAGATCCAATTTCAGCTCCCCTATATGCCCTGGTATTCCTAACAGAACTAGCCCATTTGCTGTTAATTAATATGTAATCAATCATATTCTGCAATCATATTATGCAGCCCATCAGGTGAAACTCATGTGTACTTATGTATGTCGCGGTGTTTGTAATAAGTGTTAGTTATTCTGAATCCATTGAGTTTACTTACCTGTAGGAGACGTTGCCCATTGCCATTGCAGCTACCAATACCAAAAGGGCCTATTACTCCTCCCCAAAGTCAGAGTCAGTACCAACTTTGGCATTGAAGTCACCAAGAACAAGGGTAATATCTCCTTTCTTGACATAATTCAAAATATCCTGAAGTTGTTCATAAAACCTATCCTTCTCATCCTCATCGGCATCCTCAGTGGGGGCATAACAGCAGATAACATTCAAGTCTTTAACGCTTGTCTGAAATTTTGCTGTAAGAAACCTTTCATTAATGCACTCATATCCTAGAAGAGCATCGCTAGCGTGTCTGCTGAGAAGCAGACCTACGCCTTGGTGATGCTTATTGTCGTCCCTCCCTGAAAAGAGAAATTTAAGATTATTTTTAAGAATCTGACCTTTATCTGTCCATCTAGTCTCTTGCAAGCCAAGAATATCTAAATTATAATGGTGGAATTCTTGTGTGAGAACATCAAGAGAAAAAGCTCTGTGTAGAGTCCTCACAATCCAACTACCTATGGAGAGAAAATGGTTAGTGGGATGTTTAAAGAAACTATGTTTATTGAGAGAGGGAATGCCGACAATATCAAACAGCCCCCTAATCGCAGTCATGGGGCAAAGACCCGTTCCCCCACCATTAAAGGCTGAAGCCATCTACACTGGAAGACTTCCTCCAATGTAGAATTTGACGATGCCAATAGAAGCAAAGAGTTCAGGTGCCTGCGATGACTTCTGCTTAGGATTATCCACCAGCTGATAAACATATCCTGTGAATCTATTCACTTGGGGCTGTCAACCCACAAACAAACAGAAAACACAGCGGAAGATTTTCCCTCCTAGAAGCCCACCAGTGCAGCAAAATCAGGATCCATAATCATGCTCAGAGCCATATATCTGTCCAGTCCAGTAGGTTTATATGGTCAGCACCAGGACCCTGTGTGGTTGACCACTCCTCAGCAGGGTAGAAAAAAAAGAAAAGTAGCCATAGTTGTCCAGATCAGTAGGCCACACTAATCTGGCAGCCCTCCCCTTCCGTTCACTTCCACAAGAGAGTATCTCTTTTGAAAGTTACTAACGGTCCGCACCACGAGAAGGAGGGGTCGGACGTTAGGTGCTAGGCCTGGCCGGTTCTAGTACAGAGGTAAAAATGTAACAGAACTATTTTTGAATCAAATGATCGAAGCCGAAAATTTGATCAATGATTTGATGAAAAGAAATATTAAGATGACTGATTTTTGATTGGCAAAATTTTACTGGAGCAAAATATTGTAATATTTGTGGGAAAATTCTAGAAACTAATGGAGTAAAGGACCACAACCGCTTAACTGGAAAATACAGAGATGCTGTTCAAAACAAATGTAAGATTCAATACAAATTCTCACTTAAAATCAATCAAAAAAATGTCAATATATCTTGTTTCATAATCTCAAAGGATTTGATGGACACTTTAAAATAAATGATTTATGGAAGTTTAAAAATCATAAGAAAATTTTCTTGTATTCCACAAACTACAGAAAATGATATATGCATTAAATCCGGTCAAATTAAATTTATTGATTGATTCATGTTCCTCAGTTCTTCACTGTCGAAAAATGCGGAAAATTTCTACATACTAAGTCAATACTACAAACAACGTAATCTGAATGACTCACAGAAAGAACTTTTGAAAAGCAAAGGAAGTTTTCCATATGAGTACTTGCAACTTAGTGCTCAGTTTTGCAAACGTCACTTCCATCCAAAGAGAATTTTCAAAACAATGAACAATACGAAAGAGCTCAAATTTTGTGGAAAGCCTTTTCTATTGCTACCTTCGGGGAATATCACGATCTGTATATGATCACTGATGCATTGCTGCTAGGAGATATATTTGAAAACTACAGAAATTCGTGTATGAATAACTACCAACTCGATCCTTGTCATTATTTTAGCTCTCCTGGCTTATCCTGGCTACCTGTTTAAAAATGACAGAAATTGAGCTGGAACTTATAAAAGGTGATATGTAAGGTAACCCCCCCGTTCATCGCCACCCCGGCGAGTGCGGATTCCTTATATCGCGATTTTTTTTGTTTGTCTCGGCACTTGTCTGGCTTTGAAATATGCGAGGAAAAATCAAAATGAATGGTTGCCGGTGCGTGCTAACTTTCTTTCTCGGTCAATCACATCATACACATGTACATAACGTAAAGTTACGAGTGTGGGCGAGACAAAAGAACGCCATACGCCGGTGCCTGGTACGGTTGAGCCAGTGCATCATTTGGGTCTATCCTTCAGTGGAATCTTAGCTGCAGTGTCAAACGCACGCTAATTAAATTGACTACATATTTTTTTTATCCCTTCGTAATTTTTTAAATGTCAAAAAGCCAATGTGAAAAATCGGTCAAGAAAACTCGCAATGTAGTGACTGTAGAAAAGAAACTAAAAATTATAGAAAGGATAGAAAGTGGTGGTAAATTTACAGTTGTAGGAAGGGATTTCAAATTGCCTGAGTCTACAGTGCGATCAATTGTGCAACAAAAAGACAAAATTAAAAAGACTGGAGAAAGTGTTACTCCAATTACAGCGACGAAAGTTTCACGAACCAGAAGTTTTTTGATGACAGAAATGGAAAATTTATTAAGCAAATGGTAGAGGACCTAAATCACTTAGTCTTTGGGATCATTTAAAATCTCAAAATGGAGGAGGAGAAGTTTTTAAAGCAAGCAAAGGTTAGTTTGATCGGTTTAGAAAACGATCAAACTTGCATAGCCTTAAAATGCTTGGCGAATCGGCTAGTGCAGACGTGAATCAGCTGAAAAATATCCAATGGAGTTCCGAAAGGGGAAATTATCCACCAAATTTAATTTTTAATGTAGATGAGACGGCACTGACGAATGCCAACACGTACGTTTATTTCCATAGAGGAGAAGACTGCTTCTGGATTTAAAGCAGCCAAGGATCGTTTAACTCTTCTTCTCGGCGAAAATGAATCAGGAGAATTAAAATTGAAACCATTGTTGATTTATCAATCAGAAACTCCTCGTGCCATGAAAGGTTATTCTAAAAACAATTTACCGTTTTTTGGCGAAGTAACCCTAAGGCTGGATGACACAAAATTTATTTATGGACTGGTTTAAAACCTGTTTCTGCCCAGCAATAAAAAAAATATTGCCAGGATATTGGAGTTGAACATCGAGCTCTTTTGGTGTTGGACAATGCGCCGGGACATCCTGTGGAACTTGAGACCCTGTGCACTGATTTTTCCGTTGAAGTGGTATTCTTACCTCCGAATACCACTTCCATCTTACAGCCTATGGATCAAGGCGCAATAGCAGCATTCAAAGCCTATTATTTAAGAAAAACGATGCGCCAACTCATTGAAGCAACTGATGGAGGTAGTAGAGATGCCATGCGGGTTTGGTGGAAACAATTTAATATTGTGAAAACTATCAGAAACATCGACGAAGCGTGGAATGAAGTCACCCAGTCGTGTATGAAGGGTGTTTGGAAAAGGTTGCTCAGAGAAATTGCTGATCACATCAATTATGAAAATGATATTCAAAATATCATCGAAGAGATTAGTCTTATAGCCACTTCCGGAGGCATCGAAGGTGTTGATGTAGATGATATTCAGACTTCGTTAGAATCACACGGCGAACCCTTAACTAACGAAGAGCTGCAGGAAATGGACTGCCATACTATGTCCCAAGAAAATGACGTTTCGGAACCTGTTCCCGTGCGAAAGTTAAGTGTCAAAATCATTGAAAAGGCCCTTTCTCTTCGCAATCAGTGTATGGAGTTGTTAGAAGAAAACGACGAAGATTACGAGCGAGTGAGTGCTGTAAAGCGTGGCTGTAACAGATTATTTGACAGTTATCGGCAAATTTTGCATAATAAACGTAGAGAGGCCAAACAAGGGAATCTAGATTCCTTTTTGCAAAGCGAAACAAAATGAATGAATTGTGTTATGTATGAAATTTTTTGTTATTAATAATGTTTATTTTATTAATAAAGAGTTTTTTCGAATTTTAAAATGATTTTTTTAAAATCCCCCGTTGATCGCGAAATTTCGCTTAAGCGACCATGTCCGGAACGTATCCTTCGCGATGAACGGGGGTTACCTGTATATATTTTCATAGAAAGAGCTCTGCGAGGAGAAATATCTTTAGTGTCTAAGAGATTGGCACAGACCAACAATCCTTTAGTAGATCCATATGAGAGAGGTAAACAACAAAACTATATCATGTATTCTGATGCAAACAATTTATATGGCAATGTCTCAACCTCTTCCAACTGGTAATTTCAAAGGTTAAATGATACTGACTTGTTTAATGTTTCAGACGACAGCAAAATGGGTTATTTCTTCGAAGTTGATCTAAAGTATCCAGCACATCTACACGATTAACACAGTGATTTCCCCTTGGCTCCTGAAAAATTGAAACTTTCTAATAGTAATGTGTCATTCTTG
Source organism: Ryuthela nishihirai (assembly GCA_038380435.1). Classification (NCBI taxonomy): domain Eukaryota; kingdom Metazoa; phylum Arthropoda; class Arachnida; order Araneae; family Heptathelidae; genus Ryuthela; species Ryuthela nishihirai. The sequence continues at coordinate 16,505,278 of JAWZYU010000001.1, read as the reverse complement.
ATTCCAAATCTGTTCGACAAGCAAACTTATGTCGTTCATTATAGATTACTTAAACTCTATGTGGAACTGGGACTGAGGGTGAAACAGGTGCACAGAATCTTGGAATTTGATCAAAAACCATGGCTTGAAACCTTACATAGATTTTCATATAACTAAACGAATTAATGCCATAAATAATCTTGAAAAACACTTTTTCAAACTGATGAACAATGCTATTTATGGTAAATGTTTAGAAAATAAGAGAAAGAGAATAAAGTGTCACATTGTAAACACTGAAGAAAAGCTTAAGTAATTAATTGCAAATCCTAGGTACATTTCTTGTCTTGAACTTGCAGAAAATTTCGTAATTCTCCATATAAAAACGAAAAATATTATATATTAGATAAACCATATTACATTGGTGTAACGATTTTTGGAGTTGAATAAATTACACATGTATAATTACTTTTACAATTTTCTGAAACCAAAATTCAATGCACAATTGTTATTTACTGATACTGACTGATTCCTTCTGCGTCGACATCCAGACAGATGACATATATCAGAAATTTAATTCAGACTACTTTGTTTCTCAAATTACCCCACAAATCATGCATTTTACAGTGAATAAAATAAAATGGTTCCAGGAAAATTTAAAGACGAATTAAAAGGTCTTCCAAACAAAGAGGTTGTTGCTTTATGTCCAAAATTACATTCTATAGATTCTCTAATTCCCAAAAAAGCAGCTAATGGAGTAAAACATGAATTTAGTCAAGAAGATTATCGGCAATGATGATTATTTTTTTTTATTATTATTATTTTATTATTTATTTTTATCTATTCGCAAATGATGATTATTTTTTATTTTTATTATTATTTTATTATTTATTATTATCTATTTGATGAAAAAATCCTATATGCACAACAAACAGAATTTCGATCGGAACAACACGATATACATGTATACCAAATTAAAAAAAAAAATTCTTTATCCCAAGAATACACAAAACGACATATCAATGGAATTCAGACTGATGCTTTTGGAAATTATAGAATCTCAGATATGTATGGTAAAGTAGGCAATACCATTTGCAAAACATTGAACTGAAAACAAATGTAAAAAAATTAAAGTACTAGTAAAACATTTTGAAAACTGTATCAGTTTGTAATTCTTTAGAAATACTAATAATCAGTTTTTAAATCTAATATCTCTCTCAATTAGAAGAGGAGCCATAAAGATTCAAATTTAAGTAGTCTCGACTCAATTTCTATGAAATCCTATGATCTGAAACTCTTTGTAATAAAATTGAGAGTAATGAACTGTTTAGAGCAACTTTGTACAAGAGACAAATGATTAAATATCCCAGCAGTTTATCTAGCTAAAGTAAAAGTAAACTATAATCTCAGTCTCGATTTTTTTTATTGGTCAAGACTAATTATTTTTTCGTCAGATTAAAGAACTTGATAAATCATATCTATAAATGTTAAAACCAAGCTTCTAGCTCGATCAGAACAAAAGTTATTGTAACACAAAATCTAAAAGTATCAAACCCGCAAAACTTAAAATAATGGGTCGAGACTGCATCCAAGCATTTAACATATAGTATTTGCCAAATGGAACACAATGATATAAGTTTGAGTTCTGTAGCTGCTATTAGAAGCAGAGTTATGAAGCCGCAAAGAGGGGTTCGACCCAATTTGTCAGCTAGAAACGGTTTCAGACCGATTATTCTTTCATCAGATTATAGAAATTGGTAAACCCAACTATTAATATTGAAACCAAGATCCTAGCACAAATAAAATGGACGTTATAATTCGGCAAAATCTTAAAGTGTCGAACCCAGAAAACAAAAACTGTCGGGTCTAGACCGCTTCCAATACATTTAACCGCTTGCCGAATACATACGAATTTTACAGCTTGCCGAATGTAATCTAAATACATTAGTTTGAGATCCCTGGCTCAATTAGAAGCAGAGTTATGAGGATGCAAATTAAGAGGGTTCAACCCATTTTCTCAGCTATGAAACGGGTCCGACACCGTTTCCAGCTGAATTAACGAAATGAATTTCAGTACTAGAACGTGATGTTAATGAAAAACCGAGAACGTTTCAAAAGCTTAGATGAGAATCAGCAATGTGTAGTATGCAAAAGGTTTTGAACCTAGAAAACTGAAAGTAACGTGATCGAGACCAATACCCACATGTTCAAAGTGTAGTACACTCGGAATGAAATACAATTATATTAGTTTCAAATCTGTTGCTTGAATATAAGACAAAATATGAGATCATAAACGTAAGAGGGATCGATCCACTTTCTCGGCTAGGTGAGGGGTTCGAACCCGTTTCTAATCAGTTAAGCAAATAGTGTCTGATTAGTACTATCGAACAACACCAGAATGAGCTCTGTAGCATAATTAGATCAAAAGTTAGTTCGACTTTTGTAAATTGCAAAGAATTAAATAGCCCTAGTAGGTCACAAGAACCCCTATGCAAAGGGTACTGACTTCTCATATAGAATAAATGTTATTTTAAATACTGGTCAATATTACAAAATAATTTAATCGCACTAGTTTATTTCTTTTGCAGCTAGATATCCAGAACACTGCTACAAAAACTTATTATTTTAGTTTTGACTTCACTTGAAGTTGAAAATATTCCTTTATTTTTAATTTTATCTTTCTACCCACCCCTAGAATATGAGTTGGTGACGAGTATGGTATACAAGACAATGGTATTTAAATCTTAATGTCGCTTCCCTTTATATTGAATGAGCATGCTCATTACTAAGGCCTTTTTTAGGCTAAGTACATGAGACCTCTTTTTTTTGGGGGGGGGGGGGGCTACGAGTTAATCTTTTTGGTCTAAGTACATGAGACCTCTCTGGGGTTTCGCAGTTTAGTTGGTTCCCTGGCCAACTAGCCACTTGGTACCTGCATTGAGTGTAGTAACCAGGGGATCGCTCGGCCCCGATGGGGAGGTCCAGTAGCGGTCTGAGATGATTTCTCACAAGCAGGGACTCCAGTTACAATTGTGCCTTGTATACCGCTGGAATTGGAGGAATTTTTTTATTGCGCTCAGGGAGGAGGGGAGAAGAGGAGTGAGGAGGGGCTGAGAACCAGTTAACCTTCCACATCACGGCACAGAGATGTAACCAGGAGAAGTGTCCTATGTCATGTATTGGATCAGTCAATTGAACTTAAATAAATGAAAATAAAGGTCACTCAAATTCCCCTCAATACAGCAAAAATATTCAATTAACACGCTCCTTAGACAATATTGAGATGCATTTGGCCGGTTATGCTTAAATTTCCAATTTTTATACAGGCAGTTTCACGATTTCAGAGTAATTTCATTACTTGCAATTTTTTTCGAAATTGTATTCGTCTCATACCCTCTCATCCTCACTAGAGCAAAGAAAATCCATATATCCACAGATATCGCTTCAAAGTCTATCTATCTTTCCATCACATTTTTCTCTCCCAGCTCCCGAAAACGTCATTTTACCTGTTGATTTTGAATTGTCATTTTTTTCAAACTAATTTCCCAAAACTGTCTGGCTTTGTCGACTTCTCCGATTTACCTGGCTTTTACAAACCAACAGCCCAATAATTCAATGAAGTGTATGATAACTACAACATTTTCTCAACAAAACCCATCATTTCATATTTTTTACACACACCACCTTCTGAAAATTAGTATAACTTATCATCCCCCAAAATTTCTCTTTTAGGTTAATATGGGTTTCCTTATACTTTATTTAACATTGGCCCAGAACTCTCATTCTTCTCACTACTGATAAGAATCTTTGGCTTGATCGTTTGGCTGACAAAGCCAAGGAAGAAGTTAGACAGCACAACAGCAGAGAGTTGTATCAGATAGTTAATGTTTTGTGTGCTAGAAAACGGACAGAGGTATACAGGGATTCAAGGATAAACAAGGTAAGTTTATATAGAAGGTGACGATGCTATCATGGTTCGGTGGGCTGAGCATTTCTATGATGTTATAAACAATGTGGTAAGTTCTACTCCCATTGTTTGTAATGAGGACAGAGGCATTACTGTCTTTAATGTTGGCACTATAACACAGTCTGAAGTAATTTTGGCTATTTCTAAATTTAAACTACATAAATCCAAAAGGGTAGATGAAATTACTACGAAAATGCTTACGGATGAGCTGGAAATGTTTCGGTTACCACATGGATGACTGAAATTTTGAATATCTTTTATGATAAAGGAATGGTTTCTAAGGATTGTACCAGAGCTATTATTATCTCTATTTTTAAAAAAGGTGATCGCAGTTCTTGTGATAATTATAGGGGTATAGCCTACTTTCTGTTCCAGGCAAAGTTCTTTGCATGATTGTGCTTAATAGAATTAAGAATCTGGTTGACAGGCAATTGCGTGAGGAGCAATATGGATTCAGAAGTGGTAGGATGTTAAAGTAGTGGTAGGTGTGGTAGATGTGTAGATCAGATATTTTCACTCAGGCAGATTCTTGTGAAATGTGTAGAGTTTAAGAAACTTTGGTTACTAGTTTCGTTGATTTCAAAAAAGGCTTTTGATTCTGTTGATAGCCATAATTTGTGGTTGATTGCGAGATCGTATGTCATACCAGAAAAGTTAGTTAACGTAATGGAAGCTCTCTGTAATATCACTGAGTCGTGTGTGAGAGGTTTGGTTTAGATTTGCTTCTGGTGTTCGACAAGGTTGCATTTTGTCTCCTTTTCTCTTTAGTTTCGTTATTGATTATGTTATGCGAAATTCACTTCAAGGGAAAGATTTTGGCCTTAAATGGACTGGAGATACTAAAATTTCTGATTTAGATTATGCTGATGATTTAGCCCTTTTGGCAAATAATGTTGATGAGATGAACTCTTTCATTCGAGCTGTTGATGAGACTGGTAGTAGAGTAGGTTTGGTTATAAACAAAGAGAAAACTAAATTGATGAAAATTGGTAAGGCAGGTTGTGATTCAATTAATCCGAATGGTTGCAGTCTTGAGCAGGTGTCACAGTTTAATTACCTTGGGAGCTATGTAACAGATACTGGTGATGTGCGGCATGAGATTAACAGACGAATATGGATTGCTCCCCGGACTTTTAAGAATCTATGGAGAGTGTGGAGAAATAGGCGTATACACCTAAAGACTAAAATTAGACTGTTGGTTCTTTCTAGGGTTAGTTATGGTAGTGAAACGTGGACACTTTGTAAACGTGATAACAGGAAACTAGATGCTTTTGAATCCAGATGCTTACGCAGTATCTTGGACATTAGGTGGTTCAACTTTGTAACTAATGATGAGGTTAGGCAAAGGAGTTTGAAACCTCCTTTAAGCAGCATATTGTGCAGAGAGAGACTCCGTTTGTTTGGCCATGTTGCCCGTATGAATGATTATAGATTGGCGAATAGGGTTATGAACAGTGTGCCTAAAGGCCTCAGAAAGAATTGGAGACCTAGGATGCAGTGGGCAGACAATGTCAAACAGAACCTTATTAGAATTGGTGTGCAGTGGCCAGATGCAGCAGATGTAGCTCAGGACAGACTTGCTTGGAGAACTAAATTGCACGGTTTGGTTGCACCTCCGTAGCCCATGGCTGTTTGAGGATGATGATGATGAATACTTCTGCAGTCCATGGACCGAAACTCTGATTATGTGCTACAGTGTGGTTTGCAAAAAAAAAGTTAAAATTAAAAATAACCCTTTGATTCAATAATAGAGTATCACAGGAATTATCCTGTAAACATAGTACCCATGAATAATTTTTCAGCACACTATTCATGAGCATCTACTTGAATTGCTAAAGTATGTTCAAATTGGCGACTACGCGCAAAAGCAAAACACACAAATATCGATTTTTTGTGCTTTCCTTTTGAAGAAATTACTAACCATGTTTAGCAGTACTCGCAAGCTCTATAACCGATGTTTTGCCTACACTTCCAGTTGTAAAAATATTATAACATACTGAACATAAAGTGAAGATTTTTTATTATTAGATGCAGGTTGCAAATATGGAAACACTTACAGTCGCTCAAAAAAATATCCGAACACTATGGTTGATTACAGAATTCAGGAAAAATATCTGGCAACCTTCGTGTCACGTGACACTAAGGTTGCCAGATAGGGTTGCCAGAAGGTTGTCACGTGACAGGATTTCCTTTCCACCTTTTTAGGTTGTTTCTACAGTTTAAAAAAAAGTAAAAAGTTCCTCCTAAGAAATTTCCACTTTAACGTTTGATAGTTCTTAATAGACAACTATATATAAAACTCGCATAAAGGCATTCTCCATACCCAGACTCATCCGTCGGACTTTCAGACGGTGAAACGTGATTTATCACTCTAGAGAACGCGTTTTCACTGCTCATTATCCACTGGCTGCGTACTTTACATCATTCCAACTGACCCTTGTCTTTGAACTTGTTGATGTTTGGCTTGTTTATTTCTGCTCAGACATGGAAACCCATTTCTTGCAGCCCGCGATGAACTGTTATGGTGATTGCATTGCTTCCGGATGCATTTTGAAATTCGGTAGTGAGAGTTTTAACCGAGGACAGGTAATTTTGTCGTACCACCCGCTTCAGCACTCGGCGATCTCGCTCTGTCATTTTACGTGGCCTTACTGTGTCGCGATTGTGCTGTTGTTGTCCCCCAGCGTTCCCCTTCACACGCGCAGGGGCGAAGACACAGTCACAAGAGGCGTAAAAAAACACAGCAAAAAACCTCAACAAGTAGTATAAAAACAGCAAAGGGAAGTCCTACCTTGCCGCCTGCTCCCAATCACATAAGTCGGAAAACGAAAAAACACGTCCAAATTCTTCTCGCTTTAACACATGACAATTCAGGAACAATAGTTGTTTGTCGAAATCCATCTGTTGCGTAGCGAAAAGAAAATATACGATACGCAAAGCTTCAGAGAGCATTGTTCAGGTTATCTCCGTCCTTTGTGTAAGGAAGTATCTTCTTTCTTTTTAAAAAATAATGAAGTTTTCTTATTTGTAGGAGACGTTCCCCCATTGCTGTTGCAACTGACTAAGCCAAATGGTCCTATCACTCCTGTCATAAGGCCAAAACTAGAGGTATTGAAGTCTCGTTGCACAAGAGTAATAAGTTCTGACTGTAATAATAAGTTCTGACGAATTCGAAATATCCTGAAATTATTTATAAAATATTTTTCTCGTTCTCATCATTTTCAGCAGAGGGCATAACAAAAAAAATAAGTCCTTAATCCTTGTTTTAAATTGAAAGAACGTTTTTACGGAAGATTAAGGAAATCCATTATTGGAAAATGGAAGATTAATTCTAGGATATTCTTCCGTTAATTGAAGGTTAAGAAATACTCTATTTAATATAATCATATCGTACAAGAGCATCACAGGCGTTCCTGCTGAGAAGCAGACCTAAGTTCTTCAGATGTTTTCCTTCCTCTATCATTACGAATGGACAATTTTCAAATTATTTCTAAACGTCTAACCTTCACCTGTCCATGGCTTTTGCAAACCCAGAATATCGAGATTATAATGGTGGAATGCTTGTGTGGGGACATCAACAGAATGTTCCCTCTGCAAAATCCTCTCATACCACAAACGAGAAACAGGAAAAACCTAGAAAATGAAATAAAACAGTAACAAACATGGGGAAAATGTAAAATCACTATTAGAAAAATACATAACTTTAATAAAGCATGAAATAAACTTTACAAAAGCAGGAATCATAAAAAAGATATTCAATATTTTTCTAGGGAAATCCATAATAAAAGTCTCCAATCAGCTGATGGCATCACCATAAGCGTTCATGTTGGAGTAGCTTTAAACAACATCTGGAAACTTATGGTTTTTGAAAGCGTAAAATATTTTTTTTCCAATTCAATATAGAATTTTAGAAGATTGCCACAGAAAGATTTGAAAAAGCATAATTTCAAATAAAAATATTTTTGTGTGCTGTACTTGAAGTAACTTTGATTACGTGAGTACTAATCACGATAATCAATAAAAAAGAGATAATCATTACTAGTCAATACCAACCAATAGGGCACATTAGTATCAGTCAATAGAAATGAAAAATGCCAATTCCCGAAAACAATTATGGATGATAATATTGGTGAGGACAGTCAATTACAAAACTTATGATTCTTCTCTGGGTGGATTTAGGTACATTAAGTTTTATGTTTTACGTCATGTAAGGTAAACATACCCCCCCTGCTGTAGGGGGTAATATTTACCTTACATGGGTAACTGTAGGGGGTAACATATGTTCTTTAACATTTACCTTACAGGGGATTAACAGCCCTGTTAATCCCATGTAAGGTAAACATATATTTAGGTAGAATTATTTTCATTTACGTAATGGATGAAGATATAACAAAGAATATACAGCACTCTGCAGATGATGAACAGACCTAGGTAATACTCAATAAAATGAAACATTAGGGTTCAGTTTTGTTTTCTCATCATCATTATTATTACATAAATACATAAATAAATACATAAATACAAAACGTACATAGAAAACAATACATACAGATTATACATAGTGAAAAAATATAACACAAATGAAAAAGAAACGTAATTATATTTTCTATAATCAAGAACCAAGGGAGCAACTACGTCCAGTCCTGCTGAACATTTTCACTGAAAATTTCGGTAGCAGCGTACTGTATCACATGGTAAACAACATTATCTAATATATTTGCGTTTATTTCTCCATTAGTTTAAATCTTCGAATGTAGACATCTAAATCGCCTTAAAATAATGCTTTCACAAAAACGCTGTAAATTACTCAGTTAGAATCTTCAGCAAAATTTTCTAACATAATCTAATCTTTTGACAAACATACTTCTTCCAGGTTTCTTCATCCATTTAGTTCTTCTAAATACATTTGTCCCCCTCTTGGGATTTTCACCGTCTCGCATCCTTGCGATGTCAACTTTCAGAGAAAAGGATCATTTTAGTATTTCTCAGTGAAATATCTGAGAATGAATTTTAAAACTCTTTGAAACTCTTTTAAACCTTTTTTTTCTAATGTCATATGCATATGAGAAGATGAAATACAGAAGGGAAACAAATTAATTTAGGAGAAACGGAGAGTTGAAGGTATAAAGGAAGAAGTGACTTTTTCAAAATATTTATTGGATATATATTTCAAAAGGTTTATTCAAGGTACTCATTGGTTTAACTGCCTCAGAATGAAAATAAGCAATTTAAAACTGAAACATAAGAAGAGTTGAAATTCATCATTTGGAAAAGGCTGGGCCGAATTTGCGAGAGGGGGGGGGAAAGGCCTCTTGACAATGCTAGTAAGGATATAGAAACAAAAATGGATAAACGTTGTATATTTTCATACATTGTAAAGAAAATTGTTAAAAACGGTATGGAAATGTTATTTTGCAATGGAAATGCAGTCTCTTTCTCCCTCTTTATTTTTTTTTCCGGCTCGATTGATTTTCTTGCCACCCCACCCCCTATCTTTTTTAGATCCGAGCCGGAGAAAAGGGACCGGGTGGCTCAGTGAGTAGCGTGCCAGGCTTGTAATCTGTAGTTTTCATGTTCGAGTCCCACTTTGTCCAAAGTTCAGATTTATCTCCGCACAATTCCCCGTTTTTCCTTCGGTCAATAGAGACATCGGTGAGCTTGGAAAGGCCGCCGTCCATCGAATGGGGCGTAAAGCCGTGGTCCGTGTGCAGGGGAGTCATACTCTGTGCACTTTAAATAACATTCTGAATGGCCTTGACGGGAGGCTTCCATCTATCTCCCAATAGCTGTCCAGTGGGTCCGCTCTCCCAACCTTCCCTGATCCTTCGGGGTCCTTGTAAACTTGCCATTTAGCCCATTGTGTGCAAAAAGTGCCGTTCAGAAAGTGCCGTCCAACACAAGGTCTGAGGAAAGAATATTAGAAAGTCCAGTCCCCTATGACAAAAATGTAATGCTCGTTTTCAGAAGCGAATAGAATGCTGTGGTTTGAGAACTTAAGCACCTTTAAGGTGGAAAATTGAAACCAATTAGTAATTCAGAATATGTGAATACCTAATAATATTCTGTTAGTACCAAGACATCCAACGAAAAGAATTATTTACGTCTTAAAAAATGTTGAATGTGTATAGATGGAGGATAAAGTGACAGAGCTCATATTTATTGAAAACGAACTAAAAATATATATTAGTTGTTCATATATTGCATATTATTTGCTGAAAGTAAAATGTAACTGTTACAATGTTGTTTTAAACCGAATAAATGTTAATTTTGCTCAAGATTATCAAATCCCCAGTGTCTGTTTTTCTGTGATTATTGTATTACAATGGGCTTCGTTCACTTACCATAATATCGCTTAAGGTAATACCAGACAAGCGAACCAGTACGAGTCAGATAGTCAATATTAAGCAAAGCAGTCAATGTCAGTCAGTACCACTCAAGACATCAATAAAGAAAATATAATTATAAGAATTCGTATTTCGTAATTTTTCTTTTGGAAGGCATTAAGAAAAAACTCGGTCAAATCCGATTGATCCAGAATTTCCGAGGCACGGGAAAATATTTTTTAATTCAAATGGATCAAATTTGATCCCCCATAGCCACTCATTCACTCAAAATCAGCTTATTTGATTCAACTTATCGCTTAAAAAATACCGTTTTTGCTCTCATTTTATTTGAACCCAACCTGAAACGACTAAGAGATAACAAAGCAAGAGAGTAATCCTAACTATCGTAATTCATTTTGGTAAACATCAAAATTGAATTTTGAATAGCTGTGTTGTTCCCTAAGTGAAGTAACATTAGTGTCAGATATGCCTCGTGGCTGTGTTCGAATAACTATGGACTATGGTGGCATGCAGTCTGATTAACTTGATTTAAAAAGATCCATTCGAACTCATATCGCCTCTGGGGAATATGGGAATCACGTTTTCAAAGAAAATTTCTTTTATCCACATTTTCACTCCTTAAAAGTTTTAATTCTGACTAATGGCTAATAGAGAAAATGCAAACAATAGTATTTTATTAGGACTTATACAACATTAAATGTATTTGTCCTTTATTCGTTAAATTTAAAAAGTTGATTTTCTCACATCCTTTTGAGAAAATAAGGCAGATTGTTACTGTCAATGGAAAAATCACTTGACACTCAAACACCGCATTTTCAAATCTATATCATAAATAGATTCACTTACAACATTTGTTAAAGGTTTTGCTGTTTCCATATTTAGTGAACTCTAACAATATAAAGCTAACTACGTATTGGAAAGGCTTTCTAATTATCTCTTAAAACAAAGCAATTGAGTTTCCCACCAACGCTGGGCGTAAGGCGTAAATTCATACCATAACATTTATATTTCACCACCAAAATGGCAAATTTCTAGCATAAATGCATCGTTTGCAATATTTGTCTAAAATGTTTGGAATTTTCCATTTCTTCTGTCGTTAGTGGGCGCAATTATAGTTTTCGGGAATTTCGGAAAGCTCCAAACCTAATATTTCATCAATATCTATTCATCATAAGCATTTTTAATATATCTCTAAAAACAAAACATTTCGATGTCTACAGAAGGACAAAAGATGATGTAGTTAACACATTACCTCGTTCTTTTTTCGAAAACGAGATAATAATTGTCGTTTAGGGACATTTAACTTTCATGTTTTCAGAGGTAAATTAAAATTTATTTTTGAGTTGGATAGGTATTGATTAAAGTTTACATTTCGTATATTTCGAATATTCAAATATTTTTAATAGCACTCTCTAACGTTTGTAAAGGTGATAAATGCAAAAACGTTAAGCGAATTTTGTAAACGATTTATCTATAATAAAAAATAATAAATACCCCCTCAAGCAGCTGCTTGCCACAGAGGTCTGACAGGAGCCTGTAAGTTTATATGCCACAGTAGAAGATCTGAGAGGATGGCAGGACCTCAGCAGAAAAACACGAACAGCCATGCCTTAATCCGGGGCTCGAACCCAGGTCCAGTAGATCAACAGCCAAGCGCGCTAACCACTCGGCCACGGGCTAGAATTTAAAATTTTGGTCGTAGAGTGTGATGGTCAAGAGGCTTATCTTGGCAGCAGTGGTTTGCCTTTTACCCTCTAGGAAGGTGGGAAATTCATCTTTTTTAATCAAATACTGATAAAATATCAGTATTTTCATTTTCCCAATCATCTGTTAGTTCGCATTTTCACTGTTATAAGGTGCTAAAGGCAGAAATCTAAAAGCTTCAATAGCGTCCTGTAACTTCGAAAAAGTTGGAAAATGCTAAAATTTAAACGAATATTACAAACGATCTATTGATACTATAGAAATTATATAGTTTGATGGTAGAATGTCAAGAGACTTATATGATAGCAACAATACACCTCCTTACCCTAGTGGGGAGGGAATGCTACTTTTTATTTTAAGGAATAAATATATATTGTTCGCATTCATTTTAAATAATAATATCTCTGTTTAATAATAAAAATCTTAAAGATAATTAGATTTTCAAACTTTTTTTCGTTATTGTCCATTATAAGTTTGATAAATCTATTTCAATCCGTATTCTAATCATAAACTCTAATCATATAACTATTTTACGATTTTCTCAGGAAAATGTTTAGCCATAAAAAAACTATAATTAAATTATATTTATCATCAGTGATATGAATTTAGATATGAATCTGTTAAATAATAAAAATATGAAATATATAAGCATTATGTCTTCTTATGGGTTTAGTTCACATATAAAAGATTTTACAAGAATAACATATATGGCAGCCAGTTACATAGGCTATATTTTTATAAGAAATATAAATCATAAAATTTTGAATAAAACACTATTTATAAAACTGATATAACAGATCCTTACCCGTTTTTATTAGTTATCAATGGAAAAAACATTAAAAGGAAGGAAAATAAATTCAAAATTAAAACTAAAATAAACTAAAAATGAAAAAAATACGTCAGACAATGCTATTTATAAAGAAACAGATATAAATTTTGTTTATAAAGAATTCGTCAATATGGTACAAATAGCAATTGAAAACAGTAAATTTATTACTAAGGTTTCTGATTTTAAAATTAATAATAAAAATCTTAAAAATAATTGGATTACACATAGTATTAAAGTAGTATTAATAAAAAAGAAAAACTGTATAAAACAGCCAAAAACTATCCTTTAGTTAGTAGTAAAGAATCACAAGACCTGTCCTGTAGACATGGAACTCATGAAATAATAAGCTGAAAAACATAGTTTTTGCCATGAGTGGGATTCGAACCCACATCTCCAGTAAATATGCCTGTTATATTTCCACTACAGCACCAATGGCTAACTTTTTCTCCGCTTGTGTGACCTTATAAGCTTTATGGATTTTTTTTGATTCGCACAGTGGCACCATCTATCCGGGAAGTGGGCAACTCTGTTGCCTCAATACCGATGGAATTAATATTTGTCACTCACGCTCAGGGCGTTTAATCAATAAATCAGTAGTAATGAATCACAGGATATCTCTTATAGACATGGAACTCATGAAATAATAAGCTGAAAAAAATTGGTTTTGCCATCAGTGGTGTAGGGGTAGCATAACAGGCGTGTTTCCTGGAGACGTGGGTTTGAATCCCACTCATTGGAAAACCAATTATTTTCAGCTTATTATTTCATGAGTTCCATGTCTACAGGACATATCCTGTGATTCTTTACTATTGATTTATTGATTTAACACCATGAGCGTGAGTGAAAATATTAATTCCATATCTAATGAGGCAACAGAGTTGTCCACTTCCCGGAGAAATGTCGCCATTGTGCGAATCAAAATAAAAAAATCCGGATAGTTTATAACATCACACAAGCTGAGAAAAGGTTAACCATTGGTGGTGTAGTGGTAGCATAACAGATGTGTTTCCTGGAGTCGTGGGTTTGAATCCCACTCATGGCAAAACCAATTTTTCTCAGCTTATTATTTCAGCAGATCCTTTAGTTATTTCAAATACACATGAATATAAAATATATAATAAGAATCTTAAAGAAATTATAAAATCTTATTAAAAAAAATTATTATAGAAAACTTTTTGATAACTGTAATAACGACCGTAGAAAGCAATGGAAATTGTTTAATGAAATTACAGGGGATCCATCAATAGATAATATTTATCCTGATGAAAAAGAAACTGAAACAATGGTAAATGAATTTAACGAATATTTTATTAATGTCGCAAATAGAAAAAAATACATATAATCAGAAATAAATCATGGATTAATAGGATCTTTAAATGAACAAAACAAATCTTTGAAATCAATATATTTTGAACAAATTGATAATGATGAAGTTTTAATAACATATCAAATTTAAACAACAAAAAAGCAATAGGTTATGATGGTATATCTGTAGATATGTTGAAAATTATATCTAAATATAAGTTAAATTTAATTGTTTATATAATAAATTTATTAACTAAAACTAGGAATTTCATTGAAGATTTTAAAAAAATCAATAATTCGACCTATTTTTAAAGGTGTTAATAAGATTAATTATAGTAATTATAGACCAATAGCAATATTACCATTATTTCCGAAAGTTATTGAAAAAATTGTAAAAAAAAATAATTTTAAGTTAGTTAAATAATTCACAATTCTTTGCCAATAATCAGTATGGATTTCGCGAAAAAAGAAATACTGGACATGCTCTCTTAAAACTTTATGAATTAGTTTATAAAGGAATAAACAATAATTAAAAAGTTTTAATAATATTTCTTGATATTAAAAAAAGCTTTTGATTCTATAAATCATGAAATAATTTAAAAAAAATATATTATTATGGATTTAGAGGATTGGCTTATAATTGGCTAAAGTCTAATATCGAAAAAAGACAGTAATATGCCTTAATTAATAACACTTCTTATATTAAACGCGGTGTTCCACAAGGATCGATTTTAGTTCCTTTACTGTTCCTTGTTTTTATAAATGATTTTTGTAAACTAAAAACTAAAGTGAATATTGTTTCCTTTGCTGATGACACAAATTTGATATTTGAAGCAGAAAACTCTGATATATTGTTAAATAATATTAATTCAGATTTATAAAGATTATTCGTGATTTTTTATGAAAAATGAATTATAGTTGAATGTAAAGAAAACCAAATGTGTATTCCTTTAACTAAATGGACTCAAACTTACCAAATTTCATAATACAATTTCACAAAATTAAATATGATAATAATACTTGTAATTGTAAAATTATAATAAAATTAAAAGTCATAATTATTTGTGTATAACGGTTGATTCTAATTTAAAATGGAAACCACATATTTACAATACATGTAAAAAATTTTATCAAATTTTATATAAATTTTATGTTCTAAAATTCTTTTAGAGATCAACTTCCTTCGTTGTCTTTATTTTGCATGGGTACAGTCGACTTTATTATATGGTATTTATTGTTGGGGAGGGGATATATAAACCTTATTTGCAACCTTTGTGTTTTGCACAAAATCGACTAATCCGGAATTTGTCGAGAAATAATTATTCCAATATAACTTCATTATATCGCAGCTATAAATTATTACCTTTGAGGAAATTATACGTATGTTTTTCATGAATTTTCTTACACAAAAATCAAAGTTTAATGCAATTAAGAAAGTTGAATTTTAATTCTAGAAGTATAGGTTTGAAATTTCGTATTGAGAAATCCAACAAAAGAAATCTTCCACAAAAATTTCTTTTCATAGTACCAAAAATTTTCAAGACATTAAGTATTAATATAAGAAATGAACAATGTTTAAGAACAGTTAAAAAACTATTAGAGAGATATTTATTAACAATTGACCAAGTTGATACTATTTACAATGTACCAAAATAAGATGCATTAAATTTAATTGCTACTGAAGATTCAACTTAATTAACTTCTGCAAGAGTTTTACTTATATATATTTTTATTCCATTTTTATTATTTGTTTATCATTTTTTATTTACACTTATAAAATATGTAGTAAATTTTATATCATAAGTTGAATGTGCTTGTAATTAACTCCTTGGATATACATATTAAATTATGCAATTTTTATCTTGTTTATGTATATGTGTGTGTGTGTATATGTATATAAAATGCTATAATTTACGTTATATGTGTATTGCTCTTTAAATATTCTAATTTGTTATCCTTGATAAGTGTAATTGCTAAGATTTCATATCATCCGTTGTTGATGCATTATATAATAATTGAATAAATATTCTCTATAGATGATGCATTATTCATTTTGTGTTTCTAGTTGCTAAGAAATAAAACGTAGCAAGTTAGAAAGCAAAAAAAAAAATGCATTTTATAATGCGTTTTGAATCCATTAATTATTTTTTACTGAGGGAAAGATTAACTTGACAAGAACCATCCGTATAGTTGATTAATTTAAAGTAAAGCAGGATGGTTACGAGTAGAATGTTTTGAAAATTTGCGAAAAAAAAAACAGCTGCGAAATTATTATCTAATAACATGAACCACTATCTCTTTATCGATTTTACATTATCTCTGTTGTCAATGTGTTAAAATACTGAACTTAATAATGTCAATCATTAAAGTCATTATAAGTGAAATTATTTAAGGCGCATGTTTTGTAGTGTTGTGCCCGTAATTAGATTTTTTCAGTCAACAGTTTCAACTGAATTTCTCTGACAGCTAATGAAGCCCTCACTGACCTCAGTTAAAGATCTTCATTCTGTGATATTTAGTTACTGATGTATGCAAATTCTGCTCTTTATCAGAAGCATTCTGTGATATATAGTTACTGATTATGTAAATTCTATTCTCTTTATTACAGTGTCTATTATTTATGTCTATAACTTATGCGCTCTTATAGCTACTGTTCATTTCCTTCTATAACTTCACGCTTTTTAATCAGAATACTTTTAATTCGCAATAAAATTTATTCTCTTTGTTTTTAGTATTTCGTTCAGATTATTAACAGCTATTCAGTTCGGTATAAATGATTTTTGTTCCAGGTCTATTCATTTCGCTTTACGATTTCTGCTCTATTTTCAGAGAGTATTTATTTTATTCCTAATCTCTGCCCTTTGTCAAAAATTATTCATTTCGCTTCACTAACTTCCGCTTTTCAATTAGCAGATGTTTATCTCGCTATAACATTTCTTATCTCTATTAGCAACTACTCATTTCGCATTATTCTTTCTGCTTTTCGCAATAGCTATTCATTCATATCACAAATTACACTCTTTGTCATAAGTTCTTCACATAGCTCTATAGTTTTCCCTTTCTGTTAGAAACTATTCGTTTCACTACACAACTTATGTTTTATACCATAAGCTAGACATTACGTTGCAAAATTACATATTGTCAGAAGTTTACATTCATACGGCTATTATTTAAGAGAATTTGTTATTGAGTTCTGTGAAATCTGTTTAACTCTTTTAGCACTTAGAGTAATAAATATATCCAACTGAAGATAAGTTTAGATTCGGCATCATAAAATTAAGAATAATCATCAGAAATTTTAACCGGGGAAAGAAAATTAATTTCTAAAATTATATCCAGTACAGTTCCTGAAGTCTTCCACCGAACGTAACGCAAATAACATTTCATCATCAGAACCTCATTTGCATTTCGTGTCGGTCTTTGGGATTGCAATTCTACCGTTTTCAAAACACATGCAGATTGATAACCAATTAGACTATCACATGATGAATATTAATTAATGTATGGATGTTTAATAACACCAGGGAATAAGGAAAAATAATACAAGGTAAAATCGGCTATTTATAAAAAGTCTTTACTAAATTCGCGCATTTTTGCTGGCTCGGTTAGACGCCCGATAATTACCTTTGTTCACAAAAAGTATCCAAAATGTCTGTTATTAAAAAATAGCAAAGGAGAGCAAATGACTCCATTGTCATTTGGGAAATTGGTATATGTACACGAGTGTTTCAAATTTGAATTTCATGTATGAAGACAGCCACAGTGAATACTCCTCTTGTTTTGTTGCATATTGCTAAGGGAAAACGATACTAATTAAAATTAGAGCCCTTTAAAAAAACGTTTACAAAGCTAAAGCGCAATATTCGGTATTCCCATGTCCTTTCACTGAATCGCGCTGAAAATGAAATCTCCGAAAAGGGATACAAAGCAGAGAGTGTGGCTAATTAAGAAAGAAGAGAAAAAATGTGCATATAGTTTGTCGCGTCACTAGGAAATGAATGCCACTGCGACATTTTCAAGTGCAGTCTGCTGAAGCATCTTTTTTCGTTGCCTGAAACTGGAATTTTTAATTAGGGTAGAAAATGGGTTGTTGGGTTGGGTTGTTTTACCTCTGAGCGGCACTTTTTTGCACACCATGGGGTAGATGGCCAGGTCACATGGACCCCGAAGGCTCAGAGAAGGTTGGGGGAGGGGACCCACTGGAACAGCTGTTGGGAGACAGATGGTAGCCTCCTGTCAAGGCCATCCAGCGTGTTCTTTAACGTGCACAGAGTATGGCTCTCCCGCACACGGGGCCACGGCTTAACGTCCCATCCGACGGACGGTGGTCTTTCCAAGCCCATTGGTGTCCCCTACTGACCGTGGGCAGGGCGGGGAGTTTTGCGGAGATAAATCTCAACGCTGACCCAGCTGGGACTCGAATCTGGGAACTACAGATTACGAGCCTGGCGCGCTACCGACTAAGCCACCCCCGCCCCAGGGTAGAAAATGAAGAGAGTGGATAGAGCAAAGGGAAAATTACTATATTTAACAGAAATCAGTACCAGCTAATGAACAAAGCATATTTTAATAGCAATCAACATATTATATCAATACTTTCATTTAACGTAGTGTAATTTCTGAGTGATGCAGGTTGTGTACAGCTGACTCGATGAATGGGGTCTGAACACCAAGAAGAGTCGAATGCTCGTGTTCTCTGACGTATGGCTTACTTCAGAGTGAATTCTTATTTTTATTTTTTCCTGCTCATTTTCATGGGAGATTGATATTATCCTGAAAGAAGCAAGTTGAAGAAAAAAATTGAGATTAATCATAGGTGACCACTTTTCGGGAATTTTGAACAAATGTCCTCATTGAGTCGGGGAGGCAGCAGGTATTGCCCATTCAAAATATCATCCATGATACCCGGCCAAACATTGATGGCGAACCATTGTTGATGAACATAAAGTCATTGTGGCATGTGGAGGTTTGTGAGCCCAAATGAGAATTTTGCACATTAAACACACCCCCACGTGTGAAAGAGGCCTCATCTGAGAAGAGCACGTGAGTCAGAAAATCAGGCTGCACCACAGTCTGCTGCAGAAACCAGTACACGAATTCCACATGAAGAGCGTAATACTGAGATTGCAATGTCTGGACTCTGACAATGAAACGGATTTAACTGCTGCTTGTGCAACACTCTCCACACGAGGGCGTGGTTCCCACCGAGCCTGCGTGCAACAGCTCACGTGCTTGTGTCTGGATTGTCCTCAATCCTCTGTAGATTTCTTCTGCTACGTCAGGAGTGTACATGGTTCTCTTCCGAGCAGTGTCATGCATGTTTACATGGAATGTTCCAGTTTTTCGAAGTTGCCGGTGCAAACACGCAAATGTTTGGTGGTTTGGCACACAACTGTTTGGTAAGCACTGTTAGTACAACCTCAGAGTAGCTCTTCCATTTCCATTGGCAGCCCCATATACCAGATGCATGTCAGCCATCTCAGCGGTCGTGAAACACTCCATGTTGCATATAATAGTTCTGATTTACGAATGCTGACGGCAAATGTAAGTCTGTTCCCACTTCGCCCCTCTGGCCAATTGCATCGCTGCGAAAAAGCACCCTCTAGCACCAAAGGGTTATATCAGCGGACATACATTCATCGACTAAAAGTTTTTGTCTTGGTATTCCCTATCTCTCATTGAAATCTGTACGAAGACTTTTGAAATATCCTGTATATATACAGGGTGATTCAGTTAAGGGTGTACAAACTTCTGGGAGGGGTAGGGTGCACAAGACGAATCGGAATCATATAGCAATGCAGGGCCAGTAACGGCGTCAACATGTGCTAGTGTACAGAGAGGATGTGAATGAAAGAGCAGCACTTAAGTGAACAAAATGCTTTTTATTAATCACAATATTTACATTTGCGAAATGCACAGAGGTCACAGAAGGTATTTGAAGTTGCGACCACGAGCTGTAACACAGGCCTGACATCATTGGTGCATGGAATCATGTACATTCTGGAAGATTACTGGCGTATCTCGGACTAACGAGGCAGCTACGGAGATGCGTGCGACAAGGTCCTCAATACTTTCAATGGGGGTGTCGAACACCAGTCCTTTGATGTAACCCCATCCCCCAATAGGGGACCACCTTGACGTGGTGGGGGGCTTCAGGCCCAGCAACCTGATTGAAGGCTGTGCCAACCATGGTGGCTCCACCGGTTGGACATAGCCAAGACCAACCAAGGCAGACAACATCACCGACCGGTTGGATTACTGGTTGGATGGTGACGGTGTCTTAGGCCTCAACCTCAGGGCTCTGGGTGAGCAAGTTAAGGGCTCGGCTGAACGGTTCTCCCTGGCCTAGTAAGCACGAACCCTATAAAAATGTCTGGGCCTTACTAAGAGTCTCCATCCCGGGTGCCGAGCGAACTTGGATCTACATATCTTTGTTCATGGTTAACCGGGAACAGATTAAAGTTAAGTTTCTTCCAGTGGTTAGCTTTCCTTCTATAGGAGTGCTGCCATGTGAGGCCGGGTTGAGGTGCGTGTATATGGCGTATTCCTTGCCCCCGGCTCTAGATAGCACGGCTCTTCATAACTGGTAGTGTTGTATAAGCGGAATCAGGAATTGCCGTGGTTGAATAATATCGCAACACAAGAGAGGTGATGTAACCCCAGAATAAGTAATCAAGGAATGATAGGTCCGGAGATCTTGCAGGCCAATGAACAGGACCACCACGCACGATCTACTGTTGTCCAAATGTCACGTCTAAGAGTTGACGAACTTCATGGCTGAAATGGGCGGGGGGGGGGGGCATCATGCTGGAACCACATTGCATGACACAGCAACTGAGGGACCTGTTGTTCATCCAATAGTTCTGGCAAGACGTCCTCCAGAAATATCTGGTAACTCCTTCTGTCCAGACGAACAGGCATGAGGTATGGGCCTGTTAAGTGGTCCCCGACAATGCTGGACCAAACATTTACAGCAAAACGGTTTTGTGCTGCAAGCGTTAGTGTAGCATGGGGGTTTTCCACAGCACAGAAGCAGGGAATTAGGGTTCTGCTGCACTCTTCTGCAGGTACCATTGCGCAAATGCAATGCTTTGTCGGTTATCCTCAGGCTTCAGTGTCTGAACACTGAAGCCCATGATATGGATGCAATTGGTTATCATGCATAATCCTCCATACGGTGGATTGGGAAAGACTGACCCGGTGGGCGATTGCTCGAGTACTGGCACTTGGAGTGTCTTCCAAGTCCTTTTTTTGCTTGTACATCTGTATGATGTAGCACATTCTCCTCCATGTCAGGGGTTCGTGCCTATCATTCCCGACTCCTGGCAGGTCTCTGGAAGGAACCAGTGTCACATAACCTCTGATGCAGTCATGCAAACATCTGGTGGTTGGCAGTACGCTTCATCAGGTACCGTTCCTGGTACACGTGCACAGTGGCTCGCCCGTTGCAGTTGTGGTGACACCCCTGAGTATTTTTAGGACAACGCACGCGCTTTGGCCATGATTCGTTTACTTGCTGCCAAATCTAGGCAGATCCTGGACACAATATTCAAATTAACTGATATTTAACAATAGGCAAAACTAGCATGATTTTACAGTTAACATAAATTCAACATTTATTAACAAATTACTTTCAGATATTTTACACACATCGGACAATTTCATCAGGCACCCTCGACTCAAAACACTTCTCAATTTACGGGGCATACCCCAGCGATAGCGAAGCACAGTCTATAAATTACTTAAATTCAGTTTCAAAAGGTGAGCCGATGACACCATGTATTAGTTCTATACAGGTTGTGTGACGGCAGTAGTAATGTAATTGAGTGGGAAAAGTTAAACCAGAGTAAAATCGATTTCAACCCTACCTCCTCGTTCCGTGCAGGCTGATCCCAGGGGACGACATCGCTTCCCGTGGCTGCAGGCTTTCGCTCCTTGGCCACTCGCTGTATCTCACGTGGTTCTGACGACAACTCTCCTCATTTCCATCTTTCCAGCGGCAGCAGCTCAAGACTTCCTTCCTTTCAGTGACAAATAACAACTGATACCTTTTCGCTTGTTTTTTCGGAGGTACACTGCCCGGTCCCCCTGGCAGAGGTCACCTACACTATACGTGATTGGCCAGAGTAGCCGAGGGGCGAATCTAAGCTCCCCTCTGGCCAACGTTGTTTACCAGGCATGTCACATAGTCCCTCTGCCATCTGGAGTTTCAGACTCAATCTGGAAAGTGCGGTCGAGTTCCTCTTCGTTGAACTGGACACAAAAATGGAGAAAATATGGAAAGGCTCTATCGGAACGAGGATAAGGACGTCCATGACCCTCTGCGCCAAAAGTCTTGTCCTCAGGATAAAACAAATGTGGGCATGACGCATTCAGCAGCCCTGTATGCGAGATGCATATCGACCAACTCTGCGTTTTGTGTAATCTGCGATCCTATTAGCTCTGCAGGCGGTTCGCAAATGACAGTTACCTGCGAGGACGTTGTGCAGTCCAGCGGACGTACAATGCCATCAACCGCGTCGAACAACGCCATCTACCACGTGAAGATGCCATTATCAACCCTGCATTGTTATGTGATTCCGATTCGTCTTTGTGCAACTTACCCCTCCCAGACGTTTGTACATGCTTAACTGAATCACCCGGTATATATATCAATTTCATATTATAATTTTCACATGTGGGAAAATCGGTTTGTAAGTAATCCTGTAGATTTTATTATAAGCACCGTAAGTTTAATGATCAATGTATATTCCGAAAAGTCATTATGAGCATTAGTGTCAAACAATAGTGTTGCATATTTATCTTATTAGTTATCTTCATAGTAAGAGATAAAGTTACTTTACAACCGTTTTAACTGATATCTGAAGTGCCTAAAGTATCATACTTATATTTTTGAAATTATGTGTTCTAAAAGGAAATTTTTCTAAAGTATCGGATGTGTTTATTCGAAGTCTTTTAAAGTTTTATTTAAAAAAGCACAAAAATATATTTCTCTCAATGTCCCCCAATTCTTGATTTTGTCTCGGGTTGGCTGCACTATTGTTGATGCATGAAATTTCTCCTGGCTCTGTTCCGGGAATGTGAAAATTACCGCAAAGAAACAGGCACCCAGAAAAACTGCAAAGGACAGCCAGCCTTGAATGATAGTGGGCTTCGCCGTCTGACCCGCATCGTACGGACCGATAGGAGCCAGACATTATCTGAAATCACCTCCCATCTGAACACGGGTTCCAGCTGGGAAGTCACTGCATGGACTATGCAACCCTCAATTCATTGTCTCGGCTTCGGGAACCGCCAACCTACGAGAGTACCACTTCCAATGACACCACACTGTCTCAACGCCCTGCCTGGGCTAAAGAGCATCGAAACTGTACCATCGAAAATTGACAACGGATAGCCTGGAGTGGTGAATCCTGTTTTAAACTTCATTACGCTGATGGGAGACTGAGAGTTTGGCGCCAACCCCATGAAGCCATGAATCCTGCATGTCAGGTCGGAAAAATAAGAAGCTGGTGGTGGCTCAGTGATGACCTGGGGTGTCTTCAGTTGGACGTCTGTTTGACCTTTGGTATGTGTACCGATGACTCTCAATACGTAGAACTCATGACTGACCATTTACACACATCTATGGCTGTCATGTATACCAATGGAGATGTCGTCTACCAGCAAGACAACTGTTCATCTCACAGGTCCAGGTTGGCTCCTGCATAGTTGGAAGAGCATTCTTCTGACTTTGAAATAATGAATTTGCCACCTTGAAGCCCAGATTTAAACCCCATTGAAAAACTTTGGAATATCGTCGAGCAGAGTGTTCGGACCCGTGTCCCATCAGCGACGACCTTGAGAAAATTGTGTACAGTTCTGGAAAATGCATGGGTCACCATACCTGTGGAACATTTACGCAAGCTTGTGGAGTCATTGTCTCGTCGTGTGGCGGCCGTTATCAGGGCTAGAGGGACTCCAACACGTTACTAGGTTGTTATCCCTAATTCAATGGCTGTTCAGTGTATATTTTGAAAAATAAAAATGCTTGATAAGAAAATATCAAATCATTTGCAGAATTTTCATTTCCGTTTAACAGCTTGATTTAATTGGTTCTTTGGAAGATCATCATAATCAGTAGATAGCAAAGTGACTCTTGCAGAATCTGCTTTACAAGTTTAAATTTTCTAAATATTCTGAGAGCTTATAGAAAATCTCATTCATTAAATATTGATTAAAACATGAAGAAATTAATTCATTATTCTTGGCCCGTTAAAATAAAAAGTGCTATTGTTTTTCACTTTGTCTTCCTGTCCGTCTGGGGGCGGGGGTGGCTCAGTCGGTAGCGCGCCAGGCTCGTAATCTGTAGTTCCCAGGTTCGAGTCCCAGCTGGGTCAGCGTTAAGATTTATCTCCGCAAAATTCCCCCCTGCCCACGGTCAGTAGGGGACACCGATGGGCTTGGAAAGGCCGCCGTCCGTCGGATGGGACGTTAAGCCGTGGTCCCCGTGTGCGGGAGAGCCATACCCTGTGCACGTTAAAGAACACGCTGGGTGGCCTTGACGGGAGGCTACCATCTGTCTCACAACAGCTGTTCCAGTGGGTCCCCTCTCCCAACCTTCTCTGAGCCTTCGGGGTCCATGTGACCTGGCCATTTAGCCCATGGTGTGCAAAAAAAGTGCCGCTCAGAGGTAAAACAACCCAACCGAACCCTGTCCGTCTGTGGAGGGACTTCCTTTAATAGATAAACAAAAACATTCCTTTGTGTTGGATAACTATTAGAAATGGGATACTCATCCAACACAATATTATGATTCGGATTTTTGAAATCTTACAACTGTTTTTTATTTCTGTCCTAAGAAGTATCTAAAGTCGTCAAATGGTAAAACTTCAAATGATAACTGCATATAATTTATTCTTGTTAGAAATTTTAAATTTATATGGATATTGTTTTGGTCAACTGATTGTTTCCACTGACAGCAGCAACTTGCTTCTTTACCCTGGAAAGGTAAGAGGGGGGGGGGGGAACGGAACTATTTTGGTTTAAGAGATAAATGAATCATTCTTTCTAGATTGGATGACACTAATGAAACATTACTCTACATTTATGAATCATCTATTTGTCTGAATATCCCCTGTTAAAGTGAGCTAAAGTTGGGAAATAAATTTTTCTGCTTGATAAGGAGCACTCTGCATTCATTAGAAGTGACTGGCATTTATAGGTTAATTTAGAAGTGTTTATTAAGAATTACTCATCAGATTACTAGAGGTCTTTAATTGCAGACGAATGTGTGTTTCGAAGAGCTACACTCTTATGCTAGTAAAACTAGTATAACGGCTATCTGTAGCTTTTCGAAATCAAATGCTGTTTAATTATATCTTGGTTTTTAGTTCTACAAGAGGCCGAAAATTTGCGAAGTCACTATAAAGGTCACCATATTTTAAGCGCAACGAAACACTTCTGAAACAGAATTTTTTTGGGGGGAAGCAAAATAATAAAAATTCTAAAATGAATTTATTATTATTATTATTTCTTCATATTATGCTTTCTTACCTCAGTCGTTCAAAGCAGCCAGGATATTATCTATATTAGAAAAATTACTGACTTTATATGCATGTATTATTATTACTATTTTCATATCTAGGTTTGTGTTACTATTCTTTGTAACATCAAATCTTGGAAATTGTTGGTGGCAGAAAAATAAGTCTTGCAACCATCGTTTCACAATTTTGTGTTAGATTGGATCATTGATTTCAGATTTGAAAGGAAAATTTCATCCCTTGAGAGTTTTAGGATCGTTTCTTGATTTAGGCAAATTGAGTCTTCAACAGGTGTTCTTTTCGAGAAATGTCGCGAAAAGTCATGTTGATATAGTGCTTGGCAGGTTTTCAACAGGATATGCCAAATAGTAGCGTGTTATTTTTTTGAAGAGTTGCTCTATGTTTTTTAACAGATTTTAATATCCTGTAATTTCTGAAGTACTTGCCCTCCAGGTCCCAAATTTCACACATGGGTCTAAAACTGAAAATTATATACAACTCCCTACTTATAATACAACCTCGAATCATTTTTTCCCATAGTTTTTATAATTTATTCCTTAGAATTTTACCATATTTGGACCCCAACCATAACTTCCCTATCGGTCGTAAAATATCCGTACATGTTTTCCCTTTTCTATTCTGGTTTACGTGAGAAATACAAATCTCAACCATGGGATAAAACAGCTTGTTTTACATTGTAGGAGATGTGGGGGGGGGGAGAGACTTACTGAATTAAAACATGAAATTTGAAAACAAAACCAGATTTGGAAATTTGGAGCAAATTATTCTCCAAACGTTTAATGCGCCATTTTGAAATTCCAGTTTTGACCGTCAAATTTCGTCACGCTCTACATTAGTAATGTTAGAAAGCAAGCATTTTAGAAGGAATTGAATTATATCTGGAAGACATTGTAGAAAAAAAGAAAAACATATAAAATACATTTAAATTTAAGGTTATTTTTTTATAGATCTGGGATGAATTTTTTTTTATGCAATAGATCTGAGACTGATTGTGGAACATCAAAAATGAACCAATAGAGCGGTAGATAGATTTTAAAAAATTGTTAAATTAGGCTACCTCTAATAGTTTTAGCGTAGAAACGAATATTTCATTTCTTTCAAATGTGCGCAAAGTTTAATTGCAATATCAGAGTACCTCACTCTGATGAAATAATACTGTTTACGATTTTGATGAAATAACTGGAACTCAGTGGCAGAGATTTAAAATTAAACTGATTTAGTTAAAGTTGTTTACTATATTTATATTTATTTATGTCAAAATTTAAGTTAAAAATCGAAACTTGAAGATTCTGTAGTTAATTACAGAGCTTGGGTTATCGGAATAATGATTTCAAATTATGCAATTTTTACCATGCTTTATGTGCCATGTTTGCAATGTAAAACGGTTTCAGAACACGAAAGCCCAACGTATAATTAACGAATGTATGATGAGCTACATTTTAATTAATGTCATGAGACTTAGAATAGGAATAAAATTTAAGTCTACTTTCATCATTTGCATTTCGTTAATTTCCCTTGTGTTAAACGCTCAATTTAAGGACATCAAAATACTTTTTAACTTTTCGAAACTCATTTGAGAACAATGCGGAAACTTGATTAAACGAGTAACTAATTTAAATATATCAAACAAATGCAATCTTTATGCACCTACGAAAGTTGATTCCAGTAATTATTGTAGAAAATCTACCAAACACTCGTAAACTTCACAAGTAATCAACTCCTCAAATTAAATATTCCCGCTGTGCAAAACGTCTATACAGTTGGAACCTCACTATGGTTAGGTAAGAATAAGAATAAGGTTGTCAGCGATTTAAAAAATTGCTCTAACTGACTCTCCTATTCTTCAACACTCTTTGCGTAAAAATTGCAGAATTTAGGTTTAATTAAATTTTGTCATTTTACTTGCTTTGGTGAGTATAATGGAGGATCACAGTAGAAAGTCTCTCTATGCACATAATCCCACAAATGATGGCTCAGAACACTAACTGAGAACAAATTATGAGGATTTTTTTAGACATTGTAATGAGTCCTTTTTTCCTTCTTTCGCTTTTTGTTGACAATGTGCCATATAATGTAATAACTACACCTGCTGCGTAACCATTTTGGAACAGGGAATGGTTAGGCTGTTTAGAAACCCTGATCCCCATTTAAATACCTGAATGCTCGAAAATAAAAGAATTCAAAATTAGTCACTTGCGAGGATTTAAAGATTTGTAATCTAAAACACTCTGTTAATTGAATTTGTGTTAAATCATATTAACAAGGCTATTGTTCAATACCAGTACGACCCATGCCAAACATTTGGCACAAAACTCTTCGATAAATCCATTCACACCAAACTTACATTGATCGATAACTGTATTTACGAGGAAGGCGACGGCAGCGCTCCAGAAATCTCTGACGACTTTCGAGGGATCACTCACAACCCACGGCATTATAGAGGAACCTCATCTGTCACGCAAAGGGGGTTAGAACTAAGTGGGACAAACCCGCCAAATTCGGGACCGATCGTTCACTTGTAGCCGCGGAAACACGGGAAACCGATGATTTCTGCCACTGATGATATCGCACGTGTCTGCCCACCCGGAATCACGGTTATTATATAATATAATGATTTGCACTTATGTCCTTCTCAAGATATTATTTTCTCTTACAGTCCACATCTTCAGTGAGTATAGATGGAGCGTATTGTTTTATCTTTTAGGAGACTGAAGGTTTATCTACGAAGCAAAACATCCGAATCCCAGTTGGTGGGGATGATTTTTCTTAGTGATGTTGCTGTAACTGATGAGTAAGTCATAGATAAATTCTCAAAAACGGAAAAATTATTTTTGATTTTATGACAATAAGCTTAGCATTTCACTAAATATAGACATTTGTTCATAAATTGCTGCATTAGCCATACATTTAACACTGTTTGTACAAACAAATAGTGTTATATGTATGGCTAATGAATATTATAAAAAATATCTTTTTAATACCTTCCCCCCACCACAAAATATAATATACCGTATATGTGATTGGGTTGCGAAATGTGATCAGGTAATTCGATGATTTGATGATGATTCCAAATCAAATAGAAGGTGATAGGTAGGATTGTTAACTGTTCTTTTTTCTGAAGTAAACATCCTTTCTTCTTCCTTGGGGTCAAAATGTCCTTCCTTTCATTGAAAATCATGGGAGAAAGAACATTTTGGAAGTTCTAAAGTCTTGTTCGGTTTTAAAGGTCAGGTTGTGAACATGTCTTGTTGCGTGTATGCAAATTGACCGAGATAATTGAAATAGCTCTCTGAGCATGCCTATTTCACACATTTTTGTAAATATTTTGTAATATTTTGTTCACATATTTTGTTTGGCCCAATTCCTTAATATGCGGACAACGCATTTTCAGTGCTGGTTGGCAACAGAGAGGTTATCAACGGATGAAGGACAGTGCAAATAAGCAACTCCTACAGACCCATCGCTATAATGAAACAATCACATCGCCTTTTTCTGTCTGGGCACGACCCTCAAAAGAGTCATCCACCATGCCCTTTTAGTAAAACATAGCTTAACAAATGCAGCTTACGTTTCGCTTATAACGTAGCATTAGCATACAAATCATTTACAATACACTGAATTACATAAAAAAAATGACTTAGCAAGTGACAATACCTCGAATATTTACATATATTTTCGCTTTATGGGTAAAAGATAACAAGAAAAGCATATCTTATTTAAGTATCCTTCCTTGGCAAAATAAAGCTTTGGAAACCAAGTGTTAGGTGATTCTCACGGATTCTGCTAAAAAATATGAAGGGAAGCACTCGTCGTGAAACCATCATAATGGCATCTGCTTTGGACTGCAAAATTTTTCTTCATATTATGGTTATTTAAAAATGGTTACTCGAAGAATGCCACCACCAACTCTTTTTAATTTGAGATATCATGTTCGGCACATAACAAATATATTTTGGTTGGTCCTTGTAGCGTAAATAGTAATTTAGCGAAAAATGGTCGAAATAAGTGAAAACTATTGTTTTCTCCGATTTCATTTTCACATTACAACTTAAACTGTTGTAAGACCTGGAAAAAAACTGGTAACTATAGGTAGTAATGGCGTCTCTTCCCTCTATTCTCCCCATACATACAAAAAAGACTTGTTTAAATATCTTAAATATTACGTATAACATTTTTCTAAAACTGAAAATAATGACTACTCATTACATTGTGTATATAATTGTATTTATCTACTGGGGCAAATGGCGATTTTTATTTTATTTCTCATGCGATATTTTAACTTAGAAACTATGCTACCACAATTATTGTGTGATAATGATCATACTAATAATTCAAGAATATTTATACACTGCTTGCCATTGAAACTGCCTCACCTAAAAAGAATTTTTAGATCCAGATTGACCTGAGAATATTCATACAGAATAGTTACATATGTGGATTTAATTTGCAACTCAAGCAAATTGGCGCAGTAGAGCGTTCAATAAAGTGTCCGGACTCGCTGATATAAGAATCTGAAGAGTTTCGAAAATGGGGGTAAATAACAAAGAGGTAATTAAATGATGAACAAATAACCCGTGAAGAGTGTGCATGCCTTTAGCAGACATAAGGAGACGTTATGAACAGCTTAGAGAATATGAAAAGGCTCATAGCACTGGGTTATCAGAAGCTGGGCAGCCAACAAGCAAATCGCCATTACGAATACACAATTTCAGGGGATTCCTGAACGGTTGGGTGCTGTTGGAAACAATTGGTACAGGGAGGTACCTGGAAGCACCGCCAAGACTGTTGGGGAAATAGACCTTCAGAACTGGAGGACTGACAGATCCACGGACTAACGACAGGAAACTTTGTCACAAGCCACCAGATTTTCCAGCATCGTATATCCACCCCTGTCTCTGCCTATGTCAAAGCCCTCAATTAGAAGCTGACTGCAAGAATTGGTGCTGTATTCGCATCATCCGTTGGATCATCTTACCTACAGTGAAGTCATCACACCATCATCTGCATCTGAAGATATGCAGGAGAAAGCTGCATGTGGACAATACAGGTATCTTGATGTCTTCAGTGACGACTCATGCTTCCGTTTGATATCCAATGATGGTCGTATGCTTGTTTAGAGGTACGGCATGAACAGATGTAATCCAGCAGTATTAGGGACCGGACCAACATCAGGAATCATGGTATGGAGAGCTATCAGTTGCAATAACTGTTCCAGTCTGGTCATTAATGACGGCAAGACGTTATGTTGAAAGCATTCTGGGTACATTGCTTCTGCCCTTCCCATGCTCCATTCGCCATATCCGTCGTCACCCATAAAACATTTTTACGATTTGATGCGATGTTCACTGATCACCACCGTTCAGCTACCGCCACCTCAATACATTAGGCATGGACACTGCAGTAAGAGAAGCCTAATTTGAAAAAATATAGAAGTTTCAATTCTATCTATTTTTCTAAAAATGAAACTGTTAGTTATGTATCTTTAAAAATATGGTAAATAATTCTACAATATTCTCAAATATTTTAATAAAATCATAATTAATAAATTATTTTATTTTAACTAGTCTATATAATAAAAGAAGATGTCTGTGTGTGCGTCTGTCTGTCTGTGGCAGCCACTACTAATCGGGAAATTAACTTACACGCTCGAAATTTTCAGAGAATGTTTCAGGTTGTGGTCCGGATTGCAGTGCCCAATTTCAGGTCGAAAGTCCAAACGGGGAGCTTTTTACAAGCAAAATTATTTGCCATGCTATTCCTACGGGAAACGAGAATTGCTGTCAAGTTTACTGTTGTCATTTACTGCTCGCTAACTGTGAAAGTAAAAGTTAAAATAGCATTTAAATCTGCTGCCGTTGCCAGATTCTCCACATTTCTAAAGGCATTATTGTGGCGTTCCATTGCAGCTAGGGACCTGTTTTCTTAACCAAATATGGAGTCGGGCATTGGGAACCCGCCTATGATATTTGGGACCTTTCGGTGAAGTACGACGGGAATTACAGAATGCCAAAATCTGACGAAATAGATATCTGGATCTTTTCGTACGGGCTCTGAGAGCGCCCGCCGAGTTAACAATGACCTTTGCAACACCGGAAAATAGTTCGTGTTCAAAACTGTGATAAAATGTCAGTAGGGATACTTACAAAACTAACCTTTAGTGCAGAAAACAACAGAATATGCAGATTCAAAGTGAGACACGAGTTGTCACTATTTGTGTAGAAACGAAACCACGGGCCAAGTGAGAACCTCATTTTTAAACCAATCACTGGACCACACGGGGTACGTTGTGTAGGAAAATAGGCCTGTGCAGACGAATATAACAGGAGTCATAGGGCGGCAAAATTTATGGTAACGGAAATGAAATCTCGATAGCTTACGCAGAAACTAAGCCACGCGATGCCGACGAGAAAGACAGGCCACGACACTGGGATGTCACGTGATCAACTTAGTCTGAGGTTACAGTCCGATTGTCATAGAAACGAAGTGCTTATTCTTCAGTCGCTTGCTTCGGTCATCGTGTAAATAAAGGCTGCAAATTTGGATTACCCCAAACAGGAGAAATGCTCACCTGTTTGGGGTAATCCAAAGGTAGTCTTCAAACTACCTTTGGATTACCCCAAACAGGTGAGCATTTCTCCTTATTATTATTATTTGTAGCATGAAATATTTCCTTTAGTTAGTGGTTTGATAAAAGTAATTATTTAGTGCTTGAAAAGTGTTTTGAGCGCATTGCTCTCTTAGGCCTAGTTTGAACGTGTTGAAAGATGGCGTGATCTAAAACAAAATTATGTGCCAAGAATGTTGGCAAAATTTAGTGTCTGAAAATTACTTTTGCAGTATATTATGTTCTTTCAGAAGCTGATGTGTTATGTGAGTGCAAAATTAATGAATTTTAGGATATCTTTCATGTTCTAGATTATGTATGAGTCTTTCAGGAAGAGATACATAATTTTCACTAAAATCAATTTACTAAATAAATGTTTTATAATGAACTGATATTACATGATCTAATATATTTCTTGTCACATCTTCATTGGGCATCTTTTATGAGTTGAAAAGTAACCAAAAAAGTGTAATGAAATATATACTTAATATATTCCAAAGCTGTGATATACACTAGTATATTGTTAAAATCAATATGCAAAAAATCGTAATTTTTTATGAGTTTTGTAATTTTCCGTAGCATATTCTAAAATATTACTGCTAAATACAGTACAAGTTTTATTCAAATCTGTATATTCCGCATTGTATTTGCATTACGTTGCCTCAGGGACATCTTGCCCATGTTTGCACTGAAAATAATTTGTTGTAAACTACCTCAAATCTAGGTTTTTAGAAATATCAGGTTCAGTATTTAAATAGTTATGAAGGTATAAATATTTAACTTAGCTCGTTTAAAATTGATGGAAATTAGTATGTGAACTACTAAAATGTATTCATACTTTTCACAATATTTATCACTAAAGTAATGTACAGGTTATTGCTTCCATTTCAACCTGTTTACGCGACAGCAGTTATATAAAGTGGAATAGTTGTTATTAAATATTCCATAATTAAATACCAAACGTGCAACGTATCTACTGTCACAATTTTCCTTAATAATTTTAAGAAGTTATTGCGCTGTAAAATCTCGATTACTGCTTGCATACCATGGAAATTTATCTAATAAGTGACCGCTGAAAGTATATATTTTTTAAATTATATTTGGGTCGGGCGATTTCTTTACCAAAAGATTAAAACAAATGTAATCAATAAGTAAATATTAAGGATACCGCAACTGGTAAGTAAATGAAAACCAGTGGTTTATTCTGAATCAATGCCTTGCAGTTGTTAAATGTTTAAAAAAAAACATAAAAGAATTTAAATATATATATATTTGTATATACATTTCCCCCCCCCCCATTTAAACACACCTTTGGTTTTCTGATTTTGCTCTTTATTCTAAACCCTATAATATTATGCCTTTAATTTTTTTAAGGAAACGGCTGATTTTTTTAAGAATTATCACAAATTAGATTAAATGGGGAATGAAGAAAGAAAAACAAAATTAAGTTTCTTGAAAAAATTACAGCGAAATAAAATTGCAAAAACGAGATACAAGGTTCTGTGCGAACGAATCGAGTGACGTTTGCAGCTACCGGACTAAGTTGATCACGTGACGACTGAGGATCGCCTCAGTGTCGTGGCCTGTCTTTCTCGTCGGCCTCGTAAGCCACGGGTATGAGGAGTGCTCGCTGACGTCAACAATGATCCGGGCAAATTTATTCCTGTTGAAAATCTGTGCTAAAATGTAGGGGGGGGGGGAGTTTCTTAAAGAATTTACCTTTAGTGCAGTGAAAATAAGAATATACAGTTTAAAAGTGACACCCTGACAGCGCCGGGTACGTTCAGCTAATAATACAATATGTTGATTTTATTCAATCGCAATATTTAAAAAGCTAAATTATTATTTAAAATCACTCTGTCGAATTTTTTGGGGTTTTAAAAAATCACAAATCGGAATACTGTAATACACTGCTGGTCATTGAAATTGCCCCGCCTATAAGGAGGGCTCGCTTTCAGCTCAAAACAAGTAGAGTGACAGACAGCAATATAGACAAGAAACGATTTTGCTTTTGAGATCGGAAGTATTTATTTCTGTAAATGCGATGTACATCAATAAGAAGTATTGCAAACATGAACAAATACAAGCGGTGAAACAATTTCGATAGCGGGTAGAAAATGTGCCGAGTTTTTTCCTGATGAACATTGAGCCATGCTTCATATGCGTGTATCACGAGATGGCAACTGTGGTAGAGGGCTGAATCAAAGGCCATCTTGTTACATCACGCCTGGACAGCCTTGAACAAAATGAGGGAAGTGAGGAGGAAATTATTTATATTAAACATGTAATTCATTTCATTGGTTTAAAATTTAAGGTTAAGCCATTTATTTTCAACTAGCTGAATGTACCCGGCGCTGTCAGGGTGTCACTTTAGAACTGTATATTCTTATTTTCACTGCACTAAAGGTAAATTCTGTAAGAAACTCCCCTCCCCCCCTACACTTTAGCACAGATTTTCAACAGGAATAAATTTGCCCGGATCGTTGTTGACGTCAACGAGCATTCCTCACACCCGTGGCTTAGTTTCTGCGTAAGCTATCGAGATTTCATTTCCGTTACCACAAATTTTGCCGCCCTATGGCTCCTGTTATATTCGTCTGCACAAACCCATTTTCCTACACAACGTACCCCGTGTGGCCCAGTGATTGGTTTAAAAATCAGGTTCTCACTTGGCCCGTGGTTTCGTTTCTACACAAATAGTGACAGCTCGTGTCTCACTTTGAATCTGCATATTCTGTTGTTTTCTGCACTAAAGGTTAGTTTTGTGAGTATCCCTCCTGACATTTTATAATAGTTTTGGACACGAACTATTTTCCGGTGTTGCAAAAGTCATTGTTAATTCGGCGGGCGCTCTCAGAGCCCGTAAGAAAAGATCCAGATATCTATTTCGTCAGATTTTGGCATTCTGTAATTCCCGTCGTACTTCACCGAAAGGTCCCAAATATTATAAGCGGGTTCCCACTGCCCGACTCCATATTTGGTTAAGAAAACAGGTCGATAGCTGCAATGGAATGCCTCAATAATGCCTTTAGAAATGTGGAGAATCTGGCAACGGCAGCAGATTTATTTTAACTCTTTACTTTCACAGTTAGCGAGCAATAAATGACAACAGTAAACTTGACAGCAATTCTCGTTTCCCGTAGGAATAGCATGGTAAATAATTTTGCTTGTAAAAAGCTCCCCGTTTGGACTTTCGACCTGAAATTGGGCACTGCAATCCGGACCACAACCTGAAACGTTCTCTGAAAATATGGAGCGTGTACGTTGATTTCGCGATCAGTTATGGCTGCCTAAGACAGACACACAGAGACATCTTCTTTCAATACGTGGATACTAGGTGAACTTACCCGGCGCTGCCCCGGGTGTCACTTTTAATCTGTATATTCTTATTTTCACTGAGTTAAAGGTAAATTTTGTAAGTCCTCCCCCTTTCTCGATACTTTAGGGCAGATTTTCAACAGGAAGAAATTTGTTCGGTGTTGGCTTGGATCGTTGTTGACGTCAGCGAGCTCTCTCATAGCCCGTAGCTTATTTTCTGCGTAAGCTATCGAGATATATACAGGGTGTCCATAAAGTCTCTTTACAATTTAAAAAACTTATTACAAATGCAAGTGATGAGATATCGTAATAAAATTTGTTCTATGTACTAAGTAGTTATCAAAGTTTTAATCACATTGTATTTGTGTATTTCAGGTACCACGTTGAGGAAAGAGGTATTTTTTAAAGAAACTCTAAAAAATGGCTACTCCTCAAGAGAAGGCACAGTGTGTATCATGGTTTATTGAAACGAAATCGGATACGCAGACTCAGCAAAAATACAGACCTAAGTATGGAAGAGATCAACGGTCACGTCCGTCACTTCGTTCATGGCACAAGAAATTTATGGAGACAGGGACAGTGTTGGATAAAGGGAGGAGTGGACGACCAAGAACATCTGACGAAATCATCGATTGTGTAAGACAAGCCTTTAGTTGATCTCCCACAACGTCCATCTGTACTGCTGCCAGACAGTTAGAGCTACCACGTTCAACGGTGCACAAAGTCCTACACAAGAACTTGCGATTGTACGCTTACAAAGTGCAACTCTTACAGGCCCTCGAGCCAAATGATAAACCAAGACGAAAAGAGTTTGCAGTTAACATGATGGAAAAAATTTCTGAGGATGAAACGTTATTCACCCTAGTTTGTTTTAGTGATGAGGCAACCTTTCATGTCTCAGGGAAACTGAACACACATAATATGAGAATCTGGGGATCAGAACACCCCCATGTGACTAGTGAACTTCACCGAGATTGTTCAAAGGTTAATGTGTGGTGTGGGATCATGTGCAATCGAATCCTTGGTCCATTTTTCTTCAATGAGGCATCAGTTACTGCAAATGTTTATTTTACCTTTTGACTGAATATATGGCACCACAACTAGATGATCTTTCACCAACCATCATTTTCCAGCAAGATGGTGCACCACCACATTGGGGACTGCAAGTCCGTGGGTTCCTAAATCAAACATTTCCAGACCGGTGGATTGGAAGGGATGGCCCAATTCCTTGGCCACCTCATTCACCAGATATCACTCCCCTGGACTTCTTTCTATGGGGTTATGTTAAAGATATCGTGTATCGAACAGAGATACGGGACATCACTGACCTAAAGCAAAAGATTACAGATGCCATTGCCACCATCGATGAGGCTATGCTACAGCGAACATGGCAAGAAATCGAGTACCGTCTTGTTGTGCTTCGTGCAACTAATGGTGCCCATATAGAGATGTATTAAACGATGGAAAAAACTTCAATATCTACCTCTCATTTTGTAATAATTTCCAAATATTTAACTATTCATTTGATTTTTTAATAAATTTTTCAAATTGAAAGAGACTTTATGGACACACTGTATTTCCGTTACCACAGATTTTGCCGCCCTATGCCTCCTGTTATATTCGTCTGCACTATTCGAATTTCCTGCACAGCGTCCCCCGTGTGCCCCAGGGATTGGTTTAAAAATCAGGTTCCCATTTGGCCAGTGGTTTCCTTTCTACACAAACTGTGACAGCTCGTGTCTCACTTTTAATCTGCATATTCTGTTGTTTCCTGCACTAAAGGTTAGTTTTGTGAGTATCCCCCCAACATTTTATCACAGTTGGAACACGAAGAATTTTCTGGTGTTGCAAAAGTCATTGCTAACTCGGGGCGCGCTCTCAGAGCGAGTGAGAAACGATCGAGATATTTATTTCGTCAGACTTTGGCATTCTGTAATACCCGACGTTCCTCACCGAAAGGTCCCAAATTTCGTAGGTGGGTTCCTCCTAACTGACCCCGTGATGGGTTAGTAAATCTGGTCCCTAGTTGCAATGTAACGCCTTAATAATGTCTTTGGAAACGTGGGGAATCTCGCAGCAGCAGCAGATTTAAATGCTGTTTTAACTCTTTACTTTGACAATTAGGGAGCAGTAAATGGCAACAGTAAATTTGACAGCGATTCTCGTTTCCAGTAGGAATAGCATGGTAAATATGTTTGGTTCTAGCATGCTCCCCGTTTGGACTTGCGACCTGAAATTGGGCACTGCAATCCGGACCACAACCTGAAACGTTCTCTGAAAATTTGGAGTGGGTACGTTAAATTTCCGATCAGTTATGGCTGCCTAAGGCAGACACGCATACAGATATCTTCTTTTATTATATATATTATTTTCTCTAAAAAATGTGAATGACAAAACATTTCAAACAAACTTCATTGTTCAA
Source organism: Ryuthela nishihirai (assembly GCA_038380435.1). NCBI lineage: Eukaryota > Metazoa > Arthropoda > Arachnida > Araneae > Heptathelidae > Ryuthela > Ryuthela nishihirai. The sequence continues at coordinate 16,467,266 of JAWZYU010000001.1, read as the reverse complement.
AATTTCATTTCAAACAAACTACTTTTTTAGTTTTGAAATATGTCATTTTTTTAGACAGAAAAAAAATTGTAAAAGAAATTTTTTTAAACTACAGATAGAGATTAAGTAAGGTTCTTTACACAAGACTTGTGGAAAAATTCGTTGATTCACAAGATTTTGGTTGGGTTTTCCACCTCAGAGAGGCATTTTTGGCACAAAATGGAACCCCCAAGAGATCAGAGAAGGTTAAGGAAGAGGACCCACTGGATAGCTGGAAGGAGACAAATGGAAGCCTCGCATCAAGTTTCATGTCCCTCGAATTTTGTATTTTATTTATTTATTGTATATTTTTCTTGTATTTTATTAGTGTATATATTTTTATGTGTTCTTTGAAACGGTTGTGCTGGGATGACCCACTGTTGTTGTTTACGGGTCTGAAGCTTGCTACTAGTTGAAAGAATCAATGCCAGAAGTTGTTTGTGCCGTATATGACTAACTAGCATGCGGCGCGGAAGTTCGCTCATGAGGCTAGGGGAAGGAGTTGGATGAAGCGAGAGTCTGTGCGTTAGCTATCAAGCGAAGAGGTCGCGTTGACACGCGTCAAAATGACGCCGCCTTTATCAAATTAACCCTTGAAGTCAGGGTGCGATTCCAAGAGGGAATCCAGATTCTTGGAGAATCTTATCTTTTATTCTTGTGGTTCAGCAGGAACCACAGTGTAGGCAAAGCAAAATCCTTTTGCCGAGTTTTTGAGGTCTGTAAAGTGAGAAATTGCAGAGTATGCAATTCTCCACCTCATTTTTGTAATATTTGCAGTAGCAAAGCAGCAAATGCTTACGGAGTTGAGCGGTGAATTTCATAGTAGTTTTGTGAAAAAATGATTAAAATCGTGAATTTGATAGTAGTTTCAGAAAGACCCACAGTGTGAAGCAGCAAATGTCTGCGGAGTGGAGTTCATTCCCCGCACGTAGCTATATATAATGTGAATAAAAATTGTGTCGTCCCTATATAACTGTCGTGCAGTAATTGATGGACAGTCGTATTCTTCATTCAACACCAGTTTCTTCAAAGGCATACAGTGGCACGGGAGTAAAAACCCACTAATCTGTGAATTCACCGAAGTGAATTAAGTAATTTCATCATCGTTTCTCTCTCCTGTTCGGAACGGGACATCACATCTGGCCCAGTCAGAAAGGATCCGAACAAGAGGTCACTACATCTGGCGCAGTCGGCACGATCATTAGAAAACCGAAGGCTGATTGGAATGATTGGAGTATTTTTCCGGTAAAGGGTCTCCACGTTGACACCAATGTCCTTGATAATGAGTTGAATGGTACGAACGAGGTGTTCGGTAATAAGGTTAAAAATATAATTTAATTTAAGGTAGAGAAGGATGTGCCTAAATTTGCTGAAGGAAATATTTCTCTAAATAATAAGTGTGAGATATTTTGTAAGGTATTTGATGAAGAGAAAGGTGATAGAAAAATATTATTATCGGAGAGAAAGATTTAGAACTTAGTGATTTCTCTGAGAGCGAAGTAGATAATAATGTAAAGAGTCAGAAAATTAAATGTCAGAAGGATGAGTTAGATTTAAGTGAGGATCTATGTAGTAGAGATGTGGCTATATTTGGTAAAGTAAATATTTCTCTAGATGATAAGGGTGAAATATTTGGTAAGATATCTGATGAAGAGATAGATGATAGGAAGAATGTTATTGTCAGAGAAAGAGATCTAGAATCTAGTGATGTCATTAAGAGCGAAGTAAATAATAACGTGAAGAGTGAGAAAATTAAATTTCAGAAGGATGAGATTAAATTAGATTTAAATAAAGATCTATGTAATAGAGATGTGGCTACATTTGGCAAAATAAATGTTTCTCTAAATAATAAGTGTGAGATAGTTGATAAGGTATCTGACGAAGAGATGGGTGAGAGAAAAAATATTATTATCAGAAAGAGTGTTCTAGAACTTAGTGATTCGGCTGAGAGCGAAGTAGTTAATAATGTAAAGAGTCAGAAAATTAAATGTCAGAAGGATGAGATTAAGATAGATGTAAGTAAGGATTTATGTAATAGGGCTATAACTAAATTTAGTGTAGAAAATGTTTCTCTGAATAATAATTGTGAAATATTTTGTAAGGTATTTGATGAAGAGATAGGTGATAATAAGAATATTATTATCAAAGGGAGCGATTTGGAAATTAGCGATTTCGTTAAGAGTGAAATAAGTAATAATGTAAAGAGTAAGAAAATTAAATATCTGAAAGAGAAGGATAAATTAGATTTAAGTAAGGATCTATGTAATAGAGATGAGGCAAAATTTAGTAAAGAGAATATTTCTCTCAATGAAAGGTGTGCGATCTTTTGTGAGATATCTGATAAGGAGAAAGGCGATGGTAAGAATGTTATTATCAAAGAAAGAGAATTACAGCCTAATGATTTAATTCAGAGTAAAGCGAGTAGTAATGTACAAAGTGACAAAATGAAATGTGAGAACGTAGATTTGAGCAAAGATTTATGTAGTAGGGCTGTGGCAAAATTTAGCGAGGAAAGTATTTCTCTGAAGGATAAATGCAAAATATTGATTGAGATAACTGATGAGGAGAGGGATGGTAATAATGATATTAATCTCAGAGAAAGAAATATAGAGCCTAGTGGCTTGACGGAGGGCAAAGTGTGTAATGGTATAGAGGGCGAGAAAATTAAGTGTCAGAAGGATGAGTTTAAAGTGTATTTAGATAAGGATTTATTCTATAGAACAGTTGAGTATGGTACTGCAATAGGTAAGGATAATGAAATTAATTGTAAAAAGAATATGATTGACGTCTGTGTCGAAAAGAAGGAAGACATTTGCCACGTAGGGCCGAATAAGGAACAAAGGGGCGGTATACATGGTTCGGAAGTGACAGATCATGTAGGAATATCAGATAAAAGTAGATTCGAGGAAATTAGGCAAATAATTAAAAGTAAGATTCTAGCTCTTAGATTAAATAAGGTCGGAAATGTAGATATCCAGGAATTAGGTTTTAAATATAAGGGCGACAATAATATGGATGATTATGAGAATAATGAGGTTAAAGAGAAAATGTTAAAGAAGACAGATGAGAGATTTTTAGACGAAAAGGTTCTTAAGGAAGTGGATTCTATGACCTAAGAGAGAGAGGAAGTGTCAATAGAGTTTAAAGATAATTGTACGTGCGGACTCATAATGAAAAGGAAGAATTGTAAGATGAGACATAAGGTACGAACAATCGCCTGTAATTATCCAGGAAGTAACAGACTTCCAGATGCCCAGAAGACAAAAAGAGAGGGTCCTCGATGGGTCACCAATACAAGGTGTCGGACCAAGGTCAGTTGCCAGCATGCCTGGAGAAGCTCTTGGCGACTGGATCAGGGCCATTAACCACAGCATTCTGCCTTTAGGGAGAAATTTGGGGGGGGGGGTTAGTTATGGCTTGGGGTGTACAATGTGAAGGGGACTGGCAGCATGAAAGTGTAAAAATGGAAGGGACGGAAGATTACCCATAGGCAACACTGAAGGTACTCAAGTTGATTACTTCTAAGTGACAGAGACGTTTGAACACTATATTTGATTAACTGGACAGTCTTCCAGTGGGGACATTCATGGGCAAGTGCCTTGAGGAGGTCCAAAGAAATTCGAGTGACAAAGAGGTTATGAGTTTTATAAGTCTCATATGAACTGATAAAACTCTTTGAAGAAGGAGCGTGTCATATCCCTCGAATTTTATATTTTATTTATTTATTGTATATTTTTGTTGTATTATATTATTGTATATATATTTTCTGTGTTCTTTGAAATGTTTGTGCTGGGATGACCCACTGTTGTTGTTTTCGGGTCTGAAGCTTGCAGCTTGTTGAAAGAATCAATGCCAAAAGTTGTTTGTGCCGTATATGACTAACTAGCGTGCTGCGCGGAAGTTCGCTCATGAGGCTAGGGGAAGGAGTTGGATGAAGCGAGAGTCTGTGCGTTAGCTGTCAAGCGAAGAGGTCGCGTTGACACGCGTCAAAATGACGCCGTCTTTCTCAAATTAACCCTTGAAGTCAAAGTGCAATTCCAAGAAGGAATCCAGATTGTTGGAGAATCGTATCTTTTATTCTTGTGGTTCAGCAGGAGCCACAGTGTAGGCAAAGGAAAATCCTTTCGCCGAGATTTTGAGGTCTGTAAAGTGAGAAATTGCAGAGTGTGCAATTCTCCACCTCATTTTAGTAATATTTGCAGTAGCAAAGCAGCAAAGGCTCACGGAGTTGAGCGGTGAATTTGATAGTAGTTTTGTGGATTCAGAAAGAACCACAGTGTGAAGCAGCAAATGCCCACGGAGTGGAGTTCATTCCCAGCACGTACCTGTATATAGTGTGAATAAAAATTGTGTCGTCCCTATATAACTCTCGTGCAGTAATTGATGCACAGTTCGTATTCTTCATTCAACACCAGTTTCTTCAAAGGCATACAGTGGCACGGGGCGTAAAAACCCGCGAATCTGAGAATTCACCGAAGTGAATTAAATAATTTCATCATCGCCTCTCTCTCCTGTTCGGAACGGGACATCACATCTGGCCCAGTCGGAAAGGATCCGAACAAGAGGTCACTACATCAAGGCTATCCGTATATTTTCCACTGAATTGTTTTTATCACGAAGCAGAAATCACTGAATATAAAATAAAAAACAATTACCGTATTTCTTCGATTCTAAGACGCACTTTTTTCCCCATATAAACGTCTCTAAAAACGGTGTGAGTCTTAGAATCGCATTTTTTTTTTTCAGATTTTCCCGCGCGTTGCACACGAAACCAAACGTTTTGTTTTTACGTGGAAACCCCGCCTCCAAGTTTAAACGTTATCGCATTCTCCAATTCCATTGGAGAATAAAGTGGCGTGGGTATTTTCCCGCGCTTTCCAAATATGAAGCCACCTTTATTTCATTATAGAGGAGCTCTGTGAGTGAATTATAGTGAGCTTGGTACCTGGCTGTTGACTGACAACCTTCCGCTGACACCTTCCGGAAAAATTAAGAAATCGCCGGCATCAAAATTGGGGGAATGGGTATCAACACTTTGGAAGCTAATCCTAGAAAGAATAGTGCAGCACTCAGTTAAAAAATGTTGCCTCAACAACGCTGTCGATGGCTCAGAAAACGACATATTATTGGATAGTGGAAATACAGACGGTTCAGAAGAATCAGACTCTGAATGTGAAGTAGACTCTGATCTTGATTCACATGCAGATATGACGGCTCAGAAGAACCAGACTGATATTGATTCAGTAGGAAGTGATGAACAACATACCTACTAATAAATAGGTTTTATTATTGTTAGTAAATTGAATTCTATTATAATAAAATATTTGCTGGATTATTTTAGCGTTTTTTTTTTTCTTCTTAGAATCAAGGCTTTTTTCCTGTTGGTCTTTTTTCCAGTATCATTCAGTGATGAAATTAACCTGTGCGTCTTTTTTCCTGCGCCTCTTTTTTCCAGTATCATTCAGTGATGAAATTAACCTGTGCGTCTTTTTTCCTGCGCCTCTTTTTTCCAGTATCATTCAGTGATGAAATTAACCTGTGCGTCTTACAATCGATGGCGTCTTAGAATCGAAGAAATACGGTATCTCTCTATTAATGAATAATGACTCCATTTCGTGCATTTAGTGATATAAGAAGTTTCATGTTCGTGATGCTTATATCTTTCTCTCTTTTTCTGTAACGATAAGGATGCACGTATTGAGTTTGATCATCCATTAGAATGGATGATCTGCACTGGCATAATATTTGCTCCTAGCAAATATTCTTCAGCTTATCTTATGAAGGAATTGAAAGTGGATTTTATAGATAAGAAACATAGCATCAATTGCGCCTCTTAAAATTTGTAACAAAGTTTAAACCTAACGAGTGTGACAATTATGGATATTTTAAATCATTACATACATTTATGCTGAACGTTCTTTATCGGCACCTGCTGATTTTTCGACCGTTTCTCGGAATCCTATTTAACTTTAAACGCGACACAGGATCTAAAATTTCATAACATTTCTAAAACCCGAAGTACCTTTTTGAACCAATATTTATTTCTATGCCACCGTTATATCGAAATTTGACTTTTGACCTCAAAGGAACCGAAGGATAAGAAATTTGATACGTTTTTCCATATCTATTAACCGAATCACCCCTAGACATAAATTTCTAGCACATGTAAATCAAGGTTTGACTTATACGTGACCTCTATTTGACCTTGAAAGATATATCGGATATCAAATCTCATATTTTTTGCGTGATCTGCAACCCATATGACACATTTATTGCAACAGATGCAAATTTTCAGAGTTTTCGATTTCTTCATCATAGAATTATCGTGTCCCCTATCAATGAGTCATTAAATCACTCACTCGCAATCGTCTATATACAATATTAGATGGTCACGCTGCGTTTAAGCAGTGAAGTATAAAGCATCTTAAAGTCTAAATGAAGCCAGTCAGTATCCAAAATAATAACAGTTACGATAATTTGAAATGATTTTCTATTAAAGAGTAGTCTAGAAAGTTCAAATATACATTTTAAAGTAACAGGTTATTTTAAAGTGCTCTTCAAAGTCTGAGAATAATGTCATCCAAAATTCAACTGGAAAATCAAACTGCTAGCGAAATACTCACTCTGGGGAGCTGCTTATTTCTATGCTCTACTAGAGGCCTAATGAACTTCGTGTCGTCTTCATTACAGCCATTTTGTACAGTGTATATAGATTGAAGCGTAACGATTTCTGGTTCACGATGCGAAAAGGTTTTAATGAAAACCCGTAGAAATATTTTTGGATGTAATGCCTAGACTCAGGCACAGAACATTGTCGCTGTTAGTGATGAACATCTAAAAAAAAGTAGCGTTAATGACAGAAAACAATTTATAAAATTACTGACAGTTCACCCAAGTTTTCTGCACCATAGAACTCAATGACCCGTCTGCTTAATTGGCGACTAGGAGCTCAGATCGCTGCTCTAACAACAAAACTTGAACAAATGACACGCTTCTCGCTCGAAGTAGCGCGATCTAAAATTACCCTGATGTACATCGCACGAAATTTAACGTAAAAGCCACTTCATAGTATTCTGTTCATTAATGACTAGACTACCAACACGTTTTCTCATTGACACTGAAACAGCATTTATGTCAGGATCTGCGACAATATCTGAGGATCCGGCTGCAAACTTGAAAGGTGGAGGACTAGACTATCTTTTGCATAAAATTAATTTTAATATACTTAAAAATATTCGTTGCACTATCCTTCTTTTTGCCTTCTTGTTAGAAACAAGTTTCTTTTTAAATAAATTTTAAATTGTGGGGGTTCCTTTGCTGCAATGCATCAACTTTTGTACTGCCCTGATTTCTGTTATCCTTTAAATATTTTCGCGAAAGTCATTAAAAAACTCATTACTCAAAGCTCCTTATTTTTTTATAAATTTAGTGTTTTGCGTTCTACTGCGCCAATAATATACTGTTATTTATGTTTTCCAATCTCCGTTAGTATGAATTAGTATGTTAATAGGGGAAAAATTCTGGAATATAAAAAACATAACTATCTATGAAAACGCGCATGTAATATTTACCAGAGGATAAATGTTACTAGTTATTTTTGCTAAGGGGCTCAAATAACAGTTGGAAGAGGTTCGGGTTCGTCCCGATCTGTGAGTTATTTGTCATATTACAAAACATTTGTTACATTACAGTACTGCATATACACATTTATTAATCCTGCATAATGTTTTAATATAAATATTTAACAGTACAGTACGAAAACAATATAGTTTAAAATACTGAATGCTTACGTGTACAGAGCGACGAAAAGTAGTTTGGTATTGGCTGCAGCTTATCAGTTCAGTTTTGTTGGACGGTCAGGAAGTTTGCGTAGTCGAATGTCGGAGCAATAGATGTACAGTCGCACAAAAAAGTATCCGAACGCTATGGTTGATTACAGAATTAAGAAAAAATATCTGGCAACGTTTTTTTTTAGAAATTAGTGATCTGGCAACCTTCGTGTCACGTGACACGAAGGTTGTGTTGATCTGTGACATTTCGTGTCACAGATCAACCATTACGAAGCATCAACGAAGATTAACAAGGTTTGGTACAAATATTTCAGTTAAATGCTTCGAAGCCACGGCTAGAAGAAAGTGAGTGCAATTCTGTTCAATTTTATTCAATAAACATAAATGGCACAGAATATTCTGTTCGCATTTCAAGTAGATAATCTAGTAATATGAATACGAAAGGAACATTCCTTGTAAAACTAGGGTAGATAAACTAATTTTGATATCAGTTGCCCAAATTATTATGACATATATTGAAGCCAGAAATCAGTAGCCACTTAAGACACTGATTCAGGCAAGGGAAGAATCGGAGATCTATAGGAATTAATGAATAGTTTTTGATGCAGATGTATTAATATATTAGCCATGAGAGCAAAGTTGTTTCAATTACTATGTGAACCGAAGAAGAATATATTCCTTTCGATATTGCAGCAAAGGTTTACTTGAATCACTGGAAGAGAATGTACATGCCTAAATGGAAATCACTAGTCTCTGTCAGTGCACCACTCACTACTTATACAACAGGAATATTCAAACTCTAATTCAATAAATTATATTGACCCTAAACTGGGAGAGAAGCAAACTATATAAACACAAGATTTAAATATCCAGGCATATTCTATTGGGTATCTCTTTAGCATTAATTAGTAATGTCTGAATTAAAGGATTCCTCTTAGTAATAAACTGAACTACCTTTAAGTGCTGCCAATTACAGAAGAATACTCTTGATGATGTGAGTGTGTTGAGCTTAAAATTAATTGCGAGAAAATTGGCACTTGCGAAATTATAAACGTTTTAAGATATAAAATATTAGATTTAAGACATTAAATAGAGAAAAGCGAAAATTAAATACCGATAACCTTTTGAACTATGATGGTAAGATTTGGAATAGTGGATGTTAATAACATTTAATCTGGCATAGAGAGTGTGTAATAGTTTAACTTTGTCAACTCTTCTCATAAAAATAACACTAATTACATTTAACTATATTATTGGAAACTTTATATACACAGTGAAGTATAGCGTATAGTATAACGTAGTGTTTGAATAGAGTTAGGACAGACACTAACTATGATACTGGGTTGAAAACGATTATTAAACTCCATGTTTATCAGAAAATCTCTTGCCACACAATTAATAAATTTCACTGGTGCTTAGATCCGAAATAAGATCAATCCTGCTTTTATCTACACTGGTGCTCAGAGGTTAAACAACAAATGCAAAAATCGGCATATCTTTTGTAATAATTGACAACAAATAACAAAAGTCAGTTTTTTGGGCTTAAAACACGACGCTGAGTTCAAATTTGAACACGAAATTTGTATCAAACACAATCGAGCATGCGAAATAGGTCAGTGTAAAAAGCATCTCATTTGTATCTGCGCGTCAATTAGTGTTAGAGTGTTCACGTACGACATCCGAGATAGTGAACAGTTGGATAATGGTCGGAAGAAATCTTTCGAGTGAAGAAATGAAGTGGCGAGCAATTTGGAGTCTCCAGGCCGGACAACGTCAGTCTGAGGCAGCCAGACTGCTAAATGTGAATCGCATCGTTATAAGCCGCTTTTGGAATTGAGTTCAAACAAGCCAAACCATTCTGAGAAGACAGTCCAGAAAGTCAGAGAGCCACATCACCTGGGAAGACCATTAATTGCTCCTAAACGCAAAGCACCATAGAACCCTTACAGCACGAAATCATATTTTCTACTACACTCTGCATCCACGGAATGGGCTGCATCCCTGCAAACTGTCTCTAGAAGGCGTGGGGGTCGATTTTTTTTATAGCCTATGACACTCCCCGGGTCACAAACTTTCATTTGACACATAAATCATTAAGGTTTTCTATCCATTCGAAAGATATGGTGGAACAACTGTTTTATAAAACCACAAACTGGCAAACCGACAAATGTCAAGCGAAAAGCAATAGCAAGATAGGTAGAAAAAGGTTCGCCTCTTCATAGGTAAGAACAGGTTTTACCGCGATCGGCTGGGGTGAAACCTATTCCATACGATGTTTAAAAAACCCACACACTTTTACATTGAGGTATAGAACCTAGGACCTAAATACCAAACATTCAAACGGCTGCGCTACTTCCGCGGTTGGAACATCTACAGTAACTAGTGTTTGTGACAAAAACAGAAACGTCAAAGACAGAAACAAACATTGGGTTGAAAACTTCAGATTTTGTGTAGTAATATGGAACACGGATATAAAGATGCTACTCGTTTTAGAACGTAGATTGCAAACAAATTAAAACGCCTTCCAATTTTAATCATGTAAGTTGAATAATTGAGTTACTGTTTAAATTGCTATAAAGTATCTTTTATGAATGCAAAGGATATTGTTTGAAACGTAAAACAAGATAAAAGGCTTCACTATCAGAGATCGTTTCTTACAATAATTCAACCTTTGTTTTGTACCGCAAGAGCAGATGGGAATGAGAATAACACTGAAATTTACATCTTTCCAATGTGAACGAATAGTGCGGACTTTACGAATAGAAGTATTTAACAGTTCTGTACTAAATCTTTGACGCCAAGTCGTCGAGTGCAGTGCTGTGAGCCACAACCACTAGAGGCTGTTCGCATTCTGACGCTATACGATCTCTCATAGAAGCTAAGATGATTAATATGTAACTGCTTTGCCTAGGATCTTTAGTATCTGAATACATTAAGTTTTTCTTTCCTATAATAGATTCAATATTAGTATTAAATCACGGATGGAACATGCATTTTTGTTTCAAAATAGGATTTAAAAATGACTAAACTGATGATGATGATGATGCATAGGGGCGGGGGTGGCTCAGTCGGTAGCGCGCCAGGCTCGTAATCTGTACTTCCCAGGTTCGAGTCCCAGCTGGGTCGCGTTGAGATTTATCTCCGCAAAATTCCCCGCCCTGCCTACGGTTAGTAGGGGACACCGATGGGTTTGGAAAGGCCGCCGTCCGTCGGATGGGACGTTAAGCCGTGGCCCCGTGTGCGGGAGAGCCATACCCTGTGCACGTTAAAGAACACGCTGGATGGCCTTGACGGGAAGCCACCATCTGGCTTCCAACAACTGTTCCAGTGGGTCCCCTCCCCCAACCTTCTCTGAGCCTTCGGGGTCCATGTGACCTGGCCATTTAGCCCATGGTGTGCAAAAAAGTGCCGCTTAGAAGTAAAACAACCCAACCCAAATGATGATGCATATAATCTGGGAGGTGTTAAGATGATTTAGGGACTTACATCCATAATCCATTGCATGAGTAACCAATGCATACCCAACAGGTAACTCACGAGTCACCCGTATCTGTCGAATGGTGTTCAAAAGCAAAATCATATTCTTCATGTATACTGGAGTACAAAAAACTAACTGATAACATGTAGAATTAAACATCACGTTAAATTTGCTTGGCCTCTTTTAATTAATGCGAATTTTTACAATGTAGATTCAAATTAAAAAAAATAAAATAAGCGTTTTAGAAGTATTTTTAATATTTTACCTATCGTACATATTGTATGTGACTGGCCATAGAGTTTTGAATTTTAAATGTAGCTCACCTTCAGTAAATAGTTAAGAATTCCTGATGTAATGAAAACAGAGCCACCATTTGCTTATGGGATGGATAGTCATCAGTGGATAGGGTTGTTGTTGTGTTGGGTTGTTTTACCTCTGAACGGCACTTTTTTGCACACCATGGGCTTAATGGCCAGGTCACATGGACCCCGAAGGCTCAGAGAAGGTTGGGGGAGGGGACCCACTGGAACAGCTGTTGGGAGACAGATGGTAGCCTCCCGTCAAGGCCATCCAGCGTGTTCTTTAACGTGCACAGGGTATGGCTTTCCCGCACACGGGGCCACGGCTTAACGTCCCATCCGACGGACGGCGGCCTTTCCAAGCCCATCGGTGTCCCCTACTGACCGTGGGCAAGGCGGGGAATTTTTGCGGAGATAAATCTCAACGCCCCATCAGCTGGGACTCGAACCTGGGAACTACAGATTACGAGCCTGGCGCGCTACCGACTGAGCCACCCCGCCCCAGTGGATAGGGAAATAATTGTAATGCCCATTAATAGCTCTAAGCCTTTTAACATAATACACCGTAAATTACTACAACGTGTATTTTACAAAAAAAAACAACAACATCCCATCACAGAGAGGTTCTTAATCACCGACGTCAGCAGGATTTTTTCAGGAGGGGGAGGGGGAGGGAAGGAAGAAACAAATCAATGTGTCAAGACATAAATATTTATTTCGGACCATTCATTAATGAGCGCAATTGCAAAAATAGAGCAATCATGCATCTCACAAGTATGTAGAATATTTTGAGTGATTGACGGCTGACTGGCTAACTGACGACTTACGGGGGATCACGCTAATTCTAACTATGATGCAGAAATGGTAGATCTCTGCAAATTTGTACTGTACCTAGGACTAAACCGGATCTTAGATCTCAAGAAAAATACGAAATCTGACCTTTGATTCAAGGTCAAAGAGAGGTCACGTAGAGGTCAAACATTGATCTATCAGTACTATAAACGGGAGATTGGTGCCTGGGGATGTTTCGGACTGTAGATGTAGGAATTGTTAAGAAATTTCGGATTCGAGGTCAAAAGCAACTTTAGATATATCGATGTTAGATTGCTGAAAATTGGTTCCTGGATGTTATGGGTAGTAGATTTTAGAAATGTTGTTGAATTTTGGTTGCGATAGGTTCTTCGAGGTCAAAGTCCAGATATATATATTTATATGTATGTGTATATATAAATATATAGATACAGGGTGATTCAGTTAACCGTGTACAAACGTCTGAGAGGGGTAGGTGGCACAAAGACGAATCAGAATCTTATAGCAATGCAGGGTCGGTAACGGCATCAGCATGTGCTAGTGTACAGAGAGGACGTGAATGAAAAGGCAGCACGTAAGTGAACAAAATGCTTTTTATTAATCACAATAGGTACATTTGCGAAAAGCACAGATGTCACAGAAGGTGTTCGAAGTTGCGACCAGAGCTGAACACAGGCCTGACATCGTCGGCGCATGGAATCACATATATTCTGAAAGATTCCTGGCATGTCTCGGACTTCCGACGTAGCTACGGAGATGCGTGCGACAAGGTCCTCAGCCCTTTCAACGGGTGTGTGAACACCAGTCCTTTGATGTAACCCCAGAAGAAGTAATCAAGGCATGATAGGTCCGGCGATCTTGCAGGCCAATGAACGGGACCACCATGCCCTATCCACTGTTGTCCAAATGTCACGCATAAGTGTTGACGGACTTCATGGCTGAAATGGGCGGGGGCCCCATCGTGCTGGAACCACATTGCACGGCGCAGCGACTGAAGGACCTGTTGTTCTTCCAAAATTTCTTGCAAGACGTCCTCCAGAAATATCCGGTAACTCCTTCCGTCCAGACTAACAGGCATGAGGAATGGGCCTATTAAGTGGTCCCCGACAATGCCGGACCAAACATTTACAGCAAAACGGTTTTGTGCTGCACATGTTCGTGTAGCATGGAGGTTCTCCACCGCCCATGCATGCGCGTTATGTGCATTGAAGCTACCTTCCCGTGTAAAGCATGCCTCGTCTGTGAACAGCACAGAAGCAGGAAATTGGGGTTCTGCCGCACTCTTCTGCAGGTACTATTGCACAAATGCAATGCGTTGTGGGTAATCCTCAGGTTTCAGTGTCTGGACGTACTGCACATGATGCGAATGCAATTGGATATCGTGCATAATCTTCCATACGGTGGATTGGGAAAGACTGACCCGGTGGGCGATTGCTTGAGTACTGGCACTTGGAGTGTCTTTTGTATGACGTAGCACATTCTCCTCCATGTCAGGGGTCCGTGCCCCTCGTTCCCGACTCCTGGAAGGTCTCTGGAAATAACCAGTGTCACATAACCTCTGATGTAGCCGTGCAAACATCTAGTGGTTGGGAGTATGCCTCATCGGGTACTGTTCTTGCTACACGCGCACAGCTGCTCGCCCGTTGCAGTCCGCAGCCCGTATGCGAGATGCATATCGGCCATCCTACTACCTCTGTGGACGGTTCGCGAATGATGGTTACCTGCGAGGACGTTTTGCATTCCCGCGGACGTACATTGCCATCTACCACGTCGAACAACGCCATCTTCCGTGTGAAGATGCCGTTACCGACCCTGATTTGCTATATGATTCCGATTCGTCTTTGTTCAACCTACCCCTCTCAGAAGTTTGTACACGCTTAACTGAATCACCCTGTATATACTGCTATAGGGCGAAAAACTGATTCCTGGGAGCATTTTGAGTTGTAGATCTCAAATATTATGCCCCATTGTGATGCAATGTGTCCTAAGAAGTTAAAAGTCAGATTTTTATGTACCACTTCTGGAGAGCTGAAAGTTAATCGGGCTATTTCAGGTGGTAAACTCAAAAATTAGAGGAATTTGCATATTACTGCAATTCCTCTAATTTTTGAATCGAGTTCAAACAGGAAATCGAATTTTTGAATCGAGTTCAAACAGGTGTTGGAGTGACTGACTAAAAATCAACAGGTGCCAAAGGCACTTGATTGATTTCTATTATATAATAATATTTTTTTATTCAACTAGAACAAAGTGATAATAAAATTATAATAGAAAACAACATAAAACAAATTATGACCCTTACATTTTGTACCAAGGGGTTGTGATACATGTTCATGTTACAATAAACACTGAAAATGTTTATTCAACGCAGTAGTACCTTTATTACATATTTAAACCAGATAAAGAACATAACTTCTTAATACTAATCAAACAGTAAGACTCACAGCTTATAAGCTTTTAAATTTAAATTGTGTTTCAATTAAAAAATTGTGACATATATGTATTAGTTTAAAACCGAACGAATTCAAATAAAATTTAAAAACATTTCGCAGTCGTTGAAATCCAGTAAATATTCTTTTGAATATTTTTTTTAAAAACATCAAATAATTTTTCATTTTTCAAGCTAACATCAAATAAATGAAATATCCTATTCACTAATGATACAGTCAATATTCCTTTTTAGTTTTAAAACTCGAAAGGATGGCCGTAACGCCTTAATTTTCTATATTGAGGTTCGATATCTATCTCATCTTAAAATAAAAATATTAACGTTAGTAACAAATATAATTGTCTAACATTAAACACCCCATTAATTATGACATAGTTTGCCTAATAATAATAATAATAACTATAAAGTGATTTTTTTTCAATTCTATTGTGAATTATGCTATGTCTAACTTTGTGTAATTTTACTTATTACTATATTTATTTATTACATTATTTTATAGCATCACTTTTATGTAATCCATCACAAATGAATTCACTTAATCATATCTTAGAATAAATTGAAGCATAATATAGTATTCTTAAAAATTTTAAACACAAAGTTGTCTAATTTTTTAGAATCGAAATAAAATACAACGTAATTTGTTTACGAAGACTATACGGTTATTCATTTCAAGTTGCTGTCAAGAAACATTCCCAGATATTCATGAACAAAAAATCTCTTCTATTTCTCCACAAGTACACCTGTCATATCTATATTTATCACAAGGGATTGAGTACACATTAATAGTAAGCTCCAGAATTCTATTTGTATTTCAAATAGAATAAATTTAGTTTTTCTAATATTCCATATTAACATAAAGCCATTTATTTAATTCAATTAGATCGTCTTCAGTATATATTTTAATTCACAACTGTTATCAGTAAATATATAATAATGCAGTATATCTGCAAAACTAATTTAACCTACCATTAATTTTAAGCGAACAAAAATCATCAACACAGACAAAAAATAAAATTGGTTCAAAAACTGAACTTTGAGGATTGCCTGTTTCTACTGTTCAAAACTTATTACAAATATTATCTATTTTCACTCTTTGTATCCTATTAGGTAGATAAGAAACGAAACAAACTTAGTAGCTACCACTTATTCCTAATGCATATCTTTTTTTGATTGACAGAATCAAAATCTCTGTAAATATATACAATATGGTAGCAGTATTTCTCTTAACGTCAACACTTATATGTTTATATCTAGAAAATTTCAGGGGCGGGGGTGGCTCAGTCCGTAGCGCGCCAGGCTCGTAATCTGCAGTTCCCAGGTTCGAGTCCCACCTGGGTCAGCGATTTATCTCCGCAAAAATTTCCCGCCCTGCCCACGGTCAGTAAGAGACACCGATGGGCTTGGAAAGGCCGCCGTCCGTCGGATGGGACGTTAAACCGTGGCCCCGTGTGCGGAAGAGCCATACCCTGTGCACGTTAAAGAACACGCTGGATGGCCTTGACGGGAGGCTACCATCTGTCTCCCAACAACTATTCCAGTGGGTCCCCTCCCCCAACCTTCTCTGAGCCTTCGGGGTCCATGTGACCTGGCCATTTACCCCATGGTGTGCAAAAAAGTGCTGCTCAGAGGTAAAACAACCCAACCCAACAACCTAGAAAATTTCAAACGTGCATGCTCAGTACTTTTATTTTACGCGAAATCCAAATTGGGTTTTACTAATTTCGATATGTATTATTATATATTTATGTAATATATGATACCCTAATATAACTAAGGATTCGCGAAAACAAACCGAAAGAAGAAAAAAGAAAGTTTTATTTTTTACTTAAAAATACATGCAAAACCATTCTTTGTATTAATAACTAAAAAAATGCTTTCGGAGAAAAAAAAAACTAAACTTTATATATTGCTAGAAAAAATATTATATAATTTTGTGCATCTGTAATTTTGATCCAAAATTATTGTTTTTATCAATTTTTCCAGGTGTACTAAGGTATTGTCACCGTATCCCTGATGACCATATTCTCAACCAGTGGTATATAAGGATGGGTTGTTGTTGGGTTGTTTTACCTCTGAGCGGCACTTTTTTGCACACCATGGGCTAAATGGCCAGGTCACATGGACCCCGAATCTCAGAGAAGGTTGAGGGAAGGGACCCACTGGTACAGCTGTTGGGAGACAGATGATAGCCTCCCGTCAAGGCCATCCAGCGTGTTCTTTAATGTGCACAGGGTATGGCTCTCCCGCACACGGGGCCACGGCTTAACGTCCCATCCGACGGACGGCGGCCTTTCCAAGCCCATCGGTGTCCCCTACTGACCGTGGGCAGGGCGAGGAATTTTGCCGAGATAAATCTCAACGCTGACCCAGCTGGGACTCGAACCTGGGAAGTACAGATTACGAGCCTGGCGCGCTACCGACTGAGCCACCCCCGCTCCAATGTATAAGGATGAGTTAGGACATTAACAAGGTTGAAAATTTAGCACAAAAGTATTATTTTTGCTAATCATAAAATGAGGAATTTCTCACGAAGTAGGAATTCTAAAAACGCAATCATGATCCAGCTTGTAACGCCATAATAAATCATTAACTAGCGTAAAATCGCAAAAACAAAAAACTTTGTGAAGTTTCACAACTGGGATTTATAATGTAAGTGAAAATTGACGAGTTCTCAACTAATACCGTGGTAGTAGTAGCCTATGCCAATATACACATTTAGTTAAGAAATATTATATGAATAATCTATACAATAATAATTAAATCAGTGAATAGGTGGAAGGAGAGTAAATCGTGTCTCGCCCAGGACAGCAAAAATAGTTAAAGCGTCCTACAAAAAAAAAAAAACATTTTCTTGAACATTTTCATCAGGTGTTCTGCATAATTACCTTGAGGCACTTCCAAAGCCATCAAAGCACTCAGACAGCGCCGTAAATGAATAAGAACAAGAAATAAGTTTTAAAAAAGGCAATGCAGAAGATCCAATAGAGAAGAAGTAGTTTTATAACTTTTTTATTTCTATGTAAAACTTTTAATTAATACATTTTTTTATTAATGTGCTTTAAACTATGTTGCTGTTGAATGAAAAATAAATTATGGGATCCTAATTAATGCTTTCTTAAAATTCAGCTAGCTATCACTAATGATCAGATTAACTTCTTTAGTTTATAAAATATGCATAATTAAATAGACACCCTCGCTGCTTCCGCTGCAATGTACATGCATTAGAAAGCATAAATTAAATCTGTTGAAAATGGGTGTAAAGAAGACAAACTTTGCGGCTCTTAAGAGAATTCTCTAACATTTTTCAGTGGATGAGAGAAATTTATCTCAG
Source organism: Ryuthela nishihirai (assembly GCA_038380435.1). Classification (NCBI taxonomy): domain Eukaryota; kingdom Metazoa; phylum Arthropoda; class Arachnida; order Araneae; family Heptathelidae; genus Ryuthela; species Ryuthela nishihirai. Next base: position 16,449,091 of record JAWZYU010000001.1, on the reverse strand, counting down.
TGTTATTATGGTATCAAACGACTTGAAATGCAACATCTTTCACTTGAATCTCTGCTAAGTATTTTACGTGTTTCAGACATTACACGATCGATTTTAAACTACTTGAACGACATCTGTTACATACAGCGGCAGAAAACATTTGATTAACAGTTTCTAATGATCACATTATGCAGAACTCTTAAATTGAGATTATGGATTCTTTGAGAAAGTTTGAAGGACCATTTTATTAATAATGAATCTCAAATTGAAATTATTTTTAACAGAATTAAGAATAATAAAAATCTGCTTGTTCAAATACCAAACACATGACCAAGGTTATTTCATCATATAAAACAATTTTACACTGTTTATGAGAAACCGAAAAAATAAAACAATCACCAGAGTTATGAATGAGAATGTATCAAATATTATTGGCCATATCAATTTATTAAAATAGTTTTTTTCCCCAAAAGGGAAGAAATGTGAAGAGAATTTTCCTATCTAATAAAAGATGTGCAACAAATGGTGAATCACCGAATATAAGGTGAACTTAAAATCCCTTAGCTGTTATGCATGAGACTGTATAATAGCTAAATCATAAACTTTCCGTAAAATTTTACAAATCGTACCTCTCCAATGATACCTTCCAACGATGACAGTAAAGAAAATAAGAAACCGGGAATCAGAAGGGACTTCTGCTTTTACAAACAAAGAGTTAGCTCGAAGAATAGACAAAAATTTTCAGAGAAATTTTCCTTTTCATTCTTGCTGAGAATGAGAACATGTGAACAGAACTTTTTCAATGTGTTCTATATCGTAGAGAAGGGATTGACAACCTGCTTATATAGGGTGATCAAAAAGTCGCTGTGCATCTGATAAGAAATGAAAGATTCGTACCTGTACAATTACGATAATGTCGGCAGGTTTCAATTCATGAACGGATCTGATTTGTAAAGGTGTAGGACTAGGAGTTTTTTTTATCGCCGTAATGGCTGTGCCATATGAAACACCAACCTGCTGTGACAACCTCCTGATGTAGTTTTTCGGGCTTCGGAGCATGCGGTCTGCGATATTCTGCATTTTATCCTCTGTCAGTATTGATGGCCTACCAGATCTGGGCGTGATGCCAGATGGGGCACTTTGGTTTCGGGAAACTGTGCCTGGAATCGTTGTTGAACATTTTGTGTGTATTCTCTGTTACACCGAAACACATGTTCCACAAGGAACTTATGCTATTCAACAGATAACACTATTGCCACAACACACATCTACAGTGCCTGACTGCTTGGCTCAATGTGGCTCACTGACTGTTTGGCAGGCAGGCGACCGCGTCTCCCCCACTAACTTCACACTAACGCCTTCACGTGTCCATAAATGTCTCGAGACGCACTAGACACACTTATAACGTTTGCTGTAATGGTACAGGTATTCCTCATCAGATGCACAGAGACTTTTTGATCACCCTGTATTTGCTTCATTTCATGTGGCTATATATTGCTCACAAACTAATTACCAAACATACCTTTATTACTATCAGAATGATAACAATGATGAATTATTGAAAATTTTATAGAGCATTCAGACTAAAAATATTGTAAGAAATAATGTCCTTCGGACAATACATTTAATTTCGTTACACGTTTTGTTTTCAAAGGGAAGAAGGTACTCCACTGAACAACCGACGGAGATGACCTAAAAGCTCCATTGGGCTTCTCTTGGTTTCACATACAACATAGAAACACACGCAGTGGCTTAGGTTGAAAAGGATGTTTTTTTAACGACTTTTAAACGACAACAGCTGATGTTTGAATTAGCTATCGGGCGTTTAGAGCCGAATTCATTTTAATGCAACTGAATTGAGAAGACCTAAAAGTGTGATATTACGAGATGCTAAAAATGAGAGTCAGAGTTGTCCAGTAGTGGGCAACATTTTTCAGAAGTCCTACAACAGAAGTTGCATTAAAAGTACGTAATGCGTCAAATTGTGATTAAGCTTATTGTAGAAATTACCTTGCGAAAAAACAGATAGGTATTTATTGTTCATCTTACACAACTTATTATTGATATCCTAGTTACTCTTCTTCATAATCTTGGGGCGGGGGTGGCTCAGTCAGTAGCGCGTCAGGCTCGTAATCTGTAGTTCCCAGGTTCGAGTCCCAGCTGGATCAGCATTGAGATTTATCTCCGCAAAACTCCCTGCCCTGGTCAGTAGAGGATACCGATGGGCTTGAAAAGGCTGTCGTCCGTCGGATGGAACGTTAAGCCGTGGTCCCATGTGTGGGAGAGCCATACCCTGTGCACGTTAAAGAACACGCTGGATGGCCTTGACGGGAGGCTACCATCTGTCTCCCAACAGCTGTTCCAGTGGGTCCCCTTCCCCAACCTTCTCTCTGAGCCTTCGGGGTCCATGTGACCTGGCCATTTAGCCCATGGTGTGCAAAAAAATGCCGCTCAGAGGTAAAACAACCAACCCAACAACTCTTCATAATCATTAAGACTAGGTTTTATGTACTTCGTATTTAGGTATGTTCAAAATGTTTCGTTTGGAGTTAAAAAAAGGCTTATTTACTTTCAACCCTTATCTTATACTCCTTATTCATTTTAATTAAAGAAATTTCGAATGTTGTTCTTCGTAAAGAAGAATTGGAAATGGTTGAAAGAGGAAGTTCAGGGCTACAATAAATTAATCCTTTTTTATTTCTCGGTAGCAATCTGAGTCAAATTGCTGGCAAAACAAAAACAAATTATCCGGACCGTATAACATTCATTTCTATGTAGACCGGGTAATATACGCTAGTAAATATCAAAAAGGCTATAACAAAGATTCCAACTGTCCTTTCTTATGAAATAATGTCTTTCCTGCAATCTTGGGATCAAAATGTTTCCCTGTTTCATTAAAAAAAGTCACAAATGAAAGAAAATTTTTAAAAATTTTGACCAGCATGTCAATTTTTACATTTTGGAGAAACTCCACTTGTGAACGTGCTTTCATATTTGAAAACGAGGTGTTGTTTGTCAACAGAGGGATTGTCCATAGATGAAGGAAGGTAAAGACAGGCATCTCCCATAGATGTTATCGTGATAATGAAAAGGTCGCAGTGCCTCTGTCTGTCATATCTCAAAATTCCAAAGAACCATCCACAGTTTTTCTCCATTTAATGCAACTAAGCATAACAAATACAACTTAAATTATAATTAGAACGTAGCATTCACTTTTAAATTTTTTAAATACATTGAATTATAAAAGATAATTTGACAACGATTGATGTATAGAAAATTTTCATATATTTACACATTGTAGGTAAAAGGAAATAAGAAAAGCAAAGTTTTAGGAAACATATTTATTTATTCACTTCATCGACATCTAGGATAAACTTTCCTTTGGACAAGGTGCCGGATATCTCAGAGTTTGAAACTCATATGAAACAGAAATTCCCAGCAATGGGGAAGAAAATGTCGAGCCATAAGGATTGACCTAGACCCTTGAAGGGCCTATGCACACCCAGGTAGACCAGAAATAGTCTGTTGCGGAACCAAATTGAACCTAACTGCTTTTCTTTAGCAAAATAAAAATTGGCAACCGTGGCTCTAACTCTACTACAAGACGTTTTCGATACTATGTTTATTAAAACTTGAAAAATAACTCAGTTTCACAAAATATATCGCTCCCTCAACTATGATGCGTCATTCATGGCATCTCTTGTTTCTATTTATAGTAATGCAAAGTGAAAAGGTGAAAAATCTGTGAAATGTAATTACGATAGTAGTGGTACAGCACTATAGGATCCCTCAGGGCATGAAAAGTCTCCAAGATGATGGGATACGGCGACGATCACCGGAAGAGAGCTCCTCAAAAAGCACCATGAAACTCACAGGTGTGACGTCAAACACCCAGAAAAATGATGCAATCATCTCGTTTTCCCTCCTCCTTCTAGGAACCTTCCAGGAAGGAACCTTCCAGAAAATAAAACAATCACCACCACTTCTTTTTTCCCTCCCCCTTTCCAGGAACGTGCAGAAAGTCCTTGGAAAATGGCGTAATTTGGGGTAATGTGATATCATATATTATGATGCAATCATCTTGCCCAGACTTAAAAAAAAGAACCCAAAAAATTCCATCCTCTTACAGCCATCATCTTCGATGATGCAATCATCTTGTCCAGATTCGAAAATCCTCCCTAAATAAATCTCAGACTTGGATATTGTAAGATATTGTATTGTATTGGATCCTCCCTAAATTTGTAGGATATTGTATTGTATTGGATCCTCCCTAAATAATCTCAGACTTGGATATTGTAAGTCTTCCCCTCTCAGTAATCATCGTGAATGATTATTGTACTAGAGCAATCCTCAAATCCTGGAATGGTTGATAGAATTGTCTGCAAGCAGTAAAATGCAATAGAATGAATGACGGAATAATTGTAAAATCAGACAAAGTACCGAGGAACGGATTGCAGAATATTCCCAAATGTAAAGGAATGAAGGTGAAACAACTGATAATCCTCTAGAAAGACTGAGAGAATTGCCTCAAAAGCAGAGAACATACTGAAGTAATATCATAATTGAATATTTGCAAAATGACACAAAATACAATGAAATGGGTATCAGTGAATTTTCCGAGTGGAAACGCTGTTGAATGGCCAAACAATCTTGGACCACCTAAATATTATAAGAAAATTATCGTTATCAACCACTTATCAAACGTTATAAATATCTTATCAAACGATATAAACGTAAATTATGGGATTAATCTATTCCTGTATTTTACGTTTTTTATCAGAAATTTAGACTGCGAAAAGTACAGGTAACCAAAAACGTTCGTGCGATTTTTGTGGGTAAAATGAAACCATATATAAAAAGTGAATAAAGGTATTTTATTAAGGAAAGTAAGCACTAGCAAAATCTATAACCTTTTAGCAATGATATAGAAGTTTGTAAATGACACTCCAGTGGAACTGTCCATCTTTAGGGGGCGGGGGTGGCTCAGTCGGTTGCCCGCCAGGCTCGTAATCTGTAGTTCCCAGGTTCGAGTCCCAGCTGGGTCAGCGTTGAGATTTATCTCCGCAAAATTCCCGCCCTGCCCACGGTCAGTAGGGGACACCGATGGGCTTGGAAAGGCCGCCGTCCGTCGGATGGGACGTTAAGTCGTGGCCCCCGTGTGCGGGAGAGCCATACCCTGTGCACGTTAAAGAACACGCTGGATGGCCTTGACAGGAGGCTACCATCTGTCTCCCAACAGCTGTTCCAGTGGGTCCCCTCCCCCAACCTTCTCTGAGCCTTCGGGGTCCATGTGACCTGGCCATTTAGCCATGGTGTGCAAAAAAGTGCCGTTCAGAGGTAAAACAACCCAACACAACAACCCATCTTTAGATGCGAAGTAAGCAGCCAACTCCGCTTCCAGTGATTCTTAGTTTCGAAATTGTCGGTTGTGCATATGATTGTCCAGCGTCTAAAAAGAGGTAGTCGGATTACGCGATGTCTAGGAAATATGGAGAGCGGGGTGGAATTTCCTAAACTAAGACTGTGGAGATTGCCTCCGGTCACTCATCCTGTGTGAGGGCGAGTTTTGTCCTGAAGAACTACAATGCCTTTGCAATGAACAAGTGCAGACCGTTTAAGGAGCAGTGCATCGTCAACCCTTTGTAGCTGTGCCGAGTAGATGTCACCAGTGATTGTCTGATCAGTTGCCAGAAGCTCATAATGGACGATAGCAGCTGTAGTCCACCAAACACGCAACATTTTTTGTTGGTAGATACTGGACTTTGGTGTGTGCAGTACAGGTTCACTGACGACAACCAATGCTATGAACGATTGGTGATCCTATAGACTAGGGGTTCTCAACGTGGGATACGTGGTAAAATTTTTTGGGGTACGCCGTGAGAGCTCAAAAGTCGCTAGATCTAGTAACTAAGTAAAAATAACCATTGTTTTACTATAAATATAGTTTTATCTATCTATACAAGGGGTACGCCAGTTATATACACATTTCTAGGGGGTACGTGAAGCATAAAAGGTTGAGATCCAATGCTATAGACAATCCATTTTTTATCGCAGGTAACAATCTCTCCAAGAAAGGCTCATTCTTGTAGCGTGAAAGCAGCGACGAGCAGATCGTGTGTTGTCGGCAGTCAGTTCGTGTTGAACCCATTTGCTCAGCTTCCAGACTTTTCGTAGATGGTGTAATTGCAAACAAACGGTTTCATCACTTACATAGAACCTTTCTGCAAGCTCTTGGCACGTTTCGGGAGGGGTGGCTCAGTCGGTAGCGCGCCAGGCTCGTAATCTGTAGTTCCCAGGTTCGAGTCCCAGCTGGGTCAGCGTTGAGATTTATCTCCGCATAATTACCCGCCCTGCCCACGGTCAGTAGGGAACACCGATGGGCTTGGAAAGGCCGCCGTCCGTCGAATGGGACGTTAAGCTGTGGCTCTGTGTGCGGGAGAGTCATACCCTGTGCACGTTAAAGAACAGGCTGGATGGCCTTGACGGGAGGCTACCATCTGTCTCCCAACAGCTGTTCCAGTGGGTCCCCTCCCTCAACCTTCTCTGAGCCTTCGGGGTCCATGTGACCTGGCCATTTAGCCCATGGTGTGCAAAAAAGTGCCGCTCAGAGGTAAAACATCCCAACCCAACCTTGGCACGTTTGATGCGAATTCAACTCGATGCTGGCCTTCAGCTCAATGTCATCAATGGCGGTCGGTCTTCCCTCGCCAGTTGCATCTTCAAGTGTTTCTTCGCCTGATGCAAATTTTCTGAACCACTTTTGGGCTGTCCATTTGCTCACTATATTCTCTCCAAATACCGTACGTATTTTGCGGGCTGTTTGTGCCACTCTAGTTCTCAGTTTGAACTCGTAGAGTAAAAACGATTGAATCATAGAGTAAAAACGATTGAATCATAGAGTAAAAACGATTGAATCATAGAATAAAAACAAATGTATTCGACACTGACATGTTTTTGCCACCCTTCCCAATTTCACCGAACCGCTTTCCACGCTTGCTACACATCAACTGATTACTACAGTCGAAAGCATGTGTCACGCGTTTTCGACTGTATATCGATACATGTACACCACTTGCAATTGTGCTTACTTACTTTTCGTTGAAATGATAACATTGAAAACCCGCACGAACTTATTTGGTTATCTGATATTTTTATAAAAATTCTTTTCGTTGTCGACATTTCTGATGAAAAATGTAAATTATACGAATAGATTAATTTTATGTGTATTTCCGGAAATCGTTTGATAAGTCACTGTATTCTATGAACGATAATTTTAATATAATATTTAGTTCGTCCAAGATTGTTTAACAATTCGACAGCGTTTTCACTCGGAAAGTTCACTGATACCCATTTCATTTTATTTTATGACATTTTGTACATACAGCAGACCCTCTTATCCAGCTCTTACGGGACCGGACCCCTGGCCGTATGAACGAAAGGCCGGTTAATCAGAAAATTGTGTCAGAAAATAAATAAAAACGGCAAATGACAAAAATAATAACTGTACTGTATTTTAATTAATAATTTGTTGTACAATATTAACAATTTATTCACACTCACTTGAAAAAGTCCGTGATTTTCTTTTGTTTCTTTGAACTTAACACTTTTTTAGCTGCAAAGTCTTGCCATTTTTTTTGTAAATATCGCATCAATCGCAGATGAGGCCTGTTGTTGTTCAATGTATCTTACTGGAACGTCAAAAGATTCTTTTCCTTCAATATGGCTTACTTTCCCTTTTTCCTTTTCTTTCTCTTCTTCTTCATTCTCCGCTTCTTCTCCGTTCCCTTCTTGGCAGACTGCTTTGATAATTTCGTGATCATTCAGTGTTTCATTTTCCAACTGTTCATCACCTTTTAACCATTTTTCAATGCCATCCTCTTCAAGTGTGTCACATCCAGGCAGCAGTTTAAGTCATTAGGCAGCGAAATATTTTTATTATCCGTCGTATCTTCGGCATTCGCAGGCTCCTTCGATACTTTCGTGTTGTTGTCCTTGGCACTTTCTACACAGTTTTCAACTTCGACCCTTCGAAGTTTTCCCCATGACTTCACAAAGGTTGTACGAGGCTTTTCTCTAAAGCTCTTGCCAACATGCAGATCACATCCCTGATATTCATTGTTTTCAAAGCATTTAAAAGTCATATTCCGTCATTTTCGGTTCGCTGTAGAATTTCTAAAGGAAGCTTTCTCCTGTGTCGCCTTTTTAAACTTGCAAGCACGCCTTGATCCATTGGTTGCACTAAAGATGTTATATTAGGTGGTAAAAACATGGCTTTTATGTTGTCAGAAATGAGTTCGCTTGGGTGTTTTGGGGCATTGTCGAGAATGAGTAGGGCCTTTACAGGCATTTTGACTTGTCAAGTGGTTTTCTACTTTTGGAACAAATTCTGTAAAGAATCACTCTTTAAATAAATACGAGTCTATCCAAGCAGAATTTTGAGCTTTGTAGTAAACTGGTAGAGTAACTAAATTTAAATTCTTGAATGCTCGGGGTTTTGCTGATTTCCCAATTACAAAAGAGGAAGTTTGTGCATATCTGCAGCATTTGTGCACACAGCCACAGTGATTCTTTGTTTGTTTGTTCTAAATACTGATGCTGAGGTTTCTTGCGCTGTCACAAACGTTTTCGTTGGAAGAAGTTTAAAATTTAACCCAGTCTCATCTACGTTGTAGATTTGTTCTGCGCATAGGCCTTCTGCAATAAGCACTAAAAGTTTTTCTGAAAATGCCATTGCTGCTAAAGGATCAGCTGACAAAAAAAAACATCTTCTAAGGAGTGTACAGTATCTTTTAAGGAGTTACAGTGTTTTTTTCCAGAGAGAAAGTCATCCTTCGCTTGCTGAAAAATCTCGCCCATTATTGATTGTAGAATAAAGGATAAATACTTTTTCTTTCAAGATTAGTCCACTGATTGGCGTTCCTTTTAGACGCTCTTGCATGAATCATAACCAAAGTGCATCATCGACAATTTCATTTTTCGGCTTTTTAAGAGTGCACCAAGAAGAAATCGTTTTTTCAGACTCGACTTGAGTGCAAAAATCTTGTAAGATTTTCAATTCCTTCTCTAGTCATCTACCGTGCGTTTACCAACACCTAGTTCGTCACAAATATGCTTTACTGAATAACCTTTGTCAATGCTTTCTAACGCTTTTAATTTCATCTCCATCGTAACGACATTACGCTTACGTTTGCACCCATTCATTTTGTACCGCACAATAATTAATATATCGCAACACACACTCCTGTATACACACAGTACACTGTAATATTCACAAAGAGGAACTGAAGCAAATCTGTACTGTACTATAAACAAAACACGCGGCGACTTTCTTCCGCTTCTTAGAACTGAAGCAAATAAGCAAAACAAGCTGAGACTTGCCTCCGCTTCTTGGAACAACCTGCTAAAGCGGAGGCCTGTTGAGCCGAGACCGGATAAGAGAGAGTCTACTGTATTCATTCAGTCCCTTCAATATATTTTCTGCTTTTGAGGCAAACCTGTCAGTCATTCGAGGGGGTTTGTCAGTTGTTTTGCCTTTCATTCCATTCCTCTGTGCTTTGTGTGATTTCACAATTATTCCGTTATCCATTCTCTTGCATTTTACTGCTTTCAGACAATTCTCTCAACGATTCCAGTACGTTTTGTGAGATTTTGTGGTTATTCGGTTCCTAATTCACTTTATTTGAGAACAATTTGCAATCATCCATTGCACCATCTATTTCTGAATATTTTAACGTTTTCAGCAATTCCATCAGTCATTCTAATGTATTTCATATGATTTTACGGGAGTTTTGCTCTCCATTCCGATATATTTAGTAAATATCTTAAATATGCATTCTAGCATATTTTCGGAAGTAATCTGTCACTAATTTCGCTGTACACTTCGTGATTTTACAGTTGCTCTGATATCCATTTAATGCATTTTTACGAAATTGTATTTCCTCAACCTTCACTTCATTATATTTAAGTGTTTTTTTAAGCAAAATGGAGAGCATTTCGGTTTGCCCTGTGAGATTTTGTGGTAGTTGTGGGGTCCATTCCAGTATATTTGTAAGATGTTCTATTTCACAGTAATTGCGGAATTTTGTATTCACATCACCATATCAGTATAATTTAGTGTTTCTTAGACAATTCTCTGAGCCGTTCTTGAACATTTTACTACTTTTTGCAACTATTTCACTACCATTTCACCGGATATTGGAAATTTTGTACTCATTGCATCGTCCATTTCAACATGTTTTAGCACCTTTTAAGGAATTATCTCATACTCCGTTGTACTCTGTGTGATTTTCTAGCTGTACTGCTACCCAATTCATTGTGTTTTCGGAGATTTTGTATTCACTCCACTTTCACTTCACTATATTTTATTGTTTTTCAAGCAATTCCGACAGACATTCCGATTTACTAAGTGAGATTTTGTAGTGATTAAGGTTGCATTCTACACTGAAGTGCCGTTAACTAGGGTAGGAGACGTTATCCAAATTCAGTTCCACAAGTCTCGCATTTGCGTGCATGCGTGGCTAATCATATATAGCTGGTCATATGTAGCTGCCAGCTTTGGCTTCCTCAAGCATTCGTCGTGAGAAGCGTAATGGGAAAGGCACAGGATTTAGATGCATTTGACAGAGGGCAGATCGTAGGTGCCCGAAGATTCGACACTCGATCTCCGAAATTGTCAAAGAACTAGAATATTCTCGTAGACAGTTTCAAGAGTGTTCCGGGAATATGAAAATTCACCCCTACCCCCCCCCAAAAAAAAAAAGTACCGGACAAACTGCAACGGACAACCCGCCTTAAATGATCGTGGGCTTCGACATCTGACCCGCATTGTACGGACCGATAGGGCCAGACATTATCAGAAATCACCTTCCATCTGATCGTGGGTTCCAGCCGGAAAATCAGTGCACGGACCGTGCAATGCTCACTTCATCATCTCGGCTTCGGGAGCCGACGACCTATAAGAGTCCCACTTCTAATAGCACAACATCGGGCTCAATGCCTTGCCTGGGCTAAAGAACATCGAAACCGGACCATTGAAAATTGGCAACAGATAGCCTGGAGTGATGAATCCTGTTTTAAACTTCATCACGCTGATGGGAGACTGAAGGTATGGCGCCAACCCCATGAAGCCATGGATCCTGCATGTCAGGTCGGAACTATACAAGCTGGTGGTGGTTCAGTGATGGCCTGGGATATCTTCAGTTGGACTTTTGTTGGATCTTTGGTACGTGTACCGACGCCTCTAAATGCATCCCGGTTACATAGAACTCATGGCTGGCAATATACACCCATTTATGGCCATCATGCATCCCAATGGAGATGGCGTCTACCAGCAAGACAATTGTTCATCTCACAGGTCCAGGTGGGCTACTGCATAGTTGCAAGAGCATTCTTCTGACTTTGAAATAATGGATTGGCCACCTAGAAACCCAGTTTTAAATCCCATCGAAAATCTTTGGGATACCATCGAGCAGAGTGTTCGGGCCCATATCCCATTAGCGACGACATTGAGAGAATTGTGGACAGCTCTGGAGGATGCATGGGTCGCCATACCTGTAGAAATCTGCGCAAAGCTTATGGAGTTCTTGCCTCGTCGTGTGGCGGCCGTTATCATGGCCAGAGGGGGTCCAACACGTTACTAGGTTGCTATCCCTAATTCAATGGCACTTCAGTGTAATATAATCGGAAGATATTCTAGCTTCCATTTCAGTGTACTCTGTGTTATTTCCAGTTATTCTAACATCCATTTCACTGTATCTTGTGATTCATTCCTCCACCCATCTCAGCTTAATATAGTGTCTTTTAAATAAATGCGACAGACAGCACGGGGTACTCTGAGATTTCCTAGGTATTCTGTCACCCATTCCAGCTATTCCATTACCCGTTTCAGTGCATGTATTTCAGAACTAAACATTTCTTGTTTATTTTACTGCTATTCGGATTCCATTCTAGGATATTTGAAGATGTTCAGTTTCCCATTCCCATGCACTTTGCGCAATTTTGGTGTTATTCTATCGTTCTTTTCAATGTACATTCTAATATTTTTTATATATAACTTTTCAAAGTATTTTTCGAAGATATTTTACCATCCATTCGAAAATATTTTTTGTGATTTTGCAGTTATTTCTGTACATATTTAAATATAGTTTTATATATTTGCAATTCTATCAATCATTTCGTTAGATTTTAAAAAAATTCGACCTCCCATTCTAGGAGGGGCAGGGGTGGCTCGGTCGGTAGCGCGACAAGCTCTTAATCTGCAGTTCCCAGGTTTGAGTACCAGCTGGGTCAGCGTTGAGATTTATCTCCGCAAAACTCCCCTCCCTGCCCACTGTCAGTAGGATACAACGATGGGCTTGGAAAAGCCGCCATCCTTCGGATGGAACGTAAAGCCGTGGTCCCGTGTGCGGGAGAGCCATACCCTGTGCACGTTAAAGAACACGTTGGATGGCCTTGACGGGAGGCTGACATTTGTCTTCTAATAGCTGTTTCAATGGATCCCCTCCCCCAACCTTCTTTGAGCCTTCGGGGTCCTTGTGACCTGGCCATTTAGCCCATTGTGTACAAAAAAGTGCCGTTCAAAGGTAAAACAACCCAACCCATTCTAGGATATTTTGATATATTCTCCTGCCATTTCATGACATTTTCCGGTTATTCTATCATCCATTTAATTGTACCTTCTGCGATATTTTAAGCTTCGCTCTTTTTTTTAGGTAGTTTTATTTTTGAGCATCACATTTGTGCACGCAACAGAGTAAATTACTTTGCCGAAGGGTCCATTGAGTCAAATTTTGAAAAGTAATCATTTCCAACATCTGTTAGCAGAGAGAGATGGAAGCATGTATACCATTATTTGTGCCCTTTAACTTGACATGGAAATAAGACTTTCTGTCGCCTTCTACGGACGATCGACTGTGGCGGGGGTGGCTCAGTCGGTAGCGCATCAGGCTCGTAATCTGCAGTTCCCAGGTTCTAGTCCCAACTGGGTCAGCGTTGAGACTTATCTCCGCAAAATTCCCCGCCCTGCCCACGGTCAGTAGGGGACACCGATGGGCTTGAAAAGGCCACCGTCCGTCGGATGGGACGTTAAGCCGTGGCCCCATGTGTGGGAGAGCCATACCCTGTGCACGTTAAAGAACACGCTGGATGGCCTTGACGGGAGGCTATCATCTGTCTCCCAACAGCTGTTCCAGTGGGTCCCCTCTCCCAACCTTCTCCGAGCTTTCGGGGTCCTTGTGACCTGGCCATTTAGCCTATGGAGTGCAAAACAAGTGTCGCTCAGAGGTAAAACAACCCAACGGACGATCGACTTTTCAAAGTTAACAAGTTTGTGCATTTAGTCTTCGGGTTGGATTCCAAACTCAGTTTTTAAACACGATATCACTTAACTGCCATTGTCAAAGAGAATTATATATGATTTCTTATGAGTATATAAATGTTATTGCTAGAGTGGTGAAATGTCTCTCTAATGCCTAACTCAGTGGCTGATCCCGAGGGGAACAATCAGGGAGACGGAAGAAGAAGGGGAAAAATTGATTCACATTTACGAATCTATTGAATACGTTATGTATACGCCGGTGTGTGCACAAAACTTCAATCAGACAGGTTAAAATACCTCACCAAAAAACGATGAAGAGGTGTGATGCATGTGATCATTTGAACAACAGAAATTTGGTATTCTGATTGAGATTATCAGATTTTGATCTTTTGATTGGGATTATCAGAACAAAATTGATTGATTCTTGATTGGGATTTTCAGAACAAAATATTTTGAGGGAGGCAGTTTTAAAATTCTCATAATTAAAGATTTCCCATAATTCGCTTTCATTAATATTAGCGACAGAGTTCCAATTAAATCCATATTTATTTGTTTCCCTGAAGATCAGGACCGTCCAACCCCAAACTTATTGAAGAGGCATTAAAAACAACAAACTATTTTCTGAAAGAGCAGCAGAGGTAAATTCTCAATTTAAAAACGAAAACATGCATTTCAAAGGAATTAGGAAAAAAAAACTACTTTTAAAAAATCAAGCAAATATCTTGATTAGAAATAATAATATACCTTTCTAATAAGTGACAGGAATTGGTAAAATCATTCAGTTATGCACCTAAATATGTTTGGTGGAATAATTTGAAGAAATGAGTCAGATTCAGTATATTTTTCTATGTGTTTTATGAGTCGCAGATTCAGTGGGGCTGCTTTAGAAGGTCAACATACCGGTTTGTATTGTTTATAATCAATTCATGCATATTGCCACTCAGCGGTAATTTTAAAATTCCAAAGGGTTCCGAACCTATCGAAAATTATGAACTGGTCCGTCTCGACTTTCATGATTATTCTCGGTCATTGATTCATTAGTGATTTGATTGGACCAGGAAATATCACTGAAATCACTTCCTTTATCATCACTGTTTAGGGTTGAAAAATTCTTCATGCTCGCCATTCAGTGAGCTGATTATTCTGTTTGCAATCGAAACCTCGTTCTCTTCTCAAGATAATCTGAATTCGTTGACTTCATTCTTTGAACTATCAATGCCAAGTAAAATGCCCATAACTTATTCCTCTTTAAAAAATTTCCGTTTACGAAAAGCCACCTCAAACAACAAAATAAAATATAAGAAATATAAAACTAGCTCAACTCCAAAAAATTTTATCAAGGAATTTTAACAGCTGCAGAAGTTCCAATACCCAAAATATTCTTAAAAATAAATGCATGTGTTCTATTCATGTCATAGGCCTTGGTTGACCAGTTCCTTTTCGTTAGCACAAACATCTGAGTCATACCAGAAGATGCAGGGCCTGCGGTACCGTACCGTGCGGCAAAAATTTGCCAAAAGTTAGCTACACTTGTTTTTAAGCTAACTTAGCTAATGACAGATTTGAAGAAAGGGACGGCAGATATCCAAAGTCGCTCCTAGTGGCAGATATCCAAGATCGCTCTTGGTGGCAGATAGCTGTTGTAGAACCTGGGTGTGCCAACAATAAATGTCGACCATTAGCACCACCGAACTTCCACCCACAAGTCAGCATGAAACTCTACAGTCTGTTCTCCTCCAAGCCGACAAAGGCGACTTGGAATCACGCGACTCGTGCGCACCGATGGCAATGGTCAGAACTGCTCTCAGAAATGTTACCTATAGTTTGTTAAGTCGGTATGTAGTAGTTATGTCGGGAGATTCCCAGACATTTCCCTGCTTGCTAATGACGGCAAGGCTAAGTCCCTTCAATGCCACAGCCTGCTCCACTGTTCGTCTTACGTTTAAGGAGTAATGATTGCCGTCTACCATCACTTTTGATGCGCGCGCAGATGTAGAAATTGAAGAACCGAAGGTTTATATATGTGCGGAGAAACAGAAGGAACGACAATTTGCAAAACTATAGATGATGTATTACTGCGGGGAACATCATGGTGAACTAAAGTATGAAGTACATGAAGAATGTTCGACATCAGTTGACGGTGTATCGGTTACGACGGCTATTTCTAATTCTTGCATCTTAAATAATGTATTATATTTGACAACAATGATATAGGTAAATATACTGACATAATTTCTTCTACTTATAACAAAATCAGATGTAAGATTGGTAATCAGAGACAGATTTGAGATAAATATGCATAAATAAAATTTTCACTGTAAGTTTTTATTCATAGCAAGGATTTTTTTCTTGAAACCAATCATAGTTTCCAAAAGTTGTTGGTTTCGATTTATATGGTAATATCCTAGAACCTATCTACGCTATAAAGAACCTATCTACCAGAAGGAGACGACAATTGACACGCAATTTCCAAGACGACAATTGTCCCGCACACAGAGCTAGAAGTGTGTGTCGTATTGGCACGACGAGCATTCTGAAGCCTTTGAACAACTCGACTGGCCCGTGAAATCCCGGATTTGAATCCCATAGAAAACTTGTGGGACGATTTGGGGCAGAGTGAAGCTCCGTCCCAGCCATCCAGCCAATCTAGCAGAACTGCGGCATCTGCTGCTGGAAGAGTGGATGAATATTGATGTGCACTACATCCGTACACTAGTGTCATCCATGCCAGACAGGATCATCTAACGCTGTTCTTCGGTCTCACGGAGGCATTACGTGCTGTTAGGTGACATTCAGCCAGGGGTGACCAATGTTTTGTCAGGGGTGACTGATGAATTTATTTTGAAGATATTATACCATCCATTGCAATGTACTTTTGTGTTTTTCATGCAATTCTACCAACCTCAAGGTCAGTTAGATTCCAAGAATAGAATCATTTAACACAGTCTGTAGATTAGGTTAAATTAAACTGGACTGTAGACACGGTTGCGTTATTGAAGAGGGGTCGGTTGCTTCTACAAATAGAAGTTTTTCGCACGTTCTCTAGACACAGTGTTCTCCAGCGCAAAGGATAACACCCAATAAGGCGACCTCTGGACTTGAAAATATTCGGCACATAGTAGATTCCAGATTCGAATCGTGCCTTTGACAACAGTCTATGGAATTTATACAAGAATTTGTGATGACTCATTTCTCAAGTCTGAAATTGCCACAACCAGTTTCATGCTGGGTAAGCTTTTTCCCAATTCCTGGAAAGGATTTTGTTTCCAAAATGGATATTATTATTAATAAGGTTAATAATATTAATGGCTATGTCAGTTTTCCAAATTACTCTAGAATAGGGGTTCTCGAGGTGGGTATGCCTACTCCATGTTGAATTTTTTTGAGGTACGCTGTGAAAGCTGAAAAGTCGCTAGATATATGCAATATATATATATATTTGTTTTATTTTATTCCCAATTTTATACTATAACTTTAGTTTTATCTACCTATACAAGGGGTACGCCAGTTACATACACATTTCCAGGGGGTAGGTGAAGCATAAAAGGTTGAGAACCACTGATATAGAACTTTCCAATGCACAATAGGGGAAGGATGGGGGAAGAATGCATGTTTCATAACCAATTCCTTGAAAGACATTTGACCCTTCCCCTCATCAACACACAAATAAAAGCATGTTTCAGCCAATCAGCGAACATGGATGGCATCAACGATAAGAACTTGTCAAGTTTGAACATAGTGATTGCATCATATTCTATGACATCAGCCTTCATGGGTTTCTGATCCTCTTTATTAGAAGACGTTTCTGCATTTTGGGTTTCAGGTAAGGTTGGTTTCCGAACTGTCCGTTGTCACCGAAAGTTTATCTGGACGGCAATTTTTCAGGATTGCGATATCCAGTCTGAGAGGGGATGCCTTGAACACTGCCACCAAAAGTTCAGTTTTACTTGGTAAATGTTCGAGGATTGTGTTACCCATGACGATTTTCAATGGGGATGTCCTGAACGTTTACATCAAAAGCTTAGTTGGAGGTAAATTTTTAAGGATTGCGACATCTATTGAGAGGGGATGCCCTGAGCTTTGCCCCCAAAAGTTTAGTTGGACTTGATAATTTTTTGAGGATTTGAGATCCAAGACTGAGAGTAGTCTTGACAAGAGGATTGCATCATAATATATGATGTCACGTGATCCCTAATTGCTCCATTTCTAAAGGACTTTCTGCCGTTCCTGGAAAGGAGGAGGCAAAAAGGGGGATTGTATTATTTTTCATGCCTTTCCTAGAAGGGGGAGTGAAAAAGGGAGTGATTCCATCAGTTTTCTGGATCTTTCTAGAAGGTTCACTCCTGGGAGTTTCGTAATTTTCGCGGGACTTTTCAGTGACGTCAGTTCCGGTGGGCGTGACCGTATCTCTAGACCTTGGGGGGGTTTTTTTACGCCCTGAAGCTCCTGTAATGCTATACCATTACTTACGATCCATTTTTCAATTTATTTCCTTGTGAGTTGCTATGAGGAATCGAAAAACAGTATTAGAACCTTATTTTCCAGATATTGTACAAAGCATAGTTCCAGTGTTTCAATTCCACTAAATCTCTGTGATGGAAATATGATGGATTAATATCTGTCTTGCGTTTGAGTAATGAGAATGCAGAAAGAAAAAAAAAATGATCTATTCCTCCAGTCAAAGAGCAGTGAGATCGTCGATACGTGTCTGACTGATGGCTTGTGTACAAAAACCAGTTAAAGGGTCTCACCCTCGCTTCCAGCTTGGCAATATTTGCTTTCATGATACGATAAAGATTATTAAACTTTCAATGGAGAAGGAAGTCGAGACGAGTAGAGGATATTGAGGAATTAGAATATTTAAGAGAAGGTAGAATAGTAACCAGATTTTGCAATAAATTCAAATAAATAAATACGCTGGTCCTCAGCTTCTGCTCTGGAGTTAAAGGAAGAACGAAAATGTTGGAAATTCAATGATATTCATATTAGAGAAAATTACTCAGTGCTAAAGACTCGAGGTGTTTCTAATGATCAAGTTCCTGTCTCGTGAGTATTATTTGCGAAATTCACTGATTATTATTATGCTGATTGAATTCGCTGATTACATTATTACATGCGAAATTCGCTGATGCTTGAAATTAATAGGGTACAGTATTCTGAAGAATGTCTGCAGGCATTTGAAATATGTCGAAGCAATCGAAAGTAGCAATGCTTAATGGCATGAGAGATAGTTAAAGAATAAGAGATGCATATGGGTATCTCTGATATGCATGTATTGCAGGAAGTCTGGGAACTAATGGAGGTTTTGTTTGCGTTGTTAGTAATTGAGATTAAAAGTTAGTTATGAAACCATTTGTGGAACAAATAGACAAATATTAAAGACCAAAGATTTGTAGAATCAAAGACCTTGGCTTTGCTAAGTCAGGTAGATGAAAGAAACAAATAATGACATATAATTTACGGAATATGATATGCATGTCAACTGCTACATATTCTGCATGACATCTTCTGAGATGTCATGCAGAATTTATTTTCAACATCGAACAATTTTCTATTCATACCGAATATTGTATACAATATCATGTTTTTCGTTAAGTATAATCACTTTGAAAAATTTTAGTTCTCCTGAAATTATTGATAAAACGAATGATAGTTGGATTTTCTTGCGCATGAATGTAATTGAAGCGAGTTGTAATTTTAAATTTAAATGTCTGGCCCATACTGGCCTAGTGGTTAGCCCACTAGAAACCGGTGGGCATGTCTCTGTGAGAGTGTTTGTATGTTATATGAGAAGCCAGGACCAGCTCCACAGAGCTTCTAGGTTATTTGCGTCCTTTGAGTTCAGGAGTACTTTCTTCTCTTAAAAACATATTAATAAATTGATTCCCTCTAATATATTTGAATACATTGGTTGTGAACATCATTTGGAGAATGATTGAATATCAACATATGTGAATTCATTAATAAACAAATTAGTAGGAGTCATTTTAATAAACTGATCTTATTAACTTATTTTTGAATTCCTTGGTTCTGACTATCATTATTTGGAGCTTTGTTAGATAATCGTTTGCCTGAACATGAGATGGAATTCGAATTGCTCTTAATAAATCGATTCTGCAGCGACTCATTTGTGAAGACTTTCTTTTTTGTCTTCAAAACCAAAACGCTTTTAAAAAAAGAAGACCTGTCTTTTTCCAATTAATTAACTTAATCAAAAAAGGTTGAATCCATTTATTTAGGACGGCATAAATAACGAAATTGCAAGTTAAATAAAATTTATTTATCGTCGTTATTAAATGTATGTCAACCTGTCCATAAAATGTGATTCCTTTTTTCTGGGTTAAAGATGGGATTTGAGTGTCGGTACTTAAAAGCATCCCAAGAGCATTTCGGGAGGTCGATGACGACGATTCAGTAGTATCTGTTGATGCTTCTCAAGCAAATAAGGTCTTGGAAGCAATATTCCATCTCTACACTCTTGATGAGATACTTTGTGTTGATATTTATGTTATAATATTGCCGATTCGATGTATCTATCGTTCTAGGTAAATTTCAGAAGTGGCGTCGTGGGAGCCGTTGTAAAAGATAGTAGGCTGAGCTTGTGAAGATAGGTGAGGTCATTTGATGGTCCCCTTGGTATTTAGAAGATCGCGTGCTCATCCATTAAGACTGTTTTCCATGGCCATATCATATTTGAAACATTGCCATAGTTTGCTAATGGCAGAAGTGGCCTGATGGATTTACTGCACTTACATTTCTGGTATTACAATGGTACTTACATTAGAATATAATTCACAAGGAAACAAGCAGAGTATTCGACATTGTCTCTCTTGTTGTAACTAAAGCACATACACTCCTCGCCGTTGATATTATCCCACCAGAAATAATCAATGGATTCACCCGAAACTTACTATACAGTATATATTATTATATATACTGTATACATAATAATAGTATAGCACACCTTTGCATGTAATGATCACTATCTCAATAAATTAACTATTGACAAAGAGGGAGCGTTTACAACCTTTTGTATGCGGTGAGTGCAAACGATTGCTCCGTATAGATGAGTAAATTGTAGAACCATGATGCATTGCAGACTTAGTGTACAAAGTGTAGAACACGTGTGAGTGCTGCTTACTTTGAAATAAGTCGATTTGGTAGGCCATTGCGAGACTGTTTGACTAGCATGCCAAGTAAGGTGTCCTTGTTGACCAGGATGACCGAACGTTAATAGATGTCAGCAGAGGAGCAAGAGCCTACAGCTGAATGACAGAAAGGCCAGGTCGACTCTTCTGGCAACTATTCATAAAGGACAAATTATTTGTCAATGGCATGGGGTTGATATGTGACGGGAGGCTACCATCTGTCTCCCAACAGCTGTTCCAGTGGGTCCCCTCCCCCAACCTTCTCTGAGCCTTCGGGGTCCATGTGACCTGGCCATTTAGCCCGTGGTGTGCAAAAAAGTGCCGCTCAGAGGTAAAACAACCCAACCCAACCCTGTCACTCTGACATCTATTTTACCTTGAATGCGATACCTGATCTAAAACTTTTTATTTCTTTTGAATTCCACTGCTTGAAATAGCACTATTCACCGATTTAAAGCTCTCCAGCACCGATATACCAAATATGAGCTTTGTCCTCGAAGGACCCATCACATCCAAAATATGATATAAATATCTGAGATCTATAACTAAAAATACACCCAGGCACAGATATAGCTCTCTGACATAGCTCTGAAAATGTTTGAACTCATAATATTTAGCCCTCTGAAATAACGCCAATCGGAAAACAAAAAGTTGAGCCATACTCCGTGTTCAAGCAAAGGAGCTGTTTTTCAACCAACACCTCCTGTAACGGATATAGTATATAGGAGGTGCTGGTTCAAGAGAAGGCACGCCAGTGACTTCTCTTGAACTCGTTTAGGGATGATTCTTTTCCAAGAGACGCTTCAACATAAAACGATGGTCGATGACGTCATAACTTGGGTTTAGCAATGAATGACCTCGCTGGGAGTTTTTAATCAAAACAACAGACGAGGAATCTAAACAAACGCTTAGTAAAAAAAAACATTTATCGGGAAAAATAAGTGTATCATATGCATTTGGGCCACACATCTTTTTTCCACACATATTTTTTCCAAAAACAATAAACACTGATTCACCACAAAGGTTCAGGTATCTCATGTTAAAGCGCAAACAAAAGAGTGAACGATGAATAATGACAAAAGTTTGTGAATACTCTCATTTAAATTAAAATTTTGGCATCCCTTCTAAGGAGAAAGTAAATGGACGACGATGAGCCATAGCTAATCATCTCTTAAGTTTATAACAAGAAAGGGGGCGTTGTCAAATCAGGGCGAGATTCTCTCTTCTCTCTGGAGCAAGCACGACCTTAAAGTCAAAAGGGAGTTCAAAGCTATTTTTCCCCAAAGAAACAGGCAAAAATTACTGTCGTGTAACCATTGCCAATGATTCCCGTGTCTGTTTGTATGTCAACAACCAACAATTGATGTCTGGCGGTCAGCTTCAGAAAGGGCCCGTGCATTTATGTATTTATGATTGCCATACATCATCAACACATGACATCCCAATATGGGAGATCATCAGTTGTCACAGCAGTACAGCTCTGGTGTTCCATAATGACACTCTGATCACCTACTGATACATGCATAGCATCATCCTGACGATATCGATTCTGTAGCCATGTTTCAGCACGACAACGCATATCCCCATACAATATCATCACCCAGCAGGTTCTACGATCAGTGGACATTGTATCCTGCTCTCCTAGGTCACCTGCTCTCTTGGCCGTTGAATACGTCTGAGATGGGATAATTGATCGCTGTCATGATTGTAACTGACTGTAACTGAGCTATGAGACCATTTAGAAACTACACGATGCCTCACCTGAAGGCCTATATCCGTTAAGTGAGAATCATACCTTATATTAATATTGCCATCGTTTTTTACAATAAATGTGTATGTGATAGTCTGTAAGTGTTACCCCGTGCTGTTTCTATTGTCATGCACGATGTATCACATGAATGTCTTTCATTATTCGTATAATTTAATACCCAGTGAAGTAAGTAGTATTTTGATATTAATAAGTTTTCCTACTAGTCTGTATTGGGCATTTAATAGGCTTTTACACCAACGTCAATTTTTAATTTACAGCATTTTTTGCACATACAGTATAAGGACTGGCTTGTTTTCAATCGCGAATCGTGAGTTGGAAGCAGTTGAGATCTAGAGACAGTGCAGTTAAGACATTTATCATTCTTACAGATGTTTGATTTACCTAATTTTCGGTTACTTTTCATGGATCAACAATTTCACCATAGATCATTGGTCGATTGAAAAGTGACTGACAGATCAATCAGCCAATGATCTACGAGAATAATCTCTTCGTCAACTGCGTAGTCTCATTATCTCAATTGCTTCTCCTATTCTTCACTACTACTGTGTTACCTCTGAGCGGCACTTTTTAGCACACACCTGGCTAAATGGCCAGTTCACATGGACCCTTAAGGCTCAGAGATGGTTGGGGAGAAGACCTACTGGGCAGCTGTTCGGAGACAGATGGTAACCTCTCGTCAAGACCATCCAGCATGTTCTTTAACGGGCACAGGGTATGGCTCTTCTGCTCATAGTGCCACGGTTTAATGTTCCATCTGACGGACAGCGGGCTTTCATAGCCCATCAGTGTGTTCTCTTTTGCCATGAATGTATAAGAAACTGGTGTATGTTTTTACTGTTGATAAGACACTGCGTTTTAGTTTTTGCCGAACATGAAAAGCAAATGCCGTTACTCCCCTTTTTATCTAACGTTCTTCTCTGTAAAGCACTCTGCCGATCGAAAGAACACCCTCTTAGCTCACTCGACCGCTCTTGGCTGGACTCTCCTCAAACCATTGGACCATTACGAGTGATCTAAAGAACTATAAATAAATTCTAAATGAAACTATGTTTTGCATTTTGCTATATTAATAATATTATTAAACAAGGTATAAGTTTTTTCCAATAATGCACAAACAGAACACGTTTTCCTTCGAAGGATTCTATAAACTTATCTATAGCATATCCCAATATCTTTTATTACTCTCTGAAATTATTTCTTCTCTACATGGAAGCTACTCTGTAGGCAAATGCAGCCTTTCCTACATTCTTAACATTTTGCAGAACACTTCTGAGGTAATATTTTAGGAACCAGTTTTAAAATATAGTAAACATTTAAATCAGGGATGGCTAAACTTTTCTCATCCGCGGGCCAGATGACGATTTTTCAGAGTATCGCGGGTCAGAACCTTACTTGTTGCAATAAATATTCTAAACTTACTTCCTATCCCCACTACATGTCCAATGTCCTATGTACACAATATAAGAAAACACCTAAATTTTCCAATATACCTTTTCATTTCAAAAAGAAACATGTACTTTTTATAATTTTAATGAAAAAAATATATTTAATTAAAATTTGGAATAAGTATACAAGAAATAGAAAGTAAACATATAATTATACAAAAATGAAAGCCATTTTAATAGAAATTAGCATTGACTCCACATACACATACCAGTAATTAAGCTGTGTTAGAAACATCGATGCTTTCATCAATAACCAAAGAAAAATATTCAAATATCGAAGCAAGGACTGTAAAGATATTTTCGATATTGGCAGGCAAGTTCATCGATACGCCTAATTACGATTCTGTGGGATAAACCTGTGTTACCAACATTTTTTTTTCTCTAGGCAAAACATACCAAACACTGTTTGCAGGCACTAATTTACAAATTGACATCAGAATAATTTTTGCAATATTTTGCAGTTTTTGCAGTTTTCTCACTAACGAAACATGCACGCGCAGTAGCACAGAATCTTGAGGCTTTTGAGCAAATAAATATTTTTGTGGTTTAAGGCAACCATGAGTTTCTCAAATGTTTCGTTTCTATGCTGGCCTTGATAACTTTCATGATTAGAATGTCTACTGATGTAGTGCCTATTTGAGTGAGAGTTGAACTCTTTAATCGGAAGCTAAAGAGTATATTAAGAAAACCCGATCTACCCCTATGTCCAAAGTCTGCCATGTGAATCGATGTCGTCGTAAATTAAATTTGGCTACTAAAGAATACTTTTAAAAACGGTGTAAAGAAAGAAAAAATTGGTACTCTACATAGTTCTTTAAGGATAAAATATTAAAAAAAAATTATAATTTGCGTGGAAATATTAGCTGGTCATTTGAAAAGTGTTCGTGGGTTA
This sequence comes from Ryuthela nishihirai, assembly GCA_038380435.1. Lineage (NCBI taxonomy): Eukaryota > Metazoa > Arthropoda > Arachnida > Araneae > Heptathelidae > Ryuthela > Ryuthela nishihirai. The sequence goes on along the minus strand of JAWZYU010000001.1, from coordinate 16,424,541 downwards.
CGGGTGTCCATGGCTGATTTAGATGGTGATTATCTTGAATGTTGCTTGCACGAAGCGATTCTATAGCTGTCAGACATTTTCACGAATAACAGAGAGACACTCCACGGAGCGTTCTTCTGGTGCCTTTAGTCTATACATATATAACGCATTCTCCATTTTTTTTTCGATTCACGGATCTCTGTCTATCTTATCACCTTTTGCAGTTTCTGAAGACCTAGATGCTTTACTATTTTTTTGTCCATTGCTGAAATTTCTAGTTATATCTAGTTCGCCATGCTGCAGATTTCGTCTAGCACTTCAATTTCAGCTTCAAAGTTTCGCTTTTTTTCGCTCTTTCCAGTGTAGAATAGTCTAAGCGTTCTCAAGAAATGCTGAATAAATATTAGATACCCCTATAGGGATTTTAGATAGATATCCAAAATGAAAATATTGTTGTAAAGCGAATGATATCGAGATGCCAACTAGGAGCGAATACAGAATATGGCAGTAAGCATGAAATATCTACGTGAATAGACACAAAAGTCTGAGTAACAAGTTGAAGCACATTTTTCCATAGTAATAACATTGTGAATTGAGGTTACATTTCTGTCTCAAGTACCGCTGTTATAAATTAAAGGGACAAATAAATAGGAACTTTATTTACAATATATGATGTTATGCCAATAACGAGAAATCACAATAAAACAATTAATGCAACACAACAAAAATCAACTTATTTTAAAATAGAACTATTATTGATAAACAAGATTTTATCTAATGCCAACTACCTATGTCAGTGTTTTACAATTAAATTTCACCACGGAACCCTTTCGCACTAGACAATATTTTGCGGAACCCTTCATAAAATTCTTGTATATGAAACTAAAAAACTATACTACAAATTAGCGGTCCTGGACGATTCGTTCAATGTCGATTGGTCCAAAGGGCACAATTCGTCCCATCCCGATTGGTCCAATGATACGATTCGTCCAATACCCATTCATAAAATGCCACGATTAATCAAGTTGGATGATTCATCTACAACCGTTTGTTGAAAGGATTTGTTCATGTAAGGAGAAAATTCGTCTCTTGCCAAAGGGTGTAAATCATTCATTCATTGTATTGTATATAATGTCATAAATATAAGCAGTTGGCCGTCCCGTGGCCCAGTGGTTACCGCGCTTGCCTGCTGATCTAAGGGACCTGAGTTCGAGCCCCGGTAAGGCATGGATGCTCGTGTTGTTTTTTGTTGAGGTCCTACCATCCTTTCAGATCTTCCACTGTGGCGTATAAACTGATAGGCTCCTGTCAGACCTCTGTAGCAAGCAGCTGCTTGAGGTTTTTTATTATTATTATAATCAGTGGCCCAAGTAGAATTTTAGCTAGAGGAGGGTTTTCGGAGGTGGTTTTATGATTTTCTATATGGTTTTAAATTATTCCTAAGATTAGTTCATATATCTTAGTCTTATACACAATGCTTTAAAATATTCGGAAGGTGTTTGAGCTCCAATTTCCTCTTGATTGATCCCAGGACTGGATCTAGTGGGGGGTGGGGGGGGGAGCCTCCAGCTAATCTAACCCTTCTAATAGTATAAAAGTCCCTTTTAAGACTGCTAGTAAGGGCAATGGAGACAAAAATTATTAGTTTGTGCAAATTTTACACAATTTTAAGGCATTTTTAAAGACCTCTAAACGGAGAGTAAAATGTAATGCAGCAGGATTCTTGCCTTCCTCCTCTTTTACTTTTTACCGGAGTAATTGCGTTACTCTGCCTCCCCCACCTCATTTTTGTTTTTCTACAGCCCGGCCTGGTTACGCCCATTTACATAAGTGTCGAGTCTGAACGATTCAAACGATAATTTAGTAAAATATTCCTTAGGATAATTTAAGTCATTTTTTTACATATATAAAAAACATATTATAAATTTACATACATTACACGACATTGAAATTGTACCCAGAAGGAGTGAGGGGATAGGGGTGAAAAGTAGCACACACACAGCAATGCGTATTGGCATACCATGATTTAATTTGCAACCAATTACAGCAGTTAGAAGATGAGATAATGCAGCACAGTGTGACTGCCTCAGTAGATGGTTGCACTGCCATGAACGGCAATACAGGCAGTAATATGGCGTGGCATGGAGTCATACAGTCGACGAATACGGTCCTGAGGAATTGCACACCAAGCAGCGTTGACTTGATCCCATAATTCACCGAGATTCCGCACCGGCCAGTGAGAGGATTGCACATGTCGTCCAATGTGGTCCCACCGATATTCTTTTGGGGATAAATCTGGATATTGTGCTGGCCATGGCAATACTTGAACATGTTTCAAATATTGTCTGGAAACCCTAGCAGTGTGTACACGGGAGTTGTCATGCTGGAAAATGGGCTGCTGTCTCCCAGGAACGGTAAAAAAGTGGTCTGCAGAACCGCACTAACGTATCGTGCAGCTGTCAGTGTTCCCGTGATGCGGACAAGAGGTGGCCTGCTGTCATATCTAATAGCACCCCATAACATTATGACTGGCTGATGGGTGGTGTGTCGGTCCTGAATAAAAGCTGGATCCGTCCTCTCACCAGGTTGTTGCCATACACATACCCATCGAGCACCCAGGCAGAAATGGGATTCATCACTAAAACCCAGTTTGCACGACTTCGGCGAACTAGGTCACGAACACGCACGACATTAGTCAGACGAGAGCTGTGATGGTTTGCAGTCAATGACATTCGACGTAACGGTTGCCTAGAGCGCAGGTGTGCCTCATGCAACCTTCGGTTTACCGTTCAGATCGTTATGGGATGTCCATGGCTGCTGATACAGCCTCTCGAATATCGCTTGCAGTGCTCTGTGGTGATGAACGAGCATGCCAAACAATGAGCCTATCAAGCCGTGCTGATGTCTGTCGGACGGCCCCACTCCTTCTGCGACACATGCAAGAACCTTTATTTCGCCACTGTTGCCAACAGAGTCCATTCCAGTGAACATGGGCAGCGACAAGACATCCATCCAGCTTCACATGGGGTTATAATACTTCCTCTCTCAAAAGCATCCAAATGACGATAAATCTGCCGACGGCATGTACTAGACATTTTTGGCTTTCGCTGAACACCTAATCTCAACCATTCGCACGATTTCCACCTACATACACACAATACCATCCCTGTTCCTTTTTGCAACTTTTATCTCTTGAGCCACACACGTCATTGGCTCCGGATTATCATCATTTGAATATCTGAACTGCGCACACCCACCATTCTATTTGCTTGTTTGTACGACATGTCCTTCCAGGTGGACACTTTCAATGTCGAGCAGTGTATTTTACAAGTAATAAATCATATTTCCACATATGTCAATTATAAAAGTAAATTAATACCCCCTCAAACATCATATTACTCGTCATTAGTTATAATTCACCGTCATATTGGAATTTTATACCATTGCATTACTTGTCATCGTTATTAACTTATGGGATTCAAATTGCAGTTTTTCCGCTGTTCTAAAGAGAATAAGATACGATGAATATGAATAATAGCAGCGGCGAAGCGTAGTGGAAGTATGGGCAATGAGACTGCGCAGTTGACGAAACGATAATCTTCGTAGATCATTGGCTGATTGAGCTCTCAGTCACTTTTTAGTCACCCAATGATCTATGATGCAATTGTTGATAAATTATACTATTGGCTGATTGATGAGTAACTGATAATTTAGTAAATCAATTACCTGTAAGAATCATAGATGTCTCAACTGCGCAGTCTCAAGGTCTCAATTGCTTCCACTCATATGAATAATAATAATAATTAAAATTTGAAACAGTTGTTTCTGGAATCATTGATGTTGTTTATTTCTCCCACCTTTAGTTTTCTCTTTTTATGTCAATAATCCACTTCGAAGAAGTTTTGGTCCATTGCGCAAAACTTTCAAGCCCACGGTAAAAGTACACACAAAAGCTTCTTTGCTGTTATTTACTTTCCGTTTTTTTAAACCTCAGGAAGCCACTTTGCAGCAGTACAGTCAGCTTCCAAGTCAAGTCAAGGGAATGAACATATTGAAAGTATTTTTTTTTAGTTTCTTCCTTTGTTGAATTTGGGTTGGGTTACCTCTGAGCGGCACCTTTTTGCACACCATGGGCTAAATGGCCAGGTCACATGGACCCCGAAGTCTCAGAGAAGGTTGGGGGAAGGGACCCACTGGAACAGCTGTTGGATGACAGGAGACAGATGGTAGTCTCAGAAAAACAGCTGTTGATTGACGGAGACAGATGGTAGCCTCCCGTCAAGGCCATCCAGCGTGTTCTTTAACGTGCACAGGGTATGGCTCTCCCGCACACGGGCCACGGCTTAACATCCCATCCGACGGACGGCGGCCTTTCCAAGCCCATCGGTGTCCCCTACTGACCGTGGGCAGGGCGGGGATTTTGCGGAGATAAATCTCAACGCTGACCCAGTTGGGACTCGAACCTGGGAACTACAGATTACGAGCCTGGCGCGCTACCGACTGAGCCACCCCCCGCCCCCTTTGTTGAAAGAATAAACTTCTCGCATATATGGAAAAACAAATTTCGCCGAAATGTACCGTTTAAAATGTTTGCTACTTGAGAGGGGAAATTTTATATGAATATGTAGAAATAATACTCGTATTTGCCACTCTTTTCATTTAGTTATATTACGGTGTTGAAGCTGAGAAACAAAACAGATTAATTTTTTTCTTACCTCGTTTTCAAAACAAACGAGCTAATGTTTTCTTAGTCGTCCATCTGTAGCTTCAAATTATTTGTTATTACAGCTAAATTAAAATTTCTTTTTGGATTAGGGAGGTATTAATGATATATTACGATTCTAACTTTCGGAATCACTCAAAAGTTTGAATTGCGATCTCTAACGCTGGAAAAAGCTTAAAATTTAAAACCTTTAAGCCTTTTTTTTATTTCATGCAATGTGTTATGATAGAAATTTTTGAATTTTGATAATAGAAAGTGAAGGTCGTTAGGTTTGGATAATAGATGTGAATAATAGAAAGTGAAGGTCGCCCCTGATGTTTTTTTCCTTCCCAGCTCTTTTTCCGGATATTATATTTTATATCACTACCTTTTAGTGCAACCTAGATTCCATTGTGAAAACGAATTGAAAATAAGTGTTTGTGCACCTAATTAAAAATGCCTATTTTCGGTAATTAATGGAAAAAGCATCGGAATGGAATACCGCGGTTAGGATTATTTTGAAATAAAACTGCTAGTGCTGCTCATAATATAAGTAGGGTGACGTAACACATACTTTTTAACAGCGAATTGGGAAATTTCTTTTTAACCCTATTTAAATCAAGAGTAAAAAAAAAATGAAGGAATCAGACAATCAAGGAACTATAAATACTTTCGAAAACCATATTAATTATAACATATTCTGGTTTCCATATCAAGAGAGCAAATAATAATATCATGAGCACAGTAAAAAAAAATGATTTTTTTTTCACTCCATGGTGTTTTTAAATTCATACATTTGGCATATTTGCATTGCAATGAATATTTCAAAGTTTTAGGTGTATTTAAAAAAAATAGTTGCGATTTTATGTTGCTATGGAGACTACTAAAGACGGGGAAAGATTAAACATTTTCACAAGGCTGCAGTTTAGGGATGACATGAAAAAAATTATGCTGCTTTACCACAAGTACATGTGGATCGTGCCATTTCATATGGCACTGTTACAGAATGAATTCGCAAATTCAAAAAGGGACGGCTGAGCTTCGAAGACCTCCCTCGTGCAGGAACAACGAAGGAAGACGTGAAAGAGAGAATCGTTGCTGCTGTTTGTGAACTCATTAAAGAAAACCCACCAATCACCGTTCAGATACTACATACCAATTGACAGTGTGGAAACAATTATTCACCAACATTTACCGTTCTGAAAGATCTGCCAAATGGGTACAAACTGACCGAACAGCAGAAAAGGGCTAGAGTCGATTCGTGAAAGGGGATTCTGGCAATGTTTGAACCTAGTGACCGCAAACGATTAACAGACATTGTTAACTATAAAATTGTAAATGATGAGACGTGGTTTTTATTACTATACAACTCCCAGAATGCTCGACAACTAAGTTTGGGGGGGGGGGGCGGGGGCGGGGGCTCAGTCGGTAGCGCGCCAGGCTCGTAATCTGTAGTTCCCAGGTTCGAGTCCCAGCTGGGTCAGCGTTGAGATTTATCTCCGCAAAATTCTCTGCCCTGCCCACGGTCAGTAGGGGACACCGATGGGCTTGGAAAGGCCGCCGTCCGTCGGATGGGACGTTAAGTCGTGGCCCCATGTGCGGGAGAGCCATACCCTGTGCACGTTAAAGAACACGCTGGATGGCCTTGACGGGAGGCTACCATCTGTCTCCCAACAGCTGTTCCAGTGGGTCCCCTTCCCCAACCTTCTCTGAGCCTTCGAGGTCCATCTGACCTGGCCATTTAGCCCATCGTGTGCAAAAAAGTGCCGCTCAGAGGTAAAACAACCCAACCCAACTAAGTTTGGGTTATAAAAGATGAACCGCATCCTTAAATCCTCCGACAAGACTTTCGCTCAAGAAAGAGAATGTTCACAATTTATTTCAATTCCCAAAAAGTGATAATCGTGGAAACTTACAGGAAAAAATGTCTATAAATGGCCAATATTACACCTACATTTTTTGCCAAAAATAGTTAAGGAGATGAAGGAGCAGTGTCCAACAATAGGAGTATCAAGGGTTCGTCTTCGTGGCAATGCCAGTGCTCACAAAACCCGGCAAGTTATGACTTATCTGGAGCAGGTAAAAATGAAACAGATATCCCATCCTGGATATTCACCGATCGTGAACCATGGGAGTTTTGGTTGTTTCCAAAAAATTAAAAAGGAACTTGCTGGTAAGCTTTTTACAAGGGTATAAGACCTTGAAAAAATGTGTTCATTCAGGGTTGCAGGGTATATTTTCCAACAGGAGTATCACGAAGTGTTTCAGAATTGGTCTAGGCGTCTGCAATTTTGCATAGATTCTGAAGGGAAGTATTTTGAAGGACAATAGTTTTTCTGAGGTAATGTGGTGACCACCCCTGAGTATATTTAGGGCGGCACACGCACTTAGGCCGTGATTCGTTTACTGGGTACCAAATCTAGGCGGTTCCCGGAGCCAATATTTAAAATAACAGACATTTGCAATAATGAAAACTGAGATAATTTTACAGTTAACAAAAACGCAACATTTACTAACATATTGACGTTCAGACATTTTACACACAGCTAGATCACACTTTTGGGACAATTTCAACAACCCCCCTGGCACGGTCCTTTGCAATCAAGGGAATCATTCGTAGTGGTGGAGGCTAAAATTCTTAAAACAGTTCATTAAAACGAACCACTCTCTCTAAAGGTGAACAGTCCTTAAACAGTCTGTGGTCCCACTCGGGACAACGTGATGGCAGTACACAGAAACCAGCGGGAAAAACGAAACCAGATTTGACAAAATGTTCCCCATACCCCATTTAGTCGTCCTTAGGGAGAAGGCACCATCTGTCCGCCGGCGCTAGCTGAGGGCACATACTGTTCATCGCTCTTGCCGGCTACTCATCTAACACTTTGGGAATCTGCAGCGTTCACTCGAGAGGACCGTTGTTTCCCGCAACTCAGACCAGAAGAAGGAATCGAAAGTTCGTTTCTCTGCCTTTTCGGTTGTTCATCTCCTGAGCCCCTGGTGGAGGTCACCTTGCTGCCGGGCGTGGACGCTGCTGGTTGGTTGAACTAGCCGAGGTGCGAAACATCCATCCATCTGTTGTTTGGATGTTGACAGCGACGGGTCACATCGACCATGCTTTGATACCTGAGGGGGCCAACGGACCCATCGAGAACTTTCCATGCTGGAGGCGATGTTCTTCCTCAACAGGAGCTGAACGTAGAAAAATGGGTGCAATGTACAAATGTCACTGTTAAATGGAAGACGAGTGCACCTGCTATCCTTCACTCCACCAGTCGTGTCCACGTGTAAAATTACGTGGACATGACAGTAAGTATAATTATTTTTGTTTTGCAGATGCATATCAAGAACGTTTTGTACAGCCATCGTAAAAGAAAGCAGTAAATTGTTCTTCGAGACCCTGCTTTATTTGTAACCAGAAGGGTCATTTCGCCAAGGAGCGTAGCAAAAACACTAAAGTGACTCCTCCCTCCCCCCATTTATTTTTTCTGGCGTAATTGAGTTTCTTACCCCCTCCCCTTTAATTTTCTTCCGGATCCTGGCCTCTTACTAGGCTTTGTGATATTTGAAGTTATTTTAATAGCTACAATGTGGTATGAATGTGTATTCATCACTATTGATTCGCAACTAGAGCTGCTAAAGCCATTTCCACTATATTAATGAAGCTTGTATTTTTATCTCGTTTCAAAGAAAACGAGCAAATAGTTTCGCTTTGTCGTCTGTCTATCTGTCTGTCTGTCCCTCAGTAGACATCAAACTTTTCTATCTACAGAGATAAATTAGAAATTCTTTTGTGTTGGATAGATATTGATTAAATATTACGATATGCACTTTCCGAATCTCTCTAAAGCTATTATTATGCCCTCTAGCGGTGAAATTCCACCACCTCTAGTGGTGGTGGAATGTGAAGGTCTCTAAATTTCCATTGGCAACAATGAGTTGACCCCTTAAACCCAGAGGGGGTGGGAAAACACACCTTTTTAGTTTTAGCAGATAACTGTTTGTTTTTAGAGATAAATGAAAAATTCTTTTCGGGTTACCTAGGAGTTAACAAAAACATTATGATTCACATTTTTTAAATCTTCCGAAAGCTGTAATAGCGAAAACTATATATTTATTTTATATATAACTATATATTTATTTTATATATAACTCCTAAATACCGACCAACCTTTTTCCTTGTTCTTTTTTTGCAGTTGTGGAGATATTCCATAACGTTAGAGATATCACAAGCTTTAATTTGAGATATAACTCGTTAGGTCTACCCCTCCCTAAATTTCTGTCCCCTTTTAGGGAGTAGTGGAAATGGGGGTTGTAGTGGGGCATGATTCGAAGTAGTCTACGACGGTCCTCATATAAGCTTTCATTTGACACCTAAGGGGCGGGGTTGGCTCAGTCGGTAGCGCGCCGGGCTCGTAATCTGTAGTTCCCAGGTTCGAGTCCCAGCTGGGTCAGCGTTGAGATTTATCTCCGCAAAATTCCCCCCTCCTTGCCCATGGTCAGTAGGAGACACCGATGGTCTTGAAAAGGTCGTCGTCCGTCGGATGGGACGTTAAGCCGTGGCCCCGTGTGCGGGAGAGCCATACCCTGTGCACGTTAAAGAACACGCTGGATGGCCTTGACGGGAGACTACCATCTGTCTCCCAACAGCTGTTCCAGTGGGTCCCTCCCCCAACCTTCTCTGAGCCTTCGGGGTCCATGTGACCTGGCCATTTAGCCCATGGTGTGCAAAAAAGTGCCGCTCAGAGGTAAAACAACCCAGTTTGACACCTAAAAGCTGAACCTAACTCGTATCTGTAGGCCCTCGCATTCGGAAGATACAATAGAAGAACGACTTTCACATTTCCCCTTTTTTAGAGGGGAACAATTCAAGGGGATCAGAGTATATTTTCATTGCTCACAGCATTCCCCATGTCAAAAGCTTTCATTTTTTCATTTCACATACAACTTGTTATATTCGACCCTCGCGTTCTGAAGATATAGCGGAACAATCGTTTCATATTTCCACTTTTTAGGGGGAACGGAAGCAGGGGAAAGCATTTTCCCCGTTGTTCTCTCTTCCCCCCACAACACCAAAAAGGAATGGAATTAGATATCATAGGAGGTAATTGGCCATCGGAGATATTCAAATGATCAAAGTTCTGCAGTGAATGGATACGTAACACCCAGCTGAGCCATGGATAAATACCCGTACCCAGGAGCTCGTATCATAGCACAACTAACATTGAGGTTCGAGCGCATTCTGCAAAAATTTTTGGAACATGCCTTGGAGACGCCAGCGTCTTCTGAATGACAGCAAATTGTCCATATATGAGAGTTTGGATTGAGTCTTCGAGTGATCGCCTCATACATGGGATGCAATGTGAGCACAATGCAATGGTGCATCTCACGCAGCATCATGGAGCACCAAATGACATAAAGGACAGGTACCAGACCAGCATGCTGAACCACTTCTTATGAAGGATGTAAAGATCGCAACCTTCATAAGAGGGCTGTTTGCGACCCTTTTACCACAGCGACTGTGAGGCAGAATGATTTGCCGACCGCTGCAGGTACCATGGTTTCCATTCAAACCATTAGACATAGTTTGCATGTTGCATGAATGATGTCTATTCTGGCATCAGCTGTTGCAGCGACATCACTGGTTACATCGCCTCCATTGGTGTCGAGCGAGCCCATATTTGACTATGGAATGGAGGAGATTATTGTTCACAAACTAGTCTCGATTCTGTTTCGGCATGCCAGACGGCCGTTTGCTCACATGGCTCGGCGTCGTCAACAACCTGAATAAGTCTATTCCATTAGCTGCCTTATGACTTCCCACCGTGGTACAATTGCGTGTGGTGCATCACATATGGAGACCAGATACCTCTGCTTCATGTTTCTAGTGTGATAACGGTGAGACGTTACATCAATGACATCGTTAATTCTGTGGAACGACCCTTCCTTACCACCATGCCTGGACTGATTCTGAAATAGGACAACGCCATCCCACACACTGCACGTACAATGATGGACAGTCTCCAAGGTGTAGATGTTCTCCAATGGTCACCATACTCCTCGTACTTGTCTCCAATTGAGCATGTGTGGAACCTTATTAGTCTCCGCTTTTTCCAGCTCCCTCCGGCGACGAACCTGATACAGTTGCATGCCCAATTAGATGCTGTTTGGTACCCATTACCTATTAACCATCTGATTGATAGAATGCAGAGAGGTCTACACGCTTGTATTACCGTCCGAAGTGGGCCTACTAGTTACTGATGAATCTACAATAAATGCACGTACTTGCGTTCTCACATTCCGGTTTTTGATCATTTGCACATCGTATCCTCATAGCTTCCACCCTATCGGTTTCGGGCGTATTCATCACCTCCTTCGCGGTGTTGCGATTTGTCTTTTGTCGCGGTGTTGCGATTGTACTTTGAGTAGTGTATATATGACAGTTAAATTAAGGAAAAAATATAGTTTTTAAAAAATCTAATAGTAGAGTCCCATGGCCGAGTGGTTAGCGCGCTTGGCTACTGATCTAAGGGACCTGGGTTCGAGCCCCGGATAAGGCATGGTTGTATGTGTCGTTTTTCTGCTGAGGTCCTGCCATCCTCTCAGACCTTCTACTATGGCATATAAACTGACAGGCTCCTGTCAGACCTCTGTGGCAAGCAGCTGCTTGAGGGGGTATTTATTTTTATTTTATTATACAGGGTGATTCAAAACTTATCGTTCAAATTTCGTGGGGAGGTAGGGAATATGTCAGGAAACCGTTTTCACATAGAAAAGTATGTCCGCAAAAATATGCATGCGTATGTAGAGGGCGCTGTGTGTACCCAACCAGTGTACAGCTCGCCCGACCACTCCCGCTGTCATCAGTGTACGAGCTGACTTACTAGTGATAAGATGAATCGTTTTACGCATCAAGAGCTAGCAGATATGCATCTCGCATATGGGGCAGCTGGCGAAAGCGGCCGCCGAGCTAGGCAAGTTTACGAAGACTGATACCCCAACAGAAGAATACCGCAGCATCAAATGTTTGCACGTGTGCATCGCAATCTGCGCGAACGTGGTTCACTGCGCAGCAACATGCAGGATACGGGGAGAAGACGACTGACGTGGACTGTCAACGTCGCAGAACAAGTCCTACAGTCCATCGAAGATAATCCGAATACCAGCACACGAGCTATTGTTCAGCAGCTTGGGGTCTCTCAGTCAGCAGTGTGACGGATACTGCACGAGGAACGTGTGCATTCTTACCATCTGCAAAGGGTGCAGTTATGCATCCTGACGATTATCCGAAGCGTGTGGAATTTGCACAATGGTTCATGCAGAAAGGTGCCGTGGACCCCAGTTTTCCAGCTTCTGTCCTTTTTACAGATGAAGCTTCATTCAGTCGTGAAGGTGTGTTCAATACACACAATTCACATGTGTGGGCTTACGACAACCAGCATGGTACGAGAAGTCATGCTGCACAACATCGTTTTGCCGTAAATGTGTGGGCTGGAATCATTGGTGACTCTTTGTTGGGACCTTACTTGCTACCGCCCCGATTGGCCGGAAATACCTAATATTTCTCGAGACAGTGTTACCGACTTTTCTGGGCGCTGTTCCTGGGCATATCCGCCGAGATATAAGGTATCAACATGACGGGGCTCCAGCCCATAGCACAATTGTTGCGCGTGATTACCTGAACCGAACATTCGGAGCTCGATGGATCGGTAGCGGTGGACCGATCGCTTGGCCACCCAGGTCACCTGATTTATCGCCCATGGATTTCTTTTTGTGGGGGGCCATGAAATACCATGTGTACGAGACCCCCGTCGACAGTGAAATGGACCTTGTTGCACGAATAATGGCCGCCGCAGGCATTGTCCGTGATATGCCAGGCGTTTTTGAAAATGTTCGGCGGCCAATGCAACGGCGCTGTGAATCCTGTGTCCGTGTAAATGGTCGCAATTTTGAGCACCTACTGTGAACCTGTACTTTACCTTGTTGGAATAAAAGTCACATTCGTTACCACTTAACTGTACTACTTCCTTGTGTTCACTTTACTTGTCCATTTTGTTCATGTAGATGACGTTTGCGGACATACTTTCCTATGTGAAATCGGTTTCCTGACCTATTCCCTACCTCCCCACGAAATTTGAACGATAAGTTTTGAATCACCCTGTATTTAACAACAGGAAATAGATTCGCTGTATATATGTCCACACCTTTACAATATTTGTGATCAATATTTCTGGACTATTCAAAAGTTTTTTTATGTCTTGCTTAACGTCGCCATGACAGGTATGGGGGCTATTTTTTCACCGATTCTGGAACGTTCACCCAGTTCTGAAAGCCCATTTCCACCCCTGAATAAAACACATTTAAAATATTGTAATGAAAGTCACTTTTGTATTTTTTAAAAATAGCCTATTAATGTTTTCAGTGGGGTTTTGGTAAGTTTGAATTGTGGTTAATACTGTTACTGATACTGAATATTTTGATAATTGGCACTACTCTTAGCCCTCCAAAAAGTGGGGGCTATCAACCATGGTAGACCCTAAAAGGGAGAAAAGGAAAACGTATTGAGGACTCTGAAGGACGTCACCATTAGTAAACTTTTAAGATATAATAGTTATAACATTTTAAAATTGATTGGTAAAACAACATTTACCTTAAAAGGATTGTGAAATTGCTTTCTAAATATTTATCCACGTAGAGAAAACGTTCTTATGAGGTTTTTTTTTAAAGAAAAATCCATATTAGAAACTTAATAACATAATATGAAAAGTAATATTAAGATTCACAACAATCATGACCGCAAACGTAAACAACTAGCGAAATGTAACTAACCAACGAAAATTAGACATTTGCCGAATTCTCATTGGTTAGAGCAAGTATGAACTTCAGCCAGCTATCTGAAGCTGAGTTAGAAAAGCATAAATATTTGAAATCGGACTCGAATTTCATCTTGGAGCTTCTGATCTTAAATTAACTAAATTAAATATCATACAACATAAATGTATAAAAGTTGCATTAAATCTCTATAATTCAACCCCTAATTTAGCCTTAATTGCAGAAACAGCCCACCCAATTTTCCAAATTAGAATAAAAATTTTGATGATTAAATATACGTATTTCAAAATTATTTTTCTAAAATTCCCTCACCTCCATTTATTCAAAATTTTATTAATTAAAAATTTCCTACAAAAATATAAAAGTAAAATTCAGTTTGATTCAAAACTTAAACACCCCCTAAATATTTCCTCTAAAGGAAATATTTCTTTTCCTAAATATTCCCCCCCATTAAATTAAAACATTTTCACTTGATTCTGTTTAAACTATTGCTAAAGAATTTGGCAATGATCATTATAAAAAGAGCATTGGTATTTATAAAAGCTGATCTGTTCAATTAGAAATCTCTAGCTCCTCAGCGGCTTTTCTAATTCCTTGTTTCAATATTTCAAAATCTTTTAAATTGCTTTTTGCTATTACCATCCTTCAAAATTATATTAATTAAAAATTTCCTCCAAAAAATATAAAACTAAAATTCAGTTTGATTCAAAACTTAAATACCTCCTAATAATCTTTGCAATTATTGAAGATCTTAACTGAATTACTAGTAACTATAAAAAAAATTTGTAATTTTTTTCAGATTTCAAATCTGCATCAAATACACTATCTCAAGATTTTATACTACACTGACTATGGGCAATATATTTATTGGCTTTTAACTTTATACTCTGTAAATTTAAATTTTCTTCATAATATTATTTATCTTCAACGGAATCCGGGTCATTGCGAAATCATTGAAAATGAAACAGCAGGCTCCCTAGCTAAAAATGCTGCAAACCTATTTGATACCTCTCATATATTTCATTTTTATTCTCACATTAAAAATTAATAAATAAACAGGAATATTTTCTAACTAATAATTATTTTAAAATTCAGGTTCACTGAAAAATAATTTTCTATTATTCCTTTCAAATGATATTCGATATATTGAAAATATTCCCCTTCTACACAATCTTCTTACAAAAAATTAGTAAACTTGGAACTGGTTCTCAAGCTCTCAACCCATTTTTATTTAAAAATAAAAAAATTCCCTCACCAAACTGCCCACTTTGCGAAGTAAAAGAAACAGTCCATCATACTCTCCTAAATTGTAAAAATTTGATACTGAAAGAACAAAACTTATTTCATCTCTAGAAAAAAGTTAACGTTAATGAATTAATAAGCCTTCTGCTTAATTATCCAAACCTTCATAAAAAAAAGAAATTAATTTTTGAATCTCTTAGAAACTTTTTCTGGAAACAAACCTTTGGAATAGAATATAAAAAATAAAAGAGAAAAAAGAAAGGAATGAAATAAAAATAAAATAAAAATTAAATAAATAACAAAAAAGTAGACAAATAATAAAGAAGAAATAAAATAATATATATACAATAGAAAATAAGAAAAAAAAAAGAAAATAACCTCAAAATGTGTTTTTAATTTTTGCTTTTTAACTTTTTTTAGGTAAGAGAAGAGATCTAGAAATATCAGATTGTACATCTAGCAAACTACCATCTGAGCTACCGCCGTCCCTTCATACTTGGTTTATCTGTATGTAAAAATATATTGTCCCCCCCCCCCCTATTTCAAAACTCTCAACCCTCCACTGGAGCCATTATAATACTAACTATATTACCAGGTGTGTCATGCAATATCACGAATTAGTGTCTCTCAACTAATTGTATTTGTCATTTCTCTGCCATTCTAACTAATAATGTTCATATTATTGTTTCACCAGCGATCTATAAGAGCCACGTTCTCCAGCTTCCCATTGTCGAGGTGCTTTCTTTTTCTTTTTAATAATTTGTCTTTGCCATCCCCTGCTTGCTATCAGTGCTTGGTCTACCCAACTCGATGATCATAATAACAGGAGGCTAGAAAAATAAGCCAAAACAATAATTAAGTGTCGGTTGTCTGGAACAGGAAAAGAGGAAGTCAGCTGCGCGAGATTGAAAAATCTGAGTGCAACAATACCAAAGATTCCTATCAGCTGTTAACTATTTCATTACACGCTAATTAAACTGTTTGTAATATTGTCTGTTAGGATTAGTATGGTGTTGATTTATTTTACCCCTACAATTCAGTCTTTCAGAAAAAATCTGCATAGCTCTATCATTTAAATAACATTGTTTGTTTCCAAAAATATCTGTTTACGGTGGTCCCATTCTTCCTCAACTTCAGTAGTAAACAAACCATCATTGTCATAATGACTAAGCAATTTATTATGGTAAGCTTATCTTGGTTTTTCAGAGATTCAGTTAAAGTTATTTTAGCTGAATTTGTTAAAGTTATTTTAGCCGTAGCACAACATTTCTTAAGCTTCAGTTGCAAGACACTTTTGACAAGGTAATGATCAGAACCTGAGCCGTATGTAGAGGGAAGAGCAAGACGCCCATCCCTCCCCCTGAGACTTCTCAGTCTAAGGTAATGGTCAGTAAGGTCAGTAAATGAAACGGATGAAAAAATATTAAACTTATGTATATTTCATGCACGTTTCAAGAAATTTTTAAATATCTCTAAAATGGAAGAGAATTCCCCTTTTAAATATTCTTCCTCGATTCAATTTTTTGCCCCACCTGCTTTTTCCTAGATTTGGGCCTGGTCAGACCCAATTTCTTTTCTTTTGTATGACCTGGCATTGACAAACCGAATTAGCTCATTTGCTCTTAATAAATATACACTGAGGTGCCAGTTTATTAGATACACCTAGTAGCGTGTTGCACCTCCTGTGGACTTCAGAACGACTCGATTTCGTCAGAGCATGGAATTTACAAAATGCTGGATGCGCTGTGTAGGAATGTTGCACCATGCCGAAATGACTGTGTTGCCCAATTGCTGCAAATTGGATGCGGCACACTCTCACTGCGAGCAGCTCTTGACACTTCATCCCAAAGATGTTGGATTGGGTTTAGAACGGGCGACTGTGCAGGCCAATGAAGCAAGTAAAACTCGTCGGCATGTTCCTGGAACAATTCGGTGAAGATACGTGCCTTGTGAGCAAGGTGCATTATCATGCTGAGCGTGTTCATCCAAGTGAGACTAAACTATAGTCATGAAGAGATGGAATTGATCGGCAACAATGTTCAAATACGCCATTTGAGTTCAGATGTCCTTCGATGGGTAACAGACAGTCTACCCATGGCCGAGTGGTTAGCGTGCTTGGCTGTTGATTAGAGGGACCTGGGTTCGAGCCCTGTGTAAGGCATGAATATTTGTATTTTCTTTCTGCTGAGATCCCAACCATTCTCACAGACCTTCTACTGTGGCATATAAACTGACAGGTTCCTGTCAGACCTCTGTGGCAAGCAGCAACTTGAGGGAATATTTATTTATTATTTTTATGAATAATGTGTTCCAGGAAAATATTCCCCACACTAGCACATCGCCTCCACCAGCCTGTATTGTTAACACCATACAAGATGGCTGTATGGCCTCATGTTGCTTGCACCACATTCTGATCTTTGCATCAGCATGATGCAAAAGCAACTGATTCTTCTGACCAGTCTACCTTTTTCCAGTCCTCAACGGTTTAGTGTCGATACTCCTGCACCAACGGAGATGCACTTTCGTGTTTTTTGCTTACAACATCGGAGGCGAAATGACCTTCTGCACCACAATGTTTAATTCTGCTGTGATTTGCCTCGTTGTGGTCTGTCTGCTCGTTTGCACGATTTTCGCCAGTCTCCTTTGTCCGCTATGATCCAAAAGCAGTTTTCGTCCACAGGATCGCTGATCATAGGTAGTTTATTGCATTTCCCACCATTCTTGGTAAACCCTTGAAACGGTTGTGAGTGAAAATCTCAGGAGGACGGCCGTTTGGTAGATGCTAGAACTGGCACGCCTAGCACCAACTATCACGCCACATTCAAAGTCGCTCAGGTCGCTCGTTTTGCCCATTCTGACGATCAATTCAACTCTAACTGACGCTCGAAGACTTGGTCTGTTTTATACCGCACACTGCGTACAGGTGATGCATTACGTGTTGGAATGAACCATTATGTGACTAGGGGGTAATGTACCTAATAAAGCAGCATGTGAGTGTAAAATTCGATTGTATTCCTAAAATGCTTTCTATTATCCTTCTCCAAAAAGAGAAATTTAAAATTACTTTTAAGTATCGGACCTTTACCTATCCATCCGGTCTCTTGGCACCCCAGAATATCTAAGTTATAACACTGGGACGTGCGTGTGACGTCAAGAGAATAAAATCTATGCAACGCCCTCACGTTCCATGGATGTGCGGAAAGAAAATGATTAGTGGAATTTTAAAAGGAGCTAGGTATATTGAGAGAGGTAGGTCCAGCAATATCAAACTGCAATTTAATCGCAGGCATGGGGAAAATACCTGTTCTTGTGCCGGGTAAGAACAGGTATTTCCTTCCCCGGCACTAAAGTCTTAAGTCACCACTGCTGATAGGGTTCATCCAGTGTAGGTTTGACGTTGTCGGGAGAAGCGAAGGTTCAGGTATCTGAAATGACCTGTTTTATACTTGTGGCCTGTGATGAGGATTATTTACCAGTTGATATAAGGTATCCTGTTTATCTGTTCACTTGATACTACCTCAATAGCTTGAGTTGCTTTACATCTGAGTGGCATTTTTCCCCTCACCCTGTACTAAATGGCCAGGCTACAAGACTAAGATAAGGTTGGGTAAAGACAGACAGGTGCTAGCAGTAAATTGTAGCATCCCATTGGGTTGTTTTACCTCTGTTCGGCATGTTTTTTCTCATGCTGGGCTAAATGTCCAAGTCTCAAGGATCCCAAGGGCTCAGAGAAGGCTGGGAGACACTACACAACTATTAGGAGAAAATGGATGCCTCATGTCAAGGCCATCCGGCATGTTTTTCAACATGCATAGGGTATGGCTCTCCTGCACAAAGAGCCATTGATTATATGTCCCATCCGATGGCGGTGTCCTTTCGAAGCCCATCGGTGTCTTCTTTCTAACGAGGACAATGTGTGTGTGTTTGGGAGGGAGGGGGGGCTCGAATGGAGATAAATCTCAGTACTAAAAAAGTTAGAACTCGAAACTTGAGACTACAGATACGAAATTGACATGCAACCGACTGCGGCACTCCCGCTCCTCCTTGTTAGCTTTTCTTACACGATATGTATACACGTAATGGATACTTACAGCCTGACCTCCCCCCTCCATACATACACTTGCTGTTTTTCTTGCTACCTACCCTCAGACGCAAAATTACTTCAGAATGTCAGTTTGATATGACGTTTTCGACGATTAAATTCTCGAGAGGAGATTATCTGCCTGCAATGGGACACCTTGTATATTTAATGCATCTTTCCTCGTTTTTATTTATCAGATAATTAAGGTAAACATTGCTTCTCTTGCTTCCAAGGATGATTCGTTCAACTTCTGACCGACTTATGGGTTTATTTATCTCTATCTAGAATCTGTTTAATGCTATTTAATGTTCGGAATGTTGAATTGAGAGAAGAAACCACTATCTAGGTTCACTTCTGTGTTTTGGGGCATTTAAATGCCAACTATTTAATTTGCTAATAGAAAACGATATCGTAACCTAATTATTCTAATATGACAGAAATTTCAATTTCTGCAATTTCTGCTTTTAGATAGCTGAAACAGATTGAAATGATAAAGGTTTGAATGAACTAAATTGATGAACTAAATTTTTCAACAAAAGTCAAAATGTAGTGCAAAATGGTTAACAAGAAAATCAAGGGACCAGTGCAAATACTTCATGTTAATAGAATTTCGAGTTAGCAGTGATGAATACATTGAACCTTTAACTCCTAAAGTTATTCATAGCCTATGCCGCATTTTGAGAGTGAAGATCAACACTAAGTTTGAATGAGACCCTTCTATATTCATTAATTATCGGGGTCTGAGCCTATCCAAGCTTCATTTTGAATTATATTCCCGATTAAGGATTAACATTGTCTACTATCTGAATAGAGAGCAGGAAACTACTGTCATAATCGGTAGGTAAAATTATTAACTTGCTTTACTGGTGTCGAATTTAAGACATACTAGTGAAGTGGTTCCCCGAACAGTGACTCGTGAAAATTTCAGAAAAACTGCCAGTTTATTAGGTATACGGTCTTTGTCACACAAACGGTTCATTCCAACACATGATATGTCATGTGATCGCAGTGTGAGACTCTTTAATCATCAGTTAGAGTTGGATTGAGTATCAGAATGCGCAAAACTAGCAACGTGTATCTGGCATTATAGTTGGTCTTAGGCGTGCGAGTTCTAACATCTTCCAAACGGACGTCCTTCCAGGGTTGTTGGGTTGGGTTGTTTTACCTCTGAGTGGCACTTTTTTGCACACCATGGGCTAAATGGCCAGGTCACATGGACCCCGAAGGCTCAGAGAAGGTTGGGAGAGGGGACCCACTCGAACAGCTGTTGGGAGATAGATGGTAGTCTCCCGTCAAGGCCATCCAGCGTGCACAGGGTATGGTTCTCTCGCACACGGGGCCACGGCTTAACGTCCCATCCGACGGACGGCGGCCTTTCCAAGCCCATCGGTGTCCCCTACTGACCGTGGGCAGGGCGGGGAATTTTGCGGAGATAAATCTCAACACTGACCCAGTTGGGACTCGAACCTGGGAACTACAGATTACGAGCCTGGCGCGCTACCGTCTAAGCCACCCCCGATCCGTCCTTCCAAGCTTTTCACGCACAATCGTTTCAAGGGTTTAGCAGAATGGTGCGAAAAGCAAAAAAACCTATCAGTGATCGGCGATACTGTGGACGAAAACAGCTTTTGTATCAAAGGGGGAAAAGGAGACTGTCGAGAATCGTGCAAGCGAAGAGATAGGACACATGAGGCAAATCACAGTAGAATTAAACACTGCTGTGCATAAGGCCATCTCCAAATGCAACGCATATCGGATCTTATCCTGAATGGCAAGGTCCCTTTTTCGAGTGTCAATGTTGTCAGCGAAGAACACGAAATCATGTCCCCAGTGGGCACATCAATACCGACACTGAACAGTGGAGGACTGATAAAAGATAGCCTAGTCATACGAACATAGGTTTCTTTTGCATCATGCTGATGGAAGGATCAGATTTCTGCTCAAGCAACATGAGGCCATGGAGTCATCTTGTCTGCATGCATAGGTACGACATTAGACAAGATGTGAGAAATGTTTTCCTTACACACATTAGGCCCCCTGATACCCATCGAAAGACATCTGAACGCTACAGCGTATTTGAACATGGTTGCTGACCAAGTTCATTCCTTCATAGCTGCAGTTTATCCTCACTCGGATAGCCACATTCAGCATGATAATGTACCTGTACAAGGCACGTATGGTCACCGAGTAGTTCAGGAACAGGCCGACGAGTTTTCCTTGCTTAATTGGCTTCACAGTCCCCAGATATAAATCCTATCAAGCACCTTTATGATGAGGTGGTAACGGCTGTTCGCAGCGAGACTGTGCTGCCGTCTAATTTACGGCAACTGGGCTACACAATCATTTTCGCGTGGTACAACATTCCTGCACAACGCACCCAGCATCTTGCAAGTTCCATGCCCCAATGAATTCAGGCTGTTCTGAAGGCAAAAAGAGGCACAACACACTACTAGGTAGCTGTACCTAATAAACTGGTCTCTCAGTGTATAATAAAACAAAAGAATTGACTTTTAACACAAGTGTGTAGCAGTAAATGGATTATTTCAGAATTGTGTGGCCAAGTTATAAAGGTTGAAAAACACTACACTTGAAAAACAAAAACACTACACTTGAAAAACAAAACACTATACGATGAGGATTATTCACCAGTTTATATAAGGTAACCTGTACATCTGTTCACTTGATACTACCTGTGTATTTACACTGCTGTTAAATACCTAATTAGTAATAAATTGAAGCATTTCAAAATTTATCTAACAGTGGTTAAGATTACGTCGGTCAATTGTCTTTAAATTTCATGTTATCTGAGAAAGTTTCAAGACTTTTATTCGGCGTCAAATTTCTGCATTAACTAATATTTTCGTATATACGTTTTGCATTATAATAATATTTTTGGGTATAAAAGTATTATCGACGGAACGAACCATACTGTAGTTTCATGTTTATCAATATTTATCCTTCTTTGCTTCTGTGTTAAGTGTTTCTAACTGTGTAAGTTTCATCCAAGAATCGACTTCAAAACATTTTTTTTTCTATTATTCCTGAGTTATCATTCAATCAAAATTTATTTTCGTATTTTAGTGGGAATTTGTAAACATTCCGGTGTCATAAAACAATTGAAATTTTTTTCTTGAGATAATAAGAAAATATTTCATATTCTTCTGCATCTCTTAGTTTTATTTCTGAGCTCTTAATATCGAATGGATTTCATTTTTAGATTCCTTGTAGGTCTCCGTTTAGGACAACATCGCTTTGCGGAAATACACTAAAAATTTCTCTACTTGAGAAGACAAAAAATAAAGTTTATTTGTTCACATAACTTACAGCAGAAACCGTTGCTCTGGTACATCTGACAATTCTAACGTGCAGGGATGAAAGAAACCCCCAATAAATCTTCCGTTTACTTTCCGTCGTTAAACAATGGAGACCAATGAAAAAGGATTTTCAGTCCACGAAATCTGTAAAGCGATGTCGCAAGTCTCGGGAAATTGAAGAGTGGTCATTTTAGTTTTGTATTGTGGTCAGAAGAAATGATGAATTGCTGAAAATGTGGAAGTTATTTCATGTGTTGAAATACGAAACTCAATGAATAGCTGAGTTTTTATACAATTTCAATAAACTGATGATATTTTTACAAAACATTAGCTGCTTTAATTTATTTTTTCTGCACGAAAAAAAAATAGGCTATTAAAATTAATTTCACGTATATAGAATATTCTTTGTTATTGAAATTTTAATTTTGAATTTTTTCAGAAAGCTGATTAGGATCGTTTTACATAAATTATTAGCTTAAATCATGTCTTCAACTCTTGATGTCAAAATATCTGACTGATACGATATTTTGTTGGTTTTTATCTGTTAGAAAATGATATTATGATTATATTCGACTTTGAGGTGTGCACGAGGCTGGGAAATACAACAGGTATGATGATGAAAATGGGTTGGGTAGGTGATATTTTAAGATTTCAAAATAATTCAGACTCAGGGACAGATTTCTTAGTCTGATTTCTTTGTGTAATAAAATAAGCACATCTGATTGAGTTTTAAGATTTTGGTCGTCACGACATCAGGCTAGTCTTAAATATTGTTTTTTTAATATTTATCAGGAAGATTTTAATTATTACTTTTAAATTATCAGCTTTTTTACTATTTGTTGTCTTTTTCTCTTTTGTTTTACTATTTGTCGTCTTTTCTCTTTTTTTTTTCACTTTTTGTTATCCTTTTCTCTGTTTTTTACTATTTCTTCTCTTTGTCTCTTTTTTACTATTTCATGTCTTCTCTCTCTCTCTTTTTTTTTACTAATTGTTTTCTTCTCTCTCTCTCTCTTTTTTTTAACTATTTTTTGTCTTTCTCTCTTTTTTTTAACTATTTCATGTCTTATCTCTCTCTCTCTTTTTAACTATTTCATGTCTTCTCTCTCTTTTTTTACTATTTCATGTATTCGCTCTCTTTTTTTTTACTATTTGTTGTCTTTCTCTCTCTCTTTTTACTATTTGCTGTCTTTATCTCTACTCATGTTTTTTAACTATTTGTTGTTTTTCTTTCTCTCTTTTTAACAATTGTTGTCTTTCTCTCTTTCTTTTTGCTATTTATTGTATTTCTATCTCTTTTTTAACCTTTTGTTTTCTTCTCTCTCTCTTCTTATCATTTGTCTTTCTCTCTTTTTTTACTATTTTTTTGTCTTTCTCTCTTTTTTACTATTTTTTTTTGTCTTTCTCTCTTTTTTACTATTTTTTGTCTTTTTCTGTCTTTTTTACCATTTGTCTTTCTCTCGTTTTCTACTATTTTTGTCTTTCTCTCATTTTTATAATTTGTTGTCTTTCTCCCTCTCTTTTTGCTATTTGTTATCTTTCTTTACCTTTTTTTTTCACTATTTGTTGTTGTTTATTTGTTTGCTTTATTATCTCGTTTTCAAAGAGAACGAGGTAATAATTTCGCTTTGTCTTCTATCCATCCGTCTAGACATCGAATTTTTGTTTCATATAGAAAATTTAAAAATAATTTTGTGTTGGATAGGTATTCAGAAAATTTTGTGATAGGCAGTTTCCGAATCTCCCGAAAACTCTAAATGCGCCCTCTAACGGTGAAAACTTTTGAAAATTCCAAAATTTCAAACGAATATTGCAAACGATGTATTTATGCTAATATTGAAATTTTTATAATTTTCAAAAACTTATAATTATTATTTTTAAAGCTTTATAATTTTTGTGGTGATGCAGTTTCCATTGCTAACAATGAATTGGGCCCTTAAACTCAATGAGGTGGGAAAACGAACTTTTTTGTTTTAGAAGATAATTGTTTGTTTTAATAAGTAAAAAATTATTTTTCGGTTGGATAGGAATTAATGAAATATTATGATTCGTACTTTCAGAATCTTCCAAATATTATAATTACGCCCTCTAATGGTGAAAAAATTGAAAATTTTAAAATTTTAAACGAATATTGCGAACAATGTAGTAAGCTAGAAAATTGAAATTCTGATGGTGGAATGTGAACGTCATGAAGTTTTCATTGACAACAATGAATTGGCCTCTTAAACCCAGAGTGAGTTGAAAACGAGACCTTTTTTCATTTTAGAAGATAATTGTTTGTTTATAGAGTTAAAGATTCTTTCTAGGTTGGGGCCGTCCTGTGGCCGAGTGGTTAGCGCGCTTGGCTACTGATCTACGGGACCTGGGTTCGAGCCCCGGGTAAGGAATGGCTGTTTGTGTCGTTTTTCTGCTGAGGTCCTGCCATCCTCTCAGATCTTCTACTGTGGCATATAAACTGACAGGCTCCTGTCAGACCTCTGTGGCAAGCAGCTGCTTGAGGGGGTATTTTCTAGGTTGGATATGTATTGATAAAATATTACGATTTGAACTTTCCGAACCTCCCTAAAGTTAAAATTACGTCCTCTAATGGTAGAAAACTTTAAAAATTCTAAAATTTTAAACGAATATTGCAAACGATGTATTTATGCTAGAAATTTGATTTTTTTTTGGTAGTGGAATGTGAAGGTTGCCAAGATTCCATTGACAACAATGACTTGACTCCTTACTCCCAGGGGGTGGAAAACACAACTCTTTTTTAAAGTGATAATTGGAAAACTCTTTTTTAGTTGGATTGGTACTAATAAAATATTATAATTCGCATTTTTCAAATATTTAGATAGTTTTAACAGGTATCGTTACATATCACTAAATGTGGAAACGTCAAGGCTTGTTACCATGGAATCTGAGATCAGAGTTCATCAATAACTGATACAGAGTACAGTCGCTCAAAAAAGTATCCGAACGCTATGGTTGATTACAGAATTCAGAAAAATACTTTTTTGAGCGACTGTACCAGGCGAATTCACTCACAACTCTTTCATCGGAAAGATATGCCTATTTGGCCATGGTGGGCACAGGGTATGGCTCTCCCGCACACGGGCCACGGCTTAACGTCCCATCCGACGGACGGCGGTCTTTCCAAGCCCATCGGTGTCCCCTACTGACCGTGGGCAGGGCGGGGAATTTTGCGGAGATAAATCTCAACGCTGACCCAGCTGGGACTCGAACCTGGGAACTACAGATTACGAGCCTGGTGCGCTACCGACTGAGCCACCCCCGCCCCCGTGAAGACTACGATGTGCGAACATAATAGAATTGCTTTTAGAAGCATTTATCCTATTCTCCATTCACGTTCATCCAGACAGTCGTTGAACAGCTTGTATTGGGTTAAGGAACTTATTACCTGCTTTTGCAAATGATTTGTTTACAACAGAAAGTTGAAATTTCGATGGAAGCTTTTCAAGAGATATTCCAATGACAGCAATATTCTACTCACTTTACTCAGAGGGGTGTGCGAAATGGAATTTTTTAAATTTGAGAAATAAAATGTAAATCTTTTTATGTTGTATAATTACTAATAAAATATTAATTGCATTTTTCCCCACCATCCTTTAGTACATATTAAAACTTTCAAGGAGTGAAAACGTAGGTAAAGGAAAAACTTCCTTTTCTTTAAAAACAAGATTCCCATACGAGACAGAGGCGATTTGAGTTGTTCTGGTGTATTTGTAGGTTACATTTTGGGTCTTATTATCAATATCGGCTATCTAGGAGAGATTTTCAGATTCGATTTCATCATTATGTGGTGCTCATATTACAATTGCTAACGGCAGCTTTATCTCTACAATATTAGGTGAGTACATTGTGGTTCATAATTTCATGAAGTTGAACTAAAAAGCAAATATCTCGAAAACTCCTTTTAAGAATTTAGCGAAAGTTTCAGAGGATATTTAGTATCAGACATAATAATATTTATATTGGAAATAAAGATTATTTCAGAATATTTGTCCAATCATAAAATTAAATTTCCACTCAAAAATATATCAGAAAATCGTTCCAATTATGAGAAAATTATCGAACACCTCAGATATCGAGTTGACGTTATTTAGGAAGTGTGATTAGCCTAAACAACAATACAGATTATACAACGAGCCTCCATGATTCGATTATAATAAGGTTACCGAACAATGCAGAGGAGAGCAAAGCTCACTCTTCTATAAGAGCATTTCTCAGCTCATGAAAGGTCCTTGGAGGAGGATAACGACTTTCAACCCGCCTTCCCAAAGCATCCCATGCATGTTAAATGTGATTTATGTGAGGGAACTTGCTGACCAATCCATTCTTTGGATATTTTCACTCTCGATATATTCCTACGCTATCTGAGCTCTATGTGGACGAATGTTATCATCCATAAAAATGAATCTGATCCGAAGACACCTCTAAATAGTCTGCCATATGCTTCTAGAATCTCGTTTCTCTATTTTAGGGCAGTCCCTCCCGAGTAGACATGCAGGTCAGTGCGGCCATTGATAGTGATACCTATTTAGACCAATAAATCACTCCCATCATAAAAGTCCCTTTCCAATATATTCAGGGGATGATAACATGTCCCAAACTTTCCCCAGATGCATTAGCAGATAGAACCATTACGTACTCTGTATCGTAATTCATCCGAAAAGAGAACCTGTCCCCATTGGTCATTGATCCAATTGAGGTGCTGCCTGCTCCATTCCAATCGTGACTTCCGATGAGATGAGATTAGTGGTACGCACACTACAGGTCTAGCGTATAACCTTTTTTGATGAAGTCGTCGGGATACATTTACTCTGGATACTGTCCTTCCTGCGAGAGCTATCCAATGCAAGTTGACTCATTGGCATTCTATTGAACCTTGCAGTTAGGGACAGGAAACTATCATCTTGAAGTTTTTGTTCTTCTGGGTCTACTCTGATTCTTTCTTCTAAAGCATGTTCTGGGGTTTCGGAAACATCTCTAGAGTCTGGAAATTACACTTTCCGGCATAATCACGAATCTGACAACTTCTCTTTTTGACTGTTCTGCTTCTATCCATCCGTTGACACTACACCACTGATCGTCATCGAAATGGTTCCTTCTTTGCATTTTAACAAACCTGTAATTTGAAACGCTCGTTAAAGCCGCTCTTAATTGGAAATGAAAAACGCCCGTTGCCGAGCCTGCTTTTATCGACAGCTTAATTTGTGTGTCACAGTCTTTTGCATTGATAAATGCAAGTTAATAAACCGATAAATGTGAGTTATGTCATGCTAAATATCCTCTGAAACTTTCATTAAGTTCCAAAAATTAGTTCTTGAAATATTTACAGTTTTGTTCAACTTTCTTAAATTATGAACATCAGTTGTATATATTGTGAAATCCTTTTCCTCGCTCGAAAGAGGGCGTGGGTGGCTCAGTAGGTAGCTGCGCAGGGCTCTTAATCTGATATTTTAGTTTGAGATTCTAATCCCCCCCTTCCCTAGGTGTGAAAATGGACACCGATGGGTGATGTATACCAATTGGAATGGCCGCGCTCTTCGGATCGAATGTAAAGAAGTGACATGTGTGCGTGAAAGCTATAGTCCGTACACGTTAAACAACAGTCTGATGACCTTGACGGGAGGCTTCAATCTGTCTCCTAATAGCTACCCAGTGAGTTCCTTTTTCCCTAACCTCTTTTGCCCCTTGGCATCCTTGTGACCTGGCCGCATATTCCATTGTATGAATAAAGGTTCCTCTCAGAGATAAACAACCAAACAACAACTCAGTCTACACGAACTTGCTGGATAAGTCGATTAATATAATCAATCTCCTCTGGTAGCAGACAGTTCAAAATGTCTGATTTAAGAAATCTTTTAATTTTCCGCTCTGTGGTTTAAAGGGCATCATTTAGCTGTGAAAGATAGGAACTATCTCCCACGGCTGCTAATGTTGACATAATTAATATTTAAGAAGCATATTTTATCATTTTGACAAGAATGGTTTATGCTCTACTGTCGTTTAAAAAAAAAATGTATCAAACTGAGTAGAGTAACTCAGATTTACTTAATCAATGAGAATTTAAAGATCGCAGGCTGTTTCAGTCTTTTTTTTTAATGAGTAATGGCACAGATTTTTAAAACTAGATGACCTGGTCTCACTTTTAATCTGCATATTCTGGTTTTCAATGCACTATAGGTTAGTCTTGTGAGTACCTCAGTCCCCCCCTCCCTCCCTACCTCGTCTCTTTAGCACAGATTCAACACGAATTCGGCTTTTTTGAAGTCGTTGAAGTCAGTGTGAGCTCTCATAGACCGTGGTTTCCATTCTTTCCATTCCGCCATTCTTCCATTTTTTATTTCCGTTTCGGCAGATCCTGTTACCCTGCTGTTCACGAAGTCCTTAACTGAAGGGTTCCAAGTTTCGTACGCGGGTTTCCTTTTAGGGGTTAAAAAAAGTCAGGACCCTACTTGCAATGGAATGCCTTAAAATAATAATGACTTTCGGAATGTGGGCAATCTGGCAACAGCAGTAGATTTAAATGTTGTTATCACTCTTGAGTTCACAGTTAGGAAGCAGTCAATGGCACAATAGTATGATATGGTAGCAACTTCGGTTTCCCCTAGGAATAGAATAGTAAATATTTTTATATTTAGCAATCCCCTTCCTCACCAATTGGAACTTTTGTAATTTCGACTTGAAATTCGGCATTGCAACTCGGACGACAGCCAGAAACACTTTGCAAAATTCTGAAGAGTCTCCCATGATTTCCTGATGAGTACGCACACATAGACACACACATTGACAGACATTATTCTTATTATTGATATGAGCCGAAGGTACAAGAGCTTTCCAAGAACAAGCGTGGGTTACAGGAATCAGTGAACTGAGTATCAAAATCATAAGTATAAAATAGTGGTGACTCGTGAGTTTCTAAACAAATGGGGCCAACATAATATTGTATGCAGAAAAGCCAATTAGTAAGGGCGGTGATGGCTAACATGGTATATGCGCAACGTTGGTGGTTTTCTCCGCTAACACTAACTGTGTCCTCGGTGAAAAAAGGAACATCGATTAGACTGGAAAAAGCACATAAGCGCTTTTTCCATATATATATATTGTTCTTACGTCAAGCACGTATTCCAGGATTTTGTTTCAGGATGCGGGGGTCGAGAATTTAGTTCAGGGGAGGCTTCGAGAATTGTCTCTGGGGTGGAGAATGGGACTTAAAGCTTTCTAGTAATATTTCGCGCTGATGATTAAGGCGCGCAAGACGGTTTCGAGTGTATTATTTCACTAAAATGCTTATTGAAATGAAATAAAACGGGCAAGGTATTTTAGAGAGAATATATCCATGTAAAATATTATTTATTCCAATCTGGCCCCTAATGATGAGCCGCCACTAGTACAAAGCTTGAACACTGCTAACGATGATAGAAAGCAATCAGCAAACTGCTCAGCAGACTGAAAAGAAATTTCAAATGAATAAGGCAAAATTGAAACTCTAATCGAAAGTCTGATAAACGCAAAAGCAATTTATAAAGTACCATAAAAAGTACACCTGCTACGTTGATCCTAGTCTCCGCAGTAGCTGGCTACCCTACCTCGGCACTCGGTTACTCAACTGTAACATGTCAAACATGTCATACCATGTCCTTAAAAGGACTAGGTAAATGCAAAATCTATCTAAATCTGAAGCTCAAGAAATCTCAACTGCTGATCTTCTCCTATGAACATCGAATAGCGAACCCCAAGCCAAGCGCTCTTTTATAGGAACCCTAATTCATATGCTCCTGGTAGCATCTGTTAAGTGTGCAGCCATTTTCAGTCATCCACTTTTCAAAATTTACATGTACATCATATTTCGTGTTTTTTTTTCTTCTAAACTTGATATTACCTTAAATTTTGAGCTCTAGGATAGTTTGGATTTCGACCTTTCTCTGAGAAGAACTATAGGACGGTTCAATGCACTTATATTTTTGATATACATGTGGTAAGGGTTTGAAAGTTAAGAACATTTCAAGCCACAAATTGATTACTATTTGAATTTGTGCATTTCTGGTTAGCATAGGTTGGTTGTGGAATTATTTACAGAATTATAGTATTTCGTTTGAATCTGTTGTTTTACTAGCAATGGAATAAATTGCCAGTTCACAAGGATCCTAACGTGCACAGAGTACGGCTGTACTACATACAGGCCATAGCTTAAATTCTTCCCTTTGACCGCAGCCTTTCAAGTCCGTCTCCGTCTCTTTTCTTACCGGAGATAAAGCTAGAGTTAGTGGATAATATCTCAACGAAAACACGGTAAAGTCTCGAACCTGAAATCAACAGATCACAAGGCTGGAAAAGTATTGATAATGCCAGCCCCTTATTTATGCTAATGTCTAATAGGAATCTTTATGCAATTAATATAAATCTATACGTAATTAATATGAATATTATGTCTAATATGAGATTTTATCTGTGTCAAATGCTGTGCATTTATTTGACTGTTATGTTGTTAGAAATATAATTGAAGTGGAAACAATCAAAAGGTTATCATTACATTAATAATGATGATTTGAGGACCTTGCAAATGCAAAAGTTGAAGTTTTTAAATTTTATTAAATATATTTTATCATTTTGACAGGAATGGTCTAAGCCAGTGTCTCGCAAACTGTGTGCCGCGAGAGATTTTCAAATTGACACTAGATATTCCAAAGATTTCATTTTGACTTGACTTGTGTTATCGACGTGCTTTAATATAGACGTGCTATCGACGTGCTTTAATAAAAATCTTTCAGATTTTATCAACTGGGATCTTGTAAGTATTTATCAAGCTTTTTCCAAATTTTGGTATTAATTTTTGATTATTTCAAACCATAGAATGGACAAATATTTGAAACAAACACCGAGTTATGAGTTAAAGAACGAGATCAAATCTTCAAGTAAAACCAGGCTGATGACTTCAACAAAGCGCAAATATAATGTCGATTATATAGAGTTTGCTTTTATTCTTTTTTAGGTGTGCCGCGGAAAAAAAATTAGATTCAGTGTGCCGCGGGAGAAAATTTAGATTCAATGTGCCGCGGAAAAAAAATTAGATTCAATGTGCCGCAGAATTAAAAAAGTTTGCGAGAACTGGTCTAAGCCCTGCTCTTGTGGAAGAAAAGGTTCTACATGTCAAAACAACAGTGAGGTTTGAAGTCGAATTTGATGACCAAGTTATTTCACAGATAGTCAATGCAACTTACTTCTCACAGAAGGGAGTGAAGAAGGAAAAAAAAATGATAATACTGTACTGCTGTAACAGAGAACGTTATAAAGATATAATAGACTTCAAAGGAGCAGTTTAAAGCCGGTAAGATTTTTTGATTCCATGGACTGGCTTGCAAAGACGAAAATGCTGTTAGACAGTCCCAACAAAGCAGAGTTGTACAGAGAGTAAACGTTTAATGTCGGTCAAAACCGAATAGTGTGCAGGGATTTGATTAAGATGTCGCGGTAATTGAAGATGAGGATTCTCTCATGACAAGGTGAGCTGAGTCGTTCAGGAATATTGTGAAAAATGCAGTCAATTTTTTCTTTGCTTATCGCGAAGAACATTTTCCTTCTGGCATTAACTTTGCTTAGCAAATAGCCAAATTCAGCTACCCAAATCATTGAGGGTTGATAGAATTACCATTAAAATGCTGAACGTTTCGAATGCTGCTGTTGTTATGAAGTTAACTAAATATTGGCTATTTAATCTGATAATGATATTCCTCTAAACCAGGGGCGGGGGTGGCTCAGTCGGTAGCGCGCCAGGCTCGTAATCTGTAGTTCCCAGGTTCGAGTCCCAGCTGGGTCAGCGTTGAGATTTATCTCCGCAAAAATTCCCCGCCCTGCCCACGGTCAGTAGGGGACACCGATGTGCTTGGAAAGGCCGCCGTCCGTCGGATGGGACGTTAAGCCGTGGCCCCGTGTGTGGGAGAGCCATACCCTGTGCACGTTAAAGAACACGCTGGATGGCCTTGACGGGAGGCTATCATCTGTCTCCCAACAGCTGTTCCAGTAGGTCCCCTCCCCCAACCTTCTCTGAGCCTTCGGGGTCCATATGACCTGGCCATATGGTGTGCAAAAAAGTGCCGCTCAGAGGTAAAACAACCCAACAACAATCTTCTAAACCATCTTATTAGTTGGTCTCCTACCATTAGTGATTAGGTTTCGTACAACTTGGTTTATGTAAATAACCAAATTTCGATATCTTAATTAAAATATAGCCTTAATTCCATTCTTAAGCAAGAAATTTTGCAAGAAATACATTTTTCACTTACCTTTATTTTTTTTCGTAATACTGACGTTTCCATTTCACCATTTTAACTCTTGTTTCTGCCGAACTCAAATGAATATAACTTTAAAAGTGGAACTTTAAAAAGGCTTAAAGGATGGCTGATAAAAAATAATCCCTTGCGCTATGCATACATGGAATGGGATAAAAAAATTGCTACTGGTTTAAAGTTGCAAATAAATTAAATTCCTGATCATTAATCTTTTTTTTTTGTCCCTCTTTTGAAAATAATCCTCTTAACACCAAGACGGTCTTAAGAACATTGATTACGCTCTAAACGTAACCACGATTATTTTCACTGCTTCCACCCAGTCTCTTTTTTTCCCACTAAGAGGATAGTTCGCGAATTCTGTATGAATATAAGAAGTTGTTATTATGCTCTTTTAATCTGGGTATATGAGAGGAGAAATCATAAATTTAGGTGTATCAGAGCTGTAAAAAATAGTAATTAAAAACAGACGAAAAATATAACCTTAACTTTATAGCGATAAAAAAGCGGAAATAGCGGATGATAGACTGACTATTCATTTCCCTGTTTTTTGAGAAAATATTAACATCCGCAATTGTTTTGTCACGTTCCCTGACAAACGAATTGCATAAATCGAATTTCCTTTCAAGAAATAATAATCTATACTAGCTTCAAAAGAACATACTCATATTTTAGATTCATTTTGAAAAGGTTGGATTGTTTGATCTCTGAGCAGCACTTTTTTGCGACCCAGAGCAGGGCTCAGAGAAGGTTGTGGGTAGAGAAACCACTGGGCAGCTTTTAGGAGATAGATGGACGGTTCCCCTTCAAGCCGTCCAGCGTGTTCTTTAACGTGCACCGGTGTATGACTCTCCTGCACACGCGACCACGGTTTTACATCCCATTTGATCGATAGGTTGGGTTGTTTTACAACTGAGCTGCACTTTTTTTTTTGCACACAGTAGTTTAAATGGCCAGTCAAAATGACCCAAGACTCTCAGAGAAGTTTGGGGTTAGGGCACCCACTGGACGGCTGTTTGGAGATAGATGGATGCCTCCTATCAAGGCCATCCAACATGTTCTTTAATGTGCACAAGGTACGGCTCTTCTCTTCTGCTCACGGTGCCACCGGCTTTAAGTCCTATCCGATGGACGGCGGCCTTTCCAAGCCCATCGGTGGCTCCCTACTGACTGAGAGGAGGGGATGGAGTTTTGCGGAGATGCTATCAACGCTGGTGCAGCTGGGACTCGAACATGAAAACTGTAGATTACAAGCCTAGCGCGCTACCTATTGAGCCCCCTCCCCCAATTTCCGTTCTATTTGATGGATGGCAGAGTTTCCAAGCGACTCAGTGTCACATTTCTGACCTAGGGTGGGTGGGGATTCTGGCCCATGTGGGATTCGAATCTGAGAACTGTAGCTTACCAGCCTGGCGCGCTTGGGGGAAGGAACCCACTGGACAGTTGTTAGAAGTCAGATGGTAACCACCTATCAAGGCCATCTAGCACGTCAAAAGTGACAAAACTCAGTGACTGATTGCACCATTGATATGCCTCAGTCTTATTTTCTACGTTTTAAGACCCTAAAGGAAGATAAGTAGTTTTTAATTTTTTTGTTGTCCCTAAAAACACCTACCTTCCAAAACTTTCATATATGATTCATAAACATCGTTCTTTAAGGTGCACAAGGTATGACTGTCCTCACACGAGTCCTAGTAATACTTTTTTACAGTTTATCAGCTATTCTCGACCTGCCATCCTGCTCTGTGATTTTTATGTATATTTTTAGCATACATATGCATGTATAAATTATGTCCACTATAACTATGTGAATATTACATTGAAATTTTTGAGTTAAGAACAGACCATTTTTAATACCATGTTATATGGGAAATTTCATTTCGAGATACGCTTGGTTTTGCAAGAAATTTTTCATGGCGTATCTCTAGGGAAATCTGTATGTGTGTATATATAATCTACGTAATTTAAATCTTAATCGTAAATTAATGCCTTTAGCGGATGATACTTCAGTCGATCATTTCGATTCATTCTTACCTAGGACTCTATTTAAGAATTTGAAATATGAATTAATGGAACGATACGTAGCTAATCGAATCAAAAGCTCTCTCAGTAAAATAATACAATTCTGCGAGACAATATGGATTTCCGACTAATAAGAGCACTACATTATTAGAAGGTTTTTCGGATGAAGTATGTTGCAATCTAAATAAGGGCAAGTATTTATTTATGGACACTTTTGACGTGCTGGACCACAGTATTTTACTCAAAAATTATATAATGTGGCAATGAGAGAAAGTATTTATAATTAGTTCAAAATAACTTATCCAATAGATATTCTTTAACTAAAGAAAATTACAGTAAAAGTGTCTCTTTCCTAACTTAATATTAATTAGCATTTTTAATTTTACACATATTTATATATCAGGACTTCTTATGTATGAATGTCAATATGTAACCGATGTAGAACAACAATTTGTAACTGCATATATTTAACGTTTGCTGCTGATAAGCTACACCAAACTTCGCAGGGATTTTACTAACATTGTTAATCTAAGTGTTTCTTCTATTTTCTCTATTAACTGTATGCTCCTTCTAAAGAGTATGTTCGTAGCATTTATTCTTACAGTCTAACTCTTAGAACTTTCTATGATCACCTTTATACAGGGTGATTCAAAACTTATCGTTCAAATTTCGTGGGGAGGTAGGGAATACATCAGGAAACCGATTTCACATAGGAAAGTATATCCGCAAATGTACGCATGCGTATGTAGAGGGCGCTGTATGTACCAACCAGTGTACAGCTCGCCCGACCACTCCCGCTGTCATCAGCGATCGCTTGGCCACCCAGGTCACCTGACTTATCGCCCATGGATTTCTTTTTGTGGGGGGCCATGAAATACCATGTGTACGAGACCCCCGTCGACAGTGAAATGGACCATGTTGCACGAATAGTGGCCGCCGCAGGCATTGTCCGTGATATGCCAGGCGTTTTTGAAAATATTCGACGGTCAATGCAACGGCGCTGTGAATCCTGTGTCCGTGTAAATGGTCGCAATTTTGAGCACCTACTGTGAACCTGTACTTTACCTTGTTGGAATAAAAGTCACATTCGTTACCACTTAACTGTACTGTTTCCTTGTGTTCACTTTACTTGTCCATTTTGTTCATGTAGATGACGTTTGCGGACATACTTTCCTATGTGAAATCGGTTTCCTGACGTATTCCCTACCTCGCCACGAAATTTGAACGATAAGTTTTGAATCACCCTGTACATGTATATGGCAAAGGAAAAAATATAAATTCAAAAATTTAAAGAATATCTATCTTCTTATAGGGCCCTAAAAGTTCCTAAATAAACCTAAAGCATGTCGATAGTGCAATCAGTCATTGAGTTCGTGTTCACTTCAAAGGAAGATTGGGTTCCGGCATTCTTATCGAGTAGGTAAATAAGCACCCTATCTTTCGTCGAAGCGAATACGAACTCAGTGACTGATTGCACCATTGACATGCCTTAGTCTTATTTTCTACGTTTTAGGACCCTAAAGGAAGATAAGTAGTTTTTAATTTTTTTGTTGTCCCTAAAAACACCTACCTTCCAAAACTTTCATATATGATTCATAAACATCGAGCATATTTACCCCGTTTTGGAGCCACGTTTGAGGTAGACCACGACATTGGAGACATCACAGGCTTTAATTTGAGATACTCGTTAAAGTCGACCCCCGCGAAAATCTACCACCTACCTTTTATCAGGGGGAATAGTGGGGGTGAAATTCGAAATAATTTACGACCCTCATTATACGAGGTTTCATTTGACACCTAACTCGTAACTGTAGGCCTTCACGTTCCGATGATATAGTAGACGACGTTCAGATTTCCCGATTTTTAGGGGGGATGAAAGCATGGAGGGTCAATTTTTTATAGCCTACGACACTGCCCGTAACACAAGCTTTCTTCGACATATTGCTCGTTAATATCCGCACTCGCGTTCAGGAGCTATATAGGAATAATCATTTTCATATTTCCCCTTTTTCCAGAGGGGAAGAAAGCACAGGAGGTTCAATTTTTCGAAGCCTATGGCATTTCCCCCGTCAGAAACTTTCATTTAACGAATACAGCTTGTTGCTTTCGGTCTTCGAGTTCTGGAGATATAGCCTAAGAATAGATTTCCCATTTCCCCTTTTTTGAGGGGGAAGAAAGCACGGGAGGTCAATTTTTACAGCCTATGACACTCCCCGCGTCATAAGCTTTCATTTTGCACATAAATTATGATGTTTCTCTATCGAGTTCGAAAGATATAACAAAGTTTTGTCAAAACCACATACCGACCAACCGACAAATATCAAAGCCAGAAGCAATAGGAAGACAAGTAATACTGTAAATATAGAGAGTTATTATTAGGATTTCATGTAAATTATAAATTAACGTATCGCAATTAATGCATTTTAACGATAGCGCTTGAATTTCATTTGTTTCCAATGGACACTTCATTTACACTGTATATTTTACTACTCACACTACTCATTAAATGCTAATATACTGAACAAATATTCTGAACAAAGTTTGAGAACAACATAAGCAAGCGAATTACCACTGAGGCTTTCTAATATACACTGCTCACAAAAATTAGGGGATATTTCAAAATGAATATGAAACGATAAAAAAAAAGAAGCATTTGAATTTCAACAATAAGACACAAGAACATCAGAAAAGCAAACGACAAGTCAAAGAATGTTGTTCGATTATGCAAATGAGATGCAAACTCAATTGTCGTGATTGAGTAGCAAGTGATATATTGGTGGGGGTGAACAGAAGCATGTCAAACTGGACGAGAGTGTCACACATTGACTGTTCAATAGGGTGTATGGTCACTCAAGACTGCCAAAACACATTGACAGCGATGGGGCATGGACAGGATCAGAATGTCCAGCAGTTCTTGTGGGATCCTCTGCCACTCTTGCTCCAGGGCAACTTCCAGCTCAAGAAGTGTTGTGGGAGGCATTGGACGGTTTGTCAGACGTCTTCACAGTACATCCCAAGCATGCTCAAAGTGATTCAGGTCTGGAGAACGTGAAGGCCATTCCATGCATTCGATTCCTGCCTCCTGAAGCATGTTGTTGACGAGATGCGCACGGTGGGGCCTTGCATTATCGTCCATGAAAAGAGAGTTGTTTCCAACTGCTCCAGCATAGGGTACACTATAGGGTGCAGGACCTCATCTCGATATCTGACAGCAATCAGCGATCCGTTTCGGATGACGTGGAGGTCGGTACGTCCACCAATGCTGATTCCAGCCCACACCATGATTCCACCACGACCGAAGGAGTCCCTTTCTCGCATGAAACGTGGATTCTCCCGTGTTCCTCGTTCACGCCAGATCAGAACAACACGATGATTGTCAGGCTGCAGACTGAACCGTGACTCATCAGAGAAGAGGACAGTTGACCACTCATTACGGGTCCAATGACGAGCTCATCAGCCCACCTTCTACGGGTTCTACGGTGTTCAGCAGACAACGGAATGCATACCATTGGTCTCCGGGCATGCAGTCCAACACGATGAAGCCGATTTCGTATGGTCTGGGTGCATATCTGTCGTCATTGGCAGCAATAAACTGTCCCTGCAGCTCTGTTGCATTGCATCTTGCCAATAAGGTCACGTAGCGGTCATATCTTGCTATTGTGTCAGATGGGCGACCCTGCCCTCGTCTTCTTCGTATTGTGCCAGTCTCTTGAAAGAGATTCCACAGTCTGCTAATCACGCTTTGGGATGTTCCAAGTGCTGTTGCCACTGTCGTCTGTGTTTGACCAGCTTCATGACTCCAGGCTTCGCATTCGGGCAAATCGTGTTGCAGGGGCATTGCAAGGGCTGGGAAGTTGCAGGATGTGCACTTTCAAGATCAGGGAACGTCCGGATATTCAAGCCCTTTCAGCCTTTTGTATAGTGCATTTTCACCAATGACATCAAAGTTGGTTTTGCATCTCATTTGCATAATCGAACAACTTTCTTTGACTTGTTGTTTGCTTTTCTGATGTTCTTGTTTAATAAAAAAAATCAAATGCTTCTTTTTTTATCGTTTCATATTCATTTTGAAATATCCCCTAATTTTTGTGAGCAGTGTATTTAAATTCTCACAATGCGACCGAACTTTTGTGTCCAAAAATTTCCTTTTAAAAAGAAATTGTTAAGATCTAGTTTAAAAGCAGATTTACAGTTCTTTTTTTTTTCAAAATACACTGGTGGAAATTGAAAAAAACGGTACCCCGTCAAAATAGCCCAAGACTAAATAGCCCCGAAAAAAAAAAAAAGAGCCCCGACAAAATAGCCTATTCTAAAATAGCCCAAGACTAAATAGCCCCGAAGAAATAGCTTAGCCTATTTAAAATCCAAAGTAAAAACCCAACTTGCGCGTCGGAAAACGCGCGTAATATGTCTTCCTATATTTTGGTAAAATGAAGGTAACTTTGCAACAAGTTGCGTTGAGTGCATCTATAATTAGAAATATTATAGTAACAAATGAGTCACGTGACAGGCACATGGCTCACCGGTAGGCGGAGCCATGTGATTTAGTTTTAGTATTAAAACCAATGCTTCTAGTTTAGCTTCTAGTTTTAGTTTTTTGTTCGCACGTGGCGCACGTGTGTCTTGCGGGAGTCGTTGCAAGAGATCTCTAACGGAAATAAGTAAGTTATTTTAATATCTATTTTACCGGATGCGTTTATTTATTGATATAATATAGAACTATTTAATAGATATTAACTGATAATCCGTTATTATTTGTGTTTTGCAAGAAAAATGGAGAAAATCTCGTCGCAAAAAGGAAAAGATCTGCTGCTGAAAGATGGTCATCGATATCGCAAGGCTAGGGAAAACCGGGATGAAAGTACATCGTGGAGGTGTGTAGTTCCGACTTGTAAAGGGCGTCTAAGAACATTGGGTGCTGACTTCCGGGTCGTGACGGAACACACAACCATGCGCCAAATCCAGCTAAAAATCAGGCATTGAAATGCGTTTCTGAAATGAAACATAGAGCACAGAGTGCTGTGGAGAAGCCTAGGCAAATATATCAAGCCTGCACAAGTGGAATATCTTTGAAAGCATCAATTCAGCTTCCAAATTATATTGCCTCCCAGAGAGCAATAGAACGTATACGAAAAAAAACGAATCTTCCATATCCAAATCCTGCAAGTGTTGCCAATATTGCAATTCCAGTTCATCTTCAAAGTACCACAAGAAACGAAAATTTTATTCTGTGGGATTCTGGAGAAAACATCCTGATCGAATTCTAATGTTCGGCACTGAGGAAAATTTGAGAATATTTTAACAGAATCATCATTGGTTTGTTGATGGCACGTTTAAAGTATCACCTGAACTGTTTTTTCAATTATTCACGATACACGGACTAATAGAAAAGTGTTGTATTCCACTGATATATGTATTGTTAAGAAATAAAAGTGAAGCAATATATGTTCGCGTATTTCAGAAACTATTACAGTTGAAGGAAACTTTAAATCCAACAAGTGTGTTAAGTGATTACGAGAAAGCGGTTCAAAACGCCGTGCAACAAGTTTTTAATAACACAGAAGTTGTTGGCTGTTTGTTTCATTTGGGACAGTGCTTATGGCGAAAAGTGCAAGAACTGAATTTAGCGGAACTTTATGTAAATAATGAAAATGTGCGCGATATATGAAAATGTGCGCGACTTTATGTAAATAATGAAAATGTGCGCGACTTGGGGCTATTTAGTCTTGGTCGCGCACATTTTCATTATATAAAAATGTTGTTTGCGTTGAGTTTTGTACCGGTACATGATGTTATAGGAGTATTTGAAGAATTAATTGAAAAATGCCCAAACGAACTAGACCCCATTATCGATTACTGGGAAGATACATATATAGGACGAATAAGACGCAATCGCCGAGCAAACCACGATTTGCAATACACATATGTAATGTTCATGAGCACGTTGTCAATGGTCTTCCGAGGACAAATAATTCGGTAGAAGGGTGGCATAGGGCATTCCAGCAAACTGTAGATTGCCATCATCCATCCGTCTACAAACTCATCGACCATTTCCGAAAAGAGCAGGATATGGTAGAAATCCGCTTAACCCGTCTTGCTGCAGGTATTCGCAACCTAGATGCTAGCAAAACTAAATATGTGCAACTGAATCGGCGCCTGGAAGCATTAGTGGAAAATTATGCAACTATGGAACATATGGACTTTCTTCGTGGCATTTCACATAACCTTGAAATGTAATTTTTGTAAAGAATGTGGCAAGGAACACAAACCTTAAAGACTTGTAAAGAATTACCAAACCATATTTAGAATTTTTATTTATATATCTGTATACAATTTTTAAAATACGAAATTTAGAATTTAAATAGGCTAAGCTATTTCTCCGGGGCTATTTTGTTGGGGCTATTTAGTCTTGGGCTATTTTAGAACAGGCTATTTTGTCGGGGCTGTTTTGTCTTGAGCTATTTTGACGGGTCACGGAAAAAAACAATACGCATAAGGAATTCCTTTTGGAACGTCATAGGTTAATAGCATTGGGCAACAAATTTTCGTAAAAGTCATGTCTCTGTGATAAAAGTAGCCATTTCTTAAAGATTTCAAGGTGCTAAATACGAATATGACATTGAAAATGCAAAACTGGCTACGATTTCTGAGAAATTCAAAGAAATTTTTCTCATATAATAGAGTAATACATACATATGATATGTATGGATAACACTCTACTTCTACTTCCGACGTCGCTTTACCCGTCGCTTGTACAGCTGCTCAGTATCATCTCTGGCGAGCATCCAACAGTAGTCAGCCAACATTGAAGTGAACCAGTTTCCCTGGTATCGTTTCTCCATCGTTGCAATGTTCTCATCCCGTGACCCGTCAAAATAGCTCAAGACAAAACAGCCCCGACAAAATAGCCTGTTCTAAAATAGCCCAAGACTAAATAGCCCCGGAGAAATAGCTTAGCCTATTCAGTTGCACATATTTAGTTTTGCTAGCATCTAGGTTGCGAATACCTGCAGCAAGACGGGTTAAGCGGATTTCTACCATATCCTGCTCTTTTCGGAAATGGTCGATGAGTTTGTAGACGGCTGGATGATGGCAATCTACAGTTTGCTGGAATGCCCTATGCCACCCTTCTACCGAATTATTTGTCCTCGGAAGACCATTGACAACGCGCTCATGAACATTCCATATATGTATTGCAAATCGTGGTTGTGCTCGGCGATTGCGTCTTATTCGTCCTATATTATGTATCTTCCCAGTAATCGATAATGGGGTCTAGTTCGTTTGGGCATTTTTCAAGTAATTCTTCAAATACTCCTATAACATCATGTACCGGTACAAAACTCAACGCAAACAACATTTTTATATAAGCACGCACATTTTCATTATTTACATAAAGTTCCGCTAAATTCAGTTCTTGCACTTTTCGCCATAAGCACTGTCCCAAATGAAACAAACAGCCAACAACTTCTGTGTTACTAAAAACTTGTTGCACGGCGTTTTGAACCGCTTTCTCGTAATCACTTAACACACTTGTTGGATTTAAAGTTTCCTTCAACTGTAATAGTTTCTGAAATACGCGAACATATATTGCTTCACTTTTATTTCTTAACAATACATATATCAGTGGAATACAACACTTTTCTATTAGTCCGTGTATCGTGAATAATTGAAAAAACAGTTCAGGTGATACTTTAAACGTGCCATCAACAAACCAATGATGATTCTGTTCCAATATTCTCAAATTTTCCTCAGTGCCGAACATTAGAATTCGATCAGGATGTTTTCTCCAGAATCCCACAGAATAAAATTTTCGTTTCTTGTGGTACTTTGAAGATGAACTGGAATTGCAATATTGGCAACACTTGCAGGATTTGGATATGGAAGATTCGTTTTTTTTCGTATACGTTCTATTGATCTCTGGGAGGCAATATAATTTGGAAGCTGAATCGATGCTTCCAAAGATATTCCACTTGTGCAGGCTTGATATATTTGCCTAGGCTTCTCCACAGCACTCTGTGCTCTATGTTTCATTTCAGAAACGCATTTCAATGCCTGATTTTTAGCTGGATTTGGCGCATGGTTGTGTTCCGTCACGACCCGGAAGTCAGCACCCAATGTTCTTAGACGCCCTTTACAAGTCGGAACTACACACCTCCACGATGTACTTTCATCCCGGTTTTCCCTAGCCTTGCGATATCGATGACCATCTTTCAGCAGCAGATCTTTTCCTTTTTGCGACGAGATTTTCTCCATTTTTCTTGCAAAACACAAATAATAACGGATTATCAGTTAATATCTATTAAATAGTTCTATATTATATCAATAAATAAACGCATCCGGTAAGATAGATATTAAAATAGCTTACTTATTTCCGTTAGAGATCTCTTGCAACGACTCCCGCAAGACACACGTGCGCCACGTGCGAATAAAAAACTAAAACTAGAAGCTAAACTAGAAGCATTGGTTTTAATACTAAAACTAAATCACATGGCTCCGCCTACCGGTGAGCCATGTGCCTGTCACGTGACTCATTTGTTACTATAATATTTCTAATTATAGATGCACTCAACGCAACTTGTTGCAAAGTTACCTTCATTTTACCAAAGTATAGGAAGACATATTACGCGCGTTTTCCGACGCGCAAGTTGGTTTTTTACTTTGGATTTTAAATAGCCTAAGCTATTTCTTCGGAGCTATTTAGTCTTGGGCTATTTTAGAATAGGCTATTTTGTCGGGGCTTTTTTGTCGGGGCTATTTAGTCTTGGGCTATTTTGACGGGGTACCTTCTCATCCATAACC
The DNA here is from genome assembly GCA_038380435.1 of Ryuthela nishihirai. NCBI lineage: Eukaryota > Metazoa > Arthropoda > Arachnida > Araneae > Heptathelidae > Ryuthela > Ryuthela nishihirai. The sequence continues at coordinate 16,381,281 of JAWZYU010000001.1, read as the reverse complement.
ATGCCGCAGTTGTCAAGGAAAAACTCTAAGTGGGAATGGAGAATGTGGATCTTTAAGGACATATTGCAGCCAAGTTTGTGATACAGAGACAACATGTCCTTAACCAGTTTCTTGTAGTTGTCTGCCCTGACATTCCCGAGGAATTTAGTTGACACCAGACGAAACGCGTCCCAAGCCTTTTTCTCGTCACCCTGAAGCAGGTTGTCGAACATCTGCTCTCTGAACAGCTCGCGGATCTGAGGACCCACAAAAATTCCCTTTTTAATTTTCGCTTCACTGAGTCGAGGGAATTTGTTAGCCAAGTACTTGAAAGCTGATGCAGTCCAGTCCATGGCTTTTAAGAAGTATTTCATCACACCTAGTTTGATGTGTAGGGACGGATTGCAGGATTTTGTGCATTTCTGCCAGTGCTGGGTGTTCCACATTCTTCTCTCCGACCATCAGAGATGTCGTCTGAGGCCAGTTTCTCTTCACGTAGTACAAAATCTTTGCTTGGCTGTCCCATTCACATAAGAAACAATAGTACTTCATATATCCCAGCTGCAAACCCATCAACAGAGCCACTACCTTCAAGTCACAACAGAGATATCAGCCATACTTGCTGTATTAAAGACAGTTCAACAGCTGTTTTAGGTTGTCTTAGGTTTTTTTCATGTAGACGACGTGTCCGACAGGAATGGATGGAAGTCTATTTCCATTATACAGCAACATTGCTTTGAGACTCAATTTCGAGGAGTCTATGAATAGTCGCCTTCTTGAGGGTCATGTTTGATTCCGATGTCATTCATCAGACCATCTACATCGGAGCAGAACACAATGTAATCTTCTTTTCTGAAAGAAGATGACCTTGTTTTTCTAGGTAAGGTGCAAACTGTTCATGACAAGTTCGGAACGAAGTCACTAGCACATTTTTTTTGAGAAGATTCCATTTAAATCTTCATCCAAGTAACTCTGCTTTGTCCTTGGACAGCTCCAGATCGCGAACAGGATCGTTCATTTCTTTTTCGGTGAGAATGTGTGGCACAGATGACACACCGTGGCAGATGTATGGATCATCATTAGACACCAAAGGATGTGGAGAACCCGACGTTCGTTCGCTTCCCTCGTCATCATCTGAATCTATGGAAAATTCTTTTGGAGGTTTGGGAATGGGAAGGCATTCGCCATGCGGAAATGGTCGGAAAGCAGATTGTATATTCGGAAACGCTATTTTACACTTCTTCTTCTTTGTGATGCCTCCAGAAACAGGTGGCACCATGCAGAAGTAGCAATGATTTGCGTGATTACTTGGCTCTCTCCAAACTATAGGAACAGCAAACGGCATCATCACTTTTTCCCCTTTCAGCCACTTCGGAAGATTCCTTGCACACGTACTGCAGCATACGTGTGGGGCTCAGGCCTTGTCCTGGTCCCCTATCTTTCATCCAAAATAAAACTCATACGCCACTTTCACTATTGGAGTGATGGCCCTTTTCACTTTCCCATAAATGTAACAAAATATATCTGAACTATTAACACAGTTAAGAGGCACTACCACTGCTTGATTAAAACTGCAAGGATCACTTGTGTTGTACTTATGACTCAGGGGTTAACGGGAGTCGCTGAAAAGACTTGCTCACCCTACTAGATGTCGCCTACGATTAACGATTCTACAACTAACGATGCATCTTTTGTCCCCGATCGTAAAGTTGCAATGTCATGACTCAACTACATTGCATCAGACAATGGGTTGGGTTGGGTTGTTTTACCTCTGAGCGGCACTTTTTTGCACACCATGGGCTAGCCAGGTCACATGGACCCCGAAGGCTCAGAGAAGGTTGGGGGAGGGGACCCACTGGAACAGCTGTTGGGAGACAGATGGTAGCCTCCCGTCAAGGCCATCCAGCGTGTTCTTTAACGTGCACAGGGTATGGCTCTCCCGCACACGGGGCCACGGCTTAACGTCCCATCCGACGCACGGCGGCCTTTCCAAGCCCATCGGTGTCCCCTACTGACCGTGGGCAAGGCGGGGAATTTTGCGGAGATAAATCTCAACGCTGACCCAGCTGGGACTCGAACCTGGGAACTACAGATTACGAGCCTGGCGCGCTACCGACTGAGCCACCCCGCCCCTGCATCAGACAATGATGCAATACCTCCAGGGCTTGTGTGTATGGCGGACTGATGCAATGCAACGCAATATGTTGCAATCTGGAGTTTAACATACAGCTTTGTGAAATAGTTACATATGTACTTAATGCGGACTGAGTCGTGCATACATGACCATCTCTGTCTCTTCTAAGTCTGCCATTCTTCCTTCCAATGAACAACTCGATAAATTCTGACTTCAAAGTCTAAACAAGAGCCAATCGATAAATTTTATTGTCGTTTTCGTGTTCAGCACCTCGAAATTAGTAATGATTGGCTATTTACATTTCAAAGTCTTTTTGTGTGTAGCCCAGTGTAGTTAAGGGCAAAAGAAACCGTTATCCAAGATTGAAATTTATTGGATGAAATAATGACGTCACTGAGGACGACAACATGCAAATGTACGCAGCGTGTATTTAACGACTAGGGCATGAAGAATGAAATTATTCATCTTGTGTCGTGTTGTTCAGTGCTCTTTGAAGAAGCTACCATGCCTGGATGACGCAGGCACAAAACATTTGTTCAGTTAGCGGAGTTTGAGCGAGGTCGTATAGTGGGTCTTTGTGAAGGAGGTTGGTCTTTTCTTCAAATTGCACACCGCGTTGGACGAGAGGTAGTGGTACGATGGTGACGTCGATAGTCAGAAGAGCATTCACACACTCGCAGATGTTGTTCTGGACAACACAGAGTTACGGACGCTCGAGAGCATTGGCGTATCAGGAGGGCGGTGGTGGCAGAGTGGCTTCTGTGGCATCACGAATTCGATCCTCTGTCGTATCAAGGGTGTCTATAAGAATGATACGCAAGCGTCTTTTGGAAGCAGGACTACTGGCATGCATGTTACTGGCATGGTTATCACTGTCACCTCGTCACTGTCGAGCACGTTTGCAGTGGTGTCAAGAATGAGTTCATTGGAGGAAAGAATAGCATTCTGTGGTCTTCAGTGATGATAGTCGATTTTGCTTAGTAGTGTCTGATGGATGTTTACACGTCTGAAGGCGACAAGGTGAGTGGCTTCTTTCATCGTGCATTCATCAGCGACACACAGGGCCCACTCCTGGCATCGTGGTGTGGGGAGCGATTAGCTATCACTGTCGTATGTGTCTGTGTTTGTACAGGGTACACTGAATAGCAATGCATACGTCAGCGACATCGTACAGCCGATCGTCCTGCCATATTTGAGTGTAATCCCCAAAAAATATATTCCAGCAGGATAACGCCCGCACACACTCCACCCGGGAAACTCAACATGCTCTTCAGGCAGTGCGCCAATTCCCTTCGCCAGCACGCTCTCCGGACTCCATCGAGCATGTCTGGGACTGGATCGAACAAAGTCTCTTCCGTGGACCGCGGCAGGCAACGACCATCGCTGAATTAGACGTCAATTTGAAAGCGCATGGAATAGCATCCCCCAGCGTGATATCCAGCATTTGTACGACCGATTGCATGCCAGATTGAAAGCTTGTATTGCTGCTCGAGGAGGTTCAACACCTTATTAAAATGTGCCTTCTGTAAAATGTAATACTCATTGAAAGGTAAAATAAACATTGAATCACTTCACACATGTGATCACTGTCCTTTCTCAACTAGTTTTTTCTACTAAATAAATCTCATAGATTACGCTTCAATTGTTAATGGTTTTCCTTTTTCAATTTTCGCCAGTGTAATATATGGTAATTCTTTAGAGCAGTTATGGTGTAATGGTGTTAAATATGGATACAGTGTACCCCTCCCCCACTTAAAATATAGCATGGTATTTTGCAAGATTAAAAAAAATTATTTTCTTCAGATTAAAAAATATATGGTTTTGATATTTATATTAATCAAATTTTACTGTTGATATGTTTTCCATTTCGATTGATATTGTATTCAAGTTCCAGACATACTCTATAATTTTAGATCTTCCCCGATTATAATAATAACAGTAATAAATCTTGCTTATGTCTTGACCTTACACCATTTTGTGGTGTAATGTCACACCATAAATTGGCGTAACATTGCACTTTTTTCACAGTGTACTGTGTGCACAAAAGTGGAATCGAATCTAACAATTCTACAACAGAATAAAACAGTTAATTGAATAAATTTGCAGTTTCCATCGTAATTTTCATTGAGGGAAGCATTCAAAGTAAAACAATTCATTGAAAGTAAACACTAAGCATTCATCAGTAAAGCAGTGGAAGAGCAATGCTGGTTACTACTGTATACTCCTATATTCTGCTGAAAGGAACTTCTCACAAAATAAATGGTTACGTTTGTGGGTTCCTGGTACTTGGAATAGAAACGTTACATGTATAATATACTTTTTACATTTGTTGAAAATCCCAGATAGCAAACAGAAAACTCAGAGTCGAGTTGAAAATTATCATATCGTTGATTATACAGATAGGATTACGGTGTCAGATTTTATCAAAGGACAGTCTTCGAGGAACCCCAGATGCATCATCTGAATGTGACACTGAGAAAAGCAGAGCTCAGAAAACGAAAGATAACACATCCTCGAGTGATGTCAATCCCGCTTGACAACAGGGACCATGGAAACAAAGAGGGAACCAACAGCTCAGAAAGAAATCCGCAAAGACTGCAAACGAATGCGAATGTCTTCCGGCAACTCTTCAAGCATCGTTCTCCTTTCCTTATTTATTTTAAAGTCGGATAATAGATTCTCTTCCGAGAGAAAGTTGACAGCATGCATTGTCATTGCTATTTATATGGTAAACGAGCTTCATTGATATTGAAATCTTGTAATCGTTTCCTGTTGATTTATTTCTAAAACAGATTCCTTACGCGATAAAATAACGGACTGAAAGGCTCATTTCTTTTTCCTACACTCGTTGAGCAAAATTATGCTTTCCACTTCTAAAGAAATTGTAAGTAACGACGAAATATGCATGATTGAATTTATCTGTCTGTTTCACTAGACAAGTTTGAGATTTTATCTCTTACCAATCAAGATCAACCGATGGTGCCCAATCAGAGTAAACGATCAAGAGCTTATATATATAACATAAAATAAGATAAAAGAATACGCATACGTATATCTTCTCACAAAATAAAACTAAGCGGGACCTTGTTAGAGTTAACATACTCTAACGTAAGGAGCATGTCTTAAGAAACAGTTCCCTCTCTGGGCATATGTATATGGAGAAGGAATTGCTCCTTCTCTGGATAGAAGTGTGTGGAGAAGAAACAGCTCCTTCTCTTGACAGATGTGCATGGAGAACAAAATTTAAACGTCTGGTTGGAATGAAGCAGCTATTGATTGCTTAAAGATTTCGTACCTGTGCAAAACCTATTCGAATAGGTGATTGTTTCTAAAGATGGAATACCATTTAAACAGATTTTAACACTGTGAGGGATTGTGTTTTAAACTGTTTCAAAATTGAACAAATATTTAAATATTTAACGTTCACATTCTAGATGGGTCTGGGAGACTCATTGGATAGTGAGCCAGGCTCGCAATCTGCAGTTACCAGGTTCGAGTCCCACTTGTGCCAGCGTTGAGGTTTATCTCCGTGAAATCCCTGTCCTCGGTCAGTAGGGGTCACCGATGGGCGTAGAAAAGTCGCCATCCGTCGGATGGGACGTAAAGCTGTGAACCAGTGTGTATGACAGCCTAATCTCGTGAACGTTGAGGACCACACTGGATGACGGTGACAGGAGGCTTCTATCTGTCTCCTAACAGCTGTCGTCGGTTCACTACTTTCTCTGACCCCTCGAGGTTCTTATGACCTCGTCATTTAGCTCACTATGTGCAAAAAAAGTGCTGCTCAGAGGTAAAACCAACCAATCCACACTATAGATTTTATGATAAAGCATTTGTATTCATCCCATATGCGATTACTCTCTCGAGTGAGATTAATTGTAATATTAGTGTTTAGAATATGATCTATCTCTTTTAATTTTATTTCAAGATCTTTATAAATTTGAAATAAACGCCAGGATCAAATACAATGTAATTCTACATATGAGTTTTATTGAATAATAATAATGACAGCAGTCTAAGAGAATGTTGGGACCATGCCTGTGATGTAATTCGAAGATATGTTTTAGATTCCCCCAACATCTCTTCGTTACTCAAGCAGACTATACCATTCAATGACATATATGCTTAATCCCCCATATGTATCCAGCCAGGGCCAGATCTAGGGTGGGTAAGGGACCATATCCCACCCCTTCAGAATACTAGTAAGGGTAATAGAGGCAAAAATTATTAAGCTAATTTTTCATGCATTTTTCCAGAAAAAATTTTAAGACCTTAAAAATGAGGGTGATATATTACACTTCATTGGAAATCAACCCTTTTACATTTATCCCGTTTATTTGTGTTTCTTGCTCCCCTACCCTGTATTTTTTCTAGATTTGGGCCTGTGTACAGCCATAGGTTACAAGATCCACTATATACTTTATTTGTACTATGTACTTTATTTGTCCATACATACGTATCTATCATGAGCAATAACTGCTGCATTTAGCGACTGCAGCTTAATTCTAATAGGGTTCTGTTTGACATTGCCTGCCTACCTCATTATAAATCAGCTAATATTTTCTTTAAGTCTTTGGCGCACTATTCATAATCATATTTGCTAATCTTTAGTTCTGTATGAGTGACTGAGGATAATTGATAGATTATGCAGCATCAAACTAACGCAAACTGGTTAAGGCGCTCCAAGTGTTGTTCAAAGGTAGATAAGGACACAAAAATTCGATCTAGATACATTATAACCTGCTCTGATTTTTATCCCATCAAAACATTGTCGAATAATCTCTAAAATTGTCAGAGTCGAGTTCTTCAAGCAAAAGCGGACTAAAGTAAATTCGTACAGGTTATTATGGCTAACAAATGCTGTCTTCTCTCTGCCAGTATCCATTTATTTATTTATTTATTTATTCATTCAACGTTACAGATATTTGAGAGGTCCTTATACAGGCTTTCTCAATATACATATTTTTAAAAATAATTAACTATAATACTTTTTTAGTTAATTTTCATTTTACTCTTTTTGTTTTTGTTTATTTATTTATTTATTTATTTATTTATTTACTTTTTAGATTCTGTTCCATAAATCTGTAGAGATTAGAAATTCAAATAAAATTTTATAAATTTTAATTTTAGAATTAAAATTTTTCTGGTTCAAAATTAAGTCAGTTCTAATCTCCTGAAACCCATGTTCCTCTAGTGATTTAAAGAATTTTATCCTTTGAGTTGTGTTGTTTATACAGTTAAGTAAAATGTGATGAATTGTTTCGGGTACGTTACAATTTTTGCAGTTTGGAGAGTTTGAAAGTTTAAGATAAAATTTTGTTTGATTTAACATTGCTGTATTTGTTCTAAGTCTATAGAGGATATTCAATTGTCTTCTTGTAAACGGCAGATTTTGAATATAATTAATATTTTTTGAAAGAACGTATCTAAAGTTGTTATTTTTTAATGATGCTTCAATTTGAAAGAATTGTTCGGTCAATTTAAATTCTATTTTTTTAATATTATTTATAGTGTTATAAAAATTGAAGCAGTTGCTAATTTTGTTAAGTTCATGAGCATTTTTTGCTAATCCATCAACAAATTCATTTTCAATGATCCCTATATGACTAGGGATCCATTGAATTGTAATTTGATTATTTTTGAACTGTTTGTTAAATGTATTAAGTTTTGATAGTTTGTAAATGTAAATATTATAGTCTGATTGGTATAATTCTTGCTGTAATATTTGTATGGCTACTTTGGAGTCCACAAAAACTGCAATTTTACAATTATTTAAGTCATTTAAAATCCAATTAAATGTTTCTATTATTGCTATTAATTCTGCATGTATTATTGAAGTATTCTGAGGTAATTTAAAAACTGTAGAAAATTTATCTTGAGGAACAAAAAATGCAGCTGTAGAGGATCCACAAACTGGTAGTACAGATCCATCTGTAAAAATGTTGAGGTGCTTTTTATATTTTTCTGATTGAAAATTTTTAAAAATTCTGAATGCTGCTTCAGGTGGAATATTCTTTTTAGATGTTATTAGAGGAATTTCACTAAACATTTCGGGTTTTTCATAACACCAATCAGGTATGAGATCTGGCAAGTCTCCTTTTAATAATTTTCCTAAATTTACATTAAAAAATTCATGTATAATTATATTATTTTGAAGATTTTTAATTAAGGGATTATTATTAAAGTTTTTGTAAAAGGGATGGTTAGGAAGTTTGTAATGTAATCTAAGAATATATTTTAGAAGTAGAATTTTTTGTCGAATTTCAAAGGGTGTAATTGCCGTTTCTGCTATAATAGAAATTGTTGGACTAAATTTCGGTACTCCAAGTGCAATTTTAATGCACTGCTTTTTAATTGAGTTTAATTTTTTAAATTTTGTGTTTAAAGCACCTTGAATAAATTCAAGTCCATATTCGATTTTAGAACGTATTAAATTTTTATAAAGTGTAATTAGATAGAATTGATTCGTTCCTCCATTTTTAAAGGTAAAGAATTTTTTAAAAAATTATTAATTTAAGACCAGAATTATAATTTTTTTCCAAATGAGAGTTCCAGTTCAATCTGGAGTCAAGGTTGATTATTAAAAATTTTCCCTGATAGAGTAAAGGAAGTTTTTCTTTATTAATTTGTAAAGTAAAAGTAGGAATAAATTTTCGCCTTTTAAAGAAGGGGATACAAAATGATTTTTGATTTTTTAACATTAATTTCCAAGTGCCATTTTTGGCAATATTCTTATAGTAAATTTATTTTTGTTTGTAGATTCCTTTGTAAACGTTTTTCCAGATACATGTTCAGGGAACTGAAATACTAGGTCTAGGATAGTTGGTTCATAATCTCGCCAATGAGAGGTAGGAGGTGCGAATCTAGTATGGTTCGTGCGTTCAACGAGCGATAATCCACAGAGAAACGGTAAGAATCGTCCTTCTTCTTCACTGGTACCACTGGAGAAGTAAACAGTGAAGTTCTCTCCCTGATTAACCCATTATCTAGCATTTCCTTGATCTGCCTGTCCAGTTCACTTTGCAATGCATACGGCGCTTGCCTGACAGGGCGATGGGGATCCAAATGAATTTCGTGCTGTACTGCTCTAGTTCCAGTAATTTTACTAATGTCTCTTGCAGAAACATCGTGATTCGTCATTAATAACTGTCCCACTTTCTTCCTGTGCTCTGATAGAAGATGTTCTAAATCAAAGTCTGTCAGCGTAATTGGGACATTGAGACTTTTCGTTTTCCCTTTCACTCTATTCTTCTCACTCAAAATGTTCCTTTCCTCTAATTCCTCAACCTTAGCTGTCATAATATTCTTGTTCACACAACGTGGTGCTTGGGATACGTTATCCACTCTAACATTAAAATATCACTCCTTGCTTATCTTATTAATCGACCTATCCATTCGATATTCTCCATGATCCAAATTATAAATGGGCTTTGCCAAAATAGTTGCTCAACTCTAGACTCCATACATGCCACTAAAACATTTTCTCCGTGTGGGAAGGGGTCGGAGTCTTATTTAATAACATACTTATTTAATGATCGTCTTCGGTCATTTAATTCGATTCACTTAATGCGTCATCATCATCTAGGGCTTGCCTGGGGTGTTGACTCGTGTTTGGGGTTTTGTCTCAGTCTGCACGGGGTAAGACATCGTGAAATTGTGTTACACTGCTCTCTACCTCTAGTGGGTGCCTTCTTCAAATATCCCGATTCCAAGTCCAATCTCAGTCTCTAGACTTTAAAATGCCGATCCTAATGAGAGAACGTTGGTACTCCATGCCTGTGACGATATTAATAGTTAATATTAGTTATTATGTTAAAATTCTCTCCAATGTCCAAATCAATAACATAAATTGAGTGCCCAAATCTCTCACCATCCAACTCAATTTCTGCCGAATATTTCCCTAACACAGGAAGCTCTTTACCATTAACTCCTGTTAAGTCAATTTTTATAGGGAATATTTTGTTAAATAATTTCTTCTTCACTCTTCGAAAGTTGGATCTCGCCATCGTTCTTCGATAGCTCGAGTATTCTATATTGTTGAGGAAGTTGCTGCTTCTTACAGTGAAGTCTCCAGCAGGAAGTATGCCGAAGTCTCCGGCTTGGGCGTCTACTGCCTCCCCACACTGCACTACCTGCCTCTATACCTGGTACGCTAAAAGCTGTACTCTCTGCTTAAGCTCACTCGCAGTCGGAACCTCTATCGTTATGCGTCTAAAAATACAAGACGAAAAAGACTCTGCTGAATGGGACATCACTGCATGTATATTTCCGTGACATCATTTGTTTTTCTGTTGATACTACCTGCAAAAGGTAGATGGGGAATCGTTGTCTGCCGCTTGGACATTAGTCTCTAAACTTCTTTATGATGTGGCTACATGCCAACTTTCAGTATTTCAATTACATTGTTTGAGCTTTACGACATTGTTAGCCATGTCGCCTGCTGGATTGACTTGCACTCTTGATGGGAACCTCATGTTTTATGAGCGTTCCTTTCCATTTGCACAGTTGTTTGTCGATGTGTTCCATTATTCCGATGTTTATCATACGTACTCGATGGCTTGACAAACACTTTTATCTTGGTCAACAGGGCCAACTGATGTCTCAGCTGCAATCTGTTTATCACTCGCTCACCATCAGACGTTGCTGGTGAAAGTGGCGAAAACAAGTAAGAGGTGGGGGAGGAGATCTATGATGGCTGCGACCGTGGCCGAGGGAATCATACCCTGCGCACCCAAAGCTACTAAGCAGCGTGAGTTCATGTGCAACATAAGCATTAGTTGTACCCCACTTCGCAGCCATCTCAGCAAACATAAGCTTTTCTTTCTCCAAATACGCTAAAGTAATGTTTGAATGCCCTTATTAATATGCGTAGTGCATGACCATGCAATGGACAACGCAAACGGGTGGATTGGAATCAAAAGTGTTATTATTCCATTTTCCCTCTGATATAAACAACCACAGAGAAAAGCATTCGGTTGTTTTACCTCTGAGTGGCACTTTTCTTTCTCACACAATGGGCTAAACGACCAGCTCATCAGAGCCTCATGGACTCAGAGTTGGTTAGGTGAAAATCATCCAATGGACAACAGTTAGGAGACAGATGATAGCCTCCCGTCAAAACCATTCAATATGTTCTTTAACATGCAAGGAGTCATGTATCGTGACCAGATTTCTTGAAATCCCGACATATGTCAGGGTCAGTTCCCAACCGCCATATTCTTCATCGTGTTGGTTTTAGCATCCCCTTCACCCACACTTCCATCTTTTCTCTCTCCCACGCTCGCGCCGGAAAGAGAACCGCCTGCAGGACTCCCTATTAAAGGAATTGGTGCCAGATAAGGGTGCCTTCTGGGAAAAGATGTCCAACAAAGGTAACGATATGGCAAGCTCCTGACCACACAGATACCTTCCGACACTAGTGAACCAATCACCAGACCCCACGTGAACTGAAACTCCCAATTGCAGTGTGCACAAAGAGAAGGGCTAAGAACTTTTATCTTCTTTCAACGTTAACGGTGGGTGCCGGACATCTCTAGTGTGCGGCTCAGAAAAGTTAAGGACAGAATCCCTGATGAGGCACAGAGTTTGAGTCCAGCGAGCCAGCCCTGGCGAGTGGAGCTAAAATTACACTGTGTTCTTCACGATCATTGATCACGATCATTGACGATCTCACGATTATTGAGACTAGATACTGTCATATATTTCTACTCTGGTCACCCCCTCGTTTTTTGTTAAAGAAATATCTGTCTCCTCCTTCCAGATTGAGACCTTTGTAACGGTTCACTGGAGATCCCTGTACCTGCCTCATGAAGAAAGAATATTGTATCATTTCTGGTTAAAAATGGGGGTGGCTCAGTCGGTAGCGCGCCAGGCTCGAAATCTGTAGTTCCCAGGTTCGAGTCCCAGCTGGGTCAGCGTTGAGATTTATCTCCGCAAAATTCCCCGCCCTGCCCACTGTCAGTAGGGGACACCGATGGGCTTGGAAAGACCGCAGTCCGTCGGATGGGACGTTAAGCCGTGGCCCCGTGTGCGGGAGAGCCATACCCTGTGCACGCTGGATGGCCTTGACGGGAGGCTACCATCTGTCTCCCAACAACTGTTCCAGTGGGTCCCCTCCCCCAACCTTCTCTGAGCCTTCGGGGTCCTTGTGACCTGGCCATTTAGCCCATGGTGTGCAAAAAAGTGCCGCTCAGAGGTAAAACAATCCAACCCTGGTTAAAAATGTAATTAATGGGAATGTCTTGGTTCTGTAGTTACCAGGTATATATTTTTATCTCTGCACTGAGGTCCAGTGGGTAAAATATCTCTGGTGAGAAAAGATTAACCTGCTAAATAAAGCCAGCTAATAAATTAAATATTGTGGCATCAGGCCCACTTTCCGGGAATGCTGAGCCTGATGAAATCACAACGCTTTGTCATTTCCCCTGTCCCTCATTTTTTATAAGTTTGCTCCTAATATCTAGCTACCCCAAAACACTCAGAGGTGGTCACGACATATATTATAGCTTTCGTTTAAATTGGTTTATAATTTTTCAGGATATCAGAACATCAATAGTTTATTCATTTTTATTGCGCTAATTCTTTTCTCCTTTTGAAAAATTATCATCTACCAAATCTTTGGGAAGAACGTTTGACAAGCGATCTCAGTGTAATTAATCCACACAAGATTTGCGAGGGTGGCAAGAACTCACAGAAATAGAAATTAAAGATCAAGAGCTGATGTGTATTCGCATTTTATGCTTAAAGGAACATTATTGAAGTATTTTAATTCAATAATTAAAAGTGCTAGTGATAAGCTAAAAATTACTGTTTATTTTCCATAATTCGTTGTCCTTTCTGTGATTCATATTCCCCATGAGAGAGCAAGACTCTCAAAATCCGAAAAACCTCTCTAGTTCAATCAATCAGTACAGGCCGCCATCATTGTCTTCGTAGGCCCATCCATGTATCATAGCTCCTTCTTTCTCCCAATACTACGAAAAAAGTCATTCATTAAATTGACTCGAATTTTTAACACTCACTCTTGAACAATTTTTTTCAAGTGAAAGCTCCTAATGTCTGCGTTCAGTGCTAAAGCAGCCATGGAAAGGAATCAATCAGAAGGAAGGAATTCTTACCATATAAATAAAATAAATATTTCCTGACTGCCACAGAGGTCTAACAGGATCCTATCAATTTATGCACCATAGTAAAAGGTATGTGAGGAAGGTGGGAACTTGAGCAGAAAAACAACACACCCCCATGCCTTACCTGGGGTTCGAACCGAAGGTCCCTTTGATGGGTAGCCAAGCACTTGGCCAGGGTATATAATCCTGCTTATTTAATGATCTATGAATATGAAAATAAAGCCTGTTTCGTAACTAATAGGTATGGGAACAACGTTTCCGTCCATTATTAGCATTATTTTAAAACGTTTCCGCTAAAGGATGCCATGCTACGACACTTTCTTATCTGTATTTGACTTATTGTTTAGGTTGTTTTACCTCTAAGCGGCCTTTTAATGTACACAATGGGCTAAAGGTACAAGTCACTAAGACTCCAAGGCTCAGAGTTGATTAGGGGAAAGGAATCCATTGGATAGTTGTAAGGAAACGGATTGACCTCTTTAAGGCCACCCAGCATGTTTTTAACATTAACAGGGTATCTCTTTCCGACACACCAGGTTGCAGTTTTACTTTCCATCCAACGAAAGGGAGCTTTTACGAAGTCCATTGATGTTCCCTTTCTGACTCAAGGCAAGGTGTGGGTATAGCGGAGATAAATCTCGACACTCTCACAGTTGGGGCTCGAACCCTGGGAACTGCAGATTATGAGTCTGGCTCGCTAGCCGACTGCTCCGTCTGGATTTGAATCTCAGAAAACACTAACATTTTGTTCATTAAGGACACTAAAGTAACAATAGAAGTTTAGACACAATAATATAATTTTATGATTGTGATTAAACGAAATGTAAGTGCATGGTAATTGTTCTCATTCTTTCAAGGAAGAAGATAAAAAGTTAATTGGTTGTATCTTCACGATATGGCGAAATTCTCGTCTCTAATTGTCAGCTACAATAAAACACAGTGAATGCACATTGGGTAATGGCAGAGGATGCAAAAGCTTCACCTTCTTTTCAAAGTCAAGCGTTATTTCTCTTGCATTTCTAAGCAGTAAGAGAACATATAACGCTCCTTGAAGTATCATCTTTTATTCGAGGTTTCTTTCTTCTGAACGTGACTCATTAACCTTTATATGTTTGCTGAAGAAAAGCTGGAGCAAAACTAGAACTTAAGAGATATGAACTGACTTGTTAAAATTTGTTATTAGTGGATGAGAAAACATGAAACAGACGAAAATAGAACACTCAGGTATCTCATGTTATTTTTATCTTTTGCATCACCTAGGAAACCTGAAGAAAACATCGCTCACGTTATGCGCTTCTCGTTGCTATGACAACGTGTCATCTAGTGTCAGGTATAATAAATGAGATTCATGGGAACAATAAGGCGAGACAGGAGATGAAAGATGTTATTTTTTATCGCTTTTCGAGATCTAACAAAACTTGCCTTGTTTTTTCTTTTTTTCATTGCAAATTCGAATCATAAATGTTAGTCACTCTAGCAACATATAGTGTTTAAAATCTTAGTTGAATGTATTAAATGCAAACTGACATATCTGCAAAATAAATACTCTCTCTTAATTCAAGTTATTTCAGAACATTTTGTTAACAATATTTGTTATTTTTTTTTCTGCCACTTTTAAAATTTCACGCTTCAGACAGAACAACATTGAATTACTCATAAACTGTAATTGGCTGATGGAATAAGATATCAGTATGTTTAGATGACTGCACTTGGGATTTATAGATCGTCATTTTAAAATACAAACAAAATTGTTGGCTATAAAGCAAATAGATAATTTTTGTCTGATTTTATGTCGAGTTTTTCATTATTTAAAGGTAAAACCCTATTGTTTAGCACTAGACAAATTCCGTTCAGATAGTTCGTGTTATCGGATATCAGTATCAAAATTGCATTAAGTGTGACAAAAATGACACCTAGCTTTCCGTGGTAAAAAATAAAGTAGCAGAATGTTTTTCCTGCGAGTCCTAAGTAGCAAATTAGAAGGGGAAATTTCTTAACATACCCATTATTCAGTCTGAATTATTGTATATGCACCGCTACATGCAAATAGTTCTAAAATTTATCGATGTAAAATTTATTCGTCAAATGGTAAGCCATCATCACACAAAAGGTTGATTTATGTGGAGGTCTACAGAAAAATACATTGGATAGAATAGAAAGTTTTGAAGCAAGACATTCATAGATTGGGGGCAAGCAGGTTGAACATGGCAAAAAAATGGTTTCGATAATTTTGAAATAACTTCAGGAATCGTTGTTGGGAAACCAGGTTAAAACTGTTCGAAAGTTTAACACAAGAAAATCTATATCCTGACAAGACGGCGGATTGAGAAGGATTAATGCCAACCATCTTCAGGGATATCTCTCTATCGCGAAGGATTATTTTCAAAACTATTACGCGAAGGTTTAATGGGAATAGAATCTACTCCAGAAGGTCAATAGTCTGTGTCCAGCTTACCATTTTTCACGGGAGAATTCGAATTGTGTCGCTAGAACCTCACTTGGATCGTGAAGCAATGACCCATTTTACTCATGAGTCTCAACTCGTCGCACTGTCGAATTCCAGACGTCGATTGACCTGTAAAGAATGAGAAACTCGACGTCATCTTTCCAATATCAAGTCAAAAGAAAGCTATGATAGTAATCAACGTTGATGGCCTTACCATCAACTTTCTTCAAGTGTTTCCCCCAACTGCCTAAAAGCAGCGGTTTCCAACCATTTTCGGATTGCGTTTCAATAACAATTTCGGAGACCGTCATGACCTTACCAGCTAACCCTGAGTCCATCGCCTTCCCCCCCCCCTCTCCCTCCCCGTCCTTCATCAGTTTAGACAGACAGTCCATTTGATTCCATCTAATAATTTCATTACAGACAAACCAGTTTTTCCTTTCTAGCATAATATAAATATATAATATAAATATATAATTTTGTGTAATCACTTTTACTTTTAAGGCAGAGTGACAAGAAATTAAGCTTACCTAAATTATTTATCTTCTGTCATCCAGTTCATGCCAAATTCTGAGAGCTATTGAATTGCTATATAAGTTGCTTTTTTATTACACTTAATGGACATCAGATATTTTTTTTATTAAACCCTTGTGGCCATAAGGAGTTCGTGAAGGTTTATAGGGGGTCTACGAATTCCTACAGAACCAGTAGTTGAACGGGCTTTTTCTCTCGATTTAAACAGCTTCGAAATAATTAGGAGTAAAATATTTTATCCTTTTCAAACCACAAGCCGAATTAATGTTAAACCTTTGCTGTCCCAAATCGGAATTAATGTGACATTGAAACGGAACGGAGAAAGAGCAGTCGAACTAAATTTCGCTTTAACTCCCGAAGGGTGAGTCCCCAAAAGGTATCGATGTGCTTAGGAGAACGCTTTGTTTACTGATTTTTAAATTAAAGTTCTTAGCGAGCTCAACTTTATAGAATCTCTCTGTTAGTATATATATATACAGAGAAAATTACGCGAATCATGCTTGATTACTCTGGTATTCATCTTGTGTTAGTTGTTTTTTTTACGTCTGAGCGCCATTTTTTCGCACACAATGAAGTAAATGGGCAGTTTTTACAGACTCAATGGCTCAGTGAAGGTTGTGGAAAGAAACTCACTGAACAGCTGTTACGAGATAGTGGATCCCGTGAAGGCAATCAAGTATGCCCTTTAACGTGCATAGGGTATGGCTGTCCTACCCACGGAGTCATTCGACAAATGTCTGCTTCTCCAAACTCACTGATTGGCCCCTTTTTCACCGAGGGTAGAAAGGAAGTAAGGGAAGAAAATTCTCAAGCAGACACAGTTGGGACTAGAACCTGGTGAACTGCAGATTAGGCTTTCTCGTGGCTTTTTACCTCTGAGCGGCACTTTTTTGCACACCATGGGTTAATGGCCAGGTCACAAGGACCCCGAAGGCTCAGAGAAGTTGGGGGAGGGGACCCACTGGAACAGCTGTTGGGAGACTGATGGTAGCCTACCATCAAGGCCATCCAGCGTGTTCTTTAGCGTGCACAGGGTATGGCTCTCCCGCACACGGGGCCACGGATTAACGTCCCACCCGACGGACGGCGGCCGTTCCAAGCCCACCGGTGTCCTCTACTGACCGTGGGCAGAGCGGGGAATTTTGCGGAGATAAATCTCAACGCTGACCCAGCTGGGACTCGAACCTGGGAACTACAGATTACGAGCCTGGCGCGCTACCGACTGAGCCACCCCCGCCTCAATGCATATAAGGTAAGAACAACACCTCCTATAGCAGACCTTACAACTAAGGTCTGCTATAGGAGGTTTTGGCGTCGGCATAGGTAGTCTTCAAAGCTGGACATTTCTTATACAGTATATTTATTTCTATTATTATTGTTGGTGGTGTTTAATACTAATATTTATATTAATGTTTATTTACAAATATATTTTATTTCGTAGGAAAACTTTTCGTATTCATTAGTATTATCATAACATTAATATTTATATGTATGAATAATATTTCTCTCTAAATAATATATATTTATGAATAAACATTGGTTTAAAGATTAGTATTAAAAATTACCAATAATAATAATAGAAATTAATATATAAGCAACGTCTAGATTTGAGGGCCACTTATGCTGATGTCATAACTTAGTTGTACGGCCTTCTTTTATAGAAATCGTTGGCCTGACAAGCTGCCGACTGAATCCTTCCTTCCCCCTTGTCTTGAAAAATTAAATTAGCATATATTGCAAACTGAAGTACCTACCCTAATATCGATATCATTGAGGCGACTCGGTGGCCGTTTGTAAAATGCTATGCGTTCAAGTCCCGGGTAAGGCATGGATGTTCGTGTTGTTTTCTGCTGAGGTCCTGCCATCCTCACAGACCTTCTACTTTGGCATATAAACTGACAGGCTCCTGTCAGACCTCTGTGGCAAGCAGCTGCTTGAGGGGGTATTTATTTATTTTATTTTAATGCGTAAGACAGTGTAAACTCAAGTTTTATCGTTTCCAAGCTTCTTTGTCCTATGTGAAAGTACTTTTAATAATGAAATACGAAACGAAAGATGAATTTTTTATTAATTTTTTGCTAATTCTTGTGAATTCTGGCTATTTGGAAATGCTTTAAATTAAAAAAAATGTATTTTTAGTAAATAAGGTTTTTATCTCTGAACATGGACATCGGCAGGATTTTTTTTCGGGGCAAAAAATATCAGTATTTCAAGGTTGGGTTGTTTTACCTCTGAGCGGCACTTTTTTGCACTCCATGGGCTAAATGGCCTGGTCACAAGGACCCCGAAGGCTCAGAGAAGGTTTGGGGAGGGGACCCACCGGAACAGCTGTTGCGAGACAGATGGTAGCCTCCCGTCAAGGCCATCCAGCGTGTTCTTTAACGTGCACAGGGTATGGCTCTCCCGTACACGGGGCCACGGCTTAACGTCCCATCCGACGGACGGCGGCCGTTCCAAGCCCACCGGTGTCCCCTACTGACCGTGGGCAGGGCGGGGAATTTTGCGGAGAAAAATCTCAACGCTGACCCAGCTGGGACTCGAATCTGGGAACTACAGATTACGCTTGGCGCGCTACCGACTGAGCCACCCCCGCCCCAGAGTATTTCAAGACAGAAATATTTTGGTCAAATCTTTCATTAACGAGTGCAACTGAGACGGCAGCAATCTTGTATGCATCATAACAAGGCAGGATCTGGGAGAGGGAGAGGGGCATGCCCTCCTCATTTTGAGAATGTTAGTAAGGGTAATGGGGACAAAAAAAATTATAAAACTGATGTATATTTTATGTGTTTTTCAAGAAACGTTTTAAAGAAAAGGGAGGGGAATTTGTTATATTGCAATGAACTGTCCTTTTATTTTTTTTTAGTGAGGGCGCCTGCATCATATCATAATACAACTATGGATGCTCAAAAACGAAAAAGGAAAGTATATTGTCGAAAATACAAATGAAAATGATTTTCTTATTAATAAATAAAAATAAATATTACGGTTAAAAAAGAAAAAAGTAAAGAAGCGACTAAATTATTGTTACAGTTGATATTATTTCACATTAATTATTTTTTCGATCTTTTTTTTTTCAGCAGAAGGGAGAGGGCTGCTTCTTTTGTCACCCTTGCCAACGTCCACTTGGATTTACGATATTGAAAAATAAGATAAGAAAAGTAGGTAACAAGATGCGGTATGAAAACTACCCTTCCACAGTTAAACTTTAATACACTTCAAATGGTATATATGCAAACCAGCTTTTGCAGTCTAATAGTGTCGTTGAACTTGTTTTATAATCCGTGGAAATGAGCATTAACAAAGCAACGGAATTTTGCTTCTTAATCATTGGCACATTAAAATAGGTGGCAAATGGGTGTTTCTATTACAGCAGAGTTCAGGAAAAAATTTAAACGGAAATGACGGGTGTAAAAAATGCGAGTACATAGGTGTTACATTCACCAAAATTCAAACTAAGTCTATTAATTAGTATCCAAAATAAAGTTCGGCAGCACTGGAAATGAGGAGGAGTAGGTGTTCCAGAGTTTCCTTTTCATATTCCGTATGTTTAATGACAGGAAATCAGATCCATTCCGTTATTATTTTTAGTCATAATTCCCGGGCTTTTAAACAGAGTTTTTTGTTTTGTTTGAAGTCGCCATTTCAACTACGGAATCTGTTTTCAGCTGATTCTGGAGCGTCTTCCTAGTTCTGAAAACCCATTTCCACCCTGAAGTACAGTAAGTCATCACAAAGTACCCTCTCGTGCGAAATCGTCTTAAGCTTGAGGTCCCCTGCAAGTTTCATTTGAAACCACATTTGAAACAAATTTATATATATAAATAAGCAGATGCAGAGCTCTTTTCGAAATTAATCATTCGAGATTAATTTAGCGATATGTTGCATGTAACTTTTACTTGTAAAAGTAAGTAAAATCTGGATTTTTTTCTTTTCGTTAATTCATGAATTGATTCATATTTACAAATGAAAGAAAAAGATAACAAGAAAGATCTTACTTTTCAGAGAAAGAAAAAGTTACTAGCCCAAGCTAAATTCAAAGTTTACTAACTCTGAAACTGAGAAGGCAATTTACAAAAATTAGAATTCTGAAAAACCCTACGATTAATAGTTTTCAATTCGGAAGCTGCTTTCTCTTTTATTAATGTGCATCTAAGAATGAGTGAGCCGTCCCCTGGCCGAGTGGTTACCGCGCTTGGCTACTGATCTAAGGGACCTGGGTTCGAGGCCCGGATAAGGCATAGATGTATGTGTCGTTTTTCTGCTGAGGTCGTGCCATCCTCTCAGACCTTCTACTATGGCATACACTGTCAGACCTCTGTGGCAAGAAGCTGCTTGAGGGGGTATTTATTTTTTGTTTAGGAGTGACAAATAGTTAGACATTTTTAAATATACAAAAAAATAGGTACAATAATCTGACCTCTTCAGAGTTTTTTTTTTGAGGGGGGGGGGGGAGGGGGAGTCATAGAATCTATGCAATTTGCCTTTCCCTACTTCAAAAAACCCATTTACAGTGCTGCAAAGGGATGTACCTTGATACCAACTACTTGCCCTGTTACACCCAGAGATCATTAAAAAAATGCAATTTTCATTTAAGAGATAAAAAATTTCGTTTTGATAGGCCTTTAATTAGTCTCAATTTCCACAGTTACAAAAAATTAAAATTAGAGAATGAAAAAACACATCCACTTAGAAAAAAAAAAGGTTCGCTTGTTTTACATCTGAGCTGCACATTTTTCAACACAATGGGCTAAATTGCCCGGTCACAAAGACTCCGAGGGCTCAGAGAAGTTGGGGGAACGGTACCCATTGGACAGTTCTTAGAAGACGGATACCTTCCAATAAAGGCTATCCAGCCTGTTCTTAACGTGCACAGGGTATGTCTGTCTCACACACGAGACCACGGCATAACGTCTCATCTGATAGACGGCGGCCTTTCCAAGCCCATCCATATCACCTACTGACCGAGGGCAGGGCGGGGAGTTTTGCGGAGGTAATTCTCAAAGTTGCGTCAGCTGGGATTTGAACCTAGGAACTGCAAATTACTAACCTGTCGCGCTACCGGCTAAGCCCCCCACCCCACCCCCTTGGAAAACAATTCATTACATTCGCCAGAGCCGATTAGTCACTCTTCAATATAAAAAATTTATCAGAGATGTTTCTATGTGAATGTATTGACTTGTATGTGAATGTTTCATATTGAAAGATCATTTCCGTGAGGATAATGCTAACTGGATGGCCGATTTACTCAATCAATATTTATATATACGCCGAAGAGCACATTATAACCTGCACGTCTTTATGAAAATCAAAGCTACTGCAGGTAAGCTACGGCGCATGTGAAGGTCATGAAACGGTATAAATAACACCTGATACTGAGTTCTGTTAATCAGTGTTATTCTTATTCTTCTGATGGGAAAGGCAGAGGATTTAAGTGAGTTTGACAAAGACCAAATTGTAATTTTTTTTTTTGACAATGTGACCAAGTTTGACAATGACCAAACGACTGGGTCAGAGCATTTCCGAGACGTCAAGGTTGTGGGATGCTCACAGTCAGCCGAGGTTAGTACCTTCAAAAACTGGTTCGAGGAGAGAGAAACCAGGAACCACCGAAAAGGTGTGGGTCAACCACGGCAAATCGATGCTAGAGATGAGCGAAGGCTATCCCGTATGTTACGAGCCAACAGAATGGATCCTGTGGCGCAACTCGCCCATAATTTGAATGCTGGTGAAGGGGGTAATGTGTCACAGCACACAGTACACGAACCCTGCTGAAAATGGGGCTGTGTAGCCGCAGGTCACTCTGAGTGCCCATTCCAACCTCAGTTCACTGTCGAAAGCGCCTAGATTGGGCACACGAACATCAAAACTGGACCCTGAATAATTGGAAGAAGGCCGTCCGGTTCGGTGAATCTCGTTTCCTGTTGCACCATGTAGATGGCCGGGTACGTGTGCATCGTTTACCTGGGGGAGTGTTGGCACCAGGATGCACCTGGGACGAAAACAAGTCGGTGGATGAAGTGTAATGCTTCGGGCAATATTCTGCTGGGAAACCCTGGGTCCAGTCATTCATGTGCAAGAAACTATGACGTCTACCACCTACCTCAACATCATTGCATAAACCCCTCTAGTAGTGCCTTCTTTCAGCAAGATAATGAGCAATGCCACACTGCCCGAATTGTTCGAGAATGGTTCGCAGAACATGAGGAAGTCTTCAGATATCCTGGCCTCCAGATTCCCCAGACATCAATCCAATCGAGCATCTGTGGTTTGTGTTGGAACAGCATATCCGATCTGTGGCGCCTCATCCACATAACTTACCATAGTTAACGGATCTGTTGGTAACGTGTTGGTACCATATATCACAAAACACCTTTAGAAATCTTGTAGCGTCTATGCCTCGCCGGGTAAGAGCCGTTTTGACGCCACGTGGAGGACCAACATCATATTAGGCAGGTGGTCATAATGTTTTGGCTCTTCGGTGCATATGCATACTATGTATGCATTTTATTAACAATGGAGCAAGATAGAATTCACAATGAAATGTATACAACTAAACTAGCGACTGCCCATTTGTCACGTCATTCTGTGCTGACACAAAATCCCTGCACTAGGCCTTCAGGTGGTCCCACCATCTTAACAAAGGGAAAAATGATTAAAAACAGCCGTGATACCAACATGTTCCCAAGTTCAGTCTCAATGATCCTTTTTTTTTTTCGAAAACGTTTTCTCTCCTTCTAAAATACCACCACCACTGTCACGCGATGTTTTTCTCGGGGCAGTGCGAGGTTACCTCTACCAATCAGGCAAACCCATGTCCCTCGTGTAACGAACGATCTTTTTAAGGTTCATTCCGGAGACACGGACTTCTACTTAAAAACACAGGTTGTATTTCTTCACCCTGCTCTTGGAATCGAATCCTTTTCTTTGCCAGACGAAATTCTCTGACAAATGGCTCCCCCTCCCCATCTACTCCATCACAAATGCCTACAGATTCATTCCATAAAAAAATTTACTCCGCATCTTTAAAAGTAGACTAACTCTATGACAGTCTACTGAATTTTTTTTTTGCATATTACAGGCAGTTTTTATTTCATTCCTTATATTTGCAAAATTCGATAAACCATAATTTCCCAGCAACATCTTCAAATATCTTTAAATAAGAAACCTACCTAAATGCAGACTTAATAATATAAGAATAATTTCTTCAACGAAACAACACTCTAATGGAATAATTTCGAAAGTTACTAAATACGATAACATTTCCATTAATGAGTCTAAACCGCCTGGATCAATTCTTTTCATAACAGCACGTGCACTTTATTCGTCACGCAAACATGTTTTCTACTCTAACATTCGATTTCTGGCTTAGAGAAGGTGTGTTTAAACTTCCACTCGTGTTAGTAGACACGTAACATGTTTTTTTCCCTTTATTTTACGATGGAGTGAGATTTCTTTTTCGTTAAAACTTTGAATTACATAATAAAACCTGTTATTCTTTTCTTCGCTAGTCATTGGAAAGCACGAAATGATTTGGTAAACAATTTAATGTGGAGGCGTAGAGCAGCGGTAAGCGGGAATATTGGACTGGACCGTATATCGGATTTTTCAGTCTTGTTTCAAAAAACATTCTTGCAAATTATATGCACTTTTCCTGCTTTTTAATCTAGCCAGTAATATGGAGAATCTACTCACTTGCCCCTCAACTATATTCGATTCCGACTGCTAGCAAGAAATTTAATGTGCGCCATGTTAATTTCCGTAAGTATCTGAAGAGCCATTATGTCGAATAACACTTGGTTGCGATGAGCTTCGCAGTGTCAGAGAAGTTGTGTTGGATTGATCCTTCGTCATGCACTCAGAGGCCACTGCATTAGGTACAGAGTCATGCTAATGGTATTTCAGCTATAGACCTCAGTAACTTCTTCAGTAAGTTTTTTTATGAATGATCTCAATCAAATCTATTTCAATGTTGATTTTCAAAAATATTCGTTCCGTATTTAGAGTTATGGAAGTAGAATATTTAACAATTAATTATTAATTAGTTATTAAAGGTTAGTTAAAATTAGTGAATTATTAAGTAATAATGCAAAATTAAATAATTGCTGTGAAAAATTAATGAAACGAATGCAATAACCATTATAATAAACCTCATCAACACGTGTAAGAACGCCACATAATAATTACACTCATTTTCATAAATTAAGGAAAAATGAGAAAAATTGCGATAATCGCCAAAATATGGTGTGATCCTCACCAAACTTGCTCATGTAACCAATAAATGCCGAATGAGCATATCGTATGCAAATTAGTGTAGGTTGCGTCAATTTGCGCAATTGGAGAGTGGTATAAAAACGGGTGTTTGGAGTGGATCGTTATTTTGTGTTGTAAATGTGAGTATAGAAATTCGAAATAGCCGTTTTCTAGGAATGACCTAGAGACATCATTTGCCAAATGAACTGCGGTGGAGATTGGTGAGCTATTGGCCGGCTCGAAGCAGGCCAAAGTCAGTCAGATGGGCACGATGGCTGAATGTTAGTCCTTCTGTAGTTCACAGACTGTGAAATCAATTTCTTAGCACGGATTCCGCGTCTCGGAGGTTTAGCCGAGGAAGGGAACTGGAAAGACGAATACCACTGTATATGAAATACGAATACGACCGCTGTACAAAACCGATAACTGCGATTAACAGAACGAAGGAGCAGGACGTCTACTTCCTCTCAGCTACGATCCTCTCTCGCAGCAGTCACTGGGAGGGTTATATCAGCTTCTACTGTGCGTAGAATTTGCATACCCCTCACGTCACGCACAGGAGAGAGTGGTTGAATTGGGCATGCACACATGTTAAACTGGACAGAAGAGTAATGGAGGTCCGTACTCTTCACAGATGAGTCCAGATACTGCTTGCAGAGTGAATCCGGACATTGTTTGTTAAGGAGAGAACGAGTATCTGCTATCATTCCAGTAACATCCGTCAAAGAGACAGTTACAGATGAGGTAGCGTGTGCGCTTGGGGAGTGAATTCCTTAGTTGGATGCACAGACCTCTATGTGTCGAAGAGTGGAAACCTCAATGCTCAAAGGTATAGAGATGACATCATGGACCCTTATGCGTCCTTACATTGGTTCAATAGGTTAAACATTCATTTTACAAGGCAATAACGCTCGTCCACACAAAGTTCGACTAGTGGAACAATACCTTGAAGAGGAGATCGTTATGCGCATGGAGTCGCCAGCTCGATCTTCCGACCTAAATCCGATTGTGCATGTATGGAATGCTCTAGGGTGACATGTTGCTGCCCTCAAATCCCCCACCTGAAACAAAGGGAGGAGCTTATTACTGTTTTAAAGGAACAATGGTCTTTACTCCCTACTGAGCTGATTCACAACATCATGAGCGGCACGGAACATCGCTGTCGTGTCTGCATTGCTGCAAGGGGTGACCACACTCCTTATTAAAGAACTTTGTCCATTGCATTCTGACACTTCATTTTTGGACAAGTTCCTGTAAATGTTATGTTTTGACGAAAAATGTGTCTAGTATAAAATATTTTATGCCATTCTGAAACTAGCATTGTAATTCATGTTTCCATCATATTTCATTAAAATCATTCATATAGTTTTTTGTTTATCATAATTTTTCTGAGTTTTCCTTAATTTTTGGAAACTAGTGTATATTAACTTTCGCCAGTTTTGAATGATTTGTTGCATAACAACCCACTTGCTAAATATTTAAGCTTCTATAAACTTTTCCTTTACTCATATTGTTGGAAATCGAGATCTAATCCATTGAGATGTTTTCGCATAGAAGAAGAAAAAAGTTTTCATTTGAATGGGCTTTATTATCAAAGGGACAATAATGTATAAAAATATTTTTAACATCATTGTACTGAAACTCAGCATATACATTGCGATGGCAGTTTATTAGGTACACCTGCCTAGTAGCGTGTTGCACTTCCCTTGACCTGAATTCGAGAATAGCCCGAATTCATCGGGGCGTGGAACTTACAAGGAGGTAACCATTTTAATTTGTAGTCTAGATTTTTTCCAAGGAATTTAAAATTATCTACTATATGTAAGTTTTGATTTTCATTATTTAAGTTGAAATCGTCTGGTTTTTTTTGTTTATGTGGAAATAAGAAATATTTGTTTTGTCTTTTGAAAATTTAATATTCCATTTTTCACAATATTTGGTGAGTTTATTCAGTGTTGGATGATATTTAAGTTTTGGTTGAATGTCCAAAATACTAGATCATTTGCATAGAATCCGAATTTAATTTCAGAAGTAAAAATGTCTTGTATGTCATTTAGATAGATATTAAATAATATTGGTAACAAAATGTCTCCTTGGACCAGGCCATTTTTAAAATTGTGTTGTTTAGAGAGAGTATTTTTAATTTTCTTTGAAAAATGTTTTTGAATAAAATGTTAAAGAAATTTGTAAATTTTTCCACATAATTTTAGCTGTCGAATTTTATATAGTAAGCTGCTATGTGATATTGAATCAAAAGTTTTATCAATATCTATTTTCATTATTACCATGTATATTTCTTTTTTGATTGAGAATTCAGCGTCAGAATTTATGTTTAATAACAAGTCATTGGTAGCTCTTCCAGGTCTAAATCCAAATGAGTTTTTATTTAAGGTATTATTATTTTCTATATGCCAGATAAGTCTATTATTTATTAGTCTCTAGAATAATTTGAGGAGGTTAGAACTTAAGCATATTGGCCTATATGATTTCAAGTCATCTGGAGGTTTTTTTTTTCGTTCTTGATGAAAATCATATAATTTTCGAGCCACCATCAACGAAAACAATGTATTGGGCGTACCCCAAGTACCGTGTTAACCTTGTAACGTCATAAGTAAGCGTGGATTTCTTTCTGCATGCGACGCTCACGCTGTCAAGATATTTATTTATTGATCGAGTTGTTATTCGGAGAAATTTCTATTCTTATTTTAGGTACTTTACGTTAATCCTTCACTTAACTGAATTACATTTTGCAAAGTTTTGAACAAAGATAGTTATTTGAGACAAATTACTAGATGTACGAGTGTATTGTCTCTTGTTCCTGAATACCAAATAAACGAGTCGATCGTTTTTATCGCAAAAATATTTTTTTTTTGCCGGAAGCTGTCTTTTAAACGAACGTAACCCCTACGATAGGCGAGCGCTAGACTCATAATCTGCAGTTCTCAGATACGGGTCGCAGCTGATCTAACATTGAGATTTATTTCTTCTAACTCGTACCCTTACCCTCAGTGATAAAAAGGACAAAAATGGACTTGGAAAGGACACAGTCCCTCGGATGGGATCATAAGGCGTGATCTGGGTGCAGGAGAGCCATAACCTATGCAAGGGCATGTCCTTGTATGAGAAGGCCTGTAAAAGCTAGGAGTAGCTTCTAGGATACTTCTCTGTCCTATATGTCGCAAATCAAATAAAAAGTTAAAGAACGTGTTGGATGACCTTGCCCAGTAGGTATATTTCAAATATGTTTTTGAAACTATTTGATTTTTTAACAGATTCAAACGTAGTAATCAATAAGCAAATATTTAAAAAGCAACTTTTAAGTAAATAAAAACAATGGTGCATTTTACATCAATTTGAAACTTATACATGAAGGGGGGGGGGGGGGGGGTTGGCGTTTGAACCACCCACAAACAATTTCCTTAAATTCGCCCCTGGCTTTGACTAGACCCTCCCATTCATATATTAGCAGTTGTTCAGTGGGTCCCCTTTCTCAAACCTTTTAACTCTTCGGGCTTCGTGACCTGGACATTTTTCCCATTGTGTGTAAAAAAAAAGGCCTCACTGAGGTAAACCAGTTCAACAGCCCGCGATAAGCAAGGAAAATCGGAAAATGGGACTTCACATGATGATTCCTAAAATGAAACCATTTTGCAAATTGAACAATATCAAATTAATATGAATGCAAAATCTCACAGTAGTGAAGCACGCTGCGCACTCGGAATGAAGACAACAAATTGAAACATTGTTTTTATAGCATTAGTCAAATAGGAGGTTTTTAACTAATTTTGGGGTGCTGAATTCAAATATGGCTGTCAAAAACCTGCAGCACGTACAGTTTTTTTTAAGTTACGGATTGATGTATTTCAAATTTCAATGAATACCCATATTTGGGAAATGAAAATAAAATGTAACTATTTCGTTAAATTGCAATTTAAAATTCTTTAATCAATTACACGATTACAGTGAAAATAATTAGAACATCATAGCTAGAGTACACTGAATATAAAGTAACAAATGAAATAATATCGAAATGAAAAGTAAGAAAACGTGGGTAAGGATCTTTTATACTTACAAGAAGTTCATTTTTGTCTTTTATGTGAGGGGGCTGGGATGGCTCAGTCGGTAGCGCGCCAGGCTCGTAATCTGTAGTTCCCAGGTTCGAGTCCCAGCTGGGTCAGCGTTGAGATTTATCTCCGCAAAATTCCCCGCCCTGCTCACGTCAGTAGGGGACACCGATGGGCTTGGAAAGGCCAGCGTTCGTCGGATGGGACGTTAAGCCGTGGCCCCGTGTGCGGGAGAACCATTCCCTGTGCACGTTAAAGAACACGCTGGATGGCCTTGACGGGAGGCTACCATCTGTCTCCCAACAGCTGTTCCAGTGAGTCCCTTCCCCCAACCTTCTCTGAGCCTTCGGGATTCATGTGACCTGGCCATTTAGCCCATGGTGTGCAAAAAAGTGCCGCTCAGAGGTAAAACAACCAACCAACCAACCGTCTTTTATGTGCTGAGGTGTCTTCTTTCTGCAAGAACCAGCAGTAGTCACTCATCATTGCTGGGTCCCACCTGCCTTGGTATCTCTCCTCCATGGTTCAGATATACTGGGAAATCTTTCCCTTTGCTCATCACTCACAGCTCCTAAATTATTGGGAAAGACGTCGAGAGTGCAAGAAATGGATCTTCAAAGACATTCGGCAGCCAAGATTTTCATAGTTTTTGAGAAGATCTTGAATAATTTGATGGTAGTTTTTCTCTTTGTTTATCCCCAGAAAACCCTGGACCACAGACGTGAAGGATTTCCATCAGCGTGCTCCTTCATATTCAGTTTTTCTTCAAAGACAGTATCATTAAGTTGCTTCCTGATCTGAGGACCAACAGAGATCCCTTCTTTGAGTTTGGCATCACTTAGTTTTGGAAATTTTTCTTTCAAGTGCAAAAACCCTTTACCAGTTTTTGTCCATACCCTTTGCAAAGTTTTTCATAAGCACCAGTTTGATGTGTAGTGGTGGGAGCAGAACATCAGAGTGGTCACCTAGAGGCTTATACGTCATATTACTCTTTCCAGGAATAAAATCATCTCTTTTGGGCCAGTCTTTTGTTTTGTAGTGTTCTTTTCTCGCCCTACTCTTCCACAAACACAGAAAACAGCAAGATTTTGTGAAGTCTCCTTGAATCCCGAGCAAGAGAGACTTTTAGGTCTCCACATATTGTCCACTTAAACCGGTCAGTGAGTATTTTTTCATGCTTTCATACGTTTCCTTCATTCCCATAGCGTGTGTCACTGAAATTGAAGGTTTTTGATTTTCTTTATGCAAAAGGAGAGCTTTTAAGCTGAATTTTGACGAATCTATAGATAGACGCCATTCCTTACGGTCGTGAGTTGTTTCAATTTCTTCCATCAGCCCTGAAATACCTGTGCAGAAACTCAAACCATTTTGCATCTCGTAATAAGCAGATAAAGCCAAATTTCTCTTTCTGAACAGAAAAACTCTGGTACCCTTGGCCAGAAGATTCCACTCTTGAAGTCTTTAACGTAAAACCTCAGCTTATTGTTTGAAAAGTCCTAGGTCTCGAACAAGATCATTTAGTTCATTTTGCTGAATCAGATGAGGCTCGTCTAACTTTTTAGAGGTGTATGTAGGATCAGGATCAGTATGTGCCTCAAAGTCTTCCTCTGATGAATGTGAATCCATCTCTTCCCAGTTGGTTGGAGGTGTTGGTATAGCAAGATCCTCTCTATGAGGAACTGACCTTATGGTTGAAGGTACATTTGCATATTGTATTTTGCTTTCGTTCTTTTTTGAAAAGCCCGACACTTTAGTTTCACAAAAATAATAATCATGCAAGTGACTAGTTGGCTCACGCCAAAACATTCCAACTGCAAAGGGCATGTATTTTATCTTACCTATCAACCATTCAGTGAGGCCAACAAAGCAGGAAATGAAGCACACATGTGTAGCCCATGTTTTGTCCTGATCTCTAACACGACATCCAAAATACAAATTATAGGCTTTCTTCACAATCTTTGTCAAAGAATGACCCTGGTATTTTGAAATATAATTTCCACACACATAACGAAACTTATCTGCCATATTAACACATCCGTGACGCTGTCTTTGTATCATTTAAATGCCAAAATTCACTCTTCAACGTACAACACGTGTCCCTCGTACAATGAAAACAATAAGAATCGCGGTCTGAGGTTAGTTTACTGTTGTACGTTTTCTCCCACTTGGCAATCAGTGTTGCCAGCCATAGAAAGTAAAATATCTACTATCCTCCCAGTTGGGTTGTTTGGGTTGTTTTATCTCTGAGCGGCGCTTTTTTGCACACTATGGGCTAAATGGCCAGGTCACATGTACCTCGAAGGCTCAGAGAAGGTTGGGGGGTGGAGCCCACTGGAATAGCTCTTGGGAGACAGATGGTAGCCTCCCGTCAAGGCCATCCAGCTAGTTCTTAAACGTACACAGGATATGGCTCTCCCGCATACGGGGTCACGGCTTAACGTTCCATCCGATGGAAGACGGCCTTTTCCAACCCATCGGTGTCCCCTACTGATCATGGGCAGGGCGGGGAATTTTGAGGAGATAATTCTCAACGCTGACCGAGTTGGAACTCGAACCTGGGAACTGCAGATTACGAGCCTGGCCCGCTAACGACTGAGCCACCCCCGCACCTCCTTCCAGTTGTCTGGAGGTGTTGGTATAGGAAGATTTTAATAGGAGTCAAAATGACCAATAACCTAAAAACGTGACGTGCTAGCCATTTTTTAAGGCCAGATTTGAAATCAGCACCTGAAAAATAGTTAAAGGCAGCTACAATTGTTCATGTTATAAAAGCCTTGTAAACCAGTGTTATTTTTCTAAGTTTAGAAAGTCGGTGATCACTTTTTGAATTCTGAATCAACGCGTCCTGACAAATGTGCACGATCAAATTGCACTTAGCTGATTTTTTTTAATATACTGATTAGTTGAGTTGTTAAAAATATTGAGAATAATGGATTTTCAAAGAATTTTTTTAAAGATATTTCGATTCGAATTAATACGTTTGTAGTCATTCATTTATTCGGAATTTAGCTTTATTACGATATTAACTATGGAAATTTCACTTTCAGTTAGTTACACCTTTAAGAAAATTAGGTTTTTCTTTCCTCTGATAACCAATTACCTGAAATTAAAACTGGATTCTCATTGATATCACTAAAAGCTGTGCAACTCTGTAAAAATCACCCCAGCAGATACCCGATATCCAGACACCACTGCCATTTTTTAACTCAATATCACTGTATGCATACAGAACTACATGCAAGATTTTAATATGCTTTGCTTTAAGAAAAAGATACATAAATATTTAAATTTAAATGCTTTAAACCTTTGTTCTAGAAGGAATATTGGCATAGTATCTTATGCTAACTTCATTGGGTATGCAATACTGCGGGGAAAATAAACCTTACATGAGAAAAATTCTTCCCACATATCATCCGTTGCTCTTCTCCATCTTTCCAGATCCAGCGATCCCTGCGGAGGCTTTTGGAGAGAAAACCTTAAAGCTTGCTTGGAATTTATGATAGTTTTTGTAACACTGAAGTTCCTTTTTAAGTAAATATCTCTTTGCTAAACAAATATATGGAAAAGAAGTCACATTTAAATAGTCTCCAGCAAAGAGAAAAAGGGTTTATGTCGAATCATTCCCTTAAGAGAAGCCGAAGACATTAGAAAGTCATTCTCTAGGAATAGGTTAAAAGTTCATCTCTGACCATTTTCAGACAGAAGTCCTGTTGGCTCAAAGTACTTTGATTGAGATAATGCAATAATGGATGGGAGAGATTATTGCAGTAATAGTATTAATGCAACTATGTGCTTATAAAGTCGGTAATGATAATTCAGCGCAAATGAACTGGCTTACTGTATTAAGAAAGCTATTTTGATGTGAACTAATTCAAATATTTGCTTAAGGAAAAGAGATTTGTCATTGATGGGGGATTACACATATGTATATTGGCGACAGTTGTTAAGCCTATTTCTAACAGCGGAATTATTCCGCTTCACTATTTAGAAATACTAGTAAAGTACAAGAGGTGCAAAGGGATTTCCAATAAAATTATGTGAAGCAGAGGGTAATTATCTGCATCTTCAGTGTTGATATTATATTTATAGCTTTACTTATTGCAAATAATAGTTTTCAAATTAAATGATTAACGAATTAGTTTGCAATTAGAATTAAGAGGTGACAGAACTTATATAATTCTGGCAATCATTTATATTCTTATAAATATTGCTTGTAAATAAAATTTAATAAATATTTCAAATATTTAGGATTTCAGTTATTTGCTGTTTAAAAATATTTACTGTTATTTCCAGTGACCAAGCGTGACTTTTTGAACAGGGGAAGCAATAAACAAAAATGAAAAGGGGAAGCAATAAACAAAAGCACCACTGCAACTAAATCGAACATGGTTCCGCTACTCGATGTTTCCGAATCATTCAACCGGGACGCCGTTCTGGTAATTCGTGCTTCCGAATTGTTAAGTGAAAGTCGCTCTATGCCTTTTGAATCAAATATTAATAGTTTATATAGTCTTAGTAGCGAAGTAGGGGTTGGGGTTGAGAGCACAATCTCTCCGTCATTGAGGAAAGTTATTTTTAACAAAATATTTGCTCATTGGCGTTCCGGTGGTCGAATGATTAGCATGCTGGCTACTAATCTTAAGAACCTGGGTTCAGTATGCTCTTTATTCTGGAATCCCGCCTCTTACACACACCTTCTCTATGGCATATTGTACTGACAGGTTCCTGTCAGATTTTTGAGTGCAAGCAGCTGTTCGAGGGGATATTTATTTGTTCATTAAATGATATTGATAAAAATGTTTGAAGAACACATACTCCCAAACAATTTGGCCAATCTTCGCTATGCCACTAATTGTATACTAAATTTTAGTTTTCTTGTTTTCTATCTAATTGCCATTGTGTGTGCGCTTGATTAAAGGTATTAATGTTATTACAAATACAGTACAATTTCTCCTTCCAATGCTGAATTCTTTAAATACACATATATGGAAGTTGCGATTTTTTTTCGTCATGATTACTATGTCCGATTTAGATCGTTTTACCTCTGAGCTGCATTTTTGTGCATGCGAGGGTCTCAAAGGGTTCAGAGTTGAGTAGGGGAAGGGAATCCCCTGGACAACTGTTATGAGACAGACGGAAAATTCCTGTCAAATTTATCCAGTGTGTCCTTCAGTGTACAGTCGCTCAAAAAATATCCGAACACTATGGTTGATTACAGAATTCAGAAAAAATATCTGGCAACTTTTTTTAGAAATTAGTGATCTGGCAACCTTCGTGTCACGTGACACGAAGGTCAGATCACTAATGCCTAAAAAAATTGTTGCCAGATATTTTTTCTGAATTCTGTAATCAACCATAGTGTTCGGATATTTTTTTGAGCGACTGTAGTATTTGATAGCACGTAAAACCTGGTTCAAACATCGTAGTTACTAACTGGTCCAGATCTAGACAAATAAAGATGTGTGTGTGTGTGTTGGGGAGGGGAGGTAGTCGCACCATCGATTCTGAAAAAAAGTAAATGGGGGAGGGAGCAAGAAACTGGATTTTCATTGCAGTATGACATTTCCCCCTCCGCTTTACAAATATGCAATATTTACTTTTAAAAAATCTTGAAAAATGAGTGAAATATGCACCTTTTTTTAATACCTTTCTCCTTCATTACCCTTTTTAGCATTCTCAAAGAATGGGAAGAAAATGAGGGGCTTTGCATCCTCCTAGATCGTCCCTTGCTACCATAATACACACAACCTGTTGGCAATCGAAATTTGGATGTCTTCACATTACTAAACTTTTGATCTAAAGTAGGATTAATAATAGATGAGTTTCTTGGGTAGGAATATGATTATGTAAATCAGAAATGTGAAGGTATCGGCTAAAGTAGGGTCCCAGTCCCTGGATTTAGGGCTTTGTCCCCGACGAATAAATATCCTCGGTGGTGTGCCCGGAATTCGGATGTAGATATTTTTTAAACAGTTAATTGACTGTACAGATTGAGCAGATCCGTACTAATAGAATAGTAGCGGCAACACCATTACAAAATATTTCGGTCGCAATGCAGATAACTGAAATTTTGTGACTAGCATCATCATCTTAATGATAGTGGTGTCTTTGGGGACACCAGTAGAGAATGCATGTCTTTCTACTACTTGGTGGCGCCATCGCGTGACTTATGGATCATCATCATCATCATCATCATCATCATCATCATCATCATCATCATCATCATCATCATCATCATCATCATCATCAAGCAGCCATGGGCTACGGAGGTCCAACCAGACCGTGCAATTTAGTTTTCCAAGCAAGTCTATCCTGAGCTACATCTACTGCATCTGGCCACTGCACACCAATTCTAACAAGGTCCTGTTTGACATTGTCTGCCGACCGCATCCTAGGTCTCCCCTTCTTTCTGAGGCATTTAGGCACACTGTTCATAACCCTATTCGCCAATCTATAATTATTCATACGGGCAACATGGCCAAACCAACGAAGTCTCTCTCTGCACAATATGCTGCTTAAAGGAGGTTACAAACTCCTTTGCCTAACCTCATCATTAGTTACAAAGTTGAACCACCTAATGTCCAAGATACTGCGTAAGCATCTGGAATCAAAAGCATCTAGTTTCCTGTTATCTTGTTTACAAAGTGTCCAAGTTTCACTACCATAACTAACCCTAGAAAGAACCAAACTATTATAAAGTCTAATTTTAGTCTTTAGGTGTATACGCCTATTTCTCCACACTCTCCATAGATTCTTAAAAGTCCCGGCAGCAATCCCTATTCGTCTGTTAATCTCATGCCGCAACATCACCATTATCTGTTACATAGCTCCCAAGATAATTAAACTGTGACACCTGCTCAAGACTGCAACCATTCAGATTAACTGAATCACAGCCTGCCTGACCAATTTTCATCACTTTAGTTTTCTCTCTGTTTATAACCAAACCTACTCTACTACCAGTCTCATCAACGGCTCGAATGAAAGAGTTCATCTCATCAACATCATTTGCCAAAAGGGCTAAATCATCAGCATAATCTAAGTCAGAAATTTTCGTATCTCCAGCCCATTTAAGGCCAAAATCTTTCCCTTGAAGTGAATTTCGCATAACATAATCAATAACCAAGCTAAAGAGAAAAGGAGACAAAATGCACCCTTGTCGAACACCAGAAGTAATGCTAAACCAATTGCTACAAGCCTTACCAACTCTCACACACGACTCAGTGTTATTATAGAGAGCTTTCATTATGTTAACTAACTTGTCTGGTATACCATATGATTTCACAATCAACCACAAATTATGACGATCAACAGAGTCAAAAGCCTTTTTGAAATCAACAAAGCTAGCAACCAAAGGTTTCTGAAACTCTAAACATTTCTCAAGAATCTGCCTAAGTGAAAATATCTGATCCACACATCCCCTACCACTTCTGAATCCACATTGCTCATCACGCAATTGACTGTCAACCAAATTCTTAATTCTATTAAGAACAATCATGGAAAGAACTTTACCTGGAACAGAGAGTAGGCTGATACCCCTATAGTTATCACAAGAACTGCGATCACCTTTTTTGAAAATAGGAATAACAATAACTCTGGTAAAATCCTTAGGAACCATGCCTTTATCATAAAAGATATTCAGAATTTCAGTCATCCAAGTGGTAACCGAAACATTCCCAGCTCTAAGCATTTCGGTAGTAATTTCATCTACCCCTGGGGATTTATGTAGTTTAAGTTTAGAAACAGCCAAAATAACTTCAGATTGTGTTATAGGGCCAACATTAAAGCCACCAATGCATCCATCATCACTGCAAACAATGGGAGCAGAACCAACTACATTGTTTAGAACATCACTGAAATGCTCAGCCCAGCTAGCCATGACAGAATCCTCCCCTTCTATAACCTTACCTTGTTTATCCTTCAATCCTTGTATGCCTGTCCGTTTTCTACCACATAAAACATTAACTATCTGGTACAGCTCTCTGCTGTTGTGCTGTCTAACTGCTTCCTCGGCTTTGTCAGCCAAACCATCAAGCCAAAGATTCTTATCAGCAGCTAACTGATCTTTTACACGTTTATTAAGTTCTCTGTAATGCTTTCTATTAGGACTAGTAGGGTATTGATTAAAGATATTCCTGCAGTTCTTTCTTTCCGAAATAAGATCAAGTGCCTTATCACTCAGATAATTCTGCCTCTTCTGCTCCTTTTTTCCTAAAAGAGTACTGTTAGTGTCCAAAAAAGCCTGTTTAAAATGAGCTTCAGTATTAAAAGTAAATTTTTTATCTCTAGCACAACACTTTTTAAGTTTAAGTTGCAACACACTTTTAACAAGGTAATGGTCAGATCCAATTTCAGCTCCCCTATATGCCCTGGTATTCCTAACAGAACTAGCCCATTTGCTGTTAATTAATATGTAATCAATCATATTCTTATGCAGCCCATCAGGTGAAACCCATGTGTACTTATGTATGTCACGGTGTTTGTAATAAGTGTTAGTTATTCTGAAACCATTGAGTTTACTTACCTGTAGGAGACGTTGCCCATTGCCATTGCAGCTACCAATGCCAAAAGGGCCTATTACTCCTCCCCAAAGGTCAGAGTCAGTACCAACTTTGGCACTGAAGTCACCAAGAACAAGGGTAATATCTCCTTTCTTGACAGAATTCAAAATATCCTGAAGTTGTTCATAAAACCTATCCTTCTCATCCTCATCGGCATCCTCAGTGGGGGCATAACAGCAGATAACATTCAAGTCTTTAACGCTTGTCTGAAATTTTGCTGTAAGAAACCTTTCATTAATGCACTCCCCTACTGATAGAGGGCGAGGCGGGAAGTTATGCGGAGATAAATTTCAACGCTGGCGAGACTCGAACCTTGGAACTGCAGATTGCGAGTGTGGTGCGCTGCTGATCGATCCAACCCTGCCCCATGCGAATGTGGGAGATCTGGCAATGGTGCTGCCTTCCGACATCACTCTGCCGCGACTTTCTCAGATGCGAACGAAGAATTCAGTAAAAAAAATTCCGAACGAGAATTTCCTTTCTGTCCAATTGAAATATTTTTTAAACATGAATTTAATATGGACGGTCGGAAAATCACGTATTTATGTAGACACCGTGAAAGCTTTGCTTCAAGAGAAAACAAAGTTTCGTGTCTCTTGTGACATCTTCAGTGCAAAATTTGCCGAAAATGAAAATATTTTACCGGAAATCCATTTCTATGAAAAATATACACAAATAAGAGTGATTTTGCTAAACCTACGTTATTCAAGTTTCGTTTCGTGCTACCATATTTTAATAATATTATTATTAATATGCAAAAATGTATATAGCATGTTCTAAATGAAAAAGATTGTGTTACTTTTTAACACAATGATTTCATGAAAAGTCAATCTTTCATATTGAATTTTTAGATGTTCACGGATTTTCGAATGTCCACGGATTTTCTATAACAGACGTCTTCTTTTGAAGAAGCCATTGCTGCGTTAGTTGACGATGAACTAAATACAGACGAAGAAATGAGAGTGCAAAGTTTTGGAACACTTAGTGGAGTTAACATGTTTATTGAGTGCTACATAAAGCTGCATAGACTGAAAAAAAAAGAAACATGATGTTAACTCTAAGTGTATTTGCTTCGTGAGGAAACTTTCAGGCGGTTCTAGTCCTTTGAGCAAAAAAGAAATGCGAAGTACAAGTTAATCCGCAACTGCAAATTCATCTTCCTTTAAATTGATATTGTCATTAGTGATTTAGATGTTAACGACATAGCACTTTCGAATTTCTGTCAAGAATTTTCACTTCCGTCACATCACCCTGGATCCAATAGAAGGATATAGCAACGATATTGCTAAATCCTTCTCTTGGTGTTAAATTCTCGCGTTTTGGGAAGTGTTTAGTAAAAACTGCAACATAAGGCCATAATACAGAAGGAATGCAATTTGTTTAAAAATATTTTCCTCCATTTATGTTTTTTTTAACTGAACATGAAGATTACTAAAAGAGATTGATAGAAAAAAAAAAAACAGATATATAACGTAAAATTTTATTCTACGTGTAGTGTTTGACGCAAAATAGTTAAAATAAAGGACACAGAGTAAATCATAGAGATTTGCTTACGAGTTGCGTTTTTTATCTGCAATGTTTAGTATAACATGATTCTGTTTAAAATTATGATTTATTGGTAAAATTGTTAACTGCTATCTGATTATTAACAATGATATTTTTATTAATAATATTTTTGGGATGGAGTTTTGTTCATCGTTTCCTGAAAGTAAATAGTTTATAAAATGCATTAAATATATCAGTCACAGTCACTGGCGGAGTGTGCGTGCATGTGCTCCGGTCTCTCTATCAATCGAAGAATCTAAACCTATTATCAGTTGATAATATATTGATGATTTTATATTGCCAACGTGTCCCCCCCACGATAGGGGGTTGACCAGTTGCTGGCCCGAAGCCCCCCCCCCCCCCCCATCACGACCTTGTCGTGATGGGGGGAGGGGCTTCGGGCCCAGCAACTGGTCGAAGACTTTGCTGACCGGATTGGGTCCCCGGTTGGACAGAGCCAAGACCAACCGAGGTCGAAGACATCGCTGACTGGTTTAGTGACCCGGTTGGACGGTGTCAAGACCTCAACATCAGGCGCTCCGTGGAGCAGTTCAAGGGCACAGCTGAACGGATTTGGTCCCCTAGTAGGCACGAGCCCTTTTCGAAGTCTGGGCTCCACTAAGAGTCTCCACCCCGGGTGCCGAGCGAACTTGGATCTACATATTCTTGTTCATGGCTAACCGGGGAACAGATTAAATTTCGGGTTTCTACCGGTGGTTAGCTTTCCTTCTATAGGACTGCTGCCATGTGAGGTTGGGGATGTGATGCATCTATATGGTGTATTCTTGCCCCCGACTCTAGATAGTCACGGCTTTTCGTTAACTTGGTACTGTCGTGAGACGGAACCGGGGATTGCCGTGGTTGCTGAACATCCTCAAGCCCCCCCCCCCCCCCCCCCCCGATACGGAACCACCTTGTCAAGGTGGGGGAGGGGCTTGAGGGCCTAAATGAAGTCGAAGACTATGCTGACCGGATTGGGCAACAGTCGTACAGGCTAAGATGGAAGAAGTTGAGGACAATGCTGACTAGACTCTTGCCATGTTGAACAGGGCCCCGATATAAGGGCCCGACTAAGAGTTCCAGTCACGGGAGCCGAGGCAACTTGGGTTTTATATCCTTGTTTGTGGCGGTCCAGGACATAGATTGAATTTAGGTTTTGACCGATGGATGAGCTTTACTCCTATTGTACTGTTCGCCATTAGGTAGTTGGGGATGAGCTGTATCTATATGTACTGTCTTGCCCCTGACTGTAGTTAGTGGTGAATATGTCATTTCCCTATACTGGTAGTGCTTTAGGCGGAACTAGTGCGATTTGTCATCATATATATTTATCATATATGTATTGCCAAAGTGTTACCTCAATAATCTTAATTTTAATAGTATTCTTTGAGCGTAATATACATTTAGAAAATTTTTCTACTCATGTTAATTACTATTTTAAAAACTTTCTATTATTCTTATGAAAAATATGATTACTTCGAAGCTAACAGTTTGATATTTACAACTTTCAAACGACCCCTTCTGTGAAATTCTCATATTGACACCCTATTCTTTTAAATATTTTACGCGAATGATTTTTTGTCGTTACACCAGAGTTCTTTGTCCTCTCCCGATGGGACCGCTTACCTTGCAGTAATACCAATTGCTCCAGCAAGTATAAAGACAATGAATTAAAAAAACACTGCTCTTCTCCAATTCCGGAGTTAATGACATTTAATTACATTTAAATTTAAATGGGAAAAATGTTTTCTTTACCTATTATATATGTGCTCAAGATTATTATTGAGACGTGTTATACGTCGGTATTAGACACTATCAATTTTTCGAGAAACATCAACGTACTTAATAACATAATTCATTAATTTTTCTTTATAAATGAAAGAAAAACTTTTGTGGCAGTAAAAATTCAAATTTATGTTGGTAAATGAAATGAGGAAAGCTTTATTATAATAATAAACGTCTATGTGCAATATATCTCAAAATAAAGTATACTTAAGTTTGATAACACAAAATGTCGCAAGTGTGGTCGAGGAGACGTTCTACTAATGACGTAGGGTTGTCGTGGACTCTGAAAAAGGAGATAGTGTGAGCAACTGACTGATAATGGTCTCAATATTAGAGGAAAAGCATTTATGGTGAATATTATTTTTGCATATACGGGCAACGACGCTGTGGGGGGAGGGCGACCAAGTGTGAAAATGACAGGCAAGCGTTTGAGGAACGTTTTAACACACCCTCCTCAACTGATTGTGTTGCTTCTGGTGAAGATACTCCGAGAGACAGGAACACTTCATTACTTTATCAAAAAGGCTATTGCATACAACATTTCATTGTACGTGCTACAACAACTAGTACAATTCTTATGATAAGTTACATTATGGTACTAACATTAAGTAACCTTTTCAACCCTAATTGTTTGGTATCAATGCCTGCATATATTTATCGAGTTCAATTTTCTTACACACAAGAGTAACTAGGATCGCATGTGGATGTTGTTAATAGAACTAAATTCATATATACACACACAACAGGGTCTTCATATGCGAACAAACAGAAATACAGCTCAGTAAAACAGCTCAGAGATTCAAATCAATTTAATCATTTTATTTAAATTAAATCAAAATTATTTAGTTAAATGAACAACACCTAAACAATCTCAGATTTTAATATCCATTTTTTTTTCAGTTTGCTTAACATACGTTTTAATATTGCTTATTTTCGTTATTCCATTTGGAAATGCATTAAAGAATTTAGGAATCCAAAAATGTTAAATAATTAGCTTTTTAATAACAGTAATATTTTTTAAATAAATCGTTAGATTGTCGAGTATTTCTCATAAATATTGTAACTAATTGTGGATTACAATTATTTTTCAGCTGCTTTAGCGCAATAAAAAATGTACAATTTTCAAATTCGGACAATTTCCAAATATGTAATATTCTCTTGTCACTTGCTCATATTTCTTTAATTTATTCATACACTGAACGAATAATAATTACTCATATATCGAACGAATATGCGCTTTTGGGCACACGGCAATGGTTTAAAAGCAGATGAAAAAGTCGCCCCCCCCCCCCCCCCCGATGATAGAATGCCACATGAAAGATAAGACTTAATCAGTGAGTTGTAAATTATTAACAAGGTTGAAATTCCAACAAAATTTCTAATAAAATAAATTTTTGAAATAATCGAATTTACGTTTTCAAAACATCGGCAACCTCTGTTTCCAAGATAACTGACCTTCAATGATTACTCTGAGATATTTTGTAGTATCAACTGCTTCAACTCTGTCAAAACGGCAAACTTTTTCTTACGTTTCAAATTATGATATTTAATTTTGCTTAGAAAAAATGCATTCTTCAATTTTACTTATACTTTACTTTTTCTTAAATGTATTCTTTATTTAACTTACATTCAGGTAATGGACAGAAAAATTGGAACATTCGCGTGTTAAGTCATGGAGAGTCAAATTCGAAGATCCGTAAATTTCCACAAAAAACTTTTCTAGGAAAATAGGACTGGATAAATAAAAATGTTATTCAAATGTCTCCAAATCTAGATTTTTAATAATATTACTTAGATATTTAAAGGTCTATGGAAACTTGAATATTTAATAGCAGCAAAGTCAGTTCTAAGAAACATGTGCAAAATTTATAATTATTAAAAGAACCATTTGCAAAAAATTCTACAACATACACTAATGTTAAAGAGTTTGAAACAATACTTATTTTAAGAAATTTCAATTAAGTTCTGGAATAAATTCTTATAACTGACACTGTTATCGTTCAATATTCCGACTTCTACAACTCTTAAGGTATTGACCGAATATTGTTCAAAATCGAGATTCAGATATATTGGAATGAGATTTAAATTCATCTAGTGCTATTTCCCTGTAAAATGCCTAGTTTAGAAATTAACGATATTAGAATTTGGCTCTTCGATATTATATAGAATTTGATTAACGATATTAGAATTTGACTTAGTATTGGAATATTTTCATTTTTCTCTTTATTTTAATTTATTACTTAATTACCTGTATTTGGTCTTAGAAACCTTCAGAAATACTTTGTGTCTTTTAAACTATGTTCTCAAATTTAGTAAAACCATTTTTTTTGCATAATTTCATTTTCACTATGTGAATAAATTAATGTCAATATCATTTACAAATGTAATTATTTTCCTTTTAAACACAAAGTTGCATATATCGTTAACAAACTGACATGCAATATGTAATATATATATTACTAGAAATAATACAGGCCCCAATACTGAACTTTGTGGAACCCTGATATCAATAAACATATCATTATTGAAGGTGCCTTTAATTTTTGCTATTTTTTCCATGATAAATAACTTTTAATCCAAGGAAACAATTTTCCCCCAATTCCTGAATTATATTTTTTTCTAATGGTATATCACGTGAGACAAATGCTTTTTCTACATCCAGAAATAGCATTACCGTAACCAATATAAATTAAATGTTATAAATAATCATAGTAAATTATAAAACTCCCTCTTCTGCCCCTTTTTCTTTCCCTAAAACCGAACTACTTTTCGCAGAAAAAAAGCTTTAAGTTTCCAATTCGAATAAAATTTTTATTTTCCCTTTTTTCTCTACTACTTTAGAAAATGCTGATAACATAGAAATTGGATGATAATTCTCTAAGATATTATAATTACCTCTCTTAAATATTGGAAGTGCTACTGATATCTTTGGAACGACGGGAAAAACACATTTTCTAAAGATTTATTTGCAGTTGAATAATACATACTTAATATCCTAAAACACTTTCTTCGCAATAAAAGTAGAGATGCCATCAGATCCAGAAAATTTCGTAACATACAGCTGTCTAATTACATTGCAAATTTCACCTTCTGAAACATGCAATTATTCTGAACATAACTTTAGGAACATTTTCTATACCCGTTTATCAATACCTTTTGCTCTGAAAGGTGCAAATGTAAAGATTTGACCGCTTTTAGAAAATATTTATTAAATTCATTTTCAAAAGTCAAAGGATCACCCTCATATCTAGTATTTTGTTTATTTTCAATCTAGCATAAGAATATATCGGGGAACTGCTGAATTTTTTCACATATTTTGTTTATTGTGTTCAAATTTTTTATGGAAGATATCCTGATATTAATCAATTTAAGCATTTCTAATTCGAATTGTTAGATTATTTCTTTATTTTTAAATAAAATTGTGACTCTCTTTGACCAGCTATCCTATTCTCTTTATACATTTTATCCCTTTTTATAATTAAAAGAATTCTTTAGTTATCCAAGGTTTTAGATGTGGCCTTTTAATGTACTGTTTAATATAACTACATTTTCCAATGATGTGAAAATTTCTGAACGAACTTTTCAGCACATTCAGAAACATTTCAAATCCTAAGTTAATATTATTTGTTTTAACAGCTCGTCCCAAGATGTGTCGTGTAGAGATTAGTGAAATTTATCAATTTCAACCTTGTTTACCAAATAAAGTTTTCCACTGATAATTTCAGAGTTATTGTAACCACATCTGATATTAATGTCTACAAAATAATGATTTGATAGTTTAATTTAATTATTGAAGTGCTTATATCATTTAACTTAAAATTTTTGACATATAAATGGTCAAGAAAATTTTTTTAAAAATTTCTAGTAATTTCATTATGGAACGTTACAAATTCATTAAACGAAATCATACACAGAAAATGTCTAGCATGTGCACATGTAT
Organism: Ryuthela nishihirai; assembly: GCA_038380435.1. NCBI lineage: Eukaryota > Metazoa > Arthropoda > Arachnida > Araneae > Heptathelidae > Ryuthela > Ryuthela nishihirai. The sequence continues at coordinate 16,336,917 of JAWZYU010000001.1, read as the reverse complement.
TTAAGTGCATGTGGCCAAGTAGTTAGGGCCCTTGGCTACTGATCTAAGGGACCTGTGTTCGAGCCCCGGATAAGGCATGGACGTTTGTGTTGTTTTTCTGCTGAGGTCCTTCCATTCTCATAACCTTCTACTATGGTATATAAACTGACAGGCTCCTATCAGACCTCTGTGGCAAGCAGCTGCTTGAGGGAGTAATTATTTATTTATTTTATATTAAAATCTCCTGTTAGTACAGCATAGTTAGTCACAACATTTCCCAGCCAATTTCTTCACCCTTCTATAAATTAAATTTTTTGATATTGGTGAAACCTATGCAGACATATAAAGTAAAATTAGCATTACATATTCTAAGAAAAATTTCCACACAATCTGCTGTTGAAATATCATTTTTTTCTTTAGCAACTAAGAAATCTTTGACGCATATATACCTCCCGATTCCTTATCTTCTCTTCATTTATGAAATCTATTATAACCCTCAATTTCGTTAACTGATATTACTCCCCCTTTGACCCAGATTTCAGTAAGAACAATGATATCGCATTTTAAATTAGTGAGATTAAGAAAACCATAAAATGATTTAAATGTTTTCCAAGTCTTCTAATATTACCTTGAATCAATCTTAGGCATTTACCTCATAGATAATATTTCTTGTCATAAATATTTTCACTTTCAATGGAAATGTTAATAGCGTTACTAAATATGCTTGACTAAACATGCTTGTTGTTAAAGCTAACCTTAATGTGTGTTCTCTCCATTTCTGAAATTTAAATTTAATTAGAACATAAATCACATATAATTCAATGCAATTACTTTAAACAATCTAGATCATGGTTATTCCAAATTCCAATTATTTTTGTACCCTAATTTTTCTGGTACATGACATACTACTTGATACTCACATGATATACTACTTGATTACTTACATGATACACTGTTTGGGTACGTGATTCCAGAGTCACGTACCGAACAAACCTAAAGTCTCGTTCTTTCTGTTTAAATTTTGCTTTGTACAACAATTTTTCTTTTCAGCATTAAGTGATCATTTACATAAACTCTGCGGGACTCTTTGTTATCATGTATCGCATTTGCTCTACGTTCTTTTTTATTCCTTATAATTTTTATCTACAGTTCCTTGGTTTTCCTTGATCCAAACCAAACTTTTACATATGACAGTTTATTGTTGAACAGTAAATGAACAAAACCAGTATGGTTTTAATCTATTTGTATTCTTGACTGGTGTACAATGCATAACTTGAAGTTGAAGTTCAAGTTTATTTTCATAGAAATTATACATTAAAATATATCAACATGTAAACAACCCAAAAGCAAAAGCTTGACTAGGTTGTTGTAGTACATATTACATATGAAAGTACAATAAATAAATTAAAAATCAATTTTAAAAGTGAGAAAATCACGATAAAAACAATAATGATAATTAATTAACAGATGTAATTAGTTAACTACTACAAAAACAGTATAACTGCAAAAATCTAATTAACTTGAAACGTCACAAATAGGCAGTATGCATAACGTAGCAGAGTAGGAAAAAAATACTTTTTGTTATCTAAGAATTATTAATATATGTTCAATATCACTTATAGCCAAGAAATAGTTCTTTAATCTCTTTTTATACAAAGGCAATCTACCGTTTTGATTTTTTAAATCAAGAGGTAAATTATTAAATATTTAAGAGCTAAATAGTTATGCATTTGTGTCATCATCCTCAAGCAGCCATTGGCTACGTAGTCCAATCAGACAGTGAAATTTAAATTAAATTTAAATTATAAATTATTTATTTAATTATTATTGTTATATATTTATATAATTTAATAATTATTTTATTTAATTTAAAATAATAAAAATTTAAATTTTCCTCCAAACATATCTATCCTTAGCTACATCTGCTGCATTTGATCAGTGAATACCAATTTTAACAAGGTCCTCTTTGAAATTATCTGCCCACTGCATCCTAAGTCTCCCCCTCTTTCTCAGGCCTTTAGGCAAACTGTACAAAACCCTATTCGCTAATATATAATTATCCATACGGGCAACATGGCCAAACCAACGGAGTCTCTCTCTGCACGATATGTTGCTTAAAGGAGGTTGCCGACTCCTTTGCCTAACCTCATCATTACTTACAAAGTTGAACCAACTAATACCCAAAATATTGCATAAGCATCTAGAATCAAAAGTATCTAGTTTCTTGTTATCTTGTTTACAAAACGTCCGGGTTTCACTACCATAACTAACCTTAGAAAGAACCAAAGTATTATACATTCTAATTTTAGTCTTTAGGTGTATACGCCTATTTCTCGACACTCTCCATTGATTCTTAAAAGTCCCGGCAGCAATCCCTATCCGTCTGTTAATCTCATGCCGCATATCAACAGTATCAGTTACATAGCTCCCAAGATAATTAAACTGTGACACTTGTTCAAAGCTGCAACCATTTAGATTAACTGAATCACAGCCTGCCTGACCAATTTTCATCACTTTAGTTTTCTCTCTGTTTATAACCAAACCTACTCTACTACTAGTTTCATCAATAGCTCGAATGAAAGGGTTCATCTCATCAACATCATTTGCGAAAAGGAGCCAAATCATCAGCATAATCTAAGTCAGAAATTTTCGTATCTCCAGCCCATTTAAAGACAAAAATCTTTCTCTTGCAGTGAATTTCGCATAACATAATCAATAACCAAACTAAAGAGAAAAGGAGACAAAATGTACCCTTTTCGAACATCAGAAGCAATGCTAAACCAATTGCTACAAGCCATTCCAACACTCACACACTACTCAGTGTATTAGTTCTTTTTTAACAAGGGGAATTACATACTTCTTTCCATTTGATCGTAGACATTAATTATCTACTTTCAGATTATGTAAGTTATCATTTACAAAAAGATATATCATTAATTTATAGGCATATTTTTAATGAAGGGTAGTACATAAAGTTTAATATAACCATTATGCAGACTATCTCCAAACTCATTATTATCAAGAGTTCGTAAAGGTTCACTATAATGCTGTAGGTAAAAGTACGTATATACGGCAGCCGTTGGTTTTGTTAGTGTCAAAAGGATTTTGTGCAGAGGGAAGTAAGACAGCTGTCAAAGGAAGAGAAGAACAGGAAGCTGACTTGTCCGCGACGCATTGAAGTCAACCCTAAGTAAGTGCCTTTGGACACCTAACAACACCGACGGTTGCCGTATATACGTACTTTTATCTATAGCATTATAGTGAACATTTACGAACAACTGAATCTCACGCTGTGTCTCTAACTTTATTTTGCCATTATTATCAGTTATTTTTTTTAATATTTTATTTGTAGAAAATGTTTCCCGATTCAAAACTTGTTTTAGATACTATATTTTACATAACATTGATCTCAGTTTTTTGTCAGATTATTGATATGGGGTTTCCCATTTAATTTTTGATCTATTGTTATCTCTAAATGCATAATTTTGGAAATTCTTTCAATAGAAACACAGCCACAATTATCCACTATATTAGAGTCTGATTTAGGCATTTTCATTATTATATCATTTATAACCGAACTATTTTTTTTATTATACAAAACATACTTCGTTTTATCTATATTTAGAAATAGATTATTTTTTTAAAACAATTTATTAACCTTAACTAAATCATTTGTTATGCCACATAGCAAGTTTTCATAATACATTTTCACTAGAAACGTTATGGCAGTATCATCAGCAAAGCATTTATCTGTCGATTATCAGTTATTGATGTCCACCGTTTTTTAAAGAACTAAAATCATTCAACAATATCAAGAAAAGAATTGGTCCTAAAATTGTTCCTTGTGGGACACCTTCCTTTAAATTCAATACATTGCTTAGAAAACGTAATTTTTACATTCTGTTTTCGGTTCGATAGATAGCTCTTAAACCAGTTTAACACTAGCCCCTGACTCCAAACTGTTTCAATTTATGCAACAAAATATCATGAGAAACAATGTCAAATGCCCTTTCGATATCTAAAAAGGTAGTTAGTCTGCATTTTTTTCCTTCTAGAAACTCGAACTGATTATCAGAATATAAGGAATTTTGTGGAAGATAGTTGTTCAATAGCTTTTTAACCATTTTTCAAATATGTTACCAAAAATGCAAATAAGAGAGAATTGTCTAGTTAGATAGAGAATTCATATTGCCCTTATTATAAATTGGTGTTATAATCGTTTTCTTAAATTCATCTGGAAAATTACCAGTTTCAAATGATAAATTAAAAACATGACTGGGCATGTAATATAATTAACACAATTTTTCCTTATGTTGATCCTACTATCATCTAATCCAGGACTTTTATGTTCCTTAAGGCTAATAATAGTTCTCTATTCCCCACTTCAATTATTAGGGAAAGAAACATTGAAATTCTTTTCCAATGGACTAGATCCTGTGTTTCTTTATATATATATTTAAACACAAAGCACGGGATTACTTACAAGCTATATTAAGCTTGTCGTGGTTTCTCATATAACATACAAACTCTTACACAAGGACATGCCCGCTGGTCTTAGCAGTCAGGTACGCTAACTACTAGACCTGGTAGGGTCTAATTCCTCTATAGTTTGAATACCAATTTCATCTTTTACATTAACAAAGAAGGCATTAAAATCATTAGCAGTGTCGATCGAAATACTCTCTAAAGTTTGATTAGATCCAGCAGGCGTGTTAGGTAGAACTAAAGCAGATTTTTTATGAACAATTATTAATAAACCTCCATTGTTTCTTATTATGACCGTTGCAAATAATAAATTGTGTTCTATAAAAATTGTTTTTTTGCAGACCTTATTGCATTTTGGTTCTTTCCTACTATTTTTATCCTGTTTTCAAAGAAAACGACCTCTAGTGGTGGAAAATTTTGAAAACTTGATAATTTCAAACGAATACTGCAAACGATGTATTTATGCTAGAAGTTTGAAATTTACATGGTGGAATGTGAAGATCACGAAGTTTTCATTGCCAATAATGAGTTGACCCCTTAGACCCAGAGTAGGTGGGAAAACACAACTTTTCAGTTTTAGAAGACAATTGTTTGTTTTTAGTAATTAATGAAAAATTCTTTTTCGGTTAGTTAGGAATTAATAAAATATTATGATTCATATTTTTTAAATCTTCGGAAAACTATAACTGCGCATATAACGGTGGAAAAATTTTCAAATTCGAAAACTTCAAACAAATATTGTAAACGACGTATTTAAGCTGGGAATTTTAAATTTTGCTGGTGGAATATGAACGCCATGATACTTCCATTGGCAACAATAAATTGACCTCTTAGACCCAGGGTGGGTGGGAAAAGACAATTATTTGTTTTAGCAGATAATTGTTTGTATTTAGAGATAAACGAAATGATCTTTTTAAGGGTTAGATAGGAATTGATAAAATATTATGATTCGCACTTTCGGAATCTTTCGAACACTATAATTGCGCCATCTAACGGTGAAAAAGCTTGAAAATTCCAAAATTTCAAACGAATATTGCAGCGATGTATTTCTGATAGACATATGAAATTCTGGTAGTGGAATGCGAACGTCGTGAACTTTCCATTGGAAACAATGAAAATGATAATTAGAAAACTCTTTTTCAATTTGATTGGTACTAATGAAATATTATAATTCGCATTTTCCGAATACTTAGTAGTTTTAATATATATATCATTACAGATCACTAAAATGATGAAACGGCAGAATTATTATCTAGTTTTACAAATAACATGTATAGAATAGAAATTACAAAAATTAGTGGTAGTTTATAAGAGATATTTTACTGAGAGCAATAATGTACCCACTTTTCTGAGAGAGATGTGGGAAATGCAAGTTTCTAGATTTAAGAATTAAAAGACGAATACTTTTATGTTGTATAATTACTAATGAAATACTATTTGCATTTTCCTATCATCCGCTTGCTCAAATTAAAACTTTTAAGGAATAAAACAGTAGGGAAAGGAAAAACTTCTTTCACTTTGAAAATGAGATTCTCATATACACCAGAGGTGATATGCGTTCTTCAAGTTGAGTGTATGATTCCCCCTTTTTATGGAATATTGTTTAGATTTTTAAATTAAGATGAAAATATTTTTATAAACGTTTTGTAGCATAAATTAACGTTTTTATGATATTTAAGTTCTTTCCAATTAATAATCTCTTTATTGATATTTTCTATTGTGGGTACAATAAATTTGACACCAATAGCAAAATGGCCATCCAGGTCAGTGTAAATTACTGCTGCCTGCACCCCAGCAGTAGCAGCCATCATCAAAAATACATGATCGAGGCATGATGCGGTCTCTAGCTTCCCTAGTTGCTCTCTCTATATGTGATTGCAGGCCATATGATGAAAGCATGTCTGAGTACTCTCCTACATATTCGTGATTACTCAAGATGCCAATGTTAAATTCTCTTCTAAGGACAGCATTTTTTTAAAATAAATTTAAGTTATTGTTTAGCTCTGCAATAAATTGTTGTGGAATAAAGGAATGTGATCCGTATAATGCAAATAAACAAATATCATGATTTTCCCAAGTCAGACAAAGTGATTCTGCTGTAATTAAATCCGATATATTCATTTATTATAAAGTTTATTATATATTATTTAATATAAAATTTTATATATTGTTTTCATCAATATCATTATACCTTCTGATTTATTATATATATATATATATTTTTTTTTTTGATTTGCGAAATATAGGACAGAGAAGAATCCTAGAAGCTACTCCTAGCTTAGGTAAGACTCTTATTAGGTAATATACTCTACATTTATAGAATTTGTTATAACCATTTAAATTTCATATGCAAATTTCATCTTTCTGTATCCAGATCTCAGTTAATATTAATATATGAAAGCGATTGTTTGTTTCTTCAATTAGCATTTCAATAATTCTAATTTAGATCTAATACTACGTATGTTAATATACTGCTCACAAAAATTAAGGGATATATTATCGCTTCATATTAATTTTGAAATATTTCCTAATTTTTTTGAGCAGTATATTTCGTATACATATTGATTTATCATCGAATGAAAAAAAAATGTCTTCAGGTTGTCAAATGACATGTAATCAGACTGTGTATCTTCAAATGATTTGTCATTCATTACCCTGACATCATTCTTAATAATTTTATCTATATCATCTTCATTCCTAACTCTCCATATTTTTTGTTTGTTTTATTCCTTATCATAAAGATTTTGCCATTTTTAACCAAAGTAAATTTAAAATCCGATTTTTTGCCTTCATTTTTTGTTTTGTATAGTAATTGTTTCATTATGGGGGTTAAATGTTCATTCAAACACACTTTGGAATTTTCAAATCTAGATTCAATATCACAACAATTCATTTTATGATTAATAAATCTGTTTGCAATTAACCATTTACTTCGTGTTTACTTTTACGTTCAACGATAATGGGCTTTATTTTACTTTTATTAGCAGATGGAACTCTGTGTGACATCAAAATATCATCAACAGTTGATTCCATCTCTATCTTATTCGCTATTTTTTCCATTATACACGGCAAATCTTCATTCGGCTCTTCAGTATGCCATGTATCTCTAGATTCTGCCCTCTGGAATATTGCTGCAATTCGTTTAACTCATGTTTAATTTGAGTTATCTCATATCCAAGATTTTCATTTGCCGTTTCAAGTTCACCGTTTTTCTTTTTTAAATCACAGATTTCCTGTTTAAGATATCTAATCATTGTTGTTAACTCATCAAGTTTCCTTCAAGCAAACTCAGCGAATACCTTAATTTCTTTAACGAGTTCTATATCTTCTTTTATTTCAGACATCTGCATCATCAACAATTTAATTTTGTCTTCATCGGAAGTTGTTTCCCTCTCTTTAACGGTAACAGAAGTACTTTGTTGAGTGTGATGAACGACTTGCGGTTTTTGAACCATGACATTTTTTTATTTTTAATTAGGGATTTGAATCCGATTTTAAAGAAAACAAGCACAGAAATAATGATAATTAGCAGCACATGCTCCGGAACATCGAATAATTTCTTATGCAGTCAAAATGTTCTGTTTACAGAAAATAATTTCTTATGCAGTCAAAATGTTCTGTTTACAGAAAATGCACGGAATTGGCTCCATGTTAATTACAGAGAGAACACTTGACTCAATCTAACCAGCTTATTCTGCAGTGCGTACATTTTCTAAAATGCCAAACTGATGCTTTAGGAAGACTGAAAGCATATTCTGATTCTGTCCTGCTATCATTTTCGCTAATTTATGAATGGCATTCTCATTCTTTATTTCGCTTTGTTCAGATATATCGGCAATCTCGATTGCCTCACTTTTTCGTTGACCTCACTGTCTAATTTAATACTTTTTCTTTTAATAATTTCTTCTGATCTTGAACATAACTTACCTATTTCGTTAGTTCTGTCATTATTTTCAAGTGTTCGTCAAGTTTAGATGAGCAAAATGGGACACTGCCTCTGAATTCTTGTAAAACAGTTTTAAATTCTTTTCTGATAAATTCATTTATACAATGGTTCAGCGGAAGCATCGTTCAGGAAGGAAATGAATTACCACAGCCGTATGGGGAGGTGCTTGACAAAATTCTCAGATAACCAAGGAAAAGTTAAGGGCGAATAGCAAAAGAGCTGACCATGAAGAGAACATCTGTGCAAAGAATGCTTCATGAGTTGGGGGCTTTTTTACCCCATATGCAAGTTAAGCAGAAGCTGCAAGAACCAGATATTTAAAAAAAAAGTTTGCTTTGCGCTCGAACTCATTCTAAGGTTTACGAAGACGAGAGTTTCTTCTGCAATGTCTGTTTTTTATGAATGCCATGTGCTGTTGTAAAGATACATGAACAAGCAGACGACGAAGTTCTTGGGATTCCAATGAGCAGATGAGTCGTGAGAAGTCATCACAGCGAGAAAGTCATCATCTGGTGAGACGTTTCTGGGAATGGTGTTATCGGACTTTGACTGACGGTGAATCTTTATCGGACGGTAAATCAGACACGTTACCTACAGAAGATGATCAAGTCCTTTCTGCTCAATATCACACGCTTAGGCCAAGCAAGGAATCAGCAAGCAAGGTGTTTCAGGTCCTCCAGCAGCACTTTCCAAATCGTCAATCTCCAGAAGGACAGATTATCTGTTCTCTTCGAATTCACCATACTTCACCCTGCCCGACACTTATCTTTAGGGAATGCTTAACGAAAGAGTGTATCGCGATCTAGTACCTTTTGGCATTGATCAATTGAAGAGCAACATCCGACGTTTCTTGCACTCTATACCACTTCGGTGCATCCAGAAAAGGTTTGGCAATCTCCGTCTGAGATACGAAATCTGATTGAAACTTTTTCGTTCACATTTGAAAGTGTTTGTGTAATGTCATCCTTTTTTTTTTCAGTTTCTACTGCTGTAGTGTTTTTTCATATTTTGTTTAACCTAGGATGTATTAAAGTAAGTGTAAGTATATATTTTTTTAAATTATCATTTTCGACATACTCTATTCTGGGCTATACTTTTTATAATATACTATAGTAACATTATAAAGTAAATTACAAAACACAACTTTCGTCCAGCAAAAGAATTCTTAAAAGGTTAATAAATAATTAAATAATCATTTGAGAGAAATCATATTATGCTTCAAAGAGTTCTTTTAAAGTTACAGAAAAGGTAGGAGGCTGGTCGAATTATGGAAAATGCCAGTTTATATTTTTACCTATCTTTCTATTGCTTTTGGCTTTGACATTTGTCGGTTGGGTTGGGTTGTTTTACCTCTGAGCGGCACTTTTTTGCACACCATGGGCTAAATGGCCAGGTCACATGGACCCCGAAGGCTCAGAGAAGGTTGGGGGAGGGGACCCACTGGAACAGCTGTTGGGAGACAGATGGTAGCCTCCCGTCAAGGCCATCCAGCGTGTTCTTTAACGTGCACAGGGTATGGCTCTCCCGCACACGGGGCCACGGCTTAACGTCCCATCCGACGGACGGCGGCCTTTCCAAGCCCATCGGTGTCCCCTACTGACCGTGGGCAGGGCGGGGAATTTTGCGGAGATAAATCTCAACGCTGATCTAGCTGGGACTCGAACCTGGGAACTACAGATTACGAGCCTGGCGCGCTACCGACTGAGCCACCCCCGCCCCTAATGTTGAAAGAAACAAGCTATACGTCGAATGAAAGCTTCTGATGCCGGGAATGTCAAGAACAATGTCTGAACGCGAGTGCGGAAAATAACGAGCTTTGTGCCGATTGAAAGCTTATGACGCAGGAAGTGTCGTAGGCTATGAAAAATTAACCCCCATACTTTCTTCCCTCCTAAAAAACATGTAATCTGAAAGTCGTTCTACTATATTATCGGAACGCGAGGGCCTACAGTTACGAGTTAGGTGGTAACGAAAGCACGTATAATGACTGTCGTAGACTATTTCGAATTTCGCCTCCACTATTCCTTGTGATAAAATGTGTGTGTTAGGGGGGCGGATTTTCCAGGGGGTCGACTTTAACGAGTCATATCTCAAATTAAAGCTTATGATATCTCCAATGTCGTGGTCTACCTCAAACGTGACTCCAAAAGAGGGGTAAATGTGTTCGATTATTTATGAGTCATATAGGAAAGTTTTGGAAAGTAGGTGTTTTTAGTGACAACAAAAAAAATATAAATTAAAAAATTTAAAAAAATACTTATTTTCCTGTAACACCCTAAACAGTAGAAAATAAACCTAAAACATCGGTGCTATCGGTCACTGAGTTCTTATTCGCTTCGAAGGAAGATGAGATGCCGATTTACTTACTCGACAAGATTGCCAGCGCCCTATCTTCCTTTGAAGCGAATACGAGCTCAGTGACCGATTGCACCATCGATATGCTTTAGGTTTATTTTCTATTTTTTAGGGCCATATAGGAAGATAGGTATTTTTTTATTTTTTTTAATTTATATTTTTTTTTATTCTACCAATGACTTAACATTCTGTCAATGAAATGAATATCAAAAATGACTGATCTTTTTCGGGCGGGCGTGGCTCAGTCTGTAGCGCGCCAGGCTCGTAATCTGTAGTTCCCAGGTTCGAGTCCCAGCTGGGTCAGCGTTGAGATTTATCTCCGCAAGATTCCCTGCCCTGCCCACGGTCAGTAGGGGACACCGATTGGCTTGGAAAGGCCGCCGTCCGTCGGATGGGACGTTAAGCCGAAGCCCCATGTGCGGGAGAGCCATACCCTGTGCACGTAAAAGAACACGCTGGGTGGCCTCGACGGGAGACTACCATCTGCTCCCAACAGCTGTTCCAGTGGGTCCCCTCCCCCAACTTCTCTGAGTCTTCGGGGTCCTTGTGACCTGGCCATTTAGCCCACGGTGTGCAAAAAAGTGCCGCTCTAGAATTAAAACAACCCAACCCAACTGATCTTTTTCCTTTCAGAAATTGATTCCTGAAAATATCAAGTACTCATGAAGAATGTAGCTGGTAAAAATGAACTTTGCAAAATATATAATAGTAATGTTACAAAGTAAATTACAAAATACAGTTTCAAACTAAGAGGGCTCAGAGTTTGTCTCAGTAATTAGGGCGCCAGGCTCATAATCTGTAGTTCCCAGGATCGAGTCCCACTTAGGCCATCTTTGAAGTTTCTCTCCTCTAAATCCTCACCCCATCCTCGGTCAGAAAGGGAACAACGATGTCAATGTATTTGTATTCTTTACTATCATGAATAAAAATTAATTCTTTAAAGAAACAAAGGTCGCAATCGTTGGCTGGACTTTAACCTCGTGTATGGAAGATACCTTTTGCATTACATTTATTTTTCATACCTTTTGCACATTAAGGATCATGCTGCATGGCCTTCACAGGAGGTTTCCATGTGCCTCCTAACAGCTATTCAGTAGATCATTTTCTTCAGCCTTTGATGAGCCCTTGTACTGATTTGACTTTTTTGCCCATTGTGTGCAAAAAATGACTCTCAGAGGTAAATCAACCCAACCAAGAGTATTTTATTTAACATTAATGGTGAATCCTCACTTCACGGAAATTTTCTTAATTATATTTTAGTCTTAAATATACGTAAATTTATGAAAAATTTTGTTTCGGAACAAGATAAAAAAAAGTAATAAAATATGTAAATTTAAGTGCACATATTTTATGTTTGCCCGTTACCTATATAAAATGATAAATTAAAAGTGTAATAATTACTACAAATGGTTATCACTGTAGTGAGATTCCTTCCTTCCTAAAAGAACTAGTCTATAAGTGCCTTGTAGACTAGAATCTTCAATTCTAGTCAAAATAACTTCTGATGACTGACCTCCATGGTTTAAAACGTAAAGCCCTCAATTGAGAAATCTTAATCAGCGGTTGAGAAATGCCAGAGCACTGATAAATTATCAGGAGATCATGGTTTCGTATCCCACTCGGAACAAGGCAATTTTTACTCTACATTCATAATTGTCCAAACCTACAGATGTGTATTTGTCTTTGCGTGTTATTAAACGTAGGGCCTTTGTTTTAATAGCCAGGTATTCCATAATTAAAATTTTGCCAAAATGTATTATTTTTTTCTCGCTCGCTTCGTATTTTAAGGTGTAAAAGTTTTGCTGTAATTCGATTTGTAACTGTTCGTATAATAAATTGGTTTACATTTTTTTCTTCATTACATATACTGAGCTGTATGAATAAAAGGTGTTATGAATGCCATATTAGCGTCTATTTATTATTCAGCTTTTTCAGAATCCATATTTTTCTAAATTATTCATGAATTCTGTAAATCTCTTTATACACTTTGCTGTTGAATATAAAGATATCGTGGAGGTTTGGAAAAGTGAAAAAATTTTCCAACATATCTATACATATTCAGATTTAATATAATCCATCTTAAGTATATTGTTGTTGACAAAACTTCCAACAGTTACTTGTTATATATAAAAAGTTTTAATCTGTTGTTCCTTCGACACGTGAGTTTTACTCTGTTGGAGTATAAATTATTTCTTTTTTCAGATTATTTTATTTTATACTGCAGCTTACGGGTAGGCAACAGGCGAGGCATTTACATTTAATGTGGCCCTTGAATTTCTTGACTAATGAAAAAAAAATCGTAAACACGAGTGTTACACTTTCTGAAAACAGTTTTACTATTCATAAAGGGGGCGGGGGTGGCTCAGTCGGTAGCGCGCCAGGCTCGTAATCTGTAGCTCCCAGGTTCGAGTCCCAGCTGGGTCAGCGTTGAGATTTATCTCCGCAAGATTCCCTGCCCTGCCCACGGTCAGTAGGGGACACCGATGGGCTTGGAAAGGCCGCCGTCCTTCGGATGGACGTTAAGCCAAAGACCCGTGTGCGGGAGAGCCATACCCTGTGCACGTTAAAGAACACGCTGGATGGCCTTGACGGGAGACTACTATCTGTCTCCTAACAGCTGTTCCAGTGGGTCCCCTCCCCCAGCCTTCTCTGAGCCTACGGGGTCCATGTGACCTGGCCATTTAGTCCATGGTGTGCAAAAAAGTGCCGCTCAGAGGTAAAACAACCCAATCCCAACTATTCATAAAGTTTATCGTCAAGGGAATTACATTTTATTGAATGGAACCAAAGGTGCCAGCGTGTTAATGAACCGGAAACTTGTAATTCAGAGCTTCACCTTCGTACTCGGTGGTATCTCCAGCATCACTTGTTCCCCGCTGAGGCTGTTAACGGTGACAATTGTTTGGACACAACTGGCTTATTTTGAAGTAGTCTAAATTAAATTTTTTTTTACTTCACCTACTTTTTTACTTCTGACTTTTTTTGCATACAATTGGCTAAATGGCCAGGTCACAAGAATGCCGTGGGCTCAAAAAAGGTTAGGGGAAAGGGACCCACTGAACAGCTGATAGGAGACAGATGGTAGCCTCCTGTCAGATCCAGCGTGTTCTTTAACGTGCAAGGGGTATGGATCTCCGGTATATGGAAACCATGGCTTAACGTCCCATCAGACGAACGGTGGCTTTTCAAAGATGTGCCCTATTGACCATTGAGAGGGTCGGGAGTTTGCAGAATCGATGAAATTGTTGATCAGTTGGTGTTGCGAGTAGTGCAAGAAAAGGAACGGATGAGTCCTAGGCCTCTTACTGTGCAGATATGTCTGACTCGAATAGTATTTATAGTTTATCGCGTGCGAGTTTTAAAATCATTTGCATTTGTGCTTGTAAATGGGCAAGTTGTGATTGTTGCTGATGTTTAACACACGTATATTATTATTTGAAAAACAGCAAACGTACAATTGCCGATGAAGGCAGATTTTTTAATGAAGAATGGAGCCGAAAATATACCTCTTCACTGAAATTGCAAATAAGCGATTTGTCTTATGTGACAAAGAATTACACATACATACATACGTACATACATACATACCTACATACACACATACATACAAAATCCTCATGCCATGGGCTACGGAGGTCTAACCAGACTGTAAATTTTCCTCTCCAGACGTGTCTCTTTTGAGCTAGAGCTGCTGCATTTGGCCACTCTAGACCAATTCTAGGAAGGTCCTGTTTGGCATTGTCTGCTTATCTCATCCTAGGACTCCCCCTTTTTCTGATACCCTTAGGTACACTGTTCATAATACTCTTTGCCAATCTGCAGCTTTGCATACGGGCAACGTGGCCAAACCAACGTAGTCTCTCTCTGCACAATATGCTGCTCAAAGGAGGTTGATGACTCCTTCCTCTAACATCATCATTACTTACAAAATCAAACTACCTAATGCCCAAGGTATTGCGTAAGTATCTAGAATCAAAGGCATCAAGTTTCTTGCTTTCCTGCTTACAAAGGGTCCATGCTTCGCTACCATAACTAACCATAGAAAGAACCAAACTATTGTGCAGCCTAATTTTAGTCTTTAGGTATATACACCTATTTTCTCACTCTCCATAGATTCTTAAAAGTCGCAGCGGTAATCCCTATTATTCTCTTTATCTCATGCCGCATATCACCAGTATCTGTTATATAAAATAAAAATAAATACCCCCCCTCAAGCAGCTGCTTGCCACAGAGGACTGACAGGAGCCTGTCAGTTTTATATAGCTCCCAAGAAAATTAAACTGAGACACTTGCTCAAAAGCACAGTACAGCCATTCAAAGCAACTGAAGCACCATCTGCCTGACCAATTTTCATCACTTAGTTTTTTCTCTGTTTATCACCAAACCTACTCTATTACCATTCTTATGAAGAGCCCTAATGAAAGAATTCTTTTAATCAGCATCATTAGCCAACAGTGCCAAATCATCTGCATAATCTAAATCAGAAATTTTGAAATCTCTAGACCATTTAAGGCCAAAATCTTTCCTTTGCAAAGACCTTCGCATACATAATCAATAACCAAACAAAACAGGGAGACAAAAATGAACCCTTGTCTAACTCCACCAGCAATGCTAAACCAATCACTGAAAGACGTACCATCTCTCACACATGACTCAGTGTTATTTTAGAGAGCTTTCGTTACACTAACTAGCTTATCAGGCATTCCATATGATCTAATAATAAATCACAAATTATGTCGATATACAGAGTGAAAAGCAACCAGAGGTTTCTGAAACTCTAAACATTTCTCAAGAATCTGCCTTAATGGAAATATTTGATCAATACATCCCCTACCACCAGAGTCGGATTTAAACTCTATGAGGCCCTAGGCGCACATTAAATTCGAGGCCCCCTTGCTAAACATTTTGAAGCCCTAGCCACACATTAAATTCGAGGCCACCTTGCTAAACATTTTGAAGCCCTAGCCGCACATTAAATTCGAGGCCACCTTGCTAAACATTTTGAAGCCCTAGGCGCACATTAAATTCGAGGCCACCTTGCTAAACATTTTGAAGTCCTAGCCACACATTAAATTCGAGGCCACCTTGCTAAACATTTTGAAGCCCTAGCCACACATTAAATTCGAGGCCACCTTGCTAAACATTTTGAAGCCCTAGGCGCACATTAAATTCGAGGCCACCTTGCTAAACATTTTGAAGCCCTAGGCGCACATTAAATTCGAGCAAAACGTTTTGAGGCCCTAGGTGCACATTAGTTCGAGGTTTCCTTAAACGTTTGAGGCCCTAAGCACACATTTAATTCGAGGCCCCTTACTTAGGTTTTTGGCAATATTTGGTGTTAGATTCAAGCAAAATATTGAAAAAAAATTATTTAAAGAATTGTAGAAAAATAATCACAAAAATATAACTCAATCCCAGTAAACAAAAGTATAGCATTACTAAGATTCATTAAAATATTTTTGGCATGAATTGCAGTTTACTACTAAATTACAATATTGAACATTTCTTGATAAGCATTTAACTAAAAACTTTTCGATCAAAAATCATCAAAGTACTTTGGACCTCCGTAGCCCATGGCTGCTTGAGGTTGATGATGATGATGATTTTATTGCCAGCTTTCTCTTTGGCGAAACCATTAATTAAATCATCACAATTTAAAAAAATCTGTTAATTCACATTCAATAAATGTTAAAGATAAGTTCCACATTTTAGTTTGCGCTAGTGAATTTCGTATTTAAAAATAAGCATTTTATTTTGCAACCATAACTAGGCTGTTTTTTATATTGTTGTTTGTGATGAGCAAGGTTTTAAAATGTGGCCCCATAGAGAGTGAGGCCTCAGCTTGCGCCTAATGCGCCTTATGGTAAATGCGGCCCTGCTTACCACTTCTGAATCCACACTCTTCATCACGCAGTTATCCATCAACCAATTCTAAATTCTATTAAGTATAATCATGCAAAGAACTTTATCTGGAACAGAAAGTTAACTAATTCCCCTGTAATTATCACAAGAACTACGATCAATTTTAAAAAATAGGGATAATATAACTCTAGTGAAATCTTTAGGATCAAAACCTTTATCGTAAAAGATATTCAAAATATCAGTCAGACTTGTGATAAAAGAAACATCCCCAACTCTAAGCATTTAAGTAATAATATCACCTACCCCTAGGAATTTACGTAGTTTTAGTTTAGAAATAGCGAAAATAACTTCAGACTGTGTTATAGGGCCAACATTAAATAAATAATGCATCTATCATCATTACAAACAATGGGAGTAGAAATAATTACATTATTTAGAACTTCTCTGAAATGTTCAGCCGTCCTAACCATGACAGTATCCTCACCTTCAACCATCTTGCCATGTTTATTTCTTGATCCCTGTGTACCTGTCTGTTTCTTCCCGCATAAAATATTAATAATCTGGTACAACCCCCTGCTGTTGTGCTCTCTAACTGCTTCCTCAGCTTTATCAGCCAAGCTATCAAGCCAAAGAATCTTATGAGCTGTTAACTGATCCTTTACACGTTTATTAAGTCGTTGTAATGCCTTCCGTTAGAACTAGTAGGGTGTTGATTCATATTAATCCTGCACTTCCTTCTTTCAGAAATAAGTTCCATAGCCTTATCACTCAAATAATTTTGTTTCCTATGTTCCGTTTTCGCCCAAAAGAGTACTGTAGGTTTCAAGAAAAGCCTGTTTAAACTGATCCCATTCTTTCTCAACTTCAGCAGTAAATAAACCACGATTGTCATAATGACTAAGTAGCCTATCATGGTATGCTTTTGTTACAACTGGATTTTTCACAACTTCAGTGTTAAAGATAATTTTCTTAACATTAGCACAACATTTAAGTTTCAGTTGTAAGACTTTTGACCAAGTAATGGTCAGACCCAATTTTGGTTCCCCTTATGATTTGGTATTCCTAACTGAACTAGCCCATTTTCTGTTAATTAAAATATAATCTATTATATTCCTGTGGAACCCATCAGGTGAAACCTATGAGTATTTATAAATGTCCCGGTGTTTGCAGTATGTGTTAGCTATGAGCAACCATTAAGTTTACTTACCTGTAGGAAACTTCCCCATTGCCTTTGGAACAATCAATGCCAAAGGGACCTAAAACTCCTGCCCAAAGATTAGAGTCAGTACCAACTTTAGCATTGAAGTTACCTAGCACAAGAGAAATATCTCCTTTCTTCGCAGAATTCAAAGCATCTTGAAGCTGGCTGAAAAACGTATCCTTCTTGTTCTCATCAGAGTCCTGTGTGGGGGCATAACAGATGACATTCAAGTCTTTAATTATTTTTTTAAAGTTTTCTGTGAGAAAACTTTCATTAATGCAGTCATAACCTAGGAGAGCATCAGTGGCGTGTCTGCTGAGAAGCAAATTACACCTTGTAGATGCTTTCCATCCTCCCTGCCTGAAAAGAGAAATTTAAAGTTATTTTTAAGTATCTCACCTTTACCTGACCATCTGGTCTCTTGCAAGCCTAGAATATCTAGGTTATAACGCTGGTATTCTTGCGTGAAGACATCAAGAGAATAATCTCTATATAACGTCCTCACGTTCCTTGTACCTGCAGAGAGAAAATGATTAATAAAATCTTTAAAGAAACAAAGTTTATTGAGAGAGGTAGGGCCAACAATATCAAACAACCCCCCCTGATCGCAGGCATGGGGCAAAGCCATGATCCTCCTCCGCTAAAGACTGAAGTCAACGATGCTGGTAGGAACTTCAGGCACCACCTTTCCAAGAGCCACACGGGCTGCCTGAGACACATTTCTCCAGTTTAAGATTGCCGATTCCCAACTAGCTAAGTAAAGGTTCAGGTACCTGCAATGGCCTCTGATCAAGATCATCCACCACCTGATGTAAGATATCCCATGCCTCGAACAGAGGCATGGGATTTAGGGCTGGCAACACACAAGCAACAGAAAATACAGCGGTAGATTCTCCTTCAACAGAGGCCCATCAGTGCAGCAATTCCAGGATCCATAATCAAGCTCAAATCCATAAACGTGTCCAGTCTAGTAGGTATAAATGGTCAGCACCAGGACCCTGTGAAATTGCCCACTCCTCAGCAAGGTTGAAAAAAAGAAAAAGTGACCATAGATGACCAGATCAGTAGGCCATACTGAACTGGCAGCCCTCCCCTTCCGTTCCCTTCCAAAAGAGAATATCTCTTTTGAAAGGTACTAACGGCCTGCACCACGAGAAGAGCGGGGTCGGACATTAGGTGCTAGACCTGGCCGGTTCTGTGCAGCATCACCGGGGATTGGTATACAGCTCTCCTTCCAGTTTATGCCTAGCTACCATTTACAGACCAAAGAATTGTAGAGGTAATGAAATAATATATTACATGCCATTATGAGAATGAATATGAAGGGAAATTACTGGTCAACTCAGAAAAAACTGAAATGAATAAGTTAAAATTTCATTTGCTGCACAACAAACTTATTCATGAAACACTCTGAAAAATTTCTTTTCAGGGGAAAACTTTCCACAATTTTATCGGTACTTGCCAAAATATTTTCAAGCGATAAAAGCATAACCGCATTTGATAATACATCTTAGGAATAATAAATTTGTTAGACTGACAGATGAGCATCTGCATGCCTCATTGCAAATTTGCTCTTCAGGACTGAAAGAGAATATTCAAACCTTAGCTAAAGAATACAACCGCAAAAGTGTCACTTAGCAGCGTAACATGAAGTGAACATGGACAACTATATAATTAATTCTGTTTTCGAACTATAATTGTTGCTACTGTATTTTTCATTGATTCTCTGTGCAAAACCTTTCCCTCTCGTAAATTTTTGACGTAGTATTGTTTTTTTTTTTAACTTTACGTGGCCGAATGGTTAGCGCGCTTGGCTACTGATCTAGGGGGCCTGGGTTTGAGCCCTGGATAAGGCGTGGATGTTTGTGATATTTTTCTGCTGAGTTCCCGCCATCCTCTCAGACCTTCTACGATGGCATAAAAACTGACAGGCTCCTGTCAAACCTGTGGCAAGCAGCTGCTTGGGGGTATTTTTTTTAACATGTATGTTTTCTTAAAAAATGAAAGCTTTTTCATTAAAACTTATTAATATATATATATTTATGGAAACATAGCTCATATGTTTCGATTAAAAATGTTATGATTGCAAATTTGTATTAACTTATAATAAATTATTATAACTTAGCTAAGTTAGCTCTATTATGTTAATTGCCATTATGTTACCCGGTTTCCTTTACCTCCTACTTGAGGCCCCTCCCAAACACCAAAATTTGAAGATGGCCCACAGCTTTCAAAAGGTTGCCGATCCCTGATAGAGCTGATACGCATCCTATATTTATTTGTTAGGCGATTATCTAAAACAACAGGGTCATTTAGGTCGAAAGTCTAAATACAACATTTCTCTTTATATAGTTACATTTCTGCAACGAAAATATGATAAAAATTCATTTCAAAAACTATTTCCCCCGTACCCTGGAACCCAATTCGAATGGAGTATGTCTTCTGAAACATCATTTACGATTTGTACTTCTATGCGAATAATTTTAAGATTATGTTTCTAAGAATGCAAACTTCAACTCGTGCCATTTCGATCTCAATGGCTACAATGATAGTCGTAAAGAAGCGTAAAAGTTCAGTTTTGAGAAAAGATTTAAGTGCAAGAACACTCCGAATAGTTCTACGTTATGTGTCCAGTTTAATCCGCAAAAAGGAAAGATGCTGTTGAAGATTTACACGCGACTGGTTGTCTAAAGCAAGATTTTGTAGTCTCCGGTTTTAAGTCGCTGTAATCTTTACCAGACTTCCTCGTGGTGAAGCATACTAAACAGTGTTAATGGATATCTATATAAATAACAGCGGTAAATCTTTCGGGTGGACGGTCGGAAAACAAGCTACGCCATCCTGTTTCGAACCTCGTACCAATTTTTTCCTAACTTAATGCTTTATGGTTTGAAAATTTTCATTTAACCTCTTTCGACCTTCCCATAACTTTTCAAAAGCTTGGTCGCCAGCCGTAATTTTATGCTTCAGATTTTCTCCTGGCTACTCCCTGGTGCATTAAAAATTCTAATCTGTACCTGTGATGGAATCCGAGGTTGAGTTTGGAGCCACTTTAATTTTACACTTCAAGGATGCATCTGTTTCAAATCCAAATTTGCTTCTAATAATCATTGCTCATCGTGGCTTCAGATAGAAAGGCAGATGTGTGATTTGGCTAGTTCCTTATGGCAGAGTGGTTACAGTGCTTTTCTACTGATCAAAGATACCGGGTTTGACGCGTGGAGGATTTTTTTTTTGGCACTGAGATCTCACCTTACTCACATATCTTCTACGGCAGACCTCTCTAGAAAACTGCTACCTAAGAGGTAATTATTTTACTGGAAAAAGCTGTTTAGAGATTTGACATATCAAGATTTTAGTTGGACGACGAAAACACAAAATAGGTTTTTAATAATATAGCGGAACTTTGCGGTTGCCAATGTTCATCACTTTATTTTCTTACTCAAGATATTTAGAGAAAAAGTCGAATGAAAATTTAGATCAGTGGTTCTCAACCTTTTATGCTTCACGTACCCCCTGAAAATGTGTATGTAACTGGCGTGCCCCTTGTATAGATAGATAAAACTATAGTTATAGTATAACAATGGGAATAATACAAAACATATGTATCAGTGGTTCTCAACCTTTTATGCTTCACGTACCCCCTGAAAATGTGTATGTAACTGGCGTACCCCTTGTATAGATAGATAAAACTATAGTCATAGTATAACAATGGGAATAAAATAAAACATATATATCAGTGGTTCTCAACCTTTTATGCTTCACGTACCCCCTGAAAATGTGTATGTAACTGGTCTACCCCTTGTATAGATAGATAAAACTATAGTCATAGTATAACAATGGGAATAAAATAAAACACATATATCAGTGGTTCTCAACCTTTTATGCTCCACGTACCCCCTGGAAATGTGTATGTAACTGGCGTGCCCCTTGTATAGATAGATAAAACTATAGTTATAGTATAACAATGGGAATAATATAAAAGATATATATATATATAACAGTGGTTCTCAACCTTTTATGCTTCACGTACCCTCTGAAAATGTGTATGTAGCTGGCGTACCCGTTGTATAGATAGATAAAACTATAGTTATAGTAAAACAATGGGAATAAAATAAAACATTTAACATACACATAAAATTTTGTATTCATGAAGTACATATATCGATAAACAAAAATTACATAAACAATTTAACAAATCGTATAAAATTATAAACATTTTACTAGTTACTAGATCTAGCAATTTTTGAGCTCTGACGGCGTACCCCAAAATATTTTACCGCGTACCCCCAAGGGGTAAGCGTGCCCCACGTTGAGAACTCCTACTTTAGATGATTTCAGCATAATTTCGAAACCTCTTCGGCATGAATAAAAGTGGATAGTATAGCTAAATTGATATTATTATAGTAAATATGAATAAAGAATACTGTTTAGTTATATACCCCCCATAGGGGACCACCTTGACGTGGTGGTGTGCCTCTGTGAAGTAGGGTCACGGCCCGTTGTTTCTTCATTTGCACGATGGGATGTGGCCTCTGGTGGCAGGACTTGTGAGGGTCTGCAGACTGGTTTGGGAGAGGCCAGTCTAGTGGGCTTATTCGGTTGCTCAGGGAAGCTTTAGGTTACAGTCCCGATGGTGGGGCTGTGGCTGAGAGTTCTGGGACTGGTGTTGGAGGGCACCGGTTCAGTGGGTTCGTAGGTGCAGCCTCAGTGAAGTTGGGGTACAGACAGCTTCTTGGGGGCAGCGGGTGCATGGCACTGATAGAGAGGACGAAGTTGAAGGCTTGCGACTTGGGTTAGGACAGGTTGACAGGCTTATCGATGGAAAAGCCAAACGAAGTCTGCACCCCGGGAGCCGAATCAACTTGGATCTATATATCCATTTTGTGGCTAACCGGGGAACAGATTAAATTTAGGTTTTGACCAATGGATGAACCTTCCTTCTATAGGATTGTTCGCCATAGGTAGCCGTCTGTGTCCTTGTGGCACTGTCTTGCCCCGACTGTAGTTAGTGGAGATTATGGCATTCTCCCCATAGTTATTGTGCAGACATATGTTGCGGTACAACTGGGAATTGGCTTTACCTAATGCATAATGTTTAGTTATATAACCTGTTTATATGTATCTATTTTAATTTTTGGTCAAGGAACGCATGCAGTGTAGACCATAAATATTCTTTCCCAACCTCTTATTATAGTTCAAAATATACATTCGGCATTCTACTCTACCAGTGACATACCATATTTAATAAACATTAAAAAATTACTCCTCAAGCAGCTCTTTTGCACATAAACCTGAGAAGAACCTATTAGTACAATACGTCATAGAGAAGAGCTGTGAGGAAGGCGAGACCTTAGTATTCAACATATGAAATAGGACATCATTGCCTTTTCTGGGGCTCGATTACGAGTTTCGTTTATCATTAGCCAAGCACACTAACTATTCCAGAAAAAAAAGGCTGAGGAAAAGATCCTAAATTAAAAGAAATGCATGTACATAGCTCCTATCGATTTCGTCCTGGTGATGCTATATCCAAAGAGTGACGCATGCGTGTTATTTGCAGTGGCTTAGCGAAAGTGGAAAATTGGGGGAACTGAGACTGCGCAGTTGACAGTTGACGCATCTGTCAAGTAACCTAAAATATCTCAAAACTATTCAAGCATCAACTACGCAGTCTCGTTGCTGCTGTAGCGTCTCTTCAGTTGTCACACACACACCAAAGCCATTGAAAATTTTGGCACCACATATTTACTAAAGCTATTGTACAGTTTATGCGAAAGAAAAATCTAAGTTAGGAAACATTTTGTAATGGATTTAGTATGCAAGAAAATGTTGTTAATCTGTCAGCTATGAATAAGAACGGTTGGTAAAAAATTGAAATCAAATTTCAAAAAAAAAAGGAAAAAAGCGTTTTCATTGCATTCTGGTGTTATCCACTCATTTGCATACTTCACCACGTCACCTCTCCCCCAGTGTTTTGGTAAATTCAGCTTTGACAATGAGTAATCGAAACCAAATTTTGACTTTACGAATTTTTTTACAGAAGAACTATTCAGAATTGAACAGTGATTTTGTTATGCAGATTCATACATATATATAACAATATGTTTATAAATATATACAGCCAGATTTTTAAGTAAATAGTTCTGCATAGATAATCTTATCTAAATACTTAAATATCCATATTTTTTGTGTAATTTTTTGTAGTTTTATGCAAATATTTAAGCAGTATTGCGTAAATATTACGTTAAAATTAATACGCATACAATTAATACGTTATAATTAATACGTATTTGCGTAAATATGTGGATATCGATAACCTTTGTGCATATATATTTAAAAATTTATATCTTTAATGTAAATATTTATTTCCTTAATTTCATTTTACACAGTATACATATTGCATTCCATACAGTATAAATATGTACACTACCATAATAATTTTCAGAAATTGCTGCATTCATAAATTTTAATTAATAATTTCTATATTAACCGATGTCTAGTTGTTTTTCTGAAATTATTGTGTTGAATGCATATGTTACGATGGGATTTTCATCAGGCATAACCATTCGTTTTTTATTTCTCACTTAATTGAGATTTTTACCAATGCACAGGAAACAGACAAATAGGGTGCCACATTAGTTTCCACTTCTAGAGGGAACGACTCGAGTCCACAGCTGCAGCCGAAAGTCCAAACACACATGACACTAAGTGGTCCTTCTTGGAATACAAGAAACCCTTTCCAATAAACAACACGACACTCCAACTCCTCGAAATTAGCACTCCGTAGACAAAACGACAACCAGAACTCCAATTTGTTCCCTTAGAGCAATGTTTCCCAAAGTGGGCGATACCGTCCCTTGGGAGGCGCTGGAATGTTCCAGGGGGTCGGTAGTAGCCTCGGGTGCAATTGGGGGACGGTGGAAGCATAAAAAAAAGGGAAGATAAGAAAATTTTGAATAATCGTTCGTACATGTTTCATCAGTTGTGTAACATACAGGGTGATTCAGAATTCATCATCAATATTTAGTGGGGAGGAAGGGAATAAGAAAAGAAAGAGATTTCACATAAGAAAGTATGGGGGCAGACGAACGCATGGTGGTGTAGAGGGCGCTGTGTGTACACACCTCTCATACAGAAGCACAGCTGTTTGACGCGTGCAGTCAGTTGTCATTCGACAAGGTGAATTTGCAGAAGTAACATGAACCGGTATACGTGGAATGAATGTGCAGATATGCATGTAACTTACGGTGCGGCAGGAGAAAGATGTCTTCGAGCCAGGCAATTGTATGCAGCGCGCTTCCCAAACCGCCGTGTGCCACAGCATCAAATGTTTTCACGTATTCATCGCCAACTGCGTGAAACAGGATCGTTTGCTGCTAGTAATGTTAATCGAGGGAGACGCAGATCGGCACGGCCAGTAGCAGTAGAGGAAGCTGTCCTACAGGAAATCGAGGAACAACCTGGTGCTAGCACACGAGGTATGGCTAGGCAGTTTGGAATTTCGCAAGCAACAGCGTGGAGGATATTACTCGATGAAGGGTTACATCCGTTTCATCTGCAAAGAGTGCAATTATTGGCAGCAGACGACCATCCCAAGCGTGTTATTTTTTGTCAGTGGTTCATGCAGAGAACAGCCGTTGATCCCAATTTCCCAACGTATGTTCTTTTCACCAATGAGGCGTTGTTCACTCGAGAGGGTGTCTTCAACACACACAATTGGCATGTGTGGGCTCATCAGAACACACACGGTACAAGACCTGGAGCTGCGCAACAACGTTTTGCTGTCAATGTGTGGACTGGGATTGTCGGTGACTGTTTGTTGGGCCCGTATTTACTACCATCCCGTTTGGACGGTGCCAAGTACCTAACATTTCTTCAGACTGTGTTACCGGATCTTCTGAACGAGGTTCCTGATGGTAGTCTCCGGCGAATGTGGTTCCAGCATGACGGCGCTCCTGCACATTTCGCAAATGCTGTGCGTGCTTACCTACGCAGACAGTTTGGTGGTCAATGGATTGGCCTCGGTGGACCGGTTTCTTGGCCACCACGTTCACCGGATATATCTCCAATCGATTTCGTTGTATGGGGTGCTATGAAAAACATGGTGTACGAGACCCCTGTTGATAGTGCTATGGATCTTGTAGCACGCATATCAGTTGCTGCCTCAAACATCTGGGAAATGCCAGGCATCTTCCACAGGGTGCGGCTGTCCATGCAACGCCATTTTGAGTCATGCATTCTAGCACATGGTCGGCAGTTCGAGCACCTCTTGTAAGTCTGTACAACCAATGCAAAGAAATGTTACATGTAAGATAATAAATGTTTTTTTCTTACCACTTCCTTCTTATGCAAGATTTGTTGCATAAAATTCTTCAAGTGAAACCAGTGTAAACGATTATTAAAACCATCTGAAAAAACTATCGATGACATGGTGGGAATCAAACCAGCAACTCTCTAGATACATGCCAGAGCGCTCTACCCTTAAACCACTCATCAGGCGGTAAAACCTTCCAAACAAGACCTATAAATCTTTCACTGAGATGTGGTGGACCTTGCGCCATCTATACTTCAGGAGAGGCAATGTTTCCAATTTTTGCTAATGGGTTGGGTTGTTTTACCTCTGAGCGGCACTTTTTTGCACACCATGGGCTAAATGGCCAGGTCACATGGACCCCGAAGGCTCAGAGAAGGTTGGGGGAGGGGACCCACTGGAACAGCTGTTGGGAGACAGATGGTAGCCTCCCGTCAAGGCCATCCAGCGTGTTCTTTAACGTGCACAGGGTATGGCTCTCCCGCACACGGTGCCACGGCTTAACGTCCCATCCGACAGACGACGGCCTTTCCAAGCCCATCGGTGTCCCCTACTGACCGTGGGCAGGGGGGGGGGGAATTTTGCGGAGATAAGTCTCAACGCTGACCCAGCTGGGACTCGAACCTGGAAACTACAGATTACGAGGGCGCGCTACCGACTGAGCCACCCCCATGTTGCTAATGATTTAGATGCTAATGAAGTGGTCAATCATGTTCAAAGGTATATTATATTGGAATTCATTTACGCTGTCCATATTAAATACACAGATTACCATACACATATTACACATTACATACATTATTATTAGAAATAAACCAGCAATTATTAAAAACATCGGAAACAAATTATCGCTGACACGGCGACGATAATTTTTTTATCGCCGTTCTGTCTGTTATTATTCATCATTATATTCGTGTTATTACTGGTTTAAGGGTAGAGCGTGTTATTACTGGTTTAAGGGTTACTGGTTTAAGGGTAGAGCGCTCTGGCATGTATCCAGAGAGTTGCGGTTCGATTCCCCCCCCCCCGAGTCAGTGATAATTTTTTTCACATGTTTTTAATAATTGTTGAAGTCTGTTTCTACAGGTAATCTGTCTATTACTATGGATGGATTTTTAATGATAAACGCTTAAGCATGATTGACCTCCTCATTAACATCTAAAACATTAGCAACAATTGAAAAAGTTATAGATGGCGCAAGGTCCGCCACATCTCAGTGAACGATTTATAGGAACGATTCTGGAAGATTTTAGCGTCCGATACGTGGTTTAAGGGTAGAGCGCTCTAGCATGTATCTACAGAGTTGAGGATTCGATTCCCGTTGTATCAGCGATAATTTTTTCCAGATGTTTTTATTAATCTTCTAAGTATATTTCTACAGTTAATATGTGTATTTACTACGGACAGTGTAAACGAATTTCGATTTCTGCTAAAAATGCTTTGAATTTTATTCTACATTACATCAATAGTATGGGTGAGATAAAAAATGCAAAAATATAAAGGAAAAACCTGTAGAAAAATTAAATGTTGAATTTCGAGTGTAAATATGCTCGGATTTGCTAGAACTGTTCAAATAGAAGTAAAATTATGACTACCTAGATATTTATGTAAATCTGGATTTGAAACATTTCATTCTCTTGAACGCGACTACAGAAATATAATGTATGCTCAATTACATTTAAAGAAGAAAATTCATTCTGACAATGATTCATTTGGTTTTAAAGCGTCATCAATTTTATCAAAAGTAGTTATAACAAATTAGAAGCATTTATCAAATTAAGTCATTTTACAGTTATAATACACAACAGGAAAAAACAATTGTAACACCTGGAAATATTGCCATTTTATTCAAACGCAGACAGCTGTTAGCATACACTGAGATGTGCGATTCATTACATTATCAAATTTTTTTTTGGAAAATTACCATATTATCTACCCGGTAAAGTCTGAGCTTGATTATGGATCCTGAATTTGCTGCACTAGTGGGCTTCTGTGGAGGGAAAATCTTCCGCTGCATTTTCTGTTTAATTGTGGGTTGACAGCCCCAAGTGAATAGATTTACAGGATATGTTTATCAGTTGGTGGATAATCCTGAGCAGAGGTCATCGCAGGCACCTGAAGGTCATCGCAGGCTGACTTCTATTCGCATCGTCAAATTCTACATTCGAGGAAGTCTTCCATTGTAGATGGTTTCAGCCTTTAGTGGGGGGGAACGGGTCTTTGCCCATTGTCTGCGATTAGGGGGCTGTTTGATATTGTCGCCATTTCCACTCTCAATAAACATAGTTTCTTTAAACATCCCACTAACCATTCTTTCCATAGGTAGTTGGAATGTGAGGATTTTGCACAGAGTTTTTTCTCTTGATGTCCTCACACAAGAATTCCACCGTTATAATTTAGATATTCTCGGCTTGCAAAAGACCAGATGGACAGATAAAGGTCAGATTCTTAAAAATAATCTTAAATTTCTCTTTTCAGAGAGGGACAATAATAAACATCACCAAGGCGTGGGTCTGCTTCGCAGCAGACACGCTAGTGATGCTCTTCTAGGATATTAGTGCATTAATGAAAGGTTTCTTACAGCAAAATTTCAGACAAGCGTTAAAGACTTGAATGTTATCTGCTGTTATGCCCCCCACTGAGGATGACGATGAGGATGAGAAGGATAGGTTTTTTGAACAACTTCAGGATGTTTTGAATTCTGTCAAGAAAGGAGATATTACCCTTGTTCTTGGTGACTTCAATGCCAAAGTTGGCACTGACTCTAACCTTTGGGGAGGAGTAATAGGCCCTTTTGGTATTTGTAGCTGCAATGGCAATGGGCAACGTCTCCTATAGGTAAGTAAACTCAATGGATTCAGAATAACTAACACTTATTACAAACACCGCGACATACATAAGCCCACATGGGTTTCACCCGATGGGCTGCATAAGAATATGATTGATTATATATTAATTAACAGCAAATGGGCTAGTTCTGTTAGGAATACCATGTCATATAGGGGAGCTGAAATTGGATCTGACCATTATCTTGTTAAAAGAGTCTTGCAACTTAAACTTAAAAAGTGTTGCGCTAGGGTTAAAAAATTTGCTTTTAATACTGAAGCTCTGAAAGACCCAGTTATAGCCAAAGCTTACCATGATAGGTTACTTAGTCATTATGACAGTCATGGTATGCTTACTACTGAAGTTGAGGAAGAATGGGACCATTTTAAACAGGTGTTTTAGAAACTAACAGTACTCTTTTAGGGAAAAAGGAGGGAGGAAGCAGAATTATTTGAGTGATAAGGCACTTAAACCTATTTCAGAAAGAAAGAACTGCAGGAATGTCCTTAATCAATACCCTACTAGTCCTAATAGAAAACATTACAGAGAAGTTAATAAACGTGTAAAGGATCAATTAGCTGCTGATAAGAATTTTTGGCTTGATGACTTGGCACACAAAGCCGAGGAAGCAGTTAGACAGATAGTTAATGTTTTGTGTGGTAGAAAACGGACAGGTATACAGGGATTGAAGGATAAACAAGGTAAGGTTATAGAAGGTGAGGATTCTGTCATGGCTAGGTGGGTTGAGCATTTCAGTAATGTTCTAAAGAATGTGATAAGTTCTACTCCCATTGTTTGCAATGATGATAGATGCATTGGTGGTTTTAATGTTGGCCCTATAACACAATCTGAAGTTATTTTGGCTGTTTCTAAACTTAAACTTCATAAATCCCCAGGGGTAGATGAAATTACTACGGCAATGCTTAGAGCTGGGAATGTTTCTGTCACCACTTGGATGACTGAAATTTGGAATATCTTTTTTGATAAAGGCAATGCCGTCCCATGGCCGAGTGGTTAGCGCGCTTGGCTACTGATCTAATGGACTTGGGTTCGATCCCCGGGTAAGTCATGGCTGTTTGTGTTGTTTTCCTGCTGAGGACCTGCCGTCCTCTGACTTTCTACTATGGCATATAAACTGACAGGCTCCTGTCAGACCTCTGTAGCAAGTAGCTGCTTGAGGGGGTATTTATTTTTTTTATTTTTTATGGTTCCTAAGGATTTTACCATTATTATCCCTATTTTCTAAAATCCTAGTTCCTAAGTATTTTGTTATTATTATCCCTATTTTCAAAAAAGGTGATCGCAGTTCTTGTGATAACTATAGGGGTATCAGCCTACTCTCTGTTCCAGGGAAAGTTCTTTGACTGATTGTGCTTAATAGAATTAAGAATCTGGTTGACAGTCAATTGCGTGATGAGAAATGTGGATTCAGAAGTGGTAGGGGATGTGTGAATCAAATATTTTCACTTAGGCAGATTCTTGAAAAATGTTTAGAATTTCAGAAACCTTTAGTTGCTAGCTTTGTTGAGTTCAAAAAGGCTTTCGACTCTGTTGATCGTCATAATTTGTGGTTGATTGTGAGATCATATGGTATACCAGACAAGTTAGTTAACATAATGAAAGCTCTCTATAATAAGACTGAGTCATGTGCGAGAGTTGGTAGGTCTTGTAGCAATTGGTTTAGCATTACTTCGGGTGTTCGACAAGGGTGCATTTTGTCTCCTTTTCTCTTTAGTTTGGTTATTGATTATATTATGCGAAATTCACTTCAAGGGAAAAATTTTGGCCTTAAATGGGCTGGAGATACGAAAATTTCTGATTTAGATTATGCTGATGATTTAGCCTTTTGGCAAATGTTGTTGATGAGATGAACTCTTTCATTCGAGCTGTTAATGAAACTGGTAGTAGAGTAGGTTTGGTTATAAACAGAGAGAAAACTAAAGTGATGAAAATTGGTCAGGCAGGCTGTGATTCAGTTAATCTGAATGGTTGCAGTCTTGAGCAGGTGTTACAGTTTATCTTGGGAGCTATGTAACAGATACTGGTGATGTGCGGCATGAGATTAACAGACGAATAGGGATTGCTGCCGGGACTTTTAAGAATCTATGGAGAGTGTGGAGAAATAGGTGTAGATACCTAAAGACTAAAATTAGACTGTATAATAGTTTGGTTCTTTTCAGGGTTAGTTATGATAGTGAAACTTGGACACTTTGTAAACGAGATAACAGGAAACTAGATGCTTTTGATTCTAGATGCCAAAGATAGTGCGCAAGCGCAGTATCTTTGGCATTAGGTGGTTCAACTTTGTAACTAATGATGAGGTTACGCAAAGGAGTCGGCAACCTCCTTTAAGCAGCATATTGTGCAGAGAGAGACTCCGTTGGTTTGGCCATGTTGCCCGTATGGATAATTATAGATTGGCGAATAGGGTTATGAACAGTGTGCCTAAAGGCCTCAGAAAGAGGGGGAGACCTTGGATGCGGTAGGCAGACAATGTCAAACAGGACCTTATTAGAATCGGTCTGCAGTGGCCAGATGCAGCAGATGTAGCTCAGGACAGACCTGCGTGAAGAACTAAATTGCACGGTCTGGTTGGACCTCCGTAGCCCATGGCTCCTTGATGATGATGATGATGATGATGATGATGATGATGATGATGATGATGATGATGATGATGATGATGATGATGATGATGATGATGATGATGATGATGAACGTGGTATAATTAGAATGGTGTTGAACCTCCCCGTGCAGCAATGCATTCATGAACACGGTGGGAAAGGCCGTCCTACAGCTCTATAATGTCCTCCTGAGGGATATAACGCCAAATAGTGCGATGTCGCTTGTTCCCTTTCAGCAACAGTGGTTAGCGCACCTCTTGGTGTTGTTGGAGCTGTTGGCCCATCATGTCCCAGACGTGTTCAATTGGTGAAAGGTTCGGCGAGCGTGCTGGCCATGATAGTACCTGAATGTTTCTCTCGTGTAAATACTGTAGACTAATGTGGGCAGTGTGAGGACGGGCGTTACCTTGCTGGTAAAAGGTTCCGTTTTACTGAACAAATGGGAAAGCCACTGGCTGCAAAATGTTGGTAACATATCGTTGGATAGTTAGAAATCTCCTTATGATGACCAGTTTTAACCGAGATGTCCGACTAATGGCACCTCATATCAAGACACCAGGTTCTGGAGCTGTGTGACGATGTCGCACGCACTGAGTGGCGTTCGTTTCCTCTGGATGATGGCGAACACATTGTCTGACCAACACAAAAACGAGATTCGTCACTTTAACACAACTTTACTCCACTTTTGTTCGTTCCAGTTCTGTCTGAGGCGACACCACTGAAAATGTGCTTTCATGTGGGCAGATGTGAGGGACAAACGCAGTTCCGAACGATAGGCTCGCAATGAAAACTGTAAAAGCCTGTTGTTTACCGTCCGCCTGGTAGGTATTCGATGTGTTTACCGTCCGCCTGGTAGATATTCGATGTCTTCACCTGTTGCCAATCCCTTTGCAGTTCAGTTGTATCGTGAATCTCACGCAATGCCATGAGTCGCAAATGGCTGTCCTCTCGTGCTGTGGTCATACGTCGTTTCTTGATCCTGTCGGCGTCTGCTGGATCCTTTGTGAACCCACTGGCGCCATATGTGTACGATGGTGCTGTGTCGATGATGCGACTAACAATATTGGCCACATCTTTGTAGGATAAACCAGCTGCTCTAATGCCAATGATTCTTTCACGCTCAAAGTCTGTTAACTGTTGGAACGGCTGTCGACGTCTGCGTAAGGGCATCTTTAGCATGCCCTTGGGCAGAACCCATAGTCTGCCTAGGGCAGAACCCACGTCTGAGTAAGGGCATCTTTATCCATGCCCTTGGCATTATTTATCAGCTCATTCCTGTCCAATCGTTTCGATCGTCTGCAAAAATTAATGATCTGGCAACCTTCGTGTACAGTACACGAAGGTTGCCAGATCACTAATTTCTAAAAAAATCGTTTCCAGATATTTTTTCTGAATTCTGTAATCAACCATAGAGTTTGGATACTTTTTTGAGCGACTGTACGTTTTGGGAAGCCGCTTATTTAGAGTAATGCAATTCGCAAATAAAATATATTTTTCCCTGAAAAAAGTACTTTTCACGTGAATTAAATTCCGTATGTTTATCAGTGCAAAGTCGTTCCGATACGAAATATTTTGTCATTTTAGAGTCTCAAATCTTTTCATAACCAATAGGAGTCGTAGTTTTCGCAGTTTGCAAATATCCTAATCGCTTTTTCGATATTCCGATATCATTCGTAAACTTTTTTTTACCCAAAGACAAATAAAATTTAGTTTGTCTTTGGTTGCATCCTGAATAATCACTTTCCTTATATCCATGATCAATAAATCTGTTCCTGCCTTTCAATTACATTTGAATGTCTCAACATTCATCAACGTCACATTTATTACTAACATTGGCTCACTCACTACGTACGTATGGGAGACTTTCTATTAATTTTATTCCCTCGTAGCATTTCGAAACGACCAACTCTACCTCCTTCGCAAGACAACAACAACCTCAGGGTATTTGAAACGAGAGAGAAGATGGTTATGGAAAGCTGCAAAAGGATTAGAATGCAAAGAGACATGGCGACCATGAAAAAGGCTTCCAAACCAAGCTCTCTCCTTTCCGTATTTTATGACGGAATGTATTCTTTAATACTTCCGCCGTGATAGGTTTTTCCTGGTTTGCAGTTCCTGCTTCTATTAGCCGAAGGGTGTCCCTGCACGGAAGCCTATTGATACTTGTTCACACGGAACTGGACGAGAGGCGCATGAAACTAACAATCTATGGCACTTAAAGAACATTTCTGTGGCCTTTATTGTATCGAAAGACCCTGCCACGTTTCTTACATCGTTCAACGAAACGTGAATAAGAGTTTCTTTTCCTGCTTCCACTGTCAGCTTTTTTTGCATTCGCTTGAGAGTCAGAGTCCTTTTGTAGAGCAAAGTTGACTTGCAAAATCACTGCAGAGAATGCACTTTTTTTCGTGAGCAGTGACTATACGTTGCATGCATTGTCGTTGAGGTATGTCTTCAGGAAAAAAGCGACGCATCATGTCTTGAAAATGGGAAGCATGAAGAATATTCTACATAGTTACAACTGAGCATATTTCTTTTTTTTATTGAGGAACTGTAGGAAAGAATATGGGTTAAAACTTGAAAAGTAAATTTTATCTCGGTTTATATTTCTTTTCTCTTTTTTCAATCATTGCCATTTCAAACGTCAATAATCAATATTTTTTCCTTCATTAATCTAATCTCTAAAACAAAATATGAATAATCAGTATAGCATGATCAACACAAAATATTTTAAACCCAGTTTCGGACAATATTGACGATTCAATTACAGTTTTGTGTAGTTTAACTATTTTCTTTAAATTTTAAACCATACCATAAAGTTTCCTTAAGATTTGTTTTTGAGGGCCATTATATTATTCTTCCCTGAGATATTTGTATAACTTTATACTTTTATTAATATGCCATTATAATAAAATTTATTGCATCCGGTAATTTTATTTATTTCTCCCAAATGAAATCGGTATAAACATTGCCTTCTATTTAAAAAAAAAAAGTTCTCAAATAGCCTCTTTCCAGAGATGCCTAACAACAGCCTCTTAGTGCAAGACGCCATAGAGAAGGTCTGTTAGGATGTCGAGATCACAGCAGAAAGGCAACAGAAGAGAAACACACACCCAGAGCTTCCTTATTTCGGAAATTGACCCAGATCCATTGATCAGTTGCCAAATGTATTAACCACTCGGCCGATGGAATGGTTATTGCTATTATATTGAAAAATCAGTCAATGTCTTTCATGCACTTGGAAACAAATTGTTTATAGTTGAGTGGTTTATGACAGATTTGTCATCTTTTCTAACAAGTAAACCCTCATCCCCCGGAAACAATATCAGTTCATCTGAAACTTTTAGTATTATTGATACTCTTCTTTTAAACATATTGTTGTTGTTGTTGTTGTTTTACCTCTGAGCGGCACTTTTTTGCACACCATGGGCTAAGTGGCCAGGTCACATGGACCCAGTAGACTCAGAGAAGGCTGGGGGAGGGGACCCACTGGAACAGCTGTTAGGAGACAGATGGTAGCCTCCCGTCAAGGCCATCCAGCGTGTTCTTTAACGTGCACAGGGTATGGCTCTCCCGCACACGGGGCCACGGCTTAACGTCCCATCCGACGGACGGCGGCCTTTCCAAGCCCATCGGTGTCCCCTACTGACCGTGGGCAGGGCAGGGAATTTTGCGGAGATAAATCTCAACGCTGACCCAGCTGGGACTCGAACCTGGGAACTACAGATTACGAGCCTGGCGCGCTACCGACTGAGCCACCCCCGCCCCTTTTAAACATATTGAAAGCGAAAATGGAAAGAGAAAACTATTCCAACTTTAAATTATAAATGAAATGTGAGTTATTAATAGCGCATAAAAATTGAAAATCAATTAACATAAAAAGAAGAAACTATTTCAAGGTATCTGCCATAAACGAATATCAAATGTGATAAACCGGAAATTTTGATGTAAAATTTTGTAATGAAATATATTAAATATGTATTACAATGAAATTACAAATCCCGCTAATATGTTCAATTGCATTTATTTTGTTTTTAACCTAAGAAATTTACCTGTTTTCTAGTTTTAAGTAGGTTGCGATAAAAAAAAAGTAGATTTTTACTACTGTGTATTCTTTTACAAATGGTTGGCTTTCTCAGGCAAAAAGAATATTGACAGCATTTAAAAACTGAAAGTATGGACATATTCAGAGGATCATCCCCTCACCTCAAAAATCGGGTCGTCTTATACAAAATCTCAAATTTGTCTATCTGTTTCGAAATCGGAAATAGCTGTCTTTGTACAATTTCATTTTAGTTCCATATTATATGCTTAACATTAAAGATAGATTTAAAAAGCACTATTTTTTTCCACGTAGAATATCATTTTAACCTTTACTGTCCGGTTGAATATTTTACTAAAGCGGAAACCCTATTCAAGACATATTCTCAGACATTCCCTTCGCAACGAAACTAAATCCTGGGTATGTGATTGGCGTAAAGCTTTGCTACCTAGCATCTAAAATGCCTGGATGGAAGCGATTGCTGTGTTTAGAGATATAAAGTGACTGTGGATTACATTTTTAGGCTTTTGTAAAGCTTATTATTTAAAAAAACAAAATGCTACAAGGACTTCTCAGTCCCACACAGAAACAACTCATGAATCCTAAGGCGCGTATGAACCACCGATTGCGAATGACTACTCTATGGAATAATCTCTTTTGTCGTCTTATCAGTATTTGAATATCATCATACTATCTTTTGCGCTGTCTCTTCTCTTTGAAAATGATTATTTCCTTTTCAGAATTGATCTTTGCTTTAAGATCTCTAATCATTCGATCACTTCTTCACAGAGAC
Organism: Ryuthela nishihirai; assembly: GCA_038380435.1. Classification (NCBI taxonomy): domain Eukaryota; kingdom Metazoa; phylum Arthropoda; class Arachnida; order Araneae; family Heptathelidae; genus Ryuthela; species Ryuthela nishihirai. The sequence goes on along the minus strand of JAWZYU010000001.1, from coordinate 16,300,493 downwards.
TGTTTTTCTTCTTATTCTTGATTATTATTTGTATTTGAAACGAGAGGGACAATCAATCATAATATTACGTTCGTAACAAAAAATAATAATTTAATATAACTTCGATGTTACCCTCCATCGTGGCTTTAAGTGAACGAAAATTTAAAATTTAAAATTCACAACACGACAAGCTCATTCTGAGATAGGAATTCCACAAATAATATTACATTGAAAAATAAAATAATTCCACAAATAATATTACGTTATTAAAATACATCAAAGTTCTGCTTAAACATCGTTTTAAAATGATAATATTTTACGGTGAATTAAAATTAAGTACGCTCAACTGAAGAAAATGAATGGCCGATATTCAATTGTACAGTCGCTCAAAAAAGTATCCGAACACTATGTCTGATTACAGAATTCAGAAAAAATATCTGGCAACGATTGTTTTTGGAAATTAGTGATCTGGCAACCTTCGAGTCACGTGACACGAAAGTTGCCAGATCACTAATTTCCAAAAAAATCGTTGCAAGATATTTTTTCTGAATTCTGTAATCAGACATAGTGTTCGGATACTTTTTTGAACGACTATACACCGCCCTATTTGAAATAATTAGAGAGTTATTATGAAAATCTAGCGCAAATATATCCATCTGGCATTTGTCCAAAAGACAGATGTACAAATCGATTCTAAGGACATAATTATATTCAAGAATATCGAATTAATTAAGAGTTCTAATAAGGTCTGTGCCACTCCAGAACGGAGATTTAACCCTCTTCGTCTCTGGAAGCAATTCATCATTGATATTTAGGCAATTTCAGTTTATTTTATCATCACCATAACCCATAAGATGTTGAGTTTCGAGAATGAAACTGAATAAAATAGACTCAGCTCTTCAGGACCCATTAGTTGTCAGAAACAACATAAATTTGCTATTCGGAATAATCTGAAAAGGAGGTAACTTAGCGTTGAAGAATTTTCCATCCTCTTTATATGTGCATTAGTGAATCGTCAGGGGATATATCCATCTTTCAAATACTTCAACTTTTCCGGTCCGAAAAGTTCGTTCTGTGTTTGCATCATGCATACAAATGAAATTATTTCGCTCCTCAATTATTCATTAAGTATTTATACAGAATAATGTTCCAGGTATGCTTTGGAACTGTGTGCTTTATAAGGCACACAGTTATAATTAATTCACAAGAGAAAACTAGCTGAGATGGAAACTATCAAATCAGTTGTTTGTATTTTCATAGTGCATTGTCTTCTTTGTTAGGCACAGTTGCAAACTATTTGAAGTGCTGCACTTGATGTCAGATATCTTCATTTCATCGCTGAATATATTATTGGAGGAAAGGGAGATCCTGCTGTGAACGATGAAAGCTTTCATTTATGCCTAGCAGTTGCTGCATTCAAAGCAATTAGAGCTGCTTACACTCAGGTAAAAAATGCAATTTAAAATGAAACGGAGCAATTCTTGACTACAATAGCATCTGAGTGGGATAAAATTGCAATACACATGGTTATTCAGACGAAAATATTATTTTATTTGGCGTTCGCCAACACCCCTTTTCTCTTGAAAACAATTGCAAACGTATTAAGATAACGATAGATATAATTCATTGAAATCGAAAGAATAAACAAGGGAAGATAAATGTAAACAAATTAGAATGTTCATTTAATATCGATGTAATTGCTACGTAGGAGCGTAAGAAGAACTTCCGTAGCCTGGGGACACTGAAGAATTTTGAAGTCATTCATGCTACCTGCAATGAATAATAAATAGAGAAATGATTTATTTTAGTAAGGCCTTTTTTATTATGAATATACTCCTGTTTTGCCATATAATAGATTTCTCTATGCATATTATACATTTTTATTACTGGAGTAAGTCAATTAACAATTTGAATACGTATGGAGAAAAATAATTTTTAGCGCTTTATGATTAGTAATGTCTAAAATAAATAATTTAAAATTTCATGAGTTTATTTTGTTGCCATTACTAATCTTAAGTTTGAAGAAGTTTAAAAATATAAAGTAGAATAATAACAAATAGAATCTGGCGAATATGCAATGCTCGTTTTCAAAAGGAGTTAAGTCTGTCATTTTGGCTTTTGCTTTTGTATTTTCTAATAGTGGAAACTGAAATAAATGATGATTCGGAGAATGAAAATGTTAAATATTCATTAGTATCTATTCAATGAAAAGTATTTTTTATACTTCAAAGCAAATAAATTTTTTCTTGTGGGTAAGGCATCGTTGCTGTCATGTCACTGGACCATCACACTTCCAAATTTCAAATTTCCGCAAAAATTTCAAATTTCTAGCATGGCATTCGTTTACAGTAATCATCTTAACACTGCTATTTTCCACCTTTAGTGACTGTTTAATGGCACTCCAACGGTGGAAATTAAAACTCTTAGGGAATTCTTAAAATGTGAAACCTTATATTTCATTGGTATGGGTTGAAACCAAAAAAGAGTTTTTTTTCCTCCAAGAAAACAAAAAGTTAAATGTATACAGAGGGACAGCAGTACGGTAAAATGCAAACAATAGCTCGTATATTTTTAATGAGCTGCTTTAAAAGATCAAGTGTTAGGAGTTAGAGGGACTTTTTTGTCTTGGAGTCCAACGCATATATATTCATTGTTTAATCGGGAGACCCGATATTACTTAGGGGGAGCAGAATTATTCGGACACATGATTGTGAGGAACTTATACAGTAGCTAATAACTCTCTAGTACAACTATTTCAACATGCACAAAATCTGATTAGTATTTTAACAAGTATATAAAATTAATTACATATTTTTTTTTAAATATCCCCTCAAGTAGCTGCTTGCCGCAGAGGTCTGAGAAGAGCCTTTCTAGTCTGACAAGGTCTGACAAGGGCGGTTTGTACGCCAGTAGAAGATAAATGGGGGTTCTGACTCACAGGAGGCTAATGTTAATCCTATGGGAGAATTCCAATCCAGAAAAATCGAAGGAGGCTAATGTTAATCCTATGGGAGAATTTCAATCCAGAAAAATCGAAGGAGGCTAATGTCAATCCTATGAGAGGTTTCTAATCAAGAGCATCGAAGGTGGCTACTGTTAATTCTATATGGGGGGGGGGGATTTCTAAAAGAGAATCTAGGAGGCTAATGTTTACTCAATAGTAATAATAAATAATTAATTAATAATATAATTTATAATAATTATAAATCCTATAGGATTAATAAATTCTCTGGATGAGAAATCCATATTTCTCATCCAGAGGAATCCAGAGAAATTAGAGTATTTAGAGTTATTAGTCAGAGAAATTAGAGTATATGATTTCTCATCCAGAGGATGAGAAATCCATATTTCTGATCCATAGGGGTCAATATTATTTTTACAGCAAATTTTGCTATTCCAGTTGTTTCACTAGGATGTATACAAATCATTTCGAAGTCATTTCACACGTATTTATAATTATCATGTGTTCTCTTAAGTAAATGTGAAAGATTTGTGGATGAGAGTTAACACGAAATTCGATAAAACATTACTGGTCCCAATATTCTTGTCATTTTATTCGAGCTTGGGGAGAAGCAATGTGAATTCAGGTCTCCTCCTTTAGTATCAAATCATGATCTCTTACTCGATCTCTCCCCAAGGGATTCATGCATATATGGCAGCTTAAAGCATTTTCGTATAACTTTTGCTCTTCGTCGGACAGGTACATAGCAACATTCTTCTTCATCAACTTTTGAATAATTTCTTCTTCCTTTAGAAGGCACTTCAAAAACTCCTCTATAACATTCGGACCCTTATAAATCGTGGGTGGGGTTTAACTATGTCCATCAGGGCCCACAACCACATAAGCAAATCCACACGCTTCATGTTTAGCCGTAATTGTAGTGTGAGAGGCAGTTGGGTTAGGGAGGCATATATCTACTTTTACTAAAATGATTCGAAGTCAGCATAGATCACATAAGGTACAGGGAGCTGAAATTTGAAATTCGTAAACTTCAGACACTTCTCTTCTTCACTTGGCAGCTCTATTTTATGAGGGGCGTGTTCTTCACAGTAGGTCATATGCTCCTTTAAAATAGATTCCTTCGAAAAACGTTGTAAACAATAATCGCAGTAAAAGCTCATACATTTATGGCTGGTAAGGGAACTTAGAAGTCTACTCATATTCCCAATGTAGCAGTAATGTCTCTTTTCTCCAACTGATAAGAGCATGAGATTAATATGCCGTTTAGCTTTCACTGATGTAATATAAAGAGGGAATATTTCGTTCTCGTATCCAAATACGTTGATAGATATCCCATTCATCTGCTCAAACTTTGGAATTTGCGTTAGAGTCACAGGATAAACAAGGACTGAGACGTACAGTTCACTTTCCATATGTTGATAATTAGTCAGACGATCAGCATTCTTTTCAACTTAATGTAAAGCAGCAAGTGCTGACCAAAGGAAACATTTCTGGTCGTTGTTGCGCACATTAACAATTTCATGCTTTGTTTGTAGCTCTCGTGGTACAGGGATATAGCTAAAGCCTTCCAGAGGTGCATATTTTCCAATTTTCACTTCAGCGAAAAGAATTTCATCTAAAACGCAGCCACTCTGGGAACCTTCATATTCTTCACAGGAAGCCTTAACTTTCTCATAGGCCAGTCGAAGGTCGTTATTTAATTCTGAATCTGGAAGGCTTGTCGTGCAGTTACTCCTAAAGAAAGGAGTACTTTATTCATCGGTAGAGGGGTTGGCTTTTCGGACGAAACGCACTCTCACCACTAAGTAACACTTGATTATCTGCTTCAAGTGCAATTCTTCTTGTAGAAAAGTCTGCAATTCATTCCGCGAATCATCAAGGAAAACAATCAAATCACGTATTGTCTCCTCATTAGCCACCAATTTCCGCATTGATAGAATGTCAGCGAAACGGCACCGGTCGCTTTCTTTATCATCACACTCATTCCTCTTCTTTTTATTTTGCAAATATCCATCATCTGTAGAACGTTTCCTCTTCTTGTTTATATGATGTGGACGTCGGATATGCAGCTTATAATTATCTTTTTCTACTAAACGTTGTCCCGCAAACTTCGCATTCAAAGGAGAAACTACTCTTATGAGAGATAAGATGTCGCTCAAAGTTATCTTTCCTTGCAAATGTAGCTGGTACAGGCCGTACAATGGAAAAACGCTCATTGCCATGAGATTTCGTATGACGGTCCAAGCTTGCAGGATGAGCGTAACTATTCCACAATCTTTACACTCAAACATCGTCTGCAAAAAGTGAGAAAGTTAAGGCTTCCTGTGAAGAATATGAAGGTTCCCAGAGTGGCTGCGTTTTAGATGAAATTCTTTTCGCTGAAGTGAAAATTGGAAAATATGCACCTCTAGAAGGCTCTAGCTATATCCCTGTACCACGAGAGCTACAAAAAAAGCATGCAATTGTTAATGTGCGCAACAACGACCAGAAATGTTTCCTTTGGTCAGCACTTGCTGCTTTACATCCAGTTGAAAAGAATGCTGATCGTCTGACTCATTATCAACATATGGAAAGTGAACTGTACGTCTCAATCCTTGTTCATCCTGTGACTCTAACGCAAATTCCAAAGTTTGAGCAGATGAATGGGATATCTATCAACGTATTTGGATACTAGAACGAAGTATTCCCTCTTTATATTACATCAGTGAAAGCTAAACGGCATATTAATCTCATGCTCTTATCAGTTGGAGAAAAGAGACATTACTGCTACATTAAGAATATGAGTAGACTTCTAAGTTCCCTTACGATCCATAAATGTATGAGCTTTTACTGCGATTATTGTTTACAACGTTTTTCGAAGGAATCTATTTTAAAGGAGCATATGACCTACTGTGAAGAACACGCCCCTCATAAAATAGAGCTGCGAAGTGAAAAAGAGAAGTGTCTGAAGTTTACGAATTTCACATTTCAGCTCCCTGTACCTTATGTGATCTATGCTGACTTCGAATCATTTTTAGTAAAAGTAGATATATGCCTCCCTAACCCAACTGCCTCTCACACTACAATTACGGCTAAACATGAAGGGTGTGGATTTGCTTATGTGGTTGTGGGCCATGATGGACATAGTTACAACCCACCCACGATTTATAGGGGTCCGAATGTTATAGAGGAGTTTTTGAAGTACCTTCTAAAGGAAGAAGAAATTATTGAAAAGTTGATGAAGCAGAATGTTGCTATGTACCTGTCCGACGAAGAGCAAAAGTTATACGAAAATGCTTTAAGCTGCCATATATGCATGAATCCCTTGGGGAGAGATCGAGTAAGAGATCATGATTTGATACTAAAGGAGGAGACCTGAATTCACATTGCTTCTCCCCAAGCTCGAATAAAATGACAAGAATATTGGGACCAGTAATGTTTTATCGAATTTCGTGTTAACTCTCATCCACAAATCTTTCACATTTACTTAAGAGAACACATGATAATTATAAATACGTGTGAAATGACTTCGAAATGATTTGTATACATCCTAGTGAAACAACTGGAATAGCAAAATTTGCTGTAAAAATAATATTGACCCCTCTGGATGAGAAATACTCCTATTGAGTAAACATTAGCCTCCTAGATTCTCTTTTAGAAATCCACCCCCCCATATAGAATTAACAGTAACCACCTTCGATGCTCTTGATTAGAATCTTCTCATAGGATTAACATTAGCCTCCTTCGATTTTTCTGGATTGAAATTCTCCCATAGGATTAACATTAGCCTCCTTCGATTTTTCTGGATTGGAATTCTCCCATAGGATTAACATTAGCCTCCTTCGATTTTTCTGGATTGGAATTCTCCCACAGGATTAACATTAGCCTCCTTCGATTTTTCTGGATTGGAATTCTCCCATAGGATTAACATTAGCCTCCTTCGATTTTTCTGGATTGAAATTCTCCCATAGGATTAACATTAGCCTCCTTGGATTTTTCTGGATTGGAATTCTCCCATAGGATTAACATTAGCCTCCTTCGATTTTTCTGGATTGGAATTCTCCCACAGGATTAACATTAGCCTCCTATGAGTCGGAACCCCCATTTATCTTCTACTTACTCCACAAAGGTCTGTGAGGAAGGCGAGACCTCAGCAGAAAAACAGCACAAACATCTATGCATTAATCTAGGCTTGAGCTCAGGTCCCTTATATCAGTAGCCGAACCGCTAACCATACTTACTCTCTCGAAATTTAATGTTGATTCCTTCGCAAACTCTCAAAGACAGTCACGTGATATTTGACAATAAGAAATAATGTATATAGAAATGATGATAAATAGTAAAGCTGATGACTGATATTGAAGGTGAAATAGCTACATAAACTTGTTATTACCTAAACCAATGCCGAAAGAACGCACCATAAATTTAAAGCATTTTTTTTTTCTATGCTGAAAACATTTATTCCAAAAATCCAGTACGAAAGTGTGAATGGAATCAATTGAGTAACGCATAGATGGTACTCAATAGTCATTGGTTGATTGAGCTTTTAATTGGAGTTAATTGACTAATGTTATCAGTTCATTTATTTATTGAGAAATACCTGATATGTCAATCAACAAACACCTTTAAGAAATGTCGATGCAAAATAGTCTAGCTGATTAGTTTACTGTGATTGTCTGGTTTTCTCAATTATTTCCCTGCACTCTTGATCACTAAAAACATAAGTTAAACGTCAGAAACTCAGAGTAACACTGTGACATAAATCAAAAACACGCAAGCATACAAAAAAACTCTTTTTTTTTTCTTTTTTCTGCTCTTACATAAAAGTTGCTCACTTTGTATTTGTATATTATTCATTTATAATATTTATTATACAATTTTACGTGCATATTGTATCAGATTTCATATTAGGTGAAATTAATCAAAATATTATACTGCTCACAAATTTCTCACACAGTTTTTTTAACCTTGCATCCCCTGTTGTACTAAATAATTCAAGTCCCTACCAATAACAAAACCAGTTGAAATTTAAAACCATTTTTCATTTTCCCATTTGCTTAGTTGCAGGGTGAGAGGGATATTAAAATCTATCTATTGAACTTCGACTCGACTATTGAACTTCTGCATAAGTAGGATAGTAAAGCTGGATTGGCTCTCCTCTTGTAGGTATTGTTACGACAGATGAACGTGCTGCAATTAATTTATGATAAACGTGTCATGAACGCTCGCGTATGCTTCTGCGTGAGAATTACGCAAGCAACGAAATGGATTATGGAACCTATCTGAAAAAATAAGAAAGATAAAATTATTATGTTGGAGTTATTGATATGTGAAAGTCGACATAGTTAGTCTCAGTAGATACAGATAAATGTTTAAAAAAGAAGTATTTTATACGGTGAGTGCTTGGGAGGTTGATTAGTTTATTAGTGCGATCGTGTTACTAAACTAGTAAAGGAAAAGAAGAATTTATCGTATTGTGCGTGATGATCAACGTCTGAAAAGAACTGATTCTGAGAAACCAGTACACTTAGCCACAGTTTTGAAATACTTGATGACTAAAACCTTAGAAGGATGTCATTTAGTTATACTTATTTAGTTTGTTAAAAGGTTGGTAAGGATATTCTCGTTAGATTGGATATTTATTTACCAACATGATTTTTATTGTTCATTGAATGATTTTAGTTTTTTTTGTAATTTGGGTGTGAATGGAATTAAGATAATGGATTCTTCCGAAAGTTTATCTTTGTATTGTTATAGAATAATGATTTGAATATAAAAATCACTGAAATCACTCATCAATGTAAAGACATTAAGACCGAACTCAACAGTGTAAAAAATGATATTGATGGGTCAAGTGTAATGTTAATGAAATCACTTGTGATTTTAATACAAAACTTGATAATGTTAAGCATCAAATTGAAAGTGTAAAAACTGATTTTGAACGTCAGTTTCAGATTTTAGGAGATGAAAGGTAAACTTTCTTCTTGTGATAATGGTAATTTTAGTGAAAATAATGTTTTTACACATATCGCTAAAAATACAACTAAACCTTCTACACATAATGGTCAATCATCTTGGACAGCCTTGTCATCGAGTCATATATGGTATTGTTTTAAATAATTTAATTATTAAATTATATAATAAAATTATATTATATATATATAATATTTAAAACAATACTATATGACTTAATTTAAGCATCGTATGCAGAAGAGTGGTGAAAACTTTGCAAGAATTTGCTAGTGATATTTAGCGTCTAGCTAGATTGGCTTATAGTAACTGTCCATCAGAAATTCAAGATAACTTAGCTCAATTACAATTTCTTGATGCTATTGCTGACCCTGAGACTCAACAATCTCTGAGGATGTTGGAAGGTGAAACTTTAAAATCAGCTGTGGTACATGCTATGAAGTACTAGTGCTTCAGGCTTTCCTCCCGAGCGAACAAACGCACAGTGAGATTTGTGAATGCAGAAGAAACTGTAGAAAAAGATAGTGAAATGAAAGAACTAACCAAAGCCATATTATCCATTTTGAAACAGATCAAAGGTTCCTCTCCAAGGACTTCTACAAACATACAGTGTTAGAATTGTCGCAAGACTGGACACATTCGAGTCAACTGCAAAAAGTGATGGGTGCAAAGTTTAAGCACGTCTAACAGACAACAGAAGCAGCATAAGCAACGTGAAGGGTAAAGGCTGGCTGTTGATTGGTTGGCCCCCGGGGAAGTCGCTTACGTTTCAACACTACATGGTGGAGATAACGGATTGGTTGCTGATGGAACCATGAATGCAGTGCCTTGCCGTATGATAGTAGACACTGATGCAAATATAACTTTACTCAAAACAGACATAATAAAGGAGATAATACCTCACCCAAACTTTAATGCTAGGCAGTCTAATATAACCTTACAAACAGCCACTGGAGATCGTGCGAAAGTCCATGGAAAGATAGAACACAACATCCGAGTTGGCAGCTGTCTGGTACGACATCCTGTTTACATCGCTGACATCTACAATGAATGCATATTAGGCCTTGATTTGCTAAAGAAACATGTATTCAACATTAGACTCAGTGACAACTTACTCATCTATTAGACAGAAGAAATCCCTCTGCTTAGCCGAACATCTGATTCTTTATCAAGCGTGACCCCAATATTACTGACGGAAGACACAGAGATCCCAGCACAAAGTGAAATTATAGTCCGTGGACATCGGGGGGAGACTTCTGGGGACTTCCGATTGGCAGTCACTGATGCCACTGGGAAAGGGGCTTTGGCTCATGGTATCGTGGTTGCTAGGAGTTTAGTCAGTATAGATAAAGGACAGATTCTTATCAGAGTGATGAACTGTAACAAATCCAATAGAATATTGAAAAGGGGTGACGAATTAGCAATATGTGAACCTGTTACTTGGGTAACAAATATAATTATAATATAAGTTACTGACTCTAACCAACACCATACAGACATCCCATTTCATCTTACTGACTTATGGAGAGAAACATGAAAAATATTAACTGAAGACCAAGTTGCTAAGGCCGAGAACCTACTGAAAGAATTTTCCGACATTTTTTCTGCTACATCAAATGATTATGGCCGTACTAACCTGACTGAACATAAGATCAAGAGTTGTGATTCTCCTCCAGTCCATCTACCAGCAAGAAGGCTTCCATTGGCAATAAGGGATAACTCATAAGGGACATGGAAGCTCAAGATATTATAGAACCATCACAGAGTCCCTGAACTTCACCAGTGGTTCTTGTTAAGAAAAAGGATGGATCTACCCGATTTTGTGTAGACTAACCCGACTGAACATAAGATCAACACTTGTGATTCTCCTCCTGTCCATCTACCAGCAAGAAGGCTTCCATTGGCAAAAAGAGACAACTCATAAGGGACATGGAAACTCAAGATATTATAGAACCATCACAGAGTCCCTGGACTTCACCAGTGGTTCTTGTCAAGAAAAAGGATGGATCTACCCGATTTTGTGTAGATTATCGCAGATTAAATGATATAACAAAGAAAGACTGCTTTCGTTTACCCAGGAATGGTGATGATACACTGGACACTCTATATGGGTCAGAATGGTTCTCAACATTAGACTTTAAGAGTGGCTATTGGCAAGTTGGTATACATCCTGAAGACAGTGAGAAAACAGCTTTCACTACAGGAAATGGACTTTGGCATTTTAAAGTGATGTCATTTGGACTTTGCAATGCACCTGCAACGTTTGAACGACTAATGGAGTTGGTGATGAAAGGTTTGTCTTCTGGTTTACTTTGACGACATCATCGTCCTTGGAAAGATTTTTGAAAAGCATTTGAGAAATCTTCGTCAAATGTTTGAAAAACTTAGAGCAGCCAAGCTAAATTAGGATCGACTAAGTGTAAACTGTTCCAGCAGTAAGTTCATTACCTTGGTCATGTCATCACTACATCAGGGATTAAGATTGATCCTAGTAAGATAGAAGCTGTAAGAGACTGGCCTCCACCACAAGATGTTCATCAACTTCATAGTCTTATTGGACTTTGGACTACTATTGGACTACTATGGAAGATTTTTCAAGGGTTTCTCCAACATCACAAGTCCATTCCATCGTCTGACAGAGGAGGGCCAGCGATTCATGTGGACCACCGAATGTGATGTAGCCTTCCAACAGCTACAGCCAGCTCTTTACACAGCACCAGTGTTAGCATATCCACAAACTGGAGAATAGTTTATAATAGATACTGACGCAAGTATCACAGGAGTTGGTGCTGTACTTTCACAACAACAAGACGGAGAAGAAAAGGTTATTGCATACTTTAGCAAAACTCTATCCAAACCAGAACGAAATTATTGTGTCACACGAAAAGAACTGTTAGCAATAGTAAAAGAATAGAATATTTTCATTATTATCTCTATGGCCAGACATTTCTTATACGCACTGATCATGCTGCACTCAGGTGGTTACTGAACTTTAAAAACCCAGAAAGACAAATTGCTAGGTGGATACAGCGGTTACAAGAATTCAATTTTTCCATCGAGCATTGAAGTGGTAAAATGCATAGGAATGCAGATGCTCTTTCCAGACGTCCATGTATTGACAACTGTAAACATTGCTACAATGTAGAATTGAAATTTGGAACTAAAGAGGTAATGCCCATAAGACAGATAACATCGACACAAGCAAACAGTGATACTCCTAACATCTGGAGTCCAATAGAAATTAGAAAGGCCCAACTAGATGATAATGATATAAGGTCAATAATGGATTTTGATTGAAAAATATGATATAAGACCTAATTGGGAGCAAATCTCGAGGTATAGTCCAACTACCCAAAGTTACTGGGCACAGTGAAAGATGGTGTTGCCTTTTGTTCCAGTAGGACATGCTGTTAATATGGAGGAAACGTATGACAATAGATGTGCATGATAGTGCCGCTGGAGGACACTTCGGTGGTAATAACATAATTAACTAAAGCCTGGGATCGATTTCATTGGTTGAAAAGTAGGGTAGACGTTGAAAGATGGTGTAGACAATGTGAGTCCTGTGCAGCAACGAAAAGCCCTAAGACTAGGAGTCGGGATAAGCTGCAGATTTATAACTTGGATGCCCCTTTTGAGAGAATAGCCAATGATGTAATGGGTCCGTTTCCTAGTAGTGATGATGGAAATCTCTATTTATTAGTGGTACTGGATTATTTCACGAAGTGGCCTGAGGTCTATCCCATCCAAGATCAGGAAACAACAACAGTTCCAGATATGATAGTAAATAACTTGATTAGTAGGTATGGAGTACTTTTGCAAATCCACTCTGACCAAGAACGGGATTTTGAATCCAATGTGTTTAAAGGCATCTGCCAACTATTAGGCATTCAGAAAACCAGAACAACTTCCCTACACTCTCAGTCGGATGGTATGGTTGAGAGATTTAATACGACAATTGATCAACATCTAGCATTGTTTGTCGACGACCATCAACGTGACTGGGATCGCCATATACCACTCCTTTTTTTGGCAAACAGAACAGCAGTGCACGAGACAACTGGACAGACACCTTCCATGATGATCTTTGGAAGATAATTACGTCTTCCCTGTGACCTTTTATAAGGTCGGCTCTTTGGAAGAGAATTACGTCTCCCCTGTCACCTTTTATATGATCGGCCCGAAGCAATATCGGTATGCAGTGCACAATACGTACAAGAATTACAAGAACGACTAGAAGATAACTTGACAATTTAATGTTATATCTGACGGAGTGACAGAACACTCCGTCAGACATAACATTAACTTTGCTAGCGAGAGAACCCAAACGAGATACGAGAGTAAAACAAATGGAACTGTTTTCAATCAAGGAGATCTTGTCTGGCTGTACAATCCACATAGAAAGAAGAGACTTTCTCCTCAACTTCAGAAACCTTGACAAATTCAGTATATGGTAAACAGGATTAACGACGTGGTATATCATCGACGTCCAACTACAAAGTGCAAGGTGGTTCATGTGGATCCTTTGGCCCCGTTTCATCGAAGAACTGAAGTAACTTCGGAATCCAGAATTGTTCGGGACGAACAAGACCTAAGAAGGGGCATTGTTACGACAGATGAACGTGCTGCAATGAATTTATGATAAACGTGTCATGAGCATTCGCGTATGCATCTGCTTGAGAATTACGTAACTAAAGAATTGGAATATGGAACCCATCTGAAAAAATAGGAAAGATTAAATTTTAATGTTGGAGTTATTGATATGTGAAAGTGGACGTAAATAGTCTCAGTATATACACGATAAGTGTTTAAAAAAGAAGTATTTTATATGGTGAGTGCGCTGGAGGATGATTAGTTTATTAGTGTGGATCGTGTTTAAAGGAAAAGAATAATTTATCGTCTTGTGCGTGGTGATTAACGTCTGAAAAGAATTGGTTTTGAGAAACCAGTACACTTAGTCACAGTTTTGGAGTACTTGATGACTAAAACCTTAGAAGGAAGTCATTTAGTGTATAATTATTTAGTTTCTTTAGGAATTGGTAAGGACATTTTCATTAGATTGAATATTTATTTCCCAACATGATTTCTGTTTTCATTGTATGATTTTAGCCTTGTTTTGTGATTTTGGTGTGAATAGAATTAAGATAATAGATTCTTCTGAAAGTTTATCTTTGTATTGTTATAGAGTTTCTTGTCGGTTGACTTAGTTTGTAAAAATAATTTCATCCATGCTTTTGTAATAAATTGCATTGTTTTGTAATTAACATTGTAAAATATTTACTTCGTTTACGTAGAGTGTTCTTCCATTTTAATTCGTAACAGTATTATGTACTTCCACTATCTCATTTTTTGTGGAAATCATTTTTTATTGTTTTAAAAATATACCTATTGAAATACATATAACGCTGAAATTTTAGGAAATCGACAGTGCTTCTGCTTTGGATTTGAATTAGTGTAGTAAGAACGGGGATAACATTTATACAGGATTGCGTAGTTATACATTTCGTTAAGTTAGCAACATTAAATATTAATGAAAGTCTGAAAATTTTCATTTATTGTCTGTAATAACTTAAAGAACATCTACTCGTTGCCATAATTTATTACAGAAAATAGTTAACAAGTCCTAGTGCTTGAATTACACTATACAACACTGAAAAGGTTTCGGAAATCAAAACAGCCTTTTTGCACTAATTTCGAGGCCCTAAACACGGTTATGACTTTACAATTGGTGATTGGTTTTTGTTTCGAAAATACAGGAGATTGTGTCGTTATACAGTGTATAGTGATTTGAGTCTTCCGTGCGCTGTACGAAATACCGATGTAATATAATACCAGGGAGCTATTGCATCATTCGGGAGTTACCCTTCCTCAGTTATCGTCCGTTCAAGATTGTATAGTGCTCTATGTGAGCGATATGCCTCGTTCTTGAGTTAACAATGCAGTCCATTTCTGTTATATTTGTGATGATTTTACTTTTACGTCACACAAGCGTCTTCATAAAGGCTTACCACCTTTACTTCGGGTATAAGGTTGGAGTTCAACAGAGGAGCTGGGTTCTGCATACAATGTACAATAGTTGTACAACACGTGTTCGCAGATGGCTAAATATCAATAGGTGGTCGATGCCATTTGCCATTCCTATGATATGGTAGGAACCGTTCAACAACGTGAGTGACTTACTTTTTTAAGATGCCTCCGCTATGAAGTGGTATTACTAAAAAGAAAATGTAGACAAGAAAATACCCCCAACATACCGTCTGCCATCCTCCCAGTGCCACATGAGGAAAACCTGCCCGTTCCGGAGCCACCAGAACATTACGATGTGGACTCAGAGGAGGAAGAGAAAGCGAAGGAAGAAACAGGAACACAGGAAATAGCATCTGTAGATCCCGACTTCACACCCACAGCATCGGATTCACCATACAAGATCACACAGAACGAGTTGCATGATCTTGTTAGAGATCTGGAGCTGTTAAAGAGCAAGGCGAAACTCCTAGGCTGCAGCAGTGGAATTTTCTTGATAAAAATGTGAAACTAAGTGAGTATCGTAGCCGCCTAATATATCTGGTATTGTTCTTTACCATGGCAGGTAACACGGTTGCTTGCAAAGATATTGACGGTTTATTCATATCCCTCCACTTGACAGATACTCCAGAAGAATGGAGGTTGTTTATAGATTTCTCGAAATTAAATGTGAAAGCCGTTTTTCTACACAATGGGAACGTGTTGCCTTTTGTTCCAGTAGGACATGCTATTAATATGGAGGCAACGTATGACAATATAAACAATTACTTCATTATAAAAATGCAATGGCAATGTGCGTACTTAAAAGTCACGGCTCTTTTACTTGGACTACAGCTCGGATATACAATTCAGTTCAATTCAATTTTTATTCAATCTAGATATGTATCAATACCATTATAATGAGATGTACCCAGCTAATGTAACTGAATACTTGAGCGCTGGTGTATGGCTAAAATAAAAATACAAATGCAAAATTTAACATGGAAACAGTTGTAATTGAACCAATCTATGATGTAGACAGTCAAAAATTAGTTTTACATACAATAATCATTCATTGTTTATAATCCATTCACAAAGAGATTTTTTAAATAAATATTTTTAAGTAAAAGAAACATTTTTAGACTTCTTTTATCCAGTAACAACCTTAATGTATAAAAATTTGCTATAAATGGCTTTATCTTATCAACCTTATTATCAGTGTGATAATTCCATGAAAAGCTTTATCAATAATTGCTTCTAGTATTTAATTTGATTAGTGATCTAGTATTGATTTGGTAATCACTCCTAGTATCTAATTTGATTTGACCATTCCAGAGTTACTGCTGCCAATAGCTGATGCCTTCAACTGGAATTGTTATAACATGTTGTAGACTTATTTAAACTTAATTTATTCCACTTTAGACATTGGTAGAGACGATGAATATCTCTGTTTGCCGTTTGGTATAATTGCTCATAGGTGTTGCTTTTATACAACAAAACAATATCATCAGTGTAAGAAATAATTTCTGCCTCAAAATTTTTTCCAAATATGTCATTTACATATAACATAAATAGCAGAGGTCCCGGTACAGAACCCTGTGGTACACTTGTATTGATATTCTTCATAGTACTATATATATCATTTATCCTGACCATTTGTAAACGATTTCCCAAGTACAATTTTAACCACACAAAACTAGCACTTGTGATTCTATATTTATAAAGCTTAGTCAGCAATATTTCATGATTTATCAGATCAAAAGCTTTTGATAAGTCCAAAAAAGTTGCAAGTGTTTGATCATCTTTATCCAGAGACCATGTTAATGAATCTTTTAAATGTAAAATAGCATCTTCTGTGCTTTTTTTTTCTGCTGAAATCCATATTGTTCCTTTGCTATTATGTTAAACTTTAATAAAAAATTGTTCAATCTAACAAAAAATAACTTCGCCAATATTTTTGACATTATCGTAAGTAAAGCAATAGGTCGATAATTTTCCATAAGGATTTTGTTTCCTTTTTTGTTAATAGGAACTATTTTTGAACTTTTAATCCATGTGGGAAAATATTAGAAGATAAGGATATATTGAATAAGTAGCAGAATGTTTTTTCGCATCGATGTATATATTGCCCGTATGGATAATTATAGATTAGCGAATAGGTTTATGAACAGTGTGCGTAAAGGCCTCAGAAAGAGGGGGGAAACGTAGGATGTGGTCGGCAATGTCAAACAGGACCTTGTTAGAATTGGTGTGCATTGACCAAATGCAGCAGATGTAGCTCAGGACAGATATGCTTGGGGGAGGCGGGGGGGGGGGGCTCAGTCGGTAGCGCGCCAGGCTCGTAATCTGTAGTTCCCAGGTTCGAGTCCCAGCTGGGTCAGCGTCGAGATTTATCTCCGCAAAATCCCCCCCTGCCCACGGTCAGTAGGGGACACCTATGGGCTTGGAAAGGCCGCCGTCCGTCGGATGGGACGTTAAGCCGTGGCCCCGTATGTGGGAGAGCCATACCCTGTGCACGTTAAAGAACACGCTGGATGGCCATGACGGGAGGATACCATCTGTCTCCCAACAGCTGTTCCAGTGGGTCCTCTCCCCCAACCTTCTCTGAGCCTTCGGGGTCCATGCGACCTGGCCATTTAGCCCATGGTGTGCAAAAAAGTGCCGCTCAGAGGTAAAACAACCCAACCCAACAGATATGCTTGGAGAACTAAATTGCACGGTCTGGTTGGACCTCCGTAGCCCATGGCTGCTTGAGGATGATGATGATATCTCAAAATCTGTAGAACATATAAACAGTTATTTAGATCAGTGCTGTCCAATTTCTCTAAGACAGCGGGCCATTTTTTCTTTTGCCAATATTTCGCGGGCCAAAAAATAGAATAGGATAGGACAGGTAATTGAAAATCAGTTCATGCCAGCTGAAAAAATTATTTTATTCATACGAAAAATAATAAGTATTAATAACATCAAAAACCCCAAAATATTATTTTATTTATACAAAAAGTAATAAGTAATAATAAACCTCAAAAACATAAAAAAATTATTTATGCGAAAAATAATAAGTAATAATAAACCAATATAAATTTTCTAAACCTTATCAAATATTTAATAAATTTAATGGGAGCATTGTGGCCTTTCCAAGTTGTTGGGCAATGATTTCTTTTACGTCCATATCGATATTTGTTGTTGCAAGCCGAAGTATATGTTCAAGTGTAGAGTCTTTCAAGCAGTTTCTGTATCTTGATTTTATATGTTCATATCAGAAAATGCGCGCTCTCAGATATATGTACTTCCGAACATAGAAATTATTTAGGGTCCGAAATCTTTCATTTTTGGATATTTTTCTTTAGACAAAATTTTGAACAATTCTATTACAGTTTTTCTATTAAATGCAATAATTGGGTCGGCCTGAAGGTCACATAATTCCATTTGATATTTAGGATATGCGGTGCTAATATCAATATTTATGGATTACTGAATAAATTTAAACTTTGCTTAGGGTCATCAAATTGAGAAAATCTTCTATTAAAATCTTCAATTAGGATATCTAATTTAGGAACAAATTTTTCAAAATTAACTTTTTTACTAAGTTGCTTCATTTCTTCGTAGAACTCTTTACAAGTTTCAAAATGAATTAAATTGTTTTCCTGCAAATTTGACTTCAACAATTGTAGTTTGTTTCTAAACCCAGTAACATGATTATAAAGACAGCACACGTTGTGATCTTTTCCTTGTAAGGATTTATTCAAAACATTTAAATATTCTGTAATGTCTGTTAGGAAAGCAAACAAACAGAAAATTTTCATCAACAAAACTTGCTATTAAATCTTCATGAGTGCCCACGTCTGTGAGGAAAATATTAATTTCTTTTCAAAGTGTAAAAAATCTTTTGAGGCATTTTCCGGCACTTAACCAGCGAATATTACTATGCAAAAGCAGATCGCCATACTCAGCACGCAGTTCGTCCAAAAAAGCTTTAAATTTTCTGTGTGTAAGAGAACGATTTCCGCAACGAATTAAATTGGTAAATTTGACAACCTTTTCCATTACATCGTTTTGTCTCAGCGAAATGTCACACAATGTCTCCTGGTGCACAATACAGTGCAACATTCGACAATGCATGCGATATGCATGCGCAGTGAGAGCGATTCGTGCTGTCGTTAGATGCTTGTTATTACTGCAGCTTCATAAAAACGTTTGTTTGATGACGCCGCCGCTCTTAAAAGGTTTTAGAAGTTTGCCGATCGGCTTAAGAATGTTTTGTAAATTTTATAGAATGAGTAAGTTGAAGATTGCATATCAAGTAAAATAATATAAGTTGACAAAAAATTATATGGTGGATTACAGAAGTTTATTTAAAATTTCAAGTGAAAACTTGATTTTGTTCGCGGGCCACAAAATTCCTTGTGCGGGCCGCTAGTTTGACAGCGCTGATTTAAATCTTATGACTCTATACAACGAGTCTAATTAAATTACGGGGATTACGAGATTGCAATCACAATCATGTATAGATGTTTATTCGTAATGAAAATAAGTTCTTTTTCTCGTTACTCCTATATTGTAACTTTCCTAACTATTGCTTTAAAATTATCAGCGTTTATGTCATCCCAGCCAAGTGAATAAATCCTTTTAAATTTTTTTAGTATGCTGTCCAATTCTTCCAGCGAAACTGTTATCAGTCCCACTGAATTGCCCTGGGAAATCAATATTCTATCTTTTAATTTAAGATCTTTAGGTATGTACTACCAAATCTGATTCCGAATTGCCAGTTTGATATTCAGTAGCTATATTTATAAAATAATAATTGAAAGCATTAACTATCTGTAAAACTGTGTTTCGGTGGAATCTGTAATACCTTATTATTATTTAACTCATTACTAACAATTGATTTTGTTTTCTTTTCTACTATTTGTAATAATTACTTTGATTTTGACGAAACTAAGGAAAATGTATTTTTACTGAAAAAACAAATTAACGTAACAACCACAATGATAAATCGCATTTCTATTTTGATAATAATGTGCAATTTCTTGTTTTGTACTATTTCCAATAAATGGCATTTTTCTTGAAAATACGAATTTTTAGTTTTTGATATTATATTGTTTAAAGAATTCCTGTAGATGTTGTAGTAGTTAGCATCATTCTGTTTCTTTTCCATAATCTATGTCAATGATTTCGGTATCGTATTGACTTAATAAGTTCTGTGGTTATCCATCGTTTCAAATTTTTTAATATTTTATTCACATTACTCTTTACTTTAGCTTTTTTAACTAGTTTTTTAAAGTTCTCAAATAAATGGTCAAAAGCTTCATATACGTCACGATAATCTTGTACATGATTTCAAATATGATCATTGAATTCTTATTGTAATTTCGCTATGTCTGTGTAAATAATTGACTGCATTGGCTCCTTTAGTTTTTATTGAGACATTTGTTGTTGAAGAAAAGGTGAAATAAATCATATAATAATATGTGATGTCCGTAGTTACAATATAGGGATAGCAAGAAAAAGAACTTACTTTTGCTTATGAATAAATGATATATACAAGATTGTGATTGCGATCTTCAAAATCCCCGTAATATAATTAGACAAGTTGTATAGAGTCATAAGATCTAAATAACGGTTTATTTGTTCTGTAAATTTTGAGATATCCAAGTTTATATCTCAGGTAAGAATAATATTACGATCTGGAAGTTTATCGACATACTGAAACAATTATTCAATTAATTTCATTTCTCCACTTCCAACATAATGATAAATCGCCAATAAGACTACCGGCATTGTCGAATTCAATGGAATTTTCAATGCAATAACTTTAGATGAATTCATTTCGAAATTTAATTGGGAATCATACTAATGCTGCTTGATGTAAACCACAATTCTACCAGATCTATTAAAATATTTACAGTTAAAAATCCTTTGTATCCCTCAACATGGTACAAAGATGTTTCATTGTTAGGAAGTTTCAAATCTCGGAAATGATTATGACATCTGGTTTACAATTGCTACTTTCTATCAATGTCAAAAACACATCAAAATTCGGTCGTAAACTTTTGATGTTCAAATGAATAAAACTAATTCCTTTTCTGAAATCTGAATGGTTGACTTTTAATTCTTCGAGGTTAATATAAATGCCCAATGTTTCTTACATTTTATGGCTAGAATAATTAACCAATGTAAAAAGATCAAAAAAGTACTTTAAGGAGCTTAACGAGACATTAGATATTAATTACGTTTAACCCATTGTCAATTCTGATGGCATTTGAGTCGTCATTTTTCCATAAGAATATTATTCCCATCTTGATCCATACCTATTTATATTTAAATTCCTTTTGAAGGGCTTTGACTTTATAAAGTAATTTCTTCTTTTCTATTGTTAATTGCTCATTTAGGTAAAATTGTTTCTCTTCCATTTCTTCATTTAATGAATTTAGAAATCACTTCTTCCCTTTCCTTTTCCCCCTCCAACCATTTATTTCTGATGTTTTCATTCGTAAACTTAATTACAATATTACCAGGTCTATCAGCATCACGACACTGAAACCTTTTAATTAATTTTATATCCTCATTTTTAGGAGAATTTTTAATCTAGTAGACATCTTATTTACAAGTAATTGTAAATTCTCTAGCGGTTGTTGAGGCATACCAAAAATATCTAGATTATTTTTAAATGCGTCTTGTCTTAAATCATTAATATTAGACTCTAATATGTCAATTTCTTTTTTCAGCAAAAATACATTTTCCTTAGTTTTGTCAAGATCACATTTAAGCTCATTCATAATTAATTCATTTTCCCTTACGAAGACATATATATTTTTACTACCTAATTCAGGAAACCTAAGAATATCAGTATTTTGTTGATTAATTCTTATTTCAAACTCTGCGAATTCTTTCCTAATTTCCGACTTAAAAATACAAATAAGCTCTCCCTTTGAATAATAATCAGAAGAATCCAAAAAGCAACTTGACTTACTACTGTTTACAGAGCGGCCATCTTCTTCTCCCATAGATAACTGCACATGTTTCACTTCACTTATAGATAGGGATTCGCCCATCATTGAGATAACTCTTTTCTTGCGATTTTTACATACTCATTTACTTCTTCTGTCTGTTGACATATTTCTATATACCTCAAGTCTTATCCACACATATCCAATATGAAAGAAGTTTTACATGAGCCATGACACTGTAAATATTCCTTTTTTAAATATCCGTCCTTACTGCATACCTTACAAGTAAACTCCATATTGCCAAAAAACAAAGTTCTGTTGTTTCCTTTGTGAATGGAATAGCAGAGACAAAGCATCTCATTACGTGAAGAGGATTTAGTTTTCTCGACAATCAATGGAACCAGGGAAGAAGAATATACAGCATCATTCGCTGGTACAATCCACGAAGATTTTGTTGCACTTTTTCACATAAAATTGGGCCTAATGAAGAATTCTTTCAAGGTTATGGATCAGATAAAAAACAAACGCACCTCAAAAATAATTTCCACAACAGAGTAAAATTAATCGTGTTTAACATATGCTTGCATTTCAGCGTTTCTGTACCATCGACAGAAATTTCCAAGAACTAGTGTTGCAAATATAAAAGAGGCTGTTTTTACCAGTCCAGATATTCGCTCAGTGCTGCATGATGAGGTATTTAATTGTATCATCACTAGTGATAAACGGAGGGCATCACATGCCTTCTTACAGGTGATGACGTACTTTTTCACACAAGTGGCAACATTTGTGTGGTGCAATATGGTTTGTCTACTAGGAGCTGTGATTATATTTCGAAATTAAGTATTGTTTACTGTCTTATTCTTTTACGTTTTCTTAAAATATAAATTTAGGCGGCTTAAAAAAACCTCACTTTGAACATAACATGCTTAATATTGAGGTATAAATATCCTAATTAGGATATAAAGTTTCATGGGAGGTAACTAAATAAGTTTTAGCTAATAGCGCCATCTATTATATGGATATGAAACTCCTGAACTACAATTAATTCTATTACTGGTTAATTGGAAATACCTATAGCTTTATTTAAAGATGTCCAAGATTTTTTGTGCACATTGCTTACAGGAAGTGTTCGATATAAGTGAAGTTTTTCAGTGCAAAATTGGATGTAAAGATTTCTTCCACCCCAAGTGCATTGGAACTACTGACTCAAACTTTAGAAAGCTTAAAAAGGATAAGAAAAAGAACTGGAGGTGCACAGGATGCACTATGTCTTCAAAATCATCATCAACTTTAGTAACTGAACTAGATCAGAAAGTGAATGAAATGTCTGGACTTGGAAATACAGATGAATATGTTACTAAGGAAACAAAAAGTGAGTACAATTTATTAAAGGAGGAAATAAAAACTTTTGGTATTGAATTGGGAAACTTCATAACAGATATTAGAAATACTATGAAACAAAATACAGCAAATATAATAGTAATATCAAGGAAATTAAGGATTCTTTATAGTTTAATAATAGTCAAATAGAAGAATTTATGAAATCTCTAAAAGAGTTAAGGGCAGAAATCAAACAACTGAGGCAAGAAAATTTTTTTTAGTGAACGAAAATAGTGTTATGAAACAAGAACTTAGTGAACTCAAGTGAATGTAAGAATGGAAGGAATGATTTGAATGACTTGGAATTGAGGTCAAAAAGCACAAACATTGAGATTGTAGGAATTCCAGAACAGCCACAAGAAAATGTACTTGAGATTGTTGGAAAAGTCTCAAATCTTCTTGATCTTCCTGTGTTGTATGAAATTGATGTAGCCCAAAGAGTTCCAACTATGAGACAGGATAAAATTAAACCCATTATTGTTAAATTTATAAATACTAATGTAAGGAGTAAAGGGGTCCAAAGTGCAAAAAAGAAAGGTAACGTAACAGCAGATATGATAAGTGATAAATTTCAGGATAGCAAGGTATTTCTAAATGAGCATTTTACTAGGTTTATCAAAAGGTTATTCTATATAGCAAAAAAATTTAAAATTTCCCATAATTATGATTATGGATGGATTAAGGAAGGAAAGATCTTTTTAAGAAAAAATCAAACTTCAAAGGTGTATAGAATAAAATGTGAGCAAAACTTAAAATCTCTGCAATGACTTTACACACATTTGATGATATGACAGAGTACATGCTTGTTGAACATAAAACTTCTGTGCCTGAGAGTCAAGATGACTTCCAAACATTTTTGCATGATGGAAATTCAGATTATAATTTTATTCACTTCAATATCAGAAGTATTAGGCAAACTTTGCAGAACTTTTGTTGATCCTTGAGGATGTTCTTCAGAATTTGGATTTGATTTTCCTGAAAAATATGGATAGATGAAGAAAACGTTGATCTGTATAAAATTTAAGACTTTAATATATATATCAGTGCAGAGCTTCAAACAGATCATGTGGTGTGATTTTGCATGTGAGAGCTGGTGACTTTCATTTTCAACAAGAATAATTTCACGTGTTTGGTGCTGAGGGTGTTCACTTGCTTGACTCAGTTTAAAATACTTCTATTATTCTTATCTACAGATCTCATACCATTAATATTGATACATTTAACAGAGAATTAAAGACATATTTGAAATCAATAACTTCTAAGAACATATTCATGGTAGGGGATTTAAACATTGATTTAATGCAAGATTCTGGGTTTGTATCTGACTATATAAGTACTTTAACTGGCTTTGGTTTTGAGCAGTGTATAAATATACCCACTAGAGTAACACAAGTTAGTTCAAACTGTGTTGACCATGTTTTCGTTAGAAATGGCTCTGGGTTTGTCTATTAAGTGGCTATCTATCAAAATCCTCTTACAGTTCATTTTCTTATAATATGTAAGATTAATTTAAAATTAGAAAGGGGTAATAGGGGAAGAAGCAATTATGTAATGAGATCAGTTGATTACATAAAATTTGAAAAACATATTAAGAACTTAGATTTTAATAATATTGTTGAAATTGATGGGAATTTTAACTCTATGTATACTAACTGTTTCTCTAAGATAACTCAAAAAAAAGTTATGTGAGAAGGAGTAATATACAAAAGTTTAAAGGTAAGCAACCATGAATTAAAGACGAACTAATTTTTTGTATAAATGAAAAAGAAAAGATTTATAAGCAATTTAAGAAATATCCTGGAATAACTCAGTTTGAATTGCAATATAGAAATTATTCTACATTTGTAAAAAATAAGATTAAGGAGGTTAAAAATAAATTTTTTCTGACAAATTTCACAACTGTGGAAATGATAAAAAGAAGCAATGGAAGTTCATAAAAAATATATTTGATTTGAAACAGAAAACAAAAGTTTTACCTGAAAGAAGAACTTCTACTACCTTGGTTTATGAAATGAATTCCCGTTTAACGTTTTGGATGATAATACAGGTCAACAAATGAATAATTTCAAAACATTCTCCAACCAATTTACTTTAAGACAATCACAAAATTCTGTCTTTTTCTATGATGCTACTGACAATGAACTAACTAATATAATAAATAACTTAGATAACAACAAAACAGTGGGTCAGGTGGGATAACTGTTAAAATACTAAAAATCTTCTGTAAATACCATATTCATATTTTGACTCATCTAACAAATATTTCCATTCATAATGGATTCTCTAATGATGATTTAAAAAAATCTTTAGTTTACCCTATTTATAAGTCGGGAGACAGAAATCTGATAAATAATTATAGACCAATATCTGTACTACCAATATTTTCAAAAGTGATGAAAAATTGTTAAATAGATAATCATTGGCTTCTTTGAAAAGCAAACGTTTTTTAATGATTGTCAGTTTGGTTTTAGAGAAAACAAAAATACTGAACAAGCTATATAAGATATAACTGGTAAACGTTTTAAAAGTATTAATAAAGGTGAAAAACACTAGCTGTTTATCTTGATATTAAAAAGGCATTTGACACAGTTAACCATGATCTTCTATTGAATAAACTTTATATGTGGCATAAGAGGTATTTGTCTACAATGGTTTAAAAGTTATTTTAAAAATAGAAAATAAACTGTCTATATTGAGCTTCAGATTAGTGATTATAAGAAAAATAATGCAGATGTACCGCAATGCTCAGTTTTATGTCCTGTGATGTTTTTAATTTATTTTAATGATTTGTATAATCTTAAACTTAATAGATCCCTTACCTGTTATGCAGATGATGTAGCCATTGTTTATTCAGCCAACAATATAACAGATTTGAAGTTTATAGCTGAGCAGGATTTCATGCAAATTAATTGCTGGTTCCATTTAAGTAAATTATCCTTAAACGTTCAAAAATCTAAATTTACATTATTTAATCTCATTGGGGATAATGCTCATGTTAGTTTAAGGTATCATAACACTATCTGTGGTAACCATCAATATTGTGATTGTCCATATTTAAAAAGAGTGACCAATTTCAAAGATCTAGGTGTAATTATACATCAGGGTTCGAAATGGAAATCGGTCGCAAATGTTTTAACTAAAAAACTGAGGATTATTTTGCATAGATTGTACTATTAAGGAAAATTATGCCACGAAATTTTTGATTTTATTATATTATGCTTGGGTATATTCGATTATTTAATACAATATATGTAGCTGGGGGGATTATGGGTACATTTAAAAAATATGTTTTGTACATAACAAATTATAAATTAGTCTTTAATGCAAAGTCTTTTCTTTTATAAATATAAATAAAAAATAAATAAATACCCCCTCAAGCAGCTGCTTGCCACAAACACCAATTACTTCTATTGCATTAGACAAATTTATTTTTATAAGATCTGTTATTTCTATTTATTAATCAGCAATGGAATTCGCATTTAATTTTACCTTGTAATTCAAGAATTGACGTTTGTTGTGCCTTTGACTCATAAGGGTATTATGAAGTAACATTTGTTTTACGTCGTACCAAAAACTTTTAATTTACTTAATTATAATTTGAGAATGGGAAAAAGCCTCTCATTGTTTAAAAAATGTTTAAAGGAATATGTTTTTAACATTCAGAATTTGGAAGAATATATAAAATGCTAGCTAGGATTTATTTGTTTCTCCCTAGTTTCTTAAGTCACCGCCACTAGAAAGTGTTCAGTGGTACAATCTTTTGATTCCTTGACGAACAGATAGTCTGCCCCTTGGTTTCAAGATTGAAAACATACTATTATTTCATTTCCTTTGTTTTCTTATATTTGCCTATTTGTTTTTATGTATTATGGATTATTATTTATGTATTATTGTGAATGGCAGAGAATAGAGAGGTTTTGTCTTCTTTCCGGTGATGACGTACTTCTTAGGGAATAGAAAAAGAAGAAATTTACAAGGACCATATGGAAGAACTGCTGACCTCATAGCAGAAACTGGAATGCATTATGTCTTTTAAGATACATTTCTTAATTTCTCATTTGGACATATTTCCGGAAAACTGTGGCGCTATGAGTGATGAGTACGGGGAAACCTTTTTATCGGGAAATTAATACAATGGAAAAGAGGTATCGAGGAATATGGAGCCCATAAATATTAACATTACTGCTGGAATGTAATGCGAGATTCTCAAGATTTGGTACATAAGCGGCAGGTGAAGAGGCGGCGAGTGCTGTAGACCGATATGCAACCTTCAGCGAATGACGTAATACAGGTAAGTGAGTGTATCTCGACAGCCGTAGCCCATTAAACATTGTTGTTGTCATTTTCGTGTTCAGCACCTCGAATTTACGTTAAAAAAAGTCTGTTTGCACTTCCAAAACACACCAAAGGTTAAAAATTGTTGTTGAATGCTATGTATTCTTTGTTATTTTCTTTTTTTGAAGTGAATATGAATTCAGCGACTAATTGCACCATCGATAGGTTTTACTTTTGATTTTTAGAGCGCATAGAGGAGATAGGTATTTTTAAATTTTTCAATTTATTAATTTATATATAAATATATATTTATCCCAAGTTTTTATTTTTCTTCATTGCTTTGAGTCAGAAGTGTATAACTAACCGTCCCAGAGGAATAATATAACGTTAAAGAAATAAATTAACGATAAGGAGAAAAAATTATTGTCACACAGATTTAAATAAATCAGTTTAACATATGCTTACATTTAGTGCATTACCAAAATATGCAAAGGAATTTGAGCAACTAGTATTATTTGTTAAAAAGAATTCGCTTGTTATAAATGCAACATTTGCCCTTTCTGATGAAATTCATATACACATTCGACGATTGACATTGGATTCATCTTATTATTTATATGTATATTAATGAATGCCTATTTTAAATATTTAAACTCATCTATTAATTAACTTAGTATTCAGTGTTTACTTTCTGAACGGTAAATTCACTTTAAAATTCAATTACACTCATAGACATTACAATTAGGTAGCTCTACTCAAATTCTTATCAACAGCCAATATGATCCGATTAGAGCGCCATTTTGTCCTTCACTTGAATGCATTAATTAGCAGCCAATGATTTCATTATTAGCCATTAGTATATATATCCATTTATAATAAAAGTTGGGTTGCATTGTTTTACTTTTGAGCGGCATTTGTTCCACACAATAGGCTAAATGAGTCTTTGACCTTGTCAAGGACTTCGAAGGCTCAGAGATGGTTGGGTGAGGGGAGTCACTGGAACAGCTGTTGGGAGACAGATCGTAGCCTCCCACCAATGCCATCCAACTTGTTCTTTAACATGAACAAGGTATGGCTCTCCACACAATGACCCATGGTTTAACGTCCCATCCTACGGACGGTGGCATTTCCATGTCCATTGATGTCCCCTATTGACCGTGGGAGAGCGGGAAAATTTGAGAAGATAAATCTCAACACTGGCCAACTGGGATTCGAACCTGCGAACTGCAGATTACGAGCCTGGCGCTACTGAATGAGACACCACCGCCCCCTTCCAATAAAAGCAGTTGCAGGAAATGCTAATACATAATTTTCTAATACTGAATCTTCGTGTTCGTTTAAATTACGCAAAATGCCGTACAACAATTGTAAAAAATATAAGCTTCTTTAATATAGTACAAATAGCTTTAGAGAGCTCCTGTTGGGAAGTCATATTGGCGATGACTCTTTCACTCCTCATATCGTTTCCTAAGTTAATGCATAGTATATATATTAGTAATGAATATAACTGCATATATATTTGCTAAATAATAATATATTACTTCTCTGGCTTGTAGGCACCAAGCCAACGGAAATGGTGCCTTCTCCATGACTGTTGAGCTTCCAATAATCTCCTAGTGGTGGCGCTGTAATTCGTGATAATCTATGATATGAGCTCTACGTATTGTTGAGAGCCTCCTTCATTCTGCCCAGATCTCGTTTTAACTTGCAAACTGTAGTAGGCGGTGGGGCAAATGATTGACACTAGCATGGTAAATGAAGGAAATTTCTGGGCACACTTGAGCTTGCCCCGTAATATCCCACGCTTATTGGCACTTATAATTAAGACAACGAAAATCAGTTTCGTATGTATTACTTCATCAAATGCATATTGAATGGAAATGAAATGGGCAATATGCTTCAGAAAACAAATATTCAATGTAAATTATTATTTTTATTATTCATTCTAATTCGAAGTTTAATATTTTAGTATATGTTTCAGAAATGTTAATGGGGTCTGGCTCATCTGCATCTAATGACAAACTGCCCCTGCTGAATCATGCATTGATTTCACAATCTAATATATATGTTTGCACTGCCATCATTTAATATATAAATTCTTGCAACTGATATCTTGCACAAAACACACCAAGGAAAAACTTTTCAAGTGTAGAACCTTGTGATATGTAATAATAATAAACTCCAAATATTTAAAATATTTCTCACTTTCCACTTCTTTTTGATGTAGAGCGAAACATTTGGAAAATAAGATTCAAATCCGTATTGACTTATTAATTATCATTTTAAGCACATACGAAGATGCAAACTCATACATTACCATCGGTGCCTTTCAACTTCCAATTAGAATGCTTTACGACTCTGTGGTCTATATCACTTTGTCTCGTGCTCCAACACTTTTACCCCATTAATAAAATTTAAGTTTTTCTTCCTCTCAAAATGATCACGTTACTCAGTGCAGCGGGATAGCAACGATGACATCGTGCAATTAACTCCCCACGGACACAAGAAATTATTGACATTTGCATTAAGTCAAAGAATCAGCTCCCTAGGCAGCTTCAGACAGAACTTACTAGTTTCGAATTTTCCCTTTTGTCATTAATTAGCTTTAATAATGGACAGGCTGACTTAGAGGTAGTTGAAATGCAAGCCCGTAAGTGGGCAATGCATCAAACCGACATCTTTCCGCGCTGCTGTTTTGCTTGTCGAGGATAAAGTTTACATCGGAGTATTGGCTCCCCTTTTTGCTTGTCGTATCGTATCGCAGTTGGAGTTGGAAGGATGATAAACGAGAAAAGGGAAAACTTGTCACTGTCGACCCAAATCGGAAGAACGAAGCAGCCTCTCACGTGTTATGTATCTCCTTCTGTGATGTACATATGTTGTCTGACTACCCATACCAGTGGGACGAGTCCCTGAAAGGAAGAAGGTTCTGATAGCGTGGAACTTGTTCATGTCTAAGCAAATGCAAACATCTCTCAAAACATATCTCGAAAAGTCATGAAAAAATAAACAAAAGAAAGGAAATGAAATTCCGATCCTTTGAGTGTTTCGAAAGTAGAAATAAAATTGTATATTGACACATGTAGAGAAAAATATTGCTGAGAACAATACATGTATTGTGAAGCAAATACACACAGTCGTATCAGAATAATATGACCACCTACCATAGTATATGTATGGTAGATGGTCATATTATTCTGATACGACTGTGTATATTGCTTAATCGCCATTAAACTAAGAGCATTTATGAGCTATTCTCTCCACCCATGATTTAATTGTACTCAGTTGAGGAAAACTGCCATTTTTCGTAGGGAATATTCACATAGTACTGTGTATAAAGTTGTAATGGATTGTTTTTCTTCTAAGCGGCACATAATGAGTTAGATGACAATGACAAAAAGACGCCAAGGACTTAAAATTCGATAGAGGAATGAGACCTTTGAGCAGCTGTTAAAACAGATGGAAGCCTTCCGTCAAAGGGGCGGGGGTGGCTCAGTCGGTAGTGCGCTAGGTTCGTAATCTGCAGTTACCAGGTTCGAGTCCCAGCTGGGTCAGCATTGAGATTTATCTCCGCAAAACTTCCCGCCCTGCCCACGGTCAGTAGGGGACACCGATGGGCTTGGAAAGGCCGCCGTCCTTCGGATGGAACGTTAGGCTGTGGCCCCGTGTGGGGGAGAGCCATACCCTGTGCACGTTAAAGGACACTCTGGATGGCCTTGACGGGAGGCTACCATCTATCTCCCAACAGCTGTTCCAATGGGTCCCCTCCCCCAACCTTCTCTGAGCCTTCGGGGTCCATGTGACCTGGCCATTTAGCTCATTGTGTGCAAAAAAAGTGCCGCTCAGAGGTAAAACAATCCAACCTTTGGTCGAAGCCATCGTGCATGTTCTCTCTTATATTTGGATCCATATCTTTAAAGTCCCATCCAAAGGACAGCGACCTTTGCCGAGATCAGTGGTGTCCTTTACCTCAGTGAAGGCCAATCTCCTATTAGAGGATATAATCTCAACACAGACACAATGTGAACTCTAACCTGGGAACGTGGGTATTGTCGTGCCCACATTTTTTTTTTATCTTGTGGACACATTTTATCTTCTGGTGTGAAGGTTCCTGGACGCCCTTATCCTCGTTCCGATAGTGCCTTTCCATATTGCCTTAATTTTTTTGTGTCCAGTTCGACGAAGAGGAACTCGGCCTCAGGCACGGAATTTTTCAGGTTGATCCTGAAACCCCAGATGACAGAGGGACTACTTGACATTTTGGTAAACAACGTTGGGCAAACTGAAATTTGCACCTCGGGCACTCTGGTCAATCACGAACAGCCATGCCTGAGCGTAGGTGACCTCTGCCAGGAGGACCAGACAGGTTACCTCGAAAAACAAGCGTTAAAGTGCAGTTGTTATTCGTCGCTCTCAAAGGAAGAAAGTCTTGAGCTGTTGCCGTTGGAAAGAGGAAAATGAGGAGCGTTGTCATCAGAGCCGTGTGAGATATAGCGAGCTGCCGAGGAGCGAAAGCCTGCAGCCACGGGAAAGCGGCTAGCCAACCTGCGATGTCGTCCCCTGGGATCAGCCTGCACGGAACAAGGAGGTAGGGTCGAAATCGATTTTACTCTGGTTTTAACTTTTCCCACTCAATTACAATACTACCGCCGTCATGCGGCCTGTATGGAATTAGTACATGGTGTGTCAGCTGCTCACCTTTCGAAACTGAACTTAAGTAACTTTTTGGGCTGTGCTGTACCATTGCTGGGGTAAGCCCCTTAAATTGAGAAGTGTTGCGCTAAGGGTGCCTGATGAATTTGTCTGATGATTGGACCTACATGTGTGAAAATGTCAAAATAGTAATTTGTTCATATATGTTGTGTGTTATTTGTTAATAACAAATTATCTCAATTTTCATTAGGATAATGTCTGTATTATTCATGTTGGGTCCGGGAACTGCTTTAGACTTGGCAGCAAGTAAACAAATCACGGCTAAAGGGCGTGCGCCGCCCTAAATAGACACAGGGATGGTCACCACAGTAACTCGGCATTCTTTTGCCTTTATGCAACGTACTCTTTGAGATGAAGATATTACCGAATGCGTTGCAGACTACTGATGAAGCTGCTAAGTCTGTAGTAGTCACTTCAGATACCAAGATTGATACTATATGTACAAAAGCCAAACTTTATGCATATTGACAAAGGCTGGATGGTGATTTCTGTTTATTTTTTCACTCTTGCCCTTAAAGGGACGGGGGTGGCTCAGTCGGTAGCGCGCCAGGCTCGTAATCTGTAGTTCCCAGGTTCGAATCCCAGCTGGGTCAGCGTTGAGATTTATTCCGCAAAATTCCCCGCTCTGCCCACGGTCAGTAGGGGACACCGATGGGCTTGGAAAGGCCGCCGTCCGTCGGATGGGACGTTAAGCCGTGGTCCCGTATGCGGGAGAGACATACCCTGTGCACGTTAAAGAACACGCTGGATGGCCTTGACGGGAGGCTACCATCTGCCTCCCAACAGTTGTTCCAGTGGGTCCCCTCCCCCAACCTTCTCTGAGACTTCGGGGTCCATGTGACCTGGCCATTTAGCCCATGGTGTGCACAAAAGTGCCGCTCAGAGGTGAAACAATTCAATCCAATCCAATCCTTGCTCTTAAGAAAAGTTTTATCTTTATTAACCTTAACTAGCTCTAACGATTAACACGCTATCGCTTAACCCACATCAAGTTGACAACGCAAATGAAAATGAAACATTTTAAAATCATAAGAGTGAAATATTTATTAAAGTTACTTTGTTTTGTGGTTTTTTATTCTGCTTATTTATTATTTTTATGTTCTAAATATATAATATATGTTAAATGATATTCAAAAATTAAAGAACGTAATAATTCTAAACGCAAAACATGCAGAGTTCTTCAAAATTCAGTTCTTGCAATACATGTATAAAATGGAAAACTGATTATTATAGATCAGTTGTTTCAAAGAGAGTCTCTTCACTCTTTGGGAGAGAGTTAGAAATTTTGAGGGGTGTTCTTGAGTTTTTTCGAAGAAACAGTTGAAATAAAATATCAGATATTTCTTAGGTTAACATAGTTATGCATATTTATTTTCTGTAGAAAACCCTCAGAAATTCATGGACGCAGTATCCATATCTCGTAAATATTATTTCGACTAATTTTATATAGAATAAATAATTTAAGTTCCATGAAGAATATTTATTAGCAATTCATTAGGAAGAGTAAAATGATGAACAATTCATTACAAAAAGATGAAGAAAAAAATTTTGGAACCATTGTTATGGATGCTCAGAAATGAAAATCCGTTTTATGATTTCTTTTTTGTTCCTTAAGAAATGACAAATTTAAAGTATTTATAAGAAAGTGATTTATTAGTTTTCAGCATCTTTAGCTGTTTCGTGGATATAAATTTTCATAAATATTTCTCCCTTCTCATCCATCAGTGTCTATAGTCAGAAATTTACTCAGGATGAAAATGGGCAAATACGTACGATTGTCAAAGAAACGACACATGTTTAATTAATTCACTAAACATTCATTTCTGGAAAAATAAAATCACCTTATTAGAACTCATTTCATTCGATTTTTAGAGCACAATTTAAAATTCGAATGTACTTGCTGATGAATACACAATAAACAGGAGCCAATGATTCCTTTCCGCTTGGACTCTCTAGTCATCCCTCTAACGATAAACTAGCTACTATCTAACGATAAACTAGCTACTTTAGCTATTAAAAATTGAGTACTTTTCAAATATTAAACTCCTTAAAAAAGTGGAAAATTTTGCCTTTAGAGAAGGACTCCTCTCCATCCATTGTTTTAATCACTGAAGAGAACAGGGCATTGACTCCTTAGATTAGTGGTTTTCATCTGTGTGTCGCGACATACTGATGACAGGAGCCTGTTCCAAGTGTGCCGCGGAACACTTCGCACAGGCTCACGGCACACTTGGAAGCTTTAAAATATTTAAAAGCCAGAAATATAAACTACATGGGCAGAAAAAATGTAATTGCATAAAACATGAATTGGTAGATTACGTATATTATATTTATTATTATTGAATTTCATTTTGATTAAATTTTTGAATATTAAAAACATCAGTATGGAGGTGTACTGAGTATCTATCCACTATCAAGCTGTTTTATGTAACAAGATGATGATGGGTGTAGAGGAAAAATAGTCTTCAGCCTGATGGGATCTGAACCTACGACCTCCTGATGACAATGTCAGGTGCTCTGCCTGCTGGTGCAGAGCACCTGACTGAAAAATAGATTAAGAATAGAGTCCCCATCAGATGCAGAGCAGCTGACAAGTAATTAGGAGGTCGTGGGTTCAGATCCCACCCGGCTCAAGAAAATTTTTCCTCTACACTCGTCATCATCCTGTTACATAAAACAGCTTGATAGTGGATAGATACTCAATAAATCAATGATGATCTGTGAATTCATTTGTCTAAAATCAATATTGAGGTTTTCAACTAGTATTAAGCGGGAGACGCACTCTGCGAATTTGGGTCAATAACAAAATGAAAGTGATTTGATCTATTGGTGAAAGAGGTTTTTAATTACTAAAATATATTAACTTTGGTGTACTGCAACCAACCAAGTGAACCAAAGCTTGAATATTTAACATTAACTTATCTAGTCAACCAAAAATCATTCACAATTCATATGCTGTTCAATCATTGCTCATAAAGCTAAAAATATACATTTTATTAAAGTTCAACATAATGGTTATTTTTTCATTTTAATATATTTGAATTAACTTTTCAGGTTTTAATTGCGTACGTTTTCCAGATTTCATAATTCTTTGGATACTGAACAATTATATGTGAAAAAAAAATTCAAGATTTAAGGATATTTGTTTGAGACCTTAAGTATAACTTTAGTCATATTGTTTTTTAATATTAATGGTATTTAACAAGTTACTGACAGCGCCATGTCTTTAAGTCCCATTCGACGGGTGGCGGCTTTTCCAAGCCCATCAGTATCTCTTACTTACGGAGAACAGGGTGGGAGGTTGCGGAGATAAATCTCAACGCTAGAACAGGTGGGACTCTAACGTCGGAGCTGAAGATTACGATCCTGGAACACTACCTACTGAGCGTATTCTACGCCCCTCCAAGAATAAGGGAACCCAGAACTAAATGTGTCGTGAGGAAGAGAAACCAGTACTAGGTGTGCTGTGAAGAAGTCAACCCAATATAGGTATGTCGTGAAGAACGGAACCCAGAACTAGGTGTACTACGAACAAGGGAACCCAGTACTAGGTGTACTGAGAAGAAGGGAACAAAGTGCCAGGTCTGGCCAAAGAAGAGAACTCAGCACTATGTATGCTGGGAAGAAGGGAACCTAATAGTAGGTTTGCTATGAAAAAGTGAAACTGGTACTCGGTATGTCGGGATGGGAACATAGTACTAGGTGTGTCGCGACGACGTGAACCCAGTACTAGGTGTACTAGTTAGAATCACGGACTTAGATTATTTTGATCATTGCCTATTGTGAACAAAAAATGAGGTGGTAACTTGGTGGTTGGCAATCTTTTACTAGCGGCGTGTGCATATTAGCGTAGGGTTGCGAAATGTGGGACCTGATGAATATTGGATGAAATATCTTCGCAAACAGTAAGCTACCTTAAGTAATATGGTGGAATGTGGTAAATAACAGCTGGTATGTGGGAATTGTACAGGTTGTCCTAAAAATTATGATGGGGTTTCGAGAATCAATATGTAGGAAAATAACATACATATTCAAGAAAGTAATATTATAACTGGAAGCCTACCTTAGGAAGGTTTGAACATAGTTAGTGAATTTCCACATGTGCACCCATTCGTGACCCTGCATATTTTCAATCGGTATTCCACTTCTCGACATATACGTTTCCTGACAGCTGGATTGGCAACGGTGATTCAGTTCTATGGCCACCAACGAGGCTTGATTTGACACCACTTGGTTTTTTCTTCTGGAGCTTTATAATTAAGTTTACATGGACAAAATTCGAGAATTGAATCATTTCAAAGCCACAATAAGGGATGCAACTGGGAAAGTGACAAGAGATACCCTGCAGCGTAGATGGCAAGAAATGGAATACCGATTTTTTTTCGGTATTGGACTATTTTTCGGACACCCTCACATAAAAGAAAACTTTTACCAATTGGCAAATCTTTTCTTGTTTCAGGGTTTTCTTTTTTGTTGTATGCGTAGTCATTTAATTTCCTTTTTAGAAATGATTCATGATATATTTCAATTATTTTAGGATTACCATTTAATTCTGTTCGGAGAAATCGCTTTACTATCATTATCATAGGTGAAAAAACTATATAGTATAGGTGCAAGTATCACTGTCTTGTTATCAAAACAAGTGATATGTTTCGCCGACTTAAGGAGAGCAGCTTAAGGATTATTCATATTCTCTTCGAGGATGGAAACAAGTAACAGAAAAGTTCTTGTTCAAGTAAAAATTGCTAATTTTTTTTATATTTTCACAGACTTCTGGTTTGCATAAAAATTCAATAAATATCTGTTATTGAACTGCGTAGCTGTGTTTGTAGAAATATTTTATACCTGCGTCATTTATTTAAAACAAGAATATTTGAAATTCTCATGTGTCCTTAAGCATATTAATATCTTTGATAAAGTAAGCTTCTTATTATTTTAAAAGCTTTGAAAATGGAAATATTGTCTTTTTAGATTTATCTAAGTAAATACACCATTCAGTATAGCAAAGAAGTGCATTATTCACTTGAAAAATGAATGTTTAACTCTAAGCTTCTAATAGCTCTATACAAATCAGAATTCTTTTAACACTAGACTATATTTAAATGCGATATAATAATACTAAAGAGTTTTAAACTTTATACCTTATCCCTTAAGCTTCATTTCCTATATTGTTGCTTTACTTTCTTTTACACTTTAGCTGAAACAATACACGAATGATTTAAAAGTTTTTTAACACGAAAATATCTTTTATTCTTCTTGATTAAGACAAATGAAAAAAAGAAGTGTTGCATGCAAAGATGCACACTAAAAATAAATTTGCCCAGGATGTGGGCAGCAACCAGATCGAAAAAGCACCAAAGATTGCACTGAAAGTTACTCGAAGACTAAAGTAGATAAGATATAAAAAATACGGCCAAACATATCGTTTAAAAAGCTAACTTTTTGAAAAATAGCATTTGGTAATGGAAGTCGAATGTGTGGAGGAGCATGTTCTGCGTCTGCCTTCTGTTCCTGGCACTTACACGAAAACCATGCACTTCTGATCGATGAGAGAGATCACGCGACCGTTGCATCGCACTCATTCCTCGTGACTTTCCTCGGAAGTAACGCTTGTTCCTTGTGATTCGATGTGGGAAGCATCGGATTCAAGAATCACCAGGGAAAGTAACCCAAGCACCAGAGATGCAATAAAAGCCATATGTGCTTCTTTCACCTTAGATGAAAGAGTAGGTAACGCTGAAAATTTGTTTTTTATATGCTGTAGCGTAAAACGTTTTGTCAAATTACTGAAGAAATGGTTTTCTTCCACTTTCTGTAGTTTACTTAAGGAAGGGCACTCCGTTTAATTAGATCAGTTTTAATGTGTACTCTGAAGGGCGCTTTGATTAATTTCCACATTTCTTTTTCTTCCAGAAATATAGGCAGAAATATATGGACAGAATAATATATAATTATATTTCTATATCCAGAAATATAGACGCAAAAATCACGTTCTCAGAGAGTGGAATTTCAGTGTCTAAGTGTGTTTTAAATTAACATTGTAATAGAAGGTCAGTTTGGATTGTTTAATCTGTGAACCTCAGTTTCGTGCGCACAATGGGCTAAATGGCCAGTTCACAAAGACCACAATAGCTCACATCTGGATCCACTGGTCAGCTGTTAGGAGATTGATGGAGGCCGGCTGTCAAGGCTATCCAGCGTGGTATTTGATGTAAAAGAGAACTAGCTCTCTTCCACATGGAGCCACAAATTAATGTCCAATTTACGGCAGCCTTTCTAAACCCATCGTTGTTTGCATTCTCACCTATGGGAAATTATGGGTTAACGGTGATTATAAGAATGCAGACACCAGATGGAGTCAACCTGTGAATATTAGATAAGAGCTGGGGCTTTGTTGATGACCAAGCTTGAAATTCTATTTTTCCTGTGATGTAATATTTTGAAATGAATTTTACTTGTTTTAAGTATAATACCTACTGATAGGTCACAGACCTATTGATATTAATAATTTTAAATTTTATTTTTCTATACTGACGCAACCACTTAGTGTTTGACGGAGACGTCTTCGGCGGTTAATGGGTGTTAGATCTTGTTTGTGAGTTTCATTCAGGGTTCCGTTTCATCTGTTAACGTTGATGATCTTTGAAAATAATTGGTATGTTAACGACAGGGAGTCGACTCGCGTGGAACAACTTTCGTGTTGCGGAAAAGCAGACATTGACCTTCGGAAGGAATGCAGAGTGCTGGCAACAAGACTCTGTTCCACTTATGAAATATGGAAGTGGAGTCGGGTTTTTGCCCAGGGCTTGCTTCTGATTGGCCCTTTTGGGTGGAGAATTCCCGGGGTTGCCAGAAAGATATTGTCCGCTTCCACCGGAGAAACAGTTCGGTGTAGGGTGATCATTCTAACAGGACCAGGGTTCGGTCCTATTATCTATCTTTCTTTTGCTCTCTTCGCTTAAATCCGGTTTTAGTGGAAATCACTGGACTGATTTTTAGGCCATATTTGAGGAAGGGAAAACTTTAAGCTAGACATCTCTTAATTATTGAGATGGTAAATTTTTACTTAAATAAGTCAGGTGAAATTTAAAGGAATATGCTTTGCTTGGGAAAAACCACGATCAGAGAAATCTGGAGTGGGTGCTTCATGAAAATTTATTCCGAGTGCACATTACAGTAACCTAGCAGAATACAGTTCTCGTTGCCGAGAAGTCTTCAAATATGATATAGTTATTTTAATTCAACTTATTCCGATTATTGTCACTTTCTTTTTTAATTTTGATTGTTGTTTGAAGTTAAATTTACTTAAGTGAGTGGGTGCTTAGTAAATTGATTGCAATGTAAATTCATCCACCTTTATAAGCCAGTGGTGGAATTCTGTTGATTCTGAAATTTAAATAAATTTAAATAATTTTTTGTTATTGTTCTAACAAAAATTGGTATCTTTGTACATCCTTTAAAATCTCTACTCGTCGCAACTACAGTTAGAGAATACGGGACTGCGTATTGCTAGCTTGCAGATTGTTCCTGGTTCGAATCTAAATCTTCTTTCGGCCACTCTTTCAAAAAATATTTGTTAGAAGGCATTATTTTTTGAAGTCAGATCCTCAAGGTATTGATATGCAGTTCTAGATAAGATAATTGTTTTAATAAACGCGGAATATATTTAGTTCATACCGCATGTCTCGAACAAGAAAAAGTTGCGGGTGACACTACAGTGACTGGCCAAATTATTACGAACACTTGCCTAATACTACGTCGGGTATCGTGGGGCGGGAGAAATGAGAGTCCTACTTGATGTGCCATGCGTTCCACATAATTTCGAAATACACCAAGGCGGATTTTGATCTCTGCAAAATGACTTGAAAATCTCAAAGTGAAGATGGCGGAGGCCTGTCCATTTGAATAGCGCATTACAAATTATCCAATGTATTTTCTATTGGATCAAGATCAGGTGACTTGGCATGCCAGGGAAGACGATAAAAGTTTCCTTCGTGTACCTCAAATCACTCCTGTATGATTCGAGAGCATTATGATCCTGGAATTTCCCATATCCAGTGGAGTGAAAATAATGCATCATTGGAAGCACTTGATCGCCCAAGATGCTTTTATACGTCCAGGAAGTGACGCTACCCTGCATAGAAACCAAAGGATTTCCAAGCCAAGAAAATTCTTCCCACACTATCCTTCACATCACACTTTCTCCAGCGTCTTGAACAATGCGAGCTGTACATGGCGGGTGCATAGTTTCATGGTGTTTGCGCCACACTCTACGACGGTCATCTGTTGAAAATCGCGGAACACAGGATTTTTCTGATCATACGATACGTTTCCTGTTCCCCATTGATCAGCCTGAACACCATCGGAGTCTTCGAATCCTGTTGTTTTCAAAAATAAAATGATATTTTATCATGGTACAGTTCCCAAATTTCAGTTTTCAGTTTTCTGAACATAGGTTGCTTGGAAATGTATTTTCCAGTGCTGCTAGTGGTCATCTCTTTAATTTGATGAACTGTGGCACTTTTCTTTTGCCGTACAGTATAAGTCAACAACTGTCTGTCCCTGTTTGTTAGAGGCTTTATCCTCTAGCATTTGTCACTATTGGCGGACGGTTTTGAGACCATTGCCATTCTCCATACACTTGCGATATTGTGCACGTGATTTCCACTGGGTTGCATCACCTCTGATACTAAGGATGTTCTTGCTCATCATACTCAAATGATGGAGTCCCTTTGAAGTCAGTCAGATCAGTCTTGATTTTGCTTTCCGTCATGTCTTTATGGCTTTTATAGGACTTTATAATGACTTAGAATATTACGTCAGTGAAAAATATATCATACATTGGCATGGTTCTTGGTACTTCTTTCACGATGGAGTATTCATAATAATGTCGAAAGGCAGTAGTATATTTACTACTTTTAGAAATATTTCAGAAGATTTAAACTTTCTTTTGAACTCAAAGGATATTTCCTGGAAAGAAATGTTTCTGTAATAAAAACAAAACTATACGTTTTGTTATAGAACGCTTGTTTTTTTTTAAAAAAAGCCTAGAACAGTGATTTTTTTCAGAGATTGTGGGCTGGCGAAAAATTCTGAATTTGCTATCAGACCTTATCTTTAAAAACTACAGATTTGTTATTGTTTGACTTGATTACATTTGTTGTGAAATAGGTACGACAGGAATTATAGTTAAAAAGCGGTGCATTTCCTTTTCAGGTTTTTTTCTTTTTTCTTTCTTTTCATTTATATCATTACGCTCAATTAAGTGTTTTAATTTCATAAATAATATATGGCAATCAGAATTTTTTCTTTTTCTCTTTCGATTTTTTTGCAAAAAGGAAAATAATTTTTTTTTAGTTTGAGTGACATTTTTTTCAATCGGTTTCTGAATGATACGATGAAATACGACCGCATAGGGAATATTATAAACAGGAGCCTGGAGTTTTCAGAATCGTTGCTTAAATGGGTCGCGACAATTAAATTTATTATTTTATGGTCAGTGACAAAATGATCATGTTGGTGGACCATTCAAAATAGTCGGGAAAATGGGTCATGTTGGAAATACCGATAAAATAGACAGCCTATAGTCTTACTTCAATATCGTGCGTGGAAAGAAATCTTGGTATTTATGCATCAATTAAACATCTAATATATTTTATGAGAGCCTCATTTTAGATGAATTTCTCTAACGCAAAAATAATCTTCGTTTATCGAAATAGGAATTTTTTTTTCATATGCCTCTTCTTAGACAAGCTGCTGTTTCAAAGCAGACCTCTCTCTTCATACATCAGTTTTGAACAAACTCTTTTTTCTGTTTAGTCGTGTTCATATTGTACACATTTCCTGAGGCAAAAAGAAACTGCTGCTCTGTAGAATTATCTTTATATGGCTGGCCTCGGTAAAAGTTCCAACTAAGAAACGATTTTTTTCCCTTTTATACAACTCTACTGAGAAAAAAACTTCTGGCGAATACTTTTCTCCTTATAACGACTGTTCTTTGTTAAATTTGTTAAAATTGTTGCTCTGAAGGATCGTCTCCTCTTTATACACCACACATGAGAACAAATGTAAATTTTGAATTATTCTTTTCTTTCCATAAACATATCCTCAGCAAAACTGCTATTTTTCAGGATATTGTTTTTTTTATACACGATTTGTAAAGAGAATCTTCTATTTTTAGAGATGGATATTTTTGCTTTCACTCATTTGTCCTAAGCAAAATCTGCTACTTTGAAATATCCCTTTCTCCTCATATAGCATTAATGACAGAAAACATGTTTTCAAGGATTCTTTACTTTCCATATACCTAACCTCAGTGATCACTGTTTTGATCACTCTTTTTCACTTAATGCATAATTCTGAGCAAAAACTTCTATCTAGATTGGCTTTTTATACACCTATCGTAAAAAATCTGTTTCGATGTTTTCTTTTCTCCTCATACACCAATCATGGAAACATACATTCTTTGAAAGAATTTCTTCTCTTCATTCGCCTCTCCTGAGAAAAAACGGATGTTCCGAGGATCCCTTTTCTTTATACGCTTTCTGTGGACAAATTGTGGTGCTCTGAAGGACACTTTTCACCATTCGCTGGACCGGGTCACGTAGATGTAACAGATCACTTGACAAAGGTGAAGAGCTAACTTTTCAAAGGAACATTTTGTTTTTCTTTGTCTAGTCTCGTGTGTAAGTGGAGAGCGTCAATCTTTGCTTGGAAAGGTTTCTAAGCTTGGAAGGTATCCAACCAGGGAAATGTAGGCAAGATTGTGATAGAGCAAGACGGTATAGCTTGCTAAGTGATTTCTCTGAATGTCAGATGTGAGAACTAAGTTAATGTAAGAAGTTAATGTAAGAACGAATTTACTTCCTTTAAGTAAATTACCGTGTACATATTTAAGTACAGTTGCACCTAGTAAGTCATTTGCTGTCCCCCCTACTCACCCATAAATTTTATGTCTACTGGACAGATAACTTAAAATATACGCAATCTCATAGATATTTGATCTCCTGCTAATTAGCAGGAAGGTGCCTCCAGTATTGCATGTCACAGAGAATGATGGTGGACGCAGGCTACAGATGGTGGTATAAGTGATGGACTCCATGAGCAAAATACAAAGTGTAGTAGGGCTTTTCCTTTGTGGCATCGAGAGAGTAAACTGGACAGGAACATCAGGAAAAGAAAGTTTTTCTTTGGTGAATGTTTGTTCATGCTTACATTATTGTGTATGGCATATCGTGTCGTACACTAATGGACGGCTGAGAGGGAAAAATTGATCTTCTGATCACAGTGGGGACACAGTCTTTAAACATCACTGCACAAGCAGAACATGATGGTGGCTTGGGTATCAGAATTATTAAGAAAAGGTGGAAAATATTGTTACGACAGAAGAACGTGCTACAATGAATTTATAATAAACGTGTCATGAACGCTCGCGTATGCTTCAGCATGAGAGCTACAGTACTGTGCGAATTAGTTGGGACAAGCGAAGGAACGCTAAGTCCC
Source organism: Ryuthela nishihirai (assembly GCA_038380435.1). Lineage (NCBI taxonomy): Eukaryota > Metazoa > Arthropoda > Arachnida > Araneae > Heptathelidae > Ryuthela > Ryuthela nishihirai. The sequence goes on along the minus strand of JAWZYU010000001.1, from coordinate 16,256,780 downwards.
TTCCGCTGCAGAGTCTAAACTGCTGCAAGTCTAAAATTGTCTGTCGTGTTACTCTGCTATTATTTACACTTCCACTTTAGTCGGAATTAATATTTCATAGGCTGAGAACGTGATTATGTAAGTAGTTCACAATTTTCATTGGAAACATTTTTTATTAAATACATCATTGACATCACGTCTCGTAAACGAACTAAAATAATCGCTTTAGGCGAAAACACTTCACTTACTGCTAGGCAGAGAGCAAAAGCAATTGGCGTCGGGAAATCCAGCATTTCACGGATCATGAAGCTGTATAAGGAGACAGGGTCCGTGGACACGTCCCGTAAAGGACATTGTGGAAGAAAAAGTAAAACCACCCTTAGAGATGATAGTCTAATTAGAAGAATTAGTATCATATACCCGAAGAAGACCAGTAGAGACATGAAAAGCGAGAATGCGTCTCATGGGGTTAATATAGATGCTTACACCGTACGTCGTCGCCTTCTGGAGTGTGGCCGCCGGGCTCGACGCCTCTCCAAAAAGCAGCTTTTGACACCCGCTATGAAGCAAAAAAGGCTATCCTGGGCAAAGAAACATCGAGACTGGACTGTGAAGAATTGGGAAAAAGTGATTTTTTCCGATGAAACCAACTTTGAGGTGCATGGCTACAGTTCAAATTTTGTCCGCCGCTCGCCTGGAGAACCTCTTCGATCCTGCCACATCCAGTAATCCCCCAAACACCCACCCAAGGTCATGTTTTGGGGATGCTTCACAGCTTCCGGGCCACAGACGCTTCACCCCATTGAAGGAATGATGGACAGCAAAAAGTACATAGGCGTTCTGGAGGCGAAAATAGTCCCAACACTGCAGAAGCTGTTTCCTAACGGCGATGGGGTATTTCAACAGGATCTGGCTCCATGCCACAATTCTAAGTTTGCTAGGAGCTTCTTTACCCAGCAACATTTAAAGGTATTGGAGTGGCCAGGAAATTCACTCGATCTAAACCCCATTGAAAATTTGTGGGCCGCACATATCTAAGATGGATTGCACGACGAAAACCAAAATGACAGAAAGTGTCATGAAAGTGTAGTACCACGACCCTGAAGTGAAGGAGATGTGTGGAAAGCTAGTGGCATCAAGGGTTGAGAGGGTGAAAGAAGTAATTAAAGCTACGGGGGGTCACATTCACTATTAACTATGTACGCTATTAAACAAATAAATATTTTTAGTTGTGACTTTGTTACTGCATTTTCCCATTGTCCCAACTAATTTGCACAGTACTGTACGTCACCAACGATGTCGAACCAGCTAGATTGAAAGAATAAGGAATAAAGTTTTGTTATGAAGCGCAGTTGGAGTGCAAAAGGAAATATAGTTAGTCTAAGTTTTTACGTGACTAAATAATCTGAAGAAGAAGAATTTTATGTGGTGAGTGCATGGGAGGTTAAAAGAATTAATTAGTGTAGAATTTTGTTAGTAAAACTACTAAGAAACTACAAAGGATTGTTTACGCTGAAGTGAAGGTTATACAAGAGACATGGCAATCAAGATGAAGAGGTAATATGTTAGTCGAATAGACAGAGCTGGTCTTAACGTTTCTGTAAGAAAAGGTCATCACTTGGTATATAATTACATTTAGTTGTTTGTAAGATTCTCGATAGATTGTAGATTTGCTCATATACACAGGGTGATCCAAAAGGTCTTAGACAAACTGTAAAGGTAGGTCAGGAATACAAAAACAAACCATTTTTAAATAGGAACAAATAGCCGCAAACGCCACCCGAGTGTGCTAGAGGTACAGGAAGAATCAAAAATAAAGAAATACAAGTAAGTTATAAAAACATGTTAATTAGACATCATGTTTACAATTTCAAAGAAAGTACTCAAAGTTCTTTCCATCCTGCCATCCTCTCAGACCTTCTACTATGGCATATAAACTGACAATTCAGTGTCAGACCTCTGTTGCAAGCAGCTGCTTGAGGGGTCATTTATTTATTTATTTTATAATAATAAAGTACAGTCGCTCAAAAAAGTATCCGAACACTACGGTTGATTACAGAATTCAGAAAAAATATCTGGCAACGATTTTTTTAGAAATTAGTGATCTGGCAATCTTCGTGTCACGTGACACGAAGAGAAATTAGTGATCTGGCAACCTTCGTGTCACGTGACACGAAGGTTGCCAGATCACTAATTTCTAAAAAAATCGTTGCCAGATATTTTTTCTGAATTCTGTAATCAACCGTAGTGTTCGGATACTTTTTTGAGCGACTGTACCTATCAAATCTCCAACCACCATTTTTTCTCTCATAAAGCAAGACAGAGACATATCTTCACTTACAGGTGGTGTATATTTAATTAATGTATTTATACATCACCTACTGTAAATCAGACTCTTGCATTCCTTCTAAACCTCTCGGCTACATAGGACAAACCAAAAGATCTCTTCAAGAAAGAATAAAGGATCATCAAAGAAATATCAAATTAATGCAAACTACCACAGCTCTCTCATCTACAGTTATACTTGAAGGAGCTAAATCTCTATTCAGTGAAGCTATCATTATTAGCAGTCCATCATCCATCTTCAAGTTACGTTCACAGAAAATTTACTAATTTTTGTCAACAGAAACTGTTGTTGTATTACCAACCAAGCTCAACTAAAACCAGTATGGAAAATTCTATTACAAAACTTTCCATAAGGCAATATGTCTTTGCCACAATTATTAAGCAGAAAGTCATCACCAAACTATAAATTCCAACAATCTCCAGAACCTCTCGTGATTGCTAACCTCGCCTATCGTAGTAAATGGCTCGTGCATCGCATCTCTGCACAATAACAATTTGAAGCAAGACAGAACTTTGAAATTTTACCTACTTTTATAATTTAATCTCTAATCATAGTACTTAGGACGAAATCGATCACTTCCTTTATACAGAGTGTCTCAAAAATATAGGTACAAACTTTTAGGGGAGTTAGATAACATCTAAAGGAATGAGAATTGCATAGGAACCCATAACCGGAAACGTCACCGTAAGTCAATAGGCGGCGCTGTTCATCAGTGCGCTAGAGGGGAAATTTCGGATTTCCTCATTCGAGCGGTAGTCGGCTTATGAAGAGCATGCAAAGGTATTCGAATAGGGAGCTGGTAGACATGCACTTAGTGTATGGAATAGCTGAGGGCAACGGACGAGCCGCTCAATGAATGTATCAAGAACGCTTCACACACACACACACGGACATGTACCGGGCCACCGTTTGTTTGCACGTGCACATCAAAATTTGTGCGATTATGGGTCAAACTTCGAGCATCTGCTGTAACATTAAGAAATGTATCATCTAGTACGCCATTTGTAATAATTATGTCCAACAAATGTTTTCCCATTAATCACTGTCTTGTGTGCTTTTTGATCTTGTACCTCTGCTACCACTTTCCCATGACGTTTCCGGTTATGGGTTCCTATGCAATTCTCATTCCTTAGATGTTATCTACCTCCCCTAAAAGTTTGTACCTATATTTTTGAGACACCCTGTATATTCTGTCACATTGTTTAATAATCATCTCCTCTGTTAATTTTTATCCATCTTAGTGATTAGTGTACAAAAATTAGTAAGTATAAACTTCTGAAATGTTGTTTAGCCTTCCGATTATTCCATCTACTACACTATTCTACAAGACACAGTGTAACATCGAGAGATGAAACAATTATAGTGAAACAAAGGGACTATTATATGTGTTCGAAAACCTTATACTTCTCATTTTCAACAACCATTTCATTTTTATCATTATTTAATCATGTAATTTGTTTGATTGCAATTATGTTTATTACCAAATTGCAATTTATTGCCTCTTGCATAACCTATATTGTTTTTCTCTACTTGATCAGTGTACCTATCCAGCGGTGTTTCTCCCTCTTCTTTCTTAATCAAATTCTCTAGGGCGCAGAAACAATTCGGATTAATCAACATGTTAATATTTAAATCTCTTTTATCGCACAGTTCCTTCTATGTTCTTCTGCCTGATTTCCATCAGAAGTTAGCCTAAAAAGTATCTTAATTAACGTAGCCTTCATGCGGCTCAGGACGCAGGGTTGGGTTGGGTTGTTTTACCTCTGAGCGGCACTTTTTTGCACACCATGGGCTAAATGGCCAGGTCACATGGACCCCGAAGGCTCAGAGAAGGTTGGGGGAGGGGACCCACTGGAACAGCTGTTGGGAGACAGATGGTAGCCTCCCGTCAAGGCCATCCAGCGTGTTCTTTAACGTGCACAGGGTATGGCTCTCCCGCACACGGGGCTACGGCTTAACGTCCCATCCGACGGACGGCGGCCTTTTCAAGCCCATCGGTGTCCCCTACTGACCGTGGGCAGGGCGGGGAATTTTGCGGAGATAAATCTCAACGCTGACCCAGCTGGGACTCGAACCTGGGAACTACAGGTTACGAGCCTGGCGCGCTACCGACTGAGCCACCCCCGCCCCTCAGGACGCAGGAGTCAACTCAATATATCTTTTAGGTCTTCTATATTTCTCAGGGACCAAAGACCCTTTTATAATCGAAACTTCTTGAGTTCCTGAATCCATGATGGCATTAAATTTGCTATCCTCACATTGAACAGAGACAAACGTGAAAGACTCGAAGTCTTGGCCCCTCCACTTCCGGTTATCCAAGCTGAAACCTTCTAATTTAGCATCTGATTCCAACTTCAATAATGGGGAAGTAACTTTCGCAGCAATTTCGCTGCTACTTATCGCTGCGATATCAGACTTCTGAGTATTTACGTTAAAAGCTCGTGCCACTTTCGCATTCTTACTGTACTCCTTAGCTGCACTCCTTACTGTACTCCTTAGTACGCAAAATGACCTTTTTTGGTTACAAATAAGCACCTTCTGGAAGAAAAATCTCATTCTGTTTAATTTTAAAACCGATAGTTCTCCGCTAATTTGTTTTAGGGGTTCGAATTTTGCCCTAATTCTTTTGATTCAAATTTAGTTTTGGTGCTGAACGGCCAAATATGTTTTCTCTATTTACCATTTCAAAATTTTCACGAGAATAATTCTTGCATGTTCTCTGTGCCTACAGATAATTGTCAGCAATTTCAACAATTTAATGACAATTCTTCCAAGATCCGTTCTCCTGCAACAAAATGTGATTTTTCGCATCTCGTGTCGATTCGTCTTTAATTTTTTCAGCTAACATTAAATCTTTCATTTTATGGAAATTATCTGCTTCCCGAATCTTCAGATCAAAATTAAAATGGCTTTTCTTCCGAGATTAAAATTGGGTCCAGGTTTCTGTAGAGAACTTAAACATTCTATCAAATTGCCTTTTGCACTCCAACGGATTCAAATGGCTGTTTTTTAATACGGCAGAATTAATTTTTTCATAATCCTGAATTTCCTCTTCACTTAACAGAGTAAAAATGTTGCGGGAGCTCTCTCCTAGCACTGGGTATACTCACGTTTATTGCAAGTCATCCGTTATGCCGTACTCTTTGAATAGTTTCTCTATTGTCTCGAAATAAGCTGGTAATTACTGCGCTTTCTACGATAAGAGATAATTATTGAGGTTAGAATCTTCTGAAGCCATTTTAATTTTAGATCACCCGAATCCACGAAACTTTGACTTCCTTGGCTACTTTATTATTTGCCATTTCTATAGCTAATCTTCTTTCTTCTATACCTAATCGTCTATAATCTATTTCCCTAGCCAATCATCTTTCTCCTCTCTTCCTTTTCTTCATCTTTCTCCCTTCTTTCTTGCCTTTCCAATACTTTTCTTCCCTACCTCTTCCCTGATTCTCTGGGGCGGGGGGTGGCTCAGTCGGTAGCGCGCCAGGCTCGTAATCTGTAGTTCCCAGGTTCGAGTCCCAGCTGGGTCAGCGTTGAGATTTATCTCCGCAAAATTCCCCGCCCTGCCCACGGTCAGTAGGGGACACCGATGGGCTTGGAAAGGCCGCCGTCCGTCGGATGAGACGTTAAGCCGTGGCCCCGTGTGCGAGAGAGACATACCCTGTGCACGTTAAAGAACACGCTGGATGGCCTTGACGGGAGGCTGCCATCTGTCTCCCAACAGCTGTTCCAGTGGGTCCCCTCCCCCAACCTTCTCTGAGCCTTCGGGGTCAATGTGACCTGGCCATTTAGCCCATGGTGTGCAAAAAGGTGCCGCTCAGAGGTAAAACAAGCAACCAACCAACCCTGCTTCTCTCTTCTCCATTTCATCATCTCATATTCCCTCTCTGAGCCTGATTTCGGACCTGAATCATTCATTTCGATTGGATCCGAACAACATACGCCAGCGCCCTATTTCTACTCTAAAATTGCTATACATCCTGTCAAATTCGCTAATTTCTCTACTTTCTCCAGCCTCAATGTGAGAAAATCAACACTCTCATCCTTCTCTGTTCCACCGTTGGTTTTGTCACGACTTGTAAACATTACTGGCAACTCATAATTCGTACGAAAATGAAAAAAAAGACAGAAAAACCACAGATTATTCACTCCTACCAAGAGATGGATCTGCTATCTTTTCTGATCCAGGGTTTATACGAATATGTACATGCATATGCATGCATATGAATATGTACATGCACATGGTGGGAGTGAATGGTCAGAAAAACCACAGACCATTCACTCCCACCAAGAGATGGATCTGCTATCTTTTCTGATCCAGGGTTTTATAGCAGAACATTACCCAAAGCATTACACTTCCTCCACTGTCTTGTTTTCGTCCAACAGTGCATCCTGGTGCCAACACTCCCCCAGGTAAACGATGCACACGTACCCGGCCATCTACATGGTACAACAGGAAACAAGATTCACGGAACCAGACGACCTTCTTCCAATTATTCAAGGTCCAGTTTTGATGTGCCCATTCTAGGCGCTTTCGACAGTGAACCGAGGTTAGCATGGGCACTCGGAGTGACCTATGGCTATGCAGCCTCATTTTCAGCAGGGTTCGATGTATTGTGTGTTGTGGCACATCACTCCCGTTAATTCAAATTACGGGCGAGTACTGTCACAGTATCCATTCTGTTAGCTCATACCATACTGGATAACCTTCGCTGACCTCTAGCATGGATGAGCCATGGTCGACCCACACCTTGTCGGCGGTTTTTGGTTTCTCCCTCCTCGGACCAGTTTTTGAAGGTACTAACCACGGCTGACCGTGAGCACCCCACAAGCCTTGACATCTCGGAAATGCTTTGACCCAATCGTCTGATAATTACAATTTGGCCTTTGTCAAACTCACTTAATCTGCTGCCTTTTCTATCTGAAGAACAAGAATAACACAGTTTAACAGAGCTCAGTATCAGGTGTTATTTATTCTGTTTCACGACCTTCACATGCACTGTCGTGTACCAGCAGCTGCTTCGATTTGATGAAGACGAACTGGTCATAATGTTGTGACTCTTCCGTGTATATGGGAATGTGCTCGATTCTATGGACCTTAGTTGTACTCAACTCGTCGTTGGACTTCCTTGGAGACTTTCTCCAGTCAGCCAAATATAGTTTGAATGTGCTTTGCTTGCGTGCATTCACTCAATGAGCTGAAAATCTGTACTTTCCCATATAGAAATCGCTCATATAGACCTCAAAATTCGGCGAGAGGATATCCTTGTCAACATAATCTGGGTAACATAGAACTGATTATGAGAGCTACATTACTTTTATGCACTAGGAAACATGACTTCTCTATTCGTAAGCAACACTCATTCAGTTTTGCTTATTATGCATCTCCTCTGTCGACTCTTTTTGGTGACTCACAGTCTAGCCCTTTAGGTACAAGGGGTGCAGAGTGCTCGAGATACCATAACACCATTTGCTGGAACTCACTTCCCGAGAATATGGAGAATAGCGCAGCTTGGCCCCAAGAGGCAACTAATCAACAAGATTCCCAATTAAGACACTTCTGAAAATATACTTATAACACAGATATATACAATAACAATATATAATATAACAAAATAAATTAGAGGAACATTGACACCTCCCCAGCATGAAATAATTTTGGAGACATGCTACTTATACAGGCATCAGAATACTAAAAGTACAGAAAACAAAAAAGAATGAGGACAATTCGAAAGAAGTTTACTCTATCATTTCAAGTAGCACTAAACAAGAGTTCAAAAACCTGTCAAGTCTCCTGTGATAGCCAACACATGACACATGACAAAACAGGAAAAGAGCAAAGCATAAGCACAAAACCACACGTTGTGCACGAGAGTGTTGGTTAGTGCCATTAACTAGGTCTCTCGAGATGCTACAGATAGTAGTAATTGATCTGAATGAGTTATATCAGCTTGAGATTAAATTCGCCGAACATGTCGTAATGATCCTCGACTCAGTTAGCAGCTGACATTTACTAGAAATGAGCTATGTGAATCCTATTTTGGTTGTTGCAGCAACAAGTTCTCTGTGGACAAGAGTGTGACTTTTACCGTGGATGGCAGAGTGGTAAGCGTTTTAAATGGAGCAATGAGGACAAGCTTGGAAAGTAATCTCCTTGAACAAACAGACAGGGAAAGCATCAATGAAGGGGAAAAGGAAGAGCAGAAGTAACGAGGGTCTTCTCAGAGATAGAATGCTTCTACAAGAACAGTGAAACAAACCTTTGGTTGTTAAATGTTGGGAAATAGGAAAGAATAAAGTCGAGAGATTTCTCATTCAGCAAGACGTATTATACCATATCAGAGAAGATGTCGAAAAGACTTGCTCTGGAAATGCTTGCAACTAGCGTTGTCTTTCTGTTGTACAGTCGCTCAAAAAATATTCGAACACTATGGTTGATTACAGAATTTAGAAAAAGCATCTGGCAACGATTTTTTTATATTAGTGATCTGGCAACCTCCGTGTACTGTACACGGAGGTTGCCAGATCACTAATTTCTAAAAAATCGTTGCCAGATATATTTTCTGAAATCTGTAATCAATTATAGTGTTCGGATATTTTTTGAGCGACTGTACTCGTGGTCTCCGCTATGAGTTCGCCATTTATCTACAGCCTCCAATTTTGGCCCTATTTTCCGAAATAGTCTGCCACACGTAAATCATTTCCCTCCTGTTTCGTTTCTTTGCTGATCTGTGCCTCTAAGGAAAGCGTCAATAGTGCGGAGATTTCCCAGGAAGCTTCACGGCATGCGTGCCTTTGCTTCAGGCCCATTTGCATACGTCCTGCTACTTGTGCTACCAGCAATGCACCCGATCCAATTGGAGGGCTTAAAGCGAAGAAGCCGGAAAATGAGTGAAGGAAGTGCGAATGGTGACGAGTAGGCGAAGTGAAGTACGATGTGTACGAGAGTAAGAGAGACGCCAACCAATAAGGAAGTAGTAAGTGATAAAACAGTCACAAGGACGACAGAGCTGTTTGCTGTGGAAGAAAGAGAGGTTGATCCACAAGATGTTGTGTTTCCTCTGTTGTTACGCCGTTTTAGCTCGACTGGATGGTTAAAGTGAGCCAAAAGATCCCAGTGACTCAGGATGTAGAACAAACCAGAAAAACTCCTACATTCTTTTTGCCCTTTCCCCATCTCCTCTTACCACGCAAAGTTAATTGATGTTCAATTTTTGCGTTTATGAATGTCAGTACCTTGAATCTGGGGAAAGTAATCCAAGATGGCTAAGGTTGTATACAAGAAAAGAATATTAAACTTCTTAATAAAAAAAGAATGTAATATTACTTCATATAAAATTAAGTAGTTTTGTTTATACTAGAAAAGCTGAATCAGGTGCTGGTTATTTCATGCAGTACTTCTGTGGTTTTCTTTCTTATCACCTTAGTAGAAAGCTAAATGGGCAGAGCGAGGTGAAGAGCCTCTAGAAAAGATTATAAATAAATTATACGATAACGATAATGATTTCGAAACAAAACGCATTGGATTCCCGAGTTAATTGCACACCTCCATTGTTCCCCATTTCAGATACGCATGAACAGTGGTGCAGAACATTACGAGAGAAGCCGAACATTTTGAGGCTTACCCATTGAGTTGTTTGGGAAGTGCATATCTCGGCAGATAAACTGGTAAAGCTCATTTTCCTGTGATTGTTTTGGTAAAGATGCCTAGGAACATCAAAAAGTATTGCGATACATGTTAAAAATGCCAGTAGAAATGATGGAAGGTGACATAAGGGGTAATATAGCCAGGTATGAAACCAGCATCACTATTTATTTTGTGGGAAATGATGTGGCTTTTAAACGCTATACAAGGGGACCCACAATATTACTTTGTCAATCACAGACTTTTAAGGCATGCTCAAACGACTTCTTCAAATACATACCTTTGTCCAAAGGCTTGTCCAAGTAGTTCGGTGCCTACACGACTGTCAAACTTGTGAAGTATTATTACAGGTATTTTCGAGGACTGGTGTACCCAACACTGTGACCTCAGATAACGTTTGCAGTTTTCTAGCAGATTCGACTAAAGAACTGCAGGACAAGAAAAGAGTGACCCTCAGGTTCTCTCTCCACATGCACTGTGAGGCTAATGTGCTCATGGACAGAGATGATAACCATGAAAAGGATGGTGAATCATGTTGTGGTGGGAGAATCGAGGAGGATGGAACTACATTTTGTCGAATTTGCAATGGTTGTACTGAGAGTTACCCGACGTGACTATGAGCGTTTCACTCATTGAATATGTTATATAGTTGACTATCAAAGGAGCCTGCTTTCAGTTTTAAAAGATAAATGGTCAGGAAAAAGCTTCCTAACTTCTGTTTTGGTTATGTAAGTGGTACAGTCGCTCAAAAACGTATCCGAACACTACGGTTGATTACAGAATTCAGAAAAAATATCTGGCAACGTTTTTTTTTAGAAATTAGTGATCTGGCAACCTTCGTGTCACGTGACACGAAGGTTGGAACAGGAAACAGTACATTACCTGCAGCAGCTGAAGATACGCATTGAGTTGGTAGCTAAGAAGACAGAAGGAAGAAGGAGCATCTCTGTCCTTGAGCTCTGTCCTTGAGCACGTTAGCCTCATGGTGCATGTGGAGAGAGAACCTGATGATCACTCCTTTCTTGTCTTGCAGTTCTTTAGTCAAATCTTCTAAAAAACTGCAAATGTTATCTGAGGTCAAAGCGTGGCTGCCAGAAGGAAGAGCATACATTATAGAGTATATTTAGAGATTCATCAAAGCGCAGATGTGCTCTTGATGGTAAAGTTTCTAATAGATGGTTTAGATGCGAAATGTGATGACAAGGGAAGAATTATTAGCTGTTGTAGGCAGCCTGAATCAAAAAAGAAATAGAGTGGGAAATGATGTAATATAGCGGGGAAAAAAAGAGGGGCGAAGAAACTGGATTTCCATTGCAGTATAAAATTTTCCTTTCTGTTTTAGAAGTCTTTAAAAAGTTCTTGAAAAATGCGTAGAATTTGCACAAGTATAATAATTTTTGCTTCCATTACCCTTACTAGCATTCTAAAAAAGTATAAATTAAAAAATTAAAAGCAAATTACCTATCTAAAATATCCATAGGGCCCTAAAATGTATACCGATGGTGCATATCTACTCGACAAGATTGCCGGCGCCCTTTCTTTCTTTGAAGTGAATACGAACTCAGTGACCGATTTCATTATAGATATGCATTAGGTTTATTTCTACTTTTTAGTGCCCTATAGGAAGATAGGTATTTTTTACAAAAATTAATTAATTTTTTTGTTGTCACTAAAAACATCTACCTTCCAAAGCTTTGATATACGACTCATAAGCATCGAGCGCATTATCCCCCACTTTTGCAGTCACGTTTGAGGTAGACCATGACATTGGAGATATCACAAGTTTTAATTTGAGATATGACTCGTTAAAGTTGACCTCCGCGAAAATCCGCCCCTAACATTTTATCACGGATAATAGTGGGGGTGAAATTCGAAATAGTTTACGAATGTCATTATACGAGCTTTCATTTGGCACCTAACTCGTAACTATAGACCCTTGTGTTCCAATGATATAGTAGAATGATTTTAATATTCCCCATTTTAAAATGGGGAGAAAGCATGGGAGTCTATTTTTCATAGCCCGACATTTCGCACGTAAAAAGCTTTCATTCGACACATAGCTCATTCCTTTACACACTTTCGTTCAACAGATGTAGAAAAACAATCAATTTCACATTGTCCTCTTTTTTTAGGGAGAAAAAGCATGGGGGTTCCATTTTTTCGCAGCCTGGAATATTCCCGGCATCAGAAGTTTTCATTCGAGTTATAGCTTGTTACTTTAAGCATTCGGGTTCTGGAGATATAGCGGAACAAATGTTTCACATTTAACCTTTTTTAAGGGGTGGGGAAGCATGGGGTCAATTTTTTTTATAGCCTACATCAATCTCCACAGCGTAAGCTTTCATTCGACATATAGCTCGTTACTTTCCGCATTCGCATTCAGGAGAGATATAGGTATATGAGACAAGACCCACTAGTTCCGCCTGAAGCACTACCAGTATAGGGAATTGCGATATTCACCACTAACTACGGTCAGGAGCAAGACAGTACCATATAGATACAGATCATCCCCGACTACTTAATGGCGAACAGTACTATAGAAGTAAATCTCATCCATCGGTCAAAACCTAAATTTAATTTGCGCCCCTGTTAGCCAAACACAAGGATATATAGATCCAAGTTGCCTCGACTACTGTGGTGAGAACTCTTAGTTGGGCCCTACTGTTGGCCTACTACTCAACGTCTGAGACAGAGGTCTTAGCATGTCCACCGGGGACAGCCGGGCCCAAACTGGTCAGCAGAGCCTTCAACTTCGATGGGCCCTCAAGCCCCCCCCCCCCCCCACTACCACCACCACCACGAAAAAGTGGTTCCTTCTCGGGGGTGGGGGATTCAGGAGAGACATGGGAACAATCATTTTCATTTCCCGCCCCCTTTTTTTAGGCCTAAGAAAGCAGGATCAATTTCTCTTAGCCTGAGATATTTCCCGCGTCCGAAGCTTTCATTAGACGTGTAGCTTGTTACTTTCGGCCTTTGCCTTCTGGAGATACAGATTAAGAATTGTTTTTACACATCTCCTTTTTTAGAGAGGAAAAACCATGGAAGCTCAAATTTATATAGCCTATGACACATTCTCGTTACAAGCTGTTATTTCACACATAAATCATTAAGCTTATCCATCGCGTTGGAAAGATGGTGGAGCAACCTTTTGTCAAATCCATAAACCCACCAACTGATAAACCGACCAACCAAATGGCCGACTGTCCTCTCATAATTTCGGGGGAATCAGGTCCCGAAGGACCATTTGCTCCATTACATAACACTACACGAGCGTCAATTTACATAACTCCATTTACATAACTCGTGCCCATTACATAACACTACACGAGCGTCAATGAGAAGCTTGGAAGTAGAAGATAAGGGTTTGTCTCAGAGGAAACTAGTAGGGGCTTGGAGTGTGGGTGACGTTAAAGGGTGTGTGGAGTGCAGCCCGGCTATAAAATGGGGAAGATCAGTAGAAGAGCGAAAGCGGCTTCGGTCTCAAAGGAGCGAGTCCTGGAGCCGGCATACGAGCCAACTCATGTCACTCAGGTGCACCCTGACTTGGCACACCTAATGGTCATCATGGTTGTCCTCCATGCTTCCTCTCTGATCGCTTGGAAACTTCTAAGTTCGTTAGCGAACCCTCTCGTAATCGGGCACCAGAGGATGCAGTGTCCAACATCTGCATCTGGAGCTCCGCAGCCACAGTAAATGTAGGTAGAGATCTTGAAACGCTCCAGATACGCTGGGAAGTTCCCATGTCCTGTCAGTACCTTCGTGAGGTAATGGTCTGAGGACATCAAGGATAGACCAACCCTTTGTAAGAACGTCTTCGTTTGAAGACCATTCTCGATCCAAAAATTATGGACGAGTGGCAGAGTCTCTGGTCTCTGCCACTCGTCCATAATTTTTTGACTTAAAGTAGACTTCAGGGTAGTTTAGAAGTCTTCACATCTATCTTAGGTTGGGTGTTAGTAACTGCTAAATGGGCTAGTTGGTATGCCCGCTCATTCCTTCATGACCTACGTGTGCCTTGATCCAGGAAAGACAGATACTGGGCATGTTCTGAGTACTCAGGAGGCGCTTGACCTCATTAACCGTTTGATGCCTGTTGTTCGCATCTTCAAGTGCTTGCAGAACTGCCCGGCTGTCGGTATACAGCCTAATGACACTCTAGTGATTGTCATCGTTTAGGGCCCATTTAAGGCCTCTCTGATGGCAAGCAGCTCTTCTTGGAAGACCGAGCCATTGTCAGAGACCTTCCTCTTATAGTCATACATCTTGGTTCCTTGATTGTAGACAGTGTAGGCTAGGTCCACACCATCCACACTCTTGGAATCGTCTGTGTAGACTTCTACTCCTCGACCTGATGGTAACTCCACAGACCATGGCACACGCATTCTCTTGGTGGGGTGTGTATCCCACCTAGCGGTATTAGCCTTGTAGACCTTGGGGTCATACTGGAATCCGAGAAATGTTGTCTTTTCCATTGCCTGCAGAACTCTGAATATGGTCGCTTCTTTGCCAACTGTTAAATACAGAGGCAGGGTGTCTGCAATAATCAGGAGTATATCCGTAGATGTGGTCCTATAAGCCCTGGTGATCCGCAGTAGATTAGAAAGAAGAAATGGAAGATAGATAGAAAGCTGGTCTCTGGGCTGCTAGCAGCTTTCTGCACATAACAGAGTGGCCTATCAGGCGCCGCCAGGCACCCGCCCTGTATGTCAGTTTACTCTCTGTTCCCCTTAAATAAATTTCTTTAAGGACCTCCTCCCCAAAGGTCCCATGAGACGCGACCCATATACCCCAGCTTGCACATTACATTCGTGCATTTAACCTTAAGATCCTGCAGGTGCGAGATCAACCTCATCCTATCATCCAGAGTGATCCCCAAGTATTTTAAAGTCGTCTAATGGCTGATAGTGTTGCCATTCATTTTAAAGATCGGCTTCCCCTTGTTGAGAACACCCTCTTTGATCACAGTCATTGATGTAGTCTTCGTACAGCTGAACCCGAGCTTGTTGCGAAGGTCATAACTTCCCTGACTTGGGCACTCCTAATGGACACCATGGTTGTCCTTCATGTTTCCTCACTGATCGCTTGGGAACTTCTAAGTTCGTTAGCGAACCCTTCCGTAATTGGACAACGGAGGATGTAGTATCTGACATCTATGTCTGGAGCCCTGCAGCCACATTAAATGTAGGTAGAGATCTTGAAACCCCTTCGAGAACCGGCAATCTCCAGTCTCACTCTTGAGGAGCCGATATGACAAGCAGTATGTCGTCTGCATAAGCTTGGAGCCAGACTCCCTCAGGTAGGGTCAACTCCAGAGCCATGTCTGCAACTAAGTTCCAGAGAAACGGGCCACTGCACTTGCCTTGTGGGCGGCCCTTTTGCAAGTTCCTGGAAACTGTCCCACTGACATTGGAAAAACTGACCTTCCTATCTTTGAAGTAATTTGAGATTAGATTAAAGATATTCATGGGACAGGAACATTCTTTTAGCCTGCCGAGGATTGCAAGCCACCAGACATTATCAAATGCACCCGTCACATCTAAGGCGATGAGGGAGGTGTGCAGTTTGTTGTCTTTGTTGACCTTGATTATGTCCACCACCTGTTTGATAGCGGCAGTGGTGGACTGGTCTGTCCTGAATCCGTATTGTCTGTTGTTCAGGAAACCGTTCTTAGTACAATGGGAGTACATCCTGTTTGTGAGCAGCTTGTCTAAAATATTTCCCATCACTGACAACAAACATACACAGTCGTATCAGAATAATATGATCACCTACCCTACATGTACTATGGTAGGTGGTCATATTATTTTGATACGACTGTGTATAGGTCTGATTTACTGCAAAGTGAATTTTATTAGATGTGGATGAACGGTCCAATGACAGTAGAAATTCACAGCTTTCTCTAGGGGAGTGGCGTTTCCAAACTTTTCGGCATGAACGTACACTATATGATCAGAAGTATCCAGACACTCGCTCATCCGCAATCTCCCAGTAACAAGAAAGGAATTAATATATCAATGGTCCACCCTTTCGTGCTATCACAGCTTCCACTCTTCAGAGACGGCTTTCCACTATATTTTGGGTATGTTGCTGCGGGAATTGCCTGCAATTTTGCCATAAGAACATTAATGATGGTCACTAATGTCAGGCAGTTTGGCTTGGATCGCAATTGGTGTACCAATTCATACCAAAGGTGTTCCATGAAGTTGAGATCAGGACTGTGCAAGCCAGTCAAGTTCTTCCACAATCATCTCATCAAACCATTCCTGCATGGTCTTCGTGCTGTGGACATGAACATTGTCATGTTGGTAGAAGAAAGGGTCTTCACCAAACTGTTGCCATAATGTTAGGAGTCCACCCTTTATTGTTTATTCACTTCTAACTGATCAGGGTAGCTGAAGTATTACATCACTTCTAGTTGATCAGGGTAGCTGAAGCAAAGCCGAAATATCCCGAACTGACTTGTTGCTAAGGTGGCATCTTATGACCATGCCATGTTGAAAGTCACTGAGATAGGTTATCAGGCAAATTCTCCTGTCCATGCATGTCTATGAGGTTTACCAGGCGACATGTATTCTCTTATACCTGTTTGTGCTATGGATGTGGCGTATATGGGCGAGACCACTACTCAGAAGGGGTGTCTGAATACCTTTGATCAGATAACGTATCTCTTAACCTTTTCGAGAAGTCTTGGTTGGTTGGTTGGTCAAATCACCGGTTGAATATTCTTGCTACCAGGAATCCACCTGGTAGAAAACTCATTCAGAAGACATTTGATGAGCAAAGATATTTACTGAATGTTCTTATTTATATTTATATATAATATATATATTTCTTTTTCATGGTATTTTTAACAAATGATTTTTTTCAAGGTTTTTTTTTTCCTTTTTTTTATTTTATAATATATTAAACATGTTAATGTTTTTAATGAATGTAATGAGAAGTTTATAGCATTTTATTTTATCTTTTATATTTTCAGGTTCTAAAATATTTTTAAAGTTAAAATTCGTGATTTTTAGTTTAATTAGTGCGTTGAAGTATCTCTCTCTTTCTTGTTCATATTTTTTACATTTAAATATTATATGTTCGAGGTTTTCATATACTTGACAATTGTCACATACCGGGGAATTTTTTTTTTTTTTTTCATTTTATATAACATTGCTTTGGTGATTGCTGAATTGGTTTTAATTTTTAAGATTATATTAATTTCTTTTTTATTAAGGCCAAAATTATTATATTTTATAATCATGGGTGAAATTTTATATCTATGTGTATTTCTTGCATTTATGTCATACCGTCTCTGCGTCTCTTTTATTATGTTTATTTAATTTTGTTTTTTAAATAAGTATATAAAAAAGGTATGTCTAGATTAGGGTCCATGTTTATTGCTGTTTTTTCTTTTTTATCAACTACTTCATTGTATTTTATACCTACGTGACTAGGAATCCATTGTATGTATATAATATTGTTGTTATTCAAATGATTTTTTGTTAAAATAAGAATGTCATTTATAAATAATTTGAAGTTACTTTTTGAAGTATCTTGTATATTGTCTCGATGGATGCTTTACTGTCTGTGAATATTACAATTTTTTTATTCTTAAATTTTAATGCCCAATTTATGGCTAGAATAATTGCAGTTGTTTCAGCAGTTAAGATAGGATTAGGTTTTTTAAATTTCAATAGGTGTTCATAATTTTCATCTGGGCAAATAAAATCTCCAGCAAGATTTAATTCTATCCTCACTAAGAGATCCATCTGTATATATGTGAATAAAATTTTAATAATTATTTTCGATATGAATATTTGATAGTACTTTGAGTTTATATGTGTCATGTATTTTTTTGATTGTAAGTTGTTTATGTTTGTATTTAGGATTGGGAATGTAGGGGTCCAGTTTGGTATAATCACCACTTGTCTTTTTAATAATTAATTCCTTTAAGTCCTTATTACGTGTTAAGTTAAAAGTAGTAATATCATTAAAATTGTTTAATATTTTGTTAATAATTGGATGTGTGTAGTTTTTTGATGTTATTCTGTATCTAAGATTCTCTAATAAATATTTTTTTTATGTTTATAGGTGGGATAGCTGTTTCTGCATAAATATTCAAGCCGTTTGTATTCTGATGAAGTCCAATGCAGAATTTTAATATTTTAATTGTATATTTTCTAATGTTTTTAGTTTAGTTTTCGACATGTTATTAATTAGTTCAATTCCATATAGAAAATTTGGGAATATAATTGAATTATATATCAATAATAGGTATTTATTCGCACATCCCCATTTGGAGCTGCCTAAGTATCTAAGAAAATTGAAAAGTTTATTTGCTTTGTTTTCTGCTATTTCAAGGTATTTAGACCATGATAGTTTTGAGTCAAAATGTATTCCTAAAAATTTAAAGTTATCATCTATTTTAATATTTTCATTTTTAATTTTTATTTCAAAGTCATTTGGTAATTTTTTGTTTTTATGAAAATGAGTTAAAATAGTTTTTTCTATTGATATTTTGAGGTTTCATGTTTCACAGTATTTTATTACATTATTAATTAGTTTTTGGAATATGTTTTGCATAAGGTCTAAATTTTTATTAAAGCCCCAGAAAATCAAATCATCTGCAAATGTTCCGAATTTTACATTTTTCTGGGATGCTGTCTTGTAAATCATTTAGATATAAATTAAAAAATGTGGGGGATAATATATCCCCCCTGAATTAATCCATTATTAAATTGATATTGTGACGAGTAATTATTTCCAATTTTTATATTGAATTTTTTCCCTTTAATAATTTTAAATAAAAAACTATACATATTTCCACAAATTTTTAGTTGTCTAATTTTATGTAAAATTCCATTATGTGGAACAGAGTCAAAAGCCTTTTCTATGTCTATGCTAAGTACTATCATATATAATTTATTTTTAATTGCATATTCTGCATCAGAAATTAAATTTAATAAAAGATCTTTAGAAGATCTACCTTGCCTAAATCCAAAAATGTGATTATTATAAATTTTATTGTTTTTGATATGCCAGTTTAGTCTGTTTATAATTAATCTTTCGAATAATTTCAATACATTTGAGCTTAGACATATTGGTCTATAAGAGTTTATTAAATTTTCAGCATTTTTGTTAGGTTTTTTTTAGAAAAATCATTGAGTTTTCAAACCAGCAATCTGGGTAATTTTTAGATTTCCAAATATCATTAAAATTATTCAGTAGAATTTTTTTTCAATTATTTGGTAAATTTTTTAGTTTTTTATTTGTTATACCATTAGGTCTTGCTGCAGTTTTTGATTTTTAAAGATTTTATTGCAAAATTCAATTAAAAAAAGTGAATGGTCTGTTTAAATATTCTGTGGCTTTACATTTATAAAATTGATGCATTATATTTGAATTATTGAATTTTTTATCTATTTTATTGTTTGGTTTAGAATGGAGATTAATGAAAAATTTTGCTATTGTTTCAATTGTTTCTTGGATGCTTTCATTATTTTTAAGGGCAATGGAATGAAGTGGGTTTGTTGGTTCTTTTTCAGTGTATAATTTTTTTATATATTCTCCATAAGTTTGTTGTGGATGTAAGGGTCGAAAGAAGTCTTGTCTTTAAAATTTTGAAATCTAAAGGACTGCGAAGTCTACCCAAATTTCACCCCCACTAGTCCTTTTGATAAAAGGTTTATAGCCCCTTCCAATCTGCATATCTCATGAACTAGAAACAGGGACAATCACAAGCAGAAACAAGTAAGACAAAGTTTTCCCGTACTGTTTGTTAAATAAAGCCCAAGATCGGACCACACTGTCGAACATTGTGGCTAAGACACAACTTCCTCACATTATGGCTAAAACACAACTTCCTCGCATTATGGCTCCCTTCGTGCCTTACACTTAGGGAAAGGAAGTAGTTGTACAACTGCTATACCAATATTGTCCTTTTGATGAATGTTCTTACTGGTACAACTGTTGTACAGCCTTCAAAATGTCAAATTTCGGTTTTGGTGTGGACGTATAAAGGGCAAATTTTCGCATGTCCCCCACTGAAAAGAAGACAGTCCTTCATTTCTCACACCTGAAAACCAAGAGGATGTCCATTTCGGAACATTCATCTAGAACGTTTAAAGTAAATAGCATGATTGAAACCATCTGGGAAGTTGTATCCATGTGGTGGAAACATTTCTCAGTGACGCGAGATTAGTGTGGTGTGACTGGGTCACATAGATGGAACAGATCATGTGACATGGCTGAAGGGCCAACTATTCAAAGGAACATTTTCTCCTTCTTCATGTTGACTCCCATTTGAAAACACAGATCAGGTTATGCTCAGGAAAGTTTTTCGGCTAGAAATATATCCATCTGGGGCCGGTGTAGGCAGATTGTGATATTGGAAGGCAGTAGAGCTTACCATGTGATTTGTGTGGTTTGATATGAGGCCTACATGAAAGATCGGATTATTGCATATAGTGTAAATTTTGTTCCTCTATATTAATTTTCTTGTGCATACTTGCGTAGAGTTGCACATACAAGTCATTTTCTAACTATCCTGCTCATCCACAAAATTTCCTGATATTTGAATTATACTGTGTAGCATGGTCTCACAATGTGCAACAGAGATTTTGATTTTCTGTTAATTAGCAAAGAGGATCTTCATCAGAGGTCTAGGCTATTGCAGCTCATAAAGGTTGTTAGTGGGGGAAGGTTACATTTTTTTTCCACAAGATGAAATTCAAGGCTCACTGAAGTTTTTTTAATGAATCATTACAACTTATAATTACAATACTCACTAAACGCAACCCATCGCAAAATCAGTCAATCAAAAAGGTATTTCAAGGCATATCCAAGTGTAAAACATTACATTATACCTTATTTGCCCCTCGTTGTCGGATCAAGTCTTGGCCATATGAAGAACAATGAAACTGGTGAAGCTTTTCAACTCTTGACTCCCTGAATTAATTTACCCAATAGCATATAATATAGTAATTGTAAGTGCTCGATCAAGCAGGGGCGAAGGGAGAAAACCATTAGCGCTATTGTGACAGACCTCTTCGTGTAGCAAGAGCATAGGAGTCAGTTCTGTTATGGGCAGAAGACAAGAAATGTGCCTAAGGACTTCTGCGTTGGGGAAGTTTCGGCAGCATGCAGAAGATGTGGACTACTCCATCGGCCGACGGACCCTTGCATGCCCAGTGAACTTTATATGACCGCACTTTGGCAGGACTTTTCAACGCAGAGAGAGTTGCGAGAAAGCTCTGGGAGTCTAGGGTGGTGATTGCCGTTCATCTGCTTCCTGTAAGTGGTCCCTTGGTTAGTTTCTGAAGGCTTGAATTAACCATGTTTCAGTAGAGTGGAAACTCTGCAGTGCTTGATGACAGCAGGGTCTGTTTTGTTGTATTTAGTCGCTCTTTCATATAGTTGATGAATATATTTGTATATATGTACATAGTACATGCGTAGTTGAATGAGCCATCGACTACTTGAGTAGATCCTGACATATCCTGACGTATATATTGAAAGAGTTATCGACGCAAATCTCACACACACACACACTAATGGGAAAGGAAGCAAAGAACCAGCTTCTTATATTGTCGTCAGGAAGTGGAGTGTGTGTATGAGAAAGAGATTTTATAGCTGAGTTCCAGTGAGGGACAGTGTCAGACGCCTCAGATTGAATTGGCGCTGTAACGCTTTGGCTGCGACAACAGCAGAGCTCCGAGAACTTCTCTTCAGGTATGGTAAGTGCTAGTTTGTAGATAACTTTTTCCCGATTATGGTTCTGTACTATTCACACAATACGTAAGAGAGAGGGAGAATAACATTGAGCCATAGTGCGACATATCATTCAGACATTGTGAGGTAACATGGAGGCTAGGGGAAGTAATTTTGCAGAGAATGCCGAATGTGCAAGTCCGCCAGTTAAAGAAATGACTGGATGTTTCCGTGGATATTTGCATGACGAATTTGCACATCTGATGCTCGATAAAGCATTGCTGGTATTGACAGAATAGAGACATTGGAGCATGAAAAAGACCTGCGCAAATGTGTTGTGAAGGCGAAGCATAGTCGCGAATTGACTCAGAAAAAAAAAACATTTGACTGATTTGTACCAAATGGCGACTGAATATGCGATTGCTGCTGAGGATAAAAGGAAGCATATTGCTGACTACATAAGATTGTCACGAACAAGCGATCCCATGGTTCATAGGTACTATGGAGAGTTATTTGATAAAGAGTAAAGGGAACGGGAAAATGAGAAGCTGTGCTTACAGAAATTGGAATATTCAGAGCTGAGAAAGTACAGATTGAGTTACAGGAAGATCAGAAACACGCTGAGGAAGTTAAAGGGATAAATATTGAAATTAAGTAAATTAATTTCTAATAAGTGTGATGTTGGTTGGTTGGTTGTTTTACCTCGAGCAGCATGTTTTTGCACACAATGGGCTAAATGGCCAGCTCACAAGAACCCCGAAGGCTCAGAGAAGGTTGGAGGAGGGGACCCACTGAAACAACTGTTGGGAGACAGATGGTAGCCTCCCGTCAAGGCCATCCAGCATGTTCTTTAACGTGCACAGGGTATGGCTCTCCCGCACATGGGGCCACGGCTTAACGTCCCATCCGACGGACGGTAGCCTTTCCAAGCCCATCGGTGTCCCCTACTGACCATGGGCAGGACGGGGAATTTTGCGGAGATAAATCTCAACGCTGACCCTGTGATAATGAGAAGTGGAGGCGAGTCCAAAACGAAAATCAGGCTAAAATAAATGTTTGGTATTTTTTAATAACATTTTTTATATTATTCATATTCAGTAGGTTTATAATTAAGTATTTTGCTAGGTAAATCGACAAAATAAGTGTTAAATTCATTTGCTACATCTTTAATTTCGTCAGTTTTACAGTCCTCGATATTATTTATTTCGTCTTTTGAGGTATTCTTAATTAAATTATTTGCGAACTTCCATTTTTTTTTTATATCACCATTACATTTTAAAAATTCTTCCTTGTAATATTTATTTTTAGCCTCCTTAGTTTTTGGCCTTTAGTTATTCCTATGTTCTAAAAATTGGTTCTCATGGTCCTCGTTATATGGGTATTTTTTAAAATTTTTATATAGCTTATCTCTTTGCTTAATCATATCACAGATTTTATTTGTTATCCAAGGCTTTTTCGGTTTCTAAGTGTTTCTTTTTCCATAGGTAGATAAATCTTTAATTACTTTACACAAAATCTATGAAAACATTTTGTACGCATTATTAACGCTAGTTTCCTGTGCCATCCCCTGCCATTTAAAACCTTTTAATTTTTCATTTAGTTCATAACTAATTCTTAGCACGTAATCTTTAATATTATCATTTCTTTTGTCAAAAGTTCTATTTTCCTTATTTCTAATTTTAACTACTATGGAATAATGATCCTTAATAGGCATTTTGTATGTTGTTGCTTGTACATTAATTTTATTATTAATTTTAAACAGTACATGGTCCAAACACGACTGAATATTATGGAACTCTCTCGTAGTAATACTTATCAATGATTCATATTCGTACAAAGCAGTTAGATTTAGATATTCATTTACAAGTTTAGAAGTATTTGTTAACAAATCTATATTTATATCACCAGTTATAATAATATTTCTTGTGTTTAACACCTGCATAATATGCTTTAGTTCATTTTTAAAATCATATGGTGAATAACTGTGGGAACGGTTGATTGCAATTACTATTTCATATAATGAAAACTCTAAATGAAGTCAACTCTGCTGTTTGTATTTGGCTATGGTCTATTGTTTTAACGTTAATATGAGATTTAACATATATCATTACACCACAAGCTTTATTATCTGTCTACAGTTACAATATATTCTATAACCTTTAATCTGATAAAGATCAACCTCATCTTCCTTAATCTAGATCTTTCAAATCATACAATCAAATTTATAATCTGCAGAGTTTATGAATAATTCGAAAAGTTCAAAATTGGATCTTAAACTTCTAATATTTACATTTCAAACATTTAGATTATTGTATTCAACTGTTTCCAACAATGCAGTTAAATCAGATTTTTTCGTGATTACCAATATATTAATAACATTTTCATTGTCTCTCATTAGTTGTCAGAGAATTCATTAAAGTCTACTTCAATGTGAGCCAAATTATGAGTTTGATAGTCTATTTCAGATCTACCTCATTATTTATGCGTAAAATGTTAGATACATCAGATTCCCTCAAGATGATTTTCCCATCTTTAACCCATGCATACTTGCACTTCAATTTTTGTTTACATTGCATAGTTCTTTATTTCTAGGTGTTCGATGCTCGTTCAGGAAAATTTTACTTTCTCTAAATTTTGGGTTCATTAGCTGGTATAGCTAATGAGCATGAGGCTTTAGCATATAGTCATGTGTCATTGGCTGGTATTGCCAGTGAACATGGGAGTTTAGAGTGAGGAATTTCTAGTATGTAAGCCGGTAGAAATTAAGGAGTAATGAGTAGGGTTGTCATCAGCCAGTTTTGCTGACGAGTATCGGGTTCTGTTAAAAGCTATATTAGTGATAAGCGGAGGTGGAAGAGATTAAAACTACAGATAAGAGATGCGATGTGACATATTTTAATAATTGACATTCAAAAGAAAAAGCTATGTTAAAGAGTTTGCAATTTGCAAAGAGGTGAAAGCGCAGATTCCAGTGGAAGAAGGTAAAAAATTAAATGGTGATTGTGGTAAAGAATATAATTTTCCTAGAGGTGAGGAAAGTCTCTGAGTAAAATTTTAGATGTTAAGATAGTAAGGTATGAAATAATCTAGAAAGTGTCACTGAAGTAGATAATAAGTAAATAATAATTGCAGTATGCTCATTGAATGGTGACAATAATAGTGAAGTGAGGAGAGGCAAAATTAAATATAGAATTAAAATAAGCTTGATAAGTTTAATGATCGGTGTGATCATAGATATGTTATTTAAAATATATCTATGATCACACCGATCATTTTAAATAGTGATAATTTGACTGAGAGATCAGCCGAGGTCGACAAGAAGAACCAACTGGAAGGTCAGTTGTGTCTATAGGTATGATTTGACTGAGAGATCAGCTGAGGTTGACAAGAAGAACCAACTGGATGTCACTACGGAAAGTGAAATAGTGAGGTTAAGATCCAAAGGTGCGGAGAGGAAATAGATGAATGGAAAGCATCACAGAGTTAGAGTTAGGATGCAATGTAGTGACTGCTTTGGGCGAGTCTGAGCCAGTAGCGCGCAACGTTATGATGATAACAAAAGAAGTGAATATAAGCCCTGTCTCTGTCAGAAAAGTGTTTGATAGACAGGAATAGGTAAGTCAAAAGGGCAAGTCTCTTGATAAAGGTAAAAGCAAAAAAGCTGGTATGTGTGTGATCAAAAATACAGGCAAGGAAAAGTGTAAACTTAGGTGAGTAACAATCAGTTGTCTATAGGTTAGTAGGTAAGACTAACAGTCAGTTGTCTATCTTTTTGGTTTTTTGTAAATATTGTTGCAGTGGTATAAGTTTAAAATGAAAATATTAAAAATGTGTCCTAGTTTTCATAAGTATTTTACATTGGACTGTATGCTTATACAGTACATGTAGTAGCTATAATATTACTACACTGCAGTTTTTACATCCTGTAATGGCCTTCCCGTAACTTTGGTAAGTACCGTAACTAGATGCAGAATCATTTATCCTTAGTATATCCATGCCTAACTATTTTGATAATTCATCATAGCCCACATTCGAATTGTGCACTGCAGGCCACTGTTCTCTCTAGAGACAGAATCGATCTATAGGCATATTCCATTGCCAAAGCGTGCCGGATAAACGAACGTGGCCGAATGGTTAGTAAGCTTTGTTACTGATCTAAGGGACCTGGGTTCGAACCCCGGGTAAGGCATGGATGTGTGGTCGTGTTTCTGCTGAGGTTCTGTCATCCTCTCAGACCTTCTACTTTGGCATATAAACTGACAGGCTCCTCTCAGACCTCTGTGGCAAGCAGCTGCTTGAGGGGTATTTATTTATTATTTATTATTATACTGTACTAACGAAGCAGTGCCATACAGACACCTTTTAAGAGATTCTATAAGCATTCCCAATGAGTTCCCAGCTTCGTTATTACTGATCAATATATTACGTTAAGCGAAGCTGGGTTGTGACTCATTAAGTGCACAGTAAGGAATATATACTACGCGGGACTAAGTAAAACTGGGTTCGCCTGTGCTTAACGAAAGCGAAAGAGATTGTAGTTATTGCGAAGTGAGTTTATGTTATATATTAATGACTTTTACAAGTGAGACGTTATTAACGTGGAACTGGTTCAGTGGAATGTTTGGAGCTGTTTCTATAGCTCATTACCATTTGCATGTAATGTCCTTAAGATTGTTTCATTGAGGGCAATAAAAACGTAGGATGTCCGCCAAATGACCACTCTTTCACAAATAGCAATATCCCTTTAATTTAACTACGAAACAAATAAAATTCGTTTGCTTCTTACTCACAGAAACACTTCTATTTTTCTCTCGCTGGTGGATTAGCTTTAATAATTTGCTATTTTATGGTTGCAGTGACAAATAGTTAAAAAAAAGCACACCATTCTGAAAGCTAATTGGGGAACAAGCACCAAATGAGAGAGCATAGAACTGAGGATGGTAAAACACTGTGCATCACAGTGTTCATCGAAATTTAAGAGCCGAACAGTTTCCCAAAACGTATAACCGTATACACGAAAAAAGGCCCCGATCTATTAAAATATCGAAGGGGAGAGGGCAGGAAACACACTCGAACCAGAAATATGTAAAATGGGGGCAAGAGACTGAATTTCTAATGGAGTATAACATTTTTCCCTCCTTTTTACAGGTCCTTAAAAATTTCTTTAAAAGTGCATGAAATAAAAATAAGTTTAGTAATAAGTAATAATTGTTTAAAAAAATTATATTGTGACTATAAAAGCTACTTAAGAAGAGCTACTGCAAACTCCAACAGTAAACTTTAAGTTATCTAAACTTTTCTTTCATCATCATCATCCTCAAGCAGCCATGGGCTACGGAGGTACAATATATGCAATATTACAATCATCGTCATCATCATCCTCAAGCAGCCATGGGCTACGGAGGTCCAACCAGACCGTGCAATTTAGTTCTCCAAGCAAGTCTATCCTGAGCTACATTCTTAATACAATGTGATGCTAGTTATACTCCACTACACATGAATAATTATAACTATGAACTTACATCAAATGAAACCATTACTGAAAGAAAATATTTATGGAAAGAAAAACATTACATGGACGATATGCTAATAGGCTTTATTCTGATGACATTGATACAGAGATTTCTTTAGCATGGCTTAAACATAGTAATATGTTCGGTGAGAACGAAGGATTCATCCAAGTAATTCAAGATCTAGTTATAAAGACAAGAAATTATGACAAATATATTGGAAGCAACATTGAGGATAACTGTAGATTATTCAAGTTACCTAATGAAAGTATACAACATATATCTTCTTCATGTCCATTGTTAGCTCATACAGAATATATACGAAGGCATAATAATGTTGCAATAATTATTCTTCAAGAACTTGCATATAATTCCCATCTAATAGATAAAAAACTCCACATTACAAATGTAAACCTGAAACATTCCTTGAAAATAAATTTTATAAAATGTATTTGGATAGAACTGTTATTACTAATAGAGCAATTACTAATAATCGACCAGATATTTTTCATATTAATGTACAAGAAAAAAAACAGCTATTATAATATATATTTCAGTACTTCTTGAAGATAATTTACGTAGAGTAGATGGAGAAAAATTCACAAAATACGGAGAACTAAAATATGAATTGCAGAAACTACTTGATCTAAAATCCATTACAATCATTTCAATAGTAATATTTGTAAATGGTTTGGTTACGAAGAAATTAAAAAACTATCTTGAAGATTTAAATATTAATCATAAGTTAATATCAAACATGTAAAAAAATATTACTAGATACAACAGGAATTATAAGGAAATTCCTAAACTGAAGAAGTTTCATTCAGTCTATGTTCTATGTTTCATAATACGATTTTTGAAATATTTACGTTTTACATTGCTAGCTTGACTGGACAGCTATTTTCATAGCTCTTAAATAGATATCTTAAATATCGACGAACACTTAGATCCCTGGTAAAAGATTCTTATCATGCAGGACGTTATAGTGTTGTTTCATCACTATATACAAAATGCCTCATTATATATTTTGAAATTATAAAACTTTCAGGATTCAACTTCGATAAATAATTCGATTGAACCCATTTAATAAGACTATTAAGCCGCGATAATAGATACTTATCATACTGGACGTTATAGTTCTGTTACATCACTATATACTAAACGCCTCATTATATATTTTGAAATTATGAAGTCTCAGAATTGAATTTCGGTGAATGTTTGGATTAAACCCATTTAACAGGACTATTAATCCCAGATGACAGATACCTATCATGTTGGACATTGCAAAGCTGTTTCATTACTATATACTAAGTGCCTCATTATGTATTTTGAAATTATGAAGACTTTCAGGATTCAACATCGGTTAATGCTTCGATTGAACCCATTTAACAGGACTATTAATTCCTGATAGCAGATGCCTATCATGCTGAACGTTATAATGCTGTTTGATCTCTATATAGTAAGCACCTCATTATGCATTTCTAAATTATGAAGACTTTCAGGATTCAACTTCGGTGAATATTTGGATTGAACCCATTAAACAGGACTATTAATCCCAGATACCTATCATGTTGGATGTTATAGTGCTGTTTAATCGCTATATACTAAATGCCTCATATGCATTTTGAAATTGCTAAGACTTTCAGGATTCAACTTCGGTGAATGCTTGGATTAAACCCATTTAACCCTGGTTTTATAGTCTTATTTGGGATGGATAACTAACAAGATGAATCTTATGTTGTTAAAGATTAGATACTATTTCTTCAAATGCTAAATTATGTATGTAAGTTTGTCTACGATAAATGATCCAAGTAATGCAATCTGTTATCATAAAATAATATTGTTTTAGTTTTATTGTTATTATTAATTGGATTTATTTGGATTATCATAGACTGAAGATTTTAATTTTTTTAATATTAGTTAGATTTGTTGTACCATGAATGATTATTGAAATAGATATAATGATAGACAATATATATATACACAGTCGTATCAGAATAATATGACCACCTACCATACATATACTATGGTAGGTGGTCATATTATTCTGATACGACTGTGTATATATGATAGATTCATCTACTGATTTGTAGAATAAAATGCGAGTTTCTGTATTTATTTTATATTGTAGTTTTTGCAGAGATATGCATATTCAATTTAACATATTTATCAATATAAATAGGATGATATTATATCAGTTTATACATACATACATACATACATACATACATACATACATACATACATACATTTTGCACATCCTTTGAAAATGGGTCTTAAAATTGCAGTTTTAGTTCACAGAGTGTATTTCGTCCAGCGACCGTCAGAGCCCGAAGTTACTGAGTCCGAATCCTCCTAAGCCCGAACCATTCCGACAATTGTTGAACCCGAGCCCGATTTTGGAAAAATATCTCTGATGCATCATAAGACATATAAAAAGATGTGCATGTCGCTGAATTTTATTATTATATTATTATTTATAATGATTTTATGACAAAATTAAAACGTTAATGTTAGTTGGAACGTAAAATGTTAGAAATTCTAGTAACTGAAAGTTCTTGGTAGCATCATTATAAATATAAAGTTCCGTCATTTATTAAAAATAATGAATACATAAAAAAAATCAAATGCTGTATGATATTTATTTTTAATCACTAAAGACTGATTGAAACTTAAAATAATGAACAGAAACATTTTATATTTTTACTTTTTTATTTTCACAATTGCAAGAGATAGTTGAAATTTTAATTATTCTGAGCCCTAGCCTTAACCGGTCTATGCAATTTTGAGCCCGAACTCATCTCTAATCCCAATATATTTAATATGTTTATAATTAGAACGTGATGATCTATTTTTACCTATTGAGCAAATTAATTCCTTAGTTTACATAGCGAATAATTCTGGAATATATATACAGATCTTTGACATATACTATTGCAATAAATATAATTTTTTGAAGTGAAAATTGATAAATTCATTTTGAGTTAGATAGGTAAGGAAAAAAATTACTATATGCATTTTGCGACCCTCTATTTGTTTGAATTTCCAACGTTAGGAAGCACTGATATAGGAACATGACGAATTGAACTGTCTTGAAATTCGAGCATTCCATTTCCCCAGCGATGGTTTTAATTAGCAAGACATTCTTTAATCTGAAATCAAATCACCAGAGGTAATTGATCATTTTAGTTAAAGATAATTATCATTTAATATCTCGCTCATGAAAAAGCAGCTATCTGAAATATGTCTGATAAATAAGTTTTCTTTGAGAACTTGTAGAATTTCTGACTAGGACTGCTAGTATAAATGCTTTATATAAATTTGAACTAATAGTTAAACCAGACTTTCGTATCAAATAGTTGACATTGTCGTCCAAACGTTTGCTTCCTGTGGTCAATTTTTACAGATTTAGAGAACACCTTAAATGCATATATGTATTAATAAAGCTATTACCTATAGGTTGGCTTTTCCTAAAAATATAGTAATGCTTGCCAATATATATTAGCATCACGAGGTGCCACGCTTTTGTCATAAAATTCCTTCCATGCTATAAAAAGAGGAAGAACCGGGACCATTACTCCTGCAATCGCTTTGGCAATGTGTCTCACAAGTGATAAAATATAAAACTTTAATAACTCATAAAATATCCGAAAATGACTTATTCAATTCTATCAACGAGGGGAGAGCTGAGAAACAAAAATGTTGCACGTTTTGGAATTACAAGTACCATTGGTGAAAGCAATTCAAGGACGATATTATTAAAGAGTACATTACCACTTATTCAAGCATATGGAAATCATACAGTCATTGAATGAAGTACTTCGTGGACAGTGTTTGAAAAGAAAATAAGGATCAGAAAACAAAAATGAATACTTTTATGCGCCAAGCAATTTAACGACTTTGTTACATTGAACACTTGTGTGATAGCGTGTACCTTTATATAGAAACTGGCATGATAGTGTGTAGACCTATTTTCGTAAAGTTATTAATTGCAAGATTCCCAAGACCAAAAACATTTCACCTTAAATTTATTTAATGTATTGGGATATCATTGCATTACATAAAGCAACAAAACCGAAATATTTCAGAGAGATATAAAAATAAATTTTAATGAACAAACTCTTTCAGCTAGTCAAACATGACAAATATATTTATTATTTGTGATGAAAAAATTTTAAAATTAAAAAATAAAATATGTGAAAGTCAACAATTCCTAAAAATTCTTTCACATCTTGAGTGCTATACAAGGGTCCTGTTTTGCTTATATACATCATATACTTATTATGTACATCACGCCACGGTCTACGTGGATCAAGCCAAACCGCGAAATTCAGTTCTCCCTCTACTCTATTCTGAGATAGTGTTGCATTTGGTCACAGGCCAATTGTAATGAGATCCTGTGTGGCATTGTCACTCACTGCATCCCAGGCTTTCCTTTTCCTAATTACTTAGGTTCATAACTCTATTCGCTAATCTGTAGTTGTGCTTGCTGAAATTATGGACAACCAACGCAGTCTTCCTATGCAGAAGGTGCTTTTAAAAGTGGCTGATTGCTCTATTTTACCTCATCATTACCTAGACACATAAGGGCTTGGAAAGGCCACAGTCCATCGAATAGGACATTAATTCTTGGCGCCGTGTATGGGAGAGCCTTCTCCTGTGTAAGTTAAAGAACACACTGGATGACCTTGACGGGAGGCTGCAATCTATCTCCTAACAGCTGTATAGTGGGTCCCCTCCCTCAACCTTTTCTGAGTCCTTGGGGTCCTCGTTACCTGGCCATTTAGCCCACTGTGTTCAAAAAAATTGCTGCTCAGGGGTAAAACAAACCAACCCTCATCATTACCTAATCATTTATTTTTCTCATCGTTATAGTATATATATGAAGAGTAATCTTGCTCACTAACTAATATTAAGAGACTAATAATTTTATTAGAGATGCTAAATAACGTTAATGAAATCATTCGTTAGAGTAATAATAGATAAGCAGTCGGTAGATTGATGATAATACTAAGAAGACTATAACAACGCAAACTGACAACCTTAATGATGATTGTAACCTTATCATT
Organism: Ryuthela nishihirai; assembly: GCA_038380435.1. Taxonomy (NCBI): domain Eukaryota; kingdom Metazoa; phylum Arthropoda; class Arachnida; order Araneae; family Heptathelidae; genus Ryuthela; species Ryuthela nishihirai. The sequence continues at coordinate 16,224,536 of JAWZYU010000001.1, read as the reverse complement.
GAATGAGTATTAGACAAAATTTCTCTATAAATGAGATAGCAATTTCTGAAATATATAGTTTCAGTCTATATATGGGTCAATAATTAACGATAGACACGTGATTTATATATACGTGTAATATATAGGTCATTGGAAACAGAACAGGAATTGCAGTAAAATTTCTCAGCAGTTTATTCAACATACATTACCATGATTTCGACATATGCAAATTTTACCACTAAGGCATGATTACTTTTTCGAAATTGTGAAATACTTTATTTTAGAATTGAAACAAAAAAGCTTACTACCACAAATCTGTACGAGTTAAAGTCAAATGATAATATTATTCATAGAATACCATATTTGCTTAAGGAAATATTTAAACATTATTATTTATATTTAGCTCCAAACTTCTCTCCTCTATCCCAAATGATATGAAAACAATTAGAAATTATCGTTTATTCTGCAAAAAACTTGAAGTATATATTCTGAACCTTGATGGTATAGAGAAATATTTACATTATTACAGGGCGTGGGTGGCTCAGTCGGTAGCGCGCCAGGCTCGTAATCTGTAGTTCCCAGGTTCGAGTCCCAGCTGGGTCAGCGTTGAGATTTATCTCCGCAAAATTCCCCGCCCTGCCCACGGTCAGTAGGGGACACCGACGGGCTTGGAAAGGCCGCCGTCCGTCGGATGGGACATTAAGCCGTGGTCCCGTGTGCGGGAGAGCCATACCCTGTGCACGTTAAAGAACACGCTGGATGGCCTTGACGGGAGGCTACCATCTGTCTCCCAACAGCTGTTCCAGTGGGTCCCCTCCCCCAACCTTTTCTGAGCCTTCGGGGTCCATGTGACCTGGCCATTTAGCCCATGGTGTGCAAAAAAGTGCCGCTCAGAGGTAAAACAACCCAAAACAACCCAACCTACATTATTACAGTACTTTGCAAATTAGTTGGGACAATAGGAAAATGCAGTAACAAAGACACAACTAAAATATTTATTTGTTTAATACTGTAGTTAATAGTGAATGTGACCCCCCTTAACTTTAATTACTTTCACCCTCTCAACCATTAATGCCACTAGCTTTCCACACATCTCCTTCACTTCAGGGTTGTGGTACTACACTTTCATGACACTTTCTATCGTTTTGGTTTTCGTCGTGCAATTAATCTTAGATATGCGTGCTTTAATAATGGCCCACAAATTTTCAATGGGGTTTTAGATCGGGTGAATTTCCTGGCCGCTCCAATACCTTCAAATTTTGCTGGGTAAAGAAGCTCTTAGCAGGTTTAGAATTGTGGCATGGAGCCAGATCCTGTTGAAATTCCCCATCGCCATTAGGAAACAGCTTCTGCAGTGTTGGGACCATTTTCGCCTCCAGAACGCCTATGTACTTTTTGTTGTAGTCATTCCTTCAATGGGGTGAAGCGTCTGTGGCCCGTAACCTGTGAAACATCCCTAAAACATGACCTTGGGTGGGTGTTTGGGGGATTGCTGGATGTGGCCGGATCGAAGAGGTTCTCCATGCTTCGCTTGTCCCAACTAATTCACACAGTACTGTAAGTCATGTCTATTATTTCAATGGATCTAAATTCTTCCTGTGCATGTTATTCTTCTCTACCTAAATATAAATATTTTATTCATTAATTTCAAAATATATTTTAATCATTTCTATAATTTATAGAACTGCAAACCCACGAACGAGAGTACTCTTGTGAGCTTTTCAGTGTATGACTTTTGCATTAATTGTTTTTAGAAAAAATAAAAAATATTATTGCTGTAACAGGCGGTAAACAGGTTTGCGTCGATAACTCTTTCAATATATATGTCAGGATATATCAGGATCTACTCAAGTGGTCGATAACTCATTCAACTATACATGTATTGTGCACATAAAACAACTTTATTTATCAACTACACTGAAGCGCCATTGAATAAGGCATAAGAGACGTTATTCAAATTCAGTACCACAAGTCCCGCATTTGCGCTCATGCGTGGCTGAAACTCTAGGGACATATGTAGCTGTCAGCTTCCCCAAACCGTCAAAACCGTCGTGAGAAGCGTAATGGGAAAGGCGCGGGATTTAGATGCATTTCACAGAGAGTATATCGTAGGTGCCCGACGGATGGGACACTCGATCTCCGAAATTGTCAACGAACTTGGATTTTCTCGTACGACAGTTTCAAGAGTGTTCCGGGAATATGAAAATTCCGGCAAAAAAACATTCTGGACAAACTGCAAAGGACAACCAGTCGTGAATGATCGTGGTTTTCGCCGTCTGACCTGCATCGTACGGACCAATGGGGGGCAGACATTATCTTAAATCACCTCCCATCTGATCATGTGGTCCAGCCGGGAAGTCAGTGCATGGACCATGCAACGCTCACTTCATCATCTCGACCTCTTCAGTTGAACGTCTTGGGACCTTTGGTACGTGTACTGACGACTCTCAATGCATCCCGGTACATAGAATCACGGCTGACCATTTACACCCATTTATGGCCTTCATGCATCCCAATTAAGATGGCGTCTACCAGCAAGACAACTGTTCATCTCCCAGGTCCAGATTGGCTACTACATGATTGCAGGAGCATTGCCAGCTTGTTGTTCCATTGGTTCTGGAACCAGCTGAGGATGCCATCTGGGAATTATTATCCTTTGCCTTATGAGGATGCCATCTGGGAATTATTATATTTTGCCTAAATCCACTGCTGACTTTGAAATAATGAATTGGCCACCTAGAAGCCCAGATTTAAATCCCATCGAAAATCTTTGGGATATCGTCGAGCAGAGTGTTTGAGCCCGTGTCCCATCAGCGACGATCTTGAGAGAATTGTGGACAGCTCTGGAGAATGCATGGATAGCCATACCTGTGGAATTATGTATAATATTTTCGTATTTCAAATGTTGCATAATGTTTACAGTCCGTCAGGTGTTCTGCAGCAAATTCACTAGGAGCCGATACATTATCAACTTCTTCCCCTGAGAGATCGCCAATATCAGATGTCGAGGTAATTGAGGTTGCAAGGTTCTCTTTGGAGATCTTCTGCGGCTTTCTCTGATGCCCTCTTCCAAAAGTGTCCGAATATCAGCTTGCTTGAAAGAAGTCTGATATTTTTAAATTAGTACTTTCTGAAGCGTATGAGTCTGCATGACGTTTTGCGCACAAAAAATTTGAGAATTGTTCATAAATTTGATTCATTCTTGAATATATTGTTCAGCAGTATTCCAATGAATCTTCTTTCTCAGAAAAGTAAGCAGAGTTTGAGTTTTCTGGATTTACAATACTACAAATAATTTGTTCACGTGTGATGATTTCTGTTACTTAAACTCCTATATTAATCTCTATTCATTCTCTTGAAGCTTAGTGAAACTTTCAAAGTGTCAAGAATTTTCTTTGCAGTTGTCTGTATAGTTCTTACATTGGATCCTCAAGGTCGTCATCATCTAAAGATCCACCTGCATTTATTGCACTTGGCCACAATTTTTTCCATTCTGTCCCTCAGAGTTACAAGTTCAGTTGCATTCCATGTAAGAGCAATTGAAACAATATTATTCTTAATGGTAAAATTGCTTTGAAATTTCTTAACAAATGTGCCTTCATTGATTAGTTTTCTCATAAAATCTGCTCTGTAAGAACTGGTTAAATTCCGAATTTTGCCCTTGTTAATAGGGTGGATAAGGCAGGTTGCATTTATTGGAAAATAATAAACAAAACTGTTTCCATAGTCAGATATCAATTGGGATTCAAGTTGGGGGGTTCTACAATTGTTCAACACGAGAATGCACTTGGAGTTTAGGGGTTTGCCTAATTTTGTTTAAGATTATGGATAACTCCTGGAACAAATATGGAAGCGAGCCAACACATAAAAATATTTCATCCATCGAAGCACTTTTCTGAGGTTCATGCTGAGCAGATAAATGTGAATTTCCCCTGAATGATCTAGCTCGGTTGCATTTGCCAATAACTAGAAACTTAACGTTATATGTGCTACTAGCATTTCCACATGTAACAATAATTAATATGTGTTTATTTTTACTTAAATCCACTTGCTAAAGTTGTTGTTCAGAGTGTCAACAACTTTAGCAAGTGGATTAGAAGGAATGAACAACTTCGCCTGCCAATGTTGAGGTTGGTAGACCTCTCAAGAACAATAGTGTTTCATCTCATTTTTAAATCAGATCGTTGTCCTTAACCACTTGTTGAAATGCTTCGTAATATTTAAAGGCAACCTCCTGATCTTCAGATTTCTTCTCTCCAGAAGCTACAAACTTTCAAATCTCACGACAAAGTTTAAAGCATTTAGGCCAGACATGAGAAAAAGAGCGCTCTTTAATTATTTCCTTTTGTTCCTTATACTCCTTTGCTCTGCTAACCAGAATGGGTCCTGACCTTGCAACTCCTTCTCTGCGTTTCAACACAAACCAGTCATATAATGCTTTGTTAAGCTGCTCAAGTTTAGGTTTGAAAGGATTTTTCTGGCGCTTACAGCTTTACTATTATTATCGTGCCCATAGTTCTCGAAATGTGAACCGTCGTATCTGTCAGGGTTAAATCCCATTCGCCATATTGTTGTGTTCATCGTTTGGATTGTAGCCTCCCCATTCTTTCACCTTTTGCCCTTTTTCCAACGCTTGCACCGCTGAAGAGAACAACCTGCAGAGTTCTGGAACCAGCTGAGGATGCCATCTGGGAAGAAGATCCCAGCCAGCAAAAACAAATTCAATGACATAGCGAACTTTATGGTGATTGTATGGCAAGCCATACAGTCACCTTCCAACACCGGCGAATGTTCGGCGAACCAATCACCAGGTCCCACTTGCACCCAGATGGTTTTGGGTGATGCCTCAGGCTAACACTATCTGAGTACACAGAGAAGGACTCTCTGACACTTGGTCTACTTGCTGCGAATCCAGAATTAGCAGATGTATCTTTTAGTGCTCACAAAAATTGCAAAGGTAACAGCTCATAATGCAATTAATTATCTTGCCCTATGCCTACCCCTTGAGACACTGGTATGAGGCAAAATTGCAAAGGTGACAGCTCATAATGCAATTAATTATCTTGCCCTATGCCTACCCCTTGAGACACTGGTATGAGGCAAAATTGCAAAGGTGACAGCTCATAATGCAATTAATTATCTTGCCCTATGCCTACCCCTTGAGTCACTGGTATGAGGCCCGGAAAAAGCTAAAGACAATTTCCCTAATGAGTCGCAGGTCTTTAGCCCAATGAGACAGCCATGGTGCGAATGGATTAAGATTCTCACCTATTCCTTCACGTCAAAGGAACAGGGTATTTTCACATTTTTTCCTGTTCTGGTCTCCCCTCGCAGAAATGTAACGATTGATATTGGGACAAATCTAGTCTCTGCCACACTGCTATCCAGCAAGGTCCTTGTCCCTGTCTTACGCATAGGAAAATGCCATGTTGTGTAAATAAATGTGTTGAACTGGAAAAGTTGTTAGTACTGCACTTATTTTGCATCTCTCTCATTAAATTAAATATTGCAGCACCAGGCTCACTTTCTACGGAATGTTGAGCTTGTTGAAAAACAAAACGCTTTGTTTTTCTCCTCTGCCCTCATATTTTATTAGTTCGACCCTAACGTCAGGCATTCGAAGGTACTCAGGGTGATCATCACACTGAGTCACATCATGTGATGATCATCACAAGAACAAAAAAGAAGATGACAAGTGTGATCATCACAAGAACTAGAAGCAAAAATTCAACAATTCGACTATTTGAGCATGTTGATGATTGATAACATTGATTGATGACCATCCCCCTGCACTCGAAATTTTAGGCTGCGCCAATTCTTGTTTCTCTACAAATTCTAAGAAATAATCAAATAGCTTCAAATTTTCTTCGGTAGCAATTATAATTTTATAATTTAAAAAAATATAATTGATGTTTTCGTATTTCAAATGTTGCATCAAGTGTTTCTTTAAATTTAAATTTTTAAAAAAGGAAAAGGGTATTTTCCTGCACAAAGGAAGGAGATAACGTAAAAGCTCTACTGGGTTTGTCTAGTTTCTCATACAATATGAAAACACAAGGACATATCAGCTGGTCTAGTAGTCAGCTAAACTAACCACTAGGACCAGGGATGGGCTAAAGTAGTTATTTTTTTGTGTATGTCGATATGAATAGTCAGCAAAATGATCTGACGGATGTCAAACCAAATTTGTTGACACTCTGAACAGCAAATTTTATCATTTCCATTGGCAGTACTCCTTGCTACTAGACAATATATGAATATTTTAATATTTTTAATAATGTTTCCGTAACCTTATAATAGTTTTTGAATTGTAAATTACTTTATTCATCCGTATCGTAGCAATCCATTTTCCCTGTATGAGATTGCAGAATTCTTCGGAATATGATGTGAAATGTGTTTTTCAGAAAAATATTAGAGAAGGTTTGTAAATATTGTAGTAAATGATTTCGCTTCACTACTAGAGTTTTCAAAGGATGCCTCGTTTTTCCTTTAGTTTTCTTGCAGGTTACGTGAAGGTAAATTCACTACTAGGATGCACTTGAACTCTTAGATGGTCTAGAGCGGTGGTGGACACTCGCTGCCCAAGACCGCTTATGTTGATGTCAAAAATTTAAAGGATATTTGATAATATTTCTTATTTTGATTGTTGTTACAAATGTGCAAATATTTTTGTGAATTTCCCGTGCTTTTGATCCCCCGTGCTTTCTCTTCCCCTAAAAAATGGGGACAATGTGAAAATGATTGTTCCTCTATGTCTCATGAACGCGAGTGCGGAAAGTAACTAGCTATGATGCAAGCAAAAGTAACGAACAAATGAAAGCCTGTGAGGTTGAGAGTGTTGTAGGCTACAAGAAATTGATCTCTCCATGCTTTCTTCCTCCCTAAAAAACGGGAAATGTGGAAGTCGTTCACTATGTATTCCGAACGCGAAGGCCTACAGTTACGGGTTAGGTGTTAAATGAAACTCTAATAATGACCGTCGTAAACTATTTCGAACCTTGATCCCATTATTCCCCCCTGATAAAATAGGGGGCTAATTTTCGGGTTTTACTTTAACAAGTCATATCTCAAATTAAAGCTTGTGACGTCTCCAATGTCGTGGGCTACCTCAATCATGACTCCAAAAGGGGTAAATGTTCTCGATGTTTATAAGTGATATATCAACGTTTATGAAGGTCGGCGTTTTCAGTTGCAACAAAAAAAAAATAAGTTAAAAAAATTTAAAGAATACCTATTATCATATAAGGCCCTAAAATATAGAATATAAATCTAAAACCTATCGATGGTGCAGTCGGTTACTGAGTTCGTATTATTCGCTTCCAAGGAAGATAGGGTGCAGATTTACTTACTCAACAAGATTGCGGGTGCCCTATCTTCCTTTGAAGCGAATACGAACTCATTGATTGATTGCACCATCGATACGTTTTAGCTTTATTTCCTATTTTTTTATTTAGGGCCCTATAGGAAGATGGTATTTTTTAAAATTTTCAATTTATTTATATTTCTTTTTAATGCATTAAACGTATGCATTATAGTAGAGTGGGGATTTATTTTCATTTAACGATTTAATTATTTTTATTATATCTATTGTTTCAGCAGGGGATACAAAAATGATTTGGTGTTCGTAAATTTACATTTTGTTGTATATTTTCCATCTTATTCTTGATTTTTTTTTTCTAATCGTGATATAATAGCTTTTTATTTAATGTTAAATTTGTTTGCAATTTCAATGGTGAAAAGACTTTGGCATATTTTTAGTAATGATATCATCAATATAATTTATCTCCTTATCTTCTAACACTTGGTGAATTAAGTCCCAGGTTTGTCGCAAATCTTTTCTATTCAATGGTAGTTGTTTTCTACAAACGTTTTGTTTTTGAATTCTAATTTCGGTAGTAATCTGGTTTCATTTGTTTTATACAGGTTTTGTAAGTTTTCGCTCATCGTATTGTTTTTGTAATTAATCCAAGCTTGTCTCTATGTTTAATCAAGTTACAAATTCCTGGGTTAATCCATTCTTTACTGTTATTAAATTTGTCGATGCTTTTCTGTCTCGATTTCCGAAATTATTGTTTTTATTTAAATTGTTTCCGTAATTAAGTTTGAAAAATTTGTAAGAGCTATCGATATCATAGCTTTGTTGATGTTGCAATAAGGTGATGTCAATCAATTAATGTCATATCTTTGTTAATGTTTTTGTGTTTATATGTCCAAAGGGTTTCTACTGTATTAACTATCTCAACAGTATTTGTATTGTGTATTTTGTGATTCATAAGTCCGAATGCGGCAGCGATGATATAATGATCTGCTATTTTACTGCGTAATATCATTGAATTAGATTAAATTCTTTTTCCCAATTTAACATTTAAATGATCAATACATGCTTGGCACAAACGATCCATCAACTTCTTCTCGAGTGATGCCAGTAATAAGTTGGTCATAACCTGATTCTGTTAATATACTTATATATTTCCCTACATCTTGTTTTTTATTGTTCATAGTGTCAATGTTGAAGTCTCCAACCAATATTTGATTTCCTGTTCTATCATTAAGGTCGAACCAGTTCGCTATATTCTGTGGAAATAGATCTATATCTACGATGGGGGATCTATAAATTGCTAGCACCTTATAGGTCAATTCTTCTTTTTTAATTTTAAAATGCAAAATATTTGCTGGTATAATTTCTGTGTCCAATTTTGTACTATCATTGAATTTCGATAGTGCATTAAAATTCGTCTTTTTCTTGTGTTTTCATTGTAATTTTTTTTGAAAGTTGTGTATTTTGTACAAATATCCTTCAGTGTTCAAGATATCAGTTTCGGTTAGTATAATTATGTCCACGTGTTGTATGTATTCTTTTTTTGTTAACGTTGAAAATATCCCAATATTTTTTAATATTAACGTGAATTGTTCCTGGAAGTTTTTGTTTTTGCAATTGCTTTGTTTCTGTCAAGAACCATTTTTCTACGTCCGTATTATTATCAACATAGTAAGTAACATAATTATGCTGTAATTTGTCTAAGGAAGTAGCATTCAAAATCATTTAAATTTTAAGCGAGATAAACTGCAAAGCATTTAAAAGCAGTGTACATATTAATATTAATATTATTATATTGGATAAATTACAAAAATAAATACAAATTATGTTGGATATGATAAAAAAAAGTATGTGATTATGAAAGAAATTAAATATCGAGTAAATTACGTGTGTGAAGAAAATTAGGTGTTCGTTAAGAGTTAAAAATTATTATGGTGAAATTAATTATGTAACTAAAAGAGGCAGTTATTTAAAAAATCTAAAAGGAATAAAAGAAAGACACTTTATAACTGTAAAAATTGTTAAGATCCATGAAGTAAATTATTTTTAAGTGTAATGAAGATAGTGATAGCAAAATTGACGGAAAAATTAAGAATCAGAAAATGTGAATTATAAAATAATTAATAAAGAATTAATCACGCAGGAAATATGGGAGATACATTCATTTACTTTTGCGGTGATTTATGTTAATTGCTTTACTTTTGTAGTGATTTGTAGTTACCCTGAAGTTAAGATTTAGTTTCTTAATTCATGCATTTCTCGTATAGATTTATGCGCTTCAACTTTTAAAACAAGTTTTTATCACAACAGATAAGGGAAAATCATCGAGATAAGAAGTCAGCACATTATTCAACACGTCATTTGAACTTTCATATTGTCCTGAAGTTAAAACTGACCACTGATTTTATCATAAAGAATCTCACATCATCACCCCAAGATCTAACAGATGGAAAAAAATGAATAACCTTAAGTCAAAAGCCATTTTTACAGGTAGCAAAGATTTATTTTAGTTCTCTGCGCAGATGAAGTATTAGTGAATTATGAGTAATATAAGGATGATGAGAGTTGTTGATTTGAACTGCAATGAGATTGAAACAGGTTTCGAAAAATTTTTCTTCTAATTTAAACAAAAGAGGCAGACAGTTGAAGCAAACGAATAAAGAAAAATGCTAACTAAATAAGGGGCAAACCTCTTTGGTGATAAGATATTCTCCTCATCAATTAGAAATATTACTCATTGGCGTAACAAGTATTTTGTAACTGATGGCTACTTTCAAGGCAGTGAAAATTTTCCGAGTAATTCCTTCAATATCAATTAATTCGAGCAATTACACATTGAGAAAACTACCAATAAACTTATCTCGCCATACATGCGAGAAATATTACTCTCTGTTTAGCATTAGGTTTTGGTGCTGTTTGAAAAAACAAAGAGAACATACAATTTTTATTTTATTCAACTACATTCAACACAATCATTATTTTCACGGTTACGTACTCAGCTTCCTTTATCATGTAAAAGCATTGCTCTCTTTCCTTTTTCTTTCTCTTACAACGCATTATTCTCTTTATAATGAGCATCAGATAAATTGGTCTGAAGGGAAACAAGTTAAACATTTAAATAATACTTATGAAAATTAATGAAATGCTTCTTGTAAAATATCACAGTTGGTGAATTAGTTTTTCCACTGCATTCTATGAAAACAAATGCATTTCTAAGAAAAAAAATAACAACCATACAAAGTAATTCATTCAGGAGGAAAGAAGGACAAAAACTAACAACATTTTATATCGGATTCTCTCATTATTTCTGACATGTTTAGATGGCTTCTTTCAACGCTTAGCACCATTTTAGTGACACTCCCTTTCAATTTAATCCTTTCTCATTTATGTTATTTTCCTTTTTGATTCATTCGTCATTTCGTGATTCTCCAAAATTGGGATAAATCCACTTAGGACAAATTTCACACCCCACGTTCATGTATGAATATCCATTGGCAGAAGAGTAATGTATTAACCAACAGATGATCTTATTCCTTAGTAAATGAGCACTCAACATTACAGATTTTTGGTTCCTTCAGTGTCTTCTTTTCGACGTCTTTTCTTTAATTTAAAAGGTGATTTCGCGATAGAAAATTATTTTTTACCAGAGGAACCTAATTTGCGTAAATTGCACTTTTGCAAATTATTTTGAAACAATAGTTTTACAGAGGCAGAGTGGTTAGCGTGCTTGACTACTGAACAAAGGGGCCTAGGTTCGAACTCTGAATAAAGAATGGTTTATTTTTTTTTTCTTTCCGCTGAGGTGTTTCCTACTTCACAGACATTCTCTATAGCGTATTAAACTGACAGGTTTCCGTCACACCTCTGAGAAAGCAGCCGCTTGAGGAGACATTTACACTAGAGGAATTAAAAAACTCAACACTTGCAAAAAGTTATGCAAATGTGATGAAATTTAGGGAGGCGGTAGCATATGGAAATACATGGAAATGATTAGGTTTGCAGGACGATCGAAGCGATTGGACAGGATCGAGCTGATGTCACAGGTGCGGAGCAGGTAAACACAGATAAAGACAACCAAAATTCCTTGGTTGACAAAACGTTGTGGAAAATGTTCTAAACCGCTAAAGATGCCCTTACGCAAGCGTAAGAATCATCATGGAAGAATCATCGGCCTTAGAGAAGTTGGTTTGTCGTACAGAGATGTGGCCAACCTTGTTAGCTGCAATACCAGCACCATCGTACACATATGGCGCCAGTGGGTTCAAGAAGGATTCAGCACAAAGCACAAGGGTCAAGAAGATGATGTTTTACCACGGAGCCACAGGACCGCCATTTGCGATTCATAGCATTGCGTGACAGATTCGCGACTACAACGCAACTATACAAAGGTTACCAACTGCAACAGGTAACACATCGAATACCTACCAGGCGGACGGTAAACAACAGGCTTTTATAGGTTTCATTGCGAGCCTTTCACCCGTCATTGCGTTTGCCCCTCACATCTGCCCACATGCAAACACGTCTTCAGTGGTGTCGCATCAGGCAGAACTGGAACGAACAAGAGTGGATTATCGTGGTGTTTAGTGACAAATCACGTGTTTGTCTTGGTCACCATGACGGTAGACAATGTGTTCGCGGTCATCCACGGGAAAGGAACGCCACCCGGTGCGTGCGACATCATCATACAGCTCCAGAACCTGGTGTCATAGTGTGTAGTGCCATTAATCGGACATCACGGTCAGAACTGGTCATCATAAGGGGATCTCTAACTGCCAACGATATGTTACAAACATTTTGCAGCCAGTGGCTTTCCCATTTGTGCAGCAACACGGAACTTTTTACCAGTAAGATAATGCCCGTCCCCACACAGCCCGCATTAATCTGCAGTATCTATACGAGCAAAACGTTCAGGTACGACGATAGCCAGCATGCTCACCGGACCTTTTACCTATTGAACACGTCTGGGACATAATGGTCCGTCAGCTCCAACAACACCAGCAGAAGAGGTGCGCCAACCACTGTCGCTGAAATGGAATAGCGGCTTCGCGCTATTTGGCATTCTATCCCTCAGAAGGACATTATAGAGGTGTACAATAGCCTTCTTCGCGGTGTTCATGAATGTATTGCTGCGCGGGGCTGTTCAGCATCATACTAATTATATCACTTTACAGGGTAGGTAAAGTGATAATTTTCCATATTTATCTTTGATAATGTAATCAATCGCACATCTCAGTGTATGCTAACAGCTGCCTGCGTTTCAATAAAATGGCATTAATCCTTCCAAGTGCTGCAATTTTTTATCCTGTGGTGTATCTTTATTTTTTAACAAAAACAATTATCTTTTTTTTAAATTTCAAAGAAGAAATAGATTCATGATCCACTTTTATTGTCGTTAGTTGGTTGTGGTGTTTGCATTTTTGTTTACCAACATTTTAGGGAATTATCTCAGAAATAATTTCTAAAGTGATTCGACAGTAAAACTTTCGAAATCGAATAGCTGTTAAATTCCTGAATTCATATATCTGCACACAAATGAACATATTGTACACGAAAATGATCTATAATGGAGGTTCAACAGAAATGTTTCCACTGCCCATCATTTGCATGCACTGCATCATTCCATGACGTGAAACCATTAGTAGTAGTGTAGAACAGTCAATTAGTGAGTAGGCTGATGTGTTAAAGACCAGATGATCAATCGTTCCTTGTAGGGTCTCGAAACCCATGGAGCATCAAATTCTAAATTCTCTCAAATCAGACCAGTGTGCAGTAGTAAAGGTTTGAGGTGCAGAGGAGGCTGGTGAAGATTCATCAAAGGATGCAAGTTGTATATGAATTTTCTTGTTGTGTACCAAAGCAAAAGATTGCTTGTAGACATTAGAAATAAACATCTAGGAAAATTCTTCTAAGGACAACGCATGTCGACGTACAGCGAACACCGTCAAAGTTATGTTACCTGAAATGTTGGATTCTGACTTGAGGTATTGGAGTTTAGTCCGACCAATAACGAGAACGCTGTCGTGAACTAAATACTGTAGTTTCCAACTAGTCTTATACAAGAACCAGAAGAGCGCATATCGCCTCTGGCGCATATGAGAATCTTGTTTTCAAAGAGAAATAAGTTTTTCCCTTTATTTACTCTTTCATTCCTTAAAAGTTTTAATTTGAGCTAACGGATGATGGGAAAAATGCAAATAATATTAGTACAACATAAAAGTATTATTCTTTTAATTCTTAAATCTAAAAAGTTGCATATCCCACACATCTCTTAGAAACGTGGGTAAATTATGGCTGTCATTGAAATAACTCTTAAACACTACCACTAATATTTAAAATTTATATTCTATACTCTATATTAGGGGTTCTCAGCATGGAGTGCGCGGTAAAATTTCTTGGGGTACGCCGTAAGAGATCAAAAGTCGCTAGATATATGTTATATATATATATGTTTTATTTTTTCCCATTGTTATACTATAATTATAGTTTTATCTATCTATACAAGGAGTACGCCAGTCACATACACATTTCCAGGGGGGTACGTGAAGCATAAAAGGTTGAGAACAACTGCTCTATATCTATTATTTCTGTTCTATACTTTATATCAAGAATTTTGTAAAACTCGATAATAGCTCTGTCATATCATTTCAGTGATATGTAAATATATATATATTAAAGCTACTAAGTATTTGAAAAATTCTAATTATAATATTTCATTAGTGCCAATCAAATTAAAAAAGTTTTTCTAATAATTTTCATTGTTCCCAATGGAAACTTCATGACATTTCACCACCAAAATTCCATATTTCTATCATTAATACATCTTTGCAATATTCGTTTGAAATTTTGGAATTCTCAACTCTTTTTCACCGTTAGAGGGTGCAACTATAGTGTTCGGAAGATTCCTAAAGTGCGAATCATAATATTTTATCAATTCCTATCTAACCCTAAAAATACTTTAACATTTATCTCTAAAAGCAAACAATTATCTGCTAAAACTAAAAATGTGTCTTTTTCCCACCTCCTCTGGGTCTAAGAGGGTGGGAAAAGACACCTTTTTATTCATTGTTGGCAATGGAAACTTCGTGGCCTTCACATTCCACCACCAAGATTCCAAATTTCTAGCATAAATACATCGTTTTGCAATATTTGGTTGAAATTTTCAAATTTTCAAACTTTTCCACCGCTAGAGGGCGTAGTTATAGCTTTACAGAGATTCGGAAAGTGTATATCGTAATATTTCAGCAATACCTACCCAACACAAAAAGAATTTGTAATTTATCTGTAAACAAAAAAGTTCGATGTCTACAGACGGACAGACAAAACGACAAAGCGAAACTAACACCTCGATTTCTTTGAAAACGAGATAAAAATTATTTTGATTTCAATGAAGGGGACTTTAAAAGTAATACTTGATTAATATGGGGATAAGAAAATAATTCTTGATATAAGAAGGTTTCGGGTTCAAAACTTTCAGAAATATTGGTGTAGTCTTTCCCTCTGCGATATATAATATCTTCTGGTGTGTGAAGAAAGCACAAAAGTGGTCTGATCAGATACTCAAGTTCAGAAGGTTGTGTGAGATTTGTTTGACTCACAGTAGAAGGGGTTAGTCAAGGCTGGTATGTATCCAGCATTGTTGCCTTAATGATATGAATATCTAAATATTTACGTGATTGTGTGGCTGCAATACATACCAGTAATTGACTTCTGACAGGGTTCTACCGAACCAAATAGTTTAAGTTTAGTTTTAAAAGCATTTCCAATTCCAGCAAAAAATATATAACGTCTGATAAAATCTAATCGCACATCCTGTTGATTTTAAGGTATAATGCTTTTATTTATTGTTTTTCGTTTTTCTCTATTTCTAAGAAATTGTTTTAAATCTTAATAACAAATTTCTGGCTTTAAAATATATTTTCATTACATAATTGGAAAGTATTGCGATGATGTTATTACAATGAACTGCTGAATACAGAAAAACACTTCCTTCAAGATTGTAAATAGGCAACATCAGGTAGCACATTGTACTAAATTCTGTTGGCTACTCTCTGTAAATTTTTGCAGATTAAAAATTTTAAATTAAATACTCAAGCTTCTTAGATTTAATAAAATAAAATCAAGCTTGCAAATAGGAATGAAACAGGGTTGGATTGTTTTACCTCTGAGTAGTACTATTTTTTTTCACACAGTGGGCTAAATGTCCAGATCATAAGAGTTCAGAGTTGGGTAGGGGAAAGGGACCTACTGAATAACTATCAGGAGAGGGATGTAAGCCTCTCGTCAAGGCCATATAGCGTGTTCTTAAACATGCTCAGAGCATGTATTCTCGAGAGCATAGCTTCCAATGTCATGGGCTACCTTAAACATGATTCCAAAAATAAGGGGGGATATGTTTGATGTTTATGAGTCATGTATCAAATAAAAGTTTTGAAGATAAATGTTTTTAGTGACAAAAAAATTAAAAATTAAAAAATACCATCTTCCTGTAGGACTCTAAAAAGTAGAAAATAAACCTAAAACATATCGATGGTGCAATAAGTCACTGAGTTGGTATTCACTTCAAAGGAAAATAGGGGGGAAGATTTACCTATTTAACAAGATTGCCGGTGTCCTATCTCCCTTTGAAGTGAATACGAACTCAGTGACTGATTGCACCATCGATATGCTTTAGGTTTATTTTTTTACTTTTTAGAGTCCTATAAGGAAGATGTTTTTTTCTTTATTATTTTTAATTTTTTAAAAATTTTTAGTACCGAATTTTAATATTTTGAATAATATTTTAATATAGTAATAATAAATTAATCATTTTAGTAATAATTGTATTCATGGCTGTCTTAGAATAGGTTCTCTTAAGTTTAGAAAAACCTAAGAGAATTGGATTCACTTGTGAGTAAATTTCCTAATATTTCGACCTCTGATGGAGTCGTCTTCCGAGAAGGTTGCAGCTTTATTGTAATTTTCTTTCTTTCGTAATAATTATTGCCAGATCATAGGTAATCAAAATCCTTGTACATCGTTCATGGCGCCATCTGTTGACTGTATTAATAATCCTTCTTTTGCTTTTCCTTTGAATGCATTTTTTTTTCTATTTTAATTATTCTTTTTGTGTTCCAGTCTATTTTATAATTAGTTTTCTTATGTGTCTGTCCAGTTCTGTTTTATATTATTTGTTTCTTATTGTCTGTGGATGCGAATAAGTTGATGATCCCTGAATTAACATATTATTTCTGATTAAAAAATACAGTTATCAAAATCAGGATAAAAATTACTCAGGTGTTTTTTATTAATATTACTCAGGTAATTTTATTTATCATTATTTTATTTATATTATTTTATTAATATTACTCAGGTAATTTTTATTAATCCACATTTGCTATATTTAAATCGCTGAAATTGTAAACACCTAAGAAATTTTGCATTTCCGTGAGATTCCTTGACATTTACATCATAAAGATTTTTAATTTCAAAATACAGAATTAAATTTATCTGCACTTCATCCTAAACGAAAAAAGCAATTTTTTCTCAAGCTGAGAGAAGTGTACTTCTCTTTCGTAACTTTAATCTTGAAACCTTTGAAGAAAAGAGTAGAATTTGAAGTTACATTTAATGGACTAACTAAATTTTAAAGTTCTCTTCGTTCACTAATTTTTCTCATAAGCATTTTTATTGGTTGAAGAAAGTATACAAAAACATAAAAAATAATATTATGTTATTAGAAAATCCTAGCCTGCCTTCATCTTGACCATAATAATTTTATTTCTCCAATTTATTTTATCTGAGCTTTCTACAAAAAATAAAAGGTAAAAAAGTCTAAAATTAAAGAGGTTTTAAACAACTGAACCATTGCAGTTCTTTATAATCATAATTGATGCTAACAGTAACAAAAACCACAACAGACTTATCTCCAATTTGCTAAAAATTGTTGTAGACAATAAAGTGAAGAAATGTTTCGACTACCAAGAAAGATATCACTCTGAATTTAACGTCAATCAATTTTAAAAGAAACATTGTCTTGAGGAGGGTGGGATACGAATCCACGACTTCCTGATAACATGCCAGGTGCTCTGACCGCTGAGCTACCGACCACCGATCAAGATCTCCTCTAATTTATGAACTTTCTACCAACGGTACACAATTCTCTGTGTCTCATGAAGATGTCTCAACTGGTTTCAGCCTCAAGAAAATTGCCAAGCATGTCACGAAGTTGGCAAGTTTGTTTGTTGTGGAGTACACAGTTGAATAAATTAAAGAGATTTTTCCACGTATTTGTTCAACTATCAAGGAAGATATCACTCTGAATTTAACTTCGATAAAAACTGTCTTGAGCGGAACAATTTTTCCTCTAAAATTGCTCGATGTTAATTTCAGAGTGAGTCTTCCTTGATAGTTGAACAAATAGGTCGAACAATCTCTTCAATTTAAACAATTGTGTACTCAGAAATACTTACCATCTTCATAAATACTTGCCATCTTCATGACATACATGTCATTGTTTCTTGAGGATGAGAGCACCTGGGACAATATCTTCATGAGACAAAGAGAATTGTGTATTGTTGGTAGGAAGTTCATCACATCAATTAGAGGAGGTCTTGATCAGCGACCGGTAGCTCACCTGACATGTTATCAAGAAGTATTAGGTTCGTAATCCACCACGCAAGATAAATTTTTCTCTAAAATTGATTGACCTTAAATTCAGAGTGATACCTTCCTTGATAGTGGTAGACAAAATTTTATGATTCCTTTGCCTTTTTTATTTCAACGTTTAAATAGTTTTACATTGGATGCTGGTTAATGCGTCTACTTGATATTTAATCCACTTGTATCCATCCTTCGTATTTACAAGATTGATATTAGTATATTTCTTTTTTAAACATTTTGAATGTTCTGCGAAGAACAATTTAAAAAATAATTATTTATATTAAGTGTTTTAATTACATTCTTTTAATTTCTTTTTCATGCACTTTTTTTAACAAATGTATAAATTCTAAACATATTTTCACCAATCAGCGATCATCAGTCAACTATTTGGTAAAAAAGTTCTCTTTTTTTGTAAAAATCTCTGAGATGTTGCTTATTTTCAGACTTAATGAACTCTTCTTTTTGTTTCTTCTTGTCCACAAAAACAAAACTGGAGGTGGTCTGCTTTCGCTCCTCAGAAGCAGCAGCACATATGACAGAGAGTAAGAGACTCAATTTTCTTCTTTCTTTTGCCTCAGTGGTCTAAAGAGAAGCGTGAATGATGCACAAGAAGCCCTAGATTTCCGTCAATCCTTCCTCACACTCTGCGGCCAATAAGCTCCATTAGGAGCGAGGGGAACGAACACTTCAGCCAACTTGTGCAGCGGCACGATCTAGTCGCAGCTCTATTAACTTGAGCTGTACGAGCCATAATCCGTTCACCTCGAATGTATTGTACTTTACGGCTGACTAATATGAAGGGCAGATCCAAGATATGGGCCATAGCTATGAGTAGTATCATATACGATTTCGCTTTATCAGAGTAACGGTCTGTGTGTGGAAGTAATAGAGACAGGAAACGAGGCAAGTAATATCGCGAGCCACTCTCTCTTACTTCTGCGCTGCTTTCTTTATACGTGATAAACCTTTGCTTCCATCGTAACTGATGATTTATGCTCTGCTCTTCCAAGGGCAGAACTCGCAACAACTGATCAGAATCCACGAACATTAATTAAGATAAGTTTGAATCTGAGAATATATCATTGATTGATGCACATTGATCGTTTATATAAAATTGTAGAAAAGTACAACCCGATTATTGCCTTACTAAAAGGAAAATTTATATAAGCATATAGAAAAGAAATCAATCTAGTTCGAAACTTATTCGTTAACGTAATATGAATAATCTGATGAGCTGTAAATCATTAAGTCCACTTAAAGAAATGTTTTTCAGTAGTGTAGATATAACCACACCCTTATCTAGAAAAAAATAACGAGGTGTGGGAAAAAATTCAATTGATCCAGAAAAAAAGTAAAAGGTGAGGGGAAGAAACTGGATTCCCATTACCGTACATTTCATCCACTGTTTTAGAGGTCTCCGAAAAAGATTTCTTGAAAAATGCCTGAAATATATATACACAGTCGTATCAGAAAAATATGACCACCTACCATAGTATATGTATGGTAGGTAGTCATGTTATTCTGATACAATTGTGTATATACCCTTATTAACATTCTCAAACGAGAAAAGGGTATGCCTTTCACCCAGATCGAGTCCTGGATATAACTATAAGGTTAAAAAAGTATATTCAGATAATTTCAATATAACTTAATACGACTCTCTGTGATGTTACTCTACACGGGTTTTTAATTTTTTTTTCATATATCACAAAAATGCTTAGAAAAATTTTCCTACTAATACTAGGTAAATATGAATATACAATATATAATTTTGTTAATGAAAAAGAGCATTTTGAAACAAGGTATATGAATGAAATAGGTATTACTGAAAAATGAATGCTGGCACTAAATTCACGTACCCCTAACAGAAGCTGCGTGTATCTTGGGAATGTCTGCTATCATCATCATCATCATCATCATCATCCTCAAGCAGCCATGGGCTACGGAGGTCCAACCAAACCGTGCAATTTAGTTCTCCAAGCAAGTCTATCCTGAGCTGCATCTACTGCATCTGGCCACTGCACACCAATTCTAACAAGGTCCTGTTTGACATTGTCTGCCCACCGCATCCTAGGTCTCCCCTTCTTTCTGAGGCCTTTAGGCACACTGTTCATAACCCTATTCGCCAATCTATAATTATTCATACGGGCAACATGGCCAAACCAACGGAGTCTCTCTCTGCACAATATGCTGCTTAAAGGAGGTTGCAAACTCCTTTGCCTAATCTCATCATTAGTTACAAAGTTGAACCACCTAATGCCCAAGATACTGCGTAAGCATCTGGAATCAAAAGCATCTAGTTTCCTGTTATCTCGTTTACACAGCGTCCAAGTTTCACTACCATAACTAACCCTAGAAAGAACCAAACTATTATACAGTCTAATTTTAGTCTTTAGGTGTATACGCCTATTTCTCCACACTCTCCATAGGTTCTTAAAAGTCCCAGCAGCAATCCCTATTCGTCTGTTAATCTCATGCCGCACATCACCATTATCTGTTACATAGCTCCCAAGATAATTAAACTGTGACACCTGCTCAAGACTGCAACCATTCAGATTAACTGAATCACAGCCTGCCTGACCAATTTTCATCACTTTAGTTTTCTCTCTGTTTATAACCAAACCTACTCTACTACCAGTCTCATCAACAGCTCGAATGAAAGAGTTCATCTCATCAACATCATTTGCCAAAAGGGCTAAATCATCAGCATAATCTAAATCAGAAAATTTCGTATCTCCAGCCCATTTAAGGCCAAAATCTTTCCCTTGAAGTGAATTTCGCATAACATAATCAATAACCAAGCTAAAAAGAAAAGGAGACAAAATGCACCCTTGTCGAACACCAGAAGTAATGCTAAACCAATTGCTACAAGCCTTACCAACTCTCACACACGACTCAGTGTTATTATAGAGAGCTTTCATAATGTTAACTAACTTGTCTGGTATACCATATGATTGCACAATCAACCACAGATTATGATGATCAACAGAGTCGAAAGCCTTTTTGAAATCGACAAAGCTAGCAACCAAAGGTTTCTGAAACTCTAAACATTTCTCAAGAATCTGCCTAAGTGAAAATATCTGATCCACACATCCCCTACCACTTCTGAATCCACATTGCTCATCATGCAATTGACTGTCAACCAGATACTTAATTCTATTAAGCACAATCGTGGAAAGAACTTTACCTGGAACAGAGAGTAGGCTGATACCCCTATAGTTATCACAAGAACTGCGATCACCTTTTTTGAAAATAGGGATAACAATAGCTCTGGTAAAATCCTTAGGAACCATGCCTTTATCATAAAAGAGATTCAGAATTTCAGTCATCCAAGTGGTAACCGAAACCTTCCCAGCTCTAAGCATTTCCGTAGTAATTTCATCTACCCCTGGGGATTTATGAAGTTTAAGTTTAGAAACAGCCAAAATAACTTCAGATTGTGTTATAGGGCCAACATTAAAGCCACCAATGCATCTATCATCATTGCAAACAATGGGAGTAGAACTAACTACATTGTTTAGAACATCACTGAAATGCTCAGCCCACCTAGCCATGACAGAATCCTCCCCTTCTATAACCTTACCTTGTTTATCCTTCAATCTTTGTATGCCTGTCCGTTTCTACCACACAAAACATTAACTATCTGGTACAGCTCTCTGCTGTTGTGCTGTCTAACTGCTTCCTCGGCTTTGTCAGCCAAACCATTAAGCCAAAGATTCTTATCAGCAGCTAACTGATCCTTTACAAGTTTATTAAGGTCTCTGTAATGCTTTCTATTAGGACTAATAGGGTATTGATTAAGGGCAACACAACACTTTTTAAGTTTAAATTGCAACACACTTTTAACAAGGTAATGGTCAGATCCAATTTCAGCTCCCCTATATGCCCTGGTATTCCTAACAGAACTAGCCCATTTGCTGTTAATTAATATGTAATCAATCATATTCTTATGCAGCCCATCAGGTGAAACCCATGTGTACTTATGTATGTTGCGGTGTTTGTAATAAGTGTTAGTTATTCTGAATCCATTGAGTTTACTTACCTGTAGGAGACGTTGCCCATTGCCATTGCAGCTACCAATACCAAAAGGGCCTATTACTCCTCCCCAAAGGTCAGAGTCAGTACCAACTTTGGCATTGAAGTCACCAAGAACAAGGGTAATATCTCCTTTCTTGACAGAATTCAAAATATCCTGAAGTTGTTCATAGACAACTCATATTTATTGTATTCTGAATCTACTCCAATTTTAGTGTATAATAATGATATAATTTTTTGAATCAGAACATGAGTTATCTGACATGAAAATAATAAGTATGAACAAAAGAAAAGAGATGTGTTGAAATCCAGAAATAATGACATAGAGAAGTTGGATTGTTTTACCTCTGAGCGGCACTTTTTTGCACACCATGGGCTAAATGGCCAGGTCACAAGGACTCCAAAGGCTCAGAGAAGGTTGGGGAGGGGACCCACTGGAACAGCTGTTGGGAGACAGATGGTAGCCTCCCGTCAAGGCCATCCAGCGTGTTCTTTAACGTGCACAGGGTATGGCTCTCCCACACACGGTGCCATGGCTCAACGTCCCATCCGACGGACGGCAGCCTTTTAAAGCCCATCGGTGTCCCCTACTGACCGTGGGCAGGGCGGGGAAATTTTGCGGAGATAAATCTCAACGCTGACCCAGCTGGGACTCGAACCTGAGAACTACAGATTACGAGCCTGGCGCGCTACCGACTGAGCCCCCCCCCCCCCCTAGAGAAGTGATTCCCAAGCTGTGGTAAGTGTACTACAAATGGTCCACGAAGCTTCTGCCAGTAATACTTAAGTTTAATACCAGCATTCTTTCACTAACGAATTTGCACGACATTGTAGCATGATAAATGCAAGAATATAAATAATATTGCAAGATTACCTATTTTATTCATATACCTTGTTTAAAAATGCTGTTTTTCGTTATCAGAATGACGTTTTGTAAGTTCATATTTATATAGTCCTAGTACAAAAAATTGGTATATGTTGTGTATACAAAAATAGAAGTTTAGAACCGCTGTCAAAGCGAATTGTTTCAAATAATCACAACTTTCACTAATACTGAGCTTAATTACGTTAAATGGCTCTGATTTCATATGAAAATGTACCACGACTGATTGCATCCCACGACGAATAAATTGTGGTGACGGTATATGTGGTTCAATATTTATAAGCATACCGTTTCGAGACACAAGCCTGAGATATGCCGCCGAGAACGGAGAGGTTTCGATAAAAGTCCATCGTTGTCCTTTCCAACGCCCAATATTCGGAGTCACAAATTATAAAGTTATGCAAAGCCAGAGGATTTAGAATTTCTCGAAAGGGCAACTATGTGGGGAAGAAATGCATAGGAGACGAACCCGCGTAATAGATTGCAAGTACATGAAAAAAAATTGAAGAAAGCCCAGCACCACAGATGTTATCAAGAAGATCCGCAAATTAGTCAGTGGATAAAAAAACCCTACAATCCAGAGAACTGTCGCCAAAGCCACTAAGATGTCCCACTCAACTCTCCACATTATCATCTGTCACAATCTTCACTTATAGGGCACATATATATATCCCTTGTCCACAAGTTGCTGCCTCACCATATAACGGAACGGCGTACCAATTGACACAAGTCGTATGGAAGTTACCTGGAGGGCGACAAGCGGAAAAAATGTGACCACATTGGATGAGGGATACGTCTATTTAGACAACTGAAACAACTCTCAGTCAGTATATTACCGACCAACCGACCAAATACCTATCATAAGAAGTACAGAAAATGTGTCGAAAGTTTTCCTATAGGTTTCAAGGTGATTGCTGGGTACAACCTTGACAGAAAGGTGCATAGGGTGGAAAAGAACTCCAAAGAGACATCTGTCTAATGTCAGATAAATGTCCTGGAACCAATATAAGGTACAAATTGCCTGCTTTGTATGATACGAACATCAACACCATGTGATTGAATCAAGACAAAGCGTCGAGTCATACTTCAGTATCTTCGCTAGATATCTTCAACGGATGGGAGAGAAAACGAGAATCCACGATATTCCATTCCAGGACATTCCTGTGAAGTTACGTCCATGGACTTTGGTGCAATTGGACTCTTGAAATGGAATCTGTATAAACTCGACAGCTGAGTGTTTATGTATTATGGAAAACTTGTAAAGAGGAATTTAACCGATTAGACATGACAGTGCTTCGCAGATGCTTACTACAGTGGAAGGTATGTTGTAGGGCAGTTGTTGCATATCAGGCACCAGATCGAGAATGATCGATGGTGGCGTAAAGGTATGTATTATGAAAACTGCACCATGTAATGTAATCAACTAGAGTAATCGATGTTTCTCATGATAAATTCGATATAATTGGACAGTACTGAATTTCTATTAACCAAATAGCCTGTTAATGTTCCCAACAGACATTTGGCCAAGCAACAGGACTTTAGTACACAAATATACTTAAATTTAATTAAATTTAATTACACAAAGTTCTCTTTAATATTTTCGTTCACTCTACCGTCGAGGTTGGTTTATTGTTACGACTTCGTTTTACGACCACTTTCGTTTTACGTCACCTCGTCCTGCTACACCTCTCTCAAAAACAAAAGACAGTTGTATATTTAAAACCTAATTCAGTTAACCTACTTTCGTTAATCCGTGTTCAGAATTAACCACGTTTCGTTAATTTAAACCTGTCTGTTATTGAACCCCCATCAAATTACCGTTTTACCACGCTAAGGAATGCAGTTATTTTCAAATATTCAGTCTTTATTTTTCCGTCGTAGGACAGATAATGTTACAAACAACTCTAAAGAAAATTTATAGAAATTGTTACTATTGATGCCACTAACTAAGACCAAGTACCAAAATGCCACAGCCAAGCGCGTAATGCATTTGAAACAACTCACAGAATATCATGAGGCTGGCAGGTGAAGGTAACAGATTGTTTCAAGAATTCAGTATCACGTGCAGCAATGAGACAGTATCAGCTAGGAGATTCATCAGCAGCAAACTGTTAGACGGATGGAACTGATTTTTCAATTTAAGACAAATTGTACTATTGCATATGCATATTTTTGCTATATAGAGTTAAAAAGAGAACAATGCATTTGAGTAGAATACCAGAGAAATCTGAAGTACAAGTAGGTCTTACAATTACACTGCAAAAATGATTATTTCAAACGAAATTTGAAAGTTTACTTGCTTATAATTATTTATATTAGAATCTAATAATTCTTGAAGAAAATGGTTTTAACTCGGGGAAAGAAGTTACACTTCTTTATTTTTCACATTCTGAAGATGACGACATCAAGTTGATACAGTATCTAACATTTACACTAAAAATAATGGCATGATCAAAGGAAGGCAGGGTCCTTAATTTCATTGTAATTATGACAATAAATTATTTGTTAATTCTTGAAATTTAATTCTTAATTGTTACAAATTAATTTTTGAATAATTTTAAAATGATGGTACATTTGCTAATGGGTTTTAAAACTATCTTATTGTTGAAGCAAATTATATTTTTATGTTCAGTACTGTAGCCCGAATTTTAGGAATAGGGATATTTCGAAAACGTTTATTAATACTTTTTGTTAATTTAAAGTCATGGGAAAGTCGTGAAGTAAATTGATATTCCATCCTATTAAAGATTATGTTTAAATTTAGTTACAAATAAAATTTGTATTTGATTTCATTTGCGATTTTCAGCATGGATTTAAGGTTTTGTAAATTGCATATTTTTAATGGATGACCAAATTTTGGCATAAATCTAAATTTGAATTAAATTCTCTTTAAGTTATCTTTAAAGGTTTATCAATAATTCCAAAATAGAAACACAATGAAGGTGAATTCTTTTCGTTCTACATCCATATATAATTCTAGTTATGTATTCTTTATATGTAGTGGTAAAAGTAGGTTGGTACAGTTGGTCAAAAAAATATTCGAACGCTATGGTTGATTACAGAATTCAGAAAAAATATCTGGCAACGATTTTTTAGAAATTAGTCATCTGAAAACCTTCGTGTCACGTGACACGAAGGCTGCCAGATCATTAATTTCTAAAAAAGTCGTTGCCAGATATTTTTTCTCAATTCTGTAATCAACCATAATGTCCGGATACTTTTTTGAGCGACTGTACGACATAATGGCAAAAAACTTATTTGCCGATACGGCGTATCGGTAAGACATTTTTCAGCAGTGGTGCAGTTAACGATTTCTTCTATACTTTAAATGCTCTTTCAATTGAGTATATAATTTAAAAAAAAAGGAATCCTTCATTTTAAGAAAAGTATATCTCGGTTTTCGGTTACACTATTACAGTTTAACTCTTTGGATAATAGAGTATTTGTAAACTGCATACTTGAGGTTTCATTCGTGCCGACGGGAATGCCAAGGTGGAATAATTAATGCTTTCTCCCTTTGAAAGCTTAGCAAGCATACTGGATAAAGAGAGCAGAACTAAACTGACAAAGGCGATTAAAATCAAAGCCATCTCTCGGGCGGTCATTCAAATGTTCACGGACAATGCACGTTAACATCCGCCTTTTCTGTGTGGGTTCGGTCTTAATTACCACTAGAGGCAAAACTGGCAAAACCGATTAATATTTTCAAAAACTTGCTTCAATTGTCAGTCAGGGCAGCGTCTTCGCCTAGGCAAATTAGGTACGAGCCTAGGGTCCGTAAATGTGATGGCCCTGGAATGAGTTCTGTGCGCCTCGAAGCGTATTTTATTATAGGAGCGCGATTTTGTTATTTTGTGACAAGTCAATTTGAGATTATGACACTTAAGACTGCACATGCAACAACTGAATCGGTCCCAATACCTTATCAAATCAAGTCAAAATTTATTACATTTGCATATTGTTATAAATTTAACGGATGGAAATTAAGCTTGAGTTCAAAAGAATAATAGTTAGCAACAATTATTCTAAAAAAGGTAATTTATTACAGAAGTTTGAATAAAAACACAAATATAAAATAAATTCAACTAACTCAAATCTTTATCATCAACAATATGAAAATAAACCATCAGAAGAATATAGCACTTTATCACTATTCTTAAAATCAGTTGTTTCTTTATAATTCTTATATATTTACTCAAAGCATAAAATAAGGCTTTTTACAATACTCAATAAGTGGCCTAATCATATTTGCGAATAGATCTGTAATCTACCAAGAATAACCTTACAATTCCTTAAACAAACAAAATATAACTATATACCAAATGACTTTCTTCTACGATTCTAGTCATCAAGTACTCTAAAACTGCAGCTAAGTATATTGTTTCTCAGATCCAATTCTTTTCAGACGTTTGATCACCACGGATAAAACGACGAATTCTTGATTTTGCTTCCTAGTTTACTAACAAGATTCACATTAATAAATTATTTTATCCTCCAGCGCACACACCAGATAAAATAATTTTCATGTACTAACGCGAACAAAGCCAAATATGATTAACTTTCTACTTGACCTTATTTCCTCCAGGAAACTTAATCCTTTCTGGGCTTTGTTAAGTTATGAGTTCTAATAGTCTATCTAATTCACTGGTGACGTGATAATTCACCAAAAAATTGTGCGATCCTCACTAAACCTTTTCATGCAACCAGTAAAGTAATGCCGAGTGAATGTGAGTGCCGTGCAAATTAGTCTAGGTTGCGTCAATTTGCGCAATCGAATAGCGCCATTAAAACGGGTGTTTTGGGGTGGATCTTTATTTTGTGTTAAAATGTGAGTAAAGAAATTCGAATTAGACATTTTGTAGGAATGTCCTCGAGACATCATTTGCCAAATGAATTGCGGTGGAGAGACATTGGCCGGCTCGAAACTCCGGACCTACTCGTACTTGATGACAAAGTCAGTCAGATGTAGCACGATGACATCATTTTAGCACGATGACATCATTGATGTCCTCGAGACATCATTTGCCAAATGAATTGCGGTGGAGAGACATTGACCGGCTCGAAACTCCGGACCTACCTCGTACTTGATGACAAAGTCAGTCAGATGTAGCACGATGACTGAATGTGAGTCCTTCTGGTCCATAGACTGTGGAATCAATTTCTTAGCATGAATTCCGCGTCTCGGAGGTTTAGCCGAGGTAGGGCTAGAGTTACGACCACTCTGCAAGACCGTTATCTGCGATTAACAGCAAGAAGGAACAGGACGTCTACTCCCTCGCAGCTACGATCCTCTCTTGCAGAAGCCACTGGGAGGGTTGTATCAGCTTCTACTGTTCATGAGGGAGGTCTATACGCTAGAATAGTAATCAAATTACTAATTTGTATACCCCTCACGTACTGTGTACGAACGTATGTTAACTGGACAAAAGAGCAATGGAGATCCGTACTCTTCACAGATGAGTCCAGATATTGCTTGCAGAGTGATTCCGGACATTGATATGGAGAGAACGAGGTACCCGCTATCATCCTAGTAACATCCGTCAAAGAGACAGTTACGGCGGAGGTAGCCTGTGTGTTTGGAATAGCATTTCCTTAGGTGGACGCACAAACCACTATGTGTTGACGAGTGGGAACCTCAATGCTCAAAGGTATAGAGATGGCATCCTGGACCCTTATGTACATCCTTATGCTGGTGCAATAGGTGAAGCATTCATCTTACAAGCCGATAACGCTCGTCCACACAGAGCTCGACTAGTGGAACAATACCTTCAAGAGGAGATCATTATGCGCATGGAATGGCCAGCTCGATCTCCGGACCTAAATCTGATTGAGCATGTGTGGGATGCTCTAGGGAGACGTGTTGCTGCCCTCAACCCACCAAGTGAAACAAAGGGGGAGATTATTACTACCTTAAAGTAACAATGGTCTTTACTCCCTACTGAGCTGATTCACATCATAAACAGTAATGGAACATCGCTGTCGTGCCTGCATTGCTGTAAGGGGCGACCACACTCCTTATTAAAGAACTTTGCCCATGCATTCTGACATTTCATTTTTGGACAAGTTCCTGTAAGTGTTATTTTTTGACGAAAAATGTTTCTAGTGTAAAATATTCAATGCCATTCTGTAACTAGCATTGTAATTCACGTTTTCATCAAATTTCTTTAAAATCATTCATATAGTTTTTTGCTTATCATACTTTTGTGAGTTTTCTTTAATTTATGGAAACCAGTGTATAATCCTTTTACAGCGAGATCCAACTGAAACTTGGTTGGGGGGGGAGAGCACAAATAATTTTGGTCTGTTCAAATTATGGGCTCATTCCTGTATGAGAAACCATTCTTTCCAATGAAGTAGTTCGATTTTTAAACGTATATACCCTTGATGTTCTTTTATCCTAGTTCGGCAAGCTCTTTTTGTTTTGCCATAGTAGGGCTTATTCTTATTGCTTCCGTCGTCGAATTGTTGTCGAGTTGTTGCGAAGTCGAATTTTATACAGGTACAGTCGCTCAAAAAAGTATCCGAACACCATGGTTGATTACAAAATTCAGAAAAAAAAATATCTGGCAACAATTTTTTAGAAATTATGATCTGGCAACCTTCGTGTACTGTACACCAGGTTGCCAAATCACTAATTTCTAAAAAAATCGTTGCCAGATATTTTTTCTGAATTCTGTAATCAACCATAGTGCTCGGATACTTTTTTGAGCGACTGTACCACACAGTGATAGAGATACGCTCCCTAGCATCCTCTCTACCTCAACTCCTTCAAAACGGTGTTAGAAACTTCTTAGAGGAAGAACAGTAAACTTATAATCATTAAATTTTCCAATTTTAGTATTAATTTTGTCAGTAAAATTTAAAACAGCTTTTTACTTGTGCAATGGTGTTATCCTTTTTCCCTGTCCCTGCCTAGCTAGTGGTTAGCGTATCTTACTACTAAGAACAGCTGGGCATGTCCTTGTGTAAGTGTTTGTATGCTGTTTGAGAAACCAGAAAAAGCCTAACATAGTTTCTAGGTTAGCTCCGTCCCTTGTGTAGGGAAGTACCTTCTTCCTTAAAAAACAATATACGCAAAAAACATTTTTAAAACCTTTCATCATGACGAAAAATGTATTCAGAATATTTACAGCGGATTTACAAAAGGATAATATTTGATTAAGATAAGTCGTATTATATTATGCTTCTTTACAGTGTTATGATGATGTTAATTCTTTTTCGCAACTATTCACTGTTTGGAGTAATACTCTCGACATAATTTTATATTTATTATTATACCTTATTAACTTTTTTTTTTCATTTGCTTTACTGTTCATAATTAAACTGTATTTTCAATTTTTTCCCAGCCTTTCTAAATTATTCACATTTCTTTTCAAACATCCGATATTTCGACGTTTCCAAGCCATTATAGAGGCCGATTACTCGAAGTTCCACTGTACTATGATATCCATATTATCAATAACCACCTAAGGGATACTGTCGCCCTGGTAATGATGCCAAGTAATACCGTCATTTCTTTTTTTCAAGTAAGGAAGTGCTTTTACTGGTTTCTCATACAACATACAAACACTTACACAAGACATGCCTGCTGGGTTAATAGTCAAGTTCGCTAATTAGTCCAGGAATGGGCTAAAAATGGCATTTAGTGACGAACATTTTAAATCTTTATGAATAAGAAAGTCTAAAAAATATAAATTGAAAATTTTTAAAAATACCTATCTTCCTGTAGGGCCCTAAACCGTAGAAAAACAAACCTAAAGTATAACGATGGTACAAACGGCGACTGAGTTCGGATTCACTTCGAAGGATGATAGGGCGCTGACAATCTTGCTGAGTAGGTAAATCGGCGCCCCATCTTCCTTTGAAGTGAACACGAACTCAGTGACTGATTGCACCATCGATATGCCTTAGGTTTATTTTCTACTTTTTAGAGCTCTATAAGAAGACAGGTATTTTTAATTTTTTAATTTATATATTTTTTGTCACTAAAAACTCCTACCTACCAAAACATTGATCTACGAATCATAAATTTCGAGCACATTTACCCCTTTTTTGGAATCAGTTTAGGTAGACCACCATTGGAGACATCCCAGGCTTTAATTTGAGATACTACTCGTTAAAGACGACCCGCGCGAAAATCCGTCCCCCCACATTTTATCATGGGGGAAATAGTGGGGTGAAATTCGAAATAGTTAGCGACAGTCGTTATATAAGCTTTGCTATGACACCTAATTCATAACTGTAGCCCTCCCGTTCCGTTGATATAGTAAGACATTCAGATTTACCATTATTCGAGAGGGGGGTGGGGAGAAAGCATGAGGGTCAATGTTCATGGAAATCGTGGGAGTCTAAGACACTCCCGCGTCACAAGCTTTCATTCGACTTATAACTCGTTACTCGCATTCAGGAGATTTGGCTTAAGCATAGTTTGCACACTACCCCTTTTCAGGGGTGAAGAAAACACGGAGGGGTCAATTTTTATAGCCTATAACACTCCCCGCGTCACAAGCTTTCATTTGACCCATAAATCATTAAGTTTCTGCATCGCGCTCGAAAGATATGATGGAACAACTTTTCGTGAAATCTACAAACCGACCAATTGACCAACCGACAAATGTCAAAGTCAAAAAGAATAGGAAAATAGGTAATAATAATAATAAAAAAAATAAATTAAATTATATACAGTGACTGGAAAAGATAATTAATGATATATATGTAAACCTCTAGGAGTCAAATATATGATATAATAATAATGATAAATATGATAATATAATTAATGATATATATGTAAATCTCTGGGAGTCAAATATATGATATAATAATAATGATATATATGATAATATAATTAATGATATATATGTAAATCTCTGGGAGTCAAATATATGATATTATAATAATGATATATATAATAATATAATTAATGATATATATGTAAATCTCTGGGAGTCAAATATATGATATTATAATAATGATATATATGATAATATAATTAATGATATATATGTAAATCTCTGGGAGTCAAATATATGATATTATAATAATGATATATATGATAATATAATTAATGATATATATGTAAATCTCTGGGAGTCAAATATATGATATTATAATAATGATATATATGATAATATAATTAATGATATATATGTAAATCTCTGGGAGTCAAATATATGATATTATAATAATGATATATATGATAATATAATTAATGATATATATGTAATTCTCTGGGAGTCAAACATAGTTGTCTATCTCTCTAGGAGTTGTATAGCAATAAAACCACGTCTGATCACCTGTGACAATGTTTGTGAACCATTTGGGGCCATTAGGTTCTAACATTGCCAGCATCTCCTTGAATGAATCGACTCTAGCCCTTTTTTGGTGTTCTGTCAGTTAGTGGGGCACCTACTTATTTGACACAAATCTTTCGGAATTTTAAATGCTGATGAATAATTTTTTCCACATTGTCAATCGATTCACTGACATATAAACTTATTATCTGTAAGGTGATGTGTGGGTTTCCCTTAATGAGCTCATGAACAGCAGCCGTGGTTCTTCGTCCATCCGCTAACAGTGCTTTGTGAATAGGCATGATCGCCATATAATAAAAAAATAAATAGCTCCTCAAACAGCCGTTTGCCATAGAGGTTTAACAGGAGTCTGTCAGTTTATACGCTATAGCAGAAAGTATGTGAGGATGGCGGAACATCAGCAGAAAAACGACGCAGACATTGACAACCCAAGTTCCTTTGATCAGTAGCCAAGGGCGTTAATCACTCGGCCATATACTTGTAATAAATCGGCATGAATTTTTTCCGTGTCGTCCATAAGCTGCATCCTGTGAAAATGTAAAATATTTCTTCGTCTTTAATATTCTCCATAGCAACGACACACAGATTTTCGCACACCAATCTTTACGCGCCGCCAGCGCAGAGAGAAATGATAATACGGCCTTTGTTTTTAACACGTAATGATAAGTTTAGACAAGCTTTCGAACAAGTCGTAGCTCGGGACTTCTCAGGAACGAGTGCAAATCTACAGACACGTGTCAAGAACTTTTTTCTCCCTCCATAAATAGTGGAGGTAATTTTTGATACGTATTCGGTGAATGATCTATCGAGATTTTATACGAAAAAGTAAAGAATGATTTCAAAATAATTGGTTATTTTGTTGATATTGATTAATAACGTTTGATATTGTCAGAAGAAGCTTATTAATTATAAGGACGAAAGCAAGATATTTAATATGTTTTTAATTATAATAAAGAAAATTACAATTATAATAAAAATATTGCAGAATCTTATATTAGTTATATAAATTTCGAAGAATCGAAAGCAGAAATTGAAAATTTTTAATGTTTTTCAAAATCAGATCTAAAACTGCCTCAGAACATGTTCGCGATATAAAAATTATTTCATCATTTCCAAATGTTGAAATGAAGATTATTTTCAGATTTGCCAATGAGTAACGCTGAAGACATTTTTATACCATAAAGTGTTAAATGTTATTCGCGATGTACACTTGAAGAATTGAGTGATCTGGAAATTTTATACATAGAAAACAAAAATGCACATACGAAAATTAAATGATGATGAATTAATTAACGATTTTAGCCAGTCGAAAATTCGAAAAAAATGATAATAATGCAAATAAATAAGGTTTTATGTTTATAGTACACTTCAGGAAAAAAATTTCAACATCTTGAAGGATTAATGCCATTTTATTGAATCGCAGACATCTGTTACCATACACTGAGATGTGCGATTGATAACATTATCAAAAAATATGTAAAATCACCACTTTACCCCCGGTAAAGTGTATAATTAGTATGATACTGAATCGCCCCGCGCAACAATACATTCACTAACACGGCGGAGAAGGTTATCGTACAGCTCTATAATGTCCTCCTGAGGGATAGAACGCCAAATAGCTCGAAGTCGCTGTTCCATTTCAGCGACAGTGGTTGGCGCACCTCTTCGATGTTGTTGGAGTTGTCGGCACATCATGTACCAGACTTGTTGAATAGGTGAAAGGTCCGGCGAGCGTGCTGGCCATGGCAGTATCTGAACGTTTTGCTCATGTAGATACTATAGACTAATGCAGGTTCGTGTAAATACCGCAGACTAATGCAGGCTCGTGTAGATACTGCAAACTAATGCAGGCTCGTGTAGATACTGCAGAAATATGCAGCTGATGGTAAAAGGTTCCGTGCTGCTGAACATGTGGGACAGCCTGGCTGTAAATATATTGGTAACATACCGTTGGGCAGTTAGAGATCCCCTTATGATGACTAGTTCTGACCGAGATGTCGGACTAATGGCACTCCACCCAAAGACATCAGGTGCTGGAGCTGTGTGATGATGTCGTACGCACTGGGTGATATTTCTTTCCCCTGGATGACGGCGAACACGTTATCTACCGTCGTGCTGACCAAGACAAAACGAGATTCGTCACTAAACACCACGATACTCCACTCTTGTTCGTTCTAGTTCTATCTGGCGACACCACTGAAGACGTGCTAGCATGTGGGCAGATGTGAGGGGCAAATGTAATGCCGACGAAAAGCTCGTAATGAAACCTATAAATGCCTGTTAGCTATTCGATGTGTTATCTGTTGTAGTTGTTAACGTGTTAACGTGTAATAGTGTTGTAGTTGAAACCTTTGTAGTTGCGTTGTAGTCGCGAATCTGTCACGCAATGCCATGCATCGCAAATGGCGGTCCTGTCGCTCCTGGTGATACGTCGTCTTCCTGATCCTTGTCGTTGTGTGTTGGATCTTTCTTGAACCCACTGGCGCCATATGTGTACGATGGTGCTGGGATTGCACCAACAAGGTTGGCCATATCTCTATACGACAAACCAACTTCTCTAAGGCCGATGATTCTTCCAAGCTCAAAGTCTGTTAACTGTTGGAACGGTGTTGACGTATGCGTAAGGGAATCTTTAGCGGATTAGAACAACTTGCAAAAGTGCAATTGGCCTAAATTAGGTTCCTCTGGTAAAAAATAATTTTATATCGTGAAATCACCTTTTACGTTAAAGAAAAGACGACGAAAAGAGGATATTGAAGGAACCAAACATCTGTAGTGTTGAGTGCCATTACTCATTATAAACTCATTTACTAAGGAATAAGACCATCTGTTGGATGATACATTGCTCTTCTGCCAATGGATATATAATAAGCGAAGTAATATTGGGAGTATAGCAGAGCTTTTCAGTCGTCTGATGTAGAAAGTGTGTCCTATCTTGCAGCTCAACCAAGTTGTAGTAGAATAAGGTACATTTCTCCTTTACCAATTTGGATCGACGCCATACTCTGGTGCAATCGAAGTAAACCTATCGTTTCGGCTCCTGTCGACTCATAGCAGGTAAAAAATAAGAGAGAATTTAAATGTGTTCTCTGTCGTCTGATAAAGCTACGTAGGTAAACCACAATCAATAATTTCGTTTCTCGCCACACTCTGTGTGACGAAAGGAGCGTGTAACTCAAGCTCATGTGGGTTTCTGCCCTTTATATGTTGCAAAGTGAAAACAGTCAACAGCAACTTTATAAAATGAAGAAATGTTTAATATATAGTATTTTCAACTTTTTGTTTTCCTGAGGGAAAAAATTATGACGACGAATATCAGTTGAGGAAAGAAACAAAATGGTTTTGAAGTTAAAGCAGAAATATCCACAATGCGTTCTTCTAATGTCAAATTTTCATTCCAGTTTTGAAATTAGAGTAAAAGTTTGCATTTAACTACTTCAGCATCGAGGTGTTACATTATGGATTTTATATCGGATTTCGTAAGTTTCTTCTACAAAATTAATTTACACATTATAGTTTCTTTTTTCCTTTTTATTTTTTTTTTCTCTTTCGATTTGTTTTCTAGATATTTAAGGAAAATATTGCATACTTTGCGAATATTTCATTTCTATGACTTGTGTATGTACTTTGAGTATTGAGAATAAATCAATTATTATTATTATTATTTACGACATGGATTATCCCAAACTTCACGTTTCACTTTTCCAGTGTATTTCCTTAACCTCTGAAATAATTTGTGATATCTGTTTCACCTTTAACTAATTATCGAATCGTAGATATGTTATGTTTTTTGAGGTCTACATTGTTGATTACCTTCCAATACAAGTTTCACATTTTACATATTTTGACCATGGTACTGACAAAGGGACTCGGGTATAGGCCCCGGATACGCCATGGTTGTTTTTCTTTCTTGCATTGTCTTTCTGCTAAGTGGGTTGGGTTGGGTTGTTTTGTCTCTGAGCGGCACTTTTTTTGCACACCATGGGCTAAATGGCCAGGTCACATGAACCCCGAAGGCTCAGAGAAGGTTGGGGGAGGGGACCCACTGGAATAGCCACTGGAGCCACTGGAATAGGAGACAGATGGTAGCCTCCCTTCAAGGCCATCCAGCGTGTTCTTTAACGTGCACAGGGTATGGCTCTCCCGCACACGGGGCCACGGCTTCACGTCCCATCCGACGGACGGCGTCCTTTCCAAGCCCATCGGTGTCCCCTACTGACCGTGGGCAGGGCGGGGAGTTTTGCGGAGATAAATCTCTTTCTGCTAAGCGTTCGCCTTACTCACAAATTACTCTGTAGTATTAATTTTGCCAGCTCCATCTAAATTCCTATGTTAAGCAGCTGCTTAAGAGGAATTTTTTTTTCCTTCCGGTGGCTGAGTGTTTAGCGAACTTCACCTTTGATCAAAATGACCTGGGTTGAAACTCCGGAAAAAGCATGGATGTTTATTTTCCCTGTTGTTTTTCTGCTGTGGTCTCGTCTGCTTTACAGATCTTCTCTGAACGATATTAAACTGATATCATCCTGTAACAATTCTGCTGTAAGCAGGTGCCCCAGATTTTTTTTTACTTTAAAAAAAAAATTTGATTTTGAATAATTACGGCTGATCCAGAATTGCGTATTATTCCTTCGAGCAGTCACTAAACGAAAATATTCATAGCTATATTATGTAAATATGAGTTACCCCTCAACCACGGAAAACTTAAAATATCCAGCTTCATAAAATAATTACTTCCTTTCTGAAAAATTCAAATAGTTTTTGTTCCTTCATAAGATCAATGAAATATACTCAAATGATGAAAATATGTCCATGATTGTGTTCCATAACTATTCTTAATTAAACCGAACCCAAGATAACTTATATATTATGGCGAACTAAACATCTTTGACAGGAAAAGGAACGAGTTGAGAATGGAGCATTGAACTTTAGCCAAACGCTCCTTACTGCCCTCAGTAATTAATAGAACACACGACCTAGTTTGTTTTCTAACACTGGAAACTTACGAAGTTAATGACAGTTCATGTTAATGAGATTTTCCTCTGAACGGAATAATGTCGATGTTCCTCAACTCCATCAATCCTAAATATGCAGAATAATAAATAAGTTTAAGCGCGACGCATAAACTTCGGATAAAACAAGAGAAGAAAATAAGAAAAATCAGTAATAGTTAAAATTAATTAATAGAGCTCTAAAAATGTAATGATAGAGGAAGCGACAAAATTTCCATATAAGGAATGATTCGACACTTGAATTACGGCGCAGCAATTGCACATTGTCAGTATAATAGGTCGTAGACAAAAATCTTTTCAGGAGACTTCATCAGAAAGGTACAAATATTCTTGTACCGATTTTTTTATTCTCTTTACTTTCATTAGAATGGCAGTCTGTCTGTACTAAGGAAATATTTGGGTTGTTTCGCTATAATTTATGAGTGTTTTGTGTTCTACTGTTTTGCATCTGAGCTGCATTCTGTTGCACACAATGGAATAAATGACCAAGTCACAAGGACACCAAAAGCTCAGTGAATGTTGGAGCAAGGGATTTGACTCAATAGCTGTTAGGAGACAGATGGGAACCCATGTCTGTCTCCTAACAGAATCAAGGCCATCCAGCGTGCTCTTTAGCATGCACAGGTTATGACTCCCCTACAGACAAAGCTACACCTTAAGGTACCATCCGACGGACTGCGACCTTTCAAAGCCCTTAGGTGTCTCATTCTCATCGAGGACAAATCAGAGATAAATTTATGAGGAAAGCTGGTATTTTGCTGTCGTGAACTCTCTCCTTATAGGAAACCCACTAGGACTTTTTAATGTAGCACACTTACTTTGCTTTTCTGTAAGCAATCATCTTTATTTGCCCATTGTGACAAAAAACGTAATATCTTAACTGAAGTTCAACAACTTTTTAGAGTAGATACTGATGTCAGTGTATGATTTTAGGTCATTTTTGTTTCAATTTCATTTGGCTCATAACTTTGTGTTATTTTTTAATTCGAGATAAATGCTGATTTTGCTTATAAACGTTAGCTTTAATTGTCGACTTACAAATATAATTTGAATTTCTTTTAAAGTACTAATATCATGGCTGGATGGGTTGATCATTTCAGACAAGAGCAGAATAATATAGTTTGTTATACTCCCATTATTTGCAATGAAATTAGATAAATTAAATTGGCCTTAATATTCATTTGGCCTTATAATATGATCTGCAGTTAATTTGGCTGTTTCAAAAATAAGACTAAGTAAATCCCCAAAAGTTAATTAAATTACTACTGAAATGCTGACAGTTTGGAATGATTCTATTGCCCTCGCTATGTTGAATATTTTCTATGAAAAGAGATTGTTCGAAAGGATTTTACCATCGTTATTATTATCTATATCTTTATAAAGGGATTGGAGTTCTTGTAATAATTACTGGGGTGATCAGTCTATTTTCCTTTCCAGGTAAAAATCTTTGCATAATTTGATTAATAGAATTGAACACTTAGTTGATGTGCAATACCAAGACGAACAGTGTACATTCAGCAGTAGAAGTTGATGTGCAAGCTAGATTACTCTCTTAGGTTCTGGAGTAAAGTTTAAAGTTTCAAAACTGTGGCTACAAGATTTGCGCATTTCAAAACGTCTTTTGACTCTGTTGATCGGCAGATCGTATGGCGTACCAAATAAGTTAGTTAACATAATGATGTATCTCTATAATAACACTGAGTCATGTGTGACTGAGTGTCACTGAGTGTCTCTATAATAACACGAAATCATGTGTAACTTTTACTGTGGTAAGGTTTAAAGTTATTGATGTAGTATTATTACTGGATTTGGCAAAGGAGCATTTTATCTTCTTTTGTCTTTAGCTTGGTTATGTCAAATTGATTATATTAAGCGGAATTCACTGCAAGTTGGAGAATGAAGCCTCAAATGGTTTAGAGCAGTGGTTCACAAATTTTTCCAGTCCCCTTTGATAGAATTTTTGTTGCCTCTTTTACTGTGGAAATTGTCATATACACCGGTAACATTGATTAAAATAAGTTTAATTAAACAAGGAATTTTCTCACCACAGATTGATCCGGAATAGTATCTAAGGAAGATGAGAAGGCTGACGACTTTTTATTATATCGAACTGTGCAATAGTAAACTACATGAGTAATCCTTCGGAGAATACGAAAAACAATATTTCATATATATATATTCGATAGAAGCAAAAATTAATATGAAGGGGGTGCTGCAGTGTTGGTGTGAAGATATTCGATGCGCACATGCTAAGATAGTGCTAAACATTTTTCAGATGCCAGTTAAGATCAATCGCCTGTAAGATTTATGAAGCAAACTTTTAGGACTACCTATTAAACGTCCCATTCTGTTACAAAACTCTTTTTTGATGTTATAGAGCTTTGAAGTTAGCTTACACTGACATAAAATGGAAAGAGGTGGTCATATATTAATGAGCACTCAGTGTACAGACCAAAAAACAAAAAGTACGGAAGAGACAAGGTACAACCACCAGGTGGATGTTTATTTTATTCGTGTGACAATATTTTATTATTTTAAATATAATTCTTGAGAGCTGTGCGACACACTCCTAAGCTACTCCCGACTCCCAAAGGATCGACAAACCAACATTTTGCGAGTCTCTGTTTTAAATAATAAGGATTGTATTTTCGGGTTTTTCCATGTTATATATCCGAGTTTTTTACGTTGTATATATATATATAAATAATTTCCGGGTTTTACATGTTGTATATATAGCTCCGTTCTCAGGAGAGCCATACGCTATGTACATTAGAGAACACATTTGACAGGAGGCTTACTATCTATCTTCTAACAGGTATCCAGTGAGTATTCTTTCCCCAACGTTCTCTGAGCCCTTGGGGCCCTTGTAATCTGAACATTTAGTACATTGTGCGTAAAATATATGTCGCCTATATGTAATGCAATCCAAATCCATTGAAATGTAATCATCCTGATTGATTTTTGTGAATCCATTTCCCCGCATTCACGAAAGGGAGAAATAGCTTGCATATGAAAATAAAT
Source organism: Ryuthela nishihirai (assembly GCA_038380435.1). Taxonomy (NCBI): domain Eukaryota; kingdom Metazoa; phylum Arthropoda; class Arachnida; order Araneae; family Heptathelidae; genus Ryuthela; species Ryuthela nishihirai. The sequence continues at coordinate 16,184,342 of JAWZYU010000001.1, read as the reverse complement.
TAGTGATGTTAGAAAAGAGTGAAAGACTTTGTTTAAAAGTGAAGTTGTAACAGATATGAAGATATTAATTGGAAAATGAAAACAAGGAAATGAATGTGTTCTCTTTGAAGAAACGTTTAGGATTCAGAAAATTCCACCTTTGTTAGTATTCATTGTTACAGTTTAAATCATTTCACATCAATTTACTGCAAAGCGATTTACTCCGAAAATACGACTCAGTATAAAAACTAGTCATCAGGGAACAAATAGCAAAATCACAGAGCCCTTCTTGTCTTACATTGAGGGGAGGAGTAATTTCTTCTTCAGAGACCCTAAAGTAAAAGAAAGAGTTGATAACTGCAGTCTACTTAGCTTGGAGTGGAGTGAATGTTTAACAACAGCTACAATGCTGCTATGTACAGATCTAAGCGTAATGATCCGCTATCACCACTCACATTCCCACATCTCCACCAGCAAAATCCTTAAGTACGTACATTGCCTCTAGGATATCCTGCTAAGACCCTGGAGATTGCACAATGTTCCTCAACTAGTGGGCCGAGGTAAGATCCTTGTCGTACTAAGGATAAATGGAAAAGTTCATTTCCATCAGTGTGGCAAACAGTTTCTGATGTGTTTTAATTCCATGGCCTTCCTACAAATATTGACGGCGAAAGTTTGTCGTCGTCTTAAAAGGTGACACTACTGTATCACATGACTTATTTCGTACTATTTTGCAGCTTTAGGAATCGATCTGATGTGGTCATTAATTTCCAATTCAAATGATACACAAACAAGTCCTTTTCTAAAGAAAGCGACTTCCTACCATCTATTAGTATTGAGATATTTCAACGCATTTATTTACGATCAGTGTTTATAAAGTAATCACATTATCTAAGATCGTGATTAGACTACCAAATACCACGATACGATTCAAATGAAAATTTAATCATAAATAAACTTTGTTTTGTTCCAGTTTTTTTGAAAACACTAAAATTATAAGACCAGTTTCTTTGATTTTGGATTAGGACTTCAGAATTTCCTTCATCATTAAGGAACAATTATAATATAATAAATAAATAAATACCCCCACAAGCAGCTGCTTGCCACAGAGGCCTGACAGGAGCCTGTCAGTTTACATACCATATTAGAAGGTCTGTGAGGATGGCAGGACCTCAGCAGAAAAACGACACACAAATCCATGCCTTACCCGGGGCTCGAACCCAGGTCCCTTAGTTCAGTAGCCAAGCGCGCTAACCACTCGGCCATGGGACGGCTAAGGAACAATTAGGACTGGCAAAATTAGATAACTCTGCTGCCGGCAAGGGACTCATAGAAAACTAACCATGTAGTCAATATAAATTTGAATGAAATGGGAAGAATGGAAAAAGAGAATTTGAGAGAGAGAATGTTAGGGTTCGCTGACGACGAGCGAAAGGAAAGTAGAAAGCAAATGGAAGAACAGAGAATGGCTTCAAACAGACTGAATTAGGAGAATGGCTAACAGAAGGTAAAAGGAGCGGAAGGAACGAGATAAAGGGCTTTGAAATCGATAGCGAGGTGGACAAAGCTAATACTATTACCAAGGGGAAAAAAGTAATGGAAGAGGTTTCTATCAAAACCTTTTCATCACAGACAGAAATTAGTGATGTTAGAAAAGAGTAAAAAAGACTTTGCTTAAAAGTGAAGTTGTAACAGATATGAAGATATTAATTGGAAAATGAAAATAAGGATATGAATGTGCTCTCTTTGAAGAAACGTTTAGGATTCAGAAAATTCTACCTATGTGAGCAATAATTATTACAATTTAATTCATTTCACATCAAATGCATAATCTGTATAAAGGGATTTAATTTATCAGTCGAGTGGTTAGCGCGCTTGGCTATTGATGTAAAGAGACGTGGGTTAGAGCCCCGGGTAATGCAGGGATTTTTGTCTTTATGCTGAGGTCTCGCCTTATCCACAAGTCTTTTCTATGGGATATTATTGGTCTATAAATGGTAGCTAGGTAGTCACTTGACGGAGAGCTATGCACCAATTCCCGTGATGATGCATAGAGCCGGCCAGGCCTAGCACCTAATGTCCGACCTCATCTTCTCGAGTTGCACGCTGTTAGTACCTTTCAAAAGAAACTCTTATGAGCATAGTTTCTTTAAGCATCCCACTAACCATTTTCTCTCCATAGGGAGTTGGAATGTTACGACTCTGCACAGAGATTATTCTCTTGATGTTCTCACACAAGAATTAAACCGTTATAATTGAGATATTCTAGGCTTTCAGATGCCAGACACCAGATGGACAGATAAAGGTCAGATTCTTAAACATAATCTTAAATTTCTCTTTTCAGGGAGGAAAGAAAATAAGTTTCTACAAGGCGTAAGTCTGCTTCTCAGCAGACACGCTAGTGATGATCTTCTAGAATATTGAGTGCATTAATGAAAGGTTTCTTACAGCTAAATTTCAGACAAACATTAAAGACTTGAATGTTATCTGCTGTTATGCCCCCACTGAGAATGCCGATGGCGATGAGAAGGATAGGTTTTACTAAAACCTTCAGAGTAGTTTCAATTCTGTCAAGAAAGGAGATATTACCCTTGTTCTAGGTGACTTCAATTCCAAAGTTGGCACTGACTCTGACTTTTGGGGAGGGGTGATAAGCCCTTTCGGTATTAGTAACTGCAATGGCAATGGGCAACGTCTCCAACAGGTAAGTAAACTTAATGGTTTGAGAATAACTAACACTTATTACAAACACCGCGATATACATAAGTACACCTGGGTTTCACCAGATGGGCTGCATAAGAATATAATGGTTCTGTTAATGGGCTGGCAAGCTGAAATTGAATCTGACCATTACCTTGTTAAAAATGCCTTGCAACTCAAACTTAAGAAGTGTTGTGAAAAGGTTAAAAAAATTTACCTTTAATTCTGAAGCTGTAAAAGGCCCTGTTATATCTAAAGTTTACCATGACAGGTTACTTAGTCATTATCAGTCATAGTTTGCTTAGTACTGAAGCTGAGGAAAAATGGGACACCGTTTTAAACAGTTTTTTTTTTTGGAAACTAACAGTATTCTTTTAGGGAAAATAGGAGAAGAGGAGGCAGATTATTTGAGTGATAAGACACTTGAGTTCATTTCAGAAAGAAGAAATTGCAGGAATGTTCTTAATCAATACCCTACTAGTCCTAATAGAGATCATTATATGTAGCTTTATAAACGTATAAGGGATCAGGTAGCTGCTGATAAGAATCTTTGGCTTGATGGTTTGGCTGACAAAGCAGAGGAAGCAGTTAGACACCACAACAGCGAAAAGCTATACCAGATAGTTAATGTTTTGTGTGATAGAAAACGGAAAGTTTACAGGGATTGAAGGATAAACAAGGTAAGGTTATAGAAGGTGAGGATTCTGTCATGGCTAGGTGGGGTGAGCAATTCAGTGATGTTCTAAACAATGTGGTTAGCTCTACTCCCATTGTTTGTAATGATGATAGATGCATTACTGACCTTAATGATGGGACGGGGTTAGCTCAGTCGGTACCACCCCAAGCTAATAATCTGTAGTTCCCAGGTTCGAGTCCCAGCTGGGTCAGCGTTGAGATTTATCTCCGCAAAAATTCTCTGCCCTGCCACGGTTAGTAGGGAACACCGCTGGGCTTGGAAAAATCGCCGTCCGTCGGATGGGACCTTAAGCCGTGGCTCCATGTGCGGGAGAGCCATACCCTGTGCACTTTAAAGAACACGCTGGATGTCCCTGACGGGAGGCTACCATCTGTCTCCCAACAGCTGTTCCAGTGGGTCCTTACCCTCAACCTTCTCTGAGCCTTCGGGGTCCATGTGACCTGGCCATTTAGCCCATGGTGTGCAAAAAAGTGCCGCTCAGAGGTAAAACAACCCAACTCAAACAACCCTTAATGTTAGCCCTGTAACACTGTCTGAAGTTATTTTGACTATTTCTAAACTTAAACTACATAAATCCCCAGGGATAGATTAAATTACACCAGAAATACTTAGAGCTGGGAATATTTCGGTTACCGCATGGATAGTTAGTTAACATAATGAAAGCTCTCTATAATAACACTGACTCGCGTGAGAGAGTTGGTAAGGATTGCAATAATTGGTTTAGCGCTGCTTCTGATGCTCGACAAGATTGCATTTTGTCCCCTTTTCTCTGTAGTTTGGTTATTGATTATGTTATGCGAAATTCTTTGCAAGGGAAATATTTTGGTCTTAAATGGTTTAGATATTACAAACTTTCTGATTTAGATTATACAGATGATTTGGCCTTGTTGTCTAATGATGTTGATGAGATGATTTCTTTCATTAGGGCTGTTGATGAGACTGGTAACAGAGTTGGTTTGGTGATAAACAGAGATAAAACTAAAGTGATGAAAATTGGCTAGGTAGGTGGTGCTGAATGGTTGCGCCCTTGAGAAGGTGCCTCAGTTAAATTTTCTTGGGAGTTATGTAACCGATACTGGTGATGTGCGACATGAGATTAACAGACGAATAGGGATTGCTGCCGGGACTTCTAAGAATCTATGGAGAGTGTGGAGAAATAGGCATATACACCTAAAGGCAAAAAGTAGCCTGCATGATATTTGGTTAATTCTAAGGTTAGTTATGGTAGTGAAACGTGGACGCTTTGTAAAGAAAATAGCAGGAAACTAGATGCTTTTTTTCCTAGAAGCTTACGCAGCGTCTTAGGCATTAGTTGGTTCAACATTGTAAGTAATGATGAGGTTAGGCAAAGGAGTCGGCAACCTCCTTTAAGCAGCATATTGTGCAGACAGAGACTCCGTTGATTTGGCCATGTTGCTGTATGGATAATTATAGATTGGCGAATAAGTTTATGAACAGCGTGCCTAAAGGCTACAGAAAGAGGGGGAAACCAAGGATGCGGTGGGCATACAATATCAAACAGGATCTTGTTAGAATTGGTGTGCAATGTTTAGATGCAGCAGATGTAGCTCAGGACAGATATGCTTGGAGAACCAAATTGCATGGTCTGGTTGGACCTCCATAGCCCATGGCTGCTTGAGGATGATGATGAGAATTAAACTGAGAGGCTCCTGTCAGATCTCTGGCAAGCATCTGCTTGATGGGTAACTTATTTTTATCTAAGGCTCTTCCCCTACAAATTAAAACAAATATATTTTATTTATGTTATGTTGTATGTTTTTCTGTATTTGAAACAAATTGGGTCCAATGAGAGGCTTTGTTCATCTTTTGACAATCGATTGATGTTCTTCATTTCCGGATGGTGATTGTCTGCGTGAATTATATATTAAAAGCTGAAACATATATGAGAAGATTGCAGCATGAGTTAACGGAGTTCTCGTCATCTTCATTTTAATTTTGATTATCTTCTTTTCCCCATTTCAAGACATCTTTCCCTGTGATCCGACGAAACCGATTCGGGAACTGAAATATTAATAACACTTGATGAGTTTCGGTGAGATTGCGCACTTACTATCAAATGATATTTTTTAAGCAAGTCATTCAGTCACGAAATGAAAATTGACATAGGTTTTTGCTGTGCCATTAGAAATTGAAGTTTTCTCAAATAGTCTGGATTAAATTCAAAAGCTCTATTTTTATATCTGAAATCCACATGTCCCTGAATGATATGAGAGACAATTTGACGAACAATTTTATTTTTTCACTCAATAGACTTTAGTTTTCAGTGAACTTAGAGATCATTTTGTGGTCGTAAGACAGAATTGATGTCAATTATAGTAAATGTAGATTGGGTAAAGCTTCATACGAATTTGCAGTAAACTGTGGAAATTGATGTAATGTTTGCGATGCCAATTTTGATATTACTGTCATCTTAGCATTCCTAATCCTGTGAAATAGCATTTCTTTTACTCTGAGTTAACTTGTGAGGAATAAAGTGATTGAAGACAAAAATCGAGAAAACTGTAAACGCTGTGTTGATTTATTGCATTCTCTATGCTACGATGTTTAAATACAATTCACAATAATCCTATTACTAATTAGAAGATTAATTAGGGAGTAATTAATGCATTTACAAATGTGTAACATGGAAAAAAACATAGTAATGACATAGGCATTAAGAAAGAAAAATATCTTCCAGCGTAATAGTCAATTATACGAACAGGAGCAGCAGCCAGGGGTTGTCTATAACGAGATAACATAGTGGAATATTTGCATCACTATTTTGAAGAAAAGAATAGATCTAGGAAAAAAATAGATATATGGAGAGTGGTGGTTGGGTAGTGTTAAAGGACTAGATTGAATCTGATAGGATTAAAAAGCCTTTCAGGTAGAGTTTTATAATTTTAAGTAATTTTTCTTTTTTCTTTTTTTTTTTCAAGACCTTTCAACATACGTGTAATATACATTTTGATGCCACTTTATTAAATACAGTGACATATTATGTGAATATTAACTCAGGTATAGAACTCATCATCATAATCCTCAAGCAGCCATGGGCTACGGAGGTCTAACCAGACTCTACAATTTAGTTCTCCAAGCAATATCTGTCCCGAGCTACATCTACTGTATCTGGCCACTGAACACCAATTCTAACAAGGTCCTGTTTGATATTGTATGCCCACCGCATCCTAGGTCTCCCCCTCTTTCTGAAGTCTATGGACACACTGTTCATAACCTTTCTCGCAAATCTATAATTATCCATACGGGCAACATGGCCAAACAAACGGAGTCTCTCTCTGCACAATATGCTGCTTAACGGAGGTTGCCGACTCCTTTGCCTAACCTCATCGTTACTTACAAAGTTAAACCACCTAATACCCAAGATACTACGTAAGCATGTAGAATCAAAAGCATGTAGTTTCCTGTTATCATGTTTACAAAGTGTCCAAGTCTCACTACCATAACTAACTCTAGAAAGAACCAAACTATTATACAGTCTAATTTTAGTCTTTAGGTGTATACGCCTATTTCTCCACAATCTCCATAGATTCTTAAAAGTCCCGGCAGCAATCCCTATTCGTCTGTTTATCTCATGTCGCACTTAATCAGTATCTTTTACATAGTTCGCAAGGTAATTAAACTGCGACACCTGCTCAAGACTGCAACCATTCAGATTAAATGAATCATAGCCTGCCTACCCAATTTTCTTCACTTTAGTTTTCTCTCCGTTTATAACCAAACCTACTCTAACACCAGTTTCATCAACAGCTCGAATGAAAGAGTTCATCTCATTAACATCATTTGCCAAAAGGGCTAAATCATCAGCATAATCTAAATCAGAAATTTTCGTATCTCCGGACCATTTAAGGCCAAAATATTTCCCTTGCAGTGAATTTCACATAACGTAATAAATAACCAAACTAAACAGAAAAGGAAACAAAATGCACCCTTGTCGAATACCAGAAGTAATGCTAAAACCAATTTCTACAAGCCTTACCAACTCTCACACACTACTCAGTGTTATTATAGAGAGCTTTCATTATGTTAACTAACTTGTCAGGTATACGATATGATCTCACAATCAACCACAAATTATGACGATCAAGAGTGTCGAAAGTCGTTTTGAAATTAACAAAGCTAGCAACCAAACGTTTCTGAAACTGCAAACATTTCTCAAGAATCTGCCTAAGTGAAAATATTTGATCCACACATCCTCTACCACTTCTGAATCCACATTGCTCATCTCGCAATTAATTGTCAACAACATTCTTAATTCTATTAAGAACAATCATAAAAAGAACTTTACCTGAAACAGAAAGTAGGCTGATAGCCCTATAGTTATCACAAGAACTGCGATCAACTTTTTTTAAAAATAGGGACAACCTAGCCATGACAGAATTCTCAACTCCTATAATCTTATTTTGTTTATCCTTCAATCCCTGTATACTTTCCGTTTTCTACCACACAAAACATTAACTATCTGCTACAGATCTCTGCTGTTGTGCTCTGCTGTTGTCAGTAGTCCACACTAATCTGGCAGTCCTCCATTTTCGTTCATTTCCACAAGAGAGTGTCTCTTTTGAAAGTTCTAACGGCCTGCACTACGAGAAGGCAGGTTGGACATTAGGTACTAGGCCTGGCCAATTCTATGCATCATCACAGGGGATTGATGCATAGCTCTCCTTCCAGTGACTACCTAACTACCATTTACAGATCAACTCAGTAACTTCTTAAATAAAGGTAATTTAAGGATTTCAATCAAATCTATTTGAAGCTCGATTTCCAACAATAATCATTTGGGATTTTATGAAACTATATAGCAACTTAGCTCATTCTGCAAAAAAATTCATTTGAAGCTAACAAATATTAACATAATTATTACGAGAATGCTAACAAATACTCTGTCCTGACTTAGTAAAGTTTAATATAACAGTTACTGCATTGGTTTTAAATAGAATTTTATTAACTTTTCACTACAATAATTTAAGCTGACATTGTTGCTGTTAAATATTCCAATTTCCTAAGTCTGTAAATACCGAACCCATATTGTTCAAAAACAGAGAATGAAATGGAATTGAATAAGATCTTTAAATTATCTTCAGTCACATTTTGTCATAAAAAACATATTTAAAAAAATACTGAGTTCTTTAACTCGGTTAATTTCCTCTAAAGTTGTACTGCCTCCAAATTTTTCCACCATCACTTTTTAACATTGAACTGTACCGAAAAAAAAGTTGTCCCTAAATGTATAAATTCATTTAGGATTTTTTACCACCCTTTCTGATATTAAAATTCACTAGGAGACCAGTATAATCAGAAATTTCCATCCCTTTCCCTTGATCCATTTCTGTTTAGTGGCAAAATTAAAATACACTGGAAAACATCATCATAATGGATCAGATGACACATTTTAAATATAGCTCATTCAGGAAAAGAACATGAAATATTCCACAACTGAATCATTATCAAAGAAAGAACTATAGAAGGTAATGTAAACTACTCTTCCTTGACAGTCCAATCGTCAAAGAAAGGATAAAAAACTTTAAACAGCGGTATAAAGGAAACAAAAATATTACCACCACAATAACATAGCAATGCTTTAGGAGTACGAAATGGGAAGACTAAAACGAATAGTAGAAACAGAAATCGATATTTGCTGAAACATAAAGAACACGAAAAAAGAACTAGGTAAAGAAGCAAGGCTTAAAAAATGAACAAAATTGAAAGGAAAATTTAAAAAATGTCACAAGAAAATAACCAAAATGGAAGAAAGCCCAACGTTCTCTCCGAAGTTCACTGAAAAATAAAAAAGCATAGCAAAAACGCTCAGCAATGAAGCCACAGAGCAACATTATTAAAAAAGTTAAGAAAGTCAGAAACCCTACCAGAATATTGGAAAAAAAATCCTCTACAAAATAAACACAATCATCATCAACAACAAAAAAAGAATAAATAAATAAAGGAACGAAATAAACCATACATATGAGAAGCAAAATAAATTTATTAATAAAAAAATTACTACTCAAAGAACGCGATGGGAACATTAGGAAAAAAAAATTATTAGAGACAAGATTAGCCCAAGCAATTCTGAAAAATAATAAAAAAAACGACAGCAGTGAATCAGCATATAATTAATACTACCTTACGTATAAAATTATCCAAATGAAATACGAGAGTAAATTTATATCCTAACATCAACAGAAAAAGATATAACATCAACAGAAAAAAGTAAATAGCAAAAGTAACTACTATGGAAAAACCAAGCACTATGTAGAGAACAAATAAAAACACAAATCAGCAATAAGGAGCTATCAACGAAACAAGGACAAAAGATGCTGAAGATGGTTGTAGGACCAAACAATAGGAAATATATCCCTGGAAAAATAAGTAAAGAAGTTGAAGGGAAAAAATGCGATGTGCATTTATATGAGAAAATAGATAATATTTTTTATGTAGAGGATATTATCTATTTTCTCGTAGAGAAATTTTTTTGATTTTTTTTTTGATCGATTTTTTGTAGAGTGTTTATTTTGTAGAGGATTGTTTTTTTTTTTAAATATTCTGGTTGGGATTCTGAATTTTTTAACTTTTTTAATATGTTGCTCTGTGCATATTCATTTTGAAGAAAACTGAAAATAAAGTGGAATTAATGGAACTGCACTATAATAAATTATTTACTTACTCCGACTGATTAGGAAATATTTAATTTCAATCTTGTTTCTACATTATCGTATAGTATATATGAACATGCTTAAACCTGTGAAATTCTGTATCGAGTTTTTTTTTATTGAGTGTTCCTTTTTTATGTTTTATGTCAATTGTATTATAACGACTAGCACAACATCTTTGTAATACAAAATAAACTGGAAATAAAAATATTATTATTATTATCTCTGCAACTATAAACATTGCATTTCATTTTTAATATTTTTCTATTCAAGAAAGGAAGAAACAAACACAGAGATTTTGATCAAAACTAAATAATGTTTTTCGCTGCTACTCTGTTACGATAACTCAGTATTCATCGTGATATTGATTCACTGCCGTAGCAAAGGTTGCAGTGAAAGTACTAAGTGCTCAAAGTTTCAAAATTAGGCATTATGCCTCTGAATGGAGGAGTATAGCGCAGGACAACGATTCATTTGGCTGACGTATGGTTTTGATTCCACGTACAGCTTTAACCTTATTGATTATTTTGGTGAATTAGTGGTTAGGGACACTTTTGGATAACAGATTTTCAGGTGATTACCTGAAATGCTGTAAATAAATATTAAACAATAAATATCAAATAAAATTACCTCGATCACTATGAAAATAATTTCAGTGTTGGTTGCATTTGTTTGAAAAGGCTCCACATAATCATTTCATCTAGGAATCAAGCCAGCTTTGGATGAGTCGAGGCAATGAGAATAATTAATCTAAGCCGAAACTTGTAATAACATTCAAAATGCACCTCGTAACATTTTTACACCTCCAGATAGCTTCAAAAATAGTATCAGACCCTTATAAATCGTAATTTAATTCCTCAACTATTCTTGAAAGTTGAAAAAAAAACTTTCCTCCTTTCCGCTCGCGAAGAGCAATTTAGTAACTTCCCCCGACCAATATCTTTGAAACTCCAATTAAAACCACTTCACTGAAAATGTTTCAGTTGAGGATCATGGGTCCAGGTTTCTTACTGATTTCAAATGCTTAAAGAAAGGCGAGTCTTTAGGGCATAATTCTAGCTACAAGACCGGATCTGGAGGACAATGGGGTCATGTCTTTCCTCTCGGCTTTGAGAATACCAGTAAGGATGATAGAAGCAAAAAAATTAAACATATATATTTCATGCATTTCTAAGAAATTTTTAAATGCTTCTAAATCGGACTGGAAAATGTTATATTTCAATCGAAATCCACCATCCTCCCCCCCCACTTAATCTTTTTTTTTTTTTTTCGAGATCCGGGCCTGGTACACTGTATCTATCCTTTCATAAAGTTAGATTCCCCAGCAGTCAGGTTAGTTAAACGCCATAAATGATAGATTATTTTTAATTTAGTTTAAAAAGTCTAAATGCAAAATCTTTGTCTAACCTGCATTCTTACTATATTATTGCTATGCGGAGAGAGAACTTTCGAAAGGTATTTTAAATGTGTGATTATAGATAGAGCTCTGCGCGGATGCGGATATCTGCATTTAAATGCTCTTGACGGATAAAAGATTAATCTTAACGAGGATAGCGGATAAAAAAAATCGACGTTAATTTGGATAGCAGATAAAGACTCGTATTTGATAAGATATGGAGAAACGTGAGAAAATATTATTGCATTATTGATGTCTTATGTTATTGAAAAAACTACTTCAGATAATGTTAAAAGAAATCTGATTTGAAAATTCAATTGTGATATTCATTCTGAAAAAGAAAAAAAATCCATTGTGATAAATCCACAAGACTAACAATTTATCCTATATGAAAGAAGCCCTCTTTTTCTGGAGAAAAAGAGCGTAATTTCCAAAAATTACTGGGGTGTTACGTATAAAACAGGAATTAAATATCAGCCGAACGAAAATTTCAGTCGGAGAGGTCACGAAGTTTTAGAGGAGTGTTACTGGGTAATGAAAAGGAGTGTCTTCCCATAATCGCCGATAACTGTTTCAAAAGAGCAAATTAATTCAGAAGAATTTTTAAAATTAGAATCAAGTAAAATTTTGTTTAAATTTAAGAAATCGTATTTTTACGAACAAAAGGCTTTATTTTTCACAGTATATTTTTTCAGTTATTAGTAATCATTAATAAATCATTAGACGGATTTCTTTCACTCGTAAACATACATCAGTCTTCAAGCATTTGCTAAACCACGATGGTTTATTAAGTAGGCAATATACGCGGATGTTGATAAAGTTTTGCGGATGCGGGTAGGAATAGGACTTTGCTATCCGCGCAAGGTTATAATTATAGATCTAAGACGCTTATTACGTTGAACGATTCGTTAAATTGCATTCTCAATTTACAGACTATAGTAGAAACTGCGAAAACATTACGAAGTACAATAAGAAGGAAACCAGAATGCAGAATATATTTCCTTTCATACTCTGTATACTGAAGTATTTTCTTAGGAATGTAACGAATTATATATTTATGTATACTTTTCTTTAGCAATCAACTCTTTTCTTTTGTCATATTTTATAATTCATTTAATTTATGCCCTGTACTTTTCTATATTAGAAACACATACAAGAAATAAAATGAAATCATTTACGGAATATAAAATGGGCTTCCCAAGACAAAATCGTCTTTCTTGAAAATATATCATGCAGGTCCGGATCTAGAATAGAAAAGGTAAGAGGGCGGTGCCAGGGTGGGTGGGGGACAAGAACTTGGATTTCCATTTCAGTATAATGCATCCCCTTCCAGTTTAGATGTCTTTAAATTTTTTTTTCAAAAATGCATGAAATATACACACTTTCCATTATTTTTGCCTCTAGTACCTTTCCCAGCATTCTCAAAGAGACCTTGTCTATTGCCCCCCCCCCCCCCCCCAAGATCCGGTCCCGATGTCATGCAATAGTAATCGGAATGTCACGTATGCTTAGATGTCATAAACAATCCTGAGATGAATTTCGAATCATACACGATAGCCTAATGAATATATTATGTGTAAATAATTTCAGTTTTCAAAGTTTAATAATCATGTTCGGAAACTGAAAATAAGAAATGAAGAGTAACACACTGAAGAGCCGAATTTAACTTAGGTTTAGTTGCACACAAACTCTCTAGACAGATCGAGCACAATTCTGCCATATATATGTATTCTTATCCTTTGTGACTATATATTAAATTGAAGCAGCAGCGAAATAATTTTCCGATAAATTGAACGAACGGTTTGAAGATTTAAACTTCGTAAATATTTAACAGTGCAATGCTTGCTGGTGGCAATGCTCCCAATCCGTAACCAACCAGAAGTGGCTCTTAATGTAACGACTGCATCTTCCCCGTTTTCGTTTTTCGAAAGGAAGCAGACCGCTTAAGCTTCCTTCGACAGACCTCGCGCACTTTCCCTATTCCGTTTAAGCTCTCTGCGAGCAGCGCACGAGCCCAGCAATCTTGAAGATTGTTAATCGGATTTTTATAGGATCCGAAAAGAAAATTAATCTTTGTCAAAAGGCTTCCAAGACAGTTTGTCAACGTCAGCATCCATGACCTAGCTATTTAATTAGATTCTTTGTGGGAAAGGAATCTGGTTCTCGAGCATTCGAAAGCTCGCTCTTGGCCAATAAATTCTAAACAGCTTCAATCGTAATGGGAACAAGTGGATGATTAATGCAAAAGTCGCATTTCTCTAAATCGTTGGATGAATCAAACGATTTGATTTATAAAGAGTTTCTGCGTTCATTATTTTCCTTTCTTTATCGATGTCGACAAACTTATTTAGATATTACAGCTCATTACAGGCATTGCGAAATCATTTGCCGAAAGGCAGTTCTGCATCTCTAAGTGGAAGAAACAACATTTAGTTTAAAGATCAGAAGAAGGAGAATTTTGCAAGAGCATTTATTTAGTTCATACGTTGTAACTCGATATTCATTACGAATTAAAGATAATTTTAAAATTTCGATTTGACATTTAAAGGAAAAATGAAAAGGTCTCGCTTCAATATAAGTTATATAAATCATGATAGTCACACATTAGCTCAGCTACAGATTTTCCCGAAGCATTATAGTTAAACACTGTTTATCGAGATTAGCATTCACTTTGATTTCACTTCAACCTTTTCAGATTAAAGTTCATTTCATGAAAAGGTAACATATAAATTATTTAAGACGAAATTTAAACCAAGAGCATGTAACTAATTGGATGAAGAAATAAGATTAATAAAAAATCTGGTCTTAGTTACAACAAAAATATTTAACTGCCAATTTCAAATTCAGGATATTTTTATTGATTAGATCATCTTGGGATGTATTTTGTCTTATTTATTATGTTTTGCATCGGTAAACAAATATATTTAAACAGATTCAAATTACTGTACAAATCTACTTAAAACTACAATTAAACGTGATTATTGCTTTTTTCCACATATAAAAACGTCTTTCTAATCTTATTAGCATTAGTCAGATTGTAAAGATGGCACTCCATATTAGCACCGATAAACACTCTTTCTTCAATTATATGATTCTCATTCGATTACAGATATTGTTTTTGAATTAACACTCTGCTTAAAGTTTGTTTCATTGGCTAAAAATGTTTGCTTTCAATTAACAACGTATTCAAGGTTTAGCTGGCACAGATCGAAATAGATATGTACACAAAGAAATCATAATGCAAACAATACAGCGTGACCATAATATTATTGTAGGGGGGCTTAATTATAATGAAATCTAACTGATTTTGTCGTGTGCTGCAGAGAGTGGGGGAAGAGAAAAAAATAGGTTAAACTCTTCCCTGCGCACTTCACAGGGAACGATTAATTAGTCCACTTAATTAATATTCACCATTATCCTAAGTGAAACACGGGTTTGCGGGTATTTACACCTTTCTCAGGTGTGCTTCAGACGTGTCATGCTAAACGTTGTGTAGAATGACCAAATAAACTAATTCAACTTAGTAAGGACAACACAGTTTTTTTTACATTCACACACATACATATATATGTACAATATGAACATAAGCCGTTGCCCCGTGTGCGGGAGAGCCATACCCTGTGCACGTTAAAGAACACGTTGGATGGTCTTGACGGGAGGCTACCATCTGTCTCCTAACAGCTGTTCCAGTGGGTCCCCTCCCCCCAACCTTCTCCGAGACTTCGGAGTCCATGTGACCTGGTAATTTAGCCCATGGTATGTAAAAAAAGGGCCGTTCAGAGGTAAAAAAACTCAACAGTATGTACATATGGGAATATGCTCGATTACGTGGGCCTTAGCTGTGCTGAAGGTCAGAACAAAATGGCCTTACTGATATTCTGATAGACTTCCTACACACAGCTTTCTTTAATCTGAATGCTGTTTCGATACTGCAAACATTCATATGATGAGGTGGAAATCTGTACTTTACATATTTCCCTTTACCGACCTCAAAGTTCGGCGAGAGAGTATTTAATCCTTGTCTAAACTACATGGTTCACACAGAACTGCCTTCTAGTTCCCACAGAACTGTACCTTGATTCACACAGAAACCGAACCTTGGTCCTTTAGGGTCCCTTTTTGAGAAAGAGATACATCTCTTTACATATTTCCCTTTACCGACCTCAAAGTTCGGCGAGAGAGTATTTAATCCTTGTCTAAACTACATGGTTCACACAGAACTGCCTTCTAGTTCCCACAGAACTGTACCTTGATTCACACAGAAACCGCACCTTGGTCCTTTAGGGTCCCTTTTTGAGAAAGAGATACATCTCTTTACATATTTCCCTTTACCGACCTCAAAGTTCGGCGAGAAAGTATTTAATCCTTGTCTAAACTACATGGTTCACACAGAACTGCCTTCTAGTTCCCACAGAACTGTACCTTGATTCACACAGAAACCGAACCTTGGTCCTTTAGGGTCCCTTTTTGAGAAAGAGATACATCTCTTTACATATTTCCCTTTACCGACCTCAAAGTTCGGCGAGAGAGTATTTAATCCTTGTCTAAACTACATGGTTCACATATAACTGCCTTCTAGTTCCCACAGAACTGTACCTTGATTCACACAGAAACCGAACCCTGGTCCTTTAGGGTCCCTTTTTGAGAAAGAGCTACATCTCTTTACATATTTCCCTTTACCGACCTCAAAGTTCGGCGAGAGAGTATTTAATCCTTGTCTAAACTACATGGTTCACACAGAACTGCCTTCTAGTTCCCACAGAACTGTACCTTGATTCACACAGAAACCGAACCCTGGTCCTTTAGGGTCCCTTTTTGAGAAAGAGCTACATCTCTTTACAGATTTCCCTTTACCGACCTCAAAGTTCGGCGAGAAAGTATTTAATCCTTGTCTAAACTACATGGTTCACACAGAACTGCCTTCTAGTTCCCACAGAACTGTACCTTGATTCACACAGAAACCGAACCTTGGTCCTTTAGGGTCCCTTTTTGAGAAAGAGATACATCTCTTTACATATTTCCCTTTACCGACCTCAAAGTTCGGCGAGAGAGTATTTAATCCTTGTCTAAACTACATGGTTCACATAGAACTGCCTTCTAGTTCCCACAGAACTGTACCTTGATTCACACAGAAACCGAACCCTGGTCCTTTAGGGTCCCTTTTTGAGAAAGAGCTACATCTCTTTACATATTTCCCTTTACCGACCTCAAAGTTCGGCGAGAGAGTATTTAATCCTTGTCTAAACTACATGGTTCACACAGAACTGCCTTCTAGTTCCCACAGAACTGTACCTTGATTCACACAGAAACCGAACCCTGGTCCTTTAGGGTCCCTTTTTGAGAAAGAGCTACATCTCTTTACAGATTTCCCTTTACCGACCTCAAAGTTCGGCGAGAGAGTATTTAATCCTTGTCTAAACTACATGGTTCACACAGAACTGCCTTCTAGTTCCCACAGAACTGTACCTTGATTCACACAGAAACCGAACCCTGGTCCTTTAGGGTCCCTTTTTGAGAAAGAGCTACATCTCTTTACATATTTCCCTTTACCGACCTCAAAGTTCGGCGAGAGAGTATTTAATCCTTGTCTAAACTACATGGTTCACATAGAACTGCCTTCTAGTTCCCACAGAACTGTACCTTGATTCACACAGAAACCGAACCCTGGTCCTTTAGGGTCCCTTTTTGAGAAAGAGCTACATCTCTTTACATATTTCCCTTTACCGACCTCAAAGTTCGGCGAGAGAGTATTTAATCCTTGTCTAAACTACATGGTTCACATAGAACTGCCTTCTAGTTCCCACAGAACTGTACCTTGATTCACACAGAAACCGAACCCTGGTCCTTTAGGGTCCCTTTTTGAGAAAGAGCTACATCTCTTTACATATTTCCCTTTACCGACCTCAAAGTTCGGCGAGAGAGTATTTAATCCTTGTCTAAACTACATGGTTCACATAGAACTGCCTTCTAGTTCCCACAGAACTGTACCTTGATTCACACAGAAACCGAACCCTGGTCCTTTAGGGTCCCTTTTTGAGAAAGAGCTACATATCTTTTATGCACTTCAAATGACCTACCTGATTTTCAGCAAAGCTCAGTCTGCTGTTAATTGTTTACATGCTCCTCTCTGTCCCTACTCACTAGAGCCTCTGGCTAGTGATGTCACAGTCATAAAAGCACTTTTGCTGCTGCTTTTGAGCATGTGGGAATCAGCTAGCTCGGTTCAAATGACATCTCATAAGCCACATTCCCATTTTGGACACTTCAGAAAATACACTTAACACAGATATTGCAATAACAATAAAACACAATAGCAAAATAAATTAGAGGGACACGACAAATTTAAACTGCAAAAAAAAATGGATGAATTTCCATTCATCAGGGAATAAAATCAATACTAATTCATATATGTAAAGAAATACATAATTTAAGCATACTAGTAAAAGAAATATATATATAAATACATACATACAAAATCCTCATGCCATGGACTACGGAGGTCCTACCAGACTGTAAATTTTCCTCTCCAGACGTGTCTCTTTTGAGCTGCACCTGCTGCATTTGGCCACCCTAGACCAATTCTAGCAAGGTCCTGTTTGACATTGTCAGCTCATCGCATCTGAAGGACTCCCCCTTTTTCTGATACCCTTAGGTACACTGTTCATAATCCTCTTTGCCAATCTGCAGCTATGCATACGGGCAACATGGCCAAACCAACGCAGTCACTCTCTGCACAATATGCTGCTCAAAGGAGGTTGATGACTCCTTCTTCTAACCTCATCATTACTTACAAAGTCAAACCACCTAATGCCCAAGATACTGCGTAAGCATCTAGAATAAAAGGCATCAAGTTTCTTGTTATCCTGCTTACAAAGGGTACATGTTTCGTTACCATAACTAACCTTAGAAAGAACCAAACTATTATGCAGCCGAATTTTAGTCTGGAAAAATAGATGTATATGCCTATTTTTCCATACTCTCCATAGATTCTTAAAAGTAGATATTCAGCTGGCAATCAAACGCCTAAAATTGAATAAAGCGTCGGGTCAAGACGAAATATCGAACAGGATGCTCAAGCATCTTCCAAAGAAAGTCATTGTGTATCTCTGTTCGATATTTAATTATATACTTTGAAATCTTATATTTCCTGATGTCTGAAAAAATGCTATCGTCAAGCTTTTACATAAACCAGGCAAGGACTCCGCTATTCCATCCAGCTACCGTCCTATCAGCTTGCTGTCTACAATTACTAAGCTTTTTGAAAAGATTTTGCTCAATCGTATTGACGACTTTCCTGGATGCCATCCTATTCTGCCTGAGATCTAGTTTAGTTTCAGACGGAATCGATCTACCGAATACCAGGTCCTTAGGGTGGTGGAGAAAGTCGCCGAATCCCTTAACAAAAAGGAGTCCGTTGCAGCCGTCTTTCTGGACGTGGCCGAAGCCTATGACTATGTCTCGTTGGACGGCCTTTTACCAAAGCTTATACAAGCCAAAGTGCCATCTGGACTCATCTGCTTGATCCAATCATATCTCTCCAATAGGACATTTCAAGTCCAAATGAAATCTGCCATCTCTACAAGAAGACTCATCTCTTCGGGTGTGCCTCAGGGCTCTCTTTTGGGTCCTACACTCTTCTCTTTATACTTATACAATTTACCTTCCTTTGATCGTATTCATCTTGCACTTTACGCAGATGACCTTGCCTTACTATCTCCCTCCCTCGGTCCTGCTATCGCTGTGAAGAGGCTGCAGCATAGCTTGACCGAGCTGAGCACATGGTACGAAAAATGGAAGATAAGATTAACTCTGACAAGAGTTCTGCCATCTTTTTTACTAGAAAGCGTATTATGAATCCCACTTGCCTCCATTTACAAATTATTCCCATTGATTGGAGTGATTCAGTCAAATATCTTGGGGTTGTTATACATAAGAGGTTGAAGTGGGACTATCACATAAATAATATAATCACCAAAGTCAATTCATTGAGGGTTCAGCTAGGCGTACTCCTTAGGAGAAATTCCATTTTAATGATTGATCATAAGCTTTTTTACTCTATGATATGATCATCAGACCGGTGATTCTCTATGCTTCACCCATATGGACGAATACTACACCCAACAATATTCGTAAGATTCATGTCTTACAAAACAAGATTTTGAGAACTGCAGTCGATGCCCCCTGGTTTGTCACTAACAGACAACTTCATAAAGACCTGGGCATCGACCATATACGTATATACACATATAAAACGCACTTCAAAAAGATTTTTTGAGGCTGTAAGCAATAATCCAATTGAGATTATTTCTCCTCTGTTTCTTTACAATCATACTGTTTTGAATAAGTACAAGAGGCCTAAAACGGTAGCGTTCTCTGAGACCTACCCGTTTTAGGTTTCTTATACAAATTTATTGCTATTTTTAGCTTTTCTTATGTTTGCCTTTAGGGGCCCACCTAAGGGTGGTTTACTTATATATTTTGTTCTTACTCATGCCAAATACGCATATCTTTATGATAGAGTTGGTTAGGGGTAAAATTATTACCCAGTACATCGAATATGATTATGCGATTTACGATAGCCTTCACCTTATAGACCAGTAATAGTTCATTGTGATGTAAAAGTAATATGTTAATAACTTATTCTACAAAGTAGAAACTTCATTTTAGTTTACTTAGTAAATTTCTTAACGTTTTTAAATTGAGGAAATAGATAAATAAAGAAACTGTTGAACTGCCGCCGGTAGTTCAGTGGTAAGAGCACTTAAATGTTATTTGGAGGTCATGGTCCCCAATTCAAATCAATTTTTCTTCTTAATTTCATATCAGTTTTATTTCATTTTAATACATTGAACTTCTATTATTATTGAAATATGTGATGTGTGATTTAATAGTGGTATGTCTATTATTAGTCACAACAGGGTGTTCAGCAAAAATGTGCATAAGCACGATGTGAAATGATGTCTCGTAGCAGATTAAGTCGAATATACACTGCCCTATCAAAATTGAGCTGTCCCGTTACCGAGTGGATGACACGCTTGACTACTGATCTGAGGGACCTGGGTTCGAGCCCCAAGTAAGGCATGGATGTTCGTGTCGTCTTTTCTGCTGAGGTGCTGCCATCCTCTCAGACCCTCTACTTTGACATATAAACTGACAGGCTCCTGTCAGACTTCTGTGGCAAGCAACTGCTTGAGGGGGTATTTATTATTTTTAGCTGTCCCATGGCTAAGTGGTCAGCGCGCTTGGCTATTGATCTAAGTGATCTGGGTTCGAGCCCCGGATAAGGCATGGATGTTGGTGTCGTTTTTCTGCTGAGGTCCTGCCATCCTCACAGACCTTCTACTCTGGCATATAAACTGGCAGGTTCGTGTCAGACCTCTGTGGCAAGCAGCTGCTTGAGGGGTATTTATTTTTTTATATTTTATCAAAATGTTAGAGAATTTCTGTTATGTCAATGGGAATCTACCTTGAAAGCTCTATAACTTCTGAATAATGCATTTTATGGAAGTATGTGACTGATGATAATTTAAAGATAATAATCAAATGTATTTCGTAGATCTTAGATCGTATAATCATATTCGATGTACCGCATAATAATTTTACCCCTAACCATCTCCATCATAAATATATGCCTATTTGGCATGAGTAAGAACAAAATATATAAGTAAACCACACTTAGATGGGCCCCTAAGATCAAACATAAAAAACCTAAAAATAGCAGTAAAATTGTATAAGAAACCTAAAACGGGTAGGTCTCCTCAAAGAAAGCTACCGTTTTAGGCCTTTTGTACTTGTTCAAAACAGTATAATTGTAAAGAATAAAAGAAATAATCTCATTAAGATTATTGCTTACAGCCTCAAAAAATCTTTTTGAGGTGCGTTTTATATGTGGATAGATATGGTCGATGCCCAGGTCTATGAAATTGTCTGTTAGTGACAAACCTGGGGCATCGACCGCAGTTCTCAAAATCTTGTTTTGTAAGACCTGAATCTTACGAATATTGGTGGGTGTAGTATTCGCCCATATGAGTGAAGCATAGAGAATCACCGGTCAGATGATCATATAATAGAGTAAAAGCTTATGACCAATCATTAAAATGGAATCAAATCTATATAAATCTCGATTTTCGAAAATTATCGTTCAATATTTAAAGTGTTGTGGAAGTTGGAAAATTTAACAATGAATGATCTTGTTTTACAAAAATCATTCGTAACTGCCTAACAATCATTACGCAAACTTCTACAATGTATGTTTAATATTGATTTCATTAAATGATTTAAGACATATTTATTAGTTAAGTTTAATTAATTTCTTAAATAAAATCTTATGACCCATTATTGTTGCGAAATATTCCAACTTCCATAAATCGTTAAATACTAAACAAATGTTATTGGAAACGAAATTTAAATAGATTTGATTATGATAAAAAATAATTAGTGGGAATATGTTCTTGAAGACTATTACTTCTCTAAATAAATTCATTTGGTAATGAGACTTTGTGTATTCTATTATATTTTATATTTCTACATAACTAAACATAATTATCATTAAAGGAAAGGTAATATCCCCACCCACATTTTCCCACTAAATGCATATTTAAAAAATTATAGAGCTTCGAAATTAGAATCCCATTGGTATAACATGAATATTGTCTGGTATTTTGGTAGGGCAGTGAATTTTATAGCATTGCTCTTTACGCAGCGTTATATATAAAAAAAATTGTCTACAATATTTGTGACCTCACAACCGATGTTACCTTGCAGTGGGATCCTTAATAATCATTTCAACTTGGGGAATGAGGATGAGGGGAAGGTTAGTACTAGTGACTGTCATTGATCTAGAAAAAGAAACTATTTCTAACCTTGATGATTAGTCCTTTGATTTTCATGAAGTCTTAGATCGACTCTAGAAACGTGTGTAACTTATCAAAAGCGATCAAAATGATTGTGATGCCCTCCCTGTTCGGATCGTGCCCGACTGAGCCAGAGTCGTGTATTCCCAGTTCGGATCCTGTCCGACTGTGACAAATGTGATGTCCTCGCTTCGCAGAACTGAGAAAGCCGGTAACGGACCTCTCAGAGAACTTGTAACGTTAAGCCAGCCAGCTTCTCAGAATGCGATGGGACTGGGCCAAATGTAAATGTCCTCTGTTTCGGAATGCGATGGGACTGGGCCAAATGTCGTGGCCGCCGGAGGACGATGAAATTGTTGTATTGTTACTTCACCTTCTATTCGGTGAAAAGACAGATTCGCGGGTTATGACACGTTCGGTGAAAAGACAGATGGCACTGTATGCCTGATGTTCGCTGCATTGAATGATGAATAACAATAGTCCAAGCACGAGAGTTAGACAGGGACAACACAATTTTATTTACAGTTTATACAGCTACGTGCTGGGAATGCACTCCACTCCGTGGGCATTTGCTGCTCACTGCTGCAAACAATAATATGATGAGATGGAGAATCGCACGCTCTGCGAATCCTCACTTTACAGATCTCAAAAACTCGGGGAAAGGATAACCGACCTTTGCGTACACCGTGGTTCCTTCTGAACCACAAGAATAAAAAAAAACAGATTCTCCAAAAATCTCGATTCCCCTTTGGAATCGCACCCTCACTTCAAAGGCTTCCTTTGATATGACGCCGTCCTTCTGACGCATATTGAAACGACTCCTTCGTTCGAAAGCTCACACCAAAACTGTTATCCAGAATCTCCCGCCTAGCCTCCTCGCTGCACTAGCGCCCAAGGTTAGTCATTTACGGCAATAAAAGACTTCTGGAATCGATCTTGATGCAAGCAGCCCACTTCCGACCCGAAAACCAACCTCTTGAGTCATCCCCAGCACACGAACACACTCAATACATAAAAATATAGGCAACAATAAAAGACAACAAAAATACAACAATAAATCAATAAATATAAAATTCGGTGGACATGACAATGATCTTCTGTATTTCATACGTAAATATTTTTAAAATCAAGAAATAGAATGAATGATACAGCAGAATTAAAATAAACTATTACCAACCTTAATAAAAATTATGAATGCTACTTATGAATAGCATGTATCTCAACTGGCATCAAAGGGTTAAGAGGAGAATATTAAAATTCGTACACAAATTGATGACGTAATATGGAAACATTAGTTTCACATATGACCCAATTACACTGTTTGAATCTTAAGCTCCTCACTTATCGTTTCAGTCACATAGGTTTTTTCTGTCAATATAACTGTAAAGACTTGGATATATCTGCTATGTCTGTTAAGGATTTGAGATTGGCTTGTGCTATCCCTGTTACCTGATTAGCGATCCAGTCTGTGTGACTTATGCATTAATGTTTTGTTAAAACTATTATATATTGAAGCGGCTTATGCAGCAATGGAAGTTTGGCCGCTTACTACGAGACACGAGATAAAACACATTGTGAATTACGTCATGACTGTATTGGAAATCGGTTGATTTCGAAGAAGAATTTAGTAGAGTTGTAATAGTGTGTTAAAAGAAGGGTTTCCTTTGATGTGTGTGCGGAGACGATTGAAAATTGTCTATATATCATAGTAAAAGTAGTTTTGTTTGGAAGTCGATCAATAGTGCATCTATAATCTGGGTAGAGATCATCATTTCTTCCATATGTGATGTATAACCAGTGGTAAGGTGATTAATAAACGTTGTACCTATGCTTTGATTTGTGATTCGGTTTTCAAATGTTATATTGTTTTCTCAGTTACTTTTAATGAATGCAGGATCATTTAGTATAGTTGATTAATATGTTGATGTTTCAAATGACTGATACTAAAATTTGTATATGGTTCACGTAAATTTATTTCCTCAGTTATTAAATCAATTCATTTATTGTCTGTTTATTTATTACGAATTCACGCACGATTGTCAAATAAAAATACAGATAGTAATGTGTAACAATATTTTACATAGTTTGCCTCTCTGTCTGTTTGTTCGGCAACTTCTCTGTCTCTCAGTCTCTCTGTCGGTCGCTCTATCTGTCTGTTTGTTTGCCAACTCCTCCTATACTGTCAGAGCTAGGACCACTAAACTTCTCCTACTTCATTTCACCATAACATAAGTGCGTAAAGGTTTTCAATCCCAGAAATTAAGTCCATCCCCAAAACGTGCCCAATGAATGTCTGTCGATTAATAATTTGAGCACAGCGCATTACATTCATAGCTTTCAACTTTCCATTCATAGAGTGCGGCAGGGGTATTGCACGAGGCTTGTAATCTGTAGTTCCCATGTTCGTGTCCCATCTGGGCCAACATTGAGATTTATCTCTGCAAACTCTCACTCCCTTGTCCTCAGTAAGTAGGGAACGCTTATGGACTTGGCAAAGCTACCGTCACTCGGATGGGACAAAAATCTTTTTCCGAGTAGAGTTGTAAAGGTACTCTATGCCTACTGATTAAATTATTCAGCATCACCAAACAGTCCTGGAATCCAAACGATCCACATGAACCACTTTATTCTCTATTAGACATCGATGAATTCGACACACCACTTCATTAATCATGGTATCTACGGTATATGAACCTTCCCAAGTGATTCTGTAATAACATTCTGAACGGCCTTGATGGGAGGCCACCATCTGTGTCCTAATAGTTGTCCAGTGGGTTCCCTGCCCTCAACTTTCTTTGAGTCATCGGAGTCCTTGAGACCTGACCATGGGTACTAGGTATGCCATGGGCCCCAGGTACTAGTGACTGTAAATGTACTAGGCCTAATGTGTGAAAAAAATGCCGCTGAGTGGTAAAACAACCCAAAAACCTAACGCATTCATACGGTAGGCGACTGGAACGTTCCCAGAGATTTTGGAAATTTGCGGCGGGTTTAATCACGACCCTTTGCAGCTAGGAACCCAATCACTGAATTCTACTCACAAAGACCTAAGTGTGACCAGCACACATAATGAGGGACCTATGGGTCGATTTTCAGCGGAATTACGAATGTTAATTGTTAAACTCGTCGTACACTGTCAGAGCTAGGACCACTAAACTTCTCCTACTTCATTTCACCATAACACATATGCGTAAAGGTTTTCAATTCCAGAAATTAAGTCCCTAATTAGTTAATGTTAAATGTTAATTGTAAACGAGTGTCTTCACACCCATTCAGGATATGCCTGGAACTTGCTGTTCTGAGTCCTTTTATTAAGCCCCGAGCACCACGGGACAATTCTACTAGTAATAGATATATATATCGCTGATTTATCGTAAACCTGCGTGTTATTATTATTTTTTTTCATATTTTTTTTAATTTCTTATATTGCTACTTATAATGATGTTTATTATTCAAGCGTTATATCCACTGTAACTGGATTTCGATATGTTTCGGTCAAGATAAATATGTAATCAATCGGATCAAAACCCTCTCCCACTTCTAAAATGGTGAAGTCGTTATCCCTATGCTCCGCATGGAGGCTGACAGCGTTGTGACGTCATGAACTTTGTCGGTTGTTTTTTACTTCAGAGCTTGTCACAGAACAATGCTCTAAAGTACATTCGAATTAATATATTACCAGATCAGTCTGTACTTACATATTTTATCCTAATGCAACCCGAAGCTGCGAATGTTCAACCAAACTGTACAAACTAATTTTCAAAATCCTGATCATCAAATGCTGCATTTGGGCACTGCAGGCCAATTCTAATAAGATCCTATTTGACGCTGTATATCCATCTCTTTCTAGGTGTGCCTCTTTCGCTAATCCTTCACTACTCTTCGCTACTATGCAGTACGTCATATGTCGTCATGGCCAAACCAACGGGACCTCTCATTACATAATATGCCTTTGCCCACTTCATCATTTACAGAGTCAATGTACCTAACACACAAGATACTGCGGAAACATTCGTAATAAAAAAAATCAATTTTATTACTATATTTTTTTACATAGGGTTCAACTTCCACAAGCATGGTAATCTTTTTATACGAAAGTCTTTTGTCATTTGCTGAATGTAAACACTTTTGTGGAGTGAAACCATTTTTTGGGCAATTAATAAAGCTTTGACCTCTAAGTAAAACAAATCGATTCTTTGGGAATGAATATGTGATATTAAACAATACCATAGTTGTGTTCCTATGATACATCACGTAATAAGCTGTTGCAGTCTGTTAACGATTTTTCCCCCCTCTTATTCTTTCCATTTCTTTAAATTCTCAAAAAACTATATTTTTCATCCATTTTTTTTAGTTTTTAGTGCAAATTGCCTCTAAGCTGTCTTATTCTTTAATGTTAAAGTAAACAAACTGACGCAAATATTTACCTTTCTCTTTAATACCACAGCACTAGTCCATTTATATCCTTTAATCAAAAAAAGGGGAAAATATACGTAAAAATAATTGTACCGTTGGGAACATTTATTGACTCTTCTCGTATTTAGAGAGCAAGTGCTTCTTTCTCTCTTCTAAGCGAATGCTTGAAACATTCGTTTTTTTGCTCACGCCAGTTAATCTCACTTTCGCAATATTAAAAACTTATGTGTTACTGTTTTTATATCCCTGCTTCTTTTTTCACTCGTTTCAATAAAGAAAACTACCTAAGAACGCGAAATTTCAAAATTATGTCTTACTGAGCGATAAAAAAAAGTAGTTTAAAACAAATTTCCTGTGTTATGATCAGGTTTGTGAGCTGCGCTTTTATGGAATTTTCGGTTCCAGAGAGTAAAGTTTCATTTCCAATTTACAGTTTCAATTGCTAATTTTGTATTGTTTAGCTACATAAACCTCATTTAACATAACATTTTTTTTATTTACAATTTTTTTATTTAAAAATTTACACAGAAATTCTTTTTCTCTATTCATTTCTGTCAAAAAGTCTACATCACTTAGATTCCGTTATACCATCTCTTTCTTTATTCCTTTGATCCAAGGTTCTTTGGTCTACCTCTAACTCTTCTTCCTCCAGGGTTCGATTCTAGGATCATTTTAGGAATTATATCTTCTTTCATAAGTTTGATATGTCCATACCATCTGAACCGTTTCTTCTCAATCGTTTCAATAACAGTTTTTCAACTTCCAGTAAAGCTTTAGTGTCATCATTTCTATTCCTTTCCCATCTTGATTATTTTATGAAGTCGTCAAAAATCCATTTCCACAGAAAGTAAAATTTGTTGTCGTTTCTTTATTTACCATGTTTCTACTCCATATAACATGCTGTTCTGTAAAATTGCGTAAAAAATATGTTTTTTGCTTTTTAATTATGTTTTTATTCCCTAAGAGTGGATTCAGCAATCCCATACTTTTCTTGCCATCCATGATTCTTTTTCCTACTTCTTCGTCTGATAACCCATTAGTCTGAAGATCTCAGATATTTAAATTTGTCTGTCGGTTTTATTTTGATATTTGTAACTGCCGCATCTGCAATTTTGGTTTGCGCACGAGAATTCAGTTTTTTGTTTTTAATTTTCATTTAAATCACTTTCTTGTATTCCTCTAATAACTTTCGAAAGAAGAAATTCGCACTTTCAGAGTCTTGAGCAATTACCACTTGGTCTTCAGCAAACAACAGATAGGGCAAGTTTGTGTCTTTTTGAATCGGTAAACCCACGAGTCTGCATTTTTTTGACCAGTTATTCAGGGCTACTTCAATGAAGATTTTACACAACGTTGGAGACATATTATAACCCCGAAGAAGACCTTTGACATTGTTAAGTTCTCTAGTTAAATTATTATTAATTTTTACATTGTATTTATTGTGTCCATGTAATATTTTAATACTATTAACAAGTGATTTCCATTCTATTTAGATAAAAAAAAGTACACAAACAAAGTATTTATTTTGCCGTTCTGTTTCTAGTTTCTGAGTAATTCATCCACGTAATTTTCCGCATAGAATTGAATCTAGACCGCAGAACATCAATTGCTCCGTCGAGTTTTGATATTGACTGTCTCTGTTCAATGGGAGCGCAGTTTGCCAAGTCAAACTCCTGGGATTTGAATCAGCGATTCGGAAGTTGGCAAACGCTGTTCAGGAAAATTCCCATCGGCTGAACTAAAGGAAAGTTTCTTCAAAAATGATTTGCAATTTTGATCTCATGGATTTCGTACATCTCCAAGTGTGGTCTACTAAATTCCTTCATCTGAGGAAAGAATTTTATCTACATCTTTTCGATTTTTCTCCTCGAGTTTTAGGACTTAATTTTCCCCTCAAGTGTTAGGACTTAATCTTATCTTATTTCTTTCGTGTCAGGCCCCATTTGCACAGTCTGGTACCCTCACCATTCCTTTGGGAGGACTAACTTGCACTTATGGTTGGAGCATAACAAATGTCATAATTTATACTCGAAATTCCTCCAACTGCTTTTCAGACTCCGCCGTGTTACATCTTCAGAAAGAAGATTTCCCATTATCTATGCTACTTTTCAATCGTCTCATTTCTTTTTCATCTTTTTTTCTACCACTTAATTTTACTTTAAAAGTATCTTCGATGAACAACGAAGTACACAGAGTTCATGTTCCAGATAATTGATGTTTTATTCACTTGTATTCCTAAGAGGTATTTTAGAGAAAATACCTGAAATCATTTTATCATCGATTCTGATATCGACTAGCTTTGTGCGGATATGAATAAATAACAAATCAATTACTCTTCAAGCAGCCCATTATAAATAAATAAAAATAAATACCCCCTCAAGCAGCTGCTTGCCACAGAGGTCTGACAGGAGCCTGTCAGTTTATATGCCACAGTAGAAGATCTGAGAGGATGGCAGGACCTCAGCAGAAAACAACACGAACATCCATGCCTTACCCGGGGCTCGAACCCAGGTCCCGTAGATCAGTAGCCAAGCGCGCTAACCACTCGGCCACGGGCCATTAGTCACCGAGATCTAACAAAGAATTCTCATTTCAATACGCCATAGAAAATGTCTGTGAGGAAAGCAGGGACGAATTAAAAAGGAAACATACATCAATAAGAAATATTCACGTGTGATCAAGAATTAGGACCTAGGTTTGCTCCGAACAGAACTTTGCTCTGCAGATAGGCACACTAAAGTTGATCATTGAGAATTTTAACTTTTTGAATTTGATTTCTTAAAATACAATTATATTACATTGGAAACAACAAGGATAATACAGATATTTCATACAGGAAGAAGCAAAGACTCATATTAGAAACCCTCGACTTACTTAGCCCATTTCATTATATTTATTTATTTATTTTTGGTGGTAGGGATAGGAGGTAAATAGACACCTCTAAAATAATGTACCATTTAGAAATTCGCAACGATTGTGATACTTTACTACTGAATTCTTTACTTTAAAAATATATATACATTTTTTTTTATGTCAACAACCTATACGATGAGTTATTCCGAACTATTTAAACCCTTAAACGTTATAACTGCTCAAATAAAAAATAATTCGCACTATGTATGTAGACAGCATAATTAGTAGCTACAATATTATTACATTAATTCTACATATGGACACCCCCATAAGGCAAACCTTTAACTTTTTTTAAACGTGAAAAGATTGCCAGAGTAATATCTTATTTCATAAGGTAATTTATTGAACATTTTGGTGGCTAAATACATTAAATACCTATGTACATTTCCTTTTAAATTAATGGAACACAATATGTTTTTCCCCTGTGTAGGCAAATGATGCTCCCATGTTTTTTCTTCACGATAATTACTATTTATATATGCGTACATCAAGGCCCAGATCTAGGAAAAAATCGAAGGGGAGCTATGTACATTGTAGATATGCACATATAAATAAATCACTGTAGATAATAATAATATCATAATATATATATTACAATATATTAATAATTAATGCAAAAAAGTTTGATTCACTTCTTAAATATGTGAATTTTTCTTACGAAAGCACTTTAATTATTTTTTTCTCCTTTACATCACATATAAAGATATTATATATAAACATTATATGTGATATTGTAGGTGATATTTGATATATATAAATATATATATATGTATCACTTATAAAGATATTGGCTACCTCATGAACCAAATATGTATAAGTTTAAGACAATTTTGAATATTTTGTCTTGGATACACAAATTGTAAGCCATCATCTTTCTGATCATAACTCATGAAAATATTTTTTTTTTCAATCTTTGCGTTTATATAAAAATATCAACATTCTGTATATATATAAACATGAAACCCTAACTTCTATAAAGCAGTTTCAACTACTATCAACTTATATTATGTAGCCCTTCTTCAATATAAAAACTCCATAAAAAGATGTTTGAATTTTTATCTGTAATTGTAGAACCATATGATAAATACTTTCCCGACTAGTTACATAATCCATGTTATAGTTTTATATTCCAAATATAATACATAATATGAAAGAAAATAATAATCTACTTAGTATACATAAAAGAAACTGGTCAAATAAACCCTTAATTATTTAGCAGCCATTTTAACTAGGGGTCGACTAGCACTTTTCTTCAAGGACACAGTTGTAGCAGGGACACCAGTGCTGCGATAAAAAATCTCTATTTTGATTTTTTCACAAGACTTCAATTCTTATTATGTTGATTACTTCGTATTTACCACTTAAAATAATGTTTTCCCGAATTCCATTAAAACTCTATCAACTTCAGAGATAAATTGTTTCAGGTAAAGTTCACATCGCCTTAGTCGACATCATTAATAGTGACTCCAGCAGTTCTTGGGTCATTGTGGAATGCAATCTATATTTTATGATTTTAAACTTAAAGAAGGTTTTTCACAGTTTATTTGCGGGCAAGACAATGTTATAAGCATTTCCTATATAATGTGTAAAATAATTTTTTTATTAATATTCAAGAAAGTATTTCTCGTATTTGGTCCAGGGGTTTTCACCGGAATTAGCCCTGAAAAACTGAACAAGGAGGGCTTGTGATGCTACAGGACTTAGCTCCTTGCCAGTCTGCGCCTGATCTTAACATAACCTTTTCATTTCAAATCATCTATAAATATTCCCAGAAATTCTTTTAGTCTTCTAATTTTTAGTCAGACAGAAATGTCTGAAATTCTTAAATTATTAATTAATTAGAGACTAAAGTCTCTAATTAATCTTTTAGTCTTAAAATCCAAGGACGTTTTTTGGAATATGAACAAAAAAACTTTATCTTTTTAAGTTTTTTCAAGTAAAAAATAATTTTTGATTGTCTTTTGAGAGCTGATCATTATATAATAGAGATCGTATGTTTTCCTACTAGATATGTATTCGGGATGAAAATTTCGAGCCTGAGCCTTAAATTATTGATCCCAGACCAGTCCGAGACTCCGAGCCTGAGACCTAAATAATTGTTGAGCCTAGGACAGTCCGAACCTGCACCATTTAGTTAATTACTGAGCCCGAGTCAGTCTGAATCCGAATAGGGAAAAACATTTCTGTGAAAATATCAAAAAAACGTATGCAAATATGAATGCTGTTAAAAACATTTTTTTAATTTTTCATATTACAAGCTAATGCAAATGTCAAAATAATTGTAAATATTTGACTAAAATATTATATGAAATCTTAATGTAATTTGGAACGAAAAGTACTAGAAATAATTAGCAGAAACTGAAAATACTTGAATATCATTATAATAGCAAAAAGAAATCATATACGAAAACGAAAATGGATAAAAATCGCTGAATAATACTTATTTTTATTAACGAAAAATTAATTAAAAGGTTGAAATTAAAAGGAAAAGAAATTCTTCTTTTTTCTTCAGAATTGCAAGAAAAATTAGAATCTGAATGAAGTGAAATGAAACAATTATGATTGAACCCTAAGAGGAAGCTATCTCGATGTATTATATAATATTTCGAGCTCGATCCCGAACACTTCTCTGTTTTCTGCACCATCGTAGGAGATTTACTACGAAGAGCATTACAAGTCAAAAGGTTGTAGTGATTCTTTATAAAACTACTCGAAATCCACCAATCCACCAATTACTTAGTCGTTATGACAGTCATGTTTTGCTTAATACTGAAGTTGAGGAAGAATGAGACTATTCTAAACAGGCTTTTTAGGAAATTAACAATACTCTTTTAGGAAAAAAGGAGCAGAGGAGGCAGAATTATTTGAATGACAAGGCACTTGAGCTTATTTCAGAGAGAAGAAATTACAGAAATGTCCTTAATCAATACCCTACTAGTCCTTACAGAAAACATTATATGTAGCTTAATAAACGCGTAAAGAATCAGTTAGCTGCTGATAAGAATCTTTGGCTTGATGGCTTGGCTGACAAAGCCGAGGAAGCAGTTAGACAGCGCAACAGCAGAGAGCTGTACCAGATAGTTAATGTTTTGTGTGGTAGAAAAAGGACAGGTATACAGAGATTGAAGGATAAATATGGTAAGGTTATAGAAGGTGAGGATTCTGTCATGTCTAGGTGGGCTGAGTATTTCAGTGATGTTCTAAACAATGTGCTTATTTCTACTCCCATTGTTTGCAATGATGATAGATGCATTGGTGGCTTTAATGTTGGTCCTATAACAAAATCTGAAGTTATTTTGGCTATTTCTAAACTTAAACTTCATAAATCCCCAGGGGTAGATGAAATTACTACGGAAATGCTTAGAGCTGGAAATGTTTCTGTTACTACTTGGATCACTGAAATTTTGAATATCATTTAGGATCTAAGGATTTTACCAGAGCTATTATTATCCCTATTTTCAAAAAAAGGTGATCGCAGTTCTTGTGATAACTATAGGGGTATTAGCCTACTCTCTGTTCCAGGTAAAATTCTTTCCATGATTGTGCTTAATAGAATTAAGAATCTGGTTGACAATCAATTGCGTGATGAGCAATGTGGATTCAGAAGTAGTAGGGGATGTGTGGATCAGATATTTTCACTTAAGCAGATTCTTGAGAAATGTTTAGAATTTCAGAAACCTTTCGTTGCTAGCTTTGTTGATTTCAAAAAGGCTTTCGACTCTGTTGATCGTCATAATTTGTGGTTGATTGTGAGAGCATATGGTATACCAGACAAGTTAGTTAACATAATGAAAGCTCTCTATAATAAGACTGAGTCGTGTGTGAGAGTTAGTAAGTCTTGTAGCAATGTGTTCGACAAGGGTGCATTTTGTCTCCTTTTCTCTTTAGTTTGGTTATTGATTATGTTATGCGAAATTCACTTCAAGGGAAAAATTTTGGCCTTAAATGGGGTGGAGATACGAAACTTTCTGATTTAGATTATGCTGATGATTTAGCCCTTTTGGCATATGTTGTTGATGAGATGAACTCTTTCATTAGAGCTGTTGATGAGACTGGTAGTAGAGTAGGTTTGGTTATAAACAGAGAGAAAACTAAAGTGATGAAAATTGGTCAGGCAGGCTGTGATTCAGTTAATCTGAATGGTTGCAGTCTTGAGCAGGGGTCACAGTTTAATTATCTTGGGAGCTATGTAACTGATACTGGTGATGTGCGGCATGAGATTAACAGACGAATAGGTATTGCTGCCGGGACTTTTAAGAATCTATGGAGATTGTGGAGAAATAGGCGTATACACCTAAAGACTAAAATTAGACTGTATAATAGTTTGGTTCTTTCTAGGGTTAGTTATGGTAGTGAAACTTGGACACTTTGTAAACAAGGTAACAAGAAACTAGATGCTTTTGATTCTAAATGCTTACGTAGTTATCTTTGGTATTAGGTGGTTTAACTTTGTAACTAATGATGAGGTTAGGCACAGAAGTCTGCAACCTCCTTTAAGCAGCATATTTTGCAGAGAGAGACTCCATTGGTTTGGTGATGTTGCCCGTATCGATAATTATAGTTTGGCGAATATGGTTATGAACAGTGTGCCTAAAGGTCTCAGAAAGAGGGGGAGACCTAGGATGCAGTGGGCAGACAATGGCAAACAGGATCTTGTTAGAATTGGTGTGCAATGGCCAGATGCAGCAGATGCATCTCAGGACAGATATGCTTGAACTAAATTGCACGGTCTGGTAGGACCTCCGTAGCCCATGGCTGCTTCAGGATGATGATGATGATGATGATGATGATGATGATGTATATATGTTAAGTGTATTTTCTGAAATGTCCCAAATGGGAATGCGGCTCATCATCCTGGCCGATCTGGGCAGTTTCACATATATTAACGGAAGTGTCTGCAAATGGTTTATGATACTTCTGTACCTTTTCCCCAACTTATAGCTGGAGGGATGCTGAGAGAAAGAGTCATCACGAGGAGCGACGGGGGAATGCAAGAGTACACAATGAAAAGGCAGACTGAGTGTTGCTGACAAACAGAGCGGTCGTTTGTTTAGCGCGTCAAAAGGAACGTAGCTCTTTCTTGGGAACCCGAAAGGAGAGGGTTCGTTCCTGTGTGAAACAAGTGACGTAGGCAAGGATTAAAATATTCTCTCGCCGAGTTCTTGAGGTCGTTAAACAGATTTCTGTAAAGTACAGATTTCCACTTCATATGTATGCTTGCAATAGTAAAGGTTAAAGTAAACTGAGTGGAGAAAGTATACCATAACATTTATAAAGCCATTAACTTTTATGAGAATTTTAGTGCAGCTAAGGCCCACGAAATCGAGTACATTCCCCTATGTACATATACACTATGAGATCAAAAGTTTCGGACACCCCTTCTGAGTAGTGAAATCTCCCATATATGCCACAGCTATGGCCCAAACAGGTATAAAAGGACGCTTATGGCGTGGCAAACCTCATAGACATGCATGAACAGAAAAATGGACTGTACGGCAGAACTCAGTGACTTTCAATGTGGCACAGTCATAGCAATTTCCATGGCTATCAGGTCGAACCACTTTAGCAACAAATCAGTTTCGGATATTTCAGCCCTGCGGCAGCTGCCCTAATCAACTGTAAGTGATGTTACTGGGAAGTGGAAAAGTCTAGGAGCAACAACAGCATAATCACGATACAGTAGACTATGTAAAATGAATGAGCGGGATCGCCGAATGCTGAAGTGGGTGATGGAAAAAATTGCCTGTCCTCGGTTGCAACACTTACCACTGAGTTCCAAAATGCCTCTGGAAGCTACACCAGCACCATAACAGTTCTTCGCCAGCTGTAGAAATGAGTTTCCATGTCAGAGTAGCCGTACACGAGCCTAACATCAACAAGATAAACACTAAGTGTCGGTTGGAGAGGTGTAAAGCAAGCCACCAGTAGACTCTTGAGCAGTGGAACCACATTCTCTGAACTGATGAATCATGTTTCACCATCTGACTGTTCGACAGTCTGGGTGTGAAGGATACCAGGTTAACCCTATCTGCCTGACTCTGTTATGCCAACTGTGAAGTTTGGTGGAGGAGGGATCATGCTTGGAGGCTATTTTTCATGGTTTGGGTTGGTCTCCCTAGTTCAGGTGAACAGGACTCTAAACACGCGGTCTATAATGACATTCGCGACAATTCTGTGCTCCAAAGTTTATGCCAACAGTTCGGTGAAGACCCTTTCCTGTACCAACATAACAATGGCCCCGTCCACAAAGCGAGGACCATGCAGGAATGGTTTGATGAAATGGGTGTGGAAGAATTTGACTGGTCTGCACAGAACCCTGATTCTCAACCCCATGGAACACATTTGGGATGAATTGAAATGCCAACTACAAGCCAAACCAGACCATCCGACATCAATGACCGGCCTCACTAATGCTCTTGTGACAGAATGGCAGGCAATTCCCGCAGCAACGTACCAAAATCTAGTGAAAAGTCTTCCCTGCATTGTGGAGGCTGTGGTAGCAGCAAAGGGTGGACCAAAGCGAAATTAATTCCTTTCCTATTACCGGCAGATTGTGGATAAGCGAGAGTCCGGATACTTTTGATCATATAGTGCATGTATTAATGTAAATAAACAGTGTCGTCCTCTGTTATGGTGCATTCATTTATTTGTTTATTTCATCTTTTTATACGACATTTAGCACAGCACGTCTGAAGCATACCAAAGCATGGGCGTAAAATCCTGTGAATCTGTGGTTTCACCTAGAAAATAAGTGAAGAGTAATTAAGTAGATTAATTAATCGTCCTCCACGAAGTGAATAGGAAGAGTTGTACATCTCTTCTCCCACCCGGTCCACGACAGCTGGTTAATTTCTGAACAAGAGGGATTGATAAACCTGGACTGGCCCTCCTGTGCAGCTATTTGGTACTCCTCCCACCTCATCTCTAGTTTTTACAGAAATCATTTTTATTGTTTTAATGTAATGTTGAAATTTAAATAATTCAGTTACAAACACTGAGTGCTGCTTGAAGTTTGAGTTACTGTAAGCAACTTGATATGATTCATAAGAGATAGCATAATGATGCTGTTAGTTGAGATGTAACGTTACTAATGAATCTGAAAACTTATGTTCGGTTGTCTGTAGTGACTAAAAGAACATTTATTCGTTGCTGTAGTCTTTTATATAAATGGCTAACGAGATTCAATGATTTAATTACTCAATTTCAGTATTTTTTCTAAGTGTGGAATGGAGCTGCCTTGCGGCAACATCTTACCAGAATAATCCAATCAGAGACTAACTAGTTCAAACGGTGCAAATTCCTGAACCAGGTATTTCCGTTACGCAATTAAGAAAATCATAGAATTGAAATAATCCAATAACTAAGCCTTATTAATCTTTTCTGGAATAAACTGCTTTAAAAAATAAATTCTCTTTTTATTAGAGACAGCGAACAATAAATGCAGAATACGATTAGCAACATTATAACTCAAGCAACTGCATCAATGCATAATATTGTACATATCATATCCATTGCTATCCAATGATGCATCCAATTGCTATCGATGATAATTCGTTATGATATACAGCTACCTAACCGAATGTTTGCGAGGAGAATGATAGAAATTTTATTTTAAATATAAATTTATCTCTCAGATAATCAACGCTCAATATTAAGATGAGAAATACACGACAGTAACATCTAAATTAAGCATCTAATGCTAGTTATATAAATATATACGTAACATGAAGGACCCAACGTCAGTTGTAGCAAGTGTTTATTCATTTCGTTACCGTCATCATATTTATAATACGCGGACTTCTTTTTTTCAACTTTAAAGATTCTCGTATAGGGATGGACAAACTGTGGCCTGCGAGAAGATTTAATGTGTCCCGGGACGATCTTGTACGATGGAAATATTAATTCTTGTTTATGTTCTAGCAAAATATATCCTCCTTATTCCTATAAAATTTTCAATGTTTATTAAAGATTCCGTTCCTGACAAAATAACTGAAAGGCACTGATCTGAATTGTGCCCTCGACAAGTTAAATCAAACCGAAAATATAAAAGTTTTATGACTAATTTGACCTTGTACAGTCGCTCAAAAAAATATCAGAACACTATGGTTGATTACAGAATTCAGAAAAAAATATCTGGCAACGATTTTTTGTAGAAATTAGTGATCTGGCAACCTTCGTGTCACGTGATTACAGAATTCAGGAAAAATATTTGGAGCGTGTACAGCAACTGTACACGCTCCAGTTACCGTTCACAGCAAACTGGAGCGTGTGCAGTTACTGCACACGCTCCAGTTTGCTGGGAACGGTAACTGCACACGCTCAATATTTCCGTGAGTGAGACCACACGATCTAGTATCAAAATAATATGACCACCTACAGTCGCTCAAAAAAGTATCCGAACGCTATGGTGGATTACAGAATTCAGAAAAAATATCTGGAAACGATTTTTTTAGAAATTAGTGGTCTGGCAACCTTCGTGTCACGTGACACGAAGGTTGTCGGATCACTAATTTCTAAAAAAAAATCGATGACAGATATTTTTTCTGAGTTCTGTAATCAACTATAGTGTTCGGATATTTTTTTGACCTCGTACATTTAATAGCCATAAAACTTTTGAATCGAAATGTAATTTTCTAAATTCTCTACCCTTCATTTTTTTTATTTTTAGAATTCATTAAAATAAAAGGAAATGTTTTTGGTTTAGTTTTTGCAAAAACGAGATATCGTTTTCCCTTTGCAGTCATTCAGTTAAACTGTCCGTCTGCAATCTGTAGTTCCCAGGTTCGAGTCCCAGCTGGGTCTTCCATCGTAAAAGATCCTCCTGGATCTTTTACGATGGAAATACTCTTTTATATATATAAAACACAAAATTTTCTGCAAAGTAAAATAATATTTTTTAGATGATTCCCAACTAATATTTAATAGGGTAAACCTTATGTCAAACATGCATTGTTTGTCATTGCATTTAAAACGTTTTTCCTAAAAGATTATTTTCCGCCTTAATTTGAAGCCTTTGTTGCATTTTGAAACATGCAAAATAATCCTATAATCGATAGCTTGGATTCATAAAAACCTCAGGAACGTTAATGATTGAGAATATTTTTTGCTATAATTTACTTAGTATTATTAGTATTATATAACTGACATACAATTCAAATGCTGTGGGATCCAATTATACAGTTTTCCATCCATGTATCAATTTTTTTCTCAGTGTTTAATTTGTTTCGCATTAATGAGATTATTCCTGTAATCCAATTAACGGAAAACAGATGGTGCTTTTCGTTGAAAAAACAAAAAAAAACGATAAAAGTGCTGGTTGTTTCAGACGAAAAAAGTAAGATCCATGTTTTATGCGTTGTGTTTGGTGTTTATGTAATATATTTATACTTTTTATTTGACAAACCTAAAGATTTGTTTGTGGTGCAGTAAAGCACTATGACCAGTTCGTTCAATTTTCACCTATATCTAGCGACAGTATATACATATATATATATATCTATTGCAATTTCAGGAAATAGTAGTAATACGGGGTGGCTCAGTCGGTAGCGCGCCAGGCTCCTAATCTGTAGTTTCCAGGTTCGAGTCCCAGCTGGGTCAGCGTTGAGATTTATCTCCGCAAAAATTCCCCGCCCTGTCCACGGTCAGTAGAGGACATCGATGGACTTGGAAAGGCCGCCGTCCGCCGGATGGGACGTTAAGCCGTGGCCCCTTGTGCGGGAGAGCCATACCCTGTGCACGTTAAAGAACACGCTGGATGGCCTTGACGGGAGGCTACCATCCTTCTCCCAACAGCTGTTCCAGTGGGTCCCCTCCCCCAACCTTCTCTGATCCTACGGGGTCCATGTGACCTGGCCATTTAGCCCATGGTGTGCAAAAAAGTGCCGCTCAGAGGTAATCCAATCCAATGCAGTAATAGGACGTCTACAGCTACCGTAATGACTTTCATTTTTGTTATGATTTCTAGTGGCTCGTCGAAAGATTAGTAACTCCCTATGTGGCTCGCAGCATAAAATGTTTGTCCTCTCTTGTTCTAGTTGAACAAATTCCTTCAAAATGGTATGCCCTGACATATGGGCTTATATAAATTGATTAATATTAGTTTGTTATAAAAAGTATTTTTTCGCTTCATTCACACATAAAAATTCAGTAATTGAAGCACAGGTAAAAATGCACTAAGCTTAAATCTTTTTTAAATAGTTTACAGCTTTTCATATGAATAATGCTCGCTTATTTGGAATATTGTAACGAAAGGCTTTGGGTTGGGTTGTTTTACCTCTGAGCGGCACTTTTTTGCACACCATGGGCTAAATGGCCAGGTCACATGGACCCCGAAGGCTCAGAGAAGGTTGGGGGGGACCCACTGGAACAGCTGTTGGGAGACAGATGGTAGCCTCCCGTCAAGGCCATCCAGCGTGTTCTTTAACGTGTACAGGGTATGGCTCTCCCGCACACGGGACCACGGCTTAACGTCCCATCCGACGAACGGCTGCCTTTCCAAGCCCATCGGTGTCCCCTACTGACCGTGGGCAGGGCGGGGAATTTTGCGGAGATAAATCTCAACGCTGACCCAGCTGGGACTCGAACCTGGGAACTACAGATTACGAGCCTGGCGCGCTACCGACTGAGCCACCCCGTAACGAAAGACAATTTGATATTTGTTTAGACTCGCTTATTTATGTTTTCAATGAATTTTTGGTAAGTTCAAATCATGATAAATATGTGTGTTTTAGAAATATAAACATGGATAAAAATTGCTTGTATGGGTTATCATTAGCTGTGGAATTACGAAAAATTTTATAACAGATTCTTTATCGCAGAAATATATCATTAATTTGATGCATGATATATTGATCTGTCTGTTATTTGGGAGTTGATGTAGGCTCATGGATTAGTGATTCTAACGCGATTTTTTCTTTCATACTAAGAACATGGCTCGATTAATGAAAGATTTCTTACAACAAAATTTAATACAAAATTTAAAAAGTAAAATGCCATCTTTTGTTATGCCCCTACAAGGAACTCGGATGAGAACGAGAAGGAAAGCTTCGGAATATTTTGAATTCTGTCAAAAAAGAAGATATTACCCTTGTTCTACACGACTTCAGTGCCAAAGCTAGTACTGACTCTGAACTTTGCGGGGGGGGGGGGGAGGCGATAGTTCTCTTTGGTATTGGTAACTGCAATGGCAATGTGCAAGGTCTCCTACAGGTAAGTAAATTTAATGGTTTTGGAATAACCAACGCTTATTACAAACACTGCACATATATACATACACGTGGGTTTCACCAGATGGGCTGCATAAAAGAATGATTACTTATACATTAATTAACAGCAAATGGCCTAGCTCTGTTAGGAATATCATGTAATACAGGGGGGGGGGGGTTGAAATTGGATCTAGCCATTACCTTGTTATAACAGTCTTGCAACTTTAACTTAAGAAGTGTTGCGTAAGGTTAAAACAATTACCTTTAATTCTGCAGCTCCAGTTACCATGACTGGTGGCTTAGTCATTATGACAGTCATGGCTAGCTTACTATTTAAGTTTAAGAAGAAACGGATCATTGTAAACAGAATTTTCTTGAAACTAACAGGACTCTTTTAGGAAAAAAGGAGCAGAGGGAGGCAGAATTATTTAAGTGATAAGGCACTTGAGCGTATTTCTGAAATAAATAAATTCAGGAATGCCCTTAATAAATACCCTACTAGTCCTAATAAAAAACATTACAAAGAGCTAAATAAACGCAATTAGCAGCTGATAAGAATCTTTGGCTTGATGGCAGGATAGGACTCGGCTGACAAAGCCGAGGAAGTAGTTAGACATCACAACAGCAGAGGGTTGTACCATATTGTTATAATGTTTTATGTTAGAATTAACACAGGTACACAGGGGGATTGAGGGATAAGCATGATAAGGTGGTTGAAGGTGAGGATTCTCTGATAAGCTAGCTGGGCTGAGAATTTCAGACATGTTCTGAACAATGTGATTATTTCTAGTCTCATTGTTTGTAATAAGGATAGATGCATTACTGGCTTCAATGATGGCCCTATATCACATTAGAAAGTCACTGTGGCTGCCTTTAAATTAAAACTGCATAAATCCCTAGAGGTGGATGAAATCACCACTGAAATGCTTAGAGCTGAGAGCATTTGTGCTGTCACATGGATGACTGAAATTTTGGATATTTTTTTTATGATAAAGGTGCTGTTCCTAGGTATTTTACTAGAGCTATTATTATCCCTGTTTTTA
This sequence comes from Ryuthela nishihirai, assembly GCA_038380435.1. NCBI lineage: Eukaryota > Metazoa > Arthropoda > Arachnida > Araneae > Heptathelidae > Ryuthela > Ryuthela nishihirai. The sequence continues at coordinate 16,142,473 of JAWZYU010000001.1, read as the reverse complement.
CAAACATGATAACAGTTATTATGATAATTGCAGGGTATTTACTTCTGTTCCAGGTAAAGTTCTTTCTCTGATTATACTTAAGAACATTAAGAATTTGGTTGATGGATAACTGCGTGATGAACAATGGGGATTCAGAAATGGTAGAGGATGGTAGATCAGATTTTTTTTCCTTTAGGTAGGTTCTTGAGAAATGTATAGAGTTTTAGAAACCTGTGGTTACTAGCTTTATAGATTTCAAAAAGGCTTTTGACTCTATTGATCGTTCGATCATGTGTAATACCTTTCAAGTTAGTGTAATGAAAGCTCTCTATAATAACACCGAGTCGTGTGTGAGAGTTGGTAAGTCTTATAGGATTGTTTTAGCATTACTAGTAGAGTTAGACAAGAGTGCATTTTGTTTCGTTTTCTCTTTAATTTGGTTATTGATTATGTTTTACGAAATTCTTTGGGAGGGAAAGATTTTGGCCTTAAATGGTCTAGAGATTTCAAATTTTCTGATTTAGATTATGCAGATGATTTGGCCCTGCTAATAATGTTGATGAGATGAATTAGTTCATTAGTCTGTTGATGAGTCTGGTAATAGAGTAGGTTTGGTGATAAACAGAGAACAAAAAATTAAAGTGATGAAAATTGGTCAGACAGATGGTGTTTCAGTTGCTTTAAATGGCTGCACCGTTGAGAAAGTGTCTCAGTTTAATTATCTTGGGAGCAATGTGATATGCGGCATGAGATAAATAGAAGAATAAGAGATTGATGTTAGCAGCATTAACAATTAATGGAGAGTTTGGAGCAATAGGCGTGTACACCTAAAAAGTAAAATTAGGCTGTATTATAGCTTGATTCGTTTTAAGATTAGTACAGTAAACAAACATGAAACCTTGTTATGTAGGATAACAAAACACTTGATGTCTTTGATGTGATTCTAGATGCTTGCGCAGTATCTTAGGCATTCGATGTATTGACTATGTAAGTAATGATGAGGTTAGAAGAAGAAGTCAGCAACCTCCTTTGAGCAACATTTTGTGCAGAGAGAGACAGCGTTGGTTTGGCCATGTTGCCGTAAGCACAGCTACAAATTGGGAAACAGAATTATGAACAGTGTGCCTAAAAGCTTCAGGTAAAGGGGTAGACCAATAGTGCGATGGCTGATAATTTCAAACAGGACCGTACTAGAATTGGACTACAGTGACCAAATGCAGCAGCTGTAGCTCAGAACCGATATGTCTGGAGAGGAAAATTACACAGTCTTGTTGGACCTCTGTAGCCCGTGGCTGCATGAGTATTTTGTATGTATGTATGTATGTATGTATGTATGTATGCATGTTTGTAGGCATGTATGTATGTATGTATGTATGTATGCAACATGATGATTGTATCAATAGCACTTACTCGAAATGTTAGTATATTATTTCTCGAATAGTAAAATATCGGTGTTTGTTTAAATTATACACAATCATCAACCTCATCATCATCCTCACGCACCATGCCATACAGAGGTCGAACCAGATCGTGTTATTTAGTTCTTCAAGCATATCTGTCCTGAGCTACATCTGATGCATCAGGCTATTGCACACCAATTCTAACAAGGTTCTGTTTGACATTGTCTGCCCACCGATCCTAGGTCTCCCCCTCTTTCTTAGGCCTTTAGGCACATTGCTCATAACCCTATTCTATTCATAACCGGTACCAATGTAGTCTCTCTATGCACAATATGCTGTTCAAAGGAGGTTGCCGACTCTTTTGTCTAAACTCATCTTTACTTACAAAGTTGAACCACCTAATGCCCACGATACTGCCTAAGCATCTAGAATCAAAAGCATCTGGTTTTCTGTTATCTTGTTTACAAAGCGTCCAAGTTTCACTACCATAACTAATTCTAGAAAGAACCAAACTATTATAGAGTCTAATTTTAGTCTTTATATGTATACGCCTGTTTATCCACACTCTCCATATATTCTTAAAAGTCCCGGAAGCAATCCGTATTCGTCTATTCATTTCATGCCGTACATCACCAGTATCTGTTACATAGCTCCCAAGATAATTAAATTGTGACGCACCTCAAGACTGCAACCATTCAGATTAACTGAACCACTGCTTCTGGTGTTCGACAAGGGTGCATTTTGTCTCCTTTTCTCCTTGGTTTGGTTATTGATTATGCTATGTGAAATTCACTGTAAGTGAAAGATTTTTTGGCTTAAATGATCTAGAGATCTGAAAATTTCTGAATTAGATTATGCTGATGATTTAATGTTTTTGGCAAATGATGTTAATGAGACGAACTCTTTCATTAGAGCTGTTAATGAGACTGGTAGTAGAGTAAGTTTGGTGATAAGCAAAGAAAAATCATAAGTGATAAAAATTGGTCAGGCAGGTTGCTGTTCAGTTAATCTGAATGGTTACTGTCTTGAGTAGGTGTAAGTTTAATTATCTTTGGAATTATGTAACAGATACTAGTGATTTGTGGCATGATATTAACAGGCGAATAGGGATTGCCGCTGGGAGTTTTACGAATGTATGGGGAATGTGGATAAATAGGAGTATAAATCTAAAGACTAAAATTAGACTGTTTAATAATTTGGAGAAATCTTTCTAGAGTTAGTTATTGTAGTGAAACCTGAACGCTTTGTAAACAAGATAACAGAAAAATTGATGCTTTTTATTCTAGATGATTACGCAGTATCTTGGGCGTTAGGTGGTTCAACTTTATAAGTGATGATGAAATTAGGCAAAGGAATCGGCAACCTCCTTTAAGCAACATATTGTTCAGAGAGAGACTCCGTTGGTTTGTCTATGTTACCCGTCAGGTCAGAGTCAAAATGCTTTTTGAAATAAACAAAGCATGCAAACACAGGTTTCTAAAACTATACACATTTCTCAAGAACATGCCTAAGCGAAAAAATCTGATACACGTTCCCTACCATTTCTGAATCCCCATTGTTCATCACGCAGTTATCCATCAACCAAATTCTTAATGTTCTTAAGTATAATCAGGGAAAGAATTTTACCTAGAACAGAAGTAAATATCCTGCAATTATCACAATAACTGTTATCACGTTTTATAAAAATAGGGATAATAATAGCTCTAGTAAAATACCTAGGAACAGCACCTTTATCATAAAAAAAATATTAAAAAAATTTCAGTTAGCCATGTGACAGCACAAATGTTGCCAGCTCTAAACATTTCAGTGGTGATTTCATCCACCTCTAAGGATTCATGCATCTTTAATTTAAAGGTAGTCAAATTGACTTCGGAATGTGATATAGGGCCATCATTAAAGCCAGTAATGCAATCTCTCCTTATTACAAACAATGGGAGTAGAAATACTCATATTATTTAGAACATCTTTGAAATGCTCAGCCTACCTAGTCATCAGAGAATCCTGATCTTCAACCACTTTATTATGCTTATCCCCCATTCCCTGTGTTTTTTCATTCTGTTTCTTCTAACATAAAACATTAACAATGTGGTACAAATCCCCTACTGTTGTGATGTCTAACTACTTCCTCGGCTTTGTCAGCTGAGGCTTATCCTGCCATCTAGGCAAAGATGCTAATTACGTATATTAAGCTTTCTGTAATGCTTTCTATTATGACTAGTAGGATAGTGATTAAGGACATTCCTGCAGTTCTTTCTTTCAGAAATAAGCTCAAGTGCCTTATCACTCAAATAATTCTGCCTCATCTTCTCCTTTTTTCCTAAAAGAGTATTGTTAGTTTCCAAAAAAACCTGCTTAAAACGGCCCCATTCTTCCTCAACTTCAGTAGTAAGCAAAACATGACTGTCATAATGACTAAGTAACCTATCATGGTAAGCTTTGGCAATAACTGGGTCTTTCAGAGCTTCAGTATTAAAGATAAATTTTTTAACTTTAGCACAACACCCTTTAAGTTTAAGTTGCAAGACACTTTTGACAAGGTAATGGCCAGATCCAGCTTAGCCCCCCTATATGACACGGTATTCCTAACAGAACTAGCCCATTTGCTGCTAATTAATATATAATCAATCATAGTTTTATGCAGCCCATGTGGTGAAATCCACATGTATGTATGTATGTATGTATGTATGTGCAGTGTTTGTAATAAACGTTGGTTATTCTGAATCCATTGAGTTTACTTACCTGTAGGAGACGTTGTACAATGCCATTTCAGTTACCAATACCAAAGAGACATATCTCCCCTCCTCAAAGGTTAGAGTCATTACCAACTTTGGCATATGAGTCGCCTAGGACAAGGGTGATATCTTCTTTCTTGAAATTATATATATCCTTCATTATTCCTTTCTTGAAATTATATATATCTTTCATTATTCCTTTCTTGAAATTATATATATCTTTCATTATTCCTTTCTTGAAATTATATATCTCTTTTATTATAGGGTATAATAAAAGGGTATATATTTTATTATAATTCAAAAAATCCTGAATCTGTCCCTAAAACCTATCCTTCTCCTTCTCATCAGAGTTCCTTATCAGGGCGTAACAACAGATAACATTCAATTCTTTAATGCTTGTCTGAAATTTAATCTTTTAATTTTCTGACAAACCGTTCATTAATGCACTCATATCCTAGTAGAAGATCATCACTAGTGTGTCTGCTGAGAAGCAAACCTACGCCTCGGAAATGCTTCTTATCTTCCCTCCCTGAAAAGAGAAATTTAAGATTATTTTTAAGAATCTGATCTTTATCTGTCCATCTGGTCTCTTACAAGCCGAGAATATCTAAATTACAACGGTGAAATTCTTGTGTGAGGACATCAAGAGAATAAGCTCTGTGCAGAATCCTCACATTCAAACTACCTATGGAGAGAAAAGGATTAGTGGAATGTTTAAAGAAACAATGTTTATTAAGAGAGGGAATGCCAGCAATATCAAACAGCCCCCTAATCGCAGGAATAGGGCAAAGACGCCTCTCCCCATTACTAAAAGCTGAAGCCAGCAACTGGAAGAAGCCTAAAATTGGAAGACTTCTTCCAATGTAGAATTTGACGATGCCCATAGAAGCAAGAGTTGAAGTACTTGGAATGACTTCTGATCAGGGTTATTCCCCAGCTGATGGGGCATGTCCTGTAAATCTGATAGCTTGGGGCTATCAACCCACAAACAAACAGAAAATACATCTCACGATTCTCCCTCAACAGAAGCCTACCAGCGCAGCAAGTCCAGGATCCATAATCTAGGTCAGAGTCGTAAACCAATACCAAGAAGCTTTGGTTGCTCACTCCTCAGAAGAGTAGAAAAAATGAAAAGTAGCCATATTAGTCCAGATTAGGAGGCCACACTGATCTAGCAGCCGCTCCCATTCCGTTCCCTTCCACAAGAGTTTATCTCTTTTGAAAGATACTAACGGTACGCACCACAAGACCAGCTGGGTCAGCATTGAGATTTATCTCCGCAAAACTCCCCATCCTGCTCACGGTCAGTAGAGGACACCGAAGGGCTTGGAAAGACCGCTTTCCGTCGTTGGGACGTTAAGCTGTGTCCCCGTGTGCGGGACAGCCACACCCTGTGCACGTTAAAGAACACGCTTGATGGCCTTGACGGGAGGCTATCATCTGTCTCCCAACAGCTGCTCCAGTGGGTCCCCTCCTCCAACCTTTTCTGAGCCTTCGGAGTCCTTGTGACCTGGCAATTTAGCCCATTGTGTGCAAAAAAGAGCCGTTCAGACGTAAACAACAGCCCAAAGCACCACAAGAAGGCGGGTCGGACATAGTAGCTAGGCCTGTCCGATTCTGTACATCATCGCAGGGATTGGTGCATAGCTCTCCTTCCAGGTGACTATCTAGCTACCAATTACAGATCTTATACACAATAGCATATATGGCTAATTATTATAAAATGCAATCTTCATTAATATGCTATGCATTGCTTGAGACAGCTCTTGTCTGATAGCTGTAATATCGCTATTATAACGGAATTCAATATTTTACGGCATAGTAATATTCTCATTAGTTCAATTGAGTAGATAATTAAACGTTACGAAAACTAATGCAATTAAGGGTGATCATATTTAAAAATAATAAATTTGGTTCTCAAACAGTTGCTTGTCACAGTCTGGCAGAAGAGTGCCAGTTTCATGTGGCATAGAGAAGTTTTTTAGGGAAGGCAAGAACTCATCAGAGAAACAATACAACAGAGGAAGCCTTATCCGGACTCGAGATCCGGTCGTTAGCCAAAGATGCCAACCATTCGGCCACCAGGATGGTCATGTGATCATAGATAAAAATAAATAAATACCCCCTCAAGCAGCTGCTTGCCACAGAGGTCTGACAGGAGCCTGTCAGTTTATATGCCATAGTAAAGATCTGAGAGGATGGCAGGACCTCAGCAGAAAAACAACACGAACATCCATGCCTTACCCAGGGCTCGAACCCAGGTCCCGTAGATCAGAAACCAAGCGCGCTAACCACTCGGCCACGGGACGACTAAATGTGATCATATATACTATAAAATAAATAATTACTCATGCGAAGGCACAGGCAATGATTAGGTAACAGGTATTGGCGCCGCGAAGTTTCCAACAGTTACCTAGTGACGAAGTTGCAATCAGTGATATGATTTATGCATTGTTGTGGGCAGCTTCACCATTGCCCAAACCACATCTTAGCTCGCAACCTGTAGTAAGTGTATAAACGTGACTGATGGAAATTTCTGGTACACTGGAAGCTCGTTCGTTAATGTACATCAAAGTGGCGTATGAAGTTACCAAAGTATTACTTCACAGGAAGAGTATTGACTGAAAATAAAATGGGTAAGATGCTTCAAAACATTAATATTCTGTAAAGTATGTTTCTTATTATTCATTCTAATTAAATGCCATTGGTAGTACACAGGGTCGGATTTAACAGGGGAGGGGGGGAGGGAAGAGTCCCATGTTCCTCTACCCTTTGAGAATGCTGGCGAGGGTAATGGAGGCAAACTTGTGCATATTTCACATACCTTTCAAGAAATGTTTTAGAAACTCTAAAATGAAGGTGAAAATGTTATACTGCAATGGATATCTAGTTTCTCCCCCACTTCCATCCACTTTAGCTTTTTCTTGGCTCGATTGTATCGCTTGCTCCCCCCCCCCCAACTCTCTTTATTTTTTCTAGATCCGGAATTCGTAGTATGTACAATATATAACTTATATGTGCAGAAATGTTATTTGAACTTGTCCCCTCTGGCCTCTAATGAAGAGCTGCCACTGGTAAGAAGATATAAAAGACGCTTAACGATTTCAAAGGTTTTTAGGAACTCATATGTAGGGCTCAAAAAGTCAAAGAATTGTTTTATATTTCTAAATAGTATTCCTTATGTTTTGGTCATTTTGTTGTGTGAAATGCTTATATTCACACATTGTTCTCACCTCCATTTCCTCTTGCTCCCTATAGTGTCTTGGTACCATCACTAGGGAGCGAGTATAGAGTCCATATTAAATCAAAATATGTTATCATAACCTACAATATATTCGAAATTGGAACTAGATATAAATTAGAAGGATAACGTATCACTTCTGGTGAATATGAGATGCTCGTTTTCAGAGAAAATGTAGTGAAATGTGTTTGAATATGTAAATGATTATGAAATTATACCAATGATGGAGAGTCTCTGACACGAAGAGTAGTATGTGACACGCGAAAGCATTTTAAATGGCATAATGTTTTCGTTTCTAATGAAATCTAGGTAGCTGTTCCAATGGGCGAGTGGTTCGGTTGCCTGGAAACACGAGAATCAAAGGGATCTGATTTCAAATACCGTATAAGGCATGGATGTGGTCTTTCTCAAGTAGGTTTACTTATTCCTGAAGTCCCGCTTTCTTCGCACTTACAGACTAGTAACTTGATGTTACCGTTTACTAGTTCCCACTCTGCTGTATACTGAGATTTTGTCCATTGGTGCATTCTCTACTCTCGGTGAGAAAATACACACTGGCGGGCTTGAAAATGTCATTGCTGTAGAACAAGGTTGGGTTATTTTGCCTCTGAGCGGTACTTTTCTGTATACAATGGGTTAAATGACCAGATCACAAGGACACAGAGGACTCAGAGAAGGTTCTGGGAAGGGAACCGTTGTGGAGAGTGGTTGTGAGGAGGACAGCTGTTAGGAGGCAGATAGGGGCCTCCCGTCAAAGCCATTCATCGTGTCCGTTAAGTGCACAGGTGTAGATCTCTCCTGCACACGAGGTCACGACTTTACGTCCCACCCGACGGGCGACAGGATTTCAAAGCCGCCCATCGGGTTTCCCTACTGAGGTTTGTGGAGGAAAAATTTTCATGTAGGACTTGAACCTGGGAATTGCAGATCGAGCTTCGCACGCTACCGACTGAGTCATTCCCGCCCTATGTCGAATAGGACGTTAAGTAATTTCTTTGTATAAAGGGAAGCTAACTGCTGTTCACTTTAAAAAACATGGTAGACGATCTTCACAGGAGGCTTCCATCTGACTCCTAAAGGCTGTTCAATGAATCTCCTTTTTCGACACAACTCTAAACCTTTGAATCTTTTGCGACTTGGCGGTTTAGCAGGTGCGTAAAAAAGTGTCACTCAGAGGGAAACAACTAAACCCAAAATCTTTTCAGATATTCTCTATGATGTGTTATATCATACTTGGGAAACTCACTGGCAAAGTAGGCTTGCATGACTGAAAATTAGAAGTTATTTAAAAAGGTGTTCATCATTCCTAGACTAGACGAATCATCAACCACTTTTAAGTAGTATCATGGACAGGGAGAAATTGCGTTGATTTTCCAGCACGAAAAGATACATTTACCGAATAAAGTTATAAATACTGTGCTTAAAGGCTTGAGAAAATAGAATTTAAATGAGATGGGTGGATACTGTCAAACTGAACTTTAGTAGAAGTTGCCTGCAGTAACTAATTACGCACTATGGGCATAGTTGTAAAACTAAATTGCATAGTCCAGAAAAATACTATGACTGCTTGAAAATTAGAGTACATTTAGGAGAAATACGAGTTCTTGTACAGTTGCTGCTTCATAAAAGAATTCTTAATTTGGAGAGAGAAATGACTGATTTTATTATTTGCAAATGAATCACGAAACATATCACTGGTTGAAAATTTCAAGCATAATGATTAGTTTCGAGCTTTAAAGATGAGGTGTCTGTTTAAACCAGGTTGCTCGTGTGATGAGCTTCGTGCCACGTCGGGCCCTCGAAAGGAATTCTTGAGTCTTACAGAGAATATGTTAAAAGAGAAAAGGCAAAACAAATAACAATGTTTTTTATGATAATATATGTGACAAAGAAATGGGAAGTAGAACGTTATGAAACATTTCATGTAGACGAAAGAATGTGGAAAGTTGTTTTTACCTTTTCACTTAAGCAAAAGGATAGGATTGGAAGAAAAAGGCAAGAATCTTACCTATTTGGTAATGAACTTGAATAGTTTAGTTCAAACCTCATATTTTTAATCAGCAATGCATAGTGCCTTTCGAAAATAGGTGATCGCATCTGATTTCGGTCATGAACGATAAATCACTAATTTTTATCTACATTTTTACCGAGAATGGTCTGTGTCGGGAATTTTCATTTGAAATGCAACTACAAATCTAACATCGACCAAGTGTTTTCAAATTTTAGCCAAAATCTGAAATTCTCCTTAGAAACCGTTTGCTCTGAAATCAAAGGGAAGAATGATTTTATGCAAAAATCCTCTTCCTCAAGGAAAAATTTGGTTGCGAATTTTGAGTTGGTGAACGTACTTTGCGACAATACACTTTCTCCCAAATGAATCCACTGAAATGTTTGCATTCAGTATCTCGAAGCAGAGATAATTATGAAATCGATGGACTAATATGCATTTCTCTTCTTAGTGTCATTTAAACATTTTTACTTTGTTTGTCGCTTCAGTATCATTTCACTGTCAAAACTTTTAAAATGAATGCAAGGTCGCATTAATCCATTAATCACTATTAAAAATATAATTGGGCATCAGTGCATTGAAAACATTCTATTTCGCTATTAATAAAAGTCAACTTAATCGTTTATTTAAATTTGCGTATAATGTTACATTAATAAGAGAGATGAGTAATCATTTATTAAAGTAACTTAATATTAAATGTTCCGCATTATTTCTAAATATTAGAGTGGAATTAATAAATGTTCAGGAAGATACCAAAGTATACGCTGAACTGTTTATTTCTATGAGAACGGATAGGATTCTTAGGACTGAGAAGCCAAAACTTTGAGGCCGGTAAATGTTCTCTCGACTTGATTCCCTGGAGGCGCATAAGGTTTCCTTCAATTCTTCTGCGTCGTTTGCTTTTTGGAGAGCGACAGGAAAAAGAGCTAACGCGCTCTGGACCTCATATGCGCCTGTGTAGTGTTCCTTACGTGAATGCATTATTCATAAGCAAGTGGCCGTTATATCTTTCTATTTAAAAATTACCACGAAAAAATAAATATTATGCAACGATGCAAATAATACACTGCCTTTGTTTCCTTTTTCTCGTTGTCTCTTGAAATTCATCTTTTTGTATCCCCTGTAAACGGTTATTAAAGCCTTGTTGTTTACTGGTGAAGCAAGTTATTAATACAGTTCTTTGAGACGCTCTGAGCTCAGTGATTCTGTTACACGCTAAACAAACAGAAGGAACATAATTAAAACTAAATAGCGGCAAAAAATGCTTTCTTCTTGTAACTGCTTGTGTAGTAGATAGTTTTTGCATAGATGGAACATTATACAAAGATTAATTGAACAGCATGGTATATACACACACATTGATATGTATATCTAGTTTGTTTGTGTATCATTTCTAGACTAATAGACTGAAACAAAACAACTTTTAACCGAAATAAATGCAATTATTTTTTCTTTTCACCATTTTGCTTGATCTTTAAAGTCGAAGAAAACTGTTTTCACAAGTTATATCTCTAGGATGGGTTGGGTTCAGAGCCGTATTAAGACATGGGCACACTGGATAGTTACCCAGGAGCCCCACGATTCTAAATTTCACAAAAATTTGTGTTGATTAATCCTTGCTTTATAGCATGTTTTTTTTTATGTTTAAACATTGATTTTGTTAAAAGTACCAATAAATCTATAAGCTTAATTTCATTGACCGTTTACATTTTTATTCCCGTAGGTGGGTGGGGGCCTCAGTTCATTGCATTCCCTAGGGGCCTACAATACTGTTAAGACGGCACTGTTTGGGTTGATTTACCTCGGAGCTGCATTTTTGAGCACACAGTAGGCTAATAAATCAGGTAACAGAAGATCCACTCGATTGCTCCTGCTCAAGCCATCCATCATGTTCTTTAACCTGCAAAGAGTTCACGGAATCGCGTTTAAAATTCAGATCCGACAGACGGCGACTTTTCCAATAGCAATTAATCTGCTTTCACAGGGTTAATGTAAAATATCCATCAGCTACATTAAATTGAAAAATGGTTAAATTATTAATGAAACCACGATAACTAGAAATCTTAGAAGAAAATTCTCTAAGTTGGAGGACATCCACTTTCTCTAGGAGTAGCCATAAGAATGTGTAGCATTGTTATAATCATAGTTTGTTGTTTCCTGAATTTTTCCTATAGGGATGGCAAATGTTTATAATTATTCTCTCCCACAAAACAGTTTGAAATCTTCTTATCGTTTAATGCTCAGTATCGATTTGTGTTCTAGTAAATGCAATATATTTATTTTGATTCATGTAATGATATTTTACAGAGATAGAGAAGTAATTGTCGCGTGAAGAATATTATCATCCAAAGTATCTGAGAGAATGAGGAAATAAATGGGAAGAAATTTCCTCTCAGCTGTAAGAGGATTTTATACCGATACTAATGTTTTTCGTTCATTAATTACTAAAGAAGCTGTTGTCTCAACTAGCCCTGGATGTTTATTTGTGAGGCTTCTAAATTTCTTGTTTTTGCAGAGCCACAAGATGTGTTTTCCACGGAGATTGAAGGTGATTGTAGCTCGCGATGTCCACGTTTTTTGTTGCTAATTGAGAACATATGATTACACTATTTTGAAGAAAGAAAATTGGATATCAAATTTCTGTTACATAAGAAGTCATAGCTTCTGGGCTTCTAAGGCTAGTGCTGATCACAGCTGAAAATCATAGAGTGCAAATGCAGACATTTGTTCACAAAGTTTAGCAACATGAAATTGAATATTTTAGGTGTTTTCTGTTGTTGGGTGAAAGCAATTATCGCTGGAAAAACTTTTTTTAATCGAAGTAATACATATGGACACAGAAATGGCAGTGATGACGTTGCCCATTGCATTTATAGTTATTGTTGTAGAGTGTCGAGCGATATTCCACTGAAAGCAACAATCTGTCCCTTTTCTCAGAGGGGTATGAAAAAAGCAACTTTTTAAAGTTAAAAAATAAAAAAAATAAATAGATTTTATGTTGCACATAAAATAATTCCTAATAAAATGCTGCTATTTACATTTTTCTCGTCATACATTAGCTCAAATTAAAATTTTTAAGGAGTGAAAAATTAGGTAAACGAAACCTTCATTCTCTTTGAAAACGAGATTTCTATAATATGTGAGCCAGAGGCGATATATGTTTTTATATATTTTTTTTGGAATCTTTGAGCACAATTGTTAATATTCATGAAGTCATAAACTTAAGGAACTACAGAACCAAATTCTGTGGTCGCTTGTTATATTCTGTCATGCCAGAGTTTGAAATACTGCTGCACACCATTGAAGCCCAGCATCGTCATTTGAAATGGATCAATTTTGTAAAACACGAAGCTGCTATACATAGGAGTATGAAATAAAGATCAGTAACAGTTACTCTTATTTAGATTTGTAATATGCAACGGAAACTTGAAGTGTATTATGTTTTACAGATTAACAATGAGCAGAGAAAAAGAAATATGGTAATACCAAGACAATAATTTGTTGTTAAATTGAGATTTGGAATTAACTTCTCAAAGAACACTTCACATAAGACTAATTAAACCACTTATTGCGTGAGAAAGTGCTAAAAGCATTTTTTCTCCTACGAAACGCTTGAGTTAATCGAAGACTACAGCTTTTATTTATCTTTCCCAATCTGAAAACGCTTAAGATTTATTTGCTTAATTGCTACAACCCTTCCTTTTTATCTGGCACATGAACATTTTGCGCTGTAACAAGGATTAGGTAAACAGTTCCTTCGCTCTGGCACTTTAAGCACGAAATAAAACTTGAAAGTTTTCGTTACGTACTCTTAACAAACTTCCAATTACTTATAAATGATGAATTAATGCCAGCAACCTGAAGAGGATAATTAAGAATATCTCTTTATTTTGATTCCGTGTTAAACAAAGATTCGTTATTTTCTACATTTTTGTTTTATAATTTCCTATTTCCTGATAAGAATGATGTCTGAAGATTTTTTTCCTAGCTCTCTCTGTCTTAACAAAAGGCAAGATTAAATTAATCACAGCCTTAACTGGCATAGTGGTTAGGCAGCTAGCGACTGTTCCAGCAAGGCAAACTTTGTGTGTTGTGTTAGCTCTAACTAAGGCAGTGGTCAGCAGTGACTTCGGTCTTAGTAGGGCATGTCCTTGTATGAGAAGGCCTGTATTAAGCTAAGAGTAGCTTCTAGGATTCTTCTCTGTCCTATATGTCGCAAATCAAAAAAAAAATCAAATCAATCAATCAAGAACATTCCTCTTTTCATATTCAGCTCCAGCTGCTTTAAACAAAATGCTACATCACAAAGAGTGGATTGGGTCAAGTAAAACAATACAGAGAAGTCCGCGGATAAAAGGTTTTTCTTGTTTAAAGTTAGGTATACGAGCAAATCTTTCAAAATCAAGTTACGACAGAAAGCTATCTTCTAGAGTATACTTTTCCTTGCTGTCGACCTATCCATAGGGATGCAGGATGAATAATTAACTGATTTTAAACATTCACTTTTAACCCAACTGGTAGGTTAACGTGTCGATGCATTTTCTCAAATGGCAATAAATTACAAAGCATTACAAATTCATTTTCTACATAATTATATTTTAGGATTCAAGATTTTCTTTTGCTCTTCTTTTCGTATTTCTCCTCGGTAAGATCACAATTCACCATAGAGCTGGATTTCTAAGCCTTCGGTAAAATATTTCTTATTTTAAGAGGAAATTTTATCATCCCTTTGGAAGTAAAATTTTAAACCCTTGAGTGCTGACTATAATACGAGGGTACATCCCAATTTAACCACAACTTAAACGAGATCATATTCATAGGTAGTGAATTTTTGCTGTTGAAGTTCTCTCGTTTAGCAGAATATAAATATTATCTCTACAACGATAAAAATTATTTTGATTAATAAAGTTTTCAAAGTGAAGTTTTTTTAATAGCTATTAATTCGAGACTTTCGTGATTTTTAAAAAAAATTCTATTGCGATTTCTCTTTTTTTTAATCTTTTCACCGAATTTTGCAAATCGCTAAGGTAAGTTACTTTGTTAAGCAATAATGTAATGTAAGTGACAATTAGAATAGTAATGAGGAAACTATGAGACAGTATTTGAAGCTTCGGCAGTTTTATTAGACTACGGCCCCTTCATTCACGTGTCCCAATGATCAGGGCAGAATTGGCACACTTTTTTCAAGGACGCAGCTACAAACAGGACGGCCCGGGGACTGGGAGAAAAAAAAACAATTTCGCTTTTTTCCAAGCTTTCAGTTCTTATTCTGTTGACAGTTGTACTTACTGCTTAAAATCTTTTTTCTCCATTTTCGTGGAATTTGTGTGAAATAAAGATTATTATTATCCAAAAGAAAAAGTCTTGTTCATATGCGGACTCGCGTCTGCCAATGATTTATAAACACTATCAACTGCGCAGAGTTAGTATCCCCATTGCTTCACCTTTGGAAGTATCCCCTTTGCGGGGGCGGGGGTTGCTAAGTCGGTAGCGCGCCAGGCTCGTAATCTGTAGTTTCCAGGTTCGAGTCCCAGTTGAGTCAGCGTTGAGATTTATCTCCGCAAAACTCCATTCCGTGCCCACGGTCAGTAGGGGATACTGATGGACTTGGAAAGACTACCGTCCATCTAATGGGACGTTAAGCCGTGGTTCTGTGGCGTACTTCGTGGCACGTGCCACGAAGGTTGCTATATCACTACAGGTAACCCCCGTTCATCGCGACCCCGGCGAGTGCGGATTCGTTATATCGCGATCTTTTTTTTTGTCTCGGCATTTGTGTGGCTTTGAAACATGCGAGGAAAAGTCAAAATGAATGGTTGCACGTGCGTGCTAACTTTCTTTCTCGCTCAATCACATCATACACGTGTACATAACGTAAAGTTACGAGTGTGTACGAGACAAAAGAACGCCGTACGCTGGTGCTTTGTACGGTTGAGCCAGTGCATCATTTGGGTCTATCCTTCAGTGTCATCTTAGCTGCAGTGTCAAACGCACGCTAATTAAATTGACTCCATTTTTTTTATCCCTTCGTAATTTTTAAAATGTCAAAAGGACAATGTGAAAAATCGGTTAAGAAAATTCGCAATGTAGTGACTTTAGAAAAGAAACTAAAAATTATAGAAAGGAGAGAAAGTGGTGGTAAATTTACAGTTGTAGGAAGGGATTTCAAATTGCCTGGGTCTACAGTGCGATCAATTGTGCAACATAAGGACAAAATTAAAAAGGCTGGGGAAAGTGTTACTCCAATTACAGCGACGAAAGTTTCACGAACCAGAAGTTTTTTTATGACAGAAATGGAAAATTTATTAAACAAAGGGATAGAGGACCTAAATCAACACCACATGCCTGTGAGTACCCAAATCATAATGGATAAATCAGTCTTGGGATCATTTAAAATCTCAACATGGAGGAGAAATTTTTAAAGCAAGCAATGGTTGGTTTGATCGGTTTAGAAAACGATAAAACTTGCATAGCCTTAAAATGATTGGCGAATCGGCTAGTGCAGACGTAGAATCAGCTGAAAAATATCCAATGGAGTTCCGTGAAATTGTGGAAAGGGGAAATTATCCACCAAATTTAATTTTTAATGTAGATGAGACGGGACTCTATTGGAAACGAATGCCAACACGTACGTTTATTCCCATAGAGGAGAAGACTGCTTCTGGATTTAAAGCAGCCAAGGATCGTTTAACTCTTCTTCTCGGCGGAAATGCATCCGGAGAATTAATTCATCTCTTGATTTGAACTTGAATACTCATATTTCAGTAAAAGTAAGTATTTTTCAACACGTTTGAATATTTTTTTTTGAGCACGCCCGTTTTACGTTACGTTTTCTTTTACATGCCTCGTAACAAGAAAATGGCTTGAAATACATGAATATAATTAAAAAATTAATGTTATGGACAGTGATTTTTTCTAGTACTGTTCATATAATTCCCGTTACTAGTAAAGAGATATTTGTGTCTTAGTTTTCAGAATTCCTGTGCCCGATAGATGGCGCTGGTTAAATGCCCAAAACACAGTAAGTCGCTTATTTAACTGTTGCATGGTTTATCTTCCCTTTTAACACTTGTGCTCGGAAGAATAGTATATAGATATGAAGATGCAGACATATGTTTGAAAGAATACCGGTTTGCCTTGTACCAGTTCTTCCAACTCTGCTAGCACTGATAGTGGTAATTCACAAATAAATAGCATCGCAGACCACTACTGGTCCAACCAGACCACTACCGGTCCAACTCTTCTACTTCAGTCTCCACTGGTCCAACCTTCTGATCCAAACCAATCTTCAGCTTTGATCTCGTAGATTTATCACCTATTTCCAACGTGGGTGCCTTGTCCTGTGTGAGCTTTCACTGTAGTCCACTCCATTGGAGCGATTTCACCCATGTTCAGAAAAGTGAATTTCACATACAACTGAAATGTAATATTCACATGCATCCACAAGAAGTGAATGTTGCTGACTTGCATCTTCACTAGAAATGAACGTTGTTGTAAGAAATTAACACCCTAATATACTGCTCACAAAAATTAGGGGATATTTCAAAATGAATATGAAGCGATAATATGTCCCCTAATTTTTGTGAGCAGTATACTTAGTACTTGTGTTTAAACTATTGTTACTTGCATTCTTGCTGGCACAGGGCGCCCTATGTCGGACTGTTTTGTATCTTAGCTGCTTTGAGACGATGGATGCTTACGTTACGTTTACCTTTATGTGAGAATGCTGGGTAGGGTGCTTTTCTTTCACTTCTCTTTCTTTCACTCACTTGTGTTTGCAGCGAAAAATAGCCACCTTCACCATTATACACACACTTATGCGCTTATTCAAACGTACCGGGGGACTGTAGAACCAGGAACTCTGAAAAGAGCATGAGATAGCGCCTATTCAGATTGTCTACCGCTTACTCGAATCATATTTAATGCAATCAACATTGACTTAGTGTGAAAGAATGACTGTTCATACTATTAAAACAGACAAACTTTCCTTTTCATACGTTAGGAGATGGAAAGTATACGTCGTGCATCTATTGATTGCATGTAAGAGTGAGTTCGAAATCAGTGTATCTTTAAATATGGCTTTAAGAAACTATTTGTCTTAACAGTTACAAAATCCTTTCATATGACATAGGTGCTTAGTAGAAAAACACCACTCATGTCTTACCATTGATCTTGATGTTTCTTAGATCAGAAGTAACTAACCTACTGTCTAAGGATAGATGTTGACTATCATAACTTATAGCTGTATCGTGGGTAAAGTACTGTCCATTTAAGATTAGTGTGACGAATTCATTGTAAAGATATATGGAAAAAATATAATCTGACTCAGATGATGCTTGCGATTTATCTACTTTGGTCGTTTGGTTTATTAGAAAGTAAATATACATATATGGAAGATGTATCAGTGATTGAGCAAGTTACTTTAATTATCTTGCGAGATGTATGAGAAATGCATAGATATTGAGAGTTTACGATTCTATGGAGAAACATGCATCTGAAGATTAAACTATATAATGAGTTTATCCCTAAGATTGTATGACAGTGAACGAAACTTACAATCAGTTTTTCATTCTAAATATTTACACAAAATATGAACCAGATAGGTAGTTTGTCGGTGTAATGATGAGTCATTAACGTCTGATGCATAGTATCTTTTGTAGATAGACACTTTGATTTGATTAACGAATAAGATGTCAGAAAAAGAGAAAGTCCTTGATTGAATGTGTAAAACATCCCTTATGATCCTGACAGAATTAGATATCTACAGCAGAATTAACTCAGAAGATTGTATGGAGAATTAAACTTTACAGAGATCTATTCGTCTTTGATAGTTAAATGAATCATTTCTCAAGCATCCAGGTTTCTCAATTTATGATAGTATAGAGAAAACCGGCGTGGAAGTCAATCCCTATCTATATTAATATTGTCAACCCCTCAAGTTCAGTACATTACGTTTCACATATTTTTATCAATCAGATCAGTCCATTCACGATATTAATGACTTTTTAGTTCAAATCTTTATTTTCAATGGGAAATGCATGAACCAGGTTTGTTTTTTAGCAAAGTGCATGGTCATATCGCTAGTGTGAGAAAGATTGCCCCTGCACCATTTTTTGCATCGAAGTCACCAGCGAACTGTTCCGCAGAAACTGTGCATTATCGTGGTTGGAAAAAATAAAAGAAGTTGAAACTTAAGTGATAACCCCCTGAATGTCATTTGAAAATTCGTGGATGTTAACACTATCACCTAACAAAGGACGCAGGGAATAATGCTAAAGATTTCATATTACTTCACATCACACTGGGATTTTTACACATTTTGTGAAACTCGTATGATACTATTGTTTTTTCATTTTTATACTGAATTATACATCACACATTTTTTGTGACATTAACAATTTTCTGTATGTTCCCTTTCTAATGTACAAGGTCAAACCATATTCTCCCTGTAACCACTACATACTTTCTTTAATTGTGATGAAAAGTATAAGAGGACCTTGTAAATTCACCTGACCGCTTGGAGAATGTGATAAACTGATGTGCACTTAATCCCCTAAAAGATCCACCCCGAAGGCAGCATACAGTGTTCAAAAGATCTTTGAGGAAGATAAAAGCCCGGAGCGGTTCTCACAAGTAAAGGATTTAGATAACGAGTAGCATATCTTTCGCATTGATTTATCTGCTTTCCATAGGTCAGTGTATGAGTGGCGGGGACGAGTTGCCTGTGACCTTTGTACGTCACCAGTTGGCCAGCTTGTTGCCGTGATGTGTCTGTTGTTTCAGCAGATCACGTGACAATGATAGTAGAAGGTTTTGTAACAGAGTCGAAACGGGAGAGAAGGATATTTCTGGGATGTTTCACGCTCTTAGTTTGTAAAGACATTTTTCTGTTGCTTCTTGTACGTTCTACATGAGAACATCGGCATAAGTAAAGAATTCTTTTACTGAGGCCCGATCAGAACATATATGTCAGAGCATAGTTAGGCAGGTTCGTTGAAGTATTTGCTAAATTTTGACTAACAGTCCAGTTGAATTTCGGTGGATTGACTCAGGTAAGTTGAGAGGGTATGATCGAGTGAGCATTATGTATTATTTTTTATAGTAGGTTAGTGTATTTGACTAATGTCTCCTACTGCATTGATATGCATTCATGTTGGAACTAAAGTTTTTTAAGCAAGCGGAAATGCAAGGGTAACCGCAACGTACTTTTAGCATTCTTACTTTCTATACCATTCTGCCGCGTTTCTTTACAAAATTTACCCAATGAAAGACACCTGACCTTGGAAAGCAAACAAGCGTGTACTAACGTCGCAACAGGAAATAAAATTTTATCAGCTTGATGAGTCATACGTTCGCGCGCAAACGGTGGAAGAGACGATTTTTAAACACTGTTTACTCCCATTAGCTGATTTTTCTTCGGAGGAAGAAATTGTTATCTTGCTGTGTATCGTTACTTCCTAGGAAAGAGTTTGCATCATGTACTGAGGATACAGCGGTAATAAGTATTAGGAATAAAAAGTTTTAATCCATATCGCGTAACGGATATACTTACAGAGAGTAATGAATGGAGACATGGCAGAGATAAGAATTTAAACCACTTTATCCTTCAACACAAGTTCTGATGAGGAAAGTGCAGAAACACAGATATCTGATGGCTACATCCTTCAACTCGCTGGATACTAAATAAGAGAAGCTCAACTCTTGGAGATTTAGGCGCTCAAAAAGAAATTCTTCCGACGGGGTACATTGAAACACTGACCTATCATAAAAGGTAGAATTGGGAGTGACATTGCGGTTTATTCAGAACCATAACTGAACTTGGAAAAATTTCGAGTCTCAAAACTACGATAAAGAGTGCCAGTGGGTTTTCATGTTGTAAGACAGCGCATCTGATACGGAAACGAGGGAAGCAGCGCAGGGGGTGATGTGATCCAAGATTCATCCGTCAATAAAACGTGGTACTGAGCACGTGTTCTAAAGCGGGTCTTTTATGTCACCCATATAGGTCACTATTATCCCTCAATATTTTTTCATAATTACGAATGATTTTAAATCAGACTTTTTCACCATTTTCCTTTTATTAATTTTTTTACTCAATAGCATTTTTTCATTTCATTTTCTGCGGGACAGTCTTTTTAAACAGTTACTGCGGGATAGTCCTTATTCTAGTGAAAGTCGAATTCGCAAAATATGGGACCTTGCAATTATTTAGACGATTGCATCAGCCATTCTGATGGTTGCCATCAAAAAAAGTTTAGTGGACTTGGAAAATTTCAGAGGAGCGTAGATACCAAGGGAGTTTGTGATCGGGGAAGTTTTAATAAAGAGGGCAGAACTTTTGATAAGGAGGGGTTTTTAATGAGGAGGAAGGTAGTTTTGATAAGTGTTTAATTAATAAGGAATAAAAATTCGCAAGATAATAAATACAGGGAATATTCAACTTTGGGAGTTGATTTTCTGTGACGGGCTGCCACCGAAAGTTTTGTAATTATTTAGAGGATTGCATCAGCCATTCTGATCGTTGCCATTCAAAGTTTAGTTTTGTAATTATTTAGAGGATTGCATCAGCCATTCTGATCGTTGCCACCAAAAAAGTGTAGTGGACTTGGAAACTTTCACATGAACGTAGATACTAAGGGAGTTTGTGATCGGAGGAATTTAATAAAGGGGGTGGAACTTTTGTTAAGGAAGGGTTTTTAATAAAGAAAAGGAAATTTTAATAAAGGGGAGGGGATTTTGATAAGGGGGAAGAAATTTTTGATATGGGTATTTTTAATGTGGGGAAGTCAAAAATTGGAAAATTACGACTAAAATAGAGGATATACACTAGATGTCGCAACGGGTTTTTCATAAATGGGGAAGAATTTCGATAAGGAGGTTTTAGAGAGGGGATTAATTATTAATTATTAATATTAATAGGGGCATGTGACCGGAAGTGGTCGTGGTCGGTGACGTGATAGGGGGGAAAGCACTAGTGGTGATCGCTGGAGTGGGACCATACTACTTCGACACCTCACCTCTTGTAGTAATTGCTTCTTCAAGATCTAGGGAGAGGCCTACAATTGACATCTAAGAGGAACACGAGATCTCTTCTCATGCTATTATTATAAATGTAATTTCCGTTAAGAACATTAAGAAGCAGAAAACTTCGTTGAATGCTTTATTTAAAGCACGAAACTTTTTCTATGATGCAACTCTTACGAACATTTGGATAGCAATTTTCAATATGTTCCTGATTTCTCAGAATGATAGTATTGATATAAGTATTTTTTGCACTAGTACCTAACATTCATCTTGAGTCAATAACCAATGTGCTAATAGAATACAACTTTATCCTTTTCAAATAGCGAAAAACAAATGAAACTTCACTTCCCGAAGCCGCAAAAAGTACGCACAAATTATTACTTCTTCTCGCAAGCCCGTTTATTTGAAATTTAAATATCCAGAAGTCTCAGGCAACTGGAATAAATAAGAAAAGAAAACAACAAATCGAAATATTTGAACTCTCCCAAAAACGTAAGTCTGAACTTTGCGGCAAATGTTTTCGCTAGTAATGGCAGTTGCACATCATGCAAAATCTAGTGTTTCATGACAGTTGGGTTGTTTTACCTCTGAGCTGCACTGTTTGCACACAATGGACTAAATGTTCATGTTCCGAGGACCTCGAAGGCTCAGAAAATATTGGGGGAGGGGACCCACTGGAACAGTTGTTAGGAGACAGATGGTAGCCTCCCGTCAAGGTCATCTAGCGTGTCCTTTAATGTACATAGGAATAACTCTCCCGCACATAGAGTAACGGCTTAATGTCTTATCCAACGGACGGTGACCTTTTCAAGCCCTTCGGCATCCCCAACTTACCGTGGGTAGGGCGGGGCGCAACGCTGATACAGCTGGGACTCGAACCTGGGAATTGCAGATTACGAATCTGGCGCTCTACCGACTGAGCCACCGCCGTCCCTTCATGAGAAGAGAAGGTCTTGAAAACGGTTTGGAGTAATTTGTTCGACGGAAAGTTGTTCGAAACGGAAAATTGTTCGAATGAAAGTTGTTTTAGGAATATTTTGTTGACCAGTTTAAGAGGCCGATCCCCTCGCGTTCTCCTCAACATGGTGTTTTCTGCTTTGTTACTAGGAGATTATCGGAGAGGGAGTGGATCTGGGAAGAGCGGTGACAGAAGAGAAGGCTTCGTTTTATATTGTAAAAAAATAAATAAATACCCCCTCAAGCAACTGCTTGCCACAGAGGTCTGACAGGAGCCTGTTAGTATATATGCCATAGTAGAAGGTCTGAGAGGATGGCAGGACCTCAGCAGAAAAACCACACACACATCCATGCCTTACCGGGGGCTCGAACCCAGGTCCCGTAGATCACAAGCCAAGCGTGCTAATCACTCGGCCACGGGACGGCCCACGACAGGAGCTTAGGTAGAGTAAAATACTTGTTTCCCAGACAATCTAGGTGCCGTTTAATTCCTCCCAGTTTTCACTATTCTTATAAGCTTGGCCAAATGGTTAGCATGCTTGGCTACTGAACAAAGGAACCTAGGTTCGAGACTCAGATAAAGCATGGATATTTGTTGTGTTTCTGCTGGGCTCCCGACATCCTCACACACCTGGTTGTCAAACTCTATGACACGCCCTCAAGCAGTTGAACTTGATTGACGCCGCTGCTTGATAGGATATTTATTTTTTATCTCGTTTTCAAAGAAAACGAGATAATAATTTCGCTTTGTAGTCTGTCTGTCTCTCTTGTCTGTAGACATCGAACTTTTTTGCTTACAGAGATAATTTAAAAATTCTTTTTTTCTTACGATATGCACTTTCCTAAAATTTCTAAAGCTATAATTACGCTATCTGGCGGTGGAAAAATTTGAAAATTCCACAATCTCTAACGAATATTGCAAACGATGCATTTATGTTAGAAATTTGATATTTTGGTGGTGGAATGTGAAGGCCACGAAGTTTCCATTGCCAACAATGACTTGACCCCTTAGACCCATAGGGGTGGGAAAACACACCTTTTCTGTTTTAGCAGAAAACTGTTTCTTTTTAGAGATAAATGAAAAATTCTTTTTCGGTTAGATAGGAATTGATAATATATTATGGTTCACACTTTTTAAATCTTCCGAAAACTATAATAGCGCCCTCTAACGGTGGGAAAATTTTCAAATTCCCAAATTTTAAACAAATATTGCAAACGAACGTATTTAAGTTAGAAATTTTAAATTTTGGTGGTGGAATGCGAACGCCATAATATTTCCATTGGCAAAAATTAATTGACCTCTTAGACCCAGGGTAGGTGAGAAAAGACAATTATTTGTTTTAGCAGATAATTGTTTGTATTTAGGGATAAATGAAAAAATCATTTTTTACGGTTAGATAGAAATTGATAAAATATTATGAATCGCACTTTCAGTATCTTTCGAAAATTATTATTGCGCCCTCTAACGGTGAAAAAGATTGAAAATTCCAAAATATCAAACGAATATTACAACGATGAAAATATTAAATTTTGGTGGTTTAATGTGACCGTCATGAAGTTTCGATTGGAAACAATGAGAATGATAATTAGAATTTTTTTTCATTTGATTGGTGCTAATGAAATATTATAATTCGCATTTTTCAAATACATAGCAGTTTTAATATATATATATCATTACAGATCACTGAAATGATTAAACTAAGGAACAGTTATTGAGTTTTACAAATCATATGTTTAAATATAAATTTGAGAAACTAGCGATAGTTTCTAAGAGTTATTCCACCGACAACAATAACACTGTTCTACATTTTTTTTCTAAGTAAGAGTTGTGTGATTCTTAACGTTTTTTAGTGCAGACATCAGACCTGTGCTTAGATGTTTTTTATCAGGGATAATTTTCCATTTAATTTTTAATTTTATTCCTAAATTTGCAATGAATAATAATAGGGAAAAACAAGAGATTATTCTTAGCTTCCTTAGTATTAAAATGATTATAGATTCATACAGAAAATTTGACAGAATATTATACAGAAATAAATTAAATACAGAATATAATATATATAATAACAAAAATACCAAACGTAAATCATTTTTTTCTTTTATGTTTGTCTCTTTTGAGATTCCAACAAAAATCAGCTAACAATGTAAGGCATCCACTTCCCTTCATATCGCTTTTCAATTGTAGAAATGTCTTTGTGAAACCTCTCACCGTGTTCGTCGGAGACGTCACTGCAGCTTTTCGGAAAGTATTCCAGATGTGAATGCAGGAAGTGCACTTCCAAGACATGTTACATCCTAAATCCCGATATGCATGTAGCATCTGGTTTACTATTTCTTTATAATCTTTAGACCTCTTTTCTCCAAGAAAATTGTCTGTAACTTTCTTAAAACATGTCCAAGCAAGTTTATCTTTCTCTGTTAGAGATTCGTCAAATTTCACATCTTTCTTCAACTGTCCCATTTGAGGGCCAACAAACACGCCCTCTTTTATCTTTGCTTCTGAAAGACGGGGAATTTTGTTGCTAAGTAGGCAAATTCTCTACCAAATTTATCCACTGCTTCGATAAATTGCTTCATAAGTCCCAGTTTTATACGAAGGGGTGGAAGGATCACGTCCTCGTAAGCTATAAATCTCTGCTTCTGTAAATTTTTTTGCTCCCACTTTCCAATTACTTATTGGCCAAGCTTTCTTCAAGTAATGGGATGCTCTATCACGACTGTCCCATTTACAAAGGAAACAAGGAAATTTTGTGTTCCCTTGTTTCATTCTCAATATCATGGCAATGAGTTTTAGATCCCCACATATTTTCCAATTGAAATCCGTATACTTAATGGATATATCTGTATCTAGAATCTTATATGATTCTTTTACCTAGCATAGCCAACTGCAACAGAAGGCATTAAATTACCCTTATGTAATAAAACTACCTTCAAGCTAGTTTTGGATGCAGCTATAAAGAGCCTCTAATTTTGTAGGTCATGAATATAGCCTAAAGCTGTCATCAAACCGGCAATATTATTACAGAAAGTCAACACATCATGTGAGAAGAATGCAACAAAATTCCGTTCTCTATTTCTATATAGAATTATACTTGTACTAGGAGAAGATTGCATTCTTGCAACCTGAAGCACAGCAGTTCAGCATTTTGTTTACTTAGCCCTGGATAACGAACCAAATCGTTCAGATCTAAGTGCCTTAAAATTGTGTAGTTGGATCCATGGTAGCCTCGTAGGAAGGATCACTTCTTTCTGGAGATGATTGACGTGCCTCATTCTCTTCACCAGTACTTTCTTCATCTTCTGTTTCCTGACTTGGAGTTAGTGGAACTGTCAAAGTTTTAGAATGTTGTACTGGTCGTATTGCAGAAGATAAGTTGGGATAATCGATATGTCTCTTCGATTTAAATATATTTTATGACATACAGATTATGATTCCAGAAAATATTCTGGAATCATAATCTGTATGTCATACATTATGATCTTCTGCATGATTACATTATGATCTGTAAAATCATAATGTACTTTTCTGGAACACAAATGAAAAAAAATAACAGAAGAGAAGTATTCACAAACCTGTCATACTAACTACACAAATATTGTCATAAACTATCTTTACATACCCTAGAATACAGTTCGAAAAAACTGATGTTAATTCTACAAATATCATGTCACTTATACGTTTTTAAAATAAACTTTACAGAGGGAGACTATTAGTTATCTAAACTAGGGGTTCTCAAAAGTGGGGTACGCAGTAAAAGCTTATCTAAACTAGGGGTTCTCAAAGTGGGGTACGCGGTAAAAGTTTTTCCGGTACGCCTTTCGAGCTCAAAGTTGCTAAATCTAGTAACAAAGTAAAAATAACCATTGTTATACTATAACAATAGTTTTATCTATCTTATACAAGGGGTACCCAGTTACATACATCTTTCCAGGGGGTAAGTGAAGCATAAAAGGTGAGAACCCCTATTCTAAACTATGAATAGAGTAACAATGTTGCCAACATGTGAGTATAAACTATTTCAAACAAGTCGGTGTTGCCAACTTATTTGATGTAATATTTCCTGATTTTTTATTCCCCAAGTATTGTGTATAAGAATTGTTGTGTTATATCTCCAAAACTCTAAAACTAGCCCTGTTAGGCCAATCTGATCTCAGATTTCAATTTCCCACACAAAATACTTTAGGAACACATCAGTTAACCCAAGAAATTTTTCGCTTGTAGAACAGTGTAATTTACCTATGTTTCTGAGAGAGGTGTGGAAAATGCAACTTTTTAGATTTAAGACTTAAAAGACGAATACTTTTATGTTGTATAATTACTAATGAAATACTATTTGCATTTTTTCCATCATTCGCTAGCTGAAATTAAAACTTTTAAGAAATAAAACAGTGGGTAAAGGAAAAACTTCTTTCTCTTTGAAAACGAGATTCTTATATGTTCCAGAGGCGATATGCGTCCTTCTAGTTTATTTATCTTCCTATTACTTTTCGCTCCTTATTTGTCGGTTTGTTGGTTTGTGGATTTGTCAAACGTTTGTTCCACCATATCTTATGAACACGATGAGGATTTATGTATCAAACGAAAGCTTGTGACGCAGAGAGTGTCATCGGTATAAGCTAGAAGGACGCATATGAAAATTTCGTTTTCAAAAAGAAATAAATTTTTCCTTAAAAGTTTTAATTTTAGTAGCGGATGATGGGAATAACGCAAATATCATTTCATTAGTAATTATACAACATGAAAGTATTCGTCTTTTAATTCTTAAATCTAAAAACTTGCATTTCCCACACCTCTCTCAGAAAAGTGGGTAGATTATTGCTGTCAGTGGAATATTTCTAAGAAACTACCACTAATTTTTCAAATTTCTGTTCATGATATGTTATTCGTAAAACGATCAGAGTTTTACTGTTTCATTTTTTCAGTGATCTGCAAAGATATATATTTTAAAACTATTAAGTGTTTGAAAAATGAGAATTATAATATTTCATTAGTACCAAGCAAAATGAAAAATATCTCTATCATTTCATTGTTCCCAATCGAAACTTCATAAGGTTCATATTCCGCTACCAAAATTTCATATTTCTATCTTTAATACCTCGTTTCAATATTCGTTTAAAATTTTTGAATTTTCAATCTTTTACACCGTTAGAAGGCACAATTATGGTTTTCAGAAGGTTTAAAAAGTGTGAACCATAATATTTTATCAATTCCTATCTAATCGAAAAGAAAATTTTCATTTTTCTCTAAAAACAATTATCTGCTAACACTAAGAGGTGTGTTTTCCCACCCCCTCTGGGTCTAAGCGGTCAATTCATTGTTAGCAAAGGAAACTTCGTGATCTTCACATTGTACAATCGAGAGTTCAAATTTCCAGCATAATACATCGTTTGCAATATTCGGTTGAAAATTTGGAATTTTCAAATTTTTCCACCGCTAGAGAGTGTAATCATAGCTTTAGAAATTTTCGGAAAGTGTATATCGTAATATTTCATCAATGCCTATCGAACACAAAAATAATTTTTAATTTATCTCTGTAAGCAAAAAAGTTCGATGTCTACAGATGGGCAAACAGACGACAAAGCGAAACTATTATCTTGTTTTCTTTGAAAACGAGATAAAAATTGACCTCCCATGTTTTTTTCCATCCATTTTTACAACGAAGAAAGGAGAAACATGAAAGCGATTGCTCTTTATAGCTACAAAGCGCAAATGCCAAAAGTAACAAGCTATACATCAAATGGGTTGGGTTGTTTTACCTCTGAGCGGCACTTTTTTGCACACCATGGGCTAAATGGCCAGGTCACATGGACCCCTAAGGCTCAGAGAAGTTTGGGGGAGGGGACCCACTGGAACAGCTGTTGAGAGACAGATGGTAGCCTCCCGTCAAGGCTATCCAGCGTGTTCTTTAACGTGCACAGGGTATGGCTCTCCCGCGCACGGGGCCACGGTTTAGCTTCCCATCCGACGGACGGCGGCCTTTCCAAGCCCATCGGTGTCCCCTACTGACCGTGGGCAGGGCGGGGAATTTTGCGGAGATAAATCTCAACGCTGACCCAGCTGGGACTCGAACCTGGGAACTACAGATTACGAGCCTGGCGTGCTACCGACTGAGCCACCCCCGCCCCCTATACATCAAATGAAAGCTTATGACGCGAAGAGTGTCATATATAATACAAAACTGACCTCTCATGGTTTATTCCCCCCAAAAATAAGAAATATGAAAAGGATCATTCCTCTATATTTTCCGAAAGCAAAGACCTACAATTACCAATTAGATATAGTAGACTATTTCAAATTTTATCCTTCACTATTCTCTCCCCCCCCACTTAGGGGGAGAGATTTTCGAGAGGGTGGACCTTAATGAGATATATCTCAAATTAAAACTTGCCACCGTCTCCAATGTCACGGGCTACATTAAACACGACTACAAAAATAAGGGGAGGAAAAATGTGATCGATGTTCATGTATCAAATGAAATTTTCTGAAGGTAGGTGCTTGTAGTGACAAAGAAAAAATATAAATAACTTTAAAAACTTTAAAAATAATCTTCCCATATGTGCTCTAAAAAGTAAAAACAAAACTAAATCATATCGATGGTGCAATCAGTCAATGAATTCATAGTCACTTCAAAGAAGATAGCGCGCTGATTTAGCTACTCAGCAACATTGGCTGTGCCTTATTTTTCCTTGAGGTGAATACAAACTCATTAACTGATTGCACCATCGATATGATTTAGGTTTATTTTCTACTTTTTAAGGTGTATATAAAAAGATGGGTAAATTTTAAATTTTTAAATATATTTAAATTTTCTTTAATTGAAATACTGGTACTAGTGTTTTAGAAAACAACTTACAGAGTTTGAAAAATATTGTCGTTTAAATTTTCGAACAATCTTTTCTCTAAGAAGCTGATTTAGCTTCTTGTAGAATATTTTTATTTCTTCTTCTTATTATATTATATTTAATTTCTTATATGTAATTATATTATTTCTTATAGCTTAATGTAATAGCGAAAACTGCTAAGAAATAAATGGCGACAAGTTTGACTTGAAAAACAAGAGGTTTGCACTTTATACCTAAAAAGAAAGATCTATACTACGATGATCGTTTTCAGCTGCCATTCTTCGGTTCGCACTCCCCCCCTCCTCCCCTTCCAGAGGTTCTTCAGTGACAAAGCACGAGGCCTATAACGCTAATGCCCTATGCGGAGCCCTCCTCTAGAGGCCTCTCAGTATTTCGAACAAATTTCCGTTTCGAACAATTTTCCGTCGGACAAATTTCCGTCGAATAAATTTCCGGATACCCTTGAAAACAGGAAGACAGTACTGCTTTGGGGATATAAAAAGAAAGAAGAAATATAAAAAAATATATATATAAAAAATTCCACACTTAAAGAAAAAAGGAGGAATTAAAAAAAAGAACAAAACATAAAACAAAAAAGTTTTCCTATTTAAAAAAAAAAGAAATCTCTAAAAGAAAAAAAAAATTTAAAAAATCAAAAAACCAAAAAAATAGTGAGAAAAAAAAATGGTTTTTTCTATAGATAGAAAAACAAAAAATTTTCTAATTGGGAAAGTCTGAAAAAGGAGCTCCCATTGCCATGTAACGTTTAATGAATGAATGCTTTGGGGATTAATGGTTTCAGCAAATTTCTCTCTATTGTAAAGTGTGATGATATCGGCTTTTTCATATATGGTTATTAGTAAGGATGCGTTCCATGGTACATCTTTTCAAGAGAGCAGACATTAGATCCACATCAACTTCTCTGATTCTAGGTTACACCATCAACCGCTATTGCTCATCCCACACCATCAGCATCATCTGACCTTCATGACCTGTTGATAGCTCTGATGAGATATCCGAGTCTCTAAAATCGACGCTATAAACTGTTCTATCCAAACTTTAATTTAAGTAACATTTAATATTAAGTGAACTATTTTTAAATTAATTGTACAGTGTATAAATAAAGTTTAATTTTGATGACAGATAACAGTAATTAATTAATTTAACAGTAATTAACCCCCAGGTTCTGAAAATCTTGGTGTGAGGTAAATACAGTACATACATCACTTTTTGCCTAACTTTTATTTTATATACTTGTGCATGTTCATAATTCTGTTGATTTTGTGTGCTATATTTTCTTCCACTAGCACGAAAAATGGTTAATAGTGCTCATCAAAAATTTATTCCTAGCTTACATTACTTTATAAATGATTTCTAAGAGTAAGTCTCAAGCAACCAGAAACCACTTATCCGGCATCCCCCAAACCCTATAGGTCTCAGATAACTGGGACTT
Source organism: Ryuthela nishihirai (assembly GCA_038380435.1). Taxonomy (NCBI): domain Eukaryota; kingdom Metazoa; phylum Arthropoda; class Arachnida; order Araneae; family Heptathelidae; genus Ryuthela; species Ryuthela nishihirai. The sequence goes on along the minus strand of JAWZYU010000001.1, from coordinate 16,111,836 downwards.
TACTTTTAAATATTAACAGCTTATAATATTTGATGACAAAGTACTGACCACGTAGATGAAAAAGCATGAAATGTTACATACCAATTTCTTCGTAATTTCCAATATATTATTTAGAATTCTAACTTTGGGTTGTTTTACCTCTTAGCGGCACTTTTTGCACACCATGGGCTAAATGGCCAGGTCACAAGGACCCCGAAGGCTCAGAGAAGGTTGAAGGAGGAGACCCACTGGAACAGTTGTTGGGAGACAGATGGTAGCCTTCCTTCAAGGCCATCCAGCGTGTTCTTTAACGTGCACAGGGTATGGTTCTCCCGCACACGGCACACGGCTTAATGTCCCATCAGACGGACGGCCGCCTTTCCAAGCCCATCGGTGTCCTCTACTGACCGTGGGCAGGATGGGGAGTTTTGCGGAGATAAATCTCAAAGCTGACCAAGCTGGGACTCGAACCTGGGAACTGCAGATTACGAGAACAGGTGTTGGGAGACAGATGGTAGCCTCCCGTCAAGGCCATCCAGGGTGTTCTTTAATATGCACAGGGTATGGCTCTCCTGCACACGGGGCCACGGTTTAACGTCCCATCCGACGGACGGCCACATTTCCAAGCCCATCGGTGTCCCCTACTGACCGTGGGCAGGGGGGGAGTAGTTTTGCGGAGATAAATTTCAATTCTGACCCAGCTGGGACTCGAACCTGGGAACTGCAAATTACGAGCCTGGGGCGCTACCAACTGAGCCACCCCCGCCCCAAATGGATATACATATGTGTAGTTCTTACGTTGGTTTGCGTAAGACTGCTAGAGGAAGCTCTATCTTTGGTATTAATGACAATGGCAAGTTACAAAATTTACTTAAAACGATATTCCATCGCACTTATGAGCATTATTCAAACGTCATCATCTAAGCAGCATTATCGAATAAGATAAAATATTTTATGAGTTGATAAAGTGTCATCGGGTACTAAAATATTATTAGCTAAAATATATACGGCATCTTTTCAAGAACAACACATTAGGCAACATTATTCTCCGAAATATTTTTGGTTTATAAAGCTTTATTACCTTTTCTTTGTCTCTACAATTCTTCGATATAGGGTGTTTGGCACGTTTGCTAAGCCTCCTTGCAATGTCACCTAACTTGTCTTTCGAATATAATATAATATACTACTTTGCGTTGAGTCTAATAAACTGTATTTGTTGCTCTTAACCAGGGCTTAAATTTTTAGCGGTAAATTTTTATTATCTACTTTAGATGTTATGATATATATTGCAGTTTTATTAAGTCCTTTCTTTATTTGGAGAAGCATTCTATAACTTCTTAAACTTCTGTTTGGGTAACGTACCGAATATATTTTTAAAGAACGGCACTTCTCCCAGCTGATAATAACCAAATGGTTTACAACACCCTAATAAAATGCACTACTCCTTCTCTTCAAATTTGGGATGCGTTCCTGCAAATAGGCCACAGTCGAACATCAAATGGTGCTTGATAGTAAAGAAACCATTCTTTTCAGTTTTCGATCCTGTCGGGAAATCTAATGACATCCAAATTGTACTGCTTTGGGGATTAATGGCTTCAGCAAATTTCTCTCTATTGCAAAGTGTGATGATATCGGTTTTTTCACTTATGGTTATTAGTAAGGATGCAAGACACCAACCTGGTCAAGCACCCTGTTGATTGCGATGGGGGGGGGGGGGGGAGAAAATCCAAAGCGTTTTCAAGAAAGAAATCAGAAGAAAGCGTTTTTCCCCGTTTTCCTAAAGAGAGTTTTCCCTTTCTCTTTGCGATTTGCAAAATGAGATATCTTTAATTTGTTAAAGTTTATTTGCACTTGATCTTGACAAAGTTCGCAAAAATTGCTTCACATAAACTACATCTATTTAAAAATTTAAGATATAATAGAACATAAATTGATTTTAGCGTTTAACATGATTTTTACGATTTTGGTTTTCGTTTGTCATTAAATGAAATGAAGTATTAAGTAATCAAAGACTTAAAACACTTGGTTTTATTTAAATGTAATTACAAAGATCATTTTAGTGGGTTAAGATAGGTAATTTCTAGTTTAATATTGTGATATCAAGTGGTTTTGAAACGTGACTTGTTACATGATAAAAAATATCCGAATAAATGTGCATGCTTTTATCATACAACACAATAATATTGTTCGGAATTTCAGTAATAATTATTTAATTATTTAATGGTACTGTGTGGCTGGTTCGAAATCCTCAAACCGATGATAAATGAACTTATTTAACAGATAAAACCAGATGCATGCCAGTTTGAATAAGTTGCTTGAATAAATGATCAAACTTATACAAAACTGATGCAAAAACCCTAACTGATTAATTTTTGTCAATGAATGTGAAATAAAATAGAATTCGAGACCTGTGTTATGCTACATAGCAAGTAATATAAAAATATTGCACAGAATTTTACATTATTTAAGTCACAACCAAATTGTTTACGTTTTCTGAAACACGAGAGCAATGGTCCCATGAAATTGCTCAGATTATAATAATATTTTACGAAAGTTATTCATCGTATTTATTTGAGATTCTGCAATCAAAATGTCTCTGGAGTATAGATTTACCAAAAAGATCCTTGAAGCATATATCTAGTAAAATCTGATCATCGTTATAATGAGAGCTGTTTGTGTTCCGCTCGTATTTCTATAGCAATATCAGGTCCAATAATTTTTCACAGTTGCTTCTGTGCACAAAGCTTCAAAACGAAAGCAATATTCCGAGAAGAAGGGTCCAATTCCTCAGAGAAGGGGAGCAATTGGCTTTTAGAAGAAAGGCGACATCTTATAACACTTTACCGAGCCTTATATAGAGTTGCCCGATGGGTAATAAGGTTACTGCAGCTCATCATCCCTAATCTCATTAGTTGCTTATACCGGTAATCCTGGAAATCTAGTGCCATGAAAGGAGAGGCGAGGAACACGAGAAAGAGCCGGCGCAGGAGACCAATAAACAGGTGACGTAAACAAAGGGCGATTCAGTGGCCAAATAGAAAACTTGGGAAGGAAAGGAAATTCATTGGTAAGGAACAAAATCTCTGCATTATACATACAAGTGGAATTTCAAAAACAGATTATTTGCACTACGTTAGTAAACTTTCTATTTCATTTACAAAGAAAAATTATAATGAAATCTTAACTCCGAAAATGTATTTTTTTTAATATTTAGTTAGAATGCATAAATGTTATTTCACTAATTAAAATAATTGCAGATTTTTAACCCCTAAAGGAAGAAACTAATATTATAAAAGATATCCATCCCTTGTGTGAGTGTACTGTGTGTATTAATTAATTATTTAATTTACCCTCTGAAACTCCTCATGGGATTTCATATATCCTACGTCAAAATTTTCACGTCGAAAGAAACATGTGGTGAATTCCAAAGATTGAATCCCGATAAGTACGATTTTCACAGTCTCGGAATTAGTTTGCGATAAACATGCTAACAGTCTCAAGACCGAACCGAGATAGTATGATATTCGATAATCTTGGATTGGGAAAAAAATCCTATTGGTCAAAAAAACATTTTTATGCTTGATAATATCGATGTAAAACCGATATCATTATTATGCTTGACAGTCTCCAGATCGAATAGATGTCATCTGCTTACTAAATAAAAAAATAAATAAATACCCCCTCAAGCAGCTACTTGCCACAGAGGTCTGACAGGAGCCTGTCAGTTTATATGCCATAGCAGAAGGGCTGTGAGGATGGCAGGCCCTCAGCAGAAAAGCGACACATACATCCATGCCTTAACCCGGGGCTCGAACCCAGGTCCCTTAGATCAGTAGCCAAGCGCGCTAACCACTCGGCCATGGGACGGCAAAATAAATACCCCCTCAAGCAGCTGCTTGCCACAGAAGTCTGACAGGAGCCTGTCAGTTTACATGCCACAGTAGGAGATCTGAGAGGATGATAGGACCTCAGCAGAAAAACGACACACACACACACACATCCATGCCTAATCCGGGGCTCGAACCCAGGTCCCTTAGATCAGTAGCCAAGCGTGCTAACCACTCGGCCACTTACTAGGCTAACAAAAAATAATTACTCCTCAAGCATCTGCTTGCCACAGTGGTCTAACAAGAGCTTGTCTTTACAATGTGCCAAGAGAAGATTTGTGAAATAAGAAGTCCTAAACAGAAAGGCAATATAAGAAAATAAACATCGATACCTTGTGAAAGGCTCGAACCCAAGTCTCTTTGCACACTGTAGCAAGCTCTACCCTTTATTTATATTTAATCTATTGCTTAATTTATTACTTATTAATTGTTACTTATTTATACTTAATATATTAGTTTACTTTATTTCTTATTTCTTATATCTTATTACTATTCATTTATTAATAATTATATTAGAAAAAAAAATAAAATATAGGATGATCTGTTTTCAATAAGCTTTCAAGTATCTTGAATACAGAAGACACCATACATTCGAAATAGACTTTTGATTAATTTTTCAGGCTTATTTGATAATAGTTATTGATTTTAAAAGACACATAGGCTAACGATGAAGGTAGGAGAAGCGGTAATAATTTCCCTCGTTGTTAAAGGGGAGCTCGTCTTAGCAGTCGAATAAAGAACTAATTCTCTTAAAAACAAAATCATTTACAGCTCTAAGATCCACTATAGATGCATATACACTAGAGCCGGAATTTGTTGATCACAAGGCCCATACAAAAATTTGCTATGGTGCCCACCATCAGAAAGGAAAAGACGTAGAAAAGAAGGAAAACGATGATTAGATTTTACTAGATATATGCTTCAAGCTGATATTAAATTTTTATTATTAGAGAATATCGAACAAAATAAGAAACATGAAGTCCACAACACAGTCAATTCTTTTAACTTTCCTTCGAGAAATTGTTCCAGAGCTAAGCATATTTAAATAGATCAGCGAAAAAACACCTCAAATGATAACATGAAGTTAATTTAAAATAATGATAAATTTTTAAAGTATTTTGAGAATTATAATTTAAAAATTTTAAATAAAAATGCTATATTGATTATATTTTATTTTTCAGAAAAACGAACGTAATATTGAAGCCCAAAACTATTTTAACATTGAAAAGCGGATCTTTATCAAAAAACTAATTTCCGATAAAACAGTTTAGATTGTTCAGATTAAGGACTACAGTTCGGATTTTTAAAGTGAAAAACAAACTTTCTCAATCTAATCATGTGTTGTCCATTAGGCTTTCATTATGGAGTCTTGCTATTTCAGGGGGCTTCCGTTGCGGAGGCTTCTGTCTTGTAATATAGACTATCTATTGTTCTATAGATATCTTATAGTTTAAGTGAGTGGCCATAAAGCGCCATGTTTGTGCCAAGGAAACAGCAGCTACGGAATGGCAATGTTAAATGTTTGTTTTTCACTTTAAAAAATAACAATTCTAGTGCTTTCTTTAAAAAGAAATTATTAACCTGTTGTTATTTGCCGGAGTACTTTTTAAATTTAAACAAGTAACGATTTATTTAGGCATAAATTGAAATATTAAAAAATCCGAAACATTTATTATAGGAATAAAACATTTATACAACATTACCCTCATATTGCGGTTCTGAATTCAATCAATGATTGAACCATCAAATATTTTTTCGGTACTTCACTATAATATAACAATAAATTAAAATGCTGCAAATTCAGCTTCATGCCGTCGACTGTCAAATACCTAAGTAAGTCCTAAGTAAGTCTATTAACGCTTTCAGCTACACTCTAATGGTTGTTGATAACAGTTATCCAAAGCAGAAGCAACTTCTTAGTACTAATATGCACCTCACAACTTAAAAGAAAGGTACATTGGTATTCACGAAACCAAGAAGGATCGATTAGATGTTCATATTTGGTGATTCAATGTAGCTTTATTGTAGTAATAAATGACTGCAATATGAGATTACATGCCGAATTGTTCCACTCTTTGCTTATATGATCTGCTGTACACGGCGAGGCATGGAGTCAAATGTTTGATGCTGGATTGTGGAATAGCCCCGTGTGCGGGAGAGCCATACACTGTGCACATTACAGAACACGCTGGATGGCCTTGAAGGGAGGTCACTTATCTGTCTCCCAACAGCTGTTCAATGGGTCCTTACCCCCATCTATTCTGAGCCCTTGCGATCCTTGTGACCTGGCCATTCAGCTCACCGTGTACAACAGGTGCAGAGGTAAAAAACTCAACCCAGATGAGATATTGTCGATTTGTTTGCACAGAAGAATCGGGAAGTGATCCCTAAACTAATTCTGAAAAGTTCGGTAAGAATGAGATGCCACATATGGTGTTGGACAAATAACACTCATTGCTCTTGTAAAAAATACGTGTTTACAGTTGCAATTTGTGAAAGACGACTTGTGTGTTAGTAAAACACATGACTTTACCGGGTTCTTCTGTTCTTGTATAGTCACAGTTAAATATGTGTTTGTAATTTAAATTACAATCATCAGAATATACTTTAATATGGATTGTACGACTACTTGATTATTCTGTATTGCATATTAGCTTATATTAGAGTAGAATTTTAAAGTTTCGGTATTTTCTAATAATATTTTTGAATTAAAGTATTGGAACTCACTAACATGCATTTTTTAATGATGATTCAAAAAAAAAATACACTGCATGCTACAAAGCATATTTTTTCTTTTACCAGCAAAGGAATTGATTGCATGACCAATGGTTGTAATATGCCAAAAAATGCATTTTTTTCAACGTTGACTCGAAAAAGACTCGTCACAAAAAAAGTAAAATTTACGAAACGAATTATCTACATTTTCGGACCAATACTTTTAAAGTTTAAGCAGTCAAAGCGAACATACATCGAAGAGCCAAAACATTATGACCACCTGCCTAATATGACATTGGTCCTCCACTTGCCGCCAAAACATCTCTTATTCGGCGAGGCATTGACACTACAAGATTTCTAAAGGTGCCTTATGGTATCTGATACCAACACGTTACCAGCAGATCCCTTAACTCTTGTACGTTACGTGGTTGAGCCGCCGCAGATCGGATATGCTGTTCCAACACAAACCACAAATGCTCGATTGAATTGATGTCTGGGGAATTTGAAGACCAGGGCAATACCTAGAAGTCTTCCTCGTGTTCCGCGAACCATTCTCGAACAATCCGGGCAGTGTGGCATGGTGCATTATCCTGCTGAAAAACGGCACTCCTAGAAAGGTACACCGTTACCATCAAAGGATGTACCTGGTCTGCAATGATGTTTAGGTAAGTGATGACGTCATTGTTTCCTGCACATGAATGATTGGACCCAGGGTTTCCCAGCAGGACATTGCCCAAAGCATTACACTTCCTCCACTGGCTTGTTTTCATCCCACAGTGCATCTTGGTGCCAACACTTCCCCAGGTACACGATGCACACGTACCCGACCGTCCACATGATGCAACAGGACACGAGATTCATTGGACCAGAAGACCTTCTCCCAATCATTCAAGGTCCATTTTTAATGCTCACTTTGCCCATTGTAGGCGCTTTCGACGGTGATCCGAGGTTATCATGGGCACTCGGAGGGGCCTGCGGTACGCAGTTCCATTTTCAGCAGGATTCCATGTACCATGTGCTGTGACACATTACTTCATCACCAGATTTCAAATTACGGGGGAATTGCGCCACAGTATCCCTTCTATTAGCTCGTACCATATGGGATAGCCTTCGCTCACCTCTAGCATCGATGAGCCGTAGTTGGCCCACACCTTGCCGGCGGTTCGTGGTTTTTCTCTCCTCAGGCTAACCACGGCTGACTGTGAGCACCCTACAAACCTTACTGGGTCGGAAATGCTCTGATCCAGTCGTCTGGTCGTTACAATATGGACTTTGACCAAACTCATTTGAGTTGCCTTTCCCATCTGAAGAAAAAGAATAACACTGATTAACAGAGCTCAGTATCAGGTGTTATATATACCGTTTCATGACCTTCACACGCGCCATCCTTTACCTGCAGTTGCTCCGATTTGAATAAATATGCGCTGGTCATAATATTTTGGCTCCTCAGTGTATTACCAATTGTTAGCGCAGAAAACTAACAGATGAAAAAGAATCAACTCTGATTTGCGTTCACATTGAATTAGTGAAGGACAAAAAAAAAATAGTGCGATCTTGAGATAATCAGCGCACACAATTTTTTCATATGTCGATTTAACATGGAATGACCCAACAACTAAAATAGATGTCGGATCAGGAGCTCTCAAAAGCCTCTTAATTCTCCATAATCGCGGAGCGAAACTTCTCTTCGACCTTGCCCGCCTAGACGCAGCTAACCACTATATTGTAGGAACTCATATCACCCCATTCTGAGTTTTCATCTAACGAGCCATGTACAGTCGCTCAAAAAAGTATCCGAACACTATGGTTGATTGCAGAATTCAGAAAAAATATCTGGCAACAATTTTTTTAGAAGTTAGTGATCTGGCAACCTTCATCTCACGTGACACGAAGGTTGTCAGATCACTAATTTCTAAAAAAATCGTTGCCAGATATTTTTTCTGAATTCTGTAATCAACCATAGTGTTCGGATACTTTTTTGAGCGACTGTACCAGAGGCACGTTCCCAGGATTTAGCATTTAGTTTCTGGGGAGAGGGGGAAAGCGAGAATTTAGTTTCGGGGAAGTTACGAAAATTTGTTTCCCTTTTATTGCGGGGAGGGAGAATAAAAGTTGAGTAGGCATTCCAATTACTAAAATATTCCACTGTACAGAAAAGATTGGAGGGGTATTGTAAAATAAAAAAAAATGTGTGAAATAAAATTTTATAGTTGCCTTTTAAATATATTTTTAGCGTTTTGCATATACTACGGGGCTAAAATAAAATTATACAAAGACAACTGGTTTGGATTTCAAAGCAGGTAGACAAATTGGAGATTTCGGATAAGATGGCCGGATTTTCGGGGGGAAGGGAGCTTGCATCCTGTTCGCCCTCTGGGTATTTCCAAGATTTAGCCCAGGGCTTACGTCTTTTAATGATTCAATTGCCTTGTTTCTAACCTTTTACCTCAAATAACCTATTGCATCCAAAATTAAACAAACTTTATGAGCTCTACGGTTTACAATACCCCCGAGGCACCAATATTTTTCGCTCTAAAACCCGCCTATCTATATTTGATCTTTGATCTCGAAGGACGCATCGCATCCAACATTTCACAACATTTGTGAGATCTACGACTCAAAATACCCCCAGGCCACTTTTTAGCTATCTAGTACCGGTAGATCTAATTTTGACCTTTGACCTTTGACCTTATCCCATCTTCGCTTTTTACCCCAGTCCCGAAATTTCGTAACATTTCTGAGATCTACACCCGTGAACGAATGGTTAGCGCATTTGGCTACTGATGAAAGAGACCTGTGTTTGAGCCCCAGGTAAGGTGGCATGATTGTTTGTATTGTTTTTCTGCTGACGTCCCGCCATCCATACAGTCTACTATGGCGTACAAAATTGGGAGGCTCCTGTCAGATCTCTGTGACAAGAAGTTCTTGAGGGAAAATTTATTATTTTTTTTATGTAACTATCTAGCCATGTTTCACCCCCAGACACCAATTTCCACGTTTCTATGGGGGGGGGGGGGGAGGGATCAGTCGGTAGCGCGCCAGACTCGTAATTTGTAATTCCCAGGTTCGAGTCCCAGCTGGGTCAGCGTTGAGATCTATCTCCGCAAAATTCCCCGTCTTGCCACGGTCAGTAGTGGATACAGATGGGCTTGGAAAGGCCGCCGACCGTCGGATGGGACGTTAAGACGTGGCCTCGTGTGCGGGAGAGCCTTACCCTGTGCACATTAAAGAAAACGCTGGATGGCTTTGACGGGAGGCTACCATCTGCCTCCCAACAGCTGTTCCAGTGGGTCCCCTCCCCCAACCTTCTCTGAGCCTTCGGGGTCCATGTGACCTGGCTATTTAGCTCATGGTGTGCAAAAAAGTGCCGCTCATAGGTAAAACAACCCAATCCATGTTTCTAGCAACGGTAGATCCAAGTTTGATCTCTATTTTAATCTTGAAGGACAGAGCAGAGATGAAATTTCGGAATTTCCCCGAGATCAAGGGTCCAGATTACGCCTAGGTGCAAACATTCAGAACTCCACCATTTCTGCATCATAGTTAGAATTAATGTTATCCCCTATCCAGCCGTCAGACGTCAATCTCTTACAATCGTCTATATGCATTAGATGCATCTCTTTCATGACGTTATGGAATCAAATTATGCTTTTACTGAGTAACACGCATTCAAAAAAGTTTTCGTACAACAAAACCAAAAACCACCCCTTAATAAAAGCGTTTGTTCTCTTTTGGATGCCAGAGTCAACGATCTCGTCACCTCTTGATCGTATAGCAAAGAAATAACTAATAACATAAGCAAAGAAAACTAATCACTAAATTTGATGAGAAGTGAAAGAAGATTTGAAATGTTAGTCGTAATAAAATCGCTTTCCAATCGTTTTATCTCATGTCTTTTACAATCGAATCCAAAAGTATGTTTCACGTCATTTCCGGAAAAGCATAATTCACTTTGAACTATCTAACAGGTCAAAGAGATTTGTTGCTTGGCAAGTCAATGGTAATCTGGTAAAGTGGCATCAGGGAGTTCCTTGCGTTTTCTATTTTACCTAGAAAAAAGGTCCTTTTCTGAGGAATACAGGAAATTCAATTTGAAAGCGTAGCAAGGGAAACGCAGAATAAAGTGACAAGATGCTTTTCTTTGCGTTTCTATGCAGAGAGACGAAATCCAGAATGGATAGCTCGAGCCCTTGTCTGTACGACTCAAGAAAGCGACTTTCGAATCGCGAATGATTTCATTCAAAGGCAATGATTGCAAAGAAGGTTAGAATTTCAAACATTCACAACTATTTTATTTTCCATACGAAATACAAATGATATGACAACAAAAGTACGACTTCCATCATTTTTTTTAAGTTTATGGTCTTTCTTTTTTGCAGAAAGGGATACAGAGATGATGCTATAAAAAGTTTTGTTTACTACAAATCAGTGACGACGATCCAAACGGAAATATAATTTTTAATACAAGTTCGGACGTCTTTCCAGTTGAAAGAGTTTCTAAGTCAGCAATTCCCATGCCTCTGGACGGTTGGGGATGCTTGATCAAAATACTTGCTCAATATTTGTTCAAGAGCCCAATCATTCAAAGCAACTGAAGCACCATATACCTGACCAAATTTCATTACTTTACTTTTCTCTTTGTTTATCATCGAACCTACTCTATTAACAGTGTCATTAATAGGCCTAATGAAAGAATTCATCTCATCAACATCATTGGCCAACAGGACAAAATCATTGACATAATCTAAATCAGAAATTTTTAAATCCTCGGACAATTAAGGGCCAAAATCTTTCCCTTGCATAGAATTCCGCATAACATAAACAATAACTGAAATAAAGAAAAAAGGAGGCAAAATTCACCCTCGTCTCCACGTGCTAAAATAATCGCTACAAACCAAACCAACTCTCATACACGATTCAGTGTTGTTACAGAGAGCTTTCATTATGCTAACCAATTCTCACAATCAACCAAAAATTATGACGATCAACAGAGTCGAAAGTCTTTTGAAACCTATAACGCTACTAACCACAGGTTTCTGAAACTAAATATTTCTCATCAATCTGCCTAAGTAAGGATATTTGATCTAGTGCCCAAATCGAGCAGTTTTCTAGGGGAAAATGTGATATCCGATAAATTCGCGAGACCGAGCACCATCGGATTACATTTTATTCCAAAGTTTAGAAAATCATTTTGATGGAAAAAACTTTGCAAGTTTAGAGGCTTCGAAACTGAGCTCGCCACCTCATTTGATTAAAAAATAATAATAATTTTATAATCGGAAATACAAAATCTTTTCCGAAAGTGGCAGTAGGTGATAGAAAACGAAGGAAAATATAATCTTGATTAAAAGTTTAATTCACAAGATTGTGTTATCATTTCGACATATAGTGTAAAACGCGAACATGTGATAACTCTATATCAAGTAAATCGTCAAATGTTAAAAGTAGTTAGGTAAAAATAATTTTAAAATACGTATTATTTCATAGTTACAAACTTTGTATTAGCTTATGGACAGTTAAGTTTGCCCAATACTTTTTTGTGTCCCTTAATCTGACGTTCCCAGGATCGAGTCCGCACTTTCCTTGGATTAGGATATTTTCTGCTGTCCTCTTCCATGCTCTCGATAAGATAAGGGGCACCGACTGGTTTGGATAGGCCATCATCAGTGGGATGGAGCGTTAAACCGTTGTTCCGTGTTGTGTAAGAGAGTCATGTCCTTGTGCACGTTTAAAATCACGCTGGATGGCCTTTATCAGACCCATGTATTTCTCCTAACAGTTGTAAAGCAGATCCCATTTCCCTGTGCTCGTTTAGCCACTGTATGTAAAATGTGTCGTTCAGAAGTAAAACAACCCATTCTAACCCAACATAATACAGGGCTGTTCAAAAACGAAATATTTATATGTACAGTAAGTTCTCAGCTTACACGGTTAATTCGTTCCGAAGATTTCTGTGTAAGTTGAAAACGTTATAAGTCGAATAATGCTTAACTTCAATGCATTTTTTGGCACATACATTCATTTCAACGGATAAAGCTAAAAAGGTAGTGCTTTATGAAAAGAATGTTACGGAAATGGAATTTATTCAATACCTTTGTACAATGGATATATGAAACATAATTGTAAGAAAACTAATATTATTCGCAACGAATATACGCATACTATGCAAACATTTTGGGCTCAGACTCGGCAGATGTTGATGACGTTGGACCTATTCTTTATGATTTATGTAAGAACTTGTCCAGTGATGCTTCTACTGCAGCTTTTTTTCTTCTCATCACAAATCACTTTCTAGCATGCAATAGCGCCATGCATTTCTCTGAACACCTCCGCGAACCTTTCGGCGCTTGGATCCTGCTTCCAGACCAGCGTGTCCTTTGTCTATCATCTTAAAGCATTCTGCCATCTGCTCTGTCTGAAATCATTTTGGTGGTTGAGCTACCTCTTCTTCTTCTAAAACTTTTTCTTCATTTTTATGGCCTTCGAACTCCATTAAATCTTCGTTGTTCATTTCCTTTGCATGACATTGTAACAATTCAATAGAATCATTTTTTTCGAGATTCCATTCTAATTCCCTGCTTATTTCCAAGAGGATATTAATTTTATCTTGCTCTTCAAATCCCGTTAGAATCTTGAACAAATTGTGGAGGTCAATGTTTTCCAGACAGCATTCATGGCACATGTGTAATTTCACGCCAGGCAGCATCGTTGTTATTAACAGCCTTGCAAATAACATACACTTTCCGGAACTGCTTCAACGATATTCCGTTCTTCCCTAAGTAGCATTTACTATCTATTTAAATGTCCTTCGTAGGCATGGGCATCCACAGAGGGGAGGGGGGCAAACGGGGCACTTCCCCCCCCTGGAATCGAGTAAAAAATTCCACAAATTATAATTGTAACAATTTAAACGTAAATAATCTATATACATTATGTATGTGTTTTTGTATTGATGCAATATTGTATTCTATAATCTACTTGTGAAAAAAAACCCTAAAAATGAAATAAAAATTTATAGATGTAATTATTTGTCTCCAAGCTTCCCTCCGCCCTGGAAAAATTTCTGCGGACGCCCATGTTCGTAGGTACTATTTTTATTACTACCATAGCATATTGCGGTGTATGTAATATTATAGTATATATATATATATTACCTGTATATTCGATACTAATGACCGTAGAAGTCGAAGTATCTAAATGTTTAATGAAAAAACCTAATAGCCTCAACCGTGTATCTACGGATCCGTGTAACTCGAACCCGTGTAATTCCAGAATCTACTGCACTTAAAATTTTGATAGATCCATGCTATGTTCAACAGGGAACCTGAGTTGGACTTCATCATTTTCTTAAATAAGGTTTTTAGGGATAATTGTGATTCAAGAAAAAGATCTTAATTTAATCTATCTGAACATCAATTTTCAACGATATTCGTTCGATATTTAGAGTTACAATAAATCGGAATGTTTAACGACATCAGTTAAAATAACACTGGTTTGCAAATTGTAGCTTTTTTCTGGTACCTAGAAAAACTACCTGCATTTGAACACTTTTCCATGATGCATGATGGGTAAAACTCGGCATGTCTCTATCAGGACTAAATTTTTTGCCAGAACAAAAGTTTGAAGTGATACAAAAACTATTTTTCTTAATTGCTATTTGAGGAAACAAAGTTAATATAACTCAATTTTTACAATCATTGAATTTACCTCTAAAGGATACATGAGTGAGAAACATTCAATTTCTACAGAAGTAGAACTTTCTTTCGAAATAAAGCTGAGAGAACGTTAAAAAAAATTTAAAAAAAAAGAAAATGAGACTTATGAGGCAAAATTTAACGACTATTCATTGTGGTGATGAGTGGAATATTGTTGGTTGACAATATGGAAATGTACTAGAATATCCACAAGTAAACAATCTCTCACCTTCTTTGGACAAAAAGTGTTCAATCCGCAGGATAATATTCTTCAACCACTTCATTCCCAAGATAGCTTACTACGCTGTTATAGCAAATCAGATTATCGTGCCCTGAAAAGTACTGAGAAAACCGTTCTTCACGATGCCGTTTACCAAGAAAACATGGTTCAAGTGTTCCTAAATTCCACTCATTCAATCATGAATCTAGTAATTCAGCAGATTAATTTCGTAAATACAAATTCGTCACTGGATTGCGGAGTTCCCTTTGTGAAATTTGGTGTGGAAATCAGGATTTATTCTTTTCTGAGTGAAGCTTTTCTTGTTCTAAATCAGGTGTAGAAACTGGTATTTGTATAGGTAATTGAGGAACAGGAACTTCATTAGAATGAGCCACAAGTTCACTTTGCGGATGACAGATTTGACTATTTCATTTTGTGCCTTGTCTTCTTGGTAAAACCTTTAACATTTCTCAAGCACGTAACAGTCATCAAAATGGTTCTTTGACTCCCTACAGATCATTGGAATACCAAAAGGAATGCTCCTTCTTTTCCCATTCAAACTATTCTCTTAGCAATTCTGTGTATGTTTTACATTGTGACCAAGTAATATCTTGAATATGTAGCTTAAAATTCCAAATTAATCATTGCATAATTTGTTAACCACTTCACTGACATTCAACTTCTATTCACTCGTGAAAGTTCCATATAATCGTATATAACAAAAACACATCAGGATTGTTTTGTAGGTCCTGAGCATCTAGATGTACTTTCACACTATAACATTAAAAATCATATTCGATTGAAATGTATTAACATCAGAATGACTCTGACTCTTTGGAAATATAAATTTATGACTATTACTGGGATGTCGAATCCTGGGAATATTTTCACACTTGATCTTTCTCACTGAGAGATCAACACCACAAATAGAATCTACTGCTGCTGCCACCTCTTTCTAAAAATCCATTAAAATGAAGCAGGAGATACGAAACGAGAAATATGTTTTCATTATCTCATCAATCTAACTACACTATAACAGAAAGAGTATATATTAGACTACATTTGATCTATCTATATATACACTGAAATATATCTGATCTATAAAAGAGGTTAAATACAGATTATTTAACCTAGCTGATTCTATGAAACAGTAATGGGCACGTCATAATGAAAAGGTTGTAGACAGATACCTACATACACACAGATATTCAATGTTTAGGTTACATAGAAACAAATAATGCATTTTTGGATACACAACAGGAAACACAGTAAAGGAGAAATTGAAACTTCCTTCCTCGCCTTTCAATATGCTATCTCAAAAAAGTTCTGTTGCCTCGCTGCTTCTATACTGCGGAGTGTAGAGATATGCATTACATGAAACACCCATTTATAATATTAACAAGACACACATACGTAAATAGTATAATGGTGCAATTCCCAGGAACATGGATGTGATACGCGAAAAATGACTATATTATTTTCTTATTATTTGTAACTAAAAATACACCAAAACCTCCTAAGCACTGAAATCCTTGCAGATCAGTGTAATAGATCTCAGATGAATTATAGTTGTCTGTGCACATTATTTTCTTAACCTGTACGCAGGTTAAAAAAATGCAATAACTATTATAATGAACTGAACTAAGTCTAATATTATATAAAAAATAAAATTTTTATAATAATAAAATTACCCCCTCAAGCAGCTGCTTCCCACAGAGGTCTGACAGGAGCCTGTCAGTTTATATGTCACAGTAGATGATCTGAGAGGATGGCAGGACCTCAGCAGAAAAACGACACACACATCCATGCCTAATCCGGGACTCGAACCCAGGTCCCTTAGATCAGTAGCCAAGCGTGCTAACCACTCGGCCACGGGACGGCGTCTAATATTAACAGGATGCTTAATGATCATTTCAATTTTTTCACCAACCTTAAATAATTTTTCCGAATGGAAATAAAAAGTTGTTTTCAAAGTTTAAAGTATTATAACCTTTTAAATATTGATGGAACATTATTGAATGAGACCTAAAATATATATTCAGTCATATATTTTCATAAAGGGTACTGATTTAAGCAGTTAGTGCTCTCTGAATCTATTTCCTTATTCACATAACTTGAAACTGTTCCTAACAAATGGACTATTGAGCTTGTGTAACTCAAATAATACATAGAATATAAACAAATGTAACTATGTCGTGGTCCATCTTGCAACACTGTTTATCCTTTTATAACCATGAGTTCATTAGTTCTGAGAAATATATTGCAGTCATAGAGAGCAGTTTCGAGAGCTCAGAGAGGGTGATGGGAAATAAATCACTGGTATTGAATTAAACCGTCTCCAAAACGTTTTTTAAATTAAGTGTAAACAGTTATAATTTTAGTTTCTCTTATTAATCAAAATCAAATGATCTTTCATTTAGTGTACAACATGAACTATGGTATATCTATTATTCAATGCACGATAAAGTTATAAATTTTAGAACACTGAAAGACATTTGCACAAAATACACCACTTTGAACAATTTGCAATGAAAACGCAAAAAAAGGTAGACGAGGAATTTTAATATACTATCGAAATACGAGGGTCGTACAAATTTTAGACACAGAATTTATACCAGCAGAAACTTTGCATTTAAAGATTAAAAAAAGAAGAATTGACTTACAAGTTGCTAGCTATTTATAGATTCCCCAACACGGACATAAATCCATTATTACACAAAGTAGCTAACTGGCTCGAGCTTAATGTATACAAGAAATTAAATAAGTAGAACAAGAAATATTTGTAGAATAAGAAATTAAATATTGGTTGGAGTCTTTAGAATTTTGCCAATGTTAAATGATATGAATGAATATGAACAAAAGAAAACAAGGTGTGGAGAAATATATAAATATACCAAAATGAATCAGGTTACGACCAACTTCATTATAGTCATCATTCGAGAAGAAGTTGTTATGGATCTTTTGTGCCAAACATGTGCTGATCATTTAAATGTTAAATTGGAAAAGGGAATAATTTCATTTAATTCAATGATATTACGTAGTAAAATAACAGATCATTATATCATCGCTGCCTCAATTGGACTTAAAGACCACCAACTACCAACCTAAACACTGTTGAGAAAAATACGATAGAAACCGTCTGGACAGATAACCACAAAAACATTAACAAAAACATGAAGCTGATTGATTGGACACCACCTTATTGCAATATCAACAATGCTAATGATAGTGATAGGTGTTTACAAATTTTGCGAACTTAATTTTGAAGAAATTTTAAAATTAAATAAGAATTTCCAAAATGGAGACAGAAAGTCATCCGGGAAAAGTAATAATAATAAAGAATGGATCAACGCAGAAATTAGCAACTTGATTAAAGGTAGAGACAAAGCTTAGATAAAATGCAAAAAGAATACGATGAGCGAAACGTAAAAATATATATAAAAACCTCCGAAACCAAATTATAGCTTAGAGTTCAAAAGCAAAACTTTTATAGAAAACAACTGTTAATGAATAGAAAAATATGTGACAAACCTGGGACTTAATTCACCAAGTAGTAGAGATAAGAGATAAATTGATGATATGATTACTAAAAATATGCCAAAATCATTATCGGCTATACAAAATTGCAAAAAAATATAATATTGAATACCACGCTATGGTATCAGAGATTAGAGGAAATAAATCAAGAACGAGATGAAAATTACATAACAAACTGCAAATTTACGAACATCAAATCATTATTTGTATCCTATGCTGAAAAAAGAGAAATAATAAATATAATAAAGTCGTTAAATGAAAATAAATCATCAGACTACGATAATATACACATTAGACATATTAAAAATAGCGTAGATGCAGTGTCTGATATAATAAAGAAAATTGTAACAGGCCAAATTACAATAAATATTTTGATCAATACTGTGATCAATTCAAACTTTCAATATTGATAATTTTCAAATATTTTAATTTAAGCAGATTCTAAAAAAATATTTAGAGTTTCAGAAACCTGTGGCTACTAGCTTTATAGATCTCGAAAAGGCTTTTGACTCTTTTGATCTACATAAACTGCGTTGATTGTTAGATCATATGGAAACACGATAAGTTAGTGTAATGAAAACTCTCTAATAACACTGAGTCATGTGTGAGATTTGGTACGTCTTGCACCGACGTATGTATAGTTAGACAAGATATCTATAGTATAGTTAACAAGTTGCTCGTATGTATAGTTAAACAAGAGTGCATTTGTCTCCTTTTCTCCTTTCTTTGATTATTGATTATGTCATGCGAAATTCTTTGCAAGGGAAAGTTTTTGGCCTTAAATAGTCTAGAGATTTCATAATTTCTGATTTAGAGTATGCAGATGATTTGGCCCTGTTATCTATTGATGTTGATGAGATGAATTCTCTCATTAGGGCTGTTGATGAAATTGGTAATAGAGTAGGTTTGGTGATAAACAGAGAAAAAACTAAAGTAATGAAAATTGGCCAGGCAGATGGTACTACAGTTTCTTTGAATGGCTGTATTATTAATGTTAAGTTAATTATCTTGGGAGCTATGTAAGAGATACTGGCGGTGTGCGGCATGAGACAAATAGAAGAATAGGGATTGCCGTTAGGACTCTTAATAATCGATTGGAGAGTGTGGAAAAATAGGCATGTAGACCTGAAGACTAAAATTCGGCTGTATAATAGTTTGGTTCTTTCTAAGGTTAGTTATGGTAGAGAAACAAGGTGTCTTTGTAAGCAGTATAATAATAAACTTGATGCCTATGATTCTAGGTGCTTACGCAGTATCTTAGGCATAAGGACTTTGTAAGTAATAATGAGGTTAGAAGAAGGAGTCATCAACCTTCTTTGAACAGCATATTGTGCAGAGTGAGACAGCGTTGGTTTGGCCATGTTGCTCGTATGTATAGCTACAGATTAGCAAACAGGATTATGAACAGTGTGCCTAAGGATTTCAGAAAAAGGGGAAGACCTAGAAAGGATGGACAGACAAACAGGACCTTGCTAGAATTGGCGTAGAGTGGCTAAATGCAGCAGCAGTAGCTCAGAACAGACACGTCTGGAGAGGAAAATTACACAGTCTGGTTGGATCTCCGTAGTCCATGGCTGCATGAGGATTTTGTATGTATATATGTACCCTTTTTGATATATATTAATAACTTGGTTGACACTAATATAAAAAGTCGCCTAGTTATTTATATATGTAGATAATATAATAATCGCCACGTCGAATAAAAACTAAGAGAACGATGTAAAAGTTTTCCAAGAAGTTTAGAATACTGTTATACGTTGACTAAATTGTGGTAAAATTTATTTAAGGATAAAAAAACCGAATGGATGCTTTTACACTTTTCAGACACTCGCAGCGATAACCGCATATGCATAAAAACACGTAAAACCGACTGCGTCTACAAAAGAGACATTTTCAACGCTTAAGACTGTAATTGTACCGAAATGGAACGAGTAGAAACTAAAATAGTTAGGTTTACACTTCAATAGCATATTAAGCTGGAATATACATACGAAAAATATCTGCGGAAATTTAAGATTATGTGCTTTCAAACTGCATAAATTAAGCTATATTTTAAAAACTGAAACATATTTAATTGTCCATAAAGCTATCTGTGAATCGATCATAAACTATGGTATAACAATTTACGGTACAACAAACTCAAGGAACATCAAAAATATTGAGGAAATTCAATCCTCAATCGCCAAAACCTTAATACCTATCATTTATCGTACACACCTAATCATATGATGACACACCTAATCATAGTTAAAAATGATGACACACCTAATCATAGTTAAAAAGGACTTGATTATATAGATTCTTTATATTTTAGAATTTACATGAATACAATATAACGCTAGGTAACTTCTTCGATGGGAAACATGGAGTAAATATCCAACACGAGAAAAGAATGATGAATCACACCAGCAGCAGATCACCATACGAGAACTAGCACTTTCCACGGGTATAAGGGTGGCTTTGGACAATGTTTTGGTAGCGCTGTAGTATCCAACCACTGTGCTGATAGATGACGATTGCCGTAGAGGGTCCACTTTCCATTGCAGGTTACAATCCGATGTAGGATTCCGTCCACATTACAAGATGGCGTGTCCTGGTGGCACCCAGACATCCAGCTTTTTCACCTTCCTCAGGCCGTCTGATGCCGGACAACTGTCGAATGTTGCACACGGATTTTCACTGCAATCTCACGAACACTTTGCCGTGTGTCAGTTTCCACGTTATTCTTCACCTCCTCATCTGTTACAGCTAATGGTGGACGACTACGAGGCTCATTTTCAAGAGACTTGTCTCCTGCTTGGAATTTTGCAAACCATCGGCGTAGCCAGAGTTCGTAGTATCTTGCCCAAATGCCGCATTAATGTTTCGGGCCGCTATACGCGGGTAATGTTCGAGTTTGAATTCATACCGAAAAATTACGCGCAACTGGCCTGTCTTCAATGTTCACTTTGACTGAAGGCAGGTCACTTGTAGTTGAATCTCATCACGAAATGAGGCACATAACGAGAACACTATACAGGGTGAATCTGAAAAAGTGGGCAAAACTTTACGGAGTGGTAGAACGCAGCTATACGAGCAATATTCGTCATAGAATGTATGGTCGGAACGCAAATGGCGAGCCGCTAGGTGGCGTTGGAAATGGTATAAAAGGGTCGGTCCTCGCACCCGACGGTCTAGGTGGTCCCATAGCTTGGCCACCAAGATCGCCGGATGTCTCGTGTTTAAGACTTTTTCCTGTGGGGCCATATGAAAAGCCTAATCTACGAGTGCCCCATTGAAACCGATATGGATCTAGTCGCCAGGATCGCCGTTGTTGCCGGCGATATTCGGGAAATGCCTGGTGTCTTCGCAAAAGTGCGTCGGTCCCTATCCCGCAAGTGTGAAGCCTGCATTACAGCTGGCGGCAGCTCTTTTGAGCAATTTCTTTGAGCATGTACCTCAATTACATTCCTGTTAATAAAATGTTTTCTGAAGTATCTCCTCTCCTTCTTGTGTTCATTCTTTAAATGTGACAGTGGAAAACTACCTTTTATCTTCTCACCGCTTGCGTTCCGACCATACATTCTATGACGAATATTGCTCGTATAGCTGCGTTCTACCACCCCGTAAAGTTTTGCCCACTTTTTCAGATTCACCCTGTATATATTATATACAGGGTGTCTCAAAAATATAGGTAAAAACTTTTAGGGTAGGTAGATAACATCTAAAGTATTGAGAATTGCATAGGAACCCATAACCGGAAACGTCATGGGAAAGTGGTAGCAGAGGTACAAGATCTGAAAGGACACAAGACAGTGATTAATGGAAAAACATTTCTTGGACATAATTATTACAAATTACGTACTATATGATAGATTTCATAATGTTACAGGATGCCCGAAGTTTGACCCATAATCGCACAAATGTTGATGCGCACGCGCAAACAAACGGTGGCCCGGTACATGTCTGTGTGGGAAGCGTTCTTGATACATTCGTTGAGCGGCTCGTCCGTTGCCCTCAGCTATTCCATACACTAAGTGCATGTCTACCAGCTCCCTGTTCGAATACCTTTGCATGCTCTTCGTAAGCCGACTGCCGCTCGAATGAGGATATCCGAAATTTCCCCTCTAGCGCACTGATGAACAGCGCCGCCTATTGACTTACGGTGACGTTTCCGGTTTTGGGTTCCTATGCAATTCTCATTCCTTTAGATGTTATATACCTCCCCTAAAAGTTTGTACCTATATTTTTGAGACACCCTGTATATACCGACCTTGTGACTCTGCTGAACGACCAATCCGCTGGAGGGGTCGAACATGTCCACCCGCTGAAAGCGGACATTTCTTATGCGCCAACCTATTAAATATTGAATAACTGAGAAAATTTCATTTGAAATTGAAACGGTCTGGGATAAAATAAAATTGGTTTTGATGTCGAATTCGGATTTTATCAGAGGGAGACAATTGAGTTTTTAACAGGATACTGCATGGCCAAGAGGGAACTTGTAAGAGATATTTGGAGCTGGGAGGTGGAATATTTAGGAAGTTAGCAGATATCTAAAAGCGTTAAGTTGAAATATTCAACCTATAAACTATAAAATGGAGGGAAAGGAATCGTCTGAGGTTAGAAATCGTGTTAAAACATAAGTAGGGATTTCAATTTTTAACCCACCATGGGGTGGCATAGGGGAAATCAAATATTTGACCAAAACCGTCAAGTATGTGGGAAATTACAGGAGTCTAATTTCGTTAAAAAACAATCTCTCAATATTAAATCAAGTTTCACTTTCGTCTATTGGACGTGTCTCTTGCATTAATAGCCAAGTTTCACGGCAACATTTACTGTTGGAAAGTCTTGCTGTAGTCGCTTGTCCCGCCGACCGGAAGAATTACCGTTATTTATTATTTATGTAGATTCTGCAGGTTTCCAATCGTAAAAAATGTTTTTAGAAATTCATATTATCCTATTTTAATACCTTATTGCTTGAAGCATAACGGAATCTATTTCGTATTTCCCTAAATCTTTCTCCTACTGACGAACAATTTTCCGACACACACACCTTCATATTCGACCACCAAAATTTGAAATTTCTGACCTAAATACATCGTTTGTTAATGTTCTTTTCTTATTTTTCAGTTTTTAACTTTTTCCACCGTTATAAAGCGTAGTAATGGCATTTGGAAGATTTGGAAAGTGCGAAATTGAATATTTCATCAATATCTATTCAACTCACAAAGAATTTTCAATTTATCTTTAAAAACAAAAAAGGTCGATGTCTATAGACAGACGGTAAAATGAACACCTTATCTTGTCCATAGTAAATACACAGATTATCTGTACAAATAGACTTCAACGATTATTAAAAATACCTGAAAAAACTATCGCTGACGGAATCGAACCCGCAACTCTCTAGATTCATGTCAGAGCTCTCCATCGTTAAACCACGCATCAGACGCTAAAACCTTTCAGAATGAAACCTATAAATCTTTCACTGAGATGATTTATAGGTCTGATGTGCAGTTTAAGCGTCTTCTTTTTAGCATCTAATGTGTGGTTCAACGGTAAAGCGCTCTGGAATGTATCTAGAGTTGCGGGTTCGATTCCCACCGGGTGACGGATAATTTCTTTTTTAGATATTATCTCGTTTTTTTTAAACGAGATGAAAAACATGCTGTAAAGGGTTACTGGTGCTTAAGGTGGGATTTTTTATAAAATTTTTAGAGGAGTAAACTATTTTACAAATGTAGATATATATATATACATATATTGCAGTAGAAGCTAAAGAGATTCAAATCATGATTAGATTAAGGTATCACTGCATGTACAATTCTTAAGCAATCCTTCTTATGAAATATTTAAATCATGGACATTTTCAAAAGAGAGGCGAAAGAGTGAAATCGCAATGCTCATAGGAATACAAAATATATATAATATATTATGTTTTTTAATCAACACAAAAATACACTATCAACACAGTCGTGAATATATTTCTTCCTTCACTAGCACCCCTATTTCTTTCGCAGATTTCTTGCTGATTGTCCAACTGTAAAACAAAGACTATGATGAAATTCTTAATAACCGATGTCAGATTATGTTATGTGAGCGATAAAAATAAGCGCAAGAAAGAAATAGCAAAACTACAGTGATATATTTCATGTGAGGTTGAGATAAATGCCACGATGCTTAAATTGTGTGTAGAGAAATCTTTTTAAAAAATATCTTAGCATCAATTACACGTTCCCTTTTTTTACTTGCACCAGTATTATACAACGTGCATTATCACATCCCTTGTGGCTTAATTAGCTGTTGGTAGGAACCATTAGCTTGCATAAAGCAGCTAGTAATTTCACTGTGCTTCCTGAGTCAGATGACTTTTTCAATACGCGAGAGATAGACAACGACTGTTTGCACAGTTCAAATTAAACAGAAATGTAAATATTTGTTCATTTGAGGATTATAGAAATGTAAATGCTGCTCAGAAATGTGATGGTCCTTATGCAGCGGTTCCACCATGGATACAAGCAGCCACAAATTGTTTCAGCAAAACTGAAAACTTCGTAAATGAAAATTAAAGAAAAAGACATGCTTCAGGAGAGTGATAAAGAAAGCCTCAGAAAATACTAATAGGGAAGCAAATATTTATTCACAAGACTTAAATAATTTTGGTGAAATGTGCTAGTTCAGTGATCTGTACTCCGAAGGTACTGTTATTAATGAGAGGTGTATTTATTTACTTCATTTTTCACTTAAAAATGAGTGTCTTGGTGCTATTTATTCAAGGAAGTAAAATTATTGTCATGAGAAGGTTGCTTCCTTAGCAAATATTTATTATTATCTTGTAGATTATTACCTTATATTATTTATGGTAGAATCAGTGAATTCAGGTTTGAATCTTGTACTTTTTAGATAATGCCTCAAATAATTTACAACATGCTTCCATTGGCTTCATTAGGATTTAAATATTAAATGAGGCTTCTGGGAGTATGTAGTGATATATTCATTTTCATATTTATTGCTTACCAATTTAATAAGGTGACTGAGATATTACCTTGTTCCTTTGTATGAAGCAGAAATGCTAGTGCTCTGAAAACCTGCATTTGGCGTAATCCTAGTAGATCGACTTCTATGATTAACAGAGGTTATTCATTAACAAAGATTGGTAATAGAAGTAATTCGAGATTATGAAAAAAATATGAAATTCTGGATTCAACATCTCTTTCAAGCCTAAATTTTTAATTCCTTTAATTAACTAAAATTTTATTAATTTAATAAATTTAATTTAATTTAATTTTTTAATTCTTTCAACTTAATTATGAATTAAATGTACGAGAAATGAAATATTTGGTATCGGGGTACTCAAGTTGTAAATCCCAAAAATGAAAACAAAAATCTTCATAACCTATTGAACATTCTGTCATTCCTTCCAATGTGAAATGGAGGTCATATTTCAATCTAACTCTGATGTTGAGAGCGGGGTAGTTCAGTCAGTAGTGTGCCAGATTCGTAATCTGCAGTTCCTAGGTTCCAGTCCCACCTAGGCCAGGGTTAAGATTTATCTCCTCAAAATTCCCCGCCCTACCGTGAGTCACCTTACTAATCAGCAGGTAGAGGTGACAGATGGGCTTGGAAAGGCCACCGTCAGTAGGATGAGATTGTTAAGCCGTGGCCCCCTATGGGGGAGAGCCCTATCATGTGCACGTTAAAGAACACGCTGGATGATCTTGATGGGAGCCTCCCATCTGCCTCCTAACAGTTGTCTAGTGGGTTCTCTTGCCCCAATCTTTTCTGAGCTCTTGGTATTCTTGTGACCTGGCTATTTAGCTCATTGTGTGCAAAAAGTGCCACACAGAAGTAAAATACCCAAACTGATGCAAATCAACTGGAAATGTGAGACTTTTGGGTTTGAAGATGAACCACTTCCTAGAGCTCAGAAAACATTAGATATTTACACCTCTACGATTCTTTCAAGATCATCTTCACGTAATTATTGACGTCGCTGGTGATTCTACGTCGAATCTAATATATTATATTTAAGAAAAATATCGTATATTTAAAAACGTAATTGAAAACAGCTATTCGCTGCCGGGAGTATCAGCTACTAAACGACCTAATTCATTTAAATATCCTAGGAAGCACCGAGCAAAGCTGCTGTTTAATAAACCCACATAAGCTACGTTTTATAGATAAGTAGCGTATCCAAGGTAAGAGCTATTTTTAAAGAAGGGTGTGTACTATTTAGGTTTTAATTAATTAAATAATTAATAAAGTATTATAAAAATAATAGTTTTAATTTATTAAATAAAATAAAAATATGTAAAAATATAATTAATAACTATATGATTAATGCTATATTTAAATGGCTATTTAATTACTATTTAGTTAATTACCACTATAGTATTTCACTATTTTAATTAATGTAAATTGATGAACTAAATACACTACAGGAAAAAAAATGTAACACCTGGAAAGATTAATGTCTTTTTCTTTGAAACGCAGGCAGCTGCTAGTATACACTGAGATGTAGGATTGTTTACATTATGAAAGAAAAGTATGGGATATTACAACTTTTCTTACCCGGTAAAGTGGTATAATTAGTATGATGTTGAACAGCCCCGCGCAGTAATGTATTCATGAACACGACGGGGAAGGCTATCGTACAGCTCTATAATGTCCTGAGGGATATAACGCCAAATACCGCGAAGTCGCTGTTCCATTTTAGCGACAGTGATTGGCACACACCTCTTGGGTGTTGTTGGAGCTGTCGTCCCATCATGTCCCAGACTTGTTCAATAGGATAAAGGTCCGGCGAGCGTGCTGGCCACAGTAGTACCTGAACGTTTTGCTCGTGTATATACAGCAGAAAAATGCTGGCTGTGAGGGGACGGGTGTTATCTTGCTGACAAAAGGTTCCATGCTGCTGAACAAATGGGACAGCCACTGGCTGAAAAGTGTTGGTAACATATCGTTGGACAGTTAGAGATCCCCTTATGATGACCAATTCTGACCGAAATATCCGACTAATGGCAACCTACACCAAGACACCAGGTGCTGGAGCTGTGTGACGATGTCGCGCATACTGGTGGGTTCCTTTTCCCTGGATGACGGCGAACACTTTGTCTACCATCGCGCTGACCAAGACAAAAACGAGATTCGTCACTAAACACCACGGTACTCCACTCTTGTTCGTTCCAGATCTGTCTGAGGCGACACCACTGAAGACGTGCTTACATGTGAGCAGATGTGAGGGGCAAACTCAATGCCGGACGAAAGGCTCGCAATGAAACCTATAAAAGCCTGTTGTTTAACGTCCGCCTGACTTACCTGTTGCAGTTGGTTATCTTTGTAGTTGAGTTGTAGTCGCGAATCTGTCACGCAATGCCATGCATCGCAAATGGCGGTCCTGTCGCTCCGTGGTCATACGTTGTCTTCCTGATTTTTGTCATCGTGTGCTGGATCCTCCTCGAACCCACTGGCGACATATGTGTATGGGGATTGCGGTCAAAATGGTTGGTTACATCTCTGTACGACAAACCAGCTCCTCTAAGACCTATTATTCTCCCACACCCAAAGTCTGTTAATTGTTGGAACTGTTGTCGACGTCTGCATAAGACATCTTTAGCGGTTTAGAACAATTTCCACAACATTTTGTCAACCAGGGAGCTTTGGTTGCCTTTAACTGTGTTTGACTGCTCCGCACCTGTGACGTCAGCTCGCTTCTATCCAACTCATTTTGACCGTCCTACAAACCTAATCATTTCCATGCATTTCCAAATACTACTGATTCCCTAAATTTCATCACATTTGCATAACTTCTTGGACGTGTTGCATTTTTTATTTCCTGTAGTGTACTAACCAAAAATAAAATTTCTCCAAGAAGGGAGATTAAACCTCTCCCCCTCCTCAGCAACTGCAACCCTACTATTTATATTTATATAGAGGAAATCATTTCCGCCTTTGTCGATTCTTGAGTCGTCCACCGTCAACTCGACTCTTATTTTACCTCGAAAGCGACACCAGATCTAAGCTTTCGTATCATCTTGGAGATTTACGATCCGAAATACCCCTAGGCACCAATTCGGACCTTTTTAGCACAAGTAGATCGGAATTTCACCTCTGACCTTGAAAGACCTGTAAGACCTTTATGAGATGCAGAGTGTGGTCAACTTCACAGGGTCCTGGTGCTGACCATTTATACCTACTAGACTGGACTTGTTTATGGATTTGAGCTTCATTATGGATCCTGGACTTGCTGCACTGGTGGGCCTCTGTTGAGGGAGAGTCTGCCGCTGTGTTTTCTATTTGCTTCTGGGTTGCCAGCTCTAAGTGAACAGAGGCATGGGATACCTTATATCAGCTGGTGGACAATCCTAATCAGAGGCCATCGCAGGTACCTGAACCTTACTTAGCTAGTTGGGCATCGTCAAGCCTAAACTGGAGTAATGTGTCTCAGGCAGGCCATATGGTTCTTGAAAAAATCCACTTGAAAAGGTGGTGCCTGAAGTTCCTACCAGCATCGGTGACTTCAGCCTTTAGCGGAGGAGGAACAGGTCTTTGCCCCATGCCTGCGATCAGGGGGCTGTTTGATATTGTTGACCCTACCAATCTCAATAAACTTAATTTCTTTAAAAATCCTACTAATCATTTTCTCTCTGCAGGAACGTGGAACGTGAGGACATTACATAGAGATTATTCTCTTGATGTCCTCATGCAGGAATTCCAGCGCTATAACCTAAATATTCTAGGCTTGCAAGAGACCAGATGGACAGGTAAAGGTGAGATACTTAAAAATAACTTTAAATTTCTATTTACAGGGAGGGAGGATGGAAAGCATCACCAAGGCGTGGGTCTGCTGCTCAGCAGACAGCTAGTGATGCTCTTCTAGGATATGAGTGCATTAATGAAAGGTTTCTTACAGCAAATTTTCCGACAAGCATTAAAGACTTGAATGTTATCTGCTGTTATGCCCCCACTGAGGATTCTGATGAGGATGAGAAGGATAGGTTTTACAGACAACTTCAGGATATTTTGAATTCTGTCAAGAAAAGAGATATTACCCTTGTTCTTGGTGACTTCAATGCCGAAGTTGGTACCGACTCTGACCTTTGGGGAGGAGTAATAGGCCCTTTTGGTATTGGTAGATGCAATGGCAATGGGCAACGTCTCCTACAGGTAAGTAAACTAAATGGTTTCAGAATAACTAACACATATTACAAACACCGCGACATACATAAACACACATGGGTTTCACCTGATGGGCTGCATAAGAATATGATTGATTATATATTAATTAACAGCAAATGGGCTAGTTCTGTTAGAAATACCAGGGCATATAGGGGAGCTGAAATTGGATCTGACCATTACCTTGTTAAAAGTGTCTTGCAACTTAAACTTAAAAAGTGTTGTGCTAGGGTTAAAAAATTTACCTTTAATACTGAAGCTCTGAAAGACTCAGTTATAGCTAAAGCTTACCATGATAGGTTACTTAGTCATTATGACAGTCATGGTTTGCTTAATACTGAAGTTGAGGAAGAATGGGGCCATTTTAAACAGGCTTTTTTGGAAACTAACAGTACTCTTTTAGGGAAAAAGGAGCAGAGGAGGCAGAATTATTTAAGTGATAAGGCACTTGAGCTTATTTCAGAAAGAAGGAACTGCAGGAATGTCCTTAATCAGTACCCTACTAGTGCTAATAGAAAGCATTACAAAGAACTTAATAAACGTGTGAAGGGTCAGTTAGCTACTGATAAGAATCTTTGGCTTGATGGCCTTGCTGAGAAAGCTGAGGAAGCAGTTAGACAGCACAACAGCAGAGAGCTGTACCAGATAGTTAATGTTTTGTGTGGTAGAAAACGAACAGGTATACAGGGATTGAAGGATAAACAAGGCAAGGTTATAGAAGGTGAGGATTCTGTCATGGCTAGGTGGGCTGAGTATTTCAGTGATGTTCTAAACAATGTGGTTAGTTCTACTCCCATTGTTTGCAATGATGATAGATGCATTGTTGGCTTTAATGTTGGCCCTATAACACAATCTGAAGTTAGTTTGGCTATTTCTAAACTTAAACTTCATAAATCCCCAGGAGTAGATGAAATTACTACAGAAATGCTCAGAGCTGGGAATGTTTTGGTTATCACTTGGATGACTGAAATTTTGAATAACTTTTATGATAAAGGCATGGTTCCTAAAGATTTTACCAGAGCTATTATTATCCCTATTTTCAAAAAAGGTGATCGCAGTTCTTGTGATAACTATAGGGGTATCAGCCTACTCTCCGTTCCAGGTAAAGTTCTTTCCATGATTGTGCTTAATAGAATTAAGAATCTGGTTGACAGGCAATTGCGTGATGAGCAATGTGGATTCAGAATTGGTAGGGGATGTGTAGATCAGATATTTTCACTTAGGTAGATTCTTGAGAAATGTTTAGAGTTTCAGAAACCTTTGGTTGCTAGCTTTGTTGATTTCAAAAAGGCTTTCGACTCTGTTGATCGTCATAATTTGTGGTTGATTGTGAGATCATATGGTATACCAGACAAGTTAGTTAACATAATGAAAGCTCTCTATAATAACACTGAGTCATGTGTGAGAGTTGGTAAGTCTTGTAGCAATTGGTTTAGCATTACTTCTGGTGTTCAACAAGGGTGCATTTTGTCTCCTTTTCTCTTTAGTTTGGTTGTTGATTATGTTATGCGAAATTCACTTCAAGGGAAAGATTTTGGCCTTAAATGGGCTAGAGATACGACACTTTCTGATTTAGATTATGCTGATGATTTAGCCCTTTTGGCAAATGATGTTGATGAGATGAACTCTTTCATTTGAACTGTTGATGAGACTGGTAGTACAGTAGGTTTGGTTATAAACAGAGAGAAAACTAAAGTGATGAAAATTGGTCAGGCAGGTTGTGATTCAGTTAATCTGAATGGTTGCAGTCTTGAGCAGGTGTCACAGTTTAATTACCTTGGGAGCTGCGTAACTGATACTGGTGATGTGCGGCATGAGATTAACAGACGAATAGGTATTGCTGCCGGGACTTTTAAGAATCTATGGAGATTGTGGAGAAATAGGCGTATACACCTTAAGACTAAAATTAGACTGTATAATAGTTTGGTTCTTTCTAGGGTTAGTTATGGTAGTGAAACTTGGACGTTGTGTAAGCAAGATAACAGGAAACTAGATGCTTTTGATTCTAGATGCTTACGCAGTATCTTGGGTATTAGGTGGTTTAACTTTGTAACTAATGATGAGGTTAGGTAAAGGAGTCTGCAACCTCCTTTAAGCAGCATATTGTGCAGAGAGAGACTCCGCTGGTTTGGCCATGTTGCCCCTATGGATAGTTATAGATTGGCGAATAAGGTTATGAACAGTGTGCCTAGAGGCCTCAGAAGGAGGGGGAGACCTAGGATGCGGTGGGCAGACAATGTCAAACAGGACCTTGTTAGAATTGGTGTACAGTGGCCGGATGCAGCAGATGTAGCTCAGGACAGAAATGCTTGGAGAATTAAACTGCGCGGTCTGGTTGGACCTCCGTAGCCCATGGCTGCTTGAGGATGATGATGATGATGATGATGATGATCAATGTTTAACTTTCTATTATCAATGATGGAAATTTCACTTTTGATCTCGCATGATCCCACCGGAAGCAAAATTTCATAAATGTTTCTGAGATCTATGACACGAATTACCCCTAGGTAGAAAATTTAAGCTTTCTGGCATCGATAGATTGATATTAGATCATTCATCTCGAAGCATCCATTGGATCTGAAATTTGTTTAATGTTTCTGAGCCTGATGTTTAATACACCTGTTTAATACACCTGAAACAACCGTACACACCAATTTTCATATTTCATCCCTTATAGATCACGATTTAAGCTTTACACGACTCCATTTGACGTAGCAGGTATGTCAGAGGTTAAATTTGGCATTTTTCTCGAGATTTACGACCAGGATAAACCCATAGGAATAAATATTTATAACTTTAACATTTCGCCTGGGTTGGGTTACTTTACCTCTGAGCGGCTCTTTTTTTGCATACAATGGGCTAAATGACCAGGTTTCAAACACTTCAAGGGCTCAGAGAAGTTCAGGGGGAAGGGATCCACTGGACAGCTGTAAGGAGACAGATGGTAGCCTTCCGTCAAGGCTATCCAGAGTATTCTTTAATGCGCACAAAGTATTGATATGGCCCTTCCACACACGGGATCACGGCTTAATGTACCATATGACACGCGGCGACAATTCTAAGCCCACCGGTGTCCCCTAATGACAGCGAAGGACAGGAAGTTTTCCAGAGGTAAATCGGAATACTGGCGCAGGTGGGACTCGAGCCAGAGAATTGCAGCTTACGAGTCTGGCGCGCTACCGACTGAGGCATCATAGTTTGAATTAACGTTATCACTTATCACTACCTCTGTTAGTAATGTGGTCAGCCATTTTACAATAAACATATATATATTGCATAAATCTTACTCAGCCGATTGATGTCCCGTTTCTTACGGATGTTAGACTGGAAGTTATCAGAGGAGATCTTAATAAAGTAGCAGCTGGGAGTAGAACCTTAGAAGCCTCGCATTCTATCTACAGATCTGAATCGCCCCAACATATTTAACTTGAGCAGCAGCTAATACACTTACTCACTGGAGTTTAATAATAATAAGATATGTTTTCTGCTGTCCACCAAACTGATTTCTAGGTCTGTCCTTTTTCCTAAAGAGGGTACGACAATAGAGTGGGAGTCAACTGGGAGGATGATAATTGGTTGGACAACAATTGGGTGGATCCAACAATTGAGTGGATATGATAATTGTGTGGATGACAACTGGATGAAAGACAATTGGGAGTGTACGACAATTGGGTGGAAAAAAAGAAAATGATGATAATAATTTAGATTACTAAAACTAATTCTAAAATATATGTTGTACAGCAAAGAAATTCAACACTCCTCGGAAGTCTCTTGGAACAAGCTCTTAATGAATCGAATTTGTTTAGATATCAACATAGTCGATATTTAAATCTATTCTCCTTAAATGAACATTGACTACAGCGAATTTTTAAACAAAAATACTCCTTCTGACCAAAATAATTCTAAATTAAACAAACGTACTGAAGAATTTGGACGTATTCTACTTAATCCTTTTTTCAAAAAAGGGTTTGCATCTACCCTCTTTAATCCGACATTACTCCATAGCGGATTTTTTTACGAAGTCTGTTCCTTCTAAACGTAGCAGGCAAAAAAAAGAAACGTACTACTAGAAACCACACTACATAGGATAATCTTATATTCCGATGATGAGACCTTCAATAAAACGACTCACATTTCTCGAAATGAGTCCAACGTATCTAAGAGGACTAGATTCCCACCGCCATCTTGTTGTTTACTTGTTTAGTTTCATATCTCCCACCCTCCCTGTTCTTTCATCTTTTTCTCAGTGCAGCGCCCGCACACAAAGTCGCCACAGGGTGGTGAGATACCAGGATTGACACCAGCAGCAGGTGCCATCTGGAACGGAGGTCTATGTGAAAACGATAAATAACTTAGGCTACGTGGCAAAGCTACAAGTCAGCCATGGCAAATGAAGAAATAGAAAAATTCCCCGTGAGCCCAGGTGGTTTAGAGGATACCCCTGGGCTTGTGCCAAGAGAGGACCTCGGAAAAGGAATCGAGGATCCAGAGGAACGAAAGAAAGAAATTTGTGTTTGAAAAATTTGATATTCTCTAAAAAATGTTTTTTTGTGAAATTCAGGGGATTCTAAAAAAAGAAAAAGAAAAAACAATAATCGTAATGTTAAACGAAGCAGTGGCAGTATTAGATTAGAAACCCCACTAAATGTTAAGATTGAAAATTGGAAAGTGAATTATGAAATTGGTGTTCGTGTATGAGGAAATGTGTTATGTGTGAAAAATAGCGAGGTATTTGTTAGCTTGTAGTGAAAATTAGCATAGGCCCAGTAGTAGTATGTTCGGAGGAGAATTTAGCAATCGACTAGGAACCATTTTAATTTTTTTGCTCAGGATTGAAATTTATGTAATTATATTTTTGTAACCTCCTTGCACTTTTGGAGGATATTAATAAAACAGACACGACAACTGCACACAGGGATTGGAGAGACAAAAGATGGAAACACCCGAAGTAGTACAAACCCCCCTGGAAGACCCCTATTTGAGGGCTTTCGTGGATCTAAAAAATAATTACCATGGTCACAGCTGCTGGTCTGCGGCCACTTTCTTTGAGCAGCTAGAAGGCCAGTTTGGCGAGATCCAACCGAAGGAGATGGTGATTATCTCCCACTAGAAGTTGCGAGGAACGGCGGCCGAATTCGTCAATATCTCACAGGAATTATGGATGGAGAATAAGTACAACGACTTTAAGAATACAATCATCGATAGATTTGATATCGAAGAACATTTGGCTACCCGGCTCCATTTTTGGAACATTTGGCTACCCGGCTACCCTGCCAACAACAACTTGGAGAGGGTGTATGGGATTATGCTGCCCAACTGAGGACACTGGTGTACCAATTTTTAAGGAGAGAAAGTCCGGAAAGGCGGGGGGGGGGGGGACAATATGAGCACGACAGTGATGGATCAAATCTACCTTTCTCAGTTCGTGGTGGGGTTACTCACCCCTAAAAAAGATACGTGTTGTCCCACAACCCCAGGACGTTTGAGGAAGCACTTGAGAAGGCCACCTGGTAAGAGAGTAACGAAGTCCTCACAAACCAACAACCCCTACTCTGGGGATAAGACCCGAACCCGTCTCCACCAACCCCTGACCCCATACTTCAGAGGAATCAGAGACCATTTTATGTACCATCCCAATTCAACAGATGCAGCAGAGCTTAACCGCCTTAACAGAGCACATAAAAGGGTGGAATTATGGACTCAAGAACAGAACCAGTCCCCCTTATCTAATCCCACAAACAAGCCAAACTTGGCCTAGGCCAAGGGAAATCACTATTTTCGCCTGCGGAAGACTCGGCCACATCACTCGGCAGTGTTCGCTGAGATCGTCTGTGCAGCCATGCGATCCGGGAGTAGTTCTAAACTAACATGGGGAGGAAACTTTGGGTGCACTTCCGAAAATCTCGGTGAGAACCCCGGAATCCAGAATCGCTTCTTGTATCATGACTGGCCATGATGAAAAGGTTTTCATCGTCTTTTCATGACTCCAATATGATGTTCATGGAGGATATGACGGCATGTGCTCTTTTAGAATCTGACTCCACCATTTCCGTCATGAAGACGATTTGCTTCCAGCGTCTAAAACCTAAGATATTGAAGAAAATGGTCCCCCTACCTCATAGGCTAAAAGCAATAGAAGGAAGTAACTTCCCTGTTTTAGGAAGATTTATGGTTTAATTTGACAATAAATGGCACCACCTACAGACACCCCATGGTGGCATTGGATAT
The DNA here is from genome assembly GCA_038380435.1 of Ryuthela nishihirai. Classification (NCBI taxonomy): domain Eukaryota; kingdom Metazoa; phylum Arthropoda; class Arachnida; order Araneae; family Heptathelidae; genus Ryuthela; species Ryuthela nishihirai. Next base: position 16,076,419 of record JAWZYU010000001.1, on the reverse strand, counting down.
TGAAACAGCGGACTATGATATGATAATAAGATACGATATATTGAAAGGGCATAATTTTATCATTGATTTCCATTTGGACACTTTACGACGAAAGGAAGACAGGGACCTAGATGAGAGCAATGCCCTCATCCCCCCTTCTCCATGTCTTTTCAGGCCTTTTCCCTCACCGAATCGCACCCACAGCAATCTGGCATGGAATAGATGGTCAGCAAGTTATGTGTGCCTCCCCCGCATCGAGCGGATTGCACTGATCCAATGTCCTGTCTTGCAATTGAAGAGATGGACCGTTCTAGTGCAACCACACGGGTAACTAAAAACTGACTCCATTCGAGTAGCACGATCGATAAATAAAATAAACGACTTAGGACTGCTGAATGTTAGAGTAGCAAACCCTCGAGCAGCCCCATTTGGCTAAATAAGAAGATGATGATTACACAATTAGAAATTGTGGATTCCAAGCAGATTTGAATCCCTAGCACTGAGAGCAGCAAGACCTCTCAGCCTCCTCTGTCTTTAGCTGATTTCCAGCTCGATCATCTTGAACCCCGAGAGTGAGTCCAATTAGTCAGACTATTGATGTGTAATAAAGATGTATTTGTCAGAGGAGTGAGTGAGCGAATTAACAGGAACAACTGCGGTTTATCATGAAATACTCCTCATGATAGGAAGTCAATCAGGCAGAGAGCGTATAAAGTACCTTTTGCTTTACAAAGCGAACTTGATCGCCAAATCGATGAGTTATTGGATAATGGCATTATACGCGAAAGCACCCTTCACTTCGCCCATTGTTTTTGGTAAAAAAGAAAGATTTAACCTGTAGGTTTTGTGTCGGTAAAAAAGAAAGATTCAACCTATAGGTTTTGTGTCGACTACAGAGAACTGAACGCCAAAACCATACACGACTCGTACACTCTGCCTCTTATAAACGAAATCATCGACCAACTGGAGGCATGCCAAATATTTTAGTTCCTTAGGCATAGTGTCAGGATATTAGCAAATCCCTATACACCTCTACGATATAGAGAAAACAGCCTTCATTAGTAGGAAAGGCCTGTTTCAGTTTAACTTTCTACCATTTGGCTTACGCAATAATCCGGCAAAATTTCAGCATCTTTTGGATAATGTACCCATGGGCAAGATATCACGAACAGGTACTAGAGTATTTCAACGACGTTATGGTCGCCTTTCAGACCTTTGACCATCACACAGAGAAATTGCAGAACGTTTTTGACTGTCTGCGAGCTTTCAACCTTAAGTTGAAGCCATTTAAATGTCAGTTTCGTAAACAGTCATTGATCTATCCGGGGTATTTGATTACTGCAGATGGAGTGCAACCTGACCCCTGCAACTTAGAAGATATTGAGAAATTCCCCAAGTCCCAATCTGTGTGGAATGTCCGAGCCTTTCTCTGACTGACTGGACATTACTGGAGGTTTATTGCTCGTTATGCTGATCTCATCGCCACTTTTGCAGCCTTTGTCACGAAAGACGTTAAATTCGCATGGACTCCCGAGGCAGAGGCGGCTTTTCATCACCTGAAACGTAAGCTGGTAACAGAACCTGTTCTTTTGTACATCGTTTTTGGGAAGACTTAACTCTCCCCCGAAGAATCGTTATTCTACAATTGACAATGGAAACCTTAGCAATTAAGTTCGCATCGTCCATTTTAAACAATACCTGCATGGTCGCCATTTCAGAGTAGTGTCTGACCATGCACCCCTGATGTATCTGATGAAACTCAAGGACCCCTCTAGTAGATTAGCGTAGTGGAATTAGATTCTACAATACTGCGATTTTGACGTAGTTCATCATTCTGGGTTGGGTTGGGTTGTTTTACCTCTGAGCGGCACTTTTTTGCACACCATGGGCTAAATGGCCAGGTCACATGGACCCCGAAGGCTCAGAGAAGGTTGGGGGAGGGGACCACTGTAACAGCTGTTGGGAGACAGATGGTAGCCTCCCGTCAAGGCCATCCAGCGTGTTCTTTAACGTGCACAGGGTATGGCTCTCCCGCACACGGGACCACGGCTTAACGTCCCATCCGACGGACGGCGGCCTTTCCAAGCCCATTGGTGTCCCCTACTGACCGTGGGCAGGGCAGGGAATTTTGCGGAGATAAATCTCAACGCTGACCCGCTGGGACTCGAACCTGGGAACTACAGATTACGAGCCTGGCGCGCTACCGACTGAGCCACCCCCCGCCCCCATCATTCTGGGAAGAATAATGTTCCTGCCGACACTTTGTTCCTGAACATTCAAGCACTTGAAGAGCAGCAACCGCCCCTTAGCCCGTCGGATGACATGGCCCAGCTGAGGGAAATGCATTTGGGAGATCACCCTTTGAAGGAAATTATCGACATATTGGAGAATCGTATCCAACGCCCATCTGCGCAGCAGCCCGAGCAATTCTAGATGAGAAATTGAGTGCTGTTCCATTTCACTGTCCCTAACCCACAGAGACCCCGAATCAATATGAAAGAGCAATTGGTTATACCGAAAAGTTTACTTGACCAAGTGCTTGAGCTATGCTATGACAATCCCTGCTCTGGACATCTGGGAGAGCAGAAGACCATGCACAGAGTAAAAGCAGAATATTTTCGGCATGGCATGTACAATAATATTAGAAATCCTGTCCAAACCTTGTGTCTTTTTTACAGAAAAAAAGGACTATGTAGAGAAGAAGAAGGGAAACCTGGTTCGAGCCCCACTCACGAATCGACATTTTCAAAGAGTAGGAATGGATACATTTGATCCCCTTCCCCTTACACAGCGAGGAAATAAGTACAGTCCGCCCTCAACATTCGCGGGGGTTAGGGTCGCAGGACTACCGCGAATGTGGAAAAACGCGAATATCTCTGCCCCCCCCCCAAACCTTAACTCCTAATACTGTTAACCACATTTAACAGACAAAAAATGTAAAACAATTCACTGCACTTCAAGAGTATGTTTTGTAAATGTAAAATTACAGTATGAACAATGCAGGCTAACACATACACAGAGTGAGAGAGAGGTAATATAATACACGTACAGTATGTGATGCAATACATGTACAGTATTTAGATAGCAGTAAAATTATTAATGTTTATAAAACACAGTTATATACAGTACAGTATAGTGTTGTGTTTTATAAACTTTATTAATTTTAGCTTTTAAATTTTTCTTCGTCTTTCACACGATGACTAGGCTAGCTATGACTATGTACAGAAACTTCTGACAGAAGATACTATACAGAAAATACAAACACTTCTGACACACAGTTCTTGCTGTATAGTTATGAGACTTACAGTACACACAAACACACACACATTCAAGCAATGTTTATTGCAACTGTTCTGCATTATTGTCATATTTATTCGAGCAGTGGAAATGGAAGGGGTAGTAGGGGAGGCAGGGATACTCAGTGTTATCTTCTTGAAATACATTGTGATTTCAGTTTGGCTTTTTTGCCTCTTCATTTCAATAAAAATGTTAGTGTACGTAGACAATGCCTCTTCTACCAATTCCTTCAACTTCAAGGAATGTATCATAGACGGGTCGATGGCATAAAAATAGTCATCGCAGTTCTTTTAGCATACTGAAACATTTTCAAAATTTAACTTTTTATAATAAATTTGTGTATATATTTATAGTAGTAAATGATAAAATAGATTAATAATGCATATATTTTATGCATTTTTGATTTAGTGAAATTTTTTTAGTTTTCTTTACATTTTCTAGTCTACGCGCATCGTCTGCGACTTTCCGCAGTAGGCCGCAAAACTCCCAAAAAATTCCCATTTAATTGTTGATGGCAAACTCGTGAATAATCAAATCCGCGAAAGTTAAACCCGCGAAAGTCGAGAGCCGACTGTATATACTAGTGATAATAGACTATTTCAGGAAATGGCCAGAATTATATGCCCTACCGGATCAGTCAGCAGAGTAGATCGCCCGAGTTTTTGTGGAAGATTTATTCCCACACATGGCATACCCACCACGGTGATCAGCGATAATGCGAGGAATTTTACCGGTCGAGTGATGTTGGTTGGTTTACCTCTGAGCGGCACTTTTGTGCACAAAATGGGCTAAATGGCCAGGTCACAACGACCCCGAAGGCTCAGAGAAGGTTGGGGGAGGGAACCTTCTGGAATGGCTGTTAGGAGACAGATGATAGCCTCCCTTCAAGGCCATCCAACGTGTTCTTTAACGGGCACAGGGTATGGCTCACCCGCGGAGACACGGCTTAACGTCCCATCCGACGGACGGCGGCCTTTTCAAGCCTGTTGATGTCCCCTACTGACCGTGGGCAGGGAGGGGAATTTTGCGGAGATAAATCTCAACGCTGACCAAGCTGGGATTCAAACCTGGGAACTGCAGATTACGAGCCTGGCACGCTACCGACTGAGCCACTCCGCCCCCAGGTTGAGTGATGGCAGAAGCGTTCATTAGGCTACAAATTGTAAGGCGTAATACAAGTTTTTACCATCCTGCAGATAATGGGATTGCGGAGCGACTCAATTACTCCATCACCTATATCTTATCCCATCTTGTAGCAGAGCAGATCACCTGTGGGACAAACACTTGCCTTTCATTACGATGGCGTACAGGAGCACCACCCATAGCTCTACCCAGGAAGCGCCTTACTACCTGTTGTATAATAGAGATATGGCACTTCCCTATCGTTGCGGCACACAAAAGACCTACCCCCCCCCCTCCCAGAGTAGCACCAGCAGTTACGGAGAACAGATATCCCAGAGGTTAAATTGGACTTGCGATGTAGTGAGGAGAAATTTGGAGATGGCAGCAGACCAGCAAGAGCAGCAGCGTCATAAAACTACCATGGATAAGGAGATCAAAGTGGACGACCTTTTTTTTTGAAGAGCCCCCTAGTACAGTCGCTCAAAAAAGTATCCGAACGCCATGGTTGACTACAACATTCAAATAAAATATCTGGCAACGATTTTTTCAGAAATTAGTGATCTGGCATCCTTCGTGTACTGCACACGAAGGATGCCAGATCATTAAATTCTAAAAAAATCGTTGCCAGATATTTTTTCTGAATTTTTTTAATCAACCATAGCGTTCGGATACTTTTTTGAGCGACTGTACCATGAAAAAATACCGAAAAATTATCCAAACTGTCCACGGGACCCTGGCGAGTTCCTCAGCAAGTCACCACGATGAATTGCAAACTGGCTTTGGTTACGAACCCCCTCCAGATCGAGATGGGACTGCCTCACAGCTCTTGGAAGTGCCAAGCTCACCTTGTGATGGAGCCTCCACACCAAATACAAACCCGCACCTACTCCTCAGGCTCCAAAAGGAGAACTGTAGAAGAAGAGGAAGAATCTCACGATGAAGATTGGGATTTTAACCCACCGGTCACCCAGTACCATGCCGTAGAGCTCCCTTCAGGACCAACTGCTACAGTTAGAGAAGCGAGGTAACCCTCTTCCCCCGTCGTTCCAGCCCAGCCAGAAACTCATTCGTACTCTCTGCGACAACAAGATATTTTTGGATGAGCTAGAGTGCCTGCGCAACCAGCAGCGCTCACGTGCTGAATCACCATGACAACCAGTCGCGTTTCTCGCCAGTTTCAGGTCCCACTCACACAGCGGCTGCCCAGTTGCATCTGCCGTCAGCACCGAACCAGCCATCAACCAGAGGATGACGACAGAGGCAACGAGAGCCAGCCGACCCTGCCCCCTCCCTCCCTCGCCTCGTGAGGGTCACGAGGACGCTCATATGCAAGTGTGACGTGAAAGAGTGGGAACTAGGTTGCAGATGCCCCTGGAACCCATCAAACAACCAAGGACATCGTGCTCTCCTATCCTCCTGTCCGAGTGACGTCACCTTCCCACTCTTGGCCTACTCTGAGCTGGATTAATGAGATGCATGGAAGCGCACGCTGGGTGCTGGGCTTTGTTTTTCTTGCTTGAATTTGGGAATCACCCACCTGCCCCACCCTGCACGCACACTTGCCATGCCCATCCACCTGTGACGCCTATACGTGATCAGTTTCTGGAACTCTCCCTTGCTTAGGGCCCGGCGAGGAGGAGGAACAACTACTGATCAGGGTGGCCTTTTGACATACACATTATAACACGCTCGGAAATAGAATAGCAAATTGTGAGACGATAGAATCATTGGAACACAGTAGTAGTGTAAAAATAGTGAACTAATTAAAAGAAGAAATTGTAAAATGATAGAATTATTGTCACAGTTGGACTGTAAAAGGAAGAAATGGTTAGAATAACAAATTGTGAGATGATAGAATTATTGGGACATAGTAGTATTGTAAAAAATGGTGAAATTGTTAAAAGACGAAATTGTAAAACGATAGCATTATTGTAGCACAGTCGAATTGTAAAAGGAAGAAATGATTAGAATAACAAATTATGACACGACAGAATTATTGAAACGCAGTAATATGTTAAAAAATGGTGAAATTGTTAAAGAAAAAGGATTGTAATTAATGGACAAAAACGTACCCTTTCACGGTTGAACGGGATTGTGATAGAATGAGACAGGATACAGGGACCTGTGGCGATTATGTGACACTGTGATATACGAACACTAGGGAAGAACCAGAATTTAGGCCTCGTTTGTTTCTTTCATATGCTGTTGCAGAGACCCACTGGATGAGGCGGACCACACAAAGCTGGATTGAGTGATGGCCAGCTCCCGATCGGAGGATCAGCCCTGGACATGTCAGATTTTCCCCCAATTCCCCAGGAGCTGGTGGCCTGCTCCTCCACATCACCCGCCATCGCTTGAGTGACCAGACGACTGCGGAGTCAGGTTCTTCCCAAGGTGAACATCGATAAACCGGGAAATAAGGCAAAGATCCCCATTGGATAAGGGATTGAACTTTTCAACATGCCTTTTCCAGTGACTGAATGAGAGGTCCACAACTTGTGAACTAATGTGCAGAGAACATTACTGTTAAAAGATCCCCAACTGATCATGGATTGGACTTCACAATATTCATTTCCCAGTAACTAAACAAGAGTTCCACAACCTGCGGACTTACTACGCAGAGGACTTTACAGTTAAATAACTGTATGGAAAAGATAAATTCTTCAACTCCCACAGAAACTCCCACAGACAACTATCCACTCCGGGCAGGTTATGCAAAATGGAGACCAGACCAGCTAAATGAGTACAGTCGCTCAAAAAAGTATCCGAACACTATGGTTGATTGCAAAATTCAGAAAAAATATCTGGCATTGATTTTTTTTAGAAATTAGTCATCTGGCAACCTTCGTGTCACGTGACACGAAGGTTGCCAGATGACAAATTTCTAAAACAATCGTTGCCAGATATTTTTTCTGAATTCTGTAATCAACCATAGCGTTCGGATACTTTTTTGAGCGACTGTACCTCGTTCGCCGCTTCCCCTGTTCTTCGGATCTTTTCGGCTTCCTTCCCCCTTTCTTCTCCTTCCCCCTGCAAGATATGTTTGTTGTGTTAACATTTCTCGAAATGAGAATCCGACGTATCTATCAAGTCTAGATTCCTATCAGCTTCTTGTTGTTTATTTGTTTAGTTCCATACCTCCCCCCCCCCCCCCCCCAACATCCCCATTCGTCCATCTTCTTCTCAGTGTAATACCCGCACAGGAAGCTGCCGCAGGATGGTAATTTTTTTTTTGATAAGTTTCCCCCTAAAGTCTAGCTACCCCAAAACACTCGAGGGTGGTCATGACAATGTCCCTCCGATTTGATCGCAATGCGCGAACGGGCGAAAGAATCTTTTTTATGACTTCTGTGATTTTATGGCAATTGCAGAAATTCATAAAGGCTCCTCATAATAAAATGTTTTAACTCAAGTGTTTAGTTAAAAAATTCTTTATTGCACTTTGAACACATAAATATTGGATGATGGACAAAGACATACGCTCAGTTACTATGCATTACAACACCAGCTTACTATACCTGTTCAGCGGCTTCCCCAATGCCCATTACAGTTAATTCCGGTTGGCGTTTATAAGCCAAAACCCTCGAGTCTCACGCTCTCGTTCTTCATCTGAGCTCTCCCTGTTCTATTCTTCGTTGCCAACTCTTCCTCTCTTCTTTCAACTCTCGGACACGTGGCAGGTCGCTTACCCCCGGCCAGGATCAACTGTCAGAGGACACTAAAGTAGGGTAGACCTTCCTCTCACCGACCAGCTACATCGATTAACATTCCAGCAAGCTCTGCATTAGCACGGCCTTGTTGGAACTAAGGGCATCCTGCATTGTAGATGCCTCTTGGGTGAAACATAAAATAATATTCAAAACACAAAATATTTACCAAAGGGCTCTCGCCAAGTTACGCTAGCAATTTGTCCATTTAGTGTATTAATAAAAACAACAGTGTTGGTAAATGTTTCAACTCCAGAAAGAACCCTTTACAGAGTAAAGATTGTTCAAAACCGTGATTTGTTGAATATTTTTAATTTTAGCATAGCTTTCCATTCACAAGCATGGAAGTGTCTCAATACGTTTGATAATTTTGTATAAGCTGTTCATTCCCAGAGAAAAAAAAGAAAGGTGTATGTGACTCTTAAAATTTGATTTTTTTTAAAAAGCACACAACATAATTCAGCGTTAGCACTCTTTGTGCCTAAGGGAGCTTGAAATGCAAAACCCGGCTTATAGACAAGAATTGAAACGAAGCATATTTAGTTGTTTTAGGAAATAACGTTCCCAATAAACATTTTTGTTTGCTTAGTAAAAAAAGATATATGGTACAAATTGATTTTATGATTTGTTATGTAAAAGACTTTTTAATTCAGTTTTCCTGTGTTAAATTCTTTTAGCATTTGATATCACTAGGCAACAAATTTTCATAAAAGTCATGCCTCGGAGATAAAAGTAGCCATTTTTTAACGATTACAAGGTACTGAACACGAATATGACAATGAAAATGCAAAATTGGCTACAATGTCTGTGAAATCCGCAATAGTTTCTTATATAATAAAGTAATACGTACATATGACATGTATACATGTCATATGTAAGTATTACTTACATATGTGACTTCCAACGTAGCTTTGCCCGTCGCTTGTACAGCTGTTCAGGATCATCTCTGGCGAGCGTCCAACAGTAGTCAGCTAACATTGAAGTGAACCAGTTTCCCTGGTATCATTTCTCCATCGTTGCAATGTCCTGGTGCAAATGTTCGCCACTAACCATGCTGCAGTTGTTGGGGAAGAAATCTAAGTGGGAATGGAGAAAGAGAATCTTTAAGGACATACTGCAGCCAAGTTTGTGATACAGAGACAACATGTCCTTAACCGGATTCTTGTAGTTGTCTGCCCTGACATTCCCGAGGAATTTAGTTGACACCAGACGAAACGCGTCCCAAGCCTTTTCTCGTCACCCTAAAGCAGGTTGTCGAACATCTAGTCTCTGAACAGCTCGCGGATATGAAGATCCACAAAAATTCCGTCTTTAATTTTTGCTTCCCTGAGTTTAAGTAATTTGTCAGCCAAGTACTTGAAAGCTGATGCAGTCCGGTCCATGGCCTTTAGGAAGTTTTTCGTCACACCGAGTTTGATGTCTAGGGATGATAGCAGGATTTTGTGCTTTTCTGCCAGTGCTGGGTGTTCTATATTTTTCTCTCCGACCTTTAGAGGTTTCCTCTGAGGCTAGTTTCTCTTCACGTAGTGCAAAGTCTTTGCTCGGCTGTCCCATTCACATAAGAAACAGCACTAATTTGTATATCCCAGCTGCAGACCCATCAACAGAGTCACTACCTTCAAGTCACAACAGAGATGTCAGTCATACTTGCTGCATTGAAGACAGTTCGAACAGCTGTTTTAGGTTCTCTTAGGTTTCTTTAATGTAGACAGCATGACTGAATGGATGGAAGTCGATTTCCATTATGCATCATCGACTTGAGACTCAATTTCGAAGAGTCTATGAATAGTCGCCATTCTTGAGGATCATGTTTGATTTCCAGGGCATTCACCCGACCATCTACATCAGAGCAGAACACAAGGTCATCTTCCTTTCTGAATTAAGGCTTAAACTGCTCATGACGAGTTCGAAACGAAGTCACTCGGACATTTTCCTTGAGAAGATTCCATTGTTTAAATCTAGATCCAAGTAACTCTGCTGTGGCTTTGGACAGCTCCAGATCACGAACAAGATCGTTCATTCCTTCTTCGGTGAGAATGCGTGGTGCAGATGACACACCGTGGCAGATGTATGGATCATCATTAGACACCGAATGCTGCGGAGAACCTGACTTCAGTTCGTCTCCCTCCTAATCGTCTGAATCGATGGAAAATTCTTTTATAGGTTCGGGAACGGGAAAGCCTTCGTCCTGCGGAAGTGGTCGGAGAGCAGATTGTATACTCGGGTATGCTATTATCCATATCCTTTTCCTTGTGATGCCTCCAGAAAGAGGTGGAACCATGCAGAAGTAGCAATGATTTGAGTGATTGCTTGGCTCTCTCCAAACCATAGGAATAGCAAACGGCATCGCCACTCTTTCACCTTTCAGCTACTTTGGAAGATTTCTTGCACATGTACTGCAACATATGTGTCGGGCCCAGGCTTTGTCCTGGTCTCCGATCGGATGGGACGTTAAGCCGTGGCCCCGTGTGTGGGAGAGCCATACCCTGTGCACGTTAAAGAACACACTGGATGGCCTTGACGGGAGGCTACCATCTGTCTCCCAACAGCTGTTCCAGTGGGTCCCCTCCCCCAACCTTCTCTGAGCCTTCGTGGTCCATCTGACCTGGGCATTTAGCCCATGGTGTGCAAAACAGTGCCGCTCAGAGGTAAAACAACCCAACCTGGTCCCCGATCTTGCATCCAAAATAACACACATACACCGCTCTCACTATTGGAGTGATGGTCCTTTTAGGGCTTGCAAACATCACTTTCTCGCAAATGTAACAAAATATTTGCCTTGACGGGAGGCTACCATCTGTCTCCCAACAGCTGTTCCAGTGGGTCCCCTCCCCCAACCTTCTCTGAGCCTTCGTGGTCCATGTGACCTGGGCATTTAGCCCATGGTGTGCAAAACAGTGCCGCTCAGAGGTAAAACAACCCAACCTGGTCCCCGATCTTGCATCCAAAATAACACACATACACCGCTCTCACTATTGGAGTGATGGTCCTTTTAGGGCTTGCAAACATCACTTTCTCGCAAATGTAACAAAATATATCTGCAATATTAACACTGATACGAAGCATCACTACTGCTGAATTAAAACTGCAAGGATCATTTGTGTTGTACTGTGACTCAGGGGTAAATGGAAGTCGCTAAAAAGACTTGCTCACCCTACGAGATGTAGCTTACAACTAACGATTGCATCATCTTCTGTCCGCGATCGTAAAGCCGCAATGTCATGACTCAACTACATTGCATCAGACAATGATGCAATACCTCCGGGGGTTGTGTGTATGGCGGGCTGATGCAATACAACGCAATATGTTGCAATCTGGAGTTTAAAATACAACGTTGCGAAATGGCTACCTGTGTACTCAATGCGGACTGAGTCGTTTATACATGCCATCTCTGTTTCTCCTAAACAAGAGCTAAAATGACAAATTTTATTGTGATTTTTGTGTTCAGCACCTCGAAATTAATAAAGATTGGCTATTTTCATTTCAAAGCCTTTTTGTGTGTTGCCCAGTTTATTTAATGAAGGTCAATAGTAATTATTCATTGGTTTAGTTAGCCTATTGCATATCAACTAATGAATACTTGAGATATTACTTATTTCTTGTAAATAAATTACAAACAAGAGTAGCTAAAATTTGAAAAACATTTTGGATTTCTAAGTCTTGCTTTCGGCGCTCAAATCAAAAAGTAAAGCTGTAGAATTAATTCTTCCATTGCAATATTTAGTTCAATCGGCAATTTTAAATTACCTAACAATTATTCAGAGATAATAAAATAGCTCGAAATAAACACCAGTTTTAAGGAATGTTTTCGTAATTTTTTTAAACCAATAATGGGATACAACTGACAATTGAGCCCAGTGTGTTTATTTTGTTACTAAGCTATACAAATCGATTTAGGAAACAAGGTCATTACTCAATATACGCTTATTATGAGTGGCAATAACGCCTGAAACTTAGATAAAAGTTCAATACGGTTATTGATTTAGAAATCAATACAGCTGCATATATAACACGGGGAACTCATTTCAGTCGACTTTCTGCTAAATTTGACTCATTAGCGAGCCAAAAGGGAAATTTGTTCATCTCGCTTCGATTCTTCGTCAGTTTCTAATTATTTCGTCTTTATCGACCTGTTAGGAATTTACTTTTTACTTCTCACTGGGGACAGAATTCGAAGCTTTGAAGTTTCCGATGGCAAATGAAACGAAGCGGAAATTTTTATTTAAAATAATGTGTTCCTCAGAATAATCCCAACATTCAATTAAACGATAATTCTCAGCGCAAACATCAGTAACCGGTGCAAACTGGTGGCTGGTTGGGGCATTATCTATCCACAATGTCAGGGCCAAGTATTCGTCAGTTTGCAGATTGATAAAGGAAAAGCAACATATTTTGTTTATTAGTTTTGTTCTAGAATCTCTTTTCTATTCTATTAACGATTCTTTTCATTTCTCTTAATAATTGTTCCTTCTGTTTTATATCGGGTTTTACAAACAAAATCGTGAACCATTGAGAAGTTTGAAAGAAGCTTATTGCATCTAAAAAAAGAACTGTAAAAATGTTTATAAAAATTTGAAGGTCTTTTAATTTACTTTTCGCATTAAAACTGATATTATGCTAAGAAATAAAATTTTATTAATGAAACATTATTATGAAAACATTTTTAGGATTGGAATAAAAAATATCCGAATAAAAATAGGTTGTCGATCGAAAAACGTTGTAGTACCAATCATCTTCGAATCCGAAGCGTCTCTTTGTTAATATGTATCCTTTTAGCCATTTTTTTTACCATGAAAAAACTTTATTAACGAAGTATGAAAGTAACAACTTGTACTGAATATACGGTAAACTATATGTCTCAAAATATGTAGTGAGAAAACCACGTACGATCACAAATATGCTCATACATCAGAGTTCGTTATTGATTGGAGAGATTTTAATTACAGTGTAAACTTCCTACTACTTCTGTAAAAATATGCCTTAGTGGTTGACACAAAATATTGCATAAACGAAACATTATAAGTGCATAAAAAACTCTAAGACTATACTACAAAGATGCAACATCTTTTTAGTAGTAAACACGGAGGTAAAATTTTTATATCTTATGACATTCTCCACGTCAGAAGCCATCATATGTGATCTGATTATATCGGATGTATCTAAAAATATTGCAACAGTAGTCAAATTGTGATTTAAGTGACTCTAAATTAAAGATGTTATTTAGTATTGCATCCTTAGCTTCCATTTCTTTTCTGAAGTCAAAATGATTAGAATAAAAAAAAAGGATTAAATATTTAGAATTCTATGTTTACAATTTTCTTTTAGAACTTTTTGAAAATATTTTTAATAAGGGATTGTTCTGCAGTTATGAATGTCGAAACTTATATCTTCGTTACAAATGGAAATTATAGATTTTTTTTAACAATAATAAACATATTATTACGGATTTTTTAGTTGCATTTCGTTATTTCACAACAGAGAGTGAATACATAATAGATAAATGGACAATAAATGAACTGATTTAATAATTAAAGCAATAAGTTTATATAAATTATAAGCGAAGTGCTATTATACCAATATGCTATTCATCTGTACTAAATGATTCCTACGAATATAATTACTAAAATAACTGATAAACCAATAACCAATACAATATTATGCTTACCAGATACCTTACAACTAGTTATACATCAGAAATGAAATAGAGGACGCTCTCTGCACTGATGTATATGCAAAGTTATTTTTGCTACCAAACAAAACATCTTTACCACCTCAAATGGACAATTCTTTTATCCCTTCACCGCACACACCAAGGGAAAACCTTTCCTTTACACACTAATTTCCACTTTCAATTGTATTCTTCTGCTTTGAAAGCAATCGTATTCCAATCCATAGATGACGTAATTATCTCGTGTGTCTTGTAGTAAGCGATCACGCTTTCACTGTTGCACGTTCATAGTCCACTTCAATATCTAAGTAATACTATAATCAAAGAATGACAGTATTCTCCAAAGTTCAAAAATATTTTTGGAGGAACTTTCGTCATTCTCATTAGCTCTATTCAATCGTAAAGTTTTAATTGTTTAAGCGATTTCATTTTCTCTTGTAGAATCAATGAAATTTTCATTCAATGATGCAATTACTTATTTTTATTCTCATTACCATCGGGAATATCTTTTTATTAAATATCTGCTTACTTTTTCAGTTTATTAAATATATCAGCTAATCGCAGCGTATTTTTTGTAAGAATATTTAATGCTGTTAATTTTTGTTTTCTTAGAAAATGCTGTTGGGGCTGAAGCTTACTAGTTAATTAATATTTACTGCATTTCTCTAGTACGGTTTTATGCTTCCACCAACATCTGAAACTTTTGGTGTAGTAATTTACTTTTGCTTCACTAATTAATTTTAATAATAAATATGGACATTTATTGAAACAATTTCCAAACTTTTTGTTGAAATGTTGTTTCTTAATAACCTATGCATTTACTTCGTTTATCAATGGAATTTATGAGTGCAATAGTTATCCTAGGTTTTAGGTTTATTTTTTTCTTTGTTATTTATTCTTTAGTGTGCTTTAATTTTACAATCACTTCTGTTTACTTGCGTCATATTATTTGAAGTCAATATTTATGTCACCTACTAAGGCACTTCCAATGTTAATAAAATTTAATTTATTCTCTCGTTCATTTCAGTTTCTGTCTCTCGGCAATACTTTTAATTTAATAATGTCTGTTCAACAACTACTTTTAATCTTTTTCATTTTTCGTTTAATCCCGATACAAATTACAAAACATAATACTTAGTCCTGTATTTTTATGTAGTTAATTAATTTATTATTACGTTTTTCAGAAATCCTGGTGTAGAACATGATTTTAATTCATTTTTGCCATTTCTTTATGGCAGATAACAAAATTTATTTAATTAAATCAATCGTATTTAATCATATTTATTTGCATCTCCTGATTTGAAGTCAATATTTATATCGCCTACTAAGGCATTGCTAATGTTAATGGAATTTAATTTATTTTCAGATTTATTGATTAAGTTTTATTTTGTATAGTAATGCAATCTTTAAAATGATTATAAAACTAGCAAGAAGTAAAAATAAAATATCCCTCAAGCAGTTGCTTGGCATAGAGATGTAACAGGTGCCTGTCGATAAAAACAGACTGTAGATTGTTGGGTTGTTTTTACCTCTGAGCGGCACTTTTTTGCACACCATGGGCTAAATGGCCAGGTCACATGGACCCCGAAGGCTCAGAGAAGGTTGGGGGAGGGAACCTACTGGAACAACTGTTGGGAGACAGATGGTAGCCTTCCGTCAAGGCCATCCAGCGTGTTCTTTAACGTGCACAGGGTAGGTCTCTCCCGCACAAGGGGCCACGGCTTAACGTCCCATCCGACGGACGGTGGCCTTTCCAAGCCCATCGATGTCCCCGGGGAATTTTGTGGAGATAAATCTCAACGCTGACGCAGCTGGGACTCGAACCTGGGAACTACAGATTACGAGCCTGGCGCGCTACCGACTGAGTCACCCCCGCCCCACAGACTGTAGAGAAAATCCATGAGGAAGATGAAACCTCAGCAGAAAGACATCACCAAAAATAAAAACATCAATGCCTTACTGGGTCAGGAATACATGTCTTTTTAATCAGAAGCCAATCGCACTGACCATGTAGATAGAATGCTATAACACCTAAAACCATTATAATTTCTTTTCATTCTAAGATTTCCACATCTTCTTATTCCTAGTTTTCGTTTTTATAAAACTCCTCTGTAAAAGACGGAAGGAATTATTCCACACTGATGGTCATGTTTGTAGTAACAAGCAAGTTGTGAAAAAAAAACACTTGTCCACCTCCTGGACTAGAACTCAGGATCTCTTGGTTGCTATCCTATCAAATTAGTCACCGTCCTACGGCATGAGAAGTTATTTCCATACAGAGCTCGGATGCTGTGCATCTGAATAACCCAAGGTATAATATCACTTGATATGTGGTTATAAAAACTCGGTTCTCATCGGTGTAAATAGAGTATATGAGCTCCCCGACACTTAGAATCATATGGTAAAGCTTCATAGCACAACTATCATAACCTCCTTAAGCAATTGTGAATTACCCCCGACTGAGATCAACTAGTAAAGCAACTGGCGCTTAACCAGGAGATTTTGAGTCCTGGAGGCGGACGGGTGAATTTTTTCACACTTGCATGTTTACCTTTTCATAACTTCTACACAATAAAAATGAAAACAGGGAGCACATTTCCCTCTGCATTTGAATCCCATTAATGTAGCTAATATTTCACAATTACCAATATTATATTTAGAGTACTTTTTAAACTCTATTATTACCGACATACCTGAACAGTGTAATATGAAAATTTAAATTACATTATACACTATCTTACACTGTCGTTGAAGCCGAATGTTCAGCAACTCATTTCTGGAATCCAGTCCCATCCTTCAAATACTGTTCGACAAGTTTTCAGTTTTGAAGTCAAAATAAATATTTTATTAACATATTTTTTTTTCTTATTGTACCTATACATATCACAAGTAAAATGTAATAAGCGAAGTTAAACTTTTTTGTGTTCTTTTATTCGCCCCCTCTCAACTATTGGCCTACAGCAAACAATACTTTTCTATCCTACCCGATGCTAAAAATGTTTATGCACCCCTACTCTAAATTGACTAATGATTCGTTAGAACTCAGTTGGCATCTTAGTGATTCAGTAATAGTGCACTGGCTTGAGGGCCATGAGGTAAGAGTTGTAAATTATTGCCTAATGGAGTTATGTCTCAAGGAGCTTAAAGTAAAACATTTCAAAGACAAACTCGAGAAAATTATTTCAGTTTCTTCAAAATAAAATGAGAAATTAAAATGAATTGTTTATTTATATTGTTATTATTTTTATTTATTTATTATAGGAGTAATTAATTTAAAAGTAATTTTATTGTTTGACTGATAAGCTTCATCAAAAACATTTAATCAATGAGAAATTATTTAAAAATAAAATTAAATTTCTCGCCTAAAGACACCACTATTTGCCACAATATTAGGGACAGGCCCAAATCTAGTTCATTCTGGGGAGATATAGTATCGGTCATGATTGGCTTGTTTTAATACTAAAGTGCAGTTTCGAATTTAATGACTTTCTCATGTTTTTGTATAATTATAACTTAACTGACATAAGCTTCAAGAGTAGTCCTTAGTTAAAAAAATATCCTATTCCCGTCACAGAAAAAAAAACTGAGATCTGACAGTAATTGAAAAGATGCGAATTTTGTAATTAGCAATATGAGAAACTTATTAGCCACACAATATTCTGAATTTGTAAGTAGTCACGCTCTTTGTTCCATGTTTTAAACTAACTTTTTATTCACAGAAATAAAGAATATATTTACATTTTCACCCGCAATGCTAAATAGTTTTTCTGCAGGAAAGTGAATAAATCCAATCTAACGGAGGTTAATCAGTCACTCATTGTTTTACATCATAAATAGCCAACAAATCACTACATATAATTATCAGCTAATTATTTTTTTTCATATATTCTTTCAATTTAGTTTTACTAATTTAACTTACTTTTTTTATTTAAATTACAGTTTGATTGTTGTTGTTGCTGTTGTTGCTTTTCAAATAAGAGAAATATTTCATATATCGGTGTTAGCTGCGTATTTATCTCCCCAATACACAGTGAAAAAAAAGACATAACTCAACATAAAAATATTTCTAAGTTAAAAGACTCAAAAGCGTTAACTTAAAGGGATAAAAAAGGTTATAAAAACAGACTGAGTTCCAAAAGCCTTCGTGTAAAAAGAAACAGTAAAAAAACCAGTAAAAAAATCAATAAAAAATCAATCAAAAAACTAGAAGATCTTGAAGAAATCTATCTTCAAAATAAAAAAAAAACAGTTCCCCCACTCTACGAAAAAGAAAGTTTCAACAACAAATTCTCATGGGATAGAGAAAATGAAAAACTGGATACTCTACAAAATAAAAATGTAAGTTTGTAACAGTAACCAACTAGTATGTTCTTGAGATTTCTTTCGTATTTTGTTGGCGGTATCCATCGTTCGTGCAGTAATCACTCTGGCTTCAGATGTTCCTAAGGCAGGAGAGTCGCACCACGACCATCGGAGGACTTCTCAATCTGTAATTAGGCTCCTCATTAGTTTCCTAATTAGCTACAGAAGGCTGCGCAGCAGATAAAGCACTCAGGTATTCTTTTTTATTCCTTCTTCGTCCTGCAGCTCAAGATAGAGGACCCTCATCTTCAGTCAGATTTGTTAGATTAGAATGCATTCTGTTCTTTGGTTAACAGAATGAAGTGTGTGTCTTCTGTCGTCACGTTTTCGAGGACTCAGGGAGCAAACAAGTCACCGTATATTGCAAACAACTGGGCTATTTAATGCTTTTGTGGATTCATTAGCTTTCTATCTTTCAATTCAACGAAGCATTTCCAACCCCACATCCCTCATAGAAAACGAATTTCGTTCACCAAGCTCTTTTGAATTAAACACACAGAAAAAATATAATTTCTGTCTTAAATACAATGCATGAAATATAAGACATATATTTATATCCAGTGTTATTTTCCCAAAATTTCATACTGGAATATATCAATTACTTTGTATGAAAGAATCGTTGTAATCCAGCACAAAAAACATGAATAGAACGAGACCAAAATCCCATTCAAATTACACTTTGAAGAAGAGTAATTTCAAAAAATGAATTGTACCGAAATATAGCTAAAGGAATTAATGAAATATACCTCGTGTCAGCCAAAATGTATGCATTTAATTATTCCATTAATACAGCTAGGTCTTTCTTAAGTGATAGAGTATTTCGATATTCGAAAACATTCGTAGATGAGGAATAATTAAAGATTTTCTGCTCGAAAAAGTAGATATACAAGTGAACTGCATTTGATCATTGAATTGAAGTAGATATACAAGTGAACTGCATTTGATCAAATTACCTAGTAACTGTATTGTTACTAACATGGTTTTCTAAAGATGTTCAAATTAGCATTTTTCAGGAAATTAAATCATAAATATTTAAACCATTTTTATACTGAGTACAAAGTGCGTGTGTTTCTAAGGAATAGGTTTGAATAAATTGATGTCTGAGCTTATATTTTTTTGGATAAATTACATTTCTTTTTACAACGTTTAATTCTTGTTTTGCTTTTTTATTATTGATCATTTTAATTATCCCTAAAAGAATAATTAAAATAAGTTTACTATGCTAGTTTCATATTATTTGACGTACTTTTAAATACTTTTTTATGTATTCATGTATATACTTTTTAAGGAATGATGTACATTGTCAGTAATTAGTAGCTAGCAATACACTTGATGGAAATTGAGTACAGTCCCCTGTGCTGATGTACAGAACTAGAAGTGAATAGGTACTTTTTATATGATCTTTTCACGTGCTGAGGCGTGATTTACTTCGTATGTCTTGGTGCTGATCATTTAAACCATCGGACTGTAATGGCTTTGAGCGTGATTACGGATCCCGAACTTGCTTCACTCGTTTGAGCAAAAATCTAGGTTGTTTTTGGTATGTGATTCCCGTTCCCGAGAAATCTTATGACAGGATACCTTATATCAGTTGGTATAAATCTTGACTAGAGACCATTAAAGGATTCGAACCCTTGTTCTAGACGCACTCTCTTTTAATTCTAGTTCTAGAAATGTTTCCACTTATACAATTACTGTCTAAAGTTCCTACCAATAGTGGTAGCTTCAACTCCATTGCATTTCAGGATAACCGTCCATAAAACACCGAGAGTTGTCAGTAGTGGGTTAATGCTCGAATGCATTGCTCCACGTAGTCCCACAGATGCTCAATAGGGTTCAAATCAGAGAGTGATAGGGCCATCAGAGGGTTGTTAACTCACTGGATTGTTCCTTCGACCATTCCTTCGTCAAACGGGAATGGGGCATTGTCTTGTTGAAAGAAAGCATCTTGCTCTGGGAAGCGGATAGCCATGAACGTGTGCAGGTGGTCAGCGAGTATGTCTACATAGTTTTGTACGGTGATGATAGTCTTAAGGTGACCCACTAAAACATGCCCCAGAACATTATACTGCCTCCACCAGCCTGTAACAAACCGACTTGACAGTTGGGGTCCATGACGTTGTATGGTCTACGCCACAAAGTGCAACCTCTTGTCGGTGTGTTATAGTTGGAACCTCTATTCGTTGGAGTAAGCTACCCTTTCCAGTCTTCTACAGTTCATTGGCAATGTTCCTTCGTCCACTGCAGAGACATAGCCTGATGACGTGCTGTTGAAAAGGGTACTCGATGTGGGTATCGGTTGCCATAGCCCAGTCATGGCATCGTAAGTCGAATGGTCTTTGCATAAACCTTCGTAGCTGCCTCGTCATTGAATGCCGAGGTTATCATCTGCACTGTGTACCTTCATTCTGCATTTTACAATGCGGGAGAGATGGCGCTCACCTCGAATTATATAATTATAATATATACATAAATATACTGCTCACAAAAATTAGGGAATATTTCAAAATGAATATGAAGCGATGGGTTGGGTTGTTTTACCTCTGAGCGGCACTTTTTTGCACACCATGGGCTAAATGGCCAGGTCACATGGACCCCGAAGGCTCAGAGAAGGTTGGGGGAGGGGACCCACTGGAACAGCTGTTGGGAGACAGATGGTAGTCTCCCGTCAAGGCCATCCAGCGTGTTCTTTAACGTGCACAGGGTATGGCTCTCCCGCACACGGGGCCACGGCTTAACGTCCCATCCGACGGACGGCGGCCTTTCCAAGCCCATCGGTGTCCCCTACTGACCGTGGGCAGGGCGGGGAATTTTGCGGAGATAAATCTCAACGCTGACCCAGCTGGGACTCGAACCTGGGAACTACAGATTACGAGCCTGACGCGCTACCGACTGAGCCACCTCCGCCCCTATGAAGCGATGAAATATCCCCTAATTTTTGTGAGCAGACATATTAATATTATACATATAATAAAGTAATATTTCCAATTAAATATAATGAAATCTAGATAACTTTTCAAGTGATAATTTACAATGAGTAATTCAGTTTAAAATAATAAATATATATTTATAATCGGAATAGAGTCAAAAAATAGGAAACCTACTTATTAGACATAATTTCCACGAATAGCTTTTTTTAAATGCCACTAGAGCGGAGAGGAAAAAATATATATATAAGTAATTATTACAGTGGTGGGGTAAAAATAATAAAATGAAGTAGAAAGGGCAAGAACACCTTTTCGACTTTGTCTTTATTTCTCCCAAAATTTTGTTGAATAATGCGTTTTGAAAATATTTGAAGAAATAAAAAAGAATATATGCATTACGAAATGCATTTTCAGTTCCATTCAGTTCAATTGAATATCAGGCATCTCCCTATGTTTTTCGTACCCTGCCTGAAATAGTCAAAGTGTTCTACCAAATATTTTAGTCACGAGGCGCCACTGCAGTATACATTGCATGAACTATCTCTTTCGCTTAAATAAATCAAACGGTCCAAAGCTTTTTCTTTTTCATAGTCTAGAAGAGTTTTCAGTTTGAACTCGATGGATCTATACTAAATCTCTATACTAAAGCTAATGCGACAATGTTTCCTCTTAAGAAAAATATATCTTGAGACATTATTTACAAAAGTTTTTTTTTTAATATTTCTTTATACTTAATATAAACAGTTTTGACTCCGTTGGTTTGGCCATGTTGCCCGTATGAATAATTATAGATTGGCGAATAGGGTTATGAACAGTGTTACCTAAAGGCCTCAGAAAGAAGGGGAGACCTAGGATGCGGTGGGCAGACAATGTAAAACAGGACCTTGTTAGAATTGGTGTGTAGTGGCCAGATGCAGTAGATGTAGCTCAGGATAGACTTGCTTGGAGAACTAAGTTGCACGGTCTGGTTGGACCTCCGTAGCCCATGGCTGCTTGAGGATGATGATCATGATGATATTTCTTTAATGCTTGATATTAGGGAGAGATTGGGTTGTTTTACCTGAGCGGCACATTTCTCCACACAATGAGCTAAATGTTCAGGTCACAAGGACTCCGAAGACTCAGAGAAGGTTGAGGGAGTGGACCCACCGGACAGCTGTTGGGAGACAGATGGTCAAGGTCATACAGCAATGTATAGTCGCTCAAAAAAGTATCCGAACACTATGGTTGATTACAGAATTCAGAAAAATATCTGGCAAAATTTTTTTTAGAAATTAGTGATCTGGCAACCTTCGTGTCACGTGACTAATTTCTAAAAAAAAATCGTTGCCAGATATTTTTCTGAATTCTGTAATCAACCATAGTGTTCGGATACTTTTTTGAGCGACTGTACCTTGTGTTTTCTTAAGGCCCAAGGTTATTCGAAAGATAAATTTCATTTTAATGAACGTGTGTATGAATTTTTTGTAACACAGTTTAGACAGAAGAGGTGTAGACTGTTACGTCTTATATAAACACATATATAATCTTCAAGGCAGCAATGGGCTGCGGAAGTTAACTAGACTGTGTAATTTAGTTCTCCCAACATATCTATCATGAACTATTGCATGAACAGGATAATTTTTACAAAATATGTTTATTCTCCTATTTGGCATTGTTCACCTCTTTCATTCTAGGTCACCTTCTTTTTCTGAGGCCTTTAGGCACACTATTACTAATTCTATTCCTTAGTCTATATTTCTATATGAATAAACAGACGCAGTTTCACCCTGCATAAGATACTGAGGTGGTCGCTGACACTTTCGATTAACCTGCTAATTCACGACACTATTTATAGCAAATCTCACCCTTTTCATTTGATTCTTACACCTTATATGCCATTACTACATCGCCACATCCTTCACTCTGATAATAAATGTTTTCTATTCCCAAGATTTTTAAAGCTAAGTATGGTGAAATTTCTTTTACTTTTCAGACAGCCTTACCTTAGAACTCTCTACCGAGCGATATCACTTCTTTAAATTCTACACAAAATTCAAAAACTATATTACTCGACTCCTATTAGAATATTGAAAGGGTTGACCAACAATGCTTCCCCACCCCGCTTCCCCCTCCCATCTTTGCTGGATTATTCGCGATCTTTTTTCCTTTGCATCCTTTTTTCCTTAGATCTTTTTCCTTAGCATCGCTTGGATTATTCGCGATCTTTTTTCCTTTGTCTAATTATCTAATATTATTTTATGTTGTTTCAAACTACTCTCCCCTTATTTTACTACATTCATTATCATTTTCATATTATACACCGAATTGTCAAAACATTATGTCTTTATGCAAATCGAAGCAACTATAGATAAATGACGCGTGTGAAGATCATGAAATGAAATAACACCTGACACTGAGCTCTGTTAATCAGTGTTATTCTTTGTTCTTCAGATGGGAAACGCAGCGGACTTAAGTGAGTTTGACAAAGACCAAATTTTAATGGTCAGATGACTGGCTCAGAACATTTCCGAGATGGTAAGCGTTGTGGGGTGCTCACGGTCAGCCGTGGTTAATACCTTCAAGAAGTAGTCCGAGGAGGGAAAAACTACGAACCACCGGCAAGATGTGGGCCGACCATAGCTCATCGATGCTAGACGTGAGCGAAGGCTATCCCGTATGGTACGAGACAACAGAAAGAATATTGTGACACAACTCGCCCGTGATTTGAATGCTGGTAAAAGGAGTAACGTGTCACAACACACAGTACATCGAACCCTGTTGAAAATGGGGCTGTGCTGCCGAGTGCTTGTGGTAGTTTCGGTTCATTGCCGAAAGTGACTACAATGGGCTCTCGAGTATCAAAACTGGACCTTGAATGATTGGAAGAATGTAGTCTGGTCCGATGAATCTCGTTTCCTGTTGCACCATGTGGACGGCCGGTTATGTGTGCGTCGTTTACTTGGGGAAGTGTTGGCACCAGGATGAACCGTGACATGAAAACAAGGTGGTGGAGGAAGTGTAATACTTTGGGAAATGTTCTGCTGGGAAACCTGGGTCCAGCCATTCATGTACAGGAAACTATGGCGTCTACCACCTACCTAAACATCATTGCAGACCAAGTACATCCTTTCACATTTCTTTCAGAAGGATAATGTGCATGCCACACTGCCAGGTTTGTTGGAGAATGGTTCGCAGAACATGAGGAAGGCTTCCAGGTATTGCCCTGGCCTCCAAATTCTCCAGATATCAATCCAATCGAACATCTGTGGTTTGTGTTAGAACAGCATATCCGATCTGCGGCGGCTCAACCCCTTAACTTACAAGAGTTAAAGGATCTGCTGCTAAAGTGTTGGTACCAGATACCACAAAACACCTTTAGAAATCTTGTAGTCTCAATGCCTCGCCTCAAGAGCTGTTTTGATTGCACGTGGAGGACCAATATCATATTAGGCAGGTGATCATAATGTTTTGGCACTTCGGTGTATGTCTGTACAGCTTTTAGTCATTTTATTTAAATGTATCAAAAAATTCTGTAAATCCTGTACACATGCTTGCATATTTGTACTGTCTTTAATATATCTTTTTCAATTTCCGAAATGTACTGGGCATCAAGCCACTTGAACATTTAAATTAATATCTAAAATTACTTGTACATTCGCTTTACTGTAACCTCCTTCCTCGCATGTAATAAATTATTATAATAATAATATAATACTCAAACCACTAAAAACGAAAGATACTGCGTAAGCATCTGGAATCAACTGTATAGGCGATTTAAAGAATCAAAAACATAAGTTTTCCTGTTATCGCGCTCGTAAGGATTTATTATCATCACCATAGCAAACTTAATAAAGGACGAAATTATTATTTTATCTAATTCTAATATTTAGGTGTGTACATAAGTTTTTCCACAATATCGACATAATCATAAAAGTACTAGCAGGAATACCCATTCTGTTATTTAATTCGTGTTTCACATCATCAGTCCCTGCCACACAACTCCAGAGGAAAATTAAACTGAGCCCAGCTATTCAAAGGAACTGAAGAACGTTTATTGGAAAGAACTGACATACTTTTCATCATTATAGATTCCTCGCTATTTATCACTAAACTTACTGTATCACATACATTTATGCATACATTCGTAATGAAAGAATTCATTTCGTCAGCATCGTTTTGCAAAAGCAGACATTTTTAAATATCTATAAATCTACCTAGTTAGACTATTTAAAATTCAAATCTCACCTTTTCAGGTAAATTCTCATAACATAATCGATAAGCAAACAAGAGAAAAGCAGCAAATGCAAATCTAATAGCAATGCATAAGCAAATCTACAAACTTTATTAACTCCTTCCCAAGCTTACTGTTAGTATAGAGTGCCATTATTATGTTAACCAACTTATCATATTTCATACTATCTCTCGATCGAACACAATTATGATGGTCAGCAACGTTAAAAATCTTTTTGAAATCTACCACAAAAATCTGAAGCTCTAAACCAATGTTTCCCAAAGTGGGCGATACCGCCCCCTGGGGGGCACTGGAACGATCTAGGGGGTCGGTAGTAGCCTCGGGTCCAATTGGGGGGAAGCATAAAAAAGAAGGGAAGATAAGAAAATTTTGAAAAACCTTTCGCACATGTTTCATCTGTTGTGTAACATAGAGTTAAAGTCGAATGTTACTATGGTTGATTTTAATAAATAATTTTATAATTTCAAGCTTAGGTGTCTTATTTACAACAACATCTTTCTTTACTATGTTGTAGGAAGTAGTTAAAAATATGGATACATAAAAGAACGCAAATTTGTCACTGTACCTTTCTGTTTGTTCGCTTAAAAAAGATAGATTTCCAGAGGGGCGCTGAGTAATTTTATTTTTCTGAAAAGGGAGCGTTAGGACAAATAAGTTTGGGAACCTCTGCTCTAAACCATTCACGAAATTCTGCCTAGGTGAAAATGTTCTTCAATGCATCCTCTAGCACTTATGATTTCAAAATATTGATCCTTCAGTTGATATGCTCAATTCTATTGAGCGCAATAATGGAAAATATTTTCCTAAAACAGAAAATAGACTGTTGTCCTTTAATTATCATAAAATAATCTAGAAATTCTAGAAATTTCAGATTCAGACACCTTTTGTAAAATATCAGGAAAAACACTTTTGTCATAGAAAACGTTAAATTTGCAATCAACCATATTACTGTAGAAACTTTCCCTGTTATAAATATTTCTGTATTAGTTTCACCTACCCTAGGTGAATTATGTAGGTTTAATTTAGAGGTGGAGAAAATAATTTCAGATTCTGATATAGGGTGGATATTTAAGCTAGTGATGGATTTATCTTCCTTTTATAACCAACTTTTGCTCTGCCTAAAAATAATGCCATTGTTTAGATTTTTTAAGGTTTCTTATAAGATGCTGACGTATGCCACCACTCAAACCTCGCATTCAATTACCTTACCATTAGCTAGTACAACTCTTTATTAAGGTCGTTAATTAGTTTAGTTCCACTGTTAGCAGCCAATATGACGCGAAGTCTTCAATGGAATGGAAACATATTCCGGACAATGTGTCCGAAATATCTTTCTGTTCCATTATGAAAAGAATTTGATTTGCAAAATCATTTAAAAATTCACGGAGAAATGATTGTTGGAACAGACAGTTAAAAAATTGCAAATCATTTTAAGAAGTAAACTCTAATACATGGTAAATTTCTTTCATAATGATTATTTTGTAGTATGTTACTATCATAGTACTATTATATTGCATTTCAGTGTAAGAATCAGTATACGTTGCTGTTTGTAATTTAAGTAAGTTCAAAAAAGATGCAAATACTTGAAAAAAATCCTTATTAGAATTTAACGAAAGTTTCAGACTATATTAATATTCCATATATTATTATTCATATTTCAATAAAGAATATATTGTAATACGTACCCAATTATAAAATTAAATTTCCAATCAAAGGCTATAGCAGATGTTCTTCAATTATGAAATATTATAGATCACACATATGTTGAGGTAAATTAACTGCGATACAGTTTGCACAACGAACTCTCATGCTTGTAATAAGATTATCAAACAATGCAGAGGGAAACAAATCCCACTACTCTCTAAAAGCATTTCTCAGCTCTTTAAAAGCAACTCGCCTTCCAAAGCATCCCGTGCATGTTCAATGAAATTTAAGTCTGGGGACCTTGCTCGCCAATCCATTCTCTGAATATCTCCACTCAAGGTATACTATCTGAGTTCTATGTGGATGAGCATTATAATCAATAAAAATGAATTCTGACACGATGGTACCTCTAAAAATGTCTCACAAAAGGCTCTAGGATCTCGTCTCTGAATCTTCAGGAGTTCCCCCCTAAGAAAACATGCAGCTCAGTGCGGCCATTTATAGTGATACCTTCCCAGACCAACAAACCAATCCCACCAAAACCGTCTCTTTCCGTGATATTCAGGGGATGGCAATATATCCCACGTTCTGTCCAGATGCGGCGCCGAGAATCACTACTTACACTATATAGCCTTTCATTCGAAAAGAGAACCTGTCCCGATTTATCATTAGTCTAATTGAGGTGCTGCCTCTTTCTTTATAGACGTGTCCTCTGTTGTGTTGAAATTAGTGGTATGCACTCTACAGGTCTTCTAGCATATAACCCACTTTCGAGAAGTTATATGGACACAGTTACGATGGATACTGTTCTTCCTGTGGATGGCAGCTCCGATGCAAATTGGACCCCTGACATTCCCTCTATTGCGCCTTGCAATTAGTGAAAGGAAATGGTTTTCTTGAAGTATTGTTTCTCTGGCCCTACCCTGGCTCAATTTTCAAGAGCTTGTTCCAGTGTCTTCAAAACATTTCTAGAGTCTGGAAATTACATTTTAAGACACATTCATGAATCTTACAATCTCTCTATGTTACTGTCCAGCTTCCATCCGTCCCATGACTTTTCACAATTGCTCCTTTGTATTTTAAGAAAACTGTAATTCGAAAGCCTCGATATAGCCAATCTTAATCTGAAATACAAACCGCCCGTTCCTGAAGTTCATAGATTACCAGACCAATACTCTAAACCAGAGGTTCTCAATGTGGGGTTACGCGTACCCCTTGAAGGTACACGGTAAAAGTTTTTGGGGTACGCCGTGAGAGCTCAAAGATACCACCATTCCAAATAAGCTAGTAACAAAGTCGCTAAGTTGTCATTATTACACTAACAATAGTTTCATCTATCTATATAAGGGGTACGCCAGTTACATACACATTTCCAGGGGGTACGTGAAGCATAAAAGGTTGAGAACCACTGCTCTGACCTAATGTAGCAGTTCTTCCCTTCCGTTCATCTTTGAAACATCTCCTTTGAAAGTTAATAACGGTTTGTACCATTAGAAAGCGGTTTTGAACTTTTGGTGATATGCTTTGCAGGTTTTGTTCATTATTAAAGGGATTGGTACACAACTCTTGGTCCAGTGCTTCAAGCTTAACTACCATTTAGAAGCTGTATTTCTTATAACCAAAATTTAATGAAAACTATTAAAAGCAATTTTTAAAAACGTCTATGGAAATATCGATCTCTATTTATTATGTATATAGATCCACGGTCCCTACATCACTGATTCGGAAGGAATATGCTGAAATGTAATATTTCCACCCAATAGTTCAAATAATTCACTCACTAGAGGCGCCCTGCACAGGACAGACGTCACAGCGAAAACCGCTTTTCTTGCTCAGGGTCACCTGAAACTTGCTCCTAATTGAAAATTTCGAGATCGATTTATTTTGCTCCTGATGATTACAATACTTCCTCCATGCTCGTGGTAGAAAGCAAGATCAGCGATTTTTTTAATGGAGGTTAGGAAGGCATTACCAGCACATTAAAGGCATTTCCAGATTAAGTTATATGGCCAGTACGCTGACGCGAATACTTTTGCTTTAAATATCTTAAAATTGTATTCGTATCATGCAAATATTTGCAGTTTTATTATTTTTTCCTGTTTGTGCCCATAACTTTTTAATTTGTCATATCATATTTAAATAAGCAAGTAAATTTATGTTCTTGATTTGTTGTCAATCAGATGAGAATATGTTTTTGGAAAATATTTCATTTTCAAAAATAATGTGAATAGTTGCGAAATTCTCCTATTTAAGGCTCTATTATTACTACTTCTTCTTTGGTGCTACTTCTAAATTAAGTTAGTTTACGAATTTAATTATTATATCTTACTTCTTTGTGTTGTACTATTTGCAAGCTGGAATTTATCATGTTATTTGTTTTAATTACATTTCTTTGTCTTTCTTATATGGGAACGAAGAGTCAGGATAAGCTATAGAATATCATTAATTATCTCTTTTCATTAAACTCATATAACATATTCTGTTAACGAAATAATTATTTATCAAGAAATAGTAACCGGGTAGCATATGATACCGTTGCTTAAAATAATAGATGAGATGATTAACGTACAAACATACTTGCATGCAAGAGAAAACATCTGCCATGACAACTTTACCAACCTATGTTAAAAACAAAAAAGGTAGATTTCTTTGTTTCAGGCTCTGTGTTGACAGTGATGCTTTCTTGTTTTCCAGGTTGATGTGAATGTCATTGGTATTTCGGAGAGTTGCTATTTTCGTAGAAAGATTATGGAGGAAATTAGAGAAGCTGGAGACGGGATTAAAGTAAACACGAATTTTCCTACGAAGCAAAAGTTCAAATGTAAGCATAGCATAGTGAAGGAGCTAATATCATAACAATTCCCACGAAGCGCAGATGAGAATCAATATCTTATTAGTTATGGAAATAGTTGCTATTTTTGGAACAATCGGGTGTGTTTACCTGCATAGATGAGGTTTGATAATTATGTTAGGATTACGGTCTTTGATTGAAACAACAAGAAAAAAATGTGGGCTCTGAACAGAGGGCAAAAACAACGCTCAGTATGTATTCGTTTTTTACATTGTATTACAGTTATTTAAATATTAGTTTTGACCTCCATTTGAAGCGCAAAATTGCCAAATTCATTATTTTGATGTCTCTTTTTGAGTTCTGTTGGAAGAAACAGCTGGAAAAAGGCTACTTCGATTTTTTAACAAATGAAGTAAAATTTAAACTATTGAAAATTCTTTTGAACAGCAATTTGCCAACAATATCTGAAGCCTCAGTGTTTGAATAATACCTTAAGAACCTGGGCTTGGTGTTATGTGAAGTTGTCTTCGTTGCGAGAATACACAATGGTACTTTCTTTCTGCTACGTAGAATCAACCAGAGATCGCAGGTAGGAATTTATGTAACTGGTTCGAGCCTCAGTAGAACCTGAAAAATCACATACTCAGTTAATAGTCGCTAAGAGTGGTTCACCCTATACAAGTGATCAGTTGCACGAAAAGCGTTTCATTCCTTACCTCACAAGGAAACGTTCAAAAATTTCATGAAGATACAGTAGATACTAGCATCCTCTGAAGAAGGTTCCACATTTTCAAAGAATCAGGATTGAACGTTAAAGACTTATACATTGACATCTTAATGATGATAAGGAAATTCCGAAGTAACAGCTTCGTTTTAATTAAAAAATTCCTAGATAATTAATTCGAAGTTATAAGTTATTTCCTAAAATGTAAGGCAGTAAAACATTTCCATTAAACTTTATGAGGAAAAATTGGCACGTAGATAATGAAAAACCTTTAAGCATTCATGTAGCCCATATGACATGGATGAGATCGATGCATCTGCTTAATACGAAACATGCTTTTACGAAGATAATGCGTAATTAGCATTATTAAAAACAACAGCATAGAGGTTAGAAATGATTATAAAGATAATTATATTTGGGGTTTAATACGCA
The DNA here is from genome assembly GCA_038380435.1 of Ryuthela nishihirai. Taxonomy (NCBI): domain Eukaryota; kingdom Metazoa; phylum Arthropoda; class Arachnida; order Araneae; family Heptathelidae; genus Ryuthela; species Ryuthela nishihirai. The sequence continues at coordinate 16,045,532 of JAWZYU010000001.1, read as the reverse complement.
CTTTTCTTGTTTGTTTTTTATGGAATTATTATTTTTCGGAAAAGCCGTCCCATGGCCGAGTGGTTAACACGCTTGGCTACTGATCTAAGGGATCTGGGTTCGAGCCCCGGTTAAGGCATGGTTGTGTGTGTTGTTTTTCTGCTGAGGTCCTGCCATCCTCACAGACCTTCTACTATGGCATATACACTGACAAGCTCCTGTCAGACCTCTGTGGCAAGCAGCTACTTGAGGGGGTATTTATTTTTTATTTATTATTTTTCTGATGATTTCCAGAAAATTCACAGCTGCTGGATTAGTCTAGTGAATTCTGCTTTTAGTCCAGTGAATTTTCCATTTGTTCATTAAAATGTTATTAAAATGTATCCTATTTTGGAATTATAAGGTTACTGTGATCTATTCAACTATTTTCCTTTTGCCTATAGATTTATGAAGCTTCAAGTATTTATCTCTGTTGGCAAACTATCCCGACATATACCTATGCTAAAGATAAATTCGAGCTTAAGTTTTCAAGCTTGCACCCGTCCGAACCCGGATCATATCGATAATTGGTGAGTTTGAGCCCGATTCGGGAAAAAACGTTTGTGATGTATCAAAAGACATAGATATATTTGTCCAAATCTGGACAAATATATGTCTTATGACATATATAGAGAAATTTATATCTTCAATCATTTACTTTATTCCTATATTTTTAATTGTAATCATTTCATTACAAAATGAAAATGTTAATGCTATTTGGAACGAAAGATGTTAGGAACACTAATAAAGTAGAAATAAGAAATTCATGGGTAACATCATTATGAATGCAAAGAGTCATTCATTTATTACAGACAGATAATAAGTAAAAAAAGATCGAAAGACGGACGGTGCTTATTTTTAATTGCATGCCTGATTAAAAGATTTAAATAAATTTTTTTCATTTGCAACACGTTGGATACAGAATAATCCTAGAAGCTACTTCTACAAAGACCGAAGTCTCCGCTGACCCCTGCCTCGGATAGAGCTAACACAAGATGAAAGTCTGCCATGGTGACACATTAACTAGCGCCCAAACTATTATGAGGGTTGGGCGGGGGTGGCTCAGTCGGTAGCGCGCCAGGCTCATAATCTGTAGTTCCCAGGTTCGAGTCCCAGCTGAGATTCGACCATTTATCTCCGCAAAATTCCCTGCCCTGCCCACGGTCAGTAGGGGACACCGATGGGCTTGGAAAGGCCATCGTCCGTCGGATGGTACGTTAAACCGTGACCCCGTGTGCGGGAAAGCCATACCCTGTGCACGTTAAAGAACACACTGGATGTCCTTGACGGGAGGCTACCATCTGTCTCCCAACAGCTGTTCCAGTAGGTCCTCTCCCCCAACCTTCTCTGAGCATTCGGGGTCCATGTGACCTGGCCATTTAGCCCATGGTGTGCAAAAAAGTGCCTCTCGGAAGTAAAACAACCCAATCGAACTATGCCGTTTAAGGCTTAAGTTAATCTGAAAAAATATTTATTGTTTTCGCAATTATCAGAAATATTTTAAATTTCAATTATTATGAGCTCGATCCTCCCCTCCAACTCCCCCGAAGTCATCCGTTCTATTTTGAGCCCTACAACACCCGAGCCAGAACTCATCTCTACCTTATACGCTGATTTAAAATATCAGGAAATTATTTCTCACGTATGCTTTGAAATGTTCGTGTAATTATATCTTAATAGCATTTTCTTGAGTATGCAATAGTAAAATAGATAGTTCACAAGGGCACCAAGACTCAGGAAAATTTTGCAGTAGTTTAAACAGGCAATTGACTTTAATAAAATATCCAATAGTGTACAAACAACTTCACAGAATAAAATGCATTGTTTCTTCCTTCCTAGAAATTTCACATCTCTAAAATATCTTATATTAAGAAATTTCTATAAGATTATCTATCTACACTGCTGGCTATTAAAAGTGCATATCAAGAAAGACAAGAGATAACAGAATTCATAGCTTATGCTACAAGGATCAAATGATTACAAATACAACTTGGTTAAACTTGTGGAATATCAAGAAATCAGTATCTTTGTGTAGCCACCATGAGCGGCAATAACTGCGCTACACGGTCCAGCATTGAGAGGATGAGACGTCGGATGTGTTTGGGGAATGTCAGTCCATGCAGTTTCGATACGTAGCCAAAGTTCATCTGTTGTAGCAGCTGCTGGTGTCTGGTGTGCTAGTCGTCGTGAGATCATGGAGCAGACATGCTCAATTGGAGACAGATCCGGTGAATGCACAGGCCAAGGCAGAAGTGTCACATGGTGGCTATCCAGGAATTGTTAGACGATGCATGCCACATGTGGTCGGGCATTGTCCTGTTGGTAAATGACACCAGAAATTCCCTAAAGAGAAGATACGACCACAGGCTCCAACACCTCAGTGATGTAACGCTGGCTGTTCAAAGTGCCAATAATGCGTACGAGGCGTGTGCATGAGTGGAGTCCAATGGCACCTCATAACATAATACCAGGGGCCGGACCTGTATGGTGCTGCATCATGCATATCTCCCTGAACCTGTCACCGCGGTCACCAGATATGGATTCGTCCATCATGGTGCTGCATACTGAAGCGGGATTCGTCTGAAAAGACGATGCGATACCATTCAAACATCCTTGTGCGACGTTATTGGCACCATTGCAGTCGCATACACCTGTGTTGTAGAGTCAATGATAGCCTAAGCAATGACTGCTTTGCAAAGATGCCCCGATGCTGCAGACGATGTTTTACCGTACGTGCAGACACTGGTTGATGTGCAAACACTCTAACTGTCGAGCTAAGTGTTTGATGTGGCTGTACAATCATTCATAGCCATGTGCACGAGATGTCTGTCCTCTTGTTCGTTTGTCTGACAGGGCCGTTGAGATCCCTCACATCGGTGAGTTCGTTCCTCCTGGACTCACTGACGACATATTCTCATCACTGTGGCAGCATTCCATCCAACATGACCACCGATGTCTCGATACGATAATCCGCCTTCCTGTATCCCATAATTCTTCCTCGATCAAAATCGGAAACCTGGTCATATGGATGACGTGTTCTTCGACGGGGCATACTTGATCCTTTAGTGCGCAAGAACTACGAGCAAACACAATTACAGTGCTTTATACCGGTTCTTTGTAATCTCCTCTTATACCACTTCCAGGGGTCATTACTGTCACATATGATGTGCGTATGTGCTGTGCTTTGAATCATTTAAATGTTCTCTCATTAGCTACCTATCTTGCATATTTCGGGACAATCTGATGAGTTCTTCCTGGCGTAGCACTTTTAATCGTCAGTAGTGTATATATATATAGGTATAGCTATAACTTTTCAGTTTTTCTTAAATCTTTAAGTTTAAATGTATTTCATGCAAGATTAGCGCACGATTCAACACACGACAAATGAACTAAAGTTTCGCCAGGTAACAAGAAGTTCAAGACTTTCCAGAGAATTTGGACAAATAGATCCACTGTTCAGAGGAAATCTACTGTTCAAACGGATCATTTAGCGTGTTTTTAATTGGCTCATGGCATTATAAATTGATTTCAAACAGCAAAGAAAAGGTAATGGAAGATCTGATAGATGGAATATTTTGTTTGTTACTGTCTTTGCTTTACACCAGTGATTCCCAACCTTTTCTGGACCATCGCCCCCTTTAGAAGAGAACAAAAATTTCAACGCCCCCCTAGTCCATAATAGTTAATTTTATATGAAATATTAAAATATTGTTGCATATTATCTGTACCTAATTTATATGTTTATTTATCTATTAAAAATCATAAAGCAGAAATTAATAAAACTACAACCAAATGTGCAATAAAATTGTTTATTAAAATTTTAAAAATAAACACAGAATCAATAAGAAATAAATAATAATGAGATAAACACAAAATTAATAATAAATAAAAAAATTAATGAGATGGTTGAGGCTGGTGGAGTGTTAACAATTTGTTAATGTCGGGTTCCAATTTCGTTAACATCAATCGCAGATCGCCACGTTCAGTGATGTGTAGTCTGTTCCTCTTCTTTGACAGTAAATTAGCTACTGCACTGAATCTACGCTCAGCCATATAGGACGAAGGAAATGCGATTAAAAACTTCTGTACTATTGCCCACGATCCAGGGTAGAGAACTGGTATTGATTTTTGAAGCCAGAACTCTTGGTATCCATGTTTGAATTTTACTTTGAGTACTTCGTTAGTCGTGAGTTCTAAGAGTTCCTCTTCCAAATTTGATGATTCATCAGTATCTGTGTTTGCGAAAGGCTCTAAAACCCAACTCGGTATATTCATGTTTAAAATATCTTGGAAACGCTCCGTAAAATCAACATGAAGAACTTCCAAGTGTTGGCAGTAGGTAAGTAAATCTTCCGGTTTTGCAGAGACTGCTGATAATGTGGTAAAGTGGTTGTATTCACCTCTACCTAGATTTCGTTTGAATAGAAGAAGTTTTCCCGCAAAAGCAGCTATGACGTTTTTTGTTTTATTAAATTCAACTCATCACCTTGCAACTGTAAATTAACTTGATTAAATATTTTAAACAGGTCTGTCAAATAAGTGATGTCATTTTTTGACGTAATCAGGTTTTCGCGCAATTTTTCGTCTCTGTCTTCAAAGAAAGTCCAGTACTGAGTCAAATAGATTGAAAAAACGATTCAGACAAACACCTTTAGAGAGCCAACGTACTTCTGTGTGCAGCAGCAAGTGATTGTAATCTTCATCATTTTCATTACAAAGCTTACCAAATAATCGGTCATTCAATGAATTGCTTCTAATCTTATTGATTGCTTTAATAACGTAATGGAGCGACGTATGCAGACGTTCATTCAAAATATTTGCAACCAAATGCTGACGATGAATAATACAATGTACAGCGAGTACATTTGGTACTGCTTGTTTCAAATGCGCTATGAAACCCTTATGACGCCCTGTCATTGCTGGAGCACCATCAGTAGCAGCAGACAAAATATTGCAAATAGGAATTTCTTTCTCTTGAAAAAACTTTTGCATGGTATTAAATATAGATTCTCCCTTTGTATCAGATTCCAAATTTTTAGCAAATAATAACTCTTCATGAATTTTTTCTTCTTTAATAAATCGTACGTATGATAAGAGTAGAGCTTCGTTATTTGGTAGAGTTGATTCATCGAGTTGAATGGAAAATTTGCAAGTCTTTAAGTAATCACATAACGATATTTCAACGTCTTTTACCATTTCATCTATTCTACTTTGCACTGAATTATTACTGAGAGGAATATTTTTGATGATATCTGACGGTGTCTTATGATGAAGAACAGTTTTTAATATCTCTTTGACTGCCGGCAAAATTAATTCCTCGCCAATTGTGTGTGGTTTTCCTGTTTTTGCGATTAACATTGAAACGTTATATGAGGCTCGTAGTCCATCATCATCTTGTTTAGAAGACGACGCAAAAAGGTTTGACATAGTTGGCTGTTTTAAATATTGCTTTTCCAGTTCTTGAAAATAGGATAAATCTTTGTTCTTCTTATCAGCATGCATTTTATTTAAATGCTCTTGTAGCCTAGAAGGTTTCATATCTTCATTTGAAAAAACCTTTCGGCAAATTAAACACATAGGTAATGATTGGTTTGTAGGAGAGTACGTAAATCCATATTTCAAATACTCAATACTGTACTGCCGGCATTTCTTTTTAGATGTCGATTCAGACATTTTCAAATACAAATTAACTTCTCAACAGATTTATAGATAGTTATAAAAATAATGTTTATGATGACTTCTAACACTTATCACTCACGACTATTTATCACGGCGAAGCACATAAAAATAATAAAACATTCCTAGAGCTATCGCTTTTATAGATTTGATTTTGTGCACGCATTAACTTGTATGTTTGGAATGCCGGCGCACTTGCTCCGTAAACAAATCGTTTCAAGCTCCCATATTCTTGTCGAAACATGTTAAATTGCATGAACCGCGAGTTTGCCTACCAACTTGCAAGGACTTGTCACCGTCAATCTATTCTAAACTAAAACAAATTAGGTATAGGTATACCTAATGCTAATTTAAAAATGCTTATTAACGCGATAACAATAAGATAATTTACATAGCTAGATAAAATATTTATTCATGAAAACAGGTATTTTCAAAGTATTTTATTATATTAAAAAATAATTATAAAAAGAAATATTAAATATAATAAATTTATTATTATTATATTATTATTGCATCAAGATTGATTTGCCTATCAGGACGGACACACATGTCCATCATAATAAGCCTGATATAGTAGTGCATTAAAAGGTATTGAATGAGATTGCAATTATTGAAGTAGGAATAACATCTCAGGATAACCTGCAGACAGTAGAGGTTGAAAAGAAGAGGAAGTATGATCTGCTGGCTAATGAGTTGAGCCTAATTCACAAGTGTAATGTTAATATTATACCTTATGTTCTAACGTGGGATGGTATTGTAACTACGTACCATAAATCATACTCAAAGCGACTTGGAGTGGGAAAACATATTGAAGCTTATGTCCAATCTGTAATCTTGAAGAGAACTTTTGAGAGCATCTCAGTCGACTTGAGACGTACCAGTACGCTAGTAGGCGGTAGCAGGGAACTTATTGTCCAAGCTGCAGTTGAAAAGCTGTACATGACGGATGAGGTAGTGGATGACCAGAATCACCAGGAAGACACCACAGAATAGAAGAGATAAAAAGGTTGTCACAGAAAATTCCATTAAATTTATTTATTTATTTGACCGCCCCTCTTGACTGCCTCAACGCCCCCCCCCCCCCCCCCCATTTGCCTCTGGATCCGCTACCGCACCCATGGAAGGCTCCAGCGCACACTGGGGGGGCAGTATCGCCCCCGTTGGGAATCTATGCTCTACACTAACTCTTGAGATATTTTGCAGACCAGTCTTTTGCATAAGTGGGGCGTATTCAATTATCAAACCTGCAACGAGGTCTTCCGAAAAGGACAAATGTGGACGCATGATAAATGAAACTTTTCTTTCTTATCATGGAACAAGAATAATAGATTTCAATACAGCAAATAAGAATATAAATATGCTGCAAAATATCAAATTAATGAACTCGGGTATAACTAGGTAGTCAATATTAATAGGAATATTTGAAAACAATTCCAGCAATTTTTAACTAATAAAGATATCCAAATAATAACTATTAACTTTACTAATAACGATATCTGAGAGGAATTAAGCTTATGAAAAGGGATGATGACAGCAAAATACTTCTCGAAACACAGGTTGAGGATCATTGGTATAGAACATTCTCGCCATTAATAAATAATTTCTTTATAATAAAGGGACGTCTAAGTAGAAAATGAACTTAATTGCGATACCTATTTATTATTCTAGAAATTTATTATTCTACGAGAGGGATTAATTCCTTTGAACTAAATCCCTCTTATGGAGTAATAAATAAATAAATAAAAATACCTATCGCGTCGTGAAACAAATTACTAATGATTGACTTACTCAAATAACTTTCAAAGGAAGGTAGAGAGACAAAAAAATTTCTTTTTTCTAAAAAGAAACCCGCATTTAATTCTTTATTTATTTTTGTTTTTTAGTGTGCATGCAAGAACGATTTTTTAAAATTATTTCTTTTACAATTTCCTTGCTTTAGAAACAACTTCACAGAATACAATATCATTGAACATATCAGTCTTACACTGGTTTCTGGAGAGATTTTTATATACTCTACATCAATTATTTTCAAACTTCATTTTGCTCACGGCACACTATTTTTCGCGCTGAATACAAGCGGTACACTAAAAATCTAACTTGGCAACGCTACGGTAGACTCGAGCATGCGCAGTTTTTGCATTCTTTCAATAATAGCCATTCCTGTGAGGTCATGAGTTTACGTGCAGAACTATTCTGTTCAAGTTCTGACTTGTATTGAGGTTAGTGCGTACGTGTTATGGGAATGTTTCCTGTTACTTTTGATTTTAACATTAATATGGATAAGTTTTGATTAAACGGAAAATACTTAAATGGAGAATCAGGAGAGAAAGTAGCGACAAAATGGTTTATACGTTTCCTTTTATCTTTAATATCATCCTAAATCACGCGGCACGTCTGACGAATTTCGTGGCACACCCTTTGAGAACCACTGCATTACGTGATAAATTTCGTTTGATAAATTATGATGAAATTATGATGATATGTATCATTTGCATCGAGAAATAAGATGGAATTATTGTTTAAACCATTGCTTCTTATGGAGAGCATAGCAGGGATGGGCAATGTTTCATAATCTATGACTTTCCCCATTTCATAGCTATTTGCTACAGAATGTTTTAGGAATATCCTGCTGGCTGGAGAGATGTGTGCAAAATGGAATAACTGTTTATGAAACCATTCTTATTTTCTAACCGCTTTCTGAAACTGTGATTTAAAATCTGAAACTAAAGATTTATATGTAAAACGGCAATTTCAATTAATGTAAAAATGTGTCAATTTGAAAAATTCTGCTGATCACTACCATAAACAATAGCAACAATAAGTAGAAGCTACCTATTTTATAAAACGTAATACTTATGTTTTCTCCCTTACCAAAATGTCTCAACTGCTGTTTCCATTGCGTTCTTAACTACACTACGACCAATGAAGCTGCATCATTTTGAAGTAGTTGCATTCTGTCAACACTAAATATTGATATATTATCCTGACCATCCCTGAGTGTCTTGGAGTGGCCTGACGTTAAGGAAAAATTAATAAAAAATGACGGCAAGAGAGTACAGCAAAAGTTGTGTTTTTCACCAAGCTCAACATTCCATAGAAAGTGGGCCTGGTGCCAAAATATTTAATTTACTGATGAGATGAGTTAATTCTCTACATGGGTGGTTTCGTCCGACAACTCCAAGTGCAGAAACAAGATCAAAGAGAAAACCGAATAATTAGCTCAGTACAGGATCATTCCACTTCAACAACAAATTTATTTTTGCACAAACAAATAACAATGTTCCGTGTACCCTCCCCAGACCCCCAAAAGTGAGCCCTGTTTTTTAAAAAGGTCCCCCCGTAGCCCAATACCACCCAAAGTGTCCCTGAGTAAGAAAAAAACGCCGTGATAAACGCCCACGGAGAAGCTAGGGTCCAAAAGCTGTCTAAATTTCCCCATAGATCCCAAAAACACGACGCCATTTGCATTCTTCCAAGAGCCATCCTCCAGTGGAGCCCTGTAGCAGAAACACCCGTCTGCCCCAGAAAGCCAAAGAACAAAGGAACAACTGAATTAGGTACTCTCGGGAGCACCGAAAGAGAGTCTGGCTAACGATGAATTCGCAGCAAGTAGACCAAGTGTTAGAAAGTCATTCTCTGTGCACTTGGCTAGTGCTAGCCTGAGATATCACCAAAAACCATCTGGGAGCACTTGTTGATTGGTTCGCTGGTGTCGGAAGGTGATTGAACGGCTAGGAGTTCGCCATGTTGTTGAACTTGTTTTTGCTTTTGCTGGGATCTTCTTCTCAGGTAGCACTCTCAGCTGGTACCAATTTCTAGCATCCTTAGCCTGCAGGATGTTCTCTTCACCAGTGCATGCATTGGAAAGAAAAGATGGAAGAATGGGGGAGTGTAGGACCCAAAAGACGAAAACAACAATATGTCCAATGGGAACTAACTCTGATAGATACATCGGGTCCACATTTCGAGAAGTATGAGAAAGATATACCTATCCTGCTGGGGTAAAAGAGAGGGTGGAAAACAAGAAAGATCCCTATTATTGGGGGGATTGGGTGGGGGGAGCAGCACTCTCTAATTTAGTCACATTTTCCCATAAAACGCTTATTTTAAAAGTTATAGAGCTTCGAAATTAGCTTCCCATTAACATAACATTTAGGTGGGATGGCCATAATTCAATGATCACACAGTGTATATATTCCATAAAATATTTTAATTCACTCATTTCATTCCTAACTGGAATATAAGCATATGACGAAATAAAACTATTATGCAATCGTTTAAAACAAAATATATATATAAACTGCCCCTCAAGGAGCTGCTTCCTATAGAGGTCTGAAAGGTAGCTTGTCAGTTTAATACGTCACAGAGAAGATATGCGAGGAAGGCGAGACCTCAGCAGAAAGATAACACAAAAAGGAAACTATGATCAGTAGCCTAGCGCGTTTCGGTTAAGAAAAATGGCCACCCAATTAAGCCAAGTTAGAATAGTTGACATGGTTGTATCTAATTCCTATACGTGTTTCTATGCCCATGAAAATATCCCATCCTGATAATATTTTTCTTATATGGGAGTTTCTGTAATAAATTGTTTCTAAACTTTGAAATGGTCTTCTCCTTGTCTCATCTTTTCCACATATTTTGACAGTAACACAATGTAATAATCAGTCCTTCAATTAATTAAATTTTGTAATAAAATAACAAAATACAAAACGTATGACAGTCATTACTCTGGAAGAATGAAATGGTGTATTTCAGTATATGTTTTATTTCTGTAGCAAAACTTATGTTTTTATGGAAAAAAAAAACCGCTAAAGTTCAATATACAAAATTTGTGTTACTCAGTACTAGAAATATTTTAATCTGTGAAGGCAAAAAACGATTGGTTGTTATATCAATCTCTTGACATTATTTATAAACAACTCTTCATTTCATAAAAAAATCCAAAAGAAAGGAGAGATATTTATATTTTGCAATTAGCAGGGATTTTTTACATTAGAAACTGGGTAGCTTTTCAAACGGGAATATAAAATGTTTTGGAACAAGAAACTGTTTCTTTTGCTGTATTAATTCATTTCCTCCCACTTGAAAAAGGAAGGCAAACTGACTTTGTTAGTTACTATTATCATCTTAGTTCGGATTATTCTCGAAACGTATTAAAAAAATTAATATTCTGCATATATTGCAAAAGTCCAAAAATGCTCAATATTATCTTGTTACGCTAAAAAAAGCAAAAGTTAAATGGTTAATATAAATTATGTGCGAATCGACATTGTTCTTCAATTTCACACATTTAGTTAACGAGGTTTTTACATGTAATCTAAGCATTAATAATTAAACCATGCAAATCTTATGAGGAGGGAAATAACTCATTACTTGTCTAGGGCAACACGAATTCTTGAAACTTCTTTGAAAATAATAAACAATAAAATAGCCGAGCTCAAAGGGAACACAAATGTTTTGAGTAATTTGCTGCAGACTTATTCACTTTAATGACCCGTTTTAAAAATCTAGATGCTACAATTATTTTTTCGAAGAAATTAAAAATTAGATAATTGGCATAAAAGCAGACTATAATTTGTTTCATGCCCTTTAAAACCGAAGAATAAGTATATTTATGCACTCTCATTGGCAATTCAATTTGCAAATTTTTATGATCATTTTGCAATAGCTTTATCTCGTAAAGCAGTTTCTTTATCATTCCAGCCAAAAAAAAAGATCCCTGTTCTAGACACAATAATCCAGAAAACAATTAGCTCATCCATATGAAATGCGACTACTGAACAACGTGAGTTCATCATGACTACGTCTTTTTATCTTGCTAGATACACTGCGGCAAAATATGTAATTAAAACAATAACAAAATAAACAGTTACCTAATTACGAGTGCATTAAGACGAGCTTTTTTAAGAAATTCTGAACTAATATGCATCTTCCAGCCAACGATCTTTTGGTTACCTTAAGAGTAAAACAAAGAGCTTTGTTTTTATATTTCCTTCTTGCATTTTCCATTTCATTCTTTAATCTCCTTTTTTGTTTCTCATTTAAGTAAATTTTTACTTTAATGACATTGAGAATATGTTATTATTTCTTTTTTGTTTACATAAAAGTTTTAATGTAACAAGCTAATGATGCTTTCAGTTTAGAACATTTTTAATCGATTTTTCTGATCAACTGACAGTTGTGCAATAATGATTCATTTTCAAAAGGAAATTTAGGAAAGAAAAACTGACTTCTTAAACGTGTTTCCCTTTCAGAATAACTGCTAGAATTCATTTAAGGTCTCAAAATATTTGCCCATTTTTCAAAATAGCATTCCATTTGGACTTGCCATTGTAAACCAAAGCAAAGTCTGCGTAGTTTGACAGCAAAAATGGTAATTTTTTTAACACTTTCAAAAACTTTTCTCAAAATATTGGAAATGCAAAGTAAGGATTTCTTGAATTGTTTCCAGCATTATCGTCAGACTGTCATCTTTCCTTGCATCGTGTGAACAATCAGCTAAGGACGTCAATGCATACGAAAGCGATGTAAAAGAATCCATATTATTCGACAGTTCCACACATGCGGTAATGTGCCATGTGATTCTTGACTTTTCCTAACGGCCACGGATATGCTTATCAAAAGCTATACGTTTAAGTTTGGACAGGCTAAACGTTTAAATCTGCAACTATTAACTATAATGCAACTGGAAAAATGATGTTAGCATAACTTATCATTACTGATTGTTAAAGCAGCTCTAATTGAAAACAAAAAAAAAAGAACACAGCACATCAAATATCTACCAGATAGCCTGTATATTTTCCACACAATGTTCAGGCCCACACAAGTATCATTGCGGTCTTACAGGAGAGGAAGACTCCACAGAGAATGAAACTAATGAGAAACATTTGCGAAAATTTCTTCGTGAAAGGGAGAGCGTTAAAATAAACCAAGAGTGTTTAGTCTAATCAAGAATGTTTAGACTTGTTTTTGTAGTTACCGGCCACACTAAAGCTTTCCTTCCTAGAAGGATAGCAAGATTCTCTTATCCATTTCATAAGGCTTGCAGGTTTGAGTGTCATGTATTGACTATCTCACTGCGTAATAATTACTTGGTTTGTATTCATGGCTAGAGATATACACGAGTCTAGTGTTGCTTTACATTAATTACTTTAATATTAAAGATTGCTTCGGAGTGAATTAAATGTTATATGTTGTTTGTAATAAAAGAGAAAATTTAATGAAGTGTTAGTGTCTCATTCTGTAGTAATTCATTTCCTCCCACTCGAACAAGGAAGAGAAGCTGACTTTGTTAGTTACCATTATCGTCTTAGTTCGGCTTGTTCTCAAGGTAGCGACTGACCATGAAGAAGAGAGAACGATTGTTCTTTCGAGAATATCCAACTCGACTGCTGAATCTGAGACTGTATGCATCGGCTGAGGATTTAGTCATTATATTTGATGCACAACGGAGTAATCTCACTCTGCTTGAATGTATAAAAATACATGTAGCAAGATTGTGTTGTCATAGCAATGTACTTATTTAAAGGCGGAGTTGAAATAAGGGTGTGACAAAATAATGGGCATAAATCTGGAGCAATACCTTTGAGAAATATTTATAACGGTTAATAAGAACTGATTGATATTTATTTACTTTGAATAACTAATGGGAATAACCATTCTTCTAATCAGGGACGGGTCTAGGAGGGGCAAAGAGGTTATGACCCCCTCCCACTCGAGAATGCTAGTAACGGTAATGGAGCTAAAAGTTATTAAACTTGTGCAACCCCTAATCTAGAAAAATATCGTGGTGGGGAGGGGGAAGCCAAGAAACAAAATCGAACCGGCAAAAGTGTAACGGGGGGGGGGGGTTCAAGGATGCTCCCATTTTGGAATAACATGCATCCCCCTGATGCTACAGTTGGTTAGGCGAGAGCCATGTTCTGCACACATAACCTGTCAAGGGTCTGTCGGACTGCGGGACTCAGTTTGGGTGAGGCTTCTTAAACTTAGCTTTATTGCGTGTTTTGATTTCTGCCAGTGCCATTTTATTTTATGTAAAATACGAGTAGGGAAACGAAAACGCTGGATCTCACGATACAACAGGGGAAAGAATACAGAATACTCTACTCTACTACCTTACGTAGACATGGAGAGGGAGCGAATGCTAATAGAGGGGAGGATGATTGCCCTATGAGTGAAGACGCTGGTGATACGACTTTCGCGACCCGACTAGCTGCATCAAAAGCACTGTCTGTGAGATTGGGTATGTCTGGGGAGGGGAATGAATGTCAAATAAAGCAGATGGAGATCCAACTTAGGAGGGAAGAGAGAGAAGATATGATAAGGGAGAAAGAAAGATAAGATAAAATAAGAGAACAAGAAAGGCAATATAAGAAGATTATGATGGAGGAATTAGACGGAGCTCATGCATTGGAGTCGCCTAAATTGCGATTCAGGTGAGACAGCTCAGCCTCGGGCAACGATTTCACAGTCTTGGTTATGGAAGGTGCCGACCCCGATATTAGGGAATTGGATAGGCTGCATTGGTATTCGTAGCTACTAAAGCATACAATGGGCAAGCTACGCAAGAGGTTGGTGAAATGGCTTTTCTTTTCCAGCAAGTGAAGGCAATTTATGAGGCTGATCATGTACCTGCCTCCATAAGAGGAAAACTGTTGGCACCACTATTAGGTGAGACGTTGCGGCCTATTATCGCCCAACTACCACCAGCAGAGACAGGAGATTACGATGAACTGAAAAAAATAATCTTACATCAGTGTCGACTGACAACCACAGAATATCACAGGCGGTTCGAACAGCCAAAAAAAAAGGGATAGCGAAAGCTCTGCGGAATTTTCTGCTAGACTCTCTGCTCTGCTTTCACATTACTGGGATAGCAGAAAAATTAAAGATTTTGAGGAGTGTAAAATTATCATGTGTGTGATAAGATCAAACGGGAACTGCCGGCAGCCACAAGACAATTTGTAATACAGAGAGCAGCTGATGGATGCTAAAGCCTCTAGAGTTAGCTGATATAGTGGAGCTGCATTTAGATAGCTGTCTAGAGTCAGGAACTGGTAAAACACGGTTGAGTCACAATGTTCGAGAAATGGTAAACCATGAATCGAGTTTTAATGAGAACAGTGGGAATGGCAGTGCCGCTAACTGTAGAGAAAATGAGAGACCCAAAGAACGGAAACCACTTCGAAAAAGGAAAGAACGTTCCAACTGTGGGGAATATAATCATTTTGCTCGCGAATGTCCACATAGGAAGAAAGAAACAATTACTGTTTCTTTCTTCCTATGTGGTACGAAGGATAACCATCGCAGAGGATGAGGATGATGATAGGAGTGATGAGGAAAGGTGTGATTTAGTTGCAGCTGGGGTCACTGCATGAGTATTTACAGAGGTAAGAGATGGTTTGGAATGGCAAAACGAGAAGTCTCGACAGCAGTGTGAACTAAAAAATCGCTCTTGAAGAAAGTTCCCATTTTATGTTGGGGGGGGGGGGGGGGCAAGTGATCAGTGCTCTGCTGGATACGGGGGCATAAATAAATCTAATTCGCCAGAAACATGTGCCAGTAGCATGTAGGCAACCAAGTGGAAAAATGCTTCTCAGGTCTGCCTTTGGGAACAATCTCATACTACCACTAAACAACATCCCTATTTCGGTCCAGGCTGATTCTGATAATGTGAATATCGTTCAATCTCAGAGTTAGCTGCCGAAATCATTCAACAGACACTTAGTTGTGAAATAAGTCTATAGACAGAGCAAAATCCCAACGGAGATGTGCAGATGGTACTTGAGGTGATAGGGGAGTGTGGGGAGGCGGAATTATTCTGATAATTGCAGACCCGTGATACACGTTGGAAAGCGTTCAACAGGATGCACGAAAAGGGAAGAATTCCTACTATTTCAAAGATGGATTTTTATACCATTCTGATCGGATCCTAAGAGAGAGAGAGTACAGTCGCTCAAAAAAGTATCCGAACACTACGTTTGATTACAGAATTCAAAAAAATATCTAGCAACGATTTTTTTAGAAATTAGTGATCTGGCAACCTTCGTGTCACGTGACACGTAGGTTGCCAGATCACTAATTTCTAAAAAAAACGTTGCCAGATATTTTTTCTGAATTCTATAATCAACCGCGGTGTTCGGATACTTTTTTGAGCGACTGTACATCAGCTGGTGTTAGCCTTAGAACGAAGGACCCAAGAAATAGTTTTGACCCATTCTAGCCTTTGATAAGGTCATATAAAGCTACGTAAATCACTCGAAACATTGAAATATTTCATCTATTGAGCGATGTTCGAGAATATTGCAAACATTGTAAGAATTGTCAACTACAGACGGCTTATAAAAGGTTCGAAAAGTTACTTTTCATGCTAGTAACTCGGCCTGAGCACCCCTTCCAGGTTGTGAATATTGATATTATTGGTTCGGTATTTCCAGAGTCAAGACAGAAACATCAGTCCATATTGTGCTTACTGGATCAGCATACCAGATGACCTGAGGCCACTTGCCTTTCACCGATAACTGCTGAGGTGACGTGTGAAGAACTACTCCAAATATTTTCTACAACCAGGGTACCTCATGTGATAGCCAGCGACAGAGGACCGAATTTCACATCTAATTTCATGTAAGAATTCATCCAGAGGATTAATAGCATCACCACGTTTCTCTACTCCAGCACATCCCGAGTCAAATGGCTTAGTTCAATGCTGGAACCAGGTGTTGAACGCTATGATGCACCATCTAATCCGAGAAAAACCTCGGGATTGGGCATCTGCCCTTTCTCTTATGGGCCTATAGAGAAGTGCCCAATGCCACCACCGGCATTGCCCCCCTTTCATTTACAGTAAGGAAAAGACTTACTGGTCCTCTGTCCATTTTGAAGACCACATGGACTGGGGAGATTTATGTACCAACCGGTCTGATCCCCTTGGAAGCACAGCAGAGTAGACTCTCTCTTATGCGGTCTCGGCTCAACCGGCCTCCGCTTTAAATGGTCGTTCCAAGAAGTGGAAGGCAAGTCGTCGCTTGTTTTGTTTATTTCCTTCAGTTCCAAGAAGCGGAACAAGTCGACGCGTGTTTTGTTTATAGTATAGTACATATTTGCTTCAGCTCCTCTTTGTGAATATTACAGTGTATTGTGTGTATACAGGAGTGTGTGTTGTGATCTATTAATTATTGTATCGTACAAAATGAGTGGGTGAAAACGTAAGCGTGATGTCGTTTGGATAGAGATGAAATTAAAAGCTTTAGACGTATTGACAATGGTGATCCAGTAAAGTATATTTGTGATAAATTAGGTTTTGGTAAAAGCACGTTAAATGACATGGAATGATGATGAGAAGAATACAATGAATGATGATGAGAAGAATAGAATGAATGATGAATGAGAAGAATAGAATGATGATGAGAAGGAATAGAAAATCTTTACAAGTTTTTTGTACTCAAGTCGAGTCTGGTTCATGCAAGAAGAGTGTCGAAAAGGGAAAGCCAATCAAGTGGGCCAATCTTGAGAGAAAAAGCATTAATCCTTCATTCTAAAATAAATAATGGGGGAGATTTTTCAGCAAGCGAGGGATGGCTTTCTCACTGGAAAAAACTGCATGGTGTTCATTACTTGGTGTTTGCGGCGAGAAGTTGTCAGCTGATCCTTTAGCAGCAAAGGAATTTTCAGAAAAACTTTTAGTGCTTATTGAAGAAGAAGGCCTCTGCGTAAAACAAATCTACAATGTAGATGAGACTAGGTTAAATTTTAAATTTCTTCCAACGAAAACATTTGTGACAGCGCAAGAAATCTCAGCATCAGGATTTAGAACAAACAAAAAAAGAATCACTGTGGCTGTGCGTACAAATGCTGCAGGTACGGACAACTTCCTCTTCTTGTAATTGGGAAATCAGCAAAACCCCGAGCATTCAAGCATTTAAATTTAGTTGCTCTACCAGTTTACTACATAGCTCAAAAGTGTGCTTGGATAGGTTCATATTTGTTTAAAAAAATGGTTCTTTACAGAATTTGTTCCAAAAGTAAAAAACCACTTGACAAGTCTTAAAATGCCTGTATAAGCCTTACTTATTCTCGACAATGCCCCAACACACCCAAGCGAACTCATTTCTGACAGCATAAAAGCCATGTTTTTGCCACTTAATGTAACATCTTTAGTGCAACCAATAGATCAAGGTATGCTTGTTTAAAAAGTTAAAAAATAGCTAGTTTAAAAAGGCGATACAGAAAAAAAGCTTCCTTCCGAAATTCTACAGCAAACCGAAAATGACGGAATAGGACTTTTAAATGCATTGAAAACAATAAATATCAAGGATGTGATCTACATGTTGGCAAGAGCTTTTGGAGTAATGCTTCGTGCGATGTTTGTGTAGCCATGGAGAAAACTTTGGTCTAAAGTTGAAAATTGTGTAGAATGTACACAGACGACAACACGAAAGTATCGAATGATCCTGCGCCTGCCGACGCTATGACGGATAATGACAATATTTCGCTGTTTAATCACTTTAAACTGCTACCTGGATGTGACACACTTGAAGAAGATGACACTGAAAGATGGTTAAAAGGTGATGAACAGTTGGAAAATGAAACACTGAATGATGACGAAATTATCAATGCAGTATGCCAAGAAGAGAACGGAGAAGAAGCGGAGAATGAAGAAGAAGAGAAAGAAAACGAAGAAGGGAAAGTTCACCATATTGAAGGAAAAGAAGCTTTTGATGTTGTAGTAAGATACTGTGTGTGAACAACAACAGGCCTCATCTGCCACTGATGTGATGTTTATTAAAAAATGGCAAGTTTCTGCAGGTAAAAAAGTGTTAAGTTCAAAGAAACAAAAGACAATCATGGAGGTTTTCAAGTGAGTGTGAGTAAATTGTTAATATTGCATATACCGTATTTGCCGGCGTATAGGACGCACCGGCGTATAAGACGCACCCACTTTTTTAGACACATTTTTAAGGGGAAAAAATTTCCACATTGTTTCATGAATTTCCATAAAGATTTACTGTACTCATTTTATAGTTATTTATGTATACAAAAAATGTAACTAGGGAACATTGTAGTTAGGTACCTTTTAATGTTCATCCTCAAAACCCAGAAATTCATCTCCAGAACTAAATGAAAAACCACTTGAAGCCTCTTTTTCAGAAAACTGAGTCTTCGTATAACAAATCATCCTCTGTGCCATCAAGTGAGTCACTAATACCACATTTCTTAAATGACTTTACAATTGTCTCATGTTTCACAGCATTCCATGAAGTTTTGACCCATTCACAAATCTGCAAAATGCTAGGTCTCTTCCTTCTTCCTGATGGTGTCACTTCAAAATCTGTAGACTGCATCCAACTGTTCCATTTCTCCTTCATGAATCCTTTAAATGGTTTATTAATGCAGACATCTAAAGGTTGAAGCTGGCTCATTAGTCCGCCTGGAATTACAGCTAACTGAGTTTTCAGTTGGTTGATTTTATTTTTTACAGCTTCTGTTCTATGACTCCGAAATTGATCCCATACTAGCAAGGCAGGTTTCTTTAACAGTCCACCAGGACGCCTAGACCACACATTGTCTATCCACAACTTCATCCCCCTTCATCCATCCAGCCCTTAGGATGAACGTGCACAAACACACCTTTAGGCAGTTTTTCCTTGGGCAAGGTTTTCCTTTTGAAAATCAAAAGAGGCGGCAATTTTGTTCCATTGCCACAACAAGACAACACGACTGTGTAATGCGTTTTCTCATGTCCACAAGTTTTAACAATAACACTTCTTGCACCTTTGGAATCTACTGTTTTGTTTGAGGGTACATCGAACGTCAGTGGGACCTCATCCATGTTTCCTATTTGTGAAAGTTCAAAATTTCCACTTTTTCTTGCATTAATGACAATTTTATGAAACTCGATAATCTTGTCTTCATATTCTGTTGGCATCTTTTGTGCTATTTTTGTTTTAGTCCGATACGTAAGCCATTTCTCTTCATGAATCTAGAACACCACGAGGTTGATCCTGTAAAATCAGCGATGCCTCTGTTAGTAGCTATCACTCTTGCTTGTTGAATAGTCATTTTTGTGGAAACTGAAAATCCCGAGCTTCGGTGGACTAATAACCAAGTTTTTAATTCTTCTTCTAGTTCCGGCCATTTTGGAATTCCATGTCGCAGATTATGTTTACTACGCATAGCTTTTTTGTGGTCTTCTTCCTGTCTTCTCCAAGTTCTTATCATCTTTTCTGTTGGCGGTGATCCCAAATTCCTCTCTGCTGCCCTGTTTCCGTGTTCTTTAGCATACTCAATCACTCGTAGCTTGAATGCAATATCATAGCAGAATCTGCTTTGTTTTTGAGCCATGTTTCGCAGCAAAACATGGGAAAGCTTCTTCGGTACTAAAAGTTTACGTTTTGGTTGCCTTGAGGCGCTGTAATCGGTAACGAAGCGCCATGCTCGCGCTTTTCGAAAAAATATGCCGGTGAAATGTGATCACACATGCGCACATTGGATGAATCGTAACCTTGAGATGTCAGTGGATCTGAACTCTATTTTACTGGAATGCTGCCTCTGTCAGTAGTGAAGCATAAAATACATCACGCAACTTATTATTTTGACAGAACAAAAAAAAATATGGAAACGATTTATTTGAAACCACTGTTTCACAAAAGGACAAAATGCAAAAGAATACTTATATATGTATATTGATATAAACCAAAAGTTTTAGACTGAAATTTCAACTCATAATTTTGATTACCGGTACATAAGACGCACCCCATATTTTAGGCGTATTTTGATGGGGAAAAAGTGCGTCCTATACGCCGGCAAATACGGTAAATAAAAAAAAATACCCCCTCAAGCAGCTGCTTGCCACAGAGGTCTGACAGGAGCCTGTCAGTTTATATGCCATAGTAGAAGGTCTGTGAGGATGGCAGGACCTCAGCAGAAAAACAACACACACATCCATGCCTTATCCGGGCTCGAACCCAGGTCCCTCAGATCAGTAGCTAAGCGCGCTAACCACTCATTATTTATTAAAATAAGTACAGTCAGTATTTTTGCAATTTGACGTTTTTATTTATTTTCTGACACAATTTTCGGATTAACCGGCCTTTCGTTCATCCAACCAGGAGTCCGGCCCCGTAAGGGCCGGATAAGAGGAAATTTACTGTACATGCTAAATTTAAAAATGCGGTTGGAATTAGCAGCAGAGGAGGCTGCATTGGTGGCAGCAAAACAACAGAAGAGTTATGCAGATTACTATAATAGGTGATCTCGCCACAAGGAATTTAGTACTGATGAGCAGGTATTAGTACTTACATCAGATTCGAGCAACAAACTTTATGCTAGATGGACAGAATCAGCCCAGATTGTTTCAAAAACTTAAGCTTATACTTGCAGAAACTAACTTCCTGATGGGGGGGGGGATTCGAACGATACATGCTAACAAGATCGGAAAATATAAGTTGCAAGTGTCTAGTTTAGGGGCAATGAATAAGGAGTAGAATGGGAGTGCCACTAACTATACAAGGTGTTTCAAAGCTCTCTGTATAAATTTGGGAATAGGAGATAGAGAACACCCATACAAACCTTTTTCATCTATGAATGTATGTCCGCTGATGTAACCCTTCAGTACTAGAGGGCGCTGACAGAAATATCGGTGGAGCTGGTACGAAACGAATGGAAGCAAATGTGAACAACATGTTTATTTAAAAAAGGTGCGGAAAGTTGTGACAGGCAACAGCATTGTATGCATGACAACGTCGAAGCATTGATTGCCGTACATGTTGAAAGATTCCCTGAATTTCGCGAACAGTTGCAGCGGTGACAGTGATTCTTGCGACGAGGTCTTCATCTGAGTCAATGGAAGTCTAGTACACGAGGTTCTTCATTTGTCCCCAGAGGAAAAAAATCGATACATATTAAATCGGCATTTAAATGTCCACATAGGAAGAAAGAAACTATTACTGGGGTATGAAGGGTAACCACCATAGAGTTGTGATGGTGTTAGCCAACGATACTCTTATTCACCTCTCTGATGTTCTGCCAATAAAAGGAGTATTTCAGTCTTTCGAGTGATTTGCACAACTTTAGATGACCATCCCATAGGAAAATTCCTATCACAAGGAAAGGGGATCAACTGAAGTTCAGTTCAACAGAAATGACCAATTTGGATCTCATTCACCAGAGAGAGAGAGAGATTGAGGGGTTACTGTGGAAATATACCTCAGTTTATGCCAGAATTCCAGGTAGAGCAAGGTGTAAGAAACCAATTGGTTCAATCAAAGTCAAAGAAGGGTTCAGAAATTTACCCTTACAGAATTCCCATTGCTTTGCAGAATGAAGTCGACAAACAGATCGAGGAGCCGTTGGAGCTTGGATTTAAAGAACCATCGTATAGCGAATATGCTCATCCAATTCTACGTGTAGCAAAAAGAGATGGGGTCAGTGCAGCTATACGCAGACTTTCGACACTTAAATATTGGAATAGAGATGCATGCTTTCCCCATGGCTAACCCTACAGAGTTCCTATATCAAATGGAGAAATTCAAATTTATTTCTGTTCTCCATCTAAACAGGAACCACAGGTGACAGCCAGCGATAGAGGACCGAATTTTACATCTAATCTCATGCAAGAATTCATCCGGAGGATAGGGGCATCACCAAGTTTCTCTACTTTATATATTGAAGATTATGGCAAATCCTTCTGTATGGAAAGTGTTAATATCTCACTGTTTTTTCACTCACCGGGACACCTCTCTTTTGTTGCTATCTTATGCAACCACGACAATTCCCGGTTCCGTCTCACGACACTACCTGGTTATGAAAAGCCGTGCTTATCTAGAGCCGGGGGCAAAGAGTACGCCATGTAGACGCACCTCAACCCCGGCCTCACATGGCAGCAGTCCTATAAAAGGAAAGCTAACCACCGGAAGAAACCTAACTTTAATCTGTTCCCCAGTTAACCATGAACAAGGATATATAGATCCAAGTTCGCTCGGCTCCCGGGGTGGAGACTCTTAGTAAGGCCCAGACTTTGGTGAGGGCTCGACCTACTGGGGCACAAATCTTTTCAGAAGAGCCCTCGGACTGCTCACCCAGAGCACTTGATAGGTGAGATCTCAGACACCGTCACCATCCAACCGGACACGGAACCGGTCGGCGGCATCGTCGACCTCGGTTGGTCTTGGCTATGTCTAACCGGTGCCGCCTCGTCGGTCGGCATAGCCTTCGACCAGGTTGCTGGGCCCGAAGCCCCCCCCCCCCACCACCACCACCACGCCAAGGTGGTCCGCTATCGGGGGGGGGGGACTCACCGGGACAATGAATCTCTTTTGTTGCAATCTTATGCAACCACGGCAATTCCCGGTTCTGTCTCACGACACTACCTGGTTATGAAAGCCGTGCTTATCTAGAGCCGAGGGCAAGGAATACGCCCTATAGGCGCACCTCAACCCCAGCCTCACATGGCAGCAGTCCTATAAAAGGGAAAGCTGACCACCGGAAGAAACCTTACTTTAATCTATTCCCCAGTTAGCCATGAACAAGGATATGTAGATCCAAATTCGTCCGGGCTGGAGACTCTTAGTAGGACCCAGACTTTTGTGAGGGCTCTGGCTTACTAGGAGCCAATCCCGTTCTGCCGAGCTCTCGAACAGCTCACCCAGAGCTCCTGATAGGTGGGTCTCAGACGCTGGCCCGACCAACCGGCCAGAGAACCGGTTGGCAGCATCTTCGACCTCGGTTGGCTTTGGCAATGCTCCAGCCGGGGACCCAATCCGGCTGGCAAAGCCTTCAGCCGGTTTGCTGGGCCCTAGCCCCCCCCCCCCCACCACCACCACCACGACAAGGTGGTCCCCTATTGGGGGGGGACTCACCGGGACAATTGCAATGGAAGGTTTTGCCCTTTGGGCTCCGTTGTTCTGCTGCCATATTCCACCGGAAAGATTCCAGGATTAATAAATTGCTATCCAACCATAATGAATATACTCCTGCTTATCTCAATTACATCATTGTTTACTCAGAGTCCTGAGAGAAGCACAAGGATTATCTTAGCGGAATATTAAAAGAAACTGATTACACTGACTTTGTAATTAATTTAGGTAAATGCCGTTTTGGACAATCTAAAGTGAGATATTTAGGACACATAGTTGGTTCTTATACCCATGCGCCTGACCCTGCCACATTGAAGCAATTAAAAAAAAATGACCAGTCCAAGAACAAAAAAGGCTATGAAGTGTACTGGGCTCTGTGGTTACTATACAAGTTATATCTCAGACTTCCCCAATACTGCTCGATCTTTGATGGAACTGACATGGAGGCCGATCCTAATGTCACCCGCAACTTTTTCCTCTTCGAGGCATACGGTATGAACTTAAAATGTTCCGCGTTTACTAAAATAATTATCTTATCTAGAACTGCATGTCAATAGCTTGATGATCTGACTTCGAAATTTAATGCCTTCAAACAAATATTTTTGAAAGAGTGGCCGAAAGAAGATTTTAGATTCGAACCAGGAACAATCTACAAGCTAGCAATACGCAGTTCCGTATTCTCTAACTGTAGTTGCGACGAGTAAGAGATTTCACATGATTGACCAAGACCCAATTTTTGTTTGAACAATAACAAAAATTTTGAATTTATTTAAATTCAACACTTAACAAAGTTCCACCACTGGCTTATAAAGGTGGATGATTTTACATTACAATTAATTGACAAAGTACTCACTCCACTCAGTTAAGCTTAAGTTCGAACAACATTCAAACAAAATAATGAAAATAAAACTTAAAAGTGAAAGTGACAACAAGCAGAGTAAGTTAAATTAAAATAACTCTACCATTTTGAAGTTTCTCCGGAACGAGAACTGTATTCTGCTAAGTTATTGTGATGTGCACACGGCGTAAATTTTCATGAAGCACCCACTCCAGATTTCTCTGATCGTGGTTTTTCCCAAGCAAAGCAAATTTCTTTAAATTTCGCCTAACGTATTTAGGTAAAAGTTTATCATCTCACTAATTTAAGAGATGTCTAATTTAACACTTTCCCTCCCTAAATCATGGCCTAAAAGTCAGTCCAGTGAATTTCACTAAAGTTGGACTTAGCAAAGATAGCAAAAGAAAGATAGAAAAAGACCAAACCCTGGTCTGTTAGTCTGATCAACCCACACCGAACTGTTCCTCCCGGGTCGAGCGTGACAATATCTTTCTGGCAACCCTGGGAACTCTCGACCAAAAAGGGCCAATCAGAACCGAGCCCTGGGCAAAACCCGACTCCATTTCCATATTTCACAAGTGAGATGGAGCTCTGCTGCCAGCCAGCACTTTAATTCCTCTCGCAGGTCAATGTCTGCTTTTTGGGCGAGCTGAAATTGTTTCACAAGACACCTCTCGTCTCCGTACATTAGTCAAGTTTCCTCTCGGCAACCAATGTAAACAGATGAAACGGAACCCTGAATGTAATTCGCAACGGAGATGTTGCACCCATTAACCTCCGAAGACATCTCCAGACACAAAGTGGTTGCATCAGGATAGAAATGAAATACAGTATATAAAAAATTTAAAATCAATAAAATCAATAAAATCAATAGGTCTGCGACCTATCATTCCTCCCTTCTTAAAAACAAGCCAACACCCTGTGTGTCGTCACTTATTACATTCCGAAATGAAAATTTTGGAGTGGTACCAGGTTTTGAATTTTCGAATAATTCTCTCCATCACAACAATTTTCTGGTTTTCTTTCAAAAAAAAGCAACATAAAATTTTGTTGAACTGGTGCTTTCGATTAGAGAAGAATTCCCAGTTTCTTCACGTATCACACAATATTTTCTTCAACATTTAAACACCGGAAACAAAAGAAAAATGAAAAGCGTGAGTAGAATAATTCCATTCATATATATAAACACATAAAATTACTCTTAATATCTATTTGTTTATGACAAAATATTCAATGCAAATGTTTAAAACATGGTAACTAACTCTATATATCAATGTCAACTTATAAGCAGAATAATAGCATGTTTATGATAGATGGCAAGATAAATATTGATTACAAGATATAATATACTTTTAATTTACACATCGTAAATATTCGTAATATAATATATAGGACAACTTAGATTTGTCTGATCTTACAAGCAGAAAAATCATCTCTCTTCAACTTAGAATAACCCACATCAACCATCTTTCCTAGTTTCCATATTCTCAAAATTATCATTAAATTTCAAACTAATACATCGTTAAAAGAAAACAAATCAGTGCACATCTTTCTTATGAGGATACCAATGTTCTGTCAAAAATTCTAAAATTTATGTGTTATGTTTACCCTGTTTCCCAAAAAAAAATCTTTTAACTTTATAGCCAGAAAAGAAAAGTGGGGACGGAAAGATTCCACTTCCAGGACTACCATAGAATGATAGCGGGTCCTTCCGTCTTCCTCCCCTGTCCAGACTAGCATCCCATGTCAAAGGGTAAACACAGTTTGCTAAACATCCGTCTGAACCCATGCAGTTTGGGCTTGCTACATGTATAGGGAGACGTCTCCAATCAAAAATGAGCTTGAACATCTGTAAGCGAAACTAGTGAGTGGATTCAAATCCTTACTCATCTTTATCATCCTCACACTCTTCTACCAGAGTTAATTGTCATCACCCCTTTCACCGTCACAGAGACCATTTGATATGGGCCATCGATGTGGTCGGACTTCCACAATCATCCGGCAAATTTATACTCACCCCCTAAGTCGTGTTATTCCCATGTGTTGAATCCTCCAAGAAAGAAGATAAACAAAAATTAATTTCCTTAGAAAAAGAGAGCGAAAGAGTCCTCTTCTAAGCTACTATAAGGCATCATCACAGTCGAAACCTTATTTCTATTGGCACTGAGCCAAAATTTGCTCCTAAACTTCACAGCTAATCGAGATGCAGGCAAAGTTCAATTCTTTCCGCACCCGTTACGTCATCTCCGTAGTTTCCGTTCCTTACTCTCTCCTCAGCCACGGGGCTGCTGCAGAGTAATACGATATACCGCAAGTTTACTGACTGACCTGTGCTCTTATCTCGAAGTTGGATCTACGTTCTCTTCATAGACTAATAACATAAATTCAACTCTCCAATATAAATCACTGTCATACACTTTAAACAATTTCTTTAGTTAAAATACTTATTTAACTTTGAGGACACACCACATCTCTGACATTCCTCCACTAACTCAAAACAAATGTTTACATAATTTCCAAAATGTTTAATCAATTTCTACTTAAAAAAAATTCTACCCTTAGTTACAAGTTAATATATTCTTTGACAGTTCTGGCACTTCACCCATTTTTCTCCAGAGACCCTTTCTGTCTCCGTAGATAATTCTTGTTTGCTCGGCTCCTTGCACATCCACAAGAAAATATTAGCCACAGTTTTTTCTCGCAGTTGAAGAAATAGAAGAAGGGAAATTCTGACTAGTTAGTCCAGATGCACCGGGCCCTGGCTCAAGTGAACTAAGAGTCAGAATGGAAGATTTCACAAGTTGGAAAGAGCTTCTTTTTTTTTAGAAGTGGAACCTAAACAATTAGAGAGAAAGTTCATAGTGAAAAGATATAGTCCTTTTTCTGGTTTTCTCTGAAGTTCTCTAATGCTCATTCAATCGATCTCATTCACGCCATAGCGGAACGACATTCTTTATATGTGCATTCTTCCAGGTTCCGATCACATTGTATATTTTCTTCTGAAGATGCCAATTCAATTTCTTCGGGTAATTTCTCTTCTGAAGCAAGCAGTATCATGGGTTGTGCACTAGAGGATTCTTCAAAGTCGGCTTCTTCGTGAACTTGTGAGTTCTCACTTTCTAACCAATCTTCGAAGCATTGTAGAGATTGAACTCTTCCGAAGGCATCCCTAGGTCGTAGATTATATCTAGACGTTTGTCGTGTCTCTGTTTCTACAACTTTGGGTATAGTCTGTGAACTCTGGTCTTTTCCAGAATATTCATCCCTTTGCAATAGTGTTAGTGGTATCTTAACAGGTAAGGATTCGATTGATTGTTCCTCCGTCATTACAGGTTGTTTTCTCTGTCGTCCTCCATACGTTGTAATGTGAAATCCTTCATCCTCTGCTCTGTCTACTTCTTCCCAAATTTGATCGATGCGATTCTTAATTATTAGTTCCCTTTCTGGCAATCTGGGCAAAGTTTTGGATTCCTCTTCACCTACAAATTCCTCAAATGGTCTGTGTATATTTGCTTTAAACAAACGATCCACGTGTACAATCTTCACTTTTTTCGGGTCGCGAATCAAAGAAATCTCAAACGTGACAGGTGAGAGCTGTTTTGTGACCCTGTATGGTCCACTGGACAGTCTCGCTAACTTCTTACTTCGTCCTGGTTTTACTACTGGGGTATATAGATAAACTGAGGAACCTAATTTTATCTGCTTATCTTTCGCTATCTTACTTCTTTGCAAATGTTGTTTTTCAGACGCTTGTTCAAGATTTTCTTTCACAATTTCATATGCACGTTGCATCCTTCCCACAAATTGTTCCGAATAGTTTTGAACATCTGCATACGAAAATTGTGGTGGGGTTGTGTGTTGTAATTTAAAATCATCTGCAGACAGAGGCTTAACTCTCTTGTTTCTACATTTGGGAACATCAGTGTGTCTAACTTTGACTGGTTCAACAGTTACCAGTTTAGATCCCTTATTTAACCACACTGTTTCGGAAGAAAGGTTTGCTACTCTAACACTCAATGTACCATCAGCGTTAAGAGTATTCACTGATCTAGCGACACAGAAATCTTTGAATCGATTCTGTTCATTGGGTTGAACTAGAACAATGTCTTTACTTTGAAAAGGATATATGTCTTCAAGCTGGACAGAAATTATCCTTTCGGTTCTAGGAAAAATTCTTTCCTTTCTTATAATCCTAGCAAATTTTTCCTTTTTAGGTACAGTAGAAATACAATTTACATGAGCACCTCCATCATTCATTTTCCTTTTGACTGTGTTCCCAGTTACTGTTAAAATTCCTCTTCCCACATCAAAATTAAATCGGTGATGCCTTAACAAATCTATCCCAAACAGAGTATTGTACTGTTTACTCATTTCCTGTCGTGTCACAAAAATCGGATACTTGAAAGATTTGCCAGAGAGTTCAAACTGGATTTCATAGCATCCTTCAATCGGTAAAGATTCACCAGTTATTCCGAATATTTTAACATCTGTTTGTATCCGTCTCACTGGCATTTTAGCACAAACTCTTTTAAATGTTCTCATATTCATGAGAGAAACCGACGCTCTCGTGTCAACGAGTATGCGAAGGGGAACATTCCCAGATGATCCTTTCACAATGGGAAGATGTGAATCATGTTTTGTTGCGATGAACCTAACTGCAGGGAAATTTATTATTCCTTTCTCTGGAGCCGATACGCCCTGCTTTGTTCGACTCCCTCTGCGTTTAAAGGATTAGAATTAGCATTTGTGCACCTATCGATTTGATAGTTCATTTGTTGGTCTGGATCATTCCTTGCAATGGGAAATTTCCTATCTCCTCTCGTTTTTGGCACACAAAATCTGGGATTTTCTCTACTTTGTCCAAATACCGAAATTTGAGGAGGCACATTACGATTTCTGACTTCAGGAAATTTTGGGTTAATTCTTTTTGTACAATTCCTCGCAATATGCCCCTTTCCACGACAAGAAAAACAAACTGTCTGCGAGTTTGTCCATCTTGGAGTTTGTCGGGGAGAGTTTCTCCCAAAATTAACTCTCCTGCGAAAAACTTGAGGTTCCCCTCTTTCTGACTGCTTACTACAGAAAGTTTCTTTTACTTGTGTCTGGGGGATGTATGTATTATGATTTCTATATTCCCCAGGGGTAGTTTTCGAATCTACTGCATTAATTCCCATGTTCTGAATCTGTTCGGTCAAAAGTTGAAGTGTTTTATCCGTTTTATCACACTTGTACCTCAGTTCCTCCATAATTACGTATATTGACTCGGAATCATTTACATTTTTATTTCCCTGTATTGCATTTACTTCTCTCGTTTTGGACATTAACAAATTATTTTGTTGTTCCTGCACAGCAAAATCTAGAGCTTGATCAAAATTAAGGGGATTCCTGCTCAATACAGGTCGTTTGACTTTATCCGAAAGTCCCGCGACAAATTGACATAAAAGTGTTTGATCTCGAAGCGTTTTCACTTCCTGTGATTCCTCCGATTTTTGTGGCATATATTTATGCACCAAAGCTCTCAATCTAGTGGAGTACGTTATCACATCTTCCTGAATAGTTTGTTTTGCTGTGGTGAACTTATGAAGTCTCACCGAAAGAGGTTCCTTTGCATCGAATCTATCTATTACACACTTCTGAAAATTTCCCAATTGTGTTTCTTTCCTGAGCTCAGAAGATCAGTTAAAAATTCCATCGCCTTTCCCCTGAATTTAGATTTTATAACGGTTAATGCGACCTGATTCGACCATCCTGCGATTTTCGACACTTCTGACACAGTTTCGAAAAATTGTTCAGCCGTCCCGCCAGGATCTGTGGCATTATAGACAGGAACCAAATTAATGAATCCGGCAATGTTCGCAAAAGAGTTTTGGGCACTGTTGTTTCCATTGTTCGCACTAGGGACTTCCTGGGTTTCTATATTAATCGTGGGAGGGTCTGATGTTTCGGTCGTGGTGGGTGATGAAGCTTGTGCCATTTTTTTTTTCAAAATTTTACACACTAAAACTTATTTTCTACTTTACAACTAAAATTTAGTACTTAATATGCTAAACTTTTCTTAAAATCTTTTTCTCAGCATTAACATGAGCTGGGAATAATTATATCTTAACTCTAATCAACTTAATCAGAATTGGAAACAAATTCAATACCCTTAATGCAAATTGATTGTTGTCACTTTCTAACAGAATTATCTTACTTTAATATACTCTTGATACACTTGATTTCTCATAAATATTCCAATTTTTCGTCACAACAAAAGTTTGAGATTATTTATCAATTTAATAATCTATTTACCTCTCTACTCAACCTGGTTCTTTTTAATAATCGTTTATCTCCACTCAACCTGGTCCTGTCGCAAGGACGCCAGTTTGTCACCCGCAACTTTTTCCTCTTCGAGGCATACGGTATGAACTTAAAATGTTCCGCGTTTACTAAAATAATTATCTTATCTAGAACTGCATGTCAATAGCTTGATGATCTGACTTCGAAATTTAATGCCTTCAAACAAATATTTTTGAAAGAGTGGCCGAAAGAAGATTTTAGATTCGAACCAGGAACAATCTACAAGCTAGCAATACGCAGTTCCGTATTCTCTAACTGTAGTTGCGACGAGTAAGAGATTTCACATGATTGACCAAGACCCAATTTTTGTTTGAACAATAACAAAAATTTTGAATTTATTTAAATTCAACACTTAACAAAGTTCCACCACTGGCTTATAAAGGTGGATGATTTTACATTACAATTAATTGACAAAGTACTCACTCCACTCAGTTAAGCTTAAGTTCGAACAACATTCAAACAAAATAATGAAAATAAAACTTAAAAGTGAAAGTGACAACAAGCAGAGTAAGTTAAATTAAAATAACTCTACCATTTTGAAGTTTCTCCGGAACGAGAACTGTATTCTGCTAAGTTATTGTGATGTGCACACGGCGTAAATTTTCATGAAGCACCCACTCCAGATTTCTCTGATCGTGGTTTTTCCCAAGCAAAGCAAATTTCTTTAAATTTCGCCTAACGTATTTAGGTAAAAGTTTATCATCTCACTAATTTAAGAGATGTCTAATTTAACACTTTCCCTCCCTAAATCATGGCCTAAAAGTCAGTCCAGTGAATTTCACTAAAGTTGGACTTAGCAAAGATAGCAAAAGAAAGATAGAAAAAGACCAAACCCTGGTCTGTTAGTCTGATCAACCCACACCGAACTGTTCCTCCCGGGTCGAGCGTGACAATATCTTTCTGGCAACCCTGGGAACTCTCGACCAAAAAGGGCCAATCAGAACCGAGCCCTGGGCAAAACCCGACTCCATTTCCATATTTCACAAGTGAGATGGAGCTCTGCTGCCAGCCAGCACTTTAATTCCTCTCGCAGGTCAATGTCTGCTTTTTGGGCGAGCTGAAATTGTTTCACAAGACACCTCTCGTCTCCGTACATTAGTCAAGTTTCCTCTCGGCAACCAATGTAAACAGATGAAACGGAACCCTGAATGTAATTCGCAACGGAGATGTTGCACCCATTAACCTCCGAAGACATCTCCAGACACAAAGTGGTTGCATCAGGATAGAAATGAAATACAGTATATAAAAAATTTAAAATCAATAAAATCAATAAAATCAATAGGTCTGCGACCTATCACTAATGTAAATTCATGGGGTGATGTAGAAGAATCTTTTGGTGAGCTCAGGGCCCAACTATTCAAGGCAGCTGCCTGTCACACACCAGACCATAAATAGTCATGATGCTTACATTTTGATGCCTCGGATTATGAAGTGGGTGCCTGCTTGATGCAGAGTGATAAAATAGGGAAAGAGTCATCAATTCGTTTTGCATCGCAAAAGCTAGATCCCAGTCAAAGGAAGTGAGCAGCAATTAAGAGGGAAGCTTTTTCTGTAATTTGGGTCTTACGAAAGCATGAAACCTGGTTTTTTATGTCCCAAGTGGAAGTGTACTCCGATGAAAGCCCTCTGAACTATCTGATGCAGGCCTTACCCCAGAATGCTAAACTCTTGCAGTGGTCTTTGGCTCTGATGAGATTTAACGTGCAGGGGGGTGCGCCAACAACACTACTGCAGACAGAATAAAGCAGGTAATTTCTGGGGTGATTGGACTTGTCTGATTAGAGGCTGAGAAGGATGTATTGATATATAAACATCTCTGTGTGGGGGGAAGCTGGCTAAAGGAAATGTTGCGCTGATGATCTCATAAACTTTTGATAAGAAAATATTATTAAAATATATGTTTTATTCCAGTGTACAATTATGCAACTGGATGAACTAAGAGAAAACTCTGGCTCCTGTATAACTAGTAGCGTAGAATGGTGTTTAAAAGAGAAGGCAGTCTAACTGACTTAAACTGTGCATTCAAAGATGAATCTGTGAACTTAACAAGTTGGTAGGCTGACCAGTGAAGATTTTTGGGGTAGACATGTCAAGATGTTCCCATCTTGGAGTTTGCATGCCTTCCCCTGGTATGACAGTTGGTTAGGCGAGAACCATGTGCTACACACAAGACCTGCCAAGGGGTTGCTGGACTGAAGAACTCAGATCTAGGCACCGCGAGGATATCTGAACAAAAGGATCTCTAATGAGGTCTGCAGCCGTTTGTACAGAAAGAAGGGAAGAACTTCTCCCCTTCTTTCATTTTGGTAAACAAGAGAGAAGCTTTTCTTTCTTAAGAAGGCTTTCTCTTAGCAAGGGACTAATGATCTCCCTTGACTGCCGAACGGGTCAGAAGGATAATGAAATGTTGATTCTGGGAATCAGCATGTCGAAGGACTTAGCAAGGGACTAATGATCTCCCTTGACTGCCGAACGGGTCAGAAGGATAATGGAATGTTGATTCTGGGAATCAGCATATCGAAGGACTTAGCAAGGGACTAATGATCTCCCTTGACTGCCGAACGATTCAGAAGGATAATGGAATGTTGATTCTGGAAATCAGCATGTCGAAGGACTTAGCAAGGGACTAATGATCTCCCTTGACTGCCGAACGGGTCAGAAGGATAATGAATGTTGATTCTGGGAATCAGCATGTCGAAGGACTTAGCAAGGGACTAATGATCTCCCTTGACTGCCGAACGGGTCAGAAGGATAATGGAATGTTGATTCTGGGAATCAGCATGTCGAAGGACTTAGCAAGGGACTAATGATCTCCCTTGACTGCCGAACGGGTCAGAAGGATAATGGAATGTTGATTCTGGGAATCAGCATGTCGAAGGACTTAGCAAGGGACTAATGATCTCCCTTGACTGCCGAACGGGTCAGAAGGATAATGGAATGTTGATTCTGGGAATCAGCATGTCGAAGGACTTAGCAAGGGACTAATGATCTCCCTTGACTGCCGAACGGGTCAGAAGGATAATGAAATGTTGATTCTGGGAATCAGCATGTCGAAGGACTTAGCAAGGGACTAATGATCTCCCTTGACTGCCGAACGGGTCAGAAGGATAATGAAATGTTGATTCTGGGAATCAGCATGTCGAAGGACTTAGCAAGGGACTAATGATCTCCCTTGACTGCCGAACGGGTCAGAAGGATAATGAAATGTTGATTCTTGGAATCAGCATGTCGAAGGACTTAGCAAGGGACTAATGATCTCCCTTGACTGCCGAACGGGTCAGAAGGATAATGAAATGTTGATTCTGGGAATCAGCATGTCGAAGGACTTAGCAAGGGACTAATGATCTCCCTTGACTGCCGAACGGGTCAGAAGGATAATGGAATGTTGATTCTGGGAATCAGCATGTCGAAGGACTTAGCAAGGGACTAATGATCTCCCTTGACTGCCGAACGGGTCAGAAGGATAATGGAATGTTGATTCTGGGAATCAGCATGTCGAAGGACTTAGCAAGGGACTAATGATCTCCCTTGACTGCCGAACGGGTCAGAAGGATAATGGAATGTTGATTCTGGGAATCAGCATGTCGAAGGACTTAGCAAGGGACTAATGATCTCCCTTGACTGCCGAACGGGTCAGAAGGATAATGGAATGTTGATTCTGGGAATCAGCATGTCGAAGGACTGTTTAGAAAATCTGGTGTGAGTGTATCACTTTGTTGACTTGCTGGGGCAGTGGATTAAGGCTGCATCCAAGGAAAGTATACTACAGGAAATAAAAATTGCAACACCTGCAAGGAGTTATGCAAATGTGACGAAATTTAGGGAGGCAGTAGTATATGTAAATACACGGAAATTATTAAGTTTGCAAAACGATCGAAACGATTGGACAGGCGCGAGCTGATGCCACAGATGGGGAGCAGTCAAACACAAATAAAGACACTCCTGGGTTGATAAAACGTTGTGGAAATTGTTCTAAATCGCAAAAGCTGCCCTTACGCAGACATCGACAGCCGTTCCAACAGTTAACAGACTTTGAGCGTGGAAGAATCATTGTTCTTAGAGATGCTGGTTTATCGTACAGAGAGGTGGCCAACCTTGTTGGCAGCAATCCCAGCACCATCGTAAACATATGGCGGTAGTGGGTTCAAGAAGGATCCAGCACAGAACGACAAGGATCAGGAAGACGACGTATTACCATGAAGCGACAGGACTGCCATTTGCGATGCATGGCATTGGGTGAGAGATTCACGACTACAATTTAACTGCAAAGGGACTGACAACAGGTAACACACCGAATACCTACCAGGCGGATGGTAAACAACAGGCATTTACAGTTTTCATTGCGAACCTATTGTCCTGCACTGCGTTTGCCCCTCACACGCTTGCTTGCAGCATGCTACATGCAAGCACTTATTCAGTGGTGTCACCTAAGACATAACTGGAACGAACAAGAGTAGAGTACCGTGGTGTTTAGTGAAGAATCACGATTTTTGTCTTGGTCAGAACGACAGTACACAACGTGTTCGCTGTCATCCAGGGGAAAGGAATGCCACCCAGTGCGTGCGACATCGTTACACTGCTCCAGAACCTGGTATCTTGGTGTGGGGTGCCATTAGACTGATATCTCGGTCAGAACTGGTGATCATATGAGGATCGCTAACTACCCAACGATATGTTACCAACATTTTTAGCCACATTGGCTGTCCCATTTGTTCAGCAGCATGGTACCTTTTACCAGCAAGATAACACCTGTCTCCATACAGCTCGCATTAGTCTGCAGTATATACACGAGCAAAACGTTCGGGTACTACCATGGCCAGTATGATCGCTGGACCTTTCACCTATTGAACATTTCTGGAACGTGATGGGCCGACAGCTCCAACAACACCCAGAAGGTGCGCCAACCATTGTCACTTAAATGGAACAGTGACTTCTCGTTATTTCTCAGGAGTACATTATAGAGCTGTACGATAACCTTCCCCGCCGTGTTCATGAATATATTGCTGTGCAGAGCGGTTCAACATTATACTAATTGTACAGTTTACTGAGTAGATAAAGCGGTATAATTTAATCAATCGCATATAATCAGCTTTCAATAAAATGCATCAATCCTTCCAGGTGTTGTAGTTTTTTTTTTCCTGTGGAACATATATATATAAGGTGAAGTGTTATATCTATAACCTAGAACATATTAACTGTAGCGTGAGTAATGTTCAATAGTGACATCAGGTAACAGATTCCGTTAAGTAAAGAAAAGGAATCTCACAGTGAGGAGGGGGATTCTGGATTTCCTATGTAGTATAGCATTTTCCCTCCGATTACATCATCATCATCATCATCATCATCATCATCATCATCATCAAGGAGCCATGGGCTACGGAGGTCCAACCAGACCGTGCAATTTAGTTCTTCACGCGTCTGTCCTGAGCTACATCTGCTGCATCTGGCCACTGCAGACCGATTCTAATAAGGTCCTGTCTGACATTGTCTGCCCACCGCATCCTAGATCTCCCCCACCTTCTGAGGCCTCTAGGCACACTGTTCATAACCCTATTAGCCAATCTATAATTCTCCATACGGGCAACATGGCCAAACCAGCGGAGTCTCTCTCTGCACAATATGCTGCTTAAAGGAGGTTGCAGACTCCTTTGCCTAACCTCATCATTAGTTACAAAGTTAAACCACCTAATACCCAAGATACTGCGTAAGCATCTAGAATCAAAAGCATCTAGTTTCCTGTTATCTTGTTTACACAGCGTCCAAGTTTCACTACCATAACTAACCCTAGAAAGAACCAAACTATTATACAGTCTAATTTTAGTCTTTAGGTGTTTACGCCTATTTCTCCACAATCTCCATAGATCCTTAAAAGTCCCGGCAGCAATCCCTATTCGTCTATTAATCTCATGCCGCACATCACCATCATCTGTTACATAGCTCCCAAGATAATTAAACTGTGACACCTGCTCAAGACTGCAACCATTCAGATTAACTGAATCACAACCTGCCTGACCAATTTTCATCACTTTAGTTTTCTCTCTGTTTATAACCAAACCTACTCTACTACCAGTCTCAGCAACAGCTCGAATGAAAAAGTTCATCTCATCAACATCATTTGCCAAAAGGGCTAAATCATCAGCATAATCTAAATCAGAAATTTTCGTATCTCCAGCCCATTTAAGGCCAAAATCTTTCCCTTGAAGTGAATTTCGCATAACATAATCAACAACCAAACTAAAGAGAAAAGGAGACAAAATGCACCCTTGTCGAACACCAGACGTAATGCTAAACCAATTCCTATAAGACTTACCAACTCTCACACATGACTCAGTGTTATTATAAAGAGCTTTCATTATGTTAACTAACTTGTCAGGTATACCATATGATCTCACAATCAACCACAAATTATGACGATCAACAGAGTCGAAAGCCTTTTTGAAATCAACAAAGCTAGCAATCAAAGGTTTCTGAAACTCTAAACATTTCTCAAGAATCTGCCTAAGTGAAAATATCTGATCCACACATCCCCTACCACTTCTGAATCCACATTGCTCATCACGCAATTGCCTGTAAACCAGATTTTTAATTCTATTTAAAGAACTTTACTTGGAACATAGAGTAGGCTGATACCTCTATAGTTATCACAAGAACTGCGATCACCTCTTTTGAAAATAGGGATAATAATAGCTCTGATAAAATTCTTAGGAACCATGCCTTTATCATAAAAGTTATTCAAAATTTCAGTCATCCAAGTGGTAACCGAAACATTCCCAGCTCTGAGCATTTCTGTAGTAATTTCATCTACCCCTGGGGATTTATGAAGTTTAAGTTTAGAGATAGCCAAAATAACTTCAGATTGTGTTATAGGGCCAAAATTAAAGCTGCCAATGCATCTATCATCATTACAAACAATGGCAGTAGAACTAACCACATTGTTTAGAACATCACTGAAATGCTCAGCCCACCTAGCCATGACAGAATCCTCACCTTCTATAACCTTACCTTGTTTTTCCTTCAATCCTTGTATGCCTGTCCGTTTTCTACCACATAAAACGTTAACTATATAGTACAGCTCTCTGCTGTTGTGCTGCCTAACTGCTTCCTCAGCTTTGTCAGCCAAGCCATCAAGCCAAAGATTCTTATCAGCAGCTAACTGATCCTTTACACGTTTATTAAGCTCTCTGTAATCCTTTCTATTAGGACTAGTAGGATACTGATTAAGGACATTCCTGCAGTTCCTTCTTTCTGAAATCAGCTCAACTGCCTCATCACTTAAATAATTCTGTCTCCTCTGCTCCTTTTTTCCTAAAAGAGTACTGTTAGTTTCTAAAAAAGCCTGTTTAAAATGGCCCCATTCTTCCTCAACTTCAGTATTAAGCAAACCATGACTGTCATAATGACTAAGTAACCTATCATGGTAAGCTTTAGCTATAACTGGGTCTTTCAGAGCTTCAGTATTAAAGGTAAATTTTTTAACCCTAGCACAACACTTTTTAAGTTTAAGTTGCAAGACACTTTTAACAAGGTAATGGTCAGATCCAATTTCAGCTCCCCTATATGCCCTGGTATTTCTAACAGAACTAGCCCATTTTCTGTTAATTAATATATAATCAATCATATTCTTATGCAGCCCATCAGGTGAAACCCATGTGTACTTATGTATGTCGCGGTGTTTGTAATAAGTGTTAGTTATTCGGAAACCATTGAGTTTAATTACCTGTAGGATACGTTGCCCATTGCCATTGTAGCTACCAATACCAAAAGGGCCTATTACTCCTGCCCAAAGGTCAGAGTCAGTACCAACTTTGGCATTGAAGTCACCAAGAACAAGGGTAATATCTCCTTTCTTGACAGAATTCAAAATATCCTGAAGTTTTTCATAAAACCTATCCTTCTCATCCTCATCGGCATCCTCAGTGGGGGCATAACAGCAGATAACATTCAAATCTTTAACGCTTGTCTGAAATTTTGCCGTAAGAAATCTTTCATTAATGCACTCATATCCTAGAAGAGCATCACTAGCGTGTCTTCTGAGAAATAGACCCACGCCTTGGTGATGCTTATTGTCGTCCCTCCCGTAAAAGAGAAATTTAAGATTATTTTTAAGAATCTGACCTTTATCTGTCCATCTGGTCTCTTGCAAGCCGAGAATATCTAAATTATAATGGTGTAATTCTTGTATGAGGACATCAAGAGAAAAGCTCTGTGCAGAGTCCTCACATTCCAACTACCTATGGAGAGAAAATGGTTAGTGGGATGTTTAAACAAACTATGTTTATTGAGAGAGGAAATGGCGACAATATCAAACAGTTCCTTAATCGCAGACATGGGGCAAAGACTCGTTCCCCCACCACAAAAGGCTGAAGGAATCTACACTGGAAGACTTCCTCCAATGTAGAATTTGACGATGCCAATAGAAGCAAAGAGTTCAGGTGCCTGCGATGACCTCTGCTCAGGATTATTCACCAGCTGATAAATATCCTGTGAATCTATTCACTTGGGGTGTCAACCCACAAACAAACAGAAAACGCAGCGGAAGATTCTCCCTCCACAGAAGCCCACCAGTGCAGCAAAGTCAGGATCCATAATCAAACTCAGAGCCATAATTGCGTTCAGGTTGGTATATACATATATGGTCGGTACCACTCCTCAGCAAGGCATAAAAAACGAAAAGCAGCCATAGTTGTCCAGATGAGTAGGCTACACTGACCTGGCAACCCTCCCCTTCCATTCCCTTTCACAACAGAGTATCTCTTTACAAACGTACTAACGGGCTTCACACGAGAAGAAGGGGTCGGGCATTAGGTGCTAGGCCTGGCCGGTTATATGCATCATCACAGGGGATTGGTGCATAGCTCTCCTTCCAGTGACTAACTAACTACTGTTTTTAGACCAAAACTCCTGGCCTTCCCCTTGGTCAGTAGGGGATTGCAATGGTTTGGAAAGGCGGCCGAGCCTTCGTATTGGGCGTTAAGTAGTGGCCCCATATGCGGGACAACCTATTCTGTTCACGTTAAGAAACATGCTGGATGACCTTGACCAGAGTCTACATGTCTCCCAATAGCTTTCCAGTGGGTCCCCTCTTGCAACCTTCTCTGAACCTTTGGGATCCTTGTAATCTGTCCATTTAGCCCATTATGTGCAAACCCTGCCGCTCAGAGGTAAACCAACTCAACCCAACCAGCATAGGACTTCACAAAGGTATCCTTCTTCCTAAAAATATTTGTTGCTCGGTCTTCTTCTGTGAAAATGGGTATTATTATCCATCAGGTGGAAATTGCCACCTATTGCACACCATAGAGCTTGACATAGGGATTAAGAATCTCGTCCCGATATCTCAGAACATTCACAGAATATTCAAATAGTGTTTCAGAGCATTCACAAAAGCATTGAGGGCCGTGTTTCAAGGTTGGGTTGTTGTTGGGTTGGGTTGTTTTACCTCTGAGCGGCACTTTTTTGCACACCATGGGCTAAATGGCCAGGTCACATGGACCCCGAAGGCTCAGAGAAGGTTGGGGAGGGGACCCACTTGAACAGCTGTTGGGAGACAGATGGTAGCCTCCCGTCAAGGCCATCCAGCGTGTTCTTTAACGTGCACAGGGTATGGCTCTCCCGCACACGGGGCCACGGCTTAACGTCCCATCCGACGGACGGCGGCCTTTCCAAACCCATCGGTGTCCCCTACTGACCGTGGGCAGGGCGGGGAATTTTGCGGAGAAAAATCTCAACGCTGACCCAGCTGGGACTCGAACCTGGGAACTACAGATTACGAGCCTGGCGCGCTACCGACTGAGCCACCCTCACCCCGTGTTTCAAGGCCAAGCAATGAAAATTCGGCCCACAGTCGAAAATCAGCCACTAAATGCAATTCTCTCAACAATGTTATGGGACTTTTTGCGGGTTTCCACCTCTCTCTGGATCAGTAT
This sequence comes from Ryuthela nishihirai, assembly GCA_038380435.1. Taxonomy (NCBI): domain Eukaryota; kingdom Metazoa; phylum Arthropoda; class Arachnida; order Araneae; family Heptathelidae; genus Ryuthela; species Ryuthela nishihirai. The sequence goes on along the minus strand of JAWZYU010000001.1, from coordinate 16,004,880 downwards.
ACATCTGCTGTCCGATTGTAGAGAAAAATCTAGACTCTTTTGTGCACAAGATATGATGTCATATATCTATAGTCCAGGCTACATGATCATGACACCATTTCAAGTTGCTCTGGAGGTTAAAAAGATTGACGCCCATAGAATAAAAGAGGTATAAAAGAGGTATAATATATAAAGAGGTATAATAAATAAAGAGGTATAAAATGTTAACGGGTTGACGCCCATAGAATTCGGCCTTCTGGTCACAATTGAGATAGATACCTGATTCCCTGTGGCTACAATGAGACCTGATTTTAGAGATAATGCTTTTGATCTCCTGTTCATTCGAGATGATAATCCAATACAGCGATCATCATGAGAAGTTAAAATTTAGGACCCCCCTAAAAGATCTGATAACTGGGTTATTTGCAATTTCTACCATAGCTTTAAAATAACAGAATGATGGAAAAAAAAGATATGTTCACCCTCGTGATTGTTTGCCCAGCCTCCAATCTTGCAATCGCTCTTCATCGTGTTCAGTCGTCTAAACGTTTTCTTTGAGGCACAAAGTATTCTGCTGTTCCAGACTGACAATGTAGCATTTGAAATTCAAATGATAGCACGTTTACGAAATTAACTCTTATAGTATCTCTCTTTTACATACACCTTGACGTTTTATTAGATGTATATGTTAATTTTTTTCAAACTACGCATTAAAGTGGATTTAAATTATTTTTTTTTATATCTGGGGAGTATTTCTCATCCCAATTTTGGTGTTCCTTGCAAAACATTTGACCAGCAGTGTATCTGGAAAAGTAATAATAAATTTTAACTTTTTATAAACGTTTCATCTCTGTGATAAATGGCTATAGTAATATTGTTAATAATGTTTACTTTTTGGCAACATTCAAAAAGTAAACGCAGTAATAGAAAAGGACAAAAGTGGAATTGAAACTTTCAATTTCATTAAAACTTACAACGTAAATTGGGCGATCTCCAAGTTTCCAGGCTAAACCACTGTTTATTAATCATATTTAAATCTGATGGCCTTGAAAGATTAATTATTTTCGACAAATCTGAATAAACGGGCGTGTCCAAACAGTGACATCAAGTGTCACCGGTAAAAAACTAAACTAAACGTCAGCTGTTGATCCTCTGTGAAGGTTTCTTTGCGGTCAGGTGCAAACCTGAGACCACGTGTTAGCAACATAAGATATACTATTAGAAGAAATGTAGAATACTTGGCTGCAAGAGGACTTCTGCTACTGCAATAAAAGGTTGTAAAGATTTCCGAAGGATGAACGATAAGTAAATGTCCCTTCAATCAGCTGCTTGACATAGAAGTCTGAGAGGTTCTATCAGGTTAATATGCCAGAGAGAAAATCTGTGAGGAAGTCTAGAAGAAAGGTAATCAGCAGAAAGAAAACCTTACTCGTGGCTCAAATCTAAGTCCCTTTGACCAAGCGCCCTAACTACTCCCCACGAGACGGCTGAGGCAGGATAAGTTTAGTTTACGTAAATTTATTCCAAATTCATGGTTTAATGCTAGAATATTTTTAACGCATGATTCAACCCAAGGAAAAATTTCTTTGTAAGTACAAACCGCTACCACTGTAACTCATTGCTTTAATGTCGGTTACTAACGCGATACGCATTTTTGCTATGGAGTCGTCCCGCTTTACTCTTTGCACATCTTTGCTCTTCGATTAATAAGGATCACAACTTCGTCTATAAGACCATTTCTTCACAATTGTAATATTGTTGCAAGTATTTTAAATGTTGGGAAGTTATTTTAAACAAAAATAAACGATTAATATAGACATAGAAATTCGAACCATTACCATCATGAAGCAGCATGATACGGCAGTAGACCAAAATGATATAGCTGCAACACTGGGTCTACTTCCCAAAATGTTCAATTTGGTGTTTTTTTTAGTTTTAATAAGTATTCTTCAGCGTCCATGAGAAAGACATAGCGAATCATTCAGAATACTAGTGCAGTGAGATTTGATAATATTTAAATGTTGGCACGACATGATTCGACATAGGATTTGTCCTTCAAGGAAGGCATTTCAGCGAAGATATATATTGATGTAACAATTTATAATGGCTTCAGACAATGAAGAACTTTGTAACATCGGAGGTCGTCTTCATGAGCTTCATAATTACGATAGGCGAGAAAGGTGATAAAATTGTATGCTTTTTAAGCTTCATCCCAAAATATGCATATATATTCTGCAGATGTTGCACGTAATTTAATTAATTTTGTGCTGATATCTTATCGTCGTGCAAAATGCAGTTATAATGAATTCACCAGGACTTGAAAAAAACTGTACATGTATGATGTTTTTTAATTCCCTAACAAATATTAAATTATCCGAAACAAAGAATGTATTAGGATTTAATACTCTTTAAGAAGCTGCAATAAATTAAATTTTTTTTTGTTTTCTTCTAAGAAAGGAAGTTCCCGGTGAATGTTAATTAAGATTAGAGCACCTCTTCTTGAGGTTCATATGCAGCGTCGAGAACTTTAACTAATTTTGCTTGCTAATAAGATTATATTGAAATGAACTAAAAAAAGCATGCTTGAAAGTTAATATATTGTTGTTCACTATTCAGCAGTAAATTAGCAGGAAGTGTTCGTTAATTTAAGAAAAAAATTTCAATTATTTAAAATGTTGAATTATCCCATTTTAATTTAGAAAAATCCATAAAAATCTTACTTTTATCCAATAATTTCATTAATTCATGTTCGTTTGATTCTCCAAAGCAGTGGCTTTTAATGTATTTGACATTAGCATCATCTAATAACTTTGTAAAATAAAATGAAAATTCATGAGATAAAAAACGTTGTACTCTATCCTCATCGTTGGCACAAAATAATTTATCCGTTATTAATAAAATATATAGCATTCATTTATAACTGCGGTTCTCACCTTGATTTGTAGAATCAAGAAGGGGATTACCGCACATGCGAGAATGCACCCGGCGATAATTTTTCAGAGACTGTAAATTTGCCAATAACTAACGATCAAAGCTGAAGAAAAGTGATCTGGGTAAGTACGACCTATTTTTCAATAGTATTAGCATCAGTTGCTATTAAAATGACATTAACCATTATTTGCTAAGAGAGATTTGGAGAAATAGGGGGCAGATATACAAGTTCTCTCAGGGAGGCAAAATAGCTGCCCTGAGTAGAATCAGAAATCAATATTTTTAGCAACGTCTACTGATTAACCCTGAAGTAAAAGGAATTACACCTTGGGGAGATCTTTATCATTAAGTTGAAAACCTCTGCTTTTAACCCTTTCAGGATCACAAGATTTCTAAGAGTAAATATTAGTATGTAACTGTTTATTTTAGTTTGTTTAGACGTAAAATAAATATATATCATAAGAAAAATACATAACAATGTGCAGTTTTTTTGGAATTTTATGGGAAATATTTTTCCCAATGGACTATAAAGGTAACACAAATTATAGTTAGGCTTATTATGCAATGTCTTTTATTTATTGGTTTATTAGAACAAAATGTTAACTAAAATAATACAAAATTATAAAATAAAATTACTATACAAAATGATGTGCTAATTATGATATTCTACGAAGCAATTTCTTTTGGTAGTGAGGCAAAGATGGACATTGCACATAGTACATATATTATGCCTCCTGACAGTTCTGTTTTTTTTTCTAAACGTTCCCGTTTACGTAATTGCGTTCGGCATACGTTCTATTTTGACATTCTGTATAAAAAAATGCAGATAAGGTTATAATTAAATACGACAATCACCAATTTTAAAATGGGAAAAATGTTTCCCTTAGTCGTGAAAGGGTTAAGCCACTATAAATAAATTACACCTCAAGCATCTACTTGCCACAAGGATCTGACAGGAGCCTGTGAGTTTAACACGCCGTAGAGAAGATCTGAGATGAAGGCAAGACCTCAGCAGAAAGACAACAGAAATATCCATACTTTAAACAGGAGCTCGAATCCAAATCCCTTTTATCAGTAGCTAAGCACGCTAACCACTCGGTCATCAGGACGGTTAATTATTTATTTAAATTACTAATTAAACACGAAACGATTCAATAAAGTGTATAGCTGCTAATTTGAATTCAGCGGCAACAAATGCTATGGTGGAAAAAAAGTCAATTTGTCACCGGATTAAACGGTCTATTATTTAAGTGAACAATACGTCAAGAACATTAAAAGTATTATTTATCTTTTGCTCTTTATAAGACAGTAAAATCAGTATCAAAAGATACTGGTGGTTTTTGTAGAAAAATTCTTAGTCTGTATTATCATGCCTTGACTTGCATATTGGGTTAGGGAGCTAATGGTTATTCCAGTAAGGCAAACTTTGTGTGCTGTGTTAGCTCTAACTGAGACAATGGTACTTTGGTCTTAGTAGGGCATGTCCTTGTATGAGAAGGCTTGAAACAGCTAAGAGTAGCTCTAAAATTCTTCTCTGTCCTATATGCTGCAAAGTAATAATATAAAAAGAAAATGTTTTTTTTGTTAATGAATTTTCATAACTTTTTCAAATATCAAAGGATTTTAATACAGGTTTTAGACGGAAAATATGAATTACAATAGAGATAATACACCGAAGAGACGAAACATTATGACTAAATGCCTAATTGGTCCTCCACGTGCAAGTGCGATGGTCTGGAATTTCATCATGATGACTTGTCGCACAGAGATCTTTCAAGAAGGCATTTCATATGCTTAGCGATACAGAGAAGAGATTCTTGCACCTTGCATAAGATTTTAAAATGTGTTATCGGCCCTGATTCCATCTCTTTGAATGATATTTCTCTTCCCCACAGGGCTCATTCAGTCGACGATTTCCTAGAAGGGATTTCTTCATAAGACGGAGTAGCTAACCAGATCTCGGATCTGAATAAAATTCGGAATTTTTGATACTCCCTGGGGAGGCAACTTGCAGGATGCCAACCCCCTCCAGAACCTCCTTGAACTCAGATCTACTTCAATGGAGAATTGAGCTATATTTATACAGAATCTTATCAATAGCCTCATCAGCAGTATGAGAGCTGGATTGCATAATGTTTACTTCTGAGCTGCAATTTTTGCTCACAATGGGCTAAATGGCCAGGTTACAAATGCCTCAAGGGCTCAGAGAAAGTTAGGAAAGGGGACCCACTGGGCAGATGTTAGGAGACAGAGACCCGTCAGGTTAGCCCGCCATCAAGGCCATCAAGTGTGTTCTTTAACATGCGCAAGGTATAACTCCCCTAAACAAAAAAAAACAGCTAAACATCCCATCCAACAGATGGCAGTCTTTTCAAGCCCATCACTATTCCCTTCCTGAACAAGGGCAGGGTAGGGCTTAGCAGAGATAAACCCCACCCTGCAATTGGTCAGAAATGTTATATTTTCGTATTAAATCGTTGGCCTAGGTCAGGCATGGCCAACATATGGCCCGCGTAATGAATTTATGTGGCCCGCGAACAATTTTTCAATATTAACATTTAACTTCTAGTAATTAATCGAATGAATTCTCGATACTTCTATATTTTTTAAAAAAGATTCCGTTATAAAGAAATAAAACTTTTATACTCATCTGCACTCGATGTTCAAGCGACGTTGCCAGCAGGCGAGTAAAATATTTTTGCATAGTGCAAAAATATTTTAAAAATCGATCATGTTACAAATGTAGTTGTGAAATTAGTGAATTTCCTACGATCAAAAGGATTAAATCACAGGCAATTTATTGATCTCCTTGAAGAACTAAATACCAGTCATTTAGATGTACTATATCACAATAAAATCCGTTGGTTAAGTTTGGGAAAAGTTTTAAGACGTGTGTGGGACCTTCAAGAGGAAATAAAAATATTTTTAATGCTTAAAGAAAATGAGGATTTTCCTGAATTATTAGATCCAAATTGGATTTGTGATTTAGCATTTTCTTTGGATATTCTCACACATTTGAACGAATTTAACACATGTATACAAGGAAAAAATTTATTTGCTCATGATTTAATACAGAAATTAAGAGCTTTTAAAATGAAGCTTAGCCTTTTTTCTACAATTCTGGCTGAATGTAAATTTGATCATTTTCCAACGTTACAGACCATATCTTTAAATATTTTAAAAGAAAAGGTTAAAACATTTAATAAAAACATCCTTGCACTAATGACAGATTTCGAGCAGAGATTCGATTGCTTCAAAAAAATTGATAAAATTTTATCTATTATCCGAAATCCATTTTCTGTACAAGTTGATGACGTTCCTGTTGATATACAATTAGAAATAATTAATTTACAATGTGATGAATTATTACATGAGAAACATCGAGAAGAGCAAGAAAATTTGTGCAATTTTTATAAGCAATTGAATAATGAAAAATATGGAAATTTAAAAAAACTTGCCAAGACGTATTTAGTAATCTTTAGCTCAACTTATATTTGTGAACAAACCTTTTCTTTAATGAATCTAAATAAAAGTACAACAAGATCAAGATTGAATGATTTACATTTGGAGGCTGTGTTAAGAATAGCTACTACAAGTATAGAACCAGATATTAAAAAAATAATAAGCGATGCAAACCGCCTCAACACGTCGCATTAGTTATTATGTTAATTTGTTGTATTGATTTACTTACAATTATTCATAAACAAATTTCATAATAAAATTTTGTTTACTTAAAGAAATAAGTGTTTTGCTTAACATTTTTCAATTTTAATATTTCGTCCGGCCCGTGAAAATATTTTTTTTCCAATCCGGCCCGTGAAAATATTTTTTTTTCCAATCCGGCCCGGGGGCAAAAACAGTTGGCCATGCCTGGCCTAGGTGAATCTCGAATCTGAGCTCTACAGATTACGAGCTTGGCGAGCTACTGACTGAACCAATCCTTTGTCCCAGTTATCTGGTTCATGTACAGTCGCTCAAAAAATTATCCGAACACTATGGTTGATTACAGAATTCAGAAAGTTTTTTTAGAATAAGATTTTTTTAGAAATTAGTGATCTGGCAACCTTCGTGTACGTACACGAAGGTTGCCAGATCACTAATTTCTAAAAAAAAACATTGCCAGATATTTTTTCTGAATTCTGTAATCAACCATAGTGTTCGGATATTTTTTGAGCGACTGTGCCTAGAGGCTTAAGGGAAAGGAGAAAATCTAGAACGAGGTAAATGGAGAATGTCAAGCAGAATCTTACTAGAACTGGGCTGCAGTGGCTAAATGCAGTACCTGTTGCTAAGGAGAGATATTTATGGGAAACTAAACTACACAGTCTGGGTAAATCTCATGTGACTGCTTGAGGATCGTTTATTGATGCATGTATATATCTGTAAAAACATTTAAAATTGATCTCTATCTCGCTCTGCTGTTTATTATATTATTGCATTCATATTTGATTGCTTGATTTTAATTAAATAGCAAAAAATAACATTTTTTACAAAGCAGCACCTCTATGGAAACAAGAGAAAACTCAAATTTAAAGTTATTTGTTTTAACATCTGGTTCGATAGGTATATGATGTTAAGACCATACCTGGTCCAGTGATTAGCGTACGTAGCTAATATGATAGAAGGGTTATGTGAGAAACCAGAACAGGCTCAATAAAGCTTCTAGATTGTCCTTTGTTCAAGGAATTTCTTTTAAAAGTTATATAATATATTTATAATTGCAAAAATGTTGAAATATTTTTAACAGAATTGTTGGAGGAGTTATGTAGAAATCCTTCTGTTTTCCGATATGTAACAAATCATATACATGATATATCATATACAATATTTATACATGATAAATTATTTAATCATATACAATATTTATACATGACTTACGAAAGATACTAAAAAGTCATGAAATTAAAATTGCTCCAGATAGCAATAAGTTTTCTCTGTGTTTTCATTTTTTTTATTTATGCACCTTAAACTTTTCTTTCTTCAAGCGAGCTTTTGCCGTTGGACTAATTACAATAACGATGACTCATCAATTAACCACTCTGGACATCTGTCAAATTGATGATACTTATCAGCGTTGTGCTGCATTCATTCGACAAGCGTCACTTTCTTAAATCCAATGCGTCATGGCAGAATAATATATTTTTTTTCGTACTACATCGATCTTGGTGATAACAATCGTACTTTTTTACTCTCCCATACAAACTACAAAAAAGGTATTAGGACTGTTAAAGAAAAAGCGATGGGGGAATTTTCGATCACGGACACGTTTCACGGTTCTCCGAACTCGAAAATGTAGTTTTCGCAATGCTTGCGGTCTGTCTGTATGGCTTATGAAAAACCTCCAACGCCTGAGCGGTTCCGATGTGGAGTCGAAATTTTATTTTTAAGCAGATTTCCATCCTGGATGGTGACCCTGTGAATCTGAAACTTCTGAAACAATAATAAGGGTTACCTGACATAGAACGATTTTATAGAAGATAGGCTTTTTTTGGATTTTTTTCTAAAGGGATCTAATAATTTTCATCAAAATTAACATTTTTTTATTCGAAGTACAGGTAAAGCTTTATCTGTATATATTTCAAAACTGGCAATATTTTTCAAAAAATAACTATAGGTGTTAAGTAAAAAGAATGGTTCCCTGCTTGGAAGGGGGCGGGAGTGGCTCAGTCGGTAGCACGACAGGCTCCTAATCTGCAGTCCCCAGGTTTGAGTTCCACCTGACTAGCGTTGAGATTTATGTCACCCCCCCCCCCTCAGCCCTACCTTCGGTCAGTAGGGGACATCGATGGGCTCGGAAAGACCGCCGTGATCCATTAAACCGTGGTCCCGTGTGTGGGAGAGCCATACTCTGTGCATGTTAAAGAATATGCTGGATGGCCTTGAAGGGAGGATACCCTCTGTCTCCCAACAGCTGTCCAGTGGGTCCCTTCTCCTAACCTTCTCGGAGCCTTCGGGGTCCTTGTGACCTGGCCATTTAACCCATTGTGTGCAAAAAAGTGCAGCTCAGAGGTAAAACAACCCAATCTAACTTCCTTGGAAATCTTGCGTTTTAAGCGACTACAAGTTACTATCACCTATTACAGATTCTCAGATCTTATGGTTTAAAAACATTTAACTATGAACATTTTGAGTGGGTTATCTAAAGACATGAGGACTTTGCACAATGTATTCTAGATTCCTAGGACATGTCACCTCTTAATTCATTTTTTCGATAAAACAGAGATTAAAAAATTGAGAAGAATCAACAGAATGAGAGCTTGCGGTCTGATAACATGCCAGTACTAAATTTTAAATGTACCAACTGTGCGAGCTTTTATATTTTCTCTGCTCGCTCTTTTCTTCGATGACAAAATGGATGACCTTAATGACTTTAGCCACATATATTGCATAAATATATCGCATATTTCTACATATATTGCCACTCTGATTCAACGTCAGGACCCCACCTGCTAAATATTGTAGACTCCAGAACTATTTGAAAACTGGTAATTCCCTTATATTGTTTTCTTGCTATTAATTCTCTTGTATTGTTTCCTTATTATTATTTCCTATGTATTGTTTATTTGCTATTATTTCTTTAATTCAGTCCGGTAAAAGTTAATTTGTGGCTATACATAAACATCAGTCAGGGTTGTTCTTTTGAAATCAAATATTATAAATAAATAAATAAATATCCCCTCAAGACGTTGCTTGCCAGAGGTCTGGCAGGAGTCTCTCGGTTCAAACGCCATAGTTGGGTTGGGTTGTTTTACCTCTGAGCGGCACTTTTTTGCACACCATGGGCTAAATGGCCAGGTCACATGGACCCCGAAGGCTCAGAGAAGGTTGGGGGAGGGGACCCACTGGAACAGCTGTTGGGAGACAGATGGTAGCCTCCCGTCAAGGCCATCCAGCGTGTTCTTTAACGTGCACGGGGTATGTCTCTCCCGCACAGGGGCCACGGCTTAACGTCCCATCCGACGGACGGCGGCCTTTCCAAGCCCATCGGTGTCCCCTACTGACCGTGGGCAGGGCGGTGAATTTTGCGGAGATAAATCTCAACGCTGACCCAGCTGGGACTCGAACCTGGGAGCTACAGATTACGAGCCTGGCGTGCTACCGACTGAGCCACCCCCGCCCCCCAAACGCCATAGTAGAAGGTCTGTGAGGAAGTCGCGACCACAGCAGAAAAACAACACAAATATCCACAGTCATTTCAAAATAATCTTTACTTTTACGTTAGTTCTAGTCCAGGGATAGTGAACCTTTTCGAGAGCATTTGCCCAAACTGGCGATGATCTAAAAAATTCTCTCGCGTGCCCATGGTAATTTGAGCAGCAGATTATCATTTACATAATTTTAAGGGGGCGATTTTCCTTGGCTAATTAAAAAATATATATAACCAATCAACGAGTGTGTTTTATTATAGCCGGCACAAATTAATGATTTTGATGCTAAAAAAAATTTATAATTAACTAACTAATAAAAAATACGCATTCCACGCTAAATAATATCGTTTTAATAATATAAACTAAATGCATTTAGCGCGAAAAAATCGAAAAAATCGTGAAGGAGCTAAACCACGTGTTTATCTTTATTATCAATAAATATACAATATTCACTCGCAAACGACAGAAGCAGAATATAACCATAGTAAAGACAACGTTTACTTCTGTTATTACCCAAATCCTGCACTGGGTCTGCGAGGATTTCAAAGCGTGGCATCTGACATCACATGTTCTCTTAACCCTTTCAGGACCATAAGGTTTCTAAGAGTAAATATTAGTATGTAACTGTTAATTTTAGTTTGTTTAGACGTAAAATAAATAAATATCATAAGAAAAATACATAACAATGTGTAGTTTTTTTGGAATTTTATGGGAAATATTTTTCCCAATGGACTATAAAGGTAACACAAATTATAGTTAGGCTTATTATGCAATGTCTTTTATTTATTGGTTTATTAGAACAAAATGTTAACTAAAATAATACAAAATTATGAAATAAAATTACTATACAAAATGATGTGCTAATTATGATATTCTGCAAAGCAATTTCTTTTGGTAGTGAGGCAAAGATGGACATTGCACATAGTACATATATTATGCGTCCTGACAGTTCTGTTTTTTTTTTCTAAACGTTCCCGTTTACGTAATTGCGTTCGGCATACGTTCTATTTTGACATTCTGTATAAAAAATGCAGATAAGGTTATAATTAAATACGACAATCACCAATTTTAAAATGGGAAAAATGTTTCCCTTAGTCATGAAAGGGTTAACCGCTCAGCTGACACCAAAGCTGCGTGAGTCGTCTCCTGTGAACACTTCTCACTGTTCCAGGGTTGTAAAAAATCATTCGCAGCTTCATTTGGCAGTAAAGATAATCATTAATTATTTATTTACAATGGGTGGGTTTAAAGAATCAAGGGGCGGCACTACATGTCGCATGCCAACAGAGTTTTTTCTCTACCTTGGGCACTCTTGCCAGAGGTTGGTCGCCATTGTTCTAATCACTTCTTGTGTAACCATTACTTAATAATAAGCGTTTATTTTACAGTGACTATACATCTACTACTTCCTATATGCAAAATAAGATGGCATTCCAGTAGCCTTTATCCTTTAATATCATATGATTACGGAATTATGTTACTGTGGAAGAAACATAATTTTCTCAATCAATTAAAAATTTGTTTCTAATTGGGTAAACCACAGAAACTTAAAAAACGGAACTCTTGAAATTCTTGATATCCCCGATGGACTGTGCAGTTTTCCTTCTGATGGGTTCTTTTTTGTATGCAATGGGCTAAACGCTCAGGCAATAAGGACCGAAGAGCTTAGAAAAGGTTGGACAAAGGAATCTACTGGGCAGATGATAGTCTCCTGTAAGGCCATCCAACGTGTTCTTTAACGTGAAAAGGGTGAGGCTATCTTACACAGGGGATCATGGCTTAACTTCCCATTCGATGGAAGGCTGCCTTTGAACCCAACAGCGTCCCTTTGCTCGCCGAAGGCAGGCTGGGGATCATCGGAGATAAATCCGAACACACCCCCCAGCTGGCATTCGAACCTGGATGCTGCATATCAGGAGCCTGGCGCTCTTACCGCCTATGCCACTTCCCATCCCAATATCATCGATGTGTCAGGATCCGAGGACAAAGATGGGGACGATGATTATAACAAACAAAAATGTTAATAATACAGAACGTTCTGGAGCAAATACTGAGGAAGGTAACTGAGTACTGATAAATAAAAATAAACAAATACCCCCTCAAGCAGCTGCTTGCCACAGAAGTCTGTCAATTTATATGCCACAGCAGAAGATTTGAGAGGATGGCAAGACTTCAGCAGAAAACAACACTTGCCTTACATCTATGCCTTACCTGGGACTCGAACCCAGGTGCCTTAGATCAATAGCCAAGCGTGCTAACCACTGGGCCACAGGACGGCTGAGGAAGAGAACCTGAGGCCAAAGTGGAGAAATTGAAAAATGAATAAAAACCATAGTTCAATAGATTGTGTTTCAACTCTGAAATGTAGTGAAAAAATTAATGTTTTAAAATTTCATTTCTGCAAAATCTTAATTCTCACACAATTATCCTAAACAACAGAATTAAGCTTTTTCGACGTTGTGAGCTTTATCTTTTGGCCAATTAACATATTGTCTAGCACAGAGTTTCCAAAACCTTATAAAGCCAGGAACCGCTTTCTTTCGGCAACCCATTAGCGGCCAAAAAGTAGAAACGCATAATAAAGCTTTACTCTTTATTTAAACTTGTAACAATAAGTCATTTATTATGTGTGCACTTAAATAACTTTTAAATAACTAAGAAGAGAAAACAAAGAAGAAAATACGAAATATACGATGGGAAACAGTCGTATCTTATGCTCGTGAACATTGCGCGATGAAAATGTGATAATACGATTAACTTTATATTTTCTAAAGGACCGGCATCTAGCATAAAAGCACCGCATAGGGAAGAAAAAGCTCGATTGCCTTTGTTTTCACGGAAACTAAATTTATTTTCTAGGCAGAACTAAAGAAATGCAGTGTTTCAATTCTTTTGAACTGTTGTTAAATAGAATAAAATATTAACTAGGATAGTTAAATTTGTTTCTTAACACAAAGCTTATAATAGAGCTTAACCACTTTGAATGCTGTTGCCGTGTGTAAACGACCAACAGTTGTTATTCAATAGAGCAAAAATATTCAATACAGCTGTGTGAATGGTGGCCTAGACATTAATCTTTTCTATTAGGAAATGTACAGGGCAACTACAGATACTGGACAGAAAAATGGAAAAAAATTCCCAAGTTAAGTCAATGGAGAGTGAAGTTCGAAGATCCGTAATTTTCACAATAAGTTTTTTACAGAAAAATAGGACTAGATGCGTTTATATCTCATTCAAATCTATGTACATCTGGATTTTCAACAATATTTTCTGAAAGAAGCTATGGAAGCTCTAATACTGAACAGCAGCAAAGTCAAGCTTAAAAAAACTTGTATAAGACTGACAATTATTGAAAAAAATTATTTGCACAAAATTCTAAACCATACTTATTTTGCATTCATAGCGGTCATCAGGTTTATTTTAAACATAATAAAGGACTTATTGTTTTTATAATAAATGACTTTTGTGCCGGGTGGGATCTGAACCCACGACCTCCTGATAATATGTCAGTAACTCAACGGTCAGAGTGTTATCAGGAGGTCGTGAGTTCCAATCCAACTGGCACGATACAATTTTCCCCCTCTACCAGTGTTATCTGAATAAAACAGCGAAGATAATGACTTCATATAAATCTAAAACACATTTAGTTTATCAAATGGGATGAAATAATCAAGGAAGGTATCACTCTGAATTTAACGTCGATCAATTTCAGAGGAAACATTGTCTCGAGTCTGGTGGGATACGAACCCACGACCTCCTGATAAAATGTCAAGTGCTCTGACCGCTGAGCTACCTTTCGCCGCTCAAGAGCTTCTCTAATTGATACTATGAAATTTCTATCAAGTACATAATTCTCTGCGTCTCATGAAGGTATTGTCTCAGCTGCTCTTGGTCTCAAGAAACAATGACAAGTATGTCATGAAGATGGCAAGTATATTCTGAGTATACAATTGTTTAAATTGAAGAGAGTTTTCGACGTATTTGTTCAACTATCAAAGAAGATATCACTCTGAATTTAATGCCGATCAATTTTAGAGGAAACATTGTCTTGAGTCGGGTGGGATAGGTTTAAAATATGTTTTTTTTTAAGTTTTAATTAATTTCTGATGAGAATTCTTTTGATTGACATCTCTGTTATTCAATATTCAAACTATCTATAAGTACTGAACAGATATCATTCAAAATCGAAATTTAGAAAGTTTAATGAACATCTTATATATATCATCAGTCATATGTTTCCATAAAACGTTATTTAACCAGTTACAGAGCCTCGAATTTGGTTCTCCACTGACATAAGTTGAGGATGTTTTCATTTTTCTGTAACAACTTCATCTGATGAAAAACATTTTCAAAAATAATAATTTCTTTAGAAAACGAACTTCACAGGATGGCTGCCAGATAGATTTTGCCTCATTGGTATGATTTCACTTTTTATTATTGCGTTTGTTGAATTTATTTGCATAATCAACTCACTAAGCCCAGAGTCTAAACATTTAAATGAAATCCTCTTTTGTCCGCCCTTTTCAAACATGATTATGAAACAATGCTCACACTTTTTTATGCCGATGTCTGAAGTTTCTACCAGCATGTATGACGTCTTGTGTTAGTGTAATGAACAATAAATCTTCGATTCATGCCAACTAATATTTCATTTCTCTACTTAGATTCGGGGCACTGCCACAATCCTAAATCAAAAGTTCTCTCTTCATGCAAGTTTCTTTGACTGGGTACATTGAGCCTCCAGACGACCAAATTACAGTTAAGAATCTATGTGAATGAAATCAAAGTCGATTTATTCTCTCCAGTGGCAAATAATCAGCAAAACGAAGGTACCATTATTTCTTAGTAGAATAACATTGATCTTTTAGGATGTGACTGAATTGTATTGATTGTTATATTTCCGATGAATATTCTCAAGGGAATCAGAAGGACAAGTTTAATTAAAACTTCAGCGATTCATGGTTATTCCCCAGGAGGAGAAAGGAGACATTTTAAACATGCTTTAATTTAGAACAATAGTGATGTTCTGGACCTAGAGGAAAAAATGAAACTGACTTACGTACTGGAGCTTTAGAGCAATATTTATTATTACAAAATTTCATCGTTTCCTTCGCATTTACCAGGTTCCCTTCTTAGGATTACTTTGTGTTCGGTAGTCTCTAGAGGTTTCATCGATTCTACCTTGCTAGGCTTCTTCCCTACCTTGTTTCCAGATAACAACCTGTAGTATGATGAAGAAGAAGATCACAACCTTCTTCTTCATCATACTACTTCCAATACTGTCAATGCCAATTCTGCACATGTCCGTTCAATTTATTAGTGCTGTTGGTTAAACTGGTTATTAGATAACTTGGTATTCACATCGAGACGACACGAGCAGCGTAAGGTGGACAGGGCGGAAAGTTTTGCGGAGATAAATCTCAACGCTGACCCAGCTGGGACTCGAACCTGGGAAAAGCAGATTACGAACCTAGCGCGCTACCGACTGAGCCACCCCCGTCCCTGAATGGATATGCTTTGGAACAATTCTCGCAGTTATTTTCTTGGTAATTGTGTGGCTGATGCAAATTGTTCTGAGACTTTCGATTAAAGAAGAACCAAGATATCTTCTATAAACTTCAAAATTTATGTATAATGTGAGAAACTGGTGACTACGGCAACAGAGCTTCTTAGGTCAGGGAGATCAAATATAAGTCCTGCAAAAGATCAATCGGCAAACAAAATAAATCACCACAACATTGTTAAAATTAGCAAGTAGCATTTGATTACTAACTAATAATCCTTAATGATCAGTACATTATGAGCTTATGGTAGGATATAACTGCATTAATGAAAGATTTCTTACAGCAAAATTTAAATCATAAATTAAAGACTTGAATGTCATCTGTTATGTCCACAGAGAGAACTCTGATGAGAACGAGAAGGATATGTTTTACAGTCAGCTTCAGGAAATTTTGAATTCTGTGAAGAAAGGAGATATTTCTCTTGTGCTAAGGTGACTTCACGATAAAGTTGGTACCGACTCTGACCTTCGGGCAGGAGTTTTAGGTCCCTTTGGCATTGGTAGTTCCAATGGCAATGGAGAACGTCTTCTGCAGCTAAGCAATCTTAATGGTTTACGAATAACTAACACATACTACAAACACCGGGACATTTATAAATATACATGGGTTTCACCTGATGGGTTGCACAGGAATATGATAGATTATATTTTAATTAACAACAAATGGACTATTTCAATTAGGAATACCAGATCATACAGAGGAGTCGAAATTGGGTCTGATCATTACCTGGTCAAAAGTGACTTGCAACTGAAACTTAAGAAATGTTGTGCTAAGGTTAAGAAAATTTCCTTCAACCCTGAAGGACTGAAAGATCCAGATATAGCAAAGCATACCATTGATAGTCTACTTAGTAATATTACGACAATCGTGGTTTGCTTACTGCTGAAATTGAAAAAGAATGGGATCAGTCTAAACAGGCTTTTCTTGAAACCAACAGTATTCTTTTGGGTAAAAGGGAGCAAAGGAAACAAAATTATTTGAGTGATAAGGCTATGGAACTTATTTCTGAAAGAAGAAAGTGAGAATTAATGTGAATCAACACCCTACTGGTCCTAACAGAAGGCATTACAACGTGCTTAATAAACTTGTAAAGGATCAGTTAACATCTGATAAGAATCTTTGGCTTGATAGCTTGGCTGACAAAGCAGAGGAAGCAGTTAGACAGCACAACAGCAGGGGGTTGTACCAGATTATTAATGTTTTATGCGGGACGAAACAGACAGGTACACAGGGATTGATGGATAAACATGAGGATTTTGTGATGGCTAGATTGCCTGAGCATTTCAGAGATGTTCTAAACAATGTGATTGTTTCTCCTCCCATTGCTTGTAATGAGGACAGATGCATTACTGGCTTTCATGATGGTCCTATATCACATTCCGAATTCACTCTGGAGTCTCTAAATTAAAACTGCATAAATCCCCAGGGGTGGATGAAATCACCACTGAAATGCTTTGAGCTGGGAACATTTGTGTTGTCACATGGCTGACTGAAATTTTGAATATTTTTTATGATAAAGATGTTGTTCCTAAGGATTTTACTAGAGCTATCATTGTCCCAAATTTTAAAAAAGGTGATCTCAGTTCTTGTGATAATTATAGGGGAATTAGTTTACTCTCTGTTCTAGGTAAAGTTCTTTGCATGATTATACTTAATAGAATTAAGAATTTAGTTGATGCACAACTGTGTGATGAACAGTGTGGATTCAGAAGTGGTAGGGGATATATTGATCAAATATTTTCACTTAGCCAAATTTTTGTGAACAAGATAACGGGAAACTAGATGCTTTTGATTCCAGATGCTTACGCAGTATCTTGGGCATTAGGTGGTTCAACTTTGTAACTAATGATGAGGTTAGGCAAAGGAGTTTGCAACCTCCTTTAAGCAGGATATTGTGCAGAGAGAGACTCCGTTGGTTTGTCCATGTAGCCCGTATGAATAATTATAGATTGGGGAATAGGGTTATGAACAGTGTGCCTAAAGGCCTCAGAAAGAAGGGGAGACCTAGGATGTGGTGGGCAGACAATGTCAAACAGGACCTTGTTAGAATTGGTGTGCAGTGGCCAGATGCAGTAGATGTAGCTCAGGATAGACTTGCTTGGAGAACTAAATTGCACGGTGTGGTTGGACCTCCATAGGCCATGGCTTCTTGAGGAGGAGGAGGAGGAGGATGATATTCTTGTGAAATGTTTAGAGTTTCAGAAACCTGTGGTTACTAGCTTTACAGATTTCAAAAAGACTGTTGATCGACAAAATTTGTGGTTGATTGGTTGATCATATGGAATACCTGATAACTTAGCTAGTGTATTGAAAGTTCTCTATAATAACACTGAGTCATGGTGATATTTGGTACGTCTTGCAGCGATTGATTTAACATTGCTAGTGGAGTTATACAAGGGTGCATTTTGTTTCCTTTTCTCTTTTGTTTGGTTATTGATTATGTTATGCGAAATTCTTTGCAAGGAAAAGATTTTGGCCTTAAATGGTCTAGAAATTTCAAAAATTTCTGATTTGGAATATGCAGATGATTTGGCTCTGTTGGCTAATGATGTTGATGAGATGAATTCGTTCATTAGGGCTGTTGATGAGACTGGTAATAGAGTAAGTTTGGTGATAAACAAAGGTAAAACTAAAGTAATGGAAATTGGTCAGGCAGATGGTGCTTCAGTTGCTTTGAATGGCTGTACTGTACTCTTGAGCAAGTATCTCAGTTTAATTATCTTGGGAGCTATGTATCAGATACTGGTGATGCGCGGTAGAAGAATAGAGATTGCCTCTGGGACTTTTAAGAATCTATGGAGAGTGTGGAAAAACAGGCGTATACACCCTAAACACTAAAATAGGTTGTATAATAGTTTGGTTCTTTCAAAGGTTAGTTATGGTAGCAAAGCGTGGACCCTTTGCAAGCAGGATAACAAGAAACTTGATTTGCCTTTGATTTTAGATGCTTACACAGTATCTTGGGCATTAGGTAGTTTGACTTTGTAAGTAATGATGAGGTTAGAAGAAGGAATCATCAACCACTTTTGAGCAGCATATTGTGCAGAGAGAGACTACGTTGGTTTGGCCATGTTGCTTTTGTGAATAGTTGCAGATTGGCAAAACAGGATTATTAACAATGTGCCTAAGGGTTTCAGAAAAAGGGGGAGACATAGGATGCGATGGGCAGACAATGTCAAACAGGACCTCCTAGAGTGGCCAAATGCAGCAGCTGTAGCTGATAAGAGACACATCTAGAGAGGAAAACTTACACATTCTGGTTGGACCTCCATAGCCTATAGGTGCATGAGGATTTTGTATTATGTAAGTAATTTTAACGCTTTTGGATTTTTATTTCATTAATAAATGTTGCGCATTTGTATTAAAATAGAATATACATAATTCCTTGTTTCCAAAACATGATAAAAGAGTGGCTTGGCTACAAATTAAAAAGACTTGGGTTCAAGCCCTGGGTAAGGTATTAATCTATTTTTACTTTTACTGTTTCTGTTGAGGTCTCGCCTTCCTCACAGATCTTGTCTAGGCATATTATACTGACAAGCTCCTATCAGACCTCTGCGGCAATCAACTGCTTGAGGGTTAATTTTTTTAGACAGTTAATGTATTTTCATTTACCGAAAAAACCGTTATATTTGACCTCTGATGAACGCTTTCTAAACGTTCTGCTATTTCGAAAGCTTTTTTTTAATACAACATTGGTCTTGATATAAGCAGAATTCCAAGTACTTTGACTGTTTTGACAGCAAATGTTTCCCAAGTACTTTGTTCAATGATTTAAAATTTATCCGTAATTATTGAGATTCAATTTACCAGTCATTAATCATCTCTAATCAGTTGCAGATGTCTATTAGTTATCGCCTATACAGTAATTTAGGAAGAAATTAATTTGAATCAAAATTCTTTCCCTATTTTCTTAACACAATAAATTGTTTCAACCCATATGCTACGCACGTAATGAATTATGGATCCCATGAACTACGATATCATTCTTTCCTGCTTAAACAACCAAATGACCTCTATCCATCACAATTTGGGGTTTCTTTATGGGTGATGAGGTAAGACTTTTGCATTATGTGCAAGATATGGTGATACCAAACAATGTTGGATACTACTTTAATTAAATTAACAAAAAATTCACAGGATCGCTTAAAATCGCAGAACTAGGGCAGAGCATTATCACGCTCTTCAAACGGTAAACAGAAAGAATTGTTCCTCTCATATTGATGTTAACATTCAAGCAGATTCTGCATATCGTCCTTACTTTAGATCATCTACTCTTCAAAAATATTTTAAAAAATCATTAAAGCTCATCTTCATTAGGAAATGTGCAGGATTTCAAAAGGGATCGGACAGATAATTCACTTGGTGGAAAGAATAGCCGTGAAACATCATTCCAAAACCACCAGAAATGTTACGAATTTCATTCCAGGAAATGAGACTGATTTCTGTCTATATTTAGTTGCATGAATCCAAGCTACTTACTGCTATTTTTAAAGATGGAAGAGTAAATACTTGGAATTAAAGATGATTGTACCATCAATTAATATTTATTAATATTCTTAAAACTTCAAATATACTTTTAATTTAATGTATTATAATTTTTTTCTTTAAGTCTTATATTATTCTTCAATAGTCTATATTAACGTTTGTGTGTTGTGAAATTTGTTGAAAAGTTTCAGTAAAAGTAAAATGTTCGATAAAATTATTGTAATTTTCATTTAGACATCTAGTTAATTTATAAGTTTAAGTTAAATAAAATTTAAATAAAATCATTCGAAAAAATCAAATAAAATCACTTCTGAAAATTTTGGTTACCCCTCTGATGAAGTGGTATTATTCAAATTTATGAACATATAGTTATTTTCAGTTATAATTAAATTTTTTAGTAGTAGAAACGTGTTTAGGGTTGGTTTGTTTTAACTCTGAGCGGCACATTCCACAAAATGGGCTAAATGGCCAAGTCACAAGAGCCCCAAGGGCTTAGAGAAGGAAAGGGGATCCACTAGATAGCTTTCTGGTTATGGTCATATAGCGTATTTATTCCATCTGTGCACGGCTAAGTTTCTCCTGAACAAAGAAAGGACCATGACTTAACGTTCCAGCTGACGCAAGGCTCAACGCGTCTCTTTGCTCTCTGAGAGTAGAACGAGAATTAGAGGAGGAAATTCTCAACGAAGGCACAGACCGACTGAGCCTGACCCAGCACTCAGGAGAACAAATTTTCAAGAAAGATTTTCAAAAAGAATAAATTTCCATTCTCTTAATATTCGTATAATTGTTTCATTATTAATTAGTTTTTTATTATTTCTGTTCCCCTTGTTGATCTTTTTTTTAACAACTGAATCGGCAATCAGTAAGAGTATAATTATATATATATAATATAAATCCCTCCCCTGTCCGAGTAGTTAGCACTCTCGGCTACTGATTAAAGGGATCTAGGTTCGAACCCCTGGTATGGATGGATGTTTGTTGTTGTTTTTCTGCTGAGGTTCCGTCATTCTCACAGACCTTCTACTATGGCATATTAAAATGACAAGCTTCTATCATAACTCTGTGGTAAGCAGCTGCTTGAAGGGGGGCATTTATTATATACATAACGGTTTAATCAGAGCCCGTGACTGAAATGGGCGGTGGAGGGGGGGAGGGGTGGCTCCGTTGGTAGTGCGTCTGGCTTATAATCTGCAGTTTCCAGGTTCGAGTCCAGCTGGGCTAGCGTTAAGATTTATCTCCGCAAAACTTTCCGCCCTACCCTCGGTCAGTAGAGAACACCGATGGGCGTGGCGTCGCCTTTCTAGGGGGATGTCTGATGTCTCCGTGTGCGTTAGAACCGTGCGTTCTGCACGCTAATAGAACACACTGGATTGACGAGAGTCTATCAGCTGTCTCCTAACAGCCGTCCGGTGGGTCCCTTTTCTAACCTTCTCTGAGCCCTCGGGATTTTTGTGGCCTGGCATTTTAGTCCACTGTGTGCAAAAACGTGCCGCTCAGAGGTAAAACAACACATGGCTGAATGATACCATTACACTGACTTAACCGTAAAAGAAATAATGACGATGGAGTGTATATATTTCGCTTTATATTTTAACGAGCGTGCATTTAATGTATTATATTAATAAATGCAATTCCGCAACAGCCTGTTTCTCGAATGCCTGGAGATCTACCGACCCTCCGGGGTCAAGGTCAGCCCTTATGGCTCGATCGTTTCTCCCCCGTATTGGGGGAAGTACTAACTTGTTCTACTGAGTTACAGATATTCTGAGGCTTAGCGTACTGCTCTGCCAAAGGAAAGTTTACCCCTAAATGAATCCGTAATGTATAAATTTATTAATAACTGTAAACGCTTAAAGCTAATAGCATTGGAAATTTATGTTGATGCTCCCAAGAAGGGTATTTATTCCGTTTTTTAAATCACTTTGTTTTATTTCTTCCAGCAGATGGCGACACTAAACAGAGTTAAGCGATCTTTCTGATCTTGTGTCTTTTCATGATTCTCGTCGTAATACTAATTGTGCTTTTTGTATTAAAACAAAACGAGTCAGTATTTCCAATTGTTTCTCAATTTTTCCAGCATTCATGTGCGACAGATATCTTCATAATAGTCATCTAGAACGTGAAGTAAAGATCTGTATTGTGGTTTTCTGCCGTTGGCTCTTTTTCCTTTGGATCAATTAATCGATCTCAGTATTAAAATGAAACATACATTTTTAATATGTAATTTACTAAACGCGGCCCTATTTACAGTTACGTGTTATATATGTATATTAATTATTTATTAATATAGTAAGATAGCTTTTGTAAATCGTTGCTTCTTTAGCTGGTCAGATCAAATAAATTATGCACTTTAATCAAGCCTGAATCTAGAAAATATTAAAGAGCGGGGAAGTACAATAGACTGAATTTCCAGAGCAGAAGGTCATTTTCCCCCTCAGTTTTAGAGGTGTTTAAAAATTTCTTGAAAAATGCATGAAATATACACAAGTTTAACATTTTTTATCCTTACATTATCCTTACTAGGATTCTTATGCAGACCCGGCCCTGATTTTTATATTTTATGATTTAACAATACACTTCTTTCTTCAGGCCTAAATAACCAAGGGAATTTTTTTTTAATTCCTAAGATAATAACAAATTTCCCTAATTTTCCAACACTGTTTGTTGAGTCTCCATTATATCTGTTCAAACATCTATTCAATATACAAGAGTATTATATTTTTTTTTATGTTACTGAAATAGTTTTCACATTGTAGAAATTAGAGAAACGCTTGTAAAAAAATAGCGATATTTTTGCAATAACAAATATTTATGAAAAAATATTATCTTCTAATTAAAAAACATACTGAAACTACGCAGTTTAGTTTTTAGTTCTATAATATTTTTTGAAACTATGTATATAACCTATAAATTAAAATTATGTTTTTTTCAGATGTACTCTAAGAATAGAAATATATATATATGTACACATGCATTGGAATGGCCCTAAAATGAAGTAATATTTTTACCATTAATCATTACTGATTAAATCAATCATTCGTATAAATTATTTTTTGTTAAATATTTCTAACTGTAATTAATAATAGCCGTCCCGTGGCCGAGTGGTTAGCACGCTTGGCTACTGATCTAAGGGACCTGGGTTCGAGGCATGGATGTGTGTGTCGTTTTTCTGCTGAGGTCCTGCCATCCTCTCAGATCTTCTACTGTGGCATATAAACTGTCAGACCTCTGTGGCAAGCAGCTGCTTGAGGGGGTATTTATTTTTTATTAATGAATAATCTGCAGTTATCAGAAAAATATTTAAAATCGTAGGTAAAATGCAAAATTTCGTGCATCAATTATCAAACGACTTTTTCAGTCCTAAAGCTTAATAAACACAAAATACACTGCATGAAAGAAATTTAAATCTTTAGCGTAATAACGGTATCAAAACAAAGAAAAAATCAAATAGGATGTGAAATTCATAAAGTTACATACTTGTTTTCATTTGGGATTTGAAAAGGATTATGTAAAGCATTTGATGAGATTTCAATATCATTATGGCCAACGCGTGAACGTGTGGCTATGCATAATAGATACCTGGTTTCAATTTGCATTTTCTTCCTTTATATGGTCTCGTCTTTCTAACAGGTTTCCCTTGTGGCGTGTTATATTGACAGGATCCTGTCAGACCTAAGTGAAAAAGAAAGAAATAACTTTTATTCTTCTTAGACGTTTCAAGGATATAGTTTATATTATTCTGCTTCTTAATCTTTGCTTTGGACATAGAATTGGTTCAGAGAAGATTTTTACTTTAGCACTAGATATGAGATTAATGTGAACAATTGGTATAAAAAAGAAAAAAAAAAGTGAGAAATTGGCTCGCTGCGTATAAAAGAAGAACTGAGGATTTAAAACTTTCTAGGCAGATTTGTATTTTAATTCACTGTGAAGTTCAGGCAATGCTGTGGAAGGTTCTCTGAGAGTTCCTCTCAGTTCTTGTCGTGATCGGACGTACTTTCTTGGAGTCTTGCTAGCCCGTCGTGTTCGGATATCCTTCACCACCCGAACACCATCGGTTGACCATCTGGGACTCTTCGGACCTGTAAATGCTATTAACTTTCATTGCTCCTGCCCCTCCCTGACGTCAGTCTCCGAGTACAGTGCCTTCTGTGCTGTGTGCTGCAAAAGATCAACGAGACCGAACTTTTGGACTAATTGTTGCAATCTTCCTGTTGTCGTGGGTGGCTCTCGTTGTTTTTGCCAGAGGCATATCGCTTCCGCTCACAACAATGACCTCAATTTGCAACAGATGTGATGAAGCAGTACCACCCAACTCGGAATGCATAGTTTGCAGTGGATGCAAAGGCAAACTGCATTTTGTCTGTTCGGGCAGAACAGAAAAAAAATTACAAAAAGCTGTCCCTAGAAAAGAAGAATGCGTGGCTATGTTGCGAATGCAAGTCGAACAAAATAAACCCAAAAGCGACCTTAGACATGGAAAACAGAGACAGTTTGACACGTGACATCAACCTACTGAGAGTAGAGATTCGTAATTTAAAGACAGAAGTGAGAGAATTGAAACGAAGTGTAGAATTTTTTTCTAGCAAGTATGATGAACTGATGCAACAAGTAATAAATTGCGAAAAAAATAAAAAGGATTTAACTACAAAAATCTATGAAGACGAAAATTTAAAGACAAAAATGAAAGAAGAGATTAAGGAGCTGAAGCAAAATCTTAATGACGTGGAACAATATGGAGGCAATAAAAATATAGAAATTCATGGTGTTCCCATAATTGAAAGGGAGGATGAAACAGAGCTTAAAATAAAGTTGAATAAAATTTCCGTCATTAAACATAGTCAACTACACAGACAATATGATTGAAAAAGTTCATAGACTTCCAGAAAGAAATAAAAGCAAAACCCCAAAGATAATTGTCCAATTCGTTACACGGAAAGATAGAGACATTTGGATACAAAACAGGAAAAAAAAATTACAGTCAATATTGCAGACCTTAATGATAAAGAAACACCAATATATATTAATGAAAACACGACTATGATTAACAGAGAACTTTTCTGGAGAGGTAGGATGTGTGCAAAAGAAAAAAAATTATAAGGATGTTTGGTTCAAAAATGGAAAAGTTCTAATGAGGAAATCAAATGGTGAAAGAATTATCAATGTTGATATGTTCACCAACTTTGATGATTTTTGAAATTTTAGATATATCCGATAAACTTTGCTTTTTTTCACTCTCTTTACTTTTGCTTTTTTTAATTAATATTCTTGTTAGCTATGTCTGATTTGAATTTTGAAGGTCTTAATAGCAACTATGATGTTGCTTATGTAACTACAGGTTTAGAAGAGGAGGCTTGGTTCGTAAATAATTACAGTAAATTTATTCACAAAAATAAATTAGGAATTGCTCATGTTAATATAAGAAGTCAAAGAAAACATTGGGATTCATTAAAATTAAGTATTAACAATTACATGAAACACATTGATTTGCCTGTTTTAATTGAAACAAATGTAAATAGATATGAAAATTATTTATATAATATTGATAAATTTAATATAATTACAAATGATAATATAAATAAAAATATTAGGGGATTTCAGTATACTATAAAGAAAATCTAGACATTGAAATTATTTTACAACAAACACTTCCAGCGGTAACTATATATATAAAAGTAAAAAAAAAAAATAATATAACATGTTTTAGCACTATGCAGATCACTTAGTACAGATGTGAACTCTTTTCTGTTGAATTTCCGAAACTGGATGGAAAATACAGAAAAAGATCAAAATCAGATTTTAATAGGTGATTTTAATATCGATACAATGAATACTAAAATACATGGCACAGAAAAATATATCACACTATTGGCTGAAATGAATTTTGAAAGATTAATAAGGGAAACTACAAGAGAAGAAATAGTAAAAAATAAAATTACCAAAACCTGTATAGACCATATTAATATTAAACTGATTAAAATATGTCATCAAATTCAATAATTCAAACAAGCAAAATAGCAGATCACTATATGATTTTAACACATATTAGCAACACCAATAACAATTTGAAAAATACTAATTATAGTGAAACAGACCAGGAAAATAAGAATTGGTCATTTGACCATAACAATATAAACAAAGCTATTTCTGAAATGAATTGGAATTAAAAAAATTATGGAGACAACTCAATGGATGAATTAAACCTCTATAAAGTATTTAAAGACATTTAGATGGAATTTTAGGAAAAAATAGAATATATATGAGGAGAGTTGGAAAGGTAAAATGAAATCATAGCAAAAATTGGATAACACCGAACTTGATAGAATTAATTGAAGAAAGAGATAAAGCTTGGATTATATTTAAAAACAATGATAAAAGTGATGCTTATAAAAATAACTATAAAAATTTAAGGAATAGGGTTAATATTCAGATTAGAAATCAGAAACAACTTTATTATAGAAATAAACTTATAATGGAAAAAAATGATATGAAGGCTACCTGGCAATTAATATATGAAATATTAGAAGGAAAACAGAAAAAAATCAGCGGACGATGTAATAATTGACAATATGTCTAAAAAGAAATTATCTGTGGAAGAAATAGCAAATAATTACAATGACATTTATAATACACTAATTTTACAGATAAGAAATACAAATCACCAAGACGATATAAATTATGTTCCAACCATGATGCAAAGAGTTTTGAAATCTATCTATATACATGAAATCACTGAAAAACAAACTGATGAAATAATTACTTCATTAGACACCAATAAATCACCTGGTTACGATAATGTTTGCATTAAACATATAAAATTTAATAAAGAGACACTACTTAATATTATATCAAAAATTATAAATCAGATTATATTTACTGGGAACATACCTACTGAACTCAAAACAGGTATTTTAAAACCTATTTTTAAAGGTGGTATTAAGGAGGATTTTTCTAACTTTCGACCAATAACAATTCTGCTTAACTTTTCGAAAATAATGGAAAATTATATTTATAATACAGTTTTTAACTTTTTACTTAAACGCAACATAATTAATGAAAATCAATTTGGCTTTCAAAAAGGAAAAAACACAATTAAACTAATTTCCAAAATTGCAAATAATATTAATAAATCATTGAATAATAGGGAAAAAATTGTAACTATGTTCTTAGATTTAAAGAAAGCCTTCGATACAATAGATCATAGCATTTTACTAAATAAATTGGAAAATTGCGGTATTCGCGGTATATTGTTAGATTGGTTTAGAAATTATTTATCAGACAGATACAAAATTACTAAAATAAAAAAAACTGCTACAGCAGAAAAGTAATTACACGATATGGAATTACCCAAGGCTCAATTTTAGGTCTTTTACTGTTCCTAGTATACATAAATGATTTGTTCAATGCAAAATTAAATAGTGCTATTTATCTATATGCTGACGACATTGTTTTAATAAACTGTCAGAAATATTTAAATGATAGCATTACAGATGTTGAAA
The DNA here is from genome assembly GCA_038380435.1 of Ryuthela nishihirai. Lineage (NCBI taxonomy): Eukaryota > Metazoa > Arthropoda > Arachnida > Araneae > Heptathelidae > Ryuthela > Ryuthela nishihirai. The sequence continues at coordinate 15,977,268 of JAWZYU010000001.1, read as the reverse complement.
CAGATTACAATAATATTATTAGATGGTTAAATCATAATAAAATCTATTTAAATGAGAAAAAAACAAAACTGATGATTATTCATTCACCAGGATTTCATATTCATCAAAACCTCTTTATCAAAACTCATAAAATAAATTGCAGAAAAAAGGATGCTTCAAATTATGAATCATTATGTAGTTGCCCACTTGTTGAGCAAGTAAATAAAATGAATTACTTAGGAATCATTTTTGATGAATATTTTAGGTGGAATGCCCATATATCCCACATATGTGAAAACTTGAGAATATCGGCGATAAAAATTCAAAAATTGAAATACGTATTAAATATGGAAACATGTGTACTATTTTATAAAGCAATATGCGAATCTATTTTAAATTATGGAATAATTGTGCATGGAACAACTAACTTAACTAACATAAATAAAATAGAAAAACCGCAGTCTATAATAGCTAAAAATATTAATCCGTCTCACTTGCAAAAAATTTATAAAACTACCACCGATAGATTAATTTTTTTGAACCATTTATCCTACAGCAATTTATAAATTTAATGTAATAATTAAAAATTATTTTGACGAAACTTACAAACTAAAAATTCAACATAACAAAAATACAAGACTTCAAAACCAAGGTTATTACAATTTGCCAAATTTTCGAAATAATTACGGGAAACATACCTCCGAATATCAAGTACCACTTATATTTAATGCTATTCAAAAAGAATTACTAAATATAGATTCTTTTAGAAGATTTAAAATGGAATTAAAAAATTATTTGTTATTTTCTAGTTAGCTGATTATTATGTGGTGTGTTTTGTGGATTTATAGACCATTTTTGTGGCTGAATGACCTATGTTTAATATAATTCATTCACTCTCCTGCAGATAAGCTATTTAGCTTTTCTGGGTCAAATTGTAAATGTATTTGTATTCTTTACTCTTATGAATAAAAATTATATTCTTTAAAAAAAAATCTCCGTTTGTTTGAATCCTCTGAGGACTGATTCTGAATTTTAAGTTCCAATAGTTTATAATGTCTTTTTAAAATCCCATTACACTTGACATATAAAATTATTCAGTAATTGCACTATTTATTTTCAACAAAATTTCTATGAATTTACACTAATTACAGTTGTAACGATTCTGAAAAATACTTAATACGGAAGAATTAATGCAAATAATCAAGTATATCGATCTAGTAACGCTTATTAGATAGTTGGAGTTATTAGATCTAGCGATCTAATACCTTTGGTGATCTAATAACGCCAAATGGGTTATTGGATAATAATATTAGTTGGCGTTATTAGATTACTAGATTATTTGGCATTATCAGTTGGAGTTAAATTAATAAGGACAACTGACCAAAAGTTTGGCGTGAAACGTATTGATAACTCAACCCATCAATAAGTTCATTCAAAGCTTTCCACAACTACAGCACAATTAAATCCCGTCAAAAGTTTGACCATTGATAACTTCATTCAAGCCATTGATAACTTCATTCACAAAGCAGGCGATATGCAATGCCCCCAAAAATTATGGGGGGATCGATTTTCGAATGATCTATGACGACCCACGGCAGCTAGAAACTCGATCTGTTACCCCAAGAGGATTATTAATAAGTGGAACCACCCTACTAAATTTTGGACCTATCGCTGCAGTAGCCGAGGAACCACAGAGAAACGTCCAATTTCTGCCATCGATGATGTCGCACGTTCCCTACCCCGGAATTACCCCTAGTATATAATACAGTGGTGCACTCAGAAAGGGTGGGCAAGGGGCCATGGCAACCCCCAAAGAAAAAGGAAAAAAAAAACACTAGAAAATTTTCCAAACATCTTTTCCTAATTAAAATTTATTTTTAATATTTATGTTGTGTCGTGTCTTCTATTTCTATACTACTCATGAATTAGCGGTTACATAAGATGAGAATACCCTATATCTCTCGGGAATCACGGCCTCTGTGAACACAAGGCGAACGAAGTAGTGCTCGGGCGGACCGAGCGCTACTTCGTTTGCCCAAGCCGGGCCAGCGGGCCCCTCGGCTACCCCCAAGATTAAATCTTGAGTACGCCACTGATATAATATAATCATTGGACAACAAATTGACAATTTCGAAGGAGCCAAATCTTGCTGATTGAAAAAATTATTTTAAACTAATCGCTGAGAAGAAGAGCAATTGGGTTTTCAACTCCTGCATAGTGGGGAACTCGAACCTGGGAGCATTAGTTTACAAGCCTGTCGCAATTCCAACCGAGTCAGCCCCCATCACCATAAGAAATGGGGTTAACCAATCAGTTTACATGCATTGAAACGGCAAAATTATGGATCCTTTTACTCTCATTTCTTTATTTGCAGTTATGTATGATATAATTGAATTTTTTTTAATTTGCGCTGTTGGTGTTTAGAGCATCGCCAGTAAAAATCAGATGCACAGAAATACATTAGTAATAGAATATTTCTTCTTGGAAGGAAAAGTTACCTATTAGAAATTAAATGGGAATTTTAGGATTAGGAATTGTAGAACTGGGAGACGCCCTTTCCACGCAAAAGACAACGCATTTGTACTTTAACTGCGCATTGGGCATCGCAATACAAGACGAAAATTTTCTAGGAAACTTGCCATCTGCCCTAAAATAACACTAAATCTAGCTTGTACTTCGGAATTCTATACTTTTTTCTGCATATTTATATACGAGGGTTAGCTAACCTAGACTTAGCGAAGAACAACCAAAAAAAAATATTCTTAAAGAACCACAGGGAAAACTATATATACGTTTCTAACGGAGAATGAATTGTGAAAAAAATAATAATTTTTAATGAATCAAGAAAATATTTTGATTAAAAAAATAAAAATGTAAATTTAAATACAGTATTATGAATTGGAAAAATCGTGTAGTTATGCACCTTAAAATGTTTGATAAAAAAAAATTATTTTTATGGGCCGCTGTTTGACCAGGTCTGTTCTAGACTTACAAAAATTGATGCTTTATTGCATTAAATCCTATTTCGGAAAATTTTACCAATTGGAGGAATGTCTCTGCAATGAGACTTAAATTACTTCATGCAGAAATTTTGCTTATGAGTATTAAACGTGTAGTAGTATGTAAAAGTGAACAAATGGTATGCAACGAATTGTTTCCAATGGAATTGCTAAACACAGATTTTACACTAGGTTCAATCTAATAATGTATTTCAACAGTTAATTTTATGAACTGAACATTAATACTTTTAAAGATGATCAGCGTCTGCGACAGTGGCAGCAACCATTTTTATAAGACGAGCAACTTCAAGTCAGAATAACAGTATTCAGTTTGTGTTTAAAGACTGAAAAATGATATACTTATAGGTGTAGAGAAAAGGAAACAAGACTGCAAGTATAGCCTATATAACATCCTCTTTCCAATGAAACGGTTTCAACACCTATTTGGTCGGATTTTTTCTGGTTCAAATAATCCCTCTCATACTCAAATCGAGTGAATAGGGTCTGTATTGTTGTAAAGAGTGTTATCGCCCTTAACTGAGAATGTGTGATCGAACGCATTGTCTTCATCAATGAACATCGTGTGCTCATCATGACAAAGTTCCTTCTCATTCAGCATTATCAGTGAAGAAATTTTTGGTTCAAAACCAAACTACAATGATGGAACTGCCATACTGAACAGTTTCATGAAAGGAATCCATTTCGATGACGTTGAGTACATAACAAGGCATATTACAGAACTGTCACACGCTCTCAGAAGTTGGGTCACGTAGTATTTTAGGCCGAAGTTTAATCGAAATATGGATGCATTGTGTAGCTGTATACCGCTTGCCAAGAATTTATAAATGTTGTATAGGGTCTGCATGAAGATCAGACAAACTGTGGAGATTGTGGCTAAAGGTCTCCCTTTCCCGCACACAATTAAATCCCACAAGTTAACCTGGGTGCCAATGGCAAAATAAATTCACCTTTGAAAAATAAATGCTGTCTTAAAAATATGCTAACAATGCTAAAATATCGCTGCACTATACGAATAATGTTTTTCACTCGAGGGACAGTCAATTATGCTCGAGTACGTCGGCTGAGAGAAGCAAAAGCGGACTATTTGATTGCCTTTCGCATAAGATAGGGACACCTGCCTAGTCCACCTTTTCCCTTTTCCTATCAACAAAACACTTAAGCATCGGGAGCTCACAAGGCTAAGCAACAGTGCTGTGGCAATCTAATGCCCTCTCTCACCTCTCTTTAGGATAGTTTGTTCCTTTAGATCACGCAAGTCTGACAAGTAAGTTTAAAAATTAATATTGGCAAATTAGTTTAAAACTTCAAAACAACAGAAGGGATTAAACCCTTAACTTCAAATACTAACTCAAATATAAATGTCTTTCAGAGTTGACGTTCTTGAGAAGATTGCTGTTCACCTATACAATCAAAATGAAATACATGGAAATATACTCCTAACTTATCAGGGCAGCTTCTGCTTAAGTCAATTCAATAATCATTGGATTCTTAAAGAATGATGATAAAAATATTAAAGACTCTTAACTAATGCTAACTTCTATATACCTAAGAACTAGATATCTATGCCATATTCAGGTGGACAAGACAGACAGGATTACTGACATAGGGTTCGAGTCACTGCAAAAGGAGAAACCAAATTCCTCGTTCAATATCTGGGCAAACGTTCATCCAACTTCACAGGTTCACCCTTCGTTGACTAACTAACACTTTTGGTAGAGCAGATTTCTTCGAGGACACCCTAACACTTGTCCGTCTTGGGATTGTGAAAGAGTTTTATACTAACAAAGGTGGATCATCCAAAATTAATCCGTTCTTTAATGTTTTTCTTGTAAAGAGGCACAGTCACTTTGCAAACTGGGCTGGGGATAAACTGTTCTCTCATTGAAAAGATGGCAGTGATCTAGCCTTCAAATGCTTTCTGCGGTTGCAAGGAGGAGGGATTGTAGGTTAGTGCTAGAGCATCTGCGGAGCACGTAGCCAAATCCCAAGCAGAACCTATAATGAGTTTTAGGGCAGGCCAGTAAACTTGGTGAACTTCCGCAGACTTTCAATGTTTCCATTATGTTTGACTGAAGTAAAAACAACTCTATTTCTGCCTGTGATCGTCAACTAGAGCTGCAGTCGTACTTGGTTGATGCGATTTCCAAGGGCTATGTGACTCGATCAACTGTGAAAATGGCGATGGGTATAACAGGGAGGACAAAAATGGCCACGATCCTAGCCTGGGAATCGTACAGTCGCTCAAAAAAACATCCGAACACTATGGTTGATTACAGAATTCAGAAAAAAATATCTGACAACGATTTATTTAGAAATTAATGATTTGGCAACTTTCGTGTGCTTACACGAATTTTTTCTGAATTCTGTAATCAGCCATAGTGTTCGGATATTTTTTGAGCGACTGTACCTTGCGAACAAGTTGCAAACTATGGCAATCAGTTTGCAACAGAACATCTTAAAAGCATTCGCACAGAGGACTTCCAAAAATATTCGACGAAATGGAAAACAAGAATGGAGAAGTGCGTTAAGGACAACGGGAACAAATTTTGATTGCTGTAATTTTTTCAGGAATAAAAATGTATTAATGTAGCCTCGTTGCTTTTTCTTTTTTTTCACACTCCGTAAACCTATGAATGTGAACGATGTAACGAAACAAAAAGCAAAATCAATGAATTCTTATAGTAAAAAAATTGAAATTTATTATTAACTCTGCTTCTTTCTGAAATTTTAATATAGTGATAGATAATGCAATGCAACACAACATGAAAAAATATAATGTTATAGACAGATAAGAACAAACAGACAGTTGGCCATCATTTGAAGCGAAAAGATTTAACTCTAAAACTGATACCCGTGTTGAATAAGATTTGACAAGTGGCGATTTATCACAAGTGGTCAATGATCAAGATGGATTTAAATAAGATGTCAGGCCAGAAACATCAAACACATCCTAAATTATGGGTCATAGATCTCTAAGACATTTTTAACGTTCATTCATAAGTTCGATATATTCTTCAGCAATGTTTTCGTATAGTGTTGTTTGTACCTGCAATTTATTTTAATTTTATTTTCTTTCATTTAAAAGAATCCAATCGCTCAAACCCGTAGTTTAATTATGCATTATTTAACTGCATAAAATTCAACTCCACAGAGTTCCTGTCCTTTAAATTAAAAAAATATTTAGTACCTAAATGTCAGGTTCATTCTATTATAAATTACACAAAAAGTTGAAATACATAGTTTCCTTGGAATTACATGGGGAGATGGAATAATACGTTCAAGTTTTAAATTTAAGTTTTGATAAGTTAATTTAAGTTAATTTAAGTTATTAATTATTAGTTTTAATTATAGGGTCTTCATTAAATGACTACCATGTAGTCATTATTAATTAATTTGTGCCTTCATTTCATGATCACTTGGTATTCATCGCTTAATTGAGTTCCTGATTCATGATTAGGAGTCAAGATTGGTTTTCATGTGTTGTTTCGGTTTGGATGAATTAATTTCCCGCTTGTTTCCTTCTGAGAAAAAGAGAAATCATTCATGAAATTCCCGGGCAGCATGAAATTCCTGAAAATGAAAAATAGCAGTACCTACATGCCATTCTATTCATAACCCTATTCTGTAATCTGTGGTTATTCATACGGCAACGCAGTCTGTACATAGTCAGATTCTGATAAGAATCTTCGAATCCTACTTATGGCAAAACAATTTTTCTCAGTTTACTATTTCATGAGAATTATTTGATTTTTAAATATTACTCCCTACTGAATATTAAAAGTTATTCAGTTGGTAGTAATAGTACTATACTGAATATTACAATGCTCTGTATAATATTAATCTATTATATTAATTTCACACTTGATTAACAAAACTGGATCACTTATTAAAATTCAAACATCTCTTTCAATGGTGTGCAGTGGCCAGATGCCGTAGATGTAGCTCAGGATAGACTTGCTTGGAGAACTAAATTGCACGGTCTGGTTGGACCTCCGTAGCCCATGGCTGCTTGAGGATGATGATGATGATGAGGATTCGAACCCATGTCTCCTAGAAACATGGCAGGTATACTAACCATTACACCATCAATGGCTAACTTTTTTTCTTCAGTTTATGTGGCCTATAAATTTCCCTCATTTTTTTATTTCATTCACTTCTGGCGCCATCTATGTCGGTAAACGGAAAGCGTACTATTTCATGAGTCCCATATCTACAGGACATCTCCGTGATCCTTTACTACTGAATTTATCAAGATTTTCACGGTAATTTTAACAAAATTCTAGATTCGAAAATAATTATTGGTCTGAAGTCTGGTATTTTTATCATGTGTAATTTGTACTTTATATGCGTCATTAAAAATTTGTCCAGAATAATGCCATAATTAAAGAGATATTGGACTGATAGAATATTTAGGAATGTAAATCTTTCACTTGCGTTTAAATGATTATCTCTGAGCTTGTAAGGAATTATATTTTTCGCAACAGATTACTGCAACTTTTCAATTTTTTTTAGGTTAGTGATGCCAGTGGTTCCATATAATGTAATTCCATATCTATTTAAAGATTAGGATACTGCCTTGTAGATCATAAGAATAACATCGATATCGACTAAGAATTGCAATTTGTAAATTTTAGCAGCGCGATATCAGAGACTTACATAGTGTTATAACATGAGAGTTCCATCGAAAGGTTGAATCCAAATGAAAACCCAAGTACTTAAAATCATCTATCAATTCAATGCTATGACAATCACAAATATTTTTTTATAAATTTCGGATATATGTATATACAATTTATGTTGTAGGTCTTATATATATGGTTTGATGTTTTCAAAGTACCTAGTTAGTGAAAGATCATCCATTTAGTTTTATCGTTATTTATATATATTAAATTAAGATTCAGCCATCTCATCAAGCAATTATATTCATCCTGTATTCCTTATAGCTGCATCCACGTCGCGATTGCTGTTTAAAATAACATCATCATCAGCATAAAGAAACAATATACTGTTTAAATTTAAATTCGTTATATCATTAATATACAGGAGGAACAACAACGGTCCAAGTATAGATCCTTTTGGAACTCCAATATTTACTTTTCTTTCGCTACGTAAGGACTTTCCAATTTTGGTAATAATAGTCCTATTACTCAGGTAAGTTTTGAACCATATAATAACGGTCACTCTAGTCCATGGTTTTCAAGTTTTGAAAATAATGTATTGTGTTGTATGTGTGTCGAAAGCTTTACTAAAGTCCAGAAAGAGGATAGCAACATTTTCTCCATAATTCAAGGTTAGTACTACCAACATTCTGCAAAATGAGACAGTACAGTTGTAGTACAGTTGTAGTCCCTTCTGGAAGCCATATTGCCTATCATAGATATTGCTGTGTTTATATTTTATGAGAAAACTACAGAGTGTGTCATCGATGCCCCTCTCTAAAATTTTGTTTACGGTGTGCAAGATACCAATAGGCCAATAATTCAAATAATTTCTTTTAACACAACTTTTATAGATGTCTCAGTATTGCAATGTTTAATGTGGAAGGGAGATTTCCGTAAGTAATACGTAATTAATTTAGCGAGATATTCTGTTAATTGATTCATGAATGTCTTTATTTGTTTGCCGTGCATGTTATCAACGCTACATAATTTGCGTTCATCTAAAGCATTAATTATTTTTTTCAACTCAATGTTCGAAATTTCAATCATCCTCAAGTAGCCGTGGGCTACGGAGGTCCAACCGGACCGTGCAATTTAGTTCTCCAAGCAAGACTGTCCTGAGCTACATCTGCTGCATCTGGCCACTGCACATCAATTCTAATAAGGTCCTGTTTGACATTGTCTGCCCACCGTATCCTTGGTCTCCCCCTCTTTCTGAAGCCTTTACGCACGCTGTTCACAACCCTATTCGCCAATCTATAATTATCCATACGGGCAACATGGCCAAACCAACGGAGTCTCTCTCTGCACAATATGCTGCTTAAAGGAGGTTGCAAACTCCTTTGCCTAATCTAATCATTAGTTACAAAGTTGAACCACCTAATGCCCAAGATATTGCGTAAGCATCTGGAATCAAAAGCATTTAGTTTCATGTTATCTTGTTTACAAAGTGTCCAAGTTTCACTACCATAACTAACCCTAGAAAGAACCAAACTATTATACAGTCTAATTTTAGTCTTTAGGTGTATACGCCTATTTCTCCACACTCTCCATAGATTCTTAAAAGTCCCGGCAGCAATCCCTATTCGTCTGTTAATGTCATGCCGCACATCACCATTATCTGTTACATAGCTCCCAAGATAATTAAACTGTGACACCTGCTCAAGACTGCAACCATTCAGATTAACTGAATCACAGCCTGTCAGACCAATTTTCGTTACATAGCTCCCAAGATAATTAAACTCAGACACTTGCTCAAGGGTGCAACCATTCAGAGCGACTGAAGCACCAGCTGCCTGACCAAATTTCATCACTTTAGTTTTATTTCTGTTTATCACCAAACCAACTCTATTACCAGTATCACCAACAGCCTTAATGAAAGAATACATCTCATTAACTTCATTAGCCAACAAGGCTAATCATCTGCATAATCTAAATCAGAAATTTTGAATTCTCCAGCCCATTTAAGGCCAAAATCTTTCTCTTGAAGTGAATTTCGCATAACATAATCAATAACCAAACTAAAGAGAAAAGGAGACAAAATGCACCCTTGTCGAACATCAGAAGTAATGCAAAACCAATTGCTACAAGACCTATCTCCGCAAAAATTCCCCGCCCTGCCACGGTCAGTAGGGGACACCGATGGGCTTGGAAAGGCCGTCGTCCGTCGGATGGGGCGTTAAGCCGTGGCCCCGTGTGTGGGAGAGCCACACCCTGTGCACGTTAAAGAAGACGCTGGATGGCCTTGACGGGAGGTTACCATCTGTCTCCCAACAGCTGTTCCAGTGGGTCCCCTCCCCCAACCTTCTCTGAGCCTTCGGGGTCCTTGTGACCTGGCCATATATCCCATGGTGTGCAAAAAAGTGCTGCTCAGAGGTAAAACAACCCAACCGAAAGCTACAAGACCTACCAACTCTCACACACGACTCAGTGTTATTATAGAGAGCTTTCATTAAGTTAACTAACTTGTCAGGTATACCATATGATCTCACAATCAACCACAAATTATGACGATCAACAGAGTCGAAAGCCTTTTTGAAATCGAAAAAGCTAGCAACCAAAGGTTTCTGAAACTCTAAACATTTCTCAAGAATCTGCCTAAGTGAAAATATCTGATCCACACATCCCCTACCACTTTTGAATCCACACTGCTCATCACGCAATTATATGTCAACCAGATTCTTAATTCTATTAAGCACAATCATGGAAAGAACTTTACCTGGAACAGAGAGTAGGCTGATACCCCTATAGTTATCAGAAGAACTGCGATCACCTTTTTTGAAAATAGGGATAACAATAGCTCTGGTAAAATCCTTAGGAACCATGCCTTTATCATAAAAGATATTCAGAATTTCAATTATCCAAGTGGTTCCCAAAACATCCCCAGCTCTAAGTATTTTCGTAGTAATTTCATCTACCCCTGGGGATTTATGAAGTTTAAGTTTAGAAATAGCCGAAATAACTTCAGATTGCGTTATAGGGCCAACATTAAAGCAACCAATGCATCTATCATCATTGCAAACAATGGGAATACAACTAACCACATTGTGTAGAATATCACTGAAATGCTCAGCCCACCTAGCCATGACAGAATCCTCACCTTCTATAACCTTACCTTGTTTATCCTTCAATCCCTGTAAACGTGTCCGTTTTCTACCACACAAAACATTAACTATCTGGTACAGCTCTCTGCTGTTGTGCTGTCTAACTGCTTCCTCGGCTTTGTCAGCCAAGCCATGAAGCCAAAGATTCTTATCAGCAGCTAACTGATACTTTACACTTTTATTAAGTTCTCTGAAATGCTTACTGTTAGGACTAGTAGGGTATTGATTAAGGACATTACTGCGGTTCCTTCTTTCTGAAATAAGCTCAAGTGCCTGATCACTCAAATTATTCTTCCTCCTTTGTTCTATTTTTCCTAAAAGAATATTGTTAGTTTAAGGGAATGCCTGTTTAAAACGATCTCATTTCTGTCAACTTCAGTAGTAAGCAAACCATGTATTTCATAATGGCTAAGTAACCTATCATGGTAAGCTTTAGCTATAACTGGATCTTTCAGACCTTCAGAATTAAGCGTAAGTTTTTTAACCTTAGCACAACACTCCATAAGTTTAGGATGCAAGACACTTTAAACAAGGTAATGGTTAGATCCGATTTCAGCTCCTCTATGTGACCTGGTATTCTTAACAGAACTAGCCCATTTGCTGTTAATTAATATATAATCTATCATATTCTTATGCAGTCCATCTGGTGGAACCCATGTATGTCGCGGTGTTTGTAATAAGTATTAGTTATTCTGAAACCATTGAGTTTACTTTCCTGTAGGAAACGTTGCCCATTGCCATTGTAGCTACCAATACCAAAAGGGCCTATAACCCCTCCCCAAAGGTCAGAGTTAGTACCAACTAAATATGTCGACAATATCAAACAGCCCCCTAATCGCAGACATGGGGCAAAGACCCGTTCCCCACCACTAAAGGCTGAAGCCATATACACTGGAAGACTTCCTCCAATGTAGAATTTGACGATGTCAGTAGAAGCAAAGTGTTCAGGTGCCTGCGATGACTTCTGCTGAGGATTATCCACCAGCTGATAATCATATCTTGTGAATCTTTCCACTTGGGGCTGTCAACCCACAAAGAAACAGAAAACACACCGGAAGATTTTCCCTTCACAGAAGCCCACCAGTGCAGCAAATTCAGGATTCATAATCAATCTCAGAACCATAATTCAGTCCAGTCCAGTGGGTTTATATGGTCAGCACCAGGACCCTGTGTGGTTGACCGCTCCTCAGCAGGGTAGAAAAAAAAGAAAAGTAGCCAGAGTTGTCCAGATCAGTAGGCCACACTAATCTGGCAGCCTTTCCCTTCCGTTCGCTTCCAGAAGAGAGTATCTCTTTTGAATACTAAAATTCTTAGCAATTTGAAAATTTGTTAGATTTTTGGGCATATGATTAATTATTATATTTTTAGTGACTTATGATATGGTATTAATCATATCCGAGGATTGTTGTTTCAATTCAATCTCTCTAAAGGTTTTGCTACATGCCTGTGCTAGTAAAAGTGTCTTACCAAAAATTTAGTTAACCAGCAACCACTGCTTAAAACTTAAAAATTAAACGAAAACAAAATAATGCATTTAATAAACATTATATTGTTAATTTATTTTGACCATTGTTTAGTGCCTGTCGTCCAATCAACTTCTATTTCCATATTGCTCCCAAGAGAAATAGTTTCGTTCTAACACTAGAGCTACATTTATTCAAAAAATGCACTATTAAATTTGGGTGACACTAAGTATCATGGTACACTACCGAAATGCCATATCTTAAATTTCGGGGAATTAGAAATGCCATACTTTAAATTCCGTGATTTTCACAGCACGATGCATAATGCAAATATATCTGACAGTTTATTTTGATCATCAACATTCCTAAATACGAACAGTAAAATAAAACAACATTTGTCAAAAACCCACACACTAATCTGGGTCATCACTTTATCGACACACACACACATCTGATCACTTGATGACTGTTTCCTTTTCTTTTTTGTAGGAATTCGTTTCAAAATAAAAGAATGCATTAATGTTCGTTAAGCCTATCCTTTCTTTTGAAACTCTATTCTAGGACAACTAGTCGCAATCTTTTTTCTTTGGAGCCGCTGCTACAGATGGACGTGAGAGATCCTGTTTCAAATTACGTTAAGTGCTTCAGCAACGTTTTTATCACAGCTCACACCTAAAGTACGCAAATTCTTGTTGTTTTCTTGAAGGTGGGTATCCGTAGCCCGCGCCACTGCGTCTGTAGGTCATGAGCAGATGTGCCCTACTTTCTGTTGGAGGAGCACACTAAACATAGTAGGGGGGGGATGGGAAGTGAAGAAACGAAGAAGAGAATCTTGGTTCTCTGTTTGAAGCAAACAAACGTCAGTGATGGGCGCCGTTACAGTCCATTGTGCCACTGTGACAAAGCCGCTCCATGGTGACACTAGGATTGAAGGCGCTACCAGGATCTAAGCACAAAACGCTTCGTGACGTCATCAATAGCTCTGACATCCTATAATAGCAGGAAAATGATTAGGGGAGAGGGGAAGTGGCGATAGAAGTCTGGTGACCCGGATGTTACCCACATTCCGACACACTTGTGATCACCCCGTAACGGTAGCAGGGGAAAGCGTCCCGCTGGGGACCTGAGAGAGGTTCCTGGTCACTTCTTTGGAACTTACGGTGCAGGGAGATTCCGGGAGTAAATACTGCTTTTCCTTTTCTGTGTCTTGCTGGAAAACGACTCCTGGGCATTTCAATATGCTTAAAATGATCTAACTTTTGGACAGTCATTACAATTACGTAACGGAAATGCATTAATCAGCTGAGCTAGACATTTAGCGACCTATTTAACTTTTAGCTCGTTTTCAAAAAACGAAACACTGTTTTCATTTTGTCGTTCATCTCTCTCTGTGCGCCTTTATCATTCAACGTTTTTGATTTAAGAAACAAATGAAAACTTACTTTTGGATGAGTTAGTACTAACGAAATATTAGAATTCGCATTTTCTGAATTTCCCACTTGTTTTGAAGGCACTCATTTTGAAAAATTGTAAAATTTTAAATTAACATTGTAAACGATCTATTCAATTTTTGGGTTAGAATTTTTTTAATTTGAATGGTAGAGCACTGTGATCAAGTGGTTTACATTAGCAGCAACAAGTTTTCTTCTTACCGTGGGAGGGGGGAGGGTTTGGCATTATTAAAGTTTCCCTTTCATTTAATTAAACTATGGCTACTAAACGGCTCCTTGAGAAATGATTATACAGAAAAGAAATCCTACGAGATTATGACTTTGATAAAGCAAAGTGTATAATAAACACTGTTACAGACTTATTGTTTCACTTTAGAATTTGCTGCAAAAGTGAATGAATTTCCCTTTTTTTATATATAGGTGCTTAATTTATTCTCAAACTTTTATTGTGAAAGAACATTTACTTTTGCATCCGTTATGTTACGTTCCGTGGTCTTGTATATCATTTTAGTTATCTTCCATAAAGTATTAGATATGCGGATCGCGGTCATTTCAAGGTATGTTTAAGGCCGTGATCGGCAAGGCTTTCCTGTAATTTATTGACTCACCTATGTTATCCAATTTCACTTAACTGCGATAAATTGAAACAAAAATGCACCTTATATTATTTCGAAATTTAGCACTCCCTTTCTAATAGGGGGCGGGGGTGACTCAGTCGGTAGCGAGCCAGGCTCGTAATGTGCAGTTCTCAGGTTCGAGTCCCAGCTGGGTCAGCGTTGAGATTTCTCTCCGCAAAAATCCCCGCCCTGCCCACCGTCAGTAGGGGACACCGATGGGCTTGGAAAGGCCGCCAATGAAAAGTCCGTTGGATGGGACGTTAAGCCTTGGCCCCGTGTGTGGGAGAGCCATACCCTGTGCACGTTAAAGAACACGCTGGATGGCCTTGACGGGAGGCTACCATCTGTTTACCAACAGCTGTTCCAATGGGTCCCCTCCCCCAACCTTCTCTGAGCCTTCGGGGTTCATGTGACCTGGCCATTTAGCCCATTGTGTGCAAAAAAGTGCCGCTCAGAGGTAACCCATCCCAACCCAAACCCTTTCTAATATACGTTTGTCATATTCATTGCATAACCGTAGTTCACTTGCTAGTGGCACCTTTTGTTCAACGGTCTGGCTACTAAGACCCCAAGACTCGGGCCAGGATTTAAGAGCAAAACTCAACGGAAGAAAGGCGACCTCTTCAGACTCAACTGTGCCATATTTATCTCAAGAATTGTTTAAAAATAAAACGTTGCATTACTGATAATGACCATGCTACCTGCTTCCGATTTCCTTGCTTCTCTCAAAAGGATGATAAACAGGGTATAAATTTTACAGGTTAAAAACAACGTTTAATTCGAGGGTAATTATAGGACCAATTTTTTTTTATTTCGGTTGAAATAAAAATAATCCAAATTTTCAGGTATTTTAACTCGGGTTGAAATAAAAATAATCCAAGTCTTTCTATATTAGATAATAATTTTATTATTGACATACGAATACTTTTGCATATGGATTTCCAAAGTTTCTTCCGCAAGATTACTTCTTCCCGGAGGTTACACATGATTAAATTTCTTCAAGGATCGCTCTACACCACATTTATTTGGTATACTTTACAGCCTTAAAATCCTCTTGATTATTTGAGGATATACCAATTCAAAATTTAAGATATTTGAATTTTGATTTTGGTGGAAGCTGTAACATAATGGGCAGCAAACTCTGAATTAATCAAATCAACATCCACGTAGAAGTACGAATAATTATACATAATCATATGCATTTGGGTTATTCATAGATTTAATAAATGGGTCTAGAACAGATTCTTTTCTCTAGAATTCCGGAAAAGGTTTATGAAGGTTTCTATTAGTTTTACATTTCGAAGACAGAATTGATTTGTCGAAGACAGAGAACTGTATTGGTCTTAGCTAGTGTTACCATAACAACTTTGACAAACTCAAACATGTCGACAGTATACAAATTTAAATTTTTGTTTTTAATAAAGCTTCAAGCTATTAGGAAATTTATATTTCATTCCGTGTTTAACCTGTATATTTATATCTTTTTTCTGGAAGTAAAAATCGGGGTAAAATCAAATAAAATATGAAAACGCGATACAGGAAACAGCTTACGAAATGGGATTATTAACAGAAAAGTTAAAGAAATGAAATTTCCAACCAGTCTTAATTTTGTATTTTAAATTATTATTTTTAGTATTATTCCATGCCGGGGGTTACATAAATGCAATGTACAGGTAATATCAAGACGTTAACTTAAACTTTTATGAAGCTTGATGCCCAATGCATTTGGGGAATTAAAAGGAAACATG
The DNA here is from genome assembly GCA_038380435.1 of Ryuthela nishihirai. Lineage (NCBI taxonomy): Eukaryota > Metazoa > Arthropoda > Arachnida > Araneae > Heptathelidae > Ryuthela > Ryuthela nishihirai. Next base: position 15,961,228 of record JAWZYU010000001.1, on the reverse strand, counting down.
AAAGCAGTAAAAAAATACAAAGAGGAATACAGGTATTGCATAACTATTTGATATATAAATAAAATGACAAGAAGCTGCACGAAGACAAACATGTAATACGAAGTATGATAGTAAACGTATTGAAAGGAAGAATATATAAGTACATTAGGGAAAAAATGAAAATTTAAGAGCAACAGAGAGCGATATTGAATGACTGAACTGGAGGAAAAGGATCGCGAAAAATCCAGAAAAGCAGCAAAGATGGGAGGGGGGAAGAGGAGAGGGGAGATACTGTTGGTCAAAGGCTTCAATATTCTAATAGGAGTGGAGTAAAATAGTTTTTGAATTCTGTTTTAGAATTTAAAGAAGTGATATCGCTCGGTAGAGAGTTCCAAACTGAGGTTGCTTGAAAGGCAAAAGAAATTTCACCATTGTTAGATTTCAAAAACTTGGGAGTAGAAAATATTTCATTATCAGAGCGAAGGATGTAGCTATAACCTCATATAGGTTGTAAAAATCGAATGAAGGTGGTGAGACTTGTTGTAAATAATGTCGTGAATAAGGTAATACACACCGAAGCTTTCTTCTAGATTCAAGAGTGGGAATTTGATAGTTGGAATGAATATCAGTAAGGGTTTTAGATTCTTACTAGTTAAAAATAGATTTTACTGATGAACTTGCTGATGATTATATCTCCTTATATATATATATCTTCTTAAATTACGTGCTAATTGGCATAGTGACTAATAAAACCAACAAAACTATAATTAATTTACAGTAGGTGTTTGGAATAAACCTGCACTGTACATTACAACAAAATTTTATGAGAAGAGTTAATATTTAAAATATTTTCAGCGGAATTAAGGATTTTTTTGGCGAGTCAATAAAAGTATGAAACATGATCATGTCTCGTACTTAACGGAGATTTGCTCATTAATCGAGTCAAATTACTTTTAAATTAGTAAAAAAGCACATAATCTGATCCTTTTAAATCCCTCGATAGGATTAGTAATTAATAAAAGAGACTACCGTTCTGATTTCTGTTCTCCCTTTTTTCATATATCATCAAATGTAGCAAAATGCCCTTTAGGTTGCCACACATTAATTTCGCATAATCTGCATCCTGTCACCAAGCTGCATTGCCCTGATTATTCATCGATGCATAGTGATTCCGAACAGCTGTTGTAATTTATATCAGCAGCTATTAAATCAGCATTCAGAGTCGAGCATTAGTTGTGCGTCCCGAAGCCGTTCTCATTTGTCCAGCCCGAAAGCTTAATGCATGACAGCAATGCCAGGGAGATGTCTCCTCTTGAAGGTCAAATCAACCCCATTTGTCATGTTTTATTCTTCCTCTGAACACTCGTACGTGTTTTGAAGTCAGGTGCAAACCTGTTCTCTGAGTGCAAATAACCCTCAAGGTAGAGATCTAAGTATCAGGTCTTTCTAATGGAAAAGCTGTCCTGAGGTATCTCCGTGGTATTCGTTCTCTTTAGAATAATGTTCCTCTACTTGGGTTAGAGGTGACGCTTCTGCGCTCGCTGGTTTTATGACGAAATTCTTGAACGATGTTTCCCGATGGGTCTTACATAGATACGCAATTCACTCCACAAATTCAAACCTGGAAATTATTCTTTCTTGCATCCCGTAAATGTATAGAATTCGTGCAGAAGCGTTTTCAATTGAATTTGCATCGATATAAATAAATCTACAATAAGAACTTAGATATTAGAAGCTGAAACCCACGAGGGGACTGAAACGAGATAATATGGATTCTTCATTATTTTTCTCTGATAAAGTCATGGACAATAATATTTAAATGTAACCTTTGCTTGAAGAGAAACAAATTGTATGACGTAGTATTTTAAAATAAAGTGACTATGAAGAGGGAAAATGCAAGGACAGTTTCAAAAGTATATAACAAATTTGCTTCCTAATGAACGTAATATATTTCTCATTTATTGCAATATTTTTGCAATTAATGACACTACTATTAAAACCGTAATTTTTTTAAATATTTTTTTTCAATTTGTGATCAAATTATCTTATTTGTAGATGACCATGCCATCAACAAGACTCGAATTTCAGTGGTTGTAGTGTTACCGTGAACCAATGCGACACCACTGGGCCACCGAGGTGACATCATTTACCATCAATTATGTGAAAATCAGGGACCAAACACACTCTGAAAGCTTCAACTGCTGAAATTTGTTCGGTTCCAAAACTTAACCACTCACAAAAGAGGAAAGGAAATCATAGGAAATCAGATATGATGATTACATTACGTTCAACTCCATACTGGAAGATAAAATTGCAGACAAATTTACGGTTGGACAGTACAATAGAACTAAGTGGCGACTCAATATTTGATCTCAGTTAACCGAGATATAATCAAAATGCTCAAGATGATGAAAAGGACGACATGATTAGTCCTGTATTCGAGGAAGTATATAATTACACTTCTGACAAAGACTGGATTCAATGAAAGCGCTACAACAAATGGTAACATGAAACTTGCTTACCACAAAGAAGGCGAGGACGTTATGATTAGTGCTGGCCGCGAACTCTTAAACGACAGTTTGTCTTTAGAGTGCGGGTTTCAGTTAATTGTCAATTATTCATTTAACTATCAATTTTCTTTGAAATTCTCAAGAGTTTGGGATTAGACTCTCTCTCCGTTTGCCTTTGTCGTCTACCCGTATGCACACAAGGCGCAATCATAATATTAATTGAGGGTCCGCTTCCTATCAGAATTCTCTGAGCTGACAGCGTGAAAGGGAACGGAAGCATTCATCGTAATTGCTAGTAGTGTGTCGCCTGCTCTAACCGTTCCGTATTAAGAATTATTAAATGTCATTTGTTGCTTTGTCTGATAAGCATACATAGGTACGTACATTGGCATCAGAAATGTCATATGTTCAGTGCAATAGAGCAAACTTGGCAGCTGTTGATTGTGTGTAATGTTGTAGATGTGGAGGGATATTTCACTTCTGTTGTTTTATACTCTTAGTTTCAAATCACAGAAAAATCTCGGTAGATCGTAAAAATATTTTAATATAAGAATTGTAATATAGATAAGGGAAAAGATGAGAATTGTGCACAGGATGGATCACCGACAGTGGTTGAAAGAAATAATTGACATTGTGGACAGCCGGTAAGAAGTTTATTTCAGAAGCTATTAAAAAAAGGAGGTTGGGTCGTTTTACTTCTGAGTAGCATTTTTGCACACAATGGGCTAAATGACAAGGTCATAAGGATATCAATGATTCATAAAAAGTCGGGGGAAGAGAACCCACCAGACAGATGCTAAAAAATAAATGGAGATCTCCGTTAAGGCCATCCAGCATGTTGTTTTATGTGAACAGGGTATGGCTGTCCTGAACAGTGCGATACGGATTAACTCCCCATCCGATACGGTGGCTTCTTCAAAACCATCGGTGTTCCCTTTCTCACTGAGGAGGTTATCGGAGATAAATCTCACATTGGCTCAATTGAGACTCGAACCTAGGAACTGCAAATCACGAGTGTGGAAGATCATAAGTCCCAGTCAATAGCGAGCCGACTGAGTCCCATCCGCTGGGAACAAAAAGTTCTAAACAAATGGATGTAAGGTACGGAAATTCTGATTTCGACATAAGCATTCTTCGAGAGTTGGAAGAATTTTTTAAAGAAAGTTTTGTCCTGTTGAATCAGACCAACCGATTTTTTTTATGATGAAATGAAATAAAGAAGTTAAATTCTTTGCAGTTTCGGTATAATGAGTTGAAATAGATTAATTCACAATTAGAAAACGAAGTTAAGGAATTGAAAGGAAATTGTCTGATTGAAAGAATGCTCTAGATCAGCGCTATCCAACTAGCGGCCCGCACAAGGATTTTTGTGGCCCGCGAACAAAATCAACTTTTTACTATAAATTAAAAAAAAAAATCTATAATCCACTTTATAATTTTTTGTCAACTTATATTACTTTATTTGATATGCAATCTTTAACTTTCTCATTCTATTTGCAATTATTATTGCATTATTTCAACTTATTCTGTTGTTATTGCCCAACAACTACACCCACAATGCTTCCATTAAATTTATTAAATATTTGATAAGGTTTAGAAAATTTATATTGGTTTATTATTACTTATTATTTTTCGCATAAATAAAATAATTTTTTGAGGTGACATAAACTGAGTTTTCAATTACCTATCCTGTCCTATTCTTTTTTTTTGGCCCGCGAAATATTGGCGAAAGAAAAAATGGCACGCGAATATTGGCGAAAGGAAAAATGCCCCGCGAATATAGGCGAAAGGAAAAATGGCCCGCGGTCTTAGAGAATTTGGACAGCACTGCTCTAGATTAGTGTTTTCGAAACTCTTTTGACCGCGACCCACAATAAGAAATAAGAAATATATTCTCTATCGCGACCCATACTCTGATATTTTATATTCTATTTCATTAAGAAAAAATCTGGTCGCGACCCACTAAATTGATTTCCCTACCCACTAATGGGTCGCTATCCGAAATTTGAAAAACGATGCTCTAGAATCAGAAATATTGAGATAGTTGGTATTCAGCATATAAATCAATGAAATATTTTATGAATTGTTGATAAATTATTCCAGGTGCTGAATTTGACTCCGTGAACCTCGACGTGAAACCTTCATAGAGAATTTCAACTAAAACTAAAAGCAACATTTAGCTTGTTATCGTATTTTTTAATTAGAAAAAAAAAGTAGGGGATAAAAATTTTGAAATAGAAAGCCAACTTAAAATTCAAGAAATTGTTGCCTCGTATGCTGAAGGTACTTACACAAGAAAATAAACAGAAAAATGCTTAAATTTAAAGAAAAACAAAAGGATATGGACTATAAACTTTAATGGGTTAGGATTATAAAAAAATATTTTTAATATTTTTGAGATCGGAAGGTTTTGCTGCAGTTTTAATCAGAGATATGCAGAATCTAATCAGAATTAAGAAATATTTTAAAGCGTAGTGTAATCTAAATTGTAAGGTAAAATTTTGAGCATGGAAGAAAGCGAACACATTGGATATGTAAATGTCGTGTCCAAAATAATTATGAGTTAAAAATAGTACAGAAAGTATAGATGTCTATGACAACCACCACAAAGAGTCGGTTAATGGATTGAAGCTTTTCAAGGCATTGTAAGGATTGTTCGAAAAAAAATCCGACAATTTCGCTTTTTTTTTTACACATTAAAAGATCTAGATACTGATTTAATTTTTTTAACACGAAATCTGTAGTAAGGAAACCGAATTTTCTGTCATACTGTACTAAATTATCAATGATAAAATGATAAGAACAACAATCACCAAATTATTTTTTTTCTGAATCACATGAAAAAAAAATGATTACTTCAAAATTTGAAATAATAATTATGAGTTAACCATTCGAATTTCGCAAAATTTTCCTTTTAGTTGCACTGAAAAAAAACTGACATTTATCTTTAACTCTACTTACTAAATTTTTGGTAATCTTTTTGCACAGATTAACATTAATGCTTTTAATAATAATGTAAAAAATCCGAAAATATACCCATAGGAGTTGAAACTTATTAACAACGTATATCTGTACAAAATGGCATAGGACATATTCTAATTAATCCTTGAGGCCATCTGAAGGTCATGAAGGAGTTTCGCAGATGAATCACACAGACAGTTAACAATGCGGAGATCGCGGTTAGCGCAGCGTTAGTGGGCCATTGTAGCAGTAGAGGGAAAAGCAAGGAAGGGGGAGGGAAAACGGTGTGACTGGGTGTCATGACATAATTCCGTGCAGGAAGTGCGCTCACCCCAACACACGTCGCCTACTGTCCAGATAGCCTTGATAGCTGCTGCGAAAGGATAACGGTAGCTGAATTGGACACTGAGTTCGTTCCTTTACAGATAAGTACTCCTCGGCTAAGAGAGTCTTGTCCTTTCTTCTGACAGATGTTGAATCTTGCTCATGGGTAAAAAGCGCCCGAGCAGAAAATTGCACTTGCATACGTAACAATTGCAGAAGAACCAGTTACAAAAGAATTTTCGTCGCCACGACCTCTTTACAAAAACTTACCCGTATCAATACCACAAGAGCTGATGTTTATGATTTTTTTGCGAAACATTCTCTGTTAAAAAAGATGCATCAATGAAGTATACGATTTTTATTGACACAGTAATCCCAGTTACATAAATTTTCCTAATCTCTTTGCATAGGTAAAAGTTAATGCTTTTAATAATAATGGAAAAGAAACGAAAAAATGTATCAGCTCAGATATTGTGGAATCTAAAACTTATTAACAACATACCACTTGGCAAAATGGCAATGTACATATTCTGATCTAAAGGTCATGGAGGAATATTCATGCAAGTTTCGCATTTTTATCTGTTTTTGATTATGATAATCCTTTATGCTTCTGAGTACAGTGTTTGCTTACGGTGATTATTCTTTGTCTACAGTTTCAATAAATATTCAGTGCAATTATTCTAATTAAATATTGAATATAATCCTTTTTCTAGCAACTATACGTATTCGACAGACCCTTTATGGAACTAGTGATTCAAATGCAATGTTGGTCCCATAATAACAATCCAATTCCAATCTCTTTCGACTGCATCTAGGAAAGCGAATTTCATTTCTTTTAGCAAGCTCCGACTCAGAACTTAAAATATCTCAGTCCAGTTTACTTGATTACAACGCTTCTTATAGGACAGATGTTTGATATATTCATAGAACTGTAAAATTTAATAAGTGCCACTTAACGTTTCCGTACAATATGGATTAGACCGGGGTGTTTTATGGATGAGCGACACTTTTGTGTACACAACTGGCTAAATGGCCAGGTCACAAAGACTCCGAGGGCTCAGAAAAGGTCAGGGAAGGTACAGTCTCTCAAAAAAATATCCGAACACCATGGTTGATTACAGAATTCAGAAAAAGTATATGGCAACGATTTTTTTAGAAATTAGTGATCTGGCAACCTTCGTGTCACGTGACACGAAAGTTGCCAGATCACTAATTTCTAAAAAAAATAGTTGCCAGATATATTTTCTGAATTCTGTAATCAACCATAGTGTTCGGATATATTTTTGAGCGACTGTACATACTGGACAGTTGTTAGAAATTGGCGAGAGGGCAGCCTCAATTAAACACATTCATCCAGTGTGTTTAACGAGCACAGGGAATGCTCTCTGGCACACGAAGCCACGGCTTAACGTCCCATACGATGGATGGTGGCTTTTTCAAGACCATCGGTGTCCCCTACTGACCGAGGGCAGGGCGGGGAGTTTGGCGAAAATAAATCTCAACACTGGCCCAGGAAAATACGATATTTTATTTATTTACTTATTCTGTTTAGAGGAAGGTACAAAAATGTATACTAACACCTCTCAGTACATATCAAAAACACGAAATACACATTGACAAGTGTGTAAACATACACGAACAGTGCATTGCTGAATGGTCAGCAGCTGCGAGGAATTTAAAAGGGAACAATGAAATATTCCCAATGTGGTCAACATTACAGAAGAGCAGAACTATATACAACAGATGTTTCTATATTTAAGAGTGAGAAGAAAAAGTGATACACTTGTATATAATGTCGGATTTAAGTAAAAATTCCTAACTCTTTTCGCAGCCGCCCTAATTTGGTTCTTTTCTTCTGTAGCAGCAATGAATTGAGCTTTCCATTTACTTGTACGTGTCGGAAATTCCTCTTCTACACAGTAATGATTACGCTGAGACATTAAAGTTGGAGAGGTCTCTTTTCAAACAGCGTCCACCCACTTTTCATTTCGGCCATTTACTTGGCCTTCTTATGCCTAATCAAAAGGCAAGCTTCATTGGTTTGCAAGTCACAAAGCGTCTTGCGACTCGACTTCTTAATTAGCTGCATAAAATACTTTTCGTTTTCATCAGATAAAAAATATCTCCACCATCATAATAGGGTTCGCGCACATGTCTTACAAATGTAAACTCTCAAATAGGTATTTTAAAACCTCGTACTCTCTCCTTATTAAATGTTCGTAACTTGAGTGAAAATGTTTTCATTTGTTGGAAATTATCAGGACATTGATATTGCGAAAAATAGTCTTTTGGACTGACAGCTATTGCGTTTTAAATATAATATCCCAAATGAAACCATGCTGGAAACTATTTACGAGATTGCGATAGGGTACTTCCTAGCACCAATTTGTAGATTTACAAAAGAATAAATGGTCAGGTTATGAAAAGCTTAATGATTGTAATAAGGTTTCTGGGACTTTTAAGAAACTGTGGAGAGTGCGAAAAAATAGCGTATACACTTAGAGTTAGGCTACGTAATAATTTGTCCTTTCTAAAGTAATTATAGTAGTGAAACGTAAGCAAGATAGCCATAAACTTAATGCTTTTATTTCTAGATGTTTATGCAGTTATCTTGGGCCTTAGGTGGTTTAACCTTATAGGTAGTGACTAGGTTAGGAAAGTAGTCGGTAACCGGTTTGAGCAGTATATCGTGCAAAGAGAGACTGTGTTGGCTTGGCCATGTTGCCTATTTGCATTACTATAGATTATAAATAGAGCTGTGAAGAGTGTACTTAAATGCCTCATGAAAAGGGGAGGACCTAGAAAGCAGGGTGCAGACAATGCCAAACCCGACCTTACTATGATTAACCTACAGTGGCCGAATGTAGCAGCTGTAACTCAGGACAGACGGGTTTCGAGAACTAAATTACACATTCTGGTTTGACCTGCGTAACTCATGGTATGTATGTATGTATGTATGTATGTATGTATGTATCTATTTGTATGTATGTATGTATATGTAGGGTTGAAAAAACATCCAGTAATGTAATCCAAAGGATATAAGCGTGTTATTTTTTTTCCACTTGCAAAATGCGATATTGAAAAAAGTGAAAGATTCACAGAGGGATCATCATTCTAACTCCCAATTTGTCCTTTTCTCAACATTGCAATTTCATCGCTATGAAGTCCAACCTCGTTGTGCACATAATTTTGAAATCCTTCATCAAGTGTAACACAAGCACCCTTGTGAAAGCAATCATCACTTATGTTAGGCCCATTAGAGAATATGCAGATCCGGTATGGTCTCTTATCTTGTGTCTAACATTGAAACTATCGAAAAAGTTCAGAGATCTTTTACAAAAAAAGTTATGGACTTTCGCAACAAATCGTATCAACAGAGACAAAAAGAACTCTCTCTGCACTCTCTGGAGTGGAGACCACTTGAGTACGATTTAATTATATGCTACAAAATGATCCATGGACTTTCGTACTTTAATCCCGAACGCCATTTTCTTCACACAAGCAATTCAGGACTAGGCAATACGCTATGTATTGACATCCCATTGCAAGAAGTTCGTCATTGACATTGCAACTACCCGAGCCAAAACGACTGACTTACCACTCGTGCCCAATGGCAGAGTCAGCACCAACTTTGGTACTCAGAGAAATATATCGTCTATCATTATAGAATTTTAAAATATACCTAAGTTTTTCACAAATTCTATATTTTCCCTCGAAGTTTGGAATTATATGTACGATTTACAATGAATTAAACACAATTAAACACAATACATTGTTTAGGCCGTCCCATGGCCGAGTGGTTAGCGCGCTTGGCTTCTGATCTAAGGGACATGAGTTCGAGCCCCGGATAAAGTATGGATGAATGGATGTGTTGTTTTTCTGCCTCTCAGACCTTCTCTACTGTGGCGCATAACTGTCAGATCTATGTGGCAAGCAGCTGCTTGAGGGGGTATTTATTTATTTTTTATTACATTGTTTAGTGGAGCAAGCCTCTGAGGTACAATTTTTTTAAGTATATGCTGGATTTCCTTTTTTCACTATCAGATTCCACTGTTGATTGAGTTTCAGAAGCAAGATAACTCCACCAACTCGCAAATATTATGCAAAACTTTGGGCTGTTGAAGACTATTTATAGTCGAAGTGCATTTCCCCATATTCCCCAATTAATAGTAACAATGTTGAACAGGTATCGTTTCGAGTGCCTGGAACATCTTCCCTACAGTCCTGATCTCTCCCAATGCGATTTTTCGCATTATCTGTCCTCTAAATGAGCCATGAAAGGAAGTTCGAGTCGGACGAAGAAGCGCAGTGCGTAGTCACAGAATTCCTCAAACAAGTCTAGATCGTTCTGCGAACAGGTAATCATTTGGTAAATTTTACGGGGCGGGGGTGGCTCAGTCGGTAGTGCGCCAGGCTCGTAATCTGTAGTTCCCAGGTTCGAGTCCCAGCGGGGTCAGCGTTGAGATTTATCCAGCAAAATTCCCCCACCCTGCCCAGGTCAGTAGGGGACACCGACTGGTTTGGAAAGGCTCCCGTTCTTTGGATGGGACGCTAAACCGTGGCACCGTGTGCGGGAGAGTCATATCCTGTTCACGGTAAAGAATACGCTGGATGACCTTGATGAAAGGCTACCATCTGTCTCCCAACAGCTGTTCCAGTGGGTTCCCTCCCTCAGCCTTCTCTGAGCCTTCAGGGTCCATGTGACCTGTCCATTTAGCTCATGGTGTACAAAAAAAGTGCCTCTCAGAGGTAAAACAACCCAACCTTGGCAAATTTTACGTTGGGAGAAATGTTTCATCATGATGAACAATATCTATAGATAAATAAATCCTTTACGCTTTATTTCCATCTTGTCCACTTTTCAATTAAACAACCCTTTTCACCTTTTACAAATGAACGACCTACTTTATTAGGAACAGTTCCGCGTTATGTCAATAGTAATTCAGATACAGAACTCATCTACTTCTTAAATAAGCATTATATGAAAAAATGTGACTGAAGATAATTTAGAGATCACAATCAAATATATTTAAATCTCGATTTCTAACAACATGCTTTCAGTATTTAAAGAATTATGAAAGTTAAAATATTTAGCAAGTTTTGCAAAAAGATTTGAAAGTTAAAACATTTAGCAAGTTTTGCAAAAAGATTTTCGAAATTGGTGAAAATTAACATAATACCTACTCGAACTGCTAAAATAACCTCCTCAATAAATATTAGTGACGTTTCGTATAAAGGTTACTGGTTTCGTTTTAACTTGTGTTTATTAACTTTCAGAGCAATAATTTAAACTGGCATTATTGCTGTTAAAGATTAAATATAATTATTATAATTTCCGTAACTCTCTAAATACCGAACGAATATTGTTAAAAAACGTGAATGAAATTGATTTATTTGAGATCTTTAAAATGTATTCAGTCACATTTCATAAATAGCTTATTTAAAGAGTAAAAATTCTTTATCTGAATTACTATTATTCATAGGCGTGAGAAGGCGATGAGCAAGGTGGACACCTGACCACTCGGAAGAGTTGGAGAATGAATAAATAGTATATTTTGCCCACCCATGAATTTTGGATTTGATTTTAACCGTGCAGATCATATCTACAGAAAAACGATTTCTATATTTTACTTCAGCTCCAATTGTAGATCAGAAATGATTCAGAGCTACACCCTTGAAATGGCATATGTAGTGCTCATTTTCAAAGCTCGTATTACGACGACGTATGGAATTTCCCATCTGCAGCTGATAAAGAATGGAAAACAAGAAAAAGCTCCTCCGCAGATATTTAAAGAGAAAAAGCTTGAATCCGCAGTACTTCAACTTCCCTTTTCTTCTGCTACCATGGAAGATATTTAGATTGAACAATACGTTAATATAATAGCTGATTTCTGGTCTGATCATGGTGTTCACCTTGTGCTGGCAACTCATTGGTTGGAAGTTTATGACATCATATACATTCTACTCACCTTGGATATTTAGATTTTGCATCCCACTGCTTTTGACATAACATGGAACTATACATAATAAAATGACTGTGAGTGTATATATATACCCGAATGCTGCATATGAATATGTATAAAGAAAAAAACATTTCAATGCACATTTTCAGTTTGCAAAAGGTGTGGTTCATATCAACATAAATTCGTAGTCATGTGAAAAATTATTAAGTGAAATGCTTTGTCGAAATATGATTTTCGAATCATATCGATATTCTCGAATAGCATGGAAATTTTCCTGGAACTATTTAACGATCACGAACTCTGCTTCTTCCAACCCTGAGAAGTGAATAACTTAAGCAATTAATACTGAGCTCTATAGACATCGATGAAAGCAGAGAGAAAAATCACATTTTCCTTTCCATCCATCACTGTTACCTTGGAAGGTGATTACCTTCCATTTATCTTCATAACTCTGCACCCAAGTCTGATATTAGAAGTTGATTAGGGCTCAACAGTCGTTCTTCTACTCTTAAAAGACTGAGTCTTCAGACGTCCTTTTACGAATCAGAATTGCGTGTTTACAATGGGGAAGTGAAACCAACTTGAACTAAGTTTTTGAGCATAATGCGTATCTTCAGCTTCATGCACGACCTGCTCCTCGTCGCTCCCTCATTTCGGCTTTGGTCACATCCGTTGCATGTCATTCGACATCGGTTCACCGATGAACATAATTTATTTTTATTTTTGGAAATATATTTTCGATGGAATTCTGGTTTTAGAGTTCGAAAGAATCTGACAATGAATTCCATGACAAATTCGATTTATCAACAGAGAAAAAATCGCAATTACCGATTTATTTATAGACAGTATGTGGATAAATAAAATGTGTATACTTATGTTTCAACTGCGCATATATGTATTCTGATAATGGGTTAGTTTGTTTTGGTCTGTGAACAACACTTCTTTTGTATACAAATCTCTTCATGAAGCAGATGTTTGCCACAGAAGTTTGGCAACAGCCTGCCAATTTAATACGCCATAGAGAACTGGATTAACTATACAAATAATGAGGACTCCAAGGACTCAGAGAAGATGAGTAAAAATGAATCCACTAGACATCTGTTAGGAGACGGATTTAAGCCTTCCGTGAAAGTCTGTCAGAGTGTTCTTTAACATGCAGAGGATATAGTTGTCCTGAAAATGGAACTATGGCTTAAATGACCCCCATAAAATTGCCTTTCCAAGCTTAAAGGTGTGTCCTTTAAATTTTCATTGAGGCAGAGTGAAAGTTAAAGGAGAAAATCTCAAAGGAAAACGCAATTAGGACTCGAACCTGGAAATATCACATAACGAGCCTGCGTTGATATCGACTGAGCCTAATCTCAACTCCATTAATACCGAAAAATTCGATCAATCTTGCATAAAACTAAATCGCAGACGTTTAAAAAAGTGAATAAATATGAAGAAATTATAGGTTTGCTTATATCTGATCCACGCTTTCGGGCCAAGGAAGAGACTTTGATATTGATTCCTGCTCACCACTGATTCAGATATTTATTTCTATGAAATAACGCCAACGATATTTTCTTTCTGACTAAACCAGAAGAAATGCTCCGGGTCAAAGGTTCAAACGTGCCAACCTTAATTTGGGACCAATCAAACGGAAGGTTTCCAATTATCAGTGCCATCGCCTCTGCACAATCACAGTGCATCCCTGCGGCTGAAAGTGCAAAAGCAGATAAAGTTCCGATTGATGGGTTTTGCAGCCTGGAGACCGGTTTGGTTATCATTTGGCATTGCGTTAGGTTTCGCATGTCTTTACTCAGTCATTCAGCTGGAAACGCTTTCAAAGACCGTATAATTCTGTACGTCACTAATTATTACATCATTTACAATATTATATCAACCTCTTGGTATTGCCTTGTTCAAAACTGACTCCTTTCAATCCCACAGGAATGTAATCATCTTTACCGCTTGAATGGTTGAAAATTACTTTCATTCCACAGAAATTTCTAAACAAATATTAACGCCAATGATAAATTAATGAGATGGCAATATGTTAGATTCATTATGGCGCGAGTAATTAAATGGAGAATAAGAAGCCAGTGATGTTATTTAAAAAAGAGTATTTGACAACTGTCACAGTAGAGGAGACTGGGTCTAGCTGATACACGGGCATGTTGACGCATTTATAACTCCCACATTCACTGACAGATGACGCCGTTGTTGTCCTCTTGATTTCGTCCTTCAACAATTCGTTGTCTTTTGTCATGCGAATGAAAACGCGTGGTATGTCTCAGTTTGGCAAAGGAATGTTCCCTTTTGGAAGTCGTTAAGGGATTTTGATATTTTTGATGAGTGGGGATAGCTCAGTCGGTAGCGCGCCAGGCTCGTAATCTGCAGTTCCCAGGTTCGAGTCCCAGCTGGGTCAGCGTTGAGATTTGAACTCTTCACTCTGCCTACGGTCAGTAGGGGACATCGACAGGCTTGGAAAAGCCACCGTCCGTCGGATAGGACGTTAAGCCGTGGTGCCGTATGCGGGAGAGCCACACCCTGCGCATGTTAAAGAACACGCTGAATGGCCTTGACCGGAGGCTATCATCTGTCTCTCAACAGCTTTTCCAGTGGGTCACCTCCCCCAACATTTCTGAGCCTTCGGAGTCCTTGTGACCTGGCCATTTAGCCCATTGTGTGCAAAAAATTGCCGCTCAACGGTAAAACAATCCAACGTTAAAGAACACGCTGGATGGCCTTGACGGGAGACTACCATTTCTCTCTGAACAACTGTTCCAATGGGTTCTCTCCTCCAACATTCTTTCAGACTTCGGGGTCCTTGTGTCCTGGCCATTTAGCCCATGGTGTGCAAAAAAGTGCCGCTCAGAGGTAAAACAATCCAACGTTAAAGAACACGCTGGATGGCCTTGACGGGAGGCTACCATCTCTCTCTGAACAACTGTTCCAGTGGGTTCTCTCCTCCAACATTCTTTCAGACTTCGGGGTCCTTGTGTCCTGGCCATTTAGCCCATGGTGTGCAAAAAAGTGCCGCTCAGAGGTAAAACAACCCAACCTGAGATGTTTCTGTTTTGATATTTCTGAGGTATGCACCTAGCGTGAAAGTATAGATTTCTGTGTGTGGAAATACATGGGATCTTTAAAGATTAAATCACTCATATTTATGTTAGGGGACATTTTGGTGCAAAATAGAAAAAAACTGAAAGTATGGCGAATTATTATTATTAATAATTTGCTTTGCTCAAAGGCTAATTATTATTAACCATTTTTAAAACGTTTTGAAAACTTTTACCAAAGTAAACTTAAGCACGTTATGGTTTAAAATGCAAAAATATTTACTTGGTTATATTTTTTGGGGAAAATACATTATGTTTAACCAGGTTTTTGGATTCCGCCAAATGTTTAAAATTAACCTCTAGATGACATACGAACATTTTAAAATTTATTTCAAATTTATTTATTTGAATTAACAAAGTTAGCCTATAACAGACCGAGATCCGTTAGCAGTGGACACATACAATTTATACATTTTAAATCCTCTAACAGCAACATAAACTTATTTGTACGTATTTGCAATATGATACATTTTTAATGATCATATTGTTTCCTGCGCATGTACTGTCGCACAAAAAAGTATCCGAACACTATGATTGATTAAAAAATTCAGAAAAAATATCTGGCAACGATTTTTTTAGAAATTAGTGATCTGGCAACCTTCGTGACAAGTGACACGAAGGTTGCCAGATCACTAATTTCTAAAAAAAAACGTTGCCAGATATTTTTCTGAATTTTTTAATCAACCATAGTTTCGGATAGTTTTTTGAGCGACTGTACATTCGTAGCACATGCGCAGGAAACACATATCAGGGTGATGTGATAAATAGCACATCAGGGTGATGTGATAAATAAATATTGTAAACTTTCTTTTTTAAATAAATACCCCCTCGAGCAGCTCGTTGCCACAGAGGTCTGACAGGAGCTTGTCAGTTTATATGCCATAGTAGAAGATCTGAGAGGATGGCAGGACTTCAGCAGAAAAACGACACATACAACCATGCCTTACCAGGGGTTCGAACCCAGGTCCCGTATATCAATAGCCAAGCGTTCCAACCACTCGGTCACGAAATGGCTTGCTAAAATCACACATAATTTTCAAAATATAAATTTTTTCTAGTTCTCAGAGCTTCTGAGAAATTATAGAATATGAACATTGAATTTGATAGAATTAAAGAATATATTTTAATCACAAGCAAGCGAGTTTATCGCCTTAAATATTGGAAACTTTTTGTGTGAATTGTTAATGTAAGCTAATCATGATTAGAACTGTTTCCAAGAAATGTGAAAATGTGAATTAACCTCACAAGAAAACGATTTCTCAATCATCAAATTAAAAGAAAATGGATTTTGTTGGATTAATAAATTAGTTAAAAATTAATGGATTTTTTAAAAAATGGATCTCATGTTGGAAGTAAGAATGAAGAATGTTCGTATAGTCATGAGAACTACATTTGACATAAATGCAATTCTTGCAAACTCTTCGATTAATATTTTTACGATCAGTAAAAAATACAAACATTTTTAGCAGCTAAATTCTGTTACTATTATTTTAGTAACACTGGTATTTTAGTAACAGAATTTACTGTTATTTTAGTAACAGAATTTAGTTGCTAAAAATGTTTGTATTTAAATATTATTATATTTATTTGTTTGCATTTAATTATTATAAAAATAGAAATATAATTTTAATACTTTTTACGTTGTTTTCAGATTGATATTTCAGTGTGTCTACTTACATCGTCCATACGGTCAGAGGACACATACGATTAGGCAATTTTCGGGAAAAGAGTGCTGGGAATAACCAAAGTCGAGTTCAGCAATTGGGGGCCCTGGAATCATCTCTTTTAAAATGAAATTTTGGTGGTCTTTAATTTACAAACTCTATATACTGTACTTGCTCGAATATTAGCCAGGGCTGTAATTTATTTTTTTTACTTGAATCCAGCTACAATTTGAGACCAAGACACTATAAAAGTACAGGGTAGAAATGAAATTAAATTATCTGGGTACCCACACAATTATTGTTGCACAGAGTAAGTTTTCTTTAATTATTTTATGAACATGTAAGCATTAAAATAAGTGCTCAAAACTGTTCCAGTTTTCCATGCAAAAAGGTTAGAAATATTTCAATATGAAATCAAACACTTTCCAAAAGTAACTGTAAAGTTTTCTTTTCACGAAAAGGGAATCCGTACATCCAAAAAACATATGGCATCCTTGTCTGAGTCCCATTCACTATTTAAAATTTCCGCGCTATTACCTATTATTATTATTATTATTATTATTATTATTATAGCATTAGAAAGGGTAAAGGTGGTGCAGGGCCCAAAAGGAAAGATAAAATGGGGATTAGAAAGGGTAAAGGGGTGGGGCAAATCCAAAAAGATTGGGGACCACTAATTTCATGGAATTCAAAATATTTGTTCGTGTTCATAACTAGTTGAAATAAGTGTATACAAATTCACAGATATTTTCATACTGTATCCGTTAAACTCTATAAGTATTCTGTTGACAAAACATGCATAACTACGTAACTGAAGAAATCACGAAATTTTGATTTATCTGTTTCTATTGAAAAACATAACTCCCCCTCACAAACTTCTAAATCACCCCCTTTGGGAACCACTGGTTTAGATATCTGTTTCAGTTGCATGGAGGGGGGTGGTGGGAGAGGATGAAGCTGGCCTACGAAGCTCAATTCTTAACTTGTTTTCAGCTACATTGGCATCTTCTTTATCAAATAATTCAACAGGAATGTCTCTGCAGTTGTTTCGAATTATTTCCTTGTCGGTTTCTTAAATTTCAAACACGTTATACAATATTTGAAAAATATTATTGTATGTTTAGATTTGTAGAAATTTGAAAATCGATTTTGTAGGGAAAATATACGAAGTTTATTGCTGCGTTTAAAGTTTAGCCAAAAATTTCCTGAGCTACTGCATCGGTTTGGATAATAGTGATAATAATGCAACTGCAATATCAATGGTATTTTATCTAGAATTTTGGGCTTCTCTCAAAAATAGTGCCTGAGACAGTCGCCTCACAGCCTCAACTATCGACCGGCCCAACAACATACCATCCTCCATTACCAAAACTAACAGGTGCAACGGATGCACATGCGCAGGGAACAACATGATGAGGGAGGCAAAATTTAATAAAAATATTAAATAACATTTTTGATAATTAAATAATCAACAGAATTTAAATTTTTTTGATAAAATTATCGCAAACACTACAAGGTATGCAACTTTCAAAGGTATTTTTTTTTCTAACAAACTTAAGGCGATTCTCACTATAGGGACGGTCATGACTTGTTCTTGTTCTTAAATCTGAATACATGCATGTATTGAAATTGTATGAAGAAATATCCAATCTTTTCTCTTTGCAATATTTATAAAATGTTTGATATCTGATTTTTTGCCTTATTTTCCTGAAAATGTTTGGGCACATAAAGATACTCTTACACAAGGCACAAGACTGGCAATTTACGATACTTCCATCCTCTCACGTTACAGAAACGAAATAGTTGCGAAAGCGACTTGTGGCAAAACGAATATCAGCAAAAAAAGAACATTTTCACCATGTACTGAACAAAAGAAGATTAAACTTCTTTTATCAATTATATCTGTTGTCAACATTCATGGCATTTCATTCAAACTATCGTCAATGCAAATTAACTGATAATAAACACTGTCTTTTTACACCCTATCATTCGAGATTTAATTTTTGTGTCATATAAGTTATCCTCACAAAAATTTGAAGCATTTGCCCTGTAGACCTTGTGTATTGCTACGCAACTCCTGAAGTTTCTACTTCCGCCTGCATAACTCCAATCTCCACGCCCGGGTCCGACCTTGCGAGGCCGACTCCCCGAAGCCCTCGTTCCCACCCGACCTGCAACTCCTGCTGACCTACTCCGCAGCAAGGAGAGGGCGTGTCACGTGCTTCGAGGGTCTTCGAGGGTCTTCAGGTCATCCCTTGTTTGTTTACTGCTGCCTGGAGCGCTTGGAAGTCGCTTGCAGCAGAACATTCCACTAAGCTCATCAGGGCAGATGGGTGCTCCTGCAGACCTCGTTCCTAATGATCCGAAGAAAAAATATTAGAGTATTTTTTACGAGAAATGATTGCGCCGAAATGAACGATAATCAGAAGCTCTAAGTGATTCTGATAAACAGTTGCCTCGAGCGTCTTGAACTAAAGTTTCATTAGTATTACATCAGAATATGAACCTTATATCATTAGTATACCTAATGTAAATAATGATTATTATATTATATAACAAAACATAGCATCAGGTATTAAAGTCAGTACTCTAATAAATTTTGTATTAAATGCTTTCCAGTGCAGGTAATTACACTGCATTTCTTTTTATTCCTAATATTTCCCAAAGACGCTTAGTAGCAGAGCCTAAATTGTTTTGATGAACTCTGGTCGATGAATTGTGAGGCTGAAGCCTTTTCAAAACTCTTCTAGAATTAGATTTTTTCAATGTACTCGTAAAAACATTTTGTTATTCCTACAGATACACTTTACAAAGTGATAAATAACTAGTAGTTAGCGTATTTCCAATTATTTCATCAAAGCAGATCTAAATTTTGCTCTATTAAAATTAATTGGTATTTTAAGATACTTGTATTCTTTGTAATATTTTTTAAAGAAAGTTGCTTATGTATTTTGTTTTGTTTTTTTTTTCTGGTAAAACGTTGAATTTAACATTTATGAATTTCTTTCCGCTTGTCATAGGTGATACTTATTTATTAATTAATTACTGAAATAAAGAAGTTAAGATTAATAAGTAACATTTATTTATCACATGTGAATTAACGATATCTTTCATAACTTTCCCATTAATAAACATGGATTACTGTAAAATTGGATCTATTCTATTTGTAGAGAGATTGCCTCAACTGGCAGTGTCTGTCTTTAGTCGGATGTTCTCCTACCTCAATCCACACTATGATGAATGAATGGAACATTTCTGGTGTGACAGACATCATCATGTACGTACCAGATATTTCACAAACGACACATAACCGCATTGTGCAGTCATTCTACGAAAGAATTTTACAAGAAGCGCAGTATCGCTCGCCATTCAATAAGCTTCATTAGAAAATAATATGTTCTACCCAGATACAGCATATATTTCTCGACTTATAACATTGAAACATAGGGTACGAATCTGTTTCTTATGCATATGCCATATAATACATAAGTATGTAAAAATGTTACTTTATAAATCTTCCATCACGAAAGACAGTCTCGATTGCGGCAATGTGTTTGTGATGAACGCCGAATCTTTCTACAATTTATTTATTACAAAAGTTAGTCCAGTTAATCTCTAACGCCATGTGACTAAGCGAGAAAGTACACACCAGTGATTTGGGTAAGGCCACTTTTCGTCGGACTCGTCTGCAGGAGAACTGTAACCGGTGCATGATAAAGAACACACTGAAAGGCTGTGATGGGTTGGGTTGTCTATCCCGGAGCGGCACTTTTACGCATAAAATGCGCTAAAATACCAGTTCACAAGCACCCAAGGATTCAGGGAAGGTTGGGAAAGACTTTTACGCACAAAATGCTCTAAAAGACCAGTTCAGAAGCACCCAAGGGTTCAGGGAAGGTTGGAAAAGAGGACTCACTAGACAGTTGTTAGGAGATGGATGGAAGCCTTCCGTCAACGCTAACCAGCGTGTTCTTTAACACGTATAGAGTAGCTCTCCTGCAGACGGGGCCATGGCTTAGAGTCATATCCAATGTAATACGGGCTTTACAAGTCCATTGGTTGCCCTTTCTCCAAAGACAAAATGGGTGTTCGCAGAACTAAATCTCAACTCAGAGGTCATAACGGAAGGCTTCCATCTTTCTGCTAACAGCTATCCAGTGGATCAACTTCCTCTTTCCAGTCTGAGCTCTCAGAGCCCTTGCGACCTTATCATTAAAACCATAGTATGCAAAACATGTGCCGCTCACAAGTGAACAACCCATGTCCAATGAAAACCAACATGTGTTAAAAAGGTCATGTGCCATAAATAAGCTCACCGGACAAAATATTAGTCATCTCCCGCCGTAAGAGGGTTACGTCCGTTCGACAGCAACAGAGGGCGCACCAGTAATAAACATGTCCTACAAATAGCTATGCCATGTGGCACAGCTATTGGTTCATACAGTGATTAGAAGTACTGTGTGCCACATGTGTGTCAGTCGCTCCGTGAAACATGGGCTGCGCCAAAGATGTGAATGAGTAGCAAAAGGTGTTATTGCGTTTGGACGAGCCAAAGGGCATAGAGTACAAGAAGTTGCTGCCTTTGCAGGTGTGTTGAGACGTACTGTCGAAAGGGTCTTCCAGCAGTGGCGTACATCGCAGTCCACCGCTAATCGTCGCCAGAACTGCTGCAGAAAGACTGTACTCACCAACAGGGACTGATGCAATGTGTCATACACTGTTAGGGCAAACCGCTTTGCAACGAGGCAGGAATTGCTCCAGTCAATCAATGCAAACCTACAACAAGCTGTTTCCGAACGAACACTCCTAAGGGAACTGCATGCTTTGGATATCTGGAGTAGAATACCGTAGAAGAGACCCATGTTAACAGCTCTGCATAAGACTGCATGGCTACAGTGGGTGCGGCGCCACAAAGACTGGACTGTCAACTATTGAAAGCATGTCATCTGGTCGGATGAGTCACGTTTTTGCTTGTACTCGAATGATTCGAAGTGACCGGTACATCGTAAGCCTCATGAAGCCTTCCATGCAGACTGTGTGCAAGGTTCTGTTTAAGCTGGAGGAGGCTCTATGATGTTCTGGGGGTGTTTCACGTACGAGGAAAGGGGTCTTTTGGTTGCGGTGGCGTCACACTTGAACCAGAAGGGCTATATGGAGCTACTGGATGACCACATGTTGCCTTTTGTGCAGAATCTCTACAGTGAACACCAGAAGGATACCCCAGTCTTCCAAGACGAAAATTGTCGCGTGCACAGGGCTCGAAGTGTGTCGAATTGGCACGACGAGCATTCTGAAGCCTTCGAATATCTCGACTGGCCTGCCAAATCCCCGGATTTGAATCCCATAGAAAATTTGTGGGAGTATTTGGAACAATGAATGAAGTGCCGTCCCAGACATCCGGCCAATCTGGCAGAACAACGGCATTTGCTGCTGGAAGAGTGGATGAATATTGATATGCACTACATCCACACACTGGTGGCATCCGTGCCAGACAGGATTTCGGCTGTTCTTCGGTCGCACGGGAGCATTACGCGCTATTAGGTGACATTCAGTCAGGGGTGACTAATTTTTTATCTGGTGAGCTTATTTAACATTATACTTAAAAAACTATTCATTGGAAATATTCGTAGAAAATATATGCGAGATTAGCTCTAAATAGAGCAATATGGAATTATCCATGCCATATCCTGGCCAAGAATCTGCCTTCTCAAGCATAACCAGCCAATGACATATTCAGCAAATATTACTATATTAATATGCACACTAGAAGGCTTGGTCTAGGGGTGACATAGTGACCATGTGACCATGCCTTTTAACCCCGTTTCTAAGGTAGTTTTAACAAGCATAAAGGAAGATGAAAATAATGTTACACACATGCAGTGCACATGTTTTGAAAGAATATGTAAAAAACGTAGCAAAACATAAGATTGGGTTGGGTCGTTTTACACCTGAGCGGCACTTTTTTGCACACAAGGCTAAATGGCCAGGTTGCAAGGACCCCGAAGGCTTAGAGAAGGTTGGGGGAGGGGACCACTAGAACAGCTGTTGATAGACAGATGGCAGCCTCCAGTTAAGGCCATCCAGCGTTTCCTTTAGCGTCCATATGACGGATGGCGACCATTCTAAGCCCACCGGTGTCCCCTACTGACCATGGGCAGAGCTGGCAGTTTTGGGAGATAAATCTCAACGCTGATTGAGCTGAGACTCGAACCTGGGAACTACAAAACATTAGTAAAAATGTAATATGTAGGGAAAATATTGTAAAAAATATACTTGGAATAAGGGAGACTGTTCTTTGATGCCGCATGTATATCCAAAGTGACAGAAATCGATACTGCAATCACGACGTTTATGTTCTTAAATTCATTAGTAGTAATACAATTGACCTCTATTTATGTTTCAGCTGAACTGAGAAGGCCGTTCCACTCTGAACTATGTTAGGGGTTCTCAACGTGGGGTACCCGGTAAAAGTTTTTTGGGGTACTCCGTGAGACCTCAAAAGTCGCTAGATCTAGTAACAAGTCCATTTCACTAATTACCCAGTAAAACGTTTATAATTTTATAAGATTTGTTAAATTGTTTATGTAATTTTTTGTGTTTATCAATTTATGTAATTTATGAATGCAAAATTTAATGTGTATGTATATGTATGTTTTATTTTATTCCCATTGTTATAATATAACTATAGTTTTATCTATGTATACAAGGGGTACGCCAGTTACATACACATTTCCAGGGGGTACGTGAAGCATAAAAGGTTGAGAACCACTGAACTATGTAAATACGTTTATGTAACAGAATCGAATTCCTTCTTGATATCTAGAAAAATATTACTGTCTTCATGCTATCATTTAGATTTTTATAAATTTCTGAAGTAAGCTGCATTTCTATACCTTAATTCTTCCTAAGCTAAACTGATTATTAGAAATAAAATTATTATTATTCAAGAAAGTTACGGTAGTTTTTCTAATTTTTATAAATTTTGGATATAATTGATAGCAAAGGTATGTCGGTCTGTAAATGATATCTAGGCATAAACTGGAAGGAGAGGAATCGGTTCTTTGCATCATAACTGGCAGTGATGCACTTAATGCAAGGTCTAGCACTTAATATCCGACCCCGCCTTCTTGTGGTGCAGGCCGTTAGTACCTTTCAAAAGAGAAATCTCTTTTGGAAGGGAACGGAAGACAAGGACTGCCAGATCAGTGTGGCTTACTGGTCTGGTCATATATGGCCACTTTTATTTTCTTCCGTGCTGAGGAGTGGTCAACTTCACAGAGTCCTGCTACTGACCACTTATACCCACGAGATTTAACTGGTTTTCAGTTTTGAGCCTGATTATGGATCCTGGACTTGCTACATTGGTGGGCCTCTTTTGAGGTAGAATCTGTCGTTGTGTTTTTTGTTTGCTTTTGGGTTGCTAGCCTAAGTGAAGAGAGGCAGGGGATACTTTATATTACTTGGTGGATAATCCTGATCACAAGCCATCGCAGGTGCCTGAACCTTCACTTCGCTAGTTGGGCATTGCCAATCCTAAACTGGAGTAATGTTTTACAGACAGGTCATATGTCTCTTGAACAGGTGGACTTGAAACGGTGGTGCCTGAAATTCCTACTAGAATGGATGGCTTCAGCCTTTAGCGGTAGGGGAACAGGTCTTTGCCTCATGTCCGCAGCAGGGTGCTATTTGATATTGTTAGCTCTATCTCTCTCAATAAACTTTGTTTCTTTAAAAATCCTACTAATCATTTCTCTCTGCAGGTATATGGAAAGTGAGGACGTTACATAGAGATTATTCTCTTGATGTCCTCACGCAGGAATAACGCAGGAATTCCAGCGTTATAACCTAGATATTCTAGGCTTGCAAGAGATCAGATGGACAGGTAAAGGTCAAATACTTAAAAGCAATCGTACATTTCTCTTTTCACGGAGGAAAGATAAGAAGCATCTCCAAGAGGTAGTTTTGTTCTCAACAGATACGCCAGTGATATTTTTCTAGGATATGACTGCATTAATGAAAGATTTATTACAGTAAAATCTAGAACAAAAATTAAAGGATTGAATATCATCTGTTGTTACGTCCCCAAAGAGGACTCTGATCAGAATGAAAAGGATACGTTTTACAGACAGCTTCAAGATATTTTGAATTAGCGTGAAGAAAGGAGATGTTTCTCTTGTGCTAGGTCACTTCAGTGCTAATGTTGGTACCATTGTCTGTAATGAGGATAGATGCATTACTGCATTTAATGATGGGCTCATATCACATTTGGCAGTTACTTTGAATATCTGTACATTAAAACTGCATAAATCTCCAGGATTGGAAGAAATTAACACTGAAATACTTAGAGCTGGG
The DNA here is from genome assembly GCA_038380435.1 of Ryuthela nishihirai. Classification (NCBI taxonomy): domain Eukaryota; kingdom Metazoa; phylum Arthropoda; class Arachnida; order Araneae; family Heptathelidae; genus Ryuthela; species Ryuthela nishihirai. The sequence goes on along the minus strand of JAWZYU010000001.1, from coordinate 15,936,368 downwards.
AACATTTGGGCTTTCGCATAGTTGACTGATTTTTCGAATATTTTTTTTTGATAAAGGTGTTGTTCCTTAGGATTTTACTAAAGTTATTATTATCTCGATTTTTAAAAGTGGTGATCGCAGTTCTTGTGATAATTATAGGGAAATTAGTTTACTTTCTGTTCCAGGTAAAGTTCTTCGCATGATTATACTTAATAAAATTAAGAATTTGGTTGATGGACAGCTGCATGATGAACAGTGTCGATTCAGAAGTGGTAGGGGATGTATTGATCAAATATTTTCACTTAGGCATATTCTTAAGAAATGTTTAGAGTTTCAGAAACCTGTGGTTACTTGTTTTATAGATTTCAAAACGACATTTGAGTCTATTAATCCACATAATTTGTGGTTGAACGTTTGATCATATGGAACACTGACAAGTTAGTGTAATTAAAGCTGTCTATAATAACACTGAGTCGTTTATGGGAGTTGATAAGACTTATAGCCATTGGTAGCATTGCCAGTGCAGTTAGACAAGGGTCCATTTTGTATCATTTTCTCTTTCTTTTGCTTATTGATTATATTATGAAAGATTGTTTGCAAAGGAAAGATTTTGGTCTTAGATGGTGTAGAAATTTCATAATTTCTTATTTAGATTATGTAGATGATTTGGCCCTGTTGGCTAATGTTGTTGATGAGATGAATTATTTCACTTGGACTGTTGATGAGACTGATAATAGAGTAGGTTTGGTGATAAACCGACACTTGCTCAACTAATATCATTATGTGATCCATTGAGCAAGTGGCTAAGTTTAATTATCTTGGGAGCTATATAACAGATACTGGTGATGTGCGGCATGAGATAAAAGAAGAATAGGTATTGGCGCTGGGACTTCTAAGAATCTGTGGAGAATGTGGAAAAATAGGCGTGTACACCAAAAGACTAAAATTAGGCTGGATAAAAGTTTGGTTCTTTCTGAGGTTAGTTATGGTACCGAAACATGGACCCTTTTCAAGCAGGATAACAAGAAACTTGATGCTGTTGATTCTATATGCTTGCGCAATATTTTGGGCATTAGGAGCTGTGACTTTGTAAGTAATAATGGGATTTTACGAAGGAGTCATCAAGCTTCTTTGAGCAACATTTGTGCAGTGAGAGAGACTGCGTTGTATAACAGATTAAACACAGCTGAGTTAAATTAATATCTTAATCATTATCCAAGCTGTTTTATTATTGTTCCAGTAGATCAAAATAGCATTTAGATCGGTGAAAACATGATAGTAGGGATGTTATTCACTTCTTGTCGAAAATGTTTGAAGTCCTTTCCTGTTGCACGGATCACATAATGATATTTAGAGCACCGTAACTGGACAATGTTTCGACTATTAACGTCATCTTCAGAAGTTGGGTAAACAGTTCTACTTCGGAGATTGTATGCGTGTGAGTTGTTGTGCGGCTGCGCCGTATGGTTTACAGTGGCACTGTTGCGGTTCCGTGGTCCTGCACATATGCCTCGGGTAGGGGTGGGGGTGTAGATGCTTTAGCAGTGCTGCGCTGATCCAGGAGCAGTTTCCATGGGTGGGGTGGGTGGTAGATTTCTTCGTTGCAGCACGCTTCTCTATTTTGGTATATCACCAGTTGTTCAGCGAGATCCATTTGAAATTTAGTCGGGGGAGCACAAATAATTTTGGTGAGGTCAAATTGTAGGTTCATTCCGGTATTACAGACCACTCTTGCCAATGAAATGTTTTTTTTTTTTAACCGTACATCCCTTTTGTGTTCTTTTATTCTAGTTCGGCAGGTTCTTTTCGTTTTGCCATAGTAAGGTTTATTGTTATTGTCGGTGTTTTCTTGTAACGGTATTTTATATACTTCTCCTGTTTTCTCGTTCTGGTCCCGATCGGTTTTAATTAAATTAATTATAGTGTTGCTGGTTTTAATTGGCACTCTGTAATTGTAAGGTTGCATTGCATTATTCAAAGAATGTGCTAGACATGGAATGTTAGGAATCCCTGTGGTGAACTTATTATTTTGGGGTTGCTGCGCTGGTGTCGGTTGGGATATTATTTTCCAAGTTTGTCTTGCCATATTTTCGGCAAGTTTCAATATTTTTAGCGGGTAACCCGCATTTTGAGCATTAGAGTATATTTTTCTGTTTTCTTTTTCATAAAACTGTGGTGTGGAAGCATATCTCATGTTTCTTAGGAATGCAGTTTTTAGTGCACTTTTTTTGTGGACTAGTGGCTGTTGGGAGCCGTATGGGATGATGATGGATGTCGCTGTAAGCTTATGGTAGACTTCAGTTTCCAGTTTTTGCTCCTGCCGATGTACAGGTAACCCCCGTTCATCGCGAAGGATACGTTCTGGACGTGGTCGCGATAAGCGAAATTTCGCGATCAACGGGGGATTTTAAAAAAATATTTTAAAATTCGAAAAAACACTTTGTTAATAAAATAAATATTATTAATTCTATTAAAAAATATCCGAACGCTATGGTTGATTATAGAATTCAGAAAAAATATCTGGCAACGATTTTTTTATAAATTAGTGATCTGCCAATCTTCGTGTCACGTGACACGAAGGTTGGCAGATCACTAATTTCTAAAAAACGTTGCTAGATATTTTTTCTGAATTTTTTTAATCGACCATAGTATTCGGATACTTTTTTGAGCGACTGTACATGTGTATGATGTGATTGAACGAGAAAGAAAGTTAGCACGCACGTGCAACATTGGTTTTGACTTTTCCTGGCATGTTTCAAAGCCACGCAAGTGCCGAGATAAAAAAAGATCGCGATATAACGAATCCGCACTCGCCGGGGTCGCGTTGAACGGGGGTTACCTGTAGTTGGTTTCGTCCTGCTGTCCATATGCACCGCTGCAGATTTACAAACAGATTATGAACAGTGTGCCTAAAGGCTTCAGGAAAAGGGGGAGACTTAGGATGCAATGGGCAGACAATGCCAAACAGGACCTTGCTAGAATTGGCCTACAGTGACCGAATGCAGCAGATGTAGCTCAGAACAGGAAAATTAATGAATTGTCTGGACAAGAAAATTAAGAGTCTGGTATGTATATTGTCTGCATGTATGAATGTATGTAAAAGGTATCAAACTATAATTCTCCAGTAATTTATTTTCATCAGAAGGCAGAAGAAAATGGGAGCATCAGCCACTGATGTGTTGGAAGCTGCCTCCTTTAAAAACCTTTAAAAAATGGCTTAATAGTTATTGCATTAATTTTCGCCGCCTTATAAATTAGTATTATAAATTTAATATAACTGCTGTTTTTAAAACTTTCAGAAATATATCGTCTCGATGAGAAACATTTGTTAACAAAAATTGCTTATTTCCTGATAAATTTGTTTTATAATATGAACCGTAATGCCATCAACTCCCTCAGATTTGCCATTTTTTAAAGTCTTAACATCTTCAATCTGTTTTTCGAAAATATTGTTGCAGATTTTTAGCAACATTCTTATTTGACAACAACCGTGCGTGAATTTGCAATAAACAAATAGACAATAAATGAACTGATTTAATAGGGTTGAGTTGAGTTGTTTTACCTCTGAGCGGCACTTTTTTGCACACCATGGGCTAAATGGCCAGGTCACATGGACCCCGTAGGCTCAGAGAAGGTTGGGGGAGGGGACCCACTGGAACAGCTGTTGGGAGACAGATGGTAGCCTCCCTTCAAGGACATACAGCGTGTTCTTTAACGTGCACAGGGTATGGCTCTCCCGCACAACGGCCATGGCTTAACGTCCCATCCGACGGACGGCGGCCTTTCCAAGCCCATCGGTGTCCCCTACTGACCGTGGGCAGGGCGGGGAATTTTTCGGAGATAACTCTGATTTAATAACTGGGGAAATTAATTTACATCAACAAGGTGAAATATTAATTGCTTGAAATCCAATAGGCCAATTTGACTAATGACTAATTTGCTTTGATATTCATCAAATATTAAATGGTAGATAAATACAACATTCCAAAACCGAATCATAAAACAAATCATAGGTACAACTCTTACCAATTATCTTTTTCTACTGACTAAGCCATCCCGTGGCCGAGTGGTTAGAGGGCTTGGCTACTGATAAAAGAGACCTGGGTTGGAGCCCCGGGTAAGGCATGAATGTTGGTAGTTTTCTGCTAAGGTTCCGCCATCCTCACAGATATTCTACTATCACATATTTGACATATAAACTGACTCCTGTCAGACCTCTGCAGTAAGCAGCTGTTCTAGGAAATATTTTTTTTTTACAAAATGCATGCAGGAAATGAACTCCATACAATAAATAAAGCTGTCCTATTCTTCAATAAAACTTCTAGTAAACTAACATCGACAACATAATTTGTCACTACGCACAACACAAAACAAAATCTTTTCAACACTACAAATATGCATTCCTCTATTTTTAAATTAAGTGTGTTTCATTCTGTATATGACGTAATCCACACTTTGTTTTGTATCTCACGTTATCACGTAGTAAAATAGTCACACTTCCGTTATTGCACCAGCACATTTCGCTTCACTATCCCTTCCTTAGGTTTTGTTCGTCCCGAACAATCCTTGAATATGAAGGTTCTTGACGTTTTACATGAAACGGGGCCAAACGATCCGACAAACGATCCTTCACTTTGTAGTCTGACGTCGACTAATATGACACAGTACAACGTTAATCCTGCTGACTCCGGTATATGGATCTTCCGAAGGCTTCTAAAGTTTTGGTGAAAGTCCTTCCTTCTGTGTGGATTGTATAGCCAGACAAGGTCTCTTTGATTGAAGACAGTTCCACTTGTTTTACTGTTGCATTTCCTTTTGGTTCTCTCGTTCTCCAGATTGATGTTATATCTGACGGATTGGTGGATTTCTTCTAGTCGTTGTTGCAGATCTTGTACATATTATGGTGTGGATACAGGCATTGCTTCAGGATGACCATGTAAATGGTCACAGGGAAAGCATAATTCTCTTCTAAAAAGCATCATGACAATGTTTGCCCAGAGTTTTCGTACACTGCTGTCCTGTATGCCAACAAAAAGAGTGGTATATGGTGATCCCAGTCACTTTGATGATCGTCGAAAGACAATGCTAGATGTTGAGAAATCGTTCTATTGAATCTGTCAACCATGCCATCCGAATGAGGATGTATAGGAGTCTTTCTGGTTTTCTGAAGTCTTAACAGCTGACATATACTTTGAAACACATTGGATTCAAAATTCCGCCATTGTTTCAAGTGGAATTGCAAAGGAACTTCATTCCTACTTCTCATATTATTTACATCTCTACAGCTGTTGTTGCCTCTTGATCCTTGATGGGAAACGCTTCACGCTAATTCGTGAAATAATTCATTGCCACCAATAATTAACGATTTTCATCTTCAGTGTATAGCTATTCTTTCAAAAGAGGCACCCAAAAAAGCACAACGTTATTCGTGTCACGTGACACGAAGGTTGCCAGACCACTAATTTCTAAAAAAATCTTTGCCAGATATTTTTTTCTGAATTCTGTAATCAACCATAGTGTTCGGATATTTTTTGAGCGACTGTACACAGGCCCAAAAAAGAAGTTGGGGAGGTAAAACAATTTATGTCCAAATCAGATCAAACCAAATCTTCATCCAGGAGACTGCAGGTTTTCAGTTTTGATGTAGTCTGGTACATATGTGCGACAGTTACAGATAGAACTCCCAGACGTTCTACAGACACGATATGGAAACCTCATCTTCCTCACACCAACTATCTGCCCATGAACGAATATTCTCAGGTCGCCATGTTCACCCATCATAACAGTATATGGTATGCTATTACAACATGTAGGTATCTGACCTATTTATAGCACACAGGGAGTTTGTGCTGTCAGCTACATGGCAACAGAATCGTTACCAACTCTAAGTATTTCAGCAGTAATTTCATGTACCCTAGGGACTTGTTTAATTTTAATTTCGATATATTTAAATTAACTTCAGATCATACAACAGGGCCAAGAGCCAAACACATCTATAGTGCTATGAAAAATAAAAGCCTATCAAACTAGAAAGTAAACTTATTGGGTGGGTTGTTTTACTTGTGAGCGGCATTTTTTTGTGACCTGGCTAAATCGATAGGTCACAAGGACCCCGAAAGTTCAGAGGAGGTTGGGGAAGGGGACCCACTGGAACAGTTGTTGCGAGACAGATGGTAGCCTCCCGTCAAGACTATCCCGCATATTCTTTAACGTGTACTGGATATAGCTCTCCCGCACACGAGGCCACAGCTTATTGTCTCATCCGATGAAGAGACGGACGGAGACCTTTCCAAGCCCACCGATAAGCTACTCGGAAAATCTTCTCTGAATAAATGAATTGTATGGAGCCATGACAGATATTAACCCGATTAAGAGATAAATAAGAAATCATTTGAAATAACCAATATGTCATGTATCATTCGGTTTCCTATAGAGAACTTTGACCCTAATAGTGTACTTACTTAGAAAATACTTAGAATTGAAACACATTAATTTCTCTATTTCCTCCTTATGCTAACAGAAATTAATAGATAATAATGAAACATGAGAATGTAAAGGAAGTGAGCAAAAGAAAGAATGCAAAGGCAAAGATAACGAATTCATGAGATATAAATAAAATGTGACTCTCATTGCAAAGGCTTCTGGTTCATCTGCGTGCACGTTGAATTCATTGCGACCATTAATGAAGAGCCAGTCTTCCTTTTTCATTGTGTCCTTTGATTTTATTTCTTCCAGCTATCCCGGTTCTGTAAGAAGAGAACGGCTATTACAGCTTCGCCCCATTCCTGTTCCATTTGATGTATCAGACGCGATTTCCTTAATTGGCACTTGCAATCATCTTCATTAGTGCATTGCGAATAGTGATTGCCTCTAAAGAGTCGGCAACACAATAATGCAATCAAATCATTAAATAATTGGATGCCTGACCAAGAGAATCGACGCTTACAAGGAGAAAAGTTTTCTTAGTCCCCATTTGAAAATGTTACCGAACAATTAAGGATTATTATTCATTATTTATCGCTGTTTCTCACTCGAGTTTTGTTTGTATTCATATTCAATATAAACTACAGTAAACAGAGCTAAAAATAGAAATTCATTCCTTCAACAGATAGATGAAGAAAAGATTCAAAAGAAATGAAAAGGAGTCAGTCAATGTAAATTGTTGGGAAAATACTTGTGAGGTCAGAACACATACACAGTCGTATCAGAATAATATGACCACCTACCATACATATATACTATGGTAGGTGGTCATATTCTGATAGGACTGTGTAATCATAAATGCTTACATATATCAGCAGGAAAAACATCGATATGTTAAAGACGCTTGAACGGTTGTTCTTTAAGCAGCATTTGACTTTCTGAAAATTAAAAACGTTACTGATAATGAGTCAGTAAATTCATAATATATTTTATTAAATATCCATAAAAATATTTTCTCAAATTACGATTTGGGAGACATTACTATATACAGTTCAACAGTTCAAAGGTTTCTGTGAGAATTAAGGAACCACGAAATGAATGGAAACAACATTAGATTGAATAAGACACATTTTAAAACATAAAAGGATAAGTTGAAAGTTATCAAAATCGCAAATTATCCTGTTACTGAAAGTTCACGCAGAGCATCTGTGGGAGGGATGAGATATTAACAAACAAGCAATACTGACATAAATATATCATCTTTACAGATTTGGAACTGAATTTCTTTGCACTTCATCTAAACGCATTAAATACTTGGTTACAGAGTGTCTTTTTTATAATTTAATTTACTACAAAATTAATTATCAGTTACTTTCTTCTTAAAGCAAACGTAACAGGGCAGTTGTAGTGTTTCTAGTCTTACATAAATGCCTTGACACTTTGGATCATGACGTTGTTTACAGAAATTATAAAAGTATGGAATTAGAGGAACTGCATTACACTGGTTTCAAAGCTACTTATTAAATAGATTTACAGTAATAAAATTAACAACACCTACAGCGAAAAGTGTCAAGTTAAATTCGTTGTTCTTCAAGGATCCATTTTAGGCCCGCTTTTATTTCTGATTTACATAAACGACTTAACAAAATTGAAACTAAACAGTACCATGTTTTATATGCTGATGATATAGTTTTAGTTAATAAATAAAATAAATAAATACCCCCTCAAACAGCTGCTTGCCACAGAGGTCTAACAGGAGCCTCTCAGTTCATATGCCATAGTAGGAGATCTGAGAGGATGGCAGGACCTCAGCAGAAAACGACACACACATCCATGCCTAATCCGGGGCTCGAACCCAGGTCCCTTAGATCAATAGCCAAGCATGCTAACCACTCGGCCACAAAGATGCTGCCAAGCATATACGAAAAGACTCTAATATTATTAAACGATGGTTAAACTCAAATAAACTGTATCTAAATAGCAATAAAACCAAATGGATGACTTTTCATCCACCTGTTTCAAAATGAACAATAACTTAATTATTAAAACACACAAATTAAACTGCACAAAAAAGAGAACCATTTTTGAGCTAGAAAACTGCAGCTGAATCCAAATTGACAGAGTACATACAACACAATACGTAGGATTGCATCTCGACAGTATCCTCCGATGGAGCGTTCTTACTGAGACAATCTGCCGCACATTAAGGCTCTGTACTTTGAAATTAAATAAATTACGATATATTACGGATACTAACACGTGTATTATGTTTCATAAAGCAATCTGTGAGTCCGTCTTAGATTATGCCATAACGATACATGGTACAACCAACTTAACAAATGTTCGGAAAACAGAACGTATTCAATCCTCAATAACTAAATATAATTATACCAATTACAGACCGCACATATTTAATTACAGTCAAAAAGAGATTTATTTACTTGGATATTTTATTTTACCAGACCCTATATAAATATAACATAATTATACGTGATGTTTTGACAACATACATAAAATTAAAGTCCAACAAGATAAAAACACAAGATTTAAGAAAAAAATTGTTTTCAACTACGGAATTTTACAAATAACTAAGGTAAATGCACAAACGGTATAAAACTCCATACATTAACAATCTCTTAACAAGGGAACTGCTAGCCATAAATTCTTTTAGAGAATTAAAATACGAATTAAACAGATTTTTATTAAAAAAATTAGATAATTAATATTGGCAATACTAACAATATATGTAGTGCTGAATGCGAATGTTAAAATCGCAATATTATTTTGGAATATGCGAAATGAAAAAAAAAAGGTAAAAATTTTTGTATGGAGAAGAAATTATTTTTTGTTGTTGAAAATTTCAACTGAAATAAGTAACAAATACTACACGATATAACTATTAAGATTAGCGGATGAGATAGAACAAAGGTGTAAAATACTATTATGCCAATGTATTATTTTCTCCTGCAGATAAGCTGTTAGCTTTGCGGGACATTTGTAAATAGAAATCAGTTATTTGAAACTGTTTCAATAAATAAATGATTTGAAAAGTAAAAAGTAGCTAAGCTAATATATTAAATAAAAAATAATAAATACCCCCACAAGCAGCTGCTTGCCACAAATGTCTGACAGGAGACTGTCAGTTTATATGCCATAGTAGAAGATCTGTGAGGATGGCAGGACACAAACGTCCATGCCTTATACGGGGCTCGGACCCAGGTCTCTTGATTATTAGCGACTAGGTTATCTTCATCTATTTGTGTAGCTAAGTACCTTCTTCACTTTTTTTAATATTTTGTTATTATAACTTATCAACACTGAAATGTACTAATAATGATTACTACGTATGTATATATTAATTTGTTTCAAATTAAATACCTCCTCAAGCAGCGGCTTGCCACAGATAGACTTCTGTAAGTTTATATGCCATAGGAGAAGGTCTGTGAGGAAGGTGAGAAGAGTAGAAAGTAAACAGAAACATCCATGTTTTACCGATGGCCCAATCCCAGGTCACTTTGATCAGTAGCCAAGCCCGTTATCCATTGGGCAACCGGGACGGCATATGTTATGACAGATAATTTTAATAGCATATTAAAGAAGAAAATTTCTCTGATATTTAGATCTAGAATGAAAGTTTTTAAATATTGAATTAAAGGGTAAAAAAGCATATGTAAAATACAAAAGTTAATGAATAAAATATAAAAGATGTAAAACAACAGCAAAAAGAAACAACACTCAAGCAGCTGCTTGCCACAAAGTTCGGCATATTTAAATATATAAAATGAATGTAATAACGAAAAAAAAAACGTTTTAAAACCAAGAAAATTGCAAAAAAAAGTAAGAAGTGAAAAAATGTTTTCTATTTTTTCTAACTAAAATGTTTCAATAAGTTTCTAAAAAAAAGTTTAGCTCTATATTCTCCAAAATTAAACTTCAGTGTCTTTAAATTTGCAAGGAAGTTAAAATTGTAGAAATATTCAATAAATGTGTGAAAAACAATCATATTATGCATGGAAGCTGAGATTGATTCTGATAATTGGGTTCGTAAAAGATCTTTGAGCTGAAACTAAAATATTATGTATTAAAGGTTTAAATAATTACTTTTAACATTGAAGCTGTGAAACAGCCAGTAAAATACAAAGCTTGCTACAAGACATTATGTCAAACGCGATTTGTAAGATTGAAAAAGAAGTGACTATTTCAAGCAAATACCCCTCAAGCAGTTGCTTGCCACAGACAGTTGTCAGGAGCCTGTCAGTTTATGCAGACCATTCTTGAAAACAACTGAACTTTTCTGGTTAAGAGTGTACCTAGGTGACGGTATCATTTAATTAATAAGTCAATGCAGTTTATTTCTGCTAGGAAGAGGGTCAGTGATAAATTTAATCAACGTCTATTAGATAAATATAGAGGAAAAAATGTCAGTATTAGTCTTAACAGAGAGTACTACAAAGAGCTTAATAGATATTTAAATAATCAGATGAAATGTGTTAAGAATCTTTGGTTTGATAGCCTAGGGAGAAAGCAGAGAAAGCAGTTAGACAGCACAGCAGAACAGTACAGAGTCATATCAGATGTATCAAAATAGTTCATATATGAAAAAATTAATGGTGTGCAGAAACTAGGAGATAAAGAAGGAAAAAAGTATCGAAGGTCAAGTTTTTTTTATAGCAAAGCATGCTGAGTACTTCAGGGATGTTCTGAACAATGTGTTTAGTCCTGCTCCCATTGTTTGAAATGAGGATAGACTTATTAATGACTTTAATTTTGACCCTAAATCATAATCTGAAGTTGCTTTGGGAATCACAGAATTAAAGCTACAGGAGTCACGAGGAAAAATTAAATTGCTGATCAAACTGAAATGCTGAGAGCATTCAGTTTCATCAGGTTCATAGTTCTGTTGTCACATTGATGACTTCAGTGTTGAATGTTTATTACGATGCTGTGTCCTAATTATTCCAAGAGAAAAAAAATATTTTTCTTTCAAAAAAGGGTGATAACGGTCCTTGTGATAATTATTGAAGTATGAGTCATTTTTCTATTCCTAGTATATTTTCTTGTATTATTCTACTTTATGTAATAAATCATTTGATCTACAGACAATTTCTAGATGAATAGTGTAGATTGTTTAGTGTTAATTGTTTTAAGTGTTAATTGTTTCTAGATGAATAGTCAGAACTTAGGCCAAAGGTTTTCTCTCATAAATTCTTGAAAAATGTCTGGAGTTTTCAAAACATGTTATTAGTTTTTAGATTTGATAAAAAAAAAATGTCTCAGTTAATGGACGTAATTTATGGTTGATCATAGAATTTTATGAAACACCTGAGAAAGTAATACGACGTTGATTCACTCTGAAAAAGCAGTTTCATGAGTGTTGGTGAAGCTTGGGCAACAACTTAGCTTTACAATTAGGGTTAAACAAGACTGTGAATTTTGGTATGATGCTATAAGGAAATTTTTAAGGGCCTAGATTGCCTTAAATGAGGCCCATCCAACCCAAACTTAGTGAAACGACATTCTTAAACAGCCGCAGGAAAATTCTCTACTTAAAAACGAAATCATACGTTTCTAATAAGCAACGAAGTGTGAAAAAAAACCATTTTTAGAGAATCAAAAACCAACTTGATTAAAAGCAAAAATATAAATTTTTAATGAGTACTTTGAATTGACAAAGGCGTTTAGTTATGCCCCTAAGAATGCTTATCAAAATTTTAAAGAAATGAGCCAGATTTATTATTGATTGAAGGAATGAAGGAAATGAGCCAGATTTATTATTGATTGAAGGAATGAAGGAAATGAACCAGATTTATTATTGATTGAAGGAATGAAGGAAATGAACCAGATTTATTATTGATTGAAGGAATGAAGGAAATGAACCAGATTTATTATTGATTGAAGGTATGAAGGAAATCAACCAGATTTATTATTGATTGAAGGAAATGATCCAGATTTATTATTGATTGAAGGAATGAAGGAAATGAGCCAGATATATTATTGATTGAAATAATTAAGGAAATGAACCAGATATTTGTTTTGTGAGCCACGAGTTGGACAGGCCTGCCTTAGATGATTTAGATATGTGGAAATAACTGACTTAGATTATGCTGATGATTTGTCCTTATTGACAAAAGATGTTCACTATACCACATTCCACCTAAATTGAGATCATAACAAACCACCTAAGTTGAGATGATAACATAAACATTTCCACCTAAGTTGAGATGATAACATAAACAAACCGTATATAACACAAGGAAATGTTTCGTAGTATCAGTGTGCACATAAGTAACTGCTAATGGTTACATTTTGACCCTCATTTTTAAGTACATGACAAACATGTCGACATAAAACACAATAACAGATATGTACGAATTTGTAACTGCAGTGTCGTTTTATGTCAATGCTTGGGAAAAATTATGACATAATTAATATATTATCGATAGAAACATTTGAATGAATTTGATTTCAAAATGAAAATGCTTTTTCAGTCCGCGATTGTCCAAAAATTGTTATCCTCAAATTATTGCCTACGATATCGTCTCGACTGCTACTTTGTAAATCAACAAGTATATTTTAAAAAAGTTGTTCTCTTACTACATCGATTAACGCATTTTAGAGACTGCGTGGCCTGAATATGCCGAGTTGGGAACAAAACTTTCCGGCGCATCATTCATTATACACAGAAATGCATGTCGATAATAATTTACTTTACTCATACATTATTAATTATAATAATTTTATGTCAGGATTAAAATACTGATGCCGTTTGGAACGAAAAATATTTGAAATATTAGTAGAAACCGAAATTTTGTGGGTAATATCATTATAAAAGCAAAGATCTATTTATTTATTAAAGGTAGGAGAATACGTAAAAAATATTGAAAAGCAACATGGTGTTTATTTTTAATTAATAGAGGCTGATTAAATGGTTAAAATTATAATTTTTTTTTACATTTTTATTTATTATTTTTAAAATTACAAGAAATATTTCAAATTTAAATAATTTTGAGCCTGAAGTCGCTTGTGCTATTCTAAGCCCGCACTCATCGTTAGTAAGTATCAGATATTATGTCGATAGTTAGATATTCGAAATGTACAATCCTGATGAAACATTCAATGGAGAGGAGTGTCATTAACAGGTTTGAATGAATATCATTTGCCCCAAGTTTCCAAGGTAGTATTTCCATTTGTCGATAGAGGTCAGTTAATATTTTTTTGTCGATAGAGGTCAGTTAATATTGCAATCAAATATTCCTGACTATTAACGTTATGTTGCAATCTCAGCAATTGAGATACTCAACAAATATTTGTATGCTCCTCAAGGCACCATTATGTGACAAAATATTTCTAAATTACTTTTGTGGATTGGGTTGTTTTACCTCTGAGCGGCACTTTTTTTGCACACTATGGGCTAGGTCACAAGGACCCCGAAGGCGCAGAGAAGGTTGGGGGAGGGGACCCACTGGAACAGCTGTTAGGAGACAGATGGTAATCTCCCGTCAAGGCCATCCAGCGTGTTCTTTAACGTGCGCAGGGTATGGCTCTGCCGCACACGGACCTCGGCTTAACGTCCCATCTGACCAACGGCGGCCTTTTCAACCCCATCAGTGTCCCCTACTGACCGTGGTCAGGGCGGAGAGTTTTGAGGAGAAATATCTCAACGCTGACCCAGCTGGGACTCGAACCTGGGAACTGCAGATTACGAGCCTGGCGCGCTACCGACTGAGCCACCCCCGCCCCTTACTTTTGTGGAGCAGGCATTATTAGAATTTGCCTTCGATGGCCAAATGCAACAGTTGTTGCTCAAGATAAATGTGTATGTAGAATTAAATTGCCTTTTCAAATACGACTTGCATAGACTGTGGCTTGTTGAGGTTTATGCACATACGAATGGTCATAAGAGAAACAATAAATAGCATTCATTCCATAGAGGCAAATTTAGATCTTGATAAAGATTAGGTGTTGGTTACAATGTAATAGACTGATGTAGAGACAATACAGTACACAATCTCTTGAATAAGGAGTAGGCATAATGATTATAATTACAACATCATCTTTCATGATCTAGGAGAGGAACGTGCAACTTACGGGCCTCTGAAGATGTTTTGTCCATTCTATCAAGGGAATGGATATTAATGATTTGTTTAGCTAGAAACGAGCATCAATTTAAAAAATGTAATGTGAATTAAGTAGACTCTGCTTAATAAACTATGTAATATAACGATTAATTCTCGTAATAATAATAACCATGTGTTTAATTAACTTTTTTACAATATTTTTATGATGATTAAATGTTATGAAAAGGTTTAGAATTTAGATAATTAGTAACTCAGCATTAATGTTCTAGCAGTGATGGAAAACCAAAAGTTGTTAAAAGGCACAAGGTGGATTGGATCTGACAAATCATATATGGAAGCATTCTAGCTGTCTGCTGGAGAGTGATTTGTAATTCTCTGTGCTGATCGTGTCCTTTTTACCTACTACTTGCTGTTTAGTCTTTGTCAGACTTTTCTCCAGAAGTTGCGCCAACTCACTTCTGCTGCGGTTACGTAGCGTTACGCTTTTGGAAAAAATCTCCCTTTTCCCCTGCGTTTCCAAAGACCTTCGACCTCTCCCTATTCTTGAACCCGAACAGGGGGCTTCCAGGCCCAATATTTCCTTTTTGGTTGTGCTAGATAAAGAAGAGAATCTGACTAACAAAATTCGCTGGCTTAGCTCTCTGTCAGTGGCGTTCAAGATTTGTCAAGTATTAAAATATTATGGGTAATTTAAATCAGATGATTTAGTTTTACAGTGTATCTGTAAAAAGTATCTGAATTGAATCAAATTTGAATAATGATTTTTGTGACATGGCGACTAAATCTTGCTTTAAAATAACAGCGCTTAACGTGTCGCTTTTTATTGCTTCTTAATCAGTATAATGCATTAACGTTTTGAGCTACATAAAATACAAACTGGAAATTGAAAAAGTTTAGAAGATTATTACAGTCTTATCCTCCAATCCTGCATTTTGTAAACTGATACTTCTTACAGTTGTAATAGAGTTGCAATATCTTATAATATATTCAGAATGATATTGTAAATGGGAGTGTTTTTGAATTTATGTTTTTTAGTTGAATATTTATTTTACGATTTTTAGTATTAAAAAGCAAAATTTAGAACGATAAAATTTAGATGTCCAAAGACCAATTGTCACAAACATGTACTTTGATTTACTTCTCTTACTTTAGGTGAGTTAATTTTATTTCTCTACTATACTCATAAAATATATTATTAGCTACCCCATACCAGGCACTTTTTTTCAGATCCCGTCTATTAGATTCTGTCGTTCCCTTACTGATTTAACTGACTTGTAACCATAGTCTTGCTGAATATTATGTGGAAGCAAATAGAAATGTATCTTATTTCTCTCGTGCATGGATGTGAGAGATTTTCTTCAGCATTTCATCTAGAAATCCTGAAGTATTCATCACAGTATGTCACCATTCAAAATCTTTCTACGATTTTTTCCTTCTTTATCCTTTCAAACCTCAGCCAAATAAAAATGGTTTGTTCACGGGGCATGATAGAAGACCTCGATTCTTTGAGAATGAAATACTACCATCTGCTACCTATTTATCAGCATCCCTATTTATTCCTCTGAGTTTTTTACGGAAGTTAGCCTTACACGCTGAAACCAACATTGATCCTTTCACTTGAAGAATATATTTTCAATGCAATAGCAAGCAAATATTGTGACAACTGTGAAAATACGCACTTGTCACTTCTCGGTTACTGCACAAATGCTCTTTCGGGATTAATGGTCATAGGTGTCACTCTGACATGCTTCTGCGATGAAGCATTTCTCAAAATATCACGACAGGTCATTTTTTATCTATCTTTTGCTTTTGCGTTTGACATTTTTCTGTTTGTCAGTATGTCGGTTGGTGAATTTGACAAACCGTTGTTCCACCATATCTTTCGAACGCGATGAGGACTCCCCCCCTCCCGCTTTCCTCCCTCCTAAAAATGGAAAATATGAAAAATATTGTTCCGCTTTATCTTCAGAACGCGAAAGCCGAAAGTAATGAGCTATACTTCAAATGAAAGGCTTTGACGCGGGGAATGTCGTAGGCTATAAAAAATTGAATCCCCGTGCTTTCTTCCCCCCTAAAAAACGGGAATTGTGAAAGTTGTTTACTATATCTTCCGAACGCGAGGCCTCACAGTTATGAGTTAGGTGTCAAATGGAACGTCAGATTCAATTCAAATCAAATGGTGTTAACAGTCGTAAACTATTCCAAATTTTACCCCCTATCCCCCCTGATGAAAGGGGATGGGGCGGATTTTCGCGCGGTTCAACTTTAACTATTCGTATCTCAAATTAAAGCTTGTGAAGCCTCCAATGTCGGGGCTACCTCAAACATGACTCCAAATGGGGGAAAATATGGTCGATGTTTATGAGTCATATATCAAAGATTTTGAAGGTAAGTGTTTTTAGTGACAAGAAAAAAAATATAAATAAATTTAAAAAAATTAAAAAATACCTATCTTCCTATATGGGTCCTAAAAAGTAGAAAATAAACCTAAAGCATATCGATGGTGTAATCAGTCACCGTATTCATATTCACTTCAAAGGAAGATAGGGCGCCAGCAATCTTATTGTGTAGGTAAATCGATGACCTATTTTTCCATGAAGTGAATTCGAATTGAGTAACTGATTGCACCATCGATATGCTTTAGGTTTGCTTTCTACTTTTCAGGACCCATATTGTAAGATAGGTATTTTTGAAATTTTTCAATTTATTTTTTTTTCAATGCTCTCATCATTGTTTCTTTAAGTCTAAAATGTAAGGATATTAATAAGTTTTGCGACACTGTTCCATATCCAGTTTTTGGCTGGAGCTATCCCTAACTTGCTCACAAGCAAACAATACTTCTTCCTGATTATAGATTCCCCAATGGCGCAGCCAAGGGCGTTGCGGGTTCAATGAACGAAAAATTGGCACGTTATTCAAGCTCCTTTTGAAGTTTGGAATGAGAGCTTGAATAAGGTACATTTGAAAGGATTTTCATTTCATATGGAGAGTCCGTAATAGATTTTCTTTATTTATGAGGAAATGGAAAGTTTGGATAAAGCAATATTTCTGTACTAAATGCTGTCGGGATCTTTTTCCACCCTTAGGCCAACAGCTAGTTAGTCACTTGCATGATTGCTATTTTTGTTTAACTGAAGTGTCGGGCTTTTCAAAAAAGAGCAAGATCAAAATGTAATATCCAAATGTGCCTTCAGCCATTAGGCCAGTTCCTCATGGAGAAAATCTTCCTACACCAACACCTCCAACCAATTGGGAGGATACGGGTTCACATTCATCAGAGGAAGAGTTTGACGCATATATAGACCCTGATCCTTCATACACCCCTAAAAAGTTAGACGAGCCTCATATGATTCAGCAGAATAAACTAAATGATCATATTCGAGACCTAGGACTTTCCGAACAACAAGCTGAGGTTTTAGGTTCAAGACTTTAAGAGTGTAATCTTCTGGCTAAGGGTACCAGAGTTTCTCTGTTAAGGAAGATAAATTTGGCTTTATCTGCTTATTACGAGATGCAAGATGGTTTGTGTTTCTGCACAGATATTTCAGAGCAGATGGAAGAAACTGGAACAACTCACGACCGTAAGAAGTGATTCAAAAATTCAGCTTAAAAGCTGACCTTTTGCATAAAGAAAACCTAAAATCTTCCATTCCAGTGACACATGCTGTGGGAATGGAGGAAACTTATGAAAGCATGGAAAAAATACTCATTACTATAAAATATGACCAGTTTAAGTGGACAATGTGTGGTAACCTAAAAGTCACATCTATCTTGCTCGGGTTTCTAGAAGGCTTCACAACATTTTTCTGTTTTCTGTGTTTGTGGGACAGTAGGGCTAGAAAGGAACACTACAAAAAAAATACTGGCCCAAAAGAGATGTTTTTATTCCTGGAAAGAGTAATGTGAGGTATAAGCCTCTAGTTGACCCCTCTGATGTTCTACTCCCACCACTACACACCAAATTGGAACTTCGAAAAACTCTGCAAAGGCTGTGGACAGAACTGGCAAAAGGTTTTTGCACTTGAAAGAAAAATTTCCTAAACTAAGTGATGCCAAACTCAAAGAAGGGATCTTTGTTGGTCCTCAGATCAGGAAGCTACTGAATGATACTGTCTTCGAAGAAAAGCTGAATATGAAGAAGCGCGCTGCATGGAAATTCTTTAGATCTGTGGTTCAGGGTTTCCTGGGGAATCACAAAGAGGAAAACTACCATCAGCTCATTCAGAATCTTCTCAAAAACTATGAAAATCTTGACTGCCCAATGTCTTTAAAGATCCATTTATTGCACTCTCATCTCGAAGTCTTTCCCAAGAACTTAGAAGCTGTCGATGATGAGCAAGGGGAAAGATTTTACCAGGATATCCGAACCATGGAGGAGAGATTCCAAGGCAGGTGGGATCCAACAATGATGGGTGACTATTGCAGGTTCTTGCACATAAAAGACAAAAATAAACTTCTTGTAAGTATAAAAGATCATTACTCATGTTTTCTTATTTTGCGTTTCAATATTATTTCATTTGTTACTTTACATTCAGTGGTCTATAACTATGTTTTTAATTTTTTTCACTCTAATCATGAGTTTATTAATGAGTGAGAGTTGCAATTTAATAATTAATGAGTTTTAAGTTACAATTTAAAAAAATACTAACATTTATTTTCTTTTCCTAGATATGCGTATTCATTGAAATTTGAAATACATCAATCCGTAGTTTAAAAAACACTGTACGTGCTGCAGAATTTGAACAGCCATTTTTGAATTCAGCATCCTAAAATTAGTTAAAAACATCCTATTTGACCAATGTTATAAAAAGAAAAGTTTCAATTGGTTTTTAATGTTATTACTGTTGAATCACGGATAGTATTTTCTGCCTGCACACATTTCGCTTTTTTTTTCTCATTTGCATTATTTATCTAGACTGAATAAACTGGATAAACTTGAATAAACTGGAAGGATAAACAGATGTTTATTTCATTGTGCTTGCTTTATTATTCATCGGAGTTGATAGAGGCACATGCAGGAAGGTAGGGGCAACCGTGGGGAAAAGTTGTATGGATTGTATATATATGAATATATTCGTATACAACCAAGGTTGTATTGATGCATATGAGCAGTCGAAGTTATTTTCGTTTCATATTCTGTCAACATGTTGATTAAATAGTTTCATTTTATATTACAGAATTGATTTTCGTTAGTGAGAGGCTCTATGTATAATATAAATGAAGGTAGCTAGAACAAGAGTAAATATATTGAAGTCTTAAATTTCTTACAGTTGCAAAACAGTGTGTTATTATGAAATAATAATATAAATTTTTGTTCGTACCCTAAATCTCTTCCCGCCACCAATCCATTAAGAACAGCTCAATGGGCGATATGCTACTACATTAATGGACGAAAGATACAGTTGAGTGTGGGCACATACTCTACGTAAATGAAACTCAAATGCTGTTCCTGGGGATAGGGAATATATTCCATAAGGCTTTTACAAAAGTGGCCAAAGTCACAAGAAGAGCACATGATTGCCCTGTGGCTCTAACTAACAAACGTTAAAGGAAGCTGAGAGCATCGTAACTCGCTTAGAAGCTTCCAGTCACCACAGGATAGACTCTCATCACAACCCGTATTTCAGATGCTTCTGAAGAGAATCTGTATGCAAGATCTGATTTGTATCCCCAAACTAGTGTTGCCAACTTAGGGAAATTTCAGCTGATTTAGGAATATTTTTGTATTCTTATGAAAAAAAGAGAAAAGTATTTGACGAGAGGTTAAATTTATTTAGAACAGTTTTTAAAAGAGAGAAAAAGTTTTCAAGGGACAGTGTTTAAAAGTTTGAGTTAAAATGTGTATAAAATTTATAAACTTATATACTGAAATTATGATAAAACCATAATTTTTAAGTTGATAGGTATGTCATAAAGTATACATATAAAATATATATTATAATTAAATTGGGAGCGAAATTACTCAGTTGGTTACAGTATTTCGATTTCTACTAACAAAGACTGAAATAGGGGAATTTGTCGTCAAAACTCTACGGATTTTTTTCTCCTAAGGATATTGTATCCTAATGGTATTCCGTGAGTGGGATACATCCATGTGCACTGCTCGTCATTGAAATTGTCCCCATCTGTAAGGAGCGCTCGCTTTGAGCTGAAAATAAGTTGGAAACAGACAAGAATGGAGGCAATACAGATGAGTTCGGGCTCAATTTTACGAGCCCGATTTAGGGGGAAATTTCTCAAAATTTATTGGAACATTTTACCAAATATTTATTTACATTATAAAAAGTTAAAAGCTGACATTAATAAATTCTGATACATGTAAATATTTGCATAAAAAATTATTTTGTTGTCTTCTGTCGCTTATATTTAATCGCTGCTGGCCCAACAGTAGTCCGTCAACATAATCTCGTTCCAAATGCGCTATATCGTTTTCCCATTTCGGATGTGCATAATAATATTTGAATAATAAAACTGAAGCTTCTAGTAGTTTGAAAGCAAATAAAATCATATTTACCCAAAAAACGTCATTTTCTCAAAAAACTTCCTCCCACGAAAATAGTGCGTGATATACACATTTGGATGCCAGATTCGGATTCAGTGCCTTCAAATCTATAAAGTACACCCATTTTTTTCGAGGAAGGATTTTAATGCAGACTAGTGTAATTAACGCGGCAGACGATACGGGTAGTTCTTTTTTTGAATCAATGCAATTTCGACGTCGGTTGTGAAGAAACTGAACAGAAACGTACCTCATAAGTCCCTGTCAGCCAAACATCCTCCTATATTTATCACCAAGGTATTCGAGTTGAGACTTCTGCAACAAGTGTTTTCATACATTGCTTTACTTTTGATGTAGAGTCGTAGACAAATTTTTGAAAATGAGGGGAAGTTAGAAAACACCTCGCTAAAATTTTTGTTTAATGAAAAGTCATTAAGTAATGATTTCTTAAAAAACAAAATTCAGTAAGAGAGATTTAAATCACCGTTTTGATTACACTACTAATAATTACAGTTTGATTAATTATAGGTGGAATAAATTCTACGCCTCGGCCATAGAAATAAATAAATTTATTTATTTTTTCAAATGATTTCCCAGTTAATAATAGTAGTAAAATAATTAATCCACAGTGTACAGTTGTCAAAAAAATTGATAATAACGTAACACTGTCAAAAAACCGATAGGTGACAATTTCATAAAATCGTTATTTTCTCACCATCATTCTCACAATTCTAATTTCTCAAACTCGTAATTTCACGCTGTAAAAATAACCGCATAATTACCTAGGATGAACTCTTTTTAGAAACATTTTAGGTAACAAGCAGGGGAAATTGGGAGCGAAATTACTCAATTGTTTACAGTATTTCGAATTCTATTTAACAAAGGTTGAAACAGGGGAATTTGTCGTCAAAACGCTACGGATTTTTTTCTCCTAAGGATATTGTATCTTGATAGTATTCCATGCGTGGGATACATCCATGTGCACTGCTCGTCATTGAAATTGTCCCCATCCGTAAGGAGCGCTCTCTTTGAGCTCAAAATAAGTGGGGGAAACAGACAGTAATGGAGACAATATAGATAAGTTCGAGCTCAATTTTACGAGACCGAGGAAGAAAATTTCTTTGACGCATCATAAACCATATATACAGAAGTGTATGTCTCTCATCATTTATTTTATTCTTATGTTATTATTTATAATAATTTCTTGATGAAATTAAAATGTTAATGCTGTTGCGACCACAAATATTAGAAATATTACTAGAAACAAAAAGTTCGCGGGAAACATCGTTATAATCGCAAAGGGTCATTCATTTATTAAACCAGAGAATACGTAAAAAAATCGACAGCTGCATTGTGCTTATTTTTAATTACTAAAGACCGATTAAAAGGTTGAAATTAGAATAAAATATATTTTATGATTTTGCCTTTTTTCTGCATTTGTAAGAAATATTTGTAATTTAAATTATTTTGAGTCCGAACCCGAATTCGTCTCAAGTAGACACGAAATGTTTAAGTTTGTACATCAAATAAGCAGAATTTATTTATGAAAGCAGCCGTATTATATAAAAAAGCAGCAGTATTACCTTGCATCAATAAGAAGTATCGCCTCCATGAACAGTGAAATAAGTGGCTAGTAGAAAAAGTGGAGAATATCATCCTGGTGAACACTGAGCCTTGCTTCATTTCTTCTGTGTCATGAGCTAGGCAACAGTGGTAGGGGGTTAAGAGGCGGTAGTCAGTGAACATTACATCATATACTAAATATGTCCGATGGGCGTCAGATCTGGGAAGGTTGGGTTGGGTTGTTTTACCTCTGAGCGGCACTTTTTTGCACACCATGGGCTAAATGGCCAGGTCACATGGACCCCGAAGGCTCAGAGAAGGTTGGGGGAGGGGACCCACTGGAACAGCTGTTGGGAGACATATGGTAGCCTCCCGTCAAGGCCATCCAGCGTGTTCTTTAACGTGAGCAGGGTATGGCTCTCCCGCACACGGGGCCACGGCTTAACGTCCCATCCGACGGACGGCGGCCTTTCCAAGCCCATCGGTGTCCCCTACTGACCGTGGGCAGGGCGGGGAATTTTGCGGAGATAAATCTCAACGCTGTAAATCTGGGAAGGTAACATAATATGGGTACTCTTGAGATATAAGAGAGTCGTTATGTGGGCTAGCATTGTCCCCTTGGCGTTTGTAATGGAACGTAGAACAGGCATAGACACTGATTCCAAAATGGTTTGAACTTATATCTTGTTGTCAACCTATCATGAATAATAAGCAGACATGAATGGCTATTTCAACCGAAGCCTCTCCGTACCACGATTCCAGACGTTAGCTTTATGTGATGCTCTCTGATGCAGAATGAATTATTTCAGCCTCTAGAGTGTTCCCAGATTCATATATGACTGTCATTAGATCCCTAATATCCTGGTGAACATCAGGTCCCAAAGTTAAACATGATTCATAATTAAAGACGACATGATATCAGTGTTGTCCCCAAGCAGCTTCAGATGAAGACGATGATGGTATGAAGTCAGAGTTAGATGAGACAATGGATAGTGTTAATGCATCCCGATTCTCAGAGTCTTCTTCTAATTGTGCTCTCAAATACAAGCGAAGACGGGGATGACATTACAATGTTAGAAATCTGACAGCTTGTGACAGATTTCTCTCCTATTGCAAATCTGCGGATCCATCGATCCACCTGTTCAGGCGTTCTTCTGATGCCACCAGAGGCTTGGCGATGTGTCTGGGTACCTTTCTCTACTCATGGACAAAAACAATATGTAACCGTTATGCATCACGACCTAAACCAAAGGCGATTTAGCTTATCTGACCTTCTAGCTTTTGACAACCCAGTAATCTGTCTCCTTTCAAATTCTGTCAGACGTACATAACGTCATTTCATGGTGCTAAAGGCATTCCACACTTGTCACAGGCCAATAACTCAACATTTTGTTTGCCCACTGACGTTTACCACCGTATTTATAGCCCCTTTAGAATTCTACATCAGCACGGTACTGGTCATGCCATTGGAAGTTCTACCGTGCCAATCAGCTTGACATGCAAATCATTTACATCAATATACATCACAACTCTGCATGGAAATCGTCAGGTCAGTCCGTCCATTCTTCCTGGGAGGCGCAATTTGAATGATGAGCTGTGCATTTGCATGAGATACATCCGATTCACATGCAGAGCTCATAATTGAAATTCTAGGAAACAACGGTTATTGCTGATTAGCCTGCTCTAGACCCCCAACTTCAGATATTGGTTGCAAAGTAATTTTCTTATAATTTATTTGGAAAAACGTAAAAAGCTGTAAAATACTTTAATTAAGCCATATGCATTTTTGAGGTGTATGCTGACATCAGCATGTTGTAGAAGAAATGTGTCCGTTCTTTTTACCATTCAATGCCTGCCAGTGCATTCACAAATTCGGGTACCACTATTATTTATTACCATGATGATATGTGTGCATTTAGCAATTTCGTTTTTGCAGAAACGTTCTCGTATACACCAACAATGCGTTTTCACTTGTCTATACAGAAGCAAATTGCAGACAGCCTCGTTATATACTTTAAGGCAGACAACCGATGCTCGAGATTCAGACAGTGAATGACGTATGCCTCAAAACTCTATATAACTACTGCAATTCTAGACAACCTAATAAATTTTTAGCATGCATTCCGAATAGCAATTTCAAAAGAGCAAATCTGAAAAAAGGGGCAAGAGTGACTCAATGGGTATGTTTCAGATTCGTAATTTGTGGATTCTAGGTTCGAGTCCCAACTACCCAAGTGTTGAAATTTAATCTTGTATATCCCTCATCATACCATCAGTAAGACAGTGGGCACCGACAGACTTGGATAGGTTGTCATCCGTTGAATGGGATGTGGAAAATGATACAACAACAAGGAAAAATGATATTTTCTAGCACTCACTGAAATGTATGTGAAGAATAATTATCTTTTTGGAAAACAAGTGAGTTGATCTATATATATATACCTAGAATCACCTCTTAAGAAAGGGGAAGACTACTTGTTTTTCCCATTTGTTTGGTTTTATGTTCCTACTGAAGTTGGTCCGTATTTGATTGGAACAAGAAATATAGAGCATAATAAGGAAATATCCCGTTAATTAATAAAATGGCGTATTATTGGCCCAGTTCAATTTATCAATCACTGTCTTGATGTTAGAGGGAATTCGTCGTATTGATGGACATAATAGACATTTTCCATGTTAAGAAGGCAACGTGGATAATTAATAACTTTAAGTTAAATGGCGAAAAGATATATGTTTGTATTTAGATTATTTGTATGCAATTTAATTTCAATTATTATTTAAATGATGAATAGTAAGGAATTTTGAGCAGCTTTGAAGTTGAACTCTAAATTAGTTTCATTTTAAAAACTAGGCATTATACAAGTCAATGTTTGGTAATAATGTATTGGTATGTTCCATTATATATATAAAAAATAATGATAAATAAATACCCCCTCAAGCAGCTGCTTGCCACAGAGGTCTGACAGGAGCCTGTCAGTTTATATGCCACAGTAGAAGGTCTGAGAGGATGGCAGGACCTCAGCAGAAAAACGACACATACATCCATGCGTTACCCGGGGCTCGAACCCAGGTCCCTTAGATCAGTAGCCAAGCGCGCTAACCACTCGACCACGGGACGGCTCCCGACATGGTACATCCGGAAAGAATCACTTTGCTCGACGGTGTGTTAAAAGCATTATCAGGAAATATCAAAACAGTTGAATGGGTTACAAGAGTAAAAAACATTAATAGATCAAGTTAAATAATTACAAACTAAATTTCAAAAATGTTTAAGTTTTTCATATTTACTTGCGACTCAAATCATAATATGCTATTATAGAAGTCTGCAATGTCTTTTTTTTACCTTTTTTATTTTCGATGAAATTATTGAACTAACTGAAAGAGACAGTAGTCGTTCGGTGATTTGTTGTGTTTTATGGCACAAGGATGACTAAGGCCATGCTGAACCAAACGATATTGACAGTAAAAGATCCAGCAACATTTTCAAAAGAGATTCTATGAAATATTAATATTCAAAAATAATTTAATAACAAAACGTGCACAAAAAAGTTCTTTTAACTAATTTGGATCTGACGTATGAAAACAGATTGACTCAAAGAGTTCAGATGCAGAGAAGGAATAAAATAGACGTGAGACATTCAGGAACGATTTAGGGAACTTTTAGAGTTGCACAAATTTAGTGTAAAATATGAATTACTTACGAACAAGGCCAGATCGGGAGGAAGGCTCCCCCCCCCCAACATTGAGCATGCAGGTAAGTGTAATAGAGGCAAAAAAAATATGAAACGTGTTTGTATTTCATTCGCCTTTCAAGAAATTTTTAAATACCCGTAAAAAGGAGGAGAATATATATATATATTGCAATGGAAATCCAGTCTCTTGCTCCTCTCCCTTTAGTTTTTTCTGCTCGATAGTGTTTCTTGCCCTCTTTAATTTTTCTAGATCCGGGCCTTCTAAGAATTTTTCTGGTGCAATCGCTGTCATAATATAGGGATTATTTGACGATATCATAATATAACGGACTGTTCTGAAAACTGTTCTGTTACTAAGATCATGCTTTATTATAGCAGACCCTGAAGAACATTTTAAAACACGCATCAAAGGAAGGAATCAAAACCTTTGCTTTCAGTCACAAACAATCATGGAAGAAATCTTTAAGACTATTTATTCTAATTAGAATATTGTTTGATTAACTAGTTTTAGAACCCATTTTTGTCTGCAAAGATCCTTCCATGCAAGGGAGAACTGTGAATATGGACGGACTGGCGTCGATCGCCGCCGGGGTCAGTAGCAAACTGGGGCCGCTGACTAATAATTATAATATGACAAGTGATCCCAAAATTAATCTTGAACGACGTCGCTGTCGCTTGTGTCTGTCGCATTTACACATCACACTCTCAGAGAGATAGGGTATCGAGGATCGCTATCTCTAGCTCTGTACACACCAATAAGTGCGCACTGAACATCGTTTTGGCTTCCTCCTATTTCCAGTTGCTGAGTAGTAAATGGTCGGCTTGTTCTGTTTAGTCAGTTAATGTCATTTCGTAACTAAATAAATTGTGCTGTTGTTCCTTTCTGCTGACGTGTATAGATAATTCTAAATTATAAGTTGCGTTTTTCATAGAAAATATTTCATCAACAATTTAGCACAAGTCATAACAAAATTATTGTACATAATATAAATTTATTCATTGTCATTTCAGATGGTTTTTTTAATGTTAAAAAATAATCTACCAAAATGAAGCGAGTATACAAAACTTGTACTATAAATCAAGAACAATGAAGGAAATATGAATTAGAGAAAGCTCAAACAAAGAATTTTTTTTTAACTTCCTAAGACCCGATGCCAAAATACTAGTATAGATGACATTAAGGACTGAATTTCTTTAAATTTACTAGTATTGCAAACAACTTCACAAAGTGTCACTAATGAAGCATCATCCCCAAAGCATGACACAGATAAGGATATCGATGTTTCGATGGATGTTGAACTTAGCCTGTCATATTTATCAAAATATCAATCAGCACATGAATCGAAAAACGCAGATGCAGAAGATTCTGAAGATGATTCAAATACAAGCGATAGTGAAATCGAATATTAAATTACGAGATTTGTTCCATCAACTCTAAAAGTTGCCATTAACGGGAAACTGGTTTCCACGAACAACATCTAATTCAGACAACGGTTACCGACCGAGAACTTCCTTTCAAAGCAAGTAAAACATATGCACCGAAATTGCCCGATAATGCAAGAGAATATCATAAATCCTTATCATATAGCACTTAAACAAAGGTTAATTGCGGTGTTTTAATGGAATTTCTTCAGATAGAGATAATTCGTTCATTAATAGGATTGAAGTAGTAATATTATAAAGCATTAATAAAATCAAAAGGAAATAAAAAAAATATTGCTAATATTTTTAATCGTATTAAATCTAGACTTATTTCTCATCGCAACAAGTATAATAAATAAAATATAATAATAAAAAACCCTCAAGCAGCTGTTTTCCACAGAGGCCGGACAGGAACCTTCCACTTTAATACGCCAGAGTATGTGAGGATTACATATATATATTATATATAATATTATATATATATATATTATATCTGTGAGGATTGAGAGATCTCAGCAGAAAAACAATACACGCACCCATGCTTTACCCGGAGCTCTAACCCAGATCTATTGATCAGTAGCCAAGCACACTAACCATTTTGCCACGGAAAATATCAAAAATCATCTTAAATAGACAAGAAAATTTGTCTCCGTACGAATGTGATTTTGATCCTTACGGTCAACTTGAAAAGCATGAAATGTTGAAATCATGAAAATGTTGGGTTGTTTTACCTCTGACCGGCACTTTTTTGCACACCATGGGCTAAATGGCCAGGTCACATGGACCCCGAAGGCTCAGAGAAGGTTGGGGGAGGGGACCCACTGGAACAGCTGTTGGGAGACAGATGGTAGCCTCCCGTCAAGCCACCCAGCGTGTTCTTTAACGTGAGCAGGGTATGGCTCTCCCGCACACAGGGCCACGGCTTAACGTCCCATCCGACGGACGGCGGCCTTTCCAAGCCCATCGGTGTCCCCTACTGACCGTGGGCAGGGCGGGGAATTTTGCGGAGATAAATCTCAACGCTGACCCAGCTGGGACTCGAACCTGGGAACTGCAGATTACGAGCCTGGCGCGCTACCGACTGAGCCCCCCCCCCCCCGCCCCCCATGAAAACGTAGGTTGGAATTTATGTGCATGCCAGCAAAAGGAGAGAAATTCGAAGTTTAATAAATAACGAATTATCTGAAAACCGAGAAAATTATATCGAAATCAGATGATGTATCCATCGACGATTTATTGTTTTAGTTTGTTTTTTCATTGCCAGTAAAGACTATGCTAACTAAGGGAAGCTGCAGCGGATCTTACAAACGAACAAACAAATTAATGTAAGTTCTTAGAATTTGTGCTATTGGCTTCTAAATACGACCAAATATTAGAAAATGATATAGATTAAGCTATAAAATATATACAATTTCGGAAACTGAATAATCCAACTCTAAGAATATACATGGAAACACAGTGCCTTACAGTGATTGATGACTTGGCATTATGTGTTAGATATGTGATCAGTTATAGATTCCACTATTGGCAACACAGAAGAAGTCGCAGCATATCAGCTAATTAAATCAGAATTAGAAAAATTGAAACTGAGCACCAAACAAATTGTCGGATGTTCTTTCACGGAACAGCGAATATAAGTGGCCAGTCTGCAGGTCTTCGGGCAGAGATCGAAAAAGGATAATAATAAAATAAATACCCCCTCAAGCAGCTACTTGCCACAGAGGTCTGACAGGAGCCTGTCAGTTTATACGCCACAGTAGAAGGTCTGAGAGGATGACAGGACCTCAGCAGAAAAATGACACATACATCCATACCTTACCCAGGTCCCTTAGATCAGTAGCCAAGCGCGCTAACCACTCGGCCATGGGCGAACAGCTGTTAAATATACCTTCAATGCTACGCTCATGCTCTAAACCTGATTCTGGCACAATAAACATAACTGTAAAATGGCTAACTATTATCTGGGAGTGTTGAACTGTGCTATAGTTTTCATCTCGGAGCCTCACAGAGTAATGCAGTTGTCGACACTATTAAAAATAATTTACCTGAAGTCCAACAACTATTGCTCCGACTTCAAAACATTTTGTTCAACCGGTTGGTGAAACAAAGTGGGAAGAACACTGCATAACGCTTTCAACTAAATGTATTTGAATATGCTACTTAAAGAGCGCAAATTTTTTTACTGTTTACGCTATTGTGAATAATGAAGATTTTGGCTCAAATATAACTTTCAGAGCAAAGATATTGTTTCGGAATTGGTGCAAGTTTAAAAACATTTTACTTACTCTTGTGCATCATGATATGTTTATCGTCTCTACACTTGTTTCGAACTACCTTCATTCCCTACAAAACATTCGTGCCTTTATTTCATGGACTGGGGTTAGAACCCACAGTTTTGCCCAGGCACGTATTTTTCATTAAGCACATCACTCACTAGCCTAAGAGCACCAACATACAGAAATAATCGCGCTGTCATTTAATGCGACAAGTATTTAAGTAACAGCAAAATTATGTCTATTTCAATTTTAACTGGTTACAAGTATCATGGAAAGAGATTACTCTCTTTTCAAAGTATTCTCGCATCTTAAAAATTCTCCGCAACCCCCCCCCCCCCCCCCCCGCCCTGCCCACGGTCAGTAGGGCACACCGATGGGCTTGGAAAGGCCGCCGTCCGTCGGATGGGACCCTAAGCTGTTGCCCCGTGTACGGGAGAGCCACACCCTGCGCACGTTGAAGAACACGCTGGATGGCCTTAATAAGAGGCTACTATCTGTCTCCCAACAGCTGTTCCAGTGTGCCCCCTCCCCCAACATTCTCTGAGCCTACGGCGTCCTTGTAACCTGGTAATTTAGACCATGGTGTGCAAAAAAAAGTGCCGCTCAGAGGTAAAACAACCCAACCCACCTGATAACAGATAGAAAGACTTTTAAAGAATATGGATTTTGAGTTAATACACTATTTTAGTAAACATGCTGGAATACCCCCCATGTTATGTAAATGGAAAACTATAATCAAAACTCCTTAACTTTGAAAATAAGCTCTTTTGCTGAAGTTAAATTATAGTTCTCAATCATATTAACCAAATTTCGATTTTTTAAAATATTCGTTTAATATTTGAAGACTTATTGGAACTAACCTTCGGTAGCAGCTACTGCTGCTTTGCTTATTTTAAGCACCGTTTTAAAATTGATGAAAAGTGAAAAACATTACCCAAAAGTTTAAAACTGCATTTATTTTAATAAATGATTTATTTGGTACTAGCCTGGTGCTTTAAAGTAAATTCATACGCAGAGCAACACTAATGTTTCAGTTTCCAAAAGTCTTTAAGGAGTAAGTAAATATTGTTTAAAATCTAGATTTAGAAGAGTATTTTTAATTTATTGTAACCTCCCCGATCTGCCATTCAGATTAACTGAATCCCAGCCTGCCTGACCAATTTTCATCACTTAATTCAAAGTTAAGAAGCTTTGGATAGTTTTTCATTCATGCAACATGGAAAGTTCCCAATAGTTATGATAATTTCGTGTAATATGTTCATTCCCAGAGCAAAAAAACAAAGGAAAAATGCTTAAATTTTAAATGAATACTTTAATTTTTTAATGTTACTGCCTGCTGAATATTACAAGCTATTTCTAATATTAATTAATTACAATAATTTTACTATTTCTTAAAACTGTAATTCTTTTCGTTACAATTCCTACAAAGGGAAAAGTAGTATTTATAATAAGAAATAATTAAAATGCTGCACATACCTCTACGGGTGCACTACCTCCTCGTGTGTCTAGGCTCATCATCATCAATCAGCCATGGCTACGGATGTCCAACCAGACCGTGCAATTTAGTTCTCCAAGCAAGTCTATCCTGAGCTACATCTACTGCATCTGGCCACTGCACACCAATTCTAACAAGGTCCTGTTTGATATTGTCTGCCCACCGCATCTTAGGTCTCCCCTTCTTATTGAGGCCTTTAAGCACACTGTTCATAACCCTATTCGCCAATCTATAATTATCCATACGGGCAACATGGCCAAACCAACGGAGTCTCTCTCTGCACAATATGCTGCTTAAAGGAGGTTGCAAACTCATTTGCCTAACCTCATCATTAGTTACAAAGTTGAACCACCTAATGCCTAAGATACTGCGTAAGCATCTGGAATCAAAAGCATCTAGTTTCCTGTTATCTTGTTTACAAAGTGTCCAAGTTTCACTACCATAACTAACCCTAGAAAGAACCAAACTATTATACAGTCTAATTTTAGTCTTTAGGTGTATACGCCTATTTCTCCACACTCTCCATAGATTCTTAAAAGTCCCGGCAGCAATCCCTATTCGTCTGTTAATCTCATGCCGCCCATCACCATTATCTGTTACATAGCTCCCAAGATAATTAAACTGTGACACCTGCTCAAGACTGCAACCATTCAGATTAACTGAATCACAGCCTGCCTGACCAATTTTCATCACTTTAGTTTTCTCTCTATTTATAACCAAACCTACTCTACTACCAGTTTCATCAACAGCTCGAATGAAAGAGTTCATCTCATCAACATCATTTGCCCAAAGGGCTAAATCATCAGCATAATCTAAATCAGAAATTTTCGTATCTCCAGTCCATTTAAGGCCAAAATCTTTCCCTTGAAGTGAATTTCGCGTAACATAATCAATAACCAAGCTATAGAGAAAAGGAGACAAAATGCACCTTTGTCGAACACCAGAAGTAATGCTAAACCAATTGCTACAAGCCTTACCAACTCTCACACACGACTCAGTGTTATTATAGAGAGCTTTCATTATGTTAACTAACTTGTCAGGTATACCATATGATTTCACAATCAACCACAAATTATGGCGATCAACAGAGTCGAAAGCCTTTTTGAAATCAACAAAGCTAGCAACCAAAGGTTTCTGAAACTCTAAACATTTCTCAAGAATCTGCCTAAGTGAAAATATCTGATCCACACATCCCCTACCACTTCTGAATCCACATTGCTCATCACACTAATTTCCTGTCAATCAGATCCTTAATTCTATTAAGCACAGTCATGGAAAGAACTTTACCTGGAACAGATATCCCTATAGTTATCACAAGAACTGCGATCACCTTTTTTGAAAATAGGGATAACAATAGCTCTGGTAAAATCCTTAGGAATCATGCCTTTATTATAAAAGATATTCAGAATTTCAGTCATCCAAGTGGTAACCGAAACATTCCCAGCTCTAAGCATTTCGGTAGTGATTTCATCTACCCCTGGGGATTTATGTAGCTTAAGTTTAGAAACAGCCAAAACAAATTTAGATTGTGTTATAGGGCCAACATTAAAGCCACCAATGCATCTATCGTCATTGCCAGTTACATACACATTTCCAGGGGATACGTGAAGCTTAAAAGATTTAGAACCACTGATATATATGTTTTTTTTTATTCCCATTGTTATACTATAACTATAGTTTTATCTATCTATACAAGGGGTACGCCAATTACATACACATTTCCAGGGGATACGTGAAGCATAAAAGGTTAAGAACTACCGATGTATATATTTTATTTTATTCCCATTGTTATACTATAACATAGTTTTATCTATCTATACAAGTCTTCTGTCCCCCTCGACAGGGAACTACCTTGGGCGTGGGCGGGGGGGGGGACAGGGAACTACCTACCGTGTGGAGCGGGGGGGTGCTTGTGGTCCCCCTCGACAGGGAACTACCTCGACTAGTCCCCCTCGACAGGGAACTACCTACCGCGTGGGGCGGGGGGGGGTGCTTGTGGCCCATTGCAGTCGCTGAACAGTTTGGGCCCCGGTTGGACAGAGTTAAGACCATCCGAGGGCGAAGGCACTGCTGACCGGTTTGGGACCCGGTTGGACAGTGCTAAGACCTCAATCAGGTGGTCATTGGAGCAAGTTCGGGGCCCCGCTGAACGACTTGGTACCTCTAGTAGGCTAGGGCCGTTTTTCAAAATCTGGGTCAAACTAAGAGTTCCCACCCCGGCAGCCGATCCAACTTGGATTTATATATCCTTGTTGTGGCTAACCGGGGAACAGATTAAATTTAGGTTTTGACCGATAGATGAGCTTTCCTTCTATAGGACTGTTCACCATAAGATAGTCGGGGATGAGCTATATCTATACGGTACAGTCCTGCCCCTGACCGTAGATAGTGGTAACATGGCAATTCCCTATACTGGTAGTGCCTCCCGCGGAACCAATGCGTTTTGTATCGTGAGTATTTCTACCTGTCTGTCCTCTGTGACAAGCAGCTGCCTGAGAGGAATATTTATTTATTTTTTTTACACAGGGCCGAATTTACACCTCATGCGTCTCTGGACACACGAAGTGGTAGTCTGCCGTTATCAACAACACTTCATTCGATTTTGTATAAAAATATTTTCTTTCTTTCACAACCACGAAGAATGGAAATAATGTAAAAGTATAAATGAATGTAGAAATTGTAATGATAACAGAGTTTTCTTCATAAATAGTGAAATTAATGTAATAAATTAATGTAAATGGATAACATACAACTTGTTGTGTTCAATATGAAGTAATACTACACAATCAAATTATCAATTTCAAAAAAAAAATTCCTCGCTTTAGCGCACTGAAAATGATTAAACGTTCTTATCAAAAACATTAAGACATTTTCCTGTTGTGCGAAAACTGTATTCGAATCTCCATAACTTTGAATTAAGCATTTGTAGCAAAATGTTACAAGAAATTTAAAATTGCATGTTTTAATTTTGCATGTAGTGAGCGAGTGAATGCATGTAGTGAGAGAGTGAATGCATGTAGTGAGCGAGTGAGTGAATGCATGTAATGAGCGAGTGAGTGATGCATGTAATGAGCGAGTGAGTGAATGCATGTAATGAGCGAGTGAACGCATGTAGCGAGTGAGTGAATGCATGTAGTGAGTGAGTGAATGTGTGTGTGTGTGTTGTACCAGAGCCTCATGTTAGCCATCCATTACCTGAGGTTTTCCCTAAAGATAAAAGGAACTTTTGAGGAAATCAACAGATAATGGATGTTGCCCGTCTCCCACGATCTAGGACGTCTGAGGGTGGCTTTTGGGGGAGACATTTTTTTTTTCTTTTTTTTTTTTTTTCTTTTTTTAAACTTTGTTTACCTTTTTCTTTTTCTCTTTAGTTTGACATTCTCTCCACTTTCCCATTTCAACTCTTTGCACTCTCATATTTCATTCGCAGAATTCTCACACATGAAGTCTATCATCTTACCATAAAGCATACAGGACAATAAAAAGATGTAAAATGGAGAATGCCAACACGACACGTAGTGCGAAGAGGATGACACCATATTCATCTGTTTCAGGAGTAGAGACATCATACTGATCTATTTGAGGTGCAGAGACATCATATTCATCCACCGAAAATTCTTCTGATACATATTTCGTGGGTGGAATGTTTATCATTTCGAGTGTTATGACACTGTGGTCATTTCGAGTGGAGGGGATATAGGATATTGATGTTTCTGGTGGCTGGCTACGCTCATTGCTCCCCTCCATACTCCCTAAACAACAGGAGCAACAAAGGTTCTTCATCTGTTTCCACCTACGACGGAGGCATTCCCTGCCCCTCCTTGCAAAACTTGACGCGCGTTGGCGTACATTAAACGCTCTGTGCGTATCAGCAGTAGGCATCCTGCCCATAAAAGTCAATACAAATAATATTCAGTATACTAGCTAGAAACTACTTCAAATATAAATATCTCGAATCAAAGAACACTTATATTCGCATCCAAAACATCGTCTTAACGCTTCTAAGGAAAGATTTCCTTTAAACTCGTCAATTGTTTTTCTGTTACATTGTTCAGAATTTGAATAATTAAGATTTTAATTTGTTGCGTCTGCTGAAGGTTTATAATGCCAGATACGGGTAACAATGAGAATCATTTTATATTTGAATAATTAAGATTTTAATTTGTTGCGTCTGCTGAAGGTTTATAATGCCAGATACGGATAACAATGAGAATCATTTTCACATATTAATATTTATCTGTCTATTTTTGATGGCGACCATTTTGAATATATTAAAATTAGTTTGGGGAACTGCAAATGGTCATTTAAAATCACATCGATTACGTATTTATCTGTTTCTTTACTCCTCTCACGTGATCAGAATAGCGCTTAAATGATTAAAAGCAAAATTTCTGAATAGTAATTTACTTCGTCATCACACGATCACATACAAATTTGAAATAGAAATTAATATAATTATTAATTCAAAGGAATGGACAACGCTTTTTTGCCCGTTAGATTTATTTACAGAAGTGTTGCAATGTGCTATTTACATGGGGCCGAGCGTTTTCGACTGTACTCTGCAATCCTTAATTTGCAAAAAAACAAGCCGAATCTTCAAAACTCGCCTGTATTTTACCAAGTGGCGTCGTATTTCGCTAATTTCCCTAGATTTTGCCAACTTGGCATAATTTTACAGAAAAAAAATCTCAATTTTTATATCTCACGTGAATTTTACCAAGTCACTTCAAATTTTTTCAATTCTCCTAGATTTTTCCAACTTCCCAAGATTTTGCCAACTCTCCTTTATTTCACAAAACCAATCCCAATTTTCACAATATCAATTTAATTCAATTTATCTATTTGTACAATATTTAGATATATAGCAAATAAATAGTCAAGTTCCACAAGAGTTAGTATTTAACTTCCAAGTGGATATTTACAAAATATATATATTCTGCAGTCCTGAATACATCAATATATATATAAATATATAAACAGAAAAATAGCAAGTTCAGCCTCTGTAATATATAAATTTATATCCTACTACTCATATCTCATTTCAAAGTAATCAATTAATACAGTAAATAAAACATCAGTCGTAATTTCCACCGTTCAACAACCATATTTTTTTTTTCTTTAGAGAAATGTATTTTATTATTTATAATTTTCATGCTATCTGGCAGTGAGTTGAATAGTTTTAAGCCACTATATCCATAATGTTTTTTTGAATAACTCTTTGTCTGATTTTAGAATGCAAAAATCCTGAGCCACTGCCGCTATTGCAAAATATTTATTAATCACTACATCAAATTAATCCTTCTTATGAACTATATGCTTTGCTAAAGCCATTTGGTGTATTTGTTTTAACTTGAGTTCAAGTTTTTTTAAACTTTGCTCAGACGAGTCGCACTTTCTTGTAAATGTCAACATCTTTACTATATATTTTTGCAATTGCTGCAATTGATTTAAACAACATAAAGATGTTCCTCCCCACATTAGAATTGCATACTGTATTCTGAAATAGATTAATAAATAATATATGTTCTTTAAAATTTTTTTATTCATCATATCTCTTAAAAGATAATCTTGGGAATTATTTGTTTGATTTTTAATACTACTTTTTGAACATGACCATGCCAGGTTAGTTAACAGTCGAAATTCACTCCTAAATATTTTATTGTTTTAGAACTTTTAATCCTTTGGAAAGCACAGTTTAAAAACCCAATTTTACCTTGTTCGAAAAGCTTACAATCACTCATATGATAGACAATTAAAGGGTGGAAAATGAAAAAATTCATTTTTTCCAAAAACTGAAAACTAAAAAAAAAAACGAATATGGCATCGCCAGAGGGTTATCTTTTTGGTTGTTCAATAGAGGGCAAAATGAACCGTATTTAAACAAATCTTGTTTATGCCCATTTGAAAACAACTATCCAGGTAAATAAGAACTATTTTATGAAGAAAGTGATAAAAAATATTATTTCAGGCCCGGATCTAGAAAAATATTGATGGGGGGGGGGGCAAGATACTGGATTTCCGTTGCAATGTAGCATTATCCTCTATGTTTTAAAGTTTTTTAAAAAATTGTCATAAATAATGCGAGAAATATGCCCAAGTTTAATAAATTTTGTCCTCCATCACACATACTAGCATTCTAAAGGGGCGGGGGCATGGCCCTCCCCCCATCAAGTAGATCAGACTCCGATTCATTACATAATGTCGAATTATGAATTGCAAAATCTGTAATATATGTCACATATTTATTGTGTACGTTTCAAAAAGTTAAAATTCAAGTATATGATGGTGAACATTAAATGAAACAAAAGGGCCCCCGAGATATTTCTTGTAGGGGCCCCCGAGATTTTTCGGTACGACACTGCGTTCTTCTACATAATGGGAACGTGTTGTCTGCTGTTCCAGTAATCCATGTCTTAAAATGAAGGAAACTTATGACAATAAGGAACTATTACTTCAGTACATAAATTATGGCAAATACAAGTGGCACATTTGTAAGGACTTAAAAGTCATTACTCTTTCGCTTGAACTATAGCTCGGATATACAAAGTTCCGTTGCTTTCATTGCGAATGGAAAGCAGAGACAAAGCATCTCATTACGTGAAGAGGATTTGGCCTTCTCGGCAATCATTAAAGCCATGGAAGAATATCTGGAATCATTCGCTGGTACAATCCACGAAGATTTCGTTGCCACTTTTACACATAAATTTGGGCCAAATGAAGAATTTTGTCGAGGCTATGGTTCAGACGCAAACTGTCTTTATGTGCATATCTTCGATAGAAATTTCCAAGCCTTATTGATCTGTAATGATCTGTAAATGGTAGCTAGGCATAAACTGGAAGGAGAGCTGTGTACCAATCCCTAGTGATGATGCACAGAACCGGCCAGGTCTAGCACCTAATGTCCGACCCCGCCTTCTCGTAGTGCAGGCCGTTAGTACCTTTCAAAAGAGATATTCTCTTTTGGAAAAGAATGGAAGGGGAGGGCTGCCAGTTCAGTATGGCCTACTGATCTGGTCATCCATTTATGGTCACTTTTATCTTTTTTTTTCAACCCTGCTGAGGAGTGGTCAACTTCACGGAGTCCAGGTGCTGACCATTTATACCTACTAGACTGGACTTGTTTATGGATTTGAGCTTGATTATGGATCCTGGACTTGCTGTACTGGTGGGCCTCTGTTGAGGGAGAATCTGCCACTGTATTTTCTGTTTGCTTCTGGATTGCCAGTCCTAAGTGAACAAAGGCACGGGATACCTTATATCAGCTGGTGAATAATCCTAATCAGAGGCCATCGCATGTACCTGAACCTCACTTAGCTAGCTGGGCATTGTCAAGACTAAAGGGGGCGGGGGTGGCTCAGTCGGTAGCGCGCCAGGCTCGTAATCTGTAGTTCCCAGGTTCGAATACCAGCTGGGTCAGCGTTGAGATTTATCTCCGCAAAATTCCCCGCCCTGCCCACGGTCAGTAGGGGACACCGATGGGCTTGAAAAGGTCGCCGTCCGTCGGATGAGACGTTAAGCCGTGGCCCCGTGTGCGGGAGAGCCATACCCTGTGCACGTTAAAGAACACGCTGGATGGCCTTGACGGGAGGCTACCATCTGTCTCCCAACAGCTGTTCCAGTGGGTCCCCTCCCTCAATCTTCTCTGAGCCTTCGGGGTCCATGTGACCTGGCCATTTAGCCCATGATGTGCAAAAAAAGTGCCGCTCAGAGGTAAAACAACCCAACCCAACTCAAGCCTAAACTGGAGTAATGTGTCTCAGGCAGACCATATGGCTCTTAAAAAAAGTCCACTTGAAAAGGTGGTGCCTGAAGTTCCTACCAGCATCGGTAAATTCAGCCTTTAGCAGAGGAGGAACAGGTCTTTGCCTCATGCCTGCGATCAGGGGGCTGTTTGATATTGTTGGCCCTACCTACCTCAATAAACCTAATTTCTTTAAAAATCCTACTAATCATTTTCTCTCAGCAGGAACGTGGAATGTGAGGACATTACATAGAGATTATTCTCTTGATGTCCTCACGCAGGAATTCCAGCGCTATAACTTTCATATTCTAGGTTTGCAAGAGACCAGATGGACAGGTAAAGGTGAGATATTTAAAAATAACTTTAAATTTCTCTTTACAGGGAGGGAGGATGAAAAGCATCACCAAGGTGTGTTCTGCTTCTCAGCAGACATGCTAGTGATGCTCTTCTAGAATAAAAATATAAAATAAATAACCCCTCAAGCAGCTGTTTGCCACAGAGTTCTGACAGCAGCGTGTCAGTTTATATGCCATAGTAGAAGATTTGAGAGGATGGCAGGACCTCGGCAGAAAAACGACACATATAACCATGCCTTACCCGGGGCTCGAACCCAAGTCCCTTGGATCAGTAGCCAAGTGCGCTAACCACTTGGCCATGGGACGGATGAGTGCATTAATGAAAGGTTTCTTACAGCACTTGAATGTTATCTGCTGTTATGCCCCCACTGAGGATGCCGATGAGGATGAGAAGGATGGGTTTTACGGACAACTTCAGGATAATTTGAATTCTGTCCAGAAAGGAGATATTACCCTTGTTCTTGCTGACTTCAATGCCAAAGTTGGTACTGACTCTGACCTTTGGGGAGGGGTGATTCGTCCTTTTGGTATTGGTAGCTGCAATGGCAATGGGCAATGTCTCCTATAGGTAAGTAAACTAAATGGTTTCAGAATAACTAACACTTATTTCAAACACCGCGACATACATAAGTACACCCGGGTTTCACCTGATGGGCTGCATAAAAGCATGATTGATTATATATTAATTAAACAGCAATTGGGCTAGTTCTGTTACGAATACCAGGTCATATAGGGTACCTGAAATTGGATCTGACCATTACCTTGTTAAAAGTGTCTTGCAACTTAAACTTAAAAAGTGTTGTGCTAAAGTTAAAAACTTTACCTTTAATACTGAAGCTCTGAATGACCCAGTTATAGCTAAAGCTTACCATATAGGTTACTTAGTCATTATAACAGTCATGGTTTGCTTACTACTGAAGTTGAGGAAGAATGGGGCCATTTTAAACAGGCTTTGTTGGAAACTAACAGTACTCTTTTAGGGAAAAAGGAGCAAAGGAGACAGAATTATTTGAGTGATAAGGCACTTGAGTTTATTTCGGAAAGAAGGAACTGCAGGAATGTCCTTAATCAGTATCCTACTAGTCCTAATACAAAGCATTACAGAGAGCTTAATAAACGTGTAAAGGATCAGTTAGCTGCTGATATGAATCTTTGGCTTGATGATTTGGCTGACAAAGCCGAGGGAGCAGTTAGTAGCACAACAGCAGAGAGCTGTACCAGATAGTTAATGTTTTGTGTGGTAGAAAACGGACAGGTATACAGGGATTGAAGGATAAACAAGGTAAGGTTATGGAAGGTGAGGATTCTGTCATGGCTAGGTGGGCTGAGCATTTCAGTGATGTTCAAAACAATGTGGTTAGTTGTACTCCCATTATTTGTAATGATGATAGATGCATTGGTGGCCTTAATGTTGGCCTTATAACACAATCTGAAGTTATTTTGGTTATTTCTAAACCGAAACTTCATAAATCCCCAGGGGTCGAAATTACTACGAAAATGCTCAGAACTGGGAATGTTTCGGTTAACACGTGGATGACTGAAATTTTGAATATTTTTTCTGATAAAGGCATGGTTCCTAAGGATTTTACCAGAGCTATTATTATCCCTATTTTCAAAAAAGGTGATTGCAGTTCTTGTGATACCTATAGGGGTATCAGCCTACTATCTGTTTCAGGGAAAGTTCTTTGCCTGATGGTGCTTAATAGAATTAAGAATCTGGATGACAGGTAATTGCGTGATGAGCAATGTGGATTCGGAAGTGGTAGGGGATGTGTAGATCAGATATTTTCACTTAGGCAGATTCTTGAGAAATGTTCAGAGTTTCATAAACCTTTGGTTGCTAACTTTGTTGATTTCAAAAAGGTTTTCGACTCTGTTGATCGTTCATAATTTGTGGTTGATTGTGAAATCATATGGTATACAAGACAAGTTAGTTAACATAATGAAAGCTCTCTATAATAACACTGAGTCGTGTGTGAGAGTTGGTAAGGCTTGTAGCAATTGGTTTAGCATTACTTCTGGTGTTCGACAAGGGTGCATTTTGTCTCCCTTTCTCTTTAGCTTGGTTATTGATTATGTTATGCGAAATTCACTTCAAGGGAAAGATTTTGGTCTTAAGTGGACTGGAGATAAGAAAATTTCTGATTTAGATTATGCTGATGATTTAGCCCTTTTGGCAAATGATGTTGATGAGATGAAGTCTTTCATTCGAGCTGTTGATGAGACTGTAGTAGAGTAGATTTGGTTATAAACAGAAAGAAAACCAAAGTGATGAAAATTGGTC
Source organism: Ryuthela nishihirai (assembly GCA_038380435.1). Classification (NCBI taxonomy): domain Eukaryota; kingdom Metazoa; phylum Arthropoda; class Arachnida; order Araneae; family Heptathelidae; genus Ryuthela; species Ryuthela nishihirai. Next base: position 15,894,560 of record JAWZYU010000001.1, on the reverse strand, counting down.
AGGCAGGCTGTGATTCAGTTAATCTGTATGGTTGTAGTCTTGAGCAGGTGGCACAGTTTAATTATCTTCGGAGCTATGTAACTGATACTGGTGATGTGCGGCATGAGATTAATAGACGGATAGGGATTGCTGCCGGGACTTTTAAGAATCTATGGAGAGTGTGGAGAAATAGGCGTATACACCTAAAGACTAAAATTAGACTGTATAATAGTTTGGTTCTTTCTAGGCTTAGTTATGGTAGTGAAACTTGGACACTTTGTAAACAAGATAACAGGAAACTAGATGCTTGTGATTCTAGATGCTTACGCAGTATCTTGGGCATAAGGCGGTTCAACTTTGTAACTAATGAGGAGATTAGGCAAAGGAGTCGGCAACCTCCTTTAAGCAGCATATTGTTTAGAGAGAGACTCCGTTGGTTTGACCATGTTGTCCGTATAGATAATTATAGATTGACGAATAGGGTTATGAACAGTGTGCCTAGAGGCCTCGGAAAGAGGGGGAGACCTAGGATACGGTGGGCAGACAATGTCAAATAGGACCTTGTTAGAATTGGTGTACAGTGGCCAGATGCAGCAGATGTAGCTCAGGAGAGATATGCTTGGAGAATTAAACTGCACGGTCTGGTTGGACCTCCGTAGTCCATATCTGCTTGAGGATGGTGATGATGATGATGACCAAATACCACAAGACATATTTAAAAATCTTTTAGCTTCCATGACTCACCAGGTAAGAGCTGTTTTGGCGGCACTTGGAAGACGAATATCATATTAGGCAGGTGATCATAACGTTTTGACTCTTCGGTGTACGTTGTTCAGTGGTTAAGATAAAAATGTTTCACGTATACCTGAGTTTGAAAAAGAACGGGTCATTTTATTCTATTAATATTGAAATCAGTAGTGTATTCCAGGTAAAAAGGCCTTAGTGATAGAGTCGGTGTCGTAGCTTAATTTTTTTTCAAAAGCTACTTTTTTAATTAGGGGAAATAGCCGGGTAATGAAGTCTCGCACCAGAGTCCAACATTATCTTGCTATGTCATTGGAATAGAGTCATTTAAAAGTGAAAGAAATGCGGTTTATTTCTGATATAAAGGAGTGTCGGAAAGATAAATCTAAAGCCTACCGCTCTTTGATTGCAGAGAGCTTAATAGATATCCAAGGAACCATTTGGAAGTTGATATGAATCTGCTTTATATCCTGATTAACTAAACAGAGAACGCCGCTAGACAATACAACAATATATATTTGTAGCGGAAAACAGATATTTGATAGGAAGAAAAGTGAATAGTAGTCAGCGACTTAGAAATAAAAATGGGAAAGTTATAGAAGATAAAAAATTCTGCCATGGCTTAGTGAACTGTGCATTTCAGGGACGATATGATTAATTTGGTTAATTATGCTCCCATTGTTTGCAATGATGATAAATGTATTGCTGTTTTGAATATTGGCACTACTATATCATTATTAGAAGTTATTTTGGCAAGCTCAAAATCAAAGCGACACAAGTCGCCAGAAGCAACTTTTGAAACTGTGAACTGGGAATGGTTTTGCTGTCACATGGTTGACTGAAACACTGAATATTTTCCATAATGGTGTGAAAGGGTGCTAAGGAAGGGCAATTTTCGAGAGAAAAATAAAATAGATGGAAAGAAGTAGAGAGGAGTGCTATCTGAACGTAGGCAACCCTAAAATAGGGAAAAACACGGGAAAGCAATTCTGTTTACGGCATCTCACCTCTTTATAAAGACACTTAAAAAACCTTCATAATGCATTCTGTTGGGACCATCGTGAATGTCTAAAGCAATGCTTCCAAAGTGGGCGATACCGCCCCCTGGGGGGGGGGGCGCTGAAACGATCCAGGGTGTCGGTAGTAGACTCGGGTGCAATTGGGGGGCGGTGAAAGCATAAGAAAGAAGGGAAGATAAAAAATGAAAACCAGTTGGTACGTGTTTCATCTGTTGTGTAACATAGAGTTAAAGTCGTAAGTGATTACTTTATTTTCCAAATAAACACATAAAATTATCCTTCGTTATCTTCATTGTTATGTTACTATGGTTGTTTTTAACAAAAAAATTTATAATTTCAAGCTTCAAGGTGTCTTATTTACAACAACAACTTTCTTTGCTATGTTGTAGGACTTAGGTAGAAGTATAGATACATAAAAAACGCAAATTTGTCACTGCATCTTTCTGTTTGTTCGCTTAAAGAACTTTCCAGAGGGGCTTACAACGTTCGCTTAAAGAACAACTTTCCAACAAATCCAGGGGGGCGCTGATAAATTTTTTTTCTGAAAAGGGGGCGGTAAGACAAATAAGTTTGTGAACCTCTGATTAAAGGGACTCATTCAGAAAGAGTAACGTTATGAGTCCGGTAATCAGCGAATTATTATGTGAAACTCTAGAGAATTTATTAGGGAATTTCCCAAGGGAGAGAATGTCAGAAAACATTTCTTCTGCTTGCTAATGACGTCGATCATTAATCCTCTCAATTTTATGCAACGATCAAAACATTTCTTTCTTTGTTTATTGTTCTGTAAAATGGCGGATTAGCAGCCTGAGAAACCGATAATGCCGACCACAAACAAGTCCCAACATCTGTGTGCGAGATAGCAAACGAAATTGTCTCGGCAGCGCTCTCACTCTAATTTTGATTAAAAAAAATATGCACTTACCTTTATTTATCCTTTCAACGAAATTGTATAGCAAACACATATAAAATTATTATCTCCGTGCACGATATTTTATGCTAATAATTAAATAAATAGGCACCAGAACTTTCAGGTATGTACCCGGTGTGGGAAAGGATGTTCGTACCCCACTTCCTGAAAAATCTCGTCGTCTTATACGATATTTCAAATTAGGCTACCTGCTTTGAAATCCAAATAAATAAATAAATAAATACCCCCTCAAGCAGCTGAACAGTTGTCTTTATATAATTTCATTTTAGCCCCATAGTATATGTCCGACACTAAAAGTATATTTAAGAAACAACTATAAAAGTTTAGTTCATATAGAACCTTTTAACCTCTACTCTTCGGTGGAAAATTTTAGTATTGGGAAACCCTACTCAAGTCTTGTTCTGAAATCCCCCAGAAAACAAATTATCACCCCCTAAACTAAATTCTAGGTTCATACCTGAGATATGGTATCTGAAAGATTATTTATTTTTCATCACGAATTTGGTATTCCAGCAAACATTCACTATAGAAAGAATAAAATGCTCAGACTCATCTTTTGTTGTCAGAAGCGAAAGCAGCTTCAGGAAAGATATTTAAATAGCAAATAATAATAAAGGCATTTCAATTTATTTCATCTTTTGTACTGTATTCCTTTAGATGCACATTTACTTGAAATACATATAAACTAGATGGGGCATATTTCTCACTGAAAAGGAATATATTCCCATTTTTTTTCTTCTCTACAGATTGTAAAAAACACATATTGTAAACTGACATTAGTAGATACATTCAGACGTTTTAAAGTATTGAATACGAGCAGAGTACAATTTTGGTGAATTGCAGCACTATATAAATAGAATGAAGTTTTTAAATATAATTTCGAACTTAGCATGATGTTTAAATTAACAGACAAAAATGATCAGAATATTTTATTACCATGGATATTTCTCTCTTTGTGCAACTTAGGACCAAATACGAAAGGTTGCTGTATAAAAATCATGAATTAACCTTCATAAAAATTAAATGTAAAAGACTTCCACGTAGAGATTAAGAACTGTTTAGTGGTGCCTACTGTCAATTTATTACCAATAGGATGCTTGAATACAGATCAAAGATATCTGGGTTCGAGCTCCTGCGGACAAGGCATCGATGTTTTTTGTGTTATATTTCTTCTGAGGTCTCGCCTTTCTCAGAGATCTTTTCTATACCGTATTATATTGACCGACTTCTCTAAGATCTCAGTTGCTAGCAGTCTCTTCGGAGCTAAATTATTTTAAGCAACAGTAACACTCAATCACATTTTGTTAAACAAAGTGACATAACTTCGTTTTATAGCAGTATAAAAGAAAAAGTGTTGCAAACCCCACTTCGAAAGATACTCAGAAATATATCTCCTTTTTTTATGTACAAAGCATGATATCTTCCTGAAATGAGAAAAAAAACTTTTAATCAACTCATAGCCATCTACTTGAGAGGTGAGGTAGTCTTGTACAGACGATGCAAATGCTTACTTTGGTAACACAACAACATTAAAAACACCTTCCTTTCCATTTTGCAATCCATTCCTTTCTATGCACTTGCCTAATTGCATTTTAACCACCCCAACATCTAATATACAGGGTGATTCGGAATTCATCATCAATATTTGGTGGGGAGGTAGGTAATAAGAAACGAAGGAGATTTCACATAGGAAAGCATGGGCGCATATGCCATGTAGTAGGGCAAAATGACCCCAGTTCAATGATGGAAAGAACACATAAGAAGGAAGTGGTAAGGAAAAAACATTTATTATCTTACATGTAACATTTCTTTGCATTGGTTGTACAGACTTACAAGAGGTGCTCGAACTGCCGACCATGTGCTAGAATGCATGACTCACAACGGCGTTGCATGGACAGCCGGACCTTGTGGAAGATGCCTGGCATTTCCCGGATGTTTGAGGCAGCAACTGATATGCGTGCTACAAGATCCATAGCACTATCAACAGGGGTCTCGTACACCATGTTTTTCATAGCACCCCATACAAAGAAATCGATTGGAGATAAATCCGGTGAACGTGGTGGCCAAGAAACCGGTCCACCCCGGCCAATCCATTGACCACCAAACTGTTTGCGTAGGTAAGCACGCACAGCATTTGCGAAATGTGCAGGAGCGCCGTCATGCTGGAACCACATTCGCCGGAGACTACCATCAGGAACCTCGTTCAGAAGATCCGGTAACACAGTCTGAAGAAATGTTAGGTACTTGGCACCGTCCAAACGGGATGGTAGTAAATACGGGCCCAACAAACAGTCACCGACAATCCCAGTCCACACATTGACAGCAAAACGTTGTTGCGCAGCTCCAGGTCTTGTACCGTGTGGTTTCTGATGAGCCCACACATGCCAATTGTGTGTGTTGAAGACACCCTCTCGAGTGAACAACGCCTCATCGGTGAAAAGAACATACGTTGGGAAATTGGGATCAACGGCTGTTCTCTGCATGAACCACTGACAAAAAATAACACGCTTCGGATGGTCGTCTGCTGCCAATAATTGCACTCTTTGCAGATGAAACGGATGTAACCCTTCATCGTGTAATATCCGCCACGCTGTTGCTTGCGAAATTCCAAACTGCCTAGCCATACCTCGTGTGCTAGCACCAGGTTGTTCCTCGATTTCCTGTAGGACAGCTTCCTCTACTGCTACTGGCCGTGCCGATCTGCGCCTCCCTCGATTAACATTACTAGCAGCAAACGATCCTGTTTCACGCAATTGGCGATGAATACCTGAAAACATTTGATGCTGTGGCACACGGCGGTTTGGGAAGCGCGCTGCATACAATTGCCTGGCTCGAAGACATCTTTCTCCTGCCGCACCGTAAGTTACATGCATATCTGCACATTCATTCCACGTATACCGGTTCATGTTACTTCTGCAAATTCACCTTGTCAAATGACAACTGACTGCACGCGTCAAACAGCTGTGCTTCTGTATGAGAGGTGTGTACACACAGCGCCCTCTACACCACCATGCGTTCGTCTGCCCCCATACTTTCCTATGTGAAATCTCTTTCTTTTCTTATTCCCTTCCTCCCCACTAAATATTGATGATGAATTCTGAATCACCCTGTATATATACGATTATGAGTGATTCACGGCTGACTGACAGGGGATCACGTTAATTCTAACTATGACGCAGAAACGGTAAAACTCCGAATATTTGCGCCTAGGGGTAATCCAGATTTTAGGTTTCAGGATAAATCCAAAATTTGATATCCGGCGTGTCCTTCAAGATGAAATAGAGACCACAGAGAAATCAAACATTATATATCAGTTCTAGAAGCTTGAAAATTAGTGTCCTGGGGTAGTTAAGAATTTTTGGATTCCAAGGCTCCTTCTTGATCAAATATCAAATTTAGATCAATCGATGCTAGAGAGCCAGAACTTTGATCCGTGGTATTTCGAGTAGTAGATATCGGAAATGTTGAATTTTAGTTGCAATGGGCCTTTCTAGGTCAAAGGTCAAATATAGACCTACTTATGGTAGAGGGATAACAATGATGCTGGGGTATTTTGAGTTGTATATCTCAGAAATTATGCCAATTTTGGATGAGGTGGGTCCTTTCAGATCAAAGGTCAAATCCCAATATACTCGTGCTGGAGAGTTAATAATTGGTGAATATGGCTATTTCCGGTATTAGAACTCAGCAATGGGAAGGTCAATCGAGGTCAATCGAGGTCAAATAGGCGTCGGGGTGATGGGCTAGAAATCAAGAGGTGACAAAGACACTGTTTGATTTCTAGTTATAAACGTTTCTGCTAATTTCTATGAATTAATTGATATATTCATTCTATTATAAACTTTAGAATTTTCGTCTCCACGAGGGGCTCTCGATAAGCTCGCGACATTCATATTCAGAACAAATCCATTGCACTCTTACCTCAACAAAGCTTTTACTGTCCTTCAAAGTGCTCTCTTCCATTATTTATGCATAGTTGCAGACGTCTAGCCCAATTCTCTAACTCTTGGCGGTACTCCTGTTGGGGAATACACTGCAACTCTGAACGAACGCATTTTGAAAGGTATTGAAAAATCTTTATCAGCAGCGCTTTTTAATTTTGGAAAAAAAAAACAAAAATCGCATGGTGCGAGATTGGTGAATATGCAGAATTGGCTTTTTTTTAGTTTGATTCTTTTTCTTACTCTAGATACGCCGTAACTTGCCGGGTTTTGTGAGCTGAGCATTCTTTATTGTCATAAAGAAGAACCCTTGATATGCCTATTGTTGGGTGCTGCTCCTTCATCTCGTTAACAATTTTACCTAAACAATGTTGGTGTAGTATTAGCTATTTATAATTCTTTTTTCAGGTAAAGTATCCACGGCTACCACTCCTCGGGAATAGAAAAAAATTGTGACCATCCTCTTTCTTGAACGAAAGTCTTGCCGGAGGATTTGGGAAAGCGGTTCATCTTCCGCAACCCAAGCATAGTTGTCGATCTTTCTGAAGATGTATAATAATATAACCACGTTCATCACCTGTGACAAAATCTGTTAATCGGTTGGGGCCACTAGGTTCAAACATTGCCAGAATATCCTTGAATGAGTCGACTCTAGCCGTTTTTTGCTGTCCTGTCAGTTTGTGGGATACCCATTTGGCGCATATTTTTCTCAGTTTTAAATGTTGATGAATAATTGTTTCCACACTGCCAATCGATACGCTCTCGTTCACGGCCTTCTTCGCTCTTCCTGTAAGAGGGAGATCGAAGCTCCGCCATCCTTCTCTGAATTTGCGCATCCATCCCGTAACAGTGACATATGAACAGGAACGATTCCAATATATTTGTGATAAATCTGCATGAATATTTTTCCGTGTCGTCCCCTAGCTGCATCTTTGTGAAAATATAAAATTTTTTCCCTTAGCGACATAACTACAATGCACATATTTTGCAGACCGAACTTTACGCGCTGCCAGCGACGAGAGAAATGATGATACTACCTTTATTTTCAACCCTTATAATGTGTGGTGTGGGATCATGTGCAATCGAATCCTTGGTCCATTTTTCTTCAACGAGGCATCAATTACTGCAAATGTTTACTTTGACCTTTTGACTGAATATGTGGCACCACAACTAGATGACCTTCAACCAACCATCATTTTCAGCAAGATGGTGCACCACCACATTGGGGACTGCAAGTCCGTGGGTTCCTAAATCAAACATTTCCAGACCTGTGGATTGGAAGGGATGGCCCAATTCCCCGGCCACCTCGTTCACCAGATATCACTCCCCTGGACTTCTTTCTATGGGTTATGTTAAAGATATCGTGTATCGAACAAAGATACGGGACATCACTGACCTAAAGCAAAAGATCACAGATGCCATTGCCACCATTGATGAGGCTATGCTACAGCGAACATGGCAAGAAATCGAGTACCATCTTGATGTGCTTCGTGCAACTAATGGTGCCCACATAGAGGTGTATTAAATGATGGAAAAAAACTTCTATATCTACTTCTCTTTTTTGTGGGTTCGAGCCCTGAATAAGGAATGGACGTTTGTGTTGTTTTTCTGCTGAGGTCCTGCTATCCTCTCAGACCTTCTACTGGGGAATATAAACTGACAGGCTCCTGTCAGACCTCTGTGGCAAGCAGCTGCTTGAGGGGGTATTTATTCATTTTATTTAATAATTTCCAAATATTTATCTTGTCATTTGATTTTTTAATAAATTCTTTAAATTGTAAAGAGACTTTATTGACACCCTGTATAATGAAATATATTCTTATGCAGGCGATCAGGTGAAACCCATGTGTACTTATGTTGTCGCGGTGTTTGTAATAAGTGTTAGTTATTCTAAAACCATTGAGTTTACTTTCCTGTAGGAGACGTTGTCCATTGCCATTGCAGCTACCAATACCAAAAGGGCCCATCACTCCTCCCCGAAGGTCAGAGTCAGTACCAACTTTGGCGTTGAAGTCACCTAGAAGAAGGGTAATATCTCCTTTCTTGACAGAATTCAAAATATCCTGAAGTTGTCCGTAAAACCTATCTTTCTTATCCTCATCAGCATCCGTAGTGGGGACATAACAACAGATAACATTCAAGTCTTTAATGCTTGCCTGAAATTTTGGTGTAAGAAACCTTTCATTAATGCACTCATATCGTAGAGGAGCATCACTACCTATCTGCTGAGAAGCAAACCTACGCCTCGAAGATGAGTTTAATCTTCCCTCCCTGAAAAGAGAAATTTAAGGTTATTTTTAAAAATCTCACCTTTATCTGTCCATCTGGTTTTATGCAAGCGAATATCTTAATTATAAAGGTGGAATTCTTGTGTGAGGACATCAAGAGAATAAGCTCTGTGCAGAGTCCTCACATTCCAACTACCTATGGAGAGAAAATGGTTAGTGGGATGTTTAAAGAAATTTTGTTTGAGAGAGGGAATGCCGACAATATCAAACATCCCCTAATCGCAGAAAATGGGGCAAAGACCCCTTCCCCCACCACTAAAGGCTGAAGCCATACACACTAGAAGACTTCCTCCAATGTTAAATTTGACGATGCCAATAGAAGCAAAGAGTTCAGGTGACTGCGATGACCTCTGCTCAGAATTATCCAGCAGCTGGTAAACATATCCTGTGAATCTATTTACTTGGGGCTGTCAACCCACAAACAAACAGGAAACACAGCGGAAGATTTTCCCTCCACAGAAGCCCACCAGTACAGCAAATTCAGGATCCATAATGAAGCTCAGAGCCTTATATCAATCCAGTAGGTTTATATGGTCAGCAGCAGGACCCTGTGTGGGTAACTGTGATTCCTCAACAGGGTAGAAAAAAAAAGAAAAAATAGCCAGTTGTGCAGATCAGTAGACCACACTAATCTGGCAACCATCTACTTCCGTTCACTTCCACAAGAGAGTATCTCTTTTGAAACGTAATAACGGCCTGCACCACGAGAAAGCGGGTTCGGACATTAGGTGCTGGCCTGGCCGGTTGTATGCCTCATGACAGTATTTTCCAAAGTTCAAGCAATAATCCAGTTTTTGCCGATGTTGAAACATTTTACACGATTCAGACCCATTTAGACCAATCCAAGTCCCGAGAAATTCTCTCAGCGGAATGTTCTTCATAAGACGAGAAAAGTCAGCCTCCCAACCACATTTTGTTGAAACGAATCACCTCTTTTGTGATCCTCTAACAACATTTTCACCATCATTCCAGATATACTTCAAAGAGAATTGATTAAGACCGATTACCGATTGGATATTGCCAACGAATTATGCTCATGTAGTTGTTGCATAAAAAAACCCTAACACATTTTTTTTACTTTCTAACATCACCAGTATAAAGATATGTTCATTATTTTATGAGTAATTGCTATTTAATTTTGTTACGTTATATTCCGTACACTCTGTATAATGACAGAGTTGTGATAATTTCTGCTGATTTCAAATGCCACATTTTGATACTCTTGCATTTCAAATTAGTCTACTACAGAGATCTATCGGATGAGTTTTGGGGGAGGAGGATCTTCCCGTTTGAGAATGCTCATTAGTGTAATCGAGCAAAACATTTTTAAAGTTTTGTAATTTTACATATAGGTATGTATATTTAGTACAGGTATAGATTTTTAAGAAATTTTTAAAGACCTTTAAGAAGAAAGGGCAAATGTTATACTTCAATGCAATTGCAGCTACTTGCCCCACATTTTCCTGCTGGATCAAGTCACTTGCCCCCCCCCCCCCCTCCCACTTTTATTATTTTCTAGATCCGGGCCAGGTCTGGTAAATTAAACTATATTATCGATATTGATAGAGGATTCACGGCATAGTAGTTTGTCCACCGCAACTCAGTTGAGTGGAAATAAAATAGAACAGATATTTTGGGTGTAATGTTCTTATAGTTCTGAGTTAAGTCACTAATGTAGATCAATAGGCAAAGAATACAGACTTTAGCTTTTGGAAACATCTCCTATTTTCTTTTTCTTTTTGCCATACTAGAATTTCTGGAAGGATTGCAGTTCGTGTTCCCCTTCGACTACATGCTAACTTAGAGTAGATAATTTTATGATTACAACACTCACTGCAACATTGAAACGATATCTGCCAGATGGTTTAGTGAAAAGCTCTGACGCCACGTCAAGGCACCATCCATGTCAGAGTGTTTTGCTCTAAACTGGAGAAAACCCCACCACACATAGGCAGCTAGTGTGGAAGGAAAAGAGAGCTTCAGATGCCACAAAACGGCCATTAAAACATCAATCAGAATTCTTTGTTGACTGAATTTAATGGAAATGTTTTACGTTATCTTGCGCAAGACGTAATATAAAAAAGAGAAAAAATACACCTTCCACCAAGAGTTAAAAACCTCCACGAGCACCTTCGTTTCTCTGCAAGCGACTGTCCACTAGAGCATTCGCCACTAGTGGCTATGATCAGGAAGGTCTGCTGGGTCACTACATTGGATGATCCGAAAATGAGAATTCCGCACTAATTTAAAAGGGCATTATTGGTTGCCCAATGTGAAGAGAACACACCGGATGACCTGAAACCTGTGAAGTATTAATTCTATCCTCAATCTTCTCTAAGCATTTGAGATGGTTGTGATCTGGCTATTTAGCCCATTGTGTGCGAAAAGTGCCTCTCAGAGGTAAGTTAAACCCTGAATTTTTACACTATATGAAACCCGAGTTACCAGTTTTCATAGATGTGGCCATCAGTCTGATTTCTGTTCTGTATTCCCAGAACACGATAAATCACCAAGGCTAATTTTCTTCAGAACCATAGACATGAAACAACAATTTCAATATAAAATGAAAAATGCAAAACAGTAATAAAAAATTGCATTCCTTGACAAGAAATTCAAATATTTCATGAGAGAGACCTACCTTCGTTAGGAGGTGCCTCCTCTGTATCCCCTGCGTCGGTGGTACTCTCTTAATCGATCATATCCTCGTTGTTGTCGACTTCGCTTCTCTCATTTATATTCATCAGCCTCTATGGAGGCTCGTATGGGTGGAACTTTGTATCTGGTAAAAAAATGCTCATATGAGAAATCAGTTGACAAAAATACATATATGTACACACATATAGAGAACGAACGATATTTCGAAGCGAATAAAATTTCAGCTAATAAAATTTGAATTAAACGGAAAAATATTTAAAGAAGTAGCTTTGCTGCCACCCATTTTCGCCTTCTTCCCTTCACGGGGTACATCTGTCCGGGTCTTGAAGGCAGAATGATACTAAATAAATACCACCTCAAGCAGCTGCTTGTTACAGAGATCTGAGAGGAGCCTGTCAGTTCATACTCTGGCAAGGATGGCAGGACCTCAGAAGGAAAAACAAACCATACATCCATTCCTTACCCACGGCTCGAACTCAGGTCCCTTAGATTAGTACAAGCGAGCTAACCACTCGGCCATGTATCTGAACAAAAAAAAAAGCATAAAATATTAAAGAGTAGTCTATTTGCTCGAATTTTCTGAACTTAAAAAATACTAGATTTCCCTTTTTAACCAAAATTAAAAATTATATGCTTCATGTAATTTTACTGTTCAAAAATTAACAAAATGAAAGGTTTTCATTAATAAAATGTGAAACGCGATTTAAGTATGTGATAGAGCTGGTTAACTATTATTTAATAATTTTAATTGATACTAGTTATCAGCCAATCAAATTAATGCAAAAAGGAAGGCCATCGAAAAATAGACTTTCTCTAAAGAACTTTTACACTTATCGATTAATGACGAGAGATAGTGATAAAAAATATATTTTACAGTATCATCATTTGCTAAATCAATTCGAAGTTAGATATATTCGCCCAAAATAAAATAACTTTTCCTTTATATTTGATTAATTTTGCCCACAATGGACTAAATATCAGTATCGTAGTATCAGAGGGAATACGAAACTAATACTCAACAAATGAAAATTAGCTACAAAAATTCAGTTAACAAACATTAGTTTTATAAACAATATATATTTCAATATTGAAAGAAACATTCGTCTTGTATGACAAATTATATTTGTATTTCTCCACCGAAATTGTATTTTACTTCTAAAAATTTGTGTCGCGCGATATATTAATAAAATAACAACGTCTGTCGCAAGTAGACAAACTTTGTTGCCATTGGGCAGAATGGAAAAATATATTGTTTGCTGTGAGCCAACAGTTGAAAAGGGGATAAAATAGAAAGGAAAAAATTCTTCTGAAACACTAAAAATATTATCAAACTCTTAATGTAATACTAAATATGAAAATCACATTAGTATATATGTTACCGCTAAAGTGCAGAAATTAGTTATTCTACAGATTATCAAGGTATTGTGCAGATTAACTAGGGTGATCCGTTAACGTGCGGAAAATTGTTTCATTTCTCAATTTACCTAGGTAATCTGCAAATTACCTGGATAATCTGCACGTTACCTACTAGGCACTCGTTAAAGTGAAAATAAGATCTTTGCTGGAACAACAGGAACGTTTCTGTACGCTTAAATTAACATAATGTTATTTACTAAGTGTCCGAGAGTAGAGTTGAAACCAGGGTCATCCCTCTGTCAACATGAATCAGTCGTCCGAATTATAAAAAACGCCCCCAAAATGAGCAGGCCAAGTGAGAACGAATCATTTTAGTGATTCGTTATCAAGAATGAATCACTTTACCGATTCGTTCTCACTTGGCCTCCGCTCATCCGGGGCGTTTTTTATAATGCGGACGAGTGAATCACGTGACACGAAGATTCATATTCAAGAGATTCACCACTATGAGAGAAACAAACTTTTGAACTTTAACGATACGGAAGCCGTTAATGTGCACATTACCTAGGTAAAATGCGGAAAACTCTTGATTCCGCACGTTATGGGAGCAAATCAGTTAATCTGCAGATTAGCTAGGTAATGTGCACATTAACGGCTTTCGAGCTTTAGCGGTAACATATATACTGATGGATCCCTTCAATTGGAATTAAATGCGGCATCAGCAGCTTTTTATATACCTTAAACTTTATACTCTAAATCTATTAAACTACCTTCAATCATTTCTATTACTCATGCCGAAATTCTTGCTATAATTGAAGCATTAATTTTTGTTGCACAAACGTTTTCAAATAAAAATATTGTAATCTTCACAGATTCTAAATGTGCTTTAAACGTCTTAAAACAGGACCTCTATTATACAAACTATTCACTATTTATTTTTCAATTAATAATTTTGACTGACTTTAATTTTAGATTTCTCAGAAACGAAATCTCACTACAATGGATTCCTGCTTACGGTGACATAGCAGGCAACGAAAAAGCTGATGAACTCGCAAAAAATGATATAAAACTTCTAATATTTCCCAAACTATCTATTTTTATAATCAATTTAAAAAATTAATAAATAATCACGAATTTCACCTTACAAATATTTACTTTCAAATTCATGGTTGCCTTCAAAATAACTATAGATTCAATTTAAATTCTAATATACAATACATTTATAAATATATCTTCCTAGATCATTAATGGTAAAAATATTTAAACTTAGAACCGGACCTACCACACTTAATCCCTTTTTATTCAAAATTAAACAAATCGACTCTCCAATTTGTTCATTTTGTCACACTCTAGAAACCATTAATCATGTTATGTTAAATTGTCCAAAATATCATATTCCTCAGAAAAATTTATTTAATGAACTAAAGTTAATTGGAATTAATGAATTTACAATCTCTAATATCGTTAATTATCCAAATTCAGAAATTAGGAAAAATGTTTTTAAACTAGTAGGACGATTTCTTCTTGATTCAGATTTATGGAAAAAAATATAGAATTCTTTAACCTACTAAATATTCAGAGAAAATGTAAACCAATCTAAATTCAACTTTAGAACTTAAATCCGCCTTTTCCATCACATCAAAATATTCCTGTATTTCTATTGGAGAGATGAGAAAGCCGGAAACGGACCTCTCAGTGAGTTGTAACGTAAAGAAAGCAAGCAAGAAAGGAAAAAAAAATGCTTGTTACATTTTACGTCATATATATAAAATAGTAAAGACAAATAAATGTTAATATAAAATTTATTATAACGTCAAAAGTGAAGTTTTCTCGAACCAGTAAATTAAGAAGAATGGGACGGAATTCTAGAAGTGGAATATTTATAATTGCGCATGAAAAGTGTAGGGAATCTGGCAACAAAACCGGAGCATTGCAGTTCCATAAAAAATTACTAAGAAGTGTCGCGTAATATGACATTGCAGCAATTTCACAAAACAGATTGCTCTCAGAGACAGAAGTAATTGAACCTACTTTCGAAGGAATTTTAAAAGTGGGGAGGTAAACTTTGTGTGCAATTTGTAAACTGTTAACAGTTAAATTTTAAGAATGAAGACTCGTTTGCATAATTGAAATTTATTATTTTGAAATGGTACAATTTCAATTCTTTTCCATTTTTTGGAATTATATTTTTAATTGTATTAACATTTCTACACTTCTATAATAGTTATAACATAAATGTGTAAATCTGTAGCTGCTGAGTGAATCCGTAGGTTCAATGAGGATGATCTCAATGAATGTATGCTTCAAATAGAATATTCGACATTAAATACGTAAATAAGTACGAATTAAAGACCTACTCCATTTATTGAATTACTACTTAATTACTTTGTCAATCAATTTATGTAAAAGTTTCAATATTCTAAAGTCGATTGCAAATGGCAAGACGATTGAAGTAATATAACTGGTAAATTAAATTCCTCAATCGAAGTAATAATAATGCTCGAGTATTTATTCCGACCGCGGAAGCTCCCTGAAAAACTATCAGCAATCAGTGCTTGTGACGATGTCACACAGCTGGTCGAAACCGGTCATCACACTAGAGAATATTGCGAATAGAAAAACAGTTAAGAAGAGCTACTGCGAACTCGAAGAGTAAACATTAATCTCTCTAAAACTTTATTTAATAGAAAAAATTAAAAGAAAAAAGACTGCTATGTGCTTTTGAAAAACTGCGATGTGGAAAATTAAACATCATAGACCTTGGATATTTAATAACAAATAATAAAAACAGAATCATTCTTCATCATATCAGTTCTTTTTTTCACAGAAACGGACTCTGTGAAATAGTAAACTTATACTATTAAATCAAAGAACTAAAAGGGCTGTGATAATCATGCAAGCAGGGAATCTCCAATTCCACATCTGGGAACAACTGTGCTCTGAAGAACTGGATTTTGGCAATATACAGTGTCTAAAGATATTTTTATCCATATAGTTACCCAATGCAGGTGTTTACCTTTAAACGGCCCTACAGCTTTAATAGTACATTATCGGTAAACTTGTCTTAATTCTTAATCTTTTTAATTGAAATGAAATTTAAAAAAGTAGCAGCTACATGCATATAGTGAATTATGCAATAATATAATTTTTTTGTTTATTAGAAATATGCAGACAAGTTTTACATTTGTCAACCCTTTAGGTTACACCACTTAATCACTGATAATCAGTAGATTGCTCTATAGCACATTTCATCATCCTTATTAAAAACAGATGCTTTAAAAATATGGAAAACTAATCAGAGATGACACTGTTGCTTACATTAATACAGAAAATTGTTACTGAATACCAAGATAATAATAGCCTTCATATAATAAG
Organism: Ryuthela nishihirai; assembly: GCA_038380435.1. NCBI lineage: Eukaryota > Metazoa > Arthropoda > Arachnida > Araneae > Heptathelidae > Ryuthela > Ryuthela nishihirai. The sequence continues at coordinate 15,878,272 of JAWZYU010000001.1, read as the reverse complement.
CTCATATGATATCTTTCTTGTAACCAGAAGGGAACTGATTTTAAGTTACCAGAAATATAATGAACCTTAGAAGTATCATCCTGGTTTTATATGCTTTCGAAACGTCCAATCCCATTTGCGTCCTTATAGTATATTTCTTTATTCTTTCAACAAATAAAGGGTAAGAATGATTATTTAAAGGAAAAAGTTTAAATAACTTACTTAAACAGAAAAACTACTTACAGGTTTATAAGAAAATGGAAAGAGTTCCATGTTATCTTAACAGAAAAAATCACATTCAGAGTCCATCACCGACTTCAACATGATTTTCAATGAAACATTTGTCTAATGATAAAAATCTCAACGAAATATATGTCATCAAAATCCATTCATAGGTTGTGATCAGCAGGAGATAACCAGTGTTGTCAATTGATATAATTCCAACAAAAAGCAATAAAATTTAACGTTTAATGCATTCGCAATAAGTATACTCTTTCGTTTAGAGAAGTTTGAAATTATTTAATTAATTTAATTAGGAGAGTGCCAATTAGGAGAGTGTGTTTAAATATTTCACCAATATCTACCGAACTTGAAAGGGAATTTCCAATTTTTCTCTGAAAGCAAAGAGATCGAATGTCTGTAGATTGACAGATGACAAAGTGAAAATATATCAGTTCTTTTTTTTTTCCAAAAAAAAATACGAATACTTCTTTCTTCGTGCACAACATTTTGCTGTGGAGATATGACAATAATCTTCTCAGTATCATACCCTACAGAGAAGAATCTCTGAGGAAAGAGATCTCTATTATGCAGAAACAAAACCTCTGGGTACTTCTGACCTGGGCCGTTTAGCACATTTTGAGAACTACAGAAAGTTGGAAGGGATTTAATTGTTAATTGTTTAATTCTTTTAAAATCGGAGTTCCTGCGGATTCTTCAACTTGATGAGGGTTATTTTGATAACAGTGGTCATTTCATATAAAATTGAAGCCGTTTCGTTTTCGTGGCCTCTACGGTTTCTCTCTTACAGTATCTGGAAAATGGAATAGCTCAGTCGTTAGCTTCCTCAATCGTAATCTGCAGTTTCCAGGTTCTACTCCCAAATGATACAGTTATTTATCACTGTTAATTCCAAAATGATTTTTAATTTATTGTTTAATGACTTAATTGGGAACTACTGATTTAGAGATTTGAAAATTTCTGATTTAAATTAAGCTGATGATTTTATTCTTTTGGCAAATGACGTTGAATTCATGAAATTTTTCATTTGACAATGCAATGAGGTTGGTAGTATAGTAGGTTCAGTGATTAATAAGATTTTTGCTCTCGCAATGCCTTCTGGACCAGAGATAGAATTAAATAACGGAAACACCATTATGCCTCCAACCATATACAGAAAAATTGCAATTTAGTTAAAACATTTAAACGTTCATAAATACTTGATTCATCATCATCCTCATCATCCTCAAGCAGCCATGGGCTACGGAGGTCCAACCAGACCGCGCAGTTTAATTCTCCAAGCATATCTGTCCTGAGCTACATCTGCTGCATCCGGCCACTGTCGATGGCCTCTGATTAGGATTATCCACCAGCTGATATAAGGTATCCCATGCCTCTGTTCACTTAGAGCTGGCAACCCAGAAGCAAACAGAAAACACAGCGGCAGACTCTCCCTCAACAGAGGCCCACCAGTGCAGCAAGTCCAGGATCCATAATCAAGCTCAAATCCATAAACAAGTCCAGTCTAGTAGGTATAAATGGTCAGCACCAGGACCCTGTGAAGTTGACCACTCCTCAGCAGAGTTAATACTTGATTAGACACACGAAATGAAAGTTAATGACATGAACAGGAAGAAAAATAATCATTAAATGTGTTTTTCAACTCTTTGTAGATGTTGTCTTGTCCGCATGAAATTCCACCTATTCTTTGGGTAAACTAGAAATGTAGGATTACGCAGAAACAGAGAACGCACAATACATTTTTCTACTTTAGGAAACTGAGTCAGTAATGCGAGTGCATAACGCTTCCGCATTGCCTAATGCAGGTGACCTATTGTCTAAGGACGCCTTCACACATACGTTCGCCTTCTGTAAACGTAAGCAGGCAGCATATATTACTTCGATTCCATGTTTGATTCATAGACATAAATAAAGTGATTTTCATATAGATAAAAAAGTTGAGTAAATGATTATAATTTCACAATGTTTTCCTGACATTGTTTTTACAAATACATATAGTACATTGAAATAATAGAATATGTTAGATACACCTGGTAGAAATTTGTTAGATAAATGTAGAGGAAAAATTATCATTAGCCGGGTGGGATCCGAATCTACGACCTCCTGATAATATGTCGGGTGCTCTGACCACTGAGCTGCCGAACAATTATCACACACAGGTCAGAGCACCTTACATGTTAGCAGGAGGTCGTGGGTTCAGATCTCACCTGGCTAATGATAATTTTCACTTTATATTTATCTAGCAAATTCTACCAGGTGTATCTGAGAGATTATATTATTTCAACAACATTCCTTACGCTCGATTCTCTGCTTAAAAATATACCATGCCGTTTGATACTTGATGTGGGTTGGCCGTGTGCACTAAACTGGAAAGTGCCTTCTGGGCCAGTCTTCAATTACAGTCAACTACATTTCCAATGACTTATTCTATGGTATAATCGAGGACGATTGTACGACAGCCAGTAGCTCACTGGTCAGAGCTCCTGACATGTTAGCAGGAGGTCGTGGGCTCAGATCCCACCTACCTAATGACAATTTTTCTTCAATTTCTATCTAATACAGCACATTTTTGATATTTTCATTTCATTTTATAATTAATATTTTTCATCTGCTAGTGTGAATTCAAAACCCTAATAAGCCTTCTAACTTAGAAAAATAGTTTTTTTTTCAAAAATATAACTCGGTATAATTTGGGATCTTCTGCACAGTCCCTATTCTGGAACGGAAGCCAACTAGGCGAACTTTGTGCCAATGGAGACATTTTTGTGGTCACTTTACTGGAGCAATATATGGTGAGCATGGATTATTTATTCCCATTTAATGTACTATGAATGAGATTTTTGCTCTCGCAAAGGAAATTACTGCTCTCCGAACCATTCTTAAGACACCAAAATAAAACACCAAATTCATTTACTCTGAGATCATTTTACCAGTGTTTACAAATTTAGCCCGAAGCCTGACTCCTGTTCTGTGTTTCCAGAACTTACAAATCAGAAAGGATAATTAGTTTGGGAGAGATGGACATGAAAGAGCAATTTCAACAGAAAATGAAAAATGTAAAAACGGTAATGAAAAATTACAATTCTAATCAAGCAACTAAAATATCGAATGAGAGGGGCCTACCTTGGTTCGAGTGATTATGCGCTTGTACTTCATTTACATCAACCTCTTTGGATGTTCGTATGAGTGCAACTTTGTATCTGGTAAAAAAGAGTTCATATGAGGAATCAATTGACAAAATGCACTTATATAATATACATATACACGCATATATATAATATGTAGACACACATATAGATAACAATATTTAAAAACTAGATTCTCGGGGAAAAAATTTGAATTTCTTACTGAATATAACAATATCTAAAGAAGTACCTTTTTTGTCACTCATTTTCGCCTTCTTCCCTTCACGGGGTACATCTGTCCGGGTCTTGAGAGCAGGATGATAATAAATCAATACCGCATCAAGAAGCTGCTTGCCACAGAGGTCTGAGAGGAGCCTATCAGTTAATATGCCAGAGTAGATGGTCTATGAGCATGGCAGGACCTCAGCAGAAAAACAACATATTACATCCATGCCTTACCCAGGGCTCGAAGATAGGTGCCTTAGATCAGTACAAGCGAGCTAACCACTCGGCCATATATCTGAATAGAAAAAAAACATAAAATTTTAAAGAGTAATAGATTTGCTCGAATTTTTCTGAACTTTAAATATAATAGGTTTCTCTTTTTAACAATAGTTAAAAATTATATGCTTCATGTAAGTAATTTTACTGTTCAAAAATTAACAAAATGAAAAGTGCTTATTAATAAAAGGTGAAATGTGATTTAAGTGTTTGATAGAGCTGGTTAACTATTATTTAATAGTTTTAATTCATACTAGATATCAGACAATCAAATTAATGCAAAAAGAAAGGCCATCGAAAAATGAACTTTCTCTAAATAACTTTTACACTTATCGATTAATGACGGGAGATAGCGATAAAAAATATATTTTAAAGCATCATCATTTGCTAAATCAGTTAGAAGTTAGATATATTCGCCCAATATAAAAGAATTTTTGTTTTATATTTGATTAATTTTGCCCATAATGGACTAAATATCAATATCGTTGCATCAGAGGAGAATACGAAACTAATACTTCACAAACGAAAATTAGCTACAAAAATTCAGTTAACAAGCTTTAGTTTTATTAATAATAACATATTCCAATACTAATAGAAATAATCACCTTGTATGACATATTATATTTGTATTTCTCCACCGAAATTGTATTTTACTTCTAAAATTTTGTGTCGCGCGACATATTAATAAAATTACAACGTCTGTCGCAGGTAGACAACAAACTTTGTTGCCATTGGGTAGAACGGAAAAATATTTTGTTTGCTATGATAAATAGTTGGGAAGATGGATGTATTAGAAAAAAAACGTTTATTGCATTTTACTTCTGATATATATATAAAAGTGTAAGAAGAGATAAACGTTAATATAAAATTTATTATAACGAATAAACTGGTTCGAGAAAACTGAAGGAGTTTTCTCGAACCAGTATGTTAGAGGAATGGATCAAAGAAATGATCTTCTGAACATTCGGCTTTAATAACCTTGAAGACAGTTGTACAATGTTGTTCAAATTATCGTCTTTCGTTTTATTAATACATCATTTAATGTACGAGTGCCAGATGGAAAACAAAAAGACGGAGAAACACATTAAGGGACAGGGACCCTGTCATGTCCCCCGAATTTTACGTTTATTTATTTATTGATGTATTTCTATTGTACATTTATTATTGTAGATATTTTAATATATTGAATGTGTTCTTGGAAATATTAGTGCTGGGGATGACTCAGTGTTATTGTTCTCGGGTCCAAGTGCTGCGCGCATGAGATCACAGCTCCAGAAGTGTTTTATGAGCGTTTACGACTAGCCTAGGGCGCTAGTGCAGCGAGGAGGCTAGGTGGGAGATTTGAGACCACAGTTTTGGCGTGAGCTTTCGAATGAAGGGGTCGTTTCGATACGCGTCAAAAGGATGCCGTCATACTCAAAGGAATCCCTTGAAGCGAGGGTGCGATTAAAAAGGGGAATCGAGATTCTTGGAGAAAATTTTTTTTATTCTTGTGGATTCAGAAGGAACCACATTGTAGGCAAAGGTTGGTTATCCTTTCACCAAGGTTTGATATCTGTAAAGTGAGGATTCGCAGAGCGTGCGATTCTACACCTCATTATATTATTGTTTGCAGCAGCAAAGCAGCAAAGGCCCATAGAGTGGAGAGCATTCCCAGCACAGCTGTATATAGTGTGAATAAATTGTGTCGTCCCTATATAACTCTGGTGCGATTAATTGACGGACTATTGTCATTCATCATCCAACATAGCATATCTGAAGCACAAGGCGCTACGGGTGTAAAAACCAGCGAATCTGTCTTTTCACCAAATAGAAGGTGAAGTAATAATACAACAAGTACATCGTCCTCCGGCGGCCACGACATTTGGCCCAGTCCCATTGCATTCCGAATACAGAGTAGGACATCACATCTAGCTCAGTCTGAAGGGATCAGATAGCAAGGACATCATATCTGGTTCAGTCTCCATAAATCGGAGACAAGGAGGACCACATCTGTTACAGTCAGACAGGATACCGAAAGGGAGGACATCACATCTGATGCAGTTGCGAACGATATAGTGCCCTTGTGTCGAAGAAGAGGTCCATTTGCACAAAAGAAGAGAAAAAAAATTCCCTGGAAAGAAGAAAATTGCTTGAAAAATTTGCGCATCTGTGGCAGTGATTCTGGAAAGTGAGGAAGCTACAAGCAGCTCAGTGGGCTAAACTGCATCCAGTGCAGTGTTCTACAGAGTGCTATTTCCCCAAGTACGAAGTCGTCAAGATCTTCGCTGAGTTGTGGAAAGTTGTGGGACTAGTTGTGGAAGGAGACTCCAAGCAGGCAGTGAGCAGAGCCGATCTTCACGAGAAGGAAAGATCTGTGGTTTTACTGTTGTTTCTATTTTTAGACTAATTTTGAGTTGCCAATGATGCTTAAGAGTCGCGATAAAACTAAGGGTTTAACGGAACTGGACGGGAACGATGATATAACCAGACACATTGAGGCTGGGGAAAGTGGGGAAACTACTGAAAGTGATAGTATTGGTAGCGATGTTGGGGTAGAACAGGGTGCTAGCGGATGTGGTTCGAATCCGGTCGATATGAGTGATGCAGTCCCGAGATCAGTCTCAGAGACGGAAATGGATTATCAAAGACAGAAGGAAGAAAGAGATGGGGAAGAAAGAAGGGAAGTAAGAGAAAGGGAATATAGAAGAGAGAAGGAATAAAGGGAATATAGAAGAGGGAAGGAATAAAGGGAATATAGAAGAGAGAAGGAATAAAGGGAATATAGAAGAGAGAAGGAATAAAGGGAATATAGAAGAGAGAAGGAATAAAGGGAATATAGAAGAGAGAAGGAATAAAGGGAATATAGAAGAGAGAAGGAATAAAGGGAATATAGAAGAGAGAAGGAATAAAGGAAATATAGAAGAGAGAAGGAATAAAGGGAATATAGAAGAGAGAAGGAATAAAGGGAATATAGAAGAGAGAAAGAAGAAAAAGATAGGGTGGAAAAAGAATTGGATAGGCAGGAAAGAGAAAGATATAGGGAAGAAAGAAGGGCGGTAATGGAACATAAGAGAAGCATGGAAGAAATACTTAGGGAGAGTGAAGAAATAGTTAGGGGGACAGAAGAAATAGTTAGGGAAGGATATAAGAGAAAGAAGAAGAAAGAGATAGGGAATATAAGAGAAGGAAAGAAGAAGGAGAGAGGGAAGAAAAAGATAGGGAAGAAAGGAGATTGGAAATGGAACATAAGAGAAGGATAGAAGAAATAACTAGGGAGAGAGAAGAAATAGCTAGGGAATTAGCTGGGCAAGAGGAAGAATATATGAGTAGTGTCGAAGGTAAGACAAAAGTAGAAAACAGAGGTGATAATTTTGTTAAAATTGCCAGTAAAGATAACTTCCAGCAGAAATTAAAATTAAGCTGTGTAAGCGATTGTGAGAGTAATCCGATGAGCTTGAATAAGTGTCAAAAGTTTAGTGCAGATAAGGCAGGAGGTAATAATAACTTTGATAGTTAGAGTAGGTTTAAGGTGATTAATAACAAGAATAATAAAAGTGAAGTTTTTAAGAAAAGTGCTAATTCTTGTTTGAATAAGAGCAATTATAGGCCTGAGAAAGTTAAATGTCACGAGAATGCGATTAAGATAGATCTAAATAAGGAGTTATGTAGTAGAGAAGTTGCTACATTTAGTATAGAAAATATTTCCCTAAATGATAAGTGTGAAATATTTGTTAAGATATCTGATATGGAAATAGGTGATAGGAAGAATATTATTATCAGAGAAAGAGATTTAAAATCTAGTGATGTCGTTAAGAGCGATAAGATAATATAAAGAGCGAGAAGACTAAATGTCAGAAGGAGGAGATTAAGATAGATGTAAGTAAGGATTTATGTAATAGAGATGTGACTACATTTGGTAAAGAAAACATTTCTCTGAATAATAAGTGTGAGATATTTTGTAAGGTATCTGATGAGGAGAAAGGTGATAGTAAGAATGTTGCTATCAGAGAAAGATATTTAGAAGCTAGTGATTTCGTTAAGAGCGAAATGAATAATAATGTGAAGAGTAAGAAAATTAAATGTCAGAAGGATGAGATTAAGACAGATTTAAATGAGAATTTATGTAACAGAGATGCTGCTACAGTTAGCAAAGAAAATATTTCTCTAAATGATAAGTGTGAAATATTTTGTGAGTTATCTGATAAGGAGAAAGGTGATAGTAAAAATATCATTAACAGAGAAAGAGATTTAGAACCTACTGGTTTCGTTAAGAGCGAAGTTAATAATTATGTAAAGAATGAGAAAATTAAATGTCAGAAGGATAAGTTAGATTTAAGTAAGGATCTATGTAGTAGAGGTGTGGCTACGTTTGGTAAAGTAAATATTTCTCTAGATAATAAGGGTGAAATATTTGGTAAGATATCTGATGAAGAGATAGGTGATAAAAATATTATTGTCAGAGAAAGAAATTTAGAACTTAGTGATTACGTCAAGAGCGAAACAAACAATAATGTGAAGAGTGAGAAGATTAAATGTCAGAGGGATAAGTTAGATTTAAGTAAGGATTTATGTAGTAAAGATGTGGCTGCATTTAGTGAAGAAAAAATTCTCTAAATAATAAGTGTGAAATATTTTGTAAGGTATCGGATAAGGAGATAGGTGACAGGAAGAATATTTTTATCAGAGAAAGAGATTTAAAATCTAGCGATGTCGTTAAGAGTGGAGCAGAAAATATAAAGAGTGAGAAAACTAAATGTCAGAAGGATGAGATTAAGATAGACGTAAGTAAGGATTTATGTAGTAGAGATGTGGCTACATTTGGTAAAGAAAATGTTTCTCTGAATAATAAGTGTAATTATATAATATATTATTTAATTACACTTATTATTCAGAGAATTATATATTATTAATAAGTGTATATATTTCGTACGATATTTGATGAGGAGAAAGGTAACAGAAAGAATATTACTATCAGAGAAAGATATTTAGAAACTAGTGATTTCGTTAAAAGCGAAATAAATAATAATATGAAGAGTGAGAAAGTTAAATGTTAGAAGTATCAGATTAAGTTACATTCAAACAAGAAGTTATGTAGTAGAGATGAGTCTAAATTTAGTAAAGAGAATATTTCTCTAAATGATAAGTGTGCGATATTTTGTAAGATATCTGATAAGGAGAAAGATGATAGTAAGAATATTATTATCAAAGAAAGAGAATTACAGCCTAATGATTTAATTCAGAGCAAAGCGAGTAGTAATGTAAAAAGTGGCAAAATTAAATGTGAAAAGGCTGAGAAGGTAGATTTAAGCAAGGATTTATGTAATAGGGCTGGGGCTAAATTTAGTGAAGAAAGTATTTCTCTGAAGGATAAATGTAAAATATTGAGCAAGATACTTGATGCGGAGAAGGATGGTAGAAATTATATTAATCTCAGAGAAATTATATTAATCTCAGAGAAAGAAATGTAAAGCCTAATGACTTGATTGAGAGCAAAGTATGTAATAATATAGAGACCGAGAAAATTAAATGTCAGAAGGATGAGGTTAAAATATATAGATAAGAATTTATCCAGTAGAGCGGTTGATTGTGGTACCGTAATCAGCAAAGAAAATGAAATTAATTGTAAAGAGAATACAATTGACATCCATGTTGAAAGGACGGAAGAAATTTGCCACGTAAGGCCGGATAGGAAACATTTGAAGTTCGATAAAAAGTAATGAGAGAAGGAATAGAAGGCATATTAAGAGAGGGAGCAAGGCTGTAGCAAAACAAGTGTTAATAGAATTTGAAGATAATTGTACAAGCGGACTCATAATGCAAAGGAAGAATTATAAGATGAGATATAAGGTGCGGATGATAGCCTGTAATTATCAAAGGAAGTAAGAGGCTTCCAGATGCCCGGAAGACGAAGTGGAAATATTTTCGATGTATCATTGCATCGATACAGAGCATCGATCGAAGGTCAATGCCGGGTAACTTTCAAAAACTCTAATTGATCAGATTGGGCCTATACAACAGCACTCTGCCTTTAGGGAAGTTTCGGGGTGATAGTAATGGCTCGGAGTATACAATGAAAGTGGGAACTGGCAACTTAAGAGTGTAAAAATGGAAGTGACGGAAGGTCACCCATCGGCAAACACTGAAAGCAATAAATTCACGTTAATTTACTTCTGAATGACAGAGACGTTTTGAACACTATAGTTAATTAACTGGACAGTCTTCCAGTGGAAACATTCATTGCTCAATTGCCTTGACGAGGTCACGAAAAATTCGAGTGACAAAAAAGCTATAAGTTTTATAAGTCTCATAAAAACTGATAAAACTATTTGAAAAAGGGGCGTAATTGTAGATATTTTAATATATTGAATGTGTTCTTGGAAATGTTCATGCTAGGGATAACTCACTGTTGTTGTTCTCGGGTCCAAGTGGTGCGCGCATGAGATCACAGCTCCAGAAGTGTTTTATGAGCGTTTACGACTAGCCTAGGGCGCTAATGCAGTGAGGAGGCTAGGTGGCAGATTTGAGACAACAGTTTTGGTGTGAGCTTTCGAACGAAGGAGTTGTTTCGATACGCATCAAAAGGATGCCATCATACTTGAAGGAATCCCTTGAAGTGAGGGTGCGATTCCAAAGGGGAATCGAGTTTCTTGGAGAATCTGTTTTTTTATTCTTGTGGATTCAGAAGGAACCAGAGTGTAGGCAAAGGTTGATTATCCTTTCGCCAAGGTTTCAAATCTGTAAATTGAGGATTCGCAGAGCATGTGATTCTCCACCTCATTATATTATTGTTTGCAGGAATGAAGCAGCAAAGGCCCATTCCCAGCATGTAGTTGTATATTGTGTTAATAAATTGTGTTGTCCCTATATAATTCTCGTGCGATTAATTGATGGATTATGGTCATTCATCATCCAACATAGCATATCTGAGGCACAAGTAGCTACGTGTGTAAAAACTAGCGAATCTGTCATTTCACTGAATAGAAGGTGAAATAATAATTCAACAGGTGCATCGTCCTCTGGCGGCCACGACATTTGGACCAGTCTCATTGCATTCCGAATACAGAGTAGGATATCACATCTAGTTCAGTCTGAAGGGATCAGATAGTGAGGACATCACATTTGGAACAGTCGGACAGGATCCGAACAGGGAGGACATCACAGACCCCCGGACCTCAGTTTGTGTATGGCGGAATATTTTTATAATTCAATACAAATACAATACACTATGTTGAAAAAAGTGTCCGGACACTGATATGTGAATGGAAAGCCACTTTCAAACTTCCTAACATTAAAAATAAACCTTTTACGCAAAAACTGTTTTTGGCGATAAATTGTAGATGTCACTCAAATCTTTAAATATATTTCCCGCAATATTCGTTTGATATTTAAAGAATTAATAAAAGCTGAAGCATTCATCTTCAACTTTTGTCACTTGTGAAAAAATATTTCAATGGATAAAACATAGCTCTTGTAACAATTTGTTCACTAACATAAATTAAATGTCTGAAGTTTGTATGACGAGTTTTCAAGATTTCATCAATTTGGAGGCAATGTGACATTGTCAATTTTGAATCAATTTTTAAAGAGTCATTGATTTTTGATGAGTCATTTTCGATCAATTTTTAAAGAGTCATTGAAGCGATTTCATTGAAGAACAGACGACACTGTCACATTGCCTCCAAATTAATGAAATCTTAAAAAATTGTAATATAAACTTCAGATATTTAATTTATGTTAGTGAAAAAATTGTTACAGGAGTTATGTTTTATCAATTGAAGTAATTTTTCACAAGTGTCAAAAGTTGAAGATGAATGCTTCAGCTTTCATTCATTCTTTGAATATTAAACAAATATTGCGGGAAATATATTTAGAGAGATTTGAGTGACATTTACAATTTATCGCCAATAACAGTTTTTGCGTAAAATATTTATTTTCAATGTTAGGGAGCTATGAAAGTGGCTTCCGTTCACATAGCACGTAAGTGTTCAGACACTTTTTTCAACATAGTGTATATACATATAAAAATATTTATAATTGTGCATGGGAAGTATACGGAATCTGGCAACAAAACTGTAGCGTTACATCATCATCATCATCATCATCATCATCATCATCATCATCATCATCATCATCAAGCAGCCATGGGCTACGGAGATCCAACCAGACCGTGCAATTTAGTTCTCCAAGCAAGTCTATCCTGAGCTACATCTACTGCATCTGGCCACTGCACACCAATTCTAACAAGGTTCTGTTTGACATTGTCTGCCCACCGCATCCTAGGTCTCCCCTTCTTTCTGAGGCCTTTAGGCACACTGTTCATAACCCTATTCGCCTATCTATAATTATTCATATGGGCAACATGGCCAAACCAACGGAGTCTCTCTCTGCACAATATGCTGCTTAAAGGAGGTTGCAAACTCCTTTGCCTAATCTCACCATTAGTTACAAAGTTGAACCACCTAATGCCCAAGATACTGCGTAAGCATCTGGAATCAAAAGCATCTAGTTTCCTGTTATCTTGTTTACAAAGTGTCCAAGTTTCACTACCATAACTAACCCTAGAAAGAACCAAACTATTATACAGTCTAATTTTAGTCTTTAGGTGTATACGCCTATTTCTCCACACTCTCCATAGGTTCTTAAAAGTCCCGGCAGCAATCCCTATTCGTCTGTTAATCTCATGCCGCACATCACCATTATCTGCTACATAGCTCCCAAGATAATTAAACTGTGACACCTGCTCAAGACTGCAACCATTCAGATTAACTGAATCACAGCCTGCCTGACCAATTTTCATCACTTTAGTTTTCTCTCTGTTTATAACCAAATTTACTCTACTACCAGTCTCATCAACAGCTCGAATGAAAGAGTTCATCTCATCAACATCATTTGCCAAAAGGGCTAAATCATCAGCATAATCTAAATCAGAAATTTTCGTATCTCCAGCCCATTTAAGGCCAATATCTTTCCCTTGAAGTGAATTTCGCATAACATAATCAATAACCAAGCTAAAGAGAAAAGGAGACAAAATGCACCCTTGTCGAACACCAAAAGTAATGCTAAACCAATTGCTACAAGCCTTACCAACTCTCACACACGACTCAGTGTTATTATAGAGAGCTTTCATAATGTTAACTAACTTGTCTGGTATACCATATGATCTCACAATCAACCACAAATTATGACGATCAACAGAGTCGAAAGCCTTTTTGAAATCAACAAAGCTAGCAACCAAAGGTTTCTGAAACTCTAAACATTTCTCAAGAATCTGCCTAAGTGAAAATATCTGATCCACACATCCCCTACCACTTCTGAATCCACATTGCTCATTACGCAATTGACTGTCAACCAGATTCTTAATTCTATTAAGCACAATCATGGAAAGAACTTTACCTGGAACAGAGAGCAGACTGATACCCCTATAGTTATCAGAAGAACTGCGATCACCTTTTTTGAAAATAGGGATAACAATAGCTCTGGTAAAATCGTTAGGAACCATGCCTTTATCATAAAAGATATTCAGAATTTCAGTTATCCAAGTGGTTCCCAAAACATCCCCAGCTCTAAGCATTTTCGTAGTAATTTCATCTACCCATGGGGATTTATGAAGTTTAAGTTTAGAAACAGCCAAAATAACTTCAGATTGTGTTATAGGGCCAACATTAAAGCCACCAATGCATCTATCATCATTGCAAACAATGGGAGTAGAACTAACTACATTGTTTAGAACATCACTGAAATGCTCAGCCCACCTAGCCATGACAGAATCCTCCCCTTCTATAACCTTACCTTGTTTATCCTTCAATCCTTGTATGCCTGTCCGTTTTCTACCACACAAAACATTAACTATCTGGTACAGCCCTCTGCTGTTGTGCTGTCTAACTGCTTCCTTGGCTTTGTCATCCAAACCATCAAGCCAAAGATTCTTATCAGCAGCTAACTGATCCTTTACAAGTTTATTAAGGTCTCTGTAATGCTTTCTCTTAGGACTAGTTGGGTATTGATTAAGGGCATTCCTGCAGTTCTTTCTTTCCGAAATAAGCTCAAGTGCCTTATCACTCAGATAATTCTGTCTCTTCTGCTCCTTTTTTCCTAAAAGAGTACTGTTAGTGTCCAAAAAAGCCTGTTTAAAATGATCCCATTCTTCCTCAACTTCAGTAGTAAGCAAACCCTGACTGTCATAATGATTAAGTAACCTATCATGGTAAGCTTTGGCTATAACTGGATCTTTCAGAGCTTCAGTATTAAAAGTAAATTTTTTAACCCTAGCACAACACTTTTTAAGTTTAAGTTGCAACACACTTTTAACAAGGTAATGGTCAGATCCAATTTCAGCTCCCCCTATATGCCCTGGTTTTCCTAACAGAACTAGCCCATTTGCTGTTAATTAATATGTAATCAATCATATTCTTATTCAGCCCATCAGGTGAAACCCATGTGTACTTATGTATGTCACAGTGTTTGTAATATGTGTTAGTTATTCTGAATCCATTGAGTTTACTTACCTGTAGGAGACGTTGCCCATTGCCATTGCAGCTACCAATACCAAAAGTGCCTATTACTCCTCCCCAAAGGTCAGAGTCAGTACCAACTTTGGCATTGAAGTCACCAAGAACAAGGGTAATATCTCCTTTCTTGACAGAATTCAAAATATCCTGAAGTTGTTCATAAAACCTATCCTTCTCATCCTCATCGGCATCCTCAGTGGGGGCATAACAGCAGATAACATTCAAGTCTTTAACGCTTGTCTGAGAAACCTTTCATTAATGCACTCATATCCTAGAAGAGCATCGCTAGCTCTCGCCCATGGAATGGCAGGGAGCTACTTGGAAACTCATCGAGCGCTTCTTCCCTCCCATAACTGGGTGAAACTGATGAGTCATATATGAAAGAAAAGCTTCATAAAAGTTTTCGGAGTTTCATTTTTCGGACATTTAAAGAATTAAAGAGTATTTCTGCTTAAGGTATTTATTGCTGTTATTTCTATAAAGGACTCAGAGTAGATTGAGGGAGGAGACTCACTGGACAGCTGTTAAGAGACAGATGGAAATCTCCCATCAAGGCCATCCAGCATATTCTTTAAAGTGCACAGGATATGGCTCCCTTGTGCACGATGCCACAGCTTAATTTCCAATCCTTTGGACGGCAGACGTTCCAAGCACTTCGGTGTCCCCTTTCTCTAATGACATTCATTTTATGATGAAAGGATATATTGAAAGTTAGAAATCTTCTAATATTTCTTTAGCTAAACAGGATTTTTAATTAAGTTCAAAGCATACATTTCGCAAACGTCTAAAATATACTTTTTGTAAATAGTTTCACCGATGAGTGGGACTCGAACCCACACCTCCCAATTATATGCCAGGTATGTTAAGTAGTAAACTATCACTAGTTCTGTCATTCATCCAATAACTTTGAAATTTAAATATTCCCGACCTTCTCGGTCATGGCGCCATCTATGGCCGGGAAAGGCAACTTCCCAATATTGCTCAGTATGGAAGTCACTCACACTAGAGTGTTGCTAATGCAATAATCACTCAGTAGTAAAGACACAGATTACATATTTTTCAACTATTTTATGTCAGCAATTAATATATGTATTTATTATTCACCATTTTTTTTTTCGTTAAATATCTCTTTAGAATGCGTGACTTCAATCTCTCAATATTAGAAAGTTGTCTTTCTCGATCATAGATTGCGCCATGAAGGAGAAGGTCGTATATAGGTAGAGGTCCTGTATAGTTAGAGACTGGCCATCTCGGTGATTCACTGCCATTGGTTGATCGAGTCACGTGGTTTATGGGCGTCATGTTTTGCTGTACCGTGAGACGAAAGCCTATGGGATAGTGTATGCACCAAGTTAAAACTTCTCAGTTGTTATAGTTTTATATATTTCTACCACTTTTTTTGTCTATAAAATCTGTCATATTTTATGAATGCCTTACTGCGCTGCATTTGAGTGCAAATTTCACTCGAAGAAAGAAAATAATGAATATTTTTTGTTCCGAGAAACTCCATCAGAAGACGGCAATCGGCTGCAAAACTGAAATGAGCTAATTGAAAACCAACAAATAATTTTTTTAAGGTTCGTTTGAAAAACGAAGCTAATGTTTCCACTTTGTCGTCTGCTTATGCCAATATTTGTCCGTCTCTCTGTTAATAGCTGTCTGTCCATCTGTCTTTCCACCTGTCTGTCCGTCTATAGAAAAACATTTTTTTACCTTTAGAGCTAAATGAAAAATTCTTTTTGGGTTGGAAAGATGTCGAAAAAAGATTGCGATTGGCAATTTTGAAAACTTTCAATGGCTTTAATAGCGCCCTCTAGCAATGGGAAAAGATGGAAAACGCTAAAATTTCAAACGAATATTACGAACTACTTACACTGGAAATCTGAAATTTTAGTAGTAGAGTGTTATGGTCAGAAGGTTTACAATGGCAACAAGGTTTTGCCATCTTAGCCAAAAGGGTGTTCGAAACGAAACTTTTTTTTAAAGAGATAAACGAAGCAATATATATATATGTTTTACAGACACTGACAAAATATTAATGATTTAAACAATATTTGATAATCTCAGCGTTATCTGTAGAGGTTCAATCATCTATAAATCAATAAACGTTTTTGTGAAAAAATCCGGCATTCGTTCAACAGGCTAGAATACTCTGACATGTTTCTGGAGAGATGCGTGTTCGAATCCCTTATGTCGGCGAAATTTTTCCCCACAAAAATATTGTTATTTACATTTTTCGAATCCCCATCAGTGGAATTTTCAGTGTTAGAGAATGCTAAAAGCGGTAAATAAAAACTCGAAAGGCGACCTCTAGCGGGAAAAAAGGCTAGAAAATACCAAATCTTTAAATAAATATTGCAAACGATCTGTTTTTGCTGGAAACTTAAATTTTTGGTCAGAGAGTGTAATGATCAAGTGGTTTACACTAATAGTAATGATTTGTCCCGTTGGTAAAATGCAACGTTTCTGCTTTAAGTGATAAATAAAAACTTTTTTTTTGCACGTTACAGGTACTAATAAAATATTAATAGTTTATTTTCTCAATTATACAGTAGTTCGAGTTTCCACTGTCATAGGGTAATAAAAAAATAATAATAATAAATACCCCCTCAAGCAGCTGCTTGCCACGGAGGTCTGACAGGAGCCTGTCAGTTTATATGCCACAGTAGAAGATCTGAGAGGATGGCAGGACCTCAGCAGAAAACAACACGAACATCCATGCCTTACCCGGGGCTCGAACCCAGGTCCCGTAGATCAGTAGCCAAGCGAGCTAACCACTCGGCCACGGGACGGCATAGGGTAATAAAAGAGTAAAATAACTAGAACGGATATCGCCACTGGCGCATATGGGAATCTTATTTTCAAAGAGAATGAAGTTCTTCCTTTGCCTATTTTTTCACTCCTTAAAAGTTTTAATTATGGATGTTCGTGTTGTTTTTCTACTGAGGTCCCGCCATCCTCATGGAGCTTCTACTATGGCGTATAAACTGGCAGGCTCCTGTCTGACCTCTGTACAAGCAGCTCTTTGAGGTTTTTTTTTATTTTTTAATGTATGATGGGGAAATGCACCTAGTAGTATTTAATTAGTAATTATAAACCATTAAAAGTATTTGTCTGTTAGTTCTTAAATTTAAAATGTTACTTTTCTCTCGCTCCTCTGAAAATAGTGGGCAGATCATTACTCTTAGTGGAATTTCTACCGAAACAGAACTCTACACGCCGAAATTTCTACTACAAACAGATCACTTGAAACATTCGTTTAAAGTTTTGCAGTTTCGATATTTAGTGATCTCTAATGATATAAATTAGAACTACCTTTGAAAATGCGAATTTCATTTCTTTAGTAACCGGCTAAGAAAGAGATTTCCAATTTTCTCTTAAAACAAAACCGTTCCGTTTCTTACCTACCTTGGGCTTAGGGTCAACTCATTTTTGTCAGTAGAATTTTCAAGACTGTCATTTCCACCACCAAAATTTTAAATTTCTAGCATAACGACATCGTTTGCAATATTCGTTTTAAAGTTTGGGATTTTTCGATTTTTTTCCACCGTTAGAGAGCGCAATTATAGTTTTTGGAAAATTCGCAAAATCCAAATTGTAATATTTTATCAATACCTGCCCAACCCAAAAAATGATTTTTAATAATATCTAAAAACATACACTCTTCTGTTAAAACAAAAAAAGTTGCATTCACCTCCCCCCTGGGTTTAAATTGTCAAGTGATTGTTTGCCAATGGTAACTTTGTAACCTTCATGTTTCAACACCAAAATTTTAAACTTCTAACATAACAACATCGTTTCGAATAATCGTTGATATATTGGAATATTCAAATTTTTCCACCGTTAGAGGCGCAGTTATAGCTTTTGGGAGATTCGAAAAATGCAAATCGTAATATATCATTAATTCCTATCTAACACACACAAAAAAAATTATTTATCTGTATAAACAAAAAAGTTCGATGTCTACAAACGAACAGACAACAAAGCGAAATTATATCTTTTTATATAAAAAAAACTCTAAACTTTACATTTCTTTTTTAGCCGTTTTCGCGCTTGGCTACTGACCTAAGGGACCTGGGTTCGAGCCCCGGGAAAGGCATGAATGTATGTCTCGTTTTTCTGCTGAGGTCCTGCCACCCTCTCAGATCTTCTACTGTGGCATATAAACTGACCTCTGTGGCAAGCAGCTGCTTGAGGGGGTATTTATTTATTTTATTTATTTATTCCAGTCATGAACACTGAAATCTGTATGAAATATTTCCCTACCCTTTTCCGGAATCCATAAGTAGCGTGCAATACCATTCAGCTATGCATGCTAACCAATCCGAGAGACGACAAAACATGGCGTCCATTTTTAGGCTGGCCAACCTCTACCTATATAGGGCTTCTAGGTAGAGGTTGGCCATCTCAAAATTGGACGCCATGTTTTGTCGTCTCTCGGATTGTTTAGCGTGCATAGCTGAATGGTATTGCAAGGATACTTATGGATTCCGGAAAAGGGTAGGGTAATATTTGATACAGATTTCAGTGTTCATGATTGGAAGCACTTTAGGAAACGTATAAAAAAGGAAAAGTAAATTTTACACCTTTGTTTTATATAAAAAGATGTAATTTCGCTTTGTTGTCTGTCCATCTGTAGACATCAAACTTTTTTGTTCATACAGATAAATAAAAAATTTTTTGTTAAATAGGTATTAATGATATATTACGATTTGCATTTTTCGAATCTCCCAAAAGTTACCACAAGCGCCCTTTAATGGTGGAAAATTTTGAAAATTCCAAAATATCACATGAATATTCCAAGCGATGTAGTTATGTCAGAAGTTTGCAATTTTGGTGTTGAAATGTGAAGGCTACGAAGTTACCATTTGCAACAATCACTGGACCCTTTAATGGCAGGTTTAGATCAGCTTTCAAGCAAGTTGTAGCTCATTAACTTCAGAGGAAAGAATGTAAATCTATAGACGCATGTTAAGAACCTTTTGAACGCCTTCCTTGTTAGTAGCAGTAGTCTTTATTTCCATTCATATTATTATGCAATATAACTTTTACAAAATATTTTTGGAAACACACAATACCACAAGAGTTCAAAGACTCGCAAATGGGTTTAGTAACTGGTTAAAAAAGCACATAAATAAACATTAAAAGCAACATTTCTAATATACAGGGTGAATCTGAAAAAGTGGGCAAAAGTTTACGGGGTGGTAGAACGCAGCTATACGAGCAATATTCGTCATAGAAAGTATGGGCGGAACGCAAACGGCGAGCCGCTAGGTGGCGTTGGAAATGGTATGAAAGGGTCGGTCCTCGCACCCAACGGCATTTCTACCGTGGATTGCCGAGAGGATGGCTGGTTATACTAACCACAAAATGGCGAATATGCACTTGAAAAGCCTAATCTACGAGTGCCCCATTGAAACCGATATGAATCTAGTCGCCAGGATCGCCGTTGTTGCCGGCGATATTCGGGAAATGCCTGGTGTCTTCGCAAATGTGCGTCGGTCCCTATCCCGCAGGTGTGAAGCCTGCATTACAGCTGGCGGCAGCTCTTTTGAGCAATTTCTTTGATCATGTACCTCAATTACATTCCTGTTAATAAAATGTTTTCTGAAGTATCTCCTCTCCTTCAGGGTTTAATTTTTAATTGTGACAGTGGAAACCTACCTTTTAACTTCTCACCGCTTGCGTTCCGACCATACATTCTATGACGAATATTGCTCGTATAGCTGCGTTCTACCACCCCGTAAAGTTTTGCCCACTTTTTCAGATTCACCCTGTATTAAAATATTAATATTTTCTATCGTGACCACATCAAGAGCATGGAAGAAAACAGATTTAATGAAAAAACTGTAATTGCAACAATTATTTCGTTCAAAATTTTAATGTCTTAAAGAGAGATCAAAAGAATGAAGAAAAATATTAAATAATTAGAAATTAGGAGCAGCCCCCTTAATTTAAAAAAAAATTCTATATCCTCAAAATCATAAATTCTATGTTTTTAATTTTAGTGAAAATGTATGAAATTTTATTTAATAATTTATGATTTCTGGTAAACTGTTGAATATTTTTGGCACCAAAAATATATGTAACGTTTTTGAGTAATGGTTTTCCTCGGAAGTGGTACGATAAAATTAATATGTGTACTTGCTTTGGTATTTTGTATTGCTATTTTAATGTCACTTTCTTTATATGTTTTTTATCTCGTTTTCAACGATAACGATATAATAGTTTCGCTTTGTCGTCTGTCTGTCCATCTTCTGTAGACATCGATGTCGATCTTCTGTAGACTGTTTTGCTTACAGAGATAAATTAAAAGTTATTTTTGCGTTGGATAGGTATTGACGAAATATTTCGATATGCACTTTCGGAATCTCTCTAAAGTTTTAATTACGCTCTCTAGCGATGGAGAAAGTTGAAAATTCAAAATTTCAAACAAACATTGCAAACGACGTATTTAAGCTAAAAATTTATAAATTTTGGTGGAATGTGAACGCCATGATGTTTCCATTGGCAACAATAAATTGACCTCTTAGACCCAGAGGGGATGAGAAAAGACAATTTTCTGTTTTAGCTGATAATTGTTTGTATGTAGAGATAAATGAAACAATCTTTTTATGGTTAAATACAAATTGATAAAATATTATGATTTACACATTTGGAATCTTTCGAACACTATAATTGCGCTCTCTAACGGTGAAAACGATTGAAAATTCCAAAATTTCAAACGAATAGTGCAACGATGCATTAATTATAGAAATATGAAATTTTGGTGGTGAAATGTGAACGTCATGAAGTTTCGATTGGTAACAATGAAAATGATAAATACACTCTTTTTAGTTTGAATGGTATATAGAGAGAGAAATCAAATCACACCTTGAATCTTCCTGCCTAAATGGAAGGCAGACTCATTAAGAAACCTTTTTTTTGCTTCCTATGAATAATATTAATTTTAAGATTATTTAATTTTTTCATTTTGCTTTTCCTTTCATTTTCCATTCATTTTCAGCTTTTTTTTTGTTTAAAAAAATTAAAGAAAGTTTAAAATTTTCGAACTCTTGAGGAATTGTATTAAATACTTGTCTTATACCGTGGCCGAGTTGTTAGCACGCTTGACTACTGATCTAAGGGACCTAGGTTCGAGACCCGAGTACGGTATGAATGTCTGTATTGTTTTTCTGCTGCGGTCCCGTCAGCCTCTCAGACCTTTTACTGTGGCGTATAAACTGATAGGCTCCTGTCAGACCTCTGTGGCAAGCAGCTGCTTGAGGGGGTATTTATTTTTTTATTTATTAAAGTACTGGTTTTAGTTTTCGATTTTCAGATTCTAAGATAGTTTGAAAGTTAAATATAGTAATACAGCATTACGTTTATTTCAAATTTTAATAATACAATAATCTTTCTTTATGAAAAAGGGAATAATTAAAATTATGTGTTCTACAGTCTGAGCAATTTTGCAATTTGTGCAGTTAGGAGAGTTTTCCATTTTAAATTTGAAAAGTAATGAGTTCGTAAAGGCATGATTAGGTTTAATTCTTAAAATAATATTTATTTCATTTTTCGGCAAATTAAAATCAGCAAACTGATTAATTTTTGGAGTAATCTGAAACCTATGAGTGTTAATAGCCTGTCTTTGGTATCATTCTTGTAAAAAAATAGAAAGTAATTTTTTATTCTTCTTTTTAAAAATTTGATAAAAAAAATGTTGTGTTCGTACAGTTAGAAATATTCTGTGCATTTTTAGCTAAGGTGTCAACTTCTTCATTAAATGTAATCCCAACATGGGACGGGATCCATTGGATTACTATACAAATATTATTATGTAAATGTTGAAAAGTAAAAAAAAACAGAATATCATTTGTAAAAGTTGGAAAAGAAGCTTTACAAGGTTTTGAAAAATACACTCAAAAGCCGATTTACAACCTTTAAAAACGACTATGTTTTCATTTGTAAATTTTGAAGACCATAGCTTCTTTAATAGCAAAAATTCCAGTTATTATGGAAAATGAGGGATTATCATACTGAAATTGAAAACTATATTTAAATTTAGGACATATAACAGCTCCAGAAGAAATGGAATTATCAAAGTTTGATGACCCGTCTGTATAAATATGTATACAATTTTTGCATTTATCTTCAATATTTAACAAAGTTAATATTTTTAAAATTTCTATATTTTGGTAGGTCTTTTTAATGATTCCAGGAATAGAGATATTTAAAATTCGGAATGTTGAAATCCAGAATGGAAATGATAGGAACAAATTCCCACTAAGTTTGTTATTAATAATATTAAGAAGTTCCTGCTTATTTTCGAAAGACATGAGAATATTGTCATTAAAATCATCTAATAATTCATTTAAAATGGGATGATTTTGATTTTAAGAAACAACTCTAAATAAAGGATTTGAAAGCAAAAAAATTTTGTTTGACATGAAGAGGAGCAATGCCAGTTTCTGCATACAGATCTAAGTTTCTGCTACCCTTAATGAAACCCAAGCAATGTCTAATAACTTTGGTTTTAATACTTTCAAATTTTGATATTTTATCCTTTAAAATGCCTCCCAGAAGTACAAGTCCGTGTGTAAAATTTGGACAGATTAGATTATTGTAAAGTAGTAAAACATTTTTTGTTATACAACCCCATTTAGCATTTCCAAAAAAATGAGACTATTGAACAATTTGTTAGCTAAATTAAATGCATTATTTATATAATGTTTCCTACTCAGTTTTGAGTGAAATAAAATACTTAAAAATATAATCTGCTAAACTAATTTGAAATTTTCATTTTTGATTTTGAGGTTAAAAATTTTGGAATTGTTCTTTTAATAGTAAAAAGAATAATACATTTTTTTAACTGAGATTGTAAAGTTCCAAGTTTGACAATATTGTTCTATAAGGTTAAGTTGCATTTGCAGAACTGTTTGAATATACTTTAAATATTTGTGTGAAATCCAGATGATAATGTCATCTGCGTAAATTCCAAATTATACTTGTCTTATAAAAATTTTAATTATATCATTTAAATAAAAATTAAAAAGAAGGGGAGACAAAATATCTCCTTGAATAAATCTGCTTATAAATTGATGAGATTTTAAAACATAATTATTAATTTTGACCTTTAGGGTTTTATTAGAGATAAGTTCATATAAAAAGTTATACATATTTCCATGGATATTACAATTTTCGATTTTATGAAGAAGTGCACTATGATATATTGAATCAAAAGCTCCTTTAAGATCAATTATGATTGCAATTATATAGCTATTATTTTTAAAAGAATGCTCAATGTCAGATATCAGATTAAGAATAAGATCTTTTGCAGATCTTCCATAACGGTAACCATATAAATTTTTATTCAGTCGATTTTTGTTTTCCAGGTGCCAACTAAGTCTATTGCTAATAATTCTTTCAAGTAATTAAAAAAAAATTGAAGCTGAGTCATGTTGGTCTATAAGATGAAATATCATCATCCGATAATTTATTGCTTCTTTTTATGAAAACCATAAAGTTTTCAAACCACGATTTGGAAAATTTACGAGTTTTCCAAAACTAATTGAAAAGATCTAAAATTTTGTAATGACAAGAATTTGGAAGTTTTTTAAAAAGTTTATTTCGGATCCCATCTGGTCCTGGAGTAGAGTTTTTCTTTATACTTTTAATTGCGAATTTCAGTTCATTAATATTTATCATTATATTAAGATATTGATTTTCCTTAGTATAAAAATATTAATATGTAAAATTTTGAAGTTTAAATTTTTATCTAGTTTTTTAAATTTTTTTTCGATAATTCATTAAACTGATCTGCTAAAATTTGCGTAGTCTTTTGGATATGACAGTTATTTTTTAAATTTAATGTGAAATATTGTAATTCGCACTTTTCAAATACTTAGTAATTTTAATATATATATATATCATAACAGATCACTAAATATGAAACGGTAATGCTATTATCGTAGATCGTAGATCGTATAATCATATTCGATGTACCGGATAATTAATTTTCCCCTAACCATCTCCATGACAAAGATATGCCTATTTGACATGAGTAAGAACAAAATATATAAGTAAACCACCCTTAGGTGTGCCCATAAGGGCAAACATAAGAAAAGCTAAAAAAAAGTAGTAAAATTATATAAGAAACTTAAAACGGGTAGGTCTCCTCAGAGAACGCTACCGTTTTAGGCCTCTTGTACTTGTTCAAAACAGTATGATCGTAAAGAATCAGAGAAGAAATAATTTCATTCGGATTATTGCTTACAGTCTCAAAAAATCTTTTTGAGGTGCGTTTTATATGTGTATATATATGGTATATACCCAGGTCTTTATGAAGTTGTCTGTTAGTGACAAACCAGGAGGCATCGACCGCAATTCTCAAAATCTTGTTCTGTAAGACCTGAATCTTACGAATATTTGTGGGTGTAGTATTCGCCCATATGGGTGAAGCATAGAGAATCACCGGTATGATGATCATATCATAGAGTAAAAGCTTATGATCAATCATTAAAATGTAATGCTATTATCGAGTTTTACAAATAATATGTATATGAATTTGAAAAATTAGTGATAGTTTTTAAGAGCTATTCCAGTGACAGCAATAATCTACTCACTTTCTGAGAGAGGTGTGGGAAATGTAACTTTTTTAGATTTAAGAATTAAAAGGCGAATACTTTTATATTACTAATGAAATAATATAGTATAATTACTAATGAAAAACTATTTGCATTTTTTTCATCATCCGCTAGCTCAAATTAAAACTTTTAAGGAATGAAACAATAGGTAAAGGAAAAACTTTCTTTATCTTTGAAAACGAGATCCTCATATGTGCCAGAAATGATAAGCTTTCTTCTAGTTTAAATATATTATTATAGTATAAACATAAATTTTTCATAATGGTAAAATTTCTAGATCATTATAAAAGCATTTAACTCTTCGTATTTTCTTTTTCTTAATATACGTTTAATTACTCTGTTTTCGATAATAACCAACGTTTTACCGTTACTGTAATGCATTCCATCCCAAGATATTATTCCACGTTTCAAATGTGACTTAATCCAAGCATTATAAGTTATATAAGCTTTAAGAATGTAATATTAAAAAAAAATTTTAATATAAAATAATTTTGGAATTATTGCATTACTCTTTTTTGTTACATGTTTTATATGTTCATCCCAATTTAACAGACTGTCTATATAAACTCCCAAATATTTATAACATTCTACACTTTCAATTGCTTTACATGTACAGTCGATCAAAAAAGTATCCGAACGCTATGGTTGATTACAGAATTCAGAAAAAATATCTGGCAACGTTTTTCTTAGAAATTAGTGATCTGGCAAACTTCGTGTCACGTGACAGATCACTAATTTCTAAAAAAATCGTTGCCAGATATTTTTTCTGAATTCTGCAATCAACCATAGCGTTTGGATACTTTTTTGAGCGACTGTACATTGATGTCTTATGCAGTTTACAGAATGATAAAATAATTTACTTTTTAATTTATCGACTTTATTACGTTTTAAGCTGAAATATAAATACTTTGTTTTATCGACATTTGGCAGTCCATGGCCGAGTTGCTAGCTCGCTGGCTACTGATCTAAGGGACCTGGGTTCGAGCTCCGGGTAAGTCAAGGATGTTTCGTGTTGTTTTTCTGCTGAAGTCCCGCCATCCTCACAGACCTTCTACCATGGCGTATAAACAGAGAGGCTGCTTCAGTAATTTATAAATACCCCTTCAAGCAACTGCTTTTTTATCAATATTTTTTTATCAATATTTGATAATAATTTATTTGTAACAACCATTTTCTAGTATTACCCAAGTCTTCATTTATTTCTCCAATTAAAATATGCTGATTTTTAAAAATTTCTGATTAAACACACCTAATAGCAGAGAATTAATATATATTATTATTTCTTCGCTTTCTTTAAATTTTAATTAATCAACATAACTCTCACCAAACAAATCATTTTGAATTTTCTGCTTAGTTAATATTTAGTCAAAGTTACTAAAATGTTTTGCGTTTCCAAGTAAACTACCCGTCAAGCAGCTACTTGACACAAAGGTGTGACAGGACTTATCAGTTTAATATACCATAGAAAAAGATCTGTGAGGAAAGCGAAAACTTAGAAGAAAGAAAAAAAACAAAAATATACTCTATACTAAAATTTAATTTCTTGTTGACAACGATACACGTTTTTTATTAATGCTGAACAGATAACAGAAAGTTTTCTCACTTGCGTGTTCAAGAATAATACTATCAGATATAGGTGATTGTTTTTTGCGTGTTTTTGGGTATTCCAACGCTACTCACTGCCAACTTATTTTTCTTTGTTGTGTTTTGCAGTAAAAGATGATTTGGAAAGTTTCCTTGCTTCTCACGGTAACAGTAACGTGACAAGCGACAGATACTTTCATCTCTGAGTCAGAACTACGTTTTCAATCTTCGCTTTGTCTTTTTTACTCTTCCCGAAGACTTCTTTGGAAGCCGAGGCCAGTGCAGTGGCATTGTGTGCGAGCTTGTGAACATCGTCGTTCGAGAAGTCTCCCCGTGTTGCCACCTGCGGCTGTAGGAAATTCGTTCCGGGAGTCACTTCGCTTCATCGGCAATGGGTGGACGCGCACGTCGAAGGTGACCTCGATCCGGGCCCGTCGATCCGCTTCTCCGTATAAAAGGTGGGTAGAGCCGGAAGGACGGCTAAATAAGCATCAGACACTGAACTTGACAGAGGGGAACTTGCGAAGGTTTAAGTTAGTAAGCTACGCAGATATGGGACTTCTCACCAGACAGGTAAGCTTGAGTTTCCTTTTTTAATCAGTAAAAAGTGCATCGAGCTGTATGGAGCGAGATTGCTTCGCACGTTATCAAATTCGTATTCGAACAGGGAAAAATACGTTAAAAACTATTGTTCTACGTAAAGCATATAGAGAAAAAATTTAGATTACTTAAAAAAAAGTGGATATTTAATTTGAAAAACTCAATACTTTCTTTACTGATTTACGATAACTATGTCTTTTTTTTATGATGTTCGATTTAGATGACGATGCATTTTATTTCATTCTGCAATATTTTATATACTTTAAAATTATTATTAAAAATTAATTGTCCTTAGTGCTCCGAATTATTTTTACACAACGAATTATTTACACTTGATGCAGATTATCTATCAGTAATTTTTGGTTTTAATAAGCATTTTCTTTCAAAATAAAGAAATATTAGCATCTTATGTAACTAGTCCTATACGAATAAGTAGAGAAACAAGGTGGCATTTTATGAATAACGCAGAGGTTGTTCAACGGATGATATTACTGCTAATAATATATCTGTTAATGAAAATTCCGTGCATTTGCACACATGCCCTTGATGGGCTCTCGATTTTTAAAATAATAAAATGTGTTTAGGAAAGCATTTGAAGTGTTTGGATGTTATTGCAATAAGAGGATAAAATTAAACTTTTATGCGAAAACGAAATTATTTTTCTAACATCAAAATGTTCCAAAATAAATTTGTTCGCAACTGCTTAGCAATGATGGAGTGAAAAAAAAAGTTCATTTGGTGCACTCTTGTACAAGTTGAGAGACTGCGTTGGTTGAGTCCATGGAGGTAGGAAGAGAGGGAGATGCTCTATCGCTTGAAAACTGTAACCGACGTCGCCATATTGATCTTATTCATAAGCGTGCGTTGTCTACGTTAACGAACGAGAGATTGTGCAAAAACGTTAGCTCCTATGTAGCATATTCCTGCAGAAATTAATCTGAAAAATAGATAAAAGGAATAGAATTTCATTGCTAAGAAGTTGAAGTAAAGTTTTTTTTCCCGGAATTTTAAACTTTTCGTTATTTTAATTATATTGGAAAGTAGCATAAACTACTGCTACTACTGTTACAAATTGTTAAATCACTACTGGTTTGGAATGTCTCCTCATCCCCTTTTTGCCTGGATGGTACTGTTGTTGAATTGCTTTTATTCGATATGTAATTTATTACGATAGACGTCCAATATGGACCTCAACAACCGTTTTTAAAAACCACAGGCAAATTTAATCATGGTGTTCAACTACAGTTTTTGCAAACACATTCAAATACAAAAAGGAATAAAAAAGAGTAAATTCCCATGTACATAATAAAAATACTATTGTTATTGGGAAATATTACGATTTTATTGTGGGTAAATTCATACAAAACATTCACACATACGATGACAACTGACCTTTCAGCGCGACTCTCAGGGTAGGAGTAACATGACAGTTTCTGCTACAATAGCCAACTATGCTAACTGATAGTAAAGGCGCCTCCCCCTATTTCTACTTCGGCTATGTTGTCCGTATGCCTAACTATAAATTAGCAAATAAATTTATGGTAGTATGGGACTTCAGAAAAGGAGAGAGACATAGAATGCGATGGATGGAAAATGTCAGATAGGTCCTTCTTAGAATTGGCGTTCAGTGGGCAAGGGCAACAACAGTTGATCAGGATGGATATGCAGAGAGAACACAGTCTGTTTGGACCTCCTCAGCCCATAGCTGTTTGAGGATTATATGCAGGCCGGATCTATGAAAAAAAATCGAGGTTGGGGGGGGGGGTGCAAGAAACGTAGTAGAACAGGAAAAATGTAAGAGAGACCAAAAGATTGGATTTTCAATGCAGTATAACATATCTCACCCCATTTTACAGATCTTTGAAAATTTTCTTGAAAACATGCATGAAATATAAATAATAAATTTTGCATCCATTTCCCGTTATTAAAATTCCGAATCATTCTGAAATCATTGTGAATTCATGGTCGGCCCTGTGTGTGTATGTATATGTGGTGTAGTGGTTAGTTCATGAAAGGATTTCAAAAACTTACACTGTCAATGGCTATGTTTTTGTGTAAATGGCTGCATGTTGTTTGAGAAACCATCAGAAGCTAAATGTCTCTTTGCTATTTCTGTGATTTGTATAAATGTATAAATGAAAAAGGGATCGCAGCTGAGAAGAAGTTAATATGCTTGTTTTACTCTGTTTCTCACTATAAAAACAGTAAACAAAATAAACAGTAAAGTTGTGCAAGTTAAATACAGGATAAAAAAAGGCGAAAGTGCTGTAATTGTTAGGACCTTAATTGGTTGGAGCTATGTAAGACTTAATTTCGTTCCGATGGGGGTTTTGTTTGCTCACGCGTGCTAGAAGGGTTTTTTTTTTTGTTAAAAATGTATTGTTCTACTGATATTGTAGCGATTCATGAAAGGAAACTGGCGAAGCTGTCAGTTTTATTCCAGTAGCATAATTGTTAACGATTCCATTTGGCAAAATTTTTTTATCAAAGAATTCAGCATTTTTTTTTGCCTGAATTGGGGAACCAAAAACAGCAATGGTTAGCAGGTATGTTGAGAAACGTGTCGGAGTTTTAAGTTGTACAGTCGCTCAAAAAAGTGTCCGAACACCGCGGTTGATTATAGAATTCAGAAAAAATATCTGGCAACGTTTTTTTTAGAAATTAGTGATCTGGCAACCTACGTGTCACGTGACACGAAGGTTGCCAGATCACTAATTTCTAAAAAAATCGTTGCTAGATATTTTTTTGAATTCTGTAATCAAACGTAGTGTTCGGATACTTTTTTGAGCGACTGTACCCTGTATTAAATTTCTGCAACAAAAGTAAGATTTGAATATTATTTACGAAATGACGATGAAACTCTTAAATATTATCGTTAAAATTATTAATTCTAGGGTTATTTTATTCATATGAGAATCCAAGGACAGAATGTGTAACACTTTGTTTTTTGTTTAATAGGCATAGCCAGCTATTTAATAAGCAATGCTAACACTGCATTTGAATATTCTGTCTCATTTTAAGTATTTGTTTCATCTCTTTAGAGAAATAATCTCAGTATTTTACAAAAAGATATCAAATATTTCGATATACTATCCATAATATAAAAAAAAAGAAGTTTTTGATATTTTGCATCTAGGTAAGATCATAAGCAAAGCACAGTAAATTTTATAACTGAAACAAAATTATGATTTTGAAATAAATATCACTCTCTTACCTTCTAATTTAATTTACTAAAATATGGAACTATTTTATTTTTTCCACTTCGTTGAATTGTAAGTCACGAGATTTACAATATACATAGTTTATCATATTACAGCATTTTTAAATCAGTCGAAGAACTCACGTTTTAAAGATTTTTCTAATTACCTAAAGATTTTTTTTTTTCACTTGTAACCGAAAGCCTTGAAACGATCCATATGCAAATCACGTCACATACAAGCACTTTCGAAGATCATTTTCAATTCCATAGAATTTGTAAAGAACTTTAATATAACCTGACCAACATTTGTTTCAGTTATATTTATTTTTTAATTTGTCATTTCCTGACAGAAATGTTCAAAAATAAGAAAACAGATTATCCTATGAATTCTAAAATTCACCGTCTTTAGCGCAAACCACCGGTGAAGCAAAAACCCTAATTTTTCTGTTTTTACTTCTTGTTCTGAAGACTTCCATGCGCAATGCAAGATTCACTTTGTTTCGTGCCATCTTCTAACTTCTGCGCGAGTTTAATGTATTCATCAATCCACCCTTTCGAATCCATTTCGTGACCTGAGATAGATGCAGCATGGCAACGAATTGCCTTCAGGCATTGCACTCAGGAATTGAGTTAAAAATATCTCCAGGAAGCTTAGTCTTTACAACACTAGCAGGTCAAATTGGTATGCTAATTTTTGTATCGTCCTGTTTTCCGATTAAGCCCGATGGTATCGAAGAATTCTTATTTAACTTTTGTTCTTAAACACTAATTGCATAATAATGGTAATTTGTTATTAGCTCTTATTTGACTCCATTAGATTTTACAAAATAAGATCTCTCTCATCAGAGCCTTATTTTGAACATAACATACTCAAAATCAGAATGCGATTTAACTCCCTCAACTCAAAAAATACACAGCATTTACTAATTTTCTGGAATTTAATAAATGAAATGCAAACAAAAGTTATTTTTTTCATAAAAAAACTCAAATTATGCTTTGCTTTACTTTCGGTTAAAAACACTTAATAGTGGTTCAATAGATATACTTTGTGTATAGCATCAACTTACTAGCTGCCGAGTGGTTAGTGTGCTTGGCTAATGCCTCAAGTAAGGCTTAGATACTTTCTCTCTGCCGAGTTTTTGCCTTCCTTATAGATCTTCTCTTTTAAATATCATACTGACAAGCTCCTGTCAGATCTCTGGGACAAGAAACTGCTTGTGGGGTATTTTTTTTATCTGAGGCAGTGGTCAGAACTCCTGACTTTGGATTTAGTGTGCTATGTACTTGTAAGAGATCTTACAAGCGAGTATGATTTTTAGAATTCTTCACTGACATTTGCAAAGCAAAAGAAAAACTTTGTTTCATTAACTCATAGAATTATTGCTTTCTCAAAGTGAAAAATTATTATTCACTAATTTCATTGAAAAAATCATTACGAAATAGTACACTGAATAGTAGTATAAACATTTATTTTCAGTCCCGAAATTTAAGGCAACGTACAGATTTTAATTATCTAGAATTTCATAATTTTAATCGATTCTTAGATTTGGGTGAAAGTTGAGCTATATGCGAAAAAGTTATCCTGTGTATGAATGTACTCGATTCTTGGGTCCTTTGCATTCGTCGTTGTCTTTGCTTATTTGTTTGTTTGAATTTATTTCTCAGTCATTCTTGAGCATTTGAGGGAATCAATCTCATATTGAATAAATAAATTTTTTAAAAACATGAAATTGTTTATATAAAATTAATCTTAGTACTCAGAATTTCATGCAGATACAACAAGAAATCAATAATTAATAAACTATGAATAATTGGAATATGATTAGTTAAATAATTGATTAATAATTTGTTTAATTATATTGCAGCCTCTTTCTGATCTTTGTCATACGTGTCATTATTGCTCAGTTTGATTGAAAATGCAATGAGTATTTTATTGCATAGTTCAATATTATTTTGAAAATATATACAGACGCTCAAAAAAGTATCCGAACACTATGGTTGATTACAGAATTCAGAAAAAATATCTGGCAACGTTTTTTAGAAATTTGTTGGTTGTCAGATCTTAGGTTGTCAGGCTTTGAAATTTCTAATTTCTAAAAAAAATATCTAGATAGTTTTTTAGAAAGGTTGTTAAGATCACAAATTTCTAAAAAAAAGGTTGCCAGATATTTTTACTGAATTCTATAATCAACCATGGTGTTCGGATACTTTTTTGAGCGACTGTACAAGAATTGAATCTTGTTTATTTCGTGAATTAAAAATATATGTATATTTTTATAAAGCGAACTGTATTCTAATAGCTATTCTATATGGTTAAATAAAGTAATTAAACAATTATTTTAATTCTACTTATCTAATCTGTGCTATGTTATTAACATTTAATATACTTAATTTATTTTAAAATTTGCTCCACCAATGAAGTGGATCGCCTTTTTTTTAAACTGCAGTTCAACCGATTTTATTACACAGGTATCCTGTATGATCCTCAATAATAACAATTTTCTTTTTAATTTCTTTCAGTCTCTAATACTTTCATAATTTTCCGTATCATTTGTGCTGTAATTTACGCTTTTAATTTCAAAATTCGTAATATTTTTCATTTAGTGTTTAATAAGTTTGATAATTTATATAATCCTTATCGTATTATATTAGTTCCAGTTGAAAGTCAGAAAGCGGTCAGAAAACCTAACTTTGATTTCTGGGAATTGGTATTAATTTTAAAGCTATTGACTGATGTTTCAAGGACGTGTGCTTTTACGAAAAAGACCTGAACGAGTCAAGAATAGTTTCTGTATCTCTCTGTCATATGTGCAGCATTAAAGAAAACGTGCATGTGAATAAAACTAGCACGCCTAAGAGCTTACTTGGGCTGCGGTTATCTTAGTCAGTAGCACGTCAGATTCGTAATCTGCAGTTCCCAGATTCGAGTCCCAAATATATTAGATTTGATATTTACTTCCACTAAACTCCCACCTTAACCTTTGTTAGATTTATGGGCTTGGAAATGCCGACGTCCATTGGATGGGACGTAAAGCCATGGCTCATGTACAGGGAGAGTCATACCTTGCTTATGTTAAAGAACACGCTGGATGGCCTTAATGGGAAGCTACCATCTATCTTCTAACAGCTGTCCATGTGTTCCCTTTCCAAGTTTGCGGTCCTTGTTATCTTGCCATTTTAGCCCCTTTTGTAAGCAAAACTAACACTCAGAGGTAAGTAACCCAACACAATGTAGCATCTTACATATAAAAGCTAGCACACTTAATGTAGCATTACTTTAAGAATATCAACGTGTTATTGTGTTAGGTTTCATTTCAAAAGTAGAAGTGCTAACATCAGTCTCCTCGAAATCCCATTCTCTAGTTCGGTCCACTTCTGCCATTTGCAAAGGAAATACACTGATCTTCGTCTTTATTATCCCTGTGGTAAAAGCCGCATCAACAAATGAACAAAAGACAGTCGCGTCAATTAGAACACGACCACGAAGCGGAGCATAACGAGGTCTAACACTGACCCTATTCCAATTGTGGAAGTTCTCGGAATCTCTTACCATAGCGATAATTTGGGCGCCAAAAACACGAATGTAATAAACTCACTTTGGATGAAACGTTCTGTTAGGACTGCAAATAACCATGACTATTAACAGGGTCTTGTGCAAAGCTTTAGCCGCAGTGTGTGAAGAATGCTTCGTCAGCGGACTGATGGCTATTCAAATGCTCTTTCAGAGCTCTTACGAGTACAATTATCTTTAGGGCAACATGAAGAAAAAGTAATGCAGTTCTTTCACCCTATTATCAAAATCTCAATAAGCGTGACTGTTGTAAAAGAAAGTCACCTTCGGAAATGGTACAGAGATTTACGCCAGATCCTCTTCACTAATTTTGAAGTTGTTAAGTTTCGTTACTCCCAGATTTTGTAATGAATGAATTATTTACATCTCACTATATTAATGGAGACATTTATAATTGACTGCCTATGAGGCATTCGTTACCTTCTAAATATTCTTCTATTCTATATTTCATCATTGAACGCGTTGTTATAATTATTATTAGTTTTATTTCTACGCTGGGGAGCAATATTTAAAATGATCTCTAAACTAGGTTTCTAAACGAAACTTTTTGCAATCGCATCTAGTTTATGTTTAGAAATATTAAAATAATTTCACAGATAATGAGAAATCAGTTTGCTTTGATGCCTATAATCTATTCTCTTCCGGATTAACCTACATTCATATTTGTACTTGTATGTATTTTATTGTTAGAATTTGGCTGGAAATCGTAAAGCATTGAAAAATAAAATGCAAATTTTAATTCAGCATTAAAATATAGTGATTTAATTTATTGGGTAAATAGGAATATGGGAATAAAAGTGTTACTCATTGATAGGGGAAAAATAATTCAACAAATCTATTATAGTAAGAATAGTTAACTTTTTTCTTAAAATTTTTTTTCGAATCATAAATTAAATTTCTGTTCCTTTTTATTAATCATCACACATCAAAAATATTTTTATGAACTGCTATTTCACAGTTTTTCATTTTTTTTCGTGGATACCTTTTCCTACACCATTCCAGATACATATGTTTTGTCTCCCAATATATATATAGTAACTAATTTTCTCCAACACTATTGGTTAATTAACTAATTTTCTGTTGAAATTCGATGGATCGCTTGAAATCCTCAACTCCCACTCCAATCAAGTGTAAAAATTAGGTAGTTTTAAACCCCAACTCGGGTTTTATGAGGAACAGAAATTTTAATTTCTAACGCAAAACGTGGTATTGTACAGTCGCTCAAAAAAGTATCCGAACGTTATGGTTGATTACAGAATTCAGAAAAAAATATCTGGCAACGATTTTTTTAGAAATTAGTGATCTGGCAACCTTCGTGTCACGTGACATGTGGTTGCCAGATCACTAATTTCTAAAAAAATCGTTGCCAGATATATTTTCTGAATTCTGTAATCAACCACAGCGTTCGGATACTTTTTTGAGCGACTGTACCACAGGGATGAAAAAATTAGATACTGTAGGAGGTAGGAAAAATACCACAGGGGTGGATCCATAGAAGAAATTTGCGAACAGTCAGTCAAGAATTTGGAACGTTACAGAGTGTCAAAAAGTTAAGACAAAATTGAAATAATCAAAAAAATATGAAGGAAAAAAGTGGTCTGAGGTTCAAAATCAGATTTTATTATGGGTAAGAACTCGAATTTCCAACACAATGAATACTACGGGTAAACTCGAGCGCAAAATTTCATATCTGGAGATAAAATATGTATTTTGAAAATTAATTGTGATGAATCTGTTAATAAAAAATCCTTTTCATTACCAAAACTGAGTGCGCTTCTGTTGGGCGTGTGCCATGCGAAATATACCATATTTTGTTTCCGGACGTGACTCGGAAGATACATGATGTCCTGTAGTTCATTCGCTGAAAATGAATTAGCCCTATTATTTTTATTAAATTATTTTTTCGCTAATCGTCATGTAATTCACATCACTCTGTTTGGATGAGAAATGTGGGATATCATTGTAGTTAGAACAAAATTATTTTCTCTCATAAAGAAATATACATTAACAGACGATATAATGAATCGCTTTTAATACGTCAAGTTTAATCACTACGAAATACCAAATTGAAGCAATTTATTATGTACAATATCACATTGTGCACACAGATAATTGTCCATCTCCAATATTTAGTTTAGCAAAGTATATTTTTGATTTGCAATTGAGAGTCTTATTTAACAATTATAATTAATCTCTTTTAGATTATTTGGGTTTCTAAACTAAATTTATTATATCTTTTTCGAAAAACAACTCAGCCAAGCTTGACCTTACTTCACGAAATCAGTTGTATTATTTTATCACAAAATTTGCGTATAAATACTGCTATACTTTAATGTAGGGGTTCCCAACGTGGGGTACGCGGTAAAATATTTTGGGGTACGGCGTGAGATCTCAAAAGTCGCTAGATCTGGTAACAAAGTAAAAATAACCGTTGTTTTACTATAACTATACTTTTATCTCTCTATACAAGTGGTACGCCAGCTACGTACACATTTCCAGGGGGTACATGAAGCATGAAAGGTCAAGAACCACTGCTTTAATGAATGAATAAGTAGGTTTCCTACGTTTGTTGTACGTTTAAAAACATACAAGTAAAATGTTTCAAACTGCGTATTATTTAACTATTTAAAGTTTACTACATTCTTTCCCTTACAGTTAAAATATGCACATTATTTACTTCTCACTTTATGCACAATCAAAAATCCTAAAGCAAGCAGCCTGTGGTTGGCTGGTTGCGCTGGCGGGAGACAACCTGATTGTAAGGTGGCATTCTGCCACCCTTACAAAGTGGTCCAGTTGAATGAAGAGGATGCTTGTTTGTTGGAGCCCCTGCAGTAAGTGGAGAAACTCCTCGGCGTAGTGGTTAAATGCTCTACTTTGGAAATTCACAAAAAATTAAAGTCCTTTACATATTTGAAATTCACCACCTCTTGGAAATCATAACATGACATTTTTGTCTCCTCTCCTCTGAAAAATCCTATTTCCAACGTCCATGTTAGTCAAGCAGATTTAAATGCCATATTAAAATAACACAACGTGCGAGTAAACTTCAACTGAAGTGAAAATTTGGTATTGCTAATAACAAATAACCGATTCCTGTTTCATTGATTTAGGTGCTGTCTCTTTCTACTTTCTAAAAATCAGTTTTATTACTATTTCGCATTTCTCTAATATCCTTTCTTTCGTTGGCATATGTAGAATCGGTTTTAGATATTAGCTAGATCAGGCCTGGCCAAAATACAGCCTGTCATCTCTTTTTGTGTGGCTCGCGAGCTATGATGACAAATAAATCCGTAAAAGAGATAAAGACCGTATATAGGGACAAGAAATCCAAACTGAAATTATCATTGAAATAATTAATATCAACAAATTGAATTGTTTATGTTTCACTTTAGTCTTTTTTTTTTGACTTGGTTATATAATATTTCTATAATACATTGATTATATATTTTTTGGCGGCCGGATATTCCATTTTAGTTTTTTATGCGATCCTTCAGCTAAAACTTTTGTCCAAGACTGAGCTAGATAGAGACTTCACAAGGGTTCTCCAAGTTCAAGATCCCCAACTTCAAAGATCCGTCAATACATGATTTTGATTCTGCTAGCAAAAACATAAAGAGAAAATAATGAAGAAGTTTGATATGAGGTGCAATATTTAAAATTTGCTACCCTTTTTAAACAGTAAATTCATTTTATCTGCATATAAAAATTATAAAACAAATTCGTTTGTTTCCAAAAAGAGTATACAATTATCTTAGTATTCATTATTATGATTATGTTCAATATGAGAATTTATCAGAATTTCGAATTCCTCAAAGAAAATTATTGAGTTATCTAATTTATAACTTATCTTATAATATTATTGATATGATTGATATGATCAGGATTTTTCTATCTTCATATCACAAAAATGGAATCTCCTTTTAAGGGGTCGATAATTGAGAAGCATTTTAAAACAAAATTGCCAAACGAAGCAATATTAAAAAAATATTTCAATCATTTAAACTGCTCACAATGAACAACAAAATGTTTTTTTTAATAACAGTTTCCTGTCGACCATGTCAGCTCTCATAACATTGTATAATAACAAAGAACTCCTTTTCAGCTCACTGTATGAGGTTCTTTGGAAGACTGTGAGACTAGAGCTGTGAAAGTGAGACTGTGACTAGTGTGTTTGACTAGAGCTGTGAAAACAGAACCTCGTAGAATCTTAGTTGATAATAGACAGGATTATGTCTTGCGAGATTCAAATATTGAAGAGGGGTAACAGATATCACGAATTATATTTCTTAATTCAGCATCGAACTTGGACTTTGCCCTTCATAGCTTAGGGAATTTGGCATTTCGTGAATTATCGTATTTGTATTCTACTTATGATTAAAATCACTCCTCACATTTCAGGTGTTTAACTAGAGAGCAACGTTTTCTTCGCCTTTCAGGAAATGAAATTATTGGTGATGATGGTTTCAGATTTCACAGATGATTATTACATTTTTTTAAAAAGAAGTTAAATGTGTGATCCTATTGACTTAATTGGCAACATCTCTGCATTTGATTGGTTAATCTATGCGAACTATTTGGAGTATTGCTAAAATATTCCAGGCCAGGGGAGGAAGGATAGTAAGGAAACTCTTGCTACAGAATGACCTAGGTTGATATAAAATGATTAAAACTACCGAGATGGTTTTATAACATATAATTTCACATTGTGTGCAGAAACTAAATTTATTTTTATCAGTCTTGTCTCTGTAAAATTTGGAAATATTATCTCCTTCATAATTTTCAGTGTTTTCCTCTATGTACAATTTGTGCTCTGATTTACTATGTAAATCATACCAACAAAGATGATTGCCATTACCAATCCGATGCTTATCCGAAATACTTCATGTTTTCACTCACCTTAACATCACGAAGTATGGGGTGCAATTTATTTGATGAGCAAATAAGGTTTCAAATTGTTTCGAACAGGAGTTCTCGTCTTTGGGACAGTTTTCCCTCAGAATGATTTGATATAATTACCTTACTAGCAAGAATACTTTCACAGCAAAGCAACTAGTTGGTATTTAGATCTATCTGGAAGAAGAGTACCTTGTTCGCTAGCAATTTTATTTTTCATTCTTTTAGCATCACACACTATGAAAAGTTTTTATCAATGTATTTAAAGGGAAACGAAATAACTTTA
Organism: Ryuthela nishihirai; assembly: GCA_038380435.1. Lineage (NCBI taxonomy): Eukaryota > Metazoa > Arthropoda > Arachnida > Araneae > Heptathelidae > Ryuthela > Ryuthela nishihirai. Next base: position 15,839,176 of record JAWZYU010000001.1, on the reverse strand, counting down.
AATTTATCTGGGACTTTACAATACATTTTATCAGACTAGTATCTTGTTCGCCGACATCCCATCAGGCAGATACATTTCATTGGTCTTGTGAAAGGATTTTAAAGATCAGGAATATATATGTATAAGAAGGGAAATAACTATTGACTAGAAAAATCATTTGTTTGGTCAATATTGTTTGGTATTTCTTTAGAAAATTAAGCTATTTGCAGTACTCAACAATATAAAAAAAATATAAATACCCCCTCAAGCAGCTGCTTGCCACAGAGGTCTGACAGGAGCCTGTTAGTTTATATGCCATAGTAGAAGGTCTGAGAGGATGGCAGGACCTCAGCAGAAAAATCGCACACACATACATACCTTACCCGGGGCTCGAACCCAGGTCCCGTAGATCACAAGCCAAGCGTGCTAACCACTCGGCCACGGGACGGCATACTCAACAATACTAATGACTAAATGACGATGAATGGAATGAAAACATAATTACACTAAATATAATTTTTTTGGTTTATTGAATTTGGACTGTTTTTTGCGTGTTTTGGCCAATTGTAGCTGCCACTTTGATTGCAAGATAGTTTCACGTGCTTTTCAAACTTAAAACTATTCGAAATGGTTAAAACTTCAAAATTGTATTCAAAGCGTTCTACTCACAGAAGTTTTTTTCCCCTTTTTATTATTAATGATCAACAAGAATTAGTAAACTCATTTTTTTACAGCAAATAGTAGTAGTTTCATCTGGTATTAATACTAAGCAACTATTACTAGGTTATTAAGTTTATTTTCTTTTGGATCCATCATTGAATCTTCAGTCACTCGGCCGCGCAAGGCTTCAGTTTTTCGTTGTTGTTTTTTTTCAAATCGCTCCTCGTCGTCCTCAGCTTGAACAGGTTCTACATGAGCAGCTATAACAGATGCAGAACACTTAAATCCTTTTCATGCTCATTTGTCCTCGCTCCCGCCTGCTTCTGAGCTCATCATTCCTGTAAGAAGGGCTGACTTGTAGGTCAGTGTCCCCATGCCGCGACATGCTTCCGGATTGCAATGTCTCTAGGTCACGGCTACGACGCCACATCCCGGAATAGGGTCAACTGGCTTAAACTGTCTTCGGTTCTGCTTGGCGGAGTCTCCTGAATACGATGCTCGTGGCCGATAATAACGATTAGGCTAATCGTTGGGGCTTTTTTTGGTCAGCTTGCGGGGAACTCTTAAAGTTAAACACGAGCTACGTGTTCGAATGAGATGTTCCGAATGCCGAATCATGCAATTAAGGGATTAAGGAAAGAATACCAAAGTAGTCTTCTCTCAATTGTAGCAGCTGCTAAAATGTTATTGAAAATGGACAAACCTAGCGAAAAGGGTTAAGTTTTTGAACGTTTTATTTTTTGACTGATATTTCTGAACGTTTTGGGAATACAGAATACTGTACTCGTTTTGCTCAAAGGCATTCAACTGAATTTTCAAGCAGGTCAATTCATAACTCATTCTTTAATAAAAAAAGGTTGATGTTTTCACTTTTTCATCTGTCTGTCAATTTGTAGACATTCAATATTTTGTTTGTTTTGAGAGAAAAATTAAAAAATCTTTTTGAGTTTGATAGGTATTAATGAACTATTATGATTCCAATATATAATATTTTATATTGGAAAACAATATATAATATTATATATTGGAAAATTCCTGCAACTGCGAAAAATGCTAGAAATTCAAAATTTTGGTGGAAGAGTGTGGTGGTTAAGAGGATTACATTGGGAGAAATAATTTGCCCTCTTACCACCAGGGTTATGGGGAATAGCTTTTTTTTAAAGGAAAGAATGAAACTTTCTCTTTGTGTTATATATGTACTAATAAAATATTACTATTGTCAATTTTCTGAGGTTTCAATTACTTCGAATTTCCACTGTTAGAGAGTGCTAAAGAAGGAAAGAAAAGAACACTCTTCTCTCTGAAAACGAACATCCTATATTTTCCGGAGACTATATACTATTCTTCTTGCATTATGTTATTGCTATTATTATTATTGCGTTATATTATTGTTATGTTGTGCTGTGAAAGCTGTACCCACAACACAATGGGAGGAAAAAAAAGATAAACAATGTCTAGAGATGAAAAAAAAATAGTTTGCAACAATTAGATTTATATATTATGTTTATAAATCTAAAACCTATTCTATTATATTTAATGCTCTTTTAGCTACTGTCTATTTTCTATATCGTGTTTGAAAAACAAATATTAGGTAACATGGAACACAATTATTTTTCCTTTTATATATATTTCAGTGATGCAAACCACAGGTTACAAAATTTGCCCTCATTTGAGTTCGCTTGCTCTAATTAATACAAATATTAAAATGAAGTTAAAATAGTGGATTTCAGAAGAAACGTTTGTATTTCGCTATAAATAAATCATTTAGTTTGATTTATTTACATAATACAAACGGTCCAATTTTGCGTCTTCGAGTATTATTGCTTTTGTAATCGAATTTACTCGTAGTTCTCAGTCATACTAATATTTATATCTCTCAGCCACTAACTGGTGTAGTGAAAGAGTAAATCCATCTTAACATGTAAAGCGGACTTCAATCTAGATAATTTACGTATTAGAAATGCGAAGTTTCGAATGCGAAAAGTTTGGCGCCAAGCGTATTTAGATCTATAATTTCATTAACAACTCTCCACACATACCACTACATTCTAAGGGTAGGCCTGTTACGGCAGCACCTCAGAAATCTCGGAAGCTTTTCGAGGGATCATTCCCGACTCACGGAAGCTAGGAACCCCATCCATCACCACAAGAGGGTGAGAACTAAGAGGGACCACCCCACCAAATTTGGAACCGATCGTTCAAATAGCAGCGGACCCACGGGGAAACTGGCAATTTCTCCGACCGATGATGCCACACGTGTTAGCCCTCTCGGCATTTCGCCTATTATATAATATGATAGTTGATACCGAATGACATACTCAAACAACACACAGAATTTGTCTTATAAATTGTTATATTGTCTTTCAGGTGTATTTTATAACAATGATTAAAATATGGTTTGCCTTCTAATTTTTTTTTCATTGTGCTTTCAAAAGAGTGAGACGACCTCTCTCCCTGAATTGAAACCGGAGGGTCTGGTGTCCATTGTACAGTCGCTCAAAAAAGTATCCAAACACCATGGTTGATTACAGAATTCAAGAAAAATATCCGGCAACGATTTTTTTTTACAAATTAGTAATTTGCCACCCTTCGTATCACGTGACACGAAGGTTGCCGGATCACTGATTTGTAAGAAAAATCGTTGCCAGATATTTTTTCTGAAATCTGTAATCAACCATGGTGTTCGGATACTTTTTTGAGCGACTGTACTCCCGTACTCAGCTCTTATGAATGGCTTTAATTAGGCAAGGTAAACAGCAGCTAAATGCATACCATCGTTCACATAAAGGAATAGTAAAAAGAAAACATTTTATTAGGAGAAATCCAAATTATTCCCCACTCAGTCTGTTTAGATATCTGTTGCTCCATCTCACGTATTATGACTTGAAATGATTTTTTTTTTATATATTTATCCGAACATGAAATACGTGGGCTGTTAATGAAATAAACTTTTATTATAAATAATCGAGTTTTTTCCTTTTTTGTTCTGGATGGAGTGGTTCCTAACCTTTTTGAGTCCAGTGCTCCCTTTAGCCGTTCTAACGCCCCCCCCCCCTCTTTCAAGATCTACTCCCCCTTCATGAATTTGAAAACATTTTTTCAACACATAAATATAAATCAGTAGCATGTTCCTTGTAAGAATCATATAAAAACATGTCTCTTTTAATTACCATATAGTAAAAATATCTATGTATACATTATCTGTTACCATTAGTAAGATTTAATATCACAGCAGCTCATAATTACAAAATTTTAAACACTATTATGATGTAGGTCGACGTGTGTAAAGAGGAAAAATTGTCTTAAGCCGGGTGGGATCTGAACCCACGTCCTCCTGATAATTTTTTCTCTACACCCACGCTGACGTACAGCATAATAGTGTTCAAAACTTTGCAACAATATCTTGTTTATAAGTATCACACAGAAAACTAGCTCTTGTGTGTAAATACATATGTCTCATGTAAGTAAATTAAATATAACAAAGGCAAATACTAAAAATCTCTTATGAAAAAAAAAATTTCTAATGAGGGGAAACAGAATTTGATTCTCTTTTAAGAGGCAAGAGAATAAAAACCAGAAAACTTGATTCTTTATCGAAAGCCGTATTTTTATTTAATATGATAGGCATGTTGTTTATGTGCGGGCCTGAAATACAGATCATCGGAAATTTCATTCGGTTTGCACGACAAGTATCGTCGACTTCTCAACTGTTCTTGCCGTGCGACTTCCCCTTCACGTGTTGTGACAACTAATCCTTCAGATTTTGCCCCCTGGATATTAAATCGGTTAAGAGCGTTGAACGAGAACTGGCTCAGTAATGGATACAGAGCAAATCTGGTTCGTGAGGCCTGAGGCCTCGTGTGTAACAACCGATACCAGTTGTTTACGATATGCCCTTCCAAAAGATACTCATGGCCACGAACAAAAAGAACAACTGTGAGAACTTCGTTTCGACTGCTGTCACCTATACATCAAGATGAGGAAGACCTAATGGCACGTGAATCCCGGAATAACAAAGTGACCTCTAGGGAGAAGGGAACAAGTTCAAGGACGTCTTTCCATCGAAAATTCGTAAGGGAGACGATAATGCAAAGGGAAGAAATAACACAACAGACGTTGAGCAATTCGTGTGACACGAAGGCGATGACCTATCGAGTTCTTGACGGCTCCAGCAAGTCTAATTCAGTTGTGGATCCTGAGGCAAATGAAGGTCATGTGAGCCGTGCCGTAGATATGGCATTCGCCCGTGTCGAGTGTCCACATATCACCTCCTTCTTGTCTTGCTACACAATTCGGGGGATGATCAGAGAATGATGCTTCCGCGTTCTTGGGAGGCAAAGATTGCTATGGCAATAAAAATGCAGAGGTGTTCTAGTTCCTTTGATGTTAAATGAAAGTTACAAGGTGGATTTATTTATTTTTCCATTATGAATGGTAGCATTAGATGCATTGAGTAATACGTTTTTTTAAGGGATCGGATAAGTAATATTCTGATAATTATTTTTATTTTCGTTATACGAGTGTTAAATGAAAACAGCGCTTTTTACGTAACGCGGTGCGCAACATAGCATTATATTACATTGCAGTTATTTTTATAGAAACCTTATACACTGCCTGGTCAAACTGTTATGAATGCATAGCTGCTACTTTTCGTATCGTACAGTTCCCGAAATTTTCAATTCTCTGAACATAGTTCTCATTGAAATGTATTTTGAAGTGCTGCTAGCTGTCATCTCTCTCAGATGATAAACTGTAGCAGATGCTTTGAGGTACAATCCGTGCCAATAAACGTTGTATCTATCTATTAGAAGTTTTTTCTTCCCCATTTGATTATGATACGATTGACAGATGTTTCTTGATACCTTTGCCACTCTCCTTACACTTGGGATATTGTTCCCCGTGATTCTCCCCTGAGTTCCATCACCTCCATTACGGATGATAGGGGACTCATTGCACTCCAACGATTAGCCCCCTTTCAAAGTCAATCAGATCATCCATTTTACCAATGTCGCTCTTGACTTTACTTTCCCCCATACCTTTATGGCTTTTATAGGATTTCGTAGTGAAGTAAAATACTTAAGTCAGTAAGAAATTGTTTGACATTGTATGCTTCTTATATATAAAAAGCAATGAATCATAGCAAAATCGCTTTCAAAAGGAAGGATTTCAGCAATCTCAAAAATTTTGTATTATATATCTTTCAGAAACATTTAAACGTTAATTTCGTGAAAATATTATTTTTAAATTTTTGATTAGGTATTAGGCTTCAATATCTTTTTTAATTACCTAGTGTTTCTGAATTTTAATATAAGAAACAATTTCTTTTTAACTCCTGCACTACAAAGAGGAATATTTATCTGGTCTAAATTCGGTTCTCTTAGAAATTAAAACACCTCTCTCAGATATGTGTTTAAAAACTTAAAATATTGCCAATTCCTTCTTGACAGTTTTTTAAATCCAAACTGATCAAATTTGATTTGTCCATTTGTTTATAATAATAAACGCATAGTTTCGTTTATATGGCAGCAGCTAAGATTCAGTTTACTCACCTTTTCAGCAATATTCATTGCACCCAAATGGCAATGATTTCCAGACTTCCTGTGAAGGCGCAGTCTCAGTTTAGCAAAAGTGGTTATCCCTTCCTATCTCTTACCCCCAAAAAAATGTGCAGTGGCAAGAAACATCAATTGTTGAGACGTTGCAACTCAGAATACAGTGACAATATTACCAATTGCGAAGAACCAACAGCTCTACGGTTTGGATGTTGAACTTCAAATCGTATAGGAAATGAAGTGACTGAAGTATTCTTTTAATTGAATGGAGCATTTTGGTAGCTGCTAAGGTTGTGTTCCTAAAAGCATTGCACGAAATAAAAAATATGATCTGTGATATTTTGAGGATTATATTTAATTCAATTTTTACCACAAAACTTTCCTAAAATACACCGAAGAGCCAAAACATTACGACAACCTACCTAATATGATGTTGGTCCTCCACGTGCCGCCAAAATTGCTCTTACCCCGCGAGGACGCTATGAGATTTCTAAAGGTGTCTTGTGCCATCTGCTACCAACACGTTACCAGCAGATCCTTTAACTTGTGTAAGCTACGTGGTTGAGTGGCCTCAGATTAGGATATACTGTTCCAACACAAACCACAGATGCTCGATTGGATTGATGTCTGAGGAATTTGTGGGCCAGGGCCTGGAAGTCTTCCTCGTGTTCTGCGAACCATTCTCGAACAATCCGGGTAGTATGACATGGCGCAATATTCTGCTGAAAGAAGGCACTACTAGAGGGATATACCGTTGCAATGAAAGGATGTACCTGGTCTGCAATGATGTTTAGGTAGGTTGTAGACATCATAGTTTCCTGCACATGAATGAGTGGACCCGGGATTTCCCAGCAGAATATTGCCAATAGCATTACACTTCCTCCACTGGCTTGTTTTCATTCCACAGTGCATCCTGGTGTCAACACTTCCCCAAGTAAACGACGCACATGTACCCGGCCGTTCACATGGTATACCAGGAAACGAGATTCATCGGACCAGACGACCTTCTTCCAATCATTCAAGGTCTAGTTTTTATGCCTACGTGACCATTGTAGGCGCTTTCAACGGTGAACCGAGGTTAACATGAGCATTCGGAGCGGCCTGCAGCTACGCAGCCCCATTTTCAGCAGGGTTCGATGCACTGTGTGTTGTGACACATTACTCCCGTCACCAGCAATCATATTACGAGAGAGTTGCGCCATAGTATCCCTTCTGTTGGCTCGTACCATATGAATCTCTTTTGTTGCGATCTTATGCAACCACGGCAATTCCCGGTTCCGCTTGTACAGCACTACCTGGTTATGAAAAGCCATGACCATCTAGAGCCGGGGGCAAGGAATACGAGATAGCCTTCGCTCACCTCTAGCAGTGATTAGCTGTGGTCGTCGATTTTGCCTCCTCAGACGACTTTTTGAAGGTATTAACCACCGCTGACCATGAACATCCCACAATCCTTGTCGTCTCGGAAATGATCTCACCCAGTCGTCTGATTATTACAATTTGGCCTTTGTCAAACTCACTTACGTCCGCTGCCTTTCCCATCTGAAGAACAAGAATAACACTAATTAACAGAGCTCAGTATCAGGTGTTATTTATACGGTTTCATGACCTTCACACGCGCCATCGTTACCTGCAATTGCTACGATTTGCATAAAGACGCGCTGATCATAATATTTTGGCTCTTCGATGTATCTATCACCACTCCCTGATCAATTAGTCGCATCCCACATTTTGTAAACTACTGCCTATAATAAGAAACTATCAGAAAAGAATCTGTTTTCTAACAATAGAGAACTTTTAAATAAAGCATATTTTGAATATTGTTTTCAACATGAAAGCTTGTAATATGTTTATAATTAATAAAGAAATTTCTTTATTTTTCATTTCAGTTTTTTTTTTGTATGCTATTATTTTCATTTTGATTATTTTTATTCTTTTTTCAGCGAAGGATGTTTGAGTCCAAATAAAATAATATCATGTTACAAAAAAATACTGACGAAATTAGAGATGCAGCAAATGAATTTAACACTTATTTTGTCGATTTACCTAGCAAAATACTTAATCACAAACCTACTAAATATGAATGTTATAAAAATTATTATAAAACAGATAGCTCTTTCTTTTTTTCTCGTTTTTTACTCGAATTAGATAAGACCATTACAAATCTAATAGAAGGCAAATGTCCAGGAATCGATGAAATTTCAGTAACTACAGTAAAAAAATGTAAAAATTTCATTATTCAGCCGTAAGTCTATATCTTTAACCTTTTTTTTCAAACTGGGATTTTTCCAGACGATCTCAAAACCTCTATTGTACTTCCAATTTACAAGAAGGGAAATAAAAACTGCCTTTCAAACTACAGACCGATCTCGCTTTTGCCTTTTTTTTCCCAAAATATTTGAAAAACTGGTAAAATTCAGAGTATTGAGTTATTTAATAAAATAATTTTTTTTTCGTCAAATCTGTTTAGCTTCACTGAGGGTAAGGGTTGATCATGCATTATTGTCATTTACTAATTTTATTTATAAATCAATTGACCAAAGAAATTTAACTCTATCAGTTTTTCTAGACCTTGAAAAAGCTTTTGACACCGTAACACATTCATTGCCTTTGAAAAAACTGGAGAATTTGGGTATGAGAGGGATTGCTCTAGAATGGTTTATCAGTTACTTAGCAAATAGAACTCAATCAGTTAAATTAAAAAAACTGCCTCAGCAATCCTAAACAAATAAATATGCATTCTGCAGGGCTCTGTTCTTGGCCCACTATTGTTTAATGTTTATATTAATGACCTCTGTGAAATGAACATTAATTGAAATATTACAATCTTTGCAGATGACACTGCATTAACGTTTAGTAACCAAACTAATACAGATTTATTGTCCAATGTCAAAAATGTTCTTGAGAAAGTTAATATGTGGTTAGAAAATAATAATCTCTCTATTAATAAGAATAAAACTAAATTTGTTTTCTACAAGTTGAAAAATAACCAAAATGCTGCGAATACTTTTGTCATTCAACTGCATTCACCTCAATGCTATAAAAATATTGATTACCGTTGTGATCACATAGAACAGGTTGAGAGCATTAAATGTTTAGGTATTTTCATAGATAATAATTTAAAATGGAGAAACATATTGACTACATCACAGGTAAAACACGTTACAAACTACTCAAATTACACCACTTGAAATACAAAGTTAATCTTAATATGCTGCGAACATTGTATTTCTCAACTGCAAGCTGCATTTCAATACGGTATAGTTTCTTGGGGTGGAACTTATGCCTCGGTTTTTAAACCTCTGGTGTCTCTGCAAAACAAAGTTATTAAATTAATTGCAAAAAATAACCCTGATGTTTTAAGCAATTTCAGTCGTTACTCTATGCTAAAAATTCTACCAATTAGATATACATTTATTTTTAGAGTGATGATATTTTTTAAGCAAAATTGCTTTAATTTTCACATTCACCCTGATTTATACAACTTCAGAGAGAAAGATCCAAAATACTTAGTTCCTTTGACCAAAAAAGAAATTGCTCATAAGCATTATTCGCACCTAAAAACTTCAATTAATTGTCTCTTGAAATTAGAAGTGAAAAAAATTTTAATATGTTTAAGCCGAATTTAAAAAGCTTTCTCTTTTCTTTGGAAGATGTTGCACCTATGTTAAATAATCAAGTGTAAAGTAAAAATGCATTGTACATATATCGGAAAAATGACACATATTGTTTGTAATCTTTGTATTGAGTAAGTCGTTATTGATTTTTGTATTAATTTCCTTTAGTGGCCTAGACAAACCATGTGGTTTTTGAGTTCACTCATAATTTTCTATGTTATAAGCTGTATATGATGATGAAATAAAATTGATTGATTGATTGATTGATTATTAGATGAGCCAAACTAATTCTGGACTGAAAGGAGTAGTACACTGAAGACAGACGAAATTCAGAATGGTCTTTTTGGCCGAGTGGTTAGAGCGTTTGGCCACTGATCTACGGGACCTGGGTTCGAGCCCCGGGTAAGGCATGGATGTTCGTGTTGTTTTCTGCTGAGGTCCTGCCATCCTCTCAGATCTTCTACTGTGGCATATAAACTGACAGGCTCCTGTCAGACCTCTGTGGCAAGCAGCTGCTTGAGGGGGTATTTTATTTTTTTATAATGAATTGAACTTCATACTGATCATTGATGTGGATTATTGTCAATATACTACTACATAAATAAGATTTCTGCGAAGGAAGATATATCATCAAAAAAGAAAACAGTCTATTTCTGACATGAAATTGAATTTATGGACTTTTTTTTTTGCTTCAAACAGAAAACCTTCTTCACATTTAATTTCTTCACATAAATTATAAACAGAAGAATTTCTTTACATTGATGAGAGAAATATGAATAAAATGAGTTTGAAGCACATAGGAAGTGGAAAAGATAACCAAGATCAGCGATTTAAACGCCCCAGACATCTGAATCTTTGAGAGTTTGAATCGCAACAAAAAAAAGACGTCGATAAATCAGAACCCATGTTAAAAATATTATGTAATCACAAAGAGCCATTGGAGCTTTACATCGAGTATATGCATATTCGTGACCGTAACGTATTCCAAGTTTTTATTGACGAGGTACATGGCTGTCACCAAGTTCTTTACCTCTTCGTCGTCAGTCAAAAATAATCACTGCGATACTCTATTAATACTCTTTTTGTCACCCAAAAAACTTTGTTTCCCGCAACGACTACCTCCTACACTTCCTGAGAAAAAAATGCGTGAATTTATGGGAAAAAAATGCAAAACTCAATTGTCATCCGTAGGAACTCAACCAGTCAAACACATCTATATATACAGGGTGAATCTGAAAAAGTGGGCAAAACTTTACGGGATGGCAGAACACAGCTATACGAGCAATATTCGTCATAGAATGTATGGTCGGAACGCAAGCGGTGAGAAGTTAAAAGGTAGTTTTCCACTGTCACATTTAAAGAATGAACACAAGAAGGAGATACTTCAGAAAACATTTTATTAACAGGAATGTAATTGAGGTACATGCTCAAAGAAATTGCTCAAAAGAGCTGCCGCCAGCTGTAATGCAGGCTTCACACCTGCGGGATAGGGACCGACGCACATTTGCGAAGACACTTGGGTGCGAGGACCGACCCTTTTATACCATTTCCAACGCCACCTAGCGGTTCGCCGTTTGCGTTCCGACCATACATTCTATGACGAATATTGCTCGTATAGCTGCGTTCTACCACCCCGTAAAGTTTTGCCCACTTTTTCAGATTCACCCTGTATATGTGTTCTGCCTAGACCTAAAGCAGTCAAATAAATTTTTATTTATATAAGTTATTTCGGCAAAAATCGATTTTCGATCTTAGGTAAAAAGTGATTTGCATATTATTGAAACCGTATTTGTTTGACAATACCAGTTGTTTTAGTTTCAGTACCTGCGACTTAATTTCATAACGAATTGTTTTTCATTCAAGGAGCTACGCATTATAAAAAAAGAAGTTAACAAATTTTACTTTATGGTATTCTTTAATGGTTGCATTCTGAAATAAACCTTCTCAACTGCTACACCAGTAATCTAACGTATTGAAATAAGTTGTTTTACAAATGATTATTTTTAATCTGAATTGTTTTTTTATTTCTGATTTCTTATTTCTGTTCCTTTCTTTGTTCCCTGATTTAAAAAATTCGGTAAAGATGTGAAAGAACATGCGCCGAGGATTTGAAATAATCCATCAACATTAATTATATTGTGATTTTATTTCCTTTTATTTCTAACCATTATGAAAAATATAATATTTTGAAATGTAGCAAAATTTGTCTAATCCGCCATTTTGTGAACAGGCGCTTCTCGTGAATCGTAATCAGGAAATTTGCAACATACAGGGGTTTATCAAAGTAATGGAAAGACCTATGGCGACTGGAGTACAACGCAATGCTCCGTATGCATATCACAGGGACGACATCAGAAGTACGATGTCGGCTATCACGTAGCAGTGCCATAGGCGCAGATGAAATAGTTGTTGTGGTGTAATTGTCGACAATGTCAGATCTCAGTGACCTACAAAAAGGCAAGATAATTGGTGTGCGTCTTGCAGGAGATTCAATAGCCAGAACGGCGGAAATAGTTGGTGTAACACCATAAACTGTATCGAAGATTATGATTACCTATCTAAAAGGATAGGGCGTTGTCTCCAAACATGCAAATTGTGGACGTCATACGAAGTTGTCAGATAGGGATAGGTGAACGTTGGCATGGATTGTACAACGGAAGCACAAAACCACGACACCGCAAATAGCAGCAGAGTTGAACATCAGTCGGAATAATCCCGTTTCCGTCAAAACAGTTCGTCGGGAACTTCATCGTATCGGCATTTATGGCCGTGCTGCAATCCACAAATCTCTGATTACCAACACCAATGCAACAAAACGTGTAAGGTGGTGCAAAGCACATAAAAACTGGGATGCTAAAGACTGGCAACGTGTCATCTGGTCTGATTAATCGTGCTACACATTGTTTCCCAACCATTGGTAGGGTGTACGCCTGGCAAAAACCTGCACAAGTATACCATCCCGACTGTTTGGTTCCAACTGTGAAGTATAGAGGTGGATCCCTGATGCTGTTGGGCGCCATATCATGGCATTCCTTAGGGGCAGGGGCGGGGGGTGGCTCAGTCGGTAGAGCGCCAGGCTCGTAATCTGTTGTTCCCAGGTTCGAGTCCCAGCTGGGTCTGCGTTGAGATTTATCTCCGCAAAATTCCCCGCCCTGCCCACGGTCAGTAGGGGACACCGATGGGCTTGGAAAGACCGCCGTCCGTCGGATGGGACGTTAAGCCGTGGCCCCGTGTGTGGGAGAGCCATACCCTGTGTCGTGGGATCGTATCCCACCCGGCTCAAGACAATTTTTCCTCTAAAACAATTGGATCGACGTAAGAGTGATGCTTTCTTAGTCTGTGAACCAGATAAGTCGAGTCTATTCAAATTTAAACATTGTTTGAAATCGAGATATTGATATATTTCATTGTGATCCTTATCTGCTATCCATATTTGAAAACATAAGAAATTATTATTAGAAGTTACAGAGTTTATTTTTAAGTTATAGAGCTTCGACGTTAGCTTCTCATTGACATAACATAGGGTTGTTCCTTGAATTATGGAAACCAGTGTATACATGTAAGGATAGTTAAGATGAAAAGTGGACAAGTCAGAAATAATGTATAAATGATTTATTTATCTATAAATATTGTCCATGCTGTTGAAGCATTTGTCCCAACGCGAAGTTAGAAATATGATACCCCATTGGTAAACGATTTTGGCTATTGTTTGAGGAATTCGGTGGCTGTGTGCGGCATATCTTTGTTCAACTCGAACTTACTTTCATATGATGGTAGTCTCCCTGATGATGCAGCGCTTTATCTGATGTATTCTCCCTGATGATGCATGCTCCTGGCATGATTCTGAGAGATTTGAGTTCGAGTCCCACTCAGGGCACCCAATTTTGTTCAACTCAAACTTACTTTCATATGATGGTAGTCTCCCTGATGATGCAGCGCTTTATCTGATGTATTCTCCCTGATGAAGCATGCTCCTGGCATGATTCTGAGAGACTTGAGTTCGAGTCCCACTCAGGGCACCCAATTTTTTTTTCAAGTGTTAGTTTCATAACTTTTTTTAGAAGACTGAAAAATGTAAAAATCACTTAGTGACAGGTCAGGTTATTTGAATGGCCCTTATATATCACCAGTGGTCCCGTGGCCGAGTGGTTACCGCGCTTGACTACTGATCTAAGGGACCTTGGTTCCAGCCACGGGTAAGGCGTGGACGTTTGTGTTGTTTTTCTGTTGAGGTCCCGCCATCTTCTCAGACCTTCTGTGGCGTATAAATTGACAGTCTCCTGTCAGACCTCTGTGGCAAGCAGCTGCTTGAAGTAGTATTAAATTTTTTATATATCACTATGTTTAAAGGGAGAAACATCTATCATGAACTTGACATTTACAGAAAGTCCTTTTTAGAGCCAATCAGCCACTGAATCTTTACACAGTTCATCGAGAAAAATTACGGTTCTCCTAGATTTATTGTGTTTATCAGACACGTAACCAGAGCGGCAGCTCTTGAAGCCTTTCACTTCCCCCCAATAAATTCTAAGATTGTAAAAATGTAATTTTGTGAATTTAATTGATTTTAATACATTTATTATTTTGTTACATATAATTATAAACTATACCAATAATATATAAAAGTTCTGCACTTATATCGAACATTTCCTTCCATTGCCATTCTTTTCAATGTTCCCTCATCTCCCGTGGAGTTTTGATTCAGTCTCGTCTAAAGTAATTAAGTTAGTAGTAAAGTTACGTACCTGGTAAACACAGTAACTCTAGGAGAACCTAACTTATAAATATTTCAGACGTATAACATCAGACTGCCTTGAGAATTTTTTCCACTCTGTCCCCGTTTAGAAGGGAGATATTGACGAGCTTGGAAAGGCCAGACATCTTTCAACGTCGAAGGCGACATTAAGCTGCGGCTCAGTAGGAAAACCGTAATTTGTACGCAATAGACATATGCACTGCCCCTCGATTTACACGGTACTTGATTTGCATGGTTTCGGATTTACACAGTCGAAAAATGCAACCAATTTCGATTTACACGATGATAGACTTGGCTTTACAAGACACAGATTGAGGTTTTTTAATGAATGTGGATATAATACATATTACGAAATAGCAATCATTCATTAAAATTATATTCTTGCCATTGTAATACAATCGAAATCGCAACATCTCACTGTCAATGAAATGGTAAGGTCAATGAAATGGTAAGCTTCGAAAAAACAATGATATACAACTATTTGGACTTAAGTTTTCAGAGTAGTAAAAATCATGTTTTATCTCGTTTTTTATGAACGACTTTAACTTTGCATACCACAGCATTATATAAGCTAAACAGAGCTGATTCGTAATTAAACTGTTTCGTAAAATATCGTATAAATATTATTTTTGCAAAATAAAGCACTAAGCGTTGGTACAATTGCTAATTTCCAATTTATATTCTTTTCACAGTTTTCCATCTTTCAAATTTCGTCTACAAATTCGATAGTGTACGTCTACATTAACGTTGAATATTTTTTTCGTGATCATGTATGAGAATATGAGAAATTAATCTAAGCTTACCTGAATTAGTGACAATAAGATAAAAAAATGTTATATTAATGCTTTGTTTTTTTCTGCTGTGAACTGAAATTTGAGATAAACATGCATAAACAAAACTTTTAGTGTACGTTTTATTCATAACAAGGTTTTTTCGAAACCTATCCCCCTTTTTTCTATGAGTTGTTGGTTACAATTTCCACGGTAATTTCCCTGAACCTATCTACTGTGTAAATCTATAGATGGGTTTGTAACAAATTGAACACAATAGAACTAAAAATTCTAAGGGCTGTTCCTTCCCCTACTCAGATGTGACTACTGATGTTCTTGACATGAACATGATTTCTATTTGGCTCGCGGTAACAATGCAACTGTTGGGTCGTGGTTTGAGTCCCCGGATGGTATGGTTGCGTGTTTGTGTACATGTTCGTATGTTGCATGAACCAGGACAAATCTGATTGAGCTTCTAGGTTATCTGCGTCTTTTTTTAATAAAAATCACAAATTCGAATTAATTAATAAAATTTGTTATAATTTAAGAAACAAAATATTTAATTAAATGCAAAAAATAATAGATAGAACAATAGTCGATAGTTACAGTGTTTAATAATTGTAAATACGATAATGCAGGGGTGGGCAAATAGCGGCCCGCGGGCCACATTCGGCCCGCTAAAAGTTTTTTGTGGCCCGCCAAGACAGTCAGAAAAATCCGCCTTGAACCGAGATTTCCTTCCCGTGCGCGACCGAAGATTCGTCTCGTATTTTCCACTAGGACGGCCACGTCAATACGCATGCGCAGTGTAGATACGAAAACAATTGCCCACCCCTGCAATAATGCGATATAATTAGCATCATGTCGGTTCTTTTCAAAATCTATTTAACATCACTTTCTGCTAGTGTATCTCTTTTTTTTACTGGATTTCAAAACATTCCCAAATTAAGGGAATATTTTCATTGTACAACACTAATCCTAGCTAATCTCTCTTTAAATAGCGTTATGTCTGATATTTCACTAACTGGTGTCTTCTTTTATGTAGGTGCTCGCAGTGAGCTTATGGGCCTTGTTCTGTGCCAGAGGTCTTGCTGAAATCGCCGAGAGTCAACCTGACAGTGACATGGCAGAGTACAGGCAAGGAGGAGTGGGGCAACAGTATCTCAGCAGCTATCCTGGTGTTGGTCTGTATGGCAACGGATATCAGTACCTTGGCAACAGTGCAGGTTCCGGTAACTACGGCAACATGTTGCGTCAACTCTACAGACCGTCCTCTTTTGGACTGACAGACAAAGTTCGCAACTGGGTGAAGTCTTTCCTCAACAGGCGACAGTATGTGAAGCCTTATTACACCCCAGCTCTTACAGGCCTTGGCTACAGTGCGGACGACTTGAGCGGCAAGCCCGTTTACGTGGGCGCTTCCAGCTATAAGCCAGTGTCTGTACCTCTCCGTCAGATACAGAAGTACTACAAGCCATTTTATTCAACCTCCGACGGAGCCCAGAATCAATTCGTAGCCACAGCGCAGAGAGGAATACCCGGTGCTGCAGTAAGTGGTAATGGCGTCGGTAGCTACGGCAGCTACAGTCCCACCAGCTATAGTGCTAACAGCGGAAGCGCCGCAAGCGGACTGTACGGTGCAGGCGGTGCCAGCAGTACTGGAGGAAGCAGCAACAGTTATGTACCCAACAGTTCCGTAGAATCAGCAGCAAGTTACAATCTGGAGTCAGCAGCCAGCTACCCACTGGAATCCGCTGGGAGCTATAATCTGGAGTCTGCGGGAAGTTATCCCGTAGAGTCGGCCTATTCAATGTCGTTCCAGAGACCGCAATCATCCAATTATAACGCAGCCTACGAAAAAGCTGGATTTCAACCGGTGGCTTTTGGAGGCAGCAGTAGTGGAAGCAGCTACAAAAACAACCCATCCTTATATTCTGTCGAAAAGTCGGCTTAAAAACTGAACAGAAACATTTATCTGAAAACTTTTAAACTCATTTTTAAAACACTGAGCTACTGTAGATAGAAAGGACGAAAAAACTCAACTTTTATTTTTTTCACCCAACTTATTAATGTCAAGTGTGATATGTAGTCCGTACAAATGTGATGATCTGTTTGGAAGATAAAGCGTAAAATCTCTAAAATTAATTTTATAGCATAACTCCCAAAGGAAAAGCAATAACCTCTGGAGGTCTTTTCATTATACTATGTTGTTTTTCTTTGGCAAAACGCATTTTCAAATGCGTAGGAGGTATTCCAATATCCACCACTACGTGCTTAGCTAATGAATATTATATAACCTTACATTAATGATGGCACCGAAGAGGAGATGCCAAAATAATAACATTGCGCTTCTTTTGGGAGTTGAACTAGATAATGCCATAAAAATCCCATCGTGCACTTTATCTAAATCTACTTCTTCTCATTTCGGATTAAAGTTTCCCTTCTGAAATCACTCATCTTCATTCTTTGACCATTTGTTTATTTTTTTGCATTTCAACATTTCTGTTTGATTTCTATTTTTGCATTTTACGTGCAAATATTCAGTAAACAAAACGTTGTTACAAGTGCCAATAACAATGCTGCTGTTTATTGAATAAGATCAGCAAGAATGAAACATCTGCATTTATCGGTTAAATGGTTTTCTAAAGACTGATGAAATCAGTCATCACATTTTAATCCAGTATTCGCGTTTAATTCAGCTTTTAGAACTTTCCTGCATTTCTGTTATTATCATCCAATGTCAGAATAAAGTAGAGAATGCAAAGAAAGCCCAATTCTCCATTTCAATATCTTGGTGCAAATAGAGTATTATATACTGCCCATTACTGTTTAAATATAAAGCAATCTTTAACATTTTTAAAAGTTTCTATATTGCTGCCTTCTTGTTTCCTAAATCAAAATCTTATTTCCTTTCTTTGATTAAATTGCCGCATAAATCTCTCTATGCACAATATTTATAAACACTTTGCACACTGCTGTGCAGCCTGCTTCGTGGGTAGCCCGCAAAAGCATCGATTAACTAGAGCAGCTGGGCTGTTCTTAACTGCTGTGTCTGAGCTGGACTTGGTAGAGCTATGATTTGATCCCATCGTCATGTGACGTTTATAAGTACAGCCTTTAAATGCCAACCAGTTTGCGTTGTATTTATTGCTATGCATTTTAGGCAGTACCAGGTACCTCGATGAAGAGGAGTGGTTGCGTTCCATTTCATTATCCTCAATCACAGCTACATTGTATGTAGCTCGATTACATTTTGGTTGTGGTAATTTATATCGTTTTATGTATGTGTCTGTATGACGTAATGTAAGTGATAATGTACACTTTTTTCAAGAAATAAACTATTTTGCAAAACTCTGAAAAGTTTCTTTTTCATTTTTTTTTTGTAGAGTATTGGAGTGTTGGAACAATAACGAAAAATCATGAATAATTGGTTTTGCAGATAATGTTTTGCTCTATGTTTTTAATCTTTACTGAAATTGCACAGAACATTTCGGGTGGTAACTAATCAAAAGAATATAAAGCCATAGGAAGTAATTTTAACCGTCTGCGTCCCGAAATTATCAGGTCCGCCTAATAATATTTGGAGCATGATGTTATTGTTATTCGGACTTAAACTTCTTTCGCCCAAAAAAAAACGCAAAAATATAACTAATATGAAAAACATAAATAAGTTTCATTTATTTTTTAATTGTAAATATATTGCATATTCTCATATGAGAAACAATATTCGAAAGTGTACTTTACTTAACAGTTTTATATTGATTCAAATGGCACTTCAGTTAGTTTTCCCTCATGGGCACATTGGAAAAGTGTTAGCAGAAACCCAGTTCTTTTATCCTTTTTTAACCTAGTGCATCAATGAATTCTATTACCATAAATACTTATACTATTAGTTAAACCCACGCCAAACGTTTAGCGCGAAATGCATTGACAACTCTTCCCACCGATAAGTTCATTCACAGCTGTCCACCATTCCAATCGGAATTAAATTCCGCCAAAAGTTTGGCGCATTGATAACTTCATCCACAGCTCTCGACACATATATCTACAACATACTGCTCCATTCCCAAGGTAGGCGACTGCAAAGCCTTCAGAAATCTCTTCAGAAATGACTTCAACAAAGCGCAAATAGCCGAGTTCGAGCCGACACCTTTCGAGGATGCCGAAGTTTTTTCGACACCTGCCGAGTTCGAGCCGACACCTTTCGAGGGATTTACCCCAATCTTTTACCCCAAAAGGGTAGAACTAAGTGGGACCATCCCACCAAATTTGGGACCTACCGCTTAAGTAGACACGGAACGCCGGAGAAACAGACAATTTCTGCCACCGATGACGACATGCGTGTTATCCCACCGTTCGTTCGGTTAACCACGAATTACGGCTGTTATGTAATATGATGATATTTATACTACTGTATAACAAATCGTTAATGTTAAGCCATTGTATGTGATGACGCTTTCAAATATGTTGCTACCAACAATAGTTCAGGATAGCATTTGATAATTTTTTTTAATGTATTACATGATTTAAACCAGTGTCTTGCAAACGTTTTTACTCTTGTTTAACTCTTGTTAACTTTTTTACTTAAGTTTACTTTACAATACTTGCTGCACACTGAATCTAATTTTTTTTCCGCGGCACACTAAATCTAATTTTTTTTTCCGCGGCACACCTAAAAAAAGAATAAAAGCAAACTCTATATAATCGTCATTATATTTGCGCTTTGTTGAAGTCATCAGCCTGGTTTTACTTGAAGATTTGCTCTCGTTCTTTAATTCATAACTCGGTGTTTGTTTCAAATATTTGTTCATTCTATGGCTTGAAATAATCAAAAATTATTACCAAAATTTGGAAAAAGCTTGATAAATACCTACAAGATCCCAGTTGATAAAATCTGAAAGTTTTTATTAAAGCACGTCGATAACACAAGTCAAGTCAAAATGAAATCTTTGGAATTTGAAATGAAAAAAATTGGAAAAGTGTCAATTCGAAAATCTCTCGCAGCACACTACTGTGCCGCGGCACACAGTTTGCGAGACACTGATTTAAACAGTTTGGACAAGTGGTAATGCGCATGCAATCAGGACTATTATATGATATATAATATGACTAAACACTGAAGGATAGTGTGACCTGACCATTGACTTGTGTTATTTGCACCATGCATGAAGGTGTCCATCTGTATGGTGCAGCCAAAAATTTCTCTCACTAGCACACTGTTCTCCACTCCTTGACTGTGAAACTGGAATGCTGCTGACAGCGATGACCTCTGGTAAGGAGTTGAGTGTCTTGTGGTCTTTCAGCTCTGGAACCTCATGCGTGCGAGAGTACAATGCATCGTCATCTATGATATTCCACTTGTGCTCGCCACATTGTACAGTCGCTCAAAAAAGTATCCGAGCACTACGCTTGATTACAGAATTCGGAAAATATATCTGGCATACAGAATTCGGAAAATATATCTTCGTGTCCGTGACACGAAGGTTGCCAGATCACTAATTTGTTAATTTGCCAGATCTAAATTAATTAATGCCTAGAATTTGCTAATTTGCCAGATCTAAATTAATTAATGCCTAGAATTTGCTAATTTGCTAATTTGCCTAATTTGCCAGATCACTAAATTGCTAAACTCGCTCGAGTTTAGTGATCTGGCAACGTACACGAAGTTTGCCAGATCACTAATTTCTAAAAAAAATCGTTGCCAGATATTTTTTCTAAATTCTGCAATCAAACATAGTGTTCGGATTTTTTTGAGTGACTGTAAGCACCAGCAAGATGGACAATCTCAAGTATAGAGAAAAATGTTGTCTTGAGCAGGCTGGGATCCGGACCCACTAACTCCTTATGAGAATGTCATTGATATGACGTCACCAGGGGGTGGTGGGGGTTCGGTTCCAACCCGGCCAAAGATAATTTTTTTATCTATTCTTGAGGGTTTTCTAAATATCATTGAAACAAAATGGTCTTGTGTGAAGTCTTATACTAATAAAAAAGCAGTAGATATATATTTTCCTATGATTGCACACACACTCAGTAGCCAGTGAATTATGACCGTTGACCTAATACTGTGTGGAGCCTCCTCAGCAGTGGCGGAACTAGACCGGGGGTAGACGGGGACTTCTCCAGGGCGAGGGGCTCATAGGGGCTCGATGAGAGAGCCGTGATTGGTTTTCGAAAAACATTTTTCTTAACGGAAATTGCTAAGTAAATATAAGTCAAACTGGACTGGAAGTCGTTAAAGACAAGAAAGCTGTATTCGCAGTACTTGCTCTCCTAGCCCTTTTGTTATGATTTCTGGAGTCACCTTTTCTATTCCCCGTATTCTTCATTCTTCTTCCATCAGTATTCTTTCTTCTTTATTTTATTTATTAAATAGCTGACGACGCCATTGTTCATTTATATTATTATTACCTATCTTCCTATTGCTTTTCGCTCCTCATTTGTCAGTTTAGTAATAAATTATCACAGAAAAACGTCCTGTAGACAAGAAATACTTGAAGTACTGAGTTGAAAAAAAAATGGTTGTTCTGACTGGGATTCGAACTCAGGTCTCCTAGAAGCATTCCGGGCGTCATAACCGCTTAGACCACCGATGAAATGCTTAGTTCCTTGGTGGTATATCGGTAGGACGCCCGGCATGCTTCTGGGGCACCTGGGTTCGAATCCCAATCGGAACAACCAATATTTTCAACTCATAACTTGTCAGTTTATCTGTTTGCTAATTTGTTAAAATAGCTGTTCCACCATATATTACGAAAGTAAAGAACAAAATTGATGATTTATGTGTCACATGAAAGCCTATGACGCAAGGAGTGTAATAGGCTAAAAAATATTCACCCCATGCTTTCTTCCCACTAAAAACGACTGTTCCTCTCTAGCTCCAGAACCCGGGTGCCGAAAGAAACAAGCTATGCGTCAAACGAAAGCTTGTGATAGGGGGAATGTTACAGGTTAAAAACATTTCCACCCCTTGTTGCTTCACCCCTAAAAAAGAGGAAATGTTAAAACGATTATTCCTCTATATCTTCTGAACGCGAGGATCTGTAATTACGAGTTAGGTGTCGAATGAAAGCTGAAATGAGGGCTCGTCATACGTTGTAGCATCTGTATGGGAAACCCACTTCATCCCAACAGAACAGCTTCCAGATCATTGTTTCCGAGAGTCAGTGGGCGGGGGTGGCTCAGTCGGTAGCGCGCCAGGCTCGTAATCTGTAGTTCCCAGGTTCGAGTCCCAGCTGGGTCAGCGTTGAGATTTATCTCCGCAAAATTCCCCGCCCTGCCCACGGTCAGTAGGGGACACCGATGGGCTTGGAAAGGCCGCCGTCCGTCGGATGGGACGTTAAGCCGTGGCCCCGTGTGCGGGAGAGCCATACCCTGTGCACGTTAAAGAACACGCTGGATGGCCTTGACGGGAGGCTACCATCTGTCTCCCAACAGCTGTTCCAGTGGGTCCCCTCCCCCAACCTTCTCTGAGCCTTCGGGGTCCATGTGACCTGGCCATTTAGCCCATGGTGTGCAAAAAAGTGCCGCTCAGAGGTAAAACAACAACACAACCCAACCGAGAGTCAGCCATCTTTTGGACTAGTAAGAACTGTGTTGAAAGAAATATTTCGTAGTGAAGTACAGCATTGTGTTTTTCATTCCTTTGATTTCAATTTTTTCGTTATCAGTTCTCCTGGTCTATGAGTGTTGTTTCACTGTTTGTACAATGAACATGGGATAAATTTCCTCATTCTGTTTCATCATGAACATTACTACCCATATGCATGGCATAAAAAGGAAAGCACTCCTTGAATCAGCAGACACTGATGACATCGTCCACGGTCTTTACTTTGTTCTCGCCATCTTTACTTTGTTCCCACCATTCAGGTCAAAGTTTTCAATGCTGATGGATTAGAAGTGGATATTGTTGTCTTCTTCTACTGGTACTCGAAACTACAGTAAGTTCGATGCACTGTGCTGCTGGAAATATGTTGTGATTGCACAGCAGTGTGTTCACAGGAGAGTGTCTGAACTGCTATCTGCCAACAGGAGGCAATGAACCCTCTTCTCCCTGTTATCTCGTACATTCACATTGTGTTTCCCACCTCAGTTGTTGTGCCCACTGTCTTTCCTTTATTGTTCCACTCTCCACAACCTTAACATCAGGTTCTCTGGACGACGAGACGTACTGTTTATGAGATAAAAGTACCCATACAGCAGTCACTAACAATCTTACTTTTTCAAATTTTGCAAAACTCCACCGTTTGTTCATTATTTGTGTGTGTGTGTGTCAGTAATTTACATTTGTGGTAGATTCGTTAGGAACTAAATGCTGACGCTTATGGCAAACACCGGCTTTTATTCTGCTCCTACAGTTCATTCTTCCTCACAGTGTAGAATGATCAAAATTCAGTGACCATTAAGTGTGTGTTGGTTATCATGAAACAGAGTTTGCGAATTGACTCTAGTGTTTTGGCTCTCTTTAGGACATTTTTTTTTTCAAATTTTGATTCTTCCGCAAGGAAAAAAAAATCTGTTGAAATTTTGACTGTTAGTTGCCTTTTTCCCATTTAGTTTCAAAAATCACATAAGTAAAGCTCTATTGTCACCTGAAACGGATTTTTTTCGATCCAAAACAAAAACAGCATTACATCAATTCGTAGAGTTAATCTAGATGCAACCTCTAAATAGCACTTTTCTAGTTTATATTTCCAGAACAGCAGAAGAATTCTTACCTTGTACCAGGCACGGCATGTACCCAGTATTTAGAATCATGGAGGGTCAGAGAATTTAGTTTCGGGAAGACGTGCATTCAGTTTCATAATGCTTCGAGAGTTTAGCTTCGTTGGTGGGGGAGGTGGCTGTTGCTGAAAAAATAAGACTGAGAAATGAAATGAATAAGAACTGAGAATAAGACTTCTGTAGGGTTTCGCAATTACTAAAACATTCCACCGAATAGGAAAGGTTAAAATGATATTCCATATGGAATGATATTTTTTAGTTTTTTAACCTATTTTTAGATTCGGGCAAAATGGGGTTAAAATAAATTTATAAAAAGGCAACTGTTTTGGATTTAAAACATGTAGACAAATTTGAAATTTAGTATAAGACGATTGGATTTTCTGGGGGTCTGGACTCCCTGGATACGTCCTTGCCTTGCACAATATGCTTCTTATATTTCCCAAATTTATT
Organism: Ryuthela nishihirai; assembly: GCA_038380435.1. Lineage (NCBI taxonomy): Eukaryota > Metazoa > Arthropoda > Arachnida > Araneae > Heptathelidae > Ryuthela > Ryuthela nishihirai. The sequence continues at coordinate 15,814,668 of JAWZYU010000001.1, read as the reverse complement.
GTTTGTAACGATACATTCGTTTTTAATTAATCATAGATGTAAAAATTGCTTTTTTTTTGTCATTAACGCAAAGTTATCAGAGCGTACAGGACAACTATGACTGTTCTCCTGCATGAGAGGTTCATCTTTGTATAACTTTATGCTTTTTCTTACTGATATTTTTCGATGTAAATATTAGAGTCAAGTTTTTTATTGCTCAAATAAAATTAGTTTAAGTGATCAGTCACAAATTATGAGAATGGTAGAAAATTTCAAATACATACGTTCAGAATCCTGAAGCAGCCATAGGCAGTGGAGGTCCAACAAGACTCTGCAATTTAGTTCTCCAAACATGTCTGTCCTTACATCTGAACACTGTAGACCAATTCTAACGATGACCTGCTTGACATTTTCTGCCCACCGCGGCCTAGTTCACCCCCCCCCCCCCTTTTTATGACGCCTTTTGGCACACTATTCATAAATCTATTCGCTAGCGTATAATGCATAAGGGTTACATGGCCAAACTAATGGAGTCTCTCTTTGCTCAATAGTCTGCTCAAAGGAGGCTGCTGACTCATTTGCCTAACCTCATCATCATCATCATTCTCAAGTAGCCATGGGATACGGAGGTCCAATCAGACCGCGCAGTTTAATTCTCCAAGCATATCTGTCCTGACCTACATCTGCTGCATCCTGCCACTGCACACCAATTCTAACAAGGTCCTGTTTAACATTGTCTGCCCACCGTATCCTAGGTCTCCCACTCCTTCTGAGGCCTTTAGGCACACAGTTCATAACCCTATTCGCCTATCTATAATTATTCATACGGGCAACATGGCCAAACCAACGGAGTCTCTCTCTGCAAAATATGCTGCTTAAAGGAGGTTGCAGACTCCTTTATCTAACCTCACCATTAGTTACAAAGTTGAACCACCTAATGCCCAAGATACTGCGTAAGCATCTGGAATCAAAAGCATCGAGTTTCCTGTTATATTGTTTAGAAAGTGTCCAAGTTTCACTAACATAACTAACCCTAGAAAGAACCAAACTATTATACAGTCTAATTTTAGTCTTTAGGTGTATACGCCTATTTCTCCACAATCTCCATAGATTCTTAAAAGTCCCGGCAGCAATCCCTATTCGTCTGTTAATCTCAATGCGCACATCACCATTATCTGTTGCATAGCTCCCAAGATAATTAAACTGTGACACCTGCTCAAGACTGCAACCATTCAGATTATCTGAATCACAGCTTGCCTGACCAAATTTCATCACTTTAGTTTTCTCTCTGTTTATAACCAAACCTACTCTACTACCAGTCTCATCAACAGCTCGAATGAAAGAGTTCATCTCATCAACATCATTTGCCAAAAGGGCTAAATCATCAGCTTAATTTAAATCAGAAATTTTCGTATCTCCAGTCCATTCGAGGCCAAAATCTTTCCCTTGAAGTGAATTTCGCATAACATAATCAATAACCAAGCTAAAGAGAAAAGGAGACAAAATGCACCCTTGTCGAACACCAGAAGTAATGCTAAACCAATTGCTACAAGCCTTACCAACTCCCACACACGATTCAGTGTTATTATAGAGAGCTTTCATTATGTTAACTAACTTGTTTGGTATACCATATGATTTTGCAATCAACCACAAATTATGACGATCAACAGAGTCGAAACCCTTTTTGAAATCAACAAAGCTAGCAACCAAAGGTTTCTGAAACTCTAAACATTTCTCAAGAATCTGCCTAAGTGAAAATATCTGATCTACACATCCCCTACCACTTCTGAATCCACATTGCTCATCACGCAATTGCCTGTCAACCAGATTCTTAATTCTATTAAGCACAATCATGGAAAGAACTTTACCTGGAACAGAGAGTAGGCTTATACCCCTATAGTTATCACAAGAACTGCGATCACCTTTTTTGAAAATAGGGTTAACAATAGCTCTGGTAAAATCCTTAGGAACCATGCCTTTATCATAAAAGATATTCAGAATTTCAGTCATCCAAGTGGTAACCGAAACATTCCCAGCTCTAGGCATTTCGGTAGTAATTTCATCTACCCCTGGGAATTTATGTAGTTTAAGTTTAGAAACAGCCAAAATAACTTCAGATTGTGTTATAGGGCCAACATTAAAGCCACCAATGCATCTAGTATCATTGCAAACAATGGGAGTAGAACTAACTACATTGTTTAGAACATCACTGAAATGCTCAGCCCACCTAGCCATGACAGAATCCTCCCCTTCTATAACCTTACCTTGTTTATCCTTCAATCCTTGTATGCCTGTCCGTTTTCTACCACACAAAACATTAACTATCTGGTACAGCTCTCTGCTGTTGTGCTGTCTAACTGCTTCCTCGGCTTTGTCAGCCAAACCATCAAGCCAAAGATTCTTATCAGCAGCTAACTGATCTTTTACACGTTTATTAAGTTCTTTGTAATGCTTTCTATTAGTACTAGTAGGTTATTGATTAAGGACATTCCTGCAGTTCTTTCTTTCCGAAATAAGCTCAAGTGCCCTATCACTCAGATAATTCTGTCTTTTCTGCTCCTTTTTTCCTAAAAGAGTACTGTTAGTGTCCAAAAAAGCCTGTTTAAAATGATCCCATTCTTCCTCAACTTCAGTAGTAAGCAAACCATGACTGTCATAATGACTAAGTAACCTATCATGGTAACCTTTGGCTATAACTGGATCTTTCAGAGCTTCAGTATTAAAAGTAAATTTTTTAACCTTAGCACAACACATTTTAAGTTTAAGTTGCAACACACTTTTAACAAGGTAATGGTCAGATCCAATTTCAGCTCCCCTATATGCCCTGGTATTCCTAACAGAACTAGCCCATTTGCTGTTAATTAATATGTAATCAATCATATTCTTATGCAGCCCATCAGGTGAAACCCATGTGTACTTATGTATGTCGCGGTGTTTGTAATAAGTGTTAGTTATTCTGAATCCATTGAGTTTACTTACCTGTAGGAGACGTTGCCCATTGCCATTGGAGCTACCAATACCAAAAGGGCCTATTACTCCTCCCCAAAGGTCAGAGTCAGTACCATTCTGAATCCATTGAGTTTACTTACCTGTAGGAGACGTTGCCCATTGCCATTGGAGCTACCAATATCAAAAGGGCCTATTACTCCTCCCCAAAGGTCAGAGTCAGTACCAACTTTGGCATTGAAGTCACCAAGAACAAGGGTAATATCTCCTTTCTTGACAGAATTCAAATTATCCTGAAGTTGTTCATAAAACCTATCCTTGTCATCCTCATCGGCATCCTCAGTGGGGGCATAACAGCAGATAACATTCAAGTCTTTAACGCTTGTCTGAAATTTTGCTGTAAGAAACCTTTCATTAATGCACTCATATCCTAGAAGAGCATCACTAGCGTGTCTGCTGAGAAGCAGACCCACGCCTTGGTGATGCTTATTTTCGTCCCTCCCTGAAAAGAGAAATTTAAGATTATTTTTAAGAATCTGACCTTTATCTGTCCATCTGGTCTCTTGGAAGCCGAGAATATCTAAATTATAATGGTGGAATTCTTTTGTGAGGACATCAAGAGAAAAAGCTCTGTGCAGAGTCCTCACATTCCAATTACCTATGGAGAGAAAATGGTTAGTGGGATGTTTAAAGAAACTATGTTTATTGAGAGAGGGAATGACGACAATATCAAACAGCTCCCTAATCGCAGACACAGGGCAAAGACCCGTTCCCCCACTACTAAAGGCTGAAGCCATCTACACTGGAAGACTTTCTCCAATGTAGAATTTGACGATGCCTGCGATGCCTGCGATGACTTCTGCTCAGGATTATCCACCAGCTGATAAACATATCCTGTGAATCTATTCACTTGGGGCTGTCAACCCACAAACAAACAGAAATCGCAGCGGAAGATTTTCCCTCCACAGAAGCCCACCAGTGCAGCAAAATCAGGATTCATAATCAAGCTCAGAGCCATATATCTGTCCAGTCCGGTGGGTTTATACGGTCAGCATCAGGACCCTGTGTGGTTGACCACTCCTCAGCAGGGTAGAAAAAAAAGAAAAGTAGCCACAGTTGTCCAGATCAGTAGGCCAAACTAATCTGGCAGCCCTCCCCTTCCGTTCACTTCCACAAGAGAGTATCTGTTTTGAAAGGTACTAAAGGTCTGAACCACGAGAAGGCGGGGTCGGACATTAGGTGCTAGGCCTGGCCGGTTCTATGCATCATCACAGGGGATTGGTGCATAGCTCTCCTTCCAGTGACTACCTAGCTACCATAACCTCATCATTACTTATAAGTCACACTACCTAATGACTTAGATACTATGTAAACATCTTGAATCAAGGACATCAAGTTTCATATTATCTTGTTTACAAATGGTCGATGTTTTACTACCATAACTAACCCTAGAAAAAACCAAACTATTATACTGCCTAAATTTAGTCTTTAGGCGTATGTATCTATTTCTCCACACTCGCCATAGATTATTAAAACTCGCCAAACAAATCCTTATCCTTCTGTTTATCTCATGCTACAAATCACCAGTATCTGTTGCATAACTTCCAAGATAATTAAACTGAGACACTTGCTCAAGAGTGTAACTATTTAGATTAACTGAACCACAATCTGCCTGACCAATTTTCATCACTGTAGTTTTCTCTATGTTTATCACCAAACCTACTCTATTATGAGTCACATCAACAGTTATAATCAACGAGTTCATCTCATCAACATCATTTGCCAAAATGACCAAATCATTAGCATATTCTAAATCAGACATATTCAGATCTCTAGACAATTAAATACAAATCTTTCCCTTGCAGTGAATTTTGCATAATATAATCAATAACCAAACTAAAGAGTAGAAACAAAATGCACCCTTGCCGAACATCAGAAACAAAACTAAACCGATTTCTACAAGCTTTACCAACTTTCACACATGAATCGGCGTTATTATAGAGAGCCCTCATTTTGCTAACAAATACGATCACACGATCAACCATAAATTTTGACGATCAACAAAATCAAAAGCCTATTTTGAAATCTGCAAAGCTAGTAACCACAGGTTTCTGAAATTTTACACAGTTCTCAAGAATCTGCCTAAGTGAAAATATTTTTTCCACACATCCTCTACCACTTCTGAATTCACACTGTTCATCACGCAGTTGTCGGTCAACCAGATTCTTAATTCTGTTAAGCACAATCATGCATGGAACTTTACTGGGAACGGAAAGTAGACTGATATTCCTATAGTTATCAAAAGAACTGCAATCACTTTTTTTTAAAATAGGGATAACAATAGCTCTTGTAAAATCCTTAGGAATCAGCCGTTATCATAAAAGATATTCAAAATTTCAGTCATCCATGTGGTAACTGAAACACTCCCAGTTCTAAGCATTCCCGTAATAATTTCATCTACTCCAGGGGATTTATGTAGTTTAAGTTTATAAACAGCTAAAATAATTTCAGACTGTTATAGGGCCAACATTAAAGCTAGTAATTCATCTATCATCATTACAAATAATGGGAGTAGAACCAACCACATTGTTCAGAACATCACTGAAATGTTCAGCCCACCTAGCCATCACAGAATCGTCACCTTCTATAACCTTACCTTGTTTATTCTTCAATCCCTGTATACCTGTTCGTATCTTCCCACACAAAACCTTATCTATTTGGTACAACTCTATGCTGTTATGCTGCATAACTGCTTCCTCTGCTTTGTTAGCTAACTATCAAGCCGAAGATTCTTATCAGCTGTTAAATGATCCTTACACATTTATTAAACCCTTCGCAATGCTGCCCAATAGGATCAGTAGGGTGTTGATTCATATTATTCCTTATTCCTGCACTTCCTTTCTTCAGAAATAAGTTCCATAGCCTTATCACGCAAATTACTTCTTCCTCTCTTCACTTTTTTTTACCCAAAAGGCTACTATTAGTTTGAAGAAACACCTGTTTAAAACAGTTCCATTCTTCCTCAACTTCAATAATAAGCAAACCATAACAATCATAACGACTAAGAAACCTATCATGGTAAGCTTTGGTTAAAATTTGGATCTCTGAAAACTTCAGTATTAAAGGTAACTTTTTCAACTTTAGCACAACACTTCTTAAGTTTAAGTTGCAAGACATTTTTAACATCGTAATTGTCAAATCCAATTTCAGCTCCTCTGTATGATTTAGTATTCCTAATTAAACTAATCCATTTGTTGTTCATTAATATTTATTAAATAATATTCTTATGCAACCCATTTGGTGAAACTCAAGTGTATTTAAATATGTCACAGTATTTAAATACGGAATTAAAATTTTAAATTGAAAATACAGTAGCGGAAATTGAAAGAAGAACACCATTAAAAGTTGAAGCGTAATCTATGAGATATATTTAGTATAAATAACGTATTGAGAAAGAACAATGATCACAGGTGTGAAGGGATTCAATGGTTATTTTACTTTTTAATGAGTATTACATTTTGCAGCAGGTACATTTTAATAAGGTGTTGAACCTCCTCGAGCAGCAATACAAGCTTCCAATCTGGCATGCAATCGGTCGTACAAATGCTGGATATCACGCTGGGGGATACCATTCCATGTGCTTTCAACTTGGACGCGGAATTCTACCTGCCGCAGTCCGCGGAACAATCTTTGTCCGATCCAGTCCCAGACATGCTCGATTCGAGACAAGTCTAGAGAGCATGGTGTCCAAGGGAGTTGGTGCACTGCCTGAAGAGCATGTTGAGTTTCCCGGGAGGAGTGTGGGTGGGGGTTATCCTGCTGGAATATCACATTTGGGATTACACTCAAATATGGCAGGACGACTGGCTGTACGATGTCACTGACGTACATATTGTTATTCAGTGTACTCTGTACAAACACCAGACACGTACGAGAGCGATAGTTAATCGCTCCCCAAGCCATGATGCCCGGCGTTGGCCCTGTGTGTCAGTGTCGGATGCACAATGGAAGAAGCCACTCACCTTGTTGTCTATGGACGCGTTAACGACCATCAGACGCTCCTAAGAAGAATCGGCTTTCATCACTGAAGACCACAGACTGCTATTCTTCCCTCCAATGAACTCGTTCTTGACACCACTGTCAATGTGCTCGACAGTAATGAGGTGACAGTGGTAACCGTACCAGTGGCACGTGTGTCTTAGTCCTGCTTACAAAAGATGATTGCTTATTTTTCTTGTAGACACCTTTGGTACGACAGAGTATCGAATTTGTGACGCTGTAGCCAGCCGCTCAGCCACTGCCGCCGTCCGGATATGCCGATCCTCTTGTGCGTCCGTAATTCTATGCTGCCCAGAACCATGTCTGTGAGTGTGCGAGTGCTCTTCTGACCATCGACGTCACCATTGTACCACTGCCGATACCTCTCGTCCAACGTGGTGTGCAATTTGACGAAAAGACCACCTTCTTCCCGAAGACCCACCATACGTCCTCGCTCAAATTCCGCTAACTGAACAAATGTTACGTGTGTGCGTCTTCCAGGCATGGTAGCTTCTTCAAAGAGCACTGCACAACACAGATACGAATAACTTCTTTCTTCATGCCCTAGTCCAGGCATGGCCAACTGTTTTTGCCCCCGGGCCGGATTGGAAAAAAAAATATTTTCACGGGCCGGACGAAATATTAAAATTGAAAAATGTTAAGCAAAACACTTATTTCTTTAAGTAAACAAAATTTTATTATGAAATTTGTTTATGAATAAGTGTAAGTAAATCAATACAACAAATTAACATAATAACTAATGCGACGTGTTGAGGCGGTTTGCATCGCTTATTGTTTTTTTAATATCTGGTTCTATACTTGTAGTAGCTATTCTTAACACAGTCTCCAAATATAAATGATTCAATCATCAAACAGATCATATCGAGTACAGATGAGTATAAAAGTTTTAATTCTTTATAATGGAATCTTTTTTAAAAAATATAGAAGTATCGAGAATTCATTCGATTAATTACTAGAAGTTAAATGCTAATATTGAAAAATTGTTGGCGGGCCACATAAATTCATTACGCGGGCCGTATGTTGGCCATGCCTGCCCTAGTCCTTAAATACGCGCTGTGCACTTTTTCATGTTGTCGTCCTCAGTGACGTCATTATTTCAGCCAATGACTTTCAATCTTGTCTCACGGTTTCTGCTGCACTTAACTATTAACATATTTATAATATGACGTTCCTAAAGAAATTTCTTCTGGGTGTTCTTATTTCAATTTCCGCCAGTGTATGAATCTCTTTCTGCAGTACATCGTACTGAGTCGTCACTAATCGAATTTATTTTCGAATGATTCGAATGAGTCAAAAGATCACATTTTTTTTATTTCTTACCTTGGTCTTAGAATTTTCTTTAGGGTGCAATGGAGTAAAGGAAGAGTTCAATTTATTCCATATATCTCTATACATTAGAATAATATTAAAATATTTATAAAAGCTTATTAACTTATAGAACTGTCTCTAAATACATAAAAGGCATCACATTGAATGTACACCTATATATTCCCCATAAGCCAGCTGCAGTACCAAGCTGAAAAGTCAGTACTTGGGATGGTGATAAACTGGTAACAACGCGCGTAGTTGGCAAAACATAATCTGCTGAAAACCCGCCATCCTCTCAGATCCTTTTACTATAGTGTTTTAAATTGACACTCTTGTCAGATCTCTGTGGAAAGCAGCTGCTTGAGGAGGAAATTTCTTTTAATATTCCCCCATACAATCAGTTTCATTGACGGCCACCATAGTTTTCCAACGAAACAACGCCTCGCCACATTTCTCAAGAGATGTTACCGAAGTTTTTAGTTCAACGTTTCCTGACATGGATTGGAAAGCGTCTCATCAACAATTATTCTGTGGCCACCGACGAGGTCTGCTTTGACACCCCGTGATTTTTCTTGTGCGACTTTGTAAATAATTCTGTTTACACGGATAAAATTCAAGATCTGAATCAAATCATTTGAAAGCAAGAATAACTGAGATATATATTTTGTTCAAAATTATTTGAGGTACACTTTCAATTAAAACTGGCTCCTGCAGTTTAGCGCTATTCTACTTCAACTCATGAGCTTTTGTGTTATTGCTGTAATATATAATGTTCAGATTCCGGACCATGGAATCCTAATAATGAATATTAAATTTAAGATTCATTTTTTGTTTCTTGTGATTATTTTTGGTGGGCCAGTGCCCCAGATGACCTAATGAGCGAGCAGCCCCTGGCATTCACACAGCCCTATTTGATGAGAACGACTGGCAGAGAAGGTCAAGGCAGTTAGAGAATATTCCAGCATGCATGCTATGAGATGCTTAACAAAGCGATGCTGTATTTAAACAGATTTTTAAACTTGGGGGACATGACAGCAACTAATGTTGATTAACAGCAGTCACCTATATTAGATGGGGCGGGGGTGGCTCAGTCGGTAGCGCGCCAGGCTCGTAATCTGTAGTTCCCTGGTTCGAGTCCCAGCTGGGTCAGCGTTGATATTTATCTCCGCAAAATTCCCCGCCCTGCCCACGGTCAGTAGGGGACACCGATGGGCTTGGAAAGGCTGCCGTCCGTCGGATGGGACGTTAAGCCTGTGGCCCCGTGTGCGGGAGAGCCATACCCGGTGCACATTAAAGAACACGCTGGATGGCCTTGACGGGAGGCTACCACCTATCTCCCAACAGCTGTTCCAGTGGGTCCCCTCCCCCAGCCTTCTCAGAGCCTTCGGGGTCCATGTGACCTGGCCATTTAGCCCATGGTGTGCAAAAAAGTGCCGCTCAGAGGTAAAACAACCTGTATTAGATCGATATCCAAACCCTCCATGAACAACTGAGATAATTGATATTACATAATTGATTGCATTTGAGCTAATTGATACATTATATAGAGGAAAAAACATTTCTGTAACAACTATTTTTAGAGAAAATGGTTAATAAATAAATGATTAAATTTTTCTTTTTCTTGTAAATGCTTTTTTAATAAAATTACCTGCTTCGCAATAAAAATAAATATAAATATAGTCATTCTTTCTTTTTTTCATTTGTTGTTTTTTCATTTCATAACAATTCAAAAACAATTAGAAACAGGGTAATACCAGAGGGAAAAGCGAATTTTGGCAAATGTTGATGAACGCAAACTCTATTTTTAACATAATTGATATTGGCAAAATAAATGAAACAGTCCACTCGTCATAGTACCTGACAGAAAATTGTTGCTGTTATACTAAATAGAATGATACTTGTGAAGTAGACTAAACCTCAGCAGAAATCAGGAAAATCTTGAAAAAAATACTGTAATGTTTTTTTCCGGAATTTCAACTTAAATTCTCCAAGTCCACAAACATATTTATTGAATTAACTAATTATTGTTTTACGTTTTAGCAACAGATGGAGCCACAATACAGACTTTTAGTAGTGGTCCTAATTCCTGTATAGGACCACTAGATTTTAGTACAGCGCTCTATATTTTACACCACTTAAAGAAGAATTGGAGGGAGCATGTCGTTTTTAAAATAAAGCCAAACCACAAGATGCATGCTGGAATATTGGTTACCAGAAAAGTTTAAATAGCGTTTGAGTGGGTTATGTCTCATTAGTTACGTTTTTGCGGTGTGTGTAAGGGGGTGTAACAATAAAACTAAAAATGTAGTAATATTTGCGTAGTCGTATTTAAAATTATATTTTAGTTTCGAAATAACTCTTACACGAGTCTTTTTTCAAGCAGTTAATCATGATAATATAGTTAAAATTTCGTGTTTGCTTTCATTGCTGATATTTCTTGGAGAAAATTCCTTGGTATGTCATTTATTTGCCATCAAAGTCATATAAAAGGATTAATCGCAATCTTTTTTCGGGGATACAGGTAAAAGGGAGAATTCAATGTCGATTTTTTTTCAAGCTTTTAATATTTATTCTGTTGATTGTTCGAATTTACCGCTTAGAGTAGCTTTTCACGGAATTCCGTAGGACTTGTGTGAAATTTAAATTATTGTTAACAAAACGAAAAAAATTATTGCTCCTACAAGAGCCCAGTATGCTATACAGCCCCTTGTTGTCTACTCCAGCATCTAACCTTCAATATGTCATAGTGTCATAGATATATGCAACAGAAGTGAAAATTTTACCCGTGTAGCTGTCCATGTTGGAAAAAGATAGAGTTTGAATGAACTCAAACCACTTGATATTAAAAATAATCAGGCTGGTAATGGGGAGGGTGGTGGTGGGGGGGTAACTTGAGTAGACGTAGTTCCATTTTTTTATCCCGTATATTTAACGACAGAAAATTGATCCACTGTATATATGTTTACTCCTTTACAGTATTTTTGATCATAGTTACTTAGATTTTTAACAGATTATTTTTATCATTCCATAACGTCGCCTGACTAATAACGTTCTGAAAACCCATTTCCACCCTTGCAAATAAGGTTTGTTTTAAACTCTTACTGGGGGGGGGAAGAGCATGCTTTGTTTATTAAATTAGCTACACAAAAGTTGCTACCATTAGATTATGATGTAAATATTTCGAAAATATTTTAGATCCAAATATACACATTTGTTTCCAATTGCTTTCCTAAAAGCATAGTATAGACAACATAAATTTCGAAGCTTATACAAAAAATAATATAATAATGACATTAATTGAAAACCAAATTGTGCATAATTTCAATGATTTTACAGAACTACTGAACTATTTTAACATTTTCCTGTTATATTAAAGTCAAATCAAACTCCAATCTCCGTAAACACCTTAAGTAAGCTTCAGATGCAAAAAAAGTTACTGAACAAAAAGTTCTCTATCATATCGAAATCTCGATATCCAAAAGAATTCGTCCAGTACGAAAGACAAATCGAATATTTAACAGCAGCAAAGTCGACTCAAGACATTTTACTTCCCTCAAGAAAATATACTCTCCAGCTATCCTAGAAATTTTATTCTTGCCGCCCTATACCTATTTTTTTGCCATCTCAAATAAATAAATAATCTCCTTCCCGCCCGAAACTAAATTTTCATCAACCAACTCTCCCCCTCCCCCTGAAACTAAATTCTCCTCAACCACTCACCCCTCCCATCGAAACTAAATTCTCCTCAACCATCTCTCTCCCTGCCCCCGAAACTAAATTCCCCTCAACCATCTCTCCCCCTCCCCCTTGAAACTAAATTCCCTTTAAATACTCTCCCCTCCCCCTCGAAACTAAATTCTCCTCAACCACTCTCCCCTCCCCCCGAAACTAAATTCTCCTCAACCATCTCCCCCCTCCCCCCGAAACTAAATTCTCGTCAACCATCTCTCCCCCTCCCCCTGAAACTAAATTCTCTTTAACTACTCTCCCCCTCCAAAACTAAATTCTGCACAACAATCTCTCCCTCTCCCCCGAAACTAAATTCTCCTCAACATCTCCCCCTTCCCCGAAACTAAATTTTCTTCAATAATCTCTCTCCCTCCCATCGAAACTAAATTCTCCTCAACCATCTTCTCTCCTTCCCCCGAAACTAAATTCTCCTCTACCATCTCTCCCCCTCCCCTGAAACTAAATTCTCCTCTACCATCTCTCCCCCTCCCCTGAAACTAAATTCTCCTCAACCATCTCTCCCCCTCCCCCCGAAACTAAATTCTCCTCAACCATCTCTCCCCTTCCCCCTGAAACTAAATTCTCCTCAACCATCTCTCCCGCTCCCTCCGAAACTAAATTCTCTTCAACTACTCTCCCCTTCCCACCGAAACCAAATTCTCTACCATCTCTCCCCCTCCCTCCGAAACTAAATTCTCCTCAACCACTCTCCTCCTCCCCCAGAAACTAAATTCTCCTCAAACATCTCCCTCCCTCCCCCCGAAACTAAATTCTCCTGAACCATATCCCCTCCTCCCGCTGAAACTAAATTCTCCTCAACCATCTCTCCCACTCACCCTGAAACTAAATTCTCTTTAACCACTCTTCCCCTCCTCCCCCTGAAACTAAATTCTCCTCAACCACTCCCCTTCACCCCGAACTAAATTCTCCTCAACCATCTCTCCTCCTCCCCCAGAAACTAAATTCTCATCAACCATCTCTCCCCCTCCCTCCGAAACTAAATTCTCCTCAATCATCTCTCCCCCTCCCCCTAAAACTAAATTCTCTTCAACTACTCTCCCCCTCCCCCGAAACTAAATTCTCCTCAACCATCTCTCGCCCTCCCCCCGAAACTAAATTATCCTCAAATACTCTCCCCCTCCCCCCGAAACTAAATTATCCTCAAATACTCTCTCCCTCCAACGAAAATAAATTCTCCTCAAACATCTCTCCCCCTCCCCTGAAACTAAATTCTCCTCAAACATTTTCCCCTTCCCTCCGAAACTAAATTATCCTCAAATACTCTCTCCCTCCCCCTAAAAAAAATTCTCCTCAACCATCTCTCCCCTCCCCCGAAACTAAATTATCCTCAAATACTCTCCCCCTCCCCCCGAAACTAAATCCTCCTCAACCATCTCACACCACCGAAACTAAATCCTCCTCAATCATCTCTCCCCCTCATCCGAAACTAAATTCTCCTCAACCATCTCCCCACCTCCCTCCCGAAAATAAATTCTCCTCAACCATCACCCACCTCCCCCCCGAAATAAATTCTCCTCAAACATCTCTCCCTCTCCCACCGAAACTAAATTTTCTTCCCCTCCTCCTCCCGTGACTAAATTCTCTTCAAACAACTCACCCTCCTCCCCGCGAAACGAAATTCTGGGTACGTCCCAAAAATGTCCTGTTTCCGAAACATTGTCCAGAATACCTTTCGATGTCATTACGAAATGGCAAAAACTTCGCACCATATTGACTGCTAACTAATTACGCGAAGCTAAAATAATTAACGACCTTAATTAAAACGATAATAATAATAATAAAGAGCAAACATAGTAGATAGTAATAACTTAAATTTTATGAATGATAAAATAAAACGCATGGATGGGAACTGCTCTGGAAGAGCTTTTCGCTGACGCTACCGTTACCTGCAATGCAATAAAATCGAAATCGCGTAGTTCTCCAAGTTGAAAAAAAAAAACCCTTTTATGCTAGGAAAATGTGGCAACGGCACTTTAAATGATTATGAATGTACGTGTAAAAATGCTTGCCGGGCGATGTATAATTTTGATAAAATAGCACGTGATTCACAGCGCTGTGATTGGTTAGATATTCAGAGCGTTTAAATCATTGCAGAGTTGCCATATACCAAAATGTACATTTCACATATTATTTAATAATTTTCTTTTTAAAACTTGGTTTTACTGGTTACATATGTTTTGTACGGGATAAATTTTTATTTCGTCAAACTAGTGTTTTCGTTACACTGGTGTTCGTTAAAATGAAACAATTTTATATAGAGATACACAATAATTCGACCGGTATCGAAAGAAAACTTCGTTATACCGAATATTTAGTTTTTCGGCCGGGGTCGGAAAAAAAACTTCGTTATACCGAATATTTAGTTATTTTGGCGTTCGTTATGCCTACATTTTCTCTGTATTTGGTCTTCAATTTTTCTCATAATATCATTAATTTTATGCTCTATCTAGCAAAGTTATCCTGAAGAGATGATAATTTTTTATGATGGTCTAAAATGAAACAGATGATATGCAAACATCCATCAAAATTAGTGACAAGAAAGAAACCAAAAGTAAAGGACTTTTAAAGGACAGAATAAAAAAAATGGGCAAAATTCTGTTCTAAAATTTTTAAAACTATGTATGACAATGTCCTAAAATTTAAAAAATTGTCCTTTGAAATACAGGACGAATGGTGACCATACCTATTAGGCGAGTCAAAACCTTGGAAAAGTGGAGCCATTAAGACCACAGAGACAACAATCCAAAATTCAGATGTGGCGCCATCTGTTAGCCACATTACTAACAAGTGTTTTAGTCCTCAGTTGGAATTTGAATTGCTTTGGATATTATCATTTTCTTCAGTGTACGAACAACGACATTATATTTAACTTAGTGGCTCGTCTCGCTAATCATGTGTTGGCTGGACAATTTGATTAAGAACATATTGCTTCAAGAAAGAATATTTCTTTTCGCGAAGGACGCATTCGATACAACAAACCCAGCTACCCAATTTATATATTTGTTGCAATTTAAAATGTATGAGCACTGAGGGTGAGTTCAAGTGAAAATTGGTCAATGAAAATTACAATGCAATTTATTATAAAAGTATGAATAAAATCATTTATAAATAAACTAAGTCAATCGGCGCGAAACTCTATAATAATACAAAGATAAGCTTTCAGAAGAATCTATTAAATTTCTAAATAACTAAATAACTATACACAAAACTGCGACTAAGTGTACTGGTTTTTCAGAACTAATTCTTTTCATACGTTGATCACCATGAAGAAGACGACAATATTTTCCTTTTTATACACCAGCTTACCAATATAATCCATACCAATAAAGTAGTCGACCTCCGGCGCACACACTAAAATAAAAACCTTTATTCGTTAAACTGTTGTGCACAAGACTCTTAATTATGCCTCCTTTTGGATCTCACAACTTCAACAACACACTTCTCTCTTTCTTATATTTCAGATCGGTTCTGTATCGCAATTCGTTGGTTAAAATAAATCTCTCGCAGAAGCATACACGAGCGTTCATGTCACGTTTATCATAAACTCGCTGCAGCACGTTCATCTGTCGTAACAACATAACACGTCTGTCAGAATAGCACGAAGTTAGACTTCGATTGAAAAGCAAGACATGTCATATTAGAGAAGGAGGCGAATGGACTGCAGTAATGTGCACACACTTGTAAAAATCCTAAATTGACACTGGTATTAATCCAATAGGAATTTAACAAAATAATCAATAAACTTCTCAAATAATAAGTTGAAAAAATTTGATTTTGCCGTTAGTGGTTGCAGTCAGTAAACTTTAATCAATTAATGCAATATCTGATATTTTAAAAATATGCCTTTCGAATTATTAATCATTTCTTTTCACCCGTCCCGAGCTCGTGGTTCTCTTTTTGCCCAATCATTTGAGTGTAATAAATTAATAGCAAATATTTTGACATAATAAACAAAAAGCGACTTTATAATCTTTTCTATGCAAATATACATTTAGTTTGAATTATAAACAAAAAGTTCGGTATATTAGCAGTTAGATAAATATATCCGTGGGACAAAAATAATCTTCTAATCTAGTTATATGACTTTTCTTGAAAAATATGTAAAGGCATTTTTAATAACTCGAAGATTGATTTCTTAGAGGGAAGTCGTCTATTTTTTCGGAATCGATTACTGCTTCAGTGGTTTGATGATATTAATGGTTCTTTCGGCAACTGATTCACAATCAAAGCCATCTTCTCCTTCCAACCAGAATGTGCGCATGATGCCTTTTCCCTGAAAGTATAAATCAAATGATGCTTATCTCAAATATTAATTCACAAAAAAAAACATGATCGCAACTATAGAGTACAGTTTATTATGAAAATCACACACACACACACACAAAATACGAGAACAGTTCAATTGTTAAGAATTGTTAGTTATTTTATAATATTAATTCACAAAAAAACATGAAGGCAACTATAGAGTACAGTTTATTATGAAAATCACACACACACACACACAAAATACGCGAACAGTTCAATTGTTCAGAATTGTGAAAAAGAAGGTGTAAAATAATGGAACTGACCCTGCATAATAATATAACAGGGTATAAGTTCCAAAACTACAGAGGTGATGTTCAAGCAGCTGTAGGCTATGAAAGTCCAACTAGGCCGCGTAATGTAGTTCACCAAATACATTTCCCCTGAACAACAGTTTTTTCATTTTGCCATTGAAAGCAATTTTAATAAAGTTCTGTCCACCACAGAACCCCAACCAGTACAACCAAGTTTTAAAAAGAAAATTATTAAATAATATGTGAAATGTACATTTTGGTATATGGCAACTCTGCAATAATTTAAATGCTCTGAAATATCTAACCAATCATAGCGCTGTGAATCACGTGCTATTTTATCAAAATTGTACATTGCCTGGCACGCATTTTCTACACGTGCATTCATAATCATTTAAAGTGGCTTTGCCACATTTTCCTAGCATAAAAGGTTTTTTTTTTTCAACTTGGAGAACTACGCGATTTCGATTTTATTGCATTGCAGGTAACGGTAGCGTCAGCGAAAAGTTCTTCCAGAGGAATTCCAATCCATGCGGCATTTAATTACTTTAGCTTCGTGTAATTAGCAGTCAATATGGTGTGAGTCTTTGCCATTTCGTAATGACATGGATTTGGGTTGGGTTGTTTTACCTCTGAGCGGCACTTTTTTGCACAACGTGGGCTAAATGGCCAGGTCACATGGACCCCGAAGGCTCAGAGAAGGTTGGGGGAGGGGACCCACTGGAACAGCTGTTGGGAGACAGATGGTAGCCCCCCGTCAAGGCCATCCAGCGTGTTCTTTAACGTGCACAGGGTATGGCTCTCCCGCACACGGGGCCAAGGCTTAACGTCCCATCCGACGGGCGGCGACCTTTCCAAGCCCATCGGTGTCCCCTACTGACCGTGGGCAGGGCGGGGAATTTTTGCGGAGATAAATCTCAACGCTGACCCAGCTGGGACTCGAACCTGGGAACTACAGATTACGAGCCTGGCGCGCTACCGACTGAGCCACCCCCGCCCCTGTAATGACATGGAAAGGTATTCTGGACAATGTTACGGAAAGAGGACTATTTTTTGAACTTACCCAGAATTTAGTTTCGGCGGGAGGAGGTAAAGTTGTTTGAAGGGAATTTAGTCTCGGGAGGGAGAGGTGAAGAAAATTTAGTTTTGGTGGGAGGGGGAGAGATGGTTGAGGAGAATTCAGTTTCGGGGGGAGGGGGAGAGTAGTTGAAGAGAATTTAGTTTCGGAAGGAAGGGGGAGAGATGGTTGAGGAGAATTCAGTTTCGGGGGGAGGGGGAGAGTAGTTGAAGAGAATTTAGTTTCGGAAGGAAGGGGGTGAGATGGTTGAGCTAAAATTTCTTTACGAGGGATATGAAGATAACGAATTCGAAAACGGGAGAGGCAAAGAATAAACAGACAAAAAGGTTAAGAGAAACTGTTTTAACGGTTAAAGGTTACATCAGTTGTCGTTTTTCAAATTTAAACATGGTGTCACATAAAAGGGTCATTGGTAGAGCCAGGCTCGGGATTCCAGTTACCACTTTTACTATTGCGAAAATTTTCTCTCCTTTACTTTGGCCTCTTTGAGAAAGTGAACAATTTCTTTGCCTATGAAATCTTTTTTTCAAAAATCACGTCAAACGCCTATAATGCAGAACACAAAATAGGAAGTAACCATTTATGGTGTAAGTATGGGCAAGACCATCAGTTGCCTCCCCCACCAGGAAAAATTCATCGAAAAGCTAATTAAAATTAATTTGTGATTACTAATATATGTGTACCAAATTAAAATAGTTTTTTTCCTTAACGAAATGTAAACTTGATATTTGTTACGTTTTCTTTCGTTTTCGCATGCGTATCGGTTATTTTCATTTATCAATACATTCTCGGTTCTCAAGAGACCAGACAGACCATTAAACGTCTGGTACTCAAAAAATATTACTAAATTTATCTTTTAAGGGATGAATGATGGAAGCATCTCCAAGGCGAAGGTCTGCTTCTCAGCGGACACACTAGTGACACTCTTCTGGGATATGATTGCATTAATGAAAGGTTTCTTACAGCTAAATTGAAAAAAAAATTAAAAGACTTGACTGTTATTATGCTCCCACCGAGGATTCCGATGAGGATGAGAAGGATAGGTTTTACAGGCAACTTCAGGATATTTTGAATTCTGTCAAAAAAAGGTATTTGGTTAAACGAAAAGTTCGTTCGGATTTTAGGCAAAAATTTAAACCAAAATATTAAATAGTAAAAAATACCTTTAATCAACAATGTATCCATCATTTTGTTCAATTATCTTAAGTCATCTGTCGGGTAGCTTTATTATTCCGTTGGTGTAGAACTTGGCTGATTTTATTTTGAAGATCCGACCAAGGTGGGTTTTGATGGCCTCCAAAGATTAGAACTCTTTATCATTCAAACCGTTTTGAAGCGATTGCGATAAATGGTAATCTAAGGGTGCAATGTCAGGCAAATATTGCTGGTGGCACGAAAAATCTTAAGCCAACTGCAATAATTTTTCCCGGAGCAAAGACACATGTGGTCTCGCGTTGTTGTAGTGGAACACAACTCCTTTGCGATTCGCCAATTCCGAAAGTTTTTCACCGATCGCTGCCTTCAGCCAATCCAATTACAAGCAATACTTAAATGAATAAATCGTTTGATTGCTTGGCAAAAGCTCATAGTAAGGCATTCCCTTCCAATCCCACCACACACAGAACATGACTTTTTTTGGATGCAGGCCGGCCTTGGGTTGCTGCAATGTAGGCTCACCTCGCTTGCACCAGGATCTTTTTCCTTGGAGGTTATTGCAAATGATCTATTTTTCATCGTCGTCACTACACGCTTCAATAATGGGTCATTTTCGTTGCTTTACAGGAGCGAATCACAGACAGAGATGAGGTCAATTAAAGCATTTTTCATTCAATCGATGCGGCTCCTCGTACCGATTCACGTATCCAAGTTTATCCGAATATCTTCCAACTGCTGTTAGCGATATTATTAGTCTCACCAATCTCTCTTGTGGTGCTGTACTGGTTATTTTGGATTCATGTGCAATAGTTCAAGGATGAATCTTATCGCCTCTTCTATTTAACCTATATCTTTATGATTTACCAGACTCTATACCACAAAATATAAATTATTCTCTTTATGCAGATGATATTTCTATTTGGAATTCGGACAAAGACTTTTATAAAATTGAGAAAAATTTACAAACCGTCATCAATAATATTCGTTTGCATCATCATCATCATCATCATCATCATCATCATCATCATCATCATCATCATCATCATCATCATCATCAAGCAGTCATGGGCTACGGAGGTCCAACCAGACCGTGCAATTTAGTTCTCCAAGCAAGTCTATCCTGAGCTACATCTACTGCATCTGGCCATTGCACACCAATTCTAACAAGGTCCTGTTTGACATTGTCTGCCCACCGCATCCTAGGTCTCCCCTTCTTTCTGAGGCCTTTAGGCACACTGTTCATAACCCTATTCGCCTATCTATAATTATTCATACGGGCAACATGGCCAAACCAACGGAGTCTCTCTCTAAACAATATGCTGCTTAAAGGAGGTTGCAAATTCCTTTGCCTAACCTCATCATTAGTTACAAAGTTGAACCACCTAATGCCCAAGATACTGCGCAAGCATCTGGAATCGAAAGCATCTAGTTTCCTGTTATCTTGTTTACAAACTGTCCATGTTTCACTACTATAACTAACCCTAGAAAGAACCAAACTATTCTACCGTCTAATTTTAGTCTTTAAGTGTATACGCCTATTTCTCCACACTCTCCTTAGATTCTTAAAAATCCCGGGAGCAATCCCTATTCGTCTGTTAATCGCATGCCGCACATCACCAGTATCTGTTACATAGCTCCCAAGATAATTAAACTGTGACACCTGCTCAAGACTGCAACCATTCAGATTAACTGAATCACAGCCTGCCTGACCAATTTTCATCACTTTAGTTTTCTCTCGGTTTATAACCAAACCTACTCTACTACCAGTTTCATCAACAGCTCGAATGAAAGAGTTCATCTCATCAATATCATTTGCCAAAAGGGCTAAATCATCAGCATAATCTAAATCAGAAATTTTCGTATCTCTAGTCCATTTAAGGCCAAAATAATTTCCTTGAAGTGAATTTCGCATAACATAATCAATAACCAAGCTAAAGAGGAAAGGAGACAAAATGCACCCTTGTCGAACACCAGAAGTAATGCTAAAGCAATTGCTACAACCTTACCAACTCTCACACACGACTCAGTGTTATTATAGAGAGCTTTCATTATGTTAACTAACTTGTCTAGTATACCATATGATTTCACAATCAACCACAAATTATGACAATCAACAGAGTCGAAAGCCTTTTTGAAATCAACAAAGCTAGCAACCAAAGGTTTCTGAAACTCTAAACATTTCTCAAGAATCTGCCTAAGTGAAAATATCTGATCCATACATCCACTACCACTACTGAATCCATATTACTCATCACGCAATTCACTGTCAACCAGATTCTTAATTCTATTAAGCACAATCATCGAATGAACTTTACCTGGAACAGAGAGTAGGCTGATACCCCTATAGTTATCACAAGAACTGCGATCACCTTTTTTGAAAACCTACCTGAGCTAACAATAGCTCTGGTAAAATCTTTAGGAACCATGCCTTTATCATGAAAGATATTCAGAATTTCAGTCATCCAAGTGGTAACCGAAACATTCCCAGCTCTAAGCATTTCTGTAGTAATTTCATCTACCCCTGGGGATTTATGAAATTTAAGTTTAGAAACAGCCAAAATAACTTCAGATTGTGTTATAGGGCCAACATTAAAGCCACCAATGCATCTATCATCATTGCAAACAATGGGAATAGAACTAACCCCATTGTTTAGAATATCACTGAAATGCTCAGCCCACCTAGCCATGACAGAATCCTCACCTTCTATAACCTTACCTTGTTTATCCTTCAATCCCTGTATACCTGTCCGTTTTCTACCACACAAAACATTAACTATCTGGTGCAGCTCTCTGCTGTTGTGCTGTCTAACTGCTTCCTCGGCTTTGTCAGCCAAACCATCAAGCCAAAGATTTTTATCAGCAGCTAACTGATCCTTTACAAGTTTATTAAGGTAATGCTTTCTATTAGGACTAGTAGGGTATTGATTAAGGACATTCCTGCAGTTCTTTCTTTCTCAAATAAGCTCAAGTGCCTTATCATTTAAATAAGTCTGTCTTCTATGCTCCTTTTTCCATAAAAGAGTATTGTTAGTTTCCAAAAAAGCCTGTTTAAAATGGTCCCATTCTTCCTCAACTTCAGTAGTAAACAAACCATGACTGTCATAATGACTAAGTAACCTATCATGGTAAGCTTTAGCTATAACTGAGTCTTTCAGAGCTTCAGTATTATAAGTGGAATTTTAACCCTAGCAAAACACACTAGTCCATTTGCTGTTAATTAATATATAATCAATCATATTCTTATGCAGCCCATCAGGTAAAACCCATGTGCACTTATGTATGTCGCGGTGTTTGTAATAAGTGTTAGTTATTCTGAAACCATTGAGTTTACTTTCCTGTAGGAGACGTTGTTCATTGCCATTGCAGCTATCAATACCAAAAGAACCCATCACTCCTCCCCGAAGGTCAGAGTCAGTACCAACTTTGGCGTTGAAGTCACCTAGAAGAAGGGTAATATCTCCTTTCTTGACAGAATTCAAAATATCCTGAAGTTGTCCGTAAAACCTATCCTTCCTATCCTCATCAGCATCCGTAGTGGGGACATAACAGCACATAACATTCAAGTCTTTAATACTTGTCTGAAATTTTGGTGTAAGAAACCTTTCATTAATGCACTCATATCGTAGAAGGAGCATCACTAGCGTATCTGCTGAGAAGCAAACCTACGCCTCGAAGATGAGTTTAATCTTCTCTCCCTGAAAAGAGAAATTTAAGGTTATTTTTAAAAATCTCACCTTTATTTGTCCATCTGGTTTCATGCAAGCCGAGAATATCTTAATTATAAAGGTGGAATTCTTGTGTGAGGACATCAAGAGAATAAGCTCTGTGCAGAGTCCTCACATTCCAACTACCTATGGAGAGAAAATGATTAGTGGGATGTTTAAAGAAATTATGTTTGAGAGAGGGAATGCCGACAATATCAAACAGCCCCCTAATCGCAGAAAATGGGGCATATACATTGAAAGACTTCCTCCAATGTTAAATTTGACGATGGCAATAGAAGCAAAGAGTTCAGGTGCCTGCGATGACCACTGCTCAGGATTATCCACCAGCTGATAAACATATCCTGTGAATCTATTCACTTGGGGCTGTCAACCCACAAACAAAAAGAAAACACAGCGGAAGATTTTCCCTCCACAGAAGCCCACCAGTGCAGCAAAATCAGGATCCATAATCAAGCTCAGAGCCATATATCTGTCCAGTCCAGTGGGTTTATATGGTCAGCACCAGGACCCTGTGTGGTTGACCACTCCTCAGCAGGGTAGAAAAAAAAGAAAAGTAGCCATAGTTGTCCAGATCAGTAGGCCACACTAATTTGGCAGCCCTCCCCTTCCGTTCACTTCCACACGAGAGTATCTTTTTTGAAAGGTACTAACGGTCTGCACCACGAGAAGACGGGATCGGACATTAGGTGTTATGTCTGGCCGGTTCTATGCATCATCATACTTAGTTTTAAATATTAATAATTATTCAAGATAAACAAAATAATTTTAGCAGTCTTGTATTTAGATATCCCGAATGATCCAATTTTAAAGCAAAAGACTATTATTTATAACATTACGTCTAAACTTTGGATAATTTGACAACATGTTATACAGCCTGTAAACCAAGAAAACATAATGCTTAGTACAAATATTTACTTTTATTGATTTTCAGTTAATGTAAAATCTTCAGATAATCTTGTATGGACAGGAAAACGTCTACTGCTACCAATATCCCAGTTTTTATTTAAATGTGTCAAAGGTGATCTCATTGAAATCTCTCTATATTTATATCTCTAACAATTATCATTTAATACCTATTTAAAGAGTTACTACAGCTGAAACATTTAACATCAGACGCTGTTGTTATACTCGTTTTTAATACTTTTTTTCCAAAACAGAGGATCACAAAATCGAAAATAACGAAAATATGAATCACAGAAATTTTTGAAATTAAGCGTAGTTTCCTACACGATTTTCTCTTAAATGTTTGACGGATAATAATTGAGTTAATTGAACATATATATCATATAATACACTTAATAAAACAACATAAATATAAGACACATAAAATTTGTACATAAATAATGAGCTAAAATAATGTGGACAATTCAATACGTACAAATATAAACAATTCAACATAAATACAAATCGACAAAAATTCATTATGAAAAAAATTCATTATGAAATTAAATCATTGAAATGCCTTTAAATGCATCCAAATAGAAGCTATATAAGAACAAAAAATGACCTTTAAACTCTTAGAGGTCATTAACATAATTATTCATTAACATAATAATTACATTATTATGTTATTAACATAATTATTCATTAACATAATAATTACATTATTATGTTAATGAATAATGAACCTGAAAGGGTTAACATAATAATTACATTATTATGTTAACCCTTTCAGGTTAATATATAATTATAATAATGTAATTATTATGTTAACCGTTTACGTAATTGCGTTCGGCATACGTTCTATTTTGACATTCTGTATAAAAAAATGCAGATAAGGTTATAATTAAATACGACAATCACCAATTTTAAAATGGGAAAATGTTTCCCTTGGTCGTGAAAGGGTTAAATGAATTTTTATTTTACACTATTGGTATTGATTCAAAAGTTAAAGAGTGGAAATAAATTTTTCGGAAATTAGTAATTTGAATTGTCTATTAATGACACATGAAATTAACTTATTTACTTAACAATGCGAGATAAAGACTCAATATAGTTTATATTTAACAATCGTTATCTAATATTAATTTGAAAGATATTCTCATTTCGTTTTTCCAAACTTTCGTTTCGTTTCCATAACGCTTTAAATATTAAACGGATACTTTGAAAAATGTGATTTAGAAAGATTTAAACGAGATCTTGACTTTATTTTCAGTGAACTTTTCCGTAAAAACACTTATTTTCAAAATCAGGGAGCTTTGACTAGACTTTTCATTCTCATAAAATGGAATAGTCCAGTGACGTTTTATAGCATAGTGTACTTTATTGTTTGGATAAACTATCCAGCACATTTAAATTTAAAAATTAAAGGATCTTCATACTTTAATTTCAATATCACCTCGAAGACTTAGACGGAATGTTCCAAACATATCAAGGATGGATTTTGTCTCTGAACTCACGTGTATCTTCGTGGCTGTAAGGAAAAAAATATGTTTTCTGAATTATAAAAGGAAATGTTATTTATATTTATCATTAAATTTACATATACAAATGCCTGATAAACCTAGAACATTTGTGTATTTTATTACTTGCTACTACATAAAAAGACTTTGGCACAATAAAAAGCAATTTGAATGCTAATGATTTGCTTCTCTCTGTATATTAGTCGATTTTGAATTCCCGGTGACTATGAAACCTAAAACTGCCCCAAGGGCAAATTAAACAACCTACTGTAAAATAAAAAAAAAATATATTAGAAACCATTAGGTAACTCTTATTGCTACTGTTCGTTGTTGCAATTTCTAATCAAATTTAATTTTTGGTTAAGACGATTAAATTCCTCGATATATTATTCGATTAGAATACCCTGATAAGATATATTTTTGACTATCGATCTACTTGACCGAAGTTACATTTTTCTAATTAGAGAACACTTTTAATTAACATGAATTGAAAGAGTGTATTGGCCATTCAAATCTGAAAAACGTACTCTAAAATTTGAAAATTTAAATTTCTTTTTAAGGATATAAAAATATATGCTGTAATATTTATTTAGAGGAAAAGGATGATTTTCATTTCGGCATATTGTAGTTAATATGAATGCACAACGTCGATATACGCTTTCAAAACGCATAAACACGAAGTAGTAAAGAAATCGTGCTGATTTGCTCGCTTCCGCAGACTTATTAAATTTCTTCAATCTGTAATAAGTGCAGCAATGCTCTAATATTGCAATTATTAGTACAGTACGCTGTAAACACTCTAATAGAGCTGTTCTGAACTTTTTTCGTCGCTGTCAGTTGTGAGATGTGTCGCAAATAATTTGTTACTAATGGTAGTTATAGTAGGAAGTTCGCTAAAGATTCGTTTTTTATAAATTAGAGCGGATTCAAAGTTATCCTTAAATAATGTCACTATTACGTACTTTTTCATTTCGATATGCTTTTTTAAGCGGAAGGGAAATGGGTGGAGAAACGGCGCTATTTGCTTTACCGCAAATATTCTTGAATTACGTCAAAATCTGAATATACCCATGGGAACGTGTTGCGCATGTCAATGCCATCCATGAGGTGTGTCATGTATGTCAATGCTATCCATCATGTGTGTCACACATGCCAACACCATCCATCATGCGCATCGCATATGTCAACACCATCCATCATGCGCATCGCATATGTCAATACCATCCATCATGCGCATCGCATATGTCAACATCATCCATCATGCGCATCGCATATGTCAACACCATCCATGCATATGTCAACACCATCCGTGAGGAGGTCCGTCATGTCTGTCGCGCATGTAAATATAATGCGTCAGGTGTGTCGCACATGTAAACACCATCTGTCATGTGTGTCGCGTATGTCACTGCCATCCTTCAAAATGTGCCGCAGCCTAAAAAGTTTAAGGACCATTGTGTTAATGCATTTTAAAACAATTCCTTATATATATCCATCGACTGAACATGACCAACAGCATCACATTTGATATTAGCTGAATACATAAGGCGGTGCTTTCCAACCATTCCACAGTGAGGGTCCACTTATCTCCAATAAAAAAGTTCACAAACTATCCTTCCGAAAATGTTACCCAAAGTATTTCCACATGTCAACATCATCCATCATGCGCATCGCATATGTCAACACCATCCATGCATATGTCAACACCATCCGTGAGGAGGTCCGTCATGTCTGTCGCGCATGTAAATATAATGCGTCAGGTGTGTCGCACATGTAAACACCATCTGTCATGTGTGTCGCGTATGTCACTGCCATCCTTCAAAATGTGCCGCAGCCTAAAACGTTTAAGGACCATTGTGTTAATGCATTTTAAAACAATTCCTTATATATATCCATCGACTGAACATGACCAACAGCATCACATTTGATATTAGCTGAATACATAAGGCGGTGCTTTCCAACCATTCCACAGTGAGGGTCCCCTTATCTCCAATAAAAAAGTTCACAAACTATCCTTCCGAAAATGTTACCCAAAGTATTTCCACATGTCAACATCATCCATCATGCGCATCGCATATGTCAACACCATCCATGCATATGTCAACACCATCCGTGAGGAGGTCCGTCATGTCTGTCGCGCATGTAAATATAATGCGTCAGGTGTGTCGCACATGTAAACACCATCTGTCATGTGTGTCGCGTATGTCACTGCCATCCTTCAAAATGTGCCGCAGCCTAAAACGTTTAAGGACCATTGTGTTAATGCATTTTAAAACAATTCCTTATATATATCCATCGACTGAACATGACCAACAGCATCACATTTGATATTAGCTGAATACATAAGGCGGTGCTTTCCAACCATTCCACAGTGAGGGTCCCCTTATCTCCAATAAAAAAGTTCACAAACTATCCTTCCGAAAATGTTACCCAAAGTATTTCCACATGGTACTCTCTAAATCTGAAAATATATTATTTTCTTATTTGGAACTTTTATTTAAAATTTACGTTATTTAAACTAAACCTTCCTCAATATATAGCACACTTTTTATAAATTACACATAGATTGCTTTGCGCCCCTTTTTATCCCATCTCAGGGAGTCCCATCGTATGGGAACCACTGATAAAAAGAATGAGAGTTTATTGTTGAATTGAATCGAATTGTTATCTAAGTGTTTGCCAAGGCAAATTTTCTTTTATGTGAAAACCATAAGAGCTAAGTCCAACGAAACGTTTTCTTTTCAGTAAGATAAATTTAGTTCTCGTTTGGAAAATGTGGTATTGCATTCACCTTCATCAGTAGATTTTTTTATCGAATAATCTGGAATGAACATCAGGTTTAATCTCTCTAAGATGTCCACATCTACTGTGTACTCTCTAGATCTAAAAAACACGTGATAACATTTTTACGAAATTTTGCAAGGCTAACGTGTGCAGGAATAAACCCATACGCTCAATGAGTTATGGGAAGAAATACAATTGCTATATAGAATGTTAATCAGTTAGCTGCAGCTAAGAAAAACTCTAATAGATGCCAGAATGATAAATAAATAAATGAATAAAAATACTCCCTCAAGCAGCTGCTTGAGATAGAGATCTAACAGGTGCCTGTCAGTTTATACGACATAGCAGTAGGTCTGTGAGGAAAGCGAGACCACAGAAGAAACACCACACAAACATCCATGCCTTATGCGGGGATCGAACCAAGCACGCTAACCACTTAACATGAAGGAAATTAATCATGTTGAAAAGGATTTTATATAACTATTAGTTCTCAAGCTTTCACTTTCATTGATGCCAAATGAAGCGGAATATAACGTAATTCAATAAAAGTAGTTAATCGAAACTGCAACATTTCTGAATATCATCGTAATTCAATAAATGAAATCATTTTTTAATGTTTCTGAATACCCTTTTTTAATTAACATAGCATCAAAGGACTGAAATTAAAATCCTTTATGTACAAATATTGTCACAAATAAAAATGAATCACTTACCTAGACCATTGGATTCCATCCTTGAGGCAGTGTTCACAGTGTCACCGAAAAGGCAATAACGTGGCATTTTTAGTCCTACTACTCCAGCAGCACAAGGACCTGAAAATTTAATTATGCTGATTAGGTTAATATCCACTATAGCAGTGATGCACAAATTGTATTATATTTGCTGTGTTAGAGAAGGAGGTTCAATAAAAAATATAAAAAAAATAACATTTTTTTTATTTTCGTTTTAGTTGTCATAATTATAGGTGCAAAATAAAAGTAAAAAAGTTAAAAAAAAGTTAAAAAAGTTTATTTTAACATCAAAACTAAAGATTGTTTGTGAAAGCAGTGTGTGAAGAATGGGACCGTTGAATATTCGGTTTCAATTTCATTGTAAGTAGTTGTATAACTTTATTTAAATTTTTGTCTTTCATCGCAATAAAACACCATTCACTTAGTAGAGAAATATAAAAAAATATTTTATCCGATATTCACGCTGGTCAGAGTTTGTGTACACCTGCACAACAGTACATAAGTACTAGAGTTGATGGTTAACAACAAATTGGCCTATAGTTCATGAAAAAATGTGACAAAGTATTTGAAACGTTGAGGAAAGTTGTACAGAAATTTATCAAAGTAAACCAATTTTCGTTTTCGTCTTTGTTTTTTGTTTAATTATGCAGATATATTAGAACTTGAAACCTACCAGGAACTATAGGAATTAAGACAATGATTTAAACTACTAGAGTTAAAACACCTAACTTAAACTACTAGAGTTCAAAAAGAACCGCGTCTTGGCCTAGGACCCGTAAATCCGAGAGCCCGAAATCAGCTCAGAGAGCTTCGAAGAATAGTTGTTCGTTTTATTATTTTGTGACAAGTGAATTTGTTACTATGTCGTTAAAAATATGCATGCGAGGACCTAGTCGGTCCCAATTCCTTATCATAAAACATAATACAATTAATGTTTTTATGTACTCTAAATACTTGACGTGCATACTGTAGATAAGAGCACAAATAAAAATTTAATTGACATTGGCATGTGGGTTCAGACAGAGGTCCAAGTAGCTGATTATTGGAATCTTTCGTATCTATGAAAAGAATGACAATTCCGTATTTCTGTTCGACCTTGTTTATCAATCCTATTTTTTTTACTTAGAACTCCACTGTCATGAAGGCAGAATAAAGTGATGTTCTTAGAATCACTTTGTAATCAAAATTTTCTTCTCAATCATTTTATTAACTATATTTTTTTACCTATTTTCACTTTTCGTACATATTTAGAAGTGAGTTCCAAATCATCCTATCTTTCGCTTCGCCTAGTCAAATTCTCTCAAATGAGTATCAAACTAAAATGTTCTGTCTCTGTTCGTTTCGCTTTATAGAGGTTTATGTAGTAAGTTCTCATTGGCGAAACTGCAAATTAACTGACGTAAAACAGATTTTTATCAACCCAATAAAAATTCCTATATTAGAGTTAGGTTTTCTAACATGGCGTAACATGCTTTGACCTTCTGATTGACCTTCTGACGTAAAAACGTCCTCGATGACATTTGTAAAACACCAGTGAGTGTGTAACGGAAAAATGCCGAACTCATGTTCTCATTAAAATATTTTTTTTTTCAACTTAACAGAAAAGTAGTAATACCTACTTTTAATTTTATAATAATTTTATTAATTAAGGAATAAATTTCCATAAACAAAGTAAATATTATTAATTCAATCTGTAAGTCGTTTGTGGTTTTTTTGCAGTATGGAAATGTGAATGTTCATTGCCTTGGTGTACTAGCCACACTCTTCTCTTACTGAAGATGAGGAGTGGAATGTTTCCTGAATTGTGGATTAACATTGTCATTCAGAAGGTAAGCATCTCGCAAACCGACTTACTTATTTCAACTTATTTTTCTTCTATTAATTCTATTTCTCCAGCATTATCGCTGCATAATCTGTCATTACATAAATGAGCATAAGGCGTCATGTCCAATCTAATTGTAAAATAGTTTAATACCTACTTTTATTTTTAACGTTTATTTAACTATATTAAAATATAACATTTATAAGCACTTGAGTGGAAGTGAAAAGGAAAAGAAGAAGACAGAAAAGGAGCTTTTAGAAAAGATTAAAAACTTATTTAAGCTCCGATTTAATGAAAAGTAATGAATTTCCTGGACGTATTCCAGTACAGTTTGACAAAGAAATCTCACAATATCTGCCATTGGCCTTAGGCAGTTCTACTGCAAATATTCAATCAGAAATCGCCCTTGAAGTTCTTGAAGAAGCCTCTCAAACTCAATCTGAAATACAGAGAGTTTAATAAAAATATTCAATCTGAATAGTCCGATGTCTTTTCTCGATCATTCAATTGCAATGAAAATAGCAATTGATTGTCAAAATATATCGATAAGCCCTGAAACAATAACTTCAGCCATGTAAAAAAAATTGTCTTAAAAATATACGTGAGTCGGTTTTTGTAACTCTTGAATCCACAAAAATAGAATTTAAGTAAGAGGGTCAAGGACAATAAATTGGTTTTTGAATCGAAGTTCTTAACAACTATAATGAATACGTAGAGAAGTTGCAACGAGAATAGTTGGTGTATACCAGAGATGGGCAACCTTTTCTGATAGCGGATGGTGAAGATTTTTCAGAGTGCGTTACCTTACTTATTATATTAAATATTCTAACCCCCTTATTTCCTCTACCTTCAATGCCCTGAATAGACAATATGTGTAAATAGTTAAATTTTCACATATAATTCTTTATTACAAAAGTAAACATGTAATTTCAATGAAAAAACAGTTATTTTTAATTAAAATTAGGACTAACTATACAAGAAATTCAAAGCAAATAGTAAAATTAGATAAAAATGACACTCATTTTTAACAGACATTAACATAACTCCATATACAAATACCACTAATTAAGCTGTCTCATAAATATCAGTACTTTCATCAAGAGCTAAAGAAAAATATTCAAATTTCGATGAAAGATCTGTGAAGG
This sequence comes from Ryuthela nishihirai, assembly GCA_038380435.1. NCBI lineage: Eukaryota > Metazoa > Arthropoda > Arachnida > Araneae > Heptathelidae > Ryuthela > Ryuthela nishihirai. The sequence continues at coordinate 15,783,234 of JAWZYU010000001.1, read as the reverse complement.
CATTTTCTATATTGCTTCCAGGTCATCGATCAACCTGTTATATGGAATATTATACTATATATCCACAGAACATTATAATTCTTTTCTCTCTAGATACAACATACCAAAAATTGTTTGCAGGCACTCCTTTATAAATTCGCCATCAGAATAGTTTTTGTAAAATTTTGCAATTTTCTCACTAATAAATGCACACATAATAAGTGCAATTTTCTCACTAATAAAGCAATAAAACAAAACTTGCACGCACAACAGCATCGGAGGCGTGAGACCTTTGTGTAAATATTTTTTTTCCTGTTTATTGTAGATAAAAATTTCTGAAATGTTTCTTTTCTGTGTTGGCCTTGATAATTTTCACAATTAGAATGTTTACTGATGTGGTACCTATTTGAGTGAGAGCTGAGCTCTTTAATTGGGAACTGAAGAGTACATTGAGAGAATACGACAAACCCCTATGCGCATAGTCAGTCATGATGGTCGACGCTGTCGTAATTCTGTTTAGGCTATTAAAGAACACTTTCAAAAACAGCGTAAAAGTAAATCGGGAAAGAACGAAAATTTGGTATTCCACAAATTATTTCAAGAATAAGGGATAAAAAATTTTATAATTTGCAAGGCAATATTTGTGGACCACTTGAAAAGACTCCACGGGTCAGAGTGTACCAAGTGCCACGTTTTGCCCATAGCTGGTGTATATCATAACAAACAAGAATATATATTGCTATGTATTTAAATTATTTTCCTAGAAAAATGCATAATTCAATCAAGGGACCAGTGACTGGAAAAATGTTTTAACGAACTATCGAAACATGTGAGCTCATCGGACCATATGTCATCTATACGCACTTTTATTGCTAGAACTGTAAGTCTTAGTCTCTTGTCATAGCACTCGACAGAGAAGGTCAATACTGATAGGAAATACAGAAAAGAATTATCGCCACAATTACATAGAGCAATGGTTCTCAACCTTTTATGCTTCACGCATTCCCTGGAAATGTGTATGTAACTGGCGTACCCCTTGTATAGATAGATAAAATTATAGTTATAGTATAACAATGGGAACGAACAATGGGAATAAAAATCTAGCGACTTTTGAGCTCTCACGGCGCACCCCAAAAACTTTTTCCGCGTACCCACGTTGGGAACCCTAATATAGAGTATCCCAATAAAACGTATACACAATTGATTAACTAGATTTCAACCAGTAAGTGGTTAGAGGGCTCGGCAAGTACATAGTAACTGTACATAATAAAAAATACAGTATATCAAAACTAAATTATGTTGAATTAATTAACGATTTTAGCGAGTCGAAAATTCGAAAGTAAATGCAATTGTGCAAAAAAAGTTTAACTGAAATATTTCAACATAAAAATATTAAATACACTTTCATTTCAGCTTTTTTTTAAATTATTTTTCAATTATGGATTGTAAATTATATATGTTTTATATCTACAGAGTAATTTAAATTGTAGGAGACCCGTATTTAACTTTTAGCCTAGGGCCCGAAAATGTCTAAACGCGGCCCGAAGTTAAAATAGTGGCGACTTGGGAAATATTGAAATAGACTTTCTACCAGATGGGTATGATATACCTATAGTCCGTTAGATCTAGTTTGAATTCAATATTTCATTAAACATCATAAATCTAAACCATGTCTAATGATATAACATAGCCAATAATATACTCTGCTTCAATTAAAGTGCAACACTTGGAAACAAAGTACGAGTTTAAATTTAATTCACTTTGAGAAGCTAACATGTCAATATATGCAAATAATCACATTTTACCGGACAAACGTGCAAAGCACGTGGTATCTATAACAAAGTCCAGTGGCGGAGAAAATGTTGCAAGTGCTGTGGTCGATTGCGTTGTTACAGAGAACAGAACAATGCAGGCAGTGGTTATCTCCACTGCCTGCATTGTTCTGTGATTGTGTATTCGTGATAGTCCAGGATGATATGCTTGATTTTAAAACTATCGCCTGGACGAAATTGAGCAAGTTCAAATCGTAGATCTGAATCAGGTCGGATGACACTGTCAAATCGCGGCACACGTTATGCAAAGACAATCAGTGTTTGTTGGCAACATTGGGTCCAGGATGGCAAGCTCACTCATCATGAAAGGTTAGGAATCTCCACGGAGCAATCTCATGGTAGGATGACTTAATCATTTCCCGGATGATAACAGTTCCAATACGAAGTTATCAACCAAGACATTCCAGCAGCTGCTAAGAATAAGAATTTTTAATCATCATCATTATTCTTAAGCAGCCATGGGCTACGAAGGTCCAACCAGACCGTGCAATTCAATTCTCCAAGCATATCTGTCCTGAGCTACATCTGCTGCATCTGGCCACTGCATACCAATTCTAACAAGGTCCTGTTTGACGTTGTCTACCCGCCTCATCATAGTCTTCCCCTCTTTCTGAGGCCTTTAGGCACACTGTTCATAACCCTATTTGCTAATCTATAATTATCCATGCGAGCAACATAGCCAAACCAATGAAGTCTCTCTTTGCACAATATGCTGTTTAAAGGAGGTTGCCGACTCCTTTGCCTAACCTCATCATTAGTTGCAAAGTTAAACCACCTAATACCCAAGATACTCCGTAAGCATTTAGAATCAAAAGCATCAAGTTTCCTATTATCTTGTTTACAAAGCGTCCAAGTTTCACTACCATAATTTACTCTAGAAAGAACCAAACTATTATACAGTCTACATTTAGTCTTTAGGTACCTACGATGACCTCTATTCGTGATTATCCAGCAGCTGATAAAACGTGTCCTGTGAATCTATTCTCTTGGGGCTGTCAACCCACTAACACACAGAAAACAATGGAAGATTTTTCCTTCCACAGAAGCCCACCTGTGCAGCAAATTCAAAATCCATAATTAATCTCATAGCCTTTTTCCATTCCGGTCAGCATCAGGACCCTGTCTGGTTGATCACATAGGGTTCTATTTTAATAAGACGATTTAAAACGGGCATCCAATTTATTCCACACCAAAATGCTCATGCTCACTTGCTATTTAGACCACAATCCATGTGATTACTCTTTTAAGAGTCTCCAATGATAGCATGTATATGAATAACCCATACACATCAAATAATTATAAACCACTGGCGACTTTCACAAAATACTAGGTAACTTGTTGAGACATGGCTTGCTATCCTATGTTACAATTTTTATGGGGAAGATATTTTAAGCTCCTTCACCTAATGTGATATGACTGTAGTAGGTAGTTCTCACTATCTTCTCTTGTTTGACTTATAGAGAAAACACTTTAAGCTCTTCCACAATTGTATCCATGTAACCTGCAGAGACAGGTCTCACTCTCCTTTCTTTTAAGGTTTGTAGAGAAGATATTTTAAGCTATTTCAGTTAATGTCAAATGTGTTGCAAAGACAAAGCTCGTAATATTACATATTGCTGCGTTAACGTTTATAACATTATGTTATTGGTGATAGTATAAAGAAATGGAAGTAAAGGGGAAAATACGATGTTTGCTATACCTGAGTGAACTCCAATTCGCACTTGGAGTTTCTTATCGTTCCGATGTCGGATGCAGAACTTGCTCATGTCATCTCTTATGGACAGAGACATACGGGCTATCTCCTTGGCGTGCTCATGGCCATTCCTTATTGGCAGTCCCGATACCACCATGTAAGCATCTCCTATGGTTTCGACCTGGGAAGAATCGTTGTTAAGCTACAGCTCAGAAGAAGAGCACAGGAAAAAACAACCTGATATGCTATAACTGAAATAACGCTTATGTTTATTCAAACAATAGGAATATACAAATATGATTAAATATAACACAATGCTTAATAGGTTGGTGATTTTGAAACAAATGATAGCGACTAGTAGAATAATAACGAATAGTAGTCTTAGTAGAATAATAACAAATAGTAGTCTTAGTAGAATAATAACAAATAGTAGTCTTAGTAGAATAATAAGTAGAATAATAACGAATAGTAGTCTTAGTAGAATAATAGCGAATAGTAGTTTTAGTATAATAATAACGAATAGTAATCTTAGTAGAATAATAATGAATAGTAGTCTTAGTAGAATAATAACGAATAGTAATCTTAGTAGAATAATAACGAATAGTAGTTATTCTAGTAGAATAATAACGAATATTAGAATAAATATGGAGATAAATATAAGCTTTACATTTGTTTCAGCATTATGATTTTTATACAATGAAATTCAGAGAAGGAACGGTTCCAAGCATTCCACAACAGTTTGAAATTCTCTAGATGAGCTTTATAATAACGATGGAAAAAAAATTACTAAACACTGATGAAGAAATTGGCGATGTAAAATGTTCTTGAACGGATTTACTCAGGACTCCAAGCACCTGGTGGTGGGGGGGGAGCGAAGGCAATTGGTTCGTATGAAAGAATACGAAAAACGTTTACTCATCAGAAACAATTTTTACCTCTGTCTCTCCATCGCGATCGAAAGGCGCTATTGAAATGTTAGTTGTAATGTTGAAGAAGATTAAGGATAAACTATTATTAACGATTAATTGGACCTATCGAAAAGGCCCTCAGTTCTTAGTGCCCAATTAATTTAATTATTTTTAAAGAAACAGTTTTTTTTTCACAATCTGGCTCCCAATTTATTTCACTGATTTTTAAGAAACTTTCCCCTCGATATATTTAACAACGCTGCTTTTTGCTTAACAACCTCTTATCTTTTTGCATGAGCTTAATAAGCGTTCCCTTACATCCCCAGACGTTGTTTTCACAACAGTTTGAAATTACTTCTGAATAAACCTCTGAAGGTGAAAACAGCATCTCACTCCCTTCCATCATAGCGTGACTCTTGTTTCAACACGCCTAAATACAAAGACACATAATTTCACAAACTGCATCATGATCTTTCAATAGTTCTCAATATTAGGTTAGTAAAACATTTGGGCGAGTAGTTGTCTTTCCATAGTTCATACTTTCTTTATTCAAGTTAATATATGTCTTTGATATTTATCAAACTATTTATTAAATTTATTACACTGAGTTATACGCACCCGTTGAGAAAAAAGAGCGATTACGAGAAAATGACGGAGAGCACATAGTAGGGGAGAAAGGGCGCCTAAACAAACTTCGCTCAAGGCATTGAAATGGATAAATTGATTGACTACTATTCGTTATTATTTATAGATTTGCATGGACATCACAGTAATTAGATCACATGCAGTATATATATATATACCATTTTTTCCCTCTTGTCGATGTGCTTTTCTTTATAAAATTTCTCCCACTCTGATCATCATCTCATTCTCAGCAAAATCGTGCGGCATATCTTGATCGAATAAGAAGTTTCCGTGACTGGAACAGTTAAACATCTGGTGTCAAAAATTCATAACATTCATTAATGTCTTTATAAGGTGGTATTCATTGCGAAAACGCTGCCACTGACTTTGAAACAATTAGCAGATAAAGTAGGTCCCTCCATGACCTTAGATGAGCAGAGGGAAAATCTCTAAACCAATGGCAAAGTGTGAACGGCTTTTCGGGTACCAGTGGGAGATATGAATTGCGCAGTTGACTCTTAGACAGTTCTCATCGATCGTATATCAATGACCTAACAATCATTTGTTAGTCAACCAATGATCTATGAGAATTGTCGAAGACCTTCTTTGTTTCCCAATTGCCACTATCGCTTCCCAAAGGTCTTAGAGATATGTTTGTTGCAAATTATATAATAGTTATAAATTTTCATTGATGTTTATTAATCAAAACTGTGTAGTGGGTTTGAATTAACCTAACTGGAAATAAATTAACTTATTTGTTAGATAAAAAAAATGTTTTATAAGAAATACAAAAACGCGAATAATTAAATTCACACAAATGAAATAATTATAGTCGTGTTTAACTAACTGATAATCTTTTACAAACCAATGAAAGTGGAATAGAGAGTTCGAAATTTCCGTTTACGCGACATTTTAATTAACAAATTATAAGTCGAACCATCTCAATTGAGACTTAGCACTTCATGAAATACTCAACATAAGAGTTTCATAAGTTAATACCTACCAATTCATATTTAAAACATACAAATGCCCTTTCTTAATTTCGACTGCAACACAGCTTCATGACTTAACTGTATCATCTGTGTCTCCTGTCTGCTGTTACATCATTTGCATAAAAGTTTTTATTTAACTCTCGGTACACTTCATAAAAGCAATATGTTGTATCAGATTGCAAGTTCACTAAAATATATGTGGATGGTGACTTACCTGCTGCACATGGTATATTAATCTTTTACAGAAACAAATTCAAATGTAAAATACAATATAATAAAATAACAATATAATTTTTCATCGACAGAAATGATACACTTATATATCAATGATCAAAATTACTACATACATATCATAGCCTTATATCTCTCACCTAGCACAGATTTTCATGCATTCAATAATAACAAAACTTTGGTTAAAGAAAAATGAAAATCTGAAGTGTGTTATTATGATTGGTGGCATTAATGTAGATATCAAAAATTCCTCAAAATCAGGTCATAATCAGGTAAAACTGAATACTTCCCAAGCGGTTGCAGGTTTGGAAAGCACTGACCTAAGAAGTTATATTTGAAAAGACGCTTTGCAGAAAGAGAATTTCCTAAATCCAAAGTGTGTTTCTCACAAATTTATGTAAACCGAAAACAATAAGGTCCACTTAAAAAGAAACCCAAAAGCCTACGACTTTTAGTTTGAGGAAAATAACATTTTAAAACAAATACTAAACCCAAAATCAGCCATGCAGTGCAACAATCGTATATTATGATTTTTTTATTATTAAATAGTTTTCCATTTTTTAATGGTATACCTTTTTCTCATGGTATACGAACTATGAGTATGGTATATGATATTAAAGCAGATTTTAATGATAATTCATATTCTGAATTAAAAAAAAATACTGACTGTGCTACATAGAAAGAAACTATTGTTTATGTCTCTAAGGTCTTCATTGTTCAGGTAAAAATAATTTTGAACCTTCTAATAGAAAAAGAAAACGTAAATGCTTCGTGAGAAAAAAATATTTTTTTTTGTAATGAGTGGAAAGGAAATCCACGACACTTGTAGAGACTTTATTGCATGAATATTTGTGTAATATGAATATTTGTGTGAAGAAAATGTTTTAAACGTCAGGGAGCTTTTATACCCTGTTTTCCATATAGATTAGATTAGCAAGTGGTTTATTATGCTTAATCCAAATGCCAATGAAAAGCAAGATACGACGCCTTAAATGTATCAATTCTGAACTCTTTAGGCAGTTCTTACGGCAAATGAATTATATCGCGAAAGTCTGTGCAAAAAAAAAGTTATGCTTTATATTGTACTTTACAATAATCTGGAACGGAAAACATTTTCCATTGCTCAGTTCCATAAACAATATTTAATAATACTTTACGCTACAAAAAGTAATTATTTCTTTAAAACGACGCGTGGAACTATTTCTTGTGACCGAATTTCATATCAGCGAGTTTTTCCTGCTAGAACTCATGTGGTATGACATCATTTCATTATTTGTCATCTTCTTTAATCTTCAGGTTTTGCAGCTCCATTCTTTATGCGAAATATAGTATACTATTCTTTTTTATATAAATGGAAAATCGAAATAAATAAATTTAAACCTGTCAAAGTAATTAGTTAATAAAGACTTACACCAATGGAAATGAATACCCTTTAGATATGGTTACGATTGGTGAACTTGCTACAATGAACTTGTGATTTGATGTAACATTATGATGCTCGCATGTGCTACAGCGTGAGAATTAGGTAACCAACCACTGCGAATGAACTTAACTTAAAAAAATAAAGACTAAGCTGTTATTAAGAAGAATTGGAATGTGAGGGAAAATGTAGTCTTTGTCTGTGCACTAAAATATAAAAAAAGAAATGATTTTATTTAGTGTGTGCGCGGGAGGTTCAATGAGTTTATTAATGTGGATCCTGTTAGTGGACTGGTAAGAGCATGGAGGTGGGAGTGACGGAAGTGGAATGCGTTGTACTAGTTTTCAGCTTTGGCCCACTTCAACAAACATTGCTCTTTGTATTTTCTTGACTACTTGCTGATCTGCATTTACCGCTCATTCTATGCTAGTGTCACTTATCTTCAATATATACACCGAAGAGACAAAACGTTATGATCACCTGCCTAATATGATGTAGGTCTCACGTGCCCCCAAAACAGCTCTTATCGGCGATGCATGGAAGCTGCAATATTTCTAAAGGTGTCTTGTGGTATCTGGTACCAACACATCAGCAGATCCTTTAACTCTTGTAAGTTACGTTGTTGAGCCGCCGCAAATCGGATATGCTGTTCCAGCACAAACCATAGAATGCGATTGTATTGATGTTTTGGGAATTTGGAGGCCAGGACAATACCTTGAAGTCTTCCTCATATTCCGCGAACTATTCTCGAACAATCCGGGCAGTGTGGCATGATGCATTATACTGCTGAAAGACGGCACTATTAGAAGGAAATACAGTTGCCATGAAAGGATGTACCTGGTCTGCAATGATGTTTAGGTAGGTAGTAGACGTCATCGTTTCCTGGACACGAAAGAATGAACCCAGGGTTTCCCAGCAGAACAATGCCCAAAGCATTACACTTCCTCCATCTGCTTGTTTTTTTTTTCCCATGGTGCATCCTGGTGCCAACACATCCCTAGATAAATGACGCACACATAAACGGCAGTCCACATGGTGCAACAGGAAACGAGGTTCATCGGACCAGACGACCTTCTTCCAATCATTCAAGGTCCAATTTTGATGCACGAGTGCCCATTGTAGGCAGTTTTGGCAATGAACCGAGGTTAGCATGAGCGCTCGGAGCCACCTGCGGCTGCACAGCCCCACTTTAACATTTACTCCACGTTACCAGCATTCTCCATTAGCAGTTATACATTACTCCCGTCACCAGCATTCAAATTTCTGGCGATTTCGCCACAGTATCCTTTCTGTTGGCTCGTACCATACGGGATAGTCTTCCCTCACGTCTAGAATCGATAAGCCATGGTCTACGCACACCTTGCTGGTGGTTCGCAGTTTTTTCCTCCTCGGACCACTTCTTGAAGGTATTAACCACGGCTGACCGTGAGCACCCCACAAGCTTTGTCATCTCGGAAATGCTCTGACCCAGTCGTCTGGCTATTACAATTTGGCTTTTGTCAAACTCACTTAAGTCCGCTGCTTTTCCCATCTGAAGAACAAAAATAACACTGATTAACAGAGCTCAGTATCAGGTATTATTTATATCGTTTCATGACCTTCACATGCACCGTCGTTTACCTGCAGTTGCTTCGATTTGCATAAAGACACGCTGGTCATAATGTTTTGGCTCTTCGGTGTATATATATTTTAAATGTACAAAACACACAATAACCATCATTCTGCAAATGCAAGAGGAAGTGTTCACACCATAATTTGCACATATATATAATAATGATTTTTGTCATATCCAAACGAATGAATCATTCCAAATATTCGTATTATGATTTGGAAGGGTTGGGTTGGGTTGTTTTACCTCTGAGCGGCACTTTTTTGCACACCATGGGCTAAATGGTCAGGTCACATAGACCCCAAAAAGGCTCAGAGAAGATTGGGGGAGGGAACCCACTGAAACAGCTGTTGGGAGACAGATGGTAGCCTCCCGTCAAAGTCATCCAGCGTGTTTTTTAACGTGCACAGGGTATAGCTCTCCCGTACACGGTGCCACGGTTTAACGTCCCCATCCGACGGACGGCGGTTTTTCTAAGCCCTATGATTTGGAAGGATGTTATGAGTTATACGGTATAAACTGGTAAGAAATTTGAAATTAACATTAATATTTTCTCAACTTTTTTATCCTGAAGTGTTTAGTTTAGTCGGGCTGACAAATTTCACATAACTTCACTGGTCGTAATAACTCTTGAAGCTTTAATCCGCTGTAGGAAATTGATTTATCACTTAAAGCCCGTTATCATAAGAAAGAGTTGACAGTTTTTCTCATGAACTTGTATGTTCAATTACTTGCATATACCTTAACAGCATTTCTTCTTCGATCCATTGCCTTTTCACTTAACAAATATTTATAATTGCAGAAATATATTTTAAAGATTCACTCAAATTATTGTTGAGGTTTCAGTATAAAAAAAAGTACGAATATAGCGTTTGTTTATCACAATAGAGATAATAAGACATCAGAGCAGTGTGAGAGATTAAAATAGCAATTTTAGATAACTTAATCACTAACACAGAGATCAGTATTAGCATCCCATTATACCGAATCCCCACGCACAGTCATTGATGACGTCACTAATCACGCCCCTTATGCGTCCCCACTACCACCCCCTTATTAATATTCATAACTCACTAATTAATTAAAACATCCTTATCAAAAGTGCATCCCCCCTCATTAAAACCCCCTACGTCCGCCATTTTGAATTCTGACGTAATCGCCTTCGTGCCACAAACACTGCCATTCGTCCGCCATTTTGATTACTGACGTCATCACACCCGCCACAAAGCTATATAAATATTCCAAGTCTACCTAACTACAGCACCATCTAGTGCGAGGGCAGCACCGTTCCTCGGTAAGCTAACCTACGCTAAAGTAAATATATAGCGATCTGGTCGAAGCCATATGGTAAAGAATCAGACAGATCGCTAATCAAATACAATAAATTAGAATCTTTCTCAGAGATACAACGGGAATAATGATTTGAATTCTCCATAAAGAAAAATATGTTTAAAATAATCATGTTTCAATTGAAAATTATTATCCATTAAAATTCGAAGTTTTCAAGTGTTTACCCCAGGAGTTCTCAACGTGGGGTACGCGGTAAAATTTTTTGGGGTACGCCATGAGAGCTCAAAAGTAGCTAGATCTAGTAACAAAATGAAAATGAAAATAAGTTTCTGCAGGACAGTTCCTTTCCGGTGGTCACTTCAATGCGAACTTTTGATGGCAACGTTCACGGCATCTCCCTCTGAGAATGGATGATGCAATCTTCAAAATAATTACAAAGTTCAACTAAACTTTCGGTGGCAACGTTCAACGTGTCGCACAAACTCATGAAGGATGACATCATAGACTATGATGGATTTGGGACTGAGACTTCAAAGCTGGTAGGTGGTGAAATTTATTTGAGATTTTGAAAGTCTGGACATGATCATTGCATCATAGTCTATGACGTCACCCTTCATGGGTTTGTGCGACGTGTCTGAGAGGGGATGCCCTGAACGTTGCCATCGAAAGTCTAGTTGGACTTGGTAATTATTTTGAGGATTCGAACATCCATGATAGCATCTGAGAGAAGGGTGGAATTATTCAGGGGTTTACAAGTCTGAACATGGTGATTGCATCATACATTTCAGAATGCGCCATTTTCTGGGACTTTGCTAGAATATTCAACATTTTCTAGTTCTTTCTAGAAGGTTCTATTAGGTCATAGGATGCGAGTTTGCAAGTTTTTTAGGACTGTGTGGAGAACGTAATGACGTCAGAAACCAAGATGGCCGACAATGGACTTAGAATAATTTCGAGGATTGAATTTGTCGGCTACGTCATCCAAGATGGCCATCTTGGGACAGAGAAATTTCGAGAAGGGTTGGTCGACCAGGGGGGGGGTGAAATTTTTGAAAAATGTTTGAATAAAAGGGGGCTTTTTAAAAAAGGAAGTGGAACTTTTGATAAGTGTTTAATAAAAGGTGGCGGAACTTTTCATAAAAGGGTGCTTTTTAATGAATAACAAGATTATAGGTTGGCCATCGAATATACCCGCCACAGGGCGAGAGGAGGCAGAACCTTTGATAAGTGTTTGAAAAGGGGCACGTGCTAACAAAAGGGGGCGTCACTTCTGATAAGTCTTTAATAAATAAGAAGTAAAAAATAAATACAAGAAATATAAATATAATTTATTCGTCAGTTAATTTATAAGATATATAAAAAAAGTCATTTATATAAAAATTTATTCTCAAGTTAAATGTGTTACAAAAAATAAAAATATGATTGATTCGTAAGTTAATTAATAAGGAATAAAAACATTCCTAAGTTATTTTATGAAATATAATGGTCGGTTATTTCTTCTTCACCGAGATCATCTATGGTTAATGATTGCAATCACATACTACTCTTGGCGTAATGGACAAATATACAGATAAAAGCGAGGACGAAGGATGGTGTTGCAGTTAGTCGGACTGGGAATATTTCGGGACTTTGTGGGGAATGTGATAGCGTCAGAAACCAAGATGGCTGACGAACGGTATAGTTTGTGGCACGAAGGTGATGACGTCAGAGTTCAAAATGGCGGACGTAGGGTGTTTTGTGTTTTGACATTGTGTGTGGGTTTTCGTATGAAGGGATCCTACTACTGAGATCGAATTCAAGAACTCAATCAGAAAAAGCCTTTCGTATTCATGAATAGGTAAACTTACTCACCTTATAAACATTGTAGTTATCTATTATTGAATCGAAACAGGAATAGAGATCATTTAATAGATCTACAACCTGAAACGAAATTCAAGTATATAATTAGCATAATTAACTATCATTCAAATACAGTTTTATTCTGTCATTTTGCTAAGTACAAGACGCTATGAAAAAAAATTAATGTTAATTATAAATTTTACAGCAATGAGTTATAAAGACAGATACAATTTTAATTTATTTTATTTTTCTTTCTTGTTGTAGGAAGATTTGCAGCTTCCTAACGGTGATAATAATACTGGTCAGTAAGAACTAACAATACGAAATACATTTGATTTTTCCTGGTGAAAATATTGATGTTTCAGGTATTTTAATAACTTAACTCAGTACTTTTTTTTAAATTTTATTTTCATACAAATTATAATATGGATTAGGAAGCTAGCGACTGTTCCAGCAAGGAAAATTCTGGGTCGAGTAACCTTAAAGCAGTGATCAGCAGTTAGGTTGGGTTGTTTTACATCTGAGCGCCATTTTTTTTGCACACAATGGACTAAATGACCAAATTACAAGGACCCCGAGGGCTCAAAAATGTTAGGGGGAGGGAGACCCACTGAACAGACTGTTGGAAGACAGATGGTAGCTTCCCTTCAGGTCCATCCATCATGTTCTTTAACATGCACAGGGTCCTCTCGTGCACACGGAGCCACGGCTTTACGCCCTACCAAACAGATATCAGCTTTCCCAGTCCATCGATGTCTCTTACTGACCGTGTGCACCCACCCAACCCCAGTGTTCAACAGTGATGTCGGTCTTAGTAGGGCTTATCTTTATATGAGAAGGCCTGTAAAAGCCAATTGTAGTTTATAGGACCCTGCTTCGTCCAACAGGTCTAAACTAAAAAAAATATATTTTCTACAATTCACGTTATATTCGTAATTGTCGTTCCCCAGGTTTTTTTTCCCATCTAGACTTCTCTATTTATATATTGTCATATTTACTTTTGAAATTTCTTTCTATTGAAAGTAATGTTAAATGTGGTTCTTTAATTGACCATCTTTTGATCTCAAAAGTTCTGATTGTACTATACCAAAACTCTTTTATTGTCGGAAATAGGCTTCTGAAAATGGCGACCCAAATCGATACAACTTAAATCATAATCTCCGAAGTAGAACTGTTTATACAACTTTTAAAGAAGACGTTAATAGCCGAAACATGTCAAGTTAGGTGGTCTGAATATCATTGTATGATCCGTGCAACAGGAAAGGATTTACTTCGCATGCTACTACAAGAAGTGACAAATATCCCTATTCTCCTGTTTCACCGATCGAAATGCTATTTTGATTTTCTAAAACAATTCAGCTTGGTAACTCATGGAACTTTTTCCCCCGTTCCAACTTCGTCATTTATTCTCAACTTTTTAAAACTATATCGAAAAAACATACCAAAAAGTTCGCTCCAAAAGCTTGTTTTTTACTCCTGTTCTCAAGAAAAAATGTTTCCAAAGTCTCGGAAAATAATTGAACAAATTTTGAGATAAAGATGTAAAAGTAATCTTGAAATACATTGCTTTTAAACGAAAAATTACAATTTTCCAACCCCCAAAATTTAGGAGGAAAAAATGGTTTTCAGTTAACTTCTGATACACTGTATATTTGGTTTCAGTATTAAACAAAAATCTATATGAATTGCAAAAAGTTGATATTCGGCTTTCATCCTAATATATTTCCGTTTTGCAACACTAGGCCTCTGTAAATTAGTAGATAAAGTACCGCTACTGTATTTGTTACCTAAAAACGGTACAACCACAAATTTGCAGCGACACAAACAGAAAATGTCAAAATTTACCAACCATCCAATTGCGAAACAATTGATAGGGATGTATTACGTTTACTGACAGAACTTATAGTTTTTAAAATAATTATTAACTGTGATCTCTTTATGTCACTTCATGGAACACATTTGCTGAATTTTTACGTTCAGTTCTATGGCACAAGCTAACCAGATACTAGCAGAGAGTCAAAAAATACAAAACCAATCAATGGTTTATAATCAAAAAACAATACACTGAATTCAACTTTTTTTTATCAGTCGATCACTGTGCGCCAGGCTTGTAATCTGTAGTTCTTAGGTTCAAGTACCAACTAGGGAAGCGTTGAGATATATCTCTGCTAAACCCCTTTTTACCCATGGTGAAAGGAGACACCAATAGGGGCTTAGAGAGGCAATCGTCCATCGGTTGGGACGTAAAATCATTGTTCCGTGTACAGGAAAGTCACACTCTGTGCACGTTAAAGAACACTCTGGATGGCTTTGACGCGAGTCTACCATCTATCTCCCAACAGCTGTCTAGTAGGTTCCCTTTTCCCAACCTTCTCTGAACATTTGGGGTCCTTTCTACCCAAGTCATTTTGCTCATTGTGCACAAAAAATAAACGCTGCTTACAGGTAAAACAACTCAAATGGGTCGCAGAAAATTGGCAATGGCATTGGTTTACCTACTTCTTATTCTCATTTTCATATTTGAATTTTGGAATAATGAAAGTGAAATGGAGGTGAGTGGGAATCAATATCTTTGAGAGATAACATAGACCATTATACAGATGGGAATAACCAAGGACTGGCATTTCGTCCTCCCCTATCTCTCCTGTAGTTTGCACTTTGATTTACTCTAATTCCGCCAATTTTCCTCCTAGTCCTAATGATACTGATTTTAAAGTAATGAAGGGCAACCCATGGCTCTCCAAACAGATTTGATCGACTTCCGTGTGAATCTAGGTGGCTATTAATATTTCTTCATGGTGAAGATTAATTAATTTCATAATTTCAATACATTCAAATTAAAACACTTTACATTTTGTTTTTGAAAGTTTCTTTCCTTCACTCAGCACATTTGTATTACAACAGTCTTCGCTTATGGTTCACAATAACTGTATTTAACCAATGACTGACTTTTATAATCTCTGGTGAACATGGGGTGCTCGTTTCAAAAAGGAACAACAAAATTTTATATTTAGAGCCCTTAATGCCCTGTAGCAGTAAAAATTCAAACTAATGGATAATACGGAAAAATGCATATATAAAATGATACCAAACAATTAGAAATTATTATTTATTGTACAAAAAAATTAAAATTATATGTTTTGAACCTTGATAGTGTAGAAAATGTTTTACATTAATAAGATATGTCTATTAGGTCAATGGATTAAAATTCTTTCTGTGCATATTATTATTATTATCTTCCTGTACATGTTAATCTTATTTTCCTAAACTTTATTTGTATTTTTATAAATTTAATTTCCAATATGTTTTTAACATTTGTAAATGCATAAATTTTCAGTGCTGAAAACTCACGCCCGAGAATACTCTTCTGGAGTTTTTCCCTTTGTATCTATCTATATGTGTAAATAAATAAATTATGTATAATAATATTTTTATTAGTGCATATACAGCACAAAAACATTTCATTTATATCTTTAAAACGATTGGGCATTTCCACACCCTTGGTGGTAAGGGGCAAATCATTGTAGCCAATGTCAATTTCTTGACCCTCACACGATATTGCGAAAATTTGTAAAATATGCTATAAATAGATCGTTTGTAACTTTCGTTAAAATTTTTGGCATTCTTCAACTCTATTCGCTGTTAGAGGAAACCTCTTAAAGCCTTTGGGATATTCGGAAAAGGTGAAATTTAATGTTTCATCAATACATGCTCAACCCAAAAAGAATTTTCAACTTATATCTAAAAATAAAAAGTTGAATTTCTGCTGTCAGAGACGACAAAGTGAAAATATTAGTCGTTTTTGGGTTTTTTTGGAAACGAGAAAACCGAAATTGAGGTATTGTTACAAACTTTCTTATCCCTTAATTGGTAAAGTACAATACTTTTCAGGTATATATCCCTTAATAAGTAGGAAAAATGTCTTGCACAAAGAAGATGAATATTTTACTGCAATTGGTAACAATGTAAACAAAACTGTATAATGTAATAAATTGGGAACTTTTCAATCTTTTAAGAGACGTAAATTATTTTAAAATATCTTCTATAACTTGTAAAACATCGGTGCTTCGAGTGTGAGATTTTTTAGTAGAAAATATTTCACGTAACACTTATTAAATAACCTAAGAGCATTAGTTGAAAGGCATTGGTGTTGCGTTTAAATGTTCAGGTGTCTTCATTATCGAAAATTGTTTGAACTATTGTTTCTTCAATTGAAAATAACCCGTCAGTGAAAAAGGTTGACCACCCTTGTTATAACTAACGTTAGTTCAATTAGTAAATTTTAATGTACTCCATATTGATCTAGAAGCAAATTAGTTATTTAGCATTCGCAAATATACGAGAAATGCTCAATATTACCATAAAAGAAGACAATGTGACAGATGCCTACCTGCATAGGAGAGCTTTCTGCAGCTAAAGGAGTAAAGCCCACGACGTCACTGAAGAAGATGGTAACAGACTCAAATGCTTCCGGTGTGACGTGGCGGCCCTTTTTCAACTCGTCTGCAACGTATCTAGAAAAAAAAATCAGCAAAAGTTTAAACACTTTGCGGGGAAAAGTGAAAATGCCAACGATGGAGTTTTAATAGTGATGATCAAACTCATTTCATTAATGTTATTCAATAAGTATCTGAGAAACATTATTTAGAATTAACACTTTTTATGGTTAAATATATTTCAGTTCTTAAAACGTAAGATACATAGTTCGCACTCTATAACTTTCAAATATCTTCAAAATTCTCTACATTCAAAGAGTAACTGACAGTTGAAATTTCTATTCGTACTTCGGAATGGTAGAGAGCTCGGAAAAAATGAAAGATTATTTCATAGCTGAGAAGATAATGAAAGCGGAGGAAAAGATATTAATTAAGATTAGAAAAAAATAACAGAAATATGATGGAACAAATAAAGAAGTCTTATACAGTTAGTTTCTTTAGTTCTTTTTGTTTCTTTAATCTTCATATTATATTTGTCTCAAAAAGTAAGAGAAATGGATTTATTGGTATTTTGCAACTATTGCGACAGTTAAAAAGAACAATGGGAGAAAATACGTCGTGCTGTTTCTAATCGAAAAAATGGAAAATAAAATGCTAAAAAAGAGAAACACGGTTGGATTGGGTTGCTTCACCTCTGAGCGGCACTTTTTTGCACACCATGGGATAAATGGGCAAGTCACATGGACCTCGAAGGCTCAGAGAAGGTTGGGGGAGGAGACCCACTAGAACAACTGTTGAGAAACAGATGGTAGCCTCTCATCAAGGCCATCCAGCCTGTTCTTTAACGTGCACAGGGTATGGTTCTCCCGCACATGGGGCCACGGCTTAACGTCCCATCCGACGGACGACGGTGTTTCCAAGCCCATCGGTGTCCCATACTGACCGTGGGCAGGGCGGGGAATTTTGCGGAGATAAAGATAAACACGGTAATATTTTCGTTGGTTCAGAATTTGCTGATGATCTAATCATTTTGGAACAAGACTACACTGTTCTACAAGAGAAAATTTTCTTTGGTTAACTAATGTGTTCCTAAAATATTTTGCTGTGAAAAATTGAAATCTGAGATTAGAATTATTCTATCAGGGGTAGTTTTAGAGTTATATATGGGGACATAACACATCATTTCATACATATTGCCTGAAGAATGAAAAATCAGGAAATATTACATCAAAAAAGTTGGCAACACTGACTTGTTTGCAATAGTTTATACTCACATGTTGGCAACATTGTTATTCTATTCATAGTTTAGATTAGGGGTTCTCAACGTGGGGTACGCTAGATATGCATTTTATTTATATACACAGGGTGATTTTAAACTCTTTCAACAAAAAAAAGAGCTGGTGATAGTACAGTCGCTCAAAAAAGTATCCGAACACTATGGTTGATTGCAGAATTCAGAAAACATATCTGGCAATGATTTTTTTAGAAATTAGTGATTTGGCAACCTTCGTGTCACGTGACACGAAGGTTGCCAGATAACTAATCTCGAAAAAACCTCGTTGCCAGATATTTTTTCTGAATTCTGTAATCAACCATAGTGTTCGGATACTTTTTTGAGCGACTGTACACATCAAGGGGTACAATTTTTGCAATGGAACCTAGGGTCGCATTACACTCCTTCCACCAGAAACGAACTTTTTTTACTTTCGAAAAACGCCACGTATGCACAAATTGCAAATCAGGTGCGCTGAGCAAGTGCGTAGACGATTAAGAACAAACATTTAGAAACGCAGCAGTTCATCGACAATACCGTAATAACGTCACATGATAAGTGACGTATTCGTGAAGGACATGGAAGACTACACATACGAGGAATTGGCGGATATGCATCTGATGTACGGCCAAACAAGGTGGTAATGGACGAAGCACAAAGATTGTACCTTGAGAGATTTCCGAATCGTCGTATTCCTTACCATTCGACTTTCGCCAGTGTTGATCGAAGACTGCGTGAAACTGGCTCGTTGGCTATCTCAATGAGTGATACTGAACGTTCGCGAAGTGTGCGGACACCGGAAATGGAAGAACGTGTCTTGCAGCGATTTCCAGAAGTTCCTTCCACAAGTATGCGAGTGGTGTCATCCGAAATGGGAGTTTGTCAACCTCGGTGTGGAATGTCATACATGAGACACGGTGCATCCCTTCCACGTGCAGAAGGTCCAAGCTTTGAACGAAGATGACTAACCCTGCTGGGTAGAGTTTGTTAGGTGGATGCTCCAGATGAACAATGTTAATCCGCAATTTCCCGCATTAGTGTTATTTGGTGATGAGGCCACGTTTACCCGGAAACGCATTTTCAACAATCACAACCAGCGCGCTTGGGCTCAAGAAAATCCACATGTCACTGACCCTCGTAAACACCAGCAGAAATTTGGCGTCAACATCTGGGCAGGTATCCTGGGTGATTGTCTGGTGGGACCTTAACTCTTTCCAGAACGACTGACCGTAGCAGCGTACCATGTTTCTGGAGCAAGTGCTTTCCGGTCTGTTACAGGGTGTTCCACTCACCACGCAAGAGGGACATGTGGTTTATGCATGATGGGGCCCCAGCACACTTTTCCATCGAGGTCCGATACTTCCTAAATGCAACATATCCCGGGCAGTGGATTGGACCTGGTAAACCTGTGGCTTGGCCGTCACGATCCCTGGAGCTCAATCCACTAGACTTTTTCTTCTGGGGGCACATGAAAACACTTGTATACGAGACACCTGTGGACTTCCTGGAAGATCTCGTCGCGAGAATCGGTGTTGCAGCGGACAAGACCTACGCCACACCAGGAGTCTACGAGATGGTGCGACAGTCTTTCATTCGCCGGTGTGGGCTGTGCAACAACGCCCTCGGACGCCACTTTGAGCTGCTACTTTGAGTCTTTCTCTGACGCGAATGTAATTAAGCAACTCATAAATTAGTTAAGTGCCTTTGCTTTGACTGTTGAAGGATCAAAGTGGATATGTAACTTTACACTCCTCTGGCGGAAGGAGTGGAATGCCACCCTAGGTTCCATTGCAACAATTGTTTGTCTTGATGTGTACTATCACCCCTCTTTTTTGTTGAAAGAGTTTACAATCACCTGTATATATTTTATTTTATTCCCATTGTTATACTATAACTGTAGTTTTATCTATCTATATAAGGGTTATGCCAGTTACAGACACATTTCCAGGGGGTACCTGAAGCATAAAAGTTTGAGAACCACTGGTTTAGAAAACTATTTGCCTGCCTCTGTAAAGTTTATTTTAAAAACGTATAAGTGACAAAATATTTGTCGAATTAACATAAGTTTTTTCGAACTGTATTCTAGGGTATGTAAAGATATTTTATGACAATATTTGTGTAGTTAACAGAAGAGGTTTGTGAATACTTCTATTCTGTTTTATTTTTTCTTTTGTATTCCAGAAAATGTTCCGCCGAAAATGTCAAAATAAAGTAGATCACTTCTGTTATTTTTGCTGAGAGTTCACCTTTGGAAGACACAAGGAAAAAATGTCACCTATAATAAAGAGAGCATACAAACATTACTTTGGATGTAAAATACGAGATCAAGATAAGCAGTGGGCCCCTCACATATGTTGTGCAACTTGCTATGTGAAATTAATAAACTGGTGGAAGGGTAAAGGTAGCGCCGTGTTATTTTCTCTACCCATGATATGGAGGGAACCAAAAGACCATTTCACAGATTGCTACTTCTGAATGACTAGTATCCAGGGCTTTACCAGCAGAAAACCGAAGAGACATATCGATATCCCAACTTATGTTCTGCAATACGACCAGTACCACATTCTAAATATTTGAGAGCCAACAAAACACGCCCTCTTTTATCTTTGCTTCTGAAAGACGGAGGAATTTTGTTGTTAAGTAGGCAAATCCGCTACCATATTTATCCACTGCCTTGACAAATTGCTTTATAAGTCCTAGTTTTATATGAAGGGAAAGAAGGAAATGGAATACAAAAGAAAAAATATAACAGTGTAGAAGTATTCTAAAACTTTGTCAGTTCCACTAACTTCAAGTCAGGAAACAGAAAATGAAGAAAGTATTAGTGAAGAGAGTGAGGCACATAAATCGCCTCCAGAGAGAAGTGATCCTTCTTACGATGCTACTATGGATTCAACTCCACATATTTTTAACGAAGACAGATCTGAACGATTTGGTTTGTGATCTAGGGCTAAGTAAACAAAATGCTGAACTGCCAGGCTCTAGGTTGCAAGAATGGAATCTTCTCCAACCTAGTACAAGTATACTTTATATAGAAATAGATAACGGAATTTTATTGCATTCTTCTCACATGATGGTCGATTGACTTTCTATAATGATATTACCGGTTTGACGACAGCTTTAGGCTTTATTCATGACCCACAGATTTGATGCTCTGATGCATCCAAAACTAGATTGAAGGCAGTTTTACTACATAATGGTAATTTAATGCCTTCTGTTCCAGTTACCTATGTTAGTATGGCAAAAGAATCATATGAGATTCTAGATACCAGGCTCAAATCCATAAAAAATACGGATTTCAATTGGAAAATATGTGGGGATTTAAAAATCATTGCCATGATATTGGGAATGCAACAAGGGAACTCAAAATTCTCTTCCTTCCTTTGTGAATGGGACAGTCATGACAGAGTATCCCATTACTTGAAGGAAACTTGGCCAATACCTAATTGAAAAGTGGGAGCAAAATATTAACAGAAGCAGAGATTTATAGCATATGAGGATGTGATCCTTCTTACCCTTCATATAAAACCGGAAGTTATGAAACAATTTGTCAAGGCAGTGGATAAATATGGCAGATTATTTGCCTACAACAACAAAATTCACCCGTCTTTCAGAAGCAGAGATAAAAGAGGGCGTGTTTTGTTGGCCCTCAAATAAGACAGTTGAAGAAAGATGTAAAATTTGACGAATCTCTAACAGCGAAAAAGAGACTTGCTTGGACATGTTTTAAGAAAGTTACAGACAATTTTCTTGGAAGAAAGAGATCTACAGAATGTAAAGAAATAGTAAACCAGATGCTACATGCAAATCGGGATTTAGGATGTAACATGCCTTTGAAAGTGCACTTCCTGCATTCACATCTGGACTACTTTCCGGAAAGCTGCAGTGACGTCTCCGATGAACAGGGTGAGAGGTTTCACAAAGATATTTCGACAATTGAAAAGAGATATGAAGGGAAGTGTATGCCTACAATGTTAGTTGATTTTTGTTAAAATCTGAAAAGAGACAGCACAGGTAAACATAAAAGAAAAAAAGATTTACGTTTGGTATTTTTCCTATTTAATTATTCTATATTCAATTTATTTTTGTATAATATTCTGTAAAATTTTCTGTATGAACCTATAATCATTTTAATACTAAGGAAGCTAAGAATAATCTCTTTTTTCCCTATTATTATTCATTGCAAATCTAGGAATAAAATGAAAAATTAAAAATCATCTAACTCGAAAACTATCCCTGATAGAAAACATCTAAACACAGATCTGGAATCTACACTAACTCGAACTACACACACTAAATTCCTTTAAGAATCACACAACTCTTACGTAGAAATAAGAATTTTTTTGTAGAACAGTGCTATTAAGATATTGATTTTATGGTGAAGAAATTAAATAAGATAATAGAAAATGAGGATTATACATTAATTTTGACATGACTGAATATATATATACAATCGTATCAGAATAATAGTACCACCTACCATAGTATATGTATGGTAAGTGGTCATGTTATTCTGATATGACTGTGTATATGGCAAACACTGCTATAGATTGAACAAAAACTATTGTTTGAAGTGAAAATTGTTAATATATAGGATCATATTTCACCCAGTAATAGGAAGTATTTAACTTGTATGAGAAATAATAAGAATCGCTACTGGAGTGTTGAATTAAGTTTTGTAAAACAAAGAAATAGGACGGTTATTCTATGTCATCTTTGAAATCATTTTGGCATGTGGAGAAGAAACATGGTCCGTTATAGAAGCCTTAAAGTAGAACTTTGGAGAGATGAGAGTATTTTTGGAAAAGGTATGTATGGGAAAGGAAAGATAGGAACGAGTTAGAAATGAAATCGTTAGGGAATAAGCTGGAATTGAAAAATATGCAGTTGAAAAGATTCAGAAGAAATGCTGGTGTGGTAAGAACATGTCTAGAGATTGTACAAAGGAAGTTGAGCAAAGTGAACTCTTTTTGAAATCCAAATTTGAGAAGGAGGAGAAAAAGACCAAGAATATGAGGAGAAAATGGAGTTGAAGAAGTAACAAGTATAAGAGGTTTGAGGGAAGGAGATTGAAGAGATATATCCCTAATGAAAAAAACTTTTTAGAAGGAGGTTAGGAAGGCCAGAAAATGTGTGGGGAGATAAAGTTGCAGAGGCAATGAGTAAAAGAGATATGGGGAGAGGAAACCGGAGAGATAAATACTTCTGGAAGAATAGTTTAGAAGGAGAAGAGGAACATTAATAAACCTTTTTGGAGGTGAAATTGCAGAAGCAATAATTAAAAGTATTTTTAAAGGAGGTGACTGGAGAGATATATATCCGCCTGCAAAAATAATTTAGATACGGAACTGGAACTAATTCTATAAATAGCCATTTATAAATAGACCCATTTCAGATGGATATAGGGTGAGTCATCCATATTAAAGTGTGCTAGAGTATAGCTGGTCACACTTTACTGAGAGATAATATTTTCAGGTATGTTTTATTGCACATTTAAATATGATATGCATAACACTTTCTAGGGAACTTTAATTTGGCGATATGAAGAGTTTTGGCAATAGAACAATTAACAATCTGAAAACGTAACCAAATTTTATATCATTAAAAGGTTTAGTATATATAACTTAAGGATGCTTGAGCATGATGAATATTTCACCATTTTATCTCATTGAACATTATACAAAACGCCATTACTCATGGAAAGAACGGTATGAAAGCATTAGTGCTTTTCATAGAAGTTGAACATTTTATTATTCAGAAAGCAATATACGCCCTAGTTATTGGATATATTAACTATTCATCAGATGTGCAATGCATGTTTCGAAACATAGGGTATCATATATGAACCGGTTCTCCATGTAACAAGCATTTGTACAATCTGCAACATAGACGATTTGTCCCCCTGAAACTGAAAATTAGTGACACAAAAGAACACAATGCAAAAACGCAATTTTTTGTGGAAGTCCCACTATATAAAGTGTAATTTTGTTATAATGGAAACCCTCTGAACCAAGAAATTTTGCATCATTCATAGTTAAAATCTCCAATAATCGGATGAGGGGAAAATATATATATATAATAAAAGAGAACATAATAATCCCTATTTTATTGCAATTAAACAACCATTGCATAAAAATATTTCACTTCTTTATTTAGTTTCCAAAATATTTCATAAAATTGCCGCAAAATATGCAATGTGGACCAGAATAAAATATACCGAAGTTAGGCAACAGTGTGTTTTTCATGTGTGGGCGGGGAGACGTTCTATTGATGATGAAATGTGTTCTTGTACTCCGAACAGAAAGATAAATTGAACATCTCTCTCGTAATGAGGCTCAGTATTCAAGAAAAAGTCTTATTTTTGTACATGTAAAATAACATTAGTGTGGAAATGGCTTGTGGGCTTTTATAGGAAAAGTTTAACAAACCACCCCTATTACGAGAACGATGTTGTTGCTAGTAAAGACATTCAAAGAAACTCAATGGAAGCACTGTTCAGAAAGGAAACGGAGCGCTACATCAGCATAGGGGAGGTGATGACTGTGAAGAGAACATCTGTACAAAGAATGATTCATGAGTTGGGATCTTTTCCATACCGTCTACAAGTTAAGCAGAAGTTCGTGAACTGGATATGACGTTTATTTTGTGCTCTAACTCTATCTAATTCTAACTAAGACTTAACTAACTATTAACTAAGACGAGTGTCTTCTGCATGTCTGGTTTTTATGAATGTCACGTGTTATTGCAGCGATACATTAGTAGCAGGAGACGAAGTTCCTGGGTTTCCAGCGACCACATGAGGTCGTGAGAAGTCCTCATCACAGTGAGTAAGACATCTTCTGATGAGACATTTCTGGCCATGGTCTTATCGGACTTTATTTCGTTATATAATTAGAGTAATATGTCACGGTGAATCTGACACGTTAGCTGCAGAAGATTAGTAAACAATTTCTGCACG
Organism: Ryuthela nishihirai; assembly: GCA_038380435.1. Taxonomy (NCBI): domain Eukaryota; kingdom Metazoa; phylum Arthropoda; class Arachnida; order Araneae; family Heptathelidae; genus Ryuthela; species Ryuthela nishihirai. The sequence goes on along the minus strand of JAWZYU010000001.1, from coordinate 15,758,150 downwards.
ACCTGAAACGCTTCTGACGAGCACGAAATTTGAGTTTTGGGTACCCAGTGCTTCCAACAAAACGAAGGATTGCAGGTCCTCGACTAGCACTTCGCGAATTGTCTCACCTCTCAACGGGATAGATTATCCATTCTCTTCCGATTCACCAGACCTCACCCCGCCAGACGCTTATCTGTGGGGAATGCATAACGAAAAGATGGGTCTTTATCAAAAGTCTTTCCACATTGATCAACCAGAGATCAACATCTGACGTGTATTGCACTCTATACAACTTCGGTGCATCTAGGAAATATTTAACAATCTACTTCTAAGTTATGAAACCTGGTTGAAACGTCTTATTTCACATTTGGAACATATATTTGTGTGATGACATCTCTTTAGTGTAATTTGCACTGCTGTATGTTTTTATGTTCTGTTTAACCTAGGCCATATTAAAGTGAATATAATCCTCGAGATTCTTTTTTCTTTCTTATTTTAGATATACTTTATTCTGAGCCATGCTCTATAGTCCATAACTTCTAATTACAATTTCCTAAACCAGAAGAAACAATGGTCAAACAATGCAAAGGATTCAAGAGCTTAAAAAATTAGTTTCGTTTCAGGTGAAATCCAAACCCATAGTTCCAGAATCTATGATAGGCCTCTGATCTATTAAGCTATCCGAGCTAAAAATTTCAGCAAAGAGAAAACTATGAATATAGTCCCCAATCTCAAAGTTCTCAAGGAACCATCTGTTGAACGGGAGCATGAAAAAAAGGGGAGTACCGTTTCCGATTTTCTCACTGAGGGAATTTTTAATGCTTATGATGTAGGGGGATTCCGTTACTTCGCTTCACTATACAATGATATTGATGATATAGGACATAAAAGTAATAAAATAACAAAAGAAATATAAATTTTGGTAAGTTTCAGAATTAGTGAGAAATGCAGAAATTTCCTACAAGTTTGGGGCTCTTGCATGCAGATTATAATATAGTTTCACAATCAAAGTTTTTACGAAATGAAAACAGTATAAAACACTCCGCTATATTCTTGGAAACTTCGGTTTCTCTAATGATTTTGTTATAAAGCAAGAAATATGATAGTTTTATTTGGCTTAGTAATATTTGCATTTAGGTAGATTTTACTTTGGATAAAAAGCAAAAGGAACCTTTCATATATTTTTCACGTATTTTTAAGTGTGTAATTTTCACTGCACACTTAAAAAAGTTATAAATTTAATCTCTTACTTAGGCAACAGTTGGTAAAGAAGCTCTTCTGTTTTTTTCTTCTCTTCAATAAGCGATTGAGTTTTTTCTTCCACCAAGCTCTCTAAATTGTTCGCGTATTGTTCCATTCGATTCAGTAGATTGTCAAGAAAATTCTTGCTAGATACACCCCTATGGAGAAAAGAAAAATCGATTATTGGTTTAAATATTTCTTGTTTAATTCACGGTTTTTTTGGGGTTTTTTTTTCACAACGTATATTTGAATTTCTTTCTTTACTACCTATAAAAAAGTCTAGCTTTTTCAAATTTATAGTTTCCTGCATAATAATTAATTTATAGGGATATTAAATAATAAAACTATTTTAACATTTCTTATTTAGAACAGTATTTGAGAAGTTATAAAAAAGTACATGGAACTGAATAATAGACATCATATCCAATAATAAGAAACAAGATAAATTTAGTTTCTTCTATGTATTTCTAATGGATTAGAAGAAGATATACTAGCACAGGAGATGCTTTCGATTCATGTTAGTCTGCTACAAACCTTTGAAGTGGGCAAGAGCATCCCAAAATAAAATAACTGCTGTCAGTATAGTTTCTTTATCCTTATGGTCTTCGCACCAGGCTCGTAAACTGCAGTTCCCAGGTTGAGAATTTTCTCAGCTAACTCCCGTTTTTCCCTCCATGCAATAGGGGACACCGAAGCACTTGAAAGGTCCGCCGTCCATAGGATGATGGAACGTTATTGAGGCGTGGACTGTGGACAGGAGACATCCCTATGCTCGTTAAAGAACACGCTCTATGTCTTTGGCGAGAGGCTTCCTTCTGTCTTCTAACAGCTGTGGAGTGGATCTCCTTCCTCAACCTTCACTGTGCCTTGTAAGTTCTTGTACCTGGCCATTTAACCCATGGTGTGCAAAAACGTTCTCCTCAGAGTTAAAGAAATCCAACTCATGTACTTTCATTTGGTCTATGAAAAATGTTTAAGAAAGAAAATATTGTTTTCCATAGATAATACAATCCTCGGAGATCGCGTTTCTGTCGTTCCTATCCTCTGATATAACATTTAAGTTTATTCTGGTTCATTTCGAATATATGGGAAACTCATAAACAAAATCGGGGTATTTTATACTAAGATCACTCACTTTGAAAATAAGCTTTTACTGAAAACTGTCACTGGAAAGAAGTTGAAGATCTCAATTAAATTTATCCAATTTGGTTTTTCAACAATATCCTTTTAATAAGTAAAAAATGAGGAAAATGAAACATTTAACATCGGCAATCGGAATTTAATCCAAAAGTCAAATAATAACTGTTTGAAGAAATCGTTTTTCGTTTACTAAAATAAATGTAATTTAAGAAATTTATGTTATAATTCTTTCAGTTTTCTCTATTTTCGAAAGAAAATACCTAAGGCATTTAACAGCATCTTCTAATGATGAGTGGTCAGAGAGAATGATAGATAGTTGTCATAGAGAGTAACCTCATTAGTAGAATTCTTAGCAATTCCCAACTAGTAGATTCTCAGAAATTCCTCCTTAATTGGATTAGTATCAGTTCCTCATTAATAAGATTCTTATTAATCTTCCTTGATGCAAACAACTTATAGTTATCTCGATATTTCTAGAGGGATAATTATGTATTTTCTGAAACCTAGTTCTGTCAAAATGTTCTAAACTACACTGCTCACAAAAATTAGGGGATATTTCAAAATAAATATGAAACAATAAAAAAATAAGCATTTGAGTTGTTTTTATTAAACAAGAACATCAGAAAAGCAAACGACAAGTCAAAGAAAGTTGTTCGATTATGCAAATGAGATGCAAAACCAACTTTGATGTCATTGGTGAAAAGGCACTATACAAAAGGCTGAAAGTACTGGAGTATCCAGGACGTTCCCTGATCTTGAAAGTGCACATCCTGCAATTTCCCAGCCCTTGCAATGCCGCTGCAACACGATTTGACAAAATGCTAAGTCTGGAGAGTCATAGGACGTCTTGAAGCTGGTCAAACACAGACGACAGTGGCAACAGCACTAGGAACAATCCAAAGCGTGATTAGCAGATTGTGGAATCGCTTTCAAGAGACTGCGACAGTACCAAGAAGACGAGGGCAGGGTCGCCCATCTGCCACAACAGCAAGAGATGACCGCTACTTGACCTTATTGGCAAGAAGGAACAGACGCAGCAATGCAACAGAGCTGCGGGGACAGTTTCTTGCTGCCACTAGACGACGGATATGTACCCACCTGTTATTTTCGTATTGTATGCTGCCACTAAACGACGGATATGTACTGCAGGTGGTACATACCAATACGAAATCGGCTCCATCGTGTTGGATTGCATGCCCGGCGACCAATGGTATGCATTCCGTTATCTTCTGAACACCGTAGAACCTGTAGAAGGTGGGATGATGAACATCGTCATTGGACCCGTAATGAGTGGTCAACTGTCCTCTTCTCTGATGAGTCATGGTTCAGTCTGCAGCGTGACAATCATCGTGTCCTGATCTGGCGTGAACGAGGAACACGGGAGAATCCACGTTTCATGCGAGAAAGGGACTCCTTCGGTGGTGGTGGAATCATGGTAGTGATTGGAATTCATGGTATTCATGGTATACTCATGGTAGTGGTGGAATCGTGGTGTGGTTGGTCGTACCGACCTCCACGTCATCAGAAACTGATCGCTGACTGCTGTAAGATATCGAGATGAGGTCCTGCACCCTATAGTGGTACTCTATGCTAGAGCAGTTGGAAACAACTTTCTTTTCATGGACGATAATGCAAGGCCCCACCGTGCGCATCTCGTCAACAACATGCTTCAGGAGGCAGGTATCGAACGCATGGAGTGGCCATCACATTCTCCAGACCTGAATCCCATTGAACATGCTTGGGATGCACTGGGAAGACGTCTGGCAAACCGTCCATTGCCTCCCACAACACTTCTTGAGCCGGAAGTTGCCCTGGAGCAAGAGCGGCAGAGGATTCCACAAGAATTGCTGGACATTCTGATCCTGTCCTTGCCCCATCACTGTCAGTGTGTTTTGACAGTCTTGGGTGACCATACACCCTACTGAACAGTCAATGTGTGCCACTCTCGTCCAGTTTGACATGCTTCTGTTCACCCCCACCAATATGTCACTTGCTACTCAATCACGACAATTGAGTTTGCATCTCATTTGCATAATGGAACAACTTTTTTGACTTGTCGTTTGCATTTCTGATATTCTTGTTTAATAAAAACAATTCAAATGCATCTTTTTTATCGCTTCATATTCATTTTGAAATCTCCCCTAATTTTTGTGAGCAGTGTAGTTTATTATTTTATCTAATTGTCATTGTAAAAGCGTTTTGTCCTTTCGTGGTTTAGCTAAAAATATTTAATATCATTGGCCATATAAAAGACGTGGACCATGACTTGTCAGTAATGAGCTATGATCTCTGTCAAAATGTTCAAATATTTATTTACATTTTATTTGTCTTTTAATAGATCAATATTAATATTACCAAATAAAAAGATTCTCTTACACTTAATTTTATTTCAAATACAATGAAGTTCTTCATGAAACATAACCATTTGAAGAGTATGTGATGTATTCAAATTATTGTGACATATATGGGAATATTCCCCATATTCATATTCATCTCATATGGGATACAGATTTATATTGCATTTCAAAGAAAAAATAAATTGATTTTCTCTACAATTAAAGAAAATTTAATTATATATGCTCTAAAATTATATTCGTTTTTAAAATGTATCTTCAAAATTTAAAACTATATCAACAAACCAGGAATCTTATATAAATCTGTCTCAGTATCCTGCATCCAGATTTCAGTTAGCAATATCAGGTGAATATTATACACTGGTGTCCAAATGTTATGTATAATTCACAAACAACTGAAACTATTATATTAGATATTGTGCGTTTAAATCAAGTATTAATGAAAGAGAATATATGCATGTTGGTATGGCCTCTAAATATCATCTGATAGGACTTATTTTGCATACTTGACGAAAAGCAAATCAGGAGTGATATAAAATTTATCTCTGATTCTGTGCCACTCTTTTTCTCTTAATAATAATAATGATAATAATTTATTCCATGCAGGGGATTATAGTAAAGACAAGGTAGAGGTAATTTTGGACAATAATTTGAATGTTCAAGTGGATTGATGCCCCAGTACATTTGAGAAATTAAAAAATTATTGAGGATAGTACAAAAATGCAAACATATTTACAGGAATTGCATAAGTATTTGATATATACAAACAAAATGACAAGTTGTACAGACCAAGACAAGTATATAATATGAAATATGATAAAAAAAAAAACATAGAAAACTTAGGGAGAAGAAAAAGAAGGTTTAAGACAATAGAGAGTAATATTAAATGAATGAACAGGGGAAAAAAGGATTGCGGAAATCCAGACAACGGTCAAAAATAGGGATTGGAATATTGGTGGTCAAACGTTTCAATATTCTAATAGGAGTGTAGTAATATAGTTTTTGAATTTTGTTTTAGAATTTAAAGAAGTGATATTGCTCGGTAGAGAGTTCCAAGTTGAGGTTACTTGAAAGACAAAAGAAATTTCATCATACTTATCTTTGAAAACCTTAGGAGTAGAAAACATTTATTATCAGAGCGAAGGATGTGGCGATGTCGTTGAGTTCATGGTAGAGTCTTTCGTAACAATATTATGACACACTGGCATCATATGGATGCTTTTTACACGTGGTGTATCAATCGCTATGTTAGAGTCCAGACTATTTCACACTACTGTTGGTAGGGCTGTAAACGTCCATTCAGTTATTCAGTGCTTTCAAAACTTTAGAAACCGTCCCAACAGACAGGAAACATTAGACGCAGGTAAATGCCAAGTCATCCAAAAGTGACAACAGAGCAGGAAGACCACTTACGCTGACAGCTGGACGTCATAGGTGGAAGACACTAACAGCTACATCCAGATTCGGAGAACATTTTCGAGGAATACTGTTTACAGAAGGCTTCATCATAGAAAACTCTATGTCAGACGACTGATGGTTTATATTGCCCTAAATCATCCCCACAGGAGAGTCCGATTAATTAGTGAAAACAACACTAATTAATTAGTGAAAACTGTGAATGGATCCCAGATCAATGGTGCACATTGTGCTCTTTACAGACGAATTCCTATTCAGTCTTCAGACAAATTCTTGCCGTGTTTTGAAACGAGCAAGGAATTTTTACCAATTATCTAACATCAGAGAAAGACACTACTTTAATGGAGATTTGATAGTCGGGACAGCATTATGCCAAATGGATGCACACTGTTATACATCTTTGCAGGGGCACTCTGGCTGGTCGGAGGTGTAGGGATGATATCCTTTAGCTTTTATGTGAGGCATTTCAGGATCACTGTCAGCCTGCAACTTATTTTGATGGACGATAATGCCCGCCCTCACAGGGCCCAAACAGTCGATAAATTCCTCGAAAATAGCAATATTCAGTGGATGAATGGACAGCGTATTCTTTGGACCTGAACCCTATAGTTGGTTTAGAAATATTAGCAATAAAGGCAGAAAAGATCCAATGGCACAATAGACATACTTTCTACAGATGAAGTACGCCATAGATCAAACACATTAGGTATAACTAGGGAATGCTTGTATTGCTTTGAGGTCGGGTTTCAGCCTTGAAGCATTAGGCTCCATCTACATCTTACAATGATGGAAAGTGACTATCAGGGCTGAAATCAGAAGCGTATTAAGCTATCTCTATAACAGGCTATCGATTCTAATGTCATGTAACCTGACTGTCTGTGTCACTAAATTCTTCATTTGTGCCATAAAGCAAAAGTGACTTTATGATAACGTTAGAACTAATCACTGTGTAAACGTAGAGCTGGAATCGTCATAAAAACTGCCTTGACTAAGCTACATCTAATATATAATGTATAGACGATTTTGAGTGATTGACTGACTGTTGGCTTACTGACAGGGGATAATGCTAATTCTAATAAAGACGCAGAAATGAAAGAATTCAGAAAATTTACCCATAGAGGTAATCATGGTTGTAGATTTCAGGAAAAACTTAAATCTGTCATCTGACGTTTTTTTGAAGGTCAAATAGAGGCCACTTCCAAATAAAACCTTGATCTACGAGTGCCATAAAAGCCAAAATTGGTGTCTGGGGGGTGTTTAGGATTGTAGCTCTTTTAAACATTATGAATTTCTTTGAGGTCAAAGGTCAAATTTAGATCTACCAGGACTACACGGATAAAAATTGGTTCCTAGAAGTATTTCTGATCTTAGATCTCAGAAATTCGATGTCACTTCCAAGGTCAGATAGGAGTCAAAGTGATGGTCTAGAGATCAAGAAGCTCTGATTGATTTCTAGTATTTTTTTATTTATCGTAACAATATATAGCTGTTAAGGATCGGATTAGCTGAATTGCCTGGCATTGCTAGGGCCTAAAAAATCACTCAGACACAGTAGCAATCTTCCAGGCATATTCGGAATGTGGCATGGACCCAAGTTTACGTCTGGGGTCACATCACTAGTGATGGAAGTTTTTGTCTCCTCATGATTCCACAGGCACTTGATCGATCGGACCCGAATTTGTTGTGGTGGTACCACTTGCATCCTGCTGCATGGGGTTTAGAGATCGGGATCCTAGCTGCCATGGGTCAGGATTAATCCCGCTGCAAGTGTGTGTGAAATCCCTGGGGCGCTGCAGCCACCTACCCTATGAATGGGGAGTTTCAACTTATGAATAGGATAGTAAGTCATTAATGCTCAAATTTAACAATGGACAGATGTTCACGGCAAACCTTTGAAGGATATCCTAATTTTATGGGTCAAATAATACATTTTATGGGTCAAATAGAGTGCAATAAGTTGCTGTAAGATGAAACTGTAGACTACGATTAATGGTCACTAGAACCGACTAGACGGAGTTGCCGAATAAGAGAAATCTAACCGACTAGAAATCTAGAATCTGACCGACTAGAAGGAGTTGCCGAATAAACAAACACATACAGAGAGGTAACAAGTCAGACAAAATAAAAGTCAGACAGACAGAGACATATTCTCTAAAAATATGTAATAGATTAATCAGGATGCTATTCAGTGTGTTGGAGATACGACCTTTGTTATTGGTCGTGAATAGATATGATTAATCACAAATAGTTTTTAAAATGTGCATTTTCTGGTACATAATATATTATTTTTTTTTGAATTGCGAAAGTCTGAAAATCCAGTTTTAAAAGTGATATTTATTTACATAAATAAAATAAATAATAATAATAAATACCCCCTCAAGCAGCTGCTTGCCACAGAGGTCTGACAGGAGTCTGTCAGTTTATATGCCACAGTAGAAGGTCTGAGAGGATGGCAGGACCTCAGCAGAAAAAACACATACATCCATGCCTTACCCGGGGTTCGAACCCAGGTCCCTTAGATCAGTAGCCAAGCGCGCTAACCACTCGGCCATGGCTGTTTTAAAATGTTTCTAAACTAGAAGAACACATATGGCCTATGGCGCACATGGCAGTATCGTTTTCAAAGAGAATGATTTTTGCGAATTTTTCAAAGAGAAGAGCTTTTTGTTTACCTACTTTTTCACTCCTTAAAAATTTTACTTTGAACAAATGGATGATGCAGGAAAATGCAAATAGTAGTCTTTTATTAGTAATTACACAACATGAAACTATTTGTCTGTTATTACTTAAATTTAAAACGTTTCTCTTCTCACACCCTTCTGAGAAAATGGAGCAGATTGTTGGTCTCAGTGGAATATCTACCATAAACAGATCACTTGCAATATTCATTAGCAGTTTAGAAGAATTAAAGCAATTTCTACATCAAAAATTAGGAAAATTACTGTAATTAAAAAATCGTAATGAAAATGGAACCTGAGGAGTGGAAAAGGGGTCGAATCCACATTCGTAGGGGGATAAGGCTTTACGGTTTCCATATTTAGTCATCTCTAAAGATATAAATTAAAACTACTTAAGCATTTGAAAAATCCGAATTATAATATTTTATTAGTACCATTCCAACTAAAAAAAGAGTTTTCCAACACTCCCTTAAAACAAAACAGTTGCGTTCCCTATCCACCTTGGGAATAAGGAGTCAATAAATTGCTGGCAATAGAAACTTCGTAATCTTCACATTCAACCACCAAAGCTTCAAATTGCTGGCATAAATATATTATTTTTGACATTGTTAAAATTTCTGGAATTTTTTATTTTTTCCAGTGTTAAAGGGTGCAATTATAGCTTTTGGAATATTTGGAAAGTGCAAATCGTAATATGATGTTTTTTGTTGCCGAATATATAAAATACCTATCCAACCTGAGAAGAAGTTTTAATTTATCTATAAAAGCAAACAATTATCTTTTAAAACTCAAACGTTCTGCGTCTCCACCTCTCTAAGAGTAAAAGTCAATTTGTTGTTGCCAATGAAAATTTCATAATCTTCACATTTCACCACGAAAAGTTTAAATTTCTTGCATAAATACGCTGTTTGCAATATTCGTTTAAAATATTTAAATTCTGCACTTCTCCAAGTTTAGAAGACGCATTTATAGCTTTTGGGTGACTCGAAAGGTGCGAATTTTAATATTTCATCAATGTCTATCCCATTTTAAAATATGCAATTTTTTAATTTATATCTAAAAACAAAAAGTTTCGATGTCTACAGACGAACAAACAGACATATGGACAAACAGACGACAAAAGTGAACTTTTTACTCGTGTTTTGTAAAACGCGATGAAAAACGATCTTTATGATGATATCTATGAAAACGATATTTACATAGATGGAAATATCTCTGCTCTAAATAAATGTAGAACTTACAGTATTACGTACGATTTCATTTATCTTAATTATATGCCATTTAGTAGATGTAACAAAACTTTTTTTTTTTTTCAAATTCAAATTTATTTTCAATACGTATTATGTATAATTATATTACATAAAAAATCCCACTAAGCCGAAGCTTATCAGCGGGAATGTACATATATGTTTTTACAGATATGATCTAGATTGCCTCAGTAGTACAAAAAATGAAGAGAGAAAAAAAGGAACAAATGAGAAAGAAAACCGACAAAATGATGAAAGTTTCCAAATAAAAACATCACTTTTTTCATCAACCACTGAAATAATTTATCTTTAACATCACAAATTTTTTTAAGTTAACTATTTCTCTAGGAAGCAAGTTAAATAGGTAGGGAATTTGATATTCAATTATTTGGATATACAATATCAAAACAGAAACTTCGAAACAGAAAGGAAAAAAAAATAATTACTTAGTAATAATCTTCAGTTCGCTTTTGATTTCTGAAATGGATGGCCTTTCTTCAGGATTCTCAGCCCAACATTTCCTCATTAGTGCCAGGAGATCACCAGGGCCACATTCCGGAGACACTTCTGGGCGGAATGGAGGAATGGTGCCCATTCGTACTCTGTCAAGGATTTCTGGAAAATTGTTCATGGTGAGTTTTAGAAGCAAAATTAATATTAAAATTAACGATGTACATTGCACATATTACTCAATAAAAATATTACAAGTGATTAATTAGATCAACGGTTCGCAATTTTGTTTCTCACACCACCAAATATCTGGCATTTTTTTGTGCCAGTACTAGTAAATATGAACTTACCAAAAACATTTTACCAATGAAAAGATCATTTTCAAGCAAGATATACGAATAAAATAAGTTTAGTGAAAAATGATTTATTCTTTTGCATTTATCTAGCGCTGTATAGAGCAAATCTATTTATAAATGAATACTGACACTAAACTCCCATATCGGCAGACGTTTCATGTATCACTGGCTGAAGCTTCGTGTACAACTAGTGGTATGCGTTGCACAGTTTGGAAATCGCTGAATTAGAGCTTAACGTTAAGATAACTAATAATAATTGATTACCTTTTTATTAATCTGAAAGATCACAGAAGGAACTACAAAAATTGTACAAGCGTGTTTCAGTTATTGCACCTGTTCAAAGTAAAATTAACGACTCTATTTCGCTATTTGATAATCTTTTTCATCACGAGTATAATGTGCTATTTAGTTGGAATAATTGAAGCTTCCGAAATAGAAAAGGTTAAAGAATTTCAAAAAGGGATTTTGCTGGAGAACGTGATTTTCTGATATTGCTAATATTCATGCATGAGATACTACGAATTCTAACATTTAGGGAGGAAGTTCAAAAAGTACCTAACACGTGTCTGTAGATTTGCACTCGTTCCTCCGAAGTTAATGACTACGACTTGTTTCGAGGCGTGTCTAAACTTGTCATTACGTGTCAAAAACAAAGATCGTATCATCATTTCTCTCTTCACTGGCGGCGCATAAAATTCAGTATCCTATTAACTTGTAGATAGAGAAATTTAATTAACATTATCAATGCACTAATGTTGAAATAAGAGTAAGAAATTTAAATCCGAAAAAAGCATTCAGGGAATAAGCAAACGTGAAAAATATTAAATTTCTGATTCGAATGTTATTTTGCAATTTTTCTTCTCTATCTCTGGGGCGGGGGGTGGTGGTGGGGCGGAATTGGCTCAGTCGGTAGCGCGCCAGGCTCGTAATCTGCAGTTCCCAGGTTCGAGTCCCAGCTGGGTCAGCGTTGAGATTTATCTCAGAAAAACTCCCCGCCCTGCCCACGATCAATAGGGGACAACGATGGGCTTGGAAAGGCCCCCGTCCGTCGGATGGGACGTTAAGCTGTGGCCCCATGTGTGGGAGAGCAATACCTCTGTGCACGTTAAAGAAAACGCTGGATGGCCTTGACGGGAGGCTATCATCTATCTCCTAACAGTTGTTCCAGTGGGTCCCTTCCCCCAACCTTCTCTGAGCCTTCGGGGTCCTTGTGACGTGGCCATTTAGTCCATGGTGTGCAAAAAGTGTCGCTCAGAGGTAAAATAACCCAACTCTCTCTACCTCTAGTCCACATGAAGATGTGATTTATTAGTCTTCATGCAGACTCAACTACGATCACAGTTTCTGTATAAAAGGCTGTTGTGTCTGTGTACTTGTCATAGATTTTTTTCTCTTTAAATTAAAATAATCTTTTTAAAGCAAATGGTGGAAAATCATTTAAAACTTTTATCTTATAAATTCCGGTCCTTTGTATATATTTCAAAGGACGTCTGACTGCAGAAAAAGTTCTAATTGAAATAAATGTTGTAAAATACTACCTCTTGCAAAGAGCGAAACAGATAATTCTTAGTGTGCTATTTATGATCTCACAGCTGTGGTAAGAACTGGTAAAGAAGTTGACCATGGTGTCTTCTCACAATCAGGAATGTCATCAGGTTTTGTAAACACTTTGGTGAAATAGCTGATGGGAAGGGGCAATACATTCCTTTCTAATGTTTAACTTTCATATTTAATATGAGTGAGGTGAAAGAATCGTATAGGCTAGGGGTTCTCAACGTGGGGTACGCGTACAACTTGGGAGTACTCGGTGAGAGCTCAAAAATTGCTAGATCTAGTAACAAAGTCAGGTTTTATTTTACTCCCATTGTTATACTATAACTATGGTTTTATCTATCTATACAAGGGGTACGCCAGTTTCATACACGTTTTCAGGGGGTACGTGAAGCATAAAAGTTTGAGAACCACTGATATAGGCAATTCAAACTATACCTTCGATACCATTCTCTGTGCAACAAGAATCGATCCATGAGATGTATGATCGAACCATGAAATATATTATCGATTCATGATATGGGTGGTATGGGTGCATATTATGGTCTGTCTATTTCAAAGTTCTTTCATTGGCCTCTTGAGTATCTTCACGCCATCTCAGAAATGAAATCATCCGCCTCATAACCAAATAAAAATTCCATAATTATTTCATTTAAAATTATAATTATATGAGTTTATTTTATTACTAAAGAGTAATAAAATAAAAAACAAGATCTAAGCTAAAACAATTGCAAAACTGAAATAATTAAAAATATTTTAATTCTTTTAAAATTTTACCTTTTCAGGTTTCCTTGTTATTCTTACACAACTCGTGCATTAGCCTGGTTGAGAAAGATTATCTTGGACAAATAACGGCGCAGTGTGCTGAAGCAAAACGGCTGTTTAAACTTTACAGACGCCAAGTTACTGTGCTCCACAACCTTAACTCTGTGATCTTAAGATCAAATTTGTACGAAAAGAAAAAGTTCTGAAGTGCTTTGACTTTCCATGCATAAAACAGGAAAAAAAAGTGTACAAATTATCAAATGCAGTCAAATGCATCTTTGTGCATCAGAATCATGGTATATATTTGAAGTTTGCAGCTCGTTTTGATGGACTTGGAGGCATTTCACGCTCTGGTTTCCTCGTGCAAAGAGAAATGAGTTATTTTAATGTTACAAAAATTCGTTTATAAGGTGCAGAGTGACGCCAATGTCGACAATAATGGAATATCGTCTGATATTAGAATCATGTCGATAATACATCGCTAACGTGATAAAACAGAGAGAATGACACGTTTTCAACACTCTTGCCTTAATCTCTAACATTGAGGATTTCTTCCTTCATTTTACCCATGATTCCACTGTTGGGAGGAGAAGAAAATTTCAAAAGCAATACTGATAATGAACCAGAACGCCATTCTGATACCAATTATCTGTGAATATATCTGCACTTGGATATAAATAGATACACATTTTACGTCACTGGGAATATATTTCGCATTAAAATGATTAAAGAAATAAATACTATCATAAGAAAATATATATTCCTTTATCGTTATATTTCACTATCATCTAGAGAAGCTTTGGCTCTCCTGTGTTGTATATTTAAATCGAATTTTTTTTAATGCAAGTATAATTTTTGAAGTCATTTTTAATAAATTTATTTTTTTACATAAAAGAGATACTTTTAATCAAATTTCTCTAAACTAACGGTACAGCATACATTGTACAACTTTCTAATTTCGATGATTTTTAATCAACACGAAACATAATTTTATGATTCAAATCTGGGCCGGATATGAACTGGGCAAGGGGGCCATGGTCCCTTTAGTTTAGTAAGAGTAATTGTGGTGGGGGGGAGAATATTAAACTAATGTATACTTCATGCACTTTTCAATAATTTTTTTAAAGATCTTTAAAAGGAAAGGAAAAACGTTACATTGCAATAGAATTTCAGTCTCTTGCTCCTCCCTAATATTATATTTTTCTAATTCTGGGTCTGGTTTAAATTATGATTATACTCCAGACTCTGAGATCTTTATTTTATTTTGTCGCACTTTCCTTTTCTTAATCGTAAAATACAGCCTACACACCACAAAGTTTGGACTATACTCCAAAGGTACTCAGCTGGCACTTTATCAGTTACAGTTCAATCGCTGTTATGTCAATTGGTCAGACAAAGAGCTTAGTGACGTTCTTAAATAAGATTTTTATGAAAAAATATGACTGATAATATTTTCAAGCTCTGAATGAAATTTATTAAATCTGGAATCCCAACCTTGCCTTCAGTATTTAAAGAGTTTTGGCGCTCTACCAGAGGCATACTGATAGGTTTCCGAAACTGCCGCAATGTGCGAGAGAGGGATGGGACAAGATTAGGGGGCCTTCTAGAAAATAAATTTACGAAATACATGGTGAAACGTGATCTAAAACTATTTATAGGAACAGCCGGAAACTATTTTCTATAGCTTTGAACGGATAATAACAGAACGTGCACAACCAGCTTCGTTTTCGCTTCTTCAGATTCATTCCTTACTTCTTGTGGGCCAGAATTCATTGTCTTAAAGCCTTAGCTTGGCCGTGAATTTCGTTAATATAAGGCTTCGTTAACATGACTGCCGTGGATGAAGTAATTTTTTCCGTCCGTCTAGCGATTTCTCTCAGTAAGTCCACCCTATATTAACTCTTAAGACTACAAATGTTTCTAATATTATTACTAATGATCCCTTCATTACTTTGCTGCTGTCATATATTCTGCAATAAAGAGAAAAATGAATCATCTTCAAAATAACTTAGTTGAAACTATGTCAGATTTTATTGCAAAGGTTTTAGGCCAGAATTGAAACAAAATTTATTGCAAAGGTTTTAGGCCGTATTGAAATTGTATTTTATGAAGAAAGTTGTAAAAATAATTCATTTCAAAATGTTTAGAGCATTATGCCAGATATTTTTATGTGTATTTCAAAAAAGTTAAAGTTTAAACATATGATAATGCATGTCAAATGAAAGAAAAGGGTTCCTGACATATTTCTTGCGCGGGGCCCTCGAAATTTTACAGTACGCCTCTGGGCTATGCAAAATATTCTTCAGAATTGGCGAAAATTAACATTTTATTATGCAAACTGCTAAAACTACTATTGTATTAGTAAAGTTTAGTATAACGGTTATTACTTTCCTGTAACCTATTTTTATTAACTTTTCAGAACAATTATTTAAAACTGGCACTGTTTACTAAAATGGATTTGTTTCAGATCTTTAAATTATCTTCAATCATATATTTTTTACAAAAAACGTATTTAAGAAGTTAATGAGTTCTGAATCTTAGACACTATTGACATAATATGGACTTGTACGTTAATAAAGTGGCTGCTGAGCTTATATACTACTAGCAGATTTCCCCTGCGTTGTTCTGGTCTGAAACTTTTTAGAATGTAGAGAACACGACACTCCCTACGTCGCAAGCTTTCATTATGATCGATCTCCTCCCCCTCCGTTTAGAATTTTCTCCCTCTCTTTCAGGGGAGGAAAGAAATGGACATAGTTCGAGGTACCCATAATCCTTCCCACGTCAGAAGTTTCTAGACCAAAGAAAAATGTAATTTCCTCGCTCAGATAATTGAACTTTTTAAATCACTTTGTATCCACCAGAGTTCCTCGGGATACAATTTGCCAGGCATACGTAACTTTATAGCAAAAGAAAAATTAACTATGATCTGAGGAGCATGAAAAATGAAAAGATATTAAAAATTATTATTATTATTAAGCAAAATTATTTATTACTTAACATAATATGACATTTAACATTTAATAATTATTTCTATATACTTTTATTATCTTTTGCATATTTTTCAATTACCGTATTTGCCGGCGTATAGGACGCACTTTTCCCCCCTTAAAATACACCTAAAATATTGGGTGCGTCTTATGCGCCGGTAATCAAAATTATGAGTTGAAATTTCAGTCTAAAACTTTTGGTTTATATCAATATACATATATAAGTATTCTTTTGCATTTTGTCCTTTTGTGAAAGAGTGGTTTCAAATAAATCGTTTCCATATTTTTTTTTGTTCTGTAAAAATAATAAGTTGCGTGATGTATTTTATGCTTCACTACTGATAGAGGGAACATTCTAGTAAAATAGAGTTCAGATCCACTGACACCTCAAGGTTACGATTCATCCAATGTGCGCATGTGTTTTCACCGGCATATTTTTTCGGCATATTTTTTTCGGCACATTTCACCGGCATATTTTTTCGAAAAGCGCGAGCATGGCGCGTCGTTACCGATTACAGCGCCTCAAGGCAACCAAAACGTAAACTTTTAGTACCGAAGAAGCTTTCTCATGTTTTTGCTGCGAAACATGGCTCAAAAACAACTGCTATGATATTGCATTCTGCTATGATATTGCATTCAAGCTACGAGTGATTGAGTATGCCAAAGAACACGGAAAGAGGGCAGCAGAGAGGAATTTCGGATCACCGCCAACAGAAAAGGTGATAAGAACTTGGAGAAGACAGGAAGAAGATCTCAAAAAAGCTATGCGTAGTAAACATAATCTGCGACATGGAATTGCAAAATGGCCGGAACTAGATGAAGAATTAAAAACTTGGTTATTAGTCCACCGAAGCTCTAGATTTTCAGTTTCCACAAAAATGACTATTCAACAAGCAAGAGTGATAGCTACTAACAGAGACATCGCTGAATTTACAGGATCGACGTCATGGTGTTCTAGATTCATGAAGAGAAATGACTTACGTATGCGGACTAAAACAAAAATAGCACAAAAGATGCCAACGGAATATGAAGACAAGATTATCGAGTTTCATAAAATTGTCATTAATGCAAGAAAAAGTGGAAATTTTGAACTTTCACAAATAGGAAACACGGATGAGGTCCCACTGACGTTCGATGTACCCTCAAACAAAACAGTAGATTCCAAAGGTGCAAGAAGTGTTATTGTTAAAACTTGTGGACATGAGAAAACGCACTACACAGTCGTGTTGTCTTGTTGTGCCAATGGAACAAAATTGCCGCCTCTTTTGATTTTCAAAAGGAAAACCTTGCCCAAGGAAAAACTGCCTAAAGGTGTGTTTGTGCACGTTCATCCTAAGGGCTGGATGGATGAAGGGGGGATGAAGTTGTGGATAGGCAATGTGTGGTCTAGGCGTCCTGGTGGACTGTTAAAGAAACCTGCTTTGCTAGTATGGGATCAGTTTCGGAGTCATAGAACAGAAGCTGTAAAAAATAAAATCGACCAACTGAAAACTCAGTTAGCTGTAAATCCAGGTGGACTAACGAGCCAGCTTCAACCTTTAGATGTCTGCATTAATAAACCATTTAAAGGATTCATGAAGGAGAAATGGAACAGTTGGATGCAGTCTACAGATTTTGAAGTGACACCATCAGGAAGAAGGAAGAGACCTAGCATTTTGCAGATTTGTGAATGGGTCAAAACTTCATGGAATGCTGTGAAACATGAGACAGTTGTAAAGTCATTTAAGAAATGTGGTATTAGTAACTCACTTGGTGGCACAGAGGATGATTTGTTATACGAAGACTCAGTTTCTGAAAAAGAGTCTTCAATTGGTTTTTCATTTATTTCTGGAGATGAATTTCTGGGTTTTGAGGATGAACATCAAAAGGTACCTAACTACAATGTTCCCTAGTTACATTTTTTGTATACATAAATAACTCTAAAATGAGTACAGTAAATCTTTATGGAAATTCATGAAACAATGTGGAAATTTTTTTCCCTTAAAAATGTGTCTAAAAAAGGGGGTGCGTCTTATACGCCGGTGCGTCCTATACGCCGGCAAATACGGTAAGTTAAAGATTTTAACTTCCGATACGAATTTAGTTTTTGAAGCTGTCATTTCAACAAAGAATCTTGGTTCCGCTGGTGCTCAATAAGAACGACTTCAATATCCACTGGTGCTCGGCTCGTGATACAACAAACTCAACAATGAGTTTATCACGCGGAATCAGAGATAAATTACCGTACTTTACGTTTGTTTTTAAAACACGGTTTAACGTCCCATCCGACGGATGGCGGTTTTTCCAAGCCCATCGATGTCCCCTACTGACCGTGGGCAGGGCGGGTAGTTATGCGGAGACGTTGACCCAGCTGGGACTCGAACCTGGGAACTACAGATTACGGGCCTGGCACACTACTGACTGAGCCACCCCTGCCCCTTAGTGTTCTGATAATCCCATTTTGGGAAATCAAATGACCAATTCCATTTTGCCTCTTGATCGTTTTTGATGATCCTGAGATATTTTAGCCTGTCTGATCGAAGTTTAGTGCACCCACGAGCGCATATATAATGCATTCATCAGATTCGTAAATGCCAATTTTTTTCCCTATTCTTCATCAGGGCTACATGGAGGGAGGTGGGAGAATGCCCTGATCATCCTCTTGGATCCGCCACTGGCTTAAAACCATTAACAGAGGACTATTGTTCGGCGGCCGGTAGCTCAGAGGTCAGAATACCTGATCTGTTTTAAGAAGGTAGTGAGTTCAGATTTCTCTCAGCAAATGACAACGTGCTATCTATATTTATTCAATAAACTACTTTCTTTTATAATAAGATATGAATATTTATATGCTCCTGTGTACAAAAATGTAGAGAAAACAGTCAACTTTATACAATTAACAATTGTAGCATTACAGTTTCATTTAAAAACTCAAAACAACTGGAATTTGTAAAAGGATTTGAATTCAGCATTAAAGTACCATCATTATCGTACATATAGTTTTGTGAATTAGAATGATTTTTATTTTAAGAATAGAATTAGAGCTCTTAAGCACAAAACCAGCCCATTTTAAAAATGCTACAAAATTTTGAAAGTAGCTGTAATTATGTAATTGAAGAAAAATACTTTTATTTCTTTATGATTAAGAAAAAAAACAAACTTCGTTCTAGAATGACAAAAATATTGAAATAAAAGCTGCTTTGTGAATGATATGAGTTCATTTAAAGAAGAACGTGTAGTTCGTAATATTCTGCGAATTTCCAGAAGTAGGAGGGCTTGAGATTATATATTCCTCTAGTGTTGGCGACCTCCACCTGCATTTTCTGCATTTCAAGTATTAGTAGTGAAGTGTACCTTGTACTGAGTAGCCTTCAGACATCGACTCCATACCTAAAATATCAGACGATATTTCTCAAAAGAGAATGAAGATATTAAATTCGATACTTGATTACATAGGAATGAGGAAGTTGGAAATGTTGAAGCCGAAGGTTTTGTAAACGTTGTACAGTTAATTTCGCTAGGTGAAGCCAGTGAAACATTTTCTCTCTTAATTTCCCTAGCTACTGAAATCTAAAACAATTGAGTTATTTTCATTTACTGCTTCAACAGTTTGTAATCAATTGGTGCTCTAGTCTGAGCTAAGTAAACTGAAAGAAATCTTTCATTCAAAATTAATTTTCCTTCATTTTCCGCACACGGGGCTCTTTATTAAAAACCTGTACCAACTAATGTGTAACTTTTTTAAATCATACGATCTAGATCTTCGTTGTCCGACTGAAATTTAAAAGAAGAATGAGAGATTAAATAGGATCTACGAAACCTTTAACTTAACTTTAATTCTGTTTCATTAATTGCAGATGATGGAAACATTTAATCAATTTTAACAATGCTGATGATTTTCCTTCGTCTCTTTGCAAGGAAACTTTGCTGACGAATAGCAACGAAAGATAAATATGTGAAAATTATACCTCTAGATCGTCTCGGTAAGAAAACAGCAATTTAACGTATTAACAAAACTGAATTTCAAAGAAATGTAGATCGTTTGTAACTAATATTTACTTTTATACAGATATATTAGAGAGATTTAAACATTCATATTCATATATTTGTGAAATCATTACTTCGAAATTACAATTGATGAGATTTTATCACAGAGAATTTCTGATATCATGAAAAATCTGATTATACTAAGGTAGGTAGCAGAAGCTACCTAGATGATTGTTAATTCAAGTTCTTGATATGAAATTCAAAGGAAAATTCTAAAATGGTTCAATGTCATTCAAATTCGCGCTTAGTTATTAGAGCATTATGTATCAAAGTTTAGAATTATATTATTTAGTATAAAGTACACATATAGTTTAGGGCTAATAATATAAGTGTCTTTCAGTTGTAACAGCTAACTCTTTAATATTATAATGGCTAATTTTATAACAGTCACCTCTCGATTATTCAAAACGAATCAACCGGTTTGAGGATTATAGTAACCTTCTGCCGTTTTTTTTTGTCAAACAATTTCTATGCGTTTTTGTTCCTAAACTATTGTACTTGTACTATATATTTTACACTTTTCGATAGCGTCTTATACGGATAACACGTTAAATTAGAAAATTTCGTGTAAAATTAGGAAGCATTTTTACACGAATTCCATTTTGTATCACGTTTTGAATAATTTTATTTAACCATGATTTTGGGTTATCCGTTACCATCTTCCCCTCACCCATTAACCACTGTTAATCGAAAAATAAAAAAGGTGCTTTTCTTTTCATCAAATATATTGATTACCTAGTGTTTCAATTCCATAATAAATATGTCCTAATTCTAAGAGAAAGAAACTAAGACTGCCTCGATACCTTCAGGTTCGATGCTTCCTCTCTTCCTCGCCAATCGTTCGAAGGTTTCGAAAGGTCCCAATCGAGTAATCAGTTCTTGCAGAATGATGGCCAGGCTGTAAATGTCACCTGTCTTTGATCCATGGCGTTTCGGGTATAGCTCCCTAAGATGCTCAGGAGCACACCAGAAAAGAGAACCTATAAAATGAAATATCACATTACGTAAAATAGCCAGGTGAATTCTGCAATTGAAAAATAATCTTCACCTAACTGAAAGGTTGGTTTGTTTTACATAAGTGGCACTTTTTTTGCAGACAATGGACTATACGGCTAGGTCACAAGGATCTCGAGGGTTCAGAGAAGGTTGGGGGAGAGGACTCACTGAAGTGCTATTGGGAAGTGCATCCAGCGTGTTCTTTAAAACATGCCCACACTTTCCAGCACACGTGGCCACGGCTTAACATCCCAACCGTTCCAAATCCATTGGTGTCTTCTGCTGACCGAGGGCAGGACGGGGAGTTTTGCGGAGATAAATCTCAATGCTGGCCCAGGCAGAACTCGAATCTAGGAGCTGCAGATTACAAGACTGGCACACTAGCTACTGAGCCACCTCTTGCCCTACAGAATGGAGGAAATCTTGGTATCTTTTATATTGGGGTCGTTATCGGGAAACTCTGGTATTTATACAATCATTCGTCCAAAATGGGGCAATTATCATAATATTAATTTAATATCAGGTATCTATTGACTCTGATTAGAGGTAGCCTTTTTAACTATAGGATGTTATGTCAGTTTTATTCAAAACTTAAAATTAGAATCAAATGTGTGTAGCCGAATTTTGATAATATTTGGATATATTAAATGAAAAATAAAAATAAATACCCCCTCAAGCAGCTGCTTGCCACAGAGGTCTGACAGGAGCCTGTCAGTTTATATGCCAAAGTAGAAGATTTGAGAGGATGGCAGGACCTCAGCAGAAAAACAACACATACAACCATGCCTTATCCGATATCGGAATGAATGGTTAAGAATTATTTACCATTATTATATAAGAATTATTTACCATTATACAAAACACATTTCTTTGCAGGAAAATGGAATAGGTAGACTTTGTGCAAAGTTTGCTTCCTATCATGCTGCCACCCTGAGAAGGATAGAGCAATGGATAATGATTTCAGCGTGTGGTCAGAGAGAGATTATTAGCTGTCTTGTGTTTCCAGTTTATTTAGACAGCTTTATTAAATATGTGATGTTCTAAGAGTGGTAAAAGTTAGCAGCTTCTAATGACACAGGCCTATGTTTTTTTTTGCGATGTGGCTATTCCTTCAGTATTTCTTGTCTGAAGAGTTCAAAAAACATCTCTTTATCTTCATTACGTTGTTTTTGCAAAATGGAAAATCAAGAAGTGTTTGAAAAATGGCATAAATATAATACATTGAATAAAATAAGAAAAACGCATGCATCGTTTTAATTAATAGATTGGTAACCATTGTTGCATTAATAGTCTTTAATTTCTTTACGTTAATTGAGGTTTCCAAATTTTTTGCACAAAGTGAATGAATTGTTACTGATAAATTAAATAACCATTACAAAATAAAAAAGGTGCTTTTCTTTTTTCCCCGTTTTTGGAAAATTCTTACTTGATACAAAAACATGAATGTTATTTTAAAATCAGCATAGAAAACATACCGTGTAATATATTACAATCGAAACTCCATTCTTCAAGTTTAAATTTATAGGCCTATGTGAATATATATTGATGAAGCTGTCAATCGGGTAAGTGGCTTTAAAATCTTGGCACCCCTTGTATCAGTCACTCTAATGCATTGCTCAACTGCTAGCATTATAGTATATATCAAATCTTTGACATATATGCTATAATTTCAAATATTAGATAACACAGATGTTAGACTTCTAAAGCAGCAGCGTATCCAATATATCCTCACACACCTTGAGGACTTGAATAAGACGCTTATACTGAGAAAATCCAAAAAAAATCAGACTCAAGACATGAGGAGACCACAGACTCAAAAATGGCAACTCTTCCACCACATCGGAAGTTTCTGGGTATTTAACTTAAGGTTTGTTGATAAAAATGAGTGTGGATTGGGAATCACTTACGTGGGTTTAAATTCTCCTCATCCAGGATTTGATCGTAAATAGATTTCAATCCATAGTCAGCGAGCTTCACAACGAATCTTCCATCGATGACACAATTAGAGGACTTCAGACGGCCGTGGACTCCTATCGGACTCTTGTGGATGAAAGCCAAACCCTGCAGATAAGGAATCATGAGAATGAGAAAAGTGTAGAAATAGCTTTTTATCGAAGTAATGTACCGTATATTTCCGCAGATAAGACGACCTTCAGATAAGACGAGGTATAAATTTTCGTCAAAGTTTTATAGTTTTAGCATATATCTCTCCTATAAGACGACCCCAAACTATCAACGGCCTATGAATTTAGTTTAGATCGGCGATCATCATCTGGATAATAATACTGTATAGCGTATACGGAATTATGTCCTATTCGCAAACATTCGCACTGATTCGGGCATTCGGGTAATGACCTTGACTATTCACAAAAGCATCGTATGGGCTATTCTATTTTGTGGACATACCCTACTCTGTACTAGTAAATAATTACGGTTTGTCCGTTTTTTCCTCAGTAGCTCAATAAACATAACTTTTAATATTTATTTTGTTTTAGTATTGTTTTACTATTACAATGTAATGTATTATTTACTATTACAATGTAATGCATTATCATATAGCGTATTTAAATAATAAAAATCTATCATTTATAAAAATCTTAATGATAGATTTTTCGATAAGTTGTAGTAATAATGCTTTCAATTCATATAAATTTCAATCTAATTTTTTTTGTATCTGTCCTATAAGACGACCCGGATTTTGGGGGCCTTTTTTTATAATTCAGCTATCGTCTTATCTGCGGAAATATACGGTAATTCTAGTTTTAAATATATTTAATATAAACTTCGGAACTACCGAGAAAAACAGATTTAACTCATGGAACTCAAAATTTCTGCAGACGGAAATAATAAAGTGAAAATAGAAATCGTCTCTCTGCTCCTTCTTTAATAATTAGGTGCCAAAAGTAAAATGCGAGTATTAATAAACAATAAAAGATTCCTAATTGAAATAAATTATGCCACTAAAATTCTAATAATATTATTTTACCGTTAAGGATTAGAGAAGTTAATAAAAGTTGAATTTCATTATTGATAAAAAAAAATGTTTATAAATCACAATGAAGGTACATATTGTAATGATAGCTTCAGTAGACAATAACGTATTGCAATTTTCTCAAAGTTAATTTCCTGATTTGCATCGTTATTCATTTCGAATAATGAAAAAATTCTCTTGTTTGGTGTTTTTAATTATCCAGCTTCATCTGTCGGAAGTTCTCCATCCTCATAATCTGCAGCTCTAGTCCCAATTCTGTCAGAGTAAAGATTTTTCCGGACAATTTCCTACCCAGCCCTCGGTAAAAAAGAGAACGAAAAGCCTCTTTGTTTAAATGCCCAGTATGGCACACTTTACGAATAGTATGGAGAATCCTGCTTTAACCCACCCATCTATCATACCATAGTTATGCAACTTTCTGAAACCATTGAACCATTATGCAGCGTGCAATTCCTTCCTCCATCCAGAAAGCTTATATTAATTTTTTTTCCTTGCAAATGTGACTGGGTTGTTTTACTTCCGAGGGGCACTTTTTTGGCACAAATTGGGCTAAATGTCCAGGCCACAAGGACTCCAATTGCGCTGAGAAAATTGGGGAAGAAACCCACTGGACAGCTGTTAGGAGGGAGATGGAAGCCTTTCATCACGGCCATCCAGATTGTTCCTTAACATTTATAGCGTACGGCTCTTCTGCAGATAGAAGACAGGGGTTTAACGTCCCATCTGACGAACGTTCGCCATTCGAAGCCATCATTGTTCCCTTTATCACTGAGGTCAGGGGGGGCGGGCGGGGGGGGCTCAGTCGGTAGCGTGCCAGGCTCGTAATCTGTAGTTCCCAGGTTCGAGTCCCAGCTGGGTCAGCGTTGAGATTTATCTCCGCAAAATTCCCCGCCCTGCCCACGGTCAGTAGGGGACACCGATAGGCTTGGAAAGGCCGCCGTCCGTCGCATGGGACGTTAAGCCGTGGCCCCGTGTGCGGGAGAGCCATACTCTGTGCACGTTAAAGAACACGCTGGATGACCTTGACGGGGGGCTACCATCTGTCTCCCAACAGCTGTTCCAGTGGGTCCCCTCCCCCATCCTTCTCTGAGCCTTCGGGGTCCATGTGACCTGGCCATTTAGCCCATGGTGTGCAAAAAAGTGCCGCTCAGAGGTAAAACATCCCAAACAACTGAGGTCAGGGTTAGTGTCAGCAGACATAAATATAAACATGATCAGACCTATATTACTTTCAGCATGTCGCCTGAATAAGCCTGTAGCCAGACACCCTCAGGCAGGGGCAACTCGAGAGCCGTGCCTGCAACTAAGTTCCAGAGTAACGAGCCACTGCACGAACCCTGTGGGCAACCTTTATCCAGATTTCTCGAGACTACCCCATTGGCATGAGAATAGATGACCTTCTATCACTTAAGAAATTTGAAACTAACCGATATACTATGTTCTTTGGCAAGAAAATTCCTTAAACCTATTTAGAGTAGCCGGCCACCAGACATTATCAAATACTTCTGTGACAACCAGGGCAATCAGAGAGGTCTGTAGCAGCAGGTACAGGACCTCGCATCCAGTCCTGATGCACTTGGTGACCTCTCTTATGATGTTATTCAGAGAGTCTTTGTCATCAATACGTGTATATTTCTTTCGGATTGTCTTCAGTACCAGTCGTCAGTTCCGGTGCTACTCTTTATACGAGCTTACCCTAGTCAGAGATTTTGCCAATCGCAAACCGTTTGTTGTTAATTGGAGGCGATGTTCTGCCTCCTATAAGGAACTCAATATATCTATGGTCGCTGTTGATAGATGACCTTATCGCTATCTCACCAACCATGAATCAGTTGGATGGTTCGAGGTGTTACCAGGGTCAAGTCTATCCAACTTTGGCCTCTTGGGCCATCAAAAGTATCTAGAATATCGTAGTCCTTTAATAAGATAAGATCAGCAGATTTAATAAAATCCAGAGTCATATTTCCTCTGACATCTTATCGTTTCCAGCCACAAAAGGAGTGCTTCGCATTGAAGTCACCACCCACTACTAAATTCTTATATGTGTTCTCAGTTAAGAGATCCTGTAACTCAGTCAATGTGTTTTAGATATTATGACTTGGTGGAAGTTGATGGAGAGGGCGTGTAAATTACCATAGTCAATCTCCACTACCACCACTGTGGCTGAGTGATATGCCAGCAATGAATTCACCTTGGGATTGGAGACAACGATTCCAGCTTTAGGCTTGACCTCTTTAATGCAAAATAACCTGCTGGTCAGAGGGAAGTTCCTCATTGTGTTCCCTGTGTAATAGGGTCCTGCACTAGAGTAACATCGACTCCTTCATGTTTTATTTCCTGACCGATCACGCTGTTACAGCCATGGCTCCGTTTAGATTAAATTGTAAGAATTTTAAACTTGCCACACAAGCGTCATCTGCATCTCTACTGTCCACAGTCTGTGCACTTCTTTAGCAATTTCAACTCACATTTGTACGACGGACAATTTCTCTCTGTCGCAGTGTGCCCAAGATCACACTTGGGACAATGGTCCTTATTCGCCTGTTTACAGACGATGCCCTTCGGTTTTTGCTTTTTTGAACTCTCTGAACGACCACTGAGACTTCATAGTGCAAAATTTCTGCATATGCCCGAAGGCATAGCATTTATAGTAGCGGAGTACTATTATGTGTCCCTTAATTTGGCACCGTGTCCATTGCACATTGATTTTACCTACATTCACTAACTTTCTATGTTCGGCGATGCTGATCTCTAAGACCCAGTTCACGGTATCTTCCCTACTCTTCAGAGTATACAGCAGTGTTAAATCCGCATTCTCCTCCGATAGGATATTATGGGTCTTGATGACCTTCTGGAGGCTGCCTCTTTAAGGCAGTGAATGTCTTCTGGTGTGCCACATTTAATGCTGACCCCATTTCTCCACATGGGTTTAAGTGGATCCTCTCTCTGGATTGCATTAGGAGGTCCTTCCCTCCCAGATTTAACTCTGTGGTGTCAATGAAAGACAGCATCAGAGTGAGAGATAGCCTTAATACACTTATTAAGGCTATCTCTCACTCTGATGCTGTCTTTTCATTGTATTTAGAGAATACCACCAGGGTATGCTTTTTCTTACGTTGACTAGGTTCCTTTACCACGATCAGTCCGCTTTTTCCTGCTCCCTGACACAGACCGCTTTTGTATACGTCGTTTTCTGCACCCACTGCTTCGAGGTTCACACCGCCCGTTCTTCAAGACGTCTTGTGAGGGTTACTGGTGAATTCTTGCTCACAAATGATAGTATGTAGCTTTTAAGTCACTCGGTGTTGATAGAGGATGATCGCCAAATCCTCCAGAAGGTCCGCCGCTGCAAGTCAGCCTTGCCGAGCCTTTCTCTATTCCATTACTAACCTCTTCCTTACCTGTATCCTTTGGATCCTCCCTCTGGATTCTGATTAGGAGGTCCTTCCTTCTCTGGGATTTCTCTAGTGAATGGAGGGAGGGGGGATCTCTGGGAAATCCATCTTTTCCACTGTAGGGTCGGCAGCTTCGCTCTCATATTAATTTTGGATGTTTCGGCCAGGCGCATTCCACCCACTACCAAGCGCAACAAGAGGAGGCCCCCAAGTTCATCCGTATATGCTTTCTGACTCCAGAACTATGCCCGAGCTATACCAAACCCTTTCTATAGAGAAGGTCAGATGTCACGTGACTGTGACGTTCGAAAAAGAGGCTCAGCAGTCCCTTGAACCTTTATTCTCACTTGTTGTCTCTGGCCACGGTGTAATGATGTGGCGGCGTTTTTGAATTTTTTTTACATTTGTAGTAGATATATATTACACATTTTTGAGGTGAATACAACGTGAATTGTTATTTATTAAAGTGTTTAATGTCCTCAGGTGTAATCAGTGAGATGTTTTATAGAAAGTTTGTGCACATAATTTTTACATGAGCCACTTTGTGATAGTTCTTTGTTAGGTCTAACCATCATGACTCGACTCGGATGTACTGTGTGCTTGGTTGCAATAGCAACTATCGCTAGGCTACTGAAAATACTCTTTTGTGCAAAATGATGTTTTGTGAAAATCATTTCGATCAGAATTTCATCGTCGCTTTCAAGAACTCCCAAGGTAAGTGGAATTTGGAAAATTTTAATTAAGTGATTTGGTTTTACAGTTGAAATCTCAGTGATATCTGAATGATACAATTATTTGGTTTAAAGATGACATTCGCTGATATTTTAGTGGTAAAATGAATTGGTTTATAGCTGATGTTTCACTGATATTTTAGTGCTAAAATGATTTGATCTACAGTTGATATTCACCAATTATTTTAGTGATAAAAGTATTTGGTTTATAGTTGACCTTTCGCTGATATTTAAGTGGTAAAGTTGTCTAGTTTAAACTTGATATTCGTTGAGTTTAGTGCTAAATTGATTTCGTTTATAGCTGAAATTAAGCTGATATTTAAGTGGTAAAATGGTTCGTTTTGTAGTTTATATTTCGTTGATATTTTAATGATAAAATGATTTGGTTTATAGTTCACATTTTGCTGATATTTAAATAGTAAAATGACTTAAATTTGATATTCGGTGATATTTTAGTGCTAAATTGATTTAGATTAGAGTTGGCATATCACTGATATTTCAGCGGTAAAGTAATAGACTTTATAGTCGTGACACTGATATGTCATTGCATTTTGAATGTAAAATGATTTCGTTCAAGCTGGCATTTCATTAATACCTAGAGTGATAATATATATGCCATTAAATGTAATTGAAATATTATGAATAGTTGTTTTTTTAGCTGAATTTAATAAGTTTTACTAAAAACGTAAATTTTTATGAGGGATAAGCAGTCTAAATTATGACAAGGCAAAGATGTCAATTACTGACATGTTTTGAGTCACAGTGACACACAGCGTTTTAGGTTGTGTGGGTTTACCCACTTAGATTAAATAGAAGGATCACATGCATGTATAATATACAGTGCTAAAAAATTCAACTTTTAATAAAATCATTAAAATTATTTTAGATCATTTTCATAAATAAAATTCAAACGCTATAGAAAAGGATTCTTCATTTATGCTGAATATGATAATCAATCAATATATGAAAATGATTGTTGACTCTTACTTCAGTAATTCCATTTAATTGCTAAATTAATTTTTCAATTTTATAGATGATCATGTGTATCATACGTCTTGTTACTCTGTGGATAAAAGTACAATCTCACTAAGATATAAAATTCTAATCCTAACACTAATAATTAACACTCATGATGATTTTAAATCAATTACACTCTTATATTGTAAAATATGCATAATGTGATAGGTAAATGCAGCAGCTAAATAGAGTATTACTGAATCTCAAAGTTAAGGATTAACATTGCAGTACAGATCTAAGGAAATAGCTCCCACATTTCTTTAGGGCAAGCAATTTTAAAATATGCTAAGAAAACATGTTATCCTTATGAACCGATTATTGCACTCTAAAACATATTACTGATGTACGTAGTCTAAATTTTATCAAATTTTGTATTGTACAAAAAATTGTTTAAGGCAGATTTGAAAAGGACGTAATAATATTTCTCGAACAGTTTAGGTTCCAACAATGACAGATTGTCTTTCAAGAGAACGTTTTAATTACAAAGATATTTAATTGTTAATTGCTTTAAAAGTTTTAGAGATTAGATCTCTTTAACGATTGATGAAAATAATGAAATCACATATTTTTAAATTTCGCTACATGTGCTAATTATGTAATTGAGGAAAAAATATTTGACACATTACTTTACGAAAAGACCACTTTTGGGAATTTTAGTAGAAGATCACAATGGGAAGAAATGCTTTTCCCATTAATTATCTTTTTTCTTTTTTTTTATCCTGGATTTGATGTCAAAAATGCTGGAGAACGTTCAGTACGAAGCAGAATATGAATGCTTAATGAACTTTTTTGCAGACTACTAAAGTGGTAGTGATTTTCGGTGAATAAAAATATGCAAGGTTTTATTATTCAATAACTAATCATTCTGGAAAAAATTAAAAAAAAATATTTAAATTTTTGAATTGATATAACTAAACGAATAATAAATGACATATTTTTTTGGCATATCATAAATAGCCTTACGCTTATAACATTAGATTGGCTTTGAATATTATCATGCTAAACAAAATATAAGGGTTAAACAAAATATAAGGGTAATATAAGGGCTATATGCTAATATACAGCATTATTCAGTTCTGATCAGTAAACGCATCATTGGAAAATTATATGCAATAATTAAGTGCAACACTACTGTAAATTTTCAAAAAGAAAAAATAAACTGCAATCGCTGTGTTTCGTTCATGGAACCAACAGCCTCTTTTTACTACGTCACAAACTGTCGCTGTCACGTGATATATGGCCTTCTCCGTAGAGAGGGCTTTGGCTATATCCAGACTTCGGAACAAATAAGAATGCCATTATTTGGACAAATTATCATTGCAAAGCTCCATCACTTAAGGGCATTATGTCACGTTACATGGAGGGAGGTTCAGAGGTGATGTTATGTAACACTATAATGCTATATATTTTTCTATAATTGAGAATTTTTTTCCTATTTCCTGATGACACATCTCCAGTATCTTTTGTATTATCACTTATAATTTACAACTATCACAAACTCACTTGCTTTGCTGATCACGCATAAAACGTGAAAGCCTTTGAAAAACGGAAGGCGCTAGTCAAAGGGAAAGGAGGATCCAGACAAGTGCTACATGGCATAACATAGAGTGTAGGGTCACATTAGCCCGAAAAATGGACTAGAAGTGAAAGTTCAGTTTTCAGAACACTGGGAATGTGATGAGGAGGTGGCGGGTTCGTATCTCACTCAAGATGAAACTCAAAATTTTCAGCTAATAATTCATGGGTGGAGAGCGAATTAAAATCCTTATAAAATAGTTTTACATAATATAAAGGGTGACCTGTTTTTGTAGAGAGATCCCACATTTCCCGCGGAAAGCAACTTTTTTAACTTTTATTGCTTTTAAACTTCTTTTACAATTTGTTAAAAAATTTTACTGTTTTTAATAGCAAAAATTTAAAAATAAGTTAGCTAGGTGAAATGGGCATAAAAATTGCCGGGGAGTTACAGTAAAGTCAAACAGGTAATTTTACATATTAATTTAAATGTTCAAGGGCTTGATGCTCCTGACATTTAGGAAATTAAAAATAAATATTAAGGGAAGTACAGAAATGCAAGCATGTATAGAGAAATTGCCTAACTATTTGATACATAAATAGAATGACAAGAAGTTGCGAAGACGAAGACAAACATAAAACGAAATAGGATAGCAAACGATTCAAAGGAGGAATGGATATGTACAGTCGCTCAAAAAAGTATCCGAACACTATGGTTGATTACAGAATTCAGAAAAAATATCTGCCAACGATTTTTTTAGAAATGAGTGATCTGGCACTCTTCGTGTCACGTGACACGAAAGTTGCCAGATCACTCATTTCTAAAAAAACCGTTGCCACATATTTTTTCTGAATTCTGTTATCGACCATGGTGTTCGGATACTTTTTTGAGCGACTGTACATACATCAGAGGAAAAAAGAAAATATAAGAATAACAGAGAGTAATAGTAGATGATTGAACAGGGAAAAAGGTTTGCGAATAATCCAGAAAAATAGCACATATAGGGAGGGGGAAGAGGGGGGAAGAAAATGCTAGTCAAATATTTCCATATTCTAAATGATTGAAGAAATATAGTTTTTAAATTTTGTTTTAGAATTTAAGGAAATGATATTACTCGATAGAGAGTTCCAAGTTCAGGTTGCCTGAAAATCAAAAGAAATTTTACCATTGTTTGCTTTGGAAATCTTGGGAATAGAAAACATTTTATTATCAGAGCGAAAGATGTCGCATATAGTATGTAAGAATCGAATGAAGGGTGTGAGACTTGTATATAGTGTCGACAATAAGGGTAATAAAAGCAGCTTTCTTCTAAATTCAAGAGTGAGGATTTGATAGAACGAATATCAGTAAGAGTTATAGATTATCGTTTGTTAAAATTGATTTGCTTATGATGTTCGAGAGCTTCATTTTGAACTTTTTCTAAGTTATAAGAATTCTTTTTGTTAAGACCAAAAAAGATCGGAAGTACAGTATTTGAGTTTTAGTCGGATGTAAATTTTGTAAAACATTTGGGCATAGGAGGATATACTATTATGAATGTACCTCAGTATATAAGTTCTTTTAAAAGCTGAAGTGGCTTTTTTAACGTGAAGTTCAAAAGTCCAAATTATTATCTATAGTCAATTCTTTTTTCCTGAAAAAAAAAGGTGCCGGTACTCACTATGAAGATGTTATTACAGCAACTTCCACACTTTTAACGTATCCTCCGATATACCCTCGGCGTCTCTGGATCGCTTGTTGCTTTTGGTATCAATTGCAGAATGATGACCTCGGAGCAGCTATGAGTCCACATATTTGCTAGGGTTGAACTGAGTGAGAGGAGGTCCTACTATCCTGATGAACATCAGTGCATTGTCCGTACAAACAGAGATGATCTTGATGAAGTAACTGTAAAGTTCATCTGAGAGAAACCCCTTTCACATTCACTGGAAGACATTGCAATTGTGCCCAAAGTGTGCTTTAGAGGAAGTAGTATGTCCGGGATTTATTTTCTTGAAGATATTCACGGAAAATACGAACTGCTTCTCTTTCATTTAAGCGAAATTTGCGTGCTAACTTTTCAATTTCAGCTTCACCAAATGTCAGATGCTTCCAAGAATTTTCTGATCAATACTTGGAATCTAAAATCTTAGCACATTCAGGCAAATCAGCATCATTTTCTCCAAGCAAACGCTTTCCAACAGCATCTTTCAGACTTTTATAGAAAGCAGATGAACTTATTGCACGACTGTGTCTTTCATTTTTGTGGAATTCAATCCCTTTGAAGTTCATGTTCTTCTGACTTTGAGGAGAAATATTGTAGTACGGACCAAGATTTTAAATTCTTTCTTCAGGGAAGTACAGAAAAGTGTGGCACACTTTGTTGTACGTGTGGCATGAAAAGTGAAAAGTGTTGTACGTGTGGCATGATGTGAAAAGTGTTGTACGTGTGGCATGATGTGTAAAGTGTGGCACACTTTGCTGTTTGAAAGTTGAACTGTATTCTTTATCTTCCTGTCTGTTTTGTACAACTCAATATTTCTCTTTTGTAAGTATAGACTTAGTTCACTAAGTTATTGGAGAGCATCACAAATAAGGCCAAATCGAGAACAAACTCTCATGATGTTATTTTTCTTAAATGGCCTTCATAAAGACAGCGATCTGTTTTGCTTCTTTTGTTGTCTTCTTTTGCCTCCTGAAAGTGATGGACGAGGGCTTCAAAGTCTTGCCACACTGCAGAAACAGTGCGAAAGCTAGATGCAACCCAACGAGTGCTTAAAATTCTGCCAATTTTAATAAGTTGAAGTTCTAGAGTCGCTGCACATTCCTGTAGTTCCCTAGCATTCTTAGGAGAAGCATGATAAGTCACATAAAGTTTCTCCATGAAACTCTTAAAGCGATTCACTCCTGCCACATTGTTCACTGTGTCACTAACAGATAATTCAAGGCGATGGCTAGCACAATGCCCGAAAATAACACTAGGAAATTTCTCTTGCATTAGCCCCCTTACACCATTACGCATGCTAAACAACACGGCTGCACCATCACAAGTAACAGACAATAAATACTCCTTTAAGTAATCTTCAGATAACCCTAAACACTCAAGATGACTAATTAAAGAGTTTAGAATTCCTCTAGCAGTTACATCTGATTATTCGATCAAATCTAGGAAAAGACTCACAGGAACCGAAAGTTCAGGAAGAACTACACGAACAATAATAATCAATGTTGTTCTGTTACTCACAGTTGTCGATTCATCAATAAGTAACGATATTTTGTTCTTGGAGTTCACTATATTGTCTATCAATGTTTTTCTCATTTCATTTGCGATATGGCTCACAATGTTAATTTGCAGAATGAAGAATATATCCCATGTCTGGGCCGTTAAGTTCCTGTAAATTTATTTCGTCTTCAAAGTTGTTAAATGATTGATTTCTCCTCGCAACTTTGTAAGCGGTTCGAAACACTTTCCCTGTTACGTCTTTATTATGAGACAGTATTTAGGAAAACTTTCTCTAATGTTTCGTTTTTTGCTTCAGATTTTATTTTTTGGCACGCTTTCTGCGCTGCACTCTCCTTATGATCATATTTTTTTTTCTTAATGATATTAACTGTTGTTTGCGAGATTCTCCAAAATGACTGATTTTACCATTTGTCCACTCCGCTGAAATTTTCGTTCACATTTGTTTATCGACGGCAAGACTTCCGACATCACAACACACTTTACAGCCCAACATTTTATTCTTGACATACAGCACTCGTTTCTCTCGCAGAAGTCATTTTTCTGCAAAAGTGTCCAACATTCGAGCCAATCATTATCAGAATCTGCTTTCTTTTGACCACGTGGATCTTCGGTCTTGGTTTGGTGATCCTCTTCACCAAGTATATATTCGGTGCTAATTTTCTGTTTTACAGGATGACAAGTAGATTCAACAATTTCTGCTTCTTGAGCCTTCCTTTTTTTGTTCATTGGAATAAAGTAACTACTTATTTTACTCATTTTGAACAATGATTGCACTGATTTAACTTAGATTAATTCAAAACTCACGTGAACACCTGCGAACACCTGCCTGTTGCAGAGTGGATATAGAACTGATAAATTGATATTGGAAGCAATCGGAAGTGAACACAACTTCCTGTTTCCGGTTGCGTGTCAACCTATGAAACAGGAAAGCAGGGTAGCAACTTATATATGAGTATGCAAAACTGAAAATTCAGTTCGTGAACATAGTACCATCTACCGGAATATTTATAATACATTTTGCTGTCAATAAATCGCAAATTTTTAAAAACTTAAGAAAAAAGGTGCCGGTACCGCTTACCGTTGCGTACCGCCAGAAAAAAAGCACTGTCTATATAATTATATTTAAATACTTCGTGGAGGTGGAAATTGCAATATGAATGTTATTAATTTTAATATCTGTATCGGGCAGGGGAGAATTTGAGGCTGAAAGAAAAACGATATTGGTTTTATTTATTTTGACAGTGAATTCAATTTTAGTATCCCAATAAACCACATCATGAATATTATTTTCCATTTCTTGGTTTAAAGAAATGAAAGAACTCGAACTAAAAGAAAGAATACAAATCATCTGCGTGCATAAAAATAACGCAGTTTGCGGAGGATTCTGGGAGATCATTAACATAAAGTTCCTTAGGGTTAACTACTATTTGGCGACTAATTTGGCTCAGATATCACGGTTATTCAGATCATT
The DNA here is from genome assembly GCA_038380435.1 of Ryuthela nishihirai. Classification (NCBI taxonomy): domain Eukaryota; kingdom Metazoa; phylum Arthropoda; class Arachnida; order Araneae; family Heptathelidae; genus Ryuthela; species Ryuthela nishihirai. The sequence goes on along the minus strand of JAWZYU010000001.1, from coordinate 15,722,615 downwards.
TTTAAGCAAAAAGAGCTGAGGATGGGAGATTAAAATTATAGCCGAGATTTTTAAAGGTACGTTTATGTTTAACCGAATCAAATGCTTTTGAGATTTCAAGTGAAACTAGTCCGACAATTGTTTTCCATTTGCTGTCTAAAGCCATTATTGTTGATTAGTAAGAAAATTTTCCTAAATCCGGATTGTCTGCAAAAAAGCAAATTAAATTTTTCAACAAAAGTCTCAATGACTTTTTCTAAAATTTTGTTTTAGTAAAAGCAGCTTGCTTAAAGAACACTTACCTCAACAATATCAGATATCATGGAGTACCTAAATATCCAATCAATTTTCAAGGAATCGTTTTCTAACATATCCTATAGAAATACGAAATTTGAATTAAATATTTATATTTATGGTTTTGAATTCACTAAATTCAAGTTTCTCTTTTCTTACCTCTTATACAACATTTTAGTTTATCTGTTCTGAATTGAATAAGCAATAGTAGAAATTATAATTAATTTGAAATAAACTATGTTGATTACTGAAATCCATCTCTCATTTCTTTGTATCTTCATTGCTGAGTTTTCAATTAAGAACTCAAAATGTTGCAACCGGAAAAATTGTTGCAACCGGAAAAATTTAGTCATTTTTAAAATGCTTTTGGGAAAAAAAATCGAGAAATGTTAAAATATGCTCCACAGTTCATTTCAAAACAGAGAGAGAAAACTTTGAAACCTAAAATTTGAAAACCAATAAAAAATTACGAGAATATTTATTTGTGATAAATTTCTCAAAATGTATTATTGCACGACTATGCAACATGAAATAAATTCTGTGCCATTCAACAAACATGTTTTCGTGCATACGGTAAGCTTTTCGTAAAATAAGAATAAAAAATTCCCTCAGGTAGCTATTGCAATTATTACGTAACTTATGGTACACATATAAAAATATGATAATTGAATTCTGCGTTAATTAAAGATATCGCTGAAAACACAGTGGTACCCTAAATAATGGATTTACTCCTTCGTGCCACACTAAGTACTGGATTAATTACTTTGATTTAATTTAATACTTATTTTTTTTACTAATACTTCTGAGCACACCAAGTACTGGAGTGTTTCGCGACCCACCTAGTATTGGATTCATTTCTTCTCAACACACCTAGTACTGAATTCATTGCTTCTCAGCACACCTAGAACTGGATTCACTGCTTCGTGGCACACCTAGTACTAGATTCATTACTTTGCGGCACATCTAGTGCTGGATTCATTTCTTTGCAGCACACTTCGTATTGGATTCACTTCTTTGCAGTACATCTAGTTCTGGATTCATTTCTTTGCGGCACATCCAGTCTTGGATTTACTTCTTCCCTGAACACCAAAGATAATGCATTTTAATTTTGGAAAAAACTATAGTATTGACAGTATCAATTTCGCCATTCACCCTCTATCATGAAACACCAATTTCGAACCACTTCAATAATGTCTCTTAGATCCAAAAAGTTAAAATAGTATCACCCAATAATAAAACCAATGCGTAATTTACGAATTCTTGCTTTATACGAGTACATTTGCCTCAATCGTACCCAATTATTCTGTTTCTCAAGAAGTTTAATATGTTTGAGTAATTTCTGATCTTACTTATTACTATTTATTACGAATGCCGCAGAATACTTTGGACACGCTCGGGGCACAATGGTTGTAACCACTGAAATAGATAATAACAAAAAGAACACGCTAGTGTTATTTTTAGCCATTGCTTTGTTGAATGATAAAAATTTCGTTTTTAAGCTTGCTTGCCTTTTAAAGATGCGAAATATTTTGATGTCATGGGATACATAAAACTTGTAGAATGATGGGAACATTTGGAATTAGCGAATGCATTATTTAAGCTGTATATGAATACAAACTGTTGGCTTGCTAGCATTCTTCTAAATGGAAGATAATTCGAGAGTATAAAACTGAATAACGCATTTGCCTTCAGCAGCAACGAACTGATAATCACAAACGTTGTCGTCGGTAGTTAATAAACTGTAGAACTGACAAAAAAGTAATTAAACGTATATTAATAATACGCAAAGAAAAATATTTCTCAATAAGAGCGATAAAAACTATAAATATCATTGTATAGATCCATCAAAGAGACGTTTAATTTTCTAGCGACTAATGAACATAAAGTCATACGACTGACAAAGAAGGTGAAAGATACACAAAGAAGCTGTAAGATTAATGATGAAAGGCTCCTTATGTTTTTGCGATTGTGCGGAAATATCTGGCTTAGTAATTAATGGAAAAGAATTAAAATTAAGATTCCTCTGTTGTGATAAATTAATTTCCTTTCAGGAACTGAAAAGGGAATATCGAAAGAAAGAGGATTTTACTATTCTTTTTTAAAACACCAGTCAAAACTTATTTTTAAAGGAAATGATCGAAGTCGAAAAAATCTCATGTAATATTTATAAAGAAATTTTTTCATTTCATATGATTCAATCTGATTAGTGTTTTTACAATTCACACTTTGGTATAATATGAGGGAAAATATTTTAGTTGTTTTCCTCTTCTTTAACGGAACTGAATCAGTTCTTCGCAAGTTAGTATAATCATATCTCTTGAAAACTCTCCTTAAGCTTTGGCATTACGTCAGAGAATCTGTCGTGGGCGTAGAGGATGAAAAACGTAAACTCTTCCGATACACTATAGTAGAGGACGAATAATTAGTTCAATTAATTGCTCTTCACCCATCATTTTAGGTGAAACCACAGATTCGCAGGTTTGCTTCAAACACCAGGCGAAACACCCGGGGCGGGGGTGGCTCAGTCGGTAGCGCGCCAGGCTCGTAATTTGTAGTTCCCAGGTTCGAGTCCCAGCTGGGTCAGCGTTGAGATTTATCTCCGCAAAACTCTCCGCCCTGCCCACGGTCAGTAGGGGACACCGATGGGCTTGGAAAGTCCGCCGTCCGTCGGATGGGACGTTAAGCCGTGGGCCCGTGTGCGGGAAAGCCATACCATGTGCACGTTAAAGAACACGCTGGATGGCCTTGACGGAAGGCTACCATCTGTCTCCCAACAGTTGTTCCAGTGGGTCCCCTCCCCCCAACCTTCTCTGAGACTTCGGGGTCCATGTGACCTGGCCATTTAGCCCATGGTGTGCAAAAAAGTGCCGCTCAGAGGTAAAACAACCAACAACAAACAGCCATACACCCGTGATTCGGTGTGCTTCAGAATGCACGTTTAATCACGGCTGTGCTAAATGTCGTGTAGGAAGCTGAAATAAACGAATGCACCATAGTAGAGGACGACACTGTTTATTTACATTAACACATACAGTACGTCTGTATATATGGGAAAGTGTTCGATTCTGTGGGCCTTAGCTACACTTAAGATTTCTCAGAATGAAATGGCTTTATAGATTTTCTTATAGACTTTCTCTTTATCAGCTTAATTGAATCTGAATGCTCTTTCACTTCTACAGGCATTCATTTGATGAGGTGGAAATTTGTACTTTACAGAAATCGCTTTACAGACCTCAAAACCCGATGAGAGGATATCTTAATCCCTGTCTATACCATCTGGTTCACACAGAACCGAACCCTGGTTCACACCAAATCGTATCCTGGTTCACATAGAATTGAATCCTGCTCCTTTAGGGTTCCCGAGAAGGAGTTACGTTACTTCGACGCACTAAAACCAACGACCTCTCCTTTTGTCAACAACACTCAGTCTGCATGTTCATTTCCTCATCGCTCATCTCCGGCTAGTGATGGTAGTACAACAAAACCATTTGCTGGCTTTCGGTTTTCAACCATATGGAAAGCAGCCCAACTTGGCCCCGAATCACAACTAATGAGTCACATTCCCATTCAAGATACTTCAAGAAATACACTTATAACATGAATATATACAATAACAATAGGTACAATAATAAAACACATTAAAGGGACACGACAGCATCAAAATTGCAATGCTACTAAAATACCTCGATTTTGGTTTCTTGATCACTGAGGAGAACTTTTTAGAACAATATAGACTAAAATGCCAGATCACAAGAACCCTCTATAAAGTTAGTGAGCAACTACTACGAGATGATGAAACGACTCTCATGAAGACCATCCAGTGTATTCTTTAGTGTGCAGAAGATGTCTCTCCTGTACAGGGAACACTGCACAGGAACTAAATTAATTATATTCATTTGCCAAAGGCGCAAATTTGTCAATAAATGGAAATAGTATTAGGAAATGAAGGCCACTTACTTGAAGGCTCCCTCGAGGACTGAGTTCTGAGAGAATTGCAAAATTCGGACTTTCTATGCTTAGCCCCACAAAGCGTACAAGATTCTCATGGGTCAGATCACGCATCTGGAATGGATTGGAGATCCTCAGTTTGAGGTGGAAAAACTGACAAGATAAAATTACTACATTTCTTCAATACATGCAGGACATTGAATGTGATTACGAAATTATTCGCTATATTTTCACCTTTAAATATAACGTTTGTGCAGTGGTTCAGTGATAATAATTTAAATTTCTGCTGAAGTGAAATATTTTTAATCAATGGAAAAAACCATGTTAGTTATTTACATTCAATATCCACTGAATTCATTTAAAAAAAGATGTTTATATAGCAACTACAGTTTTTCTATGCTGTTGTAGAATCAATATTCATATGGGGCATCAGAAAAAGAGATCTGGAATGCGAGGGATTGAGAACGTCGAAAAAGAACTTGTTAGAATTGACCTGCAGTGGCCAAGTGCAACAGCAGTAGTTCAGGATAGATGTGCTTGGTGAATTTAATTGATTGCAGAGTCTTGTTGGATATGTATGTATGGATGGATGGATTCATCCACACATGTATGGAGGGCCGGATCTAGGGAAGGGGGACAAGGGAGCAATGTATCCCTCCCCCTTCAGAATACTAGTAAAGGTAAAAGAGGCAAAACATTATTAAACATTTACATTTGATGCATTTTTCAAAACATTTTTTTAAAAACCTGTAAAACGGAGAGGGAAATGTTATACTGCATTGAAATTCCAGTCTCTTGGCACCCACTTTCACATTTTTTCGGCTTTATTTCTTGCCCCCTCCCCTCGTTTCTTTTTGTAGATCTGCACCTATATGTATGCATCTATTATGGATGTATGGAGTGGGTATGGCTCAGTCTGTAGAGCACCAGGGTTGTAATCTGCAGTTCCCAGATTCGAGACCTGATTGGTCCAGCGTTGAGATTTATCTCCGGAAAACTCGACGCTCTGACCTCTATCAGTAGGGGATACCGATGGGCTTGGAAAGGCCGCGGTTCGTGGGATACGCTGTCCCCATGTGGAGGAGAGACATACCCTGTTCTTCTCTTACGTTAAAGAACATTCTGGATAGCCTTGACGGGAGATACCATCTGTCTCCTAACAGCTATCTAGCAGGTAATCTCCCCCAACCTGCTCTGAACCCTCGGTGTCCTTATGATCTGGCCATTTAGCCGATTGTGTGCAAAAAAGTACCGCTTTCACGTAAAACAAACCAACATAACCCTGTATATGTATTTATATATATATATATATGCATGCAGGCCCGGATATAAAATAATAAACGGAGACGGAGACCAAGAGACTGAATTTCTACAGCAGTGTACCATTTTTACTTTCTTTTTTGAAGTTTTAAAGAAATTTCTTGAAAAATGCGTGAAATATGCACCAGTTTGTTCGTTTTTGGCCTCCATTACCCTTACAAGCATTCTCAAGGTAGGAAAAAATGGCACTTTGTCTCCTCCCCTGATCCGGTACTGTATGTATGTATGTATGTATGTATGTATGTATGTATGTGTGTACATGTATGTAACAGTAGTTTTTTTAAAATTGCAACTGGGACATTTCTATCTGTGCCCCAGTTTTAAAGAGTTAAATGTATCGGCTATAGACAACAGCACCCATTTTATAGTAATTTCTATGTTGTTCCCCATGTTCCTGTTGCTACGATCCCAAAATTTAGAGGAATGGTCATCTTCGACTGTGAAATGGTAAAAATCAATCTCATAAACGTCTTCTAAGGATTTCTAATATATCATATTCATTGTCAAGAGTTTCAACCTATGGATCAAGGAATTAAACTGTTTTTACCCCGAGAAGCAAACTGTTTTGTTTCTCGGAGTTACAGACATTCCATTGGGCAAATCACAAGGACTCAAAATCATACAAGAGAATCTTCAGAGTAGTTGGAGATGAGAATTCATCTAACATCTGTTAGAAGACAGACAAAAATTTCAATGGGCAATCAAGAAACGACTTAACCGTTGGCTTGACCGTCCGACGTACGAAATAATTTCAAGCCAATGCATATCCATTTTCTCCTGAGAGATTATCAGGAGTTAGCAGAGAAATTTTAACTCATGTACATCGGTAACGGTTTGGTGCCATGAGCGAATAGAGAATAAGAAGTGAGAAGTTCTCACGAAAACAAAGGGAATTCTGATCTGATGTGGAAATTAAAAGACCCTGTTCTCACGAAAACAAAGGGAATTCTGATCTGATGTGGAAATTAAAAGACCCTGTTAGTGCCTTTGGGATAGGTTCCCGTTGTTTCTGAAACAGCCCCATTCGTTCAGCGACTGGTGCCTGGCTCTATCACTAACTCGATACTACTTACTGGGCATTTAGTTGCAAACGGCAATGAGCTGGTTTAACTGCATTGCCTTAACTCTATGCTAGTGTGATGTATTGATTTTAGGTTGTACTTAGCCGTTCAAAAAGTAATGTTTGAAAATAGTTTCACGTAAGAAAACCTATTCTACGGCATTGTTACCGTGCAAAGTGTATATATAATTCCTTACTACTTCTTTATTGTTATAATTTCATCGTCTTGCCATATATTCTCTTGCTTAGCATTCATTAATTATGGCTTTTCCCCCATGGACATCCGTCATAAGAAATGTGCTATTGCAGAATTCCCAATGTGCGAGAAGCAGAACGTTGCAAAACATGCTCTAACTGTAAATATATTGATCAGCAGACGACTACCGCATCACCGAAATTTCTAGCATGAAAAGATTGTTTGCAATATTTGTTTAAATTTTGCCATTCCCTAAGATTTTTGCAAAGATAGAGGGTACTATACTCTAACGTGAGATTAGGAAGATGCGAATCATCAGTGTCTATCAAATCTGAGAAAGAATTTAAAATTAAGCTATAAAAGCAAAAAGAGTTGAAATCCAATGGCTGATAGTGAGACGACAAACTGAAACAAAATTAGCTTTTTTTCTTCGAAAGCGAGTTTAAACGTATGAGGCAATTTCTATAAGAAGAACAAATATTTGAGATTCAAATGAAATCTAATTCGATAATAGCAAGTCACAAAACAAGCTATTTAGAAATTTTGAGAAAGTTAGATGAAAGAACTGAGTTTTCGCTGGATCGAACCCGACTTCTCAACTTCCTGACGTTATGTGTTCTTTCCTATCGAAGTGATAGCTAGCATTGACTACGAATAAATCGTGCTTTAAAATAGCATTGATTCAGTACTTGCAAAGTTATGGAATGGAGGTCAATTAGCATCGATATTATTCATTACAAACCCTTTATCAAAACTGAGCAGAAAAATATTTAAAAGTAAAAAAAAAGTCCATAATTTCAAAATTATAAGCTATTGAATTATTTAATTACTTTTCGCAGTAAAATTTTGCGAAAAAGCGAAACTGTCCTATTAAATTTTCAATGACTTAAAATTTAGAAAAAAAATGCGATTCAGGAAAAGGGGAAGACATAGGACGAGATGGCCAAGCAATGTCAAACAGGACCTTGTTAGAATTGGTCTACAATAGCCAAATACAGCAGCTATAGCTCAGGACAGATATGTTTGGAGAGGAAAATTACATAGTCTGATAGGACCTCCGTAGCCCATGGCTGCATAAGGATTTTGTTTCTATATATATATATACGTTTACTTCAAATATACAGGGGTTTATCAAAATGAGGGAAACCCTGACGGCGACTGAAATACACTCAACGCGCCGTATGCATATCATAGGAACGACGTCACCTGCAATGTGAGGTATATAAAGGAGAGAAATACGATGTCGGCTATCACGCAGCAGTGCCACAGGCACAGGTGAAACAGCTGTGTGGTGTGGTGTAATTGTCGACAATTACACCACACCACACAGCTGTTTCACCTGTCACTTAATTGTCACTTAATTGTCACTTATTAACTGTCACTTAATTGTCTACAATTACACCACATGGCTGGTCAATGTCAGATCTCAGTGACCTCAAAAAAGGCATGATCATTGGTGCGCGTCTTGCAGGAGCTTAGTAACCAGAACGGCGGAAATAGTAGGTGTAACACGAGGAAATGGATAGAAGATTATGACTACTATCAAAAAGGAGAGGGCGTTGCCTCCGAAAGTGCAAATTGTGGACTCCATGCGAAGTAGTCAAATAGGGATAGGACAACGTTGGCAACGGATTGTACAACGGAAGCACACGACCACAGCACCGCAAATAGCAGTAGAGTTGAACACCAGTCGGAACGATCCCGTTCCCGTCATAATAGGTCATCGGGAACTTCATTGTGCCGGTATTTATGGCCGTGCTGCAATTAATAAATCTCTGATTACTAACATCAATGCAACAAAACGTGTAAAGTAGAGCAAAGCACATAAAAACTAAATCGTGCTACACATTGTTTCCCGCCACTGGTAGAGTGTACATCTGGCGAATACCTACAGAAACGTACCACCCCGACTGTGAATCATGCTTTGGGGTGCCATATCTTGGCATTTCTTAGGGTCATTAGTTATTCTGCAGGGTCGTGTTACATCCGCAACGTATGAATCCATTCTCGGGGACCCCCTTCACCCAATTTTGTGGACAATGTTCCCTAATGACCGTCCTTGGTTTCAAGCGGAAAATGCACCTGTGCATTGTGTGAAACGTGTCAAGTTGTGGTTTGCAGAGCATGAGGATGAGGTATAGCAGCTACCCTGACCACCTCAATATACAGATTCAATATTATTGAACATTTGTGAGAATATCTGGAGCGCAAGGTCAGATCACACTTTCCACCTCCAGCATCACTGGCACAGTTGGACCATATTTTACAGGAAGAATGGTCCCACATTCCATTAACATATGTGCATGACTAGTATAAGTGTATTCCGCGTCGAATTTCATCTGTTCTGAACACCCGAAGTGGGCCTATAACTTTTTAGTGAAATGTTCTCCACAAGCAGGACGTGTTTCCATTATTTTGATGAACTCCTGTAATTTCATTCCATTTCAATGTTTTAATGTTGCTGCGCTTTGCTTCTCAGTGTGCGTCAAATCGATGTTTATGGAAGCTGGTAAAAAATATTTTTATGCAAATAAGGATGCTTCTAGGAACACTGATGTCTTTGACATTAAACTTTCTCCCACAAAATGGATTTTGCCCTACCTTGTATTTTATGGTGCTTGTGAAAGAAAAACTAAAATATACATCCTATATTTTGGGGACAATAGGCTTTAGATTCCGATTGCAATTCATAATGCAACCCTTAAAGCACGAATTTTATTAAAAACTACTATTATTCAACTTTTATTATTTTTGAGAAATTTTTATTATTTTTTTCTCCAGAAAAGAAACGGTAGAGTTGCCAAGTCAGATTTATCTACGGATCTTCAGTTCTAAGGAAGTTTTTACTTTTTTCTTTTTTATTCTAAGGAAGTATTTAACGTCATACGGTCTCTGTTCTGACTATTTAAACTATCTCAACGGATTATTTTCTTCGATAGTTATTTTAAGATATTGAAATACATCCCAATATATATCTATATACATACAATATGCTTACAATATGGTGAAATTGCATCCCTTCTGAATCTTTGTTGAGGGAGAATGGACTGCCTTTTTTTTCTACCAGACACACAGATAAAAGAAACCTTAATAACTCTACCTAGTTAACCCTTAAGACAGATAACACTTCATTTTAACTCGTTTCGTTTCCAAAAAACGATGCATAATTCTCCCTTTGGCGTCCATACATCTATTGGTCTGTTGAAACTCAACTTTTTTTTTGCTTTTAGAAATAAACGAAAAAATATATTTGTTTTTGATCAGTAACGAAACATTTGCATTTTCAGAATGATCCCTTTGATAGAATTTTCATCAGTAGAGGATGCAAAAGTCGGTAAATGACAAGCTCCATTCGTTGAAGCGAACTTCTCTATTCTGATATGTGTTGTTTGTGTTTCACATGTATCTTTAGGGAATTTAATAGTAAAATAGTAAAATGTTATTCAATATTAAAGGTCTACTAGCCAATTGGTTAGCACGCTTGGTTACTGATCTAAGGGACATGAGTTCGAGCCCCGGGTAAGGCATGGATGATTTTGTTGTTTTTCTGCTGAGGTCCTGCCATCCTTACAGACCTTGTACTATGGCATATAAACTGATAGGCTCCTGTCAGACCTCTGTGACAAGCAGCTGTTGGAGGGGTATTTAGTTATTTTTGTTTACTGTTGTTTTAAACTTCGAAACGAGGCCTGGATATAGAAAAATATCGGGGGGGGGGGGAGAGGGAAAGAGACACAATCGAGCCGGAAAGAAGTAAACGGGGGAAAAAAGAGACAACATTTCAAATGCAGTATTTTCCTCTTCCGTTTTACAGGTCTTTAAAAATTTCTTGAAAAATGCATGAAATAAAAATAAGTTTAATAATTTTTTGCCTCTATTACTTTTACTATCATTCTGAAAAGGGGGGAGCATCAGCTTCTTGGTCACCCCTAAATCTAGCTTAGTTATTTTATTTATAGATATAGTTTTATAGCTATAGGCTTTTAGCTATAGTCTTTTGATTTCCAAAATAATGCTTTTGGAAATGTGGGGAATCTGGCAACGGCATCAGATTTGCAACAGAACATTTAAACGCTAGTTTAACTCTTTACGTTCACAGTTAGAGAGTATAAAATGGCAACAGTAAATTTGACAGCGATTCCCGTTTCCCGTAGGAATAGCAAGGCAAATATGTTTGGTTCTACCAAGGCTCCCTTTTGGACTTTAGACCTGAAATTTGGCACTGCACTCCGGACCACAACCAGAAACATTCTCTGAAAATTTGGAATGTGTACGTTGATTTCCCGTTGAGTTATGGCTGCCACAGGTAGACAGACACACACCCATACAAACAGACAGATACCTTCTTTTATTATACAGACTAGCTGAATGTACCCGGCGCTGCCCGGGTGTCACTTTTAACCTGTATATTCTTATTTTCACTGCATTAAAGGTAAATTTTGTAATTCCCCCCCCCCCTCCCGACACTTTAGCACATATTTCAACAGGAAGAAATATGCCCGGATCGTTGTTAACGTCAGAGAGCATTCTTCGTAGCCCGTGGCTTAGTTTCTGCGTAAGCTATCAGATTTTATTTCCGTTACCACAAATTTCGCCGCCCTAGGGCACCCGTGATATTCGTTCGCACGGTCGTAATTTCATGCTCAGCGTCCCCCGTGAATGGTTTAAAAATCAGGTTCTCACTTGGCCCGTGAATGGTTTTAAAATCAGGTTCTCACTTGGCCCGTGGCTTCGTCTCTAAGCAAATTGTGACAACTCGTGTATCACTTTTAATCTGCATATTTTGTTGTTTCTGGACTAATGATTAGTTTTGTGAGTATCCTCCCCCCGACATTTTATGACAAATTGAACACGAAGAATTTCCCGGTGTTGCAAAGGTCATTGCTGACTCGGCGCGTGCTCTCAGAGCCCGTGGCAAACGATCGAGATATTTATTTCGTCAGATTTTGGCATTCTGTAATTCCCGACGTACTTCACCGTAAGGTTCCAAATTTCGCAGGCGGGTTCCCCGTGCCCGACACCATTTTTAATTAAAAATCAGGTCCCTAGCTGCAATTGAACGCCTAAATAATGCTTTTGAAAATGTAGGGAATCTGGAAATGGCATCAGATTTGCAGCAGAAGAGTTAAATGCTATTTTAACTCTTTACTTTCACAGTTAGGGAACAATAAATGGCAACAGTAAATTTAACATCGATTCTCGTTTCCCGCAGGAATAGCATGGTATATATTTGCTTCTAGCAAGACCCCCTTTTGGACTTTCGACCTGAAATTTGACACTGCAATCCGGACCATAACCAGAAACGTTCCCCGTAAAGTTGGAGAGTGTACGTTGATTTCCCGATGAGTTATGGCTGCCACAGACAGACAGACAGACAGATAGATACACAGACAGATAGATACACAGACAGACACCTTTTATGATATAGATGTATGAAGATGAAGGATCTTAAGCAATTACACAGTATTATAGATGAAATCTTGATATCGCGGACTACTACAAAGTCGAAAATTGAAGATACTATTTTGGGAGAGGAACGAGTTAAGGAAACGCTCGAAGAATTCCACAAACCAGTGGTGGAACAGTTAAAAGGTCTGGAAACTGTGTGCGAAGAAACCATGAAAAACATACAAGATGTAGTGAAAACTTTAAAATCAGAAGAGACCACTGAGATGCCAGAAAAAACGTTCGTTTATAATCCAGACTCCAACTTGCAAGACGAAATATTAAACCAATATAAACTAAAATTTTCGAGTGAAATCTTACAGGCGAGAAATCCCATTGCTGAGCTGAAAGAAATGATTTATAAAACAATCGGCCATCTTCAGAAACTGGAGGCAATAAGGCTACAGAAACCAAACGTTCTGGTAGAACTACTGAGAAATATCGAATTATCGATAATCACATTGAGGCCCTTAGAAAATATTTAAAGGCGATTAAAATGATTCTCATAGTAATAGAAAGTCAGCAGTTTGGTTCTGGAGTATACAAGAGTTTTGATGACATTTGCGAAAAATTATCAATTTTGATTGCTAGTAAACGAGCTGGAAACACCAGTACCAGAAGTAGTAAATGAAATTGTCGAAAATTTGGATATTTTACTGAAAAAAAGCTATATTATTGACAAAGAGGAACATAAGATTATGATTTATAACATCGGTATTGTTTAGAAATTACTCTTGGACATACACTACAGAGATGTCCATCTCAACTTCTGATTATGCAAAAAAATCCGATTTTGCAAGCCTCAAGAGACCATGATTTTTAGCTGCTATAATAAAGAGTGTATAACTGCTAACTCAAAGATGAACGCAAGTATTCAATGTACCAACTGTGGGAAATCTATTCGCATATCCAATATGAACCGTCATAAGTAAACTGCATGCACTTCTGGCACATTTTAAACATGCGAAATTTGCAATTCCAGAGTTAACAAAAAAGACTATTATAATTATCATCTGAATCAATATCATATAAAGAAAAGCAGTGCTTTAGGGAAAACGTTTCGCACATATAAAATTGATAACATAAATGCCAGAGAAGACATAAAAAGTTTCCTAGAGAAAAATAACAATAAATGGAAACATATAATTGGCAAGAAACTCAGTCAATCCCTAAAAGTTAGATTCACATTAAAATAAAATTTAAAAATCAAACGGATCCTGAAAGACAGAAAGAAATATATGCACATTTTTCGACATGTAACGAAATAATCAGCTTGCCTACCTATCTCAATGAATTACTAAAAAATGCTTTTGAGAAAATTGATAACGACTTTGAAAATTTTATACAAAAGGGAAATGGATGGGTGTTTGACAAAATAATTTCTATGGATATTCAGATGTCTCAGTTTAATGCAGTTGGACCAGAACATTTGAAAAATGTTTTTACCAGAACATTTGAAATCTACAAAAGGAATAGTGAATGTTCAAAACTACGACAACAAATGTTTCTTGTGGTCAATATTACCAGCTCTATATCCTGCTAAGGACCATCCACAACGTGTGGAAAAATATAAAATATTTGAAAACTTCTTAGACTTCAATAACCCTCGATCCCTTATCCAGTAACCCTCGATCAAATCTCGAGGTTAAGGTTTTAAATAATCTTTCTATAAATGTTTTAAATTCTAAGAAAGATGGTTTGCATACGTCATATATTTCATAGAATCCTGTTAAAGAACCTATACAACTTTTACTTTTAAGAGACGACAGTAATTCTCACTATTGTTGGATTAAAAATTATAGTAGGGTTACAGCATACCTTTCAAGACATAATGGTGAATCCTATCCCTGCCCATACTGTCTTCATAATTTCACTCGCGACGATTTATTCTTTAATAAATCGTCGCGATCAATTTGCCTACCTATCTCAATGAGATTAATTAATTAATTAATCTCAAAGATATGAAATGATGGGTTTTGTTCAGAAAATGTTGCAGTTATCATACACTTCACTGGATTATTGGGCTGTTGGGTTGTAAAAGCCAGGTAAATCGGAGAAGTAGACAAAGCCAGACAGTTTTGGGAAATAAGTTTAAAAAATATGGCAATTCAAAATCAGCAGGTAAAATGACGTTTTCGGGGTCTGGGAAAGAAAAATATGATGTAAAGATAGGTTTTGAAGTGATATCTGTGAATGTACGGATTTTCTTTGCTCCATCAATGGATGAGAAAGTATGAAATGAATCCAATTTCGAAAAAAACTGCAAGTAATGAAATTACGGTGAAATCATGAAACAGCCTGGAAAAAAATTGCAAATTTAAGCATAACATGCCAAATGTCTCTTTTTTTGAGTTCCAAATTTCTCTTTTTTTTCTACCTATCTCAATGAGATAGGTAGGCAAACTGATTATTTCGTTACATGTCGAAAAATGTGCATATATTTCTTTCTGTCTTTCAGGATCCGTTTGATTTTTAAATTTTATTTGTAATGTGAATCTAACTTTCAGGGATTGACTGAGTTTCTTTCAAAGTCGTTAATAATTCTTTAATCACGTAGATAATTGCAAATCACTTTACAAACTATCAGGTTTCCCGAAGTAAATAGTACGAAATTCCATATGATTAAAAACGGTTTGAAACACCCATATGTGATTTACGCAGACTTAGAAAACTTTTCCAAATGTAGAAGAATTGAGATTAATCCATGTAGGATGCGAACTAAGCATTTAATACCGTCAGGATTTGCATATATCATAGTTGGACCGGAAGATAAACTGATAAAAACCAGAATGTACAGAGGAAAAAATGTAACAGAACAATTTTTGAATGAAATGATCGAAGCCGAAAATTTGATCAATGATTTGAAGAAAAGAAATGTCAAGATGACTGATTTTGATTGGCAAATTTTTACTGGAACGAAATATTGTAACATTTGTGGAAAAATTTTAGGAACTGATAGAGTAAGGGACCACGACCACTTAACTGGAAAATACAGAGGTGCTGTTCACAACAAATGTAATCTTCAATACAAATTCTCACTTGAAATACCAGTGTTGTTTCATAATCTCAAAGGATTTGGTGGCCACTTTATAGTAAAAGATTTGTGGAAATTTAAATATAAGGATTACTCTTAACTTTATTACAAAGGGGAGGGATAAGGAGGAGGTATGGGGAGAGGAGGGGATGATTACCCTTAATTTTATTACAAAGTGGAAGGATGAGGAGTGAGGAGGGGGAGAGGGGAGGAGGAGAGGATTACTCTTAACTTTATTACAAAAGGGAGGGATGAGGAGTGAGGAGGGGGAGAGGGGAGGATTACTCTTAACTTTATTACAAAAGGGAGGGATGAGGAGTGAGGAGGGGGAGAGGAGAGGATTACTCTTAACTTTATTACAAAGGGGAGAGATGAGGATGAGAATGAGGAGTGAGGAGGGGGAGGAGGGGAAGATTACTCTTAACTTTATTACAAAGGTGTGCGATGAGGAGGGGGAGGATTACTCTTAACTTTATTACAAAAGGGAGGGATGAGGAGTGAGGAGGGGAGGAGGGGAGGATTACTCTTCACTTTATTACAAAAGGGAGGGATGAGGAGTGAGGAGGGGGAGAGGGAGGATTACTCTTAACTTTATTACAAAGGGGAGGGATGTGGAGGATGAGTGAGGAGGGGGAGGAGGGGAGAATTACTCTTAACTTTGTTACAAAGGGGAGGGATGAGGAGTGAGTAGGGGGAGAGGGGAGGATTATTCTTAACTTTATTACAAAAGGGAGGGATGAGGAGTGAGGAGGGGGAGAGGGGAGGATTACTCTTAACTTTATTACGAAGGGGAGATATGAGGAGTGAGTAGGGGGAGAGGGGAGAATTACTCTTAACTTTATTACAAAGGGGAGATATGAGGAGTGAGTAGGGGGAGAGGGGAGGATTACTCTTAACTTTATTAAAAATGGTAGAGAGGAGGAGGAGGAGTGAGGAGGGGAGAGAGGAGGAGGGGAGGTCTAGTAGCGGTGTGAGAGGATTTCTCACAAGTAGGGACTCCGGTTACAGCAACTGGAAGAGTTTTTTGCGCTCGGGAAAGAGTGAGGATGGGAAGAGGAGTGAGAAGGGGCTTAGAATCAGTTAACCTTCCATATCACGACACATAGATGTGACCAGGTGAAGTGTGCTTGTCACGTATTGCATCAGTCAATTGAACTTAAATAAATGTAAGTACAGGTTACTCAAATTTGAATAAGTAGGATAACGTTAAAAAGAAAATCTTTTCTCTCTCTACAAACTTCTTACATTCTCCAAATTATTCTAACCTTCTGATCTAAGGGACCTGGGTTCGAGCCCCGGGTAAGGCATGGATGTTCGTGTTGTTTTCTGCTGAGGTCCTGCCATCCTCTCAGATCTTCTGCTGTGTCATATAAACTGACAGGCTCCTGTCAGACCTCTGTGGCAAGCAGCTGCTTCAGGGGGTATTTATTATTTATTTTAATCACTTTTCACTTCAAATTCAATCTTTAAAAATTTTTACATCTCGCACACATACCATCATTCGTACCCAAATTTTACTCTCCATTTCTCATCTTCATTTCATTTAATCCAATGCTCTTCATCATTTTCAAAATAAATACAAATCTCATCTTCAGAAATTTCCTCCAACTTTTTCTAACCCACATCACTTCAAATGTTCAATACAACAAAAGCACACAATTAGCGCCCTAGACAATGCTGAGAGACATTTGGCATGTTATGCTTAAATTTGCAATTTTTATCCAGGCTGTTTCATGATTTCACCGTAATTTCATTACTTGCAGTTTTTTTCGAAATTGGATTCATTTCATACCCTCTCATCCATTGATGGAGCAAAGAAAATCCGTACATTCACTTCAAAACCTATCTTTACATCATATTTTTCTTTCCCAGCCCCCGAAAACGTCATTTTACCTGCTGATTTTGAATTGCCATATTTTTTAAACTTATTTCCTAAAACTGTCTGGCTTTGTCTACTTCTCCGATTTACCTGGCTTTTACAACCCAACAGCCCAATAATCCAGTGAAGTGTATGATAACTGCAACATTTTCTGAACAAAACCCATCATTTCATATCTTTTACAAACATCACCTTTTGAAAATTAGTTTAACCTCTCATCACCCAAAACATCTCCCTAAGGTTAACATGGGTTTCCCTATACTTTAACATTGGCCCAGAACTCTCATTCTTCTCACTGCTGTGTGTGGGGCGGGGGTGGCTCAGTCAGTAGCGCGCCAGGCTCGTAATCTGTAGTTCCCAGGTTCGAGTCCCAGCTGGGTCAGCGTTGAGATTTATCTCCGCAAAATTTCCCCGCCTTGCTGACAGGCAGTAGGGGACACCGATGGGCTTGAAAAGGCCGCCGTCCGTCGGATGGGACGTTAAGCCGTGGCCACGTGTGCGGGAGAGCCATACCCTGTGCACGTTAAAGAACACGCTGGATGGCCTTGACGGGAGGCTACCATCTGTCTCCCAACAGCTGTTCCAGTGGGTCCCCTCCCCCAACCTTCTCTGAGCCTTCGGGGTCCATGTGACCTGGCCATTTAGCCCATGGTGTACAAAAAAGTGCCGCTCAGAGGTAAAACAACCCAACCCAACTCTCACTGCTGTGTGTAATAAAGAGACAAAATGTATATGAAAAGTCCTAAATTAGCATTCATACATGGGTTCCCTAAATTACGAAACGAATACCGAACGAAGGCAAAACAGATAAATTATTTAGGGAAGAACAAGCAGAAAGTGAGTTCCTTTTGTTGTTGTTGTATTATTTTTACGAGGTTTCGCCGAAAACGATCTCATTGCTCTTGCTGTTATCAACAGAGAGCGTGTTTTCAAATATTAACCGTACTGATATACGTTAAAGAAATGTGACTAAAAATCTAATGTTTTATTGGTTTCATTTAACTTTAATTAACCAAATCTTCATCGTAGAAAAAGGCAACAGACTTGTTTAACAAAGTGAAGTTTGTTCAAATATTTCTGGACAATTCAGTTTGTTGTGAAAACAATTCTCCTCTTTCAAGTATCTAGGGAAAAAACTATACGTTGAAAAAAAAGCTCAAAGTCTTTTCATAATCCTCTTTGCAAAGAAATAATTGGACGACAACATCCTTAAATCGATGGAGATTCAAGTGGTCTTTCTGGAAAAAAGATCCGGGATGTTTCTAGCATTCGCAGTTGTGTTTCACGTTCATCTAAAAGAACAGAAATATAGTGTCCTGAAAGGCAATCTTTGCCGATAAATAGGTTAAGCCATTTGATACTGAAACGACCTTAATAGTTGCAGCAAAATTATTCATTATTACTTTTATTCTTTAAGAAACTGATTTTTGACTCCAAAGCTTTATCGTCTTTTAATTGCCTGAAACAGATATAACTGGATTGAAATATTTTCATTCTAGGTTTCGCCTTAGTGTTACACTGTGCAGAGCCCTTAATACTTTCAAATAATTTTCATTTCTTTACGCATTTTTAAGGCAAGTTCGGATAGAAATTTAAAATCTTTAACTGGAAATATTTTCTTCTTTAGATATTCATACGTTAGTTTAATTAACCTATCTTTCGTCTTGTCGTCTCTAATACGTTTATCAGATTTCGATTTTTTTACTCTTTTCTTCCATTATGTTTAAGAGATCGGATGATTATTATAATCTTCTTCGTTATCTTTTTTATTGGGAAAAAATTATGGAGCTGGAAGAAGATTTGATTTTCAGCCAACTGTAATAATCCAGCAGCCAAGTGGTTGCCGTGCTTGCCTACTGACCGAAAGTACATCGGATAGGACATGGATGTTTCTTTTCTTCCGTTGTCCTTTCTAGGAGTCACCTTCCTCACAGATCATATCTAGGTCGTATTACAATAGCAGGCTTCTGACAACCGCTGTGGCAAGCAGCTGCTAATGGGAATATGGGTACTTTTAACAATTTGTTTTATGCAAAGATATTAATTCCTACCCACCACAGCTTGGAACGCGAGCTCGTAGTCGGGAACCTGCCGCTCTGATCACTCTAAAATATGTCTCTTGACACGGCTTGGTTCAAACAATGGAATTTTATAATGAATTTTATTAAAAAATCACTAGAGCAGGTTGGCAGACGATAGTTTGAAAGCACTGATGTAATTCAAATGCTCTAAATACACTCCAAATTTGTTTAAGTTGGTAGAGAAAACAAATTCTAAAGTTTAATAATTTCAATAATTATTTTAAAATTGCACGTTATGGTTTTTTAGTTAATAAAATAATCTGTGGTTTCCTTTTTTTTGTTATGACTGTTGACCCAATAAAAATTATAATTTGCGGCTCTTAAAACTTGTAGGTTTACTTTTTTTTGGCTGTTTGGCTCTTGACCTAGAAAAGGTTCTAGATCCCTGTATTAACCCAACACAAGGCCACACAAAGGGGACCACCAAACCAAATCTGAGACCAATTAGTCAAGTATCTGGATAACCATAAAGTGTCGAAAACTGCAGCCACAAAGTAACGTCACCACGGATCTGCACGAAATTCACGTGTCCGCGCATCAATGCCTTCACCGGTCCCTTCAGAATATTCTTGTTATTATAAATAATAAGATCATCAGATATAATAATTTCTCTTCAAGTCAACTTGACATAGAGATCTTGAAATAATATATATATATATTTATAATGTTTCCCCACAAAGAACATCTGTAATAAGACAAGAATCCAGCAGAAAGAAAATATCCATGCTTATCCAGAATTCCAACCAAGGTACTTTTGCTCTACAGCGTATCGTTAACCCCTTGACTACTGAGACTTATATTAATATATTTCATTGTGATGAATATACTGAATATGCTTCATTTCTAAATTTGGAGCTCCTAAGAATTTTTCTTGTGCTGGACAACTTTTTTCCTTATTCTGTGACCCTCAAAATCGATTGACTTGTTTTCACTTTAGCACTATAAAATTTTAAGTCAACATCAATGAGATATTAGCCTTTCATTGCGAAGACAAAAAAAAATAATTAACTCGAACTATAACTATAATCTCATTCTAAAAACTAAACACATTGAATGATGTTACATAATCCCTTTGGATGAACTTTTTATGATCCAATGATAATGAAAAATAATCGGAAATTCTGTGCGAATTTCAAATCTCAATTAAATTAATACATAACTCAGTGATAAATTCACTATACGTGATCCAAGCTGTAGAGAAAATGGTTCTAGATTCAGATTCCAGCTATGCCAGGTAATTATTCTATCTGACGAATTCTGCTGAGGTCTCGTCTTTCTCACAGAACTTCTCTGTGGTATATTATACTAACACAGATTCTCTCAGACTTACATGGAAAGAGAATTGTCTTGGAAGTAATATTTTTCAGGAGTAATTGATGAATCCTTTTGGAAATACTCGAACGCAACTGAAGTTTTGGGTCCATATTCTCATGTTCATTTTTTATTGATAAAAATTTCATCATTAATTCAATTGACGAAAAATATTTCATCACTGTCGATTTGCAACTCATCACTGTCACTTTCCGTTGCATTTGATGAACGGCACTTGCGAAAGCGCAATTGTTTTATATATTTCCTTTCGGATGTTTCGTTTTGGGGTGTTAAAAGTTGTAGATTGTGGAAATAAAGAACTGGATTATTTATTGTCTTCCATGTGATTAATGAACGTTCACATTTTAATAAGAAGGCCATAAATAATGATCCATGACTTTAAATAATTTATTTGCTATTGCAAGAAAACCACAAAGCTTAGATGTAGGAGTCATAAAGTAATGTTCTCTGCTGAAAAATATATTTTTGTTTGCATTAGAAGCTAAATATCTTCAGAACATATCCAAATGCTATATGGCGTTTTTGGACGAATAAGAGTACCAGGTTCTCAGAAAAACTCTTTTAAAACGAAAAAAGGGAACATTTCACAATTATTAATTTTATTAATACATAATTCCACACTTGAGGAATTCAGTTAGTTTTCAATTACATAAGAAATGTAGCTTATCAAAATTATGTGAAAATTTAACAGGTACAGTCGCTCAAAAAATATCCGAACACTATAGTTCGGATATTTTTTACAGATTTCGAAAAAAATATCTGACAACGATTTTGTTTTGAAATTAGTGATCTGGCAGCCTTCGTTTACGCACACGAAGGCTGCCAGATTGAGAACAACTTTTCTATAGACTGGGCAATGATTTCCTTACCAAACTCGATGTTCATAGCTATTTAACTATTTACAATTTTGTTTTTATGTAAAATTGAAAACTTGAGTTAAATTGCTGTGTTTTATCGAATTATTTCGAATCGAATCATTACCTAATAGAAACAATCATTTTCATACATTTTCCTCTCCAGGACAAATCTAATAATTATTTGATTATTTCCAATCTTAATATCTTTAAGAAAAACTGTTTTCTGTATAAATTGTTTTCCATTACGTCAAAACAATTGTCAGTAGGAGTTTATATTTCCATATTCATTCCATTAAATATAACATAACCTGCTGCTTACCCATACTCTTTAAATCGCAGAAAATATGCATTTGCAATGCAATAATATTAAATTCACCTTGCGACTCTGAAAACCAAATCCAAGACACATGTTAAGAATAAATTACAACAGTTGCATTGAATTAGGAAATGAACTAGAATAAGAATCAAAACTGAGAAAGCATCTCAAGTTTAAGGAGTCATTGAACCTTACCTGTTTTAGATCCATTAGTACACTACGATTAATGGTCAGCTTCTTAACATTCAGACTTTTGACTGCGATTTTGATGCCCTGAAAATAGATTGCATTTACCATTATTTTGACAAACATGGTGGCAAAGACAGACAAGCAATTAAAAAACATTTGCTGTGAACAAGTTGCTTTTTTAAACAAACAATGGATTTAACCGAAACTTAATATAAACTCTCACAGAGCAATCAAAGATAAATTATTTTTTGTACCTCGAAATAAATCTTACCTATTTAACATTTTAATTTTCGCAGTCAAGGTTACATTCATGAGTATACCTGTTCAAGAAGTCGACGTCCATTTGCCAATCTTACGCAATGGCAAATCGATATAAAATGATGATGGCAACGAAATTTATTGTCACATAACTATACACAACCTCGGATCTAGAAAACAAATAAATTAGGGGGGGGGCAAGAAATTCAGTCGAGCAAGAGAAAAAATTTTAAAAAGGGGCGGGGGAAGCTTGGATCTCCATTTCAGTGTAATAACTTATTTCCCGTTCCATTTAAGAGGTCTAAAATAATTTCTTAAAAAATGCATAAAATATATTGAAGTTTAATAATTTTTTTGCTTCTTTTATCCATACTAGCATTCTCAAAGAGAGAGTGGGAACATGACTCCCTTGATCTAACCACCACCCCTAGATCCGGCCCTACTTACATGCTTTGGCGATCATAATCTGAACAACATATTACTTTAATAATAATGAAATGTGGACATTAGATGCACTTCCAAGCTACTTTTCTCATCCTTACCGTAAAGATGAATAGTCAAAGACAAAGACGCATTCACAAAGAAATCCTCGTGTCACGACTGAGTAGCTGGAACGTTCAATTTAGCGTTGCGCAATGTGATGACAACGTTTTTTGCGCTGGATGAAATTCCAGCGCACGAGGTTCTCTTTGTTCTGTGCGAGGAGCAACGGTGAGAATGTCGTCCTCAGATTGATGTGTTTTGTCTCCGAGGCTTCAGCAGAAATAAGAAAGTCACAGGGAGAGTAGGAAGAAATAAGGTAGCCATTTTTGTGTTTTGCAGTCAATGAAGTCAGTAAACAATCGTTGAAAATGCTTGGAATTGGTTGCCTAAATCTTAAGGAACTCCTAGTTATCATTAATATGCATTTTCATTCTCATTTTCAGAAGAATTAAATTGCATTCTTGAACGTAAGCGTATTGCATCCGACAATTCAGTGTTTTCGCAATTTAATTTCCGTAGCTATGACAGAAAAGTTGATTTGTTAATGCGTTTCTTATCCAACACATTTAATAAAGATCTACGCCATCTGATCGTCGACTCTTGATAAATATTTGGGTGCTTATAGTAGTTTTTGTATCGAATGTAAATCAATGTTACTAATCACATCTGTTTCAATAGATTCGACGATGCTGCCGCGATTCTTATCCAGGCATACACTTAAGTTAAATTTATGAATTTACGGGGTTAAAGGTAGTTTAAATACTTTTTATTCACTTTTTGGTTGATACGACTTTCTGGAGTCACTACCCGTCTGATTTCTCATTTGGGAGAGTTTGGGACATTTTGGAGCGTTTTTGATGATTTTGGAGAATTTTTGATTCATTTTGGGTCAAGTCTCCACTGCAAGAAATTGTTGATTCCATTTCGTAATGACTTTCACAGGAACTGGATGATCTTTCTTTTTTCATTTATACAGCAATCATCACAGAAACCAATGTTTAAATAACCGTTTTTGTGTCCAGCCTTCAGTTTCCAGTAGCTGCCAAAGGTGGATGATTTTTTCCTTGTCTTTGCCAATAATGTACCACATATACCCATTCTTCTGACTTTAGAGCATCATAATTACTTGCTGTTTCAAACCTTTTTTTTGCCTTTTTCCCAACAGGCAAGGTACAAGTCTTTCTGACCTGTGACTCATTCTTCTCTTTCGCTTCTACTTTAGAACAAATTTTCCAAGCTATTTTCTTAGCATAGCCGCCGTTCTTTTTTACCTCTAAACAATCGTTCCCATGAAACGTCTGTTGTCGCCCTTTAAGCCTTGGAAAGAACACGATCTTATGATCGATCGAGCATTAACATCATTTACTCTCACAGTCCGTTCTCCTTTTTTGTTCCTCAACAGGCAAGATGAAGGATCGTAGTTCTTTCACTTCGTTTTTCGGACAGAACTTATAAGTTTTCACTCTACTGTTTTCACCTCCAAACCATAAATCATGTTAAAAAGTGACAGTTTTCTTTACTGTTGTACCTTTCTTTACTGAAACTCTGAACTAATAATGCAGAATCAACATTGCTTGATATTTGAATCCTGTATTGTTTTTCTCTTTTTCTCAACAGGTAAGAAGAAATATTTCTAAGCTGTATCTCTTTCTCCTCTTTCACTTCTGCCACCTTTCTAGCATCGACATTGGTTGCTCTTTTAATACTCTACTATTTTCGGTGCAGGGGTGACTCAATAAGTAGCGCTTCAGGCTCGTAATCGTAAAATTCCGAGCACAGATAAAACAACCAACCCAAACTTGTTATTTTCTCCTTCCCAATTACAAACAAAAGTTTTCTCGTCATTTCTACTTCGAAGGTGATCTCCAATTGCATTTCTCCTTCCGCTTTTAATTTTTAAACCATCATTCGCATCAAACTGTTTCATCGCTCTTCTATATTTGTAGAGATTAGAAACTGATGGTTAAAGATGATGGTCGATTCGGAACTGATGGCCATTCCTCTTCCTGCCAGGAGAGAAAGCGATTGTTAAAATACAAAATGTCAATAAGTTCTCAATGAGACGGGAACATATTTCCTGTTTCTTTGATGAATTTTTAGACATTATCATCATTCCAGTCTTAAAGTGGATAATAAAGTAATAATCAGGTGACATTACATATTTTATCAATCGTTGCTGTACAGTCACTTCTACGTATTTAGCTTCACCACTAGTGGAGGTCGCAATCAGACACTTTACTTACTCCCATATTTAAACATACCTGATGCTGCATATAAAGTTTTAATAGGAAAAGACACTGGAAATCTGTCAGCTATTTAAATGAAAGCGACCTAAATCCATTTTCAATACATCTAAATAATAAAAGAAGGTGTCTGTCTGTCTGTCTGTCTGTCTGTCTGTCTGTGTGTTTGACTGTGTGTTTGTCTGTCTGGACTGTATGTCTCTCTGTGTGTGTGTGTGTCTGTCTGTATGTCTATGGCAGCCATAACTCATCGGGAAATCAACGCACACCCTCCAAATTTTCAGAGAATGTTTCAGGTTGTGGTCCGAATTGCAGTGAGAAATATTAGGTCGAAAGTCAAAAAGGGGATCTTGCTAGAAGCAAAATTATTTACCATGCTATTCCTACAGAAAACGAGAATCAGTGTCAAATTTATTGTTGCCATTTACTTCTTCCTAACTGCGAACGTAAAGAGTTAAAATCATGGAAGTAGGAAGAGGGGGAGGCGACTTTACTATATCTTTGCATAAGTCGCTAGTGTAGCCGCCCAGAACGGCGGTAGCCATGTTGTTACTACTCAGAAAACCAAATATATGTATATAAATAATTTTTTACCCTTCAGTTTTGCGTTTGTTTACGTTTTTAAACACAGTTGTTTAATCCCATTTAAAGTTAGCAATAAACAATCGTAATCAGAAAATCCAACAAAATTCCTACAAATTTGGAAGCTTATAGACTTATAACTCTGAGCTCTTGTCTTCTTAGAATCCTCGAAAAAATGATAAAAGCTAAACTCAGCTGGTACATAGAATACCACAGCATTCTGTGGGACAATTTATTTCATTTTACTCTAGATCTCCAGCAGGCTCTTCATAATATGCCACCGCCACTATATTTATTGATCTTAAAGGTGCATTTGATAAGGTGTGGCAGGAGGGTCTTCTCCTCAAATTAAAAAATAATAGGCATTCAAGGGAATTGCTTTCATACCTTAAAATACCTTAAAAATCATACTTTCATACTTTAAATCATTCAAGTCAAACTAGGAAAGAGAGTATCCAAAAGGAGACATTTAAATACAGGGATTATACAAGGTAGCATAATTTCACCTCTACTTTTTAATATTTATCTGCATGATCTTCCAGCACTTTTACCATCCCACACCAAAATCTCACTTTATGCAGATAACATTGCTCTCTGGGGCTGCAACACCTCCTAATATCAACTGGAAAAAACCTACAGGAATCTATTAACATTATAGAAAGATACGGCAAAAATTGGCATTTACTAATCTCTCTAGACAAAACTATTCTGCTCCCGATTATTAGAAAGAGAAGAGCAATGAATGACTGGTATCTCATGGAGTTGCAAGAAAAAATGTTTCCTCAGCTTGTACACCACCATCTTAAGACCAAAGATAGAATATGGGCTATTCTTCACTGTTGAAGCCTCAGAAACCCTAAAACAAAATCTAGAAAAGGAACAACGCAAATTTATAAAATTCTGTTTAAGCCAAAACCCCACATGCCCTAATATCTCTATCTTAGCAAAGACCTCAATTCCCACTTTTAAAATGAGAACTCAGGAAAATATGAAGAAGAACATCATCAGAATGGCAGTTAGACATAAGGAGAAACATCTGATCAAAACAATCTGCAACCTTACACGAAAAGGGAAAATTTTGAAAGACCTAGACACAGACCTTGCTTATGAAAAAATTTGTTCACTCATAAGTAAGCATTGCTAGCTCTCAGATCACCCTCCATGGGATTTCTGCCTCCCTAAAATACACACGGATATCCCAGAGCCCCAAAGCACAAATATCTTCTGGTAGATATAGTGGATCTCACTAAAAGACACAGAAACCTACTTCACATGGCACAAATATATCTATATAGACGGAGCCTTAAACAGAGAAGAAGGAACAGCTGCAGGAGCATTTTATGACCAGAAAGAAAATCATAGAAGCAACTTCCGCTTTACTACTTGTACTAACTCTACCAACACCGAATTGATGGCTTTGATCAAGCCCTGATCTGGACAAGCAAAAAAAGAATAAAAAAACAGTGTTCCTCATAGACAGCAAAACTGCCGTGTTATCCCTTCTGATAGAGCCAACTAAATGTTGCCACCAAAATATCACCCAGTTCCCTCAAACTTCATCTGTGCACTGTTCAAATGAAAATCAACAATAACGACATTCATTTCCAGTGGGTTCCTAGCCACATTGGGTTGGGTTGTTTTACCTCTGAGCGGCACTTTTTTGCACACCATGGGCTAAATGGCCAGGTCACATGGACCCCGAAGGCTCAGAGAAGGTTGGGGAAGGGGACCCACTGGAACAGCTGTTGGTAGACAGATGGTAGTCTCCCGTCAAGGCCATCCAGTGTGTTCTTTAACGTGCACAGGGTATGGCTCTCCCGCACACGGGGCCACGGCTTAACGTCCCATCCGACGGACGGTGACCTTTCCAAGCCCATCGGTGTCCCCTACTGACCGTGGGCAGGGCGGGGAATTTTGCGGAGATAAATCTCAACGCTGACCCAGCTGGGACTCGAACCTGGGAACTACAGATTACGAGCCTGGCGCGCTACCGACTGAGCCACCCCCGCCCCAGCCACATTGGATTTATTGGAAATGTAATTGCTGACTCCCTCACGAAAGACATCAATCCCAATACACCCATTATTTCTACTTATCACAATCTGAACAAAATCAAGACAGATTTCAAGAAGCAAACTTCAGAGAAACTTCAGAAACTGTTCTGTGACCAAATTTCCAACACTACCAACCACAGAAGATTGATTTCCACTCATCTATCGGAAATATGCTCCACTTTGGAAAATAGACATGACTTGATACAAATCACACGCCTCAGGATTGATCACACGACTTAATGACAAAATGCACCTAATGAAAAAGGTTGACACCTTCAAATATGCACATTGTGAAACCACACATGTGCTCTTAATCTTCCCTCACTATCATACGGAAAGAAATATTTTATTCGAAAGCATTAAAGAATATGGAATTCAGGACTTCACATTACGCAGACTACTAAACCACAGTTCTATCCGTCTACAAACGAAAATATGCAAAAAAAATATTTAATTTCCTAAAAACTGCAAACCTAAACCTTTTTAACAGGACTTGATATAAAATAATGAAAAATATGTCTGGAGATAAATTAAGGATCTCAATCAAATCACAAAACCATTTTTATTCTACTTGAAAAAAGTAAATTTTCCTAACTGTATGATTTGTAATCAACGTGAAACTATTGAACATTTAATTTTTCATTGTAAAAAATATAAAACAGAGAGAGACAAATATTTTACTAACCTCAAAAAATATAATGTCAGCATTTTTTCGTTCAAAACTATACTAGAGCCTGAAAATCAAAGAATGAAAAAAACTTTCTTTAAACTTTTAATTATATTTTTGAAAGACATTGATATGTTTGATTTCCTTTAAAAAAAGAACTTGTGTCTGAATTAGTCTGCATAGAAAGCTCCTATGCGGGAATATCCATTTTGTTGAGTTTTGTTTCAATTCAATTCATAGGCTACAAAAAATTGACCCAAAAATTTGATTAAAACAGGTTAAGAGATCAGAGATCATGTTGATTCTGGTAGAATACTACTTACAATGCACCCGGTACTCTACTAGATAGGCCGTTTTAATATTTAAATTTTGGGGTCAATGTTTTGTAACCTGTTAAATATTCCAGCTTTCATAACTCTTTGAATACTGAACAAATATTGTTTAAAATCGGGATTTGGATAGATTTAATTGAGATCCTGAATTTATCTTTAGCCATATTTTTCATTAAAATCTATTGAAGAAGCTATTGAGCTTTAACTGTGATTTCCTACTGAGGAACTATTTAAGTCATAGGGCTATTTTACAAATTGTACCAGTATACCAATTTTATCAAACAACGTACCTTATAGATGCCAATGGTAAGTCCCGGAATAATCGCTTCCTGTAGAGTACTCATGTTGGATGGAGAGCCGCTTACCTAAAAAACGTGACAAATCATTAGGATTAACTTCAAACTTAAATAATCTTACTGATCATGTTTTTTAGTGATATTGAAACTATCGCAAGTTAAAAGCTATAAAAGCATTACACCAAGTTAATAGGTATATGTCAGGTCGAGCTTTAAAATAAGCTAGCTGGAGTAAATCTTTAAGAGAGCTATATGTACATATATTGCAATTTTAAAGTGCTTTTTTCCGAATCACAGGCAAAATGAAAATAAATAACACAGATTGTAGCAAAAAGAAAAGAGTTTTCCTGACATTTTAAACGTTAAAAGCTATAAAATAAAATCCATGTATTTAATCCTTCCTGAACAAAACATATTAACTTTGCCCTCTAACAATCCCTTAGAAAAATGCTGCAAGCATAAATGGTTATAGGATTCAACTAATAAAAAGTTCACAATTACATTCTTAAATATGATTCATATTTTTGAATTCTTTATTTATCATTCTTATTTCTCGTACAAAAATAATAAGTGTATTGTTTAGTTTTAACTATTTTCTTTAACACACTTTCGTCGTGAGCAGAAAATTTCGTCTTCCGGTCTAAAGTAACCACTGGGAAGTCATTTGAGCATTCCCGTTTTAAGTTATTAACTTAAAAAGTTTCGCTGCCCCAATAGGTGACAGGTTACATTTTATACTGAAGAAACATGTTTAAAGCGAAAATACCATGATTAGTGTAAAACTGTATCATGAGAGTACCTTTGCAATTAATCCTCAACATGTAGTAGAAAACAATGAAAGAAATGCAAATGAATCTCTTTAGTTGTACGTGTCTCAGGCTGAAACCGATTTCTGCTAATTGCGACAGTAGGACTCGAAATGGAACGAAACACATCGAAACGCCTTTTCGGTTCGCCATACCCATCGGTAACACTATTCGGTGTAGAAAAATTTAGTTGTGCCGTTCCAGTTCATTATATTAATAAAACTATTGCCTTCCGATTCCTACAGAGATGCTGTATACCGAGTTTCAACAATAATTGGGGCGAGGGTGGCTCAGTCGGTAGCGCGCCAGGCTCGTAATCTGTAGTTCCCAGGTTCGAGTCCCAGCTGGGTCAGCGTTGAGATTTATCTCCGCAAAATTCCCCGCCCTGCCCACGGTCAGTAGGGGACACCGATGGGCTTGGAAAGGTCACCGTCCGTCGGATGGGACGTTAAGCCGTGGCCCCATGTGCGGGAGAGCCATACCCTGTGCACGTTAAAGAACGCGATGGATGGCCTTGACGGGAGGCTACCATCTGTCTCCCAACAGCTGTTCCAGTGGGTCCCCTTCCCCAACCTTCTCTGAGCCTTCGGGGTCCATGTGACCTGGCCATTTAG
Source organism: Ryuthela nishihirai (assembly GCA_038380435.1). NCBI lineage: Eukaryota > Metazoa > Arthropoda > Arachnida > Araneae > Heptathelidae > Ryuthela > Ryuthela nishihirai. The sequence continues at coordinate 15,692,350 of JAWZYU010000001.1, read as the reverse complement.
CCCATGGTGTGCAAAAAAGTGCCGCTCATAGGTAAAACAACCCAACCCAACTCAACAATAATTTGGGTGTTTCAACTACGTCTTATTAGAACAAAATAAATTTTGCGTTCGCTGTCATATGTTACGTTAATCTGACAAATGTACCTGTGAGACAGTCTTTACCACTGGGGTATGGTATTAAAAGTTTATGGATTAATGCTGAAGATTGGACGTTCAGACAATAGGAATTGAATGTAAGAAGTGAGTTCATTTCTTTAAGTGGAAAATTGCCCCTCTCTGGGGATATCGTTGTACGATATCCCAAAAGGGTTGAAAAAAGCTTACATCTAGTGCGAAGTCATTAGAGAGTAGATATCTCCTCTTACTTAAATCCATCGAGAGCATTTCGACTTATGTTGTGTCAGGCAATATTTTCTACACACCAAAACTCTGGACAGACTGAATTATCTAGCAGACATACAGTAAGCAAAATCATCAACATTTTACTTCTACTATAGAACTTATAGTTTAATTAATATATTATTTATTATTAATTATTAGTATAACTTATAACTTATCTTCTGTAGAGACTAACGCTCAAAATTTCTTCAAATGCAAAAGTAAACATCACGTCTGGCAGAAGTGACCCATTTCATGGGTCTGAACTTCTTGACGTTTCTGGAAAGGGGGGAGAGAATTTCGAGAGTCATATTAAGCAGCACAGATACTTAATACAGTAGACGTTAGTAGTTAGAAGGCAAATAGAAAAAACGTCACGTTATTCTCACCGCTGTGAGATTATATATATGGGACACACTAAATGATGCGAATCCTTACTTCATTAAAATGGTCCGTGATAGATTGAGAACATTCACAGTCGTCCATTGCATTACATACTCATTCAAGATTGCGCGCAGTGGCAATGAATGAGCAATGATGATGTGATTCTCCACTAATTCAACGATCTTGTCTGTGTGTCTTCTTTACGTTTCCTCCTACATGTGGTTCAGATGCATCTCCAATGCCCCCTTACGCTCTGCAAGTCTTGCAGATAGGGACTTCGGACATGTTAACCGAGCGTTCAGTGCCCGTCTAGTTTTCTAACTGCTCTAAAATTCTCTACTAGCGCTAAATGACATCGTTCCACGTCCAAGCAGTACTAAGAATTCCCTGAGAGCCATTACAGACAAGATGATGAACAAACTCAAAGCCTTTTACACATCGCTGTATTGTTATATCATAAAATGCTGTTCCTGTGTCCTTCTAGTTCCTATGGAAATTACCTGCTGAAGTTCTATGATGGTCTGACCCTATTCGTATAACTGAATATTATTCTATTAAAACATCTCACTATGGGATGTTTCATATTTCATTTTTCATTTTAAGGAATTCCTGACATATGCATATATTTAAAATTTACTCTAAATATTATTAAAAGCACTTTACACAATATATTTATTCATCATAACGAATGTACTGAGTTACTAACCTTGGTCGAATTTTCATCAACGATGCGAAGACTTCCCATGGATTTCCAGTTGACGCGATCTGCGAAGGTGATGTCATCCCAGCGAACCCTCCACCAGAAATCCGCCAGCTGGGATTCTAACTTCACACGCCTGTAACAGATTAACTTTACGAAATCTGGCGAATTTAAAAACAGTTCGACTCATTTACTAAAATTTTAAATTTATGCACCTTTTTACGAATTTGAACTGTTTATGAGTGATAGAGTATTCTGTTCGAATGTAATAAACATTTCTACGACTGAAATTTAGGAATGACATAATAACTCCATCTGGCTCAAGACAAATTTTTTCTCCTAAAAACCGATATTTACCCTGTTACTCAAACAGCTTAATAGTGATTAAATACTTAGTAAATCAATGATGAGCTGTCGATTCATTTGGGTAAATATCAGGTACTAATGATCAGATTCAGATTCGCAGCAGAAAGCAGATGCATCGAAGCAGATTCGCTTACAAAAAATATCAGTTAGGAAGCTCTTCAAGAGTAACTGGTGGTGTGCACATGTATGGGATGGCTCTGATGAAATGGAGTCGCCAAATGCTCTCATAGTACAATAATTGATCCGATGGTGTGTAGCATGATATCAGCAGTAAAAGAGAGATTGGTCAGATGGCGGTAGCTAAGTGGTCAGAATATCTGACATGTCATCAGAAGGTCATGGGTTCAGATCTTACCAGGATCAAAACATTTTTTCCCTACACTCATCCTGTTACTTAAACAACTTAATAGTAATTAAATAATGATAATAAAAATAGTAAATGAAATAATATCACCTTTGCACTATGCAAAAATGCTGAGATTAATGAGGGTGAAATTTAATTGTAAGAACGTGAAAGGTATCATTTTGGCATTCGGAATTATTTTTGCAATCTCACATGGCCAAATGCTTCATTATTTCAGTTTGAACAACAAATTTTGACCTTTGGTGTGTTTCGGAAATGCAAACAGCAGTTTCTTATGCAAATCGAGGTGCTGAACACGAAAATGACAATAAAAATATTTGATTGGCTACAGTTATCGAGATACAGTCACTTATCTGTATAACGCATTCGCCGAAGGTTGTGTATCAGTATCAGTCTACAGCAACTGCCGCCTCTTTGCTTGCCATTTATATACTAAATCTTGAGCATCTCGCATCACATTTCAGCACCAATCTTCTAACATTGATCGGCTCCATCATACTCGATATCTCTTTCCCATTGTAGTAATTTCCTGATGAAAATGTTCCCCGTGCTCATCACTCATAGCGCCTCATATTTCAGGAATGCGAACTTAAGAAATGACAAGAGTAAAAACTTAAAAAACCTTTAAAGACATACTACATTCCAGTTTGTGATATGAGGACAACAGTTCTTCCACAAGATTCTGCTTTTTTCATTCCCTAAGAAGCCCATCGTCACCTGTCGGAAAGCATCCCATGCTCTTCGTTCATCACCAGTGATGATAGGATCAAATACCACATCATATAGCAGTGAGCAAATATCTAGACTGGTAAAAACACCCTCTTTTATCTTGGCATCACTAAAATTGGAAATTTCTGTCGAAGATAGAGAAAGGTAGTTTGCGTATGATCCATAGCATTGAGAAAATTCTTCATTAGGAACAATTTTATGTGTAAAGGTGGCAAAAAAAATCTTCGTGAATTGTACCAGCGAATGATGCTGTATATAATCCACGAAGCCAGAGAATGATGCTTCTTCCCTGGCTCTAGTGATTGTCCAGAAGGCCAAATTCTCTTCACGTAATGAGATGTTTTGACTCTGATATTCCATTCGCAATGGAAGTAACAGAACCTTCTTTATCTGAGCTGTAATCCAAGCAAAATAACAATGACATTTAAGTCCGTACAAATATGCCACTTGAATTTGTCTTAATTTATGTATTGAAGTAATTTTTTTCATATTGTCATAAGTTTCCTTCATATTAATAGCATGGCCTACTGAAATCGAAGGTAACACGTTTCTATTGTGTAGAAGAACGGCTTTCATACTTAATTTCAAGGAATCTATAAACAACCTCCATTCTTCTGGAGTATCTGTCATGTGGAGGGATATGAATAAACCGTCAATATCTTTCCAAGCAACCAGGTTACCTACCATGTTGAAGGACAATACCAGATCTTTTTGGCGGATACGATAGCACTTAGTTTCACCTTTCTATCAAGTAGATTCTACTACTGCAGTCTGGATCATAGGAGTTCCGCCTGGCTCTTTGACAGCTCCAGATCCGTAATAAGATCATTTAATTCGTTCTGCGTGATCTTGTGTGGTGAATCTGATGTTGTGGGTGTGAAGTCGGGATCTACAGATGCTATTTCCTGTTTGTTCGTGCTCTTTCTCTTCCTCCTCTGAATCCACATCGTAATCTTCTGGTGGCTCTGGGACTGGCAGATTTTCCCCATCTGGCACTGGATGGATGCCAGATGATATGTTGGGATAGTTTATCGTCTGCTTTTACTTTTTAGTGATACCAGTTCCACAGGTGTCATGCAAAAGTAACAGTCACTCACATTCTTGGACATTTCGAGTCATATTATAAGAATGGCAAATGACATTGACCGCCTCTTGTCATTTAGCCAGCTGCGAACACGTGTTCTACAACTATTACATACCATATGAAGAGCCCAGCTTCTTTGTTGATTGGGAACAGGGGTGGCTCAGTCGGTTGCGTGCCAGCCTCGTAATCTGGAGCACCCAGGTTCGAGTTCCATCTGGGCCAGTGTTGAAATTTATTTCCATAAAACTGCCCATGGTCAGTAGGGGATACTTCTGGGTTGGAAAGACCGTCTTCCGTCGGATGGAAAGTTAAACCGTGGCCCCGTGTGCGGGAGAGCCATATCCTGTGCACGTTAAAGAACATGCTGGATGGCCTTGATGGGAAGCTACCATCTAGCATCCCAATAGCTGTCCAGTGGGCCCCCTCCACCTAACCTTCTCTGAACCCTTGGGATCGTTATGACCTGACCATTTAGCCCATTGTGTGTAAAAAAAATACCGCTCAAAGAACCCAACTCAAATTCTCTGTTGATCTCCAATCTTAACCTGAAGTAAAGGTCTTTTTGATAACAGACGTTATTTCACACTTCTGTGACGCAAAAGTAACTTCTCCACAAATGCAACAAAAATGGTCTGCATTGTTCACACAAGAACGAGGCATATCGTTCATAGACAGCACCCGCAATACAATCATGAACGGACGATAACTGAGGAAGGGTAACTCCATAATGATGCAGTTGCTCCCAGGTATTGTGTTGTCTCGAATGATGCAATAGCTCCTTGGTATTATGTCACCTCGGCGCTTCGTACAATGCACGAAAGACTCAAATGATATATACACTGTAGATGGACGCAGCCTCCTGTATTTCGAAAACAAGAGCCAATCACCATTTTTTAATATCATAATCGTGTTTAGCGCCTCGAAATTAGTGAAAAGACGGCTGTTTTCCTTTGTGAAACGTTTTCAGTGTTGTACAGTGTTATCGTTCGAAAACCAAAGATCTGGAGTACAGCAAAATGTTTCAATTTAAAAAAAAAAAGAGTTCTCTGTCTGGAAAAGTTTGAAAGCACTGCTCTAAAAGGTTCAAGTTAATCAATAAAAAACAAATATTTTTGATAGAAGTGTAATAAGAAACTGAAGAATTAGAATTTAAACTGCTACAGTGTCAACGTTAATATTTGCTATAATATTTTGAATATATTGTGAAGACTTAAATAAGAGTGCAAGTTTGTACTTAAAAACTCAGCGAAGTAATCAACATCTCCAAAATAATAAAACAACTTGGAGAAGATTCTAATATGTGAAGTTTCACTTTAATTTTGTTGATTCTTTGAACTATCCGTAGCTCTCAATACGTTTTGAGACATTTTCGCATTTTTTTACCTTTTCCATCTGCAATATATTTAAAATAGGTAATAGTTTGGAACCTGGAGTTTGATAGGTTTTAAATTTTTGGTTCAATAAATAAAGTTAAAAAGAAAAATAAATTAAAAAATAATTTATTATTAATTAAAAATAAAAATAAATTAAGTTAATAAGTTACTCCGTGAAATTCATTTTAAAGCACAAGCATGACATCACAAATTCTTCAATAACAAACGGATCCGAGAATTGTATGAGGTCGCAGTTTAAATCATGGCGATCGGTTTCGTCTGCGGATTGGGATGGATTAAAGTTAACTGAAACGTTCCTTACATCAGTTCTTCTGAGAGTACTTAAATCCAACAACTGCATTAGGTAAGAAGGTATTTTCGTAACTGGCACACTCGCAATCAAAGGGAAACAACAAGTTGGGAGCAAGAGATCGAAATGGCGAGACGACTAATAACAGTTCCCTGAAGTGTTGCTCTCCCGCTGGGCACGAGCGGAAGAGATAAAACGGAAGCCATTTGTGCGAGAGGAAGTGAGCTGCAGAGCAGACATATGATCTCGGTGTTCAGAATCCCCTCGCGTGACTAGATACTGCTTGTTGCATCGGATGGGACGCGAAGTGAACAGAGACCATCAATCCGAATGCAATTATCAGTAAATCCTGCCTTTGCCATGCCGTTAACGGAACAGAAACAGCGGGAAACTCCGCTGTTACCCGGCACAACGATGACATAGACTTTGAACTTTCAGAGAAGCTCAGAGACTAATATCAATGGAAAGTGTCGTATTAAAATGAAACCAAAGTTACAGTGAAACAGATATTCGTGACAAAGAACACATGAGATCACTAAGAGTCCAAAAATAAGATCAATGAGTGCCTCATTAAGGGTTTTCGATCGGCCCTATGCTAAAAATATTCAAGCGTTTCTCCCAAGTCATAATCTTTAACCCTTTGGCCTCCTCGGGACTCTGTGGTTGTCGGTTTCACTATTTCTCAATCGAATCAGGTGAATATCGCTTATGCTACACCCATTTGTGTATGATGTGCGATATCAACCTTGCCAAGACAATAATGTGATTAAACACAATATGTTCGTCAACGTATGTGTACTTTACGACAATGCTTCTCATTTAGGACTGTCAGGGAAGTAATTTTTCTACCTAAAACCAAATCACAACGATGGGACTAATGTTGACAATAAGAGCCACATAAAAACCTATACGACAGAGCACTTGAAAACTTCCTAAAAAAGGACTTAATAAAATATATCGAATCATGGAAGACGAGAATGGAGAAGTGCATTAGGGCAACGGGGAGTATTTTGACAGGGATAACCTTTGATTTCTCTAATTTTTCCGAAATGAAAGTGTTACTGACGTATTGTTTCTTTTCTGACAAACCACATATACCACATATGTAATTATTTTTTAATTTTCTCTAGGTAGTATATTACTTATTGGCAACAAAAGATGAATACATTATAGTTAAAATATTGTAAACTTTTGTGAAAATCCAAAATGAAATGCTTTTCTTTGAATCATACAATTTTCAGCACCTGTATGCTTTAACCCATTCATGAATCTATAAGAAATCTGGAAGCTCTATGCTGGACACTTGCCTGAAGCTACAGTTTTAGGTGTTTAATTTGCATTCTCCTGCTGCTACCCCATGTTGCGTCCCTCAAGTTTTCGGGATTTTTTTGAGAAGTTGATAGCATGCAGTGCTTATGCATCAACAGAAAGGAAATATAATGAAATAATTTGAATCTAACTTCCATCTCTGAAATCTAAATTTAAATCTCTAATTGGATTGAGTTATGCACCGAAGAGCCAAAACATTACGACCAGTGCGTCTTTATGCAAATCGAAGCAACTCCAGGCATACAAGGGCGCGTGTGAAGGTCATAAAACGGCATAAATAGCACCTGATATGAGCTCTATTAATCATTGTTATTCTTGTTCTTCAGATGGGATAGGCAGCGGACGTAAGTGAGTTTGACAAAGGTTAAATTGTAATGACCAGAAGACTGGGTCAGATCATTTCCGAGACGAAAGGGCTTGTGGGGCGCTCACGGTCAGCCGTGATTAGTACCTTCAAAAAGTGGTCCGAGGAGGAAAAACCACGAACCACCGGCAAGGTGTGGGAAGACCACGCTTATGGATGCTAGAAGTGAGTGAAGGCTATCCCGTATGGTACGGGCCAACAGAAAAGATACTGTGCGCAACTCGCCCATTATTTGAATGCTGGTGACGGGAGAAATATGTCACAACACACAGTACATCGAATCCTGCTGAAAATGGGGCTGCATAGCCGCATGTCGCTCCAAGTAACCATTCGGTTCACCGTCGAAAGCGCCTACAATGGGCATTGTACTATTTGTTGCTAGATGTTCAGCAACCACGGCAATCCCCGGTTCCGCCTTTCGACACTACCAAGTTAACGGAAAGCCGTGACGATCTAGAGTCGGGGGCAAGAATATACCATATAGATGCATCTCATCCCCAACCTCACATGGCAGCAGTCCTATAGCAGGAAAGCTCACCACCGGTAGAAATCTTAAATTTAATCTGTTCCTCGGTTAGCCATGAACAAGGATATGTAGATCTAAGTTCGAAGAGAAATCTTGTAGCGACCATGCCTCGCCAGGTAAGACGTTGGCACCACGTGGAGACCAACACCATATTAGGCAGGTGGTCATAATGATTTGGCTCTTCGGTGTATTTTAAAATTACGCAATGAAATAATATATAATATATCAACTTTTCTGCAAACAAAATTTCGCAACTTTCTTAGAGTTAGTGTCAATGAGAAAGGAACAGATCTGAAAAAATTCGATGTTCACACTTAAAGGACAAATGCAAACATTTAATCATTTTAATATAATTAGAGCAAATTTATCTTTTTGCTAAAGTATCGCCTTCCTGACAGACCTTCTCTGTGACATCTAATACTGATATACCTCTGTGTCAAGTAGCTGCTTGAGGGATAATTTTATTTTTTTATTAATCAAATAATGCCTAAACTGGCATAGTGGTTAGGCAGCTAGCGACTGTTCCAGCAAGGCAAACTTTGTGTGTTGTGTTAGCTCTAACTGAGGCAGTGGTCAGCAGTGACTTCGGTCTTAGTAGCCTAATGTCCTTGCATGTTAATGTCCTTTTATGAGAAGGCCTGTAAAAGCTAGGAGTAGCTTCTAGGATTCTTCTCTGTCCTATATGTCGCAAATCAATTAAATCAATCAAATTCTGTCTAAGGGTTTGTTTCTAAATTGCGTCATGAAGTTATAGCAGAACTTTACCTCCCCTCATCCGCCTATGCAGGGACAGGGGTAGCTCAGTCGGTAACCAGCCAGGCTCCTAGGCACAATATGCCTTGAGTTGCCCTTATGCCGTAAATCCCCAAACAACCATAAAGACTCGTAATCTGCAGTTCTAAGATTCGAGTCCTGCCTGGGCCACCGTTTACATTTATCCCCGCTAATCCCCCACCCTGCCCTCGGTCAGAAAGAGTACACCAACGGGCTTGAAAAGGCGGCCGTCCATCGGATGAACGTTAAGCCCTGCCTCCTTATACAGAAGAGACAGACCCTGTGCTCATTAAAGAACACGCTGGATGGCCTTGACGGGAGGTTAGAGCCATATCCTGTTCACGTTAAACAATAGACTAAATGGCCTCAACACAAGGCTCCCAACTGCCTCGTAACAGTTGTCCAGAGGATTTCATTCACCAACCTTCTCTGAGACCTTGGGGTCCGTGTGACCTGGTCATGTAGCCCGTTGTTTGCAAAAAGATTCGTTCAGAGTAAAACAACACACAACCCAACAAACCAATATAATGCGACGTAACACAATCACTATCCTCACACCAAGAAGTTAAATTTATGGCCGATCTCCTCCTGATTTTAACAAATTTAAATAAAAGGGCATTGAAACATGAAAATTGAAGCAATGAAATAAACACAGACTGCCTTCGGAATTATCTTTATTTCGCATTTAATTCCAGAACTTTGAATCCGAGATAGTTATTTTTTCTGATGACGATTCAGACAGCTATTATATCAATTTCCTGTTAATGATGTTTTGGAATCTGATTGGACATCTGTAACCAGCGTTACTCAAAATGTTTTGTGCAAATAAATACCACGTATACACGAATTATTTTGATTATCATATAGTTTACATACATATACATATACTCTATATATAATTAACCAGTATATGTACAGTCGCTCAAAAAATATCCGAATACTATGGTTGATTACAGAATTCAAAAAAAAAATATCTGGCAACGATTTTTTTTAAATTAGTGATCAGTGTACTGTACACGAAGGTTTCCAGAGTACACGAAGGTTACCAGATCACTAATTTCTAAAAACATCGTTGCCAGATATTTTTTCCAAATTCTGCAATCAACCATAGTGTTCGGATATTTTTTGAGCGACTGTACACGTAGCTACAGTCAGACATGATCTAGGTCAGGGTGTGAGACAAACCACTTGAAATTCTACCCTTTGTCACGTACTAAAGAAAAAATTAAAGTAACGTGTCTTTATATTTCAATCAAAACGTTTGTAGGATGCAGTGCTGGAAATGGCACAAAATATACAAACTAGCAGTTACAACGCACGAAAGCCGACAACTGCCGAAGACAGAAAGTCTAAAATTCGTATGACAAGAAATTCGTGAGTCGCCATACCAAGTAAATTTGCATTTGTGGGTCTACTTAAAAACATTGTAGAGAAAAAAAGAGTTGCGAACTAGACAAACATCTATTTGAATGAATACATTTATGGAGAGACCTGTTTTTGTTTTCTTACCAATCTTCCCAATTGCTTTACCCTCGTCATTTGCTTTTGAGTTTGTCAAAGCGGTTGTTCTACCATAACTTCTCAACCCGTTGAACGATCGCCAACGAAATATGTGTCGAAGAAAACTTGTAACGCAGAGAAGGTGATAGATTAGAAAATATCTACTACTACCCATGCTTTGTTCCAATCTATAAAAGCAAAATGCGAACATTAGTGCTCCGCTATATCTTCCAAACGCGAGTGCCGAGCATAACGTTAGGTGTCATATGAAAATCTGTGACGTGGAGAGTGTTACAAGCTGTAAAACCTTCCCCATCTCCTCCCATACTGGTGTCAAATAAAACCATTTTCCTTCTTGAAAGGGGAATGTAAATTTTATGAGTGATTGATGGCAATGAGTTATATCTCAAATGAAAACATTTGTCGATAATTTCGTGAACTACTTCAAATTATTTCTCCTTTTTTTCATAAAAATGAGGGAAGAAAATTTAATGAGTGTAGAACTTTGTAAGTCCCATTTCAAATGACACCTCAAGATGGTCAGAGTATTATAGGAATGCGAAAATTTTCTCTTTTGTAGCGAAGATGAAACATTTTACTGGCAAATTTTCGTGCAAAGTTGCCACTAAAGAGAGAAAAGTATATAAATTAAAATATTTCAAAGATATTTACATCCCTATATGCCCTCTAAAAGTTTTAAAAAATGTAAAGCATTCCAATGATGGAATCGCGTACAGAATTCTTATTAACTTCAAAGAAACAAAGGGTTGATTTGCTGACTGATATTCTGACTGTAGCTATGTGCACATACACTGAATAAAAATACTTGAATAAGAATTGGTGGCGCTCTTTTGAACTTATACGGATTCAGTAAGTCATCATGGGGATTTAGGAAGTTATTTATTTTGGGACATAAAGCCTCTTTAACATTTAAGTTAATATCTAAAATTTCCTGTATTTTGGCTTTACTGTAACCCTTTGCATGGAATAAATAATAATAATATAATTGGTTTACTTTAGTTTCTTTCTTTTAAATCATTTTTGGGTGCATATACGAAGATGGGTATTTTTAAGTTTTTAAATTTATATAATTTTTTTAAATATCAAAATCCGAAGTTGAATTGTGCAGTTTATAATCAACTCTCTTGGGACTATCTCAAGACTCTCTCGGGTTTATAATGTTACCATTTGATGATTACATTAAGAATTTATAGGAAGATCGATCGGAAGAATTCCAAAAATAGTTCAGATAGAACCAGAAGCAATGAAAGTTTTTGGATTCAGGGTCCAACAGGACAGAAAGTTGGGCTTTCTGTTGGTTAGGCTTCCTTACCTGTGTAAGATGACTCCAATGACCAGTCCAATTGCTAAGATGGTTAAGATGACGATACTGATGGAGGCTCCAAGAGGGAATGGGACTAAACCACGAAAAAGAAACCATATTAAAAATATAAGGGATCATAATAATTATAAATTCAGAGTGAATTATGAAGTAATTTAATATGCTATATTTAAAGAAATTATTCTCATTAATATTATATTAGCTAACATTGCAATCTTCTGATCATTACCTCAAACTTTTTCTGTGAAATGGTTTACTAGTTTGAGCCGCTATATTTAACTATTTTTACCTATTTGTTCATTCTTTACGTTTTCTTACTTAAATAAACTATGCAAACCAAATTACATTAAATAGCTGTATTTTTTCACTTTAAAAGTATATTAATTAAAATATTATATTGTTTGAATATCCGAAAAATTAAAGAATTCTGCAATTAGTAAGTTTGAGATGCTAGTGGTAACTAGTAGCATCAGTTCTCAACTTTTCATTGTCCAAGAATCTCAATCATCATCAATCATCATCATCTCAATCTTCATCAATCAATCTACATCGCACACCCGAAAATATTAGTGCACTCTAAAAGCAATCAGTTTGTGAAGAAAATAAAATTGCATTCAATGGAAACTCATAGCATCTTTAGGCTGCTGTGACATACTCAATGGAAAGACGAGTAACACCATTTATAATCTAGTTTTTTATTTGAAAAAAATGCTATTGTTTTCACTTTACCATCTGTCCATTTTTCTGTCTGTAGACGAACTTATTTCGTTAAGTGTTTAGCATAATCAAAATTCTCTTTGGACTGCACAGTACACTGGAAATAACAGACAAATACTATAAATGATTAAAACTGATTTAGATAGATTTCGGAGCTAGTTTACTAACAATAAATTATTTTTAAACATATATATTAATTTTGGACTTCGGGAACATCAGGAGGACTTTTTTCAAAATAAAATTATTTACCATAAAACGAGTTATAATGGATTGAATTATAATTGCGAGAAAATTGAAGAGGCCGAGTATATCAAATTCTTATGGATATTTAAAAAAATTATTATGTAAAATTCATATAAATGAAACTTTAAAAAGCATGAAAAATATTATGATTATTATTATTCCTAAATTATAGTGCATTAGAAGCATTGATGAACTTTTCTACATGAAATTTATCTTGGAGTGGGTCTTATTATGCCACAACAACACCAATGCAATACATTCAAAATCATGTGGTTAAATTTATATTAAAAATGATGAAATATAATTTTGTTTCATCTTAAATTATGAAATTGTATGTTTTTCAGGTTAATAAAAGTATTAAGAAATATTGGAATTTGCACTGGATTAGAACCTTTATAAAAGAGACTCATTTATCAAAGGAAATTCTACTATTTGATATTGTAGCAAACAAAACCATTATTACTTTTAAAACTTATTACTTTTGGAAAAGCACAGTATAATGTAAAATATTTTACCAAAAGTTTTAGAGTTGAATATTACTTGAATAATTTTTATAAGAAATTAATAGAATGGATATTGTAATACAAAAATGCTGAGACTTTTTTTAATAGGTGGTCTAAAATTGCTTGTTTCTGAGGTGTACTATCATAAATACCCCTATGCACTAATTTTCAGCTCTCTAGCGCCAGTATATCGCAATTTGACCTTTGACCTCGAACCCAAAATTTCGCAGCATTTCCAAAATCTAAAATACCTAAAATACCCCAAACCACCAGTGTTTGGCTTTCTAGCACCAGTGTAATGATATTTGATCTGTGATCACTGTAGCCTCCAACATTTCAAAGATCTACAACTCAAAATATCCCGAGCGATCAATTTTAGCTTTCCAGCACCAGTTGATCAAGATTAACCTTTGACCTCTAAGGACTACCTGGATACGAAATTTGGTAATATTTCTGAGATCTACAACCCAAAACACACCCAGACACCAATTTCAACATTTATAGAACTCGTAGATCAAGGTTTGCCCTCTACGTGACTTCTATTGGCCCGTGAAGTCGAACTGTCCAAAGTCAAATTTCGGATTTTTACCGCGGTCTACAACCCGGATTACTCCAAGGATATATTTTCAGAGTTCTGCAATTTTTGCGTCATAGCTAGAATTAGCGTCACCACCTGTCAGCTCTCAAATCACCCACAATCGTCTATATAAATATAAATAGTAGAAATCAGTTGGTGGGCTCCTCTTGGTTTCTTGATCGTCTCTTCAACCCCTGTTTGACCTTGAATGCAACAGCGGAACTGAATATTCCTCTAATTTCTAAGTTCTACGGCCTGAAATAGCCCTAGTCACCAATTGTTAGCTTTGCAACACTGCTATATCGTTATTTCACCTTAAACCCGGAATGGCCCATCGCATCCAATATTTGACTTAATTTCTGAGATCTACGACCCAAAATATCCCCAGGAACCAATAGATCTAAATTTGACTTTTGACCTCTGGATTCGAAATTTCATAACGTTTTCGAACCTCTATGTGGCTTCAATTTGACCTTGAAGGACACGCAGTAGGTCAAATAGCGGATTTTTCCCCAGACATACGGCCCGGATTACCCCTTTTTCCGACTTTTCAGATCTCTACAATTTCTGCATCATGGTTAGGATAGTGTGATCCCCTGTCAGCCCTCACTCGACCCCCCGTTAGTCTCTCACAATCGTTTATAAATATATTCACGCTCATTTATTTCTGTTTGACTTACTGAAATAATTTTTATGTTAATTTCATGAGAACTTTTGATTTGAACATTTGATATAAGTACGTAATTGATATTGAGTTGACTTGAAATTATACTTCTGTTGCTAATAAGAAAATTAATTAACATAAACAAACTGAGTAAATTTCATTCCACCTACGAGTTTTTGCTCCTAGGATTTTTTTTATTTTAAACTTTGATTTCTAATTTGATTTTGATTTTTAGCTGCTTATTATTAATGTATTCCAATATTTCTTACTTCATGTAATCTGTTACTTATAAAGCTCCGTGATACTACATATGACAGCATTTGCTTTACGTTATTAGAATAAATTATTAATTAGTTGATTGCATTACTATTTAAATGCTTAATCCTGGTAATGTTTCTGTTGCACCACCGGTGGCTGAAAATTTGAAGACGTTTAGGATAAAGAGGTTGTTCACAAGGATTTTATCTAAGCTTTTATTATTATCCCATTATTTTAAAAGGTCACTGTAGTTCTTGAATTATTTAAGGGAGATCAGTCGACACCATGTTACGGGTAAGTTCTTTGAAATATTTATTTAATAGAATAAAGAATTTGGTTGATGGGCAACTGTGTGATGAGCAGTGTGGATTCAAACTAGCTACGAATTTATTGATCAAATATTTTAACTAATGCAGATTCTTGAAAAATGTCTAGAGTTTCAAAAACCTGTGTTTATTAGTAGGCCCTGTGTGGATAACAAAAGTTCTATCCGCACCCGCATCCGCCAATATTTGTGAGCATATATTGGTTACTTAATAACCATCGAGGCCTCCGTCCTTCGAAGCAACTAAGCTGTGGATCCGTGTAAAAGAGAGCCATGTGCTGTGCAAGTTAAAGAACATGCTGGATGTCCTTAATTTGGAGGCCTCTATCCATTTCCTGATCGTTGTCAAGTGGATCGCCTTAACCAAGTTTTTTGAACCCTTTGGGTCCTTGTTACCTGGCCATTTAGCTCACTATATTCGAAAGAGTAATGTCAAGATGTAAAGCAAAACTATTCATTCTAGGTTTGCCCCTTTTCCGCAGGCTTTGAAGAACACTATGAGTAACTCGTTTTTCTTAACCTGCAGTCCTGAATGCGCAAAATATGGGGAAACCAATGCAATATCTCGGTAACAAGATAATGTTTATATATCACGTGGAACTACTTCACTATTCAGCTGAACAAAATATGCTTAGTATAATTCGATAGGGCGTTACGATATAATTCGATTTTCTGCGTTACGTTATAAGTTTAACACTGTTATCAAAGTTGCAGTGCTTGCAACACGATCAAATTATCAGGCAACAGAGTCAGGCAATGATCTTAGAAAAGAAACATTTTCATCTAAATTCATGACAGTTCTTTATGTGCGTTGCCGCTGACAAGGGTGAATGAAGTCTAAAGTTAAAAGGTAGAGCGCTCAGGCATGTATCTAGAGAGTTGCGGGTTCGATTCCGGCCGCGTCAGCGATAATTTTTTTTCAAATGTTTTTAATAATTGTTGAAGTCTATTTCTACATGTAATCTGTGTATTTACTATGGATGGGTCTCCATTTATGTTTTCCTTTTTTCTTATAATTCTCAGTACCATTTAAATCACTTTCATTTGCGTTTATGAATCCTCGGGGAAATATGAGAAATAGCATTCTGCTTCTCTTCACCGTGTTGTTTAAACAACTTAGTTTCCCTTTTTGTCATAAATAGCTTAAGTTCTATTTTCCCCATAAATGAGTTTAGACCTGAAAAAATTTTTCATCATGTTAGTGGATTTTTATTTTCATTCCTCTCCTTCAGTAGTCAGTAAAAAGATAATATTTTGCAAGAGACAGTATCAAGATATATCTTCTGGACGGCATCATAAGGCACAATGCGTTAATCATGACAGGAATTAAACATCGTTGATTTTCCTTTGCAAGTTATCAACTTAATTCTGTCCATTAGGCGCGTTATATGGATTACCTGTAAGCATAGGTCAGTCGGAAAAACGTTTTTCAAGGGGTGTCAGGATCGAGAAAACGTTTTTCAGGAGGGGACAAAAATTCAAATTCAAGATGTAAATATTTAGGTCGAGCTGTTCATTAACGAAAACAGTTGCGAATACGGCAATCATGCCATAATACAACTAAGGATGCCGGGAAACAAAGGGGTAAAGGAGAAATATTGAGAATACATATAAAAATGTTTTTTCATATTAATAAATAAAAAATGAACTATATTCTTCAGAAAATAAAACTGAAAGAAAATTCAGGATTACATTTCTTTAAAGAGAAAACGAGATTAATTTTTGGTACACCTGATATTATTCAACATAAATTAATTTTTGAATCAATTATTCTAAGGGTCTTGGGTCTAAAGTTAAGGGTGAATGGTTTTTTCCTGTAAGCCCAACACCGAAGTAGACTCTTGTATATTCAATTTAGTGTTTAGCTTTCACACCTAAGGTAACCATTTTTAAGAATAATTATCCGAGATGAGATTACCTGTACTCGAATGGTTTCCCTAAGTCTGCTCTCATACAAAAAGGTTCTTTTATCTAACCATTTTTGTTCTTACTTTGTCGAGTGTTACTCACTGCATCTTAATATAATGAAGCCAGTTTCGAAAACGTTATTACAGTTCGAATAACGAAAACGACAAGGAGACTTTTATAGTCAAGTGTCTTCATTTCCGCTCCAAACCAAATTACGTCCAAAGTCGACAGTGAAAACGAAAAGAAAGTTATTTAGAGCGTCTTCATAAACGAAAAGAAAGTTAGTTAGAGTGTCTTCATAAAATAAAAATTGAAACTGTTTGTTTCAGGTGGCCAATCACTGCAATCTGCTATTTTTCTTCAGAGACATTGTTTAAATTTCTTTCGAGGAAATGAATTTTAACTTCGCTACAAAAGCTTATTTAATAAAGTTTTTTTGCGTACAGACTAAGCTGATGTGACTGTCGTGTTCTGCTTTTGCTTAATTAGAAGGACCTCAATATCCACGAACGCTCGAGCTGTTAACCCAGCTAACTGAACAATGAGTTTAACACGCGAAATCAGAAAGAATTAGTTTGATGAATTCATTATTTCAAATTTAATGGTGGCAATAGTTATTTTGAATAACTTTCCACTTGTTAATGCTGCATCACGCGAAATCAGATATTAATTTAGTTTGATGTATTCCTTTTTAAAAATTTATTAGTGGCAGCAGTTATTTTGAATAACTTCAAACCGTTAATATTAATTTTATGGGGATTTTGAGAAATTCAAACCCGCCCACCCCAATTTTGGTTGACCCCAGCGAGTTCGCACATAGCCTATATTCCCCCCCCCCCACCGCTGAGTGAAGGGAACGTTCATGCAACGTTCGGTGTCTGTAGCCTTTCTGGGGGCTGAGTGCATAAGTGGACAAACAAAACAAACAAACTTTATTCTTTATATAACAGATTAATTGCTTTATTCTTATATGAAAAGCATTTTCAGCTGATATTTTTAATCTTTGAAACTCGAGTGTCCATGAAAAACACTTTTGCTCATTGTAGTCATATATATATATAGAATTACCCCTACCTATAAATGTAGCTCATGAATTTAAATACATCAAAACCCACCTTTTGAACCCATTTTGGGTTATCTCCTCCAAATGCTGCTCTTGTTTTTTTACGACAAAAGCCTTAAGGTAGAGATATGAGAGCAGACATTTTCATTTGGCGAAGAATATAAACTATCCCTTAAAATGTTATTTTTAAATCATAAGAAATAACACTAATATTGATAATTGTACCAAATTGTATTCATCGGAAGTAATCGGCTATGCAAAAATGAGATTCAGAGAGTATTACGGTCTAAAAGAATCTTGTAATCGCCATAGAGGGTGGAAAGCGGAATTAAATATTTATATTTTATTCGTCTTATGGTTATCTTATGTGTCCTAATTACCGTCCTAAGTCTTGGTTATAGATTAGCATTTTATACTCATATTAAGATATAAAAATGGCTTACGCACAATATGCGTGCATTTTAATGGTTATAATTAGTTCAGAGGAACCTAACAGGGATGCCAGAAGAGGCTGGAAAATCGTTGTTTTCTTCGTAATATTTTTTTTACGAAAAGAACAATTGTTATCAGTGGCTTTTTACACCAAACGATTCTTTGCATCTGAGTCATAATTCCAAGCAACCGCTTTCTTTGAATTACCTTTCTGTTTATAAATTCTGCTAATGAGCATTAATTAATAGAAAAGAAATGAAAGGATAATAGAAGTACTAAATATTTTGCCTTACGAGTGATTCTGCAGTGTGGAGCATCTCCTAAAAATCCACAATAAGGAACATCAGGCGGAGGTTTCCCTTTTGGCCAATGGATTGCCACATCGTCTATCGTCTCGTAAATTCTTTTTGATCCGAAGTATGTAGCAATGGGCTGAAAAAAAAAGGAAACGACTAAATATTAATGCAATAAACTCCCGGTTATCCGGTATTCAAACATAAAAAATTGTCATGCAACCGGCATAAATTTCGAATTGAACATTTGAATTTGATACGGCAAATTTCAATGCACGTGATAGGTTTCCCGGATGCCATGACGTCGTATTTCACACATTGTTTACATAATAAAAGGAAAACATGTAGATATGAGAAATTTATTCAAGAAAACTACTAGACCTAATTTTACGTTTTATCAACCCTCGACATCAGCTGCTGCGCAAGAAGCAAATGCTGGTTCAGTGAATGACCCTGATGAAATGCCATTTGAGTATCTAGAACCTAACCAAAAAACTACAGTGCACATATGCATTGCTAGTTGTTCTTTTTTCTGAAATTATAGTTTAGCTTAGTTTCACTATTCTGGTGTCTAGGATAGTATTCGCTTTGTTTTGTTTATGCTTTTCTACCGACTTTACCTTTCAAATATTCTCTCTCACATTTCTTTATTAGGAAACTGCGGAAACGATCAATAGTCAGGGCCATCCGAGGCCACAATTACAACTCTTTCCTTGATGGTTTTCAATGAAGCAGTTCCCGAAGTTTTAGTTAAGTGCACGGACCTCTACATTCTTTAAGTGTGTGAAAATATGTATCAAAAATTATATTTTGGATATTTGTTTTATGAGCGTTACACTTCAATTTTATTACCATTGTATTTAGATGCATTTTTTTCAACGAAAACTTAACTACACGATTGTACCTATTCTATTTGGTTTCTATCAAAATATTTCTCATACAACTGGCAGATTCATCTAGTCATCAACTTCGATTCCCCATAAATGCCGGATAACCAAGACTTTATTACTCCGTTAATAAGTTTAATGTGAACATCATCACGTAAGAAGTTTAAAAATGCATTTTATTTGAATTACATTTTCATTAAATCAAATTTAAGAATATTCAAATAATCCCACATTCAAACTCTGTATACATAAAATACAAAAAGCGCACATTGTAATTAAAATATAAGGAAAAAAGGATGATAGTATTTGTTAACACATGACTCAAATTGGAAACACTTTTGAAACAATAATATAATTTAACATAAACATATAAAATCGTAGCTCTGTGAAAGTAGAACACGGATCGAAAACCATGCGAACAATAACAACCAAAAATCTTATGCTGCATAAATTAATAAAACGTCAAGCAAAATCTTGTTAGAGAACAAATATCTGTAAAAAAAACAGTTGTACTGATACCTAACAATTTATTAAAAACTACAAATATAATTAGATGATTATAATGATGGTATATATTTTTATACGGTTTATATACGTAATGCAAGAAATATCATTAACTTCTTATAGCAGATATTTTGTTACTGATGCAAATTTATTCCCGAAACAATGTTTTCGTCTCTGAAATGGGAATAAAGTAAGTTATGATCGATCAGCTTACATTTTGACAGCAAATTTAATTTCCTCTCTAATTACTTTTGGAATTCTTCGTCAATTTCAGAAGTTAATGCAAATGCTGATTTAAAACAAAAAACTATCAATAAAATCATATCTGCTACCGATTATAATGGAGAATTTTCAGACGGTAGATCAGATTTACTCAGTATTAAATCATTCATTCGATCACATTGGAAATTCCCATTGATAAATATGCGAAAAGCATTTGAAAAACTCCGATCAGATGTTTTTGACAATAGAGAACTTTTTTTATTTCGTTTTTTTTTTCAACACGAGATAAAAAAAATCGTTTTGAAAAGTATCATTTAAAAGAAAACGAGATAATGTGCTTACTTTGTCGTCCGTCTGTAAACATCGAATTTTTTTGTTTATACAGATAAATTAAAAATTCTTTTTGGGTTGTTAGAAATTGATGAAATTTACGTTTCGCACTTTCTGAATCTCCCAATGTGATTCAAAAGGTGATTCAAAAAGAATTGAACACTTTCAAAAATTTATTATCGGTAACTACCATGGTTATATATGACATTCAGTATTATAAAAATATAAGATTATAGAAATAACCGTGACAGTTCCTTTTCAAATTGCTTTTGACTATATGTTCATATATATGACTTAGTTACTGAGTAATAAATTTTGAAATTGTTCAATTCTTTTTCAATCACCATGTACATACACTGCTGGCCATTAAAAGTACAACACCAGGAAGAACTCATCAGCTTGTCCCGAAATATGCAAGATGGGTAACCCATGGGAGAACATGTAAATAATTCAAAGCGCAGCACATACACACATCATGTGTGACAGTAAAGCTCCATGGAAGTTGTATAAGAGGAGATACAAAGAGCCGGTGTAAAGCACTGGAATTGTGTTTGGTCGCATTTCTTACGTACTAAAGGATCAAGTATGCCCGTCGAAGAACACTGCATCCATACGACCAGGTTTACGACTTTGATAGAGAGAGAATTGTGGGATTACGAGAAGGCTGATTATCGTACCGAGACATCGGTGCTCGTGTTGGACGAAATGCTCCCACAGTGATGAGAATATGACGTCAGTGGGTAGAGGAGGAACGAACTCACCGACGTGAGGGATCACAACGGCCGTGTCACGCAAACGAACGAGAGAACAGACATCTCGTGCGCATGGCTTTGAATGATCGTACAGCCACATCAAATACCTTAGATCAAGAGTTAGGGTGTATTGCACATCAACTAGTATTCCGCCATAGTGTAATTCCGCACATACGGTTCGACGTCATCTGCAGCATCGGGGCATCTTTGGTAGGCGGCCATTGCTTCGGCTACATTGACTCTACAACACAGGCGTATTTGACTGCAATGGTGCCAAGAATTTCGTGCATGGATGTGCAAATGGAAACTCATCATCTTTTCAGACGAATCCCCCTTCCGTATGCCGCAACATGATGGACAAATCCGTATTTGGTGGTACCATTGTGACAGGCTCAGTGAGACATGCATGATGCTGCGCCATATAAGTCCGGCCCTTGATGTTATGGTATGGGATGCCATTGAACTCCACTCACACACACATACATCATACGCATTACCGATACTTTGAACAGTCAACGTTACATCACTGAGGTGTTGGAGCGTGTGGTCGTACCTTATCTTCAGGGACTCTCTGGTTCCATTTACCAACACGAGAATGCCCGACCACATGTGGCATGCATCGTCCAACAATTTCTGGATAGCCACCATGTGACACTTCTGCCTTGGCCTGAGCTTTCACCCGATCTGCAACAATTGAACATATCTGGTCCCTGGTCTCACAAAGACTAGCATACCAGACACCAGCAGCTGCTACAACAGATGAACTTTGGCTATGTATCGAAACTGCATTGGACTGACATCTCGTCCTCTCATTGCCGGACCGTGTAGCAGCGGTTATTGCCGCCCATGATGGCTACACAAGATACTTATTTCTTTGTATTCCACAAGTCTAACCGAGTTGTATTTGCCCTGTAACATAAGCTATGTATTCACTAAATATGGCTTTATTATCTCTTGTCTTTCCTGTTATTGCAATTTTAATTGCCAGCAGTGTAATTCCGCCATCTAAAAGTGGAAAATTTTATTAAATTTCAAAATTATAAATGGATATTGCAAACGATATATTTATGCTAAAATTTAAAATTTTGTTAGTGGAATGTGAAGGTCACTAAGTTTTATTGGCAATAATGAGTTAGCCCCTTAGACTCAGGGTGGGGGGGAATTCCATTTGTTTTGCTTTAAAAGAAAAATTTTTGTTTTTAGAGATAAATTAAAATGTTTTTTTAGGTCGAATAAATATTGATCAAATATTACGATTTGCACTTTCCGAATTTCCCAAAAGCTATAACTGCTCCCTCTCATTGTGAAAAATGTCGAAAGTGGCTAGAATTTCAGCGAATTTTGCAAATGATGTATTTATGGCTAGAAAGTTGATATTTTGGTGGTGGAATTTGCAGGTCATGAAGTTTGGTAATAATGCGTTGACCCCTTATGTCCAGGTTGGGTGGGATACCCATTTTTTTCTTTTTAAAGTATAATTGGAAAGCTCATTTTTAGATGAATTGTTATTAATGAAATATTATAATTCGCATTTTTCAAACACTTACGCAGTTTCAATTTTTTTCGTTGTAGATCACTAAATGTGGAAACTTACGAATGCTGTAAGTGAGATGTTTATGGTAGAAATTTGAAATTTCGGTGATAGAGTGTCAAGAGATATTCCACTGACAGCAACAATCTGCTCCCTTTCCTCAGAGGGGTGTCAGAAGAAAAGAATTTTTTGAAATTGAAAGATAAAAGACAAATACTTTTTCTGTTTTAAAATTGTTAATAAAATACTGATATTTGCATTTTCCCCATCATCCATTAGCTCTAATTAAAACTTTTGAGGAGTGAAAAGTATTTAAATGGAAAATTTCTTCTCTTTAAAACGAGATTTTCATATGTGTCAGAGGCGAAAGGTGTTTTTATAATTATTTTCTCCTACGAGACGTACTGAAAGATTGAGATTTGAAATTTGTCAATTTCTTGAAAACGAAGAAGTTTTCGTAAATGCCGCCAATCTCTCAGTTTGTCTCCTAAATTTGGATTTTAGTGCCTAAAAGATCCAAGCAACTGAAGTGAAATTTATGTCTAGGCATATTTCTAATCGGATTCATCATCATCATCATCATCATCATCATCATCATCAAGCAGCCATGGACTACGGAGGTCCAACCAGACACTGCAATTTAGTTCTCCAAGCAAGTCTGTCCTGAGCTACATCTACAGCATCTGGCCACTGCACACCAATTCTAATAAGATCCTGTATGGCATTGTCTGTCCATCGCATCCTAGGTCCCCCCCCCCCTCTTTCTGAGGCCTTTAGGGACATTGTTAATAACCCTATTCACCAATCTATAATTATTCATACGAGCAACAGGCCAAACCAACGGAGTCTCTCTCTGCACAATATGATGCTCAAAAGAGTGTTGCAGACTCCTTTGCCTAACCTCATCATTAGTTACAAAGTTGAACCACCTAATGCCCAATATACTGCGTAAGCATCTAGAATCAAAAGTATCTAGTTTCCTGTTATCATGTTTACAAAGTGTCCACGTTTCATTGCCATAACTAACCCTAGAAAGAACCAAACTATTATACAGTCTAATTTTAGTGTTTAGGTGTATACGCCTATTTCTCCACACTCTCCATAGATTCTTAAAAGTCCCGGCAGCAATCCCTATCCGTCTGTTAATCTCATGCCGCACATCACCGGTATCTGTTACATAGCTCCCAAGATAATTAAACTCTGACACCTGTTCAAGATTGCAACCATTCAGATTAACTGACCCACAACCTGCCTGACCAATTTTCATCAATTTAATTTTCTCTCTGTTTATAACCAAACCTACTCTAGTACCAGTTTCATCAACAGCTCGAATGAAAGAGTTCATCTCAGCAACATCATTTGCCAAAAGGGCTAAATCATCAGCATGATCTAAATCAGAAATTTTCGTATCTCCAGCCCATTTAAGGCCAAAATCTTTCCCTTGAAGTGAATTTCGCATAACATAATCAATAACCAAGCTAAAGAGAAAAGGAGACAAAATGCACCCTTGTCGAACACCAGACGTAATGCTAAACCATTTGCTACAAGCCTTACCAACTCTCACACACGATTCAGTGTTATTATAGAGAGCTTTCATTATGTTAACTAATCAACCACAAATTATGACAATCAACAGAGTCGAAAGCCTTTTTGAAATCAACAGAGCTAGCAACCAAAGGTTTCTGAAATTCTAAACATTTCTCAAGAATCTGCTGAAGAAAATATCTGATCCACACATCCCCTACCACTTCTGAATCCACATTGCTCATCACGCAATTGCCTGTCAACCAGATTCTTAATTCTATTAAGCACAATCATGGAAAGAACTTTACCTGGAACAGAGAGTAGGCTGATACCCCTATAGTTATCACAAGAACTGCGATAACCTTTTTTGAAAATAGGGATAACAATAGCTCTGGTAAAATCCTTAGGAACCATGCCTTTATCATAAAAGATATTCAGAATTTCAGTCATCCAAGTGGTAACCGAAACATTTCCAGCTCTAAGCATTTCTGTAGTAATTTCATCTACCCATGGGGATTTATGAAGTTTAAGTTTAGAAACAGCCAAAATAACTTCAGATTGTGTTATAGGGCCAACATTAAAGCCACCAATGCATCTATCATCATTGCAAACAATGGGATCATTTGATATACATTCAAAACTGTGTGATAAAACAGAGCATTTGATATACATTCAAAACTGTGTGATAAAACAGAGCATTTGATATACATTCAAAATGTGTGATTTATAATGTATTTCATTAGTATCTGTTTAACAAAAACAGGATACTTAAGTTCCTTCTTCGGACAAAAAAAATTGCATTTCGCCGTCTCATTGTTGATAAGAAGGCAAATCGTTGTTTTCAATGCAAACCTTATGCCCATCCATACTCCACCAAAGTAATTACAAATATCTCGCAAAAACACATCGTCTGCAATATTCGTTTAAAATTTTGCAATTTCACCTTTCTTCACCGTTAGAAGGTGCAATTAAAACCTCTTATGATATTGGGAATATGCGAATCGTAATATGTCATCAATACCTATTCAACGCAAAAAAAGTTTTAATTTATCTCTAAAAAGAAAACATTTACTGCTTAAAACAAAAAGTTGCCTTTTCCTTGCCTCCCTATGGTAAGGAGTCAAGTCATTGTTACCAATTGAATCTCCATGAGCTTCACATTCCACCACAAAAATTTGAAATTTTTAGAATAACTACATAGTTTGCAAAATTCGTTTAAAATTTTGCAATTTCACCTTTCTTCACCGTTAGAAGGTGCAATTAAAACCTCTTATGATATTGGGAATATGCGAATCGTAATATGTCATCAATACCTATTCAACGCAAAAAAAGTTTTAATTTATCTCTAAAAAGAAAACATTTACTGCTTAAAACAAAAAGTTGCCTTTTCCTTGCCTCCCTATGGTAAGGAGTCAAGTCATTGTTACCAATTGAATCTCCATGAGCTTCACATTCCACCACAAAAATTTGAAATTTTTAGAATAACTACATAGTTTGCAAAATTCGTTTAAAATTTTGCAATTTCACCTTTCTTCACCGTTAGAAGGTGCAATTAAAACCTCTTATGATATTGGGAATATGCGAATCGTAATATGTCATCAATACCTATCCAACGCAAAAAGAATTTTTAATTTATCTCTAAAAAGAAATATTTACTGCTTAAAACAAAAGTTGCCTTTTCCTACCCTCCCTATGGTAAGGAGTCAAGTCATTGTTACCAATTGAATATTCATGAGCTTCACGTTCCACCACAAAAATTTGAAATTTTTAGCATAACTACATAGTTTGCAACATTCGTTTAAATTTTTGCAATTTTCACTTTTTTTCACCGTTAGAGGGTGCAATTTAAAACTTTTGTAATATTGGGAATATGCTAAACGTAATATTTCATCAATACCTATCCAATTAAAAAAATAATTTTTCACTAATCTTTAAATATAAAAAAGGTTGAAAATATAGAAACGGACAGACAAACTACAAAGTAAAATATTATCTCGCTATTAGTTTTAAAAAAATCTATAAATGTCAAACCTATTGGTGTCAGGCCGGTCTATAATTATTATAGGTATGCGGACAATCCATGCATTTTTGAATAAAATATCGTATGTCAAACGTAGACTTTTTGGAATATTATTTCGTTCTCTAATACACTGGAATAGCTAAGACACAACTGGTAAATATCAAAGTTAAAGAGTTGCATATTGCATGAATACATTTAAATGTCACGCATCTTACCTTCATGATCCCCGTGACAGGGTCCAAGTCGTTTAAAGTATAATCCGCTTCACGATCGCCATTCTCATTGATGAAAATATTTCCTGTCAAACCTACTGGGAACATATTAAAAATAAGTGCATTAGAAATCAGTCATTCCATCTTAAAACAATTCCGAATTAATTAATGATGATTTCATTCCCGCTTTGTTTAAGAAGGAAAATTATGTATATATGTATTGCTGAATAGTCATTTGGTTCTTCTACATCTTACTGTAGGAGCTAATTCAGCAAAAAAGTTCATGCAAACCCATATCCAAATTTCTACAGTTATAGGTAAAAAATCACAGGGCAACTGAAATATTTTCAAAATCATTCTCTTTTTAAATACTGTGTTACAAACCACGCTGTTTAATACAATGTGGTTAAAATACAATGTTACGTTAGAACAGAACTGCCCAACATTTGTTGGTTCAAGACAATCGAAATCTATAATAATAATTAAAAAGTTATACGTGTATGCATGTGGTCACGAAACCTCTTTGGGAAAAAGGTTGGCAACTTGAGGTTTTGACAGAGAAGAAGCATTAGCCAGGTAACAATTCGATAGTTCAATAGGTGGTGAGGAAAAGATACTTTTTCTAAAGTTCTATATCTTTAGACTAACCATATTTCCTACTGACCAGATTCCTCCTAGTAATGCATGCTGACATAACACCTAGGCAATATCAGTTACAAAATCATCAACGACCTTGCTTCTTTCCCATCATGCCTAGCGTGAAATTCGCTTCTTGTACCCTATCTAGAAGAGGAAGCAACGGATATACTACCATATTTCTTATATCAAAATTAATTCCCATGAATTTTCTTTCATTTGCAGAGTTGGTGGTGTGTGGAACTCTTTGCCTTCCGTGGTGGTGTTGTTTCCCTATTTATGTACGGTTAGCGATCGACTATGGTAAATTTGATTTTGTTTGGAAGTTTGGCGTTTTAGTTGTGTCAGTAGTTTGTACATTACTCTGTAGACTGAGACTTGCTCGATGGTCACTTGTGCCACACCAAAGACTGTATCCCACGTTCTGCTCAACTGCTCCCGCTACAATGTCAAAAGAGGTACTTTGTTCCGGGAGCTTAATGCTATAAGAACCACTGACTACTCCACCACCTCCCTCCTTGGCAACAACCACAGTGCGAAGCTGCAACATGCACGCTTCTGTATTTTAACTGACTTCTTTCAGAAAGTCCTCCTCTGCAAAGTGTAATGTCCAGTACTTTTACATTGTACTGAAATGGGCCTTCTTTTCTACATTGTCCTGAAGAGGGCTTTTTTTTTCCAGAAATTGCTGAGAGGCAGATTCTTCTGCACCCGCTATCTCACTTTTCCGTTGTGACCGGTGTAGGGAGCCCCTTCTCTGGAGGCTAATTTCACCATATTTACAACACCTTGAACCTTGAACCTTGAACTTGCCTGTCACCATTTAAACAGATCTGCCAGCCGCCGCTCCTAAAATGGTGCGAGACTGTGAACATTGATCAATCTGATTTTGCCGTGAGGTACGTAAATTTCAGATGTAGTGATTAGTGAAGTTAAGCTTTCAGCCTTTAACGTTTATTACCGAAGTTAAACGTTCTGCCAAGGTGAGGCATGTTATTGCTACGAGATAAAGCACTTTTAGTTAAGCTGTATTATCAGAACTCCGAATGTGCAAGTGCGGCTTTGCGCACCTATCGTTCAATGCAGGGTATTAGAAGTGGAAAGGTACCGATGTCTTGTTCCTCACTGATAGCTATGATGAAAAGGTTTGAGGACACTGTCAGTTTGGAAGCAAGTGGAAGAAGTGGGAGACCCAAAACAACTATTGCAGTTGTGCACGAGGTCGAACACGATAACGACACACAATCAGCAGCTTCTGCACATGGGGAATGCAGTGCGCATGAAATTTCAAGATGAACTGGCATTTCGTATGGGACAGTGTAGCGATCACTCAGCATCATCCTCAAGAGGTATCCTTACAAAATCCAACACATACAGGAACTGAAACCAACCGATTTCTAGAGACATCATAAAATTGCAAATTGGGCTTTTCAACAGATGGAAAACAATGCGGACTGGCTGTCAAACGTCCTGTTGGCTGACGAGGTGCACTTTTTGCTTAATGGAAGTGTAAATGCACACAACTGCACCATCTGGGTGAGAGAGAGTTCACACACGATTGTGGTAACCCCTTTGCATCAGCCAAAGGTGAAAGCGTGGTGCGGGTTCACTGTGTCATTCATAATAGGTCCCTTTTTCTTTGAAGAAGTCCACAGCAGTACATTTCGAACTGTTACTGTCACAGGCTAGCATTATGCAGCGCTTTAAAGAGACAGCATCATTCCCTCCTTGCAAGAGAGGCTAGTGCTCCATAGTGTAACATTCATCCAGGGTGGAGTGCCTCCAAACATCACAGGTCCTGTCCAGCAGCTGCTGCGATCGACATTTGGCGATGACCGTGTCCTCAGTCGCTCTTTCCCGCACGAATGGCCACCAAGGTCTCAGACCTTACAACTTGTGACTTTTCGTTAAGGGGCTACTTGAAGTCACAGGTGTACAGAGGTTGGCCGACTTCATTGGCCATGTTGAAAGAAGATATTCGCCATCGTGTGACAGAAATTACAGCTGAAACCCGCTTTGATTCTGTGCAGAGTGTCGTGTTACGTCAGATGGCCATTCTCATGAAAGACGGCCATCACATTGAACATTTGTAATCCTAACTGCGTTGCGAACTGTGCCATGTCACTGTACAAGGTTCAAGGTGTTGCAAATATGGTGAAATTAGCCTCCAGAGAAGGGGTCCCCTAAACCAGTCACAACGGAATAGTGAGAGAGTGGATGCAAAAGAATCTGCCTATCAGCTATTCCTAAAAAAATAAAAAAAAATGAATAAATAAAAATAAAAAAGGCTCTATTCAGGACAATGTAAAATGAAGGACATTAGACCTTGCAGAGGAGGCCAATGTTCTGAAAGAAGTCAGTGACCATGCAAAAGTGCTCTCGCTGCAGCTTCGAATTGCCGTTGTTGCCAAGAAGAGTGGTAATGGTGTAGTCAGTGATTCTGATAGCATGAAGCTCCCGGAACAAAGCTTCTCGTTCGGCATTGTAGCGGGAGCAGTTGAACAGAATGTGCAATTGAGCAGTGCAGGTGGAAAGGCATGTCATCAGCCTCTGCAATGACAGACGCATTAGGTGTGTTAGTGCAGAGTCCTAGGTAGAGGCGCAGAGATATAGTGTGGACAGTAGCCAACTTGTTGAGCAGTGTAGCAGAGGCATTGCACAGAAGGTGACCACTGTAGATGACATGGGAGAGGATCAAGTGCCAGTAGAAGACCAGGAAGGTCTTGCAGGAACTTCCCCAGTGGGTACCAGCAAGGAAAGAGAGTATTTTCTCAGGTGCACTGCAAGTGACACAGTCTGGGCTGTAAACTCTGTCAAGAGTGTGCAGCATAGAGTTGCTGTAGATGACACCAACTCGGAGATGATGAAGGAGGGTCTCCTCAGATCTGAGGAGATTACCGAGGTTAGGAGCAGTGAGAGAAGGTTCAACCAGGTACCTGAATGAGGCACACCTGCTATCCTTCTGCCACTGAGCAAGATGGAACTGGCTCACCAGTTGTGAGACAGAACTTTTGCAGTCGCTGAGAGTGAGAGGGTAATTAGTTACACACCTCTGACTCTCCAGTGCCTCCTTCACGGTGTGATCAGCGAGCTCATTTCCAGGTATCCCTACATGGGAAGGGATCCACTGGAAATGGACCGTGATTCCAGCTGAAGTGACCATCGAGCAAGTCTCCGTGATCTTCCGGATGAGGAAGGGGTTGCATCTCTTGCTGTCTCGCTTCTGGAGAGCTTCCAAGGCTGACTTGCTGTCACAGAGGATGACAAAGTTGCCACTCTCGAGGCTGAGGATGAAAAGTACAGCCTCAAGAATAGCATGAAGCTCTGCACAGGTGGAGGAGGTTAGATGCAGGAGACGGAAACCTCTGGCAATGCCAGTATCGGGGATGACAATGGCAGAGGCAGCACGCTGCCTCTCCCGGTCCACAGATCCATCAATGTAGACCTCAGTACATCTCTCATATCGTTTAGTGACATAGGAGATGGAGAGAAGTCTGATGGCTAATGAATCAGAGTCGCTCTTCCGACCAAGAGAAGGGATAGTGACATTGATCATAAGATCACTGATCCTCCAGGGTGGAAGGTCAGGGAAGAGAGTATTGCCAGCCCCAGCATCTGTCCCTGCCAGTTCGTGCATCTGGAGCTGGCAGGAAGGACTCGGTCGTAGAAGTCCTTGGCGGACAGGGAAAAGGCAGAGTGAGGCTTGTCATGCAACTTCCTGAGAAGCTCATGGTTAGTGTACAGGGAATAGAGCCTCGAGAGATGACACATTCTTCTTATGCAGCAGCTCCGGGACCGCTACAGTGCCACCTGTCTGTGACAAATGTAACTATTCTGGCAATGCAATTTTTCGTTATTAAAACAAATCCCATGTCTTTCTGTGCATATCTGTAAAAACCGCATCATTCTGTGGTCTATACTTTTCGAATTATTGCATTTTTACTTTTTCTGTTATTTTTGCATCACCTGGTATATAGACGATTATTAGTGATTGACTGATGGCTGACAAGAGATCACGGTAATTCTAAACTCTGATGAAAAAAATAGTAGAGCTCTTAAAATTTTCATTTAGGTTAATCCGGGTCGCAGATTTCGCGAAAAAAATTCGAAATTTAACCTTCGACCTATCCATCGATGTCAAATAGAGGTAACATAAAGGTCAGACCATGATCTATGAGTGCTAGAAACGTGAAAATTGGGGTCTGGGGGGTTTTGTGTTGTAGATGTCGGAAACGTTACGAAAGTTCAGATCCGAAGGGTCCTTATAGGTCAAAGGTCAAATTTAGATGCACTGATACCAGAGTGTGTATTTTGAGTCGTAGATTTCAGAAACATTGCAAAATTTTGGATGCAATGGTTCCTTCGAGGTCAAAGTTAAATATAGGTGTTAGAGGGTCAAAAATTCGTTCCTGGAGGTATTTTGAGTAATATATCTCAGAAATTATGCCAAATTTTGTATGTGACGGTGTTTTAAGATCGTATTCTACGTCTTACGGCTCCTCACACTTCGATGTACCTGAGTGTTCTCTTGAAGGACAGTGAGGTTAAAATTCCCGCAACAATTTACAAGGACATCAAAGACAATAGGCTCTGACAAGACCAGTCAAACAATGCTGAGGATAACTATCCTGAACCCGAGAAGAAGCAACCGTTGGAGAACTCGTCAGGTGGTATGTTGTAACTCTATTACGCCGTGAAAAAGTCTTGGAAAAAGTCTACAATAATTAAAGATTACAATAAAAAAAATCCTTCGGACTGCCTTGTATAAAATATTCTAACGGTGTTTGGATTCTACAGTACCAAAACTGTGCTAGAGCTGAGATATTAAATGTACTATACTGTGCCCTATTCGGATTTTCAGTTATTCGAAATTTCTACCGAAAGGTTTGTGTCGATTCAAATCCAACTTTCCAAACGTGAAGCAGCAAAAATGAGTTTGCACCATTACAGAAATCGAGCCTTTTCATTATTATTGTACGTTTTCACCGTCGTCTTCTAACATTTATTTTGGTCCGGAGAACTCTAAGAGAAGCAGCTGTAACCATTTCAACACATCCACTCGATCAAGAGGCATTACTTTTTTATACTTTGTAACACTGATAATACCTTACATCGCATAAATTCCAATCGCTCTAAATAAAGACTAGTTTACGTGGTGCAAGCAAATGGCGTGATAGCATCATGCTGAAAAGATTTCACGAATTCTTTTATATGATACCAGTGTAGCTGCGCCACATATTGACATTGCAGCAAAGTTTCAGAGTGTCGTTTACCTTACGAAGTGTTCTGTTCGAAGCTTTTTTTTTTACCTAAGTCGAGAACATGCAGCCTGTACCAGCGAGACAAATCTATTCTTCGAAATGGGTTTGACAAGCCTCGCCCAGTTGATATAAATGTATATTGATATTACGTGCGGTAAAGAACAGTCTAAGCTCTACCAACATTGAGTTTTTTATCCCCTAACCTTCACCTTGACCTTGTGAAAAAGGGAACATTGATAGTTGTGACAAGACGTCTTGTCTATCAGATGGTACGTTAAACTGGAGTCACGTATGCAGGAAAACCATCCCTATGCACGTTAAAGAATTTGCTGGATAACCTTGACGCTAAGCTCCCATTGCTTCATAACATCTGTCCAGTGGTTTCTATTTCGCAACATTTTCTAAGCCCTTGGATATTTTGGACCTGACCATTTAGCCAATTGTATCTACAGAAGTGTCACTCAGAGATAAACGAACCGAGCTGTTGGAAACTGGCATTCAGTTTAAAACAATCTATTCTTATTCTTGCAGACGAAGCTTCTTCAATTCAATCATTCAACTGTGAATTTACGAAGACTAGCTCATGATTCATGATAATTGTATCTAAAAACGAAGTAGTTCGTTATTTTGTGCTATTTCATCACTGTAATGCATTGATGTTCTGGTCCTCTCAGTTGCATCTCTCTCAATTCCAGTGCCTTCCTAATAATTTGATTATTCACACTTTCAAGTTTTGCATTCCTCACGTACCCATCTCCAGAAATAGATCTCAGCAGCTAGAAGTTTTTCCTTAGGGTCTTTGTAAGGGACCATGTCTTAATACTTTCAATAAAAGAAGATAGAATAATTATCATTTTTTGGATTTTGAAAATAGAATAATTGTCTCTTTCCGGATTCAAAAAATGAAAATAGAATAATTGTCTCTTTACGGATTTTGATATTCCCCTGCTGTATAAAAAATTGAATTCATCTTTTCAATAAGCAGCGATTCTTTCTTGCTCTGTTCTCTTCGTATGTCCAAACTGGATGTTCCATTAATCTGTAGGTGTTATCGCATTAAAATAATCGCTTCAAACAATACCGTTTGTTTTATCTATACCCTACATTTTATTCCCACATACAGAAAAAAAATCACTCTTGCAAATATTAATAAATAATCCCAATTTCCCATAGCCTTCACTTAATTTCCTCACCATATACTCGATATCATCATAGTCTTCGGCAAAAGCGACTTGTTCATCTTTAAAAGTAAGAAATTATATAATTTCATTATCTACTGTCAAAGTAGATAATGAAATGTCATTACTAAGCATTTTCTTTCCAGATTTTTAATGAAGTCCTTAAAATTACGTTAAAATTCAAGGTGATATACACTGAAGGGCCATTGAATTACGGATAGGAGACGTTATCCAAATTCAGTACCGCAAGTCCTTCATTTGTACGCATGCGTGGTTGAAACTCTGGTCATATATAGCTGTCATCTTTAGCTTCCTTAAGCATTTGTCGTGAGAAGCGTAATGGGAAAGGCGAGATATTCAGATGCATTTGACAGAGGGCAGAACGTAGGTGACCGACGGATGGGACACTCAATATCCGAAATTGTCAACGAACTTGGATTTTCTAGTACGACAGTTTCAAGAATGTTCCGGGAATATGAAAATTCCGGCAAAAAAACAAGCACAAACTGCAAAGGACAACTAGCCTTGAATGATCGTGGGCTTCGCAATCTGACCCGCATTTATTTCACGGTTTTCAGATAAGGGCCAGACATTATCTGAAATCACTTCTCATCTAAACGCGGGTTCCAACAGGAAGTCAGTGCACGGACCGTGCAATGCTCACTTCATTGTCTCGGATTCGGGAGCCGCCGACCTACGAGAGTCCCACTTCTAACTCTACGACACCAGACTAAATGCCTTGCCTGGGATAAAGAACATTGAAACTGGACCATCAAAAATTGGCAATGGATAGCCTGGAGTGATGAATCCCGATTTAAACTTCATCACGCCGATGGGATACTGAGGGTATGGCGCTAACCCCATGAAGCCATTGATCATGCATGTCAGGTCGGTACAGTACAAGCTGGTGGGAGCTTAGTGATGGCCTGGGGTGTCTTCAACTGGACGTCTATGGGCCTTTGGTACGTGTACCGATGATTCTCAATGCATTCCAGTATGCATAACTCATGGCTGACCATTTACACCCATTTATGACCATCATGCCTCCCAATGGAGATGGCGTCTACCAGGAAGACAACTGTTCATCTCACAGGTGCAGGTTTGGTACTGTAGGTTGCAGGAGCATTCTGCTGACTTTGAAATAATGATTTGGCCGCCTAGAAGCCTAGATATGAATCCCATCGAAAATCTTTGGGATACCGTTGAGTAGGATGTTCGGGCCCCGTGTCCCATCAGCGACGACCTTCAGAGAATTGTGGACAGCTCTGGAGGATGCATAGGTCGCCATACCCGTGGAAAATTTACGCAAGCTTGTGTAGTCCTTGCCTCGTCGTTTGGCGGCCGTTATCAGGACCAGAGGAGGTCCAACACTTTATTAGCTTGTTATACCTAATTCAATGGCACTTCAGTATAGAGTCACCTATCTTCTTGGCCTGGAAATCTTCAGAAAACTTATTAGCGTCTTTAACCCTTTTGATTTCATTCTTAAGTATCCTAAATAAGTCCTATTTAGTCTCATGTATTTCTAAATCGGTAAGGCCAGTGAAAAAAAAAAAACACAAAAAACAACTCGTAGGTCGAAACCACGAGATCAAGGCTGAAAGAGGGAGGAACGCGGGTAGACGCGTTCTTTTAGTTTCAGTGTTTTTTTTTAAACCCCATACGTTTAACGACAGAAAATAGATACACTGTATATATCTCCACTCCATTATAATATTTGTGATCATAATTCCTGGGATTTTAAAGAGATCAGTTTTTTTTTGTTGCATTGCTTAATGTGCCATGCCAACTACGAAGTCTCTTTTCTACTGATTTCGGAGCATCCACCTAGTTCTGAAAACCCAGTTCCACCCCTGCATGGGAAGGGTTAAAAATAAGAGACGGCAGAAATTCATGAGATATGAAATTAAAGTTAATATAAGGGGAATATTTTAAGCTATGAATCTTTATCAAACCACTGAATTGAAAATGTCCCTATCCTTTTCCGTCTCCTTGACGAATTTTGAAATCTTTCGGCTGATACGCATCAAGTCATTTGATTTCCCGTTTACCTGCAATAAGGACAAAGCTGTTACTACTGACACGTCCATTCTGTTTATTGGACCACTTCGTTATTTAACATAATAATAAACGTGCACGTAAGCTCAATTCAAGGTAGATCTAAAACAATCGAAAGCACAAATACTAACATTCACTGATTTCTGCCCATCTACAACAGTTAATGATTTGGTGTAAAGCCGAAAGGTGTCTAGGGAATTAGTTTTGGCGGTTTATTTTTATAAAGTGCGTAAAACAACATCTATAATAATAAAAAAATGTATGTCTCACTCCAGTCCCTATCAATCTTCACGTAAAACAACTAGGAACTTTGAATTTCGGCAGAAGATTAAGTAGTATGAGGATGTGTAGTGGAAAACATTAACTCGTAGGTTCAATAGGTATTTTAGAAAATAAAACGTCTTTGTCCCCAGAGGTTCGTTCGCAATTGATAATTGAGGAAGCATTAGAAAGCCATTAACGTTGCCCGATCCCTCACATTCCGTAAGACATTATTTTATTAAGATGTCCCATTGCAGGTAGGGATCCAATTTTTTAACCCAACACGGGATCACACAGTTATAACCCGGATGCGAAATTTAGGATCATTCGGTTAACTATCTCAGAAAAGTACAGGGGATCAAAATCTGTTCAAATGTAAACAAAAACTCGATAATTTGCGTCTAAATCAAGCCATGGGCTATGAGAGCTCATAGTGACATCAGAAACAACCTGAACAACTTCGAGCAGTTCGTTTAGTATCAGAATAATCCAATTACAAATAACTTGCTCAAATAACGCAAATTACTGAATATGACATTTCCGTTTCATATCTAACCTACCTAGACTAAATAATACATTTACTAAGCTTTATTAATGTATTACTAGAATATGCTGTTATAACTAATCAAATTTGCCATTACAGGCAACGAAAATATATTTGGAGAACACTATTAGTAATATTATAGTTCAAACAAATGTATCAGGGCAATTCGTATCCATGGGCGTACGTGAACTCCCATGAATACATACACTGATCGATAGATCTATTGCATTAAATTAAAATTAACGGTATTCTGCTTCGACAAACAATCTGTTGCAATAGTTTTCTTAATTCGATAACCAATGATAACACATATAAATACTTCGTTATCCTCATTTACTTCTCTGAAATATACATCAAATTACCACAATTCTAACTTACCAAAAACCCTTTGAAAATATAAGTAAGCTATTCTAAACAATTATCAAATTGACTTCTTTTACAACATTTGAAAGTGAGTTTTATTCTATAATAGAAACTGAAAGCTTATTTAAATAATGATTTAAACTTTACTGCATATTACCTCTGCTGCAATTACTGAGAAAATATATCATTTTACCTCTTGAATAATAATAATAATCTTTATTCATATTCATGTTAGTTATACAAAAGTTTAAACAAATGACCCGCAAATCATCTGCTTATCTGCAGGATAGAAGAATAATAACGTTACATGAAAATACACAGATATAGTTTAAAAC
The DNA here is from genome assembly GCA_038380435.1 of Ryuthela nishihirai. NCBI lineage: Eukaryota > Metazoa > Arthropoda > Arachnida > Araneae > Heptathelidae > Ryuthela > Ryuthela nishihirai. The sequence goes on along the minus strand of JAWZYU010000001.1, from coordinate 15,655,226 downwards.
AATGTCATCGAATACTTAATTATATGAAATTTATGTGAAAGCTTCGTTGCGGTGATTCAAATTTTTATATTTCTTTTAGTGCATAGAAGAAACTATTTTAGTCTTATTTTTGATTTCTTTAAATTTATTTAATAAAATAATTTCCCTTGGTAATTGATTGAACACGTAAGGCACTGTACATGCCCTCGTACATTTTCCGTAATTTTTTAAGAGATTTTAGATTTAAAATGATTGTCAAAAATATTTTAAAGTGATTCTATATTTGTAAAGGTTGTGTAAAGAAAGTATGCCTAAATAATTTAGTCTTTTTTCACTGTGATGGAATGAATTTCTTAGGTTGTAGGAGGTTATATTTTCAGCAATGAAAGATGGAATAGTTTCTATTTTCTTTATGTCTGTGAGGTTAGTTTAACCGTATATATGTGAGGAGTAAAAAAAAATACTTTCCATAACAATCATATCGGCAAAATAAAATAAAAAGCACTGAATTAATATAAGTTTATATGTTAGTGCATTACCAAAATACACGAAGGAATTTTACCAACTATTACCTGTTAAGATAGAAAATATCAGCATTTTCCTTAATGAAACATTTGTTCGATAGATATGAAATGCAAACACACATTCGACAATTGGTTTTGGATCAATCATATTACACATACTACACAAATATTTAAATCATATATTAGATGACAAATTTAAATATATAGATTCATCCATTAGTGAACTCAGTTTTCAGTGTTTATTTCCTCAACAGTTTATTTCAGTGTTTATTTTCCTTCCTTTAAAACTTCTATCGCACTCGTAGACATTCCGATTAGGTAGCTGAAAAACATGAAAAACGAAAAAACGTACTCCACATTCTCGTCATCAGTCATCAGTCAGTACCGATTAGACTGTTATTTTCTTCTTTACGCAAATATATCAATAAAAGCCAACATGAAGTTATATATTACCTGAAATATTGATACATCATTTCCTGAACATTAAACTCTAGGTGTTTATTTATACTATAAACAATGCCATTTAATAACTGTAAAAAAAATATTTGAGCTTCATTAAAATAGTATATACTGCTTTAGACAGCTGTTGTTGGAAATCCATATTTGTATTCAATGGCTGCATAATTGCATTGTCATTATTATAAATAATGTCGGTAAGACCGATCAGACACCGGCAACAAGCAACACAACTCCATATGGAGAAAATCATTGAGGATACAGTAACCCTGAAACCGGTATAATGTGAAGTTTTTACCATTTATAATCTATATATTTAATTTTTTATTTGTATATTTTTAACGCAATGCAATTTTAGTTATCCAATAAAATCGTAGTCTAAGTGTTCTCTTGAAGACAAAGGACAGCGCGTTTAAAATTCCCGCAGCAATTCACTAGGAACCAAAGACAAGAGGATCTAACAAGACTAGCTGCACGCGATCAGCATAATTACATTGAAACGGAGAAAAAAAATTATTGGAGAACTTATCAGGAGGTATATAGTAAGTATATTACAAAAGTAAAAAAAGAATTGGCAAAAACAACTAGATAATAAATACTCAATACACAATATAGAAAAATTACTGAATGGTGACAGGGACGAGCTAACAGAAGACGACCTACAAAACCTCATCTAGAGTATGAAGGACAACGAATTAGAGGAGCAAGAAGAGATCGAGCAGGCATCCTGGGACCTCCATGAGCTCAACGAAGTCTTTCAACTCTTTAACAAGTTTTTTTAATTAAAAGCAGTTTTAAATAGATAACTGAGAAGGTGCAGAATTACGATCCTTCAGTGAAAAGGAGTTTAAGGATCAGTCGGAAACTGAACATATGTTTTATCCCGTTGATAGATATGTTCAAGAAACTACAGAGCAAGAGAAAACAACTCGTTATCACCATGATATTCAAGAAAGCGCAGTAAAAGAACGCCATCTCCATTATCTGATAACACACAGTTTCCCACCGCATCGTCGCAAAGATAATCCCGGTACATTTCTGTTTCGTTGCCTGCCAGAAAACAGCAGGTCGGAGGAAGAAGATACGTAATAAAGAATTATAGTGTTTAGTTACTGTACTTCAGTATTTTGTTTCAGGAACTTGTGGAAGTCCCAGTACGCCTGCTCGATCTCTTCTTCGTCCTCTAATTCGTTGTCTTCCACACTCTGTGACTTTATCAAATTTATACTTTAAGCTTTATATATATATGTTTAATTTGCACAAATAAAGTTTATATACACATGTACATGGCTTATAGCAGTTTGGGTAGTTTTACCTGTGATCAACAGTATGAGTTATATTATCCGTTAGTATATGAGCAACAGGTTTCTGTAGAGGAACCTCAACTTTCCGAATTCTCCGTTATGCGAAGGTACCAAGGACAAATTCGCGTACTTTCGAATTCTCTATTAATTGCTAATGCTATATTTTTTCTTACTTTTTTTAATGTCATGTTTGCTTCTTACGTTTTTTCATTACCAATAATAAAAATGAGAAAAGTACTAATCGTGTGCGAGAAATTCTTAAAAATTTAAACTTAATGCAGTTTAGAAATGAGACCATTTTTAGCTTTCTATACCTCCTGTGAAGGTGGTATTCCAAAGTTGTCGCACTAATTTGTAGCCATCTGTAGGGCTCCCACCTTCTGCCAGAGTCTTATTTAGGGACCAAGCGTACATCAGCACACAGTCGTAAAAGGCAGCAACGATGGGATTTACCTGAAAACCAAAAAAATATTAGTTCATCCCTTATAAGATGTAAACGAAAGGGAAGGATTATAATATATAGTTGCTTAAATGAAATCATGAAACCAGTAACAATTGGAATTCGTAGCAGTCTTAGAAGAGATAAATTAATTTAATTGTATAATGAACTTAAGACCAAAAGATTCACTTTCTTGTAACTAAATACTCATCATCATCATCATCATCATCAAGCAGCCATGGGCTATGGAGGTCAAACCAGACTGTGCGAATTTAGTTTTCCAAGCATATCTCTCCTGCGCTACATTTGCTGCATCTGGCGACTGTGCACCAATTCTAACAAGGTCCTATTTGACATTGTCTGCCACCGCATCCTAGGTCTCCCTATCTTTCTGAGAACTTTAGGAACATTATTCATAACCCTATTCACTAATCTACTGTATAATTATCCATACGGGCAACATGCCAAACCAACGGAGTCTCTCTCTGCACAATATGCTGCTTAATGAAGATTGCCGATTCCTTTAACTAATCTCATAATTACTTAAAAGGTTGAACCATCTAACGCCCAAGGTACTGCGTAAGCATCTAGAATCAAAAGCATCAAGTTTCCTGTTATATTGTTCACAAAGCATTAAAGTTTCACTATCATAATTAACCCTAGAAAAAACCAAACTATTATACAGCCTAATTTTGGTCTTCAGGTGTATTCGCCTATTTTGCCACACTCTCCACAGATTCTTAAAAGTCCCGACAGCAATCCCTATTCGTCTGTTAATCTCATGTGCACATTACCAGTATCTGTTATATAACTCCCAAGAAAATTAAACTGTGACATCTGCTCAAGACTGCAACCATTCAGATTAACTGAATCACAGCCTGCTTCACCAAATTTCATCACTTTAGTTTTTTTTCTGCTTATAACCACAAACCTACTCTAATAACAGTCTCATCAACAGCTCGAACGAAAGATTTCACTTTTCAACATCATTTGCCAAAAGAGCTAAATCATCAGCAGAATCTAAATCAGAAATTTTCGTATCTCCAGACCATTTAACGCCAAAATCTTTCCCTTGCATTGAATGTTACATAACATAATCATAATCAAACTAAAGTGAAAAGGAGACAAAATGTACCCTTGTTGAACACCAGAAGCAATGCTAAACCAATTGCTACAAGACTTACCAACTCTCACACACGACTCAGTGTTATTATAGAGATCTTTCATTAAGCTAACTAACTTGTCTAGTGTACCATATGATCTCACAATCAACCACAAATTATGACGATCAACAGAGTCGAAAGCCTCTTTGAAATCAACAAAGCTTTGCTACCAAAGGTTTTTGAAACTCTAAACATTTCTCAAGAATCTGCCTAAGTGAAAATATCTGATCTACACATCCCCTACCACTTCTGAATCCACATTGCTCATCACGCAATTGCCTGTCAACCAGATTCTTAATTCTATTATGCACAATCATGGAAAGAACTTTCCATGGAATAGAGAGTAGGCTGATACCCCTATAGTTATCACAAGAACTGCGATCACCTTTTTTGAAAACAGGGATAATAATAGCTCTAGTAAAATCCTTAGGAACCATGCCTTTATCATAAAAGATATTCAGAATTTCAGTCATCCAAGTGGTAACCGAAACATTCCCAGTTCTAAGCATTTCTGTAGTAATTTCATCTACCCCTGGGGATTTATGAAGTTTAAGGTTTGAAACAGCCAAAATAACTTCAGATTGTGTTAAAGGTCCAACATTAAAGCCACCAATACATCTATCATCATTGCAAATAATGGGAGTAGAACTAACCACATTGTTTAAAACATCACTTAAATGCTCAGCCCACCTATCCATGACAGAATCCTCCCCTTCTATAACCTTACGTTGTTTATCCTTCAATCCCTGCATACCTGCCCGTTTTTTACCACACAAAATATTAACTATCTGGTATAGCCCTCTGCTGTTGTGCTGTCTAAGTGCTTCCTCGGCTTTCTCAGTCAAGCCATCAAGCTAAAGATTCTTATCAGCTACTAATTGATCTTTTACACGTTTATTAAGTTCTCTGTAATGCTTTCTATTAGGACTAGTAGGGTATTGATTAAGGACATTCCTGCAGTTCTCTCTTTTTGAAATAAGCTCAAGTGCCTTATCACTCAAGCAATTCTGTCTCCTCTGCTCCTTTTTTCCTAAAAGCGTACTGTTAGTTTCCAAAATAGCCTGTTTAAAATGGTCCCATTCTTCCTCAACTTCAGTGGTAAGCAAACCATGACTGTCATAATGACTAAGTAGCATATTATGGTAAGCTTTTGCTATAACTGGATCTTTCAGAGCTTCTGAATTAAAGGTAAATTTTTTAACCTTACCACAACATTTCTTAAGTTTAAGTATCAAGACACTTTTAACAAGATAATGGTGAGATCAAATATCATCTCCCCTATATGACTTGATATTCCTAACAAATCCGACCCATTTGCTGTTAATTAATATACAATAAACATATTCTATAAAACATATCTATTCTGTATAAAACGTATCTTATAAAAATATTCTATTAAAATAATATATAATGAATCATATTCTTGTGCAGCCCATGCAGTCGAAATATTAGGATAATTAATCACAACACTAACTGTGTAAGGCTACAAACAAGCCTTACAAAAAAGGAGTAATTTCGCTCATTCAAAAAGTTGATTCGAAACTAAATAAATTCTAAACAAAACTAATCCGTTCATTATAATGCATTTTTAATGAAATTGTGTACAGTCTTTACAATTTGCCTAAATTTTGACATATTTTACTTTGCTTTTTACTATTTCAAACTTTAAATATTAATATTTCAGATGGAATATTTAAGCAACCTGTGTCATCGTGGATAAAACATAACGAAAAAAAGTTAAAAGGAAAATTTTCACAGTTGTTTTTATGTAATTTTTTTATCCTTTATTACCTAGATACCTACATGGCAGGATGGGCACAAATTTTTTTATCAGTATTATTTGGACACTAATATCTAACACTAACAGTATTGTTAAAAAAAAGTACATTTTCGAAAATTGTTTCACATATGAGAATTGTAACATACACTGAAGACTCACCTAATAACATATGGGTACACATTTCGGCATCACATCAGCATCACGTTGTAGCATGGACTCTACCAGGTTTTGGAAACTTTCGGGTGGTACTGCGGCCCATGGTTCCAGAACAGCTGTCTGTAAAGCACCGAGAGCTACTGGTGGTGGCTTTCGCTCTCAAATGTGCCACTTCACTTCGTTCCATAGATGCACAATAGAGTCCAAATGCGGAGAGTGACAGGGTCATTCGAGGGTTGTGAATTCATTGGAATGCAGATACAACCAGTACTTCACCAAACGGAAGCGATGAGAGGGAGAGTTGTCTTGTTGAAAGAAAGCATCTCGCTGTGGAAAATGGATGGCCATGAACGGATGTAGGTGGTTGGTGAGTGCATCAACATAGCATTGTCCGATGATGGTAGTCTCAATAGGCAAAAGGTGGCCTTGGCCCACGTACACACGTCTCAGAATATTACTCCACCACCACCGGCCTGTAACATCATTACTTGAGAGTGGGCCTCATGTGGTCTACACCACACAAGCATCCTCCTGTAGACGGAAACTTGATTCGTAGGAAAAAGCTACCCATTTCAGTCTTTCATGATCCACTGCAGCATCATACCCAAGTTATGTGCTGTTGACAAGGGGGCCCGATGTGGGCATTGGATTCCATAGCCCAGTCAAATCTCGTACATCGAATGGTCTTTGCACAAATCTTCATAGCTGCCCTATCATTGATAGCTGGCATTATCATCTGCACTGTTGACTCTGTTTTGATGTTATGATATTGGAGAGTTGCAGTCACCTCGAATATTAATGGTCTGGTTATAGCCATATTTTTCCTGCTGTCTCCAGGTTTTGCTGGTTTTCATACAGTCCTGTTAGTGCGACGGTCGCATGTGGAAGTTCCAGATGTTCTGCAGTCACGGGAAACTCCATCTTCCTCACTTCGACCATCTGCCCACGATCATACTCACTTAGGTCGACGTGTTTACCCATCTAAACAGTCGCAGGTACACTATAAAGAAGGTTGGTATCTGACTTATTTATAGCCCGCAAGGGGTTTTGGTTGGATCGCATTATTGTAGCTGGGTAAAGGAGGTTTGTATGTATTTTAAAACATCTTGACATTGTTTTATAGAATCACTCTTGTTACAAAAGTTATAAACAGATATCACTTACCATAGTCTCATCGATGACCGAACCATATTCAACGAGGGATATGTTCACGATTTGTCGAACGAATTTCCGATAATCTTCACTGGTCGGAACACGAACTGCTACGACCATGAGGGATTCGTATATCTTTCGAGCTTCCTAGAGGTAATTAAAATATTTATTCACTAAACATCAATAAGTATTTTATGCAAAGTAAGTAAACTGCTCGAGTTCTCATTTGATCATAATAGATTGCTCTAAGATTAGGTTTACCAGATGCCAGTGTTCTGAAAGGAAGACAGGAAAGAAAAAAATTGTGGACAAAAAAGGACACTCCTTCAATTTGTGAAAAATAATATTTTCCTCATTAAGTTTTATTTCAAGTACCGATTAACAGTTAGTCATAAAAAGTCATATCTTTTTATTATTCAGTACAGGTCAAAATATATCCTGCGCCAGTATTTATTCATACTTGATAAGCAATCGAGTGTTATTTGGACCTAAGTGGCATAGTGGTTAGTAAATATCTGCTCTCCCAGAAAGCAAACTTTGTGTGTTTCTATTAACTCTGACTGAGGTAGTAGTGACATCGGTTTTGATAGGCATGATCTTGTATGAGAAGGCTTTCATCGTCCTTTATGTTGCAAATAAAAAAAAAGTGCTGTGAACTTTCATAGCTTCATCTATCCGTGTGGAAAAAAAATATACAATTTTGTAAAGCACATACGTTTTACCATCTGGCATAAAAATTGCACACAGTGAGATTACAGAAAATAGTGACTTTTACAACATTAACATAATTAATTTAGCATTCACGATGTGCATTTACAGTAAATTATTTCACGGTTAACAGTATATTGCAATCATTGGTTCAAAAAATTTTGAAAAGGAAACTACAAAAAATATGAGTACCTTAATTTTAGTTTAAAACATACTATGAGTTTATACAAAAAGGAGAACATTTTATGTTTTTTTTTTCTTTTCGAAATTCCAGGAGGACGCGAGAAAAAAAAAGGGCATGTCCTCCTTTTGGAGGACATATGATAGCCCTATCTAGGATGGAATGTTCGAAATAATGTCTCTTTACAAAACTTTGAATGCATTCAAATGTTATAGAGTGGAAATTTAACTAAAGTTCGAATTACAAAATCAAGTGACATGTTTACTTGTTGGCCCCAATTTTTGCAATTTTAGTTCTAACAAACATACTGGTTAGAGAGAATCCATTTACTTTTGTAGCGGTCATAGTCATGTGTTTAACTATTGTAATTGTTAGAAAATCTGACGTGTGACCTAGTGGGAAACTTACTGTATCAAAAAAGGGTTAATGAGATAAAGATAACTTGAGTTAGATGAAAGAATGAAGCCGTGATGACAGTAGGACTTTGATCCTAGGTAGATATGCAGATTTATTTTAAAGGATTATTTAGACAGTGAATGTGTTTTGGGATAGTAATACTAGATAAGGATCTCGACTATGCTAGTATTCATATTTTATCCATTTACACCTTTCTAGAAAAAACCGTTCGTAGGATGAGAGCTATATGCAACATTGGTGTAATAACACTGGTGTATAACTTTTTATATATACACCAGTGCTGTATATATATGGAATATACTATAAGATATATAGGTTGAGATGCATTATGTAGTTTCAGGGAAATATTGCTAAATACTCGCCGCTCTCCGTGAAAGATGACTAAATTAAATACTGATTATGAGTAGAAAAATTTCTGATCTTGAAAACATGCGGGTTGACCTCGATGGAAGATTCCAATCTGTTTCCTAAAATGATTCAGTGGTATTCAAAATTAAAGATTGGCGGGGGAAAATGAAAATTGATTTTCAAATATTCTGTTTTTTTTTTTATTTTAGTTTTTTTCGCATGGGGGGGAGGAGTTCATTCTTGTACATGTTTATTATGAACAAAAGAAACAGCAAAATAAAAAAGAACTTTCAAAGAGCCATTTAAATGTCGAAATAGGGACAAAATGGCAAATATGATGACTCTGTGTCTTAGGGGCGCTACCCACACAACCACTGATAATTTATCAGTTTATTTTCATTTTAAAATGTAAACATTGCTTTAGAGAAGCAATAGTTAAAACTGACCTGGAAAATGCATACTAATTGTTAAAATTCAACTCTTATTAATCGTAAATGCTTACATTGTTTCTTGTGTCTCCATCTTGGTACCAATTGAAATCCCCAGTCGCTTGCTTGTTCTTTATGAGCTCGACACTAAGGAAGACGTAATCTCCATTTCCCATTCCTAGCGCGTAAGCTTCAAGGAGGATGTTACGGACTGTTTCACCAGCAGCAATCAAGATGAACACTAGATGAACAAAAATATCCGCATTTTAGAAAAGTAAGTTGTATTGTGTAAAACAGGATTCATACGTTCAAATGTATAATGCCGGGACACATCAAACAGTGGTTACGTGGTAGTGGCATTTTAATATGTCATACGACTTGCTTGAAATTGAGAAACTGAGTTGCATATATTTATTTGGAAATACAACTAAGTGTGTAAGGGGGACCTTTGACTTGCTTTCACGACTTTTATGCAGTGCATTTGCATAAGTAGCACATAAATAATTTCACTTCCGCAGTATGAGACTTTTATCGTATGATCCATTCGGGGGAAATGTTCATGGAAGAAATTGAGATAACGAGTAGAATCGAAGCATCGGCGGTACTATTAGGTTAAGCATCAATCACGTGTTAAATAGCAATGATATCATAGATAAGATATAAATCACATTAACTGAAGATATCAATCAACCAATGACATCTTCGATAAACTATCGTTGGTTGACTGACAAGGTTTGATAGCTCAATCAGCCAATGCTTTATGTGGTTGAGTTGAGTTGTTTTATATTTTTTACATAATGAGCTAAATGGCCAGGTCACAAGGACCCCGAAGGCTCAGAGAAAGTTAGGGAAAGAGGACCCACTAGACAGCTTTTAGGAGACAGACGGAAGAGCTCTCGTCAAGGCCATCCAAGGTGTTCTTTAACATGGCTCTCCCACAGGTGGGCCACGGCTCTACGTCCCATCCGACGAAGATGGTCTTTCAAAGCGACGAAGATGGTCTTTCAAAGGTGTCCCCTATTGACCAAGGCAGGGTGTTTTTTTTATCTTTTGCAGAGATAGATCTCAACGCTGCCATAAGTAGGACTCGAACCTGGGAACTACAGATTGAGAGCCTGGCCCGCTAACAACTGAGCTACACAAGCCCATAATGACCGATGACAAGCGTCTTACTGTCTCAATTTCTTCGCCGTATCTGTAATCCGTTTCAACACTTAATTCGTGTAAAATATTTGAGAATGTGAAGCCGGCTTAATACAGGTTAGAATTAAAAAACACTTTTATGCAAAAAAGTAACGAGAATTGGAAAAATTAATTCATATTCTTTTAACTAGTGACAAATTTGTTTGGATTTCATCATTTAGAACAAGTATTGGAAATAGGATTTCTGATACAATAAGACGAAAGTCGCATACAAGGCCAAATTATTTTCATTATCGCAATAAACATTTACTAGGATGTATTGCTAATGTATTCCTTCCGTATTAACAAAATATAAGACTAGAGGATTGCAGACCAATCTACATTTTACTATTTATTTATGAAAGTACCTTATATTCGAAGATCTTGAATTGTGATATTCTACCATTTCCAACGTAAACTGATATAGTTATCAGTCGACAATATGCCGAAAATTAATTAAAATGTAACGAAGTAAAAACAAGTTGGATTTAGTGCGCACCATAATGAGCTGAACAATAACTAAACTAGTATAACATAATTCTGGCGAATATATGGCATGCTCGTTTTCAAAGAAAATAAAGTTTTTTAAAAATTTGCTACCGGTTAAACAGTAGTATTTCAAAAATCTAAATATTAATGCATACAAGGAAAAAAAATAATTTTATCATTTATCACTTAAATGTAAAAGTTCCGTTGACTATTTTACAATACTTTTGAAAATTTTATATTTAAGCAATAACGTTTTAAAAATAAAATGCAACAGAAGGAATTTTAACCAATAGTAAGTTAATTAAAACACATAGGAATAAAAATTATAATACTATAATTATCTTCCTGTAATTTATAACGCAATTTATCTGCGTTTTTGATCTTGCTAAACACATTAAACTACCAGAATTTCTGATTTCTATCATAAGTATATCATTTGAAACATTACTTCAAGTTTTATATTATCAACAATTAGCGCCCTCTAACGATGCAAATAAAAACTTTTTGAAGAATTTGTAAAATATGAAATCATCATATTTCTTTAGTACCAATTAAGATGAAAGAAAAATTTTCCATATCTAAACACAAAAATCTGAGTTTTTTTCAAACCCCTCTAGGAGGACGTAACGCAGGGGGTGCCCTAGGGCCCGACCTCCCCCCCCCCGAAAATCCTGTCGCCTTATACGATATTATTTTAATCTTTCCCATCCATTGGAATATTTTAGTAATTGAGAAACCCTTCTCAAGTCTCATTCTCAGACACCCACTCCCACCAAAACCAAATTCTCGGAGTCTCACCGAAACTGAATTTCTCACCCCCTCATAAAACAGGTTTCTCCGATCCCCCCCACACACAACACAAAATTATCGATTCCCCCTGAAACTAAATCCTGGATACGTGCCTGGGTGAAGGATCAAATTCTTGTTGCTAATATAAAACCCCTTGATCATCATACTCCACCAATCAAGTAAAAAAATTCTAGCTGAAATCGATAGCTTGCAATATTCATTTAAATTTACAAATTTTCAAGTTTTTTCACCGTCAAAAGGCGCATTGAAATAATTAAAAAAATTGAGAGATTTGAAAAGTGTGAATCCTAATAGGTTATCAATAAATATCAAACAAAATAATTTTGAATTTATCTCTAAAAACAAAAAATGATCCATTAAAACAAAGATAAATGCGTTCCTCCTTAGGGGTGAGGGTGAAAATCGTTGTTGGTTGATAAGAACTTCGTGGCTTTCCCAATTCACCAACAAATTTCAAATTCTGAAACCATTACTTCGCTTGAAACATTCCTTTCAAAAATTTCCACTGTTAGGGAGGCTTCCCACTTACCGCTCCGCAGGGACGAGTTTTCGAAGACTGCGCATCTTCTGGAGTCGGTAGCAAGCGTCACTTCCTCTGCGCTAGCCATCGCACTTCTTCTTCTTCTTTAACATTTCTCATCATAACCTGGACCTCGTTGTAAAGTGGGCCACGGCCCTCTTATCATCAGGTCCAAATTTAGCACATGGACCTGATGATAAGAGGGCCGTGGCCCACTTTACAACACGACCGCAACTGAAGTCTCACTGTGCGGTACGGAAGCGACCGCAACTGAAGTCTCACTGTGCGGTACGGAAGCGACCGCAAGCAAAAGCCAATCAAATAGCCGCTGACGAATGACGTTGCTTGAACAGTCGAGCGAAAGTAGATAGTGACAGTTTGGAGATAATTACACTAACGGAATATCTGCGCATATAAATCGTTAACGTTAAGCGAGTTTTTCTTTTGTAACCACCCATAAAGTTCTGGAAATATGTTTAGGAGTAGGATTTTTTCTAGGAGTAGCTAAAATTTTGTAAAAATACAAAAATGCACAAAACGGTTTAAACGTATACATTTTGGCTCCTCCCCACCTTTAACAACACACTGCTGAGCATAAAGCCAAATTTTATCTTTAATAACTGTTCCACTTGATAATAAATTAAATGCAAAAAAGAAAAATCCAAAAAAAAATTAATTAAAAAAAATTAAATGAAAATTATTTACACAAAAGAATTAAGCGGAACACAAGGCAATCCATAATAACGCATATGAGTAACGTTCTGGTATGCTGATTTTAATGTATTTTCGTGCATTATTTAATTATTGTTTTCTCTAAGGTAAGCAGTATGTTTTCCTGATTACTATGCTGAATATCTGAAACTTGAAATAGATTTATAAACATTTATGCAATAGGTAAGTTGAGTTAGTTCAAATAATGCCGTACTGCATTACATGTATATGCCTAACATTCCCATCATGTCAAGATATTAATTTTTAGTGTAGAAAATAATATGAAACATAGGCAATTGGTGTGGACCTTTAGAAAATTTTCAAAAAGGAAATAATTAATCTATATTATATTACAGTAATAGTAAGTACCACTTGGATGACTGAAATTCTGAATATCTTTTATGATAAAGGCATGGTTCCTAAGGATTTTACCAGAGCTATTGTTATCCCTATTTTCAAAAAAGGTGATCGCAGTTCTTGTGATAACTATAGGGGTATCAGCCTACTCTCTGTTCCAGGTAAAGTTCTTTCCATGATTGTGCTTAATAGAATTAAGAATCTGGTTGACAGTCAATTGCGTGATGAGCAATGTGGATTCAGAAGTGGTAGGGGATGTGTGGATCAGATATTTTCACTTAGGCAGATTCTTGAGAAATGTTTAGAGTTTCAGAAAAATTTGGTTGCTAGCTTTGTTGATTTCAAAAAGGCTTTCGACTCTGTTGATCGTCATAATTTGTGTTTGATTGTGAAATCATATGGTATACCAGACAAGTTAGTTAACATTATGAAAGCTCTCTGTAATAACACTGAGTCGTGTGTGAGAGTTGGTAAGGCTTGTAGCAATTGGTTTAGCATTACTTCTGGTGTTCGACAAGGGTGCATTTTGTCTCCTTTTCTCTTTAGCTTGGTTATTGATTATGTTATGCGAAATTCACTTCAAGGGAAAGATTTTGGCCTTAAATGGGCTGGAGATACGAAAATTTCTGATCTAGATTATGCTGATGATTTAGCCCTTTTGGCAAATGATGTTGATGAGATGAACTCTTTCATTCGAGCTGTTGATGAGACTGGTAGTAGAGTAGGTTTGGTTATAAATAGAGAGAAAACTAAAGTGATGAAAATTGGTCAGGCAGGTTGTGATTCAGTTAATCTGAATGGTTGCAGTCTTGAGCAGGTGTCACAGTTTAATTATCTTGGGAGCTATGTAACAGATAATGGTGATGTACGGCATGAGATTAACAGACGAATAGGGATTGCTGCCGGGACTTTTAAGAACCTATGGAGAGTGTGGAGAAATAGGCGTATACACCTAAAGACTAAAATTAGACTGTATAATAGTTTGGTTCTTTCTAGGGTTAGTTATGGTAGTGAAACCTGGACACTTTGTAAACAAGATAACAAGAAACTAGATGCTTTTGATTCCAGATGCTTACGCAGTATCTTGGGCATTAGGTGGTTCAACTTTGTAACTAATGATGAGATTAGGCAAAGGAGTTTGCAACCTCCTTTAAGCAGCATATTGTGCAGAGAGAGACTCCGTTGGTTTGGCCATGTTGCCCGTATGAATAATTATAGATTGACGAATAGGGTTATGAACAGTGTGCCTAAAGGCCTCAGAAAGAAGGGGAGACCTAGGATGCGGTGGGCAGACAATGTCAAACAGGACCTTGTTAGAATTGGTGTGCAGTGGCCAGATGCAGTAGATGTAGCTCAGGATAGACTTGCTTGGAGAACTAAATTGCATGGTCTGGTTGGACCTCCGTAGCCCATGGCTGCTTGAGGATGATGATGATGATGATGATGATGAATCCTTTTTAAAATCCCATTTAAAATAATATAGAGGAGAAATTTCTAGGGAATAATTATATGAAAATAGAAGTGTTCTTGTTTGATCTTTACCCTTCAGTTATTTTTTCCAAACAATCTGATGGATTGTTTCCTTCAAAATAAGTTGTTTCAAAATAAGTTGACACTCCACAGCCGAAATTTCGAATTTCTACATAAAGAGGTCGCTTGCAATATTCATTTAAAGTAGTGCATTTTACAGATTTAACATTGTCTAAACATAAAAAAACTACTTGAGGATTTGAAAACGTGAATCATAATATTTCATCAGTAATTGGCGAACGATTTTTTCCAATTATCTTTTAAAGCAAAAATGCCCCCACTTTAATCAACTCATTGTTATCAATGCAAACCTCATGGCATTCCTATTCCACCACCAAAGCATATATTCATATTCATTTAAATCATCCCAGCACATATTCATATTCATTTAAAATTTTGCAGTTTTTCAAAAATTTTCATCGTTTATTAGAGAGCGGCATTAAAACTACTGGGAGATTTGAAAAAGTGCGAATCATCGTATAGTTCACCAATCTTGTCAAACCCAAAAGGAATTTTTAATTTACCTCTACAAACAAAAACAGTTGACCGTCTACAGACAAACCACAAAGTAAAAACATTAATTATTTTGAAAAACGAGCTAAGAGCAATTCTAAATGCATCTTGCCTTAATTATTAGCGCCAATCTTTCAGCTGCAGAAATTGATTTTCACAGTTTCGTGTCCTTTGTTCTAAATCGCCAAAACCTCTTTAGATAAAGAACAAAAATCAATAGTCAAAATCTCTTCAAATTCGCCAGGTATCATACACAAAAAGATTTTCTAACACTGTCAGCCTCTTGAATATTAAGGATTAAATTGCGAAAATCGCCTAATCTTTTCCTATCATTAAAAATCTCGCGATCCATTTAGTGCGATATTTTTTTTATTACTACGCTTATGATTAGCCAAGGCAAGTGATATTAACCGTTTACGAAAAAGTGAAATTTTTTGCGGGACATAACGTTTACTATAGAGTGAAATAAATGTCGGAAAGCGCGGTAGATCTCTCAGAGAAAACAAAGCACGCGTTCCAGGTTATTTGCAGCGAGAACCAATCAGCTTAGATTTTTGTTGCAAACTTGTTTAAGGCCTCGTTCACACTTACCGCTCGCCGCGTCGCAAACGCGCTGTGATGTCATTCGCATCTCTGCGCCGCTCCGAAAGCGACGACTGTAGTCTTCACACTTAAACGCGCGGTCTGCAACAAAGAACTAAGCTCATTGGTTCTCGCTGCAAACAACCTGCAACACGTGCTTTATTGTCTCTGCGAGATCTGCCGCGCTTTCGGACATTTTTTTCAATCTATAGTAAAACATTATGTCCAGGAGAAAAGTTTGATCTTTCGTAAACGTTTAATATTACTTACCCTTGCTCATCATAGGCGTATTAATGAAAAAATAACGCACTAAATGGATCGCGAGATTTTTAATGATAGAAAAAAGATTAGGCGATTTTTACAATTTAATACTTAATATTCAAGAGATTGACACTGTTACAATAACTTTTATGTGTATGACACCTACAGAATTTTAAGATATTTTGGCTATTGTTTTCTGTTGTTTATCTAAAGAACTTTTGGCAATTTAGAAAAAAGGACACGAAATTGTGGAAATCAATTTCTGCAGCTGAAAGATTGGCCCTAACAATAAGCCTAGATGCATTTAGAATTGTTCTTAGATCTTTTTTTCCAAAACAGCTAACTTTTTACTTTGCGGTCTGTCTGTAGACAGTCAACTGAAAAATTCCTTTTGAGTTTGACAAGATTGATGAACTATTACGATGATTCGCACTTTTTCAAATCATCCAAAAATTTTAAAGGCGCTCTCCAATAAACGATGGAAATTTTTGAAAACTGCAAAATTTTAAATGAATATGAAATAGGCTGGCAATTTTGGTGGAGGTATATCAATGCCATGAGATTTGCATTGATAAAAATGGGTTGATTATGGGGGGGGGGGGGGGGTTGCTTTATCATTATATTCGTTTTTTATACTTCATTTTTTCTAAAGTTTATGTATTGTTCCAGATACTATGCTGGATTCCATCAGAACCAGAGAGTGCATTATTAACATTTCTTCTTTTCATTTCCAGTAAAAATGCCTGTTAGTCAACAGACCAGTGGTTCGCGAGTTCGCAACCCAATTCTGCCAGATTTGAGATCTTTCCTCTAGTTTTGAACTAACCGTTAGTCGGAAAGAAAAACCAACGGGTTCAGGATGATCTTTTGAACCTTAAGCTGTGGGTTCACTTGCAATCTGCCATCAGACTCATTTTTATAGTAGCCTGATCTTTATCTTAATATTCAGTTTATAAATGAGATTTTATTATGGGAGGATTTAAGACAGAAGAATTTGCGGCTCATAAACAAATAACCAATATTTGAATCTGGCTCATTTCTTTCCATTTTTTAATCAAACGTTTATAAATGCGTAACTAAAGGATTTTGGAAATTCAGAGAACTCATTAAAAAGCAGATTTTTGTTTTTAATCGAGACAATCTCATGATTCCTTAAAATAATATAAATATCCATAGTAAATAGATGGTGCCATCTATAATCAGGAAATATTTTTTTTTCAATTATTGCCAATGAATAAAATGTAAATTAGGAACTCACTCAAGCTCAGGTGTTGCTAACGAAAAAAAAAACAGTCCATATAAATACACAGATTACCTTATTTACATCTGAATCATTAGAAACAATTGGAAAAATAAGTTGTCTTTCCTGATTATAGATGACACCAGGTCCACCTCACTCAGCGAAAGATATAAAGGTCACATTGAGGCAATGAATCACTGAGCCGATGGTGGTTTAGTGGTTAGAGCCATCTAGTGTGTATCTAGAGAGTCGTGGGTTCGAGTCCCGCACTGTCCCAAAAATAATTTTTTCGTATATGAATTTATTGAAATATATACGTATATTTTCAATTCATTACACATTAGAAATATATACATTTGTATTTAAGTAGAGAATTTTCCCTGCAGCTCTTTAAGTTTAGTTTTCTTCTAGTGGCTCTTCGATAAGTTTGAGTTTCAGAATAGGTTTAATCCTCCCAATCACGATAACGGATATTATAAATATAGCTTTGTTTGTTAATGTTTAAGGTAAAATTCATTTATTCCTTTTTTCCTTTATGAGTTTAGCAGCAATCACAACTACTCACGTATTTTAAACTGATCATGCAACAAGAGAAAGAATATAATCCAAATAATTTCAAACGAATTGAGATCTAAAACTATTTATTCTGTGATATAGCAATTTTAAAATAAGTTCCCTCTTAACTGACATAAGGCATGGTGGTTAAGAACATTTCGCATCCGTACTCGTATCATAAGACTATTAAAGGCTAAACGACTAAAATTCCTGCTAAGTGAAAACAACCATTCGCATCAGTATTTGTAGGATCATACTACTAACAACTCAACGATTTAAATTCCGTACGAAATGATAAGAACCATTTGTAACCATACTCCTATGATAAGACTACTAATGACTAAATGTCTAAAATCAATACTAAACTATAAGAACTATTCACAACCGCACCCATGTGATAATGTCATGCCCACGTAATTTTATTACATGGCCAAGACTTCATGGACTTCGGGACGACATTAGATTAGGCTTCATTTTAATAGTGACATTTACGACTGCCTCCATTTTTGTGTCCAGATCAACGAAGAGGAACTCGACCGCAGGATCCAAACTTTCCAGATTGAGCCTGGAACCCCAGATGGCAGAGGAACTACGTGACATGCCTGGTAAACAACGTTGGCCGGAGGGTAGCTGAGATTCGCACCTCGGCTACTCTGGCCAATCCCGTACAGCCAAGCATGAGCGTAGGTGACCTCCACAAGGGGGGGGGGCAACGAAAAAGTACAAAAAAGAACTTGGAGAAAACCAAAACATTCTCTTCTTGTCGTCCGGGTTGTGGTCGACAGCAATGATCCTCTCCAGCTAGCAGAGCCCCGAAGTGAGAACAGTGTATGTGCAGGGGAAGCGCTAGGCAGCCTGGGCTCCCAGCAAATTGGAGTGCAGCGGCCCAGGGATTGCCTTCCCGAGGGACTCCTGACATGACTTGACAAGGTAAGGGAGCACTTTAATGAAACTGGCTCGCTTTTCTTTTGCATTTGAATGTATTTCTGTGAACGGCCGTCACGGTGACCAGAGAAGAACCGTCTTAACTGTTAAGGACTGTTAGAGTCACGAGCAAGTAGCTCTTCATCATGAACTGTTGATTAATAAACTTACAAAGTTCCCTTAATTGGAAAGGGCCATGCTAGAGGCATTGTTGAATCTGTCGCAAAAGTCGGAACTACATATATGTAGAATGTTTGAAAGTAATTTTGTTAATAAATGTGTATTTTATTGTTAACTGAAAAATTATCCCAGTTCTCATTATTGCAAATGTCTGTTAATATGGTCGTGGGTCCAGGAATTTGCCTTGATTTTTTCAGCAATGAACGCATCACGGCCTAAAGGTTGTGCCTCCCTAAAAATACTCTAGGGGAGGTCATAACAATAAGACTACTAATGACTAAATGAATACAATCCGTAATCGTTCAATCGTTAGTAGTCTGATTGTACAAGTACGGATGCGAATGGTCATTATCGTTTAGTAGGGATTTGAGTCGTTTAGTCTTTAATAGGCTTATGATACGAGTATGAATACAAAATGTTCTTAGTCAATGATAAGAACCATTCGTGTCATACCATATTGCTATGATAAGACTACAAATAACTAAATGACTAAATTCTGAACTAAACCATAAGGACCATTTCATATGTACTCTTATGATAAGACTGCTAAAGATTAAATGACTAAAATCCATTTCTAAAAATTAAGAACTATTTGTAACCGTACTCATATGATAATACTACAAAGGACTGAACGACTAAAATTTGTACTAAACGACAGGAACCATTTGTGTCCATACTCGTATGATAAGAATACTAACGCCTAAACGACAAAAAACTGTAATAAACGATAAAGGCCATTTGTATCCATACTGGTATGATAAAGCTATTAACAACTAAATGACTAAAATCTATACTAAATGATAAAAATATTCGTAACCATGCTTGTATGATATCACTACTTACAATAAAAACCAATACTAAAAGATAAATCCGTATGATAAGATTACTAATGACTAAAGGAATATTTGAACTAAACAATAATAACTATTTATAAGCGAATTCATATGATAAGACTGTTAACGACAAAACGACTAAAATCCGTACTAAACGATAAGAACCCTCCGTAGACATACTCCTATTATGAGACTACTAATAACTAAATGCTAAAATCCGTACTAAATGAAATCATAAAATTACTAAAGACTAAAACGACGAAAACTCCTAGTAAATGAAAAGAACCATTTTTATTCGTTGCGAATGATATGACTATTAACGACTAAAATCAATACTAAATGGGAAGAGTTATTCATTACTATACCAGTATGATAAAATTACTAATAATCGGTAGGATAAGACTACTGATGACAAGATTAATAAAATCTATACTAAACAATAAGAACTATTCCTAACTCCTATTAAATTATGATAAGACTACTAACGAAAAAATCGTATGATAAGACGTATGATAAGACTACTAACGAAAAAAAAATCGATATTAAATGATAAATCTGCATGATAAGACTACTAATGACTAAACGACTAAAATCCATACTAAACGACAAGAGCTATTCGTAATCACGCTTGTATGATAAGATTACTTATAACAAAAATCAGTACTAAACGAAAAATCTCTATGATAACACTACTAATGAATAAATAAATAAAATCTGTACCAAATAACAAGAACTATTCTTAACTGTACTAGTATGATAAGACTATTAACGTTAAGCGACTAAAAACCGTACTAAACAATAAGAACCATTAATGTCCTTACTCCTATTAGGAGACTACTAATAACTAAATGCTAAACTCCGTAGTAAATGAAACAACCATTCGTATCGCTACTCATATGATGACACTACTAAAAACTAAACGACGAAAATGCCTACTAAATGAAAAGCAGCATTTCTAACCGTACGCGTCTGATAAGATTACTAACGACTTAAATCCATACTAAACGATAAGTATCATTCGTATCCGTACTGGTATGATAAAACTACTAATGATAAACGACTAAAATCCATACTAAACGACAAGAACTATTCGTAACCGTGCTTGTATGACAAGACTAACAGAAATAAATACTAAATTATAAGTCCGTATGAGAAGACTACTAATGACTAGATGAATAAAATCTGTACTAAACGAAAAGAACTATTCCTAACTGTACTCGTATAATAAGACTACTAACGAAAAAAAAAACAAATTTAATGATAAATCCGTATGATAAGATTAGATGATCTGCACTAAATGATAAGAACTATTCATATGATAAAACTGCTAACGACTAAATGACTAAACTCTGTACTAAGGTATAAGAACCATTCGTATCGTATTCATGTGATAAAACTACTAACGACTAAATGCTAAAATCCATACCAAACAACCATTCGTATCCGTACTCATATGATAAGATGACTAAAGACTGAAACGACGAAAATTCCTACTAAAGTAGTCTAACCGCATTCATATGAGGAAGACTACTAACAAATAAAATCAATAGTAAACAATAAGAACTATTCAACTATTAACCTGTGTGATAAGATTACTAATGCCTAAACGACTAAAATCAGTACTGAACGATAAGGACCTTTCATATGCGTACTGGTATTTCGAGCCCCGGGTAAGGCATGGATGTGTGTGTCGTTTTTCTGCTGAGGTCCTGCCATCCTCACAGATCTTCTACTATGGCATATAAACTGACAGACTTCTGTCAGACCTCTGTGGCAAACAGTTGCTTGAGGGGGTATTTATTTATTTTTATTATTATAGTAGGACTACTGAAGACTAAACATCCATACTAAACGATAAGAACTATTCGTAACCATGCTCGCATGATAAGACTATTAAAACCAAAAATCAATACTAAACGATAAATCGGTAGGATAAGACTACTGATGACAAGATTAATAAAATCTATACTAAACAATAAGAACTATTCCTAACTCCTATTAGATTATGATAAGACTACTAACGAAAAAATCGTATGATAAGACGTATGATAAGAATACTAACGAAAAAAAAAATCAATATTAAATGATAAATCTGCATGATAAGACTATTAATGACTAAATGAATAAAATCTGTACTAAATGATAAGAACTACTCATCAATGTATTCCTATGATAAGACTGTTAACGATTAAATGACTAAACTTTGTGCAATAGGATAAGAACCATTCGTATTCGTACTCATATGATAAAATTACTAATAACTAAATGAATGAAATCTGTACTAAACGACAAGAGCTATTAGTTTTTATACTCGTATGATGAGACTACTAATGACTAAACGACTAAAATCGATACTTAATTATAAGAATCATTGGTATCCTTCCGCCTATTATGAGACTACTAACGGCTAAATGTTAAAATACGTACAAAATGAAAACAACCATTCATCTCTGTACTTATAAGATAAGACAACTAAAGACTAAAACGACGAAAATTCCTATTAAAGGGAAAGCATCATTTCTAGTCGTACTCGTATGATAAGACTACTAATCACTAAAATCAATACTAAGCGATATGAACCATTAATTACTGTACTGGCGAAATAAGACTACTAACGACTAAAAGACTAAATTCGGATAAACAATAAGAACTATTCATAACCGCACTTGTCTGATAAGACTACTAAAGCCTAAAAGAATAAAATCCATACTAAACGATTCCTAACCATGCTCGTATGATAAGATTACTAACAACAAAAATCAATACTATACGTTAAATCCATACGATAAGAATACTAAATACTAAATGAATAAAACCTGTACTAAACGATAAGAACTACTCCTAACTCTACTCATATGATAAGACTACTAAAGAAAAAAAAATCGATATTAAATGATAAATCCGTGTGATAACACTACTAATGGCTAAAAGAATAAAATCTGTACACCTCAAACAAGAACTATTCCTAAATGTATTCGTATGATAAGACTGCTAACGACTAAACAACTAAAATCCTTACTAAGCGGCAAGAACCATTAGTCTGGTACCATATTCTTATGATAAGGCTATTAACGACTAAATGACTAAAATCTGTAGTAAGCTATACGAATTATTCGTAACCATACTCATAAGGTAAGATTTCTAAAGATTAAATGAATAAAATCTGTACTAATGGATAAGAAGTATTGGTAATCATACTCGTATAGATTGCTGACGACTAAATGACTAAAATCCTCACTAAATGATAAGAATCATTTCTAACCGTAGTACTATGATAAGACTAGCAGCTAAATGATAAAATGAATTGACTGAGAATCCATGATGCTTTTAGTTTAAAAATGGTTAGTCTGACAAATTAAAATTTGCCTTTTTTTTACTTTACACTCTATCCTGTAAGAATCCTAACGGTAGTTGCAAGTTTAATGTGAGAAAATATAAAAATATATTCACCTCTAGATTTTCTTCCAGCAGATATCAAAAAGCGTCTATAAGATATATTAAAATTGTTTCGATGAAAATAGTAATTTTCTTTCTCGAAATCATACGCAGCTTCTCTCTTGAAGGCCCTTTCGATACTTTGCGCCATTAACACTTCACGGAGATCAGTTTCATCCACTAACAATGCGATTTGTCTCCATTGAAACTTTCTGAGGATCGTCAGCAAGAAATTGCTAACTCTGTCGAGGGAAAAAGAAAGACGGGTCAGAGTGGAAAAAAGGGCCTTGTCTAAGAAATTGTCGTCGATTCCACCTGCGGTGTATACGGGAAGGTTCCAGTAGGAAGCCATGCGACCTACTTGATCCAAGGCGAAAGTGCATCCTGGACCTATAAATGCACTCACCTTCCTTAGGTAAAATTCTTCAGCTGCAAATGCTCCGGCGAAAGTTTCAAGACAGTTTTTGGAAGTATTGCGGAAAACAATTTGGAATTGAATATGAGGATACAATGCGGATACTTCCTGAATCGCCAAAGTGATACCAGAGGTGACTACTTCGTAGCTGTACGAAAGTTCAGGATGATCCACAAATATCCCAACCACTACAGCATGATATTGATATGAGTCGGCAGTTGTCGTTACATCTTCTGCGGTTGTTGCTACTAATATCATTCCTAATAAGGCTAAAGCCACGTGAACATTCTCCATAGTTGGGAGAAAAAAATTATATTGCCTCCTTCAGGTGTAAGGGATTGTAAATTACACATCCGTTAAGTTTTCGAACTTTATGTACTTCTCGCAAACGCACATTTAAATGAAAAAAACGTATTGAACAATAAAATGAAAGGTGGCATCTTCAGGTACTTCAGAACAGAGGTAGTCAGATATAATTTTTAATCCAAAAGAAAGGCTACAACGATTAATGAGCATCACTGAGTGAAAGGGAAGAGTGGAAGAAAACACTTAATCTTTCAGACAGAGTAATACGCGTAATAAATTATGCAGAACTACGTTCTTTCTTGGGAGGAAAGCAACAGTAGTAAAGAGAAGAAGTCGACACCGAGCAGCAATGGATGTAGCTTTTCGGAGACACGCTTACGTCGCAGAATTCCATCCAATCAACAACCTCGCTTCTCGTGAAGTGAAGGACTCAGCGAATGGACGGCAAACAAAAAAAGGGAACGTCTTCCGACAGCCAATTCTGACTCCTCTCATCACGTGGTTACTGTTTGCTAAGTATACATTTCCGCTAGTTGCTGCTCTCAGAAACTGCACAGCTCTTGAGAATATTACGTTTTTCGTATTGAGGTAAAACACCTATGATAGTAAGCGAAAATATTAAGCGATCTAAATTTATCTACCTAAGGGTAATGTTTATAGCTGTTGTAAATCTGATTTATTCGCTTTTCTTCTATTTAAGTCTGTTAGTTAGCGGTTAAATATTAATAGAAATGAAGCGAGACACTGAAATATATACCTCAGCGCCATATTATTAGGTACAGTTCCATGTTGTGTCATTAGTAGCTCAAATACAAATGGTAACATCTTAAATAAGCTTCCTTCGAAAAAATGTGGCTGAAGATAATTTAAAGATCTCAATCAAATCTACATCAATCTCGATTTCCAACAACATTCGTTCGGTTTTTAGAGAGTTACGGAAATCACAATATTTGTCACATATCAGCAATAACAGTTTAAATAAATGATTTGAAAAGTTAATATGCAAAAGTTAATATGTTAAAACGAAAGCAATAACAGTTATACTAAACTTTATCAAGAATTGCAAGAATATTTTTAGCAATTCGAGCTAGTTATGAAATGTTTCATCATCCTTAACGCTTTAAATACTGAATATGCAATATTGTGATCGAGATTTAAGTTGATTGGATTCAAATCTTTATTTTCAGTCATGTTTTCGCTCAAATTTTAAGGAATTGAGCTCTGAATCTGACTACCTGTTGATATAACATGGTAAATAAAAACATGCTAAATAAAAAAAGATACTGCACAAGAATTTAATTTTTAATTCCAATTTCTTCAACGTTTATGGACACTGAAAGAAAGCATTTTCGTATCGTGCCAAAAATTGAAACTTTTTTAGAAATCGTGTATCATTTAATTTTTGGCATCTTTATTTCTGAGTTTCTTTTTTGTTTCCCAATTTCTTTGTTTCATTAAGAATCGTTCCCCAATTCACGCTATCCCTTTTACATAGTTTTCTAAAAGGACTGAAATTACGCGCACAAAGTACAGACTAAATTAAAGGAAACAACAATTTCTTTGTATTTCTCTTAGGTATGTAAAGACACACATATACAGATAGAAATGCTCACTTTAATAATATTCCTTTTCTTTAATCATTTTAACTTTTGCGACCACATTTTGTCTGGAAATCCCATTAAAATAAAATGAAATATTTTTGAAATTATATACAATGTAAAACGAAGAACTTTAACATAGCAATATTTGTGTCACTAATCACTTTGTTTGCGATTAACGCGTCAACGTCGATATCGTTCACATAAGCGCAATTATTTAGCCATTTGATCCCGTTTTCAAACAAATCATGCTCTTATTTTCACTTAATTGCCTGTCCGTCGGTAAAACACTTCTTTGAAATTTAAGGCTTCTGAGATAAATGGAATTTGTTTGATAATATTTACCAAAATTTCACATTTTAAAAATCTTCCAACAGGTTAAGCTTGAGCTGTTAAAAAGTACCTAAAGTTTGTAAAGTGACACAGTCTATTTTGCTGTAAACTTCGGGTTTAGCTTCTAGAGCATGATGAAGATTTTTACATATTTTAAGAAGAGGAACAAGTTTTTGCTTTTATTTTATGAAAGAATAAACATTCCATATTCGCCAGTAGCGTTCACTCTGTGAGTCACTTGCACTTAACTTATTATGTGTGAGTGCGTTTGTATTCCAAACCTATGCTTATTTAACTCATGCAATAGCTGAGTAAGGAAGCTTTTCTGTGGGATCATACGTAAATCCATGTAAACCCGCGGGTCCTGAGCATTTAATCGACAGATACCTAATATGCTGAAATGTATAAAATTCAGGAAATTGACATGCTCGGTGGTCGCTTCACCAGACTGTGCAAGTTATGTACAAAGACATATTTGCAATGACAGTATAAATTACAAGGTCGGCCTTTCACTAAAGTCTCGCTCTTGCTACCGACGAAGAGCTTAACAGCAGACTACCTCGCTTAGTCGCACGTAAATCTCGGCCAAAACAATGTCCCACCGGCAGGGAAATATCCCAGGCAGAAAGACACAGGAAAAAAAATTTTTTCCTCGCGCCTTGTCTCTGGTGGTCACGTGAGACTTTTTTCACGTAAAAGAGCTAATAGTGAGAAATATGTCGATACCACTACCTATCAATGTACGATTTTCCTCTTATTAAAATATGTAAAAATCTTCATCATGCTCTAGAAGCTAAGTTTACACCGTTCCATTCGGTCCGAAGGCTCTATGCTTGGGGTGGGGTGAGATTTGCTCCATCTGACCGTTACAATGTTTGCAGGCGTTTGTACCCAAAACCTGTGCTTATTTTACTTTTTGTAACCTCCGAGTATTTTTCTGCACGATTTCACTATCGAGATTTTGATTTCAGCAGTTTATTTTTCTCTTATAGTGCCGCCATTCTTTGCAGTTCATTCAATTTCAGATGAAGTGTTCAAAAGTCCAGCTTCATCCAGATGGAAAATGAAAGTTTTATACAGTACACTGGTCTCCATAAATTAAGGAAAACTAAAAAAATTATGATACACAGAAAACTATATGAATGATTTTAATGAAATTTGCTGAAAACATGAATTACAATGCTAGTTTCAAAATGGCATAAAATATTTCACACTAGAAACATTTTTCGTCAAAAAATAACACAGGAACCTGTCCAAAAATGAGGTATCAGAGTGAAATGAGCAAAGTTCTTTAATAAGGAGTATGGTCAGCGCTTACAGCAATGCAGGTACGACAGCAATGTTTCATCCTGTTTATGATGTTGTGAATCAGTTCAGTAGGGAATGGTGTTGAAACCCAGTTTTTAAAAACCGAGTTTCAACCAGTTTTTATAATTTCCCCAAAAATCGAAAATCGAAAATTGATTTTATATTTCACTACAATAATGTTGAATTTTTTTATAAATGTTTTTTATAGAAAAAGAGAGAGAGAAGGAGAAAGAAAAAAAAATAAAAAATGAACACATTTCAAGGTCATTTAAATAATGAACGAACGCATACTTAAAATTTTTTCCGTTCCAATTTTATACCATCCCGCAGCTGAATGTTTAGCACGCTTAGCAACTGATCAAATGGACCTGGGTTCGAGCCCCAGATAAGGCATGGATGTATGTGTCATTTATCTGCTGAGGTCCTGCCATCCTCTCAGACCTTCTATTATGACATATTTGTGTTAAACCCGGTTTTTAAAATTTCCCCAAAAAACTAAAAATAATTTTTTTATTGATTTTTCATTTGACTACAGCAATGTGGATTTTTTTACGCTTTTTATAGAAAGAGAGAGAGAAGGAGAAAGAAAAAAAAATGAAAAATTGACACATTTCAAGGTCATTCAAATAATGAACGAACGCATACATAAAAAAATTTTCCGTTCCAATTTTATATACCGTATACAGGTAACCCCGTTCATCGCGACCTCGGCGAGTGCGGATTCGTTATATCGCGATCTTTTTTTTTCTCGGCACTTGTGTGGCTTTGAAACATGCGAGGAAAAGTCAAAATGAATTGTTGCACGTGCGTGCTAACTTTCTTTCTCGCTCAATCACATCATACACGTGACATAACTTAAAGTTACGAGCGTGGGCGAGACAAAAGAACGCCGTACGCCGTACGCCGGTGCCTGGTACAGTTGAGTCAGTGCATCATTTGGGTCTATCCTTCAGTGGAATCTTAGCTGCAGTGTCAAACGCACGCTAATTAAATTGACTACATATTTTTTTTTATCCCTTCGTAATTTTTTAAATGTCAAAAAGACAATGTGAAAAATCGGTTAAGAAAACTCGCAATGTAGTGACTGTAGAAAAGAAACTAAAAATTATAGAAAGGATAGAAAGTGGTGGTAAATTTACAGTTGTAGGAAGGGATTTGAAATTGCCTGAGTCTACAGTGCGATCAATTGTGCAACAAAAAGACAAAATTAAAAAGACTGGCGAAAGTGTTACTCCAATTACAGAGACGAAAGTTTCACGAACCAGAAATTTTTGGATGACAGAAATGGAAAATTTATTAAACAAAGGGATAGAGGACCTAAATCAACACCACATGCCTGTGAGTACCCAAATCATAATAGATAAATCAGTCTTGGGATCATTTAAAATCTCAACATGGAGGAGAAATTTTTAAAGCAAGCAATGGTTGGTTTGATCGGTTTAGAAAACGATAAAACTTGCATAGCCTTAAAATGATTGGCGAATCGGCTAGTGCAGACGTAGAATCAGCTGAAAAATATCCAATGGAGTTCCGTGAAATTGTGGAAAGGGGAAATTATCCACCAAATTTCATTTTGAACGTAGATGAGACGGGACTCTATTGGAAACGAATGCCAACACGTACGTTTATTTCCATAGAGGATCTTCTGGATTTAAAGCAGCAGAGGATCGTCTAACTATTCTTCTCGGCGGAAATGCATCCGGAGAATTAAAATTAAAACCATTGTTGATTTATCAATCAGAAACTCCTCGTGCCATGAAAGAATATTCTAAAAACAATTTACCAGTTTTTTGGCGAAATAACCCTAAAGCTTGGATGACACAAAATTTATTTATGGACTGGTTTAAAACTTGTTTCTGCCCAGCAATAAAAAAATATTGCGAGGATATTGGAGTTGAACTTCGAGCTCTTTTGGTGTTGGACAATGCGCCGGGACATCCTGTGGAACTAGAGACCCTGTGCACTGATTTTCCCGTTGAAGTGGTATTCTTACCTCCGAATACCACTTCCATCTTACAGCCTATGGATCAAGGCGCAATAGCAGCATTCAAAGCCTATTATTTAAGAAAAACGATGCGCCAACTCGTTGAAGAAACTGATGGAGGTGGTAGAGATGCCATGCGGGTTTGGGGAAACAATTTAATATTATGAAAGCTATCAGAAACATCGACGAAGCGTGGAATGAAGTCACCCAGTCGTGTATGAAGGGTGTTTGGAAAAGGTTGCTCAGAGAAATTGTTGATCACATTAATTACGAAAATGATATTCAAAATGTCATCGAAGAGATTACTCTTATAGCAACTTCCGGAGGCATCGAAGGTGTTGATGTAGATGATATTCATACTTTGTTAGAATCACACGGCGAACCCTTAACTAATGAAGAGCTGCAGGAAATGGACTGCCATACTATGTCCCAAGAAAATGACGTCTCGGAACCTGTTCCCGTGCGAAAGTTAAGTGTCAAAATCATTGAAAAGGCCCTTTCTCTTCACAATCAATGCATGGAGTTGTCAGAAGAAAACGACGGAGATTACGAGCGAGTGAGTGCTGTAAAGCGTGGTTGTAACAGATTATTTGACAGTTATCGCAAATTTTGCATAATAAACGTAGAGAGGCCAAACAAGGGAATCTAGATTACTTTTTGCAACGTGGAACAAAATGAATGAATTATGAATTATGTTATGTACGACATTTTTTTGTTAATAATAATATTTATTTTACTAATAAAGTGTTTTTTCGAATTTTAAAATGATTTTTTTTTAAATCTCCCGTTGTTCGCGAAATTTCGCTCATCGCGACCATGCCCAGAATGTATCCTTCGCGATGAACGGGGGTGAGACAAGAAAGGACTACGTGAACAAGTCATCATTTTATAAAACAGTTGCAATGGTAATAGTTTTATGTTTTAAATCATTATCATCATCATCATGCAGCCATGGGCCATAGAATTCCAACCAGACCGCGCAATTTAATTCTACAAACATGTCTGTTCTGAGCTAGTAGTATCAACTACTCTATAGAAGGGGAGTGGAAAAGTTCCTTCAACCTTCCCCTGCGTGCTCGCTGGATGCTTTCTGTTGCTAGGTTTCCTACTTTTTAGGAGGGGCGTGTCCGAAATGACGTCATCGCTGTGTGTTCGCTGGAAGCTTGAGGGGCCATGACTACAGACTTTTTTCCGCAGTGTTGTTTATATCCC
This sequence comes from Ryuthela nishihirai, assembly GCA_038380435.1. Taxonomy (NCBI): domain Eukaryota; kingdom Metazoa; phylum Arthropoda; class Arachnida; order Araneae; family Heptathelidae; genus Ryuthela; species Ryuthela nishihirai. The sequence goes on along the minus strand of JAWZYU010000001.1, from coordinate 15,624,913 downwards.
CATTTCCCCCAGTGGTGTCCTAACTTCGTTTAAACTGTCGGTGTAGAGTTCGACATCCTAGGATGTGGGTAAGAATTTTATTGGTAGCCCCTCCGTTTCCCTTTCACTACCGCTGGAGAGAAGTTCTGCAAACCTCTAAGTTTCTGTTGCTAGGTTGCCCTCCAGTGGCGTCCTAACTTGGATCCAACTGTTGGTGAAGAGTTCGTCATTATAGTATGGTGTGTCCGAAATGACGTCATCGCTGGATGATTTCTGTTGCTAGGTTTCCCTTTAGTGGCAACCTAGGATAGGGCTACGAAATTTATTAGTTGACTTTTTAGAAGGGGTGTGTCCAATGTGACGAAATCGCTCTGTCTTTGGAGGATGCCAGGTTTCTCCCCATTTCTCCCATTGGTGTCCTAACTTGGAATCCACTGTCGGTGAAGAATTCTTCATCCTAGGACAGGTCTACGAATTTTATTGGTTGACCCACTTTGCTCCCTGCTACCTGCAGTAAGGGTTGCGTTGTTCAAGTCGAGAACGTGAGAATAAGCACGACAGAAGCCACGTAACAGGAGGAATGTGTCTCTGAATAGCCTGGTCACCCACGTTTAGAAAATGTACGGTTGCCGTTCCCTAACGCTAAAGGGATGTGTGACAGAAAGCTTGTTTTAAGAGGGATGAAACATTATCCACTATGGTCGAGTTGCTTTTTGGGAGGTCCTGTCATGATAATAGGCCGAGCGCATTGACAGTTACTTAGCTAGGAGAGTGGGCCAATGCCTTCGAGGGTTCCGCTGCTTAGCGGGGAGAATGCGTCCCTTCACCCGCCTTACACTTGCAAACAAGCGGGTGCAATGAGAAAGACGGCGTGGAAATACAGCAGTTATTCGAAAAGCGGGAAACAGGATTGTAACGAAGCACTAGCAGTAGGTAAGACCCGAGACCTCGAAAGGGAACTGCCTTCACTTAACGCAGACCAAGTGACAGACACATCAACAAATTTCAAAATAAATTTAAAACATTAGAAAAGGAAATTTTATATAACTCAAGACGATGAAAGTTTTTATTAAATTTGAAACAAACATATAGAATAAAAGTGGAATATACTTACGCGTTTTACGAAAAATTAATTTGTAATCATGATTTTAGAGCGATTAACAGGTTTTATGGTTTACATAATGCTTCAAAAGAGGTGCAAAAGTCTAATTAAAACATAAAAAGTGGAAACGTTTAACCAGTAAAATACAAATGAAGTATTGGGTATATAAAAATGCAAGAAATCAAATGTCAAAATATCCAGTTTAAAAACAGTCATTGGAAAAAGTATCCTCCTGGATGGTAAGCAAAATAAAAACTAATTTCGAGATTAAAAGAAGAACGCTCAAGTAAAATATGTTTAATGGTGTCATACTTAGGACCCCGATGCAATAAACGAATGACCGGAAACAACTCCCTTCTGGCGGAAACAGAAAGATTTCAAATTTATTTCACACTTTTGATACATTACAGGCATGTAATTTAAAACTTATAATAACAAAGGAATAAAGGTTTTTCCAAAGTAAATAGACAATTTTTAAAGTGTAAAATACAAAACTCCACAGGAGCCAAAACGCATTTGTGGAGATATTAAGAAACCATAAAGTATTGTAAAGCAACAATGCCAGCTTATTTAACACTGACATATAACAAACCCGTTAACAATATGACTAAAAAAGTATATTTAGACACTATAATCATGCAAGGCATATTCACTATAACAAATTTTCTACATTTTGCTCGAGTATCCATTTCAAAATTAATTTTTTAAAAAGATTTCTTTCATTCTTTATGTCTTATTGTTATGTTATTTATGAGGTTTGACAATAATCTCAAAACGTATTGATTATGGTGTTAATAAAACTCATTTTTCCCCCACTGTCACGTACATTACGTTGGACAATAGAGAGTTCTACATTTTAAAAGACTAATTGATATTTCCGCCAGAATTATTCCTCAAGAGACCAGTGCATAGGGGTAAATTTTGATTGATATTTCGCAGGGAAGACAAATAGGTATTTCCCTGTAACACACCTCCCAGGGGCTAAAAAATCTTTCTCAAACAGTATGACTTTGATGTAGGTTCCTGTATCGAAGACGGAGTGCTTTCTTTCTTTCTCTGCAACGGTTTTTTTTTCTTTCTCTGCAACGCACCACCCCATGGGGCTAAAGACTCTTTCTCAAGCAGTATTACTTTTCCGCAATGCTCCAACCCATTTGCATTCGCAGCGTGTTTTTCACGGATCGCTATCTCGATAGATTTAAATGCGTCAATGGAGTGCACACCTCTTTGTACGAAATCGTTTATAATATAACCTCTAAAGTTGAACTGAAAACAGCGAAGGGTCTCTCATTAAATATTTAGACGATAATACACTCTCTGATCGTTAAAATCAAACGTTACGAAGGAAATTAATATACTGTCAGGTGTTTGGGATCTACTAACACGGTGTAAAATACGTTTACCTACTAACAGCTCAATCAGGAAAAGACATAATTATTCGATGTAACGATTTTGGAAAATAATCGAGGATTTTGCACTGCGCTGGAAAGTGTAGTTTAAGATTTCCTTTTTATTGTGTTGGAATTGTAGAGACCAATTTTCACAAAATGAGCTCTGAGAGCAAAAATCGATGGAAATGTCACAGGTGTAGGGCAGATTCTACAGGGAAAGGGAAGAGAGGTGAAGCGAGTGTTGGCCCAAGTGGTTCACGTGACACTGTGACATCGAAAGAGCCAGAAGATAGAGCCATGTCTGTTGAAATGATTCAACACATTGAGGAAATGTTCAGTAAACAGATGACCGATCTTAGGAAAGACATGATAGAAATAAATGACAGGTCCAAAAAAGAATTATTAAAAGAACTGGAGGAATGTAAAAAATGCACTACCTATTGTTCTGATAAATTAGATGATTTTTTGAGAATTTTGACTGAGTTAACTAAACAAATTAAAGATGTCCAACAACAAAATGAAAAACTTATGACTGAAAATCAAACTTTGCAGAAATAAATTAAGGGATTAAAAGGGAAAATGAATGATTTAAAGCAAAACAGTAGGAATTGTAATTTAGAGATAGTGGGAGTTCCTGAAACAATGAATGAAAATGTGAAGGAGATAGTTACTCATATCGCAAGTGTATTAAATGTACAGGATGAAGATATGAATATACAGGCTGTTCATAGAGTGCCAACAAAAAATAAACAAAAAATTAAACCAATTATTGTCCAACTGGCTACGAGAAAAATGAAAGAAAATTGGATCAAGTGTTGGAAATTAAAGAAGACATTATTCACTAAGGAAATACATGAGGGACTGCCTGATGGTAGAGTTACGTAAATGATCATCTAACACAAGAAAACAAGCAGCTACTGTATGAATTAAAGAAATTACAGAGGGAAAAAGATTTTAAGTTTGTATGGGTCAAGGACAAAACTTTACGTAAGGAAAACTGAAACATCCAGGGTGCTAAGGATTAGGGATAGTGATGATTTAAATCTGTTAATGGATTAGTGAAATGGAAAATAAAACGATGAGTAACAATAATGTTTCTGGTACTGAGATGCTGAACAATGGCAATGACATGGAAACAATTCCTGTTTTTGATTATTGTAATTTGGATGAAATATACAGGGTCTGTGAAATAGATAGTGACAATGTTTATGATAGGAATTTGTATAAATGGCCTGGGGGTATAAATGTTATTATGGGTAACATCAGAAGTTTGCGGAGGAATTTTGATCATTTTTTACTTTACTTAAATTTAATAGAACTTAAACCTGATATAATTGTTTTAACAGAGATATGGATTGGTGATGATGAAATACAATTGTATACAATACCTAATTATAAAGTTTATTATAAATGCCAAAATGAAAGTAGATCAGGTGGAGTGATTGTGTTTGTTAAACAATGCATAACAGTGTATGGATTTAATAATGCGTTTGTTACTGCCAATATGGTAGAAATTTCTTTTAAACTAAATAATATAACATTTCTCCTACTGGCGTTTTACAGGTTACATTCATATACAAAACAAAATCTTGTTACAGAACTAGGAAATAAATTAGAAACTATAAATAATAATAATGTTTTCATAATAGGTGATATGAATATTAATCTAAAAGGAAATGATAAAATTAAACATGAATATTTACAGCTGATTAAGTCAAATGGTTTTATTGTGTGTCATGGAGCGATCACTAGAGAGGAAGCAAAAACATGTTTGGACCATGTATTTGTAAGAAGTACTATCCAAAATAATTTAACTACTTATATTATTAAACTTAATATTACCGATCATTATTTTATAGGCATAAATTTCCAGTTAGAATTGAACAGAAATCGGGAAAAAATCAATACAATACGTAAGATAAATGTGGACAAGTTAAAAGAATCTTTGAAGGATAAAGACTGGAATGAAATTAAAATGGGAAATGATGTAAATGCTTCTTTTAGGTTATTTTATTGAAATTGCAGGATATGATAGAGTTATCAAAAGAAACTATATATTTAAAGAATAGAGAAAAGAGGTTGAAACCATGGATAACAAATGCTCTTTTAAATTCTATTAAAAAGAAAAATAAGTTATATAAGTTGAGTAAAAATCAACCATTTAATACAAACCTAAATAATTATTTTAGAAAATACAGAAACTTAATATTGAAATTAATCAAAGAAGCAAAGTCAAAATATTACATTGCAAAATTTTTAGATAGTGACGGTGATACTAAACAATATTGGAAAATTATAAATGATTTGTCTGGTAGACAGCAAAAGAACTTAATGTCCCCTTCAGAAATAAAAATAAATGATATTATTTATTCTTTTAATGAAAATCCTGCGTTGTTTATTGATAAATTTAATACCTATTATACAGAAATTGTTGGTAATCTTGTAAAGGAAATTCCTGATTATGCTGATAATGAAAGTCATAAATCGATTTCATCTCAAAATTCTATTTTTATTGATTATATATCAGAGAATGAGATTTTTGCAGTTATTGCATCATTAAAATTAGGAAAAGCAGTTGGAAGTGATCAGATATCTGTGGAGACACTAAAAGAGATAAAAAGTTATATTGTCGATATATTATTTTATTATTATATATTATATATATTATATATATTATTTTATTACATAATATATTATTTTATTATTATATTATGTTACCTATTTAACTTATCGTTATCATCTGGATGTTTTCCCTCGATTTTGAAAGATTCAACCGTTGTCCCAATATATAAAGGAGGTGAATATTTAGATATCGCAAATTACAGACCGATATCCTTGCTCTCAGTTTTTTCAAAGATTTTCGAAAAGTTACTTAAAACTAGAATTTTAAATTTCTTGAATAGAAATAATTTTTTTTCTGATCATCAGTATGGGTTTAGAAAAAATGTAGGTACACAGGATGCTATATTACAATTGACTTCCACAGTATACAGATCTATAAATGATAATTTGAAAACTGTTGTGCTATTTTTGGACATCAAAAAAGCGTTTGACTCGGTTTCGCATGATTTGCTGATAAAAAAACTTGAAATGGCTGGAATTCGAGGAAATGTTTTGAAATGGTTAGAAACATATTTGAAAAATAGAATTCAAAGAGTAAAAATGGTAAACTTGTTTAGTAAGGGAATTGAACTAAAATATGGAGTTCCACAGGGTTCTGTGTTGTTGCCAATATTATTTAACGTTTTTATAAACGATCTTTGTAAACTTGAACTTAAAGGAAAAATAATAACTTTCGCTGATGATACAGTTTTGATATATGCGGCTGACAATGAGAATATTTTAATTGAAGAAATAAATGAAGACTTGGGTAATATTAGAAAATGGTTCTTAAAAAATAAATTATTATTGAATATTAATAAAACGAAATATTTATATTTCAATTTAAAACGTAATAAAGTTGATAAGTTAAAAAATAAATTGTTATATCATTCTGTAAATTGTTTAGGACATCAGTGTGCATGTGAAGCAATTGAAAGAGTAGAATATTATAAATATTTGGGCGTATATATAGACAGTCAGCTAAATTGGAATGAACATATTAAATATTTGATAAAAAAATTAATGCAATAATTCCAAAATTGTTTTATATTAGAAATTTTATGAATCTTACTTTTTTAAAGCTTATATATAATGCTTGGGTTAAGTCATATTTAAGTTATGGAATAATATCTTGGGGAGGAATGTTTTATAGTAATATTAAATCCTTGGTTACTATTCAAAATAGAGTAATTAGATGTATATTAAGAAAAAGAAAATATGATAGTGTTAAATATATTTATAATGATCTTCAAATTTTACCACTACGGAAAATGTATGTTTATAATGTGATCTTATATTTAAAAAAGCACTATAGAGAAAGTGACATTAAAAATGTAATGCAGAATACCAGAACGAGTGCACATATTAATTTCATTGTACCACTTCCGAAGAAAACTATTACGCAAAAACATTATATATTTTTGGCGCCTAAAATATTTAACAGTTTACCTGAAACTTTAAAGGATGAAATAAACTCTTTTACGTTTTATCTAAAACTAAGAGATTGGATTTCTAACATAGATGATATAGAAAACTTTCTTTAGGTTGGAGGGTTTTTCCCCTATATTTCTGATTCTAAAATTTTCTTTTTATTTGTTTGCTCTTTGGGATGTTAAATTTTTGAATAAAAATTGGTGCATTTATAGTTTATTATTGATTCTGTTACTATGTTGTTGATGTAACCATGACAGAAAATATGAATATGGTAATATACTTAAAATGTTGTTTCTAATGTTTATATATGTTTTTTATTTTTACCTTATACTCCGCGTGCGAGTCTGTGAACTCTTGTGGAGTTGTATATTTCCAAAATTTTTGTAAATATTTATATTGTATCAAAATTTAATATAAATGGAAATAAAGGATACTACTACTACTTATGTTACAGATAGCTCTGGCCGAGGTGTAATGGCTTCGCTGCACTTTATACTGTAAATAAAACTGCTATCCATGGGCGTAAGTAAAATTTTCCAATCGGAGAACTGTAAATTGCTAATATTGAGATTACAGAAAATAGCAGCTTTCAAAATATTTATTTAGCATCCACGGTTAACAATAAATGATAGTCAAAGTTTAAAACATATTACGCGAAAACGAGCACACTGTGTCCTTTTACCTCTCTCTCCATAGGTAAACGACAATGTAGATACTATTTTTGATGAGTACCAAAAAAGGTGGTTTCATGTAGAGTGTTGAAATAATTGGCAGGCTTAAATTATACTGCCTTACTAATTAATGTTTAAAGATATTTTGTCACTGTCTTCATTAACCAACTTTTTTCCTCCCTATTAAAATTCATCACTCGAAAAACGTTTCGGTTTTGCGGGGCGAGTAGATTTTTTTTTCTCTGTCACAAGAAATGTGCAAACACACATAAGCGTTATCTTCCTCTTTACGAAAGCTGACTTCAAAAGGTTTCCACTTGAAAATCGCAATACAACTTCACGACGGGAATCGTGCCAGCTATTTTTCAAAAACCCTGAGAATCGCATCTTATCAAAAGGTTTAGACTTCGAAGATTGGGACGTTTCACCACAACAGGGGCTGGCTTCAAGGGTGGCGTGATCTCCGAGATGGAGTGCTTTCTCGCAATACACCATCCAGTGGTTAAAGAATCTTTCTAAAAATCCCATACCGTGTAACTTTAACGGTGCGCTTGCCTGGAATACACCACCCCATGGTCTAAAGAATCTTCCTCAAACCCATCCGCAACGTGTTTTTCTAAGATGTGTAAGTTTTACAGACGTGCTTTCCCGCAACACACCACCTCATGGGTACTTCAAACCCATCCACAGCGTGTTTTTCTAGGATGCGTCATAGGTGATATGAGGGCAAACAACTGTTCACCCACGAAACCGACTTCTATATTCTTAGGTGGTAGTGGAAACGCTCTCACTCTCGGGATATGCAACCTGTGCTGATTGAAATTAAAAAAAAAACATCCATATACAAACGCTATATTCAATCTCTGGTTATTAAAATCAAATAGCATACATATGCAAACGCTATATTCACACTCTGGTGATTAAAATCAAAGCGATATAAATATACAAACGCTATATTCACTCTCTCGTAATCAAAGGAACATTAATATAAATTCTCTGGTGAGTAATACGGCTCACATGACTATAGATGCTTGTGAAATGTATGAACAGCCAAGGGTCCACTATAAGATATTACGACTGAGGTCTTGGTCGCTGCCCATGCATTCAGGAAATCTGATATTAAACGCTAATTCTGGGGCTAACAGTAAAGGTTTATTACATTAAACGGTGATACAGGGGCTAACAGTAAAGTCAGTTTAAAACAAAGGTATAATTGTCTGTGTGTTTGACATCTGATTTTTACGAAACGTATTAAAGTCAAAAATTGGAGGCGTCCTCAGTCACCTGTCCGGACGGTGGCCTTGAATGTCGCTGCTATAGTGGCGACCTGCTCTGCATGGGCCCCTTACAGAAGAGAATTTGAAAAACCAAAGTCCTGAATGTTTTACACAGAATAATGTGGTATGCGGCTTTTCAGTCTAGATAGCCCACGACGGTTATTTCTAAGTAGAAATAGCAAATATTCTGATAAAAAATCAGTAAACCTTGTTATAAGCGAAGGGTGGCGAATTTCTTTTGATTTTCAAGCAAACTCTATCGAGCGTATCACTTCTTTACAGTCAGAAACTATATTGAAACGTTTGACCAAAAATATATACTATTCCCCATATTTATCTGGATTATCCTTTTTCTCCTGTTCGTTTATTTACAATTACTCTCTGTCGTCTTAAACCTTCTTCCCCCTAAGTTAAGAAATATTATGTGTATTGCATTTATTTTTTGTTCATGTTGGAAGAAAATTTAACATTCTTATTTCCTGTGAACCAAGGAACTTTTATTTCCCTTGTAGGAACGTACAAAGGTAACAGTGTTTTGGAATCGAAATTTACCCCCATAATTACTATTGTAAATTACATCTGTAGCTAATTTGTTCTACAAAAGACTCAAGACATATCGTGGAAAAAACTTTCGCAGTACTGTAGCACATTTTTGTGTTCTTTTAAAACTTCTCTGGCTATTTACATGCATATTTCTGTGTCATTCCGTTGACGGAGAAATTAGGTGTCACTGGCCTCACTTTCTTCTTGCGGTTATTTTTCAAAATAGAATGTGTGATAGAGAATGTCAGTCATATTCTACTTTGTTTCACTAGTTTGCAAATGGTTTAGGCTTCAGGTCGTTGTAAACCTTTCAACTTAATATTAACTGCGTTAAGAAATCACAATGACGAAAAATCACATATTGAACACTATTTATTTAGTAACACTATTAACATTTATTTAGTACATATTCAGAGGAGCGTACCAGTTCGTCGTACACTCGTTAGAATGTATATTAATGTTCCTTTGATCACCAGAGAGTGAATATAACGTTTGTATATTTATATCGCTTTGATTTCAATAACAAGCGCTTGAACATAGCGTTTGTGTAGGGATGTTTTTTTAAATTTAAATCAGCAGAGGTTGTATATCCCGAGAGTGAGAGCGTTTCCACTACCACCTACTAATATGGAAGTCGGTTTCGTGGGTGAACAGTTGTTTGCCCTCGTATCGACCTATGACGCATCCTAGAAAAACACGCTGTGGATGGGTTTGAGGTACCCATGAGGTGGTGTGTTGCAGGAAAGCACGTCTGCAAAGTTACACATTTTAGAAAAACACGTTGTGGATGGGTTTGAGGAAGATTCTTTAAACCATGGGGTGGTGTATTGCAGGAAAGCGCGCCGTTAAAGTTACACGGTATGGGTTTTTTAGAAAGATTCTTTAACTCCAGGTTAAAGTAGTGTATTGCGAGAAAGCACTCCATCTCGGAGATCACGCAAACCCTTGACGCAAGCCCCTGTTGTGGTAAAACGTCCCATCTTCGATGTCTAAATGTTTTGATAAGATGCGATTCGCAGGGTTTTTGAAAAATAGCAGCCACGATTCCCGTCGTGAAGTTGTATTGCGATTTTCAAGTGGAAACCTTTTCAAGTCAGCTTTCGTAAAGAGGAATATAACGTGTATGTGTGTTTGCACATTTCTTCACGTGACAGCGAAAAAAAAAATCTACTCGCCCCGCAAAACCGAAACGTTTTTCGATGATGAATTTTAATAGGGAGGAAAAAAGTTGGTTAATGAAGACAGTGACAAAATATCTTTAAACATTAATTAGTAATGCAGTATAATTTAAGCCTGCCAATTATTTCAACACTCTACATGAAACCACCTTTTTTGGTACTCATCAAAAATAGTATCTACAACATCGTTTACCTATGGAGAGAGAGGTAGAAGCACACAATGTGCTCCTTTTCGCGTAATATGTTTTAAACTTTGACTATCATTTATTGTTAACCGTGGATGCTAAATAAATGTTTTGAAAGCTGCTATTTTCTGTAATCTCAATATTAGCAATTTACAGTTCTCCGATTGGAAAATTTTACTTACGCCCATGGATAGCAGTTTTATTTACAGTATAAAGTGCAGCGAAGCCATTACACCTCGGCCAGCGCTATCTGTAACATAATCCTCGATTATTTTCCAAAATCGTTACATCGAATACTTATGTCTTTTCCTGATTGAGCTGTTAGTAGGTAAACGTATTTTACACCGTGTTAGTAGATTCCAAACACCTGACAGTATATTAATTTCCTTCGTAACGTTTGATTTTATCGATCAGAGAGTGTATTATCGTCTAAATATTTAATGAGAGAGCCTTCGCTGTTTTCATTTCAACTTTAGAGGTAATATTATAAACGATTTCGTACAAAGTGGTGTGCACTCCATTGACGCATTTAAATCTATCGAGATAGCGATCCGTGAAAAACACGCTGCGAATGCCAATGGGTTGGAGCATTGCGGAAAAGTAATACTGCTTGAGAAAGAGTCTTTAGCCCATGGGGTGGTGCGTTGCAGAGAAAGCACTCCGTCTTCGATACAGGAACCTACATCAAAGTCATACTGTTTGAGAAAGATTTTTTAGCCCCTTGGGGGTGTGTTACAGGGAAATACCTATTTGTCTTCCCTGCGAAATATCAATCAAAATTTACCCCTATGCACTGGTCTCTTAAGGAATAATTCTGGCGGAAATATCAATTAGTCTTTTAAAATGTAGAACTCTCTATTGTCCAACGTAATGTACGTGACAGTGGGGGAAAAATGAGTTTTATTAACACCATAATCAATACGTTTTGAGATTATTGTCAAACCTCATAAATAACATAACAATAAGACATAAAGAATGAAAGAAATCTTTTTAAAAAATTAATTTTTAAATGGATACTCGAGCAAAATGTAGAAAATTTGTTATAGTGATTATGCCTTGCATGATTATACCCAATACTTCATTTTTATTTTATTGGTTAAACGTTTCCACTTTTTATGTTTTAATTAGACTTTTGCACCTCTTTTGAAGCGTTATGTAAACCATAAAACCTGTTAATCGCTCTAAAATCATGATTACAAATTAATTTGAGTATATTCCACTTTTATTCTATATGTGTGTTTCAAATTTAATAAGAACTTTCATCGTCTTGAGTTATATAAAATTTCCTTGTCTAATGTTTTAAATTTATTTTGAAATTTGTTGATGTGTCTGTCAGACTTGGTCTTCATTAAGTGAAGGCAGTTCCCTTTCGAGGTCTCGGGGTCTTACCTACTGCTAGTGCTTCGTTACAATCCTGTTTCCCGCTTTCCGAATAACTGCTGTATTTCCACGCCGTCTTTCTCATTGCACCCGCTTGTTTGCAAGTGTAAGGCGGGTGAAGGGACGCATTCTCCCCACTAAGCAGCGGAACCCTCGAAGGCATTGTCCCACTCTCTTAGCTAAGTAACAGTCAATGCGCTCGGCCTATTATCACGATAGGACCTCCCAAAAAGCAACTCGACCATAGTGGATAATGTTTCATCCCTCTTAGAACAAGCTTTCTGTCACACATCCCTTTAGCGTTAGGGAACGGCAACCGTACATTTTCTAAACGTGGGTGACCAGGCTATTCAGAGACACATTCCTCCTGTTACGTGTCTTCTATCGCACTTATTCTCACGTTTTCGACTTGAACAACGCAACCCTTACTGCAGGTAGCAGTGATCCCGAAGGGCATTGTCGCACTCCCTATTATTAGTCTTCGACTTACCTGTCTAAGTAGCAGGCAGTGCATCGAATGTATTTATTTTCCCTACAGAACTGTCCTCGAAGCAATTCGTTCATAGTGACTATTCAGAGTCACACCTCCTTGACTGTTACATTCACGCTTATTGTCACGCTTCCTAAGTACAATGCAGCTTCTCAAAGTACCTCACTCTTGAAAGAGGGGAGCTCTCAGAAAAGGAATGATGCTCAAGAAACAATAAGAGCGCTAGAACCTGGACCATTAGCCTACCTTTCAATACTGACATGAGTTACGACCTTTTCACTGATGCTATCGTGTTTAGAGAAGACCTGGGGCGATTCGCGTGGACATCTCACTCTGCTCCTGGTTGTACCATTTGTGGAATCCCTACTCTCCAGCGCCAGTAAAGGGGGCAAAGTGGGTCAACCAATAAAATTCCTAGACCCATCTTAGGATGTCGAACTCTTCACCGACAGTGGAATCCAAGTTAGGACGCCACTGGGGGAAATGGGGGAAAACCTAGCATCCTCCGAAGACGTAGCGATGTCGTCATTTCGCACACGCCCCTTCTAAAGAGTCAACCAATAAATTTCGTAGCCCCATCCTAGGTTGTCACTGAAGGGAAACCTAGCAACAGAAAGCATCCAGCGATGACGTCATTTCGGACACGCCATCCTAGGATGACGAACTCTTCACCGACGGTGGAATCCAATTTAGAACACCACTGGAGGGCAGCTTAGCAACAGAAACTTAGAGGTTTGCGGAACTTCTCTCCAGCGGTAGTGAAAGGGGAAAAGGGGGGCTACCAATAAAATTCGTAGCCCCGTCCTAGGATGTCGAACTCTACACCGACAGTTTAAACGAAGTTAGGACACCACTGAGGGAAATGGGGGAAGTAAACAACACTGCGGAAAAAATTCTGTAGTCATGGCCCCTCAAGCCTCCAGCGAACACACGGCGATGACGTCATTTCGTACACGCCCCTCCTAAAAAAATAGGAAACCTAGCAACCGAAAGCATCCAGCGAACACGCAGGGGAAGGGGGAACGAACTTTTCCTCTCCCCTCCTAAGGAGTAGTTGATACTACTTGTGCTACATCTGATGCATCTGGCCACTGCACACCATCTGATGCATCTGGCCACACACCACATTCTAACAAGGTCATTTTTGACATTGTCTGCCCACCGCATCCTAGGTCTCTTCTTCTTTCTGAGGCTTTTAGGCACACTGAAATTAGAAATGCTGGCTATGAAAGATTCCAGAGATTTTAATAATGCGTTACTTAGAGTTAAACCAACGAGTGTTGAATCAGAAAGTGGCTTTTCAGCTGCGGGCCTTTTTTTTATCTAAGCTTCGTTTCAAGAAAGACAGATAATAATTACCTTTAATACCCTTTGTTTCTTAAGATGTCATTTTCAACATAACGAAAAAATCTAAATTTAATTTTATTTCTTTTCTTACAAAAAGAGTGTATTTTTTGTTTTCTAGGTAAATGTGTTTTATTAAAAACATTTATTTCCATGTTTTTTCCATAATAGAAATAAAATTTAATTTAATATTTTATAATTTTTTTACAAAATGTTTAATTTTTGTTTTCGAAGTATAGATTTTTTTGATAATCTTTTTTTTCAATTCTAAATTGTCTGAATGATGCATTATTTTGGCTAAAACGAAATATGTCAATTGTCAAAGTTGTCATTTTCTTTTTCATATGCATGCGTATGATGCTGCTTCTTTGGCATTTTTTCTTACCGAAAAGTGGAAGATAAACCATGCTTGTTGAGAGTTAAAATCAGTACCTTTCATTTTGGCTTTTAAAAATTACTATACTTTTCGGTCAACACCGGTTAAAACCGGTTTTTTTAAAAAAAACGGATCGATTAAAAACCGTGTTTTAAATTTTCGATTATTCGTCAACCCTAGTAGGGAATAACGACCAATGTTCCTTTATAGCAGAAATAAGCTCCTCCTTTGTTTCAGGTGTCGGGTTGAGGAAAGCAACACGTCTTCCCTAGATCATCGCACACATGCTCAATCGGATTTAGGTCGGGAGATCGAGCTGGCAACTCCATGCTCATAATGATGTTACTAGGATGATAGCAGGTACCTCGTCGTCTCCATATCTAACAATGTCCGGAATCACTCTGCAGGCAAAATCTGGACTCATCTCTGGAGAGTATGGATCTCCATTGCTCTTATATACAGTTAACATACGTGCAGCCCAATTTAACCACTCTCTCCTGTGACATAACGTGAGGGGTATACGAATTATTGCCTTCTAGTGTACAGACATTCCTCATGAAGTCTTCTACGCACAGTAGAAGCTGATACAACCCTCCCAGTGGCTGGTGCAAGAGAGGATCGTAGCTGAGATGGAGTAGACGTCCTTCTCCTTCGTGCTGTTAATCGCAGATATCGTTCTTGTACAGCGGTCGTAACTCTAGCCCTTTCTCGGCTAATCCTCCCGGACGCGGAATCCGTGCTAAGAAATTGACTCCACAGTCTATGGACCACAGAAAAACTCACATTCAGTCATCGCGCCACGTCTGACTGACTTTCTCCTGCTACGAATCGGTCAATAGCTCTCCACCGAAATTCATTTGGCAAATGATGTCTCGAGGTCATTCCTGCAAAATGGTTATTTCGAATTTCTTTAGTCACATTTATAACATAGAATAACGATCCACTCCAAAACACCCGTTTTCATGCCGCTATCCGATGACGCAAATTGACGCAAATTAGACTAATTTGCATACGATATGCTCAGTCGGCATTACTTTACTGGTTACATGAACAAGTTTGGTGAGGATTGCACAGTTTATTGGCGAATTATCGCAGTTTTTATCATTTTTCCTTAATTTATGGAAACCAGTGTATTTCAGACAGAAGAGCGCATTTAGATATTTTTACATTACATCACATTACTGCACATCAGACTCAGATCTAGCAAAAAATAAATGTGGATTTGGGACAAGTGATTCGAGTGAAAGGAGGGATGGGGAGCAAAATTAAATCAAATAGAACCGGAGTGCCGTTCCAGTATAAACAGTTTTCCCTACTGTTTAGTAGTTTTTAACAAGTTCTTAAAAAAGACGGGTAATAGATAAATATTTGTTCATTTCCGTTCCTGTTATTAGGATTCTCAAGAAAAAGGAGGGGAGAGGCATGACCCCTTGCTCCTCTAGATGCTCCCTGCTGTACATACTATAGAAATTTTAAATATTGTAGAATTTAAATTTCATTCTCTAAAGACGGATAGAGAAACAGACGAGCTCAAATTTCTATCATTTAACTTTTGATTATTGTTTTAGGTATTATCTCTTTTTTTAATGAATCGCTCTTAATATTTATTATAATGTTGCTCAATCATTTGCCATTTCTGTGGAACATGTCGAATGTTTTAGCTTTCCAAATACATTACGAATTTTATTTTATTATTCAAATAATTAAAATTGCATCCATTCCTCGATTTACACGATATCGGCTTAACACGCTCAAGAAAATTGAAACTAGTTTGCTTTTACAGTATGACAGACTCGGTTTTACACGGAGAAATAGATTGCTTTTATGCGTTTAGATATATATATTTTTACAGATATGGATTTTTTTTCATGTGTATAAATATATACATATATTTTTAAAGAGCAGTGGCAGAGTGTCAAGAAACATAATCTTGGGCGTAGCAAAGGAACTATGGTTGGTGGGGAGATATTAAAAACTTTCCAATTTTGAGCTAAAATTTTGCCAACTGAGAAAATAAACACCTAAATTTATGTATCTCTCTCTGTCATGAACTTTCCCAATATTTCCTTAGTGGGTAGGAGGAGAGAGGCGCTACAAATATTTCATAAGTTTCGCAATTCATCATAATTGCCAAATCGGCATAATTTTACAGAATGTTATCAGTTTTTTACATCTCATCTAAATTTTGCCAAATCGTTATATTTTTACACAAATCTCATCAAGATTTTTCCAATTCCCCAAGATTTTCCCAAGTTACCTCGATTCTGCCAACATCCTTAATTTTGGAAAGCTAATCCCAATTTTCAAAACTCGCCTGCATTTTACCAAGGGACTTCCAATTTTGCCAACTCCCTAGAATTTGCCAACTCGACATAATTTCACAGAAAAAAATCCCAATTTTTACCAAGTGACTTCCAATTTTGCCAACTCCCCAAGGTTTTGCCAAGTTGTGCCGATTTTGCCAACACCCTTCACTTTGCCAACTCACCGTATTTTTTGCAAAAAACATCTCAATTTTTGCATCTCATCTCATTTTAACAAATCACTTGCAATTTTGTCTACTCCGAAAGATTTTAATAACTCCCTTGATTTTGCAAACTCGCCATAATTCTACAGAAAAAAATCTCAGTTTTTACATCTCACATCAATTTTACCAAGACATTCCCAATTTTGGTACCTCCCCTTGATTTTGCTAACTCGCCATAAGTTTACGAAAAAACTCTAATTTTTTTTCATCTCATCTCAATTTTATCATGTCACTTCCAATTTTTCCAACTCCCCAAGCTTTTACCAAGTAAATTCGAATTTTGCCAACTCCCTAGATTTTGCCATCTCGACATAATTTCACAGAAAAAAATTCTAATTTTCATCAAGTCACTTGCAATTTTACCAACTCTCTAAGATTTTTCTAAGTTGTCTAGATTTTGCCAAGTTGGCTCGATTTTGACAACTCTTTCTCAACTCACTTATACTTTACCAGGTTAATTTTGCTCCGTAATTTTCCAACTGCCCTAGATTTTGCCAAGTTAACCCGATTTTGCCAACTACCCAAGATTTTGCCAAGTTTCCTCGATTTCACCAACTCCCCTAGATTTTGCAAACTCGCCATAATTTTGTAGAAAAAAATTTCAATTTACACATCTCACTTCAGTTTTATCAAGTCACTTCTAATTTTGCCTAACTCCCCAAAATTTGCCAAAACAATCACAATTTTTTTTCAAAAAACAATCCCAATTTTCACAACTCATCTGGATTTTATCAAGTCACTTCGAATTTTGCCAACTCTGATTTGCTTTGTGGGGAGCCTCCCCTCACAGCTACGCCCCTCCTATACTGCACACAGACTTAAAGCAAAATTAACTTATTGATTTCAGTTAATAACATTTGTATTTAAGAATAATTTATAATAATAATTTATTGTATTAATAAAAATATTATTTGCAACAAATTATAATTATATTCTTTCACTGCATTGTATTCTTGTGAATTCTAAAAAAATTTAAATTATATTCGCAAAATTAGACCATCATAACGCAATCTAGCTCTTGGAACCATAATAACATAGCAACTGTTTTGGATCTGGCAGCAACTTCTGACAATCCTTTGTTCAGTTCTTTCATGAATTCTTAAGAGAACCAGGCAGCAAGCCGCAGTGATATCGGATATTAATAAAGAAGCCATTAACGCATGCAAGCAGGACCGGTTCTAAGAGGGTGAAAAGGGGTCAAGTCCTCCCACCCACCCCCTCTAAGAATGGTAGTAAGAGTAATAGAGGGGAAAAAATTGGTTATTTTTCATGCATTTTTCAAGAAAATTTTTAAAGACTTGTAAAACTGAAGTGCAAATATTATGCTGCATTGGAAATCCAATGTCTTTCTCCCCCCCCACTCCTTTTATATTTGGGGGCTTTTACATTTTTCCGGCTCGATTGTGTTTCTTGGACCCCCCCCCCTCGAATTTTTTCTAGATCGAGGCCTATATGTAAGTATATAAATTTCATCATGTGAGCCAAATCAAAGGGGTTAATTAAGTACTACACAGCCACACGGCAAACATAATGAACGAATTTTTATACATGTATCATCCAGCATGCCCCTTATCCATTGAATCTGGCGGATATGTAAATTTGTACGTACTTGTTGTTTGTATATGCCGTATGGCTGGGTAGTACAGTTTTAAAATTTTTGTTTTGCTCCACGTGCTTGAAATTTGCATAAGACATGCACTGTGGCTTCTTTATCGGATGTATCGATATCGCTGCACCTTGCTGCCCAGTTATCTCAGGAACTACGTCCGGATCTAAAAATAATTAGGGGGGGAGGGGGAGGCAGTAAGCTGAATCGGGTCAGGAAAAAAATTAAAGCAGGGGCATGCGACTGGATTTCCTTTTCATGACCCTGCATGAAATGCAGGGCATTCATGCAGGATTGTTGCAACCAGTCAGTAGACACGAAGAGTTTTGAGCTCCAGAGTTTTTGCCTTGTTTTTGAATATACATATACTTCGAGTGCAGACTGAATTTTCTACAGAGATTAATGAACATCTGGACTACCAGTTGGTAAGTTTTTTTTATATCAATTAAAGGCGAATATCTACAGCTGAATCAGTTACTTTTGATATTTAGTTTTCCTTTGTGCAGTCAGGATTCAACCTTAAACCTGAGACTCCACCACTGTCTCGACTGCGACCTCTCCCCACCCCTAGAAAGCATTTGACACCTGCTGCAATTTGGAGTGTTCCTCCCTGAGCTGTACAATAGATTCTCGTGCTAAGATTTGGAAGTGCGGGATGGCTGCCACGTGCGGAAAGTGCGCCAACGGGTGGTGCTTATTGATGAAATAAAATGTACTGCTGATTGTGGCAAGAAAATTCATTACGCTGTGCTGGTATAGTGGAAGCGAATTTTCGAAAATTGTCTGGAAAGAATCAATATATGGAAATGAATTAAATGCATACAAATCATAAAACATAAGAACTCTAATAATCGAAAATCTTTGGACCGGCAAGAATACGTTAAATCTAATGAGAGTACGTGTGCTGAGGTAGAACAAAAACTGATAATCTTGAAGTAATGAGGGATATTACTTAATTATATGTATAGTACAGCTGATATAAAAAAAAGACAGCATTAATTGGATATTGAACAAAGTGTAGATTTTTCACCAAAAGATATGATGGGATCATTACGAAAATGGATGTAATATTGAATGAGCTGTCTGATTGAAAAAAGAAAATGAAATCCTGAAAATCAAAAACAAGGAAATGGATTTAGAAGTTCAGAATCTAGCAAATATAATTAATGATCTTGAACAAATTAATTGTAAAAGATGTGTTGAGATTGTGGGACTTTATTGCACTTTGTTTTATTCAACTTTATTTTACATGAATTCTAGAAGCTTAAAAGCTAACTCAGATGGAATATTATCAACACTGGAATTATCATCAATATGTTGTCATTTTCAGAAATTTGGTTAGCAAAAGGTGATTCGTTACATATAGAAGTATATCAGTCCGCCAATCTAGGAAGAATCAACAGAAGAGGCGGCGGCGTAACAATCTATTCACTGAATGGAATTAATTATGACATATGTGACTCCCTGATGACACTTCACAACAGTATTGAAATGATCTGTATTAAAACTGATACAATGGTGATAGGAGTAGTATACTGATCACCAGATGGTAATTTTGAATGTTTTTTACAAGTTATGGAAACAACTTTTGATAAATTACAGAAAATGAATTCGAGTTTCATAATTGTAGGACACTACAATTTAGATCTACTCAATTATAGAGATAAGAATGTTTTGGATTTTAGAGATTTAATAATTCGTATTTTTACACGCTTACACCAAATGATAAACCAACTAGATTAACAAATGTGAATGGCACACTGTTTTATTATGCAATTACTAATATGCAATTACTAATAAGTAAAATATTACAATCTAATTTAACTGACCACTACCCCGTAATTTACTTTATTGAAAATTCAAGTAAATATTTAGGAAATGCTATAACTTACAGGAAAATGACACATAAGTGTGTTTTACATTTTTAGGAAAAAATAAGCGATATTAATTTTCAGGATTTACTACAGATTACGGATGTGAACCAGACATATGATCATTTTCTTACACTCTTTATGGATATATATATATATAATGTATGCTTTCCTAGAATTCGAAAGAAGAGATCACAACACCCTGGTTATGCTCCTTGGATAAATAATTATATAAAAAATAAGATTGGAAAAGAAACAGACTTACTGAAATATACAGGGTGATTCAGTTAAGCGTGTACAAAATTCTGGGAGGGGTAGGTTGCACAAAGACGAATCGGAATCATATAGCAATGCAGGGTCGGTAACGGCATCTTCACGCGGTAGATGGCGTTGTTCGACGCGGTAGATGGCATTGTACGGCCCCGGGACTGCACAACGTCCTCGCAGGTAACCATCATTCACGAACCGCGTGCAGAGGCAGTAGGATGGCCGATTACACAAACGCGAAGTTGGCCGATATGCATCTCGCATACGGGGCTGTGGACTGCAACAGGCGAGCCTCTGTGCGCGTGTACCAGGAACGGTACCCAATGAGGCGTACTCCCAACCACCAGATGTTTGCACTGCTGCATCAGAGGTTATGTGACACTGGTTCCTTCCAGAGACCTGCCAGGAGTCGGGAACGAGGGGCACGGACCTCTGACATGGAGGAGAATGTGCGATGTCATACAGAAGACATTTCAAGTGCCAGTACTCGAGCATTCGCCCACCGGGTCGGTCTTTTCCAATCCACCGTATGGAGGATAACCAATTGCATCCATATCATGTGCAGAGCATCCGGACACTAAAACCTGAGGATTAACCACAGCGCATTGCATTTGCGCAATGGTACCTGCAGAAGAGTGCGGAAGATCCCCAATTTCCTGCTTATGTGCTGTTCACAGACGAGGCATGCTTTACACGGGAAGGTAGCTTCAATGCACATAACGCGCATGCATGAGCTGTGGAGAACCCCCATGCTACACGAATACGTGCAGCACAAAACCGTTTTGCTGCCTCGGAAGTCCGAGACACGCCAGGAATCTTCCAGAGTGTACGTGATTCCATGCACCGATGATGTCAGACCTGTGTTACAGCTCGTGGTCGCAACTTCGAACACCTTCTGTGACCTCTGTGCATTTCGCTATTGTGAATAATAAAAAAACATTTTGTTCACTTACGTGCTGCTCTTTCATTCACGTCTTTTCTGTACACTAGCACATGTTGATGCCGTTACCGATCCTGCATTGCCATATGATTTCGATTCGTCTTTGTGCAACCTACTCCTCCCAGAAGTTTGTACACGCTTAACTGAATCACCCTATAAAAGCATAACACAAAACCCCCCACAAAACCCTACAAAAGCATTCTTAATAATGCATTTTAATGTTGTTTATCATTATATCATTACTCCCGCATTCTTACTAATGCATTTTAATGTTGTTTATTATTATATCATTACTCCCGCATTCTTAATAATGTATTTTAATGCTGTTTAAACTTATTTCAAATTGCAATGCATTTTAGTGTCGTTTGCGATCATTTTGTTGCACTAACACTTCATATTCGTTATACACTTGTGCAAATGTCATGTCTAAATTACTGCAAATGATTATCACTGGTTGAGGCCAACAACACGTCTCCCTAGAGTGATTCCATCCTTTCTTGTCTATTAGTAATTTGTTGCCTCCATTGCCTTTTTTATCATACTTTACTAACCTCCACTTGCCTCCCACTTCGACTCTAACTTCACTACATACACATTGAATGGAAACAAACGATAAAATATACTTCACAAAACAAATGTTCAGACGAATTACTATTTTTGCTATTAATTCAATTGCGAAGTTGAAATTAATATTTTAATGTATATTACGGAAATATTAGCAAAGCTCGTCTCTATGTCCTCTTATGACAAGCTGCCCCTGGTATTCAAAATTTAATAGCATAACAATCTAAGCGATATATTTAACTTTTATCGCGCAATTGTTACAGTTATCATTCTTTTGTTTACCTATAATACCAATATTTTAATATTTTTCGCCCGTTACAATAAAATGTCGTTATTTTGCTAATATTATTAATAATAATATACTATAATTAATACTGATATATATACATATAGACTGAATCTATTGATGATTAAACTCAAATTAGAAAACATAAATCAGAACATTTATGCCTTCAAATTTTAAACAAATGACTATATCTTTATCCTCTCCTTAAATTCTATAGTCAGAAAACCAAAATCAGTAGATCCTCTTGTCAGTAAGATATTCTCCAGAAGAAGAGCTTTAGGGTACCTCCGTTACGTGCATGGAATACTTAAGGGTTCCCATAATACCCACTTAGCCTCCTTTCTCGTAAATGTGGGACTTCGGTTCCCGAGGCAGGTTTCCTCATCTAAGCCGTTCTCCGAATGGCTCGAAGGAACCTGAGCTTTATGTCGCATCGCAGAGGAGCATGGCATTCGTTCAATTGGCGAAGGTCTCTTGTCTATAGCCACTAATGAGGACTTAAAGGTACACTGCCAATCTCATATCCGTACGACTGATCCACTTTCTAGACAAAAAAAAAAGAATTAAAATTTATATATTATACGGAAGGAAGGCCAATTACCAAGAATGGCAGCCAGTGAAATACAGTAAGTATTTTATGGTAAAATCTTACTGAAGAGAAATCAATCTATGCTAAGCCTATCAAATGTCGAACTTCAACGATATTCCTTCTTTATTTTTAAAAGCTATGGAAGCTGGAATATTTAACATTAAAAACTATCAGTACTAAGAGTTGAAATCAAAAGTTCAAATAATGCGCGGCGGCAGATATTTTTTTAAGGGGAGGAGCGAAAATGTTTTCAGAGACTGCAAAAAAACACATCAGTTCTTTAAAATAGAAATATTTAGATCGAGCAGATTCATTAATGAGCGCAGTTACGAATAAAGTAATCGTGCATGATGAAGCATAATAAAATTAAGTATATTCTAACACAAAAAATGAAAGTAAAAAATTAATTTACAAAATTTAAAAACTACCTGTCTTCCCATATGCGCCCTAAAAAGTATAAAATAAACCTAAAACCTATCGATGGTGCAATCAGTCACTGAATTGGTATTTACTTCAAAAAACGATAGGGTGCCGGCAATCTTGTTGTGTAGATAAATCGGCGCTCTATTTTCCTTTGAAGTGAAATCAAATTCGATTTCGATATGCTTTAGTTCTATTTTCTACGATCGATATGCACCATCGATATGCTTTAGTTCTATTTTCTAGGTTTTAGGAAGCATATAAAAACACAGTTATTTTTTAATTTTTTTAACTTTATTCCTTCTTTTGTTTCTAAAAACACCTATCTTCAAAAACTATTATTTGATATATGACTCATAAATATCGATCACATATTTTCTATTCCCTATTTTTTTTTTTGGAAATGGAGGTAGCCCATGACATTGGAGACATCACTAGCTTTTTA
The DNA here is from genome assembly GCA_038380435.1 of Ryuthela nishihirai. Lineage (NCBI taxonomy): Eukaryota > Metazoa > Arthropoda > Arachnida > Araneae > Heptathelidae > Ryuthela > Ryuthela nishihirai. The sequence goes on along the minus strand of JAWZYU010000001.1, from coordinate 15,601,447 downwards.
TCTGAGATAGAACTCTTTAAGGTCGATCCCAGCGAAATTTCCGTTCCCTTTTCAAGGGAAAGGAAGAATGGTGGGGGGGGGGGAGAGGTCATAATTCGAAGAAGTATACGACGGTCCTCATATGAGCTTTTGCTTGACACCTAACTCGTAATTGTAGGCTTAGTGTTAGAAGTTATAGGGAAATGACGCTTTCCTTAGCGGTGGAAGATAGCATGGGGATTAAATTTTTATAGCCTGCCACTCCCCGATTCACAAGCTTTCATTTGACATATAAAGCATTAGTTTACCCTTCGCGTTCGAACAATATGGTGGAATAACTGTTTTGACAAATCCACAATCTGACAAACTGACAAATAACGAGCGAAAAGCAATAGGAAGGTAAAAATGAAAATTTATTAATGAAAATACATGTAAAAAGTTTTTCAAACGATATACCTCGGTATACGAGTTGTCGTTTATATGTGATATACCTGTTTTTCAATTTCTGAACAAAAATTTCACTTGTATGAGATGTGCTCCTTCCTCTCGCAATTCATAGTATAAGAGAAAATTTAGTTTAGCTGGGTAAAATATCACCAACAATGCACAAATTTACAGTTTTAGGATCAGATAACAGAGATCATTATCGACAAGCCATAGTACGGGCTGTTGACCTTTCATATTTCATCTTCTATACCGCCTATGACAGAGGTGGCGAAACTGTCGATCGCATAGCTGCCATTGCTGTATATATAGGGTGTTTATAAAATAACTATTAATTTTCCTGAAAAACGCTGACTGATCATTTTCTGTTCCAGGTTTTGTGAATCATGCTGACGACTGAACTAAAAATAGCAGTAGTTGAGGCACGTCTGCGAGATGTGTCCTTCGAAGGGGTGAGACAACAGTTCATTCGTAAGTTCCATAAACCACCGCCAACAAGGGCAGCAATCAGATCCCTGCTGTATAAATTTCGGAGAACAGGGAGAGTTCATGATGAGAAACGTTCTGGTGGACCTCCAATATCACCAGAAACTGTGGAACGCATCGAGGATGCAATCAATTTTAACCCTCGTTCATTAACATGGAGACTAAGCAGGGAGCTTGATGTAACGCAAACGGTTGTTTGGAAAACCTACGTTTCACATTGAAAAACGGTGTTACGATGAGAAACGTTCTGTGTGTTTCGAAAAATTGAAAAAAACATCGAAAAAACGAGCTGGGTCAGTGTTGAATTTATATCCGCAAAACTCCTCGATCTACCCACGGTCAGTAGGGAACACCGATGGATGTTGAAGGGGCGCTGTCCGTCGAATGTAAACGTTAAGCCGTGGTCCCGTGTGCGGGAGAGTCATATCCTGTGCACGTTAAAAAACACGCTAGATGGCCTTGACAGGAAGCTACCATCTGCCTCCCAACAGCTGTACTAGTGGGTCCCCTCCCCTAACCTTCCCTGAGCCTTCGGGGTCCATGTGACCTGACCATTTAGACCCATAGTATGCAAAAAAAAAAGCCTCTAAGATGTAAAACAACCCAACCCAACTCATGCGGCCATGTGTAGTAATCTTTTGGAAGACGTGGAACGAGAAGATCTTATGAACAACAATTTGTTCAGCGATGAGGCGACGTTTCACAAATGTGGACCTGTCAACAAGCACAATTGCAGGATTTTGGCTGACGAACATGCACATCAAAGTCTGGAGTGGGTCAGGGATTCTCAGAAGGTTAATGTTTGGTTGGGCATGACAAAGATCAAGGTGTATGACCCTTTCTGTTTTTCTAAGAACACAATTACTGGCGACATTTACTAGGATATGTTGGGGATGTTTTTGGTGCCGTAACTTGTGTCTGATGGAATTATCGACACTGTTGTCTTCCAACAAGATAAGACACCACCCCATTTTGCAAAAATTGTCCGTGACAAATTACATGAAACCTTTTTACAGAAAGGTGGATCGGAAGACGTTCCGTCAGATTTTGGGTTCGAAAGTCACCTTACCTCATACCTCTAGTTTTCCTTGTGTGGGGTTATATCAAATCAGAAGTGTACAGGGTGAAAATTAATAGCATTAATCAAGTGAAGGAGCGGATCACAGCTGCAGTGGTTAAGAATACACCTGATATCTTGGAAATGGTTTACCGTGCTTACCACTGAACGTTGGGTTTTGCGTGATGACATGCATGGGGGTCATGTTGAATCGTATTAATATATTGTTGTTTTCATGATTTTGATTAATTTGATTCAATTTCCACAAAGAGAGTTATTAAAAGGTTTGTTAAACAGAAATGGATAGTTACTTTAAAAACACCCTGTATTTTAATGTATATTACATAATTTACAATAATATATGTATATTACGGAGCTTACACTATTGTGAACACACTGCTCATTGCCACTACTGTAACACTAGTGTTTGTGAGCGAATTTACAGGTATATTTAATGGATTATTAATAAAGTATATAATTCTAGTAACCGTATAATCAAAAAAAGTCTTGTTTTATCACCATGCTAATGTTGGCCCTTATGTTTTATACACACGAATTGGAAAAAAAGTTATAACGTACAGATCTTTCGTTAAACCTTAAAAGATTAATATTTACTTATTTCCTTACAAATCTATCGGATGCAGCCCTCTCCCAAATAACGATAATTAAATCAAGGTACCGAAGTATCCTCACAGAAGAACATTTACTCTTTCTGATGTAAAATATAATTTATGTAATTTATGTAATAAAATTACATAAATTATATATACATCTGAACATGAGAAACACCCCACGGGTTCTTACGTTCCGACGTATCATATCGAGTGTTTAGCAACACTTCTAGATGTATCCCTTCTTGATGTTTCACCTTCACAAGTATAAACAACAGCACCAACCACTGTTCTCACATAAGTTTCAAATATATGTGAATGTTACAATCACCGCTGGGGATCTCATGTACCAAACGATGCGGCAGACTGAATAGAGGAACTTCTGCAGAGAAACGTTTCCTGCAGCTTCGCGTTCACCTGTATTAAAAATAATCCTATTATCACAATTACATAAATTATAAATACGTCGGAATGTGAGAAACACACCAGGGGATCTCACGTTCCAACGTATCAAATCGAGTTGTTAGCTACACCTCTGGATTTTACCTCTTCTTGATGTTTAATTTCACAATTATAAGCAACGGAACTAACCACTGTTCTCACACAAGTTTCAAATTTGTGTGAATGTCAGAAACATCCCTGTAGTTCCCATTTTCCAAAGTGTGCGATAGAGAGATAGGAGGTACTTGTGGAGGGAAACGTTTCCTGCTGCTTCGAGTTCAACTGTATCAGAAATAATCCTACTAGTGCAATTACATAAATTAAAAATATATCGGAATGTGAGAAACATCCCAATGGTTCTGAACTACCGACGTATCATATCGAGTTATTAGCTAAACTTCCAGATTGTATTCCTTCCTGATACTTTACATTCACAAATATAAACAACAGCACCAACCACTGTTCACACATAAGTTTCAAATATATGTGAATGTTAGAATCACACCTAGGGATCCCATGTTCCAAACAATGCGGTAGAGTGAATAGAGGTTTACATAAATTATAAATACGTCGGAATGTGAGAAACACCCCAGGGGTTCTAACGTTCCGACCTATCAAATCGAGTAGTTAGCAAAACCTTTGGATTTTACCCCTTTTTGGTGTTTAATTTCACAATTATCAGCAACGGAACTAACCACTGTTCTCACATAAGTTTCAAACTTGTGTGAATGTCAGAAACATCAATGTTGTTCCCATTTTCCAAAGTGTGCGATAGAGAGATAGGAGGTACTTGTGGAGGGAAACGTTTCCTGCCTCTTCGAGTTCAACTGCATCAGAAATAATCCTACTAGTGCAATTACATAAATTAAAAATATATCGGAATGTGAGAAACATCCCAAGCGTCCTAAATTTAATACGTATCATATCGAGTTATTAGCTAAACTTCCAGATTGTATCCCTTCCTGATACTTTACGTTCACAAGAATAAACAGCAACACCAACAACTGTTCTCACATAAGTTTCAAATATATGTGAATGTTAGAATTCCCACTGAGGATTCCATGTTCCAAACGATGCGGTAGAGTGAATAGAGGTACTTCTGCAGAGAAACTTTTCCTGCTGCTTCGCGTTCATCTGTATCAGAATTAATCCTACTATCACAATTTCATAAATTATAAATACGTCGGAATGTGAGAAACACCCCAGGGGTTATCACGTTCCGACGTATCAAATCGAGTAGTTAGCAAAACCTTTGGATTTTACCCCATTTTGGTGTTTAATTTCACAACTATCAGCAACGGAACTAACCACTGTTCTCACGTAAGTTTCAAATTTGTGTGAATGTCAGAAACATCTCTGTAGTTCCCATTTTCCAAAGTGTGCGATAGAGAGATAGGAGGTACTTGTGAACGGAAACTTTTCCTGCTGCTTCGCGTTACTCTTATCAGAAATAATCGTACTAGTGAAATTGCATATATTACAAATACATCGGATTGTGAGAACTATCCCAGGTTTTCTAACTTTCCGACGTATCTCATCGAATTATTAGCTAAACTTCCAGATTGTATCCCTTCCTGATACTTTACGTTCACAAGTACAAACAACAGCACCAACCACTGTTCTCACATAAGTTTCAAATATATGTAAATATGAGAATCACCCCTGGGGATCTAATTTTCCAAACGATGCGATAGAGTGAATAGAGGTACCTCTGCAGAGAAACATTTTCTGCTGCTTCGCGTTCACCTCTATTAGAAATAATCCTACTATCACAATTACATAAATTATAAATACGTCGGAATGTGAGGAGCACCCCAAGGGTTCTACGTTCCGACGTATCAAATCGAGTTGTTAGCAAAGCCTCTGGATTTTACCTTTTATTAATGTTTAATTTCACAATTATCAGCAACAGAACTAACCACTGTTCTCACATAATTTTCAACTGTATGTGAATGCCTGTATCATCTCTGGAGTTCCCATGTTCCAAAGTGTGCGATAGAATGATAGGAGGTACTTCTGGAGGGAAACGTTTCCTGCTGCTTCAAGTTCAGCTGTATCAGAAATAATCCTACTAGTGCAATTATATAAATCAGAAATATATCGAATTGTGAGAAACATCCCAAGGGTTCTAAACTTCCGACGTATCATATCGAGTTATTAGCTAAACATCCAGATTGCAGCCCTTCCTGATACTTTACGTTCACAAGTATAAACAACAGCACCAACCACTGCTCTCACATCAGTTTCAAAAATATGTAAATATTAGAATCACCCCTGGGGATCTAATGTTCCAAACGATGCGGTAGAGTGAATAAAGGTACTTCTGCAGACAAACATTTCCTGCTGCCTCGCGTTCACCTGTATTAGAAATAATCCTACTATCACAATTATATATATTATAAATACGACGGAATGTCAGAAACACCCCAGGGGTTACCCATTCTTGATGTTTAATTTCACAATTGTCAGCAACGTATCTAACCACTGTTCTCACATAAGTTTCAAATTTGTGTGAATGTCAGAATCATCCTTATAGTTCCCATGTTCCAAAGTGTGCGATAGAGTGATAGGAGGTACTTGTGGACGGAAACTTTTCCTGCTGCTTCGCGTTCACCTGTATCAGAAATAATCGTATTAGTGCAATTGCATAAATTATAAATACATCAGAATGTGAGAACTATCCCAGGGTTCCTAACTTTCCGACGTATCTCATCGAGTTATTAGCTAAATTTCCAGATTGTATCAGTTCCTGATATTTTACGTTCACAAGTATAAACAACAGCACCAACCACTGTGCTCATATTAGTTTCAAATATATGTGAATCTTAGATTCACCCCTGGGGATTCCATGTTTCAAACGATGCGCTAGAATGAATAGAGGTACTCCTGCCGAGAATCTTTTCTTGCTGCTTCACGTTCACCTGTATCAGAATTAATCCTACTATCAAAATTTCATAAATTATAAATACGTCGGAATGTGAGAAACACCCCAGGGGTTCTCACGTTCTGACGTATCAAATCGAGTAGTTAGCAAAACCTTTGGATTTTACCCCTTTTTGGTGTTTAATTTCACAATTATCAGCAACGGAACTAACCACTGTTCTCACATAAGTTTCAAATTTGTGTGAATGTCAGAAACATCAATGTTGTTCCCATTTTCCAAAGTGTGCGATAAAGAGATAGGAGGTACTTGTGGAGGGAAACGTTTCCTGATGCTTCGAGTTCAACTGTATCAGAAATAATCGTACTACTGCAATTGCATAAATTATAAATACATCGAAATGTGAAAACTATCCCAGGGTTTCTAACTTTCCGACGTATCTCATCGAGTTATTAGCTAAACTTCCAGATTGTATCCCTTCCTGATACTTTACGTTCACAAGTATAAACAACAGCACCAACCATTGTTCTCACATAAGTTTCAAATATTTGTGAATGTTAGAATCACCCCTGGGGATCCCATGTTCCAAACAGTGCAGTGCAGTAGAGTGAATAGATGTACTTCTGCAGAGAAACTCTTCCTGCTGCTTCGCGTTCACCTGTATCAGAAATAATTATACTATCACAATTACATAAATTATAAATACGTCGGAATATGAGAAACACCCCAGGGGTTATCACGTTCCGACGTATCACATCCAGTTGTTATCAACACCTCTGGATTTTACCCCTTCTTGATGTTTAATTTCACAATTGTAAGCAACGGAACTAACCACTGTTCTCACATAAGTTTGAAATATGTGTGAATGTCAGAATCATCCCTGTAGTTCCCATGTTCCAAAGTGTGCGATAGAGAGATAGGGGGTACTTGTGGAGGGAAACATTTCCTGCTGCTTCGAGTTCAACTGTATTAGAAATAATCCTACTAGTACAATTACATAAATTATAAGTATATTGGAATGTGAGAAACATCCCAAGAGTCCTAAATTTAATACGTATCATATCGAGTTATTAGCTAAACTTCCAGATTGTATCCCTTCCTGATACTTTACGTTCACAAGTATAAACAGTACCAACCACTGTTCTCACATAAGTTTCATATATATGTGAATGTTAGAATAACCCCTGGGGTTCCCATGTTCCAAAATGTGCGATAGAGTGATTAGGGGTACTTTTGGAGAGAAAACCTTTCTGATAATTCATGTTCAGGTGTCTCAGATGTAATTCTACGAGTAAAATTACGTTTATTTTAAATACGTCTAAATGTGAGGAACGTCCTTGTGGTTCTCCTGTTCCAAGGTGTCGTATCGACTGTTTAGCGATACTTCTGATAGAAACCGTTCCTAGTGTTTTACGTTCACAATTATAAGGAACTGAATAAACTACTGCTCTCAAATTTACAATATTTGCTGTAATATTGTAAAATTAATGTCTATTTATTAAAAAATGTATATGTTTTTGGGAGTGTCGTTTAGAAAGGTCTATGGTTTTGGGGAGAGAGAAAGAAGGAAGATGTTGCAACTCGGAAATCAGATTTGGCCTACTGAGAAAATAAGTATTTTACACAAATGTAATATGTCTCAACAATTATTTAATTCCCTGAGTGCGGGGGTAGGGTTACATTCGTAACATATTATGTAAGGTAAGGTCTATCACCCCTTTAGAATGCACATATTTCTTTTGGATTAATATAATATTTGGACAATATGCGCAACTCCATTTATAGAGCTAATGCATGAACATACATAACATCCTAAGTTGAAAACAATTGGTAATACCAAATCCTATGTATTACGACAGCAGAGAATAAATCATTTACCAGAGTATCTTTCCCTAACCATGACTTTAATCCTCAAAATATTAAAATAAAGAATGTAAATGCCTTAAAAATTTGTTTTATAAAGGGTTAAATAATGGGTTTAAAATCCGAAACTTTAAAGCGAGGTTGTACTTTACAAATTATATGCAATAAATAAATTTCGTTTTAAATAAAACTATTAACATTCACTTTTCGTCTTATAAGCAGAGATTAACTTCTGTAACTGTTTGCATTTCATAGGCAACAAAACTATAAGGGACTTCACCCCCAACAATCGTAACCTTACGTAACCATTAATACTGAAAGAAAGAAAAAACTTTGCCTACAAACCATACTTCCCGTATTATATCATTGTTGCAAGGAATAAAATTCTATTTTCAAAACTCGTCTTTGCAACGTTATTTTTTTCTTTTTCTTCATTAAGTTAGCTGTATACGATAATATATAATTCTGATTAACTTTGCATATTTATTCCTTTTTAGGTTTTTAAACTTGACAAAGCTTTTTTTCCATAAAATTTGGGAACAACGTCTCCTACCGTATACGATATTAATCCCTGCTTATAAATTTAAAGTTCAGGAAACAGTGCGACCATGCATTTTGAGCATTACTAAACGCTAAAGAGACGCTATTCAAAAATCAACGGACCAAATTCACTAATTAAAAACTAAACAAAAATTAAAAATATGTTAATAAGTGCAAAGAATCCTAACGTAAAATAGGTAAATTTTTCATACCTTCCTTTTTCCGTTGGTGTCCTAATGGTGGATGAAGGAGGGGGGAGCCTTCGAAAGTGAAGAAGGGGGGAAGTCCTTCGGCGGATCTCTTCTCTGCTAGATGTGACTGCCAACTAAATAGTTCAGTTTTCGGTTAACAATTATTTCCTTTCAAAGTCTTGCTCTGCTGCATCAAAAACGATTCTTTGCTAATCTCATTGCTTTGTCTGTTTTCCATTGTTCATATCCCATTGTTTCGTTTCGTCGTATCACATATTCAAATTTAAAATCTCATTTCCCGTGCTTAAAGGACACGCCGAAATTTATTCAACGCGAGAAACTTAAATTAGCATTTGAATTGTCATTCTCTTACTAATGCTAAAAATAGCTAGATTTTATATTTTCCCTTTTTTATTTCCTCCTGGTGTGTGCGACAAATCAGTTTTTGTTTCAAGGTATAAGTGAAAAAAAGAATTATTTTTTCGTCAGATAAGTTCTAACAAAATGGCGAACTTCGGATTTCTCGAATCTTTCACAAGTTTAAATTTAGACAGTAACAAAGGTCCTGTTGTTTGGAAAATTAAAAAAGTTCTAATTACTGATTGAAACTTTATCCAGCTCGAAATAACACAGACGACTTCAGAATTCGGCGGGAATAATTAAGAATAATTAAAATTCTTAAATATGTCTTGTAACTGCGAAAAAAAAATAACTAAGAATATAATATTCAACTATTCAGTCTTTAGTAGTCAGAAAGAAATACCATGCTACTTTTGAATCTTTATTATGAGCTCTCTCTGTCTTTAATAAATCAAAGGCTTTTTGCATTTATTAACAAAACCATTTCATGTTAGAGAATTATATACAGTCGCTGAAAAAAATATTCGAACACTATGGTTGATTATAGAATTCAGAAAAAAATATCTGACAATGATTTTTTTTTAGAAATTAGTGTCTGGCAACCTTTGTGTACAGTACACTTTATGTACAGTAAGGTTGCCAGATCACTAATTTATAAAAAGAATCGTTGCCAGATGTGTTTTCTGAATTCTGCAGTCAACCGCAGTGTTCGGATATTTTTTTTTGAGCGACTGTACATATATATTACATATCGAAATGTTACCCACGAACTTAAGTTTCTGTTAGTACTTCTAACATTTTTCGTTCCAAATAGTAATTAATGCTTTAATTTTGTCACAAAATTATTAAAAATAAAGGAGAAATAATAATATAGGAGAAAAAGGTTATTAGCCACATTCATTTCTGAATATAAGTGTTACGATGTGTGTGATGCGAAGACCAATTTTTTTACCTAATTCGGGCATGAGCTAAAAATTGTCGAAAAGGACCAGGCTCTAGTGGACTCGGGCTCCATAACTTCGAGCTCTGGTATACTTGGTTTCAGCTCTGGCCTATTTGGGCTCAATAACTTCCTACTCTAGCGTACTCGGGCTCAGTAACTTCGAGCTCTGACATACTAGAGCTCAATAAATAGGCTCTGGCCTATTTGGGCTCAATAACTTCCTACTCTAGCGTACTCGGGCTCAGTAACTTCGAGCTCTGACATACTAGAGCTCAATAAATAGGCTCTGGCCTCATCGAGCTCAAAAACGAGCTGTGGCTTACTCGGGTTCAGCAACTTCAAGCTCTGGCTTGCTTGGGCTCAATAACTTCAAGCTCTGGCATACTCGGGCTCAATAACTTCAAGCTCTGGTGTACTCGGGGTCAAGAACTTCAAGTTCTGGCGTACTCGAGCTCAATAACTTCAAGCTCTGGCGTACTCGGGCTCAATAATTGCGAGTTCTGGCGTACTCACGCTCAATAATTGCGAGTTCTGGCGTACTCATGCTCAATAACTTCGAACTCTGGAGTACTCACGCTCAATAACTTCGAGCTCTGGCGTACTCGGGCTCAGTAAATTCGAGCTCTGGACTAATCGGACTCAATAACCTCGAGCTGTGGCATACACAGGCTCAATAACTTTTGGGCTCTGTCGTACTCGGGCTCAATAACCTCGAGGACTGCGTACGTTGTACGAAACCTAACACTTGAAAGCTGCCTAGGATTGGTAAACAAACATCGGATACTCTTGCACACAATGCAACACTGCACAAAGCACTTCGGACCGAAAAAAATTTAGGAATTGGTATAATTTTCTGAAAACAAATTTGGTTTCGTCTTCACCAGAATTTGAACCTTCTTCTTCCAGAAACATGCCAAGCGTTGTAATCGTTAGAACATCACCTGTAGGTTAAAAATTTCCTCAGAAGTGTTTTCAATTTATCTGAGTAACTTTTGCTCTTTTAAGCGCAGTTTTCCGTGATTATGGGACCATATGCCTTTCATTAAGCAACACCTTTCTTCTACATTTCACTCTCTAAACTCCGTAATCTCCAAGACTGAAATTTTCGCAGATTTTATTCCAATTTTCTAGACAACATTTGAGTAATTTTTTTAGCTTATATTTGCTTTGTTAAGAAAAAGGTCACTTCATTCACAAAAAATAAGTTGCTGTTTTTTTGTTTTGTTTTTCCAATTTGTGACTTTATCCAAATGTATGTGGTCTGGGGTGGCTCAGTCTGTAGCGGGCCAGGCTTGTAATATGCAATTCCTAGGTTCGAGTCCCAGTTGAGCCAGCTTTGAGATTTATCTCCGAAAAACTCTGTTCTCTGTCCTTGTTCTGTAGGGGACACTAACGGGCTTGAAAAGGCCGCCATCCATCGGATAAAACCATGGAACTACGTGTGGGAGAGCTTGTGCACGTTAAAGAACACGCTGGATGTCTTGACGGGAGGCTACCATCTGTTTCCCAACAGCTGTCCAGTGGATTCCCTACCCCAAATTTTACTGAGCACTCGGGGTCCTTATGACCTGTCCATTTAGCCCATTGTGTGCAAAAATGTGCCTCTCAGTGATCAAACAAATCCAAAATCCAAAATGCATTAAACACGCTAATGTATGCAAAATTTCGCACTGATATCATTATTCTACGTCACTGCGAAGTTCTGTAAAAGCCGCAAAGAGCTAACCATCATGCAAAAGCATGATGGAAAGCAAAGTTAAGTGCGACATGATCAAAAGGTTGATCTGACTGACTTCAAAAGGAGCCTCAATTGGGAGTGCAAGTTGGGCAGGAGCATCCATAATGGAGTTGATGGAACTCAGCAGAAAATCTCCGGGCACAATATCCCAAGTGGATGGAAAGTGGCAACGGTCACAAAAAATTCGGGAGGGCAAAAAGCCTGACAGACAGGGACAGGTTTTGTTTGCCCTAACCTTTTTGTAAAACAGAGTTGTTACAGTTCATTAGCTGAGAGATGACCACTAGAAGTATTTCGAAACACATTTCGACGATAACTATGGTCAAAAAATTGAAACGTTGCAATTTTGGTTGAGTTTTTTTACCTCTGAGTGGCGCATTTTTGCATCCAATGGGCTAAATGAAATGGCGAGGTCATAAGGACTCGAGGCTCAGAGAAGGACGAGGGAGGAGGACCACTGGGCAGATGCTGAGACACAGATGGTAGCCTCCCATCAAGGACATTCGTTGTGTTCGTTAACGTGCACAGTTTATGACTCACTCCCGCACACGGAGCAAAGACTTAAAGTCCCATTCGACGGACGGCTGTTTTTTCAAGCCAATCAGTGTCCTCTACTGACCATGGGCAGTGTATGGAATTTTGCGGAGATAAATCTGAAAGCTGACCCAGCTGGGACTAGAACCTGTGACCTTCAAATTACGAGCCTGACGCGCTTCCAACTGAGCTACCCTCGCCCCCTGCAATTCAGTAACTGTACCATGATACATGCGACGGCGTATTAGATAAATGTTCATAATAATTTGGCCAGGTGGTGTATTTATGTGTTGTAGAATCTCATGAAACTAAATATATAGAAACCTACGATGGAGTGAAACACTACGACTCCAAGGGAATTATTGAAGGAAATTTGGAAAAGTTTGAAAGATAACATGAGATGCTCACTCCTACAGAGAAATCAATATATAGTTGGCCATTCATTTGAGCATTTAGGTACAGTTGCTCAAAAAATATCCAAACAGTGTGGCCACCAATTTCTAAAAAAACGTGATCTGGCAACCTTTGTACAGTCGCTCTAAAAAGTATCCGAACATCATGATCGATTACAGAAGTTAAAAAAAAATATTTGGCAACGATATTTTCAGAAATCAGTGATCTGACAACCTTCGTGTCACGTGACACGAAGGTTGCCAGATCACTAATTTCTAAAAAAATGATTGCCAAATATTTTTTCTGAATTCTGTAATCAACTATAGTGTTCGGATACCTTTTTGAGCGACTGTACATGTTGAGAGCAACATGCTGTCAACTCAGTGCGAAACGTCATCGAAGAAAATTCGAGAATGTCACATGAGCATGCCCAAATCAAAAGTTCACAAAATTCTGAAAACAACGTTAAAGAAAAAAAATACACCATTTTCAAGTGTTTCATGAATTACACGAAGAGGATCATCTAAGCGAACTTAATTGTGCAAATCGAGTTCCTTGAACAAATCGAGAAGGGAAATTGAATCGATCACGTTGTCTTCAGTGATGTGTCGAGAGGTTAATCGACATAACTATCTCATCTGAAGTGAAGAAAAACCAGTTGATTTTTATGAAACGAAGAGAGAGTTTCCTAAACTAATATTTGGTTGGGCACGACAAGTTCCGCGATCTATGATCCTTTTTTTTTCGCTAAAGCTACTGCTAGAGGGTGTATTTATCTCGAAGTGCTTCAACACGCTCTGCAACTCGTGTCCTTCTGGCTCAAATAGAGGTCACATAGAGGTTGGGTTGTTGGGTTGTTTTACCTCTGAGCGGTACTTTTTTTGCACATCATCATCCTCAAGCAGCCATGGGCTACGGAGGTCCAACCAGACCGCGCAGTTTAATTCTCCAAGCATATCTGTCCTGAGCTACATCTGCTGCATCCGGCCACTGCACACCAATTCTAACAAGGTCCTGTTTGGCATTGTCTGCCCACCGCATCCTAGATCTCCCCTTCTTTCTGAGACCTTTAGGCACACTGTTCATAACCCTATTCGCTAATCTATAATTACCCATACGGGTATCATGGCCAAACCAGCGAAGTCTCTCTCCACACAATATGCTGCTTAAAGGAGGTTGCAGACACCTTTGCCTAACCTCATCATTAGTTACAAAGTTAAACCACCTAATACCCAAGATACTACGTAAGCATCTAGAATGAAAAGCATCTAGTTTCCTGTTATCTAGTTTACACAGCGTCCAAGTTTCAGTACCATAACTAACCCTAGAAAGAACCAAACTATTATACAGTCTAATTTTAGTCTTTAGGTGTATACGCCTATTTCTCCGTAATCTCCATAGATTCTTAAAGTCCCGGCAGCAATCCCTATTCGTCTGCTAATCTCATGCCGCATATCACCAGTATCTGTTACATAGCTCCCAAGATAATTAAACTGTGACACCTGTTCAAGATTGCAACCATTCAGATGAACTGAATCACAACTTGCCTGACCAATTTTCATCAGTTTAGTTTTCTCTCTGTTTATAACCAAACCTACTCTTGTACCAGCTTCATCAACAGCTCGAATAAAAGAGTTCATCTGAGCAACATCATTTGCCAAAAGGGATAAATCATAAGCATAATCTAAATCAGAAATTTTAGTATCTCCAGACCATTTAAGGCCAAAATTTTTGCCTTGCAATGAATTTCGCATAACGTAATCAATAACCAAACTTAAAAGAAAAGGAGACAAAATGCACCCATGTCGAATACCAGAAGTAATGGTAAACCAATTGCTACAAGCCTTACCAACTCTCACACACGACTCAGTGTTATTATAGAGAGATTTCATTATGTTAACTAACTTCTCGGGTATACCATATGCTCTCACAATCAACCACAAATTATGTCGATCAACAGAGTCGAAAGCCTTTTTGAAATCAACAAAGCTAGCAACCAAAGGTTTCTGAAACTCTAAACATTTCTCAAGAATCTGCCTAAGTGAAAATATCTGATCCACACATCCCCTACCCCTTCTGAATCAACATTGCTCATCACGCAATTGACTGTCAACCAGATTCTTAATTCTATTAAGCACAATCATGGAAAGAACTTTACCTGGAACAGAGAGTAGGCTGATACCCCTATAGTTATCACAAGAACTGAGATCACCTTTTTTTGAAAATAGGGATAATAATAGCTGTGGTATAATCCTTAGGAACCATGCCTTTATCATAAAAGATATTCTAAATTTCAGTCATCCAAGCGGTAACCGAAACATTCCCAGCTCTAAGCATTTCTGTAGTTATTTCATCTATCTCTGGGGATTTATGAAGTTTAAGTTTAGAAATAGCCAAAATAACTTGAGATTGTGTTATAGTGCCAACATTAAAGCCAGTAATGCATCGATCATCATTACAACAATGGGAAAAGAACAAACCACATTGTTTAGAATAAGAACATCACTGAAATGCTCAGCCCACCTAGCCATGACAGAATCCTCCCCTTCTATAACCTTACCTTGTTTATCCTTCAATCCTTGTATGCCTATCCGTTTTCTACCACATAAAACATTAACTATTTGGTACAGCTCTCTGCTGTTGTGCTGCCTAACTGCTTCCTCAGCTTTGTCAGCCAAGCCATCAAGCCAAAGATTCATATCAGTAGCTAACTGATCCTTTACACGTTTACTAAGCTCTCTGTAATGCTTTCTATTAGGACTAGTATGGTACTGATTAAGGACATTCCTGAAATTCCTTCTTTCAGAAATAAGCTCAAGTGCCTTATCACTCAAATAATTCTGTCTCCTCTGCTCCTTTTTTCCTAAAAGAGTACTGTTAGTTTCCAAAAAAGCCTGTTTAAAATGGCCCCATTCTTCCTCAACTTCAGTAGTAAGCAAACCATGACTGTCATAACGACTAAGTAACCTATCATGGTAAGCTTTAGCAATAACAGGGTCTTTCACAGCTTCAGTATTAAAGGTAAATTTTTTAACATTAGCACAACACTTTTAAGTTTAAGTTGCAAGACACTTTTAAAAAGGTAATGGTCAGATCCAATTTCAGCTCCCCTATATGACCTGGTATTCTTAACAGAACTAGCCCATTTGCTGTTAATTAATATATAATCAATCATATTCTTATGCAGCCCATCGGGTGAAACCCATGTGTATTTATGTATGTCGCGGTGTTTGTTATAAGTGTTAGTTATTCTTAATCCATTGAGTTTACTTACCTGTAGGAGACGTTGCCCATTGCCATTGCAGCTACCAATACCAAAAGGGCCTATCACCCCTCACCAAAGGTCAGAATCACTACCATCTTTGGCATTGAAGTCACCTAGAATAAGGGTAATATCTCCTTTCTTGACAGAATTCAAAATATCCTGAAGTTGTCCGTAAAACCTATCCTTCTGAACCTCATCGGCATCTTCAGTGGGGGCATAATAATATTCAAATACATCATGTCCAAGGGGCATAATAATATTCAGCAGATAACATTCAAGTCTTTAATGCTTGTCTGAAATTTTGCTGTAAGAAACCTTTCATTAATTTGCATACCATGGGCTAAATGGCCAGGTCACGTGGACCCCGAAGGCCCAGAGAAGGTTGGGGTAGGGGACCCACTGGTCAGCTGTTGGTAGATAGGTGGTAGCCTCCAGCCAAGACCATCAAGCGTGTTCTTTAATGTACACAGGGTATGGCTCTTCTGCACACGGGGCCACGGCTTAACGTCCCATCCAACGGAAACGGCCTTTCCATGCCCATTGGTGTCCCCTACTGATCGTGGGCAGGGCGGGGAGTTTTGCGGAGATAAATCTCAACGCTGACCCAGCTGGGACACGAATCTGGGAACAGTAGATTACGAGCCTGGCACGCTACCGACTGAGCTACCACCGCCCCTAAACGTAGAAGTCAAATCTTGATCTACGAATGTTAGAAACGCTTTGACGGGAGGCTTTCGTCTGTCTCCTAACAGCTGATCTACATGTTCCCTTTGCCAACCTTCTCTAAGCCCCTGGAGTCCATGTGACCTGTCCTAGGTTCGAGTCCCTGCTGGGCCAGTGTCGAGATTTATCTCTGAAAACCGCCCTTGGTCAGTAGGGGACATGTATGGGTTTGGAAAAGCCGCCATCCGTTGGATGGAAATGGAATCAAGAGATGTAAAATCCCATAAAGATTCCGTGCGAATCGTCCACGTGAAACCTGACAACAATAATTACAAAACGTAAGCATTTTTAGGAAAAAAGATCAAAAGAGAAATATCATCTAAACAGTGTTTCAAAGATAGGAAAAAAGAACATAAATGAGTACTACAATCTTTTCGAAGACATTACGACTTTTTTCATCTCTCAACTAGGGTTGAGTTGTTTTACCTCTCAGCGGCACTTTTTTGCACACCATGGGATCAATGGCCAGGTCACATGGACCTCGAAGACTCAGAGAAGGTTGGGGGAGGGGACCCACTGGAACAGCAGTTAGGAGAGAGATCATAGCCTCCCGTCAATGCCATCCAGTGTGTTCTTTAACATGCGCAGGTTATGGCTCTCGGTGCCACCGTTTAACGTTTCATCCAAAGGACGGCGGCCTTTGCAACCCCATCGGTTTTCCCTACTGACTGTGGGCAGGGCAAGGAATTTTGCGTAGATAAATCTCAACGCTGGCCCAGCTGGGACTCGAACCTGGGAACTAAAAATTACGAGCCCGGCGCGCTACCACTGAGCCACCCCCGCCCCTCTCAACTACGGAGGCAATTAATTAAATAATTTTGGTTCCAGGAATAAAAAGTATTTTGGAAAATATTTTTTCTTCCTACTGGAACATTATAGAAAAGACCAATTTGTCTGGTATTAAAAACATTAGCTTTTTGAGATAATCATTGCTGTTTATATAAAAAGATATTTATTTTAAAACTATAAATTTATTTAACATTATCGGGAAAGGATAAAAGATTAATAATATTTGAATAACTAATATCAAATACCAACTTAACAGTTTGACTGTGAATAGGAAAAAATATTGTTTAAATTGCGGAAATAATTTCCTCTCCAACTGCTAATTACATATTGTAAATTTGAGTACACCCAAGCATAGTGTAACCAACCATGATTTAATTTGCAGCCGCTTTCAGCGGTTTCAAGATGAGATAATGCAGCACAATGTGACAGCCTCAGTGGGTGGTTGCCCCGCCGTGAACGGCAATACAAGCAGCAATACGGCATGACATGGAGTCATAGAGTCAACGGATATTTTCCTGAGGAATTACACACCAAGCAGCGTTAACTTTCTCCCACAAATCATCGAGATTCTGCGCTCGAGTGGTTAGCAACACTTCTAGATTTTATCCCTTCTTGATGTTTCACGTTCACAAGTATAAACAATGGAACCAGCCACTGTTCTCACATAAGTTTCAAATATATGTGAATGTTAGAATCACCCCTGGGGTTCCCATGTTCCAAAGTGTGCGATAGAGTGATAAGAGCTACTTGTGGAGGGAAACTCCCTACCGCTTCGCGTTCACCTGTGTCAGAAATAATCCTACTAGTACAATTACATAAATTATAAATACATCTGAACGTGAGAAACTCACCAGGGGAGTAGTAGCATAAATGAGAGTTCTGGGCCAGTAAAAGGGTCTGGAGAATTCTGTGAAAATCTATGGGAAAAGTTATGGGAGATGACGTAAATAGTAGTTTCTTGTGTTTTTTTGTGAAATATGTGTGAAAATTAGAAAAAACCGGGAGCATGAATTTTTAGCATGTGAAAAAAGAAATTTAAGTTTGTTTTTTTTTGGCAGACGAGATTTAAACTAATTTGTGAATTAGTTTAAATGGATTAGTTTGAAATGAGGTGTGTGTGTGTGTATGAGATAAAATAATGATGTGGTTTGTTGAGTTATCATACACTTCACTGGATTATTTGGTTGTAAAAAGCCAGGTAAATCGGTGTTTCTTGTGGGTTATTTTTGTGAAAATATCTGTGAAAATCAGAAAAACCGGGTGTTTTTTAGCATGTGAAAAAAGTAATTTAAGTTTTTTGGGCAGACGAGATTTAAACTAATTTGTTTAACTAATTTTCAGAAAAATGAGGTGTGTGTGAAAGAGATGAAAATGATGTGGTTTGTTGAGTTATCATACACTGCACTGGATTATTCGGTTGTAAAAAGCCAGGTAACTCGGAGAATTCGACAAAGCCAGACAGTTTTGAGAAATTTGTTTGAAACATATGACAAAATCAACAAGTAAAATGACGTTTTCGAGGGTTTGGGAGAGAAAAAATATGATAAAAAGATAGACTTTGAATATCTGTGAATGTATGAATTTTCTTTATAAGAATGTGAGGGTATGAGATGAAAAAAAAATTGAAGTGAAAAGTGATTTAGGTTTATTTTTTTCAATAATTTAGAAATAATTTGAAGTAAAAAGTGATATAGGGTAGAATAATTTTGAGAATGTATGAAGTTTGTAAAGAGAGAGGACTTTTATGTTATCGTGTAAAACGGAAATCAGTCTCGATCTCCTCAAAAGAACAAACGGGGTCGAGATTTAGTTTCACTGAACTAAATCTCTTATTCACTGATTATTTATTAAAGTGAAGCTGAAAAAATACTGTTTCAGGAATATACATATTTTTTTTAAATGTGCAAATAGATGTAGATTTCGAAATGATTGTATTTAAAAAAGTTTTTTTAGCCAATAACTAAAAGGTTTCTTTCAAGTGGTTGTATAGTTGCTTTTCGTTCTGAGAAATTACGCAATATACGTGATATAATTCGTTTGGCGGTCTATTTAATTTAAATCGTATTTCGATGTCAGCAGTTGCTGATAATTCATATAGACGTGATTCGTATTTGCTGACATCGAAGTGGAATATCGGATACAATTTCATAAAATCTTGTTAACTGACTTGTATACCCGAGTTGATATCCATATTTTTTGCAGCCAAAAAGCTGTTGTAAACTCGCGCATAATCTAAACTGTTGGGTTCAAAGTTGCACTCGAATTCTCGTTCAGGAAACTGTTTACTATTCACTCTGATCTGAATCCGTTCTAGTAACATGTGATCAAATACCATATTGTTTCTGGTTTGATTATTTAATCGGTTAGACTTTTGTAAGACGACATAAAGATGGACGGGTTTATTTTGAGTTGTAGTAACCCGCCAACTGACATGAGTGTCAATTCGAGTATCAGATTTGTACAGTTTGCACGATTCCCAAAAGATTTCATGTGGATTGCCGCTTGCTAACTGAGATTCTAATTTTGCAAGTACTTGTAGTGATGGTTCCACTTTTGGAATAAACCAAGATACGTGAGATATTTCAGATTTATACAACGTAGCCCCAACTCTCTGCATAATGTCATTGTCGTCATTTTTTCTATTTTTATAATATGTTTTTCACCGCGAAACACTTTATCCACGTCTCGGCAGAATCCAAACAGTCAATTCAGTGGTAAGAAAAAACTTATATTTCGACTATTTTTTGTAATTTCATATCTGTCCGAGAATCCTTGATTGAATTCAGAATTTTTCTTCAACGCTTGTGCAAAATCCTTTATCTTATTATTCGTGTCCAGTTTATCTTCGCCTCCATCGTACAAATACTTATTCATTTTCGAACTGCCTGCGGTATCTTTGAACCACGTCATACTTGTGGCAGCACTGTGTGAAAAGTCTTCGGTAAGATCAATTAAATTGTGAATTGTGGTCGTCACTCCGGGCAATGAAATATCTTCCAATTCTATGCTTTCGATATAATATTGAACTCTCTTAAAAATGTTGTACCCGTTATTGACCATTGTAACTACATCATTGACGCCGATATCAGACCCATCTGATTTCAGTATTTTGTTTTTGATGTGTATGTAACTATTGTGCGGATATAGAAATACGTCCATATCTTTGGTAAATATTTCGTATTTTTCGAGATTTTTAACATTAACCTTGGTTTTTCGATATTCCAAGTATTCGTATTTTGTCGTGGAATTATCGTCTATTGAGTTTTCGAACACGAAACTGTACAACACGTCGCTCTTCTGGTTATTGAGATAGGAAGATTCGACAGTAGAACAGTGAATCAGAATGCGATCGACCCTCTCGCTATTTTGGGTGGGAACTTTCCTCCGTTTTTTGCTGCATCAATAATTTTCGATTCGAACGCTAGAATTTCTCGCAACTTTCCTTGGGAAAAATCCATTTTACATCCTCTTGCGAAACGAATAACAAATCTTAATGTGGGGAGGTTGCTTTCTAGTATTATAGGGCTAGGATCTCCAAAGACATTTTTTAAAACATCATTAAATCCGCCTATATCGTACATTCCAATCGGGAAAGTTATTTTATTCTATTGTCTTCCATTGAAGTATTTCAGAGTATTATTGTTATATTTATCACCGATGTTGTACCAGGAATACTACATATTGCTACCCATCAGTGCTATCTCGTATTCACCATTGAGTGTGATCGGCGTTTCATAATTAATTTCCAAATCTTCGGGGTTGTATGCCGCAATATTAGAGGAATTGATAGTTATGAGTACCGTCTTTATTAATGCAGTGTAGTACTATGTAGTACTTATATGCTAGTTGTTACCAAAAATTCATTCCTATCGTTAGGAGTTTGTTCATACTGATACAATACATCATACGGCTTATGTTATTATTCCTTCGTAATGTAATAAATGCAATAGTAACCGCATTTTACAGAGTGATTTTCTTGAATTTGCGAAGAGTTATACACGATCGGCTTTGAAGATGTAAGTAAGGAGTGTTTTATTTCTTCTGGTGGAGATAAACGGAATGGATCAAAGTACTCGACGTAAGGTAGCTTCGCATCATTGAAATAAGCTACCCAATGAGTTCCTGAACCACGGGAAACGTCAAAGTTCATTATACCATTTTCGTTCTTGAATATTTTTGTTGGCAAAGAATCGATAGAGTATACACCGCGGAATCCTATTTCGTTTTTCATTGTTTTTTCGATATCTAAGTTACTTAATGGCTCTTTTTTTTAATCCCTTAGAAAATCCCTTAGAATTACTGCCGTCTTAATCCCTTAGAATTTTTGTTTAGGGGTTTATCCATGGCATGGATGTGTTTATCCTTAGCACGGTGGCAGGACTTAACGTCCTATATAGGGTGCGAGTGACATTATAAAACATAAGGGCTCATGCATTTGGTATTCGATACAAGAAATGGGTCACCAACTTCGCTATACGATTCAGATAGGAATTTAGACAATTTCTTACTTCAAGGGTGAAAAAAATCTTTCTTTTTTAAATGAAAGGTTTGATAAAAATTCTATATTTTTCTAAGAAGTCAAATATCTCTGTAAAATTATTGCCTAAATTCTGTCTTAAGGTTTTGAAGTATACTAAAATCTTGCACGAGATAAAATCATATATCTAGTTTTTTCTTTGAATATTATAATCAAATCAGTTTTGTTTCCGTAATAAATATAACTGAATGTACTTTACGCATTAAATTCTAGGCATTAAATTCTGAGGGCCTTCGTAACGTTCTTGATTCGTGTCTGTGGATTGTCTGAAGTTAACGAGCTACGACTTATTTGAAAGCTTGTCTAACGTTGTTATTACGTGTTAAAAACAAAGGTCGTATCATCATTTCTCTCTTTGCTGCTGGGCTATAGTTCTACTAAAGAAGGGGAAATATTTTACATTTTAACATGGATGCAACTTGGAAACGATGAGATAAAAATTCATGCCGATTTATCACAAGTATATGGGGTTCATTCCCGTTCATATGGCACCATTACGGAATGGATGCACAAATTCAAAGAAGAATGGCAAAGCTTCGGAAACCTCCCTTGTGCAGAAAAACCGAAGGAACCGTGAACGAAAGAACCATCGCTGCTGTTCGTGAACTCGTTAAAGAAAAATCACATATCACTTGTTAAGATAATAGGTTTGCATGTCAGTGTATCGATTGGAGTGTAAAAACAATTATTCATCAAGGTTTAAAATTCCGAACGATTTGTACCAAATAGGTACCCTACAAACTGACAGAACTGCAAAAAAGGCTACAGTCTACTCGTACAAGGAAATATTGGCAGTGTTTGTACAGTCGCTCAAAAAAGTATCCGAACACTATGGTTGATTGCAGAATTCAGAAAAAATATCTGGCAATGTTTTTTATTTAAGAAATTAGTGATCTGGCAACCTTCGTGTCACGTGACACGAAGGTTGCCAGATCACTAATTTCTCAAAAAAAAAAAAAAACGTTGCCAGATATTTTTTCTGAATTCCGTAATCAACCATAGTGTTCGGATACTTTTTGAGCGACTGTACCTAGTGGCCCTGAACGGTTAACAGGCATTGTCACAAGCGGTGAGATTTAATTTAATTACTATACAACTCTGAGAAAGATCGATAACTACGTTTACGTTGTGGAAGATGAATCATGCCCCTAAATCCTCAGACAAGACTTTTTCCTGAGGAAAAGGATGTTCACAATTTTTCAATTCCCAAGGAGTGGTAGCCGTAAACATCTTACCTGAAAAAATGACTGTAAATGGTCAATATTGCATCAACATTATTTTACCCAAAATGTTTAAGGAGTAGCGTCCAACAACAGACGTGTCAACGGTTCTTCTTCTTCATAACAATGCCAGTGCTCACAAAAAGGGGAAAGTTATGGCCCATCTGGAGCAGGAAAATTTCAAAGAGCTACCCCATCTACTTATTCACTTCGTCTTCAACTATGCGATTTTTGGTTGCTTCCAAAATTTAAAAAAGGAACTTGTTGGGAAGCCTTTTTCAAAAGTTCAAGACCTTGCAAAATGCGTTTATTCAGAGTTGCAGAGTATTCCTCAACAGGAGTTCCACCAAGCGTTCCAGAATTGGCGTAGACGTCTGCAACTTTGCATAACATTAAAGTGGAGTACTTTGAACGACAGTAAAAGTTTTGTTGAGGTAAGTGCAATGCTGTTGTTCTGCAGATGCATGTCAAGAACCTTTTGAACGCTCCTCGTATGTTTTTCCGACTGTGCTTTTCAAAACTTCTATCAGATTCAAATGTTATTTCAATGATTATCAAATTCTTTCCAGCATTTTTTTCTCAACGTTTTAAACTGGTCTCTCCATTAATTATGTCCTTGATGTTTTTGAAGTAAACTAAAATTTGGTAAGAAAAAAAATGTTTTCAGCTTCTTGTTTGAAGTTTTACCATCAAACAAATACATTTATGTTCTTTATAAATGTAATTGAATGTATTTTCTGCTTGTAAATATATTTCTTCCTCAACTCTCTTTTTATGAACTCATTTCAGCGTCTTACGGTAAATCATTGAAAGTTAATTCCAGCATTTTTGTCTCCACGTTTTAAATCCCTAGATCACATATATCTGTCCTTAACTTTAAAGTAAACCAAAATTTGGTATGAAATAGAAACTTATTTTTAATTTCTTGTTCAAGACTTATCCACTAAATCAGTTTTCTGATCTTAATATATGCAATCTAAGTATTTTAGGTATGAAATATTTTATAATAAACGTTTAAAACCGTATCTTGCTTAAGCCTCTCCTAAATTCATCGCACAGTGTTTCGCAGTGTGCTCAGTAGCAAACGTGTTGAAATTTTGTCCAGTCTACGTTTTTATATAACGGCTTGAAAATAATTGTTATTTTGATCTATACAGAGACTACAGGTTTAAAAGGAATTGTTAAAGGATATATTTTATCAAAATTATATCGTTTCTAAAAGACCTATCTTAGTTTTAGCCTTGCCAGTTTAACGAAATGATATAAAGCAGTACCCTTTATACAGCGAATATCCTGTGGCCCTGGGTGTGCCCACGTGAGTTATTTGATGCTACTTCAAAAGTCACCGATGATCTTTTCCTCATTAATTCATTAATTTGAGTTGTAATCATTCATTAATTTGTTGAAATAGTCCCTTAGCACTACAAACAACTATCTTTCGGTTAGTTCAAACGTTTTCAATTGGAGCATCCTCTAAATTGCACGTGGCCCATTATGTTTCGTGTGAAGAGATTTTCAGGATGTTGTCGATGACTCCGTGGTTTTGTAGAATTGTCGCAAGGCAAAGAAAACTTACTCTATCCTTAGTGATGACTAATTTCTCTTTGTCGGTGTCAGTTTGCACATCATCTGCACTATTTATCTGACGAGTGATTGCTAAAATAAATGCAAAAAACATAAATTTAAAACTAATATCTTGAGACAGGCAAACTTTAAGACGTTGCTGGAACAACAGTAAGCATAAAATGTAATCACTTCTGAATGGAAAATATAATGTATCTTCGAATCCTTCATTAAAACTAAAGTTGTGGTTTTCCTCACAACATTTGATCATTAGCACCATAAAAAATGATTATTATTTTTCTAGAATTGCGAAAAAGAGTGTAACATTAACTGGAAGGACAAAGGTTTTTCTAACACAATGTGTAAACTTTTAGATAGAAGCCGAGTTTTTAGAAGTCCAATCTTCACATTATTTGTAATATTTAGAACCAGTCTTCATTGGAACACAGAACAAATCTTTATTATTCTTTTACCGTCCATCAAACATGCTTTGAGTCGGGAGAATATTTTACAACATTCTATTCTCTTCTGAATAGTGAATAACAAAACGAGGCCCAAATCTTTGTATATCAAAATTTACAACAGTGTAAAGAAACCGTAACCAGAGACAGTTTGTTACTATTAAAATTCTTCCCGTATTTGAAATATTTAGATTCATATTCTTCACAAGCAATGTAGCAAAGTGCATTATGACAGTAAATCTTGATTTTTCGCATACCTTTCGTTAAAGAACTGTGTGTCGTGTGCCAGTGATTATTTAACAGCTTTCATGCGATACCTGAATCTGTTAACTGATCTTATCAGGAAGCTGTTGAGGAAGTCAATGTTAGGTTATTCAGTTTAGAGGCAACATTAGGTGATTATTGGTTATTGAAACGTGTCTAAATAATCAGGAACGGCCATTGGTTGGTTGACTGGTCCTGCATTTTCTTACTTGAAAATAAATATTTTCGTGGGTAGCGTAGGCATTTCAAATTTTTACAGATAACTCAGTACTGATTATAGAAGGGTCTTAAAAATGAGAGTGATTTGAAAATAATTTTTACTACACAAAAAAGGTGTGAATTTCTTTGAACAATCACTCTATGGTAGCAATAGAAGGATGATTGCAGTGGGGTGCAGAAATGTTTTTAAGCTACATGGTCTCATTATCAATAGCTGTACTATTTCGCTCTGATCGTGAAGGAGTTAAAAATTTTGGACCATTTTTAATAGTAACGTTGCCACTTGGTGCTTCGCACAAGTTTACAACAAAATTTATTAAATTCTGAAGAGTTGAGAATAGCATAATGTGGATAGTGGTTTTGGGAACGTCACTTATACAGAATCAAGTAGAAATGAATGCAAAGAATCAACAAATACACTAGTCAGTAGAGTAGGAAATATTAATATAAGGACTACAAAGTATTGGAAAAACATTAAAGTCTGCAGAATATTGAAATAAGGAAATTAAAGAGAAGCAACTGATTCAAGTCCATTTGATCCTTACAGTAGTGGAAATATTTATATTTATATTAACTTAACGAAGAGAGCAACCTTTTATTTCCCTTACCGTCCCCGTGGTCGCGTGTAACATTAAACCAAGAAGATCTCATGGTATAGTTAATTATTGGTTCATCAATCATTCGGTTTTTGTGAGAAAAATAATGGGTCCATTATTTAAAAATACGAAAAATATTTGATCTCTTGTACTCCCACACAGATAAAAGTAGCATAGACTCAATCTCACCACCGATCATATGGCTTGTGGGCGTAAAACTTTGAACCGGCAGTTACAAATAAGAGTTGCGGCATGATTTTAAGTTAAAAACGGGGACTAGTTTGTTTATTTCCCCAAAACAAGATGGGTTTGATTGATGCCACTATCCAACATGGGAGGATTTAGTTGGACTTGAAAATTTTTAGATCTTTAGAATTTCGTTCTGAAAAAAGCTGGTTTTGGTCGATGATATTTTAGTCATAACATCCGATAAAGATTTAGGAGGTCGCCTAAAATTCTCCTCTAGTTTTGGCTTTAAGCGCCAACGTTCCATAGTAGCCGTAGGCACAGAGGGTGTTTCGTGTTTGATACCACATGGTTCGTGATCTAAAAGAAGAAGAAAAACTGCTCATTTAAAGCTCGCTTCAGTGCAAGAGTTTTAAAATCTAGGATTACTAACTTATTCTGAGTTGTTTACTTCCCTTCCTTAGGATTTTCCGAAACAAGATGGGTTTGCTTCGACTTGGTGAACTAAGCGACTTCGTTTATTTCCACGAAATGAAGGATTAGTAGCTGTTACCCCAGGAAAAGGTTCATAGGTGAAAGATCAGGAAGGGCTTTACAGGTGGGGGTATGACATTATGAACAACATCATGGCCGCTTAGAAGGTGTTGCCACCAGGAAAATAATTTATAGGTCAACGATCACCAAGTTTTTTTCAGAAGGATTTGCTGACAGAGAGAATGATATTAACAACAACACTGGGGGGGGGGGGCTTTGTCAAAAACCAAGATGGTCGACTGGCAGGTGTTGCCGCAGTTAAAAAGTTTATCGGTCGAAGATGACGAGGCTTTTCTCAGAAGGAAAGGGGCTGACAATTAAAATCATCTTGGACTTTACCATACTGTTTCATCACTACAGGTATATTATAAAATGCAGAATCTCTAGAAATCTTCATTAGTAAAATTTTAGGAATATATTTTGTTATATATCCTGCCATCCTCACAGACCTACTATGGCACATAAACTGACAGGCTCCTGTCAGACCTCTGTGGCAAGCAGCTGCTTCAGGGGGTATTTATTTATTTGTTTGTTTATGTATATATATATTCGCTTGTTACATCATTTATGGAATCAACAGCATTTTTCTGAAAGGATTACGTGCAAAATCCTTTCAGCAAATGTAAAATCCTTTCAGTAAAAAGGATTACGCGCAAAAGTAAGAGCTTTATTTGTGCATCTCAGTTCGGTTCCGGAATTATTTATTTTTCTTTATAGCTTCGAAATCGAAATTACCTGAAGTTGAAATAAAGAGTTGAATCAATATTTAAACATCTTCAGTTCTGTCTTTTGACCTTAACATGTCAGAAGCAAATATGCAATATAAAAGGACGTATGATTAAACTTCTTGTTTAAATATTAACAACTAAAATATCTGGCTGTGTAAGAAACAGATCTATTGAC
Organism: Ryuthela nishihirai; assembly: GCA_038380435.1. Lineage (NCBI taxonomy): Eukaryota > Metazoa > Arthropoda > Arachnida > Araneae > Heptathelidae > Ryuthela > Ryuthela nishihirai. Next base: position 15,573,726 of record JAWZYU010000001.1, on the reverse strand, counting down.
TCTATTCTTGGAAACTCTCAATATAAATGGTACAAATATTTTCTTACGCATTGCCCACTTTTCAAAAACCGTCTCTTGGAATGCCCATTGATCATTTGGGCAAAATAATAATAGATAGAGAGATATAAGGAAAGAGAACAAGGTATTATAAATAGCTTTATCGAATCGATTTTCAGTCAGAGCTATTTGCACGTCTTCTTTGTTTTACTCGAAGTATATAATCTTCGAAAGACAGGATATTATCATTTAACGGAAAAGAAATGACCACTTTTTGAGCAAGGTTTGTCTTTTAAACTTCGTTTGCTAAATTGTGATGGATTTTATAAATTCTTAGTGTTTAATAAAGTCAAGATTAGAGAAAATCAAATTTATTGATAGGATGGTTCGAAAAGCTCTGATTCTATTCGGCATTTCCGCCTGACATGGGCATTGACAGAAATTTTTTCAGGGAGAGGGGGGAATCAGTGTTTCAAGGCAGAAATATTTAGGTCGAGCCATTTATTTTTGAGCTCAGCTGCGAATACAGTAATCATACATACACTGCCTGGACAAACTATTACGAACACTGCTACATGCGCGAATACCATGAAACATTTCAATGTATGCAACATTTCTTACTGACCTCAGTATTCCAAGTCACTACGAAGTCCTATAAAAGTCATAAAGGCATGGTGCAAAGGAAAATCAAATGTAACATTGGTAAAAAGGCTGATCTGACTTACTTCAAAAGGGGACTCATCGTTGGAGCGCGATGGACAGGACCAGGGCTGGAAATAGAGGAGAAACATTGGAACACGCCATTCACTAGTTCTAGCAGCCCTATCCCTAATTTTAAGAGGTATTTTTGATACCGTATATTTAGCGACAAGAAACAGCTCCACTGTATGTTCACTTCTCTGTAATGTTTTTGGCCATAATTTCTGGGCTGTTAAACAGCTTTTTTATGCATTTGTTTAACATTGATATGTCTACTGTGTGGTCTTTTTTTTAACAGATTCTGCATCAGATCATAACAGACCTAGATCTGAAAACCCATTTCCACCCCTGAACATGAGCATCCGTAGCGAAGGTGATGGAACTCAGAAGAAAATCACGGGGCACAATATCGAAAGTGTATGGAGGATGGTCTCAAAAAATGCTTCTCAATAGTTGCAAATGCGGGAAGAAAAAGGTTCTGACCGTATACGTATTAGTAGGTGCTCAGAATAATTTGGCAAAGCATGTGTCATAATACACTAAGAAAAAAAAATAATCCTCCCCCCAAAAATGGGGAGGAACTTATTTTCGAAAATACGTGTACAAAAAGGTTTTATATTAATAAAAATATTAATCGTATCTTCTGAAAACAAAAGCATAAAGAAAATAGTTAAATTTCGTTAATGAAACGGAATTAATTTTTTTCTATACCTGACATTATTAAATATAAATTAATTGCCCGATCATTTTTTCTAGCTCCACCCCCAACCATCACCACCCTCCAGTGAAGCCATGGAGATCGATTGTTTACTTGCGGGTGGATTTATTTTTTGTTATCGCAAAAAAATTCCAATGATTGCCTGCATCATTATGAATTTTTATCATATAAATATTCTTTTCGAAAATACTGCGCCACAGGTAGGAAAAGATTATTTTCAAAAACGACCAAAAGCGATCGCTAAATTTGTTTAATAAATACTAAATCCTTGACCAGTATATATATTTAGAATTTTTGTTGACGTTTTTCCGCGATTGATAGACAAGCTAATAGTTTTGGACCGTCTTATCAAATACGTTACATACCAACAGAATTTTGTCCCTCCTTTTGCTCATGGCATTCCTTCCCGTTATTGGTATCATCGAGTACCTCCAGCAGCAATTGGATGTGCAATAATAATACCCCCAAGGGCATTATCATTAGGATATTTATATAAATAAATGAAGCTGAGTGAATTCCATCGGTCCCTGACTTATTGGTAGCACCTGCTTGATTAAGAATTTCATCCGCAAAGGAGAAATGCCCGTAAGACTTATTCTCGACAATACATTTGACTCCAGTAGAAGCTAAAACCAACTATGTTACCCTCGCCAATTCTGCCCAATGTTATTATTATTATTTCTTTCCGTAAAACATTTTTGTTGCTCAGTGGCAGTCGATGAAACCATTCTGTTTTGCTCTTCTCCCTCATGAACTCACAGTGCTGGAAAAATCTAACTTCAGCAGCAATTGGAAATGAATTTCCCTCGTGACTACATCGTTGGCTTCTCTTCCGGTCATAAAAACAACTCGAATGATATTCGTTGAATTATTAAAAATAGCTTCTTCGCTTCGCTTCTTTTTAATAAGAATTCGCTGCAACGAATTCCTTCAGATCGCTTCAGGCGATTTTCTTTCTATTAATAGTTATTAATAACAATATTTGATCATAAAGGAAGAGATTATTTTTAGCGATTCTTTGTTTTGAAACAATGGCGATCGGTGGTCGTAATTCGACCACAGATCGACCATTGATTCTCGTGGTCTTTCTAATCTGGCCATTTAGCCCATTATGTGCAAAAAAGTGCGCTCAGAGGTAAAAATAACCAAACCCTGTCCTTCTGTACACATCCAACATTTATTTGGAGATAAATTGAAAATTCTTTTAGGGTTCATTAGGTATTGATGAAATATTACAATTCGCACTTTCCGAATATCCAAAACATATAAATGCTCCCTCTAACGGTGGAAGAAATTGTAAATTCTTAATTTTAAACGAATATTGCAAATAACATATTTATGCTAGAAATTCGAAATTTTGGTGCCGATATGTGAAGTTTCCATTGGTAACAACGAGATTATCCATTAGACCCAATGGGTGTGAAAATGCAACTTTATTCCTTTAAGAGATAACTGTTTGTTTTTAGAGATAAACTAATAATTTTTTTGTATTCAGTAGGTACTGATGAACTATTACGATTGACACTTTCCGAATCTCTCAAACGCTATAATTATGCCCTCTAACGGTGTAAAAAGTCGAAAATTACAAACTGTGCATTTCACTAGAAATTTGAAATTTTGGTAATGAACTGTGAAGGCCTTGAAGTTTTTATTGGCAACAATGAGATGACCCTTTGCTCCAGGGAGGGTGAGCAAACGTAACTGTTTGCTTTAAAATAAATTTAAAATTATTTTCAAGTTAGATAGGTATTGATGAAATATTACGATTGGTACTTTTCGAATCTCCCAAAAGTTAAAATTGCGTCCTGTAACGGTGGAAAACAATCAAAAATTCCAAAACGAATATTGCAAATTTTAAATTTTAAAATTTATTTTAAAATTTTAAATTTTAAAACCAATATTGTAAATGATATATTCACGTCAAAAGTTTGAAATTTTGGTGCTGGAATGTGAAGGCCATTAAGGTTCTATTGGCAGCAATGAGTTGACCTCTTACGCGTAAAGTGAGTGGGAAACGCAACTGTTTTAAGAGATAATAGGAAAACTCTTTTTTAGCTGGATTGGCACTAATTAAATATTATAATTCGCATTAAATCTTTAAGTAATTTTAATTACATAGTTCAAGGTACTAAATATCGAAATGCCAGAACATTAACGAATGTTGCAAGTTATATGTTTATGGTAGAAATTTAAAATTTAGGTGGCACTTTTTAAATTTAAGAAATAAAAGACAAATACTTTTTATGCTGTATAATTACTAATAAAATAATATTATTTGCCTTTTTCTAATTATCTCTGCTAGTGGATGTGGTTTCGTGGCAACTCCCTCAATGTGTAGTGCAGTCTCTGTATTGCGGAACACCGGGATTGCCACACATTATTACGTTACGTTACCCATTAGCACTATTAAAACTTTTAAGGAGTCGAAAAATTCCATCGATGGTAAGGGGGTCCGATACAGGAAAAATTTGAGAATCACTGATCTATATTTAAAAATAACACTTGATTGCATATATGTGGGGTGATTTTTATAGCATATGATGTTGGAATGCATTGACAGTACGAAAATGTTTCTTGACGTAATCGTTTTACATTTTGCATAGAAGGGACATTTCTAAAACTTGATTTTATGAATTACATTTTTTAATTATTCTAAGAAATAGACAATTCTAAATAGCCTAGGAACAATTTCTCGTGTTTCAAACACTTCTCCATACTCTTATTATATAATAGACGTAATTCCGGGCGGGCAGAAACACGTGGCAGAAATTGGCAATTTTTCCGTGGTTCTGTGACCACTTGAGCGATCGGTCCCAAATTTGTAGGGCGGTCTCGCTCAGTTCTCATCCTCTTGGTGTGACTAGCTGTCGTGGGTGGGGAGTGATCCCTCTAAAGACGTCAGAGATTTCTTGGGCGATGCCGTCTCCTGCTTTGTGAATGAAGTTATCTATCGGTTTACGCTTGATGTGAATGAACTTATCGAAGAGTTTCACGCCAAAGTTTGGCGTGGGGGTTTCTATTCTTAAATATTTTTAGTCACTACATTTCCGTTATTCCCTTTATCAAATTCGTACTTCATAATATGCCTAATGTGCTCATCTTAAGACTTCACGTTGTTTTGACGATTAAAGACAAAAGCAACACTCTACATTAATCAAAGGTTGCCTGTAGACTGACAATTCACAACTGTAAAACTTAAAACAAGATTGCAGAGCTAACACATGTGCAATCTTGTGAATATATGAAACAAGCATGACTTGTTGGATAATGTGATAATATAGCTGTACCTATCCTCCGCTTTGCTTTCCTGTCAGCGGTTTAATGGAACTGCCTCCTCAGATCACTTTTCACTATGGTTTATGAAAAACTAATACACTTATTGGGGCAAAATATTAACGATATTTTGCCCATTCCACGATAACATTGGTCCAAAGTTTGAAGTCTCAGAAGCATTTGCATCCGAAGATTATTATAAAATTGCAACCCAGAAGTTATTTTATAATCACCGGAATTTAAAAATTTCCCTCTTGAAAAAGAGAAGGATTGTATTTTTTAAAGTAACAAATGTTTACTCAGAGTTATAAGAAATTATCGTTACAAACAATAAACAAAAAATACACATGAAGGCATATAATAATAGCACATCTGTATCAGCTTTAACAAAGCGACACAATATATGATGTATTTTTTTTAAATCGATTAATTTTTAAAAAGTTGCCAAAACATGTAAAGTTTGAGTCATACATCATTGGTGAACTATCTTTCACTGAAACTAATTCTATTTCTATAAATGATATTCCGTTTGGTAGTATTTATACTTTCTTTTACATTTATTTTAGCTTTGTACAGTGAATGCGAAAATACCTTTATTTTTCACTTATATTGTTTATGTATATCATCCTCATCCAGCAAAATGGTGCATTCATGTAGGAAATGAAAGCAGAAGGAGCAGAAGTAAGGAGAGCAATAAGAATGCTAAATTCAGTTTTGTGAGATAGAACAAGAGCGAAACAGATAAAAAACGATGTTTAATACAGTTGTTTGTGCTCTTTGGAGCAGAAACATAGACGCTGGTAGAACAATTAAGATCTAGGGTAAGAGAAATTGTAAAGACTTTCTGTAGCGAAAGTGCTCGAAAGCAAAGAATGGATAGAATGTGAGAGGAGAAAATTAAAAGAATTATGGGACTAAACGAAAACGTTAGAGTAAAGAAAATGGTATGAATGGAATGGAGGATGGTAGGTGTCCAAAAATGCGGAAATGGAAACAAGTGGAAGGAAAAAGAGAAAACTACGGAAGAAATAGAGAAATGGTGGGGAGAAAGCGATGAGGAAAAGGAGATTTTGAGAAGAAGAGTCGTTGAATATAAAGAAGTGGAGTTAGAAACAAACTAGACGAACGCAACCCTAGAGAAGATCCTAGGAATGTAAATAAGCTTATCATGCATATATCGCATTCCCCATTTCAATTCAATCAGAAGTTTTATATTCTTTGCTGATAGCGTAGAAGGTTGAGAAAAGATGACATTAAAATTGTATATCTTGCACAATCCTATATTTTTTTAATTCCAGATGATCATAGAAAACTCTGGATTATTGCTTCGATAAAGTACCTTTCTGAAAAGTTCGCCTTTTTACATCGAGGTATATTCTTGCTGATGAAAAGTTTATTTCTTTTCCCCCCATATTCATTTCATTTACTGAGACTAAATGAACCTTTTCTCACGATTCGGTTGCTTGAAATGTTCTAATAAATGTTTATCGTAATTTTTTGTAATCAATGATAATGTATTTGAAAATAAATATTAAGTGGAACTTAATATTATACAGCTGCATTTACGAATAAAAACTTTTTTGTATCTGTGCATATTTTCATAGGATTTTTTATGAATCATGGAAACTCTTATTTCAAGTGAAAACGGATACGAATTAAGAGACAAAGTAAAAAGAAGGATATTTTAAATGAGAAACACTGCTGACTCTCCAAAGAATGGTACAGGAAAAAACGTGCTGCGTCAAGCATAAGAATTATATGTGACGAAATGAGCATGGAAACATACGTATAAATTAAAACAAATACTTGTCTTCCTTATAAGCACCCTAAAAAGTAGAAAATAAAGCTAAAGCATATCGATGATACTAATAGTCACTGAATTCGTATTCGCTTCAAAGGCAGATAGGGCGCCGATTTACCTACTCAACAAAATTTCCGGCTCCCTATCTTCCTTTGAAGTGAATATGAGTTCAGTGACTGATTGCACCATCGATATGCTTTATTTTCTACTTTTTAGGGCGTAAAATAAGGAATATAAGTATTTTCAAAAATTTTTAATATATATTTTTTCTTTGTCACTAAATATACTTCTTTTCCGAAACTTTCATTTGATATATGACTCATAACTCTCGATCACTTTTCTCCTCCTTTTTTGTGGGGTGAGGGGGAAAGGGTCGTATTTGAGGTAGCCCATGATATATGAGACATCGCAAGGTTTAATTTGAGACATAACTCGTTAAGGTCGACCCCAGTAAAATTTCAGGTTCCATTTTTTGGAGGACGAATGGTGAGGGGACATAATTCGAAGTAATCTCTTAAAGTCCTCATATGAGCTTTTCATTTGAGACCTAATTCGAAGTAATCTCTGAACGTCCTCGTGTGAGCTTTTCGTTTGAGACCTAATTCGTACTGTAGGCGAGGTAGCCACGTTCGAAGATATGGTAGAATGACTTAACATTTTCCCTTTCTTTAAGGGAAAGAATGAAAGGGGTGTTTTTTTATTATTGTTCACAACCAAGCCCAGCTCTATAAGCAAATTGAGGGACGGATAAGAAAACAATCGAGCTGAAAAAATGTAAAATAGGAAATCAAGAGACTGGGTTTCCAATACAGCATAACATTTGCCCCTCCATTTCACAGGTCTTCAAAACGTTCTTGAAAAGTGTGTCAATTAGAAATAAGTTTAATATTTTGCCTCCGTTACCCTTACGGTCATGTCCACAATATTTCCAATTTCACAAGGTTTTATTTTTATATACTAATTGTTAGATACGGTTTTCGCGTTCGAACTTATAGTAGAACAATCCTTCACATATTTTCCCCTTCGTTTTGAGGGTAAGAAAGAACAGGTGGTTATAACCCTTCGTTTTAGAGGTTTTTAAAAACGATGGAATGTACACGAATTTATTGCCTTTTGACCTCCATTACACTTACTTAGAATTTTCAAAGGGTTGGGCATGGTCCCGTTCCCCCCCCCCCCCCGCCCCCCAGATCCAGTCCTCTTACAGAGTTTGCATTAAAGAGAATTTAACGTTAAAAGTTTCATTTTTTACTTTTTCTGGATTCACGAATACTTCGAGGCTGTGCTAATTACTAATACAGGCTGTAGTTCGCCAATCAATGGTTTTAAATCATGAAACCGGAATAATAAAATCATACGCATTTAATATATTTAAAATATTTCATCAATTTCTTTTGTATAGCTCCGTTTTGAAAGCTCATCAATTTCTTTTGCATAGCTTCTTTATCTATCTTTCAGAATTCTCTGTTGGCCATGGAATGCTATTTTGGTCCACGGAATAATATGGTCCATGGAATGTTATTTTGGTAGTCTTGACATAAAATAATGTTTCAAAATTAAGATAGCATGCACTTACGATTTCCTACATTAAAGACGTAGGAATGAAGAGTATAAAGGACTGAATATTTTGTATCAACATATTGCAGGCTAGTGTATAGTAAGTATAAATCAACGCCAAAAGTTTGGCGCGAAAAGTATTGATAACTCTCATCACCGATAATTTCTTCGCAGGTTTCCACCCTGCTACTTTGGCGCCAAGCATAAGTCCATCGATAACTTCATTCATAGCTCTCCACACATACTGCTCATAACGTTTCAGAGCCATTCAGAGGGTTGGCGACGGCAGTGCATCCAGAAGTTCTCTTTCGAAGGATCGCTTCCGACCCACAGCAGCTAGAAACCCGATCTTTAATCCAACAGGGCTAGAACTAAGTGGGATGGACTATAACGTGTCATCAATCTATCTATGCTGTAATGCACTCAGTTTAACGCCATTTATTTTGCAGAATGGGTTGGTGCCAGTCAATTCTCCGCCAGTTTTTGAAGACTTTTGACACTGCTGTAGAAGGGTAATCAATCAAGGCATCTCTTTCAGTAAACGAGGCGTCTGACTTGAACACGCATCGCTATGTCTCTGCGGAATTCCCATGGGTTTCATGTCTTAAACATTACAGCATGATGCATCGCTAGCGCAACTTGCAGCTTCGTATATCTTCCTTCGTATACAGAGAGCTTCCTATCAGCCAACCTGTCCATCAGACGTTGTTGATTTATGCAAATCAAGAAAGCCAGTCTCAGCAACAATCTACAATTGTTGCTTCACCTAACATTACAGTGAATTTTGATGAGAGCTGAGTGGAATTTCCAGAACCATGACAAAGGGAGAATACATTGTTCAAGAGAACATTTCTCCTGAGCAATTTCAAGGGGACATTGACTGAAAAGTGCAAAAACCGTTCCACCAGACCTTTTTGTTCATAAATGTTTTAAATTATCATATTTTTGCTATGCAATTTGATATTCAATAAACGGCAACTTCGTGATTTTCTTCCTAGTAAATCAATTTAGTTTCTACCATTTCACTATAGCTTTTCCAATCTTGAACTACGGGTTAAAGTACTTATTTTGCTGAAAAAATTAGTTTTGCTGCAGTAGATAGCAAACCCACGTTTCACAGATACCACAAATGGTCAGAGCTATAAACCACTAAATTATCAATTACTAGTTCATATTCAGCAAATTGTGACTATAAATACTTCCAATTTTTCAGCAACCGTTTCAATATTTCTAGAGGTGATATAAATTAGATAGTTACTCATACCAATGCGGTATTAATGCAATAATCAATCAATAGTAAAGACAGATTACCCATCTGAATAGAATTCAAGAAAAAATTTTATTAATAAAATGAGTTTTGACATAAGTGGGATTTGAGCCACGGCAAAATTTATTTCTCCAGTAAAATCATGTCTTGAATTTTATGTCAACAAGTAACAATTGTCTTAATCATTGATTAATTTGAGATTTTGTTTCCGTTTTGTGGTCTGTTCGTCCGTCTCACCATCAGTAAATATCTACATTTTTTTTTCTCTTTCTTTTTATGGATAAACGAAAAGGTATTTTTTGGCTGAATAGGAAATATTTGAACACACGATTGACATTTTTCGAATCTTCCAATAGTATTTTTTCTATCTTTACAGGGAGTTAGAATTGAAAAATCGAAATTTTTTATATCTCTATTTCAAATGATTTATTCGTGCTATAAATTTGAAATTTGTATGGTGGATTGTGGTACTAAAATAGTTAACATTTACAGCAGCAATTTTCCCCTCAAGGAGGTGGAGAAAATCAATTTTACTTTTTTTAAATATAATTGAAAACTTATTTTTCGGTTGGATAAGTATTAATGAAATATTAGTAGGCAATTTTTTTCGAATCATGCATTAGTTTATTTTTTCTTTAAAAGATGCAGAAGTCGGCCCATGACAATATTTATTCTACTTGAAAATGAGCATTATATAATCGTCAAAAGTAATAATTTTACATTATTGTTCTAGTTACGAAACCAAAACTGTTGCAACACTGAGTATCAGTAATATTAACGGTTTTTACACAAAATCTGCGAAACATCAAATGAAATTCATAAATAAAATATAAAACCTGCTTATACGAAATAAGAGAGGATACAAGAGATCTATCCATGCTTCTTTTTGGGGTTCTTTTAAAACGAGTTACCCTGCTGTTAAATATCCCAGCTTCTATTTCTTTGTAAATATTGGAATTATTATTATCGAAAAAGTGAGACTTGGATGCATTTTATCTAGATCACCGAAAGCTTTTCATATTGACATTGGGTATGCTTTAGAAGTTACACTCTCTTTCGTCAGGGCAATATGGAAGCTTGTATTCATTATGCTCCACGAGTCATATGAATAAATATAAATGCGCCCTTTCAACTTTAAATTAGCTTTGAAAGTCATTGTAGCTCGGGCATTTATTTTCCTTTTTTAAAACATCAAAATAGCTTCAGATAAATTTTTCTTAAGTATTGCGATATATAGAAATAAAATATTCTAATCTTGCGGAACTGATTTAACATCTCAACAATGTTATTTCGCTCAAAAAACTCCATATGCGTTTCTCTCGGCGTTAACCTAGTGCCTTCGATGCACGTAACGGAGAAATATCGATGTCGTTGTCAGGGTCAAAAGCAGAGCGCTCTAAACATGGACAAAGAATTCTCCGTGCTGACACTCCTGTTCATTGCTTCGTAGGGTGAGGTTCGTTAACGGCAGAGGATGTTGGGAGACGCTCATCTAAAGACTGATAAATTAATCTCTCAGTTATGCTGATGTGTCAAGGAAACAAGACAAATGAAACTGTAAACAGGGATTAACTCCTCACCTTCGGGCAAGTTGTGAAACGAAAGCGCAGAATCATGAGCATTAATTTGTACAGTTCAATCTATCGACAAAAGAAAAAAAATCCCCAATTTCCGTTTATTAGAGCAATAGATTGCAGCTTCAGTGCATAAGTCATGATGCTTTTGGAGTTCTGCGATCTCGAGAGCCTCTGGCAATGACGCAAAATAGTTGGAGATAACATAACGAGAAAAGATATTGTTACGATAGGTGAATGAGCAACAGTGAAACCATGATTGATATGTCTCTTGACACTGGCGTGTATCTCAGTGTGAGAATTACGTCAGTATTAGAATAGACAGAGACTTGAAACAATAATGGTGTTTAGAATTGAAAAGTTGTCGGTTGTAACTAAAAGTGCATATTTTGTGTTAATCTTAGTAAAGGTTACTGAAGAAACTTCGCGATTGAACCGAAGAGGCAATATGTTATTCGAGTAAGTAACTGGTTGGCCTTAATTTCTTCATAGAGGAATCATCATATAACGTGTGGTGATCAGCATCTGAAAAGAATTGTAAGATGAAACTTGGTAACGTATAAGTTCATTCACAAAGATAATTGTGTCCCTTGATGAATATTATATAAAGATTCTCTTTATGTTTTGGAAAGTGTTTGTAAAAATTGCAATACAACTATTTTAAATGATCTGGTAGCCTATGTAATTGAATTAGTTCATTTATAATTTTTGTCGGTAAACAATGTTTCTAACTCATGCTCAATTTTCTATTAAAGATTCATAACAATACCTTAAACCCTAAGACCAAGAAAGAAAAGATTCAATGCGGCCTTTAAAGTAAAAAATGGCGTAACAGCTTAAGGAGGGAGGATGTTATTATTGTGTTGCGTAATACTTAGCACATAAGGCAGAATAAAATCGAAGGGTAGCGTTACATAAAGATGAAATACGATACTCTTATTTTTATGCAATAAGTAATATTTCTGCAGTATCAGCTTCACTTATAATAAACAGTCGTTATTACCTTAACATTCATGTACTAGGCAGGTTTGATTCATATTGATTCACTCATGTGAATGCAGGTTTCATACATAATTGATTCACGTAATTTCAGTTCAAATTTTCCGTATGATTCAATTCGTTACTTTTGCTTTTTCTTTAAACCTAAGAATAATAATAACTTAACTTTATCGCTAAACTTGATTCTAGGAAACAGATTAAGAAATTAGTCTATTTATTTGGATATTAATTTATAAAGCATATTCATCAAAAATAATTCACAATTTACAATCTTTTACTGTAGGAAAGAAATAAAAGAAAAATTAGACGATAACAAAAATTAATTTTGGTGGATATTACTAAGTGGTCTAACAAACCCGTCTAGTTAATTAAATAAATTACATACAAACAAATAAGTAGGCAACATATCTAGGGAAGAAAATCCCACTTTTGTAAATTACGTTAAGCAAAAATTCAAAATCATCTGTCATATTTATATTATTTATATTATTGTAAAATTCAAAATTTATTATTAGGGAAATATTAGGAAAAATAAAAACCTTTTATGGCATAATGGTTAGGAAGCTTGCGACTGTTCTAGGAAGGCAAACATTATGTGTTTTGTTTACTCTAATGAGGCAGTAGTCAGCAGTGATTTCGGTTTTAGTAGAACATGTCTTTATATGAGAAGGCCTGTAAAAGCTAGGAGTGTTTCTTGCATATTTCTCTGTCAAATGTGTTGCAAATGAAAAAAAACAACTTTCGTTTCTAAATACACTGCTCACAAAAATTAGGGGTTATTTCAAAATGAATATGAAGCGATATGAATCATTTGAATGTTGAATTTTTTTGAAGCATTTGAATGTTGAAGTTTTTTGAGCATTTGAATGAATTAATTTTAAATATTTAAAGATTTGATTGAAGATATGAAGCATTCAAATGCTTCACATCTTCAATCAAGATATGAAGCATTTGAATGTTGAAATTTTTTGAGCATTTGAAATATGAATATGAAGCATTTGAATTGTTTTTATTAAACAAGAACATCAGAAAAGCAAACGACAAGTCAAAGAAAGTTGTTCGATTATGCAAAGGAGATGCAAAACCAACTTTTATGTCATTGGTGAAAATGCACTATGCAAAAGGCTGAAAGTACTGGAATATCTGCACGTTCCCTGATCTTGAAAGTGCACATCCTGCAATTTCCCAGCCCTTGCAATGCCCCTGCAACACGATTTGCCCGAATGCGAAGGCTGGAGAGCCATAGAACGTCTTGAACCTGGTCAAACACATCGACAGTGGCAACAGCACTTGGAACATCCCAAAGCGTGATTAGCAGACTGTGGAATCGCTTTCAAGAGACTGGCACGGTACGAAGAAGGCGAGGGCAGGGTCGCCCATCTGCCACAACAGCAAGAGATGGTCGCTACTTGACCTTATTGGCAAGAAGGAACATGCGCAACAATGCAACAGAGGTGCGGGTACAGTTTCTTGCTGCCACTAGACGACGGATATGCACCCAGACCATACGAAATCGACTCCATCGTGTTGGACTGCATGCCCGGCGACCAATGGTATGTATTCCGTTGTCTGCTGAACACTGTAGAACCCGTAGAAGATGGGCTGATTAGCATTGTCATTGGACGCGTGATGAGTGGTCAACTGTCCTCTTCTCTGATGAGTCACGGTTCAGTCTGCAGCCTGACAATCATCGTGTCCTGATCTGGCGTGAACGAGGAACACGGGAGAATCCAGGTTTCATGCGAGAAAGGGACTCCCTCGGTGGTGGTGGAATCATGGTGTAGGCTGGCCTCAGCATTGGTGGTCGTACCTACCTCCACGTCATCAGAAACGGATCGCTGACTGCTGTCAGATATCGAGATGAGGTCCTGCACCCTATAGTGGTACTCTATGCTGGAGCAGTTGGAAACAACTTTCTTTTCATGGACGATAATGCAAGGCCCTACAGTGCGCATCTCGTCAACAATACTCTTCAGGAGGCAGGAATCGAACGCATGGACTAGACTTCACGTTCTTCAGACCTGAATCCCATTGAAAATGCTTGGGATGCACTGGGAAGACGTCTGGCAAACCGTCCAATGCCTCCCACAACACTTCTTGAGCTGGAAGTTGCCCTGGAGCAAGAGTGGCAGAGGATCCCACAAGAACTGCTGGACATTCTGATCCTGTCTATGCCCCATTGCTGTCAGTGTGTTTTGGCAGTCTTGGGTGACCATACACCCTACTGTGTGCCACTCTCGTTCAGTTTGACATGCTTCTGTTCACCCCCACCAATATGTCACTTGCTACTCAATCACGACAATTGAATTTGAATCTCATTTGCGTAATCGAACAACTTTCTTTGACTTGTCGTTTGCTTTTCTGATGTTTTTGTTTAATAAAAACAATTCAAATGCTTCTTTTTTTATTATCGCTTCATATTCATTTTGAAATATCCCCTAATTTTTGTGAGCAATGTACTTCTGCTCTAGGTTAGTTCTGTTGCCAACAACCATTGTTCATAAATAGGAAATCAACACCTTACCCACCACTAAAAAACTTGCACATATGGTTCAAGGGTCTCTTCTCTATCCTCCGAGCAGTTACGAAACCTCCATCGAACATATGAATAGCATGGATCTGCTCTTTTAGGAACATTTGTGTCGGTTGAGCGTTCTATTACCTTCTAACACATGGAAAGTAGTAGGAAGTTGGTGTTTATGCCACCCCCAGACCAATATACCATTTCCACCAAAAATACCCTTTCTCTGATATTGGAGAGATGATATTTCATTCCTTGTTCTATCCAGATTAAAACAACGTCTAGAATCTGGATGCAGACCAAATCGAAACTCGTCAGAAAATAGAATATTAGCCCATTGTTCAGGGCTCGAACTGACGTGCTGGCACCACCAGTTTTACGAACTTTTCTGCACACGAACTACTGGCCACGTGGCATAAATCCCATTCTCACTAAGTCTTCGTGACACTATTCTGATGGAAATCCTTTACCTGTGGCGACATAAACTTCAAGTGAGAGTTGACCCAAAGTCATTGCACATTTCCGTTTTACAACTACATCCAGATAAAAGTCAGTTCGGGTTGACGTTACTCTTGGGCGACCTTGTCCGACTCTCCTGGTAATGGTTTCACTCTCTCGGAACTGTTTACAAAGTGTCAATACCACTTTTCTCGACACATAGGGCCATCTTGCTACCTCCGCCTGAGACTGTCTTACTCCAAATCTTCCAACAAACCACCATTGCAAGGACTCATCTCAACCAGGAGTCGCAACAAAACGCCCGCGGTGACTTTTCAAGTGGCCCACGGATCATTTGGACTTTATAAAGTAAAAATGTCCCGCCAACAAACTTTGGTAAATTAATAAATCGATAACAAATGACAGACGAACATTTTCATCCAACATTAAGGCACTAAAGGCTTTGGAGTTTATTTTATTAAATTGGTAAAAATACGTTAAAATATTAAAACTCATTAATTTTTTTTACACAATTTTCTTTATTTTGTGTGTATGTAAGAGTTTTGGTATTTTTTTCATTTATTCAAATATTGCTTTTTATTTGACATAAATAATCATTAAAATATGTATACACATAGATTTTTATAATACTAAATCGACATATAGAAAAACAAGTGTTTATTTATGTACTAATGTACCTATGGGCTCCAGCAAAGGGAGGGGAGGAAAGAGGACAATGTGCCCCGTGGAAAAATAATCATTAATTATTTTATCTTAAATAATATCTGCTGTAGCTTTTTTTAAAGTAATATTATTCTTGGTGTTTGTCTTTACGGATTTTTTTGTGTTATGAAGGAACATTTTTACGTGCATTTGCAATAATAAGTTACTTTTCTTTTCTTCATTTTTCTTTTCCAATTTTCTTAGTTGTATTTGGGCATGATCTATGCAAGATTCCTTGTTTGCAACTATAATTATTAATTACTCGCTGGATAAAAATATTTGTACCTTGAAACATTGATTTCTCTTTTGACTCCCAGTTGAAAATATTTTGCCTCTCCTTGACACAAATTTACCTTCTACCCCATGAAAAATTTCCTACTTGGGTCATTGGCTGGATTTCCCATAATGCGGGTTACGCACTTGCCTGGGGGCGCCAACGTAAGAAGGGCGGCAGCGAGCATTCAAGGGTTACATTTTGTTTACTTAAGTAGCAAAAATAATTATACCCTTTCGATTTCTTAGAAGAAATAAAAAGCTAGTTCCAAAAATTAATGATTCAAAAGTTCTTCAAATAACTCTCCTACCAGTCGAAAGTGAATTTTTATAGGACATGGATTGTAAAGATACATATCAAATATCAAACCTATCGGTACACTTTCATATTATGTGAATGGAAAACTGCATTTAAAGCTCCATAACTTTAATATAAGCTTTTTATAGAAAATTACTGCAGGAGATAAATTACAGATCTCAATAAAATGTATCCAGTTCTCGATTTTAAACAATATTCGTTACAAATGTTTAAAGAGTTATTGAAGGTGTAATATTTGACAGCAAACTACGCTGTTACTCCTAAACATCATTTCAAAGTTGGTGGAAACTAAGACAACATTATTCTAACTCTAAAGTTCCATTTATTACAATAAAATGTATAAAATTTTGAAGTAAATCCTTACTAACAGCAATACTACTATGAAATGTTTCACCTTCTAGAACACTTTAAATAAAAACCAAAAGCAAGATTTGAGGACTTTTTAATATTTATTTCCCGTAATAGTTTTCGACAAAAGGTTTTTATGAAAATTAGGGAAATTTGAATATACCTTTCCATTCATAAAGCATGGAATATCGGAATGCATTGGTAATTTAGAATAATTGGTTCCTTACGAGTGGCAAGAAAAAGCAGGTACAAAAAATGTTTGAATTTGAAAGTTAATAATTTGATTTTAAAATATCTGCATGCTGAATATTATAAATTATATACTATACATAATATTGTTTCACTATATTAATAATTTCAGCATTTGGTGAGTAACTGATATTTATAATTTAAATTTCCACATCAATTTCCGAAATATTATTTTTTTCTTCATTGATATGAATGAAAAAATTTAAATTCTTTGTTTGAAAATTCAAAAGGATTGCACATAAAAGTACACAATACCGCTTCTTGTGCCTTAGGGGCACGTGAATTGTAAATCATCCCTATTAATCCTTCTAGTCAGCTTACGGATTCCACAGTTCCAATAGGTCCTGGTTAATAAAAATGTTGCCACACCTCATCTAAATCATGATAGCTACCCTATTTAGTAGATAAAAAGAAATTAACTCTTTTTGTAAAGAAGTCGTTTGAAATGTGCATGTGACAAAAAAGTGTGGCTTTATCATCATCATCATCATCATCATCCTCAAGCAGCCATGGGCTACGGAGGTCCAACCAGACCGTGCAATTTAGTTCTCCAAGCAAGTCTATCCTGAGCTACATCTACTGCATCTGGCCACTGCACACCAATTCTAACAAGGTCCTGTTTGACATTGTCTGCCCACCGCATCCTAGGTCTCCCCTTCTTTCTGAGGCCTTTAGGCACACTGTTCATAACCCTATTCGCCAATCTATAATTATTCATACGGGCAACATGGCCAAACCAACGGAGTCTCTCTCTGCACAATATGCTGCTTAAAGGAGGTTGCAAACTCCTTTTCCTAATCTCATCATTAGTTACAAAGTTGAACCACCTAATGCCCAAGATACTGCGTAAGCATCTGGAATCAAAAGCATCTAGTTTCCTGTTATCTTGTTTACAAAGTGTCCAAGTTTCACTACCATAACTAACCCTAGAAAGAACCAAACTATTATACAGTCTAATTTTAGTCTTTAGGTGTATACGCCTATTTCTCCACACTCTCCATAGATTCTTAAAAGTCCCAGCAGCAATCCCTATTCGTCTGTTAATCTCATGCCGCACATCACCATTATCTGTTACATAGCTCCCAAGATAATTAAACTGTGACACCTGCTCAAGACTGCAACCATTCAGATTAACTGAATCACAGTCTGCCTGACCAATTTTCATCACTTTAGTTTTCTCTCTGTTTATAACCAAACCTACTCTACTACCAGTCTCATCAACGGCTCGAATGAAAGAGTTCATCTCATCAACATCATTTGCCAGAAGGGCTAAATCATCAGCATAATCTAAATCAGAAATTTTCCTATCTCCAGCCCATTTAAGGCCAAAATCTTTTCCTTGAAGTGAATTTCGCATAACATAATCAATAACCAAGCTAAAGAGAAAAGGAGACAAAATGCACCCTTGTCGAACACAAGAAGTAATGCTAAACCAATTGCTACAAGCCTTACCAACTCTCACACACGACTCAGTGTTATTATAGAGAGCTTTCATAATGTTAACTAACTTGTCTGGTATACCATATGATCTCACAATCAACCACAAATTATGACGATCAACAGAGTCGAAAGCCTTTTTGAAATCAACAAAGCTAGCAACCAAAGGTTTCTGAAACTCTAAACATTTCTCAAGAATCTGCCTAAGTGAAAATATCTGATCTACACATCCCCTACCACTTCTGAATCCACATTGCTCATCACGCAATTGCCTGTCAACCAGATTCTTAATTCTATTAAGCACAATCATGGAAAGAACTTTACCTGGAACAGAAAGTAGGCTGATACCCCTATAGTTATCACAAGAACTGCGATCACCTTTTTTGAAAATAGGGATAACAATAGCTCTGGTAAAATCCTTAGGAACCATGCCTTTATCATAAAAGAGATTCAGAATTTCAGTCATCCAAGTGGTAACCGAAACATTCCCAGCTCTAAGCATTTCCGTAGTAATTTCATCTACCCCTGGGGATTTATGAAGTTTAAGTTTAGAAACAGCCAAACTAACTTCAGATTGTGTTATAGGGCCAACATTAAAGCCACCAATGCATCTATCATCATTGCAAACAATGGGAGTAGAACTAACTACATTGTTTAGAACATCACTGAAATGCTCAGCCCACCTAGCCATGACAGAATCCTCCCCTTCTATAACCTTACCTTGTTTATCCTTCAATCCTTGTATGCCTGTCCGTTTTCTACCACACAAAACATTAACTATCTGGTACAGCTCTCTGCTGTTGTGCTGTCTAACTGCTTCCTCGGCTTTGTCAGCCAAACCATCAAGCCAAAAATTTTTATCAGCAGCTAACTGATCCTTTACAAGTTTATTAAGGTCTCTGTAATGCTTTCTATTAGGACTAGTAGGGTATTGATTAAGGGCATTCCTGCAGTTCTTTCTTTCCGAAATAAGCTCAAGTGCCTTATCACTCAGATAATTTTGCCTCTTCTGCTCCTTTTTTCCTAAAAGAGTACTGTTAGTGTCCAAAAAAGCCTGTTTAAAATGATCCCATTCTTCTTCAACTTCAGTAGTAAGCAAACCATGACTGTCATAATGACTAAGTAACCTATCATGGTAAGCTTTGGCTATAACTGGATCTTTCAGAGCTTCAGTATTAAAAGTAAATTTTTTAACCCTAGCACAACACTTTTTAAGTTTAAGTTGCAACACACTTTTAACAAGGTAATGGTCAGATCCAATTTCAGCTCCCCTATATGCCCTGGTATTCCTAACAGAACTAGTCCATTTGCTGTTAATTAATATGTAATCAATCATATTCTTATGCAGCCCATCAGGTGAAACCCATGTGTACTTATGTATGTCGCGGTGTTTGTAATAAGTGTTAGTTATTCTGAATCCATTGAGTTTACTTACCTGTAGGAGACGTTGCCCATTGCTATTGCAGCTACCAATACCAAAAGGGCCTATTACTCCTCCCCAAAGGTCAGAGTCAGTACCAACTTTGGCATTGAAGTCACCAAGAACAAGGGTAATATCTCCTTTCTTGACAGAATTCAAAATATCCTGAAGTTGTTCATAAAACCTATCCTTCTCATCCTCATCGGCATCCTCAGTGGGGGCATAACAGCAGATAACATTCAAGTCTTTAACGCTTGTCTGAAATTTTGCTGTAAGAAACCTTTCATTAATGCACTCATATCCTAGAAGAGCATCACTAGCGTGTCTGCTGAGAAGCAGACCCACGCCTTGGTGATGCTTTTTGTCGTCCCTCCCTGAAAAGAGAAATTTAAGATTATTTTTAAGAATCTGACCTTTATTTGTCCATCTGGTCTCTTGCAAGCCGAGAATATCTAAATTATAACGGTGGAATTCTTGTGTGAGGACATCAAGAGAAAAAGCTCTGTGCAGAGTCCTCACATTCCAACTACCTATGGAGAGAAAATGGTTAGTGGGATGTTTAAAGAAACTATGTTTATTGAGAGAGGGAATGCCGACAATATCAAACAGCCCCCTAATCGCAGACATGGGGCAAAGACCCGTTCACCCACTACTAAAGGCTGAAGCCATCTACACTGGAAGACTTCCTCCAATGTAGAATTTGACGATGCCAATAGAAGCAAAGAGTTCAGGTGCCTGCGATGACTTCTGCTCAGGATTATCCACCAGCTGATAAACATATCCTGTGGATCTATTCACTTGGGGCTGTCAACCCACAAACAAAAAGAAAACACAGCGGAAGATTTTCCCTCCACAGAAGCCCACCAGTGCAGCAAAATCAGGATCCATAATCAAGCTCAGAGCCATATATCTGTCCAGTCCAGTAGGTTTATATGGTCAGCACCAGGACCCTGTGTGGTTGACCACTCCTCAGCAGGGTAGAAAAAAAAGAAAAGTAGCCATAGTTGTCCAGATCAGTAGGCCACACTAATCTGGCAGCCCTCCCCTTCCGTTCACTTCCACAAGAGAGTATCTCTTTTGAAAGTTATCCATTAATAATTTGCATGTTAGCAGTTATTATGTAATCGTAAAAATAATTTCGATTGGATATTCGAAATTTGCATATAACGTTTTCTAATATGTCGGGAATGTTGTTAATATTAAAATATTGATGAAAACACCCTGTTACCTTAATTTTGTCAACCAGTGTATATCGTGCCAAGTGTTTACGTGCTCACACTGTGTACGGGTATTAAACCCTACCTGAAAGAAATGAACACCCCTGTGAATCTCGCGATAATGATGACCCACGTTGTAGCCATTAGCTTCTTTTAAATCCTGCTGTAATTTACTCTCGGGGAGGAAAACAATTAAAGCTATTGAGGTATGCTATAAATCTGTTAACGACCGAAACCTTTATATTAAAAGCAAAGTTTACAGCTTAAACTACACTAAAATGGGCTTTTGTTTCTTGAGCAGTAAAAATTTCTTTCCCTAGTTTAATTTTATATTAGTACTATTTCTTATTTTATTACGCCCATGTACTTCCCACGTTGCAAAATCCGACTTTGTTGGATTTGCACTTTTGGAAATTTGCCACTATTGCGATCCCAAATTATGCGTCGATTGCTTCACATTATGCTGCATTTTCCATATAAATGTCATTTCGAGTATTAAATTATTTATATAAAGTATATTCCGTCTAAAAGTTATCAAAAATATATTTTTGAATTTAAAAGAGAAATGATTATCTTGCAGCCCAGTTGCATTGGTTGAATATAATAATTTCCTAGCAGCATAATACGCCATCGAAAAGGAGCTGTGATGAAAGTGAGGCATTGGCAGCAATACAATACAAATTAACTAGAAGAAGAAGAAGACATCGCCACTAGAAAATTTGAAAATTATTGTTTTCAAATTTGAAAATGATTTTTGAAAAAAATTGTTTTCAAAAATCCAAAAGAATATGATTGTTTTCAGCAAAGAAGTGGGCCATTTTCCGTCTTTTGGACTCTCTAACCGCAGAAATTCTCACTAATAGATGATTCGGAATATGGAAATAGTACTCTTTTATTAGTAACTCTTAGAGATGAGTTCGGACTCAAATTTTCGAGATCGTGCACGAAGTTATTGAGACCGAGTCCGCCCGAGCTTGAACCATTTGGACAACTGTTGAGCCCAGACTGATTTTGAGAAAAAAAAGTTGTCTGATGCATCACAAGACATTTAAAGAGAAATGCATGCCGCTAAACATTTTTTATTATTAATTATAATCATTTTGACAAAAATAAGTATATTTTTGCAATAAATAATATACAAAGTTACTGAGACCGAGATACGTTCCAAAGAAGCGAGAAACTTTTGTTCCAAAACCTGCAGAAGAACATACGGACGGATTACAAAGGGAAAACATTAGCCCGTGTTTGAAAACTCGTTTAAAAAGATAATTACGTCTTACTTTGGTTTTCTACCCTAGACATCTTCGATCCGGCGACAAATACTTTAACTGTGATGTGGTAGAGTTTTTTTTTATGAAAATCTTATGTCTTTTTAATGCATTCCTTATCTTTTGTTTAAAAGCTTATTTTTGTATCTCCGTTATTGTTTATCCCGAAATCTTATTTCCATAGCAGTAGTTTTCGTAGTCTGTCTCTAACGAAGCACGTTCCGCAAATTCGTCGTTGCATCAGTCCTTTTAAAACAGAAATAGAATTAGGAAAATTGTTTGAAGTTCATTAAGTGAACAGCTTTATAAGCTTTTGATGCTGTCGAAGGCATTATAGTAGATTACTGAGTTCGTGAGCAATTTCCGTAAATTCGTAGTTGCATCAGTCCTTTTAAAACAGAAACAGAATTAGGAAAATTGTTTTAAGTTTACTAAGTCAACAGCTTTATAAGCTTTTGATGCTGTCGAAGGCATTATAATAGATAGCTGAATTCGTGATAATCTGCTTACAAGCCACTTTGGCTGAAGCACCGTTTCGCAGAAGTGATGAGAGACCATTCGCATAATGCATCCGATAACAGGATATTCTCTTCTTATTTCCAGTAATTGGTCTTTGGGAAAGTTTGTGCTCAGAACGTTCAAAAGGAAAGTTTAATGACCTTACTTATTTACTGCAAAAATACCCCTGGAAAATAATTTATTTTCAAAAACTGTTGACTAATGATTGCTTAGTGATACAGTTTACACAATGATATATTGCTTTTATTTTCACACTTAAGAAAAACCGATTAAAAGTTAATCAGTTTTTTTAAGTCTTTTCTTCTAAACATTGCTAATTTTAATAACTGAAATCCAAAATATTTAAAGTAAAATAGTCGCACCACGAAGGAGAAAAATCACAGGCGCCCCCTCTCGTAGGTGATTAAAAATGCAGTGCTGGCGATTCCCTAATCGCTAGCACTGGCGATTAGGGATAAAACAAAAGCGAATTTCCATTCTCATGAAATTATGGAAAACAGAGCAATGGTAGTATTCGGATTTTATTAATATTTATTAGTGCATCGGATTTTATTAATATTAAGTAGTGTATAGGATTTTTAATAAGAAATGCTTGCAAGTAATTTGGCAAAAAACTAAAGAAAACCTTTTACCCTTCTTAGCGAAAAAAGTTGTTACTTTCATAATTTACGCCCTAAGCTGTAACTTTGATGGCTGCCTCTTGCTGTTAAGCTGTTACTTATCTAAGTACTTTGGTAAGCAGATTAACGCGAAGTCTCATAATCAACTCCAATGCCATTTCCAGTTTGCCGAATTGCACGTACTAGCGACACCTTCTCCAATAATTCCTCACTCAGTGGCACAAACGTTTCGCCTTTCTCATAGATCTATTCTATAGTTTGTTATACTACTAAACGTCAAAATTTCCCCGCCCTGCCCACGGTCAGTAGGGGACACCGCTGAGCTTGGAAAGGCCGCCGTCCGTCGGATGGGACGTTAAGCCGTGGCCCCGTGTGCGGAAGAGCCATACCCTGTGCACGTTAAAGAACACGCTTAATGGCCTTGACGGGAGGCTACCATCTGTCTCCCAACAGCTGTTCCAGTGGGTCCCCTCCCCCAACCTTCTCTGAGCCTTCGGGGTCCATGTGACCTGGCCATTTAGCCCATGGTGTGCAAAAAAGTGCCGCTCAGAGGTAAAACAACCCAAACAACCCAACTACTAAACGTAGACTCCTGTCAGACCTCAGTGGCAAGCTGCTACTTGAGGAGAAATTCATTCCATTTTGTGAACTACGACGAAGTAAAGATACCTTCGGTTTTTTTATTAAATGTATTAAAAGAAAAATTATATTAAATGCCATATTTTGTTTCCAACGAATCAAAACCAGATATCGTTGGAGATCGGGTCGGCTCGATAGGTAGTGCACCAGGGTCGCAATCTGCAGTTCCCAGGTTCGAGTCACATGTGTGCCAATGTTTAGATTTATCTCCTCTAAATTTTGGTTAGCTAAATTTTATGTTTAGATTTACCCCCTTGGTCAGAGAGGGGACATCAATGGTCTTGTGGGAAAGTCCGCCTTCCGTTGGATGGGATGTAAATTCATGGCTCCATTTGCAGAAGGGCAATACATGTGCACGTTCAAGAACATGCTGGATGCCTTCAAGGGAGGCTTCCATCTGTCTCCTAACAGTTGTCCAGTGGGTTCACTTCTCCCACCTTATCTGAGTCCTTGGGGATCCTTATAGCTTGGCCATTTAGCCCATTGTGTGCAAAAATTGCTGCTCAGAGATAAAACATCCCAATCCAGATATCGTTCTTGTTTCTAAAATCGCATTCTATATCTGTCTAAATATTTTCAAAAGTTTTATAGGTGAAATAGTCAAGCTTTTGCATTAAATCAGATATCTTTCTTTATTACAACAAAAAACTAAAGTTGATACTTTGACCAAATTAACATGCAGCTGCAAACAAAGACTAGAAGGTGGCCAATGGATTTATTCTACAATATTATTGTCTTTGCATCAGTGAAACATCGAAGGCAACACTAATATGGCCAAGAAGATGATCCAAACACAGAGAAGCGAACAATATTTATATAATCAAGTAGAACATTCTTTTATTGTTTAGTACAATATAAACGTATTTATTTTCAGTACACAATCATCGCAATATCCATCACTATTATACGAGACTGGAATTATTCATTAATATTGGATCTTACGCTGAAGTAACGAAAGACGTATACAGAATTCATAAGCTTGGTTGCACTGGTAGCGTGTTCGCAGTCCTGCTTAGTTTCGCTCCTAGCATGTATGTAATCCAATTTGTTTAGTTTCACTTCCAGCTTGATTTCACTGATGGGGTGTTTATAATCAGGCTGATTTTATCGTACCCGCATGCTCGTGAATGCCAGTCCGACATTTGTCCTGCAGCCTTCACTTGACACTATTCCTGGAAATAGATAGCCATTTTCTTTCCTGTTCCCAATATTTTTGAAATCGTCATGCTGACTGTTGCAAAGGAGACATGCTTGTTCGTCGAGAGGAAGGCCCAGAATTTTCGCTGGCTCACCCCTGCTAAACTTCTTTGCCCCTTTCACATGTATCATGCCATTCGGCATGTGCACATCACACGATAATGGTTACCAATGGAACTGAGACACGACATCATCGGATGTCCCACTGAGCTTTTTGCCGCACAAATGAGGTTGGACAAAGAATCTCACGATGAGCACGATTTCGCATTTGTCTCGCTCTTTCTAGTTTTTACCACGACCAAGAGCAGACCTGTTGGAATGTTGGTGTCACAACGAGAAAGAACTGTAGCTACATTTCCAATGATTAATTCTATGGTATAATATTTAAAGCCACTAATAGAGGATGATTGTTCGGCGGCCGGTAGTTCAGCGGTCAGAGCACCTGACATGTTATCAGGAGATCGTGGGTTCAGATCCCACCCGGCTAATGACAATTTTTCCTCTATATTTATCTAATAAACAATGTTGTAGTAAATCCTAAAAATATGCTTGTCTACTGAATTGAATTACTTAATCATGTCCAGCATCAAACTAGTTAAAGAATGTTTAAAATTAGGGATTCATGCTGCAAGCTTACACTGAGTCCTAATAAACACAATCCATAACACGACCATCTGTAAGTGCAGTGAGATAAGAAACAAGTGACCACATCGCCATGCTTTCTGAAACTTACTTTCACCTTGCAGCCGACGATCCTCAAGGTTATATTTTATAAATTTGACCCCAGAATCCCTAGTAGTTTTTATCTCTGAGTTTAATGTAAATTTCAGAAAGCATGGCGATGTGGTCACCGCACTTACAGATGGTAGGGTTAGGGATTGTATTTATTACGACTCAGTGTAAGCTTGCAGCATGAATCCCGAATACGTTTCAAATGTGACAGATTCTGACTTTGTGATAGTTATTAGCTTGCAGTTAAAATTTATTCATTTTAATTTTAGAGTCCTTCAAATGTTATTGTGGTAGTGTTTCATAAAATGTAGATGCTAAAATAAATTTAAATGTAAATTTATTTTAGGAGTATCTATTTTGGGGGTATCTTAATGTTAATGTACGCAATACAGATAATTCAGGTTTGATATTTCTACACTGTCTGACTATGGAAAAAGGATTTCGCACACAGTCGTAAAATACATTTCGACATAAGCATGGTGATGTGGCATATGTTTGCCTTAAATAGTTTACATATAAAAAAAACAATTAAAAATCACAGTGTTAATTGCAGCAAGTGACTAGTGTATTCGAGTGTTCATACTGGATATTTTCGAAACAATTAGCTTTAAGAATTACTGCTTAGTACAAATATTCTTATATTGTGCCTTAAGGTTAAAAAAATATATTATATATATATTAACAATATATACGTATATATATATAGAAAAAACTTAGAATAGATACTAGCAAATATTAATATTTTTCTAAATAAAACTTTAATTTTCATTACACGGAAAACATAGTGATACTGGTACATAAGGGAATTTGTGAGTCAAACAGAAGCATTTTAACTTCTTTCCCATTATACCTTAGAAAAAGTAGTGTTTCGTATTATTTAGCGTAAAACCTTTACCCAACCCTGTGTCAATGGGGACTGGGGGAAGCCATAAAGTATTGCATGTGTCATTTGAATGTAATTGAAAACTGTTAACCGTTATTAATTAGAGTTCGTTGCGCTTTTTTTTTTTGTCTAGCTAACTTAAGTACATTAGAAATCTTTATTTTTCGTGCCTAATTAGTTTAATGAAAATGATTATTATGAATGCAGATACAATTACTTTCAACCTTATTAACTTTGATTATTTTTCGGGGGACAATTTGCGATGAATTTATAGATTGGCGTTATCGAATCTATATCTCTGCCCCTCTTCCCATCACCATATGGTGATTAATAAATAAATACCCCCTCAAGCAGCAGCCTGCCACAGAGGTCTGACAGGAACCTGTAAGTTTATATACCATAGTAGAAGGTCTGAGAGGATGACGAGACCTCAGCAGAAAAACGACACATACATCTATGCTTTACCCGGGACTCGAACCCAGGTCCCTTTGATCAGTAGCCAAGCGCGCTAACCACTCGTCCACGGGACGGGTATATTAAATTTTATTCCGATATAGCAATTAAACGTTCGATGAAAATTTGAGTGTATCGGTATTTGATTCACACTAAATTTTATTTTAGAGTGACTTCGAGCAAGGTTATAAAAGGAAGTGAAGTTGCGAATATTGTCATTTATGTCGTGCTGAAATCCAGTACCAACGCGTTTGTATGCTGATTCTGCAGACTATGAGTGTAAAGATTGCAGAATAGTCTACGTTCATCCTGGAAGCTTGAACCGTCATATGAAATCTCATGACAAAGGAGTGCTTTTCCATTGTGCGGCTGGTACAGTAACATTTGCAAGGAAAGATAACTTCGAGCGACATCTAAGCTTTCATTAGAGTAGTTTCTCCTTTGAATGCAAAGTTTGTGGGACGACTTTTAGTAAAAAAGATAATTATGAGCTGCATATCCGACGTCCACATCATATAAATGAGAAGAGGAAACGTTCTATAGATGGTGAATGTCTGCAAAATAAAAAGAAGAGGAATGAGCATGATGAAAAAAGAAGACGACTCTTGACGTTTCGCTGACATTTTATCAATGCGGAAGTTGATGGCTAATGAGGAGACGAGACGTGATTTGATTGTTTTCCTTGATGATTCACGGAATGAACATGACGCCTTTCTACACGAAGAATTGCACTTGAAGCAGACAATCAAGTGGTACTTAGTGGTGAGAGTTCGTTTTATCCGAAAACCCAGCCCCTCCATCAATGAATATAGTACTCCTTTCTTTAGGAGTAACTGGATCACAAGTCTTCCAGATTCAGATTTAAAGAACGACCTTCGAGTGTCCTATGAGAAAGGGAAAGTTTCCTGTGAAGAATATGAAGGTTCCCAGAGTGGCTGGGTTTTAGATGAAATTCTTTTCGCTGAAGTGAAAATTGGAAAATATGCACCTCAAGGTGGCTCTAGCTATATCCCCCTGTACCACGAGAGCTACAAACAAAGCATTTAATTGCTAATGTGCGCAACAAAGAACAGAAAATGTAACTTCTTGTTCATGTTTCCTTTATGTTCTTGTTTTTGTTTCCTTTTTTAATGTTTCCTTTGGTCACCACTTGCTGTTTTACATCCAGTTTAAAAGAATGCTGATCGTCTGACTCATTATCAACATATGGAAAGTGAACTGGACGTCTCAAGCCTTGTTATCCTGTGACTATAACGCAAATTCCAAAGTTTGAGCAGATGAATGGGATATTTATCAATGCATTTGGATACGAGAACGAAGTATTCCCTCTTTACATTACATCACCGAGAGCTAAACGGTATATTAATCTCATGCTCTTATCAGTTGGGGAAAAGAGACATTACTGCTACATTAGGAATATGAGTAGACTTCTAAGTTCCCTTACTAGCCATGAATTCATGGGTTTTTACTGCGATTATTGTTTACCACGTTTTTCGAAGGAATCTATTTTAAAGAAGCATATGACCTTCTGTGAAGAACACGGCCCTCAGAAAATAGAGCTGCCAAGTGAAAAAGAGAAGTGTCTGAAGTTTACGAATTTCAGATTTCAGCTCCCTCTACCTGATGTGATCTATGCTGAATTCGAATCATTTTTAGAAAAAGTAGATACATGCCTCCCTAACCCAACTGCCTCTCACACTACAATTACAGCTAAACATGAAGCATTTGGATTTGCTTATGTGGTTGTGGACCTTGATGGGCATAGTTACAAACCTCCCACGATTTATAGGGGCCCGAATGTTATGGAGGAGTTTTTAAAGTATTTTCTAGAGGAAGAAGAAATTATTCAAAATTGATGAGGCAGAATGTTGCTATGTGCCTGTCCGATGAAGAACAAAAATTATACGAAAATGCTCTAAAATGTCATATATGCAAGAATCCCTTGGAGAGAGATCGAGTAAGAAATCATGATCATTATACGGGAAAGTTTCGAGGAGCCGCACTTGACGCGTGTAATTTGAATTTAAAATCTGGAAAGAAGATTCCAGTCGTCATTCATAACCTGAGAGGATATGATAGTCATTTAATAATCCAGAGTATTGGGAAGATAAAGAATCGAAAAATTAACTGCATTCCTAACAATATGGAAAAATATATAGCTTTCTTTCTAGGCAACCTACATTTTTTTGGATTCTTTTCAGTTTCTAAGCACATCGCTAGAGAAACTGGTGAGTAATTTACCTGCAAATGAGTTCCAAATTCTGAATGAACATATTGAACCTGAACTGGCGCCTTTCTTGATGAGAAAAGGTGTGTATCCGTATGATTATATCCACAGCTGTGACAAGTTTGTGGATACAAAATTACCACCACGTGAAGCTTTTTATAACCAGCTTACTGAAGAGATGTTAGCAGAAGAAGATTACAATCATGCTTTGAAAGTGCGGAATGATTTTAAAGCGACAAATCTATGAGTGTACCATAATTTGTATATCAAGAGTGATGTGCTTCTACTAGTCGATGTGTTTGAGCATTTCAGAAAGTTATGTATTGAATATTATGAAATCGATCCTTGCCATATCTATACCGATCCTGGATTAGCATGGGAAGCGTATTTGAAGATGACAAATCTAGAAATGGACTTTCTCACCGATGAGAGGCATTTGTGGCGGCATTTCCGTAATTTGCAATTAGTATAGCAAAGCGAACAATAAATATCTAGACACATACGATCCACTTCTGCTCCCTAAATGCATCATATATTTAGACGCTAATAATTTATATGGTTGGGCTATGTCTCAGTATCTCCCAGTGACTGACTTTCACTGGGTTGACAGAAAAAAACTGGGCAGTTTTGACGTTACCATAGTGACTGATGACTCTGGAACAGGTTACATATTAGAAGTAGATTTAGACTATCCTGCACCGCTTCACAATATGCATGACTACCCATTAGCCGCAGATAAATTTCAGATTGATGCACAATTGCTCTCGCCTTAATGTTGTGAACTGATTTCCCATCTAGGATTAGCTGTTTCAGACAAATCAACGAAACTCGTTCCTAATTTATACGCAAAGAAGAACTATATAGTGCATTATCGAAATCTAAAGCAGTATTTAGCTCTTGGCATCAGCTTAAACATATCCATCGCATTTTAGAATTTAAACAGTCGCCTTGGCTAAAACCATACATCGAATTTAATACCTGCGAAAGAAGAGAGGCGAGAAATGATTTCGAAAAGGACTACTTCAAATTGATGAACAATACAATATTTGGGAAGACAATGGAGAACTTAAGAAACCGTGTGAAAATTGAATTAACTCAAGATAAGAAGTGATTCCGGAAATTAATCGCATCACCTGCATTTCATGCCTTCCAAGTATTTGATAATGATATAGCCTATATACAGTCAAAACACAAGAAACTGAAGCTTAACAGGCCTATTTACGCAGGATTCTCGATACTTGACATCAGCAAAACTCTGATGTATAACTTTCACTATGAATTTAGCGTGCGTAAGTATGGAAACAGAACAAAATTATTGTTCACTGATACTGACTCCTTTTCTGCGAGATACAAACAGAAGATGTATATGAAGATACGAAAGATCATGCCGACCTTTTCGATACTTCGGATTACCCAGTAGAGCAGTTTTTGTGTGATACGCGAAATAAAAAAGCACTGGGAAAATTTAAAGATGAATTCCTCGGTGTACCAGAATAATGTTTTATTGGTTTATGCTCCAATATGTATAGTCTTCGGAGTACAGTTGGTGAAAAGAAAGCTGCTAAAGGTGTGCCGAAGAAAATCATTAAAAATTAAATATGTTATGCAGATTACGAACACTGTCTGCTAAATAAATTTATGCCGCCAGTCAGTGCTGTAAAAACCGAGAGTCATCGTCATCGTATTTACACTGTGTCTTCAACGAAAGCAGGGCTTTGCCCTTATGATAATAAAAAATTTATACTTGCTAATGGATGTGAGACTTTGATCTATGGACATTATAAAGCTGTTGAAATTCTTACAGCAACCCTTTTTCAGAAGATCTCTTGTCGTTGAAAATGCAAAGATTTTTTGCGGAAAACGGGAGAAAAAACATTTCTTCCCACTAACTTTTATCTCCAAAACAAACCTGTACGAATTTCATTGCTGTTGTACGGAACTGGGAAGTTCAATCTTCACTTTCTCAGGAATAAAGTTTGCTGTGTTGGAGAAACCTGTAGCACGTAATGGGATATTTCTTTAAATAAAGACTTGTATGTTCTGTAAAAATCGTCTCACTGTCAGTAAATGGTTTAAATTTAAACAGTCGCCTTGGCTAAAACTTTTCAGAAGTTTTAGCTAAGGCGACTGTTGATGAAATGCAGGTGATGCGATTAATTTCCGGAATCTCTTCTTATCTTGAGTTAATTCAATTTTCACACGGTTTCTTAAGTTCTCCATTGTCTTCCCAAATATTGCATTGTTCATCAATTTGAAGTAGTCCTTTTCGAAATCATTTCTCGCCTCTCTTCTTTCTCAGTATTAAATTCGATGTATGATTTTAGGCAAGGCGACTGTTTAAATTCTAAAATGCACTATATAGTTCTTCTTCCAACAGTCAATGTGTGGCACTCTCATCCAGTTTGACATGCTTCTGTTCACCCCCACAAATATGTCACTTTCTTGAAATCTGTATTACACATGCAGTACTGTATAAATATAATTTCATTAATTGTAAAATCTGCATTTTGCCTCAACATAAAAAGGGTTCGTACGTTATAAAGCTGCTGAATGTAAAGATTACATGCCGTTTTACATACTAAGCAAAAATAGTTACCAACCAGGCAAGCTTTATTTTGAATCATGAAAATATACCATACCTAGAAAATATACTACTCATACTGATCTTCGATTTATCGAATGAATGAGGAGAAAAAATATCCTATATAACCTTTTCAGATAGAGAAATAATTTAAAAAACAGCTATATATTTCTAACATCTATTATATACACAAGTTTCAATAAATTAAGGAAAACTCAGAAAAATTATAATGAACAAAAAACTATATGAATGATTTTAATGAAATTTAATGAAAACATGAATTACAATGTTAGTTTCAGAATGGCATAAAATATTTTACACTAAAAACATTTTTCGTCCAAAAACGTCCAAAAACAACGCTTACAGGAGCATCTCCAAAAATAAGGTGTCAAAATACAATCGACAAAGCTCTTTAATAAGGAATGTGGCCACCTCTTACAGCAATGTAGGCACGACAGCGATATTTCATGCTGTTTATGATGTTGCTATAGTCAATAGCTCAGTAGGGAGTAACGACCATTGTTCTTTTAAAGCAGTAATGAGCTCCCCAGGTCGACAGATCGAGTTTTCCAATCCATGCGCATAATGAGCCTCTTGAAGATATTGTTCCACGAGTCGAGCTCTGTGTGGACCAGCGTTATCATCTTGTAAGATAAATGTTTCACCTATTGCACCAGCGTAAGGACGTACATAAGGGTCCAAGATATCATCTCTATACCTAAGGAAATGCTAAGAAACTACATAAGGAAATGCTAAGAAACGACATAAGGAAATGCCACCCCGAACACAAAGCTACCTCCGCTGTAACTGTCTCTTTGACGGATATTACTGGGATGATAATGGGTACCTCATGTTCTCCATATAAAACAATATCCTTAATCACTCTACAAATAATATCTAGACTCATCTGTGAAGAGTACGGTCCTCTATTGCCCTTCTGTCCAGTTAACATGTGTGCATGCTCAATTCAACCGCTCTCTACTGTGATGTGACTTGAGGGTTATATAAATTACTGGTCTTCTAGCGTACAGAACTCCCTCATGAAGCCTTCTACGCACAGTAGAAGCTGATACAACTCTCCCAGTGGCTGCTGCAAGAGAGGATCGTAGCTGAGAGGGAGTAGACGTCTGCTCCTTCGTGCTGTTAATCGCAGATATCGGTCTTGTACAGCGGTCGTAACTCTAGCTCTTCCTCGGCTAAACCTCTGAGACGAGGAATCCATGCTAAGAAATTGATTCCGCAGTCTATGGACCACAGAGGGACTCACATTCAGACATTGTGTCACGTCTAACTGAATTTGGCCTGCTTCGAGCCAGCCAATGTCTCTCCACCGCAGTTCATTTGGCAAATGATGACTCCATGCCGCTATCCGATTATTTATTTCTTTTTTTTTCATTTTATTATCCGATTACGCAAATTGGCGTAACCTGGACTAATTTGTATATGATATGCTCACTCGGCATTTACTGGTTACATGAACAAGTTTAGTGAGGATCGCACTATTTTTTGGCGATTTTTCACAATTATCCTTAATTTATGGAAATCAGTGTAATTATTATGTGACGTTCTTATACGTGTTGATGAGGTTTATTATAATGGTTATTGCTTTCGTTTCATTAATTTTTCACAGCAATTATTTAATTTTGCATTATTATATAATAATTCACTAATTTTAACTACCTTTAATAACTAATTAATAATTAATTGTTAAATATTCTATTTCCATAACTCTAAATACGGAACGAATATTTTTGAAAATCAACATTGAAATAGATTTGATTGAGATCATTCATAAAAAAAACTTACTGAAGAAGTTACCGAGGTCTATAGCTGAAATACCATTAGCATGACATGACTCTGTACCTAATGCAGTGGCCTCTGAGTGTATGACGAAGGATCGATCCAACACAACTTCTCTGACACTGCGAAGCTCATCGCAACCAAGTGTTATTCGCCATAATGGCTCTTCAGATACTTACGGAAATTAACATGGCGCATATTAAATTTCTTGCTAGCAATCGGAATCGAATATAGTTGAGGGGCAAGTTAGTAGATTCTCCACCTTACTGGCTAGATTAAGAAGAAAGCAGGAAAATTGCATATAATTTGCAAGAATGTTTTTTGAAACAAGACTGAAAAATCCGATATACGGTCCAGTCCAATATTCCCTCTTACCTCTGCTCTACGCCTCCACACTAAATTGTTTTCAAAATCATTTCATGCTTCCCAACGACTAGCGAAGAAAAGAATAACAGGTTTTATTATGTAATTCAAAGTTTTAACGAAATAGAAATCTCACTCCATCGTAAAATAAAGGGAAAAAACATTTTGCGTGTCTACTAACACGACTGGAAGTTTAAATACACCCTCTCTAAGCCAGAAATTGAACGTTAGAGTTGAAAACATGTTTGCGTAACGAACAAAGAGCACGTGCTGTTATGAAAAGAACTGATCCAGGCGGTTTAGACTCATTAATGGAAATGTTATCGTATTTAGTAACTTTCGAAATTATTCCATTAGAGTGCTGTTCTGTTGAAGATGTTATTCGTATATTATCAAGTTTGCATTTAAGTAGATTTCTTATTTAAAGATATTTGAAGACGTTGCTGGGGAATTATGGTGTATCGAATTTTGCATATATAAGGAAATGAAATAAAAAATGTATGTATGTAATATACAAAAAATTCAGTAGACTGTCATAGTATTAATCTAATTTTAAAGATACGGAGCAGATGTTTTTATGAATCTGTAGGCATTTGATTGTGCTGGAGTAAATGGGGGAGGGGAGAAACCAGGAGCGCCATTGCCAGAGAATTTCGTCTGTCAAAGAAAAGGAACCGATTCCAAAAGCAGGGTGAAGAAAAACAACCTGTGCTTTTAAGTGGAAATCCGTGTCTCCGGAATGAACTTTAAAAATATCGTTCACTACACGAGGAACATGGGTTTGCCTGATTGGTAGAGGGAACCTCGCACGGCCCGAGAAAAACATCGCGTGACAGTGGTGTTGGTATTTTAGAAGGCGAGAAAAATTTTTCGAAAAAAAAAGGATCATTGCGACTAAATTTGGGAACATATCGGATACACCGCTGTTTTTAATCATTTTTCCCTTTGTTAAAATGGTGGGACCACCTGAAGGTTTAGTGGAGGGATTTTGTGTCAGCACTGAGTGACATGCCAAGTGAGCAGTCGCCAGTTTAGTTGTATATATTTCATCCTGAACTGTATCTTGCTCCATTGTTAATAAATTACATACATAGTACGCATATACACCGAAGAGCCAAAACAATATGACCACCTGACTAATATGATGTTGGTCCTCCACGTGGCTCCAAAACAGCTCTTACCCGGCGAGGCATTGACACAAGATTTCTAGAGGTGTTTTGTGATATGTGGTACCAACACGTTACCAACAGATACGTTAACTATTGTAAGTTATGTGGATGAGACTCTGCAGATCGAATATGCAGTTCCAACACAAACCACAGATGCTCGATTGCATTGATATCTGAGGAATTTGGAGGCCAGAAGAATACCTGGAAGACTTCCTCATGTTCCACGAACCATTGTCGAACAATCCGGGCAGTGTGGCATGGCGCATTATCCTGCTGAAAGAAGGCACTACTAGAGGGATAACCATTGAGATGGAAAGATGCACCTGGTCTGTAATGATGTTGAGGTAGGTGGTAGACGTCATAGTTTCTTGCACATAAATGACTGGACCCAGGGTTTCCCAGAAAAATATTGCCCAAAGCATTACACTTCATCAACCAAACGGTTTTCATCCCACAGCGCATCCTGGTGCCAACTCTTCCCCAGGTAAACGACGCACATGTACCCGGCTGTCCACATGGTGCAACCAGACGACCTTTTTCCAATCATTCAAGGTCCAGTTTTGATATTCGTGTGCCCATTGTAGACGCTTTCGAAAGTGAACTGAGGTTCGCATGGGCATTCGGAGTGGCCTGCTGCTACGCAGCCCCATTTTCAGCAGGGTTCGAGGTACTATGTGTTGTGACACATTACTCCCGTGAACAGCATTCAAATAATTGTCGAGTTGCGTCATAATATCCTTTCTGTTGGCTCGTACCGTACTGATAGCCGTCGCTCACCTCTAGCATCGATGGAACCATGGTCGGTCCACACCTTGTCAGTGGTAAGTGGTTTCTCCCTCCTCGGATCAGTTTTTGAAGGTACTAACCACGGCTGAATGTGAGCACCCCACAAGCCTTGACGTCTCGGAAATGCTCTGACCTAATCGTCTGGTAATTACAATTTGGCCTTTGTCAAACTCACTTAGGTACGCTGTCTTTTCCATCTGAAGAACAAGAATAACACTGATTAACAGAGCTCAGTATCAGGTGTTATTTATACCATATTATGACCCTCACACGCACCGTCGTTTAAATAGTAGCTTTGATTTTCATAAAGACGTGCTGGTCATAATGCTTTTGGTCTTCGGCGTATATATATGTATTGATTGAGTAAATCGGCCATCCAGTTAGCATTATCCTCACGGAAATTATCCTTCAATATGAAACATTCACATATAAACATCTCTGATAAATTGTTTTATTTTCAAGAGTGACTAATCGGCTCTGTAGAATATATGGATTATATATTTATAAATATGGATCCTTGTTTTCCAAGGGGGTGGAGTGGCTTAAACGGGTTTGTAATTTGCAGTTCCTAGGTTCGCCAGGTTTGTAATTTGCAGTTCCTAGGTTCAAATCCCAGATGAACCAGCTTTGAGAATTACCTCCGCAAAACTCCCCGTCCTGCCCTCGGTTAGTAGGTGATATGGTTGGGCTTGGAAAGGCCGCCGTCTATCAGATGAGACGTTATGCCGTGGTCTCGAGTGTGAGAGAGCCATACCCTGTGCACGTTAAGAACAGGCTGGATAGCCTTTATTGGAAGGTATCCGTCTTCTAACAACTGTCCAATGGGTACCGTTCCCCCAACTTCTATGAGCCCTTGGAGTCCTTGTGACCGGGCGATTTAGCCCATTGTGTTAAAAAATGTGCAGCTCAGAGGTAAAACAGCCCAGCCTTTGTTTTCAAAGAGGATGTGTTTTGTCATTCTCTAACTTTAATTCTCTGTATTTATATAGAAGTCTCTATCCACCCTCGCAATATATTATGATATCACAGTAGATCGTGACTGACCTCACAGACGCGTCAGACTCTGAGCCATCCGGGAAGACAGGCATGAATTCTGGGTGCTCAGAATGGTGTCTGGTAAGGAGTTGCTGATCACGGAATCGGGGGTAAATTCCTTCCATGACCTGGAAAGAGAAAAATCTCAGGAAGGCAAAACAGCAAGCCATGGTAGAAGTTACTTAGCTGTCGACTTGGCAATGGTATGAAGACTAACTCTGAGGTAGCCTCAGACACACAAATTTAGAGGGCGAATGACAGTTGGGCGATTATGATAAAGAACTTCGAACTGAGGGCAGAAAAAACAGTCACAAGTGTGATGGCCCAACATGGATTACAATTTAGTCCATGCTGTAAGTTTAAACTCTCCCCCCCCCCAGATAGGGGGCCACCTTGACGTGGTGGTGGGGCTTGTGACCCAGTGCGGTCGATGGCTCTGCTGATCGATTTGGGCCCCGGTTGGACAGAGTTATGACCATTTTGAGGTCGAAGACACTGCTTACCGGTGTGGGGCCTGGTTGGACATGCTAAGATCTCCATCAGGTAGACTCAGGGGAGTCGTTCGGGGCCCTGCGGAACGACTTGGTCCGTCTAGTAGGCCAGGGCCCCAAATTCAAAAATCTGGGTCCAACTAAGAGTCTCCACCCCGGTATCCGAGTCAAATTGGATCTACATATCCTTCTTTGTGGCTAACCGGGGATTAAATTTAGGTTTTGACCAATGGGTGAGCTTTCCTTCTATAGGACTGCTTGCCATTAGGTAGTCGGGATGAGCTGCATCTATATGGTACTGTCTTGTTCCCGACCGTAGTTAGTGGCAAAAATGGCATTTCCCTATACTGGTAGTGCCTTTTGGCAGAATTAGTGGGTCTTGTCTGATATATATTTTTTCTTGTAAGTGTAACTGCTGATGCCGAAGAGATAAAGAAAGTTCGTTGGTCTCAATGTAAAGATTCTTGACTGTGGTGAGGTGCAGAAAGAAACACAAGAGCAAACACAGATGCAAACACAGAGAGGGCAAATATGAAGGGATACTGATGATAGAGAGGGTTCCATAACTTGGAGATGCCTTCTGAAAGAGAGAGAGAAACTCGTTGATATAAGAGAGCTCGGCCTGAGTCTTCGAGAGATCACCCCTCGCATTTAGGGCAATGTGAGCACAATGCAATGGTCAATCTTATGCTACATCATGGAGCACCAAATGACATGAAGGGCATTTACGGGATCAGCATGTTGCACCACAAGGCATGAAGTTTGCATCCGCCATAGGAGGGTTATCGCGACCATTTCAACACAGCTACTGTGATGCAGAGTGATTTGCGGACAGTTTAATGACTATTAGACAATGTAAGGAAACCATTAGACAATGTTTGCATGATGCAGGAACGAGGGCGAGACATCCAGTCCGGCATCTGTAATTGCAGCAACATCATTGGATATGTCTTTTCCACTGGTGTCGAGGAAGGTAACATTGGATTATGAATAGATGAGTCCCAATTGTCTTTCAGTCTGCCAGATGGTTGTTTGCCCTCATGGCATCAGCGTCGTCAATGATATGAGGAAGCCTATTTCATTAGACACTATACGGCTCCCCACCGTCGAAAAATGGTATGGGGTGGCATCACATATGGCAACTGGACACCTCTGCTCCATATTTCTGGCACACTAACAGCGAGACATTACATCATTAATCATGTGGTACGACCCACTCTTACCACCATACCTAGATTGATTTTGCAGTAGGATAATGCCAACTCACACACTGCCTGTGCAACGATGGACAGTTTCCAAGCTGTGAACGTCCACACGCTGAAGTTAGCAAGACAAACTTTCCTATATGTAATGTTTGCTTGAATGCTTACATGTCACATTGCTGAAGAAATCAGTACGTATCTAATGGTCTAGTGGTTATATCTCCTGTGATATGTGGGTCCAGACGACGCCTAATTTTTTCATGTGCTTCTTGTCAACAGGACATTTCGTGTGATACTTTATTACCGAAATACCCCTTCAACTTTAAGATTTAAAAGTTATATATTTGAATATTTAAAATAATAAGCATTTTAGAAAAAATAATATTAGTACTAAAATGGAACAAAACATAAGGTTAAATAAACTCTACGGAACCTTTTAATGTAATTATTAAATTATTTTTATATTTTAATAGAGGTTACCAGTTTATATACTAATACATTTCATAAAAACTGTAATATTTTAAAAATACCTTTGACAGCTCCTCATTTTTGCAAACATTTGCAAAACAAGTTGTTTTTTTTTTTGCAAAATTTACATTTGCCACTATCGGGTTCTCCAAAACTTTGACAAGCTCTGTCACTTACGCCTAGCTGAAGCTTTACTCCTACTTCTTATGCATTCTTTGACCTGAATCATAGAGGACAGTTAAGTTACATGTTAAACTTTCCTATTTATTTCCTCAATATTTATTTTAAGATAATGTTTTAATTTCATATATAAATCCTGCTGACTTTTAATTTTACACCTATTTGTTGTCGGACTTACCTGTCGGACTGACGTCTAGGATCTGTTTTTAATAAAGAAACGGATTCGAAACACGCACCGTTTCATTCCATTCCATATGTTTCCATTGAGCTTCGGTTACTAGGAAAGGCTTGCCGCGTTCATTACTGTCTCTTGCAAAGTTGTCGATATCTTTAAAGTGACATCACATTTCCCAAAATGTCATATGACGCGTTTCCTTCCGTAGAGGAAGGATTTCTTGTGGTAGCAACTGACATTTTTAATTTTGAACATAACAGAAAGGACAAACTTTCATAATGCATATTCAATAGCTTGTGAGAGTTTGTGTCCATAACCATTCCTGAAGAAATGAAACATTTTTCTTCTATTTAAAGAGTTCACGATAAATTAAGTGTTTTCCGGATTTAAATCTCCCCCTCCGCACATATAGTACCATTAAAATACTTTACAGGAAACCATCCTACCCGTGTTGTGTAGCGTTTTATTGTAAAGCTATTCACCTTTTTCTCTTTATTTACGATTTAATTATGTAGCATTTAATAGGAAGTAACAGTTATACTTATAATACACTGCTCAAAGTGGAAATCGCAACACCACGAAGGAAGTGATCTATATGCCCAAAACTGACAGGATGGAAGCTACGAAGGTAGATGCAAAAATGATCAAATAACGGAGCATGAGAAAGCAAGATACGTGCGTTTACTGCAGATTCATCAGAACTTTGTAAGTCCACCTCGGGCCGCTATAGAAGCCTGTAGACGTCTAGGCATTCACATTCGTCAGGTTCGTCACCGAAGGGAGCTGGCAAAGACGGTGACCAATAAGGTCCCACACATGTTCAATGGTCGACAAGTCCAGGGAGTATGACGGCCATGTGATAATGTTCACAGCTTGGAAACTGTCCATCGTTGCACAGGCAGTGTGTGAGTTGGCATTATCCTACTGCAAAATCAATCTAGGTATGGTGGTAAGGGTGGGTCGTGCCACATGATTAACGATGTAATGTCTCGCTGTTAGTGTGCCAGAAATATGGAGCAGAGGTGTCCGGTTGCCATATGTGATGCCACCCCACACCATATTCGACGGTGGGGAGCCGTATGGTGTCTAATGAAATAGGCTTCCTCATATCATTGACGACGCTGATGCCCTGAGGGCAAACAGCCATCTGGCAGACTGAAAGACAATTGGGACTCATCTGTGAACAATACTCTCCTCTATTCATAATCCAATGTTACCTTCCTCGACACCAGTGGAAATGACATATCCAATGATGTTGCTGCAATTACAGATGCCGGACTGCATGTCTCGCCCTCGTTCCTGCATCATGCAAACATTGTCTAATGGTTTCCTTACATTGTCTAATAGTCCTTAAGCTGTTCGCAAATCACTCTGCATCACAGTAGCTGTGGTGCAATGGTCGCGATCAACCCTTCTATGGAGGATGCAAACTTCATGCCTTGTGGTGCAACATGCTGATCCCGTAACTGCCCTTCATGTCATTTGGTGCTCCGTGATGTAGCATAAGATTGACCATTGCATTGTGCTCACATTGCCCTACATGCGAGGAGAGATCTCTCGAAGACTCAGGCCGAGCTCTCTTATATCAACGAGTTTCTCTCTCTCTCTCTCTTTCAGAAGGCATCTCCAAGTTATGGAACCCTCTCTATCATCAGTATCCCTTCATATTTGCCCTCTCTGTGTTTGCTCTTGTGTTGCTTTCTGCACCTCACCACAGTCAAGAATGTTTGAAGACATTGAGACCAACGAACTTTCTTTATCTCTTCGCCATCAGCAGTTACACTTACAGGAAAAAATATATATAAGACAAGACCCACTAGTTCTGCCAAAAGGCACTACTAGTATAAGGAATTGCCATTTTTGCCACTAACTACGGTCGGGAACAAGAGAGTACCATATAGATGCAACTCATCCCCGACTACCTAATGTCGAGCAGTCCTATAGAAGGAATGCTCATCCATCGGTCAAAACCTAAATTCAATCTATTCCCCGGTTAGACACGGACAAGGATATGTAGATCCAAGTTGACTCGGCTACCGGGGTGGAGACTCTTAGTTGGACCCAGATTTTTGAATTTGGGCCCTGCCTACTAGAGGGCCCAAGTCATTCAGCAGGGCCTTGAACGACTCCCCTGAGTCTACCTGATGGAGGTATTAGCATGTCCAACCAGGTCCCACACTGGTCAGTAGTGCCTTCGACCTAAAAATGGTCATAAAAATAATGGTCAATAAAAATGGTCCCCTATCGGGGGTGGGGGGAAGTTTAAACTTACAGAATGGACTAAATTGTAATCCATATTGGGCCATCACACTTGTGACTGTTTTTTCTGCCCTCAGTGGGAAGTTCTTTATCATAATCGCCCAACTGTCATTCGCCCTCTAAATTTGTGTGTCTGAGGCTACCTCAGAGTCAGTCTTCATAGCATTGCCAAGTCGACAGCTAAGTAACTTCTACCATCGCTTGCTGTTTTGCTTCCCTGTGATTTTTCTCTTTCCAGGTCATGGAAGGAATTTACCCCCGATTCCGTGGGCTACTGATCTAGGGCTACCGATTCCGTTGGCTACTGATCTAAGGGACCTGGCTTCGAGCCCCGGATTAGGCATGGATGTGTGTGTCGTTTTCCTGCTGAGGTCCTGCCATCCTCTCAGATCTCCTACTGTGGCATATAAACTGACAGGCTCTTGTCAGACCTCTGTGGCAAGCAGCTACTTGAGGGGGTATTTATTTTTTATTATATTATTCTGAGCACCCAGAATTCATGCCTGTCTTCCCGGATGGCTCAGAGTCTGACGCGTCTGTGAGATCAGCCACGATCTACTGTGATATCATAATATATTGCGAGGGTGGATAGAGACTTCTATATAAATACAGAGAATTAAAGTTAGAGAATGACAAAACACATCCTCTTTGAAAACAAAGGCTGGGCTGTTTATACTCTGAGCTGCATATTTTTGAACACAATGGGCTAAATCGCTCGGTCACAAGGACTCCGAGGGCTCAGAGAAGTTGGGGGAACGGTATCCATTGGACAGTTGTTAGAAGACGGATACCTTCGAATAAATGTTATCCAGCCTGTTCTTAACGTGCACAGGCTATGGCTCTCTCTCACAAACGAGACCACGGCATAACGTCTCATCTGATAGACGGCGGCCTTTCCAAGCCCAACCATATCACCTACTGACTGAGGGCAGGGCGGGGAGTTTTGCGGAGGTAATTCTCAAAGCTGGTTCATCTGGGATTTGAACCTAGGAACTGCAAATTACGAACCTGGCGCGCTACCGTTTAAGCCACTCCACCCCCTTGGAAAACAAGGATCCATATTTATAAATATATAATCCATATATTCTACAGAGCCAATTAGTCACTCTTGAAAATAAAACAATTTATCAGAGATGTTTGTATGTTAATGTATTGACTTGTATGCGAATGTTTCATATTGAGGGATCATTTCCGTGAGGATAATGCTAATTGGATGGCCGATTTACTCAATCAATACATATATATACGCCGAAGACCAAAAGCATTATGACCAGCACGTCTTAATGCAAATCAAAGCTGCTATTTAAACGACGATGCGAGTGAAGGTCATAATATGGTATAAATAACACCTGATACTGAGCTCTGTTAATCAGTGTTATTCTTGTTCTTCAGATGGAAAAGACAGCGTACCTAAGTGAGTTTGACAAAGGCCAAATTGTAATTACCAGACGATTAGGTCAGAGCATTTCCGAGACGTCAAGGCTTGTGGGGTGCTTACAGTCAGCCGTGGTTAGTACCTTCAAAAACTGGTCCGAGGAGGGAGAAACCACTTACCACTGACAAGGTGTGGATCGACCATGGTTCCATCAATGCTAGAGGTGAGCGACAGCTATCCCTACGGTACGAGCCAACAGAAAGGATATTATGACGCAACTCGACAATTATTTGAATGCTGTTCACGGGAGTAATGTGTCACAACACACAGTACATCGTACCCTGCTGAAAATGGGGCTGCGCAGCAGCAGGCCACTCTGAATGCCCATGCGAACCTCAATTCACTATCGAAAGCGTCTACAATGGGCACACAAATATCAAAACTGGACCTTGAATGATTGGAAGAAGATCGTCTGGTTGCACCATGTGGACAGACGGGTACATGTGCGTCGTTTACCTGGGGAAGAGTTGGCACCAGGATACACTGTGGGACGAAAACAGGTTGGTGGATGAAGTGGCCTTTGACAAATGGAATGGACTTTGGGCAATATTTTTCTGGGAATCCCTGGGTCCAGTCAGTCATGGGCAAGAAACTATGACGTCTACCACCTACCTCAACATCATTGCAGACCAATGGTTTACCTCTCTAGTAGTGCTTTCTTTCAACAGGATACTGCGCCATGCCACACTGCCCGGACTGTTCGACAATGGTTCGTAGAACATGAGGAAATCTTCCAGATATTCTCCTGGCCTCCAAATTCCTCAGATATCAATGCAATCGAGCATCTGTGGTTTGTGTTGGAACTGCATATTCGATCTGCAGAGTCTCATCCACATAACTTACAATAGTTAACGTATCTGCTGGTAACGTGTTGGTACCACATATCACAAAACACCTCTAGAAATCTTGTGTCAATGCCTCGTCGGGTAAGAGCTGTTTTGGCGGCACGTGGAGGACCAACATCATATTAGTCAGGTGATCATAATGTTTTGGTTCTTCGGTGTATATGCATACTTTGTATGTAATTTATTAACAATGGAGCAA
This sequence comes from Ryuthela nishihirai, assembly GCA_038380435.1. Lineage (NCBI taxonomy): Eukaryota > Metazoa > Arthropoda > Arachnida > Araneae > Heptathelidae > Ryuthela > Ryuthela nishihirai. The sequence goes on along the minus strand of JAWZYU010000001.1, from coordinate 15,529,370 downwards.
GATACAGTTCACGATGAAATATATACAACTAAACTGGCGACTGCTCACTTGGCATGTCACTCAGTGCTGACACAAAATCCCTCCACTAAACCTTCAGGTGGTCCCACCATTTTAACAAAGGGAAAAATAATTAAAAACAGCCGTGATTCCGACATCTTCCCAAATTCAGTCGCAATGATCCTTTGTATTTTTCGAAAACGTTTTCTCTCCTTCGAAAATACCACCAGACACCGTCACGTGATGTTTTTCTCGGGCTGTGCGAGGTTCCCTCTACCAATCAGGCAAGCCCATGTTCCTCGTGTAGTGAACGATATTTTTAAAGTTTATTCCGGAGACACGGACGTCCACTTAAAAACACAGGTTGTTTTACTTCACCCTGCTTTTGGAATCGGTTCCTTTTCTTTGACAGACCAAATTCTCTGGCAATGATGCTTCCTGGTTTCCCCCCCCCCCATTTACTCCAGCACAATCAAATGCCTACAGATTCATAAAAACCTCTGCTCCGTATCTTTAAAATGAAACTAATACTATGACAGTCTACTGAATTTTTTATATATTACGTACATACGTTTTTTATTACATTTCTTTATATATGCAAAATTCGATACACCATAATTCCCCAGCAACGTCTTCAAATATCTTTAAATAAGAAATCTACTTAAATGCAAACTTGATAATATACGAATAACATCTTCAACAAAACAACACTCTAATGGAATAATTTCGAAAGTTACTAAATACGATAACATTTCCATTAATGAGTCTAAACCGCCTGGATCAGTTCTTTTTATAACAGCACAGCACGTGCTCTTTGTTCGTTACGCAAACATGTTTTCTACTCTAACGTTCAATTTCTGGCTTAATGAAAGTGCATTTAAACTTCCAGTCGTGTTAGTAGACACGCAACATGTTTTTCCCTTTATTTTACGATGGAGTGAGATTGCGTTTTTATTAAAACTTTGAATTACATAATAAAACCTGTTATTCTTTTCTTCGCTAGTCATTGGAAAGCACGAAATGATTTGGTAAACAATTTAATGTGGAGGCGTAGAGCAGAGGTAAGAGGGAATATTGGACTGGACCGTATATCGGATTTTTCAGTCTTGTTTCAAATAACATTCTTGCAAATTATATGCAATTTTCCTGCTTTCTTCTTAATCTAGCCAGTAAGATGGAGAATCTACTAACTTGCCCCTCAACAATATTCGATTCCGATTGCTAGCAAGAAATTTAATGTGCGCCATGTTAATTTCCGTAGGTATCTGAAGAGCCATTATGTCGAATAACACTTGGTTGCGATGAGCTTCGCAGTGTCAGAGAAGTTGTGTTGGATTGATCCTTCGTTATGCACTCAGAGGCCACTGCATTAGGTACAGAGTCATGCTAATGGTATTTAAGCTATAGACCTCGGTAACTTCTTCAGTAAGTTTTTTTTATGAATGATCTCAATCAAATCTATTTCAATGTTGATTTTCAAAAATATTCGTTCCGTATTTTAGTTATGGAAATAGAATATTTAACAATTAATTATTAATTAGTTATTAAAGGTTAGTTAAAATTAGTGAATTATTAAGTAATAATGCAAAATTAAATAATTGCTGTGAAAAATTAATGAAACGAAAGCAATAACCATTATAATAAACCTCATCAACACGTATAAGAACGTCGCCTAATAATTACACTGATTTCCATAAATTAAGGATAATTGTGAAAAATCGCCAAAAAATAGTGCGATCCTCACTAAACTTGTTCATGTAACCAGTAAATGCCGAGTGAGCATATCATATAGAAATTAGTCCAGGTTACGCCAATTTGCGTAATCGGATAATACAATAAAAAAAAAAGAAATAAATAATCGGATAGCGGCATGGAGTCATCATTTGCCAAATGAACTGCGGTGGAGAGACATTGGCTGGCTCGAAGCAGGCCAAATTCAGTTAGACGTGACACAATGTCTGAATGTGAGTCCCTCTGTGGTCCATAGACTGCGGAATCAATTTCTTAGCATGGATTCCTCGTCTCAGAGGTTTAGCCGAGGAAGAGCTAGAGTTACGACCGCTGTACAAGACCGATATCTGCGATTAACAGCACGAAGGAGCAGGACGTCTACTCCTACTCAGCTAAGATCCTCTCTTGCAGCAGCGACTGGGAGAGTTGTATCAGCTTCTACTGTGCGTAGAAGGCTTCATGAGGGAGTTCTGTACGCTAGAAGACCAGTAATTTATATAACCCTCAAGTCACATCACAGTAGAGAGCGGTTGAATTGAGCATGCACACATGTTAACTGGACAGAAGAGAAATAGAGGACCGTACTCTTCACAGATGAGTCTAGATATTATTTGCAGAGTGATTAAGGACATTGTTTTATATGGAGATAATGAGGTACCCATTATCATCCCAGTAACATCCGTCAAAGAGACAGTTACAGCGGAGGTAGCTTTGTGTTCGGGGTGGCATTTCCTTATGTAGTTCCTTAACATTTCCTTAGGTATAGAGATGATATCTTGGACCCTTATGTACGTCCTTACGCTGGTGCAATAGGAGAAACATTCATCTTGCAAGATGATAACGCTCGTCCACACAGAAATCGACTAGTGGAACAATATCTTCAAGAGGCTCATTATGCGCATGGATTGGAAAACTCGATCTGTCGACCTGGGGAGCTCATTACTGCTTTAAAAGAACAATGGTCGTTACTCCCTACTGAGCTATTGACTATAGCAACATCATAAACAGCATGAAATATCGCTGTCGTGCCTACATTGCTGTAAGAGGTGGCCACATTCCTTATTAAAGAGCTTTGTCGATTGTATTTTGACACCTTATTTTTGGAGATGCTCCTGTAAGCGTTGTTTTTGGACGTTTTTGGACGAAAAATGTTTTTAGTGTAAAATATTTTATGCCATTCTGAAACTAACATTGTAAATCATTTTTCATTAAATTTCATTGAAATCATACATATATATTTTTTTGTTCATTATAATTTTTCTGAGTTTTCCTTAATTTATTGAAACTTGTGTATATAATAGATGTTAGAAATATATAGCTGTTTTTAAATTATTTTTCGATCTGAAAAGGTTATATAGGATATTTTTTCTCCTCATTCATTTGATAAATCGAAGATCAGTGCCGTATAGCAAATAATACATAGGGTATAAAGGGGGTTCTGACTCATAGGAGCCAAATGTTAATCCAAAAGGAGATTTCTAATCAAGAGCATTGAAGGTGGTTGCTGTTAATCCTATATGGGGAGATTTCTAATCAAGGGCATCGAAGGTGGTTACTATTAATCCTATAAGGGGGATTTCTAAAAGAGAATCTATGAGGCTAATAATAACTCTCTAGGAATATTTCTCATCCAGAGGACCAATATAATTTTTACAGAAAATTTTGTTATTCCAGCTGTTTCACTGAGATGTATATAAATCACTTTGAAGTCTTCTCACACCTATTTATAATTATCATGTTTCCTCTTTAAATAAATGTGTAAGATTTGAGGATGAAAGTTAACACCTAATTCGTAAAACATTACTGGTTCCCAATACTCTTTTCATATTACCGAGCTTGCCGAGAAGCAATGAGAATTCAGGTCTCCTCCCTTCGTATCAAATGGATTGGTTCCGAAAGTGATCTGCATGTCTCTTCCTGACACGTGATTGTTAACTGTTTCACTTCTCATCCACTAGCTTAAGACTCTCAAAATGAAGAGAGAAGGATTGTATGGTATATTTTCATGATAGAAAATAAAGCTTGCCTGGTTGGTAACTATTTTTGCTTAGTATGAAAAACGGCATGTAATCTTTACATTCAGCAGCTATCACGTACGAACGCTTTTTATGTTGAGGCAAAATGCAGATTTTACAATTAATAAAATTATATTTATGCAGTTCTGCATGTGTAATACAGATTTCAAGAAAGACATTCAACCCATTTACTGACAGTGAGACGATTTTTACAGAACATACAAGTCTCTATTTAAAGAAATATCCCATTACATGCTACAGGTTTCTCCAACACAGCAAACTTTATTCCTGAGAAAGTGAAGATTGAACTTCCCAGTTCCGTACAACAGCAATGAAATTCGCACAGGTTTGTTTTGGAGATAAACGTTAGTGGGAAAAAATGTTTTTTCTCCCGTTTTCCGCAAAAAAACTTTGCATTTTCAATGACAAGAGATCTTCTGAAAAAGGGTTGCTTTAAGAATTTCAACAGCTTTATAATGTCCATAGATCAAAGTCTCACATCCATTAGCAAGTATAATTTTTTTATTATCATAAGGGCAAAGCCCTGCTTTCGTTGAAGACATAGTGTAAATACGATGACGATGACTTTCGGTTTTTACATCAATGACTGGCGGCATAAATTTGTTTAGCAGACAGTGTTCGTAATCTGCATAGCATATTTAATTTTTAATGATTTTCTTCGGCACACCTTTAGCAGCTTTCTTTTCACCAGCTTTACTTCGAAGACTATACATATTGGAGCATAAACCAATAAAACATTATCCTGGTACACCGAGGAATTCATCTTTAAATTTTCCCAGTGTTTTTTATTTCGCGTATAATACAAAAACTGCTCTACTGGGTAATCCGAAGTATCGAAAAGGTCGGCATGATCTTTCATATCTTCATATACATCTTCTGTTTGAATCTCGTAGCAAAAGGAGTCAGTATCAGTGAACAATAATTTTGTTCTATTTCCATACTTACACACGCTAAATTCATATTGAAGGTTATACATCAGAGTTTTGCTGATGTCAAGTATCGAGAATCCTGGGTAAATAGACCTGTTAAGCTTCAGTTTCTTGTGTTTTGACTGTATATAGGCTAGATCACTATCAAATATTTGGAAGGCATGAAATGCAGGTGATGCGATTAATTTCCGGAATCTCTTCTTATCTTGAGTTAATTCAATTTTCACACGGTTTCTTAAATTCTCCATTGTCTTCCCAAATATTGCATTGTTCATCAATTTGAAGTAGTCCTTTTCGAAATCATTTCTCGCCTCTCTTCTTTCGCAGGTATTAAATTCGATGTATGGTTTTAGCCAAGGCGACTGTTTAAATTCTAAAATGCGATGGATATGTTTAAGCTGATGCCAAGAGCTAAATACTGCTTTAGATTTCGATAATGCACTATATAGTTCTTCTTTGCGTATAAATTAGGAACGAGTTTCGTTGATTTGTCTGAAACAGCTAATCCTAGATGGGAAATCAGTTCACAATACTAAGGCGAGAGCAATTGTGCATCAATCTGAAATTTCTCTGCAGCTAATGGGTAGTCATGCATATCGTAAAGTGGTGCAGGATAGTCTAAATCTACTTCTAATATGTAACCTGTTTCAGAGTCATCAGTCACTATTAACGTCAAAACTGCCCAGTTTTTCTCTGTCAAACCAGTGAAAGTCACTCACTGGGAGATACTGAGACATAGACGAACCATATAAATTATTAGCGTCTAAATATATGATGTATTTAGAGAGCAGAAGTGGATCGTATGTGTCTAGATATTTATTGTTCGCTTTGCTATACTAATTGCATATTACGAACATGCCACCACAAATGCCTTTCTCTAGAAACAAGTACATCGTTGGATCGGTGAGAAAGTCCATTTCTAGATTTGTCATCTTCAAATACGCTTCCCATGCTAATCCTGGAGCGGTACAGATATGGCAAGGATCGCTTTCATAATATTCAATACATAACTTTCTGAAATGTTCAAACACATTTGGTTTTGGGTCGACAGTGCCACAAATCTGCATTTGGCGGCACTGTCGACCCAAAACCAATAATGTATTTGTTGGTTACATTTTAAATATAGATGAAACTCTTTCGCTCGCTCTTTTGATAGTTCCCTTTCAGAAACAGAATTAAAATTTTATCATTTGCTCCGATCGCTCTTGATGTTTCGGGGTCTCAAATCACAATCTCTTTTAAAACGCACTTCAATTAACTGACAAATGACGCTCACTTGAGAGGAGACTCAGCCTCCTATCAACCAATTCGGTGTATTTTTAAAAACTCTCAGTGTCTTTTGCAACTGCAAGAAATGGTTTTGTGACTGAGTAGCAACGTCCCTTAAAGGTAAGTTAATTGAAAATGAAGACAAAGACTTTTAGATAGAAAAAAAAAGAGCGCATATTGTTATCATTAATTAAAAGCATTTGTTTTTCAGTCAAGATTAAGAGGCAGTCAAAATGTGCCTTCAGCAAGCAAGCATTATGATTTTAGTAAGTCGACTATAATGATGAATTACAACTAAAATAATAATATATTTGTTGCAATTTAAAATGGATGAGCACTGAACGTGAATTCAAGTAAAAATTGTTCAATGAAAATTACAATACAATACAATTTTCTTCAAATCATGCTTGTTTTCAAAAGAACTGTAGTAATATTTTATTAGTACTTATACAACACAAAAATTTTTCATTTATCTATTTAAAAAATAAAAATTCGTTTTCCTATTCCCTTCCTGACCATCCCAGTCAACACCAAAATTTCATATTTTTGCAATAATAAATTTCTGGCAACATTCATTTAAAATTTTGCAATTAAAAAAAAATTCCACCGTTAGAAGGTGCTATTAAAGCTAGTGGAGATTCTGAAAATGCAGATCCTAATATTCCATCAATACCTCTCTAAACCAAAAGAGTTTTTAATTGTGTCCAAAACTAAAAAAGAGTTGAATCTAACGGTGTAAATTAAAGCGTTTTGGAGGATTTAAAAATTATGAATCATCATATTTCTTTAATATGAATTCAACAGAAAGGGATTTTCATTAACTACTTAAAAAGCTTCGTTTTACCAACCCCCATGGGGGTGAATGGAGGAATTGTTGATTCCAATATAAAATCCTTAATCATCCCTCTCCACCACTAAAACAAAATATTTCCCGTACAAATAGATAATTTGCAATATTCGTTTGAATTTTGGGAATTTTCAAATGTTTCCACCATCAATTACAACTTTTGGGAAATTCGAAAACTAAATCGTAATACAGTAAACTCTCGGTTATCGGGTACTCAAACAACCGGAATTCTCATTCCGGATGAGCAACTGAACATTTGAACCTATTATGGCCTTTTCTAAAATAACACACAGATGAAAAGGAAACACACAGGCAAGCAGACATGAAAAATTTGCTCATGATAACTACTAGGTATATTTTTATCTCTTCTCTACCCTCGACATCAGCTGCTACTCAAGAATCAAATGATAGTTCGGTGGATGACCATTATGAAATGGCATCAGAGTCTAGAATCTAGTCAGTAAACTATATTGCATTCATAAATGCATAAGTAATTCTTTTTTCTGAAATTAAAGTTCAGCTTAGTTTCACTATTCTCGTATCCCAGTAATTTTTTTTCCTTTCTATGCCGTTCTACCGACTTTAAAAAATAAAATAAATACCATCTCAAGGAGCTGCTTCCCACAGAGGTCTGACAGGAGCCTGCCAGTTTATGTACCATACCAGGTATGTCAGGATGGCAGGACTTCAGCAGAAAACCAACACGAACACCCATGCCTTACCCGGGGCTCGAACCCAGGTCCCTTAGATAGCCAAGCCGCTAACCATTCGTCACTGGACGGCTTTACATTTCAAAATTTCTCTTTCACGTTTCGTTATTAGGAAAATTCGGTACTGTCTATAGACAGCCAAAATTACAATTCTTTCCATGATGGTTTTCAATGAGGCAGTTCCCGAAGTTTTTTGTTAAGTATACGGATTTAGACATCCATTGTGAAAATACATATCAAAGAGTTATATTTCAGATGTTTTCATTTGTATTATCATTGCTTTTAACTACATTTTTCTTTCAAATAAGTTTTGAATACAAGATTGTACTTTGTATTTGGTTTCTATAAAAGCATTATTTCTGCAACCGGCAGATTCATCTAACAGGCAATCCCATTTACCATAAATGCCAGATGTGAGTTTACTGTATTTCAAACAAGATATACAAGTTACACTACACCGTAATGTCACTGCTAGTTTAATAAAACCTCACTGCATAAAACAATGCTGAACCAAACGATATACCCTCTTTAATATAGCTGCTTAAGAAACTCCTGCTAGCAGATACTTGAATTGAAACTCCTACTTAAGAAACTCCTGCTAGCAGATACTTGAATATCTCTAAGCTGCACGTTTCGTTTTACACTCAGTGGGCTAAATGGCCAACTCATAAGTACCCTAAGGGCTCAAAGAAGGTTGGGGAAAGGGATCTGCTGAATATCTGTAAGGAGACAGATGGAAACCTCCCGTATGCTTTCCATAATAACTGCGATTCTGCCTGCACGAAGAACATGCTGCGTGGCCCAGGCCAATCAGCGTGTTCTTTTTTTTGCACACGGGAGTCAAGGTTTTGCTTCCCATCAAATGGACGGTAGGCTTTCCAATGTGATTGTTGTTTGGGTTCAGATGTAGGAATTACAGTTTACGAGCCTGGTCCTCTACCGACTGAGGCAACTCCCCACCCCATCGGCATTTAAAGTTATGATAGCTTTTCTGATGATCATGTATTTATTCGATTATCTTCAAAAGCCTAATATCCCTTCATATTGTTCTGTTCTTGATGAATCGCGTCTACGAACAGATTAGCGGGTTGATGTCTTTTTAGTAACAATTGCTAGCTGTTTCAGTTGGAGTAACGGAATAGAACAGAAAAAAAGCAAGAACATTCGGAACATTTGAAGTGCCAAACGGGCTAAGTTCCAATTTTTAGTATATTGTCGCAAAATGTTATTGGTGCCAAGAAGAACTTTCTGTTAAAAGATCTTTCGGCTTCTTCCTTTTTCTCTCGATGTAATGTAACTTTAAATTTGTCGTTGATATTTATCGCTCATCAAGATAAATTTTAAACGTGTTCTCTGGCATCTTTGTTAAGCGATTAATGGTATGAGCTGCTTATGCTCATACCATTGTCAAACTGCTTATGAGAAACACTAAGAGGTGTTCAATTGCGTAGCTGACTGTTCCACGTGCCGTTCGCGCTGTATGCCGCTCGATAATTACTCTCGAATTACTCCTTTCTCCACTTCTGTTCTATACGTGACCCTGCGATCATCGGACCCCAAACAAAACGATATCCGTCTCTGAATAAACACGACACCATTCTGTGCTCCAGTTTACTTGAACAGGGCACTATTCCAAATGCTGACGACGATTGTCATTGGTTAGGTGCAGGAGATGCAATGGATGCCACGCATGAAGTCCTGCCTCTGCCAGTCTTCAAGATATGGCTTGTCTGGTCATGGGGCAACTTATAACAACATTTATTTCTTTTATAGCAAAGCTCTTCTGGTGTTAGATAGAGTAGATGTAGGGGTGGAGTAAGCTTGTCGCCGGATCAAACAGTTCTCCTGTGGTGTGATCATCCTGCATGCTCCAGATCCTGGCAGACAAAAGGTCATACTGTCTCTCAACACCTGTTGCCATGATGGATACGCTGTTGCCTTGTCATTACCCAAAGCTGCACAATATGGCGAGTTGATCATCCAGAATATTCGGGAGGTAAATAAACCGTCCTCTGTCAAATTCGTTCAGCTGGCGATATGGTAGGCGAAACTGTAGCTTGGCATTCCATACAAACTTCATTTCTTCTTAGAACTGGAAGCTCGAATCAAGAAGACTCTTCTCACTAAAAAACCTGTCTTAATTGTAACGTTATGGCAGCGGCGTTCTCGCAGATATTGGCAAACGCTCCATCAGGATCAGTCCCATATTTTAATAATTTGCATATCTCGGCACAACTCAGCCACCTGCTGAATTGCATGCAGTACCATCATTCCTTCTGAGTGTTGCAATTTCAGTGTTACAGAGTGTATTTAGTAAGAGGTATTTGCATAAATATTTAAATTACATACATAAATACATAGGGCGGGCGAGGTAGTTTAGACTGTAATATCCCTGGCTCATAATCTATAGTTCCCAGGTTCGAGTTCCAATTGCACCTGCATTGAAATTTATCTCCACTAAATATCTTCTGTCTCGTTAAAAAATGAGGTCCGATGCGCTTAGAAAATAACTGTCGCATGAAACATTAAGCCATGACCCCGTATGGAGGAGAGAGCCATAATCTATGCACGTTGGAGAGCTGGCTGGATGACTTTACCGGGAGCTTCCATTTGTCCCCTAACAGTTGTCCAGTGGATCCAGTAATCCAGCCATCCCTAAACCCTTGGAATCCTTGAGGTTTGGCCATTTAACTCATTGCATGCAAAAAAGTGCCCCTCATAGGTAAACAACCCCATATACATATATAACGTATTTCATTTTCTTGTGGCTATTTTTGTTTAATATGTATTATATGTATGTTTCCAGGATTATCTTAAAAAGAAATGTTTCCTAATTTGTTGTTCGTGGTTTAGTTATGTCTACTTACTGAGAAGTCTGCTGTTGTGTCATTTGGGAGGCTCCAGGTGTCGTTGACAGTGAACGCTAATGAAATGATTTTATGACAGCTGCTGCCGGATCTCCGCTGACACTTCTCTTTCAGCGGAGGTGGTTAGGGGTGGATCATACGAGAAGGAGGCGAGCAAGCAACGCAAATAATAGCAGCTGATGTACCAATGTCAAGGAGTTCTTGTAGCGCCTCAAAGCACGAAAAAAAGCTCCTACGGGAGAGAGCAACGTCACCATTTTTTAAAGGTGACGTTGCTCATTCTCGCAGGGACTAAAGGAAAGGGTTTTGGCTATTAAGAGAGAAGCGGCATAGTAAGGAGAGGCTAGAATTTCCTATCGTCGAATCTTGAGGTTAGTCAAGTGAATGCCTGTATCAAAGGATAGGATTCCGCCTCGTTCCAGTAGATGCTGTATGGGAAAGAACAGCATTCAGTCTCTGTTAATATGATAGGAGAAAGTCTTGAAGAGTAGTATATATTAAATAGTAGCTGCCATCATTAGCAAAGCATTAGGCGCAGCTAAGGCCTACAGAATCGAGCACATTCCCACAGCATTTGTATATGTGCAGCTCTATATTCAATTCAATTCCATTTTTATTGAATCCAAATATATCGATACAAAATTATAGCAATATAACCCAGCTAAATTAACTAAATACTTGAGTGCTGGTGTATAGTTAACAAAAAAGTGTAAATTCAAAAATGGAATTTATTTCGTCAACAGGAAGTAATTCAGCCACTCTTTGAATGCTGGTAGCCTAAAATATAACATTTATTAATCACTCAGTGTTTTTAAACAGAGATTTCTTAAATATATATTTTGAAGTAATTTTCTCCCTTGTTTCTGGGACACTGTTATATAGTTCAGGTCCACTGCAGTTTATATCACGAGTAATAATTTTCTTTAATCTGCGTAGTAGTTGCAATTTCGTTGAAAAGTCTCTAAGTGGTATGCACTGTTTTTACACGGATTTTTTTACATGATTTTGATTTAACACGGTTTAGAAAAAATTTCCAATTCTCTTTTTACACGATTAATTTTGATCTAACACGGGTCAAACGGCGCCTTTTTAAAAATCTCCATTTTAATTCTGAAAAAATATTCCTATTCAAGAAAAAATTCTTAGAATCTACATTTATAACAAAGACGCCGTTTTTATGATCACATTTTTCGAAGCAGTTTTAACTTCAAAGATATACTATAGATACGCATTTTGTGCACTAAAATCCCCAAAATAAAAACTACACTAACATAACTACACAACAAGTTTTCTCTATTTTATTCTCTATTTTATGGAAAAATTGTACAAAACCTACTTCATTCGGAATTCAGTGGCAACATAGAGTTCAGGGAATTCCCTTTAATTTTATATTCAATACATACGTTAGTCTCGGTCTCTCATTTCGTGTTTAAATTTAAAAGTGTTTAGATGTTTAACAGAAGAAATCGAAAAAAAATGTGTTTTATTTTTTGAAGTTTTGTTTGCGTAATATGAATTTATTAAATTTTGCTGCTAGATAATTTACAATTTTTTTATCATCTCATTTATTAACTACAATTCAAATATTTTTTGTAAGCCTTACCACGATGTGGGATAATTCAATTCTGCAAAAGCAGAAAAGGAAAGCTATGTCTTTGGATACTAAGATTCAAATTTTAGTCGTCTTGCAACTGGAGAAGGTTCAACATCCACAGGTAAATATTTTGGTTTGAACAAAGCTACCGTAAGAACATAAAGAAAAACGAAGATGTTATTAGCAAATCTGTGCTTTCTGGAACAAAACTGAGCTCTAACGAGAGATATTGTAACAGTGAAGATGGAAAAGGCACTAGTAATGTGGGAAGAAGATAACTCGCAAAAAAGAATACCTCTAGATAGAAATACCATCAAACAGATGGCATTACGAATATATAAGCAGATACAAGAAATGGAACCAACCACATCAGTCAGTTAAAGAAAAATTATTTATTTTTTGCAGGATTTCTTCAAAAACACGCGTTTCATAAAGTAAAGACAAAAGGTGAAGTTGCATCTGCAGATAAGCAGGCTGTTAAAGAATTTTGTCGAAAATTAGACCAAATCATTGAAGATTGTGAATACACTCTTGATCAAGTTTGGAATGCAGATGAAACTGATATTTTTTGGAAAAAAATGCCGAGTAGAATCTACATAGCAAAATCACAAAAAAGAACTGTTGGTGGCTTTAAAGCAGGTAAGGATCGTGTGACTTTTTCCATTTTGCACCAACGCTTCAGGAAATCGTATGTTAAAGCCGCTGCTCGTCAATCGATCCCTAAGACCACGGTCAATGACAGCTGTAGATTTGAATAAATTGCCAGTGTATTGGATGGCAAACAAAAAAGCCTGGGCTACAAAAGAAACTTTTAAGGAATAGTCCCATAAATGTTTCGTTCCAGAAGTTAAACGCTATTTGAAGAAAAAAAATCTCGAATTTAAAGTTCTATTGATTATAGACAATGTTCCTGGCCATCCTGTTTTGGAACACCCAAATGTGCAATTTTGTTTTCTGCCGCATAATGCGACATCTTTAATGCAACCACTAGAACAGGGTATAATTGTCACATTTAAAACTTAAAACTAATTTTGGATAAACTAGATAAGGATAAAACACTAACAGTTATTGATGTGTGGAAGAAATTTTCTATTTTAGATTGTATCAGACGTGCTGCAGTGACGTTACCGGAATTAAAACCACCAACTTTAAACTGTCTGTATATACACCCAATTCTGGCCCAAATAGCTGGAAAGCTATTTGGCCATAATGTGTAAAAAGCAAAGATCTTGACCACCCTAATACGACTGAATATTCTGATATCATCACTTTAGCAAATGCAGTTGATGGAGAAGGATTCGATGATTTATCGTTTGCAGATATTGATGATGAATTGCTGGTTGACAAAGCTCTTAGCGAAGATGAAATAATAGAAGTTGTCCGTGAGATTCCTGATGAAAAAGAAAAAAGTGATTATGATGAAGAGATCCCACTCACTGCAGATTTAATTAAAGGAGAGCTTCAACTGGCTAGTAAATTGGAAAGTCATTTTCTTATATATTATCCCGTTGTCGAAGTAGCTGAGCAGTTTAAACATGAACTGGAGTCAAGTACGGTGCGTTATCAAAGATTATACAAAGATCTAGTCAAAGAAGGTTCTCAACGATTGATTACAGAGTTCGTTGACAAAAAACTTCAGAATCACTGGAAACAAGTGATAATTTAGTTCCCCATGCCACAGAGAGCATTTCACCATTGGAGTATGAACACGACGGCCAAAATATTTCAAGCGATGAAAGTGATTTAATTCCAGTCTTACGCAAACGAATGCGTCTATTGTCAGAAAGTGACAACGAATAAAATCTAGTTAATAAGCATATGTAAGTCATTTTTTTGCACTTTTGTATTCTTGAATTAGTGACATATTATTTTCTTTATGAAGGATAACTTACTTTATAAATGTTCATATAATTATCGTTATAAGTTTATAAAATAAAAATTGTGTTTAAGTGAATAAAAATCAAATTTAAGATTTAATTAAAGATTTTGATTTGATTTGTTTGAAAACAACTTATTATTTGTATTGGGTTTTCAAGTGTGAACCAATCTTATATTTTTTTCATATGCACTGTATTTTTTTTACACTTTATTTTTGCGCAGTTTTTTCGGGAACCTATCTACCGTGTAAAGGCAGAATTGAGTGTATATGCATGTCGAGTATGAAATAGATGTAACTTAAACTGAACATATTGAATAACCTTTAAAATGTAGAGTTGAAGAAAGCCACTTTTTTAAATATTGGAACACGATTCAGAAAACCAACTTTTATTATCAGTAATTCTAAACGTAAATGTTTGCAGAATCAGCAGCCTGCATAATTTTATTTTTCCAGCTCCTCTCCTGGCTTTTATTTCGTATTGTATCTGACTACATACACAGGCAAAATTAAATATTTTTAGACTTCTTTTATCCAACATCAATCTTAAAGTATACAGTTTAACTATATATTTATTTTTATTTTACCAACAATATAATCAATGCGATACTTTCTGAAAGATGTTTATCAATAATCACCCCCAGGTATTTAATTTCACCAACCTTTGTAACACGGTATCGGTTGCAATTCAAAATGTTCTAACAGTCGTGTGATAATAAATTATTACAGATCCCATGGTGCCATCAGCTGATGCCTTCAATTGCAATTGTGTGTAGCATGTTTTAGACTTTTTAACACTTAATTTATTTAATATAAACAATTGATAGAGTCGACGAACATCCCTATTTTCTATTTAGTATAATTGTTCATAACTGGTACTTTTATAAAAAAAATATCGTCAGCACAAAAAATAATTTCTGTCTCAATATTTCTGTAAATATATATATATATATTTTAATATGGGGTGACTGATAAAATATATCATAAATCACGGAGAGGTATCAGGGAAAGAATACGATTTCGAATAACTGGCGTTTATAGATTTCATTTCGTGCTACATTTATATCCATTCATTTCGTGCGTACCATATATCGTTTCCCACTATTCATTCAGAAGATGCTTTACATCTTTTCGATTTACATTATTTCTCCATCTCATTTTGTTGCCGAGTTCGGTTTGTTAACTAGCTAAATTTGCCGCTATGGGTGCTACAGTTGCTGTAATTGAATCGGGCATGGTCGGGCACCTTGCACATCTAGGACCCTTTGCTAAAACGTTATTTGGGAGTTTTAGGATTTTCCTTTGAATCTTGAATGTCTTCGAGGCACAGATGGTAGAGTTGCTGTTTTCAAACCATTGCATAATATATAAACGTGATATCATCGCTTCATCCTGTATATAAACACAATACAATTAGCACATGCTCTGATAGTTCCGCTTTATCTTGAAAGGTAAATTATGCATTTTTCTATTCCTTTATGAAAAATGAAAACTTTCGAATGAATAGCTATTCAAATATTAGAAATAGAACAAATGCCATTTTTGACCCTTTATTTTCGAATTGTCAATTTGAAATGGTCATAAAATTTTGAATTTTTTTTATCGAAAGCAAATATGATGTCACTACGAATAGTATCTTACACATGTACAGGGTGTTTCAATAAGGACGCAACCCTCTATTGCATTTTTCTGTTTAAACTTGACAAAAGACACAAATTTCAAAAGATGCAAATTTGACATATATCAACCTTTACAACAGATGATGAAAGTGATTTCCTGCAACCTGGATGCAGGTTCGTACCCGTTTCATGACATTTGCAGCCACCTTTCGTAATGTTTGTTTTCTTATGTTTAAAATATCTCTTTCAGTGTTAGCTTTCAATTCTTCAAGGGAATGAGGATTGTTTTGAAACACTATACATTTGAGATATCCCCAAAGAAAAAAATCTGGAGAAGTAAGATCTAGGGATCTTAGGGGTCACAAATTGTTTGAAATTAATGATCACCAAAAATTCCTGCAACATGACTATTGTATCATTTGCAGTATGGCGGTCGCGGCATCTTGTTGAAATCAACACTGGTTCATTCACATCCAATAGTGCAATAAACTGTTGGATGAGGTCATGATAAACTTCACCAGTTACAGGTGAGTCAAAAAATAAACACCCTATCACACGACGACGGGAAATTGCACACTAAACACCAATTTCCCATGCGTGTAATGGTCGTTCGTGAAAAGTGTGAGGATTTTCACTGCTCCATATTCGATTGTTTTGACTGTTCAAATACTCATCCAAGTGAAACCAAGCCTCGTCACTGAAATAAACACGGTCCAACACCTCAATTCCATTTTCATCAACAAAAGAACGAAACCAACGACAGTACCGTACATGTTTTTCATGGTCTGGTTCTTTCAGTTCATGAACGACACCATTGCGGCAGGCATGAAATTTTAACTTCTTTATAGCTCTGAAAACATTAGCTGATGACAGTCCAACCTGTGAAGATAACCTTCTAAGAGATTTTCTGGATGAGCGAGTAAAATGCTGACACATCATCAAGAACTTCGGCAGTTGACAGTGATGGCGGGCCTGGGCTTTTTCGTTGGGTTGGGTTAGGTTGTTTTACCTCTGAGCGGCACTTTTTTGCACACCATGGGCTAAATGGCCAGGTCACATGGACCCCGAAGGCTCAGAGAAGGTCGGGGGAGGGGACCCACTGGAACAGCTGTTGGGAGACAGATGGTAGCCTCCCGTCAAGGCTATCCAGCGTGTTCTTTAACGTGCACAGGGTATGGCTCTCCCGCACACGGGGCCACGGCTTAACGTCCCATCCGACGGACGGCGACCTTTCCAAGCCCATCGGTGTCCCCTACTGACCGTGGGCAGGGCGGGGAATTTTGCGGAGATAAATCTCAACGCTGACCCAGCTGGGACTCGAACCTGGGAACTACAGATTACGAGCCCGGCGCGCTGCCAACTGAGCCACCTCCGCCCCAGGGTTTTTTCGATCCTGTATAGACCCAATGTCACAAAATTTATCAATCAAACGAGATATTGTCGACTTCTTGGGAACTGCAGACTGAGGAAACTTCAACTCAAACTCCTCTCTCACACGTTTGTAAGATTTGTACGCACATTAAGTCTCAACAATAAATAATAAAAAAATAAATACCCCCTCAAGCAGCTGCTTGACACAGAAGTCTGACAGGAGCCTGTCAGTTTATATGTCATAGTAGAAGGTCTGTGAGGATGGCAGGACCTCAGCAGAAAACAGACACACACACATCCATGCCTTACTCGGGGCTCGAACCCAGGTCCCGTATATCACTACACGTTCGTTTTTAGAAAACGACATAGCTGCTACAACACAAAGGAATGAATGCTTGAGTGAGATAGCGCTTAACAAGATCATTTCAACTGTTAAAGTCTGTTAACCTTGAGTACAGTAATGCCAACTGACTAATATTAAGGCATAAAAATGTACATGTGCGCAAGTTCTGCTCTCTTATATTTAGGGTCGCATCCTTTTTGAAACACCCTGTATTTTCCCAGTCAAATCTACGATGGTCACCTGACACAATCCTCTACCAAATCATAGCGGAACCGATATTGGGTTTGGCCATTACCTGGTCAAAACTGTCTTACAACTGAAGTTTCAGAAATGCTCTGCTAATGTTAAAAGAATTGCCTTTAACACTGAAGCTCTGAAAGATCCAGATGTAGCCAAAGCATACCATGATAAACTACTTAGTCATTATGACAATCGTGGTTTGCTTATCGTTGAAGTTGAAGGAGAATGTAATCAGCTTAAACATGCTTTTCTTAAAACTAACAGTAGAGTTTTTGGTAAAAAGGATCAGAGGAAACAAAGTTATTTAAGTGATGGAGCGTATTTTCGAAAGAAGAAATCGCAAGAATAATTTGAATCAACACTATAACAGACAGCATTAAAAATAGCTTAATAAACGTGTAAAGGATTAATTAACAGCTGATAAGAATCTTTAGCTTGATAGCCTGGCTGGCAAAGCAGAGGAGGCAGGTAAACATCACAACAACTGGGAGTTGTACCAGATAGTTGAAGTTTTGTGTGGTAGAAACAGACAGGTGCACAGGGATTGAATGATAATAATGATAAGGTTTTTGAAGGTGAGATTTCTGCGATAGCTTAATGGGTTGAGCATTTCATAGATGTTCTAAACAATGTGGCTAGTTCTACTCCCATTGTTTGTAACGAGGAGAGATGCATTACTGGCTTTAATGTTGGCCCTATATAACGTTTTGGAGTTACTTTCGCTATCTATCAAAATTAAAACTGCAAAAAAAAACAAAATCCCAAGGGAATATAAAATTACTACTGAAATACTTAGAGTTGGGAGTGTTTCTCTTATCCAATGACTGATGAAAAGTTTGAATATCTTTTATAATAAAAGCATTGTTCCTAAAATTTTTACCAGAACTTTTACTATCCTTATTTCTAAAAAACGTGAATGCAGTTCTTTTGATAACTATAGGGGTATCAGCCCACTTTCTGTTCCAGGTAAAACTATTTGCGTTGTTGTGCTTAATGGAATTAAGAATTTGGTTAATGGACAACGTGTGAAGAACAGTGTGAATTAAGAAGTGGTAGGAAACACATAATTGAAATATTTTTACTTAGGCATATTGTTGAGAAATGTTTAGAGTTTCAGAAACCTGTGGTAATTAGTTTTATAAATTTCAAAAAGATTTTTGACTCTGTTGATGGACATAATTTTTTGCTGATCGTTAGATCACATGGAATGCTTGTCAAGTCAGCTAACATAATGAAATCTCTATATTAACACGGAATCACGTATGAGAGTTGACAAAATTTGCAGCATTTTTTAATATTGCTAGTGGAGTTCGACAAGGGTGCATTTCCTCTCCTTTTCTTTTTGCTTTGGTTATTGATTACGCTATTCGGAATTCTTTTCAAGGGAACGATTTTGACCTTTAAACGGTCTAGAGATTTCAAAATTTCTCATTTAGATTATGCTGATGATTTGGCCGTTTTGGTAAATGACGTTGATGAGATGAACACTTTCATTAGAACTCTTGATGAGACTTGTAGTAGAGTAGATTTGGTAATAAACATAGAAAACTAAAGACAATTTGCCAGCAGGCTGTGGTTCAGTTAATCTGAATGGTCGCACTCTTGAGCAAGTGTTTCAGTTTAATTATCTTGAGAGCTAAGTAACAGATATTGGTGATGTCGGTATAGCACACAAGCCTCGCAATCTGCAGTTCCGAGTTTCGAATCACAACTTTACCTCCGTTGATAATTTTACCCGCTAACCCTCACCCTGCCCCCGGTCAGAAAGGGGACACCAATAAACTTAGAAATTCTTCCGTCTGTCGGATAGGGCGTTAAACAATGGCTTCATGTACAGGAGAGAACCACACCTTATGAAAGTTAAAGAACATGCAGGATTCGCTTTGGTGGGAGGTTAACGTCTGTCTCCTAATAACTATTCTGTGTGTACCTCTTTCCCCAACTTCCTCTGAGTCCTTGAGGTCCTTATGACCTGTTCATTTAGACCATTATGCGCAGAAAAAGTTCCTCTCAGAAGTAAAACAAACCAACCCAAATTATTCTTATCTACAATTCCATTTTTAGACACAGGAATGTTTCACCGACTTTAAAGAGAATTTGCTCCTTAGATATCTGTTTTAACTCAATTTTCCACTCTTCATTTCATTCTCCTTTCCTTTCTTTAAGCATTTTTAGTTGTCTATCTTCTGTTTCTAGAGGATTTTAGATAGATGAAGTACCTAGAGGATCTAACAGTCTTGTAGGTACTTTAATCAATAATGATAAATTCTCATTCCATTCATACTTTTCAAAAACAGATATTTTAGGATATTCTTTTCTTTTATCATTTTTTATTTCTTCTTCACTTTACTTTCTATTCTTTTTAAGAGACATAGAACACTCTAGTTAAACTTCTTATTACTGCTAGAATATTCGAACAAAACTATATTTTTAATTCTGTTTAGATATAAATAGGATTAATAGAGGTGATTTTCTTGGAAAATTTCAGTTGCATTATGTATACTTGTTAAACTGTAAAGACAAAACATTCATGAAACCATGTGAGAACAATAGAAAAAAAATTAATTAAAAAACTGTGTACTTTGTTCTGCTAGAGGGTTTAAATTACGCAATTCCATTAAACCTTTCCGCAGCAATTTAAAGTGATGTTCATTGAAAGGTGTAAGCTAAAATCTATAAACCGAAAGAGAAAGGAAAGGGGAGGCTCTTGTCTTGGTAATTAGCTTTACAATGATACATAATTAAATCCAAATTTTCGAGAAAACCTCTGAGGATTAAAGCCTTTTGATTTATGCTTTTATTTGATTTGTTTGCATATATCATAAGTACATTGTTAATACTTTTGCGGTGTAATCGAATTGTGTAAAAAACATAAGCGCTATTTATTGGAAAAGCTTCAATATAAATAATCGAAATTTCAATCAAAATTTTAAAAGTTCGTGGTAATAAAGAGTTTATGTCGAAATTTAGAGAGTGACATGGCTATGTATTTTGGTTAGCATATATAATATATATACACTGAGTTGGCTTTGCATTAGTAACATCCCCTTGTGTATTAATGCACCGGTCTGTGGCGCTGGTGATGGCTCAAGGTCGGGAATGGCAGTGTTATTATGGTTTAGAGATTGTTTCCATTCATGCCCTGGGTTCATTGATCAGAGTGAATTAACTGCTTGATGGGACCATCAAATTTTCTATTGTCACCAACTAAGTACACCCCTTCATGTTGAGAGTATATTCAGACAACTCTGGAATTTATCAACAAGATAACGACATTTCACATGGCCCTGCAGGTTGAAAACTAGTTTCCTCCTGGGGCCGCCCAACTTACCGGATTTCAACCCAACTGAGCAACTTTGTAATCTACTGGAAATGGCAAGCGACGAACTTCCACTTGGCAACGTGCAGGCATTACAGGACACATTGTGGAACACATGGGTAGCGCTACCAAAGGACACCCTGCAACACCTTTTGGAATCCATTCCCCAACCTGTACAGGCTGTACTACTGACAAAAGGCGACCCTACGGGTATTAGGCAGGTGTTGTTAATGTAAACTACCTCAGTCTACATACATTCATATACACCAAAGATATTGTTTCCATTCATGCCCTGGGTTCATTGATCAGAACATTATGACCACCTCCTTACTATACTGCTGGTCCTCCACATGTCGCCAAAATAGCTCTTACATGGCAAGGCATGGAGGCTACAAGATTTATAAAGGTGTCTTGTGGTATCTTGTACCAACACGTTAACAGCATATCCTTTAACACTTGTAAGTTACGTGATTGAGCCGCTGCAAATCGGATATGCTGTTCCAACACAAACCAAAGATGCTCGATTGGATTGTTGTCTCCCCAGACATCAATCCATCATCCTAAAACATTGGAGGTCAGGGCAATACCTGGGAGTCTTCCTCATGTTCCGTAAACCGTTCTTGAAGAATCCGGGCATGTGAGGCATGTCATTTTATCCTGAAAGAAGGCACTACTAGAGAGATATACTGTTGCCATGAAACGATGTAACTGGTTGTAATGATGTTTAGTAGGTGGTAGACGTCATAGTTTCTTGCACATGAATGAGTTGACCCAAGGTTTCCCAGCAGAACATTTTCCAAAGCATTACACTTCCTCCACCAGCTTGTTTTCGTACCATGGCGCATCCTGGTGCAAACACTTCCCCAGGTAAATGACGCACACGTATACGGCCGTCCACATGGTGCAACAGGAAATGAGATTCACCCGACAGACAATCTTCTTCCAACCATTCAATGTCCAGTTTTGATTTTTGCATGTCCATTGCAAGCCTTTCCACGGTGAACCAAGGCTAGTATGGGCACTCGTAGCGGCCTGCGGCTACGCAACCCTATTTTCAGCAGGGTTCTGTGTGTTGTAACACATTATTCCATTCACGAGCATTAAAATTACGGGCGAGTTGCTCCACAGGTTCCTTTCTGTTGGTTCATACCGTACAGGATACCGTTCGCTCACCTCTAGCATCGATAACCCATGGTTGGCCCACACCATACCAGCGGTATGGTGTGGGTATATGGCCACATATGGTCTACGGTATGTAGACCATATGTGGTCTACGGTACCCACACCATACCAGCGGTATGGTGTGGGCCATATATCAATATTTTTGTTGGTATACAGAACAGCAGTGCACGAGACAACTGGATAGACACCTTCCATAACGCTCTTTGGAAGAGAATTGCGTCTTCACTGTGACCTGTTATATGGTCGACCTGAAGCAATGCCTGTGTTCACCCCACATTACGTACAAGAACTACAACAACAACTAGAAGAAATCCACCACTCCGTCAGACATAACATCAACTTCGAAAGCGAGAGAACCTAAACGAAGTACGACATTAAAACAAATGCAACTGTTTTGAATCAAGGAGATCGTCTAGCTGTACAATCCACATAGAAAAAAAGAGACCTTTGTGAAAACTTCAGAAACCTTGGGAAGGTCCACATACGGTAGTTAACAGTATCACATTCGTCGACGTCCAACTACAAAGTGCAAGGTGTTTCAAAGGATCGTATGGCCCGTTTCATCAAAGAACTGAAGAAGCTTCGGAATCCAGAATTGTTCGTGACGAACAAGACCTAAGGAGGGGACAGTGTTACGACAGATGAACGTGCTACAATGAACTTGTGATTTGATGTATCAATTTGATACTCGCGTGTGCTTCAGCATGCGAATTACGTCACTAAGCACTTCGAACGAACTTAAAAAAATAAGGAATAAACGAGTTATAATTAGGAAGAATTTATGTAAAGAAAAACGTGGTTGTTTTAGTCTGTGCTCTATAGTATAAAGAAGAAATGTTTTCAATTGGTGTGTTCGCGGAAGGTTAAATAAGTTTATTAGTGTGATCGTGTTAATAATCTAGTAAAGGAAAAGAAGAATTCATCGTTTGAAGCATAGTGATCAACATCTGAAAAGAATTGGTTCTGAGAAACCAGTACACTTAGCTGCAGTTTTGGAGTACTTGATGACTAAAACCCTAGAAAGAAGTCATTTGGTGTATAGTTATTTAGCTGTTTAGGAATTGGTAAGGTTATTCTCGATAGATTGCAGGTCGATCGTTTTTCCCATTCTGACAATCAATCCAATTATAACAGATGCTCGAAGAGGAAGTCTATCCGATTTATACTGCACACGCGGTCACGTGACGTATTATGTGTTGGGATGAACAATTTATGTGACTAGAAGTGGTATATCAGTGCAACTAAAGAACACCTATTTCTCATATGCGCCCCAAAATGTAGAAAATAAAACTGAAGCATGTCAATGGTGGAATCCAAATTCCAAGCAGTCTACGATGGTCCGGATACACCGTATTTTAACGTGTATAAGAAAACGCATTGTGCCAAAAATTGGGTCCCAAAAATAGGGGAGGGGTTCTTATACATGGATAGTATTCTTAAATAAATGATTGTATCTTAAAATAAAAATATCTTTGATGAAAAATCAGGGGGTTCCTTATACACGTTAAAATACGGTAAGCTTTCATTTGACAATTATCTCGTAATTGTAGGTCCTCGTGTTCGGAAGATATAGTGGAGCAATCATTTACATATTTCCCCTTTTTAGGGTAAGAAAGCATGGGGGTGTCATTTGTTATAGGCTATGACACTCCCCGCGTCACAAGCTTTCATTCGACATATAAATCATTACGTTTCTCCATCGCCTTCGAATGATATATTGGAACAACTGTTTTGACAAACACAAACCGATAAATGACGAGCGAAAAGCAACAAGAATGTAGTTAATAATAATACAAGGATAATTGGAAAGAATCGATCAATAGTGTTAATCACGTGATGATGGTGAAGGGTTAAGTGTAAATTTCAGATTACAGCTGTTTCCTGGAAAATAAGTTTTGTTATGTTGGTAATGATTATCAAGTCTTATGAAGTGAAATACAAGAAGAATGTTCCAATTAGATCATGATTTCTAAAAGGAAATTTGAAGAATTCACTTACCAAGACCATTTTATTACATACACTGAGATGCTAGTTTATTAGGTACATCACCTCTCATCACATGAATGGTTCATTACCACACGTAATACGTCACGTGATCGTGGTGTGAGGTATAAATCAGGCAGACCAGTTCTTTGAGCATCAGTTAGAGTTGAATTGAGCATAAGAATGGACAAAACGAGTGACCTGAACAACTTTGAACGTGGCGTGAGAGTTGGTGCTAGGCGTGCCGGTTTTAGCATCTCCAAAACGGCTGTCCTCCTCGGCTTTTCACACACAACTCTTTCAACTGTTTAAAGAGAATGGTGCGGAGAGCAAAAAAATTACCAGTAATTGGCGATCCTGTGGGAAAAAACACCCTCTGGATCAGAGGGGTCAAAAGAGACTGGTAGGAATCGTGCAAGCAAACAGACAGGTTACAACCAGGCAAATCACAGCAGGATTAAACATTGATGTGCAGAAAGTTATCTACGAGTGCACCACATATCGGACCTTATCACGAATGGGCTACGGCAGACGCCGACCATGTCGAGTAGTTATGTTTTCAGCGAAGAACACGAAAGCATGTATCCAATTGGTGCAGGCATTGACATTGAACCGTTGAGGACTGGGAAAAGGTCGGATGAATCAAGTTTCTTTTGCATCATGCTAATGGAAGGATCAGAATTTGGTGCAATCAACATAAAGCCATGGAACCATCTTATCCGATGTCAAAAGTACAGGCGGTGGTGGCGGTTTGATGGTGTGGAAAATAGTTTCCTGGGATGCATTAAGCCACCTGATACCCATATAAGGAAATCTGAATGCCCCAGTGTATTTGGACATCGTTACCGACCAAGTTCATCCCTTCATAGCTACAGTTTTTCCTCACTCGGATGGACACGTTCAGCATGATAATGCACATGCTCACAAGGCACGTATCGTTCCCGAATGGTTCCAGGAACGTGCCGACGAATTTTCCTTGTTTCATTGTCCTGCATAATCCCCAGATCTAAAACCTATCGAGAACCTTTGGGATGAGGTGGTAAGGGCTATTAGCAGCGACTCTGTGCTGCTGTCCAATTTGCAGCAACTGCAAGACACAATCATTTTCACATAGTGCAACATTCTTGGACAATGCATCCAGCATCCTGTAAGTTCCATGCTCCAAAGAATTCGGACTGTTTTAAAGGCCAAAAGAGGTGGAACCCGCTGCCAGGTAAGTGTACAACCTCCTTTTTTTCCAAACGGAAGACACACTGGTATCTCAGTGTGTCTCCCTTTTGCTTTTCGATGGTCATTTGTCAGTTTGTGCGTTAATCAAAAGAGTTGTTCCACTATACCTTTCGAATGCGATGGGGAAATATAATGGTACATTTGTCAAATGAGAGCTTTGGTTGCCTTTTTCTGTGTTTGACTGCTCCGCACCTGTGATATCAGCTCGCGCCTTTCCAATCCTTTCGATCGTCCTGCACACGTAATCATTTCCATGCATTTCCATATACTTCCGCCTACCTAAATTTCGTCCCATTTGCATAACTTCTTGCAACTGTTGCATTTTTCATTTCCTATAGCGTATTTCAAAGAAAGCGTTATTTTAGAAAAAGTACGGGCACTCCGCAACTTACGTAATATTTACGTAAACTCGGACATAAGAAACTTTTTCCATGAGCTCAATGTTAAATGTTCGAGTTAAAATACTTTTGTTTTACGCCATAACGTACTGCTGCTGTGGTAAAGCGGTGTAGATCTTTCGCAACTTACACAGATCTCACATGATGCTTGCTCTCATTATCCTGTTGTAGCCAGCACTGAACGCAAACTCACGGAATTCTCGTACTTTTTCAAAAGTTTGTTAGTTCAGGCAATTTTTTTTCATTATTTCTAGTTGTGCTTCATACCAAAGTAACTTATACTGACAACTATTTAAAATGCATTTTCTTTACGGAGAAACAATTTAAGATATAACACTTGATTGTTGTATATAGGGGTAATTGATGGGTGGGTCGACTTACGTAAGGGTTTGCGGAAAACGGTACCGTTTACTTAAGTCGGGGAGTGTCTGTTCTATATGAAAGTAGTCACTATGTTTAAATCAGGGCCGTATCTAGGGTGGATGCATGCTCCCACTTTCACAATATTAGAAGCGAAAAAAAAATTAAATATATAAATATTACCCTTATTTTTGGAAAACATTTTAAGGACCATTAAACGAAAGACGAAAATGTATACCGGAACGGCGTTCTAGTTAATTTCGAATTGATTTTTCCCCCTCCCCCTCTTTATTCTTTTCCCACTTTCACAATATTAGAAGCGAAAAAAAAATTAAATATATAAATATTACCCTTATTTTTGGAAAACATTTTAAGGACCATTAAACGAAAGACGAAAATGTATACCGGAACGGCGTTCTAGTTAATTTCGAATTGATTTTTCCCCCTCCCCCTCTTTATTCTTTTCTAGATCCATCATAATTTCAATACCAAGGAATTGTTCCGGCCACCGCCTTCTACGAAAATAGACCGATCTTTCGCGAAGGAAAATAAATAAAGCTGCTGACACAAAGAAATATAAGGAAAATAAAAATAATGAAAAGACAACAAATTTAATCAATGCATCGCGGTATCGCTCTTAAAAAAACTCCTTGGGCAAAACAATCCAATTGGATGAAACTCGCTTCTAAATATGCTCATATGACCCAATATGATACTTTCATCATATCAGTGGGCCTCTAACGACTCACAACTCTTCTGACATATATTAGGACAATAGCAGTATGCTGCAATAAAAATTGCTAAAAAATGTTTTAGATTCCTGAACTAATCCGTTTATCTATCAAACATGCTCACCTATTTATCATTTTCTCGACTACCACAAACCTCTTAATAAGACTAATACGGTATAAAAGGGCGATCAGAGTGGTAAGTGTGTTTCATTACTGATCAAAGATGCCTGGATTTCAACCACGGATAAGGAATGAATGTTTCGTTTTTTGTATTGTCTTTCTGGTTCTATCTCGCTTTACTCACAGATCTTCTCTATAGTGTATTACACTGAAAAGCTCCAGCCAGACCTCTGTGGCAAGCAGCTGCTTGATGGGTTATTTATTTCAAAACTAAATAATTTTTAAGGTTGTGTTATTGCAGGTATATCCATAAATCAAGTAAACTAAATTGTGAAGTAGGGTTTATAATTTTGCGAAATGTTCTTGAATGTATATGGGATCATGGAATGATTGTCAGAATAATCTAAATGCTCTTAGTTTATTTTATTTATGTAAAATTTATCTGTTAACGGACACCTTTGAGTTCAGGCTCCAATCTATTAAATAAATAAAGGAGATGCCAAGAGAAGTAATCGAACAGAAAAAGGGTAAATAGGGGCGGCGGCAAGAGACTGGATTTCCTTTACAGTAAAGCGTTTACACCTCTACTTTACCCGCCCTGCCCACGGTCAGTAGGGGACACCGATGGGCTTGGAAAAACCGCGTCCGTCGGATGGGACGTTAAGCCTTGCCCCGTGTGCGGGAGAGCCATACCCTGTGCACGTTAAAGAACATGCTGGATGGCCTTGACGGGAGGCTACCATCTGTCTCCCAACAGCTGTTCCAGTGGGTCCCCTCCCCCAACCTTCTCTGAGCCTTCGGGGTCCATGTGACCTGGCCATTTAGCCCATGGTGTGCAAAAAAGTGCCGCTTAAAGGCAAACAACCCAACCCAACCTCTACTTTAGAGATCTTTAAAGCATTTATTGAAAAATGCGAGAAATAAGCACAAGTTCAATAACCTATACTTCCATTAACCTTAGTAGCATTCTGAAAGGGGGAGGAAATATGCTCCCCCTAGATCAGCCCTGTTCAGTTCAATATAAATTGTAAATAGTTCGTCCGGCTTTCTTAATAAATTCCTAAGAATAAGTTCCTTTTTTAAACTTGCATTTATTTGCACTTGAAAATTTTTCAGCTCCCATTCTCCTCAGTTAGCTAACACCTACATTAAATATTTTCACCTTACAAAAAATATTTCAGCTCATATTAAATTTTTTGTGAATTCATTCAATAAACCAAGGATCTTGAATTGCTGTTAGCAGGTTAATAAAGTTATCTGGTTTACCTCCGGCGCTTCCATTAAACTAACCTAGCTCAGGTTCAATTGCTTTCTAATATAATAAGTATGTAATTCCGCCTCTTAAGCGTGTGCGGGAGAGCCATACCCTGTGCACGTTAAAGAACACGCTGGATGTCCTTGACGGTCTTGTCCCAACAGCTGTTCCAGTGGGTCCCCTCCCCCAACCTTCTCTGAGCCTTCGGGGTCCATGTGACCTGGCCATTTAGCCCATGGTGTGCAAAAAAGTGCCGCTCAGAGGTAAAGCAAACCAAACCAAACCGCCTCTTAAGTAGAAGATGCAGGGTTGTTATCCGGCGTAACGAAGGTTAATTAACATGTCTCTTCAACGTATTAAAGCAAGTCTTGGGAAAGACTGGGGCGGGGGTGGCTCAGTCGGTAGCACGCCAGGTTCGTAATCTGTAGTTCCCAGGTTCGAGTCCCAGCTGGGTCAGCGTTGAGATTTATCTCCGAAAAATTCCCCGCCCTGCCCACGGTCAGTAGGGGACACCGATGGGCTTGGAAAGACCGCCGTCCGTCGGATGGGACGTTAAGCCGTGGCCCCGTGTGCGGGAGAGCCATAACCTGTGCACGTTAAAGAACACGCTGGATAGCTACCATCTGTCTCCCAACAGCTGTTCCAGTGGGTCCCCTCGCCCAACATTCTCTGAGCCTTGGGGGGTCCTTGTAACCTGGCCATTTAGCCCATGGTGTCTAATGATGAGATTAGGAAAAGGAGTTTGCAACCTCCTTTAAGCAGCATATTGTGCAGAGAGAGACTCCGTTGGTTTGGCCATGTTGCCCGTATGAATAATTATAGATTGGCGAATAGGGTTATGAACAGTGTGCCTAAAGGCCTCAGAAAGAAGGGGAGACCTAGGATGCGGTGGGCAGACAATGTCAAACAGGACCTTGTTAGAATTGGTGTGCAGTGGCCAGATGCAGTAGATGTAGCTCAGGATAGACTTGCTTGGAGAACTAAATTGCACGGTCTGGTTGGACCTCCGTAGCCCATGGCTGCTTGAGGATGATGATGATGATGATGATGATGTGCAAAAAAGTGCCGCTCAGAGGTAAAACAACAACCCAACATATGAAAGACTCTCTTAGAATAACGCTAATTAAATCTGAATATAGCCTGTAAAAAAAAGCAGCTCAGTGAAGGAAAACGTAATAATGATATCGTTTAGAACTCATATTACTTATATTTTCAGTGCTTCAGCTGATTTGCTGTTACTCTGAGCAGTACTTTTCCTTTTTTCTTCCCGACTAAGTGGGCTGAATAGCAAACTCTTAAGATTCAGAAACGAGGTCTGATTCTTTGGAATAGCAAGGCACAATGAAGGCTTTCGGATGTGTAGTTGTGAAATAAGCTACTATAGATGCTGAAAGTGGAGGCAAATACAAAACTAAGATTAGTAGTATGGAAGACAGATCTTAGTCAATTTCATTAACACTTAGTATTACGACAGGATATAAATTTCACATCTGTATACAGTAAATCCTCGTTGTTCTTCTCATTGTTGTTCGTTGTATTGTAATTCGTAGGCAGGGTGGCTCTGTCTTTTTAACCTATACATATTTATATGAGCTACCAGAAATTACTAATATAAATGTCCAGTTTTTCGATTTATGCTGATAATTTGACCTTTCGAACAAGAACATTTTCGAGCAAGAGCATTTTCAAAAGTTGAAAAGAATCGTATTATACTGTGATATATGACACTTAAAAATTAGCACTGAAAAACTATTAAGCATCCTCTCAAAAGGGACAATGCTTTTAATTATCACGATGAACACTTGTGGGCTCGATAAAATCGGCATGCAGTCCGAGAAGTCCACTTCCAGCACATATTTCCATTGTATGGCTGGAAAAACCGCCGACATTGTTTCACCTTTTACTTTCCTTCAGCATGTCTTAGAGGAGATTCGTATTTTTACATTCTCGAAGATTTGCCATCCGGAGACGAATATGGTATGTGCAAGGTGTTTCCACTGCACATTTCAGCCATGCAGTCAAAGATTACCTGGATGAACAATACCCGCAAATGCGGATTAAATGGGAAAGTCCTATGACATGGCGATAAAAGTCTCTTGAACGTAACCCCTATTTGTGCAACACCAGTTAATAACAGAACAAGAGTAAGTAAGTAAATTTATTGAACATAAAAGAAACATTCAAAAACCTTAACAACAACAGCAATCAACAACACAAACACAGCACATAAACATTCTTAGATTCATACACATATTGGCAGGGACAATGAAACATCAGTCTCCGTCCTGCAACAATTCATTCATCCATAGTTCATTTTTATATTAAAATAAAAACTTTGAAAACTAAGAAGATTCACAAAAAAGTACTAGGGTTACGTATACAGTCATGTCAAACACCAAGCTCTAGTGATGTGTTTGAACGCATTCGTCACTCCAGTATTCGACGTGATAGGGACATGTGTTGAAATAGAAAGTTCGATATTTCGAATGACTTTTATCAAAGCGATGAGTGAATTCTTGATAATGAAGAATCTGTCACACGATCGCACGATCTGCTAGCAGCGATATTTCGGAGAGAGAGCATTCTGGACCTATGTCCATAGGAACATATGTATTGATTTGGTCTCTCGAACATGTCCTAAAATTTTGCAAATGGAATTTTGAGTTACCCTGTATGCAAAGGAATTAATTAAATAAAAAAATATAAGTGATAATGTTGTGTATAGCAACAGCACATTTTGAAATGTTCACATTCAGCGAAGGATTATGGCAAAAGCTCTTTATTAAGACATATCGTTTCTGCTTCAATATACCTCGGTATCTCAGAATGTGAAAGGGTGGCGGGAAATTAGATTTTTAAATTTGGCGTTTCCATAATTTCAATTTTTGGAATTAAGAACAGTACTCTCTTGTGAAAGAGAACGGAAGATGAGGACTGCCAGATCAGTGCGGCCTACTGATCTGAACAACTATGGCTACTTTTCTTTTCTTTTTTTTGTACCCTGATGATGAGTGGTCAACCATACAGGTTCCTGGTGCTGACCTTTTATAATCTGAACGGAATTATGGTTCTGAGCTTGATTGAGGATCCTGAATTTGCTGCACTGATCGGTTTCTGTGGAGGGAGACTTTTCCGCTGTGTTTTCTGTTTGTTTGTGGGTTGACAGCCCCAAGTAAATAAATTCACAGGATATATTTTATCAGCTGGTGGATAATCCTGAGCAGAGGTCATCGCATGCACCTTAACTCTTGCTTCTACTGGCATCGTCAAATTCTACATTGGAGGAAATCTTCCAGTGTAGATGGCTTCAGTCTTTAGTAGTGGGGGAACGGGTCTTTGCCCCATGCCTGCGATTAGAGAGATGTTTGATATTGTCGTCATTCCCTCTCTCATTAAACATAGTTTCTTTAAAGATCCCACTAACCGTTTTCTCTCCATAGGTAGTTGGAATGTGAAAACTCTGCACAAAGCTTATTATCTTGATGTCCTCCAACAAGAATTCCACCATAATAATTTAGATATTCTCGGCTTGCAAGACACCAGATGGACAGATAGAGGTGAGATTCTTAAAAATAATCTTATATTTCTCTTTTCAGGGAGGGAAGATAATAAGCATCTCCAAGGTGTAGGTCTGCTTCTCAGCAAACACGCTAGTGATGCTCTTCTAGGATATCATTGAAATGAAATGAAAGGTTTATTACAGCAACTTTTCAAGCAAGCATTAAAGACTTGAATGTTATCTGCTGTTATGCCCCCATTGAGGCTGCCAATGAGGTTGAGAAGGATAGGTTTTACCGACAACTTCAGGATGTTTTGAATTCTGTCAAGAAAGGAGATATTACCGTTGTTCTAGGTAACTTCAATGCCAAAATTGGTATTGACTCTGAGCTTTGGCGAAGGGTGATAGGCCCTTTTGATATTGGTAGCTGTAATGGCAATAGGCAACGTCTCCTACAGGTAAGTAAACTTAATGGTTTGAGAATAACTAACACTTATTACAAACACTGCGACATACATAAGTACATATGGGTTTCACCGGATGGGCTGCATAAGAATATGATTGAATGTATATTAATTAACAGCAAATGGGCTAGTTCGGTTAGGAATACCAGGTCACATAGAGAAGCTGAAAATGAATCTGACCATTACCTTGTTAAAAGTGTCTTGCAACTTAAACTTAAAAAGTGTTCTGATAATGTTAAAAAATTTACCTTTAATACTGAAGCTCTGAAAGACCCAGTTATAGCTAAAGCTCACTATGGTAGGTTACTTAGTCATTATGACAGTCATGGTTTGCTTACTACTGAAGTTGAGGAAGAATGGGGCAATTTTAAACAGGCTTTTTTTGGAAACTAACAGTACTCTTTTAGGAAAAAAAGAAGCAGAAGAGACAGAATTATTTGAGTGATAAGGCACTTAAGCTTATTTCAGAAAGAAGGAACTGCAGGAATGTCCTTAATCAATACCCTACTAGTCTTAATAGAAAGCATTACAGAGAGCTTAATAAACGCCTAAAGGATCAATTAGCTACTGATAAGAATCATTGGTTTCATTGCCTGGCTCACAAAGTCGATCAAGAAGTTAGACAGCACAACAGCAGAGAGCTGTACCAGATAGTTAACATTTTGTGTGGTAGAAAACTGACAGGTATATAGGGATTGAAGGATACACAAGGTAAGGTTGTAAAAGGTGAGGATTCTGTCATGGCTAGGTAGGCTGAGCATTTCAGTGATATTCTAAACAATGTGATTATTTCTACTCCCATTGTTTGTAATGATGATAGATGCATTATAGGCTTTAATGTTGGTCCTATAACACAATCTAAAGTTATTTTGGCTATTTCTAAACTTAAAATTCTTAAATCCCCAGGGGTAGATGAAATTACTACAGAAATGCTTAGAGCTGGGAATGTTTCGGTTACTACATTGATGACTGAAATCTTCAATATCTTTTATGATAAAGGCATGGTTCCTAAGGATTTTACCGGATATTATTATTCGTATTTTTAAAAAAGGTAATCTTAGTTCTTGTGATAACTATGGGGTTTCAGTCAACTTTCTGTTGCAGGTAAAGTTCTTTGCTTGATTGTGCCTAATAGAATTAAGAATCTGGTTGACAGTCAATTGCATGATGTGCAATGTGGATTCTGAATTGGTAGAGGATCTGTAGATCAGATGATTTCACTCAGGCAGATTCTTGAGAAATGATTAGAGTTTGAGAAACCTTTGGTTGCTAACTTTGTTGATTTCAAAAAGACTTTTGACTCTGTTGATCGTCACAATTTTTGGTTGATTGTGATATCGTATGGCATACCAGACAAATTAGTTAAAATAATGAAAGCTCTCTATAAAATCACTGAGTCATGCGTGAGAGTTGGTATGGCTTGTAGCAATTGGTTTAGCATTACTTCTGGTGTTCGACAAGGGTACATTTTGTCTCCTTTTCTCTTTAGCTTGGTTATTGATTATGTTATGCGAAATTCACTTCAAGGGAAAGATTTTGGTCTTAAATGGACTGGAGATACGAACATTTCTGATTTAGATTATGCTGATGATTTAGCTCCTTTGGCAAATGATGTTGATGAGATGAACTCTTTCATTCGAGCTGTTGCTAGGACTGGTAGTAGAGTAGGTTTGGTTATAAACAGAGAGAAAACTAAAGTGATGAAAATTGGTCAGACAGGCTGTGATTCAGTTAATCTGAATGGTTGCAGTCTTGAGCAGGTGTCACAGTTTAATTATCTTGGGAGCTATGTAACAGATAATGGTGATGTGCGTCATGAGATTAACAGACGAATAGGGATTGCTGCCGGGACTTTTAAGAATCTATGGAGAGTGTAGAGAAATAGGCGTATACACCTAAAGACTAAAATTAGACTGTATAATAGTTTGGTTCTTTCTAGGGTTAGTTATG
The DNA here is from genome assembly GCA_038380435.1 of Ryuthela nishihirai. NCBI lineage: Eukaryota > Metazoa > Arthropoda > Arachnida > Araneae > Heptathelidae > Ryuthela > Ryuthela nishihirai. The sequence continues at coordinate 15,495,450 of JAWZYU010000001.1, read as the reverse complement.
ATAGTGAAACTTAGACACTTTGTAAACAAGATAACAGGAAACTTGATGCTTTTGATTTTCCAGATGCTTACGCAGTATCTTGGTATTAGGTGGTTTAACTTTGTAACTAATGATGAGGTTAGGCAAAGGAGTCTGCAACCTCCTTTAAGCAGCATATTGTGCAGAGAGAGACTCTACTGGTTTGGCCATGTTTCCCGTATGAATAATTGTAGATTAGTGAATAGGGTTATGAATAGTATGCCTAAAGACCTGAAAAATAGGGGAGACCAAGGATGCGGTGGGCAGACAATGTCAAACTCGACCTTGTTAGAATTGGTGTGTAGTGGCCAGATGCAGTAGACATAGCTCAGGACAGATATGCTTGGGGAACTAAATTGCACGGTCTGATTGGACCTCCGTAGCCCATGACTTCTTGAGGATGATGATGATGATTCATAAAGAAAATCATCTACTCTGGTTACTAATGAATACACAATATTATTATACTCTGCAATATTTCCTTTTGAATTGTGAGTATATATTAATATGTGCTGAAACCCGTGTATTATATAGGCTTCTATTTTAATTCTTATCTACTATATTGGGATCATATTTGAAAATATAAATTTTTATTTAAACAATTCTGCTGAATTTTTAAATTTCTTTTGTCTCTGTGCATGAATTAAAACATATATTTTTAGTTTTTTTCTTTAAGGAAGAAACTGTTTGCATTCTAATGCTTAAGAAGTGTTTCTTTTATTTTAACTTTAAAGTCTGTGTATTATGTATATGGAACTGTGGTTTTGTGTTATTCGGAGATGCTGATAACATTTAAGTGCTAATATTAATTATGTTTCACTACAGTTTTTTGTCTTTGTGTGTGAATTTATGTATACACGATCCTATTGTAATACACCAGGTATTATAATGAACGAGTTTCAGAACATAATAACATGTACTCAGAATTTCAAAGGAAATTGTTGCAGAGTCTATTATTTTCCCATTATGTGATCATAAGTATTGCAAATTTGTATACAAAATTTTCTGAGAGGAAAGCTATTTGAGGCAACATTTTCAGCACTGTATGATATTAATTTTTCAAACACAATTGCCTTTTCTTGTGGTAACCAATGATTTCATATTATTGTAATAATAAGAATTCATCATCTCAATATATATATATTTTTCTAACACTTTAATGATGAGAAATGTGATTTAATTGCAATTTATGTTTCTTGTTTTTCGAAGAGTTTTCATATTTGTTAACTATTTCAGTAAGCAAGGAATATTAACTTTTCAACTATTGTAGTTGGCAGAGCAATAACAGCGAAGTGTCTGAAGTATATAAATACTTTCATGTTTTCTCCATTATCGGAAATTAACAAATACATTTAAAATGGATGTATATTCACTAATCGGAAATTAACAAATACATTTAAAATGGATGTGTATTCACAAATCGGAAATATTAAAACCTTACCTCTGGCGTGGGCTTTTCCTTCCATTAGTAGATGAGTATAATTCACAAGGCGAAGAGGCGAAAACGTTCTCGACGTTAGAGTGAAGAAATATTCCTCCTGATCTGCCTTAGCAAATCTTAAAACGTTCTCCAAACTTTCTTTTAGCAGCACATGCTTTAGGTGTGATTCATCCCCGAGCATAACAACGTGCCTCCACTGAAACTGTCGAAGTACGTTGAGCACAAAGTCGGCGACTCTGTCCAATGAGAATGACATTCTCGTCAGGGTTCTGAACGTGTCCTTGTCGGAAAACCTGGCGTCTATACCACCCGCCGAATAGATGGGCAGATTCCAGTAGCCCGCCATGCGACCCACAGGATCCAAGGCGAGGCTGCATGCGGGTCCCACAAATGCTGTTACGCCGCGGAGATAGTATTCCTCGGCGGCGAAGGCGCCCGCGAAGTTGGCCATGCATGTTGATGACCCGTTCCTGAACACGATGGTGAAGTCAAGATTCGGATATCGACTCTGGACCTCGCGTACCGCCAACTCCATGGAGGGTTTCACCACGTGCATGGTGACCGGCATCTCGGAGTTCGAGACGAAAATCCCCACGATCTGCGCCTGGAAGCGAACTGCAGTAGATGCCGCGCAGTGATAACGGAGAAGCACGGCTGAGAGCAGCAGGAGCATCACAGGCAGCATCACGGATGCGGCTAGGGAAAGACGCAAGATAAGCACCGATGCTTCTGAGCAGAGACAGCACACACACTTTTCACCTTTACGACTGAGAGTAGTCAATGCTATGATCTTCGATTTTGAAGGACATCAAAGTAGATCCCATACGACAAAGAGAACTTGTAGAGAAGCATCGCAGTTGTCACTGTGACGTCACTAAAGTCGGTCATGTGGCAGAACGTAGAGAGCTGAGTGGTGACAGGAATGGGAAAGGCTGGATAAATAGAAATAAAGCGATACACGAACCGATAGATAGTGGTTCTAAGAAGCTTTTGAAACCAAGCTGTTTTGTCAATTTGTTGATTGTTGGTTTGTGCGTTTGTCAAAACGGATATTCTGCTGCATCTTTGGAACTCAAGGGTCCAACTTAACGAGTTTTGCGAGTTATGAAACTTGTGACATGGGAAGTGTCATAGACTATAAAAATTTATTCCCGTGCTTTCTTCTCCCATAAAAATGGGATATACGAAACGATTACTACACAATATCTTATGAACCGAAAAGTAACGAGTTATGTGTCAAATAAAAACTTTTGATGTGGAGGAGTGTCACAGGTTATTATATATTCCTCTCACCCAAAACTGGGGATATAAATTTCATGGCGGTCGATCTCAACGAGTGATATCTCAAATGAAAGCGTGTGACGTCGAGAATGTTATGAGCTATTTCACATTATGCACCTTCTTTCTACTCAGCCTCTTCCCCTCTTACAAAAAAAAGGATGTTGAAAATTTAAAGGAGGTCGATCTATACGATTCATATGTTAAACGAAAGCTTGAGATTTGAGGATATAAAAATATAATATAATATTAAATACAATATTTAGCAATATAATAATATACCCGAAGCAGGAAGAAGACTGTTTTAGTTATGAAGTACCCTGCGAAGTTGTCGCTAAAATGCAGTAAATATACACCAATTTTAAATATATAAAAAGCTATCATTTAAGGCTAAATACGCCTTAAATGTAAGAATCAAATGTAAAACGTATCAATGATGAAATCATTTACTGAATACATAATAATTTCAAAGAAATTTACGGTGCCAAGACTGATTTCTTTCATCAATAGAAAAAATAATTCTTTGTACCCTATCTTCTTTTGAAAGTTTTGTATATTCAGTGCGTGACTTTATCATTGACATGTATTACTTTTCAGTTTTAAAATTTTAGGGCTCATATTAGGAAGATAGTTTTTTTAATTTTTTTCGTTTATATTTTTGTACTCTCAAATTGATAAAAGTTGCAGACCGTGATGGAACATAAATATATATATTTTTTTAATTGTATGTTTTTACTCCGTTTCAAATGTAAAACGTTTCATAACGTTTTCCCATTTGATTGTTCCAAGAGGGTTCTGAACAGCAACGAAGCTCCGAGGAAGTCCGTATTGGAGTCCCAGAAGACCATTGGTGTTTATTTACAGTTATGTGTTATATGATTTGGACAACATCATTACTTCTCTGAGTTTCTGTACCACAGAAAGACCGTTAGGCAGTCTCTATAAAGGATGATTAGGTTATGTGCATGTTGCATTAACCTAATTTTGCATGTTGCATTAAAATTACTACTCTCCCCTACGTTTAAAATGAACAAATGTTTGTGGCCCATCGACTGAATTACTGGTAGTATACGGTATACTATAATGCTTCATTATTATTATTTAACTCTTTCTAATTCAAGTATGTTTAATAACTATGGACTACAGTTTGAAAGCATGGTTTTAATATATTGTATTCTTTTTTTGGTAAAAACGATTCAAGTCTAACTGCAGTTCAGTGAGTTCCCTTCCCCCAACCTTCTCTGAGTCCTCGGAGTCCTTGTTACATGGCCATTTAGCCCATTGTGTGGAAAAATGTGCTGTTCAGAGGTAAAAGATTCCAGCCCAGCCTATACGAATAATGGTGGCAAACTCAAACTTGTAATATACATTGCTGCTCTGTAGAACATTGTGGAGAACAGTAAAAAAAAAAAATTCTCCATGATTCAGTACAGCTATCTTTGTTTCAGCTCACTATTATGCAACAATTTAAAATTCACGGAATAATTTAGTTACTTAACTAAATATTTCAGGAGTGACAATGCCACCTATCCATGGTGCATAATGATTAATTTTCTGCCAAATCAACTTTTACTGGAAATCTCATCAATCACAATAAAACGATACATGTTAATCAATTCTTTTGAAACATCCACATACTGGACATAATAGCAACAGTTGTATTTGAACAAAATACCTGCCAAATGCCAAAGCATCATGTGGTACACATCCATCCTTTCATGAAACTGATGAACATTTCTCAAAACATAATTTCAGAACACGTTCATGAAGCTTTAATCGTTTGAAGTAATTTTTCATCTACTTTAAATTGTGTGAAACACCCATGAAAGAATTGAAATTCTACGAATGTACTGTTTTTAAATAGTAATGAACTTTGCCTACCTACACATTTTTATAATTCGCTCAAGAAACAACTTCTTCAAGGAAGATAAATACCCATTTCAAAGGTATCATCGTGAATACGTTATTGTTATAAATTAATACGGATAAACACTGATCGTGAGTTCAGATAAATAATATATAACAATTCTAATTCTAAAACAATATAATTTATTACAAAAGTATGGATAAAATCATTTATATATATACTGAAGTCAGCACAAATCATATATGTGAAGAAACCTGCGATCTATAAAGATTAACCTTACCAATTTCTCAATCTATAAAGATTAACCTTACCAATTCCTAAAGAACTAAATACAACTACGTAACAAATGATGAACTCTTCCGACAGAAAAGTTGATATTAGATCTATTTGCTCGAGTTACATAATACCTCTTCAGACACATCTTTAAGAGTCCTAAAATATCTTTAGTTTTCTTATCGGTGCGCTAACTGAATCACACTAATTAACTTATTTATCTTTCCGCGAACACACCAAATAAAATCGTTTCTTCTCTAAACTGTAGTGCACAGACAAAGACAAGCTACATGTTCCTTCACACTATATGTCCTCATCATTACAAAAACTTATTTCTTGTTCTTTCAGTCAAGTTCGTTCGATATCGTTGGTGACGTAACTCTCACGCTGAAGCCTACGCGAGCGTCCATGACGCGTTTTTAATAAATTCTTTGTAGCACGTTTATCTGTCGTAACATTTTCATTTTTATTTAAGAAATGAAAACATTTTTGTAGTATTAATATAATACAAATTTTATTTATTTATTTATTTATTTATTTATTTGTATTGTATTTAATTTAATTAATATTTTTTTCTTAACAGTAAAATATCGTTAATTTGGAATATTTATTGTTGGGTATGATAATTTATAAAATTCTTATCAAAAAATTGCCATTTTATTTATTTCCTCCTATATTCGGGTATCGTTTGTTTCGTTTTCTAGTTCATTTCACGTTTGAAGACAATAATTGAGAGTCGTTTCCTTCCTCTCAAATTTTAACTTATTTTAAACAATTTCGTTTCCCTCTTCTGTTTCTTTCTTCGCATGTATTTCAGTAGTTTAAAACTGCAAAATGTTTTCTCGTGGTATCAGAGCCCCTGAAGGAAATTTTAGAACATTTCTGCTTCTTTTTGGTTTTCTCCTTGTTTTATTTGAAAAGATCTTTTTCCTTTTTGGCGCTATTCATAGAGTTCATTTGCAAACTCATGATCAGATAGGTAAGAGCAAATTGGGAGAAAGGATTTCACTTTCTCATTACTTTCTGTGTTGTAGAGAACGGTGCGATGCTCTCACTGCTGAGATGGTACCGTATCGTAAATAATTTCGGCAGCTTTCTGTCTACGATCATTGCTACAACTTAGATATCATCAACTACATTATAGCCTAGAGTAAGACTTTGATAAGATTTAACAAATATGCTTCAACAATTCAGTTTTAGTAAATATCCCTCATAGGAAATACAATCAATCATAAACATGTGTACAAAGTCAATTGTACTATGAAATATGTTTCGTCAGAATTGAATTAGCTAATTGCTAAAATCGATTTACGAATTATGATTTAAATAAAAGTTATGAAACTGTAAATTAAACTGGAGGATTAAAAAGGTATCATATTAGTAAAAGTATAATATCACACGTTTCTCCATATAACAGCACTTTACATTGGCAAACCATAGATAATCTACAGTGAACCTTTGATCCAACCTATATGACCAATCGCTAACTAACATTTGCTCAATGAATGGGCAATCATTAACTATAGGTTCTAGTCAAATTAATCAATGTTTTGGCACAATTCACCCAAAACTGTGAGAATAGTTGGCTAACAATGCTTTGCAAACGAATGTTCAACCGACATTTTAATATTGGTTGCAAAAACAGTCAATCAACAATTTTGTACTTAATGCATTTTCAATCAAGAAATTCTACAAACATGTGTGGTTGAGAAGTGAGGGGTTTGAATGGCGAAAGAGTGGAGAGATGCACCATGTTTATTGAAGAAAATTTTCAAACAATATTTAACAACTAATTTCTTGTGCTATAATACAGTATTTTAAATTTAAAGAAGGCTTTCGACATTACAACTGAAACAGAACACGACTTATTCTATTTCATTTTCTCTTTAGTTAAGCGATCGGTTATATTCTGAGAAAAGCTTTTTCAAGTCAGAAACCTAGGGCTTTAGATGATCTATAGATTTGAAAATATCTAGCTTAAATTACCGAGGGCATTCAAAAAGTTCTTGACACGTGTCAGTAGATTTTCACTCGTTCCTCCGAAGTTAAAGAGCTAGGAGTTCTTTGAAAGCTTGTCTAAACTTCTCATAAAGTGTTAAAAAAAGGCCCTTTCATCATTTCTCTCTTTGCTGGTGGTACTTATATTTCGGTTTGCGAAATCCGTACGTTGTTGCTATGGATAGAGCCCTTCGTGGATGCGGATATACGCATACGCGCAGAATATAATACTTACATTCTGCGCAGTGAAATACATATACACTGCGGGTGAAAAATAATAATATATTCACAATAATGATACCTTTGAACTGGGTATTTGAACTGGATAACTTTGAATTTATCTTGCATTATGGATATCCTTATGTGCAAGATAAATATCATCCAATATACTCGAGATAAATCTATCAATATGCTCAATCCAATATGCCCAAATACCATCCATATGGGCAAGATAAAATACCAATAACCATTTGCGCTTTAAATGGGTATTTGTCAATGCGCTATCCGCGGTTTTATCCGCGATATCCGTATTTAAAAGCTCTCGGCGGAGTAATGATTAACTTAACACGGATAGAGGATAAAACCGCAGGTAAAGAAATTGATGCTAACGCGGATGGCGGTAAAAGTCTCGTATGTGATAAGATATGCAGAAACCTGAGCAAACTTTATTGCATTACTAATAAACAGGAGTGAACAAAACTACTTGAGATCACGTTAGAAAAACCTGATTTGAAAATTCAATGATGATATTCACTCTAATAGAGAGAAAAAAATGTGTATTGGTTGTTTGTTGATACCTGCAGCTTCCTTTCCTCCATCAACAAGAATATGAACCCAATTTCTTCTAAACTTGTGTCTTACAGGTATTCAAAGACTGATGACGCTATCATACTTACACGAACTAAATCATTACCAACAGTAGCAACTGAAACTTGTCAACCAAGAAAAGTGAAATTGCAAAAACTTCTACTAGTTCTCAGCATTCTACAAAAGTTTCCATCGATTTTGCTAAGATCATTCACCTTGCTTCTCCTACACAAATAAATTGCTCTCATCTTCTACTGTATCTAAAGGAAATTCTAAAACTAAAGTCTATGAAGCTACATCACTACTGAAGAAGATCGTTCATCTCAATTACCCCAGTCAACTATTGGTCGTTACTCCCCTAAATTTAATACCAAACGTGGAAGAATGAAACTGCTAAAAGACTCATAAAACATTCCACAAATCTCAAACGGACTTACTATATGACCTTAATTTAAAACACTGTTATAAACTGTGTATCTACGTTAAGCAAACGTTAAAATCTACGTTAAAACAAAAACATACAACCTATTTCTCCGTTTTACGTGCGTTGCGTTATAAGGCTTCTAAATTCTGCGATTTTTTTACAATTTTTATACAATAATGATTTTTTATACAATAGATTTTTCTTTCTTCGTTCCTCCGCCTTTGCTTTCGTTCTTGCTATTGGTAGCGACTCGATGTTGTTATAATGGCTGCTTTATCTCCCTTTGCTGGTGGCATTATTATCCGACGCTATCATACTTTACGAAAGACTGGTGATCACTATGCTCTAATTCCGCAGATTGTTATACCTTGGATTTTTATTGAAAACCTTTTACAGCATATATTAAAACATTTGCTATATATTTAAAATATTAAAATCACAAACGTATTTCTGCCCATGGCGGACCTTCTTCAGTGTACTACTGAAGAAGTATTTTGTAGAATAGTGCCTTCTTCAATGTACTACTGAGGAAGACCCGCCATGGGAGGAAACGCGTTTGTGCTTTTAATATTTTAATGTATATAGAAAATTTGTTTTAATGTATAGAGTAAAAGTATTTTAATAAGTTAAGAAATATAGTTAATATTCGTATTAGAAATCGGAGACAATTGTTTTATAGAAATAAACTTATAATGAAGAAAAATGATATGAAGACTACCTGGTAATTGATATATGAAATAATAGAAGAAAAACAGAAAAAGTCAGCTGACGACGTAATAATTGATAATATGTCCAAAAAGAAATTATCTGTGAAATAAATAGCAAACAACTACAATAACGTTTATAGAACACTAGTTCTACAGATAAGAGATACAAATCACCAAGACGATGTAAATAATGTTTCAACCAGGAGACAAATAATATTGGACTCTATTTATGTACCTGAAATTACCAAAAATCAAACTAATGAAACAATTACTACATTAGACACCAATAAATCATCTAGTTACGATAATGTTTACATTAAACATTTGAAATTTAATAAAGAACTACCACTAAATATTATATCAAAAATCATATATCTGATATATTTACTGGAAAAATACCTACTGTCATCAGACCAGTGATTCTCTATGCTTCACCCATATGGGCGAATACCACACCCACCAATATTCGTAAGATTCAGGTCTTACAGAACAAGATTTTGAGAACTGTGGTCGATGTCCCCTGGTTTGTCACTAACAGACAACTCCATAAAGACCTGGGCATCGACCATATATATATATACATATAAAACGCACCTGAAAAAGATTTTTTGAAGCAATAATCCCAATGAGATTATTTCTTCTCTGATTCTTTACGATCATACTGTTTTGAAAAAGTACAAAAGGCCTAAAACGGTAGCGTTCTCTGAGGAGACCTATCCGTTTTAGGTTTCTTATACAATTTTACTGCTATTTTTAGCTTTTCTTATGTTTGCCCTTAGGGGCCCACCTAAGGGTGGTTTACTTATATATTTTGTTCTTACTCATGACAAATAGACATAGCTTTATGATGGAGATGGTTAGGGGTAAATTTATTACCCGGTACATCGAATATGATTATACGATAAACGATCTACGAACATACTTACTGAACTCAAAACAGATATTTTAAGACCTATGTTTAAAGGGGTATTATGGAGAACTTATGGAAAATCTTGGCCAAGACAATATTTTAAAATTTTTGTTTCAATTGTTTCTAATTTAATTAGTTTGATTTTAGATATTTGATTAATGAGTTCAATTCCGTAGGTGCACTTTGGTAATATTATAAAATTAAAATTAGTAAAATATTTTTAATGGAACAACCCCATTTTGAGCTATCTAAATATCTCATGAAGTTCAATAGTTTAGTGGCTTTATTTTTAGCATTATTGATATATTGATTCCATAGAAGTTTAGAATCTATATGTAATCCTAGGAATTTTATGTTGTCAGTGATATCGATTTCTGCATTATTTAAATTTATTTTTAATTCTTCTGTAATTTTAAATCTTTTATGAAAATATATGCCTTTAGTTTTTTCAGTTGATATTTTTAGATTTAAGTTGGAACACTAAATTGATAATTTATTTATTTTTTTGTAGAATTTTATTTATAATGTCTAGGTCTTTGTGTATAGTTCAAATTATAATATCATCTGCATAAATATGATATGTAATTTCTGATGAAAAACTGAATTAATATCATTTAAATATATATTGAAAAATAATGGAGAAAGGATATCTCCCTGGATAATTCCATTATGAAAGTTATATTTTTTTTGAAATGTTATTGCTAATTTTGACTCTGAATTGTTTTTGTTGAATAATTTGTGAAAGAAAATGATACATGTTGCCACAGATTTTAAATTTTCTAATTTTTGAGATAAGATCTTGATGTGAGACAGAATCAAAGGCTCTTTCCAAATCAAAAACAAGAGCAACCAAAAATAAATCATTTTTGATGGCATATTCGGCATCGGAAAGGAAATTGAGTAATAGAACTTTTGTAGAACGTCCAGGTCTAAAACCAAAGAAGTTTTTATCAATTAAATTGAATCTCTCAAAGTGCCAATTCAGTCTGTTAAAAATTAATCTTTCGCATAGTTTAAGAATGTTAGAGCTAACACAAATCGGACGATAAGACAGTAAGTTGTCAGCCGGTTTGCCTTCTTCTTTAATAAAAATCATAAAATTTTCATTCCAATTTTTTGGGTATTCTTTTTGAGTCCAAAAGTCATTGAATAATTTTAGTAATTTAATGATCCATTTATTAGTAAGGTTTTTTAGAATTTTATTTGTAATCTCATCCGAGCCTGGTGTAATGTTTTGTTTTAAATTTTTTATTGCAGTTTTCAATTCTTTTAAAGTAAAAGGAAGATTTAAGTATTATGTAGTTTTACAATGAAAAAATTTATGTATTATATTTGAATTTTTTTGTATTTGTTCTATTTCATTTATAGGTTTTTTTTATGTTGATTTATAAAATTTTGTGCTAGGTCCTCTGCAGTTTCAAGTAAGGTTTTATTGTTTTTGATAGCATATTTTTGTATAGGATTTGTAGGTGTGGTCTCATTATATAAATTTTTATATATCCATAGATTTATATTCCATAGATTTCTAGTTGTTGTTTGAGGCCTTAAATTTTCTGTAAATATTTTCCAATTAAGTGATTGTAAATTTTTTCATTTTTTTCCCTATTGCTTTGTTTAGTCTATTAAAATTTTCAGCATCTCTAAATGTTCTTTTTCTTATCATTTTCCTTTCAGCACGTCTGCGAATTGCTATTAATTTATTAACAAAAATTATTTGTATGTTGTTTTTGGGTATTTTTTTAATAACTGTAGGGGTATTATTGTTTTTTGTGTTTTTCAAAAATTCTATAATCTCTATATATTCATCTTTTATACCATCTATTTTTTATCTATCTCATCTTTAAAGTTATTCCAATTAATTGTTTGTATTGTAGGTTTTGTATATTTAAATTCTTTATAAAATATGAAAATGTGTAATGTAAATGGTCGCTATTATAGTTATCTTCAGAGATAGACCATTGTAGATCTTTTAAAATTTCATTTGTGCATAACGTTAAATCTATTATTGATTCATTATTATTTCTATTTAAGCAAGTTGTATGTTTTTCATTTAATAATATAAAATTATTGTATTCTATGAATTTAATTAAGTGTGTACTTTTATGTTCATTTCTGTATGAATACCATAGCTTAGTATGGGTGTTAAAATCCCCGCAGATGATATATTCTCCATTAATATTTTCAATAATTTTAGAGTATTGATTAAATGTAATAGTAGAACCAGAATTATAAATATTAATTATATAAGTTATATGATTATTTAGTTTAGTTTGAACAATTACAACTTCAAGCTTATCATGTATCAAACTCAAGTCCACTCTGTTTGTGGTAGTGATTTTTTTTATATAAGTAGATATCCCCTCTTGAATGAGTACTATTTTTCTGGTGGTATGCTATAAAATTGTTAAAGTTCGGTAATTTTGTGGTTTGTGTTTCCTGAAAATATATAATTTGAATGTTCTTAGTTCTAATCCAATGTTTTATAAAGTTCTGTTTGCTTGTTAGACCTCGACAGTTCCACTGTAATATTATAGATCTGTTGTCCATGAACTGTTATGCAAAAAAAGATAGTAGAACATCTTTTATTAAATTAAGTTCTGGACCACTAGGTAACAGGTAGTCTAGTAGTTTAGTTAAGAGATCAAGTATGTGACGTTTGTTGTCATCATTCAGCTTTGCTTTAGCTGATAATTCATTTCTATTTAATAAATCTTTTTCTTGTGGTTGAGGTTTAGTTATATTTTTATTAGATGAGTTCTTGTTTCCAGAAATATTCTTTTTAACACTCTTAGAGTAGTCCATTTGACTAATTTGATTGTTTACAGTTTTGGTTCTGGTTTCAATAGCTGTTGACGTTGAAGGAAGAACTGGGAAGCTCTCTGTGACGTCCGAAGTAAATTTCATAGTAGAGCGCACTCTCACATCCTCAGAAATGTCAGTTTCAGGCTGATTAGCGGCCATCTTGAAAGTCGGCGTGCGCTGGCTTGCCTCTGCTGTTTGTGCTTATTTTAAGGTGATTTGTGCTTAATTTTAATCTTTTTTGCGTTAAAAGTTTCTTTTTAGTGCTTATTCATTAGTTTGTGATATTGTACTGTCAAGTTTCTACTGTTTATTGACTTGAACTTCAGACTTTTACTTGTGCTTACTATTCTTACAAATTGCAAATGACGTCGATTTTCGCTGAATTTGCGTAGCTAACTTTTCTACCTGTTTTGTTGTGTTTAGCAAGTAAACCCGAGTCTTCTATTACTACATAAATATGCCGGGCTCTACATCGAACAACAAGAAGAAAAAATCTAGCTACCCTGATGCAAAAATAAAAGTGAAACCGAACAAAATCATGAAAAAATCTCGACAAGCGAACAACATAATATTAAATGAAGAAACGACTGTGAACTCCTCTATCCTCCTTGATGACCTAAAGTTATCCTCGGATTCTGACGTTTCACCATCTAAGTCAACTGATGATAACTTCTCTACATGATCATGAATTAATTAACAATATCGGAAGGATGCCCAAAGGTAGGACTTAATGAAATCAATGCACATAATTTGAACTTAAACATGAATGAGAAACAAAACATTGTATCACCTAAAATTTCTGAATTGTACAATCCTATAAATAACAAGATTAAACGCAAATTTGATACTGCTGTTGTTATTTCCGGAACCCACACAAGCTTAAAGCCTAAGGGAATAAAAGCTTTATCAGCATTTATATACTCTACACTTGATGACCATATTCCTGGCAGGTTTTACAATAGAGATAAGCTACTTCTTTATCCTAAAAACCAGATACATGTGATATTTTGCTAGACCTAAAAATAATCAATAAAATTGAAGTACATGCTGGTATCCTTAAAGAGAAAAAAACAATTTCGGTACTATTGCTGGAGTACGATACAGCCTAGACGATGAAACCCTCCTGGATTTACTCAGTGATCAAAAAGTAGTTAGTCTTAGAAGAATGGTAAACTTTAATGCTATCCATGATAGAAAACATGAGGAAGTGATATGCAACCATACAAATATTGTCATTTTAGAATTTGATGCTAATATTCTTCCAAAAGATGTGTTTATTGGCTTTTCTCAACATAATGTGCGAAAGTATAATTTTCCTCCAAGTCTGTGCTTGAGATGTTATATATTCGGCCATACAATATTTAATTGCAATGGTCGCCTTACATGTAAACGCTGTAGTGGAAACCATCATCATAAAGATTGTACTAGCACAACACTTAAATGTCCAAACTGTTCAGGTCCACACCCTGCAACTTTTGCTAAATGTGAAGTCAAACTAATCGCCTGCAAAGCTAAGCAACTTCAACAATCAGAAAACCTGAACTGGAACCAGGCATTCCAGAATGCTAAGAAACAACATTACCAGGACAAACAACTTTCTTCAAGAGAGCTGACCACATCTAAATACTTGCAAACTCATCTGCAATCAAACAACTCAAAGCAATCTGTTAATCTAAACTACACAATTGATGATCAATGTGACTTTCCCTACTTGACTACTAGTGCAAATGTGGACAAAATCTCCAATCATCAACCTCAACATCAACAATCTGCAGACATGTCAACTTTTGCTACCACAGTGAAGAAAAATATTAAAGGACAAAAATCTTCAACTACATCTATTCCAGGCCCATCTGCTGATATTCACTTAAATAAAGATAACATACCTCATGTTATCCCAGACAATGGCCTGACATTCAACTTACAATCCAAGGGTCAAATCATAAGTCTAATTTTAAAGCTGCTTAACCTAGTACTACCTAGCAGCCCACACTTAAGCCTCATCAATGACATCCTACTGGCTACAGTGAACTGTGTTTCATGAACCATGAACTAAAGATTTTTCAGTGGAATTGCAGAGGCATCTCTTCAAAACTTCCCACTCTTAAACATCTTATAAAAACACATAACTTCAACATTTTACTTCTACAAGAAACATTTATAAACAAACCTCCTCAATTAAACAACTTTATATCATATCACCAAAAAAACACAAATCAATCAAAAGGTGTTATCACCTATATTAATCAAAATTTTCCACAAATTCAAATTCCTATACCCATAATACAAAATACACTAGAATGTGTTGCTATTAAAATTTCCTTAAATAAAAAACAAATATATTTACTTAACTGCTATAATTCAGGCAAAAACATATATGAATCTACTTACTCAAATATACTCTCATTCCTTCCTGGTGAAGCCATCATCTGCGATGATTTCAACTCTCATCACACAAACTGGTACTCATACAAAACAGATAACAAGGGTAAACAATTATCAAAATTTATTAATAAACATAATTTAACTATTTTAAATGATAACTCCAAAACTATAAACAACAAAAATAATACACATTCAATTATTGATCTATCTCTAGCCACACCTGGGTTAATTAACTCTCTCAAATGGTCTATTTCTAATGATACAAATACAAGTGACCACTATCCAATTTATATATCTTCACCCTACAATAAAAATAACAAACCTAAAATCCTACTTACAGATTGGCCAAATTTCAAAAAAGAACTACAAAATTCAAAGGAAGATAATAATTTTACACCCACATATAATGATTTAACACAAAGTTTATCAACTTGCAAAAACAAACACACTTCCATACACACAAAAAAATACCACATAATAATTCCCACATAATATTTATTAACAAACTAATTGCCATAAGAAGAAAAGCAGAAAGAACAATGATTAGAAATAATACTTTCAGAGATGTTGAAAATTTTAATAGATTATCCACTGCAATAAATAAAAAAATCAAAAATATTCAAAAATCCAACTGGCATTCATTTGCAGAAATCCTTACACCAAATTCCTCTACTACAAATATTTGGAAAGTATATAAAAAACTACACAATAATTCAAATCCTAAAACCACATTTTCACCAATAGAATCTTTAGCCCTATACAACAATGAAAACATATCTATAACTGCAGATAAATTAGCCACTCATCATATTAATAAAGTAAAAGATTCCTACTCTCTGAGCAAAAAATACGATAACACAACCTTTATACATAACTTTTATAAAGATAAAATTCACATTCTAAATCTTCCATTCACTTTACACGAACTCAACCATGCTATTAATATTCTTAAATCCAAAACAGCTAATGGACCTGACAATATTTCTAATAAAACATTAAAAAATCTTCCTCTAAAATGGAAAATCTTTATTCTAAAAACATTTAATGATATTTGGAAATCTGGAATCATTACCCCTCAATGGTTTGAGAATTTTATGATATTCATACATAAAACTAAAAAAGACTTCAAAGAGTTAGACTCCTATAGACCAATATGTTTATCTTCAAATATATTAAAACTATTTGAGAGATTAATTAACTTCAGACTCACCTGGTATATAGAAAATAACAATATCCTTGGTGAACATTCATATGGATTCAGACCAGGTAAATCTACAAAAGATCTGTTATTACATCTTATATCTGACATAGAACATGCCATATCTAATAAACAATACCTAGTTGCAATAGTAATAGATATTAAAAATGCTTTTGACTCTGTTAACCATAATGCTCTATTATTTAAACTCAAAAATTTAGGATTTCATGGGAACATTTACAAATTTTTATTTAATATAGTCACAAAAAAACTTTTAAAGTTAAAATTCATAAATATATATCTCCAACATACCCAATCAAAACTGGAATTATCCAAGGAGACATTTTATCCCCTAATTTATTTAATTTATTTCTTTATGACCTACCTGAACACTTTACTCATGACATTAATTTTGGAATCTATGCTGATCATATCATTATATGGGCACATCATAGTAACCTAAATATTATCAAAAACAACTTACAACATAACATAGACAATTTACTAAACTTTTGTAAAACATGGAATCTCAATATCTCATCTGAAAAAACCATCACTATTCCTTTTTATAAAGATAAATTTCCTATTAAAAAACTCAACATATTTTTACATAACAAAAAAATCAAAATTGTAAAAGACACTAAATTTTTAGGCTTACACTTTGACTCTAAACTTAATTGGTCTAAAGAAATCAATTATGCAACTAAAACAGGCAATAAATTATTTCAATTATTAAAATACCTTGGCCACTCTACCTGGGGATGTGTTACAAAAAACCTACTATTAATCTATCAAAATCTAATTGCTCCCAAATATCAATATGGAATAGAATTATTAAACAATTTATCTCAAAACAACATTTCTAAACTAGAAAATATACAAACAAAAATCATTAGACATATTCTAGGAATTCCTAAAGGTAGTAAAAACATAAACCTATATGCAGACACTGCTATCCCCCCCATCATAATTAAGAAAAAATATCTATTTTCAAATCTAATTTTCAGAATTGTCACCAAAAATAAAACACATCCCATTATACAAAAAATCATCAATAACTTTTTCAATAATTCTACTATTGACACAAACCAAATTCAAAAATTAACAGAAATCATTCTACAAAACCTAAGTGGAGATTATATCCCTAATTTTCCACCTTGGACAAGTTGCCCCCCAATCATCTCATTAGACATACCTGGAATTATAAAAAAACATAATTTAAACACAGACCAACTCCTAACATTAACAAACTCACACATTGACAACACATATAAACATCATATAAAAATCTACACTGATGGCTCATATAATGAAAACACTAAAATATCATCAGGAGCATTCACATGTCCAAATTATAATACATCCAATTCTTTTAAATTCAGCCAACAATCCTCAATTATTTTAGCCGAAACTTCAGCTATCATCTTAGCAATAAATTGGGCATTAAAATTCCATAACTCCTACATAGTTATTTTATCTGATTGTAAATCTGCAATACAATTACTTTACACAAATCCCTATAAATCCAAATATTCCATTTTTTTAAATGACATTAACATCTTAATATTTAAACATCTTTCACAAAACAATTTTATGTACATACAATGGATACCTTCACACTCTAACATTGCAGGCCATGATGAAGCTGATTTATTAGCAAAACAGGCAAAAAACAACACAAACATTATACCTACTCCTTTTTTCATGCACACTCATAAACAAAAAAATAAAACACTTCTATTTAATGATACACAACAATTTTTTCAATCAAATGCAATAAATTCTCATAGATTCCTTATATGTAATAAAATTAAAAAAATTAATGATTTTGGTCTTAAAAAAGATGAAATTAGCCTAATCTCAAAAATTAAAACAAATTGGGCCTTAACAAATACTACTCTATACACTTACAAAAGGATATCTTCACCAAATTGCAATACATGCAATAATCCTCAAACCTTAGAGCACATAATTTTTAAATGTCAAATCTTTTCAACACAAAGAAAGATCTACTTTGATAAATTATTAAAACATAACATTACACCAAATAATTTCTCTTCAATTTTACATCACAACAATACAATTATTAACAAAAAAATTTTAAAACTTCTTATCAATTTTTTTAAAGAATGTGATCTATTTAATAATATTTAAATATTCAATTAAAACAACTCAAACAACATGAAGATAACCCTCTCACAAAAAAAATTAAACATATGAACTGTACAAAACATTTAATCATACAACTCATACAACATGAAGAATAAACAACAAAATACTCTTATGATTTCACTCATAACAACATGAAGAAAACATAACATATATACGAAAATACTCTTATATTTTATAAACATATCACATTCTCATTTATATTTTAAAATGTTTTTTTTTCCTTTTTTTTTATTCAATGTAACATGACCTGAATGAGTCGGAATAGAAGGACTATTCTTGGAAATTCAATTTAGTGAGTAGTTTCATCATCATCATCATCAGTTTCAATCCTGTTGTAATCTGAATCTTCTAATTTAGGCTTATCTTCAGCAGTGAAGTTTGAGTCAATGTTATAGGTTTGTTTATAGTTTATTAAAGTTTTAGCTTTTACAAACGCTTGCTGCCAGGAAATGCCTTCCTCTAATTGAATTGTCCTGGCTTTGCATGCTATTACTCTGATTCTACAGCCGGCCCAGGTCGCCGGGTGGGGTCCAAGGCAGTTAGGACATTTCAAATATTTAGAAACACGTTGTCTGTGGTGATGTTTTCCCCCACATCGTTTGCAGACTTTTCTACCTGTACAGGTAGAAATAGCATGCCCAAATTTATAGCAACGAAGGCAAAGGTTGGGTGGAAGGTTGTATTTTTTAACAGAGTGAGAGTTAAAACCAATATAAACTTGCGAAGGAAGTGCATCTCCCTCAAATTCGATTACAACCTTATGAGTTCTTGAACCATTTGAATTTTTTTTAGTTAAAGCTTCTTTATCAAAATGCATCATCCTTCTTAAGCTTAGTACATTTTGATCTGAAAGCATATCTAATAAGTCAGAATCATGAATATTTACTGGCAAATTAATTACAGTGCCCAGAATAGACTTAATGAATTTAGAAATTCAACCGTAACAAGGATTGATAGAATTTCTGATAATTTTAAAATCTTATCCTGTTGAGTAGTAGATTTAGGAAAAAGTAATAGTCTACCAAACGAAATAAATCTTCCTGAAATTCTCTCTCCTAAGAGATTATTAAAAAAGGAAGAAACTTTTCGTATATCTAAATCACTAATGTCATCTTTGATTCCCGATACAACCAGAGCAAAGTCTTTAAGTTCCGATGGATTCAAGTTCTCTGAATCAAGTGAAGTAATTATAGTATATTTTGAATCATCATCACAATTATTTTTCATATCATTAATGGTATTAGCAATATTCTGTTTTATTTGTATATCATCAACTTCAGACTTTGTAATTGTATTCGGTTTACATGTATCAGTAGTTACCTCTGTAATTCCATGTAGTCGGCCATCTTGTTTTTCCAACGGTAAAGTCGTTGTTTCTGAGTTTTCTTCAATTGATTTGGTGGGTGAAGTATCAGATTCCATTGATACTTTTAGAACCTTTATTAGTATGGAGTATTCTTGTGTAGATTCCTTGTTTTCCATATCAGTCTTGTTCAAGGGATTATATGATTTATTTCTTTTCACTTTTATTTTAAATCCAGTTGGTGAAGAATTCTTTTTGCGAGATCCGTTCGCCATTTTAATGAAAGTTCATATTAAAGTGCACACTCACAAAATTAACGAAATTCCTTGATAGAATAAAGCTTTCCAAGAAGATGAAACATAAAAATTCACTAAATTTACACGTTATAAACTTCAAATAATCTTATACCCCAGTATTAAACCAGTAAAATCGCTCTGCACACCAAAACACAACCTTCTCCTTGAGAGTCCCTCTTTAGTATTTCTTTTGGGATAGCTTTAAATATAAGTGGCATTTGATATTCGGAGGTAAGATTTTAGTAATTATTTCGAAACTTTGATTTGCATTTTTATTGTGTTGAATTTTTTAGTTTGCGTGTTTTATCAAAAATGTTTTCAATTATTAAATTATATTTATATAAAATACTGTAGGATAAAAGGTTTAAAAATTTTAATGTCTGTTGAAGTTTTATAATTTTTTTTGCAAATGAAACGGAATAATATTTTTAGCTATTATAGATTGCAGTTTTTCTATTTTATTTATGTTAGTTAAGTTAGTTGTTCCATGCACAGTTATTCCATAATTTAAAATCGATTCGCATATTGCTTTATAAAATAATACAGAAGTTTCCATATTTAGTATGTATTTTAAATTTGAATTTTTATCGCTGATATTCTCAAGCCTTCACATATGTGGGATATATGAGCATTTTACCTAAAAGAGTCATTAAAAACAATTTCTAGGTATTTTATTTGATTTACTTGCTCAACACTTGGACAAGTACATAATGATTCACATTTAGAAGCATTCTTTTCTTTTTGCAATTTGTTTTATGTGCTTTGATAAAGAGGTTTCGATGAATATTAAATCGTGGTGAGTTCATAATCATCCATTTTGCTTTTTTCTCATTTAGGAAGATTTTATTATGATTTAACCATCTAATTATATTATTGTAATCTGTTTGAATCTCTAAAATGCTATCATTTAAATATTTGTGATTGCTTATTAAAACTATGTCGTCAGTATAGAGATAAATAGCACTTTTTAATTTTATATTGAACAAATTATTTATGTATACCAGGAACAATAAAGGTCCTAAAATTGAACCTTGGAGAATTCCACAGGGTGTAATTACTTTTTTGATGTAACAATTTCTTATTTTAGTAATTTTGTATCTATCTGATTAATAATTCCGAAACCAATCTAACATTATACCCGATTTCGTAATTTTCCAATTTATTCAGTAAAATGTCATGATCTATTGTATTGAAGGCTTGTTGTAAATCTAAGGACATAGTTACAATTTTTTCTCTATTATTCAATGATTGTAAATGTTCTTTGCAATTTTAGAAATTAGTTGAATTGTGTTTTTTCCTTTTTGAAAGAAATTAATTTTCATTAATTATGTTGGGCTTAAGTAAAAAATTTATACACTAATATAAACATATTTTTCCATTATTTTTGAAAATATAGATAGAATAGGTATTGCTCTATAGTTAGAAAAGTTCTCCATAATACCCCTTTAAACATAGGTCTTAAAATATCTGTTTTGAGTTCAGTAAGTATGTTCGTAGATCGTAGATCGTATAATCATATTCGATGTACCGGGTAATAAATTTACCCCTAACCATCTCCATCATAAAGCTATGTCTATTTGTCATGAGTAAGAACAAAATATATAAGTAAACCACCCTTAGGTGGGCCCCTAAGGGCAAACATAAGAAAAGCTAAAAATAGCTGTAAAATTGTATAAGAAACCTAAAACGGATAGGTCTCCTCAGAGAACGCTACCGTTTTAGGCCTTTTGTACTTTTTCAAAACAGTATGATCGTAAAGAATCAGAGAAGAAATAATCTCATTGGGATTATTGCTTCAAAAAATCTTTTTCAGGTGCGTTTTATATGTATATATATATATGGTCGATCCATCATCGAAACTGCCAATGATGGCAGTTTGGAAAACACCAAAATTTTAAAACAATATTGTAATCAATCTATTTAGGTTAGAAATTTGAACCATTGGTTGTAGGATGGGAAAGTCAAGTTTTCATTGCCATCAATGATTTGATGGCAATGAAAACTTGACTTTCCCATCCTACAACCAATGGTTCAAATTTCTAACCTAAATAGATTGATTACAATATTGTTTTAAAATTTTGGTGTTTTCCAAACTGCCATCATTAGAGAGTACTATTAAAGCCATTTAGATTAAATTATTTAGAAAATATTAAAATATTAAAATTATTCAGAAAATGCGAATCGTAATATTTTATCAATTCCCCCCTAATTTTTCTTAAATTTATCTAAATATAAAGTCGACTGTCTACAGACGGACAGACAGACGATAAAGTGGAAACATTAGCTCTTTTTCAAAAGACGAGTTAAATATTGTCAAAATCGGAAAGTAACGTTTACCCAGTAATATTTTAAATAAAATAAAAAGCTGTTTAAATCGCTAAATATCAAACATAAACTTATTTTTGATGTAATTTAAAATCTTCTTGCTAAAGTTTAAAAATTAACCTTAAAATTTAACTTTTTAGCTTTTAAGATATAATGAGAAAATTTTGACTCACGTGGTTTCCAAAAGAATTATCATTCATTTTCGGTTTTATCTTTGAACGAAGGACATTTCAGTTCACGGGAGGACAATGGACTCAAATGGATTACTGTCCTCCCAGATGAATGCCAAAGGGTAATCATAATTTCAATTTACATATATCGCGCAAATAGTTTTATGCGTGAATAATATTAGTGAACAGAAAACTGTCTTATTTATTCATTGTGTTTTTGGAGTGGGGTCCATAGCGCGCAAGGCTTGGAATCTGCTGTTCCCATGCTCAAATCCCAGCTTGGCCAACGTTAAGGTTTATCTTCTCCAAACTCCCTGCCCTGTCCTCGGTCAGTACGGGACACCGATGGGTTTGGAAAGGATGGGACGTTAAACAATGGTTCCGTGTGCTTGAGAGCCATACCTGTGCACGTTAAAGAACACTCTCGACGGCCTTGATGCGAAGCTGCCATGTGTCTTCTAACACCTGCCCAGTGAGTCTCCTCCCTCCAAACTTCTCTGAGCCCTCGGTGTCCTTCTGGCCTGGTCATTTAGCCCATTGTGCCTCAAATAAATAACAACCCAACAGGGTGTTTTTTCTATAACTTTTTTTTCTGGTGATATGTTTAAAAATAACTTGCGGTTCGATGAAATCGAAGTTTATCTTAACTTTCTTTAATTAAATAACATGTGATGAAAGAAAATCTTAAGAGCAATTTATGAGAAATCCCCATTTTATTAAATCATTCTCTTGCAAATGGCCTTAATTTATTGACAATCGGAAAGATGTGATTTATAACAAGAAGGGAGGTGGCTGAACAGATCTCTTGGTGCCAGACATTCTATTTTGTAAATGTTATTTGTTTCAGAGGAATGCCATTTACTTTTCTGGCATTATTCTAAAATGATGCGTAGAGAATGTAATTAAAGTACTAAGAAAAAGGAATAAAAATTACAAAAATTTCAATGGTTATACAGCTGAAAGCAGTTTTTTGGTTTCTGCATGTAATTAGCTTATTGCATTTGTGTGCTGCTTTTCAGTATGATGGCCTTTTCTAAACGTTTTATTATTTTGCACGACAAATCATCCCCTGAAATTAAATTCGCGAAATTATTATTTTTTTCTTGTCGTGTTGTGAAATTGACATTGATTTCATTTTCGATGCAGTGAAATGAATAGTACGGAGTTACGAATAGTTCATTTGAATAACGCAAAGTCTGCATTACAAAGTTTAATATTGTGAACAAAATTATTTGCGTTCAAAAATATGCCAAAGACAACTCTGGATTATCATTACCTTGAACATAGAGTAATTATCTTAACATATAGATTTTATATCTCATGCAAACTGACTTTGCTCAACTGAAAAAGAAATTAAAAGTTCTTTGAATTACAGATGCTAATTTACACTTTCAAAGCCTAACATTAATAAGCAAATTTTATTCGTATAATTATCATTTTCCAGTTGTCTCATGGCCGAGTAGTTAGCGCGCTTGACTAGTGCTCTAAGGGACCTGCATTCGAGCCTCGGTTAAAGTAGGATTCTGCTGGGTCCCGTTATCTTCACAAACCTTCTACTATGGCATATAAACTGACAGGCTCCTGTCAGACCTCTGTGGCAAGAAGCTGCTTGAGGTCTTTATATTATTTTCCCTTTTAATATGCAACGATAGGCACTTGACGTCCACAAAGCACATTACTTGATCATAAGTCTCCTGTTATGAAGAAAATGTGTAGGAATAGTTTTTTTTGCGTTACAGTTTCCAGTAATGAATAAAATACATCTGAAGTTCTGCTGAATCATCATAGTGGCAGTAGAGAGTCAGTGACAGAGCACTGTGGCTGGCAATGTACTGGGAATAGAAGATGCTACATTCAGTATCCTTCTGATGCTTTTAACTCATTACTAGCAGTCATAAAGCAAAAATATCACTGAAACCTTTTATCTTAATAGATCGCCTAGCTACTTAGCGAAGGCACATTGCTGCTCAAACTATATAAAGGCGAGAAATTTCTTCGCTAATTCTCTGATAAAAGCATATGAAAAAATATTGAGTGGTAAAGTATCACAGATGTCCTGTAGACATGGGACACATGAAATAGCTAAAAATATTTTTTTCAGCTATTATGTTGCTGGCTCCGAGCTAAGTATTCCATGAGTCCCTGTCTACAGGATATCTCCTCTGATACTTTCCTACTGAATTATTGATTTAATCCATGAGCGTGAGTGATAAACCATTGAATTCCGTCATATGAGGCAACTTGGTTATGAATTGTCCGACTTAGATGCCGCCACGATCGAATAAAAAAATATACAGGCAAGTTTATAAGTGGCACTATCAGAAGAAAATGTTAACCGCTGATGGTGTAGCAGTTATCTCGCTTGGCATGCTACTAGGAGACGTGGATTCGAATTTCACTAAAGCGAAACTACTGTATGTCAAAAGATATTGAGTCTCGCTCTCTTGAATTCAACTACATCTTCCCACATTTCCCCCATCTACGATAGGATTGTTAACCGAAAGAAAACGTACCTTATTAAAACTTACTTTACAGCATGAGGCCAAATTAAATTTTATTTACAGGAACGTATCAATGACAAGAAGATTTTAAATATAAGGATAAAATATTTGCTTCGAATTGAGATCTCGTTTTGAAAAATTCTGGTGAATTGAGACCCCGTTTTCAAAGAAGTCCCGTAACCAGAGGATGGGAAGTGTATGAGCTTTGTCAAGTCTATGAGCTCCCTCCAGCAAGCGTTACATCTGTTTGAATTTTTGGAATATTCAATTATATTCCAGTTTACAATGCGAGGATTCATTCACAGTTGGTTGACAATGAAAAATTTATCTATATCTTTGTCACAGGTTTGCATTTCCAGTTCTTCTTTTGATAAAAAAACTTCTTCGGCTCTCTACAAATTCTAAATCCCTTTTCGATAAAAATTCTAAAAACTTATCTATAAATCTTAAAGCCATCCTTCTTGCTTTGAGCTAGTTATGGACCTGTTTCAAATATAACGATATTCTTCTCCTTTAGCCCTCTATAAACAGTAGAAATACGAACTAATCGATGATTGAAAAAATACAAATAGTAACATTGATAAGAATCGAGAATTTTTTAAGTTGACAAAAGCCTCTTTAGACATTTAGACATGGGTGCTACTTGTACTACATGAAGAGATTTGCTTAAATGAGCCATAACTAATTAACTTCATCAATGACAACAAGAAGAAGATTTCAAATATAAGAATAAAATATTTCTTTCGAATTGAAATCTCGTTTTGAAAAATTTCTGGTGAATTGAAATTCCCCCTTTCAAAGAACCGTCCATAACCAGACGATGGGAAGTGGTTGTGTGTGTGTGGGGGGGGGGGGGAGTGTATGCCATCCCTGTCAACTCTATGAGCTCCCTCCAGCCAAGTAGTATCGCTGAAAATATCCTTTCATAGAGCATAATCAATTATTGTGTGGTTAAATAACCACTACAACTCAACACTGAACATAGTAATTCTGCTATCTTGCTATGGTAACACAAGGCCGGCTGTAAGGGTACCATGCGCCCCTGCCCTTTGAAAATGCAAGTCATGGAGGTCAAAAATTATGAAACTTATGCAGCTTTCACTCATTTTTCACGAAATTTCTTAAAAATCTCCAAAACGATGGGGGGAAATGTTACATTGCAACCGAAATGGGATGGTAATTGCATTGCTTTCCAGCCCTTTATTTTTTTTCTAAATCCGGGTCTGTTGTAACATCTCTTGAGAAGCATCTATTTACTCACGCTTAATTAGACTTTCGGCATTCAGATTGTGATAACTGTTAATTGCTCCAATGGCACTGAAGAATTTGTGGAGGTTTTGTATTGCTATTAAAATCTCCAACAGCATGAGGGTCATCAACCATACCATGTCCTGAGATGGATTAAATGACAAGCTATATTAATAAAGAACCCAAGAGCAATAATTTTAATAAAGAACCAGAGGAAAATTCTAATAATTGAATAAACATAAAATTGTAAGAGAGTCACAAAAAGAAGCAAAAGGCAAATTATTTAAGAAAAATTCCTTTTGTGATGGCAATTAGCTATTTTCAGTCAACTCATCAGTATTAGAGAGAATATTTAATATATATTTAAAGGTAAATACAAAATATGTTCATTAATAATACCTAAAGTAAGAGTATAAAGTTACCAATATAGTTTCATCTTCAAATCAACAGAGCTTTCAAATCAACGCAACAGTAAACCAATGGAAATTCGGGAAATCCCGAATTCTCATTGGCCACGCTCAGAGCGCAGAATTTCTGAGCCCCGATTAGGGAGTTTAAGTTAGATATAGCAAAGGCATTTTTCAGTGAGGAATAACTTTGGAAAATATGAAAAATAGGAAATTGATGATATTTTAAAATCATTTAGATCAGGGGTTCTCAACATGGGGTACGCCGTGAGAGCTCAAAAGTCGCTAGATCTAGTAACAAAGTCGCTAAATTGGCATTATTATACCATAACTGTAGTTTTATCTATCTATATAAGGGGTACGCCAGTTACATACACATTTCCATAGGGTAAGTGAAACATAAAAGTTTGATAATCACTGATTTAGATTATTTTAAAAAGTTAAGTTAGCCGTCCCGTGGCCGAGTGGTTAGCGCGCTTGGCTACTGATCTAAGAGACCTGAGTTCAAACCCCAGATGATGTATGTGTTGTTTTTCTGCTGAGGTCCTGACATCCCCACAGACCTTCTACTATGGCATACAAACTGACTGGCTCCTGTCAGACCTCTGTAGCAAGTAGCTGTTTGAGGGGGTATTTATTTTTTTAAAGGTCAAAGAAATATTTCACTAATATTTCAGTAAAATAAAAGTAAAATAAATATTTGAATATGTAGATTGAAAATCTAATATCGAGTCCATATTAAAACGGAGTTTATATTTAGTGAAAATACAATATTATAATGATTTCATTTAATGTCCGATCTCCAGAGATATAACAGATAACAGTTCAGTTGAAGAGCGACAATACATAGTTTCACAGGAATTATACAATATTGAATTGAGTTATCAAGAGGTGTTCGGTTAAGATCTCACCCGGCTAATGACAAGTTTTATCTATATAGACCATATGTTCAAATAGTTTAAGAATACAAGAAGTTAATATGATGGGTCTGTAGGAGTTTAGATTAGAAGCAAGTTCATTAGGTGTTAATAATGGTTACTGCATGAGTTCCCTACCATTGTGAAGGGAAAGTGGGATTTTAGGAAGTGAATTTAAGGAGATTCTGTAAAGTATCAGTTGGAATTTTTTTTAATTATAGCATAAGTGATTTATCCGGGCCAGGTGAAGTGGATTTCTCGATGTTTTTTAAAACCAAGAGTAGTTCTTTGTAAGTAAAAGGTAAATTAATGGTAGGTTCGGAACAAGGCATATATAATTTAAATTTTTGCACAATATTAAGCCTAAGAGCAATATAAATGGGAGAAGAATTATGTGAGGGTTGAAGAAAAATGATTTTAAAAATTCATTTGCTCTTTTGTAGGAGAACGTTTGTTTACTATCAAATAGGTTTGCCACATCTGGGTAAGCTGAGGGATATTAGTAAAATTTTCGATAGTTTTACCAACTAACATGCAATTTGTTCGAGGATCAAGAGTATTAACACAGGTGTTGCCACTTATACCTGTGGAATTTTAGAAGTTTTCTCCTGAGTATGGAATTGTGTTTGTCGATTAAGATAGGATCATCTGAGTTTCTGGTTCTTCTAAAGGTATGTTCATGTTTTTGGTTTAAAGCTAGTTGCCTGTTGATTTATGGACAGTACCTGTTCATTCAATAGGTGTTTTGACCTGAAATTTTGAATTTTGAAGAGAAAATTTAGAACCATTTGAATGAACAAAATCTGGAGCTTCAGAATTAATTTCTAGACATTAGTTGGAAAACATATGTCAGTTAGTAAAAGTCTTAAAATAGTATTTCGAAAATCCAAGGTTTGGATAGCGAATTAATATAGGTAAATTGTCACCCATCCGTGAATCATCCCCAACTTTCCACTCTAAATATGGGACCACAGTTGGGGATACTAAGGACAAATCAACGGCTGAGGTAGTGAGGTTATGAAATAAAGTGTGCTTTCCATTACTCAAAAGTACTAGATTTAGAGAGGAAAATACTTTATCCAGTAAGTAACCCCTTAAGTTATTATTAGGGTTTCCCAAAAGACACTGTCAGAGTTAAAATCACCAATATATCTTTGGATTTGAATCCAAACTATCAATGTTGGTGAAGTCAGTGATTAAAGTAAGTAAGTCAGGCAAAATATTATGATTAATATAAATATTAAATACAGTAATAAATCTATTATCCATTCATTTGGGTACAAACAACACTCATATGCAAAAAATAGGACCATTCAAATGGCACTAATTTATGGTTTTTTTAATCATAGTATTCACATTTCATTACATTTGTCATTAATGATACTATCATGATAAATAACATACGCTGAGAATTTAAATGTATGTTTAACATTTGCCTACTCTAAAGCTATGACAACATGGAGAAGATACAGAGATTTATCAATATAATGGAAACACCGATGGCGAATGAAGTACACGCAATGCGCCGTATGCATATCACAGTGACAACGTCACTCGAGATGTGAGGTATGTAAAGGGGGGAAATATAGCGTAGCAGTGCTACAGGCGCAGGTGAAACAGCTGTTGTGGTGTAATTGTCGACAATGTCAGATCTCAGTGACCTTCTAAAAGGCATGATCATTGGTACGCGTCTTGCAGCTTCAGTAACCGGAACGGCCGAAGTAGTAAATATACTTATATATAGAGGACCTAGCACAAAATTTTATAAATCAACATAAAAAAAACCTATAAATGAAATAGAACAAATACAAAAAAATTCAAATATAATACATAAATTTTTTCATTGTAAAACTACATAATACTTAAATCTTCCTTTTACTTTAAAAGAATTGAAAACTGCAATAAAAAATTTAAAACAAAACATTACACCAGGCTCGGATGAGATTACAAATAAAATTCTAAAAAACCTTACTAATAAATGGATCATTAAATTACTAAAATTATTCAATGACTTTTGGACTCAAAAAGAATACCCAAAAAATTGGAATGAAAATTTTATGATTTTTATTAAAGAAGAAGGCAAACCGGCTGACAACTTACTGTCTTATCGTCCGATTTGTGTTAGCTCTAACATTCTTAAACTATGCGAAAGATTAATTTTTAACAGACTGAATTGGCACTTTGAGAGATTCAATTTAATTGATAAAAACTTCTTTGGTTTTAGACCTGGACGTTCTACAAAAGTTCTATTACTCAATTTCCTTTCCGATGCCGAATATGCCATCAAAAATGATTTATTTTTGGTTGCTCTTGTTTTTGATTTGGAAAGAGCCTTTGATTCTGTCTCACATCAAGATCTTATCTCAAAAATTAGAAAATTTAAAATCTGTGGCAACATGTATCATTTTCTTTCACAAATTATTCAACAAAAACAATTCAGAGTCAAAATTAGCAATAACATTTCAAAAAAAATATAACTTTCATAATGGAATTATCCAGGGAGATATCCTTTCTCCATTATTTTTCAATATATATTTAAATGATATTAATTCAGTTTTTCATCAGAAATTACATATCATATTTATGCAGATGATATTATAATTTGAACTATACACAAAGACCTAGACATTATAAATAAAATTCTACAAAAAAATAAATAAATTATCAATTTAGTGTTCCAACTTAAATCTAAAAATATCAACTGAAAAAACTAAAGGCATATATTTTCATAAAAGATTTAAAATTACAGAAGAATTAAAAATAAATTTAAATAATGCAGAAATCGATATCACTGACAACATAAAATTCCTAGGATTACATATAGATTCTAAACTTCTATGGAATCAATATATCAATAATGCTAAAAATAAAGCCACTAAACTATTGAACTTCATGAGATATTTAGATAGCTCAAAATGGGGTTGTTCCATTAAAAATATTTTACTAATTTTAATTTTATAATATTACCAAAGTGCACCTACGGAATTGAACTCATTAATCAAATATCTAAAATCAAACTAATTAAATTAGAAACAATTGAAACAAAAATTTTAAAATATTGTCTTGGCCAATTTCAAACTTCAAATAACTTAAACATGTATGCTGAAACATCAATTTCACCACTTGAAATAAAAGAAAAATATTTATTATCAAATTTAATATTTAGAATAATTAGCAAAAATCATTCACTCCGTATAATCGAAAAATTTATTAATAACTTCAAAGATGTAACCTTATATAACGTTTATGAAAAAGAACAATTACTATATATGCTTAACAATAACTTCAGTGGAGATTTGATACCTAAATTCCTATGTTGGATTTCAACAACTCCAATCATTATTGAAAAATTCCTGGAAATGATTTTAAAAAGCAATTTGATCTAACTGTTATAAAAATATTATCAGAGAATTATATCAATAAAAAATATAATAACTTTGTTCAAATCTATACAGATGGATCATTAAATTCTGATAAAACCATTACTTCTGTAGCAATATACTGCCCAATTGAAAAATACGAACAACAATTTAAATTTAAGATTAAGGAACCTGTTTTTCTAGCAGAACTTCTAGCAGTTATATTTGCAATAAATTGGTTCCTGAAATTTAGTAATAAACATATAGTCATTTTCACTGATTGTAAAAGTACTCTAGACATCTTTCAACAAAACCCATTTAAAAATAACTTCCCCATTTTTTTAAATGATATTTATTCACTGACATATGATCACCTAAACAGAAATAATATCATAACTTTACAATGGTTACCCTCTCATGTGAATATAAAACATAACGAATATGTAGATTTATTAGCTAAAAATGCAAAACATCTTAATAATACAATCATTACCCCTTTTCATTTGATATTACACAAAAAATTAAAATAAATATAAAATATTAATTGAAACACAGAATTGAAATAACAACAAAGTAATTAATACACATCGTTATCAAATATCAAATAAAATTGAAAAATTTTCAAACTATGGTTTAAGTAAAAGAAAAATAATCATAATACTCAGAGTAAAAGCTAACTTAGCTCTCACAAACTCAACTTTATATAAATTTAAAAAAATTAATTCTCCAAACTGTAACAAATGTAATGTAAAAGAAACCATAGAACACATAATATTTATTTGTAAAAATTACGAATCAGAAAGAAAATCTTATTTTAATAAATTAAAGCATACAATATTTATACAGTATATATAACTTTAAAAATATCTTAGAATCTACCAGTAAGAATCTTAAACCTATCCCATATAAATTATTAATTCAATTTCTTAGAAATATTAATATTTTAGATAAATTGTAAAAAATAAAAATATACCTATATAAATGAAAAATAATTATATAGAGAAAAAAATGATAAAAAAATGGAAAATATATAAAAAAGAAAATTTTCTTTTCACTAAAATTTTGTCTGAATGAGTCTACATCTATCAAGTTATTAGATGTAGGAATTTTCATTTGTGGATTTGAATTGGATTGGATTGGAGAAATACTAAATATAGATTCTTTTAATAGACTAAAAATCGAAGTGGAAAAATATTTGGGAATTTCTAATAAGCTGACATTATGTGTTGTATTTTGTGAAATTATTTGATGTAGCACATCGATTTTGTGGCTTAATGACCTTGTTTAATTTAATTTATTCATTTTCCTGCAGATAAGCTATTTAGCTGTGCGGGTCAAATGGTAAATGTACTTTACTTTTATGAATAAAAATCTATATTCTAAAAAAATACAAGTATAACAATCTACGGAATTAGTTTGCATAATTATCACCAATCTTTCGTAAAATATGATAACGTCGGATAAAAATGAACTGGTAGGAATAGTGTCACTAGCAAAGAGTGAAAAGACAGCATCAAACGGGCTACCAATAGCAAGAACGGATGCAAAGGCAGCAGAATCA
The DNA here is from genome assembly GCA_038380435.1 of Ryuthela nishihirai. Classification (NCBI taxonomy): domain Eukaryota; kingdom Metazoa; phylum Arthropoda; class Arachnida; order Araneae; family Heptathelidae; genus Ryuthela; species Ryuthela nishihirai. The sequence continues at coordinate 15,463,083 of JAWZYU010000001.1, read as the reverse complement.
AAAGCCTTACAATGCAACGCACGTAAAATGGAGCAATAGGTTGTACATTTTTGTTACAACGTAGACTGAGACTACTCTGATGATACACAGTTTAGAACAGTGATTTAAATTAAGGTCATATAGCTTAACTGTGTGAAAAATAATATTTAAGGCTTACCATATATCTTTCTATTGAATCTATGTTCTACTACTATTCAGAATTTAATACCTAAAAGAAACACTATAGTGAAATCAGATTGTTGCTCCAAATGATTAACTTGGTCATTAAACCCAACCATGAATAAATTTAATGAACTACTTTTACTTCACTGGATTTGGGAAATTTTTCTCAATAAGTGTAATCATCAGAGATTTACTCTTGGTACTACAGGGGTTTATCAAAATAAGGGAAACACATACTATTTGTGGAGAACATTTTATTAATAAGCTGTAGGCCCACCTCTGGTAAGAAGAAACTTAATTCGACGTGGAATAGACTTATACAAATGATGCACATACGGTAATAGAATGTGGGATCATTCTTCCTGTAAAATATGGCCCAACTTTGCCAGTGATGCTGGAGGTGGAAAGTGTGATTTGACCTTGCATTCCAGATATTACCACAAATGTTCAATAGTATTGAGGTCTGGAGATTGAGGTGGTCAGGATAGATGCTGTACCTCATGCTCTGCAAACCACAGCTTGACACGTTTCACATAATACAGAGGTACATTATCCGCTTGAAACCAGAGACGGTCATTAGGGAACACTACCCACAACATTAGGTGCAGGTGGTCCTCGACAATGGATTCATTCGTTGCGGATATAATACGACCCTGCAGAATAACTAATGTTCCTAAGGAATTCCATGACCCACAGCATCAGGCACTCCACAGCACTCCACAGTACCCCACAGCATCAGGGATCCAACTCCATGCTTCACAGTCGGAACCAAAGAATCGGGGTGGTACGCTTCATCAGGTTTTCGCCAGACATAGACTCTACCAGTGGTGGGAAACAATTATAGCACGTTTCATCACACCAGATGACACGTTGCCAGTCTTTAGCATCCCAGTTTTATGTGCTTTCAATCATCTTACACGTTTTGTTGCATTGATGTTGGTAATCAGAGATTTGGGGATTGCAGCACGGCCACAAATGAAGTTCCCGACGAAATGATATGATTGAAACGGGAACATTCCGATTGGTGTTCAATTCTGCTGCTATTTGCGGTGCTATGATCTTGTGCTTCCATTGTACAATCCGTGCCAACGTTCGCCTATCCCTATTTGACAACTTCGTATGGCGTCCCTAATTTGTACGTTTGGAGTCAACGCCCTGTCCCTTTTGATAGATAGTCGTAATCTTCGATGAAATTCCTCGTGTTACACTTACTAATCCCCCCCCCCGAGAGGGAACCACCTTGTCGTGGTGGTGGTGGGGGGGGCTTGAGGCCCCCTCGAGGTCGAAGGCTCTGCTGACCGGTTTGGGCCCCGGTTGGACAAGCTAAGACCTCAATCTCAGGAAAGTTGTTAGGGACCCTGCTGACTGACTTGGTCCGTTAGGTCGGACAGGGCCCCGAAAGTCGGGCCCGACTAAGAGTTCCCACCACGGGAGACGAAGCAACTTGGATCTATATATTCTTGTTTGTGGCTAACCGGGGCGCAGATTAAATTTAGGCTTTGACCGATGAATGAGCTTTACTCCTATAGTACTGCTCGCCATTAGGTAGTCAGGGATGAGCTGTATCTATATGGTACTGTCTTGCCCCTGACCGTAGTTAGTGGTGAATATGGCAATTCCCTATACTGGTAGTGCTTCAGGCGGAACTAGTGGGTTTTGTTTCGTAAGTATACTTACTACTTCCGCCGTTCCGGTTACTGAAGCTGCAAGACGCGTACCAATGATCATGCCTTTTAGAAGGTCACTGAGATCTGACATTGTCGACAATTACACCACAACAGCTGTTTCACCTGCGCCTGTAGCACTGCTACGTTATATTTCCCCCCTTTACATACCTCACATCTCGAGTGACGTTGTCCCTGTGATATGCATACGGCGCATTGCGTGTACTTCATTCGCCATCGGTGTTTCCATTATATTGATAAATCTCTGTATCTTCTCCATGTTGTCATAGCTTTAAAGTAGGCAAATGTTAAACATACATTTAAATTCTCAGCGTATGTTATTTATCATGATAGTATCATTAATGACAAATGTAATGAAATGTGAATACTATGATTAAAAAAACCATAAATTAGTGCCATTTGAATGGTCCTATTTTTTACATATGAGTGTTGTTTGTACCCAAATGAATGGATAATAGATTTATTACTGTATTTAATATTTATATTAATCATAATATTTTGCCTGACTTACCTACTTTAATCACTGACTTCACCAACATTGATAGTTTGGATTCAAATCCAAAGATATATTGATGATTTTAACTCTGACAGTGTCTTTTGGGAAACCCTAATAATAACTTAAGGGGTTACTTACTGGATAAAGTATTTTCCTCTATAAATCTAGTACTTTTGAGTAATGGAAAGCACACTTTATTTCATAACCTCACTACCTCAGCCGTTGATTTGTCTTTAGTATCCCCAACTGTGGTCCCATATTTAGAGTGGAAAGTTGGGGATGATTCACGGATGGGTGACAATTTACCTATATTAATTCGCTATCCAAACCTTGGATTTTCGAAATACTATTTTAAGACTTTTACTAACTGACATATGTTTTCCAACAAATGTCTAGAAATTAATTCTGAAGCTCCAGATTTTGTTCATTCAAATGTTTCTAAATTTTCTCTCCAAAATTCAAAATTTCAGGTAAAAACACCTATTGAATGAACAGGTACTGTCCATAAATCAACAGGCAACTAGCTTTAAAACAAAAACATGAACATACCTTTAGAAGAACCAGAAACTCAGATGATCCTATCTTAATCAACAAACACAATTCCATACTCAGGAGAAAACTTCTAAAATTCCACAGGTATAAGTGGCAACACCTGTGTTAATACTCTTGATCCTCGAACAAATTGCATATTAGTTGGTAAAACTATCGAAAATTTTACTAATATCCCTCAGCTTACCCAGATGTGGCAAACCTATTTGATAGTAAACAAACGTTCTCCTACAAAAGGAGCAAATGAATTTTTAAAATCATTTTTCTTCAACCCTCACATAATTCTTCTCCCATTTATATTGCTCTTAGGCTTAATATTGTGCAAAAATTTAAATTATATATGCCTTGTTCCGAACCTACCATTAATTAACCTTTTACTTACAAAGAACTGCTCTTGGTTTTAAAAAACGTTGAGAAATCCACTTCACCTGGCCCGGATAAATAACTTATGCTATAATTAAAAAAAATTCCAACTGATACTTTACAGAATCTCCTTAAATTCACTTCCTAAAATCACACTTTCCCTTCACAATGGTAGGGAACTCATGCAGTAACCATTATTAACACCTAATGAACTTGCTTCTAATCTAAACTCCTACAGACCCATCATATTAACTTCTTGTATTCTTAAACTATTTGAACATATGGTCTATATAGATAAAACTTGTCATTAGCCGGGTGAGATCTTAACCGAACACCTCTTGATAACTCAATTCAATGTTGTATAATTCCTGTGAAACTATGTATTGTCGCTCTTCAACTGAACTGTTATCTGTTATATCTCTGGAGATCGGACATTAAATGAAATCATTATAATATTGCATTTTCACTAAATATAAACTCCGTTTTAATATGGACTCGATATTAGATTTTCAATCTACATATTCAAATATTTATTTTACTTTTATTTTACTGAAATATTAGTGAAATATTTCTTTGACCTTTAAAAAAATAAATACCCCCTCAAACAGCTACTTGCCACAGAGGTCTGACAGGAGCCAGTCAGTTTGTATGCATAGTAGAAGGTCTGTGAGAATGTCAGGACCTCAGCAGAAAAACAAAACATACATCCATGCCTTATCTGGGGTTGAACTCAGGTCTCTTAGATCAGTAGCCAAGCGCGCTAACCACTCGGCCACGGGACGACTAACTTAACCTTTTAAAATAATCTAAATCAGTGATTCTCAACCTTTTATGCTTCACGTACCCTATGGAAATGTGTATGTAACTGGCGTACCCCTTATATAGATAGATAAAACTACAGTTATAGTATAATAATGCCAATTTAGCGACTTTGTTAATAGATCTAGCGTCTTTTGAGCTCTCACGGCATACCCCACGTTGAGAACCCCTGATCTAAATGATTTTAAAATATCATCAATTTCCTATTTTTCATATTTTCCAAAGTTATTCCTCACTGAAAAATGCCTTTGCTATATCTAACTTAAACTCCCCAATCGGGGCTCAGAAATTCTGCGCTCTGAGCGTGGCCAATGAGAATTCGGGATTTCCCGAATTTCCATTGGTTTACTGTTGCGTTGATTTGAAAGCTCTGTTGATTTGAAGATGAAACTATATTGGTAACTTTATACTCTTACTTTAGGTATTTTTAATGAACATATTTTGTATTTACCTTTAAATATATATTAGATATTCTCTCTAATACTGATGAGTGGACTGAAAATAGCTAATTGCCATCACAAAAGGAATTTTTCTTAAATAATTTGCCTTTTGCTTCTTTTTGTGACTCTCTTACAATTTTATGTTTATTCAATTATTGGAATTTTCCTCTGGTGACAATTGCTCTTGGGTTCTTTATTAATATAGCTTGTCATTTAATCTATCTCAGGACATGGTATGGTTGATGACCCTCATGCTGTTGGAGATTTTAATAGCAATACAAAACCTCCACAAATTCTTCAGTGCCATTGGAGCAATTAACAGTTATCACAATCTGAATGCCGAAAGTCTAATTAAGCGTGAGTAAATAGATGCTTCTCAAGAGATGTTACAACAGACCCGGATTTAGAAAAAAAATAAAGGGCTGGAAAGCAATGCAATTACCATCCCATTTCGGTTGCAATGTAACATTTCCCCCCATCGTTTTGGAGATTTTTAAGAAATTTCGTGAAAAATGAGTGAAAGCTGCATAAGTTTCATAATTTTTGACCTCCATGACTTGCATTTTCAAAGGGCAGGGGCGCATGGTACCCTTACAGCCGGCCTTGTGTTACCATAGCAAGATAGCAGAATTACTATGTTCAGTGTTGAGTTGTAGTGGTTATTTAACCACACAATAATTGATTATGCTCTATGAAAGGATATTTTCAGCGATACTACTTGGCTGGAGGGAGCTCATAGAGTTGACAGGGAATGGCATACACTCCCCCCCCCCCCCCACATACACACAACCACTTCCCATCGTCTGGTTATGGACGGTTCTTTGAAACGGGGAATTTCAATTCACCAGAAATTTTTCAAAACGAGATTTCAATTCGAAAGAAATATTTTATTCTTATATTTAAAATCTTCTTCTTGTTGTCATTGATGAAGTTAATTAGTTATGGCTCATTTAAGCAAATCTCTTCATGTAGTACAAGTAGCACCCATGTCTAAATGTCTAAAGAGGCTTTTGTCAACTTAAAAAATTCTCGATTCTTATCAATGTTACTATTTGTATTTTTTCAATCATCGATTAGTTCGTATTTCTACTGTTTATAGAGGGCTAAAGGAGAAGAATATCGTTATATTTGAAACAGGTCCATAACTAGCTCAAAGCAAGAAGGATGGCTTTAAGATTTATAGCTAAGTTTTTAGAATTTTTATCGAAAAGGGATTTAGAATTTGTAGAGAGCCGAAGAAGTTTTTTTATCAAAAGAAGAACTGGAAATGCAAACCTGTGACAAAGATATAGATAAATTTTTCATTGTCAACCCAACTGTGAATGAATCCTCGCATTGTAAACTGGAATATAATTGAATATTCCAAAAATTCAAACAGATGTAACGCTTGCTGGAGGGAGCTCATAGACTTGACAAAGCTCATACACTTCCCATCCTCTGGTTACGGGACTTCTTTGAAAACGGGGATCTCAATTCACCAGAATTTTTCAAAACGAGATCTCAATTCGAAGCAAATATTTTATTCTTATATTTAAAATCTTCTTGTCATTGATACGTTCCTGTAAATAAAATTTAATTTGGCCTCATGCTGTAAAGTAAGTTTTAATAAGGTACGTTTTCTTTCGGTTAACAATCCTATCGTAGATGGGGAAATGTAGGAAGATGTAGTTGAATTCAAGAGAGCGAGACTCAATATCTTTTGACATACAGTAGTTTCGCTTTAGTGAAATTCGAATCCACGTCTCCTAGTAGCATGCCAAGCGAGATAACTGTTACACCATCAGCGGCTAACATTTTCTTCTGATAGTGCCACTTATAAACTTGCCTGTATATTTTTTTATTCGATCGTGGCGGCATCTAAGTCGGACAATTCATAACCAAGTTGCCTCATATGACGGAATTCAATGGTTTATCACTCACGCTCATGGATTAAATCAATAATTCAGTAGGAAAGTATCAGAGGAGATATCCTGTAGACAGGGACTCATGGAATACTTAGCTCGGAGTCAGCAACATAATAGCTGAAAAAAATATTTTTAGCTATTTCATGTGTCCCATGTCTACAGGACATCTGTGATACTTTACCACTCAATACCTTTTCATATATTTTTCTCAGAGAATTAGCGAAGAAATTTCTCGCCTTTATATAGTTTGAGCAGCAATGTGCCTTCGCTAAGTACGCTAGGCGATCTATTAAGATAAAAGGTTTCAGTGATATTTTTGCTTTATGACTGCTAGTAATGAGTTAAAAGCATCAGAAGGATACTGAATGTAGCATCTTCTATTCCCAGTACATTGCCAGCCACAGTGCTCTGTCACTGACTCTCTACTGCCACTGTGATGATTCAGCAGAACTTCAGATGTATTTTATTCATTACTGGAAACTGTAACGCAAAAAAGAACTATTCCTACACATTTTCTTCATAACAGGAGACTTATGATCAAGTAATGTGCTTTGTGGACGTCAAGTGCCTATCGTTGCATATTAAAAGGGAAAATAATATAAAGACCTCAAGCAGCTTCTTGCCACAGAGGTCTGACAGGAGCTTGTCGGTTTATATGCCATAGTAGAAGGTTTGTGAAGATAACGGGACCCAGCAGAATCCTACTTTAACCGAGGCTCGAATGCAGGTCCCTTAGAGCAGTAGCCAAGCGCGGCCATGAGACAACTGGAAAATGATAATTATACGGATAAAATTTGCTTATTAATGTTAGGCTTTGAAAGTGTAAATTAAATAAATAAATAAATACCCCCTCAAGCAGCTGCTTGCCACAGAGGTCTGACAGGAGCCTGTCAGTTTATATGCCACAGTAGAAGGATCTGAGAGGATGGCAGGACCTCATCAGAAAAACGACACACACATCCATGCCTTACCCGGGACTCGAACCCAGGTCCCTTAGATCAGTAGCCAAGCGCGCTAACCACTCGGCCATGGGACGGCCTAAGTGTAAATTAGCATCTGCAATTCAAAGAACTTTTAATTTCTTTTTCAGTTCAGCAAAGTCAGTTTGCATGAGATATAAAATCTATATGTTAAGATAATTACTTTATGTTCAAGGTAATGATAATCCAGAGTTGTCTTTGGCATATTTTTGAACGCAAATAATTTTGTTCACAATATTAAACTTTGTAATGCAGACTTTGCGTTATTCAAATGAACTATTCGTAACTCCGTACTATTCATTTCACTGCATCGAAAATGAAATCAATGTCAATTTCACAACACGACAAGAAAAAAATAATAATTTCGCGAATTTAATTTCAGGGGATGATTTGTCGTGCAAAATAATAAAATGTTTAGAAAATGCCATCATACTGAAAAGCAGCACACAAATGCAATAAGCTAATTACATGCAGAAACCAAAAAACTGCTTTCAGCTGTATAACCATTGAAATTTTTGTAATTTTTATTCCTTTTTCTTAGTACTTTAATTACATTCTCTACGCATCATTTTAGAATAATGCCAGAAAAGTAAATGGCATTCCTCTGAAACAAATAACATTTACAAAATAGAATGTCTGGCACCAAGAGATCTGTTCAGCCACCTCCCTTCTTGTTATAAATCACATCTTTCCGATTGTCAATAAATTAAGGCCATTTGCAAGAGAATGATTTAATAAAATGGGGATTTCTCATAAATTGCTCTTAAGATTTTCTTTCATCACATGTTATTTAATTAAAGAAAGTTAAGATAAACTTCGATTTCATCGAACCGCAAGTTATTTTTAAACATATCACCAGAAAAAAAAGTTATAGAAAAAAACACCCTGTTGGGTTGTTATTTATTTGAGGCACAATGGGCTAAATGACCAGGCCAGAAGGACACCGAGGGCTCAGAGAAGGTTGGAGGGAGGAGACTCACTGGGCAGGTGTTAGAAGACAGATGGCAGCTTCGCATCAAGGCCGTCGAGAGTGTTCTTTAACGTGCACAGGTATGGCTCTCAAGCACACGGAACCATTGTTTAACGTCCCATCCTTTCCACACCCATCGGTGTCCCGTACTGACCGAGGACAGGGCAGGGAGTTTGGAGAAGATAAACCTTAACGTTGGCCAAGCTGGGATTTGAGCCTGGGAACAGCAGATTCCAAGCCTTGCGCGCTATGGACCCCACTCCAAAAACACAATGAATAAATAAGACAGATTTTCTGTTCACTAATATTATTCACGCATAAAACTATTTGCGCGATATATGTAAATTGAAATTATGATTACCCTTTGGCATTCATCTGGGAGGACAGTAATCCATTTGAGTCCATTGTCCTCCCGTGAACTGAAATGTCCTTCGTTCAAAGATAAAACCGAAAATGAATGATAATTCTTTTGGAAACCACGTGAGTCAAAATTTTCTCATTATATCTTAAAATGTTAAAAAGTTAAATTTTAAGGTTAATTTTTAAACTTTAGCAAGAAGATTTTAAATTACATCAAAAATAAGTTTATGTTTGATATTTAGCGATTTAAACAGCTTTTTATTTTATTTAAAATATTACTGGGTAAACGTTACTTTCCGATTTTGACAATATTTAACTCGTCTTTTGAAAAAGAGCTAATGTTTCCACTTTATCGTCTGTCTGTCCGTCTGTAGACAGTCGACTTTATATTTCTAGAGTCAAATTTAAGAAAAATTAGGGGGGGAATTGATAAAATATTACGATTCGCATTTTCTGAATAATTTTAATATTTTAATATTTTCTAAATAATTTAATCTAAATGGCTTTAATAGTACTCTCTAATGATGGTAATTTGGAAAACACCAAAATTTTAAAACAATATTGTAATCAATCTATTTAGGTTAGAAATTTGAACCATTGGTTGTAGGATGGGAAAGTCAAGTTTTCATTGCCATCAATGATTTGTTTTATCCCAAGACTGATGGATAAAATGCAACATTTTTTGAAAGATAAAGAAATATTCTATTGGTTATGGATGGACTAATAAAAGATTACTATTTTTCATTTTCCCAATCTTCCCTTAGTTCGAATTTTTATCGTGAGAAGGAGTTAAAAACCGAAAATTTAAAAATTTTGATAACGCTCTTTGAAGGCGGAAAAAGTTGGAAAAAAACAAAATTTTAAACGAATATTGATAAATATCTCCTTACGCTAGAAAGGTGGAATTTTGGCAGTTAAGTGTGATGGTCAAGAGGTTTACATTACCGGCATGATTTTCTCTCTTTACTCCCAAGAACTCGGAACTTTTTTAATAGATAAATGAAAATTCATTTTTGTGTTTTACAAATACTTGAGAAACAATTATTGCAATATAAATAAAGAACCTTACACAGTGAAATATAAACCATAATTTTCAAAGTCCGTAGCCATCTCTCGGCAAGTTATTCCATTCCTCTTTGATACCGTGCTTGATTTTTGGAGGCGAAAATCTCCCGACATCCGTTTTCGACTTCCCGAAATCGTCAGCCTTGAATGAAAAAGAAATGTTTGAAATCGTCAGCCTTGAATAAAAAGAGCCATGGAGCCAAAGAGTTAGTAGTCAGAAGGTACTAGTCCAGGATACAAGCTGGGCGAAGAAGACCAAGAAGAATTCTAGAACTAGCTAAAATGTCAGTTCTAGAATTATCCTTTGGCCTACATGCGGTGAGTAGTTTTGCCATGTCGTGTTCGAAGAATACCTGATGTCTGTTTACCATTCATAGATAGGTTAAATCTCACAAAGTGCATGCTCTCTAATTGTGCCCAGCATAGTTCGGTATTAATAGGAACCAGTTCGAAGTGCCTTACACCCTCAAAATTCCACCAAACACAATACATTACCTTCGTTTCGAAGTCACTCCTCTTTGGGACAGGAAGTGCAGACTGGCCTTTGTGAAATTACTGCTTTTGAATGTTCGGATGTAGAAAAAAAATTATTTCATCGCGCGTAACAATGCACTTGACAAAACGGTTGTCGCATGGATTAGCGAAGAGTTATCTGCAGACATCGATACGACGGTTTACTTGTTCAGTATTCAGTTCATGTGAAACACTTCGTCAACTCTTGACTATCTTACTAATGTATTGCAGATGCCGCACTCTAGTTGCTTGTAAAGCAACCAAGTGCGGATGGGAGCCTGTGATCGCTTCTCAATAGATCAGCCTAAACAGCGTGGCGAAGAATTAAACAGCGTGTGATCTATGGATATTATCCGCTGTGATAGCAGCTTACTTTTGAGGCTATTGCCACCACTTTTGGGCTTCTTGAACTTGAAGAAAGAAGCTTGAGCAGAAAAAGAAAGAAGCATTTTTGAAACTTGAGCAGAAAGAGGAGTAACTACCCTCTCACCTTCCAATTCGCATATTTTTTGGGCCGTTTCTGTAGTTTTTTTCCATTAATAGCGTAAAATTGCACGAATTTCAATGCTTAACTAACTCATTGTACAAAGTTTCTAATAATGGAAACCAAGACTCCGATACTTGTAAAAATTATGAAATGCAGTAAGCTTTTTGCTTTCCCTACTACCTACATAGATATGCAAATGCAACACGGTGATGAATCACCGTACACATTTTGCATGCCGAAAAGCGCACAGACTTATGAATTACATTAAGAGTTAAATTGCTTAGAAAATAACAACGATTAATATAAAAAATATAATTTTTTTTCATGTTTAATATGAGAAAATATATTTTTAATGTACATCTGAATTACTGTATATCACAACAGATTGCTTACTATGTTGTATAATATAGTAGAAGTAGATCACGAAAATGTGATCGCTATTTCCCTGCATTTACCCCTCCACCTTTTTATTTTCTTAAATTTCCTTAATCTCACTAATATCTTGCGGTTTGAGACAATTAACATAATATTTTTCTCTAATTCATGTATTATTGATAAATAAAGTCGAAATAAATCGATTAAACTCTTTATATTAAAAGAAACCTAAAATATTTTAACATCGTAATGCAAAAAATTTTTATTTTAAGAAGCTAGCCTTTCCATCCTTACTGAATCATAACAACCTCTCCCATCTAATTCCATCAAATGCAGTATTTGCGGCAAAATAATGAAGCCAGTAGAACTTGGACAGGGGTCATGGCCGCCCTGCATACTTAATGTTCTGTTCTATCTCTAAGATGACCTAGAGGTAATTTATCTCAGCTTCGATTATATAACCAGTGAATTCTGTTGGGTTGTTTGGCGTCTAAGCGGCACTGTTTTTTGCACACAATGGGCTAAATGTCCAGGTCACTAGGGCTCAGAGAAAGTTGGGGGAAGGAGTCCTCTGAACAGCTGTTAGGAGAATGATGTAAGCTTCCTATTATAGCCATCCCCTTTGATGTGAACACGGTATGGCTTTCATGAAGACTGAGCACGGTTTAACATCCCATCCAACGGACGACAACCTTTTCCAGGCTCACTGGTCTCATTCCACCTTTCTTACTGAGAGTGAAATCCGGGTTAGCTGGGAGATTCTAAACGCAGGCACAACTGGAACTTGAATCTGGGAACTGAAGATTGCAAGTCTGGCGCGTTATCAACTAATCCAATCAGAAGCCTGCATTCACCAACACGCTTAACTATATACTTCAGTTGATCATTTAATATTTTTTTCCGATTACGTCGTGCTAAAGTGTTAGGCAACAAGAAAGTATCGTATGCAAGTAAGACGCCATGCCAGTTACGTTTTTTGCAGTCAGTTTTTTGATTTTATGAATCTAAAACTTAATTCCAATAATTTTGACCCTAAAGTAATACGATGTTATCTGCGCATATCATTAGAAGAAATAGTTTCAAAGATGGAACTTGATATGGTATAAAATAACATAGAGGGTATTCTCTGTATTATACAGAGGTTTATTAGAATAATATAAATATTCCTCTATATTATTCTAACAGACTACTACCAGGAGTATATCTGAGAAATTCTATTATAGATATGGTATGTTTAAAGGTAAACATTTTCAAGGTATTGTGGAAACTGTTATTATTTCGATGCATACTTCACAATTTTGTAACATCTGAAACCACATGATTCATATTTCGTTAATGGTTAACGTATATATGAGAAGTTATTTCTCTATTATAAATTTAAGTGAAAAGTGGATTGTGTAAAAGTGTGCAGTTAGCATTTTTTTTACATTTTCCTTCTCTTCTTTAATTCGTTGTTCATCAGATGAAATATAATTGGCTAGCTGAAGTCTAAACGAAAATCCCAATTTTTTTTATCTTCGTGGAGAACTTTTACGAGCATTCCTGGATTATATGTTCCCATTTTACGCACATTTCTTAGTCTTTTCTGACAGGTGTATCTTTTTGGAAACGTATTGAAATTTATCTCAAGAGTCATTTTTGAAAGTATTTTTTGGGTCTCAATGCCACGATAGCAGTTTGCAATTGCAACTTGACGACAAATGTTTCTGTTTAAAAAAGCTGAATGTTGCAGTTTTATTTACGTTCAAAGAAAGATGAAAGACATTTCTTCCATCGTAAAAAATAAATTAAGTATAAATTATTCCAGAGAGAAAAGAAAAGGGTTTTTACAGTTAAGAATTAAAATTAATCCATAGGAAAAAGGAGAGAGAGAAAAAACTTTGACGGAGAATGTACTTTTTAAAGATTACCAAGACATCCATGTACCATGAAATGTAATTTAGGTTTCAGTAGATAAACTCTATTTCAAACTACTTTATAATTCCATTTTATGTAATTGTGAAATTATTAGAGACAAAAGGTGAAAAAAAAGATTGGTATGAGTGTGATCAGAGAGTTCACGAAGAGAAATATCTCGCTGCCTACAACTCAGACTTTTCCACGTTTATTACGAAGTTCTATTTCAGAGCGAACCTAAAGTAAGCAATTTCTTCAAATAAGACAGTTTGTGGGGTGATATGAGTTCTGGAGGGAGAATTTCACACAGTTTTCTGTTACATCCTCCTTTTCACAAAAAAAAAAAACACAGACGACATTCTCCGGAGATATTAAATATAGCAATGGAACTTTTATTATTTTATGCGCCGAAATCTTCTGTGCGTTTTAGTGACCGATTTGTTGTCAATTTTTTCATTTAAAAATACTTAGAAAAAATAGGAGAGACAAAGATGTACGAGCCATTTTAAAGCACATCACAAGCAGGCAAATCAAATAACAGAAACTATAAGGAAACAAATTGAGATGATCAATTGGTAGCGCACTACTCACATAAATTTATGTTTCCAGATTGGAATTCATACTGTGCCTGCGTTGAGATTTACTTCATTAATGCCCATTCTGTCCTGGGTGAGAAAGGGAACAACGATGCGCTTCGAAAAGCCATCGTCCTTAGGATAGGATGTTAAGCCGTTGTCATTTGGCAGGAGAGTCATACACTGCGCAGTTATCCTGGAGACCTTGAAGGGAGATTTCCCTCTGTCTCTGAAAAACAGATCCTCTTATGCCAACAAACACTTAGACTCCAAATAATTTCTGTGTTCGAAGTACATATATATGCGAGCGTGCATTTTCTGATATGAAATATATAAAATCAAGATAGAGAAACTGCTTGAAAGACTCTACACTTGAACATATGCTTCGGCTCGCAACAACAAATATCGAAATGGACCTAAAAGAAATTATTGCCGAACAACTACGGCCACAATGCTTCCATTAAATTTATTAAACACTTGATAAGGTTTAGAAAATTTATATTGGTTTATTATTACTACTTATATTTCGAATAAATAAAATATTTTTGAGGTTTTTGAGGTTTATTATTACTTATTATTTTTCGTATAAATAAAATAATTTTTTGAGGTGACATGAACTGACTTTTCAATTACTTATCCTATCCTATTCTTTTTTTTGACCCTCGAAATATTGGCAAAAGAAAAAATGGCCCGTGTCTTAGAGAAGTTGTACAGCACTGTTTTTGATCATCACCGACTAAAAGGGGTGTAAGAGACTCGATTCCTTCCATAAACGTTGAAGAACTTTAATTTCCCCGAAGCTAGATACTCTCACGAGAGTTACAAACCTAATCACATCGACGCAACAAATCGTTATTCAATAAAATGTGTCAAAAGTGCAGACGCTCTAGGACTCATTATGGCTTAATACAGAGGAGAACACGAAGCACACTCTTCGAACTCACATATTATACAGCTAAACGTTAATTTCTCTTAAAAATTGTGTTTGAAATACTCCACAGAATGAAAATTGTTTCACTCCCGGTTAGTATACGGGATTACTAATAAAATACAGATCCTGATTTTCTGCATTGTCTTTCTAATGAAGAATTGTCTTCCTCGCTCACTTTTTCTATATTGTCATAAATTGTGGATTCCCAGTGCTTCAGAAATGATTAATCCTCTTTTTTCTGAGACATTACTCACATTATTCACTAATCTGTAGCTCTAAATGTGCTCATCAAAGTCTCTACCTACACAAGATACTACTCAACAGTCGTTAATGACTCTTTCATCATTACTTATGCAGATAAACTACCTAAACGGTTCAGATATCGTGTAAGCATTTAGAATGAAAGACAACCTGATTACATGGATTCAAGTTTCCTTATTATAGCTTCACTGTCATACAATCTTTGAGATAAACTCAGTCATTATATAGCTTAATCTTCAGATGCATGCTCATGTTTCTCCACAGAATCGTAAAGCTCTCAATATTTATGCTTTGCTTTTTCTCCTACATTGCCAGATGTACCTACCACCTACGTCTATCACACATCTCGCAAGATAATTAAAGTAACTTGCTCAAAAGAACACAAGCAAACACTGATTCATCTTCCAGATATGATTATTTGCTTTCTAATAAACCACAACCAGGCTTTAACGAAAACATTCATCTCAACATTTGCCAAAGTAAGTAAAATCACAAGTAGCATCTGAGGCATATTATTATTTTTCCATATATCTAGGACTTGCTAATTCTCTGGTCTTTACGACGAATTTCTCACAATAACTGAAAAGGGAAGAAATGGATAATCTTCAGTACTACTCTACCATACTTTACCCACTATGCGGAATCAGACATAAATTATGATAGCCAGCAGATTAAAAGTTTTTTAAATCTATCCCGTAGGCAACTGGTTAGTACTCTTGGCTTCTGATCAAAGGAACCCAGGGTTCGAGCTCCATGGTAAGGCAGCAGCGTTTGTGTTGTTTTTCTGTTGGGCTCCCACCATCCTCTCACACCTTCTGATGTGTCGTATAAACTGGAAGGTTCCTCTGGAACCGTTGTAACAAACAGCTGCTTGGAAGCGTATTTATTTTTAAAGCAAAGATACACTAATTTCGAGCTCACTAGCTAGAGAATGGATACGAAAACAGTTCTATATAAAAAAAAAATTACATGCAAACAATAGATGCGCATAAGTTTCCCAAAATCATTCGACAATACAAAAACCACAATTTTTGTAGGTAGGATAAATCCCATGGTTTTCAGCGAAGAGCTTTCAAATGAAGGAGAGCTTTTAATGAGAAGCTGAATATTAGGAGCTATAAAATTCATCTCCTAACATGTAAAAAGGATACACACTAATCAAGAACGGCAGCAACCGTACAATAAGAGGATACCTTTGTAAACAACGTAGATTTTTAATTGTAAATGAATTTATATTGCTCACTTACAGTTTACACTGAAGAAACACGGGATACAGAAGACAGGTTTTGAGGGGCCTAGAGATTAAGTTTTAAGAGAGTAAGCTGTAGAAAACACTACAGTTTCCAAACCAAAAAGATCAGAGCTTAAATAAAAATTTTCTTTTGAAAGTTTGTTTGTTTGTAAATTAATACAATAGCATGAACAGTCATCCTTTCACAATGAACAATTATGTTGACAGCATTTACTTTAAATCTATGAGATATGATTTGAGAGGAAATAATGAGAACTTTCTTCGGCTGTTACTTTTAAAGTTATAAAACTCTACTAAGGCATGAAATTCTGAAATCCAAGAACGTTTGAGAGAATTCCTCTGATTTGATTTGCTAAAGTTAGATCATCTGTAAGCGGAAGACAATCTGAATGGTTGTTGTTTCTTTCAAATTCGAGAAAAATACCGCTTAATTTTACATGCTCTTAGGTTTATGGATATGTGAAGATTATGTATATACGTCAACGTGACTATGTGAGAGTTTCTCTGTTCTTACGTGAAGCATGGATATATGTGCATTTATATCCAGGATATATGTGCATTATCCACAATCTGAATGGTTGTTGTTTCTTTCAAATTCGAGAAAAATACCGCTTAATTTTACATGCTCCTAGGTTTATGGATATGTGAAGATTATGTATATACGTCAACGTGACTATGTGAGAGTTTCTCTGTTCTTACATGAAGCATGGATATATGTGCATTTATATCCAGGGTTAGGAGATATATGATATTGTACATGCTCAATGGTTGTCTTTCTAAGTATGTGTCTAAGTGTATGTCTCTATGAATATGTATATGTTATCGTTAAAGTAGGAAACCCGTTATTTGATAGAATACCTAGTTATTTCATGAAATAACTGATCAAGTCAGTTAAAGCGTAGAACTCACTTGTATTCTATGGTTTAACTAGTTATTTCATAGAATAACGATCTACACCCCGATAAAGTGTAAAATAACCGAGTAAATAAACCTTAAATTCAAAAGGCTGTAAAGTGAGAACCACTGGTCAGAAATTCAGTCGTCCGCATTATAAAAAACGCCCCGGATGAGCGGAGGCCAAGTGAGAACGAATTAGTAAACTGATTCGTTCTAGTCAGAACGAATCAGTAAAGTGATTCGTTCTAGTGAGAACGAATAATTCTGAATAATTCTGACGACCGATTCATGTTGATCAACGGATGACCCTGGTTTCAACTCTACTTTGGAACACTAGAAATTGTCACTTTTTTTTTTTTACTTTTTGTTGCATTTCTGCTAGAATGTATTTTTTGTTGTTTTTGGTCACATTTCAGATTCTGTGTTTTGACATTTACTCTCTTTCTATGGTACCTAACGTTTTGAAACTTTAGGGTCACTTTGGGGCAAATGTTGTTTACACTCTTCCACCGTTAGAGGGCGCCTTTCCCAGTGGAACGGTGTGTTTTTTGTGTCCAAAGGGGACAACGGCGCTGTTTTTTACCGAAACTGGGGACTTGGGGGATTGACCATTGGGGTGGGCCTATAGAAGACCGAGGGGGACATCAGCGTCTGTGAACAAAAACTAATTAAGATTGAAGAAGTGCCAGATATAGAGAAATCGCTTCGATCGGTTGCTACAGTCAAAGTTTAGGTACCGGTCAGGTATTTTGAAAATGTTCATGTAAAATGCAGTATGTCAACAAAAAATGTATTTGTTTTAGAAATAATATTCCATGCAATTACAAATGCCATTTTAGTAATCGCTGTTGTAACAAATGATTTTATTGTGTCTTTATATAAATAGCATTTTGTATGCTGTATAATTCAATCAGATTGTTTATTTTACACTTTAACTGTCTATCATTAGTTATTTCATAGAATACCTAGTTATTTCATAGAAAAACTAGTTAAAGTGTGGAATTATTAATTTATTACTCGCTTTAACTGACTTGATCAGTTATTTCATGAAATAACTAGGTATTCTATGAAATAACTGAATTATACACTTTAACGGTAATATATACAATATATGGTTATCCAAATATGTGATCTCCTGATATCAGCCTCCACATATCTCGGAGTCTGGCGCATTCTCCCAGTCTCGAACACTATATCCCTCTCTTTGTATCTGGATAACTTTGAACTGCTGAAATTGTGAAAAACTGAATCCTTCTCCTTTGTCTGTGTCCCATTTTATACTGCAATAACCACCTGTTTGATTAATGTGTTCTGCCCAGTTTATGGAGCACCTTTCCATATTTCCATGGCTGGGTCATCCTCACGGATTGGGGCAGCGACGTCATATGCCGACTAACTCGTTTACTGTACAGCGAGGGTTGGCGCGCAGGCATTCTAAATTGAACTCGGGCTACACGTATCCAGCGGTATTTAATGCTCGAAATCGGACATTGCTAAATCCTCTGTGATTGTCCGTCTGTAGGGTCCAGAAAGTGGGATTTATTGTGGTCACGCGGCGCTTCGTATCAGTGAGGGATTTTAGTTTACTGGTGGTCGGATGGTCGGATCTTGTGTTGTTTACTTTTGGTGCTGCTGTTCTTTTCGGATGGGGTCTCAATGTTGTTTCGTGCGCATGTGGGTGGTCAGTTCTGCATTCCTTGAGTGCAGCTGTTCTTTTATCCCCAACTACACTTAAGGAGTAAAAGCAGATGGTTCTTGGGTGGATGCTATGATTGGGAAGAATTTGGATTTGGTTTAATTATGTTCGTTAGGCTGAAAGAATAACTTAGGCATAACAAAGTCGCAGTTGTTTCTTTCTGCTGAGGTCTCGCCTAGTTCATAGATATTCTCTCTTGCGCATTGTAATGACAGACTCCTGTCATACTTGTGTGGAAAGCAGCTGCTTCAAGGGTTATATATTTTTGACATTGATTCAAGGGTTGTATATTTTTGACATTGATTCAAGGCTTATGATTTTTTACTGACTGTGCACTTACTTTACCTTTTTGTTTGAAACTTTTAAGAACAATATTCGTTAGTCAATATATATTGTTCTAAATCTAGCACATTGTTTATTAGAATGTAACATTTCCTTATAAATAACGATATTTTGATGGTTTAGTCTTATCGTAACCCATGAAATCAACCACTTAATACTGAAGATCTCGTGGAAAAAATTGGGAGTGAAAACCATCGAGTTTTCTTTTATCTTGCTTAAAGCTTCAAACCGGTAAAATTTCGTTACATAGTGATTTGCAGAGAAGATTAATTGTAATAATGCCTAAGTTCAGTTTTTTTTTTCGCATTCTCCGAAGAATTTCAGAAATACCAACAAGAATTATACTTTACTTGGCGACCTCATTTCGTAGTCTCAGTAGCAGACACAAAGTCCCTAAGAAAAAGGACGTGCAAGCAGCGTTGGAAATGGGGTAGGGACCGATAGGACGAAGTCCCACTAGTTTCGAAGATGAAAAAAAAAGCATTTTCAGCTCTGCGTGCGTCATTTAAAGGGAGAGATTCCAAAATGAAGGTTGTCCTATACATCTATAAGCGATATATACATTGCCAAACTTTCTCCCTCTCCAAATATTCCCTCATAGCATAATCGATCATTAAGTTAAACAGGAACGGTAGTTAAATGAAGCCTTGTTTGATTCAGTTGTAATAGTGAAAAAATCTTTGCAATTTCTCACATAATATTTAATTTACACTCTAGAATAACGATAATATTCCAGGTATTCTATAAGCTGCAACATGAACAAATCAATTCGATTAACAAAATCCTTTTCAAATTTTTAATCAAAAATAGACTTATTTTATCCTCTTTATAAAAACGTTAAATATACATGTTTTTATTCTTGAAGAAATGCTAAAAATTATACAAATAACAAAATAAAGTTGAATATCATACCTCTTGTTTTACACCATTTGATTTTGAGATTTGTATTTTACAAAAAGTATTTACAATGCAGAGTTAAAAGAAATGATAAATCGTTCTTGGAAATATTTTGTTTTCAAGAAATCGTTATTTCATCCTTTACTTTGGAAAAAAATGTAAAAAAAAATGTCACCCAAAATTGCAATGGGAATGCTAGCTACATTAATGCTTAGAACATTTCCGAGTCTACTATTATTGCAGTATGACATGAATTCACTCCACGTAGCTAACTGCTGCTGTTGGCATTTGATGTGTGTGCATTTGATCTATGGTATCCTATTCAATTTCATCCTGCATCATTGTCACTCGCTCGCTTCACCTTCTTCCCACTATCTTTTCAATGACATTGCTTTAATTCGTAAAGCATTCAATTATGACGTCAAAGATGTTACGAGGTTTCTCATTTCTTCTGTAGTCGCTAAGCGGCAATTTGATGAAACTAATCAATGTGATTCTTTTTACAACTAAGGTATTAAGAGAAGCTTCAATGAATAAATTTTGAAATCAATGATAATTAAAATCGACTTGAAAAGTCATAAGATTTGATTAAATTGCGAAAAACACAATATTGTTACGACAGATGAACGAGCAACAATTAAACCGTGATGTTGTGTATCGTCTTGATGCACATGTGAACTACAGCGTGAGAATTACGTCACTAACTACTTCGAACGATAAGTTAAAGAAATAAAGAATAAGAGAGTTTTAATTAGGAAGTATTACTGTGAAGGAAAAAGTAGTTTATCTCAGTCTGTGCACAATAGTCTAAAGAAGAAATATTTTATTTGGTGTGTGCCCGGGAGTATGAATAAGTTTATTGGTGTGGATCGTGTTAGTAAACTAATAAGAGAAAAGAAGAATTCATCGTATGAAGCATGGTGATCAACGTCTGAAAAGAACTGGTTCTGAGAAACCAGCATACTTAGCCGCAGTTTTGGAGTGTTTGATGACTGGAATCCTAGAAGGAAGTCGTTTGGTGTATAGTTATTTAGTTTGTTTTAGGAATTGGTAAGGTTATTCTTGGTAGATTACAGGTTTATTCGTATCATTATGCCACTTATTGAATACTAAAAAGCCTTATTTTATGATTTGAGTAGAGATTGTAAGAAACAACTATTTATAGGAATAATAAAAAGGTGATATATTCTTCTGATGGTTTATTTTCATATTGATAAAGATATAAATTTGTGTTAGTTGAATTTAGTTATATAAATGTTTTTATCCATACTTTTGTAATAAATTACGTTATTATAGAACTATTGCTACTAAATATTCATTTTGAACTCACGCTCAATTTCCATTCCATTAAATTAATAAACACTTTGGAAATAAATTACGTTGTTATAGAATTATTGGTGCTAAATATTCATTTTGAACTCACGCTCAATTTCCATCCGTTAAATTTATAAAAATATATTTTATAAAAAGAGATGCTATTTTTCTTTTAATTAAAAGTAAACTTTGTGTTTGATGCCAATATGACCGCACGTAGCCTTTCGTGCCATTTTTTTAAAGAAACAAATTTTAAATATTTGATGAAATTCCTAACAAAATCGGCCATATTTATCTCGTAGCTCATATATTAGTTGCTTTCCCAATTTCGGCTTAATTTAGAATCGCTATTGGAGCAGCTTAAAGGAAAAAAACATTGCCTCTAATCATGTGATTAGTTCGGTAAAGTTATGAGACACAGATACTTTTGAATAAGACTATTATAAGAAAAATATAACGAAACAATAGAAGTACTTCCCTATTTCAAAGCTAATTGGCTAAGAGACGTTGAATCCTCATCACATGGTTTTACCAACTAATTTAACATCAGTGTTCTGTATACGGAACAATGCAAAGCTGTAACTCTTAATACTATCTTTGCATCATGATAATGAAATCGATGAGCAAAGTGGAAAGCCAGATAATACCCCTTATTACAACATGACAAAAGATGCGTAGATAATATGAATAAGCTATGCTCCACCTATTTATGTTTGAGGCAACATGTAGATGGCTCTTGCACTTTCCTATGAACTATTGAATGTGACTGAAAACAATGCCATAATTATTCTGTTAAAAATAAACCTGAGAAAAATTTTAGAAGGCATTTCAAATATCACCTCTTAGGCAGATGCTTGAAATATATTTCGTTTTAAAAACTTGCGTGCTAGTTTTGCAGATTTTAAAATGGCTCTTTACTATTGCTGATCGTTATAATTTGTGGATCGTATGGGATACCTGATAAGTTAGTTAACATAATGAAGTTTCTCTGTAATAATACTGAATCATGAGTGAGAGTTGGCAAGGCTTATAGCAATTGGTTTAGACTTACTACTGATGTTCAAAGAGGGTGCATTTTACCCTACATTCTCTTTTGTTATGTTATGTGGAATTCACTACAAGGAAGAGTGGAAACATTATTGAATTATGATAACTACATTATTGATTATGTTATGTGGAATTCACTACAAGGAAGAGTGGAAGTGAAATTCACTACAAGGAAGAGTGGGGCCTTAAGTGATTTAGAGCAGTGGTTATCAGCCATTTTCTGTAACATGCCGTATGTTAAGTAGGAAATATGTCATGCGCCATTCAAAATTGGGTTGTTTTACCTTTGAACGGCGCTTGGGGGGCTAAATACCAGGTCACAAAGACCCCAAGAGCTAAGAGAGTTTGCGAAAAGAGATCTACTGTACAGGTCTTAGGAGACAAGTAAAAACCATCCAGCGTGTTCTTTAACGTGTGCAAGGTAAGGCTTAACGCCTCATCTCAGATATGGCTGCCTTTTTTAGCCCATTGATGTCCACTTTCCCGCCAAGAGCAGAACGGGGGTTTGCGAAGATCAACCATAACACAGGCACATATAGGACTCGACCTGGAAACTGCAGATTAGGAGCCTGGAGCGCTACCGATTGAGCCAACTGCACTCCCAAAGTGATAAGTCAACATTCGTTGTGAGAATGAATCGATTTCGAACGAAATTGCAATTACCGTTTATATAAATGATGAACTATGAAAATTATCTCTATGGTAACTGATGCCATGGAACTTGAGAGTTTTTTTTTATACATCTATATTCGGCTTGCACATTATTAAGTTTTTGAAATTTTTTGGAAGAGTACGAAGCTGTTAACAAACATATGTCCTTTGGGTACATTTGTTTATGCCACAAAAAAGTTTAACATAATTACTAGAACACATAGGAATGCCGAGAAATCTTACATCATACGTTTCCCTTCTGCCGTTTCTAAAATCCTTTCTCAAAGTTATTCCATAACATTTCCTTTAAGATGAAAAATTCTTCTATCAACTCCGTACGTCATCTCTGACAACAAAAGTATCTGTTTTCTGTTTTTCTTTTGCCGGTTTCTTTTATCGAAATATATTTCGCCTTTCTCACTCTAATGAAAGTGCGATAACTTTTCTGTTTTTCTTTGGCACACCGACTGTCACTAGGTTTCTCTTTCCCATGCAATAACACTTCAGTTGTTTTCCTTAACTCATAAAAACACTCTCTTTCAATAACTTGCCTCTTTTCGCCGACTGGTTAGCACGCTTGGCTACTGATCTAAGGGACCTGGGTTCGAGCCCCGGATTAGGCATGGATGTGTGTGTCGTTTTTCTGCTGAGGTCCTGCCATCCTCTCAGATCTCCTACTATGGCATATAAACTGACAGGCTCCTGTCAGACCTCTGTGGCAAGCAGCTGCTTGAGGGGGTATTTATTTATTTTATTATAAATTTAATCTATCGAAAGGGGGATGGCTCAGTCGGTAGCGCGTCAGGCTCGTAATCTGTAGTTCCCAGGTTCGAGTCTCAGCTGGGTCAGCGTTGAGATTTATCTCCGCAAAAATCCCCACACTGCCCACGGTCAGTAGGGGACACCGATGGACTTGGAAAGGCCGCCGTCCGTCGAATGCGACGTTAAGCCGTGGCCCCGTGTGCGGGAGAGCCATACCCTGTGCACGTTGAAGAACAGGCTGGATGGCCTTGAAGGGAGGCTACCATCTGTCTCCCAACAGTTGTTCCAGTGGGTCTTCATGACCTGGCCATTTAGACCATGGTGTGCAAAAAAGTGTTGCTCAGAGGTAAAGAAAATCTATCGAAAAGACTTCTTATCTGCTATTTATTCACTGACCGAATTTTTCGTTTTGTAGCAGTGCGTTAAGCTCACTTGCTTTGTTCAGCTGTCTCTAGTAAGTTCAGTTACTTTTAAATCGACGACAAAGACGCATTTTCATTTCTCTAATGTAAAGTATAATGTTCACCCATCTCTCGATTTACACTGTAGATTGTTTCCGGGAAATCACCGTGAAATCGAAACCGTGCAATTAGAAACCAACAACTTATGGAAAAAATGGGAATAGTTTCTGAAAAAATCTTTATTATGAATAAAACGTACATTTGAAATTTTATTCATACATATTATCTCAAATTTCAGTTCTGCGGTAATAAAAAATATTAATTTAAGATCATTTTGTGATTTATTTGCGTTCGGTTAGATTAATTTTTCATACATTACTTTTTGGTCACGAACAATACTTACTGTTAACGTAGACTTACGCTATCGAATTTAAAGATGACATTTGAAAGAATAAAATTTACTAACACTTAGTGCTTTAATTTGTAAAATTAATATTAATACGATATTTTATGAAACAGTGTACTTACCAATCAGCTGTATTTAGTCGTCATAATAAAGTTAAATTTGTTGCTAAAAATGAGATAAAACACGATTTCTAGTGTAAATAATTCAGTCTGGAAAAGTCTGATCTCGCTGCCAATTCAAAAGAGGCTTCATTCCATCAAGATGTCGCGAGAGGATCTGCATTACAATTGCAAGAATATAATATTATCGAAAGAATATAAATGTAACTTGTTACAGATGACGACTTCATTAATATGAGAATTTACTATAATCTGTTTATTCTTGAAAATAAATGGTATGAATTGAAACCATTTAGTTGAGTTTTACTTTGGGATGACAGTCTAATAATCTCCCTTAACGTTATGCAGTTTCTTTATAATATGCATCATATCAAAATATATGAAGAATAAATCTCAATCGGTAACTTGTAAAAGAAATGTATGCAAAGGAGAGAGAATATACGGGGGGTCCAGACCCCCCTCCCTCCCGAAAATCCTGTCGTCTTATACTAAATCTCAAATTTCCTTACCTGCTTGGAAATCCAAAACGGTTTGTTTTACTGCATATTTTATGTCCGAAATAACTATACTAAAACCGTACTAATAACCGTACTAAAAATAAATAAAAAAAATTGTAAAATCTTTTTCCGTATAGAATGTCATTTTAACTTTTCCTCTTCAGTGTAATGTTTTAGCAATTTCGAAACCCTACTCAAGTCTTATTCGCAGCCTCCCTCCCCAGGCCTGGATAGATTCTCAGCCTCCCCAAACTGAATTGTAGGACCACCAAAAACCAAATTCTGAGACACCTCCCCTCCCCTCGAAACTAAATCCTGAGTACGTGCAGTCGCTCAAAAAATATCCGAACACGATGGTTGAATACAGAATTCAGAAAAAATATCTGGCAACGATTTTTTTAGAAATTAGTGATCTGGCAACCTTCGTGTCACGTGACACGAAGGTTGCCAGATCACTAAATGTTGTGCCTTTTTGGACGGTATAAACTAAGCACCAGGAAATCGAAAGATAGGTGTATATGTTAAACTAGTGAGATATAAAACTGAGAAATAGTGTAAAATGTTTATTGTAAAGGAGCAATATTCAGAATGTAAAATATTAAATATTAAAAAATACACGTCTACGATCCAGTTATTTTTTTCCAGAATTCATTTTTACCCAACAATTGCATTATTTATTTTCTGTGCCCACAGCATATTGTCGAAAATCATGCTCTACATTGTGCAACCTGCAACAATGGTTATTGTTTTATCACATAACCACACATTATGTGATAAAACAATAACCATTTTTCCGAAAGAGGATTCTCCTTGGTGGAATAACACGTTTTAGAATTAAATGGCATGCTTCAATATATATATAAGCATGCGTTTTTTAAAAAGAAAACTTTGGCATTATCTGGTAGAGAGCCAAAGAAATCGTTTAAATAATATTGGCATCACCAAGTCGCAATAATAAGCATCACCAAGGCGTAGGTCTGCTTCTCAGCAGACAGGATAGTGATGCTCTTCTAGGATATGAGTGCATTAATGAAAGGTTTCTTACAGCAAAATTACAGACAAGCTTTAAAGACTTGAATGTAATATGCTGTCATGCTCCCCACTGAGGATGTTGATGAGGAGGAGAAGGATAGGTTTTACGGACAACTTCAGGATATTTTGAATTCTGTCAAGAAAGGAGATATTACCCTGTTCTAGGTGACTTCAATGCCAAAGTTCGTACTGACTGTTACCTTTTCATAAGCCCTTTTGGTATTGGTAGCTGAAATGGCAATGAGCATTGTCTCCTACAGGTAAGTAAACTTAATTAATATTAATTAATTAATCAGTCATGGCCGAGTGGTTAGCGCGCTTGGCTACTGATCTAAAGGACCTGGGTTCGAGCCCCGGGTAAGGCATGGCTGTTTGTGTCGTTTTTCTGCTGAGAGCCTGCCATCCTCTCAGACCTTCTACTATGGCATATAAACTGACAGGCTCCTGTCAGACCTCTGTGGCAAGCAGCTGCTTGAGGGGGTATTTATTTATATTTTTTATATTGTAATTTGATAGTAACTGCCATTCAAGCTAAAAAAATTTTAATGTATATTAGTAATGTATATGTATATTTTGTTTACTATGATCGAGTTATATTTCTGTGATTATTTTTCTACAGTTCTTTAAATACAAATGATTAACATTTTTAAATGTTTTGCTTGAACCAAACACCCAAATATTAAAAGAAAAACTTAGTAAGGGGCATCGAATCTAATGTGTTCTTACCTCCTCAAAAAGCTTAAATCCGTCTCTAGACAGACCCAACTACATGAGAATCCAAAATAGCTAATGAGCTGTAGATAATTACGAAAACGTGGTTTCAAAGTATATAATGATAATGCACTCCAATAGTTTTACACAAAATATTTCAAACTAAGAATGTAATTTACTGTAACCCCCTACATGAAATAAATTATTATTGTTATATTATTATAAAAGATCTATGGTGTCGCTGTTGAGAAGCCAAAATGAACTCATTGTAACGAACGAACCGAGGGAAATTCTCTACAGCTTTTGATGTGATTGCTAACTACACATAAGATTTACTATAGGTCGAGCTGTTTTACCTCTGAGTGGCGCTTTTGTGTACATAACGGGCATCTGGCCAAGTCTCTAGGACCCCAAGGTCTAAGGGTTCAGTAGGGCAAAGTGAATTCATTGGACAGTTGCTAGGAAATAGAAACTCCCGTTAAGGCAATGCAGCAGATTCTTAAAAGTTCCTGAAATATAGTTCTCCTACAAATGTAACTATACGTATATAAGATACGAAAGACGAGATGCCGTTGCTACCTTTCATACAGTTGCGTTCCTTTAAACGCATCAAATAATTCCATAAGTAACAATATTTTGTATCATTTTCTAAACTAATCGCTGTTAATCTAGTTACACTTGCGGAAGGTTTTGCTTTTTGCTTATGCGTTAGAATTGCCATTGATTTGTTACAAGCCTCATGAATTATTTGCAATGATTCAACAACTCTGTTCTCCTTGAAATGGATCGGGAAAAGAACCATTTTAAGATTACATCTTACATTATTGGAGATGAAAAATTAATACTCTACATGTACTTATTTCTCCTTTCCATTAAAGATAACCTTGTAAACTTTGCAGTCGAAAAGCAATGGCTTAATGAGAAAGAGAAAATTGAATCGTTTAAATCAGTGATCTGAACCTTTTTGAGTCTAAGGTCCCCCCCCCCCTCTTTTCCAAAGCATCCCCCCTTCATAGAAGACGATATTAATATATGAAGCATTTGATGTCCCATTCAATTTCAACCGAAAAACCTAATGAAACGCCTCCACATATTTCTGAAACGCCGCAAGATTAATTCAAGGTTTCTTTTTTCTCTAACGGGTTATTTTTGTACAATAAAATGCTTAAGAACAAGGTCACACAAACCTGTGGGCTCACTAAAAGGTCTTTGCGAAAATATTACCGCATTCACCCTCTTCATATGACTTCGCTTCCTCAGATTACCATCAGTTTGGAAGGTATGAAAAATTATTTGGATGGAAGAACGTTATAAAGACTATGTAAAAATTGTCACCACCACTTACATAGACTCAAAATATGAAGAATTCTTTCGAAATATAATTTAAAAATTAAATAAAAGGAACAGTCATAAATAGTAAAGGAACTACATAACTGCTTACAAATATAAAATCGATTACACTATACTAAAAATATTTCAGAAATGAAAACAGCCTTTCTACTAATTTCGAGGTGCTAAACACGATTATGACGTTAAAAATTGGTGATTGGCAGCGAAAGACTCAAATCAGTATACATTGTATACTGATTTGGGTCTTTCGCGAACTATACGAAGCGTCGAGGTGACACAATACTAGGAAGATATTGCATCATTCACAGCAACGCAATACTCAGGAGCAATTGCATCATTCAGGAGTTACCCTTCCTTAGTTACCCTCTGTTCATGATATAAGTGGATGCTGTATGTGAGGGATATGCCTCGTTCTTCTGTGAACAATGCAGACCATTTTTGTTACGTTTGTGGCGAAATTATGTTTGCGTCACAAAAGCATGAAATAACGCCTGTCATCTAAAAGGTCTACCACCTTTACTTCGGATGTAAGATTGGAGATCAACAGAGCTGATCGGATACACATATAGTGTGTAATAATTGTACAACATGTCTTCGCAACTGGCTAAATGATAAGAGGAGGTCGACGCATTTGCCATTCCTGTGAAACGGCGGGAACCGTCCAACCACGTGAGTGACAGTTACCTTTGCATGATACCTCCACTGGAAGTCGCATTATCAAAGAGAAAAGTATTCAATAAACTGTCATCCGCCTAGTGCCACATAGGGAAAACTGTCCTTCCCGTAGCCATCAGTGTACTATGGACTCAGAGGAGGAAGAGGAAGCGAAAGAAGAAACAGGAACACGGGAAATAGCATGTGTAGATCTCGACTTCACACCCACAATATTGGATTCTCACACAAGGTTGGGTAGTTTTACCTCTGAGCGGCACTTTTTTGCACACCATGGGCTAAATGCCAGGTCACATGGACCCCGAAGGCTCAGAGAAGGTTGGGGGAGGGGACCCATTTGAACAGCTGTTGGGAGACAGATGGTAGTCTCCCGTCAAGGCCATCCAGCGTGTTCTTTAACGTGCACAGGGTATGGCTCTCCCACACACGGGGCCACGGCTTAACCTCCCATCCGACGGACGGCGGCCTTTCCAAGCCCATCGGTGTCCCCTACTGACCGTGGGCAGGGCGGGGAATTTTGCGGAGATAAATCTCAACGCTGACCCAGCTGGGACTCGAACCTGGGAACTACAGATTACGAGCCTGGCGCGCTACCGACTGAGCCACACCCGCCCCTTCTCACACAAGATCATGCAGCAAGATTTGAATGATCTTGTTAGAGATCTGGAGCTGACAAAGAACAAGGTGGAACTCCTAGGATCCAGACTTCGGTAGTGCAATCTCCTTGATAGATATATGAAAGCAAGTGGGCATCATAGCCGCTCAAAAAATCTGTATTGTTCTTTACTCTGGTAGGTAACTTGGTTGCTTTCAAAGATGTTGACTGTTATTCACATCCCTCCAAGTGACACACATACTCTAGAACAAGCGACTCTACTCTACTCACATACTCTACTCAAGAACATACTCTACTCAACCCGCGGCTCGCATGCGGCCCTGGACACCTAGTAATGCGGCCCACAACATCCTAAAGTTTACGAGTTTACGACATAAGCTTTCAACATGATTATGTGATTTTCAGCGAGTTTTTGATATGACACTAGTTTTATGTTGCCCTTTTTTAAATTTTATAATAAAAAACATAAGAAAATAAATGAGTTTTATTATTCATATACATTAACTATGTTATATATTTTATGTGCTGCCCAAAACAATTCATTTTCATTCAATGCGACCCAGGGAAGTTAAATCTTCACTCAATGTGGCCCAGGGAAGTCAAAAGGTTGGACACGCCCTGCTCTAGAAGAATGGAGGTTATTTATAGATTTCTCGAAATTAAATTGAAAGCCGGTCTTCTACACAAAGTGGACATATTGCCTTCTGTTCCAGTAGGCCATGATGTTAATATGAAGGAACCTTATGATAATATACGTAAAACAATTACTCCAATACAAAAATTATGACAAATACAAGTGGCATGTTTGTGCAGACTTAAAAGCCATTGCTCATTTGCTTGGATTACAGCTAAGATATAGAAGGTTCTGTTACTTCCATTGCGAATGGAATAGCAGAGACAAAGCATCTCATTCCATGAAGAATATTTGGCCTTCTCGACAATCATTAAAGCCAGGGAAGAAGAATGTGTAGCATCATTCGCTGGTACAATTCACGAAGATTTTGTTGCCACATTTACACATAAAATTGAATCTAATGAAGAATTTTGTCAAGGCTATGGATCAGATACAAACTGCTTTTCTGTACCTTCGACAAAAATTTCCAAGACTTAGTGATGCAAAGTTAAAAGAGGGTGTTTCTGCCGGTCTAGATATTCGCTAACTGCTACATGATGAGGGTTGGTTTGTTTTACCTCTGAGCAGCACTTTTCCACACCATGGGCTAAATGGCCAGGTCACGTGGACCCCGAAGGCTCAGAGAAGGTTGGAGGAGGGGACCCACTGGAACAGCTGTTGGGAGACAGATGGTGGCCTCCCGTCAAGGCCATCCAGCGTATTCTTTAACGTTCACAGGGTATGGCTCTCCAACATACGGGGCCACGGCTTAACGTCCCATCTGACGGACAGCGGTCTTTCCAAGACCATCGGTGTCCTCTACTGACCGCAGGCAGGGCGGGAATTTTGGGGATACATGATGAGGTATTTGATTCTATCATCACTGGCGATGAACGAAGATAATGGCATGCGTTTCGACAATTGGCGAAGGGTTTCTTAGGGAATAAAAATAAAACACAAAAAATTTCAAGGAACTTGTAAAAGAACTGCTGTCCTCGTATCCCAAATTGGTATGTGGTATGTCTTTGAAGGTACATTTTATTAAGTTCCCAATTTGAGTGATGAGTACCGGGAAAGTTTTCATAAGAAAATTGCTACAATGCAAAAAAAATATATCGAGCAAGATAGAGCCCATCAATGTTAGCAGATTACTGCTGGAATGTGATGCGAGATGCTCAAGATTTGTTATATATGCGGAAAGCGAAGGCGGCGCCGGCTGTAGACCGATATTGTATATTCAGCGAATGACATAATACAGGTAAATGACTGTATCTCGAAAACCGTAGCCAATCAAATATTTTTTTATGTCATTTTCGTGTTCAGCACCTCGATGTACATAAGAAACGACTGTTTACACTTCCGAAACACACCAGAAGTCAAAATTTGTTGTTCAGTGTTATTTTAGTATCTGCAAAATGATATTATATATCGGCAGGCGAGGATGTTGAAGGGGGGCAAGGAAATATGCCCCCTCCATTTTAGAAGTCTGGTAAGGGTAAGGACGCAAAAGATCATAAAACGTGCATTTTTCAGGCATTTTTCAAAACATTTTTTAAAGACCTCAGAAATGGAGCAGAAAATGTTAAACAGCGATGGAAATTCAGTCTCTGCCCCCCCCCCCCCCCACTTCCATTTTTGCATTTTCGACTCGATTGCGTAACTTGCTCGCAATTTTTTTTTACCTAGATCCGGGCTTGTATATAGGATGATCAACACTGAAATGTATTTATATAGAAAATATTTCAGAAAATCATAAAGCATCAAAAGTATTCGATTTAAAAAAGTCACATAAAAATAAACGTACCTAATCATATGAAATAGAACTACTTCCTAAAAGAATTCAACAATGATAAAAAAACTGTGAGTGAATTGTGTGATAATGAAACAACATTGTTGTCAGAATACAAATTAATCGCATATTGGAAGCCAAGTGAATGATCAAAATTTGTCTTTAGATAACACAGTGTTGATTCCAAAATGAGGCACTGTGATTTCCATCTGTATCTTCTGGTTACTAATTCCTCTTAGCATAACAGTAAAACCTCACCAATTTAGACAAATAGCTGAAAGATGTAGTCTAAATTATAGAACTTAATTTTGTATATTCCACTTCATGAAAACGATCAAATTTATTCCTAATTCATTTTTCATACATTTTTCAAAACATGTTTTAAAGACCTCAGAAATGGAGCGCAAAATGTTATACAGCAATGGAAATTCAGTCTCTTGTCTCCCCCCCCCCTCCACTATATTGGGGCACAAATAGAACAAAATGAAAAACAAAAAATTATTAAAATTTGTATATTTATATAACTAGAAATCGAACGATACCTTCGGCACCTCTTGATTTCTAAACCGTCACTCTGACATCTATTTGACCTTGATCCCGACGCCGGAACTGAAATTTTTTAATATACCTGAGTTCTGCTGCCCGAAATAGCTCTATTCATCAATTTTTAGCTTTGTAGTAATGTTTTACATAAAAATTTGACCTCGAATGACCCATTGTTTCCACATTTTCACAACACTTCTAAGATTTACGACCAAAAATGCACCAGGCACCAATTTTTAACTCTCTAACACGAGTTTATTTATATTTAATCTTTGACCTCGAAGAACCTGCTGGTACCGACATTTCGTAAGATTTCCGAGATCTACAGCTGGAAACACACCCAGTCACCAATTTTCGTGTTTCTAGCATCGCTTTCATGTATTGCATCACTTGAAATCAGAAGTCTACAATTAGTGGTTTATTAGAAATACTCAGGTTTTCCTGTTCTATTCTAATACAGGGAATTCAAATAAAATAAAACACAAACAGTACTTTTTTTAACAATTAACATTAAATCATGCGCCAAACATTACAAATTTCAAATTTAATTTGATGTAGAACTGTACTCCCCAACTGCATCATCTCGTTTGAAAAATCTAAAATTTTCCGGTTGATTTAAAGTTCTTTGGTATTCTAGTTTCATTACATCGTTCCTCATTTCTCTTAGAGCGCAAAAATATTTTTCGAATTCCTTTTCAGAATTTACAAATTTAATAAGAGTATGGGGCAACTTCTGGCCTCGTGTAATTTCACTTTTTCTTCTTCACTTACTACAGATTTTTCATTTTAAACTGCTCTTTTTATTTCTTCTTCTATCGCCACATGATATTCAGACTCATCTTCATCTTCTTACATCCTCCGTATTAATATCTTTTTCGCCACTGTTCAGGAGCACGAGCATATGCATGTTTCTGAACATTTCTCTCACTTACTACATCCTCCCAAATCTATTAGGAAAAAGTTCTTCGTAGGAAGATTTTTCTTTTATATCTCAAGAAAATGTTTGTCGGAAAGGATGAAGCAATTAAATTTTTAAAAGATGTTATGACTTTGTATATTTAAAACCTGATGAAAAGTTTAGATTCCAAAAATTTGCAGCAGTCCGAATTAACGAGGTATTACTGCATTTAGTGACTTAGCTGCAATGTCACTGTTATGGCGTATAGTAATGTAATCATAGTCGCTTTTGCTGACACTACTGATGTTAAATATTTTGACTGAAATAACTTATCATATACTAACGAATATCATCAAAAATCGAGATTTATATAGATTTGATTGAAATATTTAATTAATCAATTGTGACATTTTTCTATGAAATATTTCCTTAAGCAATCATAAATATGACTTTCTGTGACATGATATACAGGGAATGGAGAGAAAAATGGGAACATCCTCATCTTATACCAATGGAGAATCAAATTCGAGGCTCGCAACTGGCTCAATAATTTTTATGGAAACGTACCACTGTAGTTAAAATATAAGATGCCAATTAAATTTTCTAAATTTCGATTTTGAACAATATCTGTTCAGAACTTTTAAAGAGTTATAGAATTTTGAATATTGAATAACAGAGATGTCAATCATAAGAATTCACTCAGAAGTTAACTAAATTTTAAAACCATAAGCATTGTTTCAAATCATTTAATAAAATAAGTGTATGTTTTGGAATTTGCGCAAATAGTTCTTTCAATAATCGTCAGTTTTACACTAGTTTCTTGGGCGTGACTTTGCTGCTGTTAAGTATTGGATATTACATAGCTCTTAAAATGTCTAACAAATATCGTTGAAAATCGAAAATTTAGATAGTTTGAATGAGATTTAAGTTTATCTAGTCCTATTTTCATATAAAAAGATTGTTGTAAAAATTACGGAGCTTCGAATTTGAGTCTCCGTTAACTTGACGTGGGAATGTTTCAGTTTTTCTGTTCGGTAGCTATAGTTCGTCGTAATGAAATGTGGACTCACAGTATGGACGATGAGATTTGAAAGTGCAATGAACTGGAAAAACAAGGGGAATTGGAATATACACTTTTAAACTTTCGCAAAATATCATAAGGAGCAGAACTGTAAAGAGTTGTCACAGATTATGATATTGCAATAATTAGGAATCAAAATTCATAACATGGCGAACAACATTGATGCATTTTGGGAAGTGTCTCGTATTTCAAATCACTCTGCATTTTTTGTAAAGTTAATATAAATATTAAACTTTTATTTGGCTTATCTCGAAAGGTATTTTTGTGCAGCATAATGCGTTTGTAAATAGCCAAATTACAAGCACTCCATGGATGAGGGCACATTCATAATTTTAAAACCTGAAACAAAGGAGAGATGACGTAAATACTTGTACACAATATTCTGCATGCAGCAAAGAAAAATGAAAATCCTACTAATTTATGTGAGTAAAATATTCTTATTATTTCCCATCCCGAGATTGACAAAGTTCTGATTTGACCGAACTATGGTGCAATAGTTCCCTAAGTTTAACAGGGTCGGTTTGTTGTTTGGGGTGTTATGGCGCAAGAGCAACCTAGGCTAAGTTGTGTCAAAAGTTGAACAGGGAGCTCGACAACATCAAAGATCGAACTGCAAACCCTTTCTTTATCTTTATGATGTCTTAGTGGCAAATGTGTTAGTTAGACGGAAATGTCATCAGAACTTATCGCGATATATATACGGGATTCTGAGTAGCAGATGGCGTGAGCAGATCCAACTGTCTCAGGTCACGTCACAAGGCAAAGAAAGGTTGACATGATCACGTGTCATGGACCTTTGATAGACAGAGTAAACATATTCCGTGCACTACGAATACGTAGTAAGTCTTCTGTCTTCAAAAATATGTTCTCAACATTGTTAATAACAGTACCAGACAGAAAAGGAAAAAGGTTCATCAGGCTGTATTTATTTTCGAAAGTCATGTCTTGAATAGAGTCAGAAAGCTTTATTTTTGTAGACTGAAATCGATAGAGACGTTATCAGTAACTCACCAAGAAATAAGACAGTCTAGCTGCAAAACACTTCGTTTTTTTATCTCTTATTGTTCTGACTATTTATTTTAACCAAAAAATTCTTACAAAAAAACGCATGCATTGAACTGTAAAAATACTAATTATACAGGTATTAGAAAAATATTGCTTTTAATTTATAAATATAGTGTTAGTCTTCGATTTCTGCAATTTCTAAACCCTAAATTCTAACTTTTAGAGAACTTATAAGTCAGAGACGTTTACTAAAACCGAGTATGTACACTGTTATCAAAAGCAGGGGTTTGGAACAATTGGCACAAGAGCTAAAACAACAACAAAAAAAGCAAATCAACGCATTTTTAGAGCTGCAAATTACAATCTTGATTCTGTCAAGAACCATCACAGAAAAAATACACAAAACAACCACAAATTATCTCTTTTTATTAACAAAAGGAAAACCATTAACCCTTTCGCGACTAAGGGAAACATTTTTCCCATTTTAAAATTGGTGATTGTCGTATTTAATTATAACCTTATCTGCATTTTTTATACAGAATGTCAAAATGGAACGTATGCCGAACGCAATTACGTTAACGGGAACGTTTAGAAAACAAAAACAGAACTGTCAGGACCCATAATATGTGTACTATGTGCAATGTCCATCTTTGCCTCACTACCAAAAGAAATTTCTTCGCAGAATATCATAATTAGCACATCATTTTGTATAGTAATTTTATTTCATAATTTTGTATTATTTTAGTTAACATTTTGTTCTAATAAACCAATAAATAAAAGACATTGCATAATAAGCCTAACTATAATTTGTGTTACCTTTATAGTCCATTGGGAAAAATATTTCCCATAAAATTCCAAAAAAACTACACATTGTTATGTATTTTTCTTATGATTTTTATTTATTTTACGTCTAAACAAACTAAAATAAAAAGTTACATACTAATATTTACTCTTAGAAACCTTATGATCCTGAAAGGGTTAAGTATAAAATATATAATACAGGTGTGTTTGCATGGCTTTTAAGAGAACGAAATCGATCTTCATCAATCAGTTCTAATAAAAAAAAAACCCTTTTCAAAGATTGAAATTTAACTCTTTGTGGTAAAATTACTCACCATTCAAGTCTCAAAGGGGCCACTGTAGGCTAAACTATCGTAAACATCTATTTTGAAAACATTTGGGCAAGTGTCATTTTCACTGAATAATGCCGTGATTGAGAGCCAAGCATAAAGTCGTCTACAGCTAGGGGTTCCCAAACTTTGTAGCATCACACCCTCGTTTTCATTTTTGAAAACTCTCTTTCCTCCCTACCTCTCATCAGCCAGCAATTTCAATTCATAATTAAAAATAAACGTAAAAATCATCATTCGATTCGAAGCATCCCCCTTCGATTGTCTTCATACAGTCGCTCGAAAAAATATCCGAACACTATGGTTGATTACAGAATTCAGAAAAAATATCTGGCAACGATTTTTTAGAAATTAGTGATCTGGCAACCAACGTGACACGAAGGTTTCCAGATCACTAATTTCTGTAATCAACCATAGTGTTCGGATATTTTTTGACGACTGTACCCCTCAATATCGGAATTTCATCGAAGTTTCTCTTTGACAAGTGTTGAAGAAATCACACATTAGAATTAATTAAATTTAAATTATAATTGTCCTTCTTCTGCATGAACGGCGTTAGCGTCAAGCACTGGCAGATTTAGCTCAATTCTGAGAACTGATTATTACATATCTCCGTGAGAGGTGACAGCTATGGGCAATGGTGACTTGTGTTGAGAGAAATTTCGATGAAAATTCTTTGAGGACGGAACCCATGCTGAACAAAGTATGTGATTCGAATGTTCTTCGGTGTGTTAAATCAGCTCACAATTACTACATCACTCTACAGTCGACAAAATAAAAAATAAAAAAAAAAACTTTTTATAATATTTTGCATTAAAGTTTTAAAAGGCAGCTGGCATCCTGCGACGTCCCTTAAAATCGGCCACCTGTGTGCCATGCATATCTAGCACGTCTGCTTGGGCCTGCCCTGGTTCCACGTATAGAGAAGGACGTTGGCTCATTTGGGATTATTACCAGCTTGAATCTGATACACTGGGATTGAAATACCGACTGTTGCTGCGCTGAGTGGAATTTTGTTTACTATGCCCACTCTGACTTCATGAAAAAGAAGACAACGGTGAACTTAGAAACGCCGCCGTCCGTCGGATGGAACAATAAGCCATGGTTCCATGTACAGAGAACGGAGATTGGCTCATTGGATAGTGTAGCAGCTTGAAAACGATATTTCCGGATTTAAATACCGACTGTGGCTGTGATGATTTTTTTTTCTTTTCTTTCGTAACCCCTCTGACTTCCGTGAGAAAGAAGACACGTGGACCTGTAAATGCCGCCGTCATTCGGATGGAACATTAAGCCATGACACCATGTGCAAGAGCCATACTCTGTACACATTAAGAAATACGCTGGATGATCTTGATGATAAATTTCCATTTATCTCCTAAGGGCTATTCATTGGATCCTTTTCTTCTACATGGGATGAGATTGGCTCTGTCGTTAGCGCACCAGGCTGGCACTTTGTAGTTCACAGATTCCAGTTCCACCTGTGCTAATGTTGAGCTTTATCCCCACTATACCATTAATATTCCCTATATCAGAAAGGGAACAAGACTGCCTCTGTAGAACGCGACGTTAAGCGTGGTGCCGTATGCCGGAGAACTATACATTGTGCTCGTTAAAGAACAGGCAGGATGGCCTTTCAGAGAGGTTACCATCTATCTCGAAACAGCTTTCTAATGGGTCCCCTTCACCTCACATTCTCTGAGTCCTTGGGATCTTTGTGACATGGTCATTTAATCCATTGTATACAAAAACGTTCCGCTCAGAGATTAAACAACCCAACAACTTTTCCCTACTTAAATCTCAGTCCTTCAAGGTCTTTATGACTTAGTGCAAAACTAGTCAGTTGTGTGAAAACCTAATGTCAATCAGATATAGCAACCTAATCAGTGATTGACAATGACATTACAGGCACCCGTATATGTTTTTAATTTCTCATTTAATAATTCTATACTCCACAAATTAGAGAAAGTCCTTTATATGAAGCAATGCTTAAAAAGGGAGTTAACCATTAAAAATTTTCAAAACAGAATGAATCGATAACTAAGACTGAATGTGTTATATATATATAAAGAATGTGAAGTGTTTCAAATACAGTTTGGTTGTAAAATAACTTTTCCTCTTCGGAGTCTTTGGAGTGGTGACGAAAAGAGATAGAGATATGAAAATTGGTCAGTTTGATGGAATAATTGGCAGTGGCTACATATAGAGCGAACGAAGGTTGAATTATCGGTAGTATATCAGCTTGACTCTCATATTCTCAGATTCAAAGACCGACTGTGACTATGTTGAAGGCTGCTTTATTTGTTTGTTTGTTAGGGGTTCTCACAGCTAAATTTCAGACAAGAATTAAAGACTTGAATGCTATCTTTTACGACAAATTCAGTATATTTCAAATTCTGCCAAGAAAGGAAATATTACCCTTGTTCTAGGTGACTTTAATGCCGAGTTGGTACTGACCTTTGGGAAGGGGTGATAAGTCCTTTTTGTATTGGTACCTGCAATGGCAATGGACAACGTCTCCTACAAGTAAAGTAAATTTAATGGTTTGAAAATAACTAACATTTATTATAAACATCGCGACATACATATGTACATATGGGTTTCACCAGATGAGCTGCATAAGAATATGATTAACTATATACTAATTAACAGCAAATGGGCTAGTTCTGTTAAGAATACCAGATCATATAGGGGAGCTAAAATTAGATCTGACCATTACTTTGTCAAAAGGGACTTGCAACTTAAACTTAAGAAGTGTTCTGTTAAGGTTAAAAAATTTACCTTTAATACTGAAGCTCTGAAAGATCCAGTTATAGCTAAAGCTTTCCATGATAGGTTACTTAGTCATTATGACAGTCATGGTTTGCTTACTTCTGAAGTTGAAGAAGAATGGGATCGTTTTAAACAGGCTTATCTTGAAACTAACAGTAATCATTTAGGGATAAAAGGAGCATATGAGACAAAATTACTTGAGTGATAAGTCACTTCAGCTTATTTCAGGAAGAAAACGATGCCGGATTGTCTTTAATTAATAATCTAGTAGTCCTAATAGAAAGCATTACACAGAGCTTAATAAACGTGTAAAGGATGTTAGCTGCTGATAAGAATCTTTGGTTTGATGGCTTGGCTGACAAAGCCGAGGAAGCAGTTAGACGGCACAACAGCAGAGAGCTGTACCAGAAAATTAATGTTTTGTGTGGTAGAGAATGGACAAATATAAAGGGGGATTGAAGGATAAACAAGGAAGGTTATAGAAGGTGAAGATTCTGTCATGGCTAGGTGGTCTGAACATTTCAGTGATGTTCTAAACAATGTGGTTAGTTCTACTCCCATTGTTTGCAATGATGATCGATGCATTACTGGCTTTAATGTTGACCCTATAACACAGTCGGAAGTTATTATTGCTCCTTAATTTAAACTACATTAATCCTCAGGGGTAGATAAAATTACTACGGAAATGCTCAGAGCTGAGAATGTTTCGGTTACCACATTGATGACTGAAATCTTCAATATCTTTTATGATAAAGGCATGGTTCCTAAGGATTTTACCAGATATTATTATTCGTATTTTTAAAAAGGTAATCGTAGTTCTTGTCATAACTGTAGGAGTATCAGCCTACTCTCTGTTCCAGGTAAAGTTCTTTGCATGATGGTGCTTAATAGAATAAAGGATCTGGTTGACGGTCCATTGCGGGATGAGCAGTGTGGATTCAGAAGTGATAGGGGATGTGTAGATCACATATTTTCACTGAGGCATATTCTTGAAATATATTTGGGGTTTCAGAAAACATTGGTTGCTAACTTTGTAGATTTCAAAAAGGCTTTCGATTATGTTGATCGTCATAATTTGTCTCACACACGACTCAGTGTTATTATAGAGAGCTTCATTATGTTAACTAACTTGTATGGCATACCATACAAGTTAGTTAACATAATGAAAGCTCTCTATAATAACACTGAGTCGTGTGTGAGGTGTGTTATTATAGAGAGTTTCATTATGTTAACTAACTTGTATGGCATACCACACAAGTTAGTTAACATAATGAAACTCTCTATAATAACACTGAGTCGTGTGTGAGAGTTGGTAAGGCTTGTAGCAATTGATTCAGCATTGCTTCTAATGTTCGACAAGGGTGCATTTTGTCTCCTTTTCTCTTTAGTTTGGTTATTGATTACGTTATGCGAAACTTATTGCAAGGAAAAGGTTTTGGTGTTAAGTGGTCTGGAGATTTGAAATTTCTTATTTAGCTTATGCTGATGATTTAGCCCTTTTTGCTAATGATGTTTATGAGATGAACTCTTTAATTTGAGCTGTTAATGAGACTGGTAACAGAGTTGGTTTGTTTATAAACAGAGAGAAAACTAAATTGATGAATATTCATCAGGTGGGCTATGATTCAGCTAATCTGAATGGTTGCAGTCTTGAGCAGGTGTCAAGCTTAATTATCTTGGGAGCTATGTAACAGAGATTAACAGACGAATAGAGCTTGCTGCCAGGACTTTTAAGAATCTATGCAGAGTGTGGTGAAATAGGCGTATACAACTAAAGATTTAATTTAGATTGTATTATAGTTTGGTTCTTTCTAGGATTAGTTATTTTATGAAACTTGGACGCTTTGTAAACAAGATAACAGGAAACTTGATGCTTTTGATTCTAAATGCCTAAGCAGTATTTGGGGCATTAGGTGATTCAACATTGTAAGAAATTATGAGGTTAAACAAAGGAGTCAGTAACCTCCTTTAAGCAGCGTATGTGCAGAGAGAGATTCCGTTGGTTGTCCATGTTGCTCGTATGTATAATTATAGATTGGTGAATAGGGTTATGAATAGTGTGCCTAAAATGATCAGAAAGAGGGGGAGACCTAGGATGCGGTGGGCACACAATATAAAAAAAGACCTTGTTAGAATTGGTGTGCAGTTGTCAGATGCTGCAGATTGCTCAGGACAGATGTGCTTGGAGAACTAATTTGCACGGTCTGGTTGGACGTTCATAGACCATGCTGCGTGAGGATGAGGATGATGAAGAGATTTCAAATTAAGAAATTTTGCAGATGTAGAAAGTATGTTTTCTGTTATGAGTTAAATTTATAATTTGTTTCTTTTAAAGGGAATATCACGTTTAAATTTTTTTGTGTTTAAGTTGACAAAAATTATTTTATTTATAAATAAATGCCTGATGGTGTTATGTCAACTTGGCAGAAAATTGTAATAACGTACAATATTTGCAACCACCTGTGGAGGTACTGTTGTGGCTATATTTTTCATAAAATAATATGTAGGCAAAATGTAAAATAAAACTTAATTAATAGGTAACACATATGTTGAACTTTAAACCGAAATAAATTGAAGGTGTATGCAATTTAATATATATACTGTGACATAAAAATATGTCTGCCAAATGGTTTAGTGAAAAACTTTGATGCCACGTCAATGGCGCCATCCATGTCAAAGTGTTTTGCTGCAACCTGGAGAAAAAACCCTCCACAATTAGACAGCTAGCGTGGAAGGAAAAAGAGGGCTTCAGACACTTAAAATATCCATTAAAGTGTGAATCAGAATTTATTTTCTA
The DNA here is from genome assembly GCA_038380435.1 of Ryuthela nishihirai. NCBI lineage: Eukaryota > Metazoa > Arthropoda > Arachnida > Araneae > Heptathelidae > Ryuthela > Ryuthela nishihirai. The sequence goes on along the minus strand of JAWZYU010000001.1, from coordinate 15,420,962 downwards.
TTCAGAGAATTTAATGGGAATATTTTATAGCATATTGCGCAAGATCTAATTAAAAACGTTAGACCTTACTCCTATTGTCAGAAACCTCCACAATGCAGCTTGGCTTCTCGACAAGCTAATGACCACTAGAGCTTTCGCCACTAGTAGTTCGTGATCAGGAAGGTCATCTGACTCATCAAAATGAATGATTCCGAAGTGAGCATCAGTTCACTTTGAAACTGGAAAAAGGAAAACACGAACCTCAACCATGTACCTAGAATTCACAGGTGCCAGATGATATAGGAGGCATCTACACCTTCACTTACTCAGTTATCTGATACGGGTGACCCTTTAACCCAGTAAATCACACCACCCTTCAATCCAAACGACAACCATTAAGCCATTGGAAACAGCGGCTCACAGTGTGTTACAAAACATTTCTTTAATCATTTATTATATCCCTTTTTCCAGATAATTTTCGTTTCTTTAGATACATTGTATTCTTTAGTTTCTAGCATTAATGTACTATAATGTCCATAGTAAATACACAGATTACTTGTAGAGATAGTCTTCAAACATTAGTTGAAAGCTTCTGAAAAAAACTCATCACCGACATTGCGGGAGTCGAACCCACAACTCTCCAGATTCATGCCAGAGCGCGCTACCGTCACAGTACGCATCGTACAAGGAAATCTTTTCAGAATAAGACCTTATAAATCTTCCCTGAGACGTAGCTAACGCAGCGTCATCTGTATTCAAGGAGGTGCACTTTTTTCCAATCGTTGCTATCGATTTTTAGATGTTAATGAAGGAGGTCGATATCCTCCTATCCATGGGAAATATTCCACATTTCAATCTCTCTCTATCCAAAAGTGAAGAGGCTATGCAATTAAAGAGTGAACAAATTCGGGTGTCGCAAGCTAGTAAACTTAACCTACCATTGAGCAAGAAAAGGCATATGTGGAGGCAATATTCAGAACTCGCGAAAAATGGCTATCCATACTAATTTAAAAGTACAAATTTAAAATACTGAATTTGTTCACACTATGAAATTATTTTGCAACTTTTTCAGACGTGGCCCGAAGCCTGATTCCTGTTCTGCGTCCCCAGAAAACGACAGATCAGCAATTATTAGCTTGAGGAACAAAAACATGAAACAGAAATTTCAATAGAAAATCAAAGTCCTAACCAAGTAATCGAGTTATTGAATGAAAGAAGCCTATCGTCGTTAGGAGAGACGCCGCTGTGTATTCATCTTCGTTGTGGACATCAGCCTTTTTTGAGGTTCGTATGGGTGTAATTTTATATCTGGTTGTGTTGGGTTGTTTTACCTCTGAGCGGCACTTTTTTGCACACCATGGGCTAAATGGCCAGGTCACATGGACCCCGAAGGCTCAGAGAAGGTTGGGGGAGGGGACCCACTGGAACAGCTGTTGGGAGACAGATGGTAGCCTCCCGTCAAGGCCATCCAGCGTGTTCTTTAACGTGCACAGGGTATGGCTCTCCCGCACACGGGGCCACGGCTTAACGTCCCATCCGACGGACGGCGGCCTTTCCAAGCCCATCGGTGTCCCCTACTGACCGTGGGCAAGGCGGAGAATTTTGCGGAGATAAATCTCAACGCTGACCCAGCTGGGACTCGAACCTGGGAACTACAGATTACGAGCCTGGCGCGCTACCGACTGAGCCACCCCCGCCCCATTTTTATATCTGGTGAAAAAAAAAATCGTTTGAGAAATCAATTGACAAAATTCAAATATAAACACATATAGAGAACGATATTTCTATACTAGGTTCAGCGAAGAAAATTTGAATTGAAAAATTCATAAAGTACCTTTGTTATCACCCATTTTCGTTTTCTTCCCTTCGTGGGGGACATCTGTCCAAATCTTGAGGGCAGTTGGGGTTGGGTTGTTTTACCTCTGAGCGGCACTTTTTTGCACACCATGGGCTAAATGGCCAGGTCACAAGGACCCCGAAGGCTCAGAGAAGGTTGGGGGAGGGGACTCACTGGAACAGCTGTTGGGAGACAGATGGTAGCCTCCCGTCAAGGCCATCCAGCGTGTTCTTTAACGTGCACAGGGTATGGCTCTCCCGCACACGGGGCCACGGCTTAACGTCCCATCCGACGGACGCGGTCTATCCAAGCCCATCGGTGTCCCCTACTGACCGTGGGCAGGGTGGGTAAAGTAGAGGTGTAAACGCTTTACTGTAAAGGACCAAACGCTTTACTGTCAGACCATGCTACGCCACTGCTAAATGGCCAGGTCAAAAGGATTTGAAGAGTTCAGAGAAGGTCAGAAAAGGGAACCCAATGATCATATGTTAGGGGTCATATGGAAATATCCTGTTTAAGTCATCCATCTTGTTATCTAACGTGCATATATATGACTATCCTCACACGGTGCCACAGCTTGGCATCCCATCCTAGTGACAGCAGCATTTCCTAGCCCATATAGACACAATTAAATCAAGAAAGTGTACTTAACGTAATCTAAAGCAAATGGGTCTGTAAATAATAGGGAAAAAATAGGAAAATAATAGAAGAGAAACATGCACCAAGTGTATCGAAAGTGGCTTATCTTCAACAGGGGGGGAACCTCTTCTTCGATTTCTGTTTCAGTTCCAACATCAGCCTCTCTGGAGTCTCGTACGGATGCAACTTTATATCTAATAAAAAAACAAAAGTTCGTAAGAGAAATCAATTAACAAAAAATGCCCATTATGAATACATGTACAATTACATACAGACATGCATATAGAGAACGATATTTCTAAAATGGATTCATCGAAGAAAATTTGAAATTCGGATAAACCTGAAAAATTATTCAAAGAAGTACCTCTGTTGTCACCCATTTCCTCTTTCTTCCATTCGCGGGGGACATCAATCCATATCGTGAGGTCAGTGATGGATACCTGAAAGAAACGAAAAACATAAAATATTAAAGAATAGGGGAATTTATCGAAGTTCTCTGAATTTTAAAAAAGTCAGTTTTTTTTAACAAATATTAAACTATACATGCTTCATACATGCACTTTTTCTATTCAAAAATTAACAAAATGAAAAGTTCTTCTTACTAAAAAGAGTAAATCTATTAACGCATTAGATGCAGCTGATTAACTCTTATTATTATTTTTAACTGATACTAAATATCAAGAAAGATAATTCCGAAAGGACAGCTAGCGAAAAATTAAATTTCCCCAAAGAAATTTTACGCCCATAGATCAATAATGAAAAATTGGGATGGAAACTACATTTGCAAAGTATTATCAATTGTTAAATCAGTTCGAAGTCAGATATATTGGCCAAAATTTAAAGAAAACTTTTAGTTCATTTTCTCTTTCTCCCACAATGGGCTAAATGGCGAGGCCACATCACTTCTGAGGTAATGTTGAGGAAAAGAATATGTTATAGATATGTTTAAAAATCGTTTCTGTAAAAGAATGAGGAGAAAAAGTGTTATTTTACATTTGAGGTATTTTTCATAGTAAGGTCGTATAATCTTGTACTGTACCAGTTATTGTTTATTTCTAGCGTAACACATTTCATACTTGACTGTGTCCTTAGTATCGTATTCCTTGCAGAATTAATTAATGATTTCTATTATTAAGTGAAATATGGTATAATATATTCAGTCATGCAAGTCTTTTTAGTTGCTAATAACTACAGATTACGAGCCTGGCGCGCTACCGACTAAGCCACCCCCGCCCCCACCATATCGGAACTCACTATTGTCTAGCGGAAAAAAAAATTCTTAATCATTTTCGATTTGTGAAATAATTAAATTATACAATGGAAAGTGTATTTACTACAAAAATAACGTAGACACGAAGTATGCAATACGCACAAAAATGATATTACCTATCGAATAAAATGAGCAACTAATGTTTGTAAGTAAACATGACATAAAAAGTTTCGTAAAAAAAAAGTACATTTCAAATTCTTATATAAAAATAATCTTATTAATTGAGGAAATTCAGAGTTTTACTTATGCACTATTAAATTACTGTGGATAACCACAATTTCTCGAGTTCTGAGTATTGCTTTTACATAGGCCTTTTCATCTGAGTGGTATGTTTAGTTGCTGTTAACTTGTGAGACCTGATCTTATTCGGATTCCGAGTCGAGATTTTGGTGGAGTCGGATGTGCCGAAGTTGGCCGTGAATGTTTTTTGTTCTAAGCTATTAATTTTCGAGTGAAGTTTTTGATTTCATTCTACCTTTGAGCTTGGAATTTGAAAGCATAAAATGACAAAAGGGAAGAAACCCAACGTCAAACTTAAAAGGATTGATGGTATTCCCATCAAATCGAGTGACAAAGCACAAACAAATAAACTGTAAAAGCACTTAAAAAAATGGAATTAGCAAGTTTGTATAGAAGTGTATCTTCCAATGATATTAATAATGTCGAAGTGAATAATGAGATATTCCAAGATCTCTTAAAACTAAAAAAGAAAAAAAAGAAGAAGAAACACAAACAAATTAATGATAAGGAAATAATCTCCAATGAACCACAAATAAATGCTGAAAACGCAATTTTCTTCTCAGATGAAGAGGAAAATAATACTGATAGTGATAATGATAGTAATCTGCAAGAAGATGAAAATGTCTCTCCAATTATATTTTTTAACAACAATTTCAAACTAAGTGACCTTGATGACACCAAAGTTACAGAATTCTTTCTTCATCACTTCAAAAAGGAAATAAAAGACCACTTCACAAGAAAAGGGGATCTTATAATTTTCCCAGACTCAGAGAGAGACCTCCAAAAATTAATGAAAATCACTGAAATTCTGTCCACCAAAGTATTATACAGATTTCCTCAGAATGACTTTCTTTTAGGTATTCTTGAGGGTGTTAATACCAAATACTCGGACGAATTTTTGCTCCAAGAACTTGACAAATATCACATTTTTACTGTAAGAAGAATGAATCGGTTCACTCCCAATAACAAGGACTCTGTCATTGCGAAAAATACAATTGACAATGTTGTCTTCAAAATCGATGCTGACACACCTCCCAAATTTGTCTATATTGGACTTTCCAGAGTACGTGTAAAGCCATATTTTTTCCCACCTGCTTTATGTCTTAAATGCAACCGTTTTGGACATCTTGGATCAGTTTGCCGTGGGAAATTAAGATGCAAGCGCTGCTCTGGTCAGCACTACTACATAAATTGTGACTCGAAAAAGCTTTGCTGTCCAAACTGTTCTGGAGATCACCCATCAACTTTTTTTGCCTGTCCAGTCAAAAGAATTGCCTGCGGAGCAAAAAGAATTCAAGATAGACACCAGTGCACCTGGAATGCGGCATACAAACAGGCACTGCTTGAAATAAGCTCTAATTCTAACATAGTTACAACTTTGTCTGAAAGGGAAAATGAAAATATAGTGACAAAAAAAAAAGAAATTCATTGACATACACTCTTACAACGAAAATGTTAAATCCGCTACTGCAAAAGAAGTGGTGAAGAAAAAAATTGTCCCAGAGGCAATCTTAATGCCACCAACTCCAGCTCCTGTAAAAGAAAAAAACTAAATTGTCAAATACCAAAGTCAACACAGCTTCTGCTACTAAAGAAAAAAGCCTAATGGACATTCTACCTTCCAATAACCTTGAACTTAATAATTCTTATGCTCAAGTTGCCAAAAAATTCCTTCATGTTTAAAAGCCTAAAAAAAATTTTGCAATCTCCGAATAGCATCGAGGAAAATATAAAAAATGAAAACATTTCAGTAAATCTTTTCATATAATCTTTGTCGCCTCTGTAAATTTATCTGTCAAAGTGAAGATGAATACTCGGTGCTGGAGGACATCTTACTAAGCTTCAAACTATAATTCTACTAGTGATTTTGTGTTCCTCCAGTGGAACTGTAGAGGTGTCCTCTCCAAAAAAGAAGAACTTGTCCTATTAGGTAAGTATAAAAAATTAACTGTGATAGCTCTACAAGAACTCAGTACTAGAAAACATGTTAATATATCTTCTTTTATATATTACTCTAGTTTTATAAATGAGAAATCAAAAGGAGTTGGCTTTTATGTCAAGAAAAAATTAAAGCATAAAATTAAACCAATTAAATTAACTAATTTAGAATTAGATATTTTATGTCTAGAAGTTTTATTAAATGATCTTAAATTTACTTTAATAAATATTTACAATCCATGTAAAATTATAAATGAATCTATTTACTCAAATATTTTACTTCAAGTTTCTCCTCCACTCATTTTTGTGGGAGATTTTAACTCGCACCATTTTGCTTGGAACTCTTACCATATAAATCGTGCTGGCACTCATCTAAATAATTTTATTGTTAAAAATGATTTTATTATACTAAATGATAAACAATGTACTCATGAAAATATTAATAATGAAAGATCCATAATTGATCTTACCTTTTGCTCTCCTGTCCTTCATAACAAACTAATTTGGTCTCTACTTCCAGATACCAGAGGTAGTGACCACCATCCAATACTAATTTCCACCAAACCACAACACAATAGCAAAAAATTTATTAAACTAAATGATTGCTATCAATTTCACAATATTCTTATAAAAAATTCTCCTAACCCAGATACCATTAATTACAATATTTTTCTTAATCACCTTGAAAACCTTACTAAAACATGTTTCATTGAAATTATTAATAAAAATCCTAAAATTCATAAGAATATTTGGTATATGAACAAAATTACAATCATAAGGAAAAAAGCTGAAAATAAATCCAAAAGGACAGGAGATCTTCAGGATATTAATTAGTTCAAAAAGATTAAAGCTCTGGTTAGAAAGAAACTAAAAGAACTATATAGAGAAAATTGGAGATCTTTTGCAAGTTCACTATCTTCAAATGCTCCACTATCCAACATGTGGAAAGTATTTAAAAATATGTCAAACATACCTCAACAAATTACTCCTCTTGCAGAAATTGCATTAGAAAAAAATTTAACTATGGATCAAACAGCTAACTTTATGGGTTTGAAATTAAAAATTGCCAAAAAAATCACCCTCTCCCCCAGGGAAAAAAAATTGAAAAATTAGTTGATAAGACTTTTTTAAACTTTGTTTCAGGTCTCCCAATTATGGATGCAAAATGTTCAATTGAAGAGCTTAATAACGCCATTTATAGATTAAATCCAAAAGCAACTCCTGGCCCAGAAAATTTCTAAATAAAAGTCTTATTAACTTACCAAATGCTTGGAGAATCAAACTTTTGGATATTTTTAACTTTATCTGGAAAAATCATAACTTTCCACTCTCTTGGACAAAATTCTACATATTTTTCATTTTAAAATCAGGTAAATCACCCTCAGACTCCAATGCATATAGACCAATCTCTTTATTATCCAATTTTCTAAAACTCTTTGAAAAACTAGTTTTCAAAAGATTGAACTGGTTTGTTGAAAGTAAAAATTGTTTACCTCCTAACTTTTTTGGTTTCAGAAGAGGAAAATCCTCTAAAGAATGTGTAGCCTCCCTAATTACTGATATTCATATTGCAAAAAGCAAAAACCAAACTTTAGTAGCTGTATTTTTTGACTTATCATTAGCATTTGACTCAATTTGGCAAAAAGGCCTCCTTTACAAATTACTAAATTTAAATCTCAAAGGACACGCATTTCAATTTTAAATTTTATACTCACTAAAAAATATTTTCAAGTTAAAATAAATAACAATTTTTCAACCCAAATTGAAATGGCTCAGGGGGTAGCTCAGGGCTCAATTTTGAGCCCTATTCTTTTTAATATTTATTTAGCTGACCTCTTTAACAATCATGATCCTAGAATTAAATTTCCTACTTTTGCTGATGACATTGCTATCTGGAGTAGTGATAAAAATATTTATAAACTTGAAAATTATTTACAAAATCAAATTGATAAAATCCTAAACTACCGCAAAATTTGGAACCTAACAGTTAATCTAAATAAAACTGTTTGCTTACTATTTATCAAATTTAAATCTACTCCTCCTGAAATAAAATTATATATTGATAACCAACTTATTAAACAAGTCACTACAACCAAGTATCTGGGAATTAATCTTGATACTTGGCTTAATTGAAAATCTCATTTTTTCCTACAACATAGTAAAGGATGTAGATTATTAAACTTTTTCAGATGCTTATCTTCTACAAACTGTGGAACTCCACCTCATTATTTAATTACATTATATAAAAATTTAATTAGACCTAAAATTGAATATGGGCTTGAATTTACAGTGGGATCTGGAACTCACAACTTTAAAAAATTTAATACTCTACAAAATCAATACCTTAAGTCTGCTTTAGGCTTATACAAAAGAGCTTCTACCATAGCTTTAATTGAAGAAACAGCAGTGCCCCCATTTCAAATTAGAACTAAAATATTATTTTTAAAATATTTAACAAGACTCCACCTTAAATTCCCAAAACATCCTTTTATTACAAATTTTAGAGATAACTCAAAAATCTTTAAGAAATACCATTTGGTTTTAGATGATGACCCACTATTAAAATTATCTCCAATATATCCACCTCTGGGGAAACTTTCTATTACATAGCTGATTGGAGTTTTTATAAACCGTCAATTCAGGATAACTTACCAGACATTTTCTCTAAAAAATCTTTATCAGTTGATTCTTTAAATAAACTCTCAAATTCTTATTGTAAAACTAAATACAATAACTATCTTAGTATTTATAGTGATGGGTCACTACAAACTGAAGTCAATGCAGCATCTGCTACTTTCTTCATTCCCTCAATTAACTTCTCCAAAGCTCTTAAACTTCCTTCCATAATTTCAATTACACAAGCAGAAATAATAGCCATAATAGAAGCTCTTATTTATACCACTCAAACTTTTACCAACAAAAATATAGTTATTTATTCTGATTCTAAATGTGCACTTAATGTACTAAATCAAGACTTATATTACACAAATTATACTCAATTTATTCACCAAATTATCACCCTGACAGATTTCAATATCAGATATCTTAAAAATAATATAATACTACAGTGGATCCCTGCCCACTGTAATATTACAGGTAATGAAAAAGCTGATGAGCTTGCAAAGGATGCTCTTAGATTTTCAAATATTTCTCAAACATTACATTTCTACTCTCAATTTAAAAATCTAATTAATAAACATGAATTTCATTTAACAAATATTTACTTTAAAGTTAATGGTTGCTTACGAAATAATTTTAGATTTCACTTATCACCTGACATACAATACACAATTAATTTTAAACTTCCTAGAAATTTATTAAATAAAATATTCAAACTTAGGTCTGGAGCTGTCACACTTAATTCATATCTTTACTCCATCAAAAAAATAAATTCACCAAACTGTACTACTTGTCAAACACCAGAATCTATTAATCATGTATTACTTAATTGTCCAAAATATTTTATTTCCAGAACTAAATTTTTTAATGAGTTAACACTATATGATATTTACGACTTTACAATTTTAGAAAATAGGAAATATATATATAAACTAATAGGACATTTTCTTCTAGAAACTGAACTTTGGAAAAAAATATAAATAATTTTACTTATAAGATATTCCTACATATTATGTATTTTTAAATTTTTTATTATGATTTGTTTTTCTTTTAAAGGAAAACAAAAAAAGGAACTTTCATCTTTTCATATCACCTACTAAAACTTTCAACTTATTACTGAAGTATTGGGAAAATCGGAGATCGGACCTCTCAGTGAGCGTGAAGTATCAACCAACCAACCAACCTGATCTTATTCATTCTTTCGCTGCATAGCCCCGTCACTTTTCGATACAAGAGAGATTAAAATTTGGAATATTCTCCAGAGATAGGAGGATGTCCGGTTAGGAATCCTATATCTGTTGGATAGCAGGACGTAAATTGGATAGCAGCACGCATAAATTGGTCAGCAGCGTGCCAGGCTCGTAATCTACAGTTCCCAGTTATATCAGTTGGATAGTGGCGAATAATATTAAAGTGAATATTAGGTTTCAAAGGTATTTTTGTGGGCTCTATGCGCCAAACGCCCAGGTCACAAGAACCTTAATTACTAACAGCAATCCAGTGGGTAGGGGACCCACTGGATTGCTGTTAAGGAACAGAAAGAATCCTCCCGTCAAAGCCATCAGCTTGTTCTTTAATGTGCACAGGGTATGGCTCTCCTTCACACGAGGACACGGTTTAATGTCTCATTCCACTGATAGGGCGGGGTGTCTAAGTCAGTAATGCGCCAGGCTCGCAATCCGCAGTTCCAGGTTCGAGTCCCAGCTGGATCAACGTTGAAATCTATTTCCGCAAAACTCTCTGGCCTGTCCACGGTCAGTAGGGGATACCGATGGGATTCGAAAGACTTTCGTCCGTCGGATGGGACATTAGCGGTGAACCCGTGTGCGGGAAAGTTCTACTCTGTGCGCGTTAAAGAACACGCTGGTGGCCTTGAGGGGAATCTTCCATCTGTCTCCCAACTGCTGTTCAGTGGGTTCCCTCCCCCAACCTTCTCTGAGCCTTCGAGATCATTGTGACCTGTCCATTTAACCCATTGTGTGTAAAAGAATGCCACTCAGAGTTAAAACAACCCATCCCTACTGATAGTGGCCTTCCTAGCCCAAATGTGTCCCTTTTCTCACCGAGAGCAGGGTTACCGAAGGTAAATCTTAATGCTGAACAACTGGGACTCGCACATGGGAACTGCAAGTTATAAATCTAACACACTACTGGCAGAGGCAAATCCCTCCCGTTAATTGGTCTGCCCGTTCATATAAGAGAAATTAGTCGACGGCTAGAGCGACAAATGAAATGGTTCGGGTTTAAAAAAATAAATACCTCCTCAAGCAGCTGCTTGTCACAGAGATCTGACAGGAGCCTGTCAATATATATGCCATTGTAAAAGGTCTATGAGGATGGCGGGACCACAGAAGAAAAAAACGACACGAACATCCTTGCCTTACCCGGTGCTCGAACTCAGGTCCGTTAGATCAGCACAATTTAAACAACGAAAATCAAACATTAAAAAAACTTTTGTTTGTTTGAGGTGTTATGGCATAAATGCCACGTTGCGGTAAACGAGATATACAGCAAAAGAATGAATAGATAAAAGACATGCACAAAAATTTAAAGTAAGAAAAGTAGTGTTTTAACTACCTTTGTAAATCTGAGCTTTTAAATGTACTGTGATGAAAATTATTTTTGCTCACAAAAATTAGGGGATATTTCAAAAAGAATATGAAGCGATAAAAAAAGAAGCATTTGAATTGACAAATTAACAAGAACATCAGAAAAGCAAACGACAAGTCAAAGAAAGTTGTTTGATTATGCAAATGAGATGCAAACTCAATTGTCGTGATTGAGTAGCAAGTGACATATTGGTGGGGGTGAACAGAAGCATGTCAAACTGAACGAGAGTGGCACACATTGACTGTTCAGTAGGGTGTATGGTCACCCAAGACTGCCAAAACACACTGACAGCGATGGGACATGGACAGGATCAGAATATCCAGCAGTTCTTGTGGGATCCTTTGCCACTCTTGCTCCAGGGCAACCTCCAGCTCAAGAAGTGTTGTGGGAGGCATTGGACGGTTTGTCAGACGTCTTCACAGTGCATCCCAAGCATGTTCAATGGGATTCAGGTCTGGAGAACGTGAAGGCCAGTCCATGCGTTCGATTCCTGCCTCCTGAAGCATGTTGTTGACGAGATGCGCACGGTGGGGCCTTGCATTATCGTCCATGAAAAGAAAGTTGTTTCCAACTGCTCCAGCACAGAGACCACTATAGGGTGCAGGACCTGATCTCGATATCTGACAGCAGTCAGCGATCCGTTTCTGATGACGTGGAGGTCGGTACGACCACCAATGCTGATGCCAGCCTACACCATGATTCAACCACCACCTAAGGAGTCCCTTTCTCGCATGAAACCTGGATTCTCCCGTGTTCCTCGTTCACGCCAGATCAGGACACGATGATTGTCAGGCTGCAGACTGAACCGTGATTCATCAGAGAAGAGGACAGTTGACCACTCATCACGGGTCCAATGACAATGCTCATCAGCCCACCTTCTACGGGTTCTACAGTGTTCAGCAGACAACGGAATGCATACCATTGGTCTCCGGGCATGCAGTCCAACACGATGGAGTCGATTTCATATGATCTGGGTGCATATCCGTCGTCTAATGGCAGCAAGAAATTGTCCCCGCAGCTCTGTTGCATTGCTGCGCCTGTTTCTTCTTGCCAATAAGGTCAAGTAGCGATCATCTCTTGCTGTTGTGGCAGATGGGCGACCCTGCCCTCGTCTTCTTCGTACCGTGCCAGTCTCTTGAAAGCGATTCCACAGTCTGCTAATCACGCTTTTTGATGTTCCAAGTGCTGTTGCCACTGTCGTCTGTGTTTGACCAGCTTCAAGACGTCCTATGGCTCTCCAGGCTTCGCATTCGGGCAAATCGTGTTGCAGGGCTGGGAAATTGCAGGATGTGCACTTTCAAGATCAGGGAACGTGCAGATATTCCAGTACTTTCAGCCTTTTGTATAGTGCATTTTCACCAATAACATAAAAGTTGGTTTTGCATCTCATTTGCATAATCGAACAACTTTCTTTGACTTGTCGTTTGCTTTTCTGATGTTCTTGTTTAATAAAAAAAAATCGAATGCTTCTTTTTTTTATCGCTTCATATTCATTTTGAAATATCCCCTAATTTTTGTGAGCAGTGTATAGTGTACTGCTTTTTCCCATTATAAATGCAGGTAAATGCAGGTTACGTTTAGTGAAGAGTTTCCTTACTTCTTATATTGGACGTTGTAGTAATGTCACTCAAAGCAAGATAGTGAGGGATAATTTTCCATTTTTAAAACTATAAATTATAATAATATGTTTATTTGAAATCAGGAGGAAATATCATCTAGAATATTGTGTAGAAATGTATTCTGAAAATTCCATGTCTCTATTTGATCTGCGAAATATTGTTCGGAGAGATGTGTGGACGAATCAGAGATTGAGAGACGGCAGATGCTAGAGCACCACTGCTTGCTGCGCCACCTACAGCAATCGTCGTAATGCTTGTTCCCCTGTCAGCTTTGTATGGAAGCAATTGCGTTGCATCTATTGCTTGCTGTTAATTTACGTATCTGACCAATATTTGATTCTGTATTACTTTCTTCTCACTTGAACTGATTTGATCATATATTTAGATACGGCTGAAGACGTATTCCTCATGGTGAAACAGAAATTTTGAGAATACTGCACTTAACTGTACGCTAACGTTTAGATTTTGTGTACCACGATCATCGGCGACCAGTGACGTTTGGCAAGCTAACTTTGGGCCACTGGTCAGAATAACTCGTCCTCAGCCAAAAATGCACTCAACTCTATAGTCTTTCTACGATCAAATAATGGAATTCTACTATAGCGTTACGACAGATGAACGTGCTGAAGTGAGTTTATGAAAAACGTGACATGAACGCTTGCCTATGCTTCTGCGAGAGATTTATATAACAAACGAATTGGAACATAGAACCGATCTGAAATATAAGAATGATAGAATTGTAATGTTGGAGTTGTGGATATGTGAAAGAGGACGGAGTTAGTCTCAGTATATACGCGATAAGCGTTTGAAAAGAAGAAATATTTATTAGTGTGAAATCTAATGAGTTAACACAGATAACTAGAATGATTTGTGCTTTAAGTGATGGATAAAAAAGGACATTGACTTTAACTAATTAAGAGGTAAACGTTGATTAATTGAGTAGACAGAACTAGTTTAGACTGTTCTTTAGGAAAAGATTATTACTTTATGTACGACAGTATTTAACTTGTTTATAAGTAATTTCATCCATGCTTTTGTAATAAGTAGAATTGTTTTGTAATTTGTATTGTAAAATACCTCTTACTTATACCCACGCTCAGTGCTGATACATTTTAAAATTGCAACAATGGTGTTTTCGTAGTTTTTCTATCATAACAACTGGTTGTTCGGGGAGCAAATTACTGTCTTGAAATGGAAAAAAATAACAGAACTCAGTTTCTGTGTATTTTTTAATTCTTGAAAATAATTCTCGCCGATTGTTGGTTTTGCGGATTCGACAATTTGCGGGAAGGCTGTCCCCAGTGGGATGGGACTTTGAGCAGTAGCCCCATGTGCAGGAGAGCCATACCCTGTGCACGTTACGGAACTCGCTAAATTAACAGTCTTTGAATAAATTTTCAGTAGCATTTGTGTAGGGTAATCATCAAAATTTGAATCAGATTTAGTATTAGCTGCTGTCCCGTGGCCGAGTGGTTAGCGCGCTTAGCTACTGATCTACGGGACCTGGGTTCGAGCCCAGGGTAAGACATGGATGTTCGTGTTGTCTTTCTCCTAAGGTCCTGCCATCCTCTCAGATCTTCTACTGTGGCATATAAACTGACAGGCTCTTGTCAGACCTCTGTGGCAACCAGCTGCTTGAGGGGATATTTATTTTTTATTTTAAATTTACTTTGTGTTTTAGAAAGTATGTTTCTCTGTCTGACGACGATCGTCATCGAAAACTTAAGAGGTGAGAACACCAAATTCTGTATCAGTTACCTCTTATTATAACTCAAACGAAAAAGGTGTTTGGCCGTATCAATTCTTCCTCATTAGCCCATAAAAAAGTTTCATTGGTGATCCTCTTAAGCGATGACAGATGGGGTTAACAAATTCGGTGTAAATCGTGATGGTTGTGACGCAGTCGGTAGGGCTTGAGGGGGTATTTATTTATTTTTTTTAAGCTTGAACCATTTCACTTGTCGCTCTAGTCGTCGACCAATTTCGCTTATATGAACAGGCAGACCAATTAACGGGAGGGATTTGCCTCTGCCAGTAGTGTGTTAGATTTATAACTTGCAGTTCCCATGTGCGAGTCCCAGTTGTTCAGCATTGAGATTTATCTTCGCTAACACTGTTCTCGGTAAGAAAAGGGACACATTTGGGCTAGGAAGGTCACCCTCAGTAGGGATTTGTTGTTTTAACTCTGAGCGGCATTCTTTTACACACAATGGGCTAAATGGACAGGTCACAATGATCTCGAAGGCTCAGAGAAGGTTGGGGGAGGGAACCCACTGAACAGCAGGACACAGATGGGAGACAGATGGAAGCCTCCCGTCAAGACCAACAGCGTGTTCTTTAATGTGCACAGAGTATAACTCTCCCGCACACGGGGTCACGGCTTAATGTCCCATCCGACGGACGAAAGTCTTTCGAATCCCATCGGTATCCCCTACTGACCGTGGACAGGCCAGAGAGTTTTGCGGAGATAGATTTCAACGCTGATCCAGCTGGGACTCGAACCTGGAACTGCGGATTGCGAGCCTGGAGCTCTACTGACTGAGCCACCCTGCCCTATCAGTGGAATGAGACATTAAGCCGTGTCCTCGTGTGAAGGAGAGCCATACCGTGTGCACATTAAAGAACAAGCTGATGGCTTTGACGGGAGGATTCTTTCTGTTCCTTAACAGCAATCCAGTGGGTCTCTTGCCCACTGGATTGCTGTTAGTAATTAAGGTTCTTGTGACCTGGGCGTTTGGTGCAATGAGCCCACAAAAATACCTATGAAACCTAATATTCACTTTAATATTATTCGCCACTATCCAACTGATATAACTGAGAACTGTAGATTACGAGCCTGGCGCGCTGCTGACCAATTTATACGCACTGCTATCCAATTTACGTCCTGCTATCCAACAGATATAGGATTCCTAACCGGACATCCTCCTATCTCTGGAGAATATTCCAAATTTTAATCTCTCTTATATCGAAAAGTGACGGGGCTATACAGCGAAAGAGTGAATAAGATCAGTTCTCGCAAGTTAACAGCAACTAAACATACAACTCAGAGGAAAAGGCCTATATGAAATCAATACTCAACTCGAGAAATTATAGTTATCCACTGTAATTTAATAGTGCATAAGTAAAACTCTGAATTTCCTCACTCTGTAAGGTTATTTTTATATAAGAATTTGAAATGCACTTTTTTTTACGAAACTTTTCATGTCATGTTTACTTACAAAACACTATTTGTGCATTTTATTCTATAGGAAATGTCATTTTTGTGCATACTGTACTGTATACTTCGTGTCTACGTTATTTTTGTAGTAAATACATTTTACATATTTATAATTTAATTATTTCATAAATTGAAAATGATTAAGATTTTTTTTTGCCGCTAGACACTAGTGAGTTCCGATATGGTGTGAATATTGTTATTGGTTGTTTTATTGTTGAAAACAATGACATTCTTGACATTTGAAATTGTCGGTAGTAATATGCGTAACGGATATGAAGTGATTAATGATTTTCCCGCAGCAAATAGCAAATAAGTTTTTGCTTTGGGAACAATTATATTGTTATGTATTGAAAGAGATGAAAGTTTAGCGTGAGTTCATAAATTGCACATATGTATACCGCTAAAGTAGGAATGATGTAATTTTTAGAATGACACAATATTATTAAAAATTAATCAATTTTATCTAAACATAAGTACTTCTATAAGTAAACATAAGTATTCTATTCCTCTTAGCATAAAGACAAATCATTTTGTATTGAATCTCATTTGCGACATTAAATAACCTTAATGTAACTTTATACCCTATACGTATGAAACGTTTAACATTGATCTCGTCTGACAGAGGATCCAATAACAAACTTTACCGTTGATTCTTTTTTCTCTACCGGGACCAGGCTTCATCTTAAATCAAATAAGAGCAGTCATTTTTACATAGCATTACACAACACTAATTTTTATACGCTCTCTCTTTCTTCCTTTTACTATTCCACTATCTCTTTGATTTCTTTTAGACTTCTTACTATTTTCAAAGCATTCTCGTTCTAAACAGTTTATAACGATAATCGTCACGCTAAGTATATACGAGCATTCATAATACACCTGTCACATGCCATTGTAGCGCTTTCATCTGTTTTAACAATATCATCAATGCTCATTATTTAGATCAGTCATGCACATATCCGGTCCTTTCAACAATTTTTTTCGGCCCGAATGAAAATTCGAAAATATATTTTTTTTTTAAATCTGGTTCTACTAAATTGAATGGTGTTTTAATTAGTCGAAAATTCGAATAATATCATACAACTAGGTACAAAGTCATTGAAGTCGTTCAATGAACGTTCAACAATTCGTGTTAAGGATATGTCGCATCTTTCACATATTGCTTCGGCAAATTAACTTAGTTTTATTGTTAAAACAAACTTTATAACAATATTTAATTTTATTTTACTCATTATTTATACCCATATATATCACAACTATTACGTAATAAAGAAAGTTGAACATTTTTCTTTGTTATATCGCATCCCCTCTGTCGTGGTAAGGGAACGATACAGATTTTTATTTCGTCACATGAAATTTGATATCCTGCTTGAACTGTGCCAAATGTGGTGATCGCTGGTAATGCAACGACTGAATTTCTTCTTCTAATCAATGAAATCACGTATAATTACGTATGCTGCTGAGCAGAACTGCGCCGAATGTCGTGTTGCTACTCCGATGACATAAATGTCGCTCTTTAACATAGGAGATAGTTTAGCCCCTTACTTAGATTCACCATTGCTTAGATGAAATAACAGGTTCGCGGGTGTTACATCCGCACCGACGTATACCTCACACTTGCTGCACCAAGTGATGAATGTCCAACAATTCACGCACGAGAGTTGTATAGGGACGACAGAGTTTATTCACACTATGTACAATCACGTGCTGGGGATGCGCTCGACTCCGTAGGCCTTTGCTGCCAACAATTCAGCAATGAGGTGGAGAACCGCACTTTGCAGATTCTCCCTTTACCGACCTCAAAGTCGGCGAAAGTATATTTCATCCTCGCCTACTATCAGGTTCACACTAAGAACCGAACATTGATTCTCACATAGAATCGAATCCTCTCCTTAAGGGTTTTGTTTGAGTGAGAGCGGCGTCCCTTGACGCGTGTTCAAACGTCCTTCCCTGTTTGACAATGACGCTAAGACTGCTGTTTATTATTACCCGGCTCGCACCCGAGGCTATTGTTTTTTCGACTTGTCATCCTGTGCAGGCCCAAAAACAGTAATTTAATAGTGCATAAGTAAAACTCTGAATTGTCTCACTTAATAAGATTATTTTTATATAAGAATCTGAAATGTACTTTTTTTTTTACGAAACTTTTTATGTAATGTTTACTTACAAACACTATTTGCTCATTTTTTTCGATAGGTAATATTATTTTTGTGCGTATTGCATACTTCGTGTCTACGTTATTTTTGTAGTAAATACACTTTCCATTTTTAATTTAATTATTTCATAAATCGAAAATGATTAAGAATTTTTTTGCCGCTAGACAATAGTGAGTTCCGATATGGTGTGAATATTGTTATTGGTTGTTCTATTGTTGAAAACAATGACATTCTTGACATTTGAAATTGTCGGTAGTAATATGCGTAACGGATATAAAGTGATTAATGATTTTCCCCGCAGCAAACAACAAAAAAATTTTTGCTTTGGGGAGAATTATATCATCAATGCTCATTATTTATATCAGTCATGCACATATCCGTTTCTTTCAACAATTATTTTCGGCCTGAGTGAAAATTCGAAACATACATTTTTTTTTATTTTAAATCTGGCTCTACTAAATTGAATGGTGTTTTAATTAGTCGAAAATTCGAATAATATCACAAAACTTGTTACAAAGTCATTGAAGTCGTCCATTGAACGTTCAGCAATTCATGTTAAGGATATGTCGTATCTTTCCCATAAATGCTTCGGCAAATTAACTTAGTTTTATTGTTAAAACAAACTTTATATTAATATTTAATTTTATTTTACTTTTTATTTATACCCATACATATCACAAGTATAATGTAATAAAGAAAGTTAAACATTTTTGTTCGTTATATCGCATCCCCTCTGTCGTGTTAAGGGAACGACACAGATTTTTATTTCGTCACATCAAATTAGTAGTAATGCAATGACTCCCTTTCTTCTTCTAATCAATGAAATCACGTATAATTACGTATGCTGCTGAGCAGAACTGCGCCGAATGTCGTGTTGCTACTCCGATTACATTAATGTCGCTCTTTAGCAGAGGAGATAGTTTAGCCCCTTACTTAGATTCACCATTGCTTAGATGAAATAACAGGTTCGCGGGTGTTACATCCGCACCGACGTATACCTCAGACTTGCTGCACCAAGTGATGAATGTCCAACAATTCATGCACGAGAGTTGTATAAGGACGACAGAGTTTATTCACACTATGTACAATCACGTGCTGGGGATGCGCTCGACTCCGTCGGCCTTTGCTGCCAACAATTCAGCAATGAGGTGGAGAACCGCACTTTGCAGATTCTCCCTTTACCGACCTCAAAGTCAGCGAAAGGATATTTAATCCTCGCCTACTATCAGGTTCACACTAAGAACCGAACATTGATTCTCACATAGATCGAACCCTCTCCTTAAGGGTTTTGTTTGAGTGAGAGCGGCGTCCCTTGACGTGTGTTCATGCGTCCTTCCTGTTTGACAATGACGCTAAGACTGCTGTT
Organism: Ryuthela nishihirai; assembly: GCA_038380435.1. Taxonomy (NCBI): domain Eukaryota; kingdom Metazoa; phylum Arthropoda; class Arachnida; order Araneae; family Heptathelidae; genus Ryuthela; species Ryuthela nishihirai. The sequence continues at coordinate 15,401,472 of JAWZYU010000001.1, read as the reverse complement.
TATTATTACCCGTCTCGTCTCCAGCGCTCCGCTCGCACCCGAGGCTATTGTAAATGGTCGTAAAAGGTTTTTCGACTTGTCAGCCTGTGCAGTCCGCCAGCCGAGGCCCAAAAACAACAGCGCGTTAGTCACATCCTGACAACAGTACTTCCAAAAACACACTTAATGCATATAAATATTTGCAACAATAAAAATACAACAATAAATAAAAATAAATACAGACATGACACCCTCTCAACTATTACCGCAGATCAAACATAATGGAACCATTCCATTTGATATCAAGCAGAGCATATCAGGCGACCTTCGCGGACTCTATTGGGAAGCTATATGTGTGAGATTATGTTTCATATGAACATCGGAATGGTAGTTGCTTTTGTATAAGCAACTGCCATTCCGATGTTTTTGCCATTCCGCAACTACCATTCCGGTTTTTTAAAAAGTTATGGCAATTTAAAAGTGGCCACTCGAAAATGATGGTTAAAATAGTATTCTTAATATTTTCAAGATTATTTATTCAAATTTTTTTACTTAAGAGATTACTTAAGAGTATCTGACACATACATATGTGTGAAAATCATTTACATCTTTTATCGTTAATAGAAAATTTATGAATAATTGTCAAAATAAGGTTGAAATTTGAATTTTACTTGAATTCTTGTTTACGTTAGAATTTCAAATCTGTCCACACTTTAAAAATTATTAACTCTTCGGGAGTAAACGTAGTCATATCTTATCCGTAATTAACCGGGATTGCTATACGCTAAAAGTGTCCCTACGCAATCTATGTAATGGTTTAGCATGGAGGTGTGATATTAATACTAATGGATGGGGTGCAATTTTAGCGTTAAATGATCCCCAAATAATAAAAGTCACTGTGACAAGATATAGTGCACAAGTGATGAAATTGAGAATAAAAAGAAAACGTCACAGATATCACAGATATACATTACAAATAGAGATAAATATCAGCAACTAAAAAGACTTGCATGACTGCATATATTACAAAATATTTCACTTAATAATCCAAATCATTAATTAATTCTGCAAGGAATACGATACTAAGGACACAGTCAAGTATGAAATGAATTACTCTAGAAATAAACAATAACTGGTACAGTACGAGATTACAGGACCTTACTATGAAAAATACCTCAAATGTAAAAATAACAACGCCTTTTCTCCTCCTTCTTTTACAGAAACGGGCATCTATTTCACCTTTTATGTCATTATTTTGATTAGCAAGTTCACCAATTTCATCTCTTATATCAGTCATCAGCTTTACTAACTCATCCATGCTTCTAGTAAAAGACATTCAATAAATTATCCACACTCTTGGCACCAATTGTTACAAATTAAAATGAATGAACACTGAGCGTGGGTATAAGTAATTATATTTTATAATACAAATTACAAAACAGTTCAATTTATTACAAAAGCATGGATGAAATTACTTATAAACAAACTAAATACTATCGTATATAAAGTAATAATCTTTTCCTACAGAACATTTAAAACTAGCTCTGTCTATTCAGTTAATCAACGTTTTCCTCTTAATTTTTATAGTCAATGTCCTTCTTTTTATCCCTCACTTCAGGCGCAAGCCTTCCTAATTTTTTTTTGTGTAACTCATTAGGTTTTACTCTAATAGAACTGGGGCGGGGGTGGCTCAGTCGGTAGCGCGCCAGGCTCGTAATCTGTAGTTCCCAGATTAGAGTCCCAGCTGGGTCAGCGTTGAGATTTATCTCCGCAAAATTCCCTGCCCACGGTCAGTAGGGGACACCGATGGTCTTGGAAAGGCCGCCGTCCGTCGGATGGGACGTTAAGCCGTGGCCCCGTGTGCGGGAGAGCCATACCCTGTGCACGTTAAAGAACACGCTGGATGGCCTTGACGGGAGGCTACCATCTGTCTCCCAACAGCTGTTCCAGTGGGTCCCCTCCCCCAACCTTCTCTGAGCCTTCGGGGTCCATGTGACCTGGCCATTTAGCCCATGGTGTGCAAAAAAAGTGCCGCTCAGAGGTAAAACAACAACTTTAATAGAACTAATCAACCTCCCGCGCACTCACCATATAAAATATTTCTTCTTTTCAAACACTTATTGCGTGTATACTGAGACTAACTACGTCCTCTTTCACATATCCACAACACCCGACATTGCAATTCTATCTTTTTTTTAGATCGGTTCTATGTTCCGATTCTGTGGGTAAAATAAATCTCTCGCAGAAGCATATACGAGCGTTCATGTCACGTTTATCATAAACTCACTGCAGCACGTTCATCTGTCGTAACAATATTCAAAAAACAGTAGATAAGAAATTTTTAACACTACTATATTATGCCTGGATTTACTTTAATAAACAGCATGTTTTGTGTAGCTGGGGAGGTAATTTATAAAATTTATTTATGATACATAAAAAAATATTTAAGTTAGTGTTCAATGTTAATTTTTGTACTTTAGACCCATCTACTTTATTTCATTTTCATCATATCAGAAATATTTATATATACAAAATTCTATTGTCTTTATATAAAAATAAGGAATGGGTAGAGAGTAAACGCTTTGAATGCAGTTTACGAGTGAAAGGAGTAATGTTTGAAATACCGTTGGCAAAGAAGAATATTATCCAGAGGCATTTCGCTTATTTGGCACCATAGGTTTGCAATTCTTTATCACTGGATATGAGAAATGAAAACGAATTTACTGTCTTCAAAAAGAAATTACATACACATATATTAACTGTTATGAATCTGGCTTTACGGTCAATCGTTTAAATCTTTTTATTTATTATTATTGATGCATCAAGTTATATTAAGAATTGATTTTTATTCCCATTATTGGTTGCCTAGAGTTTTAAAATGATGTTGGTAATTATAACGAAGTCTGGATGGGCAGTTTAGCCCCTTGGTTTCGGCATGTAATAACTAAAATTATGGGTGTGGTTTTTATTTCTGTTGGTTTTGTGTATTTGTGTTTCCTCCATTGTTATTGTTACATGTGTGAAAATTTGTGATATATATTATATGAGTATGGATTATGGGTGGAAATAAATGCTACTACTACTACTTATTGCGATTATTTTTGGTGCGGCAATGCCCCGGGTGGTCTAATGGAAGAGCCGCCTGGCTGTTTCACCACAGGAGAGACACTTGTTTTGCAAAATGAGCTAAATGGTGACGTCAGAAAGGGCTTCAAGAGCTGCAAACTGCAAATGGTAGATCCTCTGGACAGCTTAGGAGATTAGTGAAAGCTTCCCATTAAGGCCTCAAGCGTGTTCTTTAATGTACACAGGATAAGACTAAAGCTTAACGTCTTTTCTGAATAGGTGGCTCAACTTAGAATAATAGGGGCTCGAATCAGAAAATTTTCCGTTGCAAAAATGTGCATTACTGAATGAACAACATATCTCCTTGGATCAACAAAATATATTTAACAACTATATCCAAGTTGGCTTCTACAAAATATGTTGTCCAATTCATTAGATTACAGTCAATTGGTATGGAAAGTGATTGGCGGTGGACTGAAAAGCCTATAATGATTCTTCAGCAGTAGTTCTTGCAGAAAACATTTATGTGGACCAATTAAAATTTTCTTATGAAAACACGATTTTTTTAACGAGAACAGTGTGACATAACTTTTAATGACATAAAGAGCATAAATTAATAATGAAGCATAATAAAAAATTAAGCATTGCAATATATATTTTTTTTTTATTTTTTACTCTCTATTCCTTTTCCTTACATTCGGACCCCTTTTTTCCGATCATGCCTGGTTTAAGTTCTTAGGACAGACTGGTTATTTTAACTGGATTTAGAGTTTTTACGAATATAATCATTAGTCATTTTTTTCGAGGTTCTATAAAATCGGATTTTTGTTTACCTCTTTTTTACTAATGTGTTTTAACTTTGTTATCTCTTTATTTAAACTTTATTTTTCATTTATTTAATTACATCAACATACATTCTAGGCCATCATACAGAAAAGTCACCCCCAATCATCATGAGTGTTGAAAGTATTTTCTTCACTTGAAGCTGTGTTCCTCTCATTTCGTGTTATATTTCCACCAGAACTTTTGGCAGCAATCCATTCTTCAAACCATGGGATGTCTTATAGTATTTTTAATAATTACTCTAATTTTGATATACAATGATATTCTTTTGAAATTATTCAATTGTATGGCACTAGTACACAAAAGTATAAAAAATCATTTATTGATGCTTAGGTAGATTGAACTGTTTGTGGATTGACCGAAATTTTAGATTTAGGGCTTTCCTATCTCCTTATTCTGTTTGCATATTATTCTTCATTTTTTTCAAATAATTTAAGACATATACTTTGATGTAGGAGTTCTTAACTAGGAGTGCGAGATGAACATTTCGGAATCGGATTTTTTTCATTTAATTATTTTCAAAAATAAACCAAACAATGAGATTTGTACGAGGAGATGAGAAAAAAATGATGGGATGGCGAGGCTTGCATACATCGCTGCGAGAAGTGCGGGGCCTGAAAAAAGGTAAGAACCTCTGCTCTAATGTCTGTAAAAGAGATAAAAATCGTTTGAAAATTAAAGACTATCTTCCTAGAATAGCACATTGATTACCACGTCTATTTCGACAAGTGTTTTCGCATTCTAGGTAGTTAAGTACACACATAGATAAGAATGTATTGTACAAAAATTCTTAAATATATGCTACCACTCATAAACATATGCGAAATAATCAATTTTTCGGAATTAAACTAAGGAAGAAAAACTACGTTACTTATAAAATCTGAAAGGACTCAGACTGTAAAATATTTCCTAGGCAAGCCCAAGCGACCATTGTCTCCCAACAGCTGTTCCAGTAGGTTCCATCTCCCAACCTTCTCTGAGTCCTTCGGGGTTCATGTGACCTGGCCATTTAGCCCATGGTGTATAAAAAAAAGTGCATTTTTACCGCTCAGAGGTAAAACAACCCAACAACAACTGAGTTAATTTGCGCAAATTGACAATTGCATAAGCCAAGACATACGAGGTCGTCTACTTCACTACGATTACAATTTAAGCAGATGATTATATTTCACTTACTAGGCTTCAGAAACACTTGGAAGACTAAATGATAAATTTAATACAAGATGTTTTTATCATCATGATGGGAGATATATATGTAGCAAAATTGTTTTAATAAATAGCAGAGTACAAGTAAACACATTCGATGCTTTCTTGGCAACTCTGCTTTAATCAGTGTTTGCAGGGGGATTATAGCATGTATTTCAATGATATAGGGTACGGTACCCAAGTAAATAATTATAGCTTATAAAATGAAAACACCGTAACACATCGAGCTAAAGAAGAAACTGCAGAAATTAAATATTAGCAAAGTTTACTATTAAATGAAACAAGAACTAAAAATAATATTATGAACTTTCGCGAAGTTCTTGGCTTAATCAAATGAAATCCATGTCATGGCTTTCACTCGAAAAAAATGAGTCCAGGAAGAACTATTTGTTTTCCTCTTGGTGCATAATATTTGTTTATAGCACTCAGGGAGTGTGTCACAACTACGTTTTATACACTCCCTCGTGTGAAATCATAACTATACTCTAACGACAAAGCCATGCACTGATTATGGTAATAATCGTATCTCGTCTCCATTAATCAGTCGTCTAGTTATTGAAGGAGTTCAATAACTAGTGGATTTGTAATGAAAAATCCACTACTTATTTATTGAGTTATCAGACTAGCATAGGACGCCATCATCTGAATGGTACAATTTGTTTATTTCAGTAACAACAAAATTATGTCCTTTTTTTAATTTCAAGAAATTGCCAATATCCATGGGGAAAAATTACTTTCTTTTCAAAGTACTCTCTCTCTCCTGACAATCGGAAGCAAACTTTTAAAAGAATATGGATTGTGAGGAAATACACTACATTACCAAATGTGTTGTTAATGTAGTGTATTACCTCACAATGCATTGGGATACCTCCACGTTATGTGAATGGAAAACCAAAAATTCAAAACTCCAACCATTGAAAATAAACTTCCTTGCATAATGAATTTCCTTGCATAATGAATAATGAATGAATGCATAGAACACTGTTGTAGGAAATAAAATGTACATTTCAATCAAATTGAATGATATTTCGAGTGTATGAAATATTCTTTTAATATTTATTGAGTTATCGAAGCTGAAATATTTCACAGAAAATGCTGCTGTCATGCTTATTCTAAACACTCTTTCGAAACTGATGCAAAGTCGAAATCATTACCCAAAATTCTAAAATTGCATTTATTTAGTAAAGGATTTGTTATAATTTTAGATAAACTCTTACAAGATGAACTCTTACAAAAATGTTCCCACCTCTAAGCATTTCAGTGGTGATTTCATCCACCCCTATGAATTTATGCAGTTTAAATTTAAAGAGAGTCAAAGTGACTTCAGAATGTGATATAGAGCCATCATTAAAGCCAGTAATGCATCTATCCTCATTACAAACAATGGGAGTAGAAATATCACATATTTAAAACTTCTCTGAAATGCTCAGCCCACCAAGCCATCACAGAATCCTCACCTTCAACCACTCCCAAACTCGTTGTAATCGAATTCATTTGATTTTTTATCCTCTGCATAAAATCTGAAATAGATGTAACACAATAAACAATTTATTTTCGATCATGATAGTTTCTTAAAACCAAGTGGTGAACTTTCTAGGATGAGGATCTGATGTTAATTTATTGTGTTGTCTTTCAACTGAGTTGGGTTGGGTTGTTTTACCTCTGAGCGGCACTTTTTTGTACACCATGGGCTAAATGGCCAGGTCACATGGACCCCGAAGGCTCAGAGAAGGTTGGGGGAGGGGACCCACTGGAACAGCTGTTGAGAGACAGATGTTGGGAGACAGATGGTAATCTCCCGTCAAGGCCATCCAGTGTGTTCTTTAACATGCACAGGGTATGGCTCTCCCGCACACGGGGCCACGGCTTAACGTCCCATCCGACGTACGGCGGCCTTTCCAAGCCCATCGGTGTCCCCTACTGACCGTGGGCAGGGCCGGGAATTTTGCGGAGCTTTCGAATGAGGTCACACCTTCTCTGTGACTTATTACAGTGGCAAGTTTTTGTCAGACCTCTGTAGAAATCAGCTGCTTGAGGGAATAATTTATTTTCAATTCTATAAAAGAGATTGCACTCTTTATTTCAAGCAGAAATCCCCTTATTTTAAATTAGAAACATATAACGACAGTTGGTTCAAAATTAATACAACAGATGGCGGCACTTATAAGAAAATTGTTCTGCTGTTATTCCTCAAGTTTATTCACATAAATTTAGGTTACAAATAACATACGAGTTTCATACAATAGTGTGGATGGTGCAGCTATACAAGGGCCCTGAATTCAAGGAGGCTCAAGAAATAAAAACAGGAAAGTTTATTTTTTTTAATTGAACGATAACTGACAGCAAATATATTTTTACACGTCAATTTTCAAAGCAAAGGAAACATTCGCAAAAAAAAAACGAGTAAATTTACATTTCCGCTGTGCAAAAAAAAAATATCAAAGATCGATTAAGTAGCGTAGATGCTGTCCCTAAAACAGGATTCCAGAAAAAAAATGCAAACAGATATTTTCTCACAGTTTTCTCCTAGACTAGGAGTTCTCAACATTTTTTTGGGGTACGCCGTAAGAGCTCAAAAGTCGCTAGATATATGTTATACATATACTTTATTTTATTCCCATTGTTATACTATAACTATAGCTTTATCTATCTATACAAGGGGTACGCCAATTACATACACATTTCCAGGGGGTACGTGAAGCATAAAAGGTTGAGAACCACTGGTCTAGATACTACGAAACATTTTGCAATCAGTAAGATGCTGTCTCTAAATTTCTGCAATCTCCAGATGTTGAGCTTCCAAATCCTCCCAATTGCTACACACTGCAGTAGAAAGCTTGAAGTAATCGAGGATCAATTTTAATAAATGTGCAGAAAGTATGGCATTAATGTGGGATGCAGTACTAAGATTTCAGACTTCTCATCTGACTATAATCAAATATATGGATTGTGAGCTACGTGCGTACCAGAGGCTTAAGAATGAACAAAAGGGGCGTCAAAATCGAGGCAGTCAACGTTATTTTCGACAGAGCCATTTATGACACTAAAACTGTGTTTTAAGTGTATAAATGAGATCGTTGATAACTTCGTCGCTCTACATCCGAAAACCTTTAAAGAAGTAACTGATGGGGGTGAATGAAGCTGCAGAGTTTACCAGCAGGGAATATAAATCCGATTTAACACCGTTATTTGGTGCTCAGCATCTTCATTTAAGACGAGCTTTAAACAGAAAACAGCAAAAATTCTAATGGAAATGGCTAATTTATTGATTATTCAAAACTACTCTCTTATTTCATATTTTCCAGACGTGTAACGGCTCCCTCGTTTCATTTTTAACGCCATCGGTAACTGCGGCAACGTTGGAAAGCTCATTTTCAAATTTAAAAATGATAAAAAGTATCTCAGAAGTAAAACGACAGAGGAAAGTTTATCAAGACTTGCCTTTTTATAAAAAATGAATGAACCTGAAAATTTACATATTAAGAAGATTGTTAAAACATTTGCAGAAATGAAAGTAAAGAATGTCAAAATTTAGGCTGAGCTAATAAAATTTAAATTTGTGTGTTCAAAATTATTTCAATTTGTAAGTATTTATGTAAATTTTCCAAAGGTTTTGATCAAAATATTCTATAAGACTACAGGTTGCCTCCTGTGAAATGTTTGTAGGCTGTAATATTGAGATTCCGTGAAAGTGCATATGGATAGTGACCTATGTGACAACCAGAGGTTTTTAAGTGGAGAAAATTGCTTTGGATAGGAGGTACTTAGTATTTCCTTCTGGAGAGATATCATGGAATTCAACAATGACTTTTTGAAAGCTTTAATGCAACTGATGGTGTGCATTAAGGGTTGTAAATAGTATATTTGTCGTGAATATACTCTTCTGATTTGCACATAATGCTGTGGAATATTTTTTATCAGGAAACTAGCAGTTGTTTATTCAGAGTTATCTTCATTTAATAAGTTAGCAAACACTTCCAAACAAATTTTATTTTCTTTGCGTACATAAAATATTATTCTGCATATTATTAATATATATGTTTGCGAGTATGAAAATTATATCTGTATTGTTTTAATGTAGGGAGTGAATACAGTTTTAATACAGTCGTGAATGATCAATGGTTAATTAGGCTAAATAAGCTAAATTAAATGGTCAATTTTGTTCAATATATTAAATTTTGTGGTTAAAAAGCTAAATTCTAGGAAAATCGTCCAATTATTCGTTTACAGATTTAAATGAGAATCTTTAGAAATATACAAAGGTTGATTAATTCACCAATGCCCGTTTTCCTAATTAATTTTTAAAACGTGAATAAACAAATAAACTAATATATAATAATTCTAAAAATGGAATTTTAAAACGCTGAATAATACAAGTGTACCATAAAGAAACGTTGCACCAGGGCCAAGCTGATTGTAATACGTCCCTGGCAAAAAAAACGTAGTGTAAACATAGTGAAAATTATATTTAGAGCTAAAGAAGAGTCTGTTTCATGCGGAAGTGACCATGGACGTCGATGGGGAAGTGGAACAAGAACGGAAGTTGTCCCTTCTGGAAAATTCGCTCGTAAAATGCTTTATCTTGGATAACACAGGTGTACCAAAAATTAAGTCGTTTATCCTACACCAAACGTAATCTTGTAATTTTTAAGTTTTTTTTATGAATGATATAAAAAAAAATAATAAATACTCTCCTCAAGAAGCTGTTTGCCACAGAGGTCTTACAGAGGCCTGTCATTTAAATGGGGTCATATATGAAATTCTGTAAAGAAGGCCAGACCACAACAAGAAGACAACACAAACATGTATGCCTTACTCGGGGCTCGAACCCTGATCCCTTTGACCATAACATTTATTTATTAGGGGAAAAATACTTTTTACCTGTACTTTTCATTAATTTTTATTTATTTTTTTTTGTTTTGTGTCGGAAGCTATTCCCTGGTCGAGTAGTTAGCACGCTTGGCTATTCATCAAAGGGACCTGATTTTCGAGCCCCGGGTGAGGCATGGCTGTTTGTGTGGTTTTTTCTACTGAGTTTCGCCATCCTCACAGATCTTCTACTGTAGCGTATTAAAAATACAGGATCCTGTCACACCTCTGTGGCAAGCAGCTGCTTGAGGGATTATATTTTCATTTCATTTTTTGTATTTGAAAAAACGGACAGGTATACCGGGATTGAAAGATAAGCATTGAAGGTGAGGATTCTGTCATGGCTAGGTGGACTGACCATTTCAGAGATATTTTAAACAATGTGGTTAGTTCCACTCCCATTGTTTGTAATGATGACAGACGCATTACTGGCTTTAATTTTGACTCTATGTCACAGTCTGAAATTATTTTGGCTCTTTCTAGACTTAAACTACATAATCTCCAGGAGTATGTACTACAAAAATGCTTAGAGCTGGGAATGTTTCTGTTACCACATGGCTGACCTGAAATTTTGAATATGTTTTAAGATAAAGGCATTGTTTCTAAGGATTTTACAAAGTCTCTTATTATCCCTATTTTTTAAAAAAACGGTGATCTCAGTTCTTGTCATAACTAAATGGGTATCCGCCTGTTTTCTGCATTGGATGATTGTCTGCAATATTATTCTTGCAATACTGTGCTTAATAGAATTAAGAATCTGGTTTCTGACAATTGCAAGATGAGCAATGTGGATTCAAAAGCGGTAGGGATGTATAGATCAAATTTTTTCACTTAGACTGATTCTTGAAAAATGTTTATAATTTTGAAAAACTTTGGTTACTGGCTTTGTTGATTTTTAAAAGGCTTTTGACTCTGTTCATCGCCATAATTTGTGGTTGATTGTGAGATTGCATTGGCTACCAGACAAGTTAGTGAACATAATGAAAGCTCTCTATAATAACACTGATTCTTGTTTGAGAGTTGGTAAGGCTTGTAGCAACTGCTTTAGCATTGCTTCTGGTGTTTGACAAAGGGACATTTTGACTCCTTTTCTCTTTAGTTCCGTTATTCATTATGTAATGGGAAATTCACTACAAGGGAAAGATTTCGACCTTAAATGGTATGGAGATACGAAATGTTTGATTTGGACTATGCTGATGATTTTGCCCTTTTGGCATATGATACTGATGAGATGAACTCTTTCGTTCGAGCTGTTGATGAAACTGGTAGTAGAGCAGGTTTGGATATAAACAGAGAGAAAACTAAGGTGATGAAAATTGGTCAGGCAGGCTGTGATTCGGTTAATCTGAATTTTTGCAATCTTGAGCAGGTGTCTCAGTTTAATTATCTTGGGAGCTATGTAACAGACACTGGTGATGTACGGATGAGATAAATAGAAGAATAAGTATTGCTGCTGGGACTATTAATAATCTATGTAAAGTGTGTAAACATAAGCGTCAACACCTTAAGACTAAAATTAGGCTGTAGAATAGTTTGGTTCTTTCTAAGGTTAATAATTTCTAAGGTTTGGTTCTTTCTAAGGTAATATTTCTAGCGAAACATGGACCCTTTGTAAGCATGATAACAAGAAACTTTATGCCTTTGATTCTAGATACTTACGCAGTACATTGGGCATTAGGTGGTTTGACTTTGTAAGTAATGATGAGTTTAGAAGAGGAGTCATAAACCTCCTTTGAGCAATATTTTGTGCAGAGAACACTATGTTGATTTAGCCATATTGCCCGTATGCATAGCTACAGATTACCAAACAGAGTTATGAACATGTGCCTAAAGATTTCACGAAAAGGGAGAGATCTAGTTTGCGATGGGCAGACAATGTCAAATAGCATCTTGCTAGAAATGGTATACACTGTCCAAATGCAGCAACTTTAGCTCAAAACCGACTGTCTAGAGAGGAGCCAACGTAGCCCATGGTTGCATGGAGATTTTTGTATATAGTGCTGATAGTAACTTTCAAAAGAGATATTATCTTGTTGAAGTGAACTGAAGAGAAAAGACTGAAAGATTAGTATGGCCTACTGATCTGGACAATTATAGCTACTTTCATTTTTTTTTCTACCTTGCTGAGGAGGGGTCAGCCACATAGGGTTTTGGCATTGACCTTATAAACTTACTGAACGGGATTGATCCTCTGAGCTTGATCATAGATCCTGAATTTGTGCACTGGTGGGCTTCTGTGGAGATAGTATCTTACGCTGTGTTTTTTATTTGTTTGTGGGTTAATAGTCCCAAGTGCATAGATTTACAGAATATGTTTTATCAGCTGGTGGATAATCCTGAGTAAAGGTCATCTCAGGCACCTGAAGTCTTGCTTCTACTGGCAACGTAAAATTCTACATTGGAGAAAGTCTTTCAGTATAGATGGCTTCAGCCTTTGGTGGTGGGGGAACCGGTCTTTTCCCCATGCCTGCGATTAGGGAGTTGTTTGATATTGTCGCTATTTCCTCTCTCAATAAACATAGTTTCTTTAAACATCCCACTAACCATTTTCTCTCCGTAGGTAGTTGAAATGTGAAAACTCTGCACTATTTATTCTCTTGATATCCTCATACAAGAATTCCACCGTTTTAATTTAAATATTCTGGGCTTGCAAGAGACCAGATGGACAGATAAAGGTCAGATTTTTAAAAATAATCTGAAATTTCTTTTTTCAGGGAGGGATGATAATAAGCATCACCAAGACGTAGGTCTGCTTCTCAGCAGACACGCCAGTGATGCTCTCCTATTATATGAATGCATTTATGAAGGTTTCTTACAGCAAAATTTCATACAAGCATTAAAGACTTGAATGTGATCTGCTGTTATGCCCCCACTGAGGATGCCTATGAGGATGAGAAGGATAGGTTTTACGAACAACTTCAGGATATTTTGAATTCTGTCAAGAAAGGATGTTCTATGAGACTTCAGTGCCAAAGTTATACTGACTCTGACCTTTTCATAAGCCCGTTTGGTATTGGTACCTGCAATGGCAATGGGCAAACTCTCCTACAAGTAAGTAAACTTAATGGTTTGAGAATAACTAAAACTTATTACAAACACCGCAACATACATAAATACACATGGGTTTCAACAGATGGGCTGCATTATAATATAATAAATAATGTATTAATTAAGAGCAAATGGGCTAGTTCTGTTACTAATAGTAGGTCATATAGAGGAGCTGAAATTGGATCTGACCATTACTTGTTAAAAGTGTCTTGCAACTTAAACTTAAGAAGTGTTGTGTTAAGGTAAAAAAATACCTTTAATTCTGAAGCTCTGAAAGACACAGTTATAGGTAAAGCTTACCATGATACGTTACTTGGTCATTATGACAGTCGTAGTTTGCTTACTGCTGAAGTTCAGGAAGAATGGAACCGTTTTAAACAGGCCTTTTTGGAAACTAACAGTACTCTTTTAGGAAAAAAGGGGCAGAGGATGCAGACGTATTTGAGTGATAAGGTACTTGAGCTTATTTCAAAAAGAAAGAACTGCAGGAATGTCCTTAGTCAATACCCTACTAGTCCTAATAGAAAGCACTATAGAGAGCTTAAAAAACGTGTAAAGGATCAGTTATCTGCTGATAAGAATCTTTGGCTTGATGACTTTTCTGACAAAGCCGAGGAAACAGTTATATAGCACAACAGCAGAGAGCTGTACTAGAGAGTTAATGTTTTGTGTGGTAGAAAACGGACAGGTATACATGGATTGAAGGATAAGGATTGTCAGTTAAAGGTAAGGTTAGAGAAGGTGAGGATTCTGTCACGACTAGGTAGTTTGTACATTTCAGTGATGTTCTGAACAATGTGGTTAGTTCTACTCCCATTGTTTGTAATGATGATCGATGCATTACTGACTTTAATGTTGGCACTATAACACAGTCTGAAGTTGAATAGTGAAATAGGCTTATCAAATTTATAATGGACATTAATGAAAATAATATTTGTAATATAGTTGATAATCTCCAGGAACTAATTAACTTTTTCTCAGGAAATATATCAAATATGTTAAATGTCATCCATGATAACATTAGAATTATTAGAAGTAATTTTCAACAAATTCAGATTATTTTATCAGAAGTAAATTATATCGTAGATATTATTTTAACTGAAATATGGATATGTGATTTTGAAATTAATAATTGTAAAATTGATGGCTATAATATTTTCTGAAATACTCGACACTGCAATAAATCAGGAGGTATTATATTATACACTGCTCGACATTGAAAGTGCCCCAGTCAGAAGGACATGTTGTATAACCATGCAAATAGAAGGGTGGGTGTGCGCAGTTGAGATATGCAATTGATGATAATCCGGAGCCAATGACGTGTGTGGCTCAAGAGATAAAAGGTGCAAGAAGGAACAGGGATGGTATTGTGTTTATGCAGGTGGAAGTCGTGCGAACGGTTGAGATTAGATGTTTCCACTTGGAAATTGTTCAGCGAAGTTCGAAAATGCCTGGTACAAGCTGTAGGCAATGTTTATCGCCATTTGGATGCTTTTGAGACAGGAAGAATTATAGGCCTATATGAAGCTTGATGGACTACATGTTGTGTCACTGCCTATGTTCATTGGGATGCACGAAATACTGGATGCTGTTGGCAACAGTGGCGAAATAAAGGTTCTAGCGTGCATTGCAGAGGGAGTGGCGCCGTCCGATAGACGTCAGCACGACTTAGGCGCATTTTTCGACATGTTCGTTCTTTACCACAGAGCACTGCAGGCGATATTCGACAGGCTGTGTCAGCAGCCATGGACGTCCCCATAACAACTCAAACAGTAAACCGGAGGTTGCATGATACACCCCTGTAAACCATCGCAGCGCTCGTCTGACTTGGTGCTGAAGTCGTGCGAATTGGGGTCACGAATGGAACATTGTTGTGTTTAGTGATGAATTTCATTTTCATCTGAGTGCTGATGACGTGAATGGCGATAACCTGGTGAGAGGACGGATCCAGCTTTTGTTCGCGACTGGCACACCGCCGTCAGTCAGGCATAATGGTATGGGATGCTATTGGATATGACAGCAAGTCACCTCTTGTACGCATCACGGGAACACTGACAGCTGCATGGTACATCAGCGCTGTTCTCCAGCCCATTTTGTTACCAATCCTGGGAGGCATGCAGTAGCCCATTTTCCAGCATGACAATGTACACACTTTTAGGGTCTCCAGACAAAGTTTTCAAAATGTTCAAGTATTGCCTTGGCCAGCACGATTTCCAGATTTATCCCCAATAGAAAATCTGTGGGACCACAGTGAATGACGTGTGCAATCCTCTCACCAGCCATCGTGGAATTTCGATTAATTATGGGAGTAAATGAACGCTGCTTGGTGTGCAATCCCTCAGGACCATATCCGTCGACTGTATTACTCCACGCCACGCCGTATTGCTGCCTGTATTGCCGTTCACGGTGGTGAAACCACCTACTGAGGCAGTCACATTGTGCTGCATTATCTCATCTTCTAACCGCTGTAACTGGCTGCAAATTAATCATAGTATGCCAATATATATTGCTGTGTGTATGCTACATTTCACCCCTTTCCTCTCACTCCTTCTGGGCGGGGTAATTTCAATGTCGTGTAGTGTATTTTAAAGAAAATACACACTTAGAGGAATGTATACAATGTCGACATTTTCTAACTGCAGAGGTTTAACATGTGTATGATAAATTAAATGATATTTGCATAATTTCTTCATAAAGATCACACAAATATAATATTAATGAATTTATAAATGAATTGGATAATTATCTTGAGAAAATATTCAATGTATTTGATAGGTGATATGAATTTAGATACGAACATGTTAAATAATCAAAATTTCAAAATATTAGCATTATGTCATCTTATGGTTTTAGTTCATATATAAATGATTTTACAAGAGTAAGCAACCAGTTTTATGTAAAATACCATTTGTATGTATGACACCAGTTGTATAGTATGACAACCAGTTGTACAGATCATATTTCTATTAGAAATATAGATTATAAATTTGTAAATATAATATATAATTTATCAAACTTTTTAATATTTTGTGCATCAATGCACAAAATATTAAAAAGAAGGTAAATCAATTTAAAATTAAAACTAAGATAAACTATTTTAATTTCGAACAAAAAATGAAGAAATATAAGTCAGACAATGCTATTTATAAAGAAATAAATATAAATTTTGTTTATAAAGATTTCGTCAATATGGTACAAATGGCAATTGAAAATAGTAAATTTATTACTAAGGTTTCTGATTCTAAAATTAATAATAAAAATCTGAAAAATAACTAGATTAAACAAAGTATTAAAATAGTATTAATAAAAAGGAAAATATATAAAAAAAGCCGAAAAATACCCTTTAGTTGTTTCATATAAAATTGAATATAAAATATATAAGAAAAGCCTTAAACAAATTATAAAATCTGCTAAACAAAATTGTTATCAAAACTTTTTGATAACTGCAATAATGATCGTAGACAGCAATGGAAATTAGTTAATGAAATTACAGGGACTGCAATAGTACATAATATTTATCCTAATGAAAAAGAAACTACATAATGTTAAATGAATTTAATGAAAATTTTATTAATGTTGCAAATGAAAAATATATATTTTCCGAAATAAATCATAGATCAATAGAATTTTTAAATGTACAGAGCATGCCGTTGAAATCAATGTATTTTGAACCAAGTGATAACGATGAAGTTTTAAATATGATATCAAATTTGAATAACAAAAAAGCAATAGGTTATGATAGTATATATGTATATATGTTGAAAATTATATCTAAATATAAATTGGATTTAATTGTTTACATAATAAACTTATCAATTGAAATAGGGAATTTCATTGAAGATTTAAAAAAAATCAATAATTCGACCTATTTTTAAAGGTGTTGATAAGAATGATTATATTAATTATAGATCAATAGAAATTTTACCATTATTTTCGAAAGTCATTGAAAAAAATTGTAAAAAAAATAATTTTAAGTTGCTTAAATAATTCACAATTCTTTGCCAATAATCAGTATGGATTTCGCGAAAAAAGAAATACTGGACATTCAATTCAAAACTTTATGAATTACTTTATAAAGAAATAAACAATAATTAAAAAGTTTTAACAATTTTTCTTGATATTAAAAAAGCTTTTGATTCTATAAATCATGAAATACTTTAAAAAAATATATATTATTATGGATTTAGAGGATTGGCTTATAATTGACTAAAGTCTTATATTGAAAATAAATAGCAATATGTATTAATTGATGACACTTCTTATATTAAACGCGGTGTTCCACAAGGATCAATTAATTGTTCCTTGTTTTTCAAATGATTTTTTAAACTAAAAACTAAAGCGAATATTGTTTCTTTTGCTGTTTTCACAACTTTGATATTTGAAGCAGAAAACTCCGATATATGTGAAATAATATTAACTCAGATTTAAAGATTATTCGTGATTGGTTTAGGAAGAATGAATTAGAGTTGAATGTAAAGAAAACCAAATATAAACTTATATCATTTAACATAATGAATTTTATTTTACCAAATTTCGTAATACAATTTCACAACATTAATTGTGATAATTAATATTTATAATTGTGAAATTATCAATAAAACTGAAAGTTATAATTATTTGGTTTAAACGATTGATACTAATTTGAAATGGAAAGCGCATATTTATAACACAGGTAAAAAATTAAATAAAATTTTGCATAAATTTAATATTTAAAAATTTTTTGTAGAGATCAACTTCCTTCGTTGTCTTTATTTTGTATGGGTACAATCGACTTTATTATATGTACTTTATTGTTGGTGAGGGGATATATAAATCTAATTTGTAACCTTTATGTTTTGCACAAAGTTGACTAATCCGGAATTTATCGCAAAATAATTATTCTGACATAAATTCTTTATATCACATTAATAAATTATCACCTTTAAGAAAATTATACATATATATACAGGGTGATTCAAAAGGTCTTAGACAAACTGTAAAGGTAGGTCAAGAATACAAAAACAAACCATTTTTACATAGGAACATATAGCCGCAAACGCCACCCGAGTGTGCTGGAGAGAGTTATATGCCAGAAATTGAGTTCGGCTGCGCGAGTCATCGTCATTCCAGTCGTTGACGTTAAGGGAGTAGGATGCATCTTTACAGTAATACTGAGATGGCAGATATGCACTTAGCTTATGGGGCAGCGAATGGAAACGGGTGAGCCGTGGTGCGATTGTATGGTTAACGGTTCCCAAACAGACGCGTGGCTCATCATCAAACGTTTGCGCGTTTGCACCACAGATTGTGTGAAACTGGATCATTCGAAGTAAATAACAATTTGTAGTCGGGCGAGACTGAACGATGCGTTCCTATCATGGAAGTCTTACATGAAAATGAACGTAATCCAAGTACAAGTACACGAGGTATTTCGCATCACTTTCGTGTACCTCAACCCAGCGTGTGGCGAGTATTACATGAGGAGTTGTTACACCCTTTTCACATGCAACGGATCCAGTCATTGGAAGAAGGAAATGACCACTCGTGTCCGGAATTCGCACGTTGGTTTTTGCAAAAATTTGTCTCACAGCCGGAATTTCCAGCGTTGGTTCTCTTCATCGATGAAGTTACCTTCTTACGTGAGGGTGTATTTAATGTTCATAATTTGCATGTGTGTGCACATGGCAACCCACGAGCTACACGTCCCCGTGCTGCACAACAACTATTCACCATAAACGTTTGGGAGGGTATTGTTGGAGACTGTTTGATTGGGTCATACATTCTTCCATCATGACTAGACGGTGTTGTTATCGGATATTCCTGGAGGAGGTCTTGCCGGAACTACTGCATAATGTTCTTGTATCTGTGCGCCGACGCATGCGGTTTCAGCACGATGGGGAGCCAGCACATTTCACCTTGATTTTGCGCTATTTTTCAACAGCGCCTTTCCTGCGCGATGGTGTGGCGGTTCCACTTAAATCTACCTGTGTTAGGTTAAGAATTTGGGTTCTTGGCTGTCTTGATCCTGGAGTCATTGCTCTGCAAATGTCTGAAATTTCTAAGGGCACTGCCGTCGCCTAGTTTATGAATGGTATATTGCGTTTTCGATCGAGCGTTGTGAATGGAATAGTACATTGTCAGTGCGATAAGTTACGAATGGATTGACGTTTCAGCAACTTTCATTTTGTCTGCTTTTAACTAGTTTACTAAGGTGTTCGAAAAGTTCTTGATCTGTGTCTGTAGATTTGCACTCATTCCTCCGAAGTTAGCGAGCTACGATTACTTTGAAAACTTGTCTAAACTTTTCATTACATGTTAAAACAAAGGCCATATAATCATTTCACTCTTTGCTGGAGGAGCGTAAATGTCGGTCTGCAAAATCTGTGAGCTGCTGCTATGGAGCCTACTAAAGACGGGGAAAGATTTTACATTTTCACAAGGATGCAGTTTGAGGATGACGCAAAAAAATTCATGCTGATTCATGCTGATTCATGGAGATTCATGCTGATTTATCATTATTCATGCTAATATATGACGGTCATACCTGTTCATATGGCACTGTTACGGGATGGATGCACAAATTCTAAGAAGGACGGCAGAGCTTTGAAAACCTCCCTTGCGCAGGAAGATTGAAGGAGACCGTGAACGACAGTACCATCGGTGCTGTCCATTACCGTTCAGGAAATGCATTTAGATATCAGTGAGACGTTTGGAAATGTGGAAAAAATGATTCATGGTCATTTAACGTTCCGAAAGATCTGTGCCAAATGGGCACCCCACAAACTGACAGAACAGCAAAAGAGGGCTAAAGTCGACTCTTGCAAGGAGATGCTGGCAATGTTTGAACCTAGTGGCCCTAAACGGTTAACAAACATTGTCAAAGGTGATGGATGACACATGATGTTATTACTATACAACTCACAGAAAGATCTAAAACTATGATAAAACTATGTTTGGGTTGCGGAAGATGAACCTCGTCCCCAAATCCTCTGAAAAGACTTTCGCTCCAGAAAGAGGGTGTTTACAATTTTTCTTTCAGGTCCCTGCAAAAAATGACTGCAAATGGCCAGTACTACAATATTGTTTTGCCCAAAATGGTTAAGAAAATGAAGAAGCAGCATCCAACAACAGGCGTGTCAAGGGTTCTCCTTCTTCATGACAATGCCAGTGCTCACAAAACTCCTCAAGTTACGGACTATCAGGAGCAGGAAAAATCAAACCGCTACCCCACCCTACATATTCTCTAGATCTTGCGCCATGCGAGTTTTAGTTCTTTCCAAAAATTGAAAAGAAAACTTGCTAGGAAGCTTTTTTCAAGGGTGCGAAATCCAGAGTTGCGGAGTATTCTCCAAAAGAAGAATTCCAAACGTTACAGAATTGGCGTAGACGTGTGAAACTTTGTTAGATACTGGAGGGAAGTACAGTGGACCCCCGATATAACGCGCATGTCGGGCGGGAAACAACACCCGGTTATAAGGTGAACCGCGTTATACCGAGCGGCGCGGTGGCGACACAATAAATTTACTCAGAACGATTTGAGCTACATACTGAAACATCCCATCAACTATATATATTATGTATTTTGATAAAAAAAACAATTTATTTATTAAGTGTTTTATTAAAATTCACATAACATAGTTATACATCTTAATAAGTACATATATTTATTATTTTATTTACGTACATAAGGTACGCTTGAAAATATGTAAAAACAAACACTATCTATAACTTATCGCGAACATCGCCCGCGCTATAACCGAGTGCGCGGTATAGCGAGCAGCTCTATAACGAAGGTCCACTGTATTTGAAGGACAGTTAAAGTTTTGTTTAGGTTTGGGTTTTATTCTGCCGATGGATGTCAATAATGTTTCGAATAAAAAAGACAGTTGAAAGTCAATGCGGGACTCGGAATATTAGTATGGAAAACTGAACAGTCCAACAGAAATCGAGACATGTGACAACCTTGGACCCATCCCAGTGATAAGTGGATCATGAAACAAGATGTCTGTATTTGTTGTACACAGCTAGCAATGAGTTGTGGGTCTCTTATACTCTTTCTACAAAATGAGAGATTTATCAATAGAGTTGGAAGGATTACTGTCGCTCTTTGAGAGTTCGTTTCAAACTGCGTCAATGTCAATTATTCGACCGAGCAAATTGGGAACATACCTAAATTAATAAACTGTCTAATTCAAATTCACGTAAATCATAAACGCTGAAATCGAGAACTATTTATACTCAGTGCAATACAAATGATTGTATACAATACAATAATGCAATGCAATCTTGATTTCATTTAGTATACACTGCACGCCTTATTTTAAGAAGAACAGGGTTTAAAAGATACAATAATATATTTTAACCCTGTCTGAAAGCAACTGATCGAAAGTTCCTGTCTAATAAGAATATTTCCCACTTGACTAATTTTGTTAATATGTTCCTATATAGCGGATTAAAAAGTTTTATTTTTTTATATACTATTGAAATCAAAACTTTAATTATAGTTGACTGTTGTGTTATAGCGCTTAATTTCCTTACCAAAATTTATTTAGTCATAATCATAAAAAAACTAATATAGCCAAAATCTTTATTTTATATTTAACTATGTTACGTATTCAAGAATAACAAAAAAAAAAAACAGCAAAAACTGGGAATAAAAATATATGGATATTTTACATGCGTTATTAAATTTTGTACTTAAAGTATTTACATTGTTTTTAAAATGGGGTGCCAAGGGAGGAATACTTATTTAAATCCGACCTTTGTCAGATTATCGAAGAATAGAGAAGAAATATAAAGTTCTGCGTTCAACCACTACATTCCGCCAAGTCTTGGCTTTCATTTATTTTAGTGTAGTAAGAAAAATACCACACATCATAACTATAAGAGACTGGCAGAAAAATATATTTATTTGCGTGAGAAATATTCATTACATTTACTTTAATGAAAGATAAAAGAACATAAAATTAATCTGTGAATCGAAACTTCTGTTCAATTCGTCCAGAGAATTTTAACACGCTATTATCCATTCGTAGCGATGGTAACCCTAGAAGTGCGTGACTTTTTCTGCTATGAATCAGGTGCCTGAGAATCATTTCACTTGCTCTAGTTAGTAATTTCAGCAGCACTAACGTCTCCAAAGGCTCAGGGCACGCTTTTTAAAACCGATCAAATTGCATTTCAAATCATTTTTCTTTTCGGCTCTGTAGACTTCTTTTTCTAGGTGCACGCCAAATTTCTTGTTTATTGTTCAGCATCATTAAATGCGATCGGTAAATGAAAGAAAGATTTTAAAAACGTGAAATATCTATATTAGATCACGGTTTATTAACCTGAGGTTCGGTTTAATGATATTTGAGAAAATTATAATGCAGAAATGATGAAAACTAATTACGTGTAGAAAATTAATATAAAACATTTTTTGGTAAAAATTTCTGTTTGAACACATAAATTAAGTATTCACATTGTGATTTTAATAACATCCTTATTCAAAAGATCTGATTCAATAAAATCTGTATATATATATATAACAATCGCAGTTATTAACAAGTTACGTTATTTATCGTAATTATCCTCGAGGTTCCCGTTGAATTCCAAAGAGCCATTTTTTAGATTATATTTCTATTGTAATAGATTACATACACGTACTGGACAGAAAAATGGAAACAGTTCCATGTTACTGTCGTACTCTAAATTTTGCAATCCCGAGTTCGACGTAACTATCTGTCGTCATTTTCTTCCAGCCACCCGACTTTCCCTCAATAAGACGACTAGAAAAAACAACTTCAGCTACCATATTGAGGACAACGGACCATCTGGGCCTTTGCACACGGCGACCCCGTCCAAGAAAAGAGTAAACAAGGCCATAAAAAGGGGAAACGGAGTTTTTCGAATACGCGCAGCAATGGTCACCAAGATGATCACCAAGGATGACTAAGGATCACGCCAGAGACTGGGGACGTCCAATAAAAATCGGACCGCGCCAACGAACTTTGGCCACCGCTGTCACAGGACGAACTCTGCTTCCAATGAGAGATGACCGCGAGGGCCATTTTTTTAATTCAACAAGTGTGACAAAGGGAGAAGAGAAGTGTGTGTGCTACAGTGCGGGCGTGCAACACGACGTGAGCTCTGAGCACCAAGAGACAATAGACCCCTGGAGATAGAAGGAAAAACAGCTAAGTCACGGCCGAAGATGCTGTAGGCCGAGACAGATGACTAGGAAAGAAAGGGTGAAGAAAGAGCGTACTCCACCCTCTGGATGCAGCCGTCTTGCAAAATCTCACAAGCCGTCGTCGAGACCCCTTCGCGGAGAGAAAAGATCAGCGAGGAGCAGGCAACAATGCAGAATACAGCGAGCGATCCAGGCCCTGGAGCGACCTGTGTGTAGGGTGAAACGAAGCCCCCTGTCCAGCAACTTGCCAGAGCCACCCACCGGTGCCTCCAGCCTTGTCAATAGCGGACTTAGGAGGTGTTTTCACCAAAGAACTATTCGTGATACTAATGGAGTCTGAACGACAACTCCCAGAGCGCAGAGGATCTCTCCTTGGCCAAGCCTCAGCATAACAGACAAGAAAGAGCCCAACGATGGAGCAAACTAAGCTAAAAGGTCAGCAGCCGTTTTTCTGAGATTCTTTAGTTTCTACCTCTACCGTAATAGTCCCTGATTGTCCCCCTTTTCTCTCTGCGTCTCCCAGAATATTTCGCCAATAAGGTCCAGTTGCCTGGCGTGTACTATAGTATTGAAATTGTGATCCAACCCCAGATAATCGGTCGTGTATTTTCTGAATAATAATTTATGTTTGTCATGTACCTTCCTGTACGTATAAGTGTTTATTGATGAGAAGGAAAGCTTCCCCCGCAAACAGCATAGAAAACACAACGAAATCATCAGCCAGATTTGGGGGCCTGACCTATCGGTTGCTCCTAGTTCTTACCCCCCCATCAACTAGATCTGGTGGGGTGTAGAACATTACCTCAATAAAATAATCTCATTTGGAGCTCAATAATTTGTTCTCAAAGATTTTCAACGAAAAATATGTTTAAAGATAAATTAAAGATCTCAGTCAAATCGATATAAATCTGATTTTAAACCATGCTTGTGCAGTATTCAGAGTTATGATCCCTGGCATATTAACAATCTACAAAACATTGAGCCCAAAATTTAACTAAAAGATTAAAACAAGTTAAGAGTCACATTTCACTCTAGTAGAATACCGGGTGCTTTGCAGCCGTACTCTTAACCTGTTTTAATTAAATTTTGGGTCAATGTCTTGCCTGTTAAATATTTCAGCTTTCGTAACTCTTTGAATACTGGACAAATAGTGTTTAAAATCGAGATTTAGATAGATTTAATTGAGATCTTTAATTTATCCAGACATATTGTTTCATTAAAAATTATATTGAAGAAGTTTTTGAGCTCTGAATGGGGTTTTCTATTGAGAATAACATGGACCTGTTTACACTTTTGTGTCCAATACCTGTACATTATAACAAAAAATGGAAGTTTCGAACCTGATATTTTTACACCTTTTACACAAAAAATCGTTTTAGATTCCCCGATTTAAAGTAGAAACTTAATTGGGTTAAAGAGCCAAAAAACGCCGGGTAAATCTGCTAGTATTATCAATGACAGTCTTGAAGTAGTCATGGGCTGCAGAAATCTAAGTGAACAATTTTGTTTACAATTATATTTATCCTGAGCAATAGTTGCTGCATCCGATCATTGAAGGACAGTTGAAGTTCCGCTTGATATTGGCCTCCCACCTTTTCCTTGCCCTTTCCTCGCTTTCTGTCGTGCCTTTAAGCACAATTTTTGAAATATATTCGTTCCCTGCATAAAGGTTATTTCAGATTCCGATTGATAAAAACTGGGATATTTTAGTGTGTCCAGGTTGCAGAAAGTTGAAACTGGGAACAGTTTATTATATACCGAATTCAGTTTACTGAAACTAGCACATTTCTCGTGGGAAGTGCAACCTACAGAACACTTAACTAAATTTAACAAAGGCAATTGTACAAAGGGGCAATAGGCGTGCCGCATGTAGAGTGGACAATTCGTAGTAGGTAGGAGGAGAAATAATTAGTCCACTCTAAATCCGTTGAGTGCGGATTTCATGCTATTCTGCATAGATTAACGTAAGTCTATGCCTCACAGAGGTGTGGCTTCTATTGTTGCTGGGAGATTTAATAGAGAAACAAAAATGCGTCATTCATGGCTGCACTCAGATGTACTTAAGAAGGGGAGGATCCATGCAAGTGAGATAGGAGGAAGTCTGTCCCGCAACTGCTTCGAAAGAGAGGAGATGAAACTAAAATATTCCTTTAAAAGTCTGTTAGGTACACTTCAGACTACGTAGGAAAACCTTTTAATCCACACACTGTGGACCCCCCCCCCCCTCTACGGCAATAGGGATATTAGCAGGCCCAATACTGATGATTAATTTATTTATCTCTCTCCCCTTTATTTTTTAGTGGCGCATTTTAAAAAATATGTAGGGGGACGACGTTTAGTTTTCCAAAAGAATAAAAACAGTTAATAAGTAAATATATTTCGAAAAGCCAATATGTAAATAAAAACCAGTCGTGAATTTTGCATAACCCTTAGGAGTAGCTAAAGACTTCAAATTAGAGTTAAATTTTTTAAACCTTACTTACATCTGAAAAAAAATGTTGAGAAGTATGAATTTGGGTTAAATAATCCCTCCCCTTTATAAATATACCCCTGCCTTTTTAAGGGCCTGGAGTTTAATAGCCGAGCAGTGTTAGTGTGTTTGGTGACTGGGAAAAGGAGCCAGGGTTTAAATTCCTCGATGATTGACATGGCATGGATTTTTGCGCTGTCTTTCTGTGGTTTACATTCTTCATGGAGATAAATGTTTCTATGTCCTATTATATTCACAGTGCTCCATGGCAAGTTACTGCCTGAGGAGAAATTCAATCAAGCATTTCTACTCGGAACTTTTTCAGCCGGAATTTGATTTTGCATTTGCATTTCCAGCGAGGCCTTATAAGTTGTCTTTATAATCTCTTCGTCAAGATCATGCCTAAAAAATTTTCTTTGGTGTCGAAAAACGTGTTTCAAGACAAATTTTTTATATAGGGTTTAACTACGAATGATTGATATTTTTACTGTACGTTTTAATTGCATTGGCGCAATGTTGTGGCAAATTTTGTGATTGTGAAAATATTTGAATTATGTATATAGCTATATAAAACTCAAATATTGGCCACAACATTGCTTCAATACACACAACGCCCTATACCACAATTGATAAAGAAGTAGATGAAAATGTCAGTCACATAGGTTACAAAAATCATGTGTGTATGAAAAAAATGGTTTCTATCTTAGTTTATAGAATTATAATGTGAAGTATAAGGAACTTGATTCACTGACGAAGAAGAATTGCCTATCCATCTCTTTTACACACAAACCCAAATCTACAGCATGTAATAAAAGTACGATTTCAAAGACATTTTTGCCGTTAATTATTGTTAGTATTAATATTCTTATTCTAATTTTAATCGATTGATTCATGAATTTGTACAAGAAATTGACTCTATGCAAAGTAGTTTTATAGTGGTTGGAATTCCTCCCACCAGATGGTAGCACATCACGGGAATTTGAAAAATATGCGATTTCCTTTCAATACCGTTTCTTTGCGGGAACGTATTGTCTCTGAGATCATACATCTCGTAATCATCCTAATTTATATACTTTCGAAAGGGTAAAATATTAATAAAAACAAATTTAAAGCTTATTTTTAATGTGAACGCTAATAGCATTCATTTTCAGCGGAAAAGAGAAGGGTAGAAAATGCGTTTCCTCTGAAAACTTCCTTTTCCTCATTTTTTTTTCTGCTGCAAATATTTCTAAGATCAGAAATATATTCGAATTATTCTTATAGTTTAAAAAATTTAAAATCTTTTAGACGTTCTATCTGATGCGGCAATATGAGTGAAACTTATCTCTTTAATATGACACTAAAAGCTCTAAGGGAGGAGAGACCTTAACAACAAAAATTCAGCGGAAAAATCTATTACTTATAGCAGTGGTTCTCAACCTTTTATGCTTCACATACCCCCTGGAAATGTGTATGTAATTGACGTACTCCTTGTATAGATAGATAAAACCATAGTTATAGTATAACAATGGGAGTAAAATAAAACTTATATGTATAACATGTATCTAGTGACTTTTCAGTTCTCACGGCATAGCCCAAAAGGTTTTACCGCGTACTCCACGTTGAGAACCTATAGATTATAGTATTCTTACGAAATTCATTTGTTAATAAGATATCACTATATCTCTAGTTTTTCAAACTTTTTCCGATAGTGGAACACTTTGCAATTCAAATTCAAATTTGTTTTCATAAACTGTTTTCTATAACTATTTTATATAAAAAACCTACTAAGCCGAAGCTTATCAGAGAGAATGCATATGGTTTTTGACAAATATGATCTAGATTACATCAATATCGTTACATAAAATGAAGGAAAAAAAAGTATAAATAAAAGAGAAAACCAATAAAATGATAAATGATTCCTTATAAAAATATCACTTTTTCATCAACTACTGAAATTATTTTTCTTTAACATCATAAATTTTACTTACTTTAACAATATCTCTAGGAAGCAAGATAAATAGGTAGGGAATTTGATATTATTTGAAATTTCTTCCGTAATTATTATAAAATTTTGGTTGTTTCAAAAACCCTAGTCTTTTTTTCTAGTAAACATATTGTGGCAAATATTTTGCCTATAGGTATTATTAAAGAAGTTATGATAACACAAACAAACACATATAAACTTTCAATAGATAAAATTTTGAACAAGTTAAATATATCATCTTTTGTTGTAAGGGAATTTTTCACTTCTTAATTACACAAACCTTTTAGTAGATTAATGTATTCTTTTAATTTTATTTAATTCTATCTTATAGGCTGTCCTATAAACTGTTATTCCATATCTAATTATAGATTCAAAAAGTGCTTTATGTACTAAAAGAGTTAAAATGTATATCGACATACAAATTAATTTCTTAATTTGAAATGCTACAAATCGGAGTCTTGAACACATCCAATGTTTATTCATTTCATTTTCGAATTCATGTTCAAGCCTAGGTAAATTATTTCGTTTACTTTTTTCTATTTTAGGACAATTGCATTTATCAGATAATAAACCATCAAATATAGAACAACTGATTAGATGTTTAGTAACATTTCTATTAAGTGTAGGTTGTTGAAAAACCAATACACATAAATATATTTTTCTTCTCGTATACATACTCAGTTTGTAGCCATCCCATGGCTGAGTGGTTAGCGCGCTTAGCTACTGATCTAAGGGACCTGGGTTCGGGTTCGAGTCCCCTTTTAAGGCATGGATGTATGTGTCGTTTTTCTGCTGAGGTCCTGCAATCATCTCAGACCTTCTACTGTGGCATATAAACTGACAGGCTTCTGTGGCAAGCAGCTGCTTGAGGGGGTATTTTTTTTGGTTAAGAACCATTTACGGCTTTATTAAAATCATTTTGTAGATTGCAAATAGGTATTCTAAATCTGAGTTGAAGTTGATTAGTCATTTATCGTCAGCATACATATATAATTTAATATTAAAATTAATATTAGGCAAATCATTTATATACATTTGAAATAGCATAGGGCCGAGAATAGATCCTTGTAGAACTCCAAAATTGATCTGAAATTTATCACTATAATTATCATTTATTTTCATAACTATTTCTCTATGTAATTAGTAGATTTTAAACCATTCAAAAATATTCCCTCTAGTACCAAGTAAATATAACTTCTGTAGTAAGATATCAATGTCAACGGAATAA
The DNA here is from genome assembly GCA_038380435.1 of Ryuthela nishihirai. Classification (NCBI taxonomy): domain Eukaryota; kingdom Metazoa; phylum Arthropoda; class Arachnida; order Araneae; family Heptathelidae; genus Ryuthela; species Ryuthela nishihirai. The sequence goes on along the minus strand of JAWZYU010000001.1, from coordinate 15,372,644 downwards.
AATGCTTTTTTAAGTCCATAAATATACCGCAACGCATTTCCTTTCAATATTTAAATCAATATTTGTATTATTTATAACATCTTCCAAAAGGATTTGCTTTCGCATACCTTTACAGAACCCCAAATTGCTGACTTGACAGAAAATTTGTGTTATTCAAACAATTTTGCAGGCAATCTCCAACATATTTTTCCATTATATTATCAAAAATTGTTAACAGAGTTATTGGTCTATAGTGATTAAAACTCTTTTTTGATCTACTTTTATATACCGGACGAATAATTCCAATTACCATAGCTAGTGGGATTTGCGAGTTTTCAAACATTTTATTTATAAGAATTGTTATTATGCATACACAAAATTGCATTTACTTTCCTTTATGTATTTTGGTTTAATACTGTCAAATCCAGGAGATGAGTTATGTTTTAAGTAATCTATAATATTGGCAACATCGAAGTTCCTAGCTGGTGGAATATGCATAGAATTCTTATTTATGTAGCATAATTCGTAAACCTTATTTTATTATTAGCGTTATAATAGGGGATATGCTAATATTGTCCTACCCCTTGATCTGGCACTGAATTGGAATAATAATGACTTACCTTTATATGGTTCAATATAGTCTCCACAACATTGAATAATATGCGTTTTATTATTCATATTTAAATGACATTATCCTTAATGTGAGTTTGAGAATGAAAGAGGAAAAGCATATCATATTTCTCGAAATTGTGCAGAAGGGAGATCCGTTCAGAAGGAAACATCAGCTCTCACTGTGAAATGATTATCATTTGATTTTGAGAGGTAGAAACAATAATGTTAAAATTCTTCTTTAGCATGACTCTAATATTCGAATTACTTCACAAACCCCAACCCCTGTAACATGTGTAACCATGGCTAAACGTAACAAACGTTACCCATGGGTCGGGTTGTTTTGTCAGTGACACGAAGGTTGCCAGATCACTAATTTCTAAAAAAAATCGTTGCCAGATATTTGTTCCGAATTCTGTAATCAATCATAGTGTTCGGATAGTTTTTTGAGCAACTGTACAAACACGACGCTCTTGATTTATCCCTACAAGAAGAAGAAGTGCGAGTCGCCTAGTTAGTTTTGAAAATGTTCAATTCTTTTTGAATCACCCTGTATATTATATTATGGGTGGTATATTATGTATATCTTATTTGGTATATTATATTTGGTGGTGCTGAAATAAGGGTTTAAACTTAGTAATCCGTAACTTCTTGAAACTTGGATTAGAGTAGTTTTCCAGGGCATTAAATGTATCAGAATCGTACACATTTGTGTTGCTATGAATGATCGTCATTCATTTTCTTTTCATCAGCTTGGTGCTAACTTCGGAAGGAATTTGATTTTATCTCATCATAAAGACGACGTATTGATGATTGTGTGCGGTTGAGAACGATAGGTAGAATAGAAACTGTTCAGTTCCCAACCCAGATATCCAGTATCTTAAATATACCAAAAACTGTTCGTTCGTTTTTTTTTGAGACAGTTTCAAGAAACAGGAGAGGTTAATCGTAGTCTAGGACAAAATCTTTCCAGTGCCACAAGTGCTCAGGATAACCATTATCTGGACGACATTAAGGATGACAGTTTCAAAGTATATTGTGCCTAGAGAATCACATGAACTAGGTCTATATGCACGAAGGCAAATAATTTGTGCCCACCTCATCCGCTTCAACAGGAGATACCGCTTAACGTATCTGACAACATCCTTCTTGGGGAGCCCTGGTTAGTGGCAAATGTGCTTTTCATAGATGAGTTCAGATTCAGTTTGAATATCGAATCTAATCTCATGCTCATCTGGAGAGAACAAAGAATTCACCGCAGTCATTGTAACATCAGCGTGACTGGTTTCCAATGCGTTCTATTTATAGACATTGCCTGTTTCAGCGACCCACGTGACTGGACGCGATTGCTTTCCATATTGTTATCGAGGTGTATATTATAATTTGTCCACTTAGTGTAGAAACGAGATTCTTACACCCATATGAGGCATATCAGGAATGTTCTCGGTCTTGATTTCATCTTAATTAATTGTAATGCTGTAGGGATCACGTGATCGACGATTTACTTGAGAGTGAAGATATTCAAAGAATGGAATAGACAGCCAGATTTCGGGAATTGAATGATTTGCGAATGTTTTGGAGACATCCTGGGGATGCAAATTGCAGGATATTTGTCCCCTCCTAGAGCCTTTCAGGAGTTCAGATCTACTCTTGCGAGATAATGGGTTTTATTACCACAAAACCAAATTAGAAACCTCGTCAACATCATCAGAACAGATCGTATTGCGGGAGTCCTTACTGTAAGGGTTTTTCATATGCCTTTAGTAATATTTCTTTTTCTATATATCCAGCCACACCATAATGGGAAATCATGCTCTCATATGAAAAATCATCCATATTACTCTATTTCATCGTTATTCAATTTACTATTACTCCGTCATATCACAATACCTTTCCAAACGAAATTTATTTGTATTTGGGATTTTTTGGTTGTTGGTTTGTTTTACCTTTGAGCAGCACTTTTTTGCACACAAAGGGCTAAATGTCCAGGTCACAAGGCCCCCGAAGGCTCAGAGAAGGTTGGGGGAGGGGACCCACTAGAACAGCTGTTGGGAGACAGATGGGAGTCTCCCATCAAGGCCATCCAGCGTGTTCTTTAACGTGCACAGGGCATGGCTCTCCCATACACGGGACAATGGCTTAAGGTCCCATCAGACGGGCTGCGGCCTTTGCCAAGCCCATCGGTGTCCTCTAGTGACCGTGGGCAGGGCGAGAAATTTTGCGGAGATAATCTGCAATTCCCAGGTTCGAGTTCCAGCTGCATCAGCTGGGACTCGAACCTGGGAACTGCAGATTACGAGCCTGAGGCGCTACCGACTGAGCCACACCGCCCTTTGTATTTGGGAGAAATCCAGTTTGACTTTTGTGTACCTTTGTTTAGTATACTTTAATATCGAGCACCAGTGTAGTTTTAAATATTTTTTGTACTGTATCCTCGATAGTATAGCTGAAATTATTTCAGAATGTGCAATGATACAGATATGTTCTCCAAACACGGATGTTCTTGCTAATTTTGTGCTTTTGCTTATAAGTGCATTTGACTGGATATTGAGGTGGGGAAATAACAATTGAGAAATAGTAGCTGCCCAAAATATCACGGAAGGGGTACAAATTGAAGTGGGAAATTTCAAGACCGAATTTTCGGTTGTTAGCTCAAAAGTAGGAGATCTATTGTTGAGAAAGGGTAGATTTAGGTATTCTGTTGAAAGAGGGGAGGTTTAGTTAGTTCACGATGTCTTCGAAAGCTTTGGTGTCAGCAGACTGGCATTCACAAATTGGTTATGGGATTTGAAATGTCCTCAAACAAGGGAACGGTAAGTGATACCAAAAACTTCCTGTCCTTCGATAGTAGCTCCTGGATTACAAAAAGACATGAATGAGGAAATATCGTTCTGTTTATATTCATTCTTGAAGAAAACATACTTTAATCGTGTATCTTTAAAGGATGAAAAGTTTTATATCTGGGAAATCTATTTCCCTGAAATAAAAACTAAAAAAAACCCTCAAGCAGCTGCTTGTCACAGAGGTCTGACAGGAACCTCAGCAGATAAACAATACGAACATCCATGACTTATCCGGGACTCGAAACCAGGTCCCTTAGATCAGTAGCCAAGCGCGCTGACCACTCGGCAAATAAAGGGATTCCTCATGCTTTGGAACTATTGTTTCTGCCAGAGATGTAAGTTATGCACTGGATGATTTCTATCACAGATTTTGACCTTTCCTCAGAAAGAGCAGAAATGAAAATAGTTTGTTATTCTGTATGTTCTTAAGAATTTCTTCTTATTTACTCTATAAAGTTCCATTTGAAAATGCTATGACGGAAAAACATTCAGATTTCTGTCATTATTTGTTAAGGCTTCAGTTTCATGAAGTTTAGGCAATTTCTGAGACGTTCTGAATTGCATTTTTAGCCTCGTTTATCAAATTTAAAGGAAATATTGTCTATACAGATGGGATACGAACCCACGACCTCCTGAAATCATGTCAGGTGCTCTGATCACTGAGCTATAGGCCACCGATCAAGATCTCCGTTATTTAATGATATGAATCATTCTACTTACAGTTCACAACTGAAATATATGTAGCACTTGAAGAGAATTTCTTCTCTGCTTAGAAACAGCTTCCTGAAGAAGATGGCAATATATGTTACGAGTATAATCAATTAATTACTTCATAAAACTCTTTGTTTCTTCAAGTGAATGATATGAAGTCACTTTTAGCATCGATATCAAAGATCATTGTCTCGTATCCCACCCGGCTCTAATTTTTGCTCTATATTGGATATGGTCAGCTTAGCAAAGGTTATGTTCTCCTATTTAACAGTACTAGATTTTGATGTGATTCTCTGATGAAAGCAGAACTTGTATTTTTCTTTTGTGCCGCCCTGTTTATCGCCACATCTACTCTGACACATTTCTCATCGCATTTATTCGAACCAGGGCCGGACTTACGCAAAAGCTAACTAAACTACAGCTTAGAGCCTCACGATATGAGAGGTCTCAAAGAAATGTATTTCAAGTTTTTATTGCATTGCGAAATTTTTTTTTCATATTTAATCTATTGTGTAAACACTTCATCTTGAATTACCAATGCTAGAATAATGTTTTCACCACTTCAATTTCTTTTTTATTTTTTTATGTTCCACTCAATCAGAATAATGATATATATATTTTGACACTCGAATTTTTTGGGGCCTCTTACATTTGAATAGCTTATGGCCTCTTAAATATGCCTTAGCTTAGGGCCTGAGAAGGTCAAAGTGCAGCCCTGACTAGAACGACTAATTCGTGAATCAATCAAGTGTCATACGATTCACTGGTATCTTGAATCGTGTCAGGCGTTTCGTTTGAAGACGTATTTTCATTCGACCATTTGACAGCTTCAGCCAAAGTAATTCCTTCTTTTATGAAGATGACTTCTGCGATACCGACACTAATCTTGTTTGGAATCTTGGTCATGTTGCAAGGTGACCTCCTTTACTGTTGGGTGAACTAAGCTTGATCATCAAACATTCCCTTATCCTGCTGTAGCAAGTGGCTGTAACATGCCGGAAGCGCTGACATTTAAAGCGTATTGAAGATAGTCTTTGACCTTAAATCCAAGAAAAGCAACTTTAATACTATCTGCAATATTTTTATTTTTAAATGTCAAATTATTCTTCGATTACTAACTGCCTTTCTGCCTCTTTTGCTTCAGGGAGGGTGAGAATCGAATTATCCTTCTGGCTGAGACCGCTGCTCGGTTTTTGGGAATCAAAAATTCTTTTAATTTAAAGACTGATACGTACACGAAATTTAAGCAGTGTTGTCATCATCTGTCTCTCCAGAGATGATATCTAATCCAAGCAAGGTATTTAGAGCTTTAATTTTGCAAATAAAGTTATTTATTCAGTTTCAATAAGAGCTAATCGTTTGGTATATTTCGCTATTAATAAGTTTCTTCAGTGTTTCTGAGAATTAGAAAGCATTGAATGAATTTAGTTGAGATACTTTATTGCTAATATACATAATAATGATGTAAAGTTTAAGCTGCTCTGCAGTATTGTTTTTTATCCTTTTCTTATGTGAATTTGCCTTCTTCATCATTTGTAGTTTCGTCCTTTAATTTCTCAGCAGTATTGAGAACGAGATTAAGCTCTTTCGACTTAAAGGACTTTTTTTACCAATCCAGCAGATGAGGCCAAAGTATAAAAATCACTCTTTATAAGATAGCATTCGATTCCTTCAATAAAATTAAATACATTAGGTTCTTGACTTAGACGGATTGGAATTATACGGATCAATAGATACGCGATTAGACTTTTTTTTTTATTTAAACAATTTAGGTACTTCGACTTCTGCGGTCATTAGTATCGGATATACAGGGAAACACATATATTATCGTCTAATATCTGAAAAAATCTCACCTCCACTTTGTTCAAGGCTGTACCGGATTTGAAAAACAAGATATAATTAATAATCTCATGGAAACAAGCAGGGGGATTAGAATTAAATCTCGAGAAAATTTATTTTATTGAATTGTTACAATATCAGGAAAAGGAAATGTCAGGAACAATTAAGATTTAAAGGAGCTCGAAGACCATGGAAAGGAAGACGAAGTTTCAAAGGAAGAACTGGAACCTGAACCAAAAAAAAAGTAATAGGATAAGAAAGGGACGGCTCCAAGAGGTAATCTAAGACGCCCTCATACTTGACGGTTCAAAGAGTTGTCCAGAAAAGATTGTTTTACCGGAGTATGTTTAGACAAATGGGTGTATGCTTCCACTCAGTACCACTTGATGGCACTAGTAGCAATCGTAATTTGGGCTTAAAAAATGCGTACTCTTAGCTGGATCAAAGAGACATGATTCAGCAATAATTCTTACCAATGCGCCATTTCCCTTACTTGGTTTTGCGCTTTTGCTTTGCAATAAGAAACAAAGATATGAAGATGGTGTCAGTTTAAAATAATCGTAGATTCCACATAGATTCAGACATACGGTTTATTTTACACTCTGGTATCTTAGAATTTCGCGACGGGGGTGGCTCAGTCGCTGGCGGGCTAGGCTAGTAATCCGCACTTTCTAATCGCCTAAGGTTCGAGTCCCCACCTGGCCAGCGTTAAGTAGGGGACCACCATTGTTTGGAAAGTCAGCCTTCTGTCGGATGGAATATAAATCCGTGGCCTCTTGTTCAGGAGAGCTACACCCTGTATACATCAAAGATTACTCTGCATGTCTTTGACGTGTGGCTCCCATCTGTCCCTTAACAGCTATCCATTTGGTCCCCTTCCCGAGCCCTTAGGGTCCATATGAGCTGACCACTTAGACAATTGTTTGCTAAAAAAGACCGCTCAGAGGTAAAAAGGCCCAACTCTTCGAATTTATTTTACACTGTAACGTACGTTCTTTGACATGTAAATGCGAAGTCACTGCTCTCATATCATTTTTAATTTACTTTTTGATACAAAATTGAAAAAATATTTGATTTCTTACACATAAAAATACTGCTTAAAAATTTCAGAATTGATTATAGCAATGGTTCTCAACATTTTATGCTTCACCTATCCCCTTGAAATGTGTATGTAACTGGCGTACACCTTGTATCATCATCATCATCATCATCATCATCATCATCATCATCATCATCATCATCATCATCATCATCATCATCATCATCATCATCATCATCATCCTCAAGCAGCCATGGGCTACGGAGGTCCAACCAGACCGTGCAATTTAGTTCTCCAAGCAAGTCTATCCTGAGCTACATCTACTGCATCTGGCCACTGCACACCAATTCTAACAAGGTCCTGTTTCACATTGTCTGCCCACCGCATCCTAGGTCTCCCCTTCTTTCTGAGGCCATTAGGCACACTGTTCATAACCCTATTCGCCAATCTATAATTATTCATACGGGCAACATGGCCAAACCAACGGAGTCTCTCTCTGCACAATATGCTGCTTAAAGGAGGTTGCAAACTCCTTTGCCTAACCTCATCATTAGTTACAAAGTTGAACCACCTAATGCCCAAGATACTGCGTAAGCATCTGGAATCAAAAGTATCTAGTTTCCTGTTATCTTGTTTACAAAGTGTCCAGGTTTCACTACCATAACTAACCCTAGAAAGAACCAAACTATTATACAGCCTAATTTTAGTCTTTAGGTGTATACGCCTATTTCTCCACACTCTCCATAGATTCTTAAAAGTCCTGGCAGCAATCCTTATTCGTCTGTTAATCTCATGCCGCACATCACCATTATCTGTTATATAGCTCCCAAGATAATTAAACTGTGACAGCTGCTCAAGACTGCAACCATTCAGATTAACTGAATCACAACCTGCCTGACCAATTTTCATCACTTTAGTTTTCTCTCTGTTTATAACCAAACCTACTCTACTACCAGTCTCATCAACAGCTCGAATGAAAGAGTTCATCTCATCAACATCATTTGTCAAAAGGGCTAAATCATCAGCATAATCTAAATCAGAAATTTTCGTATCTCCAGCCCATTTAAGGCCAAAATCTTTCCCTTGAAGTGAATTTCGCATAACATAATCAATAACCAAACTGAAGAGAAAAGGAGACAAAATGCACCCTTGTCGAACACCAGAAGTAATGCTAAACCAATTGCTACAAGCCTTACCAACTCTCACACACGACTCAGTGTTATTATAGAGAGCTTTCATTATGTTAACTAATTTGTCTGGTATACCATATGATCTCACAATCAGCCACAAATTATGACGATCAACAGAGTCGAAAACCTTTTTGAAATCAACAAAGCTAGCAACCAAAGGTTTCTGAAACTCTAAACATTTCTCAAGAATCTGCCTAAGTGAAAATATCTGATCCACACATCCCCTACCACTTCTGAATCCACATTGCTCATCACGCAATTGATTGTCAACCAGATTCTTAATTCTATTAATCACAATCATGGAAAGAACTTTACCTGGAACAGAGAGTAGGCTAATACCCCTATAGTTATCACAAGATCTGCGATCACCTTTTTTGAAAATAGGGATAACAATAGCTCTGGTAAAATCCTTAGGAACCATGCCTTTATCATAAAAGATATTCAGAATTTCAGTCATCCAAGTGGTAACTGAAACATTCCCAGCTCTAAGCATTTCGGTAGTAATTTCATCTACCCCTGAGGATTTATGTAGTTTAAGTTTAGAAACAACTAAAATAACTTCAGATTGTGTTATAGGGCCAACATTAAAGCCACCAATGCATCTATCATCATTGAAAACAATGGGAATAGAACTAACCGCATTGTTTAGAATATCACTGAAATGCTCAGCCCACCTAGCCATGACAGAATCCTCACCTTCTATAACCTTACCTTGTTTATCCTGCAATCCCTGTATACCTGTCCGTTTTCTACCACACAAAACGTTAACTATCTGGTACAGCTCTCTGCTGTTGTGCTGTCTAACTGCTTCCTCGGCTTTGTCAGCCAAACCATCAAGCCAAAGATTCTTATCAGTAGCCAACTGATCTTTTACACGTTTATTAAGTTCTCTGTAATGCTTTCTATTAGTACTAGTAGGGTATTGTTTAAGGACATTCCTGCAGTTCCTTCTTTCTGAAATAAGCTCAAGTGCCTTATCACTTAAATAATTCTGTCTATTCTGCTCCTTTTTTCCTAAAAGAGTACTCTTAGTGTCCAAAAAAGCCTGTTTAAAATGATCCCATTCTTCCTCAACTTCAGTAGTAAGCATACCATGACTGTCATAATGACTAAGTAACCTATCATGGTAAGCTTTGGCTATAACTGGGTCTTTCAGAGCTTCAGTATTAAAAACAAATTGTTTAACCCTAGCACAACAGTTTTTAAGTTTAAGTTGCAAGACACTTTTAACAAGGTAATGGTCAGATCCAATTTCAGCTACCCTATATGCCCTGGTATTTCTAACAGAACTAGCCCATTTGCTGTTAATTAATATATAATCAATCATATTCCTATGCAGCCCATCAGGTGAAATCCATGTGTACTTATGTATGTCGCGGTGTTTGTAATATGTGTTAGTAATTCTGAAACCATTGAGTTTACTTACCTGTAGGAGACGTTGCCCATTGCCATTGCAGCTACCAATACCAAAAGGGCCATTCACCTCTCCCCAAAGGTCAGAGTCAGTACCAACTTTGGCATTGAAGTCACCAAGAACAAGGGTAATATCTCCTTTCTTGACAGAATTCAAAATATCCTGAAGTTGTTCATAAAACCTATCCTTCTCATCCTCATCAGCATCTTCAGTGGGGGCATAACAGCAGATAACATTCAGGTCTTTAACGCTTGTCTGAAATTTTGCTGTAAGAAACCTTTCATTAATGCACTCGTATCCTAGAAGAGCATCACTAGCGTGTCTGCTGAGAAGCAGACCCACGCCTTGGTGATGCTTATTGTCGTCCCTCCCTGAAAAGAGAAATTTAAGATTATTTTTAAGAATCTGACCTTTATCAGTCCATCTGGTCTCTTGCAAGACGAGAATATCTAAATTATAATGGTGGAATTCTTGTGTGAGGACATCAAGAGAAAAAGCTCTGTGCAGAGTCCTCACATTCCAACTACCTATGGAGAGAAAATGGTTAGTAGGATGTTTAAAGAAACTATGTTTATTGAGAGAGGGAATGCCGACAATATCAAATAGCCCCCTAATCGCAGACATGGGGCAAAGACCCGTTCCCCCACCACTAAAGGCTGAAGCCATCTAAACTGGAAGTCTTCCTCCAATGTAGAATTTGACGATGCCAATAGAAGCAAAGAGTTCAGGTGCCTGCGATGACCTCTGCTCAGGATTATCCACCAGCTGATAAACATATCCTGCGAATCTATTCACTTGGGGCTGTCAACCCACAAACAAACAGAAAACACAGCGGAAGATTTTCCCTCCACAGAAGCCCACCAGTGCAGCTAAATCAGGATTCATAATCAAGCTCAGAGCCATATATCTGTCCAGTCCAGTGGGTTTATATGGTCAGCAACAGGACCCTATGTGGTTGACCACTCCTCAGCAGGGTAGAAAAAAAAAGAAAGGTAGCCATAGTTGTCTAGATCAGTAGGCCACACTAATCTGGCAGCCCTCCCCTTCCGTTCACTTCCACAAGAGTATCTCTTTTGAAAAGTACTAACGGTCTGCATCACGAGAAGGCGGGGTCGGACATTAGGTGCTAGGCCTGGCCGATTCTATGCATCATCACAGGGGATTGGTGCATAGCTCTCCTTCCAGTGACTACCAAGCTACCATTTACAGACCACACCTTGTATAGATAGATAAAACTATATTTATGTATAACGATGAGAATAAAATAAATCACACATTTTGTATTCATAAATTAATATATCGATAAACACAAAAAATGACATTTTTGCACAGCAGTGTTACCAACTTAGCGACTTTGTTACTAGATGTAGCGACTTTTGAGCTCTCACGAAGTACCCCAAAAAATTTTATCCCGTACCCCACGTTGAGAACCCCTGCCATAGACTTAATATTAAAGCATGGAATTTATTCAAAATAACTGTTGCCACCAATGATTTTGAAAAAAGGAATAAATCAGGCTAAACTAATAACTAATTTCCTGTGATTAAACATTAACAGTTGAAAATTATTCATAATAACTGTTGCCACCATTGAATTTGAAGTAATGAATGCATCAAACTAATCAACTCATTGTTCAGTTTGCTGGGTCATGAGCTCTGTCGTCCGTAGAAATTGAAGTCGTTCTAATTAAGCACGAGCGGAACACGAGATTCTTTGTCGAAATGAAAGCTTCAAAAGCAAAATTCTTATCGGAAGTTAAAACCATTAACTTAATTTGAAAAACATGCAAAAGCTAATAAAAGGAATTACTTAACATTAATAAATGTTTTAAATATTATGCTAATAAATAATTTTGTTTAATAAAAGTATTTTTGTACCTTTACATTTTTTATGCACCTCAGATCACAGTTAATTTTCTTTTGCTATATAGTTAATATGCCTGGCAAATTGTATCCGACGAATCTGGTGGGTAAGAAGTGATTTGAAAAGTTCGATTATCTGAGCGAGGAAATTTCGTTTTTTGGTTTAGAAACTTCTGACGTGGGGAGGATTATGGGTACCTCGAACTATGTCCATTTCGTTTCTCCCCTAAAAGAGAACGGAGAACATTTTAACCGGAGGGGGAGGTTGTGTTGTTTACCTTTGAGCTGCACTTTTTTTCACACAATGGGATAAATGGCAAGGTCACAAGGCCCCTGAAGGCTTAGAGAAGATTGGGGGAGGGGACCCATTGGAACAGCTGTTGGGAGACAGATGGTAGTCTCCCATCATGGTCATCCAGTGGGTTCTTTATCATGCACAGGATATGGCTCTCCCGCACACGGGGCCACTGCTTAACGTTCCATCCGAAATGGAGGTAGCCCATCGGTGTCCCCGACTGACTGTGAGCAGGGCGGGGAATTTTGTGGAGGTAAATCTCAACACTGAACCGGCTGGGACTTGAACCTGGGAACTACAGATTACGTGGCTGGGGCGCTACCAACTGAGCCCCCACCTCCCGGAGGATGGAGGAGATGGAGTATAATGATATTTGTGCTAAACGAGAGCTTGCGACGTGGGGAGGGCCATCTACTCTACGATTTCGAAAGTTTCAGACCCGAGCAAAGCGGGTAAATCTGCTAGTTCTTCATAAAGTTATATGTGTGCAAAATGTAAAATAAAAGTGAATTACTAGTAAATACATCTGTTCGACTCTATAATGGAATAAATTGAAGGTTTGCAAAGTTTAATATAAGTATGATGACATAAAAAAGATGTCTGCCAGATGGTTTAGTCAAAAGCTCTGACGCCACGTCAAGGCACCATCCATGTCAGAGTGTTTTGCTCTAACCTGGAGAAAACCCTTCCACACATAGGCAGTTATTGTGGAAGGAAAAAGAGGGATCAACTTCGCGGAGGACGACGACAGTCAGGGGTCGAAATATTAAGAAGGTTACTCGCAAGTAAGTGAATCCATTAGTCTTAAGTTTTTAACGTATAATACACTACCCATTCTAAGACAGCCAGGAATACATTATTACCATATGACTTTTATTAAAGTCTCAATCAGAATTTATTTCCTGTTGAGTGACTGAGTGAATTTAATGGAAATATTTTATGGTGTCTTGGGCAACATCTAATTAAAAACGGTTAGATCTTGTTCTCATCAGCAGAAACTTCTCTCGAATGATGCACCTTCGCTTCTCGACAAGCGACTTTCCACTAGAGCTTTCGCCACTAATGGCTGGTAATGAGAAAGGTCTGCTGACTCACTAGAATGAATGGTCCCAAAGTGAGCACTTGTTCAGTTTAAAAATGGAAAAAAACTCCTTAACCTCAAGCCTCTATCACGAATTAACAGGTTCCAGTTGATGTAGGAGGCAATCTACACTTTCGCTTACTCAGGCATCTAACCCAGGTGACCCCTTAACACCGTAAATCACACCTCCCACCAATTAAACGACATCAAGTAAGCCATTGGAGACAGCTCAGTGTGTGTTAGAAAACATATCCTTAGACAACCATTATATTCTTATTCTAGACAATTTTCGTTTGTTTCGATTCTTTCGATAGAAGTTGTGATTCCCACGGAGCCACTTTTGTGGTAGCTTTATTTGAGCAGGAAATGAAGAGTGTGGATTACTGATTTGCCACTTGATGCACTGAAATAGCACTCTCCAAACACTTGACTAATAGTTAAGTAAATCTCATTGGCAAATATTTGGTTTGGAAACTGATTACCAACAACAGAGTTTTTATAGTCTTCAGTCGGTTAACTGTTGTATTATGGAAATCGCCGCTATCCAACGGATAAAGGATCCCTAATAGGATATCCTCCTATCCATGTTAAAATTTGCAAATTTCAGTCTCCCTGTATATTAAAGTGGAGAGGCTATGCAGCTAAAGAGTGAACAAGATCAGGCCTCACAAGCTATTAAACTTAACATACTCTTCAGCGAGAAAAGGCCTATGTGAAAGCAATACTCAAAACTCGCGAAATTATGGCTATCCACACTAATTTAAATGCACAAAATTAAAACACTGAATTTGTTCACATTATGAAACCATTTTAGAAATTTTTACAGAAATAAGGCATATTAACTTATTTTTTGGTCCGAAGCTCGATTTCTGTTCTGTGTTCTCAGAACACTTTAGAAAGATAGACATGAAACAGCAATTTGAATGTAAAATTAAAAAATACTGAGATATTCAATGCAATATTCAATACAAATATATGAAATGCAATACTCAAAAAAAGGTTTACCTTTGTTAGGGGGAAAATGTGCTCGTGCTTCATTGACATCAGCCTCTTTGGAGGCTCGTACGGGTGCAACTTTATATCTGGAAAGAAAACGAAAATTCGTATGAGAATTCAATTCACAAAATGCACATCTATGAACACATGTAAACGCACATATAGAGAAAGATATTTCTAAACTAAATTCAACGAAAACAATTTCAATTTCTGATTGAATATAAAAATATTTAAATAAGCACCGTTGTTGTCACCCGTTTTCGCCTTCTTCCCTTCACGGGGCACATCAGTAAGAGTACTTCTGTCCAGGTCCAGGTCTTCATGGGGTACATCTGTCCAGGTCCAGGTCTTCATTGGCACTGCCCTCAAGGGTACTGCCCTCAATACTTGGTACATGTGTCCACGTCTTGAGGGTACTGCCCTCAAGGGTACTGCCCTCAATACTTGGTACATATGTCCACGTCTTGAGGGCGGTGATGATCTGAACAGAAAGAGGAACATAAAATAATAAGAAATAAATTTTCTGGACTCTTTCGAAACCTTAAAATTAAGTTCTCATTTTTTTAAAAATAAAAATAAACATTAAAATATACATGCTTTATGCAATCCATTTTTACTCTTCGAAAACAAAAAATGAGAAGTTGTTATTAATAAAGTGTGAAAAGCGATTTAGGTCTTTGATAGAGCTGGTTAAGTATTATTTATTATTTTTAATTGATAGTAGTTAACAATCAAACAAAAGCAGAAAGGACGGTCATAGAAAAATATACTTTCTCCAAAGAGATTTTACCCTTTTCGATTAATGATAAGAAGTGGTGATGGAAACTGCATTTTAAAGTATCACCAGTTATTTAATCAGTTCGAATTTAGATGTAATGGCCAAAATTTGAAAAGACCGATTTTTTCTACATTTGAGAAAGTTTTGCCGACAATGGTCTAAATGGCATTATCGTAGAATCAGGGGACAATATGAAACCAAGACTCCCTAAGGATAATTAAATATAATAATTAAGTTAACAAGCTTTATTTTTATTAGTGATAATATATCACAATGTTGAAAGAAACATTGCTCATATATGACAATTATATTGACATTTTTTCACTGAAATTGCCTTCTTAAGTGTATAATACCTTCTCTCCCAACATATTAACAAATTAACAATGTCTAGGATAAAGATCCTTTTTTTGGCATTCAACAGAAAGAAAAATATTACGTTTGCTGTGAGCCCAATAATCAGGGTGGTACTAAAAGAACAAAAAATTATATTTTTGTTTATTGCATTTTATGTCAATATACATAAGTACAATATAATTAATGAAAGTAAACATTAATACAAAATTAATTTTAACGTGAAACCTGAAGTAGATTTGTCGAAGCAGTAGGTGAAGAATGGGACTGGATCCCAGAAAGGAACAGCTGAATATTCGGTTTCAATGATGTTGTTGCTACTTTTTTAATGCTATTAAAATTTTGGTCTTTCGTCTAAATTAAATCATCGTTCAATCTAACTGTGCCAGATGAAGGACAACATATTTGACATTTTTCGCGCGGGCAGGATAAAATTGTTTAAAGGCCAGGGATTGGCCCGCGGACAAGAGTTTGCGCACTCCCCGGTCTACTGAATCTGGCAACGAAACTGAAGCATTACACTTTGATAACAAGTTCGGCAAGAATAAATGTCACGTGATATGATATTATGGTATCTTTAGCAAAGGAAATTGCTATCAGAAATAGAAACAATTGATTTACGTTTAAAGCAATCTTTAAAAGAATAGGGATGCTAAACTTTGTATTCAGTTTGTAAACCATTAACCGCTTAAATTCTTAGAATCAAGACTTATTTGCATTTGAAATGTATTATTATCATACCGCGCAATCTGAACTATTTTTGATATTTTGGTAATTTTTAATTGCATTGCCATTTTTGCGCTTCTGTAATAGTTATGACAGAAATGTGTGTAACCGTATTTTCTGCGTTATGCATATAAAGTAGTGTAATATCAAAAATAAAAAAACTACTTCATTTATCGAATTAGTACTCAATTACTCTGTCAATCAACTTAGATAGAACTTTTGCAGTTCTAAAGCAGAGCAATTGATATGAAACGAACTACGAACTGATTACAAAATTGGAAGTTGCACGATTTTCAATTGAATGTAATTGTAAGAAGATTGAAGTAGTAAGAACTGGTAAATTAAAATCCTTTTTCGCGTTAATAAAGTGATATTTTCAAGAGTAGAAACTAAATGCATGTATATGTTTTACATTTATTCAAAATATGTAAAATTTTTTCACATTTGTCAACCAATCAGGTTATTCTTACGTCACTTAATCACTGATAATCAGGAGATCGCTCTATAGCATTTCGTCATCCTTATTAAAAACAGATGATTTACAAAATATGGATCATATATCAGAGAGGACACTGTTGCTTTTATTAATAGAGAAAACTATTACTGAATATCAAGATAATAATAGCTTTCATAGAATAAGCTAATATAATATATTTTGTGTAATTAGAACGGAAGTGTTTTTATGTTACCAGAAAGCATAAAGGAGCTTAGAAGCAACATCCTGACTTTTTGCTTTTGAAACGTTCAGCTCCATTTTAAGCCGTGATAACATATTTGTGTCTTTTTTCAAGAAATAAAGTGAAAAAAGGAATGTTTAAAAATCTCAGGTGCGTCAGTAGGGGCGAAAAGACCAATGCGCGCCATCTAACGTAACAAAAGAATTCGCCTATGGCAAGTTGTATCCTCAACTTTGAAACCCATTCAAGCTCACTGCTAAATGACCAGGTCGAAAGGATTCCATGGGCTGAGAATAGGGTGGAGACATGGGACCCCTTTAAGGCTCTCCAGTATGTCCTATCCTATGGAAAGTTGTCTTCTCAACTTTGAAACCCATTCAAGTCCACTGCTAAATGACCAGGTCGAAAGGATTCCATGGGCTGAGAATAGGGCGGAGACAAGGGACCCCTGTAAGGCTCTCCAGTATGCCCTATCCTATGGCAAATTGTCTCCTCAACTTTGAAACCCATTCAAGGCTACTGCTAAATGACCAGGTCGAAAGGATTCCATGGGCTGAGAATAGGGCGGAGACAAGGGCCCCTTTAAGGTAATCCAGTATGTCCTATCCTACACACGGGCTACAACTTGACGTCCCATCCAACGGGCGGCGGCATCTCCAGTCCATTGATGTCCACTTTCTCATTGAGTGCTGGGTGGGGATTAACAGAGATAAATCTCAACGAGTAACATTTAGATTAAGAAAGAGTACTTAATATAATCTGACAGCAAATGGGGCTATACATAAAAGGCTAGAAGGAGAGCTGTGTACCAATCCCACTATAATGAAACAGTGAATTTTTAATCAAATTTTTACCAATATTTTCAGACGTGACCGAAACCCGATTCCTGTCCTGTGTTCTCAGAACACCACAAATCAGAATGTCTAATTTACTTGAAAAAGATAGACATGAAACAGCATTTCAGTAGAAAATGAAAAATTACATTTCTAACCTAGTAATTGAGATATTGAATGAGAAACGCCTACCTTCGTTAAGTAATTTGTTCTTGTTCATGCCTCTTTGGAGGCTCGTACGAGTGCAACTTTATATCTGGTAAAAAGGAAAAAGTTCGTATGAGAATTCAATTCACAAAATGCACATCTATGAACACATGTAAGCGCACATATAGAGAAAGCTATTTCTATACTAGATTCTGCGAAGAAAATTTGAATTTCTGATTGAATATAAAAATATTTAAATAAGTACCGTTGTTGTCACCCGTTTTCGCCTTCTTCCCTTCACGGGGTACATCTATCCACTTCTTGAGGGCAGTGGTGACGCGCTGACGTGAGGGTATCGATGGTATCTGAACAAAAAGAGGAATCGAAATTGGAGCAAAATATTTTAAAAAATCGGAGATTTACTCCATTTCCTCATAAACCTTAAAATTAGGTTTTCATTTCTCCAAATAAACTTTCCCCAAAGAGATTTTACCCTTATCGATTAATGAGAGATGATGATGATGGAAACTACATTTTAAAGCCTCAGCAATTGTTAAATCAGTTCGAAGTCAGATAATATATTGGCCAAAATTCGAAGAGAACTTGTACTTCACATTCTATTAAATTTTGCCCACAGTGGGTTAAATAGCGAAGTCACAAGCACTCCTGAGGGAATATTGGGGAATAGAATCTGTTATAGATAGGACTGAAGTTGTTTCTGTAAAAGAATGAAGAGAAAAGGCGCTTTGTTATCTTATATTTGACGAATTTTTCGTAGTGAGGTCATGTTAATATTTCTTATTATTTGTATGTAAATCTGTGATATTATGACATTCTTTTTCTATTCACAATTTCATCACCTGTGTTCTATATCTTGTCACAATTTTCCGGGGATCATTTGACACTAAATGCCATCCATTGATATTGATATCTCACTTCCATGCTAAATCATTACACAGGTTGCATGGGTAGGATTCTATGATCGGCATTGTGCCTTTAAATGTCGTGAATTGTTGAAACTGTAGCTGGACACCCTCTATTGATACTGATATCTGTCATCATCATCATCATCATCCTCAAGCAGCCATGGGCTACGGAGGTCCAACCAGACCGTGCAATTTAGTTCTCCAAGCAAGTCTATCCTGAGCTACATCTACTGCATCTGGCCACTGCACACCAATTCTAACAAGGTCCTGTTTGACATTGTCTGCCTACCGCATCCTAGGTCTCCCCTTCTTTCTGAGGCCTTTAGGCACACTGTTCATAACCCTATTCGCCAATCTATAATTATTCATACGGGCAACATGGCCAAACCAACGGAGTCTCTCTCTGCACAATATGCTGCTTAAAGGAGGTTGCAAACACTTTTGCCTAACCTCATCATTAGTTACAAAGTTGAACCACCTAATGCCCAAGACACTGCGTAAGCATCTGGAATCAAACCCACCATCTACTAATACTGATATCTATGCACGGAGAGGGTTTTACATTTAGACAGTGTGCCTTTAATTTTCAGAATTGTCAGGGAATTGTTTGACCTGAAATTGGACCTTTACACTGGTATTGATATCTGACACCTTCTATAGCACTGCACAGGTGGCACGGGGGGAAAGCTCGGCATCTGGGAAGTGTGCTTTTAAATTATACGTGTATTGTTCGATACGAAAATTTTGCTCGATTCCTTATTATAATCTGATCTCCGTGCTGTACGATTAGAGATGTGGCTGGGAGCGCGTGTGGGGAGGGGAATTTTTTCGCACTGGAAATGAATTCCGTCCTTTGGTAACATTTAGATTAAGTACATTTAGATTAAGTTTTGGTAACATTTAGATTAAGTACATTTAGATTAAGTTTTGGTAACATTTAGATACAATCTCTCTTCCGGGCTCTAGCTTTACCCAGCTGGTTTGGTGTAAGTCTATTTTTGGCACTCTACCTTTCAATTTAACCTGGAATAGTAAACACTAAAAGTGTACCCCATCGTTCGGTATTGATATCTGACCTTCGTGCTTTTTGCTGAAGGGCAGTTTTAAAACAGCCCCGTCAAAATTTAGTGAAGAGCAGCGAAGAAAAAGCTATATTCTTAAAGAGATGCAAGGAATATTATCGATTAAAAAAACAAAAACATACAATTTTAACGAAAAATTAAATCCCCCCACCCCCCCAAAAAACAAAAAAAAAACTATTTTTAAGAAATAAAAAACTATTCTTTTAAAACAAATATATAAATATTTAATGGATACTCAAAGTTTGCACAACATTCAAGACACAAATTTTCATTTGACATACAACTTATTACGTTCGGCCCTCGCGTTCCAAAGATATGGCAGAACAATCGTTTCAATAATACCCCTTTTTTAGAGGGGGGAATCATGGGGGTAAATATTTTATAGCCTATCATATTCCTGGCAACACAAACTTTCGTTTGCACATAAATCAAATTTTGTCCGTCGTGTTCGAAAGATACGGAGGAACAACTGTTTTGACAAGCATACAATTGACGTATGAAAAGCAACAGGAAGACAAAATAAAAATCGTGTTTTATAACGTAATCCTTAATCGATATGATTTGACACAGCCGCATTTGCAGGACAGCAATTTCTGGCGAATAACGGAATATAGTTTTAAAATATTAATTTCTCGTATATCGCAGTATATATTTGAGGGGAAATAAAAATTAATTCTAGATGCAGCACAGTTATAGATGTAGTTTCTAGATGATGCATCTTCCCGTAGTAATAAGAATCAATATCTCACGTTTAAAGCTTAGAAAGCATTACTAGATATTTTTCTAGATGGAAAAGTAGGACAAATTCGTGAAAATCAAACTGATCAATAATTTACGTACGAGTTTGTCTGGAGAGATGACTACGTTTACTAACAAGTAGTATAATCATTTTTAAGATTTGAAACTCTAATGTAAACAAGAACTCAAGAAAAATTCAAATTTTAACCTCATTTTGACAATGTTTCATAAACATTCTATTAATGATAAAGAACCAGTAACTTTCATATATATGTGTGTCAGATAGAGTCTCTTAAATAAAAGTAAATGAAAAAAAAAATTCATAAATGATTTTTGTTACATTAGGAATACAGAACATGCCGTTTTAGAACAATTATTTTCAAATGGCCATTTATAAATGACAATTTTTTAAATTTTTTTGATCGAAATAAGATACCATTCCGATGTTCTTATGAAGTCTATTCTCCCATATATTTTTCTATAGAAACCGCTAAAGGTCACCTGATTTGGAATTGAATTGTGCCATTATATGCTTTTGCTTTGCAACATTTGGGACAGAGAAAAATCCTAAAAGCTACTCCTAGCTCTTGCAGGCCTTCTCATACAAGGATACGCCCTACTAAGATCAAAGTCACTGCTGACTACTGCCTCAGTTAGAGCTAACACAAAGTTTGCCTTGCTGGAACAATGGCTAGCTTCCTAACAACCACTAGGCCAGTTTAGGCTATGATCTTGAATAATAATAATTGATATGGGTTCAATATAACGTGCATTAAAGTTCAACTTTATTACATTTTGCTTGTCATGTTTATGGGTACAAAATAGTGAATAAAAAATTGAAATATTAATATAAAATTCATTTTAATGGTAAAACTCAGTCGGCTTGTCGAAGCATAACGTGGGAGATGCGACTCTGTCCCTAAAACGAATTGCTGAACATTCAATGAACAACTTCAATGACGTTGTATGATATGATTGAAATTTTCCTCTTCCTATTAAAAACTATTCACTTTAGTAAAGTGAGATACAAAAAAGAAATATTTTTGTATTTTCACATTGTTTAAAGAACCGGATACGTTCATGACTGATCTGAACGATGAGCACGAATGATACAATCGTTCCTATAGCAGCAATTCATTTGTTGTTTGCTGCAGGGAAATCTTTTGTCACTTTATTACATTTCGTTAGTAATATGCGATATAGTTACGATTATTACTATCGATAATAAAGAATATAGTATGCAAAAAAATGACATTACGTATAGAATAAAATGCACAAATATTGTTTTGCAAATAACCATTACATAAAAATCTTTGAATACAAACAGTATATTTCAAATTCTTATATAAACATAATCTTATAGATTGAACGAATTCAGTGTTTTGCTTATGTACTTTTAAATTAATATGAATAGCTATTAATTCTCGATTTTTGAGTATTGCTTTTACACAAATGTTTTTAACTTGTGAGACCTTTTTATTCACCCTTTCACTGAATAGCCACGCCACTTTTCGATACATAGAGATTAGAATTTCGAATATTTCAGAGATAGAAGGATATCCTGTTAGAACTGCTTTATCAGTTGGAGAGCCGGAATTTGCATAATATTAAAGTCAAAATTAGCTTCCAGAGGTAATTTTTCTGCACACATTAAACAAAATGGCCAGGCCACAACAACCTAAACGGCTTAGAGTTGGATAGGGGACTCACTGAATAGCTGTTAGGTGACAGATGGAATCCTCTCCTCGAAGCCAACCAGCTTATTCTTTAATGTGCACAGGTTATGACTCTTCGGCACACGAGGACACAGCTTACTGTTCCATTCAATGGACAGTGGCCTTCCAAGCCAAATGGTGTCCCCATTCCTACTGGGGATTAGGGGTACCGGAGATAAATCTTAATGCCGGCGCAACTGGGACTCGAAACTGGGAACTAAAGATTATGAACCTAGCACACTACTGACGAAACCAAATCCTGCTCCATTATGGGGGGAAGGTTCGTTAGGCCCTCTCACCTAAGCGAAATAGGCCGACAAGTTAAATGGGTTCAAGTTTAAAATAAATGAAATGAAAAAGTTAAAAATATGCAAATTAAACAATGAAAACGAAAACTTAGAGCTTAGTTGGTTGTTTGAGGTTTTATGGCATGAAGGCACCTAAAGCCATGGTGCGGTAAACAAAATATACAATAAGAGAAATAAACAGATAAAAGTCATGCACCAAGCCTTAAGGTAAGAAAAATCATGCTTTAAGAACTCAGAGTGCTTTTAAGGTACTTAAATATACTCTGGTTAAAATTGTAATGCACTCCTTTTTGCCATTATGTTTGTAAGTACAGGCTAACGTTTGAGGTTTCTTACTTCTTATATTGGGCGTGCTAGTATTGGCATTTAAAACAAGACAGCATAAAAGTAATTTTCGATTCTTAAAAATATAAATTATAAAAATATTTTTATTTGAAATGGGACGGAAATATCATCTGGCATATCGTGTAGAAATGTATTCTGATAATCTCATGTCATGTCATGTCTTCCTTTTACAACAAAACACTGAAAAGTTCGAAAAGAAATCGAACCACTGGCGACTACGATGTTTGCCAATATCTCGACTGTACTGTCAAGAATGCGATCTTCGGTAGGCTCGCAAAGCAAGGTCATTGGAAACAGCACTGGGAGATTTCTCTCAGAGTTCAAAGATCATAAGATTTCATTGAATACGTTTGCTACATGATATAATACAGAGCAAATCGACTGGAATTGCCGAGTCAGAGACTTCCGCTGTGGATAAAATTTTCTTACACGTATATAATCGAAGGAGTCGGCAGAGAGAAAATCCTCTCGGCAAATTCTTGAATCTGGTCAGTCGGGGGCCCGTTCTACTAATATGTAATTATGAGGAAAGATTGATCAATATTTGAAATCTGAAGTTATTGGGTTTATAATTTACTTTTTAGATAACATGGACAGAAAGCAGAAGTGATGATTGATTTGTATCGTTTGTGTTTCATGCAATGGGATATATCATAGTTAATTGTGTACTGGATGAGTTCATTCGGTTGCTTAGCTGCATCTCTAAAGAATTTTTAAGTTTAACTGTTAATTGTGTGTTTCATCAGCAGAATTTGGATATCGCTTGGAATAACTGAATAGCTACGAATTAGGAAGCTGCCACAGCTGATCGTAAGATGGTACGTTAAGTGTAGGGTTTCCACTACGTTTACTGACGAAGTGACGAAAAATCTTCGTGATTTCCGAAATATCTAAGGTTTTTCTAAAATAATATTACTAAAAATGAAAGATGTTAACTTACCTGATTCCTCAATGGACTTACCTTATTTCCAGGGCTGGGGTTGGTTCTCTCGGTAGCACACTAGGCTCCTAATCTGCAGTCCCCAGATTCGAATCGCATCCTTTTCTGAGTTGAGAAGTTTCTCCAATTTACTGCGCCAGGCAGATGGGCCGTTGCAGGAGATCCGTACCCTGTGCACGTTAAAGAACATACTGAATGATCTTGAAGGGAAGCTACCATCTGTATCCTAACAGCTGTCCAGTTGATTGAATCGCTTCCCCCCGAACCTGCTCCGAACCTTGGGATCTTTATAATCTGGCCATTTAGCCAAAGTACCTGTCAGAGTTAATCCGTCTTCTCAAAATATTAGTCCAGAAGCGAAGCATCAGTTTCAAGTGGGGAGACTGCAGTCGATTCTTCAACAGTCGCAACGATCTTCATTGGTAAGGGACGTATCAGTAATCTGCTAATCGACTGATGATCAATGACGACAGAATTGTCGAAGCTTCCACTGCGCAATCTCATAGTCTCTCCAGTTCTCACTAACATCATGCCATTGGTTTTATTGCATTTTTACATTTCCCTCCCCCTCACCGCTCCCTTGGACTACAAACTGGACAGTAGATTTAGAACAACTCCTAAAAATGTGAGCATTTGTTTAGACAATATCACTTCTAACAATCATTTTCGCTATAGACTTACAGTAGTCTTTCTACTAGCGATATGGGTTTTCATAATTTAAATATTTAGAATCCAAAATAAAAGGTAAAACCAAAATTATTATATTTTGCTGCATAAAACGCAAATGCATGCGTTTTGAGTAAAACGATATCTTAATGTTATAATTGCACTAAATGCCTAAATAAAAACTTATCCAAAAGCTAAACATATCGCGTAAATTTCATTCCTTAAGGACAGGTTTTGAGCCAATGAGTTCTGACCCACAAGCAGAAAAGAGAGGAAATTCTAGAATGGAAAACGAAGCTAAATTTTCGCGATCATTATTATTCGTTGAAAGCTATAGAAAAATTTGGGCTATTCCTTTAGATAATTCTGCATCAATTTTCCCCACAATTTTTGTAAAAAAGCTTTTGCATTTTTACAATACGCCTCTGGTGACCTGTCGAATCTTAACCAATATAATTTAATTAAAGCACATGCAAATTAAACAGCCTCAACACCCACAGAAATGTGGTTTATCCAGCTGTCATTCATGACACAACCAAAAATCTAAAGAGGGTGACGTAAGATCAATAAGATTAAGGGTTGGGTAAATCACAGCCACTTATGCCATACCGGGTCTGAAGAGTCCACTAAGGGGAGAATTAATTTGTAAATAAATTAGAATTCAAAATTGAAGCTGTAACTTTTCAAATTTATCTGGTAGCTGTATATTTTTAACTATTCGTAATTAATTTTAAAATATTCATAAATATTTCAATTAAATTAATGATTAGAAAATTATTATACTCTATGCTGCTTAAAAATGAGTTGCTTGTAATTAAAGTTTAGAAAAATTAAATCATTTAAATCTTTAATGCATATTTAATTTCCCCTTTTTTGTTCAATGGCTGTCCAGGCCCGGTGTATCTAAGGCACTCTAGATGAACTCCTTTCTCAGTTCTATCACATTCCTGGTATCTGGGGGGGGGGGGGGGGGGGCTCAGTAGGTAGCGCGCCAGTCTCGTAATCTGCAGTTCCCAGGTTCGAGTCCCAGCTGGGTCAGCGTTGAGATTTATCTCCGCAAAATTCCCCCACCCTGCCCACGGTCAGTAGGGGACACCGATGGGCTTGGAAAGGCCACCGTCCGTCGGATGGGACGTTAAGCCGTGACCCCGTTTGCTGGAGAGCCATACCATGTGCACGTTAAAGAACAGGCTGGATTGTCTTGACGGGAGACTACCATCCAACAGTGTTCCAGTGGGTCCCCTCCCCCAACCTTCTCTGAGAATTCGGGGTCCTTGTGACCTGGCCATTTAGCCCATTGTGTGCAAAAAAGTGCCACTCAGAGGTAAAACAACCCAACAACCCAACCTGGTATCCGGGTATCTGTTCTTGATGAAACATTCTACCACCAGAATTTCTAGCATAAATATATCGTTTACAATGTTACTTCTACATTTAGCGCCCTCTAACGATGTAAATTAAAGCCTTTTGAAGGGTTTGAAAACTATGAATCATCATATTTCGTTAGTACCTGTCCAACTCAAAAAGAGCTTTCATTAATCTCTTAAAACAAAACGTTTGGTCACTCCCTGACCCCCCCCTTCCGGAGTGAAAAGACAAATTGTTGCTGCAAATGTTAAGTCCTTGATCGTGATATTTTATCAGCAAAATATCATATCGTTTGTAATATATGTTAAATGTTTGAAATTTTGGAATTATTCCCCGTCAGAGATTGCAATTAAAACTTTTGGGAGATTCGAAAACTATGAATCATAATAGTTTTTCAATACCTATTCAACGAAAAAATAATATTTATTTCTAAAAGCAAATAATTATCTCTAAAAACCAAAAAATATTGTGCTTCTACTGATGGTGAAAGGTTACCATCAACCTTTCAAATTTCTAACCTATTTACATCGATTACAATATTGAAAGGTTTGCCATTTTCAACTTTTTTCACTGTTAGATGGCGCAATTAGAGTTACATGGAGATTTCGAAAGTACGAATCGTACTGTTTCATCAAAACCTAACCAACACAAAAAGAATTTTTGATCTGTTTCTAAAAACAAAGAATTTGACAGACAGACGACAAAGTGAAGCATTCGCTCTTTTGTTTCTGAAAAGGAGCCAAAAAAAATCCCCCAGAGGAAGGCTTTCGCTTGTGACTCTCTCAAAAGCAAATTATCCTTTGGACGCTACTTTAACCTTTCAGTCAGGGACAGATGACTCTTACTTGAGAACCAAAGATAGGATATCTTTAGGTCCACTGACTCATTTATATATAAATTGTTTATTGTACAACTTCATATTTTCGCGCATTATGATTAACAAGCAAATTTATTTTCTTTTGATCGGGTTTCACTCTCTCTTTAAAGCACTGATTCTCAAATTTTTTCTTTTGCTCACGGAACATCATATATTTCGACGTGAATACTGATGGCAGACTAAACATTTGGTGGTAATACTATGGAAGACTTGCACATGCGCAGTTTGTCTTCAATAATAGCCATTTTTGTGGAGTGGTTTGTACACTCACAGAGCTATTTTTTGTTCAAGTTCTGAGATGTATTAAGGTTAGTACGTACGCTGTATGTATTATCGGTATGCTTTGTATAAGACCCGGATCTATAACAAAATCGAGGCGTGCCCCAAGAATCACAATCGAGTCAAAAAAAATGTCAAGTGGGGAATGCCAAGAGACTTCATTTCCAATGAACATTTCATCCTCTATTTGACGGTTTTTTAAAAAAACTTCAAAAATGCATAAAATATATATAAATTTAATAAGTTGTTTCCTCTTTTACCCTTATCGCATTATGAAAGGAAGGGTCCCTTTGCATTCCCTTCATCTGTCCCCGATTTGTGTCCTGCTTGTTGTCCCATTTTCATATGGATAAGTTTTTGATTAAACGGAAAAAAGTGAAATGAAGAATCAGTTTCAGAAAGGAGCAACAAAATGGTTTCTAAATTTCCTTTTATCTACAATTCCATCCGAAATTTCTCGGCACATCCTTTGAGAACCTCTGCTCTAAAGTATACGATACTTCACTCTACACGTCGCAAGCTTTCATTTCGCATAAAACGCTTACGATTGATTCTCCGCTACTAAAAAGATTTCGCTCCCCCCCCCCCCCTCTTTTTGGGGAGGGAAGAAGTGGATGTATTTTGGGATTCCGAACGATAGTCTCTACGTCAGAAGTTTCTAAACCCGAAAAAACAATATTGTCACATTCACAAAATGGAATTTTTCAAATCATTTCGTATTCGTATTTCAATTCAAGTTGCAGCACTTGGATACAATTTGTCAGTCAGGAAATTTTATAACGAAATAAATTAAATAAGGGAAAATTGTGTTATGGTGGGTTTAAGTTGTGCAGAAAATTTATACGTACTAATAATGTAATATACAATGAAAAGGAAAAGCATTATTTACAGGTTAATGCATTTTTATTAATATTAATGTAAATATTATTAATACTAATGTAATTATTGTTAATATTAATACAATTGTTATTAAGTAATTTGCTGTGATTGAATATATTTGGAAACATTTGATAAAAGTAACTGGACATTTTTATCTGTTGTTAAATGATAAACAACAGAAATATGTTTAAAATAATTGAAACCCGATTTCCAGACCAGATGTAATGAAATATCGATTTCTCTAAATGGAGGGTATAAATCAGATCCACCTGGGTTACTACAAATCGACCCGAATATATTTACTTACTATTTAGTATATTGAATTTCTTGTTAGCCGGCTAAACGAAGGTTGGATTACCAAGGGTGTAAGCCTTGCACGTCTCCGTCTACTCGGTTAACACATAGATATAATATGTAACTGAACACATACAAATAACTCCTGAGCTAAATTATACTTAAACAATAACAGAAATCTTATTCCCGATTTAACTCCCAATACATTAAATATTCCCCAATATATTACCATTTCTTACCACCGCGATTTTACAGACGTCCGCACTTAATGCGGTGCAACCAATCTTCTGAGCGTCCAACGCTCGACAAACAGCAAGGATATTGGCTAAAACAAATACAACAAGTATGCACTAACATATATTCACTACGGCATAAACACATAAGTTCCCTAACTAGATAAATGGGATACTGAAATTCAGACCTACTTTGATTAGATGAGGATGCGAAGGAGGACGACCTCGACGACGGGGAGTTGTAGGCAATTCTAACTGAGAGAGACATGGCCTCTTCTCCAATGTTAACGCATTTTTCATTGTTTCGCAATGAATTATTCTGTTGCGTACAACACCATTCTACGACTTCATTTGTTACGTATTAACAATAGTGAAGTCAACGCAATTAATATCTTAGTTATTTACAAGTCTTATCTCCGTTGCCAAAGGTATACTCAGAAACTTTCAATGGGAGTTGAAATGTTTTGGTCTATTTGTAATTTCTTTTATTGTATGCTTGAGAGTTTCATTTCTGGAGACTTCATTAAAAAACGTATGGTACTCAGATCCGCAACCTTCCTCCCCCCCCACCAACGTAAGTACACTTGGGTACGCCTAGGGTTGCCAACTGTCCCGCATCATCAATATTTATCCTGCTTGCCGTACCAACAGCATATGGGACTCCGCATTGACTGATCCGAGAGTACAGTCGCTCAAAAAAGTATCCGAACACTTATGTTTTGTTGTTTACAGAATTCAGAAAAAAATATCTGGCGACGATTTGTTTAATAATTTGTGATCTGGCAACCTTCGTGTCACGTGACACGAAGGTTGCCAGATTACTGATAGCGTTCGGATACTTTTTTGAGCGACTGTACTGTCGATCACATGGGGTGCATTAGATCGAATATAAGAAATGAGCCTTAGGGACAGAGCCAACTCCACTTATCTCTACAACCCCACTCTTTAAATAGCTGAGACTCTCTCGAAATTTAGATGAAGAATCATCTAACCAATTTTGGTCAACTGCTCAAAGAGTGATTTTTGCTCTTTATTCATAAACAGCATGTGCCGACGCAAACTTCTCATCACAAAGATACGATATTATGACCTGGAAATTATAATTGATATATTGAATTTGAATGGAAATATTGAATGGTGATAAGCCATTTGTGGAATTTTGTATTTTTGAGAACAATATTCAAAATACTATTGATATGGATGGGAAAATATTAATGGAAAATGAAGGTCTTTGCTATTTTTTGAAATTTGTGGTAAAAATATATTCTAAACATTTTATCTTATTATTACTTTTATATTAAGTATACCGGGCCCCAGGTCGGATCTATGGGACGGCAGAGGAGGGAGGGGAGAGATGTATAGTCCCGCCAGGCACATGCGCAGGATTTAGTTTCGGTAAGGGGGTCCGAGATTTTGTTTTGGGGGGGTCTGAGAATTCAGTTTAGGGGAGACTCCGAGAAATTAACTTCAATGGAACCGAGATGTTTAGATTAAAGTTTATGCTTTAATTCTACCTTAATTATATATCACTCTCTTGGGAAAGGAGGGACATATCGAAATAACATAAAGCCTTTGATTTGGTTACAAAGTCATGTAATTAAATGCATTAATAAAAACAAAAATGCTTACGTGTAAGTAGCAATTGTTATGAAGTAAATATTTTGCCTATAAGGAATTAAAAAAATTAATTGCTCATAATGTACCTATGACGTAAGCGAATGTATGACGTCATAGGGGCAAAGCACTCTCTGTGGGGGATACTCTCCTGCGAATACGCTACTATTAGCTTATTGGCAAATTTGCAGCACGCTGAGGTAGCTCTGGCCCTGCACCTTTCAGTTCTAACTTCATCTGGTATGACTCAGATGTTTGCGCTAAACGAAAAGGAAATGAAGAATAGAAAATATGCACTTATTTTTTAGAGTATTTTGGAGATTGGAGCTTCTGCAGCTGTTAAAAAGTATCAGATATAATATTAGAGTTGAGTTAAATTTTTATATTTGATTTTATTGTTTGAGATGGCTTTCGGTAAACGGAAAATTTGGAAGGAGGAAGAAATCATGAACATTTCCCATTGAGAGTATAGAGCAGTGGTTCTCAACCTTTTATGCTTCACGTACCCCCTGGAAATGTGTATGTAACTGGCGTACCCCTTGTATAGATAGATAAAACTATAGTTATAGTATAACAATGGGAATGAAATAAAACATATATATCAGTGGTTCTCAACCTTTTATGCTTCACGTACCCCCTGGAAATGTGTATGTAACTGGCGTACCCCTTGTATAGATAGATAAAACTATAGTTATAGTATAACAATGGGAATGAAATAAAATATATATATCAGTAGTTCTCAAACTTTTATGCTTCACGTACCCCCTGGAAATGTGTATGTAACTGGCGTACCCCTTGCATAGATAGATAAAACTATAGTTATAGTATAACAATGGGAACGAAATAAAACATATATATCAGTGGTTCTCAACCTTTAATGCATCACGTACCCCCTGGATATGTGTATGTAACTGGCGTACCCCTTGCATAGATAGATAAAACTATAGTTATAGTATAATAATGGGAACGAAATAAAACATATATATCAGTGGTTCTCAACCTTTTATGCTTCACGTACCCCCTGGAAATGTGTATGTAACTGGCGTACCCCTTGTATAGATAGATAAAACTATAGTTATAGTATAACAATGGGAACGAAATAAAACATATATATCAGTGGTTTTCCACCTTTTATGCTTCACGTACCCCCTGGAAATGTGTATGTAACTGGCGTACCCCTTGTATAGATAGGTAAAACTATAGTTATAATATAACAATGGGAACGAAATAAAACATATATATCAGTGGTTCTCAACCTTTTATGCTTCACGTGCCCCCTTGGAAATGTGTATGTAACTGGCGTACCCCTTGTATAGATAGATAAAACTATAGTTATAGTATAACAATGGGAATGAAATAAAACATATATATCAGTGGTTCTCAACCTTTTATGCTTCACGTACCCCCTGGAAATGTGTATGTAACTGGCGTACCCCTTGTATAGATAGGTAAAATTATAGTTATAGTATAACAATGGGAACGAAATAAAATATATATATCAGTAGTTCTCAAATTTTTATGCTTCACGTACCCCCTGGAAATGTGTATGTAACTGGCGTACCCCTTGCATAGATAGATAAAACTATAGTTATAGTATAACAATGGGAACGAATAAAACATATATATCAGTGGTTCTCAACCTTTAATGCTTCACGTACCCCCTGGATATGTGTATGTAACTGGCGTACCCCTTGCATAGATAGATAAAACTATAGTTATATTATAACAATGGGAATGAAATAAAACATATATATCAGTGGTTCTCAACCTTTTATGCTTCACGTACCCCCTGGAAATGTGTATGTAACTGGCGTACCCCTTGTATAGATAGATAAAACTATAGTTATAGTATAACAATGGGAACGAAATAAAACATATATATCAGTGGTTTTCAACCTTTTATGCTTCACGTACCCCCTGGAAATGTGTATGTAACTGGCGTACCCCTTGTATAGATAGGTAAAACTATAGTTATAGTATAACAATGGGAACGAAATAAAACATATATATCAGTGGTTCTCAACCTTTTATGCTTCACGTACCCCCTGGAAATGTGTATGTAACTGGCGTACCCCTTGTATAGATAGATAAAACTATAGTTATAGTATAACAATGGGAACGAAATAAAACATATATATCAGTGTTTCTCAACCTTTTATGCTTCACGTACCCCCTGGAAATGTGTATGTAACTGGCGTACCCCTTGTATAGATAGATAAAACTATAGTTATAGTATAACAATGGGAACGAAATAAAACATATATATCAGTGGTTCTCAACCTTTTATGCTTCACGTACCCCCTGGAAATGTGTATGTAACTGGCGTACCCCTTGTATAGATAGATAAAACTATAGTTATAGTATAACAATGGGAACGAAATAAAACATATATATCAGTGGTTCTCAACCTTTTATGCTTCACGTACGCCCTGGAAATGTGTATGTAACTGGCGTACCCCTTGTATAGATAGATAAAACTATAGTTATAGTATAACAATGGGAACGAAATAAAACATATATATCAGTGGTTTTCCACCTTTTATGCTTCACGTACCCCCTGGAAATGTGTATGTAACTGGCGTACCCCTTGTATAGATAGGTAAAACTATAGTTATAGTATAACAATGGGAACGAAATAAAACATATATATCAGTGGTTCTCAACCTTTTATGCTTCACGTACCCCCTGGAAATGTGTATGTAACTGGCGTACCCCTTGTATAGATAGATAAAACTATAGTTATAGTATAACAATGGGAACGAAATAAAACATATATATCAGTGGTTCTCAACCTTTTATGCTTCACGTACCCCCTGGAAATGTGTATGTAACTGGCGTACCTCTTGTATAGATAGATAAAACTATAGTTATAGTATAACAATGGGAACGAAATAAAACATATATATCAGTGGTTTTCAACCTTTTATGCTTCACGTACCCCCTGGAAATGTGTATGTAACTGGCGTATCCCTTGTATAGATAGATAAAACTATAGTTATAGTATAACAATGGGAACGAAATAAAACATTGACTTTGTTACCAGATCTAGCGACTTTTGTGCTCTCACGGCGTACCCCAAACATTTTTACCTCGCACGCCACTTTGAGAACCCCTAACTTATAGAAAATATATGGTTGAGGATGAAAATACTTCCTCAGACGTAGAGTCATAAACTAGATACCCTCAATAATCAACCAGTAAAAATATATTAAAGAAATATCTAAAGTATATAAAAAAGTAAATCATTGAAATTGATATTAAAATTTCTCTGCTATATATTTTAGAGAGTTTGTCAGTTTTTATGAAGAACTCGTTCTAACCGGTAAGAGCTACGACCACCAAATTTGGTATACAGTTTCATCTCATTGTAACTTAGCGCATCGTAATGTTTTTGACTGTGTCCCCCCCTAAAAAAAAACGATTAATGTGTAACGATAAGAAAGCGAATTGATTTTTTAGAAGTCGTATGCAACAGAGTACAACAATGCACTTTGATCTAACAATTAGGTCATTTTCACACGAGATTCCCCAATTAGTGACTAGGGTATCTAAAACGAATATATGCTAACTGCTATCCACGAATAATACGGCTAATATCCATATGCGAATCGAAATTTTCAGATATCCTATTTTCTGATTTTCATGTACTCATGAAAACTCTATCAAATGACTATTCATTGACTCTATCAAAATTATGGCACATGTATATGAGTTCTACGCGAAATAAAAACAACACGGATATCGGGTATTATTCGTTAGTGGGATTATCGCCCGATGAAATTGAGTGGGTTGGAAAACAGTTTCTCCTCCAGCATAAGCAGTAGAAAATAATAAGTCTTAAACTGTATATAGCCGTCCCGTGGCCAAATGGTTAGCGCGCTTGGCTACTGATATAAGGGACCTGCGTTCGAACCCCGGGTTAAGGCATGGATTTTCGTGTTATCTCTCTGCTGAGGTCTCGCTTTCCTCACAGACCTTCTACTATGACGTATAAGTTGTCAGACCTCTGTGGCAAGCAGCTGCTTAAGGGAATATTTAGAATGTTATGGGAGGAAAACGTGCAACCAAAAAAAAAAAACCGGAATAGGTGCCATCTGACGCTCGTGCTCTCGGTGTGAGAATTTCGTCGCTAATATGTAGGAACAGAGAGAGACTTTGAATTAAACGAGTTGAGAAAACATTGGAAGTTTATTGCAGTGTAAAGAGCTGACCTGTCTTTTTAGTGGCATCTTGTATTAAGTATTCCAAATACGAATTTAGCACGTGAAATCTAATTTAGTGACAGTAATATCGAAGAAGTCTGTAAATAAATAAAATCAATCTCAAGCAGCTGCTTGCCACAGAGGTCTGACAGAAGTCTGTCAGTTTAAACGTCATAATAGAAGGTCTGTGAGGTTGGCGGGACCCAGCAGGAAAACAACACAAACATCCATGCCTTATCTAGGGCTAGAGCCTAGGTCCCTTTGATCAACCATTCGGCCACTCGGTCTGCTAGTGGAAAAATAAAGGAGATTTGGTGCCGGCTAGGTATTTAAGGTGAAATATTGATTTGAAGAGGTAAACCTTGTAAAGTTATAGGTATATCCACAAAAATAATTGCGTCACTTATTGAATATTGTAATAAAATTCCCTTTATGCTTTGAGTAGAGATTTTAAGAACTGTAATACAAATATTTGAAATAGAGTTAAGAACTGGGAAACATTCTTTTGATGGTTTAACTTTATACTGATGGTAAACAAAGCCTTTGTAATTGAATTAGTTCATTTTTAATTTGATTGGTAATCATTTTTTTTAACTCCCGCACTGTTTATTATTTAATATGTGCAACAATATCTTATTTTTTCTTATATCTGGTTCTATTACAGCTGAAACTCGAATTTTTAATTCAGTACGAGGTAGGACGGGATAATCCGGAGGGAGAAATGTGGGATCATTGCCAAGTATTTTGGGCTGCGTCCCAACGAGTTAGATTAAAAGAAATCGTCGCAAAAGTATAAGAATGGCAATAATGACTTCTGAAATTATATATATATATATTCGATTCTATTACAGATAAAGACTTCATTTTCCAAAGCAATACGGAGTTGCCGGAGTACTCTAGTGTAGTTGTTCTCAACTTTTTATGTTTCACGTACCCCCTGGAAATGTGTATGTAACCGGCGTACCCCTTCTATAGATTAATAGAACTATAGTTATAGTATAGCAATGGGAATAAAATAAAACATACACATATATAACATATATCTAGAGACTTTTGAGCTCTCAGGACGTACCCTCAAAAATTTTACCGCGTACCCGAGGTTGAGAACCCCTCCTTACTCTAGTGAATAGATTTCGGACCAATTGAATATTTTCTGGCAAATTACGGTACATTAAGGGTCACATTGTTGCAATTTATCTAAGAATCTTCTGAGTGCCGCTGGTGCCTCTACGACCCAACTGAATAAATGAAAACATTTTAATTCAATTTTTTTTTTCTAAATCCTATTTATTTACCGATACACCGGTAATAGTTGGGTATCAAAATGTTATCAATAACGCAGTTATCAAAATATCTCGATATATAAAAGCCCTGTTAGCGACGTATTAAATGATAGATGCATTTTAACTGTTTTGAAAGAGTGAGTCATGTCCCCCTCCTTCAGAATACGAGTAAAGGTGTAACACACTGCATTGGTACGCTGAGGCTTAAAGTACTGCATTGTAAAAGAGGCAAAATTATTTAACTAATTAATATTTCATGCATTTTTCAAAAATGTTTTAAAAAATGCCATAAAACGGAGGGGGAAATGTTATACTTCATACATCAAATGTCTTGATCCCACCCCCCCACTTTTGCATTTTTTTGATTCGATTGTGTTCTTTGCTTCCCCCACCCGCTTTACATTTTTATTTTGCTCGAATGTGTTCCTTGTTACCCGCCCCCTATCCTTACATTTGTTTGGATCATTTGTGTTCCGTGAACCCTGTGATTTTGATTTTTTGTATTTTTTTTTTAGATCCGTGCGTGGTGGTGTCCAAGGAACGTTTAACGGGTTAAAGGCACCCTATAAACTTTCTCATCACAAACATGGGAGAATTACGTAAACAATTACAGAAACTTGCGAGTTATATATGACACGAAAGCTACTTACGTGGGGAATACTATCGTAGTAGAGAAAAATCACAGGTAATTTTTGCAGTAAACATGGAACACATAAAAGTTAGCTCAAAAAGTTGAGTTTTACCTCAAGTGGGATACGATCTAGGGGGGGGAGCAAAAGGGGTAGAGAATGCTAGTAACCAGAAACAAGGCGAAAGCAATATTAGACATATACACCAAAGAGCCAAAACATTATGACCAGTTCGTCTTTATGCAAATCGAAGCAATTACAGGTAAACGACGGCGTC
Source organism: Ryuthela nishihirai (assembly GCA_038380435.1). Lineage (NCBI taxonomy): Eukaryota > Metazoa > Arthropoda > Arachnida > Araneae > Heptathelidae > Ryuthela > Ryuthela nishihirai. The sequence continues at coordinate 15,336,619 of JAWZYU010000001.1, read as the reverse complement.
TGTGAAAGTCATGAAACGGTAAAAATAACACCTGATACTGAGCACTGTTCAATTGGTCCGAGTTCTTCAGATGAGAAAGGCAGCGGACTTAAGTGAGTTTGACAAAGGACAAATTGTAAAGGCCAGAATGGGCCAGAGCATTTCCGAGATGACAAGGCTTGTGGGCTGCTCACGGTCAGCCATGGTTAGTACCTTCAAAATGAGGTCCAATGAGGGAAAAACTAGGAACCGTTGGCAAGGTGTGGGCTGACTGCAGTTCTTCGATGCTAAAGGTGAGTGAAGTCTATCCTGTATGGTACAAACCAACAGAAGGAATACTGTGGCGCAATTCGTCCGTAGTTTGAATGCTGGTGATGTGAGTAATGTGTCACAACCGCAGGCCACTCCGAGTGCCCATGCTAACCTCGGTTCGCCGTCGAAAGCGCCTACAATGGGCACACAAGCATCAAAACTGGACCTGGAATGTTGGAAGAAGGTCGTCTGGTCCGATGAAGCTTGTTTCGTGTTACACCATGTGTGCGTCGTTTACCTGTGGAAGTGTTGGCACCAGGATGCACTCTGGGACAAAAACAAGTCAGTGGAGGAAGTGTAATGCTTTGGGCAAAGTTCTGCTGGGGTTCACCTAGGTCCAGTCATTCATGTGCAGGAAACTATGACGTCTACCACCTAGCTAAACATCATTGCAGACCAGGTACATCCTTTCATGGCAACAGTATATCCCTCTCGTAGTGGCTTCTTTCAGCAGGATAATGCTCCATGCCACACTGCTCAGATTGTTCGAGAATGGTTCGTGGAACATGAGGCAGACTTCCAGGTATTGCTCTGGCCTTCAAATTCCCCAGATGTCAATCCAATCGATTGCGCCTACAAAGCCAGACGTCAATCCAATCGAGCATCTGTGGTTTGTGTTGGAACAGCACATTTGATCTGCAGTGGCTCAACAACGTAATTTACAAGAGTTAAAGGATCTGCTGGTAATGTGTTATTACCAGATACCACAAGAATGTTAATAGATGTAAAAATCATAATTACCACAAGAATGTTAATAGATGTAAAAATCATAATTACCACAAGACACCTTAAGCAATCTTAGCGTCCATGCATCATTGGGTAAGAGCTGTTTTGGCGGCACGTGGAGAACCAACATCATATTCGGCAGGTGATCATAATGTTATGGTGAACGGTTGGTTATTTTAGTTGTTTTACCTCTGAGCAGCACATTTTTGGACACAATGGGCTAAATGATCAGGTCACAAGACCTCGAAGGCTCAGAGAAGTTTGGAGGAACGGGACTCTCTGGAGATCTGTTAGGTAACAGATGGTAGCCTCCAGTCAAGGCCTTACAGAGTGTTCTTTAATGTGCACAGGGTATAGCTATCCCGCACACGGAATCGCAGCTTAACATCCCATCCGACGGACATCGGCCTTTTCAAGCCCATCGGCGACCTCTACTGACCGAAGGCAAGGAGGGGAGTTTTGCGGTGATAAATCTCAATGCTCCAGCTGTAACTCGAATCTGGAAACTTCAGATTACGATCCTGGCGCACTACGGAGTGAGAGCCTCCACACAAAAAGGGAAAACCGAAAAGGCGTTCTGGTTTTTTCCAACTCAATCAACCCCCTCCCCCTTCTCCCAATTTCTTTCGAGATCCGGGCCTGTTCTGCCTCAACTGAAAGCTGAAAAACGTGATAGTAGAAATGCTCTGCTTTTTCTTTTGTAATGATCAGGATGACTCTTATTCTACTTGCATTTTATTATAAAGCGGTGCCATACATCTTGTTACGAGAAACGTTACTTGCATTGATGACACGTTTCTACTGATTCAATATGATGCTGTTATAAGTTTATATTATTGGCTGGACGACTCACCTGATTCCTTGGTATTATATTACAATCTACAGTATTAATTACTTTACATTTCTTTCCTAATTATTTTATATCCTACAGAATTTTACTTATTATGCTATTTTATTAAAGTTAATTTATTATTCTAGGAGAATGAACACTGTTTGCTTGATGGAACGAAATTAATATATTGTTACGTCAGTCATGGATACTTTACAAGACCTGCGACGAGGAACCTGACGTGGGATCTCTGACGTGGAAGTATTGAAGTGTCTTCGAGCGTATGCATGCAAAATGTTAATTGTGAATTCACATGATGTCATATCAGTACTAGAATACCGGATGATTTGCACTTAACTTTGCTCCAGGATCTGATTCTCAGGCGATGAAAGCTTCCTACTGTCGGACGAACCGTGAACAAAACAGGTGCTATGTCCGTAGTGACAAATCTAGGGCACAATGCTCAATGGACATTTCGGCTCGATTGGTCACCACTTGCCGCTCTCGAAAGCTCTGAATACATTTCAAAAGTACCTCTTATTCGTAGTGACGCCCTGAGGATATCTGGGACAGGAGTAGTACACTTCGTTCTCATTGATACTACGATTACAGCAATTTCGTATTTCATTAAGTTGACAAATATTCTAAACGATACCTTGACGGAAACCTGTATTATAAAGATTAGATTAGATTAATATGTGGTGGGAAGGTTAGGAACCACCAACTTTGAGCTTCCTGATATCCCAAGATCTGTATATAGAGCAAATAACAATTCTTTAAAAGGAATACATAAATATAGTGGATCTAAATCGAAAATAAAAAGAATCTGATCAGAAGAAGTGAAAAATAAGTGTAAAATGCTACTCATTATAGAAACACAGCATAGGATGTAGGATTAAAAAATGAATATTAAAAATGTAGTTTAATACAGAATTTAAGTTAGTAAACCATATTTAAAATCAATGAATTATGCTTCTACTACAGAAATATATTAAGGAGGATTTAAATGATGAAGAATAAGACGATTGCCTTTCGCACGAAGTCGTAAAGACCTTCCACTAGCCTCCTACCACTACCATCTGTTTTCTATATCCATTTTAATCTGTCACTGTCTATGCATAGTATGCATCCAGTGTTCATTGAATTAGGGTTGGGTTGTTTTACCTCTGAGCGGCACTTTTTTGCACGCCATGGACTAAATGGCCAGGTCACATGTACCCAGAAGGCCCAGAGAAGGTTGAGGGAGGGGACCCACTGGAACAGATGTTGGGAGGCAGATGATAGCCATCCGTCAAGGACATCCAGCGTGTTGTTTAACGTACACAGGGTATGACTGTCCCTTACACGGGGAAACGGCTTAACGTCCCATCCAACGGACGGCGGTCATTCCAAGCCCATCAGTGTCCCCTATTGACTGTGGGCAGGGTATTTTGCGGAGATAAATCTCAACGCTGACCCAGCTGGGACTCGAACCTGGGAACTACAGATTACGAGCCTAGCGCGCTACCGACTGAGCCATCCCCTCCCCCATTGAATTAGGACAAATTCACTCCATGTTATTTCAACGGTAAGCTAATTTCGATGCCCCATACATTAACATTTTTATGGTGCAATATCACTGATGATAAAATGCAAATCTTCACTATATCTATCTGAATCTCGATTTTTAAAATTATCAACTCAGTATTTAAAGAGTTATGGAAATTTGAATAATTAATATCAGTAATTCTAATCGTAAAAAAACTTATAGAAAACTGACGACAGTTGAAAGAATTATTCATATAAACTTTTTTAATATTCACTTTTCTATTAAAGGGTTTAAAATAATGTTGTTTTCAAAGATCTAATTAACTTTCGAGGCAAATATTTATGTCAGGCATTGCTGTTGTTCGGTTTTCAAACTTCCATACTCTTTAAATACGGAGTAAATGGTTTTACAAATCGACATTTAGATAGGTGCAGTCAGAGCCCGACTGAGAATTTTTTTGCCTACCCCCCCCCCCTCGATTAATGCCAAGTTATCTAATAGACAGGGACAAATTTTGGGAAGGGGAACAAAAAATATTATCCGCAACAAGAATAAAATTTGAAAATTGCCTTTTTTGTTATGAGAGAAAAAAGATTTGGGTAATTTACAAATGCAATATTTTTCTCATTTTCTTTTTATTTCATCTACAATTCACTCAATAATTGCAAAAACCAAGTCAATATTTTTACATGATTAAAAAAATTATGAATGAAATTATAAGAAGTTGCAGATGTTTCGAAGCTAATCTTATATACGGTCTCGCGAATGGGAAAATAATATAAAGTATCTTATAGAGATCAAAGAGATGACTTCTTGGAGGAATGGCTGTGTTTTCATTCTCTTCAAATTTGTCATTCTGTCATCGTTCTGTTTTATTCTCTCCTTATTGGCATCTTTTTCAAAATTTCAAATATTTCCCACCTTAAAAGTGAGTCTCTCCCTGTCCATTATGCTGATCCTGACCTAAATTTATCATTAGTGATATTTTTCCATAAAAATCCTATTTGAGAAGCTATTGGAGCATCGAATGCAACTTTCCATTGACATAACATGGGGTGGAGTGATAATAATTTAATTTATTTTGAGTCTATATCACATAGTCAGCTGAGGATACGAATTGAAAATGGAATCTGTAATGTATCTTAACTTTATGTTTGAAATGTTGGCATAAGATGTATTTTATGGCATATTATTTCCAGTGAGCTTCGTATTTTTTTTTTGTTTCGATCTGTTAGAAGGGAAAAGGTTGTTGCGAAGGCATTATCTGAAATGTTTCTATGACTTTCTGAAGTTCTGTGGGATCCGTTAACTATAACTAATAGAACAGAGAAATGAGCAAAAGCGTCTATGAAGACGTTGTGGGAAAACGAAATCCCAGAACCGAATCCCTAAATTCCCAGTGCCATGCTAATGATCCCTCTCAGCAGCCATTAGTAACAGTTTCTTCCCAAAACTTAAACGTTTTAATTTAAAGGGATCCGAAATTTAAGTAATCTTGGAAATATGGCAAAATATTTTGTTGGCAACTACATATTTCGATTCATGCAAAATGTTCATAGGCGGCGACTTCACGTGGACAATTGTCCCCTTGCTTACTTTGGCACGGCGGCAAAAGTCTTTTAGAATCCGTGTTATTTATAAATTGAAAAGCACAAATTATATTTTGCATGTTGTATAGTGCAAGATAAAATCCAAATCAATCACATACAATAGTGAACAGTGAAAGATAATAATTCATACGTCAAGGTACGATTTTTTTTTAGTCGCGGTTTGCAAACGCTGAATAGAGATAGAAGGTGCGGTCTGTGATATCGTAACGTTGCGGTGGTGTCAGATTTTGCTTCACTGGTTTGCGTGTGTTCAGTTTAGGCCAGGATCTATAAAAAACATTAAGAGGGGAGGGTCAAGTGACGCAATCAAGACAAAGAAAGAAGGGTGGGTCAAGCGATTCGATTTCAGTTAATGCATGCAAGCGCCAGGTGAAAGACTGGAAAAAGAGGACACAAAAATTACGTTCAAAATAAAAGTAGCATTTCGAAACATTTAGAGGGAGAAAATTCTGCAATTCCGGGGAAATGCCTATATTTGAAGATGTGTGTGAAGATTATTAATAGCTTACGAGATACAGTTTTGAACATGAGAGAAAAACTAATTAAATTCTTTTCCGATTTTTTTGTCACAGTCCTCATCAAAATGAACGGTAAGTTTTGTACCAATTTTCGTGAAAAGTCATAAAAAAATATTCGAATATAACAAGTGATATAATCGGGCCAGAAAAAGTAAAAGGATAGAGGGGACAAGATATTTAATTTCCATTACAACACTTTCTCTATCGTTTTAGACGTTTTTAAAAACTTTATTGAAAAATGTTCGAAATGTACTCAAGTTTAATATTATTTGCCTCCATTACCCTTAATAGGCCCCCTTTGCATAGCCCCCCCCCTTTACCCCCTAGATAGAATATAACTATTTTACCCCCGTGGTTAAAAATTAAAAGTCGACGCCCCTGAAAACGTTTTTATTCAGCACATATGCTCTTGCGAAATTAAAATTACGTCTTATATTTACAGTACTTCAAAATCGCCATAGCCTACAGAGATCTTGCCAGACTATGCAATTAAGTTCTCGAATATGTCTATTCTGAGCAACACTTGGGCCCTTTGCCAATGTAACTCATTTTTATTTCGCACTGTTTACCCATTTCATTCATTCCTCATTAATACATTTTTAATTCCTTCCCTCAACCTTTTAGCACATTACTCGTAACTCTATTCGTTAATCTGTTATTCTGCAAGTGGGAAATATGATTAAAATATATACATAAAAGTTGGTTACAGGCGACTGATCACTCCTTGTAACATCGTGATTAGTTACGTAATCATAATATCAGTAAACCTATTTACTGCTAAGATTTGGTTAGAGGAAGGCTACCCATTGAAGAGTTATTATGGGATATATACAAGCCTCCCGTCAAACCATTCAGCGTGTTCATTAACTTGCTGAATTACAGTTTTCTGAGTTTGTTACAGTTTTCTGAGACGTCCGTTTCCGGCTTTCTCATCTCTCCAATCAAAATTCTCTAAATCTGTGCGAGGTGGGCTGGGCGGAGTTAAGTCGAAGAGAAGAAACTTCATTTGGTAATATTTGCATAATTTCTAAATACATTAGTTAATATTAGAGTTTTATGAATAAGTAATTAGGTTGAAGTTTTTATATTTTTTTCCACAGGTTTGTATCTTTAAGAAATCGTTCTAAAAGGCAAAATATTTTTTTCTTAATTGTTGAATTTGGAAAATTCAATAAGTTTGATATGGTAAATTCGTCTATTCCAAGTAAATTTAGGTCATTAAATAGATTATTTCGTTCGAAGGAGTATTCAGGACAATTTAGTAGAACATGATTAATTGATTCTAAGGTGTTGCAATATGTACAATTTGGAGAAGTAATTTGCTTAATTTTGAATAAGAAAGTGTTAAGTGTGGTAACTCCGGATCTTAATTTGTAGATTTTACAAGAGTTGTAGCTCTCCCGTATATGGTGCCACAGTTTAACATTACAACTAATGGACAGCGGCCTTTCCAAGCCATCTGTGTTGCCTTTCTATCTTAGAACAGAACGAGAGTCAACGCAGACACGGTTAGGACTTGAACCTGGAAACATTAGATTGCAAATCACTGAAGCATATTGAAGCCCTGCCCCGTAGCATACTGACAAAAACAGTGGAAGGTAATGATACTTTTTGAAACTGTTTCCCTTTCTCCCATAATTCTTATCGTTGTGTCTGAAAACAGCATTTCCGATATTTCTCTTCCCTGCCAAGATTAAAGAATTTCAGAATTATATGTCTGAACTTCAAGATGAAGCTCTTCTACCGATGTATGGGCAGTTACTCTAATGTTTCCCTCTTGACAAATATTTTGAGGAAGCATAGGCAACAGTAATTTAGTACAGGATGACTGGGAGGCGTATTTTGCAAATTCAACCTTTTCATTCATCGTTACTCTAAATGACCACTAACGGTAGGATTATTTTCAATCAATATGAAAAATTAAATAAATTGATATTAATATTATTTACTCAAATTTAATGTTCCATATCGAAACGTTATTTACATTTCAAATGTGAAATTCAGTTTCTCCTTTTTTGAATTAGATTTGAATTAGACAAAGATGCTTATTTAGGTTTAATTAACACCATTATCTTCCCCCAAATATTGTTATTATGATAAACTAATTTGAGACTGAAAAAGTTAAAAGTTTTCCGAACTTCGACTAAACTCTTTAATTATCAATAGACAAGCCCGTTTATAGAGAAAAACAAAGAAGGGATACCCTTACTAGTATTCTGAAAAAGGGAAGGGGCATGTCTGCCTTTCCCGTCCCCCCTCCCGTTGATCCGGTCCTGTCAGTAGATATGCGAATTGTTTTCAAGCAGTAGCGTAAAATATCACTAACAATCCTCTATCCGTTGTGAAATATTTTAGTTCATACTGCTAGTAAATTAATAGATTTAAGGAAAGGCAACGTCTCTAAGAATTAAACAGTCTCTGAAACAACTGGAGAAGGATGTTTACGATTTCTAAAGTGCTCAACTTATTTGCTGAAGGAATGTCATCCAGAGTGTGTGACTCCCAAAGCAGGTAGGTTTAGCTCGCAATGCAATGAACATCTGTGCATGCTGTCGAGTTTGGCATGTCGTAGCGAAATAATACAAATTTTAAAGCATTATCCATATGGTCATATAATCCGTGCCATGTCGATGTGCCCGCCAGGACTGGCTGTACTGTACGCTTGTTTGCTCATAAACAACATGATTTCGTCCTTTAATCGAGAAACAGCATCATTTATTTTGAACACAGAGTCAATTTGTTATTGCGAACACCGAGATATGTTCCGCAGCTAATTCCCTCGTGACAAACACTCCTTTCTAATCATTTGTAATGAATGGCAGAGGTAATTTAAAATCTTAAATTACAACTCGTATAATCAGTTTTAAATCATTTGCTAACACAGAAGTAGATCATTAGTTCCAAGCGACAGCAATATTTAGGTGCGTGTTTTATGCAGTTATTGTGTGACACACCATGGCGTGACAATCGGTTGGTTCACTTGTTTCCGAGCCCGTACTGATCGGAGGCATCTCTATTGAGAAATGAATTCGCGACAGAATAATATATTCTGTTTACGCTGTTAGTATTCTGCGGCAGCTGAGGTACCTGGATGTGTTTGTGTTGGGTGCAGATGGTAACCAGCTATCAAATCTCCGCAAATCGATAGTTGGTATCAGGAACGTAAAGATTATGACTGCAGAATCTCCACCTGGCGTGCTCTTTCGTCACCCAAAACCTAAACCTCAATAAAGCAAATGTGAATGAGAATGCTTAGGAACAGAGAGCTGGCCTTTGCAGATATGTTTACAGCCCGTAAATGGTCTTATGGACTAGCACAGAGAGTAATTGATATGGTAAGAAGAACTAAGTAAAGTGTTTCACTTGTAGATGGAAAATATTGATAATGGACGGAACGTCTTGGAAAGGCATGATTTAATGTTTCGATCAATGATTTCCTTTCTTTGTAAGAAGGTTAATTATTAGCAATATTGCAACAACGAGAGGAAGATCGTCATCAACTTCTTGTTTGGCGTCTCTTCTTATTATGTGTTCAACTTTTGCCAAATGCGAACTAATTAAGCCCTAATAGTTTCATTTCGGAAAGCCAATTTGGGAGGATTTCTTTTTTCAATAAAAATAATGAGGAAATATATAATTACCGTGCGTCTTGCAAAGAGTTATGTTAAACGGGAGTTTTAAACTTTTACCAAACAAGAAAAACTAAAAACTTCTTTCAAAAACGAAAATCGTTTTCACTCTCAATAACTGTAATTGAAAAGATTATTATTTGTTAAATATCGCTCTTTGACCTTGGCTTCTCTCTTAATTAATTGTTTTGCAACTCTTTTCTGGTTGAAAATATTTTATTCGTTGAAAAAGTAAATTGATTGCGAATAGAAAAAAAAAACAAAGAAAAACGTTTCTGTTTTCCATAAAATCAAAAAAACGAAAATGCTTGTTAATAATACGCTTATTTCCATCACCCAATTTTAAATTACTTTATGCTTCATAAAATAATTTCTTCGGAATATTTGTCTTCTGTAATTTTTTTTTTCGTTTATCGTTTATCTCCAAAGCTATTATACCTCCTGCATTTACTGCTGCACATACCACTTAATTGAAATAATTAAAAATAATTATCTAAAAAAAAAACACGAGCAACATATATTGCGAAAGAAAGTATTTTGATGCATGACCTCAACGATTTCAAACTTTTTCAGTCTGTGAAGGAAGCCAAATACCTTATGGAAACTAAATCCCCTAGACACAGTGATGGCAGTTTGCAAGGTAACCCAAAAATAACAGAAAGTACCACTTTGATTAGATTAACGAAATTTTGAAATTTGTAATGTTTAGGGAAGAAAGTATTGGAATGTACCGTCAATTATTTTGTCTTACGATTCATTAATTAACGAACTATAATTCTTCTGTACAATTTTTAATTACATTTCTGGGGATTAATTTTCTTTGATTACCATAAATATGTCTCGAATAGCTCATGGAAAATTCTATAACAGAATATAACTCTTGAATCTCTTACAAATCCTTTCTGATAATTCAGTGTAGAGAAATATCTCTCAAAATATCCACGAATACTTTGGTTTTTTAGTGGGTCAATTCATTACCTTTAATCTACATATCGCACAGAAATTGCTCCTCTTTTAATGATCGATCTAAGTGATTGATATACTATCAATCACTTAGATCGATCATTATATATAATGATAATGTTATATATAATTTACCGGAAATGTAAGTTAGGATTGGTAGGGTCAAAATGCAAAATATGCGAATCCTACCATTCGTTAAGAAATTTTATCTTAAAGCATTGTCCCAATTTCTGTACACAAAAATAACAGTGAGTTCAATTAAATGCACCCCACGGAAATATTATAATATTTATAATCGTTAACATTTAACCTTTACCGTTGGAGTTCGCCGAGTGGTGAACGACAAGATGTCGTCTGTCTTTCAATGCGAAGAAAAGTTAGCAATTTCCTTTCACATTTGAAACGATTTCGCTTACTTTCATGTTTATCAGTCTTAATCCTTCTAGATAAAATTTACTTGGTTTAGCTTAGTGGCATAGAAGATTATGGTGATGCTGGATTAATGAGCAACTTTGCGCTACCTTTGAACAATATATTGTTGTTAATGCAAAACTTAATTTAAAAGGCAGATCATCCAACAATAAGAGAATCATTTTGTTACTCAGAAAGGCAAAAATATTGTTAGAAATTAAATGGATGAGCACTGAGCGTGATTTCAAGTAAATATAAGAAAGATAATTACAAAACAATGCAATTTATTACAAAAGCATGGATGAAATTATTTATACAAGCTAAGTCAACCGGCACGAAAATCTATATCAATATAAATATAAACTTTCAGAAGAATCCATTATCTTATTTCTATTCACACCCAAATCACAAAGCAAGGCTAATATCATTCAATGAACAGTAAAATCATGTTTGTAAACAAATATGCAGTCTATCGAGATTAACCTTACCAATTCTTATAATCAAACTAAATACTATCGTACATCAAATAATAATCTCTTCCTACAGAAAAGTTAAGACTAGCTCTGTCTATTCGACTGAAGTTTTATCTCTTCGTTTTTATTGTCAATGTCCCTTGTGTAACTTTTATTTCAGGCGTAAACCATTCTTATTTTCCTTGTTAATTCACTAGTAGGATTTACATTAATAAACTATTAAACCTCCCGCGCGCTCACCACATAAAATACTTCTTCTTTTTAACCACTTTATCGTGTACAGACTGAGACTAACTATGTCCCCTTTCACATATCCAACATAACAATTCTATCTTTCTTATTTTTCAGTTAGGTTCTTCGTTCCAATTCGTTGATTACGTAATTCTCACGCAGAAGCATACGCGAGCGTTCATGACACGTTTATCATAAATTCATTATAGCTCGTTTATCTGTCGTAACAATGTAATGTATATGTTACCGCTAAAGTGCAGAAATCAGTTATTCTACAGATTATCTAGGTATTGTGCAGATTAACTAGGGTGATCCGTTAACGTGCGGAAAATTGTTTCATTTCTCAAATTACCTAGGTAATCTGCAAATTACCTGGATAATCTGCACATTACCTACTAGGCACTCGTTAAAGTGAAAATAAGATCTTTGCTGGAACAACAGGAACGTTTCTGTACGCTTAAATTAACATAATGTTATTTATCTAGTGTCCGAGAGTAGAGTTGAAACCAGGGTCCTCCCTCTGTCAACATGAATCAGTCGTCCGAATTATAAAAAACGCCCCCAAAATGCGCAGGCCAAGTGAGAACGAATCATTTTAGTGATTCGTTATCAAGAATGAATCACTTTACCGATTCGTTCTCACTTGGCCTCCGCTCATCCGGGGCGTTTTTTATAATGCGGACGAGTGAATCACGTGACACGAAGATTCATATTCAAGAGATTCACCACTATGAGAGAATCAAACTTTCGAACTTTAACGATACGGAAGCCGTTAATGTGCACATTACCTAGGTAAAATGTGGAAAACTCTTGATTCCGCACGTTAACGGAGCAAATCAGTTAATCTGCAGATTAGCTAGGTAATGTGTACATTAACGGCTTTCGAGCTTTAGCGGTAACATATAGACGATATCTTAACTCTGCATTCGTTATTTTCAGATATATCTTGGATTAAGATGTTTCATATTATTTCCCTCAGAAGAAAATATTTATCGCTAGAGTGCGAATTTTTTTTTTCGGTGCTTAAACCGCGATCAGAAAAATGTGACTTTTAGCCATGGTCCCCTGGGAGCATTAAAGAACATCTGATGGCCTCAGGGTAGGTTAACAGATGTCTCCTAACAGTTGCCTTGCGGATCTTCTACTTCGCTATGAGGCCCGGAATTCTTATTAGTTGTGGAACTATGGGGATGCACCGCAACGCGTCGCTTTCAAGCACCTTGTTTCAGAGGAGCCAGAAATACAGGGTGTCCTAAATATTACGGTAGGTTTTTGGAAAAGACTGTTCCCAAATACAAAAAAAGTACATTACACTGAATGCGGTATCTGTACATTTTCTCACTAAATCAATTTCACTGGCAGACACCAGCAAGATGCCACATTTCTCAAGAGATATTCTGAAAGTTCTAGTGCAACATTTCCTAACAAATGGATTGGTAAGCGTGGTCCAATTATATGGCCACCAAGGAACTTTGATTTGACACCCCTTGATTTTTCTTGTGGGGTCGTTAAAGAATAATATTTATATAGACAAAATTCGAGACTTGAATCACTTGAAAGCCAGAATAAGCGAAGCAACGGAGCAAATAACAAGAACATATAAGGGTAGCAGCGTGTAAGTCATAGAATGCCGATTGGACATTTATAGGGTCACATGTGGACATTCACTAATTAACTTAAAAACTATTTCAGGTATGCTTTCAATCAAAATATTACTTTCTGGAACATGCACATTATTTTCCAACGCATTGATTCTCAAAACTCCATCATTTTTCGGACATCCTACATTACAACGCAAAACAACGAACTTTTCAAATAATTAACGTCATTTTTAGAGTACATGATTATGCCATAATTGTGGAAAGAATTTTAAGTTATGACCTTTGGTTAAAGAAATCTAGTTTTAATACGAAAATGCTTAGTTTTAACAGAAAATACGTTGTAGTATACAGTAATCGCAGAGGGCTAATCACAGTTACAGAGATGATAAGGAAGCCCCTTTATCAGTTTTGTTTAGAAGTCCCAAAATCGCATTTACACCACTTGTACTTGTTAAAAACGCACCATTAACTCTACTAAACTACTACTCTGTTTAAAAAAAGCACCATTAAGAACTCAAAAAAAAAAAAACTTCCTGTGATTGTCAAATAGATATTTTTTTCCGTAGGTTAAATTTTCATTATTTTGTAAATTATGAACCATATTTTAAAGAAAATTTTATAATTGTTTAAAAATGCGGCGGATGAAATTATTTTAAAAATAAAATTGTTTGATCTTAAAGATTTGAAATTACTGAGTAGCTGAGAGGCGTTCCGATGCAGATTTAAAACTGCTTTCATTTTTAGTTTTCCTCATTAAAAAATTTACACTTCGCCACTGATATAAACATTGGTTTCGCTTTGGAAGATCCTTGAGTGATTTTTTCAAATCAATTTCATTTTGCGTTTTATAAATCGCTATCAAGTGCTACCTACCACATCTCCAGAAAATGTACTTTACCTGAGATAGTGTTTAGAATTCCATGTACAATTTCAGTGGAAATAATTTCGCGTACTGTATGCATGTCAGCATTAACTGATGTAGTAATAAGAGTAGCCTTTAGGTTTATCTATCCTATATTCGTGTATAGAAGTGAGGATGGGGGGGGGGGGTTTGCAACGGGTCCTCATGCTGCACTCCATGATAACAAGGAAATCATATTATTTTCATTAAAAAACAGCTTGCAGTAGAAGAATAGTATAAAATAGCGCTGTCGAACTAGCGGCCCACGGGTCGCATACGGCCCGCACAAAGATTATTGTGGCCCGCGAATAAAATTAGATTTTTACTTGAAATTTTCAATAATTCTGAAAATTATAAGTTGGATTCTGTAATCCAACTTATAATTTTTCGTCAACTTACATTACTTTACTTTATATGCAACTTCAGCTTACTCATTCTATTGCAATTATCATTGCATTAGTTCAACTTACTCATTCTATTCTTATTGCCCAACACCTACGGCCACAATGCTCCCATTAAATTTATTAAATATTTCATAAGATTTAGAAAATTTATATTGGTTTATTATTACTTATTATTTTTCGTATAAATAAGATAATTTTTTGAGGTGACATGAACGGACTTTTCAATTACCTATCCTGTCCTATTCTTTTCTTTGGCCCTCGAAATAAAACTTTTTACGGCCCTCGATCTTAGAGAAGTTGGATAGCACTGGTATAAAAGAATTCTAGTAGAGGAATAGTAAAAAGCAGTGGCAAAGCGTGACATTTTGAGTAGAGGAAGCAATTAACAAAAGCACTACTGAAACTGAATCGAACACGGTTCCACTACTCTGTGCTTCCGAATCATTGAACCGAAATGCCGTTCCGCTACTCGATGTTTCTGATTCACTGAAACCGAACGCCGTTCCGCTACTCGATGGTTTCGAATCATTGAACCAGAACGGCGTTCCGATAATTTATGTTTCCGAATCGTTTAGTTAAAATAGTTTTATATTTTTTAAATCAAATGTTAGTAGTATATAAACAGTCTAATAAGAATGACTGTTGAGAGTGCTTTCTCACGGTCATTGAGGAAAGTTATTATTAACAAACTGTTCATTGGCGTTCCGATGGCCGCGTGGTTAGCGTACTTGGTAACTAACCTTAGGAACCTGGGTTGAATGCTACAATGCATGAATGTTCTCTTTCGCTGAGGTCTCACCTTTCTCATCAAACTTTCTCTATGGCGCATTGTACTGACAGACTCCTGCCAGATTTCTGAGGGCAAGCAGCTGTTTGAGGGTTAATTTGTTTGCTCATTAACTGGTACAGTGGACCCTCGATATAACGCGCATGTCGGGCGGGAAACAACCCCCGCGTTATAAGGTGAACCGCGTTATACCGAGCGGCGCGGTGCCGACACAATAAATTTCACACTGTAAGCTTTTCTTTTACTCATCATGCATACAATAATTAAACACTATTCAAAATACATGCAGGAACTCAATACATACACAATTACTCAATACGCAGTAACAATAAATTGCGATACACACTAATGTCGCACGGACCTGTATAAACATGTTTGAACTTATCGCGAACATCGCCCGCGCTATAACCGAGTGCGCGGTATAGCGAGCAGCGCTATAACGAAGGTCCACTGTATTAATGAAATGTTAACATAAATTTTGAACAACACCATATTTCCAAAAAGAAGAACTGATAGAGAATTAATTTGATCCTCATTTAATTTATCCAAAATTAAATCTCGTAAATTTATTACATTGAACTATTCTGCAAAAGCACTATTATGTCGATAACGTTGAATAAACTTGTATTACGCATTTAGTAAGAAAGCCAAAAAAATTTTTGAGTGAATGAAAAAACCAGCAGTGTTCATAAAATTGTATGTATTCAATGTTTCACAATTTCCCTCCATTTGTTTTTCGTAGTTCGTAAATTTATGTCGTAAAATTATGTGGTTTTGGAAATTTCAGAATTTTTCAAGGTTTTCAGAATATGTTTCTTAGCCTATAGCTGAGTGGTTAGCGTGCTTGGCTACTGTTCAAAGAGACCTGGGTTCATGTCCCGGGTAAGGCATGGATGTTTGTTGTTTTTCGGCAGAGGTCCTGCATCCTCTAGTCTGTCCTCTGTGACAAGCAGCTGCTTGAGGGGGGATATTTATTTGCTTTTATTTTTATAGACAGGGCCGTTTTTTCACACGAAGTGGTAGTCCGCCATTATCAACAATACTTTCAATTTCGTTAAAAAATTTTTTCTTTCTTTCACAACCACGAAGAATGGAAATAAAGTATCGAAATAAATGAATGAAGAAATTTTAATGATAATAGAGCTTTGTTAGTAAATAATGAAATTAATGTAATAAATTAATATTATGGATAACATATAACTTTTGTACAGTATTCAATATGGAATAATATTTCACAATCAAATTATCAATTTAAATTTCAAAAACGTTCTTCGCTTTAGCGCTCTGATAATGATTAAATTACACTTAATTATCAAAAATATTAAGGCACTTCATATTGTGCGAAAACTATTCGAATCTCCATAACTTTCAATTAAGCTTTTGTAGCAAAATGTTATAAGAAATGTTACAAGAAATGTAAAATCAAAAAAAAATCTACCCGTACGAATTTACCTTAAAATTATAATAAATTGTATACTGAAATAAATGTAATCTTAAAAGCTTAGGTAAAGATTTTTATTTTGCATCAGTTTTGAAACAGTGTTTAGGACGAATATAACAATAGCATTGGCGGTCAAATATTTCAGCTTCAACAACTCTTTAAATAGTAAATTAATATTTATTCTATCTTATCTAAAATCGAAATTTTGATAAATTTGATTGAGATTTACAATTTAGTGTCTGCAACATTTTTATGTAAAAAAAGCTTATTTTCGAAATTACGGAGCTTCGAAAAAGGTTTTGCTTTCATGTAACGTAGAAATATCGCAATATGTTTGGTAATAAAGTGTATAGCAGGGATAGGAAACTCCAGCCCGTGGGCCATTTGCGCGACCCGCGAGATGATTTTTTGTGGCCCACCTGCAAGTAAAGAATATTATTATTGACCATAATCGAAAATATTAAAATATAAGCTTAATTATGTATGTTCTTTAAACGTAATTTTTTAACCATTCTTTTTATAAAGAGTATTATTTCAAGATCGATATAATTACTTTTTTTATTATTTTCTGCAGTTATGTATATATGGTTTTGTAGCATTTCCAATACGTCCCTCTTAAGGTCTAATTTTTCTTTAGTGGTCCGCAGAGAAAAACTTTTCCCCACCCGTTGTGTATAGCCTCACAATCCGAATTCTTCGAATTGTGAAATATAAGGTAAATATATTGTCTTCGAAAAGAGAGAACTTGCTCTCCATGGATACTTGTAGGTAGTTATAATTGATAAGACACAACACTTAAATAAACAAATTGTAACTTTAAAAAAAATGGTGCCCCGATTATGTTGGCTCCCCTACACCAGTGTATAACGTGCCTAATTGGAAATCTGAGCCTGTCTGCAGTCAGCTACTTTAGTAGCCTGGATATGAACTAGTTTGAAGATTAATATAATATGCATGCTTTTCGGGGATAATATATAATATGCATGCGTTCGCGGGATGAGAGCGAACAATATTTTATTTTATCATCGCAATGGCCAATAAGGGCCTCTATCCCTCACTAAATATTTTTGTTCGTTATCTTTTTCAAATCTGAATCATATTAGTTGAATGGCTGTTGAAAATTTTGGAAAACATTAATGAAATTATAATTTATTCTAAACAATCATTTAAAACATCGCAGAATTTATTATAGTACTTTTTTTTAAACTTTCCACTATTCAATTTTTCGTTTCTTTATTTTTCATTTTGCATATGGAATTTGCATTATAGTTTAAATTAATTTCGAGTTCGAACCTGCATACTGTTACAGGAAAAGAGTTGAATTTTTAAGACAATACGATATTGGCTTACGTTGAGGGATGAGTTCCTGGAAAACATCGGTATAAGTAAACCTTGTTTGAATAAAAAATATGGGATAAACCAGACACTCACCCATTTTATATATATATATATGCTTTAAAAATTTTTAATTAGATCCCCAACGCGACTTGCAATATGTTCACTCAACATACAAATTCATGAATACCGGAGAAAGCGAAACAACACACAATTCTGCTTTCTAGTTTGTTAAGGGGCCCCCACAAACGTCATTTTTGCCTTCAGGTCTAACGGAAAAGTTCGGCCTGAGGGCCAATTACCCCACACACGGCTATTAACCCTGAAGGCATTTGCTCAGTTCCCTTGTGTCTTCGATGTAAAATTATATAGTTTTACTAATGTTTTGTGTTATAATTAATAATATTAGATGTGCCCGTATGTGATGTAAATTCGACCCAGTCTAAAAAAAAGTAATTAGATATCCTCCTCCTGCCCTCAAGCAGCTGTTTTCTACAGAGGGCAGACAGGAGGATGGCGGAATCTCAGCAGAAAAATAACAGAATCATCTGTCTTACCCGGGGCTTGAACCCCTTTGATCAATAGCCAAGCAAGCTAGTCACTTGGCTACCGGGTAAGAAATATATTCTGAGGCTCTTCAAAAATTCTGAAATTTAACGAAAATAGAACTATATTTTCGAAAACGAACAATGAAAAGCAAGCAAATGGGTGAAATTGTAAAACTTTACATACATATTATTTTATGAATAATGCTGGTTTTTTTATTCATGCAAAAATTCGTTTGCGTTTCTTACTATTGCGAAAATAATCAACGAAATAAAAGAAGTCAAAAATGAAAATTTCAAGCCTAGTTATACGTTACATAACAAACACCAAATGTACCTTAAAATTAATATGCAATTCTTACCTTGTGAGAAACTACAATTTTATACACTAGAATCACTCGGATATTTACAGCATGCAGGTAAACAGTTAATCATTAAACGTTTATTACCACACAACAGAATAAACTTCATTATAAAATAACTTCATGCAAAACTTACAAATGAGAAATTAATTTCCCAACTTGTATTCTGATTGCATTACTAGAAATCTTATTTCCTGAATATGTAGATTATAGCCCGCTTTTTACTTTATACATAACTTGTTATATCTGCACAACTATTAAGAACACAAAACACTTCAAAGATATGGAATGCTTTCAAGGAGAATGAAATTTACAGTTTTGCGAGTTTAACACCCATTAATAACACTGATTTCAATTAATGGATGAATTGAATAAATGCAAATCACAATACATCATAAAACATACTAAATTATTTTGTATACATCGCAAATACATACTCTAACTGAGAAAGTAGACAGCAGTAACTTCGGTCCTTAGTAGGGCATGTCCTTGTATCAGAAGGCCTGTAAAAGCTAAGAGTAGCTTCTAGGATTCTTCTCTGTCCTATATGTCGCAAAAAAAAATAATAATAAATACCCCCTCAAGCAGCTGCTTGCCACAGAGGTCTGACAGGAGCCTGTCAGTTTATATGCCACAGTAGAAGGTCTGCTAGGATGGCAGGAGCTCAGCAGAGAAACGACACATACATCCAGTAGCCAAATCGCATAATTGAAAAATTAAAAACATTATATTTATCTATAAACCCCAAAGAGAAAGTTTTATTTCTTAAAACAAAATGAAGCTACATATGCCTGCATACGAACAGAGGAAAAAGAGGAAATAATAAATTTTTTGTAAAACTATCTGTAATAAATACCCATATTTTATAAGACATTGCATGTGTCCCTCATCAAAATTATCAGCATTTGTCAGAGTCAACATTGAACGCGCTCCTTTGCTATCAGCGCCAGTGAAATTGCAGTTTATTTCCGAAATTTTACCAATTTTTCGGAACAACTTTCCGGAACCAAGAACTTTCTAGAAAATTGTCTGATTGGTTCCAAACTTTCCGTACGATAAAACGTAAGGTTTTCTTGGGTAATACTGTATTGCGTTCGAAAATTAAGTCTCTATCTTTAATAGAACCGGGGATAGATTTTATAGCACATTTTTTTTTTACCATTCTCTTGTCTATAGCTGTAATAGAGATCCGGATTAGATTTTGTGAGCCGATTGATATATGCATTTCCACACCCTCTAAACGTTGGCGGGCTCTCTGCTAATTAGATAACTGAATTGAAACTTTTTAAATGAATAAACAGCCATTAACTTATTAGCTTCTATTTTTACTTCACTTTCAGTCATGCATATTAGAGGACGTACTGATAGGAGCATTCTGATCGACGAGAAGCATTAAATTATCATATTACCGTAATTTATGTATGTAAACGTCGTCTGTACCAGTACCAGACACCCTAGATTTTAAAACTTTCTTCTGCTCTTTTCGGAAAGAGTTTCGCAGATTATTTTAAAGAAAAATAAATAAATAACAATCGAAATATATCAATGCCTATATATATATAGTTTTCCGATATTTTGATACGTATTTGCATAACTTTCAAATTTTCTTGTTTCCCCTTATACTTTCAAAATATTTTAATGCGTCCAATTCTATATGAATGTAGAGCAATAGAGTCGGTATATTCCAAGTAGGGCGCGCGGATGAGAATTTTTGTGTTTATTTTCATTACGGATTATGAACTCAAATTATTGTTGAAAGGGTTTGCTGATGATTTTGAAATTTAAAGAAAATTTGCTGATGATAAATAAGAAGTGGGAGAGCGTGATGATTTCTCAAAAAATGAAAAATGTTTTCGTCTCCCTCTAATGATTTTGTTTTCTGATTTATTGTCATTGTATATACATGTGTGTGTGTTCTTTTATATGTTTTTCAGTAGTGTCCTGAATGAGAATGTTGCTAATTGTTGCTATTCATTTCCTAGTTGTATGTTTTTCCAAATATTTGCGGAAATGAGAACCAGTAAAACCAGGGCGTTGCTCATTTACGCAAGCATGGCTCCAGCGACCGACTCCCTTTGTTTGGCCGGAGGGATTAGGGTGTGAATCACCGAGAGAGAGGACGTTGAGTGGAGAAAATGGATAAGTCAGAAACAGAATAGCCGACGAACTGAGTTCAAGTTCGTATAGCGATCGAAAAGTGAGATATCTGTTTCTGGGAAATCCAACAGGAAGAGGGTTTAGTTCTATGGAGAACCAGAGTATGTAGGCAGAGATTAGGATATCCTCTTGCCGAGTTCTAAGATCTGCTGTAATGTGATTTCTGTGCGGAAAAGGATTGATTTCCAACTTATTAAGCAAATGCCTAGAAAAGTAAAGTAGCATTTAAGCTATTTTAAGCTGATGGGATAAAGTCTCCAAACACATTAAATTAAGCCATTTCATTCAAACAAAGTGTTAAGCAAAGCTAAGACCCACAATTCATACATATATTATACATTATAGTGTATAATATAGTATGTGTGAAATGTGAAATGTGTAAGTAAATGGTGTGTCATTCAATGCATAGTAGAGTGGACATTTACTACTTACATCGAAGGTACATTATGTCTGGCGCACATCGAAGCACGGGTGCAACAACCCATAAATCTGTAGATTCAGCTAGAATCACAGGTGAGGAGGAACTAAAAGAAATCATTGAGTTTCGCTATATAAATTGAAGAAATATTAAAAGAAGTTCGGGAGTCCACCATCACTCGAGGCGTTCACTACAGGCGTGATGCCGAAAAGTTTAGGAACTTTCCGACCTCACGTCCAACTCGCGTCTCATTGTAAAAAAGAACTTGCGGCTAATAAAACAAGTAGTCAATACACTGAATATGGCTCGTAGTTCCTATTGTTTTATAAATTTTGTTGATGCATAATTAAACGACTTTATTAATTCATAACATTCATTGAAAATGTATATTTTGTATTTAAATCAAGATATTTTCTTTATTCCTTAAAAATATGTTTTTTTTTTCCAATTCATTATCATTAAAAATGTATGTTTTCGTTTTTAAGTATAGAATTCTTCCTGAGGCTCTTTTAGAATATATATTTTTTTCCTAATGACTCGTTACTAAGTTTGGATTAGTCGGATCTGATCCAGAATGAGATTTTCACTTGCTTCACCAAAGTATCGCAGTGACGAACAAATGAAAGAAATCTAACAAAATCTGGAAGATTTGTTGTATTCTTGGCAGAAACTTAGAAATGGAAACGGCTACACAAAATTATCTTGTATTTCTGATGTTAACTAGTTGGGGTATTAATTTATGTACACCAATTAGCCGAAACCAAAGTTTAGGATGAAATTAATTGGGGATCCTACCTTAATGAAGCTCTCTAATGGGAGATTACAGATCAATTTATCATGAAGCACTGAACTGCTGAGCAGTAATTCGTTACACTCTAAATTAACAGTAAACTCTTAGAAATAAATGCATAAAATTTCCCAATTTTTTTTAGCTGTTTTGAAAATAATTTCCTTCTCGTCATCTGACTACCATTTGGACATTAAGAGACGACCGTCGTAAACAACGTCTTCTACAGATGTAAAATCATCGCCAGTTGCATACCTCAGACTCACTTAGCATCGAACAGCAATTTATCATGGTCTGACACTACCAGTTAGCTGATGACTACAGGGGCAGCAGCAGTAGTCGGCGAGAACGTTGACGTGTTATCTGTTTGGCGGCTTCTATCTCGGTGCTGCTACTGCAGCGGTGACATAGCGGTCGCCTATCGTGTTACAGCTGACCATTAGGGGTCATGATTAAACACTGACAGACGCAGATGGCACGAGACAGAGACGACGATTCCGAGTGCAGCGGAAGTAGACGACGAGCAGAGAATGAAGGACGAGGATGCTGTGCCATGTCCTGCTGCTGGTGGCAAATGTAGAAGTGCCAATCGTACTGACGAAGCGATCGCCAATACAAGTTTAAAGTTTCGCTACTTTTCAAAACATCTCTTAATGCCGAAGAAATTTGGGATGCAGAACGAATAAATTTATTAGTGGAATATCACCCAAGTGATTGACATATTTTGCTGTTGGCAGAGAACGTGCTGAAACTTAATATAAGAGAATGAAGCAAGCTCATTCTCTTCATTCAACTGATTTTATTTGATATCTGGAAGTTTAATTATTTTATTCATTATTTTCACCTTCCATTAAACTCTAGAAACATATTTAATCTTTTGCTGATTTTATCGATCTGAAAAACATTCAATATCATCATTTAATGTCATATTTGGACCAAGAGTTTTGCGAAATACTAAGGTTATTATGTCTGGGCGTTTTTCGCTATCTAAATTGTGTAGGCGACACATCGCCTGTTGCATTTTCATACCTCTGAACATAATACGAAGGAAAAGTATAAAGTCCACTGCATCACTCCATAGCTCTTACAGGTATCGGAGTCTTGTTTTCCATCGTTAGAATTGTTGTGCTACAAATAAGTTAAATATTGAAATTCATAAAATGTTTACGCCATTACTGGAAAAGAAAAGGATTAAAAGCTACCGAAGCGAAACTATTTTAAAGCGGCCAGAGAAATATTCGAAGTGGAAGGTGAGAGGGAAATCTACATTAGTGCTGCTCAAGCTTGTTTCAAAAAATTAAAAGGTGGTGACACGAGACTGAAAAGTAGGCAGTGATCGGGACTACCAATATCGATAGATCGTAACATTCTGTGACACGCAGTGGAAGCTGATCCATCGAAAAGCATTCGCAGGCTCTCCTCTCCGAACTTCGTTGCCCACAAGCAACTATAGTGTGACATCTGCAAAGCATTGGTAAGGTCGCCAACAGTTGTTGAAGTGTTTCACATGAACTGACTATTGAACAAACTAACCGTTGACAAAAAATGGTTGTCCTCGCTTGGATTCGAATCCAGATCTCCCAGAAGCATGCGAGGCGTCTTAACTGCTAGACCACCAAGAAGCTGATCAATTCTACAACTAAGTGTCATTTAAGCTTTCCTGTTTGATTCACCAGTGGCGTCATCTATTATCAGGAGTTGGGCAGCCAAGCTGCCGCGTATTTGATGGTAGTAATATTTGTCACTCACGCTCAAAGCATTATATAAACTATTCGGTAATAAATTATCAGAGGAAAAGTCCTGTAGGCAATGATTTTTCAAGTGTTCCTTGTCTGCAGGACTTTTCCTGTGATAATTTATTACTGAAACTAACCGTTGTATCAAAGTCTGCACCGGAACTCATCACTAATCCACGCGACTACCATTTCATCAAGTGAGCAATTGTTACGTGCAATGAAAAATGGATCCTTTTCAACTATCCGAACATCCAAAAGCAGTTGAGAATGTAGTGGGACTTATGAACTTCGATTTGGTTCCTGATGGACGTTACATCAATGCCGATTTTTACTCAGCACACTCTATGATGCTAAATGCTACCCAGGATTGATAAACGAACATCAAGTACTCCTCCAACAACGCAAAGCAAAACCACATACCGCACTTCGGACCAAAGAATAACTTGTAGAACAGGCATTTGAGCTTCTTCCTCAGCAGCTTATAGTCCGGACTTAGTCCCTTCCGACTACCACGTCTGTCGCTTCATGACTTTTTTTTGAGGCAGGAAGCTTCAAACATTTCAGGAAGTCGAAAACAAATGTCGCAGTTTTTCACCTCAAAGGACCAAGCTTGGTATGGAAGAGGAATCGAACAACCTGCTGACAAATGACTAAGAACTATTGAAAATGATGGTTTATATTTAGTTGAGTAAAATTCCTTATTTATTCTGTAATAATCATTCCTCAAGCAGACTATAAAACTCACAGCCTTTTGAATCACACTAGTAAATTAGCCATTAATATTGATTTCCTAAGGCAATTTACTTTACGTTTAACTGCTGCTAATAATAGGGAAAATGGTGTTTGTGAGCTCTTTTTAAGATTGAACAGTGTCAGCCATCTGCTAATAGGCAAAGTCATTAAAAAAATGACGACGTCTCTTATAGCGCTTAGAGCTCTCTTAATTTCCCATGGTTACACATGTGGCTAAATAGTGCTCCGAGGATTACACTGTTCTACAAAAAAAAATATTTTTTTTTTATAAATAAGAGTTGTGTGATTCTTAAAGGTTTTTTAGTGTAGACTTCAGATCTGTGCTTAGATGTTTTCAATCAGGGATAGTTTTCGTGTTAGATGATTTTTAATTTTATTCCTAGATCCACAATGAATATAATAGGGAAAAAAGAGATTATTCTTAGCTTCCTTAGTACTAAAATTATTATAGATTCATACAGAAAATTTACAGAATATTATACAGAAATAAATTTAATACAGAATAATTAAATAACAAAAATACCAAACGTAAATAATTTTTTTCTTTTATGTTTGTCTGTGCTGTCTCTTTTGAGATTCCAACAAAAATCAGCTAACATTGTAAGGCATCCACTTTCCTTCATATCGCTTTTCAATTGTAGAAATGTCTTTGTTAAACTTCTCACTGTGTTCTTCGGAGACATCACTATAGCTTTCCGAAAAGTAGTCCAGATGTGAAAGCAGGAAGTGCACTTTCAAAATTATGTTACATCCTAAATCCCGATATGCATCTAGCATCTGGTTTACTAGTTCTTTATAATCTTACCTCTTTTCTCCATGAAAATTGTCTGTAACTTTCTTAAAACATATCCAAGCAAGTTTCTCTTTCTCTGTTAGAGATTCGTCAAATTTCACATCTTTCTTCGACTGTCTTATCAGAGGGCCAACAAAGACGCCCTCTTTTATCTTTGCTTCTGAAAGACGGGGGAATTTTGTTGTTAAATAGGCAAATCCTCTACTATATTTATCCACTGCCTTGATAAATTGCTTCATAAGTCCCAGTTTTATATGAAGGGATAGGAAGGATCATGTCCTCATAAGCTATAAGTTTCTGCTTCTGAAAAATTTTTGCTCCCATTTTCCAATTACGTATTGGCCAAGTTTTCTTCAAGTAATGGGATGCTCTGTCACGACTGTCCCATTCACAAAGGAAACAAGAAAATTTTGTGTTCCCTTGTTGCATTCCCAATATCATGGCAATATAATTACAGAAAATCAATCGGCCATCATGTGAGAAGAATGAAACAAAATTCCGTTCTTTATTTCTATATTAAGTTATACCTGTACTAGGTTGGAGAAGATTCCATTGTTGCAACCTAGAGCCCAGAAGTTCAGCATTTTGTTTACTTAGCCCTAGATCACGAACCAAATCATTCAGATCTGCCTGCGTTAAAAAATGTGGAGTTGAATCCATGGTAGCCTCGTAGAAAGTATCACTTCTTTCTAGAGGTGATTCACGTGCCTCACTCTCTTAACCAGTACTTTCTTTATCTTCTGTTTCCTGACTTGAAAATGGAATGTTTTCCTGAAATGGAACTGACAAGTTTTAGAATGTGGTACTGGTGGTACTGGTGGTACTGGTCGTATTGCAGAGATAAGTTAGGATATTCGATACGTCTCTTCGATTTTCTGCTGCTAAAGCCCTGGATACTACTCATACAAAAGTAGCAATCTGTGGAATGGTCTTTTGGTTCCCTCCATGTCATCATCATCATCAAAATCATCATCCTCAAGCAGCCACGGGCTACGGAGGTCCAACCAGACCGCGCAGTTTAATTCTCCAAGCATATCTGTCCTGAGCTACATCTGCTGCATCCGGCCACTGCACACCATTTCCAACAAGGTCCTGTTTGACACTGTCTGCCCATCGCATCCTAGGTCACCCCCTCCTTCTGAGGCCTCTAGGCACACTGTTCATAACCCTATTCGCCAATCTATAATTATCCATACGGGCAACATGGCCAAACCAGCGGAGTCTCTCTCTGCACAATATGCTGCTTAAAGGAGGTTGCAGACTCCTTTGCCTAACCTCATCATTAGTAACAAAGTTAAACCACCTAATACCCAAGATACTGCGTAAGCATCTAGAATCAAAAGCATCTAGTTTCCTGTTATCTTGTTTACAAAGTGTCCATGTTTCACTACCATAACTAACCCTAGAAAGAACCAAACTATTATACAGTCTAATTTTAGTCTTTAGATGTATACGCCTATTTCTCCACAATCTCCATAGATTCTTAAAAGTCCCGGCAGTAATACCTATTCGTCTGTTAATCTCATGCCGCACATCACCAGTATCTGTTACATAGCTACCAAGGTAATTAAACTGTGACACCTGCTCAAGACTGCAACCATTCAGATTAACTGAATCACAGCCTGCCTGACCAATTTTCATCACTTTAGTTTTCTCTCTGTTTATAAACAAACCTACTCTACTACCAGTCTCATCAACAGCTTGAATGAAAGAGTTCATCTGATCAACATCATTTGCCAAAAGGGATAAATCATCAGCATAATCTAAATCAGACATTTTTGTATCTCCAGCCAATTTAAGGCCAAAATCTTTCCCTTGAAGTGAATTTCGCATAACATAATAAACAACCAAACTAAAGAGAAAAGGAGACAAAGTGCACCCTTGTCGAACACCAGACGTAATGCTAAACCAATTGCTACAAGACTTAAAAACTCTCACACACGACTCAGTGTTATTATAGAGAGCTTTCATTATGTTAACTAACTTGTCTGGTATACCATATGATCTCACAATCAACCACAAATTATGACGATCAACAGAGTCGAAAGCCTTTTTGAAATCAACAAAGCTAGCAAACAAAGATTTCTGAAACTCTAAACATTTCTCAAGAATCTGCCTAAGTGAAAATATCTGATCCACACATCCCCTACCACTTCTGAATCCACATTGCTCATCACGCAATTGACTGTCAACCAGATTCTTAATTCTATTAAGCACAATCATGGAAAGAACTTTACCTGGAATAGAGAGTAGGCTGATACCCCTATAGTTACCACAAGAACTGCGATCACCTTTTTTGAAAATAGGGATAATAATAGCTCTGGTAAAATCTTTAGGAACCATGCCTTTATTATAAAAGTTATTCAAAATTTCAGTCATCCAAGTGGTAACCGACACATTCCCAGCTCACATTCCATTCTCAATTTCATCTACCCCTGGGGATTTATGAAGTTTAAGTTTAGAAACAGCCAAAATAACTTCAGATTGTGTTATAGGGCCAACATTAAAGCCACAAATGCATCTATCATTATTGCAAACAATGGGAATAGAACTAACCGCATTGTTTATAATATCACTGAAATGCTCAGCCCACCTAGCCATGACAGAATCCTCACCTTCTATAACCTTACCTTGTTTATCCTTCAATCCCTGTATACCTGTCCGTTTTCTACCACACAAAACATTAACTATCTGGTACAGCTCTCTGCTGTTGTGCTGCCTAACTGCTTCCTCAGCTTTGTCAGCCAAGCCATCAAGCCAAAGATTCTTATCAGTAGCTAACTGATCCTTTACACGTTTATTAAGCTCTCTGTAATCCTTTCTATTAGGACTAGTAGGGTACTGATTGAGGACATTCCTGCAGTTCCTTCTTTCTGAAATAATAATAATAAGCTCAAGTGCCTTATCACTTAAATAATTCTGTCACCTCTGCTCCTTTTTTCCTAAAAGAGTACTGTTAGTTTCCAAAAAAGTCTGCTTAAAATGGCCCCATTTTTCCTCAACTTCAGTATTAAGCAAACCATGACTGTCATAATGACTAAGTAACCTATCATGGTAAGCTTTAGCTATAACTGGGTCTTTCAGTATTAAAGGTAAATTTTTTAAATTTAGCACAACACTTTTAAGTTTAAGTTGCAACACACTTTTAACAAGGTAATGATCAGATTCAATTTCAGCTCCCCTATATGCCCTGGTATTTCTAACAGAACTAGCCCATTTGCTGTTAATTAATATGTAATCAATCATATTCTTATGCAGCCCATCAGGTGAAACCCATGTGTATTTATGTATGTCGCGGTGTTTGTAATATGTGTTAGTATTCTGAAACCATTGAGTTTACTTACCTGTAGGAGACAATGCCCATTGCCATTGCAGCTACCAATACCAAACGGGCCTATCACCCCACCCCAAAGGTCAGAGTCAGTACCAACTTTGGCATTGAAGTCACTTAGAACAAGGGTAATATCTCCTTTCTTGACAGAATTCAAAATATCCTGAAGTTGTCTGTAAAACTTATCCTTCTCATTATCATCAGCATCCTCAGTGGGGGCATAACAGCAGATAACATTCAAGTCTTTAATGCTTATCTGAAATTTTGCTGTAAGAAACCTTTCATTAATGCACTCATATCCTAGAAGAGAATCACTAGCATGTCTGCTGAGCAGCAGACCCACGCCTTGGTGATGCTTTCCATCCTCCCTCCCTGTAAAGAGTAATTTTATGTTATTTTTACGTATCTCAACTTTACCTGTCCATCTGGTCTCTTGCAAGCCTAAAATATCTAGGTTATAGCGCTAGAATTCCTGCATGAGGACATCAAGAGAATATTCTCTATGTAATGTCCTCACGTTCCACGTTCCTGCAGAGAGAAAATGATTAGTAGGATTTTTAAAGAAATTAGGTTTATAGAGATTGGTAGGGCCAACAATATCAAACAGCCCCCTGATCGCAATCATGGGTCAAAGACCTGTTCCTCCTCAGCTAAAGGCTGAAGTCACCGATGCTGGTAGGAATTTCAGGCACCACCTTTTCAAATGGACTTTTTCAAGAGCCATATGGCCTGCCTGAGACACATTACTCCAGTTTAGGCTTGACGATGCCCAACTAGCTAAGTAAGGTTCAGGTACCTGCGATGGCCTCTGATTAGGATTATCCACCAGCTGATATAAGGTATCTCATGCCTCTGTTCACTTAGGGCTGGCAACCCAGAAGCAAACAGAAAATAAAGTGGCAGATTCTCCCTCAACAGAGGCCCACCAGTGCAGCAAGTCCCGGATCCATAATCAAGCTCAAATCCATAAACAAGTCCAGTCTAGTATGTATAAATGGTCAGCACCAGGACCCTGTGAAGTTGACCACTTCTCAGCAGGGTTGGAAAAAAAAATAAAGTGGCCATAGATGACCAGATCAGTAGGCCATACTGAACTGGCAGCCCTACCCTTCCGTTCCCTTCCAAAAGAGAATATCTCTATTGAAAGGTTTCTAACGGCCTGCACCACGAGAAGGCGGGGTCAGACATTAGGTGCTAGACATGGCCCGTTCTGTGCATCATCACTAGGGATTGGTACACAGCTTTTCTTCCATGGGTACAGAAAAAAACATGGCGCTACCTTTATCCTTCCACCAGTTTATTAATTTCATATAGCAAGTTGCACAACAAATGTGAGGGGCCCACTACTTATCCTGATCTCCTATTTTACATCTAAAGTAATGTTTGTATGCTCTCTTTATTATAGGTGGCATTTTTTTCTTGTGTCTTGCAAAGGTGAACTCTCCGCAAATATCACAGAAGTTGTCTGCCTTATTTTGACATTTTCGGCGGGTCATTTTCTTGAATACAAATGAAACAAAAATAACAGAATAGAAGTATTCACAAACCTGTCATGTCAACTACACAAATACTGTATACAAACAAAATCCACATGCAGCCATGGGCTACGGAGGACTGTATAATTTTGTTCTCCACAGCTGTCTGTCCTGAGCTATACAGCTACTACATTTGGCCACTGTAGCTCAATTCCTGCAAGGTCCTGTTTGACATTGTCTGCACAACGCATCCTAGGTCTCCCCCTTTTCCTGAAGCCTTTGGGCACACTGTTCATAATCCTATTTGCCAATCTGCAACTATGCATACAGGCAACATGGCCAAACCAACGCAGTCTCTCTCTGCACAAAATGCTGCTCAAAGGAGGTTGCTGACTCCTTCTTCTAACCTCATCATTACTTAAAAGTCAAATCACTTAATGCCCAAGATTCAAGATAAATTAGCGTTTTATAGGACAATATGACTAAGGGTAAATTAAAGATCTCAATCAATTCTATCTGAATATCGATTTTCCAACAATATTTCTTCGGGATTCAGAGATTTATGGAAGTTTAAGCATTGAACAACAGCAACGTTAGACAAAAGAATTTATATTTAAAGTTAATTGAAACTTATATAAGTATTATTATTTGAAACCATTTCGGAAATATCTATAGATTTTTAAATTATGGGTAAATATTTTTTTGATAAATTTATTAGAATACATTACTGCTCTGAAATATGTAAACCGCCATATCTGTTTGAACAGTTAAGGAATATTGTTGAAAATCGCGATTTAGATTAAATTCATGGAGATCTTCAATCCCATTTTCCCATAAACGTTTTTTTTTAAGTTATAGATATCCGAAGATAGCATCGCATTGATATACCATAGGATTGATATAATGATTGCTCAGTTTATATCATTACGATTTTTATACAATCTAATTTGGGATTGCATAGTAAAACTATTAACGTATTAACTTTCAGGCAAAGTCGAAAGATTAAATATAAAGAGATTTGGTTTAAAAAAATATATAACTCTCACAGTTTATTGCACATGCTTTTTGAAAAAAAAATGAAACATTTTTTAAATATATAAAGCTCTTCATAGTTTATTAGACATATTTCTCCAAAAGAAAAATACAATTTCCCAAATATATCATAACTTTATGCTCAACACCGTTTGGAAACCATTCATTGCCTTTAAAGCAAAGAATTGTAAGATGTTCCGCATAACAGAAGTAACTGTATTACGTGTTCTCGGTCATATAAAGGGTCAAGCCACAGAGCATAAGACACAAAATGTCAATTCCCTATATATCTACAATAGTGGCATTTCGCCAATGTTAGTTCTCCTAGAGCAATGGTTTCCAAACTGTTTTGATCAAGCATCCCTATAGCAGCAAAAATATATATATCATACACCCAATATGTATGAAGATATATATATATGCATATGTATTATATACTAGTTATACCCTGCCAAACGTTTGGCAGGCTTTTTATCCCTCAATGTATTCAGAGTGGATTTAGTGATTCGTTCATATTCTCTTCCTTCGTTTTTGCTAGTTTTTCTTGGAGATCGTAATCATTCTTATATCTGAGACATGCCCCTCGCGTGAATGTTTTTTCTTGGAGATCGTAATCATTCTTACATCTGAGACATGCCTCTCACGTGAATGTCCTTTGCACTATAAAAGAACCTGCGGTCACGGAACAAATCATCGCTGCAATGAATCTGGCTCAGTGCTTTTAATTCTTTGACGAATCCTTTTTCGATGCAAAACTAAATGATTTTCTTAATTCCTATCATTCATTAAAAACCTATAATTTTTGTATTTTAATAAACACATTTTCTTATTCCGTAAAAGATTTCTTTTCAATTCATTCCTCAATTAAAATGAATGTTTTCGGTTTTAAATACGGAATTTTTCCCTGTGGGTATTAATTAATATAGTTTACCTTCTAGTGGGACTTCGCAAAGTTTTGATTGGGTCAGCCCAAGTATACCTCTATCGAAATGATAATAATTGACGTAGTGGACATTTCTCGATGTCTTAAGGAGATCGCACACCGTCGCAATTTGCAACAGCAATGCGACATGATCATCCTTTAAGGTGCATTTTATGAACGTACCTAAAGGTTCTAAGAATTCTAAACGTTTATGAAAGGTTCCAAAGGTCTAGGAATGCACCTAAAGGCACTAGAATGTTCTATGAACATTCTTAGAATGCATTTTAAAGAAACAATCGTCGTCGCATTTGTTGTTGCAAATTGCGGTGGTATGCGCCCTACCTCAGTGCTTTTTCATTTTAGGTAAAACTATGATCTCTACTTTTGCAGAGAGCTTTCTTGAACGATTCTAGGTTGGGTTGTTTTACCTCTGAGCGGCACTTTGATTTGCACACCATGGGCTAAATGACCAGGTCACATGGGCCCCGAAGGCTCAGAGAAGGTTGGGGGAGGGGACCCACTGGAACAGCTGTTGGGAGACAGATGGTAGCCTCCCGTCAAGACCATCCAGCGTGTTCTTTAACGTGCACAGGGTATGGCTCTCCCGCACACGGGGCCACGGCTTAACGTCCCATTCGACGGACAGTGGCCTTTCACAAGCCCATTGGTGTCCCCTACTGACCGTGGGCAGGGCGGGGAATTTTGCGGAGATAAATCTCAAAGCTGACCCAGCTGGGACTCGAACTTGGGAACTACAGATTATGAGCCTGGCGCGCTACCGACTGAGCCACCCCCGCCCCCTGGACGATTCTAAATCGTAGTAAAACTATCAATGTATAAACGGAACTATACTGTATTATTTTTTATTTTATTTCGCTACCGGTAGATACCGGATGCTATAAGAAACCTAAATTTTAAATATTAGTATTTAATTTGTTATGAGTAAAATTAATCATAAATATAAATTCAAAGTAGTAGTATTAAAGGGAGATGGAATTTCGTATTTTGCACTAAGTAACTAAAATAATTTCATTTTTAAATTTAATAGATGAAATCAAATTAATAACAGAGCGGTAATACCCATTTCAATTCAAGACATTTTGTATTATAAGAAATAGTTTCTCTCAGACTCCATTAAAAACTACCAAACTATAAACAGCAGTCACTATCAATTCAACTTTCCAAAAAATGTCTAAAGGATGTAAAAGAAAACACATCTATATATATCTGGCTATCACGTGGCCGAGTGGTTTGCGCGTTTGGCTACTGATCTAAGGGACCTAGGGTTCAAGTCCGGGTAAGGCATGGATGTATGTGTCGTTTTTCTTCTGAGGTCCTGCCATCCTCACAGTTCTTTCTACTATGGCATATAAACTGACAGGCTCCTATCAGACCGCTGTGGCAAGCAGCTGCTTGAGGGGGTATTTATTTTTATTATTTTATTCAAACTCGGTAAATTAAATCATTAAAACGAAATTATCTCTATAAAGTTCTTTTACTTGCTTTAATAACTAAATGTAACGGAATTTTCTTTTGTTAATCCTCGACGATCCCTTTTACATTTGTGCATACACAACAAAAACTCATGCAAAACAGCGGTAATCATTTTATGTTGCAAAATGAACTTTTCCGTTTCATTTAAACTCAGCAGAAGCCATAAGATATCAATACGTTGTGAGTGTTTTTACAAAACAAACGGTCCTCATTCAATTTCTGATGATTTAATTTTATTCGACCTGAACAAATGGCATCTTGTGGTAAAATTTTATAATACAAGAAATTAAAAGTTGTAATGATTTATTAGAATACATTACTGCTCTGAGGCAGGCACCTTCCACTGATGTGGAAGGTGCCTGCCTCAGACATTCTATCGCCTGCCTCAGACTTCAGAAGGTGCCTGCCTCAGACATTTTATGATCGGGCACACCGCGCATAGGATATCACTCACGATAGAGTCTTTGCGCCTCTCTACAATTGCCCTCCGCTACGCCGTACATCAGGTGCACATCGGCTTTCTCTGCGTTCGTAAACTGCTCCATCTCGTGTCCGGTCGACGCTGAGAATGCTGGGGTTTGGCCGATCCACCGCTTTTAAGCCATGACGCCTCTTCTGTGCCCCCTACCGACGACGGGCTGCGTTTGCGGCCGCATATTCTATGACGAATATTGGTTCGGTGTGTATCATGTAGAAAAAAACGGGAGAAAGAGATTATTTCCATGCAGCATCACATCTCCTTACATTTTAGAGCTCTTTAAAAACAATATGCAAAATGCTTGAAATATACATAAAGAGGTGTAACAATTTTTTCCTCTATTACATTATTAGCATTCTCCAAGGGGGGGAGGATGGTCCTCTTGCCCCCCAACCGCTCATTTGATCTGGCCCTGAGTGAGTATAATTATTTTTATTTAGCGTTGCAATTTTTTTTAACCGTTATGGTGGTCAGTTACAGTTGAAAATACTGCTAATACCTTTTTATCTTTGTCTTTCATTAATTAACTGATATTGGTGATCGTTTTACATATGCAGCTAGCTTTTCGTTGCCTTCCTCGAATTATACATAATACACAATAGCACTGAGAGAAAATCAAAACAGGCAATAAAACTAAGCTTAACTAGTCTCGCCCAAACTTTCGACCGAGGTGATGCTTTGCAACAGTTGACGCTGATCGCTGTCGTCTATCCAAGTTGTCTTCCGCTCCAAGGCGAGGTCATGATTCTTGCGGAATGAACTGTTCAATTTGGCGAAAGCCTCTTAGTTCCGGTCCCTTTTTTGCCCCCATACTATAATTTAGGGAAGAATTGCCGGTTGGTGTCTCCCTTCGACTATATGCTCACTCATGTAGAATTATTTTATGATTACAGCTCTCACTGCAACAGTTATCTGCCGGATGGTTTAGTGAAAAGCTCTGATGCCACGTCAAGGCACCATCCATGTCAGAGTGTTTTGCTCTAACCAGGAGAAAACCCCTCCACACATAGGCAGCTAATGTGGAAGGAAAAAGAGGGAAAAGGCTCCATGAAATGGCATTATTTATTCTCTGTTGAAATGACTGTAGGCCTCATTAAGGTATAACACATTGCAGAGCCTGGTCAAAACTTTCCAGGATAAAGGAGGTAATTTTCAAAATCTGTCGTATTGTCTGATGAAAAGTTAAAGTCCAGGATAAAAAGTCTTTCAAGATAAATCAAAATTATCATAATCACATAAGATGGATTCGTGTTAGTCCTTGTGATCTGAAGTAATTGATCATCGTGGAGCTACTTTTGTCATTTCGTTCACACTGTAGAAGGAAATGTGAAACTGTTTCACGCTCCACATGCTGGACACTTAATGGAATTACTAAGCCGACACTGAAACAGGAAATGCAAGTGAATTTGCTCCTTCATAGAGAGGAATGCCTCGGTGACTCGGGACACCCTGTAGAAAAAAAAGAGATTATTTCCATGCAGTATAACATTTCCGCCTACATTTTAGAGCTCTTTAAAAACAATTTGCGAAATGCTTGAAATATATGTAAAGAGGTGTAACAATTTTTTCCTCTATTACCATTCTCCAAGGGGGGATAGCCCTCTTGTCCCCCACCCGCCCACTTAATGCGGCCCTGAGTGAGTATAATTAGTTTTATTTAACGTTGCAATTTTTTTTTAATCGTTATGGTATGCCAATCGTCAAATTAAAAGTCTGAATTTACTGAATGTACAAAAGAGATTGCAAATTCGTATTGAGAAAAGTGTTGAACAATAAATAAATTATCTCTGAATCAGCTGCTTGCCACAAAGATCTACAAAAGGTTAGCAGATTGATAACCATAGAGAAGACTTATGAACTGAAGGACAACACAAGAAAGAAAAGATCCATTCCTTATATGGGGCTTGAAAAGAGGTTCCTTTTTATTAGTAGACGAGCACACTATGTAGTTGACCACCAGGACAGTTACAGTTGAAAATACTGCTAATACCTTTTTACCTTTGTCTTTCATTAATTAACTGATATTGGTGATCGTTTTACTAAACTGTACTATTTGAAATACTGCATTTAAATCCAACATTAATTCTCCTTAATACAAAATATTTGTGAATGTTCTGTGACATTTCAACAGACACACAAGAGTTTATTAATGGACACCATGCTCTTGGTCTTTGTGAAATGAGCACTACACAGCTTATTGAAGCTAGAGGGCTCCCAGTTCTCTCATTGGTCGCATGAATCAAACTTGGAAAAACTTCTGGATATTTTAATGAAAGCATATAAAAATGAAATGAAAGTGAATGAGATTCCTGTTATTTATGCCGAAGAGTGAAAACATTATGAACACTTACCAAATATGATTTTGGTCCTCCACGTGACGCCAAAACAGCTTGGCATGGACGCTACAAGATTTCTAAATGTGTCTTTTGGTATTTGGTACCAACATGTTACCAGCAAATCCTTTAACTCTTGTAAGTTACGTGGTCGAGCCGTCGCAGATCGAATATGCCGTTCCAACACAAACCACAGATGCTCGATTGGATTGATATCTGGGGAATTTGGAGGTCAGGGCAATCCCTGGAAGTCTTCCTATGCAATGGAATTTAATATTATGAACATAATGTTAAATAAAAAATAAATAAATTATAATGGAATTTATTATTTATATGTAATGTTCCGCAAACCATTTTCAAACAATCCGGACAGTGTGGCATGGTGCATTATCTGTTGAAAGAAAGCACTACTAATGGGGTATACTGTTGCCATGAAAGGATGTACCTGGTCTGCAATGACATTTAGGTACGTGGTAGATGTCATAGTTTCCTGCCCATGAATGACTGGACCTAGGGTTTCCCAGCAGAACATTACACTTCCTCCACTGACTTGTTTTCATCCCACGGTCATTCCTGGTGCCAACACTTCCCCAAGTAAACAATGCACTCGTACAGTCTCTCGAAAAAATATCCAAACACTATAGTTGATTACAGAATTCAGAAAAAATATCTGGCAACGATTATTTTAGAAATTTGTGATCTGGCAACCTTCGTGTAATCAACCATAGTGTTCGGATATTTTTTGAGCGACTGTACCAGCCATCCCTATGGGGCAACAGAAAACGAAATTCATCGGACCATACGACCTTCTTCCAATCATTCAAGGTCGAGTTTTGATGATTGCGTGCCCATTGTAGGCGCTTTCGACGGTGAACCGAGGTTAGCATGGCACTCGGAACAGACTGCGGCTACACAACCCCATTTTCAGCTGGGTTCGATGTATTGTGTGTTGTGACACATTACTCCCTTCATTAGCATTCATATTACGGGCGAGTTGCACCACAGTATCACTTCTGTTGGCTCATTCAATACGAGACAGCCTTTGCTCACCTCTAGCATCGATGAGCATGGTCGGCTCACACCTTGCCGGCGGTTCGTAGGTTTTCCCTCTTCGGACCGCTCTTTGAAGGTACTAACCACAGCTAAATATGAGCACCCCAGAAACCTTGCCGTCTCAGAAATGCTCTGCCCTAGTCGTCTAGCCATTACAATTTGGCCTTTGAGAAACTCCGATGCCTTTCCCATCTGTAGGACAAGAATAACACTGATTAACAGAGATCAGTATCTTTTTTTTGTTTTTTATAAGTTTCATGACCTTCACTCGCGCCGTCGTATACCTGCAGTTACTTCGATTTGCATAAAGACGCAAATATGATGTTTTGCATACAAAATAAAATAAAATGTTTTGGCTCTTCAGTGTATGTTGAATGTGCTTATTTTAAAGTCAGTAAGTATTCATACTGGTGTTAAAAGGTTTTACTTTGTCGAAACTGGCCCATTAATATGCGCATGCATTTGTATTATACACATAGGGGCGGGGGTGGCTCAGTAAGTAGCGCGCCAGGCTCGTAATCTGTAGTTCCCAGGTTCGAGTCCCAGCTGGGTCAGCGTTGAGATTTATCTCCGCAAAATTCCCCGCCCTGCCCATGGTCACTAGGGGACACCGATGGGCTTGGAAAGGCCGCCGTCCGTCGGATGGGACGTTAAGCCGTGGCCCCGTGTGCGGGAGAGACATACCCTGTGCACGTTAAAAAACACGCTAGATGGCCTTGACGGGAGGCTACCATCTGTCTCCCAACAGCTGTTCCAGTGGGTCCCCTCCCCCAACCTTCTCTGAGCCTTCGGGGTCCTTGTGGCCTGGCCATTTAGCCCATGGTGTGCAAAAAAGTGCCGCTCAGAGCGTTGGGTTGGGTTGTTTTACCTCTGAGCGGCACTTTTTTGCACACCATGGGCTAAATGGCCAGGTCACATGGACCCCGAAGGCTCAGAGAAGGTTGGGGGAGGGGACCCACTGGAACGGCTGTTGGGAGACAGATGGTATCCTCCCGTCAAGGCCATCCAGCGTGTTCTTTAACGTGCACAGGGTATGTCTCTCCCGCACACGGGGCCACGGTTTAACGTCCCATCCGACGAACGGCGGCCTTTTCAAGCTCATCGGTGTCCCCTACTGACCGTGGGCAGGGCGGGGAATTTTGCGGAGATAAATCTCAACGCTGACCCAGCTGGGACTCGAACCTGGGAACTACAGATTAGGAGCCTGGCGCGCTACCGACTGAGCCCCCCCCCCCCGCTCGGAGGTAAAACAACCCAACCCAACTTGTATTATACAGTAAACAAATCTTATTACCATTAAAAATGATGAAAT
This sequence comes from Ryuthela nishihirai, assembly GCA_038380435.1. Classification (NCBI taxonomy): domain Eukaryota; kingdom Metazoa; phylum Arthropoda; class Arachnida; order Araneae; family Heptathelidae; genus Ryuthela; species Ryuthela nishihirai. The sequence continues at coordinate 15,297,960 of JAWZYU010000001.1, read as the reverse complement.
TGCCTTTACCTATGGAACACAACACATTATATGCACCAATGGGAATGGAATAATGTCTCTGAGCTTTACTGTGGATCCTGCATTTTTTGCACTGGTGGTCTTCGGTTGAGGGAAAAGTTTGCACAGTGTTTTCTGTTTGTTTTTGGGCTGACAGCCCCAAGTGAATAGATTCACAGGATATGTTTTATCAGCTGGTGGATAATCCTGATCAGAGGCTATCTCAGGTACTTGAACTCTTGCTTCTATGGGCATCGCCAAAGCTACATTGGGGGAAGTCTTTCAGTGTAAATGGCTTCAGCCTTTAGTGTTGGAGGAACGGGTCTTTGCCCCATGCCTTTGATTAGGGGACTGTTTGAGATTGTAGGCATTCCCTTTCTCAATAAACATGAATGCTATATAAACATGAAATGATAAGTAGCAAAACATCCCACTAACCATTTTCTCTCCATAAATAGTTGGAATGTGAAGACTGCACAGAGCTTTTTCTCTTCGTGTCCTCACACAAGATTGTAACTGTTATAACTTAGATATTCTCGGCTTGCAAGAGATCAGAGGACAGATAAAGGTCAGATTCTGAAACGTCACCGTATCAAATGCAGATGCTGCCAAAGGAGGATAGTCGATATTTCATGTATGTATAGCTTTATATATAAAAAAAAAAAAAAATAAAAACCCCCTCAAGCAGGTGCTTGCCACAGAGGTCTGACAGGAGCCTATCAGTTTATATGCCAGAGTAGAAGGTCTGAGAGGATGGCAGGACCTCAGCAGAAAAACAACACATACATCCATGCCTTACCCGGGGCTCGAACCCAGGTCCCGTAGATCACAAGCCAAGCGTGCTAACCACTCGGCCACGGGACGGCCTTATATATAAACTGATTCCTATTTGTTTAACTTATTGTATGGTCAACCTTATTAGCGTTTTCATGTTGTATAAATGGAAAACAAAATTTGCGTTTTTCTTTTTAATCTTTTTATGGCATGTTTATCGTCGTTCTCCTAACTCTTCATGGTTTTCTATTGCACCTTAGTGTTGCCAAATGCGATACTTTCAGGAACGTAACCTCCGCAGTTGGCGAGGGATTACTGCAGCATGCCGCTTCCTTAACTCATATCAAATGTTATTTCGAATAAAGTATCCTATCCTTATATGTATGTACCCATTACGTTTGACTTTCATATACCCTTTCCTATATTCTATAATGCTGCATCAGGCCTTCAAACGTTTTGAGAGGAGAGCAGAGAGGTGTCCAATCAATAATTCCCAAAGACCAGCTCATCGAAATAAAATTTTTGCATTTGAACAGTTTATATCAATGGCTTTCAACTATGGGATATCGCAATATTTCGACTGACGAAAATTCTTCTCAGTAGGTGCTTTTAAATCTCTCATTATTAACATGGCGAAATGTAAACTTCCTTGTTGCAGCAAATATATAAAATATCGATTGTTTTTGCATTGGTTTTAACAAATACTTCACTGTGTGTAAAGCCAAATATAGCGCTATGAAAATAAGGATTTCACTTTGACTACAAAAAAGGAAATCCCGATTTCTCGTGTATGGGAATGAACCACGATAACATAAATACAGTTCATCAAATTCTACCCATTACATTACAAAAAAAAAAAAAAAAATCTTATAGAATTTTAAAATACAATGTAAAACACCTGTGTAAAATATAATTGCGATGCGATAAATATGCAATTTCAGTTACTTCTCTTTAAAAGATTAAATCACTATTTAGGAAAATAACGATTTTAACTGCAAAACAAATAGTGTTAAAAATACCCTTGGGGTTGTTATTCCTCGTCACGCTTGGGACAATGGCAATGGCAGCAGAGCAGACGTCTTAGAGCTCTCAAAATTCTACTCCCCAAGCTCTTTCTTCTTTGTCGTGGCTCTAGTTCTTTTGTTTCTGCTGGTTCTTCTGTGAGCTCTGCATCTGAAAAAAAGAAGAAAATGAAACTTTACGATGTTTATTGGTTACGAAATATGAATAAGAAATAGCTATATTTGAAATTTAGCAATTCAATAAGAACGGAACAATTTGTTAAGTGTTCTACAGCGCAAACTCACTTGCTCTATTTACAATTTTCGTCTGAAACAGCTCATTCTACATAAAAGTCAAATGAAGAATTAAAGATGACATGAGTCAACGGGCAAGGAGACGACTGTCAACTGAGACGTTCGTCGTAGGTTAACCGCCAAACTTTTTTTTCTTTCCTCCTAAAAGGTAAGTCCACATACAATTTTCTCTTATAGTAACTAAGAACAACGTAAATGTTCAGTCCTTAAACTTTCTTCCTTCCCTCCCCCTCACAAAAACAGGGAGAGCAATTCCTCCAAAACGACCACGTAGTTAGTTACTTTACATCATAAACATTGTAGGGATTTGTCTCCAATAAACCAGGAAAAGAACTTATTAAGAAACGGGAAAAGCTTAAACTATTACAGAGCCTAATGCTAAATGAAAGTTTCTGAAGTACGGAATCATGGGATTTTTCAAATTACGTTCCCTCCTTTCCGTTCTCTTCCACCATAAGAGATATTCCACGAGAGTTGATCCTAATGATTTAAATGCCAAATGCATTGCAACTTTGTAAGTGTCAGTTATTATATACATATTTTAGGAAACTGAAGTACTCGAGAAACCAGAACAAATTGGTTAATAAATATATAAAAATCACATTTCTTTAACCCATTAAGTATCTAAAGCCAGTTAACCCTTTTTTATTTCTTAAACATTAGGCCTAACTTGGTTTAATTTTTATTTTAATATTCATTGTCATTCAAAATAAAATTCCCTTTCATTTAGTACATAACATGGCTGAATATCTAGAGAAAGTTTTAAAGTTCATTTATTTTTTTTCTGCTGCAAGAAAGATAAAAATTTTCTGGCTACAATTTCGTTTTTTTTATAGATCTTAGAGGTTAACAGGATTAGTACTTTAATAAATATTTTTGACTACGGCTGAGCAGTGTTTAAGGAAACTATGATGATAATTTTGCTCTCTATAATAACTTCTGCATTAGAGATAAGTTAGGGTTCAAGTTTTGGATATCTATCTCGGTTAAAGGAGAAATTATGACGTCACAAAATTTATATGTGCAAAAATGTATCCAGCTATCTCTTTTTCTTTTAAATTCTTTAGAATACACTCCATTGAAATTTTAAAACACTTAAATTTGTTTGAAGACAAAAATTCAAATCTCAATGTTGTTTGAAACAAAATAAGCATGATGAGCAGAAACAGATAATCTTGAGCATCATGATGGCAACCACGGTGGCCAACCATTTTCTGCAACATGCCACGTTTGTTTAGAAATTTGTACCGAGCACACAGGGGCAGATCCAGAAGCCACCAAAGGCAAAGCTACAAGGGAAGGGGGTCATACCCCTCCCTCGTAGATCCTGGTCTGTTTTCTTCTAATAAAATGTTAAAAGATATGTGAATTTTAAGTTCTATAATATGTGGTAGAGCCAAGATCTCAACGCACAAATACTTCAGCAAAGCAAAAGAGATTAATCGACCGAACATCACATAAATATCTGTTTCATCCATAAACATAGCCCTAAGTGCAGAAAAAGATATTTATTCCCTACCGCACAAAATTGCGTTTAACCTCTATGTGTATAGGACATTGGGATTCATATTAATGAATACACAGTCGTATCAGAATCATATGCCCACCTACCATAGTATATGTATGGTAGGTGGTCATATTATTCTGATACGACTGTGTATATATTTACATTTAGAAACCATTGTTATTCTAGAGGGCAGGGATGACTCAGCCGCTAGCGCTCCAGGCCGTAATCTGTAGTTCTCAGGGTCGAGTCCCGCCTAGGCCAGCTTTGAGATTGATCTCTCCAAAACTCTCCACCCAGGGAGGGTCATCACATATACAGATGGGCTTGTAAAGGCGTCGTTTATCAGCCGGATGGGACGTAAAGCCGTGGCCCCGTGTGCGGGAGAGCCATACCCTATGAATATTTAAAACACGCTGGATGGTCTTGGCGGGAGGTTACCATCTGGCTCCCAACAGCTGTCCAGTGTGTCTCTTTCCTCCAATTTACTCCGAGCCCTCGGGTCTTTGTGGCCTGGTCATTTAGTCCATGGTGTGCAAATAAATGCGGCTCAGAGATAAAACAATCCAACCGTTTGTTTTTCTAAAACAATAATTAATTAGAAGCTATAAAAAACATTTAAAAGAAAGCAAATTAAATTTAAAATACGGAAGAATAATCAACTGAGCCAAGTTAGTGGGAAAAATGTATGATTAAAACATGGACGACGGTAACAACAATAGCAATCACCAACATCAGAAACAGATATCACAACGAAAGCAATATAAATAGGTACTCACTATACTCGAGGAAGGCGGATTCCATCGCTGGTTTTTTTACCTCCTATAAACGAAACATAGTTGTAAGAGATTGTCATGGTTATTCCAATCACATCAAGTGAAACTATTGCATTTACTTTTCGACATTAAAATTATATTAATAACAATATTATATTTTTAAAAGTTCAATTCTTAGAAAAATATTTCTCGTTATCATTGACTGAAAGATCTTTATTCCTATAATTATTAAGAAGATGCCAATATCAGGAGTTCACAAACTTTTACTTTTAAAAAAATGAGTGAATAAAATTCAGACTCTCAACATTAATAGCTAATATTTTGTGGATAACACATAAAATTTCTATTAATAATTAATGTAATAAAGTTTAATAGAAATGAAATTGAGTTACAGCGTGCAACATCTGGGAATATTTGATTTGCTACTCTAAAGATACCTACTGTTCTAAAAGTCTCTACTCTAGTAATCCTATCTTGATATAATCTTAAAGATCTGCAAAATCTTAGCAGCACTATCATTTTCCAAAGTATTTTACATAATCATCGAAATAAACTTACGAAAAGGCGGACCTCTGTAGTTTCTGCAAAAGCCACTTTCTTCTGAAAAGTCAAGAAGCATTTAATTAGAAAACATAACATTGCAAACTTTATAGGTATATATATATATACAGGGTGAATCTGAAAAAGTGGGCAAAACTTTACGGGGTGGTAGAACGCAGCTATACGAGCAATATTCGTCATAGAAAGTATGGGCGGAACGCAAACGGCGAGTCGCTAGGTGGCGTTGGAAATGGTATAAAAGGGTCGGTCCTCGCACCCAACGGCATTTCTACCGTGGATTGCCGAGAGGATGGCTGGTTATACTAACCACGAAATGGCGGATATGCACTTTGTGTACGGTGCGGCGGACGGGAATGCAAGTGAGGCACAGAGTATCTCCTCTCCTTCTTGTGTTCATTCTTTAAATGTGACAGTGGAAAATTACCTTTTAACTTCTCACCGCTTGCGTTCCGACCATACATTCTATGACGAATATTGCTCGTATAGCTGCGTTCTACCACCCCGTAAAGTTTTGCCCACTTTTTCAGATTCACCCTGTATAGACAACTTGTTAAACAATAAATTCATATATACAGCCGTAATACAAATAACTGAGATTTAGACTTATGTTCTTTTCGCTATACATCTTTTGTAATGAGGCGCGGGGGGGGGGGGGCTCAGTCGGTAGCGCGCCAGGCCTCTAATCTGTAGTTCCCAGGTTCAAGTCCCAGCTGGGTCAGCGTTGAGATTTATCTCCGCACAACTCCTCCACCCTTCCCATTGTCAGTAGTGGATATCGATGGCTTAGAAAAGTCACCGGCCGTCGCATAGGACGTTAAGCCGTGGTTCCGTGTACGGGAGAGCCGTACCCTGCACACGTCATACTGCAGGGTACACAAGCCATACCCTGCACACGCTTTCACAACCAAAGAACACGCTGGATGTCCTTGACGAGAGGCTACCATCTGTCTCCTAGCAGCTGTTCCAGTGTGTCACCTCCCCCAATCTTCTCTGAGACTTTGGGGTCCTTGTGACACCTGGCCATTGTGTACAAAATAGCGCCGCTCAGAGGTAAAACAACCCAACAATACTATACTGTATAACAAAAATTTATAGTGTCACTGTATTTGCTCTATGTGCTAATTGCAAATAATGTATAACCTTTGTTCCTGAAAACCAGCCCTCAGAGCATGTTATGATGTTTATCTCTGTGCATGTGAATGTAAGTAAACACTTAGTGAATTTAGTAATGATGATATATAATCATGAGGATGAATGAAATTATTATAAGCAGTGGTAGAAACGTGCCGGAGCATGTTCGGGTGCAAATCGTGACGAATAACTGTCACCAAATATTTAGTACAATTTCATCTTAACATTAACCATTTCATTCGTTAATATCATGGGGCTGGGGTGGCTCAGTCGGTAGCGCGTCAAGCTCGTAATCTGTAGTTCCAAGGTTCGAGTCCCAGTTGGGTCAGCGTTGAGATTTATCTCCGCAAAATTCCCCGCCCTGCCTACGGTCAGTAGGGGACAACGATGGGCTTGGAAAGGCCGCCGTCCGTCGGATGGGACGTTAAGCCGTGGTCCCGTGTGCGGGAGAGCCATACCCTGTGCACGTTAAAGAACATGCTGGATGGCCTTGACGGGAGGCTGCCATCTGTCTCCCAACAGCTGTTCCAGTGGGTCCCCTACCCCAACCTTCTCTGAGCCTTCGGCGTCCATGTGACCTGGCCATTTAGCCCATTGTGTGCAAAAAAGCGCCGCTCAGTGGTAAAACAACACAACAATACTATACTGTATAACAAAAATTTATAGTGTCTCACTGTATTTGCTCTATGTGCTAATTGCAAATAATGTATAACCTTTGTTCCTGAAGACCAGCCCTCAGAGCATGTCATGATGTTTATCTCTGTGCATGTGAATGTAAATAAACACTTAATGAATTCAGTAATGATGATATATAATTATGAGGATGAAGGAAATTAAATTATTATAAGCAGTGGTAAAAAAGCCGGAACATGTTCGGGTGCCATTCGTGACAAATATTTAGTACAATTTCATCTTAACATTAACCATTTCATTTGTTAATATCACTTTAGGCAAATCAAAATCAACATCTTGGTATTAAATTTTAAATGGAAAATAGAACTCCGAAAGTACACTGATGAAAGTTAAAATTGCCCAACCCAGCAGGTACGGTCGACTTTACACGACTTTACACTTAACAGTAGAGGTTACTATGTAAATGATCTATTATAAAAATTTTATGTAAATGATTACGTTAGCCATCAGTTACAAAAACAAATCTCTTCTGGTAGTTGTAAGAGGTAATATGAATTTCTGGTTGAGGGGGTATTTATTTATATGTCGATGCCTACGGCCAGTCGTCGAATTAATTCAAGCGATTATCACTAATAACATCTGCCAGCATGATAACACTATTCCTGTCCAGGATGTTGTCTACAAGGACAATTCCAGACTATTCCGTGCCCAATCATTCCCCCCCCCCATCGAGCATGTTTGGATGTTTGGGACATGATCGGACTTTCTCTGCAAGCACACTCTCAACTGGCCCAAACCACATGCACGTGGGTGGTGAGATATTACTCAGGACAACGTCAGAAATCTTTACACATCAATGCGGCAATGTGTTGCTGAATGTATCACAAATAAAATGATTTCAGTACGTATTATATTAGGTGCATTTTACTTTAACCCTTTCGTTCAGTTCATTGCATTCAGATGTAAATAAGAACATGTGATACAAATCTCATCATCTTTGTCTGTGAAGAGTTTCGCAAATTTCCGGCCATTCCTTCTAGTGAGAGCAATTTCACTAACGAGCAATGTGTTTAATAACAAAGAAAAATTACAAATTGAAGTTTGGAACGAAATCACATAAATGGAACGTAATCACATGATTTTTCTATATTTGGTAAAGGAATGGTTACAGCATGCAATTCTGATCTCTGTGTGGCAATAGAGTTTGAGAACTTCTAAAATTTATTTATTATGGAATGAAAGCAGAGTTGTTAAATAAATTTTAGAAGTTCTCAAACTCTACTGCCACACAGAGATCAGAATTGCATGCTGTAACCATTCCTTTACCAAATATAGGAAAATCATATACAGAGGAACTCTCGCTCAGTTAACACAAAACGTAATCCTAAAGAAATGATGAAGAGAGATAGAGAAACGTGTTTTATTTCTCTTAAAGCACTGAATTTTATTCAGAGGAGAAAAAAATATCTGTAGCACAAGGGCGGGATCCAGGGGGGATGGCAATGAGCTATGCTTATATGTATATATATATCCTTATATATATATATATATCTTGTTATATATATTATATATATATATGCTTATATTATATATCCCTCCCCCTTTCCAAATACCAGTAATGGTAATAAAGGCAAAAAATGACTAAACTTTTGCTCTTTTACGCGTTTTTCAAGAAATGATTTAAAGTACTATAAAACGGTGGATAACATGCTATATTGCAATGGAATTCCAATCCCCTTTATTTTGTTTTTCTGACTGGATTGCGTCACTTGCCCCCCCCCCCTCTATTTTTTTTTCTAAATCCGTGCCTGTTTGACATTAGTTTTACATAAACTCATTTCTGTAGCTGTGACATTAATAATGGCGATCTTAAAATAGCGTATTTTTCTTAAAATATATCGTAAATTTCAATGACTAAAAAATTATGAGAAGCCAATTCATTCTTTTAACAATTCTAAAACTGAAAAAAAAAGACAGATAAAATAAGAGTATCCAAATCAAACTGTTCTTTACTTCAGTTTTTGTGTAAAGAATTAAAACATCTAATATATATCGATATTATTAGATATCTCTTACAAACTTCATAAATGGGATTGGATATTTTTCAAATAATTTAATACCAAGATAGGCCTAAGAAGAAAGGCAAGCAGAAATCGATACGTTATCCATTAGTAAAAAAATCTCTTCTGCCTAATTTGACTTTGATGTTAATGTAGATTGAATTAATTATTAAGTATTGTCAATATTCTTAATATTGTGTAAAACACCCATAAAAACATACTATGAAGCTATATTTATTTCTATTTTACCTTGATTCCACCTTCACTTCTGCAGATTGAGTCGACAATATCATTCAATGTTTTCCTCACAGCTAACTGAAAATGCAAATGAAAACGCTTTGTAATGATCACGAAAGAAGGCTAATCATACTATTGTAACAAATAATAAATGTAATTATTCTATATCCTGCAGATAAGCTTTAAGCTTTGCGGGTTCACCTGTAATGATAAAATTTACTTGTACTATGATCAAAGAATAATAAACAAATTTTTAAAAAATTATGCTATCGCTATTGCTTCGGTGTGAATGATTTATTGAAGTGGTTTACGAATGTTGTAAATTGAGTCATTTCACCTTTGAGCGAGATTTTTGAACATTATATGATAATGGTCATCCACTGGTCAACAGTTAGGAGACAGATGGAACCTCTCGTCAAGGTTGGGTTGTTTTACCTCTGAGCGGCACTTTTTTGCACACCATGGGCTAAATGGCCAGGTCACATGGCCCCGAAGGCTCAGAGAAGGTTGGGGGAGGGGACCCACTGGAACAGCTGTTGGGAGACAGATGGTAGCCTCCCGTCAAGGCCATCCAGCGTGTTCTTTAACGTGCATAGGGTATGTCTCTCCCGCAAACGGGGCCACGGCTTAACGTCCCATCCGACGGACGGCGGCCTTTCCAAGCCCATCGGTGTCCCCTACTGACCGTGGGCAGGGCGGGGAATTTTGCGGAGATAAATCTCAACGCTGACCCAGCTGGGACTCGAACCTGGGAACTACAGATTACGAGCCTGGCGCGCTACCGACTGAGCCACCCCCGCCCCCCCTCTCGTCAAGGTCATTCAGCGAACTCTTTAACATGAGAAGATTATGGCTTCCTGCACACGGAATCACAGCTTAATGTCGCATTGACGGACGACATCCTTTACAAAGCCATCATCATCATTTAACATGAGAAGATTATGGCTTCCTCCACACGATTCAGAAAAAGTGTTCGCTGCCTAGTCAAAGGTCAGATTCCCCGCAAAAATGAACTATTTTGCGACTTCAGATTTCTCTTGTTATCCATTGCAGTTGCTTCCCCCTTCAACTATTTACAAATAAAAAGTTTCCTATATACTCAGTACATATTATATATACCACTTGAGTGCTAAAATATGTCTCCATGAAGCTACTTCCAATTCAAATGAATTAATAACCTTGTATTTGCTTTTGATTATTTGATAGAATGTTTTTGAAAGAAAGTGAGGCCTTAAAATTTGGTAGGAATTTCTAATTTTGAAGTTACACAAATTCGTCGCATCATATGCGCATTTAGAGGACGTCAACTGTACGCTCTCGGGAAAAAAAGTATCAATTTAAGTAGTGCGAGCGATTCCGCTCACTATTCCACTGAATCAGCGGCTCGTGAGCGAACGTTCGATGAGAGACGTGAATCTGCTGTTTCCTCAGTCGGTTTCAGTTCCCGCGTGGCTCTCATAGTGTGAGCATCTCGCAGCACTGAGTGATTCTGGAGGTTCAAGATACGCATTTTCGTACAGCATGGCCCCTAAACACACGCCAACTGCTTCATCTGGTGGCCAACAGAAAAAAATAGAGATACGTTCTAGCGCTGCAGCAGAAACTGGCTCTGGTGGATTTATTGAGATACTGTATGTCGGTCTTCAACATTGCGTGTACATAAGGCCGCAACGAATCTAACTTCCGTGCCATCAAGGTTTAACAGAAGAAATTCGTCAAGACATCAAGTGCTCCAATAATTGCTAATAAGACTTTAGTAAAGATTGAAAAGGCTTTAAATGTATAGCTGGAAGATACGAATCTTAAAAGTGTGCTTACTGATAGCAACACTTTGCGAAAAAAACCTCTTAGCTTCTATGGACTGTTCAATGGACTACCGAATCTCTTAACCTCTATGGACTGTTCAGTGAAATACCGAAGTTATTAACCTCTGTGGACTGTTCAATGGACTACCGAAGCTCTTAACCTCTGTGGACTGTTCAATGGACTACCGAAGCTCTTAGCCTCTGTGAACTATTCAGTGGACTACCGAAGCTCTTAACCTCTGTGGACTGTTCAATGGACTACCGAAGCTCTTAGTCTCTGTGGACTGTTCAAATGGACAGACTGCCTCCATGGTTTAAACTTCCCTCCGAAGAGAGACATCCTTCCGATGAGAAAGAATTCAAAGCCAACCGAGGTTGATTTAACAGTTTTAGGAACTGCCTCAACCTCAAAAAGTTTCTTATTTATTCTTTCATTCTTCCTTCTCCCTCTCTCTTAAGTTATTAAAATACTGGGAAATTATATTTTGCATATGATCTCTTTATTTCACAATGTATATTACTGCATACATATTATTGTACATGTTGTATTCACGAAACCACGTTCTTTATAGGCGATTTAAGGGATTTTCAAGGGTAATTTTGACTATATGCGATTTCCGCCTTACACGCTGACTCTAGAACTTAACCCCGGCTAAGATGCGACTGGACTGTGTATATACCATCGTATACCTGCCACTACCGCCTCGCTAATTTCATAGCTTGCAACGCCTAAGTGAACTGACCGTGGAACTGACTTATCTTGTGACACGATGATGGCATTCGTCACATGTCCAGATATATGGGTCTTGTCCCCAAATGTTGCCACTTGTCACACGTCTTATATACATTTAAATTTTGTAGTGGAAATGGAAGACTGATCGAGTAATACAGGTGGAGCTAAATCGAAAACTAACTGCTGTTCATAATTTAATGGAGCTGAACAAGCTGCAAATATTTCCAGAAATATTTTTTCTAATTTAACGAAACTCTCAGGGAATATTTAACAGAAAATACCTCACATTTATCTCGCATTAAATTTACGTTTTTCAGTGCGAAAGACTCTGCAATGTGAAATTAAACTGGTGATAAAAGCAGCTTCAGGAACGGCGATTCTTATTTCAGATCGAGAGCGGCTTTATCGATCATTACAGTTTTGTTAAAATGCCAAGGAGGAACCATTTGGATGACGGTCGGAAATGGAGGATGGAATCGGAAGGATGGAAGCACGACAGTCACATAGAGATACTCTATGGGACTCACCAGCATCTCTATGGGACTCACCAACATCTGGGGACAAGATACTATAGTTGCGAGATTCTTGAAGGTGTTGGAAAGTGTAATTTCCAGACTCTGGAAATGTTTTCAAGACACTCGAATACGATCTAGGATAACGAGCCAAGACAGGAAGGGCAACAACAGTTGAAGATGATCGTTTCCTGTCCCTAAGAGCAGGGCGCAGGTGGATATGATGTCAGCTCGCAAATTTGCATCAGAGCTGTCAACTGCCACAGGAAACACAGCATCCAGAGTGTTCTGAAGACTTCATACAAAGAGGTTTCTATGCTAGAAGTACTGTAGTGTGCATACCACTAAGCTCAGCTCATCGGAGGGCACGACTACAATGAAGAAGGGTGGGTCACCTCATTATTGCTAATGAAAACTTCGTAACATTTCTCATTGATCATTGAGGCAGTACCTCAATTGGACCAATGATAGATGAGGATGCCTTTTCGAATTGATCACGATATAGCTAAGTAGTGATTCTCAGCATCAATGCATCTGGAGAGACCGTGGGACAAGTTATCACCTCCCCCCCCCCCCTCCGAATATCGTGGGGAGGTTTAGTCGGCCGCACCGATTTGCATGACTTCTGAGGAGGGACTCTTTTAACTGTCGTAAGATCAAGATCCTAGATCCTTACGTGAGAACTTTTGGAGGTGCCGTTGGGTTGGAATTCATTTTTATCTCGTTTTCGAAAAGAAGCGAGATAATAGTTTCACTTTGTGGTCTGTCTATCGGTCTGCCCGCCCGTCCGTCCTTCCCTCTGTATGTCCATCAGTCCGTCCTTCCCTCTGTATGTCCATCAGTCCGTCCTTCCCTCTGTATGTCCATCAGTCCGTCCTTCCCTCTGTATGTCCATCAGTCCGTCCTTCCCTCTGTATGTCCATCAGTCCGTCCTTCTCTCTGTATGTCCATCAGTCCATCCTTCTCTCTGTATGTCCATCAGTCCGTCCTTCTCTCTGTATGTCCATCAGTCCGTCCTTCCCCTGTATGTCCATCAGTCCGTCCTTCCCTCTGTATGTCCATCAGTCCGTCCTTCCCTCTGTATGTCCATCAGTCCGTCCTTCTCTCTGTATGTCCATCAGTCCGTCCTTCTCTCTGTATGTCCATCAGTCCGTCCTTCCCTCTGTATGTCCATCAGTCCGTCCTTCCCTCTGTATGTCCATCAGTCCGTCCTTCCCTCTGTATGTCCATCAGTCCGTCCTTCCCTCTGTATGTCCATCAGTCCGTCCTTCCCTCTGTATGTCCATCAGTCCGTCCTTCCCTCTGTATATCCATCAGTCCGTCCTTCCCTCTGTATGTCCGTTCGTCCATCTGTCTGTATACATCGAACTTTTTTTTTTACAGAGATAAATAAAAAAAAACTTTTGTTGAATGGGTATTGAAGATATATTGCGAACTGCAATTTCCGAATCTCCCTAATTGCGCCCTCTAACGGGGGAAAAGTTGAAATTTCCAAAATTTGGAACGAATATTTCAAACAATGTGGTTATGCTAGAAATTTGAAATTTTGAAGATTATAACGTTTTCATTGGCAACAAAGTGTTGACCCCTTAGATCCAGAGTGAATGGGAAAATGGAACTTATTTGTTTTGAGATAATTGTCTGCTTTTAGAGATAAGTTAAAAATTCTTTTTAGGTTCGATAGGTATTGAAGAAATATTATGATTTGCAGTTTCCGAATATCCCAAAAGCTGCAACTGCATCCTCTGACATTGAAAAAAAAAATCGAAATTTTCAAAAATTTAGCGAATATTGCAAATGATGTATTTATTCTAGAAATTTCCAATAGCCCTGAATATGGGAAGAAGTCTTAATGCTAAATATAGGAAATTTTGGTGGAATGTGATGTTTCCATTGTCCAGCAATGAGTTGACCCATTTCGCCCACGGTGGGTGGAAAATGCAATTGTTCTGACTTAAGAGATCATTGGGAAACTCTCTTTTAGTTGTATTGGTACTAATGAAATATTACAATAGGAACTTTTCGAATGCTTAGGAAAGTTTTAATTTATATCGTAGAGATCATTAAATATACGAAACGGTGAAACTTTTAACGAATGCTGCAAGTGATCTGTTTAGGGTAGAAATTTGAAATTTCTCTGGTAGAGTGTCAAGAGATATTCCATTGACAGCAATAATCTACTCCCCCCCCCCCCTCGCTTCCTCAGAGGGGTGTGAGAGAAAGAACTTTCTAAGTTTAAGAGAGAAAACGTTTTTGTCACATTGCATAATTACTAATAAAATACTACTCTTTGCATTTTCCCCATCGTCCATTAGCTCAAATTTAAATTTTAAAAGAGTGAAAAGTGGTAAACGGAATACTTCATTCCCTTTGACAACAAAATCCCACATGCGCCAGAGGAGATGCGCGTTCCTCTTCTCGTGGATGATAACGCTCGCTCACATAGAGCTCAGATAGTGAAAATCTTGAGAGGGAAGATATCCAGAGAATGTACTGGCCAGCGATGTCCCGAGACCTAAATCTTGCTTTGGGAAGGAGAGTTGCAAGTCAGCAACCCCCTCCAAGAACACTTCATGAGCTGAGAAATGCTCTTTTAGAGAGGAATGAGCATTATTGGATAATCTTGTTAGAAGCACGAGAGCTCGTTTTGAAAGCTGTATTGCTGTTAGCGATAATCATACCTTTACATGTTAATTTCAATATCTACCACGATATGTAATTTTCCACAATTGGAAATATTTTCCGACATATTTAGTGTGAAAATTAAGTTTATAATTAGTATTCCGATATAATCTTTGTTCCAAATGTAAATATTAATATATGTGATATTAAATATCCTCTGAAACTATCGTTAAATTCTAAAAAGGATTATTTTTATTTATTTGCATTTTTGTTCATAGCAGTGTATTTATACACTACATGAAATATTATTTACTGTCTGTTAAGACTCCAGAAAAACAAAACTTTTATCTAAATAGCAGGAACACGGTATTTGTTTAAATGCAAAAGGTTTTTACCCGCTGTGGCTTTCTCAGATTGGGGTTCCGTTCAAAAAGAGTTTTTTGGCTTTTATTACGATCAATGTGGGAAATGTGAATTAAATACAACTCTTGGGAGATCGAATATTTTGATTATATCACGTTATTAAATTGTTGAATATATTGCATAAGGAACCGAAATTTGAAATAAAAAGAATAATCGTACTCATAACATTTTATCTTAAAATAACGTTACCGTGTAGTTTTTGTAATAACCCGTGACGTAACATAAACAGCCTTGCCCCATGATATGTCACGTGATTTACCACTTCCTTCGAGATGTTCGGACAAGGAATAGACATCGCGTAACAAAACAATATATTACATTAGGAATGAGTCAATTTACCGAGAAGTGGCACTCTTTTTCTCAGGCCAATGCACCTGAATGTGTAAAATACTGTCATTATTTAAAAATGCAAACCCCACTACACATAGCAAATTGAAAACAGTAGCAGTTCGCTAAGGATGTAAAAGTTCGCTAAGGATTTTTTGCACACTATATTACTCAGCTTAACTATTAGTAATTGTGTTGTTATTTGGTTGACATATCAACCCTGGTTTAATTACGCATCAGTAGCATAGTCACAATACTTTAAGAGAAAGAGGCTGTGCATCTTGTTAGGACAGATGGCTACCTAACGTTAAAATGTCCTTAATATTTTTTAAATGAATGGACCATGACTTTACATGGAAGTCTTAATGCTTAAAGTAAGAGCAGTACTGTTGCATGTTAAAGGAGAGGTGAGCCCGGAAAATTACGATGATGAAGATGGGTCTAACCTGCTGAAGGTCACGCATTTGAAGGTCATCACGGACTTCATTCCCCGTCCATCAAGTTCTTTCTCCTGCAGACCACTGCATTTAGTCTTTATGTATACACAGTGGTATCAGAATAATATGACCACCTACCATACCTATACTATGGTAGGTAGTCATATTATTCTGATACGACTGTGTATAAGAGAAACAGTTCTAAAAATTTGGTTAAAATATTAAATGTTGTTTTTTCTAATGGTAAATAATAATATAAATTATTTCCAAAACTTTTAAATTGTTAAAATTAGTTTTAGGTACTGTTTTGAAACTAGCACTCACCTCAATTCTTATTTCAGGAATTGCATCCGTTAGCGCTTTCAAATAGAGGTTCCGAGCGAAGTTTTCGATGCATACGTTTCTTTCCATTCTCTTCTCCCAATTCTCTTCTAACCCAACTAGAAATAAAAATGCTTCGTCATTTAAGAGATCTTTTTGAAAGTAAATGGATTCAATCAGTTTTATAAAACTCGCAATGAACAACCTCATATGCACGAGAAATAAACTAGATATTAATGTATGACTTTTATTTAATAATATTGGTAGTGTGAAATTAAAATCAATATTTTGCAAGCCGAACTTTAAAGAATTAGAATCAAAAGCAAAATTATATTGTTTCGATTTTAGTTATTTCGAAAACGAAACCACGTGTCTATAATTACGAGTTACGAATCATTGGGAAGAAGATGATGACTTAACCTTTACAAAATCAATTTATTTCTTATATAAAAACAATAATATAATAATTATATCGCTGCCTTTTAAAACATTAATTTTTTAAATAAAACTTAAAATCAACTAATATTCTATTTATCAAACATCTTTCTACGTAATAAGAACTGTATGAATTCTGAAATTGTACACCTTAGGAGACTAAGTGAATGCAACATTAGCTCTACTAGAACTAAATAGGAAAGTGAATGCGAGTCCCAAATAAACATTATGCAACTGAAGCAAGTTTTGTGTTTTGGAGTCAAAAGAATACGAAGGAGAGATTTCTATTCAAGATTAGTGCTGATGGAGATCATCTGGAGGAAGTAAAAGTTTAGTTTACTTATTCACGTGAAATTTTCTTTATTTTGATTTAATCTATGTTTGGGAATTAAAATTATTAAACCCTGTTCGATGTTTGATTATTATTTTTCAAAAATTTTTCTCCCTCTCGTTAATGAATCGTCTTTAGAAATTACAATAATATAATTCAAAAACTTCCATCACAAAAGAATTATTTTGCATGTTTTAAATCTTTGAGAATTATAATTTTTCTCTCATATGAAAATAATTTTTTGCTCGATGCAGACTATACTATAAATAAGAAAAATAAAAAGGTAGCTTTAAGGGAGGCTGTCATCTGCTTCCTAACTATCCAGTGAATGCCTTTCCTCTTTCCAAATCATGAGTCCTTGTGACCTGGCAATTTAGCCCATTGTGTGCAATATAGACTTTCAGTGGTAAAACAACCAATCAAATTCGGATTCAGATTCAAAAAACAATCAGTCAAATTCGGATCCAGAGTTCAACGTATAAATTTTATCATTCTAGTTATACGGTTAATTCTACTAATTGCTTAATGATAACGAAAAAGTTACAAATGTTTAAAAATAAAGTATACATGTTTTCGATTTAAATGTCAAGAGTGGAAAAATAACGATTATTATTTTGTGTCATCCTGGTCAGAAATAATTACTTTAAAATAATATTGTGATTTGTTTTAAAATTGTGTGAGGTATAAGATATTTTACATAATAAACATAATTATTATTATTACTTAAACATACCTCAATATTCGCTTAAATAATCTCCAAATACGTATAATTCTATTCAAATCTCCTATGATAAGGTACTCAGCAACCATAAAAGCTTTGTCTTAGCGCATACAAACATTACAAAATGTTAACTTTCCCGCGTCGTCAGGACAGTTCTAAACAGATTGCTTCTGTTATGCAACAGAACCTTCGACCGGAACTTCTTAAAATCTCTGTTGTTCGAACGAGTGCGTCACAATTAATCATCTCATTCTTTAGAGTATCAGAACTAGGTCAAGAAAGTCTGACCACTTGTAGCTTTCTGTAACAATTGGGGCATATTTCATGCAATTTTCATGGCATTTCTTTTAAAGCCTCTAAAACGAAGGGGGAAATGTTACACTGCAATGGAAATCCAATCGCTTACCCTCCCCTCCCCCACATACACACCCTTTTATCCTTTTCTGTCTCGACTGCGTCGATACAGAACCCCCCCCCCCCAAATCCTAATTTTTTTCTAGATCGTAGTCTGCGTCTCACATTACATTAAGTCTCTTAAACATCTTAGGTATAACAGAAGTATCCAGTATTTAGCAAAGGGTTTCTAACACCTAAAAACTTTCAAACTAAAAACTTTCAAACTCCCCAAGATTTTGCCAAGTTTGCTCGATTTTAGTCAACTATCCTGAATTTCACAAACCCAATCCCAATTATCACAACTCGCCCGTATTTTCCAAGTGGATTTGAATTTTGCCAACTGCCCTACATTTTGTTAAGTTTCCTCAATTTCACCAACACTCCTTAATTTCACAAAACAAATCTCAATTTTCCCAACTCGCCTATATTTTACCAAGTGAATTCGAATTTTGCCAACTCGCCGTAATTTTACGGAAAAAATCGCAATTCTTACATCTTCCCTGAATTTGCCAAGTCACTTCGAATTTTATCAACTTTCCTTAATTGCACAAGAAAGCCACAATTTTCACAACTCCCCTGTATTTTACCAAGTGGTTTCCAATTTTGCCAACTCCTCTAGATTTTGCCAAGAGTACTTTGTTTTTCCAACTCTCCTTAATTTCACAAAACCAATCCCAATTTTTGCAACTCACCTGTACTTTACCAAGTGGTTTCCAGTTTTGCCAACTTCCCTAGAATTTGGAAAGTTTTCTCGATTTTATAAACTCTCTTTAATTTCACAAAACCATCCCAATTTTCACAAATTGCCCGTATTTTACCAAGTGGATTCGAATTTTGCCAACTCCCATAGATTTTGCCATCTCGCCACAATTTTACAGAAAAAGTCCCAATTTTACATCACACCTGTTTTTTGTAAAGCCACTCTGAATTTTGCCAACAAGATTTTCAAGATTTTCCAACTCTCCTAAATATTGCGAAGCTTCCTCGATTTTTGCCGTTTTGCCAACACGCCATAATTTTACAGAAAAAAAGATTGCAATTTTTACATCTCATCTGAATTTTGTCAACTCTCCACGATTTTGCCAAGTCACTACGAATTTTGCCAACTGCCCCTAGTTTTTGCCAACTCCCTAAATTTTGCCAACTCTCCTAGATTTTGCCAACTCAACATAATTTTACAGAAAAAATTCCCAAATTTTCACATCTCCCCTGAATTTTACCAACTCCTCACGATTTTGCGAAGTCACTCCGGATTTTGCCAACTCGCCATAATTTTACAGAAAAAATCCTAATTTTTACATCTCACCTGAATTTTGCCAAGTCACTCCGAATTTTGCCAACTCCCCAAGGTTTTGCCAAGTTGTCCCGATTTTGCCAACTCCCCAAGATTTAACCACATCACTCCGAATTTTGCCAACTACCAAAGGTTTTGCCAAGTTGTCCCGATTTTGCCAACTCCCCAAGATTTAACCACATCACTTCGAATTTTGCCAACTCCCTAAGATTTTGCCAACTTACCTGTTCTTACTAAGTGGTTTCGAATTTTGCCAACTGCTCTAAATTTTGCCGTCTCTCCATTTTCCAAACTGCCTTAGATTTGCCAAGTTGCCTCGATTTTGACAACTCCCCTTAATTTTCCAAACAAAATTAAAATTGAAAGTTTGAAGTGATTTGGCAAATTTAGGAGAGATATAAAGATTTGGATTAGTTTTGGGAAAGTAAGGAGATTTGACCAAATCAAGGCAAACTGAATTTGCTACAATTCTGACGTTCAGACGAGATATAAATATTGGAAGTATTTCTGAGAAATTATGGCTAGTTGGCAAAATTGGAAGTCAAATGGAAATTACGGGAAGTTGGCAGAATTGGAAGTTAAATGTAAATTACGGGAAGTTGGCAGAATTGGAAGTTAAATGTAAATTACGGGAAGTTGGCAGAATTGGAAGTCAAATGGAAATTACGGGAAGTTGGCAGAATTGGAAGTTAAATGTAAATTACGGGAAGTTGCCCCCCCATCCCCACCCCCTCCCGGAGCGGAATCTAAGCAAGTTTGCTCAGTTGGCAAATTTTGCCAAAATTTTGCTCGAGTTGGAAAATTTTGGGACTTCTCCCCTCCCCCCAACCATAGTCCTTCGCTACGCCCCTGCCTCCAAATGATCAGTGACATGTTCCTCTTATTTTCCACAACTCCATCTTTAAACTTCGTCTTCTGGCACATCAAATATTCAAAATGAATTTATTTTTCCAATGGCCAAGAAACAGAGAGTGCTCAACAACATTTATTTCAAAAAACGAAACCTTCCTGGCATGTATGAGCTTCATACTTTAAAAAACTCAACGCTGGTACAGACGGGAGTCGAACCTGGAAACTGAAGATTACGAGTTTGACTCGGCACTGAACTGAAGAGATCCCCGTCCCCTCACCTTTAGAATGGTGCTTAATAACTGAAACTAAAATATATTCCTGACTTAACGAAAACGAACCAATAAGATATATTGCTTCGAAAAAATGATAAAATATAGGAAACTAATATTAAAATAATTAAATAAATCCGACCTCCTACATTACCTCAAAAATTAAAATTTAGAAACAAAGCATGGCAATGGCAGGAAATTGTTAAGTGATCCCAGTTTTGGCGCCCTATTTTCCGTTGAAGTTAACACTAGGCGGTCCCGTCGGAAGCTGAAAATTCGAAATGGTGAGAAAATGACCCAGAGTTCCCATATCAGGTTCTATCTATAAGGGATTGAAGTTTTAAAGCAGCACATTTCCTGTTGAACTACAAGGACTCCTTGAACCCCTTCAACAAAAGGCTTCGAAAAACAATAGAAGTTTGAAATTCGAACTCCAGCTTTTTGTCGTAGGGGGAAACTTGAATTTTTAACGCACAAAGCGAATGGCACGGCAGAAATCCTTGTATGAAATGTGGGACCAATCAGTAGTCTGTTAAAGAGGAGATCAACGCTTCAATACTAAATCAGGAGGCGCGCGCTTCTAGTCTGCGGTCTTGTTGGAGAAATCTGCCATAAGCTCCGTCAAATTCTGCTATTGTGGGCATTGCCAAGGAAACACTACTACAGGTGAATCGTTATCATCATCCTCAGGCAGCCATATGCTACAGAGGTCAAGAAAGAGCGTGCAATTTAGTTCACCAAACTCGTGTGACTTAAGCTATAGCCGCTCAAAAAAAATATCCGAACACTATTACACGAAGGTTGTAAAATCACTAATTTCTAAAAAAAAAATCGTTGCCAGATATTTTTTCTGAATTCTGTAATCAACCATAGTGTTCGGATATTTTTTGAGCGACTAGTATTATAGTCGCAGTATACGGTACTTCCACGTAGAGTGCTTTCCCCCCTATGACGTCACCGGCCCCAAGTGCGAGGCCGCTTTGGACTTTGAACCCTGTGTCGCAATCGACCGGAAATTGACCCCTATATCGCAATCGTCCACGTTGCCTTCTCAGATTGCCAGATTAGTGTGGCCTACTGATCTCGACAACTATGGCTACTTTACTTTTTTTTTTCTACCCTGCTGAGGAGTGGTCAACCACACAGGGTCCTGGTGCTGACCATATAAACCTACTGGACTGGACAGATATATGGCTCTGAGCTTGATTATGGATCCTGATTTTGCTGCACTGGTGGGCTTCTGTGGAGGGAAAATCTTCCGCTGTGTTTTCTGTTTGTTTATGGGTTGACAGCCCCAAGTGAATAGATTCACAGGATATGTTTATCAGCTGGTGGATAATCCTGAGCAGAGGTTATCGCAGGCACCTGAACTCTTTGCTTCTATTGGCATCGTCAAATTCTACATTGGAGGAAGTCTTCCAGTGCAGATGGCTTCAGCCTTTAGTGGTGGGGGAACGGGTCTTTGCCCCATGTCTGCGATTAGGGGGCTGTTTGATATTGTCGGCATTCCCTCTCTCAATAAACATAGTTTCTTTAAACATCCCACTAACCATTTTCTCTCCATAGGTAGTTGGAATGTGAGGACTCTGCACAGAGCTTTTTCTCTTGATGTCCTCACACAAGAATTCCACCGTTATAATTTAGATATTCTCGGCTTGCAAGAGAACAGATTGACAGATAAAGGTCAGATTCTTAAAAATAATCTTAAATTTCTCTTTTCAGGGAGGGACGACAATAAGCATCACCAAGGCGTGGGTCTGCTTCTCAGCAGACACGCTAGTGATGCTCTTCTAGGATATGAGTGCATTAATGAAAGGTTTGTTACGGCAAAATTTCAGACAAGCGTTAAAAACCTGAATGTTATCTGCTGTTATGCCCCCACTGAGGATGCCGATGAGGATGAGAGGAACTTTTTTTATGAACAACTTCAGGATATTTTGAATTCTGTCAAGAAAGGAGATATTACCCTTGTTCTTGGTGACTTCAATGCCACAGTTGGTACTGACTCTGACCTTTGGGGAGAAGTAATAGGCCCTTTTGGTATTGGTAGCTGCAATGGCAATGGGCAGCGTCTCCTGCAGGTAAGTAAACTCAATGGATTCAGAATAACTAACACTTATTACAAACACCGCGACATACATAAGTACACATGGGTTTCACCCGATGAGATGCATAAGAATATGTTTGATTATATATTAATTAATAGCAAATGGGCTAGTTCTGTTAGGAATACCAGGGCATATAGGGGAGCTGAAATTGGATCTGACCATTACCTTGTTAAAAGTGTCTTGCAATTTAAACTTAAAAAGTGTTGTGCTAGGTTTAAAAAATTTAGTTTTAATACTGAAGTTCTGAAAGACCCAGTTATAATCAAAGATTACCATGATAGGTTACTTAGTCATTAAGACAGTCATGGTATGCTTACTATTGAAGTTGAGGAAGAATGGGATCATTTTAAACAGGCTTTTTTGGACACTATGATTAATTAAAGTACAGTACTCTTTTAGGTACTCTTTTAGTACAACAGTACTCTTTTAGGAAAAAAGGAGCAGAAGAGACAGAATTATCTGAGTGATAAGGTACTTGAGCTTATTTCGGAAAGAAAGAACTGCAGGAATGTCCTTAATCAATACCCTACTAGTCCTAATAGAAAGCATTACAGAGAACGTAGTAAACGTGTAAAAGATCGGTTAGCTGCTGATAAGAATCTTTGGCTTGATGGTTTGGCTAACAAAGCCGAGGAAGCAGTTAGACAGCACAAGAGCAGAGAGCTGTACCAGATAGTTAATGTTTTGTGTGGTAGAAAACGGACAGGTATACAGGGATTGAAGGATAAACAAGGTAAGGTTATAGAAGGTGAGGATTCTGTCATGGCTAGGTGGGCTGAGCATTTCAGTGATATTCTAAACAATGCGGTTAGTTCTATTCCCATTGTTTGCAATAATGATAGATGCATTTGTGGCTTTAATGTTGGCCCTATAACACAATCTGAAGTTATTTTGGCTGTTTCTAAACTTAAACTTCATAAATCCCCAGGGGTAGATGAAATTGAGAATGGAATGTGAGCTGGGAATGTGTCGGTTACCACTTGGATGACTGAAATTTTGAATATCTTTTATGATAAAGGCATGTTCCTAAGGATTTTACCAGAGCTATTGTTATCCCTATTTTCAAAAAAGCTGATCGTAGTTCTTGTGATAACTATAGGGATATCAGCCTACTCTCTGTTTCAGGTAAAGTTCTCTCCATGATTGTGCTTAATAGAATTAAGAATCTGGTTGACAGTCAATTACGTGATGAGCAATGTGGATTCAGAAGTGGTAGGGGATGTGTGGATCTGATATTTTCACTTAGGCAGATTCTTGAGAAATGTTTAGAGTTTCAGAAACCTTTGGTTGCTAGCTTTGTTGATTTTAAAAAGGCTTTCAACTCTTGATCATCATAATTTGTGGTTGATTGTGAGATCATATGTGGTATACCTGACAAGTTAATTAACATAATGAAAGCTTTCTATAATAACACTGAGGCGTATGTGAGAGTTGGTAAGGTTTGTAGCAATTGGTTTAGCATTACTTCTGGTGTTCGACAAGGGTGCATTTTGTCTTCTTTTTTCTTTAGCTTGGTTATTGATTATGTTATGCGAAATTCACTTCAAGGGAAAGATTTTGGCCTTAAATGGACTGGAGATACGAAAATTTCTGATTCAGATTATGCTGATTTTGGCAAATGATGTTGATGAGATGAACTCTTTCATTCGAGCTGTTGATGAAACTGGTAGTAGAGTAGGTTTGGTTATAAACAGAGAGAAAACTAAAGTGATGAAAATTGGTCAGGTAGGCTGTGATTCAGTTAATCTGAATGGTTGCAGTCTTGAGCAGGTGTCACAGTTTAATTATCTTTGGAGCTATGTAACAGATAATGGTGATGTGCGGCATGAGATTAACAGACGAATAGGGATTGCTGCCGGAACTTTTAAGAATCTATGGAGAGTGTGGAGAAATAGGCGTATACACCTAAAGACTAAAATTAGACTGTATAATAGTTTGGTTCTTTCTAGGGTTAGTTATGGTAGTGAAACCTGGACACATTGTAAACAAGATAACAGGAAACTAGATGCTTTTGATTCCAGATGCTTACGCAGTATCTTGGGCATTAGGTGGTTCAACTTTGTAACTAATGATGAGGTTAGGCAAAGGAGTTTCCACCTCCTTTAAGCAGCATATTGTGCAGAGAGAGACTCTGTTGGTGTGGCCATGTTGCCCATATGAATAATTATAGATTGGCGAATAGGGTTATGAACAATGTGCCTAAAGTCCTCAGAAAGAAGGGGAGACCTAGGATGCGGTGGGCAGACAATGTCAAACAGGACCTTGTTAGAATTGGTGTGCAGTGGCCAGATGCAGTAGATGTAGCTCAGGATAGACTTGCTTGGAGAACTAAATTGCACGGTCTGGTTGGACCTCCGTAGCCCATGGCTGCTTGAGGATGATGATGTCACAATCGTCCACGTTGCCTTCTCAGTTTGAACCCTATGTCGCAACCGACCATGCTCCCATCTCGAATAGTCTCGATTTCACCACCTATATTTTAAGCCCCCTCTCTAAAGTCTCCCTGGTTGACCTATATTTAACCCCCTCTCTAAAGTCTCCCTGGTTGACCTATATTTTAACTCCCCCCCCCCGCTTTCTCGATTTTTCTTGATTTCAGACCCCACCTATATTTCAAAGCTCCCTTCTCTATTTTCCTTGATTTCCCCTGGTTGACCCACCTATATTTTAAGCCCTCCCCTCTTTAAAGACCCTCCTGGTTGACCCATCACAAATCAGTTTTTGAGCATTTAATCGGTGTCATCCAACGTCCATACTATTTTTAGTACGTCTCCTGTATTTAAAAAAAAATTCCTTTCAACAGCGTGATTTGATCTCGCTACCTCAGGTGTCGATAGCTGGAGCATTATCGCACCCGACTATGCCTTGTTACCTGATGATGTGGCTTAGATGTGCCTCAAAGGGGTTATAACCGTATAAATCACGTATCTCTTTATGTTAATATATCGTTCTCTAGCCAGCGAGTCCGAAATTAGTGTGTCTTTGCTTTAAAAATAAATACGCCTTCACGCAGCTAATTGTCGTAACAGTTGCAGGATTTTTTCATACGACCCAGTAGAAGGGGTGAGAGGATGTCGGGATCTTGGTAGGAAAACAACACAAACGTTCATGTCTTACTATGGATCTCAAACCTTGGTATGTTAGATCAGAAGTAACTAACCTACTGTCTATGAGATAGATTAGAAATATTCTCATGCAGGAAAAATAACTAAACAAACATCAAATCCCGTGTTAGATTGTAGTGAAACACCCTATCTTTGTCGAAAAACTTGTGTTTGCAGCGAAAAATAGCCACCTTCACCCACGCTTATGCGCTTATTCAAACGAAGGGGAATCCGTATACTGCATTGACACTACTGACTTCGGGCCATTCTAGTTTCGAATTAATTAGATTCATCTGCCAATATTTGGAGCATGAAATTAATGTTATTTGGTCCCAAATATATATATTTGACGAAAAAATAATTATGAAAATTAAAATAATTCCTTTATTAATTTTAAATGTATTAGAAGTTCTTATATGGGAAACAATATTCGAAACATTAGGTAGCAGTTTTATATTGATTGAAAATAGTGTTACCGTCAGTAATGCCATGGGGGCAGGGGGAACTGAAAGGGTTAGAAATGATTTTACTTTCGCTTTCATCATTTTCTTCTACTAGTGATGCATTAGCAAGCGAATATCTCTTAAAGCTTTCTACCTTGTCTAATCAGCTTCGTAGTCACGTGATGCTTCTACCGATCATATTAGCAGACAAGCACAGTAGATACTCTAATGCAGTGGTTCTCAACCTTTTATGCTTCACGTACCCCCTGGAAATGTGTATGTAACTGCCCATATATAGATAGATAAAACTATAGTTATAGTATACTGCTCACAAAAATTAGGGGGTATTTCTTCGCATTTTGAAACATCCCCTAATTTTTGTGAGCAGTATATAATAATGCCAACTTAGCGACTTTGTTACTAGATCTAGCGACTTTTGAGCTCTCACGGCGTACCCCCAAAAATTTTACCGCGTACCCCACATTGAGAACCCCTGCTCTATACGGTGCATCTGCAGATTTTACTTCTTTCAATGGAGCCAACATCAATTCTGAGGCACATCGAAGCACAGGGTTAAAAACCGCGGATCTGTAATTTCACCCAGAATCACGGTTAAGATTAATTAATTTAATGATTAAGTAAAGGAGAAATTAAGGAAAGAATTTCGGGAGATCACGAATCATCGAAGATTCATGACACCAGGTTCGAGTCCCACCTGTGCCAGGGTTGAGATTTATCTCTAATAAATCCTTATCCTGGCCTCGATCAGAAAGGGAAAAGCGATGGACTTGGAAAGGCCAGCGTTCCTTGAATGAGACGTTAAAGCCGTGGCTCCTTGCGCAGTAGGGCCATTCCTTGTGCACTTTAAAGAACACACTTGAGGACCTTCATTAAGAGGCTTCCATCTGTCTCCTATCAGCTCTCCAGTGGATCCCCTTCCCTAACCATCTCTGAGTCCTAGGGATCTCTCTTTAAAGAACACACTTGAAGACCTTCATTAAGAGGCTTCCATCTCTCTCCTATCAGCTCTCCAGTGGATCCCCTTCCCTAACCATCTCTGAGTCCTAGGGATCTCTCTTTAAAGAACACACTTGAAGACCTTCATTAAGAGGCTTCCTTCTCTCTCCTATCAGCTCTCCAGTGGATCCCCTTCCCTAACCATCTCTGAGTCCTAGGGATCTCTCTTTAAAGAACACACTTGAAGACCTTCATTAAGAGGCTTCCATCTCTCTCCTATCAGCTCTCCAGTGGATCCCCTTCCCTAACCATCTCTGAGTCCTAGGGATCTCTCTTTAAAGAACACACTTGAGGCCCTTCATTAAGAGGCTTCCATCTCTCTCCTATCAGCTCTCCAGTGGATCCCCTTCCCTAACCATCTCTGAGTCCTAGGGATCTCTCTTTAAAGAACACACTTGAAGACCTTCATTAAGAGGCTTCCATCTCTCTCCTATCAGCTCTCCAGTGGATCCCCTTCCCTAACCATCTCTGAGTCCTAGGGATCTCTCTTTAAAGAACACACTTGAAGACCTTCATTAAGAGGCTTCCATCTCTCTCCTATCAGCTCTCCAGTGGATCCCCTTCCCTAACCATCTCTGAGTCCTAGGGATCTCTCTTTAAAGAACACACTTGAGGCCCTTCATTAAGAGGCTTCCATCTCTCTCCTATCAGCTCTCCAGTGGATCCCCTTCCCTAACCATCTCTGAGTCCTGGGGATCTCTCTTTAAAGAACACACTTGAAGACCTTCATTAAGAGGCTTCCATCTCTCTCCTATCAGCTTTCCAGTGGATCCCCTTCCCTAACCATCTCTGAGTCCTAGGGATCTCTCTTTAAAGAACACACTTGAGGACCTTCATTAAGAGGCTTCCATCTCTCTCCTATCAGCTCTCCAGTGGATTCCCTTCCCTAACCATCTCTGAGTCCTAGGGATCTCTCTTTAAAGAACACACTTGAGGCCCTTCATTAAGAGGCTTCCATCTCTCTCCTATCAGCTCTCCAGTGGATCCCCTTCCCTAACCATCTCTGAGTCCTAGGGATCTCTCTTTAAAGAACACACTTGAAGACCTTCATTAAGAGGCTTCCATCTGTCTCCTATCAGCTCTCCAGTGGATCCCCTTCCCTAACCATCTCTGAGTCCTAGGGATCTCTCTTTAAAGAACACACTTGAAGACCTTCATTAAGAGGCTTCCATCTGTCTCCTATCAGCTCTCCAGTGGATCCCCTTCCCTAACCATCTCTGAGTCCTAGGGATCTCTCTTTAAAGAACACACTTGAAGACCTTCATTAAGAGGCTTCCATCTGTCTCCTATCAGCTCTCCAGTGGATCCCCTTCCCTAACCATCTCTGAGTCCTAGGGATCTCTCTTTAAAGAACACACTTGAGGCCCTTCATTAAGAGGCTTCCATCTCTCTCCTATCAGCTCTCCAGTGGATCCCCTTCCCTAACCATCTCTGAGTCCTAGGGATCTCTCTTTAAAGAACACACTTGAAGACCTTCATTAAGAGGCTTCCATCTCTCTCCTATCAGCTCTCCAGTGGATCCCCTTCCCTAACCATCTCTGAGTCCTAGGGATTTCTCTTTAAAGAACACACTTGAGGACCTTCATTAAGAGGCTTCCATCTCTCTCCTATCAGATCTCCAGTGGATCCCCTTCCCTAACCATCTCTGAGTCCTAGGGATCTCTCTTTAAAGAACACACTTGAGGACCTTCATTAAGAGGCTTCCATCTCTCTCCTATCAGATCTCCAGTGGATCCCCTTCCCTAACCATCTCTGAGTCCTAGGGATCTCTCTTTAAAGAACACACTTGAGGCCCTTCATTAAGAGGCTTCCATCTCTCTCCTATCAGCTCTCCAGTGGATCCCCTTCCCTAACCATCTCTGAGTCCTAGGGATCTCTCATTAAAGAACACACTTGAGGCCCTTCATTAAGAGGCTTCCATCTCTCTCCTATCAGCTCTCCAGTGGATCCCCTTCCCTAACCATCTCTGAGTCCTAGGGATCTCTCTTTAAAGAACACACTTGAGGCCCTTCATTAAGAGGCTTCCATCTCTCTCCTATCAGCTCTCCAGTGGATCCCCTTCCCTAACCATCTCTGAGTCCTAGGGATCTCTCTTTAAAGAACACACTTGAAGACCTTCATTAAGAGGCTTCCATCTCTCTCCTATCAGCTCTCCAGTGGATCCCCTTACCTAACCATCTCTGAGTCGTAGGGATCTCTGTGACCTGGGCATTTTGTCTATTGTGTGCAAAAATGTGTCTCTCAAAAGCGAAACAACGCAATGCAAACCCAACTGTGACAACGATTAAATATTGGTGTAATCTAAATCATCAAACAGACGTTGCACATGACTTACTCTTAGCTTTCTTGAATTTCATAAGTGAAAAATCTGCATCTTCTTCATCAGTACACTGCTTGGCATTGTGGAGACACCGAAGAACAGATGAAGCTTTGCACCTTTGTTGAATAGAAAACTGCACCACCATTTTCATTTCTTTTGTGAATGACCAATTCGTCAAATTATTGATCAATAAGGTCAAAGTTCCATCAGAAGTAAGAAGGTTGGCTTCTTCACAAAGCTTGAAATTTTGACTTTAAAAATAGTCAGGCCATAAGGGTTGGGTTGTTTTACCTCTGAGAGGCACTTTTTTGCACACCATGGGCTAAATGGTCAGGTCACATGGACCCCGAAGGCTCAGAGAAAGTTGGGGGAGGGGACCCACTGGAACAACTGTTGGGAGACAGATGGTAGCCTCCCGTCAAGGCCATCTAGCGTGTTCTTTAACGTGCACAGGGTATGGCTCTCCCGCACACGGCGCCACGGCTTGACGTCCTATCAGACGGACGGCGGCCTTTCCAAGCCCATCTATATCCCCTACTGACCGTGGGCAGGGCGCGGAGTTGAACCATTGGTATCCCCTACTGACCGTGGGCAGGGCGGGGAGTTGACCCAGCTGGGACTCGAACCTGGGAATTGCAGATTACGAGCGTGGCGCGCTACCGACTGAGCCACCCGTCGCACGCTGCGGAAAACACGAAGTTTGCATAACAGTAGAAAAAAAACTTTCAAAATATAGTGCATAAAATTGAAAATTGATGCTTAGGTTTATGTTGATCTCTTGATTCTTCACTATTTGGGGGAGGGCGTCTCTCTTTTAATAGAAAGTTAATCCACGATGTTCAGCGAAACGATCACGGCTTCTAAAAATGTTAATTTCGCGGTATTTGAGATTTTGATCCTAAAAAAACAGTTTATCCGAAATTTCATAATATGACAAATAAATTAATGGGCTTTTATTGAATGTTCATTTACATACTTAGCACAACGAAATCCATCTTATCTCGTTACTACGCAACAAAAATTATGGCTGTCGACGTTATTCAGGGAGATCCGTTAGCCTACGGAAGGCCCGCAACTTCATATAGCGGACACAGGGGATTTTTTTAAAAATGTAATTTTTGCGAAATGCACATCTTGAGCAAAAATTTAATATTCTAGCAATTAAATATATAGAAAAAAAAATACATATAGGTAAATTTTGTTGAATTAATTAACGATGTTACTTGATTCGAACATTTGAAAAATAAAGGTTAAAAAAAATTGTTTTAACCTAATTAATATTAACTATCTGGTACAGCTTTCTGCTGTTGTGCTGTCTAACTGCTTCCTCGGCTTTGTCAGCCAAACCATCAAGCCAAAGATTCTTATCAGCAGCTAACTGATCTTTTACACGTTTATTAAGTTCTCTGTAAAGCTTTCTATTAGGACTAGTAGGGTATTGATTAAAGACATTCCTGCAGTTCTTTCTTTCCGAAATAAGCTCAAGTGCCTTATCACTCAGATAATTCTGCCTCTTCTGCTCCTTTTTTCCTAAAAGAGTACTGTTAGTGTCCAAAAAAGTCTGTTTAAAATGATCCCATTCGTCCTCAACTTCAGTAGTAAGCAAACCATGACTGTCATAATGACTAAGTAACCTATCATGGTAAGCTTTGGCTATAACTGGATCTTTCAGAGCTTCAGTATTAAAAGTAAATTTTTTAACTCTAGCACAACACTTTTTAAGTTTAAGTTGCAACACACTTTTAACAAGGTAATGGTCAGATCCAATTTCAGCTCCCCTATATGCCCTGGTATTCCTAACAGAACTAGCCCATTTGCTGTTAATTAATATGTAATCAATCATATTCTTATGCAGCCCATCAGGTGAAACCCATGTGTACTTATGTATGTCACGGTGTTTGTAATAAGTGTTAGTTATTCTGAATCCATTGAGTTTACTTACCTGTAGGAGATGTTGCCCATTGCCATTGCAGCTACCAATACCAAAAGTGCTTATTACTTCTCCCCAAAGGTCAGAGTCAGTACCAACTTTGACATTGAAGTCACCAAGAACAAGGGTAATATCTCCTTTCTTGACAGAATTCAAAATATCCTGAAGTTGTTCATAAAACCTATCCTTCTCATCCTCATCGGCATCCTCAGTGGGGGCATAACAGCAGATAACATTCAAGTCTTTAACGCTTGTCTGAAATTTTGCTGTAAGAAACCTTTCATTAATGCACTCATATCCTAGAAGAACATCGCTAGCGTGTCTGCTGAGAAGCAGACCCACGCCTTGGTGATGCTTATTGTCGTCCCTCCCTGAAAAGAGAAATTTAAGATTATTTTTAAGAATTTGACCTTTATCTGTCCATCTGGTCTCTTGCAAGCCAAGAATATCTAGATTGTAATGGTGGAATTCTTGTGTGAGGACATCAAGAGAAAAAGCTCTGTGCAGAGTCCTCACATTCCAACTACCTATGGAGAGAAAATGGTTAGTGGGATGTTTAAAGAAACTATGTTTATTGAGAGAGGAAATGCCGACAATATCAAACAGCCCCCTAATCGCAGACATGGGGCAAAGACCCGTTCCCTCACTACTAAAGGCTGAAGCCATCAACACTGGAAGTTTTCCTCCAACGTAGAATTTGACGATGCCAATAGAAGCAAAGAGTTCAGGTGCCTGCGATGACTTCTGCTCAGGATTATCCACCAGCTGATAAACATATCGTGAATCTATTCACTTGGGGCTGTCAACCCACAAACAAACAGAAAACACAGCGGAAGATTTTCCCTCCACAGAAGCCCACCAGTGCAGCAAAATCAGGATCCATAATCAAGCTCAGAGCCATATATCTGTCCAGTCCAGCGCTTGTCTGAAATTTTGCTGTAAGAAACCTTTCATTAATGCACTCATATCCTAGAAGAACTTCGCTAGCGTGTCTGCTGAGAAGCAGACCCACGCCTTGGTGATGCTTATTGTCGTCCCTCCCTGAAAAGAGAAATTTAAGATTATTTTTAAGAATCTGACCTTTATCTGTCCATCTGGTCTCTTGCAAGCCAAGAATATCTAAATTATAATGGTGGAATTCTTGTGTGAGGACATCAAGAGAAAAAGCTCTGTGCAGAGTCTTCACATTCCAACTACCTATGGAGAGAAAATGGTTAGTGGGATGTTTAAAGAAACTACGTTTATTGAGAGAGGAAATGCCGACAATATCAAACAGCCCCCTAATCGCAGACATGGGGCAAAGACCCGTTCCCTCACTACTAAAGGCTGAAGCCATCAACACTGGAAGTTTTCCTCCAACGTAGAATTTGACGATGCCAATAGAAGCAAAGAGTTCAGGTGCCTGCGATGACTTCTGCTCAGGATTATCCACCAGCTGATAAACATATCGTGAATCTATTCACTTGGGGCTGTCAACCCACAAACAAACAGAAAACACAGCGGAAGATTTTCCCTCCACAGAAGCCCACCAGTGCAGCAAAATCAGGATCCATAATCAAGCTCAGAGCCATATATCTGTCCAGTCCAGCGCTTGTCTGAAATTTTGCTGTAAGAAACCTTTCATTAATGCACTCATATCCTAGAAGAACATCGCTAGCGTGTCTGCTGAGAAGCAGACCCACGCCTTGGTGATGTATATTGTCGTCCCTCCCTGAAAAGAGAAATTTAAGATTATTTTTAAGAATCTGACCTTTATCTGTCCATCTGGTCTCTTGCAAGCCAAGAATATCTAAATTATAATGGTGGAATTCTTGTGTGAGGACATCAAGAGAAAAAGCTCTGTTCAGAGTCCTCACATTCCAACTACCTATGGAGAGAAAATGGTTAGTAGGATGTTTAAAGAAACTATGTTTATTGAGAGAGGAAATGCCGACAATATCAAACAGCCCCCTAATCGCAGACATGGGGCAAAGACCCGTTCCCTCACTACTAAAGGCTGAAGCCATCAACACTGGAAGTTTTCCTCCAACGTAGAATTTGACGATGCCAATAGAAGCAAAGAGTTCAGGTGCCTGCGATGACTTCTGCTCAGGATTATCCACCAGCTGATAAACATATCGTGAATCTATTCACTTGGGGCTGTCAACCCACAAACAAACAGAAAACACAGCGGAAGATTTTCCCTCCACAGAAGCCCACCAGTGCAGCAGAATCAGGATCCATAATCAAGCTCAGAGCCATATATCTGTCCAGTCCAGCGCTTGTCTGAAATTTTGCTGTAAGAAACCTTTCATTAATGCACTCATATCCTAGAAGAACATCGCTAGCGTGTCTGCTGAGAAGCAGACCCACGCCTTGGTGATGTTTATTGTCGTCCCTCCCTGAAAAGAGAAATTTAAGATTATTTTTAAGAATCTGACCTTTATCTGTCCATCTGGTCTCTTGCAAGCCAAGAATATCTAAATTATAATGGTGGAATTCTTGTGTGAGGACATCAAGAGAAAAAGCTCTGTTCAGAGTCCTCACATTCCAACTACCTATGGAGAGAAAATGGTTAGTAGGATGTTTAAAGAAACTATGTTTATTGAGAGAGGAAATGCCGACAATATCAAACAGCCCCCTAATCGCAGACATGGGGCAAAGACCTGTTCCCCCACTACTAAAGGCTGAAGCCATCAACACTGGAAGTTTTCCTCCAACGTAGAATTTGACGATGCCAATAGAAGCAAAGAGTTCAGGTGCCTGCGATGACTTCTGCTCAGGATTATCCACCAGCTGATAAACATATCGTGAATCTATTCACTTGGGGCTGTCAACCCACAAACAAACAGAAAACACAGCGGAAGATTTTCCCTCCACAGAAGCCCACTAGTGCAGCAAAATCAGGATCCATAATCAAGCTCAGAGCCATATATCTGTCCAGTCCAGTGGGTTTATAAGGTCAGCACCAGGACCCTGTGTGGTTGACCACTCCTCAGCAGGGTAGAAAAAAAAGAAAAGTAGCCATAGTTGTCCAGATCAGTAAGCCACACTAATCTGGCAGCCCTCCCCTTCCGTTCACTTCCACAAGAGAGTATCTCTTTTGAAAGTTACTAACGGTCCGCATCACGAGAAGGCGGGGTCGGACATTAGGTGCTAGGCCTGGCCGGTTCTATGCATCATCACAGGGAATTGGTGCATAGCTCTCCTTCCAGTGACTACCTAGCTACCATTTACAGACCCCTGCACATATACAGTATATATATATATACAATATATATATATATGCATCCATCCATAATACATACCGAACCATACGGCGGCCACTTTATATCGTACAGTTCTACGTTAAGTCAACAACTCAAATACAGAACTCAGCAACTGTTTAAGTAAACTTTTTAAAACTGAATTAATTCTATTGCAATCTCGATTTTCAGTAATGTTTTGCTTAGTGTTAGGAAAATTGAAATATTTAGCAGTAAAAATGGCAATTTAAAATATTATTCTGAAAAATTAATGAAAACAAGTCAAACCAAAAGCAATAACCGTTATACTAGAATTTACTAACACGTATGAGAACATTTTAATTTCTTGTTTTATAGTTAATGTCCCAAAACTTAATTTTTTTTGCAGAGAGAGCTAACTTTTTAAATATTTCAGCTTCCATAACTCTAGGTACTGAATGCATAGTCTTGGTAAACCAGATTGTTTGAATGAGATTTTTAAATAATATTCAGTCACATTTTTTTTTTTTCAGAAAGAGCTTTTTTTATGTTACTGAATGCTGTGTTGAGTTACTATTTATATATCATGGGAATGTATGTGATAAAATGGTCGCTGATTACACATACATACATAGGCAGGGATTACTCGGACAGTTGCGTGCCAGGCTCGTAATCTGTAGTTCCCAGGTTCGAGTTCCTGGTTCGAGTTCCAGGTGAGTTCCCTGGTCAGCGTTGATATTTATCTCCCCAAAACTCCCTACCATGCCCATGGAGACTAGGGTACACCGATGGTCTTGAAACGGCCTGTTGGATGGAACGTTAAGCCATGGTCCCGTGTGCGAGAGAGCCATACCCTGCCCACGTTAAATAACACGCTGGATGGCCTTAACGGGAGGCTACCATCTGTCTCCAAACAGCTGTGCAGTGGGTCCCTTTCCCCCTAAACCTTCTCTGAGCCTTCGGGGTCCTAGTGATCTGGCCATTTAGCCCATTATGTGCAAAAAGATGCCGCTCAGGGGTAAAATAGCTCGGCATACATACAAACAAAATAGGTCCAATTTTCTGTACCATAAAAAAATTTAGAAAAGACTAACACACAGAATCTGATTTTAGTCTTCAACTGCATACGTCTACTTTTCCGTATTCTCCACAGATTCTTAACGATCCCACAGAAATTCCTATTTATCTCGTCACTTATTCCTATTGTCTCTCCTACATTTCTCTAGACCAGTGGTTCTCAACCTTTTATGCTTTACGTACCCCATGGAAATGTGTATGTAACTGGAGTACCCCTTATATAGATAGATAAAACTATAGTTATAGTATAACATTGGCAACTTAGCGACTTTTGAGCTCTCAAGGCGTACCCCCAAAAATTTTACCGTGTACCCCACGTTGAGAACCTCTGCTCTAATGCATCAGGATCGTTTCCTTGCTTACTCGAAGGAATAATAATTGTGATGAATGCAATCGTTTGAGTGAAGACAAAAAAGAAAGTCCTGTTTTCTTTTACGTCAACAAAAGATTGGTTGCTTTATCGCATGTTTGCTATTCCCAACGACTTCCTGTTTACGACATATATATTATAATTTTGTAAAGAATGATATTTTTATGTCGTGTAAATCTCGTCTTTTTCAAAGGGGGCGGGTTTGACACGATCGATAATACGTCAGGCTCGTCATCCAATGCGTCCAGATTCGAATCGAACTATGCCAGCTTTGATATTTCCCCCCCCCCCTACACCTCCTCCTCTCCCTACATATACAGATTGATCTCGGTGAGACATCGCAACACTGTTTTTCAAATTCTACATTAAGCCGTGGAGTCGTGTGCAGAGAGCCATACACTTTAAAGAACACGCTGCTGACCTTCACGGGAGAATTCCATCCGTCTCCTAACAGCTGTCCAGTTGGTTCTCTTCCTCCACAGATGGAGGAGAGAACAGATAATTCAAACTGTACTGCAGCGCTACAGCGAAAGTCCCGAATTGCTTATTTCCTCTCAACCCTGTCTTGTTAAGACCGCCATTAATCTGTTTCGTGGCTTTCACGAGAAGATGGAACGGCTGCTATGTGAGAAGCCCCTCATTGGAGGCTAATTTCATCATGATCTTACAAAACCTAGAACCTTTGAGGATGCCATAAAATAAAGGGAAAGGAGGGGAAAAGTTTCAACTGAGTTACTTGCGAAATCTGTAGAAATGAAAAGATGAATTTCAGTCGTAATATACCCAAAAAAGAGGGAGAAGCCACTCTGTGTTGAGTACCGCAGTGGCATAGTGTTGAAATAGGAGCAAAAAAAACATGCCAAATTCGTTTCTTTA
This sequence comes from Ryuthela nishihirai, assembly GCA_038380435.1. NCBI lineage: Eukaryota > Metazoa > Arthropoda > Arachnida > Araneae > Heptathelidae > Ryuthela > Ryuthela nishihirai. The sequence continues at coordinate 15,261,045 of JAWZYU010000001.1, read as the reverse complement.
TCAATTTTTTACATTCACTCGTCAATCTCAGTATCGCTATAATCTAGGAAACAAACTAAATATAAAAATATAACAATGCATTGAACATTTGGTTTAAAATGAAATATTAATATATATTTAAAAAATATTTTGGCAAACAAACCTTGACGTCATGCAATGCCTCTTGACCCGTTTTAGGCTCAGTCGGTAGCTTAAAGGATGCCATAAAATAAACCTCGGAACTGCTCGTAATCTGCAGTTCCGAGGTTCGAGTCTCAGCTGGGCCAGCGTTGTTATTTATCTCCGCAAAACTCCCCGCCCTGCCCACACGGTTAGTAGCGGTCAGCGATGGGCTTGAAAGGCCGCCATCCGTCGGATGGGATATTAAGTCGTGAGCCCGTATGTATGTAAAAAATCACGCTGGATGATCTTGACAAGAGGCTACAATCTGCCACCCAAAAGTTCCTAGTAGGTTCCCTTCTCCAACCTTCTTTGAGCCTTCGGGGTCCTTGTGGCCTGGCCATTTAGCCCACTGCTTGCAACAAAGTGCTGCTCAGAGGTAAAACGACCCAACCCTTCATTCGCAATTCATAGGTCTCCGTTCAAAAGCACTCTTGGCGCAGCTTTTTTCTTCCTGGTGACTCTTAGAAACTTCTGGACTTCGATCGTTGTGATAGTTTCATCATAACCAAGGGTTCTATGAGTGTTACCAATCTCCAATGCGCGTTATCTGTACTCTTTCCCAACCTTTTCTGAGTCCTTGGGGTCCTTATGTCTTGGCCATTTAGCCCACACTGCTGATGGAACTTCGACCTTATTGATCAATTGACCTTATTGACAAATTATTGATCAATCAAATGACGAATTGGTCATTGACAAAAGAAATGAAAATGGTGGTGCAGTTTTCTATTCAACAAAGGTGCAAAGCTTCATCTGTTCTTCGGTGTCTCCACAATGCCAAGCAGTGTACTGATGAAGAAGATGCAGATTTTTCACTTATAAAATTCAACAAAGCTAAGAGTAAGTCATGTGCAACGTCTGTTTGGTGATTTAGATTACACCAATATTTAATCGTTGTCACAGTTGGGTTTGCATTGCGTTGTTTCGCTTTTGAGAGACACATTTTTGCACACAATAGACAAAATGCCCAGGTCACAGAGATCCCTAGGACTCAGACATGGTTAGGGAAGGGGATCCACTGGAGAGCTCATAGGAGAGAGATGGAAGCCTCTTAATGAAGGGCCTCAAGTATGTTCTTTAAAGAGAGATCCCTAGGACTCAGAGATGGTTAGGGAAGGGGATCCACTGGAGAGCTGATAGGAGACAGATGGAAGCCTCTTAATGAAGTACCTCAAGTATGTTCTTTAAAGAGAGATCCCTAGGACTCAGAGATGGTTAGGGAAGGGGATCCACTGGAGAGCTGATAGGAGACAGATGGAAGCCTCTTAATGAAGGGCCTCAAGTGTGCTCTTTAAAGAGAGATCCCTAGGACTCAGAGATGGTTAGGGAAGGGGATCCACTGGAGAGCTGATAGGAGACAGATGGAAGCCTCTTAATGAAGGTCCTCAAGTGTGTTCTTTAAAGAGAGATCCCTAGGACTCAGAGATGGTTAGGGAAGGGGATCCACTGGAGAGCTGATAGGAGACAGATGGAAGCCTCTTAATGAAGGTCTTCAAGTGTGTTCTTTAAAGAGAGATCCCTAGGACTCAGAGATGGTTAGGGAAGGGGATCCACTGGAGAGCTGATAGGAGACAGATGGAAGCCTCTTAATGAAGGTCCTCAAGTGTGTTCTTTAAAAAGAGATCCCTAGGACTCAGAGATGGTTAGGGAAGGGGATCCACTGGAGAGCTGATAGGAGACAGATGGAAGCCTCTTAATGAAGGGCCTCAAGTGTGTTCTTTAAAGAGAGATCCCTAGGACTCAGAGATGGTTAGGGAAGGGGATCCACTGGAGAGCTGATAGGAGAGAGATGGAAGCCTCTTAATGAAGGTCCTCAAGTGTGTTCTTTAAAGAGAGATCCCTAGGACTCAGAGATGGTTAGGGAAGGGGATCCACTGGAGAGCTGATAGGAGAGAGATGGAAGCCTCTTAATGAAGGTCCTCAAGTGTGTTCTTTAAAGAAAGATCCCTAGGACTCAGAGATGGTTAGGGAAGGTGATCCACTGGAGAGCTGATAGGAGAGAGATGGAAGCCTCTTAATGAAGGTCCTCAAGTGTGTTCTTTAAAGAGAGATCCCTAGGACTCAGAGATGCTTAGGGAAGGGGATCCACTGGAGAGCTGATAGGAGAGAGATGGAAGCCTCTTAATGAAGGTCCTCAAGTGTGTTCTTTAAAGAGAGGTCCCTAGGACTCAGAGATGGTTAGGGAAGGGGATCCACTGGAGAGCTGATAGGAGAGAGATGGAAGCCTCTTAATGAAGGGCCTCAAGTGTGTTCTTTAAAGAGAGATCCCTAGGATTCAGAGATGGTTAGGGAAGGGGATCCACTGGAGAGCTGATAGGAGAGAGATGGAAGCCTCTTAATGAAGGTCCTCAAGTGTGTTCTTTAAGAGAGATCCCTAGGACTCAGAGATGGTTAGGGAAGGGGATCCACTGGAGAGCTGATAGGAGAGAGATGGAAGCCTCTTAATGAAGGGCCTCAAGTGTGCTCTTTAAAGAGAGATCCCTAGGACTCAGAGATGGTTAGGGAAGGGGATCCACTGGAGAGCTGATAGGAGACAGATGGAAGCCTCTTAATGAAGGTCTTCAAGTGTGTTCTTTAAAGAGAGATCCCTAGGACTCAGAGATGGTTAGGGAAGGGGATCCACTGGGAAGCTGATAGGAGAGAGATGGAAGCCTCTTAATGAAGGTCTTCAAGTGTGTTCTTTAAAGAGAGATCCCTAGGACTCAGAGATGGTTAGGGAAGGGGATCCACTGGAGAGCTGATAGGAGAGAGATGGAAGCCTCTTAATGAAGGTCCTCAAGTGTGTTCTTTAAAGAGAGATCCCTAGGACTCAGAGATGGTTAGGGAAGGGGATCCACTGGAGAGCTGATAGGAGAGAGATGGAAGCCTCTTAATGAAGGTCCTCAAGTGTGTTCTTTAAAGAGAGATCCCTAGGACTCAGAGATGGTTAGGGAAGGGGATCCACTGGAGAGCTGATAGGAGACAGATGGAAGCCTCTTAATGAAGGGCCTCAAGTGTGCTCTTTAAAGAGAGATCCCTAGGACTCAGAGATGGTTAGGGAAGGGGATCCACTGGAGAGCTGATAGGAGACAGATGGAAGCCTCTTAATGAAGGTCCTCAAGTGTGTTCTTTAAAGAGAGATCCCTAGGACTCAGAGATGGTTAGGGAAGGGGATCCACTGGAGAGCTGATAGGAGACAGATGGAAGCCTCTTAATGAAGGTCTTCAAGTGTGTTCTTTAAAGAGAGATCCCTAGGACTCAGAGATGGTTAGGGAAGGGGATCCACTGGAGAGCTGATAGGAGACAGATGGAAGCCTCTTAATGAAGGTCCTCAAGTGTGTTCTTTAAAAGGAGATCCCTAGGACTCAGAGATGGTTAGGGAAGGGGATCCACTGGAGAGCTGATAGGAGACAGATGGAAGCCTCTTAATGAAGGGCCTCAAGTGTGTTCTTTAAAGAAAGATCCCTAGGACTCAGAGATGATTAGGGAAGGTGATCCACTGGAGATCTGATAGGAGAGAGATGGAAGCCTCTTAATGAAGGTCCTCAAGTGTGTTCTTTAAAGAGAGATCCCTAGAACTCAGAGATGCTTAGGGAAGGGGATCCACTGGAGAGCTGATAGGAGACAGATGGAAGCCTCTTAATGAAGGTCTTCAAGTGTGTTCTTTAAAGAGAGATCCCTATGACTCAGAGATGGTTAGGGAAGGGGATCCACTGGAGAGCTGATAGGAGAGAGATGGAAGCCTCTTAATGAAGGTCCTCAAGTGTGTTCTTTAAAGAGAGATCCCTAGGACTCAGAGATGGTTAGGGAAGGGGATCCACTGGAGAGCTGATAGGAGACAGATGGAAGCCTCTTAATGAAGGGCCTCAAGTGTGCTCTTTAAAGAGAGATCCCTAGGACTCAGAGATGGTTAGGGAAGGGGATCCACTATAGAGCTGATAGGAGAGAGATGGAAGCCTCTTAATGAAGGTCCTCAAGTGTGTTCTTTAAAGAGAGATCCCTAGGACTCAGAGATGCTTAGGGAAGGGGATCCACTGGAGAGCTGATAGGAGACAGATGGAAGCCTCTTAATGAAGGTCTTCAAGTGTGTTCTTTAAAGAGAGATCCCTAGGACTCAGAGATGGTTATGGAAGGGGATCCACTGGAGAGCTGATAGGAGAGAGATGGAAACCTCTTAATGAAGGTCTTCAAGTGTGTTCTTTAAAGAGAGATCCCTAGGACTCAGAGATGGTTAGGGAAGGGGATCCACTGGAGAGCTGATAGGAGAGAGATGGAAGCCTCTTAATGAAGGTCCTGAAGTGTGTTCTTTAAAGAGAGATCCCTAGGACTCAGAGATGGTTAGGGAAGGGGATCCACTGGAGAGCTGATAGGAGAGAGATGGAAGCCTCTTAATGAAGGTCCTCAAGTGTGTTCTTTAAAGAAAGATCCCTAGGACTCAGAGATGATTGGGGAAGGTGATCCACTGGAGAGCTGATAGGAGAGAGATGGAAGCCTCTTAATGAAGGTCCTCAAGTGTGTTCTTTAAAGAGAGATCCCTAGGACTCAGAGATGCTTAGGGAAGGGGATCCACTGGAGAGCTGATAGGAGAGAGATGGAAGTCTCTTAATGAAGGTCTTCAAGTGTGTTCTTTAAAGAGAGATCCCTAGGACTCAGAGATGGTTAGGGAAGGGGATCCACTGGAGAGCTGATAGGAGAGAGATGGAAGCCTCTTAATGAAGGTCTTCAAGTGTGTTCTTTAAAGGGAGATCCCTAGGACTCAGAGATGGTTAGGGAAGGGGATCCACTGGAGAGCTGATAGGAGACAGATGGAAGCCTCTTAATGAAGGTCTTCAAGTGTGTTCTTTAAAGAGAGATCCCTAGGACTCAGAGATGGTTAGGGAAGGGGATCCACTGGAGAGCTGATAGGAGAGAGATGGAAGCCTTTTAATGAAGGTCTTCAAGCGTGTTCTTTAAAGGGAGATCCCTAGGACTCAGAGATGGTTAGGGAATGGGATCCACTGGAGAGCTGATAAGAGAGAGATGGAAGCCTCTTAATGAAGGTCTTCAAGTGTGTTCTTTAAAGAGAGATCCCTAGGACTCAGAGATGGTTAGGGAAGGGGATCCACTGGAGAGCTGATAGGAGAGAGATGGAAGCCTCTTAATGAAGGTCTTCAAGTGTGTTCTTTAAAGAGAGATCCCTATGACTCAGAGATGGTTAGGGAAGGGGATCCACTGGAGAGCTGATAGGAGAGAGATGGAAGCCTCTTAATGAAGGTTCTCAAGTGTGTTCTTTAAAGTGCACAAGGAATGGCCCTACTGCGCAAGGAGCCACGGCTTTAACGTCTCATCCAAGGAACGCTGGCCTTTCCAAGTCCATCGCTTTTCCCTTTCAGATAGAGGCCAGGATAAGGATTTATTAGAGATAAATCTCAACCCTGGCACAGGTGGGACTCGAACCTGGTGTCATAAATCTTCGATGATTCGTGATCTCCCGAAATTCTTTCTTTAATTTCTCCTTTACTTAATCATTAAATTAATTAATCTTAACCGTGATTCTGGGTGAAATCACAGATCCGCGGTTTTTACCCCTGTGCTTCGATGTGCCTCAGAATTGATGTTGGCTCCATTGAAAGAAGTAAAATCTGCCGATGCACCGTATAGAGCAGGGGTTCTCAATGTGGGGTACGCGGTAAAATTTTTGGGGGTACGCCGTGAGAGCTCAAAAGTCGCTAGATCTATAACAAAGTCGCTAAGTTGGCATTATTATATACTGCTCACAAAAATTAGGGGATGTTTCAAAATGCAAAGAAATACCCCCTAATTTTTGTGAGCAGTATACTATAACTATAGTTTTATCTATCTATATATGGGCAGTTACATACACATTTCCAGGGGTACGTGAAGCATAAAAGGTTGAGAACCACTGCATTAGAGTATCTACTGTGCTTGTCTGCTAATATGATCGGTAGAAGCATCACGTGACTACGAAGCTGATTAGACAAGGTAGAAAGCTTTAAGAGATATTCGCTTGCTAATGCATCACTAGCAGAAGAAAATGATGAAAGCGAAAGTAAAAACATTTCTAACCCTTTCAGTTCCCCCTGCCCCCATGGCATTACTGACGGTAACACTATTTTCAATCAATATAAAACTGCTACCTAATGTTTCGAATATTGTTTCCCATATGAGAACTTCTAATACTTTTAAAATTAATAAAGGAATTATTTTAATTTTCATAATTATTTTTTTGTCAAATACATTTATTTGGGACCAAATAACATTAATTTCATGCTCCAAATAATGGCAGATGAATCAAATTAATTCGAAACTAGAATGGCCCGAAGTCAGTAGTGTCAATGCAGTATACGGATCCCCCTTCGTTTGAATAAGCGCATAAGTGTGGGTGAAGGTGGCTATTTTTCGCTGCAAACACAAGTTTTTCGACAAAGATAGGGTGTTTCACTACAATCTAACACGGGATTTCATGTTTGTTTAGTTATTTTTCCTGCATGAGAATATTTCTAATCTATCTCATAGACAGCAGGTTAGTTACTTCTGATCTAACAAAGCCAAGGTTTGAGATCCATAGTAAGACATGAACGTTTGTGTTGTTTTCCTACCAAGATCCCGACATCCTCTCACCCCTTCTACTGGGTCGTACGAAAAAATCCTGTAACTGTTACGACAATTAGCTGCGTGAAGGCGTATTTATTTTTAAAGCAAAGACACACTAATTTCGGACTCGCTGGCTAGAGAACGATATATTAACATAAAGAGATTCGTGATTTATACGGTTATAACCCGTTTGAGACACATCTAAGCCACATCATCAAGTAACAAGGCATAGTCGGGTGCGATAACTCTCCAGCTATCGACACTGAGGTAACGAGATCAAATCACGCTGTCGAAGGAGTTTTTTTATTCAAATACAGGAGACGTACTAAAAATAGTATGGACGTTGGATGACACCAATTAAATGCTTTGGGTTGTTTTACCTCTGAGCGGCACTTTTTTGCACACGATGGGCTAAATGGCCAGGTCACATGGACCCCGAAGGCTCAGAGAAGGTTGGGGGAGGGGACCCACTGGAACAGCTGTTAGGAGACAGATGGTAGCCTCCCGTCAAGGCCATCCAGCGTGTTCTTTAACGTGCACAGGGTAAGGCTCTCCCGCACACGTGGCCACGGCTTAACGTCCCATCTGACGGACGGCTGCCTTTCCAAGCCCATCGGTGTCCCCTACTGACCGTGGGCAGGGCGTGGAATTTTGCGGAGATAAATCTCAACGCTGACCCAGCTGGGACTCGAACCTGGGAACTACAGATTACGGGCCTGGCGCGCTACCGACTGAGCCACCCCCGCCCCCCAATTAAATGCTCAAAAACTGATTTGTGATGGGTCAACCAGGAGGGTCTTTAAAGAGGGGAGGGCTTAAAATATAGGTGGGTCAACCAGGGGAAATCAAAAAAAATCCAGAAGGGAGCTTTAAAATCTAGTTGGGGTCTGAAATCAAGAAAAATCGAGAAGGGGGGCTAAAAAATATAGGTCAACCAGGCGGGCTTAAAATATAGGTGGGGAAATCGAGACTATTTGAGATGGGAGCATGGTCGGTTGCGACATAGGGTTCAAAGTTCAATCTGAGAAGGTAACCTGGACGATTGCGACTAGGCGTCAATTTCCGGTCGATTGCGACATAGGGGTCAAAGTTCAATCTGAGAAGGCAACGTGGACGATTGCGACATAGGGGTCAATTTCCGGTCGATTACGACACAGGGGTCAAAGTCCAAAGCGGCCTCGCACTTGGGGCCGGTGACGTCATAGGGGGGAAAGCACATGGAATGGTATCCCACAGAATGATGTCCAGCATTTTCCACGGCCAATTGCATGCCAGATTCGAAGCTTGTATTGCTGTTCAAGGAGTTTCAACACCTTATTAAAACGTACCTTCTGTAAAATGTAACACTGATTAAGAGGTAAAATAAACATTAAATCACTTCACACGTGTGATCACTGCCCTTTCTCGACAAGTTGTTTCTACTAAATAAATCTCATAGGTTACGCTTCAATATTAATGGTGTTTTTTTTCAATTTCCGCCAGTGTATTATGAATGGCGAATTTTGGGCTATTTTAAGGCACTTGAATGAGCATTCAATTTTCATTCAGAAAAAATTCTGATTCTTTCAGAAAGTAGGTCTTCACTTCAAATTCTTACAGCTGATCCACTTTCTACCTCTAACTCTTCATTCATTTTAGAAATATTTTGGCAATGCAATAAGCATATTGAAGAAAATAAAAACTAAACTGTGTTCCAGTGGATTCTAGCCAGAGGAATCCATGGAAGCGAAGAGGCAGATAAAACTGCTAGAGAGAGCTTACAGAAAACCACAAGCATATACAGGGTGATTCAGAATTCATCATCAATATTTGGTGGGGAGGAAGGGAATAAGAAAAGAAAGAGATTTCACATAGGAAAGTATGGGGGAAGACGAACGCATGGTGGTGTAGAGGGCGCTGTGTGTACACACCTCTCATACAGAAGCACAGCTGTTTGCCGCGTGCAGCGCCTCCCTCGATTAATATTACTAGCAGCAAACGATCCTGTTTCACGCAGTTGGCGATGAATACGTGAAAACATTTGATGCTGTGGCACACGGCGGTTTGGGAAGCGCGCTGCATACAATTGCCTGGCTTGAAGACATCTTTCTTCTGCCGCACCGTAAGTTACATGCATATCTGCACATTCATTCCACGTATACCAGTTCATGTTACTTCTGCAAATTCACCTTGTCGAATGACAACTGACTGCACGCGTCAAACAGCTGTGCTTCTGTATGAGAGGTGTGTACACACAGCGCTCTCTACACCACCATGCGTTCGTCTGCCCCCATACTTTCCTATGTGAAATCTCTTTCTTTTCTTATTCCCTTCCTCCCCACTAAATATTGATGATGAATTCTGAATCACCCTGTATTGTCATAAAATATCTTTACATACCCTAGAATACAGTTTGAGAAAACTGATGTTAATTACCCAAATATTTTGCCATTTATATGTTTTTAAAATAAACTTTACAGAGGCAGACTAGTAGTTATCTAAACTATGAATAGAATAACATTGTTATCAACATGTGGGTATAAACTATTGCAAATAAGTCAATGTTGCCAACTTTTTTGATGTAATATTTCCTTATTTTTCATTCCCCAAGTAATATGTATGAGATTGATGTGTTATATCTCCATAACTCTAAAACCAGCCCTAATAGGTCATTTCTGATTTCAGATTTCAATTTCCGACACCAAAATACTTTAGAAACACATCAGTTAACCAAAGAAAATTTTCCCTTGTAAAACAGTTTTATCGAATAAATAATTTTTTAGGTCAAAGTTGGTCTGATTTAACTACAACTGAGAAGATATGACCTCCATTGGTTGACCAACCATTGGCCAATTTTTGGCTAATTGCCTGAATAGCACCTATACAGGGTTAATCTGAAAAAGTGGGCAAAACTTTACGGGGTGGTAGAACGCAGCTATACGAGCAATATTCGTCATAGAAAGTATGGGCGGAACGCAAACGGCGAGCCGCTAGGTGGCGTTGGAAATGATACCATTTGCAGTTCGGGTCGGTCCTCGCACCCAACGGCATTTCTACCGTGGATTGCCGAGAGGATGGCTGGTTATACTAACCACGAAATGGCGGATATGCACTTTGTACGGTGCGGCGGACGGGAATTCAAGTGAGGCACAGAGTAATCGTAGTAGGCACAACGTATCTCCTCTCCTTCTTGTGTTCATTCTTTAAATGTGACAGTGGAAAACTACCTTTTAACTTCTCACCGCTTGCGTTCCGACCATACATTCTATGACGAATATTGCTCGTATAGCTGCGTTCTACCACCCCGTGAAGTTTTGCCCACTTTTTCAGATTCACCCTGTATATGATATATATATATATATGTGTGTATATATAGTCGCCATTTTCATTAATTGTTACATGTCAATTATTCTTTCAGCTTAAAGACGTAATAAAATAAATTCTAAAATCTTCCCATACATTCCATGCATTTTTCTTTTCAAGAGAAGGTTGCAGGGGGTGCAGTGCTGACGACCCCATACAAACACAAAGCAACATTGAGACCTCACCCTAATTGGGCAGCGACAACTAGAGTACCACCAGCACAGCAAAATTTCCGTATTAATAAGAAACACTATGCTGACGACAATAAATACAATTCCTTTGACACCACAGGTACATGATAGCAGAGTAAATGGCAATTTGTATTATATCTACTAATAAATCAGCACTTTGAAGTCGATTCAAATTTTAGAAGAAAAATTGAGCCGGGGGGGATTCGAACCCACGACCTCCTGATATAATGTCAGGTGCTCTGGACCGCTGAGCTACCGTTCGCCGATCAAGATCTCCTCTAACTAACGCTATGAACATTTCTATTATGTCACATATAGGCGCTATTCAGGCAATCTAGCCACAAGCGGCTTTCTATTTGCCATATATATGGCAAATAGAAATCTTGATCGGCGACCGGTAGCTCAGTGGTCCAGAGCACCTGACATATTATCAGAAGGTCGTGGGTTCGTATCCCACCCTGCTCAAGACAATTTTTCCTCTAAAATTTGAATCGATTTCAAAGTGCTGATTTATTAGTAGATATTGAATATGTCGAGTTTATTCCATTATTTAATTCGTATTATACAGGTGAACACATGAGGGACAAGTTCAGTTTCTTCAGGAAGAGCCATAACACCTTTAGTTGATGCAACCAAGGTCCCTATACTGCTGCGAAGGACGTCAGAATCTTCGTGAACAGCGATCTCAATGCCCTTAACGTCCACCGCTCATTGCCTTCCAGAATTACTCTTCCCCCCTCCTGCTTCTCCATTCCAGCCATAGATGCGACAATTGAAAGGAAGGTAGGAGCCGCAACAGCACCATCCTCCCCTTCAGCCAAAAGCAATGGCGAAGTTCGAAGGATAATGCATGAACACGATATGACAAACTCTTTCTTCTAACAGTTATTGTTAAGCAGAGATTAATGGGTGCTGTGTGCACGCATTAATTAAATGCCAAGTTACATAATCGATTAGGATCTTGAAATTATATTAGTAGTATGAGTGGGGAATAATATTTTACCCAATGACAGCGGATTGTCCCAAATTGCAAATAAAATAAATACCCCCTCATGCAGCTGCTTGTCACAGAGGTCTGAGAGGAGCATGTCAGTTTATATGCCATAGTAGAATTACTCAAAAAAAATGATACATAAAATTAAGTTTTTACGTAACTAGAATTGAGTATTGAGTTTAGTCACAAATTTATACAACTCCGCCAAAGAGAGGGCTTTGGTTAATGGGACATATCTTTGCTAACGGATACGATTATTGTCAATTAATGAAGAGTGCGCGATGGTACTCATCTGGTTATTGCACCTCCAACTTAGGGGTGCATTAGAATTCAATGATGAACTGATTTAGATTGCTTTCATTGGATGATTTATTTCGACAAAGTGTGGGGCGCCGGTGGCTCGGTCGGTAGCATGCCAGGCTCGTAATCTACGGTTCCCAGGTTGGAGACTCTCCTGGGTCAGCATTGAGAATTATCTTAGTAAAACCCCTTGTCCTCGGTTAGTAGGGGACAGAAATGGGTTTGACAGACCGCCGTCCATCTGATGGGACGTTAAGCCGTGGTTCCAAGTGCGGGAGAGCCATACCATGTGCACGACAAGGAACATGCTGGATGGCCTTGACGGGAGGCTACCAACTCTCCCCAAGCTTCTCTGAGCCCTTAGGGTCTCTTCTATCTGGTCATTTAGCCCATTGTGTGCAAAAAAAGTGTCGCTCATACGGAAAACAACCCAATCCGTCAAAGTCTTTGTTCAATACAGCAAATGAATATTTAGTTAATAGCACTTCATACTTCGACATAGTTTCGGTTGCAGTACAATACAATTGAAAAAAGTCACCTTTTGCATGATCACGTTTTTAAACTAAACCACCACAACACCCAGCTATAACAAAATCATGAATCGTATCAACTGATTTCGCTTCAGTTTTGCTATATATTTGATGGGATTTACTCGTATAACTAATTAGGCTTAATGTCTCGAAGTCGAAACGTGATGTTTCCCACATACACTCAATGACACGGTAATTGTCCCACCCAGAAGGAGTGGTTTGAATCAGATGAAAATCCTTCAAGATTCATAACACAACTAGGTAGTTACACATGACAGCATGGAATCATACAGGAATCAAATAGCGTCCTAAGACAAAACCGTCCGTATCTGTTGCAACAGGTCTCTTACGTCTGTGCAGATTGTAAACGAGTCTATAGAAGACGTCCTTCCAAATCTCGAACATGTTCGATTGATGATAATTCCAGGAACCTGGCTGAATATCGAAGGATGTCGATAAGTTGTGGGTATTCCCAAGTTATTTGTATATTCCCAGGTATATATACCGAAGATACAAAACATTATGGCCAGCGCGTCTTTATGAAATTCGAAGCAACAGCTGAAAAATTACGGCGCGTGTGAAGGTCATGAAACGGTATAAATAACACCTGATACTGAGCTCTGTTAATCAGTGTTATTTTTGTTCTTCAAATGGGAAAGGTGTCTTTAAGTAAGTTTGACAAAGGCCAAATTGTAATGTCCAGACCACTGGGTCAGAGCATTTCCGAAACTGTAAGGCTTGCGGGGTGCTCACAGTCAGCCATTGTTAGTACCCTCAAGAAGTGGTCCGAGGAGGGAAAAACCACGAACTGCCAGCAAGGTGTGGGCCGATCACGGCTCATCAATGCTACAGGTGAGTGAAAGCTATCCCGTATTGCTACAGGTGAGTGAAAGCTATCCCGTATTGCTACAGGTGAGTGAAAGCTATCTCGTATTGTTATAGGTGAGTGAAAGCTATCCCGTATTGCTACAGGTGAGTGAAAGCTATCCCGTAAGAGCCAATAGAAGGGATACTGTGGCGCAACTCGCCTGTAATTTGAATGCTGGTGACGGGAGTAATGTGTCACAACACACAGTACATCGAATTTTCTTCTGAAAATGGGGCTGTGTAGCTACAGGCCACTCCGAGTGCCCATGCTAATCTCGGTTTACCGTCGAAAGCGCCTACAATGGACATGCGAGCATCAAAACTGAACCTTAAATGATTGGAAGTAGGTAGTCTGATCTGATGAATCTCGTTTTCTGTTGCCAATGTGGACGGCCGGTACTTGTGCGTCGTTTACTTGTGAAAGTGCATTTGTTCCAAGATGCATCAGAATGCATCTTGGAACGAATGAAGAAACATCAGAATGCATCTTTAATACAAGCCGGTGGAAGAAGTGTAATGTTTTGGGCAATGTTCAGCTGGGAAACCTTGGGTCCAGTCATTCATATGCAGGAAACTATGACGTATACCACCTACCTAAACATCATTGCAGACCAGGTACATCATTTCATGGCAACGGTATATCCCTCTAGCAATGTCTTCCTTCAGCAGGATAATGCGCCATGCCACACTGCCTGGATTGTTCGAGAATGGTTCGGGGAACATGAGGAAGACTTCCAGGTATTGTCCTGGCCTCCAAATTCCCCAGACATCAATCCAATCGAGCACCTGTGGATTTTTTTTAGAGATTGTTTGTTTTTAGAGATAAATCAATAATTCTTTTTTGGGGTTAGATAGGAATTGATAAAATGTTATCATTCACACTTTTCAAATCTTCCGAAAACCATAATCGCGTCCTCTAATTGTGGAAAAATTTGCAAATCCCAAAATTGCAAACAAATGTTCCAAACGACGTATTTAAGCTAAATGTTTTAAATTTTGGTGGTGGAATGTGAACGCTATAATGTTTCAATTGGCAACAATGAATTGACTTCTGAGACCCAGGGGTGGTGGGAAAACACAATTTTTTTGTTTTAGCAGATTATTGTTTGCATTTAAAGATAAATGAAAAAAAATTAAGCGTTAGATAGGAATTGATAAAACATAATGATTCGTACTTTCGGAATCTTTCGAACATTATAATTGCGCCCTCTAACGGTGAAAAAGTTTAAAGTTCCATAATTTCAAACGAATATTGCATCGATATATTAATGATAGAATATAAAATTTTGGTGGTGGAATGTGAACGTCATGAAGTTTTGATTTGAAACAATGAAAATGATAATTAGAAACCTTTTTTAATTTGATTGGTACTAATGAAATATTATAATTCGCATTTTTCAAATAATTAGCAGTTTTAATTATATTTCTTTACAGATCGCTAAATATGAAACGTCAGAGCTATATGAAGTTTTACAAATAAAATGTATAGAAGAGAAATTTGAAACATTAGACGGTAGTTTTTGAAAGACATTCCACTGACAGCAATGATTCATCCACTCTTCTGAGAGAGGTGTGGGAAATACAACTTTTTTAGATTTAACAATTACAAGACGAACGCTTTTATGTTGCATAATTAAGAATAAAATATTATTTGAATTTCTCCGCATCATCCGCTAGATCAAATTAAAATTTTAAGGAATGAAACAGTAGGTAAAAGAAAAACTTCATTCTCCTTGAAAAAGAGATTCTCCTGTGCGCCAGAGTCGAGATGCGTTCTTCTACTTATTTCTTTGTGTATTCTCCTTTACTTGTGCTGCATTTCTGCTGAGTACTGATCTTCTCGTAGCGCGCCAGGCTCGTAATCTGTAGTTCCCAGGTTCGAGTCCCAGTTGGGTCAGCGTTGAGATTTATCTCCGCAAAATTCCCCGCCCTGCCCACGGTCAGTAGGGGACACCGATGGACTTGGGAAGGCCGACGTCCGTCGGATGGGACGTTAAGCCGTGGCCCCGTGTGCGGGAGAGCCATACCCTGTGCACGTTAAAGAACACATTGGATGGCCTTGACGGGAGGCTACCATCTGTCTCCCAACAGCTGTTCCAGTGGGTCCCCTCCCCCAACCTTCTCTGAGCCTTCGGGGTCCATGTGACCTGGCCATTTAGCCCATGGTGTGCAAAAAAGTGCCGCTCAGAGGTAAAACAACAACAACAACTGATCTTCTCTATAGTGTACTAAACTGACAGGCTCCTCACTGTCAGACATCTGTGACAAACAATTGCTTGAAGAGAAATTTAATCCTTTATATTTTATCCCAACATTCCTTTATTTTAGAATCCATTTAGTCCCTTGTAAAGCGACTAAAAGAAATGATATTCAAGCTAATTACGTATATTTCAATGCAACTTTAAAACAGTAAAGTGAGAGGGTAACAAAAATAACTGTAAGTTTTTTTTATGAGCTACTCCGCGGATTGCATCATTTTGGTGTTCATTAAGTAGTAGAAGAATATTGACTGATTATTATCAAAAGTCACTTTTGACGCTACCGATTAGCAAAATTAATCTTAGGTGACTAGCATTTTATAAATATGATGAGAACATTAATAAAAGTTTCAACTTTGGAGATAAAAAATATACTTTGATAACAAGGCAAACAAAACATTTTTCAAAATTCGCACAATCATTGTACAGTCGCTCAAAAAAGTATCCGAACGCTATGGTTGATTATAGAATTCATAAAAAATATCTGGCAACGATTTTCTTAGAAATTAGTGATCTGGCAACCTTCGTGTCACGTGACACGAAGGATACTTTTTTGAGCGACTGTACACTTTGATCAACCATAATGTTTAACTAATGGCCGGATCAGGGAGGGGGGCGGCACGAAAGCAGGGAGACACTATGGGTCCCCCACAAAGTAGATCGGAATTGGCGAAATCTAGGGAGTTCGCAAAATACGAAGCAATTTGGTAAAATCCGGGTGAGTTGTGGAAATTGCTATTTTTTTTTTGCAAAATTAAAGGGAGTTGACAATATTTGAAGTGACTTGAAAAATTCAGGTGAGATGTAAAAAATGGAAAATATTTTTCGTAAATTTATAGCGAGTTGGCAAAATCGAGGCAGTTTGATAAAACTGGGGAAACTGCCCCGTCTCCAACCATAATCTCGTCGCTACGTCTCTGCACGGGGCCATCGAACCTCCAACCTTTCAGAATGCTAGTAAGAGTAATAGAGGTAACAAATGATTAAACTTATTTTTACTTCACGTATTTTTCAAGAAATGCTTTAAAGACCTGCAAAACGGAGAGGGAAATGTACTGCATTGGAAATCCAGTCTCTTGGCCACTCCTTTTGCATTTTTTTCGCCTCAATTGATATTCTTCCCCCTCCCTGTCGATTTTTTTCTAAATCCGGGCCTGGCTTAAGCAAAGGAAAATAATTATAGCTAAGTAGTATATTATGCTTTTTTTTATCAAAATGTCTTTTTGTTTTTCAATGAGATCGTATAGAGTAAAATGTTCAGTTATCATTTAAATAGTTTAAAGGAAAAACTTGCAATGAATCCTAATTTATGCAAATAAATATTAAAATTTTTTATTATTTTTTTAAATTATAAATTATAAAAAATTCTTAGTTTAATGCATTTTATTTAGTTGAAATCTGATTTCGATATTAATAGGGAAGGTCCTTGTGTCAAAAGACCTGGAAAAGATAGTAGTAGGATTTTTCTCTTATCTAAGCCTCTGTTAGTTTAGGTATTTCTTTACGTCAACACTGGGAAACATATGATATATTTTCCTTTTTTTTAACAAGACAGCAAAAATAAAATAATTATAATTCATTCAAAAACATTTTATCAGTCAAACATTTGAGTAAAAATATTTCTTACTATAGCTATATTTAGCGTCGTCCCATAGCCCAGTGGTTAGCGCACTTGACTAGTGATCTAAGGGACCTGGTTCGAGCTCCGGGTAAGGCATGTATGTGTGTGCTGTTTTTCTGCTGAGGTCCTGCCATCCTCATAGACCTTCTACTGTGGCATATAAACTGAAAGGCTCCTGTCAGAACTCTGTGGCATATAAACTGAAAGGCTCCTGTCAGAACTCTGTGGCAAGCAGCTGCTTGAGGCATTATTTATTTATTTATTTTTATAGATGCATTTACCTATCGAATACAACATATTCTTGACCGTATCCTTTGTTAGAGTATATGCGAAACATAGACTTGAACAGAGCTTAATCTTCTATGTAATTTATTGTAATAGTGAAACGTGGATCCTTATAATCAAGCAAATAAGTCTTGTTGCTATTGATTCCTATATGATGATGATTCCTATTGATTCTCTGATGTATAGGCAATATCTTGGCTATGTATAGGTTTGGTTAAGTAAATAACGATGAAGGTAAAAGAGAGAGTAATGCACCACTATTAACAGCAGATTAGGCAAAGAGAGGGTCCTTTTATTAGCTAAGTTGTCTTCAAGAAGAATTACAGTGTAGTGAATTTAGTTATTAATTAACTCTCTATGGTCCGCTGTATATTACAATGTATTAATGTTTTTTAAGGAAAGAGGGCATTCCCTTACACAAAGAACTGATATAACGCAGAAATTCTATTTGGCTTGTCCTAATATACAAACAACATGAAAAAGTATTACATAAGGACACGACAAATAGTATATATACACAAAACATTATATTATCAATAGTATCATCGTGTATCATCATGTAAACCTTATATTATCAATAGTATATATAAATATTATCATATGATGTAAATATTATCATCATAGTATCATCGTGTAAGCGATAATTAAAACCATTCGAAAATCATATAATGAATATTTTGGTATTAGAAGACCATTGTATATTTTAAATACGCTCTTTTGATTTATATGGGATAATTTCGTGGATCATTGGGTGATTAACAAGTCAGTGATAGCTCGATCGACCAATGATCTATAAGGACTATTAGTACATCAATTTCACAGTCTCATTGTCCCATTTGCTTAGAAAATAAAAGAAAAAGAAAAACGTAAAAAAATCTGTCGGCTGCAAATTGTAGTTTTGATATATTTGATATAAATATATGTATAATTTTCTTGCTTTCTAAGAATATATATAGTCAACCTAAATATATATAACAACAAATATCTGATATGTTCAGTTTTCTACATATCGCAATCCCACCAATCAGGATTATGAATTATCACCTATTATATTATTATATTAAGGTATATATATATACTTGGTTTTAAACCGCAAACGCTGTTGGATCCTATTTTGATAGCAAGTGAAAGAGATTCCATTCAATTTTATTCAAATTTATGTCTGTGAAATGATTGTTGTTTTCTAAAATCATCAGATCCGTGTCGGGACATCAAGGAGATGTTATCAATATAAATACAGGATAATTACAAAGAAGCTTAAAAACTTCAAACATATAAAACTATTTTATTTGTTACGTGAAAGAAAAATCAAATAAAATGGCATTACCTACTAGACTGGACTTGTTTATGGATTTGAGCTTGATTATTGATCCTGGACTTGCTGCACTGGTGGGCCTCTGTTGAGGGAGAGTCTGCCGCTGTGTTTTCTGTTTGCTTCTGGGTTGCCAGCTCTAAGTGAACAGAGGCATGGGATACCTTATATCAGCTGGTGGATAATCCTAATCAGAGGCCATCGCAGGTACCTGAACCTTACTTAGCTAGTTGGGCATCGTCAAGCCTAAACTGGAGTAATGCGTCTCAGGCAGGCCATGTGGCTCTTGAAAAAGTCCACTTGAAAAGGTGATGCCTGAAGTTCCTACCAGCATCGGTGACTTCAGCCTTTAGCGGAGGAGGAACAGGTCTTTGCCCCATGCCTGCGATCAGGGGGCTGTTTGATATTGTTGGCCCTACCAATCTCAATAAACCTAATTTCTTTAAAAATCCTACTAATCATTTTCTCTCTGCAGGAACGTGGAACGTGAGGACACTACATAGAGATTATTCTCTTGATGTCCTCATGCAGGAATTCCAGCGCTATAACCTAGATATTCTAGGCTTGCAAGAGACCAGATGGACAGGTAAAGGTGAGATACTTAAAAATAACTTTAAATTTCTCTTTACAGGGAGGGAGGATGGAAAGCATCACCAAGGCGTGGGTCTGCTGCTCAGCAGACATGCTAGTGATGCTCTTCTAGGATATGAGTGTATTAATGAAAGGTTTCTTACAGCAAAATTTCAGACAAGCATTAAAGACTTGAATGTTATCTGCTGCTATGCCCCCACTGAGGATTCTGATGAGGATGAGAAGGAAGGTTTTACGGACAACTTCAGGATATCTTGAATTCTGTCAAGAAAGGAGATATTACCCTTGTTCTTGGTGACTTCAATGCCAAAGTTGGTACCGACTCTGACCTTTGGGGAGGAGTAATAGGTCCTTTTGGTATTGGTAGCTGCAATGGCAATGGGCAACGTCTCCTACAGGTAAGTAAACTCAATGGATTCAGAATAACTAACACTTATTACAAACACCGTGACATACATAAGTACACATGGGTTTCACCTGATGGGCTGCATAAGAATATGATTGATTACATATTAATTAACAGCAAATGGTCTAGTTCTGTTAGGAATACCAGGGCATATAAGGGAGCTGAAATTGGATCTGACCATTACCTTGTTAAAAGTGTCTTGCAACTTAAACTTAAAAAGTGTTGTGCTAGAGTTAAAAAATTTACCTTTAATACTGAAGCTCTGAATGACCCAGTTATAGCTAAAGCTTACCATGATAGGTTACTTAGTCATTATGACGGTCATGGTTTGCTTAATACTGAAGTTGAGGAAGAATGGGGCCATTTTAAACAGGCTTTTTTGGAAACTAACAGTACTCTTTTAGGAAAAAAGGAGCAGAGGAGGCAGAATTATTTAAGTGATAAGGCAATTGAGCTTATTTCAGAAAGAAGGAACTGCAGGAATGTCCTTAATCAGTACCCTACTGGTCCTAATAGAAAAGATTACAGAAAGCTTAATAAACGTGTAAAGGATCAGTTAGCTACTGATAAAAATCTTTGGCTTGATAGCTTGGCTGACAAAGCTGAGGAAGCAGTTAGGCAGCACAACAGCAGAGAGCTGTACCAGATAGTTAATGTTTTATGTGGAAGAAAACGGACAGGCATATAGGGATTGAAGGATAAACAAGGTAAGGTTATAGAAGGTGAGGATTCTGTCATGGCTAGGTGGGCTGAGCATTTCAGTGATGTTCTAAACAATGTGGTTAGTTCTACTCCCATTGTTTGTAATGATGATAGATGCATTAGCAGCTTTAATGTTGGCCCTATAACACAATCTGAAGTTAGTTTGGCTATCTCTAAACTGAAACTTCATAAATCCCCAGGGGTAGATGAAATTACTACTGAAATGCTCAGAGCTGGGAATGTTTTGGTTACCAATTGGATGACTGAAATTTTGAATAACTTTTATGATAAAGGCATGGTTCCTAAAGATTTTACCAGAGCTATTATTATCCCTATTTTCAAAAAAGGTGATCGCAGTTCTTGTGATAACTATAGGGGTATCAGCCTACTCTCTGTTCCAGGTAAAGTTCATTCGATGATTGTGCTTAATAGAATTAAGAATCTGGTTGACAGTGAATTGCGTGATGAGTAATATGGATTCAGTAGTGGTAGTGGATGTATGGATCAGATATTTTCACTTAGGCAGATTCTTGAGAAATGTTTAGAGTTTCAGAAACCTTTGGTTGCTAGCTTTGTTGATTTCAAAAAGGCTTTCGACTCTGTTGATCGTCATAATTTGTGGTTGATTGTGAGATCATATGGTATACTAGACAAGTTAGTTAACATAATGAAAGCTCTCTATAATAACACTGAGTCGTGTGTGAGAGTTGGTAAGGTTGTAGCAATTGCTTTAGCATTACGTCTGGTGTTCGACAAGGGTGCATTTTGTCTCCTTTTCTCTTTAGTTTGGTTGTTGATTATGTTATGCGAAATTCACTTCGAGGGAAAGATTTTGGCCTTAAATGGGCTGGAGATACGAAAATTTCTGATTTAGATTATGCTGATGATTTAGCCCTTTTGGCAAATGATGTTGATGAGATGAACTCTTTCATTCGAGCTGTTGATGAGACTGGTAGTAGAGTAGGTTTGGTTATAAACAGAGAGAAAGCTAAAGTGATGAAAATTGGTCAGGCAGGTTGTGATTCAGTTAATTTGAATGGTTGCAGTCTTGAGCAGGTATCACAGTTTAATTATCTTGGGAGCTATGTAACTGATACTGGTGATGTGCGGCATGAGATTAACAGACGAATAGGTATTGCTGCCGGGACTTTTAAGAATCTATGGAGATTGTGGAGAAATAGGCGTATACACCTAAAGACTAAAATTAGACTGTATAATAGTTTAGTTCTTTCTAGGGTTAGTTATGGTAGTGAAACTTGGACGCTGTGTAAACAAGATAACAGGAAACTAGATGCTTTTGATTCTAGATGCTTACGCAGTATCTTGGGTATTAGGTGGTTTAACTTTGTAACTAATGATGAGGTTAGGCAAAGGAGTCTGCAACCTCCTTTAAGCAGCATATTGTGCAGAGAGAGACTCCGCTGGTTTGGCCATGTTGCCCGTATGGATAATTATAGATTGGCGAATAGGGTTATGAACAGTGTGCCTAGAGGCCTCAGAAGGAGGGGGAGACCTAGGATGCGGTGGGCAGATAATGTCAAACAGGACCTTGTTAGAATTGGTGTGCAGTGGCCGGATGCAGCAGATGTAGCTCAGGACAGACATGCTTGGAGAATTAAACTGCGTGGTCCGGTTGGCTCGGTAGCCCATGGCTGCTTGATGATGATGATGATGATGATGATGATGATGATGATGATGATGATGATGATGATGATGATGATGCGTATAAACCAAGATATGTGGTTTTCTTTTAGATATACGTTAAAGAAAGCGTATATGAAATATATATACGTATATTAAATGTATTATTACTTTCACTATGTGGCATCAAGTCGGTGAATAGGTCCTAATCTGTGTTACAGCCCCAGATTTAAAGATTTCCTGAATTACTAATATCACAAAAGACTGCAAATAACAGATATCGGACACTAAAAGCAATTTTCCCATTAAAATAAAAACCATTTCTAATATTTTTTGATAGGTTGCTCATATGCAACCTTATGCTATAAAAGAAATTATCAACAGATATAAATGTACCGAAAACTATTAACAACGCACGAAAAATTGAAGAAACGTTTGCAAATTTAAAAGAAAGTTGAAGTAAACATTATATTAGCTTTATTATTTACACAGATTTAAGTTTAGGTATGATTTGCAAAATTCCTAAGTAGAAATTGGAAAATAATCAGTTCTGTTCGTTAATTAATTAAGTTAAGTAATGTAATACTTCCTTTGAGTAACGTATTATAAGAGAGAGACTACACAAGTTTGGCCATGTTGCCCGTATGCATAACTATAGATTTACGAATAGGATTATAAACAGTGTGCATAAAGGCCTCAGAAAGAGGGGAAGACCTTTAGGCAGGATGCGGTGGGCAGACGATGTCAAACAGGACTATTAGAATTAGTCTGCAGTGGCCGGATGCAGCAGATTGTAGCTCAGGAGATATATTTTTGGAGAACTAAACTTCACAATCTGGTTGGATCTCCGTAGTCCATGGCTGTTTGAGGGTGATGATGATGATGTGTAGTTCAAATAGAGTGCAGAAAACAATTGTTTCAAGTTGCTAGGATCTATGTTATTAATACCTATCCTACAAGAAGAATATGTTATTTATTTCTTAATAAAGTGAATGTTTTGAAAGACGACAAATTGAAACAACAGGCAATTATTTTTCAAAGCAGATAGAAATGCTTTATAACATGAATTTTTTAATAATTTCTTTTAAACAGTACCTACAAAAATACAGTATAATAGGAAATTTTAGTTTTTGGAAGAATAGAGATTGAGCTGAAGTAATCTGAATGCGAAAAAGCATTGAAATATGCTAACTTTTATTTCAATGCTCCAAATTGAGTTATATGACAGCTGAGAGTTTGCCTTTAAGTAAAAATAATGTTAAGAATGAATCCCACATTCTTTATTTGAATGCATGGTGTTCTTCTTCCAAGTGATTGTCCATTTATGTACCGTAACGCAATGAGTCTCTCTTATATGGCGAAGATTTCAGCAAACAATTCAATTTACTTAAATCAAAGTATTTCTTGTATGATTTAATTTGTACAAAGATTCAATTGTATGAATTTTGTATGATTCACAATTGATTGTATGAATCATACGTCAATTGAATGTATTATTCATGTTATTTGCCTCCTGCTATCTCGCTAAGTTATCAATTCTTGTATGATCACAAGAATTGAACTGATCTAGTTCAATTCGTGAAATTGAAAAATTGCACGAACATTATACGAATCCTAGTCTTAAACGTAGATATATATTTTAACCTTGATATGAAAGCATCGTATGCTCTTCACATATTTAATCAGAGTTGATGGGACTCCGACCTCTCAAGCTCTCTGTTATTCGCCAATGTTCAAGGGTAAAAAAATATCTTCTCCTGCAGTTCACTCAGGGCAACTGTGATCAAGAGAACTTGTCTTTGTAAGCGGTCCTAACTCGTAGACTAGAGAGAAGCGAAGTAGAAAAGAAAAACCAGAGGTTCTGACCGATATGAAAGCTGATGCGTGTGAACTCGGCAATGCATTTGCATAGTTATGAAAACTACGCCAAATGTGAAAGGTGAGGGTTTTGCTCCCTGATACTATGGTCAAGTGAAGAAAAGTCTGATATGCTAGAACACATCAGAAAACAAGCTAAGTCCGACATCTTGTGTGCATTAATGCAAATGAGCCTATCTTCATGTATGGCGAAAGGTTCAGCAAAGCATTCAGTTTTTCAGAGAACTCGTAAAAGGTTCCATAGAATGAATGCACGTACAGTTGCCTAAAAAAGTATCTGAACGCTATGGTTGATTACAGAATTCATAAAAAATATCTGGCAACGATTTTTTTAGAAATTAGTAATCTGCAACCTTCGTGTCACGTGACACGAAGGTTGCAGATTACTAATTTCTAAAAAAACCTATAGCGTTCGGATACTTTTTTGAGCGACTGTACTTGTCAATGTCAGTGTTGCAACATTTCCTGATGAAAGTA
The DNA here is from genome assembly GCA_038380435.1 of Ryuthela nishihirai. NCBI lineage: Eukaryota > Metazoa > Arthropoda > Arachnida > Araneae > Heptathelidae > Ryuthela > Ryuthela nishihirai. The sequence goes on along the minus strand of JAWZYU010000001.1, from coordinate 15,236,918 downwards.
TTGTCAAATCGTAGACTGTGAAACGAAAGGCGAAATAAGGGAATTTGCCAAAGTGAACAGTGATATGTGCAGCATTCAAGAGACGACAAGAGACATCGCAGCGCTGACCACATCCTTGGAAAAAGAGTGATAGGAAAGATGAAAGAAACAGACAAGCCAAAGAGCATAAGATGCAAAAATGAAGAAATCTTTCTAAGAGAAGTGGACAATTTTTTGTTCCGGTTTTCAACAGAGGGAGTAACTGCAAAAAGCATTTGGTCATATATTAATTATTTTTTGTTATTTTAAATAAATAAAAATTCTCTTTTTTTTTTACTGTAACAACAATTATTGATCGCTTCATTCTGTATACTAATGTTATGTAACACAGATCCACTTTCAAGAACATATTCGGTGTATCTTTACCAAGATATATTTCAAAATATTTTAACTTTTGTAGCAGCGTTAATGGTTACTGTATTTTTCGTGTTTAAAATATTGTAGGGAGATATACACTATTGAGATAAAGTGTATGTATAATTTGCTTCAAAAGGCATCGAATAATAGTGTTATCCACCAGTGTGCATAAAATTCTTAAAGAAAGGATGCGACGGTGAGAGTTATACATCCCACCGAAGTGACTCTTTATTCCTTGTTTCTTTCAAGTGGAAACTTTTGGCAGCCGAAACAGGTGTACCCCGAATTTATAAAGTTCGTGGAACACTTCATTAGAGCACTTCAGAAATAAGAATGCAAAATGATTAAAATTCACCTTTGAGTTAATCTGTACCTAGAAGTCCATTCTTTTCCTTTGACGTCCTAGGTCATGTCCTCGCCAGTCTTTGTTGTGACGGTTTTTAATTACTTGCCAGCAAAAACGCTGAATATCTGCGTTAACAGATTGCAATGTAAAATGACATATCAAATTAAGGATACCAAATTAAATATTCATCACAATATGTGAAGTGATAATTAGTTGTCTAATTTATTTCCCATTGAAATTATGTTTTTTTTTTTTTCTCTCGCTTCCTCGTTAAAACACTTTTACATCGTATTGGAAAAATGACTGCTAAACATTTCAGTGAATCGATTAAGCAGTCAAGTCAAACTCTTCTTCATGAGATAGAGCTTTGTGGCACGCAATACAGACATTACGTAGCTCATTTTCCCAGGAACTGTAGGTTATATTTCGAAAATGACGTTTAAAAGAATAACTCTAACATTGAAAGTATAAGGATCCTACTTTTGCAATTCTTTAGCAGAGGAAGTTGAGACTGCTAGTACTGATTACATTTTTATCCTAACTTGCTGAAGTTTCATGATGTGAGCTCACGAAACCCGGAAAGTAGTCTCAGAACATGAAATAAGTTGTTTTTACAACTGATTCAAATAAAAGGTAATATCTTTTGTAATATCATCAATCCGAAGCATTCCTTATCTTCGATTGGCTTTTTTCTCCTTATTGTTTTAAGTCACATCTCCCTGTACAGTTGGATGAAAACTTAGAATAGTATCAATGACAACAGACCCTCATTCGTGGACCCTTTCGGAAAGGCAGGTGTACAGCAATAAACCCAAAAAAGCGTTACTGTCGTTTTAATTTCTGATAAACGTAAAGAGTGTAAAAGATTTTAAATCATCAGAGGTGAAGTTACTATCATTTTATTTTCAGAAAATCGTGCATATGGTCTCCATTATTCATTGGAAGTAGCCCCCTTCCGATTTTTACCCGTATTTGATGTGTATTTCGTCGTGACCTCGTCGGATTCCTGTTTATTCTGACGTTCAATGACATCAGATTAACATGAAACTCCTCTAAGTCGGCATATACTTGTACTTTACGATAATAAAATAAATAAGTAGTTTCCACTTTTTTGGCTTCAGACACCCCCGTCATAACTAAACCTTTATATGACACCACTGGGAAATGTGTAAATTATTAGTTAACTATTACTTTAATGAGAGTGTAGGAGATACACTGAACTTATTTGGTGCTTGTGAAGTCGTTTTTTGGACATCTTGGTGCTCTCATCTCCAAAAGGTTGAGGATTCCTGCTCTTAATAATTACATGTAAAATCTCATCAGGTTAGGATTAAAAACAATCCGTCATGAAAATTGTTTGTATTTCGTGTTTGGTAATCGTAAAGTGCAACCTGAAAAAAATAATTTTGGAGTTGTCGAAATGAAACTGCTTCGATGATTCCTTGGAGGATAGTCTAATAGGTATTGACAGCGGATCACTCACAATGACCATAGATATTTACATGTCTTCTCAAGAGGGACTCTCATAGGTGTAGAATATCTTTTCATTTTATATTATGTACATGCACTAATATTTCCTTTGGTTTCATCTTGGGTATCTAAAGAGAGAATAATTAACCATTCTGCGTTAAAGTCCACTTCAAACGGCTTCCAGAATATCTAATGAGTCCTTAATCCTTATGTTAATCCATTTGTAAGAACAATTAGTCCAGAAGTCGTTTAATATAAAATAATTCTCTTCAACACAAATCTTCAGTGGTTGGTTCTCACGGTTGGATTTCTTTACCTCTGAGCGGCACTTTATTGCACACAATGGGCTAAAATGGCCAGGTCACCTGGACCTAGCCAATTAGCTCAGAGAGAAAGTTGGGAAAGGGGATCCACTGGACAACTGTTAGGAAACAGATGGTATCCTCCAGTCAAGTCCATACAGAGTGTTCTTTAACGTACACAGAGAAGGTATACTCTCTTATGCGCGGGGACACGGCTTAGCCTTCCATCCAACGGATGACCTCTTATCCAAGCTCATAAATGTCACCTTCCTGACCGAGGGGCGAGGTAATGTTTTAGCCGAGATAAATCTGAACGCTGCCACAGTTGGAACTCGAACCTGTGAAATGTAGATTACAAGTCTTAAGCGCTATCGACTGAGCCAACCTTCGCTCCATAACCATCATGAATTAGGTAGCAAGATCTCCAGACATGTTCTATGAAAAAGGAATGACAATCTCAAATCATTCCCAGAACCCTTTATGGGTCTATCTTTAAGCGAAGAGAGGAATGGCTGCTGCTTAGCATTTGGGTTTTTTTACCTGTCAGCGACACTGTTTTGACTCAATGGGCTAAATGACCAGGTCACAGGGACTCCGAAAGCTCAAAGAATGTTGGAGGAAGGGGACTCACTGGATAGTTAAGACAGATGCTAGCCTACCGTCAAGGCCATCTAGCATGTTCATTAACGTACACAAGGCTCTTACGCACACGGCCTACAGCTTTATGTCCCATCCGAAAGACGAGACCTCTTAGCATTACTTAGTGGTCTCGTTTGCAGCGCGAGGAGTAGGTGCCAAGCCTATTTAGCCACCAGAGATCATTTTTCATCTTAGAAAATGTTTCCATTGACTCTTGACACATTTTTTAGCCTGCTCCCGAATTCATCTGTATAACTCTCTATTTCCAGGTTGGAATTTATACAAACAATGCATCCTGTGTCATAATAGTAGTTTGCCAGGTGTTTAGTATAAATGAATTTCGCCAGGTCTGTCCATTGACGATTTTGATATATGCAACCGAAAACCTGTCTTCTTAAGCCATTTTTGGCAATATATGAACAATAATGCTGCCACATCTTTGAATGGGGGAATGCACTAGAAACCAGGGTCGGCTCGTCCATAGGCCGTCTGGGGGCATTGCTCCCCCCAAAAAAAATATTATTACAAGAAATAATAAATGAAATTCAAATTAAGTATTCATATTTTCTTATATCTAAATCAACATAATATCGTTTTAATATTCGTTTTGTAATCATTATTTGCCATGTTATGTACACAAGCACAGCATTTACTTTGCGAAACAGTGCTATGTGGTCTGATTTAGTGTAAATAATATGAATTTTTTCTATTACGACCATCGCCCCGGAATCTTAACTTTATTCCTTATGGCGATTACACGAATGCGCATGTGCTGAAATACAATAGCAATGAACTGCAGAAAGTGAGTCACCATTTTGTAGTGGCCCATGGCACTTGATTGGCTGATTCAACAATGTACAGTCGTTCAAATAAATATCGGAACACTATGGTTGATTACAGAATTCAGTAAAAATATCTGGCAGCGAATTATTTTTTAGAAATTAGTGATCTGGCAACCTTCGTGTCACGTGACACGAAGGTTGCCAGATCACTAATTTCTAAAAAAAATCGTTGCCAGATATGTTTTCTGAATTCTGTAATCAACCATAGTGTTCGGATATTCATTTGAGCGACTGCAACTAATAGTCGAAGGTCTGTTACGTAACGAGTGTTGAACATTTGATGGTACAATGAAACAGGAATAAATCATTTTAACAAGCAGTTTCATCAGCGGTGCTTAGCTCAGTATAAAGTCTTTTGACTTCCAACTCGAAGATCCACTCTTCGATATCAACTGCTCTCCAAATATTCCCTTTCAGTTATTTTTATATAATTAATTTTATTATATTTGCTACGAGTAATTCAGTTTAAAATAATAAATATTACTTTATAATCGGAATGGAGTCCAAAAAAAAATAGTAAACCTTTATATTAGATATATTTTTCACGAATAGTTTTTTTTTGAACTACCACTAGAACATTGTAGAAAAATGCATATATACATATATGTAGATAATTATCATAGGGGGAGGGAGAAAATGTTGAATGAACTTGAAAGGAGCAGAACAACTTTCCGAGTTTGTTTCTTTTTTTTGTCAAAAATTAGTTTTGAGAACAGTTGAAAATATGAATTATAGAACGTCTTTTCAGTTCGATTCAGTTCAATTCATTATCAGGAATCTCCCCAATTTTTTTCCCTACTTTTGGGTGTTACTCGTGGTAGCTACAGTGACCCATCAAACATTTTAGTCACGAGACCCCCCCCCCCCTGCTAGAATCTCTACTTTTTGTCCAGGGAAAAAACGTCGAAGAAGGTAAAGGGTTCATCATTTCTTTGTTAGATTCCTTGATAGCCTGTAATTAGAATATCTTAGAATATATTTCAAAAGGTGAACAGATATCCATTTCTCTGTCAGGCGAATAAACTTTAAAAAGGACCAAACTATAGTGATTGACAAAACACAGCGTTTTTCATGAATATTTAAATTTTTTAACAACGCCCCGAATGTAGAAATACGCTATTATAGGCAACAATATATTCAAATCTAAAACATACAATCGAAATTTATCTGCGATCTCACAATTCCTTGTTACATGCAAGTTACTAATGCTTACGAAAACACGAGTTGCTACCAGATCACTCCATTTCAAAACTGTTGCTCATAATGAGGATTAATATCATTATTTCTACTGAATATCGCAACCCATCATCCTTTAGATGATTCCTTCCGACGGAGGGGAGGTGAGAAGGTACTGAAAGACGAAGCAGGACAGTCGCAGTAGAAGTTAGCAAGATCGCTCAATGTATTGAGAAAGATGGTACCGACACCTTTGGAAATAGTTCCTGGAGACAGGAACCATCACCAGAAGAGCTGGCCAAGGTCGCTCACGAGTGATTTTAATTCGACATGACTGATATGACTCTAATTGCAGGACGAAAAAGTAGAATGGGTTGGTTTGTTTTACCTCTGAGCACCCCCGGATAGGGGACCACCTTGTCGTGGGGGGGGGGGGGGGGCTTCGGGCCCAGCAACCGGTCGAAGACTTTGCTGACCGGATTGGGTCACCGGTTTGACAGAGCCAAGACCTACTGAGGTCGAAGACATCGCTGACCAGTTTAGTGGCCCGGTTGGACGGTGTCAAGACCTCCATCAGGTGCTCCGTGGAGCAGTTCAAGGGCACGACTGAACGATTTGGTTCATGGTTAACGAAGAGCTGGCCAAGGTCGCTCACGAGTGATTTTAATTCGACATGACTGATATGACTCTAATTGCAGGACGAAAAAGTAGAATGGGTTGGTTTGTTTTACCTCTGAGCACCCCCGGATAGGGGACCACCTTGTCGTGGGGGGGGGGGGCTTCGGGCCCAGCAACCGGTCGAAGACTTTGCTGACCGGATTGGGTCACCGGTTTGACAGAGCCAAGACCTACTGAGGTCGAAGACATCGCTGACCAGTTTAGTGGCCCGGTTGGACGGTGTCAAGACCTCCATCAGGTGCTCCGTGGAGCAGTTCAAGGGCACGACTGAACGATTTGGTTCATGGTTAACGAAGAGCTGGCCAAGGTCGCTCACGAGTGATTTTAATTTGACATGCCTGATATGACTCTAATTGCAGGACTGAAAAGTAGAATGGGTTGGTTTGTTTTACCTCTGAGCAACCCCCGGATAGGGGACCACCTTGTCGTGGTGGGGGGGCTTCGGGCCCAGCAACCGGTCGAAGACTTTGCTGACCGGATTGGGTCCCCGGTTTGACAGAGCCAAGACCTACTGAGGTCGAAGACATCACTGACCGGTTTAGTGGCCCGGTTGGACGGTGTCAAGACCTCCATCAGGTGCTCCGTGGAGCAGTTCAAGGGCACGGCTGAACGATTTGGTTCATGGCTGAACGATTTGGTTCATGGTTAACCGGGGAACAGATTAAATTTCAGGTTTCTCCCGGTGGTTAGCTTTCATTCTATAGGACGGCTGCCATGTGAGGTTGGGGATGAGATGCATCTATGTTGTGTATTCTTGCCCCCGACTTTAGATAATCACGGCTTTCCGTTAACTTGGTAGTGTCGTGAGACAGAACCGGGGATTGCCGTGGTTGCTGAACATCTGGCAACAAATAGTACAATTACCTCTGAGCAGCACTTTTTGCACACAATGGGCTAATAGCCTGGTCACAAGGACCCGGAAAGCTCAGAGAAGGTTGGGGGAGGGAACCCAGTGGAACAGCTGTTGAAAGACGGATGGTAGCCTCCCGTCAAGACCAACCAGAGTGTTCTTTAACGTGCACAGGGTATGACTCTCACGCACAGGGTGCCAAGGCTTAATGTCCCATTCAACGGACGGTGGCCTGTCCAAGCTCATCAGTGTCCCCTACTGACTGTGGACAAGGCGTAGAATTTTTCAGAGATAATTCTCAACGCTGGTCCAGCTGAGACTGGAACCTGGGAACTACAAATTACGAGCATGGCACGTTACCGACTATGACTTCACGTCAACTGTCTCTTAAGGTTTCTGCTGCCACTTCAGAAAAGAATTTCAGTAGAACAATGTAACGAAAGCTTAGTACGAGTGAGCTCCATCGCAGGAGCCAGTGGTTTGTGTCCCACTAACTCCCAATTACCGAAATGCTCTTCTAACTGGTTATGCCAACATGTCACTTGTAGCCCTACAGTCCTACGTTCAGTTTTCTGACGAGTCTCGATTTAGCCTACAGACAGATTACTAGAATCTGTCCTTTGAAAGTCTCTCTGAGAACGAGGAAATAAAATACTAAAATACCATCCTTCCAATATTGCAGAAAGGGATATTTATGGTGGAGGTGGTGTGTTGCTGCGAGGTGCTATAATCATCAAAGGCCGTACTCCTCTTCATGTGTTAGAGGGATTCTCCGCAACTTCTCAGAGGTACAAGAAGAGATCCTTAAACCCTATGAGCGACTATTTAGGGCTGCGGTTGCGTTGATTTCTTATTTATGGAAGACAATGTCCCACCATATCGATCTAACCTAGTACAGGAGTTCTTAGAAATGGAAGATAGCAGGCAAATGACCTGACCTGCTCTGTCCCCAGACCTAAATACCATTGAACATGTAAGGGATTCCTTAGGGAGATGCATTGCAAATCGTCAGACACTTCTTCAGTCATTCTACAAGATAAAGTTAGCTCTTTTGGAAGAATGAGTTTTTTAACTCAGGCCATTCTAAACAACCAATTATTCAGCATGTTTAGAAGCTGTCAGAGCAGTGTAGCAGTCAGAGGAGATCATACTACATATTGACATCACATGTGCATATTTTAGAGCAGAGGTTCCCGAACTTATTTTCCTACCGACCCCTTTTCAGGAAAAAAAATTACTCTGCGCCCCCTGGAAATCTACCTTCTTTAAGCGAACAAACAGAAAGATGCAGTGACAAATTTGCGTTCTTTTATGTATCTATATTTCTACCTACGTCCTACAACATAGTAAAGAAAGATGCTGTTGTAAATAAGATACCTTGAAGCTTGAAATTATAAAATTATTTATTAAAATAAACCATAATAACCTTTGCATTACACGCAGAAAATTAAGATAACGAAGCATAATTTTATTTGTTTATTTGGAAAATAAAGTAATCACTACGACTTTAACTCTATGTTACACAACAGATGAAACATGTACCAACTGGTTTTCATTTTTTTTATCTTCCCTCCTTTCTTTATGCTTCCACCGTCCCCCAATTGCACCCGAGGCTACTACCGACACCCTGGATCGTTCCAGCGCCCCCCCCCCCCAGGGGGCGGTATCGCCCACTTTGGTAAACATTGTTTTAGAGCATCCGAAATCAACTTTTGCGATGCACAATATTTTATTGCTTTAATGATATCATTGTAATGCATTCATTTCCTGTCTGAGAGATGGCTGAGGGAATTTCGTTTTCTCAGGGATGTCTGAGGGGATTCTTGCACATTTCCCCATTAAAATAAATCTCCGGGTAACTTTTCGTTTAATTACATCGTACAATGTTAGGTCACTTTTTATATGTTACTTTGATTTTGTTAAGCAGTTTATTATATTGCCGAATTATAGACTTTGCCTGTATACAATAGTTTTGTATCACATGAGATGTTCTGTAGACATGAAACTCATGAAATATTTAGCTGAAAACATTTGGTTTTACCATGAGTGGGATACGAGCCCACTCTTTCAGTAACATGCACATTTTTTTCAGCTAAATTTTTATGTTTATTTGTATAAGTATACAGCCAAAGTTTAGTATTTAGGTATATATACTTATTTTTCCACAGTATCTACACAATCTTAAAAAGTCCAAGAAATAATCCGTTTTCTTCTTTTTATCTCATGACGCAGAACACCAGTATTTGTTACAAAACTCCAGAGACAATTACATTGAGACACCTGCTTAAGGATGCAACCATTCAAAAGTAGAGCTGGAAAGGATAAGAAGAAAGTGGGGAAGATAGTATCTCGTAAGCAGTAAGCAAACCTCATGATCTTCATATTCTTTCTTAAAATTTCAAATATCTATCGTAAACACATCGTGTGAAATATTCGAATAAATGTTTGCAATTTTAAGCTTTCTCCACCGTCAGAAGGCGCAATTTAAACCTTTGAGTGATTTCGAAAATGAGAATCGAAATATTTCATCATTACCTTCTAACCGAAAAAAGAAATTTAACATAGCTGTAATAGCAAAAAAATTGAATCTATAGACCGACGGACGAACAGACAACATAGTTGGTTTCTTTTCGAAACGAGATAAGAAAAAATTTAATTGTTTTTTTTTTCTCAGCTTCAATACCGTAATATAACTGGCAAATATATTTTTTCTACATAGTATAAATAAAAATTCCCCCCTCTCAAGTGGCAAAATGTTTTCTTTTCATATATGCACGAAGCTTATCCATTCAACAAAAGCAGAAACTATGAAAGTACTTTCAATATGTTCATTTTTAAGCACATTTTTTTTTATTTTCACTTGAAGCTGACTGCATTTCCTCGAAGTGGATTTCTGAGATAGAACAAAATCGGCTTTGGATGTACTTTTGCCGTTGGCTTGAAAGTTTTACGCAATGGATCAAACGTCTTCAAAGTGGATTATTGAAATAAAAACAGAGAAAAATAAAGGAGAGAAAAAAAATAGCAACAATGATTCCAGCAACTAAAAATTTAATTATTACTATTATTTATATCCATTTTATTTATATTTATTATTATCATATCTTATTCTCTTACGTACAGCGGATAAACTGCACTTTGAATCCCGTAAGGTAATAAATAAAGAAATAAATACTCCCTGAAGCAGCTGCTTGCCACAGAGGTCTGACAGGAACCTGTCAGTTTATATGCCATAGTAGAAAGTCTGAGAGGATGGCAGGACCTCAGCAGAAAAACGACACATACAGCCATGCCTTACCCGTGGCTCGAACCCAGGACCCTTAGATCAGTAGCCAAGCGCGCTAACCAATCGGTCACGATAATAATGATAACAAAATAATGCAATGACTTAAAATTCTAGTATGACGGTAAATTATAACTAATGATGAGTAACATATGCATGATACATATATGTATAAGAAACTCTGAGGTAAATTATTTACGCGATTTTTCATTAAATTAGGGTTGAATCGTCAAAATTTATCTTTTTGTAAATGAGCGTAACCAAGTGGGGTTGTAGAAAAAATTGAGGTGGGGAACTCCTAGGTTCCTCACCTGAACTTCCTAACGAAATTGAGCCGGAAAAAAATAAAAGAGGAGGAAGACAAGAGACTGGAATGTGTCTGCCGTATAACATTTTTGAAAATTTTTGCCGAATTGTTGAGCAGCTCATTTCAATGATCCAGTCTCATCCTTTATATATTGCTTCGGAAAGCCAACTTTAGTTTTGACATTAAAGTATACTTTATATTAATATTGTTTTCTTGTTATTCTGTATGTATGTCTATGGCAAGTAAAATGCAATAAACATAGATGAAAAACATTTGATATCCTGGGCATGCATCTGTCATATTTAATCACTGAATAGTTAAATATATGTTTTGTTCTTATTATTGCACCCTCCTCTCAACTATAGACCCAGAAAAAGCCCTGATCTGCAGAAAAATAATTCCCCAATCCCAGTTTATCCATCAGTGAAATGCTCTGCCAACCTATCCATGACAAAAAAATCATCGTTTTAAATCACTTTATCATGTTTATATCTCAATCCCTGTTTCAGTTTGTTTATTCCCCACAAAGTATTGACTATCTGTTACAGCTCTCTGCTCTTACGCTGTCTACCTTCCTCTGCTTTGTCAGCCAAGCTCTCATACAAAAAACTATTTGATAGTAACTGATTCTTTACACCTTCATTAAGCTCTTTCTAATGCTCTCTGTTAGAGTTAGTAGGATGTTTATTTGATTTGTCTTGCAATTCCTTCTGCTAGAAAAAAAATAATATAAAAGTGCTAAAGATAATAAGCAAGGGAGATAGAGTTATTTGAGTAATAAACTATATAGCTTATTACTCAAATAACTGTATCTCCCTTGCTCTAGTTACCCAAATGAGTACGGTTAATTTCAAGATAACACTGTTTAAATAATCCCATTCATCGTTTCAGTAACAAATAAACCACAGTTGTGATAATGACTACCTAACTAAAAATGAAAAGATTGAAAACCTGGGTCTTTTTGATTTCTGTGTTTATAGAGTCACCTTTCCTCACACATCCACTCTCCCTCCTCGTGAATAAAGCGCAAATTATTACTACTAATATAAATCTCTTGACTATCATAGTTTACCATCAAAATTTCATACTTCTAGCATAAATAGATGGTTTGCAAATTTCGTTTAAAATTTTTGTATTTTTAAATTTTACACGTTCCCAGCGCTATTAAATATATTGGGAAAATCGGAAAATGCGAATAGTAATATATCATCAATAGCTGTTCAATTCTCCCAAAATATTTAGACTATATCGAAAAACGAGGAAGATGCATTAGAATTTGACAGAGTCATAGAAATACACACACACACAATTTACTCGGGATTTTGACATGGACCTTAGCCTGAGATTTCCACTTATGTGCAATGCCATTTCATCGCCTGTGTGACCTAGTCGGAGCTCTTTTGGCAACCATCATATTAAACAGATTGAAATCATTGATTCAATCTGTTTAATCAGATTCCCTAATTTTTCAATGTTCATCAACATTTTTATGCCTTTTATTTTATAATGGTGAACTTGAAATAAAAACTGGTAAATTATGTTTTGTGAGAATGAGAATTTATATAGAGTCAGAAACATTGAAGTTCCATTTGAGCAAAAATGAAATGTGGAGTTTGCACTCAACTTTTGTAACTGTCGCCATTTTATAGTTTTAAAATGTTTTAATTTCACGACCACTTACTAAATTTTGTATTTTGGTTTTTCGCAATTTTATAACATGTAATTATATTCAACATCATTGTTTAGTATGAATATATAGCTCATGAAATTTACGCTCCGTCCTAAAAATCGGCAATTTCAATTATTAACCGTACTTGAATTAATCCATTCAAAGACCCAAAACCGTCTCTTTGAATGACATCATTCTTTAATATAATGAACATTCCCAAGTCCACATTTATAACTAACATCAAGTAGAGAACAGCAGAACATAACTCTCAACAGCCACACGTGCTTGACGATTCGTATTTTTTTCTTTCCTTACTGCTAAAGTAATTTTAGCCGAAACCCCTTTTCTCGTCTGTTTGATGTTCGCTGCTTTAGTGAGTATTTGGTAAACACTTGTAACGCGCCAAATGCGACAGAGAGAAAGCCACTTTGAAGGATTCTCTGACGGATTTCTCTTTGGTGTAAGAAGATTACTTGAGAATTTGTGGAGGCGCCTGTTGTTAGCTGTTATCGGATCGTCAAAGAAAAGGAGCTATTGAGCTTATGAAGGAAAGAGTACCAAGTCGAGTCAAGATAGAAATGTTCTTCGTGAAGTATCGGCTCTCTGATGGTATCAAGTAAAGCTCGTTTCGTCTTATTTGAAGGTCTTGAAGCTGATGCTATTCGATGAGTGAAGAGAACAAGTTGTAGCCGTTGCAAAAAAAAATACTCTCCGTAAGACGATTAACTGATGTTCAATGAAACGGAAACGATAAAAAAACGGTCAATACAGACAATAACGAATTAAATTAATTGTAATACTTGTAGTGGCTTATAATTTCATTTAAATAATTTATGGTTGAAGAGCACAAAAAGTATTCGTTGAGATAATAGAATTTCTTAGATGCACCTGGTGGTAATTTGTTAATATAGAGGAAAAATTTGTCATTAGCCGGGTTTGATCTCAACCCAGGACTAATCTATATATAAGCATTCATGTTCTTAGCTCCTGTTCTGAAAATGAGCTATTATTCCATTTTGTCATCCGCCTTAGACTATCAACCTTTCGGAATTGGATTGTTTTTACCTGTGAGCGGCACTTTTTTGCACACCATGTGCTAAATGGCCAGGCCACAAGGACCCCGAAGGCTCAGAGAAGGTTGTGGGAGGGGACCCACTGGAACAGCTGTTGGGAGACAGATGGTAGCCTCCCGTCAAGGCCATCCAGCGTGTTCTTTAACGTGCACAGGGTATGGCTCTCCCGCACACGGGGCCACGGCTTAACGTCCCATCCGACGGACGGCGGCCTTTTCAAGCCCATCGGTGTCCCCTACTGACCGTGGGCAAGGCGGGGAAATTTTGCGGAGATAAATCTCAACGCTGACCCAGCTGGGACTCGAACCTGGGAACTACAGATTACGAGCAACCTTTCGGAAATGCTCTGACCCAAGTCGTCTGACCATTACAATTTGGCCTTTGTTTAACTCACTTAAATCCGCTGCTTTTTCCATCTGAAGAACAAGAATAACACTGATTAACAGAGCTCAGTATCAGGTGTTATTTATAACATTTCATTACCTCACAAACGCTGTCGTTTACCTGCAGTTTCTTCGATTTGCATAAAGCCGCGCTGGTCATAATATTTTGGCTCTTCGCCGTACCTCGCTCACAATTTACTTATATTTTAGAGTTAGTGTAGCAGTATATAATTCGAAGTAGTATTATGATAAAGTAGAACATGTTCAGCGGCGGAGTGGTATTTTTTTCAGGTACGCGGTTCTAGAAGGCGAGTACTTATTCTCTTAATAGTTCGTAGGTGGCCGTTAAAATCGGTTTTCCCCCAATTCAATGGAATTTGTGTAAAATAATAATTATGATTATTTAAAAAATTATGATCCAATGAGGTCCCAGGGGCTCGTAACAATTAGGTCCCGGGTTACTGCAGTGCTAAGCGCCCCTTGCAAGTTTGCCCCTGCTATGTATGGTTTCTTTTCGGCTATAACAGGAGATCACCAGTCACAACTCAGGGTGCTTTCTGTGAATTATCGAAGAGTCAAATTATATGTGTATTCAGGGTTTTAACCCCATAGTTCTGAAGGATTAATAAATCCACTCTTATTTTGTTTAAAACTAATTGTTTAAAATCTGCCCTACCTGGGCTAATGGGTAGCATACCTGTCTACTATTGAGTCGGCATATCTTTAAGTGTTTCTATGTTGTATTCCTTGTGTAAGTGTTTACATTGTGAACGGGAAACCAATACAATCCAATAGCTTACAGGTTATCTAAGTCCTGTTTTTTAAAAAAAAAGTCAGTTGGGTTGGTTTGTTTTACTTCTGAGCGGCTTTTTTCTGCACACAATGTGCTGTATGGCCAGGTCACAAGTACCCCGAAGACTCAGAGAAGGTTGAAGGAAGGTACCCTCTGGACAGCTGTTGGGAGGCAGATGGTAGTCTCCCATCAAAGCCATCCAGAGTGTTCTTTAATGTGCACAGGGTATGACTCTCCCGCACACGAGGCCACGGCTTAACGTCCCATCCGATGGACAGCGGTCTTTCCAAACCATCAGTATCCCTTACTGACCATGGGCAGGGCGGAGAATTTTGCGGAGATAAATCTAAGCACTGACCCATTGCGACTAGAACCTAGGAACTGCAGATTACAAGCCTGGTGCGCTATCGATTGAGCCACCCTGCCCCAAAAATTGCCATTTTTATGTCATCATTCCTAAGTTTATTCTGATTATTTGCCCAGAGGAAGAAGTGTTCACAGAGCTAAGTGACCCCTATTTAAAATTAGGGTTGGAAAGGTCATTCGAACCAGTGCCTTGCTGCTTATCCCAGGGAGTTTCGAAATCACGTGTATTTTTGGAACAGGAGGTGATCCCTGAGGGAAAAGAGGGATAAGGTATCTACTTCCATTTTGTCTTGAAAGACAATCAAATAACCTGCTTTTGCTGCTCACATAGTCATTTGGCGCATTCATGGCTAATTGACCGTCCTTTATTTGGAAATTCTAATTACTCCGTATTAAATCTAGTTTTAGCTCAGAGTACCTTAGGTACTAATCAGTAGTCAATTATCTTATTTTATCATTGGCGCCTATAGTAATTGTGGGATATAATTGGGTGCGGGAAGGGAGGAGCTTCAGCCACAGTCTCCACAGTTAATTCTTCTTCAGCGGGTCCTACATGGCAACCATAAATTATTCGCGAACCATCTAGGATAAATCACAATGCAAACCTCCATCAATTACACTTTTGGGCGACAGAGCGCTCTAACACAACCTCTGGGGTGCGCATGACAAATATATTACGTTAAAAATATTCATATCTCATGAATTTTGCAGAATCTAATTGAAAGAAACCTTAATTTGTTGTTAAATACTTTATATGGTACCTCGGTAAAGTTTATATTTAATATCTGTTTAAATATTTATTTTCAAATACCTTTTCCAATAATATATTGGAAAAGGTACTCAATATTACTGAAATCAGAATTGGATTGGAATTTAATATTAATTTACGAATAATTTTAACTAAAATGAACTATCTTCCTTTCAATTGATATCAATCTTGATTACATTGCTCTTTAGCCAATTGTTTAAAACAATCAGGTCAGAGACCCCTCCCATTTTTTTTGATAGTAGTATAATTCTTTGAGGAGTATCCACTTTGTTTAACTCGCGTATTTTTAACTCCTTCTGGCCCATATGCGGCCAGAAAACCCCTGCTTTGCCAGGAAATATCATGCTCCCTACAGGGAGCATTTAGTTTCAGGGAGCGGAGCGGTCTGAGAATAAAGAGTAGGGTTTCCCGATTTTTAAAATATTCCACCTGACAGGAAAGGTTAAATGATATATTATATGGAATAAAATTTTATAATTGTTGTGAACTTTATTTGTAGTGTAGGACATATACTATGGGCTAAAATTAAATTATTCAAAGATACTGTTTAGGATCAGAAAGTTGGTTTCGATTTTTTTTTTTCTGCGATTTCGTATATGACGACCGGATTTTCGGGGGCAGCGGACGCCTTTGTCCCTCCCCCTAGGCATGTCCCTAGCTCCCTACAATCTGTGACACATGATCTCTTTCTACAATTAAAGTAGTGTTAGAAATGCAACCACTTGAAATCGGTTTGGTGTTTAGGAAACACTCCGGATAATTCGTAAGCTATATACCTGAAATATACCATAACTAAATTAATATGCATATGACATTTGCTTATGCCAAATTGGACCATTATAGCTATGGCTGTTTGAGGATTATATATACAATATACACTCAGCATGAGTTATTCTTTTACTTTCCTTCACAGCAAAACTGGCTAAATGATCAGGTCACAAGAAGCCGAAACTCCAGGATTGTGCCTACTGGATACATTTTAAGGACAAATCAGAGCCTTTTGTCAAACTAATCTAGCATATTCTTAATGTGTACTGTACAGTTGAAGCCTTAGCTTAAAATTTAGTTCGTAATTGCCTTTCAAGACCTATTGACATACCATTTCTCACTGAGCACAGAACATAGCCAAGCGGTAAATTTTTTAAAAAAGTAAAATTTGATTCAACGGCTCTCATGTTTTTAGAAGTTTTTCTTCTGACTCTCATCTTGTCTCATCTAACTAACTAACTCATCTTGTACTCTTATTAGTAGAGTTCTAATAAGGTATTATTAGTAGAGTTCGGAAAATATGCACCAGGTGCATATTTTCCGAACTCTACCACATCTGCATCGTAGTTAGAATTAGCGTTAGCTCATGTCAGCCATCAGTCAATCATTCACAATCGTCTATATATATTATGCTTTTCGCTTTTCTGGTGTAACTGGATATGCAACCTACATTTATATACCTATATATACCAATTAGCCGAAGCCAAAGTTTAGGATGAAATTAATTGGGGATCCAATCTTAATGACGCTCTCTAATGGGAGATTACAGATCAATTTATCATGAAGCATTGAACTGCTGAGTAGTAATTCGCTACATTCTAAATTAAACTCCACTTAAGCCCTCTTATCCATATATTTAGTAGCAATTTGTAGAAATATAACTAAATTAATTTTGTGCAGTTTTAGATTTAGAGAATACAATTTTGTTAATATCTTTTGAAGTATGTTAAAAGTTATATAGTTTCACTATTTTCCCTTTTTGATAGTTAAAAGTAACAAAGTTTAAATCAATAAGTACATTCCCTTAACTGCGTTCTATGAAATGGAAAACCTAATAAGCCGTGGCCTTAAAATGGTAGCTAGGTATAAACTGGAAGAAGAGCTGTGTACCAATCCCCAGTGATGATGCACAGAACTGGCCAGGCCTAGCACCTAGAGTCCGAAACCCTTCTCGTAGTGCAGGCCGTTTGTACCTTTCAAAGAAATATTTTCTTTTGGAAGGGAACGGAGGTAAAGGCTGCCAGATAAGTGTGGCCTACTGAACTGGTCATCTATGGCCACTTTTTTTTGTGCCTTGCTGAGGAATGGTCAACTCTATAGGGTTCTGGTGCTGACCAATTTATATCCACTAGACTTGACTGATTTATGGCTTTGAACCTGACTTGCTGCACTGATGGGCCTCTATTGAGGGAGAATCTGCCACTGCGTTTTCTGTTTGTTTGTGGGGTACCAACACTAAGTGAACAGAGACAGGGGATACCTTATATCAGCTGGTGGATAATACTGATTAGTAGTCATCGCAGGTACCTGAACCTCACTTAGATAGTTGAACATCGTCAATCCTAAACTGGAGTAATGTGTCTCAGGCACGCCATATGGCTCTTGAAAAAGTACAATTTAAAAGATGGTGCCTGAAGTTCCTACCACCATCGGTGACCTCAGACTTTAGCGGAGGAGGAACAGGTCTTTACCCCATGCCTACGATCAGGGGGCTGTTTGATATTGTTGCTCTACCTATCTCAATAAACCTTGTTTCTTTAAAAGTCTTATTAATCATTTTCTCTCTGTAGGAAAGTGGAACGTGAGGACGCTACACAGAGATTATTCTCTTGATGTCCTCACGCAGGAATTCCAGCGCTATAAACTAGATATTCTAAGCTTGCAAGAGACCAGATGGACAACTAAAGGTGAGAAACTTAAAATAACTTTAAATTTCTCTTTTCAGGGAGGGAGGATGGAAAGCATCTCCAAGGTGTAGATTTGCTTATCAGCAAACACGCCAGTTATGCTCTTCTGGGATATGACTGCATTAATGAACCGTTTCTTACAACAAAATTTAAAACTATAAACTAAGAAACTTGAATGTCATCTGTTGTTATGCCCCCACAGAGGACTATGATGAGAACGAGAAGGATACGTTGTAGAGACCGATTCAGAATATTTTAAATTCTGTGAAGAATTGGAGATATTTCTCTTGTACTAGGTGATTTCAATGCTAAAGTTGCTACTGATTCTGACGTTTGGGCATCAGTTTTAGGTCCCTTTGGCATTGGTAGTTACAATAGAAATCAGTAAAATCTCTTACAGGTAGGTAAACTTAAAGGTTTTCGGATAACAAACACATACTACAAACCCTGGATCATTTATAAATGCACCTGGGATTCACCTGATGGGTTGCAAAGGAATGTGATAGAGGTGTTTCTGGCAGCTCGACTTCACTGCAGCCTTGTTCTTAACACACAGCATGCGGCGCACTTTGAACTGCGCATGCCGTCACGCCACGCCACGCAACGTCAACGACGCTGTCAGAAACACCTCGGTTCAAATTCGAAACTATTGTATTTTATGATTAGCATTGTTTTGTCTGTACATATAAAGTTTTCTGCTCTACATAATAGTTTAATTACTAAAAATAAAGACTTTTAATATTTTCCTACTGTCATTACTCAGCATGTAAGTATAACAAAATGTATCTTTGGATTGTACTGGATTATGGATAAGTGGATAAATTTAGACAGAAGAGATAAAAATACTGATGAAAATGCGGCAGAGTCTTCGCTACCAGGTTGTAGTACACCTAAATTGACAAGAAAAAGAAAATATGTCGAATTATTTTTGCAATATGGATTTACTACTAATAATCATGATGGTGTGGAAAAACCTCTTGGCTTAATTTGTAATGAAGTTTTGGCTGCGGAGAGCATGAAACCAGCCAAATTAAAACGACATCTTAATACCAAGCATGCAGCGTACTGAAATAAACCAAAGGAATATTTTGAAATACATATAAAATCTTCAAATAAAGAAAAACAATGTTTTGAGAAATTTGTTACTGTCAACGAAAAGTATTTACTTGCATCTTGCAAAACCTCTTATTTAATTGCAAAAACTAAAAGGCCCTAAGCGATAGGAGAAGATCTCGTGTTACCTGCTGCTATTAAAATGTCGGAAATAGTTCGTGGGAAAAGGTATGGGGATTAAATTCGTCAAATTCAATTATCGAATGATACTGTTTCCAAAAGAATTTCTGAAATTAGTAAACACCAATTCCAGCAGCTTATTACCAGGCTTAAGGACAGCCCAAAGTTTGCAATTCAGTTAGATGAAACAACTGATATTTATAACATGGCACAATTGTTAATTTATGTATGATATGTTTATGATATGTTATGTTATGCAAGATATGTTACTTTATGTAATAAATGTTTGATTTGTATACCTATTTTTATACCTATGAGAAGGAAGCATACCTGAGGAATTATTGTTTTGTCGCCCTTAGGGAGGACACACAAGAGGGGAAGATATATATATCTTAAAGTCGATGAATTTTTCACTAATGAAGGTTTACAGTAGAAAAATTGCGTTGGAGTCTGTACAGACGGTGCTGGAGCAATGATGGGCGAGAATGTTGGATTTGTAGCAAAAGTTAAAGCTAGTGACAATGAACATATCACTTTTACTCACAGCATGATCCATCGAGAGGCACTCATAGCCAAAAAAATATCACCAGAGTTAGATGTTGTGCTTCGCGATAATATCAAAATCATTAACTTCATTAAAAGCCGTGCCCTTAAGAGTCGCTTGTTTTCAAACCTTTGCAAAGGTATGGACTCCGATTACAAAAGCTTATTACTCCATGCAGAGGTAAGGTGGCTCTCAAGAAGACGAAGTTTAAACAGATTATTGAAATTGAAAGATGGAGTTGTTATATGACTGAGCCGAAATACGATTTTTTTAATTTTTTTCACAATGACTTATGGCTTTCAAAACTGTGTTATTTGTCGGATATTTTCGAAAAACTCAATGATTTAAACATGTCGCTTCAAGGAAAAAATTGTAACATATTTATGTTAAAAGATAAAATTGAAGTTTTACTAAAAAAGTTAACATATGGAAGAATAGGGTGAAAAATAATTCTTTACAACAGCTTACAGCTACAGATGATTTAATAATTGAAAATAACCTTCCCAAAGATTTAATTGTAAGAGTTATAATTGATCATCTGAAGTGCCTGCAGACACAGTTTCAGAAATACTTCCATTCAAATTTTGATTCTAAAAAACGAAGTTGGGTTCATAACCATACTCAATTGAAATATAAAACATCAGTCATCTGCCATTAAAAGTTCAAGAAGAATTTGCCGAGTTATCAAGTGACACAGGTTTGAAACTTGAGTTTCATATAAAATCGTTAAATGAATATTGGTTTGGGATTAGGACAGAATTTCCAACAATTTCTGAAATGGCCCTAAACATACTTCCCCCATTTTGCACTACGTATTTATGCAAAGCGGCATTCTCAGAATTGAATATTATAAAATCAAAATATCGATCAACTCTGAAAATCGTTGAAGATGCTCTACGTCCTGCAGTGTCAAATATTCAACCAAGATTTAATTCTTTATGGAAAAATAACCAAGCACGTCCATCTCATTAGTATGCCAATTCGCTTTCGTCTTTAATAAATGATGAAATTATGTGTATACCAAAGAATTGTTTTAAAATAAATTTCTTTATGATTTATTATCAGTAAATGTTTGATTTGTGTACCTATTTTATATACCTATGTACACAGGTGGCGTAAAAGTTTCTCGGGCGAAAAGGGGTCGCGAGTGGAAAAAGTTTAAGAAGCCCTGTGACAGATTATATTTTAATTAACAGCAAAGGAATAGTTCGGTTAGCAATACCAGATCATATAGGGGTGCCGAAATTCAGTCTGACCATTACTTGGTCAAAAGTATCTTGCAACTGAAACTTAAGAAATGTTGTGCCAAGTTTAATAGAATACTTTTAAAATTGAAACTTTAAAAAATCCGCATGTAGCCTTAACATACCATGATAAGCTAATTAGTCAATATGACAATCATGGTTTCCTTACTGCTGAAGTTGAGAAAGAATAGGATAAGTTTAAACATGCTTTTCTTTAGACCAACAGTACTCTTTTGATTTAAAAGCAGCAGAGGAAACAAAATTATTTAAGTGATAAAGCTATGGAAATTATTTCTGAAAGAAGAAGTGCAAGCCGCACTTTCTTCTTTCGCATATGAACCAAGACCCTACTAGTCCTAACAGACAGCATTACAGTGAGCTTAATAAACGTGTAATACATCAGTTAACAGCTGATAAGAATATTTGGCTTGATAGCTTGGCTGACAAAGCAGAGGTAGCAGTTAGACAACACAATATCATGGGATTGTACCAGATAGTTAGTGTTTTGTGTGGGAAAAAACAGAAAGGTACGCAAGGATTGGGATATAAACATGATAAGGTGATTGAAGGTGAGGATCTTGTCATGACTAGGTGGGCTGAGCATTTAAAATAATTCTAAATAAATGTGATTATTTCTACTCCCATTTTTTGTAATGAGGATAGATGCATTACTGGCTTAAATAATGGCCCTATATCACATTCCGAAGTTGCTTTGGTAATCACTAAATTAAAATTGAAAAAATCCCCAGGGGTGGATGAAATCACCACTGAAATGTTAAGAGCTGAAAAACTTATGTTTTCACGTGGCTGACCGAAATTTTGAATATTTTTATGCTAAGGATCTTACTACAGCTATTACTATTTTTGCTATTTTTTGAAAAAAAAAAGTGATCGTAGTTCTTGTGATAATTATATGGTAATTAGTTTAGTTTCTGCTCCAGATACAGTTCTTTATATGATTATACTTAATAGAATCAAGATTTTTTTTGATAGACAACTGCTTGATAAATAGTGTGGATTCAAAAGTGGTATGGATGTATTGATCAAATATTTTCACTTAGGCAGATACTTGAGAAATATTTAGAGTTTCACAAACTTATGGTTACTAGCTTTGTAGATTTCAAAAACGCCTTTGACTCTGTTGATAACCATAATTTGTGGTTGATCGTTAGATCATAAGGGATACCTGATAAGTTAGTTAGCATAGTGAAAGCTCTCTATAATAACACTGAGTCGTGTGTGAGAGTTGGTAAGGTTTGTACCAATTGGTTTAGCATTGCTAGTGGAGTTAGACAAGGGTGCATTTTGTCTCCTTTTTTTCTTTAGTTTGGTTATTGATTATGTTATGCGAAAGTCTTTGCGAGGGAAAGATTGTAGCCTTAAATGGTTTAGAGATATCAAAATTTCTGATTTAATTATGCAGATCTTGACTCAGCAAGTCTGAGTTATACATCAGTAAGGGTGTAACAATCTGCGAACCTGTTATTTCATCCAAGCAATGGTGAGTCTGTTCAAGGCACTAAATGATCATCGTGTACTATAGAGTGGTTAATTGTTCGCCATCACAGCCCACGACATTTGGTGCAGTCAGCGACAGCATTATCGTTCGTGTTCCGAAGAAGATGTCCATAATTCTAAAAGAAAACGAGGAGAAAAATTCCGTTGAGAGAAGGAAGAAAAATTGCAAGAAATTTAGAATTTATGATTCTGTGTCATTAATTCCGTGAAAGTGATGAAGCTTCAAGCTGCTCAATGCAGTGCAGTGTTCTACAGAGTACAATATCCCCGAGTGCTACGTCATTGAGATCTTCGCTGAGGTTCTGTGTGCCAAGGTCCATCACTCTGGAAGAGGTTCTTAGTTTTGGAAGGAGACTCCAGGGGCAGCAGGTAAGTGAGCAGAGCCAATCTTCGTGGGAAGGAAATATCTGTGGTTTTTCTGTCATTTTTGATTTTGTATTATTTGAGTTGCCAATGATGCTGAGTAGTCGCGATAAAACTAAAGGTGGAACTGAGCAGGACTGGAGTGTTGATTTAACCAGACACATTGAGGTTGGGGAAAGTCGGGAAAGTTACCGAAATTGATAGAATTGATCACTATGTTGGGGAAGAACAGGATGCTAGTAGGTGTGGTTCGAATCCGGTGGAAATGAGTGATTCAGGTCCGAAAGCAGTATCAAAGAGAGAAATGGAATACAGATGAGAGAAAGAAGAAAGAGATAGGGAAGAAAGAGGATTAGAAATGGAATATAGAAGGGATAAAGAAGAAAGAGGTAAGGAAGAAAGAAGATTAGATAGCAAAATTGAACTTAGATAAGTAGATATTACGAGAGGGCAAATAACAGCAGCCGAGGAAGCCAAAATTAAATGGATCCGAAAGATCTAAAATTAAAAAGGCTTCAGAAAATTCTAAACCCTAATAACTATCCGTTACCGAAAAAAGCAGAAGAATTACCAGCTTATTTCAAGACGATAGAGAAGTTGTTTAAACAGTACGACATGACGGATGACTTTCAAGGAATGCTAGTGCATTCTTTGCTAGGGGAGAGAGCGTGAAACATTTTTACTCTGCTGAGTGACAAGGAAATTCAAAGCTACGGAAAAATTAAATCTATCCTGTTAAAAAACAGCTAATTGACTCCTTGGAGTATAAAAGGAAATTCGATCCTATGTTTAAGTTCTATACGGAAACCAGGACTCAGTTTTCATCTCGAATGAAAAGTCACTTGAAATATTATCTAAAGAGTCAGGAAGTTGATGATGTCCAAAAATTAAAAGAAATTGATATTACCCAAAAAAAGACCTGTTACCACCGGATGCGAAAAATCGTATGTTGCAACAGAATCGTGTAAAAATTGCCAAGAAATTCATGAAGTTGGAGAGAAATTTCTGCAGGCACAGAAACCTGCAAGATTTATCTCGCGAAAATTTTCAATCAGGAAATAAAGAACGCAGATTTGGTCAGTCAGTTACGAAATTAAATTTTAGTCAAAAGAATTTAGGACGAAATTCGAACTCGCAAAACAAACTGTCAGTAAACAAGAGCAGTGATTTTAAAAGAAAATGGAATCAGAGCTTTTCTTCCAAATCATGCTACATTTGTAACCAGAAAGGTCATTTGGCTAAGGAGTGTAATATGAATACGAAAGTGGCCGGAACGTTTAATGTGAACACTCACGAGTCAGAGCCTGCGGATGGGAGCAGGACCATTATTGCAAAAGTTGGTTGCCAGTTTATGACATTAGAATCAGAAGCGATATTGGAAGGCTGCAACTCTAAAATGCGGAAATGCAGAGACTCATGTCAAGGCATAAAGCCTGTAACGATTGTTTACATTCAATGTGAAAATAAAAATTTGAATGCTGTTGTGGATTCAGGGGCTCAGATCTCTGTCATAAAAGGCTCTTTAGTCCCAGAGAAAAAAGAAGTCAGAGGCAAAGACTGTACTAGCTAATGCTTTCAGAGTCCGATTGGAGGCCACCTTAATCAATGTCCCACTCGAACAGGCTAAGGATGGAAGTCAGGTGGAAGTATATGAAGAAAAGTGTAAAATTTTCTATGCGATGGTGGAGGAATTGAGTGATGATATGTTAATCACTCCGAATTCTTTCGCTGCCCTAGAGAATTTGGCTGAAAAGGCCAAGAATAAGGTTAAATTTGAAGTACATAATGAGAAAAGGTGTAACGGTGATGCACATAGTGCAATTAAAATTAAGATGGAGAAGAATGTGCCTAAATTGAATAAAGAAAATATTTCTATAGATGATAAAGGTGAAATATTGTGTGATAAACCTGATAAGGTGA
Source organism: Ryuthela nishihirai (assembly GCA_038380435.1). Classification (NCBI taxonomy): domain Eukaryota; kingdom Metazoa; phylum Arthropoda; class Arachnida; order Araneae; family Heptathelidae; genus Ryuthela; species Ryuthela nishihirai. The sequence goes on along the minus strand of JAWZYU010000001.1, from coordinate 15,212,079 downwards.
AAGGTGATAGTAAGAGTATTAGTATCAGGAAAGAGGTTTACAGCCTAGTAATTTCATTAAGAGCGAAGTAAATAATAATGTAGAGAGTGATAAAATTAAATGTGAGGGGGTTGAGAATAGTATAGATTTAAATAAGTATTTATGTAGTAGAGATGTGACTAAATTTAATAAAGAAAATATTTATCAAGATGATAAATGTAAAATATTACGTAAGATACCTGATAAGGAGAAAGATGATAGTAAGAGTATTAATATCAGAGAAAGAGGTTTAGAGCCTAGCGATTTAATTGAGAGCAAAGTGAATAATAATGTAGAGAGTGATAAAATTAAATGTGAGAAGGATTAGAATAAGATATATTTAAATGAGGATGTGTCTGGTAGAGTGGTTGATTACTGTACCATAATTGACAAATATAATAAAATTAATTGTGAAGAGAACACAATTGATGTAAGAGCAAGCAGAGTCATAGGTAATAAAGTTGATATTTTTGGAGGAAACAGTAGTCAATAGTTGATCAATAGTCAATGACCACTTAAGTGGTCATTAACTATTGATAAAGAGTGTATTAATAGTAGGCGTAAATTGGGTGTTAACAGGGTCGAGGGAAAAGGATTTATTTCTGAAGTAAGAGATGGTATCTCGTTCAAGAATAATGTTTCATTTAAATATGGAAGCTCAATAAAATGCAGTGAGAGAAGATATAGAGGATTTATTAGAAAAATGGCAGAAGGCAAACCAAACAAGCCCGTAGGAAAACAAGTGCTAATGAAGTTTGAAAAGAAGAGTATGTTTGGATTCAAAATAAAGAGGAAGAATAGCAAAATGGAAGGTAAAGCGTGAGCAATAGATTTTAATTATTCGGAAGTAACTGATTTACAGATGCCCAGAAAACTAAAAGGGGAGTATTTTGGATGCATCATCGTCCTCGGTGCAGGACATCAGACGAAGATCAAAACTTCCCCAAAAATGAAAGTTTAACTGAAAGGAAGTCTTAATAGAAAAAAAAACTTTGATTACCTTCCTTTAAATGTTATTTTCAAGAAGTGTCATTGCTTACAACAGTGTCGTACTGAAAAACTTCCAATGGAGGAATTTTGAATATAAAGTGAAGAAGGGGGGGGGGGGATTGCATCACGAGTCTGATTGTCAGAGAAGTCTTTAGAAAATATACGCTATTCAAACATCTAAGAGTCACAACCCTTCCTTGGGAATGCCATTGGCATAAAATATTAATGTACGTTTTTGCTATGACTCGAACATATACGCTTTATGGAGGCAAATGTCGTTTGATAAGACAGTTTTTGAATTACATTGCACTGAATGCAATTTGAAGTTTTTTGAGTATGAAAGAAAGTTTTTCATGTTAGGCAGTATCCGGAGTCAATATCCGGAGTTTTGCTCGGTTCATTGCTATATTGAAAAGCAATTTCCTAACTTTTACCTTATTTGGGTCCAGCTTAACTACAGTACTCAAGTTTTCGACCTGTTTTGGGAGTTTGGAATTTAGGATTCAATACATCACAAGAGGTATCGAATCCTAAAATCTATTAAGTTAGTACATGACGGAATGGTAAAAATAGGGGATCATAACCCTCTTTCACAACTTCATAACCCTCTTCCATTTTTGTATGTGAATGACTACTTGCTATTGTATTTACATTTTTTTTTATTTTCGCTATTCATATATCATGTTCTTATTTTCGACATTTGTTAGAGAGAATTATCATCTTAAGAGATTTTACAAAGACATAGGCTTTCGTATTTAATATTCGTAAGATTCGCCTTCAGAGTATGAGCTTATTGGGCAATATTTAACAGATTGAAAATTCGAAAGTAAAACGAATTTTCCTTCTGAACTGAAAATCACATGATCTAAGAATAGTCCGTTTTTTTGTTTCATATCTACAGCAAAACGTCGTTAAACCCGTACAGAAAAACATCTTAGTTTTGGTGAAACTTTCCATGATTTGGGTTGCTGCAATAATCTATGTTATTCATAAAGAAAATGAAACTTGATATCTTTTTTCTTTTTTCATCATTTTATTGTACACAATTCTCAGCAGCCAAAATTCTGTGCACATCATTATACAAAACGGACCGTTAAGACGGTTTCTCTAACAAAACACATTTTTTCCTAACCAGCAGAAAGCAGATGTCAAGCTATATTCTGTTTGTAAATCGTAGTTTTCGTGATTCACACTCAACTAACATAACTGATAGAAAGATTGCATTTTATGAGTAGTGATTTTACAAACTGAAATAAATACATACAGGGAAACGCAACAATTATTAAGTGAAAAAAAATTTTTTTTTCTTTTTAAATGTTTTTGTTAATTAATAATTAATTAAAAAGTGCATAGCGCATTCAGCACTTTGAGCGTTTTAACACATTTTTTTTTTTGCAGTCAGACATTTTTCCCCTTCTGTTATCTCTACCAGCAAATGGTTTCATGCAACATTTCTTAAGAAGACAGAAATCAAATATTTTTTTTTCGCTTTGTGAAGATTGGGTTACAGGATAAAACATCGTATGAAAATTATTTTAAGCAGTTGAATAATTATTAACATTAATTGAATATTATTTATTTTGCGGAAATATCAAAGATTAACTCACACCCTATTTAATAAGATATTTCATTAGTGCATAAACAGAAGTGCGATGTCCAGTGAATAAACTTGAGCCAAGATCCCAAATTTCCCTTTATGCAGAGATAGGAATAGAATCTTTAAAGAAAGAAGATTCAAGAAAAATACTCGTATTAATATGCATTCATAAACATATACTGTCAAAAACTCCTGATTCTTCTCCCACACTTAAAAAAATAATCTGATAATGTGTTGCGTATTTATTCTACCAGTTCAGCTAAAATTGTTATACTTCATAATCGGAATGATATTTTATGTTTTAGTTCTCATGGTCGTGAGGACTGATGGTTATGGCATCGAGCATGATTACTTTTTTATAATATACTACACTAGGGGTTCTCAGCGTGGGGTACGCGGTTAAATTTTTGGGGTTACGCCGTGAGAGCTCAAAAGTCGCTAGATCTAGTAACAAAGTAAAAATAACCATTGTACTATAACTATAGTTTTATCTATCTACACAAGGGGTACGCCAGTTGCATACACATTTCCAGGGTTACGTGAAGCATAAAAAGTTGAGAGCCACTGCTATACACTTTAAAACAAGCATAGAAACAATGTTTAATAAGTTAACTGATCATGTATTAAAAACAAAATCCATTACTGGATGCTTATAATAATATTGAGTATAATATTTAGCGATCTTCGCTATGGGGATTAAGTCTTTACTTGCCGATACTCTCTAGCATAATTGTTAAGACCATGGCCTCACAAGCAAAGGATCAATCTCACGATATTTGTAAATGTAGTTGCCGAATGATATAGTTTATTTCATGATGTGTGAAAGTGAAAGCTCAAGTGTAGCATGGATATTGGTGTGCGAGATGGACGTGGGGATGATCTAGTAGGGTTATGTTCTGGCTGTTGCCTGAAGAGTTAACTCAAGTGGATGCCTGAATAGATATACCAAAAAACAACGTTTCAAGAATACCGAATCCTGATCGTGTACTTACAGTGTCCTTACTGTTCTTTCTCTTTATCTTTACATAGCTTCTATGGTTTATTTATAACGTTTTAGGACTCGTTTACGGAGCCATCAACATCCATATGTCTTGACCCACTTTGTGACATTCCACTTGTGCACATCATATCATATCGAGGAAGAATGATGCGAAACGTGTCTCCAAGAACTTATGTATTCCACTTTTCTTTTGCAGTGCATGCGAATTCAGCCATTAAGACGACTTTATGCTGCACATGTCTATACAAATTGATATGCCCCGTCTACTATGAGGGTACGTTAAAAAATAAGGTTCCCTGTTTAATTTCTGCTGAGGACAGGTAATTACAGCGAGGACAATAGAGGGAAATGTACACAAAAACGTATGTTATTTTTTCACATAGTCATTAGTTGAGATATTTGTCATAAAGGTCGATCAGCTTATCGAAGCCTTGCCGGTAGAAGGATACGTCCTCCTAGTCCTGCTGCTGAAGCCACTTTATGACTTCCTCTTTGATGGCATCTTTCGATGGAAAGCATCGTCTTCAAAGATTCTTTTTTCAGCTTCCAAAAAGTGAAAATTAGACAGCTTTAGGTCTGGAATTTATTTTAGGTGATGAAAAGTTGCCCATCGCTAGATGCGGAGATCATCATCCACTATAATTACATGACCATTTGCGAACACTGCACCATTTAATCACTTGTACTGATAAGATATCCGAAATGTGCACAGCCACAAGTTTTTACATTGGTTGGATCTTCTCTGCTCTGATATCCAGCTTCATATATATATTTCCAGAACGATATATGTGGATTTCAAGCTCATATATATCTATAGCATCTTCGCAGTACGGGTGAAGATCGGTGTTTTAAGTTGTTTTTTTTTTTACCTCTGAGCAATACTTTTTGCACACAATGGGCTAAGTGGCCAAGTCACAAGGACCCCAAATGCTCAGAGAAGTTTGAGGGGAGGGAACCCGCTGGACAGCTGTTGAGAGACAGATGGTATTCTCCTGTCAAAGCCTTGAACAATGTTCTTCAACGTGCACAGAGAATGGCTTTCCTGCACAACGAACAATAGATTTACGTCCTATCAGAGAGATGGCGGTCTCCCCACAACTATCGATGTCTTCTTTCTCACCGAGAGCAGGCTGGGAGCTAGCAGGAATAAATCTCAATGCTGGCACAGTTGGGGCTCGAATCCCAGATCTGCAGAGTATGAACCTGGAGCCGTACTTTTTAAAATAACTCACTCCCTAAGAACGATCACTGCTTGCGCTTAGTGACTGTTTTTGGTACTCATGCAGCGGTGGCACAGTCTCAGATATTTTTTTAGTTTAGCAGGAAGTAAACTGGGAACCTTACTTTCTGACTTACCTTCATAGTTGCCTTACTGTACTACATGACGGTGTGTTCGTCATTAATAGACAAATATTCCTTCACATTTAAGCAGTGTACTTACTTGCAAAAGGATAATAATTCAGTTACTATGAGGTATGCAAACTACGACAGAAATTTATTGCTTTCTTATAGTAAACAGAACACTAAATGGATTAAATTTTAAAATCAAACTTTATTATTAAAGATTGATTTTAAGAAAAATATTATTTAATCAAATATTTTTTTAACAATTGCTGTAGACACTGACTTGAAGTATTAATGAAATCAAGCACACAATAATGGACCCGACGCTTGTTGTCTGGCATTAAGAGACTCATAATTGGGAAATCGACAAATACATAAAGAAGTCATTAAAACTATTGAGATTAACTCACATGACATTATCTGTTTTCGTATTGGGTAAAATCTGAACACTTTTATAACAATATACGACATGTAATATACGTACACATGAAGGCGCTTGAGGAAAGAAACGAGCTTCTGAAAAACTTAGTGTTTATTCCTTGATAAAACGGAGAAAAATAAAATTGAGAAATAAAATTAAAAACAATTTCAAAAGTTAAGCCAAAAACTAAAATCATTGGTTAAGATCACGAAATTAAAATTTCATCCATTCTCCTACAGAATTATACGATCAGTTCAATAATTTATTTTGGTTCACAGATTACTAAAACCAGTGAAATTTTCATTTCAATATTATAACGACAAACCTATTGCAATTCCTTTGGAAAAATTATGCATTGGAGAATCGCTTTACATATTGATAGGAAAACTAAATGTAATTTACGTTCGAAGTAGAAATGAATCGATCAGGATGATTCATGCATTATTGACCACCGCATTTTAATCCTACTGCGATAAATTTTGAATGTTAACGTGCAACAGGGAAACTCATCACCATTTACTTTATTGTGTAATAATCTATCATCTTCAAGATCTTTCAAAATCAACAGCTCTGGTACTTATCTTCCTTGTCAAAGTTTTATGCTGTATACGAAATGCAGAATGGTCTCACTGTATACCAGTTTGGCCATTATGAAAGTTAGATTTTGAAATAGCGCCCATTTTTTAAAAACATATCACCAATATTCTTTCAGTCTTAAAGTTATGTCTTACCTAATATAATATGGACTTTAATACATGGATTACATTATATCTTAAGTGATTATTTAGATTGATTATTTCTTATTATTAATTTCTGGATTCAATTCCACGTGAGTTTTTTTCTAATTAAAGAGAGCTTTATTGTTTACGTAATCATATTCAACCTTTTTTTGTCGTGAATGAAGTAAATAATTTTAGTTTTCTTTTTTGCAGCGGAATTTCTTTCAGAATTTTTGAATGATAACTCAGAATCCATAGTACAAACAATTACTATGCTAAGAAGTACATTGTATACGAAAAAGAAAAATTACGAAACACCTTTGTAAACGAGTAGAAAACGAAGTAGCATAAGTGCAACTAATGGACATTACAAAAACGATGAACCTCAGCTCTGGTACCCGACTCCAGAGCACAGAGGTCAAATGTCACTTCCACTGGCGAACATGGAGGAAGTGGATGTGACGTGTAGACATTCACAACATTTTAAAAGGTAAGGCCTGAGAGAGCTTACGAAGCAGCGCGGGATGCGAATACAGAAATTCTAGCTAAGAACAACACACAATGTGAAGAGTGGTTTTAACTGCTTGAAACCGTACGATAATTATGGTCACAATAATCCTGTCTACATCACAGTCACATTAATAAAAAAAACGAGTGTGACAACATCATGTTTTTTATTGGCGATTATTAAGTAGATAGTAAGCTCTATGTCAATGAAATTCGACAAAGGAGTCTTAGGTACACTTCTAATTTAAATACTAATGAGGATGGATTAAAGTTGCAACTAGGAATGCTACAAACACAGTGAACGTTAACTAAAAAGCCAAAATATAAACTCAGGGGAAATGGGAAGAAAGCAGAAGGAGACATGTCCAAATAGTATTCTGTGTTGCTTCATCGCCCGAATGCGTAAACAGAACAAATACAAACAACATGTGGAACAGCGTGCAGAAGAAAAGGAAGACGTTTATTTCATTTTTTCCCCAGGAATTCGAAACTACAAGTAAGAAAAAAAAAATCTAATGAATTGCAAATAAAAAAGGAACGAAAACAAGTTTTGTCTGGTACGAGAAAGGAAAAAAACACAAAGTTTAAGAAGTCAAAAAAACGACGAGGAATGTAATTAACAGTAGCAAGTAAAGGAGAGAAGAAACGAAAATTAAACAAGGAACAGATAAAGAGAAATAAGGTAGAGAAAAGAAGTAAGGTAAAAGTCACAAATCTTCAATGGCAACTGCATCAAGACAAACTTGTATTTTTGTCTAAAAATAAGAGAAAAATGATGGTCTAAACGTATTTGATCTAGCACATACAAAATTAATGATCACATTGAATTACTTTCCCAATTTTATTTCAAACACTTTACAACACAAAGTGAGAGGGCTGACATATACAGGATGCCATTTCTTCAAAAGCTCCATTCTTTACGAATTATTTCCTTCCCATTTCTGAGCCCACATGACCCGGCCACTTTGAGCCCAAAACTCTCGCTTAGGAGTAAAACAATCAAACCAAACCCTATACGAATCATAATTTATGTTTTGAAAATTAAACAAGACCTCAATGGAAAGGAAAAACAAATGGTATAAAAAGAAGCAGAGTTTCATGCATGTAAATAGTAAACATAGTGTTGTTTGATAAGTTACATTTATCACGTGCATTAATCCTCGGATCTGACATCGCCATCTGAGCTTCTCTTCCTGGGTACACGACAGGGCAACTCAAATGTAAACCACAAGAAGGGATCTTGTGGTGCATGCAGAGTGTGTGAGGAAATGTAAAAGAATTAAACAAGAAATGTATTTTAATGAGAAACATATTTTATAAGTATAGTTGTGTTTCTTTTTGTCTTCACGTCTGATTCAAATGAGCTTGCAAAGGTCGCCATCCTTGGGATCGGATGTTTAAGCGTGATCTCGTGTGCAGCAGAGTCATATCCTGTGCACGTTAAAGAACACACTGGATGTCATTGAAGGGAAAACTTCCATTTGTCTCCAAACAGCTGTCCAGTGGGTTCCCTTCTACAAATTCTGTGAGCTCTTGAGGTCCTTGTGACTTAGCTATTTAGCCCACTGTGTACAAAAAAGTTCCGCTCTTAAGTAATAAGTTATTGTTGTTCTATAAAGCCTTTGATTCATTGCCCATAGTTCGTAAAATAAAACCCATTCTTCATGAACTATTTTATTATGTTGATGATATTTACTGGTGAAAATGACATTTTTAACACGTTGGATAACTTATAGTAATCAGAAATTGTAAGGAGATATTTGGCACAGGATGGAATTAACTGGACCCTGATAAACCACTGTACGCATTCTTTGCGTAGTCTATAGCTAAAGCTGTAAAAAGGATTATTTTAGTGACCTTGGTATAAAAATGAACTTTTCTACACATAATAATTGACACATTTATAGATTTGAATCACTCTTTCGATACTGAATTTACAAACTGAAGTAACGCCTTCGTTTTTCCTTAATATAAAGCAGGCCATCGCCGATCACTGACTTTAAAGTTCGCATAAAAGATTTTCACGCATGCCTCGACAATCGTAGCACATGATCTCTATACTTCGCGATTTGCCTTTCGGTTGATCAGGAGGCTGGCAGTGAGTCACTTCCGTATCGAAATGAAATACTTGTATTGCTTGAATATGTGAAAAAACCCTCTGAATGAAAAATTGCACAAACGTTCTCACACAGATGGATTGGTGGATAATTGAGTGGGTTTGGTAGGGGTACATGTGTACAGCAAAGCTGCAACACGTTCATGTGAACAAGGTTTAGCGGTTCATATGAACGTGTGCGTTTAAGGTGTGCTATGTGTGCAACATAGCTTTATTGCACACATAGAACAAATAGTAATGAGCTTCGCGATTTGTATTCAGGGAAACAATTCGGCAATATTTTCTGCGCACCACGTTCTGATGACGAACTTTAACAGGGTTAAATGTTCTTATTGAAATAGGTGCAGCAGAAGAAGAAGTGTTGAGGAAATATTTACTACAGGGAATTTCTCTGCAGTTTGATTGAAACATTTTTCAGCTAAAAATTCCATGAAGATTTTGCGTTTCTATCCAAGTGTACTTAACCTTTGATTTTCCCACAAGTATATAGTCTCGCTGATTTGTCGTTCGCATCGATCTTCAGGAGCGTGATCCCTGTGATAAGCAAAAGTCACTGTATTTATCAATGAGAATGTTATTTATTGCTCCTACATTGTGCTATTTCATGTACATTTTGATATTTCGAGACGCAAAATTGTTTTCTGATACATTCCTGAACTGGAAGAAGAATAGTTAATGACTTCTTGGAATCCGCTTCATATCCAATTTCCTTCTCTCTGTTATGTTCCTAATATTTACTTTTTTGATTATCGCTGTATCGCTGAAACGTATCTTTTTTTTGCTGCCATTACTGAGTACAAAAGTCGCCTGAAGAGCTGCAACCTCTGTTAGTCTCTTCCAGTGGATCCCTGCGTTTTTTGTTCCGCGGTTTTTGTTCCGCGTTTTTTGTCCGCCCAATTTAATAATGACTAAAAAAAGCTCCATTAAAATTTTCATTATATAATTGTAATTGTAAATTATGAAATAGGTAATACTAAAATAACTAATACTAAATGCTAACCTTTGTAAATAAAGAATCTCTTCAGACATTACTTTCTTCTCCTCTGCCATTGGCACACCGGCTACACTCACACAGAAACTCTACTGAACGACCAGTGTTGCCAACCAGTTCATTTGAAAATCCCCCAGATAGAAGAATAGTAACATAAGCTGAGGATAAGTTAAAATTGAAAAACAACCTTAATACTGCAATGAGAGGCAATATAAGGTTTGTTACTGCAGAACGTTTGTGATAGTCCGTGATAGTTTCGAATCGCTGCAGAAACAAACCTATAATGCTTCAAACATGCACATGCTTGTTGTCACAGAGGAAAAATATATTTGTAACATAATTGGACAATTCTTTACTGCTTAAAGCGCCATTGCAGAATTTTTAGCGCCAACTCCAAGGGGTTTGCGAATTACCAAATGGGAACCACTGGTCTAATCAATACTCAACATTAATCATTGTGTAAGAAATATCGAATTAGTGACAGAATTTAAATTCATCTGTTTTCGTGTTCCTTCGGAAAAATTTCAATTTCTTCGTCCCTTTAGATCCAAAAAAAATCGTACCTTTTAAATCCCAATAATTTCTTACGAAAATGTCATTTCTTCGTTTACAACATTTTGCGTTTATTGAGATTTCCTAATGTCACTGCAAACTTCATAATTCATTTGGGACGAGAATCAGATGAGCGATACATCGAGCTCACTTCATATTAATATGTGTGTTATATGCTCATGTTGTTTAATAGCAATATGTGGGTATATGCTCACTTTTACAGCATCCGCATTAGTTCATTCTAATTAATGTTTCATTCTAGATATCTCCAAGCTCTGTTACGGCCATGAATCCCAATTATCAACAAAGATCCTCACACACTCAAATGTCATATCAAAATAGAATAAAAAATAAAATATTACTAAGTGCAACTATAAAAAATGTTTTATTAAAATAGTTTAAAATTGATAGATTCAGATATGTTCATTCAATTCAGATTCAATTCAGATTCAGACATTTCTGGCAACTTCGAGTGAAATCCGCCTTGCAGAGAATATTATTGTAGCATGTGTTTCTAGAAGATATTGTACGAGTCTCAACCCTAGTTAGCCGAGGTAAAAAATTGCAATTCATAAAATGTAAACACAAATACAGCGGAAAAAAGTATAAAGAATATAAAGATTAGTAATTTTTTTGCCTATAAATAAAATAAAAATAAACCTTTAATTGATAAACCATGAAATCTAGCGGAGCTCACTGCTTAAACAAATTAACGCCCTGAACAAGGCTTTCACTTGAAAAAAGAATGCAGGATCCACTACATGACTTATTTTTTTCTTCCTTGGCACATATCTGTTTATAGCACTCAGGCAGCGTTTCGCCACAATTACGTTTCACGACACTTTTCTTCATCAAGGAATGGATTTCACGACAGCAGCTAGCAAAATGTAAGAAATGTGTTATTTTATCAGTCTAAAAAATTCCTTAAAGGTAATGGTTGTTTAAAGGTAATGATGATGCTGTTCATTTGTAAACAGAGTAACATGCAGTTAATGGCAAAAATTAATACACTGCTAAATTTCAATACAATTTCTGCAGTCTTACGAGTGGAATTTTTGGTTAGTAATAAATCCAAGTTTATAATTCCATTAAAGATTGTGTTAATGTCTCTAATTTACAGCTTGTGTTACGTTAAGAAACAGAATTCATTAGCAGTATTGAAATAATGAAAAGAAAGTTAATTGAATGCGTTAATGTTTAAAGATATCATTTTGAAGAAAATGAAGTATATCGCTTGTAACCTTAAATAAAGAAATATGTTAAATATTTCTCTGTCTTTGCTTCTACAATTATTATTAGCATAAGTGTTTAAAATAATTACTTTAAACATATAACATTGCTATCGTTCATAATCAAAGACATAAATACACTCAATAATTGCTTAAAGAATACATGACATGTCACCATTGTAAAATGTACAAAGATTAGCGTATATTAAAATTAGCTCCGATGTATATATATATATGTGTGTGATCAGCGCATATTTATGTTAAATGATCAAATCCAGTAGCTGAGATAAAAAGTAATATCAGATCGCGAATTCATCAGGTGCAAACGCTTATTTTCACTTAATAAAATTGCATTCTCTTGCCATCAGAAAATTCGTAACATAACCACAAACTTTTCGCACATAGCTTGTACCTATATTTATTTTATGCAAAAGCAATTATTTAAAATCACGTAGAGTAATAATAAAATAAAGTCATTGCATATTTTTATTAATATATGAATTAGAATAACTTGCGTTAGGGGAACAATGATATTCACTTTAAAAGATAAATATCTGAATATGTAAGTCATTAAACAAAGATATGTGAATTCAGAATATTCTGTATTAGTGAAAAAAACTGCTTTGACTTCTCAAAAAACAATGGAAGATGGAAATTGTAAATTGCTTCGATAGCTGAACATCTGTTTTCTGCTGAACATGAACATGATATGAATTCAAGGGCTTATACATATGCAAACCAAGATTTGTCTTTTCTGTAAATAAAAATCTTATCGTTTATTAGTTCCAACATAGAATTCTACTTCTAGTGCTACAGTATTATGCTGAGAGAAGACAGCAAAGATTACAAGCTGATCTCTTGGAATGAAACTTCGGTTAAAATATCATATTAGTGAGGGTCTTCAAATTGTATTTTATACAGCTTAAAATATACAGTAATACATTTTAGGCCTGGTACAAATGCACCTGTCTTTATACAAATTTCGTTTCCATTCAGGAATATTACGATATTAGATTTATTAAAGTATAACAAAATTATATCTGATGACATAGTTTCACCTTTCTGGTTTTGAAATTGACGGAATTAATTTGTTATTTGTGCAATCATTTCTATACTATATTTCAAATAAGACTGCAAACAACGAGAACTCGTATAAAATTATGCTCTGTCAAATCAGAGTTTGTAGGCTAATTTGAAAAAATAATATAACATGTATTATATATATATAGTATCTTTTATTTTTGTAAAAACTTATACTATTCAAATACTCCAGATTTCTATTAATATATTTCTTCAACTGTTCCTAAAGTAGACCACATTAAACCATATACGAAATATTTTTACATCTATGAAGAAACGAATTACCTTTCCTGTTGGTGTTTTACAATTTCTCAATTCTGGTTCATAACAATTTTTAGGTTTCAGTAACAGTTTTGTTATTTGTATATTTATTATTCGTCTATATCTTATTTCTTGTTTTCTTCAAAGTCTTTATTAATGCAAGAAATATGTTTTCTTTGAAAAGGCAAAAGAAAAACGAAAAATTAATAATCGCAATTGTTTCAAGAAATAAATAGCAGATTTTTTATTTATTTGTGTACAGACCGAGTCATATCAGTGGCTTAAAGTGAGTGGAAAAGTTGAGAGTTGATGAAACGATGAATTTCATAGATATAGGCGATTGTATTTGTCAGTCACTTGTTAATCAATCGATTGTTTCATAGATCAAACACATTTAGGTTTATATTTGTGAAAACAGATTTTGAAATTTTATTTCTATTGTTTATAATTTATAGAAGTATTAGTCTAAAAATATCTGTACATATTAATGAACGTTGAAATGCGATTTGAATGAAATATTTTGTTAAGGTCAGCTTTTGATGTGAAACGGTATTTTTAAATATCTTTTTTAAGAGAAACAAAAGTCATAGACACTTTTAAATTCACAGAATTGTACATTTAAAAGGTATTTAACCAATATTACGCTGTAAAGTATGCTAATGCCAATGGGTACATAGGAAAAATTGCCTTGAGCAGGGTGGGATCCGACGATGATATTAGTAGGTCGTGGGCTCTAACCCACACAATTCAAGATAACTTTTCTTCTGTACCCATTGTCATCAGCATATTTAATGGCAAAATTGTGGTTAAATACCTTTTAACAAAAGACAATAAATGTTTATTTTAAAATATTGTACAACACTGGTTCAGAACGATGTATCTAAATTATAATAACTAAGTATATGCCAGGATATGGACAAAAATAAAGAGAGCATAGCAAGTGAAAGAATAGAACTGGAAAAAAAGTAAAATTTGTTTCCACTGCACTAAACATTTTCTATACTTTTTTAGAGGCCTATGATAATTTCTTGAAAGTTTTGTGAAATATGAATAATTTTTATAATATTTTGCCTCCACTGATAACGTACAAAAATACATAAAGCCTTAAACAGCAATATTTTATATACTCCCAAATCACAGCACTTAAGTCCTGTGTACAGTCATATGAAAATCACAAACAGTATCATGTAATTTTCTTTAAATTATGGAAATGATAACTAATACAAAAAGAAACAAAACAATTTTTCCTGTTCCGTTATTTTCTGATTTCTCTGCTGAATTGTATTCTCCTTTTTAACATAACTTGCTTTCAAAGTAAGGCAGAAAGAGAAACATGTATTACCTTCATGCAAAAGTTATGACAAGATTTAAGTATTTAATATTTTTAACGACCATGGAAACTGATCTTATTTGAAAGTCGAATCTCTGAAGTTATGTTTTGATTTTGAATAAGAATTTGCAGATTCGTTCCGAAATTAATTTCCAATTTGTGGAATGAAAAGCTATTGTTATTTGCCTCTCCTTAACGTTTTCTGTTTAATGTTATAAAAGCAACACAATATAATTGAAACTTGTAGACTTATAAAACCTTAAAATATATATAAGAAATATTGCATTATTATGTTACTTGTATAGGAATTAGTAGCTTCCAATATGAAAGTAGTTTATTGTAGTTTATCATTTCAATATTTGCTGCTTCTTTTAGAAATAATTATATTGCACGAACAAAGGAACTATGTCAAAATACCAATATTTTTACCCGAAGTTCCTGAGCGCATCCATATACTAAATGAGGCTACCTTCTTTAAATACATCAGTATAAAATAGAAGCTCGACTTTAGGGTTATTCTGCAGTATATTCACAGGAAATTATTTGTTCTTTATTTTTAATATTCATTAAGCACTTTGGGAAAGACAATGAGGACGACATGTGAAAGGGGATATACAATGGACTTTCATCTAAGGCAGAAATATCAAGGTATCTTGGGAGACAGAGACATTTTTGTATGCGTCTTTCTTATTCTTCTGAAAATTAATCCTTACACTCCATCATCATCTAAAATATTGAAAGGAGTAAAAATGGAAGAATATTGTTTTAAAGCAGTTGCTCGCATATGATTTTGTATCAATCTTTATTAATTCGACCAAAATTTGCGCCTTCGAAGAGGTTTGCTTTTTTTATATTTCAGCAACATTCGAGGTGATTGCTTTAAATTTATCTTTACTTTCTAATTTTATTCTATATAACTGGAAAGAATGATCCATGGAAAATGTTTTAACTAGGAAAGAATTGTTGCAAAGTCAATAATAATCCCCCATGCATTATACGACATTTGTTTTTGTTCCTAGAAAATCACTATCATGTCTTTCACACACTACATGCTTATTTGTTTGTCACATCATCATACATGTTGCTACAAAGTTGTTATTTTTTTTTTACAGTGGCAGGGTTCGCGTTTTCAATAGCCAAGCAAAGGATTTCCTATTTTGTGTTGAGGAAGTGGCTTTCCTACTAAAAAAGGTAGCCGCTCTTTATCTACGCCAATTAGTACTGAGAAATTACGAACGCTTCCATTACGCTGACCATAGTTATTTTATTAGAATTCCTATTTTCATATTCTGTCTGAGCAATATATAATTCCAATGACATCAGCATATAATATAGCAAGTCACTAAGATATATAAACATTAACTTCAGATTTTTCTGAAACCAAGAAGTCTTTCAAGGTTTAGAAATTAAAAATGAAATAACACATTCATAAACAATTTTAAAATTACTCGTGAACGGCAAATGCAGAAGCATTGAATCAATTTATCAATTTTAAAATTACTCGTGAACGGCAAATGCAGAAGCATTGAATCAATTTATCAATTTTAAAATTACTCGTGAACGGCAAATGCAGAAGCATTGAATCAATTTATCACTTTGAAAATATACACTCGTATGTATACAGCAAAGCAGTAAGGTAAATTCATAACCAGGGGAATATCTGGCGAATGCATAGTGCTATAGGGAATAATAATAAGGGATACACCAAAGAAACTGGGAGTGGGCAGGAGGTCAAATATGATTGCAGCTCCCAAGGTAGCACATTTAAAAAGTTTCCAGCCCTGACATAAACTTATGACTGCAAGCGTAACAAAAACAGGAAGAAAAAATATTGAAAGCAAAGGACGAAGTAATTGCGATTTTTCATGACGTGAAGATTCAAATTCTGCTGATTTTTTGCATATGCCATTCTTGCTTTCTCTGTCTCTTGCAAGTCAAATAAGTTACGTGTACATTAAAAGTATTGGACGACACCAATCATTGAATACATTGGTTAGACGAATACTGTTAAATATGTCTACATAACATCACACTTGTGTACTCAAATACTGAATCGTGTTGTAGGGGCATCTTATGTAGAGAATGAAGTTGTAATTACCGCACCAAAGCGAAACATATTCGTAGAAGGTTTACCTCAGTTTAAATTTACGTGAAAAATTTGCGCGAAATCACACGTAACGTTTACGTGAAAAAGAATGAACATCAAATCGGCTACATACAGGTCAGTCATGCTGTAAATACTAAGTGCTTGTTGTATAGTATACTTTGAGTTCTGAGCATCGTGTACCACAACGCCATTCTTAGAGTTCTGAGCATCGTGTACCACAAAGCCATTCTTAGAGTTCTGAGCATCGTGTACCACAACGCCATTCTTAGAGTTCTGAGCATCGTGTACCACAACGCCATCCATCTGTAATGCTATGTTTAACAGCAGTGCCCGTACACGCGATGACAAAATTGGCGTTACTCTTTACTGAACACGTTGGAAGATGATCCATCAGTCTTTCTCCAATACAGTGGAATAACCAAATGTATATATAGTGGTGTATTAACGAAATCTAATAACACTATTGAGCAGTGGACACTATACAAGGACAACTAACATCATCATCAGGTGCAGTGGTCGACCAATGTGTGCTTACGCATTTCAGACATCGAGATGTTAGGTCCTCTTCACCGGGAACATCTAAATGGAGGGATATTAATTGTCCATATTGAGAACTACTGTAGACAACTGTCAGTAGAACGTGTCTCTGCAATATTTGGGTTCAATGTACCAGAACGAATGGTTCCATTCCTAAGATCCGTATACTTCGCCAATGATGGGCCATGATTTTTCAAGTGGCAGCAGTTACGACACAATGAATAACATTGATGAGAAAATGGCATAATTTCGAGGACACTTAGGTCGCTTGACTTAACACCATTGAATGTTTTCATGTGGGGCTGCTCCAGATCCTCATAGAATACAACACACAATACCTCGAACGGCGAACAACTTGAGCTTGTCACGTCATTGATGCTAATATACTATATGTCATTCGAGGAAACGCAGTTTGCATAATCTCAAAGCTTTATATCGCAGAGTTTAAGTCTTCAAGTCCAAATTCCATCCATCATAGAGAGTCGTCTATGATGAACGGATTTGCCACTTCATTCATAATCTCAGTAAACACATTTTTTAGCTTTCTGTTGTTTCTCAGATGTTTAAATCCTGTTTGGATTTGATGAGCATTATTTCTCATTAAATATAATTAATAATAAGGCTTTTTTATTGAATGTTTAGTTGTTATCTGTCACAGTTTTCAAGTTGGTATTCGCAACTTTTAAAATACACCATCAGGGGCATTGCATGTGTGTCAGACTTACTGACATCTCCTGTTTTCTATTTGCACTCATCATTATTATTATTTGTATCTTTGTCTTTGATACAATTCATATTTCCTCTGGTTATGGACTTTCCTTACCACCCTTTAAATATATATATATATATACAAGCACATTTATATATTAAAGGTGTACTGAACTTTCAGCCAAATATCGATGTTTCATCTGTTCGACCTCTAGTCAAACTGTTCGATTTGTCAGAAGGTAGATTTCGAGTTTGGAGGAATACATATTTTGCGTTGGGCTAAATTATTAAGTTTCACCATATATGACTGGAATTCAAGCCGAATCTTTACTACTTGAATTTATTTCATCTACAGAGAGAGTGACATTGTTAGTTTGAGAAAAATAAGCAAATTATTCATAATATTCATTTTTTCCTGCAAAACCAACGGTTTGCTTTAAACAAAAAGGCAACAGAAGCAAAATGTATTGACTCGAGTGTATGTTCATCATTTTAGACCAATTCAACATTCTGATTATTTTCAAACCTCAAACAAGGAGGATGGTTCATTCGGTGAAATGAGGGAATCCCCATTACACAGAGCGAGTAGTTTCATGGTACATTGTTATTTGTATATCTGTAATCTGATATATTGCTATCTATATATCTGTAAATAGTAGCTAGGTAGTCACTGGAAGGAGAGCTATGCGCCAATCCCCTGTGATGATGCATATAACCGGCCAGGCCTAGCACCTAATGCCCGACCCAGCTATCTCATGGTACAGGCCGTTAGTACCTTTCAAAAGAGATACTCTCTTGTGGGCGCGAACAGAAGCGGTGGGCTGCCAGATTAGTGTGGCCTGCTGATCTAGACACTTATGGCTACTTTTCTTTTTTCTACCCTGTTGAAGAGTAGCCATTACATAGGGTCCTGGTATTGACCATATATACTGGATCAGACTGGAATAAGAATTGATTTATGGATCTTGAATATGCTGCACTTGTGGGCTTCTATGGAGATAAAGTCTTCCGCTGTGTTTTTTGTTTCTTTGTGGATTGACAGCCCCAAGTGAATAGACTCATATGATATGTTTTATCAGCTGGCGGATAAACCTGAGCAGAGGTCATCGCAGGCAGCTGAACTCTTGTTTCTGTGGGGACTTTCATTCGGGCAGTTGATGAGACTGGTAGTAGAGTAGGTTTGATTATAAACAGAGAGACAGACTAAATTGATGAAAATTGGTCAGGCAGGCTGTGATTCAGTTAATCTGAATGGTTGCAGTCTTGAGCAGGTGTCACAGTTTAATTATCTTGGGAGCTATGTAACAGATAATGGTGATGTGCGGCATGAGATTAACAAACGAATAGGGATTGCTGCCGGGACTTTTAAGAATCTATGGAGAGTGTGGAGAAATAGGTGTATACACCTAAGGACTAAAATTAGACTGTGTAATAGTTTGGTTCTTTCTAGGGTTAGTTATGGCAGTGAAACTTGGATACTTTGTAAACAAGATAATAGGAAACTAGATGCTTTTGATTCCAGATGCTTACGCAGTATCTTGGGTATTATGTGATTCAACTTTGTAACTAATGATGAGGTTAGGCAAAAGAGTTTGCAACCTCCTTTTAAGCAGCATGTTGTGCAGAGAGTGACTCCGTTGTTTTGGCCATGTTGCCCGTATGAATAATTATAAATTGGTGAATAGGGTTATGAACAGTGTGCCTAAAGTCCTTAGAAAGAGGGGGGGGGATCTAGAATGCGGTGGACAGACAGTGTCAAACAGGACTTTGTTAGAATTGGTGTGCAGTAGCCAGATGTAGCAGATGTAGCTAAGGACAGATGTGCTTGGAGAACTAAACTGCATGGTCTTGTTGGACCCGAAGCCCATGGCTGCTTAAGGTTGATGATGATGATGATAAATATTGCTACATCAAAGCTGTGTAATAATTAAATTAAAAAACTTCTCCCGTAGGAAGATTGTGGTGCTGAATTCAAAATTAAAAGGTGCTTGGTGAGCAGGCTGATTTGAACAATTTAGATTATTATAAATCTTTGAGAGACAATTGAGGAACAAGAAGATGAGATAAATTTTGAAAGTTCAGTTTTAACTGTTGAGCTAGGGTGTAGAGTCTGAAGATATCATGAATATATATACTGCATATAAAGTGTATAAATATATATAATAAAAATAACAGCTATCAATGTTGTTTTGAAAGCAAGTGAAAGATAAATAAATCTGTGCTAATTTAATACACAGTAAAGTATTACCTGCCTAGAAATATTGTTTCTTATTGAATTGTTGTTTTGTGATAGAGCCCTATCTCTAAATTGTAGGATTTGTAAAAGTTGAGGTTTAGACAAGGAATGAAAGTTCGTCGCGTCAAGTCTTATCATGCAGGCATGGTTTGAAACTGTACCTACATGATACGATTTCTTATATCACATTGCAAATTTTTGTAAAGAGTAGCATTACGTCTATGTTTACAGTTGTGAATTAACGATTTTCTTGTTATTCGCAAAACCCTGCATTGGAAATAGATTTGTTCTTACCATACAGCTACCGCTTAGTTCAGAAAAAATATGTCTAGTTCGGAATGATAAGATTTGCATAAAATTGTATCTATCCTACGAGTCAATTTCATTTCATTAGCATTCTTTAAAGTTCGTATACAATTCATTTCTTTTTAAAGTAATTCATTTCTTAATATTTTATTTCATCTTTTATACGAAATTTTGTCCTCACAAATTCGTATTTCAATTTGCATCGTAAATGCATTAAATAAATTATAATTCTGCAAATTAGGCCATTGCTAATTAAAATAATATTCTTCACCAAAAGACACCGAACATCAAAGTTTTTCTTTTTTTAACTGAGCAATGGTTTCGACGCGTTTAGAGTAATATGAACCTTACCGCGAAATGACCAGAATTGAATACTCTTTATTTTCATAAATATGAAATGAATCCTTCATATTGTTAACAATTTCTGTTTATCATAAACAATTTGTTTTAATCTGAAAATAGACACTTGTTACAGATATATGTTTTTCTTGTCATTTAAATGCAAATTTGTTATTGAAAATGGAGCTCTGTGACCATATGCCTTTCTAACAGTGGTGGTCACTGAAATACAGTTCATTCGTTACATTATTCCAATTTATCTGTGGATTAAAGTTCAACCTAATTGTCTGAAGATCAGTGATCGAAACTTTAAACTGTTTCAAGTCTAATATCAATTGCCAAACTGCCAGCCTATCTGTTATTTGGCTAAATATACATGGTCCGAATTTGAAGATCAAACTTCTAGCTTGTCCGGTATTCGGCCGAAAGTCAGTTGTTTAAACTCGAAGGCAGAACTTTGAACTTTCTGGTAATTAGCCGAACGACACGTTTTAGCCATTTGGTACTCGCCGAACGTCAATACGAGAAAGTTCTGTCATTTTCGGTACAGCTTTGAATGTAAATATATAAATCTATGTAGAAAAATCGATTTCTTTTTTTAGAAACGTTTATACAAGTTGCCCAAAAGAAAAGAAACCACTCATTAATTAGAAATAAGCAAGACATTTCATTTGTTAGTATCAAATTCTACAGGTGATTTTTACAATAGGTGATGGCGTATTAGGTGGAATATATGGAGGAACAAAATCGACTCTAAATAATATGGTTCTGTAAATGATATATGAGCAAGACTAATAGTTTTACTTCAGATTTGATAATTAGTATTATGGTAATGACAACAAGTAAGTTATGAATACAATATGAATACAATTGATTAGCATGCAATATTCCATCTCTTGCGATCCACAACTTAATCAAAGAAGTTCTACATTTTAAGACTTTTTCATAAGAAAATTGCCTGAATTTTTTCTCTTTATACATTGCTAAGTTCATCTCGAATGCGATTATAAACGTTTTGTATTAATTCCGCCTTTCTTCGCAGCGTAACATTTATTCATTTCTGCTTCCTAGCAGTTTACATTACTCATTACCCAAACAGGGTAAACCTTTGGGCATCTCATTTTTCCCATTTAGGCATTGTTTTTCACATCTTCTTTTCGTTACAATCTGATCTATCTCTACCTTTCTCGGCCTACGATCATCTGAGGAGTAGTCAATTGATTTTCTTTGCAGTTGCCACTTATTCATTTCATAAAAAGGAATTTCAATTTTGCACCATAAAATTTTCACAAATTTCCTTAAACAATCGGTGATAGTAACATACAAGCGTTTATCAAAATAATGAAAACACCGACGTCGACTGGAGTGCACGCAATGAACCGTATGATATCACAGGGACGACGTCACCCGCAATGTGAGGTATATAAAGGGGAGAAGTACGACGTCGGCTTAAAACGTAGCAGTACCACAGGCGTAGGTGAAACAGCTGTTGTGGTGTAGTTGTCCACAATGTCAGATTTCAGTGGCCTCCAAAAAGGCATGATCATTGGGGGCACGTCTTGTAGAAGCTTTAGTAATCGAGGAATACGATACGAGGAAGTGTATCGACGATTATGACTACCTATCAAAAAACACAGGGCGTTGCCTCCAAATGTGGAAATTGTGGACGCCATACGTAGTTGTCAGATAGGGATAGGCGAACGTTGGTAACGGTTTGTACAACGGAAGCCCAAGATCACGGCACTGCAAATAGCTGCGGAGTTGAACACCAGTTGGAATGATCCCGTTCCCGTCATAACAGGTCGTCGGGAACTTCATCGCGCCGGTATTTATGGCCGTGCTGCAAGCCGCAAACCTCTGATTACCAACATCAGTGCAATAAAACGTGTAAGGTGGTGTAAAGCACATAAAAACTGGGATGCTAAAAGACTGGCAATGTGTATTCTGGTCGGATGAATCGTACTACACTATGTTTCCCATCACTGGTAGAGTGTACATCTGGCGAAAACCTGCAGAAGTATACCACCCTGAATGTTTCTTTTCGACTGTGAAACGTGGAGGTGGATCCCTGATGCTGTGGGGTGCCATATCATGGTATTCCTTAGATCCATCAGTTATTCTGCATGGACGTGTCACATCCGCAAGTTGCGAATCCATTGTCGGGGACCACCTGCACCCAATGCTGTGAAAATTGTTCCCTAATGATAATGCACCCGTCCATTGTGCGAAATGTGTCAAGTTGTGGTTTGCAGAGCATGAGGATGAGGAACAACAGCTACTCTGGCCACCTCAATCTCCAGACCTCAATATTATTGAACATTTGTGAGAATATCTGGAGCGCAAAGTCAGATTACACTTTCCACCTCCAGCATCACTGGCACAGTTGGGCCATATATCACAGGAAGAATGGTCCCACATTCCATTGCACGACTTGCATAAGTCTATTCCATGTCGAATTGCGTCTGTTCTGAACTCCCGAGGTGGGTCTACAGCTTATTAAAAAAATGTTCTCACATACAGTACTTGTTTCCATTATTTTGATAAACCCGTATACGTTCACTTAAAATATCTAACTTACAACGACCATCATCATTTCATCATTATTCACGTGCCATTCTAGATTTCTTCATTCAATGGAAGACGAATCCCATTCTCTAGAATAGAAAATCAATCTACTAGGTACAAAATAATAAACGAAATCTCTGTCTATGGAGAAATATTTTCTATGGACAAAGGACCAAGGTAGCTCATAAAGTTCGAAAATGAAATGACCTCTCAAGTAACCGCGGTAATGGAGGAATGACGGTAACGGATTACACAAAGTCACGGATAAGAAACAGTCAAAACGTTGCACAAAATGAATTGATGTAAACTTATTTAATTAAAATTACATCAACTATATAGGAAAACATTTATCCTTGATATCAGGAATTATTTTCCTTTATAACTTATATATCGTGAAATTATATTATACTTATTAGACACGAAAAGGAGAAGAAAAGATTATAATCTTACTCCTCGGATAGAATTTTGTCTATTTCTAACAAAAATGAGGGACTTGTAACGTTACGTCTCATATTCAGTTTTCAGAAATCATTTTTGAGCTGTGTTA
Organism: Ryuthela nishihirai; assembly: GCA_038380435.1. NCBI lineage: Eukaryota > Metazoa > Arthropoda > Arachnida > Araneae > Heptathelidae > Ryuthela > Ryuthela nishihirai. The sequence continues at coordinate 15,188,579 of JAWZYU010000001.1, read as the reverse complement.
AGTTTTAACCCAGTGAAGTAAGAAAAGGGAGGATATTGGGTGTTTAAACCCTCTCTTTTCGGAATATTGTTTCTTTAAAAATATATTTTTTTACCCTGAATCGATCTGCATGCCACAGAGATCTGACAGAAGCCTATCGATATAATAAGCAACAGAGAAATTCTGTGCGAAAAGCGAGACCTCATTTAAAAAGAAACACAAGAAAAAAATGCCTTATTCCTGACTAAACCTGGCTTCCTTTGATCCGCATCAAAGCTCTTAACTTACTTAATCCCTTGATCCGCATCAAAGCTCTTAACTTACTCGGCAATGGCGGACTCTCACCTTTTGATGCCCTTAGCTATGGAAAATTTAAGAGGTCTTAAGCTATAGCAAATTTCAAATGCCTTAAGCTACGACAAGTTTAACTGACCTGGGCGCCTCGGTGGCTCATCTCGTTGAGCCAAGGTCATCGGATATGGTATCGCGTTGGCTCAAAGTGACAATGCTGCTGCCGAGGTCTGGGTTCGAATCCCGGGCATGGTTTTTTTGTTCTGTCTTATACGAAATTGTCCCACAGGAATATGAATAGTTCACTTATTGGCATATCAAATAACTATGTTTTCAAATTGGGACGTAATGTGAATATTAGCTATAAGTGGGGGTGGGGGTGGAGGTAGCTCAGTAGGTAGCGCACCAGGCTCGTAATCTATAGTTCCCAGGGTCGAGTCCTAGCTGGATCAGCATTGAGATTTATCTCCGCAAAATTCCCCGCCTTGCCCACGGTCAGTAGGGGGCACCGATGGGCTTGGAAAGGTCGCCGTCCGTCGGATGAGACGTTAAGCCGTGGCGCCGTGTGTGGGAGAGCCATACCCTACGCACGTTAAAGAATACGCTAGATGGCCTTAACCGGAGGCTACCATCTGTTTCCCAACAGCTGTTCCAGTGAGTCTTCTCCCCCAACCTTCTCTGAGCCTTTGGAGTTCGTGTGCCTTGGCCATTTAGGCCATTGTGTGGAAAAAACTGCCGCTCAGAGATAAAACAACTCAACTCTTAGCTATAAGTCAAAATTTAAAAATGGGCCCTAAAAATTAGCAAGTCGAAATATATTTTATTATTCAGATTGAAGGGAAGATTACAAAATAAGCATGAAACTGATGTGAAAGTATTGCACTAGAATTGATATACAGAATATTCTCTCTTATCCGGTCTCATCTCAACTGCCATCATCTTTAACAGGTCGTTCCAAAAAGCGAAAGCAAGTCGACTCTTGTTTTGTTTATAGTAGAGTACATATTTGCTTCAGTTCCTCTTTGTGAATATTGCAGTGTGCAGTGTACTGTGCGTATAGAGGAGTGTGTGTTGTGATCTATTAATCATTGTGTGGTACAAAATGAGTGGGTGCAAGTGAAGAAAAAGAAAGAAGTGAGTAAACGTAAGCAAACATAAGTGAAGAAGAGAGGTACTGGTTACGACGGAGATGAAATTAAATGCGTTAGAACGTATTGATAAAGGTGATCCAGTAAATCATATTTGTGATGAATTAGGTGTTGGTAAAAGCACGGTAAATGACTGGAGATGGAATAGAAAATCTTTACAAGATTTTTGCACTCAAGTCGAGTCTAAAAAACGCTTTCTTCTCGGTGCACTCTTAAAAAAACCGTAAAATGAAATTGTCGATGATGCACTTTGTTATCGTTCATGCAAGAGCGTCGAAAAGGAAGTCCAATCAGTGGGCCAATCTTGAAAGAAAAAGCATTAATCCTTCATTCTAAAATCGATAATGGGATGGATTTTTCAGCAAGCGACGGATGACTTTCTCGCTGGAAAAAATGGCATCGTGTTCATTACCTCGATGTTTGTGGTGAAAAATTATCAGCTGATACTTTAGCAGCAAAGGAATTTTCAGAAAAAAATTTAGTGCTTATTGGAGAAGAAGGCCTATCCGCAGAACCGATCTACAATGTAGAATGAGACTGGGCTAAATTTTAAACTTCTTCCAACGAAAACGTTTGTGACAGCGCAAGAAACCTCAGCATCAGGATTTAAAACAAAGAAAGAAAAATCACTATGACTATGTGTAAAAATGCTGCAGGTACGCACGAACTTCCTCTTTTTGTAACTGGAAAATCAGCAAAACCCGCAGCATTCAAGCATTTAAATTTAGCTGCTCTGCCAGTTTACTACAAAGCTTAAAAGTCTGCTTTGAGAGGCTCGTATTTGTTTAAAAAGTGGTTCTTTACAGAATTTGTTCCAAAAGTAAAAAAAACACTTGACAAGTCTTAAAATGCCTGTATAGGCCCTACTCGTTTTCGACAATGCCCCAACACACCGAAGAGAACTCATTTTTGACAACATAAAAGCAATGTTTTTGCCACTTAATGTAACATCTTTAGTGCAGCCAATGGATCAAGGCGTGCTTGTAAGTTTAAAAACGCGATACAGGAGAAAGCTTCCTTTAGAAATTCTACAGCGAACCGAAAATGACGGAATAGGACTTTTAAATGCTTTGAAAACAATGAATATCAGGGATGTGATCTACATGTTGGCAAGCGCTTCTGTGAAAAGCCTCGTACAACGTTTGTGAAGTCATGGAGAAAACTTTGGCCCGAAGTTCAAAAACTCTGTAGAAAGTACCAAAGACGACAACATGAAAGTATCGAATGAGCCTGCTCCTGCCGAAGATATGACGGACAATGACAATATTTTGCTGCTTAATGACTTTAAACTGCTGCCTGGATGTGACACACTAGAAGAAGGTGACATTGAAAAAAATATTAAAAGGTGATGAACAGTTGTAAAATGAAACACTGAATGATGACGAAATTATCAATGCAGTCTTCCAAGAAGGGAACGGAGAAGAAGCGGAGAGTGAGGAAGAAGAGGCAGAAGGGAAGTTAGCCATATTAGGAAAAATAGCTTTTGATATTGCAGTAAGATACATTGAACAACAACAGGCCTCATCTGCGATTGATGTGATGTTTATTAAAAAATGGCAAGACTTTGCAGATAAAAAAGTGTTAAGTTCAAAGAAAATCACGGACTTTTTCAAGTGAGTGTGAGTAAATTGTTAATATTTTACAAGAAATCATTAATTAAAATACTGTACAGTTAGTATTTTTGTCACTTGCCGTTTTTATTTATTTTCTGATAAAATTTTCGGATTAACCGGCCTTTCGTTCATCCAACCAGGAGTCCGGTCCCGTAAGGGCCGGATAAGAGGGAGTCTATTGTACAATGATCACTGTTAAAGCTAAGATGAACAGTATTTACACAATAGAGTAATTTAAATGCAAGTTTTTGCCTGATATAATAAAACTTAAAATACAATTTTTTTTGAGGCGTCTTGTGTAGTGAGGTCTTAAGCTGTAGCTTAGTTAGTTTATACGGAAGTCCGGCCCTGCTACTCGGCCACCAGAACTGAAAACCACACGCCTGTGAGTAAACTTCCTTTAACGAAACTGCAGGATATTTTAGAGAGTTTGAAACTCATTTTAACACCATTAGAAGAGGGTACAGCAATTCTCCACGATAGAGGAGATAGAGGCCAGATACAAAGGATGACAATGACATCGGAAGGTCATATATATATCTATCGAACACTCTCAGGCAGACAGAAAACATTGAAGATATCATTCATTCATCAAATTAAATTAACAAAAAGGATAAGAAAATTTTCCTACCCACTCCCCCTCTTATTCCATAAATCAGGCCTACGATACTAGTTTAATGTACAAAGTTTGCAAATTTGATAGTAAAAATAAAAGTTAAACAGCATTTTCCATCCACGTGAACAATCTGGAAATGAACTGTTTTGAGAACTTTTTTTTCGAAGCAGTAGCATTGAAATTTTTTAGCATTTCATATTTTTTTTCGTAGCATTTCACACAAAGCCAATGATTTTAAGCTTTTACCTAAAATTTTCTTTATTTACTATCGGGACAGAAGGCTCAAAAGGCCTAACATTCCAGCATCAGTGACTTAACAAAACGATAAAGCTAGAAAGTGTCTACCTTTAAATTAGTGCAAGGTTAGCTCTGAACTATTCAATGAAATTTTACCACCTTAATTACTTTACGATTGTTTTAAATATCACTTTATCAAATATATTTTGATAAAACATTTATACGCCATCACGCCATTTCCTAGAAAACTAGAACGAAAATTACAAATATAGAATTTTAGTGCTGTCTCTAATAAAATAAATTTCTGTTGGTGAAATGTTTGCTTTTGGGCAATATCTACTCTTTACTGTTTACATTAGTTGCAATCCTTTCCATCAAACTTATAAATATTTCGCAACATTTAAGTGACGAACACAAAATACACCCCTTATCAGTCCTTCACCTTGTCTTTATCATTAGAAATCGGAGCTTGCAATCTGATGACACCTCAAGACTCTATCGTACTTGACAGAATTAATGTCTTTACAATATCATTACGAATTAAAATTTCTAGATGTCTCTAGAAATAAAGATGAGCTATTATCATCCGTAAGAAGAAAAGCAATGCTGCAATCTAGCTAACATTAAAAAATACTAATAGCCTACATTATCTATTTCCATTGTAATAATATTTCTTGACACAGTCCATCAGATTTACAAAGCTGCAAAACTTTCTGCCGTTGAGGAGCTTTATAAAGTTTACAGTTCTGTCAGTAATCGACTATATCGATTAGCATTAATATATCAAAACTGATATATATATATATATAAATACTCCAAATTACCAAATGTAAGTATCTAATATGAACACTGTTGAAGTTTTCACTCGTTATGTTCGATTAAATAGGATATACCTAAGTCTATTTTTGAGATAAATCATATCTATGACACTTATATTGACGTCTGTCACTATGTAGCGATAAATGCTATTGAAATCCATTATTAAATACCTAAAAAAAATCCTAAAGTTAGTAGAGATTTTACACCATTAAAACCATCAAATTATCCTTTAAACCTTTGGTCAGAGGTCAGATTTCGCTGAAATCTTTACTCTGCTGGCTGATACACAGTTTGAAGCTCATGTTTCGAGAACTATATCACAAGAAATTCAAATGAATAATGCTACGGTGCTGGTGACTCATATCTGTGTTAATTTTAAAAATCCTATACCTCTTTTCTATAAACATGGTATTACCATTAAAACTGCAGATCTTTCTTCTGTTCCCATAAACACTTTGTCATAGATTTTATCAGTGGGAAAATTTTTTTTATCACTCAAGTGAGTGAACTGCCATTCGCAAATTCTATTTACATATTTTGAATATTCTATGGCTACTGCAAGTGTATAATACTTTTGGTAATATGGTGTACATATCATGTAATACTTTTTCATTGATCTCTTGATTTTGAATTCTACATCACTTCTCTAAAACATATTTTGAGAATGAAAATGCAAAATCAACAAATCCGCGAGAGATTTAATTACTAAACAATATTTAAACTTACATTTACCTTTATTTACTACTAAAAATTGATTATGTTGTAGAAGTTTATAATTCCGATTATAGCTACCACGAGAAGCAAAAGTTTAAGAAATAATACAGCCTAACAAATATTTTATAATAGAATTCAACGTAAGAATATTCTTTTAGTGTTTGTATATTCAGGCAGATGACATAACTTGAGAGGGCGACACGTTTTGGTTCACGTGTGTCATCATTGGCGAATAAGGCATGTTGATGAGCACATACATTTTAAAGGACAGGGTGGGTGAAGGCTGGACATTAGTCCACACAAATATGATAACAGTACGTATGAATTTCTTGTGAATCATAATATACAGCCATTGTTCGTACACAATTATATGTGTATATTTACCATTACATATTTGTACCTTGGGCTATATCTCTCGTACAAACTAAAAGAAAACAAACTACTATACTAAATGTTGACGCGAAAGGAGCCGTTCTTTAGAAGAGAGCCGAAGAAGTTATAATTATTTTTTTTTGTAGTGCGGAGAGATGTAAATTCACTTTCTGATGTCATGTAAAAACAACGTTTAGCAATGTCGCACATCAGAAATATTGTCTCTCTTTCAGGCTCTAAATCTTTTACAAATACCTCTGACAGTGATCCATAACAGTTCAGTTTAACTTATGTTTTTCCAGAGGGAAAAAAAAAAGATATAAGTGCAGTGAGCCATTCGAAACAACAGCGAGACTTGAACAGTTCTGTGGATATATGTCCCTACTAAATGTGCGTAGTGAATCCCTTTCTGTGGTAGAACTTTTGAAGCAGAACAACGCAAACTGGTGACATAAGACGGACGTTGGCTCTCTGACACGATACAGAGTGGACGTTGACCACGTGGTCTAGCAGGTGCCGTTTCGTGGGTTGTCTGTCGATGCAGTGCGTGTCCCAAGGCAGCAGAGAAGAACAGTGGATTTACTCGCCATCTTTGTCATCTCTGAAAAGGTACGTGGTCCAGTACACGAGGTTAAACAAAGCAAACATGAGGGGAAAGAATATGCGCGAGATGACGTCAATCCTCTTGGATCGAGTAGGGAATTTGTTGAGCCACGCCCTACAGAAGTTGGGTTTTGGTGGCTGCATGTGGACCTCGCAGTGACGAAACTTGTCGGCTGCGTTCAAATCTCCATGATGGACAAGAGGCTTCTGGAACAAATCATACAGCGAATTAATACTCTCTGCCAACATTGAAATCACAGTATATCAGAATAATTTAGCATAATAAAGATGAGAGTTAGACAAACCACTATACTATATATATATTAACTATATATGTATATACTACAGGAAATAAAAAATGCAACACTTGCAAGAAGTTATACAAATATGACGAAATTTAGGGAGCCGATAGTTTTTGGGTCTACAGTTCCAACACCCAAGAAGTACGCCAACCAGTGTCACTGAACAACGACTTCGCGCTAGTTGGCGTTCTATCCCTCAGGAGGACATTAGAGAACTGTACAATAGCCTTCCCCACTATGTTCATGAATGCATTGCTTCATGGGGCGGTTCAACATGATACTATTTTTACCGGGTAGGTAAAGTGGCAATTTTTCATGTCGTTTTTTTTATACTGTAACTGTTCTGTGGCCGAGTGGTTAGCGCGCTTCGCTATACTGATCTAAGGGACCTGTGTTCGAGTCCCGGATAAGGCATGGACGTTTGTGTTGTTTTTCTGATTAGGTTCTGCCATCCTCACAGACCTTCTACTGTGGCATATAAACTGACAGGCTCCTGTCAGACCTCTGTGGCAAGCAGCTGCTTGAGGGGGTATTTATTTTTTTTAAATCAATCACACATCTCAGTGTATGCTAGCAGCTGCCTGCGTTTCAATAAAATGGCATTAATCCTTCCATTGTATTGTAATTTTTTTCCTGTAATATATATTAATATTTGTTTGTAGCTGTAACATTTTGATTAGAATCTATAGAAAATAATGTACCCGTACCGTGGCATAGTTATCGACTTTAAATTTTATGTCACTTTTGCTTGTTTAGACAACTGCCATTCAATTAAATTTGCGACAATATCGAAGACTGGTGCGTATCCTCTGATATACCAATAGCTGCAGGCACGTGAGTCGTTGCAATCAGAAACAGATATCCCATCAATAGCTCCGCAATCATCGGTGTATCATCTCAATTAAATTTGGGTCTTACCATTTCTCCCACCCACTCATTTTCCTTATACTGTCAAAACATCACCAAGAAAACCAACCTTGTCGCCTTCATGATTTTGCACTGCTACAAAAAATGCAATAAGCCCACACTTTTCCAGGCATTCTCTATTTTCGTTTTGCCTATTTTGAAATATTCGTCGTCTTTTTGGTCTCCCCGTATGGTCTCTGACACCACTCAAGTTGAACGTCCACTCAAATGGTTTAGTAAGAGACTACCTGGAGTTTCCTACTCAAGCTACGTACAAGGAACGATTAAAAGTTCTCAACATTCACTCCTTGGAATGGAGGAAGTTGTTTCATGATTTAAAAAGCTGTTACAAAATCATTAACAACATCATCTATTTAAATCCAGCCGAGCCTTTAATTCTTGGGCCCTAGCAGAACAAGGAGGCATCCGCTGTGCATTCATATTCCTCATGCTAGAACAAACTGCAAACATCATTCCTTCATAAGCCGAGTTGGTCGTGTCTGAAACTCCCAATCTCTGATCTTGTGATTTCCCCCACCTTTGTGCATTTTTCACATTCGACTGAAACAAATCGATTTATCTAAATTTTTAACATGTTTTAATTTTTATTTAGGTATTGTGTATATATGTGGTCAAAGTGATTATTACAACTTTACAATTGTACCGCTATTTTGCACTCAGCTTACATTTAGAGCCATCTCTTGTATATAGTTCTCTTCTCTGCTGTTAATCACATTGCAAATGATTCGCTGTTTTTTTTTCACATCCTCGAAACTTCTGATCATTCCGCAATGTACTGTCTATGTATGTTTATATAATTGGTATTTTCTATTTATTATTTTTGAAATGAATTGAGCGCTGTTAGTATAAATTTTTACACCTTCCTCTCAATAGAATAAATAAATAAATAATAGTTCCTTAAATGACGTGAAAGAAATCTATAGAACCACTGTCCAAATGTTTCAGATAGTCACTATTCGATTGCTTTTTGTACTACGTCTCTTTAAAAGAAAATTATTCTTAATACATATGATTAATTTCGAATCATATGTATCGGTGGAAATAAAACTAATACTATCCCATATGAAACAAGGTGTAATTACATAAATGGCTATAGCGTCCTCGTTATCGGTTTGACAAATCAAACATCTTAAAAATTTCTAACACGCCTTCTGCTGGACACTGTCCTCCCTGTTGGGAACCACTGATATAGATTTATAACAAGAATTCTTAGAGAGAGCAAGAATTCAAACAAATTCGCTATCTAAATATAACCTTTAACCGTAATACCATGAAGTGAGTGATTCATTTCGGCAATGTTTATATTGAATATTATTCTCCTAAGTAAGCAATAAACCTGAATTTTAAGAGGATAAAGCAAAAAACATTATTGCTGATATTTATTTGTCCTATCACACCCTTAAAGTAGATCACACTTCTTTTGAAGTGATTCATGATAACAGACTGAAAAAACATTTCACCGCGAAAGAGTGATCTGGTCAGCAAACTGCTTTAACATTTAAACAGACTAGAAGTATTGATGAAGTGATTCATGTACAGAGTATAAGAATGTAAAAGGAGATCATTTCACAAGTCTACCTTGTCAGTAAAAGCTGTAGATCATTTTTGGTCTATAATAATGATCCATGATTCACTCGTATTCAATTGTTACATTGGAAAAATAATTTTGAAAACACTGGTGAAAAAAATAAGAAAGTGAATAGAAATATTTTGCTTTTAACACGTCATTCCCATAGCCTATCAATTGAAGTTGACTGGACAAGCACCAAACATGTTCTTTTAGTGGTAAGCCTTAGATTAAAAAAATTCAGCAAGCTTCCTCAATAATTTAAATATATGTCTATCCGTAAATTAAAAGAAAAAAAACAATTTATGAACTTTGAAGTCGTGATTTTAAACTCTAGTAAACGTTCTACTGAGAGCCTAATTAATGGCATCAACTATAACTATGTATAATACTGCAATCTCTAAATAACTGAAATAACTGATTATCTTTCCACTTATTTCAATAACAAAGCACTAAATGTATTGATGTTAAAATATTTTTCATTCAATTGAATAAAATGATTTCATTCAATTGCATAAAATGTTTTTTACACTTTTAATTTAATTCAATACCAATACACGAAATGTACTATGTCTAATATTTTTTATATTTGAAAGGAACCTAATAATTACGAAATAAATCACATCTGATGAATGTAAAATGATTGATTTCATAAGCAACTAGGAAAATAACAAATCGCTTTTGGCAAATATTTAATGTTTCTATTTCAAAACGAATGAACAGTATCATTTTCCAAATTTAGAATCCTCTAAAATGGATGATCGGAAAAAATTAGAATACTGTATTTCTACGATTCTAAGACGTCATCTATTGTAAGACGCACCTTAATTTCAGTACCACCAACAGAAAAAAATAAAATAAAACGCTAAAAATATATCTAACAAATATTTTTATTATAATAGAATTCAATTTACTAACAACAATAGTACCTATTTATCAGTAGGTATGTTATTCATCACTACCTTCTGAATCAATATCAGAGTCTGATTCTTCTGAGCCGTCTTCATCTCCATTATCCCATAATATATCGTCTTCTGAGCCATCGAAAGCGCTGATGATGCACCATTTTTCAAATGAGTGCTGCATTATTCTTTCTGGGATTAGCTTCCAAGCTGTTGATACCCATTCTGCCAATTTCGATGCCTGCGCTTTCTTAATTTTTCCGGAAGGTTCAGTAGAAGGATTTGAGTCAACAGCTTGGTTCCAACTTCCCAGTTGTCGATGACTGAGCTCCACTATAATGAAATAACGGTATCTTCACATTTGGAAAGCGCGAGAAAACACCCATGCCACTTTATTCTCCAATGAAATTGGAGAATCATAATTTCATGTTATGATCTCCAATTTCATTGTAGTCAAACTTGGTCCAACCAAAGTCAAACTTGGAGGCGGGGTTTCCGCGTAAAAACAAAGCGTGTGATGCCGTGTGTAAAGCGCGGGAAAATTAAAAAAAAAAAAAAACTGCGACACACTCCTTTTTTAGAGACAATTATATGGGGGAAAAGTGCGTCTTAGAATCTAAGAAATACGGTAATAATATTTATTAGTACCTTTTGAGCCCAAAAATAATTTTAAATTATTTCCTAAAACAAAAACAAAATGCGTTTCCCCAACTCTCTGGTTCCCAGGTTCGAGTCCCAGCTGGGTCAGCGTTGAGATTTATCTCCGCAAAATTCTCCGGCCTGCCCACCGTCAGTAGGGGACACCGATGGGATTGGAAAGGCCGCCTTCCGTCGGATGGGACGTTACGCAGTGGCCCCGTGTGTGGGAGAGTCATACCCTGTGCACGTTAAAGAACACGCTGGATGGCCTTGACGGGAGGCTACCATCTGTCTCCCAACAGCTGTTCCAGTGGGTCCACTCCCCCAAACTTCTCTGAGCCTTCGGGGTCCATGTGACTTGGCCATTTAGCCCATGGTGTGCAAAAAAGTGCCGCTCAGAGGTAAAACAACCCAACAACCCAACTCTCTGAAGGTATAAAAAGGGACACATTGCAGCAGTCAATTTAAACACCTTTATCACCTCCGTTTAGCGGTAGAGTTTTACTACTCAAATTTCAATTTTCTAGGATCAATATGCTGTTTGCATAATTTGCTTAAAATTTTGTCACCTTCTAAATTTAGTATCTTGTGGCAAAAATTCGAAACTTGAAAAAGTTAAAAAAAAACGGAATCCTATTGAAATCCTCTTAAACTCAAAAGAATTAGAATTTTCATCCTTCATGTTAAGCAAAAAAGTTGAATGTATAGAGATGAAAAAAAAAACAGACCACAAAGTGAACACATAACTCATTACTTATATTTTTTAGGAAAACACGAGTAAAAGGCATAGTTTGGGACCATAATTCAAGAGGGTTAGAAATTTACTATCATGAATACTATTCAAAAGCATTCAGTTTGGTGTATTTGACAACATTTTCGTTTAAAGATGCCTAATTTTAATTAATTTCTTTTAAAACATGCACAAAACAGACTAGGTGTATTGCAAGCCCTAGACGAAATTCTATATTCTAAACGAAGCAAGTCGCCGAGTCCCTAAATATAAATTTTCAATAATGATAAAAAGAACTATGTTAACGAATCCTTTCATCTGTAAATTTTTACGACAGTTGGAAAGTTTGATTGATTGATTTGCGAAGTATAGGACAGAGAAGAATCCTAGAAGCTACTCCTAGCTTTTACAGGCCTTCTCATACAAGGACATGCCCTACTAAGACCGAGGTCACTGCCTTAGTTAGAGCTAACACAACACACGAAGTTTGCCTTGCTGGAACAGTCGCTAGCTGCCTAACCACTATGCCAGTTTTGCAACAACATTCAAACTACTTTGGATATTTTTTACGCATCGGCACCATTAAAACTCGAGCAGCAGGCATGTGGTAGCAGACACCACAGTGTTCCATTCTTTTTAGCTGATTTCTAAAGAATAAAACGAGCTATTGTTCTTACTTTGACGTCTGACGGGGACTCTCCATCTATAGACATTCAACTTTAACATTTGTTTTAAGAGAAAAATAAAATATTATTTTCGGTTGCATAGATACTAAAAAGTTATTAAGTGTTGCACATTCAGAATTTTCCAAATAGTTTTTAATTTTCTCTAGTGTGTTTCGTTTTGAATGAAAAAATATTTTGTCATTTTCGAAATCTCGCTTTCCCTGCGTTTCAGCTGGTACTGTCTCTGTTTCTAGTTCCTAATAGAAGGAGAACGAATGACGACTTTTGAAACTTTGTACTTTCCAGATGAAAGTGGAATGGCCCAGTTAACGGAATAGCTCTCAATAACGACCCCAATCTGATAAACTTGAAAACCACTCTGTTACACCCAGGGTCGTCTTAAGGCATGACCTCACTGGGCAGTTGTCCAGGATTCGAAATTTCGTAAAAGTTCGTGTTGATTAATCCTCGCTTTACAGCATATTTTTAATGTTTAAACATTGATTTTGTTAAAAGTACCAATAAATCTATAGGCTTAATTTTATTGACTGTTTACATTTTTATTCCCGTAGATGGGTGGGTAGGGGGTCCAGTGCATTGCTTTGCCCAGGGGTCTACAATACTGTTAAAGTGGCACAGGATACACCTCACTATCTACCATGCTACTCTATTGGATGTAATAGACAAAGTCCTTGTGGTTTCATGTTAATATAGCTATTTTTAACGTATGCAAAATTAATGTGGACAAAGTGCTTATAAGACACTGCTTGCTTTATGAATTTTCAAAAAGGCAACACTACAGCATAGCTATGGAGAGCATTTGTGAAATGCAAATCATTGAAAGGTTGAGGTCAGGAAATATCAGATTTCGTTGAAAATTTTCGAAATGGTGACCGCAGCCTTAAGGAGAGGTAAAGTGTATATGGAGAGTAGTAAAGTTCATATGGAGAGGTAAAGTGTATTCGATGATGATGTATTAAAGCCATTCGCGGAAACTGATTCACAAACATCCATTATAGAACTAGCCGAAAAGCTTCAAACTATCTATTGAAGCTAAAAAGATTTGAAACAAAGAAATTCACGAAATTAGCCATCGAATCAGCCACGAAAAGAGTTATTATTAAGCATGACAATGCTCGGCTGCATGTTACAAAAGTGACCTTGGAAAAAATATCAGAGCTGAAGAGAGAAATTTTACTGCATCCGCCATACTCAACAGATTTTGCTCCATCAGATTAAAGGGATGGGGGTGGCTCTGTCGTTAGAACGCCAGGCTCGTAATCCGCAGTTCCCAGGTTCGAGTTCCAGTGTCCCCTGCCATGACCACGGTCCGTACGGGACGCTGATAGGCTTGGCAAATTTCGCCGTCCGTCGGATGGGACATTAAAGCCGTGGCTCTCTGTACGGGAGAGTCATACCCTGTGCACGTTAAAGAACACGCTGATTGGCCTTTTCGGGAGGTACCATCTATCTCCCAACATCTGTCCAGTGGGTCCCCTCTCGCAACCTTCTGAGCCCTCGGGATCCTTGTGGCCTGGCCATTTAACCCATTGTGTGCAAAAAGTGCTGCTTAAAACAACCCAAATCCATCAGATTAAAATCTTTTTCAATAGCTTCACAATATTCTAGGTGGAAAATTTTTCATAATTGAATGAAGCGAAAATAAAGCAATGCAGAGTTCGAGAAATATTTTTTGCTGAAAAAATGAGTTTTACCCTAAGTTGGACTCGAACTCATTCACCCCAATTTTTTTATTGATACTGTTGATTTAAGTTACTATTGATTGGAGTAACACAGAGGTTTCTGGAAGCAATGCAAAATTAATTTTACGGATAGGGAATCGAAAATTTATAAATAGATGTAGAAGATTGTAGAACAAAAGAAAAAGTGTATAACTGATGGAAAATATTTTTGTCATTTTTTATTCAAAATAGAAATTTACTCAAAAACGCAGACTCAGTTTATGACCCAATAGTTTAAGTGTTATTCGTATCCATTTACTCTCTTTAAATGTTGTTAAACAGCATTTTTACAAATTGTTTTAAATTCAGAATTCGTCTATAATATAATTAATTCTTCTAACATTTTACAAGATATTTCATTTACAAAGGTAAATACATTCCGAAACATCAGAACCAGGGTTGGCTCCCATTAGGCCACTTGGAGCACTGCCTCCAAAGCAAAAAGTCACAAAAAATAATAAGCGAATTTGAAATTTAGTATTTATTTTATTAGTTGCCTTATCTAAAATAAAACAATTTTTATATTCGTTCTGCAATTATTATTTCCTATGTTATGCAAATAATCACAGTATTTATTTTGGACATCAGTGCCTCAGTTTATACAATTGATCCATTGAGGTCACAGCCCGGAATCTTAACATTATCTATTTTAGCGATTACACAAATACGCTGAAATGCAATAGCAATTAACTGCAAGAGATGGGTCACGGATTCAAGCCCGTGACACTTGATTGGCTGATTCTTCCATCCTACAAATGCAACTAATATCGACATTTTCTTTTTACTTAGCGGAGACCTTCATTAGACTATAGGCTCAATTAGTGCAAACTTTTCTTGTTTTGAATTAAATTTTCGTAACGTGTGTTTGAACTAAATTTGAACTGGATTACCATCTTTTATTTTGCTAAGGAAGAATATTTATCTTTGAACAATTTAAGAAGAAAATTAGATACAAAAATTGAAAAAAATGTTGAACAAAATTTTAAAGGTGTTTACAACGGAATTCTAATAATACATTTTAACAAAGCATCTTGTCACCACGCTTAACTCAGTCGGCTCAGTGTAGTCGATTCGACAGAGCTAAAGTTGGACGGTCCTATGGGTATTGTGGCTCCTAAACTTCAGAAATTTTGAGAAATTTTTGACGCGATGGTCTCTTCGATGTCAAAGTCAAATATAAATCTACTGCTATTAGAGGGTTAATAAATTATTTAAAAATTTACAAAATGCACGTATCTTCCGACATGGGCCCTAAAAAGTAGAAAATATACCTAAATCACATCGATGGTGCAATCAATAACTGAGTTCGTATTCACTTCAAAGAAAGATAGGGCTCCAGCAATTTTGTGTAGGTAGATCGGCGCCCTATCCTCCTTTGAAGTTAATACGAACTCAGTGATTAATTGCACCATCAATCAGCTTTAGGTTTATTTTCCCCTTTTTAGGGTCCGTATAGGAAGATAGGTATTTTTTTTATTTTTTTTTTCATTTTTTAATGTTTTTTCTCGGTCACTAAACACATCATCATCATCATCATCCTCAAGCAGCCATGGGCTACGGAGATCCAACCAGACCATACAATTTAGTTCTCCAAGCAAGTCTGTCCTGAACTACATCTGCTGCATCTGGCCACTGCACACCAATTCTAATAAAGTCATGTTTGACATTGTCTGCCCACCGCATCCTTGGTCTCCTACTCTTTCTGAAGCCTTTAGGCACACTGTTCATAACCCTATTCGCCAATCTATAATCATCCATACGGGCAACATGGCCAAAACAACGGAGTCTCTCTCTGCACAATATGCTGCTTAAAGGAGGTTGCTGACTCCTTTGCCTAACCTCATCATTAGTTACAAAATTGAACCACCTAATGCCCAAGATACTGCGCAAGCATCCGGAATCAAAGGTATCTAGTTTCCTGTTATCTTGTTTACAAAGTGTCAAAGTTTCACTGCCATAACTAACCCTAGAAAGAACCAAACTATTATACAATCTTAATTTAGTCTTTAGGTGTATACACCTATTTCTCCACACTCTCCATAGAATCTTAAAAGTTCCGGCAGCAATCCCTATTCGTCTGTTAATCTCATGCCGCAAATCACCATTATCTGTTAGATAGCTCCCAAGATAATTAAACTATGACACCTGCTCAAGACTGCAACCATTCAGATGAACTGAATCGCAGCCTTCCTGACCAAATTTCATCACTTTAGTTTTCTCTCTGTTTATAAACAAATCTACTCTAGTACCAGTTTCATCAACAGCTCGAATGAAAGATTTCATTTCATCAACATCATCTGCCAAAAGGGCAATATCATTAGCATAATCTAAATCAGTAATATTAGTATCTCCAGGCCATTTAAAGCCAAAAGCTTTCCCTTGAAGTGAATTTCGCATAACATAGTCAATAACCAAGCTAAAGAGATAAGGAGACAAACCGCACCCTTGTCGAACACCAGAAGTAATGCTAAACCAATTGCTACAAGACTTATTAACTCTCACACACGACTCAGTGTTATTATAGAGAGCTTTCATTATGTTAACTAACTTCTCAGGTATACCATATGATCTCACAATCAACCACAAATTATGGCGATCAACAGAGTCGAAAGCCTTTTTGAAATCAACAAAGCTAGCAACCAAAGGTTTCTGAAACTCTAAACATTTCTCAAGAATCTGCCTAAGTGAAAATATCTGATCCACACATCCCCTACCACTTCTGAATCCACATTGCTCATCACGCAATTGACTGTCAACCAGATTCTTAATTCTAATAAGCACAATCATGCAAAGAACTTTCCCTGGAACAGAGAGTAGGCTGATACCCCTATAGTTATCACAAGAACTGCGATCACCTTTTTTGAAAATAAGGATAATAATAGTTCTGTTAAAATCCTTAGGAACCATGCCTTTATCATAAAAGATATTCAGAATTTCAGTTATCCAAATGGTAACCGAAATATTCCCAGCTTTAAGCATTTCTGTAGTAATTTCATCTATCCCTGGGGATTTATGAAGCTTAAGTTTAGAAAGAGCCAAACCAACTTCAGACTGTGTTACAGTACCAACATTAAAGCCACCAATGCATCTATCATCATTGCAAACAATGGGAGTAGAACTAACCACATTCTTTAGAACATCACTGAAATGCTCAGCCCACCTAGCCATGACAGAATCCTCACCTTCTATAACCTTACCTTGTTTATTCCTTCAATCCCTGTGTACCTGTTCGTTTTCTACCACACAAAACATTAACTATCTGGTACAGCTCTCTAACTGCTTCCTTGGCTTTGTCAGCCAAGCTATCAAGTCAAAGATTCTTATCAGCAGCTAACTGATCCTTTACACGTTTATTAAGGTCTCTGTAATGCTCTCTATTAGGACTAGTAGGGCATTGATTAAGGACATTCCTCCAGTTCTTCCTTTCTGAAATAAGCTCAAGTGCCTTATCACTCAAATAATTCTGTCTCCTCTGCTCCTTTTTTCCTAAACGAGTACTGTTAGTTTCCAAAAAATCCTATTTAAAATGGTCCCATTCTTCCTCAACTTCAGTGGAAAGCAAATCATGACTGTCATAATGACTAAATAACCTATCATGATAAGCTTTAGCTATAACTGGGTCTTTCAGAGCTTCGGTATTATAGATCAATTTTTCAACCCTAGCACAACACTTTTTTAGTTTAAGTTGCAAGACACTTTTAACAAGATAATGATCAGATCCAATTTCAGCTACCTATATGACCTGGTATTCCTAACAGAACTAGCACATTTGCTGTTAATTAATATATAATCAATCATATTCTTATGCCGCCCATCAGGTGAAACCCATGTGTATTTATGTATGTCGCGGTGTTTGTAATAATAGTACACCTACCTTCAAAAAACTGTCATTTGATATGACTCATAAACATCGACCATATTTTTCCTCCCTTTTGGAGGCATGTTTGAGCTAGCCCATGACATTGGAGACGTCACAAGCTTTAATTACAGATATGACTAGTTAAATTCTAACCCCCGAAAATCAGCCCCCCCTCTCTCTTTTACCGTGGGGGGAAAGATCGTGGGGGAAAATTCGAAATAATTTACGACGGTTATTTTATGAACTTTCATTTGAACCTACATAACACATAATTGTAGGCCCTCGCGTAGTATTTGTAGTGTATACTCGTATTTGTTATGCTCTCGCGTAGTATTTCTATTGTAAGACATTGTAGAACGGCTTTCAGATTTTTTAGAGGGAAGAGAGCATGGCGAATCAATTTTTTATAACCTATGCTACTCTTTGCGTCAAAGCCTTTTATTGGAATTAGAGCTGGTTACTTTCGGCATTCGCGTTCTGCAGATAATAGAAAAATATTTTTCATATTTCACCTTTTTCAATGGGGGAAAAACGCAAGGGGATTACCTTTTTTTACAGCTTATGAAACTCCCCGCGACACAAGCTTGCATTTGACACATAGCTTGTTACTTTCCGCACTCGAGATCAGGAGCTACAGAGAAAAATTAATTTTCATATTTCCTCTTTTTAGGGGTGGAGGAAGGAAAACATGAGAATCAATTTTTATAGCCTACGCGACATACATAACTACACATAGGTTTCACCAGATGGTCTGCATAAGAATATGATTGATGGTTTATTGATTAACAGTAAATGGGTTAGTTCTGTTAGAAATACCAGGTCATATAGGGGAGCTGAAATCGTATCTGACCATTACCTTGTTAAAAGTGTCTTGCAAATTATACTTAAGAAATGTTGTGCTAAGGTTGAAAAAATTACCTTTAATTCTGAAGCTGTGAAAGACAGAGTTGTAGCTAAAGACAGAGGTCTAGCAAAAACAGAGTTGGAGCTCTTTTTACCATGATAGGTTACGTAGTCATTATGGCAGTCATGATTTGCTTTCTACTGAAGTTGAGGAAGAATGGGACCATTTTAAACAGGCTTTTTTGTAAACTAACAGCACTCTTTTATTAAAACAAGGAGCAGAGGAGGCAAATTATTTGAGTGATAAGGCACTTGAGCTTATTTCAGAAAGGAAGAACTTCAGGAATATCCTTAATCAATATCCTACTAGTATTAACAGCATGCATCACACAGAGATTCACAGTTAGCTGCTAATAAGAATATTTACCTGGATGGGTTGACTGAAAAATCCGAAAAAGCAATGTAATAGTAGAGAGCTGTACCACATAGTCATTGTTTTGTGTGGGAAGAAATGGACAGATATGCAGAGATTGTTGAAGGATAAATATGGTAATGTTATAAAAGGTTAGGATTCTGTCATGGCTAGGTGGGCTGAGCTAAACAATGTGGTTAATTCTACTTCCATTCTTTGTAATGATGATCGATGCATTACTGGCTTTAATGTTGGTCGTATACCACAGTCTGAAGTTATTTTGGCTATTTCTAAATTTACACTACATAAATCCCCAGGGATAGATGAAATTACTACGGAAATGCTTAAAGCTGGGAATGTTTCGGATACCACATGAATGACTGAAATTTTGAATATCTTTTAGATAATGGCATGATTCTCAAGGATTTTACCAGAGCTACTATTATCCCTATTTTCAAAAAAGGTGATCGCAGTGCTTATGATACTATAGGGGTATCAGCTTACTTTCTGTTTCAGGTAAAGTTCTTTGCATGATGGTGCTTAATATAATTAAGAATCTAGTTGACAGGCAATTGCGTGATGAGCAGTGTGGATTCAGAAGTGGTAGGGAATGTGTGGAACAGATATTTTCACTTAGGCAGATTCTTGATAAATGTTTAGAGTTTCAGAAACCTTTGGTTGCTAGCTTTGTTAATTTCAAAAAGGTTTTCGGCTCTGTTGATCGACATAATTTGTGGTTGATTGTGAAATCATATGGTATACCAGACAAGTTGGTTAACATAATGAAAGCTCTCTATAAAAACACTGAGTCGTGTGTGAGAGTTGGTAAGGCTTGCAGCAATTGGTTTAGCATTACTTCTGGTGTTCGACAAGGGTGCATTTTGTCTCCTTTTCTCTTTAGTTTGGTTATTGATTACGTCATGCGAAATTCACTTCAAGGGAAAGATTTTGGCCTTAAATGGCCTGGAGATACTAATATTACTGATTTAGATTATGCTAATGATATTGCCCTTTTGGCAGATGATGTTGATGAAATGAAATCTTTCATTCGAGCTGTTGATGAAACTGGTACTAGAGTAGATTTGTTTATAAACAGAGAGAAAACTAAAGTGATGAAATTTGGTCAGGCAGGCTGCGATTCAGTTCATCTGAATGGTTGCATTCTGAGCAGGTGTCATAGTTTAATTATCTTGGGAGCTATGTAACAGATAATGGTGATGTGCGGCATGAGATTAACAGACGAATAGGGATTGCTGCCGGAACTTTTAAGAATCTATGGAGAGTGTGGAGAAATTGGCGTATACACCTAAAGACTAAAATTAGACTGTATAATAGTTTGGTTCTTTCTAGGGTTAGTTATGGTAGTGAAACCTGAATGTTTTGTAAGGAAGATAACAGGAAACTAGATGCTTTTGATTCCAGATGCTTACGCAGTATCTTGGACATTAGGTGGTTTAACTTTGTAACTAATGATAAGGTTAGACAAAGGAGTAGGCAACCTCCTTTAAGCAGCATATTGTGTACAGAGAGACTCCGGTGGTTTGGCCATGTTGCCCGCATGGATAATCATAAATTAACTAATAGGGTTATGAACAGTGTGCCTAAAGGCCTCAGAAAGAGGAAGAGACCTAGGATGCGGTGAGTTGACAATATCAAATAGGCCCTTGTTAGAATTGGTGTGTGGTGGCCAGATGCAGCAAATGTAGCTCAAGACAGATATGCTTGGAGAGCTAAATTGCACATCTGATTGGACCTCCGTAGTCCATGGTTCCTTGATGATGACGACGACGATGATGATGATGATGACATTTGTCATTTCAAAAGCTTTCATTTGACGTATAGTTGGTTGCTTTCGGTATTTGTGTTCTAGCGATATAGAAGAAGAATATTTTTCATATTTAACCTTTTTAAGTGAGAAGTAAGTATGGGAGTCAAGGTTTTATAACCTATGACACTCCCGCTTCACCCGCTTTTATTTGATATATAAATCATTAAATTTCCCGCATCGCGTTCGAAAGATATGGTGGAACAACTGTTTTGACAAATTCGCAAACCAACAAACCGACAAATGTCAAGCGAAAAGCAATAGGAAAAATTGGTTCCAGAGTAATTTTGAATCGTAGATCTCAGAAATCATGCCATGTTTTGGATGTGATAGGTCCTTCGAGATCAAAGATCAAATTTGATATATCGCTGCTGGAGAGCTAAAAATTGGTGCAGTGGGCTATTTCAGACAGTAATACTCAGAAATAAGAGGAATTTTCCGATCCGGTGTAGCATTCAATGTCAGATAGGAATCAGAGTGAGGGAAGTAAGAGGTGCCGAAGGCACCGATTGATTTCTAGTATCAAATATTCGCGGTTAATTCAAAGTATACTCTGATTTATCTAAGAATATGTTGAATAGTCACTGTAATATAGTGGGCTACAGAACAAGAGCTCCCACTCTAGGGCTCATTGATATCATTAGAATAGAACTTGGATTAACCGACTTATACGGAGCAAGGTTGGATACTTCGAAATACGTAGAAACAGTAAACGAATTATATTCATTGTATACAGTATATGATAACCAAGAAACAAAGATGCTGATCTAGGTTTCAAAGATTTTTCAAAAACGTTTTGGCAATAGCTATCTTATATGAGCATCATCATGTATAATATAGCATTTACATTGCTGGCCATTAAAAGTGCAACCCCAGGAAGAACTCATCAGATGGTCCCGAAATATGTAAGATGGGTAGCCCATGGAAGAACACGTAAATGATTCAAAGTGCAGCATAGACTCACATCATGTGTGACAGTAACACCCCTTAGAAGTGGTATAACAGCAGATTACAAAGAGCCGGTGTAAAACACTGGAATTGTGTTTACTCACAGTTCTCGCATACTAAAGGATAAATTATGCCCCGTCGAAGAACACTACATCATTATGACCAGGTTTCCAACTTTGATCGAGGAGGAATTGTAGGATTACGAGAAGGCCGTTTATCGTACCGAGACATCGGTGCTCGTGTTGGATGGAATGCTGCCACAGTGATGAGAATATGTCGTCAGTGGGTAGAGGAACGAACTCTCCAACGTGAGGGATCTCAACGGCCCTATCACACAAATGAATGAAAGGACAGACATCTCATGTGCATGGCTTTGAATTATCGTACAGGCCACATCAAACACCTTAGCTCAGTAGTTAGGTGTTGCACATCAACCAGTGTCCGCACGTATGGTTCGACATCATCTGCAGCATCAGCGCATCTTTTAGGCGGCCATTGCTTCCACTACCATTTACTCTACAACCTAGGTGTATGCGACTGCAATGGTGCCAAGAACGTCGCGCATGGATATGTGAATGTCATCGCATTGTCTTTTCAGACGAATCCCGCTTCAGAATGCAGCACCATGATGGACGAATACGCCTCTGGCGGTACCGTGGCGACAGGCTCAGTGAGACATGCATGATGCAGTGCCATACAGATCCAGCCCCTGGTGTTTTGGTATGGGGTGCCATTGGATCACTCATGTATGCGCCTCGTACATATTACCTGTACTTTGAACAGCCAGCTTTACATCACTAAGGTGTTGGAGCCTGTGGTCGTACCTTATCTTCAGTGACTCTCTGGTGCCGTTTATCAACAGGACAATGCCCGATCACATGTGGCATGCAGCGTCCAACAATTCCTGGATAGCTACCATGTGTCACTTCTGTCTTGGCCTGCGCGTTCACCGGTTGTGTCCCCAATTGAACATGTCTGATCCATGATCTCAGTACGACTAGAACACCAGACACCAGCAGCTGCTACAACACATGAACTTTGGCTACGTATCGAAACTGCATGGACTGACATTTCCCAAACACATATCAGACATCTCATCTTCACAATGCCGTATCGTGCAGCAGAGTTTATTGTCGTTCATGGTGGCTACAAAAGATATTGATTTATTGTATTCCACAAGTCTAACCGAGTTGTATTTGCAATCATTTGATCCTTGTAACATAAGCTATGTGTTCACTAAATGTGGCTTTGATATCTCTTGTCTTTCCTGGTGTTGCACTTTTAATGACCAGCAGTGAATATATATATATTGACTGATACATCAAAACGTGGATATTCGAAAGTATAAAACGTATAGTTATGAAAAATTAGAAACAATACTGAAAATGCAGTCTAATAATAAAGTAGTAAAAAAATAAACAATTAGTAAAGTGTAATTAAAAAAAAATAAAATAGATACTCCCTTAAGCAGCTGCTTGCTACAGAGTTCTGACAGGAGCTTGCCAGTTTAATATGCCGTAGAGAAAATCTGTGAAGAAGGCAAGATCTCAGCAGAAAAACCACACAAACATCTATGCATTATCTGGGGCTCGAACCCAGGTCCCTTAGATCAGTAGTCAAAGCACGCTAACCACTGGGTCATGGAATTAAATCCCCCATAGAAATAATCTAACAGTCACCAAAGAGATCTATCAAACGAGAGTTATCAAAGAAAATTAACATCGTCAGTAACAAAACCAGCAAAGGTAAAAAAGTTAAAAAAATCAGTAACATAGGGGTGAAATCACACAAACAAATGCGTTGCTAAAATTGCTAGTAAGCAAAAATACTAAAGGGGATTAATTTTAGCAATCTTCTGATTTTGTTCTAAAAGGTTTTAAACATCGCGTCGACATGGAAAATGGACAAAGAAAGTGATCGGACATGGGTCCGTCGGTTGATAAGGAAAATCACGTAAAATAATAAATTTGTTGCTCTATTGAAAGTGAAAATAAAATGGTGCTACAGAACCGGGAAATAGCTAGCAGACAGGTCTCAGGATAACAATAATAAAAAATACCCTGTCAAGCAGCTGCTTGCCACAGAGATCTGACAGGAGCTGTTAGTTTATATGCCATAGTAGAAGGTCTGTGAAGAAGGTAAGATTTCGGTAGAAAAACCGCACAAACATCCATGTCTTTCCCGGGGCTCGAACCAGGTCCGTTAGGTTTTTCCAGTCCCTTAGGTTTAGCGCTAACCACTCGGTAATCACGTGGCCGAGTGATTAGCGCGCTTGGATGCAAAACGTATTTTAAACTACTGAAAAATTCAGCATCTCTAAATAAGCTGAAATAAAGATTTTTGCTAGATTCAAAAGAATATGTTTGATGTTTCTTTTCGTAACATCTGCTGAAATCAGAATTCTGTAAAAAGAATCGTGCAGGGGGGGGGGATAAGAAAAGCTAGGAAAATACAGAAATTGGCGCAGTTATATAAAGTAAAGAATGATCCGTTAGATATTGGCGCAGTAAAATGGATAACCGTTACATATTGCCGCAATAAAATCAGGATAATCCTTACATATTGGCGCAGAGGCGTCAGAATCAACTATAGATTATTTAATATTCTACCTTATCAGCCATTGCAAAGAGCACAAATTTAAATATACAAACAACAGGATCTATCCGACCGCGGGTTTTCTGCTCTCATCATATTGATAAGCATGATTAATTGATATTATGTGACATTAGGGAGTAAGAAACTCAATTAAGAACTGTAAGTGAAATAGTGAAAAGATATGAACTCGAATGAACTCTCACAAACTCGAAGCGCAAAGGAAACGAAAAAAACTTCGAGTTATCGAATCTGTGCTAAAAATAAATGTAAACAATCAATCACTAGCATGTCAAGTTTCACTCTCATTTTGAGCCATACTGCATATTTAATTTATGTAATAAAACATTTTTCAGGATTTTTTCTAGTGTTGAGAATGTTCTAGTTTCTAATTTCACTTTAGTCATTGATTTTCTGTTCGCTACAATCTTCAGGTTATCTTATATTTCCGGTTATAGGCGATGGCTAACTGCATTTAAAACTCCATACAAGCATTAGAAACAACAGACTTGACTAGACAACTGAAAGATATACTACTAATAGATACGATTCTGTACATCGACTAATAGATACGACTCCGATTGTCTCACTTAGCTGAATGCTGCTATTATACTAATAATAGAATATCTATACAGAAAAAAAATCAAAGATATGAAATCAATAATTTTTAAGCTAATTTACATAACACATTACCTGCTTCAAATAATTACTTTTTTACCTAACTAGATTATTGGCCTAGCATACTAGGCTGGACATGTACAGACAATGTACCAGGCTTATAACCTGCAATTCGCATGTTCGATTTCCTATTCGGTCAGAGTTGATAATTTTCTCCGGTGAATCCTCACCCTACCCTCGCTGAGAATGGGGGACACCAATGGACTGGGAAATGCAACCATCTGTTGGGTGGGACATTAAACCGTGCATCATGTACAGGAGAGCCATACCCTGTGCATGTTAAAGAACACCCTGGATGGCATTGATGGGAGGCTACCGCCTGTCTCTTAACAGCTGGTCTGTGGATCCCCTTCCCCTAGTCAACTCTGAGCCTTTGTAATCTTTATCACCTGGTCATTTAGTCCAGTGTCTCGCAAACTGTGTGCCGCGAGAGATTTTCAAATTGACACTAGATATTCCAAAGATTTCATTTTGACTTGACTTGTGTTATCGACGTGCTTTAATAAAAATCTTTCAGATTTTATCAACTGGGATCTTGTAAGTATTTATCAAGCTTTTTCCAAATTTTGGTATTAATTTTTGATTATTTCAAGCCATAGAATGGTCAAATATTTAAAACAAACACCGAGTTATGATTAATTGCATTTATTATTATATTTATTTTAAATAAAATGCATTTAACGAAACTTCAATTTTCCTCTTTTTACGTAACCATCAAAAATTCTTTTTTAGGTGTGCCGCGGGAAAAAAATAGATTCAGTGTGCCGCGGAAAAAAAATTAGATTCAGGGTGCCGCGGAAAAAAAATTAGATTCAGTGTGCCGCGGAAAAAAATTAGATTCAGTGTGCCGCAAAGTAAAAAAGTTTGCGAGACACTGATTTAGTCGAATGTGTGCAAAAAAGTGTCACTCAGAGGGGAAAAACCTATGTCTATATATTTCTCACAAAATTTTTAACAGCTTTATTCGTTTAAGTTGAACACAAAAGGCTAAACACATTATTCTTTCCTTGTTAACGTCACATAGCTAAGCCCACTTACAGTATAGCTCACAGAAAGTTCATTTTTATGTGACAGACTTGAATTTTGCGACATTTCTAGAATCAAAAACATTATATATTATCCTTAGCTAAAATCACAGTGACTCCATAGGGCGACATTCTGTTTATTAATTGTGTTAAGAATAGCATAGCTGCAGCCATATATTTCGGTGAAACCACTTCTGTTTAGGACAGGAGTCGTATCTATTAGTCACATAACGAGGCTAATACTTCTGGATATAAATCTCTTCAGTCGTAAGCGGCGCTTTTCATTAAGTTTCTGCATTTACGATTTTTAGCTGAAATGTCGACAGCAATAATCTCGGAATCCCAGATCAGCTCACGTTACCCACAGGCAAAACACGTAGCCAGTGACAGTGATTTGTTTCACGCAGATGTTTCCTCGTTCCCTAATTGCGAATTACAGCGTGGAATCAAAACACGTCCAGCATCTGTTCATGATCTATTTTCTTCTGCTAAGTGCGAATCAGTCGTCCATGCGTCCAATGGCAATTAAGTCTGTTCTATTTCCTTCGCTGAATGCTGCTCCAGATCAATTCATTCTCCTTAGCGCTAGGCGGGTAGCAAAGCAAACACTAAAACCAAAGTTTAAGAATATCTATATTATTTTCATCCATTCATTTGATGTATTTCTCAGATTAAATTAATAGTCATAAATGTAGCCACCTGATGAGTGTCATTATATAAAAAAAAAGCATTCGTAATGAACCTTTCATTTTTTTTTTCTGGAAATTGTTCTCTCGTTTTCTTTGCTGTTAGTAGCTATCGGCAAAAAATCATCTGATTAATAATGAAAACAGAATATGTTAAAGCCTATTATAATATTTTGAATCAAATTGTTTTTACATGCCTTTTTTAAAAAGGTTTTTGCATTCCACACATATGGCAGAGAATACTCGAAGCTACTTTCTAGCTTATACAAGCTTCATACAAGGATGTGTAAGGAAATTAGATGGTTACCTAGAAACACTGGAATCGATTTCTCTCTTCAACGTATCCGTTACAGTCATACTTCGGATTTTAACAGGTCATCCCAAGCTCCGGGTTGATTCATTAACTTTTTGTTCAGTTAAGCGAACTACACAAGCACACAATGGTGTCCAAAAGTTGTTACAATTCCGTCTTATGTCAATGTGAAATTATTTCGAAGCTCTATAACCTCAAAAATACGCTTTTTTCGAAATATATGACTGAAATGGAGCTGCCACCATTTGAAATCTGGCAAACCGAAGGTAATTGAAACATGTTACCCCTATTCTGGAGATATTTCCTCAGGTTAGATGTGTCGACAGGAATATAAAATCTAGGAAACGCGTTATTAATAGAATTGCTAATTTTTTAAGTAAAACATTAACATCTACTTCTGTTGTAACTTAACAAATTATCCAGTTACTTAACATATAGATTGACGAAAAATAAAACGTTTATAATAATAAAGTATCAGTTTTGATTTTTAATAAACCATAAGGTTGTAATTCTGCTAACAATGATAGTAATGCATGTTTTCCTGCCTAATCCATCTTCACAGACTTTGACCTTTCCCATCTGAAGAATATGAGGAAGATATTAACATGAGGAAGACTTCTAGGTATTCAAGCTCAGTAAAGTCAAGGCATTTCTGACAACTTGTATCAAATTTTAGTTTAGTTTAATGTTTCTTTACAAGCTACTGTAGTTCGATGCTATCACACATGTTTACCAATTATGAAGAAAAATTCTCTCAAGGTACATCGAAGAGCCAAAACATTATGACCAGCGCATTTTTTATGCAAATCGAAGCAACTGCAGGTAAACGACGGCGCGTGTGAAGGTCATGAAACGGTATAAATAACACCTGACACTGAGCTCTGTTAATTAGTGTTATTCCTGTTCTTCAGATGGCAAAGGTCAAATTTGTAATGTCCAGACAACTAGGTCAGAGCATTTCCAAGACGTTAAGGCTTGTGGGTGTTAACCGTCAGCGTGGTTAGCACCTTCAAAAAGTGGTCCAAGGAGAGAAAAACTACCATCCACTCGCAAGGTGTGGGCCAATCATGGCTCATCGACGCTAGAGGTGAGTGAAGGCTATCCCGCATGATACGAGCCAACAGAATGGATACTGTGGCACAACTCGCCCGTAATTTGAATGTTGTGATGGTATTAATGTGTCACAACACACAGTACATCGAATCCTGCTGAAAATGGGGCTGCATAGCCTCAGACCGCTCCGAGTGCCCATGCTAACCTGAGTTCACCGTCTAAAGTGCCTACAATGGGCACGCGAGCATCAAAACTGGACCTTGAATGATTGAAAGAAGGTCATCTGGTCCGATGAATCTCATTTCCTGTTGCACCATATGGATGGCTGAGTACGTGTGCGTCATTTATCCAGGGGAGTGTTGTGATACCAGGATGTACCAGGAGACGAAACAAGCCAGTGGAGGAAGGGTAATGCTTTGAGTAATGTTCTGCTGGGAAACCATGGGTACAGACATTCATGTGCAGGAAACTGCAGAACAGGTAATCCTTTCATGACCAGGTAATCCATTCATGGCAACAGTATTCCCCTCTAGAAGTGCCTTCTCTCGGCAGGATAATGGGCCATGCCACACTGCCCGGATTGTTCGAGAATGGTTCGCGGAACATGAGGAAGACTTCCAGGTATTGCTCTGGCCTCCAAATTCCTAAGACATTAATCCAATAAAGCATATCTGGTTTCTGTTGGAACACTATATCCGATCTGCGGCTGCTCAGCCACGTAACTTACAAGAGTTAAAGGATCTGCTGGTAACATGTTGGTACCAGACACCTTTAGAAATCTTGTAGCGCCCATACCTAGCTGGGTAAGAGCTGTTTTGGTGGCACGTGGAGGACAAACATCATATTAGCCAGTGGTCATAATGTTTTTGCTCTTCGGTGTATATATTAATTGACGAAATCGGCAGATTTCATTCACAAATCCCACTAGTTTTTTAATCTATCATACTTGAGAAACCCCACTTACACTTTTAAAAGGAAAATTGATAGCAAAACACTACTTTACATACCTATATTGTATGCCATAACTGAGGAAGAGAATTAATAATTCAACCGAGAATCTGGAAATTAGTTTTCAAAACGCATACTTTTGAAAAAACTAAAGAGGTCGCCACTCTAAGACCTGAAAAATTCAAGGCGAACCTCGGAAATGGCAGTTTCAAACCAGGATGATCCATTTGAAACCCGAAGAGTTGGTAACTCTTGGCTGAATATCAATTACTAATCTTAATAGAATCTTCTAAATTGATGATCAATAACAACATTCTTCTATTATATATGCAAGCTGAAATATTTAACAACTGAAATGTATGTTGAGAAATCTATTTAAAGTTAGTGAATAACAACGAAAAAATTATTTATATTTAAAATTTATCGGTTTAAAATAATGGCGATTATTTGAGTTCTGATGTAAATTTAAATAAACTGTTATTGATATTCAAACTTCCATAGCATTTTAAATATCGAATAAATACTGTTTAGTAGTAATTTTGATAAAATTATCTGAAAGGTTAAATTATATCTGGGATATTTTCCCGCAAAAAGGTTAATTGCAACGTTCGAAAACTGTAGGAGATTGGAAGAGAATTCCAGTCACTTTTGATTTCACAGAGTCGCTTGCCTTCATTGCCCTCCCCCCCGGTAGAATTTTTTAATCTTCTCCTCTTTCTCGCTACTCATGGCACAAATCGTTTGATTCTTTCCTTGCCTTGAATCGTTCAGGTTTTGGTTGTTTTATCTCTGAGCAGAACTTTTTGCACACAATGGGCTAAATGGGGGTTGGGGAGGGGACCCCTTGTACATCTGTTAGGAGACAGATGGTAGCCTCCCTTAAAGTCCATCCAGACTATTCTTTAACGTGCACAGAGAATGGCTCTCCCGCACACAGTGCCACGGCTTAACGTCCCATCCGACGGACGGCGGCCTTTTCAAGCTCATCAGTGTCCTCTACTGATCGTGGGCAGGGCAAGGAGTTCTGCGGAGATAAATCTCAAAGCCGGCCCATGCGAGACTCGAAACAAGAAACTGCAGATTAAGAGTCTGGCACGCTACCCCGGCCCGAAATGTTGAGGCTCAGCACTAATAAAATTCCATTATACGGATTCCCACAGATAGTGGGATTCTATGATAATTTTAAGACAAAAATTTTTTGTTTAGGCTGCAGAATGAACTTTTACAGGAAAATATAAGAAGTCTGAGAAAAAAAAAATTATCATTTTGTGGTACTTCTAAACTTAACTGAATTAAAACCAGAAATTATAGTACTTACTTAGATTTGGGTAAAACAAGGGAAAATAGCCTTATATAAAATAGATGGATATAAAGAATATTATAAATGTAGGGAGAAAACAAGGTCAGGAGGAGTAATTGTTTACATTAAAGAAGGATGGGAAGTGAACCAGATTTTTTCTGATTTTAAAACTGCTGACTTAGTGGAACTGCATATAAAATCATTCGATTACGAACTTGGCCTTGTTGCAATCTATAGAGCTCATGAATTCAGTAAAATAGAATTTATTGATGAAGTGGCAACATGGCTGAAATGCGTTGAACTAAATAGTATGATAATGACAGGATATTTTAATTTGGATTTATTATCTGATGATCCACACAAAATAAATTTTTTACAAATGATAAATTCAAATGGTTTCTATTCCTGTCATGCTACTGTTACTAGGGTAAGTAGTAAAACCTGCCTAGATCATCTTTACATTAGAAATTTTAGATTAGACATTGTAACTACATATATTATTTAAATTGACATCTCAGATCATTTTTTGTTGGAAGTAATATAAAGTGTGGTTTTTATAGAAACGTTTCTAAAGAAAAACTTTCTAAAAATTTTATTAATATTCAATATACTAAACTGAAAGAGTTAATGTCAGAAAAATCATGGGATCCTGTTGAGAGACAAGTAAATGTGAATTTAGCATTTGATACATTTCTAAGGGAAATAAATATACTAATTAAAGATGCGCAGATTACGTATTCTAAAAAGAAAATTAAAAAACTCAAGCCATGGATAACAGAAGCTATTGTTAATTCAATCAATTTTTAAAAAATTTATATAAAAGTTCTAAATCAAAAAATTGGATGAAATTGAAAATGATTATTTTAAAAGATATAAAAATATTTAAGTAATGTAATCAGGGGAGCTAAATATGATTATCATAATAATATTTTTATAAAAAATGCAAATAATATTAAAAAAAAATTGTGAAACTATCAATGAAATGTGTAACGGAAGAAAAGTGAAGGGTAATTCTCCTCAAATTAACACGGACAGAAATCATTTGCTTCACTTTGTTGAAAAGCCGCAGGAATTTGTTAATAAATTTAACAATTATTTTACTGCGGTAATTTCTTCATCATTTAAACAAAACCTACAAAATGAGACCAAAACAGAAGAGATAATAAGTTATTTAAAATGTAAAATGCTTAATTCCATTTTTTCCCTTATATACCAGAACAAGAAATTTTTGATACTATCAAGGAACTGAAGGAGTAAAAATCACCTGGTTCGGACGAAATTACAGTTACCACTATTAAAAATATTTTTCCGGAAATTTAGTTTATAGTTTGTAAACTTGTAACTTTTCTTTTGTAGAAGGTGTTTTCCCTGAAATTTAAAAAACTGCCTTAATTATTCCAATATTTAAAAATGGTGATAAAGTCAATTGAAAATTACAGACCAATTTTGCTTCTAGCAACTTTTTCTAAGATTCTTGAAAAAATTATTAAAAAAACTTGTTAACTTTTCGGATAAGCAAAATTTATTTGCCCGAAACCAATTTGAATTTCGGAAAGGTTTTAATACTCAAACTGCGATTTTAGAAATGATCACGCAAATCAACAGAAACTTAAATCAAATGTTAAAACAGTTGTTATTTCTTTGGATTTAGAAAAAAGCTTTTGATTCCGTGAATCAAGAGATATTATTAGAAAAGTTAAAAACCTGTGGTGTTAGTAGAAATTTGTTTTCATGGATTAAGAGCTATTTAATGAATAGGAAGCAAAAAGTGAAAAATTGAAAAATTTATTAGTGAATAAACAAATGTACAGGTTGGTAAAACTGAAGGTTCTGTTTTGGGACCTTTATTTTGTTTTACTCTATATAAATGACTTCTGTACATTGGATTTGAATGGTAAAATAATTTCATTTGCAGATGATGCTGCACTAATATATTCTAGAGACCAAAAGCAAATTTTAGAGAATATAATTAATGACTGGATAGAAATAAGAACGTGGCTTAAAGTCAATAAACTCTTTTTAAATACTAAGAAAACGATATATATTTTTATTAGACCAAGAGAAAATCAGATTATTTTTTTTCGTGACAGGGTGATTCTCCAGACTGAATTTTGTGCTGGAGAAAATTGCAATTGTGACAAATTGAGGGGGGTTGAATGCTATAAATATTTGGGTATTTTATTGATAGAAATGTGTCCTGGAAAATACAAATATCTGATGTTGTTAAAAAATTTAACTGCATTATACCTAAAATTTATTATATCCGGAAATTTATAAATTTATCTTTATTAAGATTATATACTTTTCTTGGATTAAATCTTATTTGCTACATGGCTTATTATCGTGGGGTGAAGTCTATTTGACAACAATCAAACAGTTACACTATGTGTAGAATCACATAATTAGATGCATGATGAAACTGAAAAATTTGGAAGCATTGAAAATGTATACAATGAATTAGATATTTTTAAAAATAAGGAAATTATATATGTTTCAGGTACTGAAATATTTAAGAAAGAATTTTATAGTTCAAACCTTACAGACATTTGAAAAGAATAACCGACTGTCAAAAAAATCTTTTCATATTTGATTTAAAACGTACAAAACTACTGTTGAAAAACATTACGTTTATTTGGAGCCAAAGTTTTTTAACGGTTTACCAGAGTATATTAAAGGTGATAAGGAATGATCGCTTTTTCTTTGAGGAATTAAGGAAACGCATTTTAAATGTGCAAAACATTGAGACTATGTTTTAGGAATAAAAGAGAATGAAATGTAATATAATTTCATTTGACGCAAAGTTGCTATTCAAGTGCTCCAGAGAACCATCAGCAAAAATTTTCAATATAAAATTTTACATTTTTTTTGTTTTGTACCCAAAAAAAATGTTCTATTTCATTTATTCTTAATGGTAATTTTCGAACTTATATGGTGAATATTTACTTTGATTTTTATGAACAGGCTAGCACAATGAGAGGAAATGTGAAACTGAACATGTTGCCTTTTCATTTTTATTACAGCATAACTATTAAATTTCTTCCACAAGCGAGTTTTTACTCTCGTGGAAGACTCTACATTTTTTCTCAGACTTTTACTGAAAAATGTAGGTAAAATTATGAAACCCTAATGAAATATAATATTAAGATTTTCCATATATATGGTATGAACGAAAATATGATTTTTATTAGAGAAACTATGTATAAAGGTGAATATATATTAAGAAATGTAATGCTTTTAAATTGTGTATTTTTCATTGTAATTTTAATTCTAAGGTAAAAACATGTAAATGTAATGTTACTGCATATTCTGAGAATAAATCTATCTAAAAAAAAGTTCTTTTCCTCCCATTACGTCACTGAACATGCCTCCTTAATAATATTCATATCCCCCTATTAATATGTGCCTTCTTTATTAATATTCCTGAGAATATATCCCGCCTCCCTTGCTGTGATGTATGGTATGAAATAGAGATAAGTTCGGCCTCAGTTCTTCGAGCTGGAGCCCACTCGAGCCCAAACCATTTCGACAATCTTTGAGCCCGAGCCCGAACTCAATAAAAATTTCTCCGACGCATCATATGTAATAAATACAGAAATGCGATTTGCTAATTCTTTATTTTACTCTTAGAGTATTAATTATAATCATTTTACGTAAAAAATAAAATGCTAATGCTCTATGGAAACGAATGTATTAGAAATACTAGTAGAAACTGAAAGTTCGTGGATATTGTCATTATAAAAACAGAGAGCCATTCGTTTGTTAAAGACAGAAAATAAGCAAAAAAAAATCGAAATCTGCATGGTGCTAATTTTTAATTAGTAAAGAATGATTAAAATGTTGAGATTATAATCATTGATATTTTACACTTCTCTTTATTTCTTACACAATTACAAGCAATATTTGAGATTTAAAGTACTATAAGCCGAGCCCGAAGTCGCCTGTGCTATTTTGAGCCTGAGCCCATCCAAGAGCGGCAGAGCTAAACAAACAACCCAATAAAGACTGAGACCGA
The DNA here is from genome assembly GCA_038380435.1 of Ryuthela nishihirai. Classification (NCBI taxonomy): domain Eukaryota; kingdom Metazoa; phylum Arthropoda; class Arachnida; order Araneae; family Heptathelidae; genus Ryuthela; species Ryuthela nishihirai. The sequence continues at coordinate 15,154,219 of JAWZYU010000001.1, read as the reverse complement.
ACTCATATCTAGTATTGCCATCTCTAGAGCCTTGAAACCCCATCAAAAGTTTTAAGCCCAAATTTATTTTTGTGATATGGTAATTTTAGGATTGCTATTTATTTAAAATCGCGAAATATTGAACATTTTTATTATTGTATTTTTAAAACACAGTTTTTTCTTACTGCACAATCAAGTTGTAAATGAATTTTTTTGAAACCATAATAATTCAATAACCTACGTACGTAAAACAACTTAATAAAAATTCAATAATCTTAAACCAAATTAACACCCCCTAAGCCTCCTCCTTGTACCCACTGAAGGTGTGGGCGTCCTTCGATCAGAACCACTGCTCCAGGAGCATGCACGGATACATGCAGAAGACATTGAGAAAAGCCGCCTCCCGACTTTTTTCTTTTCAGTTTTCAGTTTGGGTAACTTTGAACTGAAAGTTCAAAGTTATCCAAAACTGTTGTTACCTGCACTTTCAGATACTTTCGCTAAAACTGGCATGAGAAAATGAAAACCAGAATAATTGGTTTGTTAAAGACAGAGAATACACGATTCGTTTGTTAAAGTCAGAGAATATACAAAAAAGGAAGGTTGTTTATTGCTGCACGAGATAATAGACATATTATTCCCCAGACACACACTTCCTTCCCTGTGCTGTTTTTCTGGGCAATTTCGCAGTCCTTTTTTCTGTATTAATCATCTAATGTTATTCTCTGTTGTTCTTAATTTTCTTCTTTATTGCAGACGTGCATATTTTATATATTCGAAAGGTGCTTATTGCTATACGGTAACAACGAGTTTCTCTTCAAGTGGTAGTTATTGTAACTGATCATTTCATACCTCGTGTGTCGAGAAAATACACAGTGAATGTTACAACAATCGTCATAGTGATGCTGAAACGAAACGTTTCCTTTCCAAGCTTTCATCAATTATTAGTGTCATTCCATTATTCACAGCAATCTTTAAAACTGATTACTCTTCATCAAATATTCAAAGATCGAAATCCATTTACTGCGAGGCCGTTGAAACGTATTTCGATGCTGTTGATGCTTTAATCTTTTCATGAAGTAGTACGCTACTGCATTTTTTACCTCTTTGTTTAAGCATAATCAGATCAATTGCTCCTAATCATTTTATTACATACTGTGCTACGAAAACTGCGCTTGGCATTTATAAAGAGGATTTTTTTACTTTCTTTAAGACTGTTTTATCAAATAACAAGTATTGCATAATCACTTGAAACACAAATAATTACCCTTAGGCAATACTTTTACCCTTCGTAATGAGTTCAATGGCGGGATCACAAGGACTTGGAAAATCGAAAATTTTGAACTTTTTGAGTGCCATTTTCAAAAATATAATTTGAGATACATTAAGGAAATCAAAAACGATTAGAAACAGAAGTAAATCATTTCATCAAATTTTGTTTTCAATGAATAATGCTTAATAATTAGTATTCTGGTATAGAGACAGATAATCCATGCTATATTTGATTTCTGAAGAGTATGATGTAAAGAACGATTTTTCTTAACTCTCTTGCCAAGTGAACATTTGATTCCCATTCACCAATATTCTTTGTCTTAGGCCAAACACTAGGGCAATATCACTCCATATTTATAGAATATTGAAAGTTCTGACCAACACTATCTCTTTCCCAAATGTTATTCCATGTATTGTTTTTCTCGGCAATTTCGCGGTCCTTTTTCCTGTTTTAATCACCTAATGTTATTCTCTGCTGTTCTTAATTTTCTTCTTTATTCCAGACTCGCATATTCATATATTCTTCCTTTTACTTTCAGTTCACTAACATAATCGCATTCTATTATACATTTTTCTTAGTATATGCAACTTATTCGCATTTTATATACACAGTCGTATCAGAAAAATATGACCACCTACCTAATAACATTAATGTTAGGTGGTCATATTATTCTGATACGACTGTCTATGTATCAAATGGTTATGCATAACTTTGCGCATGCTTGTATTCTTGTAGAGTTCTAGTAGAGTTTTTGATATTTTTTTAATCTTTCGATTGTACTGAATAATTGATTTTCAATCAAGACACCTGAACATCTTAACTGTCCGTTCAAATTAAATGTGTATTGTCTTTACTGTACTAACACGGAATATATTATTATTATATGAGCAGTCTTTTCACAGCCACCAAAACCCCCCTCCCCCAACCTTCTCTGAGCCTTCGGGGTCCTTGTGGCCTGGCCATTTAGCCCATGGTATGCAAAAAAGTGCCACTCAGAGGTAAAAGAATCCAATCTGCAAGCTCTGAAAACTGAATCCAGTGAGTGACGAGAAAGAGGTTAATTAAAATATTTGAAAGAGAATTTGTTCACTCTTTCGAGATATAGTATCCAATATACATATATATATAGACTGTTCTGTATATACGAGTATGTTAGATACTGATTTTGACCGCTGAGTTTTTGCAAAAATTTGGAAAAATTGGGATAAAAGCTTAAAGTTTAAAGGTCATATTTCTACGTACTGGTGTTTCAGAGCTAAAAATTGATGTATAAGGCTATTTAGTCGTAGATCTCAGAAATGTTGAGAAATTTCAGATCCTGTGTCGCATTCAAGGTCAGACAAGGATCACGATGACCGTAAAGATATCAAGAGGCACTGGAAACGCCTCTTGATTCTCTTCTCTCGTTTTTCTCTATGACATGGTTAGAATACACAAAACACTTCCTATAAGGCATGTCACTTGAAAAGGTGAAAATAAGTCTTTAACTAAGAAGTGGTCATTAGAGTGGTTCCACATCAGAGTTAAATCATGACGATTAATTTAATCCGTATATTAGAAAAAACTAAATACAACTGATTTATCATACCAAAACTAATCAGACATTCATATGTTAAGCCAACTGGAAAGAAATCTGTTGTATTTAATACTGAAGTCCCTTTGAAACTCTTTTTAAACCAAAATAATTTTTACATCACTTTCCAAATTATTATTACCTTTTTATAACTTTTAAATTGGTATTAACCTTTAGGAATAATATTTGATCATTATTTTTACAATATGTTATTGCTGCATCAACAGCGTAAGTCGTAATTCAAATCTTTTTTTTTAATAACAACAACAACAATATATTTTAAAATAACTTTAAAAAATGCTTTTCTCTCATTACGGAGATTTTTTAAACAGTGAACAATAAGTAAGATTATCCGTTACCATAGCGAATGTGGTGGCTCCATCCTCCATGCGTTCTGCTTCAAGAGCTGCCGCCGCCGCCTGCTCTAAATCCCATTTTCGCTGCTGCTCTTTGGCTGCTCGCCGGTGTCCGTCGTTTCTAGAAGCGTAATTGACAAGAGCGAACTCCAGCAGCGCACCGAACACGAAGGTCAGGCACACCCCCGTCCACACATCAATCGCCTTCGTGTAGGATACAGGGGGCAGGGATGCGTTGATGCCGGAAATTTGGGTTGCCATGGTCAGCAAGGTCGTCACCCCTAGGGACACGCGGGCGGGAATGGCGTTCTGATCAAGCCAGAATGACACCCACGAAACGATGACCAGCATGCAACAAGGAATGTAGATCTGGATCAAGTAGTAACTAAATTCCCTCTTGAATAGGAGGTCCACCTTGAGGCAGCTGTATTCACCTATCGAAGAAGCAATAGGAGTATCAGACATCAATACTTCTGCTTAGGATTTAAGTAGTCTACTAAATGAAACATTCTATATTTTCTGGTTAAAATATAAAAAATTTTTATTATTCAGTATCATTTCCAGATCTACATCTTTAATGAACACAATGGACGCTCTACATTCCCAATGCGATATATTATACAGGGTGAATCTGAAAAAATGGGCAAAACTTTACGGGCTGGTAGAACGCAGCTATACGAGCAATATTCGTCATAGAAAGTATGGGCGGAACGCAAACGGCGAGCCGCTAGGTGGCGTTGGAAATGGTATAAAAGGGTCGGTCCTCGCACCCAACGGCATTTCTACCGTGGATTGCCGAGAGGATGGCTGGTTATACTAACCACGAAATGGTGGATATGCACTTTGTGTACGGTGCGGCGGACGGGAATGCAAGTGAGGACCGACCCTTTTATACCATTTCCAACGCCACCTAGCGGCTCGCCGTTTGCGTTCCGACCATACATTCTATGACGAATATTGCTCGTATAGCTGCGTTCTACCACCCCGTAAAGTTTTGCCCACTTTTTCAGATTCACCCTGTATACATTTGTTTTTAATTAGTGGATAACACGATTCGTTTTAGAATCGTGTTGATACTTCTAAATAATATTTAATTTTAGTTAGTTAATTACTCATCCATTGTAGTAATAGAAATTCTTCAGATACGATATTCGCTCTTACAAATAAGTGAGATCCTGTTTATCTTCTTATTTCATACATACATAATCCTCAAGTGGCCCAGCGGCTGTAGAAATTTCTTGGAATTTTGGTTCTTTTACCACAGAGCTGCATTTTTGGACAGACAAAAGGCTAAATGGACACGTGACAAGGACTACAAGAGTTTAAATTTGGCTACACTAATGGGATCAACTAAACACTATTAGGACACAGATGGATGCTTCCAGTCAAAATCATCCTGCTGGTCTTCAACATGAATAATAACTATAATTTATTTCATGCAGGGGTTTACAGTAAAACCAGGTACAAGTAATTTTGGATATTAATTTAAACGTTCAAGTGGCTTGATGCCCCAGTACATTTGAGAAATTAAAAAGAAATATTGATGATAGTACAAAAATACAAACATATCTACTGGAATTGCATAATTATTTGATACATGTGGCCGAGTGGTTAGCGCGCTTAGTTTCTGATCTACGGGACCTGGGTTCGAGCCCCGGGTAAGGCATGGATGCTTGTGTTGTTTTTCTGCTGAGGTCCTGCCATCCTCACAGACCTTCTACTCTGGCATATAAACTGACAGGCTCCTGTCAGACCTCTGTGGCAAGCAGCTGCTTGAGGGGGTATTTATTTATTTTCTTTATAAACAAAATGACAAGTTGCACAGACGAAGAAAAACATATATGAAATATGATAAGAAACGTAGAAAACTTAGGGGGAAGAAAAGGAAGGTTTGGAAAGATGGGGAGAGGGAATAGGGATGAGGAGATGTTGTTGGTCACACGTTTCAATATTTTAATAGGAGTGGAGTAATACAGTTTTTGAATTTTGTTTTAGATTTTAAAGAAGTGATATCTCTCGGTAGAGAGTTTCAGGTTGAGGTTGCTTGAAAGGAAAAAGAAATTTCACCATACTTAACTTTGAAAATCTTGGGAGTAGAAAACATTTTATTAGCAGAGTGAAGGATGTGGCGATGTCGTAATCGAATATAGGGTGTAAGAATTGAATAAAGAGGATGAGACTTGTTATAAATAGTGTCGTAAATAAGGGTAATAAACCACAGCTTTCTTCTAGATTCAGTTCTTTATGAGATGTCAAGGGAAACCAGTCCCACAACCGTTTTCTCACAAAAGGTAGGAATTTGGTAGTTGGAACGAATGAATATCAGTAAGTGTTAGAGATTCTCGTTTGTTAAAAATAGATTTTATGATGATTTTGAGAGCTTCATTTTGAACGTTTTCTAATTTATAAGAGTTATTTTTATTAATACCAAAAAGAGTGGAAGCACAGTATTCGAGTTTCGGTTGGACGTATCTATCATCATATCTAAGTACTTCATGGAAGTGGAAACTGTATATGGGTGTTATTAATATTAATGTTTGTGTCAGGAGGGGGAGAATTTGAAGTTGAAAGAAAAACAATATTGGTTTTCTTGATATTGACAGTGAATCCATTTTTAGTATAGCAATGAAGCATATTATGAATATTGTTTTCTATTTCTTGTTTTAGAAAAGTGAGTGAACTTAAGGTAAAAGAAAGAAGACAATCGTCTGCATGTATAAAAATATTGTAGTTAGTGGAGAATTCTAGAAGATCATAAAAAAACGTTGAAGAGAAATGGACTAAGAATAGTTCCTTGAGATATTCCCCGATTGATTTTAAGAGGTGTAGAGATCTCATTAGTGCTTAATTTAGTTTGGATAACACGGTCGTTGAGATAATTTTCAAACCAGGAAAGAGCTGAGGGCGATAGATTAAGATTATTGCAGAGTTTTTGCAAGATAAGTTTGTGTTTAGCTGAATAAAATGCTTTTTGAGATGTCAAGGGAAACCAGTCCCACAACCGTTTTCCCTTTGCTGTCTACAGCCAATCAACATTGATTAACAAGAAGTGTCATGAGAGTTTCAGTTGACCGGTTTTTTCCTAAACCCGAATTGTCTGCACGAAAGTAAATTAAAATTTTCAACAAAAGTCGACCATTATCTCTTGACGGTTATTTCTAAAATTTCGCTTAAAGCACATGTAACTGAAATAGGTCGATAGTCCAGAGGGTTAGAAGGATTTGAAATTTTAGGTATAGATGAGATGATGGCTTCTTTCCATGGAAATGGGTTTTCATTAGAGTTAAATGAACAATTAATTAGATCACAAAGGGGTGCATAAATTAATGGGGAAATAATTTTTAGAATAATGACAGGGATTCCATCTGGTCCGACACTGCGAGTGGATTTTAGCGAATTTATGAGGTTCTTGGATTTCGGTAACATTTTTGAGCTTAAAGGTTTCCAGATTATTAAATGATTTATTGGAATAGGAAAATGAGCAATTTGCGTTTGCATGATTTTTTCGGTATAAGTGCAGGATTTACAGAATACATTATTTAAAACATTGGCAATATCTTTAGGATCATAGAAGGAGTTGTCATTGTAAACGATCTTATTAATTTTAGTTTTTTGTTTCTTAAGTTACCAATAATAGAATCAAAAATTTCATTACCATTTGGATTAATAACGAAAAGTCGATTAAGAAAATAAAAACGCTTGGCATTTTTAATACTACTATTGACCAGATTACGAAAAATTTTATTGTTCTCCAATGTGTGTTAGTGATTAGGGTTAATAGCATTCTTAAAGTGCTTGTTTTTTAATGTGATCATATTCAGAAACTCTTTTCTAATCCAAGGCTTACGAGAAGGGCGAACTCTAAAAGTTTTATAAGGAGCATAGGTATCAAGTGCAAAATTGATTTAACATGAGAGATGTTGTGCTTTTGAGGTAGGAGTTGTGCATTTGGAAAAAAACAAGTGTTAAAGGAAAAATTCTACACGCAAGAGCAACTGGGTCGAAATGGTAGCTAAGGATCTGAATCTGAAAAAAAAAGTAGCAGCATCGAAAACAAGATCAAATTTGGGGAATGTTTTTCCCACTTCGTTATTTCATTCATGTTACAGAATGAGGAGACTTGGGAATGTTTCAAATATGAATGAAGTCTCAATAATTTCAGGCACATTCATTCACAGTTAATGTCCCAGTAATTCATATTTTTTTGCGATATGCTGTAAAATGGAATTTGATATACGGGAGGGATGCTCAGGAAACTGATATCTAGCGGGTCTCAAAAGAATGGAGTTGATATCTAGAGGGCGACTAAAAATTGAACTTCATATCCTTTGGGGAAAGGCAAGGGCCAAAAGGTACAGCTAGATATTTGAGGGATCTCAATATGAAACACAGTGCATGTATTTGTAGAGAGACAATAATGTAACTTGACCCATGTCCACTAACTTATACTTTTGTGTTTCCAAAGTTCCTTAAGAAATTTCTCTAATTTAAAGAATTCTTATTTAAACTGCATTGTTGTAATAGTTAAAACTTCGATTAACGTTTTGCAAAATGCCAATAATGCACTGAATATTGCCTCTGTATCGGTGAGTGATCCATTTAGTGAAGGTTTGCCCATGGCAGAAGAGATAGGATGCGCAGAAAAAGCTGCGAAAGTTTTAGTGAAATAAAAATGCTCGTCTCTCTGACAGAGATAAAGTAGCAACTGCCATAGCAGTTGCTACTTTATTAAATTGATGCAAGCAGATAATATCACAATGCTTAAGAATAGTATTTTATTACAGACAATAAATAAAGTTTATCACATATCACATTAGCATAGTATTCAACTTAACACACTTTTCAAAACTTGAAAGCGGTTTTTCGGAGGAGTTAAAATGAGGTTGCTTAGGATGCCGTAACTATAACACTTTAGCATTTTTCTCTTCAAAACAGGACCGGATAGAGGGGGGGGGGAGAAGGCGCATCCCTCCGTTTTCAGAATGCTAGTAAGTGTATTAGAGGCAAAAAGTTATTAAACTTCTTTATATTTCATAAATTTCCTTCAAGACCTGTTTAAACGAGAGGACCTGTTTTAAACCTGTTTCAAGACCTGTTTTAAAAACCTGTTTAAACGAGAGGAGGGGTTATACGACATTGGAAACACAGTCCCTTTTGCATTTTCTTGGCTCGATGGTGTTTCTTGTCCCACCCCTCAATTCTTTTCTAGATCCGGGCCTCATTCAGAGTAATTTACTTAGCACACGAGGTAACGAATTAATTATATCGATAAAAATATTATCAGATTTGAACTAAAGACACAAATTGATCATAAAAATTTCAAATTTTATAATTAGTAAGGAAAAAATTAAAATAGAGACATATCAAACACTTAACCCTTCCAGTGTCCAGCCTAAAAAACAGGTTTACATCCAGAGGCCAAATTTAACTGTAGAACTTTTTTGCCAAATAATTAGTGAAAGGAATTATGACATGTTAAATGTCAAATTAATCAACATTTAATTCTGGATTTTCTGAAAATAAAATATTTAACACAAAAGACCATATGTTTTATTTTAATAGGATTTTTTTAGAGTCATGTAGTAAACAAATGCATCTGGCAACACAAATAAAAATGCATGAAAAAAGCTAATAGACAGAAATGATTATAATGCACATAAATAGAAAGACTATTTATTTCTAAATCACAAAAAATGTTTCTTGTTTAAAGCAATCATTTCTTCCATTTTGAAATTTATGGTTTTGAGAAAAAGTCCAGACTTGTTGCAGTCCAATAAACAAGTCACATTTAGAATATTTTTAACAAATAACTTATCAACAGAAATAGCTCATGTTATATACCAAATTAAAAAGAATTTAATTCTGAATTTTATTGTAGGAAACAATTTGAACTCTGTAGTAACATTAATTTTAATAACAATTTTTACAGTGATATACCAAAAAAAAGGTACACATTTCATAATTACTTCCAAAATCGTCCATTTTTAAAAAGTAGCAGTTCTTTGTTAATTATCAGGAGATTTTAAAGACTTTAAGGAAAAATTTGTTGATAATAATCAAACTTCTGAACTTAAATTAGGGGATTGCTTGAACACAGAGTAATGTTAACAAATAAATTGACAATACCTTATATAACTTCTAAGAAATGGCAAACAGATAGCTTTAACAAATTATTTATATCATAGTTTAATAAAATATGCATCAAATAAAAAAGAAAATATTATTTATCAAGCTTAAATTACATATTTTTATAAGATATCTATTAAAAAGTTTTAAAATGGCAATTTTTATTTTTTTTAAATCTTTTCTTTTATTGTACTGAAAATGGATATATACGTTCTGGACACTGGAAAGGTTAAGCAGTACAAAAATAAAATTCAGAATACGGCGTTCAGTATACGACCTCCTTTAACTTTTCTGAAAAACTACTTTAAAGTTTCGAATCATGTACAACAATTCGACTTCTGCTCAAAACCTAATATAGGATTTGATAAAACAGTGATTCGCTCTCGTTGGCACGTATATGTAGATTACGTGCAGAATCGTTTACTTTTACTGCGTGCCTCGTCATCTCAGACACGCACACGAACATTCGCAATCACAAAGTCTAAAGAAAAGCTTTTGCAGGAGGTATTGAGTGAACTTCGGATGATTCCTGGAACAAATTTAATCGCATTATTTACTTCCCTGGGCATGTTTCTCGGGTTGCTCTGCTTTATGCTAAACGTTTTCTTTCATTTCATTGCTTCCCAAATGCATTTCGAGTTCATCCCTCTCCTTCATAACAGATTTCGATGAAGTATTAATATAAATGCCCAAATATCTTTTCGGAGGTCGAAGAAACGTAAATCCTTTATAACGACCTCTAGAAGCAACACAAAAATTCTATTTCTATCAGAGAGTGAAAAAGTGACATTTTGCATCTCTTTTTATCAGATCTAGGTTAAAGCATAAAATTACAATGAAAGTAAAGCAAGAATTGTTAAACATAAATTTCATGAAAAGAACTGAAAAAGTTTCCCGTTATCTCAGTTCCAATGTCGTTCTCGGATTAGCGTTTTCTTAGGTAAATAGATAGCAAATCCGGGAATAACAGCATATTTTGTGTACCACATATGTCAATGATTTATTTCAAAAATTGCATCTAATGCGAATAACATTACAGTCCACTTCTTCTTGATGTATTTGTTATTAAAGTACATCTGTTTTCAAGCCAGAATTGAGAACTTCCAGACCCAATTATTTCCTCATCCTCTTCCAGTGTTAGATGGCGTTTCCACTCATCGCTGTCTTCTTCACATCCTTTCCAAAAACCATTTATCAACATACTTTTGCTTCTTCCACCTAATGCAGATGTCTGTCCAGAGATTTTCAAACCAAACGTGTACATGCACTATGTACCAGATGTATAGCGCAAGCCACTATAATAATTGCAAGGATGTGTGGAAGAAATTTATTTCTAGACTATCACGTTAAGTCAGTTAAAAAATCAAATTCGAATTTAAGATGACTAAAATAATTCTGTACCTGAAAGGAATCTAAATAAAATCTACTTAAATTTATTTCAATTATTAAGAAATTCAGGAAAATAGACATTTCAGACACACAATTACTTTTGCTAGTTAATTATTTAAAAAACGTACAGTATTACATTATAATGACTCTTTGGAGAAGATATATCTCTGTTAATCAAACAAAATACTCGATTACATTTTTTTTTTCAAATACTGTTTTGATAACAACATAATAGCATCACCTTTGTACAACTACTGACCTGTGTTGGTCTTACTTGTGCAGTAATCTGTGAGAAAGGCCTCTAACGTAAATCGTGGAAGATGAAGATTTTTAGGGAGCTGGACAGGGTCACCTTTCTTCCATAGGAACACCAGATCTTCTGTCGTGTATCCATCTGTTACAGAGAGGGAAATGGTGCAATTTGCTACATTATTTTGGAGGATATTAAATTACTCTTAATCGTAATAATATAGTAACTCTACTATTCAGCCCTGAACATGTCCTTTAATAGGAACTTATTAAACTAATACTTGATACTCACACTGCAACTCAAATTTGTGCAATTTAATCACAAATGCTTCTTAGCAGATACTGTTTCTGTTATATCCGAAACCAATTTAATATGAAAATAATTTATCAAAATGTTTGGTAATAAAAATATGAGTGACGAAATATTATCTAACTATTTTTACCTTTAATATGTAAGCAGAAAACGCAAGGATTCTGCTTCAGATTATCTTAAATAGACTATGTATTAAAATTAGAAATATGAATGGTTTAAAAAAGTGTTATTTTTTTAAATTTTTTAAATTCCATGAATATTTCAATACTAGTTAAACCCACGCGAAAAGTTTGACGCGAAATATATGTCCATTGATAACTATTCCCATCGAGAAGCTCATTCATAGCTTTCTACTGCTAACGTACTATTGCAATCACGACTCTCGTCGATAATGTAATATTCCATTCAAAAGGTAAGCGACGGCAGTGCCCCCATTTATTTCAAATCGGAATTGCAGCTATTATACACTGGTTTCCATAAATTAAGGAAAAATGGGAAAAATCTCGATAATTCGCCAAAAAATTGTGCAATCCTGACCAAACTTGTTCATAAAATCAGTAAAGTAATGCCGAGTGAACATATCGTATGCAAATTAGTCTAGATTGCGTCAAATTTGTGTAATCGGATAGCGGCATAAAAACTGGTGTTTTGGAGTGGATCGTTATTTTGTGTTGAAATGTGAGTAAAGAAATTCGAAACAGTCATTTTGTAGGAATGACCTGGAGACATCATTTGACAAATGAACTGCGGTGGAGAGCTATTGGCCGGCTCGAAGTAGGCCAAAGACAATCAGACGTGGCACGATGGCTGAATGTGAGGTCTGGGGTTCATAGACTGTGGAATCAATTTCTTAGCACGGATTCCGCGTCCGGAGGTTTAGCCGAGGAAGGGTTAGCGACGACTGTTGTACAAGACCGATATCTGCCATTAACAGCACGAAGAAGCAGGACGTCTACTTCCTCTCAGCTACGATCTTCTCTTGCAGCAGGCAAGAGAAGATCGTAGCTGAGATAGGTAGCCCTGTAGCTGAGATAGGTAGCCCTGTAGGGGAGGGTTGTATCAGCTTCTACTGTACGTAGAAGGCTTGATGAGGGAGGTCTGTACACTAGAAGGCTAGTAATCTCTATATCCCTCACGTCACAGGACAGAGAAGTTTGAATTGGACACCACGCATATTAACTGAATAAAAGAGCAATGGAGGTCCGTACTCTTCACAGATGAGTCCATATATTGCTTGTGATTTCGGACATTGTTTGATATGGAGAGAACGAGGTGTCCGCTATCATCCCAGTGACATCCGTCAAAGAGACAGTTACTGCGGAGGTTGCGTGTGTGTTTGGGGTGGCATTTCCTTAGGTGAACGCACAGACCTCTATGTGTTGACTAGTGGGAACCTCAATGCTCAAAGGAATAGAAATGAGATCCTGGACCCTTATACGTCTTTATGCTGGTGCAATAGGTGAAACATTCATCTTACAAGACGATAACGCTCGTCCACACAGAACTCGACTAGTGGAACAATAACTTCAACAGCAGGGTTGGGTTGGGTTGTTTTACCTCTGAGCGGCACTTTTTTGCACACCATGGGCTAAATGGCCAGGTCACATGGACCCCGAAGGCTCAGAGAAGGTTGGGGGAGGGGACCCACTGGAACAGCTGTTGGGAGACAGATGGTAGCCTCCCGTCAAGGCCATCCAGCGTGTTCTTTAACGTGCACAGGGTATGGCTCTCCCGCACACGGGGCCACGGCTTAACGTCCCATCCGACGGACGGCGGCCTTTCCAAGCCCATCGGTGTCCCCTACTGACCGTGGGCAGGGCGGGGAATTTTGCGGAGATAAATCTCAACGCTGACCCAGCTGGGACTCGAACCTGGGAACTACAGATTACGAGCCTGGCGCGCTACCGACTGAGCCACCCGCGCCCACTTCAACAGCAGACCATTATGTGCATGAAGTGGTCAGCTCGATCTTCCGACCTAAATCCGATTGAGCATGTGTGGGATGCTCTAAGGAGACGTATTGCTGCCCTCAACCCGCCACCTGAAACAAAGGGCGAGATTATTACTGCTTTAAGAAACAATGGTCGTTACTCCCTACTGAGCTGATTCACATCATAAACAGCATGGAACATCGCTGTTGTGCCTGCATTGCTGTAAGGGGTGAACACTCTTCTTATTATTGGCCATTGCATTTTGACACCTCATTTTTGGACAAGTTCCTGTAAGTGTTATTTTTCGACGAAAAATGCTTCTAGTGTAAAATATTCTATGCCATTCTGAAACTAGCATTGCAATTCATGTTTTGATAAAATATCATTAAAATCATCCATATGTTTTTTTTATCACAATTCTTCTGAATTTTTTTTTAATTTATGGAAACCAGTGTACAATACAATGATTAGCTGCAGCACAGTACTTTGGCACGAAATGATTTTCTCCTCTCCACTGATAGCTTTTTCAACTTATAGTGGGCAATGCCACCAACATCTGCCAGATCCACAGATTCGCCAAGATATTCGGGGTCATAATTTTCGTCTCACAAGAGCCAGGGACCCCCGAATTTTTTATCCGAAACGGGGTCGTACAGGGGAAACCACGTACGAAATTCAGAACCAATCGGCCAAGTATCTGAAGAATTGCAGGGGGCGAAAATGTGTCGAAGAGATAAAATTGTTGTGAAAGTTAGCCTAGTATCTGAGCTAGTGCATGCGCTAACGCCATCACGATGTAGAAGAAACAGTTGGATTTTCTATCTGAGTCTGCGCTTCGCCCAGTTCGCCAGTGACTTAATCCGATCGGTGCCTTTTCAGATATGCCCATTATTATATGCGATTTTTTTTGCAATGAAGCACTTATTCATGTTGAGATTTCCTAGATATTTCCCAATTTTCATGTTACAACTTCATAAAAAAATAGATTGAAATCTAGAAGAATAACGTATTCCTTTGGCGGATATGAAGTGCTCGTTTTAAAAGAAAATGACGTTTGTCCCTTTCCGACTTTTGCACTTCCTAACGATAGAGTGGGGCGGGGGTGGCTCAGTCGGTAGCGCGCCAGGCTCGTAATCTGTACTTCCCAGGTTCGAGTCCCAGCTGGGTCAGCGTTGAGATTTATCTCCGCAAAATTCCCCGCCCTGCCCACGGTCAGTAGGGGACACCGATGGGCTTGGAAAGGCCGCCGTCCGTCGGATGGGACGTTAAGCCGTGGCCCCGTGTGCGGGAGAGCCATACCCTGTGACGTTAAAGAACACGCTGGATGGCCTTGACAGGAGGCTACCATCTGTCTCCCAACAGCTGTTCCAGCGGGTCCCCTCCCCCAACCTTCTCTGAGCCTTCGGGGTCCATGTGACCTGGCCATTTAGCCCATGGTGTGCAAAAAAGTGCCGCTCAGAGGTAAAACAACCCAACCCAACCCTAACGATAGAAATTCAAACTAATGGATGATGCTGTAAATGCAAATTATATAATTTCATTAGTCCCTATTCAACTCAAAAAACATTTTTCGTTGTTCTCCTAAAAAAAACAGATGTTTCTTCCGCAGGCACACATCATCTCTCAACGTAAACACTTCACCATCACACTCTACCATCTAACTTTCAAGCGTGAATACATTATTAACAACCAGATTACCATGACTGATTCAAAGCCACTCATTTCCTGTTGAACAAGCATGTGAGTAAGAGTGTTTCGTAACAACTGTTTCTTTGTTATGTGGCGGCATTTGTGTTTCATGGGTGTGGCCGGATAGTAGACGTGACGTGCATGGGTAGAAGGACAGCGATAAGTAGACCGTGGATGGGTATGTATGAAAGTAATGTAAAGCGAAATGCAGTTATAAAGGAGATGCAAGATTGCATGTTCATATAGTAGACCAAGTAGAACAAAATATATCTAGAGGGGATAATAGTCTGATCAACTCTAGAAGAGATTAATTTAAATGCGTATTATTCGGATATTTGTGTGAAAGTTGGACGGTCACACCAGCAAGATTGCTGCTCATCACATTTGGAACGACCGCCGAGACATAAACACAAAATCATGGCTTAGAATAGTGTGCGAGACTGTGATCGAATTATTGTGTCATGAGTGAAGAAATCATTTTGCCCTTTCCACAATCTCTCTCTTTGTCCTGTCCTTAGTAATTGAACATAGCACGAGTTAGTTTAATGAATAGCATAGCAATCTCCACTCTAAAAGGTAACTACTCTATACGTTTTATACGCTGGTATATTTTTGTATGCCAACATGCGGATTTCATATTTATATCTAGATTTGTACAGTAACCCTTTCAGTCCCCATGTGATCACACGTACAGGTGGCGGTCCTAGAAAGGGCCTTTCGGGTTCATGAACAATTCCAAAAGCGGAACTCATTGGAATAGTTACTGTTCTCTATCTGAATCCCTCTCTTTGCTTCTGGGAGAGCCTTAGTCCCTTTGAGCCTGTCACTACATACAAGAACATTAACTTAAAACTAATTTTAATCAATATAAAACTGCAAAATAAAGGGCACTTTTCTAATATTGTTTCCCATACGAGAATACGAGAATTTGTAATATATTTAAAACAAATATATTTTTCACCCAAAAGATACTAATTTGGATCCAAATAAAAAATTAAACCTAGTTTTCGAAAATACTTTAACAATAGGATGATAGATTTAAAGAAGAAGATCCAGGGACTTTTGAAAATTTCATCTGAAGAATTGACTTTTAAAATTAGGGCGACTAGATTGAAACAAAATGATCCGAGGACTTCTGATATTTCAGTTTGAAAGACAGACTGTCGATGAAATTATTATATTTAAAAATAGCACAATCTTTTCTATTTCGAACATATTTTATACATTATTGCACATAGCAACAACCTTAATATCTATTAGTACAAAATGAAGCTTGAAAAAAGTAGAACAGTAGACAAAAGCAGACAAATATCTCTGTTATTTTGTGTATTTTTTCACACGAATGGATTTTCTGCAAAATATTTCCATTTTCGACAAGTTGTGAGCTAAAGATTTCTCAAGAGACAAAAAAAAAGTTTCACTTGCCAGAAAGCCTTCACTTTGTTCACTTTTCTACATCATTTTTCATCCTTCCATATTAAATCAATGTTGGAAAAAATTATTTCTGTTGGATGGAAAGGGATTTTCTCGTCTAAGAGTTTTCTTCACTGATTTCTTCGTTCACGATCTGAGAAGGTCGGCGGCAGAGGTTTGCCAGATTGCTACATCTCTGCTAGATTTTTCCACATTCGCAAAGTCGTTTTGGGTTCTAAACTCCGTCCCATTACAGGTTGGGAATCAATTTTTAACCTAACATAAGGTTGAATGGGTGGAGGGGTATTCTGTTCAAAATTTGGGACGTGGCGGTCAAGTATCTGGGGAACTACATAGTGCCAAAATACAGTATGTTAAAACAAAGGTAAAACTTAACAACCTGATGGTATTTAAACTATCAGCAACCATATGGCACGCAATGGTGTCAGAAAGTTGAAGAAATTTAGACTCTACTTTTGTATTCATGTATACCACTCTCATTATGATTCTAGTCTTAATTTTTCCGTCACCTGCACTGCAACCGAATTTTTTATAACAGTGCTGCCACTACTATTCTATTCGTAAAGATCTGCTCAAGCTCTACAGTTTTAACAATTTAATATTTGCACAAATCTTAAACCGAATTCCGGGGACACACCCCGGGATATTTATTCGTCAGAGACAGCGCACTTTAATTCAGAGATAGCTCCCGGAAAACGGGACGTATGATCACCCTATTTAACAAATAAAGAAAATCAAGATTCGAGGGAATGAGTATTGGAAACGCACTGGATATTATTTGCTAAGCATTAAAAAAGATCTGGTCTCTTTTAA
The DNA here is from genome assembly GCA_038380435.1 of Ryuthela nishihirai. NCBI lineage: Eukaryota > Metazoa > Arthropoda > Arachnida > Araneae > Heptathelidae > Ryuthela > Ryuthela nishihirai. Next base: position 15,137,094 of record JAWZYU010000001.1, on the reverse strand, counting down.
GTAAGTTGTTTTCGTTGGGCTTTTGAGCCACTTCTTGGTCTTTGCCTTCATTTTGCCTGTTTTGCCTCTGCTTGCTATGTTGCTTTGGTTTCTAAATTACTCTTCTCAAATTCTTCCCATATCGTACGACCGCTCACTGCATTTGTGCCGCTTAACTTGCGTTGCGTATGCGTCATGTTTTGCGGAGAATGCTTTAAAGTTGAGTCACAAAAAAACTTTTCCACCTATTATACTGCAGGTTCATTCATTTATTCATATTGCATCCCTGCAACCTATAAAATTACTTCTTTACATCGACCCTATCTATCTGAGAATCTTCCCTTCTGAACTTTGAAACGAGAATAGAGGGCTCAACAGCCCCAAAGTTTCCTTTATCTACTGATTAATCCTATCCCTTTAGCATCAATGCTGCAAACATTGTTACGTGAATCAAATTTATTTGGATATAAAAGTGATAATCAACACTATTGTCCATCTCGAATTATTTTTTATTTTAAAACCCAGTTTTCCTCAGTTATAACTTTTATTTCACAGTTATTTTTAATATACAACGACATGAAATGTATTTAGAGAATCTTCTATTTATGGGTTAGTGAGAGGAGCAAATATACCGCATCAGTATATTTTATTATTAATAATTATACGTTCAAACGGTACTTTTTACTGGGGATCCTTAAGTATCCGGACAGTAACAAGGTTTTCATATCACTCTCCTTGAAGAAAAATGATGGATAATTATGATATATTTAATAAATGAAATAAAATCTAAGTAGTTAATCAGTTGAGTCTTAAAAGCCTTCGTAATATTAAAGTATATAAGATGTTTGGTGTATTGTGAATATACAGTAACAAATCTTGAACAAAATATGATTGCTCTTCGTCACGCAATTATCCATCCCAAGTAAAATTATGAAGATAGGGCTGAATGGTTTCAATCCAAGCATTTACCGAAGTTAAATCTTGAAAGTATTGATAATTTTATAATACACAACTTAGTGTATAGGAACCAAATAACACTATAACGTTCTTCATGGTTTCAGTCCAAGCATTCACCAAAGTTGAATCCTGAAAGTCTTCATAATACGAGGGGTGATTGTTTAATTCGTGGACTGACGCCATAAGTACTCGTAGGTAGCGCTTTTTTCCAAAGTAACACTAGATAGCGCTGTGCTTGACCGCTGCGAGGAGGCTCCACGTGTCAAGGTCATTCGGCGTCGACTACTGTTGTGTTAAGACTGTGATTCGAGTTGTGTGTCATAGATATTCGTTCAGAATGACGGAAATTCAGAAGGAACAGGGTATGTCATTCGTTATCGTGTTAGGTGAGGTCTAAGTGCTGCTGCGACTCTTGAAGAGATGAGTGAAGCCTATGGTAATGACTCTTTTTGTAGGTCCGCCATTTTTAAGTGGCATAAGCGATTCAAAGAAGGACGCGAATCTGTTACCGATGACCCAAGACCCGGCCAGCCTTCTTCCTCAATAACTCCTGAGCAAATCTAAAGAGCCCTCGCAATCCTAAATGAAGACAAACGAATAATACTTTGTGAAGTGGGTGTGAAAATATCAGTTTCATACGGAAGCACTCACGCGATTGTAAAAACCAATCTGAAAATATCACGAATCTGTGCTCAATGGATTCCGTACAGTTTGACTCCAGAACAAAAACCAAAAATGGCACGGCTGTGCAAGGAGATGCTTAATCGTTTTGAAAGCCAGGGTCCAACCTTCATGAGTCGAATTGTGACTTGCGATGAAACTTGGATTTTTCACTACGATCCCGAAACAAAACAACAGTCGAGTCAATGGAAGCACCCCGATTCATCGAACCCAAGAAAATTAGGGTTTCTCGTTCAGCTGGGAAACAAATGGCTCTTGTGTTTTTTGACATCAAAGTTGTTCTCGTTACTCACTTTGTGCCTCGTGGAAAAACCATGAAAAAGGAAGCCTACTCGAAGACCACTCAGAACCAACTTCGTCGTGCCATTCATAAAAAACGTCCCGAACTTTTTGGTGTGACTTGGTTTCTCCATCATGATAATGCCAGGCCCCATACGACTAATATTGTGCATCCAGTGATCATTGCGATAAGTGCTGAGGTGCTGCCACATCCTCCATATTTCCCGGACTTAGCAGCCTGCGATTTTTCCCTCTATCCGCGACTGAAAAAGGCTTTGAAAAGGAAACATTTCGCATCCGACGACGAAGCTTGCAGAGCCACAAAAACAACACTTCGCACGCTTTCGAAAAATGGTTTCAAAGACGCTTTTAATGCATGGCAAAATGTGTGAAGTTCAAGGGAGAGTATTTTGAGAAAGACAAATGCCAGGAAGATTCAGAGGATGATATTTAATGTAACTTTTTCCTTCTGTCCACGGATTAAATGATCACGCTATGTATCATAACACACATTGAGTGTATCGTAATAAAACAGCAGTATAACAATTTTCATGATTTCAGTCGAAGAATTTACCGAAGTTGAATATTGAAAGTTTTCATAATATCATAATATACAATGAAACACTCACTGTATAGGATTAAATAGTACTATAAAGTTTTTCATGGATTTAGTCAGCGGCATAGCTATGGAGAGGATGGAGGGATCTCCCTCAAAAACAAATCGGAGTTGTCAAAATTCGAAGGTATTGCTAAAATCCCGTTGAGTGTGAAAATTAGGATATTATTTTTGTAAAATTAAGAGGATTTGACAAAATCTTGGAAAGTTGGCAAAATTCGAAGTGACTTGGTAAAATGCTGGTGAATGTGAAAATTCGTATCGTTTTTGTGAAATTAAGGCGAGTTGGCAAATTTCGAAATGACTGAAAATTCAGATGAGAGGTGAAAATTGGGATTTTCTTTTTGGTAAGAATATGGTGATTTGGCAAAATCGAGGCAACTTAGCAAAATCTTGGGAAGTTGCCCCCCCCCCCCTCCCCGCGAATTAATTCCAGGGCAAGTCCCTGCTAGAGACAATATTAAATTTGTGTAAAATACTTATTTTCTCAGTTCGCAAAATTTGATTTCCGAGTTCGAAAACTTTTATCCCCCCCAACAACCACAGTCCCTTAGCTATGCCCCTGGTTTAAGTCCAAGTATTCACCGAAGTTGAATACTGAAAGTCTTCATAATTTCATAACGTACAATGAAACACCTGGTGTACAATAATTACACTGAAGAGCCAAAACATGACCAGCGCGTCTTTATGCAAATCGAAGCAACTGCAGGTAAACGACGGCACGTGTGAAGGTCATGAAACGGTATAAATAACACCTTATACTGAGCTATGTTAATCAGTATTATTCTTGTTTTTCAGATGGGAAAGGCAGCAGAATTAATTTGACAAAGGCCAAATTGTAATGGCGAGATGAATGGGTCAGTGCGTTTCCGAGATATCAAGGCTTGTGGGTGCTAACGGTCAGCCTTGGTTAGTACCTTCAAAAAGTAGTCCGAGGAGGGAAAAACCAAGAACCACCGGCAAGGTGTGGGTCGACCACGGCTCATCGATGTTAGAGGGGAACGAAGGCTGTCCCATATGGTATGGTACGAGCCAACAGAAGGAATACTGTGGCGCAAATCGACAGTAATTTGATTTGACCGATGTAGTGTCACAATACACAGTACATCGAACTCCACTGAAAATGGGGCTGTAAGCCACATGCTGCTCCGAGTGCCCATGCTAACCTCGGTTCACCGTCGAAAGCGCTTACAATGGGCACGCGAGCATCAAAACTGGATCTTGAATGATTGGAAGAAGGTCGTCTGGTCCGATGAATCTCGTTTGCTATTGCACCATATGGACGACCAGGTAGGTGTCTGTCGTTTACCTGTGGAAGTGTTGGCGCCAGGAAGCACCGTGGGACGAAAACAAGCCGGTGGAGGAAGTGTAATGCTTTGGGTAATATTCTGCTGGGAAAAACTGGGTTCATTCTTTCATGTACCGGAAACGATGACGTCTGCAACCTACCTAAACATCATTGCAGATCAGGTACATCCTTTCATGGCAACAGTATAACCCTCTAGTAGTGCCTTCTTTCAGCACTATAATGCGCCATGCCACACTGCTCGGATTGTTCGAGAATGGTTCGCGGAACATGAGGAAGTTTTCCAGGTATTGCCTGGCCTTCAAATTCCCCAGGTATCAATCCAATCGCATTCTGTGGTTTGTGTTGAAACAGCATATCCGATCTGCGGCGGCTCAACCACGTAACTTAAAGAGTTAAAGGATCTGCTGGTAACGTGTTGGTACCAGATACCACAAAACAGCTTTAGAAATCTTGTAGCATCCATGCCTCGCCAGGTAAGAGCTCTTTTGGCGCCACGTGAAGGACCAACATCATATTAGGCAGGTGGTCATAATGTTTTGGCTCTTCGGTGTAAACAGCACTATAAGGCTCATCATGAAAGGTATCTGCTAAGATTAATATCCTTCGATTCTAGAGCTGTGAAGATAGATGTCGCGTCATCTAATAACGTAACTCATAAAAGTTTTGAAAAATCCATATTATGTAATATACATAACATCAAACACAGACCGAATATGTTCTTCCAATAAGTTTCTTACTTATAAATCAGACAGAATAAGTTCCCAAACTTCATCAGTTTGGGAACTTCCTTACATTTCTTGTTGCATATAATAATATTGTTTGTTTGGTTTTTTTTTTTTGCATGCTTGATAATAACTTATAATTAATATTTAAATCTTCAAAATATTTTTTTAATTTCTTCTTAACCATTGGAATGATAGTGATGAATTTCGATCAAATAGTTTCTGCAATTCATATTTTAGCTCTTCTTATATTCTTACTTTTTCTTCCTTTGCTCTAGGCAAATTATCATCAAGAGGTATTGAAATGTCTGTTATAATAGCTGTTTTCGCAGTAGATTAATATGAATTATGTCTGGTACATTATTGGTAACAGCTCACGAGATATTATTATTATTTACTAATTTATTTATTTACTTATATCTTAATATCATATAAAAGTTTGCAGCTTATCTTTTTATTATTTTTTACTATTTAAAACTGATTTTTTATGATCAGCAACCTATCTACTGACACATCTATCAAGAGCTGTCTTAGAATAATCAAATAAATTCTACTTGCGGCTGCTATTTAATTTGCCAGATGCCCAAGTAATTATCTGCTTTCAAAATCCTTCAGTGGGAATATTATCATTTTTAATATATGAATATTTAGTTTTATTAAAAATAAAATATTGCTTTGAATTTATGAATAATACTTACTTCCACTCATTATTTTGTGAATATCTCATGAAACACCGAATAAATATTAGCTCAATGAGCTGTAATGTGGGAGTGTACATCAGCAACTTAATTCTTTTGTATTGAGTAAGCGCCTCACGTTATTATCAACATGTAATATTTCCTCTATTTATATTATGTAACGAATTTACATTAACACAATATATAACCTAACAGCGTAAACTCATACAATTTGTATTAACACATAATGGACCAAAAGAGTGAAAAAAAAAACCACTTAACAAGTTTAATCCTAAAATAACTTCGAGAACATAAGTTTTGCGTTCTAATTTAAAGTGCAATACCCAATGGTTCTGTATGACGACACTCAATATATATGTGCTTGCAAAGAGCTTAAGCACTTACGTTAATTATGCTACTCCAGAAGAAGTATATGAGACAAATTGTTAATTCAGTTTTATTATGCATGATTAAGTCCGTAGTTCCGTATGGGTTATAACCTGGGAAGCACATATTTATCTTTCCTAAAGAGCGTAATTAGCTTGAATAATAACTCTGTAAACATTATGTGATTTATTAGAACAACGTTAAAGGGAAATATTTAAGAATAGTGCCAATGCTAGTTAAAAATGTCTTAGGTTTTCCAAATATATTTTACGGTTATAAAATATTCTACTGCAATACAATAGAAAATTTCTAAGGAAAAAAAGATATGTAGACGTGAAGCAAATTTATTGTACCACTGACTAACGCAGAAATTTATTACTGTCATTTTACGATTTTTTAGTCCAGAATTTTCATTTTACTATCGATAAACACAAGAGAATCTCATAAATAATAAATTAGTTAATGGTATAGATTAGGGGTTCCCAACGTGGGCTACGCGTACCCTTTGGGGGTACGCGGTAAAATATTTTGGGGTACCCAGTGAGAGCTCAAAAGTCGCTAGATCTGATTACCCAGCAAAATGTTTATAATTTTATAAGATTTGTTAAATTGTTTATGTCATTTTTTTCTGTTTATCGATATATGTAATTTATGAATACAAAATTTAATGTGTAATATATATATATGTCTTATTTTATGCCGTCCCGTGGCCGAGTGGTTAGCACGCTTGGCTACTGATCTAAGGGACCTGGGTTCGAGCCCCGGATTAGGCATGGATGTGTGTGTCGTTTTTCTGCTGAAGTCCTGCCATCCTCTCAGATCTCCTACTGTGGCATATAAACTGACAGGCTCCTGTCAGACCTCTGTGGCAAGCAACTGCTTGAGGGGGTATTTATTTATTTATTTATTTTATTCCCATTGTTATACTATAATTATAGTTTTATCTATATGTACAAGGGGTACGCCAGTTACATACACATTTCCAGGGAGTACGTGATGCATAAAAGGTTAAGAAACACTGGTGTAGATAATTTCTGGTTGAAATCCATGACATATCCATATGCAAAATTATCTCCTAATAAAATCCGCAAATACGCTAACTATATAAAAAATATAATCACTACAGTACGAATTGTCCTGATATTCTTTATTAAATGTACAGAATAAATATATAACGAAAAGGTACACAAATGTCGATAACACTATTCAACTTTGATTTCATTCATTTGTCTGTCAGATAAATTTATTGTACCACTGACATACAGTAAAATAAACTGACCTTGAAATTTTTTTTCAAATCACTTTCATTCACTGTTTTCATCTCGTTTTCAAAAATAAAGATAAAAACTTAACTTCGTTGCTTGTCTGTCCTTCTGTCTGCTTTTCTGTAGACATCGATTTTTTTTTTTTTTGTTTATAGAGATAAATTAAATATTTGGTTTGCGTTGGATAATTATGATGTGCGCTTTCCGAATCTCCCAAAAGTTATAATTTTTCCTTTGACGTTGAAAAAAGGGGAAATTTCCAAAATTTCAGTCGAATATTGGAAACGATATTTTTATGCTAGAATTTTTAATTTTCGTGATGAAATGTGAAGGTCATGAAGTTTTCATTGGCAACAATGAGTATCCTCTTACCCCAAAGAGGGGGGGGGGACGCAACGTTTTTATTTTAAGAGATTGGTATTTGATTTTAGAGATAAATTTAAAATAATTTTTGAGTTGGGTAGGTATTGATGAAATATTACGATTTGTACTTTCCGAATCTTCCAAAAGTTACAATGCACCTCTAACACTGGAAAAAAATTGAAAATTCCAAAATTTGTAACGAATATTGCCAATGATATTTTTACACTAGAAATCTGAAAATTCTGCGGTAGAATGTGAAAATCATGCAGTTTCCATTGGCAGAAAAAAGTTGACCCCTTTACTCCCAAGTGGGTATGAAACGCAACTGTTTTGTTTTAAAGGATGATTGCAAAAATCTGTTTCAGTTGGATTGGTACTAAAAAAAATAATTCGCATTTTTCGAATAATTGGGAAGTTTTTATATACATCGTTAATAAAAAAATAAAAAAAAATCCTCAAGCAGATGCTTGCCACAGAGGTCTGACCGAAATCTGTAAGTTTATATGCCATAGTAGAAGCTCTGTGAGGATGGCAAGACCTCAGAAAAAAAAACACGAATATCCATGACTCAAACTCAGGTCCCTTAGAGCAGTAGCAAGTGCGCTAACCATTTGTCCACGGGGAGAACGGATACGTCGGTGAACTTTGTCTTAGGTGAGGCTTTTCAGGGCCTCACTTAGACATTTTATAGTAACCCTTAATAGGCGGCTAAAAATGAAATCAGGGTGTCTGACTGCCAATATTTCATTTTTTATAGATGGCATTGCCCATTTTCAGGGCCGAAACTAGAGAAGGGGGAATGCGGCATATTCTCCCCCTTTTGAGAATGCTAGTAAAGGGTTGGGTTGGGTTGTTTTACCTCTGAGCGGCACTTTTTTGCACACCATGGGCTAAATGGCCAGGTCACATGGACCCCGAAGGCTCAGAGTAGGTTGGGGGAGGGGACCCACTGGAACAGCTGTTGGGAGACAGATGGTAGTCTCCCGTCAAGGCCATCCAGCGTGTTCTTTAACGTGCACAGGGTATGGCTCTCCCGCACACGGGGCCACGGCTTAACGTCCCATCCGACGGACGGCGGCCTTTCCAAGCCCATCGGTGTCCCCTACTGACCGTGGGTAGGACGGGGAATGCTAGTAAAGGTAATAGTGATAAAAGTATTTAACTTTAGAATATTTCACACATTTTTCAAGAATTGTTTTAAATACCTCTGAAATGAAAGGTAAAATGTTGCCACTCCCCCTTCCCCATTTTTTTCTAGATCTGGGCTTGCCTTCGTAGGACTCATGTAGACGATTTCCTCGGAAAAAAATGTATTTACGGATTGAGTGGATAGTCAAATCCCGGAACTAAATCCAATTAAGCAGGTGTAGGACGCTCTGGGCCAGCGAATTTCAAGATGCCAGTCCCTTCCATCGCCGATCTGCTGTTCTGGAGGAATGGGTTTCGTTACCTCAAAATCTGGTCAACAGTATGAGAACACGTTGCTTCAGTTGTACGTCTGTGATCTTTATTAATGTATTCAGCTCCTGATCCCAGCATCCCCATTATGGGAACTGATGCTGTCGTATGCGACACTCATCTCTATTACAAGATTTCGTAAGTTACGTCACGATGCGACATTTCATTGTACATGAGCCATTCAAACAAGCACCGTAAAAATATCACGAAATGAAAAAATAATCACAGAGTTACGTCACACGTTATTGATTAAAAGTCTGTTGTCAACACTCAACCCGCATATGACTCCGTCTACTGGCGTTATTTCTAAATAATAAATTTAAAATGAGATGACACCCTTACAATCACGCAAAGAATACCATTGTAATTCTATTTCTAAATGCCGAAGGAATAAAACTGTCTGAAATTTGTCTATGCTTGGTAGACGATGCAGAGTCAACTGTAAGGAGCATTACTATCAGAGAAATTGCCGCAGCGTTGCATATGTGTTATTTAAGTATATAAAATCGTTAGCGAAGAGTTCTAATTAAAAAAAATTTGCTCGTTGGATTAATTTGAACTTAACATATTAACCGAAGGAACAAGTTGATGCTTATTATGCGCTTCTTGGAGAATATGAGGGGGAAGGGGATGCCAATGAAGAATAAAAGAGTAACCAGTGATGAATCCTGGGTACACTATTTATTACCAGAATGCAAACTCGTCTCTTCAGAGTCCTCTTCATTCAGAAGGATTCAATTTTTTTCCTTAACGAATAGGCAAGCAATTCTAATGCAGATAAAATATTGTTAATTTAAATGAAATCTTTCAACTTCTATAGCCGTATTAAAAAACGATAATTTTTTTATATTAAATAATTTCACTGCTAGATTTTTTTTCTCACTTCTTGTGGAAATTGACTTTACGTTTTTGGCGTGCTTTGAACCGAAAAGTTTGTCTTAATATTATTTAATTATATATTACATACATCATTAATTACATTTAAATACATCAGTTTGAAAGTAAAACTATTTTAAACATTTTCGAATTTTATCACGTATAGAGTAATGAAATTCTGTCTGAATATTTTTTCACTGCATAAAATCATAACAGTTACTCACGACTTCGTTTATTTGTTTGAATGATTTTTGTTGCTTGGCTACTGATCTAAGGGACCTGGGTTCGAGCCCCGGATTTAGGCATGGATGTGTGTGTCGTTTTTCTGCTGAGGTCCTGCCATCCTCACAGACCTTCTAATATGGCATATAAACTGACAGGCTCCTGTCAGACCTCTGTGGCAAGCAGCTGCTTGAGGGGGTATTTATTATTATTTTATTTTATAAAAGAGAAAAACGGGTTCCGTTTTGCTTTTACGGCAAAAATAGAAAAACGATTTTATCTGTGGGAAGTAAGGGGCAGAAGCACGATATCATAGTTCAAAATTTAAATAATTTTGCGAATAGTATTAAAAAAAATAATATGCTACCAAATTCCATTGATGTTAGATAAATTTCCTCCTCCATACAAAATCATGTAGTGTTGTGTTTTGATTATCTCACTTTAATTTTTATCCCATGGAAAGTGAGTCTCTCAAAGCAAGCTGTTCTTTTATCGTAAATATTACGCGTTTGGGCAATGGTGTATTGCGGGAGGGAACCTTGAATCCTCCCCATGGGGAAAATTTTCTTGCTTAAAACATTTCCTTCCAGTGGCAATCCAAAGAGGGAGGGTGCATGAGTTGTACAGTCGCTCAAATAAATATCCGAATTGTATGGTTGATTACAGAATTCAGAAAAAATATCTGACAACGTTTTTTTAGAATTTAGTGATCTGGCAACCTTCGTGTCACGTGACACGAAGTTTGCCAGCTTCTTCGCTGATCTTCGCTGAGGTTCTGTGTGACAAGGTACGTCACTCTGGAAGAGGTTTCTAGTTTTGGAAGGAGTGAGTGAGTTTTGCAAGTGAGTAGAGCCGATCTTCACAGGAAGAATAGGTCTGTGGTTTTTTGTCTTTTTTGATTTTTGTACTATTTGATTTGCCAATGATGCTGAGGAGTCGCAATAAAACTAAGGATGAACTGAGCAGGACGGGAGCGTTGATTTAACCAAACACATTGAGGCTGAGGAAAGTGGGGATGTTAGCGAAATTGATAGGATGGATAGCGATATTAGGGTAGAACAGGATGCTAGCGGATGTGGTTCGAATCCGGTCGAAATGAGATTCAGGTCCGAAATCGGTCTCGGAGAGGGAGATGGAATATCAAAGAGAAAAAGAAGTAAGAGACAGGGAAAAAGGAGGGAAGAAAGAGGATTGTAAATGGAATATAGAAGAGAGAAAGAAGAAAGTGAAAGGGAGAAGGAAGAAAGAGATAGGAAAGAAAGAAGATTGGAAATGAAATATAGGAGAGAGGAAAAAGAAAGAGATGGGGAAATAGAACGTAGGCGATTAGATATAGGACCGATTTTTAGATATATAGGACCAAGATTAGGTAAAGAAAGAGAAAATAATAGTAGCTGAGGAAATCAAAGTTCAGTGGACGTGGGAGAACTAAAATTAAAAAGGCTTCAAAAATTTCCAAACCATAATAACTATTCCTTACTGAGAAAGCGGAAGAATTACCAGCTTAGTTCGAGATGATAGAGAAGTTGTTTAAATAGTACGATATAACGGATGACTTGCAAGGAATGCTAGTGCATCCTTTGTTAGGGGAGAGAACGCAAAATATTTTTACTATGCTGAGTGGGGAGGAAATTCAAAACTACGAAAAAATTAAATCTGCCGTGTTAAAAGACAGCCAATTGACTCCGTTGGAGTATAAAAGGTTGGGTTGTTTTATCTCTGAGCAGCACTTTTTTGCACACCGTGAGCTAAATGACCAGGTCACATGGACCCCGAAGGCTCAGAGAAGGTTGGAGGAGGGGACCCACTGGAACAGCTGTTGGAGACAGATGGTAGCTTCCCATCAAGGCCATTCAGTGCGTTCTTTAATGTGCACAGGGTATGTCTCTCCCGTACACAGGACCACGGCTTAATGTCCCATCCGATGGATGGCGACCTTTCCAAGCTCATCGGTGTTTCCTACTGACCATGGGCAGGATGGGGAATTTTGCAGAGATAAATCTCAATGCTGACCCTTGAACTTGAGAACTACAGATTACGAGTCTGGCGTTCTACCAACTGAGCCACTCCCTCCCCATTGGAGTATAAAAGGAAATTCGATTCTATGTTTAAGTTCTCTATGGAGACCTGGACTCAGTTTTCATCATGAATGAAGAGTCACTTGAATTATTATCGGAAGAGTTGGAAATGGATGATTTCCAAAAATCAAAAGAATTGATATTAGCCGACAAAATTAAAGATGTATTACCACCGGATGCGAAAAATCATATCATGTTGCAGTAAAATGGGTCGTGGAAAAATTGCCACGAAATTCTCGAAGTTGCAGAGAACTTTCTGCAGGCACAAAGAACCTGCAAGATTTATTCCCGCAAAAAATTAAAATCAGAAAATAGAGAAAACAGATTTGGCCGGTCAGCTACAATATTAAATTTTAGTCAATTTAGGATGAAATTCGAAACTGCAAAGCAAATTGGCAGAAAACAAGAGCAGTGATTTTAAAGAAAAACAGATTCAGAGCTTTTCTTCTGCAACATGCTTCATCTGTAACCAGAAAGGAGTGTAACAAGAATGCAAAAGTGACCAGAGCGTTTAATGTGCACACTCAAGAGGCGGAGCCCACAGAAGCGGAGCTTGGTCAAACCACTTGATCAAGCCACATCAAGCCATTTGAATGTTTAAATTAATATCCAAAACTACGTGTACCTTGGCTTTACTGTAACCGCCTGCATGAAATAAATTATTATTATTATTATTCAAAATTTGGTTGCCAGTTTAAGACATTTGAATCTGAAGCGAGATTGGAAGGCTGCAACTCCGAAAGGCAGAAATGCAGAGACTGGTATGAAATCATAGAGCCGTTAACGATTTTGGCTATTGCTAACGATTTTGTTACGAAGAAGATAAATCGATTGTCCAATACTACTTTGGAAGCGCTAGGTTTTTTGAAAAATTATTCCAAAGTTGAACAATAAACGCATTAAATTTTGTTTTGCAATCATTTTTTTTTAATCTACACATTGTGTTTTATGTTAAAACAATAAATAAAATATATGAATTCAGTATTAAAGAGTGAAATTTTATTATTATGTAACCTTTTAAATTGAATTTAAGCGGGTAAACGTTATTTATATATTATATGAGAATTATCGGGATTTCTCGAGAAAAAAGAGGTAAATTTTTCATTTCTCGAGAAATGAAAAACTATTGAGAAATCTTAAACACTAGTTTTTCATTTCTCGAGAAATGAAAAACTATTGAGAAATCTTAAACACTAGTACGGATGTAATAACCCACGAACCTGTTATTTAATCTAGGCAATGGTGAATCTATTCAATGGAACAAATTGATCGTCCTTTACTATAGAGTGGTTAACCGGTCGCCATCGATGCCCACGACATTCGGTGCAGTTCGAGCAGGATGTCTATTTCACGTGACGAAAATCTGCGTCATTCGCCATTGATTGCTTACAACCGAAAAACAGAAAGCAAGACTGCTGGGAATTAATAAAGCTAGAAATGCTGTATGTCAACACAAAGCAAGAGAAAGAGATTTAAATGAGCTATTTCTATAATCAGCATTGAGAAATTTTAGGTATCATCTATGTTTTCGTAAAAGTAAAAAATTTTCTGTTTTGTGTAATTTAGTGTTCCTAAAAGCACAGTGGTCGAAGTGTACGAAGATAATGAAGAGTCCATTATGTGATATGCTCATAAGTTTCGGTATGCGTTGTTACACGTGTAGCCTAAATGTTTCAATTATTTAAGTAATATTCGATGGTAATGTGAACGCTGAATAAGTTATTCCTAATATAAAGAAATATCTTTTGTCACATTGTAGTTAAGTATTCGTTTTCGCGGGAGTTCTGTATCTTCTCATTGCATGGTCTTAGAATGCGAACAGATTAGGATTATCATTTATTTGACTTTCATAAATTTTGCAATGAGTGTGTTTCTAAATCTACAATTGAAAGGGAGATGTATGAAAGTAAATATATACTCTTAAGATTCATTATGAATTCAGTTCCAAGCAGTGTTAGTAGTCATGGTTTTAGGGGCTAATTTATCGTCAGCTTCTTTCAAAAACTCGCTAAGGCAGCCTTTGTCTGTGTTAGGTTAGTAAAGGATGAGCTCGGGCTTTGCCGGCTGAGCCCAAGCTACTCCATCCCATCCCGGGCCAGAGAAGGCTGTAGACAATTTCAGGCTTAGAATAATTTAAATTTCAAATATTTCTTGTAATTTTGGGAAAAAAGTAAAAATTTAAATATTTTAATCAGTATTTAGAAATTAAAAAAAAGTATCATGCCGCTTTTGATATTTTTTTACACATTCTCTATCTTCAATAAATGAATGTATCTTGCCCTTATAATAATGTTATCCAAGAACTTTCAGTTTCTTCTAGTCATCATCATCACATTATATAATAGGCGTAATTCCAGGCGAACGGGTGGACTGGTGGAGAATGAGCGAGCAGACACGTGGAACATCATCGGTGGCAGAGATTGGCAGTTTTCTCGTGGTTCGCTGCTACTTGAGCGATCGAACCCAGATTTGGTGGGGTTTTGGCGCCAAACGTTTGTCGGGAATTTTATTGGTGAAATCCAGTGAATGAACTTATCGAAGAGTTATCGATCCGTTTCACGCGAAAAATTTGGTGTGGGTATTACTAATCATATTATACAATAGCGAATGGGCGTGTGGACATGTGTGATGTTATTGGTGGAAGAAATTAGTAGTTTCCCCGTAGTTCAGCGGCTACTTGAGCGATCGGTCCCTTCTTTGGTAGGGTGGTCCCGCTTAGTTCTGAACCTTTAGGGTCGCGGATCGTCTTCCTAGCTGTCGTGGGTCGCGAGTGATCCCTCGGAAAGCATCCACGATTTCTGAGGCGCTGCAGTCGTCTTGGCAATGGAGTAATCGATCGACGTACAATTGTGAGTGAAAACCTGTGAATGAACTTAATCGATCCGTTTCGTGCCAAACGTTTCGCGTGGATATTACTATTTTCTAATATTTGACGTTCCAAATAGCATTGGCATTTTAATTTTTTGTAATAAACTGATTAAAATTAAGAATATGAGAATGAAATAAATGATTAGCGTTATGCTTTTGTGTATATACGTCATATGACATGTCAGAGAAACTGTTTTCCGAAATCAGTATCGAAATATTGAGGTCGAAGTTATCTCTAGCCAGTAATAACAATTTGTCTAGAAAGCCCTTTCATTTACAAAAATTCATTAAACAATTTTGAATATGAAATATTTAGAGTTATTCCTAAAAAATGTAAATAAGTCAAATAGTTGGTTTCTAATGTGTTGGTGTAAACTGTACGGAAAACTTCAAATGATATTTAAAATTATTACTTTAGCCAAGTGTTTTAATGCGGTTATTAGGTGAAAAACAATCAAGGCTTCAACTTACAGCTAACCATGGTAATAGAGCAGGTCTGTTTGTCTAGAGGATAATATTTCAGGTCCATAGGGCAAGAAAGTACCAATGATATTCTATAAAAAAAAGTCAGAAGTCACGAAATTAATGATTATCTGGAAAATTATGACTAATGCAAAAAATTTGAAAACACAACTCGTATCGAAAAGATATACATACACCTTTCCGTTATGCAAAATTAATTAATCATCTGCAAAAATCTAGATTATTTTAGCACTCATATAAATAATTTCACTCATTAGAAAAAAGGATTAAATAAAAGAAATACAGATAAAGTTAAGAAAAAAGCGATTTTGTTCTATGACCATTTTACAAAACATTAATAAAACAGAACATCAGTATAAAACCATAGTCTTTTCCTACTTTATAATATTGCTACAACAGGGCCATAACTGGCAGAGTTAACAAAAACTTACAAATCTTATTTCCATACTTAGTTGGAACGGAGTGAGCTTCATTCTTCTAAAGGCGCTATATAGGTAGAGGTTGGCCATTTCAAAATTGGACTCCATGTTTTGTCATAGTAGCGATTGTTTGGCATGTAGAGCTGAATGGTATTACACGGTACTTATGGATTCCGGAAAAGGGAAGGTAATATTTGATACAGATTTCAGTGTTCATGATTGGAAGCACTTTTGAAAACGGCTAAAAAAAAGGAAAAGTAAATTTTAGGGCTTTTTTTAAAAAAAAACATAATTTCGCTTTCTTTTGTGTCCTGTAGACATCGAACGTTTTGGTTCATATAGAAATGTAAAAAATTCTTTTTATGTTAAGTAAGTATTAACGATATATTACGATTTGCATTTTTCGAATCTCCCAAAAATTATAACTGCGACTTCTAACGGTGGAAAAATTTGAAAATTCCAAAATATCGAGAGAATATTCCAAACGATTGAGTTATGTTAGAAGTTTGAAATTTTGGTGTTGAATTGTGAAGGTTGCCAACAATCAGTTGACCCTTTAGACCCCCGGGGGGGAGGTGAATGCAATTTTTTTTTGTTTTAACAGAAAAGTGTATGTTTATAGAGATAAATTAAAAATTATTTTTGCTTTGAACAGGTATTGATGAAATATTACAATTTGCATTTTGCGAATTTCCCAAAAGCTATAATTGCACCCTACAACGGTGGAAGAAATATCGAAAAGTCCCAAAATTTAAAACGAATATTGCAAAAATTCTAGTTATACTAGAAATTTTGGTGGTGGAATGTGAGAGTTTTGAAAATTCTCTTAACAACAATGAGTTGACCCTAAGCCCAAGGTAGGTAAGAAACGGAACGGTTTAGTTTTAGGAAATAAATGGAAATATCTTTTTTAGTTGGTTACTAATGAAATGTAGTTCACATTTTCAAAGCTAGATTTCATTTATATCATTAGATATTAGTAAATATTGAAACTGTAAAACTTTTAACGAATGTTTCAAGTGATCTGTTTATGGTAGAAATTTCCGCGTGTAGATTTCTGTTATGGTAGAAATTTCACTGACAGCAATGATCTATCTGCCCACTATTTTCATAGGAGTGAGAGAAAAGCAACTTTTTAAATTTAAGAACTAAAATACTAATACTTTTTATGTTTTATAATTATTAATAAAATACTACTATGTGCATTTCCCCCATCATTAAAAAAAATAACCCCTCAAGTAGATGCTTGTACAGAGGTCTGACAGGAGCCTGTCAGTTTATTCGCCACAGCAGAAAGTCCATGAAGATGGCGGGACCTTAGCAGAAAAACAACACGAACATCCATAATTAAAACTTTTAAGGAGTGAAAAAGTAGGCAAAGGAAGAATTTCATTCTCTTTGAAAATGAGATTCCCATATCCGCCACAGTCGATATGCGTTCTTCTAGTTGCTTTACACTTTCAGTTTCCCTCTGACAGTGGAAATTCTAACTACTGTATAAATGAAAAAATAACTATTAATATTTTATTAGTACCTCTAATGTGCAAAAATAGTTTTTCATTTATCTCTTAAAGCAGAAAAGTTGCATTTTGCCAATGGGACAGATAATTACTATTAAGGTAACAACTTGACCAATTACACTCTATGACCAAAAATTTAAGTTTCAAGCAAAAAAAGATCGTTTGCAATATTTATTTAAATATTTGGTATTTTCCAACTTTTTTCCGCCGCTAGAGGTCGCCTTTCGAGTTTTTATATACCGCTCCTTTAACACTCTCTAACACTGGAAATTCCATTGATGGGGATTCGAAAAATGTAAACATTAATATTCTTTTGTAGACAAAAAAAGTGGTAAAAAGTATAAAACTATAAGAACTGAAAAGTTTTAACGTGGTTCACATACTAACTCATAGGCTTTCGTCTCACGGTACGACAAAACATGGCGCCCATAAACCACGTGACTCAATCAACCAATGGCAGTGAATCACCGAGATGGCCAGCCTCTAACTATACAGAACCTCTTTTCTTCGAATTATCAAACGAAGGATGCTTGTCAAAAGACCGGGAAGAACATGAGAGTGTAAAGTTAACTAAGTAAAAACCGGCGAGGATTTTTCGTGGAAGTTTTTTAATTTTTCGGCAGTGCGAATCTGTTCTAGGACTGAATAAGTTAAATTGTGAAGTAAATATTCAGTTAGTTGTGTATTTTTAAATTGATTAAGTTTGACGGTAAGCTAAAGTTGCACTTATGCTGTTAAGCAAAACATCAAATATGAAGATTCCGAAATGTTTTTTATTGATTGCATTATTAGTTTCAGATTTCTAAACAGTTGAATAAAGTGATTTCTGCTTATGTAAATGAATATTGATAATAAATTGTATTTTATAAGTGTATTTTGGATGAAATTCATTGTCTTATTACTAGCATAGATCAAAGTGTATATGTTACCGCTAAAGCTCAAAAGCCGTTAATGTGCACATTACCTAGCTAATCTGCAGATTAACTGATTTGCTCCGTTAAAGTGCGGAATCAAGAGTTTTCCGCATTTTACGTAGGTAATGTGCACATTAACGGCTTCCGTATCGTTAAAGTTCAAAAGTTTGTTTCTCTCATTTCCTTTCCCTACTCCTTCCCCCCTCTCCCTCCATTTTTAGTTTCGTTTCTCCAGTGTCTTGTCGTCACCGGTTGTTTTTATTTCACAGTGCTACTGCGTAGCATAGCTAATTCTGTTTTCAAATTCGTTTCTGCCTGTTAGCGAGTGAATTTGTGTCGTGATTTTTTAAAGCAGATAAAGTTAGCTCCTATTATGCAAGCAAGCACCAAGGACCCTTTCTACTGTCCAAATTATAGTCACGTGACCTAAAGATTCATACTTAAGAGATTCACCACTTGACGGATTCGTTCTCACTCGGCCTCCGCTCATCCGGGGAGTTTCATGATAATTCGGAACACTGAGTCACGTGATCCGAAGATTGAGACTCAAGAGATTCATCATTTGACAGATTCGTTCTCACTTGGCCTTCGCTCATTTGGGGCGTTTTCTATAATGCGGCAGGCAGTGTGCTGTAGAGCTAGATACGTTATCTGAATAATAGGATAGTTAAAAAACGAAAAAGTACAATGTACCGGCTATTACCAATTCTGATAACAGCCGATACGCCATATTTTATTTTCACTTTAACGAGTGCCTAGTAGGTAATGTGCAGATTGTCCAGGTAATTTGCAGATTACCTAGGTAATTTGAGAAATGAAACAATTTTCGGCACTTTAACGGATCACCCTAGTTAATCTGCACAATACCTAGATAATCTGTAGAATAACTGATTTCTGCACTTTAGCGGTAACATATGCATATATACATTCATCCATTCGTCTTTCCTTATTTATTTCATAACTATATTTACATACTTAAAATGAATATTCATTTACCAGTTGCTACTACTGAGTTTCTTGGGTCTGTGGTGAATGATAATTCGGATTTTATATAATTGTTCGGGATAATTTAAACAGGTTTAGAGAAAAATCGGTAAAAATTAAGAAATTATTAAATATAAAGCTGAAAAGTGGTGTAGGAAAAGGATAAGCGAAGTAATATACCATATAAAAAAGGTTCTGACGTTAGTGACGAACTGAGATCGTTATGTCAATCTACTGAGAATTCACCAAACTTCATCAACATATCGTTTTCCCGGAGGATGAGTGGTTACACCGGGACATGATCAGTAGATCAAAGGGACCTGGATTCGAGCCCCAGGTAAGGCATGTCTGTTTGTGTTGTCTTTCTGATGAGGTCTCGCGTGCATCACAGTCACACTGTCAAGAGGTAAGCAGCTACTTGAGAGGTTTTTTCTTTTTTCATTTTTGTATCGTCCTCAATATATGGACCTACATTTTTTTTTATCGTCCTCTACATATGGGCCTATATTGCGGGGTTTTACCATAATGTAGACACGTATGCTATAAGATGAGACAATCTCACAAAATAAATAATGAATAAAAAAATGTGAAAGAATAATTATTATAGGGTCAGTTTTAATTGGGCAACAGAGCGTGATGGAAATTACCACAATATGTATTCGAAAATGATACTTGGGCGTGTAAAACAAATGGGTTGGGTTATTAAACCTCTTTTTGCACACAATGATCTAAATGGCTAGGTCCCCAAAGGCTCAGAGAAATTTTTGGGAAGGAAACGCACTGAAGAGCTGTTAGGACACAGATGGCAGCTTCCTCTCAAGACCATCCAGCCTGTTTAACGTGTACAAGGTATGGATCTCCGCATACGGGGCCACAAGTTAACATTCCATCCGACAGATGGCGACCTTTCCAATCCCATCTATCAAGGCCATCCAGCCTGTTTTTTAATGTGCACAAGATATGGGTCATTGCTTAATGTCCCATACGACGTGGCCTTTCCAAGCCCACTTGTCAAAGGCCATTCAACGTGTTCTTTAAGATGCACAGAGTATGGCTCTTCCGCACACGGGGCCACGGCTTAACGTCCCATACGACGACGGCGGCCTTTCCACGCTCATTGTGTTCCTTACTGACCATGGGCAGGGCAGGGAGTTTTGCGGAGATGCATCTCAACGCCTTACCAGCTGGGACTGGAACCTGGGAATTCAGTTTACGAGCCTGGCATCCCACCGAATGAGCCAACTCCGACCCAAATGAATGAAATTGAGCAATACTATTACGTTTCATATTGACAATAATGCCAATGGACTATATAATGCGAATGGAAACAAAATTAGTAAATCTGCATCCTGAGATGTGGTGGGTTTGGATACGTTTTTATATATGCAGGAAACAGACTTGATACTAGTGTGGTTTTTACAGGGTGAAACATTGGGTCACGATTTGTATAAGGGTTTAATTATATAGTATAGTACAGTAATAATAGCTCGAATGTTTTCAAAAGAAAACACATGAAGACCATGAGAAAGATGGGGGGGTGGAAGATCACCCACACACATAATGTAAGCTCGTTTCATCTCGTTACTTTCCTCAAGCACCTTCATGTATACGAGTATTACATGCCGTGTATTCTTATAAAAGATTAGATTTTATCCAATGATGATAAGAAAACAGATAACGGCATGCCACTTAATCTCAGTATTTTTAATGACTCTTTTTATGTGTTTACAATTCCCAAATTATGAGTCTCTTAATGTAGACAATGAAGGTCAGATTCATTACTGTCTGCTTGATTTCATTAATAGTTCAAGTCACTTCCTACAGTAAGTGTTGAAAGATACCTATATGGCTACTAAGTTTACTTTTATAATAAGTTTAATTTTAAAATTTAATCGATTTTTTCCTATAATATAAGTTTTGTTCCTATAATATATGAAAACATGAACTTTCTGTTGCAGTTTGTATACTTCGTACTAGATAATTAAAACACTTATCAAAAGTCCGCGACGGCCATCTTGGATGCCGTCACGGACCAAACCCACATTATCGATCCATCTTTCACTCTCTTTTGTTTCCGTATTGCATCATATATGACGTGCTACCAGACGATATGGAAACCCTTCATCCCGAAATCAAGAGTTTCACCTCCCCCTCATTCGAAACACCCTTGGCGGCCATTTTGTATGGCCAGCCCTTCTCGAAATTTCTCCAAGTCCCAAGACGACCATTCTCGATGATGTTAACGACTAAACCCACGCTGACGACCACCTCTCCTTTATTCCATGTCATCAGTATTATATCAGACATCATGTTTTACATGATTTGGAAAAGTTCTTCAACCCCTTATCAAAACTTCCAGCCCCCCCCCCCAATAAAATTCCCTTTGACCACCAATTCGGATGGCCAACCGATCTCGAAATTTCTCTTAAGTTCAGAGACGTCAGATAACGTCACCCAGTGGAAGTAAACAACCCTTCCTGCAAAACCAGCATTTTCTACTCCTTCGTTTCAGGCTGGCGTCATCCATATTACAAGAGATATGGTGTGCTACGATATGTTTCGGAAATACTCGTCCCCTCTTTTCAAAATTCCCTTATTATCCCATTCCCCTTTATGATGGAACATCGTAAAAACACAACCCATGTTGAAATTCCCCTTGGGACTCCCAAACCTCCAAGTGCCGTGCCCCTCTTATTAAAATTAGTCTCCATCTTGTTTCAGGTTGACGCCATCAGATATTTTTGTTCAGACATCTTCCAACGTCTGCCGCACACACTGCATGTCACCCTACCGCGTCAGGACTTGTTTTAGAACGATGAAGTGAAAAGAATAATATTTTACGTTAAATTCTCAGTTTTGCAATTCATTGGACTCCCTTTTTTCATTTTTTAGACAAAGCCATTTCAAAAACCTCACCACACGAATCAGAGATAAAAAAAAATCTTCTTTCTTATAATTTTCAATCCATTCCCAGTTCATTAACTTATTTTCCCTTTATAATACTAGGACATTTCAAAGACATTGTGTTTGCAACAGCATCTTGTGCATCACAAATAAAACTCCCCTTCCAATTTTTATTTCAGCAGCTTATTTCTTCTCTTAATAATAAACTGGCTCAAAGACATCGTAATTGCATCAGCAAAATAATAACCTATAAAAAAATCTTAATTTCACTTTTTAACTCTTTATTTTTAATTCCAGTATATCCGTTACGTGATGATTTGGTCTGGTTTCAAATTCACTTTCCTATTTTTAATTCCTAATGCTTATTGCCGCTACATTACCAATCCAGCGCGCAATTCATTTATACGAAATATTATTCTTTCCTACGAAGTAACTTAAAAATACTATTTATTCTCTTTAACAACTTTTTTTTTAAATCGATATCAAAATATTATTTCTACCTCGGAAAAAAAATTCACTAATAACTTAAAATTATTTGGAAGTAATAAATCATTAAAAAAGACATCTGCAGCTATAAACACTCCTATAGTTTTAAAAATCGTTCTTCCTTCGCTTACTGGCGAACGTGTGATCAAGACTAATGATGAGTCATTAGCTGATGAATTTTTTTTCACGTTGCGACCCGTCATTAGTACACGTACATGCGTGTGATTGGCCGGTTACGCTTCTTTCAAGGGAAAAATTTTTTCTTCTTTTTAACTATTTAGTTGTCTTTCGTTGCATAAAAAAGAATTCTGTAAAGATTTTTTGTACACGGTTGGGTTTTATAAAAGTATCTCTTCGTGTAAAAAATAAGTTAGCAACGTTAAAAGTAGAAAATAATGCATACGTTGTGGGTAGCCTTGGGTTGCGTCTCAAAATTTTTAAACCATCTATCTTTAATTCTACATCCAAACACAATATGAACTTAACTGTATGAAGGAGGGGAAGGAAGGTTAATTTAAACAAATACTATTAAAATTACTCATTTAATAATGATTAAGCTATTAGGATTCAAATCAACCATAAATATTAAGTGCATAAAAAATATGCACTTAATAAATCGTTTGCCTCCCTAGATCGATAAACTGATTCGCATATTCAGAGTTAATTTTCTCTGATAACCCTCTGAACTTATCTGTGAGCTAATCCTTCAGAATTTTATTTGCAACTGGAGAGGAAGTCAAAATTTAGCAAATACTTTCCTTCTGTATTCATGGAGTATCAATTATATCAGTACAATATATCTGTGTAACAAGCTGTATCAGAAAGCTTCGATACGACATTGGTAACAGAAAAAATCGTTCCTTGCTAAAAATTTCAGGAATAATTTTAAAACTCCAAAAATGAAGTAATAAGCTTTGGATACTTATTACTGTTCCTGATCACTTACAGTACTTGAAACATTAACCATAAACAGTAGCAAATTGGCTTCCCCGAACCAACACCTTGAAGACATCCGACCTTCAACCTTATCGTGTCTGTATGCGAAGGGTCACATGACCTCCCAGTTTCGCCTGTGCTAGAGGTCCTATATAGGTAGAGATTGGCCATCTCAAAATTGGACGCCATGTTTTGTCGTCTCTCGGATTGTTTAGCGTGCATAGCTGAATGGTATTGCAAGGATACTTATGGATTCCGGAAAAGGGAAGGGTAATATTTGATACAGATTTCAGTGCTCATGATTGGAAGCACTTTTGTAAACGTGTAAAAAAGTAAAAATAAATTTTAGGGATTTTTTTTTAAAACAAGATATAATTTCGTTTTGTTGTCTATCTGTTTGTAGACATAGAACTTTTTTCTTTTTACAGAAAAATTAAATTTTTTTTGTGTTAGATAGGACTTAATGATATATTATGATTTGCATTTTTCTACTCTCCCAAAAGTTATATCTGCGCCCTCTAACGGTGGAAAATTTGAAAATTCCAAAATATCAAACGAATATTCCAAACGATGTAGTTATGTTAGAAGTCTAAAAATTTGGTGTTGAAATGTGAAGGTTGCGAAGTTACCATTGGAAACAATCAACTGACCCCTTAGACCAGGGGGGGGGGGGAATGCAACTTTTTTTTTTCTTTTAGCAGAAAAGTGTATGTTTTCAGAGATAAATTAAAAGCTCTTTTTGGGTTAGACAGGTATTGATGAAATGATGAAATATTTTACAATTTGCATTTTGCGAATTTCCCAAAACCTATAATTGCGCCATCTAACGGTGGAAAAAAATCGATAAATCCCAAAAAATATAAAACGAATATTGCAAACGACATAGTTATGCTAGAAATTTGAAATTTTGTTTGTGGAATGTAACAGTCTGGAAAATTCCACTGACAACAATGAGTTGACCCTAAGCCCAAGGTAAGTAAGAAACGGAACTGTTTTGTTTTAAGAGATAATTGGAAATCTGTTTTTTTTTAATTTGTCCCTTGGGCGCGTGGTTAGCGCGCTTGGCTACTGATATAAGGGACCTGGGTTCTGAACCCTGGGTAGGGCATGATGTATGTGTCATTTTTCTGCTGAGGTCCTGCCATCCACTCAGACCTTCTACTATGACATATAAACTGACAGACTCCTCTCAGACCTCTGTGGCAAGCAGCTGCTTGAGGGGGGTATTTATTTATTTTTTTCATTAATGAAATTTAATTCGCATTTTCAAAGGCACTTTTAATTTATATCACTAGAGATGACTAGATATCGAAGCTGCAAAGCTTTTAACGAATGTTTCAAGTGATCTGTTTATGGTAGAAATTTCAGCGTTCAGAGTTCTGTTATGGTAGAAATTCCACTGAGAGCAATTATCTGCCCACTATTTTCAGAGGAGCGAGAGAAAAGCAACTTTTAAATTTAAGAACTAAAAGACAAATTTTTTTATGTTTTATAATTACTAATAAAATACAACTATGTGCATTTCCCCCATCATACGTTAAAAAAAATAACCCCTCAAGCAATTGCTTCTACAGAGGTATCACATGAGCCTGTCAGTTTATACGCCATAGTAAAAGGTCCATGAGGATGGCGGAACCTCAGCAGAAAAACAACACAAACGTCCATAATTAAATAAATTCCTATATGCGCCAGAGGCGATATACGTTCTTATAGTTTTTTAACACTTTCAATACACTCTGACAGTGGAAATTCGAACTACTCTATAATTGAGAAAATAAACTATTAATATTTTATTAAGTACCTGTAATAAAGTTTTTCATTTATCTCCTAAAGCAGAAAAGTTGCATTTTACCAACGGGATAAATCATTACTATTAGGGTAAACCGCTTGATCCTTACACTCTCTGACCAATAATCTAAGTTTCTAGCAAAAATAGATTGTTTGCAATATTCATTTAAAGATTTCGTTTTTCCCAGCTTTTTTCCGCCGCTAGAGGTCGCCTTTAGAGTTTATTTTACCGCCTTTAGCACTCTCTAACACTGGAAATTCCAACTGATGGGGATTCAAAAAATGTAAATATTAATATTTTTGTGGAAAAAAAATTTGCCGATATACGGGATTTGAACCCGCAGCTCCCGAGACACATGCCAGAGTATTCTAACCTGTTGGACTAACGCCGACTTTTTTCACCAAAAATATTTATTGATTTACAGACGTTTAAACGTCTACAGGTAATGCTGAGATTATAGAATATTGTTTAAATCGCTAAATAGCGTGACGCGACTTAATTATTTATTTCAATTTTACTCAGAGCACTAAAAAATAAATAGTTACCACCCGAGATCATGGATAGCGCCTTAAGGAGGGGCCCAAAATTCACGGGAAGAGTGATTGTCATTATTAGTGGAAAAAGATTAAGACGGCATTAATTCAACAGGTAGAATACTCTGGCATGTTTCTGGAGAGATGCGGGTTCGAATCCCGTACGTCGACGAATTTTTTTTCCACAAAACATTTATTGATTTATAGACGTTTAAACGTTTACAGGTAATCCTGAGATTATCAAATATTGTTTGAATCATTAATGTTTTGTTAGTGCCTGTAAAAGAAATATACATATATATGTATTGTTTCGTTTATTGTTTAAAGAAAAGTTTAATTTCCGCACCCCTTTTTAGCTAAGACGGCAAAACCTTGCTGCCATTGTAACCTTCTGACCATAACATTAGTACCAAAATTTCAGATTTCCAGTGTAAATAGTTTGTTTGCAAAATTCGTTTAAAATTTTAGCATTTTCCATCTTTTCCCACAGCTAGACGGCGCTATTAATGCAATTGAAAATTTTCAAATTTGCGAATCGTAATATTTGTTTGACACCTATCCAACCCAAAAAGAATTTTTCATTTAGTTCTAAAAGTAAAAAAAAATTGTTTGTCTCTAGACGGACAGACAGGTGGACAGACAGATAGACAGACAACAGTTAACAGAGAGAGGACAGACAGAAAACAATTACTGACATAGGCAGACAACAAAGTGAAAACATTAGATCGTTTTTCAAACGAAACTTAATTATTTGTTGGTTTTCAGTTAGTCCATTTCACTTTTGCAGCCGATTGCCGTCTTCTGATGGAGTTTCTCGGAAAAAAAAATATTAATTAATTTGTTACTTTGAGTGTAATGTTTACACTCAAATGCAGCGCAGTGAGGCATTCATCAAATATGACAGCTTTTATAGACAAAAAAAGTGGTGGAAATATATAAAACTATAACAACTGAGACGTTTTAACTTGGTACATACACTAACTCATAGGCTTTAGTCTCACGGTACGACAAAACGTGGCGCCCATGAACCACGTGACTCAATCAACCAATGGCAGTGAATCACCAAGATGGCCAGCCTCTAATCTGCACCCTCCTGCAGACTCTCCATCTCAATATGTGAAATACGACTCTCCTCCCTGCAGACACCTCCTACTCAAAAGATCCATTGGACATCAAAAGATCCAGATGCCAAAAAGATCCAAAAGGACAAAAAAGATCCAGTACAGGGACAAAAAAGAAGCATTTTGGACACATTATTGCACCACCTTATTTCCCTAGTGCAATTGTATTGATGTTTTCAAAAAAATATATATATAATTATACTCTGTAACAATAGACTAGAACTCCCAAAGTACCCTTTTTCAAAAATAATTACTAGTGGTGGCAAACCATCTGCCTGACCAATTTTCATCACTTTAGTTTTCTCTCTGTTTATAACCAAACCTACTATACTGCCAGTTTCATCAACAGCTCGAATGAAAGAGTTCATCTCATGAACATCATTTGCCAAAAGAGCTAAATCATCAGCATATTGTAAATCAGAAATTTTAAGATCTGCAGACCATTTTAGGCCAGCCTTAATTGCAAGAGATTCGGGGCGTTTTTGAATATTTTCCTTGTACCCTTCTTATCAACTCCCGGCCAACATGGGCCACACAGTGATCACACACGCTACAATTTTCACTCCCAGAAGAATTTTACTCCAAATCTCTCCCCTCCCCACCCCCTTGCCACAAAACTACGACGCAGCACTTCCTTGGCACCAAACTTCAACCACCTCCTTCATCATTAGGCGGCCTGCGGCCAAAAGCCTATCGCCAACATGTAGGGTCGTAGCACTTCATTGTACTGGTCCCTACTTTTTGACGCATACAAAAAAAAAACGTTTTCTCGTGGACCAGATGATAAAGGGGCCAAAGGTCCCTTTTACAAAATGGTCCAGTTTTTAAAGAAGGATGTTAGACTCTAATCTGCACCCACAGCATATTTAGCCTATGGACCTGATGATAAGAGGGCCGAGGCCCTCTTTACAAATAGGTCCAGTTTTGATGTAAGATGTTTAAGAAGAAGAAGGCCAGCCTCTAACTATACAGGACCTCTAGCCTGTGCTGGGAGAGGGCGTCATCTGGTGGCAATTGAAAAAACCTGAAAAATCTCTTCAGGATAAAAGTCAATCATGATTCTAAGTTAAACAAATGTTCTCACATAACAACCCCGTTTAAGTCATGTTTTTTTTTTATTCAACTCACTCATTTACCTAATAACGTCCAAGTGCATTAAACATAAATTAAAAGATTCATAAATAATTATTTCCTTTTCGAGTACTGACCTTATACTGTAGAGGACGTCTCCAAGTGGATATATTCGAAGCAGAACGTTGGGCATGATTATGTTATGGAAATGACCTTCCTTCTCGTTCGAGAAGAACAAATCCGGTTTCCAGATCTTCTCAGGATCAGTGAGAGTCAGATACCTCACTTGTCCAGCCATGTCATCAAATTGCATTCTTTCGTCCCTCCACTGCTCACGAAGCGTCATCTGAACACTGTATTCCTGAAAAAGACATAAATGTGGAATTAAAATCACTATTTAAAAACGCTCAATCTTCTCTAAAAAGATTAAGGAATCTTGTTTCAGTGATATGACGGAAAGTCTTCTTTGCAAGGATTGCTAGCACTAGGTATAGTATTGGAACACTAACAATTCCATTCCCATATAAAAGGTTGAGCATACGTCAAACAACATTATGGAGCGGGTAGTCAGTCATTACGGAGCGGGAAGTCAGTCATTAGCTCGCCAGGTTCGTAATCTGCTGTTCCCAGGTTCGAGTTTCAACTGGGCTAGCGTTCAGATTTATCTCCGCAAAACTCCCCGTCCTTTCCTCGGTCAGTAAGGGGCACCGATTGGTTTGGAAAGGCCGCAGTCCGTCAGAAGAAACGTTAAACCGTGGCCCCGTATACGTGAGAGAGCCATACTTTTTGCAAGTTAAAGAACACACTGGATGTCGTTTACGGGAGGCTACCATCTGTCTCTTAACAGCTGTCCAGTGGGTCCCCTCTCCCCAAATGCCGCTCAGAGGTAAAACAATTCTCATGCCTTCCACTCTAAAAATATTTTTTTTAAAAATTACACTTTGTCCGGATAAAACGTAAAGAAAAAGACCACCCCTTAGAATAGAATAGTATTTTTACTTCCCCTTGTAAATGAATGAATGTGCTATTTTCTTGCATACCCCTTAACACCGAATATGTAGCTGCCTACTCCCACTCAATGGGAATTGCAATCTTTACAAAATTTTGATGGAAACATTCACCTAAACGACTCTATTCGTTAACAATTCTGGATGCGGGGAAATAAGTCTGAACGAGGGTAATCTATCAAAGTATTAAATGCTGCTTGAAAGCATTCGGTGGTTCCTATATCAAACCCCACCACGATTTATCTACACTGGTGCTCAAAAGTTGAGTAGCAAACACAAAAATGCGAATTACAAACATGGCCATTGGATTTCAAATAAATGTACATGTGAAGTCCATGATTATATTCCCACTTAACATCTAAAAAGCAAACGTTTTACAGTGAATATTTAATGAAATACACAATTTAGAAAATTATTATCTCAAAATTACATGTGAAAGTTCAATGATAACATAGTTTTAATATGGTATGTGATCACTTCGGACAGCTATACATGCTGCACATCAAGGTGTCAATAAGAGTTTGAGGGAGTAATTGGCATTCATGCATGAGGGCATATCGGAGATCCTGGAGAGTCCTGGGAGGTGGATTTAGACCGACGATACCTCGTCCTAGAACATGTCGAAAATATTATATTGTTTCACTCTTAAGGCATTGGCCTACCAAGCGATTTCTGTGAGGATGATCATTATCGTCCATTGAAACGGAATCCGGACCATTGCTGCGAGAAATGGACGAACGTAAGGTTCGAGGATCTCGTGATACCTTACATCTGTTACAGTTCCTGGTGGGAAGCCATGAAAGTGCGCAACTATTGAGAATAATGATTGACCACACCACCAGCTCCAAAACTCACTTTTCCGGATATTAATGGGATGATATCTTATTCCACGTTGTCTCCAAACTATAGTTGTCGTGAATCGGTTTGCAGACTAATCGTGATTCATATGTAAATAGAAATTTCCCCCATTGATGCTGAGTCCAGTTGCGATGTTGTCGATACCAATTCAGTCGGCTACACTGATGTTAAATGGGACATACACAACTGGTCTTCTTGCATAAAGATTCTCAATGAAAAACTGCAGGTTCTTGCATGAACCCTTCTGGACACAGCCGTCCCATGGATGCAGTGAGGTCGAAAGTGAGTTGGTGTACTGTTCTATGATGCCTTGAATTCAGGAGCAGGCAATTGTCGTTCTTAGTCTATATGGCCCCCTGATGTCCAGGAACAGGTTTTCTAGCGATGGTTTGGCTTGTTTGAAATCAATTCCAAAGGCGACTTTAAAACTCTACGATTCACATTTAGTCATCTGGCTACTTCAAATTGGCATTATCCGGCCTCGAGCCTCCCGATTGCTCGCTACCTCATTTCTTCACTCAAAAGATTTATTCCGGCCATTATCTGATAACAATTGGCCATCTCGCGGATGTCGTACGTCAAAACTGGAACACCAACTGCGCGCACTTATAAATGAGATGCCATTTACTTTGACCTGTTCCGCATGAGCGACTGTGTTTAATGGAAATTTCGTGTGCAGTTTTGAACTTAACATCATTTTTTATGTAAATAAATCTGACTTTTGTATTTATTGTCAATTATCGCAAAAGATATGCCGATTTTTGCATTTGTTGCCTAACTTTTCAGCTCAACTGGAATTAACGCTCCATACCCAAGATAGCATTACAATCAAAACCTGTTGGTTTCCTGTTAATTTGTTTATTCTAAAGATTAAAGTTTAACTTTAAACCACATTAAACTTTAGAATCGATTAAATTATTGTATGGTTTAAGTCGTTTAGTGAGCCATCATTTAAAAAAGAGCATTTATATAGGTAGATAGATATGTACAGTGTCAAAAAGAGTGTAGAGTTACACAATTTAATGGTGCGAGTTCATACCGAAAAATAGGGTAACTTCACAGCGTTTTTATTTACCACTACCTTCTGGTGAAAACCAATCAATCAATAACTTCCTCCTCAACAGCTGCTTGCCACAGAGGTCTGACAGGAGCCTGTCAGTTTAATACATAGCGTGTCAGTTTAATACATGATGTGCAAGGAAGACGAGACAATGCAAGGCAACGCAAACATTCATGCGTTACGCAGGGTTCGAATCCAAGTCCCTTTGATCAGTAGCCAAGCGCACTAACCACTCGGTAGATAATATCAAGTCACTCTCACAGAAAACGATTTACCGATATTTAGTGTGTTCCATCTGATTCACTAGAAGAGTACAAGAAAATACACTGTTTTTGTAGTTCAGGCGTATATTGCACATAGCGCGTAGTTACTCTCGAAATATTACCATATATGAATTTAGGCGAAACGCCGTTTTCATAAAGAATTTTTCGTTTCATTTTAGGGGTCTTTAAAAAAAATACATATATTAATACGTTTAGCTTTCGTTTGGTTATTGACATTCTTAAAGGTAGGGAGATCGGGCAGGGCCTCCGTTGCACCCCCCACCCCAGATCACGCCAGGGCGGTCATAAGTCTCAAACCTGGAGGAGGCCATTGAGGGTCTTGTGGAACATTCTATAGTCCACAAAGGACACACTCAACTCTACTAATGGATTGTTTAACAATCGATATCCTTTTTAACAGCTTGTCATTTTATCTCTGGGATAGTGAGAGTGTTAGTGGTTTTCCTTCTAAAAAAACAAAATGACAATCAAAGTTTGTTTAGTGACAATGTATCTGTATAGTATCACTTGCGTCATTTGTTAATAATTGCGATGATATTTCCCTAATGATTAATGCGAACCTTTTAAGCATTTCTTTGCTAGCTCAGAAATATTTCATACAACCATACATACGCTATTTCTACGGATGTATGTGTTGTTGTCCGGGGAAAAAAAACATGCAAATGATGGACGACTTTCATTTTACGGTGCGTCATCATCTTTTAGCCACTCGTATACGGTTTGTTTGATGCGTAAGTGGCGGCCCAGTTCTTTGCGATTAGTAATTTATTAAAGTATTTTTTTTTCTCTTCCGGTTATAAGTTTAAGATTCAGTAAAATTGCGACAAATGGGCAATAAGTGGGCAACAAAAACAACAAAGACACTCACCTCTGAGCACAAGGAAGTCATATTTAATTAATTTTCTCATTGCGGTAAGGTGCAGTGCGGACTTATTACGAACTGAGAGAGGAGAGGGAACCTCATTAAAGATGTGCGTCAAAGTGACTCTTGTGCTTGGTGCAGTCCTCCAAGTGCCGCAATCTGAAACACGACGAATCTCCGCGGCATGATTTGAAAGAGGAATGCTTTTGACGTCTTTGATTACATCGTCTTTATTAAATCCCAGCACATCGCATTCCGAAGACATCTTCGATATTGCTTTAATTATGTGGAGAGCTAATAGGAGATGCTCCTAGTTTTGTGTGGGGAGAAAAAAAAAAGGAATCGCGAATTGTGGACTGGAAGTTATTAGCAGCATCTGTGCAGTCCCAATTGATTTCGTGTGCATTTCCCGATTACTTCACAGAGACATGGATACAAAGGCCAAGTGTTGATGTTTAGCGTTTGCAGTGTGTTTTGATGTCATTTCTTTGGTTTCACTCTTTATCAAGATCTTTTCAAACAGAGCATTGAACCAGCAATTAATGATTCGGTAAATATTTGAATATCTGCGAAAATTCAACGGTCATTAATTTAAATTTCAGAAAACGCTCTTTCTTTTATTCTGTCGCAGAGTCAGATAAATATTATTGGTAGTTTTCGCATTGTGACTGTATTTCCTACCTTAATTTATATTAGTTATTCAATTCGTAATAGGCGAAGCATACATAAATGATACCTACATATGTACGTTACATCTTATGACAACTAAGAAATCAAGAGGGACCTACGGTAGTTATTTCCGTTTGAGATTTCCTAACTGTGAGGACATTTGTAAATATGGTTTCATATTGAGAATTAAATCTTAAATATAGCGTGACGAAATCAGATGGATTTATCGGAGCTAAATACTTAGTAAATACTAATGTAGTCATCTGTGTAGAGGTACTAAATACTAATATAGTTACCTGTGTAAATAAGATTGCAATAAGAGATAGATTTCCTGCTGTTTTTTTTTTTCCAGATGATTACATTTGGCTTATTATTCATACCAGGTACAACATGTTGAACAGGTGACTTTTTGGTCGAAAGTACTTACGAAGGATGCACTTTCCAATTTGACGATAACTTTGCCATGGCACTCTCGAAGTGCTACCTACTTTTTTGTACATGTTTAGTTACATTGAGAATTGTCACGGAGGGATTTTTACTGAAGAACGATGATAGACACTGATGCCTTTGTAATTATCACAATTTCTTTACTTTAAAAAGAGGAAATATTATACTTCTACATAAGGGATATTTTAAAGCGAATATAAAGAGTTCAATGGACAGTTTCATATTTACATGTAAATGTCGGAGTAATTCAGAACCGCAAAGGTTTCTCTAAAATTAATATTAATTTTTCTGTACGTCGACAGATGCCACGATATATTGTATGTTTTAGAATCATAAAAATTTTAAGATAATAACAGCTGCCACAGAGTGCTGCGCTTGAGAAGAAAAAAAAATATTTTCGCATTTGTCAATGTCTCGTCGTCTATTCCAATGGGAGAGTCATAATGTTTGAGTGGCTCAACTTGTTTTGAGGAGGTTCAGAAATGGAACTTGACCCATGTGCTTTAATTTTATACTTTGGTGTTTCGTACTCTCTTTACAAGCATTTTTACTAATTTAAAGAATTTTCTGTGGCAAGCAGCTGCTTGAGGGATTATTTATTATAGTTAAACTACTCATCATTGAAAAAGTACGCCATAATTTTTATTAATCGATAGTAAACAATACAAAGGTCTAATAAGTTGGTTGGGTTGTTTTACCTCTGAGCGGCACTTTTTTGCACACGATGGGCTAAATGGCCAGGTCACATGGACCCCGAAGGCTCAGAGAAGGTTGGGGGAGGGGACCCACTGGAACAGCTGTTGGGAGACAGATGGTAGCCTCCCGTCAAGGCCATCCAGTGTGTTCTTTAACGTGCACAGGGTATGGGCTCTCCCGCACACGGGGCCACGGCTTAACGTCCCATCCGACGGACGGCGGCCTTTCCAAGCCCATAGGTGTCCCCTACTGACCGTGGGCAGGGCGGAGAATTTTGCGGAGATAAATCTCAACGCTCACCCAGCTGGGACTCGAACCTGGGAACTACAGATTACGAGCCTGGCGCGCTACCGACTGAGCCACCCTCGCCCCAAAGGTCTAATAAACTAATACAAGTGTTTATTGAGGCTAACGTTATCAATACAAGAAATTGCATTTTGAAAAATAAATTGTCATTGTAAATTTCAAAAGAAAAATATATTTAAATTAATATTTGTTAAAAATTTTTAATTTCGATTAAAACATACTCTTTATTATTTATATTTAAATTAAGTAATCAGAATGATAAATGGAAGTGCACGAGTCCTGTCGAGTTGCAACAATCTATACCAGTGCTTTGCATTCTGGAGGAAATGCTGTCTATTTGCGGGAGAATAAATTATCGGTACCGTTAAGAAAAATAAAACTGAATCATACTAAATACCTAATTACGCTACTAATTGCCTAATTACTGAATTAAGAAATAAATGATAAAGAATACGTTATAAAGGAAATTAAAAACATTCAACAAATATTAATTTAATTATAAATTTTCTCTGCGAGTTATTATAATAATAATGGGGACCAGCGTTATACGTGAGTGCTACCAGCGTTATACGTGAGTTTAATAATAATGGGGACCAGCGTTACGTGATATTTACGTGACCCATTATACGTGAGATAAGGATAATGGGGACCAGCGTTATACGTGAGTTTTTTTATTAAACCACAATGCATCCTCTTGTTAGTAATAGTCTATCCGCTTGCATGGGCTTTTAAACACTTTGTCATATTTAAACCATATATGGCAGAATATTTTATCTGCTGCACTCCAAAAGGGACACAGATGATTAGAATATAGTCAATATAATATTAATATTCTTTCATCGTTTCCTCCATCCTATTGCTGTATGTTTCACCGCAGAGTTACAGACAGTCTTGGTTCACATAGAAGATAAATTAATCAATTGCTATGTCAACTACACCAACTCGCTTAGATTTTGATTTCAATGAGACATCTGCATCCGCTTCTACGGAAAATGTATTTATAAACTTCATCATCTGGCTACTTTAATCACCATCCAGTTCAGTTTCAACACCATCATCTGGTTACTTTCATCACCATCCAGTTCTGACGATCACGAGCAATTGCTTACCAGGTGCTGCTACCATGTCGGCTTCATTTAGTCAGCCAGAGTAACAGAAAAGTGCCAGTGGAGTGCCTCCACTGGCAGTTCCATATAAGAATTTAAGCCAATGGCTGAGTGGTTAGCACGCTGATCAGAGAGATCAGGATGTGAGCCCGGATAAAGTATAAGCGTTTCTTTCCTTCTGTTATCCTTCTACCGAAGTCTTACCTTCCTCACAGATCTTCTCTACCATATTAAATTGGCAGGCTCCTGGCAGATACTTCTGTAGCAAGAAACTGCTTCCGAGATAATTTAATTTGTTTTACCACCACTCTCCAGGCAGAGTGTCAGGTCGCCGAGGTCAGAACGTATTGAGAACATATTACTTCAGATCAAGCCTGTTGTCACGATTTCACAAGAATCGCAAGAAAGAAGTTCTACTTACTCAGCTTTTCATGGATCCTGTTTTTTTAAATTCTCTTTTTCTTATTTAGGACGACAGACATTTGTGACATTGCTTTATCAATTTCTCAGTCGTTTGTCCTTGTCACAATGCTCAGCATTCGATTTATTTCAGTTGTTAACATTTATGTGCTGTCCAAGATTTTTACCCATCTGATACCGTCTATATGCCATAGTATTTCTTTTTCAAATAACTTTACTGCTGATTTTAATCATCCATTCTATTGTTTTCAGCTGTATTTGTTGTCCTTTGAATCCGCAATTTTAATGTGATTTGCATCTTTTAACATTGTTCTTGTTTTATTATTTTTCTGGCTTTTGCTGTTTTTAACTTTGGTATAAGGTGATATGATATAAATTACTTCTTTTTGTCTTATTTAGAGCACTACTTAATGCCTATTGTAGCTTTAAAACAAAACTAAGATTTTCTTTTTTCCCCCCCATAATTCAGTTTAAAATGAGAGAAAAGAAAAGGGGTCAAAATGCAAAGAAAAAAACTAGTTGAGGCATTGAATTAAATATAACCCTGTGTTTTTTGTAAGTATAAATTTCTTAAAATTTCTCTTGCATCTGTCATATGAAACATTAAAGATACGTATTCATCATCATCATCATCCTCAAGCAGCCATGGGCTATGGAGATCAAACCAGACCGTGCAATTTAGTTCTCCAAGCAAGTCTGTCCTAAGCTACATCTACTGCATCTGGCCACTGCACACCAATTCTAACAAGGTCCTATTTGACATTGTCTGCCCACCGCATCCTAGGTCTCCCCCTCTTTCTGAGGCCTTTAGGCACACTGTTCATAACCCTATTCGCCAATCTATAATTATTCATACCGGCAACATGGCCAAACCAACGGAGTCTCTCTCTGCACAATATGCTGCTTAAAGGAGGTTGCAAACTTGTTTGCCTAACCTCATCATTAGATACAAAGTTGAACAACCTAATGCCTAAGATACTGCGTAAGCATCTGGAATCAAAAGCATCTAGTTTCCTGTTATCTTGTTTACAAAGTGTCCAAGTTTCACTACCATAACTAACCCTAGAAAGAACCAAACTATTATACAGTCTAATTTTAGTCTTTAGGTGTATACGCCTATTTCTCCACACTCTCCATAGATTCTTAAAAGTCCCGGCAGCAATCCCTATTCGTCTGTTAATCTCATGCCGCACATCACCATTATCTGTTATATAGCTCCCAAGATAATTAAACTGTGACACCTGCTCAAGACTGCAACCATTCAGATTAACCGAATCACAGCCTGCCTGACCAATTTTAAAAATTATTAAAGATACGTAAACTTTCTACGTGCCTCTCCAGGAACATACGTAGGATTTAGTTTCGAGAATTTAATTTCTGGAAGGATTCGGTAATTCAGTTTTCGGGGGTGGGGTTCAGTTTCGGGGGTGGGGTGGTTCTTAGAATAAGACTTGAGTAGGATTTCCCAATTATTAAAATATTCCACCGGACAGGAAAGGTTAAAATATTATTCTGTGTGGAATAACATTTTACAGTTGTTTTTTAAATCTAATTTTAGTGTCGGATATATATTATGGAGCTAAAATAAAATTATGCAATAACACCTGATTCAGATTTCAAAGCAAGTAGGTAAGTTTGAAATTCTGTAGTAAAGAATCACGGATGTGTCCTGTAAGACAAGGAACTCATGAAATAATAAGCTGTAAAAAAATGGTTAAGCAGTTATTGGGGTTCGAACCAACGTCTTCTGGAGACATGCCAGTTACGCTAATGATCAATGCTAACGTTTTTCCTTCAGCTGGTGTGCCTTATAAACTTTCCCGCCTTTTAGTTGTTTCGCCCAGTGGCGCCATCTGTTGGGAAATGGACAAGATGGCGCCGACCCTGCGAAACAAATAAATATGCGGGAAAGTTTATAAGTCACACCAACTGAAGAAAAACGTTAGCCGATGATTGTATAGAGGTTAGCATAATTGGCATGTTTCCAGGAGACGGTTCGAATCCCACTCACTGCAAAACCAAATTTTTTCAGCTTATTATTTCTTGAGATTTCATATAAGAGTTAGTTATCGGGGGGGGAGAGTCCCGACTCCTTGGTTCCTCCCTCTGGGCACGTCCCCATCCCTCTTTCCCAATAAAACAAAAGCAGCTCTGAGCATTTCAACATTAATTTAATATACACCTAGTGACTTATACATTCAATTTAATTAAAGAATGTCAAAGTCACCGCAGCTCTTGCTATGCCATGAGAAATGTTTACGAAATTTACAAGGGACAAAAACCTCCAGTTGTCTCGTGCACTGCTATTCTGTATGACAACAAAAGGAGTCGTATATGGCGATCCCAGTCACGTTGATGGTCGTCGACAAACAATGCTAGATGTTGTGTAATTGTCCTATTAAATCCCTCAACCATACCATCCGACTGATGGTTTAGGGAAGTTGTTCTGGTTTTCTGAATGCCAAACTGTTGACAGATGTCATTAAACACATTGGATTCAAAATTCCGTCCTTGGCCACAGTGTAGTTGTAAAGGTACTCCATACCGACTAATCAAGTTATTTACTATGATCTCTGCAACTGTTGTTGCTTCCTGGTCTTGGATGGGATAAACCTCAGGCCACTTCGTGAAATAATCCATTACCACGATTTCCATCATCAGTCCTAGGAAACGGATCCATTATATCAATGGCTGTTCTCTCAAAAAGGGGCATCAACGTTGCACGTCTGCAGTTTACCCCGACTCCTAGTCTTAGGGCCTTTCTATGCTGCACAGTCCTCATATTGCCTACACCATCTTTCAACGTCTGACTTACTTTTCAGCCAATGAAATCGTTCCCTGGCTTTAGCTAATGTCTTATTAACAACGAGTGTCCTCCAGTGGCACTATCATGCACATCTTTCATTACTAGTTCCATTCGGGAGCGAGGAAGAATTATCTGCCATCGGATCATCCGTCCAGTGGAATTCTCCCATCTTCTGTATAATACACCATCTTTCATTTCTAAAGAGTTCCAATAAGCCCAGTAAATTTTGGTAGTTGGGCTATACCTCGAAACTTGCTCCCAATTAGGTCTTATATCAGTTTTTTCAACTAAATACATTATCGGCCTTATATCTTTATCGTCTAATTGGGCCTTTCTAAGTTCAATTGGACTCCAGATGTTATGAGTATCGCTGTTTGTTTGTATCGATGTTATTTGTCTTATGGGCATTACTTCTTTAGTACCGAATTTCAACTCCTCATTATAGCAATGCTTACAGTTTGGGTGAGGTATTATCCTCTTTATTATGTCTGTTCTGAGTAAAGTTACATTTGCATCAGTGCCTACTATCATACGGCAAGGAACTCCATTCATGATTTCATAAGCTATTAATCCGTGATCTTCACCATGTAGTGCTAAAATGTGGGGGACTTCCCCTGGGGCCAACTAATCAACAGCCAGCCTTTGCCCTTCACATTGCTTATGTTGATTCTGTTGTCTGTTAGACGCGCTGGAACTTTGTACCCACCACTTTTTGCAGTTGGCTCGAATGTGTCCAGTCTTACCACAATTCCAACACTGTATGTTTGTAGAAGTTCTTAGAGATATTTTTTTATCTTTTAATCTCTTTCAAAACGGATAATATGGCTTTGGTTAGTTCTTTCATTTCACTCTATCCTTTTCTACAGTTTCATCTGCATTCACAAATCTCACTGTGCGTTTGTTTGCTCGGGAAGAACGACTGGATCACTCGTACATCATAGCATGTAACCACAGCTGACTTTAAGGCTTCACTTTCCAACATCCTCAGAGATTGCTGAGTGTCAGGGTCAGCAATAGCATCAATAAATTGTAATTGAGCTAAGTTATCTCGAATTTCTAGTGGACAGTTACTATAAGCTAATCTACTAGACGGTCAATAACACTAGCAAGGTCTTGCAAAGTTTCACTACTCTTTTGCATACGATGTTTAAATTGTGTCATATAGTATTGTTTTAAATAACTATCGCCAAACCTGAGTTCTAATGCAGAAACCAGACTTTGATAATCAAGTCGTTTTTCTTCTGGAACGTAGACTGCAAAACTTCCGCAGCAAAGTTTATTAAGAAATCTGCAAGAAAACTGGCCTTTTGAAATTCATTTCACTCATTAGCTCTAGCGATAACTTCAAACTGTGTTTTAAATACTGTCCAAGATGATTGGCCATCATATGTAGAAGATTTAATTGCATTTCTAGCGATGTGTGTAAAAACATTATTGTCAATAAAATTATTATTATCACAAGAAGGTAACGTTTCATTTCTTAAAATCTGAAACTGTCGTTCACAATCAGTTTTTACAGTTTCAATTTGATATTTATAATCTAACTTAACACTATTAAGTTTTGTATTAAAATCACAAGTTATTTCATTTAAGTTTTACACTTAATCCCATCAATATCATTTCTTACACCGTCAATTTCAACCTTTAAACTATCACACTGTCTGTTAAGTTCGGTCTTAATGTCTTTATATTGGTCAGTTATTTCACGTCTATGAGCTCCCATTTCAGCTTTCAACTCATTACTTTGTGTAACCATTTCGGCTTTCAAGTTATCATTTTGTCTGGTTATTTCAGCTCTCAATTCATTATTTTGTGTAGCCATATTGATTTTCAAGTCTTCTCTTTATCCAGCAAGGTCACCAATTTTACAGCTTTGGGCAGCTATATCACCTTTAACGCCATTAGTTTGAGCAGCAAGTTCACCAATTTCACCTCTTATATCAGTCATCAGCTTTACTAACTCATCCGTACTTCCAGTAAATGGCATTCAATAAATT
The DNA here is from genome assembly GCA_038380435.1 of Ryuthela nishihirai. NCBI lineage: Eukaryota > Metazoa > Arthropoda > Arachnida > Araneae > Heptathelidae > Ryuthela > Ryuthela nishihirai. Next base: position 15,096,679 of record JAWZYU010000001.1, on the reverse strand, counting down.
ATCTACACTCCTGGCACCAACTGTTACGAATTCAAACAGATGAGCACTTAGCGGGAGTTCAAAACAATATATAGTAGTATTTAATACTTATTTATACAAGAAGTATGGGAAATTAAATATTGAACTAAATATGCTTATGAATAATTATTCAATATCTTCTATTGAAAAATGTTAATAGAACAGAACATTCCAATATTCTTAACACGACATTCAAATTAACAAGTCTTAAGAGTCGAACTATCTTAATTGAATAGCAAGCACATTATCAAACAAATCTCTACTTAGCAACAACAGGTTACATAAATCAATTATTAGTAAAACTTACTTTACTTTGTTTACAAGAATACTAAGTATTTTCTTTAAATTACATTACTACCTTATGTCTTATTCATATCACCTCTGCCTTCTATTATGTAGTAGTACAACTTTGTAAGAAAGAACAGAACTTCTGTCTTCTATTCTTGAATACACTCAATTCACTATTTGATACTGACTAGAAACATTTCCTTCAAGATAAACACACAATAGTATTTATAAAACAACAGTGAAGCCGACTAATGACGCAGAATACCAAATCAACTCTTCTTTTCAATTCACAGAACTCACAACTGATATCCTTTTAGTCAAATCAGGGTTCCAAGTCGTTGCTGTTGTAATTCGCACGCTGAAGCACACACGAGATTCAGAACGATACACCATATCACGAGTTCATTGTAGCACGTTCATTTGTCGTAACAATATAACACTCCGCTTCTACCATACAAAAATACTTCTTATAAAAATTTCCTATGGTTTGTGTTCAACAGTTTTCTCTCTGTTCTTTCACTCTTTACATAAACACTCTCTGATATCTGCGTCACTATCAAACTAACATTCAGGTCTTTAAAATCTCTTTTATCTGAGATGGAAGTCTAACATTCAGGTCTTTAAAATCTCTTTTATCTGAGATGGAAGTGTGCTAGATTTCTACTAATCAACATTTCATTCTTTTGCCATCTTCAGTGGTAACGTCTCGCTGTGAAATGTCTCATTTATGCTATCTGAAGCTAATTAAACATAATTTCAGATGTAGTTTGTGAAGTTTGCGAAAACTGTGACCAGTCCTAAGTGAGTTTGAACTTTGACGTTTTATACTTCAGTTTCAAGTAGCAATTCTTTTAGATGGAAAATGTTTTTAAGTGTGCAAACGTCTTGCCTAGAGTTAACGAATTAGTCAGAAAAATTACGATGCAGCCTTTAATTAATTACTATTTTATTCTAAAACAAAATTTTTCCTATGCATGTTTTCCTTCTTATATTTATTATTTGCTTAATGGGATATAATAAAATGTTAATTACTATCTCATTGATGGAATATAAGCAAAAAAAGACTGCAGAGTTCTGGATATTTTCAGCGACGAGAAATGCATTTGATTTCTCTAGAGTTTTCTCTTGCATGCACGTGATCCAGATTGTTTCAAGAGAGGCTTTGGACAATTCAAACAAATAGCAATTTCCATTGTTCCAAGGCTCTTCTTTATTGCTGTGATCTTTTGATTTTAGCCTTGTCCAATTAATTAGCTTTCCTTGGCGGGATTAATGTGCTGTGGAATAGCAAGTTGATAGCGGGGAAAGAAAGAAGGGATTTTGTTGGTTAATGAAACAACACGCCTTTGCCTGTGTTGCTATGGTGATATCACACGGGAGAGAGAGAATCATAATTATATCAAACATGGAGACACGTGAGAATAACAAGCTGGTGTCGTGAGGTAAGAGAATTAAATAAGGCGCGCAATAAAGGCCAACTCCCCCTCCCCCATCCGAACTGTCTATGTAAATATTTATGTTAGGTATTAAGACAAGGTTGTGGAGTTTGCAACTGCCATGTTCACGTTGGGAATGGAAATATCGAGCCTAGAGGCTTATTCGATTCGCGCTGGGACGCAAACTTCTTTTCAGCCCCCCAAGTATCATTCGGAGGAAAGAATTTCCCATAGTGAAAAGTATCGAAGTATTTGATAAAAATGGGGGCAACATAAATAGAGTTTGGCAGATATCGTTTTATTTTCCTCGAACGGCCATCAGTGCTTTGCGAAACGAACCGTTTTGAAAACAATACATCGAACAAGGAGATCGAGTTCTACTTCATTTTTTATTGCTCACTCAAACTATGATTTCATTTATTATGTTGCTATCGTTGCCAGCGCAAGTGCGCAAATTTAAGTGTATACAGGGATCTTCTTCCTCTCTCCCCCGATTCTATCTTGTTACACGCCAGAGATATTTTCTCTCGTACAATATTTGATACTTGTGTATTTGTCACATGTGCGCATTTTACTAAACTTAATACTTCTGACGGAAAGGGAAAACATTTTCATAGCTGTAGTAGCATAAAGGAAAAAGAGAAATTGAACTGGTAGGCAAAGATTAAGTTACAACCCTATATTATGTCAATGGGAAGCTAATGTCGAAGCTCTATAACTTCCAAAATACTTTTTTCTTTTTTTTTTGAAAAATGATACACCAGATAAATATCTCATTCAAATATACAGAGGGGTGCATAAGTAGGTATACAGTTTCTGTTAGAGTTAAAAATAAAGTTTCTATTAGTCATAAAAGGTATATTCACGAAAACCACGCACAGTTTATAACATGATTCAACTCATAAAAGAAGCATCCAAAGAAATTAATGCCAATAATGAACTTTGTGCCAAAGTGTGCTTTGAGTGTGAAATTTAGATTACAGCAATGTGTAAAATAGTGAGGGTCGCCAATTTGAACATATAAGAGATTGTACTTAATTGTTTTGTTATTGAATGAAATGTTATTTAAAGTGTATACCTATTATTATTATATTTACCCGTTATTTAAACTGTATACCTACTTCTGCACCGCCCTATATATATCTATAGATTTTCAACAATATTCTTTCAGTATTTAGTGAGTTATGAGAGTGTGAATATTTAACAACGGCAATGACAATTCTAAGAAATTATAGAAAATTGACGAATACTGAATATTAATTTGCACGAAGTTCCTTCACCAAATCATGCACTCATTTTAAATAATTAGGTCATTTGAAAAAATAATACTTATTAAGTCTTAGGTGTGCGATAAATTCTTATGACTGGCATTGTTACTGTTAAATATTCATACAGCTGTACACCCCCTTCTTTTATTAGGGCGGTCCAACACTTTTTCTGACCATGATTTGTCTACTCTGCCAAGGCTGAGGCAGCCCCTTAATCCAAGATTCAAAGTAACTGACATTCAACACATGGGAAAAAAGGAGATAATCCGTATTTAGCAATTAAACACAACATTTATTACAAAATTACTATTTTTGACATTTTGCTCATACAATTCCTCCCATCTTTGGGGTAGTTTCCAAATATGCAGCCCTTTTAATCAAGGGTAACCTTTATAGTGGTGGAGACTAAAATGTTCATCAAAGTCCATAATAAAAGCACGAGCCACTAGCTCTAAAAGTCCTTACAGTCCATGGTCCCTATTTGGGGTACTGTGGCGGCAGCTGGTAGAAGCGCATACATGTGGAATAAAACGCAGATTTAATTGTGAAAATGATCCGTACCTACTTTCATGCTACCGTTGCTGAAGTATCGTCCTTACGCCGCTTGGCCGGTGATTGAGACATTGTAGAATTTGTACACTATCTGCAGAAGTTGACAATTGCCTCTGAGAGTTCAGACAAGAAGAAGGAGGAACGCACGTCCTCGCCGCTGAGAGTTCCGACCAGAAGAAGGAAGAACGCACGTCTTCACCAAACAGTTCACTCTTCTTGTGCTTATTGCCGCGACCTCTGGCTGAGGTCAGCGCGTAAGCTGACGCGGCCGTCGTTCATTGGTCAAGGGCGGCCGCGGCAGGGAGGACCTTTGATGCTGACCGCGACTCTCAAGTCGCGAAGTTTCCATGCCGGAAGCGAAAACTCGTCCTCTGCTGAAAACGGCGTCAGGGAATTTCGCAGAACTGGATAGCAAAACAAGAGTCTTTGTTCTCATCATGTAAATCGAATATTCACGAACCTTTCGGCCCACAGTCGTGTCCACGGGATAAATCTCTGTGGGCACGACAATACTTCCATAACTCACTAAATACTTTAAACGAATATCGTTGATGATTGATATATTTGATTGGGATATTTATTTCTTACTACATTTTTCAAACAAAAACAACTTATTTTAGAAGTTATATAGCTTCGATGTTATTTTCCCATTTATTTAACATAAAGTTGTAACTTATCTTTTTTCTATCAGTGTATATGCTATGATACTAGATATACAACTCTTGGAATTTTGCTCTCTCTCGTGTTGTTAAATATGACCTTAGAGAAAAATGTATTTCTCAATAGACACACTATATCATGACAATTTTGCTCATTCTTGTACACCTCAATAAAATTTAGTAAAAATATATCTTGCTATTTATTGCGAAAAGATGAATTTTTCTTAATCGTACCCATTGAGTTATTGTTTTGTCATCTCAAGTGCAGAGTTTCCTAACGATTGAAAAGGTGTGTCTTAATGGTGTTTGCGGGTGTAAACATTACGGGAACTTGTCCCGAATGTATTGTAAAGTGTACAGTCGCTGAAAAAAATATCCGAACACTATGGTTGATTACAGAATTCAGAAAAAACATCTGGCAAAGATTTTTTTAGAAATTAGTGATCTGGCAACCTTCGTGTCACGGGATCGTCGCACATTATATTGACCTCTCCGTTCTGCTGACACTGTTACTTATTAATGGACACTTTTGCATTCATTTGCACAATCCATGGAAATCATGCGATTAGTTTGTTCTTTTACAACATTTTTTATTGTATCACATAAAAATGCAGTGCCACTCCAAATCTCGGAGCTCCGTTGTCGCGTTTTATGAGATCTTCCACAATTTGTATACTATGCTTAACTTTTCGATACTATAACTTTTCGAGGGTGTATTCTTCCAGTATCAACTAAAGGTTAAATGTTTGAACGTTTATCTTAAGTGCCAAAAAAAATCCTATTTTACTGCTTAATAAAAAGTAAAAAAAGCAGATGAACCATAGCTTGTCCTTTCCTTATTTTCTTCTTTTTAAAACCTTTTTACTTTTGTGATTTTCCGCTTTATTTACAAATTGATTTCATGCTCATTGCAAATGATTTTACAATTGCAGTAGGCTGAAGGTAAATTTGACAAATCTGCTTAATATTCATAATCTGTTGCTGCTGAAAGGCCTATAAATGGTTCGAAAATGTGTTCTTCCACTTCAAGAACTCTTTACAGAGTTATTGGGCTGGGTTGTTTTACCTCTGAGCGGCACTATTTTGCACACCATGGGCTAAATGGCCAGGTCACGTGGACCCCGAAGGCTCAGAGACGGTTGGGGGAGAGGACCCACTGGAACAGCTGTTGGGAGACAGATGGTAGCCTCCCGTCAAGGCCATCCAGCGTGTTCTTTAACGTGCACAGAGTATGACTCTCCCTCACACGGGACCACGGCTTAACGTCCCATCCGACGGACAGCAGCCTTTTCAAACCCATCGGTGTCCCCTACTGACCGTGGGCAGGGCGAGGAATTTTGCGGAGATAAATCCACTTTACAGAGACACCTTATTCAATAATGATATTTTTTTCTATATTTGTCACATATTTTACTTCGCATTATTATTTTAATTATTTCTGGCCTTAGATCTACTATCCAATGTGAGATAGGCCTTAATTTATGTTAACTTTATCGGCTCCTTCTCTAAATTGGCATTTTCCGAGATAATGATTCCAGTTTTAAAAATATATAATGAAACAACAAAATTTTCAACTGTCTCACACCAGCCTTTTATCTGCAGTGAATTTTCTTGTGTCGCTATGAAGATTCTGAGGACAAGAATTTGCATTATATCGCGTCAGGAACTTTATTTACTGTGAAAGCTTATAATGTTGATAATTTAGCGATCATATAGACTTGTGGTTCCCAAGGAGGCCTTTCAGAAATTTCGGGGTAGGAGGTTCTTGAGTTTCTCCCTAGAAATACGTTAAACGATGAGTCCTTAGTTTAACATAGTTATGCATGTTTTGTTTCGACAGAAAAAAGAGAAATTCATGTATAAAGTTTCGTAAATATTATTTCAATTACAGTAGTTTCATGCAGGAAAGGATAGTTTGAATTCCATAAAGAGGACTTTAAAAAGAGTAAAGGGGTCGTTACAAAGGGTAAAAGGAGGAGCTGGACTCAAAAAGGTAGGGAACCGCTGATCTAGATCAACGATACAAATCGCATAATATGTGAAGATCATAAAAGGGTTCTAAAGAACGGAGAAGAAAAGTTCTCAAATCTTTGCATATTCATTACGAACACAAGGTTTTGGGTGAAAGCACTTAAAGTGCTGAAATATATAAAAAGGTTCATATTTCTTCTGATGTTAATAGGTTAAGAGCAAGATCCTTTGCTGGCGCCTCGTGTCCCCATATTGTCATGAGCTGTTGGATATATACATCATAATATATAATTTTTGTTTCAGTAATTCTTAATGCAGATAGAGTACTTTCAGCTTCTATGTCAAATGAAAGAAATTTGGAGATGAATTTTTTTTATTTCTTCACTATGATCCATCTACTATTCTTATTGCTATTCAATAAAACTTTATATTTATTAATATATAGGGGAAAAGTTTAAGTTCAATCATGGTCTATTACAATAAAAACATGCAAATTGAAATTTTAGAATTCAAAAATAACATTATGGATAGTTTGCAGATGTGCTTTAAAATGCTATTTCACAATTACATTAGTTTAACAATTTTACATTAAACAGAAATGTATTAAAACCTTACTTACAAATTTTTCGTCAAATTCACCTGTGCTTTATTGAAAAGAGGTAATATGTTTCATTCGCTATTAGGTTACTTTGTAAAGATATCTTTTATTTTATCACACGCTCCCCTAATTGAAAAAATTACAATTCAAAAACCCATGGACTTCCGAACATAAAATATATCTAAGATGATATTATAACGTAGGCTACAACATTTTGCGTTATCGGAAAATAAAATTTAACTGACCGTGTTTTCAGATATGTAAATTCAAATATTTTGGATAATGGCCTTGAAATTTTAAATTGCTATTAAACAAGAATTTAATACCTCATTTTAAAGCATATTTCAAAGGTTAAGGAAGAAATCACTCTGAATTTAACGTCGATCAATTTTGGAGGAAAAATTGTCTTCAGCGCGGTGGAATACGAACCTACGACCTTCTGATAACATGCCAGGTGCCCTGACCGCTGAGCTACCGGCCGCCGATCAAGATCTCCTATAATTGATGAGCTGAACTTTCTACCAACAGTACGCAATTCTCTGCGTCTCATGAAGATATTGTCCCAGCTGCTCTCATCCTCAAGAAACAATGACGTATGTCAGGAAGAGGGCAAGTATGTTCTGAGATCACAACTGTATAAATTGAAGATATTTTTCCTCCTATTTGTTCAACTATCAGGAAGACATCACTCTGAATTTAACGTCGATCAATTTTAGAGGAAAACTTTTCTTGAGCAGGGTGGAAAAAGAACTCACGACCTCCTGATAACATTTGTTATCAGGAGGTCGTGAGTTCTTTTTCCAACCGCTCAAGACGTTATGAAATTAAATGTTTAAAATCATTATTTTTAACATTTGTTATCAGGAGGTCGTGGATTCGTATCCCAACCGCTCAAGACAATGTTTTCTCTCAAATTAATCGACATTAAATTCAGAGTGATATCTTACTTAATAGATGAACAAATACGTCGAAAAATATCTTCAAGTGCTTTTAAAAGGGAAACGATTTTTTTATATAGCATAAATGTAATGTCAATTGTAAACTCTTAAAGAAAAGCTCTAATCAAAATTATTTAATTTTTGCCATACTGGACATAAACTGAAGGCTCTTCTCAGACGTGTATGGCAAGCAGCAGCTTGAGGGGATATTCATTTATATTTCATATTTAAAAAAAAACAACAGAAATTAGATCTTGTTCTTCAACTACAAGTAAAACAAATATAGCAAATTGAATTGAAATCGAAGAGGTCGTGATTATGGGATATGATCATTTAACACGGAATAAGGGCAATTTGGTTGTCATAGTGAAAGCATAGCATCTTCATCAAATGAACTTTTCACCTGTCATCATCACAAGAAACTTTTCACCTATCATCATCATATGAAACTTTTCACCTATCATCATCATATGAAACTTTTCACCTACCATTTTTACATCGTCGATTTTGCTGATGCTTCTGATGAAGATGTTGACTCGAACCACCGCAGGACCGTCTGCGAAGAGAGAGGAAGCTGCATAAAGAGTCAGATGTTGATCAGAGACAAAATATGCACAAAGAATAACAATTTATACTTACTGATCATAATGGTTTCGATTCTAATCGCTATAGCTTCATGTACTAAAAAGATTTTATTCATAATCTAAGACCGCGTTAATGGAGTTGACAGTTCTGTAGATAAAATTGTAGTTTAGATTAATGGCCATAATGAGCAAATTGCGATATTTTTAAGCGACTCTCATTTTATCAGAAATTTTCATGTTTAATACTTAGCAAATGAAGCTGTTTCGACAAAGCACTACGCTACTGCTACAGGAAACATGTGTTACGTTACAAAGAGCACTAACAATGCTTATGTAACTGTCTCATCCGAAATGTACTTGTAGCAATCGAATGAGTCCAAAAATGTGTATCGTTCTATTGAAACGTTCATGAAATAGAGAAAGAGGTAATAAATCATGTCTCTCAGTAGACATTCTGCTGTCTTCGCTGTAAAAGACAAACTCTTTATTAATTTCGCTTCATCTGTAATCAGTTATACATAATTTTAAATAAATGTCCTGAGAGTCCCAATATAATTTAAGGAAAAATAAACACGTGTTGCTAATTGAATGCGACTATTGGAGATAAATGAATATTTCTGTCGTCATTTTCTGCGTTATTATTGGTATTGAAGCCACCTGTGAACATTCAACAATTATTCATCATAAGCCATGCCTATTACAAAAGGGGCGGAGGTGGCTCAGTCGGTAGCGCGCCAGGCTCGTAATCTGCAATTCCCAGGTTCGAGTCCAAGCTGGGTCAGCGTTGAGATTTATCCGCAAAACTCCCCGCCCTGCCCACGGTCAGTAAGGGGACACCGATGGTCTTGGAAAGGCGCCGTCCGTCGGATGGGACGTTAAGCCGTGGCCCGTGTGCGTGAGAGCCATACCCTGTGCACGTTAAAGAACACGCTGGATGGCCTTGACGGGAGGCTACCATCTGTCTCCTAACAACTGTTCCAGTTGGTCCCCAACCTTCTCTGAGCCTTCGGGGTCCATGTGACCTGACCATTTAGCACATGGTGTGCAAAAAAAGTGCAGCTCAGAAGCAAAACAACCCAACCTATTACACAGCGAGATACCATGAATGCTGTGAAGAATACCTGATAACCATAATGGAACAGGGTTGAGATCGAATTAAAAAGTAAAAATATCAGTGTAAAATCTGTGGAGTGCATGCGAGGTAGGATTTATTGCCCTATGTAAAATGTTTGTGATTAACGGCCGACTAGTTTCTTGATGTTTCTTTCTAAGGAAGGGTTTCTGTTGATAGATTCCAAGTGTTTGATGTTTAAGAAGATGAAGACTAAAATTACTACTGACGTGATTTAGTTATAGTTTTATCTAATACTAAAAATAGTTCCCGTTTACTTATGTGTAGTTTGATCATTTACTTATTTACTTAAATTACTGAAATTATCATACTTCATGTAAATTAATTGTCTTAGCTATTAAATAAGTTCATTTATTATCTGTTTGACCTCTTAGAACCATTTACACAGTAATTTCAAATACTACTGTAATTTTCTAACGGTATAGATAATTTATGCATTGTCTCCGTATTACTAATATGATAAATATAATTTTAAAATCTCGCAAAATACGACGAAATAGCCGTTTAGAAGTACAATGAAAACTCTCTATTACCGGTTTCACAGTTTGAACGGACGACAAGATTTCACTTCATATTTTGAATGTTCTTGTCAATTAAAAGTGGTTTATTAAATAACGAATTTTCTTTTTATAGATCAAGGAGAGATAACTTTCTTCGGAACATTTCTTCTGATTTCAATGCATTAATTGCGGTGAAGTCGGAGATCACCTCTGCTACACTTCTGCATAGATTCATCATCATTAAAATATCTCTCCGACATCAAAATACCATTACTTCCAGAAAATATGGATTTTTTTAGATAACTTTTAAGTGAATATTTTTCTCCCTGTACAGAGAAACAACTTCATTTGACTCTTGAGCACTTCTCACACATGGAGGCTTAGAATAATATTACATCAATTGTTTCCAAAAGTATTAATATAGTGTTTATTTTTTTGGGGAGGGGAGGGGGGGGGGCTAAGAAATGTAGCGGTTAGCGAGCTGTCCTAGTGTAAGTCTTGGTGGAATTATTTCTTGCTCTAGTCTTTGTCTATGGTATGAGAAACTAAGAAAAGGTGTTTGTCATTGATATATATATATAATCTGCAAATGAATTACGTATAGAAGTAATCAGACAGATTCTACGAAGCATAATTTCGTTAATCTAAATTAAAGAACATAGCACATGTCTAAAAATTCACTAGGATTAAGTTAACTCATTTCTTAGTGTATCAATTAACGATTACCTATTTACTAGCGTATTAATTAACGAAATGAATTCCTATCCAAAACATATTTCGACAGTGAAGAATCCATATAAGGATCTCAGCAAAGGAAGTTTAAAGATGAAAGTGAAATCATTTTGAATATAGGAATACTATGCGAAAAACTGAACTAACGAAGAAATTGAAGAAAGTTTTGTTTCCAAACTATTTCAAATTATGTTCTCCAGAGTTAAAAAGAAAGGAAAACCTAGATAGAGGAATTAATGTCTACAAATATAAATGTGGCATAACAAATATAAATTGATTAAACGAAATTCCAACAGACGCACAGCCCGCGGCAACATTGTGAGCAGATTTTCTCCTTAATACTGAATGACGTTTAAATCTTTGAGAGAAAACTTTATTCTCGAAGCTTCCGCTCTTCTATTTCCCTGAACCTAATTTAATAAATATATCGTAAGCCTTTGGTTAACGTCCTTCGCCAAAATAGATATTAAAAACGGCGACGAAGCGTACGAAAAAATGAACGAACGCATGCAGATATATCAGCTGAAGCAGACCATATCCACTTTTATGTCATGTTTATATTTATTTAATAAACACAAAAGAATCTCTTCTATAAAGACATTTAATTTTAATATATAATGAGGGAAATGTTTAATATGGAAGAGAAGCATTAAAATATTATTATTTTATTTAACAAAGGGAAGTAATGCAATCTAACCAGTGCGGATTAATCTTCTTAGGTGCTCGAGGCCGGTGCCCCCCTTCCAACATACACACACCAGGACTTTAAAACTTAATTTAGCCTTTATCGATGGATTGAGACTACACCTATCCCTCGATTTACACGGTACTCAGTTCACACAATTTTGGCTCTGCACGGTCAAAAAATGCAACCAGTTTCGATTTACACGGTACTGACTGAGACGTACATAGAAAGGAAATCTCAGTCAGTACCGTGTTAATTGAAACTGGTTGCATTTTTTGACCGTGCTAAGCCAAAATTGTGTGAACTGAGTACCGTGTAAATCGAGGGATAGGTGTATTTTGTTTTAGCGAGGATTTGGGCTTTGATTTGGTAATATTATCTTGCTCAGAGTAATTTTTATATATTATATGACTTTAATATTGTCACTATACCAGTTAAAACCATAATAACAAACTATGAAATATTTCATCGAAAAAATATATCAGTTTCTTATATAAGCTTTCCCTTTTATTGATTTATTATTTAGAGTATTTTTCCGACAGATGAACGTGATGCTTCTGCGTGAAAATTACGCTATCAGCTGTTTAGAACGGAGACGCTTTGAATAAAAAGATTCTTGGAGGAAAAACAAAAAGGTGAAATGGTGTAGTGAAGAAATTAGAATATATTGTATTAAATTAGTGTTGTGTGATACTACGTAAGAAGAACTGTTATTATTTGTGTCAAGATGAACCTGATTCCGATGGTGAAAGGGAATCAACAATAAAGTTATTTTTGGTTCCTCTATCAGGAGAGATCAACGTTAGATGTTTCGCATCTACAAGGTATAAAGCATTTTTAAGGTAATCCTCTAACGCAAATGAAATTCAATATAAATTGGTTTGTTTGTTGGATGTTACAAAATAATAGGTTATATTTTGTCACAGGAACTGAATATTGACAGCACTGTGTTTTAAGAATTGAGAATTAGTTAAATATAGTAAATCGTTCTTTTTATGGTTCGACTTTATACTAACAGGAATAGAAATACTTGTGTTTAGATAAGATTGTTTAATTTGTATATTTTTGTGCTTTTGTAATAAATAGTTTCATTCATTCTTTAGTTTGTTTATACATCTATACAATTTTTGAACTCACGCTAAGTTTTCATCATTTAATTTGTAACAGTATCATAAAAACTGTTTTGTACTAGAACATTTCTCAATCTATTTCTAAATCTATTTTGGTTTGTTTCTTTTGGTAAAGGACGGAAAGAAAAGATATATTGCATATGCAAAATGATTTGGTTTCATAGATTCTGCGCAATTATTATTTTTCGTGCAGGTTCGGGAGATTTTAATATTGATATATCCAAAGATATCGGTGTCCTTGAGAAAATACCATCTGGTATTGTTTAATTAGACTACACCAGACAGAACAGATTGACCTCCTCTTTCTTTCTTGAAATTTCTATTCTCTTCAAATAAGCCATTTTAGAAAAAAATAAAATGCACGCAAACGTCTGGGAGAGAAAGGGGAATCTTTCTCTGCACAAAAATACTCTAGATATGGTTAAATAATCTCACTTGTTGGTCATTAAATCGTTCTTTTTCCTTAAAATTACACATTTTACAAAAATAATCAACTTATTAAGAAATTAACGCAAAGTATTTAAGTTATTTTACACATCCTAATATCAGACCTCTATGGCAAGCAGCTGCTTGAGTGGGTATTTTTTTTTATTAACCTAATCTTACGTTTTGTATTTTCTCAAGGTTATGCATTTTTAGATCCTAATATATTTCTCACCCTTTTAATAACATATTTCTACCAAGAAATAAAAAATTATAGTATCGATGTGAAATTAACATAATTTCATAATGACACTACAATTTAGAATCATTATGGTATCATTATGAAATTAATATAAATTAATCTGGGAAAAAGAGATAGCTTAAGGCAGGTTACATTAATTTATGAAATATATTTAATGGAATCTCGCATTTGCGGTTCATGCATTGCGGCAGTTGCATTGAGGTTAGATTATGTTTGGTTAGATTTATAGGTTGCCTGATTTTTTTTATCAAAATCCTCACCTTCTGTAACGTTGTTCTACCAGAAAAACTCATTTTTCTCCATTTTCTTAGTGAAAATATAAAAAACTTAGTCCAACTTAAATAATCAATTACCTAATAGTGAAATAAATTAACTCGTCCACATCTTGATGTCTTTGAAGTATGAGTTGGGTTGTTTTACCTCTGAGCGGCACTTTTTTGCATACCATGGGCTAAATGGCCAAGTCACATGGACCCCGAAGGCTCCGAGAAGGTTGGGGGAGGTGACCCACAGGAACAGCTGTTGGCAGACAAATGGTAGCCTCCCGTCAAGGCCATTCAATGTGTTCTTTAACGTGCACAGGATATGGCTCTCCCGCATACGGGGCCACGGCTTAACGTCCCATACGACGGACGGCGGCCTTTCCAAGCCCATAGGTGTCCCCTACTGACCGTGGGCGGGGTGGGGAATTTTGCGAAGATAAATCTCAACGTTGACCAAGCTGGGACTCGAACCTGGGAACTGCTGATTACGAGCCTGGCGCGCTACCAACTGAGCCACCCATTTGAAGCATGAAGAAACAATCATGGAAGAATTGAAGAGATTTTATCGTAGCTACGTATGCATATTAATGCACCGCAAATGTTACGAAGCCACACTTCATTCACACCACAAGTAAATAAATACCCCTTCCAGAGCTTCTTGCCACAGATGTCTGACAGGAGCCCGCAGTGTATTCGCCATCGTAGAAGTTTTTTGAGGAAGGCGAGACCTCAGCAGAAAAACGACACAAATATCCATTCTTTACCGGTGACTCGAACTCAAGTTCCTTTGATCAGTAGCCAACCACATACCACTATATCTCGCCCTTAAGTCCGGAGCTAACTTATGGCCGAAACCAGACTCCGTCACATGCCACGCCTTTTATACTCGTATAACCAGTCGAATGTTCTGGAAGATTCGCGAGATGGCTTTGCGAGAAGGTCCAGATCTTTGCACTTAATCGCAACGCTAAATGATTCGACTGCGATGCAAATAGGAAACGGCGGATTTCGATTAATGGAGTTAGACTCCGAGAGTCTCGAAGTTTCTTCGACGACGGGTCGTAATTATATGGCATTCTACTCCCACGACAACTTTACCTGCGGTCGTCACATCCAACTTCCTTCAGTTTCCTAATTCTCGGTTTTATATCGTAGTTTTCTTTCTTTTTCTTTCCTTCATTTTTTTCATAAATTTTTCGCCCCAGGCCATGGCCAGGAATGGCCTTATGGCTAATACCTCCGAATCTACTGATTTTGTTAAGCATATAACGCATTATTTACATTTTCTGACTGTATGCAATATATACGTGAAAATTTAAACGATGACGTCTGTGACAATACCTTTCAAATAACAGGGTACAGGGTAATTTGTAAATACCTGAACACTTTCAAAACTGTATTATAACATCTACAAAGCGAGAGAGAAACGTATAAAGCATAGCAATAAATAGAGGTCTCAAAGTTTTGATTTCACATTATAAATTCTCAATGCGAATCTGCCAGGATGATAGATAGGAAGAAGTGATGGCAATATCTTGACGTTATGGAAATGGCTACCAAAATCACCGGATCACGCGCAAATGAACCTCTAGAGTGTATCAAGGATAACCTCATATTGGTATCACTACGTACTTAAACCATGGACTTTGGACCCGTTAAAAGAGAGGATTACTGATGCTGTCGCAGGGATCTCACGTGGCGACTTACTAATAGTAAGGAAGAGATAGAATAAAAAGATTATATGTGCAAGATCACCAATGGCGTTCACACCGAGAATTTGTAATGTGCAATCGAAACTTCTATTTCACAACAAACATTCAAAACTTCTAAAAGATAAAATGCACGGGGACGTCCGGGAGGGGAAGGGATTTTTTCTCCCCTATCGATCGATATTCTGTATGTGCCTATCTTTTTACCTATTTTAATAATTCTTTTGACTTTGACATCTGTCGTTTCTCAGTTGTAGGTTTGTCGGTGATTCTTCACATCTAAAAAAAGGGGGGGGGGGATTTTCGAATGGTTTGACTTTAACGAGTCGTATCTCAAATTAAAGCATGTGACCTTTTCGATATCATGGGTTTCCTCAAACATGACACCAAAAGGAGAGAATATGTGATTGATGTTTATGAGCGATATATCAAATGAAAATTTTGGAAGGTAGGTGATTTTAGTGACAAAAATATAAATGAGATAATTAAAAAAAATACCTATCTTCCTATATGGCCTTAAAAAGTAGAAGATTAACCCAAAGCATATCGATGGTGACTGAATTCATATTCATTTCAAAGGAAGATAGGGCGCCGATTTATATACTCAACAAGATTGCTGACGCTCTATCTTCCTTTGAAGTGAATACGAACTCGGTGACTGATTGCACCATCGATATGCTTCAGGTTTATTTTCTACGTTTTAGGGTCCTATAGGAAAATAGGTATTTTTCAATTTTTTTTTTATTTATTTATATTTTTATAAAGTTTTTTTAACGAAATTTTGTACGTGCTCTGGTATTTCTGAATAGACTTGTACACTAATATGCTAAACGAAATATTGACTTCATCTAAATAGCTTTCGTTAGTACTCATTCCTTCTCATGCAACCTGATTTCGAAATGAAAGCACAACCTCGACTTCAGATAGAAATATACAATGAAATGAGAGTTCCGAAGTGGAATTTAACTTATCTAAGTATAACAAACGAGGCAGTTCGTGAATTGGTTAACTCGTTTCAGGGAATGACCTGTTAAAGACGAAGTAGGGGAAGGATATTCATTGAAGAAGTAGTATCGTCTTTGCGAGAAACTTTTCCAACGGGGGCCCTAAATTGTGTACCCGCCATGCATCAAGGGAATTGGCATTCCAAAGCAACTCCTCGTGTCGACATGCACACTGTCATTGTGTTTCGGATGCAAGTTATCCACTTCAACCTAACAAATGATAAGAAGGGAAATTGGATACGGTTGTTAAGGAAACCATGGGGACGTGAAAGGAATAGTTTCCATCTATCACATGGCACCACTACTGTCCCTCACAGTAGTGAGAATATAATTCTCCACAGTAGTGTAAATACAAATTATCTGAGAAGATAAAACGCCCTATCACTTGCAGTGAATGAAACAACCTGAAGCTGAAAAAACATAGGTGAACGTGCTAAATTGTTTTTACAGCAAAGAATGCAGTGAGGAACTGGTCTCTAGGGATTGCCATAAGTTATTTCATCTCTGTAGCATTTGTTCTCAATATTTTGTTGTGAAAATTTATGTAAACATCTTCAGGAAACTTAAAATGACCTCATAATGCAGACCACATGCACGAAGCGAGGTTGACTCTGAAATCAGCAATGTATTAGTAATAACTGATCATGCTTCCACTTTTAATTTAGATGTACAGGATTTAGCAATTCTTCAGGGTTTCATTCAACGCTGTGGATGTTTCCATTCCAGTTGTATCATGTTTAAGCATGGGAGAAGATGGGTTGATTTCAAGTTACAGATTTCTTTACTCCTAGAAACACAATGCTAATATTCTATGAACAACTGAAGTGCATGCATTTCACCTTACCTGGCGGTTTAAACGTAATTATTTTGGTTGTTATAACATAAAACTGGAGGTAGCATTCCTAGGAACAATCCAGTGTCAGTTAAATGACAGTGTGGGAATTTCTCAGATAAATCTGCTATTGGTTTTGAAAACAACGCAACGAGTTTCGACGCATTCACCGTTGCTGCTAAACAATGCTATATCATAATGAAAAACATCATCCCTTCTATCCTTGAACTAAGGAGTGTTATAAATGATACGCAGAGAACCTCACACGCCTACAACTCACACCCCCAGATATCACTACACTTGTTGGGGCGGGGGGTGAGTTCGGTTGCGCGCCAGACTCGTAATTTGCTGTTTTTAGGTTTGAGTTTCACCTGAGCTTCAGATTTATCTCCGCAAAGCACCGCGCCTTGCCCACGGTCAGTAGGGGGCACCGATGGGTTTGGAAAGGCAGTCGGATGTGACGTTAGCCATTGCCCCCTTGTGGGAGAGAGCCATACCCTGTGCACGTTAAAGCTGGATGGCCTTGACTGGAGGATACCATCTGTCTCACAACAGCTGCCCAGTGGGTCCCCCACCCCAACTTTCTCTGAGATTTCGGGGTCCTTGTGACCTGGCCATTTAGCACTTTGTATGTTGCTTGCTTGATACGTCTCCCCAAATGAATACTCCTGTGGTCCAGACAGTCGTCTGATCACAGACTCATTCAGTCATAATTTGTAAGTGAAAATTATTTATTTTATTTTAATATCTTTTTTCCCTTATATTTCCCCCTTCTCTCTCTCTCTTTCCCCCTTTTTTCTTTTTTCTCTCTTTCTTTCCTTTTTTTTCCTTTTCTTTCTTTCTTTCTTTCTTTCTTTCTTTTCTCCCCTTTTCTATTCTCTTTCTCTCTGTTTGTTTCATCCATTTTTTTTATAATTTATCAAGTAGTTCAATGTCTCTCAAGTAGGAAATTAATAATTTATAAAATTTTACTTTTTTGGAATTTTTAGGTGGTTCTAAGATGGTGGTGAGATTAAATTGGGTCACATTGTATTTTTGCAATTTTTGATAGTAATTCTGCCTTTGAGTATGAAATTCTCTTCAATTAAAAATTATGTGTTTCAATGATTGGGACTCATTGCAGAAAGTACAATTTGGAGAATTTATTTTTTTCATTTTAAACAAATTAGTGTTCGTCAGAGCTAGGTTGACTTTTTTTTCTTTTTTTTAGACCATAATCCATAAATTTGGACACTTTTTGTGAAATATTGAATCTGTGTGTGTGTGTGTGTGGCGTTAAGACTATACCAATTTGGAAGTTCTTCAGCTATTTTTATTTTATTCTGTTTTTTATGTAAATATAAGAAGTAAGGTGGTGATATTAATGTATCTAAATCTATTACCTGTTTTACAAGGGTGTCTACCCTGTCATTTTCTTTCAGATTGATATGTGAAGGTATCCATTGCAATTGGATGTGGTTGTTATGTTGTTCTGTGGTTGCAAGAATGTCATTGATGTAGATAGCAAAGTTACTTTTGTATGGGTTATTATAGAAAATATCTTAGGAAGTTTTACTGTCTGTAAGAATAACAATTTTACTATTGTAGAATTTTAAAGCCCAGAAAATGGCATAAATTATGGCAGTAATTTCTGCTATCACTATAGGTACAGGTCTGTTAAATTTGAATTGAAATTGATGTCTGTGTGAACTACAAATAAATGCCCCTGATGCACTGTTTCTCTCTGAGTTCAGAGACCCATCAGTGAAAATTTTAATAAAATCTTTGTATGTGTTGTCAATATATGCTTCAGTTAGTATTTTTAAATTAGTTTTATCTAGAATCGTTTTTGAATAAATAGCAGGAAGTTTATTGTTCATATTAGAAAAACTGATATCCAATAAGGATAATGTGTGATGATGTCTCCACTCATTTTGTTATCTATAATATTTGTAAAGATATTTTTTCAGATAATTGAGACAGTGTTATGTCTGTAAAATTTGTTTTAATTTTGTCAATTATTGGGTGTTGTGAATTTTTGGTTATAATTCTAAGAATAAGGTTTGATAGTTGATATTTTTTTTATATCCAATGGTGGAAATGCGGTTTCTGCATATATATTAATGCTTGCTGTAGATTGTAAGAGTCCCAGACAGTATTTTAATATTTTTATTTATATACTTTCCAGAGTTTTCATTTTAGTTTTTGAAATATTGTCGATAAGTTCTAAACCATAAGTGAATTTGAGTAAAATTATTGCGTTATAAATGAGTAATAAATTTTTTGTTATACATCCCCAATTTGAATAACCTAAATATCTTAAATATTGATACAATTTATTTGATTTATCCTGGGCATTTTCTAAAAATGAATTCCAAAGCAATTTTTAATCTAGATGAAATCCTAAAAATTTTAAGTTATTTACAATTTTTATATTTCTATCTTTTAGTTTTATTATAAATTCATTTGATAAACATTTTGTTCTATGAAAGTAGATAATATTTGTTTTTTCTATATTTAATTGTAAGTTCTATTTTTCACAATATTTATTTACATTATTTAAAGTGTTTTGAATTTTTTTCTGTTTTATACTGGTGTCTGGATGAATTGTCCAAAAAATCAAATCATCCGCATACGTTCCAAATTTAATATTGCCTTCAAATATATATTCTATAACATTTAAATAGATATTGAACAGGGTCGGAGACAATATGTCTCCTTCAATGATTCCGTTTAAAAATTATATTCCTGAGAGAAATTGATACCAATCTTGACTTTGTAAAATTTATTTTGTGAAATATGGAATAAAAAGTAATAAGGGTTACCGCAGATTTTTAATGCTACAATTTTAGAAAGTAATGCTTGATATGAGATGGAATCAAACGCCTTTTCAAGGTCAATGACCGTCGCCACCATAAAACATTTATTCTTAATGGCGAATTCTGCATCCGTAATAATATCTAATAATAAATCTTTAGTGGCACGGCCATATCTAAAGCCATAACAACAATTATGAAAAAAAATATTTTTCTCAATATACCAATTCAATCTATAAACTATCATCTTTTCGAAAAGTTTAAGAACGTTTGAACTCAGGCAGATTGGACGATATTATTGGATGATTTAATTCATCTGCCGGTTTTTTTCCGTTCTTAAGGAAGATCATGTAATTTTCTGACCATGAATTTGGGTAACTTATAGAAGTCAAAATTTTGTTATAAAAATCCAATAAAAGACGAACCCAGTTGGGGGAGAAATTTTTTTTTAATTTTATTCGAAATTCCATCTGGGCTTGGAGATGTGTTTTTTTTAAGATGTCTGATAGCATTGTTAATTTCAAAAAAGGAGAATGGAACATTAAGTATTTCAGTTTTATTACATTTTTATTACATTTAAATTTTCATAAAACATTTTTATTACATTTAAATGTTTTATGAAAGATATTAGAATTTTAAAAATTTTTGTCTAGTTTGTAATTTGGTTTGTAATGACTGTTAGTATAAAATTCTGCTAATTTTTCTGTAGTTTCTTGTGTTGATAAATTATTTTTTAGTGTATATGCTTCAATTGGATTTTTTGGTGTGGTTTCATTATGGAGTTTTTTTTTTTAATTCTCCAAAGGTTTTCTGTGGATGTGTTGGGTGATAATTTTTCTGTTAGAACATTCCAATTTAGTTTTCGTATGTTTTAAATTTTTTTCGAAATCGCAATTTCTAGTCTTTGAAAATTTTCGCAGTCAGTAAATGATCTGCTTCTATCCATTCTTCTCTCTGCCCTTCGTCGGATTGGTATTAATTTATTTATGAAAATTGATTTAATATGATTTTTTGGGGCATTTTTTGGTAATTGTTTCTGTGTATTTTTTGGATTGATCATTGAGTATATTAATTACTTCGTTATAATCTGTATTTTTGAATGTTGGACATTTTTCTCTAATGTTGGTTCTAAATGCACCCCAATTTGTGATTTTAATTTGTGGTTTAAATGAGAAAGTATTCAAGGAAATGTAGATCGGCCAATGATCACTCCCAAAATTATCTAATGATAATTTCCAATGAATATTTTTGCTATTTTATTAGTACACAGTGATAGGTCAATAACTGAGCGAATATCAGAGTAATATTTCCTGGTAGGTGAATTATTGTTTAAAATAATTAAGTTAAAATTTTCAATTATTTTAATTAAATAATTACTCTTTTTCTCATTCCTGTATGAGTTCCAGAGTTTATTGTGGGTATTCAAGTCCCCGCAAATTAGAATTTCCCCTTTTAGATTTTCTAAAAGAATTGCGTACTGTTCATATTTTACGTAATTACATGGGTTGTAAATGTTGATAACATAGATATTTAAATTATTTATTTTAATTTGTAAAATAATATATTCTATTTTATCAGTAACATTATCTATATAAATTCTTCTTTGGGGAATCGATTTATAGCAATAAGTAACGATTCTTCTAGTATTTTTATTATTTCCTTGTGTATAAGTAATAAAAGTATTCAAATTATGGATGTTATCTGTCTGGGATTCTTGTAAACATAAAATTTGAATTTTTTTAGTTAAAATTAATTGTTTAATATAATGCTTTTTAAGCGACAAACCTCTGCAATTCCATTCCATTAAAATCAGGTTTTCTGTCCATGGACCACCCAATGATATTGATAGGAGAATGTCGTTGATGAGATTTAGCTCAGGACAATTAGAGATCAGAAATTCTAATAATCTGATAAAAAATGTTTATAATATGGCTTTTGGTCTCATTATTCCAATAAGTTCTATTTGTGCCAGTTAGCACATGATTTTCTTTTTGTACTTGAAGTGACTGCTTATTTGTAACAGTATTCTTAGATTTTTTAATTCCAGTCACATGTTTTTTTACGGTTCCAGCAAAATCCATCGAGTTTGGAGAAATCACACTGTTTTTAACCAGTTTCGGAAAGTCATTCGATGTTGACGGTGTCACAATGAAAGTTTCGCTCATGACGTCACAGTCTTCGTCTTGGGAGGTCACACCCAGGTCCGCATGAAACGCACTTTGAATCCGTTTGCTTGGTGTTGTATTTCCTTGATTCATTTCGTTATTTCTGTCCCGTAAAATTGTATTTAAACCATTTCTAAAGTTCTGTATCATTGATTTTGCCTTTATTAATGCTTTTTGCCAAGATAAATTCTCTTCTAGTTGTAATGTTTTCGCCTTACAGGCAACAGTTTTCGCTTGGCATCCGGCACAAGTGGCGGGATGAGCCCCAAGGCAGTTCGGACATTTGAATCATTTGGCCGTACACTGTTTGTAGTGGTGTCTTCCCCCACATTTCTTACATGTAATCTTGCCTCTACAAGTTGATATAGCATGTCGAAAGACATAACATCTTAAGCAGAGGCTAGGGGGCATGTTATATTTCTTAACTCTAAATTTTCGAAAACGTACGAACACAAATTCTGGTAATTCCCCACCTTCAAATTCTAATATGATTTTATGTGTTGGCGTACATGCAGTTTCAGAGTTAGCTTCAATTTTTTTGTCGTAATGAAGCATGCGTCTTAAGCTTAAGACCTTCTGGTCCTCCAATAAATCAAATATTTCATCATCGTCCATAAATGTGGGAACACTTATAATTGAGCCCAGAACAGTCTTCTGAAAGTCCGGAATGTCAACATAAACCGAAATGTCCAAAACTGTTTCCAATTTCATAATTATGTCATACAGAGATTGTTTTTTTTTTGAAACAATAACAATCTACCGTAAGATATAAAGCGTCCAGGAATATGTTCACCTAGCAGATTGTTAAAGAAATCTGTGACTTTTCTAATGTCTAAGCGACTAATATCTTCCTTTACTCTTGTAATTACAAGTGCTAACTCATCACCCTTACTAGTTTTTTCCGATATTAATTCAGTATCTTTATAGTTAGCTGAATCTAATGATGTTATTATTACATATTTCTTTTCATTTGGCTTTTCCTTTGGTAATATTATTTTAGAATCTACTGTTTGTTTATTAGATAATTTTATGTCAGTTTAGTGTTATTATTCACACTAGTAACATCAACATTTATATTATTATCTGAAAGTACCTTATTAGATGTTGTATCCATTTGAGTTGAGTGAACATTTATTTTGATTGGTGTAGTCTGGGAATTTTCTGTGTTGTCTTCTGTCGATTTCGCTGGTGAAGCCTCTGACTCCGATGATAATTTGAGGTTTTCGTTCAGCACGGAAAAATCTTTGTTAGTAGCTGTATTTTCTTTCTTCTTGGCTTGTGAAACACTATAGACTTTAGATTTTTTTTATCTTGATTTTAATAGTTGTAGGTGAAGAGCTTTTTTTTTTACCGTTTGCCATGATGAAGCAACAAGTCACTTCTGGGCAAAATTCACATCCGCTAAATGAATTGTAAATCAAAAACACATCCGTAGTCCACACAAAACTTTAAACCTTAATTTAAAACCGATATTCTAAAAGATCAGTATCAAAATCACGTGAAACTCACACAGCACAAGGGGGGGGGGGGGGGGGGGCTCAGTCGGTAGCGCGCCAGGCTCGTAATCTGTAGTTCCCAGGCTCGAGTCCCAGCTGGGTCAGCGTTGAGATTTATCTCCGCAAAATTTTCTGCCCTGCCCACGGTCAGTAGGGGACACCGATGGGCTTGGAAAGGCCGCCGTCCGTCGGATGGGACGTTAAGCCGTGGCCCGTGTGTGGGAGAGCCATACCCTGTGCACGTTAAAGAACACGCTGGATGGCCTTGACGGGAGGCTATCATCTGTCTCCCAACAGCTGTTCCAGTGGGTCCCCTCCCCCAACCTTCTCTGAGCCTTCGGGGTCCATGTGACCTGGCCATTTAGCCCATGGTGTGCAAAAAAGTGCCGCTCAGAGGTAAAACAACCCAACCCACACAGCACAAATCACACGTCCACCCTTTACGGTGGACCTCCGCACTTTGTATGTACAAACATGCTATTCAGAAATAAAACAATCCAACCTATATAGTCCCCGGACCGCCAGGAAACCTTCGCGAAGGTCTCTGTGGGTTATGTTTTAATTAGCTATTTTTAATATTTCATACACCTCTAAATAAAATCTTGCATTTTTCATGATTACATAGCCGTGTCAAGTTTTACTACTTTCGGCTGGAATTATACCAATTCAGTGTAGCAACATTGGTTATCTCATGATGATCATAACCGATGATTGGCTGTCGAGGATGATTTCTCCACACAAACGTTTAGTTTCAAATTACAAAATGGCCAATAAACGAACAACAGGTAAAGACCTAGAGATATAAATGATTCTTCTAACTTTTGGGAAGTCCTCTTTGAGAGGATCTATATTTTAGTTAAACAAAATGGTAAGAGATAATAATGGAACGAAGGTCATAGGAAGAGGTGGACTTCACAGGGGGTGCTCAGAAAGAGTAAAAAGTCATAGGGAGTCAAAAAAAGAGTTAGAATTCACAAGCAGTGCTCAGAAAGATTTACACTTCATAGGGGGTTAAGGAAGAGTTAAGCGTCACAGGGAGTCCACAGTAAGATAACAGTCCTCTTGCTTTATAATCACCTTAAATATTGATTTAAATATTGATAAATAAAAAAAAATAAATTTTAATATTTTCAATAAGCGCAATTTTTCTGTGAAGCCAGTATATATATTGAAGGATATTTTTGTGTGCTCATACGTTATATTAAAATCATTATTACAACAGCGAAATATTTGACGTTATCAATTAAACCGCAAGGTACGCTGAGATGTTGGATAAAAATAGCCGACACGAGAACATCGCCAACATCCGTTGTTGCCACACATCATTTCCGGGAAGCAATTCAAGAACGGGTGAGAATCTCAAAAGGAAATCAACAACACGACGTGACCTCTGATCCCTGCTAACTGATGGAGAGTGTTCTGCATCATTTGATGGAGAAAGCAGCGGAAACTGCCTCCGGAAGTTCAACTCTTGAAGCTGATGAAGAATGACATGCTTTACATACATTCGCGTGATGAGCAAAACTGAAGAGACGGGACTTAGATTGAAGTTAATTTCGCAAAAGCAGCCTTATTTAAGGGCCGGGCGGGGGTGGGGCTCAGTCGGTAGCACGCCAGGCTCATAAACTGTAGTTCCGAGGTTCCAGTCCCAGCTGGGCCAGCGTCCAGATTTATCTCCGCAAAACTTCGCCCTGTCCTCGGTCAGTAGGGAACGCTGATAGTCTTGGAAAGGCTACCGTCCGTCGGATAGACGTTAGGCCGTGTCTGTGTGCGAGAGAGCCACATCCTGTGGACGCTAGAGAATACGCTGGATGACCTTGACGGGAGGCTACCATCTGTCTCCTAACAGCTATCAAAGGGGTCATCTTCTCTCAAACTGGTCCCCTTCTCTCAACCACCTTTGAGCCCTCTGAATCCTTGTGATCTGGCCATTTAGCCCACTGTGTGCAAAAACTGTGCAGCTCAGAGGTAAAATACCCAAAAGCAGTCTTATTTAGAGGGAAACATATGCTACTTTAAAGGTAAATAAGAAACAACTGATATTTGCTGCTTATGACATATCATGTTGTTTCTGACAACGGAATTCTGCTGTTTCTGACAACGGAAACGGTTTCATCATGCTGTTTCAACAACGGTTTCTATCATGCTGTTTCTGACAACGGAAACAACTGATATTTGCTGCTTATGACATATCATGTTGTTTCTGGAAACGGAATTTCCTCCTCATGGAAAACACATGAGAGATGTAAGATTTATGTTTAGAAAATAACAGTTCTCTGCTGCACACTACAAACAAGCTTTAATATATATTTTACATTTATATAATATTAAACTACGTATTCCATTTCCTATAATCAAAAAAGTCAGTTGGAATTAGGCAATGTTTTCTTGTATTTTCTGTCATTACAGAAACATTACCATGCATATTACAATAATAGGAACATTCCACAAGAATAAAACTCGTTTGCGGGATTATATATAAAAATGTTCACGAATTTGGCATGATATTTAATATTTAGAGAATAATTTTACATTTAGTGTCTCTATTTCGTTCACTCCTTTTTTTTTTATAAAAATATAAAATTCATTAAGTTAGCTCGAATATAAATTTTTTTAAGTTCTTTAACAAATTCATTCTTAAATCTTTCATATAATTTTTCAAATTCATCTTAAATCATTTTAATTTTCAGTTTAACAATTCATCTTAAATCTTTCATATAATTTGGAATCAAATTAAATAATCATGGGGATATATAAATGTAACGCCCGGTAATAATTTTCTATGTTGCAAAGTATTCTTCCAATATTAAGGTTTTAATCTTGTATTCACTGCAAAGGCTCTGGTGTTTTGTTCATTCTAAATTTTCTTTACATGTTTGATTACATTAAAAATATATAGATTTCTCACTTGAAAGATGCCCAATACTTGATAATCCTGAATTATACTTTCTCTTCTTCTCTTTCTTAGCATGCACCTAATTATATGGTTTTGGACTCCCTCTAGCTGTTTAACATATGTATCATAAGCTTCCCCCATGTCAAAATAACATAGTTTAAATAAGTTTTTTTTATCCAAGCAGTATAAATAATTTTTAATAATGTTAACTCTGAAAAAAAAAACTGTTATAACATATTTTAGGGATTGTTGCATTGATTTTTTTAAGGATATTTTTTATTTGCAGATTCCAAGTTAATTTTCTACCTGTAATTATTCCCAAATGGCTTTACTCCTTCAATACTTTCCCGTCTACATACATCACCACTACAGGATGTTTGATGACAATTTAGCTTCTCTCTAAAATAATCTGTTTCATTTCCCCTAATTTTAATGTTCCTATAATTTGCCTTCTCGAAATTTAACACCAATATATTCTTATGGAACCAGTCTGCTATTTTATATAAATCATCATTTATTTTCGATAATTAATATGTACAGTCGCTCAAAAAAGTATCCGAACACCGTGGTTGATTACAGAATTCAGGAAAAATATCTGGAGCGTCTACAGCAACTGTACACGCTTCAGTTACCGTTCACAGCAAACTGGAGCGTGTGCAGTTACTGCACACGCTCCAGTTTGCTGTGAACGGTAACTGCACACGCTCAATATTTCCGTGAGTGAGCCCACACGATCTAGGTCTTTGTGAGCTCATACGATCCAATGTGCTGTGAATATTAACCGCAACCGTTCCAGTTTGCTGTGAACGGTAACTGCACACGCTCCATATTCATTGCATTGTATCATTAATTATAATTACATATATTTTAATTATAATTAATTAATTATTATTACAATATATTAAAAATATATTAATATAATTATTATTAATTATATAATTTTATTACAATATATTAATAATAAAAATATTGAAAAGTATCCGAATACTACGGTTGATTACAGAATTCAGAAAAAATATCTGTCACGTGACACGTGACACGAAGGTTGCCAGATCACTAATTTCTAAAAAAAAATCATTGCTAGATATTTTTTCTGAATTTTGTAATCAACCGTAGTGTTCGGATACTTTTTTGAGAGACTGTACTCCCTACCAGAAACAAATATTGTTGTGCCATCTGCAGTAATAATTTTACCGTTTAACTGTAAATCACACAGCTCATTAATATAAATTGAAAATATCCCTGGCCCCAATACAGATCCCTGGGAAACTCCAAATTGCAATGTAACTTCATCGCTGATTTTATTTTTGATTCTTACCTTTTGTTTCCTGTCAGTTAAATAGTTTTGAAACCATTCCAACATAACCCTCCTAAACCCAGTTGCTTCTAATTTGCGCAATAAAGTTTGATGTGAAATGGTATCGAAGGTTTCTTTTATATCTAGAAATAAAATTACTGATTTTCGGTTTTTGTTTAGACTCTTATATATCATGGAAGTCAATTCCAAAACAGCATTTTCTGTTCTTGTACTTTTCCTAAATCAAAATTGATTTGGAGAAATAAAGCTATTTTTATCTAAGAAACATACTATTTTTTTGATTTACAAGTTTTTCATATATTTTCGAGAATATAGACAACAACGATATTGGTCTATAATTTTCCAAATATTTTGCCTTATAAATATTAGAGTAGAAACTTCAAAGAACAATGTAAATTTCGTAAACCCCTACACAAAGAGAAAATCGGGGCTGTGCTATATGGCATTTGTTCCTAAAGATAAATCTAGCATACTTAGTATACTTGGAAATACTTCTGGTAAAAGCACTTCGAAATGATCAGGCTTCGATCTGCTACATATGCCTCATGTTTTTTGGTTAAGTACACTTTCAAAGTAGCTTTAGAAAGTGTCTAGAGGCGCTTTAAGAGCTTATTCTGTTCTAGGCTTCTCTCACTTTCAGTGTTTAAAGTATTAAGATGCACATTACCAATGAAAAAAAAATCACATACATAACCTGGCCAAATTATTATGAACACCTACCTAATACTTCATAGTATGTATCATGTAAAATACCCCCTCAAGCAGCTGCTTGCCACAGAGGTCTGACAGGAGCCTGTCAGTTTATATGCCATAGAAGAAGGTCTGAGAGGATGGCAGGACCTCAGCAGAAAAACGACACATACATCCATGCCTTACTCTGGGGCTCGAACCCAAGTCCCTTAGATCAATAGCCAAGTGTGCTAACCACTCGAATTTCAGTTTTCAATTATCATCTCGTTGAAACTTGTTTCCAAGTATTGCTAGCGGCCATCTCTCTCAGCTGATGGACTGTAGCAGCTCTGTTTTTGCCGTACAGTTTGTGCCAGTTTGTACAGTTGTACAGTGCTGTCCCTGTCTGTCAGAGGTTTTCTTCTCCCACATTTGTCACGATTGGCGGACGTTTTCTGAGACCGTTGCCATTCTCCATATACTTAGGATATGTGCCCGTGATTTTCCTCTAAGTTCCATCACTTCCGTTACTGATGGTGCTGTCCATTGCACTCCAACCATTAGGCCTCTTTCGAAGTCAGGCATATCAGCCTTTCAACCGAAAGTTTCACTTGACTTTGCTTTCCACCATACATTTACGACTTTTATAGGACTTCGTAGTGACGTAGAATATTCATTTCAGTAAGAAATTTTGCATACACTACATGTTTCGTGGTAGTTCGTGCACGATGCATTTGTTCAAAATAATTTGGCCGGGCATTATATTTTACAACAGGTTCAGATCAAGAGGGGGATGAATTCATCCTTTCATAGTACTAATATCCGAAGTGGAGGAAAAATTATTTAATATTCTTATATTTTATGCATTTCTGAAAATTTTTTTTTAAAGACCACTAAAATGGAGCAAAAAACTACCTGGAATGGCGAACGTCTTTTGGCCCCTTCTTTTACTCTTTTCCTGCTCAATCCAGTCACATGCACTTCCCATTTCCTTCATTTTGTTTTTCTCTATCTGGAGGGGCGGGGGATGGCTCAGTGGGTAGTGCGCCAGGCTTGTAATCTGCAATTCTCAGGTTCGAGTCCCAGCTGGGTCAACGTTGCGATTTATCTCCACAAAACTCCTCGTCCTGCTTTCGATCAGTAATGGACACCGATGGGCTTGGAAAGGCCGCCGTCTGTCGGGTGGTACGTTAAGCCTTGGCGCCGTGTGTGGGAGAGCCAGACCCTGACCTCGTTAAAGAACACGCTGGATGGTCTTTACAGGAGACTACCATCTGTCTCCCAACAGTTGTCCAGTAGGTCCCCTCCCACAAACTTTTCTGAGTCTTCTTGGTTCTTGTGACCTGTCCATTTAGTTCTTGCGTTCAAAAAAAGTTCCGCTCAGAGGTAAAACAACCCAACACAAATCTATATCTGGGTCTTACATAAATTTATCTTTTTTTTTGTCATAATAAAATAATTTTTGCCAACTGCATAAACACTAATTATAGACTTAAATATAAGGATTAAAATTAAGTTTATGCTTGGCTGGGCTAAACCTTAGGCGCATTAGGGAACGGTTATAATTCTAATTTTCTTATAAATGTGAGAAAAAAAAAAAAAAACTAGGACATCTAATGCCCATAGCGACAAAAAACTTCAGATGTCGTTATCGAAGAGAATGAAATTTCAGATTTTTCGACTTTAACGCCTACTAATGGTGTAAATTCAAACTAATGCATGATTCGAAGAATACGAATATTAAAATTTTGTTACCACCTATCCAATTTAACATGAACTATTAACTCATTTCTTAAAACAGAAAAGTCGCCTTTTCCCAGGGGAGGAATTGAGTCGGTTCACACGCCAGGATCATAACCTGCAATCATCAAGTTCGAGTCCCACCTATGCTAGCTTTGAGATTTATCTCCGCTAAACTTCCACTCTGCAATCGTTCACAAATCAAACACCGATGGTCTTGGAAAGGCCGTCGTCCGTCAGATGGATGTTAAGCCGTTGTCTCGTGTGTTGGAAAGAGCTATACCCTATGCACGTGCCCTATAACACGCACGCTATATGTCCTTGACGGGAGGTTATCATCTGGCCCATATTAAGTTTTCATGGGTTTCTTCTTACGAACCTTCTCGGGGTCCTTATGACCTGGTCATTTAGCCTATTGTTGCAAAAAAAAGCACCCTTCAGAGATAAAACAGTCTCTGAATGGCACTTTTTTGACGCTCGGAGGCCTTTCCTATCCCCTGAGAGTAAGGAGGCATATTGTTGCTCTCAATAGAAACGTCTCGATCACTATACTCTACAACCCCAATGTTAATTTTGTAATATAAACAGATGGTTTACAGTATCAAAGGTTCAGAGCAGGTGTAAATAAAAACTTTTGGAAGATTCGGGAAATGCGAATCTTAATATTTCTTTAGTAGCCGAAGAAATCGAAAATTGAATTTCAGTTGTCTCTCAGAACACAAAACGTTGTCTGCAAATAGACAACAAACTATAAAAGGGTAGTTTTTTTTAAATGAGTTAAAAAGTGAAATAAGTTATTTTTAGTATGATTTCTACTTTTTAAGCAGCGTTTTAGTAATTTAAAAAATGCTATTCAGTTTCTATTTTTCAAGGATTATATCTCTCTCAATGATGAATCGCCTTTTGCATTTAAAATTGTTTCGCGCAAGAATTTTCAGTTTCTTCGAATTGTTTCTGTATTTCATCTTCCAAATAACTTTAAACTTTAAATTTTTTGTTTCATATCTTATTGTTATTCTAAAGCTCATAATTATCTGCAATATGAAGATTAAAATCCGACTTTAAAGCATGCAACTATCCCCTATGATGATGCACAGAAGAGGCCAGGCATAACACCTAAAGTTCAACCCGCCTCCTCATAATGCAGACCGTTAATACCTTTCAAAGTAGATATCTCTTGTGGAAGGGAAAAGAAGGGGAGGGCTGCCAGATTAGTGTGGCCTACTGATCTAGACAACTAATGCTACTTTTCTTTTTTTTTCTACCCTGCTGAGGAGTGGTCAACGACACAGGGTCCTGGTGTTGACCATATAAAACTTTTCAACCCAAAGTTTCACTTGAGGTAAATAAGACTCTGAGTTTGATTATGGATCCTGAATTTGCTGCACTGGGCTTCTGTGGAGGGGAAATCTTCTGCTGTGTTTTCTGTTTGTGGGTTGACAGCCACAAGATATGTTTATTAGCTGGTGGATAATCCTGAACAGAGGTCATCGCAGGCACCTGAACTCTTGCTACTATGAGCATCGTCAAACCTACATTGGAGGAAGTCTTACACTACCAGATGGCTTCAGCCTTTAGTAGTGGGGGAACCGATCTTTACACCATGCCTGCGATTTGGAGTCTGTTTGATATTTTCAGCATTTTCTCTCTCAATAAACATAGATTCTTTAAGCATCCCACTAATAATTTTCTCTCTGCAGGTACGTGGAATGTAAAGACATTACATGAAGTTATTCACTTGATGTCCTCACACAGGAATTCCAGCGTTATCACCTAGCTATTGTAAGCTTGAAAGACACCTGATGGACAGATAAAGGTCAGGTTCCTAAAAATAATTTTAAATTCTCTTTTCTTGAAAACATCTTCAAGGTTTATATTTGCTCATCAGCAGACATGCTAGCGATGCTTTTTCTAGGGTATGACTGCATTGATGAAAGGTTTCTTGCAGCTAAATTGCAGACAAGCATTAAAGACTTGAATATTATATCTTGTTATGCACCCACTGAGAATGCCGGTGAGGATGAGAAAGATAGGTTTTATGGGCAACTTCAGGATATTACCTTTGTTCTAGCTGCAATGGCAATGGGCAACGTCTCCTACAGGAAAGTAAACGTAATGGTTTCAGAATAACTAATACTTATTACAAACATTGTGACAACATAAGTAATTTTCATCAGGTGAGCTGCGTAAGAATATGATTGATTATATATTAACAGCAAATGAGCGTTCTGTCAGGAATACTAGGTCATATAGGGGAGCTGAAATTGGATCTGAACATTACCTTGTTAAAAGTGTCTTGCAATTAAGAAGTGTTGTGCTAAGATTAAAAATAGTTACCTTTAACACCGAAACTCTGAAATACCCAGTTATAGCCAAAGCTTACCAAGATAGGTTATTTAATCATTATGACAGTCATGGTTTGCTTACTACTGAAGTTGAGAAAGAATGGGATCGTTTAAACCAGGCTTTTCTTGAAACTAACAGTAGTTATTTGGGTGAAAAGGGGCAAAGGAAGCAAACTTTTTTTTTTTCAATTTTAAACAAAATTAAAAAGGGACACAAAAAAGAGTCATCCCTATCCATGGCAGTAGAGGTAAAGCGCTCCCAACTAAAGATTTCCACACAGAGACGATTTATGACAAAAATTGTGAGTTAGGGAGGTGGCCTGAGAGCGGAGTATTAAGGGAATCTCAGAGTCCCACCCCCACTCTGTGATTGAGATGAGCAGGAGAAACGTACTCAATGTTTAGAAAAATGTGGAGAGGTAAGAAGAGATTTCCAAGACATTGGAACATCTGATACGCATGAAGTCACGAAAGAAGCTTGTATGGAAAAATAAAAAATACTTGCGACTGCGCCAGTACGATGCTAGTATGCATTACAAGCGAGAGATTCTACATCAAAATGCCGATGCTCTCTCTAGGTCGAGTCTCCATCAGGCGATTTAGATGGCATCCAAAAGGGATGGAGGAGTAACCTCGGGGCACAGGAGTGCAGCATAATGCACAGGCTTGAACGGATGATCGGCAGGTGGAGCTACTACAGCAGTATCAGTTCCCTCTCAACGACCACGCCCACCCTGGCACAGCAGCTGCAACGATGTTCTAGTTTCCAGTGGAGAAGCCTCTTAAGATTGAAGGATGCAGGGTAAACCCCTTCCCTCCGCTTCGAACTGTGAAAATACAGATACATATCTTTGGAAAGCGCAGCAGAATCTTGCATGTTCATTGATGAATGCACAACTGATTGATTTTAGTTAAAAAAAGAAAACGTTTAAAACGTTCGCGTGTGATTAAGAAGCTACAGGTGCACAACTGTGACATGTGTTACGGTGACACAGAAAAAGAGCATGGTAATCTCGGTAGATGTATCATACGCAGAGTTTTGCGACAGGTGAAGTATGCCCTAATTTCTAGTCTTCATGGAGGAGGTGTAACGGTCAGAAGCAACATCTCTTACATTAATAAAGGGCGAAGAGCCTATGTACACTCGATGTGATAGATGATCAAGGGCCATCAATTATATTTTGACAGGTAACCGGGAATCGGCATGCGTCTCACTATTGGCCCTTTTATGCGGAAAAGACTCACGCTACCACCCCGAGGCAAGCAGCGAAGAAAACACTTTCTTCCTGGATCCTTCTGCTTTAGAATGTGCTGCATGTCGGAGATCACGCTCCGACCGGGATAAGAATTCGGGTAAAGGGATATCCCAGCGGGATCAGTGTTTTTCGGCCAAGATTTGTGTCCAACTAGGCGAGGTAGCCTGCCGTGAATCGGTATTAAGTGCGCGACTTTAATGGCAGGCCTACCTTGTATATTATTGTAAATACTGTAATATGTGAATAATAAATGTGTTGTGGTACAGTTTTTTTTATACAGTTCTGTACAGTTTTTTATACAGTTCTGTACAGTTTTTTATACAGTTCTGTACAGTTTTTTGGTAACATATGCAACCACCCAGCTCACCATTTTCCTGATTATTTTTAGTTGAACACATTATGTACCTTTCAAAACTATGTCACCCCCCTTAGAAAGCAATTTCTCACAGCCCCACTTTACAGCATTTATTTTACTGGCTTCGTAATGACTTCTGTCTGTGCTTTACATCTAAAATCATTTATTGTTTTAACTTTAACTAAATATTTAATACACTCTGGTCACTTTTGGAGCGGGGGTGGCTTAATCGGTAGCGCGTCAGGCTCGTAATCTGCAGTTCCCAGGTTCGAGTCCCAGCTGGCCAGGCTTGAGATTTATCTCCACAAATCTCCAAGCCGTGCCCACGGTTAGTAGAACCGTCCAGTAGGAGACGCTGATGGACTTGGAAAGGCCATCGTTTATAGGATGGGACTTTAAGCCGTGGTCCCGTGTGTTGGAGCGCCATATCCTGTGCACGTTAAAGAACAGGCTGGATGGCCGTGACGGGAGGCTACCATCTGCCTTTCAACATCTGTCCTAGTTGGACCCTCCCCCAACTTTCTCTGATCCTTCGGGTCCTTGTGACCTGGCCATTTGGCCCTTTGTGTGCAAAAACGTGCCCGCTCAGAAATAAAATACCCTAACCCAAGTTGTCATCTTTTGTTTTGTAATTTTTAGAAATGATTTAAAACTCTATTTTTTTCCTTACTACATCTTGTTTTCTAGAAGACAAACAGGTTAAAAACGTTGCTTCGTTTTCAAGTTCGAGAGAGAAAAAAATTGAAATCCAGACCTTCCTTCGAAAATATTTCGAAGTTTTTCATTTTGTTCTCCGAAATCTGTCGATTTGTTTTCTTGCAAATGCCTCAGTTACAGCGAAAAATCCGGGAAGAAATTCTGCCAGTCATCATTACCCGCTGATGGTGCAGCGATTGCGAAAAACAGAATCAGGAGATGAAAGAGAGAAATCTTACCACGTGGAAAGTGGCGGAAAAGTCTCAAAGAGATGTTCATGGGCTCTAGAATAACCATAAGAAGTCTTAAAATAAGAGAGAGACAGTGTGCAGCTCGTAAATT
This sequence comes from Ryuthela nishihirai, assembly GCA_038380435.1. Taxonomy (NCBI): domain Eukaryota; kingdom Metazoa; phylum Arthropoda; class Arachnida; order Araneae; family Heptathelidae; genus Ryuthela; species Ryuthela nishihirai. Next base: position 15,061,622 of record JAWZYU010000001.1, on the reverse strand, counting down.
CTCTGAACGTGTGGCAGTAAAAGCATAAAAATATTATAAAAAGGCGATGTTCCAAACCTGAAGGGAAAAAATAACAAGGAAAGCTTTCGAGTTTCAGGCAAACATGGTAATGAACATGAACTCTTCTTCGTCAAGTAAACGTTTTCCTCTCTGCTCAAGGTTGGCATGCTGTCTTTCTGTCAGTCACTTTCAAATGTAACATTCATTCGTTGCAGTCCAGTTTTATTTTAATCATTTTATTTTTCAGATTATTCTCTGCCTTCCTCTTGACATTTCTCTTCAGTATGCTTCTTTCAATAATAATTTTTTTATCTTCTGAACTTTTTTGACACACCTCCTGCAAAACTTAGTTTTTTTTTTTAATTTTCAATCAGTGACCTGGGTTCGAGCCCCGGGTAAGGCATGGATGTATGTGTCGTTTTTCTGCTGAGGTCCTGTCATCCTCTCAAACCTTCTACTGTGGCATATAAACTGACAGGCTCCTGTCAGACCTCTATGGCAAGCAGCTGCTTGAGGGGGTATTTTTAGGTCATTTTTCCCCTTTTTTTTTCAAATATAAGCATGTTTGTTTTGTATACTTCTCTAAGTACTCTTCTAAAACACAAGATAATTTTTTAAGTATTATTTCGATTATTTTTGGAAATATACGCACTTGATAGTATACATACAGTCGCTCAAAAAATATTCGAACATTATGTTGATTACAGAATTCAGAAAAAATATCTGGCAATTATTCTTTTAGAAATTAGTGATCTGGCAACCTTCTTGTCACGTGACACGAAGATTGCCAGATCGCTAATTTCTAAAAAAATCGATGCCAGATATTTTTCTGAATTCTGTAATCAACCATAGTGTTTGGATACTTTTTTAAGCGACTGCACCTAACAAACAAAAGCACTTTATTACCCACATCAAGGATTCACGAACTTTTCGCCAAATTTCAAAATGCACATTATCTGAAGAGCAGTACGCAAAATTTACGAAAAGTATGACAGGAAAAATAATAAACATAAACAGAACAATTCTAAAACATTTAGGGAAAAACAATTTTTCAAATTTAAATTATTACAATGATAAGATTTTATATTAATAAAAAAAAATCATATAAAAGTTCAACGTTTCATGTTATCCGCCAATTATCACGCTCTGAGATACATGGAAGAAGAGGATTCTTACTGCAAAACATATTTAATAGCCACACGAATCACGTGACTCACTAGCTGAACGTTGTAAGGCTGCCTTGAATCTTAGCTTCAATTTCACACGTGTTATAAAAATTCCTGAAAAGCTCAAAATAGTGCGTTTGTCGATTTCGATTATTTTTATTCTTCCTTCAGCATCAGTTTCCCCACAGAGATAAAAAAAATATACACCTTATTAAAACGTTTTTCTATTTATTTTAACGTTATACATCCTTTCTGAGAATTAGCTTATTCGCATTTTTCAGTTTCCTTTAAGAGTATGCTCGACTAAGATTTAACAGCGAAAAATTCGTTGTATTCATACAAACTGGAGAGGCAGACATCGAAGTAAAATTTTAATGCTTTTCTCTCTCTGCTCGTTGTCTGGAAGAATGATATTCATCCATAGATATCAAGCTACTGGTAGCTCTAAGAGATTTAAAAGTAGACTTAAATAGAGCAGTTATAGTCAATTCAGCATGATTTTTCTGGTGACAAGCGATTAATTTTGAATGTAGAGGAATACATGTATGTACTGTCGCTCAAAAAAGTATCCAAACACTACGGTTGATTACAAAATTCAGAAAAAATATCTGGCAACGATTTTTTTAGAAATTAGTGATCTGGCAACCTTCGTGTCACGTGACACGAAGGTTGCCAGATCACTAATTTCTAAAAAAAATCGTTGCCAGATATTTTTCTTAATTTTGTAATCAACCGTAGTGTTTGGATACTTTTTTGAGCTACTGTACTGACGTGGATCATGTAATTCCTGGACTGTAGGCAATAGAGCGACTTTTCAAAGGCACGGGATAATGTGTGCAAGTTGGAACAAGTTGCAATGCGATCGCAAGTATCTGGAGAACAGTATGCAGTCAGTCTCTGTTGTTTTCTCGCTTTGGAAAGGTGTTCTTTTTTAAGTGTGTAATTTTTTAAGGCTATTGCTGATCTGGAATCTGAAAAGCAGCATGTGATAAATTACTGTGTTATAAGAATCTTAAGCGTTGCATAGTGGAAGAAATGACCAAAGTGTGGGAAGAACAGTGTTTGAAAAGAAGGAATTATTTTTAAGTGTCACAAACACTTTACAAATAGGCGCGATTTCTTGGAGGATGTCACAAGATCTGGATAGTCAGAGCACTTTTCCCCATACACTTGAATCATTTATGCGACTGTCTATGAACCACTTAAGCCTCACGAAGTACAGTAACGTATCAGATATCTCTGAGAAGTTTCCAGATCAGTCATAGCATGCAAAAAATCACACACACAATGAACGTTTCAAAAGAGAGAAAATCACAGAGCCTTATAATGTGTGCTGTCCTAACGTGTGTCAACTTGCAAACATTATTCCGTGTTCTTGAAGAGTAGCTGTGTTATCACATATCATTCATTAACTCGTAAGAAGCTGCTAATTGTTGGGGACGTTAGTCTACGAATTAAATGATCTACCCTCGTATGTATATAGATGTACAGAGGAAATAACTGTCGCAAGCTGGGTGCGCTATGATCACATGACATCTCCATGACATGTTAGTTGCTCTGGCCACTGAGCTGTCGTCCACCGATTGACATCTTCACTAGTGATAGCTTTGAATTTTTACACCATGGAGTCTGCTATTAGAAATTATCTTTACTGCAATAGAAGATTATTTTCGAAGAAACATTTCCCAGGTACGTGCACTGAACCAGTCTCACGTCCAATTGCATTTGTTTTTAACCAATCACGTTTTATCGAGCGTAAGGAGACTATTCAACTTACAGATCCTTCTGGGGCGGGGGTGGCTCAGTCGGTAGCGCGCCAGGCTCGTAATCTGTAGTTCTCAGGTTCGAGTCCCAGCTGGGTGAGCGTTGAGATTTATCTCCGCCAAATTCCCTGCCCACGGTCAGAAGGGGACACCGATGGGCTTGGAAAGGTCGCCGTCCGTCGGATGGGACGTTAAGCCGTGGTCCCGTGTGCGGGAGAGCCACACCCTGTGCACGTTAAAGAACACGCTAGATGGCCTTGACGGGAGGCTACCATCTGTCTCCCAACAGCTATTCCAGTGGGTCCCCTCCCCCAACCTTCTCTGAGCCTTCGGGGTCCATATGACCTGGATATTTAGCCCATGGTGTGCAAAAAAGTGCCGCTCAGAGGTAAAACAACCCAACAACAACAGATCCTTCTGTGTTCGCTCGGTTTTTTGGTTATGTTCCCTTGGATATTGCAAATATTATGTATTCCTTTGTAAAGTTGAAGAGATATGTATCCTTGAGGAGATTGCTACATCTCTTACCACGACTGTTTCTAAAAAAAGTTTTTATTTTATTGACCAATAAAAGCCCTTTTTGGTATCTTAAATTTTGAAATTTTACCATTGTTTTTCTCTCAAGATTTCTTATGGATTCAAATGCCATTGGTTTGTTTTTTTATTACCTTTGGTGTTTTAGATAGCCTTGTACCTTTAATTATTATCATTTCTAAATGCAAATAATTTATTCTAAGTTTTCACTTAATTTTGAGAAATGGAATCAGCCTAATTTTAATTTTTCATCCGTATGATAGTATTAAATGAAACTGAATATAGATATCAATTAAACAATAAATAAAACAAAAACGATTATTACTTCTGCATTTTGTGGATTCCAAAACTTTAATAAACACGTGATTCTCCTTCAGTTGAAAAGAAATGTATCAAATTTGTCTACTATAGATAAATTAAACAGTATGATGACTTATATATTAAGTTTTAAAAGTTTGTCGTAATATTTTGAAAACTGAATATAAACGGAATCGAATATGCTCTCACAGTCAGGGGCGGGGGTGGCTCAGTCGGTAGCGCGCCAGGCTCGTAATCTGTAGTTCCCAGGTTCGATTCCCAGCTGGGTCAGCGTTGAGATTTATCTCCGCAAAATTCCCCGCCCTGCCCACGGTCAGTAGGGGACACCGATGGGCTTGGAAAGACCGCCGTCCGTCGGATGGGACGTTAAGCCTTGGCCCCGTGTGCGGGAGAGACATACCCTGTGCACGTTAAAGAACACGCTGGATGGCCTTGACGGGGGGTGCTACCATCTGTCTCCCAACAGCTGTTCCAGTGGGTCCCCTCCCCCAACCTTCTCTGAGCCTTCGGGGTCCATGTGACCTGGCCATTTAGCCCATGGTGTGCAAAAAAGTGCCGCTCAGAGGTAAACCAACCAAGCTCTCACAGTCTAAAGTAATTATAATGCCTTCAAATGAATTTAATAGAATAGGCCTAGATTAATGGCAGAAAAATGAAAATAGCCTTATTTTTAATAATATGACTACTCATGTCGCCTCTGGCTCATATGGTAATCTCATTTTCAGAGAGATTGAACTTTTCGTTACATACTTTTTCACTTCTCAAAAATTTTATTTCGAACTAATGGATGATGGGGGAAAATGCAAGCAGCAGTATTTAATTAGTACCTTACGACAGAAAAAGTGTTTGCCTTTTATTCTTCAACTTTAAAAGGTGCTTTTCTCACACCCCTGGGGGATTAACAGTACGTTAAGGGTGTCAAGCTCAGTCAGTAGCGCTCCAGGCTCGCAATCTGCAGTTCCCAGGTTCGAGTCCCAGCTGGGTCATCGTTGAGAATTATCTCCGCAATAATTCCCCCGCCCTGTCCACGGTCAGTAGGGGATACCGATGGTTTTGGAAAGGCCACCGTCCGTCGGATGGGACGTTAAGCCGTGGCCCCGTGTGCGGGAGAGCCACACCCTGTGCACGTTAAAGAACACGCTGGATGGTCTTGACGGGAGGCTAGCATCTGTCTCCCAACAGCTGTTCCAATGGGTCCCCTCTCCCAATCTTCTCTGAGCCTTCGGGGTCCTTTTGACCTGGCCATTTAGTCTATTGTCTGCAAAAAAGAGCTGTTCAGAGGTAAAACAACTCAACCCAACTCACACCCCTATGAGAAAAAGGGACAGATTGTCGTTGTAGGTAAATATCCATCGAAATTTCAAATTTCTACCATAAACTGAACATTTGCAACATTTGTTAAAAGTTTGTATATTGTTCCATATTTATTGACTTATAACGATGCAATTAAAATTCTTCAGATTTGAAATATGCGAATTATATTTCATTAGTACAATCCAGCTAAAATAAGAGTTTTACAATTATCTCTTAAAGCAAACAGTTTCATTTTCTCCACCCCTGTGGGGATAAGGGATCAAATTATTTTACAAATAGAAACTTCATGACCTTCACATTCCACCGCAAAAAATTATTATTTCTAGCATAAATGCATTCATTGTTCGCCATATTCGTTTGGATGTTTGGAATTTTCAAAATTTTCCACCGTTAGAGGGCGAAATTATAACTTTTGGGAGGTTCAGAAAGTGCAAATCGTAATATTTCATCAATAACTACCAACCGAAAGAGAATTTTTAATTTATCTCTAAAAACAAAAATATTCGATGTTTATAGACAGACAGACAGACCATAAAATGAAAGATCATCTAGTTCTTTTTATTTTGTTTTTTCTGTTTTGAAAATGACATAAAAAAGAAAAAAGCCGGGTGCGTTAAGGGTGTCAGGCGAAAACGGAATTCTGATGAAATTTTCGATCCTGTGCTTAACATTCTGCTTTCCGTAATCATTAAATCTTCGAGTTGTGAATAATATTACTCGAATATTCATTCAACTTCGCTGTGGCCGTGGATTAAATCACAGAGCAGCGTGCTGCATGATCCGTACAAATCACACCACCAAGCGGAGGGAGGCGCATTCTCTGAGGAATGCTCACGAGGCGAGAGGAAATCGGATCAGCAATCTGAGTCCGGAGGGGAATCGCTAACGAACAGCAATGACTAACGACATCATATATGGCGACTGGCACGGAGCACTGTCTAGCGAGGAGTAACAGGCATATACGAACTGCAAAGCAGAGAACTTAATCAAGACAGCTCTCCTTTAGAAACGGATTTTATGCATGAAAAATGAGACGGTGCTTTGATTTCTTTACTTAAGGTTCGTATTTATTTGTTTGCCGATGGCAAATTCAACGTTCGCAGCTGTGACATCTCTTGTGTTAATATGTGTCATATGCATGTGCTAAATTTTCTTACTTCAAAGGCTCTTCAATTACATTGTGATGTGAGTAGAGAACATCGAGTTTAATTGCAAGGATAATAAGATCGTCAGAAGTAAAGGTGTTTGAATGGTTATCAGCTAATATCCTTTCTTTCTACATGTGAAATGCCCAGGAGAAAATAGTGCTTGGAGGCGATTTAGTATTCTTCGTAGTAAATGAATTAAACAAGAAAAAAAAACGACAAATACTACCAAAATAAAAGTGTTCGTCAATTCAGAGTTTTTCAAAGCAACGCAAACCTTTTTTTCTTCGATTTTTTCTTAAGCTTTTTGTTTACCTTCGATTTTTCTTAAGTATTTTGTCCCCTTAAGTATAGGATCTACATCGCTCAAAGGTAAACAATTCTCCACTGTAAAAATAATACTGCAGTTTATCAAATCTCCCGAAGTTGCTTAAAATGCTATTTTAGCGGTAATTGCTTTTTTTTTTTCATTTTCATTGGAATTTCAAAAAGCATAATTTATCTCACTCATAAAAATATAACAAGATAACAGGAAACTAGATGCTTTTGATTCCAGATGCTTATGCAGTATCTTGGGCATTAGATGGTTCAACTTTGTAACTAATGAAGGGGAGACCTAGGATGCGATGGGCAGACAATGTCAAACAGGACCTTGTTAGAATTGGTGTGCAGTGGCCAGATGCAGTAGACGTAGCTCAGGATAGACTTGCTTGGAGAACTAAATTGCACGGTCTGGTTGGACCTCCGTTGCCCATGGCTGCTTGAGGATGATGATGATGATAAAAATATTGGAGTGTCATCTCGGACTGACGAAAAAGTTACTTTCTTCACTGAAAATGCAAAATTAATTCTCTACGAGCTTCACTTTTGTAAATTGATAACTCTACTAGTCTGATCATTTCCTTTTCTTACTAATAAAATAAAGAGCAACAAGTTGTTGATATTCATTGATTTTGAAATGATTCTACTTCCAATTCCATTTATAATTTTGTCATTTTAAAAACGATTCAACTAGCTGGAATAATTTTCACCGAATTTAATCTAACTATATTTAAAATGAAATATTTTCTGTTTCTTAGGTCATTATGTGCGCTTAGCTGTAAACCGATGCAACTTTTCTAGAGCGTTTTCTTATTACACAACGCACTTCTAACTACCCCAGCATTATCTAAGTTCAAAAATATGAATATCATTACAAAGAATTGCACCACATTTGGTTTCAAATTTTACACCCAACTCCGCTTTCCAAGAATTTTGAGTAATCTGCTTCGTCAAAACAATATAAAATTTAATCAACTAGTTACTTATCATTTGGATTGTATTGGATTGTTTTACCTCTGAGCGGCACTTTTTTGCACACAATGGGCTAAATTGCCAGGCCACAAGGACCCCGAAGGCTCAGAGAGGTTGGGGGAGGGGGCCCACTGGAACAGCTGTTGGGAGACAGATGGTAGCCTCCCGTCAAGGCCATCCAGCGTGTTCTTTAACGTGCACAGAGTGTGGCTCTCCCGCACACGGGGTCACGGCTTAACGTCCCATCCGACGGACGGCGGCCTTTTCAAGCCCATCGGTGTCCCCTACTGACCGTGGGCAGGGCGGGGAAATTTTGCGGAGATAAATCTCAACGCTGACCCAGCTGGGACTCGAACCTGGGAACTACAGATTACGAGCCACCCCCGCCCCTACTTATCATTTGCAAGTAGTATATGTAGAATAGGAACAACTACGTTCAGTTTTTTTTTCTAATGTTGTTTCTTTTCTAAGAGATTAGTAGCAGTTTTTTTCTCTCTTTTCGACCTTGGATGACCCAATTTTATCTAAACTTTGATGACCCAGCTCCGATATTTTTCACTCATCATTACTCTTTTGCAAATTTTATTTCTCATCATAAATTTCCCATGATAACATCTGTTTACATTAATCGCATGTATTTACTATACAAACTGGTTAAAATTAAGGTTTCATCAGTTATTTCTCCAATATTTTAATTTTAACAACATTCCCTAAGGTAAAAATCTCTAAAATATAGGCTCTAAAAATAGGCAACATTACATTTAAATTTCTATTATCCAATCGATATTGGTTTACGACCCCACAATTCCTTGTAATGTGCAAATTACTAATACCTATAAAAACTCGAGTTGTTACCAGATCACTCCATTTCAAAACTGTTGCTTGGAAGGAAGGTTAATCTCATCATTTCTACTGAAGATGACAAACCATCGTCATTTAAATGATTCCTTGCGATGACATTCTGTTGGAAGAATTGAAGAGGGATAGTCGTTACAACGTTTTGAGAAAGAGGGTATCGACAAGTTTGGAAATATTTACAGGAGACAGGAACCAATGCCATAGAGGAGATGACCAAGGTCGCCAGTTGGGTTGTTTGGGTTGTTTTACCTCTGAGCGGCACTTTTTTGCACACAATGGGCTAAATGGCCAGGTCACATGGACCCCGAAGGCTCAGAGAAGGTTGGTGGAGGGGACCCACTGGAACAGCTGTTGGGAGACAGATGGTAGCCTCCCGTCAAGGCCATCCAGCGTGTTCTTTAACGTGCACAGGGTATGGCTCTCCCGCACACGGGGCCACGGCTTAACGTCCCATCCGACGGACGGCGGCAATTCCAAGCCCATCGGTGTCCCCTACTGACCGCGGGCAGGGCGGGGAGTTTTGAGGAGATAAATTTCAACGCTGACCCAGCTGGGGCTCAAACCTGGGAACTACAGATTACGAGCCTGGCGCGCTACCGACTGAGCCACCCCCGAACCCCCAAGGTCGCCAGAGAATTAGGTTAACCCGATCTGGCTCTAACGGCAAGACGGAACAGTATAGTGTCACAGAAAGCTTAGTTCTGTGCCAGGAACCAGTGGTTTGTGCCCCGCTAGCTCCCAATCACCGAAAAGCTCACCTAAACTGTTTGCTGTCAACATGTCACTTGGAGCACTGAACAATGGCCTAATGTTCTGTTTTCTAAAGTCCCAATTTAACCTATATCTAGTCTCCTTTTCTCTTTAGTTTGGTTATTGATTATGTTATGCGAAATTCACTGCAAGGGAAAGATTTTGACCTTAAATGGGCTGGAGATACGAAAATTTCTGGTTTAGATTATGCTGATGATTTAGCCCTTTTGGCAAATGATGTTGATGAGATGAACTCTTTCATTCGAGCTGTTGATGAGACTGGTAGTAGAGTAGGTTTGGTTATAAACAGAGAGAAAACTAAAGTGATGAAAATTGGTCAGGCAGGTTGTGATTCAGTTAATCTGAATGGTTGCAGTCTTGAGCAGGTGTCACAGTTTAATTACCTTGGGAGCTATGTAACAGATAATGGTGATGTGCGGCATGAGATTAACAGACGAATAGGGATTGCTGCCGGGACTTTTAAGAATCTATGGAGATTGTGGAGAAATAGGCGTATACACCTAAAGACTAAAATTAGACTGTATAATAGTTTGGTTCTTTCTAGTGTTAGTTATGGTAGTGAAACTTGGACACTGTGTAAACATGATAACAGGAAACTTGATGTTTTTGATTCTAGATGTTACGTAGTATCTTGGTCATTAGGTGGTTTAACCTTGTAACTAATGATGAGATTAGGCAAAGGAGTCTGCAACCTACTTTAAGCAGCATATTGTGCAGAGAGAGACTCCGTTGGTTTGGTCATGTTGCCCGTATGGATAATTATAGATTTGCGAATAGGGTTATGAACAGTGTGTCTAGAGGCCTCAGAAAGAGGGGGAGACCTAGGATGCAGTGGGCAGACAATGTCAAACAGGACCTTGTTAGAATTGGTGTGCAGTGGCCGGATGCAGCAGATGTGGCTCAGGACAGATATGATTGGAGAATTAAACTGCACGGTCTGGTTGGACCTCCGTAGCCCATGGCTGCTTGATGATGATGATGATGATGACGACGACGACGACGACGACGACGACGACGACGATGATGATGATGATGATGATGATGATGACGACGACGACGACGACGACGACGACGATGGTGGTGGTGGTGGTGGTATGCGATACCATCCCTCCAGTATTAGAGAAAGGTATACTGATGGTGGAGGTGGTGTGTTGCTGTGAGGTGTTATAACCATCTAAGGCCGTACTCCTATTCATGTGTTAGATGAATTCTCCGTATCTGCTGAGAAGTACAGAGAAGAGTTCCTTGAACCCTATGAGCGATTATTTAGGGCTGCTGTTGCGTTGATTTCTGTTTATGGAAGAAAATGCCCCTCCACATAGAGTTATCCTCGTGCGTCCTGCACGAGGATAACTCTATGTGTATAATTTTAATGAGAAACGGAAGATACCTAACGAAAGACCTGGCCAGCCAGGTCCCCGGACCTAAATACCATCGAACACGTAAGGGATTCTTTAGGGAGCTGCATTACGAACCGTCAGTTACTTCCTCAGTCTCTCCATTAGATAAAATTAGCTCTTGTTCAAGAATGAGATTTGTTACCTCAATCTTCTGAACAACAAAATACTGAGCCTGGATCGAAGCTGTCAGACCAGTTTAAACGTCAGAGGAGATCATACTGCATATTGTCGTCGTATTGTATGTTGTCTCCATTTGCTTTAGGTTCATTTTCCACAAGATAGGAATTTCCTTTAGTTTTTTATTTATTCAAACTGCAACTTAAAAGTCTCTAATTCGGTTACAGCAGCTGTTATTATAGCTTTTTTTATTTATTTTTCAATAATTCTTTGCAAAATAAATATATATATATGAAATAATATATATATATATAATTAATTAATATTGTAAATGAAAAATAAACTAAATAGACAATTTTTCAGGTGATAATTTACGACGAGTAATTCAGTTTAAAATAATAAATTTATAATCGGCGGAGTCAATAACTCCAAGACAGTTGTCTGCTGAAAGTCAGGTTCATTTGAAGAATTAAGCACAATGCGAAAATTTTGCTTTCCTTTAACCCGATGAATTTTGCATTGATAAATGCACCCATCCTTTGATTTACAGTCGCTCAAAAAAAGTATCCGAACACTATGGTTGATTACAGAATTCAGAAAAAATATCTAACAACGATTTTTTTTTAGAAATAAGTGATCTGGCAACCTTCGCGTCACGTGACAATAATTTCTAAAAAAAAGTATCGTTGCCAGATATTTTTTCTGCCAGATATTTTTTCTGAATTCTGTAATCAACCATAGTGTTAGGATATTTTTTTCAGCGACTGTACACGGCAGATAGGTTTCCTGGAAATCACCCTGCAAATGGAAACCGTGCACGTCGACTTATGGAAAAGAGGGGGATATGTTTTGAAAAAAAATCCTTGCTGTGGTTAACACGTACATCGAAAGTTTCATTTATACATATTTATCTCAAATTTCAATTCAGTAGTAAAAGAGGAATTAACGTAGCATTATTTCGTACTTTATTTGCATTAATTCAGATAAGCTTAGATTAATTTCTGATATATTTATTTTGGTCACAAACAATACTCATCGTTAATGCAGTCGTACACAATCGAATTTGGAGACGAAATTTGAAAGAAGGAGATTTATTAAACGAATATAAATTGGAAATTAAGTATTTTTACCAAACTTAGTGTTTTGTTTGTAAAATTAATATTTATATGATAATTCATTAAACATTGTGCTTACGAATCGGTAGTATTTAGCCTATATAATAATCGATAAAGTTAAACTCGTTGCTAAAAATGAGATAAAACATGGATTTCACTAGTCTGAAAAATTCAGCCCAAAATAGCCAGATATTGCCGATTCAAAACAGGCACTAACAGGCATTTGATTAAGATGTTGCGACACAAATGTCTTTGCAATGGCAAGAATATAGTTTTAGCAAAAGAATATAAATATAATTTGTTACAAATGACGATTTTCTTAATACAGGAATTTATTATTGTCTATTTATTCTTAAAAATAATGATATCAATTAAAACCATTTGTTGATTTTTTCCACTAGGATCACAGTCTAATAATCTCCTTTAATGTTATAACACTGCTACTTCATAATATTTATGACATTTGCATACATATAAAAAAATCTCCATCCGTAACGTGTAAGAAAAGCCGAGTCTACAATCGTGCAAAGCGAAACTGGTTATATAATCATCACCGGGTAAAACCAAGTTTATCGCCGTGTAAATCGAAACTGGTTGTATTTTTTGACCGCGTAAAACTGAAACCATGTAAACTGAGTACTGTGTAAATCGAGGGATAGGTGTATAATTATATGTAAAAAATAGAGTTATAAGTAGGTAAAAAATTACTCGATTACAATGACAATTTCAAAAATAACTGAATAAATAGCTGAAAAAACTGAATTTCGACCGGAAGCTAGAAACGAATCCATGATCCTATGAAAACATGGCAAGTATTTTTAGGATGTTTGAGGTTCGACTCCTACTTCCGACCAAAACTCAATTTTTTCTGTTGATTTTTCAACCAATAAGGGCGTAGATCACTGTGTTTTTCCCTTCCATAACAGCAGCAAAACTTTAACTTCTTTAACAAGAGTCAGGGGGGTAGCTATGGGGGGGAGGGGGGAGGCCCCTTCCAAAGTAATTCAGAGTTGGCAAAATTCGAAGCGACTTCGTAAACTCTAGGTGAGTTGTAAAAATTTGTAATCTTTTTTTTAATTAAGGGGAGTTGTCAAAATTGAGGCAACTTGGCAAATCTAGGGCAGTTTGGAAAATAGAGAGACGGCAAAATCTAGAGCAGTTGGCAAAATTCGAAGCCACTTAGTAAAATACAGGTGAGTTGGCAAAATCTTGGGGAGTTGGCAAAATTCGGAGTGACTTGGTAAAATCTTTGGAGTTGACAAAATTCGGAGTAACTTGGCAAAATTCAGGTGAGTTGTAAAAATTGGTATTTTTTCTGTAAAATTATGGCTAGTTGGCAAAATCTAGGGACAGTTTGCAAAATTCGGAGTGACTTGACAAAATCGTGGAGAGTTGGCAAAATTCGGAGTAACTTGGTAAAATCTTGCGGAGTTCGCAAATTTCGGAGTGACTTGGCAAAATCGTGGGGAGTTCATAAAATTCGGAGTGACTTGGAAAAATCGTGGAGAGTTGGCAAAATTCGGAATGACTTGGGAAAATTGTGGAGAGTTGGCAAAATTCGGGTGAGACGTAAAAATTACAATCTTTTTTCTGTAACATTATGGCGTGTTGGGAAAAGCGAAGAAACTTCGCAATATCTAGGAGAGTTGGAAAATCTTGGGGGAGTTGGCAAAATTCAATGAATTTGCAAAAGTCAGGTGAGATGTAAAAATGGGATTTTTTTCTGTAAAATTATGGCGAGTTGGCAAACTCTAGGAGAGCTGGCAAAACTTAGGGGCAGTTTGCAAAATTCGGAGTGACTTGGCAAAATCATGGAGAGTTGGCAAAATTCGGAGTGACTTGGGAAAATTGTGGGGAGTTGGCAAAATTCAGGTGAGATGTAAAATTTCCAATCTTTTTTCTGTAAAATTATGGCGTGTTGGCAAAATCGAGCCAACTTCGCATTATCTTGGAGATTTGGCAAATCTTAAGGAGTTGACAAATTCGAAATGAATTTGCAAAAATCATGTGAGATGTAAAAATGGGATTTTTTTCTCTCAAATTGTGGCGAGTTGGCAAAACTAGGGCAGTTAGCAAAATTCGAATCCACTTGGTAAAATACGGACGAGTTGTGAAAATTGGGATTGTTTTTGTGAAATTAAGGACAGTTGACAAAATCAAGGCAACTTGGCAAAATCTAGGGAAGTTGGCAAAACTGGAAACCACATGGTAAAGTACAGGTGAGTTGTAAAAATTGGAATTGGTTTTGTGAAATTAAGGAGAGTTGGAAAAACCAAGAACTCTTGGCAAAATCTAGGGAAGTTGGCAAAATTCGAAGCCACTCGGTAAAATACATAGGCGAGTTGTGAAAATATTGATTTTTTTTTTTGAAATTAAGGAGTGTTGGACAAATCGCGGAAACTTAACAAAATGTAGGGCAGTTGGCAAAATTGCAATACACTTGGAAAATACAGACGAGTTGTGATAATTGGGATTGGGTTTGTGAAATTAAGGAGAGTTGACAATATCGAGAAAACTTGTCAAATTTTAGGGAGTTTGAAATATTTGAAGTGACTTGGCAAATTTCGGATTGATGTAATAATTGTGATTGTTTTTGTGAAAATAAGGAGAGTTGGCGAAATTCACACTGACTTGCTACAATTCAGGCGAGATGTAAATACTGGGATTATTTCTGTGAAATTATGGCTAGTTGGCAAGATTGGAAAGTCAAATAGCAAAATGCAGAAGAGTTGTGAAAATTGCCTGACTGAGCCCCCCCCCCACCACCACCACCACGGAGCGGAAATGTAGGTACGAACCAGACAGAGACATTATTTTCTCAGTTGGCAAAACTTTATTTTCTAGTTGAAAAATTTTCTATTTCCTTCCTCCCCTCCTCCCAATCATAGTCTTTCGCTATGCCCCTGACAACATTTTCATCATATTTTGTCTTGGAGGTTAACCAGGGAGAAAGGAAAAGTTCTTGCAATGAGTTTTTTTTTTATAAACTTCTGCGTATACGACTTATTTTATTCGGAGGTATTTTCCAAGATTTATTTTTAACTAGAGTCTGTCACTTCACGTTCTGTCTTGAAGCATATAGCTCAATGATGGAATCCGAAAACTATAAAAATGAAGTAAACAGATTTAAATTCCACTAATCAGGTGAACAATGAAATTTCACGAAATGTAGCAATCTTTTTCTACGAGTTTCAACTGATGACAGTTCGAACCTCGAAATCAAGAAATTACTATCCATTATTTTGTGAGTGACGACAGAAAGTGAAAAGGAATTGCCAGGGCCTAAATTTCTCGCTAGTTTCTAGCAGCTTTTTCCTACATTTTATGCTAGACGCTAGGTGTATATTTTTGTCGCTATGCTAGTAAAAGCCGCCAGAACTCGCCGCAAATCTGCCAAAACTGTAACACTGGTGGAGAATCATCATTTCACCTTGCATCGTTTCCTAACTTGTCCAACTGGGCAACACGAATGAGCAACTTCTAGTGCTTGTCTCGAAATCGTACGAAGTAATCGCGAGACAGTATTATTGAGAATGCTGCATCCAGACGATAACCAGGCAGAGAGAAAATAATATCTTAAATCCATTGTCATAAATTTTAAGGATATCATCGAAACAGGTAAGAACGAATCGCCAATCTCTAAATGAGTTTATCTAACAGGAGGCAGGAAAAACGAAGCGAACAGATGATAACTGAAAAAGAAAGAATTAACCCGCCATTATGGCCAGCGCCTCTTTATGCAAATCGAAGCAACTGCAGGTAAAAGATGGCGCGTGTGAGGATCCTCAAACGGTATAAATAATATTGATACTGAGTTCTGTTAATCATTGTTATTTCTGTTCTTCAGATGGGAAAGGCAGCGCACTTAAGTGAGCTTGACAAAGGCCAAATTGTAATGGCCAGACGACTGGGTCAGAGTATTTCCGAGACGGCAAGGATTGTGGGGTGCTCACGGTCAGCCATAGTTAGTTCCTTCAAAAAAGTTGTTCGAGGAGGGAAAAAAACACGAACCGCCGGCAAGAAGTGGGCTGACCACGGCTCATCGATGCTAGAGGTGAGCGAAGAGTATTCCATATAGTACGAGCCAACAGAAGGGATACTTTGGCGAAACTCGTCGTAATTTGAATGCTGGTTATGGGAGTAATGTGTCACAACACACAGTACATCGAACCCTGCTGAAAATGGGGCTGCGTAGCCGCAGGCCACTCCGAGTGCCCTGCTAACCTCAGTTCATCGTCGAAAACGCTTAGAATGGGCACGCGAGCATCAAAATGAACCTTGAATGATTGGAAGAAGGTCGTCTGGTCCGATGAATCTTGCTTCCTGTTGCATCATGTGGACGGCCGAGTACGTGTGTGTCGTTTACCTGGGGAAGGGTTGGCACCAGCATGCACCGTGGGACGAAAACAAGCAGGTTGAGGAAGTGTAATGCTTTGTGCAATGTTTCCTGAATCCAATCATTCATGTGCAAGAAACTATGACGTGTACCACCTAGCTAAACATCATTGCAGACCAGATACATCCGTTCATGGCAACGGTATGTCCCTCTAGTAATGCCTTCTTTCAGCAGGATAATGTGCCATGTCATACTGTCTGGATGGTTCGAGAATGCCATGTCATACTGTCTGGATCGGTTCGCGGAACATGAGGAAGACTTCCAGGTGTTGCTCTGGCCTCCAAATTCCTCAGACATCAATCCAATCGAGCATCTGTGGTTTGCGTTGGAACAGCATATCCGATCTGTGGCAGCTCAACCACGTAACTTACAAGAATTAAAGGATATGCTGGTAACGTATTGGTACCAGATACCACAAGACACCTTTGTAAATCTTGTAGCGTCCATGCCTTGCCGGGTAAGAACTGTTTTGGTGGCACGTGGAGGACCAACATCATATTAGATAGATGGTCATAATGTTTTGGCTCTTCGGTGTAGGTTTCAAAAGAAACGTATTAAAGAGAAAGAGGGATATATTGGAAGAAAGACATGGATTTGTCCTTTCTGGAGTAAACTAAAACTAAGCTGAAAATGACGTTAATAAGCAAGATGATGCTGACGCTTACTAAGAGTAAATGCAAAAAAGATTGTTTGCATCACAAAAAAAAAAGTCTAAGAAACTGAAGCTTTTAGCTCGTAGCTCTTTAAATCATGAAACGTTCTATCGTAGAGGCTGATATAAAGTCAACAGGGCTTTGCGTTGTAAAAAGAAAATATGTTAAGACAGGAAACGAAGAGGAAAATGTTTTTTTGATGACTTGAGCAAGAGAAGCTTTCATCTCCTAATCCTATTACCTCTTTAAGGAGTAATAAAAATGGGAATAGATGATGTACCGCAATATTAAAGTTTTTGTAGACAATAGGAAGTTTAATACCTTTTAGAATTTTGGTTACTAATTGAGCTGCATTTAAAAGATTCTCAATAACTGGTGAGGAATATGATTGAAAAATACAGTATTGTTTTTAACTCTGAGAGACTCTTTTTCTTTTTGTATAAATGAGCTAAAATGGCCAGGTGCCATAACCTGACCATTTTAAGAGAGCCAAAAGAGCCAAAATCTTTCAGCGCCAGGTAGGGAAAGGGAATCTAATGGATATCTGTGAAAAACCAAGATAGAGGATTCTTGTGAATACCACGTAACATATCACTTGCGCAGGATACTGCTCTCATGCACACAGGGCCATGGTTTAACGTTTCATTCAGCGAACTGAGGCAATTCCAAGCTCCTTTCCCACCAACGTTAAAGTAGGGGATTAACGGAGAAAATTTAAATGCAGGTAAGTAGAGACCCAAATTTAGGAACGTAGATTAAGAGCCAACCCCTTCCACATAGTTGAAGCTGGGCCAGTATTGATATTCATCTATGAAAAAACCCCACCCTGCCTTCGGTGAATAGGAGACACCGATAGATTAGAAAGTCTATCGGATGGGACGTAAAGCTGTTGTACCGTATGCGGGAGAACCACACCTCGTGCACGTTAAAGAATACGCTGGATGTCCTGGACAAGAGACAGCCATTTGTCTTCTAACAGCTTTCCAGTGGGTCCTCTTTCCTAAACCTCCCACGACCCAAGGGTCCTTGAGACCTGGCCATTTAGCCTATTGTGTGAAAAAAAAAATGTGTGTAGTTCAGAGGTAAAACATCCGAGCCTATCACATAGAAGAGAGAGTGTATCACGAAAAGCAATGCACACATCACATAAAGCACTTTGGTGTTGTCATTATAAAGCAGTTATCAGGCTGATTTATTTGAAATATGGGTTTATTGGTTTGGTATGAATCAAACATTTGTTCAGTAAAGTTAGTTAGTTAATTCGTTTGCCTGTCTTTTTACCTGTCTGTCCGTCTATGCACAGTCAACGTTTTCGCTTCTAGAGTTAAATGAAAAATTCTTTTTGGGTTGGATGGGTGTCCATGAAATATTAAGATTTACAATTTGAAATCTTCCGCTAGCTTTAATAGACTCTCTAGTGTTATTAAAGCTAATAAAAATATTTAAAAATGCTAAAATTTCAAATGTATATTGCAAATGATCTATTAACAGTGGAAATCTGAAATTTTGGTAGTAGAGTGTTATTGTCAGGAGGTTTGCAATGGCAACAATACTTTGCCTTCTTACTTACGTGGAGTGGTGGAATGAAATTTTTTTAATGTGAGAGATAAACGAAAATTATTTTTCTGTTTTATAGATACTGACAAAAATATTACTATTTGTATTTTCCACTGTCAGAGTTCTAAAGGTGATAAATAAAAACTCAAAAAACGTGTTCTAGCGTGGAAAAAGCTGGAAAATGTTCAAAATATAATCGAATATTACAAAAGATCTCTTTATGATAGAAATCTGAAATTTTAGTAGTGAAATGTGAAAGGTTACGAGGTTTGCATTGGCAACAATGAGTTGACCCTAACTCTCAGGGGGGGTGGTGGCAAAACCCACCTTTTGTTTTAGGAAATAATTGTTTTTTTATTTGCGACATATAGGACAGAGAAGAATCCTAGAAGCTACTCCTAGCTTTTACAGGCCTTCTCATACAAAGACATGCCCTACTAAGACCGAAGTCACTGCTGACCACTGCTTTAGTTAGAGCTAATACAACACACAAAGTTTGCCTTGCTGGAACAGTCGCTAGTTGCCTAACCACTATGCCAATTAAGGCTATTTTTTGGGGGGCTAATTGTTTTTTGTTTGTTTTTTTTAAATATATTTTTGGGGGGAGTTTATTAGATATTGATGACATATTATGATTCGCAATTTTCGCGATCGTGATATTTCTCTAATTGCATCGTATCTAATAGTGCTCTAATCGCATTGTATCTAACAGTGGAAATTTTTGAAAAATTGCAAATTTCAAATGACTATTACGAACGATGAATATATGTTAGAATTCGAAATTTTAGTGGAGGAATGCGAAGGTCATGGGGGATGCATTTCCAACAACGAGTTATGTCCTTGCCTCCAGGGTCGGTGGGAAAATGTAATTTTGTTTTTTGTTTTAAGACATAATTCGAAAAACCATTTTTTAGTTGGATTGGTATACAGAAATATTATAATTCGCATTTTTCAAATTCTTAGGTACTTTTAACTTACATCATTAGAGGTCACTAAATATAGAAAAACTTTTAACGAATATGAGAAGTGATCTGTTTATGACAGAAATTAAAAATGTTTGTGATAGAGTTTCAAGAGATATTCCACTAATAACAAAAAACGGGCCCTTTTTTTCAGAGGGGTGTGAGAAAAACAACTTTTTAATTTTAAAGAACAAAAAATAAATACTTTTATAAGTGCTAATCAAATATTACTATTTAGATGTTTTCCCCAATCATCCATTAGTTCGATTTAAGACTTTTAAAGACGCAAATTAAAGTAGATAAACCGAAACTTCATTCTCTTTGAAAACGAGATTCCCATATTCGTCAGAGGAGATATGCGTTCTTCTAGTTACTTGTAGCTCATCAAACCATCTGAGTTTGCTTTAAATCTCTAATTTTGTTGCATATTTAAGAAAATTTTAAAAGAAATCAAATCTGACCTTTCAGACAACAGTTACTGATAAAAAGACAACTGCTATCTCTCCTTGTTATACCGATGCAAATGAGGTGTCTGTAAAACGTTTCGAGATTTGCAATACGAAACACTCGTAGGCATTAATTTTCATGTTTTTATCACTTTTAGATAAAGGTTTGAGCTCTACGTGATTTCTAATTGACCTTGAGGGACATTTCGGATGCCTAATTTCGTATTTTTATCGAGATCTAAGTCCTGGATTACTGGATAGGTGAAAATTATCAGAGCTTTATCACTTCTGCTTCATTGTTAGAATTAGCCCTCCCATTCGTAGTCGGCTATGTACATGACATAACTTGTTATGATCTACCTCCTACGTTGGGGAGGTACAATTGGAAGAAGTGTTTTGAATAATATAATAATAAAATTTGAAATTCAACTAGAAGAATGCACATCGCCTCTAGCGCGTAAGGGAATCTCTTTTTGAAACAGAATAATGATTTTTGGTTTTTGTAATTACAGCTAATGAACGATGGGGGGATGAAAAGAATAGTATTTTATTGGTAATTATAAAACATAAAAAGTATTTGTCTTTTATTTCTTAAAGGTGAATAATTGCTTTTCTCACACACCTCTGAGAAAAACGGGAAGGTTGTTGTTGTCAGTGGAAAATCTCTTGACACTACCACCGAAATTTCAAATTTCTACTATAAACAGATTACTTATAATAAATAAATAATAAATAAATACCCCCTCAAGCAGCTGCTTGCCACAGAGGTCTGACAGGAGCCTGTCAGTTTATATGCCAAAGTAGAAGATCTGAGAGGATGGCAGGACCTCAGCAGAAAACAACACGAACATCCATGCCTTATAGCATTCGTTAAAAATTTCGCCGTTTCCATATTTAGTGATCTCTGAGACTTAGTGATCGTTCTGATATTAAGTGATCCGTATTTAGTGATATAAATTTAAACTTAATAAGGAATTAAAAAATGCGAATTGTAATATTTCATTAGTACCAATCCAATTATAATTTTTTCCCAATTATCTCTTAAAACGAAGCAGTTGCGTTTCTCATCTACCCTGAGTCTAAAGGGACAACTCATTGCTGCCAATGAAAACTTCATGACCTTCACATTCCACCACCAAACTTTCAAATTTCTAGCCGTTGTAATTTTGAAGTTTTGATTTTTTTCTACCATTAGAGGGCGCAATTATAGCATTTGGGGGAATGCGAATTGTAATTAAAACTGCGTGAAAGCGATCATATTTTGCAACTTAAGTTCAAAATTATATTAGAAATGTGCCATAAAATTCAGTTTTAGCCGTTTAATAAATTGGTACCAGTCATAAGCACTGAAATATTACCGTATGCTTTTCAGGAATCCACAAGAATTCGTGCAGTACCATTCTGCTTTTCACGCTAAACAATCCAAGCAATGACAGAATATGACGTCCAATTTTGAGATGATCAACCTCGGTGTCTATTCGTTGCTTACTCTATACACTCTCTATTGTTTGTATGGATGCATAACCTAGATAGAATGTAGTCACCTGCTTTTGCAGAGGGGGAGGGGCACTTAACTCCTCTGGAAATCTAGAAATATATTTTTATAATTATAAGAAGATTTTAGACTTTGCATTATCTAAAACAATATACATGGTCCCTTCCCATTTGGATAAATTTCTGCGGATTACTGCTTGTAACCCTTCTGTGTTCGTTGTAGTTAATTTCAGATCAGCCGTTGAAGCCATCTTCTCAGTTGTATCCAGTACTCAACACAGATAGATGTCAGATTTTAAACAGATCAAATATTGCTCTTTAGGAGAGTGGGATAAACATTAGCGATGTTGCATCTGCTGTCGGCTAGAGTGGCTTGGGTTGTGTTATCACTGAATGGCACTTCTTGCACAAAGTGTGGGAGATCCAATGAACGGCTGGGAAGAGTGGGATTTATCGGAGATAAATCTCAACGCTCTCAGAGTTGGAACTAGAATCTTGGGAGTCAGAATGATAGAGCAGCAGTTCAAATGAGAAAAGAGAAAGTGAGACGGAACTTTCCAATGTGTCAGGAGCATATATATTATAAGACATTATATTGTCTTATAATATGTGTCATGTATATTATAAGACATTATATTGTCTTATAAGAAGGGTAATTGAGAGGTAATTACATCATAAGATGCGACAACTAACAGAAAAATGAGAGTTTCCGCGATTAGTATTAGAAATTATAATATGCATACAGCAGCGTAGGTGAGAACTATTGACAAGAAGAAGGGCTAAATATAATATCTTTTGAACTAACTAGGAGGAATATTCGTGGAAGTCGTTATTACGGCTGTTGCTCTGCTATTGCGATAGAAATGCTAAACAATATTGGTTTAGATAAACACCTTAACACCAAAGATCACATTTTGCACTGTGGACTAATAAATACTACTTTTGTTCGATGATCCGTGTTGACTGCGATGCAACATTGTACCATACCTCAAAAGCGAGGTGATACAATGGATCACGTTTTCTTTTTCTTGTGATGCTGTCACTTTTTCTAAAAACAGAGTAAGGTCATATTACAGCAGAATGATATATACCACAACATCACACCAATGTTACATACTACCAGCATCACATCCGAATTCCTTTTGATGAAAACCTTTCTCCGTGTTCAGTGTGATCATCCTATTTGTGTCGAATTTAACGAAAAAAAAAGTAGAGAACCATATATCCGACGTGGATCTGAGGCACATTTTGAAAACAAACTTTTAAAAAATTTGAAGAAATAAGAAGCCGAAATGAACACGTAGGAGATGAAAGAACAGAGAGTGACAACGCCATAATTCTCATGGAATGGATTCTCGCGAGGCATTTCGAACTGTGGCTGAAGAACTTTCCTGAGTCAATTTCTAAACCTTAATGACATCACGCTTGAGCACTAAATGCGCATTGCTTTTTCGAACGACGGAAAGCAGTTGTGATTTCGCTCATAGATTAGAATGCATTAAAACAGATGCAAAAAGATTTTGAAATCTATAATCAAACAGAACTACAAAGCTGCATAAGGGAATAAACAAATCAATAGGGAATATGTGGTTAATACATCATTAAGGCAATTAAGGTTTCAAATATAAAATTATTAATTGCTCAGTAAACCCAACTCACTCCACAAATGTGGCATCCACCGCAACAGAATCTGCGATTGAATGATTTGTGCTGATCTGGTAATTCACGCAGATGAATGGCGCGAAGTATGCATTAGGAGATGTGCCAAGTTTTTGAACTTCGCCAATTACTACAAACTAGAACATATTGAAAATTTAACAAGTTGACTTGAAAATTGAAATGGATTTATCCCACTTTCTTCCGCTTTTTTCCGGGAAGCGTAAGCAAATATGAGGTTGGACTTTTGATACTTTATTAAAATCATTGTAACAACTGAAAATAAATTAAAATTCTTCATTTCTTATCTTTCTTAATGGAATGGATAAAGATGTTCAGAACTGCATATGCACTGAAAGCACAATTTATTATACACACCGTACCCATCCACGAACGTGACCTATTCCGCCACAACAATGTGGCCAGCTGAAATCCCTTGCAGGCTATAAATAGGCCAGATACCTTCCTGCTACATAACGTAGTTGCACTCTTATGATGGGTGAATACGGCGACTGAGCTAGGTCGATCTTGGGCAGATAATCAGTGCGAGGAAGATGGAATGTTCCTTAACCGCAACAACAGCCTGCAAAACCTGCATCCACAGAAAAATGTGACAGTAGCCGTGCTATTGATGTTAGAGTGAGCACTGTCTCTCCAATATCGTAACATTGGAACGGAGGGCCACAGTGGAGAAAATAACGGCATCAACGACTGGGAGGCAACGAAAGTTGGCGCAAATACCATTCGATGTGCAAATGATGTAATTCTTACCTGTATTTCCCAGCGTTTTAATCATACTTTGTCTCAGTCAATTTGTTTAGTGATTTTGGGGTTTTATTTGTGATAATGAGCAGATGAATAGCGTAGCGGCTGGTAAGCAAAGATCATTGTTTGTTTCAATGATGAAATACTTGTTCAGAGAGAAAATCCTTGGAATATTTATTTCTTCTTTTTTTTTATATTTCTAAAAGCTGCAATTTAAAGATTTAACTTTTTTTGAACACTATTATGCTGCAGTCAAAGTGGGCATAGAGGAAAATTGACTTTACCCATCGTTACTAATGCAACAGATAATGTATATTAAAGATTTAAATTATGTTTTAAACGATTTTGAACTAAAAAAACTCGGTTTTGTTCTATGTATTGACACGAGTCGATGTTGCCATTTATGGATAGGAAATATTGTGTTGAACAAAAGTGATGTAAGGGTACAAACACCACTTGCCTTGGAAGCCAATACTTCCAATGCAAAGGAACTATGCCATAGTAGCTTTTTACAATATATCACTTTGGCAGCTTAAACTGTTTTTTATAGAGTAATCCATTGCATTGAAAGTGTTGCAGATATACATGCGTTGGCTATTATATCAGAGGTTTGGTGCCCTTTAAAATTAATTTATGGCGCTACCGGAAAAAAGACTCAATACCTTACATGATTTTATGGTTTAAAGTAACCCCACAAATTGGTGTAACATTGTACTTTTCTTGAAGTAAAGACATCCATCTGTTGTGGGCACAATAAATAAATAACATTTAAAGAGAATGTTTCTGTGTATTTTTTGTGAAAAAGAAAGGCTAAGAATAAGAAAAATGTATACAGGGTGTCTCAAAAATATAGGTACAAACTTTTAGGGGAGGTAGATAACATCTAAAGGAATGAGAATTGCACAGGAACCCATAACCGGAAACCTCACCGTAAGTCAATAGGCGGCGCTGTTCATCAGTGCGCTAGAGGGAAAATTTCGGATTTCCTCATTCGAGCGGTAGTCGGCTGACGAAGAGCATGCAAAGGTATTCGAACAGGGAGCTGGCAAACATACACTTAGTGTATAGAATAGCTGAGCGCAACGGACGAGCCGCTCAACGAATGAATCAAGAACGCTTCCCACACAGACATGTACCAGGCCACCGTTTGTTTGCGCGTGCGCATCAAAATTTGTGCGATTATGGGTCATTAAGAGCTGTAACATTATGAAATGTATCATCTAGTACGCCATTTGTAATAATTATGTCCAATAAATGTTTTCCCATTACTCATTGTCTTGTGTCCTTTCAGATCTTGTACCTCTGCTACCACTTTCCCATGACGTTTCCGGTTATGGGTTTCTATGCAATTCTCATTCCTTTAGATGTTATCTATCTCTCCTAAAAGTTTACCTATATTTTTGAGACACCCTGTATACACTGAAAGCACATATTTATTATACACACCGCACCCATCCACAAACCTGTTCTATTTCTTCACAATAATGCGGCTGACAGAAACTCCTTGTGGGCTATAAATAAATCAGATGCCAACTTGTTATATAGCATTCCTGCGACTGTTATGATGGATAAACATGGTGACCTGAACGAATTCAATTGTGGGCAGATAGCCAGTGCAGGAAGATGGGATGTCCATATTTATGGCTACAGAATGTCTGAAGTTTCCGCATGTGACCGTTGCACATGTGTACCGAGACTACATCAAATTTGCCAACCACTTTAGCTGCCAGTAAAAATGTGGCCATAACAGGGCCATTGATGTTCGAGATGGGCACCACCTCTCCCGTATCTTAACGTTGGAATGGAGGACCGCAGTGCAAATGATAATTATTGGCATTCAACAACACGACAATTACAAAGGTTTGTGCAAAGACCATTCAACTATGATGGAACGACTGGGCTATGACATTTGACGCCCAAATTGAATACCCTTGTTACTGGAGTATGAGGCTGCATAAGTATGTCACTGGAGTATGAGGCTGCAGTGGATGAAGGAACATGAAAAATGGATCGTTTAAGACTGGAAATGAGCAGCTTGGTGCAACTGCAACATGCAGATATGAGATGGTGAGTGTGGTATAGACACATGAGGCTATTGACCAAACTATCAAGTCAGGGTGTTACAGACAAGTGGAGGCAGTGTGATGTTCTGGGGTATGTTTACAAGGGCAACCCTTCGGATTCCTTATACCTGTTGAGACCACCATCACCGAACAAGGTGGGGCAGTGGTGGCTCAGTCGGTAGCTCATCAATCTCATAATCTGCAGTTCCCAGATTCGAGTTCCAGTCGGGCTATCATTGAGATTTTTCTCCACAATTCTCCCCGCTCTGCCCTCAGTCAATAGGAAACACCAGAGGCTTGGAAGGGACACCGTCTGTTGGATGGGACGTTAAGCCGTGGACCCTTGTGCGGGAGAGCCATCCGTTTGGTGAAGGACTGGTTGGAGGAGCATTTTAGTGAATTCACAACCCTCGAATGACTCTCTCACTCTCAGGATTCGCACCTTATTGAGCATCTGTCGGAGGAGTGCGAAGTGATGCATTCTAGCATGAAACTCACCACCGGCCACTCTCGGTGCTTTACAGACGGCTGTCCTGGAATTATGTACCAAATGAACATTTCCAACACCTGGTAGAGTTAATGTCACGACGTGTTGCTGCTGTTGTAAGGGTGAATGTGGACCCACATGTTATTAGATGGGTGTGCATAATAAATTGTGCTTTCAGTGCATATATAATAAAGTTTTTTTTCTGTAATACCTCTGATTTTGTTATATTGCTGTCAAACTACGATTTTGTACTACAAAAAGACAATAAAAATTTCTCTGGCAATTGTTTCTATCAGCTGATATTTAAACACAGATAATGCATTTATCTTGATGTCTCATGGAGATAAAAATTAAAATTAGCCATTTCTCACATTTATGACACTGCATATGAAATCATCATCTGTTTGTAACATACAGAATAGAGTAATTAAAGAAGTGTCATTAGAGCATTTTTACAACAACTCGTATCGAACTTTTGTATATTTGGGTAGAATTTCATGGTAACCAAACCGTTACAAACTGCATCACACGATTAACACAATTAGTAAAACAAATTCCTTGTCCCTTGGCGAATACATGCATTAAACCGAATAGATCCAATGGGCATTGCCACGTGTTTCTGCTTTACAGAAATCATATTAATGGCTATAGTTATGCAAAATAAGTCGGGAATGAATATTCGTTCATTACAGAATTAGTTAATTTAATAATACTCAGAAGGAGGTAATTCGGTGGATTAATATCTTCCCTCATTCGCTGAGATAATTAATTCGCGAGAAAGAGGTTTCTCGGTTGCAAGTGCTTGCGTCATTCTAAATGCTACAACGTGCCACGGAAATGGAAGATAATGCTGAATTCGCAGTTGCTTAGCAACGGAAGCACCGTTCGGAGGAGGAAAGTAAAAAATCCCGTAAACTGACAAAAGAGACGAAATCACATCCCTCTCTACATGAGTCGAGTTGTTACTGTTTTGTCAATAGCAGGAGGCATCAGCGCTAACTCGATCAGGAGATCGCTACCTGAAAGATCCTTTCTTACAATGTTCATTGAAATATGTGGAGCGACTAGGAATTTATCTTGAGCAATTCCCTCTGAAGCAATTCCTCGAAATGAGAACGAGTTGCAAAACCAAATCTGAATATCGCCACATTCTGTGATCACAATCAATTTACCTACGGGAAATAGCAATTATGAAAACTTTTGATAAACGGGGAGTTTTGGTACTTCTGGAAAATATAACTGTTCTCCGATGAAAGCATAATTCACTCTTTCATTCCGCGTCTGAAATACTAAATCTTTGTTTCGTGTATCATTTCTGAAAATCAGAAATGATTCTCGTTCCGACAAATCGCAAAAGTTCGGAGTTCGCCGCTTTATCACAAAATCATTAACAAATGTAATCAGGTATGGTTGCATTATGGTTCAGAGTGTAGGGTGAATTAAATTCCACTTAGCTTCTAAGCAGGTATTCATAGTAATATATCTCCTAAACGTATAATATATTTCAAAGATAAGTTATATAATTTATAATAATTATATAATTATATAATTATAAGATAAGGTGAAAGTCATTATTTCAGACAGTGACGTATCCAAGGATTATAATCGCACTCTGTTGAAATTTTTAATAATATACAGGGTGTTCCTAAATTCATGGCCCAAACGTGAGGGGATGGTAGTACACACCGAACCCATCAATATTCGTCATAGAATAATGCGATCGCAAACGCAGTCCGGTGCCGGTAGGGGGCGCAGACGAGTCCACTGAGGATCTGGTAGCCCGATTGTCCGTCGCAGCCGCTGATGTGCGCGACAAGCCCGGTGTTTACGAGCAGGTACGCCGATCACAACTCCGCCGTTGTGTCGCCTGTATCAACGTTGGTGGGCGGACGTTTGAACATTTGTTGTAATGATCTCCAATAAATGTCACTCTGGAAACTTCTGTGTCTGTCCTTCATTTCCGACTCCTCATTGCGTTTGCGGTCGCATATCCTATGACGAATATTGGTGGGTTTGGTGTGTACTACCATCCCCTCACGTTTGGGCCCTGAATTCAGGGACACCCTGTATATTGTAAATACAGCTGCAGCAAATAGGAGCTCAAACCCACAAACACCCATTCCCCATTAGATGCAAAGAAATGAGCTCCCCCACATCCCAATCTACCCACTCCTATTGTAAATACAGCTGCAGCAAATAGGAGCTCAAACCCACAAACACCCTTTCCCCATTAGATGCAAAGAAATGAGCTCCCCCACATCCCAACCTACCCACTCCTATTGTAAATATAGCTGCAGCAAATAGGAGCTCAAACCCACAAACACCCTTTCCCCATTAGATGCAAAGAAATGAGCTCCCCCACATCCCAACCTACCCACTCCTATTGTAAATACAACTGCAGAAAATAGGAGCTCAAACCCACAAACACGATTTCCCCATTACATGCAAAGAAATGAGCTCCCCCACCTCCCAACCTACACACTCCTACGCAATTATAGCTTTTTTGGGAACTTTGATTTCAAAATTCATTTTACACAAAACATAAAAGAGTAGAAAATTTGCATTGAATAATCCCAATACAATTAAAAATATTTGATGTTCCAAATCAGCGCAAACGATAGCAGATAAAAAGATGGTCGCTGCTTCGAATGTTGACTCGATTATTTCAATATTTAACAACGCAGAGTTTAAACTTTAAAACTATTGAAAAACTAGAACTTTTTATTATCAAAGTTCATTCATGTTAAAAATTAGTTAGAAAAGAATTTAACATAGCTAGCAAAGATAAAATTGAATCATTTAAATTAACTTTTGAGATTTATTATAAAGAGTTTTAAAGTTTTATTAAGTTACTCGTTAAGAACTAAACGCATGTTAACACGTCAAACCAGTGGTTCTCAACCTTTTATGCTTCACGTACCCCCTGGAAATGTATATGTAACTGGCGTACCCATTATATAGATAAATAAAATTATAGTTATAGTATAACAATGGGAATAAAATAATATATATATATATACACACACATTAAATTTTATATTCATAAATTACATATATCGATAAACACAAAAAATGACATAAACAGTTTAACAAATCTTATAAAATTATAAACATTTTACTGGGTAATCAGTGAAATGTACTTGTTACTAGATCTAGCGACTTTTGAGCTATAACGTCGTACCCTAAAACATTTTACCGCATACCCCACGTTGAGAACTCCTACGTTAAAGAACAAACAATATTTTATTCTAGTGAATAACGAACTAATTGACCTTATGTAATTTGATATGTTTTAATGGCAACATTGGGAAGTTCTTTGAGTGCTTTCATTGCCTGTCATCCAATCTATAAACAATAATCAGCAATATTGATGGATAAAAAAATATCTGACGAAGGTAATGGAACAGTGGGGCAAAGAATGGTTTATTCGAAAACTAGTAGATTTATCAGTCGTTGTTCTGCTTTGAAACTCTGTAAGTCTAGAGTAAAGGCATTCACCACGTCTCAAAGGTTTTCGCATAAAACTCATTACGACAGATTCGAAACCCCGGGCAAAATGTTTCTTCCCCTCTTTTAGGTGAGATCTGAAACTCTCTAAATGACATAGTAAGTGACACTCTCCAGTCGTAAACATGAAAAATAATATTAATACATTTTAAAAATATATACCTTTATTACAAAGAACATTAACACATTTTTGAACTTACGTTAATTATTTCAAAGCCATTTCATACCAGATATTTTTCGTTTTCCATGCATTTGCACATTTTTTTACGTATAACTTCAGAAGTATGTATAAGACCCACCACTAACTAAATAAGCCGTAAAAGAGTGATAAATAACCCCAGCAGCCCCAGATAAACCCTGATAACCCTCATGGTGGAATCGTTGAATCTCAGACCCTAAAAACTCCTCATAGGGCGCAGCGATGTATAAACCACTGTGCCGAATAGTAAAACCTGTGCAACATATGGTACAGTCGCTCAAAAAAGTATCCAAACACTATGGTTGATTACAGAATCCAGAAAAAATATCTGGCAACGATTTTTTTTAGAAATTAGTGATCTGGCAACCTTCACGTGACACGAAGGTTGCCAGATCACTAATTTCTAAACAAAATCGTTGCCAGATATTTTTTTCTGAATTCTGTAATCAACCATAGTGTTCGGATACTTTTTGAGCGACTGTACCTATATAATAGAATATAGTATTCTTTAGACAAAATAGATTTTCCGGTATAAATTGCGATGATGAATGAAAATCATATAACTGGAGTTTTAATAATAATAAATTGTTAGCGGATAATATATATTAAAAAAACAATTTACAGTGACTAGACCTTTCAGTTATATATGAATGTCACTTGATAAAATACGAGCTTGATATACACCAGATGCACAAATTTGAAAGAGGGAAATTTAACAATTGTAAAGTTAATAAGCAACGTAAAGTAAGCAAGCATCATATCGTATCACTCTCACAAGGAATATGTCGTTGGTATTTTTAGAACCACCACACTCAAAAAAACAATGTTCCTGTCCGACTTCTGAATTCAAATGCTGGTGTCACGCTGCTGCTATTCAATCATTTCAGAAACAATAGCTTTATCAAGCGAAACAGAATTGAATTGAATTATTTCTATTTACAAACACAACCATTAATATTGCAATATTTCTCTTCAACAGTCTCTAATGTAACGTTTGTGGGGATTTGGATAAATTCAAATCGGTCCACACCGTTTTTCTGATTAATCCCAATGGTTGTACACCTAACCTGTACTGGTGAAAGGATAATTATTCAAAAAGTTTGTTTTCTCTAGTTCTTTCGGGGGCCGAATACATAAGCAGAGAGACAGACACACAAACAAAACACAGATTTGGTGAGAAAAAAATATTTCCGACGGTGCGGGACTTTCTATTTTATACATTAATTGGAAACACCCATTATATGAAATAATAACAATGCATTTCTCCCTTCAGTTTTTCGAAAAATACCTTCTTTGTTTATGCAGAAATGGAAGACATTACAGAGATGAAATTGGAACGTTTCGAATGGAAAAGGTGGATCAAATGATCAGCCTGACTCTTGGGTTTCTTTCTTTTAAGTGCTTTCGCTTTACATTCCTTCTATTCATTCAACTTCTGCTATCAGAGAGGAGGGGAGTAACCTGATTCTTAGATTTCTTCATTAGAATGTATTCTAGATTTATCTACTTCTGTTGTATACATTTCTATTTTCACATTTGGAGCTTAAATTAGTACGTTCGAGTGCTGTTATTGCCTGCCAAATAATCTATAAACAATAATAAGTAATATTGATGGATAAAAGAAACGTCTTCCAAAAGTAATGGAACAATAATGCAGCAAAGCTTGGTTTATACGAAAACTAGTAGATTTACACCGGCGTTGCTTGGGTTTGAACCTCTGTATGTATATAGTAAATGGCATTCCCCACGCCCTGGCCTAGATGCATACAAGGCATGCATCTAGGCCAGGCCAAGGAAGCCATCTCCCCCCTCTGAGAATGTTACCATCGGAAACGGAAGCGAAGAAGAAATGTTAAACATACTGTTACGACAGATGAACGTGCTGCAATGAACTTGTGACATATCGTCTTGATGCTCGCGTGAATTACAGCATGAGAATAACTACTTTGAACGAACCTAACTTAAAAAATAAGGAATAAGTTGTTATAATTAAGAGGAATTGGAGTGTGAAGAAAGACGTAGTTTGTTTTAGTCTGTGTAGTATAAAAGGAGAAAAGTTTTTATTTGGTGTGTTCGTGGGAGATTAAATCAGTTTATTAGTGTTGATCCTATTATAGGACTGCAAGAAAAAGAAGGATGCTTATGATATTTAAAAATGTGACTGAAGAGGTCATATGTTTGTCGAACAAACAGAGCTGATCTCAACTTTTCTGTAGGAAGAGTTCATCATTATATTTAGTTGTTTAGAAATTGGTAAGGTTATTCTCGATAGATTGCAGGTTTGTTCACAAATATGATTGTGCCACTTATCGACTGATGTAAAAACCTTATATTATGTTTTTTTGTGTAGATAGTAAGAATAGTAACAAAGTATTAATTTCTTTCGAAGATTTATTTTCGTACTGACATAGATTTATATTAGTTGAGTTGAGCTTATACAAATACTTTCATTCATACTATTGTAATAAATTATATTATTTTAGAATCATAATTGTTAAATACCAATTTTTTTGAACTCACGCTCAGTTACCATCCGCTTAATTCATAACAATACTATATTCGCCACTAAAATCGCTCCATCCTGAAGGAGTGAATGGACCCTTCTGAAACTCAAGGGAGACACACATATGATCAGACTGGTAGGACAAGATTGAGTTTACTGCTCATGCAGCGAATTAAACGAACAGTGTAGAGTAAAATATACGTCCTTTAGTAGGTAGTGAAATCGCCGTGGTTCACAATACATTTAGCGAAATCCCGCCAGAAATGGTAATGTAACTGACTGTTGGGCGTTTACATTACCAATTACACGTACCTGAGGTACACTATTGTAAATGCTGTTGCAATCGATGGCTCTCTTATATGGTTAGTAAAGTGCCGTCCTTGTGTCTTCTACACTTCATCCACAAAATCTGCTATCAACACCCTTTCATAGTTTGTTGCATACAACTCCAGGTCGTGAAACATTTAGCTAGCCAATCAACTTTCGTCCTGTGATCTCCCGTAAATACTAGACATTTGTCAAGGAAATGTAATCTTTGGTATATATCACGGCCCTGTTTGCAGATCCGACAGCTCTCGTTGGGTGGGGCAATTTGAATATCAAACAGTATATATATATATTACACATACTTTTCAAGAAAAAGCCGCTGAAATGGGGTGAACAATTACAATTCATATTCCTTCTAAATCAATAGCTTAGTCCTACACTTAATTTTTATTTATTTATTTATTTATTTATTTTATTATTTTTCCTATCAAGATTGGCCATGTATATATTTATATTAAGTAAATATCCTGACTCTCCGGTTTCTGCCTTTGAATACTTTTTGATTGACCTTCTTTTTTTCAATTTCTCTTACCACAGACGAGGTTTATCATATTGATAAAAGTTGAGAATATACTCAGGGGTGTAGCCATGGGGGGATGGGGGGAGGCTCCCTCCAAAGTAACTCGGAGTTGGTAAAATTCAAAGCGACTTCGTAAAATCTAGGTGAGTTGTGAAAATTTGTAATTTTTTTTTTTTTTTGGAAAATTAAGGGGAGTTGTCAAAATTGAGGCAACTTGGCAAATCTAAGGCAGTTTGGAAAATGGAGAGAAGACAAAATTTAGAACAGTTAACAAAATTCGAAGCCACATAGTAAAATACAGGTAGAGTTGGCAAAATCTTAGGGAATTGGCAAAATTCGGAGTGACTTGACAAAACCTTGGGAGTTGACAAAAATCGGAGTGACTTGGCAAAATCGTGGGGAGTTGGCAAAATTCAGGTGAGATGTGAAAATTTGGATTTTTTTCTCTAAAATTTTGGCGAGTTGGCAAAATCTAAGAGTTGGCAAAATCTAGGGGCAGTTGGCAAAAACTACGGGCAGTTTGAAAAACTAGGGACAAATTTCGAAAATCTAGGGACAAATTTCGAAAATCTAGGGAACAAGAGCAAAATTCGGAGTGACTTGGCAAAATCGTGGGGAGTTGACAAAATTCAGGTGAGATGTGAAAATTTGGATTTTTTTCTCTAAAATTATGACGAGTTGGCAAAATCTAAGAGTTGGCAAAATCTAAGAGTTGGCAAAATCTAAGAGTTGGCAAAATCTAAGAGTTGGCAAAATCTAAGAGTTGGCAAAATCTAGGGGCAGTTGGCAAAAACTACGGGCAGTTTGAAAAACTAGGGACAAATTTCGAAAATCTAGGGAACAAGAGCAAAATTCGGAGTGACTTGACAAAATCGTGGGGAGTTGACAAAATTCAGGTGAGATGTAAAAATTGAATCTTTTTTCTGTAAAATTATGGCGAGTTGGCCAAATTTAAGAGAGTTGGCAAAACTTAGGGAGTTGGCAAAATCTAGGGGCAGTTGGCAAAGTCTAGGAATAGTTGGAAAAACTAGGGGGAGTTGGCAAAATCGTGGAGAATTGACCAAATTCAGGTGAGATGTAAAAATTGGAATCTTTTTTTCTGTAAAAAAACTTCGGCAAAACCGAGGCAACTTCGCAATATCTAGGAGAGTTGGCAAAATTCAGAGTGACTTTGCAAAAATCAGGTGTGATGTAAAATTGGGATTTTTTTTCTGTAAAATTGTGGCGAGATGGCAAAATCGAGGAAACTTGGCAAAGTCTAGGACAGTTGGCAAAATTCGAGTCCACTTGGTAAAATACGGGCGATTTGTGAAAATTGGGATTGTTTTTGTGAAATTAAGGAGAGTTGACAAAATCGAGAAAACTTGGCCAAATCTAGGGAAGTTGGCAAAACTGGAAACCACTTGGTAAAGTATAGGTGAGTTGTGAAAATTAGGATTGGTTTTGTGAAATTAAGGAGAGTTGGAAAAACCAAGAACTCTTGGCAAAATCTAGGGAAGTTGGGAAAATTCGAAGCCACTTGGTAAAATACAGGGGATTTGGCAAAATTCGAAGCCACTTGGTAAAATACAGGGGAGTTGGCAAAATTCGAAGCCACTTGGTAAAATACAGGGGAGTTGTGAAAATTGTGCCTTTCTTGTGCAATTAAAGAGAGTTGATAAAATTCGAAGTGACTTGGCAAATTCAGGGAAGATGTAAAAATTGCGATTTTTTCTGCAAACTTACGGCGAGTTGTGAAAATCTAGAGTAGTGACAAAATTCGAATCTACTTGGTAAAAATAGGCGAGTTGTAAAAACTGATATTTATTTTGTGAAATTAAGGAGTGTTGAACAAATTGAGGAAATTTTACAAAATGTAGGACAGTTGGTAAAATTCGAATCCACTTGGAAAATGCGGGCGAGTTGTTGGGATTGGGTTTGTGAAATTCAGGATATTTGTCTAAAATCGAGAAAACTTGGCAAAATCTTGTGGAGTTTGAAAAGTCTGAAATGATTTGGCAAATTTAGGAGAGTTGTAAAGATTGGGATTAGTTCCGTGAAATTAAAGAGAGTTGTCCAAATCAAGGGAAAATTCACACTGACTTGCTACAATTCAGACGAGATGTAAATATTGGAATTCTTTCTGTGAAATTATGGCTATTTAGCAAAATTGAAAGTCAAATGGCAAAATGCGGGAAAGTTGTCAAATGTGAAATTGCCCCCCCCCCCCCCGAGCGAAAATGTAAGTTTGCTCAGTTTTAGGAAATTTGAATTCCGAGTTGGAAAATTTTTGACTTCTTCCCCCCAACCATAGTCCTTGTCCTTCGCTACGCCTCTGAAGATTTCTACCTTTCAGGATCTTCAAAATTTATCTTCTTCTGATGCTTTAACTTTGCTACCCAAATGAGGCTTAAATCACACACAAACCCAGACACATAATTAACCTTCTGGAATGGATTCTTTCTAATGCCCATAATTGATGCATTGTCTGTCACAAATCATCGCTAGAAAAGCACAAATTGAATTGCAGATATATCCGGACATTTGTAGGAAATAGTTAAAACGCTTATTTTCTTACTATGCTTCATTTTAATATGATGCATCACGTATAGAAACATAAATTAGTTCTATTATAACAGGAGTTAGCTTATATCTCTTTTCATAAATAATGAATGTAAAATGCCATTTTTTAGTCATTATTCTTGGATTGAAATACTATTATTAAGGTCATCATAATACTACGGTATTTATCAGTATTACTTGTTACTGAAATATCTCTTATCCAGTACGCATGTGGTCTGAATCATTGAAACTAGCAACTAGTAACTAAATCCAGTTTTAACGCAAAATTTTACATATCACTAAGTGGCAGGCCTGTAATTATAAAATAATCAAGATGGGGGGAGGGGAAGACTGATTTTCCAATGCAATATAAAAATTTTCCCTCCTTTTTATACGTTTTAAAAAATTTCTTCAAAAATGCATGAAATGTAAATACGTTTAATCGTTTTGTGTCTCTATAACCCTTAATAACATTCTGAATGTGTGTGAAAAAAAAGTGTTCATTTTGAAAGTGTGTGTGAAAGTGTGTGTGTGTGTGTGGGGGGGGGGGGGTTTGGCAAGATAAGATAGCCGATGCTATAAGCGTATCAGTAATCACAAAAGTGAAACTGTATAAAAGAAAATAATTTTCAAATACAGTATATCTAATGATTAAGAATATGAAATAAAAGCATCATATAAAAGTTTTAGGAAGTCTTTTAGTCTAGTCGATTGTTCTCATGCGATGTACCGATCTACATAGTTCAACATTACAGATATTCATTTATATTTATTTCAAAAGAGTTATGTACCGAAAAGCAAAATAATTGATACAGCTGTTCTAGAGATTAGAGATATTGTTAGTCAGTTAGTCAGTTTATTATACTACACTACAGAAAAAAAATTGCACCACCTGGAAGGATTAATGCCATTTGACTGAAACACAAGCAGCTGTTAGCATATACTGAGATGTGCGATTGATTATATTATCGAAAAAAATATGGAAAATGTCCACTTTACCTACCCGGTAAAGTGGTATAATTAGTATGATGTTGAACAGCCCCGCGCAGCAATGCATTCATGAACACGGCGGAGAAGTCTATCATACAACTCTATAATGTTCTCTTGAGAGATAGAACACCAAATAGCGCGAAGTGTATTATGTATATTCTTAATATTTCATAATATTCAGAATTCATTTCAGAATTCCATTTCAGCAACAGTGGTTGGCGCACTTCTTGGGTGTTGTTGGAGCTGTCGGCACATCATGTACCAGACTTGTTGAATAGGTGAAAGGTCCGGCAAAGCGTGCTGGCCATGGCAGTACCTGAACGTTTTGCTCGTATAGATACTGCAGACTAATACGGGCTGTTTGAGGATTGGCTTTAGCTTGCTGGTAAAAGGTTCCATGCTGCTGAACAAATGGGACATCCACTGGCTGCAAAATGTTGGAAACATATCGTTAGATAGTTAGTGATCCCTTTATGATGACCAGTTTTGACCGAGATGTCCGACTAATGGCACCTCACACCAAGACACCAGGTGCTGGAGCTGTGTGACGATTTCACATGCACTGGGTGGCGTTTCTTTCTCCTGGATCACTGCAAACACGTTGTCTACCGTCGTGCTGACCAAGACAAAAACGAGATTCGTCACTAAACACCACGGTGGTGCTGGGATTGCGGCCAACAAGGTTGGCCTCATCTCTGTACGACAAGCCAGCTTACCTAAGACCGATGATTCTTCCATACTCAAAGTCTGTTAACTGTGGAACGGCTGTCGACGTCTCGTAAGGGCATCTTTAGCGGTTTAGAACAATTTCCACAACGTTTTGTCAACCAGGGAGCTTTGGGTGTTTTTATCTGTGTTTAACTGCTCTGCACCTGTTACGTCAGCTCGCGCCGGTCCAATCGTTTGGATCGTCCTGCAAACCTAATCATTTCCATGCATTTCCATATACTAACGACTCACTAAATTTCGTCACGTTTGAATAACTTCTAGCATATGTTGCATTTTTTATTTCCTGTAGTGTAATAAGTTTACAAATAGCATATTTTGCAATATTCAAATTAACCCAAGAGCATCTAAGCTCATGTAGGTTAACATTTAAATTATTTAAGTAAGGGAAAAAAGAACCGCCCCCAACAAAAAAAAATTGCACAAAGGCCTAAAAGTCAAATAAAATAAGATACTTTCTTTTTTATTGATAAACAACTTTCTAATAAAGGTAACACAGTAAATGAAACACACTTTTACTTATGACATTCAGAACGTTGAAATCTCTGAGGTGAAATTCTATTCTTTTGATTTCGTCTGTGACTCGCGACAAGAGGAGTTTGCAGAAGGTGACGACGGAATCACTTGGATGATTATTTGAAGGAGAATGAAATAAAGCTGTCCCGTGGATGAGTGGTGAGCGCGCTTGGCTACTGATCTAAGGGACATGCGTTCGATCCCCGGTTAAGTCATGGACGTTTGTGTTATTTTTTCTACTGAGGTCCACATTCTCTCAGACCTTCTGCTGCGGCGTATAAACCTTCTGTCAGACCTCTGTAGCAAGCAAATGCTTGGCGGATATTTATTTTATTATGAAATAAGAATGAATATATCTCTGGTGGCCAGAAAACAAAAATGCAGTGGGGAGGAAAAGCAGATATTCTGAATGCTTTCGAAATCTATCAAAGATTCATTTAGCACATGACAATGGCGATCTGGCTCAAAGAACCCTAACTTCTAACTAGTTAACTGCCGAGTGCGAGCCTGGAGCAATAAAACAGAGTCAACCCCCTCCCCCTCCGTTATAACGGATTCTTCTATATCTGTTTCTGTCTTCAACTAAAATTATGGACTTAGCAGTAAACGATACCGACTTCCATTTTTCTTGAGTTCATGACATGGTTACCTACTCAAATTTGAATTCTCCTACCTGCGACATGAGGTGATTGTGGTGAGGGAACACATATAAATGATTGTCTTGTATAAAAGCATTTTTGTGAAGCCTTCTTCGTTTGCTAGATTCGGATATCAACTTTAGCGTTATGCACCAATCCCCTGTGATGATGCATAGAACCGGCCAGGCCTGGCACCTAATGTCCGACCCCGCCTTCTCGTGGTGCAGACCGTTAGTACCTTTAAAAAGAGATACCCTCTTGTGGAAGTGAACGGAAGGGGAGAGCTGCCAGATTAGTGTGGCCTACTGATCTGGACAACTATGGCTACTTTTCTTTTTTTCTACCCTGCTGAGGAGTGGTTAACCACACAGGGTCCTGGTGCTAACCATATAAACCCACTGAACTGGACAGATATATGGCTCTGAGCTTGATTATGGATCCTGATTTTGCTGCACTGGTGGGTTCTGTGGAGAGAAAAACTTCCGCTGTGTTTTCTGTTTGTTTGTGGGTTGACAGCACCAAGTGAACAGATTCACAGGATATGTTTTTCAGCTGGTGGATAATCCTGAGCAGAGGTCATCGCAGGCACCTGAACACTTTGCTTCTATTGGCATCGTCAAATTCTACATTGGAGGAAGTCTTCCAGTGTAGATGGCTTCAGCCTTTAATGGTGGGGGAACGTGTCTTTGCCCCATGTCTGCGATTAGGGGGCTGTTTGATATTGTCAGCATTCCCTCTCTCAATAAACATAGTTTCTTTAAACATCCCACTAACTATTTTCTCTCCGTAGGTAGTTGGAATGTGAGGATTCTGCACAGAGCTTTTTCTCTTGATGTCATCACACAAGAATTCCACAGTTATAATTTTGATATTCTCGGCTTGCAAGAGACCAGATGGACAGATAAAGGTCAGATTCTTAAAATAATCTTAAATTTCTCTTTTCAGGGAGGGAACACAATAAACATCACCAAGGCGTGGATCAGCTTCTCAGCAGACACGCTAGTGATGCTCTTCTAGGATATGAGTGCATTAATGAAAGGTTTCTTACAGCAAAATTTCAGACAAGCGTTAAAGACTTGAATGTTATCTTCTGTTATGCCCCCACTGAGGATGCCGATGAGGATGAGAAGGATAGGTTTTATGAACAACTTCAGGATATTTTAAATTCTGTCAAGAAAGGAGATATTACCCTTGTTCTAGGTGACTACAATGCCAAAGTTGGTACTGACTCTGACCTTTGGGGAGGAGTAATAGGCCCTTGGTATTGATAACTGCAATGGCAATGGGCAATTTCTCCTACAGGTAAGTAAACTCAATGGTTTCAGAATAACTAACACTTATTACAAACACCGCGACATACATAAGTACACATGGGTTTCACCTGATGGGCTGCATAAGAATATGATTGATTACATATTAATTAACAGCAAATGGGCTAGTTCTGTTAGGAATACCAGGGCATATAGTAGCTTGGTTATTGATTATGTTATGCGAAATTCACTTCAAGGGAAAGATTTTCGCCTTAAATGGACTGGAGATACGAAAATTTCTAATCTAGATTATGCTGATGATTTAGCCCTTTTGGCAAAT
Source organism: Ryuthela nishihirai (assembly GCA_038380435.1). Classification (NCBI taxonomy): domain Eukaryota; kingdom Metazoa; phylum Arthropoda; class Arachnida; order Araneae; family Heptathelidae; genus Ryuthela; species Ryuthela nishihirai. The sequence continues at coordinate 15,021,292 of JAWZYU010000001.1, read as the reverse complement.
AATGTTGATGAGATGAACTCTTTCATTCGAGCTGTTGATGAGACTGGTAGTAGAGTAGGTTTGGTTATAAACAGAGAGAAAACTAGTGATGAAAATTGGTCAGGCAGGCTGTGATTCAGTTAATCTGAATGGTTGCAGTCTTCAGCAGGTGTCACAGTTTAATTATCTTGGGAGCTATGTAACAGATAATGGTGATGTGCAGCATGAGATTAACAGACGAATAGGGATTGCTACCGGGACTTTTAAGAATTTATGGAGAGTGTGGAGAAATAGTCGTATACACCTAAAGACTAAAATTAGACTGTATAATAGTTTGGTTCTTTCTAGGGTTAGTTATGATAGTGAAACGTGGACACTTTGTAAACAAGATAACAGGAAACTAGATGCTTTTGATTCCAGATGCTTACGCAGTATCTTGGGCATTAGGTGGTTCAACTTTGTAACTAATGATGAGGTTAGGCAAAGGAGTTTGCAACCTGCTTTAAGCAGCATTTTGTGCAGAGAGAGACTCCGTTGGTTTGGCCATGTTGGCCGTATGAATAATTATAGATATGAACAGTGTGCCTAAAGGCCTCAGAAAGAAGGGGAGACCTAGGATGCTGTGGGCAGACAATGTCAAACAGGACCTTGTTAGAATTGGTGTGCAGTGGCCAGATGCAGTAGATGTAGCTCAGGATAGACTTGCTTGGAGAACTAAATTGCACGGTCTGGTTGGACCTCCGTAGCCCATGGCTGCTTGAGGATGATGATGATGATGATATTAGCAATGACAAATTGACATTTAGCTGCAGAATGTCGCAATTCCTGAGACGTTTACTTGATCTTCATCTGTACTACGGTTAATTAACTATTCCTGTACTTCGGAAAGTGTAGACGAAGATTTGGGCAAGAGAATGACCTACATTAAAATACCTGATTCTATTTCCCTGAGACTAAGCAACCTTAAATTTCCCACTCACCTGTGCAATAATTCAGTTAGGATTTTTGGTACATTAGTTAGAAAATAGAAAATAAATTTTTCTTGTTAAATAATTACTGCACCATCTTTCCAGGCGAGAAACGTTACCAGCGTTGAGGTTTATCTCCGCTCTCCTCTTCCCTATCTCGGTGAGATAAGGTGCTTCTACGTCAATTCATCTCTGTCAATTAATCGCAAATCAATGCATCGGGGTCAATTCATCGCAGCATCAGTTCACCTTAGTGTCAAATCATCTCAGCATCAGTTCATCTTAGTATGAATTCATCACATCAGTTCATCGCAGTCAGAGAGATACGATTTTATTAACTTTCTACATCTGTCCTTATATGAAATGTTTAGAAACAATTATTCTTGACTTTGAGAGGTAAGACATACGTTATATGAATTTCTCTCACAAATAAATTATAACTTAAATAACAGAAACAAGTACAATTTCAAACCACTAAAAATGCATTTTAAAAATTAACATAAATAATTATTATTTTTGTGATATTAAGCAATTATGAATGTCTTTTATAAAATATAATTTATTGTTAAATATTCCAGCTTCTGTCGCTCTTTGCTGAATGAATAATGCTGCGATAAATTGATGTCGCGCTGATTTGACGGGACAGCAGATAAGGGACACCAATGCTCTTGTAAAGACCTCTGTCCTTGGAATGTGACGTTAAACTATGGCCTCGTGTGCACAAGATTCATAAACTGTAAACGTTAATGAACACTCTGAATGGGCTTGACGGAAATCCCTCCAGCGTGACATCCCATGTTTCCTAACAGCTGTTCAGAGGCTACCGCCCTTCCTCTACCCAACTCCGAGCCTTCAGGGCCCTCGTGACCTGAACATTTAACTAATTTGGTGCACAAAAGTTCCGCTCTCAGTTAAAGCAGCAGAGAGTACAATATCGAAATTCCTAAATTAGGTCACGAAATTAATTGTACGTAATAAGAATGTTTATTAGTTTATCTGGGAATGGAATCTGCCTTCCACTCCCAGATTCCTATTGATACTGATACACGACTATTGAGATATCCAATGACTAGTTCAATTCCAGACAACAAGGACTATAAATCTTTAATTCTAAGATCGGCAGTCACTCATGGAGCCGTCTATCGATAAGGAATAGGACTGAAAAACTGCACACAGAAGATGTTAAAGTGCACCACTAGTGTTCCTTGATTAAAAGACATTAACCATCATTTATTATTCTTGAATTCTCACCGATAACCCCGTTTCAGCGAGTTTGACTATAAAAATAAATAATTGTAAAATTCTCTGTCGACAGTTCCGGAACAACAGATGACACACACAGGGCAGGGACCACTCAGAGGAGGGTTCCGGACCCCTTTCCCCTTAAATCCTGTCGTCTTAATCTTTCATGTTTGGAATATTTCATGTGGAATATTTTAGCTATTGGGAAACCCTACTTAAGTGTTATTCTCAGATCCCCCCCCCCCACAGAAGCTAAATCTCGGAGCCGCCCCGAAACTGAATTCTTCGACCCCCAATCAAAATAAAATTCTCACCCCCCACTGAATTCTGGGTACGTGCCTGACCACGAACGACTGAAGATCGTGGAATTAAAGTCTATAGTTCCAGTTAGCTATAATTGAGCCAGCATATGATAGCTGAGTGTCAGATCACGTGGAATATTGTTATTAGGAAGTTATGGGTTCGGATCCTACTCATAGCGAAACAAAATATTTTCGGCTAGCTCTATAAGTATATATGATAACAGAATATTACCTATGCTTTATTTCTTGAAATTGCAAATATCATGAGGTTCTACGTCTAGATAATTTCAAATATTTAAGGTTTCATAGAGAGTCATCATATAAACAAGATTCATAGATTCATATACACTCAGAAAATCGCTACACAGATCCATTATTGGGCATAAAAGTTGACTATAGTTTGTGGACTCAGGATATCAGGTTTAGAAAGCAATACGAAACCTCTTTCGAAACTATCCTACATAGAATTGAAAAATCACAAAACTCGACTGAAAAAATTATTCTTCTTCACCTAAAGGTTCAATTTACTTAATTCCAAAATTTCTTAATCCTATTAAAAAACCTAAATTAATCCTAAATTTAAGATATCCTTTTCATAAATATATCATAGTTATTAGCAACTACTTTGAAAAGGTTTATAAAATTAAACTACACCTGAGAAATACACCAGAAGATATAAAGTTATTATCACCGAAATTAATTATCAGTAAATGCTTGACGGGCTGTGGAATTTCATTAATTCTCAATCAGCGTTTTTGAGAAATTTTATCACTAAAGGAATATGAAGAAATTCAGAAAATGTGCAAATATTCATTGCTGCTAAATATTTTATTCTAATTATTAGATATCATAACTGAAGCATTTTAAAATCCTTAAATTTTAATTGATTTCACAAATATTTCCCTGATTTTAAGTTATTCTCGCACAGATTAAATTTTAGCTTTGAGGGAAAACGTTATTCTGCATTTAACACATTTTTGTAGAATCAAACTTATTTCTTTAATCAATATTTTTGAAACTTGTTATTGCTGATTGTTATCAGATTTAAAACTTTTATCTTTGCAAATCTCAGATCAGCAATTAGTCCAGTCTTTCGAGAATGTTACTCACGATGTAGTATCTCTTTCTTATCAGCTGAGGAAAGCTTTAGAAGGGCATTTCAAAGTAATTAAGAGTGCACGTGATATTTCAAAAGTAAACGAAATTTGGTAGTAACAGAAGAAAAAAAAAATAATCAAATCTACAGGACTTCGTTGAAATCCTTCCTTTGCTAGCTTCACGAGAGATTCTGTTATGTCTCTTTCATTTTCTATCCAATGGGATCGTGTGGATAAAGGATGGAAAGGATTTGTTACTGCAATCCTTCTCAACAGAAGAAAAAAAAATCAAATCTACAGGACTTCGTTGAAATCCTTCCTTTGCTAGCTTCACGAGAGATTCTGTTATGTCTCTTTCATTTTCTATCCAATGGGATCGTGTGGATAAAGGATGGAAAGGATTTGTTACTGCAATCCTTCTCAACAGAAGAAAAAAAAATCAAATCTACAGGACTTCGTTGAAATCCTTCCTTTGCTAGCTTCACGAGAGATTCTGTTATGTCTCTTTCATTTTCTATCCAATGGGATCGTGTGGATAAAGGATGGAAAGGATTTGTTACTGCAATCCTTCTCAACAGAAGAAAAAAAATCAAATCTACAGGACTTCGTTGAAATCCTTCCTTTGCTAGTTTCACGAGAGATTCTGTTATGTCTCTTTCATTTTCTATCCAATGGAATCGTGTGGATAAAGGATGGAAAGGATTTGTTACTGCAATCCTTCTCAACAGAAGAAAAAAAATCAAATCTACAGGACTTCGTTGAAATCCTTCCTTTGCTAGCTTCACGAGAGATTCTGTTATGTCTCTTTCATTTTCTATCCAATGGGATCGTGTGGATAAAGGATGGAAAGGATTTGTTACTGCAATCCTTCTCAACAGAAGAAAAAAAAATCAAATCTACAGGACTTCGTTGAAATCCTTCCTTTGCTAGCTTCACGAGAGATTCTGTTATGTCTCTTTCATTTTCTATCCAATGGGATCGTGTGGATAAAGGATGGAAAGGATTTGTTACTGCAATCCTTCTCAACAGAAGAAAAAAAAATCAAATCTACAGGACTTCGTTGAAATCCTTCCTTTGCTAGCTTCACGAGAGATTCTGTTATGTCTCTTTCATTTTCTATCCAATGGGATCGTGTGGATAAAGGATGGAAAGGATTTGTTACTGCAATCCTTCTCAACAGAAGAAAAAAAATCAAATCTACAGGACTTCGTTGAAATCCTTCCTTTGCTTCCTTCACGAGAGATTCTGTTATGTATCTTTCATTTTCTATCCAATGGGATCGTGTGGATAAAGGATGGAAAGGATTTGTTACTGCAGACATCGACTTTACAGTCCGTCTCCCAATTTGTTCGTCTCCGTACGCTTCTATTTCACTCTCTGATTAATGCTTCGGAATACCGATTGAAAAGAGCAGTTTCATTATCCCTTCACGACTTTGGTTCATCCTTGACTGGCGCAATTCATCTTTTCTCTGAGTTTAAAATAGCCTTCGCTGCTTTTTGTTGACATTTTGATATACCATTGTTTCGAGAAAAGTTAATTATTCCTAAAGTTAGTCCCAACTCGGATCATGATCGTTATGTGAGTTACTTCATTTATGCCTTCTGGTAGAACATAGGAAACATAAACAACAAAATGTAATTGAGTGTGATTTTTTCTTTTAAATAACATTGAGTTTATTTACAAAGACTACGGAGAAATATTAAATTAAAAATTTGCTCCGTTCTGAACAGCCTAAATAAATGTAGAATATGATTTTGCAATGCAAATTAATTGAAAAGAGTCGGCAATAACACGCCAACGTGATTCGGAATTTCTTTTTAGTCTTTATGAAAAGTATGGCTTAAATGAAATCAGAACATACAAAGATATGACGCTGCAAGGTTATAATTACAATTCATTACAACCATTTCAATTTATTTACATTTGTTTTATAATTCACTTTGTCTCTTTAATTTTGATCATCGTGAGCTTCAATCTTCACTTTTTTTTGTTTTTATTTTTGTAATTTTTTTTTGTTGATTTGTACGGTTTTATTGTTTGTGGTGCATAAGTGTAATTATTTCGAGGTTTTATTTTTGTAAGATATAGTTTTCATTTTAATTTTAAATCATCGTGAACTTCAGTCAGTTTATAAAAAAGCTGCAGTCCATATTTTCTCTTTTGAGGCCTAGTCATCTTCAATTTCAGTTTTTCTTACTTATGATTTAACTATGTGGGCTTCAGTCAATAAAAACTTTAGTTCGTGTTTCTTCTTCTTCTTCTTTTTATTTCTTTGATGTTTGTAGAGGCAAAGGTAGCTCAGTCGGTAGCGCGCCAGGCTCGTAATCTGCAGTTCCCAGGTTCGAGTCCCAGCTGAGTCAGCGTTGAGATTTATCTCCATAAAATTCCCCGCCCTGCCCACGGTCAGTAGAGAACACCGATGGTCTTGGTATAGTCCGTCGGGTGGGACGTTAAGCTGTGGTCCCATGTGCAGGAGAGCCATACCCTGTGCACATTAAAGAACACGCTTGATGGCCTTGACGGGAGTCTCCCAATTGTCTCCCAACAGCTGTTCCAGTGGGTCCCCTCCCCCAACGTTCTCTGAGCCTTCGGAGTCCTTGTGACCTGGCCATTTATCCCGTGGTGTGCAAAAAAGTGCCGCTCAGAGGTAAAAAAAATCAAATCCCATTCTCAGTGATGTGCCATATTAATCGACTGTTTACCATGATGGAGAAGCATACTCCAATAATTTGGAAACATCGGAGTACTTGTGAAGATATCATGTTAGGAATTGCACCTGGTAATATTTCATGATTTTAGCAGTTCCTCATTGAGCAAGACATCTAGTAATAGATGAATAATTCACCTTGTTTGTGTTATTGGTGACTGCTTCATAATGCTTCAATTTGCATTTTTCTCTCTTAAAATTTGATTACCATAAGAATCAGTTAGCTTTCAAAAGGTTTCAGTTGCTGGTTTATTTTCCATGAGATATTTTCTTGGAACATGCAACTCACCTTCATTATGTATTGAATTTCAAAGTTTAAAATCGCCTTTTGCATTTGTTCATGTTTGAATGTTGTTTGCAACTATCATATTGGCTCGTGCAATGGTCGCATCTAGTCTTCGAGCGAAAGGTTAGGCTGTTTTAACCGAGGATTGAAGGTATTCCAATTAATTGATTACGAGATCACTATATTGCTTAATTAAGTATAAAATAATAATAATAATAACTTAGCATAACATAATGTTTACTACCATTGAATACTATTGCTACATACACATATATTCTACACTGCTCACAAAAATTAGGTAATATTTCTTCGCTTCATATTCATTTTGAAATATCCCCTAATTTTTGTGAGCAGTATATTACAAAATATTACCCAGTAGGCATACATATTATCTTGTTATCTTTATTCGCAAATTGTTCTGCTTCCAACTGAAAATATTAGAATAATGAAGGTATCCCATTTCAGAAAAATCTTATCTGAAACGAAGATGAGTAACAGGGTCAGATCTAGGGAGGGGTGGAAGTGCGAAGAAGGCATCCCTAACCTTCAGAATTTTAAAAATTGCGAGTTTATCATCTCGAGTTCGAGTCTTGGGTTCAGCAGCGGCATCTATCGTTGCCGCTGCGCAACCCAAGCGGCAACGAATTAATTTTTTTTCTGCTAGTTTATCTGTATTTTCATTATCCTAAATTCCTGTATTTATCTGAATATTTTGGTGAACACATAAGGATTTATGTGTTATTTCTCAACAGCAATTCCCTATTTAAAAGTCCTATGAATAAAGTGTGAATGAATGTTTATAGGCACCTTTTTGATCGCCAACAGGAAGGTGTACAGCAGGACTTCGATTATTTCCAAAAGGAAAAACAGAAGATCACTATGACACTGATCCCTGACAATTTGGAGGAGAAAAGAATGACTTAGTGCTGTCTTCCAAATACATTTAATTTCAAAGCCATTTGGTTTTGGTTCCAATTTTAGGATTTTTTATTCTAATTATAACTTTCAGCATTGATGCACCAAATTAAAATGAACACAGTTTGCTGAGCCAATTCGAAATGCTAAAAAATATAAAAACATTAATAAAATTAAAAAATACCTATCTTCTCATATGATCCTAAAAAGTTCAAAATAAACCTAAAGCCTATCGATGATGCAATCAGTCACTGAGTTCGTATTTACTTCAAAGGAAGATAGGGAGACGATTTGCCTACTCAACAAGATTGAAGGCCTCCTATGTATCTTCCTTTGAAGTGAATACGAACTCACGGACTGATTGCCCCAACGATATGCTTAAGATTTATTTTATATTTTTAGGCCCTATAGGGAGATAGGTATTTTTTAAATTTTTAAATTTATTGATATATTTTTTCACTAAAAACATCTACCTTCAATAACTCTCATTTGATATATGACTCATAAACATCGACCACATTTCCCCCCCCCCTCCCTGTTGGGAGTAATGTGTGAGGTAACCCATGACATCGGAGACATCACAAGCTTTAATTTGAGATATGACTCGTTGAAGGCTAAACTCGGGAAAATACACCGCCCCCATTTTATCGGGGGAAAGGGGCGAATAGTGCGGGCAAAAGTCAAAATAGTTTACGACGGTCGTTATACATCGAAGAGCCAAAACATTATGACCAATGCGTCTTTATGCAAATCGAAGTAACAGCAAGTAAACGACGGCGCATGTAAAAGTCATGAAACGGTATAAATAACACCTGATACTGAGCTCTGTTAATCAGTGTTATCCTTCTTCTCTTTCACATGGGAAAGGCAGCGGACTTAAGTGAGTTTCACAATAGGCCAAATTGTAATGGCCGGATGACTGGGTTAGAGCATTTCCAAGACGGCAAGTCTTGTGGGATGATCAAAGTCAGCAGTGGTTAGTACCTTTAAAAAGTGGTCCGAGGTGGGAAATATCAGAACCGCCGGCAAGGTGAGGATCGACCATGGCTCATCGATGCTAGAGGTGAGAGAAGGCTACCCCATATGGTGCCAACAGAAGGGATACTGTGGCCCGTAATTTGAATGCTGGTGACGGGAGGAATATGTCACAACACACAGTATATCGAACCCTGCTGAAAATGGGGCTGCGTAGTCTCATGGCCACTCCGAATGCCCATGCTAACCTCTGTCACCTTGTTCGCCTACAATGGGCATGCGAGCATCAAAACTGAGCCATGAATGATTGGAAGAAGGCCGTCTGGTCGAATGAATCTTGTTTCCTCTTGCATCATGTGGACGGCCGTGTGTGTGCATCGTTTACCTGGGAAAGTGTTGGCACCAAGATGAACTGTGGGATGTAAACAAACTGGTGGAGGAAGTGTATAGAGGAAGTGTAATGCATTGGACAATGTTCTGCAGGGAAATCCTGGGTCCAGTCATTCATGTGCAGGAAACTATGACATTTAACATTAAACACTATGTTAAACGTTACACACTACGTTAACACACCATTTAACACTATTAACATCTAATAAACATCATTACAGACCAGGTACAACATCCTTTCATGGCAACAATTATTCATCTAGCAGTGCCTTCTTTCAGCAGGATAATGTGACATGCCATACTGTCTGGATGGTTCGAGAATGGTTCGCGGAACATGAGAGAAGACTTTCAGGTATTGCCCTGGTCTCCAAATTGCCCAGATATCAATCCAATCGAGCATCTGTGGTTTGCTTAGAACAGTATATCCAATCTGCAGCGGCTCAACCACAAAACTTACAAGAGTTAAAGTATCTACTGATAACGTGCTGGTACCAAATACCACAAGACACCTTTAGAAAATACCAAATACCACAGACACCTTTATAAATCTTGTAGCGTCCCTGTCTCCCCGGGGTAGAACTGTTTTGGCGGCACGTGGAGGACCAATATGATATTAGGCAGGTAGTCATAATGTTTTGTCTGTTCGGTATATGAGCTTTCGTTTGACACCTAACCCGTAACTGTAGGCCCTCGCGTTCGGAAGATATAGTAAAACGACTTTCACATTTCCCGTTTTTTAGGAGAGAAGAAAGCGTAGGGGTTAGTATTTTTACATCCTATGACACTCCTCGTGTCACAAGCTTTCATTTGACGTATAGCTTGTTACTTTCTGCCCTCGCATGCAAAAGATATAGGGGGACAATCAAACCTCCCTTATTTAGGGAGGAAGAAAGCATAGGGGTCAATGTTTCGTAACCTACGATATTCCCCTCGTCAGAAGCTTTCATTTGACCGTATAGCTTGTTACTTACGGCATTTGCATTCTGGAGATAGTGAGGAAGAATAGTTTTCATAGTTTCCCTCTTTTAAGGGGGAAGAAAACATGGTGGGTCAACGTTTTTATAGCCTATGACACTCTCCGCGTCACAAGCTTTCGTTTGACATATAAATCATTAGGTTTCTCTATCGCGTTCGAAGGATATGGTGAAACAACGTTTTGTCAAATTCACAAACCGACAAACCGACAAACAAACCGAAAGACAAACTGACCAGCCGACAAATGTCAAAGCCAAAAGCAATTGGAAGATAGGTAAAAAATGGTAACAATGCACATTTTCAACCTGTCAAAATGAAAATGGCCATGTCACATATCTAAACAGGCCAACAATTTGATTTGAGTCCATTGTAAATTAAAATATCACATTTGTTTTAGACAACAACTCATTCTTGGTACAATATCGAGTTCTTTAGAATTTTGAAAGTAATATTTTAGCATGAAGTTTTTTTAAAAAGGAGGATTGCAGATTATTACTTGAAATATACGGAACAATCTAAACTGTTCTCTTTCAAAAGAAAGTGTTATTTTATTTTTCTTGCTACTAATTGCAGAGCAACGTAAAAATCTGCTAATTAACACAGAAAAAAAAGCGCTGTACCAAATCTTTTCATTCGCTAAGCACTCTTGACTACAGAGAAATTTATCTGCATATCTGTTTTGACTTTCTCTCATGTAACACAACGGTTTTCTTTCGCAATACTAATATTATTTCTAACTGGTTAAATAGAATATCAGTTAATCAGTTTCATAGAAATCTGTCTAGAAAATAAAGAAATAATCTCTTATTGGGCTCATTGCACCTAATTAATAGCATAAAACTAACATAAAAATTACCATAAAAAATAAAGGCGACATATGATTTTCATTTATAATGTCTACTTTAATACGAAGGCGCATCAAAATATAAGTTGTATTCTTGAATACCTAACAAACAGCAAAGTATATGAGAACGGAAAATATATTAGGGTGAAGATACATCCTGAATCTACCTCTCCACATAGTTGATGTAAGTACTTAGATATAGGGAATAGGTAATAGATATAGGGAAACAATAACTTTCACGTTTCCTTTTTTTAGGGGGGAAGAAAAGACGGGGGTCAATTTTTCGTAGCCTACGACATTCTCCTCGTCAGTATCTTTCATTCGAAGTATAACTTGTTACCTTCGGCCTTCGTGTTCTGGAGATATAGCTAAACAACTGTTTTCATATTTTTCCTTTTTTAAGGGGGAAGAAAACATGGGGGTAAACTTTTTTATAACCTATGACACTCCCCGCGTCACAAGTTTTCATTTGACACATTAATCATTAAATTTCTTCCGAAACGTCCGACTTTTCTTCCGAATTCCGAACGTGTGATTAATTTGCCCTTTCCCTGAGCGTAAATATCTGCTCCAATGTCCACCAATCTGTTCAAATCCGCTTCTTTGAGGTCTTCGTCTGATGAAATTTAATGATTAATGTGTCAAATGAAAGCTTGTGAAGCGGGGAGTGTCATAGGCTATAAAAAGGTTGACCCCCATGTTTACTTCCCCCTTAAAAAGGAAAAGTCTCCTCTGTCCTCCCAGATGCTCTTTCAGTTTACCGAAAAAATGGCAGCCGCAGAGGGATAAGTCGGGGGCCGTGGGGGTGGATGTTGCCACACTTTGCACTTTGACTTCTTCAGCATTTCCTGCGTTGCGGATGCTTTGTGAAGCGTGCAATTGTCGCGCACGAGAATGATTCCGGCTCTCCTCTATCCACGTCTTTTGACCTTAATGGCCATTTTCAGATTTTTCGACCTTTCACAGTATAACGCAATATTTATCAATGGATTTCCGTACAATTCAAGTTTTTCTCCCACAATAAAAGACCTGTACCTCGGATGGTTGTACTAGGTTATACATCCCTCTCAAGCACAAATAGGGTCGGGAGTGGTTCAGTCGATAGCGCGCCAGGCTCGTAATCTGCATTTCCCAGGTTCGAGTCCCGTCTGGGCCAGCATTGAGATTTATCTCTGCAAAACTCACTGCCCTACCCTCGGTCAGCAGGTGACAACAATGGCCTTCGAAAAGTAGCTGTCTGTCTGATGGGACGTTAAGTCGTGGAAACTTATGCGGGAGAGCCACGTGCTCGTTAAAGAACACTCTGGATGGCCTTGACGGTAGGTTACCATTTGTCTTCCAACAGCAATCAATTAGGTTCCCTCCCTTCAACATCCTCTGAGCCATTGGTGGTCCTTGTGACCTGGCCATTTAGTCCATTGTGTTCAAAAAAGTTCCCTCAGAAATAAAATAATCCAAACACAAATGTTTCTCTACTACTACGATAGATAGGACTGAATGCAACTTACTTTCTGAGAAGGCCTACGCATCATAAATAAATATATATCATCTTGTCTGATTTCGAAAACGATTTTAATTAAAAATTGATATTTTAATTCGGATTTTTATTTTCCTACATATTTACTGTTTTTATGTGTATTTGTTATAGTCTAATTTTTTTCAACCCATAGAAAAATAAAGGGTTTTAAGCATGCAATTTGTTACATAATTGACTACTTTTGAAGCTCTTTTTAAAATTTGCGAGTTTTGCCAATTATAATCGTAGGTCGAAGTAAACAATTGCTTAAATTATAAATATAAGTCTGCTATTAGAATCTACGTATAGAACTCTATACTTTATACGATTCATAACAGCTTAAGAACAACAGTAATAGTGCAGAATAGTTCAATACACGAGAAAACAAATTATTATTATGTTTGTCATTTCTATTGAAGTCCAATTCGTAAACATCGTGCTTAACCTATACTTCGCATTTCCAATTCAGTTGAGATTTAATTTCAGTTTAAAACTTTCTATGCACCGAAAATGGCTTTTTAATAATCCGTTTCCTTTAAAAGAAACCTCGTGTTGCGTTCATTACTTGGTTTTAAAACTTCGCTTTCGTCCGATGTCCTGAGATCCGAGACATGTGACAAAGTGTAATCTGTTTATAGAAAAGAAACGAGATCACGTTGTTTTATGGTTCCTGCAATAAAAGTGCGCGGATTTTGAGAGGAAAGTGCTATTCCTGATAGCGTGTATTGTACTTCACTAGTAGCAAAGCCAGAGGTTTTTTTCTCCAGGCACATCTAAACCTCCTTCATTTATCGATTCTTTACTTCTCATTGCGCTTTCATTACAGAGCTATCTCTAGCATGATGCCCATTCATTCTAAGCGTCCTCTTCAACGAGATTTTGTTTTCATGCCCGGGGAATTTTTTATTATTATTTTACCGTTGGGATTTTTAAGAATTCTCCGGAGTGGGAAGAAATACACGGATATGCCTACACTAGGTTATACAGTAGTTCGGTCCTTTATGCAACTTGTTATATTAGTGAAACCCGGACCAGTTGCCAGGGTTATCTGGGTGTAGGTTAGGCTTATCAAGTTTATGTATGGCAATAGTTGAGGCCCAGAACTAGAGAAAAATAAAGACGGGTTACCATGTGATCCGAGTGAAAGGAAATGGGGCACAAATCTAATAGGAATGAACAAGAAAGCTATTCCGATATAAACTTTTGCCTTCCCTTTTAGTGATCTCTAATAATTATCTTTAAACAAAACGGGTAATATATACGTTTTACATTTTTTTCGCCTCTATTCAAGTTACTATATTCTCAAATCTTGGTGGGGTGGATGTCATGTTTCTCTCCCTCGGACCTGGATAACGGGAATAAGTTGTATTAGGTAATCGGATGAGAGCGTATGAGTCGGAAAAGGTTATGGGAAGGGTTCCCCCTGGACAGCAGTTAGCAGACAAATGGAAACCTCCAATCAAATCCAGGGTGTTCTTTAATGTGCATAGGGATTGATGTCCTGCACACGATGCCAGCGCTTAACGCCCCATCCGACGGACAGTGGCCTTTACCTACTTCGGAGTCGTTTACTAAAATAAGGGAGAAAGAATTGCGCATGGGGAATGGGGGCATTTCGGATAAAGATCGGAAAATATTCATCAGCTTATTTTCTCAAATATAACTCTTCGTTAACAGAAAATGGAATTTTGCGTCATGATCTTGTTCTTAAGGATTATGAAATCGTGGAGCACTATTAACAGCTCGGCGACGTCCCGTATCCGAGTGGTTAGCGCGCTTGGCTGCTGATCTAAGGAACCTGGGATTGAGACCCAGGTAAGGCATGGATGTATGTGTTGCTTTTCTGCTGAGTTCTACCATTTTTGAGAGGTCCTACCATCTCACAACCCTTCTACTTTGGCATATTAAACTGACAGGCTCCTGTCAGACCTCTGTGGCAAGCAGCTGCTTGAGGGGGAATTTGTATTATTTTATTATTACACTTAGGTGATCGCAAGCGATGGATTGCTTATTCTCTCTCTACATTATCTCCTATCTATCATTCTAATAATAATAATAATAATTGTACAATCAATTGTCAAACTAAAGCGATTTCCATACTTGTAATTATGATTCGTAACAAATCATTTCAAACATAAATTTGCTCCGCAGGGCCCGTTACTATGTTAACTTGGTGGATTACATAAATCCGATAAACAATCAAGCAAAAATTATATTTTGAAGAAAATCGAAATCACTAAAAAGTTTGAAGCTTTAAAAATTTTTCGACACTGCACGGAGAAAATGCGTGCCCAACTGAAAAGTAATGAAACACTATTCGATTGAAAGATGTCGCTTCGGTAGTCATCCTGAATTATATGATCTATCATGTAAATAACAAAATAGGTCAATGAGCTATAAATACCACTTTCATCAAGCAATGATATATAAGGACAGTTCAAGTGTCAACTGTGCAGTCTCCACCTAGAGTCTCATAGATAGTTGTCGATTTCCTTCTTTTCGAAAGGTCCTCAACAGAGTCCCCTGTTGCCACTCAGCCATCCTACTTGTCTATTCACCACACACACACAACTTTCCTCCCATGTATATATGCATTACAAATACACCACCACAATCTTTCCCTACTGAATTCAAGCTGTTAGTTTGGAAGTAGATTATAAATCAAATGAATTACTTTTTCAACATAATAATCTCGTAAAGCTACCAGAAACCATGAAAGGTCGATGACATAATTGCCACGCGAAGTATGGCGTAGTTAGTAACATAGTTAGAATCGGTACCGATTTTGAGTAATGGATCCTTTTAAGAAGGTGTACCCACATTACTGAAGTTTAAATATGAAATATTTCCTAAAGCAGAACTCATGGAAACGCAATATCTATGATTAAATTCAGTTAACATCTGTTATAGGCTATGTGTCCACTGGATTTCTTAATCCTGATATCATAATGAATATTGATGGTTTCGCATTATTTGTTTCCTTGTTATTGTTAACAATAATGATAATTTCAAAGTTTAACAGAAGTTATTAAAAATATTTTATTTCACTTGAACAACCATGAGTTCACCTTGAATAGGGAGCGGAAAATTATATCATCATAATATGCAAAACACTTGTTCGAAATAGCATTTTAAATTTAGCTCAAAATCCAGCATTAATACTTACACCTTACATCTTGATTAGAGAGCCATGGACTTCTTTTTTTACATCCTATTATCTCTAGGTAAATAACTAGACTCAAAAGATGTTTCAAGATGCTGAAATACACGAAAATAACACTGGATTGCATTGGTTAGTTTACGACGTATTTGTTGAATTAGCTATGACAAATTTACATCTCTGTCATCAATAAAATTTTCGACTAACCTCTAAGAAAAGTAAAAAAAAATTACATCCTCAAGTTTCCCTCTGAATTTTACTCAGTATTTCTAAAATTTCAAATTCCTTTACGCAGAGGTGTTCAAAAAAGAAAATGGAAATTTTAAACTGATTTTTCAACATTATCTTGATATTCACTTCAGTCATTATAGAAGTGTATTTTTGATAGCAATACTTAAATAGCCACAAGAAAAGTAAAAAATTAATTCTATAATTTTTCATTTCTACTGAAAATAATTTCAAATATTTCACACCAATCAGAATATATTTTAGATCACTTTACTTCAAATTATCACGGCAATCAAATTTTAAAGCAATCACAAACTGACATTATTGCTCTAAATCGATTTTTAACCTAAAAATATATGTTAGCGCAAATCTAAACAAAAAATAACAAGTCTGCTTTGAATATTTTACATTCTAAAATAAAAAGACAATGTATTAAGTCTTTCCTATCTTTTGTCTCCTCAACGAAACTCTTCCGAGTTAAAGGATTGGCGTAGATGTTAGCGCTTTAGAGTGTGACACTATTTGGAAGAAGACATGACATCGTCTCCATTGGAGCATGATGCCTTCATCCTCTTCCTACTTGTCCTCCATGCGTAAAGGAGGAGAAGGAAGAAGCAAAGAGCTGTCGCTTCGATGGTGACGTCAACTAACGAGGCTTCATGAGAACCTATCAGGTGTCTTTGTCTTCTCTTCGCTGGCGAAGAATTGCGGCTGACGTCACCTCCTTGCGAATCCTAATGACTGCTTTGAAGGTCTCAAAGTTTCAATTTCAAGATACTCAACGGTAGAAAAGACACAAATAATGAGCTGTATCATTTGAATATCCTCGTTAGATGGCCTGCTTTCAGGAGAGTCGATAGCAAAGATGCAATTTTAAAGTATCAGTGGTTTTCACAAAAATGCATCAAGCTATTAAAGATTTAGGGAAACGAAACTAAGGGAGAGAGAAAAATATTTTCAATATTTGCTGCTCATAGCACAACGTAAAAGAAATTCCCTTCGCATTAATCTCATTATAAGTGGAAAATAAGACAAAGCGACAGAGTTAGAAACAAAACAGAGAGCAACAGAAATAATAACATTTCATTTTTGACGTTGCAATAAATTTCCAATTATTTTCTTAACATTTATTTTTTCGTCCCATTATCTTCTTTTCTTGAGTCTAAGATTAAACGTCTAGCAAAAGCACGCGCGCACTGTCTGTTTTGCAGAAGAGAGTCAACTTTATTTGCATGAAATGCACCAAATTACTCAAAGATTATTTTCTCAAACATTATTTTCTCCACACATCGTCATTTCTGTAACAGTTTCCTTTATGGCTAATTGACGATGGTACACTTGCATTATAAGGAACGATGTCATGTAATTGCAAGCTGTGCGAATGCTGATACGTTCTTCCTGTATGAGATTACTTTGGGTGATGTCATCAGTTTCTTGCTTCCTTTTACTCTCGACTCTGCTTCTTTGCACAAAGCTATTACTTTTTATCCACTTTTTGTTTCACGGCAAAAATACCCATCCTTGGAGAGGTGACCGTCCATCAGTTGGGACTTAAAACCATGGCCCCGTGTGCGGGACAGCCGTACCCTGTGCACTTTAAAGAACAAGCTGAAGGGCCTTGACAGGAGGCTGACATTTGTCACCTAAGAACTGTCCAGTGGGTTTTTTTCCCCCAAAGCTTCTCTAAACACTTGGGATCTTTGTGACCTGACCATTTAATTTAGTCCATTGTACGCTAAAAAGTGGCGCTCAGAGGTAAAACAACCTAACTTTTTGTTTCTTTCACTATGAGCTGTGAAACGTAGAGAGTCAGCAAAAAACGCTTGCCGTTAACCGCAATTTTCTCAAAAAACCTTTTTTTCTTGGAATTTAAGAAAAGCAAATTGGTTTCTCTTGGTATGCATCTGATATCAAAAAGAGTCTGATATTTATATCAATATCTTAATGTGAAAAATTTATTAAAAATGTTGTTAAATTAAAATGACGAGTATATTTTTTTTTCCTGACCATTTGATGGAGGTTACATTTAACACTTAATATTGAACTAACCTTAAAATTTAGTTCAAAGAAACTAACACAACTCCCCTTGAATTTAACGAAACAATTCATCGAATTCTGTGAAATAACTCCGATATATCAGATAGTCCGCATCATCAATTGGTCATAAAGGGAACTGTTACAGATATATCGTTATCAGTAGAAATTACGTAGCGTTCTGCGAAATAACTTTTGAGTGAATTGGCGCAGCTGATGCAAATGTAGGTGACTCTCCTCTGCAAAATTCACAGTACGTGTATGCTTCCGATAGATGTTTACTCTTAAACTCATAGAAAGGGAGATTATGGGATTAAAATTCGATGTAAAGTAAATAATAAGAAAGTCCTGGCAACGTCACAGAGGAAATGTTATTGCTCAGTGGCGAAGCGACCATGGGGCAACCGAAGCAACGTTCCTCTTTAAATTATTATAAACAAGACGAAAAAGAAATATTAAATATGTATAAACGCTTTTACATAAAAGTATTTTATTAATTTCAATAAGTTTATTCTGATATAAATTTTATATTTATATAACATTCTTTAAGTTTTCCTGTTATATTATATTGTATAGTTAAAAGAAGCACCGATTTGCCAGGCTAGTTGAGCTAGGAGTGCATGAAGAATCTCGCTTCATCGCTACTGCATTGCTCGTCGAATCGCACAACGGAAGTCCCATTTTCCATTTTCAACTAGAAGAAATTTTCTCAAGGACTCAACTTATGTCGCTTTTTAGCATTACATCATATTTATTACTTCATGCCTTTCTCAGTAACCGCTAGAGGTCGCTGTAATTAGTTAATGCCATTACGGCAGTAGAGTTGAAGACTCTCAAATCATCAACGTCAATCAATTAAAGGTAAGTGTGATTATTTTTAACTATTTTTTTAGAAAAATGAAGAGTAAACCTCCTCTATTCTTAACTTTCCTATGTCCAGCTTTCACTCATTTCAAATTATACAATGCTCAAACTGGAAATCGCAACACCAAGGAGGAATGGAAGTAAAAATATGCAAATCGCAGGAGGCAATCGGCCATCGGAGATATGCAAATGATCAAAGTTTTGCAGTGAATGGGTATGTGATACCCAGCTGAGCCGAGGTAAATAGCGAGTGCCCACGAGCACGTTTCGTAGCATGACCGATAGTGAAGTTAATAATGTAATAATGATAATCTTATTTTATTCCACCAGTCAGTACAATACACATTTGTATAGCATAATTATCTAATAACATTTGATACATACATGAGAAAAATCGAGAAGTGAAATAGCTGAGAAATATCAATTGCATCTGAAAAGGGAATTAACAATCATATTAAATATTAATGATTAATAGGAAAGGCGAAACAAAAATGGAGAGCATAGTAAGCTGATGCTTATTTTTTAGTTAATGCTCCCTATTTCCTTTAAAGTTCAATTATGACAACAGTAATGAATACAATAGAAAAAGATCAAATGGTTATAAGACATATTCATTTCATTTGATAGATCTCTGCCCAATTCATAATCCACACATGGGTACTCAGATTCTGTCTATGACGTGTTTCATAATTATGAAAATTCGAAAGACTATGAAAATAATCTTTAAATCTATTCAATTTAATCAATCTCATTGTAATCGAATACGCAAACTTTCCTGATATCATTTTGTAATTATCATAGACATTAAGAATTTTAACCTCAGAAAATAAATGTGCCACAGGATCCTAATATTTTCACCCAACAATGATGAAGGTGCAGCTGCGAAAATGTTCCGATCATGTCTTAGAGATGCTGGCGGGACTGCTATGCACAACTGACGCCTTCTGAGAGAGAGATAATCGTCGCTATGCGAGAGATGGGAATGAGCTTTTGAGTGATCGTTGTACACATGGGGTGCAATGTGAGCACAGTGCAACGGTGCATCTCACCCAACATCATGATGAACCAAATGTTATGAACTAGGGTACGGGACAGGTATTGGGTTGCTGACCTCTACGGGTACCATGGTTTCCACACAAACTATTAGGCAATGTTTGCATGATGCAGGAATGGGCAAAACGTGTCCGGCATCTGCCATTGCAGCAAGATCAGCGGTTACTCCATCTCCACTGGTGTCAAACGAAACAACATTGTTACTATGGAATGGGGAAGAGTGTTGTTCACAGACGAGTCCCAATTCTATTTCGACATGCAACAGATGGCCGTTGTCTGCATGGTGTCTTCATCAACGACATGAGGAAGACTATTCCATTAATTGCCACACGGCTTTTTCCATTAACTGCCATATGGCCTATTCCATTAACTGACAAACAACATTTTTTCGGTATTCAAAGAGTTATGAAAGCTTAAATATTTAATAGGCTACAAAAAATTGACTCCAAATTTTAATTAACACATTAAAACAGATTAAGAAATCAGTAACGGGTGCAATGCACCCTGCACTTTACTAGAGTCAACTATGATCTCTGATCTCTTAGCCTGTTTAAATTGAATTTTCCGGTCAGTTTTTTGTAGCCTGATAAATATATTCCATAATTCATCTCTTTGAATGCTGAACAAATATTGTTTGAAATAAAGATGATGACAGATTTTATTGCGATCTTATTGAGATCATACTTTTCTTCAAAATATCACATTGAAGAAGTTATTGAGCTCTGAATGTTATTTTCTATTCAGATAACGTGGAACTGTTTCTATTTTTCTGTCCAATACCTGTATATAATACAAATATTTTTTTTTCTGAGGATACGCAGGAATGTCCCCGTATCCCCACTTGTTTTCATCCGTAAAAGATTAAATTTAATTATTATTTTCAGTTGAGAGTTTGTTAATAAAATATTTTTAATTTACAGTAGCTCAAAAAAATATCCGAACGCTCTAGTTGATTACAGAATTCTGAAAAATATCTGGCAACTGTTTTAAAAATTAGTGTTCTGGACACGAACACGACTTCGTGTACAGTACACGAAGGTTGACAATTCCACAGTGTCGACAAGCAAAAAACGAAATCGAGATATTGAACTAAGATGGCATAACTCATATCTGGAGTTTGTTATATAACATTCCTGAAGAGGAATATTTTTTAAATAATAATTTTTACTTTCATTCCAGCTTCCCAGGAAATAAACGGAAATTATTTTCAATATTTGTTTAACTTTTTTTATGCTCTTGGGCCATATTCTGCAATTCCCCACCCCCCACTTTCGACTTTCAAAAATAACATTGTTGAAGGTCACATTTCTTTTTCCTAGAAAAAACGTAATGTATATACTAATTTCCAATAAAATTTGGTTTAAAAAGTATAGAACTATTTTTTCTCATAGATTTGGAAACATCAAGTACCGGATCGTCGATCCCGTTCATTGATTCGGTAACATCGAGTACCGGAACGTCGTTCGTGTTTAGTTGTAGCACTGCCTCTGGTAATTGCTTCCCCTACTCAGAAAGTCAAGCTTGGCCACTGTTATTGCTCTTTGTTTTGTCTCTAAGTCTGTCGCTTTGTCCTATTTTCCACTTTTTACGAGATTAATGCAACTCGTACTTTTATTAATCGACTGATACTAATGGTAATGTCATTAAGATATCTAATTATTTACTTAATCAGAAAATTCAGTGTGATAATCAATGTAGCTAAGAACCGATACATTATGGAGAGCATTTACTCCATAATGTATCTGTTCTTTACTATATGGTATATAGATATATTCTTAGTACATAATACCATGTTATGGTACCTGAAAGAGTACATTATGGAGAGCCATACCCGAAGATTAGTTTCGCAGGAAAAATTGGTTTCACTAATTTGTGGCCTCACTCATCAGTGAAGCCAATTTTTCCACAAAATTATTACCTGTTATTGCGTAATAATGATAAACATAAGAACATTTTAAGAGTCATATGAATTAGAATTGAAGTGGCAGTAATTATAAATACGGAGATTGAACGGAACTCTAAGTAGCCATATTCAGATGCACTGAAGGCAGGAAGAAAAATTAAGCACTTACAAATTAGATTGCATTAACTAACTTATTTTTTCAAAGTTTTAGTGAACGTGATATTTAATGATTTCGAATTTTGTTAATCATCAATTACTCTTCATCAGTTACAAATCAACAAGATCATTTTACTAAATATATCCTTGATCTTTTAACAGATTCGGAATTATACAGTGAAACTCGTTTTAGACATTTTGCAAGGGATCAGATTCTACAAATATTGATTACGTATCAGACCGCTTTTGAACTTCGTTTACATAAAATTCAAATATCACTATTATCGCAAATTTCAAAAGGTGACAAAGTTATGAGACCTTAGTTTAGTCTTCAACCTTGCTTCATTTTACCGTTAATGGAAGTAAGAAAAGCAAATCCAACAGCGTTTCCAATCAGATGTTTATCACATCACCAGTATACATCATGCACTTGCGAAAATATTTAAAATCACTTTTTTTGCAACAACGCGCATATACTGAAAAGTGAGGAAACATTCCAAAGTCTGAATAATTTACTTTATGTTGTTGTTGTTGTTATTATTATAATTATTATTTTAATATGATTTTTATACATTTAATGACATAACTAACAAATGTTTCATAATAAGAATACCAGACATCAGACAAATAGCTGTTTTGACATTCCAAACTTTCTTGATAATTATAGTAAACCTCCTAATGGTTATAAAATGCACGATATCTTTAATCAATTACCAAGATATATCTTATATCCAAATAGATTTAGTTAGATGAAAATAAAGAGTACAATTATTCAAACAAATACTTCTCTCTTATTATTTCTATACATGTTTTATAATTATTGTTCCAACATTCTTATTTCAGTAATAAAATATCACAAGAAAAAGTCCTGTAGGCAGTGGCGAAGTGTAGTGGAAGCGATTGAGACAATGAGACTGCGCAGGTGACGAAACGATGATTCACGTAGATCATTGGCTGATTGAACTAGCATTAACTTTTCAATCAACCATTGATCTATGATGCAATTGTTGATCCATGACACTATTGGCTGATTAACAAGTACCTGAAAATTCGCTAAATCAATCACCTGTAAGAGTCAGAGATGTCTCAACTGCGCAGTCTCAAGGTTTCAATTGCTTCCAGTCACACTTCGCGCTTGCCTGTAGGTAAGAAACACTTGAAATAAGTAGTTGATAAAAATTGTTGTCCTGAGTGGGAATCACTTGTTGAAAAGATTGTCATTTCTGATGGTGCTTACTTGCTTATTTTAGTAATAAATTGCGATGAAAACGTAAATATGTTATTGAATCCCTGTCAGGACGCCTGGCATGCTTCTGGGAGGCGTGGGTTCGATTCCCAGTCAGGACAACATTTTTTTCAACTAATTATTTCAAATGTTTATTTCGCTTTGTGAAGAATTGGATTTCATTTTTATGCTCAATTTAATGGCGAAATATTTCGAATTGCTCAATTTAGATTTCATATGAGATGATCATGTAGAGGACTGTGGTAATATTTCATGCATGATGCATAATGCTGATTAATATTTCCTGCAGATAACCTATTAGCTTTGCGGTGAAAATATAAATATGTTATTGAATCCCTGTAATATGAGATGGTGATGAAAATGATGAATAAAATATCTAGCTATCTAAAAAACCTGCATTAAATACCTGCCCTGTCCTTTACCGAGCTTGATAAACAGCAACAACGTAATAATTCATCTTACGAATTTCACATATCGAGAGGGTTAAAAAATCAACATAATATAGGCTTGAGATTTCTAAACATCTTGGTCATTCATATTTCAAGTCATATTTTCCTTAGCATTTCTCACTGCCTAATTTATCACCAAATTAAACAGCAAAACTAGCAAAATTTTCCTTTACGTAACTCCAGTTCTGAATGAACAGATGCTGTTGGCTTTCCGCAGACTTAGAAACATTGAAAAGGAGACATAATAAGGCAAGTTAACTTTCCAGGAACTCTATGATACTTTGCCTTTATCCATAGACACGTTATGCATAAGAATGAGACTAAAAGCTTTCTTAAAATCAACAAAATAATATGCAAACTTAGGTTTTTGAAATTCCAGACATTGCTCAAGGCTTTGTCCTAAGGGAATTTTTTTACCAGTTTTCACCACTTTTATTAAATTTACATTTTTCGTTAAAAAAAAAAACATGTGAATAAACGTTCAACTTAATTCACAATGATTATGCAAAGAACTTACTAGAAGTATAAAAAGTGAGAATTTATATAAAGAAATTTTAAAAGGCAGAATTATTATCATTTTTCTAGAATGGTGGTGTTCATTCTTATTTTTTTTTCTTTTTATTGGTGCTGTTAAGATGCTCTACAATTATATTGGAGAATTGTGCAAAATGAGAAACCTTAAACAATAATTTAAAGAAAATATAATTACTAAAGTACACTTAGAAATATCACATTTTATAATATGGTGAATGTAACATTGCTAAGTATATCTAGTTTTTCCTTTTTTCTTTTGCATAAGATGTAAAAATATTTCTTCTGACATTTCATTCATTTTTCAAATGATCCAAAATTTGCGTAATTTTTAGATGTGCCCACGAAACCATGGTTTCCGATGATCCCGTTTAAAACCACTATTGTAGAAAACAAGTAAAATTATGCCAAAAGAAATATTCTATACCGTATTAAATGATCAATACGTTAACTAAGAATGTATACTTTAAGAACGAGCACTTTCGAAAAGTTTCATTTTTAGTGCAGAATTTTTTTTGCAAAAAAGAAAAGGTTTTACCAAGAATGAATTCTTTGGAAGAGGAAATAAAATAGAAGTCATATGATGAGCTTCATTTACAATAATTCAAAGTTCAAGAATGTTCACTTTGAACAACCTCAACCATAATCAATTGTTTAGGTTGGATTCTTTTACCTCTGAGCGGTACTTTTTTGCACACCATGGGCTAAATTGCCAGGTCATATGGACCCCGAAGGCTCAGAGAAGGTTGGGAGAGGGGACCCATTGGAACAGCTGTTGGGAAACATATGGTAGCCTCCCGTCATGGCCATCCAGTGTGTTCTTAACGAGCACAGGGTATGGTTCTCCCGCACACGGACCACAGCTTAACATCCCATCCGAAGGATGGGTGCCTTTCCAAGCCCATCGGTGTCCCGTACTGACCGTGGTCAGGGCGGGGAATTTTGCGGAGATAAATCTCAACGCTGACCCAGCTGGGACTCGAACCTAGGAACTACACATGACGAGACTGGCGCGCTAACGACTCAGCCACTCCCTCGCCATAAGCAAGTGATCAACAAGACTAAACAAATTTAAAATGCGTGTAATATATATATTTATCGGTGCAGAAATATGATTCTAGGAAATCTGATTTACCTCCGTAATCATATGGTAATATTTATTTAATTTTGCTTATAAAGTGCTTTTCAGTAATGCGGAGATTGGTAATTTTTTTGATTAAAATACACACACTAGAAATTGATATTGACTTATCCATAACGAATTTCAGTCTTTCAAGGCGAAGACAAATTTATAGTAAATTATTCGTCATTCCATGTACAATGTATCGGTGCATCCAGATAAATCAGATGGTATTATAAAATATGTAAAATAAGTAATTTTGACGTCATGCAAATTCACCTTTATTTAAACTATAAAAGACTGCATTTTTTTGGATTATATACACCGTAGAGCCAAAACATTATAACCAGCGCGGCTTTTTGCAAATCGAGGCAACTGCAGGTAAACGACGATGCGAGTAAAGGTCATGAAAAGGTATACATAACACCTGATACTGTTAATCAGTATTATTCTTGTTCTTCAGAAGGGAAAGGCAACGGACTTAAGTGAACTTGACAAAGGCCAAATTGTAATGGCCAGACGACTGGGTCAGGGCATTTCCGAGACGTCAAGGTTTGTGGGGTGCTCATGGTCAGTCGTGCTTAGTACCTTCAAAAAACGGTCCGAAGAGGGAAAAACCACGAACTGCCAGCAAGGTGTGGGTCGACCATGACTTATCTATGCTAGAGGTGAGCGAAAGCTATCCCCTATGGTACGAACCAACAGAAGGGATACTGTGATGCAACTCGCCCGTAATTTGAATGCTGGTGACAGGAGTAATGTGTCACAACACACAGTACATCGAACTCTGCTGAAAAGTGGGCTGCGTAGCCGCAGGCTGCTCCGAGTGCCCATGCTAACCTCGGTTCTACGTCGAAAGCGCCTACAATGGGTACGTGAGCATTAAAACAATGAATGATTGAAAGAAGATCGTCTGGTCCGATGAATCTCGTTTCCTGTTGCATCATGTGGACGGCCGGGTATGTGTACGTCGTTTACCTGGGGAAGTGTAAGCACCAGGATATACTTCGGGACAAAAACATGCTGGTGGAAGAAGTGTAATGCTTTGGGCAATGTTGTGCTGGGAAACTCTGGGTCCAGTCATTATGTACAGGAAAAAATGACGTCTACCACTTACCTAAACATCATTGCAGACCAGGTACATTGTTTCATGGCAACGGTTTCCCCTCTAGTAGTGCCTTCTTTCAGCAGGATAATGCGCCATGCCACTCTGTCCGGATTGTTAGAGAATGGTTCGCGGAACATGAGGAAGACTTCCGGGATTATCCTGGCCTCCAAATTCCTCAGACATCAATCCAATCTAGCGTCTGCCTTTTGTGTACGAGCAGCATATCCGATCCGCGGCGGCTTAACCAGGTAAAGTACAAGAGTTAAAAGATCTGCTGGTAACGTGTTGGTACCAAATACCACAAGACACCTTTACAATCTTGTAGCGTCCATGCCTCGCAGTGTAGGAGCTGTTTTGGCGGCACATGGAGGACATCATCATATTAGGCAGATGGTCATAATGTTTTAGCTCTTCGGTGTATTATAAAACAATTTTATAAGGTGATTGATAAAATAAGTCTCTTGGGTGTAAGTAAGACAAGGAATTACACGAATTTCAATTTTTGAGACATTCCTTATTTCACCTCGAAATAAATAGTTCTGGAACCAATTATTTGCTTTACAATTATTACTGACTTCTGAAACTTAAATTTAATTGGATCGCCACTGTATTATACTGTCGATACTCTATTTTAGGGACAACTCAGAAACTTTGAAACTAATCTGAGAGTGGCGTCTACTTAAAATACGTGAAGGGTTAAATATTCAAAGTTTAACTTCGAACATACCTAAACATAAAAGAATGTTCAGAGGCGTAGCTATGGGGGAGATGGGGGAGACTCCCCCCAAATTTATTCGGAGTTGGCAAATTTCGAAGCGACTTTGTAAAATACAGGTGAATTCTGAAAATTGTGATTTCTTTTTTCTTTTGGAGGGGGTTAGCAAAATTTAAAGAACTTGTCAAAATCTAGGGTAGTTGGCGAAATCGAGGTAACTTGACAAAATCTAGGGTAAGTGACAAAATTCGAATCCACTTGGTAAAATACAGGCGAGTTGTGAAAATTGGGATTTGTTTTGTGAAATTAAGAAGAGTTGGAAAATATTGAAGAGTTGACAAAATCGGCACAACTTGGGAAAATCTTTGGGGGTTGGCAAAATTCAGGCGAGATGTAAAAATTTGGATTTTTTTTCCGTGAAATTCTGGTTAGTTCGCAAAATTGAGACGACATGGCAAAATATAGGGCAGTTGGCAAATTTTGAAGTCACTTAGTAAAATACAGACCAGTTGTGAAAATTGGGTTGTTTTTCTGCAATTTAGGAGAGTTGGAAAAATTCGACGTTACTTGGCAAATTCAGGGAGGTGTAAAAATTGGGATTTTTTTGTGTAAAATTATGGCGAGTTGGCAAAATCTAGAGGAGCTGTCCAAATGATGGTAACTTGACAAAATCTAGAGCAGTTAGCAAAATTGGAATCCAATTGGTAAAATACAGGTGAGTTGTGAAAATTGGTATTGGTTTTATGAAATTAAAGAGTTTTGGAAAATCGAGACAACTTGGCAAAATTTAGAGGATTTGGACAAATCGAAGTAACTTGGCAAAATCTAGGTAAGTTGGCAAAATTTGAATCCACTTGCTAGAATACAGGCAAGTTGTGAAAATTAGGATTATGTTCGTGTAGTTAAGGAGAGTTGTGGAAATCGAGGAGAATTTTCAAAATTCGAAATGACTCGGCTAATTCTGGGTAGATGTAAAAAATTTCGTAATTTTCTCTAAAATAATATCATGGTGGCGAAATGAAGGGTGGTTTGCTAAAATGTAGTTATCTTGGCAAAATCTTGGACAGTTGGCAATATTCGAAACCACTCGGTGAATTGCCGTTATGTTGTGATAATAGTGACGGACAGTTGAGAAAAATCGACAAAACTTTGCCAAAGCTACGGTAGAAGACGAAATTTGCAGTGACTTGATAAAATTCCGGTTAGTATTTAAGTTTTTAAGTTAGGTAATTGCGTTGTATAAATCATGGCGAGATTGCGCAAACGAGGAAACTGGTTATAAATCTGTAGTTTTAACTCCCCCCTCCCAGTGAGTGAAATTCTGGTTAATTCTATGTAAAGGTCTTATTTTCTCACTGCAAAATATATTTACGAGTTGGAAAATTCTCGTGTCTCTCCCCCATAAACCATAGACCTTCGCTACGCCCCTGAGTAGGGTTATACTAGCTAAAATTTTCTCTTTATAGCAGACCTGTCCCATATCCGTCTCTCATTTTAAAAGAATTTGTAAAATATCGAACCTGGCTCATTTCTTCTAACGTTTTGACCAACGTTTTTTAGGTGCATAATTAAACGATTTTGCTAAGTCATATTGCTTATTAAAAAGCATATTTTGTTTTTTTAATTAATATGTTTTTTAATTGTTTAAAATCATAGTTTTCTTTTTTTTTTCCTATTTATTACTATTTAGAAATATATGTTTTTAAGCAGATAATTTTTCTGCGATCTCTGAGAATATAATTTTTTTTCTAATGTCTTTTAGCTAAGTTTGAATTGGTCATTCCTGTTTTAGACTCAATCATTAAATATAACTTCTAAATTGCAATATGTCTGATTATACCTGTCTCTACTTTAAAAGAGGTGAATAGTATTTCTATATATTAAGATAATATATGGAATGAATTAATTGTCTTAATTTTGGAGTAAAAGCACCTCTTTAAGCAAGATGAAATGTGATTCCACTAATTCCTCGTAACATGCAGAAAGGGATTGGCTTATTCGGTAGCGCGCCAGATTCGATTCGGCACCAGCGTTGAGATGTATCTCCGCTATCCCTTACCCTGTCCTTGATGAGAAAGGGACACCGATGGAATTGGAAAGGCCACAGGTCCACAGGATGAGATATTAGGGCAGTGTGGCAGGAGAGCCATATCCTGTGCACGCTAAAGAACTCTCTCTATGACATTGACAGAAGGCTTCCATCTGTTTCCTAACATCTGTCAGTGGATCCGCTCCCTCTAACCTTCTCCGAGTCCTTGGGATCTTTATGACCTGGCCTTTTAGCCCATTGTGTGCAAATTAATGCACTCAAAAATAAAATAATTTAAATCAACCTAATAGCATGCAGTTATATTCCGCTTGCTCCGAGTGCTGATAGAGACTTTCTCTAACAAAGTTCACAGATGATTGAAGGCCTTTTAGAATTATTGGGTTCGAGATTTTGGCACACTATAAAAAACGAGAAACTGGCACTGCTGCCAATAAACTACATTGGTTTCTATAACTTAGGGGGCGAAAAAGTGATATCGTAAAACTATGGTGGATGGAAATACTCGAAATTTAACTAGACTATGTAAAATACGACGCGGGATTGAGGTATGATATGCAAATGAATGGTGCTAGCAGCAGTACATGCAATGCGTCGAGCGTTAAAAGCAGGCATTTCGAAGGTGTTCTCTTGATGTCCTTCGAAGTGCAAAGTGGAGTTTTCGAGATAGCAGATTTGATGCATATGTCTACTAGACATCATTTATCATAAAGAGTGTTGTGGTGAGCTACAGGTCATCTCGAGGAATGCCAAAATCAAGCAGATTTTGCCAGATGGCGATGTGAGTCGTTCAGTGGTGGATAGACTTTGGTTAAAATTCCAAAAAAGAACAGAGCGGATCCTGACGATTCAGTAGTGGACGACGACGAGTAGCAACCCCAAGGGAGGACCGCTGTGTGGTGTTATTTGCCCAGAGGATAGCAGAAAGTCAACACTACATCAACTGCAATCAGACCTCGCAGCAGCTAGTGGAACGGCGATATTCGCTATCACCATACATTGAACACATTATGAAGTGTGTCTGTACAGTAGATAGCAGTAGTTTTGGTACCCCTGTTCCGATGTACCCACTAAAGACAACAATCTAAATTGGTGGAGACATCATGTCAATTGGATCCAGGAACAATGACTGTCTGTGCTCTTCACAGATCATGATTTGCCATTCACATCGATTCGCAGTGTCAGTTGATATGGTGAGAACCAGGAACACGCTATCACGCCATAAATATCTGTGAACGGGAGACACCTTTAGTGATGGAATGACATCGTTTAGGAAGAGAAATCTTTGGGTGGTGTTAGTATATGTATGTGTTTCCTATATACTAAATCAAAAGTTGCAGGTACAGGGATGAAATCTAGGACCCCTTCACACGACCATATGCAGAATTAATAGGTATACTTTCCTCTGAGAAAAAAAATAATTTTTATTTATAATTATTTATTTTAAATATAACTATTTTTATTATTATTATTTACTTTTTAAATAATTATTAAAAACTTTGCCTTTTTCCATATTTTATGACCACTAACGATGTAAATTCAAACTACAAAAGGATTTGAAAAATGCCAATAATATATTTCAATAGTAACAATCCAACTAAAAAAAAATTTCGAATTATCTCTTAAAACAAAAAAGTTGCCTTTTCTCTCTCGACTTGGGATATCACTCCAACTCATTGTTGCCAATGCAAACCTCATGACCAGCACATTCCGTCATCAAAATTTAAAATTTCTAGTAAATACATATGTAGTATTTTTTAGTTTGCAATATTCTTTCAAAATATTTCCATCCTTAGAGGGCGCAATTTAAACTTTTGGGAGATTTGGAAGGTGTAAATCGTAATTTTTTATACTGCCCATCCGACCTAAAAGGAATTTTTATCTCTTAAAATATTCTACATCATCATCATCATCCTCAAGCAGCAGTGGTCTACGGAGGTCCAACCAGACTGTGCAATTTGGTTCTCCAAGCATATCTGTCCTGAGCTACATCTGCTGCATCTGGCCACTGCACATCAATTCTTCTAACATATGCATAAAAGAGCGAAAAGTAATAGGAAGATCGGTAAGCATGCTAGTCGAAGCAAATTAATGGGCTACGTTTTGCTCTCAGTGTTCTGTACAGGTGACGTTATTGTACACAACATTTTTGTTTATGGCCTTTTGCAGTGGTGGCGTTTTTGATCATGGCGTTTTGTAAAGGCGGCGTTTTTGTTCACGGCATTTTGTAAAGGCGTTGTTTTGTCTAGGCGACGTTTTCGTTCATGGCGTTTTTGCTAGTGGCATTTTGTTTGCTTACTCAACACAGCGCTGCTGGAGAGTCTTCTCCAATGGCATGAGACATCGCTGCGAGGCCTGCATAGCAGTTAAGAGGTTCTCATATTTCATATTGAACCACTTGAGATGTCTCAGTTGATCTTTATCTTTTTACCATGTGTATGGGCTCGTATATAATTTTAGGAATTAAGAGTGTTATTCCCTTTTCCAACTGTTTTTCTTATGCACAGTGTTCATATACATTTATCTTTCAATTCGGGATGAAGTTTGGCTCAGTCAGTACCGCACCTGGGTCATAGTCTGCAGTTCAATGTTCGAGTTCACCCGCATTGATATTTATCTCCGCTAACCCCCATCATGTCTTCGGCCAGAAAGAGCACACCGAAAAGCTTAGAAAGGCCGCCGTCCATCGAATTAGACGTTAAGTCGTGGTGCCTTGTACAGAGAGCCATACCCTCAGCATGTTAACACGTTGGATAGTCTTGATCGGAGGATTCGATAGGTCTCCTAACAGCTTTCCAGTGAATCTCCTTCAACCAACCTTCTCTCAGCCTTGGGGTCTTTGTAATTTCCCCATATGTGCATGAAAAGTACCACTGAGAGCATGGGCGTCCGCAGAGGGGGGCAAACGGGAAACTTCCCCCCTGGGATCGAGTAAAAATTCTTGTTTCAATTAATTCTTGTAAATTTATATACATTATGTATGTGTTTTTGTATTTATGCAATACTGTATTCTATAATCTACTTGTGAAAAAAAATAAAATAATTAAATAACTATATTAAAAATTATTGATGTAATTATTTGTCTCCGAGCTTTGCCCCCAGCCCCCCCCTGGAATATTTTCTGCGGACGCCCATGACTTAGAGGTAAAACAACCCAATCTTGCCCTCGGATTCAAGTGCAACACATCCAACTGGTTTTGAAAAAAAAAACAGCGGATTTTCTGGTTGTTCCTTAATTTATGGAAAGCAGTTTCGAACAGTCTATCCCTTCCTCTTCTTTGCTCTGGGTCCCCAGAAACCGCGTGATAGCCCAATATTTGGATCAAAGAGCAGTTTTGTAGTGTAGTGAAAAGTGGCTTTACAGAATCACGACCTCTTGATGCATGTTGGATACCCTACTAGTATCTCTGAAATTCATGCTATGGAAGAATGTTTTATGGTGCTTATTCTATCACATGTCTTCCTAGTAACTTGTTAACCTTTACAGCATTCGTTCAACGGACGGTATCTCGGTGGGAAGTCATTTGGTTTATCAGGAGAGAGTGGATTCTTATCGTTTTCTTTAACTTAAAAATAGTTTATCTCATCACCAAGCTATTTTCAAACTCTCACATCATCATCATCATCATCATCCTCGAGAAGCCATGGGCTACGGAGGTCCAAGCAGCCATGGGCTACGGAGGTCCAACCAGACCACGCAGTTTAATTCTCCAAGAATCTGTCCTGAGCTACATCTGCTGCATCCGGCCACTGCACACCAATTCTAACAAGGTCCTGTTTGACATTGTCTGCCCACCGCATCCTAGGTCTCCCCCTCCTTCTGAGGCCTCTAGGCACACTGTTCATAACCCTATTCGCCAATCTATAATTATCCAT
Organism: Ryuthela nishihirai; assembly: GCA_038380435.1. Taxonomy (NCBI): domain Eukaryota; kingdom Metazoa; phylum Arthropoda; class Arachnida; order Araneae; family Heptathelidae; genus Ryuthela; species Ryuthela nishihirai. The sequence continues at coordinate 14,988,603 of JAWZYU010000001.1, read as the reverse complement.
ACGGGCAACATGGCCAAACCATCGGAGTCTCTCTCTGCACAATATGCTGCTTAAAGGAGGTTGCAAACTCCTTTGCCTAACCTCATCATTAGTTACAAAGTTAAACCACCTAATACCCAAGATACTGCGTAAGCATCTAGAATCAAAAGCATCTAGTTTCCTGTTATCTTGTTTACATAGCGTCCAAGTTTCACTACCATAACTAACCCTAGAAAGAACCAAACTATTATACAGTCTAATTTTAGTCTAATTTTAGTCTTTAGGTCTTATACAGTCTTATACAGTCTAATTTTATACAGTCTTATACAGTCTTATACAGTCTAATTTTAGTCTTATACAGTCTAATTTTAGTCTTTAGGTGTATTCGCCTATTTCTCCACAATCTCCATAGATTCTTAAAAGTCCTGGTAGCAATACCTATTCGTCTGTTAATCTCATGCCGCACATCACCAGTATCAGTTACATAGCTCCCAAGGTAATTAAACTGTGACACCTGCTCAAGACTGCAACCATTCAGATTAACTGAATCACAACCTGACTGACCAATTTTCATCACTTTATTTTTCTCTCTGTTTATAACCAAACCTACTCTACTACCAGTCTCATCTACAGCTTGAATGAAAGAGTTCATCTCATCAACATCATTTGCCAAAAGGGCTAAATCATCAGCATAATCTAAATCAGAAATATTCGTATCTCCAGCCCATTTAAGGCCAAAATCTTTCCCTCGAAGTGAATTTCGCATAACATAATCAATAACCAAACTAAAGAGAAAAGGAGACAAAATGCACCCTTGTCGAACACCAGACGTAATGCTAAACCAATTGCTACAAGACTTACCAACTCTCACACATGACTCAGTGTTATTATAGAGAGCTTTCATTATGTTAACTAACTTGTCTGGTATACCACATGATCTCACAATCAACCACAAATTATGACGATCAACAGAGTCGAAAGCCTTTTTGAAATCAACAAAGCTAGCAACCAAAGGTTTCTGAAACTCTAAACATTTCTCAAGAATCTGCCTAAGTGAAAATATCTGATCTACACATCCCCTACCACTTCTGAATCCACATTGCTCATCACGCAATTGACTGTCAACCAGATTCTTAATTCTATTAAGCACAATCATGGAAAGAACTTTACCTGGAACAGAGAGTAAGCTGATACCCCTATAGTTATCACAAGAACTGCGATCACCTTTTTTGAAAATAGGGATAATAATAGCTCTGGTAAAATCTTTAGGAACCATGCCTTTATCATAAAAGTTATTCAAAATTTCAGTCATCCAAGTGGTAACCAAAACATTCCCAGCTCCGAGCATTTCTGTAGTAATTTCATCTACTCCTGGGGATTTATGAAGTTTAAGTTTAGAGATAGCCAAACTAACTTCAGATTGTGTTATAGGGCCAACATTAAAGCTGCCAATGCATCTATCATCATTACAAACAATGGGAGTAGAAATAACCACGTTGTTTAGAACATCACTGAAATGCTCAGCCCACCTAGCCATGACAGAATCCTCACCTTTTATAACCTTACCTTGTTTATCCTTCAATCCCTCTATGCCTATCCGTTTTCTGCAACATAAAATATTAACTATCTGGTACAGCTCTCTGCTGTTGTGCTGCCTAACTGCTTCCTCAGCTTTGTCAGCCAAGCTATCAAGCCAAAGATTTTTATCAGTAGCTAACTGATCCTTTACACGTTTAATAAGCTCTCTGTAATCTTTTCTATTAGGACTAGTAGGGTACTGATTAAGGACATTCCTGCAGTTCCTTCTTTCTGAAATAAGCTCAATTGCCTTATCACTTAAATAATTCTGCCTCCTCTGCTCCTTTTTTTTTAAAAGAGTACTGTTAGTTTCCAAAAAAGCCTGTTTAAAATGGCCCCATTCTTCCTCAACTTCAGTATTAAGCAAACCATGACTGTCATAATGACTAAGTAACCTATCATGGTAAGCTTTAGCTATAACTGGGTCTTTCAGAGCTTCAGTATTAAAGGTAAATTTTTTAACCCTAGCACAACACTTTTTAAGTTTAAGTTGCAAGACATTTTTAACAAGATAATGGTCAGATCCAATTTCAGCTCCCCTATATGCCCTGGTATTTCTAACAGAACTAGCCCACAGAATAGCCATGCTGTTAATTAATATATAATGAATCATATTCCTGTGCAGCCCATCAGGTGAAACCCATGTGTATTTATGTATGTCGCGGTGTTTGTAATATGTGTTAGTTGTTCTGAAACCATTGAGTTTACTTACCTGTAGGAGACGTTGCCCATTGCCATTGCAGCTACCAATACCAAAAGGGCCTATCACCCCTCCCCAAAGATCAGAGTCAGTACCAACTTTGGCATTGAAGTCACCAAGAACAAGGGTAATATCTCCTTTCTTGACAGAATTCAAAATATCCTGAAGTTGTCCGTAAAACTTATCCTTCTCATCCTCATCAGCATCCTCAGTGGGAGCATAACAGCAGATAACATTCAAGTCTTTAATGCTTGTCTGAAATTTTGCTGTAAGAAATCTTTCATTAATGCACTAATATCCTAGAAGAGCATCACTAGCATGTCTGCTGAGCAGCAGACCCACGCCTTGGTGATGCTTTCCATCCTCCCTCCCTGTAAAGAGAAATTTAAGGTTATTTTTAAGTATCTCACCTTTACCTGTCCATCTGGTCTCTTGCAAGCCTAGAATATCTAGGTTATAGCGCTGGAATTCCTGCATGAGGACATCAAGAGAATAATCTCTATGTAATGTCGTCACGTTCCTGCAGAGAGAAAATGATTAGTAGGATTTTTAAAGAAATTAGGTTTATTGAGATTGGTAGGGCCAACAATATCAAACAGCCCCTGATCGCAGGCATGGGGCAAAGACCAGCTCCTCCTCCGCTAAAGGCTGAAGTCACCGATGCTGGTAGGAACTTCAGGCACCACCTTTTCAAGTGGACTTTTTCAAGAGCCACATGGCCTGCCTGAGACGCATTACTCCAGTTTAGGCTTGACGATGCCCAACTAGCAAAGTAAGGTTCAGGTACCTGCGATGGCCTCTGATTAGGATTATCCACCAGCTGATATAAGGTATCCCATGCCTCTGTTCACTTAGAGCTGGCAACCCAGAAGCAAACAGAAAACACAGCGGCAGACTCTCCCTCAACAGAGGCCCACCAGTGCAGCAAGTCCAGGATCCATAATCAAACTCAAATCCATAAACAAGTCCAGTCAGGTAGGTATAAATGGTCGCAAGACTGAAATTCTAATTAAATGCGATTTATGTAATCCTTCGACTTACATTCAACAAAGTTATTTCATAATTAATTTTAAATGATTATCAGTTTCTCTGTTGAATTCGAATTACTTTCTAATTTTGTCTGTGCAGAGTTTTAGGTGAAGAGATGAAGCCAATTTCTTTCGCCACTCCGCATTTCAAACCTATCTTCATGTTTTGCGCTATCCTTTTGTACAACTGCTCAAAGAATTTATTATTTTTAATTTTATTCTAATTCCCTCCATTCAGTTTTTAATTTTATTCTAATTCCCTCCATTCAGTTTTTAATTTTACTCTGGGAACCTTAAAAATATGATGAAATTTAACATCCATCATCATTTTAAGCATCCCATATTTAATTCTTCATACACTCATTACAAGCTGTTCTCTTCACCTTCTTCCCTTCACCTTCCATGACTTTATTTTTGTGTCTCTTTAGAAATGGCTAAGTTATTCTTTTGCATCATCTATATGCATAAACTCGTCACTGCTCTGAATTATTATTCTGCCAAGTAATGAAGAAGATCAAATTACTATAGATATTTTCTTTCCATTTTGTAGTATAAATAAATATTCTTATGCAAAAACAGCACGTAAGAGATTCATTCATTAATAGATCGTTAATTAATAGATCATTAATTAATAGTCGTTAAGTGGTTCAAAATGTCCGAAAAAGCCTAATTTATTTTTATCGTTATTGTGGAAAAAATTATCGTAATTAGTTACATTTAACTGTTGAGAAAATGTTTTTGAAATGATTTTGTTTTAACAAGATCAGGTTTTCATAATTAATTAATTTTAATTATATGTTTATGCGAAGTGAGAATTCAGAAGTTAAAGAATGCTAATAGTATCAATATTCTATTTCACTTACGTTTTCCCTACCAGTAATGTTTCCATGCCCTGATAAAGATAGAAGTTCTGTTTAAGGCAATCCTAGTCTGATTTTAATGGAAGTTATAATCCAAACTGAAACTAGTGTTGTTCTCAGCGTGGACCAAAGTACATTCGTGTGCTATAAGTGCTATTGAAGTAGACATCCATTGTCATCTGTCAGCAGATTTCGAAAGCAGAGAGACTGAGAAAGCGGCTTAGTCGATGAGATGGATTCGGCCTTTCATCATTGGACAGCAGTTCGCAGAGACAGACCGACTTGCCCTAATTACTGCCATGTGAACAAAGAGATTTAGGGATAAGTCAGCCTCTGGAGCTAACTCTAGGTTGCTAACTATTTGCGGAATACAATGAAAGACAGTGATTGTATCCAAAAGGTCATAAAATCCAATAAATGAAGCAAAAATGCTTGAAATTTAAAGTAAAGAAAAAAATCATGAAACAGATTTCATGTCCTTAACAGTTTGCAGGAAGGTTTAATTTTTTCTGTGCTTAAAGAAAGCTGTTTGAATCATCAGTCAATTCATTGCTTTAAGATTGTAAACCGATCGACTTTCTGTACAGCAGAAAGTGTCTTATAAGTAGTTAAAAACTATGTTTTTGACCATTTTGTAAAAGGTTTAAATTAATTATAAGTAAACAACGAAACCAAGAATTTTTCAGCAAAATTCTGTACTAACATTCTGAGTTCCTGACGATGAGCACGTAGATGGTCGTAACTGGTCAGAACACTAAGGAACATTATAAATAAAAACTCAGTTATACAAGAGCAATGGCAAACTTTAGTTGTAATCTTGAAGCAATTATAACTTTTTCTAGAAGAGTAAAACGAAACAACTGTTTGAGCTTTCAAAAATCTGCACCGTGCATTTATAGCAAATTGTACAGTACTTTGAAATTTAAAACATAAAAACAGGAGGAAGTTCCATTCACGCATCTCGACTTTTTTGTGAAACAGTGAAATAAAATACACGGTGAATCATGGATAAGAACTGAAAAGTGCGGTGATAAATCTCGAAGCAAGGAATTTCCAACTGCACATCTAGAAATAAGGTCAAGCTGAAGAACTGGATTTTGACAATATTCTGCAATAGTGTCTAAATTCATTTATAGTTATCTATCTAACCAATACAAGTGTATAGCCTTTAAACTGCCCTGCAGGTTTAATAGTGTAAAATTTCTAATTTGTCTAAACATTCTGTATGCCTTTTAATATTTCTGGATCGCGGGATTAATAAATTCAATCAGGAATATTTTTATGCAAATTATAAAGTTCAGAACCCCCTAGAATGTTATAGTTCTACTAATAGTCTACGGGTATTAATGCGTGAAATTGATCTCTTACATACACCCCTAGTCAAAGAGATTTCTCCTCTGGTAGGACGTTATAGATAAGGATCATACTCTAAAGTGACAGTAGGAGGCAATACAAGGAGTAAATTATAGCAATTATAGATCGGCACACAAGATACCTATTGTAGAAATGGTGGAAACGTTATGGATGCAGAATCCTATAGGAGCAAGTGCTGACCATCGCATGATGTAGCATTTTAAGTCGATCAAGTGTTCCATGGTTATCTGAGGATTTCGACACCCAACATTGAGTAAGTGGCCTCATGGTACACGGCTACAGTCATATCTACTTCTTGAGCTGCTGCGACAGATCGTCATATCAGAATCTAGATATGGTAGATGAATGAGAAATCGTCCATATAGATGGACAGGGAGAAAGTTAACTTCCTGTCTGGTGGTTGATACTGTTGAGAATATATGATATAAATGATGATGATGATACAGATGAAGTGCGAGGCACACGACCGTGATATGAAATCATTAGCGGCTGGATAGTGTTATTTAAATACCAGCCTGTCAGAGGAACATCGAAGAATACCGAAGATATCCAGCGATGGTAAGCAACCCATACCAGCACGCCACGTGTTGGAGTTAATATAGCGCTTCCGAATACAAGATCGATATGCCTTTTCCCCAACTGACTTCAAGAAGCACAACGGTCTTTCGTTACCACCCAAACAAAAGCAGGATTCATCTGTAAAGATCAGATGACGCCATTTACAACTTTTGTGAACTCTCTCTTGGCAATACACAGAAGTTGGTGACGATCTGTGAGTGTCTCGTGGTCCCTGGGACACCGTGCTTACAGACAGATTAAAGGCAATCGTCAGTGGGTGGTGCGTGTTAATGGCAACCATACTTCCTGACAACATGTTACATATTTGGAGCACTGTAATTGGCCTATTGTGAACAGTTGCCAAATGCATCAATCTTTCCACGAAGCCTTTCTTCTGCGAGCTCCGGCTTCTGTGTGTAAGCATCATTTATTTATTTAGTTAATTATAGTGTCCCCAACAGATCTAGATCCAATTATAGTGAACACTCACATACATATACATAAAGTCAAACATTACACACAAAAAAGTTTTAAAAAAAGAACACAATCGTAACCTGCTAAATACAAAAATTTAAAAATTTAAAAAATCAGGAAAATAATTAATCCATTAACAAAGTTGAATTATCTGTGCGAAATATCCAAACGATTGAAGCCGAAAAGAACAAAGCACAAACACACTGATGGAAATGCTAAAAGGTCGAATATAATCTGAGACATTTCTGAAGTTCCGTCAGTCAATTAACAAATATATTATGACCATGGTTCGAATCTATCGTACAGCAGAATATAATTATTCACATAAAACTCAATATTGTTATTGAATCATTAAAATTCTACTCTATTTATTCTTCGAAATTTGTTGTTTGCCTTAGAACAAGTAGAGATTGCAACTTTAGTCACAGTCATAAATTGAATTGTGAGATACTGAAGATTTTTTATTTCCATTTCTCTCCATCTGTTCACTTTCATTGCTGACTGTAATTACCACTTCCTTGTTTGTATTAAACTTTAATTAATAATTGATCGAGCTCTCTGAAGATCTGTCCTACTCATCCTTTTGGCGTTTAGCATTTCGTTGCTTGTTTGTTTCGAAATAACTGTAGAATATGAATCATTCTAATTTCAATAAATTAATTATTTATATCGAGACAACTATTCATGAAAACAAAGCCAGGAAGGAGATTTAACAGTGCAAGTTCGATGATGAAACAGATATGGCTCTTGAACAAAAAACTGCAGAAACAATCGTTTGAGCAACACGTAACACAACTCAATAATTCAAAGCAAAAAAAAAAAGCTTTTGAAATTTATGCATTTTGTACGGCATTGTTCGAGTTTGAAACATTTAATATTTTACTATTGTTTTGCAGCTTCTTTCAGGCGGAAAATTTTTCATGCTTTGGTAATGTGTCAGCTCTTCACAAAGCCTAGATACAGAAAGTTGCTGTACCTCAAGAATTCCTTTTTTTACGTATCTTTCCACTGCTTTCACCTGTCCTTTGTTCGTTACGGTTTGTCAGTTGTCGGTTTGTGGATTTGTCAAAGCAGCTGTTCCATCATATCTTTCGAACGCAACCAACAAACTTAATGATTCATGTGTCAATTGAAATCTTGTCATAATGGAGAATGTCATAGGCTACAAAAAACTGATTAGCCCATGTCTTTCCCCCCTTAAATTTGGGAAATATGAAAACGATTGTTCCGCTATATCTTTGGAAAGCAAGGGCCAAAAGTAATTAGCTATGCATCAAATGTAAGATTGTGACATGGGGAGTGTCACAAATGATAAAAATTTACATCCATCCTTCTTATCCCTTCTCAAAAAGAAGAAATGTGAAAACGATTGTTCCACTACATCTTCCGAATGTCAGGCCGAAGAGTGGTTAGCGCGCTTGGCTACTGATCTAAGGGACCTGGGTTCGAGTCCCGGGTAAGGCATGGATGCATGTGTCGTTTTTCTGCTGAGGTCCTGCCATCCTCTCAGACCTTCTACTCTGGCATATAAACTGACAGGCTCCTGTCAGACCTCTGTGTCAAACAGCTGCTTGAGGGGGTATTTATTATTATTTTTTTAATGTCAAATGAAAGGTTGTGACGAGAGAATGTTGAGGGAAATACAAATATGTCCCCTTGATTTTTCGCCCTAAAAAAATTGAAAATATGAAATTCGTTTTATGATATATTCCGAAAGCGATGTCTCACAGTTATGAGTAGGTCTCCAATGAAAGCTTTCATCAGGACCGTCATAAACTACATGATATTTATGAGTCATATGTATCAAATGAAAGTTTCTGTAGGTAAGTGTTTTTAGTGAAAAAAATATAAATAAAGTAAAAATTTTAAAAACTACCTATTTTTCTATATGAACATATAACATAGGATATAGGGATTATATACATATAACATAGGGAGCATTAACTAAAAATAAGCGTCAGCTTACTATGCTCTCCTTTTTTGTTTCGCCTTTCCTATTAAACACCAATATTTAATATGATTGTTATTTACCTTTTCTGATGCAATTGATATTTCTCAGCTATGTCACTTCTCAAATTTTCTCATGTATATATTAATTGTTATTAGATAATTATGCTATGTAAATGTATATTGTATTGACTGGCGGAATAAAATAAAGATTATTATTATTATTATATTATTATTATATACATATATTATTATTATATTATTTTTATTATTATATTATTAACCCTAAAAAGTAGAAAACAAACCTAAAGCAGATCGATGATGCAATCAGTCACTGAGTTCGTATTCACTTCAAAGGTAGATAGGGAAACGATTTACCTACTCAACAAGATTGGCCGACGCCCCATCTTCCTTTCAAGTGAATACGAACTCAGTGACTGATTGCATCATCGATCTGCTTTAGCTTTGTTTTCTACTTTTTAGGGTCCATATAGGAAAATAGGCTTTTTCACAAGAGATTTATTTTATTTTTATTTTTGTACTTCTAAGAAAACTTTCACGTTTAAGTCGTAATCATTTGCTGTCAACAGGAAAACGCTAAAAGCTTAAAGCAAATGAATCAAATTGAATAATATTACGTTCAATATTGACAATAATGTCAATGGTCTCTAGAGCACGTGCTCTGCTTACACGGTTAATTCGCTCTGAAGATTTTCGTGAAGTCGAACAATTTTTTTGATATATATTCGTTTCAACGGATAAAAAAGTATTTCTTATGAAAAGAAAATGAAAATTTATTCAGTGCGTATGTATAATGCATATGTGAAAATATAATTGTAAGAAAACTAATACTAATCACTACGAATATATAGACACTATGCAATCGTTTTGGGGCTCAGACCAGGCCATGACAGCGATACTGTGATGTCATCCCTCCAGGGAGAACAGGCGAATGAACTGCGGTGTATAAAAGCTTGTTTGCTGCGTTGGCTTTAACGAAGATACCTCATTCGACTGTTCCCCCTCCGTCCGTGACGTCATAGTATCGCTGTCATGACCTTGTCTTCTAGGTGGCCTTGCTCAGACTCTGCGTGTTTATGACGTAGTCACAGCCATAAATTAAGTTGTGAGATACTGGCGATTTTTTACTTCCATTTCCCTCCATCTGTTCACTTTCATAATAGCTGACTCTAATTACCTTTCATAATAGCTGATACATACCATTGGCATTACTGTCGATTTGTTTATATTAAACTTTAATTAATAATTGATCGAGCTATAAAGTGATATTTTCTTCTCCTCATAAATCATATCTATAGCATGCAATATCGCCATGCACTGCTATAACCAACTTAGCAAGCCTTTCGGTGTTTGGATCCTGAACCTCCAAACCGGCCTGTCCATTGTCTGTCATCTTAAAGCATTCTGCCATCTGTTTACTCTCAAATCTTTTCGGTGTCAGTCAAAGAATATTTAAGGAGAAGAAGGGACAGCAAGTAGTGCCCTCATGCGGCCAACTACTCTTGAGGGTTTAAAGAGCAAGGCAGGAGAGCACACGTGCAGGGGCACCCAGATTATACTAGCACTCAATATGCGCATGGGTTCAAAAACATAAAAATATGAGCAAAAGTTCAAAAACAAAGGGATGATAGCCCAATGATGAGAACACGTGGTTGTGATTCATACTACTCATTGGTTCAAGATGCATTATGATTTTTTTTTGCTATGTAAAAGCGTATGTAATAATTTTTAGTACGGTTTTGCCAAAGAAATAAGAAATTAAAGCCCTGGTTAGTGGGTGGAGGGTTGACTTCACTGAGGTCAGGACCGGTTGTAGGGGGGGGGGGGGGCAGCAAAGGGCCCTTTCAGAATGCTAATAATTTTAACAGAGACAAAATATTATGAAACATTTACGTTTCATTCATTTTTCAAGAATTGCTTTAAAGGCCTATAAAACGGAGGGAAAATGAATGCTGCATTGGAAATCCAATTAAATTAAATTAATATAATTAATCTCCACCTTGCAGTTTTCGGCTCGATTGTGTTTCTTCCTCCCCTCCCCCCACCCCGATTTTTTCTAGATCCGGGACCTGAATGAGGTACGTTCTTTTATGCAATTCATTAAATCACTTATATGATATTCATACCTCGAACTAATTAGGGTTTCAAACCTAATTACGCACAAAAATGTCTGGAAATATAAACTTCTGTTTTTTTTCCCCCCGTATCGTTAATAACTGATGGACATGCTACTTTTCGTTATATGGCGAGTTCTTAATAAACCTGAGACGGAAGAAGAGTGCTGAATTCTATTCTTTTTCTCATCATTCTAATAGTTTTAATTTTTTTTCCTGAATGCGTAATGAATATATTTAATATTCTTTCATTTCTCTTTCGATTAGTATCATTCTTGGGAAGAGGCCCTATTACCCCTTTAAATCCGATCATGTACATATCAATAAAATAAATTAACATAAAAAATATGCCTTATTAAGCCTATTAGTGTTCATTAGCTGCGTATTTCCATTTTGTGTTATCAGACATGGCTAAATTTGTGATCTTAAAGAAAAATTATTTCAGTGGTTGAAAAAGTGATATTTTTATAAGAAATCATTTATCATTTTATTGGTTTTCTTTTTTATTTATTCTTTTTTTTCCTCCATCATTTTATGTAATGATATTGATGTAATCTAGATCATATTTGTCAAACCCATATGAATTCTCGCTGATAAGTTTCGTCTTAGCGATTTTTTATGTAAAATAGTTATAGATAATTAGAATACGCTATTTGCAATCCACAAAATAATTTTAATAAAGCCGTAAATCGTTTGCTCTTAACAAACTGAGTGTAAACGAGAAAAAAAAAAACTAAATTTATGTGTATTGGTTTTCGACAACCTACATTTAACAGAAGTGTTACTAATGGAAGTGTAATAATAGAAGTGTAAATAATAGCTTTTGAAAATAAATTTCGATTTTAATTGCAAAGTGTCCCATCACTGAAAAAAGTTTAAATAAATTAGAGATATAGTGTTTGAAGAACATCTTAACAAATGAATTTCGTAAGAATACTATAATCTAGAAGTTCTCAACGTGGGGTACTCGGTAAAACCTTTTGGGGTATGCCGTGAGAGCTCAAAAGTCGCTAGATACATGTTATATATATATAATATGTTTTATTTTATTCTCATTGTCATACTATAGCAATAGTTTTATCTATCTATACAAGGGGTACGCCAGTTACATACACATTTCCAGGGGATACGTGAAGCATAAAAGGTTGAGAACCACTGATATATATGTTTCATTTTATTCCCATTGTTATACTATAACTATAGTTTTATCTATCTATACAAGAGGTACGCCAGTTACATACACATTTCCAGGGGGTACGTGAAGCATAAAAGGTTGAGAACCACTGTAATATATATATATGTTTTATTTTATTCCCATTGTTATACTATAACTATAATTTTATCTATCTATACAAGGGGTACGCCAGTTACATATACAGTAAAACCTTGGATTGCGAGTAACTTTGTTTGCGAGTATTTTGCAAGACGAGCAAATTTTTAAAATAAATTTTAACTTGATAAGCGAGCTAAGTCTTGTAATACGAGTAACATGTATTCGCATGTCTACCAACCGTCACGTTCGGTTTCAGTCGGTCGGTGTCGGTGTGCTTTACATATTTACTCAACATACGTAAGAAGTATTGTTTATTTTCTTTTAAACGTGGTTAATGAGTATTTTTTGATAACAGTACTGCAACCATGGCTCCCAAAAAGAAAACTGTTGAAAAAGAAAGTGATAAGAAGAAGAAAATGATTACGGTGGAAGTTAAGAAGGAAATCATCGAGAAGCACGCACGAGGTATGCGAGTGGTCGACATCGCAAGATTTTATAATAAGTCTACATCGACTATTTGCACAATATTAAAGAAGAAAAAAGAATTAAGGGGACTAGATGTAGCAAAAGGAGTCACGCGACTATCAAAGCAACGGCCACGTGTTCTGGAAGATGTAGAAAAGTTGCTTCTCGTGTGGATAAACGAGAAACAACTAGCAGGTGATATTGTGACGGAAAACTGTATCTGCGAGAAGGCAAAGATTTTGTATGCCGACCTCATAAGTAAACTGCCAGATACGTCGATAAGATACGAAGAAGGCTTCAAAGCGAGCAGGGGCTGGTTTGACAACTTTAAGAAGAGAAGTGGTATCCATAGTGTTGTGCGACACGGAGAAGCTGCGAGTTCGGACGTTAAGGCAGCTGAGGCGTTCGCCACCGAATTTCCGAAACTCATGATTTCCGAGGGTTACCTACCACAGCAAGTTTTTAACTGTGACGAGACAGGGCTTTTTTGGAAAAAGATGCCAAAGAGGACTTACATTACTATAGAAGAGAATGCAATGCCTGTCACAAGCCCATGAAAGACCGTCTCACCCTCTTGTTTTGTGCTAATGCAAGCGGGGATTTTAAAATTAAGCCCTTGCTGGTGTATCATTCCGAGAATCCACGAGCCTTCAAGAAATGCAAGGTACAGAAGAGTCAGTTAAACGTTATGTGGAGGTCCAACAGCAAAGCTTGGGTCACTCGTATCTTGTTCGTTGAGTGGATCAATGAGGTCTTCGGTCCTACAGTGAAAAAATACCTTTTAGAAAATAATCTGCCACTCAAAGTTTTGCTAATTATGGACAATGCCCCTGCTCATCCTCCAGGTCTCGAGGATGACTTACTGGAGGAATTCGAGTTCATTAAGGTGAAGTTCCTTCCTCCCAATACCACTCCACTACTTCAGCCCATGGATCAGCAAGTCATTTCGAACTTTAAAAAGCTTTACACCAAAGCATTATTTCAGCGGTGCTTTGAGGTAACTGAAGGAACAAATCTTACCCTCCGAGAATTCTGGGAAAATCATTTCCACATCGTGAACTGTCTCAAGATCATCGATAAAGCTTGGAATGGGGTCACCAAGAGAACGCTCAATTCTGCTTGGAGAAAACTGTGGCCTGACTGCATTCTAGGAGATAACTGTGAGGGGTTAGCTCACGTAGAGGAACTGCCAGTTCTCGATGAAATTGTCTCCTTGGGGAAGAACATGGGACTGGAAGTGAATGAGGACGACATTCAAGAGCTGGTGGAGGAACATCGTCAGGAGCTGACCACCGACGAACTAATGGATCTGCATCGCGAGCAACAGCAAAAGTTTGTGGAGGAGATCTCGTGTGAGGAAGACGAGAAAAAAGGAGGAGGAATCACTCACTTCAAATGAGATTAAGGACATGTGTAAAATGTGGGAAACAGTCCAAAATGTTGTAGAAAAACACCACCCAAATAAGGCTGTGGCAATGCGAGCAGTCAACCTTTTTAATGACAATGCAATGTCACATTTTCGGGAAATTATAAAGAGAAGGCAGAAGCAAATGTCCCTTGATAGTTTCGTCGTTAGAGTTACACAAAAGGAAAAAAGATTCCAGTGTTCCAAACGCAAATTAATTGTGTGTATTATTTTTATGTTGCCGTCCCATGGCCGAGTGGTTAGCGCGCTTGGCTACTGATCTAAGGGACCTGGGTTCGAGCCCCGGGTAAGGCAAGGATGTTCGTGTTGTTTTTCTGCTGAGGTCCTGTCATCCTCTCAGATCTTCTACTATGACATATATACTGATAGGCTCCTGTCAGACCTCTGTGGCAAGCAGCTGCTTGAGGGGGTATTTATTTATTTTTATTTTTATATGTATTCTTTTTATTTTGTATTAAACATTTTATTTGAATAAATTTTTTGTTGTGGAACGAATCATTGGGGTTTCCATTATTTGTTATGAGTTATTCGCTTTGATATACGAGTGCTTCGGATTACAAGTACGTTTCCGGAACGAATTAAGCTCGGTAACCGAGGTACCACTGTACATTTCCACGGGGTACGTGAAGCATAAAAGGTTGAGAACCACTGTAATATACATATATATTTATTTTATTCCCATTGTTATACTATAACTATAGTTTTAATTATCTATACAAGGGGTACGACAGTTACATAAACATTTCCAGGGGGTACGTGAAGCATAAAAGGTTGAGAACCATTGTAATATATATATATGTTTTATTTTATTCCCATTGTTTTACTATAACTATTGTTTTATCTATCTATACAAGGGGTACGCCAGTTACATTATCCTGCTTGCCGGTACGTGAAGCATAAAATTCCACGGTACGTGAAGCATAAAAGGTTGAGAACCACTGTAATATATATATGTTTTATTTTATTCCCATTGTTATATTATAACTATAGTTTTAACTATCTATACAAGGGGGTACGTGAAGCATAAATTCCACGGGTACGTGAAGCATAAAAGGTTGAGAACCACTGTAATATATATATGTTTTATTTTATTCCCATTGTTATATTATAACTATAGTTTTAACTATCTATACAAGGGGTACGCCAGTTACATACACATTTCCACGGGGTACGTGAAGCATAAAAGGTTGAGAACCACTGTTATATATATACGTTTTATTTTATTCCCATTGTTATACTATAACTATAGTTTTATCTATCTATACAAGGGGTGCGCCAGTTACATATACATTTCCAGGGGGTACGTGAAGCATAAAAGGTTGAGAACCACTGCTCCATACTCTCAATGGGAAATGTTCATAATTTCTTCCTCCTTCCAAATTTTCCTTTTACCGAAATATTCGATTTTCGATCATCGAATTTTCCTTTTACCGAAAGCCATCTCAAACAACAAAATCAAATATAAAAATTTAACACAACTCTAATATTATATCAGAGAACTTTTAACAGCTGTAGAAGCTCCAATCTCCAAAATACTCTAAAATATAAGTGCATGTTTTCTATTCTTCATTTCCTTTTCGTTTAGCGCAAACATCTGAGTCATACCAGATGAAGTTAGAACTGAAAGGTCCAGGGCCAGAGCTACCTCACCGTGCTGCAAATTTGCCAATAAGCTAATAGTAGGGTATTCGCAGGAGAGTCCCCCCCCCCCCATAGAGAGTGCTTTGCCCCTATGGCGTCTAACATCCGCTTACGTCATAGGTACATTATGAGCAATTAATTTTTTTTAATTCCTTATAGTCAAAATATTTACTTCATAACAATTGCTACTTACACGTAAGTATTTTTGTTTTTATTAATGCATTTAATTACATGACTTTGTAACAAAATCAAAGGCTTTATATTATTTCGATATGTCCCTCCTTTCCCAAGAGAGTAATATATAATTAAGGTAGAATTAAAGCAAAAACTTTAATCTAAACCTTTCGGTTCCACTGAAGTTAATTTCTCCGAGTCTCCCCCAAACTGAATTCTCAGACCCCCCAAAACAAAATCTCGGACCCCCCTACCGAAATTAAATCCTGCGCACGTGCCTGGCGGGACTTTACATCTCTCCCCTCCCTCCTCTGCCGTCCCATAGATTCGACCTGGGGCCCGGTATACTTAATATAAAAGTAATATTAAGATAAAATGGTTTAGAATATATTTTTACCACAAATTTCAAAAAATAGCAAAGACCTTCATTTTCCATTAATATTTTCCCATCCATATCAATAGTATGTGTAATATTGTTCTCAAAAATACAAAATTCCACAAATGGCTTATCAACATTCAATATTTCCATTAAAATTCAATATATCAATTATAATTTCCAGGTCACAATATCGTATCTTTGTGATGAGAAGTTTGCGTCCGCACATGCTGTTTATGAATAAAGAGCAAAAATCACTCTTTGAGCAGTTGATCCAAATTGATTGGATGATTCTTCATCTGAATTTCGAGAGAGTCTCAGCTATTTAAAGAGTGGGGTTGTAGAGATAAGTGGAGTTGGCTCGTCCCTAAGGCTCATTTCTTATATTCGATCTAATGCACGCCATGTGATCGACAGTACAGTCGCTGGAAAAAGTATCCGAACGCTATGGTTGACTACAGAATTCAGAAAAATATCTGGCAACGACTTTTTTTAGAAATCAGTGATCTGACAACTTTCATGTCACGAAGGTTGCCAGATCACTAATTATTAAAAAAATCGTTGCCATATATTTTTTCTGAATTATGTAATCAACCATAGCGTTCGGATACTTTTTTGAGCGACTGTACTCTCGGATCAGTCAATGCGGAATCCCATATGGCTTTGGTACGGCAAGCAGGATAAATATTGATGATGCGGGACAGTTGGCATCCTTAGGCGTACCCAAGTGTGCTTACGTTGGGGGGGGGGGGAGGAAGATTGCGGATCTGAGTACCATACGTTTTTTAATGAAGTCTCCAGAAATGAAACACTCAAGCATACAATAAAAGAAATTACAAAGAGACCAAAACATGTCAACTCCCATTGAAAGTTTCTGAATATACCTTTGGCAACGGAGATAAGACTTGTAAATAACTAAGATATTAATTGCGTTGACTTCACTATTGTTATACGTAACAAATGAAGTCGTAGAATGGTGTTGTACGCAACAGAATAATTCAATACGAAACAATGAAAAATGCGTTAACGTTGGAGAAGAGGCCATGTCTCTCTCAGTTAGAATTGCCTACAACTCCCCGTCGTCGAGGTCGTCCTCCTTCGCATCCTCATCTAATCAAAGTAGGTCTGAATTTCAGTATCCCATTTATCTAGTTAGGGAACTTATGTGTTTATGCCGTAGTGAATATATGTTAGTGCATACTTGTTGTATTTCTTTTAGCCAATATCCTTGCTGTTTGTCGAGCGTTGGACGCTCAGAAGATTGGTTGCACCGCATTAAGTGCGGACGTCTGTAAAATCGCGGTGGTAAGAAATGGTAATATATTGGGGAATATTTAATGTATTGGGAGTTAAATCGGGAATAAGATTTCTGTTATTGTTTAAGTATACTTTAGCTCAGGAGTTATTTCTTTTGTGTTCAGTTACATATTATATCTATGTGTTAACCGAGTAGACGGAGACGTGCAAGGCTTACACCCTTTGTAATCCAACCTTCGTTTAGCCGGCTAACAAGAAGTTCACTATACTAAACAGTAAGTAAATATATTCGGGTCGATTTGTAGTAACCCAGGTGGATCTGATTTATAACCTTCATTCAGAGAAATCGATATTTCATTGCATCTGGTCTGGAAATAGGGTTTCAATTATTTTAAACATCTTTCTGTTGTTTATCATTTAACAACAGATAAAAATGTCCAATTACTTTTACCAAATGTTTCGAAATATATTCAATTACAGCAAATCACTTAATAACAATTGCATTAATATACAATAATTACATTAGTATTAATAATATTTACATTAATATTAATAAAAATGCATTAACCTGTAAATAATGATTTTCCTTTTCATTGTATATTACATTATTAGTACGTATAAATTTTCTGTACAACTTAAACCCACCACAACACAAATTTCCCTTATTTAATTTTATTTCGTTATAAAATTTCCTATGACTGAGAAATTGTATCCAAGTGCTGCAACTTGAATTGAAATACGAATACGAAATGATTTGAAAAATTACATTTTGTGAAAAAAAAAATACCCCCTCAAGCAGCTGCTTGCCACAGAGGTCTGACAGGAGCCTGTCAGTTTATATGCCACAGTAGAAGATCTGAGAGGTGGCAGGTCCTCAGCAGAAAAACGACACAAACAGCCATGCCTTACCCGGGGCTCGAACCCAGATCCCGTAGATCAGTAGCCAAGCGCGCTAACCACTCGGCCACGGGACGGCTCCATTTCGTGAATGTGACAATATTGTTTTTTCGGGTTTAGAAACTTCTGACGTGGAGACTATCGTTCGGAATCCCAAAATACATCCACTTCTTCCCTCCCCAAAAAGAGGGGGGGGGGAGCGAAATCTTTTTAGTAGAGGAGAATCAATCGTAAGCGTTTTATGCGAAATGAAAGCTTGCGACGTGTAGAGTGAAGTATCGTATACTTTAGAACAGAGGTTCTCAAAGGATGTGCCGAGAAATTTCGGATGGAATTGTAGATAAAAGGAAATTTAGAAACCATTTTGTTGCTCCTTTCTGAAACTGATTTTTCATTTAGTTTTTTTCCGTTTAATCAAAAACGTATCCATACGAAAATGGGACAACTAGCAGGACACAAAGCGGGGACGGATCTGGGGAGTGCAAAGGGACCACCCCATCCCCCCTTCCTTTCAGAATGCGATAAGGCTAAAAGAGGAAAAAACGTATTAAATTTATTTATATTTTATGCATTTTTGAAGTTTTTTTTTTAAAAAAACCGTCAAATAGAGAATGAAATGTTATAGCGCATTGGAAATAAAGTCTCTTGGCATTCCCTCCTTTGACAATGTTTTTTACTCGATTGTGATTCTTGGGGCCTGCCTCGATTTTTTTCTAGATCCGGGCCTTACACAAAGCATACCGATAATACATACAACGTACGTACTAATCTTAATACAGTCAGAACTTGAACAAAAATAGCTCTATGAGTGTACAAACGACTCCACAAAAATTGCTATTATTGAAGACAAACTGCGCATGTGCAAGTCTGCCATAGCATTACCACCAAATTTTTAGTCTGCCATCAGTATTCACGTCGAAATATATGATGTTCCGTGAGGAAAAAAAAAAGTTTGAGAATCACTGATTTAAAGAGAGAGAAAAACCCGAGCAACAGAAAATAAATTTGCTTATTAATCATAATGCGCGAAAATATGAAGTTGTATAATAACGAAAAGATTATACATAAATAAGTTAGAGGACCTAAAGATATCCAAGCTTTGGTTCTCAAGTAAGAGTCATCTGTCCCTGACTGAAAGGTTAAAGTAGCGTCCAAAGGATAATTTGCTTTTGAGAGAGTCACAAGCGAAAGCCTTCCTCTGGGGGACTTTTTTTTTTGCTCCTTTTCAGAAACAAAAGAGCGAATGCTTCACTTTGTCGTCTGTCTGTCAAATTCTTTGTTTTTAGAAACAGATCAAAAATTCTTTTTGTGTTGGTTAGGTTTTGATGAAACAGTACGATTCGTACTTTCGAAATCTCCATGTAACTCTAATTGCGTCATCTAACAGTGAAAAAAGTTGAAAATGGCAAACCTTTCAATATTGTAATCGATGTAAATAGGTTAGAAATTTGAAAGGTTGATGGTAACATTTCACCATCAGCACAAAGCACAATATGTTTTGGTTTTTAGAGATAATTCTTTGCTTTTAGAAATAAATATTAATTTTTCGTTGAATAGGTATTGAAAAACTATTATGATTCATAGTTTTCGAATCTCCCAAAAGTTTTAATTGCAATCTCTGACGGGGAATAATTCCAAAATTTCAAACATTTAACATATATTACAAACGATATGATATTTTGCTGATAAAATATCACGATCAAGGACTTAACATTTGCAGCAACAATTGGTCTTTTCACTCCGGGAGGTGGCAGGGAGTGACCAAACGTTTTGTTTTAAGATATTAATGAAAGATCTTTTTGAGTTGAACAGGTACTAACGAAATATGATGATTCATAGTTTTGAAACCCTTCAAAAGGCTTTATTTACATCGTTCTGCTGTCCAGTTTGTAGTCCAGGGGAGCGGTGAGGGGGAGGGAAATGTAAAAATGCAATGAAACCAATGGAATGATGTTAGTGAGAACTGGAGAGACTATGAGATTGCGCAGTGGAAGCTTCGACAATTCTGTCGTCATTGATCATCAGTCGATTAGTATATTACTGATACGTCCCTTACCAATGATGATCATTGCGACTTGTTGAAGAACCGACTGCAGTCTCCCCAGTTGCAACTGACGTTTCGCTTCTGAATTAATATTTTGAGAAGACGGATTAACTCTGACAGGTACTTTGGCTAAATGGCCAGATTATAAAGATCCCAAGGTTCGGAGCAGGTTGGGGGGAAGCGATTCAATCAACTGGACAGCTGTTAGGATACAGATGGTAGCTTTCCTTCAAGATCATTCAGTATGTTCTTTAACGTGCACAGGGTATGGATATCCTGCAACCGCTTAACGTCCCATCTGCCTGGCGGCCTCCTTTACCAGCCCAATGTTGTCCAGGAGTTAACTGGAGAAACTTCTCAACTCAGAAAGGGATGCGATTCGAACTTGGGGACTGCAGATTACGAGCCTGTTGTTCTACCGAGAGACCCAACCCCAACCCCTGGGAATAAGGTAAGTCCATTAAGGAATCAGGTAAGTTAACATCTTTCATTTTTAGTAATATTATTTTAGAAACTACCTTAGATATTTCGAAAATCACGAAGATTTTCCGTCACTTCGTCAGTAAACATTGTGGAAACCCTACACTTAACATACCATCTTACGATCAGCTGTGGCAGCTTCCTAGTTCGTAGCTATTCAGTTATTCCAAGCGATACTCAAATTCTGCTGATAAAACACATAATTAACGGTTAGGCTTAAAAATTCTTTAGCGATGCAGCTAAAGAACTGATCTAGTACACAATTAACTATGATATATCCCATTGCATGAAATAGAAACGATACAAATCAATCATCACTTCTGCTTTCTGTCCTTGTTATCTAAAAAGTAAATTATAAACCCATAACTCCAGATTTCAAATATTGATCAGTCTTTCCTCATAATTACATATTAGTAGAACGGGCCCCCGACTGACCAGATTCAAGAATCTGCTGAGAGGATTTTCTCTCTGCCGACTCCTTCGATTATATACGAGTGTAAGAAATTTTTATCCACAGCGTGTCTCTGACACGGCAATTCCAGTCGATTTACTCTGTATTATATCATGTAGCAAACGTATTCAATGTAATCTTATGATGTTTGAACTCTGAGAGAAATCTCCCAGTGCTGTTTCCAATGCCCTTGCTTTGCGAGCGTACCGAAGATCGCATTCTTGACAGTACAGTCGAGATATTGGCAAACATCGTAGTCGCCATTGGTTCGATTTCTTTTCGAACTTTTCAGTGTTTTGTTCTAAAAGGAGGAGGAAGTAGCCACAGAATGACATGTGCAGTGATTGGATAGTTTCAACGAATAGCAGAGGTAGGCCTTCCTAAGAGAACTAGTGCCTCACTCAAGAATTAAATGTAGCTTAATATATACCTAGATTTAGAAGTAGCTTATTCGTACTTTAGTTTAAATAAACTCTCATTAAGCATAATTGCCAGACTTGAGTAGTTTATGGAGTTGAGTGCATTTTTGGCTGAAGCCGAATTACTCTGACGAGAAGCCACTTGCCAGGTGGTCGTTGCTGGTTTTGATAAATAAAATCTTAACATTAGTATGCAGTTAAGTGCAGTATTCTCAAAAAATTCTGTTTCATAATGTTCAAAACGGTCTCTAGCCATATCCAAATATATGATAAAATCAGTTCAAGTAAGAAGAAAGCAATACAGGAAACAAATATTTCTCAGATACGGAACTGCATAGCAAAGTAATGGCTGCAACACAAGTACTTCCACACATTTTGAAAGACGGCGGGAAAATGAGAATTTCGACCGATTGCCACAGATGGCGCAGCAAGCAGTGATGCTTTAGGATCAGTCATCTATCTGTGCTAACCAGTTATTCTGTGATTCGTCCACACATCTATCCAAACAATGTTTCCAAAATCAGACAGAGACATGAAGTTTTCAGAATACATTTCTACACGATATGCTAGGTGATATTTCCGTCCTATTTCAAATAAAAATATTTTTATAATTTATATTTTTAAGAATCGAAAATTACTTTTATGCTGTCTTGTTTTAAATGCCAATACCAGCACGTCCAATATAAGAAGTAAGAAACCTCAAACGTTAGCCTGTACTTACAAACATAATGGCAAAAAGGAGTGCATTACAATTTTAACCAGAGTATATTTAAGTATACCTTTAAAACACTCTGAGTTCTTAAAGCATGATTTTTCTTGCCTTAAGTCTTGGTGCATGACTTTTATCTGTTTATATCTCTTATTGTATATTTTCTGTACTGAACCATGGCTTTAGTTGCCTTTATGCCATAAAACCTCAAACAACCAACGAAGCTCTAAGTTTTCGTTTTCATTGTTTAATTTGCATATTTTCAACTTTTTCATTTCATTTATTTCAAACTTGAACCCATTTAACTTGTCGGCCTATTTCGCTTAGATGACAGGGCCTAACGTACCTTCCCCCCATAAAGGAGCAGAATTTGGTTTCATCAGTAGTGTGCTAGGCTCATAATCTTTAATTCCCAGGTTCGAGTCCCAGTTGTGCCGGCATTAAGATTTATCTCCGGTACCCCTACCCTCAGTAGGAATGGGGACACCATTTCGCTTGGAAGGCCACTGTCCATTGAATGGAACAGTAAGCTGTGTCCTCGTGTGCCGAAGAGCCATAACCTGTGCACATTAAATAATAAGCTGGATGGCTTTGAGGAGAGGATCCCATCTGTCACCTAACAGCTATTCAGTGAGTCCCCTACCCAACTCTGAGCCGTTTAGGTTGTTGTGGCTCTCCAACTGATAAAGCAGTTCTAACAGGATATCCTCCTATCTCTGAAATATTCGAAATTCCAATCTCTATGTATCGAAAAGTGGCGTGGCTATTCAGTGAAAGGGTGAATAAAAAGGCCTCACAAGTTAAAAACATCTGTGTAAAAGCAATACTCAAAAATCGAGAATTAATGGCTATTCATATTAATTTAAAAGTACATAAGCAAAACACTGAATTCGTTCAATCTATAGGATTATGTTTATATAAGAATTTGAAATATACTGTTTGTATTCAAAGATTTTTATGTAATGGTTATTTGCAAAACAATATTTGTGCGTTTTATTCTATACGTAATGTCATTTTTTTGCATACTATATTCTTTATTACCGATAGTAATAAGCGTAACTATATCGCATATTACTAACGAAATGTAATAAAGTGACAAAAGATTTCCCTGCAGCAAACAACAAATGAATTGCTGCTATGGGAACAATTGTATCATCAATGCTCATCGTTCAGATCAGTCATGAACATATCCGGTTCTATAAACAATGCGAAAATTCGAAAATACAAAAATATTTCTTTTTTGTATCTCGCTTTACTAAAGTGAATAGTTTTAATAAGAAGAGAAAAATTTCAGTCATATCATACGTCATTGAAGTTGTTCGTTGAATGTTCAGCAATTCGTTTTAGGGACAGAGTCGCATCTTCCACGTTATGTTTCGACAAGCCAACTGAGTTTTACCGTTAAAATGAATTTTATATTAATATTTGAATTTTTTATTCACTATTTTGTACCCATAAACATGACAAGCAAAATGTAATAAAGTTGAACTTTAATGTACGTTATATTGCACCCCCTATCAATTATTATTATTCAAGATCATAGCCTAAACTGGCCTAGTGGTTGTTAGGAAGCTAGCCATTGTTCCAGCAAGGCAAACTTTGTGTTAGCTCTAACTGAGGCAGTGGTCAGCAGTGACTTTGATCTTAGTAAGACATGTCCTTGTATGAGAAGGCCTGTAAGAGATAGGAGTAGCTTTTAGGATTTTTCTTTGTCCCAAATGTTACAAAGTAAAAGCATATAATGGCACAATTCAATTCCAAATCAGGTGACCTTTAGCGGTTTCTATAGAAAAATATATGTGAGAATAGACTTCATAAGAACATCGGAATGGTATCTTGTTTCGATCAAAAAATTAAAAAAAATAATCATTTAGAAATGGCCACTCGAAAATAATGGTTCTAAAATGGCATTTTATGTATTCCTAATGTAACAAAAACTGTTTATGAATGTTTTTCATTTACTTTTATTTAAATGGTTTTATCTGACAAATATATATGAATTGGTTCTTTGTCATTAATAGAAAGTTTATGAAAAATTGTCAAAATAAGGTTAAAATTTGAATTTTTCTTGAGTTCTTGTTTACATTACAGTTTCAAATCTTAAAAATGATTATTTTACTAAACGTAGTCATCTCTCCAGACAAACTCGTACATATATTATTGATCAGTTTGATTTTTACGAATTTCTCCTACTTTTCCATCTAGTAAAATTGTAATGCTTTTTAAGCTTTAAACGTGAGATATTGATTCTTATTACTACGGGAAGATGCATGATCTAGAGACTACAACCATAACTGTAACTCTAGAATCCATAACTCTAAATTTAATTTTTACTTCCCCTCAAATATATACTGCGATATACGAGAAATTAATATTTTAAAACTATATTTCGTTATTCGCCAGAAATTGCTGTCCTGCAAATGCGGCTGTGTCAAATCATATCGATTAAGGATTACGTTATACAACACGATTTTTATTTTGTCTTCCTGTTGCTTTTCATACGTCAATTGTGTGCTTGTCAAAACAGTTGTTCCTCCGTATCTTTCGAACACGACGGAAAATGTGCAAACGAAAGTTTGTGCTGCCAGGAATATGATCGCTATAAAATATTTACCCCCATGATTCCCCCTCTAAAAAAGGGGTATTATTGAAACGATTGTTCTGCCATATCTTTGGAACGCGAGGGACGAACGTAATAAGTTGTATGTCAAATGAAAATTTGTGTCGTGGAATGTTGTGCAAACTTTGAGTATCCATTAAGGATTTATATATTTGTTTTAAAAGAATAGTTTTTTTATTTCTTAAAAATAGTTTTTTTTATTTGGGGGGGGGGGATTCATTATTCGTTAAAATTTCTATGTTTTTGTTTTTTTAATAGATAATATTTCTTGCAGCTCTTTAAGAATATAGCTTTTTCTTCGCTGCTCTTCACTAAATTTTGACGGGGCTGTCTTAAAACTGCCCTTCAGCAAAAAGCACGAAGGTCAGATATCAATACCAAACGATGGGGTACAGTTGCTCAAGAAAGTATCCGAACGCTATGGTTCATTGCAGAAATCAGAAAAAAATATCTGGCAACGATTTTATTTAGAAATTAGTGATCTGGCAACCTTCGTGTCAGGTGACACGAAGGTTGGCAGATCACTAATTTCTAAAAAAATCGTTGCCAGATATTTTTTCTGATTTCTGTAATCAACCATAGCGTTCGGATACTTTTTTGAGCGACTGTACACTTTTAGTGTGTACTATTCCAGGTTAAATTGAAAGGTAGAGTGCCAAAAATAGACTTACACCAAACCAGCTGGGTAAAGCTATAGCCCGGAAGTGAGATGTCAGTACCAAAGGACGGAATTCATTTCCAGTGCGGAAAAAATTCCCCTCCTCACACGCGCTCCCAGCCACATCTCTAATCGTATAGCACGGAGATCAGATTATAATAAGGAATCGAGCTAAATTTTCGTATCGAACAATACATGTATAATTTAAAAGCACACTTCCCAGATGCCGAGCTTTCCCCCCGTGCCACCTGTGCAGTGTTATAGAAGGTGTCAGATATCAATACCAATGTAAAGTTCCAATTTCAGGTCAAACAATTCCCTGACAATTCTGAAAATTAAAGGCACAGTGTCTAAATATAAAACCCTCTCCATGCAACCTTGGTACAGATATCAGTATCAATAGATGGTGTCCAGTTACAGTTTCAACAATTCCCGACATTTAAAGGCACTCCCCGCACTAAAGATTCCTCCCCGCTCCCCTGGACTACAACTTCAGTCCTATCTATAACAGATTCTATTCACCAACATTCCCTCAGGAGTGCTTGTGACTTCGCTATTTAACCCATTGTGGGCAAAATTTAATAGAATGTGAAGTACAAGTTCTCTTCGAATTTTGGCAAATATATTATCTGACTTCGAACTGATTTAACAATTGCTGAGGCTTTAAAATGTAGTTTCCATCATCATCATCTCTCATCATTAATCGATAAGGGGAAAATCTCTTTGGAGAAAGTTTATTTGGAGAAATGAAAACCTAATTTTAAGGTTTATGAGGAAATCGAGTAAATCTCCGATTTTTTAATATATTTTGTTCCAATTTCCGTTCCTCTTTTTGTTCAGATACCATCGATACCCTCACGTCAGCGCGTCACCACTGCCCTCAAGAAGTGGATAGATGTACCCCGTGAAGGGAAGAAGGCGAAAACGGGTGACAACAACGGTACTTATTTAAATATTTTTATATTCAATCAGAAATTCAAATTTTCTTCGCAGAATCTAGTACAGAAATATCTTTCTCTATATGTGCGTTTACATGTGTTCATAGATGTGCATTTTGTGAATTGAATTCTCATACGAACTTTTTCCTTTTTACCAGATATAAAGTTGCACTCGTACGAGCCTCCAAAGAGGCATGAACAAGAACAAATTCCATAAGGAAGGTAGGCTTTTCTCATTCAATATCTCAATTACTTGGCTAGAAATGTATTTTTCATTTTCTATTGAAATTGCTGTTTCATGTCTTGCTTTTTCAAGTAAATTAGACATTCTGATTTGTGGTGTTCTGAGAACACAGGACAGGAATCGGGCTTTGGCCACGTCTGAAAAAATAGGTAAAAATTTGATTAAAAATTCACTGTTTCATTACAGGGGGATTGGTACACAACTCTCCTTCTAGCCTTTTATGTATAGCCCCATTTGCTGTCAGATTATATTAAGTACTCTTTCTTAATCTAAATGTTACTCGTTGAGATTTATCTCTGTTAATCCCCACCTAGCAGTCAATGGGAAAGTGACAAACGGACTGGAGATGCTGCCGTCCGTTGGATGGGACGTTAAGTTGTAGCCCATGTGTAGGATAGGACATACTGGAGAGCCTTAAAGGGGTCCCTTGTCTCCGCCCTATTCTCAGCCCATGGAATCCTTTCGACCTGGTCATTTAGCAGTGGCCTTGAATGGGTTTCAAAGTTGAGGAGACAACTTTCCATAGGATAGGACATACTGGAGAGCCTTAAAAGGGTCCCTTGTCTCCGCCCTATTCTCAGCCCATGGAATCCTTTCGACCTGGTCATTTAGCAGTGGAATTGAATGGGTCTCAAAGTTGAGGAGACAACTTGACATAGGATAGGACATACTGGAGAGCCTTAAAAGGGTCCCTTGTCTCCGCCCTATTCTCAGCCCATGGAATCCTATCGACCTGGTCATTTAGCAGTGGAATTGAATGGATTTCAAAGTTGAGGAGACAACTTGCCATAGGCGAATTCTTTTGTTACGTTAGATTGCCCACATTGATCTTTTCGCCCCTACTGACGCACCAGAGATTTTTAAACATTCCTTTTTTCACTTTATTTCTTGAAAAAAGACACAAATATGTTATCATGGCGTAAAATGGAGCTGAACGTTTCGAAAGCAAAAAGCCAGGATGTTGCTTCTAAGCTCCTTTATGCTTTCTGGTAACATAAAAGCACTTCCGTTCTAATTACACAAAAGATATTATATTAGCTTATTATATGAAAGCTATTGTTATCTTGATATTCAGTAATAGTTTTCTCTATTAATAAAAGCAACAGTGTCCTCTCTGATATATGATCCATATTTTGTAAATCATCTGTTTTTAATAAGGATGACGAAATGCTATAGAGCAATCTCCTGATTATCAGTGATTAAGTGACGTAAGAATAACCTGATTGGTTGACAAATGTGAACAAATTTTACATATTTTGAATAAATGTAAAACATATACATGCATTTAGTTTCTACTCTTGAAAATATCACTTTAATTAACCCGATAAAGTATTTTAATTTACCAGTTCTTACTACTTCAATCTTCTTACAATTACATTCAAATGAAAATCATGCAACTTCCAATTTTGTAATCAGTTCGTAGTTCGTTTCATATCAATTGCTCTGAGTTAGAACTGCAAAGGTTCTATCTAAGTTGATTGACAAAGTAATTGAATACTAATTCGATAAATTAAGTAGGTTTTTTATTTTTGATATTACACTACTTTATATGCATAACGTAGAAAATACGGATACGCACATTTCTGTCATAACTATTACAGAAGCGCAAAAATGGCAATGCAATTAAAAATTACCAAAATATCAAAAAGAGTTCAGATTGCGCGGTATGATAATAATACATTTCAAATATGCAAATAAGTCTTGATTCTAAGAATTTAAGCGGTTAACGGTTTACAAACTGAATACAAAGTTTAGCATACCTCTTCTTTTAAAGATTGCTTTAAACGTAAATCAATTGTTTCTATTTCTGATAGCAATTTCCTTTGCTAAAGATACCATAATATCATATCACGTGACATTTATTCTTGCCGAACTTGTTATCAAAGTGTAATGCTTCAGTTTCGTTGCCAGATTCAGTAGACCTGGGAGTGCGCAAACTCGTGTCCGCGTGCCAATCCCTGGCCTTTAAACAATTTTATCCTGCCCGCGCGAAAAATGTCAAATATGTTGTCCTCCATTTGGCACAGTTAGATTGAACGATGATTTAATTTAGACGAAAGACGAAAATTTTAATAACATTATAAAAGTAGCAACAACATCATTGAAACCGAATATTCAGCAATTCCTTTCTGGGATCCAGTCCCATTCTTCACATACTGCTTCGACAAATCTACTTCAGTTTTCACGTTAAAATTAATTTTGTATTAATGTTTACTTTCATTAATTGTATTGTACTTATGTATATATGACATAAAATGAAATAAACAAAAATAAACATTTTTGTTCTTTTAGTACCACCCTGATTATTGGGCTCACAGCAAACGTAATATTTTTCTTTCTGTTGAATGCCAAAAAAAAGGATCTGTATCCTAGACATTGTTAGTTTTGTTAATATGTCGGGAGAGAAGGTATTATACACTTAAGAAGGCAATTTCAGTGAAAAAATGTCAATATAATTGTCATATATGAGCAATGTTTCTTTCAACATTGTAATATATTATCACTAATAAAAAAAAGCTTGTTAACTTAATTATTGTAGTTAATTATCCTTAGGGAGTCTTGGTTTCATATTGTCCCCTGATTCTACGATAATGCCATTTAGACCATTGTCGGCAAAACTTACCGAAATGTAGAAAAAAAGGTTCTTTTCAAACTTTGGCCATTATATCTAAATTCGAACTGATTTAATAACTGGTGATACTTTAAAATGCAGTTTCCATCACCAATTCTTATCATTAATCGAAAAGGGTAAAATCTCTTTGGAGAAAGTATATTTTTCTATGACCGTCCTTTCTGCTTTTACTTCTTGTTATCTACTATCAATTAAAAATAATAAATAATATTTAACCAGCTC
The DNA here is from genome assembly GCA_038380435.1 of Ryuthela nishihirai. Classification (NCBI taxonomy): domain Eukaryota; kingdom Metazoa; phylum Arthropoda; class Arachnida; order Araneae; family Heptathelidae; genus Ryuthela; species Ryuthela nishihirai. The sequence continues at coordinate 14,959,044 of JAWZYU010000001.1, read as the reverse complement.
TATCAAAGACCTAAATCGCTTTTCACACTTTATTAATAAGAACTTCTCGTTTTGTGTTTTCGAAGAGTAAAAATCGATTGCATAAAGCATGTACATTTTAACGTTTATTTTTATTTTTTAAAAAATGAGAATATAATTTTAAGGTTTCGAAAGAGTCCAGAAAATCTAATTCTTATTATTTTATGTTCCTCTTTTTGTTCAGATCATCACCGCCATCAAGACGTGGACATATGTATCAAGTATTGAGGGCAGTACCCTTGAAGGCAGTGCCCTCAAGACGTGGACATATGTACCCAAGTATTGAGGGCAGTACCCTTGAGGGCAGTGCCAATGAAGACCTGGACCTGGACAGATGTACCCCATGAAGACCTGGACAGATGTACCCCATAAAGACCTGGACAGATGTACCCCATGAAGACCTGGACAGATGTACCCCATGAAGACCTGGACAGATGTACCCCATGAAGACCTGGACAGATGTACCCCATGAAGACCTGGACCTGGACAGAAGTACTCTTACTGATGTGCCCCGTGAAGGGAAGAAGGCGAAAACGGGTGACAACAACGGTGCTTATTTAAATATTTTTATGTTCAATCAGAAATTGAAATTGTCTTCGTTGAATTTAGTTTAGAAATATCTTTCTCTATATGTGCGTTTACATGTGCTCTTAGATGTGCATTTTGTGAATTGAATTCTCATACGAATTTTCGTTTTCTTTCCAGATATAAAGTTGCACCCGTACGAGCCTCCAAAGAGGCTGATGTCAATGAAGCACGAGCACATTTTCTCCCTAACAAAGGTAAATTTTTTTTGAGTATTGCATTTCATATATTTGTATTGAATATTGCATTCAATATCTGAATTACTTGGCTAGAACTGTAATTTTTCATTTTATATTGAAATTTCATGTCTATCTTTCTCAAGTAAATTAGATTTTCTGATTTATCGTGATCTGAGAACACAGAACAGAAATCGCGCTTCGGGCCACGTCTGTAAAAAAATGTAAAACGGTTTCATAATGTGAACAAATTCAGTGTTTTAATTTTGTGCTTTTAAATTAGTGTGAATAGCCATAATTTCGCGAGTTTTGAGTATTGCTTTCACAAAGGCCTTTTCTCGCTGAATAGTATGTTAAGTTTAGTATCTTGTGAGGCCTGATCTTGTTCACTCTTTAGCTGCATAGCCTCTTCACTTTTGTAAAAAGGGAGATTGAAATTTGCAATTTTTCCCATGGAATGGGGGATATCCTCTTTGGGATCCTTTATCCGTTGGATAGCGGAGATTCCCATAATACAACAGTTAACCGACTGAAGACTATAAAAACTCTATTGTTGGTAATCAGTTTTCAAACCAAATATTTGCCAATGATATTTACTTAACTATTAGTCAAGTGTTTGGAGAGTGCTATTTCAGTGCATCAAGTGGCAAATCAGTAATCCACACTCTTCATTTCCTGCTCAAATAAAGCTACCACAAAAGTGCTCCGTGGGAATCACAACTTCTATCGAAAGAATCTAAAGAAACGAAAATTGTCTAGAATAAGAATATAATGGTTGTCTAAGGATATGCTTTCTAACACACACTGAGCTGTCTCCAATGGCTTACTGGATGTCGTTTAATTGGTGGGAGGTGTGATTTACGGTGTTAAGGGGTCACCTGTGTTAGATGACTGAGTAAGCGAAGGTGTAGATTGCCTCCTACATCAACTGGAACCTGTTAATTCGTGATAGAGGCTTGAGGTTAAGGAGTTTTTTTTTCCATTTTTAAACTGAACAAGTGCTCACTTCGGGACAATTCATTCTAGTGAGTCAGCAAACCTTTCTCATTACCAGCCATTAGTGGCGATAGCTCTAGTGGAAAGTCGCTTGTCGAGAAGCGAAGGTGCATCATTCGAGAGAGGTTTCTGCTGATGAGAACAAGATCTATCCGTTTTAAATTAGTTGTTGCCCAAGACACCATAAAATATTTCCATTAAATTCACTCAGTCACTCAACAGGAAATAAATTCTGATTGAGGCTTTAATAAAACTTATATGGTAATAATGTATTCCTTGCTGTCTTAGAATGGGTAGTGTATTATACGTTAAAAACTTAAGACTAATGGATTCACTTACTTGCGAGTAACTTTCCTAATATTTCGATCCCTGACTGGGGCCGTCCTCCTCGAAGTTGATCCCTCTTTTTTCTTCCACACTAACTGCCTATGTGTGGAAGGGTTTTCTCCAGGTTAGAGCAAAACACTCTGACATGGATGGTGCCTTGACGTGGCGTCAGAGCTTTTCACTAAACCATCTGGCAGACATCTTTTTTTATGTCACCGTACTTATATTAAACTTTGTAAACCTTCAATTTATTCCATTATAGAGTTGAACAGATGTATTTCCTAGCAATTCATTTTTATTTTACATTTTGTACACATATAACTTTATGAAGAACTAGCAGATTTACCCGGCGTTGCTCGAGTCTGAAACTTTCTAAATCGTAGATTAGATGGCCCTCCCCACGTCGAAAGCTTTCGTTTAGCACAAATATCATTATACTCCATCTCCTCCATCCTCCGGGAGGTGGGGGCTCAGTCGGTAGCGCCCCAGCCACGTAATCTGTAGTTCCCAGGTTCAAGTCCCAGCCGGTTCAGCGTTGAGATTTACCTCCGCAAAACTCCCCGCCCTGCTCACAGTCAGTAGGGGACACCGATGGGCTACCTCCATTTCGGATGGAACGCTAAGCAGTGGCCCCGTGTACGGGAGAGCCATACCCTGTGCATGATAAAGAACCCACTGGATGACCATGATGGGAGACTACCATCTGTCTCCCAACAGCTGTTCCAATGGGTCCCCTCACCCAATTTTCTCTAAGCCTTCAGGGGCCTTGTGACCTTGCCATTTATCCCATTGTGTGAAAAAAAGTGCAGCTCAAAGGTAAACAACACAACCTCCCCCTCCGGTTAAAATGTTCTCCATCTCTTTTAGGGGAGAAACGAAATGGACATAGTTCGAGGTACCCATAATCCTCCCCACGCAGAAGTTTCTAAACCAAAAAACGAAATTTCCTCGCTCAGATAATCGAACTTTTCAAATCACTTCTTACCCACCAGATTCGTCGGATACAATTTGCCAGGCATATTAACTATATAGCAAAAGAAAATTAACTGTGATCTGAGGTGCATAAAAAATGTAAAGGTACAAAAATACTTTTATTAAACAAAATTATTTATTAGCATAATATTTAAAACATTTATTAATGATATGTACTTCCTTTTATTAGCTTTTGCATATTTTTCAAATTAATTTAATGGTTTAAATTTCCGATACGAATTTTGTTTTTGAAGCTTTCATTTCGACAAAGAATCTCGTGTTCCGCACAGGCTTAATTAGAACGACTTCAATTTCTACGGACGACAGAGCTCATGACTCAGCAAACTGAACAATGAGTTGATTAGTTTGATGCATTCATTACTTCAAATTCAATGGTGGCAACAGTTATTATGAATATTTTTCAACTGTTAATGTTTAATCACGGAAAATTAGGTAGTTATTAGTTTAATCTGGTTTATTCCTTTTTTCAAAATCATTGGTGGCAACAGTTATTTTGAACAAATTCCATGCTTTAATATTAAGTCTATGGCAGGGGTTCTCAACGTGGGTACGGGATAAATTTTTTGAGGTACGTCGTGAGAGCTCAAAAGTCGCTACATCTAGTAACAAAGTCGCTAAGTTGGTAACACTGCTGTGCAAAAATGTCATTTTTTTGTGTTTATCGATATATTAATTTATGAATACAAAATGTGTGTTTTATTTTATTCCCAACGTTATTCATAAATATAGTTTCATCTATCTATACAAGGTGAGGTCCTGCCATCCTCTCAGATCTCCTACTATGGCATATAAACTGACAGGCTCCTGTCAGACCTCTGTGGCAAGCAGCTGCTTGAGGGGGTATTTATTTTTTATTTATTTTATACAAGGTGTACGCCAGTTACATACACATTTCAAGGTGATACAGGAAGCATGAAATGTTGAGAACCATTGCTATAATCAATTCTGAAACTTTTAAACAGTATTTTTATGTGTAAGAAATCAAATATTTTTTCAATTGTGTATTAAAAAGTAAATTAAAAATAATATGAGAGCAGTGACTTCGCATTTACATGTCAAAGAACATACGTTACAGTGTAAAATAAATTCTAAGAGTTGGGCCATTTTACCTCTGAGCGGCATTTTTTGTAAACAATTGTCTAAGTGGTCAGCTCATAAGGACCCTAAGGGCTCGGGAAGGGAACCAAATGGATAGCTGTTAAGGGACAGATGGGAGCCTCACGTCAAAGCCAGCAGAGTATTCTTTGATGTACACAGGGTGTAGCTCTCCTGCACAAGAGTCCACGGATTTATATTCCATCCTACAGAAGGCTGACTTTCCAAACAATGGGGGTCCCCTACTTAACGATGACCAGGTGGGGACTCGAACCTTAGGGGATTAGAAAGTGCGGATTACTAGCCTAGCCCGCTAGCGACTAAGCCACCCCCGTCGCGAAATTCTAAAAGATACCAGAGTGTAAAATAAACCGTATGTCTGAATCTATGTGGAATCCACGATTATTTTAAACTGACAGCATCTTCATATCTTTGTTTCTTATTGCAAAGCAAAAGCGCAAAACCAAGTAAGGGAAATGGCGCATTGGTAAGAATTATTGCTGAATCATGTCTCTTTGATCCAGCTAAGAGTACGCATTTTTTAAGCCCAAATTACGATTGCTACCAGTGCCATCAAGTGGTGCTGAGTGGTACCATACACCCATTTGTCTAAACTTACTCCGGTAAAACAATCTTTTCTGGACAACTCTTTGAACCGTCAAGTATGAGGGCGTCTTAGATTACCTCTTGGAGCCGTCCCTTTCTTATCCTATTACTTTTTTTTTTTGGTTCAGGTTCCAGTTCTTCTTTTGAAACTTCGTCTTCCTTTCTATGGTCTTCGAGCTCCTTTAAATCTTCATTGTTCCTGACATTTCCTTTTCCTGATATTGTAACAATTCAATAAAATAAATTTTCTCGAGATTTAATTCTATTCTCCCTGCTTGTTTCCATGAGATTATTAATTATATCTTGTTTTTCAAATCCGGTACAGCCTTGAACAAAGTGGAAGTGAGATTTTTTCAGATATTAGACGATAATATATGTGTTTCCCTGTATATCCGATACTAATGACCGCAGAAGTCGAAGTACCTAAATTGTTTAAATAAAAAAAAGTCTAATCGCGTATCTATTGATCCGTATAATTCCAATCCGTCTAAGTCAAGAACCTAATGTATTTAATTTTATTGAAGGAATTGAATGCTATCTTATAAAGAGTGATTTTTATACTTCGGCCTCATCTGCTGGATTGGTAAAAAAAGTCCTTTAAGTCGAAAGAGCTTAATCTCGTTCTCAATACTGCTGAGAAATTAAAGGACGAAACTATAAGTGATGAAGAAGGCAAATTCACATAAGAAAAGGATAAAAAACAATACTGCAGAACAGCTTAAACTTTACATCATTATTATGTATATTAGCAATAAAGTATCTCAACTAAATTCATTCAATGCTTTCTAATTCTCAGAAACACTGAAGAAACTTATTAATAGCGAATTATACCAAAACGATTACCTCTTATTGAAACTGAATAAATAACTTTATTTGCAAAATTAAAGCTCTAAATACCTTGCTTGGATTAGATATCATCTCTGGAGAGACAGATGATGACAACACTGTTTCAGTTCCGTGTGCGTATCAGTCTTTAAATTAGAAGAATTTTTGATTCCCAAAAACGAACAACGCGGTCTTTCAGCCAGAAGGATAATTCGATTCTCACCCTCCCTGACGCAAAAGAGGCAGAAAGGCAGTTAGTAATCGGAGAATAATTTGACATTTAAAAATAAAAATATTGCAGATAGTATTAAAGTTGCTTTTCTTGGATTTAAGGTCAAAGACTATCTTCAATACGCTTTAAATGTCAGCGCTTCCGGCATGTTACAGCCACTTGCTACAGCAGGATAAGGGAATGTTTGATGATCAAACTTAGTTCACCCAACAGTAAAGGAGTCTTTTTGACCTTGCAACATGACCAAGATGTCCAAACAAGATTAGTGTCGGTATCGCACAAGTCATCTTCATAAAAGAAGGAATTACTTTGGCTGAAGCTGTCAAATGGTCGAATGAAAATACAACGTCTTCAAACGAAACGCCTGACACGATTCAAGATACTAGTGAAGCGTATGACACTTTATTGATTCACGAATTAGTCTTACTAGTCAGGGCTGCACTTTGACCTTCTCAGGCCCTAAGCTAAGGCATATTTAAGAGGCCATAAGCTATTCAAATATAAGAGGCCCCAAAAAATTCGAGTGTCAAAATATATATATCATTATTTTGATTGAGGGGAACATAAAAAAATAAAAAAGAAATTGAAGTGGTGAAAACATTATTCTTGCATTGGTAATTCAAGATGAAGTGTTTACACAATAGATTAAATATGAAAAAAAAAATTTCGCAATGCAATAAAAACTTGAAATACATTTCTTTGAGACCTCTCATATCGTTAGGCCCTAAGCTGTAGTTTAGTTAGCTTTTGCGTAAGTCCGGCCCTGGTTCTAATAAATGCGATGAGAAATGTGTCAGAGTAGATGTGGCGATAAACAGGGCGGCACAAAAGAAAAATACAAGTTCTGCTTTCATCAGAGAATCACATCAAAATCTAGTACTGTTAAATAGGAGAACATAACCTTTGCTAAGCTAACCATATCCAATATAGAGCAAAAATTAGAGCCGGGTGGGATGAGAGACAACGATCTTTGATATCGATGCTAAAAGTGACTTCATATCTTTCACTTGAAGAAACAAAGAGTTTTATGAAGTAATTAATTGATTATACTCGTAGCATATATTGCCATCTTCTTCAGGAAGCTGTTTCTAAGCAGAGAAGACATTCTCTTCAAGTGCTACATATATTTCAGTTGTGAACTGTAAGTAGAATGATTCATATCATTAAATAACGGAGATCTTGATCGGTGGCCTATAGCTCAGTGATCAGAGCACCTGACATGATTTCAGGATGTCGTGGGTTCGTATCCCATCTGTATAGACAATATTTCCTTTAAATTTGATAACGAGGCTAAAAATGCAATTCAGAACGTCTCAGAAATTGCCTAAACTTTATGAAACTGAGGCCTTAACAAATAATGACAGAAATCTGAATGTTTTTCCGTCATAGCATTTTCAAATGGAACTTTATAGAGTAAATAAGAAGAAATTCTTAAGAAACATACAGAATAACAAACTATTTTCATTTCTGCTCTTTCTGAGGAAAGGTCAAAATCTGTGATAGAAATCATCCAGTGCATAACTTACATCTCTGGCAGAAACAATAGTTCCAAAGCATGAGGAATCCCTTTATTTGCCGAGTGGTCAGCGCGCTTGGCTACTGATCTAAGGGACCTGGTTTCGAGTCCCGGATAAGTCATGGAAGTTCGTATTGTTTATCTGCTGAGGTTCCTGTCAGACCTCTGTGACAAGCAGCTGCTTGAGGGTTTTTTTAGTTTTTATTTCAGGGAAATAGATTTCCCAGATATAAAACTTTCCATCCTTTAAAGATACACGATTAAGGTATGTTTTCTTCAAGGATGAATATAAACAGAACGATATTTCCTCATTCATGTCTTTTTATAATCCAGGAGCTACTATCGAAGTACAGCAAGTTTTTGGTATCACTTACCGTTCCCTCGTTTGAGGACATTTCAAGTCCCATAACCAATTTGCGAATGCCAGTCTGCTGACACCAAAACTATCGAAGACCTCGTGAACTAACTAAACCTACCCTCTTTCAACAGAATACCTAAATCTACCCTTTTCTCAACCATAGATCTCCTAGTTTTGAGCTAACAACCGAAATTTCGGTCTTGAAATTTCCCACTTCAATTTGTACCCCTTCCGTGGTACTTTGGGCAGCTAGTATTTCTCAATTGTTATTTCCCCACCTCAATATCCAATGAAATGCACTTATAAGCAAAAGCACAAAATTAGCAAGAACATCCGTGTTCGGAGAACATATCTGTATCATTGTACGTTCTGAAATAATTTCAGCTCTACTATCGAGGATACAGTACAAAAAATATCAAAAACTACACTGGTGTATTAAAGTATAATAAACAAAAGTACACAGAAGTCAAACTGGATTTCTCCCAAATACAAATAAATTTCGTTTGGAAAGGTATTGTGATATGACTGAGTAACAGGAAGTTGAATAATGATGAAATAGAGTAATGTGAATGATTTTTCATATGAGAGCATGATTTCCCATAATGATGCGACTGGATATATTAGAACAAGAAACATTACTAAAGGTATATGGAAAAATGCTTACAGGAATATTACTCCCGCAGCACGTTTCGTTCTGATGCTGTTGACGAGGTTTCTAATTTGGTTTTGTGGTAATAAAACCCATTATCTCGCAAGAGCAGATCTGAACTCACGAAAGGCTCTAGGAGGGGACTAGTGTCCTGCAATTTGCATCCCCAGGACATCTCCAAAACATTCGCAATTCATTCAGGTCCAGAAATCTGGCTGTCCATTCCATTCTTTGAATATCTTCACTCTCAAGTAAATCGTCGATCACGTGATCCCTACAGCATTACAATCCTTTAAGATGAAATCAAGACCCAGAACATTTCTGAAGGGATTCATATGGGTGTAAAAATCTCGTTTCTACACTAAATGGACAAATTATTATACACACCCCAATAACAATATGCAAATCAGAAGTATCGCGTCCAGTCGCGTGGGACGCTGAAACTGGCAATGCATATAAATAGAACAGGCCTCTACGCATTGGAAACCAGTCACTGAAAAGTAATCATGGGTAAAGGCAGCAATGTGAATTTGACCGTGACCAGATAGCACGTGAGAGGAAGGCCAGTTGTTCAATCACGCAACTGCTGAACTGTTGAGATTTCCATGTCAGACTGTCGCACGTGTATACCAAAATTATGTTAAATACAGCGAAACTTCTAACCACCAGGAGAAATGTGGACGTAAATGTACAATTAACTCTCGAGGTAAGTTCAGACTGTCCTGCATTAATAATATATATAATAATATAAGGAATGATATAATGAAGGAGTATATAAGGAATCACACAGCTACCGTGGAGCAGATAACCCCGGAATTGAATGATGGCGCATACACAAACTTATGCACAAAGACAATCCATTGTACCACGGAAAAATAGGCTATGACAGTCGACGTCCACATCGTGTTTCCTTGTTGACTGCAAAACACCGAAAGATTAGGCTGCAGTTTGCAAAATCGTATCGCAACTGGAGTGCGGAAGACTGGAAACACGTCATTTGGTCTGATGAATCACGGTTTCAACTCTATCACGTCGATGGGAGGGTGCGTGTATATGGGAGGTGTGTGTCATACGAAGCGATGGACCCAGCATGCCAAGTTCAGGTCATACAGGAAGGTGGAGGCGGTGTAACAGTTTTGGGTATGTTTACATGAGCTTCCTTGGCGCCCATCTTACCCGATGAGACTTCTGTCGCCGGCACGAGGTATGTGAACATCCTCGCCAACCATGTACACTAGTTCGTAACGATTCTCTTTCCACACCATGAAGCCATCTTTCAACAAGACAACGCCACACCGCATACTTCCCGAGTTGCGACCAATTCGTCGTAAAAGATCTGGCAACCTTCGTGTCACGTGTCACGAAGGTTGCCAGATCACTAATTTCAAAAAAAAAAATCGTTGCCAGATATTTTTTCTCAATTCTGTAATCAATCATAGTGTTCGGATATTTTTTTTGAGCGACTGTACCACTTTTTCCTCGCAGCCTTAAGGAAATGAAGGAATGCATCGTGGATGACATTTCAACCATCGATTATGATATGCTACAAAGAATCTGGGATGAATTAGACTACAGGATTGATGTATCCAGTGTGACAGGAGATTTGTAAGATTATAGATATAACTGTGATAGTTACTTTACAATTGGTTTTGACTACATGTTCATTTATGTATGACCAAGCTGCAGAGTAATAAATTTGTGAAAAAATTCAGTTCTTTTTGAATCACCGTGTATTGACGAAAAAATTCAAGAGTAGAGAAATTTAACTTTTGTTCTTTGTTATTTCAATCCAAACAATTCTGGTAATCATTTAATATCCAATCAGTCAATGATAATTTGCGTAAAACCACTAGCTAATGAAAATAAAAAAATATGGAAAGTGATTACATATTCAGGATTGTTAGACATTGGTGTAAAAAGTAATTAACGAAAGCAATAATGCGATTCCTTGGGACCCCTCTTACCTTTCTTCATGTAATCATGGGTAACGGGGGCGGGAGTGGCTCAGTTGGTAGCGCGCCAGGCTCGTAATCTGCAGTTCCCAGGTTTGAGTCCCAGCTAGGTAAGCGTTGAGACTTATCTCCGTGAAACTCCCCGCCCTGCCCACGGTTAGTAGGGGGACACCGATGGGCTTGGAATGTCCGTCGGATGGGACGTTATGCCGTGGCCTCGTGTGCGGGAGAGCCATACCCTAAGCACGTTAAAGAACACGCTGGATGGCCTTGACGGGAAGCTACCATATGTCTGCCAACAGCTGTTCCAGTGGGTCCCCTCCCCCAACCTTATCTGAGCCTTCGGGGTCCTTGTCACCTAGCCATTTAGACCAAGGTGTGCAAAATATTGCCGCCCAGAAGCATAACAACCCAACCCATGGGTAACGTTTATTACGTTACCCATGATTTACGTTACCCATGATATTATGTTACAGGGGTTGGGGTTTGTGGAGTAATTCGAATATTAAAGTCGTGCTAAAGAAGAATTTTAACAGTATTTTTTCTACCTCTCAAAATCAAATGATTATCATTTCACAGTGAGAGCTGATGTTTCCTATCTGAACGGATCCCCCTTCTGCATAATTTCGAGACATATGATACGTTTTTCCCCTTTCATTCTTAAACTCATATTGACGATAATTTCATTTAAATATGAATAATAAAACTCATATTATTCAATGTTACGGAGACTATATTGAACCATAAAAAGGTAAGTCATTATTATTCCAATTCAAGATCAAGGGAGAGGGCATTATTGGCATATTCCAATCCCCTCTTATAATGCTAATAAAAGCAATAGAGACAAAATTATTAAACTTATTTACATTGCACGAATTTTTAAATAAATTTTTAAAGAGCAGTAAAACGTAGGGGAGGGGGAAGTTATCTGAATTGGAAATTAAGTGTCTCCCCACCCCACTTCGATGTTTTTCTAGATCCGGCCTGTTCTAATTGCATGTTACTCCTTGAATATCCCTGAATGAACATACTGTATATTTATGCATCCAGTATTGCATCCAGCGCATTTCTTATAAGAAAAACAGATACGAGAGTTTCACTTCTTTACATGAGAATCAATAGCTAGCTGTAATACTGGGCACTTAAGCTGATATAACTAATTATTTTCCCGTGGTAGTTGGGTGACGTAAATCCTCAGTCACCGTACTCTAAATTAATACCGTTAGGAAGTACACTCACATCGATTCTTGAAAATTTTCCTCTCTTAGATAATTACGCTCTAAAATGTTGATGTAAAGTTTTCAAAATTCCACTTTCAATTACTTTCCTTCAAACGATGCAGTTTGTAGAATTCTTAGTTGATGAGGCTGGTAACAAAGTGGGCTTGATGATCAATGCAAAGAAAGCAGAAACTGATACAATGCTTTAGTAAGAAATAATTCAAAAGGATCTTTCGAGAGAGTGGTAAAATAAGCGAATACACCTTTAGACTAAACTTGTTTCTAGTGGTTTGGTTGCTTCTAAATATTTTTTGGTAATGAAAAGAAAATAACGTGTGTATATAAGAAAACAGCAAATTGGTAGCTTTTGGCTACAAATGCTTATGCAGATAATGGATATTAGTTGGGTTGATTTCGCGAAAATGGTGTTAGATATAGTCACCAGTCGATTTTAAATATCAAATTATAGAGAGCATGTCTTGGTTTAGTCATAATAAAATAATTTAGGAGAAAAACCGCTTTTACGTGAAGAAAACGTAAGAAAGAAATAGACTACTCTGAAATATGGGGCGGGGGTAGTTCAGTCGGTAGCGCGCCAGGCTCGTAATCTGCAGGTTCGAGCCCCAGCTGGGTCAGCGTTGAGATTTATCTCCTCAAAACTCCCCGCCCTGCCCACGGTCAGTAGGGGACACCGATGGGCTTGGAAAGGCCGCCGTCCGTCGGATGGGACGTTAAGCCGTGGCCCCGTGTGCGAGAGAGCCATACCTTGTGCACGTTAAAGAACACGCTGGATGGCCTTGACGGAAGGCTACCATCTGTCTCCCAACAGCTGTTCCAGTGAGCCCCCTCCCCCAACCTTCTCTGAGCCTTCAGGGCCCATGTGATCTGGCCATTTAGTCCATTGTGTACAAAAAAGTGCCGCTCAGAGGTAAAACAACCCAACTCTGAAATATAACGATTTTGTCTGTTACCTTAATAACTTTAAACTTTATGGCGAGCAGCTGTAACAAAGACTACGCGGCTTGTCGTATGTTTTATTCTATCAAAATGCAATAATTAACGCATTAAAATAAATTGAGAAATACTTAAAAAATAAATCGGGAATCCGTCAAGAGAAAAATAAATGCAGCATGACACGATCAATAATAACAGAGTGACTATTACTTATTGTCACCAGACACAACGCAAATATTACGAAATCGCATTAATTGCGACATCCGTTTAGGAAACATCGAGAGATTTATTAATGTAACCGTAAAGCTAATGCATTAAAGGAATTTCCCTTCTAGTGGTGGTTCCATCATATAATAATACTCTTAATAAATATTTCGAACCTATTGCTCGGCAGAATTATTGGCAGAAGAAGAGTGCTTTTAAGCCAGGAACTGAGGCTATTTGATGCTTCATAACTGTAATGCTCTTATCAAGTAAATATTACCAAATGGTGAATAATTCAAATCTCAGCACTAATTGTGCATCACTCATCTTTTAAATCTTTCCCCGGATTAAATTACATCTGATATTTCATAAAGTATGCTGCTTTATGAAAGAAAATGTTTAGTTAGAAAAGTAAAGTTTCTCTCACGAATTTAAAGCAGCTCAGCTTTCTGTGCTTAAGCGATTTTGCTTTATCAGCCAAATTACCGCAATCGTGGCCTTGCCTGCGCTTGCGTCTGTTTCTCCCTTCCTCTGCTCTTGATCCTCTCTCTCCAAGGGATGCTTGCCTCGGGCATCGTGGGTCAGACCAGTTGCATCTGTCGGTTATTTAATTTCCTCTGTAAATTAACGTCTGCTTTCCTACAAACTCAACATCTACGTTGATTAAATAAACTCGACTCGCATTAGGAATTCGCTTGTTCCCTCAACATCTGGAGTTTGTGCTGGAATTTCGTCTGAACTTAGAGGAAACAATTTTAACTTAAGCCTAAAGCCCTTCGTTTGGCAAACGGATCATACAGCTATATTTGGGTCGTTCATTTGTAACGAAGGATTAAGATGAGCTCTCTCTCTATCTTCTCCGCTCGTGCGCTTTGTTTTCCCGAGGCTAATGTCGTCATCCACCGATAATGATGGCTCGCGACACGGCAAGCCTTCCTCTGACAATGACCCTTTGGGCAAATGCCACAAATCAGCCCAGTCCAAGCTGAAGAAAGCTCTACTACAATTCATACATTTTTTAAAGAAATCAGAATATTTATGAATTATATTCAATTTTGTTTTTTAATATCTTATACTATGATATGTGAGCATTATTTCGGAGCTTCTAACATTTAAAAATTCTACGACATTCCTAAATCTTAAAAAAAAAATCGAAAATGGGATGAAAAAAAATCTATTTTTTTTTTTCGCTGATAAAACCTAATTGAAGTTGCTTCTTGTAATTGAGATAGTTTTGTTAACTCTTGTGAGAATTTCAAAAGTTTCTTCGCTGTTTTGCATTTAGGCAAATAAAATATATTTCAATCCCTTTTCTATCATCAGATTCTATTTTATGACTAACTGTGAAATAATTTACAAATGATTTGCATATCCAGACAAATGCAATAATTGTGATCTGTGCTTTTAGCTGAGATACAAGGCAGTAAGTACATCCAGCTTTAATATGACATTTGCAAGTTCGAGTCCCTATTGTGGTGATGATTAAAATCCTCTTCTTTCCTCCCCGCGCCCTACCCTCGGCAATGGAGATGTCACTGATGTGCCTTCTTCGTTGGTTCACTATGCAAGAGCCCCATACACTGCACGTGAGAAGTACGCTAGATGTTCTGACACAAGGCTGCAATTTGCCACTAATGAATAATCTTCCCAATGTACTCATTTGTTAAGCAGTTTTCATCCTTAAACGTACAGGAATATCATATTATAGTAATACTTTTAATACAGTATTAAAATAAAATGGACCCAAGTGCAGCTGGTCCACCATACTTTGACATGAGAAGCGTCAAGTCCACTTGCCAGTCTTAGGAGCAATGCCATCCCTTTCATTCACTCCCAGTGAAACACAATGAAGGTTATTATCTTCTAGAGTTCAACGTCTTGAAAACTTTCGGGACCAAAAGACTTAACACCAAAAGCGTTCCTCTAGCTTGTTCTGGCTTTACAATAATTTAACAATCCTTAGAATATGAAACATACAAATAAAACATATATTTATATAAAACAAAAAAGATACTTTTTTCTTGGGGCGGAAGTTGTCTCATTCTCTACTGCATCAGGGTCATAACCTAGAGTTCTCAAGTTCGAGTTCCAATAGTACCAGCGTTGAGATTTAACTCCCTAAAATTCTCTGTCCTACCCTCAGGAAGTAGGAGACACCGATGTGCTTGGAAAGCCTGCTGGTCGTCGGATGGGACTTTCAGCCGTGGCCCCGTGAGCAGGGTTACATTGTTTTATCTCTGAGCGGCACTTTTTTGCACACAATAGACTAAATGACCAGGTCACAAGGACCCCGAAGTCTCAAAGAAGGTTGAGGAGGTGACCCACGGACAGCTGTTGGGAGACAGGTGGTAGCCCACCGTGAAGGCCATCCAACATGTTCCTTAACCTGCACAGGGTATAGCTCTCCCACACACGGAACCACGGCTCTCATCCGACGGACGGCGGCCTTTCTAAGCCCATCGGAGTCCCCTACTGACTGAGGGCAGGGGCGGAGTTTGCGGAGATAAATCTCAACGCTGGCTTAGGCGGGACTCGACCTTGGAAACAGTAGATTACGAGCCTGGCTCGCTATCGACTGGGCCATCCCCGACCCATTCCCGTAAGCAGGAGAATCATACTGTGTGTACTTTAAAGAACAAGATGGATGTCCTTGAAGAGAAACTTTCACCTGTTTCCTTAACTGCTGTCCCGTTGATCCTCCTTTCCTGAGGTCTCTGAGCCGTTGGGATCCTTGTGACGTGGCCATTTATCCCATTGTGTCAGAAAAAAAATTACCGTTCAGAAGTAACAATCCAACTCAACTTCCTTCTTTTTGGTACCCATGGGTGCCGACAAATTGAACGGGTGCGAGGGGGGCGGGGGTATAAGGGCCACCCCTTGCAATTCACTCAGGGTTAATAAAACTAAGGTATTTCCAAATAACATAAACTAACACTGAGAGCCAACCTTAGAAGAAGGTGGAGACGTCCCGTAGCCGAGTGGTTAGCGCTCTTGGCCCCGACCATCTTATCTCTTATCCTGGCCTCGGCCGAGGTTCGAGCCCCGGATAAGGCAAGGATGTTCGTGCTGCTTTCTGCTGAGATCTCGCCTTCCTTCCAGACCTTCTATTATGGCGTATAAACTGGCAGGCTCCTGTCTGACAAGCAGCTGCTTGAGGGAGTATATATATATATTTTTTTTTACTAGAAGTTGGTTATTAGTAATTTCTTGAAATGTAAGTTTTGCATTGCGATGATAATTTAACAGTTTTTAAAACAATATTGTGTAGTCTTCCAGATTCTAATTGAATATCAATAGGCTCAGTTACTGAGTTTATTTTATTGAAATTTCATTTCTCATTTTTTGCCTCCTCGCTCTGGTTTGCCTAGT
Organism: Ryuthela nishihirai; assembly: GCA_038380435.1. NCBI lineage: Eukaryota > Metazoa > Arthropoda > Arachnida > Araneae > Heptathelidae > Ryuthela > Ryuthela nishihirai. The sequence continues at coordinate 14,942,969 of JAWZYU010000001.1, read as the reverse complement.
CAGCAACTCACCAGGCTCTAACCTGTTGTTCCCAGATATGAATTCCAATCTGCCGGCGTCGAAATTTTTCTCTGCTTTCAAAACGAAAGGCGACACCAAAGAGATTGCAAAGTTTGCCGTCTATGGGATAGCACGTTGTTCTATGGGCAAGAAACCCATACCCTGCACACCTTAAAGAGCAAGAATGGATGGCCTGGATGGGAGACTTCCACTTGTTTTTAATAGCTTTTTAATGGATTCCTTTTACAACTCTGAGACTTTGGGATCTTTGTAATCGGGCCATTTTAGCTCATTGGGTGCACAAAACTGTCGCTCAGATGAAAAAGAATTCAACCCAGTCCAAAATGTTCCTCACAATTTCAACGATGTTTTTATGCAGAGCTATACCGTGCTCTGGTTGCTGTAAAAACATTAAGTTTAAGTGTTTTTACGGGTGTAAGAATCAATATTTATTATCAAATCTAAAATCTATTCAGAAAAAAAACTATCTTTGTGCTTCCATGAAGGTGTTTTAAACATCGGACGGAGAGATCTCGGAATGCATTTCGTAGGAATAACGATTGATGAAAAAAGGGATGTTGATGCGTCGATAATAGCTTTAAAAGACGATAAAATGTGAAAGTCACGGTAAATCTGATATCATTGCTAGAGAATTATTGGAATAAATGGGAAGAAAGGAAAAAGATAAGAAGAGCGAGTTATTTTCTTTTTAATGTCTCTATGTGCATTTTGCAGATCGTTTGCAAGGTAACGAATCTAGTAACTGACAAAACGTTTGATTTAATTACAAAAATATTTGAGAATTTTTTCTCTCGAATCCGATGTATACTCAGTTTAGCACAAATAAAAAAGTCAACTTCTTTTCCCATTTTCGCTCGAAGATCTTAAACGAGTATCGAAAAATAAAAGAAAAATCCAGGATATATATTTTAAAATAATCTATAATGATTAAAATTGTTTTTAACATCAGCTTTGAATGCAGAATTTTCAACGGCCGATTTTAAAATATAAAAAAATTATCACCTTAAATCATTTAATTCTCAAATCAATATGTAACTAAATGAAACAGCGTCTCACTTACTAGATTCTTTTGCCTGCAAAAGATCAGAAATTTCACGTTAAGTCGTTGGAAAAAAAACTAGCTTTCCGTATTCTTTTCGTTTATTTCAGCATCTCCCTATCAAATATATTTTGCAACTTCACATTTTATTCCATCTTTAAAAACTGAGATGCAATTTTTAAAACCGGACATTTTTTAATAAGCCTCAGTTTTCTATAGGGTATGAGTGAAAAACATCACAAGATATGTGTTTCATATTTATTCTTAGTTATGATCACGGAGATAAGAAGGACAGATGCTCTAATGCTCTAATGCGCTTTCCTTGTCCAAGGTCAGGAAGCCGCCCCTCAGAAGGGTGGTGGCCATGTTGATGTTTCCTAAGCAATTCTACTGCCACTTTCAAGCCTACTTTTCGCATCTTTATAGTGCATTTACATTTTTTCCATTTAATATTTTTTTTTCAGCAATGAATTGAATTGCTGTAGCTTTTTCCGTTAGGTAACTATTACTTTCGTTACCACAAACATTTAATGCAAAGAGATAAATTTGAATGAATGGAACAATAACAAAATAAATGATTATATAATTTTTGAAATTTTATTGCTTAATATATTTATATAATATATTATTTTATTTTATTTATATTATATGAGCGCCGTCTCGTGGCCGAGTGGTTAGCGCGCTTGGCTACTGATCTAAGGGACCTGGGTTTGAGCCCCGGATAAGGCATAGATGTATGTGTCGTTTTTCTGCTGAGGTCCTGCCATCCTCTCAGATCTTCTACTGTGGCACATAAACTGACAGGCTCCTGTTAGACCTCTGTGGCAAGCAGCTGCTTGAGGGGGGTATATTTTATATGTGAATAGTCGTAATTAATAAACTGTACATAACAAATAAATAGTATAACTACGTCTTATACAGGGCCGGATCTAGAGGGTAAGAGTAACGGAGGCAAAAAAAACAAATTGTAAACATTTGCATATTTCACGAATTTTTCAAGAAATTATTTATTCACCTTTTTTTAAAGACAAAACAGAGAGGAAAATGTGGTCCTGCAATGGAATCCAGTCTCTTGTGGATCTCTTTATATTTTTTTATGAGACGGTTGCGTCACTTGCCCAGCCCCTTATTTTTAAATATGGGCCTGGTAATACACAATGGCAAAACTGAAATATGAAAATCGCAATGCAACATGCTAACTGTTTCCTACGTTAACTAAACTTTTTTTTTTTCTTTTTGTACGAAAATAATTGCATTTAATGAAATTCAAACCAATAATCTAGAAATCACAACAATAGCAATTGTAAATTTCTAGGGTTGGGTTGTTTTACCTCTGAGCGGCACTTTTTTGCACACCATGGGCTAAATGAGCAGGTCACATGGACCCCGAAGGCTCGGAGAAGGTTGGGGGAGATGACCCACTGGAACAGCTGTTGGGAGACAGATGGTAGCCTCCCGTCAAGGCCATCTAGCCTGTTCTTTAACGTGCATAGGGTATGGCTCTCCCGCACACGGGGTCACGGCTTAACGTCCCATCCGAAGGACGGCGGCCTTTCCAAGCCCATCGGTGTACCCTACTGACCGTGGGCAGGGCGGGGAATTTTGCGGAGATAAATCTCAACGCTGACCCAGCTGGGGCTCGAACCTGGGAACTACAGATTACGAGCCTGGCGCGCTACCGACTGAGCCACCCCTGCCCTATATAAATTTCTAGGAAATGTTATGCAATTTACTCTTTGGTGGGGATGCAACATAAAACTTATCAGCATTGCATTCATCAAAATGTGTTTTCCTCCGATCTTTCCTATTACAGGAGAAACAAACTGAAAAAAATAATCGTGATAAACAGCTATGACGCTCACTGTTTAAAACAATTTTGATCGCACTGAAATTTCACTTTCTATATCCCAAATGTGCCAAACTTGAGATTCATCTCTTCTAAAATCTCACCCTGTTCTCAGTGAGAAAAGGGACACTGACGGCCTTGAAAATGCTGTCCACCATATGGGACGTTGAGCCATGATCCCATATGCAGCAGAGCCATTAGGGTGTTTAACATCTGAGCAGCACCTTTTTTACAATGAGCTAAATGGCTAAGTCACAAGGACCCCTATGGCTCAGAGGAGGCTGGGGGAAGGGAACCCACTTGACAGCTGTTAGGAGGCAGGTGGCACTCTCTCTTCAAGGCCATTCAGTGTGTTCTCTAATAAGCATAGTGTATTGCGCTCCTGTACATAGGACCATGGTTTAATGTTCCTCTGATGGATGGTAACCTTTCCAAGCCCATTGGTGTCATCTTTCTGACAGAGGTCAAGTTTGGGGTTAACAGATATGAATCTCAATGCTGAAACATTTGGGACTCAAAACAGGGTAGTTTTTTATGATGAATGAATTTTTCTTTGCTTTATTTTTTACCTGAGGAGGCCAAGCACATAAAGCATTTTGGATAATTCAGTAATATAAAGGATAAAAAATTTTAAAATGCGCATTTTTTTTTCAAATTTTAATAAAATTTGCAAAGCAATTAAATGTATTTTTTTCTCAACAGATGTTCATTATCATAAGATAAAGAAACATTATTCAATTTTTGGTGAAAATTAGCGAAACTAAAATCTATATCCAAATTACTTGTGGAATGAAACGAAACTAATTAGTGTATTGTTTTAAAAGTAAGCTACAATTAGGTTCTTGTTAATAATTAAATGAAAGAACTGCAGCTAATTTTTTAGATTTTTAATTTTGGTAGGAATTTTTAGTTTATTTCATCAGAAAATTTCCTGTATGTACTGGAAGAACTGCCATCCATCATGTGGGACATTAAACCATGGCACTGTGTGGGGAAAGAGCCACACCCTGTGCACTTTAAACAAAACGCTGGGTAACCTTCTAATTATAATCAGGAAGCTTCCGTCTCCTAACCGATGAACTTTTGGCCTAACCCAGTTGGTTGCCTGAGTTAATCTTCTCTGAGCCCATATTGTCCTCGTGACTTAGCCATTTACTCGAATTGTGTGAAAAAAAAAAAGTGGATTTCAGTGGTGAAATAAAAGAAGGCAAAATCCTCTCAGAATTTGTATAAAAACGCGTTCTGAATTTCCAGAATTGAATGAAAATATCTTTAATGGAATATTATAATTTCTTACTTAAAGCAAATACATATATCTGCTTTAATCAAGAACCTGAACAAAAATTTCAGTTATCAAGCAAAATTATTTGCTAAGGTATTTCTAGACATACATGTCATTCAACGAGATAAATCTTCATTCTAGAAATCAAGCATTTACTTAAATTTAAAATGAATATTAATATCAAAAAATTATTTTCGTATTTAATCATTAGATTCATTAAACCTAAAGAAATTGTAGAAATCACCTTAAATTCAGGAAGGTTTGTTAACCGAATAAAACTTCTATCTCATAACGGCGTAAATACAACAGAAAGAGGTTTGTACGTTTTATAATTTATTCTATTTTGATAAATTTACAAGTGAATATAATTTCCGGTTCCTGGTCTGAAGGGCGATTTGTACAGCATTATGCTGAACAGGTCACAAATTTTTACAGAGCAGAAATCGTTCTATATTAGTAGAGCTAGAGCGAATGTTTTGAATAGAACAACATGGCTGCCACGCAGTCGTTCTAGCATCAACTGCAAGTGCTTGGGGCATCTCCTCTTCCTTTCTTCCTCCATGGTTACTATGATTATACTTTTAATGGATTATAGAATCAGTCAGTTCTCCATTGTCCATTTACAACTGTCAAGGAAGGGTTATTTTAACTCTGAGCTGCACTTTTTCGCAAAGCGGGCTAAATGGCCAAGTCACAAAGGACCCCGAAAGCAGAGAAGGTTGGGGAGGGGACCCACTGCAACGGCTGTTGGAAGACAGAGGTAGTCTCCTGGTAGTATATTCCTTGACCATCCAGCGTGTTCTTTAACGTGCAAAAGGTATGGCTCTCCCGCACACGCTGTTTAACATCCCATCCGATGGACGGCGACCTTTCCAAGCCTGTCGGTTTCGCCTATTGACTGTGGGAGGATGAGAGTCAAGGAAGATATCACCCTTAGTTTAACGTTGATATAAGTTTTAGAGGAAACATTTGCCTTGCGCCGGGTGGGATACGAACCCACGACCTCCTGATAACATGTAGGTGCTCTAGCAGCTGAGCTACCGGACGCCGATCGTGATCACGAAATTGATGTCGATTTAAACTAAGAGTTGAGACCTTCCTTGGCAGTTGAACAAAAACGTCGAAAATTTCTTCAGTTTATATTTTTATAACTGTTTTATTGTGTTCATATTACGGCTTGTAGAGATGAGTTCGGCTCAGTTTTTTGACCCCGATTTAGGGGAAAATTCCTCTGACGTATCAGAAGTCACCGTCTAAAACATTCCATTCAAACGTCTAGCCGAACTGTCCCACTACCGCCAGGGTCTCACTTGTAAGATGCAGTCTCTGTGTATTATGATTTTCACTGCGTTAAAGGTTAGTTTAGTACGCCCCCCGCCCCCCAGGACGTACCATTGATTTAGTTGCCAGGTTCCTTCCAGCAATGGAATGCATTAATGAAGTATAATAATGCCTTTGAGGATGTGGGGGATCTGGACACGGCAGCAAATTTAAATGTTGTTATGACTCTTACATCATAATAAAATAAAAACTTAAACATAATAACTTAATGTACGTCATAACGTAATAAATATGACCGACGTACAATTGACCTAAATGCAGCAACAAGCCCATAATAGACGTATTAAATACATCTACCCAGATAATACATCACTACTAACGATCATTTGTGCGGTAAAATATATTATTGAAAACGTACTAGTTATCCAAAAGGGATCGGATACGATTCGAGATCTTTCGCACAATTAAACAGTCGCAGCCTAGGAACTTAAACAGTACTGCAATACAAGTCCTAGCGAGCTCTGTTCAAATCAATCCAACCAATCTTTCCACCTACAAAATATACGTTGACATCCGAACTCCAACTAATTGACAGATAACACCGGCTACAAGATTATGTTCCTTCGATGTCGAAGCGTTATTATATCCCAATACACCAATACATTTGGCCTTGGAGGTAATTCCAATTACTATGGAGACAACGAACGCATTTACACTCCAAGAACAACTTATTATTATGCAAATACTAAAATTTACCGCAGAACTAAATTATTTCAGGGTCGAAAATAAGATATATGAACAGCAAAATGCCGTTGCAATGGATAACCCCTATCTGGACTTTTCGCCGTTATTGTTATGCGTTACATCGAAACTAAAGTGATCAAAAACTTAACGACCCCGATATATTTTGGGGGCGATTCGTGGACGACGTTATCTTTATCTCTCAATATTCCGATAACCGATTAAGCAACTTGCAGGAAGAATTACACTATGTAGTACGAAGTCTAAAACTTAAAAAAAAAATGGACGAAAATCAACAGATACCTTTACTTGATATGTACACATATAGATATTCGTATTATATTGAGACCAGGGTATATAGAAAATTTTGTTGGTTTTTTTTTTCGAAGTAATGGACGGAATGGTTTTCCATTTTTATGAGATTTAATTTTACCGAAGAATTGTGGCACTCGCGAATAAATCGGTGATTTTGCACGCTTGGCTATTGCCTCTAATTTATATTTTATTATTAGAAGTTTTCGTATTACTTGCGCCGTGGGATTCTTAGGTAATTCTTTAACCTTTAACTCTTTTAATACCTGCCGTTAACTTATTGCTCTTTCTTCATTATGACTATTTGGGAAGTTTTATCTGCCATTATAGCTTTAACTGTTGGATTTCTTTTTAATTCCCTTGGAGATAATTTATCTCCAACGGCAACCTTATCCCTTCTCTACATCAACAGATCCCTTCTCTACATCAACAGATCCCTTCTCTACATCAACAGATCCCTTCTCTACATCAACAAGGCTCTGAAATACTCGTCAAATCAAGTATTACTGCAAAAAGAAATAAATTATAAAGATCAGCAAGGTAAAAGGCCGGATATTCTATTGCATATATTAGGGCAATACAAAAGAACGTAACACAAAACATGAAACAGCCATCGCAACCGACCCGGCGAAAAGAAAGCAAAATAAATGTACCAAAGCATGTCTTTATATACCCACAGTAAATCAGAAAATTAAAAGTATGAATGAATTTAATTTTACAGCCATATACAGTCTCCAAAATGACACGAAACATCGTATTGAACGATCGTGATTATATGCCACTTACCGAAGGAGTATACCTGTTTCTCTATACCTATTGCCACCCTCCTCTTCAGACATAGAACTTGAAGACTTACAATCCCAAAAATATATCGGTAAAGCCAACCGACAAATTCAAGAAAGAATTAATGAACACAACCGAAATGTAGGCAAAAAGAATATGGAGCAGCTTTAGCAGTAAAAGAAACACAACAAACCGATTTCAAAAACATAAAAATACTAGTTCAAAAACAGTTAGAGATAAGGAAATATCACATACATTGGTTTCCGTAAATTAAGGAAAACTCAGAAAAATTATGATAAGCAAAAAACTATATGAATGATTTTAATGAAATTTGATGAAAACGTGAATTGCAATGCTAGTTTTAGAATGGCATAAAATATTTTATACTAGATACATTTTTCGTCAAAAAAATAACACTTACAGGAACAAAAACATTATTTTTTTGGATTTACATTATCCAAAAATGAGGTGTCAGAATGCAATGCACAACGTTCTTTAAAAAGGACTTTACAGCAGTGCAGACACGACAGCGATGTTCCATGCTGTTTATGATGTTGTGAATCAGCTCAGTAGGGAGTAACGACCATTGTTCCTTTAAAGCAGTAATAAGCTCCCCCTTTGTTTCAGGTGGCGGGTTGAAGGCAGCAACACGTCTTCCTAGAGCATCCCACACATGCTCAATCGTATTTAGGTGTGGAGATCGATCTGGCCACTCCATGTGCATAATGGTCTCTTCTTGAAGGTATTGTTCAACTAGTCGAGCTTTGTGTGGACGAGCGTTATCGTCTTCTAAAGATGAATGTTTCACCTATTGCAGCAGCGTAAGGACGCAAATAAGGGTCCAAGATGTAATCTCTATACCTTTGAGCATTGAGGTTCCCACTCGCCAACACATAGAGGTCTGTGCGTCCATCTAAGGAAAGGCCAACCCAAACACACATATACTACCTCCTCTGTAACTGTCTCTTTGACGGATGTTATTGGGATGATAGCAGGCACCTCGTTCTCTCCATATCAAACAATATCCAGAACCACTCTGCAAGCAATATCTGGACTCATCTGTGAAGAGTACGGACATCCATTGTTCTTCTGTACAGTTAACATGCATGCCCAATTCAACCGCTATCTCCTGTAACGTGACGTAAGAGGTATACAAATTACTGGCCTTGTAGCGTACAGACCTCCCTCATGAAGCCTTCTACGTATAGTAGAAGCAGATACAACCCTCCCAGTGGCTGCTGCAAGAGAGGTTCATAGCTGAGAGGGAGTAGACGTCCTTCTCCTTCGTGCTGCTAATCGTAGATATCGGTCTTGCACAGCGGTCGTACCTCTAGCCCTTCCTCGGCTAAACTTCCGAGACGAGAAATCCGTGCTAAGAAATTGATTCCAGTGTATGAACCACAGTCGTGCCACTGCTGACTGACTTTGGCCTGCTTCGAGCCGGCCAATGTCTCTCCACCGCAGTTCATTTGGCAAATGATGTCTCGAGGTCATTCCTACAAAATGGCTATTTCGAATTTCTTTACTCACATTTAGAACACAAAATAACGATCCACTCCAAAACACCTGTTTTTATGCCGCTATTCCGATTACGCCAATTGACGCAACCTAGACTAATTTGCATACGATATGCTCACTCGGCATTACTTTACTTGTTACTTGAACAAGTTTGGTGAGAATTGCATAATTGTTTGGCGAATTATCGCGATTTTTCTCATTTTTCATTAATTTATGGAAACCAGTGTGTTTATATCGACACACATGTGTTAATAACGAAATACATTTCCTCCCAGCTGCATGAAAATTACTCTTACAGGAATACGAAACACCTAGCCGAAAATATGATCAAAACAAGTGGAAAACCAAAAGTACCGGCCAACATAAATTTCTAAACACTGGCAACTCCAACCCCACAACGATGCAAAAAAAGTGTCTAAATTACTTCAGCCCCACAGATATAAACGAAGCTCCAAGCACGTAACTCAGCAGGTTGAAAAAGGGAAACGACTGCGTTTCCCGAAATGAAGCGGTAAATATCGTTTTCTTTATTAATCGTTTTACTTGTAAAGCACGAATCTTGTATAGTTTTTATGATGTCGTCTCCATTATGGTAAGATTAAATCATCTTTTGTTTTTAAATGCTAAGTTTGTTTCTTTCTAAGCGTTTCAGGACTTTGTGCAATACCATGGCATTTTCCTATTGAGAACTATAGATATAAAGTGGGTGGTAAAGAGTGGGAATTTACCAGAAATAAATGAATGCCAGAGAAGAACAAGGAAAGAGACTCGGCGACAGGTTACTACGAAATGTTTATAACAAAAACAGAGATTTAGAATATTTACAGTTATTTAGAGTACGATATAAGAATAATTTGGTTCACTATAAAGAAATATTGAATACGTAATGACTTTTGCGTTCAGAGTTGGAAAGCAGTAATTGGGAACAATGGCCTTGGTAGCACTTCGGTTTCCCCTAAGTTGGGTTGTTTTACCTCTGAGGGAACTCTTTTTGCACACAATGGGCTAAATGGCCAGGTCACAAGGACCCCGAGGGTTCAGAGAATGTTTGTGGGAGGGAACTCACTGGAACAGCTGTTGGAAAACAGATCGTAGCCTCCCGTAACGCCATCTAGTGTATTTTTTTTTATCGGGCACAGGGTATGGCTCTCCTGCCCACAGGGCCATGGCTTAACGTCCCATCCGACGAACGGCGGCCTTTCCAAATCCACCGGTGTCCCTTACTGACAAAGAGCAGGGTGGGGAGTTTTGCAGAGATAAATTTCAACGTTAGCTCTGCTGGGAGTCGTACCTGGGAACTGCAGATTACGAGCCTGGCGCACTACTAACTGCCACCTACGCCTCTTTTCCGCAGGAATAGCATGGTAAATGGTTTTGTTTGCTCCCCTTTCGAATTTCGACACAAAATTCGACACTACAACTCTGACTACAACCAGAAACACTGTGGGAAATTTTAAGGTATCTGTCACTATTTCCCGATAAGTTATGGCTGGCCACACACAGACAGATATATGGTTTAATCATTATAGATGAGACTCGCAACCGCAAAAGATTTGTTATGTAACTCGTTATGATCGCTCAATGAGTTGGGAATGGTGGTGGGAGAATTATTTTGAGAAGCACAAAACCGATAAATGACGAGCGAAAAGCATTTGGAAAGTAGACACAAACATTAGCATTTTTTCAGAATTTCTAAGGTTTTTGCCGTTGTTCTGCATGTCTTACTCTATAATTAAGAAAACCTTCAGTATCATATCCTCACTTTTGCACACAATTAAATGTTTCTAATATTATATTTCATTATTTCTTCAAAATTTATTTTTTTCTAATTGTTTTAATAACTGTAGTTCGATAGCTACACATCATGATATATTTATTTCGCGTCTAATTAATAACTCCAGACCATCTCTTCTTTTGAACCCGAAAAAAAACCTCACTTTGGGTAAGAAATACAAATCTTTTTTTTTATAATATTATTCTTTTACGACAATAAAAAAATGAAGCAGCTGTCTTATTCATTTAATGTTAGTCAACATTGTCCATATTCAATTACGTCGATACTATTACATATCTGAAATTTAAAAAAAAATCTCTCTAAGATCAGTTTACAAAATCTGTTAGTGGAAAGTCAAAATGAGAATATATAGCAAAAACATGCATATCAGATTCTTTGTATTTTCAGACTAATTTAGTATGCAACTTTTAAATTTAAATGAACAGAGTTAGACTTTCGTAGAAGGACATGTTTTCTGTATAAATATCACGTTTGAAGTTCTATTCTGTATTAGTTCTTTTTAGTGCGATGAAAATATCAGTGTGAAAATTCTAAATTTAATGAAGGAAAAGTATTCTTTCAAGGCACAGAGAAAATGTTTAGCACGATTATTAAAGTAGCAATTTTTTTGATTCCTTTGAAATTTCGTACAGTATTTCAGAAGTGTCCAACTTATATAATTGTGAGACACATTTCTCTTGTGCGAACGCTTGCAGAAATAATTAATATTTAAAAAAAAAATCCATCCATCCAAGGTGATTCAATTGTCCTTAATGGTGTACAAGTCTTAATAATTATATTCGGAGAATTATTTGCTCCAATATAAAAATTTTCAATTAGTTTTGAATAGAAAGAGTTATAATTCAAAAAAAAAATCCCGTTTGGGAAATCTGAAATGTTTGATGATCCACTAATCAATTCCCAACTGTATTTAAATGAGGAGACATTAAAGATGTCGGTTGTTTGAGCTTCCAGGATGTCTGGTTGGCAGAAAAAAATAGCTTTCATTTATTATAGAGGGTTGTTGTTTCAACCTGTTTACACTTATGGTGTAATTGCCGATTTCGAAAAGGATGGCAGACGCCATTACAGTGGGAGAAAAAGTATTGTCAGATTTAAGTACAATAAACAAATGGTGATGCGCTTTGATCCTAAGCAAAGAAATTATTTTTCCCTTGACTATACTCCTTTTCAGATAGAAATGAAGCAACAAAATCTGGAGATCAAAGAAGGCAACAACCAATGAAATGACGCCACATCCACATGAGTTCTAGCAAGAACAAAACGCAGATGTAATTTCGCCACAGCAAACCGTTCCACACCTTATGCGAAAAAATGTCTTTTTTCTAATGTACATTATTAGTGTGTACAGTTTATGGAAGTGAACAATTAAAAATGCTGATTTCATTCCGGAATATTGTAAAGTGCAGAATGAAGCATAATTTCTTTTCCACCGGCATATTAGCGACTAAAAAAATTGCCTGATGTTGCCGTTGAAGGTCGTCGATGACGTCAGCGCACGCTCTAATAGAGTGCTTCCTTTCTACGCAAATTATCTAAGTTTTATTTCCGTTTCAACAATTCCCGAGGTACTAGATCGAATGGTCCCAAATTTCGCACGCTGGTTCTTCCTGTCTTCCCATATTGGGTGAAAAAAAAACAGGTTCGTACCTACAATGGAATGCTTAACATAACAATGTCTTTGGGAATGTGAGGGATCTAGCAAGAGTTGATGGCTTTCTCGATTAGAAATTGCGAATGAAGAACCCACGAACCGGAAAACGCAGCAAAAATACGTTTTATCCAAAACATTTTATTATTATTATTATTATTATTGACCCTATGGAGTTAATATTTTGAATAAACAACCTCGTGGTACTCTTAATCTTCTGCCAAATTTCTTGTTTCCAAGTCCCTTTATGTGAAGAGTTATGGCGATCACACACAGAGACAATTCAGGATTAATACATTTTCAGACGTTGCATCTTGCTTTTCTTCGGCTTTCGTGGTGAAATGTACTAAGCTGCGATTGGATAAGAATCTCTTTGAGGGAGACTTGCCGTTCCATTCTTTATGTGAAACGGAATATAGAACATTGAATAACACAATGCAGCATGTCGAAATTATAAATATTATTCTCGGCGATGCTAATTTTAATGATGATTAAGTTTTTCTGAATAATGTAAAAAAATAAAAGTTACATTATACATAGGTTAGCTTCTGTTTAAAATTATTAGTCGAAATATTTTACTAATGGCGAATACATTTTGTTACGAACTGACTAGCTTAGTTCGACTAAGTCACGTGTCAGATTGATAAAGGTAAAATAATTCATGGCTTGAATTGACGAAGCCACGGGCCCTATTCAGTGAGGGAACTAGTCAATGGTTCAGATTGAATTGGGAAACCAATCAGCGGGACAAAGTCTCGGGCTGGAATGGTTTGTAATATAACGAATCAGTTGCTAATTGGTTTCCAATATAACGAATCAGTTGTTAATTGGTTTCCAATATAACGAATCAGTTGTTAATTGGTTTCCAATATAACGAATCGGTTGTTAATTGGTTTCCAATATAACGAATCAGTTTTTAATTGGTTCCCAATATAACGAATCAGTTGTTAATTGGTTTCCAATATAACGAATCAGTTGTTAATTGGTTTCCAATATAACGAATCAGTTTTTAATTGATTACAGTATAACGAATCAGTTGTTAATTGGTTTCCAATATAACGAATCAGTTGATGGTTTCAATATACCGAAGCAATTGTTAATTGGTGTACCGATAAGGAATTTGTTGTTAATTGATCTACAATATAACAAGCCGTTGTTAATTGGGTTCCAATATAACGATTCGATTGTTATTTGGCCTACTGCAGTGGTTCTCAAATAGTTTACCGCGAAATTTGGAATAATATTGCAGATAAAATGATATTTGTAAAAACATGTTTTTGCTACTTTCCGTCACTGATTCTTCATTTCACTTTTTCCATTTAATCAAAAACGTATCCATTTAAATATTAATGTTAAAACTAAAATTAACGAAAAACATCCCCATAACACGTACGGCGTATGCAGTAAGTTCAATATCTCAATACTCTTCAGAACCTGAATGTGATAGCTCTGCGTTTTCAAACGATTCCACAGAAATGACAATTATTGAAGGAAACTGCGCATGCTCGAGTCCTCAATAGTGTAACCAACTTAAATTTTTAATGTGCCGTGAGCAAAAAACGTTTGAGAATTACTGGTCTACTGTATAGCGAATCAGTTATTAATTGGACCTAACTGCTAATTCATTTTCATCGTAACGAACCAGTTGTTAATTTGTCTCAAATGTATCGTCTTCTGTATAACGATCCAGTTATTAATTGTGCTTCAATATAACAAACTAATTGTTAATTGACTCCAATGCAATGAACAATTTGTTAATTGATCTTCCGTTAAATGAATCACGTTGTCGATTGATGTGCAGTGTAAGCTTGCATTAACAACGAAACGTTAAGCTTGTACGGCAACAGCATTAAAGATAAAAGAAATATTGTTATTAAGGCAGGAAAATAATAGTTATTAAGATTTCGAGAAAACAATGTGATAAAGAGGTAGTATATTTACAGGGATGTGCAAAAAGGAAAGTGTAAATACATATTGTTCATGGAAAGATGAATTAAGACTAGTATAAAGCTTTAATCATCTTAGTGGTTAGAGGCCTTAACTATCAGAGCTGTTACAATTTTAACTATCGTAGTATTTAAATAAAGACTACTGTTTCAGCATGCATGGTTTGTAGGTTTGCTCTAACTCAGGCAGTTGAGCAAGACACTCATCTCTTAGTCCGTCATGACTTTGTACGAAAAGACCAATAAGAGATAGGACTAAATAATTCCCAGGATCCTTCTCAGTCTCATATGCAGCAAATCAAATCCAATATATATATATAGGGACGGTTGGAAGTGATTATTGACTGAATGACAGGGCATGATGCTAATTCGAAATATTATGGTAGTTAGAATTAGCATCATATGATAACAAATAAACAAATTAGCATCATATGGTAACATATGATAACAAATGGTAGAGATCTGTAAATTTGTCCCTAAGAGTAATCCAGATCATAGATTTCGGGGAAAATGTGAAACGTGACCTCCAACGTATCCTTTAAGAACAAATAGAGGATGAAAGAGCGCTAGAAAGCTTTAACTGGAAGAGTGGTTAGGCAGCTAGAGACTGTTCCAGCTGTCTCCGCAAAATTCCCCGCCCTGCCCACGGTCAGTAGGGGACACCGATGGGTTTGGAAAGGCTGCCGTCCGTCGGATGGGACGTTAAGCCGTGGCCCGTGTGCGGGAGAGCCATACCCTCTGCACGTTAAAGAACACGCCGGATGGCCTTGACGAGAGGCTACCATCTGTCTCCCAACAGCTGTTCCAGTGGGTCCCCTCCCCCAACCTTCTCTGAGCCTTCGAGGTCCATGTGACCTGGCCATTTAGCACATGGTGTGTAAAAAAGGGCCGCTCAGAGGTAAAACAACCCAACAACCCAACTGTTCCAGCAAGGCAAACTCTATTAGCTCTAACTAAGGCTCTAACAGCAGTGATTTTAGTCTTAGTACGGTACGTCCTTCTATGAGAAGGCCTGTAAAAATTAGGAGTAACTTCTAGTATTCTTCTCAGTGTTTTATGTTGCAAATCAAAATAAAAGAAAGGTGAAAATTGGTGTTTGTCGATGTTTCGTGATGAAGATATCGGAAAGGTTGCGAAATTTTGGATCTGGGATCAAAGGTGAAGACAAAGCTGAAATTTAGATCTACGTTAGAGAGATACAAATTTGTGATTGCGGTATTTTGGGTCGTAGATCTCAGAAACGTTGTGAAATTTCGGATTCGGTGAGCTCTTCGAGGTCAAAAGTCAAACTTTATCTGCTGGTATTAGCGAGCTAAAATTTGATCTGTAGGGGCATTTCGGGTCTTCAATTTCAATAACTTTATGAAAATTTGGATCCGATGGATCATTCGAGGTCAAAGGTCAAATATCGACATACTAGTGCCAGAGAGCTGCAAATTAGTTCACAGAGATATTTCGAATCACAGAACACAGAAATGTTAGGCCATTTGAGATACGGTGTAGCGTTCCTGGTCAGATAGGGTTCAGAGTGATAGGCTAGAAATCAAGAAGTGTCGAAAACACCTATTGATTTTTAGTATATACAGTGGACCTTCGTTATAGCGCTGCTCGCTATACCGCGCACTCGGTTATAGCGCGAGCGATGTTCGCGATAAGTTCAAACATGTTTATACAGGTCCGTGCGGCGTTAGTGAGTATCGCATTTTATTGTTACTGCGTATTGAGTAATTGTGTATGTATTGAGTTCCTGCATGTATTTTGAATAGTGTTTAATTATTTTATGCATGATGAGTAAAAGAAAAGCTTACAGTGTGAAATTTATTGTGTCGCCACCTCGGTATAACGCGGGAGTTATTTCCCGCCCGACCTGCGCGTTATATCGGGGGTCCACTGTATGCATAAAGGAAAGTTTTGTTCATAGAAAAAATGTTCCAAAAGAAAGAGAAACAAAGAAGCTACTCCGAGCTTATGCAGCTTCCTCATGAATTGGGTAGACAAAGTACTGCAGAATTTCTTTCTTATTATATAAATCAAGTTTGATGTTCTGTAGCTTCTAAAATAAAATATTTCTGGAAAATTGTTACTAAAATTTAATTAAAGATCCACATCAAACTTACCTAAATTTAGAATTACAAAAATATTCAGGCAGTATTTAAAGAGATTTGAACAACAGTAATGTCAGCCGCCATTAGAATTAACTCAGAAGTTAAAACTTAAATAATAAGTAATATTTTAAAACATTTACCAAAGGAAGTGTACATTTTAGAAGTTTCTGTAAACAATTCTATCAATATTCGTGAATTTCTTTTCTTAGAACTGGCCTTGTTTCTGCTAAAGATTGCAGCTTCCATAACTCTTTATTACTTTTAAGCAATGTTTTTGAAAAACGACAGTTTCGCAAATTTGAATGTATTTTATTTATCTCATTTTTTCATGAAAAATGTGACTAAGAGAAAACTTACATAACATGAAAATTTTAATTATTTTTGTCAGCCTTGTGCAAAAGTGCCCACCTGAGATAGAAGCTGAGGCTTCTTGACTAATCTCTCATTTAGGGATAACCAGTGGAAATAGGGTGGGGCGCGAAAGGATGGCGCTCCCATAGCTCCGAAGATGAAAAAAACTTGCTGTTGAAAAATTAAAGATGAAATAAAAAAAAAACGCAGATACGTTACCCTCCGCTTTGGCCTACCAGTTTAAGTGTTATTTTGGGTAAATCGCAATTATTATTATTATTATTATTATTGGGGTAGAGTACACGTTATACATGACGTACCTGCTAAAATAGTATTTAGCCCTCTATAATTATTCCAGACTGCTAAACTGTGGAAAGTTATATTCAGCATTGACTATTCAAATTGCATAGAAACTAGAAAGCTCAATCACCATTAGTGAATATTAAATGCTTTAAAAAGTAGTCTTTACCCAGTTCAGCTCCCATAACTGTGATATTTAAATTAACTAATTAAGGAATCGCGAAAAGTAATGTTTTATTAATACCTATCCGAACCAAAAAGAATATTTTTTTCTTAGAGGAAAAAAATAATAAACGAAGCTTTTGATGTGGATGTGCAACATTCACTATTTAAAGCACTAACTAGCACTTAAATTTAAAATTTCTAGAATGAAGGGACTCATTAAAATATTCCTTTAAAGTTTTGCTATATTTCCACTTTAGCTCCTCCTAACTGTGGGAATTCAAATTCTAAGAAGATTCGGGCAAACGTGAATGGTGATATTTATTAGTACGTATCCAACCCGAAATTTTGCATTTATCTCTTAAAACTAATAAGGGTTATAGATCGCAATATAAACAGTTATTAACTTCTCTTCAAAGGAGACTCTCTCTCTCTCTCAATATTTGAAAGTGAACTTCTAAAAGAATTTCGATTATGAGGGTATACACCATATTACCAAACTTATCGGGATATTTCCATGTTATGCGAATAGAAAACCCCATTCGAAACTCCCTAACGTTAGAACTAACCTTTGTTTTCACAAAAAATGTGCAAAGCTCTAGGGTTGAGTTGTTTTACCTCTGAGGCACTTTTTTGCACACAATGGCGTAAATGGCCAGGTCACAATGACCCCGAAGGCTCAGAAAAGGTTGGGAGCGAAGATTCACTGGACATCTGATGGGAGACAGATAGTTTCCTCCCGTCAAGGTCATCCAGAGTGTTTTACTCTGGTGACAGGGTAAAACGTGCACAGGGTATGGCTCTCCCACACAAGGGGCCACGGCTTAACGTCCAATCCGACAGACGGCTGTCATTCCAAGCTCATTGGTGTCCCCTACTAACCGTGGGCAGGCGGGGAGTTTTGCGGAGATAAATCTCAACGCTGGCCCAGACGGGAATCGAATCTGGAACTGAAGATTACTAGCCTACCGAGCTACCGACTGAGACATCCCCGCCCTATGCACAGTTACTGATTTTGCATCTCAATCAAAATTATCCAAACCCCGATTTAAAAACCATTCCTTCAATATTTCAAGAGTTATTAAGACTAAAATATATTTTGAGGTAATTTATGCATAGCAACAGTGTTGTTAACTGTTTCATTTTCTAAAGCTATTTAAAGAATAAACACATATTGCTCAAATCGAGTTTTGGCTAAATATTCCACGATTTCCAATTTCCTGTGATGTTTTAATGTAAAGACTTATTTCATAGTTAGAAAGCTTTGAATAAATCTTTCTGCTTATAAAGATGGAAATCTCCCCATACATATTATGATTTAATTAACATAAAATGAATATTTTGTGTTTTAAATGTTATTGAATATTTGATATTATACATTGCTAGAAGTCAATTGGTGCTCTGGCACCTCTTTATTTAACCGTCACTCTGACTCCTATTTGACCGTGAAAACCCATGGAATCCAAAATCTTACAATGTTTCTGGGATGTATTATTAGAAATTTGCCAGGCACCAATTTTCTGTTCTCCAGCATCTGTATATCGAAATTTTATTTTCAACTCGAAAGATCCATCGCATCCAAATTTTCGCCTCCAACATTTCTGAGGTTTACGACCAAAAATACCCCCAAACCACCAATATTTAGCTCTCTAGCAGCAGTAGATCAGGATTTTACCTTTTATTTCGAAGAGCTCCCCGGATTTTAAGTTTGGTAACACTTATAAGATCTAAAACTCGAAAAAAAAAAACAGACACCAATTTACATGTTTCTAACACCCGTAGATCAAGATTTGTCTTTATGTGACCTCCACTTGACCTTGTAAGACACGTCGGAAATTACATTTCAGACTTTTCCCGAGCTCTACCTCTCAGATAACCCGAAAGGGGGGGGGGGCTCAGTCGGTAGCGCGCCAGGCTCGTAATGTGTAGTTCCCAGGTTCGAGTCCCAGCTGGGTCAGCGTTGAGATTTATCTCCTCAAAACTCCCCGCCATGCCCACGGTCAGTAGGGGACACCGATGGGCTTGGAAAGGCCGCCGTCCGTCGGATGGGACGTTAAGCCGTGGCCCCGTGTGCGGGAGAGCCATACCCTGTGCACGTTAAAGAACACGCTGGATGGCCTTGACGGGAGGCTACCATCTGTCTCCCAACAGCTGTTCCAGTGGGTCCCCTCCCCCAACCTTCTCTGAGCCTTCGGGGTCCATGTGACCTGGCCATTTAGCCCATGGTGTGCAAAAAAGTGCCGCTCAGAGGTAAAACAACCCAACCAAACCTGAAAGTGCAAATTTTCAGAGATGGATCATTTCTGGATCATAGAATTAGCGTGATCTGTCAGTCGTCAGCCGTCATTTAATCACTCACAATCGTCTATATATATATATACCTATATACAGAATATTGGATGCGCAAAGTGCAATATTAATTTATTGCATTATTCTCTACGGTATTGGTAACAAAACTTTATTATTTAAAATTACGATTTCCATATCAATATTTATTTCCTCTATTATATTATTTCCTCTTTTCATGCTTGTGACATTTTATTAGGAATAGACCCATGTTACGCATAATTAGAGGTATTCAGAGCTCAATAACCTTTTAAATAGCGTTTTATGAAAAAGGTTACATACATACATACATATATACATACTTACGTACAAAATGCTCAAGCAGCCAAGGGAGATAACCAGACTGTGTAATTTAGTCTCTCCAAACTTCTCTGTCCTGAGCTATAGCTGCTGCATTTGTGTAGGCAAATTGTAACGAGGTCCTGTTTTGCATTGTCTGCCAAACACATCTTAGGTTTTCCCCTTTCCTAAGGCCAATAGACTCACTGCTTACAACCTTATTCGCTAATCTATATTTATATATACCGACAACATGACCAAATCGATGCAGTCTCTCTCTCTGCATAATATGCTGCTCAAAAGAGGTTGCCTACTCCTTTGCCTAACAGCATCATTACTTACAAGGTCAAACCGCATAATGGCGAAGATACTGGGTAAGCATCTAGAATCAAAGGCATCAAATTTACAAAGGGTTCATGTTTTGCTACAATAGCTAACTTTAGAAAAGACCAAGATACTGCATAGCTCAATTTTAGTTTCTAGGTATGTACGCCTATTTTTCCACACTCTCCATAGATTCTTAAAAGTCCCAGCAGCAATCACAATTCTGTTTACCTCATGCCGTACATCATCGGTATCTCTTACATAGTTCCCGAGATAATTAAACTGAGACACTTGCTGAAGGGTAAGCCGTTAAAAATAATTAAAACACAACCTGCTTGACACATTTTCATCACTTTGGTTTTTTCTCTGTTAATCACCAAATCTACCCTACTACTAAGTCTCATCAACAGCCCTAACGAAAGAATTCATCTCATCACATCATTTTCTGAAGGGGCTAAGTCATCAGCATAATCTAAATAAGAAATTTTGACATCTCTAGACCAATTAAGGCAGAAATCTTCATCTGGTAAAGGAATTCCGCATAACAAACAATGGTAGCTGGGCATACACTGAAGCAGAGCTATACACACCAACCCACTGTGATGACGCATCGAACCGACTTTATGTGCACCTGGAGTCTGACTTCGCTTTCTCATAGCGAAGGGTGTTAGTTCCTTTCAAAAGAAATATTCTGTTTTGGAACGGAAGGCTGCAAGGTCAGTAAGCCCTATTGATCTGGTTTACTATGGCTACTTTTAAATATTTTTATAACCTGCTGAAGAATGCTCAACTTCAGATAGTACTGGTGATGACCAGTTATACTTACCAGACTTGAGATTTGATTATGGATCCAGAACCTGCTGCACTTGTGAGCTTTAGTCGAGGGAAAATCTACCTCTGTGTTTTCTGTTCGTTTATGAGCTTTCCGGAGTGGACAGATGCACAGGATATCTTATATCATCTGGTGTATAATCCTGATCAGAGGTCATTGCAGGTACCTGAACCCTCGCTTCTTCTTGCAAACATACACTGGAGAAAGTCCTACCAGTGTAGATGGCTTCAGTCTTTGGTAATGGGAGAACAGGTATTTGTCCCATGTATGCGATTAAGGGATATTTCATATTTGTTCGCACTACCTATCTCTATAAACCTAGTCTCTTTAAAAATTCAACTGATCATTTGCTTTTCATAGTTACGTGGAACACGAGATTATTCTCTTGATGTCCTCACACAATAATTTCGACGTTATACCCTTAATATTCTGGACTTTCAAGAGACCAGATGGACATATAAGGGCGGGATACTTAAAAATAATTTTAAATTTCTCTTTTTAGGGAGGGAAGATGGAAAGCATCTCCAGGGCGTAAATTTGCTTTTCAGCAGACAAACCAATGATCCTCTTCTTGGAAAATAATGCATTATTAAGGGGTTTCTCACAGCTAGGCCGGATTCAGAAAAAAACCGAGGGAGGTGGGTCAAGAAACACAATAGAGCCGATAAAATGTAAATGGCAAGCTGCCTAGAGACATAAAGCATTACAGGCTTTAATGATGGCCCTATCACATTTTCACCTTCATTTTACGGGTTTTTGAAAAAAGAAAACATCTTGAGAAATGTATAAAATATAAATGGTTTAATAATTTTTTGCCTGTTTTACCTTTACTCGCATTTTGAAAGGGGGGGGGGGGGGATGGCCCTCTTGCTCCTCTCTTGATCCGGCCCTGCACATCTTAATTAAAAACTAAGATTAAATGCTTGAATATTATCTATCCTTATGCCCTCCACAGAGAATTCTGATGAGGACAAGAAAGATAGGTTTTACAAACAGCTTCAGAATAGTTTGAATTCTGTCAAGAAAGGAGATAAGCTCACCGGACAAAAAATTAGTCACCCCTGGCTGAATGTCATCTAATAGCGCGTAACGCCTCCGTGCGACAGAACAGCCGAAATCCTGTCTGGCATGGATGCCACCAGTGTGCGGATGTAGTGCACATCAATATTCATCCAGTCTTTCAGCAGCAAATGCTGCATTCGGATGGCTGGGACGGCGCTTCACTCGTTGTGCCAAACAGTCCCACAAGTTTTCTATGGGATTTAAATCCGGGGATTTGGCAGACTAGTCGAGATGTTCGAAGGCTTCAGAATACTCGTCGTGCCAATCCGACATGCTTCGAGCCCTGTGCAAGCGACAATTGTCGTCTTGGGAGACTGGGGTATTCTTCTGGTGCTCACTGTGGAGATACTGCACAAAAGGTAACATGTGGTCGTCTAGTAGCTCCATATAACCCTTCTGGTTCAACCACAGGACTCATTTCCTCGTACGTGAAACAACTCCAGAACATCACATAGCTTCCTCCAACTTGAACAGATCCTTGCATACAGTCGCATGGAAGGCTTCAAGCAGCTTATGATGTACCCGTCGCCTCGCATCATTCGAGTACAAGCAAAAACGTGGCTCATCCGACCAGATCACACGCTTCCAAGAGTCGACAGTCCAGTCTTTGTGGCACCGTGCCCATTGTAGCCATGCAGCCTTGTTAACATGCAGCTGTTAACATGGGTCACTTTCACGATATCTGCTCCAGATATCCATGACATTCAGTTCCCTTCGGAGTGTTCGTTCGGAAACAACTTGTTGTAAGCCTGCATTGACTGACTGGAGCAATTCCTGCCTCGTTACAAAGCGGTTTGCCTTAACAGTGTGTGACACACTGCGGAGGTCCCTATTGGTGAACACAATCTTTCTGCCGCAGTTTTGGCTACGATTAGCGATGGACTGCAATATATGCCACTGCTGGATGACCCTTTGGACCATAAGTTTCGACACACCTGCAAAGGCAGCAACTTCTTTTATGCTATGCCCTTTGACTCGACCAAACGTAATAACACCTTTTTGCCACTCATTCACATCTTTGGCGCAACCCATGTTTCACAAAGCGACTAACATTCATGGCACAAACCACTTCTTGTTACTGTATGAGCCCCGTAGTGCACGGCACAGCTATATTTGTAGGACGCGTTTATTACTGGTGTGCCCTCTGTTGCTGGCGAACGGACGTAACCCTCTTACGGCGGGAGAGGACAAATTTTTTGTCCAGTGAGCTTATTTCTCTTGTGCTAGGCAACTTCAGTGCTAAAGTTTGTATGGATTCTGATATGTGGACAGGGGTGTTAAGTGCCTTTGGCATTGGTAGTTACAATGGCAATGGGAATGTCTCCTACAGGTAAGTAAACTAAATGGTTTCAGAATAACTTATACTGCAAACACCAGGAAATTTATAAATGCACGTGGATTTCTCCTGATGGGTTGCATAGGAATGTGATCGATTACATACATTGGCAGAAATTGAAAAAAAGAACACCCAGAAGGAATTCTTTTAGGAACGTCATATTATAATATGTTATTTGGTAATGGCAACAGAAACCGCGATCCAAGATTGACATCATTGGATGAAATAATGACGTCACTGAGGATGACAACATGGAAATGTACACAGTGCATATTTAAGAACCAGGGCGTGAAAAACGAAGTTATTCGTCTTGTGTCGTGCTGTTTAATGTTCTTTGAAGTAGCTACCATGCATGGACGATGCAGGCGCACAACATGTGTTCAGTTAGCGGAGTTTGAGCAAGGTCATATAGTGGGTCTTTGGGAAGTAGGTTGATTTTTTCCTCAAATTGCATTCCACATTGGATGAGAGGTATCGGCAGTGGTACGATGGTGGCGTCGGTGGTCAGAAGAGCATTCGCACACTCACTTATGTGGTTCCAGGCAACACAGAGTTATGAACACACGAGAGAATCGGTGTATCAGAAGGGCAGCGGTGGCAGAGAAGACAGCTACGGAGTCACAAATTCGATCCTCTGTCGTACCAAGAATATCTACAAGAACGATATGCAATCGTCTGTTGGAAGCAGACCCCCCCAATAGGGCACCACCTTGGCGTGGTGGGGGGGCCTAGTGCCCAGCAAATCGGCTGAAGGCTTTGCCGGCCGGATTGGGTCCCTGGCCAAAGCCAACCGAGGTCGACGATGCTGCCGACCGGTTCCCTGGCCGGTTGGTTGGTGACAGCGTCTGAGACCTTACCAATCAGGAGCTCTGGGTGTGCTGTTCGAGGACTCTTCTGAAACGATTTGTGCCCCAGTAGGTCGAGTCCTCAAAGTCTGGGCCTTACTAAGAGTCTCCACCCCGGACGTCGAGCGAACTTGGATCTATATATCCTTGTTCATGGCTAACCGGGGAATAGATTAAAGTTAGGTTTCTTCCGGTGGTCAGCTTTCCTTCTATAGGACTGCTGCCATGTGAGGCTGGGGTTGAGGTGCGCTTATAGGGCGTATTCCTTGCCCCCGGCTCTAGATAGCACGGCTTTTCATAACTGGTAGTGTCGTATAGGCGGAATCGGGAATTGCCGTGGTTGCTTAAGATCGCAACACAAGAGAGGTGTCAGCAGAACTAAGCCACTCATGCCGCTGGCATGGTTACCCCTGTTACCTTGTCACTGTAGAGCATGTTTGCAGTGGTGTCGAGTTCATTGAAGGGAAGAATGGCAGTCTGTGGTCTTCAGTGATGAAAGCTGATTCTGCTTAAGAGCGTCTGATGGTCGTTTACGCGTCCGAAGGCGACAAGGTGAGCGGTTTCTTCCATCGTGCATCTGCCAGTGACACACAGGGACCACGCCGGGCATCATGGTGTCGGGAGCGATTAGCTATCACTCTCGTACGTGTCTGATGTTTGTGCAGAGTACACTGAATAGCAATACATACGTCAACTACATCGTACAGTCGGTCGTCCTGCCATATTTAAGTGTAATCCCAAATGAGATATTCCAGCAGGATAACGCCCGCCCACGCTCCACCCGGACAACTCAACATGCTCTTCCGGCAGTGCACGAATTCCCTTGGCCATCACACTCTCCGGACTTGTTTCCAATCGAGCATGCCTGGGACTGGATCGGACTAAAACTCTTCCGCGGACAGCGGAAGGCAACGACCATCGCTGAATTATGCGTCCAAGTTGAAAACGCATGAAATGATATTCGCCAGATTGATATCCAGCATTTGTATGATCGATTGCATGCCAGATTGGAAACTTGTATTGCTTCTCGAAGAGGTTCAAGACCTTAATGTGTCTTCTGTAAAATGTAATGCCCATTAAAAGGTAATATTAACTTGAATCACTTCACACATGTGATCACTGTCCTTTCTCAACAAGTTGTTTCTACTATTAATGTTTTTTTCCACATTCCACCAGTGTATTAATTGACATCAAATGGGCTAGTTCTGTTACGAATACTAGGTCAAATAGAGGAGGTGAAATTGGATCTGACCATTACCTTGCTAAAAGTGTCTTGTAACTTAAACTTAACGAGTGTTGTGCTAAGGTTGAAAAATTTAACTTTAATTCTGAAGCTCTGAAAGACCTAGTTATAGCTAAAGCTTACCATGATAGATTACTTAGTCATTTTGACAGTCATGGCTTGCTTACTACTGAAGTTGAGAAAGAATGGGACCATTTTAAACAAGCTCTTTCGGAAACTAACAGTATTCCTTTAGGAAAAAAGAAGCAGAGGAGACAATTATTTGAGTAATAAGGAACTTGAGCTTATTTCAGAAAGAAATAACTGCAGCAAGGTCCTTAATCAATACCCTATTAATCTTAATAGAAAGCATTACAGAGAGCTTAATAAACGTGTAAAGGATCAGTTAGCTGCTGATAAGAATCTTTGGCTTGCTGGCTTGGCTGGGAAAGCCGAGGAAGCAGTTGGACAGCACAATAGCAAAGAGATGTACCAGATAGTTAATGATTTGTGTTGTAGAAAACGGACAGGTATACAGGGACTGAAGGATAAATAAAGTAAGGTTATAGAAGGTGAAGATTTTGTCATATGTCTATATGGGCTGAGCTTTCCAGAGATGTTCTAAACAATATGGTTAGTTCTACTCCCATTTTAATGATGATAGATGCATTACAGGCTTTAATGATGCCTCTATGTCATATTCTGAAGTTCCTTTAGCTAGCTATAAAGTAGAACTGCATAAATCCCCAGGGGTAGGTGGAATTACTACTGAAATGCTTATAGCTGGAAATCTTTCTGTTACCACATGGCTGACTGAAATTATGAATATCTTTTATGATAAAGGCATGGTTCCTAAAGATTTTACCAGAGCTATTATTATACCCCTTTTTAACAAAGGTTATCGCAGTTCTTGTTATACATAGTGATAGGTGTATCAGTCTACTTTCTTTTTCGGGTAAAGTTCTTTGCATGGCTGTACTTAATATAATTAAAAATTGGTTGATGGACATCTTTGTGATGTACAGTGTGGATTCAAAAGTGGTAACAGATGTATAAATCTTTTATTTTACTTAGGCAGATTATTGAAAAATGTTTAAAATTTTCAGAAGCTTGTTATTCGCTTTGTAGAATTCAAAAAAGCTTTCGACTCCGTTCATCATAATAATTTGCGGTTGTTCTCTATAGTTACACTGAGCCATGAAATTGGAAGTTGTAAGTCTTATCGCATTTTTTGCTACCTTTTTCCTCTTTAGTTTGAAAAATGTCACTAAAGATAAAGATCTAGATCATTTAAATTTAAATCTCTATTTTAAATACCATTCTTCTAGTATTTAAAGAGTTATGGAAACTGAAATATTTTGATAATAGCAAAAATGCCTGTGCAGAAGCTAAGGCATTTAACAGCTTAGATCATTCTAAGAAAAACCTCAAAATTGGTAAACATTGACATAAATTGGTAAACATTGACTAAGAAAAACCTCAAAATTGGTAAACACTGACTGTGTTGAAAAATTGATTCACCCAAGTTAGAACGAAAAAAACTCTTCCTTCTATCACGCTTTAATGAATTTTATAAGCTTATTTTTATTAGATTAATTACGTTATGATTGTTATGTCAATGTTTACCAATTTTGAGGTTTTTCTTAGAATGATCTAAGCTGTTAAATATACCTCAGCTTCTGCAACTCCATAAATGCTGAAAAATATTGTTGATAATACCGATTTTAAAAAAAATTGATTTAAAAATTTATCTGAAGTTACATTTATCAATCAAGTAATGATTTCCGAAGCTACTGAGTCTGAGTCCATTTTTCCTTAGTATGTATCTTCTCCAAATAAAGTGGCCACATAGGGTATGCTTCGTAATTATGCATGTCCGCTTGTAAACCGCAAGTTCTTAATATTTTAATTTAACTTTTTTTCTGTACGAAGTTGTTACTTTTCTAAAATTTTTCATTTTTCTTCTTGTTACACTTCCTCATTACTGGGTTTTGTTGTGATTTTTTCTTCTTTACCTTTTGTAAGCCTTCACGCCTCATACGGCCTATTAATTTATATTTCAGAAACTAATATGTCTCTTCTTTCTTAGATTTAAAAATTTACTTAAACTACTACGAGTAACTACTTTTTTCAAGTCGATTATGTTGAAAATGCACATAGTGTACCTTTCATTTCATAAACCCTTCCCCCCTCCCATTTTTTTTTGAACTAAAGTTTTTATTGTTTATTTTTTTTCTTCATAACTCTAGAAGTTTTTATCATACTTAAAGTTCGTTCTTTATCCTAACGTTTCATGTAATTTCTCTCGTAGCATTATCATTCTCTACGATGGGGAGCGCAATTTTTTTATAGCATCCGGTACTACCATCTCTTTTCCATTTAAAAATTTTAATTGGATAATTATTTTTTACCTTACGCAGATGTTCCATAAGGATCTCGTAAGATAGTTCTTCAGAAGTGTTGTTCAGTTTTCTAAGCACCAGATATTAAAGCCTTCTGCACATGTCATTTCCCAAATGCATCCTATTGCTGCTCCATCTGGTCGCCTTTTTATTTAGCGCTTTGCTTTTCGCAGTTCTTCCTAGTCTTCAAATTGCAATTTTCATACAGAGTAAGAGATTCGAAAAATGCTAAAAATAGAGTGTGATTCAAAAGTCTGTCAACTGCTAAAACACGGGCATACCGAAATAATGACGTAACAAGTTACGTGCTGGCCTGGTGCAAATTAAAATAATGGCCCCCCGAATAAAAGTTATATGTTGAAATTAAAAATAAATTATTGAATAATTTATAAAATCTTTTCACTATCGCCATTAGAGTGCGATAAATAAATTAGATATATATTTAACTATTTAAGTAAAACTGGTAAAGAATTCAAGAGTTTTATCATGTTTGCTGAGAACCATTATGTGTTAGTTATACAGAAAACTTTGTAAGGCATGTAATCGGCCAATAATGGCGTGAAGATTCATAAAAGCAGAAGAATAGTGGGGCCTTCCAAGGTCCCCTCGAAAAAGAGAGTGGCAGTGCCTGAGTCTATATCCTGCGGTTACATCCTCTGCACTATTATACTAGTTATGCCTCGGATCAGAACATATGTTGCATGCTGATTTTGCATATCGTGCAATTCGGATGCAAGATGCGTGTCCCTGCCCTGATTACAGCCATCTTTTCTCCCTTCCTTCTCACAGCCATGTTTACATGATTCGATCACAACGTCCACAGGCAATGACAAAAAACAGCACCTGGCCGAACACAATAACATCCCCTCATGAGATTTAATAACGGACCTCGACGAGTAGTGAAGGTGATAACAGTTCCTCAGGTAAGAGTAGCACAGTAAATGCCACAAGAGTGGCATTGTCAAGAAGTAGGCTGATATACCTAAAATAATAACGATATGAAGAATCGTCTCTCTACATTAAAACTTTAGGAGCTAAATTGGGAAACACTTAGCATTGACAAACAATGGATCAAAATGCAAACATTGGCAAGGGAATAACGTGAGACCATTTATGAGGTCCAGGTTCAGGCAGAAATGATCCTCAATACAGAACGCCAGGGAGCTGAAATGTTTGGCCCAAACCCAGCGGACCAGTCCGAGCAACGTTAATTAAACTACGCGAAGTGAAAATAAGATGACGTCACTGCCCTAAAGTACATTTACGTCTGTTGGTGTCGTCATTAGAAGAATGCAGAAAATCGTCTGCAACAG
Source organism: Ryuthela nishihirai (assembly GCA_038380435.1). Classification (NCBI taxonomy): domain Eukaryota; kingdom Metazoa; phylum Arthropoda; class Arachnida; order Araneae; family Heptathelidae; genus Ryuthela; species Ryuthela nishihirai. The sequence goes on along the minus strand of JAWZYU010000001.1, from coordinate 14,913,875 downwards.
TGCCAAATAGTGTGTGTGCGAATATTATGCCGAATCAAAGGAATAGATAGGTAGTTAGCTGTTGGTGAGCTCCCCCCCCCAAAAAAAAAAAAAAAAAAAAAAAGATAGCATGACCTTCACAGTAGTCCGAGGCCCTCCCTAGTTAGAGAAGGAAAACGGCTCCATAGTTGGGTTGGATTGTTTTACCTCTGAGCGGCACTTTTTTGCACACAATGGGCTAAATGGACAGGTCACATGGACCCCGAAGGCTCAGAGAAGGTTGGGGGAGGGGACCCATTGGAACAGCTGTTGGGAGACAGATGGTAGCCTCCCGTCAAGGCCATCCAGCGTGTTCTTTAACCTTCACAGGGTATGGCTCTCCCGCACACGGGGCCACGGCTTAACGTCCCATCCGACGGACGGCGGTCTTTCCAAGCCCATCGGTGTCCCCTACTGACCGGGGGCAGGGCGAGGAATTTTGCGGAGATAAATCTCAACGCTGACACAGCTGGGACTCGAACCTGGGAACTACAGATTACGAGCCTGACGCGCTACCGACTGAGCCACCCCCGCCCCAGGCTGCATAGTTCCAAACTGCCACACTGAGGAGCAAAGGGATTTAGTAAGAGCCATTAGTGATTTAGCTGCATTCAGTGAAATATTTTTTATTTCTACCCAGGGCAATAAATGAATATTGTTCCTGACTTCAAGGTCTGCCCACGAATTATATGCTTCCCAGATGGGCTAATATCCTTACCACAGGCATTCTCCCTTTTGCCGTGTAAGGTAGCCAGAGAAGTGCAAGAGAGAGTTCTAGTCAGCCAGTTGCTTCACCATCATTCCCCTGCAGTGAAGCTGAAACTATTAGGATAATTTCTCTCTAGGAAGGAGAAGGACAGCTATCGTCTTTCATTATTTTGCTTTGCGAAGGGCCCACCATGGTATTAGTGTCGACGAAGTGTTTGGAGGTGATAACAATTTCTGGTTTTGGGAGTTCACGATCTATGCAAGTTCGTTTCGCCTGAAACTTCAAAAACTACATTGTCAGAGGAATTGAACCTGAGGATGTGTCACATGTGATCAAACCGAATGACAGGATTATTAGGAGGTGATTCAGTTTCTCGCTCACTTTAATTACCTTAATTAGTATAATAGGACTAAGTCTTAAGTGAGGTAAAGTTAGTAAGAGTATTTTTCTATATGAATTTTTCCTGTAGAAAGTTAGGTGTTGAGTTATGAGTCTATAACCGTCCAAGCGAAGTTTATTATACTGTCTTATTATTAAAATAAATTTCTGAAATTTATTAGTAATTTACGAGTGCAGTTCTTTTCTCAGCCAATGGGCTGTATAATATCATACAGCCCATTGGCTGAGAAAAGAACTGCACTCGTAAATTACTAATAAATTTCAGAAATTTATTTGTATATTGTATTGTCGGCATTATCTTTCTCAATAAACGTGGTTTCTTTAAACATCCCACTAACCATTTCCTCTTCATAACACAGATTATTCCGTAGCACAGACTGCACAGATTATTCTCTTCTACTCACACAAGAATTCTACCATTGTAGTGATTAGCACGCTTGGCTACTGCTCTACGGGACTTGTGTTCGAGCCCCAGATAAGACAAGAATGTTCTGTCGTCTTTTCTGCTGAGGTCCAGCCATCCTCAGAGACCTTCTACTATGGCGTATTAAACTGACAAGCTCCTGTCAGACCTGTGTTGCAAACAGCTACTTGAGGGGATATTTATTTATTTTTATTTATAATTTAGAAATTCTCGGCCTACAAGAGACCAACCATATGGACAGATTAAGGTCAGATTCTTAAAATTAATCTTAAATTTCTCTTTTCAGGGAGGGAAGATAAAAAGCATCTCAAGGCGTAGGTTTGCTTCTCAGCACTCAGCAGACACGCTAATGATGCTCTTCTAGGATATGAGTGCATTAATGAAAGGTTTCTTACAGCAAAATTTCAGACAAGCGTTAAAGACTTGAATGTTATCTGTTGTTATGCCCCCACTGAGGATGCCGATGAGGATGAGAAGGATAGGTTTTATGAACAACTTCAGGATATTTTGAATTCTTTCAACAAAGGAGATATTACCCTTGTTCTTGGTGACTTCGATGCCAAAGTTGGTACTGACTCTGACCTTTGGGGAGGAGTAATAGGCCCTTTTGGTATTGGTAGCTGCAATGGCAATGGGCAACGTCTCCTACAGGTAAGTAAACTCAAAGGATTCAGAATAACTAACACTTATTAAAAACAGCACGACATACATAAGTACACATGGGTTTCACCTGATGGGCTGCATAAGAATATGATTGATTACATATTAATTAACAGCAAATGGGCTAGTTCTGTTAGGAATACCAGGGCATATAGGGGAGCTGAAATTGGATCTGACCATTACCTTGTTAAAAGTGTCTTGCAACTTAAACTTAAAAAGTGTTGTGCTAGGGTTAAAAAATGTACTTTTAATACTGAAGCTCTGAAAGATCCAGTTATAGCCAAAGCTTACCATGATAGGTTACTTAGTCATTATGACAGTCATGGTTTGCTTACTACTGAAGTTGAGGAAGAATGGGATCATTTTAAACAGGCTTTTTTTTGGAAACTAACAGTACTGTTTTAGGAAAAAAGGAGCAGAAGAGACAGAATTATCTGAGTTATAAGGCACTTGAGCTTATTTCGGAAAGAAAGAACTGCAGGAATGTCCTTAATCAATACCCTACTAGTCCTAATAGAAAGCATTACTGAGAACTTAATAAAAAAAACTTGGTAAAAGTTCAGTTAGCTGCTGATAAGAATCTTTGGCTTGATTGTTTGGCTGACAAAGTCGAGGAAGCAGTTAGACAGCACAACAGCAGAGAGCTGTACCAGACAGTTAATGTTTTGTGTGGTAGAAAACGGACAGGTATACAAGGATTGAAGGATAAAGAAGGTAAGGTTACAGAAGGTGAGGATTCTGTCATGGCTAGGTGGGCTGAGCATTTCAGTGATGTTCTAAACAATGTAGTTAGTTCTACTCCCATTGTTTGCAATGATGATAGATGCATTGGTGGCTTTAATGTTGGCCCCTATAACACAATCTGAAGTTATTTTGGCTGTTTCTAAACTTAAACTACATAAATCCCCAGGGGTAGATGAAATTACTACGGAAATGCTTAGAGCTGGAAATGTTTCGGTTATCACTTGGATGACTGAAATTCTGAATATCTTTTATGATAAAGGCATGGTTCCTAAGGATTTTACCAGAGCTATTATTATCCCTATTTTCAAAAAAGGTTATCACAGTTCTTGTGATAACTATAGGGGTATCAGCCTACTCTCTCTTCCAGGTAAAGTTCTTTCCATGATTGTGCTTAATAGAATTAAGAATCTGGTTGACAATCAATTGCGTGATGAGCAATGTGGATTCAGAAGTGGTAGGGGATGTGTGGATCAGATATTTTCACTTAGGCAGATTCTTGAGAAATGTTTAGAGTTTCAGAAACCTTTGGTTGCTAGCTTTGTTGATTTCAAAAAGGCTTTCGACTCTGTTGATCGTCATAATTTGTGGTTGATTGTGAGATCTTATGGTATACCTGACAAGTTAGTTAACATAATAAAAGTTCTCTATAATAACACTGAGTCGTGTGTGAGAGTTGGTAAGGCTTGTAGCAATTGGTTTAGCATTATTTCTGGTGTTCGACAAGGGTGCATTTTGTCTCCTTTTCTCTTTAGATTGGTTATTGACTATGTTATGCGAAATTCACTTCAAGGGAAAGATTTTGGCCTTAAATGGACTGGAGATACGAAAATTTCTGGTTTAGATTATGCTGATGATTTAGCCCTTTTGGCAAATGATGTTGATGAGATGAACTCTTTCATTGAAGCTGTTGATGAGACTGGTAGTAGAGTAGGTTTGGTTATAAACAGAGAGAAAACTAAAGTGATGAATATTGGTCAGGCAGGCTGTTATTCAGTTAATCTGAATGGTTGCAGTCTTGAGCAGGTGTCACAGTTTAATTATCTTGGGAGCTATGTAACAGATAATGGAGATGTGCGGCATGAGATTAACAGACGAATAGGGATTGCTGCAGGGACTTTTAAGAATCTATGGAGAGTGTGGAGAAATAGGCGTATACACTTAAAGGTAAAAAGCAAATTGTAAAATATTTGGTTCTTTCTAGGGGTTAGTTATGGTAGTGAAACGTTGACGCTTTGTAAACAAGATAACAGAAAACTTGATGCTTTTGATTCTAGATGCTTATGCAGTATCTTGGGCATTAGGTGAATCAACTTTATAAGTAATAATGAGGTTAGGCATAGGAGTCGGCAACCTCCTTTGAACAGCATATTGTGCAGAGAGAGACTTCGTTGGTTTGGTCATAGGTATAATTGTAGATTATCGAATAGGGTTATCAACAGTGTGCCTAAAGGCCTCAGAAAGAGGGGGTGACCTAGGATGCGGTGGGGAGACAATGTAAAACCGGAACTTGTTAGAACTGGTATGCAGTGGTCAGATGCAGCTTGGACATCAGACAGATATGCTTGGAGAACTAAATTGCACGGTCTGGTTGAACCTCCGTATCTTATGACTACTTGAGGACGATGATGATGGTATTTTGATGGACTGAATGACTACTATTCCACAAGAGGGAGGATCATTCGTCCGAGGCACCTACACTCGACCCAGTAAAACACTGAATCTCAGTGCATTTTATAAGCGTTGGAACCTGAGAGAAAAGGAGGAATTGCGTATGGATTCCCAATTATTTTTGGAGGGACAGTCAAATAATTCCCTTCTGCCTCGTTCTGTGAGCACCGCTATCGACGTTAATTGACTGTCTTCCAGGCGAAAACCACAAGCTAAACAGGGTATTATTAGGCTATGCATATAGTAGTGGTATTTAATATTAGGTTAGACTGATCACTCACTTCTTTAAACATTGGTGCCCTTAATAGGAATGTGTTGCAATAGGGAAAGAGGAACTTGATATCACTTTTTACAGGTTATCTTTTCTACACGAGAGCTCTCTCTGTGTGAACCATGAATTCGTGGTGCTTGATACAAAGATATACAACGCAAGATCATTGACGATCACACTTTAACTTCCAACGCTATTAGCACTTAATACTAATAATCAGGAGGCTTATGAATTTGAACAGCAAAACTCAACTGAAACCCCAACTCTGGAAAAAATATAAGATGGCTACAGTTGTGTGTGCAGTGGAAGCTCATTATAAATCAAGTTTTAAATGCAAAATGAGATAACGCGTAGAAATGCCAATAAAGTATATTGCAAGTGGAATTAGAATACACGTAGGATTCTCTGAGAAGATGTATTGCTTCTCTTAAACCTCCCTCTCTAAATCATCCAAGATCTCATGATTGCTCTTATTACTTAGTGAACTTTGTTGTTCTCCCATGCTCTGGATTATCTCATTGACGTCATGAATGGACATTGTCAGATTTACATCAGTTCTAGAAAGGATTGGGTTATTTTAAATCTGAGCAGCCTTTTTTTTGCATACAGTGGGTTAATTGCCAGGTCCCAAGGTCTTCAAGGATTCAGAAAAGATTGAGGTAAAGGTACCCATGGACAGCTGTTAGGATACAGATGGAAGCCTCCTGTACACAGGGTATTGCTCTCCTGATGGGGTCACGGCTTTACGGTCCATCCGATTGATGGCAGCCTTTCCAAGCCAATCAAAGCTCATCACCGACAACAGGAGTTTTTTTCGCGTTCTTCCCTTTATTCGTTTTTCTTATATGTTTAAATCGTTTTAACTCTACTTTTCATGATTTAATACAACATTATTTTTTTATCTTCCTGTAAAATGTAATCGAATTTTTCCAAATGTATTTAGAGATGTGCTAATTTTATTGATCTGTGTTTAAAGTTCGGCTATAAGTCCATGACAATTTAAAAAAGAATATTTTGCATTGTTAGTGTTAAAGGATAATTACAACTACTTCGCTTCATTACTAGCATTAATGATGAAATTAACTGAACATGCAATGTTGATGCCCTTTATTTCAGCACAAAGCTCTGAATCCGCTTAAAAGTTCATTTCAAGCTGAGAGTTACGCTCAATGACTAAAACAGTTTAAGTATTGCAATGCATCATTGCACGTGATGATGTGGTTTAAATGTTTGAAATGCCAGATAGTCATCATAATTATCGAATGGCCATCATCACCAACTTGATAGATTTCTCAACAGTTAATAAACAAGAAACAATACGAATGAAACATGTGGTCTTCTCATAGAAATCATCTCTGATTCATAATAATAATGTTTATTTCCATACTATTTACAATAAAATATCGAAGTAAAATGTTGACATCAAACAGAAAAAGGAACCTTGGTTAAAATACTCGTAAGTCATATTTGACAAGACTGACTTAACTACATGTTTTGCATGCGTATGAAAAAAGAACATTATAGAATATAAAGTTAAAAATTAGTTCGCGAAATTGAATAAAACATAAAATATAGTAAATATCATGGAAGAAGAGGGTATTTACTATTAGAAAAGCCTTTATATCATGCAGTTATCGCCACTACATATAAATTGTCAGGCATTAACTGCGCCCAATAATCTTTTATAGGCTTTATATAAATTGCTTTATTTTTTTATCACATATATATATACACAGCTCATCAGGCTCTACTAAGTATTTCCACACTAATTACGCTGTATTTACGTTGCATGATGGCTAAGGTATGGAGACTCCTCTATACCTATAAGGTAATTTCCTATACCTTAGTCGTTATATGATGTAAAAGCAGCATAACGGTGTGCTTTTGATTCTAGATGTTTACGCAGCATCTTGGGCATTAGGTGGTTCAATTTTGTAAGTAATGATGAGATTAGGCAAATGAGTCTGCAACCTCTTTTAAGCAGCATATTGTATACAGACAGACTCCGCTGGTTTGGCCATGTTGCCCATATGGATAATTATAGATTGGCGAATAGGGTTATGAACAGTGTGCCTAAAGGCCAGCAGAAAGAGGGGGAGACCTAGGATGCGGTGGGCAGACAATGTCAAACAGGACCTTGTTAGAATTGGTGTGCAGTGCCCAGATGCAGCAGATGCAGCTCAGGACAGACACGCTTGGAGAACTAAATTGCACTGTCTGGTGGACCTCCGTAACCCATGGCTGCTTGAGGATGATGATAATGATGATGAATACTTTATTTCTTTAGTATACTACATACAATTGAGAATCTACAACCATTGATTGATCTTGACTCTTAATCTTCATAATCTCGTGTTCTTTAGCAAACAGTAAAACGGAATTAACTGTGTTTCCGAGACTTCTTTAGTGCCAAAATGTCCATAAAACGGCAGTCATATTTATTCTGAAAGCAACTTTGGCGACAACTGACAGCTAAGAATCAATAAACAATTGATGTCATATAGAAGTTGGATTGTTCTACCTCTGAGCGGCACTTATTTTGCACACAATAGGCTAAATGGCCAGGTCACAAGGACCACGAGGCTCAGAGAAGGTTGGGGAGAGGGAACCAACTGGGCAGTTGTTGGGTGACAGATGGTGGCCTCCCGTCAAGGCCATCCAGAGTGTTCTATAACGTATACAGGGTATGGCTCTCCCGTACTCAGGCCACGACTTGATGTCCCATTCAACGGACGGCGGTCTTTTCAAACCCATCGATGTCCCATGTGATCGAGGGCAGGGCGAGGAGTTTTGCGGAGATAAATCTTAATGTTGGGGGTAGCTGGGACTAGAATTTGGGAACTGCAGATTACGAGCCTAGCGCGCTACCGACTGAGCCACTCCTGCCCCCATGCAGAGGGTGAACATTACAAAGAATTTATATGATTGTTTACGTTTTTAGAAAATATTAAGCAGGTTCTAAACGCAATCTGGGGGCCTAAATAGTATGCCCTATTTAAATTGCACATCTGATGGGAATGTGTAATTTGTTATTATCGTTTTCCTTTTCCGCTGCTGTTTGCAGAGCATTTCGGTTTTTTATTGTATTTTATGCAGAGTTTGTTAGAGATAACAAGGTAAAATTTTTCAAAATGAAAAGAGCGATAAAATAACATCGAAAAAATTTAAACAGTTTTCCTTAAAATTCGGATCGGAATTACTTTTATTTGTTTGTTTGCCCATTTCGAATAAGGTCCCTTTGAAGAGAAAATCCATAAAATCGACGGCAAATCATTAATTTGATAGATATAAAGAATGCAGAAAAGAAGATTATTGATTTTTACTACAAGGACGGTTTTGTCATTGAAAGTTTTTTTTTGTGTTTGTATGAAAGGACAACCATAAATACCAACAGAGAAAAGAGTATTACTCATATCGCAATGGTTTCGCAAGTGCAAAACAACTGACTAAATTAGTGTAGAAAATAAAATATTTTCTTGCAATAATTAGCCGATGATAGATAAAAATCAAATTTATTTACAGAACAGAGTTATGTCGATAATCAAAAGCCACCACTGTCACACATTTCTACATAGGAAAATCCATATTTACTAGTCAACTATACACACATTCATTACAAGACTTTCATCCCTCTAGGCATGTTATTACAGTTTGTCATTCTGACTGGAATCTCACTTAGTACATTTAAATTAATATGTATCCTGTGAAATTCCTCTACCTGTGGCATCATGACCTTCGGGTTGAAAACCGTAGACGTTTTCATCCCATATTCACTCACCGTTACTTCAGTTTTTGCAGAATTGCCTTTTGATTCGACATAAGATGTTTTATAGATGAGAAGTATTTCTTCAGTTTCTTAAGCTATGAAATTTCATTTCTGTATATGCTGATGTCATGCCTGCATAAATAGTTCAATCCAAAGATATACTCGTCGAGAATATTGTCTACATAAATTGGAAATATATTCTATCCACTGTTCCGTCAACCACCAAACCTTTGCTCAAAGCGTTTCGCAGTAAAATTTTGTCTCCGCCAAGCAGCCACTCTACCTTCACCCCTCTTTTTTCTGCCTTTAAAATGAATATAGGTCCTGAATAGTTCTATTTCGGCCGAAGAATGTATTCAACACGAATGTGGTTTAACTTCAGAAGTTCCAATACTGAATTCTGGTATATGTTTGCATATATTTATTTTAAGTCATCTATGCTTTTTGAGAGGCAGACAGAAACTTTTAGGTGAACCATCTACATGTAGTTCTTATTAGAAGCTATTACCATCCTAATGATGCACCAGGTTGTTGAGTTGGGTTGTTTTACCTCTGAGCGGCACTTTTTTGCACACCATGGGCTAAATGGCCAGGTCACAAGGACCCCGAAGGCTCAGAGAAGGTTGGGGGAGGGGACCCACTGGAACAGCTGTTGGGAGACAGATGGTAGCCTCTCGTCAAGGCCATCCAGCGTGTTCTTTAACGTGCACAGGGTATGGCTCTCCCACACACGGGGCCACGGCTTAACGTCCCATCAGACGGACGGCTGCTTTTCCAAGCCCATCGGTGTCCCCTACTGACCGTGGGTAGGGCGGGGAATCCTAATGATGCACCAGGATTCCTGAGAAGTCTGCCCAGCATTCTCATACTACATGAACTTTGTATCACACTGAATGGAATTAAACACAGTCCATCATCTGTACCGATCGCTAGGTCACTAAATCCTCTACAGATCTTGCATTGCTATGGATAAACCGCTTTGCACTGGGAAACGGATATATCCGTCTGAAACCGGTACTGGATATATCCGTAATCGGTATCTGCGGATAATAAGGATCATAATCCATATCTGATATCCGGAGCAAAAGTTTCAGATTTTTTTTTCGCGTTTTATGTAAACTTTAGCGACTCTATTAAAATTATTGTATAGATAGTAAAAAAAAATCCATTTGAAACCTTGTTTCCGGTTCAATTATAGCCAGAGACTTGATCTTGGAGTAATACGTGATAGCCCGAGGGACTCCACAGAAAAAAACTGGGACTGATCGAATGATGCGAATCTCTTTAGATTTGAAGGAGTTTTGTATTTAAAAAGAAAATTGGAAAACAAAATCCAAAATAAGTTGAAATTACTCGAGGCAATTTAAAATCGCTTCGGAAACCAGGAAAAATGACAAACTTCAGATTTAATCAAATGCCTTGTTGATCCACACAAATTCTTAAGTTTTGCTACAACTCTCTTGAATCTCCTTTACCCTAGAGAGTTCAGTGTATGTTCGGATGAAGAAACACCAAATAAAAATTATCTTGGTAAAGAAATCTCACTTGAAGTTGAATTAATGTCGTATATTTCAGATGTAATCTCTGTTTAAAAAAACGGTGAATGAATACACATTAGAGCAAGAATTTAATCATTTTAAGAAAACATGTAAAAGAACACCAAACCTAGAGCTGCTGTATAAAACAGTTAATCCCACCTCAACGTAGGCGGAGCGCATATTTTCTGTTTCAGTCAATTTCAGGACCAAGATAAATCTCGTTTTTCTGATCTCTACATTAACTTGTTAGAGTTTCTTAAATAAATATTACTTAAATGAAAAGGTTAGGTTGTTTTACCTCTGAGCGGCACTTTTTTTGCACACCATGGGCTAAATGGCCAGGTCACATGAACCCCGAAGGCTCAGCGAAGGTTGGGGGAGGGGACCCACTGGAACAGCTGTCTTGGGAGACAGATGGTAGCCTCCCGTCAAGGCCATCCAGCGTGTTCTTTAACGTGCACAGGGTATGACTCTCCCATACACGGAGCCACGGCTTAACGTCAATCCGCCGAACGGCGGTCTTTCCAAGCCCATCGGTGTCCCCTACTGACCGTGGACAGTGCGGGAAATTTTGCGGAGATAAATCTCAACGCTGACCCAGCTGGGACTCGAACCTGGGAACTACAGATTACGAGCCTGACGCGCTACCGACTGAGCCACCCCCGCCCCTTTAAATGAAAGTAAATTAAGAATAATGAGATATTAAAGTGTAATTAATTTCTTGTAGTCATTAACTGAATCTTTTTATTGGATTGTCAGTGACTGAATTAATTTTTAAAATTTTTTTAGCCGGTTAACTAATATCCGGCAGATATCAAATATTAGATATCTGATGACTGCAGTTACCAAAATTCGGTTATTTGGAAACACTCCTTTCTACCACAGAATAACTAGCTAGCACAGATAAACGACTGAGTACCACTCTTTGCAGCACCACCTATAAAAATTGGCCGTAATTTAAATTTTTCCTCATCTTTTCAAACTGTGCAAACGTCTCACGTTGTGTTACTTTTCCTCTGAGCGTCACGTTTTTGTACACAATGAGTTAAGTGGCCAGGTCACAAGAACCCCTAGGGTTCAGAGAAGCTTGGGGAAGGGGACCCACTGGATTGGTGTTGAAAGACAGATGGTAGGCTTCCATCAAGGCCTTTAGGGTGTTCTTTCTATCAAGGCCTTTAGGGTGTTCTTTTTATCAAGGCCTTTAGGGTGTTCTTTCTATCAAGGCCTTTAAAAAATAAATAAATAAATACCCCCTCAAGCAGCTGCTTGCCACAGAGGTCTGACAGGAGCCTGTCAATTTATATGCCACAGTAGGAGATCTGAGAGGATGGCAGGACCTCAGCAGAAAAACGACACACACATCCATGCCTAATCCGGGGCTCGAACCCAGGTCCCTTAAATCAGTAGCCAAGCGTGCTATTTTGGATGGGACGTTAAGCTGTGGCTCCGTGTGTGGAAGATCCACACTTCACGAACGTTAACGACATACTGGATGGCCTTGACGGGAGGCTGACGTCCTTTTCCCAACAGCTATCCAGTTGGTCCCCTCTCCCAAACTTTCACGAACCCACGAGAGCTTGAAACTTGGACATTAGTCTCAACTATCTGAATTTATGGTAAAAAAATGCTCGAAACTTCTCTTCAAAAACGGTCGATTTTCGACAAAATTCAATAAACAGAGCTTCGGTATAAATTCAGACCTTATCGCTACCAAATCGTATGGTCAACAACTCCTTGGCACGGCTCAAAATTAAAAAGTCGACACTTTCCTGATTAGGATGAACATACAGAATTACAAAACTCGAATGCAGATTTCTTCGACAGGTTCCTTCTTCGTTAAGCTTTCTTTTTTCTTTTGTTACAGCAGAGCGGTGTAACGATCTAAGGTTGTGAGTCACAGTGATCTCACTAGAGGATGAAATGGTCTTCGATCTGAGTTGTGTCCAATAGTTAAACAGCAAACTCATTATTGTTTGTTGCCGAAACTTCGAAATTTGTTCATTCATTTTTTGAGTTGGGAAAATTAGACGTTTCCTTAGCAACGTATTGGAACGAAATAAATGATTCATTTGAAAGAACCTGCGTAAAAGGATACTAGATGATCGACAGCATTTCAAACTTTGCATACCATTAAATATTTTTCGTTTATAAAACAAGTGTCTTCATGATTTTATTAACTTTCTTTAGTGTAGGAAATTGTCTAAAATCCACCCAGCCTGCATTATTAGTCTAACTACAAGGATCGGGAGTAAATACGCACGGAACTGTTTTTAACATACACTGCTCAAAGTAGAAATCGCAACACCGCGAAGGAAGTTGGGTTGGGTTGGGTTGTTTTACCTCTGAGCGGAACTTTTTTGTACACTATGGGCTAAATGGCCAGGTCTCAAGGACCCCGAAGGCTCAGAGAAGGTTGGGGGAGGGGACCCACTGGAACAGATGGTAGCCTCCCGTCAAAGGCCATCCAGCGTGTTCTTTAACGTGCACAGGGTATGGCTCTCACGCACACGGGGCCACGGCTTAACGTCCCATCCGACGGACGGCGGCCTTTACAAGCCCATCGGTGTCCCCTACTGACCGTGGGCAGGGCGGGGAATTTTGCGGAGATAAATCTCAACGCTGACCCAGCTGGGACTCGAACCTGGGAACTACAGATTAAGAGCCTGGCGCGCTACCGACTGAGCCACCCCCGCCCCGCGAAGGAAGTGATGTATAGCCGAAACTCACAGGACGGAAGCTATGAGGGTAGATGCTCAAATGATCAGAAAAACGGAACTCGGATTTTCAGTACATAGCAGCCCACCTTGTGCGGTTATGCAAGACACTAGATGTTTCGGCATTCCATCAGTCTGATGGTTAATGGTGTCCTGAGATATGGCGTTCCAAACAACATCTAATTGGGCACGCAACTATCCCAAGTTTGCAGCCGGAGGGAAATGGCGAAGGCGACGACCCATGAGGTCCCACACATGCTCAATTGGCGACAAGTCCAGGGAGTATGTTGGCCATGGGAGAATGTCCACACCTTTGAGACTGTCCATCGTTGCACGTGCAATGTGTGGGGTGGGGTGGAAATATGGTTGAGTGATTCCATCCGATGCTCCACTGTACAAGAAAGTCCTACATCTGATGGATGGCACCACATGTCACTTACGTGTGCTGATCGACGCAAAAAGGAAAACTGACAATAAAGCTACGAAGCAGCGAAGAAGGAACCTGTCGAAGAAATCAGCATTCGAGTTTTGTAATTCTGTATGTTCATTCTAATCAGGAAAGTGTCGACTTTTTAATTTTGAGCGTTGCCAAGGAGTGATTGCCAATACGATTTGGTAGCGATAAGGTCTGAATTTATACCGAAGCTCTGTTTATTGAATTGTGTCGAGAATCGACCGTTTTTGAAGAGAAGTTTCGAGCATTTTTTTACCATAAAATCAGATAGTTGAGAGTAATGTCCAAGTTCCAAGCTCTCGTGGGTTCGTGAATGGTTGGGAGAGGGGACCCACTGAACAGCTGTTGGGAAAAGGGCGTCAGCTTCCCGCCAAGGCCATCCAGCATGTTCTTTAACATGCGTGTAGTGTGGCTCTTACACACAGTGCCTCAGTTTAACGTCCCATCCGACGGTCGGCTGCCTTTTCCAGCCCAACAGTGACCCCTATTCGCTGTGGGCGGGGTGGGGAGTTTGGCAGAGAAAAATATCTAAACTTGCCCAGCTGGGACTCTGTAGGTTGGGGTGGCGTTGTCCTACTGCAAAATCCAGGGATGGTGGTAAGGAAGGGTCTTGCCACGGGAATAACATTTGTCTGCATGTCGTCGGCAATGTAGCATTTGTCTGCATGGCGTCGACAATGCCGACACCATGCAGACAAATGGCCATGCAGTCAAAATGGAATTGGGACTTGTACATGAACAATTCTCTCCTCCATTCCAAAGTTACCTTGCTCAACACCAGTCGAGACAGTGTAACGGGTGATGTCGCTGCAAAGGTAGGTACCAGACTGGATGTGTTACCCTCCTGCATCATACAAACGTTGTCTAATAATTTGCTTGGAGACACAGTACCAGCAGCAGTCTGCAAATCACTATGCAGCACAGTCACTGTGGTGAAAGTGTCACAAACAGCCCTCCTATGGAGCATACGCTTTTCGCGTTCTGTGGTGCTGTATGCTAGTTCGATACTTGTCCTTCATGTCATATGGTGCTCCATGATGTTGCGTGAGACGCACCATTGCACTGAAGGAGCGGGGGTGGCTCAGTCGGTAGCGCGCCAGGCTCGTAATCTGTAGTTCCCAGGTTCAAGTCCCAGCTGGGTAAGCGTTGAGATTTATCTTCGCAAAATTTCCCCACCCTGCCCACGGTCAGTAGGGGACACCGATGGGCTTGAAAAGGCCGCCGTCCGTCGGATGGGACGTTAAGCCGTGGCTCCGTGTGCGGGAGAGCCATACCCTGTGCACGTTAAAGAACACGCTGGATGGCCTTGACGGGAGGCTACCATCTGTCTCCCAACAGCTGTTCCAGTGGGTCCCCTCCCCCAACCTTCTCTGAGCTTTCGGGGTCCTTGTGGCCTGGCCATTTAGCCCATGGTGTGCAAAAAAGTGCCGCTCAGAGGTAAAACAATCCAATCAATCCATTGCACAGAACTCAATTCTTCCCTATGCCCGGCGACCACTGGAAAGGCTCAATCCGAGCTCTCGCATATCAACGATTCGCTCTCTCTCTCTCTCTCAGAAGGCATCAATTGCACATAAGGGTCCCGTCTGCTGGGACTGCTGGGTGTCACGTGTCCATTTTCTTCGAAACTTTGATCATTTTCATATCTCCAATGGCCGATTGCCTCCTGCGATTTACATTTATCTATTTCCTTTCATTCTTGATGTTGCGATTTCAACTTTGAGTAAAATATACACTACTCGACATTGAAAGTGCCCCACAAGAAGGATATATTACAAAGATGCAAATAGAAGGGTGGGTGTGCACTGCTGAGATATGCAAATTATGAAAATCCAGAGAAAATGACACGTGATCAAGAAATAAAAGGTGCAAGAAGGAACAGGGATGATATTGTATTTATGCAGGTGGAAGTCGTGTGAACAGTTGAGATTAAATGGTTCTGCTTGAAAATTGTTCAGCGAAGGCCAAAAATGCCTGGTACACGCTGTCAGCAGGTTTATCGATATTTGGATGCTTTTGAGAGAGGAAGAATAATAGGCCTATGTGAAGCTGGATGGACTACACGTAGTGTCGCTGCCCGTGTTCATCAGGATGCACGAACTGTTGGCAGATGTTGGCAACAGTGGTGAAATGAAGGTTCTAGCGTGAGTCGCAGAGGAAGTGGTGCCATCCAACAGACGTCAGCATGCCTTAATAGGCGCATTGTTCGACATTCTCGTTCGTCACCACAGAGCACTGCAGGCGATATTCGATGGGCTGTGTCAGCAGCCATGGTCCTTCCCATAAGGACCCGAACAGTAAACCGCATGTTGCATGAGGCACACCTGCGCTCTAAGCAACCGTTACGTCGTCTGCCATTGACTGCAAACCATCGCAGCACTCATCTAGCTTGGTGCTGAAGTCATGCGAACTGGGGTCACGAATGGAACACTTGTGTTCAGTGATGAATCCCGTTTCTGTCTGGGTGCTGACGATCCATGGACCTGTGTATGGTAACAACCTGGTGAGAGGATGAATCCATCTTTTGTTCGTGACCGAAACACCGCCTGTCAGCCAAGCATAATGGTATAGAGTGTTATTGGGTATGACAGCAGGTCACCTCATGTCCACTTCATGGGAACACTGACAGCTGCATGATACGTTAGCGCGGTTCTGTGGCCCGTTTTGTTACCATTCCTGGGAGGCAGCAGCCCATTTTCCAGCATGACAACGCCCGTGTACACACTGCTAGGGTTTCCAGACAATGTCTGCAACATGTTCAAGTATTACCATGGCCAGCACGATCTCCAGATTATTCCCAATAGAAAATCTGTGGGACCACATTGGACGACTTGGGCAACCTTCTCACTGGCAGGCGCAGAATCTCCATGAATTTGGGAGCAAGTCAACGCTGCTTGGTGTGCATTTTTGAGGATCATATCCTTCGACTGTATGACTCCATACCACGCATGCCTGTATTGCAGTTCACGGCGGGCAATCACCAACTGAGGCAGTCATATTGTGCTGTATTATCTCGTGTAACTGCTGTAAGTGGCTGCAAATTAAATCATGGCATGCCAATATATATTGCTATGTGTGTGTGCTACATTTCACCTCTATTCCCTCATTCCTTCTGGGTGGGACAATTTCAATGTCGTGCAGTGTATTTTGATATGCCTGGAGATCGTATTTGTCATTATGAAGCAATATTTTGAGTGCAGCTCCAATAGTGCATTAACTACACGTTAACGATCTTTCAAGCGTCTTTCGATTCTGAAAGGCAATTAGTTGCTTTCAGTTATGAATATATTTTGCAATTGTTCTGTTCCCCTCAGCCAAATGCAAATTAGCATTATCGTTCAGATGTAATTGGTATTAGAAGCCTTTATATCAGAATGCTATATGTGTATGCATTGCGTATTCAGCAAAGTGAAAGACAAATGCACTCAATTACTCCTGCTGAAGAAAAATTCATCAGCTGGAGTTCTTGTACAACCACGAGTGTGAAGTGGATTTTGATATCAATGAAACTTGTAGATATTTCAAAAGGTTTGTAGGTTGTTCCTTCTCTTAAAGGCACCGAAAAAGTAAAAATACCTAAGAATCATTCACATTCCGTTTTATCAAGATCCTAACAACGAACGAATCTAGTGGCATTCGTCGTACAGTAAAACATTCCGCGTTGAACTTTTATTGCGCCTTTGTATTGCCTGTGAATCCGTCTCTGGGAAAGTTAAAACAGTTAGGAATAGTTAAATGTCGAAAGGACAAATTTCATTCTTTCAAGAGAAGCAAATTATGGCATTTCAAAGCAACAAAGTAGCTGAAGGCTAACGTTATTTTCGCTTTGCTAATTAATTTAACTCTGATAAGACGAACTGAATGCGCTGAGAGCGAAAACCTATTGAAACAGTGTTTAATTTTATCTTGCCGCTTCGTAAGATTTCCGGCTGTCCTGCAGCTTTTGAGTCACGTAGAGGAAGACTCCATTAGGGTCATTTTCTCATTCTGAAACCTTCAAATCAATTTAATAAAAAAACGCCAAAATAAATTTGAAAATGCTGCGCCAAACGTCTGCATGGTGTCGAATTTTTGTACTAAACGCGCTCAAATAAAGACTGAATAAAAGTTCACTGACAAAGAGAAAGTGTAAACTTATTGTATTGGATTCTATTGCATATAAACGTATATAAATGTAAAGTCCTTAAAAAACTAAAGGAAGCCTAATGTAAGTCTGAAATTTTATTTCACTTAGCTCATTTGTCTTGGGAAAACGTTTCTGCATTAGTTCGTTCAAAGGCAATTCTAGTTAAATTCAAATTGTCTTATTTTCACTTGACACTTGGATATTAGAGACTAGAAGAATTGCGCGATTTGCTCAGGTCATTTGCAGCCGTCAGCGCGCTCTCTCGCAGCTCGTGGCTTCGTCTCTACGGAAATAATCCAAAACGTTATTTCCGTTTCGACAGGTTTTGGTTCCCTGTAATTCTCGAGATACTTGATCGAATGGTACCATATTTAATACGAGGGTTCCCCTCTGTGACTTCATGTTGGGTGAAAAAATCAGGTTCCGACCTGCAATGGGACGCCTTAATATAATGATAAACTTTGGGAATGTGAGGTACAGTCGCTCAAAAAAGTATCCGAACAGTACGGTTGATTACAGAATTCAGAAAAAATATCTGGCAACAATTTTTTAGAAATTAGTGATCTGGCATCCTTCGTGTCACGTGACACGAAAGATTTCTAAAACAATTGTTGCCAGATATTTTTTCTGAATTCTGTAATCAACCGTACTGTTCGGATACTTTTTTGAGCGACTGTACACACTTGGTGGCTTTCTCGATTAGAATTTGCGAATGAGCAGAAGTTACGAATACAGAACGGAGTGAAAACACGTTTTATCCAAAATAGCGATTTCTAACCACATGCTCAACCTATTGAGTTCATATTTTGCACTCATTTACCAGGCTACTCTTATTCTTTTGCCAAAATTTCAGCGCCCTAGCTTCTTTATGTGAAGAGTTTTGACGATCACACACATCTCTTATTATTATATACGTAAAACACTTGCCGTAGAAGATCTCTAACGTGTTGAGGTCTGATACATTTTCATGTGTGGAATCTTGCTTTTCATTGGCTTTCGTGATTGAACCTAATTAGTCGCGATTGAACAACAAAATTATTTTAGGGAGACTCACTATTCTCCATTCTTTATTTGAAGCAGAGTATAGAAGAATAATCACCTCTGTCGAATATGTAACGCTCGTTTTCAAGCATTATTATTTTTTCTCACTATTAACTGAAGTTCTTGTACAACCACGAGTGTGAAATGGATTTTGACATCAATGAAACTTGTACAAATTCGAACAAATTATTGAGTGGGAAAATGCAAATAATAATATTTTATTAGTATCTGTAAGGCAAAAAATTTAAATTTTCTCTCAAAACAAAAACTTTGCGTTTCTCTCCTCCTCCTGGAGGTAAGTGAAAATAATTGTAACTAATATAAGTATATTAGTAACAATATATATTAGAAAGTACTATATATATATATTATCACACTGCTTAAGGTAATTTGAAGTGGTACTGTTTTCATGGTAGATCCTAAAACATAAGCGGTTTTAGGTTCTGCCATTAAAAGAGGAAATCTCTCGAACAAATGCATTGTTTGTAGCATTCGTTTAAAATTCTGGTAATTTGCACCGTTAGAGGGAGCTATTAAAACTGTGAGATTTCGAAAGTAAGAATCGTAATATTTCATCAAAACGTATCTGACCCAAAAAAGTTTTATCTCTAAATAGGAAAAAAATGAAGGTCTACGACGGACGGGCAACAAAGTGAAAACGTTATCTAATTTTTTTTAAACGAGCAAATAATGAAAATGGTCTATCCAGTGTTTCCCAGCGTCCCTTACTTTCGAAATCTCACAGTTTTAATAGCTCCCTCTAACTGTGCAAATTACCAGAATTTTAAACGAATGCTGCAAACAATGCATTTGTTCGAGAGATTTCCTCTTTTAATGGCAGAACCTAAAACGCTTATGTTTTAGGATCTACCATGAAAACAGTACCACTTCAAATTACCTTAAGCAGTGTGATAATATATATAGTACTTTCTAATATATATTGTTACTAATATACTTATATTAGTAACAATTACTTTAGTAGTGAGAACCCTTTCAGAGTTTTTTATCTACTTCAGAATCCTTTACTTCAGGCACTTATAGTAAGAGAGCGCATGGGATAGAGGATACACAGTTTTTGGCGGGCTCACGATATGAAACACTCTGGGAAACACCAACCTATGCAACCTCTGTATTGCTGAACAGATCCACAAAGGAATCTTAAACAATACATCATGTAAGCAACGTCCAAGAAATCAAAAGGCTTTATTGACATGATGATAGGTGAGGTGACCAGATTTCGAGTGGTAAAAATTTCAGTAAACGTTTCGATTTTAGTTTTTCAAAAACACCTTAATTTTAAAAATAAAATTCTTGATCGAAAATTTGATTGATTGATTCCTTATTTATAAATGAAAATAACAGTATTTTTAACCAGGAAAAATACTAAGACAATCGGAGCAGTATCTAAAATCCGGGAACTTGAGTCACCCTAGTGACAGGTAAGAGTCCCTTAAGATCGCCATTTCAGTAACACAGAATCCTCCATCATCGTTGCAATGCACTGAATTCATTTTGAGATATATCTAAAGGGTAATTTATTTCGTTGAATGCAAACGTTTGCATAACGTTCCCAAATAAAATGAAAAGTACCGAAAAGAATGGTAGTCCCAATTGTTTTATCTCCTAAGATGTAATAAAATTCAATGCATCATTACTCATTAAATACTTTTTTCGTTCTCTTCGAAATCGGTTTAAGAGCTGTGTAAAGAGGCAAAGAAATCGCCGAACCAAGATTTAAAATCCCTAATTAATCTGCAATAATTCTGCTGCTGTTTATCTGAATGGCTTGCATCGCCACGAAGATACAGTTTCGGGAACATGTTTA
Organism: Ryuthela nishihirai; assembly: GCA_038380435.1. Classification (NCBI taxonomy): domain Eukaryota; kingdom Metazoa; phylum Arthropoda; class Arachnida; order Araneae; family Heptathelidae; genus Ryuthela; species Ryuthela nishihirai. The sequence goes on along the minus strand of JAWZYU010000001.1, from coordinate 14,893,518 downwards.
TTTGTAACCCAGATCATATTAAATTAGAACACCAATGCCAAGTGACTTTAGACCATCCCAATGACTGCAACGTGTTTCGGTTATTTGTCACGTACCGACAATAAACTAAGGACGCGAATTCTATTAAATCCGTAGCAAGTTAATTCGAGCGGCGTCGTTTTCCTTTTGCAACTGAAGTGAAGGCGGTGATTAATTTGCTAAACGAGCCCCTGAATCGACACAACTGCCACTTCATTGCTGTGTGCGCCGCGTGAATGGCTTTCTAATGGCCAATAAGCGTGTTTCGCAATCACCTCAGTTCCAACACCCATTTGTTTCATTTTCTAGATGATGTCAGCGTCTATAGTTCTTTGCAAATTGCAACTGCCAATTACGCTAATTTATGGTGATGTCTTAAACCCGTTTCAAGGGCTCAGCTGCAAGTTGGTGCTTAAATAATTTGGGAAGCAAAATACTTGAGATTTTCTCTTAATGTGTTTAGCCACTCTTCGCACTCTTCAAAAGCTCCGTCTGAAAAGTTGACTTATGCAAAATGAAATACACACTTCGTATCACTTTCAGCATGAGAAGGAAGAAATGGATAGAAAAAGATTCTTTACAATTAAAAACATTGTGATATATGTTATTATTAGACTCGCACAAGGAATGTCAAGAAAAACGTGAGAACCTTTTCAATATAATATTGACAAAGTTGCAGTTTGAAAGGCACATAGAGTATCCCTGTAAAGATATTTCGAAAAGGAGCATTGTGTTTTAATTAACCAAATGTATAAGATAAATGTTTCATGAGGTGCAACACAGAACACATGCAATAAAATATAAAGTTTTATTTTGTTTTAATTTAATTTTATTTTATTTGTTTTAATTTTTCAAGACATATGCATTGAAAATTGAACAATTTTGGAATAACAATCGACTAAATAATTTTGTAATTTATTCAATAAAATATCACGAGTTTGCATCATATTCTAGTTGGATTTGGTTGTTTTACCTCTGAGCGACACTTTTTTCCACACCATGGACTAAACGGCTAGGTCACAAGGATCCTGAAGGCTCAGAGAAGGTTGGGGGAGGGGACCCACTGTAACAGCTGTTGGGAGACAGATGGTAGCCTCCCGTCAAGGCTATCCAGTGTGTTCTTTAACGTGCAGAGGGTATGGCTCTCCCGCATACGGGGCCACGGCTTAACATCCCATCCGACGGACGGCGGCCATTCCAAGCCAATCGATGTCCCCTACTGACCGTGAGAAGGAGCAGTGCGAAAGAAACTACTGATTTCGGACTGTAATTTCTCTAAAATTCTTTCTTGATTTGCTATCGCACTTTTTTAAGCGTGAACCGGGAACATTTGAAACTGTATTATTGCATTTTCAACAACGAACGAGTCGAAGTAGCTGTGATTCACTTTCTATTGCGAAAAGTTTACAATCTGATCAAGCAAGATAGAGGAAATGTTAACACGAACTGGTAACAGTCTCGCTTAATCTCATACAACAAACTGTTGCTGAGGAAAATTAGACTGGAGACAGGTGTAGTTAAAATGAGACTGTTAGGGAATCCAGGTCAGATGTAGTTAAAATGAGACTGTAGGAGAAATAGCGAGACTTCCCAAATGGCCATGTCCAAAATAGGGGGGTCTGGAAATTTTACTGCATTTCTATAAAATATCATAACCTGAATGTTATCATGTTTTTTATGCTAAGCTTCTTTCGGGGATCAAGGATCTTTAAGTTCCATGATAGAAATCTGAAAATATTTTAAATCTCTGTCAGTCCTTAGTTACATAAAATAAAAATTGTACATCCAAGAAATTTGGAAAATAATAAGTTACCAAATTATTTAATTCTCGAAGTAATAACCTTAAACATTTTTTTTTTCCAAAGCTTGCAAAAGAAATTTTAAGTTTAAAATTAAACTGAATGAAACCAAATATGTCAATAATTAAATGCAGATGAAAGGTTTACCTGATTACCCTTGGCATCTTTCGATCGGCATTTCCAATTCCTTTGAGAAATCCAATAATTTTGCATGAATGTTATACCTATATTTATATCATACCTTCAGAAATACGCTTAAGAGATCCCAAAAGGGAATCCATCTTAACTATTATATTATTAAACGAGGAGTTCTTAAACTAGGGCACCGTATCTACACGGGTTGAAAAGGAACATTCGAAAATCTTATTATTTCAATTTCATTCGTTTTGAAAACTAAACCAATCAAGGAGATTAGCAAATGGGGGAGAGAGAAGAATTGATTAGTATGAGAGGCTTCCATATATCCTGCAAGGGGTGAGGGACATGAAGAAGGTTAAGAACCCCTACTTTCATTAATTCGGATAGCCCAGTATTTATCTCATTTGTGGGCTTCTCCATTTTAATTTTGTTGTGTTATATTTTGAGGTTTACAGTCTAATTTTCCTGAGCAACAGTTTGTTGTATGCGTCTTTATAACATAACAATATCTTTGTTCCATCTTAGACTTTATTAAGTTCGATTCATTTTGTTCATTTTGTTTCCTTTTTCTGGAATTGATTATTATGAGTTCATCCACACGATCATTAATATTCATATTTTGTAGAAAGGTATTTAATCATCGTCTTTGGCTCCGAACCGTTACCTAAGGGCAGAAAATGTTCCCCGCCTGCTTCTAAGGTTGTTTCCCCTTCGAATATAGGGGCGGGGGTGGCTCAGTCGGTAGCGCGCCAGTCTCGTAATCTGTAGTTCCCAAGTTCGAGTCCCAGCTGGGTCAGCGTTGAGATTTATCTCCGCAAAAATTCCCCGCCCTGCCCACTGTCAGTAGGGACACCGATGGGCTTGGAAAGGCCGCCGTCCGTCGGATGGGACGTTAAGCCGTGGCCCCGTGTGCGGGAGAGCCATAACCTGTGCACGTTAAAGAACACGCTGGATGGCCTTTACGGGAGGCTACCATCTGTCTCCCAACAGCTGTTCCAGTGGGTTCCCTCCCCCAACCTTCTCTGAGCCTTCGGGGTCCATGTGACCTGGCCATTTAGCCCATGGTGTGCAAAAAAGTGCCGCTCAGAGGTAAAACAACCCAACCCAACCTTCGAATATAAGAATTTGCTGTGCGTCAAAAAACTTACTTAAAAACATTGGAATGTCTTTAACTTCCTCCATTAAAAACCTTTCCCCAATGAAACATCATCACTAGAATGTTTGTAGCAGATTGGTTCACTCAAATCATCCGTAATAGAATTTCTTTGTGGAAAAAGTGTTTAAGTCTCTATACTTTCAACGGTCAGAGCTGTTTCTACTCCAGTGTGTGAGTGGCACACAAGTGTGTTGTTGCGGAAAAGCTGCCCTGTTCTTCTCCAGACGATCATTCCAGTGCCACGAAATAAACTATTAGATTCTCTATTAGGGGACTGTGGGGCCTATAAAAGTGCACACAGCACAAAGAAGACATTATGTGGAAGGCCGATCCAGAAGCTCTTTCGTCCAGTCTTCATTGAATGCAAGTAGTTCAATCACCGTCCAGCCATCACTGAGCCACAGGATTCCTTCGACTCCGCTTAATAAATTGCATTACGTCAGCCCTGCAGCAGTGGCTTACTGAAACCCACGATTGCTCCGCGGGGAAGGGTAAATCGTATCAATCACCCTTCAAGTGGCAATCCGCGCATGAACACGTGGATATCGGAAAATTGTTCATAGCGAGGAAAGCTGGAAGTGTGCAAATATTGCTCTGTTCTGGATGCACGCCACTGCTAATGATGGATGAAGTAAATAGTAACTAATACTTACACTTCGGTTGGGATCTGGGTTCTCTTTTACCTTTTCAAAATCTGAGGATCAATCGATTTCTGCCTTAATTCCTATTCTGCTCTAAAATCAAGTTGATTTTTTTTTGGCGAAAAAAAAGGAATTTTTTCCACGGGTTATAAAAATTTAATGATATTGCTATTTTCCAAAACAAAATTAATCGCATGGCATTTTCTTTTCAGTACAGGTAGGCAGCTCGAATTTTACTCCAGAAGTGAAAAGGGACGTGGATGGCTCAGTCGGTAGCGCGCCAGGCTCGTAATCTGCTAGTTCCCAGGTTCGAGTAGCAGCTGGGTCAGCGTTGAGATTTATCTCCACAAAACTCCCCGTTCTGCCCACTGTCCGTGGAGGACACCGATAGATATGGAAAGGTCGCCGTCTGTTAAATGAGACGTTATGCTGTGGCTCCGTGTGCGGGACCCTGTGCACGTTAAAAAACGCGCTGGATGGCCTTAACGGGAGACTGCCATCTGTCTCCCAAAAGCTGATTCAGTCCCTCCACCAACCTTCTCCGAGCCTTTGGGGTCTTTGTAATCTGACCATTCAGCCCATTGTGTGCAAAAAGGTGCCGCTCAGTGGTGAAACAACCCAACCCAGAAGTGGAAAAGACAGCTTTATTTTCTTGAACCAGTCATATATTGAATTGAAAAGCATTATTTTTCTGTCTACATCAATTCTGAGCAGAGACGAATACTAGGATGACTGACAAATCTGTGTATTTCATCGTCATCTACTTGAGTAATGATTGCTGCAATATAAATAAACGAACCTTAATTATCAAAATATCAACCACCCTTTTCAAGGATGGTCCCATAGCCATCTGTAGGCAAGTTGTTCGGTTCCTCTTCGATACCATGTTTGGTCCTTCCAGATGAGGGGGGGGGGGGGGGTGACTCAGTCGGTAGCGCGCCAGGCTCGCAACCTGCAGTTCCCAGGTTAGGGTCCCAGCTGGTTCAGCGTTGAGATTTATATTCGTAAAATTCCCCGCCCCTTTCCACGGTCAGTAGGTGACACCGATAGGCTTGGAAAGGCCGCCGTCTGTCCGATGGAACGATAAGCTGTGGCCCGTGTGCGGGAGAGTCCATACCCTGTGGACGTTAACGAACACACTGGATGGCCTTGACGGGAGGCTAACATCTGTCTCCTAACAGCTGTTCCAATGGGTCCCCTCCCCCCAACCTTCTCTGAGCCTTCGGGGTCCATTTGTCCTGGCCATTTAGCCCATAGTGTGCAAAAAGTGCCGCTCAGAGGTAAAACAACCATCCCAACCTCCAGGTGAAAAACTCCCGACATCCGTTTTCGACTGCCTGAAATGTTTGAAACCGTCAACCTTGATGAAAATGAGTCACAGAACGAAGGAGGTGTTTGTCGGAAAGAGCTAGGTCCGGACTGGGGGAAGAAGAAGAAGCTCAAATGACAGTTCTGCAAGCTTTCTTTGATCAGAAGTTCGTTGCGTGGTGGGGCGGGGGTGGCTCAGTTGGTAGCGCGCCAGGCTCGCAACCTGCAGTTCCCAGGTTCGAGTCCCAGCTGGGTCAGCGTTGAGATTTATCTCCGAAAAATTCCCCGCCCTGCCCACGGTCAGTAGGGAACACCGATGGGCTTGGAAAGGCCGCCGTCCGTCGGATGGGACGTTAAGCCGTGGCCCCTTGTGCGGGAGAGCCATACCCTGTGCACGTTAAAGAACACGCTGGATGGCCTTGACGGGAGGCTACCATCTGTCTCCCAACAGCTGTTCCAGTGGGTCCCCTCCCCCAACCTTCTCTGAGCCTACGGGGTCCATGTGACCTGGCCATTTAGCCCATGGTGTGCAAAAAAGTGCCGCTCAGAGGTAAAACAATCCAATCCAATCGTTGCGTGGTTTGCGTTGTCTTCTCTACCTGGTGTCTATTTATCAATACTGTGTATACTTAAAGCATAACAGAGCGCATGCGCTCCAGTTGTGCTGAGTAGCGGTCAACGTTGATGGCACGTTGATTCGAACTATTTCGAAATGCACGACGCACTCAAATTTTCATCAAACATATAACATTGCCTTCGTTCGAATCATCCCCTATTTTTCGATAAGAAATGCGGTCTGTCCCGGCCACTACCTTTGAATGTTCGGATTCTTGTTGATTGGTGATGTCTTCATCATATTTAACAATTGTCTTAATGAAACGGTGGTCGCGTGAATTAGCGAGGAGTTTCCCTCAAACTTCGATAAGACAATTTGCTTGTTCAGTAGTCAGTTCATGTGGAACATATCGGCAACTCCCGGCTACTTTACCGATTCGTTGCAGATGCTGCAGTATAGTTATTTGTGAGGAGCCAAGTTCGGACAAGAGCCTGTGAGTGCTTTATGATGGATCAGTTTCAACAGTGTGGCACAGAATGTTGCGATCTACCGATATTGATCTGCCGATCGCGGCTTACTTTCGAGGTTCGTTTCATCACCTTTGAACTTCTTGAACGAAGCTTGAGTAGCATGAATGGAGACTGTCCCCGTCCATTCTTGCATATTTTTCGGGCCGTTTCGATAGCTTTTAACCCTTTTCACTAGCAATGTCGTAAAATTTTGCTAGTTTAAATATTTAACTCACGCATTGTAACAACGTTTCTAAAGATGGAAACCAAGACTTCAATACTTGTAATAGGCATGGACAGACGCAGTGGACTTTATACTTTTCCTTCGTACTAGGTTGAGTTTGGTTGCTTTGTCTCTCAGCGGCCCTTTTTTTGCACATAATGGGCTGAATGGCTAGGCACAAGGACCCCGAAGGCTCAGAGAAGGTTGGGGGAGGGTACCTACTAGAACAGTTGTTGGGAGACAGATGGTAGCCTCCTGTCAAGGACATTCAGAATGTTCTTTAACGCGCTAATTGTATGGCTCTCCTCCACACGGGGCAATGGCTTATCGTCCCATCCGACGGACAGCTGCCTTTTCAAGCCCATCGGTGCCCCTATTGACCGTGGGAAGGGCGTTGAGGTTTGCGGAGATAAATCTCAATGCTGACCCAGCTGGGACTCGAACCTTGGAACTGGCAGATTACGATCCTTGCACGCTACCGACTAAGCTACTTCGTCCCCCCTAGTTCAGAGTTATGCCAATGCAACACGGTGATGTGTTACCATATATATATATATGGGGCGGGGGTGGCTCAGTGGGTAGCGCGCCAGGCTCGTAATATGTAGTTCCCAGGTTCGATCAGCGTTGAGATTTATCTCCGCTGGGTCAGCTGGGTCAGCGTTGAGATTAGTTCAAACTGCTGGGTCAGCGTTGAGATTTATCTCCGCAAAATATTCCCCTCCCTGCCCACTGTCAGTAGGGGACACCGATGGGCTTGGAAAGGCCGCCGTTCGTCGGATGGGACGTTAAGCCGTGGCCCCGTGTGCGGGAGAGCCATACCCTGTGCACGTTAAAGAACACGCTGGATGGCCTTGACGGGAGGCTACCATCTGTCACCCAACAGCTGTTCCAGTGGGTCCCCTCCCCCAACCTTCTCTGAGCCTTCGGGGTCCATGTGACCTGGCCATTTAGCCCATGGTGTGCAAAAAAGTGCCGCTCAGAGTAAAACAACCCAATCCAACCCAACCATATATATTTTTCGTGGCGGAAAACGCACCAAATTTTGAATCATCGTAGTATATCAGACTTTGATGCATCTTTACAAATGGTGATATTTATTGGTTTAAAATCACTAATCATCAAATTAAAGTTTTGTTTCTCGTTTCTTCAATGAAAGTAAGAAATTCTTGTAGTTTTTGCATGAGAATTTTTTTTCAGTTTTCAGGTTCGTGGAGGGAGTGGATGTGCGTCGAAGGTTAAAGGTCATACGAAGGAATCCCATTTGAATTTTATTTTACGTCGTTACTTGTTGTAAGATCTTTAAATACAGTTAAATAGTTAATCACACAGATGTTTCTTTACTAAAAAGTTGAATATCTATTGGCTCAAATAGAGAAAACGGTTTTTTATTGGTTGCTGCCTTTTGCATTTTTTCTTTGCTTCGAGAATATAGCATTCTTTTGTAAATATTCATAGAAATGGGGTTCCTAAAAAGCTCATTCCTCTATGTTGTTTAGACTAAATTCCGAAGCGGAATAAACCGACGTTTCTGGCCTGTCTCTATCTGCAAGAGGGAGAAAATTGCATCTGTGGAAAAGCTGCGGAAAGCATCAAAATAACAATGCATTATTTACTTTGTACTTAGAGAAAATGTAAATGTGGAGATGCACAATGTGTCCAGGAATGGAGAGAGAGGGGCGGCTTAGTCATTGCTAACGGTTCAAAAAGGATCGGGAATGGCACGTCAGCAAACCATGGGAAACGCTGCAAATGAACTGAAAGATGAAAGACCACAGAACTACCAAATGCAGTCTGTTATGAATAGTTTATGAGCGGTGGATCGTCAGCTTTAAAATGAGGCAGTTCTCGCCCGAATCAAACGAGACTTGGCAGAACAGTTTTCAGGTTCGTGGGGGAAGTGGATGTGTGTCGAAGGTTAAAGGTCATACGAAAGGATCCCATTTGAATTTTATTTTACGTCATTACTTGTTGTAAGATCTTTAAATACAGTTAAATAGTTAATCACACAGATGTTTTGTTTACTTATTAAATAGTTGAATATCTATTGGCTGAAGTAGAGGAAACAGTTTTTTATTGGTTGCTGCTTTTTGCATTTTTTCTTTGCTTCTAGAATATAGCAGCAACATTCAAAACCACTCTGACACAAAAAAGCTATAAAAATCGTCGTCGAGTTTAATATTTAGGTAATTATTATATATTATTTAATTATTTTTTCTCGTCTTTAGGGGATATCGGCGCTCTCTATAAGCAACATCCCTATCCTTTCATCTCTTCAAACAATTGTTATTATTATAGGTGATGATATTTTCCCGGATTTGTTACTGTTAAGATTTTAATCGACATGAAAACGTTGTTTATGTTTAGTCTTCAATATCCCTAATTTGCTACATTATGGGAAGAAATAGTTAAGCTAGGAAACTAAGTTTCTTACTGAAAATGACTCTGTTATTCTCTTTGTTTCATTTTTATCTCGTTTCAAAAATTAAAAAAAGAGATAATTTTTCACTCTCTCTCTGTTCCTCTGTCAGTCTGTAGATATTCAACGTTTTTGATTTCAGAGATAAATTAAAAATTATTTTTGGTTTGAATTGGTACTAATGAAATATAAGGGTTCGTAGTTTATACCAATCTCCCAAAAGTTATTATTGCTCCCTATAACAGTGAAATTTTTGAAAAGTGCAAACTTTTGAACAAATATTTCAAGCGATGTATTATTTTTGCTACAGATTAAAAATTATGGTGGTCGAATGTGATGGACAGGAGGTTTGCGTTTAGCAACATTGAGTTGCTCCTTTACACCCACAGTGTTGGTGGGGGACGGAATTGTTTTAAGAAATAATTCGAAAAATTCCTTTCAGTTGGATGGTTCTAATGAAATATTATATTAGCATTTTTCAAATCTTTAGGTATTTTTTTAATTTTCGTTGTTAGAGAGCACTATACACGAAAAAAAAAGCGAACTTTTAACGAATATTACAAGTGATCTGTTTATGGTAGAAATTCAAAATTTAGGTTGATTGGATTGTTTTACCTCTGAGCGGCACTTTTTTGCAAACCATGGGCTAAATGGCCAGGTCACATGGACCCCGAAGGCTCAGAGAAGGTTGGGGGAGGGGACCTACTGGAACAGCTGTTGGGAGACAGATGATAGCCTCCCGTCAAGGCCATCCATCGTGTTCTTTAACGTGCACAGGGTATGTCTCTCCCGCACACGGGACCACGGCTTAACGTCCCATCCGACAGCCGGCGGCCTTTCCAAGCCCATCGGTGTCCCCTACTGACCGTGGGCAGGGCGGGAAAAATCTCAACTCTGACCCAGCTGGGACTCGAACCTGGGAACTACAGATTACGAGCCTGGCGCGCGCTACCGACTGAGCCACCCCCGCCCTCAAAATTTAGGTAATAGAGGCTAAAGAGATATTATATTCCACTGATGACAGCAATCTGTTTCCTTTTCTCAGAGGAAGTTTAGAAATTCTTTTGAGATTAAATTCAGAAGCGGAATAAAATGACGTTTCTGGTCTGTCCTCACCCCAAGAGAGAGAAAACTGCCTTTGTGGAAAAGCCGCGGAAAGCAGCAAAATAACAATGCACATTTACTTTGTAATTAGAGAAAATCTAAATATGGAGATGCGCAATATGTCGAGCAAGGGAGAGAGAGGAACGTTCAGTTGTAACTACGGTTCAAAAAGGATCGGGAATGGCACGTCAGCAAAACATGGGAAACGCTGCAAATAATCTGAAAGATGAAAGACCAACTTTTCTAAAAGCAACGTTTGCATTTTAAAGGATTAAAAATATACCAATAGAATATTACTATTTGCTATTTTCAATCATCCATTAGTTCAAATTACAACTTTTAAAGGCTGCAAAAGTACGTATATTAAAAACTTTTTTCTCTTTGAAAACGAGATTCTGATATTCGCCGAAGGCGATATATGTTCTTCTAATTTCTGCTGAGTTTCCGCCATCCTCACACACCTTATCCTGTGGCGTATAAACCGACAGCATGCTGTCAGACCTCTGTGGTAAGCAGCTGTTTAAGAGGATTTTTTTTTAGATTCCATTTCAAATGTTTCGTATTATATTGTAATTATCGCTCATTTTGAAAATATTGTCTTAATATAATTGTTATCCATTTCCCTTTGTGAATATGGATATTTAAAATTTGTAAAAGCCGTGAAATAACTTGGTAGAGTCTAAGTTGATCACGGGCCAACGATTTTCGATAATTTTAGTTGCATCTGTTTATCTCTCCATACTATTCAAGGATTCCTAAATCTCACAGAATCAATGCTTATTACGTTGTTTACTTCATATCACGCATTGCAAGTATCTGTCGCACAACCCTATGGCAGGTTCAGCGCGTTCTACGGAACCCGGCCCGGTGCTTTAAAAGGCCCTGGGATCCACGAAAAGCTCATCGTAAAAAATTAAATTTCGGTCAAAATTGACCGAATTAGCGGAATCGGTCAATTTTGATGACGTAATTAAAGATTTTGCGGCGAAAAAGGCGAGAAAAATTATTCGATATTTATAATATACTCGGTATTCCTAGAAGTTGCATGTAGATATGTACCGCACTTTGTACTTATAATAAATAATTTATTATTATGAAATTTAGAAGTACATATAAATGCGTTTTTTTGGCCCGCACAATTTTGTAACCCGGCCCCGCAAAAGTTCACGTCGGCCCTGACGACACTCAGATGCTTATTCAATAGCAAGGCAAACGACTGAGCACCACCCATATCACAAGTTTTTATCACTTCAGTGTGCTCTGCATTTTTATTATTACCTATCTTCCTATTGCTTTTGGTTTTGACATTTGTCAGATTGTGGGTTTGACAAAACATTGTTCCACCATATCTTTCGAAAGGAATGGAGAAACTTAATGATTTACGTGCCAAATGAAAGCTTATGACACGGGAAGCTATATCTCCAGAACCGGAAGTTCGAAAGTAACGAGCTATACGTCGAATGTAATCTTCTGACGCCGGGAATGGCTACGAAACATTGACCCCCCTCGTGTTTTATTCTCCCTAAAAGGGGGTGGGCAATAAAAATGATTGTTTCCCTATATCTGCTGAATGCGAGTGCGGAAAGTAACGAGCTATGTGTCGAATGAAAGCTTGTGCCGCGGGGAGCGTAAGCTTTTAAAATAACCCCCATGATCACCTCCCCCAAAATGGGAAAAACAAAAGTCTTTCTACTATATAATCGGTATGCGAGGGTCTACAATTACGAGTTTAGTGTCAAATGAAAGCTCGTATAATGATGGTCGTAAACTATTTCGAATTTTGCCCCATTTTTTCCCTGATAAAATGTGGGGGCAGATTTTCGCGGGAATCGACTTTAACGAGTCGTATCTCAAATTAAAGCTGTGACGTCTCCAATGTCGTGGGCTATCTGAAACCTGATTCCAAAAAGGTGGCAAATCTGCTCGATGTTTATGAGTCATATATCAAAGTTTCTGAAGGTAGGTGTTTTACTAAACAACAAAAAAATATAAATAAAAAAATTCAAAAATGCTCATTTTCCTATACGACCCTAAAAAAGTAGAAAATAAACCGAAAATCACATCGATGGTGCAATCAGTGGCTGACGTGATTTATTTTTGGTTTATTTTCTACTTTTTAGGGTCATATAGGAAGATGGGTATTTTTAAAATTTTTCGATTTATATTTTTCATCATGTCGATCTTTTACCAGATCTAATAAAAGGGTTCATCTGGTAAACATGATTTGCCAAGAGTGTCAAATCTCCAGGATTATCTAAATCAGATATTCGCAGATTGTAAATCAATTTAGAGTCGGTCAATAATGTGAGAATTTACACTGAGGATCTTTCGATCCGATCAACAATTTTCATCATATACTTTTTTGTTCTATTTATTACTGATTTCGAAAGTCACAAAAATTTTGCTTCCATCTCTATATTAGAATTGTTTGTCATAAAGGAAGCCATATAATGACTCCGAAATATAAATTTTTAGAAATAGCGATAGTAACATATAATTGCTCTGAGTCCATTCAATTCAAAATTATTTGTATAGCAATAAATATGTGCTATCTCTTAGTTTTAATAATCTGTTCAGTACTTTTATAAATTTAATTCATCATAAAAATAAACAGCTTGACTATTCAATGATACCTCAGTCGTATTGGGGGAAAAAGAACGAAATTTGATCTATTTACAAAAATCTTTGAATGAAGACAATCTTATCACTCCTCCTACAACTTTCAATAGCATAAAATATTAATTAAAAATGCTTTTGGAATTAAGAGGGACAATTATATGCATACTCTATGTACTACTTTCAAACCTTTGCTCTCAGTATGCAAGAAATATTCCTGGGATATAACGCCAAACAGCACGAAGTCGTTGTTCCATTTTAGCGACTGTGTTTGGTGCATCTCTTGGGTGTTGTTGGAGCTGTAGGCCCTTCATGTCCCAGACGTGTTCAATGGGTGAAAGGTTCGGCGAGCGTGCTGGTTATGGTAGTACCTGAAAGTTTTGCTCATGTAGATACTGCAGACTACTCTGGGCAGTGTGGGGACGGGTGTTATCTTGCTGGTAAAAGGTTCCGTGCTGCTGAACAAATGGGATAGCTATTGGCTGCAAAATGTTGGTAATATATCGTTGGGAAGTTAGAGATCCCCTTATGATGACCAGTTCTGACCGAGATGTCCGACTAATGGCACCTCACACCAAGACACCAGGTGCTGGAGCTGTGTGACGATTTCACATGCACTGGGTGGCGTTTCTTTCTCCTGGATGACTGCAAACACGTTGTCTACTGTCATGCTGACCAAGACAAGAACGAGATTGTGATTAAACACCACGGTACCTCACTCTTGTTCGTTCCAGTTTGAGGCTACACCTCTCAAGACGTGCTTGCATTTGGGCAGATGTGAGGGGCAAACGCAGTGACGGACGATAGGCTCCGAATGAAAACGGTAAAAACCTGTTGTTTACCATCCGTCTGGTAGATATTCTATGTGTTACCTGTTGCCAGTCCCTTTGCTGTTGCTTTGTAGTCGAAAATCTGTCACGCAATGCTGCGCTTCACAAATGGTGGTACTCTCGCTCCATGGTCATACGTCGTCTCCTTGATCCTTGTCAGCGTATGCTGGATCCTTCTTGAACCCGCTGGCGCCATATGTGTGCAATGGCACTGGGATGGCGGCCAACAAGGTTGCCTACATCTCTGTACGACAAACCAGCTTCTCTAAGGTTACCTATTGAAGATAAATAGAGCATCGTATTCTTCTATATATCTCATGAGCACATCACCAGTATCTGTTACATAGCTCCCAAGATAATTAAACTGAGACACTTACCCAAGAGTGCAACCATTCAAAGCAATGTCGTAATCGGAATTTTGCAATCCCGAGTTCGACGTAACTATCTGTCGCCATTATTTTTCAGCCACCCGACTTTTCCCTCAGTAAAATGGCTGAAAAGACAAATTGAGCCGCCATGTTGAGGACGACGGACCATCTGGGCGTTTTGCACACGGCACCCCGTCCAAGAAAAGCGTAAACAAGGCCATAAAAAGTGGAAAGGGAGTTTTCGAATATGCGCAGCAATGGTCACCAAGAACGGGACAAGGATGACTCAGGATCACGCCAGCTGAGGCTGGGACATCCAATAAAAATCGGACCGCGCCAATGAATTTTGGCCACCGCTGTCACCGTCGAACTTTGCTGTCCAATGAGAAGTGACAGCGGGGTCCTTTTTGAAATCAACAAGCGCAGCCAAGAGGGAAGAGAAATGTGTGTTTTAGAGTGTGAACGTGTAACAAGGAGTGAACTCTGAGCACAAAGAGACAATAGACACGCGAAGATGGAAAGTGCAATAGCTAAGTAACGGCCGAAGAAGCTCAAGACAGAACGGCAGATACCAGAAATGTGATCGGCTTAAGAAGGAATGCAGGCTTAAAAAGACAGAGACTGCAAGAATCACAACTGGGAAACCAGAAAAAGGAGAAGCGGGCGGGAAGACAACCCGTGCGCCGCAGCAGACGAGTAGGAAAAAGGGTGAAGAAAGAGTGGACCCCACCCTCCTGATGCAGCCGGCTTGCCAATACCGACAAACCGCTGTCGAGACTCCCTTCGCAGAACGAAAATATCTGTGAGCAGCAGGCACCAACGCGGAATACAGCGACCAACCCAACCCTGGAGCGTCCTGTGTGCAGGGAGAGACGAAGTCCCCTGCCAAGTTACCTGCCAAGTCACTCACCGGCGCCTCTAACCTTGACAACACCGGACTTATGATGTGTTTCGCCGATGAACTGTTTGTGCCATTAACGTAGCCTGAACTGCAACTCCCAGAGCGCAGATGATCGCCCCTTGGTCAGGCCCTAGCACAGCAGACCAGGAAGATCCCAGCGATGGAGCAGACTAATATAAAAAAGTCAGCAGCCGTTTTTCTGAGATTCTTTTAGCTTTATCTCTCCAGTAATAGTCCCTGAGTGTCCCCCTTTCTCTTTGCGTTTCCCAGTATATTTTGCCAATAAGGGCCAGTTGCCTGGCGTATACCGTATTGATGTGTTGTGATCCGACCCCAGATAACAGGTCGTGTATTTTTGAATAATAAATTATATTTGCAATGTACCTTCCTGTACGTATGAGTGCTTACTTATGAGAAGGAAAGCTCCCTCACAAAATAGCATTAAAGAAAACACAACGCAACATCAGCCAGTATTTTGGGGCATGACCTATCGGTTGCCCCTAGTTCTTACCCCCCATCAACTAGATCTGGTGGGGTGTAGAACAGCAACTTAAGCACCATCTCCCTGACCAATTTTCAGCACTTTAGTTTTCTTTCTGTTTATAACCAAACCTACTGTATTACCAGTCTCATCAAAAGTCCTAATGAAAGAATTAATCTCATCAACATCATTAACCAACAAGGCCAAATCATCCGCATAATCCAAATCAGAAATGTTGAAATCTGTGGACCATTTAAGGCCAATATTTTTTCCCTTGCAAAGAATTTTGTATAATATAATCAATAACCGAACTAAAGAGAAGAGGAGACAAAATGCACAATTGTCTAACTCCACTAGCAATGTTAGACCAATTGCTACAAGCCTTACATAGAGCTTTCATTACGCTAAGTAACTTGTGAGATATCCCATATGATCTGATGAACAACCACACATTATGTCGATCAGCAGAATCAAAAGCGTTTTGAATCTGCAAAGCTACTAACCATAGGTTTCTGAAACTCTAAACATTTCTCAAGAATCTGCTTAAGTGAAAATATTTGATCTACACATCCCCTACCACTTCGAATTCACACTGTTCATCACGTAGTTGTCCATAACCAAATTCTAATTCTATTAAGTATAATCATGCAAAGAACTTTTCCTGGAACAGAAAGTAAACTAATTCCCCTGTAATTATCACATGAAATAAAATCACCTTTTTTTTTAAAAAAAATAAGATAACAATAGCTCTAGTAAAATCCTTAGGAACAACATCTTTATCATAAAAAATATTCAAAATCTGTCCCCATGTGACAACTCAAATCTTCCCATTTCAGTGGTGATTTCAACCAGCCCTGGGAATTTATGCTGTTTTAGAGATAGCCTATGCGACTTCAGACTCTGTTATAGGGCCAACATTAAAGTCGGTAATGCATCTATCATCATTACAAACAATGGGAGTAGAACTAACCACATTGTTAAGAACATATCTGAAATGCTCACCCAACCTCGACTAAAATAGACATCACAAGATCCTCATCTTCAACCACCATACCATGTTTATCTCTTAATATTTCTATACTTGTCTGTTTCCTCCCAGAAGAAACACTTTATGGTACAACCCCCTGCTGTTGTGCTGTCTAACTGCTTCCTCAGCTTTGTCAGCCAAGAATCCTTATTCAGCTGTTAACTGATCCTTTACACGTTTATTAAACTCATTGTAATGCCATCTGTTAGGATTAGTAGGGTGTTGATTCATATTAACCCTGCACTTCCTTCTTTCAGAAAATGTTCCATAGCCTTATCACTCATATAATTTTGTTTCCTCTGTTCCTTTTTAACCAAAAGAGCACGTTGGTCTCGTGAAAAGCCTGTTTAAACTGATCCCATTATTTCTCAACTTCAGCAGTAACCAAACCACGATTGTCATAATGATTAAGTAGCCTATCATGGCATGTTTTGGCTATATCTGGATCTTTCAGGCATTCAGTGTTTTTCTAATTTCTTTAACTTTAGCACAACATTTCGTAAGCTTCAGCTGCAAAACACTTTTGACCGGGTAATGGTCAGACGCACTTTCAGTATCACTCAGACGCACTCTCCTGTATGATCTGGTATTCCTAACTCAACTAGCCCATTTGCTGTTAATTAAAATATAATCTATTATATTCCTGTGCAAACCATCAGGTGAAACCCATGTATATTTCTAAATGTCCCGGTGTTTGTAGTATGTGTTAATTATCCGCAAACCATTAAGTTTACTTACCTGTAGGTGACGTTCCCTATTGCCATTCGAACTACCAATGGCAAAGGGACCTAAAACTCCTGTCCAAAAACTAGAGTCAGCACCAACTTTTGCATTGAAGCAACACCTCCTATAACACATGGACAATGTACCAAATTTTTAAGGTCGCATATGTAGTCCTACTATATAAACACTTCTTATATTTTTGATTCTTATATAACTGGTAACTCTTGTGCTAATCTTTACATTAATGTTTATCTATAAATCTATTTTATTTAGAAAGAAAATTATTCATATTTTTTATCAAATATCATAATTTTAATTAATACAAATAAGTTTTCTCCTAAATAAAATATTTTCATAGACAAAGTATAAAGTAGGGGTTCTCTACATGGGGTATGCGGTAAAATGTTTGGGGTACGCCGTGAGAGCTCAAAAGCCAATTACCCAGTAAAATATTTATAATTTTATAAGATTTGTTAAATTGTTTATGTCATTTTTTGTGTTTATCGATATATGTAATTTATGAATACAAAATTTAATGTGTATATAGGGTGATTAAAACTCTTGGGCCAAACTTTAAGGGGTGATAGAACACACCTAAACAAGCACTTTTCGTCATACATTGCATTGTCGGAACTCAAGCGGTGAAGCGCCAGAGAGCGCTTTCCAGTGAACACTTATAAGCGCTGGTTTTCGCACTCATCATCATTTCTACCGTGGATTGCAGAACGGATGGATTCGTTCACGAATCAGGAGAAGGTGGACATGCATTTCACGTATGGAGCTGTGGACGGGAATGTGAGGGAAGCCCAAAGATTTACTCGGAGCGTTTTCGTACCAAACGTGTGCCTGCTCATAAAATCTTTCAGTGATCGCACTGGTATCTGTTCGAAATCCGCAGCTCCGTACGTGAAATGCATGTCTGCCTTCTCCGGATTAGTGAAGCAATCCATCCGTTCTGCAATCCACGGTAGAAATGACGACGAGTGCGAAAACCAGCGCTTGTAGTGTTCACTGGAAAGTGCTCTCTAGCGCTTCACCACTTGAGTTCCGACCATGCATTGTATGACGAAAAGTGCTTGTTTAGGTGTGTTCTATCACCCCTTAAAGTTTGGCCCTAGAGTTTTGAATCACCCTGTATATATGCCTAAAAATATATAATTATAATATATATAATATATGCCTTTCATTTTATTCGTATTGTTATACTATAACTATAGTTTTATCTATCTATACAAGGGGTGCACCAGTTACATACACATTTCCAGGGGGTAAGGAAGCATAAAAGGTTGAGAACCACTGTTATAAAGATTAGCACAGAATATACCAGTAACACCATTGGAATCAAAAATATAAGATGTATCTATATAATAGAGCTAAATAAGCTGACGTCATAAATTTGGTCCCCTGGCTTTCTGTTATACGGGGTGTTGATTGAAGTCACTTAGTACAAGAGAAATATCTCCTTTCTTCACAGAATTAAAAATATCCTGAAGCTGTCTGTAAAACGTATACTTCTCGTTCTCATCAGAGTCATCTCTGGAGGCATAACTACAGGTGATATTTAAGTCCTTATTTTTTGCTTTAAAATTTTGCTGTAAGAAATCTTTCATTTAATGCACTCATATATCCTAGAAGAGCATCACTGGCGTGTCTGCTGAGGAGGAAACCTACGCCTTGGAGATGTTTTTCATTTCTCCTCTCTGAAAAGGAAAATTTAAGATGATTTTGAAATCATCTTAAATAATAGATAGAGGTCAGATAATTCTCTTTGCGAGCACAGAATATCTAGGTTATAACGCTGGAATTCCTGCGTGAGGACATCAATCTCTGTGTAATTGTATCTGCTGAGAGAAAATCATTAGTAGGAATTTTGAAGAAACTTAAGCAGCATATTGTGCAGAGAGAAACTCCGTTGATTTGGTCATGTTGCCCGTATGAATAATTATAGATTGGCGAATAGGGTTATGAACAGTGTGTCTAAAGACCTCAGAAAGAGGGGGAGACCTAGGATGCGGTGGGCAAACAATGTCAAACAGGACCTTGTTAGAATTGGTGTGCAGTGGCCAGATGCAGTAGATGTAGCTCAGGACAGACTTGCTTGGAGAACTAAATTGTACGGTCTGGTTGGACCTCCGTTGCCCATGGCTGCTTGAGGATGATGATGATGATGAAGTTTATTGAGAGAGGCAGGGCCAAAAATATCAAATAGCTACCTGATCGCAGGCATGGGGAAAACACCTGTTCCCCCACCAGCTGATATTAGGTATCCCGTGCCTCTGTCACTTAGGGTTGCAAACCGAAAACACAACGGCAGATTTTCCCTCAACAGAAGCCCACCAGTGCAGCAAGTCTATAATCCATAATCAAGCTCAAAGCCGTAAATCAGTACAGTCTATTAATATAAGTGGTCAGCACCAGGACCCTGTGAAGCTGACCACTGCTCAGCAGGGTTGAAAAAAGAAACAAAAGGTGCCCATAGTGGTCATAGTTCAGTAGGCCACACTGATATGGTAGCCTCCTCTTCCGTTCCCTTCCAAAAGAGACTACCTTTTTTTCTGAAAGGTACTAACGGTTTGCACCACGAGAAGGTGGGGTCGAATATTAATTAGGTGCTAGACCTGGCCGGTTGTGCTTAACGAATATATTCATATTCTTGCAGAGTCCATCGACTGAAATCTAAATAATTCGTACATAGGATTAATAGTGCTTCAATTATTAAATGGGCATTCCTATTGTAGATTTTCTCCATTGCCAGTCACTCCAAACCAGAGTCCACATTCGTTACCGTAGGAAGGAATCACATTACATCGATAATCATTTTGCAGTAATTATGCAAGTGTGAAAAAAATTCACCCTTCCACTTCCCGACTGGAATTTGGGATATCCTAGTTAAGCGCCAGTTGCTCTACCATTTTGAATTACGGCAAAACATATTTTCTTAAGGGGCAATTCATATTTTCTTAAGGAAAGTTGTGAGGGATTATTGTTGCATGAAGCTTTACTATGTGGTTTTAGGTGTCGGGACGCCCATGCCCTATTAATACTGACGTGAAACAAGCATTTATAATCCATATCAAGTAATAATATTCCTTGGATTGTTCAGATGCACAGCATCGAAGCCCTGGAGGGAAATAACTTTTCACGCTGCAGACCAACAACCAATTTGATAGGAATGTCAAAATATATTCATATAGAAACGACAATAGAATAGAGCAGTGATTCTCAACCTTTTATGCTTCACGTACCCCCTGGAAATGTATATGTAACTGGCGTACCCCTTGTATAGATAGATAAAACTATAGTTACAGTATAACAATGGGTATAAAATAAAACATATGTATTGTTACTAGATCTAGCGACTTTTGAGCTCTCACGACGTATCCCAAAAAATGTTACCGCGTACCCCACATTGAGAAACCCTAGAATAGAGAATAGATAAATCTCTTCTCATCTTCGAATGAGTGCCAGAATAGATTACTGGCGTTCATTCCAACTCACGTGGTGTACATTTCAAGAAAACATTTTTATTATGTTCTACTCTCAACGCGGTAAAATTTCTTGGGGTACGCCGTGAGAGCTCCAAAGTCGCTAGATATATGTTATATAGATGTATTTTATTCCCATTGTTATACTATAACTATAGTTTTTATCTATCTATACAAGGGGTACGCCAGCTACATACACATTTCCAGGGGTACGTGACGCATAAAAGGTTGAGAACCACTGCTCTAGACGATAACACTAACTATTCAAGTTAGTTTTAAGGATGTGAACATACACCATAATATACAAAACTTGCATCTGAATTTAGTATTAGATTTTTCACCAGAGTTTTACGTATTCCAAAATATAAAAAGCGAAGGTGCCAGGTCGTACTGTATGAAGGTTGGGGGAGGGGTGACCAGTTTCGTCAGATGCGGAGATCGTCATTCACTAAAATCACACAACTATTTTCGAACCCATGACACACACCCCTGATCAAGAAAACGACCAAGGAGTTGGAGGGAAAGAAACACAATCGAGCAGGAAACATCGATGGAGTATAACATTTACACCTACGTTTTACAGGTCTTTAAAAAAAATCTTGAAAAGTGCATGAAATATAAATAAGTTTAATAATTCATTGTCTCTTTTACTCTTACTCCCATTCTGAAAGTGGGAGAGCATGTCTCCCCCCGGCCCTGTTTTTCTTCTTTACATTCATTTGAAGTAAGATGCATAGATGTAATTTCTCAGTTTATGTGTTTTATTTGGGTTGGGTTGGGTTGTTTTACCTCTGAGCGGCACTTTTTTGCACACCATGGGCTAAATGGCCAGGTCACATGGACCCCGAAGGCTCAGAGAAGGTTGGGGGAGGGGACCCACTGGAACAGCTGTTGGGAGACAGATGGTAGCCTCCCGTCAAGGCCATCCAGCGTGTTCTTTAACGTGCACAGGTTATGGCTCTCCCGCACACGGGGCCACGGCTTAACGTCCCATCCGACGGACGGCGGCCTTTCGAAGCCCATCGGTGTCCCCTACTGACCGTGGGCAGGGGGGGGGGGGGGAATTTTGCGGAGTGTTTTATTAGATCACTGCATATGTTAATTAATTTTCCCTCATTTGAGATGGAAGAAGGGAAGTATATCTTTCTCTTTTCAGACGCCCATGTTGTTAGTCCATTTGTCCTCCATTGTTTCTTCTAAGAACATTCCTTTAGAGTCTGATAACATTCCCAGCAGCATCTGTAGGGAGCAGACAGATGCTAGTGCTGCATGTGATACTGCACGATACGGATGGGTCGATGCCCTCCCCGTGTTTCCTCCCAAACGAATCCGCTCGAGGAAGGGCAGATGGAGGAAGATGTTTCCAACGAGCCAGAAAAGCAAGCGCATCGTGATTAAGATATGGAGGAGAGATGCTCAAATCAGGGTCTTAGGAACGCTGGACTGAAGAAAAGGGAAGAGATGCTTTCTGCGCATGAAATGCGATACTTGGCATCGAAGCTTTCGCTTCATTAGGGTTTCGACAGCAGATATCTTCGACCGTCCAGCTATTGATTGCCGCGACCAATTTTCCACACTGCTAAATCTCCCGACGATGAACCCTGCACCCTTATTAAATAAGAGGATACACCTTTCCCCAATCTGAGGTCTTCGGAGCATTACGTGACGTCAGAAATGACGCATTTCTTCCTCTTCCCTTGTGGGTACCATTTCACCCGTACCTCCTGGTTCTTTTTTCACTCTCCCTCCTTCTCCAGTTCCGTAAAAGATGACACTGAAGTGGCTGCAGGATGTTTTGCGATTCGGCAAGCAGAAGCACAATAAATGGACTGTCACGAGGCGCTCCCTGCTCTCGGAAGCGCACACCTCTGTCCGTTTCATCTCTTAAGCTACGGGATTACATTAAAGGTCTGAGGAGAGGAAGTCCTTCGCTGGAAACTCTGAGTTTTATGAGTTTGGAGATGGCGAAACAAGTTTAGAGCGACGCAGAAAAGAGTTTATTAGGTTGTTTCTTTTCCCCTCATTGATAAATGTGTTATTTTATTTGCGAAGACGTTAACTCCACATCACGTCTTGCGGCTTTCCTAAGAAAGACAGCTGCTCCGCATCTTCGTGGCCTTTGAACGTAGATTATAAAGAAAGATGTGTCAAAGAAAAACGATTGCCTTTCCACGTCGCGGTTTTCCATAGTTCAAATATTGGTCTCTTACAAATAAGATATGTTTTTTTATACACTGTTATTGTAAAAATGCTTTTTAAAGATCTGAGAAACCAGATATTATTACTTTTTTAGGCGTCATTGTTTGCCCTAATATTGTCGCAAAGTGTACTTTTCCGCTATTTTTATTGTAATAATGAGTTATTGTAATAATGTGTTATTGTAATAATGTGTTATTGTAATAATGTTATTGTAATATTGTGTTAATGCTCAAGAAAGATAATCGATATAGAAATCGTAAATTCAAATAATGAACTGAGTATCTTACAGGTTAGCTTTCAAACACTTGGAAGAGTAAGAGCGTTTACATTCCTAACAGTGGAAATTCGAAATGATGGATAATTGCTAAAACTCAACTAGTAAATGTTTTGTTATCACCTATGAAACACGAAGAGTATTTTTTGGTCCATTTATCTCTTAAAACGAAACCTTTTCCCAGTCCCTGCAGTTAAGCGGGTAAATTGTTACTGTCAGTGTAAGCCATTAACTTGTCAGTGTAAGACTTTTCCATTGCACCATCAAGAATATGCCACCAGGTTTATTTTACACGATTATAGACTCGGTTTCACACGGTACGGATTGATGTTTTTATGTATGTGGATGTACACATTCGTATCAGAATAAAATGACCACGTACCATAATATATGTATGGTAGGTGGTCATATTATTCTCATGCTACTGTCTAATACTTATTATAAAGTAGCAGGGGTATAGTCAATATATATATATTCTAATAATCGCCAAGGCAGATTATTAGAATGTTATCACAAAACAAAAATCAACTAAATGGTTTTAATTGATATATTTATTTTCAAGAATAAATAAATAATGGTAAATTTCTATTTACTAGAATTGTTATTTATATCAGTATTTATATTCTTTGAATAAAATTACATTCTTGCTCTTGTAATGCAATCAAATAAAGCCTGTTTCGAATCGGCAGCGAGATCTGACTACACTAAACTGAATTTTGATTATAAAACCCGTTTTTTATCTCATTTTTAGCAACAAGTTTAACTTTGTAGACTATTTATACAGGCTAAATACAGTCGATTCCTAAATATGCTGTTTCATAAAACATAGAAATGCTCATTTTACAAAATGAGCATTTCTATGTTTCACTCATTACAAATGCTTAAATTCCGATTTATATCAATCATTCTCTGAAATTTTGTCTTCCGATTCAATAGGGTACGACTACGTTAACGATGAGTACGTTTCGTGACCAAAAAGAAATTTATGATAAATTAATTCTCAGAATTCTTCTCAGAATTAGTGGAAATAAAGTACAAAATAATGTTACAATAATGTTTATTATTGTTGATGAACTGAAATTTTCGATAACATATGTATAAACTAGAAATCAATCGGTGCGTTTTGCACCTCTTCGTTTGTAGCTGGTCACTAAGACCCCTATTTTATTTGACCTTGAATGCGACGCCGGATGTAAAAATTCCTCATATTTCTTAGTTGTACTGTCCGAAACAGTCCTATTCACCAGTAGAGATACACCGAATTTACCCTTTGAATTCGAAGGACGCATCTCATCCAAAATTTGGCATACATTCTGAGATCTAGAAATCAAAGCACCCCCAGGAACCAATTTTTACGATGTCTGGGAATTTTAATTTTCCTTTAACACCGGAATATCGATATTTGACCTTTGACCCGAATGACTCCTCGCATCTAAAATTTCGCAATATTTCCGAGATCTGCGACTCAAATACCCTCAGGAACCAATTTTTACGATGTCTGGGAATTTTAATTTTCCTCTAACACCGGAAGATCGATATTTGACTTTTGACCCGAATGACTCCTCGCATCCAAAATTTCGCAATATTTCCGAGATCTGCGACTCAAAATACCCTCAGGAACCAATTTTTACGATATTTCTGAGATCTGCGACTCAAAATTTCCTCAGGAACCAATTTTTACGATGTATGGGAATTTTAATTTTCCTCTAACACCGGAAGATCGATATTTGACCTTTGACCCGAATGACTCCTCGCATCCAAAATTTCGCAATATTTCCGAGATCTGCGACTCAAAATACCATCAGGAACCAATTTTTACGATATTTCTGAGATCTGCGACTCAAAATACCCTCAGGCACCAATTTTTACGATGTATGGGTATTTTAATTTTCCTCTAACACCGGAAGATCGATATTTGACCTTTGACCCGGATGACTCCTCGCATCCAAAATTTCGCAATTTTTCTGAGATCTGTGACTCAAAATACCCTCAGGAACCAATTTTTACGATGTCTAAGAATTTTAATTTTCCTCTAACACCAGAAGATCGATATTTGACCTTTGACCCGAATGACTCCTCGCATCGAAAATTTCGCATTATTTCTGAGATCTGCGACTCAAAATACCCTTAGGAACCAATTTTTACGATGTCTGGGAATTTTAATTTTCCTCTAAAACCGGAAGATCGATATTTGACCTTTGACCCGAATGACTCCTCGCATCCAAAATTTCGAAATATTTCTGAGATCTGCGACTCAAAATACACTCAGGAACCAATTTTTACGATGTCTGGGAATTTTAATTTTCCTCTAACACCGGAAGATCGATATTTGACCTTTGACCCGAATGACTCCTCGCTTCCAAATTCGCAATATTTCCGAGATCTCAAAATACCCTCAGGAACCAATTTTTAGCTCTCTAGCAGCGACAGACCTAAATTTGCCCTTTGACCTTCAAGGACCCTCCGGATAACAAAATTCCGTAATGTTTTCGACATCCACAACACGAAACACCTCTAGGTAGCAATTGTCACGTTTCTAGTCGCTCTATTTCTTATAGCTTTCTTTTAGGTCGCGAGAAAACTCAGCGTTAGCGTATGCTATGGAATTTGAACACGATATTTGAAAGAAGGATATTTATGAACTGAATATAAATTAAATATTTTACATTGTACTAATACTTAAAAACTTATTTTGCACAATGAGGTATTAAACGATATTTTATGAAACAGTTTACTTTTGAATCAGCTGTATTTAGCTTATATAATAGTCTGCAAAGTTAAACTTCCTGCCAAAAAATGAGATAATACGCGGTGTTTATTAGCCTGAAAGACTTCAGACTAGAAAAGTCACATCTAGCTGACGGTTAAAAAACCTGTTATGTTTTATTAAATAATTATAAGGACAACTGCCGTTGTAACACAAACTGGACATTGGCAAGAATACATTGCTTGCTAAAGAATATATCTTGTTACAGATGGCGAACTTTTGAATACAGAAATTTACCGTTATTAATTTATGCTTGAATATAAATGAAATTGGCTAAGACCATTTGTTGATTTAAGTTTGGGATTGAGAGTCTAATAATCCTCCTTGACGCTCTGCCACTGCTATTTCATAGTACGTATTATATCAATTTACACGACATAAAATATTAAATCGGTGCGGCGTAATACCGAGTCTATCAAACGTGTAAAATGTAATTGGTTGCATCTTGACCGCATGGAACAAAAACGGAGGCCATCAAGTATTGTGTAAAACGAGGGATGGGTGTATAACCTAAAACGAATTTCGATTTCTCTTCAGTCTTCGTATTTCTCATTACATTATAATGATTAATATTCTCCGGTCAACAGATCAACGTATGACAATCAGCTGTTATTTATAACAATAACGATTAGACTTTAGGCTATAGACAAGAAACATCTCCAAGAGTATCGAAATTTTATCACATGATTAGGCTCCGGTATAGATAAATCTATACGTATATCAGATGAAGTATGTGGACAAATGTATACGTATGTCGGATGAAGTAGGGGGATAGGCATCTGACTTAAAGCAAAATTGACTAGAATGTAAGCTTTCCCCCATCTGTTTTATTCGGATTATTTTTTTTCCAAATATTTTTGCAAAATACGTAGATACGGTTCCATAAAAAACATTTATTTCCAAACTTAAGTTGACGCAGTCACTTTTAAAGTACTCTCCTTCTGATATTATATTCACATTTCCATGTCTCTGTCATGTCTGGAATCATCACCGAAACGTTTTTCTTCAAGTCCTTCCAGTGCGCTTTCACATTACTCTGAAAGTCTTCGATTGATTATAAATGAGATCCTTCCAAGGAGTGGTTCTGTTTTGGGAAAAACGAAAAAGTTACGTGGTACAACAGCAAGTGGCACTGTTAGTTGGTTTTTGGTCAATGATTACCTGACCGTTGGAGTTGAATGGGATCGAACATTGTGGAAGGCTGGGGAAACGATATTTTGCATCACCTTTCTCGGTCAGCTCCTGTGATATTAAATTTTTGATCGGAAAGCAATTATCAGTGATGAACATGCACTACCTCACCTGATTTTGCACCATACGACTTTTACATGTTCTCAAAAGTGAAAAACTCCTTGAAAGAATCTAATTCTGAATCAATTGAAGATATTCATGGTAATTTCAGCAGTGCTGAAAGCCCTTTAAGAGAATAATTCATAGCATTGTTTCATGCCTGACAGATGTGTTGGGATGTGTGCATAAAGTCAGAAGTCCTTTGACCACATCCACTGAAAGCCAGCGATAAAATACTTTTCCAGAATCAGTCTGGTTCTTTACCCCAAGAGCTTATATGTGAAATACTTTAATTGCCTCCTTCCGGTTTATTAAACTTATACAAAGGGAGACATGCCCTTTTATCCTTAGCTCTGACTCTATACGTGATTTTAATAGCACATTTAGCACTCTTTATACAAAATTGCAAAGCTAATTATAGTGTAAGATAGTGAGTTATTCGCCATTCTAAATGTAATCTTAAATATTTTTAATTTATCCATCTCGTTTCTTTTCTTCATTCATCAGTTTATTTACCAGATATTTGAACTGTAGAAACTTCCAACAACTTTCCATTTAAAATTGGAATTTTTTTAGTACTGGTAAAAATTTTGACCAACATTTTTACCAAAAATTTAAATTGGTCAACAAATGGTCTTAGCCAATTTAAATGGTACTGGTTGGTCAAAATTTACAAGGTAAAAATTTTGACCAAAATTTTTACCTGGTATAAATTCCACATTAGGAGATTAAACGTTTCTAAGCATCAGGCACGTACCCAGGATTTAGTTTCGGGGAGGATGTGGGTGTCTGAGAATTTAGTTTCGGGGGATGGTTCGAAAATTTATTTATGGGGAGGGAGGTTGAGAATAAGACTTGAATAGGATTTCCTAATTACTTTTGTATTCCACCGGACAATAAAGGTTAAAATGATATTCTATTTGGAATAGAATGTTATAGATATTTTTAAACCTATTTTTAGTGTCGGATATATATATATTATGGGTCTAAAATAAAATTATACAAAGACAACTGTTGGATTTCAAAAAGCAGATACATCAGTTTGAGAATTCATATAAAAACATCGTATTTTCGGAAGGAGGGAATCCGGACCCTCACCCCGGTAAGGCCCGAAGCTGTTACTGAGTAACATGGATAGTCCATAAATTTAAAATCCCTCGTCATGAATAGGTTGTAGAAGGTAGTGGCTTTGCAGTGGGGGTTTATATTGCTGATAGTAGAGTGAGTGGAGGAGGGATAATGTAACCGTTGCAATCGTTGGTAAGCCTGCACTGACATTGAAACTTTATATATAATCCTCTTATACATAACAATTATTTCTCGCACATTGTTCAAGGCGGACTTGAACAATGTTAAATTTTTGTTAATGTAAGTTATAGTTAGAAGTCAATGATCAACTTGACATGCTGTATTTGTTTTGGTGACGAAAACACAAATAGTTTAGATTTGTATGTGAAGTTGATCACTTTGATTATTTGATGCATCAATTTATTTTATCTTTGAACATATGTCGAGTAAGAACAAAATAAAAATTTCGATCTCCTTTTTAGCATAAATGGAATTGGATGGTAATAATTAAATCGGTCACTAATGAAGTAAGTATTACTTAGTTCCCTATAAATGAAGACAACCCGTAAATTGTTTTTTATTATGGAATAAGTTAATTTCCAACGTTATTTCTATATACCACTTTCCGACTCGTTCCTGTCAAGGAAACGTATGTCATTGAAAACGAAACATTCAATTTCTACGAGTTTTATTAGCGTAACGAAATCCTCTAGGTCCACCCAGATTTCTATTCAGGGATCCTTTCCAGAGAGGTTCTCTATAGGGCCAAATCAAGAGACCCATGGATCCCATGTAGTTAAGATACATAGGCCACTCACTTAGCAGGCTAAAATTCCAACCATATGTTTAACACGTAAAGAGAAATGGTGAAATAAAAATTTCGATCTCCTCTTTAGCATAAACGGAATTAGATGGTAATAATTAAATCGAGCACTATGGTTTAGCATGTAAATAGCATGTAAAAATATAGTATGTAAGCATTTAAATAATATATATTTTTATTTAATACAAAATGCAATTCATGAAACATATTCAAAAATGAAAAATTATTTGTTGAGAGCTCAACTGATTTTTTTATAACTTTGTCAGTAGCGTTCAATTTCTAAAGTGGAGTCGTGAAAACAGCCAAAAAGGACTTAGTTGCGCAATCTGAAAGTGAATTTAATGGACTAAAAGAGTCTACCAACTCTAGGCCCCTTTTCTTTAGGGCCCCAGGTACTTTTGTGTTTTGCGTACCCCTCAATCCATCTCTGGTTCTGTATGTTAAGTGTATTCTGTATTGTGGCGTAGGGAACCCCTTACGAGAGGCTAATTTCTCTATGTTATAATATTAACTTGAACTTATTAAGCTTACGCTTTTAAACTTTGTTTCTTGAAATAAAAATGGTTTATCCGAAAGGAATTCTTTAAATAATTAAGATTTTTCAGTGTTGCCACTAGTGACAAATATTTTTTTTTTAATAAACTCACTTAATGTATTTCGTTTCTCGTGCATTTCCCATTTCTTCAACTTGTCCTCACTTTGTTCTTCCACAAAGGAATGTAGTTTTCTTTTAATCAAGGCTGCCTTTCCGATTTCTCTGATTTTCTTCCTCTCATATCAATAAATGTTTTCTTTTATGTTTCCCTCTTCTCTTTAATGATTGAAGCTGCGAATAATAATCATTTTTTGTTTGCTGCACTCTTAAAGACGAGATTGCGTGAAACGACTTCATTATTTAGAGTAGAGATATACGAATCCGTTGCTTTACAGAGAGTAGAGACCATAAAATCAATTCCGTCGAAAAAAAGGGTTGTTGTTATTATCACTGCATCAGTAAACCTCTAAAAAGCACTCTGTGCGGTTAAACTTCACAGCTAATGGCAAAGTCACACACATTTTTTCCAAATCTGATTTCTGTACCGTTGCTTATTTTAAAACTACGTTGACTATAAACCGCGTAAAACTACGATTTCTATACGTTGTTTATTTGAATTTGTCTACTTGACCCAATAAGTTTTTCAGTTCAGCTTTTTTGCATTACATATGTATTCATAATCCATAATTACGTTACTCTCCATAATTAAGATAAGTTGTACCAACCAAATAAGCCCACTTTTTTTTTTCTTCAAAATAAAATTATCGATATTCAAAGGTAAATAATTTTCATTTGGTTTGGTTTAACAATCGAGTTTCGAGAATCAATGGCCAACGACTATCACCAGTTAGTACAAAAATTAAGCCTAATTGTTGAACCAAATGATGAAGAAATATTGTTTTGCAAATTGTCATCAATAATTCAATTCTAAAAGAGAAATGGACTTCTCTTATTGTTGCCTCGAAGCCTATAATTCTAATCTCTTCATTCTACGCTTTGTTTCTTCCTTTATTTTTTAATTCAGTATTTCAGATTGGTGTAGAAGAAATTCTTTGTATTGCATCAGTCTGGCATCTAATCTTTTAATTTTTCTGTTTATAATTATCTCTTTCTCTTATTTCACTCTTAAAGAAGAGAAACTGAAATTCAAAGGACCACCGAACTTCATAGGAAGTTGGATAAAAAAAACTCCTTTGCATATTCAGCCTATAAAGTTAACATGATATCACGATACAGTTTTCCCTAATAAATCTCCTCTGTTAGAAACACGAGTAGTTGAATATTTGAAACTTCTGTTAAACTTACTTTATTGGTAAAGTAAGTGAATTATTATGAGTCGTACCATAAACAATTTACAAGTGAATTATTATGAGTCGTACCTTAAATAATTTACAAGTGAATTATTATGAGTCGTACTTTATATAATTTACAGAGTATGATTTTTATAGTATACTTACAAATTTACCCGGCTTTGCTCAATTCTGAAACTCTTTAGAATATAGCGTAGAATCTCTCAAAAAAGTATCCGAACGCTATGGTTGATTACAGAATTCAGAAAAAAAATATGGCAACGATTTTTTTTAGAAATGAGTGATCTGGCAACCTTCGTGTCACGTGACACGAAGGTTGCCAGATCACTCGCCAGATCACTCGTTGCCATATTGTTTTTCTGAATTCTGTTAATCAACCATAACGTTCGGATGCTTTTTTGAGCGACTGTACATGGCACTCCTCACATCGAAAGCTTTCATTTGGTGTAAATGTTACCGCTAAAGCTCGAAAGCCGTTAATGTGCACATTACCTAGCTAATCTAGCCAGGGTAATATCTGGAAGTCTTCCTCATGTTCCGTGAATCATTCTGGAACAATCCGGACAGTGTGGCATGGCACATTATCCTGCTGAAAGGAGGCACTGCTAGAGGGAAATACCGTTGCCATGAAAGGATGGTCTGCAATGATGTTTAGGTAGGTGGTAGACGTCATAATTTCCTGCACATGAATGACTAGACCCAGGGTTTACCAGCAGAACATTGTCCAAAACACTACACTTCCTCCACCTGCTTGTTTTCATCCCACAGTGCATCCTGGTGCCAACACTTCCCTAGGTAAACGATGCACACCTACCAGGCCGTCCACATGGTACAGCAGGTAACGAGATTCATTGGACCAGACGACCTTCTTCCAGTCATTCAAGGTCGAGTTTTGATGCTCGTGTGCCCATTGTATTCGCTTTTGAAAGTGAACCGAGTTAACATGGGCACTTGGAGCAGACTGAGGCTACTCAGCCCCGTTTTCAGCAGAGTTCGATGTACTGTATGTTGTGTGACACATTACTCCCGTCACCAGTATTCAAATTACGGGCGAGTTGCACCAGAGTATCCCTTCTGTAGGCTCGCACCATGCGGGATAGGTTTCGCTCACCTCTAACATCGATGGGCCATGTTCGGCCCACACTTTGCCGGCTGTTCGTGGTTTTTCCCTCCTCGGACCACGTTTTGGAGGTATTAACCACGGCTTACCATGAGCACCCCACAAACCTTGCCATTTCAGAAACATCTTCCATCGGTTTATGCGTTAACCCAGTCATCTGGCCATTGCAATCTGGCCTTTGTCAAATTCATTTAAATCCGCTGCCTTTCCCATCTGAAGAACAAGAATAATACTGATTAACAGTGTCAGGTATTATTTATACCGTTTCATGACCTTCACTCGAATTATCGTTTACCTGCAGTTGCCTCGATTTGCATAAAGATGCTCTGGTGATAATGTTTTGACTCTTCGGTGTATTCATCTGTGACATGAAACTTTTTTCTCGTGTTGTCTGCATCTGACTATAAATTGAATTGGTTCTGGCAAAGCCGTATCTTGGCTATGGCTAATAATTATAACAGTTAGGCACTAAATGACATTTTCACGGGTACGAGTAAAATTTTCACGTATTACACTCATTGTATATAGAAATGGATATATATAAAAACCTTCTGGTGTCAGTTTCATTCATTAAAAATGATATATTTCAAGAAACAAATTTTGATGCTGTCATAATGATTTTGCCAAAGTAAAGGCAAGAAAAATTAACTGGAAACAAAATGCATATCTTCTTTTTAGCTCAATTTTTTGTTTTATAGATTTAAGAACAATCATCATAATATGTTGTATTACTTTATTTTTAAGTTTTTCTTCTCTAAAACATGAATGTTTAATTTTAAAAGTCAATATCTTAACTATAAAAAAGGCGCATTTCTAATTTTTTGCCATAAGTCATGAATTTTAGATCCAGCAATGGGTTTCGGTGCAGAAAGGTTATCTCTTCCACATGCTTAGAGATTAAAACTTATTATGCCAAGAAAATGGTTGAAATTGATAATTGATTCAGATAAATACATTTAATATCTTGTATGAGTTTGAAAATTTTAAATTAGGGATTATCATTTGCTTTAAAGATATTGTTTGATAGCACAGGCACAGAAACATTTTGATCAGTTGTTTAAAAGCAAAAATGCTAAATAAAAATCAAACATTTTAATTATAAATTAAAAAATGAAATGCTTAATCGAAAAAATTATTTTGACTTTTAAGTCGCGCAAATATACAAGACAGTATTCATATATAATATAATATACTTACTGATTTTGAGATATACACAACGTAAATAAAGTAAAAATTAAAAATAATAAAAGGCATTGCATCCAGCCGGAAGAAAATGGAAATAAACACTTCACTGATCTTCATAAATTTCTTTACCGAAATCTTTTATTATGATTATAAATATTTGTATCCACTAAACACATCGCTAAAAAACAGTATATAATTTCATGAATTTTTGTTCTATCTACAAAGCATTTCGACAATGTTAATCAACCAATATGACGCTTCCTATTCTTGTGACTCTGAGGTATAGTTAGCCTTCTATAATGTTACCACCTTGATACACCAGTCTAGGACAGCTTTGAGCAAATGGGTGGAAAAAAGGAGGGATATTAATTATGCATAAAAAGATAAGTAATTTAATTTGTTGAAAATTTAAATAAAATATTTGTTTTAAAACCAGATAAAGTAGCGTAATTTACTCATTAGAATTACATTTAAAAATTCTCAAATATTTTGAAATTGATTACCAAATTTTTAAAAACAACTAACTACCAGCTGAATTTTTTAAATGGATATATAATTAAAACTGGCATAGCTTAAGAAATTAGGTCTTCTGTTACTGCAATGTCCAGGTCTGATGTATCGAGATGGCCATGCGTAACAAATTTGTCAAGATGTTCCGATCTTGGAGTTCGCATGTATCCTTCTGGTACGACAGTTGATTAGGTGAGACCTTGTGCTGCACACATGCCCTGCTAATGATCTGCCAGATTGCGGAACTCGACCGTCACACTTGTGGGGTGACGTGACCAGAAGGATAGCTAATGAGATCTGCAGCTGTTTTTGCAGAAGGAATGGGATAGTGAAAAGAGAAACCCTTCTCTCCTGACAGTTTAGGGACGGGGGTGGCTCAGTCGGTAGCGTGCCAGGCTCGTAATCTGCAGTTCCCAAGTTCAAGTCCCAGCTGGGTCAGCGTTGAGATTTATCTCCGAAAAATTCCCCGCCCTGCCCACGGTCATTAGGGGACACCGAAGGGCTTGGAAAGGCCGCCATCTTCGGATGGGACGTTAAGCAGTGGTCCCTTAACCGGGAGAGACGTGCTGACTATATTTTAGCATTAATTTCAAGTTTTGTGTGAGTTTATTATTAATACAATTAAAAAACATTGTACGGGAGAGCCATAACCTGTACACGTTAAAGAACACGCTGGATGGCCTTGACGGGAGGCTACCATCTGTCTCTCAACAACTGTTCCAGTGGGTCCCCTCCCCCAACCTTCTCTAAGCCTTCGGGGTTCTTGTGACCTGGCCATTTAGCCCATGGTGTGCAAAAAGGTGCCGATCAGAGGTAAAACAACCTAACCCTGACCGTTGAACGGATCTGAAGTAAAGTGAACGATGTACTCTGGAACCCAGCATGCGGGAAAGACTTTATTAAGAAGTCTTGTGTCAGCACTCAGAGAGCGTATGACTGAATTGTTGTTGTGGAACAGTGAATTAAGGCTGTCTACAATTGAATTAGTACTACTTTGTTTATGTGAAGTGTTGTAACATTATAGAAATATATCCTAGATAAAGGGAGTGTCTGGATTCTTTACTTTTATCAGCATTTAGGTACGGCTGAGATAAGGTCCAGTAAAGGCATTTAGTCTGTTGATAGATTCTCTGACATAAATGAGATCTTGACATTGTGGTGTTCCGAGGAGTGGGTATTTCGACTCTAAAATTGTTAGCTACTTTAGACTGAAAAAGCTTAGTAGATCGACCCCATGTAAAGGACAATCCTGAAGGAAAAAATAAGGGACTTGAACTGAGAGGCTTTCGGGAAACTGAACAGTTTATCCGGCAAGAATTGGAGCGAAAGTCAACTTGCGAAGAGTTTGCGTGAGGCTAGTTAAGCATAGTTTTATTGCCTGTTTTGATTTTCTGTCACTGCTATTTTGTTTTATGTATAATACGAAGAGGGAAACGAAAACGTTTGATCAGACCAGAGACGATACAAATACTGAAAAGTTACCGAAAAAACACTCGACTCTGTTACCTGGCACAGACATGGAGGGGGGAGCATATGCTAACAGAGGGGTGGAAGAGGATTGCCCTTGGAGAGAAGATGTTGATGATACTACTTTTGCGACCCCACTAGCTGCATCAAGGGCGCTGTCTGTGGTTATGTCTGGGCAGGGGAAGGAGTATCAGATGAAGCACATGGAGATGCAACTGAGGAGGAAAGAGAAGATAGGATAAGAGAGCAAGAAAGCGAAGATAAAATACGAGAACAAGAAAGGGAAGATAAAATAAGAGAACAAGAAAGAGAAGATAAAATAAGAGAACAAGAAAGTGAAGATAAAATGAGAGAACAGGAAAGAGAAGATAAAATAAAAGAACAGGAAAGAGATGATAAAATAAGAGAACAAGAAAGAGAAGATAAAATAAGAGAACAGGAAAGAGATGATAAAATAAGAGAACAAGAAAGAGAAGATAAAATAAGAGAACAGGAAAGAGAAGATAAAATAAGAGAACAGGAAAGAGAAGATAAAGTAAGAGAACTAGAAAGAGAAGATAAAATAAGAGAACAGGAAAGAGAAGATAAGATAAGGGAGCAAGAAAGAGAAGATAAAATAAGAGAACAAGAAAGAGAAGATAAAATAAGAGAAAAAGAAAGCGAAGATAAAATAAGACAACAGGAAAGAGAAGATAAAATAAGAGAACAGGAAAGAGAAGATAAAATAAGAGAACAGGAAAGAGAAGATAAAATAAGAGAACAAGAAAGAGAAGATAAAATAAGAGAACAGGAAAGAGAAGATAAAATAAGAGAACAGGAAAGAGATGATAAAATAAGAGAACAGGAAAGAGATGATAAAATAAGAGAACAAGAAAGAGAAGATAAAATAAGAGAACAGGAAAGAGAAGATAAAATAAGAGAACAGGAAAGAGAAGATAAAGTAAGAGAACTAGAAAGAGAAGATAAAATAAGAGAACAGGAAAGAGAAGATAAGATAAGGGAGCAAGAAAGAGAAGATAAAATAAGAGAACAGGAAAGAGAAGATAAAATAAGAGAACTAGAAAGAGAAGATAAAATAAGAGAAAAAGAAAGCGAAGATAAAATAAGACAACAAGAAAGGGAAGATAAAATAAGACAACAAGAAAGAGAAGATAAAATAAGAGAACAAGAAAGAGAAGATAAAATAAGAGAACAGGAAATAGAAGATAAAATAAGAGAACAGGAAAGAGAAGATAAAATAAGAGAACAGGAAAGAGAAGATAAAATAAGAGAACAGGAAAGAGAAGATAAAATAAGAGAACAAGAAAGAGAAGATAAAATAAGAGAACAGGAAAGAGAAGATAAAATAAGAGAACAGGAAAGAGATGATAAAATAAGAGAACAGGAAAGAGATGATAAAATAAGAGAACAAGAAAGAGAAGATAAAATAAGAGAACAGGATAAGAGAGATAAAATAAGAGAACAGGAAAGAGAAGATAAGATAAGGGAGCAAGAAAGGCAATGCAAGATTTGGAAAGAGGAATAAGACCAAGGTCATGATTTGGAGTTGGCTAAATTGCGGCGAGGCTAGGGCGACGACTTAAGCCTCGGGCGACTATTTGACAGCCTTGGCTACGGAGGGAGCAGACCTCAAGATCTGGGAACTGGTTAGGCTGCACAGGTATTCGCCAAGTGGTTGTCGAAATGCGTTTCTTTTTCCAGCAAGTGGAAGTAGTTTATGAGGCTAACCATATGCCTGATACCATAAGAGGAAAACCTTTGGTACCTTGAAAGCTTTAGTAGAGAAATTTCAGCCTGTTATGACTAACTACCGCTAGCAGAATGAGAGGATTATGAATAGCAGCAAAAGATAATTTTACGTCAGTGTCGATTGACAGCCACAGAATATCACCTGCGGTTCGAAGAGGCAAAGATGGAAATAGGAGAAATTGGGCAGAATTTACTGCTAGAATTTCTGCTAATTCCCATTTTTTGGATAGCAGAAAAATTAAAGATCTGGAGGAGTGTAAAAATATCCTGGTGTCTGATAAGTTCAAACGGGAACTGTCAGCAGCCAAGAGACAATTTGTCTTACAGTGAGAAACTGATGGGTGGCTAAGGCCTCTAGTGTTTTTGGATGTTTTCTGATGATTGGGACAGGCATCTGCCGTTTCTCTTATGAGCATATCGGGAAGTATCCAATGCCACCACCGCTATTGCCCCCTTTCAATTACTGTATGAGAGAAGACCTACTGGCCCTCTGCTCATTTTGAAGACCACATGGTTTGGGGAGACGTCCGAATAGGTCTACGACAGCACAGTATATGCAAAACTTAAAAGTGCGGTTGGAATTAGCCGCAGTGGAAGCTACATTGGTAACACAAAACAACAAAAGAGTTATTCAGATTACTATAATAATAAATCTCGCCAAAAGCAAATTAGCATTGATGAGCAAGTGTTAGTACTTACACCAGATTCGAGCAACAAGCTTTATGTTCGATGGACAGTATCAGCGCAGATTATCTAAAAACTCCAGCTATCTTATAAAGACAATGATATAATATTTTACTGTTAAGTAGAACCTCTTTGTATGATTTGAAGTCATAGGTTTTTCTGGAGGGATTAGGCCCATGAAAAGACTTTGATAACTTTCGCGAACTTTACACCAATTCTAATTAAAAGGAAAACAAGTACCGTTTATGTTCGTAAATGTGTGCACTGTATTAATTCTTGAAAAGGAGAAAACACAATACTGAGAGAAACAAAATTATTTATCATTAGTTTCTTATGATATTGTTACGACAGATGAACGTGCTACAGTGACTTCATTACAAAACGTGACATGGACGCTCATATATGATGGTGCATGAGAATTATACTACAAACAAATTTGAATGTAGAACTGAGCTGAAAAAGAGAATGATAGAATTAAAAAAAAAGTTGTGCAGATCAAAAGACGAGGTTTAGACCGTCCGAGCCAGTGCGCGATAACTAAAAACAAGAAGTATTTTTTATGTGGTATGTGCGCGGGTGGTCGTTTTGTTTTGCTAGTGTGATAAATCTAGTGATCTAATCAAAGACGAAGGATTGTTTATGCTGAAGTAAAGGTATTCAAGAGATATGACAAATAAAATTAAGAGGCATTAGTTTAGTAGAACAGACAGAGCTGGTCTTGTGTGCTCTGTAGAAAAAGGGTCATTAATTTGTGTACGATAACAATTTGTGTGTTCATAAGTTATTTCATCCATATTTTTGTAATAATTTGCATTGTATTGTAATTTGTATTGTAAATATACTTATTATACTCACGCTCAGTGTCATCCATTTAAAAATTTGCAACAATATATTTTGAAAATGTTTATAAATATGAATATAGATTTTGTTATGCTCATTTTGGGAAGTTGGATATTTTATAATATATATAAAAGCTTTTTATATACTGATCTGAGATATAGTTTTTCCAGAAATATTATTTTTTTATGTTGGAGAAATATTTGTAACGTTTTGGAGTCTGGAATGAGCGGCCTTACACGTGACACGCTATGAAGAAAAATGGCTCTTTCTCAGAAACATAAGAGAGACACTTTACGAAATAAAACGCAGTTTTGTTGTGCACATTGTTCTTCAACGGATGTGAAATGGAAGTGGAGCTTAACTAGTCGTTTGCTGCGAAACGTGATCCTGAGTGCTAATGTCTGTTTTGGTGGTAAGGTCACGTCTGCTGCTTCACGTAACTTGCATTCACGGTCAAGCTGCAGAAGAAGACACGATTTTCGGATTAAGAGCTGCACGGGATTAACAAACTCATAAAACGATAACGGCAGAAAACCCTCAAACATTTTATTTTCAAATTTTATGAGAATTTATTTAATCCTGTTTCAAAATTTTAATGTATATTTTTCAGCATTTTGTGAAGAATGAATGAGAAAAAAAATGAAAAATAAAGTAAAAATAAGGGAATGCTGCTGTCCAGATCTTTAGAAATAATATGTATTAATCGAACCTTCTTCAATTATAAAAAAAAATTTCGTTTTGAAAAGGTCGGTGTTTGATTCAGTCTGTACGAAGCAGCCGCCATAACTTGATTTTTTCTGATTTCGAGTCATCATTTGCTTGCATTGAGAATTTGCCCACTAACTCGACATCATATAATACACTAACCCCACCAGACAAACAACCCGTTTTACTAAAATATTTTTATGGCCTGAAAAAACCTCTGAAAACTTCCTGAGGCTATAATCAAGCCATGAAAGTAGAACAAGATTCCTATTGACTTTACTGCCTTATTTAATCTTCAGATTACAAAGCCTTTCACACTACTTCATTTCAAAAAGTCTTCAGAGAAGTTGTTTACGTAATGTATGTTCACCTGTCCTACTTATTTGCTTACTTTAGTGCAAAAGGTTTGATTCTTGTATTATACTTATAACAGGAGTATCAAAATCTGGTAGACATCTCCACTGCTTACAAGGTTTTCAAATGAGATAAGAAGAGATGAGAAACGAGATAATGTGAAGAAAGTGATTCAGAGTGTAAGTAAACAAAAATTTTGCGAACACTGATTGCACGGAATGTAAGAAAGCGAAAGTTGCCTCATACATAGTGAATAATTAATGAGAGAAAGCAGATTACGGTTAGAAGAGAAAACAGAATATTCAAATATAGTATAAGAATATTCCGAAAACGAAATTGGAAACTGATAAATAATTCCTGTAATCAATGAAAAATTCTCTTTTCCAAAACTCATTTTTTTCTGTTTCATTATCAACATTAAAAAGGAAGAAAAATTGAGAAAATATTACGATAAAGTGATTTGATTACATTTGGCTAAATTTATAGATAAAGATTTTTTCAGAGCAGTTGAATTTGAAAATCATAGTTACACAAAATAATGATGTGTATAAAATTGTAGTTTTATTTGAAAATGCTATCTATTTCTCTGCTTCGACAAATATAAATCCTAATTAAAGTTTTTTTTTCATACATTTTTATGCAGAGTAACAACCATTCATTTCTAATAAGGTAGATAATATGGTTTCTAATAAGGTTTCTAATAAGGTTCATTTCAATAATTAACATTCTTTACCAGTTTCGTTTTTGTTTAATATCCTCTTGCTCACGTTTTGTAAACGGTGTCCAGAATTCTCTTTTCTCCGTTATCTCTGTCCATACTTTCAAAACGATGCATTGTTGTGGAAAAATGAGATATAATTACATTTATTCTTTAGCATCTGTTGATCTTTGCTCTCCTACGTAAATGGTTTGCGTTCTGAGAACGACAGAAGTTATTCGTGTGTAACAAGAGTATGGGAACCAGATGAACTTTGATGTTAAGGGAGTTAGTCATATGAAATGGATAATCTGCTGTGAAGAAATTGCGTGGAAAGACGGGATATATGTTAACGGTGTGGATCGAAAAAGTGAAGGGGTGCGAAGTCCATCCTTCTTACACTTTTGAAAATAACTTCTGGATTTAAAGAATAAAACGACTGTATTGGACCAAAACGGACTAATGCAGTTGCAGTGTATTGTTATATTGCAACTGCATTAGTCCGTTTTGCAAACTCAGTGGCCCCTTTATTAAGCTCAGTGGCCCCTAGCGCAGTGGCCCCTTTATTAAGCAAAGTTCCATGTTATGTCAATAGTAACTCAGATACGGAATTCAGTAAATTCTTAAATTAGCTTTTTATTAGAAAACGGGTTGAAAATAATTAAAGGACTTTAAATCCATTTCAGTCTCGATTTCCAATACTCTTTGTTCAGTATTTAAAGAGTTATGGAAGCTGAAATATTTACAAAAGATATTGTAGCTCGCTCTGCAAAAAAATCATTCAAAATTTAAAAAAATATTGCAATCATTACGAGAACTGCTAAAAAAACTGTTAAACGGGTCAGAAAAGCTTAGTGTAATGCTTATAGATTTCGTTCTAAATTTTTATTCACTTTTAAGAGAATTTTTAAACTGCCATTGTTGCTGTTAAATGTTACGTAACTTTCTAAATACTGAGCGAATACTGTTGAAAAATCAAGATTTAAATAGATTTGATTGAGATCTTTAAATTATATTCAGTCGCATTTTTTGGTAAAACGTTTATTTGAAAGTTACTGAATCCTCTATCTCAGTTACTGTTGACATAACACGGATGTTGTGCTTAATAAAGTGGCCGTTGAGTTTGCCTACATATCTAATAAACAGCCACCGGCACTAAATTAGAAACATTTATTCAATATCGAGTTGGCCCTCCTTTAGCACGAATTACACAACGTATGCGGTTTGGCATAGATTCCACAATGCGTTGGAGTGCCGTTACATCTACAGCATACCAAGCGTTCCCCAGACCGTCCTTTAACAGGCCCCTTATGTCATAGTTACTTCACTGCCTTCATGCAACCATATGTGGATGCAGTAGGCGATACCTTCCTCCTACAGGACAATAATACCTGCCCACCCATACCATTGTCATCTTGTCAGTTGCTATTTGGAGAATAGCACTATTAACTATATGGAACGACCACCCTGATCTCTTGACTAAATCCAATAGAACATGCATGGGATGCACTTAGGAGATGTGTTGATACCCTGAATCCTGTTCCTGCAAGCCTTCAACATACTGTGGAGGAGCAGTGAGATTACTACCCACAGCAATATCTCATGCTGTTGGATAGATAATCTTATCCAACAGTTGCTCCCGGATCTGTTTTTCTAACATGTCCCATACTTTCTCAATGGGATTCACATCCGGGCTTTGTGGTGGCCAGAGAAGATGATGTGAGTCGCTGTCATGCTCGCTGAACCACTGCTGAATACATCTTGTGCGATGGACAATAGCATTGTCGTCCATGAAACAGCTGTTACCTGCTGGATAAAAAATTAACATTGCAGGATGGACTTGATCGGCAACAATGTTCAGATAATCCTCGGCGGGCATCCGACCTTCCAGCAATATCAGGGACCTGTTCCGTACCAACAGAATGAGCCCCACATTATAACACCCCCTCCAGAACCTTGAGATGTGTTAACAAGGCAAGATTGGTTCATTGCTTCATGGGGCTCCCGCCGAACTCTCTGCCTACCGTCGGTACAGAACAAGGTGTACCGCAACTCATCGGACCACATGACTTTTTTCCAATATTCCAGTGTCCAGTCACAGTGTTCCTGACATCACTGTAGACGAACCTTCTGGTTCTTTGCAGAAATCGTTGTTTTCCGTATAGGCATGCGACTGCTAATACCGATCCTCTTCAAATCCCTGCGCATAGTTCGCTGAGATATGAGTCGGGAACATCCTTTCTCGAATGCTTCAGTAAATTGCTGCACACAGGAAGTCCTGTTTCTCGTACAAGTCTTCTCAAACGACTGCAATCTCGTTCCTGACAGATTGTCGTCGCGCAAAACTTACGTCTTTTAGACAAGCAATGTGGGTTATTTTTGCACTGATTAAAACACAAAATGTCTCACCTTTTGGGAAACCAGTCAGCTCTGCTGTTTTTAAAATCGTCGCTCCAGTCAGACGTCCATGATTTTGCATATACGCTGCACAAGCGACGTTTACGTACATCTGCATAAAGGTTTCTAATTCAGTGGCCGTTGTGCATCTGTATATGTACGATTCTGAGTGATTAACTGACTGACGGGGACCAGGATCGCAAATTTTGTTATCGATGAAAGAAAAAAACAAAGAACCAAAGAAAGGGATCACGCTAATTCTAACTAGGATGCAGAAGAGATAGAACTCTGAAAATTTGCATCTGGGGGTAATCCGGTTAGCAGATCTTGGAATAAAATCCTAAATATGACCTCTGACATTTCGTTCTAGGTCAAATAGAGGTCACATAGAGGTCAAATCATGTTCTACGAGTGCTAGACTCGTGACAATTGGTGCATAATAATGTTTAGGGTTGTGGATCTCGAAAACTTTGGATCTGTGGGATACTTTGAGGTTAAAGGTGAAATTTAAATCTACCAGTGTTAAAGTGTTGAAATTTGATTCCTGGGAGTATTTTGAATCGTAGATATCAGAAATGTGAAATTTTGGTTGCGACTGGTCCTTGGAGGTGAAAGGTCAAATATAGATCTAACAATGTTAGATGTCTACAAAATCGTACCTGGGAGTATTTTGAGTTGCAGATCTCAGAAAGTATTCTACCTTTTGGACGCGATGGGTCATTCGAGGTTAAAGGTGGAATTTC
This sequence comes from Ryuthela nishihirai, assembly GCA_038380435.1. Taxonomy (NCBI): domain Eukaryota; kingdom Metazoa; phylum Arthropoda; class Arachnida; order Araneae; family Heptathelidae; genus Ryuthela; species Ryuthela nishihirai. Next base: position 14,850,502 of record JAWZYU010000001.1, on the reverse strand, counting down.
GATATAGCGGTGTTGGAGAGCTGAAAATTGCAGAATATGGCTGTTTGAAACAGTAGAACTCAGAAATAAGAAGAATTTTGAGAGGTGTGTCGCATTCAAGGTTAAAAAGGGTCGCGGTCAAGGGCTAGAATTCAAGAGGTGCCAAAGACACCCATCGATTTCTAGCTCTTGACCGATTTCATTTATTTATTTGTTTTTAAAAATGTATGCCGTCCTCGGCGAGAGATTAGCACCCTTGGCTACTGATCAAAGGGACCAGGTTCGAGTACCGGGTAAGCCATGGATGTTTGTTTTGTCTTTCTGCTATGGTCCTGCTGTCCTCACAGACTTTCTACTGTGGCGTATAACCAGTGGTAGGAATCAACGATTCACACCGGTCGTGCGAACCTGTTCCTAGAATTTCCAAAGTTCGCCGAACAGGTCCTTAATTCTTTCGTGTAGGCTGCTATTCACGTTCCGGGATCGCAATTATGGTTTGCGCTATTCCACGGATGATTATTGCACAATTTCAATAAAATACTTTTGGTTTTTATTTTCCACTACGAAAGGACGTTAAGGTGAGAGAGAACCTGTTGCTAAAATTTCTGAACATCTCCTCTGCGTATAACCTCTGTGAGAAGCAGCTGCTTTAGGGAATATTTAATTTTTGTTTTATTTTTGATTTTTTTTCTGCAAATAGTGCAATATGCCCTATCTTCCCTCCGTTTCCCTGGTTGTTTTATAAGCATTATTTTCTTTCGTATTACTGGTGGCCAAGAGATAAGTAAATTTTGTTATTGATGAAAGAAAAAATCAAATACCCGGCAAGGTACAGTCGTTCAAAAAAGTATCCGAACACTATGGTTGATTACAGAATTCAGAAAAAAATATCTGGCAACGATTGTTTTAGAAATTAGTGATCTGACAATAACTAATTTCTAAAAAAATCGTTATCAGATATTCCGAACACTATGGTTGATTATAGAATTCAGAAAAATATCTGGCAACGACTTTTTTAGAAATTAGTGATCTGGCAATAACTAATTTCTAAAAAAATCGTTGCCAGATATTTTTTTCTGAATTCTGTAATCAACCATAGTGTTCGGATATTTTTTGAGCGACTGTACCGCTGCCTTATGGTCTCACTTCCTTCATAAGACTTTTCTAAGGCATATTACCGTATTTTAACGTGTATAAGGAACCCCTTTTTGCCAAAATTTGGGTCCCAAAAACTGGGGGGTTTCTTATACATTGGATAGTATTATAATATATATATATGTATATGATGTATATGTATATGTATTTGATGAAAACTCAGGGGGTTCCTTATACACGAGGGTTCTATATACACGTTAAAATACGGCATATTGTCAGGTTATGTCAGACTTCAATGACAATTGTTTAGTTGCTGAGAATTAACGTAGAATCTCCCTCAACAGAGACTTTCCAGTGTAGAATATCTAAATCTTTTTATATTGTTGTATCCTCGTAACAAATTCTCAGGAGTGTATCTACTTCTAAAATTACGGATATTCATCATATCTGTAAGGAAGCAACAACAATGAATTTTAGTTATAGGTGCTCGCAAGGGGAGACAAAATTAACATTTTCCCACAATGGGTTTTGAAAAAGACGTTTTAAATCTACCTATCACTTAATAAAAACAGGATGGGAACTTTAAAGTAACGAAATGCATTTCGATGCTAAATAAGGAAATAGAATGTGAATTTGAAATATTATTTAACAATTTTGCATATGCGTGTTTCTTTAATGTATTACAATTTCTTCATTGTGTCAAAGTAAATTATTTTTGTTTAGTTTTGATTTTTTTAATTCGTCTTCATTATAATATTCATTTGTTTAAAATATATTCATCTGCTTTCTTATTGTCATAACTTCATATTTTTAAATGAACTCAACTTTGCTTTTTTTTCAACAGTCATTCCCATTGATTGATTCTCATCCTCACTCATAAAGAACATGAGTAAAACGTGCAGCCTCTATTTGGCCATTGATGTCGCTCATATTACTTTTAGTTTGAATATGAGCGACATCATGCATTAAGAGAAGGATTAAAACTCCTATTCTTGACAGCATTTTGATTATAAACATATTGTTATGCCGCTTGTTATTTCCTTTTCTGAAAAATATTTTAAATTTATTTCTCATTTTTATAGCTGTCGCTTTAAAAATCTGATGCATAAAATATATTTTTCTGCTTCTGATAATAATTTAAACATAGATTCGAAAATTAATGGAAAAAAAAACTAGTTTAATGCAATATCTTTATTATTAATTCCACGAAAAAATTCAAAGATGTATAAAAATTAAACTAAAGAAATATTTTGTTTGTCAAACCTAAAGTGCTTCATATGTTATGTTTCTAAAGCCATACCAGATATTTTTCTGATACAGTTTCGGGTGCATAGTTACAAAAAGAAATGGTGAAGCACTACCTATCTTTTATAGCCTAAAGATACCGAAGAACTCGAAAATGAGATTGTAAATATTCAGAATAATTTAGCTTTGGAGTCACAAGTAATAATGAAGAGTTTCAGTTTTAAGATATTAATGGAATCAACTAGAAAAAGGTGGTGTGAAAAGATGGTTGGAAAAAATGTGTCAATATGTTAATTAACAATTCTTTAAGTACTTTTTTATTGTATAATACTTATTGCATTGGGTTAAAATAAGTTCATTTGATTATACATTCAATTGGTGACTTGACAGTTATTTAATATAAAAGATACATTGCTCTAAAACGTAATTCTTTCTCTGCACATATGAATTTAGGTTCATCACTTATCTTTAAAGATACGAAGAACAAGTCGAGACTAAAAGATTTGTTTAAAGAAACGTGTTTTCTTAGCACTACATGTAAGAAGATGAAACTTAAACTTATTATTTTAAATGACAATCATTTATTTAAAATGGAGTAATATTTATTCTGTTTAGTCAATTTATTATATTTATAATTAATTTATTTAAATTGACTTTAAAAAGTTAAAAGTCCTCATAACAAAGATTTTTTATTCGTCACTTATTTCCTGTTTATTTTTACGATGGACGTTTTTCTTTCAATTGATGATTTTAATCGATTGAATATGAATCTGATATTTTAATTTTGTTTAATTTTTTTTTCCATGGAGCTCATTTAGAAATATTAGTAATAAACATCCTCTATAATAAAATGGTTGCGCAGGTATATTAATTTTGACATTTATAATGGAAAACTGCCTCCTAAAATTCAACATTCAACCCTCACTTCTTAATAGACCTATTATAATGTATATTAGAAATTAATTCTGCCTCAGCTTTTACAGCTCGACCTCCATTATGAGTAGAATTTGCCTAACATCTGGTAAAACGTATTACATAAATACATATCGCTAAATAATTTTTTTTAATTCTCCGTATTATAACCTATTGAAAACTTGAAAATAATTAGAGCTATTAGAAAACAAAATTAAAACCTTAACGATATTTGGAACGAAAAATAGTAGAGTTAATTTGTAAGCATTGAAAATTTTTCAGTAATATCATTATAATTATTATATTATATTTAGTATAAAAATATATGTGGAAGATTTTTAATTACTCTTTATTTTTCTTGGATAAAATCTCTTTTAAAATATGTTTTGACTAGCTGGGGAGGGTACTTATATGAATATTATTGAATGTGTTAGTAAAGTACAATACAAATTCTTAAAAGTTATGACATTTCATAATAAAGTCTATATGACTAAAGTTATTTATGATTATAAAATTCTTAGTTTGAGATCACTATATATATACTACAGCTGTTTATATTTTTAAAAATCCAACAATTCCACCAGTTAAATGTAAAGAGTATGCTACTCGTAAATCTGGTCTTTTATTTGTAATCCCTAAAGTAAAGAAAGAAATAGCTCATAAACACTTTTTTTTTAGCTTCTAGAATATTTAATTCCTTACCTAATGAAATTAGAAATAAACGTTCATACAGTGTTTTTAAATTGAAGGTTAAAAATTTTATTATTACTGCTTCAAATATTGACGATTACTTTAAATTATACAATAATATTTTGTTTTTAACATAATGACACATATTTTTTGTCACTAAAAACATTTCTTTCATTGTAATAATTCAATTTGGCATCCTAAATGAGCAAATTGCTCAAAAGTCTGCTAATATGTAACTTTTATTTTATTTATTTTGTTTATATTTTATTCTTTTTCTGACTTGCGTTAATATTGTTTTCTGTTTGTATATGCAAGTTTTTGTATTGTTTTGTTATTTTGTTGTTATTAATAAATCTATAAATCTTTAAATAAATTGCTAAGAGCTATTCATTAATGAAAGAGAAAATATCTAAAAATATCAAATGCTGAATGATGATTATTATAATAACCAAATAATGATACTATGTGTGGAATTAAAACCAAAAGATAAATTTTTGTTTGCTTCATTTTTTTCACAACTGCAATAAAAATGAGAAATTTAAATGATGACTGAACCGATGAGTCCGAACACATCTCTAATGTGCATGTTTAAGAATTTCGCATTGACAAACTCCTCGTTAACACTTGGCAACAAAAAAGTGCTCTTGTATCAATAACAGTACGCTGAAAGATGATGCAGATTCATCGAGTCTAAAGAAAAGGAGATGACTTGCACTTGGAGATCTCTCTCTGCAGCTACGACAATACGTTTCCTCACATCCCTCTGCACTCGTGACATTAACAACACAATTTATAGTCGTTGCATGTTCTTCTGTTCGAGAGAGGCCGTCACTTCATTTCCTTCCTGGCTTGAGTCGTGACGAAACGCTCCGCCTTTTTCTCATCTGCTCTTCCTACCAGAAATCGGCTGCACGAAGCGGAAATTACGCAGGAATGAACAGGAGATCGCTAATGTGGCTGCCGCGTGGCTCGCTTCAAAAATACCGTAAACAACATCTGAATGTAGGACGGATAATAGGGTTAGTGACATTTTGGTCAACTCCATGGGCTTAGTTTGTGCTAAAGTTGTACAGTAAAATGAAATTTTCTCTAGGCAAACATTTGCATGTAAAAGAAAGGCATAGAGTAAAGGCAGAGAGATGCCATAGCAAAAACAAAGAAAAAATAAAACTCATTTTTAAATGATCAGCTATTTGGCGCATTTTTAAATCTGTATACACGTCTTCAACTTACCTAGAACTGAGCTCTTTTTATCAATATTTAGTGAACCACGGAATACCAGAAGATATTTTGTATGAAGATCATCAGAAGGTATTTTGTATGATGATCATCAGAAGATATTTTGAATGATGATCATCAGAAGATATTTTGTATCATGAATCATCAGAAGATATTTTGCATGAGGAGCACTAAAATATATTACTTTACGAAGTACATCAGAAGAAATTTTGTGCGAGAAGCATCCAAAGATATTACTTTACGATTTACACAGAATATATTTTGTATGAGGAACACCAGAAGATGCTACTTTACGAGGTATACCAGACGATATTTTTTGTCAGGAGCACTGAAAGTTAACAAATTACGATTTTACCCCAGATGATATTTTGTATGAGGAGTACCAAAATATATTACTTTATGAGGAGCATATGTTGAAAATTGCCTCGAACCTTTTAGGGGCGGGGGTGGCTCAGTCGGTAGCGCGCCAGGCTCGTAATCTGTAGTTCCCAGGTTCGAGTCCCAGCTCGGTCGGCGTTGAGATTTATCTCCGCAAAATTCCCCGCTCTGCCCACGGTTTTTAGGGGACACCGATTGGCTTGGAAAGGTCGCCGTCCGTCGGATGGGACGTTAAGCCGTGGCCCCGTGTGCGGGAGAGCCATACCCTGTGCACGTTAAAGAACACGCTGGATGGCCTTGACGGGAGGCTACCATCTGTCTACCAACAACTGTTCCAGTGTGGTCCCCCCCCAATCCTTCTCTGAGCCTTCGTGATCCATGTGACCTGGCCATTTAGCCCATGGTGTGCAAAAAAAGTGCCGCTCAGAGGTAAAACAACCCAACCCAACCGAACCGTTTAGTACCGTAAATATTCAAGTAGTAGCCAGGCTACAATTCGCATTTCTTGCTTGTACCTGGCTACAATTTGGACCCCTGTTACTATTTAGTCTCCGGCGTTTAAATACATATACAATATATAGATTTATATTCAAAAGAAACAATCTGTATAACAAAGACAAACACAGACGTAATAGGTCATAATGCATACTCAATAGGAGTGAATTTAGCGAAACATTTGAAAGTTGGTAGGGAAGGCGAGACAAACTATGCTGTGCAGGACAGTCCGTAGATTTCGGGATGCCTGGCATTTCTGTTTGAGACCCGACTATATATACATATTCTGCTCTATTCCTCGCCTACAATTCAAGCTCAGGTTATTATTTACGCCCTGACGTTTAATATGTCGTGTACAGTCGCTCAAAAAATATTCCAGCACTATAGTTGATTACAGAATTCAGAAAAAATATCTGGCAACGATTTTTTTAGAAATTTGTGATCTGGCAACCTTTGTGTCACGTGACACGATACTTTTTTGAGCGACTGTACATAACGACTACACTGTTCGTAATAACTTCGTATTGCGTATTTCTGTGAAACAAATTCAGAGAACCGAATTATGTACAATTTTACCTGAATATATCATTCGCTTAGTTCTAAAATAAAGATGCCTAATGATTATGTAAACGAAACTTAAACTGCTATTTCTGACGTTTCCTGGACCTTCGTGTTCCACTAAATTTCATTTATTCTACAACTTCATGAAAGAAAGTCTTAACGCCGAAAATAAAATACTACCAGTATTGCCAACCGCCGCTACCTTTTTATTCGAAAACAATTCCTTGTTTGCCTAAGGGAACTTTATTTCGTCAAGTTTAGTAATCAGTTAGAGCTTCATTTCCTTCAGGAGTCTATTACGCTATGCATCTTTTTCCGATAATTTTCTCTTAATATTCGACCAAACTATATTCTTCTCTTGATGTCCTCCGCATTTATCTTTCCTGTCACGCTCAAACAGAGCACGCGAAGTCTAGGTCAGTCGGTAGCGCCAGGCTCGTAATCTACAATTCCCAGATTCGAGCCCCACGGTGCCAGCGTTGAGATTTATCTGTTCTAAACCCCACTCTGCTCTCTACCAGAAAGAGGACACTAAAGGGCGTTTAGCCATGACCCTCTGTACCGGAGAGCCATACGCTGTGCACTTTAAAGAACACACTGGATGGTTTTGACGGTTGACTACCATCTGTCTCCTAACAACTGTCCAGTGGTCCCCTTCCCCCAATCTTTTTTGAGAACGTGGAGTCCTCGTGACCTGGCCATTTAGCCCATTGTGTGCAAAAAGGTGCCGCTCAGCATTTGAATGACTAGATTTCGGATACCGAATAGGTAAACAGAGGTAAAACAGCCCAGCATTTGAATGACTAGATTTCGGATACCGAATGTTAACTTTCATATGTAGATGTCAGGTGAAAATTTAAATCTTATTTATAATTTTATAATATAACCTTACTTGCACTTATTCATAAGGTAGAGTTCTAAAGAATTAGTTGATATAATGAACTAACTTTTAAATTTTCCTTACTGAAATCAGATATGGTGTTTTTGAGAAATGGAATAATTTTGCGATTCACTGCCAGCCAAGAATGTGATTGAATAATAAATTTTATCACAAGGAAGGGAACTTTGTGTCTTCCGTTTTTGAAGTATTTTTAATTGCTACTCTAAGATAGAATTGAATGCAACTGTTACTCACAAAAAATTAGTTGAGGTTGGAAATCACAGAAAAATAATTTCTCCAATAGCAAAAAGGAAAAATGGATTAGTACACCTAAATATCGGGAAATGACTCTTGATGAATGCACGTTCAAGGATCAGAAGTAGATTTATTATATATGCATGTATATATTATACAAGTACATTAATGAAAAGTTTCTTACAGCAAAATTTCAGACAAGCCTTAAAGACTTGAATATTATTTGCCGTTATGCCCCCACTGAGGATGCCGATGAGAATGAGAAGGATAGGTTTTACGGACAACTTCACGATATTTTGAATTCTGGCAAGAAAGGAGATATTACCCTTGTTCTAGGTGACTTCAATGCCAAAGTTGGTACTGGCTCTAACCTTTGGGGAGGGGTGATAGGCTCTTTTGGTATTGGTAGCTGCAATGGCAATGGGCAACGTCTCTTACAGATAAGTAAACTCAATGGATTCAGAATAACTAACACGTATTACAAACACCGCGACATACATAAGAACACATGGGTTTCATCCGATGGACTGCATAAGAATATGATTGATTATATATTAATTAACAGCAAATGGGCTAGTTCTGTTAGGAATACCAGGTCATACAGGGGAGCTGAAATTGGATCTGACCATTACCTTGTTAAAAGTGTCTTGCAACTTAAACTTAAAAAGTGCTGTGCTAGAGTGAAAAAATTTACTTTTAATACCGAAGCTCTGAAAGACCCAGGTATAGCCAACTCTTACCATGATAGGTTACTTAGTCATTATGACAGTCATGGTATGCTTACTACTGAAGTTGAGGAAGAGTGGGACCATTTTAAACAGGCTTTTTTGGAAAAAAACAGTACTCTTTTAGGAAAACAACTCTTTTAGGAACAGTACTCTTTTAGGAACAGTACTCTTTTAGAACAGCACTTTTTTTAAAAACAGTACTCTTTTAGGAAAAAAGGAGCAGAGGAGGCAGAATTATTTGTGTGATAAGGCACTTGAGGTTATTTCAGAAAGAAAGAACTGCAGGAATGTCCTTAATCAATACCCTACCAGTCCTAATAGAAAGCATTACAGAGAGTGTAATAAACGTGTAAAGGATCAGTTAACTGCTGACAAGAATCTTTGGCTTGATGGCCTGGCTGACAAAGCCGAGGAAGCAGTTAGACAGCACAACAGCAGAGAGCTGTACCAGATAGTTAATGTTTTGTGTGGTAGAAAACGGACAGGTATACAAGGAATGAAGGATAAACAAGGTAAGGTTATAGAAGGTGAGGATTGTGTCGTGGCTAGATGGGCAGAGCATTTCAATGATATTCTAAACAATGGTTAGTTCTACTCCCATTGTTTATAATGATAATACATGCATTGGTAGTTTCAGTGTTGTTCCTGTAACAAAGTCTGAAGTAATTTTGGTTATTTCTAAACTTAAACTTCATAAATCCCCAGGGGTAAACGAAATTACTACGGAAATGCTTAGAGCTGGGAATGTTTCGGCAACCATATGAATGACTGAAATTTTGAATATCTTTTATGATAAAGGCATGGTTCCTAAAGATTTTACCAGAGATATTATTATCCCTATTTTCAAAAAAGGTGATCGCAGTTCTTGTTATAACTATAGGGGTATCAACCTGCTCTCTGTTCCAGGGAAGGTTCTTTGCATGATTGTGCTTAATAGAATTAAGAATCTGGTTGACAGGCAATTGCATTATGAGCAATGTGGATTCAGAAGTGGTAGGGGATGTGTAGATCAGATATTTTCATTTAGACAGATTCTTGAGAAATGTTTAGAGTTTCAGAAACCTTTGGTTGCTAGCTTTGTTGATTTCAAAAAGGCTTTCGACTCTGTTGATCGTCATAATTTGTGGTTGATTGTGAGATCATATGGTATACCAGACAAGTTAGTTAACATTATGAAAGCTCTCTATAATAACACTGAGTCGTGTGTGAGAGTTGGTAAGGCTTGTAGCAATTGGTTAAGCATTACTTCTGGTGTTCGACAAGGGTGCATTTTGTCTCCTTTTATCTTTAGTTTGGTTGTTGATTATGTTATGCGAAATTCACTTCAAGGGAAAGATTTTGACCTTAAATGGGCTGGAGATATGAAAGTTTCTGATTTGGATTGAGGTGATGATTTAGCCCTTTTGGCAAATGATGTTGATGAGATGAATTCTTTCATTCGAGCTGTTGATGAGACTGGTAGTAGAGTAGGTTTGGTTATAAACAGAGAGAAAACTAAAGTGATGAAAATTGGTCAGGCAGGCTGTGATTGTTAATCTGAATGGTTGCAGTCTTGAGCAGGTGTCACAGTTTAATTACCTTGGGAGCTATTTAAGAGATATTGGTGATATGCGGCGTGAGATTAACAGATGCTGCCGGGACTTTTAAGAATCTATGGAGAATATGTAGAACTAGGCGTATACACCTGAAAGACTAAAATTTGACTCAATAATAGTTTGGTTCTTTCTATGATTAGTTATGGCAGTGAAACTTGGACACTATGCAAACATGATAGCTGGAATCTAGATGCTTTTGATTCCAGATGTTTACGTAGTATCGTGGGCATTAGGTGGTTCAACTTTGTAACTAATGATGAGGTTAGCAAAGGAGTCGGCAACCTCCTTTAAGCAGCATATTGTGCAGAGAGAGACTCCGCTGGTTTGGCCATGTTGTGCGTATGGATAATTATAGATTGGCAAATAGGGTTATGAACAGTGTACCTAAAGGCTTCAGAAAGAGGGGGAGACCTAGGATGCGGTGGGCAGACAATTTCAAACAGGACCTTATTAGAATTGGTGTACAGTGGCCAGATGCAGCAGATGTAGCTCAGGACAGACTTGCTTGGAGAACTAAATTGCATGGTCTGGTTGGATAGTCGCTCAAAAAAGTATCCGAACATTATGGTTGATTACAGAATTCAGAAAAAATATCTGGCAACGATTTTTTTTAAATTAGTGATCTTCCAACCTTCGTGTCACGTGACACGAAGGTTGCCAGATCACTAATTTCTAAAAAAATCGTTGCCAGATATTTTTCTGAATTCTGTAATCAACCATAGTGTTCGGAGTTTTTTGAGCGACTGAACCTCCGTAGCCCATGGCTGCTTGAGGATGATGATGATGATTTCCATTAACTCTCTTCTGAGGAGTGGGGGTGGCTCAGTCAGTAGCGCGCCAGTCTCGTGATCTGTATTTCCCAGGTTCGAGTCCCAGCTGGGTCAGCGTTGAGATTTATCTCCGCAAATTTCCCCGGCCTGCCCACGGTCAGTAGGGGTCACCGATGGGCTTGGAAAGGCCACCGTCCATCGGATGGGACGTTAAGCCGTGGCCCCCTTGTGTGGGAGAGCCATACCCTGTGCACGTTAAAGAACACGCTGGATGGCCTTGACGGGAGGCTACCATCTGTCTCCCTACAGCTGTTCCGGTGGGTCCTCTCCTCCAACCTTCTCTGAGCTTCGGGGTCCATGTGACCTGGCCATTTAGCCCATGATGTGCAAAATAGTACCGCTCAGAGGTAAAACAACCCAACCCAACTCTCTTCTGCAACACACCACATTACATACATATAAACTGATTTTCGCAATTGCGAAAGCAACATAAACCAAAGTAAACTAAAGTGTATCGGTAGGTAACAGCCTGGAAATCTGTAAATGGAGACTATCACTGAGATAGATCGATACTGATCTTTTAAGCTAGTGGGGAATCCAAATGCTTCCGTCTTCATTTCGTTTAACATCAGCGTTTTATAACGTATTGTGTTTAACACGTTGAACTCCATATTTAGATATCAGTGATGACATCGGTTTCCTCTGGCACTTAAACGCATTTTACTGGTCGCAAAAGTAAAAAAAAAAGTCTATTATTCTAAAATCGTACAGTTTGAATCGTTGACGCTAAGATGTTTGGATTTGCCGCCATACCTAGAGAGGAATAAAATATCAGAGACTCAAAATATTTTTGCAACATGGCATTAGAAACAATTCTCAAATTTGTAATCATGTAACTAGCATTGAAAGTTGTAATGCAGACTAAGTCGTTTATGCATCAAATGAATGGAAACTGAAATAATTGAAAACATCACTGAAAGAAATCACTGAAACATCACTGAAAGAAATCACTGAAACATCACTGAAAGAAATCACTGAAACATCACTGAAAGAAATCACTGAAACATCACTGAAAGAATTGTTTTCCCTCGATTAGCTAAGAAGCTTCCGAAATAACTACCACAGAAGAGTAATCGTCTTGCGCACAATTATGTCCGCTTATTTCCCATTTGTCTGTTTCTTATCAAATTAATTAAATAATACCTGACTTTTCTCATATCAAACATTCAGTGAACATTGCATTTAAACAGTTTATGCGATATTTATTAATTGTCATTCACTCCCTTTGACCAGGTGAAAGGGTTAGTGGCAGGTAAGAGACTGACACTAACATATTTTAACGAATGTTGGAGCAATAAAGAAACGGTTTTCATTTCTTCTATTGTGAGACAATAGTTCTCGACTTTCCCACAAGCATTCGGAAAAACTGAAACATGTGATACGTCGTATGTTTTAGATGTGCGTATTTTTAACCACTAAGGTTCTTTACAACACCGGAACTAAGCGTGTCATGAACAGAAGCTTCTTAACCCACGTGGCAACCAGAAACTCTTGGCGAATTTTATAGGGAAGAATTTGAAAAACTAAGACTCTAATATTTTCCATTTCGGGTTTTCGATTCAGCGATCAGTAACTACCAGATCACTTTCGTAGGAAATGCATTTTCTGCTAGAAACGAATTCTAGGTGAGACCAGTAATCCAAACCGTAAATTAAACAAACCCAAGTGCATATCAACAAAATTTCCGTGCATTATGAACGTTAGAAATTTGTAAGAGAGAATAACTGAAATCCCCACTAGAACAAACAAGAAGAAAACAGTAAAGAGACAGCAATAAGTGTTGAGAAAGGATGCAAAACTAGAAACATAGAGAAGAAAACGTAACCAAACTGTTCACAAGGAAGATATATTTTATTTAGCGAAAAATTTCAATTTTTGTATGTATCTCAAACTTCTTGTTAGCGTTTCATGCAGAACAAGCAGTACAATATGCCCACTATTTCCACCGTCTACGAATTTTAAAGTCATAGGAGATAGAACCACCAAAAACAATCGATTGACAGATATGGAAAATTTGCGTTGTCTGTCAGTGAGTAGGGAAAGTTTCATTTAAGAACACTCGGTGCTGTGGTGCTTGGCTGTCAGGAACTTTGGATAGAGCTTTGCTGAATTACCGCTGCAAGAAAGGGCAGATGGGAGAAAGTGTGTACGACTCTCGTGGCACGTTTTCTTCTTCCTCTTTCCTTCCCCTGCCTCCCATTCTGCTCACTCAGCCATGCACACGTCAAGCGGCGCATCAAGTGGGAGCAGAATCCCTAAGGTCTATTAACCCTTAACTGACGCCAGACTGACTTCTGCTGAAACGTGACCAGCATTCTTTCGATTTCTGAGTGCACCGTACTAAATGGATGTCAAATAAAATAGCATTTTTTTTCTCCTTCTAAAAAACAGGAAAACTTTACAAATAACTGTCAAATATTATAACAATAATTTTCTCACCATCAAAAATAGATGTTTATACCGAAAGGAATATTATTCAGTCCAGATATAATTAAATGCATTTTTATATATGAAAGTGTATATTGCAATTGCTTTGAAGTACAATCGCTCAAAAAAGTATTCGAACATTATGGTTGATTACAAAATTCAGAAAATATAACAGGCAACGATTTTTTTTAGAAATTAGTGATCTGGCAACCTGTTGCCAGAACACTAATTTCTAAAAAAATCGTGAGAACTAATTTCTAAAAAAATTCTAATCACTAATTTCTAAAAAATATTAGTGATCTGATAACCTGTTGCCAGATCACTAATTTCTAAAAAAATCGTTGCCAGATGTTTTTTCTGAATTCTGTAATCAACCATAGTGTTCGGATACTTTTTTGAGCGAGTGGTACTTCATGTTTCCGAAAATGCCGAAGAAATAAAATCATAATAATTAATAATTCCAATTGCGACTGTTATTAATGCCCTAAAACTGTTTACCTATCAAAATGATCTTGATTTTTCAGTTTACTTCAAGACAGTAATCATTTTTTTTTGCTACGAAAAAGCTAATCTAATTAAATGAAGGTTCTTGGTGAATTTTTCATTTATGGCATAAAATATACTAAGAAACTTATGTGAAAACTCAGTCGTCAAAAACGACCGAAATATCCTTTATTTTATTACTTTTCAATTATTTCAATCGTCTGTGTATTGAATCACCAAACTCTTTTTGACCGTTTCATCAGCAGTTCAATTAAAAAAAGATTTCCTATCCATATACCTATTGCCAAATCGGCAAATCTTCGACAAAACCTAAATGCTATACTTTCAGATCTTTAGATAACCGCAGTTCACAAGTCTTCCAGTTCCAGAGATTTTTTTATGTGATAATTAATCCCCAAATTAAACAGAAAATTTGATTAAATGTAGCGTTCTCTAGCTTGAGTTGAAATGATCACTACTGGTTTTATCAATTCCAGAAGACAAAACTCAATAATATTACGAATTGTCATTAAAATATTACTATTTTCAGGTATTCTGGAAGTCCTTACAAATATTCAGAATTATGTTGTGAGGTCAGTCAAAGGCTTCTTCATTTTGTTCAAATGCTAACGGCAGTTTACTTCACTTCTTAGAAATCTATTAAACAGTTCTAGTTTCAGACAATATTTTGCTTGAATAAAAACATTTCGTAATCAATATTTACTTTACCTCAAAGTAACAACCGACTTGGAGAAAAAAAAAAGAAATCACCTTGAATTGATTCACTTCGTAATCTCAACATATAGTGCATTGTGAAAAAATTAAAATTCTTATTTCAATGTTATCTCACATACAGTCGCTCAAAAAAATATCCGAACACTATGGTTGATTACAGAATTGAGAAAAAATATCTGGCAACGATTTTTTTAGAAATAATGATCAGGCAACCTTCGTGTACGTACACAAAAGTTGCCAGATCACTAACTTCTATAAAAATCGTTGCCAGATATTTTTTCTCAATTCTGTAATCAACCATAGTGTTCGGATATTTTTTTGAGCTACTGTACCTTCAGAACAGTTTAAAATCGATGTGTCACAGATTCCATGAATGTTTCGACAGTGTCTGGTATTTTTATACATTTTAAAAACATTTTGCACATTTTCATTTTTGAATTCTTTTTTTTTGAGAGGGTAGTTTGAAAAAAATTGAAAAAAGTAGCTTAAAACACAATACCTAGTACCGCCATGCAGAAACTTACACTTTCCCATGACTTTTTTCCTCTACCAGTGCTTTGATATTTATCGCTGCAAATCCTCATTGTGCCCTCGGTGAGAAAGGGACACCGATGGGCTTGGAAAGGGACGCCATTCTTCGGAAGAGACGTTAAACCGTGGCTCATGTGCAGCAGTGTCATAACTGTGCAAATTGAATCGCACTCACGATGACCTTGACGAAATGCTTCCATCTGTATCTTAACAGCTTTCAATGGATTTCCTCTACTCAACTCTGAACCTTCTGGATCCTTATGACTTTATCTCCTTGCCACATATGCCATTGCATACACAAAAGTGTAACTCAGAATTAAAACAACAATAATCCAACATACTATACCAATTTTTCCTGGGGCAGGGGTGGCTCAGTCGGTAGCGCGCCAGGTTCGTAATCTGTAGTTCCCAGGTTCGAGTCCCAGCTGGGTCAGCGTTGAGATTTATCTCCGCAAAATTCCCCGCCCTGCCCACGGTCAGTAGGGGACAGCTTGGAAAGGCCGCCGTCCGTCGGATGGGACGTTAAGCCGTGGTCCCGTGAGTGGGAGAGCCATACCCTGTGCACGTTAAAGAACACGCTGGATGGCCTTGACGGGAGGCTACCATCTGTCTCCCAACAGCTGTTCCAGTGGGTCCCCTCCCCCAACCTTCTCTGAGCCTTCGGGGTCCATGTGACTTGGCCATTTAGCCCATGGTGTGCAAAAAAGTGCCGCTCAGAGGTAAAACAACCCAACCAATTTCTCCACCCACTCCTGAGAGCGTACCCGCGACTTAATAGATGCCAAATCGGAAACTGATACAAAGCCATAGGCAACCTAATCAAATGCCATATATGTTAATTTTGTGATATCAATGTTTCTTTTCAATATGCACTAAAATGATGTATACTTTTCCTTTGTGTCCTAATTTACTTCTAAGAAGTGTTTCATTAATGTAATTATATTGTGAACAAAACTATCACTATCATTCCTGTTAATTTTTCATTCTACATTTTCCATGTTCTAATAATATCTTAATATGCTATAGCACTAAAGAACTATTAGTTTGTTACAATATACATTTCACTTACTAAAGTAAAAATTAACATATTGCGGTGAAATGATATCTGATAGATATGAAGATCATGATCTTCTTATCAAATATGAAAGCTAGGCGTTATGTTAAGAGAGATACTTTTTTTATAAAAATCAAAGTTGAACTGGGAAACGTAAGAGGAGGGGGATTTCGCTTTATCAAAAATGAAAACTGGGAGAGATATGAAGATGACTGTTCATCAAAGGTGGAAAGTGGGAGATATACGAAAACGATGACCTTTTATTTTATAACATTTTTAGCAAAGATGGTAACTGATGGCATGTGATTTTAGTCACATGAAATAGGTGCATTTTAGTAGGTTGGAAACACTTTGCAATTAAAAATGCTTCCCTGAACAAGTGATTAGAATCATCTGAAATTTCGTGCTCATGTTCTTCAGGATATTACACATATGCAAATAATCATCTTTCTCATCACATCATTGTATAAACAGGAAACGAGCAAACAGAAGCACACTAAACTGTTGATAGTAAGATATGTTTGGCAGAGAGTGGTGAGATAAGTTCTCAAAACTTTTAAAAAGTCATAACTTAAGATTACGGGAAACCAAGATCACGTGTTCAGAAGCAGTAAAGCATCTTAATGAGATTCAGCGAGTATGATACTAAGACTCGCTAAGGACTTGATCTAAAACTCGAGAAATTCAGTTTAAACTGCTCTCATGTCACTTTTCGACAATATTCTTATTATTTACCCTCGTGGCAAGTGAATAGTAAAATATTAAAATTTAGTCGGGGAACAGAAAGAAAACTGAAAGGGTAACTTTTAGCTCAAATCATTAGAACGTCTGTGAGAAATTCACCTTTATGCAGAATTGTACTTTCGTAACTGATCTTAAAACTTCGTGCAATTTACTGTATTCACTCTGATAGTATGATGATGTAGGAACCGTAGACACACTAAGAGGCCTTTCTCGAATGAACATTTTCATAATTTGAATATTTTAATCATTTCATTCTCTTCTTCGTAGATTATTTTATTCATTCATATCTAGCACTGCATCTACGTACACCGAAGAGCCAAAACATTATGACCACCTGCCTAATATACGATGTTGGTCTTCCACGTGCCTCCAAAACAGCTCTTTCCCGGCGAGGCAAGCATGTTACAAGATTTCTAAAGGTGTCTTGTGGTATCTGGTACCAAATGTTACCAGCAGATCCTTTCACACTTGTACGTTACGTGGTTGAGCTGCCAAACATCGGAAATGCTGTTCCAACACAAACCATAGATGCTCGATTGGATTGATGTCTGAGGAATTTGGAATTTGAAAGCCAAGGCAATAATTAGAAGTCTTCCTCATGCTCTGCGAACCATTCTCGAACCATCCGGGCAGTGTGGCATGGCGCATTATCTTGCTGAAAGAAGAGACTACTAGAGGGGAATACCGTTGCCATGAAAGGATATACCTAGTCTGCAATGATGTTTGGATAAGTGGTAGACGTCATAGTTTCCTTCGCGTGAATGACTAGACCCAGGGTTTCCCATCAAAACATTGCCAAAAGCATTACTCTTCCTCTACCGGCTTGTTTTCATCCCATGGTGTATCCTTGTGCCAAACACTTCCCCGGGTAAACGATGTACACGTACCTGGCTGTCCGCATGGTGAAACAGGAAACGAGATTCATCGGACCAGATGACCTTCTTCCAATCATTAAAGATCTAGTTCTGATACTCAAGTACCCATTGTAGGCGCTTCGACGGTGAAACGAGGTTAGCATGGCCACTCGGAGCGGTCTGCGGCTATGCAGCCCCATTTTCAGCAGGGTTCTGTGTGTTGTGACATATCCATCACCAGTATTCAATTTACGGACGAGTGGCGCCACAATATCCAATCTGTGGGCTCGTACCATATGAGATAGTCTTCACTCACCTCTAGCATTGATGGGCAGTGGTCGGCCCACACCTTGTTGGCGGTTCTTGGTTTTTATCTCCTCGGACCACTTTTTGAAGGTACAACCACGACTGACCATGAGCACCCCACAAGCCGTGTCATTTCGGAAATGCTCTGACCCAGTCGTCTGGTCATTAGAATTTGGCCTTTGTTAAGCTCAGTTAAGTGCGCTACCTTTCCCATCTGAAGAACAAGAATAACACTGATTAATACAGTTCAGTATCAGGTATTATTTATACCAGGGGTGGGCAAATAGCGGCCCGCTAAGAGTTTTTTGTGGCCCGCCAAGACAGTCAGAAAAATCCGCCTTGAACCGAGATTTCCTTCCCGTGCGCGACCGAAGATTTGTCTAGTATTTTCCACTAGGACGGCCACGTCAATACGCATGCGCAGTGTAGATACGAAAACAATTGCCCACCCCTGATTTATACCATTTCATGACCTTCACACTCACCGCAGTTGCTTCGATTTGCATGAAGATACGATGGTCATAATATTTTGGCTCTTCAGTGAATGTGTTGAAAGATAATACAATATATTAAGTACAATAATGCAATATACTAAAGTTTCATTTACATTAAAGTTAGAATTGTCGTTCACTAAAGAATATAATATCTTTGACCAAAATATAAATACAACGAATAAAAGAGATCATGTTAAGTAACCAATTCTGAAACTTTTCTTGCTATTTTGATCAACCTCCCTGAAAAATCTGGGATGTAAGGTACCATAGGGAAAGCAATAACAAAATAAAATAATGGATATTCCCAAAAGCTATTAAAAAATCTCCATGCATAATTGGACTGAGCAAAAAATATTAAAACATATCTATCAAATCATAAATTGGCAAAAATAAAAATCATCAATCCTCATAATATTTTAGTAATAAATTACGAGAGGAAAATGCCCTATAGACAAGAAATACTCAAAATATTTTGTTTAAAAGAAATTTGGTTTCGTCCTGAGTGTGATTCGAACCCACGTCTCCTAGAAACATGCCGATGTCAGGAGCCTCATTCAGGACGTAACCAAATTTTGTTCAGCAAATTAGTTCGCATAATATTTTTTAAAAAGGAGACCTGCTACAGTGACGATAAAGTTAAACTTCATACCGTTGCATTTTTCTTAACGCAAAATTACTTTAACTGCAAAAACATGAAAGCTGTCCAATTACCATTAATCACGAGATTATACAGTAGGTTTCAAAGTACGTGAAATCAGAGTATGCAACTGACCCCAAAGAGGATTGTAAACGTTCGTCATAAGGTATACGGTGAAAGGTTCAAGTAAGGAGGATTATTCGTCATAAGGTATATGGTGAAAGGTTCAAGTAAGGAGGATTATTCGTCATAAGGTATACGGTGAAGGATTTAAGAAAGGAGGATTCTTCGTCATAAGGTATACGGTAAAGGATTTAAGAAAGGAGGATTCTTCGTTGTAAGGTATAAGGTGAAAGATTCAAGGAAGGAGGATTCTTCGTTATAAGGTATACGGTAAAGGATTCAAGGAAGGAGGATTCTTCGTCGTAAGGTATACGGTAAAGGATTCAAGGAAGGAGGATTCTTCGTCACAAGGTATACGGTAAAGGATTCAAGGAAGGAGGATTCTTTGTTGTAAGGTATACGGTGAAGGATTCAAGGAAGGAGGATTCTTCGTTGTAAGGTATACGGTGAAGGATTCAAGGAAGGAGGATTCTTCGTCATAAGGTATATGATAAAGGATTCAAGGAAGGAGGATTCTTCGTTGTAAGGTATACGATAAAGGATTCAAGGAAGGAGGATTCTTCGTTGTAAGGTATACGGTGAAGGATTCAAGGAAGGAGGATTCTTCGTTGTAAGGTATACGGTGAATAATTCAAGGAAGGAAGATTCTTCGTCATAAGGTATACGGTAAAGGATTCAAGGAAGGAGGATTCTTCGTCATAAGGTATACGGTAAAGGATTCAAGGAAGGAGGATTCTTCGTTGTAAGGTATACGGTGAAGAATTCAAGGAAGGAAGATTCTTCGTCATAAGGTATACGGTAAAGGATTCAAGTGACGAGGATTCTGGGTGTGTAACATGATGAAATACGATATGGGAGAATTACTGAATGATAGCAGGGAAGAGATAACAGAAGAAGACCTGTCAGAATTTGCCGAGAGTGCGAAGGACAAATCTGACAGGAAGGAGAAATCGAGCAGGCATCGTGGAACTTCATTCATTAGTTCATCGTTCATAAATTTAGTGAAGTCTTTCAACTCCTTAAACTGCTAACTGACAAATTGTAAGAGTACGCTCTTTCTATGTAAAGGAGGTTAAGGATCACTCTTGAAATAAGCAGATGTTTCTGCCCGTTAAGATAGATATTCAAGGAACTCCAGCGCAAGAAGAAGCATTATGCTCACCAAGTTCTCTCACCATGTCCTTCAAAAAAGCGCCGCAAAGACCGCCATCTTCATCCTATGCTTTCATGCAGTTTCCCATCGCATCACTTCAAAGACCCTCCTCGTACAATCCCGTTTCGTCGCCTGTACGCAAAACTGTCGCAAATCACCGACCAAAAATTCTGTCAAAACTGAAGTCAAAGTCTATCCCGACGACTATTGAGGAGTCGGGGAAAGAGAATCAGGAATAAAACATTATAGTTTTCAGTAGGGTAGTTGTATAAAATTTTATACTTTGAGATTTATCTACATTTAATTTGCACAAATAAAGTTTTTGTACACGTGTGCATGGTGTATAACAAGTGGCATAATTTTACTTTAGCATATATACAAAAATTTTCTATAGAGGAATCCCCATCTTACGCGAATTGGCACTTACTCGGAGGTATCAGGAACCTAACCCTCTCGTTCTTTGAGATCCTACTGTATAGGAATATAGATCACTTTTGAATTCCTTTAAATCATCTTCGAATCAAGAATATTCTACATAATAAATTCTCTCATGAAACAATTTAAGGTACGCTTACTAACACTATACTCCGAAGAAGCTCAGTGTAGAATTGTCGTTCACCATCTCAGCCATAGTAACCTGTTGTAAGACTAGCCAGTGGCAGGCCAAAAAGCTATTTGCTCGCTTTGGACGAGAAAATAAGATTGAGGCTCGAGCAAATTTCAAAATGAAAAAAGTAACTTGAAAAAAACTTTTGAATTATTATAACACTTGATGTAACAATCCACAAATGTTTTCTCCCCTAGCAAAAAAAGCAAGAATGGCATAAAGAAAGGATCCTTTGTGAATCTCAGATGTGAACTAAATGGAAATAGCTTGGTTGGGCTGTTTTCGAAAAGTTATATGATTTTCGTTTCTCTGCACTCTGAGAGCGAGAGTATTACGCTACTAAGCTTCCATATGAAAAGAAACGATATTAACTGCATTGTAATTTTAACACTTTCGCATAACAAAAATACGATGTTGGTGTTCAGTTAACGTAAGACTAGTAAAAAGTCTGCTTGTTGTATTGATACTTATAACAATAGTGAAGATAATTCTATTGAAACTGCACTTAGTTACGTTTCGTATTGTTATAGCTGCTAAAGTATATGTTATGTAAATAATATAGGCTTAACTCATTTATAAAAAAGAAAATTCATGTTATAATAACAATAAATTTCCATTTTCTGCTTTACTTACTTGAACCAGTGTTGTTGATACCCAACGGTCGTATCCTGCTGTCATATCTGCCAGGGCCGATAATACTGTCCAAAATCCGTTTCTCTATAGCCCGAAAGTTCGGTTTTGACCTGAAAAGCATTATTCAATATATAGTTTTAAATTAATATTTTATAGTAAGCTAATGAATAATGTATTTTCTTCTTACTGTTTTAGGTGACTATATATATAATAAAAAATGCCTAATACATCATTCAACATCTTAAGGGTGAATTCAAAGATCTAGAAATAAGCTTAATAATTTCACCTTTTGTTCGCATTCTGTTTCAAACCATCAAATAAATTGTTGATGTTATTTTTATTAGATTGGCTATCTAGGTGGAGTGGGGTGGCCCAGTCGGTTCCCAGGTTCGAGTCCCATCTGTGCTAGCGTTCAAATTTATCTTCGCTAACTCCCACCCTGGGTCAGAAAGAGGATGCTGATGGACTTGCAAAGGCTGCGTCCGTCGGATAGTACGTAAAGCAGTGACGCTGATTGCTGGATTCGTAGGCACGTTAAAGAACACGCTGAATGACCTTGACAGGAGCCTCCTATACTAGTTGTCTCCTAACAGCTGTCGAGTGGGTTCCTTCCCCCAACCTTCTCTTAGCCCTTTGGGTTCTTGTGACCTGGCGATTTTTCCATGTGTGCAAAAAATGCCGCTCAGAGGTAAAACAACCCAAACCGCTGTCTAAGAATAGCATTACTAAAATGTACGCTTTCGTGCAACTTCCCCCCCCCCCCCGATAGGGGACCACCTTGACGTGGTGGTGAAGGGCATCGGGCCCAGCAACCGGTCCAAGACTTTGCTGACCGGATTGGGTCCCCGGTTGGACAAAGCCAAGACCAACCGAGGTCGAGACATCGCTGACCGGTTTAAGTGGCCCGGTTGGACGGTGTCAAGACCTCAACATCAGGTGCTCCGTGGAGCAAGTTCTAGGGCACGGCTGAACGGATTTGGTCCCCTAGTAGGCACGAGCCCTTTTCAAAGTCTGGGCCTCACTAAGAGTCTCCACCCAGGGTGCCGAGCGAACTTGGATTTACATATCCTTGTTCATGGCTAATCGGGGAACAGATTAAATCTTAGGTTTCTACCGGTGGTTACCTTTCCTTCTATAGGATTGCTGCCATGTGAGGTCAGGGATGAGATGCATCTATATGGTGTATTCTTGCCCCCGCCTCTAGTGAGTCACGGCTTTCCGTTAACTTGGTAGTGTCGTGAGACGGAACCGGGGATTGCCGTGGTTGCGGAACATCTGACAACAAATAGTACATTTCGTGCAACTTAACTTACAAAGTGTGGAAGCATAAGATACAAATGATCTCATATGTCTAAGAATCAATGGGATGCACAGACCATATCACGCTTATAAAGTAAAACGGGTCATTGCTGCATCATGACTTATGTCGTACCGTAGGTTTTTCCTTCAAGTGTTTCAGAGACTTTAGTTATGTTTTGTTATTTGAATTGATCTATTAAACATCTCACGTGGGGGCGGGGGTGGCTCAGTCGGTAGCGCGCCAGGCTCGTAATCTGCAGTTCCCAGGTTCGAGTCCCAGCTGGATCAACGTTGAGATTTATCTCCGCAAAATTCCCCGCTCTTCCCACGGTCAATAGGGGACACCGATGGGCTTGGAAAGGCCGCCGTCCGTCGGATGGGACGTTAAGCCGTGGCCCCGTGTGCGGGAGAGACATACCCTGTGCATGTTAAAGAACACACTGGATGGCCTTGACGGGAGGCTACCATCGGTCTCCCAACAGCTGTTACAGTGGGTCCCCTCCCCCAACCTTCTCTGAGCCTTCGGTGTCCTTGTGACCTGGCCATTTAGCCCATGGTGTGCAAAAACGTGCCGCTCAGAGGTAAAACAACTCAACCCATCTCACGTGTAGTTTAAGAAATTTATTGGGTTCTAACAAATTTCTTGGTCCTAAAGCTTTCTTTGGTCTTAACCAAAGTCACTGATAAACTTGGTAAATTGATTGTAAATTGATCGCAAACGTATGAGCTCATCTGTATCTCATGTCGCACTTGTTCTATTCTTCATCTGTATTTCATGTCGCACTTAGGGATTTATAATCCATTTTCAGTTTTGCATCGTTAAAGATGAAGTATTTATATAAATGTTGCAAATTTTATGAATCTCAAGAGTTAGTCAACACACATACAGGACAGATGTTTTAAATGATTTACGTTATGCTCACATCAATGCTGATTGATACGGAAACTGAATAATCCAGGTTTTAGTGGTCTTTTGGAAAAATACAGTGGAAGTAGAGTTTCAGATTAGTTAACAATTCGGTAACAATTATTTTCTTTCAACAATTATTATATGTACGATCTGTTTATGAAGAAACTATTAATCAAATACCTGATTAAATCTAATGTGGTCCAATTTATATCGCAATTTACCAGACTAGAGATAATGAAAGCCAGTGCGTTGGTAATTGTGTTGTGATTGGTCTTTTGATAGACAACGTAGCTGAAGAGACTATTTTACTCATCTGGGAAATGTTAGAAAAATACAAGACCATAGAGAATCTTGATCAATTACGTCGTGGAAATTTTGTTCCCCGACAACATCAAGCATGGAAATGTGTTGCTCCTCTTTATTTACGAAACTCTCTACCTAAATGCTAAAGGTTGCTGACGAATTTAACTTACTTTACCCAAGACCTTGCGGAGAACGTAAGACTCTAGCTATTCAAATGTTGATGACCTTATTGCGATGGTGCGAGATTAATTCACAAAAGTTGCAAGTAGTATTATTAAACTCAAATATTTGTATCCTGATTAGTCTCGTCTGTTTTTTTAAACGACATTTTTTTCCTTTCTTAAAGTCAACAATGAAATGCCAAAACATTCAGATTTTTTTCGGGTATGTAAACAGGACCTTGTCAGAATTGGTGTGCAGTGGCCAGATGCAGTAGATGTAGCTCAGGATCGACTTGCTTGTAGAACTAAATTGCACGGTCTGGTTGGACCTCCGTAGCCCATGGCTGCTTGATGATGATGATGATGATGTACATATGTATGTTACCATGGTTCTAAATGTGAGTTCATTTTGGTTTATATGTACTTTTTGTTTTAAGTACACGTTCAAGAAAGATTAATAAATTTATATGTACGTATTTTAACTAACCCCAGATACCTCTAAAAGGGAAAATTTCACATTTTCCTTAGTATTTTTCTGTGAGCCTTTAGTTTCTTAATCTGTTATTTATGACTTTTAAATTTAAATGAGTTGATTATTTCAGGACCTTACAGAAAATTGTTATTACCTCTTTCAATAAAGTTTCTCTTTTCTTATTTTTCAACCAAAAAAAAACTCGAAATTCTAAGCAAACGCTTCATTTTAACTGTTAGATGGAAACCTTTGTGTTTCCCAATTGTTTTTCGACAATTGTTTTATGCAGTACTATTTGCTTAGCTTTGGAATATTTATCATTAAAATGTACTTCGTTACAAACGTGTAATATATTTAAAATAATTCCAATCATTCAAAGCCATGTCTCTTTCTGAATGATGAAGATTTCTGTTGATCTTTTGAGTACATTTCAAAAGAGAGAAGACAATGCTTACGCCACTGAATAACCTCCAGGGACGTAACGTTGGGAAAGCTCGACACCGCGACTCCGCCTCATGGGGCCGAAACTGATCCCATAATTGTATTAGATCACTGATTCATACACACAGCAAAATGAATGCGCTGTTCTTAAAGCATCAACGCTCCGGAAAGAAAGCATTCTCAAAAAGACAAAGCCAGCAAGATAAATGATGAAAAGGTGACTGAGAAACTGATAGCTGAAAACGATAAGGCAAAAATAGCGAAGTAGATTTTGTTATCGCTTTTATACCAACAGAGATAACTTGAACTCTTGCTGAAGTATCGCTTAATGTCACAATAGATTGGATTCGAAAAGATTAAAACTGGGATAGAATTTAAACTTGATCTGTAAGAATTAATTAAAGAAAATGAACTTGTGAGTAAGCACTAATATTTCGGGAAACTGACAGAAAGGAACAAAATGCAATTGGCGCTAGACGATTGTGAAAGTGAAGCGAATTAGGGCAGCGGCATATCCGAACTACGTAATTGAGGAACAGGGATATTGGTCAAAGGAAGAACCATATTTTAAACTGAAATTCGAGTTGAATTCACATCCACTATTATGTGCAATTTAAGGTACCTATACGCAGAGCCGGATCTAGGGGGGTATTTCCTCCCACTTTCAGAATGCTAATAATGGTAATGAGGCAAATATTATTAAACTTGTTCATATTTCATGCATTTTTAAAGAAATTTTAAGGACCTGTAAAGAGGAGTGATAAATGTTATACTGCATTGTAAATCCAATCTTTTGCCTCCCCCCGTCCCCATTTACATTTTTAGGCTGCAATGTATTTCTTGACCCCCCCAACCCCGATTTGTTTCTAGAACACATATACTGTATATGCATAATCTTTATACATAATGTATGCATTCATTTCATTAATGAACGAAATATTAACTGTACTAAAACTCTACCTACAATTACATATGCATTTAAAGCTGAAAATAATTCTTAACAGTTCTTTCCTTCATAGCCTTTTAACAATCCAATCTATAGAGTTGGATTAAAGAAAATGAAGGTTCAATACCACATTGTACATATGGCGACCCGGTAGTAATATACTTTGCCGTAAAAAAGATAGTTTTCCTATTTTAAAGCAAGCTGGTTTACATATAACACTGGGCAACACACAAAATGACTTTGAAATGAAAATAGCCAATCTTTACTAATTTCGAGGTGCTGAACGCGAAAATGACAATAATATTTTTCGATTGGCTCTTGTTTAGGAGACTGCATTTTAAATTCCAGATTGCAGCATTCAAGATCAAGAATGGCGACTATTCACAGACTCCTCGAAATCGAGTCTCAAGGCGGTGTTGCTGCATAATGGAAATTGACTTCCATCTATTCCGGTCGGACACGCTGTCTACATGAAAGAAACCTACGACAATCTAAAACAGCTGTTGTCTTCAATACAGCAAGTATGGCGGGATCTCTGTTGTGACTTGAAGGTAGTAGCTCTGTTGATGGGTCTGCAGCTGGGATACACGAAGTACTACTGTTTCTTATGTGAATGGGACAGCCGAGCAAAGACTTTGCATTACGTGAGACCCCGGAGGTATTGCATCAGCCCGCCATACACACAATCCCCGGAGGTAGTGCATCATTGTCTGATTCAATGTAGTCGTGTAATAAAGTCGCGGCTTTACGATCGCGGACTAAAGATGATGCAATCTTTAGTATGGTGCAAATCGTTAATACTGCTGTTTCTTATGTGAATGGGACAACCGAGCAAAGACTCTGAATTACACGAATAGAAACTGGCTTCAGACGAAATCGCTGAAGGTCGGAGAGACGAATGTGGAACACCCAGCACTATCAGAAAAGCACAAAATCCTGCTACCTTCCGTACACATCAAACTCGGTGTGATGAAAAATTTCGTAAAAGCCGTGGACTAGATGGCATCACCTTTCAAGTACTTGGCTAGCAAATTCCCTCGACTCAAGGAAGTGAAAATTAAAGAGATAATTTTTATGAGTCCTCAAATACGCGAGCTGTTCGACAACCTGCTTCAGGGTGACGAGAAAAAGGCTTGAGATGCGTTTCGTCTGGTGTCAACTAAATTCCTCGGGAATGTCAGGACAGACAACCACAAGAAACTGGTTAAGGACATGTTGTATCTGAATCGCAAACTTCGCTGCAATATGTCCTTAAAGATCCACTTTCTCCATTCCCACTTAGATTTTTTTTTTATTTTAACCTTATACTCCACGTGCGAGTCTTTGAACTCTTGTGGTGTTGTAAATTTCCAAAATTATTGTAAATAATTATACTCTATCAAAAATGATATAAATGGAAATAAAGGCTACTTCTACTACTACTACTATCTCTTCCCCGACACTGCGTCATGGTTAGTGATGAGCACGGTAAACGTTTTCACCAGGACATTGCAACGATGGAGAAAGGTTATCAAGGAAACTGGTCCACTTCAATGTTGGCTGACTACTGTTGGACGCTCGCCAGAGATGATCCTAAACAGCTCTACAAACGATGAGCAAAGCGATGTCGGAAGTAGAAGCGGAGTTTTACCGATACATATCATATGTACGTATTACTCTATTATATAAGAAACTATTGCGGATTTCTCAGAAATCGTAGCCAATTTTGCATTTTTATTGTCATATTCGTTTTCAGCACCTTGAAATCTTTAAGAAATGGCTTCTTTTATCTCAGAGGCATGATGTTTATGAAAATTTGTTGCCTAGTGTAATTGAAAACCTCCATCAGAGAATTGTCATTACACAACAATAAATAAGATTTCAAATGAATGATTTTTAAGAAATAACAGAAATGTTTTCATGAATTTTTCATCAACTAAAATTAAAAATGAAGTGAAAATTAGATATTTTCCACCAGACTGGATCCAGCTCTCCGTAATAATTAAATCTCTTTATTCAATGATTTAAAAAAAGCCGTGAAAGCATCCCGAAAGAAGTCATTAAAATTCACTTCTAAAATATGTATTATGCGCTAAAAATCGTGCCATCATTATTCTTTCAGCTAGAAAAGGTAATTTTGTATAATTTAATTAAGTACGTAGAGCTGGAGCAGAGAATGTGTTTCTTATATTACCTCGCTTGAAATTGTAGGGTAATATTATACTAAGGGAACATTTTTTGTGTTTGATGCTACTTAAATGAAGTTTTATTCCATTTGATGTCATCTCTGATCAAGTTGTTGATACCTATAGCTTTCAAAACTGTCCTATCTCTAGATTTTCTTAAGATGTTTTTCAAATTCCCTAAGTTTCATCTTCCCCTCCTCTTCCCCTCTTTTCGATTATTTCTGAAGCAATTATTTCAATTTCAAATTCATTTCTAATCTCATGTCCTACGAAAGACATTTTCATGAATGGAATTTCATTAAATTGTTTTTCATTGTCCGCTACCAACAGAAAATATTTCATCATTAGCTTTTATCTCTTCCCAGCTCATTTTCAACATTCTCTTCTGTATGCAAGCCCACGTTTCTTCGTTCTATTATCTTTTCCATTATCGGATTTCTGACGTGCAGGAGAACTTATGTCTCTAGATTTCATAATTCTAATTTTACTTTTCACTCTAGTGTTTCTATTTGTCGAGTTATTCCTCATTCTGCTGAATGCGTTTTCAAAGATTTGAATTAACGGCTACACAAATAGATTGCCGATTAGCCGGGATATTGAAAAATATATCTGTGTCCAAAAACGATATGGTATACAAGAAAGGGGAAGTTAAACTAAGATGACAGAGTAAAAGCTTTCAAACAGAAACATATGCCGAAAGGCGAATAGAAGGAAGGGAAAAGAACAACTTTCCTTGTTATCCTACTTTAAATAAATAAAGTCCATGCCACAATGTTTTCTAAAAATATTTTGAAGTTTTGTACATTTTATAAGGAATGGCGGATTAACAGGGAATTCAATTATCAGGGATTGTTTTATTTTCCCATTCATTCTGGAAAATTGAGACTACTCTATTTCTTTTTTAAAGTTTTTCTTTATCAGTATTTGTGCTTCCTCTATATATATATACTATATATACATAATCTTGAATAATATTCAGTTGGCTTCGTTTTACTCTTCATTATTATATACAGGGTGATTCACAACTCTTGGGCCAAACTTTAAGGGGTGATAGAACACACCTAAACAAGCACTTTTCGTCATACAATGTATGGTCGGAACTCAAGCAGTGAAGCGCTAGAGGGCGATTTCCAGTGAACACTTGTAAACACTGGTTTTCGCACTCGTCGTCATTTCTACCGTGGATTGCAGAACGGATGGATTGTTTCACGAATCAGGAGAAGGCAGACATGCATTTCACGTACGGAGCTACGGACGGGAATGCAAGGTAAGCCCAAAGACTGTACCGGGAACACTTTCCGACCAGACGCGTGCCTGATTGTAGAACCTTTCAGCGATTGCACCAGTATCTGTGCAAAACGGGCTCCTTTGTCAGCGGCTTGCAGGATACAGGGCGTGCAAGGAGTGTGAGGACGCCACGTGCTACAGAGGAAATTCTACGTAGGGTTGGAGATCATCCCGAATGTAGCACGCGAGCAATTTCCCATGCGTAAGTGTGCCAATCGACGGTGTGACGAGTTCTACGAGACGAACGATTACACCCCTACCATGCACAGAGGGTGCACGCCTTGACACCTGCAGATTATCGGCCTCGTGGATTTTGCGCAGTGGTTCCTGCAGCGCAATCGGACTTTTATTCACATGTCTTATTCACTGACGAATGCACCTTTACATGTGAGGGCATTTTTAATACCCACAATTCACATGTGTGGGCCACCAGTAATCCGCACGCCATACGTCCACATTCGCACCAGCGGCATTTATCCATAAATGTTTGGGCTGGAATTCTCCTTGACCTTTTGATTGACCCATACCTTCTGCCAGCCCGACTGAAAGGGAGAACATACCTCGTATTTTTACAAGAAGTCTTGCCAGAATTACTGAACCCTGTTCCAGCAAACATTCAAACACATATGTGGTTCCAACACGACGGAGCGCCACCCCATTTCAGCATGTATGTGCGAAACGCCTTGGATGCAACATTTCCAGGACGATGTATTGGTCGGGGTGGTCCCATCGCTTGGCCGCCACGATCGTCCGATCTCTCATGTCTGGACTTTTTCTTATGGGGCCATATGAAAAACCTCATCTACGATAGCCCCATCAATTCCAGTGAGGACCTTGTTGCCAGGATTTCTATTGCCGATGTACGAGAAATGCCTGATGTTTTCGCCCATGTATGCCGATCACTATGTCAAAGGTGTGAAGTCTGCATTAATGTTGGCGGTCGCTCTCTTGAACAGTTTCTGTAATTTGTTCAATAAAAATCTATACTTTCTGTTCTGCAATTTCTGCAATTGTTTCAAGCCTCTTCTGTCATTCTTGTGTTTCTTCATTCCCTAACACAGTAACTGCTAACCCCTAGCGCTTCACCACTTGAGTTCCGACCATGCATTGTATGACGAAAAGTGCTTGTTTAGGTGTGTTCTATCACCCCTTAAAGTTTGACCCAAGAGTTTTGAATCACCCTGTATTTATCGAATTTGTTTCGTATAGTTTCATTTACTTTTCTTACTTAAAATCATCATTATTTTAGTCTTTTCAAAAAGTGCAGTTTTATTTTTCCGGTACCTATTTCTTTAATTGCTCACGTGCAGAAGATAGTCTCTCATTATTTCTTAATTCCACTAACTGATGGTAATTGTGCAACACTTTAAGTATGGAGAAATCCTTTTCAGAGGATAATTAGGGTGTGGAATCACACCCTTAGGGTTGCAATAGACGAAACTGTTCAAATTTTCCTAAGTCAAAATAAATTATGAATAATTTTCGCCAAATCCAGGAGTGATTTTTTTTGTTTAAAATGAGAAATACGTCTGCTGCAGAATAAAGATGATAAAGTTAGAGCTTAATATTTACTCAAATTGAAAAGAGTTATTTGATTTTCCTTGAAAACAAAATCAAATTATAATCATTATTTCTCTAGTAAGAGAATTCTCAGATAGCATCACGAGTATTTTAAAGCTTACGAAATTCAAGATTTGAACTAAAAACAGAAAATTGATTTTCTGCACATCGGTTTGCATCAATAGCCGAAGCAAGTATTCATTTCGTAATATAAAAGAAAAATAAGCCAAATCCCGATTTCATTTCCATCTGTATTTCCTAACATTCTGGAAATCAGTATAACTGTCAGAAGATACGGGGAAGAAATGGCCTTGAGGAATGTATTACAGCTCAATAATACGAGACTTCACTTTGAAGACAGAATAACAGCGTTGCGTAATTTCCCTAGTTGCACTGTGGAAAAAGGAGAAAATAGGGAGACGGCGTTATTTATGAGAAATACACAAACAGAGGCTGCATACAAAATGAAGCATTTAATATTCGGAGAAAAATATCGCGAAGAAAAATGAAATGCACAATTTTAAAAGGAAACCTAATATGATTCCTTTTATAATTTGACATTCAATGTTTTCGTTCAAAAGAACCTTTTTTTTTTGGTCTTCTTGCAAATATTTGTAGATTATTTTTTGGACCCAAGCCCTAAATGTCAGATTTGTAGCTTGGAGTTAGTTTTTTAGGTTTCAGCTGAGGTGAAAAATTCCCGCCACGAAATGAAGACGAATGATTATCCCGAGAGGCAACGCCTGGAAAGGTGAGTGTGCTTTAACCGCGAACATAAGGATCTGAATTTTAATGCCGGGTATGAAAGATAGTGTTTTCTTTCTGGCAAGGACTCTCATAGAGTCACTCGATACTGAGCTGTTTTTACAGACTCATGTCCAATTTACTGCACAAAATTATTGCAGATCCTCACACAAGAAGTGGGAAGAGGTTCAGGAATGTTCGTACCCCAACTCCGTAACAGGAAGTATATATGTATATCCGCATATGAAGCACCACTTGCTATTGCGCAATAATTTCTTTCTTTTTTTTTAATTCTAGTATTATTTTTCCCATTTTATTAGTAGTATTTTTTTATAATAAAAAGCTTTTCTACAAGTCTAAATTATAATCTTAAACGAATTTTAGAGGAATATAGTAATTTATGTTTAGATAAGAAACTGGTAAAAGAGC
The DNA here is from genome assembly GCA_038380435.1 of Ryuthela nishihirai. Classification (NCBI taxonomy): domain Eukaryota; kingdom Metazoa; phylum Arthropoda; class Arachnida; order Araneae; family Heptathelidae; genus Ryuthela; species Ryuthela nishihirai. The sequence goes on along the minus strand of JAWZYU010000001.1, from coordinate 14,818,122 downwards.
TCAGTTAAGATTCGGCATGTTATTTTACGGAAAATGGATAAGATACACAGGGCCGCATCTAGGGAGAGGGTCAATGGAGTCATGGCCCTCCTCCTTTCAGAATGTTAGTAAGGGTTGGGTTGTTTTACCTCTGGGTGGCACTATTTTGCACACCATGGGCTAAATGGCCAGGTCACATGGACCCCGAAGGCTCAGAGAAGGTTGGAGGAGGGGACTCACTGAAACAGCTGTTGGGAGACAGATGGTAGCCTCCCATTAAGGCCATCTAGCGTATTCTTTAACGTACATAGGGTATGACTCTCTCTCATACACAAGGGGGCACGGCTTAACGTCCCATCCGACGGACGGCGACCTTTCCAACCCCATCGGTGTCCCCTACTGACCGTGGGCATGGCGAGGAATTTTGCGGAGATAAATTTCAACGCTGGCCCAGCTGGGACTCGAACCTGGGAACTACAGATTACGAGCCTGGCGCGCTACCGACTGAGCCACCCCGTTCCATGTTAGTAAGGCAAAAAAAATGACTGATTTACATTTCATGCACTTTTCAATAACATTTAGAGGCCTGTAAAACGGAGGGAGAAAATGCTCGTCTTCCCCCTTTAACATTTACCGACTCGATTCGGCTCCTTGCCACCACCGCTCCCCCTGGATGTTTTTTTTTGATCGGGGATTGCAGATAGAGATATTTCTACCACTGGGAAGGGACTCTACATGACCTTCAATTGTCATTTGACTCTTAGAAAGGGTCCGGCCGCCCCCTCCCTAACACTTCCATCTTCATTTTATTAATATTATCTTCCAAATTCTAAGTGACTGTCTGATAAAAAAACCAATTCACTTCGTTTTAATCCTGTGAGTGATCAGAAAATTTGAATACATTAATTAAATATTTCATACTCTAAATTATATCTAGAAAAGCTTTCGTGTTTGAATAAGAACAGGCTAGCAATTAGTAAGAAAACAACAAATATTTAAAAAAAATAACTTTTAAAGTGTTCTGGAATTCTTTTCTATTTTTAAGAATCTAAATTAGTGGATTTCAAACAGTGCTCAGCAAAGTTCTTCTTTTCGTACTCATATTCTGTTGTCAAGGACAATTAAATGATTGTCTTTCTCTGCAAAAGCAATTCAAAGCTTTATTTCTCAATTTCTGTAGATTTATGGAACAGGTAAAAAGCAAAAAAAAAAACACCTGCAAACATACTTGACTTTGTAAAGGGCAAGAGAACTCAGAAGTACTTTTGAGAAGTCCTTTTACCAGATTCATTTATGTAATGCATATTAACAACTGCTTCTTTAACAAAATTTCAAAAGTTCTTCATTCAAGTAGTGGAAATAAAACCAAATTAAGTCCGAGTACGTTCATAAATGACTCGTTGTTGCCACGGCAACACGCCAAACTACTGCTGACAAGCTTCTGTAAAACTCTACAAAATTTTCAACAAAAAATTTTACATTCCACAAATGTTTCGTAAACTAGTAAAAACATTTGAAACGATTACTATCTCTTAGAGCAGGGGGTTCTCAACGTGGGGTACGCGGTAAAAAAATTTTGGGGTACGCCATGAGAGCTCAAAAGTCGCTAGATCTAGTAACAAAGTCGCTAAGTTGGCAACAATTATGTGCAAAAATGTAATTTTTTGTGTTTATCGATATATGTAATTCATGAATACAAAATTTAATGTATATATATATATTTTTTTTAATTTTATCCCCATTGTTACACTATAACTGTAGTTTTATCTATCTATACAAAGGGGTACGCCAGTTACATACACATTTCCAGGGGGTACGTGAAGCATAAAAGGTTGAGAACCACTGGATTAGAGTATTGAAATTGTACAGGGAATTATTTTGCAGCATCTTTATTTACATTATACCACAGAAGTGCAATGAAAATTATTAAAGCTCACCAGGTCTGTCATGAGTCATGAGAGAAACCAGAGTTGCAGCATGTATTGCATAAACTATATCATCAAATGTAAATTTGGACTCCAATTTCGAAGGCATGAGCCCGATTAGACTAAACAAGTTTTTTAAAATATTGTAAACGCACATACAGTAATGCATGCTTTAAAACTTTCTTTATGTTCTTCGCATTGTAGGTTATTATAAGTTTTATAATAATGACAATTTTTAAGGCAAAATAAAAATTTTGTTGTAATTTGGAAATAATAACGAAAATTAATAGAAATTTAAAATTCTTCAGTAACATAGCAAACCCTTAGGCATTAATGAAAGAGATATAAAAGATAAAAGAATAATCAAAAATTCAATAATGATTATTTGTTTCAATTAGTAAAGATTGATTAAAATATGTTGAATAAATATGACTAGACAACAAATGTAAACTTTTTTTTATAACACTGGTCAAATAGGATGTTTTTAACTCATTTTCGGGTGCTGAATTCAAATATGAGTATGAAAAATCTGCAGCACGAACAGTTTTTTTTTTGTTTTGTTTTTTTCGAATTTCGGATTAATGTATTTCAAATTTTAATGAATACCATATCTAGGAAATGAAAATAAATGTGACTATTTCATTAAATTGCAACTTAAACTCATTAATTAATTACACAATTACAGTGAAAAAAATTTAGAAACATCATAGTCATAGTCATCATCATAGTCATAGAATAGACCACTGAATATAAAGTAACCAATGAAATAATATTGAAACGCGAAATAAGAAAACATCGGTAAGGATCTTTTATATTTACAAGAAGTTCATTTTTGTCTTTTATGTGCTGAGGTATCTTCCTTCTGCAAGAACCAGCAGTAGTCATCCATAATTGTTTGGTCCCACCTGCTTTGGTATCTCTCATCCATGGTTCGGATATCCTGATAAAATCTTTCCCCTTGCTCATCATCGACATCTTTTAAGTTTTTGGGAAAGACGTCGAGATGCGAATGCAAGAAATGGATCTTCAAAAACATTCGGCAGCCAAGAATTTCATAGTTTTTGAGAAGATCTTGAATGAGCTGATGGTAGATATTCTCTTTGTGATTCCCCAGAAAATCCTGGACCACAGACGTAAAGAATTTCCATGCAGCGCGCTTCTTCATTTTCATTTTTCTTCGAAGACAGTATCTATCATTCACTAGCTTCCTGATCTGAGGACCAACAAAGATCCCTTCTTTGAGTATGGCATCACTTAGTTTTAGAAATTTTTCCTTCAAGTTCAAAAACCCTTCACCAGTTTTGTCCATAGTCTTTAGAAAGTTTTCCATAAGCCTCAGTTTGATGTGTAGTGGTGGGAGCAGAACATCATAGGGGTCAACTGGAGGCTTATACCTCATATTACTCTTTCCAGGAATTAAAACATATCTTTTGTGTCAGTATTTTGTTTTGTAGTGTTCCTTTCTGGCCCTACTGTCCCACGAACACAGAAAAGAGGAAACTTTTGGGAAGCCTCCTTGAAGCCCAAGCAAGAGAGATATGACTTTTAGGTCACCACATATTCTTCATTTAAATTTGCATCTCGTAATAACAGATAAAACCAAATTTCTCTTTCTGAACAGAGAAACTCTGGTACCCTTGGCCCGAGGATTACACTCTTGAAATCTTGAACCTGAAATCTCAACTTGATTTTTGGAAAGTCCTAGATCTCGAACAAGATCATTTAGTTCATTTTGCTGAATCAGATGAGACTCGTCTTACTTTTTAGGGGTGTATGTAGGATCAGGATCTGTATGTGCCTCAAAGTCTTCCTCTGATGAATGTGAATCTATCTCTTCCCAATTGGTTGGAGGTGTTGGTATAGTAAGATCTTCTCCATGAGGAACTGGCTCATTTGAATATTGTATTTTGCTTTTGTTCTTTTTAAAAAACCAAATACTTTGGTTAAACAAAAATGGGAATCATGCAAGTGATCACGCCAAACCATTAGAACTGCAAAGGACATGGATTTTATCTCACCTTTCAACCATTCACTCAGGCCAACAAAGCACGAAATGCAGCACGAATGTGGAGCCCATGTTTTGTCCTAATCTCCAACATAACATTCAAAATACAAGTTTTAAACTTTCTTCACAATCTTTGTCAAAGAACGACCCTGGGATTCTAAAATATAATTTCCACACACCTAACAAAACTTATCTGGCACATTAACACATCTGCGACGCTACCTTTGTGCCATTTAAACGCCAAAATTCACTCTTCAACGTACAGCACGTGTTCTTTCTACGATGAAAACAACAAGAATGGCGGTATGAATTTAAGTTACTGTTACATGTTTTCTCCCACTTGGCAATCAATGTTGCCAACCACAAAAAGTAAAATATCTAGTATACTCCCAGTTTCCTGGAGGTGTTGGTATAGGAAGATCTTAATAGGAGTCAAAATGACCAATAACATAAAAACGTGACGTGCTAGCCATTTCTTAAGGCCAGATCCGAAATCAGCACCTGAAAAATAGTTAAAGGCCGCTACAATTGTTCATGTTATAAAAACCTTGTAAACCAGTGTAATAGATAGAAATTGTTATACTGCTTTTGTTTCTTTCTAGTTTTCCCGTGGCCGAGTGGTTAGCGCGCTTGGCTAGTGATCTAAGGGACCTGGGTTCGAGCTCCGGATAAGGCATGGATGTATGTGTCGTTTTTCTGCTGAGGTCCCGCCATCCTCACAGACCTTCTACTAGGCGTATAAACTGACAGGTTCCTGTCAGACCTCTGTGGCAAGCAGCTGCTTGAGTTGGTATTTTTTTTTCTCAATTACAAGAAAATATCGAAATCTAAACTATGACTGAGCCAGAAGGGACACGAAATTATATGCTGAATAACACAAAATGCAATTTTCATAGTTCGGGTTTTCCTTACATCATCTTAGTAAGAGTAGTGTTTTTCAGTAACTCGTAAATAACAAAGAAAAAATTGTTAGATTAGTGAAATTGATATATTTTGCTTATAACATAAACTATGAGCCTGCTATAGCTCAGATGAGTGGAGTCTTCAACTGTAGTCATGACAGATACTTGAGATAATAGCTTATGGAGACTTAATAACAATAATAGTCGAAATCTTTATCAGCAGCAGATAGCTCAATGATAGGGGATGAAAATTTCTGCACTAAAGGATCTGTAGAAGCAGAAGACTATGTACACTCCCTTAAACTGAATGGTAACGAAGAAAGTAAAACCTATTTATTTGGAATGTTTAATTTTTTTTTTTTGGAGCAGATTAAATAAACAACTTTTTCTTTAATTCAGGGAACCCTAAAATAAATATTCCAGTTAAAAATATCGAGAGTATTTTCCTTTAGGTGTCCCGTGGCCGAGTGGTTAGCGTGCTTGGCTACTGATCTAAGGGACCTGGATTCGAGCCCCAGGCTACTGATCTAAGGGACCTGGGTTCGAGCCCCAGATAAGGCATGGATGTTCGTGTTGTTTTTCTGCTGAGATCGTGCCATCCTCAGCAGAAAACAACACGAACATCCATGGTATATAAACTGACAGGCTCCTGTCAGACCTCTGTGGGAAGCAGTTGCTTGAGGGGGTATTTATTTATTTATTTTTTTATACGATTACCTATTTCTTACGAGCAAGTGAAAATGATCGAGAAACACAGATCGTAATAGCTTTAGTATACTGCAGCGTATGATTGTGCAATTTATGACTATTTAACCTTGTGGGCTAGACAGCATATAACGTTAGCTTTTAAATATTATACAATTGTGTAGATCAGAACCTTTGATGGGACGAGAGTTTTCAAACTGAACACGTGGGCTAATAATTTCAATCATCGCTCCGCCTAAAATTTAAAAAAAAAAAATGATACATATTTTAGATATTGTTTTTAAAAACTAATCCCAATCGCTATATTTAGTTTATAAATACAGTCAGAAATATTTATTAACAGCGGGCAATTTTCTAAAATTGTTCCTCCAACAGTTTCAACATTCTTCGAGGATGCTGTCGGTGTGATTTGTTTCATTATCTCATTCATTTTCCTTCTGTATATCTCTGTTATATGTATATTTTCAGAAGTATGTTCTTAAATGGGAATGTTGCTCACATCAGTCGTCATTCGTGACCCAGCTGTGTAGACTCCAGATGCTAGCGGGAGTTAGCGGCGGCAAATGGTTTTATTGCACTTTGTAGCTCGACTCCCTTTATACACATGGAGAGTTAGGTTATGAATCATCGAGACCGACGGAGAAGGGTGGCGGAAATAACCAAAGCAGAAAGAGTGTGGCTTAGGAACGGAGCAGTCACATACGTTTAGCGCGTCAAAGTGACGTAGCGCTTTCTTGAATACCCTAAAGGAGCAGGTTTAGATTCTGTGCAAACCAAGTTATATAGGCACGGATTAGAACATCCTAAAGCCGTGTTTTCACGTCTGTAAAGATCGATTTCTGTACGGGAAAGTACTAGAGATTCCAACCTCATTAAGTGAAAGCCTGGCAAAAGCAAAACATTATTTTCATTTCATATGCTTTCGAGAAAAACTCCAGAGCGTATCAAATTAAACCATCTCATCCAACAAAGTGGTGAAAACAGTCAAGGCCCACAGAATCTAGCACATTCCCTTATCATCATCATCATCATCAAGCAGCCTTGAGCTACGGAGCTCCAACCAGACCGTGCAATTTAGTTCTCCAAGCATATCTGCCCTGAGGTATATCTGCTGGATCTGGCCACACTACACCAATTCTAACAAGGTCCTGTTTGACATTGTCTGCCCACCTCCTCCTAGTTCTCCCCCTCTTTCTGACGCTTTTAGGCACACTGTTCATAACCCTATTCGCCAATCTATAATTATCCATACGGGCAACATGGTCAAACCAACGGAGTCTCTCTCTGCACAATATGCTGCTTAAAGGAGGTTGCCGACTCCATTGCTAACCTCATCATTAGTTACAAGGTTGAACCAACTAATACCCAAGATACTGCGTAAGCATCTAGAATCAAAAGCATCTAGTTTCCTGTTATCTTTTTACAAAGTGTCCACGTTTCACTACCCTAGAAAGAACGAAACTATTATAGAGTCTAATTTTAGTCTTTAGGTGTATACGCCTATTTCTCCACACTCTCCATAGATTCTTAAAAGTCCCGGCAGCAATCCCTATTAGTCTGTTAATCTCATGCCGCACATCACCAGTATCTGCTACATAGCTCCCAAGATAATTAAATTGTGACACCTGCTCAAGACTGCAATCATTCAAATTAACTGAATCACATCCTGCCTGACCAAATTTCATCAATTTAATTTTCTCTCTGCTTTTCAACCGAACCTACTCAACTACCAGTCTCATAAACAGCTCCAATAAAAGAGTCCATCTCATCAACATCATTTGCCAAAAGAGCTAAATCATCAGCACAATCTAAATCAGGAAATGTCGTATTTCCAGACCATTCAAGGCCAATATCTTTCCCTTGCAATGAATTTCGCATAACATAATCAATAACCAAACTAAAGAGAAAAGGAGACAAAATGCACCCTTGTCGAACACCAGAAGCAATGCTAAACCAATTACTACAAGCCTTACCAACTCTCACCTACAACTCAGTGTTATTATAGAGAGCTTTCATTATGTTAACTAGTTATCTGGTATGCCATATGATCTCACAATCAACCACAAATTATGTCGATCAACAGAATCAAAAGCATTTTTGAAATCAACAAAGCTAGTAACCAAAGGTTTCTGAAACTCTAAACATTTCTCAAGGATCTGCCTGAGTGAAAATATCTGATCCACACATCCACACATCCCAATGTGTATCCAACTTCTGGATACACATTGCTTATCAAGTAATTGACTGTCAAGCAGATTCTTAATTTTATTAAGCATAATCATGCAAAGAACTTTATCTGGAACAGAAAGTAGTCTGATGACCCTATAGTTGTTACAAGAACTGCGATCACCTTTTTTAAAAAAGTGGGAATAATAATATCTCTGGTAAAATTTTTAGGAACCATGCCTTTATCATAAAAGATATTCAAAATTTCAGTCATCCATGCTCTAAGCCATTCTCTAGCCACGCTCTAAGCTAATGCTCTAAGCTAAGCCATGCTCTACGCCATTTCCAGCTCTAAGCATTTCCATAATAATTTTGTCTACCCCTGGGGATTTCTGAAGTTTAAGTTCAGAAATCGCCAAAATAACTTCAGATTGTGTTATAGGTCCAACGTTAAAGCCACCAATGCATCTGTCATCATTGCAAAAAATGGGAGTAGAACTAACCACATTGTTTTGAACATCACTGAAATGCTCAGCCCACCTAGCCATGACAGAATCCTCACCTTCTATAACCTTACCATGTTTATCCTTCAATTCCTGTATACCTGTCCGTTTTCTACGACACAAAATATTAACTATCTGGTACAGCTCTCTGCTGTTGTGCTGTCTAACTGCTTCCTCAGCTTTGTCAGCCAGGTGATCAAGCCAAAGATTCTTATCAGTAGCTAACTGATCCTTTACACGTTTATTAAGTTCTTTGTAATGCTTTCTATTAGGACTAGTAGGGTACTGATTAAGGACATTCCTGCAGTTCCTTCTTTCTGAAATAAGCTGAAGTGCCTTATCACTTAAATAATTCTGCCTCCTCTGCTTCTTTTTTCCTAAAAGAGTACTGTTAGTTTCCAAAAAAGCCTGTTTAAAATGGTCCCACTTTTCCTCAACTTCAGTAGTAAGCAAACCATGACTTGTCATAAAGACTAAGTAACCTATCATGGTAAGCTTTAGCTATAACAGGGTCTTTCAGAGCTTCAGTATTAAAGGTAAAAATGTTAACCCTAGCGCAACACTTTAAGTTTAAGTTGCAAGACACTTTTAACAAGACAATGGTCAGATCCAATTTCAGCTCCCCTATACGCCCTGCTATTCCTAACAGAACTAGCCCATTTGCTGTTAATTAACATATAATCAATCATATTCTTATGCAGCCCATCTGGTGAAACCCATGTGTACTTATGTATGACAGATATAATAATATATAATATGTAATTATATATTTATATAATATAATTTCAGAGGGGAAAATAATTTTTTCCCTCTGTAATTAAAAAATCTCTTCTTCTTGGGAATTAAATGTATTTTTTGCTAAAACGCTGAAATTAGCGGTGAAATCGCCTAATTTTCGTTTCAATGCATTTAATGAAGGAAGACGTTATTTTCACCTCTGGAATTAAAAAAAAACTCATGTTTTAGGGAATTTTCTCTTTTTTTTATTTAAATCACTTAAATTATATGGTGAAATCCCCTTAATTTTCTATGGATTTAGGAAAAAACATTATTTTTAATTAAACATCATATTTTTTGTCACGGAAACATTCCAAAGTAAAACAATTATTAACTGGGTAATTCAAATAACAGTATGGCAATCCATTTTTTTTTTAATTACTCATAGGAAAAGTACATAAAATTCACCTGTACAGTAGCTCAAAAAAGTATCCGAACACTACGGTTGATTACAAAATTCAGAAAAAATATCTGGCAACGATTTTTTTTTAGAAATTAGTGATCTGGCAACCTTCGTGTCACGTGACACGAAGTTTGCCAGATCACTAATTTCTAAAAAAATCGTTGCCAGATATTTTTTTCTGAATTTTGTAATCAACCGTAGTGTTCAGATACTTTTTTGAGCGACAGTACTTCTCTGTATTATATAATGTAGAGAAATGATCCTTTTCGATGTATGTTATTACTGAAAACTATTAATATGCAGTAAAATATGCTCTAAAACACTTGATAAATTCCTTCATTGCTAAATGGCTGATTCATTAATTTCGATTATTTCTCTGTAAAAATCAACATAGCGAAAGATTCGATCTCTACAAAGTAAAAATTAGAATTTCATCCCGTGCTAATAAATTTCTCATAAACACAGCATCATCATCATCATCATCATCCTCAAGCAGCCATGGGCTACGGAGGTCCAACCAGACCGTGCAATTTAGTTCTCCAAGCAAGTCTATCCTGAGCTACATCTACTGCATCTGGCCACTGCACACCAATTCTAACAAGGTCCTGTTTGACATTGTCTGCCCACCGCATCCTAGGTCTCCCCTTCTTTCTGAGGCCTTTAGGCACACTGTTCATAACCCTATTCGCCAATCTATAATTATTCATACGGGCAACATGGCCAAACCAACGGAGTCTCTCTCTGCACAATATGCTGCTTAAAGTAGGTTGCGAACTCCTTTGCCTAATCTCATCATTAGTTACAAAGTTGAACCACCTAATGTCCAAGATACTGCGTAAGCATCTGGAATCAAAAGCATCTAGTTTCCTGTTATCTTGTTTACAAAGTGTCCAAGTTTCACTACCATAACTAACCCTAGAAAGAACCAAACTATTATACAGTCTAATTTTAGTCTTTAGGTGTATACGCCTATTTCTCCACACTCTCCATAGGTTCTTGAAAGTCCCGGCAGCAATCCCTATTCGTCTGTTAATCTCATGCCGCACATCACCATTATCTGTTACATAGCTCCCAAGATAATTAAACTGTGACACCTGCTCAAGACTGCAACCATTCAGATTAACTGAATCACAGCCTGCCTGACCAATTTTCATCACTTTGGTTTTCTCTCTGTTTATAACCAAACCTACTCTACTACCAGTCTCATCAACAGCTCGAATGAAAGAGTTCATTCATCTCATCAACATCATTTGCCAAAAGGGCTAAATCATCAGCATAATCTAAATCAGAAATTTTCGTATCTCCAGCCCATTTAAGGCCAAAATCTTTCCCTTGAAGTGAATTTCGCATAACATAATCAATAACCAAGCTAAAGAGAAAAGGAGACAAAATGCACCCTTGTCGAACACCAGAAGTAATGCTAAACCAATTGCTACAAGCCTAACCAACTCTCACACACGATTCAGTTTTATTACAGAGAGCTTTCATAATGTTAACTAACTTGTCTGGTATACCATATGATTTCACAATCAACCACAAATTATGACGATCAACAGAGTCGAAAGCCTTTTTGAAATCAACAAAGCTAGCAACCAAAGGTTTCTGAAACTCTAAACATTTCTCAAGAATCTGCCTAAGTGAAAATATCTGATCCACACATCCTCTACCACTTCTGAATCCACATTGCTCATCACGCAATTGACTGTAAACCAGATTCTTAATTCTATTAAGCACAATCATGGAAAGAACTTTACCTGGAACAGAGAGTAGGCTGATACCCCTATAGTTATCACAAGAACTGCGATCACCTTTTTTGAAAATAGGGATAACAATAGCTCTGGTAAAATCCTTAGGAACCATGCCTTTATCATAAAAGATATTCAGAATTTCAGTCATCCAAGTGGTAACCGAAACATTCCCAGCTCTAAGTATTTCTGTAGTAATTTCATCTACCCCTGGGGATTTATGAAGTTTAAGTTTAGAAACAGCCAAAATAACTTCAGATTGTGTTATAGGGCCAACATTAAAGCCACCAATTCATCTATCATCATTGCAAACAATGGGAGTAAAACTAACTACATTGTTTACAACATCACTGAAATGCTCAGCCCACCTAGCCATGACAGAATCCTTCCCTTCTATAACCTTACATTGTTTATCCTTCAATCCTTCTATGCCTGTCCGTTTTCTACCACACAAAACATTAACTATCTGGTACAGCTCTCTGCTGTTGTGCTGTCTAACTGCTTCCTCGGCTTTGTCAGCCAAACTATCAAGCCAAAGATTTTTATCAGCAGCTAACTGATCCTTTACAAGTTTATTTAGGTATCTGTAATGCTTTCTATTAGGACTAGTAGGGTATTGATTAAGGGCATTCCTGCAGTTCTTTCTTTCCCAAATAAGCTCAAGTGCCTTATCACTCAGATAATTTTGCCTCTTTTACTCCTTTTTTCCTAAAAGAGTACTGTTAGTGTCCAAAAAAGCCTGTTTAAAATGATCCCATTCTTCCTCAACTTCAGTAGTAAGCAAACCATGACTGTCATAATGACTAAGTAACCTATCATGGTAAGCTTTGGCTATAACTGGATCTTTCAGAGCTTCAGTATTAAAAGTAAATTTTTTAACCCTAGCACAACACTTTTTAAGTTTAAGTTGCAAGACACTTTTAACAAGGTAATGGTCAGATCCAATTTCAGCTCCCCTATATGCCCTGGTATTCCTAACAGAACTAGCCCATTTGCTGTTAATTAATATGTAATCAATCATATTCTTATGCAGCCCATCAGGTGAAACCCATGTGTACTTATGTATGTCGCGGTGTTTGTAATAAGTGTTAGTTATTCTGAATCCATTGAGTTTACTTACCTATAGGAGACGTTGCCCATTGTCATTGCAGCTACCAATACCAAAAGGGCCTATTACTCCTCCCCAAAGGGCAGAGTCAGTACCAACTTTGGCATTGAAGTCACCAAGAACAAGGGTAATATCTCCTTTCTTGACAGAATTCAAAATATCCTGAAGTTGTTCATAAAACCTATCCTTCTCATCCTCATCGGCATCCTCAGTGGGGGCATAACAGCAGATAACATTCAAGTCTTTAACGCTTGTCTGAAATTTTGCTGTAAGAAACCTTTCATTAATGCACTCATATCCTAGAAGAGCATCGCTAGCGTGCCTGCTGAGAAGCAGACCCACGCCTTGGTGATGCTTATTGTCGTCTCTCCCTGAAAAGAGAAATTTAAGATTATTTTTAAGAATCTGACCTTTATCTGTCCATCTGGTCTCTTGCAAGCCAAGAATATCTAAATTATAACGGTGGAATTCTTGTGTGAGGACATCAAGAGAAAAAGCTCTATGCAGAGTCCTCACATTCCAACTACCTATGGAGAGAAAATGGTTAGTGGGATGTTTAAAGAAACTATGTTTATTGAGAGAGGGAATGCCGACAATATCAAACAGCCCCCTAATCGCAGACATGGGGCAAAGACCCGTTCCCCCACTACTAAAGGCTGAAGCCATCTACACTGGAAGACTTCCTCCAATGTAGAATTTGACGATGCCAATAGAAACAAAGAGTTCAGGTGCCTGCGATGACTTCTGCTCAGGATTATCCACCAGCTGATAAACATATCCTGTGAATCTATTCACTTGGGGCTGTCAACCCACAATCAAACAGAAAACACAGCGGAAGATTTTCCCTCCACAGAAGCCCACCAGCGCAGCAAAATCAGGATCCATAATCAAGCTCAGAGCCATATATCTGTCCAGTCCAGTGGGTTTATATGGTCAGCACCAGGCCCCTGTGTGGTTGACCACTCCTCAGCAGGCTTATTTATTGTAGTCTTACCACTTTTGAGAAGTGATTGCGTTAAGAAAAAAAAAACGTTGATTTCGAGGAGGCTTAATCTGGGTAGCGTAATGCTCTGTGACTAAGCAAGCAAGCATCTCTCGATAACTTTGAAAGGAAATCTTATGTTTTTATCACTTCTTAATACTTGAAAACGTCTCTACATCGCAAAATTATAAGTAATGTTTGACAAACCATGAAAATTAAAAGAATTACTGACCTTTTATTATAAGTGTTATCCCAGAAATGGATGTATATAAGGCTTTTCTCCCAGTGAGCGAGCTGATTCCGCAAGCATGCTGAAGCCTGTGGAATGACTCAGGAGCATGAATTCTCCGGAGGCATCACGGGAGAGTCATGTGAGAAGTCGCGATAACGTTGTTTACCTCTCCCACTTATTAGTAATTCAAATAACACACATATATTTCATTTTAAAATTTTTTATTGATATCAAATTATTGGCAGATGCATTGACAATGCATAGGTTTCACATAATATTTTACAGAAGTAATGATTTCCATTGGTTTACAATTTCATTTATACATTTCACATTGATGCTTTTTTACATTGATTACAGATATATTTTACAGTCTGCATACAAAAATGCAGGTTAACAGAAGAAATGATTTTACATGCCGCTGTCCACATATGGTAATTACATGCGATATTTTTACATATACAAGGGCTATACAAAAATTATACATACATTCAGATAAAATCATATTTATATACATATTAGCATATTAAAAATCACACATTTAACAAAATATTTGTTTTTTCTGTTACATTATTTTTTCATCGTTTTGTAGTGACTGTACGAAAGGGTGTCATAACCATTTTCTAAAATATATCTGTTGTCATCAAATGGTGACAGAACAAGTTTTACACCTTTCACTGTATGGAGATGATGGTTGCTACTTTGAATCCTTGTCAAATCTACTCGACAAGGTGATTTGTTTATCAAGAAGTCTCTGTAATCCTTATGACGAAGGGTTCTTTTTACGATGTATTTGGGGAATCCTTTCCCTGTCTTCTTCTCCTCTTGTAAACTTAGAAGAGAATACATTTTAGAACGAAGGCCTGCAAATTCTTTGATAGGTACTCCTGAAAGTTCATCTTTCATTTTACCTAGTACCTTTTTATTATGTGTACTATGCAAAACATCTATGTGATGGTCGGACGTATCGAAATGATCTATATCATCTTTCATATCGACATATACATCCTCGGTTTGAAGCTCGTAGCACAGTGAATCTGTATCAGTGAACAATAATGTAGCCTTTTCTCCATATTTTGGACTAATATAGTCATAATGAAAGTTATACATCAATATTTTATGAATATCTAGAATACTGAATCCAGCATAAATAGGCCTGTTGAGTTTCATTTTAATTTGTTTTGATTGTACACATGCGAGTTTGTTGTCAAAAACGCGAAAAGCGTAAAAAGCAGGTGATGCTACGGGTTTACATACTCTCTTTGGGTTCTGAGTCAATTCAATTTTCACTCGATTTCTCAAATTCTCCATCGTTTTTCCAAACACAGCATTATTCATCAATTTGAAGAAATCCTTCTCGAAGTTTTTTCTAGCTTTCTTCCGCTGATCCGTATTAAATTCTATATATGGTTTCAGCCAGCAAGACTGTTTGAATTTTAAAACGCGATGTATTATCTTCAACTGCATACCGAAGGCTAAATATTGTTTCATATTACGGTAATGAAGGACATATTTTTCCTTAGAATTCAGATTTGGGGCTAATTTCACGACTGATTGGTTTGTATTTATTCCAAGGTTTTCGGCAAGCTCTTGACAATATGATGATGGCATGCTGTTGGTAATCTGAAGTTTCTCAGGGGCTAACGGATACTCATTATGCTTGTCGTGTAGAGAAATTGGATAATCTAAATCAACTTCCAATATATACCCTTTATTCGTATCATCAGCAACTGCGGTAATATCTAGATCTTCTATTTCTTCTTTATTAAGCCATCAAAAATCGCTTTGAGGAAGACATTGTGACATTGCGCATCCACAAAGATTGTTGGTATCATAGAACATAATGTATTTAGAGGGTAACGGAGGATCATAGGTGTCCAAATACTTGTTGTTTGCCGTGCTAAAACGATTGCATATCACTAAAATTCCTCCTCGTATGCCGTTTCCAGGAAAAGGTACATTGTAGGGTCTGTTATCAACTCTAGATTAATATTTGTCATCTTCAGGCATGCTTGTCAGGCTAGTCCAGGAGCTGTGTAAACATGACAGGGATCAATTTCATAGTATCTGACACATAGTTTTCTGAAATTCTCAAACACATCAGCTAAGAGGAGCACGTCGGTCTTCAAGTACAAGTCGTGGTATTCGCCTAGGTTTTTTATGTCGAATGAGTTCCATACTTTCATTGCATGGATATAGTCTTCTTTCCCTAGCGCTTCTTCTGTCAGTTGATTGTAAAAATCTTCACGTGGAGGTAATAACGTTTCTTCAAATTTTTCGCTGCTGTCAATGTAATCGTAGGGGTAAACTCCTTTTCTCAAAACCAGGTGTGACACACATTGTGACACACATTGCTTCTGTATTTTAATGTTCATTTACGTGTATATCGATTAGTAATATGTAGATCAGTGTTTCGCAAACTGTGTGCCGCGAAAGATTTTCAAATTGACACTAGATATTCCAAATTTTTCATTTTGACTTGACTTGTGTTATCGACGTGCTATAATAAAAATCTTTCAGATTTTATCAACTGGGATCTTGTAAGTATTTATCAAGCTTTTTCCAAATTTTGGTATTAATTTTTGATTATTTCAAGCCACAGAATGGACAAATATTTAAAACAAACACCGAGTTATGAATTAAAGAACGAGAGTAAATCTTCAAGTAATCTTCCAGGCTGATGACTTCAACAAAGCGCAAATATAATGACGATTATATAGAGTTTGCTTTTATTCTTTTTAGGTGTGCCGCGGAAAAAAAATTAAATTCAATGTGCCGCGGAAAAAAATTAGATTCGGTGTGCCGCAGAGTAGAAAAGTTTGCGAGGCACTGATTTAGAGGGTAGTTGGGGATTATAGGTATCTAATACTTGTTGTTTGCAGTGCTAAAACTCGGAATACTTGTTGTTTGCAGTGCTAAAACGCGGAAAAAAATTAGATTCGGTGTGCCGCAGAGTAGAAAAGTTTGCGAGACACTGATTTAGAGGGTAGTTGGGGATTATAGGTATCTAAATACTTGTTGTTTGCAGTGCTAAAACGATTGCATATCACTTAAATTCCTCCTCGTATGCTTTTTTCCAGGAAAATGTACATTATAGGGTCTGATATCCACTCTAGACTTAAATTTGTCATTTTTAAGCATGCTTGCCAAGGCTAATCCAGGAGCCGTGTAAACATGACAGGGATCGATTTCATAGTATCTGGTGCATAGTTTTCTGAAACTTTCGAAAACATCAGCTAAGAGGAGCACGTCAGTCTTCAGGTACAAGTCATGATACTGGCCTAGTTTTTTTTATGTTAAATGCATTCCATACTCTTATTGCATGGACGTAGTCTTCTTCTCCTAGCGCTTCTTCTGTGAGTTGGTTGTAAAATGCTTCACGTGGAGATAATACTGTTTCTTCAAACTTTTCACTGTTGTCGATATAATCATAGAGGTAAACCCCTTTTCTCAGAACCAGATGTAACCTTTCGGGTTCAACGTGGTCCTTTAAAATATGGAACTCACCAGGTGATAAATTATTTACTAGCTTCTCAAGAGATGTGCTTAAACACTGATAGGAGTCTATAAAATGTAATGTCCCCAGTGAGAAGGCTATGTATGTTTCCATGTTATTGGGAATGCAATTAATCTTCTTATTTTTGATTCTGCCAATTCCTTGCATAATAAGAAGGCTGTCATATCCCTTTAGGTTGTGAAAGATAACTGGAATCCTATTGGTTAACTTAAAGTTCAGATTACAGGAATTATGGGCAGCTCCTCGAAATTTACTGGTTAAATGATCGTGATCTCTCACATGATCTGCTCCTTGGACACGCTTACAAATATAACAGTCAGTAGCGTTGTGAAACAGTTTCTCTTCATGATTCGAGAGTTGCATTGGCTTTACTGGAGGTTTATAGCTGCAGCCGTCAGGTCCAACAACAAGATATGCAAATCCACAGGGTTCATGATTTGCCGTGATAATGGTGTGAGATTTTGCAGGGTTAGGTATACAAGTGTCCACTTTCACTAGGAATGATTCAAAGTCGGCATAAATCACGTATGGAACGGGCTGCTGAAACTTGAAATTTGTGAATTTCAGCCATTTCTCCTCTTCAGTTGGAAATTCTACTCTCTGGGGTCCATGTTCTTGACAATAGGGAACATGATCCCTCAAGAGTGATTCATTTGTGAAACAGTGAAGGCATTAATCACAGTAGAAAGCCTGACATTTATGTTTAGTGAGAGGACTGAGTAGTCTACTCATATTCTTAATGCAGCAATAATGCTGCTTTTCATCATCTGATAACAGAGGGATATTTGCTTGCTTGCTTGCTTGACAAATCGACAATTGAATATACCTACGAGGACGGGAGGTCCTCGCAGACCCATCCAGTAAAATGTTTGAATGGTAGGTTGATGTATTTAAGTATGGTTAGAAGACATTTAAAAATTGAATTTTTTTCAGGAATGATGCAAGAAGAGAATAGGAAATAGGTGTCAGGTTAATCTTGGTAGGCTCAAGAATATTTTTTTAAGTTGAAAGTTGGGTTGTTGAGTTTTTTGAGTTTATCAATAAATTCTTTTCTTTCTTCATTAAAGTTGGTACATTCAAACAATATATGTTCAATAGTATGAATGGAATTGCAGAAATTACATTTGGGAGAATCAAGTTTTCTAATTTTAAAGAGATATGAATTTGTCAAAGCTATATTTACTTTAATTCTTAGAATGGCAGTGATTTCTTTCTTTTTTAATCCAAAGTTTTGATATTTTGAAATGTTAGGAGATATTTTAAAACGGTGTGTGTTAGATGCACTATTTATATACCATTCCTGTAATTCATTATAGCATTTAAGTTTATTATTCATTTTAGATATATTAAACATGAAAGGTGGATCCATAGTATTGTTTCATTCTTTAGCTTGTTTTGCTAATATATCTGCTTGTGCATTATATTGAATTCCACAATGGGCAGGAACCCATTGTAGGAAAATAACATTATTTAAAAATAAATGATCATATATTAAAATATAAATGTCATTTAAGAATATTGAAAAGTTAGAATATAATGGATTATTAAGAATCATTTCTAATGATGATTTACTATCGGTTAGTATTACTATATTCTTTTTGTTTTAACTTTTTGGCCCAATTCATGGCTAAAACAATTGCTGTGAGTTCAGTAATAATGACTGGAGAATACTTATTGAATTTAAATTTATATGTAAATTTTTCTGATGGACAGGTAAAGGCACCTGATGATGTAGCTTTGTGACAATCAGCAGAGCCATCAGTGTAAATATGTATGAAGTTTTGATAGAAATTATTAAGATGAATTTCTGATAGAATTTTTAAACAGGATTAATCGTATAAATTTTTTGATTCTATGCCTTGAATATTTTTTATTACGATAGGAGTAGGTGATATCCAGAAGGGGAAGTTAGGAAAGTAGTTTCCACTAGTGTGGTTATTTATAATTTTAAGTAATTTATTTTTATCGGGAAAGTCATTAATAGTAGTGTCTTGAAAGTTATTGATGAGTTTGTCTATAATTGGGTGTGTTCTGTTTTTGGATATGATTCTAAATATAAGGTTGGATAACGAATATTTTTTTTGCAATTCCAGAGATGGAATTGCCGTTTCAGCGTAGACATCTAAATTAAATGAACTTTGTATTATACCTAGGCAGAATTTTAGCATTTTAGCTTGAATACTTTCTAGGGATTTCAGTTTAGTTTTTGAAATAGTATTCAGTAATTCGATACCATAAAAAGATTTTGGTAGAATAATTGATTTGTATATTAAAATTATTTTTTTGGGGAACATCTCCATTTTGAATATCCTAAATATCTCATAAAATTATATAATTTTGATGCCTTTCCTCTAGCTGATTTCATGTATTGTCCACAGATTAATTTAGAATCTACATTTAATCTTAAAAATTTAATATTGTTAACGATTGAAATAGTTTCTTGATTAATTTTGAGATTAAATTCTTGAGGAAGACTTTTTTTTGTGAAAATATATTATATTTGTTTTCCCTATGGAAATTTTGAGATTTATATTATTTAAAAATGTATTTAATTTAATTAGTGTATGTTGCAGTCTTTTTTGAATTAAATTAATATTTGCATCAATGGTCCAAAAGGTGATGTCATCTGCATAGGTCTCGAAATGGATTCCATGGTCAAATATTTTATCTAAATCTTTCAAATATAAGTTAAAAAGGCACTCTTTTAAAATTTTTAATCTTTAATTAAAAAAAAAACCTTTTTCTCATATCCAAAAACATTGACAGAAATATTGTTCATTTTTTACGAATTTAGATATTTGATTTATTGTAACAGGGAAAATTAGGCCAGATGTGTTTAATTTTTCTTCTAAATGTATATAGTTGTTAAGGCATTCAGTGTTTCCTATAGCAGGATACAATGAGGCCAGAACAGACCAGACAAAACATTTTTGGTCGGAATTACATACATTAACAATAGCACGTTTTAATAGTAATTCTCTTGGGGTAGGGATATAACTAGACCCTGAAAGAGGTATATATTTTCCAATGTTCATTTCAGCGTGGAGTACGTTCTTCAAATGGGGTCTTTATCTTCTTACACGCTGAATCCAGTTCTCTGTTTAGGGATGATGTAGGAAGACTTGAGATACAGTTACTTTGGAAAAACGGGGTACAGTGTTCGAAGGTAGAAGGGAGACTTTTCGCCTGAAGCGTACTTGCACGACAAGGTACCATTTAATGCTATCTTTCGAGGTTAATTCTTCTTTCAGATGAATTAGGAGTGACTCCTGCGAGGATTCAAGGAAAAAGGTGAGGTCAACAGATGTTTCATCCGTTGCCATCAGCTTATGTGTTGACAGGGTCCTTTTCATTTCTTCTGTAAACTGACAGGGGTCTTCAGGGTCTGATTTTTGTTTCTTCTGGGGAATCCTTTCATCTTCAGAACGTTTTCGCTTATTATTATGGGGCTTTCTTTGATGGCGTAAAAGACTGTCTTTTCTCCCAAACTCCATTGCACATTCCTCACATTTGTAGGTTTTCCTGGAGGTGTGGGATAACTCGTGACATCGGACGTTATCTCTCCTTGAGAATGTCGATTCGCATTCAGAGCACTTAAACAGGTTATTCCCATCATGATTTCTCATATGACGAATGAGATTTTTCTAGAGCGTGAAAGCCTTCTCACATATATCACATGGATACATTATATAGCAGTGAGTTGTAAAATAGCCGATTTTATACTACACTCGGACGTCGAGAACTATCGCTATTGACTTCTAACAGTTGAAAAAATCACGGAGACGCAGCTGCAGAGAACAGTCACTGTCAACGTCTGACAACAGAATGAGGAATCTGATGTGATGTGATGTGATAAAATGTGATGGGAAGGTTAGAAACCCTTCAACAATGGGCTTCCTGCTATCCCAAACAAAGAATCGGACGTGTAAATCACAATGTAGGAAATAAAAATAATAGTTTTCCTGAATTTTTTAAAAGTTCCTACTTATGCAGAGTAGACTTTCTGTAATCCAATACTCTTGGATCTTAATTTCTTTTCTTTTCTGAGCCAAAAGAGATTTCAAAAACAAAATTAACACTTCAAACAAGGTATAAAAAATAACAGTCACATTTCTTTCTTCAGTTCCACCACAAAAATAACCATTAGGTTATCACTTGAGATACTGGCCACTAGAGAAAGTTTGTAAGCAAAAACACATTTTTCTTGAACAGTCAATATTTCATATTTGTATATTAATTAAATTCCTCTTCTTTTTATTTTCGAGAAACGAAAACCCAGCAAAGGATGAATTCAGATTCTGTATAATAAAGAACTTTCCTCCAAGAAACTGAGAATCAGGGTCTGAATTTTAAATCTATTGCTTTTACTGTAGCTTCTGCAGAGAAGAGATTTCATTGACAATTCTTCATCAATAATCTTCTTCATCTTTTCCTTCAGAATTTGTCGTTGAAATTGATAGAGAGGACAATGTAAAAAGACATGAGAAATATTTTTTGGAGTTTTACAGATGGCACAAAGTGGAGAGGGTTTTTTGTTAATTTTGAAGAGCTTTTCACTTAAAGCACAGTGATCAAGGTTAATCCTGAAAAGAGCTGTTTCTTGTCTTCTGCTCAGATGAGATGTTTGAAGTTGGGGTGGGGGGCTATTAAAGATGCTGCGATAGAATAGGCCAACATTTTTCCGACAATTTTGAAAAAGTTTAATCCATTCAGAGTGAGTTATTTTATTTTCTCTAATGCAGAAATCTTTGTATGTAATGATGTTAAATATGTTTGCGGTTTTCTGTAAGCTCTCTCTAGCAGTTTTGTCAGCCTCTTCGTTCCCATGGATTCCTATATGGCTAGGAATCCACTGGATCACAATTTGATTTTTATTTTCTTCAACATGTTCATTGCATTGCCATAATATTTCTGAAATTAGTGAACAGTTAGAGGTAGAAAGTGTACAGAGTATTCTGAGGAATCTGACTGATGGATGTCGTATTTATACTAGAAAAAGAACTATCCCACAGAAACTGGAATAAAAGACTGTCCCGCAGAAAATGAAAAGAAAAAATGCTATTGGGTAAAACTATTTTAAAAGGTAGAACTTTTAATAGGTATCGTCGGCATTCATCATAGCAGACTTACTTTACGCTGTAGAAGGATGATGCAACCACAGGGGATGTCAAAATGATGGAATCAGAGGAAAAGAGGGGGGGGGTTAATAAATGGGGATGGAACTTTTGATAAGGGTTTAATAAAGGGGTTGTATATTAATAAAGGGGTTGTCAGTTATGGATAAGTGTTTAATTAATATGGAATACGAATAAAAACATGAAATAAACAACTACCACATTAAAGTATAGAAATATAGATGTGGGGTTGAATGACGAGGAAAAACACGAGTTAAAAAGAAATAAAAAAATACGTTGGTTATAAAAAACATACGTTAATAAAAATAAACCATCAATATAAAACTCATGAGGCAATAGAACCATCTTAGATTGTTAAATGAAGAACTCTAATCCCCACTTCAGACACCTCTAAGCCATCTCAGCAAGTAACAAGGCATAATCGAGTGCGTTAGCGCGCAGATTAAATTCATGACACCTAGGTAGCCGCTTCAAATCCCCTCGTGCGAAGGGATTTTTTTTTTAAATACAGGAGACGTACTAAAAATATTACGGACGTTAGATGGCGCCACAATTAGATTAAATGCGCATACCCACGCGATGGGTCAACCAGGGGGGCGTGTGATATCCGGATACAAAATGGCGGATCTGGACTTGGATAATATTACGGATGAGGGTAGAAACCAAGATGGTGAACGAACGGCAAAATCGTGGGAGTTTGTGGTGACGTCAGGTTTATAAATGGTGGATTCGAAAAAATTTCGGGCTTTGTGGAAACTAAGATGGACGTCGGTGGAAATTACGAGTGGGTTGTTATTCAACATCATCTATTATATATCAATTATTATCTGCAATTTAACTGAAAAATATAATTTCAGATTATTATCATAACTTTAATATCTATACATCACTAGAGGGAGGTATTTTATTCACCATTTCCGACTTCAGTCTTAAAAACAGTGAGAATTCTGACCAATGTGATTGATAATGACCCGTCACCAGCTTGAAACACACGGGTGGTGAGTCCCATAGGATTAACATTGACCCGCCACTGTTCCAGAACTCTCATTATCCTCCTACTTATGCATCATCATAGGGGATTGGTGCATAGCTCTCCTTCCAGTGATTACTTAGCTACCATTTACAAGTATTATTAACCACGATATATATTTACATATAAATTGTTACGACAGATGAACGAGCAACAATGAAACCGCGATGTCCTCTTTCGTCTTGATGCTTGCGTGAACTACAACGGGAGAATTACGTCATCAATCACTTCGAACGAACTTAAAACAAAGAATAAGAGAGTCGTATTAAGAGGAATTAGAGTGCGAAGGAAAACGTAGTTTGTCTCTGTCTGTGCACTATACTATAAAGAAGAAATGATTTTATTTGATGTGTGCGCGGGAGGTTCAATGAGTTTATTAATGTGGATCCTGTTAGTGGAATGGTAAGAAAAAGAAGGATGCGTAGTATATTTAAAGATGTGGCTGAGGAGGTCGAACAAGCAGAGCTGATCTCAACTTTTCTGTAGGAAGAGTTCATCATTTGATGCATAGTTATCTTTAGTTTGTTTACAAGAATTGGTAAGATTATTCTTGGAAGATTACAAATATGAAGGTGTAACTTATTGAGTGTTGTACAAGACTTCTTTTAGGCTTTGAGTTGAGATAGTAAGAATTTAAAGAGAAACAACACTTTATAGGAATAGTGATATAGTGATAAGTTCTCCTGAAAGTTTATTTTTATACTGATGAAGATTTGTGTTTGTTGAATTTAGTTTATATAAATGTTTTCATTCATACTTTTGTAATAAATTACATTTTTTTAAAATTAAAATTGTTAAGTACTATTTTTGAACTCACGTTCAGTTTTCATCCGTTTAAATTTGTAACAATATACATGTGAATAAATGTATATTGTTACAAATAAATAATTGTAATTTTTAACAATATACATGTGATAGTGTAAATAAATGGTGTGTTGTCTTCTACTTAGTGCATTGAACATTTTATTTTTTCACGGGAGGCACATCACGTCTGACGTACATCGAAGCTCGGATGTAAAAGACATGCGGATCTGTAGTTTCACGGGTGAAGATTAATTAATTGGAATAATTAATTAAAATAAAAAAGGAAGCTCTGGGATCACTAATAATCGAGTGGTCATGACAGATGTCTTCTTTGATTGTTTTAACAACGATGTCTTTTTTAGTGGGATACATACAAGCAGAACAGGACAAAGACTTCAGAAACGATTATTTTTTATAGAATATTCAGATGTATTCAATAAAATTGTGTTTTAATCTAAGCAATAAAATAAATTAACAGTCTGGTATATTCACAAGTGACCGTGAGTAGAACGCGACAATGGGCCTCAACAGTTGGAACTTTGTTGTCTAGATCCTCATTTGCCAAAAATATATATTTTTTTAAAATAAACGTTACATGTTTTGTTACTTGCAAATTATCTTACACTTAGTTCATCTCTTCGTAATATTGCTATATCAAATCCATGGCTGGAAGAATGCATATCGCTTATGGGAAATATCGGATACTCGTTTTCAAAGAGAATGAAGTTTTTCATTTTCAGAATTTTACGTTTTAACAATAAAAATTCGAACTGATGGAAAGTTAGGAAAATGCAAATACAGTAGACTCTCGATTATCCAGAATTAATGAAAAAACATCGGGATAATCGAATTCCCGCTTAATTCGCCATCCCTATAAAACATACAAGAACTTAAAAATCATTGAAAATTTTGTACCGCGGGAAAACTTTATTCATTTAAAATAAAATCCCTTAATTCGCCTTTCTGCGAATTGTGCTAAAAATATTGTACTGCTTGAAACCATTTACTCTTACATCGTATTTTAGCAGCCGCTTTCTCGTATCCCATATTATTTTCGAGTTAAAATCATTTTTTCAACATCTCCATTAATTCACATCCTTGATAATCGAAAGTCTTCTGTAGCAATGTTTAATTAGCACCTATAAAACACAAAACCAATTTTTCATCTCTTAAATGAACAAAAGGTGCATTTCCTCCCACCCCTTTTGATTATGTGGTAAACTAATTACTTCATTATAATCCATTTGATTCTCTTACACCAACTTCAAATTTCTAGCTTAAATATATAGTTTGCAAGATTCGTTTGACAGTTGGCCATTATCGAACTGTTTCCACCGCTAGAAGGCGCTATTTTAACTCTTAGGAGTTTCTTAAAATGCGAATTCTAATATTTCGTCAATACTTATCAACCCATAAAAGATATTTTTATGATATCAAAAAATAAATTTGAATTTGTACAGACCGACAGAGAGGCAGCCTAAGAAGTAAAAAAAATAGCTTGGTTACTCTTCTTTGGAAACAAGCTAAAAATTTAATGCATGTTTGGATTAAGTTGTTTTATTTTTGATTGCCATTTTTGGCACAATGGAGTAAATGTTCACATCACACGGGGCCCAAGGACTCAAAGCTGCGAGGGAAAAGGTATACTCTGGACAACTGTCAGGAAACAGTCATATAGTATATAGAGTATATCATTCAATGCAGTTGGCTGTACTGGTCATCCAACTTGTTCTTTAAAGTGAAAAGGGTGTGGCTCTCCCGTACAAAAGATCACAGCTTAGTGTCTCATCGAAAGAATGGCTACTTTTCCAGCTCTTTGGTGGCGTCTTCTTTCTTCCCAAGCGGTTAGGGGATAAAATCTTTAAGCAGTCATAGCGAGGGCTCAAACCTTGGTTAAGAGATTCTTCTAACAAATTAGCCTTTTCAAAACATGACTTACCCCAAAAATAATACCTTCGATTTCTTTTCGGAGTTAGATGTTCAGGTATGTCTATATTTAAGAGGGTTTGCCTCTCTGTCTGTCTGTTTGTCTTTTTATCTGTCTGTCTGTATATCTTCCTACCTGTTTATCTGTCTGCCTGTTACTCCGTCTGTTTGTCTGTTCTACGTCTTCTCCTAGGGGAGTGCATGAATTGGGAAGAAGTCAACTGGGTGAACAATTGAGAGAATGCAATTAGGTGAATGCAAAAAAGGGGAATCTACTGCATGGATTGGGTGGAAATCTACTGGATGGACGATAACTAGAAGGACGACAATTGGGTAGACAAAAATCGAGTGGATATGACAATTGGGGGGAAATCAACTGGGTGGATGACAACTGACAGAACAACAATTAGGTGGATGAGGTAATTGGGAGAATACGACAATAGGGTGGGCGACAAGTGGGAGAATACGATAATTGGGTGGACGATAACTGGGTGGAAGACAATTATAGGATGACAAGTGGGTGGAAGACAATTGAGCGAACGACAATCGGGTGGTTGCGACAACTGGCAGAATACGACAATTGGGAGAAAGCCAATTAGGTGGACGTCAACTGAGAGAACAGCAATTGAGTGGATGAGACAACTGGGAGAATACGACAACTGATAAGAACAACAATTGGGTGGATGAGACAACTGGGAGAGTACGGCAACTGGGTGGAAAACATTTGGGAGTGTGCGACAATTCGGTGGAGATAATCATCATCATCATCAAGAAGGCATTGTCTACCGAGGTTCAATCAGATTATTCAATTTAACACATCTCTCCTGAGCTAAACATGCTGCATCTCGCCATTGTGGACCAGCTCTATTAAGGTTCTGTTTTGCATTGCCTGCCCACTGCATCCTAGGTCTCCCCCTCTTTCTGAGTCCTTCAGTCACACTGTCATTACCCTATTCACTAATCTATAGTTATCCATAAGAGCAACATGGCCAAACCAACAGAGTCTCTCTCTGCACAATATGCTGCTTAAAAAAGGTTGCCGACTCCTTTGCCCAATTTCATCATTACTTGAAACGTTGAACCACCTAATGCCTAAGGTAATGCGTAAGCATCTAGTACCAAAAGCATCAAGTTTCCTGCTATCTTGCTTAAAATGGTCTACTTTCACTACCATAGCTAACTTTCGAGGGAACCAAACTATTACATAGTATACGTTTGGTCTTTATATGCATAGGCCTATTTCTCCACACTCTCCATAGATTCTTAAAAGTCCCAGCAACAATCCCTACTCGTCTGTTAATCTCACGCCGCATGTCACAGTATCTGTTACATAGCTACCAAGAAAATTAAACTGAGACACCTGCTCAAGACTGCAATCATTCAGATTAACTGAATCACAGCCTGCCTGACCAATTTTCATCACTTTAGTTTTTTCTCTATTTATAATCAAACCTACTCCGCTACCAGTCTCATCACCAGCTCGAATGAAAGAGTTCATCTCATGAACATCATTTGCCAAAAGGGCTAAATCATCAGCATAATCTAAATCAGAAATTTTCGTATCTCCAACTCATTTAGCAACGCCTACCTCAAACATGGCTCCAAAAGGGGGGTAAATGTGCTCGATGTTTATGAGTCAAAAAACAAATGAAAGTTTTTGAAGGTAGGTGTTTTTAGTGACAAAAAATATAAATAAATAAAGGATTTAAAAAAATTATCTTCCTGTAGGGCCCTAAAAAGTAGAAAATAAACCTAAAGGATATATCAATGTTGTAATCAGTCACTGAGTTCGTATTCACTTCAAAGGAAAATAGGGCGCTGATTTACCTACTCGACATTTCCCTTGAAAGTCAGTGACTGATTGCACCATCGACATGCTTTACATTTATTTTTTGGACCCGTATAGCAAAATGTTTTTTTTTATATTTTTTAATATTTTTACATTTTAATATTTTTGTTTTATTTGGTTCGTTCTGAGTAAAGCAATCTAGAATAAAAATAACGTACAAAAGAAGTAAAAAAATAACAGACATCAGAAAAACAAGACTCTCAGTATTCTCATGAAGACAACATTAAATTAAAGTCTATTTTGAAGGTTCTTTTCTTCTGACAGATAGAGTCAGATAGAGTCAGAAATCGAAAAATTTAAAAAAGTAAACGATAACAGCCACCGATATTCACATTCATTCTCGCTAATCGAGCTAAGCTCAAAACAGATTTTCATGTATCTGTTTAATTCTCTTTCTTCAAAATGGGATAATCTTCAGTCAAAGAAATGCAACTGCAGGAACGCATTCTGCATATGTTAGTGTTCTCACTAACGCTACATTTAATAAAACGAAGGTTCATTTCCTTTCTAAACTCACAATCGAATATCAAAGGAATGCCTTCGGGAAACTAAAGCAGCCGGTATTTACTTGTATTGTAGCTAATCTGTGATTAATGCAGCTTTTCTATCTGTTCTCTCTAATGCGACACTGATTATAATATGTAATTCACTATCTGTAATCGAAGGAAGCCTGTAGGGCCAACATTAATATTTATTCTTTATGGTCTTATACTCATTAAAGCCTTTGCATCTACTCTCTCTAATCTGATATTTCAATACATCGAATATTTCGGACAATGCTTTGAATGAAATAATCTGAAATGAAAATTTGCGCACTACATGTACGATTATTCTTATTCTCTTTGAGCTGAATTTTACTGAAACAGATTTTATTTTCCACAGCCTATATTCATAATATATTAAAAAAATAATGAGATCAAAAGATAGTACCTCAGGAAATGAAACAGACTAGAACTGTGCGTGTTGCCACTAGTACCACATTCAATAATTTTTTTTTTAGTTTTCTTCTTCGGAATGAAACAATCAGAAACGCACTGGAAAATGTAAACAACCGACATTACACCTATTTTTCTCTTATTTGACTTTTAATAAAGCATTTCAATCCATTCTTCCTAAACCGATATCTCAGTGAAATCGATATTTTTAAAGCACATTTTCTGAACTCGGAATCGGAAGAAAGAATTATAAGAAACGAGACAACCGATGTTTATACCTATTTTCTCTAATGAAACTCTGGTTAAATGACTTTTTGACTTTTTAATTACTACTCTTTCTGAAATGAAACAAATTGAAATTAAAACGCAAAAGGAGATCAATTTGCAAAGCAGACTTCTGCAATTTCTTTAGAGGCGAAGATGAAGTTGTACGAAAACGGATTAACTAGCACCAAATACGTTTTGCACCCCTCACCCAAATAGAAATTATAGGTCATTATTTACAATTATAAGTCTAGTGTAATATTAAAATTTATTTAATTTCAACTGATTATTCCAGTGGTTTTAAAATTATGGAACATTCACTACGTTGTATTAATGAATGACATGTAGCAACTGCTACCTTTGCCTGAATGTTAGTTGGTGAAAATTCTTTACTATTTTAGCGCCAAATATAGATTTTCGGTAACAGCAGAAGAAAGTTCCGCTACGATTGTTTGCGCCAGCAGTAAAAAAAAATAAATTGATCGGCGGAAATTTGCCACCCATGCAGTTCTCTCTATAACGAAGACTGACAGTAGTAACCTGACTAATCCAACATTTCGGTGAAACTGATTGTTTTATAATTCCAATCATTTTAAACTTCACAATCGGGAATCAAAGGATAATTAAGAAAAAAATGCAATCTGACATTTGTATTTTTTTTCTCTGTAACCAGACTTGCAATAAAACGCATTTTTAGTATTCGAACCTTAATTTCGGAAGCACTTATATAGAAGACGCTTACCGATTAAAGGTAAGAGATATTAATTTTATTGTGTTGCTTTCTTTTAGTGTGTTCACTTGATTTCGTATTCTTCGTTCTGAAACAAACAACACGTTCGTTTTATTGAAAGCCAGATTAATGAGACTATTGATAGAGTATACGGCTTACTTTTTGTAGGCGTTATTTTGATTTCCTATAGTTTCATTAAGAAGAAACAGATATCGAAACAAATCCATTATACTGAGCTGTTGGATTTGAAAGAATAGAATTTATTTCATTCTCTATAACTGAATGTCAAATTATAGAGAATAAAAATAAATTTTTCCAGTAGTTCCTCCCTTTATTTTCCTGTTGCTTCGCTTAGAGACAAGCAGATTTAAAAGAAAAATAATCCACTGTACTGAAATGACAATTTGGACAGACAGCATTTCAAACAGCAAAATTAGCTCAGAAGAATTTGAAAATTTATATCCTGGTAAATGTTTGTCTAATATTTAGTAAACCATATTTTGCTGAAATACAGGTATTTTTTTAATCACAAATTTTTACTCTTCCAAATAGTTTAACAACATTTAGAATGGTTCTTTTACTCGCAATTATACATCAGAGCTGAAGCATTTGCAAGCTGTCGACGCTTATTATTGAATAGCCAATAAACGCGGATGCTGATAAAGATTTGTGGATGCGGTTGCCAATAAGATCTTGAAGATGCGGATAGGACGTTTGCAATCAGCGCAGAGCTCTAACAACAGATTTAGCTAAATCAGCGCAATATGAATGCAGTGCGAGGGGCGACAAACTTCCAAGAAGAAGACTATTTTTCATGTTTTTACTCTCAGCCTGAATATTTAGAGAGAGTCGTAACGCATTTAAACCTAGGTCTTGGATGTGGGGATGGCTCATTTAGTAACGCGCCAGGCTCGTAATCTGCAGTTTCCAGGTTCGAGTCGCAGCTGGGTCAGCTTTGAGATTTATCTACGCAAAATTCCCCGCCCTGCGCACGGTCAGTAGGGGATACCGATGGGCTTGAAAAGGTCACCATCCGTTTGATGGGACGTTAAGCCGTGACTCCGTGTCGGGAGAGCCAATGCCTGTGCACGTTAAAGAACTCGATGAATGGACTTGATGAGAGGCTACCATCTGTCTCCCATCAGCTGTTCCAGTGGGTCCCCTCTACCAACCATCTCTGAGGATTCGTGGTCCTTGGGACCTGGCCGTTTATCCCTTTGTGGGAAAAAAGTGTTTAGAAATTATAGAACTGCGAAATTAGCTTCCACTGACATAACAGTGGTGGGAGGGGGAGTCTCTGGGACTTCCTCCACTTCCACTATAGGAGTGGCAACCTCTTTGGGTTTGCCGTCCTTCTTAGCTCCTTTCTTTGATTTGCTATTGCCTGATTTCGCGCAAACATCATTCTCTTTCATGTTTAGTTAGGGTTTTCCACCCAGGCGCGCTCCACCAACAATCGAGCCCAACAAGGGGAGGCCTCCGAGTTAAATTGCCACTCTTTGTACCTCAGAGCTAGGCCCCAGATATATCCAGACATAGGATCACCCATCAGACAAAAACAGGATCCGGGCCGAGGCCCGGACCTCGCTCTCGTCACCAGAGCTCACCACCACCCGGTTGACCTCTGCAACAGCCCCTGATTCACCCCTGGTTATGGAGATGGGACAGGGGATCGGGTTATGGAGGTGAACCTCACGAACGGATTTATCTGAGTGGGTCAGCTCAGATATCTCGTTTTATTGAAGCAGGGGTTAAAACGGTTTATTGGGCTTTCCAGCTTTCTGACCCTCAGCCGCCGGGATCCCCTTTTCCACATTACGGGTCCATCATGGTTTTCCACCCACGGTAAACAGGTGGGCCACTCATAGGCATGGCAACCATGATAAACTTGCCCTCATTGGGCCCATAAAATCCTAAAGACTGGCTTGCCACCAACCTTGTTAGGTACGTTGCCCAATTTCAGCAATCTAATTCGCCAGTTTACCATTTCAAGTCAAACCTGTAGGAGAAATGAACTTAGCACAACAGCATTTTTACCTTGGAGAGATCCCTTCAGAGATCTGAATGGAACTTGAAAATTTTCAAAAGAAAGAACCCAGAGTGGCCTTGGCCACTTTGGATCTCTGCTAATACGGTTCTTGGCTCGAGGCTACCCAAGTCACCTCAAAATCCAGTGCCTCAGTCTCCAGGATGCAAAGTCCATCTCTTCAGTTCATTTGACTTGAGCCCATTGGACTAAGTTGACTTAAGGTTAACAGATAACCACGCACAATCCTATGGATGTCATCTTAGATGGGGAATTCTTGGTCTGGACTATTAGCATTGGCCTTCCTCACACGAGTAACTCTAGTCAGTACAGCCCTCCGCTTCATTAAGGAACGCAAGCCCCCCACCACCACCACCACGGCAAGGTCATCCACTTCAAGGGGGAACATGGTGGAGAGATGGAGATGGTCATAATTCAGTGAGCACTGAACCACCTGCTATTATGATCAACATAAGACAGACACGCCATCAAGTAGAAAAAGTGGTGGTTGAGAATAAACATTGGTGATGAATGTGTGAAAGAAGGTTTGTAGTGAAACGAGCAATTTTGATCCGTACTATATTTTACACGAATAATTTCGCTTCTTGCTCGGTAAATAACATCACAGTGAAGATTCACAGTTTGGTAAGAATCAATTCATGCTACAGGTAATACATATATGTGTTAAGATATGTAGGATAATTTACAACAGATGGTAGACGATCCTGACTGGAAGTTGCTGCAATGACCTGATCTTTACATTGCAGAAACTGAAATGGAGCAATGTGCTACTAGAAATAAAATTGTGCGTGTGACGTTTCCTACTAAAAAGTTTGCTAAAATTTTTAGAATTTTCCATTTCTACCTCGAATATTTCTTTATTCTTAGATACAGAAGAAAAATTGGCAGTTTATATGTTATTGTATGTCAATTATAAAATTATTACCTACTACCTGAAAAATTGGGTTTATTTTAATTTTAATCCAGATTTGAAAATCAATATTGGATTGTTATTTTTTCTATCTTATTTCAAGGCGAATTAAAAAAAATCCGAGCTAATTTGTTGTCGAAATTGTCCTCGAAAAAGTAATGCTACTTGTAGCTTAGATGCATACTAGAGCAGAAGTGGCGCGTGTTGTCTCAGTTTGGTAGCGCGCCAGGTTCATAATCTGCAGTTCCTTGGTTCGAGTCACAAATATGCCTGCTTTGAGGATTTTCTTCGCTAATCCCCGATCTGCTCCCGATTAGAAAGAGGACACCAAAGGGCATGAAAAGGCAACTATCCGTCCGATAGGACGTAAAACCGTGGCAGCGCGTTCAGGAGAATCATATCTTCTACACGTTAAAAACCGTGTTGAATGACTTTGGCGGGAGTCTTCCATTTGCCTCCTAATAGCTGATGCCCTTCCCCAACCATCTCTGGGCATTCTAGACCCTTGTGACCTGGCCATTTAATTCGTTGTGTGTATAAAAGTGCCGCACAAAGATGAAACAGTCTAGTACGCAGTAGAAATCAATGAAACAACAAATGATCAATGAAACAACAAATGATTAATGAAACAACAAATGATCAATGAAACAACAAATGATGAATGAAACAAAAAAATGATCGATGAAACCACAAATTCAAGGCAGTTTTCACGAAATTCGATTGAATTTCCTGCCTCACAACTGACATACAAATAAGCTAATATATAATACTACATTATGCAGTATGATAAGTCACAGGCGTGAAGCGTGAGAACTGAGACTGCGCAGTTGAGACATCTATGATTCTTACAGGAATTTGAAGAGGCTTTGTAACCAAAGTGAATGGAAGCAATTGAGACACTTATGATTGTTACAGGATTTACCGAATTATCAGTTACTTGTCATTCAGCCAATAGTTTCATTGAACAACAATTGCATCATATATCATTGGTTGATTGAAAAGTGACTGATAGCTCAATCAGCCAACGATTTACGTGAATAATCATTTCGTCACATGCGCAGTCTCTTTGTCTCAATTGCTTCCACTATGCTTCACCACTGAGATACGATACAAAACTTTAGTGTTATTTGGTATAAAAATACACAAGAATTTCAAGGAACGAAAATTTGACCAAAATTTTACCTTAAGCGATGTAATTACGATCAGGATATTTTTTTCTAAAAAAAACATTTCTTTACTTTTTTATGTGTTACCTACTTCCAGCTACCTCGTTTTTATTTCCTTTTCAAACAAAAAGAGTTGCTTTTATTTTATCGTCTGTCTGTTTGTCAGTCTGTTGATATCCAACTACTTTTTGGTTTTTAGAGATTAATTAAAAATTAATTTTCGATTGGATAAGTACTAATGAATATTAGAATTCACGTTTTCCGAATCTCCCGGTAATTCCAACATCGCCCTCTAAAGGTAGAAATGTTGGAAACGGTGAAAATTTAAACGGATATTGCAAACGATCCATTTATGATTCGAAATTACAGATTTTGTTGGTGGAGTGTTATGGTCGTAAATAGCAATGCTTCTGTTCTTTACTTCCAGGTATGTGTGTATGTGTGAAAAAAAAACATCATTTTTTTGGTCTAAAAGAAAAAGGAAAAAATGTTTTTTGGGTTGGATTTTCCGGATTATCAATTAGTTTTAATTTTCACCGTTAGATGGTAGTAAATTTGGAAAATGCAAAGCTTTAAAGGTATATTGCAAATGATTCATTCGTTACAAAGTTTTAAATTTTTTTATAGAAGAATGTTAGGGTTAAATGATTATTCCTGACGCCACAATTGCCCCCTTCCTACCAGGGGACCGAACTATTTCTTTTCCGGAGATAACTGAAAAAGACTCTTTTTGGATTGGACAAAAGTTGGATAGATATTACATTTTACGATTTGCGTTTTTCAAATCATCCGTTTATTCGAATTTCAACGGTTATAGGATGCCAAATTCTCAAAACAAGAAATGATTTATGTTTGAAAATGAGATGTCCACAATCGCCAGAGGTGATGTGCCGTTCTTCTAAGTTAATAAATTTTATGCAGCCATGATATAAAAGAACCTCATTGATTATCCTTTGTTGACTTCTTCAGAATTTCGATTAATAAAGTTATAACCTTTATTCCCCTAAGGGATATAATTAATTTGTCAACGACAGTCAATGGAATACATCTATTTCTACACGTTTTAATTGGCTATGG
The DNA here is from genome assembly GCA_038380435.1 of Ryuthela nishihirai. Lineage (NCBI taxonomy): Eukaryota > Metazoa > Arthropoda > Arachnida > Araneae > Heptathelidae > Ryuthela > Ryuthela nishihirai. The sequence continues at coordinate 14,783,303 of JAWZYU010000001.1, read as the reverse complement.
GATTTTTTTGGCTAACGTATGCGTGTGGGAAATATAATTTTACCAATGTAAGAGCTATCTTCAATTATTGGCTATGGAACGAAAATCGAATTTTACAATTACTATTATTTGTGCTGAAACATTTGAGGACTCTTGTCTTAGCTGATTGATTAAGCACATTCCTTACTTCCTTGAATGTGCACATTTCAAAACTTCCGTAGGAAATACAACTTTTCTACAAGAACAAACATCAAAGCTTCAAGGAGTCATTTATCAACAGCTTTTTCAGTTACAGACACAGTCGTTTGGTTGCTATCTATGTGCTAGGGATTATTTCCAATTAGAGTGCATTACAATTAGTCGCTCTAAGTAGCCGGAAACGTAGTGCACTTTGATCATAAGAATGTCAGACACCCCAATCCCAAGAATAAAGAAATATTCGATTTGAAATATTCTAAAGAATTTAGCAACCTTTTTAGTAGGAAACGTCACACGCACAATTTTATTTCTAGTGACACATTGCCCCATTTCAGTTTCTGCAATGCAATGATCAGGTTATTCCAACAACTTCCAGTCAGGATCGTCTACTATCTGTTATAAAATTATCCTATATATTTTAGCACATATATGTACTACCTGTAGCATGAATTGACTTTTACCAAACTGTGAAGCTTCACTGTGATGTTATTTTTTGAGCAGCAAGTAAAATTATTGGTGTAAAATATAGTACGGACCAAAATTGCTCGTTCACTACATACCTTCTTTTACACATTCATCACCATAGTTTATTCTCAAGCACCACTTTTTCTACTTGATGGCGTGTCTGTCTTATGTTGATCATAATAGCAGGTGGTTCAGTGCTCACTGAATTATGACCATCTCTCCTCCATGTTTCTCCTCGAAGGGTAGACCTTGGACCCTCCTTGTCGTGGTGGACCTTGTCGAACCTTAATGAAGCGGAGGGCTGTACTGACTAGAGTTTCTCATGTCAGGAAGGCCAATGCTAATAGTCCAGACCAAGAATTCCCCATCTAAGATGACATTCATAGGATTGTGCGTGGTTATCTGTTAACCTTAAGTCAACTTAGCCCAATGGGCTCAAGTCAAATGAGTTGAAGGGATGGACTTTGCATCCTGGAGACTGAGGCACAGGATTTTGGACATGTGTTCTTGAGGTGATTTGGGTCGCTTTGAGCCAAGAACCCGTATTAACTGAGCCACTCTGGACTTTTTCTTTTTGAAAATTTTCACGTTCCATTAAGATTTCTCAAGGGATCTCTCCAAGGTAAATTTCAGCCAGGGAGGATTTCCTCCCTGGACTATGCTGTTGTGCTAAGTTAATTTCTCCTACATGTTTGACTTGAAATGGTAAACTGGCGAATTTGACTGCTGAAATTGGGCAACGTACCTAATAAGTTTGGTGGCAAGCCAGTCTTTAGGATTTTATGGGCCCAATGAGGGCAAGTTTATCATGGTTGCCATGCCTATGAGTGGCCCACCTGTTTGCAGTGGGTGGAAAACCATGGTGGACCCGTAATGTGGAAGAGGGGATTCTGGCGGCTGAGGGTCAGAAAGCTGGAAAGCCCAGTACACAGTTTTAACCCCTGCTTCAATAAAACGAGATGTCTGAGCTGACCCACTTAGATAAATCCGTTCGTGAGGTTCACCTCCATAACCCGATCCCCTGTCCCATCTCCATAACCCGGGGTGAATCAGGGTTGTTGCGGAGGTCAACCGAATGGTGGTGAGCTCTGGACCTCGGCCCGGATCCTGCTTTTGTCTGATGGGTGATCGTAAGTCTGGGTATAGCTGGGGCATAGCTCTGAGGTACAAAGAGTGGCAATTTAACTCGGAGGCCTCCCCTTGTTGGGCTCGATTGTTGGTGGAGCGCGCCTGAGGTGGAAAACCCTAACTAAACATGAGAGAGAATGATGTTTGCGCGAAATCAGGCAATAGCAAATCAAAGAAAGGAGCTAAGAAGGAGGGCAAACCCAAAGAGGTTGCGACTCCTATAGTGGAAGTGGAGGAAGTCCCAGAGACTCCCCCTCCCACCACTGTTATATGTCAGTGGATGCTAATTTCGAAGTTCTATAATTTCGAAAACAATAGTGTTAAGACAAAATGTAACTGAAGGTAAAATAAATATCACAAACAAGTCGGTAGCGCACCAGGCTCGTAATCTGTAGTTCCCAGGTTGGAGTCCCAGCTGGGCCAACGTTGAGATTCATCTCCGCAAAACTTTCCGCCATGCCAAAGGTCAGTAGGGGACACCGATGGGCTTGAAAATGCTGCCTTCCGTCGGATGGGACATTGAGTAGTGGCATATCCTCTGCATGTTAAAGAACACACTGGATGGCCTTGACGGCTGTTCCGTGGGTCCCTTCCTTCACTCTTCTCTCAGCTCTTGAAGTGCTTGTGACCTGAACGTTTAGCCCATTGCGTGAAAAAAAGTGCCGCTCAGAGGTAAACCAACCGAACAAACTCATCAGGGCCAGCGTTGAGATTTATTACCACTAAACCCTTACCATGACTCTATCAGTAGAGGCCACCGATGGGCTTGGAAATCATCATCGGGAAATTATCGTTATGAGACCTTAATTGCAAAGAGCTGTCAAGACTTCAGAGTGTGTTAACTTAATCCAAAACTAGCTGTATCTGAAAGAAAAATTATATCAAAGCATACTCTTTGCAGAAAGTTTGACAAGATGTGGTATTTTTGCGCACCGACATGCTTCTTCCTAAGAGTATAAAGGCCAAATTGCAATTTTCCCTTGTAACTTGGCCGTTTTGGTCACATAAAAAGTGCTGCTCAGAGGGTAAAAGAATCCAACCCATCTGTAATTTAATCAAACTCTGTTGTTGTAGAGGTTTTGGTTTATTCAAATTTTATTTTTATTACTTTAATTTTTGGAAACCGATAAAATAAATCATGGCAATTATAATAATTAAGAAGAAAATCCGACATATAGAACAAATGCAAAAAAAAAAAAATTTAAAAGAATTCCCATTCCTAAAATAGTAGAACCTGAAGAACTTCATTATGTTTTCAGTTCTGTTTTATTTATTCATTGTATATTTTACATATGCAGTTGCTGCTGTCGTACTGCATTTTATATACATATTTGCGATTATTTTACTCTAATTGGAATTAAAAAAAAATTGAAAGAAATGGTTCCTTAGAAATCTGAGGTGACTTCTGATTGACCCCAAAAGTCCGACTCGATATATTACGTGGCCTTGAGCAAAACGATTTGTGGTGCTTCCTTTTTCCTAATAATAGTATAAAAGGAGAAACTGACAAATTAAAATTTTCAGAGAGCTAGAATCCAGAATTTGAAGTGGAATTATCCGTTATTAAAATGCTAGCCTCATAAAAGACGAATTATGATGTCCCATGGCCGAGTGATTACGTGCTTGTTACTGATCAAAAGGACCTGGGTTCAAGATCCGGATAAGGCATGGCTGTTTGTGTTGTTTTTCTGCTGAGGTCCCGCCATCCTCACAGACCTTCTACTATGGCGTATAAGCTGGCGGGCTTCTGTCAGACCTCTGTGGGAAGCAGCTGTTTCAGGGATTTTTTTATGACAGATTGTGTTTTCAAACCTTTCCCAATGAGCCAAAAGTTCTTTTATTGAAAAAAACTGATCATTTATTTTTACTATTTCAACTCGTGGTGTTACTGAGCTTGTCATGCGAAGTTCGAGAACTACAAGAGTAGAAATATATTTCAGAAACAGGAGCATTTTCATCGATTTGCCACTTTGCAGAAATTGCACTTTGCATTGCTGATTACAATACCTAAACAATTTGATGTCTGCTATTTATCACCACACTTTGTTTACGATCAACAACATTCACAATCGCACAATCAAAGCAAGTTTTCCGAATAAACACACGTCAGCCCCACGGAATGAAAAGCCGAATTTCTGCATTTTGTTTTTGAAATGAAATGTGTTTTTTCGGCATCAAATCATTATCTTTAGCGCAATGTAGTCGACTTTAATGATAGCCTACAAAATTGCGAGCATAAAGAAATTGATTTCGAACTTTTAATCGGATTCACTTCAAATTTTAGATCTGAATCTGTAACTGATTCGTAGGATACTAGACTACTTGTGAAAAGTTAAGCGTAGAATACCAAAAAGCAAATAAAAAGTTCGTTAGACATTATATTCTTCATGCACATCACATTTTGTTGTACTAGATCATTTAATGTGTAGTCTGTAAAATTCAACCTGCAAATGTTACATATGTTACATATTCACTTCCAGCTAATATGTAAAATAGATATCCTTTAAAAGGAGTACTTTGCAGGATCGTTTGGAATTGAATTGCTGCATTATCAGTGTGTAATAGCCGATTGCTTCAAGAGAATGCTTAGACGACTCAAAACGACAGATAATCTGTGGAAGGTTGGAGGTTGATCAAACATTCATGGAGGTGAACTTATTCTTTAGTGTCTATCATTCTATTATTTTAAGGCTATGTAAATAATTCCAAATACCTTAAACAGTTATCAGAATACATGTTCAAAGATATCGTAAGGTAGATGATTGTTATATTAAACTACTACCCAACGGAACAGAAAAGTAATAGCATTATCTCCGTTTTTAGACCTCATTGCAGCCAAAGGAAAGGAAATATTTGTTTCAACTGTCACCAGAAGGCTTTACAAGGCAGGATTCTGTGCCCGTCGACTAGTTGTAAGTGTTTCTTTAACCTCCATACTCTTTAAAATTGTTTCACGATCACGTAGCGTAAACCTGAGGACCATGGAGGTTCACGTACAAGTCTAGATTTCCCCCCTAGAATTGGCGAGCAGAACTGTCCAATTGTAGAGATCTGGAGAGAGTTAGAGGAACCCATAACCAACGGATCTCTCTTTATACCTCTCAGCATGGGCGTTCGCAGAGGGGGGCAAACGAGGCATTTGCCCCCCCCCCCCCCGGTATCGTAACAATTTAAACCTAATTAATTTATATACATTATGTATGTATTTTTGTATTGATGCAATACCGTATTCTATATTCTACTTGTGAAAAAAAAACCCTAAAAAATTAAATAATTGAATAAAAATTTATTGATGTAATTATTTGTCTCCAAGCTTTGCCCCCCCCCCTGGAAATTTTTCTGCGGACGCCCATGCCTCCCAGCCTACATTTAAATCTTCAAATAAAGAATTTCTTAAAAATGCTGTAAATACAAGGAAACCTCTTTAACGCATTGTTCTGTTTATTATAATCGTAATTTTCTTAAGCCATATGAATTTAATAAATCATATCGAAAATTTCTAATGCAGTAGCCGACCTAGATAATTCTGGGAATTTTTAAAATTTTTATTTTAAACCTGTTTTCTATTAAAAATATCGCTAATTCTGTTTCACCTGAAGAGTATTTGAAAACATTTGATTTAAAAGTAATTTTTGCCATTCCCATATGGTTTGCAAGATGTAAAGAACTCTGTACATTTAAACAACAGTCAAAATCAGCTGTCTTTTTCTGCTCCAATAAATTAATATCATGACACCTTTGATGAAGTTCAGTCACTATTTCCTTCTCGAAATCGTAAATTGCAAAAGCAGAGGTGTTTAATAGGCTACTTGCTCACTTACTAATGTGTTCATTGATGTGATCAACATTCTCATTGTAATTGTATTCAACTGTACTATCTCTACATTCTTCATTGCCATAGGGAATGTGATCGAGTCGAGGAATGCACTTCGAAGGAACATAGTTTACTTTAACAGAGTTCCAAAATATCTCAGAAGTACGAACGATTGTTCTACTCAAAGATTACCAGACGCCTATGGATCTGGCATCGAAGTTCTGTTGAGTGCTGTGTGCTGGGATATTTGAAATATAACGAATATTATGTTACCCTTGGGGATCGAGTCCAGTTAGCAGTTGGGCGGATATAATAACCCTTTGAAGTTCGTAAAAGCTTATTTAAATAGGTTTAAAAGTGAAGTTTGCTTGCCAATGTTGCAGTTCAGTCAGTCGATAAGTGGTAACCCAATCTGCAGGGAACGCAGCAGAGAAGTTAAATGTGTTTGCGCGAATCTTCGTAACCCTTCCATTTTCAAAGGCTGCCTTTCTTTGACGCCATCGATGGAGAAATCGGAATGTGTTTCCAACTGAACAGATTAAAGGCTTGGATAATGGAGATAAATTTAGATACATGAAACCCCGAAAGGCAGTACAAGTAATTTACAGAAGAGGAAACTAAAGGGAGAATTCCTTTACAGAACCCCTTCCTACTGGGTTTGGATAAATTTATTAGAATTGCTACCCAAACTGCTTCGACACTGCGGAGAAATAAATAAACATACATCTTCACATGATGAAATGGGATAGTTTTTACAATTAAAACAAAATTTAGAAACCGTCAAACAAGCGAGGAATGCTAAAAGATTCATTACATCTGCTTCCTCTTCTTCAATAGGAATACAATTTGATATAAGCTAGCTTTAATATAGTTAAGAACGGAAGCAATTTTATTATAAATCAGATAACTCGATTATATTTTCTAGTGGTCGAAAATTTTAACTGGACAGAGGTAAAGATAAATAAATCTAATCAATTACATTTATATTTTATGCTTTTTTTTACCCTTTTCTGGTTTTTGCTATTTCTTTTGATAAAATAAGTTTAATCTTTTTTTTTTATTTTTACATTTTTCAACATTCTTTTACGGCCACAAGAATTATCTTCTGTACAAATTGTGCCTCAGGCCCCCATTTAAGTAACCCTCATAAAAAGGTTAAATTCTTTCATTTTTTGATATTACGTAAATTGCCCCAAATGTAATGCCTCCAAAATTTCTTAAATTCTTCAATGGTATGTATTTTCAATTTTGAAAAAATGAACTTTGTCGCATTAACAATCATTTTCTCTTTTGTCACGTAATAACCATCTTTTTCAATGCATTTATTCCAGCGATGAATAAGAGCATATATCCCTGCATAGTAGAAGCCATCGGTCTTTTCATGCAAACCATTGCTCTACTGCTGTCTTCACACTTTCATCACTTTCAAAGCGCTGTGGAAAAAAATGTTGGATTTGTGAAACTAATGGAAAATGAGTTTTGTAAAAACAGAAAGAGTCACTAAGACCGGACCTTAGGAAGAATGTGGCAGTATACTCATCCCCACCCTCTTGGTTTCTTCTATTGTTGGGCGTTTTGTGTGGTCTTGCCTTATACTACTGTAGAAGAACTTTTCCACTGCGCATATCGGAGCGAATACATGAACTTTCCAGCAGACTGTTGAGTCTAGAGCAGGTGTCGGCAACCTATGACCCGCGGGTCACCAAGTGACCAATTTAATAATTTCAAGTGACCCGCGGGTCACCAAGTGACCAATTTAATAATTTCAAGTGACCCACTTGAGTTCCACAAATAAAAATTAATATATAAAAAAATTATAAAACATAAACATGAAACAAACACTTTGAGAAAGTATAAATAATAAGATTAACATTTTGGTTTGATTACAAAGTTATTCGTTTATTCACGTTAAAGACGAAGTAGATATAAACAAGAGTAGGTGTGTGATCAGCACGTGATCAGGGCTCCTATTAGTCGGCTGGGCTCTCTGACTTCGTGCCACCTGCAGCCGACCAATAGGAGCCCTGCCCATCTGCTGATCACTCTTGTCTACGTTTATTTCGTCTGTAACGTGAATGAACAGTAGTTCAGAAGCGCGAGAACAGTTACCTAAGCGAAATAATTATTATTTTTATTACCATTGACAAACAAAAAGCAAAAAAGAGATTATTTCAAGATGCGTGGGCTGAAAAGTATGGATGTATGGAAAATGGTGACAAATTGATATGTACTTAATGTACAGATATAATACCGCCAGGACTTACAATATTGAGCGACACTTTTCTTCAAAACATAAAGATGTGAGTGAAATGCCAAATGATGAAAAATATGAATACATTGCTAAACGTTTATTAAATTATGGCAAACAAAATAAATTTTTGAAGAGATTGGTTACCAGTCACAATTACGCTACATCTGCCAGCTTTATTGCAGCTCTTAGTATTGGTACCAACGGAAAACCGTTTACAGACGGCGAATTTTTGAAAAACGCATTCATAAATTGTTCCGAACACTTATTCAATGACTTCGTAAATAAAACACAAATAATTGAGAAATTAAAGAAATTCCATTGTCGGCCAGAACAGTTCAGCGTCGCATTGAAGATATGGCAAAAAATATTGACGCACAGGTCAAAAATGATTTGTTATCTAGTGTTGTAATTAGCATTGCACTCGTTGAAAGTACCGATGTAAATAGTATGGCTAGGCTGGCAATTATTATTAGATTTGCATCAATAAATAGTTCGAACGTCAATGAAGAACTATGCGTTCTTGCTTCAATGAATGACACGACCAAAGGCATTCATATTTTCCGTAAAGGAGAAGAGTTTACAAATTTCAAAAATGAGAAAATATTGGATTTAAAAAGTAAATTGTTTTCCATAACAACTGATGGTGCTCCGGCTATGAGAGGAAAAAATGTTGGATTTGTGAAACTAATGGAAAATGAACTTGGCCGCCCACTTTTATCGTTCCATTGTATCATACATGAAGAAAATTTATTTGCAAAGGCATCTACGCAACAACTTAAGGATGTAATGGAAAAGGTTGTTAAGATCGTAAACATAATAGTAGCACGATCTGCATTAACACACAGGCGCTTCAAAGCTGTTTTGGAGGAAATTGAATCGAAATATGGGGATTTACTGTTACATGCTGAAGTACGATGGTTTAAGTCGAGGCAAAGTTCTTAATAGATTTGTAGAGTGCTTTGATGATATACAAATATTTCTTTACGAAATCGGTGAAAATGATCTCGAGCTCAATAACAAACAATGGTTTTTAAGACTTTTGTTCTTAACAGACATAATGAACCATTATAATGATTTCAACGTACGACTCCAAGGAAATAACCACACAATTTTGAAAATGTACGAGGAATGGAAGAGTTTTTGTTCGAAATTAATATTATTTGAAACTGATATAAAAACTAAAATATTTCTTTTCTTTCCCTTACTAAAAAGCCAACATGAGAAAGAAAATATCGATGAAAGCAATCTAAATATGTTCGAAAGTTGTATTTTGAAAATTAAAAGTGAATTTGAAAGTAGATTTCAAAGTTTTAAGAAGCACGGCGAAATGTTTACATTTATAATAAAGCCCGACGAAATACAGGAAAATGTTTTAGATTTGCAGTATTTTGAATATATTAATATTGACAATTTAAGTTTAGAAATGATTGATTTTAAAAAGTTCAACGTTGTGGACGGACAAATTCAAGACATTGCGGAAAGATTTAGAAAACACGGAAGATAATCAACTTCTCATGATATCATCTGTTGGGCATCACTTCCTACGAAGTTTTCATCTTTGAAAAAAATTGGCTTTGCCATTTTGTCCGCGTTCGGTTCTACTTATAAATGTGAAAAAATATTTTCACACATGAAATTAATTTTAAGTAAGAACAGGAGCAGATTAACTACCGAAAATTCAGACACTTGTATTCGTCTTAAGGTAACTAAGCATGAACCAGACTTGACTAAATTGGCGTCACAAATTCAGCATCAAGGGAACCATTGAAAACGAAGAGAACGCTTATAAATAAAGATCATAAATTATTAATGAACTAAAACTTGACAATTATATTTGTTTTGTAATAATTAGAATTATATTTCTTTTATGTTTTGAGTTTAAAAGCCTATTGTAATAGTTTTCTCAATAAAATTTATCTTATTATTCACTAACGGACTGTTTTAAAATGAAAATTCCCATTGCCCCGAACTGTCTTCTTAATAGTCACATTTTCGTTGATTTTGACCCGCAGTCAAAAAAGGTTGCCGACGTCTGGACTAGAGTTTCTCCTTTTGCCTGTGAACCTTTATAGCGTCATTGTAAACCAAAGCTTTTCAGTTTTCGTAATGTTCAATAAGATCAGCACATATGGCTTTTATTGTTTTTTGCTCGATGGTTGGCACACTAATGAGCAGAAGCAACATTAGTGTGCCAGCCATCGAACAAACAATTTTGAGTAACTAAGTAAATTTTAGAAACTCTGAACACAGCCGTCCCGTGGCCAAGTAGTTAGCGAGCTTGGCTACTGAATAAAATGAACTTAAGTTCGAGGACTGGATCAAGACATGGATGTTTGTGATGGCTTTCTGATGAAATCTCGCCTTCGTCACAAACCTTCTACTATGGCGTATAAAATGGCAGGTTCCTTTCAGACCTCTATGGCAAGTAACTGCTTGAGAATGTTTTCAATTTGGATTTCTAACAACTGTTTATTCATCATTTTTACCAATCCCCACCAGAACACTGAACACTGAAGTGGTGGATTCACTGATCATTTCTGATGAGCTCATTCAGGTTTTGCCACGTTGTTATGATACACGATTGTTTCTGAGGCATAATCAATGTTATCTTCCCAATGCGTTAAAGCAAACGCAACACTGTATTTTGTGGTACAAAAATCCCTTTTAAGCAATTATGAATCTCTGTTAGCATAACAATGTCCGAGGAAACAATTTCAATAACATAGCTTTGGCACATCAATGTCATCTGCCAATTGTAATTCCTGCATCTGTGCTACTACCAGGAGTAAATTTTAGTACAATATTCAGAGCTGTGGCAGGAAGTTACAAATGTCGTATCCACCCAATTGTCGTATTCTCTCAGTTATCGCATATACCCAATTATCGTATCGTCTCAGTTGTCATATCTACCCAATTGACGTATCCTCTCAGTTGTCGCATCTACCCAATTGTCGTGTCTATCCAATTGTCGTATCCTCCCAACTGTTGCATCCACCAAATTGTCGTATCCTCTCAGTTGTCGTATCTACCCAATTGTCGTATTCTCGAAGTTGTTGCATCCACCCAATTGTCGTATCCGCTCAGTTGTCGTATCTACCAAATTGTCGTATGCTCTCAGTTGTCGCACCTACCCAATTGTCGTATCCTCTCAGTTGTCGTATCTACCCAATTGTCTTATCCTCTCAGTTGTCGCTTCTACCCAATTGTCGTATCTGTCCAATTGTCGTATCCTCCCAATTGTTGCATCCACCAAATTGTGGTATCCTCTCAGTTGTCGTATCTTCCCAATTGCCGTATTCTCTAAGTTATCGCATCTACCAAATTGTCGTATCCTCTCAGTTGTTGCATCCACTCAACTGTCGTACATCTAATTGTTGTATCTTCCCAGTTGTCGCATCCACCCAATTTTCGTCCAACCAATTATCGTCCACTCAATTAATTTCTACCCAATTGTCGCAGACTCTTCTACTCAACGGTCAGAACTAGGACCACCAAATTTCTTCTGCAGCTTCATCTCACCATTACCTAGTGCACTATAAGGTTTTCGACCAAGGAAAATTAAGCGACTCCTGAAAATTGTCTGCGAAACCTCTATCCATTGATAACTTTTCGCATTGATAATTTATTACTCAAGTCATAAGTTTACACTCTTCATTGATAAAATAGGCGAAGGTAGCGCCCCCAGATATTTTGGACTCGTGTGTGGATTGGGTTAATCCCGACCTACTATGGTTACAAATCAGATCTCTAAACCTATTCAGCAAGTCGCAAGTGGAACCACCACACTGAATTTGACACCTGCCGGTCAAGTATCTGTCGAATTACGGGGACGGAACACTTCGCCGCCAGTAACTTCACCCCTGAAGTAAAGTAGTTTCCGCACATCCGTTCGGAATACGCCTGGGAACTTGTTGCTCTGAGTAATGCCCAGGCAACACGGGACAGTTCTGGTAGTAACTGTAATTTAAGAGGATGTTAGATTTGGAACTTCCTGCCACATCTCTGAATATTGTACTAAAATTTACTCCTGGTAGTAGCACAGCAATTACAATTTTAATTGTTGATGCAGGAATTACAATTGGCAGATGACATTGATGTGCCAAAGCTATGTTATTGAAATTGTTTCCTCGGACGTTGTTATGCTAACAGAGATTCATAATTGTTTAAAAGGGATTTTTGTACCACAAAATACAGTGTTGCGTTTGCTTTAACGCATTGGGAAGTTGACATCGATTATGCCTCAGAAACAATCGTGTATCAATTGGGTAGATGCGACAACTGAGAGAATACGACAATTGGGTAGATGCGACAACTGAGAGAATGCGACAATTGGGTAGATGCGACAACTGAGAGAATACGAAAATTGGGTAGTACTACAACTTTGAGGATACGATTGGGTGGATGCAACAACTGGGAGGATACGACAATTGGGTAGATGCGACAACTGAGAGAATACGACAACTGGGTGGATGCAACAACTGGGAGGATATGACAATTGGATAGATACGACAATTTGGGTAGATGCGACAACTGAGAGGATATGACAATTGGGTAGATACGAAAACTGAGAGAATACGACAATTGGGTGGATGCAATAATTGGGAGGATATAATTGGGTGGATGCTACAACTGGGAGGATACATTTGGATGGACAACAACTGGGTGAACGATAATTGGATGGACAACAATTGGGTAGATACGGCATTTGGTGGATAACACTAGTGGAAAAAAGGAAATGATGAGAAATGATTTGGATTGCTAACACTAATTCTATAATATCTGCTTTACAGAAAACAAATTTTTCTGTAAAGACCTTGTAAGTCTCTTGAACCAGACACTTAATGAAACGAATTTGTTTAGATATCCACATAGTCGATATTTACATCTATTCTCTTTAATCCGACTTTGAATAAAGCGAATTTTTACAAAACATTGCTTCTGACCGAAATAATTATAAATAATTTCGGACGAACGTACAAATGAACGTCCAAATGATGCAGTACGTTCGTTTATAAACAAACGTACTGCATCATTTGGATGTTTCCCAAATGGTGCAGTACAAACCGTAATCCGTTTTTCAATGAAGGGTTTGCATCTACCCTCTTTAATTCGACTTTACAGCAGATTTTTTTTACGAAACCTGTTCCTTCTAGACGTAGCAGGCGGAAAATGAAAGAAACGCAATTCTGGAAACCATAGGATTATCTACTTTTTCCGTAATACGATCTTCAATAAAACGAAATTTTCAAAAGTCATTTTCTTCTAAAAGAAACAATCCGAAATCAATCGAATAATTTAAAGGAAATCAAAACAACCGATATTGACAATTATTTTCGCTAATCTGACTTTCGACACAACGGATAACACTATCAGTATTTTCAATAATCTGACACTCAATAAAACGAATGTTTTAAAGATCCTTTTCTTCTAAGAGAACAATTGGAAATGAATGTAACAAATTACAGGTTATCGAAACAGAAAATATTTGAAATCTATTCTTGCTTATCCAAGCTCGATTCATAACGGATATTTTATATTCTTTTCTGCCTCTATTAAATGAAGTAAAAGGGAACCAAAGAACGCAGTACAGGAAACCAAGCAGCAAAAGACTCTCAATATACTCATTAATCCGGTATTGAATAAAGCGGATTTTTTTAACATTCTATTCTTCCAAACGAAACAATATGAACTCAATGTAATGAATTGCAGGTTACCAAACCAGATTATTTTACCTATTCTAGATACTTTGACCTCGTTTAGAGCATTTTTTTATATTATTTTCTGCATCTTCTAATTAAAGCAAAAGGAAACCAAAGGACGCAGTACAGTCGCTCAAAAAAATATCCGAACACTATGGTTGATTACAGAATTTAGAAAAAAATATCTGGCAACGATTTTTTTTAGAAATTAGTGATCTGGCAACCTTCTTGTCACGTGACACGAAGGTTGCCATATCACTAATTTCTAAAAAAATCGTTGCCAGATATTTTTTCCAAATTCTGTAATCAACCATAGTGTTCGGATATTTTTTTGAGCGATTGTACCTTACCTCTATATTTCACCATTTAAACTTCGTGATCTTAAAAATTGAAATTTTCACAGATTTAATTTCAGTTTTCTATGCAACATTCGGGTATTTTTTTTTTACCTTCATGTGAATTATTTTCCAATTTGTTATTTCACCTCAATGCATTTTTTTTTCCTTTTTACATTGAATATCATAAATCTTTTTTTCGTTACCTAAATTAATATTTTTACTACTGTTAACCATCAATAATGTAGCAATATTTCCCCATGTTCCTACAAGTTTTATCCACTATCCTCGTTGACAACAGTTTTTTTACCTGCGGTTTTACCCGCTATCCGCGTTAATATTAATCTTTTATCCGCCAATAGATTTAACGAGGATAAAACCGCTGATATATGCATACGCGCAGGGCTCTATTATAACTTTGGCTTTCGTATTTTGTAAGACTTTGGATTTAACTACTTATCCACGATTGGTGCAGATGTACAAGTTCATTTAGTGTTTCTTCGAAAAGAAAAATATTTCGTAATGGTCGAAATTGCAATATCTTATTCTAAGCAAACAACGCTTCAGTTATTGTAGCTGCCTCTGCAAGCTGAAACAATGTTCGGGCCATCCATATGCAGCACATTTGTTGCACACCTGACAGAGGACGCATTGACCTCGAAAAGCAATGTTCTGTCGACTGTGTTTCCCTCCCTACTGTTTCAGTACCGAGCACATCTGACCATGAATCAAACGTAACGTTGACTTCGTTGCAAAGCGCAGTTCATAGACATCTATCTCATTTCTCACGTGGTCAAATGACAAGGCGTAAAATCTATCCGTCGCCTGCCCGTAATTGTTGAGGTATTCGTCAGCTGTAAAAGCAATATTGGAATTTGAACAGTTGCATAATTATGTTGACATTAGCACATTGCCTCATGTGGCGCCTTCATAACAAGCACTTGAACTGTGTTGATGATATTAAAGAGTTATTCAAGCGGAGTATAATGTCAGTGTCGAATATTTGATGGCATCCTAGCATTAATGCAAACAGAACATGGGCAAATACAATCAAGCTGTTGTAATTGCGAGCTGGAAATCACCTTATATTTGATTTAAATTCCTTCGCAACTTATTCTCTCTCCAGTTTAAATATAACAATTTTACTAAGAGTTTCTATAATGAAGGTCAGTCGATTCATCACGATCAAGCATTTGATCATTGGAATACAAATACAAATGTATTCAAAACGGAGTTTCGATGCAAGTGGCGTTTCGTGAAATATTAAACGTTGTATGAATTATTTGAATCAGCATAATCCCAGACGTGATAGAGATATAATCCACTGATATTACAGTTACATAACTCAAATCTCTTCAATGTGTCTATACAAGAGTTATAAATCCATAGTTCATTGCTACGATTACATCAAATATATATTATTATTGAACTAGTTTAATTCTCAAGGGATGTATTAAATTGAGAAAGAAGCAATATGCAGCTCAGTTTCCTCTCGCATAGCTAGAGTTCTGGTCAGGGATATTATCATATTATTTAGAGAACTTCCATGGTACGTCAAAGGACGCCAAATTCGAAGCTCCTTAACTTGAAAAATTACTGATTTATGAGAAAATGGGACTGAAGATAAGTAAAAGATTAAACCAAATCTGAATCTTGATGAATTTCGACGCTATTCCTTCAGTATTTTAAGAGTCATCGAAACTGTAATATTTAACAGCAGTTCGTTGATCATCGTATCTTGTTTCAAATATTTATTAAATATAAACGAGTTGTCTTACATTAAATAGTATACTAAAGTAAATGTCATTTTATAAGTCCGTATAATAAGGACTTTCCTGGTGGTGGAATAGTTCATGTTTGATTTGCGAACCAAGGGGTACCACGGTTCGAGGCCCCGGACAAGAAATGGATACTTTCTTTCTTGTGTTGTCCTTCTGGCGAAGTCTCATCTTCCTAACAGATTTTCTCTATGTCGTATTACACCGACATGTTCCTGCCAGACCTTTGCGGCGAGCAGCTGCTTCAGGGGTAAATAAAAGATTATAAACCGATAATGAGTCTTTGATTTCTTCTCTGTTCCGAAGGGGGGAGGGTGCTTAGTTTGATGCCAACCAAGCTCATTACCTGATGTTCCCGCTTCAAGCGTCCACCGTGTTTGCATTTAGATTTTCTGAGCTAACCTGAGTTCTGTCCTGGTGTGAGAGATGATGAGCACTTCGATGAACTTGGAAAGGCCGTCGTTGGTCGGATGATAGTAGTCCGTGTGCAGTTAAAACCTGTACGGGTTAAAGAACAGGGGCAGGGGCAGGGGTAACTCAGTTGGTAGGGCGCCAGGTTCGTTACCTGCAGTTCCCAGGTTCGAGCCCCAACTGTGCCAGCGTTGAGATTTGTTCCCGCTAAGCCCCACTGCTACCCTTGGGGATAATAGAGACACACTGATTGACTTGGTAACGGCCACCATCCGTCGCTTGTGACATGAAGTCTTGTCCCCATGTGTAGGAGAGCCATATCCTATTCACGTTACAGAACACGCTGTATGGCCTTGACTGGAGGCTCCCATCTGTCTCCTAACAGCTGTTCAGTAGGTTCCCTTCCCCTAGACGTCTCTGAGCCTCTGGGGGTCCTTGTGATATTGCCATTTAGCTTATTGTGTGCGAAAACGTGCTGCTCAGAGGTAAATCAAATCAACCTAATGCACAAGTCCACAGTCAGTGAGAACTCTAATACTAAGCTGGGACAGCAATTTAATTCTTTCCCTTTTGCATATAATGCTACAACTCTTACGCAAAGAACAATAATAAAATTCCATTTTTAAGCAACTCTATCCGATCTTTTTAATTTCACACCTAAAAACATAGAAGAAAATAACACGACTAAATACGCTGTATAGGTAGCAGCAAGCGATGCATTATCAGCCGTATGTTTTCCTGTGGGCAAACGAGCTCACATAAAGCAGCTCACGAGGGGCTTGATCGTTGGTTCCCAGCACGCAGCAGAATTCTTTACGTAATCAGCAGATCCAGGAAGCGTATCCATATGGAATATTGTGCCAGGTGTGCTTTATAATAGTCAGCCATCGGAACTGGCCACTAGTAGTAAGATGAATACTGGTCACCAGAGAGAAGCTGATGACGATGATTTGAGCATTGTTATGAGAAGAGGCTTTCATCACGGAAAGGCACGGCAACAGATTTCAGCGTTTGAAGAGATCAGGGGTCAATATTTTAGCGTTTAAAATGTGGCGTAAACTACATGTGTTTGAAATTTGGGTATGGGGAGACCTGTCAGGAAATATTTGGCATCGTGAAGACGTACTAAACAGGAACTCTTGAATGGCGTATTAAATAGGAGAACATTGATATTGTATAAGGATTCTTTTGAATGATAGTATCATTGTTTGTGGGCGATGAGCAGGTCGTGTCATAGTAACCACAGAACCTGGGAAGGGATTTGCTCAGTCGATAGCACATCAGATTCGTCATTTGATATTCCCAGGCTAAAGTTCCATCTAGGCCTGCTTTTTCCCTCCAAACCTTCCCTTCTCTCGCGATGAGAAAAGCGGCACCTCGTGGATTTTCTAAGTGGCCATCTCTTGGCATGGCACGGTAAGTCGTAGTCGTGTGAGTGAGAATCATACACTGCGCTCATTAAAGAACACGTTCGATGGACTTGGATAGTTGTTTCTGTCGTTTTCATTAACTCCATTGTCCAAGTGGATCTCCCTTTTCAAGATTTTCTGAGCCCTTGGAGTCTTTGTGACCTGGCCATTTACTTCACTTTCTGCAAAAAAGTGCCACTCAAAGGTAAAAAATTTCAAATAATATAATTCGCACACATCTGAAATTTCAGGTGTGCGGAAGAATTGCTTGATTGACATTATATATATATATCCAGTGTTGCTAATTCACATGTAACAAAATAAGCTAGAAGAAGCAAAAAGTAACACATTGTTATGAGAAAAAAGATAGATTTTTAATGGTTGAGAAATTTTTTTTAGATTGCAACATTCTCTGTGGAACGAAGACTACATTCGAGTTTTGGGCAGTTGAAATCTCTTTATTTGTTAAGACTAAAACACGATTCAACAGTTATATATGATAAAAAGATGGAATAGTGATAAAACTGAAAGTTTCAAAACAAAGTAGTATATTGTGTTCTAGAAACCAAATGATGTCTTCGGCACCTCTTGATTTCTGTACCATCACTCCGACCTCTATTTGACCTCTAACGTGACATCGGATCTGAAAATCCCTCTTATGCCTGAGTTCTACTGCCTGAAATAGCCCTATTCGCTAATTTTTAGATCTCCAGCACCAGTATATCCCCTCCAAAATGTGACATAATTTCTGAGATCTACGTCTCAAAATTCCTCCAGTCACCAATTTTTAGCACTGTAGCCATCGGTAGATCTACATTTGACCTTTGACCTCGAAGAACCCTCCGAATCATAAATTTCATAACGTTTCGGACATTTACAGCCCGAAACACCACCAGACACAAATTTTCGCGTTTCTAGCACTCATAGATCTAGGTTTGCCCTACGTGAATGGGGCGGGGGTAGTTGAGTCGGTAGCGCGCCAGGCTCGTAATCTGTAGTTCCCAGGTTCGAGTCCTAGTGGGTGAGCGTTGAGATTTATCTCCGCAAAATTCCCCGCCCTGCGCACGGTCAGTAGGGGACACCAATGGGCTTGGAAAGACCGCCGTCCGTCGGATGGGACGTTAAGCCGTGGCCCCGTGTGCGGGAGAGCCATACCCTGTGCACGTTAAAGAACACGCTGGATGGCCTTGACGGGAGGCTACCATCTGTCTCCCAACAGCTGTTCCAGTGGGTCCCCTCCCCCAACCTTCTCTGAGCCTTCGGGGTCCATGTGACCAGGCCATTTAGCCCATGGTGTGCAAAAAAGTGCTGCTCAGAGGTAAAACAACCCACCCCAAGCCCTACGTGACTACCATTTGAGCTTGAAGGACATGTAGAAGGTCAAATTTCGTATTTTTCCTCAGATCTAAGACCCAGATTACAGCTAGGTGCAAATTTTCGGAGCTCTACCATTTCTGCATCATAGTAAGAATTTGCGTGATCTCTTGTTACAGCCATCAGTCAATCACTCACAAGCGTCTGATATATTAGATAAGACTAGCTTAAATTATTTTTCTTGCCTTTTCGTTTCTGATTGTAGAGAGGAAATTTTGCCTCCCCTGGTATTTTTAACAAGTGCTACTAAACAAACATGGTTCATTTAAGATAGCATTTACATCTAGGATGGTTTTATTATTTCATTTATACACTGCTCGAAGTGGAATTTGCAACACCAAGAACGAATGGAAGTAGAGATATGTAAATGGCAGGAGGCAGTGCCATAGGAGATATGCAAATGATCAAAGTCCCGCAGTGAATGAACACGTGATACCATCTGAGCCGTGGATAAATACCAGGTGCACACGAGCTTCTATCAGAGCATGACCGATAATGAGGTTGGGTGGATGATGGATGTACAGTCTGCGAAAATGTTTGGAACATGTCTTTGACACGCCGGCCAACCGTTATGCCCAATTGATCTCGAGTGAATTGAGCGAATCGTCGATGTGCGAGAGCTCGAATTGAGCCTTTGAGAGATCGCCACACATATGGGGTGCAATATGAGCACAATGCAAAGGTGCGTCTCACACATCATGGAACTCCAAATGACATGAAGGACAGGTATGGGACCAGCACATCACACCACAGGACGTGAAGATAGCATGCTACGTAGAAGGGCCATGCATGACCATTTCACCACATTGACTGTGCTACAGAATGATTTGTAGACCGTTATGGGTACCCTGGTCTCCACACAATCCATTAGACAGCATGATGCAGGAATGAGGGCGAGAAGTCCAGTCTGACATCTGCCATTGCAGTGACACCACCCGTTATACCGTCTACACAGTGTCGAATGAAGCAACATTGGACTATGGAAAGAAGGAGAGTATTGTTTACAGACGAGTCCCAATTCTGTTTCAGCATGCCAGACAGCTTTTTGTCAGCATGGCGTCGGCGTCGTCAACAACATGAGGAACCCTCTTCCATTCTCTACTATATGGTTACTCACCATGGTACAATAATATGGGATGGCATCACATATGGTGACCGGACACCTCTGCCCCATGTTCCTTGCCTGCTAATGGCGAGACGTTACATCGATGACATTATTAATCCTGTGGCACGACCCTTCCTTACCACCATGCCCCTGGACTGATTTTGCAGCAGGGCAATGCCACTCCACACACTGCATGTGCAACGATGGAGTCTGCAAGGTGTAGACATTCTCCCATAGCCGCCATACTCCACGGACATGTCGCCCATTGATCATGGGTGAGACCTTATGGGTCGCAGGCTCTCTCCGGCGGCGCACCTGGTACAGTTGCGTGCCCAGTTGGATGCAGTTTGGAATGCCCAACCTCAGAACACTCTCAACCATCTGATTGATGGAATGCCGAAATGTCTACAGGCTTGTATAACACCCCACGGTGAGTCTATTATGTTGATGAATGTGCAATAATCGCACGTACGTTGCATTGTCACATTCCGTTATTTGATCATTTGCACATAGCTTCCGTCCTGTCAGTTTCGGGCGTATACATTATTTCCTTCGAGGTGTTGTGATTTCCACTTTGAACAGTGTAGTAGAGAACAATTGTTTAACTGAAGAAGCATAAATTTATCAATTATGCGAAATAAAAAAAAATATATTCTGTCATATAATAAATCTACCGATATAGAAATCCTACCATGAGAAAATTCTTATAGTATTGACTACAAAGTGATTCGTTAATGAATGTAAGGAGGATTTTCATTTTATTAGAAAGTAAAATCTCTTTAGATATAGCAATGTGACATTCAACTTAAAAATAACCTGTTGAATCATCAGTGTCAGTATCTTCAGTGATGGAGAGGAACACATTTTGCTCTGCATCTGGAAATTTAAAGAACATGTCTGAGGTGGTAGCACTTTTGGAAGCTCTAGGTCCGTCCTCCGCTGGATAAGCCTAAAAGATCCCCATGGTACCAATCATATGCGGCGTAATCTGCATATTTCATAATCGCTACAGCATTTATTTTGTTGCTTAATTCCTGATAGAACAGCTAAACATATTTTACCATTTTAGTGCTCATTACATTTCGGGTCTTATTTTTGAATAGGTTCCTTTGACTAAAGATCCATTTCACTTCAGCCTTATTCAATAAAGTGTAAAAAGAATCAGAACCAACTAACAAGTCTTTCAAGTGGATTTAGGCCTGAGGAATCTTGATATAAATTGATCTCATTCCATAGCTGAATGTACTGAGTCTTAGTCCATTTCAACATTGTCAGGTTTGTCCACTGCACATATTGCAAATGCCCTATTCTAATAAATAAATAAATAAATGAACTAAATACCCCCTCAAGCAGCTGCTTGCCACAGAGGTCTGACAGGAGCCTGTCAGTTTATATGCCAAAGTAGAAGGTCTGAGATGATGGCAGGCCCTCAGCAGAAAAACGACACATACAACCATGCCTTACCCGGGGCTCGAACCTAGGTCCCAAACCAGGCTCAAGATCTGGAACCCAGGCAGCCAAGCGTACTAACCACTCGGCCACGGGACACAATAAATAAAATAGACAATGCAGGTTGCGTTAAATATATGTTAAAATGTTTACGTCCATATTTTCATAACTCAGGAGTCTCCAAAGTGAGGGCGCGAAGAAAATTTAATGATTCTAATTTATCATTTTTCTTTTTTAATTTTTAGAAAACGTTTTGAAGATAAATGCAAAAAAAAGCTAATATATTTACATTTTTCGGTCATTTTACGTACGCAAGATTCTGATTAGTTTCATAAAGGTTAAAAGATGCCTGGGATGTCTGTCATAAAGATACCTTTGAATCGCTGTATCACAAGGTGTCAATCCAAGATTTTTAAAAAGACACGAGATGCTTTATTAAAGTACAGTCGCTCAAAAAATATCCGAACACTATGGTTGATTACAGAATTGATAAAAAATATTTGGCAACGATTATTTTTAGAAATTAGTGATGTGACAACCTTCGAGTTCGTGTCGCCTTGATCAACCTGCCCTTTCAGACATGGTTAATGCCTTATGAGATTGGAGGCAGTATTTCACTGGAATCAAACACTGCATGTATAAAAGACAAAGGTGAGATATCGATTAAAGGAATGGACTTACAAAGTTAAGTCATAAAAATTTTAATCGTTATGAAACTGGTTTAAAGAAAAATACTAAAATGAAAGAAAGAAAAAATAGTTTTTAGATTTAAAAGAAAAAAAAAGCAAATTTCAAGACATAAACAAACTTAAAATTTTCCGAGTTACACAACTTGAAAAACGTTAAGTTTGCAACACTGTATATCTCCAATATCGCTGTTTTCTTTTTCTTTATTTAATTTTCAGCCTCAGTTTGCAGACTTCAATCTTATCGATCAGTGGGGAAATTGTATGGATAGACCATCAGGAATAAACTCCGTTAACATCAGACTTTGAAGACTTGTAAGCGATACTTGTTTCGAAATTATCAGGAACCCAACTGATACCTGTCATGATCTTGTGCATGCTGCTACCGTAATCAATATTCACGGTGAACAAATCAGATATTTCGTTCACACTCTGTTTGTTCTATATTCCGTGTAAATCGAATTACATGAAGAACTTTGTTTTAGTGTTTGACTGATACATCGATTTCGCAATTTAATCTCGCAACAGAGAAAGGAACTGAAACAAAGAAAAAACTCCCAAAAACTAAAGCATAAGTATTATGTTTCCTTTCGTCTCCTGGGGTGGGGGTGGCTCAGTCGGTAGCGCGTCAGGCTCGTAATCTGTAGTTCCCAGGTTCGAGTCCCAGCTGGGTCAGCGTTGAGATTTATCTCCTCAAAATTCCACGCCCTGCCCACGGTCAGTAGGGGACACCGATATTCTTGGAAAGGCCGCCGTCCGTCGGATGGGACGTTAAGCCGTGGTCCGTGTGCGGGAGAGCCATACCCTGTGCACGTTAAAGAACACGCTGGATGGCCTTGACGGGAGGCTACCATCTGTCTCCCAACAGCTGTTCCAGTGGGTCCCCTAACCTTCTCTGAGCCTTCGGAGTCCATGTGACCTGGCCATTTTGCCCATGGTGTGCAAAAAAGTGCCTCTCAGAGGTAAAACAACCCAAATCCTTTCGTCTCCAAGGATAACTTTCCAGTCTTTCTGGTCTTTTTAAGTTTGTCGGTAATATTTTATGGCTGTTTTATCAGCTGCTAATTCTTAACATACCTACGCTTCAATAGGTTGTTTCAATTAACCTCAAGTTGAAGAAAATTTATTGTGCTACCCCTATTTCGAAAGATTAAAATGTTTCAATTTACTCTTTTTGCTACTGAAGAATATTTCCTGTTTGAAATGCTACGAGATATCAGTTTTCGTAGTCTATCCTTTCATACGACTGGATCGGAGTAGAAAGTGGTATCTCTAGTTGTAGTGAGCATCATGCAGTGACGTCTGTAATCCAGGTAATATTACGTACTCACAAGAGGTGAGCTGTCTCTTTTTTGAAAATATCTGGTCATTCACTCCTCAACATGGACTGAAAAGGCTCACTTGACAGCATGCCGAGTTAATGTAACGCTTTCCATCCAATCATACATTATACGTAGGCTATAGATTCTTACAGGATGCAACACATTAAATGCTTTGAACTCATTCTGACAACCAATTATCTATTCATTATATTAGATAATGCGATAGATTTGCACAATAATCACGTGATAACTTACGTGAAAGACGCTTATTTGTAATAGAATGTGGTTCGTACAGCATGCCTTCTGACAATTTAATTATAAAAAACCTTTGTCTTTGATTTTCGCTATTTTGTTTCATTATAAGTATTTTTATGTAAGTAAAAAGTTTGCATAGTTTTGAGACCTATGTTTAAATACTATTTTTAGTTTGCTATGTTTTGAGACCTTAGTTAAAAGAAAGTAACCTTTGTCTTGAGTTTTTGTTATTTTGCTTCATTAAAATGCAAATGTCTTACAAATGGTAGCCGTCCAGTGGTCGAGTGGTTAGCGCGTTTGGCTACTGATCTAAGGGGCCTGGGTTCGAGCCCCGGGTAAGGCAAGAATACTTGAATTGTTTTTCTGCTGAGGTCCCGCCATCCTCACAGATCTTCAAGTATGGGGTATAAACTTACAGAGACCTCTGTGGCAAGCAGCTGCTTGAGGTAATATTTATTTATTTTTTTCTTACAAACTACGAAAAGGAATTTTTTTCAAAATTATGCAACTGATACGAATCAAATTTCTTTTTTTTTTTTGAAATCCTTAAGATTTCTAACTCCTTTGGCAGATAATCGGAATATCTCAAAATCACAGCTTTTGAGCAGATAGATATAAGAATACATCGCTTGAAAAGTTTAGAAAAACATTTCTTAGCAGGCTTTTCTTTTCATATAATCTTCTTACTGTAGCTGTTCACTTTATTATTCTCTCGATGGCACACAATGAACGTAGATCTGTATAATTTTCCTTCCCTCAGCGAAAAATCGTCCCTCTTTGCTTTCAAAGTGCAGATATTCTATTCTGTTCAACGTCTCAGTATCTAAATAGTTTACGCCATATTTTGATTTTACTGCCATTTGAAAACATTTTACAACACTTAATTTTGATTAATAGTACACAATAATATTTCTTTTTAGTTTCTGTGTACAAATAATTATTAATTCATTTGTAAAATATTTTTTAAGCTTCATTTGTATGTTACTTTTAACAAGACCCAATTTCAGTCCTGTTTATGGTCTGACATTTCTAAAAAACCACTCCAGTTACAATTAGCATATGATCAATTAATTAAAACGTAAACAATCAAGAAAAAACAAAACATGCCTCAAAAATTTATACGAACTTCTTGGAAGAATATTTTATATATATATATCAATAAAGAAAACGTGTGTTATTTGCAAGATGTGCAGTCCCCCATTTTCATCGCAGTGTCATGCCTATCTTCAGGGGCATAGCTACGGGGGGGGGACGCTCCCCCTGAAAAGTAAAGCGGAGTTGGCAAAATTCGAAGAGACTTTGTAAAATCCAGATGAGTTTTGAAAATTGGAATTTTTGTTTGCAAAATTAAGGGAATTAGAAGATTTAGATAATTTGGAAAAATCTAGGGTAATTGTAAAAATCGAGGCAACTTGGAAAACTCTAAGGCACTTGGCAAAATTCGAATCCACTTGCTGAAATACAGGCGAGTTGTGAATATTGGGATTGATTTTGTGAAATTAATGAGAATTGGCAAAATGGAGACAATTCGGAAAAATCTAGGAGAGTTGGCGAAATCGAGGCAACTTCGCAAAACTAAGGCTGTTGGTAGAATTCGAAGCCACTTAGTAAAATACAGATGAGTTGTGAAAATTGCGATTGGTTTTGTGAAATTTAAAAACATACTAATCATTCAAATTATTATTCTTCGTATTTTGTTATTTTCCGCATTGGAGATTTGGCCAACTCCAAAACTTGGCAAAATCTTTGGCATTTGGTAGAATTCGAAGTGACTTGGTAAAATTCAGGTGAGATGTAAAAATAGGGATTTCTTTCTTGTAAGATCATGGCGATGTTGCAAAATCGAGGCACTCTGGATTTGCCCAGATAATTAAATTTATGTAAAGTATTTATAATTTATGTAAATATTTATAATTTATGTAAATTTTCTTAGTTGGAAAAGTTTTGTTTCTTCCTCCTTCCCCAACTATAGTCCCTTCGCTTCGCCTATGGCTATCTTAATGCTAAATTTCAAATCGTTGGAAAAGGCGAACGAACGCTTTGTCCAATTTAAACACAAATAATTTTACATATATCCTGAAAGACGTGGTGTATAATAAGGAACCCTCCACACTCCAAGAATTTAGCCATGACAACGAAGAGTTCTGTGCATTTATCCCAACAGAAACTTTCACTCATTAGTTCATCGCTTTCAACGGTTTTCACTTTGACATCTTCAACAAATTTTGTAACCAAGCCATTATTTCGAAAAATTGCCGATAAAGTCACTATTACTTATAACTCAAATTGGAGCTTCGAAAAACTTTGTAAAGGCTGTGGACAAAACTGGTAAAGGGTTTTTGCACTTGAAGGAAAATTTTCCAAAACTAAGTGATGCCAAACTCAAAAACGGGATCTTTGTTGATCCTCAGATCAGGAAGCTACTGAATGATACTGTATTTGAATAAAAACTGAATATGAAGAAGCACACTGCATGGAAATCCTTCACGTCTGTGATCCAGGGTTTTGTGGCGAATAACAAAGAGGATATCTACCATCAGCTCACTCAAGATCTTCTCAAAAACTATAAAAATCTTGGCTGCCGAATGTCTTTGAAGATCCATTTTTTGCACTCGCATCCCAACTTCTTTCGCAAGAACTTACGAGCTGTCAGTGATGAGCAAGGGGAAAGATTTAACCAGGATATCGGAATCATGGAGGAGTATGCCAAGGCAGGTGTGACCCAGCAATGATGGGTGACTACTTCTGGTTCTTGCAGAAGGAAGATACCTCAGCATATAAAATACAAAAATGAATTTCTTGTAAGTATAAAAGATCCTTTCCCACGTTTTATTATTTTGCGTTTCAATATTATTTCATTTGTTACTTTATATTCAGTGTTATATAACTATGATGTTTCTAATTTTTTTCACTGTAATTATGTAATTAATTAATAAGTTTTAATTGCAATTTAATTAAATAGTTATAGGGTTGGGTTGTTTTACCTCTGAGCGGCACTTTTTTTGCACACCATGGGCTAAATGGTCAGGTCACATGGACCCGAAGGCTCAGAGAAGGTTGGGGAGGGGACCCACTGGAACAGCTGTTGGGAGACAGATGGTAGCCTCCCGTCAAGGCCATCCAGCGTGTTCTTTAACGTGCACAGGGTTTGGCTCTCCCGCACACGGGGCCACGGCTTAACGTCCCATTCGACGGACGGCTGCCTTTCCAAGCCCATCGGTGTCCCCTACTGACCGTGGGCAGGGCGGGGAATTTTGCGGGGATAAATCTCAACGCTGACCCAGCTGGGACTCGAACCTGCGAACTACAGATTACGAGCCTGGCGCGCTACCGACTGAGCCACCCCCGCCCCTAAACAGTTACATTTATTTTCATTTCCCAAATATGCGTAATCATTGAAATTTGAAATGCATCAATCTGTAATTTGAAAAAACTCTATGTGCTGCAGATTTTTCACAGCCATTTTTGAATTCAGCACCCAAAATTAGTTAAAAACATCTCTTTGATCAATGTTTAAAAAAAAAGTTTCATTTTGTTGTCTAGTGGTAGGTCCTTTGAATCGGCATTATTAATAAGAATTAAAATAATCCTTTGTTCACTAAAGATTTACAAATATGAACTGCAGGTGCAGATCTTTATTTCAATGAAATCACGGGTCTTCATACACTGCTCTAACAAAATATTAAGAGCATTTCTGTTATGTTTTTCTGCTGAGGTCCTGCCATCCTCTCAGACCTTCTACTATGGCATATAAACTGACAGGCTCCTGTCAGACCTCTGTGGCAAGCAGCTGCTTGAGGGGGTATTTTTTTTTTATTTAATGGTTATCTACATCGAAGCTCTATAATTTCTAAAATATGCCTTTAATCGGAAAATGTGACTGATTATAAATTATAGATCGTAATCAAATCTATTGAGATCTCGATTTTCAAGGATATTCGTTAAGTATTTAAAGAGTTAAGGGTACTGCAATATTTCACAACATTAATGCGTCAAAAGAATTTACCTCAGATATTAATTAAAACAAATAATAAGTATTATTTCAAGACATTTAATAAAATAAGCATACATTTGAAAAGTCTGCTTAATGATTATTTCGGTATTAAGCAATTAGGAATGATTTTTACAAAAAAATGGTAATTTGTTGTTAAATACAGTATTCCATCGTTGATAACTCTTTTAATACTAAACGAATAGTGTTGAAAATAGAAATTTCAACAGATTGATGGCAGCATGGGAGTTAATGAGAATTAATACAGTATGAATGGAATTATTTGCGGTGAAATTTAAAGAACTTTCCTGGAAGTAAAATATGTTATTGTATTCGATATTGCTTAGTTAAAAATAACAGCCCTCGAGCAGCTGCTTTCCACAGAAGTCTGACAGGAGCTGTCAGTTTAATACGTCATAGAGAAGGTCTATGAGGAAGTCCAGACTTCAGCAGAAGGACACTCCATGCCTTACAAATCCATGCCGGGGCTCGAACAGATGTCCCTTTGATCAGTAACCAAGCGCACTTACCATTCGGCCACATCCTGACCCACAGAACTGTATACGCCACTTTTACGGAAGACAATTCAGTTCTACAAAGCATGGAGTCGCAGATTTATAATGGTGGCAATTGAAATCGCTAATTCGCTCACACAAAGTGAAGATGTCTTAGTAATGAAATTATATGCAAACTTCAGTCCAAGCAACTTACCTAAACCACGTTTTATTAATTAATTTCAGAAAATTATCCCTCACAGTAACTAGTCTCTGTTTATTTTTGGTTCTCCGTTACGCAAAGGTTAGACTGCAAGTAAACAACTGCCATCATTTCTTAAATATAGCAACTACTATTAGGTTGAAAAATAGCTCTCAAATAATGCACGCCATCTGTTCAGCTGCTTTGAATCCAAAGTAGTTTGCATATGATGTTATTTGAAACACCAGCCACGTTGCCTAAACTTCGGCCCGTTGGAATCTTGAATAAATTATTTCAAATTCCTTCTCGCCTTCAGCACGTATCATATTACACGGCACTAAAATTGTAAATTTCCTCTTCGAATCAGCTGTTCCGAAAGAAGACCATGGAACAGTACAAAAATATGATCCTCTGCGCACTAAACATTTGCATCGAATAAGAAAAAACAAAGAGATTCAGGCTGTTATTACTTGTGAGTTGGGAGAAATATATCACGCGCTACTGATTACAGACTCGTGCTCCCGAGGATAACCACGCTGCACGAGCAATAACATTTCACGGTAACCTTGTTGCTGAGTTACTCTGAAACTTATTATAAATCGATTGTTGCAAGTATTTGAAATTCTCTTTTAATGCAGGTCGATCCAGAAGGAGAAGATTAGGCGATTTTCTGCCACTAAGTCGCAGACATCGCTAATGCACAATGTTGTCATTAAGCAATATTTATCTTATTTCAGCATCCATCGGGATTGGAAACCAACTTTGGAAATTCGAAGAGAAGATAAATGGTCTGAACGTATTTTTAAATCACATTTATTCAAATGAATGCATTTAAATAGCCATCTAGAGAAAAGGTAAAAAAAAAAGGGAAAAAAAAACTGTACTGAAAAATGACGAAATATTCTCCAGCGATGTTGACTAGAATTCATATTGACTGGAAAATTGCAAGCGAAAATAAAACGCAGTGTGAACTGAATACCAAGAGTGTAGTATGGACCAAAAGTCCTTTCTGTCTTTCAGTACGAACTGTGAAAGAAAATAAAGATATACATCATTGAGTAGTTTAACATCTGATATATGGGAAATCGTTGTTCAGTTGCTTTTTTTGTGCATACTATGGGCTAAATGACCAGTTGTCCTGGAACCCAAGTGTTCAGAGAAGGTAGACGGATCTATTGAACGGTTGTTAGGAGACAGATGGTAGTCTACAGTCAAGGGCATCCAGCCTGTTCTTTAACGAACAAAGGTATGGCTCTCTTATAGAGGAAACCACGGCTTAGCGTCCCATTCCAATAGACGGTGGCCAAAGCGGGATTCGAACCTGGTAACTGCAGATTACGAGTCTAGCGCGCTACTGATTGAGACACTCTCACTTCCATTCTTTTGGGTAAAAAGAAATAGAGGAGACAAAATTTTTTGAGTGATAAGGCTGTGGAGGTTTTTAATGAAAGAAAGAAGTGCAGGAATAATATGAATCAAAAGCCTATTAATCCTAACCGTACAGAGAGCTTAATAATCAGATCTGTGTAAGGGCCTTTAGCTTGTTAGCTTGGCTGACAAAGCAAATGAAGCAGCTATGCAGCAGAACACTAGAGAATTGTACCAGATAGTTAAAGTTTTGTGTGGAAAGAAACAGACAGGTACGCAGAGGGATTGAAGGATAAACAAAGTTATTGAAGGTGAGGATTCTGTCGTGACAAGGTACGCTCACCATTTCAGAGATGTTCTAAGCAATGCGGTTAGTTCTTCTCTCATTGTATTTAATGAGAATATGTGCATTACTTGGTTTAATGTTGGCCCTATATCAGAATCGGAATTCACTTTAATTATTGAGCAGCGGGTAAGATATGGATGTTTGTGTCGTTTTTCTGCTGAGGTCTCGCCTTCCTCACAGACCTACTAAGGCGTATAAATTGACAGATTCCTGTCAGATCTCTGTAGCAAGCAGTTACTTGAGGGGGTATTTGTTTATTTTTTCTTAATTTATCTCTAGAATGAAACATCATAAATTCCCAGGGGTCGATGAAGTCACCACTAACATTTGTGGTGTCAGGTAGCTGAGCGTAATTTTGAATATTTTTTGTGATAATGGTGTTCTTAAGGATTTCACTGGAGTTATTATTGTCCCTATTTAAAAAAAAAAAAATGTTGATAGCTGTTCTTCTGAAAATATATATGGTAACCAGTCTACTTTCTGTGCCGGGTAGAGTTTTTTGCATTATTGTGCCTAATAGATTTAATAATTTGGCTGACGGATAATTCGTGATTAACAGCGTGATTTCAGAAGTGGTAGGGGAAGTATTGATAAGATAATTTCACTGAGGCAATTTTTTGATAAATGTTTAGAGTGTCAGAATCTTTTGGTTACTAAAGGGCCTTTCCAAACGTTTTGACATGCATCTGCAGTACAAAACCCATTTCACTTAACCTCAACAAAACTTTTACTTTCCTTCAAAGTACTCTCCTCCAGCATCTCTGAAAAGTTTCAGCCGTCTACGCCAATTCTGGAAAGGTTGGTGCGGTACCTACGTAATGGGAATGCCTGCGAATTTCCGCGAATTTCCGTGTTAGCAAGCGCGCACATGAGGACACGCGGTAAGCTAACCTACGCTAATGGTAGGCATATAGCGATCTGGTCGAAGTCTTATGATAAATCCGAGGACAAGTCGAGAGAAAGAAAGAATCAGACAGATGGCTAATCAAGTACAATAAACTAGAATCTTTCTCAGAGGTACAAACGTAAAAACGAATCTTTAAATACTAGACGAATGTTGTTGAAAATCGAGATTTAAATAAATAAAATTATAATCTTAAATTTATAGTAAAATTCCCATTCACATAACACAGAAATTCTCTAATATTTTGTTAGGGCAGTGTTACTCAGTTCCGTATATTGTACAGGTTTCTGCGATTACAAAATATTATTTATTCAAAAGTGATCAGAGAATTTTTTTTTCCAAGTACTCATGTCATCGTTACGTTGCCGACAAATTGATGTAGTCATCGTTACGTTGCCGCCATATTAATGCAGCCACCTGTCTTGCAGATCCATTTTGGAATAGATTCGATACAAACTGAGTTTCGCTTCTGCAAAACATCACACAATACTGCATCATAGTTCAGATTTCTAATTAAAAAAGCAGAAAGTAGACAGAATAGTAAATAATTATTTACGAACAAATTCGTATCAGAATCTATTTTTGAAGCAAGCGGTAAACAACGTAATAACCTACACTGCTACGAAGCAAGTAACAAGCAAAACAGCGGATCGCCAGCGCCAAATAGTACGGCCAAGCGGACGAAAATGTAATTAGCGCTGCTGCCGCTTCACGTCTTGAAATCGGCAGGCATTCCCATTACGTAGGCATCGGTTGGTGGTACTCCTGTTGGAAAATACTTCAAAACTCTGAATGAATACATTTTGCAAGGTCTTGCATCCTTGAAATAGGCTTCCCAACAAGTTCCTTTTTAGTTTTTGGAAACAACCAAAAAATCGTATGGTGTAATATCGGGTGAACATGTAGGATGTGGCAGCTGTTTTATTTTTTTCTTCTCCAGATAGGCAGTAACTTTGCCTGGTTTTGTAAGCACTTGGTTTTGTGAGAATCCTTAATATGCCCGTTGCTGGACGCTGCTCCTTCATCTCCTTAAACATTTTCGGCAAAAAAATGTTAGAGTATTAATGGTCATTTATAGTCATTTTTTTCACGTAAGATATCCACAGCTACCACTCCTTGAGCGTTGAAAAACATTATGAACATCCTTTTCCCTGAGCGAAAATCTCATCGGAGGATTTGAGGACGCGGTTCATCTTCCGCAACCCAAACGTAGTTGTCGATATTTCGAGGAGTTGTATAATAATAAAACCATGTGTCAGCAACTGTGACAATACCAGTTAATCGTTTGGAATCACTAGGTTCAAACATTGCCAGCATCTCTTTGCACCAGTCGACTCTAGCTCTTTTTTTTCTGCTCTGTCAGTTTGTGGGGCACCCATTTGGCACAGATCTTTCGGAACTTTAAATGTTGATGAATAATTGTTTCCACACTGCCAATCGATACACTGATATCTACATTTAATACCTGAATGGTGATGTGTGTGTTTTCCTTAATCAGTTCACAAACAGCAGCGATAGTTCTCTCGTTCACGGCCTCATTCGGTCTTCCTGCACGAGGGAGGTTTTCGAAGCTCTGCCATCCTCCTCTGAATTTGCTCATCCATTCCGTAACAGTGCCATATTAGTAGGTATGATCCTCATATACTTATGATAAATCTCCATGAATATTTTTCACGTCGTCCCAAGCTGCATCCTTGTGAAAATGTAAAATCCTTCAGCGTCTTTAGTAGGCTCCATAGCAACAATGCACAGATTTCCCAGACCGAATTTTACGCACCACCAGGGAAGAAAGAGAACTGATGATACGGCCTTTGTTTTTAACACGTAATGACAAGTTTAGACAAGCTTTCAAACCAGTCATAGCTCTTTAACTTCAGAGGAATGAGTGCAAATCTACAGACAAATGTCAAGAACTTTTTTAACAACCTCTGTAGCTTTATAGATTTTAAAAAGACTTTTGACTCTGTTGACCGTCATAGTTTGTGGTTGATCGTGAAATCGTATACCAAACAAGTTGGTTAGCACAATGAAAACTCTCTATAATAACACTGAGTCATGTGTAACAGTTGGTAAGGCTGTTAGCAATTGGTTTAGCAATTGCATTGCATTGCATTCTTGACAAAAGTTGCATGTTGTCTCCTTTTCTCTTTAATTTCGGCATTGATTATGTTATGTGAAATTCACTGCAAGGAGAAGAATTTGGGCTTAAATGATCTAGAGATCTGAAAATTTCTGATTTAGATTATGCGCCCTGTTGGCAAATGATGTTGATGAGATGTTCTCTAATTAGAGCTGTTGATGAGAATGGCAGTACAGTAGTTTTGGTGATAAACAGAGAGAAAGCTAAAGTGATGAAAACTGGTCATGTAGGTTGTGGTTCAATTAATCTGAATAGTTGAATCCTTGAGTAAGTGTCTCAGCTTAATTATCTTGGGAGCTATGTAACAAATATTGGTGATGTGTAGCATGAGTTAAATGGGATAGGGATTGCTGCTGGGACTTTTAAGAATCTATAAAGAATGTAGAGAAATAGGTGTATACAACTAAAGACTGAAATTAGGCTGTATAATAGTTTGGTTCTTTCCAGAGTTAGTTATGGTGTGAAACAAGGACCCTTTGTAAACAAGATAATAGAAAACTTGTTTGACTTTGTAAGTAATGATAAGATTAGAAGGATTAAAATATGCTACCTCATTTGAGCAGCATATTTTGCAAAGAGAGACTGTTGGTTTGTCCATGTTGCCCGTATTAATAGCTGCATATTAGAGTATAGGAATACGAACAGTGCGCCTAAAGGCCTCAGGAAAGGGAAACATAGGATACAATTGCAATGTCAAACAGGACCTTACTAGAATTGGCCTACAGTGGCCAAATGCAGCAGATGTGGCTCGGGAAAGATGTGTTTATAGAACGAAAATGCAGAATCTGGTGTGTCCTCCGTAGCTCATGGCTCCATGCGGATTTTGTATGTGTATATCTCATATTTTTGCTTTTAGGTTTGTCACCTAATCTGGAAAAGAATGTTCTTTATGTGTAAAAGTGCATAATAATATTCGAAATGTTATTCTATACAAAGATGTTAAGGAATTAATAATAATAATTTTTTTAAGTTTAAAATGACTCTCCTGAACTAATGAACTGCTGCCCTATCAAATTACTAGAGATTTTCAATGGAAATCTAACTTCGAAGTTCTGTAACTTATAAAACATGCATATAATGGAAAATATGACATAAAATAAGGTCGTAATTCTTTTTATTTAAATCTCGATTTTGAACAATATTCGTTCAGCATTTAAAGAGTTTGTGATAGAATATTTCACAACAGTAATACGCGTTATAAGAAAATACCTCAGAAATTAAAACTTAATAAGTATTGTCTCAAACCATATACTAAAATAGATAAACTTTTCAAAAGTTTGCATAATGATTATTTCAATACTAGGCAATTTTTAAAAGGTTTTTATAAATCATATAAATACTGAATATAAACTCTTTAAATGCTGAAATAATATTATTGAAAATCTAGACTTAAATAGATTTGACTGTGATCTTTAATTTATATTTCCATTAAAACTACATTTTATAAGTTATAGACCTTCGAAATTAGATTCCGATTGGCGTAACATTGAAATTTTCTAATATTTGGTGTAAAAACTATTTAAAAAATAATAATTTATATTTGTAATATATCATGATTGATTATTCTTCAATAAAATATTTAAAAATCGAATAATCGTTATTTATTCTATTAAGCGATGAACAAAATAATAAAATCAATTTAAACTTATTCAAATACTCTTCAGGTAAATCAGCAGCTTTTTTAAGCTCAGCCTCTCAGACCCTAACTGAATCAATATCATTTTGAAGGTGGTGCATGGGAGTAAAAACATTCTCTCTTAATTATTGCGTGTAAAATTTACATAAAGTTCTGTTTAATATTATTAATTAATCATTTTCAGGTAGCAAAAATATTCCTTTTTTATTGATGTTGTACAAAGAATAGAAGCAAGTTGAAATACGTAAGTCTTCTATGAGAATATTAATACTCTTCTAAAGATATTGTTTTCTAAATCAGAGTAGAAGTAAATTTCAGTTTCTAAGCCGCGATGTATTAGAGTTCACATTCCACTTTCCATACTTCTAACCTGTCCATGAGTTGCGATGAATACAGAATGAGGGAGACTTTCAGGCTAAAAAAAGAACTCGAATTGGATGCCAGGAGATGCAGAACAGCCATCGCGCTTGCATTAGTATTCTGTATGTTGGGGATTGATTCCTCAACACAAAATATAAGAGGTAAGCATTGTTCTATTAAATCCGAATCGATCGCTACCTTGAGGTTACGATATGAAGCTCTTTGCCACTCTTAGTGAAGCATTGTCTCATTACGCCAAACAGCTCGATTCTCTGAAATTGCTAAGTTTATTAATGAAACTTCGCTCGCCGTGATGAAGATAAGACGCTTCATCCTCTATTATAAGGGTGTCAAAACAGGGAATTTCCGGAGTTGTCTGCTCAGGAATTTCATTCATCGTAGAAATATTGTTGTTCTCTTCATTTCAACTACCTTTCTAACAGCTATGACTTATGAATGCAATTATGAATGCTCATTCTCAAAGCAACTGGTGATCTGATTCCTACAAATATACTCATTTAGATCAAATACCAGTGATTTCTTTATTTGCATTCACATCCACAATTCACGAATTATTAAATTTTGAAATTGGGTAACATTAAATGATTATATGTCTCCATCGTAATTAAGGCCACCACTGATAGCAAATCTTTATTTTCTTGACAGTTTCCTTCTTATATTGCATTTCGCAGTTTCCTTTGTACACACAGAAATTTACATCAGAATTTTTGTGAGACTCTAGGTTTATATCAAACTAGCAGATTTTCGCGCTTTTATCTTTCTAAAACATATACGTAGTAAATGTCATTCCCTTATATCAACTTCCATTTGACATACAACTCATTATGATCATCCCCCTTAAAATTTCATCCCAGTTTCTGAA
This sequence comes from Ryuthela nishihirai, assembly GCA_038380435.1. Lineage (NCBI taxonomy): Eukaryota > Metazoa > Arthropoda > Arachnida > Araneae > Heptathelidae > Ryuthela > Ryuthela nishihirai. The sequence continues at coordinate 14,747,321 of JAWZYU010000001.1, read as the reverse complement.
GGGCAAAAAGAAGGGGAGATAAATTAAGGCATCCCATGATGATCAGAAGCTTCTACGAATTTCCTCATACTGGGAGAAGAATTTTTGGGAGCCAAACCATATGTTTCTTTAAATTATTACAAGATGTATACTGAATTTGGTGTTTCTACTTCTTAACGATTAATAGATATTGTTCCCGCTATTTTATGCATGCGGGAGATCTTTTTCGAGTGGGGGGGGGGGGGTGGAGCGGGAAACCTTCATTTACGATGAGACGTAGCTGTATACCGAATTCGGTGATTTTAGTTTTTATCTGGGTCAGGGGTTGGCGCAATCAGTAGAGCGCCTGTCTTGTAATCCTCAAGTTCCCAAGTTTGAGTCAGTAAAGTGCCCGTGTTGATAATTTTCTTCTCTAATCTTCTCTAATCGGCGAAAAAGGAGACAGTATTGGCATTAGAAGCCCCCATCCGTCGGATGGGAGGTAAAATCGTGGCGGGAGAGGCACACACAGGATGGCTTTGACTGGAGGTTCCATCTGTTTCCTAATAGCTGTCCAGTGGGTACTATTACCCCAGCCTTCTCTGAGCAATCGTGGTCCTTATGACCTGTTATTTAGCCCATAGTTTTGCCTCAAAAAGTGTTATTCAAAGGTAAAACAATCCAACCCAAACCTCCACCGTTTTCACGTGGGAATCATTTTTAAGGAGTGAGCAAACATTGATTTTTCTTTAACTTACGACGAGAGGAAACTTTTTTATTGAATCCGTTGATCGTAGTTCTTTTTATCTTCCCATGTATGTATGGGGAGATACCTCTAAGCGGCATTTTTGCATACAAAAGGGCTACATTTTTCTAACGGATTAGAGAATGTTGGGGTGAGGGAACCCACTTAACAGCTATTAGGGGACAGATGGTAGACTCTTGTCAAAGTCATCCAACTGGTGGAGATTTCGGGGGAGAAGAAAGATTGGGAGCCAAATCTTTACGTTGCGTTAAATTCGGAGTAAACTGTATACATAATTTAGTGGTCCTAGCTCTTATAGTTTAGGAGTTCTCAATAAGCAAACAGGCAGGCAAACTCTGTCTAAACAAAAAAAAATATGTGATAGATATAGTGAAATAGTAAAAAGTTTAAATTAATAGGTAATCATATTCTTGTTTGATAATTTTTATACTTTTGCCTTTGAAACTTGCCAATAGCCGAGTTGTTCATATGTTTGAGAAGAAATTAAAGACTTGGGTTCGAATCCTTGTTAAAAGTGAGATAAGTGTGTTGGATTTGTGCGAGGGCACACATGGTGCGTTGGTGTTTAGCGCGATATAGATGGATAAGCTTTCTTTTGTTAAGGTTATGCGTAACGTGTCAAATTCCCTAAACGATGTTTCCTACATCGTTATTAACTTTAAGAAATATTTAATCCACATTGCTGTAACTTGTAAAGTCCCTGAAAATTAACAGTTCTTTCAGAATAATTAGATGGGAGAATTAAAAATTAATATCGATATCTAACATTGTGAATAATGTTTGACAATTTCCTGTTACCAATCAAACTGATGCATGTTTTGATTCCAAATCAGACTTTGTGCTAAACAATTAAAATAAAATCATTAAAGTGTTTTTTACCTTTTTATCTTATTAATAACACTTAAAAGTATTATTCATCCCTTTTAAACCTTCAGGAATATAAATCCAAAGAAGCAGATGAGAAAATGTAAATATACAACCACCAAAATCACTTGCATTAATCATTATCAACAAAATATCCGAGCAATATACTGTTGCACCTGTTATGCCAAAAAATTGAAATGCAACCCAGAAATATGACCAGATATCGACCACGTGTAAAGATGTGTCATCCTTACACATGGTTGGCGAAATGAGAAAGATGTCGCCATCCGAAAATCTGAAACTTGCATGACAAACGGTGCGCGCACGAGATTCGAACGGCTGTCACCAGCAACTGTCATAGGGCTCTCAACTCCGAGCTATGTATACTACCGACGGCAAAATAATAAAAAGAAAGTGAGTTTTGGAAAAGGAAATCCTAGAGTATGATAGTGTGGAAGTGTCGATTTCCTGCATCCCATACTGTGAGGGGTAAGCAAATGCACAGTTCCCGCTATGACAGGAATCAATGGGCATCGGATTACGGCTTTGGTGATGGTAAACTGCTGAGACGTGACCTCAGAACCCATTGGTTGGATTGGAAGAATCGCGGTTGACACTATTGCCATATCTTCTGAAGTATATATCGACCTCTTTCGAAGATGAAATTTATCTTGGTTAGAATTTCCTTCGACTTTTTAAACTGAAAGAAAGTTTCTTTCGAAATTTGCTGCAAAACTATATCTGCTTTCGTTTATTACTGACTCTTGGCTTTCAAATTTCGCAGCTGACTTTTTTTTTATCCTTTTTTTAAAAAAACGAGTTAATGTTTTTACTTTATGGTCAGCCCGTCTGTACAGTCGTTCAAAAATGTATCCGAACACTATGGTTGATTACAGAATTCAGAAAAAATATCTGACAACGATTTTTTTTTAGAAATTAGTGACCTGGCAACCTTCGTATCACGTGACACGAAGTTTGCCAGATCACTAATTTCTAAAAAAAAATCGTTGCCAGATATTTTTCTCAATTCTGTAATCGACCATAGTGTCGGATACTTTTTTGAGCGATTGTACACATCGAACATCGTTTTTATGTTAGCGATAAATTAAAAATTATTTTAGTGTTGGATAAATATCGATGAAATATTACGATTCGCACATTCCGAATCTCTCAAAGCTACAATTTGTGATACTTTTATGGTACTCTTAAGGTAGAGATCTGAAAACAAAAGAATGCAGATGTTCAAGATGTATTCCACTGTAGCAGCAATCTGCCACCTTTTCTCACAGGAGTGTGAGAGAAGCAACTTTTTAAATGTAAAGAAAATAATCAAATACTTTTTATGTTGTAAAATTACTAATAAAATTATTATTACTACTATTTGCATCTTCCTAATCATCTATTAGTTCGAATTATGGGCGGGGGTGGCTCAGACGGTAGGGCGCCAGGCTCGTAATCTGTAGTTCCCAGGTTCGAGTCCCAGCTGGGTCAGCGTTGAGATATATCTCCGCAAAATTCCCCGCCCTGCCCACGGTCAGTAGGGGACACCGATGGGCTTGGAAAGGTCGCCGTCCGTCGGATGGGACGTTAAGCCGTGGTCCCGTGTGCGGGAGAGCCATACACTGTGCACGTTAAAGAACGCGCTGGATGGCCTGACGGGAGGCTACCATCTGTCTCCCAACAGCTGTTCCAGTGGGTCCCCTCCCCCAACCTTCTCTGAGCCTTCGGGGTCCATGTGACCTGGCCATTTAGCCCATGGTGTGCAAAAAAGTGCCGCTCAGAGGTAAAACAACCCAAAAAAAGTTCGAATTAGAACTTTTAAAGTATTCAAAAATCGGCAAACGAAAAACTTCATGCTCTTTGAAAACAAAATTCTCATATTCCCCAGAGGCGGTATGCATTTTTTAAATTCTTGTTTCTATTCTGAACCGTATGTTTGAGTAAAATATATTTAATTCTTTAACTATTTTATTCTTAACTTTAATTTCTTAAAAGTTTTACTTTAATTAACAAATACGATTATGTTTCACTTTTTGTTGCTTTCGTTATATTTTTATGGAGAGCACAGAACAATTGTAAAACAAATATGTGTAAATAAAATTTATTTTATGCATTGATGCAAGTAACTACCTCGAAAAATGGCACAATAAATTTTACTTGCTGGTTTACTTGCGCATGAAGCTGAAGCAATAAGCAACAATATGACAAATGAAGGCTTGCTATAAGGGAATGACATTTATTATATATTTTAGGGAGTTTAAGACCCGATAAAAGCGGATAAATCTGCTAGTTTGATATAAACCTAGAGTCTCACAAAAATTATGATGCTATAATTCTGTGTACAAAGATAACTGTGAAATGCAATATAAGAGGGAAACTGTCAAGAAAATAAAGACTTTGAAAATAAAGATATCAGTGGTGACCTTAGTTATAATGGAGACATTTAGTCATTTAATGTTACACAATTTCAAAATTTGCTAATTCTGAATTGTGGATGTGAATGGAAATGAAGCAATCACTGGTATTTGATCTAAATGAGTATATTTGTAGGGGAATAGCGTCAAACCCTCCCCCCCCCCTCCATTTCCAACCCTGATCTCATAAGAATTTCATATTACTGTCAAGATGCATGACCAATGTTAAAGGTGGGAATGAAATTTAAATGACTATAACTCAGAAGGTTTTTTTTTTTTTTTTTTTTTTTTGGGGGGGGGGGGGCGGTGGCTTAGACGGTAGCGCGTCAGGCTCGTAATCTGCAATTCCCAGGTTCGAGTCCCAGCTGGGAAAGCGTTGAGATTTATCTCCGCCAAACTACCCGTTCTGCCCACGATCAGTAGGGGATACCGATGGGCTTGGAAAGGCCACCGTCCGTCGGATGGGACGTTAAGCCGTGACCCCGTGTGTTGGAGAGCCATAATCCTATGCACGTTGAAGAACACGTTGGATGGCCTTGACGGGACGCTACCATTCTATCTTCCAACAGCCGTACCAGTGGGTCCCCTCCTCCAATCTTCTCTGAGCCTTCGGAGTCCTTGTGACCTGGCAATTTAGCCCATTTTGTGCAAAAAAAGTGCCGCTCAGAGGTAAAACAACCAACTCAGAAATTTTATACTCAATATATTTTTTTTGGTAAAGATTATGCAGAAATTATAGACCATCTGATGAAAAGATTTCAAAAAACAAACAAAAAACGAGATAATAGTTTCACTTTGTCGTCTGTCTGTGTCCGTCTGCAGACATCGAACATTTTTTGTTTACGTAGATAAATTAGAAATTATTTTTGTGCTTGTTAGGTTTTGATGAAATAATACGATCTGCACTTTCCGAATCTTCCAAAATCTAAAACTGCGCCCTCTAATGGTGGACAAATTCGAAAATTCCGAACGAATTTCAAACGTAATAAGTTTACAAATTCGTTGGAAATGAAATTTCCAACGAATTTGCAAACTATTTTAGGTTGGTTGGTTGGTTATTTAGGTTTTTATGGCGCATTCAAACTATTGTATGTATTGTAATAATTATATATACCTGTGATGTAATTATGCTAGAAATTTGAAATTTTGCTGATGGAATGCGAAAGTCGCGAAATTTTCATCGGCAACAAGAGTTGACTCCTTACCCCGAGGAAGTTGGTGGGAAACGCAACGTTTTTATTTTAAAAGGCTGTTTGGGTTGGATGGCATTAATCAAATATTACGATTTGTACTTTCCGAATATCCTAATAGTTGTAACTGCGCCTTCTGTTATTGGACAAAATCTAAAATTCCAAAATTGTTAACCAATATTACAAGTCATCTATTTATGCTAGAAATATGAAATTTTGGTGGTGGAATGTGAAGATCATTGACAGCCTGACGCCCAGGGTGGGTAAAAATGCAATTGTTTTGTTTCAAGAGATAATTGGAAAATATTTTTAGTGGGATTGCATAGCATTGATTTAGGTGTTTAAATTTTGGATAGTTTTTTGTAGTTGGATGAAATATTGCAATTCTCATTTTTCCAATACTTCAGTAGTTTTACTTTATATCGTTAGAGATCACTAAATATGGATCACTTTTTAACACTGTTAACTTTTAACGGTCACGGTTAAACCTTTAACGAATTTATCGAATGTTTCATGTGATCTGTTTATGGTAGAAATTTGAAATTTCAGTATTAGAGCGTCAAGACAAAAGAGGCGCTCTCTGTCTCGTAGTTAGCGCTGATAGCAACATTCTGACCACTTTTTTACAGAGGTGTGTGGAAAAAGCAACTTTTCAAATTTAACAAATAAAAGATAAATATTTTTATGTTGCATAATTACTAATAAAATACTAATTTGCATTTTTCCCATCATCTATTAGCTCGAAATAAAACTTTGAAGGAGCGATAAAGTGGCAATTAAAAACTTCATTGAATTTGAAACCGAGATTCCCATATGCTCCAGAGGCGTTATGTGTTCTTCTACTTTTAGTTTAGAATCAACTTTGCCATATACAGCAGATTAGTGAGTAAAATGTAGGAAATTCCAGTGAAATAAATATTTTGCAAACAAGTAAATCAGAATTTTGTATCGCTAACCTTATTGCATTGCGTGCAGACGCACCTTTTGAACCTCGCAAGTTCCACCCTGTTCATACTCCTTAACTGAAAGGCGTAATCACGAAAACAAAGCAAAGAATGTCTTCCTCTGATACTGCCAAAGATCCGACAATAACCGTAAAAGCAGCTCAAGAACCATACAGCGTTGAAGGTATAATAATATTAAATTCACGCCCAACTACGAGACAGAGAGCGTCTCTTTTGTAGCCACTGCTGATAGAGATAATAGAAGCTAAACGACATCGACTGTTGCCTTTCGAATCATTAATCAAAGAGCGTCCCATTACAGAGTTGAGAATGAATGAGGCGATGTATGGCATTTAAATAATCATCATATCCGCCGCAAAGTAAATGGTTCCGATTATGAAACAGCAATGATGTCCAGGATATCCTGCCTCGCGATGGCACCTCTTCGTCCTATACAGATGACGACAGCCAATTAAATGATTCAAAATTAATGGGATAAGCAGCGATTAAATAGAGAGGAGTCACCAATTAGGAGGTTTTCAGGATGCAAATGAAAGCGACAGTTCATGTGAAAGGAATATGAAGAGTATAAACGAAGCCATTCAAGTAACCTTTTACTAGAAGCGAAAATGAAATGTCGTTTGCTATTCGTGCTGAAAAAGAATTAGGAATTGGTCAATAATAAATTCACATATTACCTGTTGACATTTAATTTAAGATATAATTTTGTGCAATAAATGATTTGCTGATGAGTGATATTCGAACCCATGCTTCCTAATTACAGGTCAAGTGCAAGCAACTGGGATGCGTAAGTTCGAATCCCACTCATTGGCAAATCATTTTTCCACATAATTAAGAATCGGTCATCTTATTATTTTCAAATTCATTTGCATTTAACCTGTACACTTTGCTTTTTATAATGCATAAGCTGCCCATTATTTCGTAATTTTTGATTGGATATAATACGTGAAAATAAGCACAATTAATGCATTTAATTATGATAACTTTGATCGTTGATAATTTTGGCAGTGATAAAAAATAACTATCGGAATGTTTACGGATTTTTCCAAATAAAATCCTTATCGTTTGACCACTTCGTGCCCATTTTTCATGTAATTAAACAGTTTTTCCTTGAATCACAGATGTTTGTAATCTGCAAAGTCCCAGGTTCGAATCCCAGTGAATCCGCGTAATCTATCCCGCTTAATCCCCAGCCTGCACTCGGTTAGAAAGAGGACACTGATGGACTTGGAAAGGTCCCCGTCCGTCGGATGGGACGTTAAATCGTAGTTACATGTACAGGAGAGCCATACCCTGTGCACGTTAAAGAAGATGCTGGATGGTCTTCACGGAAGGCTTCCATCTATTTCCTGACAGCTCTCCAGTGAGTTCTCTTCTCCCAACCTTCTCTGAGTTTTTAGAATACTGGCGATCTAACCATTTGTAATCTGCAAGGTCCCAGGTTCGAGTTCCAGTGAATTCACTTAATCTATCTCGGCTTAATCCCCACCCTGCCCTCGGTAAGAAAGAAGACACCGATGGGCTGGGAAAGGTGTGTGCAAAATAGTGCCGCTCAGAGGTAAAACTACCCAAAGGAATAGCATTCGTAGTAAAATTATATTCCAGCAAAACAATTACCTTTCCGTTTTCGTAATTATTGCTTGGTCGCCCAAAAAGAAATCCTTTTGATTTGTTAGAGGACTAAAGGATAAAATAAACAAATCTCAGCAGTAAAGAATCACAGAATGTGTCCCCTAAACATGTAACTCCTAAAATAATAGGCAGTTGGTTGTGCCGTGAGTGGGATTCGAACCCACGTCTCCTGGAAACATGCCAGTTATGCTAACCACTGCATCATTATCGGCTAACGTTTTTCCTTCATTCTGGTTTTTCGAGATCTGACTGAGATCGCAATATGGCCGTCGCAATTTCAGCTCTCTTTACGATGACGTAAAATTTACAATTATAAAGATTTCTCTTGACGTATGTCGTTTCGCTGAGTCAAAAGAATACGAAATTTCGAATCGTTCACGTTAGTGTTAAACTAAAATACATTCGTCTCTGGCGAACATGGAATGATCGTTTTCAAAAAACGTTATATATATATATATTGTTTTCCAACTTTTTCACCCTCTAACAGTGAAATTCGTACTTATATATGATAGAGAATGCAAATATTAAAATTTTATTTCTAGCAATTAAACACAAAAAGGATGTTTCGATGAACTTTCAAACCGAAAAGTTGAGTTTTCACACTATCCTGAGAGTAAGGTATCAAATCATTAAAAATATAAGCAATGTAAAATATTATCCCTCAAACAGCTGCTTATGAGAAGATAGGTCTTACAGAACCTATCAGTATTGTACGTCATGGAAAAGGACTATAAGGAAGGCGAAGTAGAGAGACAACTCATGGAATCCGTGGCTTATTCAGGGCTTGAATCCAAGTCCCTTTTGTCAGCAGCCAATCTCACTAAACATCCTGCACTTGCTCCCAATGTAAAACTCATGACTTTCCCACTTTACCACTAAATTTTCGAATTTCTAGCATAAATCGATCATTTATAATATTCTTTTAAAGTTTTGGCATTTCCCAAAAAATTCCACCGTTAGAGAGGCATTATGAAAGCTAATGGGGGTGATCGAAAAGGAGAATCGCAATATTTTTTCGATACTTTTCCCACCCCAAAAAATTTTAATGGGTCTCTAAAAGCAAACAAAGTTGAATACCTGCAGACTGACAGATGGACAGACAGACTAACGGACAGACAAACAGACGGCAAAATGAAAGCACTAGTTCGTTTTTCTAAAATGACTTAAAAACGACAGATATAGCGAGGTCATTGCTGTTCATTACTAAACAAAACAATTCTAAATGCATGGAAATTTATATGAACTCACAAATGAGCAAAGTATATTAATATCCCACAATTCCACCAGACTGAAATTATATCCAGTTTTAAGCACAGTGAATCTCCTTGTGCCAACAATCTAGTGAGCTGCAGAAATCATTTTTAGGATAAAAATATGCACTCAGTTGCAGAATTCCAGAAAATGCAGAAATTTAAAGTAAAACAGATCCCCGAAAATGCACGACTGTTTGAGTCATTACCCGCCTATGGTTATATCATAGACGGGTAATGAACTCAAATTTCTAGAGTGGAGCTTTCCAGTTGATGGTTTCGAAGTTTAAAACCTTAGCGCCGACTATTCTTCCATTCAATACGTGCCATTTCCATATGTGCGAATATAATTATTCCATTATTAGTAGAATTTGCCGATGTACTTACGAAGGACTGACAACTGAAACTATAGTCTTTATTATAGTACGCCACACAATAGCTTCTTATTTTATGGTTCTATGTTTATAATAACACAAAAAATATTCATAAATTAATATGTAACATCACATTACTTTCTAAATTCTTAATGCTAGGTCTACGCTTCAAAAGTCTAATCATGGCAAATGGTAATTACATGTTTAAGATAAAAATTTAATTTTCTATATTTCGGCTCTCTTTTAGGTGACCATGGGTTAACCTACAGTCTGATGCGGTCTTTCAGTAGTTAGAAGGTTGAACATCTCTATTCTAGAGAATACTGGGTATTCTTAATCTCATTTTCAAGCAATATAGAAATTGTGGCCTTCAAAGTTTCATTCAAGAATACGCAACATTTGTCATTTATATTGCTTAAAGAGAAAATCGCAACACCAAGAAAATATGGAAGTAGAGATATGCAAATCGCAGGAGGTAATTGGCCATCGGATATGTGCGAATGATCAAAATTCCGCAGCGAATGGACATGTGACACCCAGCCGAGCCGTGGATAAATACAGGGAGCCAACGAGCTCGTATCACAGCACGAAGTGAGGTTGGAGTGCATGCTGTGAAAATGTTCGGAACCTGCCTTGGGCATGCCGGAAGAACCCTTATGCAAAATTGACACCCTCTGAGAGAGAGAGAGCGAATCGACGATGTGTGAGAACTCCGATTGAGTTGGGTTGGGTTGGGTTGTTTTACCTCTGAGCGGCACTTTTTTGCACACCATGGGCTAAATGGCCAGGTCACATGGACCCCGAAGGCTCAGAGAAGGTTGGGGGAGGGGACCCACTGGAACAGCTGTTGGGAGACAGATGGTAGCCTAACGTCAAGGCCATCCAGCGTGTTCTTTAACGTGCACAGGGTATGGTTCTCCCGCACACGGGGCAACGGCTTAACGTCCCATCCGACGGACGGCGGCCTTTCCAAGCCCATCGGTGTCCCCTACTCACCATGGGCAGGGCGGGGAATTTTGCGGAGATAAATCTCAACGCTGACCCAGCTGGGACTCGAACCTGGGAACTACAGATTACGAGCCTGGCACGCTACCGACTGAGCCACCCCCGCCCCTCCGATTGAGCCTTCCAGAGATCGCAGCACACATGGGGCACAATGTGAGCACAGTGCATCGGTGCATCTCATGCAACATCATGGAGCACCAATAATGACCGGAAATAGATCCACTATATGTATGCCCACTCGTTTATAATATTTGAGGTTATATTTCCTGGGCTTTCAAACAGATTTTTTATGCATTGCTTAACATTGCCCTGTCAGCTACTTTTCAACTGAACCAGGAGCTATCACCTAGTTCTGAAAACCAATTCCCTCCTCCCCGGCACCTGATTAACGTTGGAGGAACCCAAATGCTCTTTACAATATTTCATCACGGTGATGAACATTTAAGGTTTATTATATTTTAAGGATTGCGAAAATAGAATATACACCTCTAAGAAATCATTTCAAAATAACCAAATTTATCTAAGAAAAGATAAGCAAAGATAATGTCACGGTGACATTATCTTTGCCTATCATTATATTATATCAAAGTACTTTTAGTATTTTACATTGTCCACAATGTAAAATATTAAAAGTACTTTATTAATTACTTAAAATATCATTTATTGTACAGATGCTATTGCTAATTACTTAAAATGTAAATGAATTATGAAGATGCTATTCCCCATTGTTTATAATGCCAATTAATTGTAAATGTGCATTTCATTTATTAAGTGAATGCTAATAGAAGAGAATAATAAAGAGAAGAAAAAATTCTGCAATTTTATATTGAAATTATGCATTCAATCATAAATATTATATGTAAGAACATTTTGTAATTAAGTAATTAAAGTATCACAGGAAAATGTCTTGTAGACAAGAAACACTTGAAATAATGAGCAGAAAAAATTGGTTGCCCTGAGTGGGATTCAAACCCAAGTCTCCCAGAAGCATGCCAGGCGTCATAAACCACTAGAGGTTCAAGGTTTTTTTTTGCAATTAAGATTAATGTACGGTTAATGAAAGTTAATGAACTGCGCATGTATAATGCGACATTAGCCTGTAATATTTTCATTAATAAATGAATTTGGAAAATATTTTACAAAGAAAGCTATAGCGAATATTTGCATAGGTTTACATATCACACACAGGCAGAAAAGAAGACGGAAAAGCAATTTTTTTGAAAATGAAAATGCCCCTTAAATGTGTTCGGAAACGAACCGACAACCTTTCAAAGAGAAGTAAAAAACAAATTAAGCCTCTGAACTAAATGGTGCCTATGAAGCCGGATCTAAGAAAACATAAAGGGATGGGGGGGGGGGGGATTTAAAGCCTAAAGACCAGGAGGCAGGGTCTCTATTGCTGTAACTTTTCACATTCGTTTTAGAGGTTTTTAAAATAATTATCATAGAAATTCCTAAAATGTTCCCAAGTTTCATAATTTTTGCCTCCATTGCCTTGCTAACATTCTCAAGCGGGAGGAATGTGTTAATAAGAGTACTCCCCCCTAGATCTGGTTGCCTATATTCGTAGCTTTAAATTATACTTTTATCATTTTATCATAACCTAAATATGTAATATTTTCTTGTGATATAATCGTATTAAATTTGTTTCGCAATGTAGTAATGGTGAGTTCTTACGTGAAAAATTAAAAGATTTCAAAGAATAAAACTGACAGTGATTCTTTTTCTCTTCTATTTTAAAGCCCTACAGCATCGTCACACAGAGTAGCTTCTTGTCTTCGGCAGAAATGAAAATTTCGGATTAATTCTTGGTTTTCAATCGGTTATACTTTCAAAGATGAACCCCATCCAACCAAATGATGCGAATTTGCTGCTTCTTTAAACTGAGAGAAGATCGAAAAATCATCTCGCGGCTGCTAAAGCTGTTCTTCAGAATTCATCTTACAACAATATATCGCCATTTTGTTTTTAAAAATGTGTTCTATCTTCGTAACTCTTCAAGTCAAATGATTTTTAAAATTTGATCTCACTGATATCGATGAAATTGCATAAAGTACTACGACTTTTATACAACATTCAGCATGCAAATATAAATTAACCATGATACGCAATATGTGATGAATATTGCGTGTTATGATTCCTAGCACTTTTGTTCTCCTTGATAATAATGGACATTATAAATAGTAGAATAATGGGATTTCTACTAGTTCTTTCTTCTAGGGAAATGAACCAAATCTAGAAAATTGAGGAAAATCATTGATTTCCAACATAAAAAGATAAAAAGCATAGGAAAATTAAAAAAAAAGACTAAAATTTTGAAAAATGGACCATTCACTATTTTTGACTGTCACAAAATCAAGGGAATGGTCTTGTCATCTTCTCCAATGATTATTTCCCATTCACCTTCAGCTTCATTAGATATTACACTGAAGTGCCAACTTTGATTAGGTTTTAGGTCAATTAGGTTTCAAATGTGATTACGTCAATTAGGGTTGCTATCCCTAACTGAATTAGGGATAGCAACCTATTCCTAATTCAGTTAGCTGTTTACATGCTGCAATCATGCATTAGCCAACCTGGACCTGTGAGATTAACAGTTGTCTTGCTGGTACACACCATCTAACCATCTAGTAAGCCATGCACATATCGTAGTGAACGTGCAACCATGCAGTAGCTAACCTGGATCTGTGAGATGAACAATTGATCTCTATGTTGCGATCTTGTGCAACCACGGCAATTCCCGGTTCCGCCTGACAGCACTACCTGGTTTAAGAAAAGCCATGACTATCTAGAGCCGGGGGCAAGGAATACGCCCTATAGGCGCACCTCAACCCCGGCCTCACATGGCAGCAGTCCTATAGAAGGAAAGCTGACCACCGGAAGAAACCTAACTTTAATCTATTCCCCGGTTTGCAAATGTGCAAGGATATAGAAGATCCAAGCTCGATCGGCACCCGGGGTGGAGACTCTTAGTAAGACCCAGACTTTTTGGACAGCTCGTGCCTACTAGGCAGGAGGAACCTTTCGACCGAGCCGTCGAACTGACCACCCAAGGTCCCTGAGGTGAGGTCTCCGACGCCGTCACCACCCGACCGGCAATCAAGCCGGCCAGCAGCGTCTTCAACCTCGGTTGGCCTTGGCCATGTCCAACCGGTACCCTAATCCGGCTGGCACAGCCTTCAGCCGGGTTGCTGGGCCCTAGGCCCCCCCACCACGACAAGGTGGTCCCCTATTGGGGGTGTGTTAGATGAACAGTTGTCTTGCTGGTAGACACCATCTAACCGTCTAGTAACACCATCTAGTAACGTGTTGGACTCCCTCTGGCCCTGATAACGGCCGCCACACGACGATGCAAGGACTACACAAGCTTACATAAATGTTCCACAGGTATGGCGACCCATGCATCCTCCAGAGCTGTCCACAATTCTCTCAAGGTCGTCGCTGATAGGACACGGGGCCCGAATGCTCTGCTTGACGGTATCCAAAAGATTTTCGATGAGATTTACATATGCGCTTCTAGGTGGCCAATTCATTATTTCAAAGTCAGCAGAATGCTCCTGCAACATACAGTAGCCAACCTGGACCTGTGAGATGAACAGTTGTCTTGCTGGTAGACGCCATCTTAATTGGGATGCATGATGGCCCTAAATGGATGTAAATGGTCACCCATGAGTTCTACGTACCGGGATGCATTTAGAGTCGTCGGTACACGTACAAAAGGTCCAACAGACGTCCAATTGAAGACACCCCAGGCCATCATTGAGCCACCACCAGCTTGTACAGTTCCGACCTGACATGCAGGATTCACGACTTCTGGGGTTGGCGCCATACCCTCAGTCTTCCATCGACGTGATGAACTTTAAATCAGGATTCATCACTCCAGGCTATGAGCTGCCAATTTTTGATCGTCCAGTTTCGATGTTCTTTAGCCCAGGCAAGGCATTGAGCCCGGTGTCATGTCGTTAGAAATGGGATTCTCCTAAATCGGCAGCTCCCGAAGTCGAGACGATGAAGTGAGCGTTGCACGGTCCATGCATTGACTTTCTGGCTGAAACCCACGTTCAGATTGGAGGTGATTTCAGATAATGTCTGGCCCCTATCGGTCCGTACGATGTGGGTCAGACGGCGAAGCCCACCATCATTCAAGGCTGGTTGTCCTTTGCAATTTATCTCGGTGCTTGTTTTTTTGCTGGGATTTTCATATTTCCGGAACACTCTTGAAACTGTCGTACGAGAAAAATCCAAGTTCGTTGACAATTTCGAACATCGAGTGTCCCCTCCGTCGGTTACCTACGATCTGCCCTCTGACAAATGCATCTAAATCGTACGCCTTTCTCATTAAACTTCCCACGACGAATGATTGAGGAAGTCAAAGCTGACAGCTATATATGACCAGAGTTTCAGCCACGCATGCGCGCAAATGCGGGACATGAAAAACTGAATTTGGATAACGTCTCTTATCCCTAATTCAATGGCACTTCAGTGTATTATGTTTAGGAAGGTAAGCAATTTGTTTTTGCAATCATTTCTTCTAACTCTTCCATTTCTGCTAAAATTTTGAAATAACTGTACTTCCTCACAAATAATACACTTCTTCATATTTATCAAATAAAAATATTTTATGAACAGATACAGAGAAATTTCGAAAATCAAAGAAAATCGTTGATTTTAAGTATAAAAATCATAGGAAAAATTAAAGAAAAAAACCACAAAGAAATTAAAAAATGACCCATTTACCACGTTTTTGAAGATAAAAAGATTTGAAAACAACCACAATAAATTGAACAATATGAGCTGAATTACCTTTTCCACAATCTTTCGGTTACTTTATAAACTAATTTCAAATCTGATATTTCATTTATTGTTTTAATTTCTTTATCAGTGATATTCTTACTGAATCTGTCAGGAAGAAATACTTGAAATTCATCTCATCAGAATCCATTAAAACAACTGTAATCTTATTACCATTATTTTAAATATATTTTTTATTTTGAAGATGGAACAATTTAGAGGAAATATTTAAATTACAATAAGCAATATAATCATCTAAAATTTCTAATCATCTATCATGATTCTATATCAATTCAATCATGATTTTTTCACCCTATTAACAATTATATCAATTCTATTCATGATGTTTTTCTTTACTAATTAATCGACGTAGCTATTTCAGATATTTAGCGACGATCTTAAGAACATCAAGAATTATGTGGTCAAAATCTTTACTAAGAGATAATAGATCTCCACATAACTTAGATATATTATATTTTTCTCCACCTCCATCTCTAACATATAGAACTCTAATATCTCCAAGCAAATCCATTTATATAGAATAGTTTTTTTAAATGTAATTTTTATAAAACATGCATCTATACATTGAACAACCATATCCTAAACTTTTTACGCATTTAGGTATATTTAGATTTACTGAAAGAATATCTGATTGATCAAGAATTTCTTTTTCCATTCCATTATATCCAAATTTACCATAATTTTGCTCACATAAGTTTTTTATATAGCTTTTAACTTCATCATTACTTCTCCATAGAGATTTATTATCTGAAAATGTTTTAAATTTTTAACCATGACCATCGCTAGTACATTTGTAAACAATTATTTTTCTCTCTCACTTAATCTATAATGAGGTTCAAAAACCTGAATTTTTTCACCTATTGGTAAATGAAAATACCTTCAACTAATCTCTCTAATGATTGTTTTATCAGGAAGAATGAATACTTGAAAATTAAGAATCAATGTAACACCCTTCCATTTATATTTGAAATACATTTTAAATTGAAGATTAAAAATTGAAGATTTTAAAGATATGTGTAAAGCCTCCCTTCTGGAAGATTCAAAGGAAGATTGAAAAATAATATTGAATAGGAAGATTGAAAAAGGAGATTAAACTGTTTTGTAATAACCTAATGCTAGAGTGTGAATACCATCTTCCATTATATGTCGTTTATCATCCTTGTGACACAGAGCATTCTTTTCCATTTCAACTGAGTTATCTCATGTTTCAGCTTCTGATTAGATTCATGGTTCTATAGTGTGCAGTCGTATTGAACAAACAATCCTTATAATCATCAAACGATATTCTATTTGTAACCACACATTTCTTAATATCTTTCGATTTCTTGATTCCTTATTATCAATACATCTTTGTGCTCAAACCTACAAACTCATCATTCCCTTCCCATTACTCTCATCTTTCATTTTACCTAATACTTTCTTCTTTACTCTAGGTGTACGTATTCATTACTTTCTTTGTAATCTGAAGTATCAAAATGATCAATCATTCCTTTCATATCTTCATAAACATCATCAGTTTTGATATCATAGATATATTAATCAATATCTTGATACATCAGTTTTATATAATTTTCATACCTTGTTTCATTACATTATAACGAAAATCATACATCAAATGCTTCGATAAATCGAAGATGCTCATACCAACATAAATAGGCTGATTGAAATATATTTTCGTTTTATTCATAGGTATAGCTGTTTGGTTTTCGGAAAATACCGTTCTGCCCTTGAAATTTTGTTTAGCAATCAGTTTCTCAACTTTCTTAGCATCACAACACAGTTTTATATCAACTCGTTTCTTTATATTCTCCATAGTTTTAACAAATATTGAGTTGTTCATCAATTTATAGAAGCCTTTCTCAAATTCATTTGTTGCCTCGGTTCTCATTTCAGCACTCAAATCTATATATTTCTTAAACCAATCAGATTACTTAAATTCTAATACTTTATGTATCTTTTCCAATTTTGATTCCATCTTTAAATATTTTTTGAGAGTTTTATAATGAACTACATAATTTTGTTTATCTTATAAGATGGTGTGTAATTTTGATTGTTTAGAACCCTCTGCACTCTATTTTCTGGGGGCTAGTGGTAAATCTGAATGATAATTGTGTAGTTTCTTAGGATACTTCAAATCAACTTCTAATACATATCCAGTGTCAGAATCATCAGGTATCTGTGTAACGTCTATATTCGTATCAGACCATTTGATTTCATCGTACGGTAGATACTGACTCATAGCCCAACCATAGAGATTATTTGCATCTAAATAGCTTTTACTCTTATCATAATCTGTCATGATTTTATTATTTGTTTTTCCATGCCTGTTACAGCTTTGAGATATTTCATCTCTAAGAGATTTTCTAAGATTATTTCTCCTCTTTGAGATATTTCTAAGATTATTTCTCCTCTTTGAGATATTTCTAATATGAGTATCATATCATAATCATTTATCAGTTGTAATTGTATATCTGTTATCTTTAGCATCGCATCCCATGTTAGAGCTGGAGACGTATAATACCAAGCTGCATCTAATTTATATGTTTTCATATATACATCTCTAAAATTTTCAAAAATATATGCTAATATTAATATATCTGATTTAATGTTTAAATCTGAGTGCTAACCCATATTTCTAATCTTGAAAGCTTTCCATACATTTTGAGTATGTTTATAATCATCATCTGATATATCACATTCATTCAATTTGTTATAGAAATTCTCTTTGGATGGTAATTTTTTTCTTTGCATTTAACCCATGAATGCATATAATCATAGGGATATACACCTTTCCTGATCACTAAATCCAACAGATGCTTGGGAATGAACTTGGCGGTTTTTCCGATGCTGTTCTTTCTTTAAATTACTTGATAATTTATCTATACTATTTGCCATAAACCTAAATTAATCTATAAATCTTAATTTCATATTTTCAATTTTCTTACCAAATGATATATATTTCTCTTCGTTATTTGGAATCAGGTCAATTTCTTCTTTATCATAACCGAGTTCTTTGATAAACAAATGAGAGTCGTACCCTGATAAATTATGAATGAAAACTGGTATGAATATAGGATTCTGATAACATAAGGTTATAAGGGACATGAGCTGGGCCTCTGTATTTTACCTCTTAAATGATCATGATCTCTTACTTTTTTTACCATTCATGTTTGCTGGATTTTCACCATATTTTTTTTATAATTGTCCCAATTATGATATCCTTCCCACAATACGACTGATATCACTCTCTTGAAATTGTTATTCATCTTCTTCAGTCATATTCATTGGCTTAATATTTCTATATAGCTTTTCAATTTCCTTAATTTCTTTTTTAACATAGATACAAACACATTAAGAGCATTAGGACCTCCTGTATACAACTGGCTTTTTGTAATCTTCATGAACATATTTTATAAAATAACTGAACCTCATTGGTTCACGTTTTTGATATTTCATCATATAAGATCTAGATGGATGTGGTTGACATGTATGCATTTTTCTCGTTAAACGTTCAAAATCTACACATATAAAAAAATGATACTTTAATGAACTATGATTATTTTTAAAGTAAATTTATTCCCCTTTTCTTGGCACTTTAATCTTAACAGCCTTTTTAATTTTACAATCAACTTCATGATTGTTTAATTTATCTACTAAATAGAAGTATGTTAAGCGTCTTTCACATGAATTTATTCTAGTTTTTTGGCTTATTATTTCGGCTTTTATTAACCTTGCCATATCCTTAATCTAACAATAATGAAGGTTTTATTATTCTTAATAAATAACAGATTAACATGTTTATCTAATTTATTTTCAGTTATCTGTAAGGAATAAGAAATATAAATCTCATCATAACTATAGACATTAACTGATATATTGTTCTGTGTTTCAAAACTTTTAATATCATGAAGAGCAATCTCCTTGTAATCTTATTCACATTCATAAGGTTTATATTTTGATAACCTATCCACGTGATCTTTTGCTGGATGGAGAGGATATTATTGACTACATAAAACATTTCTGATCTTCTTTCTTCATATTTAATACAGCTTTCTTGGCTTTGATTTTCAGTGGTAGATTTATATATGATTATCCTCTCAAGGATATATATTTATTGATTCTTAGTTCCAAATTATATATTTTACTTAAGACCCATCCTGGACATCTAGCATCAAATTCTTCCATCTCTCTTAACAGTTTATCAATAGAATTATCATTGTATAAGTATCTAAATGAGTTAATTTCATTATAATTTCATTCTGAGATTTAAATGAGAAGTTCTAATATCCATCACCTCTCTTATATTCACAGAACAGTTTGAAATTTACTCTCAGTTTCATAATCCTTAATATCTCAGCAAGCTTTCTAATTACCATATCTATCACATCTTCTAAAAATGCTGTAGATTCGATATGATTAGTAAAGTTATTAATCGAATATGTTTTCAATCTAGATTCATATGCAGTCTCAGTTTCTTGAATACCTTCATTATTATATAAAGCATTTTTATGTTTTTCGATTTCAATATGACCCTTTTCATAGACTTCTTTGTAATGTTGACCACAGATGTCATCATTTTCTGCTCTGGACCCGGTTTCCTTGTTTTAGAGGATATGTCACTACTAGAATGATATATTTTTCTAAAATTTTGCATCTGAACCTCATCAATGATATGATTAATGAGGTCAGCTTTCTTTAACTTGAATAACCATCAAATCGACTTCCGACGTCTCTTCTTCAGTATAAAAATTCAATCATTAAAGTGAACCATTTTCATTAAATTCATCATACACTCTAAGAGCAAACTAGCGAGAGCTAAAAGCAGAAATCTGAAACTATGTAGAATCAGTTTTGTTTTTTTTCAATCTTATTTTAGTTTAACACCAGTTTTATTTGTGTTGCAAAACAATGGTAAAGCGTAAATGTCAACTTGGGAAAATATGCGGGACTATTAAGCTGCGAGATTGATGCTACCACGGTTCATATAGCGTGATTTAACTATTTTTCTTCATCATACAGAAAGGTTTTAAAGCTAAATATCACAGCATGACTGAAAAATAACTTCGTCGGAAAAAATGCGGCTTTTAGCAATTATCGATTCAATGAGCACGTAATTTTCATCGTTTACTTGTCCCTAAAAAACAACAGTCCTGCGCTAAGAATTACTTTTTCCGGAATATTTTTTATGAGCTGTGCGAAAGGATATTGAGAACCTCATGCTGCCACCTCGGCCACTAGGGGAACATCATATGACGTTAGATATCACAGATGTAGTGATCATTAAATCTGACCACTCTTTAAGTGTTAGGAGTTAGGTTAGGACCCGATTCGTGGCTTCTCTGTGCTACATGTAGTATTCAAACGAAAAATAGGGCTTGTGTTAAAAAAAAGGATGAGTGTAAAAAAAGTCTATATTAGTTAACTGTTATTTAGAAATTTGGCGGACAATAAGTGTAATCGAAGGAAAACACTGGAACATTGAGTGACTGTAATTCACTTTTTAAATGCTTTTAGATAAATAGGTTTCAAAGTTAAAAAATGAAATAAAATATTACTCTCAGCCTAAATTCCATCTTGAAAGTAAAACACTTATTTAAAACTGTAAAATAGTGTATTAAGATAAGAATTTCTTTGTCAGAAATGGCTCAGTTGAGAGCAAGCCAGGTTAGTAATCTAGTGTTGCCAGTTCGAGTTGCAACATGGACATTTATTGGCGCTAATTCTCACTCTGCCTTTGAATTTATAATATCGGCAACAGCGGAAGCATTATATCTATCATCAAACCAGAAAAAAACCCATAAAAATTGCTAAACTATTACAAGTATACATAAAAATCTAATGAAGGCAATGATAAAATAAATGTAATGTAATCAATAACCTTTAATAACGTACATTAAAAGATTAAGCAAAATAGATTAAGTATAATAAAAACATGAGTTTTTATTAAAACAATAGCCTTGCATGATCTTTTACAGTGAAAGAAAAAGACCTAGAGCATCGCTAGGAAACATCTAAAAATGGTTCCAGTATTCTAATATATCAGTAGGACTTTACGAGGGCCGAAAAGGGCACGTGGTTTCTGTGCATACTATTAAAGTTGTCAATAAGTTGAGCCAGAAGTAATTGTCATTAATGAAAAGACCCTGTTGCTGTGGGTTCGTTTTCCTGAAGTGGTTAGAGCAGAATTAAGTTTCCCTGAGTCACCCAAAACTCGTTCTAATATCGTTCTTAAAAATTAAGTTGAAACTAGAAAATTACAGGTATAGCAAAATTTGATATCTAAAAATAAACCTGTATTTCGTCTCCGCTTTTTTACCTATTACGATCTACGTTTAGCCTACCTAGTTGAACACTTGTGGCAAATTATTCTTTTCTATGGGAATGTCGCTCCCCCTTCCACCTCATGCATAAAGACACACGTAAAGCGGATTTTGTTCTTTGCTATTTTTGTCTGTGGTTTGATTTGAGAATTCATATCATGTGGATTGTTCCACGTCGGCCATGTAAGCTATGAGTTACTGGTTATATTTCGGTAATTTTGACAATTATCACAAAGCGAAAACCCTACCACTCCTTTTTATCTTTTATGTCACAGAATTAAAGTTGAGAAATTATTTATAAAATATATTTTAAATGAATAACGATATTGGCAGTATATATATATATTTCAAATATGCTCATGCATGTGTATAAAAATTTTGTGCATAACTCACAACTTATTCTTGTTCAGAGGCAAACAAAAATTACTAAATAATAAGAGTTTCAGATTTATTACAAAAATCTTATATGTATTTATATACAAGGTAGGGAATGTAATACGGAAAGCAGCTTTCCTAACAAATAGGTGTCCACATTTCCATCTAGAGCAGAATGAATGTGAAATTTGGGAATTTTATATTTCTGAAAATAGCTTTCTTTGATTTCAAACCAAAGATTATTGATGGTATTTTTAACAAATGGATCAAACTCTGCATACATTCATGAGTGAATGCAGAAAAAAATATTCCTCTACTATAAAAAAAAGACATTATAGTAAGTTGTCAGATTTTGTGTGAAAATAATTTTAGAGACAAAAAAGGACTTAAGTAGTAATATTTTATTTTTGGTCAGAAGTTTGTCTCAAACGAGGCTTATACATCAGAAAAACGGAAAAGCTTTTCACATCTAATATTCTTTTGTCAGAAGTTGTTACAGGTAGTGCACGGTGCACATTTACATAACGGAATACTGCAAAATATAATTCGCCCTAAAGAAATTTCATCGTAGGTTGAACTTTGTTATAAAATAAAAGGGAAATATCCCTCCTGAGACGAAAAATGATACGATAGAAAAATACATTTTAATGTTTATATTGCAGAAAGCATTCGCCGCTGCGTTATTTTCGACGTCAAATAAACCTTTGGCATTTCGGAAACTTCGAAGTTCCTCTCGAAGAAGAAAAATATTTTTCTTCCTCTACGAAAAGAAAACTGTTCAGCAAGAGAGAAAGGAAGTAAGAAGGAAAACGAAGGACCAGTCAAGAAGGGTAAAATTCGTTATTTTCTTGTTGCCCGCCCTGTATAAATAAGTCGAGAGTGCTTTTGTTTTACCTTCCGCAGGGTCTTCGCTATATGTTGCCCGAATTTCCTATTTATTTCCCATTGTTTCGTAACCGGACGATGAGCGTGTCGTAAACCGTCCGAGGCTCTAAATGGAGCATTGTGTCAAATATCCACCTGCATCGGTGCCGAAGGGAGATGCGACACGCGGGTCACAAATTGAGAGTTGGCTGCCTCTAGCATTCGCAGCTTCACTAACTCTCTCTGACGACGGAAGTATTTTACAATGATAACAACTGCGTTGCCCTGCGCTCGTCAAGTGCGATAGCAGGCTAGGCGCGTTCTTTACGTGGTATTACCATGGCAACAGGCATCTGCAGCTCGCGACTCTGTCAGCCAGCGCACCTGCTGAGGAACGCGAAGTTCCTTGGGGACTAGTTGCGTCGATGGAGGAGAGGAGATGCGAGTGAGGAAAACAGCCAAACATAAACGCTGATTTCTAATCGTTTTAACAAATAAACGAACATTGGTGCACTCCACATTTTGATGTTGACATTTTAATCTCTTTGAAAAATCATGTCTCTCGCCATGTTCTAAGTTTAACTCTTGTGTCTGAGCCCATTCAAATTAATTCAAAAACAACAGGATATAAAAAATTAAAAGAATCGTATCTTCTTCTTATCATCAGTGGAGGAGAATATCCATCTGAGTTTAGATATTTGTTCTGGTTTTTAATGTAATTAGTAACAATCTGTGCACTATCTTGATTTGTTGTAATATTGATAAATGTAATATTTTAATGCTTAAAACATAACAGTGTAGCAAATTACCAAGCAATTTCGTTTGTTAATAAGAACAGCAAAATAAGTATATTACATGACAATATTGCTCAAATATCAACGCACTGAAAGTAATGATTAAATCGAGGCTTGACGATCTTACTAGGATATGATTGTTCGGCTAATGTCTGTATTTAATAAATAAACTGAAACTCGGGGTTTTTGAAGAATATCATCCATTAATAATTTAGTTATTTAAAGTAAGTTTGAATGCAACTGCATGAAGTGACAACGTACCTAAAACGAAGAATATTTTCCCTATGATGAAGTTACACATAGAGCGATCACTTAAATCACCCACACGTTACATCTAATCATCTTCATACATGGTCGTAAATCTCATTTCTACTCCTAACACGTCTAAAATATCCCATATGGTAAACTTACCAAGCTCTTTGGGTGCTCAGCAGCAGCATGACGGACATCAAAAGCAGCATCCTCACGCAGAGTCTGGTCGTCATGGCAACCACAGCGTGCAACAGTCTCGCCCTAGGGTGCTCGTACATGGCTGAAAGAGAAAGGCAGTGTAAGAGGAGGCCTTATCAATACCTTGTTTGCAACGTGATATAGCTCGAGTTTGGACAGCGCGCGCCATTGGATTTGCTACTTCGTTGAGTATTGCGGCTTGCAGTCGGAAAGAGGCTCGTGGCATCCCTTGGCGACGGACTCTCACTCACTCTAGTCACGTTCCTTGATAAACAGAAATGCCTATTTTAGTACCCGCTTATTCGACGCAGGGTGAAGCTGAGAAGCTAAAAAAGAAGATCGGATGGCATCTTAAAGCGTTTCCTTGAAATTGTATGGCAGTCTCACTGGTTGTATCAAATGATTCTTTGACGATGTACACATGTTGTGGAGAAGATTTTGCGCTTCAGCTTCCTTAGGGCATCATCAAAATGATGAGGCGATTTTAAAATCTTTCTCACAAGGACAGTTTTCATCATCTGATTTCCATTTCAATCGTAGAATGTGGATCCGATTTTCTTTTTTGTAACATCTTTCGTATTGGGAAATGTTCGAAAATATGATTTTTGAAAGAACCATCTGTTTATACTTAAGAAATATAAGGAATGCGATGGTTATTTTCTCTAAACATTATGCTTTTTAGGTATGAAGACCATAATGTTTAAACCATTAATAATTATATTATGTTAATGATTAATTAAAGGCATTTTGATATTTATTATTATAGGAATTTAGTATTTAAGACATGACAATCAATATTAGCGATGCAATCTTTGCCACAAAATCATTGCAGTCACGTGCTGTGATTATAGGATGATTGTTAAGGTATGACAATATTCACTGAAGTTGTTCAATAATTCGGAGAATAGTTCAATTTTCGAGCAAAGGTTTTATGCGATTGGAAGAGTAGTGTGAAGAGTGCACAGAATTTATGTATCAATTAATACTTATGGAAAGTAAAGTTGTCCGAATTTTTCGACTATAATGAAAAAACTGAAATTAATGTACAACTACTTAAGAGTAAAAATGCAGAAAAGAAAATTGCAGGCGAAATTTTTGAAACATCTAAATATCCCGGTTTTTTATGATAATATACAGTAAGTTCCAGATTTTCGGAATAACATGGTCACTGTAAATTATCAGAGGAAATGGCCAGTAGACATGGGAGTCATGAAATAGTTAGCTGAAAAAATTTTAGTTTTCCCGTGGGTGAAATGCATTGAACCAGGAGCAGGATACGTTTGAAGCATTCAACAAATGTACTCGCGACAAAAATAATTTTTTTCGGCTAACTATTTCAGAGTTCACTGTATTTACGCTTTTCTTTTTCAATTAATGTAAACAATTTTTAGAATAACGTGGTTTACACAAAACAGTCGGTGTTGTTGAATAGTGTCATAGTTGAGTGTTGTCAGCAAAGATACAGTCGCTCAAAAAATATTCGAACACTACGGTTGATTACAGAATTCAGAAAAAATGTCTGGAAACGATTTTTTTAGAAAGTAGTAATCTGGCAACCTTCGTGTCACGTGACACGAAGGTTGCAGATCACTAATTTCTACAAAAATCGTTGTCAGATATTTTTTCTGAATTCTGTAATCAACCGTAGTGTTCGGATATTTTTTTGAGCGACTGTACGAACTTTACCCCAAGTACCGCACGTGCAGGCTCCGAATTAGCCTAACCACGAGAAAAGTCACACCTCTCCAACACGCTCTTGGCGACAGTTACAACAGTTTGGGATATAAGCCCTCAGTATCACTATGCAATCTGTACGCGACGCGCTTAGAGTTAGCGAATTGTTATTCCTTCCATCTACTGAGAATTGCCTGTCATCAGGCCTCTTACATCATTACGAAACTGTCTTTGTAAAATTTAGTTAAGTTTTCTGTGGGGGTTACGCTTCCGAGAAAAAATGTTACAGTTTCAGTAAACTTTTACTAAACTGTCTCGGATTTTACCAATCGTAATCTGGTTTACCCTTAGCTATATTCTACTCTGGCATATAAACTGACAGGCTCCTGTCAGACCTCTGTGGCAAGCAGCTGCTTGAGGGGTATTTTCATATAGCGGTCTGTAATACACTGGTTAAATAAATAAATAAATACCCCCTCAGCAGCTGCTTGTCACAGAGGTCTGACAGGAGCCTGTCAGTTTATATGCCACAGTAGAAGGCAGGACCTCAGCAGAAAACAACACCAACATCCATGCTTTACCCGGGGCTCGAACCCAGGTCCCGTAGATCAGTAGCCAAGCGCGCTAACCACTCGGCCACGGGACGGCTTAATAATACACTGGTTGGCGAATATTAATTTACAAGTCTATTTTATGTCAAAAGGACTCTCACTTTCAAACTATGAAACTTTTAAAATATGTCTTTTACGGGTATATCGATGAAGATTAAATAGCGATCTCAATCAGACTATCCAAATCTCAAATTTCGGCAATATTCCTTAGGTAGTTATGGACGTTTGGATTACAACAATAGTAATGGCATCATAAGATTTCACATCAAAAGTTAATTAAAACTGAAATAATAAATGTTATTTTCAAACGTTTAATAAAATAAGTGTATGTTTCAGATTTTTGTGTCAGTAATTATTTCAATATTCGTCAATATTGTATGAATTTCACAACTGATGTTGAATATTCCAGCTTCTTTAACTCTTCAAATACCAGCTATTACTGCTGAAAATCGACTTATATAGATTTGACTGATATCTTTAATTTATTTTCAGTCACATTTTACCATAAAAAGAAGCTTATCTTAGATGTTACAGAGTTTCGAAGTTAGTTTCCTATCAACATAAAATGGTGTTGCAACATAACCTTTGCATATTAGTGTATGAAAATAAATACACGAACTTCCGTTGGTATAAAATGATACAAAATGTTGGGTTTCAGCGACTTCAGAAAGATTGAGAATGACTGTTCTACAACATGCATGAAATTCTCTTCCGATAGCCTTAACAGCGTCTCTGTGATGCATTCTTATTTAATATTTATTTAGCATTACAACCTCAAAATGAGCTAGCTTTATCGATCACTTTTCCCTTCTTCTTCTGTCACCAGTATTTCAGATACGTTAATCTGAATTTGCTGCTCTCAGCTGCTTTGCAATAAGGAAAAAAAAAATAAATGCACTGAATTAGGAACCGAATGATTTTGACGCATTGAACAAACGTACTTCGTTATTAACTGTAATTACTTGAAATGTTGAACACATTTCAGAAAACAATAGCATTCGAAGCTCGAAATTGCTATGATTTTCCAACTCACGTAACATAAATATGACTTCAAAACACTGTAAGTAACTATTGAATGATAGTGATGACTAATTATTTCATTATAATTACACTCGGTAAACTTTAGTACTTTAAAGTGAAAAATTCAAATGTATGCATGTTGCTTTCTTTTTTAATTTTTACTCGAAGTCTTTTGTTAAAATATAGTTTCTGACTAACTCTGTGAATACAAGTTAATTTGCACAAAATTTTCACAATGCATGCAATTGTGAAAATCACAACTGAATTTGAGCATTATTTGAATTTATAAGAATTTTCAGAATGATTGATAGGCAAATTGAAATACGCTTTATAAGAATTCACAAACTGGAACTGAAATAATTAAGAAAAGCTTAAACTTCTATCTCAAAAATCTTTAAACAATATATGCTTCTGCATATATTTCGAAACTAAGACAGTGGATTTTTAAGATTACAACTGACGAGAAGTAAGTGCAATGAAATTTTGGAAGTTTAAAAATGGTCGATATTTATATTATATATTACTTTCATGTTTGTTTTCGTTTACTCTCACCATATTCTTGGTGAAGGAACGAACAGAGTTTTGCTTGCAAAGACGTTGGTTCATCTAAATTGGGATGAATGGAAGATCTCTTTCAACGATAATTGTTCTCTTTTTTTTTTGTTCAGCTCTCGTTTGCTCTTTTTTTTTACAGAAGAAATGTTATCTTTTGTTCTCATTCTTTTAACTATTAACAAAACTTTTTCACTTCTAAGAAATTTAACGATATAAAAATATTCTTGTATTTTATAAAACGCTCAAAGGTATCAAAATTTTGAAATTACTGAATAAATCTCAAAAATTGAGCAGAATCCCTGAAGAAGAAGTGTATCCAAATTGTCAAATTCAAATGACATTTATTTCCTTATGTGGTATATGATTAAAAAGGTTAAAGAAAGTTCAAATATTAAATTTATTCAAGAAAATATGTAAATCACCTTCAAATAAATCACTGAAATGCAAAATGGTTGTATATTTCGTTTCAGGTTTTCAGAGGCCCAACAACCAATTTAAATGTTCCTAGTTGTCGATCTACCTAGGACCAGCTGTTCAGTTGGTGACCTGACATCATCATTTTGTTGTTACATTTAAAATACCTTTTGTATTGATATTTTTCTGTATCGTTATGTGCAAAAGTTATTGTTTAAATGTTAAATATTTTAAAGCAAACTGCTTAAATGTTTTCTGGAGCAGTCAACAACTAATAACTAATACCAGACGACTTAAAAAATGAATCTAATCACCTTAGTATAATTTCTTCATTAGTAAAGTATTCCACTCACTTCAAAAACCATTTTTTCCCGGCTATTTCACACGTTCTTCCCTTTTGAGCATCATTTGAGCCTTTTTTTCTTTTTGATCAAAAGTTTCTTGTAAAAAAAGCATTTGCTCTTTTGACAGCATTTTGTTAAGTTATTCATGAGAGAAATATGCTCCAAGATTAAATTTATATTGAATGCGTTAAAAAGGTTGGCAACCGAAAAGTCATATTATTCTGTTGGAACAAAAGCTCTCAAATCTACCAAATTCCTCAATTCTAACTAGTGAAGTTCAGAAGCAAGGAATTATTACAAATTAGTGTAATACACTGGTTTCCGTAAATTAAGGAAAACTCAGAAAAATTATTATAAACAAAAAAACTACACGAATGATTTTAATGAAATTCGATGGAAACATGAATTACAATGCTAGTTTCAGAATGGCATAAAATATTTTACACTACAAGTATTTTTCGTCAAAATATAACACTTACAGGAACTTGTCCAAAAAGGAGGTGTCAGAATGCAATGGGCAAAGTTCTTTAATAAGGAGTGTGGCTAAAACGTTAGCTATTTTGTTTTAATTGAAGTAGTTTGTTTAGTAGCTTATGTAGAACCCTTATAGCAATGCATGCACGACAGCGATGTTCCATACTGTTTATGACGTTATGAATCAGCTCAGTAGGGAGTAACGACCATTGTTCCTTTAAAGTAGCAATAAGCTCCCCCTTTTTTTCAGGTGGCGGGATGAGGACAGCAACACGTCTCCCTAGAACATCCCACAAATGCTCAATCGGATTTAGATCGGAAGATCGAGTTGGCCACTCCATGTGCATAATTCCTCTTGAAAGTATTGTTCCACTAGTCGAGCTCTGTTTGGACGAGCGTTACCGTCTCGTAAGATGAATGTTTCACCTATTGCAACAGCATAAGGAGGTACATAATGGTCGAGAATGTCATCTCTATACCTTTCAGCATTGAGGTTCCCATTCGTCAACACATAGAGGTCTGTGTGTCCACCTAAGGAAATGCTACCTCAAACACACACGCTACCTCTGCCGCAACTGTCTCTTTGATGGATGTTACTGGGATGACAGCGGGTACCTCGTTCTCTCTACATCAAACAATGTCCGGAATCACTCTGCAAGCAATATCTGGACTCACCTATGAAGAGTACGGACCTTCATGGCTGCTCTGTCCAGTTAACATGCGTGTGTGCCCAAATCTACTTCTCTCTCTCCTGTGACGTCACGTGAGAGGTATACAAATTACTGGCCTTCTAGGATAGAGATCTCCCTCATGAAGCCTTCTACCAAGAGTAGAAGCTGATACAACCCTACCAGCGGCTGCTGCAACAGAGGATCGTAGCTGAGAGGGAATAGACGCCCTTCTCCTTTGTGCTGTTAATCGCAAATATCGGTCTTGTACAGCTGTCATAACTCCACATTTGCCGCGTCGCAAACGCACTGTGACGTCACTCGCGGTTCCTCGCCGCTCCTTAAGAGACGGGTGTAGCCTTCACACTTAAGCACGCGGTCTGCAACAAAGAACTAAGCTCATTGGTTCTCGCTGCAAATAACTTGGAACGCGTGCTTTCTTTTCTCTGCGAGATCTACCACGCTTTCTGGCATTTCTTTCACTCGATAGGGAACATTTTGTCCAGCAAAAAAATTTACTCTTTCGTAAACGGTTAATATCACTTGTCTTGGCTAATCATAGGCGTAGTAATAAAAAAAAATATCGCATTAAATGGGTCACGAGATTTTAATTGATAGAAAAAGATTTTCATAATTTAATCCTCAATATTTTCATAAGGCGATTTTCATAATTTAATCCTTAATATTCAAGAAACTGACACTGTTACAAAATCGTTTTTGTGTATGACACCTGCCGAATTTAAAGAGATTGTGGTTATTTTTTTTTTGTTTATCTAAAGAGGTTTTGGCGATTTAGAACAAAGGACACGAAACTGTGGAAATCAATTTCTGCAGCTGAAAGATTGGCGCTAACAAATAAGGCAAGATGCATTTAGAATTGTTCTTAGCTCGTTTTTCAAAATAACTAATGTTTTTACTTTGTGGTTTGTCTATAGACGGTCAACTGTTTTTGTTTGTAGAGGTAAATTAAAAATTCCATTTGGGTTTGACAAGATTGATGAACGTTTTACGTTGATTCGCACTTTTTCAAATCCCCCAAAAGTTTTAATGGCGCTCTCTAATAAACGATGAAATTTTTTTTGAAAAACTGCAAAATTTTAAATGAATATGAATATATGCTGGAAATTTTGGTGGTGGAATAGGAATGCCATGAGGTTTGCATTGATAACAATGAGTTGATTAAAGTGGGTAATTTTTGCTTTAAAATATAATTGTAAAAAATTGTTCGACAATCACTCATGGAATATTATGATTCACGTTTTCAAATCCTCAAGTAGGTTTTTTTTATGTTTAGAAAATATTAAATCTGCTAAATGCGAAAATTTAAATGAATATAAGGTGGAGAAAGTGCTAGATAAAATTTTTATCTAGCACTTTCTCCACCATATTATTTTTAATGGGATTTTAAATAGGATTACTGTAATATAATTTAGGTAAAATATTTTCTTTTAAGAGACTTTTAAAGGTCCACACCAGTACAGGTCCTAATGTGTTGCATATTATTTGTTATACTAAAATTCAATATCTTGATAGGATGGGAATCATAGGCATATAGACGTAACGCAGTACGGCATTATTTGGAAAAAACAACAGAAAGCAATAGCCAAAATCTCTTTCAATTCTGCAGGTGTCATACCCAAAAAAGATTTTGTAACAGTGTCAGCCTCTTGAATATTAAGTATTAAATTGTTAAAATCGTCTGATTCTTTTCTATCATTAAAACTCTCGCGACACATTTAGTGCGTTTTTTTTTATTACTACGCCTATGATTAGCCAAGGCAAGTGATATTAACCGTTTACGAAAGGGCAAACTTTTTTTGCTGGGCATAATGTTTTACTATAGAGTGAAAGAAATGCCAGAAAGCGTGGAGATCTCGTAGAGGCAACAAAGCACGCGTTCCAGGTTATTTGCAGCGAGAATCAATGTGCTTAGTTCTTTGTTGCAGACCGCGCGCCTAGGTGTGAAGGCTACACCCGTCGCTTGCGGAGCGGCGAGTGACATCACAGAGCGTTTGCGACGCGGCGAACAAGTGTGAAGGAACCCATAGAACCGACTCCAGCTGCCGTCGTGCGGTGGCAGGCGCAGAGGAAGTGACGCCTAACTACCGACTCCACAAGATGCGCAGTCTTCGAAAACTCGTCCTTGCAGAGCGGCAAGTGTGAAGCCACCCTAACCCTTCCTCGGCTAAACCTCCGAGACGCGGAATCCGTGTTAAGAAATTGATTCCACAGTCTGTGAACCAGAAAGACTCACATTCAGCCATCGTGCTACATCTGACTGACTTTGGCCGGCTTCGAGCCGGCCAATAGCTCTCCACCGCAGTTCATTTGGCAAATGATATCTCCAGGTCATTCCTACAAAATGGCTACTTCGAATTTCTTTACTCACATTTACAACATAAAATAACGATCCACTCCAAAACACCAGCTTTTATGCCGCTATCCGATTACGCAAATTGACGCAACCTAGACTAATTTGCATACGATATGCTCACTCGGCATTACTTTACTGGTTATAAGAACAAATTTGGTGAGGATCGCACAATTTGTTGACGAATTATCGCGATTTTTCTCATTTTTCCTTAATTTATGGAAACCACTGTATTTATAAAAGGTCTGAACTTTGAAAACTTAAAAGTCATGTTTTTAATGTATGTATTAAAAACACATGACTGACATTGATCCTTCAATTTTGCAAATAACTTATATTAAACCTGTTATCAAAAAAAGGTTGCCAATCGCCAGTGTACAGAGTCAGAAAATTTCCAAATCTTTTTAATTGAGGTACCAATTTTACATTCAATGTCACTAGTTCCTAATATTTACTGTTTTAAATTTATTGTAATCAAGTGTGCTTAGTTAATGTGGTTAGTGTGGTTAGTTAGTAAGTTAGCCTTAACTGGCATAGTGGTTAGGCAGCTAGCGACTGTTCCAGCAAGGCAAATTTTGTGTGTTGTGTTAGCTCTAACTAAGGCAGTGGTCAGCAGTGACTTCGGTCGTAGTAGGGCATGTCCTTGTATGAGAAGGTCTGTATTAAGCTAGGAGTAGCTTCCAGGGTTCTTCTCTGTCCTATATGTCGCAAATAAAAAAAAAAGTCTCTTGTGGAACATCGAATTTCATACAAGTTGTTAACGTTGAATTTGTACACATGAAATTTGTACAAAGTAAAGTGTTTAAATTCATATTGAAAAATTTCACTTTTTAAATTATTATAAATTGCTATTTCTAGGGACTCAATACTATTCAAATTCAACAATATAATTACGCTTCAACTGAAATTAATCAGAATAAGTGTTAGTGCAGTTCAACAATTGTTCTTTCCTTTCTTCATTTGCATACGCTCTCAACAACTCGCTATATCAAAATAAGTGGAAATATATGATATTAGATTTTAATGAAATTCAACTGAATAATCTTGTCTATAAAAATTTATCATTCAGTGTCAAGTGGTCAAAATGTTTTTAAATATCTATCAATGCTAAATTTCATTCTGAGTATGAAATATGTCAAAGTGTGTGTAAATTTTATGTGTATACTTATTATGTACAAATATGTGCAAGTATTTTTGGCTATTACTGTGCAGAAGGCAAATGTAGAAAGAATACAGAAGAAAACCATAATTATTGAAATTAACTCTTGTTCACCTGAAATTTATCCGTATTAAATGAGTCTTCTGGAAAAAGATGAGCTTAATTATGAGCTATACAAAATCGATTTTAGGAAAATGACTTCTATTTTATAAATATTAAAATTATGTTACTTTAGTTTCTTTATATAAAAGTTTTCTGGCAGGTTTTGCATTTTCAAAAATAAAACTCTTTGCTGTTTGCAAAATAGAACATGGTTTTCTTTTCTGATTTTACTGTATGCCCTCCTTGTCGGAAGGAACTTTAAGCAATGGTCCCGTGGGCAGCTTGTCGGAAGGGGCTTTAAGCAATGGTCCCGTGGTCACACCCTTCGGAAGTCCTAAACATTTTTCTCTAAACTTGATAATGATTGTATTGAATTTTATAAACATCATGCTGAATTACTGTTGCTTCTTTCACTATTGTTTCATTGGAATTGGTGGAATTCATGGAATGTTTAATGAATTAACTGTTGCTTCTTTCACTATTGTTTCATTGGTGATCAACAATTTTTGATAATCAAAAAATGAAATTCTTGGAAGTGTTTAATGAATTAACTGTTGCTTCTTTCACTATTGTTTCATTGGGGATCAACAATTTTTGATAATCAAAAAATGAAATTCTTGGAAGAGTTTAATGCGAACTGAAAACAATTTTAAAAAATGCTATAATCAATATGATAATTATCGCCTTTTTTCTCAGAATTTCTAAACCTAAATTTCCGATGTGTGAATTGCATAACGGATTCCCCTGCCTATCAGTAACCACAGAATCTAACACATCTTTTCGTACAACAGTTTCGCATTTAAAAACAAACAAACCAGTAATGAACAGAGGCAACGCGCAAGCCATTTGCTATATTTAATATCTTATCGTAATATTCTATATTTACTATCGCAAATATGGTATATATTGTTACGAAAATATAGCGTGTTGGCAGTTGTAGTCATTCTTTTTGTGCATAGAGTAACTACAACTGTCTTACTAATTCTGTACGAACACTGCTAACAAATATAGAATGCAATAAATAGTACGTCTATACTGAAAAATGTATAACAGAAAATCTAGTCCAAACCTACCCCATAGAGGAGTTCTGTTGGCATCTCCCCTCATGGGTATTTTACAACATACTTAAAAGTAGGAAGCTTTCTTAGACTTCTTAAAATAATACAGATTTAACAAACCACGAGGAAGCTATAAAAGTCCAGATCAATTGAACCTTTTGGTTTGATTATATTTAAAAAATATGTTGCAAGCTTAGCATATAACTTTGCCTGACATCGTAGCAAATATATGTCTGCCTTTCTCTATTTACATACCGATGACTCTGTGACTTTGGTCGACACATTTCTTATATGGTATAAATGACATGCGAGGTATCAGTTTTTTGGCACTCCGTTTTTAAAATATAAAGAGCAGTGAATTACGCTGGGACGAGTATTATACCATAAATAGGCCATTGATTTTCCACAAAACAAAAACAAATTGTTTTATCTCTCTGCTATTAATAGGTTATTAATGTAAAAAGAGATTACAAGGAATAAAAATAATAAGTTAAACTTCATTTTAAATGCCTATCTTCCCATATGCACCCTGAAAAGTAGAAAATAATCCTAAAACATATCGATGGTGCAATCGATACGTTTTAGGACTGTATGAAATGAATACTGAGTCTTAGCACTTTGAAGTGAATACTGAGTTCGTATTCACTTCAAAGGAAGTTCCGACAATCTTGTTGTGTAGCAAATCGGAGCCTTATCTTCCTTTGAAGTGAATACGAACTCAGTGACTGATTGCACCATCGATATCCTTTAGGTTTATTTTCTACCTTTTAGGGTGTATATCGGAAGACAGGCATTTAAAAAATTTTTAATTTGTTTAACATTTTTTCCTCTTTACTAAAACTACCAACCTTCCGAAACTTTCACTTGATACATGACTCATAAACCTCGACCACATTTATCCTCCTTCGTTTTATTAATTTATTAATCTTTTTCTTGGGGGTGTCATGCTTGATGTAGCTCAAGACATTGGACACCTCACACGCTTTAATTTGAGATATAATTCATTAAAGTCGACCTCAGCAAAATTTCCGACCCATTTTGGGGGGTTGAGAGAATGGTGGGGAGCATAATTCGAAGTAGTCTATGACGGTACTCATATGAGCTTTCATTTGACACTTAACTCGTCACTATAGAAGAAAGAATGGTAAGAAGATATAGTTGAAGAATGGCATTCACATTTCTCGTTTTTTCAGGGGGTGGGGGAAAAACAAAGGCAAGGACTTACCCAGGAAGGAGACCAGGGTGTCCGGATCCCCCGTCTTCCCCGAAATTGCGATCGTCTTGTACAAAATCTTAAACCTGTCTACCTGCTTTGAAATGCAAAACAGTTGTCTTAGTATAATTTTATTTCAGCTCCATATTTGATGTCCCGCGCTGAAAATATATTTATAAAACACCATAAAATCTTATTCCACTTAGAATATCATTTTAATCTTTCCTGTTCGGTGGAATATTTTAGTAATAGAGAAACCCTACTCATGTCTTATTCTCAGCACCTAAATCTTACCCGGTCCCAGACTCCCCCACCCCCGAAACTAAAGGCTGGGTAGTGCCTGGAACGGTGCATATGCTATTTCCCACAATACTATCAACGTGACAAGCTTTCGCTTGTTTCGTTTGGTCCTCGCATAAGAAAGATTTAATAGAACAGTCCTGAAAGATTGATAAACTAGATAAAAGGATATAGAAGAACAGTCCTTCACATATTTCCCATTATTTTTTACTTTTTTTTTGGGGGGGGGGGGGAGAAGCATGAGAGGAAGTTTTATTGCCTGTGAAATTCCCATCTCACAAGCTTCCATTTGACGCATAGCCGTTACTTTTGGCGCTCCCATTCCGAAATATATCGTAACAATCGTTATCATATTTCCCCCTTTTTTTTAGGGGGAGAAAGCATAGGGGATTAATTTCGTGTAGCCCCGGAGCCGCTTCGCAAGCTTTCATTTGACCCATAAATCATTAAGTTTCTTCCTTGCGTTCAAAGATATGGTGAAATAATTGTTTTGACAAACGCACAAACTTGCAAACCGACAAACCAATAAAGCGACAAAACGACGAAATGATATTTTTGAAAAATACAGAGTTAATTTGAAAGTTGAGAAATATTTAACGCGAGCTAGCTTTAAGAAGAGAAAAACAGAAGAAGCTGAAGAATGGTGTACGTGTAAGAAAAATAAATTTTTCACACTTCAAAAGCCACAGCGGGAAAAACAAAAATATTTGTATGGCTCATTAGTGAAATCTGATGGAAGAT
Organism: Ryuthela nishihirai; assembly: GCA_038380435.1. Taxonomy (NCBI): domain Eukaryota; kingdom Metazoa; phylum Arthropoda; class Arachnida; order Araneae; family Heptathelidae; genus Ryuthela; species Ryuthela nishihirai. Next base: position 14,710,584 of record JAWZYU010000001.1, on the reverse strand, counting down.
TTGAGTTTCTTACTGTTTTTTGGCGTGTTAACAATTTTTTGAACATTATTTCAAAACTTTAACACATTTTTCAAAAATTGTATTCACACACATCATCAATAAATTCACTGATTAATTGTGGCATGGTTTAAATTAACATTTAAAGGAAACATTGTATGTTTCACGCAAAATTCCTTTTAGGAGCGGAAATTCATTTCCCATCACAAACATCTAATTCAAATCTATCCTGATTCAAAGGGAAAAGAAAGCGCTTACTGAAAATATTGAGTCCAGTTTTATTTAATTCGCATTATTAGAAATATACAAAAATGTCTTATTCTCTTGAACAAAACTTTGTTTTCAATGATCAACAAACAAATGTGACGCATTATATGAACAATCTGATGCAAACTCTCATGGATGACATATTATACAAATAAATAAATACCTCCTCAAGCTAAATCAGACCTCTGTGGCTGCTTGCAACAGAGGTCTGACAGTTTATATGCCATAGTAGAAGGTTTGTGAGGTTGGCAGGACCTCAGCAGAAAAACAACACACATCTATGTTTTACCCGGGGCTAGAATCCAGGTCTCTTAGATCAGTAGCCAAGCGCGCTAACCACTCGGCCACGGACATATTATGCTCCTTTTAATGTTCGGAAGGCCGCAAAAGTGTATCAGGTGCAGCAAAGTCGAGCAAAGGTTTTGACAATATCACTGCACTTGTTTTGCCTGCGAAACACCTGAAGAAACAAAACGACATTTAATTGAAGGAGGAGGTACATTGAGAGGAAGAATGGCTGGATGTGGGGGGAGAATGGCTGGACCTTCCCCCCACTTCAGAATGCTAGTAATGGTAATAGCGGCAAAAATATTAAATTTATTTACACTCCATGCATTTTTCAAGAAATATTCTAAGGACCTGCAAAACGGAGGGGGAAGTGAAGCATTATCGGCATGATGCATTGGATATCGGATCTTTTGCCTCCGCGATATTTTCTACATCAAGACCTGGGGCGGTAGATCTATGAAGTAGGGTTGGGTTGTTTTACCTCTGAGCGGCACTTTTTTGCACACCATGGGCTAAATGGCCAGGTCACATGGACCCCGAAGGCCGAATTCAGAGAAGGTTGGGGGAGGGGACCCACTGGAACAGCTGTTGGGAGACAGATGGTAGCCTCCCGTCAAGGCCATCCAGCGTGTTCTTTAACGTGCACAGGGTATGGCTCTCCCACTAACGGGGCCACGGCTTAACGTCCCATCTGACGGACGGCGGCCTTTCCAAGCCCATCGGTGTCCCCTACTGACCGTGGGCAGGGTGGAGAATTTTGCGGAGATAAATCTCAACGCTGGCTCAGCTGGGACTCGAACATGGGAACTATAGATTACGAGCCTGGCGCGCTACTTCTATGAAGTATGAATCTATGATCTATGAAGTATCGAAGTATGATCTATTTCATTCCATCTTTCCCTAAATAATATCACAAATTTCATGTGGTCACTTCGAGGAATATCGTATAACGGAACTATAGAATTTCCCTAAATAACAATCGTAATGATTTATTCAAGCAGCAGTTGGATATGACAAGTAACAACTGGACAGAGTATGAGATTGCGCAATTGACACTTCCAAAAGCCTCCTAGATGATTTACTGATTGGCAAATGATTGATTCGTCGTTGGTCTCTGTATGGCAGGGCCTGGGCAAACGTTTAGCTTGAAGGGTCGCATAGGAAACTGACGAGAAAGGGCGGGAAGTCAAAGAAATATATAATCATTAATATAGGTTTAGGAAACGGAAAAAAAAACTAAAGCGAAACATAAACAATATAATTTTATTAACGTCAATTATTTTAATGATAATTTGCTTCGATAAAGTTGGATTTCTTATCCTCTACACTAGGGGTTTCTCAACGTGGGGGTACGCTGTTTAATTTTTTGAGGTATACCGTGAAAGCTCAAAAGTCGTTAGATCTAGTAACAAAGTATAAATAACCATTTTTTATACTATAACTATAGTTTTATCTATCTATACAAGGGGTACGCCAGTTACATACACATTTCCAGGGTGTACGTGAAGCATGAAAGGTTGAGAACCACTGATATACACCATCTTCTTTTACAAATTTAATTTATTTGTCATCAGTGATTCGCGGTCCTCACAAAAAGACATCGGGGGCCGTAGTTTGCCCAGACCTCGCCTATGACCAATGAGAACTAACGAACTGTCAACTACACAATCTCATGATCTACCCATTTTCTGCTCAGATGCCATTCACCTTACGCTGCTGTCAAGTAGCACAGTAATTTTCTTTATTCTAGAAACAAATTGCCTCAAAAGAGCACACATTATTGTAAGAGAACTTTGAGAATTCCAATTGAAAACAGTTTTTTAAATTGTTCATTTTCTGTATCATTGCATACATGAACATTTAACTTGCAATATTTGTTTAAGGAAACTAAGAGAAAGATTTTTTCTTATCATTTATAAAAATTCGGATTTGGTTATTTTACCTCTGAGCAGTATTTTTTTGCACCCAAGGGACTAAATAACCTCATTGGGCTTAGAATTGGGTAAGCTGTTAAGGAATATGTGGAAGCTCCAAATGAAAGCCATCTGGCGTGTTCTTTAACTTATACAGAGTACTGTCTTTAACACTGAGCCACGGCTTAACATCCCATGCGACGAAAGGCTACCCTTCCATACCCATCTGCGTACCTTTTCTCCCCAAGGGCAGGTTGAGGGTTAGAGGAGCGTGAATCTCAATGATAGGGTTAGATTAGATGACGATTCTGACTCGTTATTGATAGAGTCAATTCCACCCTTAGGAAGACGGAAAATAAAAGAAAAAAAATGCGAAGAAGACTTTTTTGAGAGGGACTGACACTTTTGAATCTTTCAAGAGTTGGTGAATGATTATACCAGAAACATTAAAAATAAAATGTTCGCAGAACGCAATATATTTTAAAATTATTCTTATATGACTCACCAACGAAAGATTTAAAATTGCAAGATCTGAAATGGTGCTTGCCTTTTATTCTTAAGATACCTTTAAACATTGAATACAACGATGTAAAAAAATGCTTATGCAGAAGACTTTCTTTTCACTTTAAGGCATTTTCTCATTGTACCGTTTTGTGTAATAGTTCAGCCACTGTGTTCAGTGTTTATTTAAAACGCCGATGAGAAAATTGCTTCTCATTATACTTCTTATCTCCCGTGAACACCTGTAATCCTCCTGCAGTAAATGCACAAAAATAATGCGGGAATAGGAAACGCTTCGCTCTGCTGTCGGGTTATTTCTATCCACAAAATAAAACCTCAATAATCGTTAACATCGTAAATGAAAACATTTGCAGTCGAGATTAAGAGCTTTAACGTCAGATTTCGCTTCTTATTCTGTTATTAAAGCGAAATGAGGCGGTTAAAGAAAGGAAAGGATGCAGGTTATTATCACTCGAAATTTTTAATCTGTTTCCTTAAAATGATCAGATGCATTCAATTCGAGCTGCTTCTTAAAAATGTTATTGATAAACCAACCGGTTATTGAGAAAAATAACTGAATAAATTGCTTGAATGGAAATAATTAGTAATATGAACAATAAATTATGAACGATGAAAGAAATGTGTGCAGATGACATATATGTTGTAAATCAAATTATTGAGAAATATAATGAATGTCAAAACCCTTGTACAGTCGCTCAAAGAAATATCCGAACACTATGGTTGATTGCAGAATTCAGAAAAAATATCTGGCAATGATTTTTTTTTAGAAATTAGTTATCTGGCAACCTTCGTGTCACGTGACACGAAGGTTGCCAGATAACTAATTTCTAAAAAAATCGTTGCCAGATATTTTTTCTGAATTCTGCAATCAACCATAGTGTTTGGATATTTTTTGAGTGACTGTACATAGGGATTATGTGTTATGATAAAGCTTTTTAAAACATAAAACCAAAATATATTTTAGGATACCTAAATGGCGAATATTTGAGGCGCATGTTCATCAAAACCATGATTATAAACAGCAATAATTAAACTTCATAAAAATAGTGAAACATTTCCATTAAGATAGGTATTAGGCAAGTTAATGCAATTTTGCCAAAATTGTTTACTAGTTCACTCAATTAAGTATCAAAGTAATTAATGCGGCATGATAAAACGTAGATGAAGAGTAATTCAGTCATCTTAGATTTGCTGACGACGTTCTTGTTTTCGGAGAATTCAGATACTTTAAAGAAATACTTTGAGAATTAAATTATGAAAGTCAAAGGAGAGGCCTTAGGATTAATAGAGAGAAAATTGAAATAATGTTTTTTTAATTTTAACACAAAGGAGAGCTGACTTTGAAAGAAAAAGCAAGATCTTCATTTTCCGATGTGGGACAGTAGATTAGTATAAAGTTTTTGGGAAGAGATTAAAAGACAACATCTGGGATGAATGGTATGTGGAAAATAATGAAACATCTTTAAAAGTAACTTTTCGAAAAAAGGAAACTTTCTGTTAATGCACTTTACATGTCTTGACTTATGTATATGAGATCTGGGCACTCACCCCTGAACTAGAGAAATCTTCTCCACATTCTTTAAACACATTTGAGAAGTGATTTTTCTTCTTTATAGCCATTAACTGCCCCTTTCTGAGCAAAAGCTTCTTCCATCGACTTCCACAACAGCCTGCCTGTTGTTTTTGTTCTTCATTACACTGCAACAAACTTCTTGATCTTGTCTCCCTATATCCGATTGCCCAAATTAGCTAAGAGCCATTAGTAATTAATAGTAATAAATTGAAACCAGACAACGCAGAAAAGCTTCGTAAAGAAAATATCAAGTAGGTCATTGCATTCGAATTCTTGAAGCTAATTCAGCAAATATTAGAGAAAGTCTGCACATTAGAAATATTCATTCACTTATCAAAGGTAATAAAATTTAGTTAGGGTTATTTTACCTCTGAGTGGCACTGTTTTGCACACAAAGCGCTAAATGGCCAGTGGACAAAGACCTCAGAGAAGGCTGGGGAAGGGGACCCACTAGAACAGCTGTTGCGAGACAGATGGTAAGCCTCCCGTCAAGGCCATTCAGCGTGTTCTTTAACGTGAACAGTGTATGGCTCTCCCGCACACGGGACCACGGCTTAACGTACCATCCGACGAACGACGGCCTTTCCAAGCCCATCGGTGTCCCCTACTGACCGTGGGAAGGGAGGGAGTTTTGCGGAGATAAATCTCAACGCTGACCCAGTTGGGACTCCAACCTGGAAACTGCAGATTACGAGCCTGGCGCGCTACCGACTGATACCTACATAAAATTTAGTAAATCGCATCATTACGCACTGTTAACACACATTTCCACATAACAAAATAATGGAATATATAGTTATGATGCTCAGGCAACTATCCAGAAAACATTTGCATGAGATGAGGATGGGGATTAAAATGAATATTAGTGAAATGAAAAAACCTCAATGTAGGTTCAATATCTTTAATTTATAAAAAAAAAGTTCATAATGACATGTAATGAAACAACGACTAGAAGGCAATCGATGCCAGTAAAATCAAATTTGTCATATATTACTAATTTGAAATCATTGCAAATTTAAAATTGCTTCGTTTACTATTATAAAATCAGATTGGTCATATTTCAAATTACGGAATTTACGTATTATGTTTTCGAAAATTAAAATGTTGGCACGGAATCCTTTCCTCTAGGCAATTTATTCGGAATCTGTCGTGTTGAACTGTTTTACCTATGACCTTTACTACACAATAAGTTAAATCACAAAGAATCCAAAGGCTCAGGAAAGAGAAAGAAAGAGACACATTGGACAACTGTTAGGATCAGGTGAGAGTCTCTTTCCATCCAATCCAACATCTCCTTTAGCGAGTATAACCTGTCTCTGATAATGGTGAGTCTAATGCGATTTTCTGGATAGATTGCATTTCCTTTTCGGTCTCAAATGTTTCTCGTGAAAGGCAAAATTGATGCAGAGTGGAAGAAACAACTCATCATTGATACACTTGTATTCCAAATGCGGGAATCTTTGGTTATAATCCTGCGAACAACAAACTGCGAAAGATCCAATTTGTGATGCGTATCAGGAATTTCCACGTTTTGTAAGAAAATATTCAGTTTCATTTGCAGTCTGATATCTACAATGCATAGATTGATTTAGTTAACTGAATATTAATTGTGAGGAGTTATACATTTCAAAACTCAAAGGAACCGGCTGAAAATTACGTTTTTTGCCAAATGATTTGTTCAGAATACATTCAGAAATTATTTTTAAAAACTTTCTATACATTCCTTAATATTTGCTCCGTTAAATTGCTGAATCAGCTGATTTTCGTTCAAAGCTCTTGGGAATTTAAAAGTCGATATTCAAAGTTTTACGTGCAGAATTTGAACTATTTGTGGACCATTTTACTCCTAAGATATGATGCATTATTATCTTGAAATTTGAACTTATCATCAGGAAATGATCACCAAAGTTGTTCTTACAGCTATCCCATTCTAAGAGTTCATATAATTTGATGTGCTATTCTTTGCCTAGTAACATATCGCTCCATCATAATACCCAACTGGGAATTTTCCTGAATCTACTTTTACATTTTTGCATTCTGCTCTCATTATTTCGCCTTGGGAGAGAGGAACTCGCGTGCTACTATCTGCATACGTTACATTCATTTCGGATTCATTACTAAATAATACATTACACTAATTATTCTCTGTCAGACTAGGCTTGTTTCTGCGACTAAATTACTCTTGTTTAGTTTCATTGAGAATGAGTTTTCTAATACAAATCTGTGCAAATCTTTCCAGGAAGCACCCCCATTCATTTCCGTACAATTGACTGCGGCTTCCTTCCTCAGTTTAATTCGGAACTGAATAAAAGTTAAGATGAATACTAAATGGGATTCCATTCAACTTTCTCCCAGTTTTCCATACCCTCTCGGGATACATAAGAATAAAAGACGATAGATTTTCGAATCCTTGTTCAGTATGTTAAGTAAGTTAATAGGAAATTTGAAGATTTTAAATATGAACATGTATAAAATTATTAACAGACTTTTGCAAGACAGCCAACTACAACTATATCAGTTTTATTCATAACGATTCCACCATCTGCTGAAGGAGTGCATATGACACAAAAGAAGTGCCCATCCATGTTATTCAGAAATTTAGCAACAATCTTAATTTGCTTTTCGAATATTTGTTAATTGCACTCTGTTGCAGAGATTTATGCAGAAAAGTTTTATTAATTGATTTTATTCTTAAGCAGTGCAAATGTCTTTGCAAAACGTTAGTGAAATCTGTGGCGTAACTAATAGTGCAGAGGGTAGGACAGCACCAGGGCTTAGTCTGGTTTGGTCCTAATGTCTCAATTTTTTACTCCTTTCATCAGCCTCAACGTCATTTAAGGAGATTTCATGCCTTATGAAGTTTTCCTCATAACTAATTCATTGTGCGGGGTGGCTAAGTAGGTAGCAAGCAGGAACCCAGGCATTCCCAGGTTCGAGTCCCAGCTGGGCCGGCGTTGAGATTTATCTCCACAAAACTCTCCACCCTGCCCTCGGTCAATAGGAGGCACCCATGGGCTTGGAAAGGCCACCGCTCGTTGAATGAGACGTTAAATCGTGGCTCCGTGTGCAGGGGAACCATACCCTGTGAACGTTAAAGAACACTTTGGATGGTCTTGACGAGAGGCTTCCATCTCTCTCCTAACAGCTCTCTAGTGAATCCTCTTCCCCCAACATTCTCTGAGCTCGTGAATTCTGATGACTTAACCATTTAGCAAAAAAAGGTGTGCAAAAAAAGGCCGCTCAGAACCAACCCAACTAAATCATTCGTGTTTAATTCACAGTTTATTAGTACCAGTTTTTAAAAAAATGCTCTCTTTAAATGTTTAACATAATTAAAAGTTCCTAAAAGTTATGTGGGTCTCAATTATCCATGCCTTTTTGTAGGATGGCGGGTCTTGATGCAAATGCTCCATTCTGTGGGCACGTTATTCATTCACAGTTGGTTTAACATTGCATTTTTCATCCAAAGGCGATACTATCACATAACATCTGTGCTGAAGAGATGACCACAATCTTTTTAAAACTTTCAAAATAAAATTTTGATGTTATGCTATTCTATATGTTTCGGCATGAACGATGCCTTCTTCAGAATGTTTTTTTCATTCTCCTCTTGCTTTCATACTTCCTCGTTCCTCTTTATCCATAGGCTACGGATATTCAACCAGATTGTGCAATTTAGTTATACAAATACATCACTCCTGAGGCACATCTGCTGCACCTAGCCACTCTGGACCCTGTAGATTCTAACAATCTAGACATTGTAGATTCTGTCAAGGTCCTGTTTCACATTTTCTGCCCACCGCATCCATGGCCAAACCAACGAAATCTCTCTCTGAACAAAACCTCATCATTACTTAAAAAATTGAACCACCTAGTAATGCTCAAGATACTGCGTAAGCATCTAGAATCAAAAGTATCTAGAGTCCTGTAATCTTGCTTGCAAAGCGTTCAAGTTTCACTACCACAAGTAACCCTAGAAAGAACCAAATTATTATACAGTCTAATTTAAGTGTTTAGGTGTATATGCCTATTTCTCCACACTCTCCAGAGATTCTTAAAAACAGCAATTCCTATTCTCCTACTTATTTTATGCCGCACATCACCAGTATTTGTTACATAGTTCCCAATATAATTAATTGAGATACTTGCTCAAGGGTGAAACCATTCTTATTAATTGAACTACAACCTTCCTGACCACTTTTCGTCACTTTAGGTTTCTCTCTATCACCAAACCTACTTCGCTTATCAGTCTAATCAACAGCTCTAATGAAATAGTTCATCTCATCAACAGCTCTAATGAAAAAAAGTGCATCTCATTAACAGCATTTTTCCAAAGGATCATCAGCATAATCTAAATCAGATATTTTCAGATTTCAAAACCTTTAAGCCCAAAGCCTTCCGCTAAGAGTTAGAAGCTTTTTTCTTTTGTCGATTGCCTGTATCATATTTTTAGAGAGGAATTTCAAAGAAAAAGCAAGATCTTCATTTTCCTATGTGGGACAGTAGATTAGTATAAAGTTTTTGGGAAGAGATTAAAAGACAATATTTGGGATGAATGGTATGTGGAAAATAATGAAACATCTTTAAAAGTAACTGTTCGAAAAAGGAAACTTTCTGTTAATGCACTTTACATGTCTTGACTTATGTATATGAGATCTGGGCACTCACCCCTGAACTAGAGGAAATCTTCTCGACATTCTTTAAACACATTTGAGAAGTGATTTTTCTTCTTTATAGTCATTAACTGCCCCTTTCTGAGCAAAAGCTTCCTCCATCGACCTCCACAACAGCCTGCCTGTTGTTTTTGTTCTTCATTGCACTGCAACAAACTTCTTGATCTCGTCTTCCTATCTCCGGTTGCCCAAATTAGCGAAGAGCCACTAGTATATTCTTAAAGAGTCTTCTTGTTGACTTTAAAATGAAAACTTACATTGCAAACAAATATGAAAAAATAAGGAATCAAGAAAATCATGATTAAGGAAAAAAACATGCATTTTAATGAGCACTATTAATTGCTGATATCGTGTAGTTATGTATTTAAAATGTTTGGTCAAATATATGTGTAGAAATTATCCAGATTCAGTATATTGTTTTGCGATCGGCAAGTTCCTTTGGAATCAGCCGTGGGTTAGATAAGCCTGCTCTAGCTTAAAGCAGTCTTTGTTATTTGTGCCAAATCAGAACTAATTCTTTACACTGATATTTGTACTCATTATTTCTTTTCCCTTTTAAAATATCTCGAGATTCTGAGAATTTTTCGATGCTTTCAAACTAAAACGTTTTTTGAAATTTCTTAATATCCAAGAACTATTATGCTGTGGGTCAAAGTGGGCGTAGAGGAAAATTGTCTTGAGCCGGGTGGGACCTGAACTCACGAACACCTGAGAACATGTCAGGCCCTCTGACCGCTACAATGCCGATCAGTTATCCTCTATTATGGATGTTAAATACCGTCGTTGTAGAATCAGCCACTGGTGGCTGTCTTATAATGTAAGTGAAGGATATTTTATTGCAGATCTCCCAGACTATGGCCCATGGGAAGATTGACTAACATTTTTTTAATGACTTCTCCTTAATTCTAACGCACAGTTATTATTATCATCATCATCATCACCATCCTCAAGCAGCCATGGGCTACGGAGGTCCAACCAGACCGTGCAATTTAGTTCTCCAAGCAAGTCTATCCTGAGCTACATCTACTGCATCTGGCCACTGCACACCAATTCTAACAAGGTCCTGTTTGACATTGTCTGCCCACCGCATCCTAGGTCTCCCCTTCTTTCTGAGGCCTTTAGGCACACTGTTCATAACCCTATTCGCCAATCTATAATTATTCATACGGGCAACATGGCCAAACCAATGGAGTCTCTCTCTGCACAATATGCTGCTTAAAGGAGGTTGCAAACTCCTTTAGGTTATCTCTAATTCTTAGGCATCTCTGTCATCAGGAGGTCGTGGGTTCAGATCCCACTCAAGGCAATTTTCCTCTATTCCTACCTTGATCCACAGTATAATAGTGTTCAAAATATTGTTGCTATGAAGTGTTGTAATATAAAATGTTACTAATTCAACAGATAACGCATATTCTTAAGTAGTCTCTTTACAGACCATAAGAAAACTAACAAAATTCTAACTGAATATTTTTTTTCTATTGTTTAGAAATACGCGAGCGCTTGTTTTAGTTTAAATCTGAATATTCTTGGAAATTCTTAGCTTATTTGTTATCCGATCTAAAGCAAAATTGGCAAATTAAAGTGTGATATTCTTATAATCTCTCTCTAGCAACATTCGCATCGGTTAAATTTTTTTAAGACTTCTGAAGGGCAAGAAAAAAATTACAAACTGAAAACATTTAGAGGATTCAAAAAGAGAATAGGAATCATCTACGGTCTATCAAGTTTTAATCTAGGTAGAATCGTTTTAATGGCAGGTTACTTTAGAGCGATTTAGGAATGGTAATGGCGTCATTAGAGTGTCTTATGGAATGGTGAAATGAACACGACTAAAAAAATGCAAAATAGCCGCCTGAATTAAGGTAGATTATCAAATTCAAACGTTGTCAGAAAATGTTTCACATTACAAACAAATCCATTAGTTCGAACCAGGGGCGTAGCCATGGGGGGATGGAGGGAAGCTCCCCCCCCAAAAGTAACTCGGAGTTGGCAAAATTCGAAGCGACTTCGTAAAATCTAGGTGAGTTGTTAAAATTTGTAATTTTTTTTGGGGGGGGGATTGAGGGGAGATGTCAAAATCGAGACAACTTGGCAAATCTAAGGCAGTTTGGAAAATGGAGAGATAGCAAAATTTAGAGCAATTGGCAAAATTCGAAGCCATTTAGCAAAATATAGGTGAGTTGGTAAAATCGGGACAACTTGGCAAAATTAGGAGTGACTTGGTAAAATCTTGGGGAGTTGGCAAAATTCGGAGTGACTTGGCAAAATCTTGGGGAGTTGACAAAATTCGAAGTGACTTGGCAAAATCGTAGGGAGTTGGTAAAATTAACGTGAGATGTGAAAATTTGGATTTGTTTTTGGTAAAATTATGGCGAGTTGGCAAAATCTAGGAGAGTTGGGCAAAATCTAGGAGAGTTGGGCAAAATCTAGGGACGGTTAGCAAAAACTAGGGGCGGTTGGCAAAATCTAGGAGTAGTTGGAAAAATTAGGGGCAGTTGGCAAAATTCGGAGTGAATTGGCAAAATCGTGAGAGTTGACAAATTCAGGTGAGATGTAAAAATTGCAATCTTTTTTCTGTAAAATTATGGCGTGTTGGTTAAATCGAGGCAACTTTGCAATATCTAGGAGGGTTAGCAAATCTTGGGGGAGTTGACAAAATTCAGAGTGACTTTGCAAAAATCATGTGTGAGATACATGGCATTCATTAATATCGAGATACATGGCATTCCATGGACGAACAGGATGAGAAAGAAAATCTAAATCAGATAATGATCAAGGTTGTAAAAGCGCTGGATATAAATAATTTTAAAATTGATCATACATAGACTGCCAACAAGGAACAAGTTAAAAACACCTGCGATTATTGTCCAATTTAAATCTAAAAACGAACGTGAACAATGGATGTCAAAAAAGAAATCGAAAATCTTTGTCAGTAGCGTTATTGATGACGCTAAAAAACGCCAGTGTATCTAAATGAAATTTTAAATCCAATAAACAGAGAACTTTTCTGGAAAGCGAGGTACCTGGCCAATTCAAAAAATTTTAAATACGTCTGGTTTCGGAACGGGAAAATCATGATGAGAAAAACTGATGGTGACAGCGTAATTCGAATTGAAATGCTGACGAATTTCGATGAATTTTAAACGGGAAATATATTGCTTATTTGCTCCATCTTATTTGTTTTGCCATGGCGACTTTTCATTTTGATGACTTACCAACATTTGATCACAACGAAAATGTTCTGTGCGACTATGAAGAAGTTAAGATATGGTTATTGACTAGTAAATTATGTTATGAATCTGAGGAACATTTAAGCTTTCTGCATGTGAACATTCGAAGTCTGAAAAAAACTTGGGATACTCTCTGTGTTTATCTTAAAGATATCTTGAAATTTTAAAATATTATTACAGTGGCAGAAACTAATATCCTCAGCACGGATGCTCCATTATTCAATCTAGAAAATTTTAATCAACTTTTTACTAGAACTCCTGGTGCGTTTGAACATGGGATTCTACTTTTCTTTCGCCACACATTATTAGTCAAAACGATACCTTCGCTTGTGATTCCTGCTGAAACATTGAATATAAATATGTACAAGGATAATTTAACTTTCAATTTACTTGCTATTTACAGATCACTAACCTCGAACATTAACACTTTTCTTGCTAATCTCAAAAACTGGTTCGAAACAACTGATAAACATCGCAATCAAATACTAGTTGGAGACTTTAATTTAGATATCAAAAATATCAAAAAACACGGAGTTGCCAAATACGTAGAATTGTCAACCGAGTTTGGTTTCTCACCTATCCATTATTGGTATCACCAGTGAAGACATCATTGGTGACTCTCTCTCTCAGACATGCATTGATCACATTAACGTCAGACTTGACATTAAACTCGACATAAATTCAATGACTTTTCGCAGTAGGATCGCAGACCACTACTTAATTGCGGATACTTGCGGGGAAAAAAACTTGGGAATTCGTCCAATCACACTAAAAAGCTAGACAGCAATTTTAATACGAAAACTATCTTAGATCATAAAAACGTATGCAAAGAAATAAGTCTAACAAACTGGCTGGACAGAGGCACTGAAAACGAAACCCGAAATTCAGAACGAATAGACGTACTTTATGAAGCATTCATAAAAAAATATACAGCGATTGTTAACAATAACAAAATCAATAAACTATCGGATGGCTCAAAAATTAAACAACGCAATTGTAGCAAAGACTGGATAAATCAGGAAATAATAAACTTAATACGAAAAAGAGACTCGGATTGGATTGATTACAAAAATAACAAGAGAAACAGAAATTTTAAATTGTTAAACACAAACTTAAGACACACAGTCACGTCCCTTATTAGGCAGTAAAAGAAAAAGTATTACTTCAAACAATTTGAGTCTTGTAAAAATAATCCAAAGCAAAATTGGGAACTCATCAACCAAATTATCAACAATAAACCTAAAACTGCCATTGACGATTTTATCATGAAGAATATGCCACAAGTTATGTCTGAAACTCAAGCAGCAGAGAAATTTAACAACACCTTTGCATACATTATTGTCAATCTTAGAGACGATAACCGTATACAGAATCTCTCTATAGTTCCTAAACATATATAACCTTCTTTTCCCTCAATTTTTTTCCTCCCATTTCAAAACAAGAAACTTTCAAAATTCTAAGTGACTTAAATGAAAGAAAATCATGTGGATACGATCAGGTACGCATAAAGCACATTAAAGCATGCAAAATCTCCTTAGCTGATCTCGTGACGAACTTTATCAATGAAAGCATATCTACAGGAAATATCCCTAATAAACTCAAAATTGCTATTTTAAGACCAATTTACAAAAGTGGAACTAAATCCGATTGCACTAACTATAAGCCCATTGCCATATTACCTGTTCTTCACAAAACACTTGAAAGATATGTAGCTAATGTTCTAGCCAATTTCTTGAAAAAAACGTAACATTATTAGTGAAAAGCAATATGGTTTCCGAAAAGGTAAAAATGCAATTACATTTTTAACGGAGTTTTCTGACGTCATTAATGGAACTTTAAACAACGGAAAAAAAGCAGCTGCTATCTTTCTGGACTTTCGGAAGGCATTTGATACGTTGGATCACGATATTTTGCTTCAAAAATTGTATACCTATGGCATCCAAGGTATTACCCTTAAATGGTTTGAAAATCATTTAAAGAACAGAGTGCATGTTGCCAAAATTAATGGCGTTTTTAGTGAGAAGAGAACAGTGTACACTGGTGTTCCACAAGGTTCAATTTTAGGTCCGCTTTTATTCATTATTTATAGTAATGAACTAGCTAACCTTAAACTGAAGGGCCCTCCTTATATATATGCTGATGACACCGCCTTGGTTAACGTGAATCACAATATAGGAGACGCAGTCCGAGATACACAGGATGATTTTAACAAAATTGTTAACTGGTCTAACATTAATCGTATTTACATAAATTCGGAAAAAACCAAATGGATGAGCTTTCCTTCACCAGGATACTATGATCTTTCATCTTATGCAATTAAACACCACGAACCCTTGTGTCCACACAACATGAAAACTCATGACCCTGACTGCTGCGACTGTGATGTTATTGAGCGTGTTGAGAGCCATAAATATCTTGGACTTTACATGGACACAACCTTCCGATGGAATACATATTTTCAAAAGTTAGCAGGGAAATTGCGTCTATGTGCATCTAAACTTTACAAACTACAATTTGTTGCAAGCACACATACATGTATTTTGGTTTACAAAGCTATCTGTGAATCTATATTGACTTATGGTTTGACAATATACAGCTCAACTAACCTCACAAATATAAAGAAAATAGAAACTATTCAATCATCCATTGCTAAAAATATAATCCCATACAACTTAAGAAATTCATTTTATCATAGCGAAGAAAGACTAAATTATCTAGGCATGCTTTCTTTTCACAACCTTTCAAATACAGCATCACTTTAAAATATTTTTGACAATCAATTTAAAGCTAAAATCTCTCATGGGAAAAACCCAAGGTTGCAATCCAAAAATCATTTCCAACTTCCAAAAATATTAAATAATTACGGGAAACGTACAAGGGCATATACAATACCTTACGTGTTCAATCAATTGCCAAGGGAAATTATTTTATTAAACAAATTTAAAGAAATCAAAAATAAGACTAAAAATTTTCTTCTAGGCTCTAAATTTAATATAAAAATTTTAACCACCACAATGGAGCTTCCACTGAAATTCACATAATTCGATGCGATTGTTTTAAACTATATCTTATGTATTTTCATGTAACGTTATTATTCTTCTCTCCTGCAGATAAGCAGATGCTTTGCGGGTCATTTGTTCCTACAGATAAGCAGATGCTTTGTGGGTCATTTGTTTAAACCATAAATTCCCAACGGGGGCGATACCGCCCCCCAGTGGGCGCTGGAGCCTTCCATGGGGGGCGGTAGCGGATCCAGAGGCAAATGGGGGGCGTTGAGGCAGTTAAGAGGGGCGGTCAAATAAATAAATAAATTTAATGGAATTTTCTGTGACAACCTTTTTATCTCTTCTATTCTGTGGTGTCTTCCTGGTGATTCTGGTCATCCACTACCTCATCCGTTATGTGCAGCTTTTCAACTGCAGCTTGGACAATAAGTTCCCTGCTACCGCCTACTAGCGTACTGGTAGTCTGAAGTCGACTGAGATGCTCTCAAAAGTTCTCTTCAAGATCACAGATTGGATATAAGCTTCAATATGTTTTCCCACTCCAAGTCGCTTTGAGTATGCTTTATGGTACGTAGTTACAATACCATCCCACGTCAGAATATAAGGTATAATATTAACATTACACTTGTGAATTAGGCTCAACTCATTAGCCAGCAGATCATACTTCCTCTTCTTTTCAACCTCTACTGTCTGCAGGTTATCCCGAGATGTTATTCCTACTTCAATAATTGTAATCTCATTCAATACCTTAACATCCACTACTATATCAAGCTTATTATATTGTACATGTGTGTCCGTCCTGATAGGCAAATCAACCTTGATGCAATAATAATATAATAATAATAAATTTATTATATTTAATATTTTTTATAATTTTTTTTAATATAATAAAATACTTTGTAAATACCTGTTTTCATGAATAAATATTTTATCTAGCTATGTAAATTATCTTATTGTTATCGCGTTAATAAGCATTTTTAAATTAGCATTAGGTATACCTATACCTAATTTGTTTTAGTTTAGAATAGATCAGTGTCTCGCAAACTTTTTTAGTCTGCGGCACACTGAATCTAATTTTTTTCCGCGGCACACTGAATCTAATTTTTTTTCCCGCGGCACACCTAAAAAAGAATAAAAGCAAACTCTATATAATCGCCATTATATTTGCGCTTTGTTGAAGTCATCAGCTTGGTTTTACTTGAAGATTTGCTCTCGTTCTTTAATTCATAACTCGGTGTTTGTTTTAAATATTTGTCCATTCTATGGCTTGAAATAATCAAAAATTAATACCAAAATTTGGAAAAAGCTTGATAAATACTTACAAGATCCCAGTTGATAAAATCTGAAAGATTTTTATTATAGCACGTCGATAACACAAGTCAAGTCAAAATGAAATCTTTGGAATATCTAGTGTCAATTTGAAAATCTCTCGCGCCACACTACTGTGCCGCGGCACACAGTTTGCGAGACACTGGAATAGATTGACGGTGACAAGTCCTTGCAAGTTGGTAGGCAAACACGCGGTTCATGCAATTTAGCATGTTTCGACAAGAATATGGGAGCTTGAAATAACTTGTTTACGGAGCAAGTGCGCCGGCATCGCAAACATACAAGTTAATGCGTGCACAAAATCAAATCTATAAAAGCGATAGCTCTAAGAATGTTTTATTATTTTTATGGGCTTCGCCGTGATAAATAGTCGTGAGTGATAAGTGTTAGAAGTCATTATAAACATTATTTTTATAACTATCTATAAATCTGTTGAGAAGTTAATTTGTATTTGAAAATGTCTGAATCTACATCTAAAAAGAAATGCCGGCAGTACAGTATTGAGTATTTGAAATATGGATTTACGTACTCTCCTACAAACCAATCATTACCTATGTGTTTAATTTGCCGAAATGTTTTTTCAAATGACGCTATGAAACCTTCTAGGCTACAAGAGCATTTAAATAAAATGCATGCTTATAAGAAGAACAAAGATTTATCCTATTTTCAAGAACTGGAAAAGCAATATTTAAAACAGCCAACTATGTCAAACCTTTTTGCGTCGTCTTCTAAACAAGATGATGGACTACGAGCCTCATATAACGTTTCATTGTTAATCGCAAAAGCAGGAAAACCACACACAATTGGCGAGGAATTAATTTTGCCGGCAGTCAAAGAGATATTAAAAACTGTTCTTCATCATAAGACACCGTCAAATATCATCAAAAAACTTCCTCTCAGTAATAATTCAGTGCAAAGAAGAATAGATGAAATGGCAAAAGACGTTGAAATATCATTATGTGATTACTTAAAGACTTGCAAATTTTCCATTCAACTCGATGAATCAACTCTACCAAATAACGAAGCCCTACTCTTATCATACGTACGATTTATAAAAGAAGAAAAAAATTCATGAAGAGTTATTATTTGCTAAAAATTTGGAATCTGATACAAAGGGAGAATCTATATTTAATACCATGCAAAAGTTTTTCCAAGAGAAAGAAATTCCTATTTGTAATATTTTGTCTGCTGCTACTAATGCTCCAGCAATGACAGGGCGTCATAAGGGTTTCGTAGCGCATTTAAAACAAGCAGTACCAAATGTACTCGCTGTACATTGTATTATTCATCGTCAGCATTTGGTTGCAAAAAATTTGAATGGACGTCTGCATACGTCGCTCCATTACGTTATTAAAGCAATCAATAAGATTAGAAGCAATTCATTGAATGACCGATTGTTTGGTAAGCTTTGTAATGAAAATGATGAAGATTACAATCGCTTGCTGCTGCACACAGAAGTACGTTGGCTCTCTAAAGGTGTTTGTCTGAATCGTTTTTTCAATCTATTTGACTCAGTACTTAGGTACTAGTTTTGACTCAGTACTAGTACTAGGACTTTCTTGAAGACAGAGACGAAAAATTGCGCGAAAACCTGATTATGTCAAAAAATGACATCGCTTATTTGACAGACCTGTTTAAAATATTTAATCAAGTTAATTTACAATTGAAAGGTGATGAGTTGAATTTAATTAAAACAAAAAACGTTATAGCTGCTTTTGAGATAAAACTTCTTCTATTCAAACGAAATATAGGTAGAGGTGAATACAACCACTTTCCCACATTATCAGCAGTCTCTGCAAAACCGGAAGATTTACTTACTTACTGCCAACACTTGGAAGTTCTTCATGTTGATTTTACGGAGCGTTTCCAAGATATTTTAAACATGAATATACCGAGTTGGGTTTTAGATCCTTTCGTAAACACAGATACTGAAGAATCATCAAATTTGGAAGAGGAATTCTTAGAACTCACGACTAACGAAGTACTCAAAGTAAAATTCAAACATGGATACCAAAAGTTCTGGCTTCAAAAATCAATACCAGTTCTCTACCCTGGATTGTGGGCAATAGTACAGAAATTTTTAATCGCATTTCCTTCGTCCTATATGGCTGAGCGTGGATTCAGTGCAGTAGCTAATTTACTGTCAAAGAAGAGGAACAGACTACACATCACTGAACGTGGCGATCTGCGATTGATGTTAACGAAATTGGAACCCGACATTAACAAATTGTTAACACTCCACCAGCCTCAACCATCTCATTAATTTTTTTTATTTATTATTAATTTTGTGTTTATCTCATTATTTTTTATTTCTTATTGATTCTGTGTTTATTTTAAAATTTTAATAATCAATTTTATTGTACATTTCGTATATATTTCATTTCATATAAAATTAACTATTATGGACTAGGGGGGCGTTGAAATTTTTGTTCTCTTCTAAAGGGGGCGATGGTCCAGAAAAGGTTGGGAATCACTGGTTTAAACTTTTGAATAACTAACATGAATATGAATAAAGATTATTATTATTATTGAAAAAACAAACGTGAAATTGTGATTTTCTTTTCTGTAAAATTATGACGAGATGGCAAAATCGAGGAAACTTGGCAAAATATAGGGCAGTTTGCAAAATTCGAATCCACTTAGTAAAATACGGGCGATTTGTGAAAATTGGGATTGTTTTTGTAAAAATTAAGTAGAGTTGACAAAATCGAGAAAACTTGGCAAAATCTAGGGGAGTTGGCAAAATTTGAAGCCACTTGGTAAAATACAGAGGAGTTGTGAAAATTGTGCCTTTTTTGTGCAATTAAGGAGAATTTGTTAAAATTCTAAGTGGCTTGGCAAATTCAGGAAAGATGTAAAAATTGCGATTTTTTTTTCTGTAAACTTATGACGCGTTGACAAAATTCGAATTCACTTGGAAAAATATAGACGAGTTGTGAAAATTGAGATTTGTATTGTGAAATTAAGGAGTGTTGGACAAATTGAGGAAACTTGGCAAAATGTAGGGCAGTTGGCAAAATTCGAATCCACTTGGAAAATACGGGCGAGTTGTGATAATTGGGATTGGGTTTGTGAAATTCAGGGTGGTTGACTGAAATCGAGAAAACTTGGCAAAATCTTGCGGAGTTTGATAAATTTGAAGTGGTTTGTCAAATTTAGGAGAGATGTAAAGATTGGAATTGGTTTTGCAAAATTAAGGATAGTTCACCAAACCTAGGGGAAATTCACACTGACTTGGTACAATTGAGACGAGATGTAAATAATATTGGAATTATTCCCGTGAAATTATGTGGCTAGTTGGCAAAATCAAAATTTGGAAGCGAACGGAGCGAAAATTTTTTAAGTAAGTTTGCTCAATTGACAAAATCTTGAATTCTCCCCCCCCCCCCCCCACACACACGCAAACAACCATAGTCCTTCGCAACGCCCCTGGTTCGAACGTACCATGGAAAGAAATAGATTATAGCACTGAAATGTTGTAGGGAACATTAAGCATTTTTGATGAATTGAAATACACAGGTGTTCCGCGCTTTTAGCTCGTTACAAATATATTTTATCGTTCTCGGACGCTAGTGAGTTTTCCAATGTCTACCTCATAACAAAGGATTGTCCTCAATAAGATCATTTCTGGAGTATATCTCTCAATGGTGATCACTATGGAAACGGAACAGTTTGCTATCATTATAAGAAGGAGAGCTATGTTAGTCTTCGATTAGAATTAAACGATTTCTATCTTTACCGTTTAAAGTGTCTTCGCACTTTCTATTTCGTCAGCATTTTACCAAACAAACATTTTTCGTGAATTATGTTTAAAATTCATTAATCAAATGCTGCTTATGGACTTCAAAAATTATCTGCAAGCAGATTGTAAACTTTTGAGATATCTTGCGATGTTTGTTCCTCTGATATGAGAATGTTCTGCTCAAGGACGTAGCGAAGGACTTTGGGGGGGGGAGAGAAACAAATTATCCAACTCGGATATCAAATTTTGCCAACTCAGAAAATGAGCTTTACATAAAACTATATCTCTGTCAGGGACGTTACCAGAGTTTTCCCTCCGTGGGAGGAGGTAAGGGGGGAGAGTAGTTGCCAGATCCAAAACGGTTTTACCAACTTCACCGCGATTTATATAAAAAAATTCCCTAATTTAAAATCTGACCTGAACATTATCAAGTCACCTAATTTCAGCAACTCCCGTAGATTTTGCAAACTTTTCTCGATTTTTCTCGAATCTCCTTAACTTCACAAAACAAATCCCAATTTTCACAACTCACCGGCATTTCACCAAGTGGTTTCAAATTTTTGCCAACTACCCCAAATTTTATCACCTCGCCATAATTTTTTTAGAATATTAACAAACTTTTACGTCTCCCCTAAATTTTGCAAGTCACTTCGAATTATGCAAAATCTCCTCAATTTCGCCAACTCTCTTTAACTGCACAAAAACTGTCCCAATTTTCACAACTTGCCTGTATTTCACCAAGTGGCTTCGAATTTTTCCGATTTGCCATAATTTTACAGAAAATTACCCAATTTTTACATTTTCCCTGAATTTGCCAAATCACTTCGAATTTTACCAAATCTCTTCGTTTTCGCCAACTCTCTTTAACTGCACAAAAACTATCCCAATTTTCACAACTTGCCTGTATTTTACCAAGTGGCTTCGACTTTTGCCAACTCCCCTAGATTTTGCTAAATTGCCATAATTTTACAGAAAAAATCCCAATTCTTACATCTTACCTGAATTTTACCGAGTCACCTCAAATTATGCCAACTACCCTATATTTTGCCAACTATCCTTAATTTCACAAAACCAATCCCAATTTTCACAACTTGCCTGTATTTTACCAAGTGGCTTCGAATTTTACCAACTGCGATAGATTTTGTCAACTCGCCGTAATTTTGCAAAAAAATCCCAATTTTCCATCTCGCCTGAAATTTGCCAAGTCATTTTGAATTTGCCAACTCTCCTAGATTTTTCCAAGTGTCCCAATTTTGCCAACTCCCGAGATTTTACCAAGTTGTCTCGATTTTGCCAACTTCCCAAGATTTTGCCACGTTGTCTCGATTTTTGCCATCTCTCCTTAATTTTACAAAACCAATCACATTTTTCACAACTTGCCTGCATTTCACGATGTGGCTTCGAATTTTACCAATTGCCCTATATTTTTCCAAGCTACCTCGATTTGGCCAACTCCCCTAGATTTTGCCAAGTTACCTCGATTTGGCCAACTTACCTCGATTTGGTCAACTCCCCTAGATTTTGCAAAATTGCCTCGATTTTGCCAATTTTCATAATTTTACAGAAAAAATCCCAATTTTTACATTTCACCAGAATTTGCAAAGTCACTTCGAATTTTTCCAACTCTTGTCGATTTCGCATTTCACAAAAATAATCCCAATTTTTCAACTTGCTTGTATTTTACCAAATGGCTTCGAATTTTGACAACTGCCTTGGATTTTGCCAGGTTGTCTCGATTTTGCCATCTAGCCATAATTTTACAGAAAAATATCCCAATTTTTACATTTCACCTGAATTTTGCCGAGTAATTTCGAATTTTGCCAACTCCCCAATATTTTGCCAAGTTGACTCGGTTTTCCAATTCTCCTTAATTTCACAAAACCAATCCCAATTTTCACAACTCGCCTGTATTTTGCCAACTGCCCTAGATTTTGCCAAGTTACCTTTATTTGACCAACTCCCTTATATTTTGCCAAGTTGCCTAGATTTTGCTATAACTCCCCTTAATTTTACCAAAAAATCCCAATTTTCAGAATTCACCTGAATTTTACAAAGTCGCTTCAAATTTCGCCAACTCCAATTAACTTTGGGGGGAGTGCATTACTCCCATTCCCCCATATCTTCGCCCTTGGTTCTGCTACAACTTCTATCAAACTCAAAATCTCCACTTTTCAGGCTTTTACCAAGTGGCTTCAAATTAATTTTTTTATTAATTTGAAGCCACTTGGCCTCAATTAATAAAAATGTTTAAAATTCTTCTTTTAAAACTTCAAAATTGTTTAAAGTGAAACAGCTTTTCCAGAAATAGCATTTACAATGGCTATCACAAACTGCAGCTAATACTTTAGAGACTATGTTCATAGAATTCACAATTTCCGTGCTTGTAATTTTTCTTGTGTTCTATTTGCATATATGGACAGTTTTCTAGGGTTAGTTATGGTAGTGAAACTTGGACGCTGTGTAAACAAGATAACAGGAAACTTGATGCTTTTGATTCTAGATGCTTACGCAGTATCTTGGGTATTAGGTGGTTTAACTTTGTAACTAATGATGAGGTTAGGCAAAGGAGTCTGCAACCTCCTTTAAGCAGCATATCGTGCAGAGAGAGACTCCGCTGGTTTGGCCATGTTGCCCGTATGGATAATTATAGATTGGCGAATAGGGTTATGAACAGTGTGCCTAGAGGTCTCAGAAGGAGGGGGAGACCTAGGATGCGGTGGGCAGACAATGTCAAACAGGACCTTGTTAGAATTGGTGTGCAGTGGCCAGATGCAGCAGATGTAGCTCAGGACAGATATGCTTGGAGAATTAAACTGCGTGGTCTGGTTGGACCTCCGTAGCCCATGGCTGCTTGAGGATGATGATGATGATGATGATGACAGTTAGGTTTATGGTGCAAATGCTAAAGATGAAGCAATAAGTAAATGTAAAACACTGGACGAAACAAATATAATACGAGACAACACATATCGCCTCTGGCGAATGTGCGAATTTTTTTTCAAAGATAATGAATTTATTTGTTTACCGACTTTTGCACTCTTTAAAAGTTTTAATTCGAACTAATGGGAGATTGGCAAAATTCAAAAAGTAGGTTCTTTAAAATTAATAAGTTGTTTTTCTCACCTCCCTTTTGAGAAAAGGGGGCAGTTCTTGCTGTCAGTGGAATGTCTTTTGACACTCAGTCACAGAAATTTCTACCATAAACAGATCATTTGCAATATTCGTTAAAAGTTTCTCTTTTTTCCATATCGTGTCCTCTAAAGGGTAAATTAAAGCTGTGTGAGAATTTGAAAAATGTCAATTATAATGTTTCATTAGTAACTACTCAACTAAAAAGAACCTTCCAATTATCTCTTAAAGCAAATCAGGTGCGTTTACAACTCCAATTAGTGTCAAAGGTCAAATCATTGTTGCTAATATAAACCAAATGACCTTCACATTCCCGAATCAAAATTTCGAATTTCTAAATTAAATGCATTGTTTGAAATATTTGTTTAATTTTTTTCAATTTTCAAATGTTTACACCGTTAATGGGCGCAAATTAAATTTCGATGTCCCTAAGGAATGCCATGATATGGCACCCCACAGCATCTGGGATCCACCTCCATATTTCATAGTCGGGGTGTACTTTTCTACAGGTTTTCGCCAGACGTACTCTCTACCAATGGTGGGAAACAATGTGTAGCACGATCCTCCCACCAAAAAGAATTTTTAATTTAATCTCTAAAACAAAAAGTTTGACGTTTACAGACAGAAAAGAACCACAAAGGAAAAATATATATATATTTGTTGGAAAATAGATAAAAAAAAGAAACAACGAATTAAGAAGACAATACATTGGGTTGGGTTGTTTTACCTCTGACCGGCAATTTTTTTGCACACCATGGGCTAAATGGCCAGGTCACATGGACCCCGAAGGCTCAGAGAAGGTTGGGGGAGGGGACCCACTGGAACAGCTGTTGGGAGACAGATGGTAGCCTCCCGTCAAGGCCATCCAGCGTGTTCTTTAATGTGCACAGGGTATGTCTCTCCCGCACACGGGGCCAGGGCTTAACGTCCCACCCGCGGACGGCGGTCTTTCCAAGCCCATCGGTGTCCCCTACTGACCGTGGGCAGGGCGGGGAATTTTGCGGAGATAAATCTCAACGCTGACCCAGCTGGGACTCGAACCTGTGAACTACAGATTACGAGCCTGGCGCGCTACCGACTGAGCCACCCCCGCCCCAGAAGACAATACAAAAAGAATAATTTGAAGATCAATGTAGAGTTGGTAAAAGCAATCCCAAAGGCGAAAGGGATGCTTAAATAGTTAAAACTTAATTAATACAAGTAGGTCTCAATCGCAGCCCTATAAGGAAATAATAATTTGAACCATATCTTCCGGTAGCGTTCGGTTTCCTCAATAGCAGCTACTTACAGATTTCCTGGTGGGAACTGATGAGAGTGTGATATTATTGCAATCATAACCCGATCATATGTAACATCCCATCTCATTGGAGGATTAAGGTATCTGAAGCCTTCTCATTATTTAAGAAATATGTATTCGCTTAGATATTGAAAAGCAGAACGAGAGTTCTTCCATAGCTATTAAGTGAACCAAAGAATATCGAACTTCTGGTATGAAGATAACGTTCAAAGTAACCCTAACTACTATTATAGTAAAATTATTAAGGGAGTCAAATTTTCGTCAACTAAGGTTTCAACCACCGTCCGTAGCAAATACAATTCCAATATATGTAGCATTAAATGTAAAAAAAAAACTGATTTATCTGTAGTTCATTTTCCATTCTGTTTTATTCGGTCATATCACTAAAATTGGCAAGAATTTCGAACATCGTTAACAGTGCTGAAAAGGAAATGGAGCCATTTTAAATAGTGTATTCTTTATCCCAACGTTATTGTTAAGGAAGCAACGTCCTATTAGTCTTAACTGAGAGCATTACAGAGAGCTTAATAAACGTGTAGTTGATGGATTGGAAGCCGATAAGCTTAACGTTACTAATTAGACGGTATCACTTTCCGCTGCTGATCAGTATCGCAATTCAGATACAAATCCAGTATTTTCCTTTAACAACCAATATCAGAGTTTATAATTTCAGATGTTATACATGGTTTTATCATAAGATAAGCCATGGCCAGTGAAAAGATAAGAATCGTTCGTTTCATTACTTGGTTGACAAAACAGTGAAAGTTTACTAAAGAACATGGCAGAGAGTTGTATCAGATAATAAATATTTTGCGTGGGATAAGCAGAATAACATACAAGGATTAAGTGACAAGGATGACAAGGCTATTGAAGGTAAGGTTTCTGCCATGGCTAGATAGGCTGAGCATTTCATAGATTACATTTATATTGTATTTCATATGAGCATTTCATAGATAACTTTGGGGGGAGTGCATTACTCCCATTCCCCCATAATAATGGGAATAGAAGAAACCACTTAATAATGTGGTTTCTTCTATTCTCATTATCCGTAATGAAGATAGACATATTACTGTCCTTGAATCTCTTGCTATTTCACGATCTGAAGTTACTCTGCTATCTCAAAATTAAAACTTATCTGTCACCAGAGGTAGATGACATCACTACTGAAATGCTGAGATTTGGGAGTGATTCTATTACTACATGGAGGATTGTAATGTTGCATAAACTGGTTGTTCCCAATAAATTATTATTTCAATCTTCAACAAAAGCGATTGAAGCTCATATCGTAATTATACCTGCTGAGTCTAATCTCTGTTCCAGGAAAACGTTATGTACATTATTGGGTTTAGCAGAATTGAACATTTGTTGACAGATTAATTAGAGGTAAAAGTCTGGGTTCAGAGGTGATAAGGACTTCGTAGATCATTTTGCTTTTCACTTAGCTTCCTAAGAGTGTTTAACAGCAACACTTAAAATTCGAAATCTTCGGTTTACTACTACAATTTTAGTTTTATAGATGGTGAAAAAGACTTTTGCCACTACTGACCTCCAAACCATTTGTGATTGATCATGACATTTATAGCAGACCAAAAAGCTGCGCAATATAATGATGACCATCTATAATAACCCTCAGTTGTGTTCAGAGTTGGCAAATATTTAAGTGATTGATTTATGTTTGCTATTGGTATTCTAATACAAGGTTTCATTTGGTTACCTTTTTGTTTTAATTTGGTTATTTATTATGTTGTGAGGAATTCTTTTTAATTGAAAGACTTGGGCCTTAGATGATCTAGAGACAGGAAAGATCTCACTTAGATTATGCTGACGATTTCGTCTTTTGGCAGATATTGTCGCCGAGATGAACCCTTTCATTAAAACTATTGATGACACTCGTAATAGGTTAGATTTTGGGATAAAGAGAAAACTAAAGTAATGAAAATTGGTCAGGTGGATAGTGATTCAGTTTTTGAATGGCTCTGCTCTTGAGCAAGTTTCACAGTTTAATTATCCCTGGAGTTATACAGTATAACACACTGGTGATGTGCAATATGAGAATTTACATTGCTGCTGGAACCTTTAAGAATCTGGGGATTGTAGAAAAATAGGTGTATACATGTGAATATTAAAATTAGGCTATATGATAGTTTAATCCTTCGTAAACGTGGACCCTTTATAAGCAAAATAACAGTAAACTTGATGCCTTTGATTCTAGAGCGTAACCAATATCATGGTTTGAATATGTAAATATTGATGAGGTTAGATGAATGAGTCAGCAACTACCTACCTTTGAACTGCATCTTGTAAAGCTAGATATTGCGTCTGTTTGGCCATGTTGCCCCAAAACCACAGATTGGCGAATAGAATTAAGAACAGTTTGAATAAGACCTCAGAATAATAGGGAGACCTAGGATGCGATGGGAAAACAATGTCAAACAAGACTTCATTAGAATTTACCAGAGGTAGCTCTAGATAGTCATGTTTGTATGACTAAATTGAACATTCTGGTTGGACCTCCAAAATACATGACTCTTTGAGGCTTATGTAGGAAAAGAGGGAGTTATAGCGTGATATATCAGAAAATAGTTGGAAGACAATTCTTGGAACAATCGTTTTGCAGTTTTTTGTAGATGGAACCATTTTTTTAGAATTTCAAAAGCATTCGCACTTTCATTGAACATTTTAGGTGTAAACTTCCTTTGGAGAAAGCCGCAGGGTATCTGTAACTCAATTGAACAGTACAGGATCATATTTTGTCTCGAAAATTGGGTCTTCAACAGTGTTTCTACTGGACAACATCCTTGACAATTTATGCTGATGTAGCACTTCGCACATTTGGGTCGGAAGACTCCGAATAAAAGTGTGCTCCAGTTCCTTGACTACAAAAATTTTGGTCTTTTAAAATATCTACTTATATTTTTTCCAGTTTATCGTTTGGATTTTTAATTTGACATTTATCACCTCCCCCCCCATGCTAATTTTATTTGTACTTGAGAATTTCATACGTGTTTCCCGTCCCGTGGTCGAGTGGTTAGCACGCTTGGCTTCTGGTCTAAGAGACTTGGGTTCGAGCCCTGGGTAAGGCATGGATGTGTGTGTCATTTTTCTGCTGAGGTCCTGCCATCCTCACAGACTTTCTACTATGGCGTAAATAAATTGACAGGCTCCTATCAGACCTCTGTGGCAAGCAGCTGCTTGAGGGGGTATTTATATATTATTATTATTCCCCCTTACCAACCTATGATGCGATAAACATTCGTCTCTAACTAATATGGTACTCGATTTCGAGTTTAAAACCATTTTTATTCTTCCACTTAATAAAGGTAAATTGTAAAGCAAACAGTAAATTTGTTGCATGAAGTTTTAAATCCCAACTTAGAACCTGGGTTTCGATCCTGGAACCACTTTTTCCCCCATTCCTCATAAAAAGCCATTTCAAAATTTCTGTTGTCTTCTGTCAAATTTCGACTCACTAGAAAATAAAAAGGTAATATTATTTTTTTAATCCAATTAAACAAACATGCGCATAAATTCTACCGATTCATGCACGTGATGTTAATGCTATCGTTATATTAAATTATAAATTTTTTCAATTGGTTAGTGATTTTGTTTTATGATTAGTAAATTATACACAAATATCTTATAAAAAATACTGAATGAAATATATTCTGCAAAAACTAAATAAAAAATGTTTTCATCTGGGTTGCTTTTAAATATTTTTCTCTATATTTAATATCATCGAATGAAGAGTCATCATTACAAATATCTAGCTGTGTATATTAATCATCATTTGTCTTGAAATAATCAACTAAATTATTCTTACTCTACTTGAAATAAGAAATTAAAATTGGGTATGCCCCATCCTCTCCCTAGATCCGGTCCTGGTTTAAGCCATTGATTTTTTTCACTCGAATACGAATTCATTTTCAGGGGTTATTTCGATAACAAAATACTTTATTCTCTTCGAAAATCCAGTGGTATGAAGTCAATATTCCAGCGATTGTTTGATGAATTATCACGATCTGATCATCTTGCAATAGAGCAGACAGAATACCACTTCTTTTTTGTTTCGTATTTGGATCTAAATTCTGAATGCCATTGGATTGACCATGATCGTTTAGTCAAATGATCACTGAAGTGTCTTGACCACATACCATTTCATCTGAAGCTGAATAGAAGACTGTTTATGATAAAGAAAAAATTCTTCACTCACAAATGTATGGGGGAAAAAATCACGCAGACCTACTAACTACCTAACATACAACTCTTATGAAAATGTTCCGGGAAGGTTTTATCCCGGAACAATAAAATCTGTTGCAAAGACATTTCTTTAGCTTCAATAGGGTACTTGATCACAGGTTTGAAATTTCCTACAACACTGGTTTCCATAAATTAAGGAACAACCCTATGATATGTCAGTGGGAAACTAATATCGGAGCTCACTAATTTCAAAAATAAGCTTTCTTTTTTCGTTGTTGAAAAATGAGATAGCAGTTACAGATCTTAAACAATATATCAATATTTCGATTTTCAACAATATTCCTTCAGTCTTTAATGTTATGAAAGCTTGAATATTTAACATAACAATGGCAGTCACAGATATTGACTTCAGAAACTAATTAAAACTGAGTAATAAGAATTGTATCAAAGTGCTTAATAAAATAAGTGGTTATTTTAGAAGTCTGTGTAAAGAATTCTTTCACTATTCGTCAGTTTTTAAAATGCTGCATAAGACTGGCATTGCTGTTGTCAAATATTCAAACTTCCATAACTTATTAAAAACTGAACGAATATTGTTGAAAATCGAGATATTAATATTTGATTGAGATCTATATCTGCTATTACATTTTCCAAAACAAAAAAACTTTTTTAGAAGTCATTGAGCATCGAAGTTAGCTTCCCATTGATATATAACATTGTTCCTTAATTTATGTTAACAATGTGCATTTCTCATTTAAAGAGGGTGAAATTGTAAAATTTAAAAAGGTTAAAATTTTGTTAAAAAGTGGCTCTGCAGCAGAATAGTGATACGGCAAAGTTTTCAATTTATATAGTTCTCACTATATAAAGGCTTTTCAACTTTTTGCTCAAATATTATTTTTTATTGCATTGTCAAAAATATTAAGGTAAATACTATCATTAAATGCAATTTCTCTACACCGGGGTAATATGTTTTTAACTCTGCGTATATTTGTTTACAATGGATAATGCCCTATTACACGGAATTCCTCTTGGGTTGCGACTACAGCTGTTGTGTTACAGGATACACGGAAATCTTGTACATTCCACACATATTTGAGCATGTTAAAGCTTAATATTTAGGTACAGATGCATTTCAGGATTAATTTATTGATTTTTCAGTCATGCTGCACCACGGGATCTGAAGCCCACCTGAAGGAATTTCGCATTCGAGCAACTTTAATTGCAGTCTGACTCCATAACTTTCTGTTTTTGGCAGCCAGTGCTGTTCATTATCAATATCGATCACGTGCTCAGCGGCGCGGTGTGCACGAGTCGCAAAACGATGGCAACCAGTGTTAATGACATTAAGTAGGAAATCGGAAGCAACAGTCATGCTTCTGGAGCGCCTGCGGCTCCGGCAGCAATGTGTTATCCCCCTTCAGTGAACAGCGAAAGGTGGTTTTAAAGGCGTCTTCGCAAACTGGGAACACAGGTGCTAGAATTTCATCTCTTCCATTCTGACAGTATTTGCTGTCAGACCTTTTCGGGTAATTCAATAGGAGTTGTCATAATCTGAGCGGAGGAGGATCTTCTGTGATGCAGCGCCCCTGACAATTCCAAACAGAAGCAGACTTTCATCTCGGCCATCAGTTGGCAATGTGAAGCTGAGGTGGAAGCGCTTTCGGAACTGAGGGGTTTAAGCGAAAGAAAGATACTGAAGGAAGTTTAGAAGAGAAAAAAAATTATCTATTCTTTCAATGGTGAAATCCATGGGCAACCGCGGAAAATTTTCCAGGGGGAGGGGGCAAAGCTTGGAGGCAAATAATTACATCAATAAATTTTTATTTAATTGTTTAATTTTTAAGTTTTTTTTTTCTCAAGCAGATTATAGAATACAGTATTGCATCAATACAAAAACACATACGTAATGTATATAAATTAATTACGTTTAAATTGTTACGATTATAATTTGTGGAATTTTTTTCTCGATCCCAGGGGGGGGGGGGGCAAGTGCCTCGTTTGCCCCACTCTGTGGACGTCCATGTTGAAATCATTTTCTAATATGAGTTTTTTGTAGAGCAAACCACTGAATTAAACGTAATGTAAATGAAAGTTGGGAAATATTGCCATTGAAAATTTCCTGAATTTAATTCCAGTTGAAAAGATTCTATTCTAAGACTATTCATTCTAAGAACACTTAAGATGCTCAAATATATGTGATTTATTGCAAATTTTTATTCAATGGAGACTACCACGTTTTTTGATAACCACTTTAGAATCTTAAAGATAACAAACTAATTTTGTTGAAGGAAACACAACACAGAATTCAATCATACGAAAACAGGCAATCGCAAAAGAAAAAGCTTCTAACTGTTAGCGGAAGACTTTGGACTTAAAGGTTTTGAAATCTGAAAATGTCTGATTTAGATTATGCTGATGATTTATCACCTTTGGAAAAATGTTGTTAATGAGATGCACTTTTTTTCATTAGAGCTGTTGATGAGATGAACTATTTCATTAGAGCTGCTGATTAGACTGATAAGTAGAGTAGGTTTGGTGATAAACAGAGAGAACCCTAAAGTGACGAAAATTGATCAGGAAGGTTGTAGTTCAATTAATAAGAATGGTTTCACCCTTGAGCAAGTATCTCAATTAATTATATTGGGAACTATGTAACAGATACTGGTGATGTGCGGCATAAAATAAGTAGGAGAATAGGAATTGCTGTTTTTAAGAATCTGTGGAGAGTGTGAAGAAATAGGTATATACACCTAAACACTTAAATTAGACTGTTCAATAATTTGGTTCTTTCTAGGGTTACTTGTGGTAGTGAAACTTGAACGCTTTGCAAGCAAGATTACAGGACTCTAGATACTTTTGATTCTAGATGCTTACGCAGTATCTTTGGCATTACTAGGTGGTTCAATTTTTTAAGTAATGATGAGGTTTTGTGCAGAGAGAGAGATTTCGTTGGTTTGGCCATGGATGCGGTGGGCAGAAAATGTGAAACAGGACCTTGACAGAATCTACAATGTCTAGATTGTTAGAATCTACAGGGTCCAGAGTGGCTAGGTGCAGCAGATGTGCCTCAGGAGTGATGTATTTGTATAACTAAATTGCACAATCTGGTTGAATATCCGTAGCCTATGGATAAAGAGGAACGAGGAAGTATGAAAGCAAGAGGAGAATGAAAAAAACATTTTGAAGAAGGCATCGTTCATGCCGAAACATATAGAATAGCATAACATCAAAATTTTATTTTGAAAGTTTTAAAAAAATTGTGATCATCTCTTCAGCACAGATGTTATGTGATAGTATCGCCTTTGGATGAAAAATGCAATGTTTAACCAACTGTGAATGAATAACGTGCCCACAGAATGAAGCATTTGCATCAAGACCCGCCATCCTACAAAAAGGCATGGATAATTGAGACCCACATAACTTTTAGGAACTTTTAATTATGTTAAACAGTTAAACAGAGCATTTTTTTAAAAACTGGTACTAATAAACTGTGAATTAAACACGAATGATTTAGTTGGGTTGGTTCTGAGCGGCCTTTTTTTGCACACAATAGGCTAAATGGTTAAGTCATCAGAATTCACGAGCTCAGAGAAGGTTGGGGGAAGAGGATTCACTGGAGAGCTGTTAGGAGAGAGATGGAAGCCTCTCGTCAAGACCATCCAACGTGTTCTTTGACGTTCACAGGGTATGGTTCCCCTGCTCATGGAGCCATGATTTAGCGTCTCATTCAACGAGCGGTGGCCTTTCCAAGCCCATGGGTGCCTCCTATTGACCGAGGGCAGGGTGGAGAGTTTTGTGGAGATAAATCTCAACGCCGGCCCGGCTGGGACTCGAACCTGGGAATGCCTGGGTCGTGCTTGCTACCTACTTAGCCACCCCGCACAATGAATTAGTTATGAGGAAAACTTCATAAGGCATGAAATCTCCTGAAATGACGTGGAGGCTGATGAAAGGAGTAAAAAATTGAGACATTAGGACGAAACCAGACTAAGCCCTGGTGCTGTCCCACCCTCTGCACTATTAGCTACGCCACAGATTTCACTAACGTTTTGCAAAGGCATTTACACTGCATAAGAATGAAATCAATTAATTAAACTTTTCTGCATAAATCTGTGCAACAGAGTGCAATTAACAAATATTCTAAAAGCAAACTAAGATTGTTGCTAAATTTCTGAATAACATGGATGGGCACTTCTTTTGTGTCATATGCACTCCTTCAGCAGATGGTAGAATCGTTATGCATAAAACTGATATAGTTGTAGTTGGTTGTCTTGCAAAAGTCTGTTAATAATTTTATACATGTTCATATTTAAAATCTTCAAATTTCCTATTAACTTACTTAACATACTGAACAAGGATTCGAAAATCTAACGTCTTTTATTCTTATGTGTCCCGAGAGGGTATGGAAGACTGGGAGAAAGTTGAATGGAATCCCATTTAATATTCATCTTAACTTTTATTCAGTTCCGAATTAAACTGAGGAAGGAAGCCGCAGACAATTTTACGGAAATGAATGAGGGGGTGCTTCCTGGAAAGATTTGCGCAGATTTGTATTAGAAAACTCATTCTCAATGAAACTAAACAAGAGTAATTTAGTCGCAGAAACAAGCCTAGTTTGACAGAGAATAATTAGTGTAATGTATTATTTAGTAATGAATCCGAAATGAATGTAACGTATGCAGATAGTAGCACGCGAGTTCCTCTCTCCCAAGGCGAAATAATGAGAGCAGAATGCAAAAATGTAAAAGCAGATTCAGGAAAATTCCCAGATGGGTATTATGATGGAGCGATATGTTACTAGGCAAAGAATAGCACATCAAATTATATGAACTCTTAGAATGGGAGAGCTGTAAGAACAACTTTGGTGATCATTTCCTGAGGATAAGCTCAAATTTCAAGATAATAATGCATCATATCTTAGGAGTAAAATGGTCCACAAATAGTTCAAATTCTGCACGTAAAACTTTTAATATCGACTTTTAAATTCCCAAGAGCTTGATACCGTAGAAAAATATTAAAATAATTGCCAACAGAATTCTTATTTGAACGAAAATCGGCTGATTCAACAATTTAACGGAGCAAATATTAAGGAATGTATAGAAAGTTTTTAAAAATAATTTCTGAATATATTCTGAACAAATCATTTGGCAAAAAACATAATTTTCAGCCGGTTCCTTTGAGTTTTGAAATGTATAACTCCTCACAATTAATATTCAGTTAACTAAATCAATCTATGCATTGTAGATATCAGACTGCAAATGAAACTGAATATTTTCTTACAAAACGTGGAAATTCCTGATACGCATCACAAATTGGATCTTTCGCAGTTTGTTGTTCGCAGGGTTATAACCAAAGATTCCCGCATTTGGAATACAAGTGTATCAATGATGAGTTGTTTCTTCCACTCTGCATCAATTTTGCCTTTCACGAGAAACATTTGAGGCCGAAAAGGAAATGCAATCTATCCAGAAAATCGCATTAGACTCACCATTATCAGAGATAGGTTATACTCGCTAAAGGAGATGTTGGATTGGATGGAAAGAGACTCTCACCTGATCCTAACAGTTGTCCAATGTGTCTCTTTCTTTAACTCTTTCCTGAGCCTTTGGATTCTTTGTGATTTAACTCAGTGTGTAGTAAAGGTCATAGGTAAAACAGTTCAACACGACAGATTCTGAATAAATTGCCTAGAGGAAAGGATTCCGTGCCAACATTTTAATTTTCGAAAACATAATACGTAAATTCCGTAATTTGAAATATGACCAATCTGATTTTATAATAGTAAACGAAGCAATTTTAAATTTGCAATGATTTCAAATTAGTAATATATGACAAATTTGATTTTACCGGCATCGATTGGCTTCTAGTCGTTGTTTCATTACATGCCATTATGAACTTTTTTTTTATAAATTAAAGATATTGAACCTACATTGAGGTTTTTTCATTTCACTAATATTCATTTTAATCCCCATCCTCATCTCATGCAAATGTTTTCTGGATAGTTGCCTGAGCATCATAACTATACATTCCATTATTTTGTTATGTGGAAATGTGTGTTAACAGTGCGTAATGATGCGATTTACTAAATTTTATGTAGGTATCAGTCGGTAGCGCTCCAGGCTCGTAATCTGCAGTTCCCGGGTTGGAGTCCCAGCTGGGTCAGCGTTGAGATTTATTTCCGCAAAACTCCCTCCCTGCCCATGGTCAGTAGGGGACACCGATGGTC
The DNA here is from genome assembly GCA_038380435.1 of Ryuthela nishihirai. Lineage (NCBI taxonomy): Eukaryota > Metazoa > Arthropoda > Arachnida > Araneae > Heptathelidae > Ryuthela > Ryuthela nishihirai. The sequence goes on along the minus strand of JAWZYU010000001.1, from coordinate 14,675,193 downwards.
TTGGAAAGGCCGCCTTTCGTCGTATGGTACGTTAAGCCTTGGTCCCGTGTGCGTTAGAGCTATACACTGTTCACGTTAAAGAACACGCTGAATGGCCTTGACGGGAGGCTACCATCTGTCTCGCAACAGCTGTTCTAGTGGGTCCCCTTCCCCAACCTTCTCTGAGGTCTTTGTCCCCTGGCCATTTAGCGCTTTGTGTGCAAAATAGTGCCACTCGAGGTAAAATAACCCCAACTAAAATTTATTACCTTTGATAAGTGAATGAATATTTCTAATGCGGAGACTTTCACTGATATTTGCTGAATTAGCTTCAAGAATTCAAATGCAATGACCTACTTGATATTTTCTTTACGAAGCTCTTCTGCATTGTCTGGTTGCAACAGATGCGAGGGCGAAGTTCAAGGAATAATTTATGAATATATTCCGAACAAATCATTTCTAAAAAAACCATAAATGTCAGCTTGTTTCCTTCGAGCAATCTGAGCTCCAGAAATCTGAACTGTATAACTTGGTGTGCAGAATAACAAGTCTTCTTGCTCCGAAAATTTAACATCTGTCCAATATATTTCGTAACATCTTATCATTAGTCATGTTTTCTTTAACTTAAAAGTGAACAGAAAGTCGTGCGCATCCACTCATAAGTGGACAGACAAACGGACGGTTCCAACTGAAGCAGACAAATGGGCGTCTACAACCAGTAAGACAATCTAAAGAGGCAGCCCCAGGCGTTGCACGAAATTTATCCAATGATATGATTCTTAATCAACACAAAATAGTTTAGTAGTTCAGATTTTTATAAAAAAAAATTCAGATTATAGAGGATCTGTGCATTATGGAGGTAAAAACGATCGTCAAACTGTAATATTACTAAAGAGGAAAATGTCATTTTAGTGTATGTGTATGAATATCTGTACTTCTAGAAAAGAAATGTTTTGAAGATATGTGTACTCAATATATAGTCAAGAATTTATTACAGTAATATAATTAGAGTTGTTTTTTCCTAAAATCGGAATTTCTTAAATCTGTCTAGGTGCTACTAACAAGATTAATATCCTCAAGGCCATTACTTCAGATGGAAGTACGCCGAAACATAAAATATAACTCGATAGTTGAACTATTTAGTCAACGAAGATACTCAGAGATCAAAAGATAGACAGATATCATGGCGAAAACCCCACGATTTATAATTTTAAGGATTCTTGAAACGTGCTCCTAATAGAAAATCTCAAGAATGATTTTTTTCGAAATCATAATACTTCGTCCATGCTTTGTGCGAAAAATTAAAATGTCAAATGAAAATTGAAAAATTAGGCCCTAATGAAAAAGCACGCATATCGTGATTAATCAAGAATGAAAGGGTATATGTTTTAGCGGAACTTAATGTTTATGTTACTTCGAATGATTACAGAAATTTCGAAATCTGGGGGAAAATCTCTTTGTCATAAGAAAACATTGAAAGATTTGGAAGTATTAATTACGTATATTGGCAGTTGTTTAAATCAATATTTGTTAACTTTGTGGAAACGGAGGAGCATTAAGCTTTACTAAGTACTTTACACTGTCCCAAATGAACATTTTCAAGATAATCCACTAGCAGTTTATCAGCGTTAACTATTGCTGATTTATTTATGACTATTTATAACAGCACTTAATCCTGATTTTGATATATTATTCAGTAATTTGTATTATATTCTATGGAAAGCAGATATTAGTTTACCTATGGATAAGTTTTCAACAATTCTCATAAATTAACTCTATTATTCTACTGCTCTTGTTAAATGTAAAAGAGCAAATTTTTTAATGAAGGAAAGTGAAACAGATGTAATCTCACAGTAATAGCAATGTATCATTAATGTTTCATTCCAAATAATCTCTTACAACTAACATTTACGAGTCAAACTACTGATCGCTTTGAACTATCTTCATTTCTCGATTAGAGCACACAATTAAATGTGTTTATGATCTTACAGGATAAGATATGAATAAGTCGTTAAAGATTCTACTAGCAGAAACACAAGAAATCCGTATCACCTTTAATAGAACTCTTATTGTATTCAAAATGAATATTTAAACACAGCAAACTGTCGATTTTCCTTGATGAGGATTATTCGTGTACATTGAAGCACAAGCATGGTTTGAAGGGTTCACAAATATAAAAATTCCTAGTTATTTTGAAGAAGTAATAAAATATATGTAGATTTAAATACATAATAGGACATTCAAGTAGATTCTGCCCTTGTAAACCAATATTATTAACTCAATTCAAAATTTATGAATCAAATTAATTTTCTCTAGTTGTACTGCCTCTGTCTGCATGCAGTGATTTGAAATGAAAAGCAAGTAATTTAAATTTCTTTCACCGCTTTTTTGCGTTAAAATTAATCGGAATTGTAAACGTTTGCGATAATATGTGAGATAATTTGAGATAATGCAACATCCACTACATCAAAGAATCGAGTCCTTTCAATAAGATGTTAACAATTAGCTAATTTTAATCTCGCTTAAATGTCCCTTCAATGATACGTATTTTTAACATAAAAGCCTCTGAAGAAATGGACGAGAAACGAAAGAAAATCGTTTATAATTGTATTGCTTCGGTTTTCTCTGTATTCATTGGTCCTCATTCATATATATAATAGGGAGTTTAGAAGTTGACTATGATAACATACATTCGCTTAAAATAGCATGGAGCTGAGTAAACATTTCATCGCTAAAATAATTTTATTTTCACACTGTTAGATTATAATTAGCGAGAGATCGACGTGGAATAAATAATAAGAAACATTTGCATTCATCAAATGATTTCAGCGGAAGAAAACAGATTCGTTACTCTGATTGTTTCCATGCTAAATGACCCTGAACTATCTATTACAGTTCTTAAAGTACAAATGTTGAATAGCATTTGAAATGATTACAGAGAAAAATTTCACTGCTTTCAGAACGATGAACTATTTAGGTACAGTTCAGTAAAGCAGCTTTGTCTATTAATGGAATTTACATCACTGTTACTAGGTTATGAACAGTGTGCCTAAAGGCTTCAAAAAGAGGGGGAGACCTAGGATGCGGTGGGCGGACAATGTCAAACAGGACCTTGTTGGAATTGGTGTGCAGTGGCCAGATGCAGTAGATGTAGCTCAGGATAGACTTGCTTGGAGAACTAAATTGCACGGTCTGGTTGGACCTCCGTAGCCCATGGCTGCTTGATGATGATGATGATGATACTAGGAATTCTGAGTCATATTATCATGTATTGACTCTGGATTGGAACATGAGCCAAACACAAATGTTAATCCCTTTCACATTGAACATGAGTCAAACACAAATATTAATCCCTTTGACATTGAACATGAATCAAACCCACTAACGCTTAGAGGTCTCGTCATTTCTCGATCAAAGGACACGGTACATAATAAGTTCTTACAGAATAAAACATGAGGAGGTCGTTACTTATTCTGGTAGCATAAACATGAGAAAGCCAAAGTGTTAATCCAAGTTAATCGACATCATATGATCTCAATACCAGGCCCGAATCTAGAAAAAAATTCAGGAGAGAGGAGGCTGCAAGAAATTCAATCGAGCCGAAAAAGTGTAAAAATGATTTCTATTATAATTTAACGTTTTCATCTCCGTTTTACAGGCCTTTCAAATTTTTCTTGAAAAAATGCATTAAATATAAATAACTTTAATATATTTTGGCCTAATAACTTTAATAAAAATTGTCTGTTTTAGAATTCTGAAGGGGGATGGGACATCCTCCTTACCGAAGTATGTCAAATGTAGGACAGGCAGATAGCTATTTAACAAAAACGCCTTAAATTTAGATATGATTTTGAAGGCAGAGATAGAAAATATACCTACAATATATTTCTTTGATTGCAATACTTCAGTATCATTATTAATGAATTGTTGTGTTGAATTATGTTTGACTTCAAAGAAACTATTTCGTAAGAGATATTTTTTTAACCTATATGAATTTCAATATATCATAGTATCGGTTTGTGAAATGTATTCCGAAGGCAAAACATAGTTTCTTTCAAAAGCTAACTTTTAAACTTTTGGAAGGTTATTCTGTTCGTTGTTTTTGTTTCGAAGGTGACTGCTTATCATTCAACTCAATCGCGATTTTATGTTTGGTCTCGAGAATATATTTTACCCGTTCTCTCTCCTCATAATAAGCCTTGCGGAAGCAATGACTCTAAAAGCGATTTCCTTATCCAACGGCCACTGGAAAGCAGAAAGAAGAGGGACCTACGTCTCCACTAAAAGAAAGTTCAACGATTCAAAATCATAGGTTTTTATTTATTTTTTTTTTCAAAAATTGGTTGCTTCTAAGCAATCTAACAATTCGAAATTTATTTAAAGACTGTTTTTAAACGCCGTGATATTTACATGAACTTATTTTGGGTAAATTCACTGTTAAAGATATAGAAAATGTATTTGCCGTTCCAGAAATATTTTTGTAAATTTATACGTTTATCTTTCATGTTTTCTTCTGACTTCAGTAGGGCTGGATGCATCTGCAATAGACTTTCAGAAAACAATTTCAGCTATGCATATTTCTAGAAATCCTCTAATTAATAATAGTAAAAAATAAATATACAATACTAATTTAAATCTCTCTTTATTTTCCGTTTAAAATTATTTTAAATTGGGTTGTTGGGTTGCTTTACCTCTGAGCGGCACTTTTTTGCTCACCATGGGCTAAATGGCCAGGTCACAAGGACCCCGAGGGCTCAGAGATGGTTGGGGGAGGGGACCCACTGGAATGGTTGGGGGAGGAGACCACTGTTGGGAGACAGATGGTAGCCTCCCGTCATGGCCATCCAGCGTGTTCTTTAACTTGCTAATCATTTATGTAGATATATTTATGTAGAAGCCGTCCCGTGGCCGAGTGGTTAGCACGCTCGGATTGTAATCTACGGGACCTGGGTTCGAGCCCCGGGTAAGGCATGGATGTGTGTGTGGTTTTTCTGCTGAGGTCCTGCCATCCTCTCAGACCTTCTACTATGACATATAAACTGACAGGCTCCTGTCAGACCTCTGTGGCAAGCAGCTGCTTGAGGGGGTATTTATTTTATTTTATTTATGTAGAGGGTATGGCTCTCCCGCAATCACGGGATGCAATCACGGGACAACGGCTTAACGTCCAGTTCGACAGACGGCGGGTTTTCCAAGTCCATCGGTGTCCTCTACTGACCGTGGGCAGGGCGGGGAGTTTTGCGGAGAAAATTCTCAACGCTGACCCATCTGGAACTCGAACCTGGGAACTACAGATTACGAGCCTGGCGCGCTACCGACTGAGCCACCCCCGCCCCTAAAATTATTGTAAATATCAATTTTAACTATAGTTATTTTTGTATATAAATCAAACATCACGACTGTAGCAAGTATGTACTACACCTTAAAATTTTACTTTAAATTCTCGTTTCCTTTCACAACATCAACCAGTTTTCTCTATGCAAAAAAGCAATGCATCATAAAATAACCTCTTAGTTCTGTCAAAATTAATCGTATGCTATAATCAAATTATCGTAAAGCTGTAATCAAAATTATCGTAAGCAAAATTAATAGTAAGTAACCGGTATATAATCATAGCATACAACTTAGTTCAGACTGCTAAAAATTACTGCTACATGAAATTGAGCAAGGGAAAGATCGAATTTTAGCGGATGGTTTATGATCGAACATCTGTTAACATGACACAATTCCTCATCTGATCTCCATAACTCAAATGGAACACGATCTTCCGATCACCTGATGGGCGTGTCAATTACTGTAACTACTGAGCTATCCCTCTGTATCTAACATGGAATAGAATCTAACAATCTCCTGGTAGAATGCTAGTTGCTCTAGCATTCTTAGCTGATTCTCCATCGTTAATGTGGAGCATGATCTTCTAATCTCCTGATAGAATGCTAGTTGCTCTAAACATCTCAGCTGACTCTCCATCGCTAATGTGGAGCATGATCTTCTAATCTCCTGATAGAATGCTAGTTGCTCTAAACATCTCAGCTGACTCTCCATCGCTAATGTGGAGCATGATCTTCTAATCACCTGATAGAATGCTAGTTGCTCTAAACATCTCAGCTGACTCTCCATCGCTAATGTGGAGCATGATCTTCTAATCTCCTGATAGAATGCTAGTTGCTCTAAACATCTCAGCTGACTCTCCATCGCTAATGTGGAGCATGATCTTCTAATCTCCTGATAGAATGCTAGTTGCTCTAAACATCTCAGCTGACTCTCCATCGCTAATGTGGAGCATGATCTTCTAATCTCCTGATAGAATGCTAGTTGCTCTAAACATCTCAGCTGACTCTCCATCGCTAATGTGGAGCATGATCTTCTAATCTCCTGATAGAATGCTAGTTGCTCTAAACATCTCAGCTGACTCTCCATCGCTAATGTGGAGCATGATCTTCTAATCTCCTGATAGAATGCTAGTTGCTCTAAACATCTCAGCTGACTTTCCATCGCTAATGTGGAGCATGATCTTCTAATCTCCTGATAGAATGCTAGTTGCTCTAAACATCTCAGCTGACTCTCCATCGCTAATGTGGAGCATGATCTTCTAATCTCCTGATAGAATGCTAGTTGCTCTCAACATCTCAGCTGACTCTCCATCGCTAATGTGGAGCATGATCTTCTAATCTCCTGATAGAATGTAATTTGCTCTAAACATCTCAGCTAAACTCTCCATCGTTAATATCCAGCACGATCTTCCAATCTTCTGCTAGAATGCCAATTGCTCTAAACATCTCAGCTAACTTTCCATCACTAATATCGAGTATGATTTTCCAATATGCTGATAGCATGCCATTTAGTCTAACCATCTCAGCTACCCCTCCATCGCTGAATGCAGACAAAAACCATGGGATACGATCTTCTGTCCCCTGGTAATATGTTAATAGCTCTAATCATCTGAGTTATCCCTCCATCACTGTGGTGTCATCTATTCATCGAGAGCAGGTCACAGAAACAGTGGGATCATACTCACTTCCATTTTCATCAAAACAAAAGTTTTTTTTCTAATTAATCCTTAGTTCTACGTTCTATAAACTCTTTGCTGTTAGGTGTCCTAATTGAATTTGTCAGCTACTAAGCAAAACAAATATAGCTGAGTTTAACATTAGGAATTTTTAACAATGTGAAACACCTAATAGCCAAAATATAATTCAACTCTCTCTTTCTTTTGCTAAATATCTTGCTAAGAATCTTGGGAACAAAACGAAGAGTTTGCGAGGACAATGAGTTATTTCTTAACACAAGTTTATATTTTAATCAAAGAACTATACAACCGGATACTAATCATTTATGTAGATGTATGCTCACAATACAGAACATGGACGAGCAACGTAAGGACCGTGGATCCCGCCCCTTCGAATCACGTTTGTCCTGTTCAGTAGAGTGAAGTAGATGGTGTTAATATTCTCACTTTATTAGAAAATGAAATATAATCTAAAGTAGCTGAGTTATTATCAAAAAGCTTCTGAACTCAAATCAGCACATGGTAGATATAAGTGTCTTCGCTTATGATTCTCGATAAATTACGCCTAATGCGATGTTGGCTGTTATTTCGGACACTTTATACTATTTAGTGTAGTGCAGAAGTTCCCAAAATACGGTACCACAGGTGGTACGCGGTCGCTTGATAGAAAATATAACATGCAATGTACAAAAAGAAGATAAAGCGACAGGAAGTCAAAGTTCAAGTTATTAATTTATTTTTAATCTCATTTATATGATGTCTATGAATGTCCGTCGAACATCGCCGCACACAATGGCGATGCCAGTCAACTCGAATGACTAACTCAAAACAATTTGACAGTATTCTCTTAATGCAGATATAACATATGATTCGGGAAAAATCGACAGTGAAGACTTTCTGCTACAAAATTTACTGAACACGGAATACCGAAACAGTGTTCCAACATCCTAACAACGAGAGGAATGGCAGAATAATAGAATGTTAACTTATTGGTAGCAAAGGTGTTATATCATGTATAATACCTTTGCTACCAATAATATATCATAGCATGGGTGTTATATCATGTATTTTTATTACTAGCACTTTATAATCGTTTCATATTTCATCCATTATTTCATGATATCGTCATTTCGCTCCAGATAACCAGATAAATACGGAGAGGAAACAACTTTTCACTGACTACGCAACGGCCGTCTCTATACCCATATGCCTTCAAGATGTCAAATAATAATGGTAAAAAATTAACATCCCCAGGTTGAAACACATTAGTGGTACCTGAACTTAGCTCGATAATGTAGAGTGGTACAGTGGCTCAAAAAAGTATCCGAACACTATGGTTGATTACAGAATTCAGAAAAAATATCTGGCAACGATTTTTTTAGAAATTAGAGATCTGGCAACCTTCGTGTCACGTGACACGAAGGTTGCCAGATCACTAATTTCTAAAAAAATTACTAATTTCTAAAAGATCACTAATTTCTAAAAAAATCGTTGCCAGATATTTTTTCTGAATTCTGTAATCAACCATAGTGTTCGGATACTTTTTTGAGCCACTGTACATGAACTTAGCTCGGTAATGTAGAATGATACGCGGATGAAAACGTTGGGGACCCCTGGTGTAGTGCATTAATATTCTGGACCTCGAGTTCCCTCCGCTACTAGTGAAGAAAGACTTACTAGTTCATAAATGACCCACCAATGAAAATGGTTGAGCGACCATGAACCCAATGAGCGTCTGATGTCGATTCGAGGACAGTCTTCAAATGGATTAGCTGCAGTTGGTTCAATATAATCACAACATTCGACTATTATTTATAATTCCACTACTGTAAATTTCACATAAAACTCGCCTAGAACCATTGTAGGATGTTTCACTTGTTTTACGACATAATACTCTATTCTGAGCCAGGATAGTTGGTTTCATACTTCCTTTTAGGTACATTTGTGTTTTTCAATTGCTTCGTATCGTCCATCATATGCAACGTCAGAAGAAAAAATATATGTTTACCGGTAGTTGCAATTGCGATTTATCCCTCTGAATTTTGTGTGGCATTATATTTTCAAGAGAAACTTAATTTTAATGCTTTACATTTTGTCAGAATAATCATGTATTATTCAAATACATTTGTGTAATCTTATTCCCAAACTCCAGCAAATACAAATGAATAAACAGGCTAATAACAATTGATAAGCAAAAACTGGTTTATAAATATTCGGTAATCCTTTTGACCTAGTTGTGCAGTTCATAAAATTCTCTAGATATATACCTACTATCTATTTCATAGTTAAGCAAGCCAAAATTATTTGTTTTTTATTCATCGATATCCGAAGCGATGAGCAGGTGGGAGCTGTAAGCAGTCTAATCTTATTTCCGCCCTCTGCAGCTGTTATTTCTATTTTACACTTCACCTCAACCTGTCTCCTATGCGAGATACAGGGCTAAACATTTCGGTATGTGAAATATTCGTAGCCTGTTTATCGCCAATGTCATCGCCAAAATTGAAATTTGAGGGTAAAATGCTGCTTTTGAGTGAGCTAGCCTTTTAAGTTGTTCGGTGAATTATGCAATTCGAAGAAATTTTGAGCTTTATCACTTCAAGAATATAATTTAAAGATATTTAAAACAGAACCAGGATTTGAGAATATCAGTGAGTCAGGAATTCCGGAAGTTCATGCCACTGATATAAAGAAAAACGAAAAGAAAAAGATCCTAGCATTCCTATTTATTATGGGTCAAAGCCTAGGTCAATTAAAACAATAAAAACACACTGATAAATCCAAAAAATGAAGATGATTTCTTTAAATGTGTCTACATAGGAAAGATCAAATTAATCGTATTTAAAAAACCAAATTTCTTTCATCAGGGACAGAGATTTTGGAGACAGAGATTTGACTTTCATTTGGAGACAGAGATTTTGAGTCAAATGCACCTGTGGAAAATATTTAAATAAAGAATAAATATGATGAATGAAGTCAATATACCTAGTTTTATTTTACTATTAGACACCTGATAATTTGAATCTACTGATAATCCAAGCTTGAATGAATTTGCTCAGTTACTGATATTTTAATATACCTTTACCTTTTTTTTGTACATAGACAATACAAGCATAGTACAGTCGCTCAAAAAAGTATCCGAACACTATGGTGGCAACCTTCTATCTGGCAACCTTCGTGTCACGTGACACGAAGGTTGCCAGATCATTAATTTCTAAAAAAACGTTGCCAGATATTTTTTCTGAATTCTGTAATCAACCATAATGTTCGGATACTTTTTTGAGCGACTGTACCTGGTCTATCCAATTAGCGGACTAAGAATTGCTCTAAAGAGTGAATACTGCGAATAAAGATTATTAACAAAAACGGAAATTTTCAATAATCATGTCAAAATATGTCACATTGCACATGTATTATGTGAAAAATATGTCACATTGCACATGTATTATGTGAAAAATATCTTGCTCAATATTTTTAACTTTTCTTTGCAATACATTCCGCCAGAGGGTATATTTTTTTTTCGTGTGTTATCATTGCTGCTGTTTTACCCAATGTCCCCTTCTTCCTGCATTATCCCGAACAATCAGGAGTCTGCTGTATATTTTAAAATTCGCCTGCCTTTCTTCCTACTTGTCTGAGAAGTTGCCGTTTGCTCGAAACCCTTCTGGCGGCAACAAGTCTACAGATTGCAGCCATTCGGAAACCTTTTTTCTACCCTTGTTTTTAACCAAGACCACACAACGACAAGAGGAAACGTAATCTTGTTTGTGTAAGATATATTAGGAATTAGAACAAGGAACAAACTTCTCTCTGCTTTCCTTTTCCTTTAGAGGATGTTTTATTTTCTCACTCCTCTTTCTTTTCTCCTTCCTTTTTAATGCACCTGCGTTTCCGCTGCAGCGCACATTGATAAAGAGTTGTTTCTTTCCTAAACTCCGAATGTTGAAAAGCGTAATCGCAATGAATTGCTTGCTAATCCAATCTATTGTTTTAAAACACTTTCTGACTTTTTATCGAGTTAAAGTTCTTTAACAATAGTTCGAAACATTCGTGTTGATTCTTTAAGGTTTCATGCGGAAACACGATTATAATGTTATCCTTATAATAACATTATAAAGCGTAAGTTTAAAAAATATTCATATTTTTAAAGAGCATACAGAAGAAGGTCTGCTTTCTTTACTTGTTTGTTTTAACATTCAGTGGAAATAAAATAATTAAGTCATTCTAAAAATCTCATTTTTCTCTCTGTATCTGTTTACTTTATTCATCTTTTAAGCTTCCCTGAAAAAATGATTCTTTTTTATTGAATATCCTTTGAGTTTTTTTTTTTTAAACATATGATGTGCTCCTTATTTTATCAAAAGAAAGAGAAAAAGGAGGAATAAATTAACATCTCGTGGGACAAAAATTAACATAATTCCTTCTGGATCGGGGCGGGGGTGGCTCAGTCGGTAGCGCGCCAGGCTCGTAATCTGCAGTTCCCAGGTTCGAGTCCCAGCTGGGTCAGCATTGAGATTTATCTCCGCAAAATTTCCCCGCCCTGCCCACGGTCAGTAGGGGACACCGATGGGCTTGAAAAGGCCGCCGTCCGTCGGATGGGACGTTAAGCCGTGGCCCCGTGTGTGGGAGAGTCATACCCTGTGCACGTTAAAGAACACGCTGGATGACCTTGACGGGAGACTACCATCTGTCTCCCAACAGCTGTTCCAGTGGGTCCCCTCCCCCCCAACCTTCTCTGAGCCTTCGGGGTCCTTGTGGCCTGGCCATTTAGCCCATGGTGTGCAAAAAAGTGCCGCTCAGAGGTAAAACAATCCAATCCTTCTGGATCATTCCATCCCATTCATTTACTCTTGTACAGACATTTCAAACTTTTAAATTGAATTATAAAATCTATAACTCCTTACATTAACGCAAGAATTAATGATCTGTTTTTAAAAAGTCTAAATTTCTGCTGAATTACAGTGAAAGTCGTCTTTTTAAATCTAACTCAGCCTAGCATGCATCTGAGGTACACTGGAATAGAAAGTAAACATTCTTCTTGATTAAAATAAATCTTAAATAAATGGAAAATAATATTTTACTCCTTTCTTATTGCAGATTATGTATATATTACAATGGCTATTTTCACTTAGAATGGGAGGGGCGGGGATGGCTCAGTCGGTATCGCGCCAGGCTTTTAATCTGCAGTTCCTAACTCACCTAACTCATCCTAGCATAGGTTCGAGGTCTCAGCGTTGAGATTAATCTCCGCAAAACTACCTGCCCTCGGTCACTGGGGGACACCGATGGGCTTGGAAAGGCCGCCGCCTGTCGGATGGAGGGTTAAGCCGTGGTCCCGTGTGCAGGAGAGCCACACCTTGTGCACGTTAAAGAACACGCTGAATGGACTTGACGGGAGTCTACCATCTGTCTCCTAACACCTGTCCAGTGGGCCCTTTACCAACCTTCTCTGAGCCTTAGAGGTCTTTGTGACCTGGCCATTTAGCCCATTGTGTGCAAAAAAGTGTTGCTCAGTAGTAAAACAACCCAAATTAAAATGGAAAATTTAGTTCATTAAGTTCAATAAACGTCTCATTATTTTGACTGTTGTTTCAGAATGATTAATCCCTAAGGTCAACTTAGGAAGCTCTGATACCTCATCCTTTTCTGCTTTGAGAAAAAAAAAATACTTTGCATTTCCTAGAACTTAGAAAAAAACAACAATGTTATTGGCGATTTAATTCATATTTAAAACTAGTCTATTCGATAAAAAATTATTCGATTGCTTCCCTGAGAGAATTTTGTCCATTCCACTTATATTCACAACAGAAGAGCTAGTACAGTAGTCTTGTCAAAACTCAGAGAGGCAATCAGCCGAAGAAGATTCAAGGGTGACAAAATAAGGCGGAATGAATGAATGTTCATTTCTCTCATTGAAGTCCTCATTCTTCGCACCTTGGGGTTGTTCGATAAATAAGGACTCCGTGATGAAAGAAATGAGGATTCCGTGATGGCGCGAATGGGGACCAACCAAACTACTTGATGTGAAGATATTGTGTTCCTTTATGTTGCTTACAGAGAATCCAAGTTTCATATTCTAGGAAACTATCGCTAGTTAGTGTAATTTTAACTCTCGCAGCACTTTTTTTTTTACACGATGGAATAAATGGCTACGTCACGAAGACGCCAACGGCCCAAAGAAGGTTGGGGAAGCATTCCCACTGGACAGCTGTTAGGAAACAAATAGTAGCCTTCAGGCACGTATCCAGGATTCAGTTTCGGGGAGAGGGTAGGTGCCCGAGAATTTGGCTTCGGAAGGGAGGGGGAGGCGAGGATTCAGTTTCGGGGAGGAGGGATCTGAGAATACAACTTGAATAGGATTTCCCAATTACTAAAACATTCCACCGGACTGAAAATGTTAAAATGATACTTTATACGGAATACGGTTTTATAGTTTTTTTTACCGATTTTTATTGTCGGACATATACTATGAAGCTAAAATAAAATTACAGAAAATCAACTCTTTTGGATTTCAAAATAGGTAGACAAGTTTGAGGTTTCGTATAAGACGACCGGCTTTTTGGAGGGGGCGTCTGTACCCCCTAGGTACACTCCTTGTAGCCCTCTTCAAGGCCATACAGCATATTCCTCATCACACACAGGGTAAGGTTCTCCTGCCCAGAGGGCAAAGGATTTGCGTCCCATCCGATGAACGGCGGCCTTTCGAACATGTCGGTGTCCCCCTCTCTGACCGAGGAAAGCATGGAAGTTCAGAAGAAATAAATCTCAAATTATGAAAAGTTGAGGTTCAAATTTGGAAACTGCAGATTAGGAGCATGGTGCGCTACCAACTGAGCCAAACCCTTCCCTCCTTTAAATAAGACTGAACTACTTACGTAGTTTAAGGTTAGTCGTTAGGCCCATCCACCTAGTTTACTCAAAATCTCCACATATACTTCAAATTTCCAGCTGTAAAGCCAATTCTCCTCTTCACCTCATGTGAAGATGAGAAAAATGAATTTTTCACTTCATGTCGCGCATTACCAATTTAGATCCACAACCCCCTCGATAACTAAAACACTTGGTTAACAGCAGAGCCATCCAACAGAACTGCAGTACGTTTCATCATCATCATCAAGCAGCCGTGAGCTATGGAGGTCCAACAAGACCGTGCAATTTAGTTCTCCAAGCATATCTCTCCTGATCTACATCTGTTGCATATGACCACTGCACACCAATTCTAACAAGGTCCTGTTTGAAGTCTGCCCACCGCATCCTAGGTCTCCCCTTCTTTTTGAGGCTTTTAGACACACTATTCATAACCATATTCACTAATCTATAGTTATGCGTACGAGCAACATGGAAGAACCAACGGAGTCTCTCTCTGCAAAATATATTGCTCAGAGGAGGTTGCCGACTCCTTTAACTAACCTCATCGTTACTTACAAAGTTGAACCACCTAATGCCCAAAATACTGCGTAAGCATCTAGAATCAAAAGCATCATGGGTTCCTGTTATCTTGTTTTAAAAGCGTTAAAGTTTCACTACCATAACTAACCCTAGAATGCACTAAATTATTATACACTGTAATTTTAGTCTTTATATGTACACGCCTGTAGACGGCACTTTTCTCTGACTGTCTGGGCTGGATTCTTTCACTAACTATGTGTGTGAGAGCTATTGTAGAAGGTTACCTGTCCCTATCTTGTCAGGATGAATAATTCAGGTGGTGAACACACAAACTCATGTATTTCAACTATATACACTTATTTACATTTAATTATATACATACAGTGACTGACCACCTGGTGCAGTCACTGGCCAAATTCAACACAGGCTATAACGAGCCTCAGTGGTCCCACCGCTTGATACAGACAAAGCTTAAAACGAACTGCAAACGAACAGTCTCACATCCGGACAGCCTCGTGGTCCGCGCGCAAGTCTTAGTTCAAACCACCCCGCCGGATGATGTCACGTGTCCTTCGGGGGACGTTAGGGTGTCTCGGCCAATAGTGTTCGAACACGATCGCCATGCCGACTCTTGTCGCCTTTCTTCATGGGTATCTCGGCCAATAGTGTTCGAACACGATCGACGTGCCAGGACGACTCTTGTCGCCTTTATTCATCGTGCTCTCAAAACTGGCCCTGCCGCTGGCGCTATGTCGCCAGGCGGGTAGGCACTGTAGCCAAAATGGCGATCCTAACCCTTCACTCCCGCCGAGTCCCTATTATCCCCCCCGCCCCTTATTTAAGAAATTCGAGGCAGACGTCCCCTGCCTCAATTTCTAATTCAGTCACTCAGGTTCTCGAACCCATCCCTCGTGAACGATAGTCGCTGTTCATGGAACTGCAGAATTCACATAAATGTTTGCACACGAAAGTTTGTAATGCACCAATATCCGAAGACACACATTACGTAAAAAGTTGCTGATGACCACGGAAGTTCTACTTTTTTTTACGAGGGCCAGAAGAATCACACTTCGTTTCAATCTGGTTGCCACAGAGTTATGCACAACACAGACGTAGCTAAGTCAATAGATTTAATAAATTGTTCACACCAAATTGTTGACACAGTTACGGCACAAAGTTCGTGACAAAGTACGTACTTGGACACCACGCCCATCGCTGAAGGTAAACATCCAGACACGTGATCATCGCTGCACACTAGGAGGAGTTCGTTGCATTGGGGCTCCGGTTCAACCCAAGCCCATTGAGTCGTCGATGCCCCACCGTCACCCTGCACTCCCCCCTAGCTGTGTCTTCTCCATTACTCTGCTCCATTACTCTGTGTGTACTCCCCCTAGCCTGTGTCTTCTCCACTACTCTGCCTCAGAGGTTATTCTCCAACCTGGAAAGTGCAGAAGCATTCCCTGGTGCATAATCTCCCTCCTTGTGCTGGGAACGTTTCCCAGTTTCTGCATATGCGTCGCGCAGCAGATTGTTGCCACCGCCAAGAGTCGCGATCGAGAAACCATACAAGCAGGCCGAGGACTCTTCCGCCAGCTGCTGACCAGCGCGCACCTTGCTGACCTTGGCCAGCTGCACACCACTCGCTGCCACGTTTCTGCGCAGTCTGAAGTGCCACTCTAGATCACGTGCTTCGCGCGTTATTGCATCGCTTCGCTCTCCCCACGCTTTCTGCTGCTTGTAACTTCGTTTCTTAGCATTGGTAAGATGATTCGCATCTTGGCTAAACCCTTTTTCGGTTGCATGTTGCACAGCTGGCGCCGATTCCAAATTCTCTCGCTTAGCTGCCACTCCCGCTGCAGAACTCAGTGCCACTAATCTACTAGGTGGAGCGCAACCCTTTTCTACCTGCCATGGAATGCCACCTCTCCTGAGAACAGAGCCAATAAATCGCTCCTCCACGCCATGAGTCTTCCCAAGGATCGTCTCCATTCGGGAGGATCGCACTGGAGATCCCTTTAGCTTACTGGCATGGCCGTTCCCATCCAGTCTCGCTTCTCCCTTCCTCAGTGCTGGAGGACGATAAAGTTCAGAGCCTCTGCACCCAATGCCTTGAATCACAGGCAGCCGCTTCTCACCAGGCCTTCCTGTCGCCTTATCGTCAGATGAATCGCATTTCGCGCAAGAATCGCAAAATTTTCTTACATCGATCTCAATCGTGGGCCACCAATGAAAAGTCAGGAGATTGATTAATGTATCCGAAGCACTAAGATGATTTCCTGGGATCGGCGAATGCTCCCTTCGCATTGCATCGACCCTATTATCCTTCGGGACCATATATCTGTGAAAAATCCTATCTCCTACTCACCCACCTGTTGCAGGACTCCCCCCACCCCAATAGGACACTCCACCTTGTCGTGGTGGGGGGGCCTAGGGTTCAGCAACCCGGTCGAAGGCTGTGCCGACCGGAATGGGTCCCCGGTTGGACATAGCCAAGACCACCCGAGGTCGAGGGTGCCGCTGACCGGTTCCGTGTTGACCGGTTGGGCGGTGACGGCGTCTGAGACCTCATCTATCAGGTGCTCTGAGTGAACAGTTCGAGGACTCTTCTGAAAAGATTTGTGCCCCAGTAGGTCGAGTCCTCAAAGTCTGGGCCTTACTAACAGTCTCCACCCCGGACGCCGAGCGAACTTGGATTTATATATCCCTGTTCATGGCTAACCGGGGAATAGATTAAAGTTAGGTTTCTTCCGGTGGTCAGCTTTCCTTCTATAGGACTGCTGCCATGTGAGGCTGGGGTTGAGGTGCGCCTATAGGACGTATTCCTTGCTCCCGGCTCTAGATAGCACGGCTTTTCATAACTGGTAGTGTCGTATAGGCGGAATCGGGAATTACCGTGGTTGCTTAAGATCGCAACACAAGAGAGGTGTTGCAGGACTCCGTCCGATACAACATATTTCCGCCAATTCAACCTCGAGTCGCTCCATGACTTGACTAAACTGGGGTCGGTCCTCTGTCGTTTCTTAAAATTATCCCAAAAGACCCGATCCTCTAATTCTGGTGAACTATTTCGCCTAATCTGTTTGCTCTCACTCGCAGTTAGCTCACTTCGCGCTAATTCTCCAACAGTACCAATATATACTTCCTTCCCCATTTTAGTAGATTCCCAGATATTCGCCAACGAGCATTCCTTTCTCTGCTGTTGACGAAATACTTCGGTTTCACTCGAAACAGAAACAGCTGAGTTTTCGCCGTAGTCCACACTCCTTTCCTTAATCTGATCGGCGCTCACGGGCAATAAATCATTACGTCTATCCACAATAGGTTCATCGCACGCGCACTCTGAGCTGGCTGTTGCCATAGCAACTCCTGCAGTTGAAGCGAGGAGCCCCTCGCATGTCTCAGGAGATGACGTCACATAGTGCATGTTGACTTGGAGAGCCTTCTCCGCCACTCTTCGCTTAAACTGACTGCAGAAAGCGCTTTGAAATCGTCCACCGTCAAAAGCGCAGGAAGTGCCAGACGTGATGAAACTGCAATCACTAAATTAATTTCTGGCCGAATCATGGAGTCATGGGGAAATTGCTTCCCCCCCCCACTAACTGCACAGGCACGTGAATCATTTCAGCAATCTCCAAATCTTCAAATGCTGACCTCAGCTTGATCGTCCCCTTCGGTGTGTAAAACTTATCTGTGACAACATCTCTTCTAAACACGGAGATTTCAGCGCCAGAATCAATCAAAACTGTGAAAGCACTCTGACCGCATCGCACATCTGCCGTCTGAAGCTGGGCAAGCCTAACCGTTGTTAATTGCCCTTCGTCCTGAGCTTCAAACATATGCGTTGAAACGCAAGCACCTGTTCTGGCTCGTCTCATACGGTCTGCGCCGTATTGATCCCAGCATTGGGCGATTTCCTCTTTGCTCGCCATTGAGGGGAATCTCTGCGAAGATGATGGTTCGAGTCACACTCAAAACAGCCACGCGCACCGCTAGTACTAGCAACTGATCGCTTCGCAAATTGCTTGGGCGCTTTTTGTTCTACTTGGTCACGCCTGGGAGGAGGAATGTACCTGGACACCTGTCGATCAGAGTCCCGTTGATGCGCATTAATTCAACTGCTCGCTAAATTATGTAATATGCAGTCTATGAGGTCTCTCGGACGCAACCAGTCTGAGCGCTCTTGCAATGCAACGTATTCGCCAGTGCTACTCGGTACCTCTGATTTAATTCGATATGCCACCAGCAGGTCGACCTATTCCTCAAATGTGGACACTTTCCTGCTCGCAATGTACCTTCTCCACATTTCCCTAATTTTCTCCGAAAACGCGCTCCATGTTTCCTTAGCAAGTTTCTTTGCCCCATCCAACTGCCTCTTATATTCAACTGCAGAGACTTTACACCTCTCCAAAATGTACGCTTTGAGCTTACTGTAGTCTTTGGCATCCTCGTCAGGCAATGAAGTCCAAAGATCGTTCAGCTTCTTCCGAAAAATGGGGAGGACTACCTGGCCCCTAACCGCTTCAGGCACGCCCTAATTAACGAAAACGCTCTCGATCCTCTTCAAATACAAAGGAATGTCGAGGAGAGTTTCTGGGGGCGATCCCAGCGTAGTATGCAGAACTGAAATCCAATATTTTAGCTCCTCATGCTCCTTCCTTTTCGCGCTGCTACGGGAATCGGACCCAGACGAATCGTACCCATCACACGATGCACCATGAGATCCGACGCCGCTTGCTTTTGCTGTCTTAAGCTCAAGACGCCTCATTTGCAATTCGTGTTCGCGTTGCGCTCGCCTTTCTTCGGCCTCCATCTCCCACTGCGCTCGCCTTTCTTCGGCCTCCATCTCGCTCTGCGCTTGTTTATCAGCTAGTTCGAATTTCCTCAATTCCAATTCGTGCTTTCTAGCATCATCGGACTGCTCCGCTATTTCCTGAGTCAGAGAATAATCGCTGACAGCGTCTATTGACAAATCAGACCCAATAGCGTCCATGTTTTGCGCTGAACTGTCTTGAGTAGTGTCCGCGTGGTACGATTTAGAACCGTTTTTCGCGTTCCCTCGCGTATTATATGTCATAGCACAGAATAACAAAAAGACAAAAACTGGCTCTGCAGACTAGATCTTACCACATCCGATGTAAAGTTCTCACAGCGATGATTTACTTTCCTCTCAGCACTCAACATCTGTTAAACTAAAGTCCCTTAATGGAACGCCACCTCGTACCAATTCTCACAACAAAAATTCCAATTGCTGACGCCAAATGTAGACGCAATCTTTTCTGCCTGTCTGGGCTGGATTCTTTTACTAACTATGTATGTGAGAGCTATTGTAGAAGGTTACCTGTCCCTATCTTGTCAGGATGAATAATTCAGGTGGCCGGACACACAAACTCATGTATTTCAACTATGTACATTTATTTACATTTTATTATATACACACAGTGACTGCCCACCTGGTGCAGTCACTGGCCAAATTCAACATAGGCTATAACGAACCTCAGTGGTCCCACCGCTTGCTACAGACAAAACTTAAAACGAACTGCAAACGAACAGTCTCACATCCGGACCGTATCGTGGTCCGCGCGCAAGTCTTAGTTCAAACCACCCCGCCGGATGATGTCACGTGTCCTTCTGGGGGACGTTAGGGTGTCTCGGCCAATAGTGTTCAAACACGATCGCATGCAGGGACGACTCTTGTCGCCTTTCTTCATCGTGCTCTCAAAACTGGCCCTGCCGCTGGCGCTATGTCGCCAGGCGGGTAGGCACTGCCGCCAAAATGGCGATCCTGACCCTTCATACCCACCGAGTCCCTAAAACGCCTATTTCTCCCACATTCCATAGATTCTTAAAAGTCCCGGCAGCAATCCCTATTCGTCTGTTAATCTCATGCCGCACATCACCATTATCTGTTACATAGCTCCCAAGATAATTAAACTGTGACACCTGCTCAAGACTGCAACCATTCAGATTAACTGAATCACAACCTGCCTGACCAATTTTCATCACTTTAGTTTTCTCTCTGTTTACAACCAAACCTACTCTACTACCAGTCTCATCAACAGCTCGAATGAAAGAGTCCATCTCATCAACATCATTTGCCAAAAGGGCTAAATCATCAGCATAATCTAAATCAGAAATTTTCATATCTTCAACCCATTTAAGGCCAAAATCTTTCCCTTGAAGAGAATTTCGCTTAACATAATCAATAACCAAGCTAAAGAGAAAAGGAGACAAAATGCACCCTTGTCGAACACCAGAAGTAATGCTAAACCAATTGCTACAAGCCTTACCAACTCTCACACACGACTCAGTGTTATTATAAAGAACATTCATTATGTTAACTAGCTTATCTGGTATGCCATACGATCTCACAATCAACCACAAATTATGTCGATCAACGGAGTCAGAAGCCTTTTTGAAATCAACAAAGCTAGTAACCAAAGGTTTCTGAAACTCTAAACATTTCTCAAGAATCTGCCTGAGTATCTGATTCACACATCCCCTACCACTTCTGAATCCACATTGCTCATCATGCAATTGCCTGTCAACCAGATTCTTAATTCTATTAAGCACAATCATGCAAAGAACTTTTTTGGAACAGAGAGTAAGCTGATACCCCTATAGTTATCACAAGAACTGCGATCACCTTTTCAAAATAGGAATAAGAATAGCTCTGGTAAAATCCTTAGGAACCATGTCTTTATCATAAAAGATATTCAAAATTTCAGTCATCCATGTGGTAACCGAAACATTCCCAGCTCTAATCATTCCCGTAGTAATTTCATCTACCTCTGGGGATTTGTAAAGTTTAAGTTTAGAAATAGCTAAAATAACTTCAGACTGTGTTATAGGGCCAACATTAAAGCCAGATATATATATATATCATATAACTAACAATGGGAGTAGAACTAACCGCATTGTTTAGAACATCACTGAAATGCTCAGCCCACCTAGCTATGACAGAATCCTCACCTTTTGTAACCTTACCTTGTTTATTCTTCAATCCTTGTATACCTGTCCGCCTACAACCACACAAATCATTAACTATCTGGTACAGCTCTCTTCTGCTGTTGTGCTGTCTAACTGCTTCCTGGGCTTTGTCGGCCAAGCCATCAAATCAAAGATTCTTATCAGCAGCTAAATGATCTTTTATACCTTTATTAAGCTCTCTGTAATGCTTTCTCTTAAAAGTAGTAGGGTATTGATTAAGGACATTCCTGCAGTTCTTTCTTTCTGAAGTAAGCTCAAGTGCCTTATCACTCAAATAATTCTTCCTCCTCTGCTCCTTTTTTCCTAAAAAAGTACTGTTAGTTTCCGAAAAAGCCTGTTTAAACGTCCCATTCTTCCTCAACTTCATCAGGGTTGGGGGTGGCTCAGTCGGTAACGCGCCAAGCTCGTAATCTGTAGTTCCCAGGTTCGAGTCCCACATGGATCAGCATTGAGATTTATCTCCGCAAAATTCCCCTCCCTGCCCACGGTCAGTAGGCAACACCGATGGGCTTGGAAAGGCCGCCGTCCGTCGGATGGGACGTTAAGCCGTGGCCCCGTGTACGGGAGAGCCATACCCTGTGCACGTTAAAGAACACGCTGGATGGCCTTGACGGGAGGCTACCATCTGTCTCCCAACAGCTGTGCCTGTGGGTCCCCTCCCCCAACCTTCTCTGAGCCTTCGGGGTCCATGTGACCTGGCCATTTAGCCCATGGTGTGCAAAAAAGTGCTGCTCAGAGGTAAAACAACCCAACCCTCAACTTCAGTAGTAAGCTACCTATGACTGTCATAATGACTAAGTAACTATCATGGTAAACGTTAGCTACAATTGGGTCTTTCAGAACTTCAGTATTAAAGATAATTTTTTTAACCTTAGCACAACACTTCTTAAGTTTAATTTCAGCCATTATTCCAAATTTCAGCTCCCCTTATATGACCTGGTATTCCTAACAGAATTAGCCCATTTGCTGATAATTAACATATAATCAATCATATCCTTATGCAGTCCATCTAGTGAAACCCATGTGTACGTATTACACCAAAGAACCAAAACGTTATGACCACCTACCCAACATGATGTTGGTCCTCCATGTGCCGCCAAAACTGCTTTACCCGGTGAGGCATGGACGCTACAAGTTTTCTAAACGATTCTTGTGGTCTGGTACCAACACGTTACCAGCAGATCCTTTAAATCGTGTAAGTTACGTGGTTCAGACGCCGCAGATCGGACACGCTGTTCCAACACAAAGCACAGATACTCGATTGGATTAATGTCTGGAGAATTTAGAAGCCAGGGCAATACTTGGAAGTCTTTCTCATGTTCCACGAACCATTCTCGATCAGTCCAGGTAGTGTGGCATGGCGCATTATCCTGCTGAAAGAAGACACTACTAGAAGGTTATACCGTTGCCATGAAAGGATGTATTTGGTCTACAATGATGTTTAGGTAGGTGGTAGACGTCATAGTTTCCTGCACATGAATGACTGGACCCAGGGATTTCCAGCAAAACATTGCCAAAAGCATTAAACTTCTTCTACCGGCTTGCTTTCGTCCCACAGTGCATCGTGGTGCTTACACTTCCCCAGGTAAATGATGAATAAGTACCCTGCCATCCACATGGTGCAACCATATGGATGGCCGGGTATATATGCATCATTTACCTGGGGACCTTCTTCCAATCATTCAAGATCCAGTTTTGATGCTCGACTGCCCATTGTAGGCGCTTTCGATGGTGAACTGATGTTAGCATGGGCAATCGGAGTGGCTTGCGGCTACGTAGCCCCATTTTCTGCAGGGATCGATGTACTGTGTGTTGTGACACATTACGTCCATCACCAGCATTCAAATTACAACAAGTTGCGCCGCAGTATCCCTTCTGTTGGCTTGTACCATACGGGATAGCCTTTGTTAAACTCTAGAATCGATGAGCCGGGTCAGCCCACACCTTGCCGGCGATTCGTGGTTTTCCCCTCCTCGAACCACTTTTTGCAGGTTCTAACGGCTGACCATGAGCACCCCACAAGCCTTGCCATCTCGGAAATGCTCTGACCCAGTCATCTGGCCATTACAATTTGGCATTTGTCAAGCTCACTTAAGTGCACTGCTTTTCCCCTCTGGAATAACTTATTAACTAATTAACAGAGCAGTATCAGGTGTTATTTATACCATTCCATGACCTTCACACACGCCGTCGTTTACTTGCAGTTTGACTTAATGACGCGCTGGTCAAAATGTTTTGGCTCTTTGGTGTATGTGGCGGTTACTTACCTGTAGGAGACGACCATTGCCATTGCAGCTACTAACACCAAAAGGGCCTTTCACCCCTCCCCAAAGGTCAGAGTCAGTACCAATGTTGGCATTGAAGTCACCTAGAACATAAGTAATATCTCCTTTCTTGACAGAATTAAAAATATCCTGAAGTTGTCCATAAAACATGTCCTTTTTATCCTCACCGGCATCCTCAGTGGGGATATAACTGCAGATAACATTCAAGTCTTTAGTGGTTCTCTGAAATTTTGCTGTAAGAAACCTTTCATAAATGCACTCATATCCTAGAAGAGCATCACTAGTATGTCTTCTCAGAAGCATACCTATGCCTTGAAAATGATTATTATATTCCTTCCCTGAAAAGAGAAATTTAAGATTATTTTTAAGAATCTTACCTTTATCTCTCCTTTATCTTATCCTTTATTGGTCTCTTGAAAGCCGAGAATATCTAAATTATAACGGTGGAATTCTTGTGTGAGGACATCAAGCGAATAATTTCTGTGCAGAGTCCTCACATTCCAACTACTTATGGAGAGATAATGGTTAGTGGAAATGATAATCAAAACTTTAGATGCAGTGCATATTCAGATACTTGCGGTATTTATTGAGTGATATGAAATGACAACCAAGAGTACATCATGGAACATCTAATTGTACAGAATTAATACTATGAAAGTAAGCCTATAATGTCATGCTCACAGTGTAATGATGTCTACTTCAGTACAAATACTATTTCGATTACCTTTATGCTGAGTACGTTCGTAAATTCCTTTTTCACAAATTTCTTTGAAATCAAAAATTTAATTTTCCTTTCTTCTTCTACAAAGTGAACGACCTTAATCTGCGGCTCAAGGAGTTAACTGCGATCTTTAAAAAAGAAACGATTTTGAATTGTTAATTTCTTCTCAATATCTAGCTCATGGCATATTTTTCAGGCCCAGGGGATGCAGTTTTCAAACTATGGCAAAAGGTACAGGACCGTCGATTGTTATCAAAAGTTAGATCAGAAAAATAATTTGAGTAGAAATACCATGTGATTTGAATAGCACAAGTCTTGTACGAAAACATTATGGAAAATCTAAAACGTAGTTTAATATTTATGGAAGTATGCATTTTGTTCATAGCGCATTGGAAATATAGGCTCCACAGGAGGTACATATTTAGTTTCAGTTTTTTCACTCTGTCTTAAATTAAGGTTAACTGATCCTAATAGTAATTTATTTACCACATTAAATCCCAGAAGTAAAAACATTTAAAGTCGAATTTAGTTTTCATGATACAGAATACCAAATTTATTCTTTTAATGACATTACAATATTGTAATCTTGTATCTATATACCTTAGAAAGGTTTTGAAACGATGTGCAATTCAAATTATTTAACAGCAATATTTTAAGGCAAAGCCGTGTACAGAAGTAATGTTAACAAAAAATTTATAATAGTGAAGCTCTTGAATTACATTTTCCTCACCTCTCAAGACTTTTTCTCTTAATTAAGCACCGTTTACACATCTGAAGATGGTAATACAACCGGAAGGGATAATGGAAGCAAACATCAGCAATGATCGTGTATGTGCTTGAAAATCTCTTCAGTCGTGGAAGAAAGCTTTTCAATTTTGCTAATCATCTCAGTCTGCTTTTAGTGATCGTCACCTTAACTGATGATTGTGTCGCTATGGCAACAGGGATGCGAACATTCCTAAAACAAATGAGACGAGTCAACACCGAAATGAGCGAAAAAATCTTTGCAAAGTAATTTGCTAATGGCCTCAAACACATGTTTTTTTATCCTTTCAAAATTCGCCACGTTTCTGCGAGGAGAGTGTTAATTACCTGCATTTAATGCAAGGGAAAGAATTTACTGCATTTAAGAACTCGGAAACCATCCAGATTTCGTGCGATCAACTTGCGTGAATTAACCCAAATGTCGTATTGGGCTGTTGTACGAATTTTTTCCTTTTCATGCAATAACACAGAAGAAGGATGTGATCCGGTAATGCGATGTAATGCCGGGAATACCACAGATTAATATCAGTTAAAGACAAAGGAAAACGTGCCTCCAAAAAAACAATATGAGAAAATTTGTCCATGTGCAAATAATTTTTCATTACTCTACCTCTTGCAAGTTTGTTCATGTCTCTAACGCTTAAGTTTAATTCAAGTTTTTCAGTATTGTAACACTGAAAAACTTTAATTCAAAAATGAAAGCATACCGGGTAGGATCAATTTTAATGTAATTTGAGATACATTATTATATAAAAAAGTAGACAAAATTTCTTCCCCATGCATATGCTGCATTATTTCAGTAGCGTTGATTATAGTTCTTTGAGTTCGACAGAACCAATGACAGAAAGTCCTGATATTCACATTTTTTGCAAAACATCATGTTCTAAACTTATTCATTTCCTGTTCTCTCAACACTTAGAAGCAATCCTATACTGAGCGATCATTGAATTATGGCCACCCATATTATGTCAATGGGAAGATAACTTGTATACTATAATTTTTAAATTGAACGTTTTATGGGAAAATATGATTAAAGGTAAATTAAAGATCTCAGTCAAATCTATCTAAATCCCGATTTTTCGATAATATTCTTTCAGCATTTAAACAGGTATGGAGGTTTAAGCATTTCGCAACAGCAATGCAGTGCATCGGATGTAATATTAAGCCATAGTCCTGAGTGAAGAATATCCATATCCTGTGTTAAAGAACATGCATGATTACTTTGATAGGATGCTTCCATCTACCGTGTGCACTTAGTATGTCTAGCTTGTGTAATATATCACGCACACAAAGAAGTAATTTAAAACTCAAATACATTCCTATGAAGCAAAATAGTCCCAGGCTTTCTCAATACAACGCAGAACTCAAATTCAGTGTCCAGAGAGCTGTCCAATGGAACTCATTCCCCAACCTTCTCTAAGCCTTTGGGAAAGGGGGGTCCTTGTGACCTGGTCATTTAGCCTGTAGTGCAGGAAAAAGCTCCTCTCAAAGATAAAATAATCCAAACTCTTGCGACTTCCTGACTTGACCGTTTTAGTCCATTTAATGCGCAAAAATCCGGTTCACTAACAATTCAAAAGAACAAATACGGATACAGAAGAAAAAGCATTAACACTGATTTGAGAAAGAACAGGAGTCAAAATTTTATTCCATTGGAGAAAAATCGAACGCTAACGTATGTTAGCGTTCGATTTTTTCATTTAAATTTTTTTATAATTAGATAAATTTTAAAAATAGAAAATTAAATAAATTTATAATTAAATAAATAAATTAAAAAAATTAACAAAAATAAAAATTTTAAATAAAAATTTAAAAAATATGAATTTTTAAATTAAACAAAAATCCAACATATGTCGTATTTTTATTTAATTTAACAATATAAACTTTTGACTATTAAAAATATCCAATCGTAACTTCAAATTTCGATTAATAACAGTAAAATGATACATTCACGAGAAAAGAGTTAAGCTTGAATTTGTGCAAAAAATAATTTGTTTTCTAATCCAATAACCAAGGAATCAGAAAGAGTAAAGAAATGTTTGGTCGATACCTTTCCATGAGGCATGAGGATTGGCAGTAGGACTTCGTCGCTGCTTCGAGACATTCAGAAAAGAAACGCCGTGCAACGAGTGATTCTTTTCCCCGTAGATTTTATTTATGTCCACTTGAAACTTTTTCCCATTTGCATTTAATTCAAACATATTAAAAATAAAATAATATCGAGTGCGTGAAGACTTTTTCTTGTGAAAATAGTACAGTGCTTGGCGAGATATATTTATGTATTCTATAATATATATTTTTTTTATTTCAGGGATGAAGGAGAAGAAATTTTGAATTTTCATTTTTGGCACCAAAATCGAAGTCGTTCCATGTTGAAATATGTCTTGAGTTATTTTATTTCCTTAGTAAAATTTTATCTGAGTTTTAAATTACTTCTTTGTCTACATGGAAACGAAGAAGCTGATAGCAATAGGCATTATGAGTCTGCTGACGGCTGACTCACGTTTTACTGCCTTCCATTTTAAGTGTTGTGAGCTTTATCGTCATAGTATTGAGTAGGAGATTCGTCTGCTTAATATGTGTAGCGTTCGTGATAGTTTAGAAAAGAGTAATTCTTTTTTCGGAGAGAAGTATTATTTGCTTTCTACCCTTTCCTGCTGAAAGATTAAGAAAATTTTCATATTATTGCCAATGGGAATCTAACTTTAAAACTCTATAACATCTTAAATATGCATTTAATGGGAAAAATCTGACTGAGTATAAATTAAAAATCATAATCAAATCTATTTAAGTCTCGATTTTCGAAACTATTCGTTCATTATTTAAAGAGTTATGGAATATCTCAAAGCAGTAATGTGTCATAAGAATATGCCTCAAGGTTAATTAGAACTTAAATAATAAGTATTGATTTAAGCTATTTAGTAAAATAAATAAACTCTTTAGACGTTTGCATAATGATTATTTCAATATTATACACTAATGAATGGCTTTTTTTAAAACGAGAAAATTTATTGTTAAATATCCCAGCTACCAGAACTCCCCAAACAACGAATATTGTTGGAAATCGAGTTTAAATAGGTTTCATCACGATCTTATTTTATTAATTTATCTTCAGTTTCCTGCCATCCTCTCAGATCTTTTACTGCGGCATATAAACTGACATGCTACTGTCAGACCTCTGTGGCAAGCAACTGCTTTAGGGGGTATTTATTTTTTTGTCTCAAGTAAACTTATTGCAACCTAAGGGGAGGAAGGAAATTTTTGTTAGTAATAAAAATATTTAACTGTTTATTGACTGTGTTATGGAAGATGATTTTTATTAAAAGTGATTTTGGAAAAGATCTTCAAAGAGAAAAAGTCTTCAAATTTCAAAAAGAATCTAGTCAAATGAAAGGAAATTGGAGAAGTATTTCATTTTGCTCTGGTAAATTTATCGAGCATCTTAAAATGCTGAAAAAAGGAACTACTCAAATAAAAAACGTTAAATCTCAAAATTGGAAAGGAAAAAGAAACTGAGTTTAATTTATTACTCGAAAAAGAAGTCGTTGATTTGTAAGGAGTAATAAATTACCTCGAGCAACAAACCAGAAATCACAATATTGAAGTCTTTGGGATAGTAGAGTATGAGCTTGAAAAGTCTCAGAGAGGCAAATAAAAACGAAAGCATAGCATCAGTATTAAATATAAACATTCAAAATAAAAAACTGAGAGTGAGTAGAACGCCAGTTACAGAAAAGAATATAAATAAGTCTACTGTTAATTTATCTGTAGGAAGATTAAGAAATGTGTATAAAGCCTGAGTAGCAGAGATAATAACCAGTTAAAAATAAAAATAGAAATAAGTCTACTGTCATACATTTTATCTGTAGGAATATTAAGAATTGCGGCTAAAAACTGAGTAGTAGAGAGAATAAACATGTCAAATGATGTAAAACTGAAAAAATTCAGAGACAGCAGAGTTTACATTTATGAACACTGCAACGTTTCTGCTCTTCTGCGTCAAATCTTAGAGGATAGTGTTTAGGATATTGTCATCACCTATCCATTCCTAGGGATACCAATCGAGAAGAATAGACTTGTTTTTTAAGGTTTACCTTTTTTCTCTTCGCAGCTTACCTCCTGTTTTCCTTATTCAAAAAGGGACAGGCGACTACCGACCGAATTATTCCTCTGTTACATTTCACATAGAAGAATCTCAGTTGTAGTCCAAGACATTATGGCTGAACTGAACCCAAACATTGACAGTTCCATCGAAGAGAAAGGTCATTTACTAAAAGGTAAAATTCCTGGGAATCGCTAGAAGTTGACAAGAACTGGCGGATTGTTTTGGGTTTATTATTCTAAAAGTTTCATGCGAAGATATGAATATACGAAAACTATTAAAATGACTAACTTCAGTTTAAATAAATGTACTTTATTGCTGTACATTCAGTTCCATTTTTTTTTTATTTTGGCATAATTGTAACTCCATATTCATTTACTTATAATGATTCTGATCTTGAACATTACAGAGAAAATTATTGTCGAGAGTAAAACTATTGATTTGCTGATTTAAATTGAGTACTGATTGCACAGATAGGGATGTTAAGGGATCTAAAATCATAAAATACATGTTTATGATAAAAAAAAAATATATATTACGCAGCTAAATGGACAAACATACTAAATGGATTAAAAGTAATTCAAGGTAAACATTTTGAAAATTTCCCTGAAAGTTTTGCCTATGTGACAGATGGGTTGAAATTTAATTTAATTAAAATCTACCATCACATTTAACGAAATAAAAAGAAGCTTAAAGATAACGAAATAAATTTTTAGTTTTGATGACTATAATCATTATTTGATCAGTTAAGTGAATAAACCTCAAGCTTTGTTAATAAAATATTTCCTCATATTTTTTGGTTTGAAAGGTAGGAAGTCACTCTTAACATCGATATAAAATTTAGACGAAAAAAACCCCACTTGTCTCGATAAGTAACCCACGAGCACCAAATAACAGGTCAAGATGTTATGATGGATGGCAACACACTTGATTTCCAATGCAATGTAACATTTCTCTCTCCGTGTTATGGATGTTTAAAGAAATTCTTGGAAAATGCATGAAATATAAATAAGTTCAATAATTTTGGCCGCTTTAACCCATACTCGCATTCTGAAAGGGGCAACCATGACCCTCTTGCCTTCTCCTTGGCTGCTTTTATCCATACTCGCATTCTGAAAGGGGCAACCATGGCCCTCTTGCCTCCTCCTTGGCCGCTTTTACCCATACTCGCATTCTGAAAGGGGCAACCATGACCCTCTTGCCTTCTCCTTGGCCGCTTTTACCTATACTCGCATTCTGAAAGGGGCAACCATGACCCTCTTGCCTTCTCCTTGGCCGCTTTTACCCATACTCGCATTCTGACAGGGGCAACCATGGCCCTCTTGCCTTCTCCTTGGCCGCTTTTACCCATACTCGCATTCTGAAAGGGGCAACCATGACCCTCTTGCCTTCTCCTTGGCCGCTTTTACCCATACTCGCATTCTGAAAGGGGCAACCATGACCCTCTTGCTTTCTCCTTGGTTGCTTTTACCCATACTCGCATTCTGAAAGGGGCAACCATGGCCCTCTTGCCTTCTCCTTGGCCGCTTTTACCCATACTCGCATTCTGAAAGGGGCAACCATGACCCTCTTGCCTTCTCCTTGGCCGCTATTACCCATACTCGCATTCTGAAAGGGGCAACCATGACCCTCTTGCCTTCTCCTTGGCCGCTTTTACCCATACTCGCATTCTGAAAGGGGCAACCATGACCCTCTTGCCTCCTCCTTGGCCGCTTTTACCCATACTCGCATTCTGAAAGGGGCAACCATGACCCTCTTGCCTTCTCCTTGGCCGCTTTTACCCATACTCGCATTCTGAAAGGGGCAACCATGGCCCTCTTGCCTCCTCCTTGGCCGCTTTTACCCATACTCGCATTCTGAAAGGGGCAACCATGGCCCTCTTGCCTCCTCCTTGGCCGCTTTTACCCATACTCGCATTCTGAAAGGGGCAACCATGGCCCTCTTGCCTCCTCCTTGGCCGCTTTTACCCATACTCGCATTCTGAAAGGGGCAACCATGACCCTCTTGCCTTCTCCTTGGCCGCTATTACCCATACTCGCATTCTGAAAGGGGCAACCATGACCCTCTTGCCTTCTCCTTGGCCGCTTTTACCCATACTCGCATTCTGAAAGGGGCAACCATGACCCTCTTGCCTCCTCCTTGGCCGCTTTTACCCATACTCGCATTCTGAAAGGGGCAACCATGACCCTCTTGCCTTCTCCTTGGCCGCTTTTACCCATACTCGCATTCTGAAAGGGGCAACCATGGCCCTCTTGCCTCCTCCTTGGCCGCTTTTACCCATACTCGCATTCTGAAAGGGGCAACCATGGCCCTCTTGCCTCCTCCTTGGCCGCTTTTACCCATTCTCGCATTCTGAAAGGGGCAACCATGACCCTCTTGCCTCCTCCTTGGCCGCTTTTACCCATACTCGCATTCTGAAAGGGGCAACCATGGCCCTCTTGCCTTCTCCTTGGCCGCTTTTACCCATACTCGCATTCTGAAAGGGACAACCATGGCCCTCTTGCCTCCTCCTTGGCCGCTTTTACAAATACTCGCATTCTGAAAGGGGCAACCATGACCCTCTTGCCTTCTCCTTGGCCGCTTTTACCCATACTCGCATTCTGAAAGGGGCAACCATGACCCTCTTGCCTTCTCCTTGGCCGCTTTTACCCATACTCGCATTCTGAAAGGGGCAACCATGACCCTCTTGCCTTCTCCTTGGCCGCTTTTACCCATACTCGCATTCTGAAAGGGGCAACCATGACCCTCTTGCCTTCTCCTTGGCCGCTTTTACCCATACTCGCATTCTGAAAGGGGCAACCATGGCCCTCTTGCCTTCTCCTTGGCCGCTTTTACCCATACTCGCATTCTGAAAGGGGCAACCATGACCCTCTTGCCTTCTCCTTGGCCGCTTTTACCCATACTCGCATTCTGAAAGGGGCAACCATGACCCTCTTGCCTTCTCCTTGGCCGCTTTTACCCATACTCGCATTCTGAAAGGGGCAACCATGGCCCTCTTGCCTTCTCCTTGGCCGCTTTTACCCATACTCGCATTCTGAAAGGGGCAACCATGGCCCTCTTGCCTCCTCCTTGGCCGCTTTTACCCATACTCGCATTCTGAAAGGGGCAACAATGGCCCTCTTCCCTCCTCCCCTGTATCCTGATCTGAACATGGAATATTGGAGCTGCTATTACGTATTCATTTTTACTTCTTTCGATTGTGCTGGGTTTGGCTGTGAGGTCTTATATATATACCCGTGATATATATGATTTGTAAGCACAGACATTCATAAGTCGTAGTTTCGTAATTCGGGGAACCCCCTGAATTCGATATTTCATTTAATCGATTTTCTCCGAAAAAAATCAAGAAAACGCCCCTTAGGGGCTTGTGTTGCTCCCTTAGGGTATCACCGGTTTATAAGAAGTAGTCCTCATTTAATAACACAATTTCAAACATTTCCTTAAAGCTGCATCTTAAATGGGAAGCGGGTGCACTGATTTTGTAAATTTGCTTGTATGCAGAATGACAGATTAACAAATAGAGTTAAAAATAGCGTTACCGAAAGGACTGGCGGAAAGAGACCAAATTCGAATGATATGGATGGACATTGTCAAATTGACTCTTATCAGAATTGCACTGAACGGCTGAGTGCAATAGAAATTGCTATGGTTGATGTATTTAAAGAACTACAAATATAAAGTCTGGTTGAATCTTCGTAGACTATACCTGCTTGAGAAGACATGTGTGAGTAGGTTAGGGGGATTAAGACTTGTGTAAGTCCCGCTTTTAATGAATTGTTCCGTTTTTTCTTTACTTTTGCAATTAGCTTGGAAACATAATGCTTGTTGGTTTTCGAAGAAAAACTTAAGTTAAAAAAGGTTACATTCCGATGAATACATTTGCTTTGCTTTTGGTGGTTGAGTTTTGGGGTACTGTGTTTTCATTACTGAGTATTTATCTGTAAGTCCTTCGAGCATCCCGTTTTTATATAAAGCTAAAATTCGTCCCAACCGTCTAAAACCGTCAATATTTTACATCTTCAGAAACGTTTTACGCTTTTACCCTCAAAGGTGGGGGGATGAATGTTTCTTGTTTAAGAGATCACTGAAAAATTCTCATAGTGTTGTATAATTACGAATAAAACATTACTATTTACATATTCCAAATCGTACATTAGTACTAATTTCCACTATCAGAGGATGTAATATGCAGAAATTAGAAAAGCTTCACCTACTTTGAAATCGAGAATCCGATATTTGCCACAGACGAAATATTCTTCTTCTTTGTTTGTTTTTAAGTTTGGTGGGGGGGGGGAGGGACATGGAGTAAATTTCAGTTACTTCTTAACAGAGAAAAAAGGCCTATACAAACAAGGAGTAGCTTGTCTGGTTTCCTCTCTGTCTCATTTGTAGAGAAAAAGAGATAAGCAAAGATGTGTATTGAGAAGGCCAAAAACGCAAACTTTCCTAGTAATACTGTATTTGGGTTGTTGTTTTACCTCTGAACGGCACTTTTTTGCACATCATGGGCTAAATGGCCAGGTCATATGCACCCCGAAAGCTCAGAGAATGTTGGGGGAGGGGACCCACTGGAACAGCTGTTGGGAGACAGATGGTAGCCTCCCGTCAAGGACATCCAGCGTGTTCTTTAACGTGCACAGGGTATGGCTCTCCCGTACACGGAGCCACGACTTAATGTCCCATCCGACGGACGGCGGCCTTTCAAGCCCATCGGTGTCCCCTACTGACCGTGGGCAGGGCAGGAAATTTTGCGGAGATAAATCTCAACGCTGACCCAGCTGGGACTGGAACCTGGGAACTACAGATTACGAGCCTGGCGCCCTACCGACTGAGCCACCCCCCCGCACAATACTGTATTTGTAAACAATTGAGCGGTCGAAATGATTCCTAAGATAGTTTCTGATCTTGATTTTAAAATAACTCTGTATGCTTCTTTAGGAGCTAGATTGGCAACTTTTCTGCAGTCTCGGGGAAACCAGAAAAAAAGGAATAACAATCATGATTTCTTTCTCCGTACTGTTTTTGTTATGGGTTTCAAAGAACATTTGCTCACCAGGATTCCTATAACAGGTGAATACAATGCAGTTTTTCCTAATAACAACCAATTATGTTGACGTAGAAGTTCATATTGATGAAAAACTGGTACCAAAGTCCCCATTCTGTCGCTCCTTTTTTTAAATAATTACGTAGTTTCAGCTGCACATTCTGCAGAGGTATTAATGAATTTCGTTTTTGCTTTCATACCTAATAAAAAAATATTTAAATCTCATCATGCAATATTAACACTGCAAATTATTAGATTTTTTTTTGAAAGTTACTTGGAACTTTCGTTGTGTTTTATCAAATGAAATCGCTTTTTTCCCTTCAAAAGCTCCTGATTTAAAATTTTCTGCTTGATACTATTTTACATCCCTATCTATTCAAACATTATAATATTTAAATGGTATTAGCAATTATTTTTAACTTAATAACGCTAAATTGATTGTTTTAACCACAGGTTATAATAATGACGTTAAACGAAGCTAAAAAAATAAGGCGAAAAGCATTCATTACGCAACTTGATCTTAGCCAGCCTTTTACAAGAGCCTTGAATCAGTTAAAAATATTTTTATATTTTAGCCTAATATATCGTTAAACGTTTTATTCGTGCAAAGCAATTAGTGAAGGTGACCTCAACGTTGCAACAGGCAGTTTTTGTTTACAGAAGGGAGAGTCATTAGAACATAATTTTTTAATTTTCATTACTTCTATGCAAATTTGCAGTTTAATTTTTTCGTTGTAGGTCATAACTTATCATGTTGAAGAAAATAGCTTTACGTTTGCTTATAGTCAGTCAGCGAACATTTCTATTCTGTTTCAAAGATAAAATATAATTGACGCTCTTTAGGTACTTAGCGAATAAGCATATCTTTAATTATTTCAAATGCTTTGTGTAATTTTATTTCTCAAATTTAGGTATACAAAGGATTAACTAGCCTAACGAAAATAAATTAATAAGGAAAAGTTTAAGCTAACTTGGTAATAATTTGCGTTTTAGTTGCGCAATTAATTAATGCGCTTTCTGAAGTGAAAATTCAGTCGCATTTTTAAAATAAAATGTACTGGACTAAGCCAAAGCACCCTTTTTTTTCTTGTTTAGCTGTAGGAGTGAGAGTCTCGGCCGTCACCTAGATCTCCTAGCCCTCCAACAGCTCCTGACCTTGACAACGACATTATGCTACCCACATTTCATATGTGTAGTGTAGTTTAAAATAAACACTTAGGGTTTGATATTTTGCAATGTTAAGGATTTCTGAGCGTCGAATTTCAAAGTATCGGAAGATCCGAAAAATTCAGATCTTAATATTTCATTAGTACTTATCCGATGCAAAAATAATTTTACAGTTATCTCTCAAAATAAAAAAAAGATGAATATCTATAGATGGACTACAAACTGAAAGCAATAAATAATATTTTGAACATATGTTAAAAGTACTTGAAAGGTATGGAGTCACTTTCACCACCCCCTGATAAACATTTCAGGTACACGTTTCGAGAGAGAGATCAAATTACATCTCCATTGTTTGGTGTTGAGGCATGATGGCTCCCTTGAAATGGTCAACAAATTTTTAAGGTTTCTATACTCTTCCTAAGAATCTCTGAAATATTTATGAGGAACCAGTCGTAGAATCTGAACAGTAATAAGTGGTATCATGTCGATTTGTGGTCGTCAGTAAATTGCAGCAGAAGGATTCATACCTCGAATGGTGGCAAAGAAGTTTTGTGATGTGTATCGGATCGAAGTATCGTTGGTCTCACGCTTCTTTTCTCTTTGAAGAAGTGATTCGGATTGAATTTGTCAAGGCTGATCCCACGTGTCCCAGAAGTGAAACACCATTGGGATACGCCCATAGGAATAGAGATGCCGCTAAAAAGTTTCGACAAGGACACTTTTTTCCTTCTAGAAGAATTTCCTTCTTACTGTTATATTTATTCGAAAACAAAATCGCACTTGTAGAAGCATGAGAAGTTGACGTGGCTTTCTTTATGTCCTTTATCTATGAAGCATTGATATTAAAAGAACTTGGCTCGAAACATCTGGACTTTTCAGATTTTTCCAATAAAGTTGTATCCTTATTTCATTGGTAAAAAATATCTGTGAATTTATTTGGGATTGTGAATTAACTGTGTAATGAATAAAAATTAATAATATTATAACTTCTACTACACTAATAATTTGATCAGTAAAAGCCGAGATCTTCAAATAAAACCTTGATTTTTAAAAAAATATATTTTTCTATGTCATAACGTTCATTTTCGTACAAACAAAAAAGTTTTCAAAAGTGATTTTGGTGAATTCATATCAGTTGTGTCATCCCATAGTCAATTCTCATTAATTTCTCTTTATTATTATTTTTTACTTACAAAGAAACGCATTTAATGGGATCTCATTTGGGTTCGAGCCCCGGGTAAGGCATGGATGTATGTGTCGTTTTTCTGCTGAGGTTCTGCCATCCTCACAGACCCTCTACTATGGCATATAAACTGACAGGCTCCTGTCAGACCTCTGTGGCAAGCAGCTGCTTGAGGGGATAATTTTTAGCCGTCCCGTGGCCGAGTGGTTAGCGCGCTTGGCTACTGATCTACGGGACCTGGGTTCGAGCCCCGGGTAAGGCATGGATGTTCGTGTTGTTTTCTGCTGAGGTCCTGCCATCCTCTCAGATCTTCTACTGTGGCATATAAACTGACAGGCTCCTGTCAGACCTCTGTGGCAAGCAGCTGCTTGAGGGGGTATTTATTTATTTCATTTCATTTTATAAGAGACAGTTCGGTTCGCTTTGTATACCTATATTTGTTTCATTATTAATCACCCTTGTTTTTATTAGTAACGTGTTCCATTTACTTTAAATTATTTTTTTATTTTTTAACAACCGTTTTGGCAGTCAATAAAACTGTTTCAGCAAGACCATTGTGAACCAGCTGAATTATACCACTGGATGGAATATATGAAATTGTATTACCAAATTTTCATATAATGCAACACAGCATATGGAAACGAATAAATACATAAAGACAAAACATTATTTAAATGATAAAATTAAAGTAGCAGAGCAAATTTCTTGGTATTCAGAATAACATTTATTAGTTAACAAATTCTTCGCTATTTAAAAAATATTTCTCATTCTGTACAACATCAAAACTCAAGAAACTTGTCTCTGGTCACATGCACTCCAATTTTCTGAGGAAAAATGCTGTAAATGTTGTTTTTCAATTGCAATAAACCTGTGGAAATAAGTCAAATTCTTAGTATGTCCTTTTATCAAAAATCTCAGGGTACTAAGCCCCTGCAGGGTTGCCAACTTAGCTTTTTTCAAGCTCTATCTAGTTTTTTTGCTGCAATGCAATGCAACACAAAGTTACATAGATCTCCAAGCTTTCTCCAAGCCCAAAGAATATGTGGCAACGCTGCTTTAAAGTATTATGTCGCACGAGGAGAGTTCATCTGTGCCACGCAGTGAGATCGGAAAAGATGCATGCCAGGCGTTGTAAAATAGCATGTGATTCATAGCGTTGAGATTGGTCAGATGTTTCACAGCATTGAAATTATTGAAACGTTGCGAGATTCTGAAATGTACAGTCGCTCAAATAAATATCCGAAAACTATAGTTGATTACAGAATTCAGAAAAAATGCCTGGCAACGATTTTTTAGAAATTAGTGATCTGGCAACCTTCGTGTCACGTGAAACGAAGGTTGCCAGATCACTAATTTCTAAAAAAATTGCCAGATATTTTTTCTGAATTTTGTAATCAACCATAGTGTTTGGATATTTTTTGAGCGACTGTACTTTGTACTTTTTGTTTAAGGTTATTTTCCGTTTTAAAAATTCGTTATATTGGTAATTTTTTTTTTGCTCCTGCATAAATTTTTATTTCATTCAACGATATTTTCGTTATACTGGCATTCGTTAAAATGAAACTTTTTCACATAAAAATACATAGTAAAGTGACCGGGGTCGGGAAAAAATTTAGTTGTGATGAATATTTTGCTATTCTGACATTCGTTATACTGGCATTTCACTGTGTTGTATGTATGAGTACTCTACTTTTCAGTAAATTTAATTAAATGGGTTCTTTTTGGATTTTTCTTTTTTCGTTTTGGCTGAACAATCCGTTATCCATCGAGTGACTGAGCAAAAGTTTACATATGATCTGGAAGGACAGATTTATTAGATCCGAAGCTCTCCTCTCCTAAATTCGTTTACATCTAAGTCACATCACAGGCTTTCTCTCATTACTATTAAGACTAAAGTCATAAAGCCATTTTTAAAATAATTAAACTATGATTCTAGAAGCGTGATAAAGATAAATTAAATAATTTAAATATCAGGATTACTCTAGACCCGTGTCCCTGTAGGGGCTTCCCTCCAGCCTTGATCCCTCTGAAAGACACATTGTCTCTCGCCCTCCCCCCCACATAATCCATAGCTGGGGGCTCAGTTATGCCAACACTGATTTAGAACACTTGAGATAATTAAACAAAGGAAATGCCTCTTCTATAATTAAACTTTGATATCTCAGTGTTAATGAGAATATCGCCTCTGCGTTTTCTTTTAAGTGCGTCGCATGATGATTGCAGCTGGGTACAGATATCATTGCAGCAAGGCAAATATCGAGACAGCTCTCTTTCGTTACCACTTCCTCGAGGCGCTCCATCACTGTCACTGCGTTTCTTCGCTGTTCTGGTCACTCCGCGATACAGAGCAATGTGGCTTCTTCTGGTTTCCTCTCACGTAACACGGGCCAACGGCGGTGGCCAGTCAAAGCCTCCGTGGGAAGGAGACCACGTGCATGCCCGAGGGGTTATGTCTGCTCCTATTTGAAGAACTTTCATTATGATTGTACACAATGAGCTGAGTATACGGTTCCTTCAGCTCTGTCATTACGAAGACTGGCTTTCCACAACTATCCCAGTCAAGAGAGAAAGATAGAGTCCCTATTACTCTTGTTGCCATGCCAACGAGCAGTCGATACCCATAACTAATATCGGCGCGACGCGTCTTCATCTAGCAAGATGGCTTTCATCTTTTGGTGGCCTCATGCAGTTATGCTCCAGTTGAGGAACACGCTGATCTAAATGGCAAAACATTTTACAGGTGGCCGTTTATGAAACAACAGGAAAGTTGCAAAGAAAACAAATGAGATCATTATTCAACAAGAAACGAGGAACTGAAACAGTTTCGAGAAATAAAAAAGATGATGTGATGATATAGGCGACACCGACGCGAAAAAGTTACATTTATTTTTTAAATTGCAATTTTTTCTTTAAAATGCGATTGTTTTAATAAAATATAAATAAATACCCCCCTCAAGCAGCTGCTTGCCACATAGGTCTGACAGAAGCCTGTCAGTTTAATACGCCATAGTAGAATATCTGTGTGGATGGCGAGACCTCAGCAGAAAAACGACACAAGCATCCACGCCTTATCTGGGGCTCAAACCCAGGTTTCTTAAATCAGTAGCCAAGCGCGCTAACCGTTCGGACACGAGACGGCTGTTGTTATAGTAATCATATATAAAGTTTAGATTGAAGAGATTTTTTCCGACGTATTTATTTATATATTAAGGAATATATCATTCTGAATTCAACGTCGATCAATTTTAGAGGAAAAATTGTCTTGAGTGGGGTGGGATACGAACCTTCGTCCTCCTGATAACATGTCGGGTGCTCTGGACTTTAAATTCAGAGTGATATCTTCCTTCGCATATAAAGCATCTTGGTCAAAAATGAATACATGAATATGAGAAAGTTAAAGCATTCTAGCTTAACATTTCGTTCCTGAATTAAAATGGTATGAATATTAATTAGACTCAGAAAACATATTTTACACAATAATAACAAATTAAAAATGAATACAAAATAAAAAAATAACATTTTACAGTAGGCCCCATTAGAGATCCTCTATAGTTAGAGGCTGGCCATCTCGGTGATTGATTATCATTGGTTGATTGAGTCACATGGTTTATGAGCGCCGTGTTTTGTCATACCGGGAAATGAAAGTCATTATGTTTGTATATGTACTTAATAGAGTTTCTTGGATGTTATATTATGCATTTATACTACTTTTTATTTGCATTCAAAAGGTTCTATATTTTATCCATGTTTCACTGCGTCGCCTTTGGGTGAAATAATAGCATTCAGAGAAGTAAATTAATGACGATTTTTCCTAGAGACTCCATCAGACGAGAGTTATGGGCTGAAAAAGTGAAACGGGACAACTTTTTTTTAGAAGTAAATTTTATTTTGTATTAAAACGTACGTCATTTACTTCATTATAATGCTGATTTTATTTGAAGTGTAAAATTATATCTTTTTAATGCAATTATATTTTCTGCTGGAAGTTAATAATTTAACTGAATGTAAACTAATAGAATATGCAAGATTTTTCGATATATTTAATATAATACAAAATACATTTCACCTTAAATAGAAATTACTCAGTAGTAGGGCCGGATCTAGGATGGAGGGGGAGTCCAAGGGGACATGGCCTCCTTGGACTCCCCCAACACACACACACACACACCCCTAACACCTTTCACAATCACAATGCTAATAATGGTAAAAGAGGCAAAAAATTTTACTTTTTATATTTCATGAATTTTTCAAGAAATTTTTATTTTAAAAAGCTCTAAATCAAAGAGGGAATTGCTATAATGCATTGCAAATCCAGTCCCTTGTCCCCCCTCCAATTCTCTCTCAGGGGGGTAGCAATGGACTACGATTGTGGTGGAAGAAATCGAAAATTTTCCAAAATCAAATTTTGCCAACTGACAAAGTAATGAATGTATCTGTCAGGTTCGTACCTGGATTTTCGCTCCGTGGGAAGGGGGGATTAGGTAATTTTCGCAACTCTCCTGCATTTTGCCATTTGACTTCCAATTTTGCCAATTAGCCATATTTTCACAAAAATAATCCCAAAATTTACATCTCGCCTAAATTGTAGCAAGTCAGTGTAAATTTTTCTAACTCCCCTTGATTTGGCCAACTCTCCTTAATTACACCAAACCAATCCCAATCTTTACATTTCTCCTAAATTGCCAAGTCACTTCAAAATTCCCAAAACTCTCAAAATTTTTGCCAAGTTTTCTCCATTTTGTCAACTTTCCTTAATTTCATAAAAAAAATTCCCAATTTTCAACAACTCGCCTGTATTTTACCAAGTGGATTCGAATTTTTCCAACTGCCCTAGATTTTGCCAAGTTTCCTCGACTTTTCTAACTCGCCACAATTTCACAGAAAAAAATTCCATTTTTTACATCTCACCAGATTTTTGCAAAGTCACTCTAAATTTTGCCAACTCCCCAAGATTTGCCAACTCTCCTAGATTTTGCGAAGTTGCCTCGATTTTGCCAACACGCCATAATTTTACAGAAAAAAAGATTCCAATTTTTACATCTCACCTGAATTTTTCCAACCGTTCACGATTTTCGCAAGTCACTCCGAATTTTTCTAACTCCCCAAGATTTTGCCAAGTCACTCCGAATTTTACCACCTGCTCCTAGATTTTGCCACGTTTCCTCATTTTTGCCAACTCACCATAATTTTACAGGATAAAAAACACAATTTTTACATCTCACCTGATTTTTGCAAAGGCACTTAGAATTCTGCCAACTCCCCAAGATTTGCCATCTCTCTTAAATTTTGCCAACTCGCCATAATTTTACCGAAAAAAATCCCAATTTTTACATCTCACCTGAATTTTGTCAACTCCCCTCAATATTGCCAAATCACTCCGAATTTTACCAACTCCCCAATATTTTGCCAAGCCACTCCGAATTTTGCCAACTTCCCCAAGATTTTCCCAGGTCACTCCGAATTTTGTCAAATTCCCAAGATTTTACCAAGTCAATCCGAATTTTGCCAACTCCCCAAGATTTTGTCAAGTCACTCCGAATTTTGTCAAATTCCCAAGATTTTACCAAGTCACTCCGAATTTTGCCAACTCCCCAAGATTTTGTCAAGTCACTCCGAATTTTGCCAACTCCCCAAGATTTTGTCAAGTCACCCGAATTTTGCCAACTCCCACAAGATTTTGCCAAGTCACTCCGAATTTTGCCAACTACCGAGTTGTCCTGATTTTGTCAACTCACCTTGTAGTTTACTAAGTGGCTTCGAATTTTGCCAACTGTTCTAGATTTTGCCGTCTCGATTTTCCCAACTGCCCTAGATTTGCCAAGTTGCCTCGATTTTGACAACTACCCTAGATTTTGCTAACTCCCCTTAATTTTACAAAAAAAAATTACAAATTCTCACAACTCACGTAGATTTTCCACAGTCGCTTCGAATTTTGCCAAATTCGAGTTACTTTGGGGGGAGCGTTCCCCCCGTCTTCTGCCCCCTCTTTTATCCTTGTCCAGGTTATCCTGATCCAGGTTTGCACAGTGTTGGGAACAGTTCCAGTTCCCTGGAGCAAAAGGCGCTTTGCTCCAGGGAAAATTATTTTGTAGAAATTAACGTTTTAAACTGAAAACGACTGTTAC
This sequence comes from Ryuthela nishihirai, assembly GCA_038380435.1. Classification (NCBI taxonomy): domain Eukaryota; kingdom Metazoa; phylum Arthropoda; class Arachnida; order Araneae; family Heptathelidae; genus Ryuthela; species Ryuthela nishihirai. The sequence continues at coordinate 14,632,440 of JAWZYU010000001.1, read as the reverse complement.
AAAATTGATAGCATTAATTTTGCATCTCTGTCATACATGAAGGAGATATTTTAACGGCTTATATAATTTGTTCAAATATATGAAAAAAATATACATATTTTTATATTACAAATTAAAATGAAATGCAAATAAGTGTTTTAAATGTTCAACTTTCGTAACAGAAACCTTCGAAAAAATCTTAAGATGTAATATAATTTTTATCAATATTTTATATTTCTCTTTACTTATATTCTATCACAATATCTGAGTTTGCTTTAGATCTCTCATTCTCTACCGTTTAAGGAAATTTTAAAGAGATAAAACTTGACCTTTTATAAAACACTTATTTACACAATAGGTAACTGCCATTTTTTTTTTGTTGTACCTATGGGGACAAGAAGACAGCGGTTATCATGTGTAATAGCAGAAAAATTACCTACCAAACAATTCTGTAAATACGCTAAGTGAAGCACGAGGCATATTGAAGTTCCGAAATTAAGTAGAAAATAAAATGCATTATCAACAAATATTAAAAGCGCTTCTCTCTTCACGAAATGAAAAATTGAAGTCAATTGTTTAATTACCGAAAATGTAAATGCTAACACTTCTGTAATACCAGACTCTAATACCATATTTTAAATATTACTGCATTTGGATGCATGGATTTCAATGTTTTCTTGCATACGTAATAATTAGTAGTTAACAACAACTATTCATCATTTAGTAGAGAGAGCAGCACATTTAAATATTAAGGGAAAAATATTACAAATTCAAAATATGTTTCATCAAAAATTAGATGAATTTCATAATTTTAATATGCTGCTTCCTTTATTCTACTCCACTTTGATCTCTACCAAATGACGAGAAATCGTTGTCAACCATCAACGTTATCAAAACTCTCTGCTGAAACATTCAAATAAAGCAACATAACATTACACACGTGCTTCCCTTTAATATTTAAATATGTGATTTCTCTCCACTAAATGATGAATAATTATTGTCAACCAGCTAATTATTACATCTTTGCTGAAAATATTCAAATACAAGATTTACAGTATTTCATTTTAGTATTGCAGAAGTGCGTCTCACTTTACTGAATGGTTAACAATTGTTACTCAACCTGGGCATCTGCAAAACTGCTACTGTATCAGGTGGTGGGGAGAGGATTCTTTACAAGGGTGCAAAATCTAAAAGATTTACAGAAAAGTTGGCTACAAAGGCGTTCTTAGGTGGTGGGGAGAGGATTCTTTACAGAGGTGCAAAATCTAAAAGATTTACAGAAAAGTTGGCTACAAAGGCGTTCTTAGGTGGTGGGGAGAGGATTCTTTACAGGGGTGCAAAATCTAAAAGATTTACAGAAAAGTTGGCTACAAAGGCGTTCTTAGGAGGTGGGGAGAGGATTCTTTACAGGGGTGCAAAATCTAAAAGATTTACAGAAAAGTTGGCTACAAAGGCGTTCTTAGGTGGTGGTGAGAGGATTTTTTACAGGGGTGCAAAATCTAAAAGATTTACAGAAAAGTTGGCTACAAAGGCGTTCTTAGGTGGTGGGGAGAGGATTCTTTACAGGGGTGCAAAATCTAAAAGATTTACAGAAAAGTTGGCTACAAAGGCGTTCTTAGGAGGTGGGGAGAGGATTCTTTACAGGGGTGCAAAATCTAAAAGATTTACAGAAAAGTTGGCTACAAAGGCGTTCTTAGGTGGTGGGGAGAGGATTCTTAACAGGGGTGCAAAATCTAAAAGATTTACAGAAAAGTTGGCTACAAAGGCGTTCTTAGGTGGTGGGGAGAGGATTCTTTACAGGGGTGCAAAATCTAAAAGATTTACAGAAAAGTTGGCTACAAAGGCGTTCTTAGGTGGTGGGGAGAGGATTCTTTACAGGGGTGCAAATCTAAAAGATTTACAGAAAAGTTGGCTACAAAGGCGTTCTTAGGTGGTGGGGAGAGGATTCTTTACAGGGGTGCAAAATCTAAAAGATTTACAGAAAAGTTGGCTACAAAGGCGTTCTTAGGTGGTGGGGAGAGGATTTTTTACAGGGGTGCAAAATCTAAAAGATTTACAGAAAAGTTGGCTACAAAGGCGTTCTTAGGTGGTGGGGAGAGGATTCTTTACAGGGTGCAAAATCTAAAAGATTTACAGAAAAGTTGGCTACAAAGGCGTTTTTAGGTGGTGGGGAGAGGATTTTTTACAGGGGTGCAAAATCTAAAAGATTTACAGAAAAGTTGGCTACAAAGGCGTTCTTAGGTGGTGGGGAGAGGATTCTTTACAGGGGTGCAAAATCTAAAAGATTTACAGAAAAGTTGGCTACAAAGGCGTTCTTAGGTGGTGGGGAGAGGATTTTTTACAGGGGTGCAAAATCTAAATAATTTACAGAAAAGTTGACTACAAAGGCGTTCTTAGGTGGTGGGGAGAGGATTCTTTAGAGGGGTGCAAAATCTAAAAGATTTACAGAAAAGTTGGCTACAAAGGCGTTCTTAGGTGGTGGGGAGAGGATTCTTTACAGGGGTGCAAAATCTAAAAGATTTACAGAAAAGTTGGCTACAAAGGCGTTCTTAGGAGGTGGGGAGAGGATTCTTTACAGGGGTGCAAAATCTAAAAGATTTACAGAAAAGTTGGCTACAAAGGCGTTCTTAGGTGGTGGGGAGAGGACTTTTTACAGGGGTGCAAAATCTAAACGATTTACAGAAAAGTTGGCTACAAAGGCGTTCTTAGGTGGTGGGGAGAGGATTTTTTACAGGGGTGCAAAATCTAAAAGATTTACAGAAAAGTTGGCTACAAAGGCGTTCTTAGGTGGTGGGGAGAGGATTCTTTACAGGGGTACAAAATCTAAAAGATTTACAGAAAAGTTGGCTACAAAGGCGTTCTTAGGTGGTGGGGAGAGGATTCTTTACAGAGGTGCAAAATCTAAAAGATTTACAGAAAAGTTGGCTACAAAGGCGTTCTTAGGTGGTGGGGAGAGGATTCTTTACAGGGGTGCAAAATCTAAAAGATTTACAGAAAAGTTGGCTACAAAGGCGTTCTTAGGTTTTTTTCTTTTCAGTTTAGATAAAACAGGAAATTGTATAATACAGTATAATATAACCAATCCCTATTTTTCATAACTTCAAAGATTACCTTTTTTTGCAGAACATGCTAAATAAAATAAATAAAATTCTTGAACGTTTCCTTCTACTTATTTCTCCTATAGCAGAAATTTTCTACTTTAGTTTACATCATGTATGGCTCGCGGCTCAATAACCAAAATCAGTGTTTGTTTTCAATATGAAAATGTTTCGGTTCAAAGTACGGGTAATTGTGTTGTTTTCTAAACAGGGGACTTACGGTCTTTGATTATGCAGGAAACAGTAGAAATTATGCTCATATGCTGCTTCACATTTACATTGATTGTAAATTTTTCTCTTTTTAGAATCCTTTTGACCAATCAGAATGAGAAAAACTCCCCGTGGATGGTAAGCTAAAACTGAAATGTATAGTTGTGCATCTTTCTCATATTCCACAATATAAAAAGCGCCAATATTTGGCTTGTAACAAAGACAGTGATAACGGGAATTTTGTGAATAATGAAATAAATTTTGTTGCACATAAATACTGCAAAATGCTTCGATGTGAAGTTCAGCACAATATTTTATCAAGTGAAAATGCTTCCAATCAAAGTACTAATGCTGACAGTTGCAGAATCACTACCCATATGAAAGAGTATGATAATTCCCATCCGGCTTATATTGACCAACTACAAGAAGTTGAAGCTCTAAAGAAATATATATATATAAGTAAAGAAACGTCAGAAATTAAACTTTTGAAAACCCATCTCCATAAGAATAATATCAATAAATGTAAACTGAGACAACAACAAACATGTTTATAAAAAATTTGAAAAAAATTTCTTTATCAAAATCAGATAAATTCTTTATGTTTAAAATCAACCCGAGGGTTTCGATGGAGTAATGGAACTATTAAACAAGCGTTGAAATTATGGTTTGCATGTAATACAAGTGGTTATAAGGAGATGTTACATGGGATAATCCTTTCTTTATCTTCACTTAGAACTTTGAGGACGAAGATTCAAGGGCTTTTTATGCGGCAATTCAGACAATGGTTTTTGAAATACTAAGATCAAAAGAAGGTCCTATGGTGTCTGGAAAACAAAAGGAATGTATCCTTTTACTAGATGAAATGGCAATATCTCCTAGAGTGGAATTTGATCCAGCTATAGACCCTTTGATTATTTATTTACATTGGAAAAGCAAACTGATATTGCAACGAGAGTTTTTGCTTTCATGCTGAGTTAAATATGCAGTAGCTGGAAACAGACTTTTACTTCGCAAATGATTATTTAGATGAATCGCAACTTGCTAGTGTAGTCAACAGTATCATTTAAATTACAGAAGACCATAGCTCTAAATGTGGCAGTAGTCATTTCTGATATGAGTAGCAGCAATCAAACCATGTGAAAAAAATATGGTATTATTGATTTGACCAATCAAGGCAGTTATGTTCTTTGCTGATGTCTCACACTCCTTAAAAATATCATAACATCTCTAGCTAACAACAAAAAATTATCATTTCAAAGGAAATTCAAGAAAATTTTGAACTACCAACAAATTTTATTTCGCTTGAACATATCCCATTATTATGCCAACGAAAATTATGATGCTTTTTATGACAACTTCTTGGTTTATAAACTTAGTTCTACGATGATTTCATCTTATGAATCAAGAAATATAGTTTAGTATAATATAATAAATCATATATAATACAATACGTTTTCTGAATAGTTGCATTACTGTTTTTGAATACTTAAATTTGATGTTACAGATTACTGGGAACCATGTCAAAGTGGATTAATTTTAACCACAAAATCCATCACTGATTTACAGAAATTATTCCTTGTGAAGAAAAGGATATTAAAGATAAAGATAAAATCTATTTCATTCATTCATCATCAATATTACATAAGTTTCAGTGGACTCTTACACCATCTTAGTGTTCAAAGTATTACTACACAAAAATTACAAACTATTTTGACGGGAAATGAAGGAAACCTTCATTTTTCCGATGATTAATTAGATTATATAAGGCTTAAATATAAAAGTATAAAAGTGGAAAACAAAACGCCGAGTAAAATTCGCTTGCGTAATGAGCATAATGTAACCATTGACTGCAAGAATAAAAATAGATTATTTTCACAAGAGTGTGAAATCGCATGTGGACAAATTCAGATAAATTGTATTATTTATTCATTTAAATTATGGACAACAGCAGTAGGGTAATAAAATGAGAAAAATATTTTAAAGTTTCTTTTAACGTTCAGATTCACACAGGATTGTTTGGCAAAATGATTTCTGTGTTTCAAGTTTAAAACCCTACTCCAAATATCTTACAATTCAGGATGATTTTAAAATTAATTTGCGTTATTCAATATTTAAAATATGTCAGCAACCGTAATTACAATGAAGACGACAAAGAGTTTTTGGCAGAATTTCCGAATTTACCTTCACGGAAATCAGAAAAGACAAAAAACAAATTTAATAATATTAAATTCCCTAAGGAGTTGTTTATTGCTTCAAATGATCCTTCTTTATCGGAAAAAAATTTTCTCTGTCATATTTTGGACTATATTATTTCTTTAATAGCTCCCCACGACAAAGTGTGTGAAAAATATTTCGCATCAGTCAAGAGTGCAACTTTATATACACAATATGCAGGTTTAAATGCACTTCGCTGTTATGAAGTAAATTCGTTAGTTATAGGTTGGGTTGGGTTGTTTTACCTCTGAGCGGCACTTTTTTTGCACACCATGGGCTAAATGGCCAGGTCACATGGACCCCGAAGGCTCAGAGAAGGTTGGGGGAGGGGACCCACTGGAACTGCTGTTGGGAGACAGATGGTAGCCTCCCGTCAAGGCCATCCAGCGTGTTCTTTAACGTGCACAGGGTATGGCTCTCCCGCACACGGGCCACGGCTTAACGTCCCATCCGACGGACGGCGGCCTTTCCAAGCCCATCGGTGTCCCCTACTGACCTTGGGCAAGGCGGGGAGTTTTGCGGAGATAAATCTCAACGCTGACTCAGCTGGGACTCGAACCTGGGAACTACAGATTACGAGCCAGGCGCGCTACCGACTGAGCCACCCCCGCCCCCGTTAGTTATAGTGAATGAAAAGTGTTTTCATTTCTTTTTACTTTGTGGATGCGTGTTCCGTAAAATGCTTACATTTTATAATCTTAATACACCGTTATCTGTAAACAGTATTGTTTATAACTTGCAATAAGAAATTTGTGATAAATTTATTTCCCCATCTTGTGATGATATTACACTGAAGACGTTAAAACGTTTCGTTATTTTTAGACTACAAATCTAGCTCACAGGGGAAAAAAATAATTAAGAAGAAAAAGGAGAAGTGAAAAAGGCAGTAAAAGCGATGCAATGATGATTGAAGTAGGAAAAATGATTTAATGTACTTGCTTAAACATCAGATATATACCTAGGCACCAATATGCATACACCTCTGTAGCCCTGGGCAATCGAAAAATTGACCTTTGACCTAGAAGGACTCTCCGGATCAAACTTTCGTGTCATTTCTGAAATTTGCAATCTGAAATACCCCTAAAAGCTAATTTTTACGTTTCTAGCATTTGTAGATTAATCTCTGACCTACATGTGAGCTCTTTATTTGACCTTAAAGGACACGTCAGAGGTCAAATTTTTAATTTTTTCAAAGATCTACAACCCACATTAGGCCTAGGTTCAAATTTCTAGAACTCTGCAATATCTGCATCATAGTTAGAATTACTGTAATTCCCTGTCACTACTATCCCCTCATACTCACAAGCACAAACAGAATCGTCTATATACAGGGCCAGATCTAGGAGGTGCTCTCCTTATTTTTTTCCGGATCAATCGAGTCACTTGCCCAAACACCTCTCTATTTTTTTACAGATCGTCTACTTTATACATATTGGATATATCAATGTTATGATCGACCACGAGTTTGGCAGATACACTGGCAGAATCATTTTGATTAATTCATTGCTAAAAAAATCTGAAGTCTACAAATGGCAAGCGAAAAAAAACTAGGTAAATCAAGTAAGTTTTGAAAAAGATTTTCCTCAAATCTTTAATTCATCCGTAACAGTACTTTTGATAAAAGTGAGGAGCTCCGGAGGTTCAAATGCGCTTTCTAATTGAAACAATGTAAAAGCGATCATATGTGGAAAAAATGCTATAAAATTTACTCTTCGTTTTTTGCTGTTTTCTAAAGTGTTTTCAATCATTAGCTGGGTTTGGAAAGGTCGCCGTCCGTCGGATGGGATGTTAAACCGTGGCTCCATGTGCGGGAGAGTCATATCCTCTGCCAGTTAAAAAACACGCTGGATGGTCTTGACGGGAGGCTACCATCTGTCTCCCAACATCTGTTCCAGTGGATCCCCTCTCCCAATCTTCTCTGTACTAATGCTCTGTACTAATATTCGGGCTCCTTGTGATCTGGCCATTTAACCCATTGTGGGCAAAAAAGTTCCTCTCAGTGGTAAAACAACCCAGAAATCCAGTAATTAGCACTGAAATCTGGATGGAATATAATTGTGTGATTTTCCCAAATTCATAAGCAATAGTGCAATAGCATTCAGTTTTGGATGCCTAACAATCCGAGCGACGACAAAACATGGTGCCCAATTTAGAATTGACCAATCTCTACCTTATAGGTGCTTTATCAGCCTGTAGGCGCCATCAAACATTGATATAACTGTTGCCAACACTTCCAAATATTAAAAATGAGTCGCAATTAAAAAAAAGTCATTTAAAGTATTTAGTGTCATGATTCATCCACTTATGTTCTCTTCCTCTTGAACAATGCCGAATCCAAACGGCGTTCAGCTGTTCCAGGGTTGTCTTCGTTAAGAATGTTATCATCGATGATAGTGACGAACAAGCGTCGTCATTGGTGGTGAGGTCTTCCACCCTCTGCGGGCTTCTGCATGTATCATGAACACGCTGGTTTACTGTAATGAAGAATGAAGATAGGAGCTTCTTTCCTTAGAATAGGGGTTCTCAACGTGGTGTACGCCGTGAGAGCTCAAAAGTCGCTAGATCTAGTAACAAAGTTTTATTCCCATTGTTATATTATAACTATAGTTTCATCTATTGTACAAAGAGTGCGCAGTTACATACACATTTCCAGGGGCACAAAAGGTTGAGAACCACTGCCTTAAATGATCTCTTGCCTATTATCCAAAACTAGGAACTGAAAGTCTCTAGTTTGGAAATCGAAGAAGGAAAAGTTTTTTCAGTCTTTGCACGTTGCAAGTCTCCCCTCCCAACACACAAACTGCTTCACGGTTATCGTCAATGGATTTCTCTTCATGGCAGTCTGATGCAGACAACTACTATAAACTGGACGATGCAATAACACTTTCCGTGTTCCTAAATGCAGCAATCCCTCCCAACCGGGGATAGGAGCAGTTACTTTGCTTATTTAAATTTAACTCGCGGATAGTGAGGGCCTATGTAAAATTTAAGATTGAAGAAAGTGATCCTTGAGAAGCATGCTTAAATTCACACTTCTAGCTTAACAATTATAAAAACTTCGATTTAATTAATGTTACATTTTTAGACCTTTAAGATCAAAGTATGAAATTTACGTATATAATTTTTTTCATCTGAATGTTTTTTCTCTTGACTTTTAAAAAAAAATTGAAAATATATTTCTTTTATTAAAAGCTATTACTTTTGATACATCACTCATTTAAAACTTCATTTAAGAATGCATTTAGACTAAACACTAAAATCGTGCCATCAATAACATCTCCTTAAGTTAACAATACTAAAAATTTAAAAAACTGTCAAAGTAGTAGGAGCGGGGGTGGCTCAGTCGGTAGCGCGCCAGGCTCGTAATCTGTAGTTCCCAGGTTCGAGTCCCAGCTGGGTCAGCGTTGAGATTTATCTCCGCAAAATTCCCCGCCCTGCCCACGGTCAGTAGGGGACACCGATGGGCTTGGAAAGGCCGCCGTCTGTCGGATGGGAAGTTAAGCCGTGGCCCCGTGTGCGGGAGAGCCATACCCTGTGCACGTTAAAGAACACTCTGGATGGCCTTGACGGGAGGCTACCATCTGTCTCCCAACAGCAGTTCCAGTGGGTCCCCTCCCCCAACCTTCTCTGAACCTTCGGGGTCCTTGTGGCCTGGCCATTTAGCCCATGGTGTGAAAAAAAGTGCCGCTCAGAGGTAAAACAACCCAACACCCCAACTGTCAAAGTAGAAAGTTTAAGAATTGAAAATGGTTTTTACGTGCACTAATGTTTTTTCTACTACTTGAACATTTTTTACAAAGAAATTTTGCTGATTATGTTGTTACACCCTCACTATGTAGATAAACAATAGCCAGTTACCTAAATATTAAACTTTTTATAGTACATATTTTTGCACCCATTCTCCTTCATTTCGAAGTATATTTTGCAACTTTTATTAGCAACTCCTGTCAGGAGAAAGAAGTGAGGTATTTTGTATTTTGTATTTGAACACCAGCTGTCAAATATTCAACCCAATAGATTTTATGGGCCTTTGCACACCTCCAGAACTGTTTCCCTAAGCTCCATTCATAATTAACAGAAGAATTCAGAGCTTATTCAAATGTAATTCAAGAAAAAACAACCCATAATAAAGAATTTACAGCTTCTTTTTCAAAATTAATGGACATCCGCTTTCTTCTGTATAGAGCAGAAATCTGGATATACTTTATCAGAAAACTACTCCAATACCAAATTAGGTACTTTGGTTCCTGCTGCACCAGAAAAAAACTTTCGACCTCCGATAATAGAAATATTCCCCCTCGAATTGATAATATCATGCATCACGTTGCAGTGGGCTAAAATTAGCCTTGTTTTCGAATAGAACACGAAATGTCGAGGCCAAATACTCGCGGATACTCGAAACAGTGATTGGCTAAAGATTACTGTAAATTGGTGGACAATTACTGCAGTTTGCTTAGATCCATTTAAGGTTAACACGTACTGTAAAATGTTTCCCAAATATTTAGCTTTGATCCACTGTGCAACAACTTTAAATCTGATAATTAAACAAACTTATCACATTCCCGGGTTGGCTGTGCTTTACTTAAAACACAAAACAAAATTTGCTTTACTGTCCGCAGTTTATTCTTAACTCACTATATTTTGCTGTGCAACTATAGAAATATCCTTTTTTGTGAAAGAGATGATTGTTTTTTGAAGATCAGAATTACTAAACGATCCGCTTAAAAGAATATCCGTATGTTCTTAACTAGCTGAACTGTAGAAACGATGCCCGAGTCTCATTTTTCAGTTGCAATCTACAACCGATCCCTTCCTTTAAATAGCTTCGGTTTTACACGATCAAGAAAACGCAACCAGTTTCATTTCACACGGTTAGAGACTCGGTTATGAAGGCTTAACTGGTCGAGAAAATCCGACCAGTTTTGCTTTCATAATAATAGACGCAGTTTTACACGCTATGGATTTCGTTTTTCATCATGAACATAAATAATACATATTATGAAGTAGCGTGTCATAGTGTCAATGAGACTGTCTTCACAAAGAAAAATCAACTAAATGGTTTTCGTCATCATCATCATCTTCACCCTCATCCTCAATGGGCTATGCAGGTCCAACCAGATTGTGCAATTTAATCCTAACTAATTGCACAACCTGGAATAAAAAAAAATTACTGAAAAACTTTGCTGCTTACTGAAAAAAACTAACTCTAGAAAGAACCAAACTATTATACTAGTTTATAGGACTAAATTGGATTAAATTTAACAACTCGGGCATCATTTTGTACAGTTCAGCTAGTTAAGAACATACGGATATTCTTTTCAGCGGATTGTTTAGTAATTCTAATCTTTAAAAAATAATCATCTCTTGTCACAAAAAAGGATATTTGTATAGTTGCACAGCAAAATATAGTGAGTTAAGAATAAACTGCTGACATTAAAGCAAAATGTGTTGTTTTTTCAGTAAAGCACAGACAAAATCTTTTTTCAGTAAAGCACAAACACATCTTTCCTGAGCTACATCTCGCCACTGTAGACCAATTCTAACAAGATCTTGTTTGACATTGTCTGACCGCGTCCTAGGTCTCCTCCTCTTTGTGAAGCCTTTAGGCACACTGTTCTTAATGAAATTCGTTAATCTATAGTTATGCATTAGGGAAACATGGCCAAACCAATGGACTCCTTTGCCTAACATCATCATTACTTACAAAGTTGAACTACCTAATGCCTAAGATACTGTTTAAGCATTTAGAATCAAAAGCATCTAGTTTCCCGTTATCTTACTTACAAATTGTCCAGGTTTCACTACCTTAACTAACTCTAGAAAAACTAAACTATTATACAGTATAAATTTATTTACATATATAAGCATATTTCTCCATACTCTCCATAGTTTCTTAAAAGTCCTAGCACCACTCCCTATTCATCTGCTAATCTCATGCCGCACGTCACCAGTATCTATTGCATAGCTCCCAAGATAATTAAACAGAGACACCTTCTCAAGAGTGCAGTCATTCAGATTAATTGAACCACATCCCATCGGACCAATTTTCGTCACTTTAGTTTTCTCTCTGTTTATCACCAAAACCTACTCTCCTATCAGTCTCATCAACAGTTCGAATGAAGGAGTTCATCTCATCAATATCATTTACCAAACGACCTTTCTTTTACAGTGAATTTCGTATAACATAATCAATAATCAATCTGAAGTGGAAAGCAGACAAAACGCATCCTTATCGAACACCAGAAGCAATGTTAAACTAATTTCCACAAGCCTTACTAACTCACACATGATTCTGTATTATTATAGAATTTTCATTATGTTGACTAACTTCTCAGGTATGCCACACAATCTCACGATCAACCACATAAATATAACGATCAACAGAATCAAATGCTTTTTTGAAATCTGAAAAGCTAGTAACCTTAGTTTTCTGAAATTCTAAACATCTGTCAACCAGATTCTTATTCTATTAAGCATAATCATACAAATCGATTTACTTGGAGCAGAAAGTAGTCTGATACCCCTACAGGTATCAAAAGAACTGCGATCACCTTTTTCAAATGCGTAAAAATAAGAATAACTGCAGTAAAATCCTTAGGAAAATATCTTTATCATATAAGATATTCAAAATTTCAGTCAGTCCTGTGCTAACAGAAACATTCCCAACTCTAATTATTTCAGTAGTAATGTAATTTCATCTACCATGGGAATTTATGCACTTGAAATTTAGAAATAGCCAAAATAACTTCAGGCTGTGTTATAGAGCCACATTAAAGCCAGTCTAAGGTAAATAACTTCAGACTGTGTTGTTGAGCCAACATTAAAGCCATTTAATTTTTAGGATTGTTAAGCTGTAATGCATATGTCATCAATAGGAGTATAAGTAACCACATTGTTTTGAACATAACTGAAATGTTCAGCCCACCTAGCCATGACATAATCCTCACCTTCTATAACCTTACCTTGTTTATAAAATTATCTCTGGAAGTTTTTAATTACTCTTTATTTTGCTTGGATACAATCTCTTTTAAAATATGCTTTGACTAGCTGGGAGGGGGGGGGTTGTATTTAAGTGAATATTATTGAATGTGTTAGTAAAGTACAATATAAATTCTTAAAAGTCATGGCATTTCATAATAAAGTCTATATGACTAAAGTTATTTGTGCTTGTAAAATTCTTTGTTTGAGATCACTCACTATGTACATACTAAAACTGTTTTTATTTTTAAAAATCCAACATTTTTACAAGTTAAATGTAAAGAGTGTGCTACTCGTCAATCTGGTATTTTATTTGTAATCCCTAAAGAAAGAAATAGCTCATAAACACTTTTTATTTTTAGCTCCTAGAATATTTAATTCCTTATCTAATGAAATTAGAAATCAGCGTTCATATAGTGTTTTTAAAATGAAAGTGAAAAAGGTTATTTTTACTTCTTCAAATGTTGATGATTACTTTAAAGTTATGCAATAATATTTTGTTTTTAACATAATGAGACATATTTTTTGTTACTAAAGATATTTATTCAATTGGCATCCTAAATGAGCAAATTGCTTAAAGGTCTGTTAATATGTAACTTTTATTTTATTTATTTTGCTTATGTTTTATTCTTTTTCTGACTTGCGCTAATATTGTTTTCTATTTGTATATGCAAGTTTTTGTATTGTATTGTTATTTTGTTATTATTATTATTATTGAAGTGAAGTTGTTGTGAACGATAAAATGCAGTGTTCCTAACCTCTAATGGGAAATCCCGCTAAATGGTTCACGAAAATTCTTTAAAAACCGTTTACCACTTAACATTAAACCACCGGAGAAAATTAACACTAAAAATATCCTATATCAAAGTACATTTCAACATGCTACATAATGCGAGGAAATGAAGTAAACCGAAAAAGAAAAAAAAAAAGGAAGATTATTACGTCTAAACTAACAGTGGATTTGGAAGCGATTACCCTTTCCCCCAGCAATAGCTTCGTATATATATAAATATGCTACAGCAGCTATCCCCCCTTCCCCTTTTGGAATTGCGACTTCAAACTAACTATCTCAACTTGTGGACGACAACCTAAAACATTTTGTAAAATTTTATATTGTCTACCAAGCTTTCTCGATGAGTTGTGACTGCTACTGGCAGACATCTTCTTTATTATTATAGATTATTGTGTTTTCTTCTGCAGAACTATTTGAAATCTGCTTTCACAATAAGCAATAACGAGTTCAGAGTATTAGCGAGGTCAATACCATTTGAAAACTGCTTTCTCAATAAGCAATTCAGAGTACTTCCTTTTTATAACGGCCTTGGCAAGGGGAATTGGCGCGTTTCCGCCTTAACAGATTTTCGGTGTTAAATATTTAACATGCTTACTATTTTCAATCTGCCATCGACGGAAAAAGATGCTATATCTTTTTTCCAAGATAAATGTATATTACCCTCTGAAAAAAATTATGGCCATTTGTGAAAATGGCCATAATACTTTCGGCGGTGCACTGTTTCCGATTTTCATGTTTTTATAATTTGCGTTGCCTGGGAGGACATTATTCAGTTTCTGGGCTTTTTTATAATTCAGTCGACGGTGCACTGTTCCGATTTTTTGCTTTTTGGTATGTGTCATGACCGAGGAGATTTAGTTTTGGAGGCTTTTTTATAATGCCGGTCAGCGATGCAATGTCGATGGTGTTTTTGGTTTTGTGATTAGTGTTAGATTTCATTAATTCTGGTGATTTATTTTGGCTATTGCTTGTGTGTATCGGTAATGGTTCTCGCCAAGACGGAAACGCGCCAATTCCCCTTTCTCGCCAAGGCCGCTATAAAAGGGAAGTACCGAATTCAGAGTATCAGGAGGTCAATACCGTTTAAAAATCTGTTTTCTCAATAAGCAATACCGAATTCAAGTATCAGGAGGTCAATATTGTTTAAAATCTGCCTTCTCAATAAGAAATATAGAATTCAGAGTATCAGGAGGTCAATACTATTTAAAATCTGCTTTCTCAATAAGCAATACCGAATTCAGAGTATCAGGAGGTCAATACTATTTAAAATCTGCTTTCTCAATAAGCAATACCGAATTCAGAGTATCAGGAGGTCAACACTATTTAAAATCTCCTTCCTCAATAAACAATACAGTATTCAGAGTATCAGGAGGTCAATATTCAATTTAATTTTTTTTCAACAAAGATATGTATCAATACAAAAAATTTATGAAATATACCCAGCTAAAGTAATTGAATACTTGAGCGCTGGTGTATAATTATGACAAAAATATAAATGCAAAAAATTAACAAAGCAACAATTGATAATTGAACCAATCAATGATGTAGAAGTCAAAAATTTGGTTTTACATACAGTTATCATTCAATGTTTAGTATCCATTCAGAAAGAGATTTATTATATAAATATTTAGAAGTAATTTTCTTCATTGTATCTGGAATACTCTTGTATAATTTAGGCCCAATATAGTTTATATTACGGGTAATAGCTTGCTTTGATATACGTGGTATTTGCAATTTAAATGATGAGTTTCTAAGTGGTATATATGTCTGTCGAACCTGAAATAGATCTAAATTGAAATGGACATATTCAATAACTTTTAAAATGTACGAGATTCAGAGAAGCGACCTTTATGGTCAATGATTCTAACTATAAATTTTTGCAGAATCAACAGCCTGTTTAAATTTGTTTTTGCAGCTCCTCCCCAGGCTTTTATTACATATTGTAGCTGACCATATACACAAGCAGAATATAACATTTTTAAACTTGTTTTATCGAGTATGAATCTTAGTGTATAAAATTTGCTATGAATGGTTTTATCTTATCCACAGTATAATCAGTGTGATACATCTACTCCTGGGTATTTATTTTGATCAACCTTCGTAAGACGTTCGCAACTGCAATTTAGGATGTTGTAACAGTCCTTGTGATGAGAAACCACTCCAGAGTCACTGCTACCATCAGTTGATGCCTTCAACTGGAATTTTATATAGCATGTTTTAGCCTTATTTAAACTTAATTTATTCAACATTAGCCATTGATAGAAACGATGAATATTTCTGTTTGCCATTTGGTATAATTGCTCATTGGTGTTACTTTTGTATAACAAAACAATATCATCAGCGTAAGAAATAATTTCTGCCTCAAAATTTTTGTCAAATATATCGTTAACATATAATATAAATAGCAGAGGTATAATAGCAGAGGTACACCTGTATTAATATTTTTCATAGAACTATATATATCATTTATCCTAACGATTTGTGAACGATTTTCCAAGTAGGATTTTAGCCATGTAAAACTGGTACCTCTGATTCCATATTTATAAAGCTTAGCCACCAATATTTCATGATTTACCAAATCAAAAGCCTTTGATAAGTCCAAAAACATTGCGAGTGTTTTAAAATCTTTATCCAGAGACCACGTTAATGAATTTATTAAATGTAAAATAGCATCTTCTGTGCTTTTTTCTGCTGAAATCCATATTGGTTTTTTGCTATTATGTTAAACTTTAATAAAACTTGTTCAACCTGACAAAAAATAACTTTTCCAATATTTTTGACATTATCGGAAGTAAAGCAATAGGTCGATAATTTTCTATAAGAATTTTGCTTCCTTTTTTGTAAATAGGAACTATTATTGAACATTTTAAGGCATTTGGAAAAATACCAGAAGATAAAGACATATTAAACAAGTAGCACAATGTTGTTCGTATCGATGGACATATTGCTTTAAAATTATCCACGTTTATGTCATCCCAGCCAATCGAATAAATCCTTTTCAAATTTTTTACTATGCTGTCTAATTCTTCCAACGAAACTGCCATCAGACCCATTGAATTGCCCTGGGAAATGATTATTCTGTCTTTTAACTTAAGATCTTCAGGCACTACCAAATCTGATTCCGAATTACAAGTTTCATATTCAGTAGCTATATTTATAAAATAATCATTAAAAGCATTAACTATTTCAGTGGAACTTTCTATAAAATGTACCATTTTATTACTTAAGCTCATTTCAAACAGATTATTTTGATTTTTTTTCTACTATTTGTATTAATTACTTCAGTTATAATATCCCATTTCTTCTTTGTGTTATTTCCAGCATATGTCAGTTTTTCTGGAAAATATGAATTTTTAGCTTTTGATATTATGCTACTTAAAGGAGTTTCTGTAACTTTTGTAATAGTTAGCATGAATTCTGTTTTTTTTCCATAATCTATGTAAATGATTTCAGTACCGTATTGACTTAATAAGTTCTGTGGTTATCCACGGTTTTAAATTTTTTAATTTTTTATTCACATTTCTCTTTACTGTAGCTTTTTTAACTAATGTTTTTAAAGTCCTCAAAGAAATGGTCAAAAGCTTCATTTATGTCATAATAATTTTGTATATGATTCCAACTATAGTCCTTGAAGCCTTGTTGTAATTTCACTTTGTCTGTGTAAATAATTGACTGTATTGACTCCTTAGCTTTGACTGAGACATTTGTTGTTGAAGAAAAGGTGAAATAAATCATATAATTATCTGTGATGTCCGTAGTTACAATATAGGCGAAACAAGAAAAAGAACTTATTTTCCTTATGAATAAATGATCTATACAAGTTTGTGATTGCGATCTCGTAATCCCCGTAATATAATTTGACAAGTTGTATAGAGTCATAAGATCTAAATAACTATTTATATGTTCTGTAGATTTTGAAATATTCAAGTTTATATCTTTCCATTTTATGGCTAGAAAAAAATTAACCAAAGCAAAAAATCAAAAATGCATTTTAAGGAACTTAATAGCGCATCAGATATTAATTAAGTTTGACTCATTGTCAATTCTGATGGCATTTGAGTCGTCGTTTTTCCTTAGGAATATTTTTCCCAATTTAATCCATGCATATTTATATTTAAATTCCTTTTGAAGAGCTTTGACTTTATAGAGTAATCTCTTCCTTTCTGTTGTTAATTGCTCATTTCGGTAAAATGGTTCTGTTGTTAATTGCTCATTTCGGTAAAATGGTTTCTCTTCCATTTCTTCATTTAGCGAATTTTAAAATACCTTCTTCCCTTTTCTTTTCCCCTCTAACCACTAATTTTTCATGTCTTCGTTCTTAAACTCTATTACAATATTACCAGGTTTATCACTACTAGTTATCAATACTATTTAAAATCTGCTTTCTCAATAGGCAATACAGAATTCAGAGTATCAGGAGGTCAATACTATTTAAAATTTGCTTTCTCAATAAGCAATATAGAATTCAAAGTATCAGGAGGTCAATACTATTTAAAATCTGCTTTCTCATTAAGCAATACCGAATTCAGAGTATCAGGTGGTCAATACTATTTAAAATCTGCTTTCTCAATATCATTCGGAGTATAA
Organism: Ryuthela nishihirai; assembly: GCA_038380435.1. NCBI lineage: Eukaryota > Metazoa > Arthropoda > Arachnida > Araneae > Heptathelidae > Ryuthela > Ryuthela nishihirai. The sequence continues at coordinate 14,614,581 of JAWZYU010000001.1, read as the reverse complement.
GGAGGTCAATCTATTTAATATCTACTTTCTCAATAAGCAATACCGAATTCAGAGTATCAGGTGGTCAATACTATTTAAAATCTGCTTTCTCAATAAGCAATATCGAATTCAGAGTATCAGGTGGTCAATACTATTTAAAATCTGCTTTCTCAATATCATTCGGAGTATAAGGAGGTCAATCTATTTAATATCTACTTTCTCAATAAGCAATACCGAATTCAGAGTATCAGGAGGTCAATACTATTTAAAATCTGCTTTCTCAATAAGCAATACCGAGTTCAGAGTATCAGCGAGGGCAATACCATGTAAAATCTGCTTTCTAAACAAGTAATACAGAGTTCAGAGTAGCAGCGAGGTCAATACCATTTAAAATTTACTCTATCAATTAGCAATACCGAGTTCAGATTATCAGCGAGGTCAATACCACTGGTGAAATTTCTTGTTATGAGTTCTTAGGAAACTTTTCGCGCAACAAAATGCTATCAGCATTAGCTTTGAATTTCGTTTTTGCTATAAGTAATTAAACTGTTCTTTTCTTTTTTATAGTTGTTTCTCTCTTTATAACATATAAATCGTCTCCCCACATATACCATACTTCCAAGCTTTACGGAAGAGAGTTATTTGAGAATGATATCCTTTTATTAAATGAAAAAAAAATGAAGATGATATCAGGTAAAGGAATTTTTACTTACAATATCATCTTTCCCTTATCGCAAAATATTTCCAGAGAAAGACCAAAAATGATTAGTGTCACACGCAACTTTTCCTCTTCAAGGCATGCGACATGAACTACAATTATATTCCGCGTTTATCAAAAATAATTCTCCATACGTAGTTATAACACATCTAGTACTACATATCTATACTTGTCGATCTGACTTCAAAAGTATCAGCAAAATTTACTTTCTAGCAGATACTTCTGAAAGAGTGGCTCAGAAGATTCGAGTTCGAACCACGAACAACCCACAAGCTAGTAATACACAGTCATGTACTCACTAACTGTAGCTGTGATGAGCAGAGGATTTAATAATAGACAATTGCAAATTTGGTTTAAACAATAATAAAAAAAGACTGAAATTTATTTAAATTTTCAAAATCAACATAATTTCTCCACCAACTTATAAAGGTGAATAAATTCACATTACTATACGTTATCATATTTTCCAATCCACTCAAATAAATTCAATTATAAAGTGACAGTCAAAATATTAAAGAAAAGTGAGAACAATCAGATTAATATGAATTAAAATGATTATACCCTGATTGAAGATTTATCCACAACGAAAACGGAGTTCCGCTGGACTACAGTTGTGCACTCGGAAAAAAAAAACAATTATTTCGAAGACAGGAGACCGAACACGGGTCCTGTTAACACCATCACCCCGCACAGAATCCCTTCACAGGCTGAATACAAAATAAAAATAAATACCCCCTCAAGCAGCTGCTTGCCACAGAGGTCTGACTGGCAATAACTCAGGTAACCCCGGGAATTCTCCAACACTAGGGGCCAATCAGATGCCATTCCCGGGCAAACACAACGTCCGCAGTCTTTTACAAGTGGGAAGGAGTCTTGTTGCCAGATCTCAAAAGTAAAAAAATGAAATTAAAAATACCAATAGGTCCGCGACCTATCATTACAGTCCCAAAATCCCCAACCACTTTTAACATATTCATATGTAACTAAAAGTATTCCTACATTTTCCTATTATTTGAATCGAAAAACACATTAAGTACTCTCTAACAATAAAAATAAGTTTGATTACGAAGAACAATATCGCTGGAGATAAAGATCACACTCAAATTTCTTTAAATTTTAGTTTCAATAAATTAAATTTTATACAATCACTTTAATAATTATTTAATTATTAATTAAATAATTATTAAAGATGTACTATGTGAGAGCAGACAATGCTTCTCACAAGAATATACTAAAAAGGACATAAGTACAAGTAATAATTTGTTATAACAAATCGTTCGTAATAAAAAATGAAAATTTTTAACTTTGCTTTAATGCTTTTTTCCAGTTTTACTTAATTTGAAACAAAATGCTTGTTGGGGACGAACGCTAATAACAGCTTCTTCTGTCAAATATTCTAGCTTCAAATAACTTTAAATATTTAAGTAATATTATAGAAAACTAATTGAGATTTAGATAAAAAAAAATATTGAGTGGGATCTTCAATTTATCTTGACATTTTCCAGTAAAAATCTTATTTTAAAAATTAGGGAGCATGGAATATGGCTTTCCATTTACATAAGATTCGTGAAAATGTACGAACACTTTAGGTAATATAATATATATCAAAACGTCTGCCCAAACACGATTAATTTCAATTCCGTACTGAAATTTATAACATGTTCCCAAAACCAACAAATAATGTTTCCTGTAACATTTATTGTAGAGAAGAGACTATGGATACTTCTGCTAATACTCTATTTATTTATTTATTTATTTATTTATTTATACACCTAACAACCATGGTGATGTTAGGGACAGGTCCCCCGTGGCCGAGTGGTTAGCACGCTTGGCTACCGATCTACGGGTCCTGGGTTCGAGCCCCGGTTAAGGCATGGATGTATGGGTTGTTTTTCTGCTGAGGTCCTTCCATCCTCTCAGATCTTCTACTTTGGTATATAAACTGACAGGCTCCTGTCAGACCTCTGTGGCAGGCAGCTGCTTGAGGGGGTATTTATTTTATTATTTTTATTTATTGAGAGATATAGAGGAATAATCATTTACGGGCAATCGTTTACTAGATACCATTAAATTATTTGTCACAAAAGTCTAAACAAGAAACTGTCAATGTTGTACTGCATAGAAAAGATCTGTGAGAAAGGTGAGAATCCGGCAGAAAGACAGCATTAGAAATAGTCACATCTTATATGGAATTTGAATCGTTACACAGCATTCAAGAATTCCAACCACTCGATCTGACAGATGCTGATAATGGACATGAGTGCGAAAAGCACAAAACTACAAACCAAGCCATGTTTATTTTAATTAGTGGAAATCTGCTTTACTCAGTGGTCACAGTAACTGACAAATTACCAGACGGTTATAGGTTACTCATCAAGCTTACGACAATTTTTCTGCTAACATTAACTAAACTTTAATGAGGAGAGCACGATTCGGGTTAATTTAGTTTTCTCTTTATTACTCATAATATCAAGACTGTTACACGGTATATGCAAATTCACGTCTGAAACACTATATGCAAGTGAGACGTGTTTCTGTGTGAGTTGTTATCATGCATCGCATATTTATAAAGCGTAGAAACAAAAATACCCATTAAAGTCTACGAGTCCCACAGAAATCTTTAAGAAAAGAGAAGTAAAATAAATACGACACTATCGACATTTTGTTTAACATGTAATGCGTCATAAGGGCATGCCCGATAAGTCCTATTTGAAAAGTTGGATAATTATCATTGATCTCTGCACGCTGTTTGAAAAAAAAAACTATTTTTTCCGCTTACTCACTTACTGACCAAAAATGTCTGACACGTTCTTACGCAATCCGATAAATGAATCAAAATGTCACAATTCCGAGTACCATGGAATGTTTTTTATGTCTATATATGCCAGTCTATTAGAACATTTTGTTGCAATACAACAACTAAGCGAAAATTCTGCCACCCAGAAGAGGAAAATACCCTAAACGCTTAGAAATAAAAATACCCATTAAAGAAGCCGTTAGAGGATTACGTGTAATCTTATAACGACCGAATGTGTTGAATTGTTTTATTTCTGAGCGCCCACATTTTTTTGCACACAATGGATTAAATGACCAAGTCACAATCACCTCAGGTGCTCAGAAAAGGTTGAGGAAAGGGGACCAACTGTACAGCTCTTGGGAGACAGATTGTAGCATCTCCTCAAGGCCATTCAGCGTGTTCTTTGACGTTCTCCTGCACACGGAGACACGACGTAGCGTCCCATGCGACAGACGCATCCTGACAGACAGACATAATGTCAATCTGTCAGAAGGGAATACAGATGGACTTTCCAAGCCCATCTGTATTTCCTTCTAACAATGGACAGTGTGAGGTTTCGCAGACATAAATCTAAATACTGGAACGGTTGGACTCAAACCTGGGAAATGCAGATTACTAGCCTGGTGCTCTAACGAATACGCCATGTTTGAATATAATAGGGATGACATTTGAGTATAATGAGAGGTTGATATGCTTGAGTCTAATAGGAGGTTTGACCTATTTGAGTCAAATAGGGATTTGATCCATTTGAGTCTTATCGAGGGGGTTACATGTTTCAGTCTAACGGAGGTGAGTTCTTGTGTTTATATATTTGTTTTCTTTTTGTTATATAAATATCAAATATATACGTTTTATAGAAGGTAAGTGTGTGTGGGGGGGAGGGCGAACGAAGATTCTTATTTCGTCAGATCACGTGTAATTACTTATGCTACGAACTGAACTGCGCCAAATGTCGTATTGGGCTAGATGACATAAATTTCGCTCTTTAGCAGAGAAGATCAACTAGTCCCTTAATTACCTTCATCCTTACTTAGGTGAAATCACAGATTCGCGGGTTTTTGCACCCATACCGACATATGCCTCAGACTTGCTGCGTCAAGTGATGTGTAGAAATAAATCCAACAATTCAAGCACGAAAGTAGTATATGGACAACAGAGTTTATTCACATTCACATACAATTACCTGCTGGGGATGCGCTCGATTCCTTTGGCCTTCGTTGCTTTTCTACTGCAAACAATCATGCAATAAAGTGAAGATCTGCTCTTTGCAGATTCTCGCTTTTCCGACTTCACACTCAGCGAGAAGATATTTAATCCTCACCTACTACGAGGTTCACACAGAACTATCCCTCAGTTCACACAGAACTTGAATCTTGGTTCACACCGAACCGAACTCTTTCCTTAAGGGTTCTGTTTTTGAGCAATAGCGACATCCCTTGACGCGTCTTCAAACATTCTTCCAGTTTGACAGTGACGCTCAGATTGTTATTCATTATTGCTGCCCTTGTCTCCAGCCCTAGCACTCGCGCCAGAGGCTAGTCATAAAAGTGCTTCTGACTTGTGAGCACGTGCAGTCATACAGCTCAAACCCGAAAACAACTTGTGAATTACATCCCCATTTCAGCACTTCCAAAAATACACTTATTACATATATACAGGGTGAATCTGAAAAAGTGGGCAAAACTTTACGGGGTGGTAGAACGCAGCTATACGAGCAATATTCGTCATAGAAAGTATGGGCGGAACGCAAACGGCGAGCCGCTAGGTGGCATTGGAAATGGTATAAAAGGGTCGGTCCTCGCACCCAACGGCATTTCTACCGTGGATTGCCGAGAGGATGGCTGGTTATACTAACCACGAAATGGCGGATATGCACTTTGTGTACGGTGCGACGGACGGGAATGCAAGTGAGGCACAGAGTATCTCCTCTCCTTCTTGTGTTCATTCTTTAAATGTGACAGTGGAAAACTACCTTTTAACTTCTCACCGCTTGCGTTCCGACCATACATTCTATGACGAATATTGCTCGTATAGCTGCGTTCTACCATCCCGTAAAGTTTTGCCCACTTTTTCAGATTCACCCTGTATATTTATAAATAAAAAAATAAATACCCCCTCAAGCAGCTGCTTGCCACAGAGGTCTGACAGGAGCCTGTCAGTTTATATGCCATAGTAGAAGGTCTGAGAAGATGGCAGGACCTCAGCAGAAAAACGACACATACATCCATGCCTTACCCGGGGCTCGAACCCAGGTCCCTTAGATCAGTAGCCAAGCGCGCTAACCACTCGGCCACGGTGCGGCTTATATATATTTAGGACAACAAAAATACAATAAAAATAAACAATAATAAAAATAAATAAATTAGAGGGACATGATAGGGAGTCGTTAGTACGCCAACTCGAAATCTAATATTACCAGTCCTCGTTGGGTTGTTGTTTTACCTCTGAGCGGCACTTTTTTACACACCATGGGCTAAATGGCTAGGTCACATGGACCCCGTAGGCTCAGAGAAGGTTGGGGGAGGGGACCCACTGGAATAGCTGTTGGGAGACAGATGGTAGCCTTCCGTCAAGGCCATCCAGCGTGTTCTTTAACGTGCACAGGGTATGGTTCTCCTGCACACGGGGCCACGGCTTAACGCCCCATCCGACGGACGGCGGCTTTTCCAAGCCCATCGGTGTCCCCTACTGACCGTGGGCAGGGCAGGGAATTTTGCGGAGATAAATTTCAACGCTGACCCAGCTGGGACTCGAATCTGGGAACTACAGATTACGAGCCTGGCGCGCTACCGTCTGAACCACCCCCGCCCCTACCAGTCCTCGACTGGCCTAGCTGTTAGGGAGCTGGCCACTGTTCATAAAGGCAGACGTTATGTGTAGAGTTAGATCTAACTGAGGAAGTGGTTAGCAGTGAATTCACCCTTAGTCATGTCTTTATATAATAGGCCTGTAAAGGCTTTGAGTAGTTTTAAGGATTTCTTATTGGCTTAGAAAAATTAGCTTAGAAAAACAGTCCTTCATAGGATAAGGACGTTCAGCCGTGGTCCCCTGTACAGGAGAGATAGCTTGTGTACGCTAAAATACGGGATGGGAGGTCTTCCTTCTGTCACCTAAACCTGTCCGGTGAATCCTTTTGTCTTACCCCGCTCTCAGAAATTGGGATACTTGTAATTCACTCATTTACATATTTGAAAAAAAACGTTCCTCTCAGAAACAGCACAACTCTCCTCATATATGTTTGTTTTGTCTTTTATTTCTCCTTGTTTTTACACATACATGTATATCACTCCACTCTTTTTTCACAAAAATGAATAGTCAATATAATCTTCTCATGTTCAGATGAACGTTTCCCTTTCGTTCCTTTCGCTGCTGGATATCTGTATTCTTCACTGGCAACGAATATCGACGGAGACATCCATTAACAGAACCACAAAGGATTAGGTACTGATAAGTTCAAAGATATTCTGAAGTGTTGTTGTCAGCACGGAGTTCGTTTCTACTTAACGGAAAGGATAGTGGGACGAAGGTAAAAAAACAACACCCACCAGACAGATCAATTTATTGGAACCGTAAAATTAGCTGTTTCTTTTGGCTGCTTGTACAAAGCTCACGACTTTGCTCAAGAAGCTCTTCAATGGAGAAAAAATTGTTAAACAAATCATTAAAGAAAAATTCTTTTCAAAGAATTCTGAACAAGCATTGAAACTCTGAAGAATCTCTTTCACATAAGATAGAATGGTGAATAGAAGGGGATAGATATGGAGATAGAATGCTGAAAAATAACTCAACCTATAAAAACACACTCAAACTTCTGTTTCAGTGACTGTCAAAAACTCGAAAACCGTACATTAGAGAGTTAAAAAAATCTTCGCACTGTAAATAAAGTAGCATAAATCTGAACCATTCTCAACTACATATTTCACATGTTGTGAATCAAAAATTTCATGCTATAAAGACATTTAGTATAAATATCTTCTCGTCGTACATCGGACGCAGCTTCATCCACATTCATCACTCATTTGACGTCATTCACTTTAAGTATTCATCCATCATATTGGTGATTTTGAGAGCAGTTTCATCCTGAAGTATAGTTGTTGAGAGACATTAAGCAAATGGTTTTATTTGGGAACCTAGGGATGGCATTTGTGTCTTTTGCATGTTTGAGAGCAGAAAGTGAATCTTTCATTCATCCATCATTATGTCTAGACCAGAAGATCTCAACATTACTCACCTCGTGTACCGCAAATTGAGATAGAATAGACTTCAGCGCATAATGTGACGGATCTTCAGGTACAAGTGCATTCCTTTCACATAATACAGGCAGCAAGAATGTATTCTCCTATCTGGTAGCACTCGAGTACTCTTTAAATCCTTTAAATTTAAACCTTGAACAATTCTTGCAAATCAATACATTGTTTTAGGAAGCGTTGACATTTGAATAGTGTACTTTTGCTACAAAATAATATTATTTAAAAATATTCAATCCAAGTGTATCCAAGAAATTTTAAAGACAATATATATTCTCTAAGTACTAATTCCGACTATATTTTTTTGAATAAGATCACAGCTCAACGGGTGGCACTTCATAGCCAAATTATTGGGAACCAGTGATACAGAATTTCTATAGTAAATCTTATTTCAATATTTTGAAATTCTGAACACATATTTTAAAATACACTCCTCATCGTAAAAATTGATCTATCCAGAATGAGTAGAGCTACGTTTATACAAATTAGGATGGAAGTGCCGGACACTAATATATGCAAACGAAGGGAAAATCACGAGTCTGGCTACATTAAAAATGCGGAGGATGATTCCATTCGTTGTAGGGAAGGTTGTCATTTGGGAAAAGTAGACAATGTAGATTAAAGAAAACAAACCTGAACTGCAAATCTGGTTGCCGTTGAAAGGTAATGCCGTTTGTACGTCGTAAACGGATGCTTAATCAAATCAGCGAATTTCAGAAAAGTCTTCTGAGCAAAGTCTTTCTCAGCAAAGTCTTCTGAGCAAAGTCTTTCTCAACAAAGTCTTCTGAGCAAAGTCTTTCTCAGCAAAGTCTTCTCAGCATGGTCTATATAAGTGCTGTCCAACTTCTCTGAGACCGAGGGACATTTTTCCTTTCGCCAATATTTCGCGGACCATATTTTCTTTTCGCCAATATTTCGCGGGCCAAAAAAAAGAATAGGACAGGATAGGTAATTGAAAAGTCAGTTCATTTACTCACCTCAAAAAATTATTTTATTTATACGAAAAATAATAAGTAATAATAAACCAATATAAATTTTCTAAACCATATCAAATATTTAATAAATTTAATGGGGTCATTGTTGCCGTAGTTGTTGGGCAATAAGAATAGAATGAGTAAGTTGAAATAATGCAGTGATTATTGCAAATAGAATGAGTAAGTTGAAGATTGCATATCAAGTAAAGTAATATCAGTTAGCAAAAAAATTATAAGGTGAATTATAGATATTTATTTAAAATTTCAAGTTAAAACTTGATTTTGTTCGCGGGACAAAAAAATCCTTGTGGGGGCCGGATGGGGCCTGCGGACCGCTAGTTGGACAGCGCTGGTCTATATGAAACAGGATAGTCTACGTCAGTGGTTCTCAACCTTCTGTGCTTCACGTACCCACTGGAAATGTGTATGTAACTGGCGTACCCCTTGTGTAGATAGATAAAACTATTGTTATAGTATAACAATGGGAATAAAACTTTGTTACTAGATCTAGCGACTTTTGAGCTCTCACGGCGTACCCCAAATATTTTTACAACATACCCCACGTTGAGATCCCATAGTCTACGCAAGAAATTACATCATATTTCCGACGAGATGCGCAAATCATTGACCCCTGCTAACGGCAATGGACACTGGAAGGTGTTTGACATCATCGTTCGAGATCAAGTCATCCTCAAGTGATTACGGATCAAGATAAGCGGCATATTTGTCAGATGGCTGTCCAACAGATATCCAGAGAACGAATGATTGATTGGACACTGCCGGTATATGTCAGTACCATTCTTCGACGCTTGCACGAAGCTGGTATACGAGGAGGTGCCATCTTCTCTGCATACCGCTCACTCGAAGTTACAGACATGCCAGATTGAAGTGGTGCGATGAGCGAGATGAGTGGCGTGATGAATGGCGATATATTATCTTCCGCGATGAAACCCACATCTGTCTGGGACAGTACAATGCCGGAATTGTGTGTGGTGACGCATCAACGAAACAGCCTCTATGTCAAGTCACGTTGAGCACCACACAACGCACAATTGATGTAGCATAATATTCCTGATGTAGCGTGCCATCTCATACGGTATTCGGTCATCTCTCATAGTTATTGAGGATAAGTTAACCACCCAAAAGTATGTGAATACCATTCTCTGCCCCGTGATGTTACCACTCGTGCCGAGCATGCCAAACACCGTATTTTAGCATAATAATGCCAGACCATATGCAGCACTCACTACTAAATAGTGTCTGCAAACCATTCCCGTGCGGCCATTTCCATCTCAGTCACTTAATCAATCGCCGATTGAACACATCTAGGGCGTCATAAAATGGCGTCTGGGAATAGAACTGACTTCAGCGCATAATGTGACGGATCCTCAGGTACAAGTGCAGAAAATCTGGAGAACCATAGTCCAGGTCATTACTAGAAACCTTTCGACTCACTTCCTAACTGTATTAGTGCTTGTATTTATCGTGGAGGGGGGGGGGGGATTCGAAATAATAGGTATCGGGTTACTATCGGGACAAATTTCGTTCCGGAAGTCCGTAATGTGTAGGGGGCTGCCGTAGCCTTGGCTACTTTGACATTTATGAATGGAGTAGTACGTTTTCAAGTTTTCATTTTTCTTTTTATGAATAGAGTTTTATTATGAAGTTTGGAGATGTACACTCCATAGGGGAAAGGTTATCAACGGACAGGCGTTTGGCGGTGTATGGCTAGTTTAAAGTAATGTTTGCAAAAGTGAAGTTGGTTGATATCACACTCAGTGGAGGCTCGGCACTAAATTGTTGGTGGGGCACTTTCACTTCTATAGACAGGGCCGGAATGTAGGGAAAAAAATTAGGGAGATGCCTGATATTCAATTGAACCAAATAGGAGCAAAAAGACGTTTCGTAATGCATATATATATATAATACATATATTTTCAACTGTTCGTCAAACATATAATTCAACAAAACATTTTGGAAAAAATCTAACTCGATAAGGTGTTCTTACCCTTTCTACTTCAATTTAGTGTTTTGCCCCTTCCCTGTAATAATTACCTCTATACAGAATGTATTATTCTTCCTCTCTGCCTTAGTGGTCGTTTAAAAAAACTGTTCCTGAAAATTATGCCTAATATATAGGTTTACTATTTGTTGACTCTATTCTGATTTAAATTTATAATTATTATTTCAAAATAAATCACTCGTCGTAAATCATCACTTGAAAATTTGTCTATTTTGGTTATATTTATTTTACAATATTAATTATGTATATATTATTGCATATATTAAATTATTTTAGAACGAATTGCAAAAAAGCGATATCGTTGTATAATGAATTATAAAATAAGACTGAAAAAAAAAAAAACTGTAATGGCTGCGGCTGGGATCGAAACAGAGACCTTGTGGTTGAAAGTCCAAAGAACGCATTTGCCCGATTGAGTTATTCACAGTTGACGAGATGTTATGTTAAAATAGACTGTTAACATTTTCTTATTAACGAATGTTCTACGCATTTTATGTTTCCTTATCTAATATTATTCTTAAATTCTTCACACAGAGGTATCCTTCGTCGGCAAAATAAAAAGTTGTCAACCCAGTTCACATACATCTTGTCAGGAAAGTTTAGGCTTGTTGAGCTTGCCACAGTAAAATGAAGATATTCTCTAAGCCACAAGATCTTCGACTATTGGTTGGACTGGTAGATTGTACACACACCGGCAACTGAATTAGAAACCTTTATGCAGATGGAGGTAAACGTCACTTGAGCAGCGCATATGCAAAATACGTGGTCATGTGCATCACTACGTGATCAAGGTAACTATTTAAGACTGCTGCTCATCAGTAATCGTTAGCAGTGTTGATCACAATGGGAAAAACAAAGGATCTTTCGGGGTTCGATAAAGGGCTTATTGTGGGTGAAGCGACGATTTTAAAACCAGCAGAGCTGACTGGTTTCTCAAAAGGGGAGATATCTCGGGTTTTTTAATCAGTGGAAAAATAACTCACATTGCTTGTCTAAGATGAGTTAAGTGTGGCGCGACGACAATCTGTCAGGAACAAGATCGCCGTCGTCTGAGAAGGCTTGTAAGGAGAAACAGGACTTCCTGTATGCAGCAATTGACTGAAGCATTCAATGAAGACTGTTCCCGACCCATATCTCAGCGAACTATGCGCAGGGAATTGAAGAGGATCGGTATTAGCAGTCGCATGCCTATACGGAAACCACTGATTTCTGCGAAGAACCGAAAGGTTCGTCTACAATGGTGTCAGAAACACCATGACTGGACACTGGAAGACTGGAAAAAGTCATGGGATCCAATGATCGACTTATGAGAAACCAAGATGAGTCGCGGTACACCTTGTTCTGTACCGACGGTAGGCAGAGAGCTCGGCGAGAGCCCCATGAAGCAATGAACCCAGCTTGCCTTGTAAACACATCTCAAGGTTCTGGAGGGAGAGGAGGGTCATAATGTGGGGCTCGTTCTGTTGGTACAGAACGGATCCCTGATATTGCTGGAAGATCCGATGTTCGCCAAGGATTACCTAAATATTGTAGGAGCGGGGGTGGCTCAGTCGGTAGCGCGCCAGGCTCGTAATCTGTAGTTCCCAGGTTCGAGTCCCAGCTGGGTCAGCGTTGAGATTTATTTCCGCAAAATTCCCCGCCCTGCCCACGGTTAGTAGAGGACACCGATGGGCTTGGAAAGGCCGCCGTCCGTCGGATGGGACGTTAAGCCGTGGCCCGTGTGCGGGAGAGTCATACCCTGTGCACGTTAAAGAACACGCTGGATGGCATTGACGGGGGGCTACCATCTGTCTCCCAACAGCTGTTCCAGTGGTTCCCCTCCCCCAACCTTCTCTGAGCCTTCGGGGTCCATGTGACCTGGCCATTTAGCCCATGGTGTGTAAAAAAGTGCCGCTCAGAGGTAAAACAACCCAACCCTAAATATTATTGCCAATCAAGTCCATCCTGCAATGTTGACTTTTTATCCAGCAGGTAACAGCTGTTTCATGGACGAAAATGTTATTGTTCATCGCGCATGTTGTGTTCAGCAGTGGTTCAGAGAGCATGACAGCGACTCACATCATCATCCCTGTCCACCACAAAGCCCGGATGTGAACCCCATTGAGAATGTATGGAACATGTTAGGAAAACAGATCCGGGAGCAAAGTTCTCTTCCGTCAAATCTGAGCCGGTTAAAGGACTGTCTGGTGAGCGCTTGGTATGCTGTAGATGTAAAGGCACTCCAATACATTGTGGAATCTATGCCAAAAGGCTTACGTACTGTAATTGGGGTTAAAGAGGTCCAAGTCGGTATTGAATAAAGGTTTCTAATTCAGTAGCCGGTTGTGTAGTATTGACTGGTAGAATATATGTATGTTTGGAATGTAGGTTACCAAATGGTGACCTGGCTCCTGCAGTTCATACCTATAGTATTTCAACTCATGTATATTTGTGTCATCATTATAATAGATAATGCTACGATTCTGGAAGTTGGACGAAATGTTAAAATTCGTATTGACAATACGGAAGCAGCCGACGTAGCCCTGGTTCGCAAAATAAATGCTGTGATTGTCTATGTAACACGCCAAATAATGATTACAAAACAAATATAAAATGATATTATGTTGATTTAGATATGACAAATATAAAATACTAAATTTGAAATTCGTTTATTATTTTTTGCGATTATATTTTCTGGGCAGTGGCACAAGTGGCCTAATGAAAGAGCCGCCCCTGATCATAGTGTATGCTATTGTTACATCATAGCATTCCTTTTTGTGGGAAAAATTTCTTCAGCAGCGTGGGATAATTTCTTCGAAAGTTGATAACGATGTAAAGATTTCTATTTTAAAGTAAGATTATTAAAAAAGTGATATGGAAAACCTTGAAGATATTTAGAATTTGAATATATAGATTAATGATACACTTTGCATTAGCATCTGGAGTTTGATGAAAAAGCACGTAATTGGCTCTATTAAGCAATATAATTTATGATGAGTGACCACGGTGATGAAATATAGTCATCCTCATCGGCAGCAGGTAGCCCACAGGTAGAGAGAGTATTTGACATGAAACCCAGAGGTCGTGGGTTCATATCTCACTCGGGTCGGGGCAATATTTTCTCTAAACCTAAGAGTGATATATATTCCTCGATGGGATTGTCGAAACATTGAAATTTAAACATTGAATAAAACTTGATATGAAGATTGTTATTCTGGTGAGATGTAGAATCTAATGCACATTGACGTTAACTTCTGTATTCTGTATCAAACAAGAATGCTCGAAGGAATGTCAAAGCCCTGCTTCTACTTATAATACAAAATAAATTCAATAAGGAAAAGCATTTATTATCAGCGAAATAAAACATAATGTGATTTTCTGAACTTCATTTACTTTTATATCCGTTGTTTTATTTTCCAATATTTTGACAGCAACAGTTTTATACTCTATTTGAGATAAAAGCCAAATTTCGAAATGTCTTGGACAAATAGCAAACGTTCTTTTTCAGAAAAAAAAACCCAGCAAAAACAAAAAGAGTTCAAGAAGGTGGAAAACTGGTGCAATTAATGATTGTTTCGTACACACTGTAATTTGATTTCTTTACATTGGATTTGATAATTTGAATTTATTTCGAATATTTACGTCATTAAAATATTTACTCTATCATTTAATCCTGAGCAAATATTATCTTTAAATCCAAAGTATGATTATTTTAAAAACAAAATTTAATTTGATTAATCTCTTAAGGATAATATTTGATTTATGTTCACCAAGATTCTTCCTTCCTTCCAGATTACATTAATGAAAAACTGATTCAGTTATTTCCCTGGTTGTAAGTAAAAGAAATGAGTGGCTTTGGGTTGTTGGGTTGTTTTACCTCTGAGCGGCACTTTTTTGCACACCATTGGCTCAATGGCCAGGTCACATGGACCCCCGAAGGCTCAGAGAAGGTTGGGGGAGGGGACCCAGTGGAACAGCTGTTGGGAGACAGATGGTAGCCCCCCGTCAAGGCCATCTAGCGTGTTCTTTAACATGCACAGGGTATGACTCTCCCGCACACGGGGCCACGGCTTAACGTCCCATCCGACGGACGGAGGCCTTTCCAAGCCCATCGGTGTCCCCTACTGACCGTGGGCAGGGCGGGGAATTTTGGGGAGATAAATCTCAACGCTGACCCAGCTAGGACTCGAACCTGGGACCTACAGATTACGAGCCTGGCGCGCTACCGACTGAGCCACCCCCGCCCCAAAAATGAGTGGCAATTAACTGACGACTGATGTATCGTTGGCATTTCAGTCATATTGTGTGGAGGTGCGAATCTCACTTTAATGGCTGGAGATCGGGTTAAAATCCTGGTTAGTCTGAAGGTTCAACTTTAAATTTCGACAATCGCTAATGCAATCGCATAAACTCACTCTTGTGCATGCTCAGTATTAAGGACGGAGAGCAATGTAATACGTTTTTCAACTGAAATACTCATCTGAGTAGTTATTCAGGATTTTTGTGTCATATCACTTTATCGAAGAAGTGTTTTACAAAATAGTGTCATTTCTCAGGCGTTTATTCTTTATTTGATTGTTACTGGTTTAATGGCACAATAACGGTTAAAATAACCATATGGTCATATTTCAAAACGTAAAAATCGCAGAATCTACAATCTAAGATTAAAAGATATAAACAATGACAATGGTAAAAAAATAACATAGCAACTGGTGAAAAGAGTCAGGGTAAAAACTACGGAAAGCAAAATAACAAATGTGAAATGGTTTAGGAGAAAAAAGCGATTTTTTTTTAATTATGAATATAATACTTTATGAGAAACCAAGACAAGCCCAATATAATCTCTGTGTTTTATCGGTCTTTTTCGTGTAGGGAAGTATCTTCATCCGTTTAGAAATGAAACAGGAAGTAGAGTGTTTCACATTAAATTGTTTTAGCGTAAAAGTGTGTGCAGCAAGTAGAGAGGGCTTAAAAATAAATTTCCCTCGAGAGTAAAAAAAGCAATAACGTTTACAATTTGTCGAATGGTAATATATTAGTGTAACAAATTTCGTAAGTAGATCGGTCTTCAGCCCAAAATAGAAAGGATTGGATTTAAAAAAAAGTAGAAATTCTGCGAAGTTCAGCAAATACATGGTTGGGGGAAAATACACCCAGTTTTAGAGTGAAATAAGAGTTTCAATTTGGACAATTTTGAAAATATATACTCCTGAAATAAAAATTTAAACTCTGAAATTGGATATTTCTTTTGGCCCTCGCTAGTCTCGCCTGACTCCTCATACTTTATAAAAATGAAAATTTAATAGCTTGTAATATTAATGCGAAACAGAAAATAAATGATGCATTTTTAAATTCAAAGAGTTTTTTTTTCTTCTTTCTGAGCACAGATGTGAATACCTTGGCATGGTGATTGGAGCTGGTGTTACTAGCTCGAATATTGACGATAGCTATAATCACAAAATCCTGTGGATCCCATAACTAATGCGCTTGCGTTTTTCTTCCAACACCAACCGTTCTTAGAAAAGAGAAAGCTTCTCGTCCTGTAAATTAGTTTTTGAATGCACGTTGTGTTGTTGTCGCTTCTCCTGTTTCAATAATCAACATCATTTGATTCTAATCTCAGACATTGTGAACGTGAAAAATATGTAGCCGAAAAAATTCGTTTCTCGTATTATGTTTCTTTACAATTGAAAGCACAGTAAATTTCAACTGTTCTAGGCGAGGCGCAATTTGGGACCTTCTTGAAAATATGTACTCCTGAAATAAAAATTTGACACTGAAATTGGATCTTTTTTTGGGTCGCGCTGGCTCTGAATTAGTTCAAAAACTCGGCTCATAATGGGAACGAACCTGAGAACTGCGCATGCATTGAGATTTATCTCCGCTAAATCCCATTCTGGCCTGGGCGAGAAAGTTGAAACGATGGGCTTTGGAAAAGCCTCCATCCGTCGAATGGGGGGGGGGGGTATTAAGCCCTAGCTCTGTGTGCAGGAAAGACATTTCCTGGCCAGGTTAAAGAACATGCCAGAGGCTCTTCACCAGAGGTATAAATTAATGGGTTAATACTGTCCAATTGATCACATTCCCCAACATTCTCTGCGCCTTTGGGGTTCTTATGACCTATCCATGTAGCCCACTAATGCAAAACAATGCAGCTCAGAGATAAAGCAATCAATCCTAATCAACTTAAAACTCGAAATGGAAGAAAATATATGAAACAGCAACTTCTGTAACAGCATCTACAAACAATAGTCTCTTTGGGGGGTGGGAAGTAAACCCGACTCTTGTAACAAAAATAGCAACAGCAATCATTCAAGTGGCGCACAACAACCATTCAATAGTTAATAAACAAACTCATTAAACAACTCTATTTTAAAATACTTTTGTATCATATTGACTGCTATTAGTAAAGTTGTGATAATAACAGTCTAAATCAGGGCATTTGCATAAATAAATCAAATTGTGGGAGGTCTATTAGCACGTAACCCAATAAAATCCTTCCAAACGTTGTTGACATTTAAAACAATTGATTGAAAATTGCAAACAAAGTTTGTAAAGCGAACTAGACAGAGCAGCATTCTCGATGAGGGAAAATGTCAGATAAGCACTCGGAACAAAAGCACTTACTTAATAATGACTGGAAACGGTTCTTCGTTGCTGACAGAAACAGCTGCTAACTGCTAATGAAGAAGCTGCTGGCACAAAGTGCGCAGCACAGCGACTTCACAACATTACCAAAGTTTGCGACAAATGTGAGCTGCTTATTAATTTCTCTCTAGTTTAGCATCTGCTTCAGCGCATTCCTTAGACAAATAATTCACCCCCATTTATTTGTGTATTTGGAGCACAGCTTGTTGTTGAGAATCGAGACTTGGTAAAACAAAATCGAACTCGATTCGCTAGCCATTTGAATGCTAAGTGAGCATTGGTGAGAATCGATATGATCGCTATTTACTGGTATTGTGCTGATTTATTCGGCTTTGCGGCCTTATTATTAGAGTACTTAGAAAACTTTCAAGAGTTGTTGGTCGATTTGGGTCCCGATTGCAACGTGGAGATTTTCTAAGATCAACGGCGAGGAAGAAGAGGACATTGAAGGTCATTCCACCGTTTGGTTTCAAACTGTCTTCTTTGATTTCCGCTGATCCCCCAAATCACTGAACATAAATTTTCAAAAATGCATCGATTTTTAGATTTTCCTCATTCACATTTTTTAAACAAATTCGACTTTTAGAATCATTTCCAGATTATTCTATCAAATTTTCGCCCCCTCCCACAACCTCAAACGAAAAATATTGCCCTAAAACGACGTTTTATCTAAAAAACTAGAATAACGAGATATTGCCACTGACGGAGGCTCGTTTTCAAAAATAATGATACTTTTTTTTTTTTTTTTCATTTTACACCTTCTAACAGTTGAAATTTGAACTAATGGATGATTTAGGAAACTACAAATATCAATATTTTATTTGTACCTGTAGAATACAAAAATATTTTTCATTTTTCTCTTAAAATAAAACGTTGTGTTTTTCTCGCCCTCCTGTAAATATATATATCATTACAGCCAACAAACCACCGGACCATCAAATTCTACCAACAAATTTCGATTTTGTAGCTTAAATAGATCGTTTGCAATATTCGTTTAACTTTTTGATATTTTGTATAATTTTACATTGCTAGAGGGCGCTTTTTAAGTTTTGTTTTTCGCCTATAACATCCTAAAACAGTTTATATTCCTCATGAGAAATACTTATGTATGATTAAGAAAATGTAAATCTTGATATTTTATTATCACCTATAAAATACAAAAAAAGTTTTCATTTATCGCTCAAAATAAGAGTGTTACGCTTTCTCACCACTCTCTTGGAGTACAGTCACTCAAAAAAGTATCCGAACACCATGGTTGATTACAGAATTCAGAAAAAAATATCTGGCAACGATTTTTTTTTAGAAATTAGTGATCTGGCAACCTTCGTGTCGTGACACGAATCAACCATAGTGTTCGGATATTTTTTAATATATATGATGCGTATGAATATATAATGCAATGAATATGGAGCGTATGCAGTTACCGTTCACAGAAAACTGGAGCGGTTGCGGTTAATGTTCACAGCACATTGGATCGTGTGAGTTCACAAAGACCTAGATCGTGTGGGCTCACTCACGGAAATATTGAACGTGTGCAGTTACCGTTCACAGCTGCACACGCTCCAGTTTGCTGTGAACGGTAACTGGAGCGTGTACAGTTGCTGTACACGCTCCAGATATTTTTCCTGAATTCTGTAATCACGTGACACGAAGGTTGCCAGATCACTATTTTCTAAAAAAAAATCATTGCCAGATATTTTTCCTGAATTCTGTAATCAACCTTAGTGTTCGGATACTTTTTTGAGCGACTGTAGAGGGGCACAGCATTACTGCTGTCCCCCTTTATTCAAAGAGCCTTACCATGCCCTTTACTATGTAAACTTCTTTACCATCATACTTTACCACCAAGGTGTCAAATTTGTAGTGCAAATAGATCGTTTGCCATTTTCGCTTTATTGTTTCCATTTTCCCATTTTTTCCCGCAGGTAGAAGGCGTTATTGAAACATTTAGGATAGTCAAAATATTCCAATCGTAACGTTTTATCAACACCTATACAACCCAAAATGAAATTTTAATTTATCTGTAAAAACAGAAAAGTTGAATATCTACAAACACAAAATTAAAATATTAATTCGTTTAAATTTTGTTTAAAAACGAGCTAATGAGTAAAACTTATTCTTAGTATAAATTTTATGTGCTGTAATTGAAATTACTGTTATTACAATTTGACATGTTATAAAATACTGCCCGGAGTCAAAAATTAATTAAATGATAATGAAATTGTCGCAATTATTGTAGCCCTAGTAACAAATCTCTTCTACTAAGAACTTACTGAATGCACAAGATATTTCTCCAACGACTGCTAAGAAACTGCCATAATCTTCTGCAAAAAATAAATAAATACCCCCTCAAGCAGCTGCTTGCCACAGAGGTCTGACAGGAGCCTGTCAGTTTATATGCCATAGTAGAAGGTATGAGAGGATGGCAGGACCTCAGCAGAAAAACAACACGAACATCCATGCTTACCCGGGACTCGAACCCAGGTCCCTTAGATCAGTAGCCAAGCGCGCTAACCACTTGGCCATGAGACGGCTTCTATAGATAAGTAGTATTTTATTATTTTAAAGCTAAGCAGGAAAAAAAATCAAGTTAATGAAAGAATAAGTTACCTCATCATAGCTAGCGAATATTTTTGCAGGGCCTGGTGCAGTTTGCCATTGACGAGTGATTCATCATGTGATAAAGAATAAACGTTTAGAAATTAAATATGCCTTTAATGTACGAAAAAAGTTTTTATTTAAAATTTAGCAAGATTTATTTTCTAAAATGACAAAAGCTGTAATGATATACTAATAATAATATTTGTTAATACTGTTCACAAATCTATTAAAATTTGAATTTTGTAGCTAAGATTAACTCCGCGAAGCTAACAATAGCGCGCCAGGCTTTCTCTGCAGTTCCCAGGTTCGAGCCCGCCTGGACCAACGTTGAAATGTATCTCCGCAAAACCTGTTAGGGATCGGTGTCCCTCCATCAGCAAGGGACACCGATGGGCTTGGAAAGGCCGTCGCCAATCGGATGGGATCTTAAGCCATGTGCGGGAGAGCCATACCCTGTGAATTGTGAATGTTAAAGAACACTCTGGATGGCCTTGACGGGAGGCTATCATCTGTGCATACTGTAATTTGATTTCTTTACATCGGATTTGATAATTTGAATTTATTTCGAATATTTGCGTCATTAAAATGTTTACTCTATCATTTAATCCTGAGCATTGGATTGGATTGTTTTACCTCTGAGCGGCACTTTTTTGCACACGATGGGTTAAATGACCAGGCCACAAGGACCCCGAAGGCTCAGAGAAGGTTGGGGGAGGGGGCCCACTGGAACAGCTGTTGGGAGACAGATGGTAGCCTCCCGTCAAGGCCATCCAGCGTGTTCTTTAACGTGCACAGGGTATGGCTCTTCCGCACACGGGGCCACGGCTTAACGTCCCATCCTACGGACGGCGGTCATTTCAAGCCCATCGGTGTCCCCTACTGACAGTGGGCAAGGCGGGGAAATTTTGCGGAGATAAATCTCAACGCTGACCCAGCTGGGACTAGAACCTGGGAACTACAGATTACGAGCCTGGCGCGCTACCGACTGAGCCACCCCAGCCCCTAAATAATCCTGAGCAAACATTATTTTTAAATCCAAAGTATGATTATTTTAATGGCTGGAATAATCCCAACACTGCCCAGTGGGTCCTTTCCCTCCAATCTTATCTGAGCCCTCAGGTGCTTGTGACCTGGCCATTTGGCCCATTGTGTGTAAACGAGTGACGCTTAGAGGTAAAACAATCCAACTCAAGATTGTCATCTTTTTACATCTATTGCCCTCCAATGACGAAAATTAAAAACTTCTACGGGTCTAGGATGCGGTGGGCAGACAATGTCAAATACCGCATCCCAGGTCTTCCCCTCTTTCTGAGGGGAAAGACCTTGTTATAATTGCTCTGCAGTGGAGAGATGCAACAGATATACTTCAGGACAGATATGCTTGGAGAACTAAATTGCGAGATCTGGTTGGACCTCCTTTGCCTATTGATGATGATGATCCAATTCAAAAGTTTCCATTTATCTCTTAAAGAAAATTTTAGGGGTAAGGGATTCAAACATTACAGTCATTTTCAACCTTTTGAACATTACACTCCACCAGGAGAATTTGAAATTTTTGGAATAAATAGTCATTCGTTTAAAATTTACCATTTGCAACTTTTATTACTTTTTATAACTTTAGTATTTAGAGTTTGGTTAGAGGGCGCTGTCAGAACTTTGGGGAGATTCGGAAAATGCAAATACTTATATTAATTCGATACTTCACCATCCCCAAACAACTGACCCTTACAAGACTCGTTTGCTAGCTTTAAAATAATCATGATAGTTTTTAAAAAAAATAAAATCTCAAATGTTATTTGAAACGAGAAATAACTGGTTAACAATGAAATATTCTTCAATAACATCATTATAACCGCTTAACAGTGATCAATGCAAAAATAATGTTCAATTGATTCTTTTTAATTTGAATGTCTATAAACACACAACAAAATTAAAAGAATTTGTTTTTCGAAAATGATCTGAAAATAATCCCGATCTTTTCCCACGACATTTACGAAAAGATTTTTCTAAGTGTGGTTCGTTGTCCTGCAATGGCCCAGTAGTCTTCAGAAAGGCACATTAAATTTTAGCTTTAAATATTTGTACTGTAAGTGAAATGATAAAAATCCCATTTTAATTTGAAAGCCCAGAGTTTACGATGACTTTCAACGATTATGAAGAATGTACGTTGATGTCCCGATGAGTTATATAGCTGCCACAGACAGACTCACAGACACCTTCTTTTATTATATAGATATTATATTATTGTATAGAATATAGTGATAAATCGATAAACGATTTCACGCCATCATTATTAACTCATAAGAATGGACAACGCTTTTTTGCTGGTTAGATTTATTTACACCAGTGTTGCAGTGTGCTATTTGCATGGGGCCGAGTGCTTTCGACTCTACTCGGCAGTCATCATCAGAACGGCGTACAGTTCCTTGGAGATGCGGATTGTTGGTGACAAGTTAAGCTAAAATAATAATACCTTTTTTTTCATGCAGACATCTTCGCTGACGAGAGTTCTGCAGCGGAAGGAAGTTTCAGCATGCTCGTGGATTATTTTTGCTTAACCTAACCTGTCATTAACAACAATCCGCCTCTACAAGGAACTGTACGCCGCTCTGATGATGACTGCCGAGTACAGTCGAAAGCGCTCGGCCCCATGTAAATAGCTCATTGAAGTACTTGTTTAAATAAATCTAACGGACAAAAAAGCGTTGTCCATTCCTTTGAATTAAGAATTATATTAATTTCTATTTTAAATTTGTATGTGATCATGTGATGACGAAGTAAGTTATTATTCAGAAATTTTGCTTTTAATCATTTAAGCGCTTTTCTGATCACGTGAGAGGAGTAAAGAAACAGATAAATATGTAATCGATGCGATTTTAAGAAATGACCATTTCCAGTTCCCCAAATTAATTTTAATATATTCAAAATGGTCGCCATCAAAAATAAACAGATAAATATTAATATGTGAAAATGATTCTCATTGTTACCTGTATTTGGCATTAGAAATTTTCAGCAAACGCAACAAATTAAAATCTTAATTATTCAAAATTCTGAACAATGTAACTGAAAAACAATTAACGAGTTTAAAGGATATCTTTCCTTAGAAGCGTTAAGACGATTTTAAGATTTTTAAGATTTCTTTCTGATACGATTGTAAGTGTTTTTATGCGAATATATATTGAGATTGTATTTGTTGCTAGATAGTATATACTGAGTATTTTTGTGTATGGGCAGGATGTCTACTGCTGATTGTACACGCAGAGCGTTTAATTTACGCAACGCGCCTCAGATTTTATAAGGAGGCGCAGGGAATGCCTCCGTAGAGGGTGGACACGGATGAAAAACAGTTGTTCTTGTTGCTTTAGCTCCTGTTGTAAAGGGAGTATGGAGGGGAGAAATGAGCATTGCCACCCACCAGAAAGATCAATATTTTATATCCCCTCCACTCGTAATGACCACAGTGTCATTAGGCTCGAAATGTTAGACATTCCACGCAAAAGATATGTATCCGAACCATTTTCGGTGGATGAAGAGGATTTCCCACAAATAGATTCCACCTTGACGAAGAGGTGTGGTTCAGGATCTTCCACTTCTACAGGCACCGGTGAAAGAATGGTGAAGCAGATTCGAGAAATAGACGATAGATTTCCTTCAGACAGTTTGGTTCCAAGAGAGGAAGATTCTATGGAAATAAGAAGTGATGTCTCTGCTCTTGAAATAGGAGATGAATATGATGTCTCTGCTCCTGAAATAGGAGATGAATATGATGTCTCTGCTCCTGAAATAGGAGATGAATATGATGTCTCTGCTCCTGAAATAGGAGATGAATATGATGTCTCTGCTCCTGAAATAGGAGATGAATATGGTGTCTCTGCTCCTGAAATAGGAGATGAATATGGTGTCTCTGCTCCTGAAATAGGAGATGAATATAATGTCTCTGCTCCTGAAATAGGAGATGAATATAATGTCTCTGCTCCTGAAATAGGAGATGAATATGATGTCATCCTCTTCGCACTACGTGTCGTGTTGGCATTCTCTATTTTACATCTGTTGTAAAATTGATGTAAAATTGATTGTCCTGTATGCTATTTGGAAAGATCGATAGACTTCATGTGTGAGAATTCTGCGAATGAAATATCAGAGTGCAAACAGGTGAAAGGGGAAAGTGGAGAGAATGTAAAACTAAAGAAAAAAAGATAAAGGTAAACAAAGTTAAAAAAAAAATAAAAATAAATAAAAAAAAATGTCTCCCCCAAAAGCCACCCTCAGACGTCCTAGATCGTGGGAGACGGGCAACATCCATTATCTGTTGATTTCCTCAAAAGTTCCTTTTATCTTTAGGGAAAACCTCAGGTAATGGATGGCTAACATGAGGCTCTGGTACAACATATACACATTCACTCACTCACTACATGCATTCACTCACTCACTGCATGCATTCACTCACTCACTACATGCATTCACTCACTCACTACATCCATTCACTCACTCACTACATGCATTCACTCACTCACTCACTACATGCATTCACTCACTCACTCACTACATGCATTCACTCACTCACTCACTCACTACATGCATTCACTCACTCACTCACTACATGCATTCACTCACTCACTCACTACATGCATTCACTCACTCATTACATGCATTCACTCACTCACTCACTACATGCATTCACTCACTCACTCACTACATGCATTCACTCACTCATTACATGCATTCACTCACTCACTACATGCATTCACTCACTCATTACATGCATTCACTCACTCACTCACTACATGCATTCACTCACTCACTCACTACATGCATTCACTCACTCATTACATGCATTCACTCACTCATTACATGCATTCACTCACTCACTACATGCATTCACTCACTCACTCACTCACTCACTCACTCACTCACTCACTCACTCCCTCACTACATGCATTCACTCACTCGCTTATTACATGCATTCACTCGCTCATTACATGCATTCACTCGCTCACTACATGCATTCACTCGCTCATTACATGCATTCACTCGCTCACTACATACATTCACTCGCTCGCTACATGTATTCACGCGCTCATTTCATGCATTCACTCGCTCATTACATGCATTCACTCGCTCATTATACGTATTCACACACTCACTACATGCATTCACTCACACTCACTACATGCATTCACACATTCACTACATGCATTCACTCGCTCACTACATGCGTTCACTGGCTCACTACATGCATTCACTCACTCGCTCATTACATGCATTCACTCGCTCACTACATGCATTCACTCGCTCATTTCATGCATTCACTCGCTCACTACATGTATTCACTCGCTCATTACATGCATTCACTCACTCACTGCATGCATTCACTCGCTCGCTACATGCATTCACTCGCTCATTTCATGCATTCACTCGCTCATTATACGTATTCACACACTCACTACATGCATTCACTCGCTCATTATACGTATTCACACACTCACTACATGCATTCACTCACTCACTACATGCATTCACTCACTCGCTCACTACATGCATTCACTCGCACATTTCATGCATTCACTCGCTCATTACCTGCATTACTGCATTCACTGCAAGCATTCCCCACTACATACACTCACTCATTCAGTTCATAAACTCTCACTACTGCATACTCCGAAATACATGCAACGGATGCATTTGCTCCTTTTTCCAATTGTTTTTGTCCCTGGTTTTCTTGTTTCTGTTTCAGTTGTCCCAGAGGATAAGGAATCCCTCTTCTAATGCAACCTTATCATGGCGGGAGAAAAAATAGAACCCTTCACTGAAGATTTATTTCTATAGTATAAATAAAAATAAATAAAAATAAATACCCCCTCAAGCAGCTGCTTGCCACAGAGGTCTGACAGGAGCCTGTCAGTTAATATGCCACAGTAAGAGATCTGAGAGGATGGCAGGACCTCAGCAGAACAACGACACACACATCCATGCCTAATCCGGGGCTCGAACCCAGGTCCCTTAGATTAGTAGCCAAAGATTTAAAAAAGCACTTAATTTTAAAATGAGACAAAAATTTGGATTTCTTTTGTCACACAGAACACATCAAAAATTTCTGAATTGTGAAAAAAAGATTTTAATTACAAAACGTTTGCATGATATTTTTGGTCTTTCGTACTTTCTTAGAGATGCATTTATATAAAAATGAACGCATCTTATTCCTAATATTAGAATGAAAAACTCCGAAATTGATTCCGTATTCCATTACAACTCCTACATGTGACATAATGGAATATGTACTGTAGGTAGAAAATGTTCATATCATCAATTAGAGGAGATCTTAATCGGCGGTCGGTAGCTCAGTGGTCCAAAGGTCAGGAAGTCGTGGGTTCGTATCCCACTCGGCTCAAGACAGTTTTGGCTCTAAAACTGATCGACGTTAAATTCAGAGTGGTAACTTCCTTCGTACTTATCAGTGATTATGCCATTTTCGTGTGCTATGATTTAGGAAATGATTTCCAGGTACTACGGACTCCAATAAAGCCATTTGCAATTTCTGATCAGTATATGACCTCTTACGTTTACTTTGAAAACAGTAAAAGTAGAGGTCAAATTTAAACTAAAGCCGCCTCGCGAGTCCATTTGACGGGAGATGCCAAGCTAGAATTTCATTCCCTCGCCTTAGGATAAAATCATCCTTATTCATCAAGTAGGAAAACCCACTGTTCGTTTGGCTACTAATAATGCGAATAATACAATTATTACTCCCAGCCTCCCACAATCTTTAATGGCAATAGTTGTTCAGTAGGTGCAATAATATACCAACTCTTATCTCGAGCATCACTTTGCCAAAATTTAATTTCCTTTTTCCTTATGGACTTCACAGACCACATTGAATATTTTATTCAGATATTGTAGCAAACAACTGACACTCTTTAAATCATCACTCGAATAACTTTAAATACGTTTAACAATTTACACCGATAGTAAATGCAATGCCCGTTGATCTAGTTAAAGTCCAGAATCATTTATAAATCCAGAAATAGTTTTAAACCTTCTTGTGGCCGAGTGGTTAGGACGCTTGGCTATTGATCTAAGGGACCTGGGTTCGAGTCCCGGGTAAGGCATGGATGTATGTGTCGTTTTTCTGATGAGGTCCTGCCATCCTCTCAGACCTTCTACTCTGGCATATAAACTGACAGGCTCCTGTCAGACCTCTGTGGCAAGCAGCTTTTATGGCGGAGAACAGAACGCAAACTGCTATATAGGGAATAGAGTAGAATTTCAGTGTGATAGTTGCTCTTGACTAACATAGAGCTTTAAAGTTAGGACTACTGAAAAAAAAAAAAGATCTAGTGTCAAGTCCTATTCCACTTTGAGTCTATTTCCGAATTTGTTCCGCACAGTGATTAATTGGGACTGAAAACTGTCTCGGTAAGCGAATCTAAGGTCGGCGAACAATGGGGCCAGTTTCTTTTTTATTAAGAAAATTATGCAAAATTATATTATGTTACTATTATAATAATAAATAGATGGTGATTTAACAAAGAACATGCAAAAAAATGTTTTTCATTACTTTTTCTTTTGTCAAGAAAATATGTATGTTAAAATAAACATAACAATAAATTCCACTTTAATAAGTAAAGAGAAAAGAAACATTTAAATAAAAAATGCCTCTTTTTGGAAACTTACTCAAAAAAATTAACTCTTATAAACACAACTATCTGTTGCATTTTAATAAAAAAAATTTAAAATTATAGCAGCAAAAAATGAATGAAAAAATTGCTTTCTTTGGCAGCGTATTGCAGAAAACACCGCTCCGTCTATGTAATCACTTGATGAACAGTAAACAAATTTTGGATGCCTGATGTAGAGGGAAAAGATTCTTGACATTCTTCGGAAGATGTGGAGGAGAGAATCACGTTCTGATTAAAGAAGGAATCAATTTTCGTCATCCCATTCTGGATAAACACATATGGCTCAATATGAGAGTAAATCTCTAATATAGGATTGATTGCTCTTCCATAATGAGAGTCATATGAAGAGAATAACGATTCCAATTTCTGTGTTGATATTTGTTTTCAGATTTTGAGTGACTTCTTTTTTTAGCTTCTGTATATACAGGTTCTGACACAACTTTTTCATCGATTTCGAAGATTTCTTCTTCAAAGAGGTCTTCGCAATGAGACTGGAGCAGTTCCTCCATATTATCAACCTCAAGGCTGTGATTTTCTCCAACCTTTGACACTTCTTCAGTTTCTTTTTGCTGTAGTTCAATTGGTTCGATTCCTTGAAAATCGAGCACAATTTAGGGCAACAAATATTTTAAATTGCGAAATGTAAAAGATTAAAACCATTGTAAATTGTTTAAGCAAATATTTCTCCTTTTCAGAATTTAAAACCGAGTTTTCTAAAAATTGCATCATGTGCAATGAATGCAATTAGAATAAATTGTCTTGATGAACAGTATCAAAATTCACTCGTTTGAACTGGGAAACAATATTTTCGCGTTCCTCGGAAAACGACGGTCAAGCAGATTTTACCGAGATATTTTTTAATGCGTTCCAAAGAAAAAACATGGTAAAATTGAACGTCACAGAGAGCGTACTACCTTGACTGGCCAATTTACCACTGACTGTACTACCTTGCTTTTTCAGTTAATTTATGTAAAAAATCTACTACGCCAGTGATTCTCAACCTTTTATGCTTCACGTACCCCGGATACAATGATGAAAAAAATAAGGAAACCGGCAACTTTTGATTCCAATTCAGAAAGGAGTATTCAGCACTGAAGTCGAAGCTCTACTTTTACTACTCCTTTACAATGAGAGAAGCATACATAATAAAAGCATTTTTTTTACTTTTAATTAAATTGCATCAGAGCCATGTATCTTGTCTTCTTAAAGCATTATCACAGGACTCGAAAATGGCCCTCAGCCAAGAAATATCACTGCTGCGCCTAATTCTCAATATACTTGTTCTCCTAACTTCATTTCAGTTTTGGCATATTAAACTCTCTCAGAATATTATCTGGCTCCTAGTTCTGTAAAAATGTTTCGAAAACATTAATAAATGTTCTTGTATTATCATCATTAAGTCCTAACTGAAAAGAACTAACCGAGTAAAAACAAGCTCATTGTTCATATTATATGTAAATATAATATCCAATATAAATACTCTGCAACTTACAACCACGTCTACTACAACATTAATTGTAGAAGCTTAGCTATATAAATAAATAAATACCCCCTCAAGCAGCTGCTTGCCACATAGGTCTGACAGGAGCCTGTCAGTTTATATGCCGCAGTAGGAGATCTGAGAGGATGGCAGGACCTCAGCAGAAAAAAACGTCACACACATCCATGCCTAATCCGGGGCTCGAACCCAGGTCCCTTAGATCAGTAGCCAAGCGTGCTAACCACTCGGCCAACGTATATATATATATATTTCGGTCGAAAAATACCATAGTTGGCATTAACTAATATTAAAGTCAACGTTTATATACGTTGGAATTCAGAATTTTTCAGGGTTTAACAGTTTGAGAACACGCTATGTTTTTTAGGAGTGGAGGCACCAAGAAAAAAAGTATAATAAATTCTTATTTATTACATGGCTTTAAAAAATGTCATTTTCTCAATGTAAACCATTCAATTTCTTGAGTGAGGAATACGGATTAAGTTAAATTTTACGTTAACCAAATTCCAAAACTAATTCAGCCTCAAAACATTCTGCCCTTCTAGCTATACAGTCCTTTGAAATTCCTTTCTGCCACATTGTCAATATTCTACATTCAAGTGCCAGAAGAGTCAGAAGTTGATAAGTTACAATTCTTATCAACTTCTAAAAGGATTTTTTCCTTCAGACAATGCAGAGTGAGTTAAGGTAAGATCGAAAAATCTTCCAAAAAAGTAATTCATTTATTAATACACAAAAAGTATTAAAAATGAGAGTGAAATAAAAAAATAAAAATACCCCTCCCCATCGATTTTTTCCGAGATCTGCTTCTGAGCGCAAATAATGATCACAAAACGAATGTAAAAATGATATTATGTTAATTTAAACATGACAAATAATGAATACTAAATTGAAATAAGTTCTTTTTTGTGTGTGATTATATTTGGTGGCGAAGTACTCTATCTAATGGAAGAGCAGCCTCTGGTTGTTCTTACATGGAATAGAGTAATTCCAAAATTTAAAATCGATTCACAAATTTCTTTATAAAATAACATATATGTTGCTCTGTAAATTATCCTGTATACCTTAATTTCTGTGCTTTTACTGCAGCCAACCTTAGCATTTCACAAATATATTGTGCATAAGTTTTCCGTCGTAAAATCCGTATCAACAAGAAACAAACCCGAATATTTTACCTTATGAACCTTTTCAATTTTATAGGAAATGCTAACACATCCAATAATACCCTTTCCTTTACGTACACAGTCTAATTTGTCTCATTTAATAGAAATATTTTCTTTATCTCTATATCCAGGGAAATGGATCGTGTAAAATATATAATCCTCTGGATATCTCTATATCCAGGGGATTGTATATTTTATAACCTTAAAGATCCGAGCAATGTCTGGTAAATCTGTTAGTAAATGATATAAAGTACACACCTGAACAAATTGTATTTATTGATAAACGAGACTAACATTGATTAACGAGACTTACATCCTATGGTTAAGGATACAATTCGAAACAAGACTCGGAGTTGAATCAATCAGATACAAGGATTACCTCTCCATGCAGCATGTCACTGAGTTCACCGATGATCAGGGCTGAATGAGTCACGCGGACTTTCTTTCGTCGTGACCTTCCGTCGTGTCCAAGAAAAACATCTTTGGCAACAGATCCTGTAATCCAGCAAATCGAGAGCGAACATTAATCGCAAAAAAGTTCAGGAGACGTTCGAGTGTGTCGGAAGGGAGGGAACATTGTTTGTAAAAAATGGCGCCTGATTCGGTGGAGGAATGGTCGTTGCACAGAATGGAGAATGGCTAATTGATCTACAAAATCAACAAACGGAAAGCAATAGTAATTAAAAGAAATAATATATCTATATCTGCTCAAAATGGATTATTAGAAATCACGAGCACAAGGAGATCATATTTTATTCGATCGATTATAAAAGAATACTAATGAATCACAATATTAACATATAATGTCAAGCAGTCAGAATGTTTTCAGTGAACACCAAAAGTACGACTATTGTAGTTGAATATACTAGGGCAGTGGTTCTCAATCTTTTATGCTTCACGTGCCCCCTGGAAATGTGTATGTAACTGGCGTACCCCTTGTATAGATAGATAAAACTATAGTTATAGTATAACAATGATTATTTTTACTTTGTTACTAGATCTAGCGACTTTTGAGCTCTCACGGCATATCCCTAAAAATTTTACCGCGTACGCCCAAGAGTACGCGTACTCACGTTGAGAACCCCTACACTAGGGTATGGATTCTTTTTTCTACACTAGGGTATGAATTCTTTTTCGAGAAAACCTCTATAAATCCATTCACTCATCGTGGGATCCTACACATTAATGGGATTTACCGTTGGTATCTATTCTGCATATTATTCTTATATATTTTCTGTGTTCCTTCTTGATGTCCCAGTAGTCGTAAGTGGTGATATGGAGGGAACGACAAGCCACGAAATGTATCCCCAGAACACAAGTCAATAGTTCTGATTCCCTGTGAAGGATTCGATCTATTTATCAGCCGTGTAGGACTTCAGTCATTATGCCTCTGATTTGGTTTGCAGTGATGGCTCATCTTCTTAGGGCCAGTTGCCGATTCGTCGATCACTTGCGACGTCTCCCATCTGTTCGCTTCAGATCCTGAATGGCGGTTGTGAAGGTGGTTCTGACTGGCTCTGCAGTACTGTTTCTTCTGTTACCAACATCCACCTAATGATGCTTTTGCGTTACAGCCAATAGCATCATCTATATATTATCATGTTGTCGATGCTGCTTTAGGAAATACATTATCTTACCTCTTTTGAAAGCAGCCGTCCCATGGCCGAGTGGTTAGCGTGCTTGGCTGCTGATCTAAGGGACCTGGGTTCGAGCCCCGGGTAAGGCATGGACTTGTGTCGTTTTTCTGCTGAGGTCCTGCCATCCTCACAGACCTTCTACTATGGCATATAAACTGACATGCTCCTGTCAGACCTCTGTGGCAAGCAGCTGCTTGAGGGGGTATTTATTTTATTTTTTTTTTGAAAGCACCGAGGAGTTGACTTTAAGTTCTTCTAAATGTGTGCTTTGAACATTACATACTCTCGCTATAATGATTTCTGGATATTTTACTTTTCACTAACCGTGCAACACGCATGCGTGGATTGATCCCAGACTCTGGTTCCAATAATTCCTATTTTTCCTCCGTTTTTATTGGACAGCTGATCATTTCCAGTTGCAGATTACTGCAGAGGAGCATGAGGCGCTCACCTGAGGCTCTTCATTCATCTCTTCATTCATCTCTTCATCACATTCACGCACACATCTCGTGTTTTTATTTAATTTGATGACAAATATGATGTGAGTTTTGCGCCAAAATGTGTAAAATATTTGCACTAAAATACACTAAAATGAACAGATATTTATCAGGGTTTATAAATTTTGTTTATTTTTACATTATGTTCAAGTTTATATAATACATATTAAATTACCTATTTATGAAATTCAATCTATATAACCTACTTCATGCATTTTTCAACATTCGTAAACTTTTGTAGTGTCCAGGACAGTGCGGGGCCTCTCGAATCTTTGCACCTGGAGCCTTTAGACACTTTAATACGAAACTGATCATTTGCATATTTTAATTATGTAATTTACCTGTATGAAGTTTTTTGGTCGACTCCATCAACTCTCAAGGTGAAGGAATGTCAAAGTTGACTAATTTCTAAGATCATAAAGCTAAAAATGCTAGTTCTCTGAATGAATCTACCTTTGTTTGAATTCACAGTAAGTATTGGTTTTACGGCTGATAAGAGTGGTTAGCGCGCTTGGCTACTGATCTAAGGGACCTGGGTTCGAGCCCCGGGTTGTGTCGTTTTTCTGCTGAGGTCCTGCCATCCTCTCAGACCTTCTACTATGGCATATAAACTGACAGGCTCCTGTCAGACCTCTGTGGCAAGCAGCTGCTTGAGGGGATATTTATTTTTTATTTTTATAAGATCCTATTTATTTACGTTATAAAGTTTGTAGCAATCGACCCTGCACAGGCCCCGATCTAGAAAAAAATAAATGTGGCAAGAAACTAGTTGAGCAGAATTAAAGGAGCAAGAGACTGGATTTCCATTGCAGTTTAACATTGGTCCTCTCCTTTTTAAAAGTCTTTAAACAATACTTAAAAATGCCTGAAATAAAATTAAGTTTAATAACTTTTTTTGTCTTTTTAGCATTCCCAAAGGGGTAGAACCAACATCTCCTACAAAAGAAAGCCATACAACTACGTCACAGAAAACTGACCAGGCCGACCAGCGACGACGGCGTTTACGACTACGGTAGTCGCCGAGCTCGGTATGCCCTCACGAGAAGCAGAGGGTTACGGCCGTCACGATCGAAGTTTGCCGCATGCATATTTTATGATATTGTTACGACAGAAGAATCTGGCAACCGAAAGCAAAGTTTCAGCCAACGAATTGAACTTTGGGAGAATTTGGAGAAGAACAGTGGAGCGTGTAACGGTCGTTGTGTGTAACGGTCGGTGAGTTCGAAAATGGACGGTGAGCTGTTCTGAGACAGTGCGCGTAAGTATCAAGAAGTAACTTGATGTGTTGTGTATACGCGGAAGGATAAAAGTGGGATCTTTTATCGTTAAGTATCAAGAAGTAACTTGATGTGTTGTGTATACGCGGAAGTATAAAAGTGGGAACTTTTATGGCTAACTTCGAATGTCTACACGGACTGTCTTTTTGTTCGGCTAGTGTGTGAACAGTTATTAGCACAGGACGAGAATTGGTTTACGAGTGAAGATCTTCGGGTGACCTGGTAAATCAAGTAAAAGGTAGTATTTAGTAAAATACACAGAGCTGATGTTGTGTGCTCACGCAGGAAGATTGATGACTTGTGCATGTTAATAGTTGATTTGTTAATAAGATACTTCATCCATATTTCCTTTGTAACAATTTACCTTGTATTGAATTTGGTTTTGAAATATAGCTTTTAATACTCACGCTCAGTGGCTATCCATTTTTGTGATCCGCAACATTTGGTGTCAGAAGCGGGATTATTTTTTGAATGCCGTTAACTAGAAGTATGGATGAATTAGTAAAGTTGATAAATAGCTTGAAAGTCGATATGGCTACGCAGATGACTGTTATGAAAGATATGAAAGCCGATATGACTACGCTGACGACTGATATGAAAGATATGAAAGCCGATATGACTACGCTGATGACTGATATGAAAGCCGATATGGCTACGCTGATGACTGATAGGAAAGCCGTTATTGCTACGCTGATGACTGATAGGAAAGCCGTTATTGCTACGCTGGTGACTGATATGAAAGCCGATATGGCTACGCAGATGACTGATATTAAAAGTGATCTAGCTGCCCAAAGCGATAAAATAGGTGACTTGAAAGCCGAAATGGCCGCACAAAATACTGAGATGAGAGATGAAGTGGCTCCTCAAGTTGGTAAGATTATTGATCAGTTCAAGGATAATAAAACCGAACTCAGTAGACAATGCAATAGTTTAAATGTTGAATTTGTCAGTGAAAAAGATGATCTTGATAGTGTTAAGTTAGATTGTAAACATGGAAAAGAAAAAGAGAAAGGCAACGCATATAAAAATGTGGATCTGCTACTGGAAATCAAGAATCGTAGAGATAGCGCAGATAATGCCTTTGACCACGCAACTACTGGTGATGCATGGCAGAGTGTCTATGTCGCTGGTGACATGTCTAGGAACTGTGAAGAACAATCACACAGATCAGAGAGCTGTGAGACTATACAGTACGCTTTGCACTTCAAAATACCTAGGTATACAAGTCTGGCACGATCTGAAGAGAGATCCACACGAAAGGTATTCTATTCCTCGCCGTCAGCAAAATGCGTCATGGACAATTATCGCAAAGGCAGAGTAACGAGTGGTAATGAAGGGGAACGAAACAGAGTTTACGTTTCGCAGAGTGGTCCGAGTAAAGAAGAGGCGTCCATTCATCATAGATACAAAGTGCCCTTCGTCGTTACCGGGGAAGTCGGAGAGATTTTTCCGAAGCATATAGCCACACTTGAATCGTTTATAGAAAGTGGGGATTTAAGGAAGAGGAATTCCGAAGAATGGCTTAGAAGCGTAACAGGTGATGCTAGTAAAGGAGCTTCAGGCAGAGACAGTACTTCAAAGACTAACTTTCTGGATGAAACTAAGCCTCAGAGTTACGATCAGAGAGAAGTGAAGCCCTCAGATAATCCCAACGTAGCCACGCTGAATTTCTTTTATGAACAGTCAATGTGCAGATTTGGACATTATAACCATTTAGATTATAAGGATATAGAAAAGTTTTATCACGACTACAAGAGCTCTAAAGTGGACAATATCATGTTACAAAACTCGTCGCTGATCTCCAGAATGAACAATTTGGCAATCATGACTGATGTTTCCCTGGCTAATTACAATGAGAGCTCCAAGAAAGTGAATTCCGAAG
The DNA here is from genome assembly GCA_038380435.1 of Ryuthela nishihirai. Lineage (NCBI taxonomy): Eukaryota > Metazoa > Arthropoda > Arachnida > Araneae > Heptathelidae > Ryuthela > Ryuthela nishihirai. The sequence continues at coordinate 14,578,985 of JAWZYU010000001.1, read as the reverse complement.
AAACAGCAACTATGACCTCCTCGGGTCATGTGTTTTGCTGGAGACCCGAGTGGCGCCATCGGATGGTGGATAAACACAGCACAAGAGGTGTCAGCAACAAAGTGAGTCTTGTCTTGGCTCCTGCACTTGCTGCTTTAGGTCTCAAGGTCCCTATGATCTCCGGTCGTGCTCTCCAATTGAAGGGATATACTCTGGACAAATTGGAATCCATCCCTGGCTTCACAGTGGACTGCACTAAAGATAAAATCGAGCAGATGATGGAAGACGTCGGATGCTGCATCGTAGGGCAGACAGAGCTGGTGCCAACAGATAAGGAGATTTACCGCTGCAAGGATCTGATGGCTACCATAGATATGCTCAATTGTGTCCAAAAAGCTGGCTGAAGGAGTGTGTGCTTTGGTTTATGATGTTGAATTCGGAAAAGGAGCTATTGATCTCATCAGTACAGAAGATGTTGCTGTTGATTTAGTTAAGAAAGTGGTTGCAGCATCACAAGCTCGTGGAATGAAGAGTTTGAGTTGTTCAGCTGTTATCAGCAACATGGATTCACCTCTTGAAAACTCTGTTGACAACTCTCTGGAAGTGATGGAAGCTGTTCAGTGTTTCCTTGGTAACGGATCCTTGGAACTGCAAGAGCTCGTCGAAGAGTTAGGAGGAGAACTTCTGCGTTTTGTGAACATTGTGGATAATAGGGTAGATGAAGCATCACGTGTCCGTAAGGTTCTGCATAACGGCAATGCTTTGAACAAGTTTCGTAACATGTTAATAGAACAAGGAGTATCTGAAGATGTTGCAAGCTGGCTATGTGAAGGTAAAACAGAAAAAATATTGCTAGCAGCCCGACACATCACTGATTTCACTTATACAGGAGAAACAGGTAAGGTTGTCGGATTAGAAGCTGCAGTTCTAACAAGATTATGGAAGGAGGAGATGGACCGAGGCGCTAAAAAGAATTATGGAGCTGATATTATAATTGTGAAGCACCTTGGGGATCAAATTGATTCAGGTGAAGTATGGCTGAAGGTTCATCACGACAGTTCTGAATTAAGTGAAAGTCAACTGACAAAAGGGTCAGACTGGAGGATGAAACTCCTCCCTAGATTTTATGTCACTAATGACTTTCATTCCTTGTTACTGTTGATAGAAGTAAAAATCCAAAGAAGAAAACTTTTTACAGGTTTTGCACGAAAACTCTTAGTCGATTCTTCTCCCTGCAGAGACATAAACGTGTTCACAAGGGCTATAGGCCTTACACGTATTTTGTTTGTGGACGAGGCTTCAGTCAGAAAAGAAATCTACGTCATAATGAGATTCGCTTTCATTTTGACACAGACGTGGTATATCGCATTCGTCGATGTCCAGCTACAAAGTGCAAGGTGGTTCACGTGGATCGTTTGGCCCCGTTTCATCGAAGAACTGAAGAAGCTTTGGAATCCAGAATTGTTCGGGACGAACAATACCTAGGAAGGGGGCAGTGTTACGACAGAAGAATCTGGCAACCGAAAGCAAAGTTTCAGCCAACGAATTGAACTTTGGGAGAATTTGGAGAAGAACAGTGGAGCGTGTAACGGTCGTTGTGTGTAACGGTCGGTGAGTTCGAAAATGGACGGTGAGCTGTTCTGAGACAGTGCGCGTAAGTATCAAGAAGTAACTTGATGTGTTGTGTATACGCGGAAGGATAAAAGTGGGATCTTTTATCGTTAAGTATCAAGAAGTAACTTGATGTGTTGTGTATACGCGGAAGTATAAAAGTGGGAACTTTTATGGCTAACTTCGAATGTCTACACGGACTGTCTTTTTGCTCGGCTAGTGTGTGAACAGTTATTAGCACAGGACGAGAATTGGTTTACGAGTGAAGATCTTCGGGTGACCTGGTAAATCAAGTAAAAGGTAGTATTTAGTAAAATACACAGAGCTGATGTTGTGTGCTCACGCAGGAAGATTGATGACTTGTGCATGTTAATAGTTGATTTGTTAATAAGATACTTCATCCATATTTCCTTTGTAACAATTTACCTTGTATTGAATTTGGTTTTGAAATATAGCTTTTAATACTCACGCTCAGTGGCTATCCATTTTTGTGATCCGCAACAATATTAACCAAACTACACTTAATTGTAAACGATGAATGACTACTAACTTAAATGTAGTTATCATTTATCTACATATTACTAATCGATATATCACGTAAATTAACATTAAAATGCATAAGAAATAGTCAGAAGTATATATTATAGAACGCTGTAAGCTTAATGCACGTTCTCGGTCGAATTCTTTCATCCCACTTTTTTAAAATTTAATTGGATTAGCCTGGAATTTAAACACTGTGCAATTGTTCCTATAGCTATTTAGACAATTCGCAGCTGAATATCTTCCGATAATAATTGTTTTTTTATATACTAAGGATTCGAAAAACTGTGGCTCACATGGCGGCTGCTTTGACTATAACACTAAGTCACGTCACCAGTTGGCATAAGAATGGCGGTAGCTTTTTCCAAACGCTCAGGTTAGATAAACATTATATAACCCTTGTATATAGGGGCTCTAGACGTAGTCATTTTTCTGTGATGTAGTTGCACGGCCTTCTCTTGTAGGATGTGTTGGTAGAACTCGGTAGGATCGTAGTCAACTTGCCTCCCCCCTCCAGATACCACCCTGGTCCTGTAAATGAATTTTTTCTGTGACGTAGTTGCACGGCCTTCTCTTGTAGGAAGTGTTGGTAGAACTCGGTAGGATCGTAGCCCACTTGCCTTCCCACTCCAAATACCGCCCTGGTCCTGTAAATGAATTAGTTCACCATCAAGGGACAGGAACCAATAAAAGAATGGTGCTATATTTATAATTTATAGTATTGAATATCTCAGTTTGGGGAGTAAACTTACGAGAAGTAGGTATAATATGGTAGTACTGTGTTAAGAACTGAAAGGCAGATTGAAGTGTTACATTTAAAGGTAGCAATTTAAAGGATGGTCGCTGCATGTGCGTAATTTGGTAAATTGCTGTTTAAACTAAGTATATTTATAATTTAAATTAAATGCTATGTATTTAAAAAGTTGAACCGAAATGATTACATTTTTTTTCAACGAGTTTTCGCTGCGATCTAAGGCAATCGATTGATGAAGGCTATCCAGCAACTAAATTTTCCAAACGCTCAGGTTAGCAAAACATTGCGAAGTCAATAGAAACAGTTTCGTCTGTTATTCTCTAGAGGTTATTTTATTTGCGAAAACATTTCCTGGCCACACTTTGGCCAAAATATGTTACGATGATTACTACGTAAACAAAACTTCCTTAAAACGAATAGATAAGAATTAAAGAAAAAATTTGATTTATGTCCGTAACGTTGATACTCTTTCTCATATTTCCTCAACATGAGATATATAATACAAAATAACCAAATCTTAATGTGGAAAGGTGGGAGTGTGAAGAGGGTGGGGGGTATTAAAACATTTTATTATAGTGGGGACTGAATCTATATATTTTGCTGGGATCTGAATTCTGAAGTTAGCTATTTGAAATGCTAACGAACAAAAAGGAAAATATTGAAAATTTCAGATGCTCTTAAATCATCGCATTTGCAATAAATTATTGTGTAGTTTCCCTGTTTAGACGCACTTCTTCTTAATCGACCACTGCATATAAGTTTATTATTTTTTAAAACTGCACCATAAGCGAAATTTGCTAACAAAATTCAAACTCTCTCACACACACAGTATCAGAAAAACGCGTTGCTGTACTAGCAACTAACCAAACTGAATTTCGACGCACCTAAATGGATGATAGCGTCTCCGTATAGAATGCCAAACTAACTTAGGTGGATGGCATCAGATGGCTGCTGTATGTTCATAATTTGCATACGGGAAACAAAATAATATAATGCTTAAACTCACTGCTTTAAAACCTCGCAAAATAAATGAATACAGAATTTCTTGACACTAGTTTCTGTAAGTTTCCTTAGAGTTTTCCGCAGACTTAGCATGCAAGTTCCACTTAAATTGGCTGAAAAAGAGGAAAATAAACTATTTTGACTTCCAAATGCGCATTCTTTTACTTCAAATGTGTTTAAACTTTGAACTTGAAATGTCTGTGACCGAAATTTCCAACATTCTCCTAATTGATTGTCACCACTCAACACAATGTATCTTTCCGTTGTAAAATTCCTTATCTCATACGCTGAGTGCAACAAAAGTACTACTTCTGTAATTCTACTGCAACCTTTGATATATTAAGCAAACAACTACAAATTGTTTCCAAAGTGAATTTAACTGCTTCTGTGAAAATTGCCGACTCACCGAAAAATATCCGTAAAAATATTCGCCCTAAAACATAATCGCAATTTTTGTAGCAATGGAGAGTTAAGAGTCGTTTTCTCTCCATCTCTCGCACCCCTCCCCAAAACAACACTCACTAGCGTCGTCCTCGCCAGCAGTGACAGGCATTCATTAATTTCCATTAGAGCCGCCCTTGCAGAGACAAGTGGCCACATTCCGCCGATGCAGCCAAAAGAATTAGGCTAACTGTTAGCACTAAACGACTCGAAGTATGCACCGGCGTGCCGTGGGGATTCCCAGTAAGCGACGGTGATTTGTTGGCCCGAGCGTCGGGAGTTGCTTCTACCAAAGGTTCTGTAACGGAGTCCACTTGGACCACAGCCAAAAGCGATGCAGACGGGAGAACGAGCAGCAGCCACGAGGAGCCCACTTGTTGAATATCAGCAACAGGAGATCGTTAAACGATTCGCCAGCTGATTATTGATGGCCACTTAAGAGTCGATGATGTAGAAATTTCTTTTTTCCGGAATCGCAGCATTTTTAGTAATAATTTTCGACATCGCAGATTTAAATTGCTTTTCACGCGAAGTTATAACAGGATATTTAATACACCAGATTGAAGCATCTTAAAATGCTACATACCAAAATATTATCCTCCGGTTGTATAAATATTTCATAGCGCTATTAAGTTCTTTCAGAAGCAGTGTACCACACGATGGATTTCATTAATACAAAATTATTTACCTGTTATATTCATATTATGAACAAAATGTTTTGTAAATTATTATAAAAAATAACGATTGTGCAAGTTAGCAAGCTCTAAAAGATGTTGAATTGTTAGATATTCTAATGGAAGCAATCAGGAATTAAATTCTAAAATTAACTAGAAAATACAAATTGATTCTAGAAAATATGAGTTCAGTTGTTTTACCTCTGAGCGGCACTTTTTTGCACACACAATGGGCTAACCGGCAGAGGGCAGAATGACCCCAGTGACTCAGCTAAGATTGGCGAAGGGTATTCACTAGGCAACTATAAGGCGACAGCTAGAATCCTCCCGCAAGGACCATCAAACGTGTTGTTTAACGTGCACAGCAGGGTATAACTCTCCTGCACAAAGAACTAAGATTTTACGTCTCTACCGACTGATAGCGGCAATTCCAAGGCCCATCAATGTGCCCTTTATCACCGAGAGCAGGATGGGGTGGACAACGGAGAGGTGAGAAGGAAAATCATACTGTCAATGTAAAAACTTTCATCGCTAAACTCTAGCAGCTGAAGTTTCAATTTCTAGTATAAAGAGGGCGTTTGCGATATCTCTTTAAAGTTTCCCCTCTTTCTTACTTTAATGCTTTCTAGAGTTGGAAATTAAAACTATTGGGGAACTATGAAAACGGGAATCCTGATATTTTAATAGTACCTACCCAATTATAATGAGGGCGGGGGTGGCTCAGTCGTTAGCGCGCCAGGCTCGTAATCTGTAGTTCCCAGGTTCGAGTCCCAGCTGGGTCAGCGTTGAGATTTATCTCCGCAAAACTCCCTCCATGCCAACGGTCAGTAGGGGACACCGATGGGCTTGGAAAGACCGCCGTCCGTCGGATGGGACGTTAAGCCGTTGCCCCGTGTGTGGAAGAGCCATACCGTGTGCACGTTAAAGAACACGCTGGGTGGCCTTGACGGGAGGCTACCATCTGTCTCCTAACAGCTGTTCCAGTAGGTCCCCTCACCCAACCTTCTCTAAGCCTTTGGGGTCCATGTGACCTGGCCATTTAGCCCATGGTGTGCAAAAAAGTGCCGCTCAGAGGTAAAATAACCGAACCCAATTATAAACTTATTTTTCCGTCATCTCGCAAAATAAAAGAGTTTGAAGCTTTACACAATGACACAATAACAAAATGAAAAAAATAAAGATTTTTATTTTAACGAGCTAAAAGGAGAAACGATTCGTTGCTGTTTATTAATATTAAATTTTTTGAGTCCCAGAGTACCAAAAGAGAATATATAGGGTGCTTCCAAAAGGTCAAGGCAAACTTTGGGAACATGCTCTATTTCACATAGTGATGAAAAAAAATTTCCAATGAGCATTGGCCAAAAACTCTTCCCTTCCGAGTTAAGCACATTTTCTGAGTGCAAATAATAAAGTTTGCGAAGTTGATTAGTTTTTATCATAGTTATTACAGCACACTGTAAGTGAGCATGAGAACTATTATGTAAGTTGGTTTTTTATTGTAAGTTTTAAAGATCAGAACAAGTGATCGAAATGGTATCCCTTACAGTGTACTGTAATAACTACAGAACTTGTGTCTTAGGAAACGGGATACCGTAAGTATCAGTCTTAATGTGTCCCCATAAGAAGAAACCCAGTGGAATCAAATCCGGAGAGCTTCTACCAATCCAACGGGCGATGTACGATTCAGATCACCAAGGAATGGAGATATTTTGTCTAACATTCTTTTACATCTACTATGTAATGTATGTACATGACGTAAATTAGCATCGTACCTTTTGACAGATTTCCTCCTTGCATTCTCGAAATATGCTATAACTCGGAAGGGAACCGTTTCTCGTTCAATGTTCATTTAACCTTTTTTCATCACTATGCGCAGTAAAACACGTTCCCAAAGTTACGGAAACAAAACTACACCTTTAGACAGACTTAGACAAACTGGACCTTTTGAAAACACCTGTATTTTAAATTTTAGATGGAATTTCAGGTATTTTGCTGATTTTGGATAAATACAGCACAATGCAAGGAAATTAAAGTTATATGATTTGACCATGCGAGTGGTGTTACAGTTATTTTGAATAATTATACTTTTAAGCAAATTCATTCAGTCTGCTTGGACTGAATAAATATGCTTTATCAACTTGCGTTTTCGTTGGAGTTGTGTAACTGATACTGACAACGCGCAACATGACGATAATACAAGAAGAGGCATTTTCTGCTCGAACAATTAAGATTCTGTGCAGGAAACAGACAAATACACTTAAAGAGGAAATTCAGAGCAGCGATTTCCAATTAACTGTCTTTATCCATCCCGCCGACGGGGATAAGATATTAAAATTTTCAGGTGGTTGGGAATTGCAAATTATTTTAAAGAAATTTATTAATAAACTGTACTCAATACACTTATGTAATATAGAAGCGAATTCTCCTAATAATAGGAAAAAAGTGTGTCGTTGCTGATATTTTTGTACCGATTAAGTGACATAAAAAAGGGTTATAACTTGTATAATTATTGATTCATCATAGACGTTTCGGAACGTGTTTCTTCCACTATTAAAATATTTCTCTTCAAATCACGCTTCTGACTTAGACCTTTAGTCGTTTCTACCACTCTCTATGGTAATAAAACTTCAGTTCTCCGTAAATAATATAAAACGTAATGATTTTTATTACAAATGCTTTCATAGTGTTTTGGATATTAGATACTTCGATTATTTTGTAGTCGAATAATGGAGTTTCGTGAAAGAATCATCAGCTGCTTCCAAGTAGTATCTTATGAAGTTATATTTGTAGACTGAGTTTGACCGTGTTATCCTCATTCAGAGGAAAAGATTGATGAGCAGAATTATAAACAGTGTGCTAAAGGTGCAAAAAGAAAATTAATAGACTAGAATGAAGGTTGTGAAGAAAGGAGCTTGTTAGAATGCGCATTCACACTGCACAATACAGATGTGTGTGTGTTTCTGTACTCCGTTTCAGATAAAGAATGCAGCGGCAAAATCTGAAGATCAAAGAAGGCAATAACCAATGAAAAGATGCCACACACATACGAGTTCTTTCAAAAACAACTCGCAGATGTAATTCTGCCACAGCGAATAGTTCCACACCTTATGCGAGTAATAAGCACTTTTTTTAATAGATATTGTTCCCACAGATGAACGTGCTACTATGAACTTGTGATGTGATGTTTCGTCTTGATGCTTGCGTGAAATTTAGTGTGAGAATTACGTTACTAACTACTTCGAACGAACTTAACTTAAAAACAAAGAATAGGAGAGTTGTAATTAAGAGGAATTAGAGTGTGAAGAAAAACGTAGTTTGTCTTTGTCTGTGCACTAAAGTATAAAAAAAGAAATGATTTTATTTGGTGTGTTCGCGGGAGGTTAAATAAGTTTATTAGTGTTGATCCTGTTAGTGGACTGGTAAGGAAAAAAAAGGATGTTTAGAACACAAAGATGTGGCTGAGGAAGTTATATGTTAGTCTATCAAGTAGAACTGATCTCATCTTTTCTGTAGGAAGAGTTCATCAATTGATGCATAGTTATATTTAGTTTGTTTAGGAATTGTTAAGGTTATTCTTTACAGATTGCAGGTTTGTTCACAGATATGATTGTGCCACTTATCGACTGTTGTAAAAGCCTTATTTTCTCTTTGTAGGTACAATTGGGTTGGGTTGTTTTACCTCTGAGCGGCACTTCTGAACACTAAAAACTTCTGAGGTCACATGGACCCCGAATGCTCAGAGAAGGTTGGGGGAGGGGACCCACTGGAACAGCTGTTGGGAGACAGATGGTAGCCTCCCATCAAAGCCATCCAGCGTGTTCTTTAACATGCACAGGGTATGGCTCTCCCGCACACAGAGCCACGGCTTAACGTCCCATCCGACGGACGGCGGCCTTTCCTGCCCATGGACAGGGCGGGGAATTTTGTGGAGATAAATCTCAACGCTGACCCAGCTGGTACTCGAACCTGGGAACTACAGATTACGAGACTAGCATGCTACCGACTGAGCCACCCCCGCCCCACGGGATGGGGGGAGGCTCACCCCAAAGTAACTCGGAGTTGGCAAAATTCGAAGCGACTTCGTAAAATCTAGGTGATCTATGAAAATCTGTAGTCTTTTTTTTTGTAAAATAAGGGAAGTTGTCAAAATCGAGGCAACTTGGCAAATCTAGAACAGTTTGTAAAATGGAGAGACGGCAAAATCTAGAGCAGTTGGCAAAATTCCAAGCCACATAGTAAAATACAGATGAGTTGGCAAAATCTTGGGGAGTTGGTAAAATCTTGGGGAGTTGACAAAATTCTGAGTGACTTGGCAAAATAATGAGATGTAAAAATTGGGATTTTTTTTCTGTATAATTATGGCGAGTTGGCAAAATCTATGGACAGTTGGCAAAATTCAGAGTGAGTTGGCAAAATTCAGAGTGAGTTGGCAAAATCGTAGCGAGTTGGCAAAACTTAAGGAGTTGGCAAAATCTAGGAGCAGTTGGCAAAATTTGGAGTGACTTGGCAAAATTCGGAGTGACTGGGTAAAATCTTGGGGAGCTGGCAATTTTCGAAGTGTCTTGGTAAAATCGTGGGGAGTTGGCAAAATTCAGGTGAGTTGTAAAATTTGGTATTTTTTTCTGTAAAATTATGGCGAGTTGGCAAAATCTAGGAGCAGTTGGCAAATTCGGAGTGACTTGGCAAAATCGTAAAGAATTGGCAAAATCGTAAAGAATTGGCAAAATCGTAAAGAATTGGCAAAATTCGGAGTGACTTGATAAAGTCTTGGGGAGTTGGCAAAATTCGGAGTGACTGGGTAAAATCTTGAGGAGTTGGCAAAATTCGGAGTGACTTGGCAAAATCGTAGGGAGTTGACAAAATTCAGCTGAGTTGTAAAAATTGGGATTTTTTTCTGTAAAATTATGGCGAGTTGGCAAAATCTAGGAGAGTTAGCAAAACTTAGGGAGTTGACAAAATCTAGGGGCAGTTAGAAAAATTCGGAGGTACTTGGCAAAATCGTGGAGAGTTGGCAAAATTCAGGTGAGATGTAAAAATTGCAGTCTTTTTTCTGTAAAATTATGGTGTGTTAGCAAAATCTAGGCAACTTTGCAATATCTAGGAGAGTTCGCAAATATTAGGGAAGTTGCCAAAATTCAGAATGACTTGCAAAAATCAGGTGAGATGTAAAAATTGGGATTTTTTCTGTAAAATAGTGGCGAGTTGACAAAATCGAGGAAACTTGGCAAAATTCGAATTCACCTGGTAAAATACGGACGAGTTGTGAAAATTGGGATTAAAAAAAAATAAATACCCCCTCAAGCAGCTGCTTGCCACAGAGGTCTGACAGTTTATATGCCATAGTAGAAGGTCTGAGAGGATGGCAGGCCCCCAGCAAAAAAACGACACAAACATCCATGCTTTACCCGGGGCTCGAACCCAGGTCCCTTAGAGCAGTAGCCAAGCGCACTAACCACTCTGCCACGGGACGGCTGAAAATTGGGATTGTTTTTGTGAAATTAAAAAAAGTTCACAAAATCGACAAAACTTGGCAAAATTTGGGGTAGTTTGAAAAATTTGAAGTGACTTAGCAAATTCAGGAGAGATGTAAAAACTGGGATTGTTTTGCGAAATTAAGGAGATGTGATTAGATTGAGGAAATTTGACCAAATATATGGAATTTGGCAAAATCCGAAACCACTTGGTAAAGTACAGGTGAGTTGTAAAAATTGTGATTGGTTTAGCGAAATTAAGGAGAGTTGGAAAAGCAGAGAACTCTTGGCAAATCTAGGGGAGTTGGAAAAATTCGAAGCCACTTGGTAAAATACAGGGGTGTTGTGAAAAATGGGATTGGTTTTGTGAAATTAAGGAGAGTTGGCCAAATCAAGGGGAGTTTGGAAAATTCACACTGAATTGCTACAATTCAGACGAGATGTAAATATTGGGATTATTTCTGTGAAATCATGGCCAGTTGACAAATTGGAATTCAAATGGCAAAATGCAGGAGAGTTGTGAAAATGACAATGCCTCCCCTCCACGGAGCGAAAATCTAGGACCAGACAGAGACATTATTTTCTCAGTTGGCAAAATCTGATTTTAGAGTTTGAAAATTTTCGATTTCTCCCCCCTCTCAACCATAATCATTCGCTACACCCCTGGTTGTGACGTCAACGCGGACTATTATAGCTCATGACTGTCGTCTCCATTAAAATTTTAGAAAGTGTTGTTTCTGGTTTTCGACAGATTTTGGTCCCATGTAATTTCTGAGATACTTGATCGAATGGCCCCAAATTTCAAACGCGGGTTCCACTTTTGTGACCCCGTATTTGGTGAAATAATCAGATTCCTACCTGCAATGAGACGCTTTAATATTATAATATATTTGGAGGATATGAGGGATCTGGCAACGGCCGGTGGCTTTCTCAATTAGAATTTGCGAATGAGCAGAAGCTACGAACGGAGAAAGGAATAGAAAGAAGTGTTATCCAAAATAGCGATTTCTAACCACCTACCTATTTAACCTATCGAGTTTATATTTTGCACTACACATTGCCATGCTACTCTTAAACTTCTCCCAAAATTCTAGGTTCCTAGCCTCTTTATGTGAAGAACTTTTGCCACCACACATAACTTTTATTATTATAGATGTGAAACACTTTCCGTAGAAGATCCCTAATGAGTTGAGAATTGAATACTTTTAATGTGTGGAATCTCGCTTTTCATTTTCTTTCCTGATTAAGAATAATAAGCCGCAATTGGACAAGGAACTCTTTGAAGAAGACTTGCTGATCCATTCTTTTTTATGTGAAAATGGAGCAGCTAATCTTAAACTGCACATCCAGACTGCGCAGTTTAATACTACTTATAACTTATAACTATTTATATAATTAGTGGTTCGAAGAATATACTGCATATATATATATGCATTGTTAGGTTGTTTTACCTCTGAGCGGAGCCTTCTTGCACATAATGGGTTAAATTATCCAGTTGGCTAGAAATAATTTTTTTATTTCCTCAAGCTCATAATTTCGGTTTCTATAATTTTAAGCAGATATCTTGGTATTTTATTTAAAAAATGTTTTACCTGTTGGAAATGTCTCAGATTAAATACTAAAAATAGCAGAATTCGGATGGGCAGAATTGCATGGACTGATTTTTTTTTTTAAATTCGTAATTCCCGAATAGAGCAATAATGCAATAATAAAAAGGTAACAATCGATGTTTTAAAGAACAGGCCAGGTCTAGCACCTAATGTCCGACCCCGCCTTCTCGTGGTGCAGGCCGTTAGTACCTTTCAGAAGAGATATTCTCTTTGGAAGGGAACGGAAGGGGAGGGCTGCCAGTTCAGTATGGCCTACTGATCTGGTCATCTATGGCCACTTTTTTCTTCTTTTCAACCCTCTGAGGAGTGGTCAACTTCACAGGGTCCTGGTGCTGACCATTTATACCTACTAGACTGGACTTGTTTATGGATTTGAGCTTGATTATGGATCCTGGACTTGCTTCACTGGTGGGCCTCTGTTGAGGGAGAGTCTGCTGCTGTGTTTTCTGTTTGCTTCTGGGTTGCCAGCTCTAAGTGAACAGAGGCATGGGATAGCTTATATCAGCTGGTGGATAATCCTAATCAGAGGCCATCGCAGGTACCTGAACCTTACTTAGCTAGTTGGGCATCGTCAAGCCTAAACTGGAGTAATGTGTCTCAGGCCATCCATATGGCTCTTGAAAAAGTCCACTTGAAAAGGTGGTGCCTGATGTTCCTACCAGCATAGGTGACTTCAGCCTTTAGCAGAGGAGGAACAGGTCTTTGCCCCATGCCTGCGATCAGGGGGCTTTTGATATTGTTGGCCCTACCAATCTCAATAAACCTAATTTCTTTAAAAATCCTACTAATCATTTTCTCTCTGCAGGAACGTGGAACGTGAGGACATTACATAGAGATTATTCTCTTGATGTCCTCTTGATGATTATTCTCTTGATGGCCTAGAATATCTAGGTTATAGCGCAGGAATTCCAGCGCTATAACCTAGATATTCTAGGCTTGCAAGAGACCAGATGGACAGGTAAAGGTGAGATACTTAAAAATAACTTTAAATTTCTCTTTACAGGGAGGAAGGATGGAAAGCATCACCAAGGCGTGGGTCTGCTGCTCAGCAGACATGCTAGTGATGCTCTTCTAGGATATGAGTGCATTAATAAAAGGTTTCTTACAGCAAAATTTCAGACAAGCATTAAAGACTTGAATGTTATCTGCTGTTATGCCCCCACTGAGGATCCTGATGAGGATGAGAAGGATAGGTTTTACGGACAACTTCAGGATATTTTGAACTCTGTCAAGAAAGTAGATATTACCCTTATTCTTGGTGACTTCAATGCCAAGGTTGGCACCGATTCTGACCTTTGGGGAGGAGTAATAGGCCCTTTTGGTATTGGTAGCTGCAATGGCAATGGGCAACGTCTCCTACAGGTAAGTAAACTCAATGGTTTCAGAATAACTAACACATATTACAAACACCGCGACATACATAAATACACATGGGTTTCACCTGATGGGCTGCATAGGAATATGATTGATTATATATTAATTAACAGCAAATGGGCTAGTTCTGTTAGAAATACCAGGGCATATAGGGGAGCTGAAATTGGATCTGACCATTACCTTGTTAAAAGTGTCTTGCAACTTAAACTTAAAAAGTGTTGTGCTAGGGTTAAAAAATTTACCTTTAACACTGAAGCTCTGAAAGACCCAGTTATAGCTAAAGCTTACCATGATAGGTTACTAAGTCATTATGACAGTCATGGTTTGCTTAATACTGAAGTTGAGGAAGAATGGGACCATTTTAAACAGGCTTTTTTGGAAACTAACAGTACTCTTTTATTTAAAAAGGAGCAGAGGAGACAGAATTATTTAAGTAATAAGGCACTTGAGCTTATTTCAGAAAGAAGGAACTGCAGGAATGTCCTTAATCAGTACCCTACTAGTCCTAATAGAAAGCATTACAAAGAACTTAATAAACGTGTAAAGGATCAGTTAGCTACTGATAAGAATCTTTGGCTTGATGGCCTGGCTGACAAAGCTGAGGAAGCAGTTAGACAACACAACAGCAGAGAGTTGTACCAGATAGTTAATGTTTTGCGTGGTAGAAAACGAACAAGTACAGGGATTGAAGGATAAACAAGGTATAGAAGGTGAGGATTCTGTCATGGCTAGGTGGGCTGAGCATTTCAGTGATGTTCTAAACAATGTGGTTAATTCTACTCCCATTGTTTGCAATGATGATAGATGCATTGTTGGCTTTAATGTTGGCCCTATAACACAATCTGAAGTTAGTTTGGCTATTTCTAAACTTAAACTTCATAAATCCCCAGGGGTGGATGAAATTACTACGGAAATGCTTAGAGCTGGAAATGTTTCAGTTACTATTTGGATGACCGAAATTTTGAACAACTTTTATGATAAAGGCATGGTTCCTAAAGATTTTACCAGAGCTATTGTTATACCTATTTTCAAAAAAGGTTATCGCAGTTCTTGTGATAACTATAGGGGTATCAGCCTACTCTCTGTTCCAGGTAAAGTTCTTTCCATGATTGTGCTCAATAGAATTAAGAATCTGGTTGACAGTCAATTGCGTGATGAGCAATGTGGATTCAGAAGTGGTAGGAGATGTGTAGATCAGATATTTTCACTTAGGCAGATTCTTGAGAAATGTTTAGAGTTTCAGAAACCTTTGGTTGCTAGCTTTGTTGATTTCAAAAAGGCTTTCGACTCTGTTGATCGTCATAATTTGTGGCTGATTGTGAAATCATATGGTATACCAGACAAGTTAGTTAACATAATGAAAGTTCTCTATAATAACACTGAGTCATGTGTGAGAGTTGGTAAGTCTTGTAGCAATTGGTTTAGCATTACTTCTGGTGTTCGACAAGGATGCATTTTGTCTCCTTTTCTCTTTAGTTTGGTTGTTGATTATCACTTCAAGGGAAAGCTTTTGGCCTTAAATGGATTGGAGATACGAAAATTTCTGATTTAGATTATGCTGCTGATTTAGCCCTTTTGGCAAATGATGTTGATGAGATGAACTCTTTCATTCGAGCTCTTGATGAAACTGGTAGTAGAGTAGGTTTGGTTATAAACAGAGAGAAAACTAAAGTGATGAAAATTGGTCAGGCAGGTGGTGATTCAATTAATCTGAATGGTTGCAGTCTTGAGCAACGTCACATTTTAATTACCTTGGGAGCTACGTAACTGATACTGGTGATGTGCGGCATGAGATTAACAGACGAATAGGTATTGCTGCCGGGACTTTTAAGAATCAATGGAGATTGTGGAGAAATAGGCGTATACATCTAAAGACTAAAATTAGACTGTATAAGAGTTTGGTTCTTTCTATTGTTAGTTAAGGTAGTGAAACATGGACGCTGTGTAAACAAGATAACAGGAAACTAGATGCTTTTGATTCTAGATGTTTACGCAGTATCTTGGGTATTAGGTGGTTTAACTTTGTAACTAATGATGAGGTTAGGCAAAGGAGTCTGCAACCTCCTTTAAGCAGCATATTGTGCAGAGAGAGACTCCGCTGGTTTGGCCATGTTGCCCGTATGGATAATTATAGATTGGCGGATAGGGTTATGAACAGTGTGCCTAGAGGCCTCAGAAAGAGGTGGAGACCTAGGATGCGGTGGACAGACAATGTCAAACAGGGCCTTGTTAGAATTGGTGTACAGTGGCCGGATGCAGCAGATGTAGCTCAGGACAGATATGCTTGGAGAATTAAACTGCGCGGTCTGGTTGGACCTCCGTAGCCCATGGCTATTTGAGGAGGAGGATGATGATGATGCGTGTCG
The DNA here is from genome assembly GCA_038380435.1 of Ryuthela nishihirai. Taxonomy (NCBI): domain Eukaryota; kingdom Metazoa; phylum Arthropoda; class Arachnida; order Araneae; family Heptathelidae; genus Ryuthela; species Ryuthela nishihirai. Next base: position 14,563,163 of record JAWZYU010000001.1, on the reverse strand, counting down.
TAGGCAGAGTTCATGATTGCATAAAATCATCAAGGAAAAAAAACAAATTTATTGTAAATCAAAAGTTTAGATTGTGTGGATTATTTTCTTTAGTTTAAAATCAGTATGATTGAGTTGCAGAATAATGTACACTGCGCTACCAAAATACGTATTAGAGAATTTCCCTGTTACGTCAATGGAAATTTAACTTCGAAGTTCTATAATTTCTAAATGCAACTGAAGATGAATTAAATATCATAATCAAATCCTTATTTTCAACAATATTCATTCAATATTTAAAAGCTTTTGGAAGATGGAATATTTAATAATAAATTAGCTTAAGGACTATATCACTTTGAATTTAACGTCGATCAATTTTAGAGGAAAAATTGTCTTAAGCAGGATAAGATACGAACCCACGACGTCTTGACAGCATGTCAGGTACTCTGGACCACTGAGCTACCGACCTCCGATCAAGATATCCTCTAATTGATGCTATGAACTTGTCATTGTTTCTTGAGGCTGAGAAAAGCCGAGACAAATACCTTCACGAGACACGAAAAATTGTGTACTGTGGGTAGTTGGGTTGTTTTACCTCTGAGCGGCACTTTTTTCCACACCATGGGCTAAATGGTCAGGTCACATGGACCCCGAAGTCTCAGAAAAGTTTGCGGGAGGGAACCCACTGGAACAGCTGTTGGAAGACAGATGGTAGCCTCCCGTCAAGGCCATCCAGCGTGTTCTTTAACGTGCACAGGGTATGGCTCTCACGCACACGGGGCCACGGCTTAACACCCCATCCGACGGACGGCGACCTTTCCAAGCCCATCGGTGTCCCCTAATGACCGTGGGCAGGGCGGGGAATTTTGCGGAGATAAATCTCAACGCTGACCCAGCTGGGACTCGAACCTGGGAACTACAGATTACGAGCCTGGCGCGTTACCGACTGAGCCACCCCCGCCCCATACTGTGGGTAGAAAGTTCATAGATCAATTAGAGGAGCTATTGATCTGTGGCCGGTAGCTCAGCGGTCAGAGCACCTGATATGTTATCAGGAGGTCGTGGGTTCGTATTCCACCCTGTTTAAGACAATTTTTCCTCTAAAATTGATCGACGTTAACTTCAGAGTGATATCTTCCTTAATATTCATTAAATACATCGAAAGCATCTCTTCAATTTAAAATATTGTTACGACAGAAGGAATCTGGCAACCGAAAGCAAAAAGTTTCAGCCAACGAATAAGAACGTTGGGAGAATTTGGAGAAGAAGAGTGGAGCGTTAACGGTCGTTGTATTGTAACGGTCGTTGTGTATTGTAACGGTCGTGAGTTCGAAAATGGACGGTGAGCTGTTCTGAGACAGTGCGCGTAAGTATCAAGAAGTAACTTGATGTGTTGTGTATACGCGGAAGGATAAAAGTGGGATCTTTTATCGTTAAGTATCAAGAAGTAACTTGATGTGTTGTGTATACGCGGAAGTATAAAAGTGGGAACTTTTATGGCTAACTTCGAATGTCTACACGGACTGTCTTTTTGTTCGGCTAGTGTGCGAAAAGTTATTAGCACAGGACGAGAATTGGTTTACGAGTGAAGATCTTCGGGTGACCTGGTAAATCAAGTAAAAGGTAGTATTTAGTAAAATACACAGAGCTGATATTGTGTGCTCTACGCAGGAAGATTGATGACTTGTGCATGTTAATAGTTGATTTGTTAATAAGATACTTCATCCATATTTCCTTTGTAACAATTTACCTTGTATTGAATTTGGTTTTGAAATATAGTCTTTTTAATACTCACGCTCAGTGGCTATCCATTTTTGTGATCCGCAACATTTGGTGTCAGAAGTGGGATTAATTTAATTGAATGCCTTTCACTAGAAGTATGGATGAGTTAATAGAGCTGATGACTGATTTGAAAGCCGATATGGCCGCACAATATAATGAGTTGAGAACTGAGATAGTTTCTCAAAAAGATGATTTGAAAGCCGATATGGCCGCCCAAAGCGATAAAATAGGTGACTTGAAAGCCGAAATGGCCGCACAAAATAATGAGTTGAGAACGGAGATAGTTTCTCAAAAAGATGATTTGAAAGCCGAAATAGCCGCACAAAATACTGAGATGAGAGCTGAAGTGGCTTCTCAAATTGATAAGATTTCTGATAAGTGTAAGGACATTATGACCGAACTAAATAGTGTAAAAGATGATCTTGATAGTGTTAAGTTAGATTATAAACATGAAATTGAAATTGTAAAAACTGATTGTGAACGCCAGTTTCAGATTTTGAGAAATGAAATGTTACCTTCTGCCTGTGATAATAATAATTCTAGTGGAAATAATGTTATTACACATATCGCTAAAAATACAACTAAACCTTCTACATATGATGGTCAATCGTCTTGGACAGTATTTAAAACACAATTCGAAGTTATCGCTACAGCCAATGAGTGGAATGAATTCCAAAAGGCCAGTTTTCTTGCAGCTTCCTTAAGAAATTCTGCTGCGGAAGTTTTGCAGTCTGTTCCAGAAGAAAAACGACTTGATTATCAAAGTCTAGTTTCTGCATTAGAACTAAGGTTTGGTGATAGTTATTTAAAACAATATTACGTGACTCAATTTAAACATCGCATGCAGAAAAATGGTGAAACTTTGCAAGAGCTTGCTAGTGATATTGAGCGTCTAGCTAGATTGGCTTATAGTAACTGTCCACCAGAAATTCAAGATAATTTAGCTCAATTACAATTTATTGATGCTATTGCTGACCCTGACACTCAGCAATCTCTGAGGATGTTGGAAGGTGAATCCTTAAAGTCAGCTGTGGTACATGCTATGAAATACGAGTGCTCCAGGCTTTCCTCCCGAGCGAACAAACGTACAGTGAGATTTGTGAGTGCAGAAGAAACTGTAGAAAAGGATAATGAAATGAAAGAACTAACCAAAGCCATACTATCCGTTTTGAAAGATATAAAAGGTTCTTCTTCAAAACCTACAACAGACCTTCAGTGTTGGAATTGTGGCAAGACCGGACACATTCGTAGCAACTGCACTAGGAAACGAATGAGGAGTCCAAGTCCATCAACTAGACAACAGGATCAGGGAAACAGAAAATTGGTCAGTCTTGCGGGGCAAAGGCTGGCAGTTGATTGGTTGGCCCCAGGGGAAGTCGCCCACGTTTCAACATTACATGGCGATAATAATGGATTAGTAGCTGATGGAGCCATAAATGGAATACCTTGCCGTATGATAGTCGACACTGGTGCAAATGTAACTTTACTCAGAACGGATATAATAAAGAAAATAATACCTCACCCAAACTTGAATACTACACAGTCTAGAATAAGCCTACAAACGGCCACTGGAGATCGTGCAAAAGTTCATGGAAAAATAGAACTTAATATTCGAGTTGGTAGCTGTCTGGTTCGCCATCCTGTTTACATCGCTGACATCTACGACGAATGCATATTAGGCCTTGATTTTCTTAAGAAACATGGATTCAACATTAGACCCAGTGATAACCTACTCATCTATGAGACAGAAGAGATTCCTCTGCTTAGCCGGACGTCTGATTCTTTATCAAGCGTAACTCCAATATTAGTGACGGAAGACACAGAGATCCCAGCACAAAGTGAAGTTATAGTCCGTGGACATCGGGCGGAGACTTCTGGGGCCTTCCGATTGGCAGTTACTGATGCCTCTGGTAAAGGAGCTTTGGCTCATAATATCCTGGTTGCAAGGACTTTAGTCAGAATAGATAAAGAACAGATCCCTATCAGAGTGATGAACTGTAACAAATCCAATAGAATGTTAAAAAAAGGTGAGGAATTAGCAATATGTGAAGCTGTTACCTGTGTAACAAGTATAAATAAAATAGAAGTTACCGATTCATATCAAAACCATACCGACATCCCGTCTCATCTTACTGAATTATGGAGAGAAACGAGACAAATATTAACTGAAAACCAAGCTGTTAAGGCCGAGAACCTATTAAAAGAATTTTCTGACATTTTTTCTGCCACATCAAATGATTATGGCCGTACTAACCTGACAGAACATAAAATCAACACTGGTGATTCTCCTCCAGTCCATCTGCCGGCAAGAAGGCTTCCATTGGCAAAAAGAGAGGAGACGGGACAACTCATAAAGGACATGGAAGCTCAGGGCATTATAGAACCATCACAGAGTCCCTGGACATCACCAGTAGTTCTTGTCAAGAAAAAAGATGGATCTACACGATTTTGTGTAGATTATCGCAGATTAAATGACGTAACAAAGAAAGATTCCTTTCCTTTACCCAGGATTGACGATACACTAGACACTTTATCTGGGTCAGAATGGTTCTCAACATTAGATTTAAAGAGCGGCTATTGGCAAGTTGGTATACGTCCTGAAGACCGTGAGAAAACGGCTTTCAGTACAGGGAATGGACTTTGGCAGTTTAAGGTGATGCCATTTGGACTTTGTAATGCACCTGCCACATTTGAGCGACTAATGGAGTCAGTGCTCAAAGGCTTGTCTTTGGAGGTCTGCCTGGTTTACTTGGACGACATCATAGTTCTTGGAAGAACATTTGAAGAACATTTGAGAAATCTTCGTCAAGTATTTGAAAAACTTAAGGCAGCCAAGTTAAAATTGGGACCGACAAAGTGTAAACTGTTCCAGCAAGAAGTTCATTACCTTGGTCATGTGATCACTACAGCAGGGATTAAGACTGATCCTAGTAAGATAGAAGCTGTAAGAGACTGGCCTCCACCACAAGATGTTCATCAACTTCGTAGTTTTATTGGACTTTGCACCTACTATAGAAGATTTGTCAAAGGTTTCTCCAACATCGCAAGGCCATTACATCGTCTGACAGAAGAGGGCCAGCGGTTTATGTGGACCACCGAATGCGATATAGCCTTTCAACAGCTGAAGAAAACTCTTTCCACAGCACCAGTGCTAGCGTACCCACAAACTGGAAAACAATTCGTGATAGATACTGACGCAAGTAACACAGGAGTTGGTGCTGTGCTTTCACAAGAACAAGACGGACAAGAGAGAGTTATTGCATACTTTAGTAAAACTTTATCCAAACCAGAGCGGAATTACTGTGTAACACGCAAAGAACTGTTAGCAATAGTAAAAGCAATAGAACATTTTCATCATTATCTCTATGGCCAGAAATTCCTTATACGTACTGATCATGCTGCACTTAGATGGTTATTAAACTTCAAAAACCCTGAAGGACAAATCGCTAGGTGGATACAACGGTTACAAGAATACGATTTCTCCATCGAACATCGAAGTGGTAAAATGCATAAGAATGCAGATGCTCTTTCCAGGCGCCCATGTATTGACAATTGTAAACATTGCTATAATGCAGAACTGAAATTTGAAACTAAAGAGATAATGCCCATAAGACAAATAGTATCGACACAAACAAACAGTGACACCCCTAACATCTGGAATCCAATTGAAATCAGGAAGGCTCAACTAGATGATGAAGACATAAAACCAATATTAGAATTGATTGAAAAATCTGATGTAAGACCTAATTGGGAGCAAATCTCGAGGTATAGTCCAACTACTAAAAGTTACTGGGCACAGTGGGACTCCTTAAAAATGGAAGACGGAGTATTATACAGAAGATGGGAGAATCCCACTGGACGGCTGACCCGTTGGCAGATAATCCTTCCTCGATCCCGAGTGGAACTTGTGATGAAAGATGTACATGATAGTGCCACTGGAGGACACTTCGGTGTTAATAAGACATTAGCCAAAGCCAGGGAACGATTTCATTGGTTGAAAAGTAGGGCAGACGTTGAGAGATGGTGTAGGCAATGTGAAGCCTGTGCAGCAAAGAAAGGCCCTAAGACTAGGAGTCGGGGTAAGCTGCAGACGTATAACGTTGGTGCCCCTTTTGAAAGAATAGCCATTGATGTAATGGGTCCGTTTCCTAGAACTGATGATGGAAATCGATATTTATTAGTGGTAATGGATTATTTCACAAAGTGGCCTGAGGTATATCCCATCCAAGACCAGGAAGCAACAACAGTGGCTGAGATGATAGTTAATAACTTCATTAGTAGGTATGGAGTACCTTTACAACTCCACTCTGATCAAGGACGGAATTTTGAATCCAATGTGTTTAAAGGCATCTGTCAACTATTAGGCATTCAGAAAACCAGAACAACTCCCTTACACCCTCAGTCGGATGGTATGGTTGAAAGGTTCAATAGAACAATTGCTCAGCATTTAGCATTATTTGTGAACGACCACCAACGTGACTGGGATCGCCATGTACCACTCCTTTTGCTGGCATATAGAACGGCAGTGCATGAGACAACTGGACAGACACCTTCCATGATGATTTTTGGAAGAGAGTTACGTCTTCCCTGTGACCTTTTATATGGTCGGCCCGAAGCAATGCCTGTGTCCACTCCACAATACGTACAAGAATTGCAACAACGACTAGAAGAAATCCATCACTCCGTTAGACATAACATCGACATAACAAGTGACAGAACCAAAACAAGATATGACAGTAAAATAAATGGAACTATTTTCAATCAAGGAGATCTTGTCTGGCTATACAGTCCACATAGAAAGAAAGGACTATCTCCAAAACTTCAGAAACCTTGGGAAGGTCCATATACAATAGTTAACAGGATTAATGACGTGGTATATCGCATTCGTCGACGTCCAGCTACAAAGTGCAAGGTGGTTCACGTGGATCGTTTGGCCCCGTTTCATCGAAGAACTGAAGAAACTTTGGAATCCAGAATTGTTCGGGACGAACAAGACCTAGGAAGGGGGCAGTGTTACGACAGAAGGAATCTGGCAACCGAAAGCAAAAAGTTTCAGCCAACGAATAAGAACGTTGGGAGAATTTGGAGAAGAAGAGTGGAGCGTTAACGGTCGTTGTATTGTAACGGTCGTTGTGTATTGTAACGGTCGTGAGTTCGAAAATGGACGGTGAGCTGTTCTGAGACAGTGCGCGTAAGTATCAAGAAGTAACTTGATGTGTTGTGTATACGCGGAAGGATAAAAGTGGGATCTTTTATCGTTAAGTATCAAGAAGTAACTTGATGTGTTGTGTATACGCGGAAGTATAAAAGTGGGAACTTTTATGGCTAACTTCGAATGTCTACACGGACTGTCTTTTTGTTCGGCTAGTGTGTGAAAAGTTATTAGCACAGGACGAGAATTGGTTTACGAGTGAAGATCTTCGGGTGACCTGGTAAATCAAGTAAAAGGTAGTATTTAGTAAAATACACAGAGCTGATATTGTGTGCTCTACGCAGGAAGATTGATGACTTGTGCATGTTAATAGTTGATTTGTTAATAAGATACTTCATCCATATTTCCTTTGTAACAATTTACCTTGTATTGAATTTAGTTTTGAAATATAGTCTTTTTAATACTCACGCTCAGTGGCTATCCATTTTTGTGATCCGCAACAATATATTAGCTTGTTTTATAAAAATCATTTATTGTTGCCCAATATTGAAATAATCGTTGCGCAAACTTCTAAAATGTATATTTATTTGATTAAATGGATTGAAACAATATCTATTTAAATTTTCATTAATTTCTGAGGTAAAGTCTTATGATACATTACTGTTGTAAAATAATCTAGTTTCCATAATTCTTTAAATACTGTACTGAACGAATATTGTTGAAAATTGAGATAGATTCACATAAGATTTTCATCTTGTCTTTAGTCACATAATTTCCATTAAGTATATATTTTAGAAGTTAGAGAGCTTCTAAATTAGATTTCGTTGACCTAAAATGGGAATTCTTAACATTTTGTCAAGGCGTGTATATGCCAAAAAGCACTATCAGCATTTAAAATACATTTTATGTAATTTATACAGAAAGTTTTTAATTATGTAGCTTCTTCAATCTAAGATATGTAAACATAATATTTTAAACATTATGTATGTTGCAGTCAGTAGCAGTTGAATTACGATCACTGACCTATACTGCTTGAGGCCTTCTAGGGTGCTTGAACACGGCGCGGCAATGATGATGTGAATGCACGTCTAGAGAATATTCAGAATCGGAGAAGCTGAGTGTGTATCAGCTCATCGAATTACTCATTCTACTCCCTTCAGATGCATGATGGGTTGAGATCTGAGGAGTTGACTGGCCATGTGAAGAGGGTGAAACTGTCCGAATGGGCTACAAACCATTCCTGTACAGTATAAACCATAAAATGTGGTGCATTGTCATGTTCAAAGATGCCATAACCATTTCAAATTTACAATAAATTTAAAGTATTACTTGTAAAGTGTGGAATCGCCCCTCTTGGAGAGGACTGACCAGTTGATTAGTGGGTGCGGAATTTTCTAGAAAAGTTTGGGGTAAAATTGATTTTCCATCTATTGGCATCTGACAAATTTAATGATCACGAATTAGAGGAATTTTGATCTTATTATTGTTAGATATTAACAATAAATCAGCGAATTTTGCGAATCTAAAGAATCTATACGGATATTCAAATTTGCTTGTTTTTTGAAACCACCATAGTTAAATGCAGATAATTGAGAAAAACTTTTCTGATGGCATTATGTAAATCATTTGTAGTAGTGTAAACAGAGTTAATGTTAGATACAATTTTAGAATTTCTTATATTAATATTCTTCATGATTTTCAAATTTATTTTAATTAAAGCCAGATCTCCATTTGTACAAAATACTCAATGAAAGCCTTCTGAAAATATTATTTTTTTAAAAAACAATCTCTGTATATTAACTTTGGCATCGTATGGCACAGAAGTATTATGTTTAAACAAGTACTGGCTTTAGATGAAAAATTGTCATTAAACGGCTGGGATATGAACCCACGCCTTCCTAATAACCTGTCAGATTATCTGACCACTGAGCCACCGTCCGCCGAACAAGAATCCTCTATTACTGGCTTTTAAGCGTTATACCATAGAGTAGTCATTGTAAATGTAATTGGCTGTAATCGAAGTCCGTGGTTCTGATGGCACTTTCCAGTTTAGTGCCCACGTCAAGCAGCAAGGTATTTTTTTTAAGCCTACAAGCCGCAAACTCCGGCGTAAGCACGTATTTACAATATTAGAATTTATCAGATATACACCTGGTAGTAGTTCATTAGAATGTTTTAGAGCAGTGATTCCCAACCTTTTCTGGACCATCGCCCCCTTTAGAAGAGAACAAAAATTTCAACGCCCCCCTAGTCCATAATAGTTAATTTTATATGAAATATTAAAATATTGTTGCATATTATCTGTACCTAATTTATCTGTTTATTTATCTATTAAAAATCATAAAGTAGAAATTAATAAAACGACAACCAAATGTACAATAAAATTGTTTATTAAAATTTTAAAAATAAAGACAGAATCAATAAGAAATAAAAAAATAATGACATAAATACAAAATTAATAATAAATAAAAATATTAATGAGATGGTTGAGGCTGGTGGAGTGTTAACAATTTGTTAATGTCGGGTTCCAATTTCCTCAACATCAATCGCAGATCGCCACGTTCAGTGATGTGTAGTCTGTTCCTCTTCTTTGACAGTAAATTAGCTACTGCACTGAATCCACGCTCAGCCATATAGGACGAAGGAAATGCGATTAAAAACTTCTGTACTATTGCCCACAATCCAGGGTAGAGAACTGGTATTGATTTTTGAAGCCAGAACTCTTGGTATCCATGTTTGAATTTTACTTTGAGTACTTCGTTAGTCGTGAGTTCTAAGAGTTCCTCTTCCAAATTTGATGATTCTTCAATATCTGTGTTTGCGAAAGGATCTAAAACCCAACTCGGTATATTCATGTTTAAAATATCTTGGAAACGCTCCATAAAATCAACATGAAGAACTTCCAAGTGTTGGCAGTAAGTAAGTAAATCTTCCGGTTTTGCAGAGACTGCTGATAATGTGGGAAAGTGGTTGTATTCACCTCTACCTAGATTTCGTTTGAATAGAAGAAGTTTTCCCGCAAAAGCAGCTATGACGTTTTTTGTTTTAATTAAATTCAACTCATCACCTTGCAATTGTAAATTAACTTGATTAAATATTTTAAACAGGTCTGTCAAATAAGCGATGTCATTTTTTGACGTAATCAGGTTTTCGCGCAATTTTTCGTCTCTGTCTTCAAGAAAGTCCAGTACTGAGTCAAATAGATTGAAAAAACGATTCAGACAAACACCTTTAGAGAGCCAACGTACTTTTGTGTGCAACAGCAAGTGATTGTAATCTTCATCATTTCCATTACAAAGCTTACCAAATAATCGGTCATTCAATGAATTGCTTCTAATCTTATTGATTGCTTTAATAACGTAATGGAGCGACGTATGCAGACGTATATTCAAATTTTTTGCAACCAAATGCTGACGATGAATAATACAATGTACAGCGAGTACATTTGGTACTGCTTGTTTCAAATGCGCTATGAAACCCTTATGACGCCCTGTCATTGCTGGAGCACCATCAGTAGCAGCAGACAAAATATTGCAAATAGGAATTTCTTTCTCTTGGAAAAAACTTTTGCATGGTATTATATATAGATTCTCCCTTTGTATCAGATTCCAAATTTTTAGCAAATAATAACTCTTCATGAATTTTTTCTTCTTTTATAAATCGTACGTATGATAAGAGTAGAGCTTCGTTATTTGGTAGAGTTGATTCATCGAGTTGAATGGAAATTTGCAAGTCTTTAAGTAATCACATAATGATATTTCAACGTCTTTTGCCATTTCATCTATTCTTCTTTGCACTGAATTATTACTGAGAGGAATTTTTTTGATGATATCTGACGGTGTCTTATGATGAAGAACAGTTTTTAATATCTCTTTGACTGCCGGCAAAATTAATTCCTCGCCAATTGTGTGTGGTTTTCTTGCTTTTGCGATTAACAATGAAACGTTATATGAGGCTCGTAGTCCATCATCATTTTGGTTAGAAGACGACGCAAAAAGGTTTGACGTAGTTGGCTGTTTTAAATATTGCTTTTCCAGTTCTTGAAAATAGGATAAATCTTTGTTCTTCTTATCAGCATACATTTTATTTAAATGCTCTTGTAGCCTAGAAGGTTTCATAGCTTCATTTGAAAAAAACATTTCGGCAAATTAAACACATAGGTAATGATTGGTTTGTATGAGAGTACGTAAATCCATATTTCAAATACTCAATACTGTACTGCCGGCATTTCTTTTTAGATGTAGATTCAGACATTTTCAAATACAAATTAACTTCTCAACAGATTTATAAATAGTTATAAAAATAATGTTTATAATGACTTCTAACACTTATCACTCACGACTATTTATCACGACGAAGCACATAAAAATAATAAAACATTCCTAGAGCTATCGCTTTTATAGATTTGATTTTGTGCACGCATTAACTTGTATGTTTGCGATGCCGGCGCACTTGCTATGTAAACAAGTCATTTCAAGCTCCCATATTCTTGTCGAAACATGTTAAATTGCATGAACCGCGTGTTTGCCTACCAACTTGCAAGGACTTGTCACCGTCAATCTATTCTAAACTAAAACAAATTAGGTATAGGTGTACCTAATGCTAATTTAAAAATGCTTATTAACGCGATAACAATAAGATAATTTACATAGCTAAATAAAATATTTATTCATGAAAACAGGTATTTTCAAAGTATTTTATTATATTAAAAAATAATTGTAAAAAAAAATAAATATAATAAATTTATTATTATTATTATATTATTATTGCATCAAGGTTGATTTGCCTATCAGGACGGACACACATGTCCAACATAATAAGACTGATATAGTAGCGCATGTTAAGGTATTGAATGAGATACAATTATTAAAGTAGGAATAACATCTCAGGATAACCTGCAGACAGTAGAGGTTGAAAAGAAGAGGAAGTATGATCTGCTGGCTAATGAGTTGAGCCTAATTCACAAGTGTAATGTTAATATTATACCTTATGTTCTGACGTGGGATGGTATTGTAACTACGTACCATAAAGCATACTCAAAGCGACTTGGAGTGGGAAAACATATTGAAGCTTATATCCAATCTGTGATCTTGAAGAGAACTTTTGAGAGCATCTCAGTCGACTTCAGACGTACCAGAACGCTAGTAGGCGGTAGCAGGGAACTTATTGTTCAAGCTGCAGTTGAAAAGCTGTACATGACGGATGAGGTAGTGGATGACCAGAATCACCAGGAAGACACCACAGAATAGAAGAGATAAAAAGGTTGTCACAGAAAATTCCATTAAAATTATTTATTTATTTGACCGCCCCTCTTGACTGCCTCAACGCCCCCTATTTGCCTCTGGATCCGCTACCGCCCCCATGGAAGGCTCCAGCGCCCACTGGGAATCTATGTTTTAGAGGAAAGACTACTCTATGGTATAATGCTTAAAAACCACTAACAGAGGATGATTATTCGGCGGCCTGTAGCTCAGTGGTCAGAGCACTTGACAAGTTATCAAGAGATGGTGGGTTCAGATCCCACCCGACTAATGACAATTTTTCCTCAAAAACGTTTTAATAAACTAGTACTACCAGGTGTTATATCTGGGGAATTCTAATATTGTAAGGACTCGTTTTTTGCTACTTAGATGAAAAGTTCTGTTTAATTGGACTAACTAAATTCCGTTTTCATATTAAAACATGAATATTTGTTTCTATAGTTTAAAATACATTTCTCTGGTTTAAAAAGAAATTTTTATGGAATATTTTTTTCTTCTCTCTGCGAAAATAATCTTTCTTTGCAGTGAAGCCTTTCAGGAATATTTCCGGAACCTTGATCTGTGGAAACGATGATCAAGGTGTCATGATCTCGCTTCTGAAATATTCGTGTTAATGGAAAGTTATCAACAATTTTCTATTGAAATTGTTATCGTGAAATTAATACGTCAAAACATAATATTTGAGTATTTTCACTATATGAGTGGAATACAATATAACACTCAATAACTAGTACTTTTTTGTTTAGAGTATAACTACCGTTTGAGTTAATACATTTTTGGAACAATGAATTTAAAATGAATTTGCCATTGGACATTGATCAATTTGAAAAACGTACTCAAGTCAAGGTTATCAAACAGCTTTTCGTAGTCACTCGTCATTTATCGTCATCAGTATCAGTATTTATTATAATTAAATAAATATTGTAATAAAAGATTAGATTTTATTTTGCCACATTACATGCGTGAAAACTTCACCTCATCCCGAAATATAACGTAATTCACTTACTCCTTTGTTTTGGATTAAGTCGTACGCTGGAGTTATTCGAATTAAATGAAAATTTTTATTTTTCCTCTTATACTGACTTCTCTGTTTTCGTATCTTTAAAAAAAAAATCAAGAAAATGTGTTCACTCTATCGTCTGTCTGTCTAATACAAGTAAAAATTCTTTTTCAGTTGCAAAGGTGCTAATGAAATATTAAAACTCGCACTTTTTCAAATCCTTAGGTAATTTTAATTTCTATAGTTAGCGGTCACTAAATAAGGAAACTACAAAACTTTTAACGAATGTTGCAAGTGATCTGTTTATGATAGAAATTCGAAACTTCGGTGGTATTACCGAAGTGCGTGGACCAGGTGGTATAACTTCGGTGGTCAAAAGATATTTCACTTGCAGCAAACAATATGCCTCCTTTTCTGAGAGCTGAATAAATAAATGGTGTGTGAGAAACGAACCATTTTGAAACTGAAGGAATAAATGACAAATACTTTTTTGATGTATAAGTTTTCATAAAATACTGCTATTTGCATTTTCCAATTTGGGATAGTAAGTAGCCAATCCAGGCTGCTAATTTTCTTTTATTCCCATTATCCTGTTAATCCAGCACTTTTCTAATCATCCATTAGGTCGAATTAAAACTTTTAAGGAGAGAAAAAGTAGATAAACGAAAACTTCAGTCTCTTTGAAAACGAGATTCCCATATGCGCCAGAGGCTATATACATTCTTTCACTTTCGCTATAGTATTGCAAGATATTGTATAATATATAGAATTCTCCAATTTCAGGGGCGGGGGTGGCTCAGTCGGAAGCGCGCCAGGCTCGTAATCTGTAGTTCCCAGGTTCGAGTCCCAGTTTGGTCAGCGTTGAGATTTATCTCCGAAAAATTCCCCGCACTGTCCACGGTCAGTAGGGGACACCGATGGGCTTAGAAAGGCCGCCGTCCGTCGGATGGGACGTTAAGCCGTGACCCCGTGTGCGGGAGAGCCATACCCTGTGCACGTTAAAGAACACGCTGGATGGCCTTGACGGGGGGCTACCATCTGTCTCCCAACAGCTGTTCCAGTGGGTCCCCTCCCCCAACCTTCTCTGAGCCTTCGGGGTTCATGTGACCTGGCCATGTAGCCCATGGTGTGCAAAAAAATGCCGCTCAGAGGTAAAACAACCCAACCCTCCAATTTCAGTACGACACAAACGTTTCAAAGCAAATATTGTGTTTGAGGTGATCCATTTCATCAACTTACCACTATAAAGTATGGCTGGATATTTTACGAAGTAATTAGACTCAGTTGGAAAATGTGTAGCAGAATAGATAACAGTGTACTTGCAGCAGAACAAATAACAGTGTACGTGCAGCAGAACAAATAACAGTGTACGTGTAGTATTGAGAACAGTATTCTCAACATACATTGAAAGTTAACCAACTCCTAGTTGAAGAATCCAGCCTGTGACGTTTCTATATTAAGCTGTTCGTGGAGCAGTTAAGAGGAAACTTTTGCCTTGAATTACTCGAATTATTTAAATGAGTCAGCTGCGCTGGTAAGAGATCTGATCACAATGGAGGCAAACTGGGAGTGGCAGTGCGACTGAAGGGATTGCGCTTCAAACTATTGTCATTTGTGCAATAGTGGGCTTATCATCAGCGAAGACACTTCGCGAATCGGAAAATCGGGATTTTTAATTCATGTTTGCATCGTGCATCAGTAAAGACGGAGAACAGATTCATTATATTTCAGATATATACGATGAATAAATGAATAGCTGTAGTCAACTACTGGCGATGAAACGATGCAGAATTCACGTATAATGGCAATTTATTTAAATGTCTGACGTGTGCGGAAGCAAAAGTTGTCGCAATATTCATGCAAATCTATGACATGGATGGATGAGCGAGAGGAAGGATCAGTGTTATTCGATACTAGCACTTGTTCAGCCAACATCGATGGCGTTTAATCCACATTGGTTTAGGACTTTTAATCACGGGTTTTGTGAATTATTTTTACGCAGTTTTCTCTAAGAAAGTTTGAAGATCAATGTAGCTTATAACATATTTAGACCACTTAATACAAGTGTTAATATTTAAATTTCATCGGAAAATTTGAATTTCTAGCAGAAACTTTTAGCTAAGGATGAATAATTTTCATAAAAATAATTTTCTGTTGCATAAATTGAAATTGAAATGTGACATGAAGATGGAATATTTTTACATTTGCATAGACTAACTCATTGCATATTACGAAAACCATTTAAAAGAAACAGATTTGTAAGAAGTTTATTTTTTGATATACCTTATTTGGTATGTATTGTGGTTGAAAATACAGGTGCACATTTATAAATCGGGAAACGTAATGCTAATATCAGTGTTACAATAATCACTTTACCGTTCCAATGTTTTGTAATGAAACGCAGATACATCAGTGGCAAAAGGTCCTGAACACACCCGTATTTTTACATGTTTTTGTGTTGCTCCACTATCTACCACTAAATTATTTATTTCATTCAGTATTTATTATTTAACATAAATTATTTTTTGGGTCACTGATTTCAAATTTGTTTTCTGTTTTCAAATGCTTTAAATATATAACCATCCCGTGGCCGAGTAGTTAGCGCTCTTGGCTACTGATCTAAGGGATCTGGGTTCGAGTCCCGGGTAAGGCATGGATGTTCGTGTTGTTTCTCTACTGAAAACTGAAGTCCTGCCATTCTCTCAGATCTTCTACTGTGGCATATAAACTGACAGGCTCCTGTCAGACCTCTGTGGGAAGCAGCTGCTCGAGGGGGTATTTATTTATTTATTTATATCAGATATTTTGAAATATAACAGATAAGTTACGAACACAAGAAAATACTAGGATTGAATAGACTCTCGTTGCAACTAATCAAGTATTCTATCACGCTGACCAATCACAGATGAGTAACCATAAAATCGGGACTGTTTAGCTTTCGTGCAGGTCTCTCTCCGGATATCATAGAGATAAGACGTTTTTTGTAGTTCTCCGTAACTTTTTGATTCAAGATGGATTTTATGAAGGATTCACGTTTAAAGTTGTCTTTCAAGATAAAACACGAAGGACTCACGTATGAAACCGTTGTTAAAAAACTGGCTGCAGATTTTGGACCTTCCAACATTGATATTGCCCAAAAGCTCAATCCTTCAACAACAGTGATCACCTTTGCCTCTGAAGAATCTTCAGAATTCTTTGCTTGTGATCCTCTCAACTTCTTCAAGGGATCTTCAGTGATCGTCAGCAGACTTGAATTACCAATTAAAATGGTATTGATATCAAAGCTTCCATTTTTCGTTTTAAATGAACTTGTTCATGCCGCCTTAGAGCCCTTCGGAAATGTAAAATGCATCGCTGATGATTTTACATTTCCGAAGCCCGGGATATCTGAAAATTCCTATCAGAATTTTCAGATATCCCGGGGTGAGAAACCATACGAACGGGTACAAGAGTGACTGAGGTGGAAGTAAAATAAATCTATAACTAACTTTCTTAAGATTGACAACTTTACAGCAACCATTTTTTACACAGGAATCACTAAAGTGTGTAAATGGTGCAAGCAACCATCACATTTCATCAAAGATTTGCTCAATTTTTTCCAGTCGCAAAAAACAACTCCCTGAACTTTCTGTTGTTATTAATCCACAGAACACATTTCCTTCTCAGAAAGAGACTCTTGATTCCACAGTTGAGACACCTCCAGTAAGTTCCCTCAGGATGGAACTTCAGTCTCAAACTGATCTACCATCTGAACTTTCTCAGTCTCAAGAATCTCAGATTAAGGACTCTAATTCCATTAAAAGAAAGCACACCTCTTCCTCGTCTGAATCAATTCATTCAGAATTGGAAGGAAGACAAGTGAATGCAATCAAAAAGCCTGCTAGAGTTGAATTTGACCCACCATTGATTTCTAAACTGAAATAATTTCTGCTTCATAAAAAAACTGATACTGTTACATTGTCTGAGAGTGACTCTGATAACTCTTTGGAAACTTTTGAGGATGGGATTGATCTTCTGAAGTTTATCGCTAACCCACAGCTGGCATCTTTTGAATGGGAAGTTCCAGCTAATTTTAAATGTCTTAAAAAAATTTCCAAAAATGGATTTGCTCTTCAAAAGTATGTGAAGACCTACTTGTGTGCATTGGAAAAAAGACCTCAGCAAAAAACATTTTCCGTGTGGGACTGTCTCCAGATTGTAGTACTTCTGTTGAAGCCTTCAAAGTAGTTTTATCAGTTCTTGTTTACTTTTGTTTATATTTCTTGTATTAACCCTAAATTAAGTTAATTTAGTGATATTTCACTGTGTTCTATTAGTAATGTACTTTACATAATCTTTTTCAATCATTTTTTAAATGATGTCCGAATTTGGAGGCTCTCAGCCAATACCAAAATTCCTCTCTTCTCATTGGCTAAGAGCGTTTCTGTCTGAATCCTGTCAAAATTTAATGCTTTCTTAGATTAGGCTTACAATTACTTTACTTCCTATTTCGGTTTTTCTTTTTTCCTCTCTCCGCGATATTTAAACAGTAAATGAGACATTCCTTTATTTATTTTTTCTCTCTCTTCAAATTTCATTTTTTCCTTTATTTTTTTGGAATTTTTGTTGATCGTGGATCGATATTCAGAAATGTGGCTCGTATGAATAATCCCCCCAGTTAGGGGAAGATTTACAGCAGAGCCAAGAAATGCTTCATGTTGATGATGATGATGGCTTTCGTGCATATTCCAGTGCACTTTAAAAATGAATTTGTGAACTTGGGCAGTTGTATATTGCATTCGCCATTTTGCGCAGTGTTAATAGAGAAAGGACATGGGAAGGTCTTCATTTTGTTTCATAATCAGAGATCGAAATTAATACATATAGAAAGAGGATTATTCTTTGCGTCCAGTTGCTGCTAAAATATCATTTGGACTTTGAGAGCTTCAACTCTTTTGAGAGCTTTAAAAAATTCTGATTCTAGATCTGTTGCTGAGAGAGAAATAATTGAGAGACTTAGAAAAAAAAAACATTTGCTACTGACAGGATACTGCATAGGATTGCACGTGTAAACAGAAAGCTGAATTGATCACAACTTTTGAAATAATGAACATTGGCATCAAAGGTAAATGTGTTCTTAAGAACTGTAAGAGGACGACTAGAAATTGGATTGCGGGGTTATAAAGTTCTCCAGCAAACTTTCCTGACAAAGTTTCATCGCAAGAGATATTTTCAATGGATAAAGATTTTGCCTTAATGAAAATCAGAGTAGTGTCTATTTTGGAAGACGGAAAGAGGAAACTTTTACCTTGAATTACTCGAATTATTTAATAACATTGGCAAGAATTAAGTCCTCAATTTCATCAGGAATTAAGTCCTCAATTTCATCAGGAATTAAGTCCTCAATACTTAACCAAAGTCATGGTGTGGTAATGCATACCTATTCAACCTGTTTATAGGGAACGGAGGTGATGTTACCCAGCGGAAAATCACGGGGAACAATATCCTAAGTGTATGGAGAGTGATATTTGAATCGTGGCAATGCTGTTGGAAAATGGCTCTAACAGAATAAGTATTAGATAGGTAGTATGAACTGGTCAGTGTACAGTCGGTCAATAAAGTATCCGAACGCTATGGTTGTATACAAAATTAAAAAAAAAACAATTAGCAACGATTTTTTTAGAAATTAGTGATCTGGCAATCTTCGTGTACAGTACACGAAGGTTGCCAGATCATTAATTTCTAAAAAAATCGTTGCCAGATATTTTTTTGAATTTTGTATGCAACCATAGCGTTCGGACACTTTTTTGAGCGACTGTACATACACAAGGTTTCTAAGTTTTCTTTCTAAAATATTTGTTTATTCACAAATTCAAATAAATCATTTTTATCTACAAATGCCCCGCAAAGCTAACAGCTTATCTGCAGGAGATTATAATACATTGGCATAATTCTATTTCAGTTGAAAATTTCAACATTAAATAATATGCTCTCTTTAATAAAATTTTTACTTCTTTTTATTTAGAATATTTTTAAATTTTTATTTATTTATTTATTTAGAATCATTTAGAATATTATAACTATTAGGATTTACATAATTTGTTAGTAGGTATCAATATTGAGTTGAGAGTGCAACAGTCATGCAGTCTGATGTTCCCATGATTCTACCCCAACTGTGCTTGCATTGAGGTTGTCTTCGCTAACGCCATTTCGCTCTAGGTGAGAAAGAAGACACCAATGGACTGGAGGTCACCGTCCATCAGATGTGATGTTCAACCGCAGCTCCCTTGCAGGAGAAATAGTCATGTGTATCCTGCGCACATTGAAATGATGCTGGACGTTCTTGACGGGTGTGGGTGTGGGGGAGGGAGGGCTACTATATATCGTAAAAGGTAGCTGTGTAGTGAATCTCCTTAACTATCTGGGGCGGGGGTGGCTCAGTCGGTAGCGCGCCAGGCTCGTAATCTGTAGTTCCCAGGTTCGAGTCCCAGTTGGGTCAGCGTTGAGATTTATCTCCGCAAAATTCCCCGCCCTGCCCACGGTCAGTAGGGGACACCGATGGGCTTGGAAAGGCCGCCGTCCGTCGGATGGGACGTTAAGCCGTGGCCCCGTGTGTGGGAGAGCCATACCCTGTGCACGTTAAAGAACACGCTGGATGGCCTTGACGGGAGGCTACCATCTGTCTCCCAACAGCTATTCCAGTGGGTCCCCTCCCCCAACCTTCTCTGAGCCTTCGGGGTTCATGTGACCTGGCCATTTAGCCCATGGTGTGCAAAAAAGTGCCGCTCAGAGGTAAAACAACCCAACCCAACCTTAACTATCTGTGAATATACGCTGAAAATACGAGTTCGGTCAAAACAGTTTTTGCTATCCTCGATTGAGAAATTAATCTTAAAAGTATAAACTTAGATTTATTCTAAGAGAAAAAGACAGATTTTCAAATTACGGAAAGAAGTATTAAAACTAATAATGGTTTCACTTTTAGGTATAATTTTGAAAAATAAAAGCAGTTTGTTGGTTTGAATTTTTTTTTATTATGATTTCGATTTTTATTTATTAGTTATATGTGATACAAAAGATCTTTAATTTAGCATGAGGAATCTAGTTATCTACCGCTTTACTAAAACCACCATTTTCCAGATGTTCTCTTTAACGAAATTAAAGAAGAAAAGGGAGGACGCCAAAAGAAAGAGCTTTTCGTGTTGATTAGGGCGAGGAGTTGACGCGTTGCGTTTAACCAGGAAGGTGTGAGGAGACTTGTCTGAAGTGAAGAAACTCTCCCTACTATGAATAATGCATGAGGTGCAAGAACTAACGTGATACTTGGGAAACAAGGTGATCGATTCTCATGGGAAAACTTCCAATCCGGCACGTCTTGCCTAATGCCAACTTTGTGTTTATTTTGCGGTGGAAAGTTCCTCCAGATTAATGCAGATTAAGGCATGGTCATGAGGGAATTTGCTCGAAATTGTAGAAAAAATATTTAAACCCCGTAATTAATGAATGATTACCACTTATTTTCTTTGTTTAAAACGTTCACATTTATCATATATGATCAAAATGCGAAGGAAAAGAAACAAACATAATTCCTATAAAATTGTTTTTAAAAGAAAGACTTCATATCGATCCAACATTAAGCTAAATTTTTCAGTTGCAATCTAATGTATAAAGAAGAAAGTTTGTGTGTTTGTCCGCTGATGAGCTCGATCCCCGTAAGAGCTAGATGTACCAAACTTTGCATGAACTTTCTCTTCTGTAACGGGTAGAGTATAAGCTATGTGTTACCCCGCTGGGGTGAACCAAAAAATGGTGGGAATCGATTTGGATTCCTCGAAATCCTCCACAGACTTTACTCTAGCAACTGTTGAAAATAAATCTTTCAATATTTGTTGCATTTAAAAGTACAAATGGTTCAGTTAAATTCTTTCTTTCGCGTCATAAAACCATTGCTTCAGAAATGATTAAATAAATTGACGCAAGATCTCGAATTTACAAGAGGGGAGGAACCTTTTCGTGTGGCAGTTCTAGAAACAAGAAGAAAGTGTTCTCGTGAATAAGATCTCGTGTATAAGAAGAATCGTGTGAATAAGATCTCGTGTATCTCGTGTATAAGAAGAAGGTGTTCTCGTGAGGGTTCCATGATGTGATGCTTGCTTACTTTCCGTTGCTCATTAAGTTTACAATTGTTAATTTCCAGTTGAGTATTTCAAATATTTGTATCTGATGTGTATCAGGCTCGGATTCTATCAAATGACGTCCATATATAATTGAAACGACAAAACTCTGCTTCTGAGATCCGCCTGGAGCTTCTGGCCACATATTGCCTCAAGAAACAAGGTATACCTATGCGCATATATATGAATATTTCGCAATAACTATTGGCGAACTTCTACTATAACTATCAACCATAGATGCCAATAACGGTAGAAACTAGTTCTCTCTTTTGGCCCCTTCCCCCCTTTAAATTCGCAATAACATTCACGATATGTCCGTTAACATTTCTGTACTCCTGGGACACATACATAGTAATATTCACCCCATCCAATATGTAAATTGAAAAATAATATTTTTATTAGCTCCTAGAAATCATAAAAGTATATTCTTTTCTGAAAAATATCGTTGCAGTTGCCAATACCTCAACCAATTATGCAATATTCTTGAAGTGCGTGGTCAGGCTTCTTTTTTTTCAAAATGCAAATCTCTTAACATGAATCATAAAACAATCATTAAAATTTTACCCTCTTTATTTTTAACAATGTTTCAAACATCCTTCTTACTGAAAAGCTATTATCTTCTCTACAGGTTAAGACAGAATACACGATAAGGAAATCGAACTGGGACTGGAATCCAGACCTCAGCGTTTGCAGTTTCACCACGAGGCTACGCGATACCACCGAAGCGACAATTCGCAGATGTTCAATGAAATACTTTACTTCTCCTCACAAAATGGATAAAGTTTCCCAAATGCTTTGTAAAATAACATAAAACATTTAAAGCAACTCTTATCTTTTGCAGTAATAAGAAATCTGTAGTTGATTGCATTAAAAAGAGTGTGGAATCAATTCCTCGCACATTCCCCATAACATGATTCCTTGGCCAAATATCAGAAAAGCGTTTTCACTGACACTTTTCAATTCAGGCCACGGTTAATGGGTTCAAAGCTGATTGATATCATTTCTGGTTCTCCAAAATATATATTTATTTTCCTGTAGAGTAGAAATTCATCACTAGAATAATGAACAGGGTACGTTTATCACACGAACATCAGTATGTGAGCACGAAATTAGTTACAGAAAAGGGTTGGGTTGTTTTATCACTGAGCGGCACTTTTCTGCACACCATGGGCTAAATGGCCAGGTCACATGGACCCGTAGGCTCAGAGAAGGTTGGGGGAGGGGACCCACTAGAACAGCTGTTGGGAGACAGATGGTAGCCTCCCGTCAAGGCCATCCAGCGTGTTCTTTAACGTGCACAGGGTATGGCTCTCCCGCACACGGGGCCACGACTTAACGTCCCATCCGACGGACGGCGGCCTTTCCAAGCCCATCGGTGTCCCCTACTGACCGTGGGCAGGGCGGGGAATTTTTGCGGAGATAATAATACGCTGACCCAGCTGGGACTCGAACCTGGGAACTACAGATTACGGGCCTGGTGCGCTACCGACTGAGCCAACCCGCCCCGTTACAGAAAAGACTCACACATAAGCAGAAATGCAATGGAGCAACAAATGGGTAACGGATTATTTTAAACAAAATTATTTCATAGCTCTTTACTTAATATTGCTTTACAACCTATTCCCTGATGCATCTGAGTTATTTCGGGTAACGAGGACACAAAAATTCTGATGTGCTTCAGTTAAAGTGGGCATTGCCTGTTTTTTCATTTCCAACCTACAATTTCCATTCCAAGTCCAAGTTTAATTGCCACATGCTAGTGGTTTTTATTTCCTCTGTCTGAGTCTGAGTATGCTCAATCTGAGGACATATTCAGACTCATTTAGCTAGTTTCAGCCCTTTTTTAAATAAAGTATGCCGCAATTATTTCAACATAACCTAAAGCAACAATGTTTCCCAGTATTATCAACATATTCAAAACAGTCTAGTTCGAAACAATGATAAATAAAATATATGCGCTTTCTTTTCATGCCAAAAGTATTTGAAAACTCAAAATAAATGTGATTTTTTTTGGTAGATATATGGAAGAAATGCCTCAGGGAAGGGATGCATGCTATTTGAAATTTTCTAACATTTTCTGGTAGTTTTCTGTGTAATGAACGTCTCACATAGTTTTGTATCTGATAATAGGTTTTACTAAATGTAGTTCACTCTAAAATATGCTGAAGTATTCTGGAAGAGAAAAAGGTAATAAAAAGAAAGCTGTAAGGTCTTCTAAAGGTACACACCTGAATTTATTAAATGCATAGGTATAAACACCTTTAGACACTATCCTAATTGGGTAAGATGGGTGTATGCTTAAAGGCGCCAGTCTCAATCGCTGATCCGAATGCTAACTATTAGGCGCATTTCTATTTTTAGATTTGATAATTTTCGTATCAGGAAACGCTGATTCATGTGTCGTCCAAAAGCATAGCAATTTGTTTTGAGCGTCATGTGTCAAATTTTTTACTGTACTGCCAAATAATATCCTCTTTTGGCTACAAAAGAGGATATTATTTTGTACAAGGTAGACTCATTTCGAATTTTAAATATTCCAACCTCTGTTTCTGCATTAAAATCGCGATCGACCACAAAGAACGAGTGATCGCCGGGTTGAACACCCTAGATCTAGAATATCCGTCATAGCCGTGCGAAGAAATGTTAGGTACAGTCGGTCAAAAAAGTATCTGAACACTACGGTACAGTTGATTACAGAATTCAAGAAAAAATATATATCTGGCAACTTTTTGTTTGTACGGATCAACGTTTGTTCGGATACTTTTTTGACCGACTGTACCAACCATTATGTAGACCAGGGGCGTTCAAACTAAATAAGTGGATGATCATTTTAAATAGCCGAAGTAATAGGAGGACACTCTTAAATAATGGACACGCTGGATGGCCTTGACGGAAGGCTACCATCTGTCTCCCAACAGCTGTTCCAGTGGATCCCCTCCCCCAACCTTCTCTGAGCCTTCGGGGTCCATGTGACCTGGCCATTTAGCCCATGGTGTGCAAAAAAGTGCCGCTCAGAACTAAAACAAACCAAACTTAAATAATGGAAGCGACTTAGTTGTAAAGCATATTTTATCTTACTTCCCGTTCAGCAAACCTTATATGGCCTTAACTGGCATAGTGGTTAGGCAGCTAGCGACTGTTCCAGCAAAGCAAACTCTGTGTGTTGTGTTAGCTTCTAACTGAAGCAGTGGTCAGCAGTGACTTAGGCCTTAGTAGGGCATGTCCTTGTATGAGGCCTGTAAAAGCTAGGAGTAGCTTCTAGGATTCTTCTCTGTCCTATATGTCGCAAATCAAAAAAAAAAAACACATCTCGTGAAACTCGATTAGCAAAATATCTGGTTCTTGCAAACCCCTTATGTAAAACAAATCAGGTGCTCTTCTTTAATTATCAATATGCCATCCCATTCTCTTTCGATGTTTTTCATCGTCGCATTTTATCGAGTGGATTTGTATGGGTTATCATATTCACAAAAAAATCTTTAAAATTATGATGTATTGCAAAGTGGCCTGATTTGCCACTTGCTACATTTCCTTCGCCTGTTTGTCATGTGATGAAACCATCGTTCCTCTCAGCTTTGTGTTACCTATTGTTGTCTCATTGCATTACTGAGTGTCACGATTTCTTGCATGTGTGTTGGTATGGTAGACATACCCTCTCCATTACATCATGCGATAAATTTGACATTTTGAGGAAAATGTATTAGCATTTTAGAGAACCGAAAATGGTGTCAATCAACATTGAGCCAGTTTTACTAGTTAAAATTTACTTTTTAAAAAATATTAAAATTATTTATATTGCTAATACTTTATTACTGGTAGCATTATGTGTCCATAGTGTGTATAATTCTGAAAGCACTAAGTTTCGGTTTCACTCCCCTCTTTCCTCTAAAAGTAAATGGGTTCACCCGTCTTTACCCAAAACCTTTAAAGGTTGGTCAATATGGATCTATATGTAAATTTGTTCATCTGAGTCCATCCGTTTTCCCCAAGTTCACGTCTGAAGTATGCCGGGTGTCTGAAAGAAACAAACAGACATTGTTCTAATAATAAATGATGTAGGGAGGGTGATACCAGAGACTACGAAAGAATCATAGTCACAACTTATGATATCAGCATAAAATCGCCTCTGGTGCTAATCACTTGGAACCAAATATCCGAAAGCCCAATGGAGCATCCTGACACCATAGAATTCTACAATGCTACTAAATTTGGTATAATGAACCAAATGGCTCCTAAATATTCTATGAGGATTGCATCCACCAGGTGGCCAGTATATATTTCTTACAATATAACTGACTTGGAAGCAATCAATGCTTGAGCCATCTATAAAGAGGTTAAAGGAAAGAGGACGTCTTGGAATGAGTTCATTCTCCAAATTTTCGAAGAACTAAGATCAAGCCTTAACTGGCCTAGTGGTTAGGCAGCTAGCGACTGTTCCAGCAAGGCAAACTTTGTGTGTTGTGTTAGCTCTAACTAAGGCAGTGGTCAGCAGTGACTTCGGTCTTAATAGGGCATGTCCTTGTATGAGAAGGCCTGTATTAAGCTAGGAGTAGCTTCCAGGATTCTTCTCTGTCCTATATGTCGCAAATCAAAAAAAAAGTTACATACACGAAGAAAATTTTCAGATATTACCCAGCCTCTTAAAGTAATGCGTGGCAAATGTCCGAACACGACAACCACTTGCACTGACTGACTGTCAAATGTTGAACGTTAGGTTAATCCTTTTCTTTTTCAGAGATCATACACAAGTGCTATGTATTGTCTAACGCCCGATTTTGCGAAGAGTTGCAATCTGTGATAATGTAATAGGTTTTAATGTCTAATTTTTGTTCTATGTCTAAGGTACAATTATTTCAAAATAGAAAATAAACTGAAAGTGGAATCCTTATTTTGTATCCCTACAGATGAATAAACATAAAGAAAAAGTTCGCAATTGATATCCATCTCTGAGAAGTATGCTAGATAGTTATTTAACGGCAGTGGTCAAAATGACTGCTTTCGGCTCTTTTAGATATACAGGTGGTCCTGTCCTTCTAATGTTAAATGTTCTAACATTCAAAAATGATTTAAAAACACTGCTGTAGTGAGTGCTCTTTACCAAACCTTTAACATCTGGGAAACATTAATATTTCCGACAATAAACTAAATTTTATATCCCTTCTATGTTATTGTTCCAAATTTTAAATGGATTGGCACTGAGCATGAGTATCAATAAGTATATTTTCAAACAAATTACAATACAATGCAAATTATTACAAAAATATGGATGAAATAACTTATAAACAAACTAACTACTATCATACATAAGTGAATAACCCTTTTTCTTCTGAGCATACAAGCTTTGTCTGTTCTACTAAAGTACCACCTTTTCACTTTGTCTGTCATATCTCTTGAAACCTTGGGGGCGGGGGTGGCTCAGTCGGTAGCGCGCCAGGCTCGTAATCTGTAGTTCCCAGGTTCGAGTCCCAGCTGGGTCAGCGTTGAGATTTATCTCCGCAAAATTCTCCGCCCTGCCCATGGTCAGTAGGGGACACCGATGGGCTTGGAAAGGCCGCCGTCCGTCGGATGGGACGCTAAGCCGTGGCCCCGTGTGCGGGAGAGCCATACCCTGTGCACGTTAAAGAACACACTGGATGGCCTTGACGGGAGGCTCAACAGCTGTTCCAGTGGGTCCCCTTCCCCCAACCTTCTCTGAGCCTTCGGGGTCCATGTGACCTGGCCATTTAGCCCATGGTGTGCAAAAAAGTGCCGTTCAGAGGTAAAACAACCCAACTCTTGAAACCTTCACTTCAGGCGTAAACAATCCTTCGTCTTTTTTTAGATCACTAAATTTATCTTACTAACAACACAAAACAACCACCCGCGCACACACCAATAAAGATACTTCTTGTTTTTACTTATCGCGCACTGACTCAGACTATCTGAACCTAGGGCGGGGATGGCTCAGTTGGTAATGCGCCAGGCTCGTAATCTGTAGTTCCCAGGTTCGAGTCCCAGCTGGGTCAGCGTTGAGATTTATCTCCGCAAAATTCCACGCCCTGCCCACGGTCAGTAGGGGACACCGATGGGCTTGGAAAGGCCGCCGTCCGTCGGATGGGACGTTAAGCCCTGGCCCCGTGTGCGGGAGAGACATACCCTGTGCACGTTAAAGAACACGCTGGATGGCCTTAACGGGGGACTACCATCTGTCTCCCAACAGCTGTTCCAGTGGGTCCCCTCCCCAAAACTTCTCTGAACTTTCGGGGTCCTTGTGACCTGGCCATTTAGACCATGGTGTGCAAAAAAGTGCCGCTCAGAGTTAAAACAACCCTAAAACAACCCAACTATCTGAACTTCCTTTTTGATCTGCACAACTCCAACCCTGAAATTCCATCACTCTCTTTTTCAGGTCGTTTTACATTCAAATTCGTTTGTTGTATAAATTTCACGCAGAAGTATATGAGAGCGTTCATGTCACGTTTTGTCATAAAGTCACTATAGCGCGTTCATCTGTAGTAACATTATTATCACTGTATCTTAACATGATTCCGTTATAATGGATGATTTCCGACACTCAAGTTTTTAGCATCACTGATATCTTTAAACAGAGCATGTTTTATAAACATGTGCTTGTTTCCAGTGTCACTCATTCATTCTTTCCTCCCTCCCACTTTTTTTGCGATCCGTCTTTATAATTTTAGCGAACCCCATTTTTCCCCACTACGTGTCTTGTATCTCCCAGAGGAATTCTTGTTAAGAAGACTCTTAATCTTCTACCTTTTCCTTGCATCCAAGAAAGTCATCTGTGTTGCGCTCACTGTTAATCAGGAGCGATCGTTTCCTGAAAGTGCCACTTACGCCAGCCTGCCTTCAAGCAAGATAATAGAAAGAGGAGCGACTTTAGACCCGAGGAGGTTCTTTTAAAGCTCTTGCACTACTGGTCGGACTTCATTAGCTTGCACGTGGTGTAGAAGAGCGGAAAGGAAAGACCGCGGGGGAAAAAAAGCTACCTCAGTACTGTGTTTGAAGTGCATTGTTTGCAGATAAAAATCGCATTTAGCATGGAAAATGAGCACCGAGATAATTAAATTTTTAACTGGAATAAAGTTTAAATTACAGATCCTCATACATTTTTCTACACTTTGTTTTCTCGCTACTAGGTCAAAAGAACAACGGTCACAAATTTTGTAAATGCAAGATTCGGTTGACTCAAGGTACAGTGTAAATTAAATGTTCCTTAAGCATTATTCTTTCGAACTTCACGTTCACTAAAAGCTCTTTCCGTTGTAGAGAAAAAAATTAATATTTCATGAGACGACAAAGCATGTGATTTAGAGTTGCATTAACATATGGTGTAGAAGAGTGTGTTAAGATACAGAATTTCATAAAATAGAGAAACTGAATTCGTTCTGGAAGAAAAGAATTTTGCACCTGACGCTAATTATCCCTGAAACCGCTACTTGAATTGCATGGGATTATGGCAGGGAAAGCTATTTGCTGTTGTCTTACTTGTCAGTATTCTACAATGCGAATTCTTAAATTCCTAAATGCATGATGACTTCTTTTCGTCAGGATTTATTTCTTTTTCGAGTTTCGCATATGCGAAATAAAATAATCAAAAATCACCAGGAGATAGATATGTAATAGTGCGAGGGTTATTCAAAAAATAATGTCTTGCAATTTTTTTTACTACTCAGTATTTATTTTACAGCATACACCGAAGAGCCAAAACATTATGACCAGCGCGTCTTTATGCAAATCGAAGCAACTGCAAGTAAACGACGGCACGTGCGAAGGTCATGAAACGGTATAAATAACATCTGATACTGAGGTCTGTTAATCAAAGTTATTCTTGTTCTTCAGATGGGAAAGGCAGAGGACTTAAGTGAGTTTGACAAAGGACAAATTATAATGGCCATACGACTGGCTCAGAGCATTTCCGAGACGGCAAGGCTTGTGGAGTGCTCACGGTCAGCCGTGGTTAGTGCCATCAAAAAGTGATCCGAGGAGGGAAAAGCTACGAAGCTGGCAAGGTGTGGACCAACCACAGCTCATCGATACTAGAGGTGAGCGAAGGCTATCCCGTATGGTACGATCCGTATTATATATTGCCGTATGGTACGATCCAACAGAAGGGATACTGTGGCGCAATTCTCCCCTTATTTTTAATGCTGGTGACGGGAGTAATGTGTAACAACACACAGTACATCGAACCCTGCTGAAAATGGGGCTACGTAGCCGCAGGCCACTCCAAGTGCCATGCCTAACATCGGTTCCCCATCGAAAGCGCCTACAATGGGCATGCGAGTATCAAAACTGGACGTTGAAAGATTGGAAGAAGGTCGTCTGGTTCGATGAATTTCATTTCTTGTTGCACCATGTGGAAGGTCGGGTACGTGTGCGTCGTTTTCCTGGGGAAGTGTTGGCACCAGGATGCACCATGGGACGAAAACAAGCCGGTGGAGGAAGTGTAATGCGTTGGACAATGTTCTGCTGGGAAACACTGGGTCCAGTCATTCATGTGCAGGAAACTATGACGTCTACCACCTACCTAAACATCATTGCAGACCATGTACGTCCTTTCATGACAACGGTATATCCCTCTAGCAGTGCCTTCTTTCAGCAGGATAATGCGCCATGCCACATTGCCTGGATTGTTCGAGAATGGTTCGCGGAACATGAGGAAGACTTCCAGATATTGCCCTGACCTCCAAATTCCCCAGACATCAATCAATCGAGCATCATGGTTTGTGTTGGAACAGCATATATAATCTGTGGTGGCTCAACCTCGTAGCTTACAATAGTTGAAGGATCTGCTGGTAATGTGTTGGTACCAGATATCACATAACTGCTTTAAAAATCTTGTAGCGTCCATGCCTCGCCAGATAAGAGCTGTTTCGGCGGCACGTGGAAGACCAACATCATATTAGACAGGTGTTCATAACGTTTTGGCTCTTCGGTGTATATACTTACAGAGTATATAAACAAATCATCTAGGAAAAATAATTATATTTTTCTTTGTGATCACCCAAAACTTCATTAAGCACAACTGTTTTGCAACACCTCACAACAAGGACATAGGGTTGGCGTAGTTGTTGCGCACCAGACTCGTAATCGACAGTTCCCAGGTTTGCGTTCCACCTGGGCTAGAGTTGAGATTTATCTCCGCAACCAATCCCCTAACCTCGATCAGTAGGGGACTTGGGAAAATCACCGTACATCCGATGGGACGTAAATCTATGGGTGGCCCCATGTGTGGAAGAGCCATACTCTGTGAATGTTAAAGAACAGGGTGAATGGCAATTACGGGAGAGATCCATCTATCTCCTAACAGGTGTGCAGTGGGTCCCCTTCCCCCAATCTTCTCTGAGCCTCAGAGTCCTTGTGACCTGGACATTTCAGCAATTGTGTGCAATAAAGTGAAATTCAAAAGTAAAACAACCCAACCCTCAGAATAAAAGTCTGTGTCCCTTCATGCTAGTGTAGTTCTGAAAGATCTGTTTTCCAGATGTATGTTTGGCCCATTGATCAACTGTGCTGAGGTCAACCTCATCGACGCTAAACACATCTACAGTCAGTAATAAATAATCACAGAATAAGTCCTGTAGACATGGAACTCATGAAATGAATGTCTACAGGACTTTTATCCTGTGATTATTTACTACTGATTTATTGATTTAACTTCCTGAGCGTGAGTGACAAATATTAATTCCATCTCTAATGAGGCAACAGAGTTGTCCACTTCCTGTATAGATGGCGCCACTAGTGCGAATCAATTAAATAAAATCCGGAAGGTTTATAAGGTCACATAAGCTGAGAATAGGTTAGCCATTGATGGTGTAGTGGTTAGCATAACAGGCATGTTTCCTGGAGACGTGGGTTCGATCCCACTCATGGCAAAACATCTACAGTCTTTTGTTGGTGTTTCGAACAGTCTCTTTCTCCCACACAAAAGTAGCGCGCCAGGCTCGTAATCTGTAGTTCCCAGGTTCGAGTCCCAGCTGGGTCAGCGTCGAGATTTATCTCCGCAAAATTCCCCGCCCTGCCCACGGTCAGTAGGGGACACCGATGGGCTTGGAAAGCCCGCCGTCCGTCGGATGGGACGTTAAGCCGTGGACCCGTGTGCGGGAGAGCCATACCCTGTGCACGTTAAAGAACACGCTGGATGGCCTTGACAGGAGGCTACCATCTGTCTCCCAACAGCTGTTCCAATGGGTCCCCTCCCCCAACCTTCTCTGAACCTTTGGGGTCCATGTGACCTGGCCATTTAGCCCATGGTGTGCAAAAAAGTGCCGCTCAGAGGTAAAACAACCCAAAAAATCCCACACAAAGAATTCCTTAAGAGCACATTGCTCCGACTGATGTCTTTATGGGTTTGTTTGTTTATTGTTTGATTCATGCTATAACAGCATCTCCTATTGGAAGACGATGCTATTATAATAAATGAGGTAGGATGTATTTATAAGCTATATAAGTAACGATGCTGTATAATAAATAAATTCTCATCTTTAAGTAAAATTTGATCATTACTTTTCTAGTGACCTTCATAGAGTATTAGACGATAGCTTCTAGCATACGTTCCTATTATGTATCCCATATAACTATGTAATAGCAATATATGTATATGCATTGATTATAGCTATGTAAGTCGTAGTAAGAGGGTGGCAGGTTTCAAAGTGGGGCAAAATAAGATGAACAATACATTATGGAACATTAAATACACAATGAAATGACATTATTATTAGTATAACTTCATACAGTCAATACTAATGTAATTCAGGAATTACTAACGATAACGAATGATGCATTTCAGCACATTAGTATTATATCATTAAGATTTGTCCCTAGATTATGTGAAGCACATCTAGGGCATTTCTTCTCAAGCTGTGAGCCGCCCAGAGAACACGTGAAGCTTAAGTCAGGGAGGGACAAGATCACAGAATCGACAGAAGTGTTCCCAACATCAATTTCAATTTCACCAGGATCATCTACATCGACATTATCTACGAAAGGTAAGAAACGTCATACCAAAAGGAAACACAGAGCATGAAGAAAACTTGAAAATATAATCCTGAGTTTTTAAAACAGAAGCTCTGAAAGTGCAGGTCGCGACTCTCTTGGGAGCGCGAGAAACTTGGAAAAATTTCGCAAAAACTTTCTCAAAGCTCTCAAGAGCTATACTTAAAATAATTAAATATTATCACACGAATGAAATAACTATCCATCTGTTGTTTGGCCCTTGTCTGTCGCCGACCTCACGAGAGAATTGCACCACCTTCGCCAGCCTTTTCCTCCGTTTCGTATTTACCAGAACTTTCTGGTCCTGAACCGTATACCGTCTGGAACATTCTATTTCAAGAATATTATTTCCTCAAGCTACTTTTAAGTTACTTTAGTCAACAATAAAGGGATGTGTATGACAAATTCCTGCAATAGTGAAAGGGGGCTGCGACCATAAAAGTTTGAGAACCACTGATCTAGGGGACGACCTGGGGTGTCACTCATCAAAATCGCATATGAACATATGAGAATGTCAACGTAATTAAATAAAGGCTACTCAGAGCAAAGAAAAACCTCATAATTCGGAAGATTTCTAAAAGTAATCAGATGCAGTAATATGAGTTGTTTGAATGACTGAGTAACGACACTATTCCAAACTGTGAATAATTTTGGAAATTTGCATGAGGAAATTGCCCTATTTCAAATAATGAATTTTTACAACTGACTTACTTTCGAAACCTGTGACTATATAACATCTCTCATCACTTCCTTCTATCCATTCAATCTTCCTTTCTAAGACTTCTCTTTCTGATCACTTCTTCTACATCATCATTCCATCTCATCCTCTCTTTCTTCCTCTTGCAGTGGATTACCATTTTCTTATTTTCTTTAGCTATCTTCCCTCATCATCCTATTCATATATCTATTACCTTTTTTTAAGTCCCTCGTTTATCATACCTTCTCCATCATCTTTCTCTCTTATTTTCCTCCTTTCTCATTTAACCCATTCTTGTATTCCGTTCACATCTTCTCCAGATGTCCATTTCGGCATCGTATCTAAGATGTTACGTTTCTTATCCACAAGTTAGAATATTCTCTGCAATTTTGTGAAAAAACTTATTCTTTCTTAATATACTTCTTACTCTCTTACTCTTTGTTGATATACTTCTATTTCATAAAACTGAATTTATAATTATTTTTTATTTCTTTTACTGTTCTCTGCTTTTGTTCTCCCTTCCTCTACGATGTACCAATTTCCTAGATGATAGTCCCCAAATATTCAAATGCGTTCAACTTTCTCACTATTTCTGAATCTATCTCAAGGTCTTCTCTCCTATTATCCTCTGCTCCCAGAGAGGTTTATTTTAAACTATTTCGTTCTCTATTTAACAATCTTCCTACTGTAATTATTTCATCATATATTATAAATCATCTTTATTCTGTGCAATTGATCATCTGCAAAAAATAAAGATGCCCCTTTTCATTTGGTATGCTCATTCTTTCACATTTTCTGTTTCAGTTCTTTCATACCCTTTGCAATATTGCTAAACACAAATGTTGACATCCCTTCTTTAATCTATTAGACGAGTTAAATTCCTTTTTTTATATGATAGACATTTTCCTGACACAAATGTTTTAGTCTTAATTAAATTCTTATTTCACTCTTACTTCTTCTAATACATTCAATAATACTTTCCAAGGAACACTATCATATCATTTTTTCTAACTCCAAGAAAAGTCATTTTTTTCAATCTCCTTTTAAGGAAAAACGAGCTAATGTTTTCACTCTGTCGTCTGTCTGCCTCATCTGTCGGCATTCGTTTTTTGGTTTTTAGAGATAAATTAAGAATTCTCTTTTGGGTTGGATAGGTATTGATCAAGTATTACGATTCGCACTTTCAGAATCTCCCAAAATGTTTAATTGCTCCCTCTGACGGTAAAATGTTTCGAAAAATCCCGAAATTTTAAACGAGTATGATCTATTTAAGCTGGAAATTTGATATTTTAATGGTGAGGGTGTGATGATTAAGAGGAACAATGGCAGCAACAATTTTTCGCTTCAACCCAGAGGAAGAGGTCGCGCCATTTTCAAGGGATTAAAGGAAAATTCTTTTCCTGTTGAATGAGTGCTAATGAAATGGTTTTTAAATCCTCCAAACGTCTTTATTTTACATCGTTTGAGGGCGCTAGATATAGTAAATGTAAAACATAAGTAATATTGAAAACGATATATTTATGCTAGGAATTTGAAATTCAGGTGATATAATGTGTTGGTCAAGAACAAAATCTCAGATAACGAAAACAAATTTGTCTATATATATAACTTTAAATTAATTAAGTGTTACCTATCGACTGATAGATCTTTATTTTTAAAAAGTTAGTGCTAAATTTTAAAATTTTAAACAATATTTGATATGGCGATAATAAATTAATTATTTTATTTCACATACACTAAATGATTTGCCCATTAATCTTAGCTAATGAGAAAACGCAACTGTTTTATTTTAAGTATCAATGTGGAATTCTTTTTTGCGTTGTATACTAATAATATATCACTATTTTTTTCCAATCGCCCATTAATACGAATTACTACTGTTAAAGGATGCAAAACTCAGAAATAAAAATTTCTTTTTCTTTGTAAATAATCATCCCATATTTACCAGGAGCGATATGTCATTCTTTTTTTTATTTCCACTAATTCTCTAATTTCTTCTTCACCATAAGTTTCCACTCTCTATGTTCCTCCGCTAATTATACTCGGTATCTATCTTATCTCTGATTATCCTTGTTGCACTTTTCCTAATAATACCATTTTGTACAAACTCCAATTTTAATTCCCTCGGCGAGAAAAGCGACACCGATGTGCTTAGAAAGGTCGCCATCCGTCAGCTGGGACAGGAAGCCCTCAACCTTCTTGAAGCGAGAATCATACCCTATACGGGTTAAAGAAAACGCTGAATTAATATAAATGGGAGCATTCCATCTGTTTCCTGAAAACTGTCCGGTGTATTCCCTTCCCCAACCTATTTTGGGTCTGTGGGATCATTATAACGTGGCCATTAAACCCAATATGTGCAGAAAAAGGGTCTCTACAGCAAAATATTTCTCTACAGTTCTTTTTGTACTCTTTATCTCTTTTTTTGTGTGTGCAGCTGTCGATGTTATCTTTTGCAATATCTTCTAATGCCCACTTCCATTAATTGCTACATTTACGATTTTCCTCCGCATTCCAATGATTCCATCCCTACCCCATCCCACTCCTCAATCCTGAAATTATTTTCAGCTTTTATAATTGCCTTTGCGTCTTCTTCTGTCTCAACATCCCGCTTTGATCTCTTATTATTAATAATTTTTCTTCTGCAAATGTTTTCCCTTTTCCTTTAACAAATCCTCGAAATACATTGTCCAGTCCTTTAAACTTATCATTTGATATGTTCCTCCTTTATTAGATTTCCTCAATCTCCCCAGGACTCTCTATATGCTCCTACTGTTTGTCCAAAACCTATTTTACTCTCTATCACTTCGCATTTCTTGTTCCGATCGTCATTCCTTGCCATAGTTACTTCAGCCTTCATTTCTTTACTTCCTTCCTTAGTCCTTCTGCATATAATCTTGTTGCTTTTTTGTTTTGTTTTGTTTTTCATTAGTCTTTTCTCATGTTTTCTTCTTTATTTGGAACTTTTCCGTAATCTCTTCATTACATCAGAAATTTTACTTTCCTTTTTGAATCATCTCTACCAGAGCCTCTTTTGCTGTTTCGTGAATGCAATATTGAAAACGTTGGTTATTTTTCCTTTGTAGTTCGGTCTCCACGCGATTTAATCTTCCAATCTCTCCCTAAATAATCTTTGAGCACTATTCTGCTTCAAAAGTGCAATTTGTATCTCGGTACTTTAATTTCTTTTCTCCTGCCTTCTTGCTTTGTAAATCATATTTGCTCCAGAGGAAAGCTACTTTCACTTCTAAAACCTGTGTTGCTCAGATTCCTATTCAATTCCCCGACACACTCCTCCAGCTACCAATATACACCTACAATATCTCTCAATTTGAAGTATAGCATTGGATCGACTACGCAAGTTGTAATTAATAATTTGCTTCATGTTTTCATTTTATTACTCTACATAACGTTCAAGCTTAAAGTGTACAAACCATGGAACAAAATGTTTTCACGAAAAAGAATCCATAATATGAAAACCTATAAAAATCCTTTGGCTACTTTTGACATTTTATTATTATACGCGCATAAACAGGGAAAGGCACACGCTCCCTCCTCCCTCCAGAAATTCTAAGACGAAAACTCATTTGTTATTTATTACATATAATAATAATATTAATAATAAGTTTAATGAATTTCAGATTTTTGACATAACAACTTCAGAACTGCAAAAGACAGCACTACTTGGAACTTCATACATCTTACGACGATACCTAGCTGATACCTATGTCTCAGGCTGAAACTTGTATCAACTCAAACCGCCAGACAATAATTTTTTGTTTCTTTTTGTGTCATTGACTGTGTTTTGAATATTTCGATCATGTGAATAATAATAATTACAACAGAAAATAATGAATATTGCTCCTATATCATTGTTTTTAGTACAGTCGCTCAAAAAAGTATCCGAACACTGTGGTTGATTACAGAATTCAGAAAAAATATCTGGCAACGATTTTTTTAGAAATTAGTGATCTGTCAACCTTCGTGTCACGTGACACGAAGGTTGCCAGATCACTAATTTCTAAATCAACCACAGTGTTCTGTGGTTGATTTAGTAATTTAGTAAAGAATTCTGTAATCAACCACAGTGTTCGGATACTTTTTTGACCGACTGTACCATGTATTTTATTTTGACCGCCCTCAGTCTTACCCCCCCCCCCCCGGCGGAAAATAATTTCTTGTTACGTCTCTTTTCTGGTCTACGTGCTTAACCACATTAGCTGCTATTGAAATACATTTCTTGTGTAGCCTGCACAATGCACATTTCTCGGATTAGAACACTGAAAGCAATCTACGGAGAAATAAGGAATCTAAATTCATGCCAAAGTACATTCTCTGCGGTACGCTCAAAGATGAAAGAACGATTTACCCTATCATCATTTTTGAGTGCATTTGATTGAAGAGGAAAGAAACCTAAGTTCGAGTCCCACACCAAAATATTTTAAGTATATTAATATTGCCTTTCATATGAAGTTTATCTTCCCTCATAAATCTTCTCTTTTGGCAAGATTTATAAATCGACCTGGTTTTATGATTATTACATCTGTAGTAATTTTATTATTGTTAAAAAAATTACTTCCAAAATTTTTTTTGATTTACAAAATCAGAGCTTAAAAGCCCCAGTATCTGTTAAACTGTTAATTGTTTGATTATTTATGCTTTAAAGTATTTATTTAAATTCATTTAAATGCATGCAAATTAATAAAAGAAATCACAAATCAGAATAGCGTTTTGTTGGAAAGTCCTGTTTCAAAAGTGGATAAAATTCCCACGCAAAAGCTAGACTAAATGCCAGTCTTGAAAAATACCAGTTCCTGAGCATACCCGTCATGTGCACTTACCTGGATGACTCTTAAGGATTGAGTCTCCAAATGCAGTCAAAGACGACTTATTGAAACTGAACCTATGGTGTAAGGACACTAGATGTAAGTAAGCAATAGTGTGAAGTGTAAGCAATTGAGGATGATTATTCGGCGTCCGGTAGCTCAGAGATCAGAATACCTGATATGTTATCAGGAGGTTGTAGGATCGGATCCTGCCCGGCTAAAGGCAATTTTTCCTCCATACTTTTGCTGTTATATCAATAAATGCAGCCAAAGATTGTCTATATATGTCAATACTCAGTAAACGCTGATGAGTCGTGGGTCTAATTAATAACCCTTGCAGAAGCATTTCAATGTTGAATGGTTTCTTATAACAGATTCCCAAGAGTATATTAATGTCTGCTGTCTTACTGCTCTCTGCACCTAAAGCTCTATCACTAACCCTAAAGTGTACAAGCTGTTCTTGTTTGGACGGATTTTGAATTCAATACACCTTCGTATATGAGCTCTTACAGCTCACACAAAGGATTATCAGACTAACTAAATGCTTTTCACTGCCAATAATTTCATATTATGAGATAATGCATTATTTGCGAACGATGATCTTCAAAATGGTTTCTGCTGAACTTCCAATATAAAGTACCCTGCAAACAATATCCTTCCCCACACATCGATTTCACATTGACATTACTGCAGCCCACCTCAATAGCGTGTCTGTTCCCCTTTGATCGCTATGCGACACTCTGCTCTCCTGGGTAGACTTTACGCCACTGCATCTGGTCTGCCATTCCTCCGAATCCGAACTTTTCCTGCAGAATATTGACCACTTCAGCTATTGATGTGGAACGTGTTGGTCTGGCCTTCAACCAACGTTCTAATTTATCTAGTAGGTGTTCGAAGTTCAAAACGGGGCTCTGCGACGGCCACCACAACTTTGTGCATTCATGTTCATGAGCTATTGTCTAACATCATCTGTAGTATTGCATAGGACTGAACAAGTATGGGTCTATACGTAAGGTCTGCCACATCATAAACAGAATGGATTTTTCCAAAATGTTAAAGTAGGATTCGACGATCATAGTTCGCGGCACAACCGCCAAAGATCCTAGGTCATACCATGAAAAGCAGCTCCATACTATTACACTGTTTATTATGAAAACAGGGGTCTCTGGATACATTTTAGAGGGTAGTGTGTAAGGGGAGAGGGATTATTGGCTTAATCAGTGTAGCCACGAAATTGTTACCTACTATTTCCAGTTCAAATCACCACTATGCTACTCTTAGATTTTCTTCGGTAATCCCCACTCTGCCCTCGATAACAAAGAGAAAAAAGTTTGGCATTTACTTTCTGTTGAATGGGACATTAAGTTATATTCCCGTATGTATTATAAGGAAAAGTTCAATGGCCTTGATGAGAGTCTTCCATCCATCTGCTGTCTATAGTGTCTCCTAGCGTTCTACGTCAATTCATTGCAGTCAGTTCATTGCACGTCAATTCATCGCGGTCAATTCATCTCAGAGTCAGTTCATCGCGGAGTAAATTCATCTCAGAGTCAATTCATCGCAAAGTCAATTTATCGCAGAGTCAATTCATCACAGCGTCAATTCATCGCAACGGCATTTTATCGAAGCATCAGTTCATCGCAGTGATAGAGATAGAACTTTATTGGCTTTCTACAACTGTGCTTAAATGAACTGTTTGTAGACAATTATTTGATTTTGTCTCAGAGGTAAAACAATACGTTATAAGAATTTCCTTCACAAATGAATTGAAACTTAAATAACAAGTATTGTTTCAAACCATTTAATAAATTATGCATTTTAAAAGTTTGAACAATGACTGTTTCAACATTTGACAATTATGAATGATTTTTACGAAAGAAAGTTTATTGCTAAATATTTCGCCTTTTGTAAATCTTTAATTACTGAATGAAAATTGTTGAGAATCGATATATAAATAAATTTCATTATGACATTTATTTTATCTTCAGTCACATTTTTACAATAAATGCATATTTTAAAAGTTATAGAGCTTCGATATTAGATCCCATTGATGTAACATGAATTTTCGAATAATTTTTGCCTAGAACTTACCAAAACAAAAATTTCTCTCTTCTCAAAGGCAATCTAACATCGAAGTTCTATAACTTATAAAATATACATTTATTGTAAAAATGTGACTAAAGATAAAATAAATATCACAATGAGATTTATTTTTATCTCGATTCTAACACATATCGATATTCGAAACAGTTCATTTGAGCACAGTTGTAGGAAGGCAATAAAATTCTATCTCTATCACTGCGATGAATTGACGATGCGATGAATTAACGTGCGATGAATTGACGATGTGATGAATTGACGATGAGATGAATTAACGTGCGATGAATTGACGATGTGATGAATTGACAATGCGATGAATTAACGTGCGATGAATTGACGATGCGATGAATTAACGTGCGATGAATTGACGATGTGATGAATTGACGATGCGATGAATTAACGTGCGATGAATTGACGATGCGATGAATTAACGTGCGATGAATTGACGATGTGATGAATTGACGATGCGATGAATTAACGTGCGATGAATTGACGATGTGATGAATTGACGATGAGATGAATTAACGTGCGATGAATTGACGATGTGATGAATTGACAATGCGATGAATTAACGTGCGATGAATTGACGATGCGATGAATTAACGTGCGTTGAATTGACGATGTGATGAATTGACGATGCGATGAATTAACGTGCGATGAATTGACGACGCGATGAATTAACGTGCGATGAATTGACGATGTGATGAATTGACGATGCGATGAATTAACGTGCGATGAATTGACGATGCGATGAATTAACGTGCGATGAATTGACGATGCGACGAATTAACGTGCGATGAATTGACGATGTGATGAATTGACAATGCGATGAATTAACGTGCGATGAATTGACGATGTGATGAAT
This sequence comes from Ryuthela nishihirai, assembly GCA_038380435.1. Classification (NCBI taxonomy): domain Eukaryota; kingdom Metazoa; phylum Arthropoda; class Arachnida; order Araneae; family Heptathelidae; genus Ryuthela; species Ryuthela nishihirai. The sequence continues at coordinate 14,522,350 of JAWZYU010000001.1, read as the reverse complement.
TGACGATGCGATGAATTAACGTGCGATGAATTGACGATGCGATGAATTAACGTGCGATGAATTGACGATGCATGAACTGACGTGCGATGAATTGACGGGACACCATCTCCTAGCAGCTGTTCATTCTGAGCCCTTGGCCATTGTTCCATAAAGTATTCTCGAAACTAACAGGATTAAGGGAAAATTATCAGCTTCGATTGGCTACTTGCTATTCCAAGGTTCTCGAAGGTAAACTAAGGTACCATTAAATAAACGTTTATTTTTTTACTATTATCTGTTACTTTAAATTTTTATATTACATCCACAGACAAATTAGTTACTATAGTTGTTTCTTTTTTAAAGTGTGTCAGTTTTTCATTATAGGGCTTTTCTTTTAAACCTGTATCATAACTTGGTATTTTTTTAATTTCGCAGTTGTTATAGAACAAAATAAAATTTTATTCTTTTTCTCTTAACTACTAATTTGTTAAACGAAAAAATAATGCAGACGCTCAAAATAACGTAAAGTGTGAAAAAGTAATTCCAAGCATCGTTTGCCATTTAAAGAAATGCGGAAAATAAATATAATCTAAAAATTCATTTAAGTAAAACCGTTAAAATATGAAAGTAAAAAAGTAATGAAAATAAAGGAAGAATATTAGAGAGAAAATCATTTTATCCTGAGTCACATTCGAATCATCTGCAATTTCGAGGAAATGGCTTCGGAGTTTCCAGCCAATTCCAATTACTAAAACTATCTGGAGAAGAAACAATTTCTTCTGCTTCCACACACAATTTCTCTTCTTGCTCTCTTTAAAACGAATTTGCTGAATCGACTTGTGATTTCTCATACAAAATCATCATCTCTATTTTTTTCACCCAAGATTGATTCATTGTTCTTTATCATTCCATTAACTGTGACAGTGACAGTGGCATTTGAAGAATCCCTTTCCTATAGCGTTAATTATCCTCCACTCCAGCAAAGAACTCTAATCCACTTGCACCGGGTTCTGCGGCTCTTCATAACAAAAGCAATTTCTTCACTTTTTAGAGCACTGTTGTAAGAAAAAAACACCGTAAAAAAACAAATCTCGAAGTGCACAGTTACATATAGAAAAAAAAAATCGAAATTCCTTCTTAATTGCTTGCACAAACTGTTACCATTGTGCTTCTCATAATTCTTTCCTTTCAAATCATAATTATTTCCTCTGTGGTCAGTGCTTTGAGGAAAAAAACACTTTCCTTCCCCCTGACCCGGTTTATCTCTAATTTGACATTTCTATAACCGACGCGCTTCGAATTATAATTAGCGGAAGCTGCCCAACGTTGAAAAAGGATGTATGCATTTAAAAAAAAAAACCTAGGGTAATCCTATAAGCACCACACAGATGAAAGGTTATATTAAAAAAAAATATATTTTTACAGAAATCACTGCTAGTGAAAAATCAGTATTTTTCAATAATTACAGCTATTTAACACGTCAAGAGAAATAATAATTATTTTTTGGGAGGTGGGGGTGGAGTTTATACATTAGATAATGCATGAATATTTTCTTGTGCTTCTTTTTACCTTAGTTTATAATACTATACTTCTATTTATATACACAGAAGAGCGGGGATGCCTCAGTCGGTAACGCGACAGGCTCCTAATCTGTAGTACCCATGATCGAGTTCCTGCTCCGCCAACGTCGAGATTTATCCTTTCAAAACTTCCTGCCCTTGGTTATTACCCCGCAACTTTTCCTCTTCAAGGCATGCGATATGAAATACAATTATATTCCGCGATTATCCAAAAAAATTATCCATACATAGTTATAACATATCTAGAACTACATATCTATACTTGTCGATCTGACTTCAAACAAAAATTTACTTTAAAACAGATACTTCTGAAAGAGTGGCTCAGAAGATTCGAGTTCGAACCAGTTTAGTTTAGTTTACACTTCACAAAAATTGGGAGTTCCTTGCACAGACTTTCCCATAGAATTTATGTTTTCCTTTTTTTTTTTTGAAAATTCTTGATGTTCAGTATTTTTTTTTCCTCTTAGATTTTAAGAGATTTTTTTTTTGTTTCGTCTTCCTCCTAAACTTTAGGATTTAATTCTTTTGTTTATTTTGTTTTTGTTTATTTAATTTTGATTTATGTCTTTTTTTTTTGGTATAAATATATATATTTTTTTATTATTATTTTTTTTGGCTTTCTTTAATTTTTTTTTATAACCCTTTTTTTTGTTATTTTGTTAATTTTTTTTTTCTCTTTTTTTTTTTGTTTTTTAGAATTTTTTTTATTTTATTTTTTTTTTCTTTTTAATTTTTTTTTTTATTTTTTTATTTTTTTTTTTTAAGATTTTTTTTTAATTATTTTTTTTTCTTATTTTTATTAATGAAAAAAAAAAATTTTTTTTTCTTTTTTTCTTTTTTTTTTATATTACGTTTTTTTTTGTTGTTGTTCTGTGTTACAATTTATTCCATATCTCTGTTTCTTTGATGAATTCCAATAGGAAGGCAAATATTTTTGTTTGAATTGAGATTGTAGGGTGATTTAAAATTAAGTTCAGAGTAAATTCGTTAATATTTATGTTTCTAAGTTTTTCAAAGAATTTTTCTCGTTGTGAGTCATATTGTGCACAATTTAATATAAGGTGTGAGGAATTTTCAGTAATATTGCATTTTGTACATTTGGGTGAGGTACTTAATTTGAGTAAGAATTTTGATTTATTTAAAAGAATTGTATCTGTTCTTAGCCGAAATATGATTTTGGATTCATGTCTGGAAAATGGTAATTGTAGGAAGGTATTAATTTTGTTGGAAAGTTCAAATCTGAAATTTGGTTTGAAGATAGAGTGAAATTGAACATGTTTTTCTAAAATTTTGAATTCTAATTGTTTTATTTCTTTTTTAACATGTATATAAAAATTGTGTGTTGGCGAGATGTTATCATAATCATGTGCTGATTTTGCTATGTTATCTACATATTCATTTTCTTTAAATCCAGAGTGTCCTGGTATCCAACAAAGTTGAATATGGTTATTTTTTTCATTTAGGTTTTCATTATAAAGTTTTAGTAGAGGATTTAATAATAGACAAATGCAAATTTGGTTTAAACAATAATAAAAAAGATTTAAATTTATTTAAATTTTCAAATCGACATAATTCCTCCACCAACTTATAAAGGTGGATAAATTCACATTAAAATACGTTATCATATTTCCAATCCACTCGAATAAATTCAATATTATAAAGTGACAGTCAAAATATTAAAGAAGAGTGAGAACAATCAGATTAATATGAATTAAAACGATTATACCCTGATTTAAGATATATCCAGAACGAAAACGGAGTTCCGCTGGACTACAGTTGTGCACTCGGAAAAAATAAACAATTATTTCGAAGACAGGAGACCGAACACGGGTCCTGTTAACACCATCACCCCGCACAGAATCCCTTCACAGGCTGAAGCGAGGCAATAACTCAGGCAACCACGGGAATCCTCCAACACTAGGGGCCAATCAGATGCCATTCCCTGGCAAACACAACGTCCGCAGTTATTACACAAGTGGGACGGAGTCTTGTTGCCAGATCCCAAAAGTAAAAATAAAATGAAATTACAAATACCGCAATAGGTCCGCGACCTATCAGTCAGTAGAGAATACCTATGTGCTTGGAAAGGCCGCTGTCCATCGGATGAGAAGTTAAGCCATGGCACCGTCCGTGTACGCGAAAGCTATATCCTGTGCACGCTAAAGAACAGCTGAATGGCCTTGACCGGAGGCTACCATCTATCTCCCAACAGCTATTCCAGTGGTTTTCCTCCCCACAACTTTCCCCCAGCCTTCGAGTCCTTGTAACTTGTCTATTGTGTGCGAAAAAGTGTCGCTAAGAGGTAAAACATCGCAACCTTCTTCAGACGAGAGAGCCTTGGAGTTGGGGCCCGTACCTAATGTCATCGAAATGCATTTTATAATTCCACCGGCGAACGTGATTTTTACTTAACACGGAGTTTCAAAGAATGCATCTACGCGTTAAAAGGGAGTCACTTGTATATGTGGGTCGCATGACCTAATGAAAAAAAATAAATTTTTCACGAATTTTTATCTTCAAAATCCTTACACTTTGTAATATCATAGTTTTAACGGTAATATCCATTTCGCATGTAATAGTCATCATCAAAAAATATGTAATAAATGAAGAAATAAAAAAACATGTAAACTGTGTCACGAGAGACAAGATGGCTGTGTGTAAAAACATGGTAAGTTGTTAATACTAAATAAAGGAATTTATTTTATTAGATCGATTCGTCTTTTAATAATTTATTACTCCATATTATCTGCAAAGTTTTGCAAAAAAATTATTACACAAAATAGAATATTAGGTAAAATATTATATAATAAAAACTATAAGAGTGTTTTGCAATTTACGCATCATTTAGTTTTGTTTAACATATGATCTCACAGTGACATGTATATTTGAGGCTACCTAGTCCAGAGACCTGGACCAGGACCAAATAGCACCGATGACCCCCCCCCCACACACACACACACTTCCTCTATCCGTTCCTATATACAGGGTGATTCTGTTAAGCGTGTACAAACTTCTGGGAGGGGTAGGTTGCACAAAGACGAATCGGAATCATACAGCAATGCAGGGTCTGTAACGGCATCTTCACGCGGTAGATGGCGTTGTTCGACGCGATAGATGACATTGTATGGCCGCGGGACTGCACAACGTCCTCGCAGGTAACCGTCATTCGTGAACCGCCCGCAGATGTAGTAGGATGGCCGATTACACAAACGCGAAGTTGGCCGATATGCATCTCGCATACGGGGCTGCGGACTACAACGGGCGAGCCGCTGTGCGCGTGTACCAGGAACGGTACCCGATGATGCGTACTGCCAACCACCAGATGTTTGCACGGCTGCATCAGAGGTTATGTGACACTGGTTCCTTCCAGAGATCTGCCAGGAGTTGGGAACGATGGGCACGGACCCCTGACATGGAGGAGAATGTGCTACGTCATACAGAAGACACTCCAAGTGCCAGTACTCGAGCAATCGCCCACCTGGTCGGTCTTTCCCAATCCACTGTACGGAGGATTATGCATGATAACCAATTGCATCCATATCATGTGCAACGGGTCCAGACACTGAAGTCTGAGGATTACCCACAGTGCATTGCATTTGAGCAACGGTACCTGCAGAAGAGTGCGGCAGAACCCCAATTTCCTGCTTCTATGCTGTTCACAGACGAGGCATGCTTTACACGGGAAGGTAGCCTCAATGCACATAACGCGCATGCATGGGCGGTGGAGAACCCCCATGCTACACGAACACACGCAGCACAAAACCGTTTTGTTGCAAATGTTTGGTCCGGCATTGTCGGGGACCTCTTAATAGGCCCATACCTCATGCCTTTCGTGTGGATGGAAGGAGTTACCGGATATCTCTGGAGGACGTCTTGCCAGAACTTTTGGATGAACAACAGGTCCCTCAGTCGCTGCGCCGTGCAATGTGGTTCCAGCACGATGGGGCCATTTCAGCCATGAGGTTCATCAACACTTAAACATGACATTTGGACAACAGTGAATCGGGCGTGGTGGTCCCATTCATTGGCCTGCAAGATCGCAGGACCATGATTACTTCTTCTGGGGTTACAAGGACTGGTGTTCACACCCCCGTTGAAAGTGCTGAGGATCTTGTCGCACGCATCTCCGTAGCTGCCTCGGAAGTCCGAGACACGCCAGGAATCTTCCAGGATGTACGTGATTCCATGCGTCGACGATGTCAGGCCTGTGTACAGCTCGTGGTCGCAACTTCGAACACGTTCTCTGACCTCTGTGCATTTCGCAAATGTACATATTGTGATTAATAAAAAGCATTTTGTTCACTTACGTGCTGCTCTTTCATTCACGTCCTCTCTGTACACTAGCACATGTTGATGCCGTTACCGACCCTGCATTGCTATATGATTCCGATTCGTCTTTGTGCAACTTACTCCTCCCAGAAGTTTGTACACACTTAACTGAATCACCCTGTATATATACGAATAGTAGCAAGGGCTACAATTTACAATTTCGTCTTTGCATTCTGCTACAATTTGTGTCCAGGTTACAAGGACTGATTCATTATACTTTGTCATTCCATTAACTGTGACAATAGCAGTTGCATTTGAGGTCAATTTAGGCCGGGTGGTTAATATGCCATATACGGAATTTAAAAATAATTTTGGTGATCAATCTTAATTTAAAAATCTTCCCGAAATACACGTTATATGGGGTTATATGGGGTACACGTTATATAACATCCTTCTTTGTTGTAAAGTTTATTATTTGAAACCTATTGATGTTTATCTGAAGCCACTATCTTCGCTATTGTATTCTGCTCATACTCTGTATAGGGGAAAAATTGTCTTGAGCCGAGTGGGTTCCGAAACCACGACCTCCTGATAGCATGTCACCCGTCTCAAAACAATATTTCCCCTATACCCAGTATAAGCAGAATACAAGAGCGAAGAGAATGACATCAGATAAACCTAATGATCGCTATGAATACAAAGGAAGAAGCTCATTTATGCTATCTTAGTATAACAGGTCTTTATAAACCTTTTTCTTGTAACTGCAGCTATTTTATAATATCGAGGTTGGTTTGAATGATTCAAGATGCAGTTGGTATTCTACACACACAATCTTCTAACAATAATATTATTTCTATGAATAAGTATATCTATGTACAGTATAATCGTTGCATATGTTGCTCAGTTTGAAAGGTAAAATTAACTCTAGAAAATATATTGTTCATGAGTTGCTGAAGTTCATACAAATCGTTCAGTATAATCGTATTTCAGCAGTATATCATTTCAGAATTTTTGATAGTGTGGTATATTTTACTTATAGTTACTTTTTCGATTTCTCGACTTGCAATTTCAGATAATATAGCTGAGAGAAGCGATCTAGCTGGGACACTATTCTTGCTGATAGATGTTTTTTCCATCTAGCTGGGACACAGCATACTTGTTGATAGATGATTTTTACAATGAAAATTTTATTATCCATTAGGAATCTTAGTGTATTAATAATATCTTTTATCATTGAGGAATATCTTTAATCCGTTCTAATTATTTTTGCATTAATTGTAGCACTTGAGGTATTCGAAGGTTAGGATATATCAGAACTGTATCAAAGGAAGCTATGCGTACATTTTCAGTAAATATTATGATGTTAAGACAAAATAATTTTAAGATTAAATGACATCTTTAGGATTAATCGAAAAAAATTCCACATTGGAGTAAGTAAATATCTTCACTGTATTTTGTCATGACTCTGTAAAAAATGACTGCTGGTGAATTTTGTATGTACAGTCAAAGTAAATCCTTGTTAATCTGGATGAATTGGGGGAAGGAAGGGTACGGATTAGTGAATATCCCAGATGAATCAATAATCTGGATTAGTGAAACAAAATATGGCCCCAAAAGACGAAATGCTTTAAACACCAATAAATGGAAAATCTATAGTGATGAAAAACCTTCCTGTGATCATGTGCCTTCCAAGTTACAACACATTTTGAGGGTGCAAGTAAGAAATCTAATGAGTTAATTAGTTTTTATTCCACTTTTTACAGCAATATCACAATAACACTTGTAAATGATCGCTGAAAACAATTTTTTAAGTCTACATCAGAACATGTGTTCGAAATGGCTTCCATGAGGTCAAAACACGCCTTACGATGTCTTCTCATCGACAGTCGAACGTGTATTGATACTCAGGGAGTCCATTTCGAACACATGCTCTGATGATTTCGAATTTTGACAACCATCCACGATCCATTTGCAGAGAACTTATGTATTAGGAATCGGGGTAGCGTAAGCATCAACCTTAAAGTGACCCTTGAAAAGAAATGATCTTTATCCATGAAAAGAAATTATCGTTAAAATATCGTTATCCCGAATCAAATCGGGATAACGTGTAGGCCATGCAGTTGGTCAACTTCTGCCAATCCAATGGACAGGATACGTACGATTGAGATGTTCTCGAGCAGTAAGGCTGAAATATGCTGGAGTTCCATTATGCCACATGCGGCGGCATGTTGCTAATGAAATGTCTTCCAGTAATGTAGATAATTCCGTCTCCAAGTAATGCATATATTGCTGGCAGGAAAAATTTCACCAATCAGGTAGTCATCAATGATAACAGTCCAAACTTTCACATTAAATCTGAGACATGGTGGTTACACGACGATTTTCGGTGAACGTTATGAAAATTCACAATGCCAACTCTTGTGAATTGCGATTCATTGATGAAAAGCAGACAATGGAGAAAACCAGGTACAATACACTGATGCAGAAGTCATTGCGAAAACACTACCCATGGATGAAAATCAGCTAGTGAGAAAACCTGTAACCGTTGCATTCTCCGTAGAATTGAATATGAACCACCTACTTCAACTGCCGTTAGTCCCGTGCTAGTCCTGGGATCCCCCGCGACCATGTCCTGCACTTGTTCCTCTAAAGCAGGTTTACGCGCGCGTATGCTCAGCTCTCAATCTGCAGTAACAGGATCCTGCCGCTCGAAAACGCCGATGGGTAGATATCAATGTCGTTGCGGGAATGCTATCCTATAGAGACGCTCAGCTTCAATGCAGTTTTCGTTGGTTCGTCTCGAAATGAAATGAATGTCTGCCATTTCAGTGTTGGGGAAGTCATTATTTATGGCGAAGATCACAAATAACACGTGGACTGGTAATAACAATAAGACTACTGATTCGCTTACACTTTTTCTTAATCATCCCGAGAAAAATAAACGTTTTGGGGGGCCTTATATTTTGTTTTCACTTAATATGTTGGCCTTGTAATTTGATTTAGTTATTTATTTGCTCGCATTGGCTGTACAAGTTTTTCCTCTCTTCTTTCAGTCTCCCGTTGTCGAAACAACTGCCGACTCATTTCATGTAGTCGGCATTGTGCCTCAGCCAGGAGTGGCGAGATTTTGTATAACATTTGAATATATTTATTATGCCGTGAGTCAGGCAAATTTGCCTAGCATCGTACAGTCGCTCAAAAAAGTATCCGAACACTACGGTTGATTACAAAATTAAAAAAAATCTGGCAACGATTTTTTTAGAAATTAGTGATCTGGCAACCTTCGTGTCACGTGACACGAAGGTTGCCAGATCACTAATTTCTAAAAAAATCGTTGCCAGATATTTTTTTTAATTTTGTAATCAACCGTAGTGTTCGGATACTTTTTTGAGCGACTGTACCTTTTGACACGCTTCCTTATTTGCACTCTTAAAATGTGGTATAACTGGGAAGGGAAGGGTTCCTGGTCCAATGTTCATAGGAACTTTTTCATCACTTTGCGCGGTAGAACACGTTCCCAAAGTTTGGCCAGACCTTCAGGAAACCCTCTGTATATTTCGAATGTGTTCTCGATTTAATAAATTAAATCCAAACTGCAATTCCATTCCAGTTCCTAAATCCTTTAATTTTTTACTCTAATGTAATCTGCTTTCTGTTGGACTGTGATTGACTTGATAAAAGGGAATGGTTTAGTTCTCAGAAATAACAAACAGCTTTGAAGTAGAATCGATGTTATATAAGGAAATTTGATTTTCAAACATTAAAAATCAAAATTACGTTCCTCAACTCCCAAGTGATAAAACACCACGTTTCAATATTGCAACTATAGAAGCGGAATTAACATATTTAGAAAGATATACACCAAAAGTTTGTCGTCGAAATCTCGGATATAGTTAAAACTAATTATCCTACATGGAAAAGGAATTTAAAATTTTGTGAAATATCAAATGGGAAATCATAATCTGCAACAGTCTTAAAAGAACATTTGTAGTAATAGGTAGACGGAAACTACATCCAAAGATCAACACTCTCCTCTAGTAGAAGATTAAATGTTTGTGGGTTTTCAGCCGTTGCTAATACCGCGTGGGATCTCCACTGAATTTCGCAAGGCCGTTGTTCAAGTTTACCGCAAGCGTATATTGCTACGCATGTCCCCAAGCACCTCGGCTTCTGGATCCTGTTTACTTCCTCAGCTAACGTAAATATCACTTGAGAGCATCTAATTAACAACTGGCTCCTCCTACTCGCCCCACGCCTGGTAACGATACTAATAACTCATTCTGAATACGGGGCATTCATCTTGCGAGCACGAAGGGAGACGAAAACCTGGTGTCGAGGATGCGCGAAACAGGAGCAGTGAATAAGCAGATGACAGCTTCGGAAGCTGAAAAAGAAAATCTCTAATTTCGAGATTACACTTTGGGAAGATTCTTTTAGACTTCACTGGAGTGTCTCTACAGGTAGCTGGGAATGCAATGCGGAGACTCTGAGACTGCACAGCTGACGCTTCATCATTCTCATGAATCATGCGTTGATTCACAAGTGATTCATGTCTCCAACTGTTGTTCGAGTTGGCAAATGCTAGATTTTATATTCTTTGGATTCGGGTTGTTACAACTGAGCTGCACTTTTATGTACACAATGGACTAAATGGTCAGGTCACAAGGACCCTGAAGGGTGAGAGAAGGTTGGAGAAAGGGACCACTGGACATCTTTTAGAAGAGATTTAGAAGTTGCGGTTAAGACTATATAGCATATTCTTCAACGTGCATAGGGTAGGGCTCTCTCGTACATCGTCCATTGGATGAACGGCAGCCTTTCCGAGCCCATTGGTGTCCCCTTTCTGACCGAGAGCAGGGTGAAGGTTCATTGGAGATAAATGTCCCATTCGGGACTCGAACGTGAGAATTGCAGATTACGAACCTGTCGAACTACCGGCTGATCTGACTTTCCCATATTTTTTGGAGGAACATAAAGCTAATTATAGATTTTACTAGTTAGGGTATCATTACTGCAGAAAAAAGGGGAAGGCACTTTGAATTACGCCAATGACATTAGAAGGTATTTGCTTCGTAATAGAAATCAAATTCACAAGATATAATTTTACACATGTACATGTTACGGCTAATATCGCCTATTAGACGCAAAGAGTTGCTAATATCGCATTTAAGTAGCTATGGAGTATATTTCTGCTAAAAATAAGTGTAAGATTGGATTTTTCTCTAAGCTGTTAATTAGTTCAATGTCTTAAAACAGTTGCATCACTAGGATTATGATATTGGTAAAGTTTATTCCCATTATTCATATTTAAGAGCAATATCTAAGGACCATAGATAATATCATGCTTATTTTCACCTTGGGATTACTTTCAGCAAACAGCCGGATTAAGTCCTCATTAGCAGCTTAAAAGACGACGCTCTAATGCTTTAAGCGCCTTTCGGACTTTAGCCAATTTCTCCAGTTAATGTTGGCATGATCCGGATATCGGGCGTTAGCCGAAACATATACACTCTAATTATTTGTAATTAGGTAAAAGTTTAGAAAGTTTTGAAAAGTTGTAGTTGCCCGTTATTTTCAGCAATTTGTAAATGATACTCACTAAAAAGTTCTGATTTAACCCTAATATGAGCAAATAAAAGTTGTCAAAAAAGCGAAATGCGCAAATGTAAATATGTTTTGTGCCGCATATGTAAATTGTCAAAAGAGAGAACTTACTTCTATAATTTGCATGGGCGTTTTAGGCATTAAGAGCCAAAACTTTTGTTCAATTTCCTAGTTATAATTTGCAGTATCAAATCCTTATGTAACATGGTTTGGATTACCTCTAAACGGCATTTTTTGACATACATTGCATTAAATGCCCCAAGAATTCAGAGGGGACGTATTGGATATCTCGCTCCCGGGAACCTTTAGTCGCTTCCCCTTTACCTTTACTCGTTAAGACGTTGTAGCGTGTTCTCTAACATGCATAGGATACGGTCTCTCCTGCATGCAGAACTACTACTTAATGTATTATCCAATGGACGGCAGCCACTCCAGACATTTTCTTTTGATTATTCTCCTTCATCCTTTTCCCAGACTAGTGAGAACGGCATTGTACCCTAATGATAGGTTTAAGTAATCGTTATCTGGAATTTAATATAGAAATAGGTGTAACATAGGAATTTTTTCATAAATTCGTTTTTCTGCTTTAAAACCATGCCACTTCAATCGAACTTTTTCAGTTTCTGTAAGATTAATTTCCATGTTTCAACTATTCGAAAACTGTTGTAAAAGGTACAATATACCCTCTTTATAATAAAACTATGGCGATCAAATGTTAAGCTTTCTTTCGTGGATTGGGTGAAATTGTACTTTGGAATGCATTTTTAGGAATTGCTTTTATAAGCGAATATCAATACCACTTACCATTATCCTTAACTGGCATAGTGGTTAGGCAGCTAGCGACTGTTCCAGCAAGGCAAACTTTGTGTGTTGTGTTAGCTCTAACTAAGGCAGTGGTCAGCAGTGACTTCGGTCTTAGTAGGGCATGTCCTTGTATGAGGAGGCCTGTATTAAGCTAGGAGTAGCTTCTAGGATTCTTCTCTGTCCTATATGTCGCAAAAAAAAACGTTTTACGCGTATATTTCTGCCGCACATTTTTTTTTATTGCCAATTTAGAAACTTTCTGTCTTTTTCTTTTCACTTTATGTTGTTGTACAAGGCACCGGATTTTTTGCCGAAATTGGTAGTACAGTCGCTCAAAAAAATATCCGAACACTATAGTTGATTACAGAATTCAGAAAAAATATCTGGCAATGATTTTTTTAGAAATTAGTGATCTGGCAGCCTTCGTGCTTTTTCTAAAAAAGTCGTTGCCAGATATTTTTTCTGAATTCTGTAATCAACCATAGTGTTCGGATATTTTTTTCAGCGACTGTAGTAGTAGTGTCGGCAATACGAAACATTGAACAATGGTAATATGAAAACTCATTAAACTTCACTTTGGATTACATTTTTGCACTTGTATTTGAATATGGGAATTTACGTCTGATGTCTGAGAATTCACTACACTTAACTGAAATTCATACTGTAGATGTTGTTTAATGAAATCTTAACTTTTTAGATTGAAATTGTCTATTGAAATCAAAATTGGAAAGAGAAACATACTCTGATTATCATAATCGCATTTCCCGTTAATCGAATCAGAATGTCTTGAGATGGAATTGCAAGAATACACTACGTTCCATGTCTCTCCTTCGAATATTGGGTTGTTTTACTTTTGTACCGTACACAATGGGCTAAATGGCTAGGTTACAAGAGCCCCAAGGGATCAGAGAAGTTTTGGAAAGGACACCCACCGGACAGGCATTAGGAGAGAAATGGAAACCTTCCGTCAAGATCATTCAGCGTGGTTTTTAACGTGCACAGAGTATGGATCTGATTGATACACGGAGCCACGGATTTACCTTCCATCCGACGGATGGTGGATTTTTCCAAGCCCATATCGGTATCCTTTATTTTACCGAGGGAAAAACGAGGTTAGCGAAGTCGTCTTCGAGGAAGAAAAGGCTCAATTTTCACCCAGATAAATGAAACAGCATCTAAAGGCCTGAGAATAAACTCGAGATATAAAGCCCCTCGCCCATACACACACACACACAGATACACACTCCTACAAACGCATATTTTCTGTGGAAAATTACTTTTGTTATGATCATGGAACTTTCTTAGCTATAATCCTGGAATCCAAAAACTAAAACACAATCACTACATCAGTCAAACAGAGTGTGGCGAGAGAATCTCGGAGCTCTCCCTCAAAAATAAAGTGTTTAATTTTCTTTTTTTTTTAAAAATAATGAAATGAGAGAATGAAGTAACTAAATATACAATACTGCGTGTAATTAAATGATCATCGAAAGATTATAATAAGCGGTTGATCCAAAGGCAAATAAAAAGCAATGAAAAAAAAACTATACTGACACAATAGAAAACACAGTTTTTAGGGGGTTTTCGAAAAAAATCGAAAAAATTCGTCATTTTTGTAAAAAAAGTGTGAAATGGTAAATTTCAAATTTAATCTTAATATATTTCCGTGTACCAATCCTCTGCGATGATGCATAGAACCAGCCAGACCTAGCACCTAATGTCCGACCCCGCCTTCTCGTGGTGCAGACCGTTAGTACCTTTCAAAAGTTTAAAAGTTTTTTAGTTTCTTTTCCCTCTTGTGGAAGTGAACGGAAGGGGAGGGCTGCCAGATTAGTGTGGCCTACTGATCTGGACAACTATGGCTACTTTTCTTTTTTTTCTACCCTGCTGAGGAGTGGTCAACCACACAGGGTCCTGGTGCTGACCATATAAACCCACTGGACTGGACAGATATATGGCTCTGAGCTTGATTATGGATCCTGATTTTGCTGCACAGGTGGGCTTCTGTGGAGGGAAAATCTTCCGCTGTGTTTTCTGTTTGTTTGTGGGTTGACAGCCCCAAGTGAATAGATTCACAGGATATGTTTATCACCTGGCGGATAATCCTGAGCAGAGGTCATCGCAGGCACCTGAACTCTTTGCTTCTATTGGCATCGTCAAATTCTACATCGGAGGAAGTCTTCCAGTGTAGATGGCTTCAGCCTTTAGTGGTGGGGGAACGGGTCTTTGCCCCATGTCTGCGATTAGAAGGCTGTTTGATATTGTCGGCATTCTCTCTCTCAATAAACATAGTTTCTTTAAACATCCCACTAACCATTTTCTCTCCATAGGTAGTTGGAATGTGAGGACTCTGCACAGAGCATTTTCTATTGATGTCCTCACACAAGAATTCCACCATTATAATTTAGATATTCTCGGCTTGCAAGAGAACAGATAAAGGTCAGATTCTTAAAAATAATCTTAAATTTCTCTTTTCAGGGAGGGACGACAATAAGCATCACCAAGGCGTGGGTCTGCTTCTCAGCAGACACGCTAGTGATGCTCTTCTAGGATATGAGTGCATTAATGAAAGGTTTCTTACAGCGAAATTTCAGAGAAGCGTTAAAGACTTGAATGTTATGTGCTGTTATGCCTCCACTGAGGATGCCGATGAGAAGGATTGGTTTTATGGACAATTTCAGGATATTTTGAATTCTGTCAAGAAAGGAGATATTACCCTTGTTCTAGGTGACTTCAATGCCAAAGCTGGTACAGACTCTGCCTTTTGGGGAGGAGTGATAGGCCCTTTTGGTATTGGTAGCTGCAATGGCAATTGACAACGTCTCCTACATGTAGGTAAACTCAATGGATTCAGAATAACTAACACTTATTACAAACACCGCGACATACATAAGTACACATGGGTTTCACCCGAAGGGCTGTATAAGAATATGATTGATTATATATTAATTAACAGCAAATGGGCTAGTTCTGTTAGGAATACCAGGTCATATAGGGGAGCTGAAATTGAATCTGACCATTACCTTGTAAAACGTGTCTTGCAACTTAAACTTAAAAAGTGTTGTGCTAGGTTTAAAAAAATTACTTTTAATACTGAAACTCTGAAAGACCCAGTTATATCCAAAGCTTACCATGATAGGTTGCTTAGTCATTGTGACAGTCATGGTATGCTTACTACTGAAGTTGAGGAAGAATTGGATCATTTTAAACAGGCTTTTTGGACACTAACAGTACTCTTTAAGAAAAATGGAGCAGAACAGGCAGAATTATCTGAGTGATAAGGCACTTGAGCTTATTTCGGAAAGAAAGAACTGCAGGAATGTCCTTAATCAATATCCTACTAGTCCTAATTACAGAGAACTTAATAAACGTGTAAAAGATCAGTTAGCTGCTGATAAGAATTTTTGGCGTGATGGTTTGGCTGACAAAGCCGAGGAAGCAGTTAGACAGCACAACAGTAGAGAGCTGTACCAGATAGTTAATGTTTTGTGTGGTAGAAAACGGACAGGTATACAGGGATTGAAGGATAAACAAGGTAAGGTTATAGAAGGTGAGGATTCTGTCTTGGCTAGGTGGGCTGAGCATTTCAGTGATGTTCTAAACAATGTGGTTAGTTCTACCCCCATTGTTTCCAATGATGATAGATGCATTGATGGCTTTAATGTTGGCCCTATAACACAATCTGAAGTTACTTGACTGTTTCTAAACTTAAACTTCATAAATCCCCAGGGGTGGATGAAATTGCTACAGAAATGCTTAGAGCTGGGAATGTTTAAGTTACCATTTGGATGACTGAAATTCTGAATATCTTTTATGATAAAGGCATGGTTCGTAAGGATTGTACCAGAGCTATTGTTATACCTATTTAAAAAAGGTGATCGCAGTTCTTGTGGATAACTATAGGGTATCAGCCTACTTTCTTTTCCAGGTAAAGTTCTTTCCATGATTGTGCTTAATAGAATTAAGAATCTGGTTGACAGTCTATTGCGTGATGAGCAATGTGGATTCAGAAGTGGTAGGGTATGTGTGGATCAGATATTTTTACATAGGCAGATTCTTGAGAAATTTTTAGTTTCAGAAACCTTTGGTTGCTAGCTTTGTTGATTTCAAAAAGGCTTTCGACTCTTTTGATCGTCATAAATTGTGGTTGATTGCGAGATCATATGGTATACCTGACAAGTTAGTTAACATAATGAAAGCTCTCTATAATAACACTGAATCGTGTGTGAGAGTTGGTAAGGCTTGAAGCAATTGGTTTAGCATTACTTCTGGTGTTCACAAGGGTGCATTTTGTCTCCTTTTCTCTTTAGCTTGGTTATTGATTATGTTATGCAAATTTCACTTCAAGGGAAAGATTTTGGCCTTAAATGGACTGGAGATACGAACATTTCTGATTTAGATTATGCTGATGATTTAGTCATTTTGGCAAATGATGTTGATGAGATGAACTCTTTCATTCGAGCTCTTGATGAAACTGGTAGTAGAGTAGGTTTGGTTATAAACAGAGAGAAAACTAAAGTGATGGAAATTGGTCAGGCAGGCTATTCTATTAATAATTCTATTAATGGTTGCAGTCTTGAGCAGGTGTCACAGTTTAATTATCTTGGGAGCTATGTAACAGATACTGGTGATACGTGGCATGAGATTAACAGACGAATAGAGATTGCTGCCGGGACTTTTAAGAATCTATGGAGATTGTGGAGAAATAGGCGTATACACCTAAAGACTAAAATTAGGCTGTATAATAGTTTGGTTCTTTCTAGGGTTAGTTATGTTAGTGAAACTTGGATGCTTTGTAAACATTATAACAGGAAACTAGATGCTTTTGATTCTAGATGCTTACGCAGTATCTTGGGCATTAGGTGGTTCAAGTTTGTAACTAATGATGAGGTTATTCAAAGGAGTCAGCAACCTCCTTTAAGCATCATATTGTGCAGAGAGGGACTCCGTTGGTTTGGCCATGTTGCCCGTATGAATAATTATAGATTGACGAATAGGGTTATGAAGAGTGTGCCTAAAGACCTCAGAAAGAAGGGGAGACCTAGGATGCGGTGGGCAGACAATGTCAAACAGGACCTTGTTAGAATTGGTGTGAAGTGGCCAGATGCAGTAGATGTAGCTCAGGATAGACTTGCTCGGAGAACTAAATTGCACTGTCTGGTTGGACCTCCGTAGCCCATGGCTGCATGATGATGATAATGATGATCTATCATGTTATTAGAAATGCATTTTTTTTAATACAAACAATTATCGATTCTGGAGGTTCCTGTTATTGTCGTCCGTTAATGAAGCATTTATAGACTCGCACCATTCCCCTTCGGCATCGATGCCCAGCCCATCACTGTCCGCTTTTTCCCCGACAGCGGGGTGAGGGTTAGCGGAGATTATTCTCGCACTGTCACAGTTAGGGCTCAAACCTGCGTCAGGCGCGCTACTGTCTAATTTTACACTCATTATGTCAACAGTGCAAACAGCACCTACTAACGAAAAACTAGAGCTCAGGAACTATAAAGCAATCAGAAACGTGAATACCCTGATAACATAAATAGAAACCGAGATTCAGTTAAAATATTTTTAGAAATTAGTGATCTGGCAACCTTCTTGTCACGTGACAAGAAGGTTGCCAGATCACTAATTTCTAAAAAAATCAATGCCAGATATTTTTTCTGAATTTTGCAATCAACCATAGTGTTCGGATACTTTTTTGAGCTACTGTACCTGTTGATATCTACCCATCTGCAGACATTTAATTTTTTAAGAGACAAATGAAATATTATTTTTTAGTCTCTCATATTAATTCCTCACTAATTTGAATTTCCATTGTTAGAGGTGGGAAAAGGTGGAAAATGGCAAAACGAATTTATTTTGAACCAAAGTTTATTTATTCCCTCGAGGCTATTGATCTTTTTAATTAACTTTGATCCATGCTCATCTATCCACCTCTGTACTAGGATCCTTTGCAAAAATACTCGTCTATTTTTATTTGCCTTAAATCGCACTTTTCTTTCTCGTAAAGGGAAAAATACGAGTATGTATTTCTAAGTACATACTCGTATAACACTATATAAGTATACATACTCGAATAATAAAACTATGTTTTCTTTCTCGAAAGAGAAAAATACGAGTATGTATGTTTTCGTTTCACCGTATCATTTTTCTGCTAAAACTTAAAGAGGGAAGGAGGTTGATAAGATCTCATAACTGCCTTGAAATTCTGCCTCTACATCATTCCATTAATTCCAGATTCAGCAATAGAATTCCTGCCAAATATATCAATTGCAAAGAGGATTTCCGTTGCCATGGTAATATCTGGCCATCTATTTATTAGCACAATAGGGAATACGGATGTTCAACAGGCCCAAACTTTCCTGGTAGATTGTGTTGAGTGATAGACGATGGTAGATAAATTAATTTGTTTGTGTTTGGTTCAATATACTAAACGCAGCTCACTCGAAGTAGAACGAAAACTACATCCAGTTACAAAAATGATATGATTGTTTTTCTCCACATGCATGTATGCATGGGGAGAATGGGGGTGGCTCAGTCGGTAGCGATCCAGGCTCGTAATCTGCAGTTCTCAGGTTCGAATACCACCTGGGCCAGCGATAAATGAGATTTATCTCCGCAAAACTCTCCGTCTTGCCTTCAGTCAATAGGGCTAGGAAAGGCCATCCTCCAACGGATGGAGCGTTAAGTCGCGGTACTTGTGCGGGAGAGACATACCCTGTGCACGTTAAAGAACACGTTGGATAGCCTTGAGGGGAGACCTATTATGCCACAATCTGCACGGATTCATAAATATCAAAGCAGTAATGATAATTTTCCTATTAATCTTATGTCCCACATTATCGGTATCTATCATGTAACTCCTGATATAATTAAATTGGGAAACTTCCTCAAAGTCATGGTCATTTAAAAGAACTGGAAGCACTATCTGCCTGACCAATTTTCGTCACTTCAGTTTAAATGAGAAATAAATCAAAAATAAATATCCCATCGAGCAGCTGCTTGCCACAGAAGTCTGACAGCGGCCTGTCAGTTTATATGCCATAGAGATCTGTGAGGAAGGCGAGACCTCAGCAGAAAGACAACACAAACATCCATGCCTTATCAGGGGCCCGAACCCAGATCCCTTTCATCAACCTCATTTGGCAAATGGGCCAAATCTCCAGAATAATCTAAGTCAGATATTTTTGGATCTCTAGATCACCTAATACTTCAGTCTTTCCGTTGCAAGTTCTCATAACATAACTAAAAGCCAAACTCAAAAGATATGTTATTGCATCCTTCTCGAACTCCAATAATGCTAGCCCATTCACTGCACGTTTTACCAACGCTCACATATGACTCAGCGTTATATTCAATCTTTGTACTAATTATTAATTGAATTATATCAAATTTCCGTCAATGTGGTCTCTAGAAGCTTCCTCTGAGTTACCAGCCGAATTATCGAGCTAAAAATTCTTATAGGTTTTT
Source organism: Ryuthela nishihirai (assembly GCA_038380435.1). Taxonomy (NCBI): domain Eukaryota; kingdom Metazoa; phylum Arthropoda; class Arachnida; order Araneae; family Heptathelidae; genus Ryuthela; species Ryuthela nishihirai. The sequence continues at coordinate 14,502,638 of JAWZYU010000001.1, read as the reverse complement.
AATTGGTCATTTTAAACTTTATTATATTTACACGTTTAAGTTCTCCTTAATGCTATTCGTAAAACCAGTAGTGTGTTAATTCAATTTAACTACTAACATTAGCACTGAAATAACTGTGACCCTTGCTCCATCTTACCAAGAACAGTACAGTCGCTCAAAAAAGTATCCGAACACTATGGTTGATTACAAAATTCAGAAAAAATATCTGGCAACGATTTTTTAGAAATTAGTGATCTGGCAACCTTCGTGTCACGTGACACGAAGATTGCCAGAATTCTCAATAATTCCCAAGCTAAATTTTACATCAGGTTATTTGTTGTGCTATAGACTTTGTAGTATGCAAAAATTAGGTGCGCTAACCCTGATAGAGTATGTCATGAAGATATATGTCATAGATCATAAGAAATGAATCATGGAAGCATTGGTAACTAAGGGCAGATTTATTTGATTATGACATGATAGTGGAAATACCTGCATCAACCAAAGATTATTGCAGCAGCGTGAGAGACTTACCAGCCTATATTAAAGCAAAAAAAAATATTAGCGAATGTTGAAAGCAGAATCTAGAAGGAAATGTGTGTCAAATGACAGCTTGTGACGCGAATAGTGTCATAGGCTATAAAAAATTGACCCCCCCCATCTTCATCCCCTAAAAAACGGGAAATGTGAAAGTCGTTCTACTACATCACTGAATGCGACGGCCTACGGATACGAGTTAGGTATCAAATGAAAGCTTATACAATGACCATCGTAAACTATTTCGAATTTTGCCCCACAATTTCGCCTTGATAAAGTGGGGGGGGGGGCGGATTTTCGCGGGTTAAACTTTAACGAGTCATATCTAAAATTAAAGCTTGTGACACCTCCAATCTCATGGTCTAATCCAAACACTCCAAAAGGGAGAAACAATGTACTCTAAAAATGTTTATGAGTCATATCTCAAATGAAACTTTTTGAAGGTAGGTGTTTTTAGTGAGAGAACAATATAAATAAATTAAAAATATAAAAAATACCTATCTTCCTATAGGGCCTAAAAATTAGTTAAAGTATAAAATGTAAACTAAAAAAAGAAAATGAACCTAAAGAAAGTAGAAAATGAACCTAAAGTATATCGGTGGTGCAATCAGGCAATGAGTTCGTATTCACTTCAAAGGAAGATAGGGCGCCGGCAATCTTTTTGTGTAGGTAAATCGGCGCCCTATCTTCCTTTGAAGTGAATATGAACTCAGTGACTGATTGCACGATCGATAATGCTTTAGGTTTATTTTCTATTCTCTAGGCCTTGTAGGAAGTTGGTATTTTTTTAAATTTTTATTTTATTTATATTTTCATCCCTGCCGAGAAGAGTCCAACTTCACAGAGTCTCGATACTCACAGAGTCCCAGACTGATTTCGATTTTCAAACCCCCACTTATTGCACTGGTGGGCTTCTGCTGAAGGAGAATCTACCGCTATGCTTTTTCTACTTGTTTGTAGTTGTCACCCCAACTGAATAGATATACAGGATACGTTATATCAGAGGGCAGATGATCCTGATAAGGAGCCATCGCTGATACCTGAAGTCTTGAAACCAGTTCTTGAATCGCAGATTCTAAACTGGGGTGATTTGCCTCAGATGGATTAGTTGTTTTACCTCTGAGAGGAACTTTTTTGTACACAATGGCCAGGCACAAATGGTCAGGTCACTAGGACTACGAGGGTTCAGAGAAAGTTGGGAAGATGGAACCCACTGGTCAGTTGTTAGGAGACAGATGGTAACCTCCCGTCAAGGCTATCCAGCGTGTTCTTTAACGTGATCAATCAATCAATCAATAAATAAAATTATTTCATCGTCATATACAATTTATAACATAGAAAAATATGAGTGAACCCATAAACCACATGGTTTGTTTGGGCCACTAGAGGAAATTAATGCAAAAATCCATAACGACTTACTTATGCAAAGATCACAAACAATAAGCGTCATTTTTCCGATATATGCACATAAATGTTTACTTTACACTTGATTATTTAACATAGGTGCAACATCTTCCAAAGAAAAGAGAAAAGTAATGGTTTTCCCGCACACGGAACCACAGTTTAACGTTCCATCTGTCGAACGGCGGATCGGCGTCCTCTACTCGCCGACGGCAGGGAGGATAATTTTACAGGGTTAATTCTCAATCGTAGCCCAGGTAGCACTGCAAATTATTGCAGATTATTAACCTGGCCCGCTACCAACTTGACCCCTCCCCCAAGGTGCCTCAGATGCCGGCTTTACTGGTGCTGGAAAGAGCCTGATAGATTTTGATGGCAAAGAATTCCATGGGCTGTTTCAAATACTCACAGAGTATAATGCTTCTTTCGTTTTGAGAATGGATGTAGATGGGGATGTGTGAATCGGTGTTTAACATTGTTGGCCATATCTCTTTCACTGAACCTACATTGTTTGAAAACCATACTAACCAATTTCTTCCTGCAGCTAACTGGAATGTGGGGACTTAAACAGGGACGATTCTCTTTAAGTCCTCACCCAAGGTTGAATTATTTCCCTCCTGAGCATCAGTTATCTGTACATAATGGACTAAATGGCCAAATCGAAATGAGCCCAGAGAAGGCTGGGGGAAAAATCCTCTTGATAGTCTCCCATCAAGGCCACCCAGCGAGTTCTTTAATGTGCGCGTACAAGTTGCAATATTTCAATGTCCCCATTCAACGGAGGCAGCCTTTCATAGTCCATCTATGTTCCTTTTATCTTCGACGCACAGTGTTGCGATACGGGAATATAAGCTGACAAATTGAAATTTCGGTACAAATTGGCCGATTGTGATGAAATTTTGAATAATGATTGTTTCTGTAATGTCTGTAACATATTGGAAAATTGCGGGAATGTGTTCGATATTTGTCAAATTATTAACATTTGAATTTCGAATTCTGTTCAATAGAAAGAATTAAGAGAATTTGCCTAAACTATACACTGAAACGGAAATAAAGATATTCTTTAATTTGGGATATTAACTGCAGGTTATAATAAGTCCATATCATATTTGAAATGATGGGAATATATCCTCTCTTTGCTAAACAAATATCTTATGAACTTAGAGCGTGAAATGCTTAATGAAATTCGTCCAAAATCCCAATTCACATAGATTTCACTTATATATTTAACTCAGGTGTTACATTTCCCCAAAAAAATTATTTGAGACGTTGAGGAACTCCGATATTGCTTTACCATTGATATAACAGGAGATTCTTTTCTTAAATACTCTGTACTCTGTACTAATTGATTGATAATGATTCATTTCTTAGATAATAATGGATAAATCGATGCAGATTCGTTTAACAGTCTATGTAATAATTATTTCAATTTTGAATGCATTTTGCAGAATGAGCTACAATTTTAAATGTTTCATCATACAGAATTCTTTAAACGAAGAAGGAATTCTGTTGAAAGTCGAGATTTAGTCGTGGTTGAGATCTTTAATTGATATTTGCTCTCACGTTTCCATAAAAAGCTAATTCAAAATATTAATGAGCCCTGAATATGACTTTAAAATTATTGAGATATGTGACATCCATTTTCTAGAATCCCATCATCACCTTTAAAAAAACTGATTATTGACATAGCAAGGATAGGTTGAAAGTGGGCAAGGAATTATGTATATCCCTATTTATATTTCAAAGTGGCAATTCAGGCACGAATGTTAAATACATTTTTAACATTAGGATTAAAATTCCAATTACAATCATTCGTTTTCTATTATATCTGCAGACAAAACTACATCCTAGTCAGATAAATAATTACTTCACCTGCAAGTTTTTGATTTTGTTCAGTGTCTCGGAAATGCATTAAATTCTTCAGTTTCAATGTAAAGAGCACGAGAGTTTCCTTCTTTTACATTAAACTCACAGATGAGGAAAATGAGCAGCAAGTTGCTTATTTAATTGAATGATGCAAAAAATAGATGTGATAGCACTAACAATCTAGGAGTGCTCGTCATTCACTTTTCGAGAGTTGATATTACAAAAACAAATTGATGAATGAAAAGTCTTTACACTGGCGTATGAATACCAGCTACAAATTCCGTGGGATAATTGTAATAAATTGTTTATATTCGAGATCACTTCGTCCTTCACCAGATGCATCGAAGTCTTTGATGGAAAATAAAAGTATTATTTAGAATCCTCCTATGAAGTAAGATTTATATTTATTATGTCGGGATTATTCATTATTACAAAGCGATATTTATTAATAGACATATTTTGTTTACAAGAGACATTATGATTTTTTCTAGGAAATTTACTTTTGTTAATTATATGGATTATCACGTGTCTAAGCCGAGTTGAATCGAACTCCATTTGTTTTTACTAAGGGGGGTGGGGGAGTCTGAGCTGTGTCTGGATTTAATGTTCAGTTTATAGGGAGGTGGATTTGCTTTTATTTTTATGTCAGATTATTCTATAATTATAATAATAATTATTTTAAGTATAATTTTATTTTTAAAGGGATTAAAATTGAAAGTAATATGATTGGGCTTATTTCTTACGTTATTTATATTATGAGTGCGAGGAACTTTTCCTCGCTTTCGTTATGATAAGTTAATATTGCTAGCTTCTTCGCTAAGTAGTAGATTTAATAAAGTCTCGATGTTACAACATTTAAGAGTAAAGACTGCAAAGTATTGAAGAAAACAGAAAGTTTCTTGAAAAAGAGTAAAGGGAAAATTGGTGTCTTTTTCTTCCATTCACATGACTTCATTGAATCAAGGTAGGCAACCTTTACGGACCACATGCAACATTAAAACTTATTGTCATTGCAGGTGATAATCTCGCTGATCAACACATCCGATAATGAGATTCAAATTAAATTATTAAAACCACTAATGAGCTAAAAATAATTTTCCAACATTAAGACACGGAGTCTAAAATTAAACTTTCAACACCATGTTTTGAATCATTATCACTCATAAAATAAGTTTTTTAGAGAAAAATGCGACTAAAATATCAATAACATTTATATAAATCTTCATTTTTAAAAATATTCGTTCAGTATTTAAAGAGATGTGGATACCGAAATATTTAACAACTACAATGCCAGTCTTAAGAATTTATTTCAAAATTATTTAACAAAATAAGCATATATTTTAGAAATAATTACAGATTTCTTTGTAAATAATTCTTCCAATATTTGTCAATTTTGTTTCTGTTTCTTAAAGTAAAGTGTTGGTAAATATATCCGTTCCCAAAAGGAAAGAATTATATGAATATCGATATTTAGATATTGTAGATGGGGAGGAGGATACAAACAGGTTCTTTCTTCAGATCACGTGTAATTACGTGTGCGGACTGAACTGCGACTAATGTCGTGATGCGATTCCTATGACATAAATTTCACTCTTTAGCAAAGGAGATCAACTAGTCCTTTAATTACCTTCACCCTTACTTAGGCGAAATCACAGGTTCGTAGGTGGTTACACCCGTACTGACATATGCCTCAGACTTGCTGCATCAAGTGAAGTGTAGAAAGATGTTCAACAATTCAAGCACAAGAGTAATATAGGGGCGACACAATTTAATTACATTCATGTACAATTACGTGCTGGGGATGCTCTCGATTTCTTGGGCCTTCGCTGCTTTGCTATTGCAAACAATCATGCAATGAGGTGGAGATCTGCGCTCTGCAGATTCTCGCTTTACCGACTCCACACTCGGCGATAAGATATTTAATCCTCGCCTACTACCAGGTTCACACAGAACCGTACCTCAGTTCACACAGATCTGAACCCTGGTTCACACAGAACCGAATCGTAGCTCACACTGAACCGAACCCTCTCCTCAAGGATTTTGTTTTTGAGCAAGAACAGTGTCCCTTGATGCATATTCAAACGTCGACGCTCAGACTGTTGTTCATTATGGTCGCCCTTGTCTCCAGTGGGTTGGGTTGGGTTGTTTTACCTCTGAGCGGCACTTTTTTGCACACCATGGGCTAAATGGCCAGGTCACGTGGACCCCGAAAGCTCAAAGAAGGTTGGGGGAGGGGACCCACTGGAACAGCTGTTGGGAGACAGATGGTAGCCTCCCGTCAAGGCCATCCAGCGTGTTCTTTAACGTGCCAGGGTATGGCTCTCCCGCACACGGGGCAACTGCTTAACGTTCCATCCGACGGACGGCGGCCTTTCCAAACCCATCGGTGTCCCCTACTGACCGTGGGCAGGGCGGGGAATTTTTGCGGAGATAAATCTCAACGCTGACTCAGCTGGGACTCGAACCTGGGAACTACAGATTACGAGCCTGGCGCGCTACCGACTGAGCCACTCCGGCCCCCTTGTGTCCAGTGACTTGCACCAGAGGCTAGTCTTAAAAGAGCTTTTGACTTGTCAGCATGTGAAGTCAGCCAGCTCAGACCTGAAAACAACTCGTGAGTCACATCCCCATCCCAGCATTTCCAAAAATACGCTTATTACAGATATTTATTTACAACAACAAAAATACAATAATAAATAAATTAGAGGGACATGACAGATATATTTGATTGCAATCCTTAAATTATTTTTCAATTTCATTTTCCACAGAAAACTTATTTTAAAAGTTACAGATCTTTGAAGGCAGTTTACGGTTGATGTAACACGTAGAATAATATAATATTTGGATACCACTGTATTACTAATGCCTCGGTTGAAAATTAAGCGATTACTTCCACAAAATTATTGCATACGTAAAAATTACTAGTGAAAGAGAAACATCTAGGAAATATAATGCAAGCAAACTTTGATCAAACGGATGTAGCATCTGACTCCGACAGAGAGTAACCATATTTAATCACTTATTCACCGCCTTAATCACTAAATGTGGAATTTAAAGATCTTTTTTCAGCTTGCTTGAAGAAGGTTGTTATGGTTGCCTGATTCGGTTTCTTCTGCACGTCTCTATAAAGGTCTCTACAGCACGACATTTCACTCTCGATTGTTCTCTTAAGGTTAATGCTTCTCTCCATGAAAGCTACAGTGTCGGCGGAAACATCCATTTCTAAAATCTTGACATTAAGAAAGACATTTCTGAGGTTGGATTTGTGGAACTAGCTTTCTGATGCCTAGAAAGATTTAAATATTTAATCATCGTGTGCGGTGTTTGCATTCTTCATCATAACGTCGGGGCGCTTTTCAGCAGAAAAGGGATTTAAGTGAATTGCATCTTAATGCAACCGCTTTCATCCAACCTCTAGATAAAAGAATCATAATATCCTGCAAAAAAACTATAGAAAACGGAAGTTTTTGAATAAAGTATTGGTGGTGCCGAGAGTACTGAAGAAGACATAGAAGAAGGAAGAGAATTTTGCTGATGGTCATACTATTCAGATGGACCGGTCGCCGTTTCATTCGCCAAAAACTCTTTATTGAAAGCGGACAAGAATTGATTACTAGAATGTTTTTATTTTTTGGGAGTTATTGCTGGATTTTCTGTTTTTTGGGAGTTATTACCCTGGGAGTTATTACTGCATTTTATGGTTTGCACGTTGTAGTTTTTTCTAAATCAGATTAATTTAACTCCATATTTTGAATAAACAAGCAAATTGCGCTTTTTATTTGCGCATTGTTTAATAGGTTAGAATAGGGGTTCTCAACGTGGAGTACGCCGTGAGAGCTCAAAAGTTGTTGATTGTTGTTTTACCTCTGAGCGGCACTTTTTTGCACACTATGGGCTAAATAGTCAGGTCACATGGACCCCGAAGGCTCAGAGAAGATTGGGGGAGGGGACCCACTGGAACAGCTGTTGGGAGACAGATGGTAGCCTCCCGTCAAGGCCATCCAGCGTGTTCTTTAACGTGCACAGGGTATGGCTCTCCCGCACACGGGACCACGGCTTAACGTCCCATCCGACGGACGACGGCCTTTCCAAGCCCATCGGTGTCCCCTACTGACCGTGGACAGGGCGGGGAATTGTGCGGAGATAAATCTCAACGCTCACCCAGCTGGGACTCGAACCTGGGAACTGCAGATTACGAGCCTGGCGCGCTACCGACTGAGCCACCCCCGCCCCAGAGCTCAAAAGTCGATTACCCAGTAAAATGTTTATAATTTTATAAGATTAGTTAAATTGTTCATGTCCTTTTTGTGTTTATCGATATATGTAATTTATGAATACAAAATTTAATATATATATGTTTTATTTTATTCCCATTGTTATACTATAACTATAGTTTTATCTATCCATACAAGAGGTATGCCAGTTACATACACATTTTCAGGGGGTACGTGAAGCATAAAAGGTTGAGAACTACTGGGTTAGAAGATATTCTAGGATGAGTGTAACATGTATTTCCGGTGAAGACCGTAAATAGGTCATGAATTCTCCAACTAAAACATAAATATAGTTCGAATCCCGCTGCCATTTCACCAGAGAATCCCTCTAATTCATCAATCATCATTTCTTGAAAATAACAATGTTCGATTTGCTTTAATCACCTTTGCGAAACATAAAAGTATTACCTTACTGGAGACGACGATTTTATAATAGCGCAGTAAAATCAATGCTAAAATTACTGCGATAAATGCCTTTGCCATCAACAGCTCTGTCTCATCTGATAAGGAAGTTGTAATCTTGGGGGATCAATTATGATCGAAGAGCAGAAACAAAGTTGATTTCGAAATGACTTCCAATGTTAACGTAATCACGTGAAGACACTAACGACAGATGCAGAACAGATGCAGAACAGATGCAGCTATTCCCGCGAGAATGTGTTAAATCGTTTCATTCATGTAACTGATCGATTAAAAATTGAAGATTTTCCAGTCAAGAGGTTGTGTACTCCTAATAGATAATTAAGTCGGGTAGGATCATCCATTAGTCCACTTAGGGCACTGCTTGGCCAAAAATAATCACAAAAAATAATAAACGAATTTCAAATTTCGTATTCGTTATTTATCATTTCCAATTCAGCATAATGTCATTTTATATTCGTTTTCTAATCATTATTTGCCCTGTTACGTAGGCAATCACAACATTTGCTTTGGGAAATCCGGAAAACGTCGGCTGCCTTCCTACTGTCAATGCGAATTTTAACGTTATCTCTTATATGGATGGCACAAATGCTCCTTCGCTGAAATGCAATAGCGCTGAGATGGGTCCCCATTTTATAGCGGGCCGATTGACGGATTCTATCAGTGCAATTGATTGACGGATTCTATCAGTGCAACCAATAGTCTAATATCTTGTTACTTAGGGGCGGGGGTGACTCATTCAGTAGTGTGCTAGTCTCGTAATCTGTAGCTCCCAGGTTCTAGTCCCAGCTGGGCCAGCATTGAGACTTATCTCCGCAAAATTCCCCACCCTGCCCATGGCCAGTAGGGGATTCCGATGAGCTTAGAAAGGACGCCGTTCTTCGGATGGGACGTTAAGACGTGGCGCCGTGTGCGAGAGAGCCATACGCTGTGTACGTTGAAGAACTCGTTGGGTGGCCTTGATTGTAGGCTACCATTTGCCTCTTAACAGCTGTCCATTGGGTCCCTTCCTCAATCTTCTCTGAGCCCTCTGTGTCTTTGTGACATGACCGTTTAGCCCATTGTGTGCAAAAACATGCTGCTCAGAGGTAAAACAACCCAAGCTCTTGTTACTTAATTAAAATCGCCATTTGACTCTACCAGGCTGAACAAGCTTAAATTTTGTTGACATGATGTATTTGAACTGGGTTGCCAACTTTTTATTTCGCCAAGGAAGGATGATTATGGCGAAGAATTTAAGAATAACATTGCATAAGAAAAATATAAAATAAGTTTAACATTTGAACTTATACATACTACAACGTAACATACAAGATATATATATATACGTAATATACAAGAGAATGCTGATATTTTAACTACAGAGAATGCTAATAATATATTTTAATATGCTATTTTGAGAGTAACATTTAATCCAATCGGCTAAAAGACATTGTGTGTGTTTTTTTTTTCTTGACTTGCAACTCAAAGATCTATGGTTCAATTCCAACCACTCCCATGATATTTTCATCACTTTTTTGGTATAATTAATTTTATTATAATATCACCTTTAAATAAGATATTACACAGAAGTTAACGTTGATCAGTCTTAGAGGAAAAATTGTCTTAAGCAGGGTGGGATACGAACCCACGTCCTTCTGATAAGATGTCAGCTGTTCTGGACCACTGAGTTACCGGCCCCGGATCAAGGTCTCCTCTAATTGATGCTATATATTCTTGTCATTGCTTCTTGAGTCTGAGAGAAGCTGAGACAAATACCTTCATGAGACACGAAAAATTGTGTACAGTGGATAGAAAGTTCATAGCATCAATTAGAGGAGCTATTGATCTGTGGCCGGTAGCTCAGCGGTTAGAGCACCTGATATATTATCAGGAGGTCGTGGGTTCGTATTCCACCCTGTTTAAGACAATGTTTCCTCTGAAATTGATCGACGTTAACTTCAGAGTGATATCTTCCTTAATATTCATTAAATACGTCGAAAATATCTCTTCAATTTAAATAATATCACCTGTTTACAATTCGATGTAAAATATATTGATATATGTAATAAAATATATACTATATATATAACAAATTTAATTGTAAATTTAATAAAATCAAATTAGACAACTGCTCAGTTTACAACGAATACTTCAGTTTAAAAAAAAAAAATACAAAGTGCGTTAAGAAAAATTCTTGACACGTGTTTATAGATTTGTACTCGTTCCTCTGAATTTCATCTGAGCGGAAGTTTTTGGACACAATGGGCTAAATGGCCAGGTCACAAAGATCGAAAGTTAAAGACCTACGACTTATTTCTAAAGTTCGTGAAACGCGAAAACAATTCATACCGATTTTGAACAAATATATGGGGATCATGCCTCTTTATATGGCACTGTTATGGAATGGATGGGCAAATGCAGAGAAGGAGATCGAAAAAGACCGAAAGACAGAACGAGAGAACCATCACTACTGTTCGTAAAGGAAAACCGACACATCACAGCTCAGGTAATAAGTTTAGATGTCAGTCTAACAGGGGGGCGGGGATTGCTCAGTCGGTAGCGCGCCAGGCTCGTAATCTGTAGTTCCCAGGTTCGAGTCCCAGCTGGGTCAGCGTTGAGATTTATCTCCGCAAAATTCCCCGCCCTGCCCACGGTCAGTAGGGGACACCGATGGGCTTGGAAAGTCCGCCGTCCGTCGGATGGGACGTTAAGCCGTGGCCCCGTGTGCGGGAGAGCCATACCCTGTGCACGTTAAAGAACACGCTGGATGGCCTTGACGGGAGGCTACCATCTGTCTCCCAACAGCTGTTCCAGTGGGTCCCCTCTCCTAACTTTCTCTGAGCCTTCGGGATCCGTGTGACCTGGCCATTTAGCCCATGGTGTGCAAAAAAGTGCCGCTCAGAGGTAAAACAACCCAACCCATTCTAACAGTGTGGAAGACATTGATAAAGAGGATTACAGACAGATTTAACTGTCAGTAACGCATGAGTAAAATATCGAATTGTCAACAAAGGTTATTATTAGATCCGCATAAAAGGTTATTTCTTGTAAACAACACTTACAGCTTGTTATTTCTGAGCCATTTAACTAGATGGGGTCACCTCCAATGGCCATGCAGCTCCAATTATATACACTGAGATACCAGTTTATTAGATACACCAACCCTCGTTATATAAATGGTTCATTACAACACATAATAAGTCACATGACTGCGGCGTACGGTATAAAACAGTCAGACCAGCTTTTCGAGAATCAGTTAGAGTTCGATTGAGCGTCAGAACGGGCAAAACGAACGAACTGAGAGATTTTAGACGTTGCATCATAGTTGGTGCAAAGTGCGCCATTTCTAGCATTTCCCAAATGGTTGTCCTCCTGGGCTTTGGACACAGAACAGTTTCTAGGGTTTACCGAGAATGGTGAGAAAAGCAAAACATTAAGACTGATAAACATTAAGACGATCCTGTGGACGAAAACAAGCTTGTGAATCAGAGAGGTCAAGTTGGGTTGGGTTGTTTTACCTCTGAGCGGCACGTTTTTGCACACCATGGGCTAAATGGCCAGGTCACATGGACCCCGAAGGCTCAGAGAAGGTTGGGGGAGGGGACACACTGGAACTGCTGTTGGGAGACAGATGATAGCCTCCCGTCAAGGCCATCCAGCGTGTTCTTTAACGTGCACAGGGTATGGCTCTCTCCCGCACACGGGGCCACGGCTTAACGTCCCATCCGACGGACGGCGGTCTTTCCAAGCCCATCGGTGTCCCCTACTGACCGTGGGCAGGGCGGGGAATTTTGCGGAGATAAATCTCAACGCTGACCCAGCTGGGACTCGAACCTGGGAACTACAGATTCGTTAAGATGTTGCTATGCAAAAGCGGTAGCATCACTTCTTTGCTACGATGGAATTTGGATTGTTGTTGTGTTGTTTTACCTCTGAGCGGCACTTTTTTGCACACCATGGGCTAAATGGCCAGGTCATATGGACCCCGAAGGCTCAGAGAAGGTTGGGGGAGGGGACCCACTGAAACAGCTGTTGGGAGACAGATGGTAGCCTCCCGTCAAGGCCATCCAGCGTGTTCTTTAATGCACAGGGTATGGCTCTCCCGCACACGGGGCCACGGCTTAACGTCCCATCCGATGGACGGCGGCCTTTCCAAGCCCATCAGAGAGTTCAAAGCAGACTGGCGAGAATCGTGCACTCGAACAGACGGACCACAACAACGGAAGCAAATCACAGCAGGATGAAACATTGATGAGCAGAAGGTCATCTCTGAATACATCGCATATCGGACCTTGTTGTGAATGGACTACAGCAGCTGGCGACCATGTTAGCGAAGAATCTCTTCCGTTCTTAGCGAAGAACATGAAAGCGCATCACCAGTGGGTACCGGAGCACTGACACAGGACTTTTGTGGACTGCAAAAAGGGAGCTTGGTCGAACGAATTTTGCATAAATATAAAGAGCATATGTTCGATACACATTTGTTTGAGTTCACAAAAACTTCTCATGCAACACTGCTAAATGTTTAACATCTCTTTTACCCTGCAAGTGAGGTTTGATCCATTGAGTTAGTACCCATTTGTTCTGAGGTTCGAATCCCCCCTCCCCGAGTGGAGATTTTTCTCCGCTAACACCCGCTCTACCCTCAGTTAGAAAGGAGACTCCGATAGAATTTGAATAAAGCACCGCCCGTTCTATGAGCGTTAAACCGTTGCCCACGTGCAAAAGTGGGGCAACACTTTGTCTCCTACCCAGTTCTGTGATCTCGTGATTTCGCCATTTCCTACATTGTGTTTACACTAGAAGAACGCATTTCGTTTCTGTCGCATATATGGGAATCTATTTTTCAAAGATTTATTATTCCTTAAATTTAAAAATATGATTTTCTCACACACCCTCTAAAAGGGGACAGATTGTTGCTGCAAGTGGGATATCTCGTGACAATCTATTAACGAAATTTCAATTTATGCCATAAGAGGTCACTTCTAACATATATTAAAAGTTTTCCGTTCCCATATTTAGTGATCTTTAATGATATTAGTTAAAACTACCTAAAGAATTGAAAAATGCGAATTATAACATTCCATTAGTACCCATTCAACTAAAAAAGAGTTTTCTATTATCTCTTAAGACAAAACACGTACATATCCCACTCACCCTGAGCGTAAGGGATCAACTCACTGTTGCCAAAAGCAACTTCGCGATCTCGTATTCCACTATCAAAATTTCGTATTTGTAGCATAAATACATCGTTTGTAAGAGTTGTTAAAATTTTTGAATTTTTAACTTTTTTCCCCGTTAGGAGGCGCAGTTATAGTTTTCGTAGAATTAAAAAATTGCGAAGGGTTATGTTTTATCAATATATATCCAATTCAAAAAGAATATTTAATTTTTATCTACAAACAAAAATGTCGATGCCTACAGAGGGACAGACAGATCCAAACGGAATAACACATTTTCGGTTGTTTTTTTAAAGAAATAAAGGTGGAGCTGAAATCCAACTCTCTTGTCTCCTTAAGGGCTGTCCATATTTTTAAACATTATTTTTAGCAATGGAGAAAAAACCACGGAAACAAAATATTTTTTTTCTATCATTAATTAAATAAATCTGCCTTTTTTAACCCTGTTCTTTTTCAGCCGAAAAAATGGATCAACTCACTGTTGCCAAAGGCAACTTCGTGATCTTCACAAATCCACCACCAAAATTTCATATTTGTAGCATAAATTAATCGTTTTTCAACCGAAAAAGTAAGCAACTGTGCTTTTTCAGAAACACAGAATTATAGTTTGCAACATACCTCTGCAATGCATCTGTCTCAAATGGAGTATTTATCGATGATTTTCAGACACATTTCATGATGATTATCCTGTTTGTCCCATAGAAACAAAGGTCACTGCTTCAATTCGCCATTTTTGCTTTTGTACTTTGTTACTTAATAACTTTTGAAAGGTTGCTTAAATCATTCTCATTTTGAATAAATTTATTCTTCAGGTCAAAAGGGCTCACAACTGAAGATCAGAGAATATCGCTTCTTACAACAAAAATGTAGACGACAGGGAACAAGCAAAAATCAATACAATTTCTCCATGTACTAATTTTTCGGCCACTACATTTTTAAGCCATGTTATTCTATATTTCTTCCAGTCATTAATTTCAATTCTATTGTAAAGATGCTGCTTGGAAAAAAGGAGTAATAGCACTGCAAAGCACTGAAAACTAAGATGTTTACGAAACGCAATCGAATTGGACAGGCTACGTTTATCCACAATCTTCTTTCCATTTTCCCTTATACTGGGAAGTGAGAAAATATTCATGAGAACGAATTGACAAAGCCGAAAGCTTCCTGAGCCAACAGATGATTAAAAGATTTCCTATCGGGGTCTTGCTCACGAAGACAACCTGATAAGATCATATACAGTGATCACGAGCGTTTCAGCTGAGAGGCAGCCCTCCAGCTTTAATCGATATCCACTTTTGTTTTCTAAACCTTGCCCTACGAACCCTTAGATCAGTTTCTTTTTCTTCAGAAGTATTACTCAGGTCTTAGGAGTTTTTTTCTCGGGCTTCTAAGCTCCCCTTCTCCTGCGTTTTAAAGAGATTTCAGTCACCTGTCGCTCTCCGCCTTCCCTTATGTTCTGTTTTAGAGAGATTTGCATCTACTATCTCTCCACCTTCCTTTCTACTGTGTTTTAAAGAGATTTGCGTCTCCTATCTTCCCGCTTTATTTTTACTGTGTTTTAAAGAGATAGCCGTCCCGTGGCCGAGTAGTTAGCGCGCTTGGCTACTGATCTACGGGACCTGGGTTCGAGCCCCGGGTAAGGCATGGCTGTTTGTGTCATTTTTCTGCTGACGTCATGCCATCCTCTCAGACCTTCTACTGTGGCATATAAACTGACAGGCTCCTGTCAGACCTCTGTGGCAAGCAGCTGCTTGAGGGGGTATTTATTTAATTTATTATTTTTTTAAAGAGATTTGTGCCTCTTATATCTTCAACTTCCTTTCTGCTATGTTTCAAACGTATTTGCCTTATCTATATTTTTACCTTCCCTTCCATTGTGCCTTAAAGAGATTTGAGTCTCCTATGTCTCCACCTTCCCTTCTACTCTGTGTTAAAGAGATTTGCGGTCGTTATCTATGCACCTCCCCTTCTATTGTATTTTAGATAGATTTGCGTCTGCTATTATTCCACCTTCCTTTCTACTGTGTTTTTTTTTAAATTGAGTCTCCTATTTCTTCCTTCTACCGTGTTTTAAAAAGATTTTAGTCTTCTATTTCTCCTTTCTACTGTGTTGTAGACAGAGATTTGCGTATCCTATCTTTTCATTTTCCCTTCTACTGTATTTCGCGTCTCTTATTTCTCCACCTTCCCTTCTACTGTGTTTTAGACGGATTTGCGTCTGCTATCTTTCCATTTTCCCTTATACTGTGTTTTAAAGAGATTTGCATCTCCTATTTCTCCACCTGCTCTTCTATTGTGTTTTAAAAAGATTCGGGTCTCCTATTTCTCTACCTGCTGTACTACTGTGCGTTAGAGTTGCTACTCCTATCGCTCCACCTCTCCTTCTACTCTGTTTTCGAGACACTAGCGTTGCTGTCTTTCCACCTTCCCTTTACTGTGTTTTAAAGAGATTCGGGTCTCCTATTTCTCCATCTCCCCTTCTATTGTTTTGGAGACTGTGTTTGCGTCTGTAATTTTCCTACTGTGTTTACTATCACAGTGTTTACTGCTACTGTGTTTGCGTGTGCTATTTTCCACCTTCCCTTCTACTTCTTTTAAAAAGATTTCAGTCACCTCTTTCGTCACCTTCCCTTCTACTGTGTGTTAAAGAGATTTGCATCTCCTATCTCTACACTTCCCCTTCTACTGTGTTTTAGAGAGATTTACGTCTCCTGTGTCACCACCACACACTTGAATGCAGTAGGGATTTATGATCATTTTGACTATATGTTTCTCAGGGCTGCCTTATAAAATGCATAAGATTTAAGCTCCCAATAGGAGGGGGGGGGGGTTAAAACAGTTTCTACCATCATGAAAGAATAAGAGAAAAAGCATTAGAAGTCTCCAATGCGGTGTTGATACATTTGATTCTACTAACCGTCATTTGTGAGATATAACACCCTGGCTAACACTTTCAAAGCACTATTTCAAACCTAATCTTTATCTTCAACTTCCTAAAACAATCCAATCATTATCGATTTTCCATTTAAAGACGGTTTTCAGTTTATTCAGAACAAAAAGAAAACTCACTTCATTCGAAGATAGGTTCACTCTCCCACTTCTGATGGCCTGTGACCTAAAAGAATTCAGAAAAGAATTTATCACTTTGAAATTTTGATGCGTCGTAAAACGCATTTGGTCGCAAATAGAAACCTTTTTTCCGTTCATAAATTGTTTAAAGCACGGAAACCCATTGAATCGTTCAGGTGTGATTGCTCGTGCAAACCCGAAAGCCTCCGCCACCTGTGCGTTACCGGAGCGGCGGAGTTCATCGCGCCGCATTCCCTCTCGAATAGGATTTTCCGCCCTTTTTTCTACATTCGTGCCCAAAAATATGTTCTATGAGCGAAGAAATTTCTGAATATAGATGTGAAGGGGGAAAAAACGCAACTATCAAAAATGTGGCGAAAAGAAGCAACGAAAAAGAAAAATAGTTCTGGGGAGTTATCGTCATTCGGGCACTCGGTTCGACGTTTCCCCTGTAGAATGGCATGCCTTTGCTGAGCCGTGAAATTCAATTACGAGCAGAGAGGAAGCAACTGACTCAAATGACGTCAACATTCTTTCCTTTTTCAGCGCATTTCTTTTGAAAAAGTGCAGTGCGGTTTTCAGAAAAAGGGAGACTTCGGTCATTCAAAATTAATCAAACAGCAAAGACAAAGATGTTTTTTCTTTTCATTTTTTTATAAGAAGTGGCGACGCATTAACTAAAGAAATAAAATGCATTTTCGAAGTAGAATATTAGAGAAAAAAATAATAAAAGGCAGTGGAAGAGAAAGACCTTTTTAATTTCCTTCATTTTGTTTTCTTTATAGCGCAGGATAAGACTGAACTGAAGGAAAGTATTGCAGTGATGCTTCTCTCTTCAGATATTATTCTTGTTCGCATTCAACAGCACATAATTTATCTATTGTATATTTCACAGAATTTGACTCCCTGTCTGTCCGTTTCTTCGGCAACTCCTCCTGAAAGATCAGAACTCGGATCACCAAATATCGTCTACAGATTCATCTCACTGTAACTTTAGGCACTGAAAGATTTTCGACTCCAGAAAATTCAGAAAGTAGGCGAAAACAGCGCCTCTAGAGATCTCCAACATTTTCAGGGGATTTAATCCCGACCATCGCAACTAGGAACCCGATCTCTAAGCACTATGCATCAAGACGCGATGGAACTACTACGCAAAATATGGGACCTTACCTGCTGGATTGCAGGGACAGGAAAACTTCCGTCACTAGTCACCGCACAGGCACGTACCAGGATTTAGTTTCGGGAGGGAGAGTAGGATAGTTTGTTTTGGGGGTTATGAGAATTCAGTTTCGGGAAGGCTCCGAGAATTTAGTTTCGAGTTCTGGGGGGGATCTGAAAATAAGACTTCAGTAGGGTTTCCCAATTACTAAATTATTCCACCGGAGAGGAAAGGTTAAAAGGATATTCTTTATGGAATAAGATTTTATAGTTTTTTTTTATCTATTTTTAGTGTCGGACATAAAACATGGCTCTAAAATAAAATTGTACAAAGACAACTGTTTTGAATTTCAAAGCAGGTAGACAGTATTCAGATTTCGTATAACATGACCGGATTTTCAGGGGAAGGGGCTTCCGGACACCCCCCTCGGGGTACGTCGTTCTCACCTAGGTAGAAGAAAAGCATGTACCTGCACCAGTTCGGAATTCGCCTGGAAGGAAACTTGTTACCCTGAGTCATTACAGACTCAGATTTAAGACTCAAGCAAAGCAGGGCAATTATGCAGGTAAAATATATAATGCTTTTTCTCCAGTTTCAGTTTTGAATAAAAATACGTTTTGGTAAAATTTGGTGAACAGCTAATTAATCACGCCTTGATCGGAACGTCACCTACATGCATTTGCTAGAGGCAGTAAGAGAAATTACGAGAATACCGAAAAAAAAACTGGAAAGAAGATTAAAATTAAAGGAATTAATTATTTTTCGCATTTAGTTATTGAACTCAGTCCTTATGAGTAGGATGTACCAGGGGTTTCCTTACCCCATACATATGGTAAACCCTCTTTGAACTGTTTACCGTCTACCTTCCATGGTAATACCCTAGTTAAATACAAACATGAATGCTGATTTCAAATCATGCAATTTTTTTCTCCTTTTAGGCAAAGGAGTCTGCAACCTACTTTAAGCAGCATATTGTGCAGAGAGAGGCTCCGATGGTTTGATGTTGTCCCGTATGGATAATTATAGATTGGTGAATAGGGTTATGAACAGTGTGCCTAAAAGCCTCAGAAAGAGGGGGAGACCTAGGATGCGGTGGGCTGACAATGTCAAACAGGACCTTGTTAGAATTGGTGTGCAGTGGCCATATGCAGCAGATGTAGCTCATGACAGACTTGCTTGGAGAACTAAATTGCATCGTTTGGTTGGACCTCCGTAGCCCATGGCTGCTTGAGGATGATGATGATGATGATGATGATGAACATACGAAAATTGGGCAATCTTTTCACGAAATTGCGTAATTATCTTAACGCATAATGTAAAAACACATCATATTTACTTCACTGCAAAGCAAGCAAATCTACGAATGATATACATTTGCGTATAAGTCGGTAATCTACAGTGTAAGCAAATCAAGAAACAGCCTTAAGATAAAAAAAAAATATATTGTCCTGTTCCTGTTTTCTGCTTGTGGTACGGTATTTTGTGATTTGAATGACTGACTACAGTGATATTAACTAAATTCAATTGCTAACTATTCACGTTTATTGTCCCTTTTACGTGTATAGAATTAATGCAACAAACACAAAAAACGCATTAGCATTAGTAACAAATCTCAAATTCACATAACGAAGCCATTTACATATCTACATATGCAAAGTAAGTAACGCATATGGCAGTTCCGCTATAGATACTAAATCAGCAGTTTTAAAAATCCACGCAAAAGCGATTGCTACTCAAAAGGTTGGAAATTTCTTGGAAAAACAGCCGAAACGTTATTCAACGTTTGTGCAACGTAAAGGCAGTGAAAAAAATATTTGCATTACAGCTTACAGTGGCAGACTATTCGCAGACCAAGACTATTCGCAGGCAAGTTGGTTGAATATAAAACGATGCGTGTGTCTCAGTTGTGGAATCACTTCACAACAGGCGGTGTCATCAGCAAGACAACAGGAACAGAATTGACAATGAGGCACAACATCACATGATGACCATTATAATAGCATTGATCTGATCTTCTAGGACCATTTTTTTACTGTTTTCTACTCAGCAGAGCAGCTGTCAACCTCATAGGTCTTGGTACTGGTCTTCTATACTCACAGGAATTTTATTTTGATTCTGCTTCTTAAAAAGAATCCCTTATAAAAGCGGTGCTAGAAGTTCCTATAAGCAGTGTTAGCTTAAATCTTAAGCGGATCTTTGCCCCATGCCTGCGATTAGATGTTTATTAGATTAGATTAAATAGAGTTTGATATTGTTGATCCTACTTCTACGAATAACTAGTTTCTTTAACAATCCTACTAATCATTTTCTTTCCACAGGTACGTGGAATGTGAGGAAGTTACATAGATTATCTTGATGTTCTCACCAAGAATTCGATCATTATAACCTAAACATTCTGAGCTTGAAAGAGACCAGAGGGATAAGTAAAGATCAGACATTTAAAAATTATATTTTTTTTTAGGGAGGGAGGATGGAAAATATCTTCAAAGCATAGGCTTACTTCTCAACAGACACGTTGTCATGCTCTTCTAGGATATTGCTTCTTTAATGAAAAGTTTCTTACAGCTAAATTTAAAACTAAGATTAAAGACTTCAATTGAGTTCATTGCTATCTGTTTTGCTTCCATAGTGGACTCTGATGAGGAGAAAGTTAGATTTTATAGAGAACTTTCGGAAATTTTGAATTCTGTCCAGAAAGGAGATATTTCACCTGTGCTATTGCCGTGTGATTAGCGAGCTTCGCTACTGATCAAAGAGACCTAATTTCAACCCTAGGTAAGGAATGAATGTTTGTCTTGTCTTTTTGCTGAGGCCTGCCATATTCGCAGACCTTCTATTACGGTATATAACCTGATAGTCTCCGGTCAGACCTATGTGGCAAAGCAGATGGTTCAGGGATTATTTATTATTTTTATTATTATGCATATGACTTCATTGCTAAAGTTGGCATTGGCTCTGACCTTCGAGCAGGGGTGATAGATTCGTTTGGCATTGGTAGTTCCAATGGCAATGAGGAACCGCTCCTATATGTAAGTAAACATTATGGTTTGAGAATAACTAATACTTACAACAAACACCGGGACATTTACATACATTCACCTGATGAGTTGCATAGAAATATGATCGATTACATATTAATTAACAGAAAATTGGCTAATTAGTTTGGAATACCAAGTCATATAGGGGAGTCGAAATAGGATCTGACCATTACCTAGTCAAAACTGTCTTACACTGAAGCTTAAGAAATGTTGTGCTTAAGGTAAATAAATTTATCTTACATTAAAACTCTAAAAGACACAAAAATAGCGTTCTAAAATGCAAATCAAATTATTCTCTAGTTAAAAGCTGCAAGAGTTCGACTGACATTATTTTTAACCGAAAGGGATCTACAAAATGTTTTTAAACGAAAGGGCTCCGCAGAGATTTTACTTTAAACGAAACTTTTCTGCAGAAATTTTGTTTTAAAAGAAAGGACTCCACAGAGATTTCGTCATGGGAAAAATAAGATTTCCGCTACAGCAGAAAATTCGAGAACAACTTTTGTAGACAATAAATAACAAATATATTTTTGTGGATGTATGAGGAAAAATGAAAAAGGTATTCTTTTTTCACCTGCTCATTAGAAATATCCCATGACATAAAAATATTGATGCAGAGCGGTACGCATTGTTTAAAATGGGGAGAAAGGGAGTACGTATTTTCAAAAATTGTAGAGGTACGTATTTTCTGAAATCAAATTGATCTCTATGTTGCGATCTTGTGCAACCACGGCAATTCTCGGTTCCGCCTGACAGCACTACCTAGTTTAAGAAAAGCCATGACTATCTAGAGCCGGGGGCAAGGAATACGCCCTATAGGAGCACCTCAACCCCAGCCTCACATGGCAGCAGTCCTATAGAAGGAAAGCTAACCACCGGAAGAAATCTAACTTTAATCTATTCCCCGGTTTGCAAATGTGCAAGGATATAAAGATCCAAGCTCGATCGGCACCCGGGGTGGAGACTCTTAGTAGGACCCAGACTTTTTGGACAGCTCGTGCCTACTAGGCAGGAGGAACCTTTCGACCGAGCCGTCGAACTGACCACCCAAGGTCCCTGAAAGGTGAGGTCTCCGACGCCGTCACCACCCGACCGGCAATCAAGCCGGCCAGCAGCGTCTTCAACCTCGGTTGGCCTTGGCCATGTCCAACCGGCGCCCAACCCGGTCGGCACAGCCTTCAGCCGGGTTGCTGGGCCCTAGGCCCCCCCACCACGACAAGGTGGTCCCCTATCGGGGGGGTCTGAAATCAAATATAAAATTTCATCTTTTGAAAGCGTTTACTATTGCAAAATCATTATCTGATAAAATTAAAGCATTTTGCAGCTTTTAAGTAAGCGCCATCAAATCATAGAAGGAAATGAGTTTGAAACATCTCATATGTGTAGGATGGATTTCCCCCTTCTTCTGTCACTATAGCAGCTGGGACATTTCGAATCATTTGTCATCACGAAGAAAATCTAAATTTGCTTTTTTTTCCCTTTTGCTTATATTTTCTATGTCACTTCACATAAAGAAAGCTTTCATCTGTAGTTCACTTTTGAAGAATAAACATTAAATTTCACTTCTCATAGATAAATTTCTTGTATGTCACTTAATTCTTGTTTCATTGCGAAACAAAATGTTGAAAATTCCATTTTATACGACTCTATCCTCAAATCTTTCAGCCAACATCTATTTATCGCGAAAGTTTTATGAATGGTTTTCATATAAAACTCGGTGTGAATTGGTGCATTTGGTGCATTGTGCATTGGTGCTGCCGGTAGCGCGCCAGGCTCGCAATCTGTAGTTCCCAAGTTCCAGTCCAAGGTTTCAGATTTATATCCGATAACTTCCCCCCCCCCCTCCCTGTCCTCGCTGAGAAAAGGGATATCGATGAGTTGGAGAGAACACCGCCTGTCGCATGAGTCGTAAAGTCATGATCCTATGTGCAGGTTTTTGGGTTGGCTCTCAGCAGCACGATTATTGCACACAATGGGATAACTGGACAGGTCAAAAAGATCTCGAAAGCTCAACGAATGTTTTTTACCATGCACAGGATGTGGCAGTCCTGCACAAGGGGACAAGCTTTACGTTCCATCCGATGGAGGGTGGCCTTTCCAAGCCCATCGGCGTCCTCTTTCTAACCGAAGGAAGGGTGAAGGTTTAGCAGATATTAATCTCAATCTTGACCAGCTTGGACTCGAATTTGGGAACTACAAAGTACGAGCCTGGCGCTCAGTTCAACTCGTTACAAGCATGTTCAGAGAGCTATGCACTGTGCACGTTAAAGAACACGCTAGATGAACTGGACGGGAGGATACCATATAACAACTGCTGCTAAGTGGAGGACGTTCCCCAATCATCTCTGAACACTTTGTGTCCTGATCTGACCATTGAGCCCAATGTGTATGTAAAGGTGCAACTCAGAGGTAAAATAATCCAACCCGTACTAATATAACCTATGAAGGAAAGTAGCTGAAATTAGCTTAGAAATTAACGAAAACCCTCATATGAAGAAGAATATGGTGTCAAGAGAAAGTGCATAGAGCACTATTAAAAATTCCACACCATATAATTAATCTGCTAAAAGAAGAATATGCCAGAACTGACACTTGACAAACTTTCAGTAAAATATGCGTGAAGAACAAACTACAAGATAACTTTCTTAGTACTAACTACTGTATTGTACGAGTACATTAACTATTTTTCACTTCATAAATCACTTGTGCTAATGACTAAAAATATCATTATGGTATAAATATACGCACAGCGGATGTTTTTCTGCATTTGAAAAGGATGTTCACTAATTGGTGCAGTTCATAACAAGCGAATAATGAGGCTTGTTACTCGGACTTGACAGGCAGTGATGATCTCTGATGCTGGAGAAACGTTTCAAGAAAAAGTAACCTAAATATGCGCTTTGCTTTCCATCCATCTTTATTTTTCAGGAATTTCAATAAGCAGAGAACATATGCTAAAGACAGGCAATTATTTCTCTGACCTGTTAAGAATACTTCCCCCCTTGTTCTTCCAGGAGTGGTGGTGGAGTGCACGCAAATTGTTTCTCTGTTGCTCCTTTGTGTAACTCGGAAGCGCTACCTGAGTCAACGCCAGTTAGAGATTGGCTTCGTCTTTTGCCAGAAAAGCCCGATAACGTTATTTCCCTGCCTTATATATTAAATCAGCGGAATAAGAACGACGCTGCCTTGTGGAATAACTTTATAATTACTTTGTCTCTTTTGCTGCAGAGGAAAGCAAAATTGCTCCGACTGTTCGTGCTTTTTTTTTAAGCTTTCATTTTTTTTAATATCTCATATTTAAAGGGAGTTTATGAGATCCGAGTTTTTAATTTAATGGAAACGTCGGTTGTCTAAAATTAAAGGAAAAGAACTAAATGCTTCTCAGCTGCAACTAAGAAGAAGAAGTTTTTTTATTATTTAGTGCAATCAATCATTGCTAGTTGTTAAAACTCATCGGCTCAATTCTTGTTCTTGTTATGTTTTTTAAACTGTTTATTAGTATGCAAATTATAGGGAAGCATAGTTTACTTTTAACAAGTACATAGTTCTAAGTGGGAAATGCTTTTCTAAAAATAAAAATTCGGAAGAAGGCGGAGGGTTAATTTTGGTGGACCCTTTTTTGTTTCTTCACTGTTGTGGTGATTTTGATGGGGGTTTTTTCTAATAAGGTGAAATGAGGGATGCAACTAAATGCGCTAACAACACTGTATACCACTAAAATAGGGGGTTTAAGAAATTCTAGTTACCAAAATCATTGCTGTGCTTTATTATGGTCCATTTTTCGTACAATCGCTCAAAAAATTAGCCGAACACTATGGTTGATTACAGAATTCAGAAAAAAATATCTGGCAACGATTTTTTTAGAAATTAGTGATCTGGCAGCCTTCGTGTCACGTGACACGAAGATTGCCAGATCACTATATGAATATATAATGAAATGAATATGGAGCGTGTGCAGTTACCGTTCACAGCAAACTGGAGCGGTTGCGGTTAATGTTCACAGCACATTGGATCGTGTGAGCTCACAAAGACCTGGATCGTGTGGGCTCACTCACGGAAATGTTGAGCGTGTGCAGTTACCGTTGACAGCAAACTGGAGCGTGTGCAGTAACTGCATACGCTCCAGTTTGCTGTGAACGGTAACTGGAGCGTGTACAGTTGCTGTACACGCTCCAGATATTTTTCCTGAATTCTGTAATCATGTGACACGAAGGTTGCCAGATCACTAATTTCTAAAAAAATCGTTGCCAGATATTTTTTCTGAATTCTGTAATCAACCATAGTGTTCGGATACTTTTTGAGCTACTGTACACCAAGAGAGATTTACACATCCATTGACGCTGAATCGAAAACAACTGTGTGAGAAAAACTGCTTTTCAGAGGTAAAACAACCCAACCCATATTAATTTAATTAGGCCTGGATCTAGAATAAAATTAAAGGGGAGGGAGAAACAAGCGACACAATCGAGCCGGTAAAAGACGGGAGGCCAAGAGGCCTGATTTC
The DNA here is from genome assembly GCA_038380435.1 of Ryuthela nishihirai. Taxonomy (NCBI): domain Eukaryota; kingdom Metazoa; phylum Arthropoda; class Arachnida; order Araneae; family Heptathelidae; genus Ryuthela; species Ryuthela nishihirai. Next base: position 14,477,229 of record JAWZYU010000001.1, on the reverse strand, counting down.
CATTGCAGTGTAACATTTTCACCTTCGTTTTATGAATTTTTTGAAAAAAAAAATTATGATAATTTCTTGAAATATGCACAAGTTTATTAATTTTTGGAACTCCTTACCCTGACTAGCGTTCTCAATAGAGAGGGGAGGAGAAGAGGCGTGGCCCTTGCACCCTCCTAGATCCGGCTCTGAATCTAATCTATGAAGCAAAGTTGTTGAAATTAGAATTTTTCGTAGAAACTTCAAGTAAAGTATATTTGGTTTCAAAAGAAAGTGTAGAGAGTAGTATTAAAATTCCACATCAGATAATTAATCACCTAAAGAAAAGATATTTGTTCATATAGAGCAGTGTCTCGCAAAGTGTGTGCCGCGAGAGATTTTCAAATTGACACTAGATATTCCAAAGATTTCATTTTGACTTGACTTGTGTTATCGACGTGGTTTAATATCGACGTGCTTTAATAAAAATCTTTCAGATCTTATCAACTGGGATCTTGTAAGTATTTATCAAGCTTTTTCCAAATTTTGGTATTAATTTTTGATTATTTGAAGCCATAGAATGGACAAATATTTAAAACAAACACCGAGTTATGAATTAAAGAACGAGAGCAAATCTTCAAGTAAAACCAAGCTGATGACTTCCACAAAGCGCAAATATAATGACGATTATATAGAGTTTGCTTTTATTCTTTTTTAGGTGTGCCGCGGGAAGAAAAAATAGATTCAGTGTGCCGCGGAAAAAAAATTAGATTCAGTGTGCCGCAGAGTAAAAAGATTTGCGAGACACTGATATAGAGAGGTTGGTGAAAGTATATTTACTAGTAAATGCACGAAAACGAAAATAAGGTCTAGTTAGCAATGCCCAAATTTACTTCTCCTTGAGAAAATAGAATTCGGAACTTTCTTAAAAATATCTTATATATTGCTAAGTGAAAAACCTTTTTTCACACTCTAATTTTATCTGTTTTTATACTCTACAATGGAAAGTGACTTCTGTTGCACTGAGAAATATTTCTAGAATATTAAATCTAGAAATTTTCCGAATTCTACCAGCGAACTTGCCCAGACAAAGCATTAATATTGGCAATTAACTTTCTTCTACTTCACTTTTTTTTTGATTTGCGACATATAGGACAGAGAAGAATCCTAGAAGCTACTCCTAGCTTAATACAGGCCTTCTCATACAAGGACATGTCCTACTAAGACCGAAGTCACTGCTGACCACTGCCTTAGTTAGAAGGCCTTAGTTTAGCTAACACAACACACAAAGTTTGTCTTGCTGGAACAGTCGCTAGCTGCCTAACCACTATGCCAGTTATGGCTAGTAAAAGGAGTAAAGATCCAAACTATCCAACTTAGAGATCACATTATGATCAACTATCCTTTGGGATTAATTGAAGAGCCGACATACTGCAGAACGTTTTCCCGGCTTTTTCACTCGCTGAACAAATGAATTCAAAAGCTTTGTACCAGCAGTTCAAAATCAAACAGATTCGCATAAATTCTTATTTTAAACCTTTATCCTTTCGGAACTGCAAATGATTAAAGACGTAAGTTAAATGACGAATTTGTTAATATAAGATCATTTGAAGGTCATTTTCAGTGGTATCGTTAATAAATGCACCATGCTGTACTCGTTTCATAATTAGAAGAATTTTTTCAATTTCGAAAGAAATTTGAATTTCTCTAGGTACAAAACGTAACTTATTAACAGTTTTTGAGTTGTTTTGCCACCGAGAGCTACTATTTTTTGCACTAATTAATAGAGTTTGCCAGCTTTTTTTATTCGGAATGAGAACATCATCTGACATTGTTCGCAAAGATTGAATCTGTTTTGATGCCAATGCAAGCAAAATCAGATGTGGGTTGGAGTTGATTTGACATAAAAAGAATCGCCCAGTTTTAATCAATTTACTATTTAAATGCTATTTCAAAGGAGAATGCTCCATGTCAAAATATTTTTCCTTTCAATTTGACATAGTATTTTACTAATTTTATGTCATTTATTACATCTTGTGAAAGAAGCTCTATAACAACAATTAGTGAAGTCTGTCATGTCCCTCTAATTTATTTATTTTCATTTATTATTGTATTTTGTTGTTATTTTTATTGATGTAAACATATATCTGTGTTAAGTGTATTTTTGGAAGTGTTGAAATGGAGATGTGACTCACGATTGTTATTCGGGCCTGAGCTAGTCGCTGCAATGCTCACAGCAGCGAAAGCGCTTTTACAACTAGCCTGATGCCATAAGGCTAGCGCGGCGAAAACAATGAAGGTCAGACTGAGTGCCGTTGATAAACTGGAAGGTCGTTTTCCAAGCGCGTCAATTGACGCGGCTCCTGAAAAACAAAAGCTTTAAGAAGAGAGTTCGGTTCCGTGTGAACCATGGTTCGGTTCTGTGTGAACCAGGTAATAGGCAAGGATTAAATATCCTCTCGTTGAGTTTGAGGTCTGTAAGAAGAATTTGTGAAGCGCAGATTTCCACCTCATCGTATGAAGGTTTGCAGTAGCAAAGCAACGAAGGCCCAAGGAATCGAGCGCATCCCCAGCACGTAATTGTATATGGATGTAAATAAACTGTGTCCTCCATATACTACCTCGTGCTTGAATTGTTGGACATCTTTCTGCACATCATTTGGCGCAGCAAGTCTGAGGCATATGTCGGTACGGGTGTAACAACCGGCGAACCTGTGATTTCGTCTAAGTAATGGTGATTGTAACTAGGGGACTAAGCGATCCCCTCTATTAAAGAGTGGTTAATCGTTTATGTCGTCTAGGCCAACACTACATTTGATGCAGTTCAATCCGTATACGCAATTATACAATTGTAAGTGACGAAGTAAGAGACGGCATTCTCCCCCTCCACGACGATAAAGTGGGGGAAGTAAGTGTACATTCCTGAAAAATATTTTCTCTAAATAGTATAGTCTAAAGATGTATTTTTTTGCACTCTTCCGTTTTCTAAAATCATCCCAGTGTCATAGGCTTTCGATTCTGCCCTGCCTACAAACCGATTTTTATCTATTTCCTCTCAGTGTAGATTACATCACACATATTTTTCTGCAAAATAACTGTAAAAATTCACTCTGTGTCGTCTGCATGTTGATAAAATTTTAATTTTAAGGATTTTCAGTCATAACCTTGCATATTTTTTAAACATTGTTATGGACAATCCTTCAAATATTTGATTCTTTTAAAATTATAACAATTATTGTTTTTTTCCAAATAATTAAACACATATATTTTCAATATCATCGTCATATGTCAGAACAATTCAACAAAAATTTCGTTATATACCAAATTGGATTCGTTGATTTAAAATCCCACATGTAAACCAACGCTTGATCTGACGCAACTTTGGAAATCCTTCTTCCTTTATAGGGCAAGAATCAGTTGTTTGGCAAGCCAAATAATTCACATTATGATCGCTAAATTGTTTACAAAAGTCGGAAAAGAATCCCTATCAGGAATGTTTGAGATAGAAAATCATCGAAAGCTTGAGGAACGATAACCTAAAGCATATGTTGCTAAACGTTCAACATTGATTTTTCTGTTGTTCATAGAGATGTGTTCGAGATCTATTTCTTGAGACCGTTCCTACCCCGAGCTCTAAGTTACTGATCCGGAGTCCGACATTTCGGCAATTGTTGAATTCGATACCACCTGAACCCAACTTAGAGAGAAACATTTTCTGGCGCATCATATAACATGTACCAGAAATGCAGGTCGTTAAAATTTATTTTATTCTTATATCAATAAATGTAAACACTTTATACGATAAATTAAAAATTCCAATTCTATTTGCAAAGAAATATATTAGAAATACTAGTACCAATTGAAAATTCTTGGGTAATATCATTATAAACGCGAAGAACCGTTCATTTATTAAAGATAGATAATAAGATAAAAAATAATCAAAAAGCGCACTGTGCTTATCTTTGATTATTACTGAAAATTGATTAAAAGGTTGAAATCAAAAAATATTTCATGTTTCTAATTATTTCAAAAACAGGAGAAATATTTGAAATTTGAATTAATCTGAGCTCGAATTCGTCAAGCGGGAAGATTGTGATATTTTGAGCCGAGCCCAGAAATGAAGACAAAAATATTCGATTATCCGAAAAAAGACAAAGGTAATAGCATTACCTCAATTGTATTCTGATGTCATTGCAGTCATAGGAACGTCTACCCTACTACGCAGAAGATTACACGAGAATGGCACCGATGGGCTTGGAAAGGCCGCCGTCCGACGGATGGGACGTTAAGCCGTGGTCCCGTGTGCGGGAGAGCCATACCCTGTGCACGTTAAAGAACACACTGGATGACATTGACGGGAGGCTACCATCTGTCTTCCAACAGCTGTTCCAGTGGGTCCCTTCCCCCCACCTTCTCTGAGCCTTCGGGGTCCTTGTGGCCTGGATATTTATCCCATGGTGTACAAAAAAGTGCCGCTCAGAGGTAAAACAACCCAATTCAACCCAACCCAACACGAGGGTGGCTTCTCTGCACGACGCCAGAAGGTACGCGTTCTCTTTAGCCGCATTACAAAAGAGATCGTCTGGATTGATGTAGAGAGCAAATTACTTGGATTCGAGGTCAGTGAAGATCTGCGTTGTTTGCAGATGAATCCAGATTTTCTATGCTGAGTGTTTCAAAATCTACGCATCCCGAGGGATTGCAGTCCTCAGAGGAATATCGCCTTAACACCTCTAACATCATTGAAAGGGATGGGAAGCGGGTGGGGAGAGGTGTGATGATTTCGATAGACATTTCGCTCTGTGGATTGTTTATGTGGCCGACCTTTATGTGATTCAAAGGTATAAAGATGACGTCATGGACCCCTATGAGAACTCATGCAGGTGAAATATAGAATAATATAATCTTACATGATAATAATGCCCAACAGTATCTATCCGAACTGACTGACCACTATCCTGAGTTGAATGCATCATCATTATGAGTAGCTAACTCGCTCATCTGATCTCAGTCCTATGGAACAGGGATAGGATGTTCTAAGAAGATGCATTGCTTCCTAGAATACATCCTAATATTTCCATTAGCTTAAGCTATAAAAACCTACTATAATGATCTAGTGATTGGATTGGATTGTTTTACCTCTGAGCGGCACTTTTTTGCACACCATGAGCTAAATGGCCAGGTCACATGGACCCCGAAAGCTCAGAGAAAGTTGGGGGAGGGGACCCACTGGAACAGCTGTTGGGAGACAGATGGCAGCCTCTCGTCAAGGCCATCCAGCATGTTCTTTAACGTGCACAGGGTATGGCTCTCCCGCACACGGGGCCACGGCTTAACGTCCCATCCGACGGACGGCGGCCTTTCCAAGCCCATTGGTGTCCCCTACTGACCGTGGGCAGGGCGGGGAATTTTGTGGAGACAAATCTCAACGCTGACCCAGCTGGGACTCGAACCTGGGAACTACAGATTACGAGATTGGCGCGCTACCGACTGAGCCACCCCCGCCCCATTATCTAGTGCAAAAGGGTCATTATTGTCACCTTAACTTCTTCAAACCTTCGAGTCGTGTATTTCAAGCATGGCGGACAGTATGCCCTATTGACCATCATTTGACATTCACTCTAAAAATTGTTTTTGATCCATCTGATGTCATCAGGAACTTGTGAGCATGTATTCATGTTCATTTTATTATTTGCTTTCCACTTGGTAGTATTTATTAAATAACTTCTGCTTGCCAATTTTAAGTCCCTTATTCCAATGAGTTATCGAAATATGCTCTTTCTTTATCGATGTCAGAAACTATTGTATTAAATTTCCAGTTTCCTATTAAACCCCACTCAGTAGTTCATTTCAAAATGAATCTGTGTTTAAGTCGCGAAGTGGCATTACTAAGTCTATTTCCCTGAACAAAAAACACATTAGATTTGGTTAATTTAAATTTTGGATTTAGATTGCATTGTACGGATTTCATCATTCCAGCCCAAAATCGTTTTAATGTATTTCATTGCCGTTTCAGTTTCATGAGGTGATTTTGGTAGGCATTTGAAATTGCATGGCCATGGATATTAATGAAGAAGGAAAACCACAGAACATATTTCTCCTTCGCGTGCCCCTCTACGTTATCAACATCCCATTCCAAGTGGCAGATGGCAGTAGGGTCAGAAGGAATATTTCGAGAGCCATTAGTGTGACGGGGGAAACATTTTGCTTAAGAAAGCCATTACAGGGAAGTGAAGAAAGTGTTGCGCAGGTGCTAGTGTGGATGCATTACGGAATCTAAGAAGAATTACTATAATGACCACGCAAAAGGGAAGAAGAAACTAGAGGAGGAAAAAGCGCTGATGGATTAATCCTGTCTACGACAGCTGCGTGTTGGCTCAGCGTTAATGACGTTTAAGAAGACTGCGAGTTCTTAATGAACCACGTGGCTGTACAATGCATTGAAAGTGATGTTTTCGCGCTGTTAATCGCTGCGGCATGTGCATGGAATGGCGTTAAAACCGATAAGAAACATGTCACCCGTTGAAATGCATCACTTCTCAAGAAAGCATTCCAACTTGTTGTTTCTCTTCGCAAGAAAGGCTGAGAGAAAGTAAAAGAAGCCTCGGATCTTTCGAAGTCCTTTCTCGTGTTCAGTCAACTCTTTCATTATTCGAATATATTCAACTGAACACGAGGCGAGTTAAAGATCGTGCCAATGAAAGAGAAAACAAGGAAGTATGCTTTACACTGATGAAAGAGGAATAGCTTATGAAGAGAGCTCTTGTGTAAAGGGTAATGGTATGTGAATCACGATTTCGCGAAGATATTCAGATATTTTGGAAGTACGGAAAGCAAATTCGAGCGTAACTAGCATTAAAAGAGCTTCAAGCAAAATAATGTCAAATATCAAAACTTTTAGTTGTGTTCCAGAATAATGCTTAAAACTGTTTAAAATTGTCCTTGGGGTGAAAAACACTTGTTTCGCATTACTTGAACTTATATCTGAATTGTTCGATACCTCTCGTCTTGAACAGACTGTCGCCTTTTGAACTCGTCGGTGTACCCTTTATCATGGAGGGTAGACTGAGAGTTAATGAAGAAAATCTCAAAGCATGCAGAGTAGGAATTCGAATCCAAGAACATAAGGTTGCGAGTGTGGACCAACACCGCCCAATTCACTCTGCCATCTATCGGGATCGAGCTCGGAATTATTAATCTGTCGAGTTAGATCAAGATGGACAGTCGCTCAAAAAAAATATCCGAACACTACGTTTGATTACAGAATTCATAAAAAAATATCTGGCAACGATTTTTTTAGAAATAAAGTTTAGAAAAGAGATTTTAGAAATAGAAATAGAAATTAGTGATCTGGCAACCTTCGTGTCACGTATCACGTGACACGAAGGTTCATGTGTGAAAATTCACACATGAACCTTCGTGTGTGATTTTCTAAAAAAAATCGTTGCCAGATATTTTTCTCAATTCTGTAATCAACCGTAGTGTTCGCATTTTTTTTGAGCGACTGTACGTCATGAAATACGACACTTCCGAGACTCTCTGAGAAGACTACTGATACATGATGTCACAAAATGTTTTTCTTTATTTGTGTGGTTCTTTTTCGGCACGTTACAGAACATTCCTAAGATAGTGATGGTCTTAGACTTAAAAGTCTGTTGAATCATCAATATGTTTAACATTTTGTACACGCAGTGGACATTGAATGAGACCAACCAATTTTTTGTCAATGAGAAATTAATTATTTGATGATATATAACTTTTAAAATGTGCCTTTCATGGGAAAATGTGACTGAAGATAATTGAAAGTACTCATTCATATCTATTTAAATCTCGTTTTGCAACAACATCCGTTTAATATTGAAAGAGATATGGAAGTTTGAATATTTAGCAACAGCAATGCCACACATAAAAATTTACCTCGGAAGTTAATTAGAACTTAATTTAAAAAGTTAAAGTATATTGAATCATTTTAATATAGTAAGTGCTTATTATCAAAGTTTCTATAAATTTTTCTTTCACGTCAGCAGTCAACATGAACGTGTGATTATATCGAATTTACGCTCTTAAACTAAGCAACTATGAGTGCAGTTACTGTAAACGTTTAAGTGAAACAACATATTGTATTTCCCCACACACCCTTAAAAAGTTATTGTTCATATTTTATGTATTTAAAAAAATATTATCGCAATTAAACAAAGCAATAATTCTAAGTTTAATAATGTTTGAAAAACATCTACTATAAAAAGAGGCTAAAGGCTAGTTTGCACTGGCATAGATTACTGGCACCAATACCCGACTGCCGAACTACTGGTTTAATGTAAACATTTAACCAATCTATGAATGCATGAAAAATTAATGTTGGAAAGTCCCAACCGATTGGGGGCGGGGGTGGCTCAGTCGGTAGCGTGCCAGGCTCGTAATCTGTAGTTCCCTGGTTCGAGTCCCAGCTGGGTCAGCGTTGAGATTTATCTCCGCAAAATTCCCCGCCCTGCCCTCGGTCAGTAGGGAACACCGATGGGCTTGGAAAGGCCGCCGTCCGTCGGATGGGACGTTAAGCCGTGGCCCCGTGTGCGGGAGAGCCATACCCTGTGCACGTTAAAGAACACGCTGGATGGCCTTGACGGAAGGCTACCATCTGTCTCCCAACAGCTGTTCCAGTGGGTCCCCTCCCCCAACCTTCTCTGAGCCTTCGGGGTCCATGTGACCTGGCCATTTAGCCCATGGTGTGCAAAAAAGTGCCGCTCAGAGGTAAAACAACCCAACCCAACCGATTGGCGCCAGAATCCATGCCAGTATAAACCAGTCTTAACTCTTGCCCTATAGCTTAATTCTGTAACAATCGTGTTGCTAGATTGTCAAAGGAAACTCTAAGTCGATTATAGAAAGATTAGTTTTCGTTGAATAGTAACTTCACCCTCACATTAAATAGTTCGTATGTTACCTTCTAATCGTTTAAAAGTAACCCCTAGTTATCCGGTAGTCAAGCATCCGGTATTCTCTTAGTATTTCAAATTGAACTTGATAAGGCAAATTTTAATGCACGTGGTAGTTCTCCTGTATGCCATAAAACCCAAGTTTACGTCTTCTCAGCTTCGACATCAGCTACTGCTCAAGAATCAAATGACAGTTCAGTGGATGACCCTGATGAAATGCCATCCGAGTTTCTTCAAACTAGCCAGTAAACTACACATACGTATGCATAGGAAATGTTGCTTTTGTCTGAAATTAAAGTTTAGCTTAGTTTCACTGTTCTCGTGTCTAGGATAGCATTCCATTTTTCGACTTTTGTGTGATTTTCTACCGACTTTAGCTTTCAGAAATTCTCTTTCATATTTCGTTATTACGAAAATACGGTACGACCTGTAGTTAGCGCCATGCGTTGGCCAATATTACAACTCTTTCCATGGTAGCTTTCAGTGAAGCATTTGCCGAATTTTCTACTAAGTGCACAGATTTAGATATTCAAGTGGGAATATACGTATTAAAATAATCATATTTCGGACTTTACCTTTGTATTATGGGTATTACACTTCATTTCCAGTATAAACGCCAGGCTCGTAATCTGTAGTTCCCAGGTTCGAGTCCCAGCTGGGTCAGCGTTGAGATTTATCTCCGCAAAATTCCCCGCTTTTCCCACGGTCAGTAGGGGACACCGATGCGCTTGGAAAGTCCGCCGTCCGTCGGATGGGACGTTAAGCCGTGGCCCCGTGTGCGGGAGAGCCATACCCTGTGCACGTAAAGAACACGCTGGATGGCCTTGACGGGGGGCTACCATCATCATTGACGGGGGGCCTTGACGGGGGGTCTCCCAACAGCTGTTCCAGTGGGTCCCCTTCCCCAACCTTCTCGGAGCCTTCGGGGTCTATGTGACCTGGCCATTTAGCCCATGGTGTGCAAAAAAGTGCCGCTCAGAGGTAAAACAACCCAACCCAACCCTTTCCAGTGTAATTGTTTTTGACTGTATTTTTACTTCAACTAAGGCTTGAATACAAGATTGTAACTACTTAATTTGGTTTCTAAAAATATATTTCTCATGCAACTGGCAGATTCATCTAACCGACAGCTCCCATTCCCCATAAATGCCGGATATCCGGAAATTTACTGTATTTTGATAATGTTTTGTGCAACATTCGAAATTTCAAAGCATGGTAGAAACAATTGAAAGATTGAATTATAATTATATATGTGAAAGTATGTTGGGAAATATTTTCCGGCATATCTGCATCAACTGACTATTAATCGAAATTTGTAATTGGAAAGATATTTTACTAGATTATCAGATCTGTTTTCGTTGAATGGCAATTGCACTGCATCGTCACAGTAAACAGCTTGTCCGTTCTAATCAAGTGAATTATAATAAAAAATAAATAAATAAAATACCCCCTCAAGCAGCTGCTTGCCACAGAGGTCTGACAGGAGTCTGTCAGTTTACATGCCACAGTAGAAGGTCTGTGAGGATGGCAGGGCCTCAGCAGAAAAACGACACACACAGCCATGCCTTACCCGGGGCTCGAACCCAGGTCCCTTAGATAATGTGCTGTTAAATATTTTCAGGGATAGCTGCATTTTTAAATAAGTTGGTTTGCATGTAATTCTGAACTCTATTTCCTGTGACAGACAAAAGATGAACTTTTGATAATGTTAAGTGCAGCATTCGAAATTTCAAATCATTGCTTCACCTATCCCGCTGGTAAAGGGCCTGATGAGTTGTGAGTCACTTCTCCGGGAGGAGTGAGTGATGCTGGCCAACAGTCGGGGGAGGGGGAAGCTCTAATCTCTAAATATTGCATTTTGTGAACAATAGAATGCTCCCTCCAGAGGAAAAAAAACTTTTTTAAAGTCAATAATAGAGTTATATGACTAACAAAATTTATCAGATGCTGTAGAGAGACATTAGGTAATTTCGCAAATCGTGATAAAAAAAAATACCCCCTCAAGCAGCTGCTTGCCACAGAGGTCTGACAGGAGCCTGTCAGTTTATATGCCACAGTAGGAGATCTGAGAAGATGGCAGGACCTCAGCAGAAAAACGACACACACACACACATCCATGCCTAATCCGGGGATCGAACCCAGGTCCCTCAGATCAGTAGCCAAGCGTGCTAACCACTCGGCCACGGGACATAGACGTATTAAAAAGAGGCATTTGGTTTGCAAAAGAAAAAAATTCTCAATGGTTTTGGAAAACGAATTTGGCTGTTTAGAAAACCAAATCAAACTTTTATCTCAGGTATCCAGCATGACTGAATTAACATCGAAATAATGGAATTAAATTTTAATGCAAATTCTCTCCAAAACTAGAGTGGAATAACTTAAAGTCACTGGTTACTTTTCATTGAATCTTTGGTTCCTGCAATAAAGCAATACATTGCAGTCTAGTCCGTTGGCGTTCTTTGAAATATTTATTGTTACACGACGTACCATGACTTTTTGTACGGAGAATGGCAACGCTTAAAGACTGCTACAAAATTCTGTTTACTGTGAGATGTCGTAAAATTAGATCTGATTAAATTTAGAAATTTCACTAGCTTTCGCCGAGAAGCTTCTCATCAAAAGAATGGTACTAATGTAAATATTGACGGAATAGGTTCCGAGACTAAATTCGGAATTAGAGGAGGAGTCATTTCTGGTTATTTCAGTGGCAAGTCATCTGCAAGAAAAATAGAAAAAATACCAATGCATTTATTTACTTCGAACTTTGTTTTGTTTGAGAAGCGTAAACAACGGAAAATGCAACATCTCAGATGATCAAGGGGATAATTTCGTAATTTATTACCTGTTTCTTTACTTAAATTTGCTTTTAATAATTAACTTATTATTGAGCATAAAAATGAAATGAATATATAAATAGGATTACTTGTTAAAATTTCTTTCGAGGTTGTTTTATGGGTTTCGGGGTTGTTTTACCACTGAGGGGCACTTTTTTTCCACACAATGGAATAAATGGCCAGGTCACAAGGATTCCAAAGGCTCAGAGAAGATTGGGGAAGGGGACCCACTGGAACAGCTGTTGGGAGACAGATCTCGTCAAGGCCATCCAGCGTGTTCTTTAACGTGCACAGAGTATGGCACTCCCGCACACACGGGACCACGGCTTTACGTCCCATCCGACGGATGGCGCCTTTCCAAGCCCATTGATGTCCCTATTGACCGTGCGCAGGGCGGGGAGTTTTGCGGAGATAAATCTCAACGCTGACCCAGCTGGGACTCGAACTTGGGAACTGCAGATTGCGAGCCTGGCGCGCTACCGACTGAGCCATCGCCGTCCCAATTTATTTCGAGGAGAACGCATATTAAAAGTTGACTTACTTCTGACGTCATATATTAAAAAATTGATTAGCTGTTCATATCTTCTGCTTTTAAACGATTTAATATTCCAGAAAGTGATTTTCAAGAGTATTAATTGACCAATGGGAAGATATTTATTTGTTTCACGCTCATCGAAATCACGACGACTCCTCCTAATTCCTCAATGAATCAAAAGATTAAAAATGTCCTTCGCCTATTCTCCTCGAGACATTTTAAGTGCCACTTAATGAGGTGCGTTTTCTGATTTATACATGTGTGCTGTTGGAGCTCTCTTTACGTCCAGAAAAACCTATATTTCTATATCATGTGCTTCTCTTCGTGTATCCCATTACTTTTGGAAACGTAGTGTATATATTAGATCTATGCCTTTAATTGATGCGTCGGTGGCTCAGTAGTATTATGTTGGTTCGTTTTAACATTAAGGCAACAGAGTTTCGAATCTTTGGGTGGCTCAGTCGGTAGCGCGACAGGCTCGTAATCTGTAGTTCCCAGGTTCGAGTCTCAGCTGGGTCAGCGTTGAGATTTATCTCCGCAAAATTCCCTGCCCACGGTCAGTAGGGGACACCAATGGGCTTGGAAAGGCCGCCGTCCGTCGGATGGGACGTTAAGCCGTGGCCACTTGTGCGGGAGAGCCATACCTTGTGCACGTTAAAGAACACGCTTGATGGCCTTGACGGGAGACTATCATCTGTCTCCCAACAGCTGTTCCAGTGGGTCCCCTCCCCCAACCTTCTCTGAGCCTTCGGGGTCCATGTGACCTGGCCATTTAGCCCATGGAAAGGCCGCCGTCCGTCGGATGGGACGTTAAGCCGTGGCCACGTGTGCGGGAGAGCCATACCTTGTGCACGTTAAAGAACACGCTTGATGGCCTTGACGGGAGACTACCATCTGTCTCCCAACAGCTGTTCCAGTGGGTCCCCTCCCCCAACCTTCTCTGAGCCTTCGGGGTCCATGTGACCTGGCCATTAGCCCATGGTGTGCAAAAAGTGCCTCTCAGAGGTAAAACAACCCAACCCTTCTTTTGTCTGTTATTCTGTGAAAGTGTCGACTTCTTTCGTCGTAATGGAAAGTCAGCAACTTTCAATGACTCGGAAGAATTTTTTAGCTCGCAACACGGTGTTTAATATCTGCAAACGATGAAAGTTTCGTCTAAAGCTGTGTGGACTTTTGGAAAATGAATAAGAAGTAAAAGATTTTTAAACCACTGTTGCTTGAATTAACAAAATAAAATCTTTCCGATGAACTAGAGCTAGAAATTTGCATAATGTTCAATACATATATTATTATGTAAATGTCAAAGTCAGTGTTCCGTAACTTCATTTTCTTCACCGGACCATCCGTTTCTGTGAAAATAAGTGGTTTAAAAAAAATAGCTGTTCAGAAATTGAACACATTTCGTTCATAAAAAATTCAGATTTCGAACAATGCACGCTATTCTTAAAAATGGGTAAAGGATGAATTGTTTAACATGAATTGTTTACAATGCTCGTTTTGCAATGTGTATCTAGATGTTTAACATTTTTGGTAATCCAGCTGGAACTTTGTTTTCACTGAGTTTTATTCACAAAAGTAAAGAATACATTTTAAAGTTAACTGTGAGTGTCGCTAGGAAACAATAACAAACTATAACAATACATATATATATGTTAGTATCCAAGAATAAACAGAAACCAATGATCAAAAGAAAGTGTGCAAATATTTGAAAGTAATATACTTCCAAGAATTTCAGAAGATACAGGATATTTCTTCTGGTACGTATTTCCGGAAGATAGGGGAACTTCAATATAGACGCAAAGGCAGAGGTCTCTTAGACCAGCAAAGTTAGAAAATCTCTTAATTTCTATTAACTTTCTTAAGTTGATTTTAAATAATGTTTTTTTTTACTAATATATTTTTGTTGTTTTTTACTAATGCAATATAAAGTTCTAATAGACGTTTTAAAAATAAAAGAATAATTTTACATTATAGAAAGAGCCTGGAGGAGAGAACAAAATATTTAAACCATCGATTTTATTCAATCATTATAATTTGTACACGGTGATTACACCATCTGTAGACTCAGTCATAAGCATGACACTTGTGGATAAACCATTGCTACAGTTAGGCCATTCTTGATACAATTAATAAAAATCGTCCGTTGAGGGTCGCTGCGGTACTCTACGCGACAGCTATGCTTGATATTTTTGAGTCTAGAAATGTGAAGAAATTCTCATGAATGAAACTAATGGCCGATTAAAGCATCTGGAGTCTCCAAGCGCAAAAGATTCGAGAGACGCCCAGCTGTCCGAGAAGGGGCGTGTGTGTTTGGGAGGGGGGGGTGGGGGGGGGGTTACTCTTTCTACGAAATATTTGGCAACTTAGAAATGAAAAAATGCTTACAGCAGGTGAAATAAATTGAATTACTGAAAGGCATAAATACAAAATTTAATATCTATTATATAAATTTGCACATACTGAAAAATAAATGATAACTTAATTATAAACCAAATTAAATATCCTTTCATTTTACTGTATTTAGCAATAAAAACATAGTATTTGATATTAGCCTAAGTTAAAATACGAAATTTGTATATAAATAGTAGATTTTGCTGATTGCGAAACATTTTATTCAAAAAGATGATCAAATAAAATCGAGTTTTGTGGCCCTAGGAGAGCACTTCATGCGCCTATGCGGTAATCATGGCGTTGCCATTTCAGTCCAAAAAACCAAACAAACAGAGTGCAAGCATTTATCCTCTCCACTACCCTGGAAGTCACGGGTCAATATCCCGCGGTGAAAAAGTTATGCGGACGTTTTTCTTTGAGTATAAGGTTCGCTCTTGATTGAGTTTCTGGACCATGGTGACACACACCATTAACTCGTAACGAGTGCGAAACTTTGTGCCGTTTGTAGGTTGTTTCGTTAAATGGCATCGCCCTCCCCCAAATTGCCCAATTAGCAACGGTAACGTTGAATAGCTATCGTTTGGAAATGCATGGAAAACCTTCCCTGGAGTCTGATTGGTCCCCATAATGACTTTAATATTTCTGTCCTCTAAATAAATCCACGAGAGGAAGTTCGAGTCTGACGAAGAGGTGCAGCGCATTGTCGCAAAATCCATCCAGTATTTTTCACGGACAGGGTCTCATGTTGCTAAACTTCACGTTCGGACAAATATCTGAACAGGCATTGACAATATGTATAGAATATTTAAATAATATTAAAATAGCTTTATTTTCAACTCATCCGCTTTCCTTTGAATGATTCTTATACATTCAGAGTTTTTAAATATTTATTGTATAATATACTGCCATTGCCTAATTTTCAAATAATAAAATTTAACTTTTGTAAATGTGAAAGACATATTTCTCTAATACACTCCTCGACGTAGAATATGCCACACCATGAAGGAATGTACGAAATGAGACAAAACTTACCACACAAGTAGACAGGTAGGTGAGAAATAAATGACTTAAATTTTGAGGGATTACATGAATGCAATGGGCTAGGAAACAGTATAATGTGGCCTAAGTCAGTGGGCCGTATGACCGCCATGTTAGGCTATACATTTGGCAACACAGAGTCGCATCGAGTGGAAAAGTGGCGCACACGTGGCCCACGATACCTCAGCACACCAGTGCTGAGGTATCGTGGACCATGTGTCGTTGACCTATGTCCAAAATTCATTGACATTGCCATTGTGCAGAAGTGTGAAGTGTGCCAATGACATCTGCCAATTGACATCGTCCACACGTTCTCTATTAGGGAGACGTCTGGGGATCGCGCTGGCCAAGGCAGCATCTGGACACCTTGTGGGCACTGTCTGCTGATAATGGCAGTTTGCAGGCTGGAGTTATCGTGTTAAAACTGGGCATCAGGGATACCACAGAGATATGGCAACAAAATGGGCTGCAACACCTTATCGATGTTTCGTTGTGCTGTCATTGTACCCACTATCTGTACAAGTGGTGAAAGTTTGTTGAAAAGGATCGGCTGCTCCATCTTTCCAATCGCATTTTTCTCGAGGAGCAGTTTCCGGACTCCTGGCGGGAGGCCATCATCTTGGCCTTCCCGAAACCAGGAAAGGATTGTAAGATTCCTTCGAATTATCGTCCCATTGCGTTGACGAGCTGCGTGTGCAAGGTGTTGGAAAGAATGGTAAATGCCAGGGTCATCTGGTATTTAGAACACAACAATCATCTTTCCAACACCCAGTGTGGCTTTCGCAGGCAACGGCCAACTCTTGAACATCTGATACGCCTCGAATCGGCTATCAGAAATTCATTTTTACAAAGAGAGCACCTGGTGTCAATTTTTTTCGACATCGAGAAAGCGTACGACACGGCTTGGAGATTCGGCATTCTTCGTGACCTTCACAGCTTCGGCTTCAGAGGTCACATGCCGATCTTCATTTCCAACTTCTTATCGACATGTTCTTTTCGTGTCCGTGTCGGTAACACTCTGTCTCGACCGTACCCCCAAGAGCAGGGGGTGCCTCAATGCTAAGTTCTGAGTGTTATGTTTTCGCTGTCAAGATTAATTCAATTACTATACAACTTCCTCCATCAGTAAGCAATGCCCTCTATGTTGATGACTTTAGCATCTTTTGCTCTTCGTCCATCATGAGGGTCATTGAAAGACAACTGCAAATTGAACTGAACAATCTTTCTGTTTGGGCGACGGCAAATGGGTTTTGGTTCTCTCCGCAGAAGACCGCTTGTGTGCACTTTTGCCACAAGCGAAATCTTCACCTGGATCCCGAGTTTCGACTCGGGGGTAACATCATTCCAGTTGTGGCAAAGACCCAGTTCCTCGGTCTCATATTCGATCGGAAATTGACTTTTTTACCACACATACGTCATCTCAGGTCCAAGTGCACGTGGGCATTGAACATCGTCAAGGTTCTCTCCTTCCTTTCTTGGGGGTGGACTGATGCTCTTTGCTCTGCTTCTACCGTGCACTTATCCGATCGAAACTGGACTACGAATCCCAGGTGTATGACTCTGCCCGGGATTCGGTGGTGAAGGTGCTGGACCCCCTCCATCACCAGGCCCTTCGTGTTTGCACGGGGGCCTTCCGCACCTCACCGGTCCAGAGTCTTTATGTCGAGACCAACGAACCCTCTCTATCTCTTCACTGTCAGCAGTTGTCCCTGCAATATGCATCTAAATTGCGATTCCTGCCTGGTCATCCCACTTAGGACTGCGTTTTCAGTCCGAAGTAGGAAATGCTTTACACAAATCAGCCAACTGCCATTCGTCCTTTCGGTTTGCGAGTCCGAGGCTACTTAAGAGACATCAACACCAGTCTCGATAGCGTCGCACAGTCGTCAGCTGAGCCACTTCCACCATGGCTCACTGTTTCCCCTTCCAGTGATTTTTCCCTGTGCAGGACGGGGAAAGCCTTTACACCCAACTGTGTGTACCGGCAACTCTTTGCCAGCCATCGTGCTGTGCACTCGGACTTCTTGCCTGTCTTTACAGGTGGCTCGAAGTCTGGCACATCAATGGGATCGGCCATGGTCTGCTGTGATGTAATCATTGCAGACCAGATCCCACTGCAGTGTTCCATATTCACTGCAGAGTTGCACGCTATCAGTCTCGCCTTGGACACGTTGTGGCTAAGCATCATCGTAGGTGTGTGCTTTACACCGACTCTCTTAGCTCGCTACAGGCTTTGATCTCGGTGAGGCATCGGCCTCACCCAGTTCTTACTAAGATCCGTCAGCAGATACATCGTCTGGCAGCCACAACCAATGTTCTCTTCTGTTGGGTGCTTGGTCACGTCGAGATAAGAGGCAATGACTTGGCAGACGGTGCTGCCAAGTCAGCCACACCCTTGTCCGACTCTCTGCTGTCGGTTCTATATCTGGATTTCCGGCAGCGTTTTATCACGAGCTCTGGGCACAGTGGCAGAGATCTTGGTCGGAACAGCTTACGAACAAGCTATTTGAGATCAAACCTATCATCAAACCATGACAGTCTTCTTACCGTAGGAATCGCAAGGAGTAAGTTGTACTTGCTCGGCTCCGCTTAGGTCATTTGTTTATTACTCATTCGTTTCTTCTACGAGCAGACGACGTACCTAAGTGTGAATTTTGCGACACCATTTTAACTATCAAACAGATTTTAATCTCATACCCATGTTTTAACTTTGAACGGCGTTTGTTTTTTAAATTTCATGATTTTACGTCCGAGCCTCTTACACTCGGACATTTGATATCTGATCATTGTTGTTTTAACGCTGTCTTTGATTTTTTCCTTTTTACAGGATATTTTACTCGGATATAGTTTTATGAAGAAGAATAATAATCAGCCGTTCCATGGCCGAGTGGTTAGCGCGCTTGGCTACTGATCTAAGGGACCTGGGTTCGAGCCCCGGGTTAAGGCATGGATGTGTGTGTCGTTTTTCTGCTGAGGTCCTGCCATCCTCTCAGACCTTCTACTATGGCATATAAACTGACAGGCTCCTGTCAGACCTCTGTGGCAAGCAGCTGCTTGAGGGGGTATTTATTTATTTTTATAGTTTTATTCCAATATTTAACCCAGGTCGCTTACACCTGGGCTACTTTTATATTTATAACTTATTTATACATTTTTTTCTTGTTGTCAACTATGTTTCCTTTTATTGCTTTACATTCTTAGTTTACGTTTGTGGTTTCTTTTAAAATTTGGTTAAGGGTTACACGACTTTTATCTTTTATTTTCTTATGAACATTCGTATGGTGCATTATAGCCTTAGTTGCTAATGCGCCATTAAAACCGAAACAACCAAACGAAAACAAGTCTGTTGAAATTGATAGTGCCCCAAACCATGACCCAAGGCTGAGGGGCTGTATGACGCTCATGGAGGGCAGCAAGATCAGCCCAATAACTACGTCGTCTCCAGACTCTCAATCGTTAATCGTCGACTCTGAGACAGAAGCGAGACTCATCACTGAATACGACATGGTTCCATTTGTCCCGCCATGCATGTCTGATGCGACGCCACTGCAACCTGGCACGACGATGTACTGCGATGAGTCGCAGTCGTCGCAACGGCTAGCGAGAGTGTAACCCTGCCTCATCCAATCTGTGAATCACAGTTCATGTCGATAAGGGGATGTCCGTAGCTGCCTCTACACCATGTCGAATGTTGTCCGCTTTGGATTGTGAGGTGCTATGGCTTGCCTTTGAATGCCGCGATCGGAGGCGTTCGGACGTCCACCTACATGCACCAGTACCATTACGACGACGCACGTTACATTCCTCCAACTATAGTCGACAAATTCGGCCGACGGTTGTTGCATCCCAATGTGTTTCTGTCGCGATGTGACACGGGGACCACCTTGATGTGGTGGGGGGCTTCGGGCCCAGCAACCCGGTCGAAGGCTGTGCCGACCGGATTGGTCCCCCGGTTGGACATAGCAAAGACCAACCGAGGCCGACGACATCGCCGACCGGTTGGACGGTGACGGTGTCTTTGGCCTCAACCTCAGGTGCTCTGGGTGAGCAAGTTCAAGGGCTCTGCCGAACGGTCTGAACCTGCCTAGTAGGCATGAGCCCTATCAAAAGTCTGGGCCTTACTAAGAGTCTCCACCCCAGGTGCCGAGCGAACCTGGATTTATATATCCTTGTTCATGGCTAACCGGGGAACAGATTAAAGTTAGGTTTCCTCCGGTGGTTAGCTTTCCTTTTATAGGACTGCTGCCATGTGAGGTCGAGGTTGAGGTGCGTCTATATGGCACATTCTTGCCCCTGGCTCTAGATAGTCACGGCTTTTCATAACTGGTAGTACAGTCGCTCAAAAAAGTATCCGAACACTATAGTTGATTACAGAATTCAGAAAAAATATCTGGCAACGATTTTTTTTAGAAAAACATTTCTGGCAACCTTCGTGTCACGTGACACGAAGGTTGCCAGATCACTAATTTCTAAAAAAAATCGTTTCCAGATATTTTTTCTTAATTCTGTAATCAACCGTAGTGTTCGGATACTTTTTTGAGCGACTGTACCGTCAGGTGGAATCGGGAATTGCCGTGGTTGCTTAAGATCGCAACAAAATAGAATTGGGACCAACCATCCGTACGTAGCCCTATGATGGAACCTCTGCTAAAGGTGTCTGTGTGAGAGTAGATTCCTGATGACGTCACCCAGGCATTATCACTCTTACACGTGCTTTTGCCACCGAGATCACTCCGATGCAGTAGTCCACACGACCAGGTAAGGACGACCAAACTTACCTACGGCGAGCCGTTTTTTCCTCTTATCTCCCTCACCTATCACGTGATTGGTTCGCAACTCATTTTCGTAATCCGACTGTCGACACATACCCACCTATTTGCATGGCGATGCGACAAATACTTCCTGGTGTGACATTTTCTATGTCGAGCAGTGTAACTTGCTTAAAATTCTATCTATACATATTTTATTTCAAATGTGCTAAGATTGATGATATATATTTTATGTAAAGTATTATAGATATCCGAAATGCCATTTTTCTCTCTAATATTATTCATTTGAAACATTATTCCTATAGGACCAAATTCTCACTCAGTAAATTTGTTGTTGTTGTTGTTGTTGTTGTTGTTGTTGTTGTTGTTGTTGTTGTTGTTGTTGTTGTCGTCGTCGTCGTCGTTTTACTTCTGAGCGACACTTTATGATGCACACAATGGGCTAAATGGCCAGCTCACAAGGACCCCAAGGGCTCAGAGAAGGTTGGGGAAGGGGACCCACTGGAACAGCCGTTAGGAGATAGAAGAAAGGCTCTCTAGTGTCTTCTTTAATCTGTACAAGGTACAGGGGCCGACTGCGGATCAAAATAGGCGCGAGAGATCATTTGAAAACGACCCATGAATCCAGTTTTTTAACCTAATCGATCCATTTTCAAAGATGGTCCGTCCCCGACAGGGTATGGCTCTCTTGTAGACTGAGCCACGACTTAATGCTGAAATCATAAAGTTTTTAAAACCCATCAATGTCCCTTTTCACATTGATGGCAGAACGGGGGTTAGCAGACAAAATTCTGAACACAAATCCAATTCGAACTCCAGCCTGTGAACTGCAGATTGCGAGCCTGGCACGCTACCGACTGATCTTGCTCCCAATCACTAAACCTGTTAATGCAGATATAGCAGAATATAATGCCATATAGTGAACAAAAAGTTCGAAATAAGTAAATAAATTTTAAACTCTTTAGCAGGGATTGTAAACAACCAATCATTTAAGCGAAGTCGTGAAATTGCAGCTGATGGATCCATCAACTTGAAAGCATCAAATAACTTATATATATATTTACGTAAATACGCGAAGGAAGGAGAAGCGAAAATCTGATAAATCCGTTTAGTTCATCCTTTCAAAAACACGAAAATAAGTTTATTCTTAGAAACTATAATATTCGCAAAACATAAACGACTTAAGAGGAGTAAATGCATTTTTAATGAGATTTTTCTCTTCGTTAAGATATGCCCTAAAGTCGTTAAGTCAAAGAATAACTCGTCCGAGATGGAATTGCGACATGCCTCTGTTTTTGGACTTAAAAATACGCGTTTATAATTGTTGTGTTTTGTTTTGATTTCCAGTTTGATTTTATTATGTTCGTTAAAACAATATTCTCCTCAGACATCCTACTAGCCACAAAGAGTGTGATAGGAACTTGTCAGCAACATTCACCATAGAAACAGGAAATTCCCATCGCCTGTAGCGAATATAGAACACTCGTTTTCTAAGAGAATAAAAATATGTAATTTTGCCACCTTTAACGCCCTTTAACGCAGAAAATTCAAATGAATCGGATTCGGAAAAACATATCGAAATATTTTAAGAATACAGTCGCTCAGAAAAATATCCGAACACTATGGTTGATTACAGAATTCAGAAAAAATATCTGGCAACGATTTTTTTAGAAATTGGTGATCTCACAAACTTCGTGACACGTGACATGAGGTCACCAATATCTAAAAAATCGTTGCCATATATTTTTTCTGAATTCTGTGATCAACCATAGTGTTCGGATACTTTTTTGAGCGGCTGTACCTGTCCAACCAAAAAATTAATTTTTATACCAGAGTTTTTCATTTATCTCTTAACCCTTTCAGGACCATTAGGTTTCTAAGAGTAAATATTAGTATGTAACTGTTTATTTTAGTTTGTTTAGACTTAAAATAAATAAAAATCATAAGAAAAATACATAACAATGTGTAGTTTTTTTGGAATTTTATGGGAAATATTTTTCCCAATGGACTATAAATGTAACACAAATTATAGTTAGGCTTATTATGCAATGTCTTTTATTTATTGGTTTATTATAACAAAATGTTAACTGAAATAATACAAAATTATGAAATAAAATTACTATACCAAATGATGTGCTAATTATGATATTCTGCGAAGCAATTTCTTTTGGTAGTGAGGCAAAGATGGACATTGCACATAGTACATATATTATGCGTCCTGACAGTTCTGTTTTTGTTTTCTAAACGTTCCCATTTACGTAATTGCGTTCGGCATACGTTCTATTTTGACATTCTGTATAAAAAATGCAGATAAGGTTATAATTAAATACGACAATCACCAATTTTAAAATGGGAAAAAATGTTTCCCTTAGTCGTGAAAGGGTTAAAACAAAAAGCGTTTAATGACAATAGTCCGAGGGTTTGAAAAACGAAAAAGTAGGGAGAAAAATTATTTAAAGCAACTAAAAATAAACGAGACCTCAGAAAAAATGCAACATTAATATTCATGAGTTATTTAGAATTCATACCTGAAGCGCTTCGCTCTGCAGCAAGGCAAACCATGACTTAGCAGATGAAAAGCTAAGTGCAGAAATATATCCGGTATGCATCTAACACATGTTGATTATTGTGCCTGAAAGACGAAGTGGGATAATTCTGTGTTAATTTTTAATTAGGGTAATTCGGGTGATAGATCACAAGAAAAATACGAATTACCGGATCCTATGTGGCCTTCAAGGTTAAAGAGAAGTCAGCATTTAATTTAAACATGATCTACGAGAATGATCTACTGGAATTGCGAAAATGAGTGCCAAAGGGTAATACGGATCGTATGTCTCACAAAAATCACGAAATTTGAGATCCTAAGTGGCGTATAAAGGTCAAATAGAGGCATAATCTAAATCTGATCTATTTGTGCTAGAAGTATGGAAAATGGTGGCTAGGGATAATCTGTAATGTAGATCTTACAAAAAAAAATAAACGAAATTTCAATATTATTTCAAACACAAATAGTTGGATTCCACTGTCGTGATATCAAGAGCACTGCAGGTGCCCATTCATTTCTCGTATATATGTATAGAACGTGTTTTCAAAATATCTATTCTTTGGGAATGTGTTTTACTGAGCATAGTGATGAGAAAATTTTCCCTGAACATTGAGACAGAAACGCTTCCTTTCTAAGTTATAGCACATTTTGAGAATGCAAATAAAGAAGCTTGTCAATAAGTATGATGGTAGGTAAATATGTATGTCAGAGAGCATTGTAGATGTATGCCAAAGTTGGACAAGATCCCTTCTCTGAATACTACGTATCCTGCACATTGGATTGGTAGAGGTCAAGAAAGGCTCTCTAGTGTCTTCTTTAATCTGTACAAGGTATAGGGGCCAACTGTGGATTAAAATAGGCGCGAGAGATCATTTGAAAACGACCCACGAATCCAGTTTTTTAACCTAATCGATCCATTTTCAAAGATGGATCGATTAGGTTAAAAAAGATGATCTCTGGATTTCTTCTTATGTGGACACGTTAAGGTTGATGTTGACGCTAACCAGATTCCTAATAGGAACATCTCTCCACGATCCATTCACGGGAACAAACTTTTCGCGAATGGATCGTGGATGATTGTCAAAGAATTCATAAGACTCCGAGACTTTTCGAACGTGTTCGACTGTCGATGAGAAGACGCTGTAAGGCGTTTATTAGTACCCAGGGAGACCATTTCGAACACATGCTCTATGTATGTGCACTTCCATAATTTTTTTCATCGTTCACTTATAATGTGCTATAAAAAAATAACTAATTTCACAGCTTTCTTACTTGTATTCTCAAAATGTGCTATAACACGGAAAGAAAGCGTTTCTGGCCCAATGATCACAGGAACTTTTTTTTCATCATTATGCGCAGTGGAACTCGTTCCCAAAGTTTGACTAGACCTTTAGGAAAATCTCATATATAATGTGTATTCTCATATATAAAAGAATACGTAAAAGATTAGCTTCTATTTTTCATGCGAAACAGATGTGGAAATTTCATGATGAGAATGTGAACAAAAGAAAATGACGCTTTAAATTTCAAGAAATTTACGAAACTACTTAAAATATTACTAGAGAATAAAAATGGTGAATGAGGAGAAACTATTAGCATTATTTAGTATAAAACGTATAATATGTGGTTTTTCTTCATTTACCACTTTGTTGTTCGAAATGAAAGAAAAACTGTTTAACATACTAATGAGTTATACGTCACATAAATTTGAATCTTGGTAAGTAATTGTAACAGTTTATAACCAGTTAATATCTTGTTATCATGTGAGTTTTATAATGATACAACTATAAAGGCACAAGAATACCTTAACACTAGATGTGAGATTTTCTGTTACTTGCAAACACAATAATTTGCAACAGATATTGAGCCAAATCCAAGTTTTGTCTTTGAACATATCAGTTTTATATAATACAAATTGATTGTGCAATTCGCCCCGTTGTCATTGCATTGTCCTTATCAGTATAGTGAGTTAAGAAACTAACTATTACTCCAGCAAGGCAACACTTTTGAGCAAACTAACTGAGATAGTACTCAGTAGTGCCTTCGCTCCCAGTAGTGCTTGTCCTTTTACGAGAAGGCCTATATAAACAAAGGGTACTTTTTAGGATCCTACTCTGTGTTATGTGTTGCAACCTAGGTAAAGAATTAAAGAGAAAAAATAAGTAACGAAAGCGGTAAGCAAATGTTATTGTTGGGTTGGGTTGTTTTACCTCTGAGTGGCACTCCTTTGCACACAATGGGCTAAATGACCAGGTCACAAGGATCCAGAGGGCTCAGAGAAGGTTGGAGGAGGAAACCCACTAGACAACTGTTAGGAGACATACGGTAGCCTCCTTTCAATATATTCGCCGTGTTCTTTAATGGGCACAGAATATGACTCTTCAGCACAAAGCCCACGATTAACGTCCCATTCGACGGACGGTGGCCTCCCGAAGCCCATCAATGTCCCGTACTGACCGAGGGCAAGGATTTTTTTTTGTGGATACAATTCTCAACGTTGGTGCAGGTGGAACTCGATCCTGGGAACTGCAGATTACAATCCTGGCGACTGACCCGCCTCAGTCCCACAAATGTTTAGATAGTTAACTTTTGTAGTAACCAAAAAAAAATAATTCTCGTACTGCTATTGCTCAAGCATACTTGTTTTCTAAGTTCAAAAGATAAAAAGGTTAAAAATCTCACATCGCGGTTTTTCTATGTAAAATTAATCCCTAATTCATCAACACTCATCTCTGCATCCATGAAGGCACCGTTATGTCAATAACCAAAAAATGCCAACAACAAAAAAATGCCAACATGATGCTTCTACGCTATTCCTCTCTACAAGGCAGATTCTACAAAAAATACCTGTTCTATAAAAAAGTATACTCTAGCACGAAGTGACGCAGTAGCTTTATGAGAATGTTAGAATTTTCCATGATTGGACGCTTTGTGCAATTTCTTTTGTAAATTTTGAGTGAGAATTTTTAGATAAAATTTCTAAGGAAACAGTACAAGAATTATGCGACTAAATGAAATGTTCGTCGTGTTAATCCAATCTGCAAAAAATATCTATTTAAACATAAGAACTGCGAATGAAATTTACGTTTATGTTTTACGTTATCCAATGTGGTACACATTGGGTTCACTCTATTTCCCTATTTGAAATTATTCATATTCCTAGGAGGCATGCATTGAAATCCGGGGACCCAACGCTAATTAGAAAACACTATATCCTGAAAAATTAGATTAACTAATTACTAAGGATTTATGATTGAGTTGGGTTGTTTTACCTCTGAGCGGCACTTTTTTGCACACAATGGGTTAAATGGCAAGGTCAGAAGGACCCCGATGGCTCAGAGAAGTTGCGGAAGGGGACCCACTGGAACAGCTGTTGGGAGACAGATGGTAGTCTCCCGTCAAGGTCATCCAGCGTGTTCTTTAACGAGTACAGGGTATGGCTCTCCCACACACGGAGCCACAGCTTTACGTCCCATCCGACGGACGGCGGCCTTTTCAAGCCCATCGGTATCACCTACTGACGGTGGGCAGGGAGTCTTACGGATATAAAGCTCAATGCTGACCCAGCTGGGATTCGAATCTGGGAACTACAGATTAGGAGCGTGGAGCGCTACCGATTGAGCCATCCCTGCCCCAGGGATTTATGAGTTTCATCTATTTAACGATTATAGGCACGTATCTAAATTCTGCAATTAAAAAACAAGTGCCATTTGAACTGTAACATGAACAGGCGTTGTAGTTGCGTGATAATTTTCCGTGATGGTCAAATATGTGGAATACTTTACTAAATTTCCATCCGCACCGGAGTTCTAATAAGATCCTGTCAAACAGGATCTTATTATAATTGGTCTGCAGTGAACCCAGGCAGCAGGTGTTGGTAAGGAAAGGAGTGTTTGGACTTTCAAATGATCACAAGTTCCGATTCGAAAGCCGCAGACCGTGGCTGCTTAAGGATGTATGAGGGTGAGTCAGAAAGAAGGTTAGTTATTTCATTTATATTTAGGCGGGAATTGTACGGAATGAAAAAAAAGGGTCCCTAAATACACTTATATTTTATCACGTAGTCACCAGACTTGTCAAGACACTTTCTGCAATGATTGATCCTCATATTAAAGCTCAGCCAACAGAATAATGCTTCTTGCTTCGCAAGTCAATTTGTGTCTTCCTCCTCTATGACGGCGTCAACCGACAGAAAGCGTCATCCTCAGACGCTCTTTTAGCTTCCTAAACAAGCGAAATAATATGCGGGCTACCATTTTCGGGAAATAGAAGATCTCTCTGTATTCCGTATACCTAGAGATGAAGTAGGGAATTTGGAACTACAAATTGCACCTGAAGACGAAATATAAAATAAATACCCTCTCAAGCAGCTGCTTGCCACAGAGGTCTGACAGGAGCCTGTCAGTTTATATGCCATAGTAGAAGGTCTGAGAGGATGGCAGGACCTCAGCAGAAAAACGACACACACCCATGCCTTACCCGGGGCTCGAACCCAGGTCCCTTAAATCAGTAGCCAAGCGCGCTAACCACTCGGCCATAAATTTTTCCGTCCGAGTGGCCACTCGGCCACTCGGACGGAAATATGGAATTTCAAAATTTAGAAATTAAACCAATTGAAATTTATCAGAAATTTTGGGATGAGAGATAAGAACTCTGGCATCATGATAAAGCATCAAATGTTCATCTGCTGAGCTAAAGGCCACTGACCAAGATATTACCTAACAAGGGTAAAGAAGATATACGTTCAGCAAAAGTACTAAAAGGCTGTACTCGTCGATCAAAGAGCACAGTACACAGCCAAAGTTTCAAACATTCCGCTCTCGAAGTCACTTTGTTCTACCTATAAGCAATGTGTTATTAATAAGCACAGTAGCGGATGTGGCTTACTAGCTTCGCTCAACTGCGATGATCTCAAGCCACTGTAGCCATTCACCTTCAGCGGAAAATAAAGCCACTGCGAATGAAATTTACTTTTATGTTTTGCTATTAAAAGTATGTAGCATTTAAATACTAAAACAGCAATATAAAATACTTATGTTTCGCTTTTAATTGCTTGAAACGAAATGTGGTCCACCATACATTGAGAGGCGGAAGTTAGCTCAGTTGATAGTCCCAGGTTTATAATCAGCAATTCCCAGGTTCGAGTCCCAACCCTACCTACGTTAAGAGTTTTCTCCACCCTTGGTTAGAAATGGGACGCCGATGTGCTTTCGAAAGGCGGCATCAGTCGGGTGGGATGTTAAGCAGTGGCATCGTATGCAGGAGAGCCATGCTTTATGTACGTTAAAGAACCTTCTAGATGGCATAGATGGGAAGCAACCATCAGAGCCATCTTAAGCCTCATCTAGGTCCCTAGGCAAAAAGTAAAATATTGGCCATCCTTTACAATTATGATAATATTTTAAAATATCAGGGGAAAGATAATGAAACTGGGCCCCAAAAGTCGCAGGCCCCCAGCATTTGCTTACTCTGCCTATGTGAAAAGATGGTCCTGGCTACCATCTGTTTCCTAATCGCAGTTCAGTGGGTCCTCTTCCCCCAACGTTATCTGAGCCTTTGGGACCCTTGTGACCTGGCATTTTGGAGTGCATAAAAGTGCCGCTCAGAGAAACGCACCCGAACCCACACATTGAGAAGCAACTGATTTGTTTCATAAATGATTTACTTTGAGACCCCCCCCCCTACTAAGCTCATGTTTTCAGGACGCAGCTGTTGCAAGGAAACCTTGTTGCGATGAAAAACACAATTTTGATTTTCTTGCAACGTACAATACTTATTCTATAACAAAGGAAATAGTTTTACTTCACGGTTAGATTTATTAACACATGTTTAGAAGTTAGACACTAAACTGTGCTACGTATATTTTGGGCACTAAAATGTGCTAGGTATATTTTGGTCATTAAAATGTGTTAAATATATTTTGGGCACTAAAATGTGCTAGGTATATTTTAGGCACTAAAATGTGCTAGGTATATTTTAGGCACTAAAATGTGCTAGGTATATATTAGTGCCTAACTTAAAAACATTTGTTAATAAATCTAACCGGCAAAATAAAATATTTTGTTGTTGTTATACATTAATTATGATGCCGTGAACTCGTTTCTCGATTTATCACATTTTCTATAACACTTATTCTGTCAAATAGTTCTTACTAGAGATCCTGAATAGTTAGAGTCTGGCCATCTCGGTGATTGACTGCCACTGGTTGATTGAGTCACGTGATTTATGGTCGCTATGTTTTGTCGTGCCGTACGACGATTAGGTACGCCTATGAGTTACTGTGTGTACCTAATTAAAGCTTCTCAGTTATTATAGTTTTATACATTTCTACCACTTTTTTGTATTTTAAATGTTTCATATTTTATCAATGCCTCATTGCGCTGCACTTGAATGTAAAAATTCCACATAAAAATAAATTAATGAATATTTTTTCCAAGAAACTCCGTCAGAAGACGTCAATTGACTGCAAAAATGAAACGAACAAACTGAAAAACAACAAATTTTTTTAAGGTTCGTTTGGAAAGCGAGCAAATGTTTTTATTTCGTCGTCGGTGTAAACCAACGACGAAATGTTTCACAATGTTTGTTCGTTTGTCTGTCCATCTGTCTTTCCACCTGTCGGTCTGTCTATAGACAATCAACTTTTTTACTTTTACAGATAAATGAAAAATTATTTTTTGTTTGGATAGGTGCGAAAGAAAGATTGCGATTCGCAATTTCGAAATCTTCGAATAGCTCTAATAGCGCCCTCTAGTGGTGGAAAATATGGAAAATGCTAAAATTTCAAACAAATATTGCAAGCAAGTTATTTACACTGGAAATATGGAATTTTGGTAGTAGAGTGTTATGGTCAGAAGTTTTAGAATGCAACAAGGTTTTGCCTTTTACCCCCAAGGGGATGGAAAAATAAAACTTTTTTTATTTAAGAGATAAACAAAAAAAATTCTTTTTTGTTTTGTTTTACAGCTACTAACAAAATATTAATATTTACGTTTTTTGAATACACATCAGTTGGAATTTCCACTGTTAGAAAGTGCTAAAGGTGGTAAACAAAAACCGAAAAGCGGCCTCTAGAGACGGATAAAGCTGAAAAATAACAAATCTTTAAACGAATATTGCAAACGATCCATTTATGTTAGAAACAACATTTTGGTGAAAGAATGTAATGGTCGAGTGGTTTACACTAATAGTAATGATTTGTCCCGTTATACCAACGGGATCTTGGTAAAATGCAACTTTTTTGCTTTAAGAGATAAATTAAAAACTTTTTGTGTTGTACAGGTACTAATAAAATATTAATAGTTTATTTTCCCAATTATGCAGTAGTTCGAATTTCCACTGTCAGAGGGTACTGAAAGTGTAAAATAACTAGAAGAACGCATATCGCCTCTGGCGCATAAGGAGATATCGTTTTCAAAGAGAATGAAGTTATTTCTTTTCCTACTTTTTCACTCCTTAAATGTTAATTATGCATATTTGTGTTGTTTTTCTGCTGAGGTCCCGCCATCCTCGTGGACCTTCTACTCTCGCGTATAAACTGACAAGCTCCTGTCAGACCTCTGTGGCAATCAGCTGCTTGAAATAATATTTATTTTTTTAATTTTTAATGTATGATGGGATAAAAGGCACATAGTAGTATTTTATTAGTAACTATCAACATAAAGAGTATTTGTCTTTCAGTACTTAAATTTAAAAATTCGCTTTTTTTCCACCCATCTGACAACAGTGGGCAGATAATTGCTCTCAGTGTAATTTCTACATAACAGAACTCTACCGTCGAAATTTCTACCATAAATAGATCACTTGAAACATTCGTTAAAAGTTTTGTCGTTTGGATATTTAGTGATCTCTAATGATATAAATTGAAATTATCTTTGAATATGTAGATTATATTTCATTAGTATCAATTAAAATAGAAATTCCCAATTATCTCTTTAAACAAAACCGTTCCATTTTCTGTCTACCATGGGCTTAGAGGTCAACTGAAATCTTCAACAGTGTCAAATTGCACAACCAAAATTTCAAATTTCTAGCATAGCTGCATGGTTTTCAATATTCGTTTTAAACTTTGGAGTTTTTCTATTTTTTCCACCGTTAGAGGGCGCAATTATAGTTTTTGGGAGATTCGGAAAATGCAGATTGTAATATTTCATTAATACCTGTCTAACCCAAAAAGAATTTTTAATTTATCTCTGAAAACACACAATTTTCGGTTAAAAAAAAAGGTTGCATTTACCCCTGGGTCTAAATGCTAAAATGTCAAGTTATTATTGTCTATGTGAACTTCGTAACCTTCACATTTCAACGCCAAAATTTCAAATATCTAACATAACTACATCGTTCGGAATATTCATTTGAAATTTTGGAAATTTCAAATTTTTCCACCGTTAGAGAGCGCAGTCGTAACTTTTGGGAGATTCGAAATTGCAAATCGTAATATATCATTAATACCTATCCAATACAAAAATAATTTGTTATTTATCTGTATAAACAAAAAAGTCCGTTGTCTACAGATGAACAAAAGTCATAGCGAAAATTATCTCTTTTAAAAAAAAAAAATTATAAAATTTATTTTTCCTTTTGAGCCGTTTTCTAAAGTGCTTTAAATTGTGAGCACTGAAATGTGTATCAAATATTACTCTACTCTCTTCCGAAATCCATAAGTATCCGTGCAATATTATTGCACCCAAAATATCCGAGCGACGACAAAACATGGCGTCCAATTTTGAAATGGCCAACCTCTACCTATATAGGGCATCTAAGTGGGTGCCCTACATAGTCCTAAGTGGGTGCCCTTAACATCTAAATAAAGCTTCTCATATGTTATAGGTTTTTTCAAAATTTCTACAGCTGTTCTTGCCTATAAAAGTTTGCATATTTTATTAATGCCTCACTGCATTGCATTTGGCGGAAAAATTCTATTCACTGAAATAAATTAATGAAG
This sequence comes from Ryuthela nishihirai, assembly GCA_038380435.1. Classification (NCBI taxonomy): domain Eukaryota; kingdom Metazoa; phylum Arthropoda; class Arachnida; order Araneae; family Heptathelidae; genus Ryuthela; species Ryuthela nishihirai. The sequence goes on along the minus strand of JAWZYU010000001.1, from coordinate 14,445,273 downwards.
TTTTTCTAAGAAATTCCGTCAGAAGACAGCAATGGGCTGCAAAAGTGAAACGAGCTAACTGAAACCCAACAAATAATTTCTTTTTAGTTCGCTTGCAAAACGGGCTAATGTTTCACTCTGTCGTCTGTGTATGCAATGTTGGTTAGTTGTCTGTTTGTCGTCTGTTAACTGTTCTCCGTCTGTCTCTCTACCTGTCTGTCCCTCTATAGAAAATCACTTTTTTACTTTTAGAGATAAATGAAAAATTCTTTTTGCGCTGCATAAGTATTGATAAAATATTCCGACTAGAAATTTTGTAATCTCCCAATAGTTTTAATAGCGCCCTCTAGCAGTGAAAAAATGAAAAAATGCTAAAATTTCAAGCGAATATTGCAAACTATCTTTTACACTGCAATTCTGAAATTTTGGTATTACAGGGATATGGTCAGAAGATTTACAATGGCAACAAGGCTCTGCACTCTTACCCAAAGGTGGTGGAAAAATGAAACTTTTTTTTGTTTTAAGAGATAAACGAAATTTTTTTACATATATTAAAAAAAATTAATATTTATATTTTCGAATCACATATGAGTTGAAATTTCCATTGATAGAGAGTGCTAAAGGTGGTATATAAAAACTGAAAAAAGCAGCCTCTAGAAACGGAAAATGCTGGAAAAAACCAAACATTTAAACGAAATTGCAAAAGATCTACTAAATATGCTAGAAATTTAAAGTGAGATTGACTGTAAATTGTCAAGTGGTTTACCCTAATAGTAATGATTTGCCCACTTATACCAGTGCGTTATGATTAAATACAACTTTTCTATTTTAACAAACGTATGAAAATTATTTTTGTGTTGTACAGGTACTAATAGAAGATTAATAATATTTTCCTAATCAATATTAGTTCGAATTTCCGCTTTTAGAGTAAATTCGAATTTCCACTGCTTGTGTAAAATAACTAGAAAAACGCTTATCACCTGTGAAGCATATAGAAACCTTGTTCTCAAAGAGAATGAAGTTTTTCTTTTACCTACTTTTAATATCCTTAAAAATTTTAATTCGAGGAAATGGATGATGCGGGAAGGATGATGCACATAGTAGTATTTTAGTTGTAAAAATGCAACATAAAAGTATTTATCTTTTAGTTTTTAAATTTAAAAAGTTGCTTTTCTCACACCTCTCTGAAAAAAAGGGCAGATAGTGTTATGTAATGCTGTTAGTGTAATTGTCTCTTGATATTCTAGACCCAAAGTTACAAATTTCTACCGACACAGATCACTTGAACAACTCGTTAAACGTTTTACCTTTTGCATATTTAGTGATGTCTTACGATATAAATCAGGGCGGGGGTGGCTCAGTCGGTAGCGCGCCAGGCTCGTAATCTGTAGTTCCCAGGTTCGAGTCCCAGCTGGGCCAGCGTTGGGATTTATCTCCGCAAAATTCCCCGCCCTGCCCACGGTCAGTAGGGGACACCGATGGGCTTGGAAAGGCCGCCGTCCGTCGGATGGGACGTTAAGCCGTGTCCCCGTGTGCGGGAGAGCCATACCCTGTGAACATTAAAGAACACGCTGGATGTCCTTGACGGGAGACGACCATCTGTCTTCCAACAGCTGTTCCAGTGGGTCCCCTCCCCTAACCTTCTCTGAGCCTTCGGGGTCCATGTGACCTGGCCATTTAGCCCATGGTGTGCAAAAAAGTGCCGCTCAGAGGTAAAACAACCCAACCTAATGATATAAATTAAAACCACTTTTGAAAATGACAATTGTAATATATCATTTATACCAACTAAAACGTTTTCCAATTGTCTCTTAAAACAAAACAGTTGTATTTCCTACCTACCCTGGACGTAAGGGGTCAACTCTTTGTTGTCAATGGCATCTTCAAGACCGTCACATTCCACCAAAAATTTCAAATTTCTAGCATAACTCCATAGTTTGCAATATTTGTTTAAATTTTGGAATTTTCAACTTTTTCCACCGTTAGAGGGCGTAGTTATAACTTTTGGGAAATTTCAAAAATTCAAATTGTAATATTTTATTATACCTATCCAACGCAAAAAGAATTTTCCATTTATCTGTAAAAACAAAAACGTTCGATGTCTACAGAATTGGATTGGATTGTTTTACCTCTGAGCGGCACTTTTTTGCACACCATGGGCTAAATGGCCAGGTCACATGGACCCCGAAGGCTCAGAGAAGGTTGGGGGAGGGGACCCACTGGAACAGCTGTTGGGAGACAGATAGTAGCCTCCCGTCAAGGTCATCTAGCGTGTTCTTTAACGTGCACACGGTATGGTTCTCCCGAACACGGGGCCACGGCTTACCGTCCCATCCGACGGACGGCGGCCTTTTCAAGCCCATCGGTGTCCCCTACTGACCGTGGGCAGGGCGGGGAATTTTGCGGAGATAAATCTCAACGCTGACCCAGCTGGGACTCGAACCTGGGAACTACAGATTACGAGCCTGGCACGCTACCGACTGAGCCACCCCCGCCCCAATGTCTACAGAAAGACAGACGACAAAACGTAATTATTATGTCTTTTTTTATACAAAAAACCCCCCATGAAATTTAATATTCTGTTTTAGCCATTTTCTAAAATGCTTCCAATCATGAACATTGAAATCTGTATCAACTATTACCTTACCTTTTTCGGTAATCCATAAGTATTAGTTAAAATTAGAATGCTTATGGTTAAAACCAGTTATGGATATTTAGCGTTCAACTTTGCTTAACAACAATTCGAACGACGAAATTTTTCTTAAACAATCGACGAAACCTTTCTTAAACAACAATTCGAGCGACCCCAAAATATGTCGTCCAATTTTGAGATTGCCAACCTCTACCTACTGACTGTTTGAAATAGTGTTTTCCCAGTTCCATGGAACTTGTGTAAATTGAGAATTTTTATTATTCTAAGAAAGGTTCTTTCTCCGATGAGGACATGGACGGGAACGCTGCAGTGTCTAGGGCCCCTTGTCGGTCTGCGCCTATCTAGGATAAATTATAAATTAAATACACCTCGGAAGATATCTAAGAAGTTACGCTGATATAGCCCACGACCGTAAACCTGCGTTATAACTCAGAAACTCACCAGAATATAATTCGAAATCAGGATAGGAATTTTCCCTTGACCTGCAAGGAAGACGAAAAGATTCACGTAATCATCGAGAGTCGCTTAAAAATAATCCACGAAGAATATTAATTGTACTGACCTAATAATGAACCTTTGCTCGAGGTGCATTTACAAGTCATAACGAATTTGCAGGTCATTGTCTTCGGCGTATCATTATTTCTTGAGCATAATTAAATTAGCACTACGTAAGTGCCATTATCAATCGCATTAGCAAGCGAGTGGAATACGTTTAGGCGACTCTGGTGTCTGATTATGAAGATGCTATATCTCAGATTAAGAATTTTAAATTAGATCACAAGAAGTTAATAGAAATGTTTGCGTGACATTGCTTACATAAACTAGGCTGGCTGATGCTAACAAGACTATAGCATCTCATAAAGCAACTTAGAAATGATCATAATACTTATTAAATCGGATTAAGGATAGTGAGAAGTTTTTATCAACAGTAAGAATGAACATCGACATAATTAGAATTAAAAATTAGCGTGATTTGTTGCATTTCAGCTCTAAACGGTGGAGTTTGATCTTTTTTTATGAGCGTTGTCTTTGACATCATTAGAGAGGGGAGCGTTGGAACTTCACAATGTGAATATTGATAATTTAATTGCACGATGATAAATTTCTTTTCCAGTGCATTAATAGAAAATGGTATAAGTGGTTATTATCTCATTCGCTTAAATTTCAAAGAACATTTCACTTTAATTACAGATGAAATGAATTAGAGATTCATTTTAATTTCCGTACGAGGTAATTTTTGTTAAATATGCTTGTTTTTTAATGCAGTCAAGTTTTGAATATGATGTAAGGGCCAAAGGATAGATGTATCACAAACAATAAAAGGCTGAATTTTTTTACTTATGTTGAGAACAACGGCGTTCCCAAGGCGTCTTCAAGGTGCATACCTTCCCATATACCTTGAAGGTTCAATGCCACGTATTTTCTAAGATAATCCTCAAACAACAGTGGCTTAAGTACCTGAAATGGGACTCGAACCTGTCACACACCTTCCCACCCCCACTGAAAGTTTCTGGTTGCGCCACTGGATGAGAAAAACAGAATCAGGTGTAAATTAAATGAACTTTGGAATGGATTTAAATTGAAATTACTGATATAGATTTGAAATGTGTAGTTTAGCAATAGAATTTAAAAACTAAATTGAGTTATGAAGCAGCGAATTCTCGATTTAAATAGTAAAAAAGAAATAACAACATGATGATCATGTTACCCGTTTTTATCTACCATTAAACCATTGCAGTACGCCCAAAACCATATACTTCGGTGTATGGGTAAATTAAAGAAGTGTGAGCAAGTAACAAGAATATAGTATAATTTAAAATTCTGCAAATAAGAAATGTATGCATTTTTACAGCGCGAAAACATCTGAAGAACAATTAAAATCCATAATTAGTTACAATATTTGTGAGAGACACTCAACAATCTAAAAATTTATTTCTAAACAACATTACTGTTAGTAAAAACCTAATTACAAACACTATGTTTTTTGCATCCTTAAATTTTTAATGCTTTGCCAGATGAAATTAAGGAAATAATTAATATTAAATTCATTATGGATTTAATGCAATCAAAATTATTTAATTATCACTTTTAATCCATTTGTTTCCAACTGTTTTATTGAGCTGTAATTTACTTTTGTTTACATATCTAGACTGTTGTGTATAATGAATTTAATTTTTTTCTCTGCATGTTGTTTTCTCTCAATCATGTATTAAGGAAGGGTAAAATTGGATATTGAATACTTAGAATATTAATGGATTGTCCTAATCAAGCAACCGTGAGTTAATTGAAACCATGTGATTGAATTGATTTAGATCTCCAAACTGTTTTACTGAACTGTAATTTGCGTTTGTTTAGATATCTAGACTGTTGTGTATAATGAATTTAATTATGTGAAATAATATCCGCATTCGAGTCACAGTTACTCTTGTAGATAAGAAAATTGGACTCGATAAATGTATCTGTTTGCAGGCATTATTACTGTACATTTAGTGTTGAAAACTACGTTTCTGTGTTAGTATTACAATGTAATTGCAATAATTGTGCTTTTGTGTAACATGTACAGTGAAATGGTGCTGTATGTGATTGACGTTCTTGATAAGGCAATGTAAAGTTACTTTAATGTTCCAATTTCTGTGGGGCGGGAGTGGCTCAGTCGGTAGCGCGCCAGGCTCGTAATCTGTAGTTCCCAGGTTCGAGTCCCAGCTGGGTCAGCGTTGAGATTTATCTCCGCAAAATTCCCCCACCCTGCCCACGGTCAGTAGGGGACACCGATGGGCTTGGAAAGGCCGCCGTCCGTGGGATGGGACGTTAAGTCGTGGCCCCGTATGCGGGAGAGCCATACCCTGTGCACGTTAAAGAACACGCTGGATGGCCTTGACGGGAGGCTACCATCTGTCTCCCAACAGCTGTTCCAGTGGGTCCCCTCCCCCAACCTTCTCTGAGCCTTCGGGGTCCTTGTGGCCTGGCCATTTAGCCCATGGTGTGCAAAAAAGTGCGACTCAGAGGTAAAACAATCCAATTTCTGTTGTTTTTGTAATATCATAGAATTGATTCTTCAGAGCACCAGGTACATAGCATACATAATCTCCTTCATCTGATGACTTAGCCCTTATAGGAATAAATGGGTTTGGTTCCTCTGAGCGGCACTTTTTTTACACATAATGCCTAAATAGCCAGGTCACAAGGACCCCAAAGGACTCAAAGAAGGGCCTAGACTTGACTTGAAACCTTTAACTTGGGATAATTCATTGACCTTTAACTTGGGAACTACAGATTGCGAGCCTGGCGCCCTACCGACTGATAGGAGTGAGTAATGAAATCACTTTTGTATGTTGAACCACGCCTTGATGGGCTCTGACGGCTACGATAATGTGACTTGTAATTGAGCACTCAGCTGAAGTAAGTGTCTATTACATGTCTGAGCATTTTGTTTTCTCTCAGTCAATTACGATCGGAATTGTTCAGCAGTTTTGAAACTTTTGAAGGAGGATTTTAAGTGTTCCTACTTCTTTAGTTTGCTTGTATTCGCGATTAGTTATTCCCTTAATTATTACATTTATTCCAACTTCTCATATAATAGACAAATACTTACGCAAGGACACGCCCACTGGTTTAACACTCAGGCGAGCTAACTACTATACGACTCCCTTATATTCTTATTCATGTTTTGAGAGATGGGAATTCCAGGTTCTAGTTCTGAATTCAGAGACTCTCCAGGTTCATCGATTGTAACAGTGTGACATATTTGCGAATTCTTCAACTTTCACAAATTCTGATCAACCTTCTCGTCACATTGGTAAGGAGCCTCGGTTCAAATGAAAAATGTTATTCTACAGACACCTTTCGATCGGACTGTAATGTCGTCACATCATCATTGTTCTGTCATTAGGGTACAGAGCAGGAAATTAACATATGAATGCGAAACAGACGTTAATTACTCTTTAATTAAGAGGACTGGATGAGAGAAATCCATCCGAATCTCAAGAAAATATATTTTGACTAGATGATCCGTGAGTTTTCTTCTTGCAATGAAAGAGCGATCCGAAGAAGTCGTCAAATTCTCCTGAGAGAGAGCAATATAGTTATCACATGGAACAGATGGGCAATTCTTCAGGAAACTCTTAAGCAAACTCTTAAGCAAACTATTTACACATTCTCCGTTGTAGCGGTGAACCGCTATGAAAAAACAAAATTCCTAAAAATTGCGGGGACGGGGGTGGCTCAGTCGGTAGCGCGCCAGGCTCGTAATCTGTAGTTCCCAGGTTCGAGTCCCAGCTGGGTCAGCGTTGAGATTTATCTCCGCAAAAATTCCCCGCCCTGCCCACGGTCAGTAGGGGACACCGATGGGTTTGGAAAGGCCGCCGTCCGTCGGATGGGACGTTAAGCCGTGGCCCCGTGTGCAGGAGAGCCATACCCTGTGCACGTTAAAGAACACGCTGGATGGCCTTGACGGGAGGCTACCATCTGTCTCCCAACAGCTGTTCCAGTGGATCCCCTCCCCCAACCTTCTCTGAGCCTTCGGGGTCCATGTGACCTGGCCATTTAGCCCATGGTGTGCAAAAAAGTGCCGCTCAGAGGTAAAACAACCCAACCCAACCAAAAAATTGTTTCTTCATTTACATGCCAATATATAGCATAATTGCCATATTTATGATGAACGTGAAGTGTTGTTTTCCCTACACTACAACATCAATCCAGTACCTATGGAAGCTTATCTCCAGCAATACAATTCACTGAAGATCAAAATATGCATCCTCCATACGAAAAATCTGAGGTTATTCCCAACTCTGATTTAAAAACCATAACGTCATCATTATTTCCGACATCTACCTAGCAACAGACGAAACTCAAATGTTTTAACATTTCATTGACACTTCAATTTGATGTCAACTGTCAATATTCTATGCAACCACTTCAAATTCTGAAACATGCCGCAATATTTATTAGCATTCTACGAATCAAGTTACTGAACCTGTATCGGTCCCACTCTTCCATTACAGCAATTCGGAATGGTATGAGGAGAAAGTCTATCTTGCATTCCTCCGTGAAACGTTTCCCACACGATCATATTCTTGAATAGATTCGCCACTCTACATGACCTACAGACTTTGAAGAATCTCTTTGGCGACACTTTCATGGATGCGGACAAGGATTAACATTCATCAGACGAAAGAGTTTGCTGGAATCCCTGCACAAGATATTATGAATGAAAAATTATTTTTCGGAACAAAATGTGCGTTCCACCTCGCTTTGTTGTTATGTGTCTCTCTCTGTTCTTTATCCGTATATTGTGTAAGCTCAAAACATTATCAATCCAACTTCCTATTACATCTGATTTACAACCTCCTGGATGTTGACTCGACGCCCTGATTCCGGCCGAAACCCACCGATTATACAAAAGGAGGAACTCATCTGCCTTTGATACATGAAGAGGGCCATGTGTCCATTGATGATGCTGCCTCTCTAATCTTACTCTTCCACAAGTGAGGATGGATATTGTGATCATCATTTCAACAAAATACACTTCAAGCTCAGTTTCGCACTTTCTAAATTTGATGAACATATAAAATTGCGTATAAAGTCACGTAAAGCTGTAAACGTAAATATTTTCATTAATACCAATCCTTCAAACAACTGCTTGCCATAGAGATCTGACAGGACCTTGCCATCAGGCCCGGATCTAGACAAAAAAGTAATAGGGGCGTGGATTGCAACGACGTGGCAAATGATGCAAACGAGACGAAAAAAAGTAAAAGGGACAGGATTTCCTTTACAATGCAACATTTTCTCCTCCGTTTTACATGTATTTAAAAATTTCTTGAAAAATGTGAGAAATATGCCCAAGTTCAATAAATGTTTTTGCCTCCATTACCCTTACTAGCAGTCATGAGGGAGACATACCTCACCCCCCATTTATTCGTCCCTGCTTGTCAGTATTGTCAGAGGACTCACTTTCCTTACAGATCTTCTCTGTGACTTATAAAGTCACAGAGAAGATCTGTAAGGAAAGTGAGTCCTCAGTCGGAAGACAACGCAAGACATGATACATAATTTGCCTAACTCCATATCTTTTGTCAAATGAAAAAATTTCACTTTCCAAAATTCGTTTCACGATGTCGGTCGATACCGATTTAAGGACAAAACAGCACTTAACAATGGAAGCATTTATTTCAGTTTCTCATTCCGTTATCGAAATATTAACTGGTACTATTCCTGCTCCTTGCCATAAAATACCCCAAAAATACCATTTGGGAAGATCATGATGAAAACTGAAGTAAAGGTCAATCCACTCAGGACCTTTCTGCTGTTGATACCCTCTTTCTAATTCCTTACTAACTCTCGTAGTTTTGGAGCCCATCTCCAATTTGTTTCTAGCTCGAGATTGCTCTAATGCCGAGTGGCAGTTGTCTTTTTTAGTGCCCGCGAGACTCAATGTATCACCGCCGTACTTCTGCAGAGTAGCGATTCCGCTCGGCGCAGCAGCCGCAACAGGAACTAAATGTCGGAGGTAATTTCTATTGACAGCCGGGGGTCTCTCTTGCTCGTCGCAGCTTGCCGGATCTGGCAGGCAGCGGAAACATCAGAAGGTCATACGTTTGCGGGACGGGCAGATAAGTAAAGCGCGTGAGAGATAAAAGAACGTTTCGTTTCGGAACGGAACTTTTTCTTCTTGTGCGAATGAAATGTCACATCACGAACCTTCCTTTTAGTTTTATTCATAATCGGGTTACGCTGTTTGCAAAGGCTGCAGAAAATTCGCAGAATCACCTCCATGTAATCGTTATAATGAATGGTGCGATGTGCCAGATGAAGATTCTAAAGTCGATTCAAGACGAACTCCGTGACAAAAATTGAAAAGCTTTATATCTATATATTTAAGCTTAAAACTTGACAGTTAACTAATTTGTGTCCAATTCAAAATCTCTCGACTGATAGGTTATAGCGTTTTATGCTTTATGAATTTCATAGGAACTAAAATCAATATGACATTTTGTGATTTTTTTTACCCTGGTGGGATGGGTTCACTACTTCGCGCAATTTGCCTTTTTCGATGACAGAGCGAAATATTTTCCGTAAAAAACAGTATCCTAAATCTAATTATTGTAGTTTATCGAATTTTGTTTGTTTCTTATTTACTGATTGTTGTGTATATCTTGACGGATTCTCGGTCTATTTTTTTATTCAACCTGATATCTTCGGGGCTATTAGGGAAGTCTAACAATCCCAAACTTCAATCCCACAATTGTCATTCTCAGATCCATAGCAGATGAGCCATTCTTAACAGGGATCGTCAACAATTTAAAAAGCATTATATTTACACTTATGCATATACAGCCAGATAAGAATTTTATAGGCTTTCATTGTCATAACAGAGATCATTATCCAGTTGCATCGACTATCAGAATAGCCATTAGACGTGGGCCGGGTATAGTTGAAGACGACAGCGCTCCAGACTTATAGTTTTATGCCCCCAGGTTCGAGTCTCCACTGTGCCTGCAAAGGACATTCTCTGTGCCATCTCTGACTCTGTCTTTGGTGGGAAAGGGATCATTGACGGAGTTGAAAATACCACCTCCTCTCCGATGGGGCGTTAAATAGTTTTCCCATGCTCAAGAGAACAATAACCTGTGCCCATTTAAAGAACTCATTAAATGGTCTTGACGCGATGTTTTCAACTTTCTTCTAATAGTCGTCCAGTAGATATCTTCTCCTACCATGTTCCGAACATTTAGGCTCTTTTGAATCCAGCAATTAGCCCATTGTTTTCATAAAAGTACATCTCATAGTAAAACAATTTGAAACCTCATTTCGACTCTCGTCGTTTCTATCTCTGCTCTTAGAGATCGATTCAGCTCGTCTTATAACTTGAGACGTTATTTTAACGAATATACGCTTCTCGATATCGAAATTACCCCACCCAGAACGAGTGAATGGAATCTTTTAAAACTCGTGATAGACAAAAATGAGCAGATGGGAATGGCATACAGTAAAATGTATGTCTTTCAGTATGTAGTGAAACTGCTGTAGTTAGCAGTACATTCAGCGACACGTCGCGGCATAGAGATTTCTGATGAAGTCTTGAGGGATATACCGCCATGCTGTGTGCTATGCTATGAGCTACTGTCATGTCATGTGCAGGTGGTCCCAAAGTACAGCGGTATTTTGGGCCAGTTGAAGGTGGGGTTGCAGGCAATGCCCTATCATGTCCCAAACATGCTCAGTGTGTGAAACAGGTTTGGGTATTGGCTGGCCGCAAAAATTGTCTGAATGATTTTTAGACACGTCCTGTAGATGGCAGAAGTATGTGGCTTAGTGTTATCTTACTGGAAGATGGTATTAGGGATGCCTTCCAGAAATCGTATGGTTTGCCGTAGGATGCCGTTGTGCATCTGCAACGTACACATTACAAATTATACGTATCAGAGGTGACCTGCTGTCGTAATTGATAGCTCCCTACAGAGAACATCTTGTAGGTGAATAGTGTGGTTTTCCCTATGATGGCTGCATTCAGACTCTGACCATGTCTTCTAAAAATGCGGAAACTAAACTCGTAAGTACTAGGTAGAACCAGAACTCGTCGCTGAAGACATGTTACCATTCTTCATTCCTGGTAGCCCTAAACGAAAACCAGTTCATAGAAGCAACGAAGTACAGAAACACAGTCTGTGCAATGAACGTCGAGCCTGCCGTCCCGTGTCTGAAAGTCTCTTGGCAATGGTCCTGGTGGTGATAGGAACTGCCATGCAGCAATTGAAACAAATGGTCGCTACTGTTGTAGTTGGGTATGATAATGCATGATGACAAATCCGGCGATCCACCCATGTTGTTGAGTCTGACAGCGCCTAACACTGTGCGACGTCTCTGAGTATCTTCTTGAGACTATTTTTTTTTAAAGAATATAATTTTTATTCAAAAGAGTAAAGAATACAAATACATTTACAATTTGACCCGCAAAGCTAAATAGCTTATCTGCAGGAAAATGAATAAATTATATTAAATATAGGTCATTCAGCCACAAAAATGGTGTACATCAAATAAATCTACAAAACACAACACATAATAATCAGCTAACTAGAAAATACCAAATAATTTTTAATTCCATTTTAAGACTTCTAAAAGAATCTATATTTAGTAATTCTTTTGGAATAGCATTAAATATAAGTGGTACTTGATATTCGGAGGTATGTTTTCCCGCAATTATTTCGAAAATTTGGCAATTTGTAATAACCTTAGTTTTGAAGTCTTGAATTTTTGTTATGTTGAATTTTTAGTTTGTAAGTTTCGTCAAAAAAATTTTAATTTTTGCATTATATTTATATAAATTGGTGTAGGATATAAGGTTTAAAAATTTTAATCTATCGGTGGAAGTTTTATAATTTTTTTGCAAATGAAACGGAATAATATTTTTAGCTATTATAGACTGCAGTTTTTCTATTTTATTTATGTTAGTTAAGTTAGTTGTTCCATGCACAGTTATTCCATAATTTAAATAGATTCGCATATTACTTTATAAAATATTACACAGGTTTCCATATTTAAGACATATTTCAATTTTTGATTTTTTATCGCTGATATTCTCAAGTGGGATATATGGGTATTCCACCTAAAATATTCATTAAAAATGATTCCTAAGTAATTCATTTTATTTATTTGCTCAACAAGTGGGCAACTACATAATGATTCATAATTTGAAGCATCCTTTTTTCTGCAATTTATTTTATGAGTTTTGATAAAGAGGTTTTGATGAATATGAAATCCTGGTGAATGAATAATCATCAGTTTTGTTTTTTTCTCATTTAAAAAGATTTTATTATGATTTAACCATCTATTAATATTATTGTAATCTGTTTGAACCTCTGAAATGCTATCATTTAAATATTTCTGACTGTTTATTAAAGCAATGTCGTCAGCATATAGATAAATAGCACTATTTAATTTTGTATTGAACAAATCATTTATGTATACTAGGAACAAAAAGGATCTAAAATTGAGCCTTGGGGAATTCCATATCGTGTAATTACTTTTCTGTTGTAGCAGTTTTTTATTTTAGTAATTGTGTATCTGTCTGATAAATAATTTATAAACCAATCTAACAATATACCGCGAATACCGTAATTTTCCAATTTATTTAGTAAAATGCTATGATCTATTGTATCGAAGGCTTTCTTTAAATCTAAGAACATAGTTACAAATTTTTCCCTATTATTCAATGATTTATTAATGTTATTTGCAATTTTGGAAATTAGTTGAATTGTGTTTTTTCCTTTTTGAAAGCCAAACTGATTTTCATTAATTATGTTGCGTTTAAGTAAAAAGTTAAAAACAGTATTATAAATATATTTTTCCATTATTTTCGAAAAAAATAGGCAGAATTGTTATTGATCGATAGTTAGAAAAATCCTCCTTAATACCACCTTTAAAAATGGGTCTTAAAATACCTGTTTTGAGTTCAGTAGGTATGTTCCCAGTAAACATAATCTGATTTATAATTTTGATATAATATTAAGTAGTGTCCCTTTATTAAATTTTATGTGTTTAATGAAAACATTATCGTAACCAGGTGATTTATTGGTGTCTAACGAAGTAATTATTTCATCAGTTTGTTTTTCAGTGATTTCATGTATATAGATTGATTTCAAAACTCTTTGCATCATGGTTGGAACATAATTTATATCGTCTTGGTGATTCGTATTTCTTATCTGTAAAATTAGTGTATATAAATGTCATTGTAATTATTTGCTATTTCTTCCACAGATAATTTCTTTTTGGACATATTGTCAATTATTTCATTGTCCGCTGATTTTTTCTGTTTTCCTTCTAATATTTCATGTATTAATTGCCAGGTAGCCTTCATATCATTTTTTTCATTATAAGTTTATTTCTATAATAAAGTTGTTTCTGATTTCTAATCTGAATATTAACCATATTTCTTAATTTTTTATAGTTATTTTTGTAAGCATCACTTTTATCATTGTTTTTAATTTTATCCAGGCTTTATCTCTTTCTTCAATTAATTCTATCAAGTTCGGTATTATCCAGTTTTTGCTATGATTTCTTTTCACCTTTACTACACTCCTCATATATATTCTATTTTTTCCTAAAATTCCACATTAATGTCTTTAAATACTTTATATAGGTTTAATTCATCCATCCCATTGGGATCAACAGCGTCCAACCGCCCTTGTATAGCGCCGCGATAGGCCGTTTTTACAACTAGCCTGGAGCGCGAGTGTCAGTGCAGGAGGCTAACATGCAATTAAGGAAGGACAGTTTGATCGTAGCTGTCGAGCACGAAGGACGTTTCGACACGCATCAAAAGGACGCCATCTTACTCGAAGGAAACCTTTAAGGAGAGGGTTCGATTCCAAGTAAGAATAGAGATTCTTGGTGAATCTGATACAGTTCTGTGGATTCTGCGTGAATCACATTGTAGGCAAAGGTAAATTATCCTTTCGCTGAGTTTGAGATCGGTAAAGTGAGAATCTGCGAAGTGTATGGTTCTCTACTTCATTGTGTAATTATTTGCAGCAGCAAAGACCTACGGAGTTGAGAGCATCCCCAGCACGTAATTGTATATAGCGTTAATAAATTGCGTCATCACTATATAACTCTCGTGCAGTTAATCATTGGACATATTTTCATACATCACTTGGCGCAGCAAATCTGAGGCATATGTTGGTACGAGTGTAAGAATCCGCAAACCTGTCATTTTACCGAAGTAAGGGTGAAGTTAATTAAGGGACAAATTCATCGTCCTCGACTGGCGTACGGTTTATCGTCTCTCCTACTGGACGAGTGCATCACAGTCCTCAATATCTACCACACACAATTTCAGTGACTGAAGCATTTGGTGGAGTCTCTCAGCTGTCCTCCTATGCTATCTAGTAAATATCATGTGATTGTCATGAAACCGTAATTATTTGCATATATCGCTATTCTGCACTCGCATTTGGATGCGAATCTGACCATTCCTGCTGGAATTCGCAATTTCATGCAGAGCAGCGTATTTATCAAAAGTTCAAATGCTTCAGTAGGTATTCGATCGGGCTAGGTGAGAGGAAGCTGAGCGAAGATCACACAGAAATGTTCACCTAGCAACAACTTCTGGCCGGGTAAAGAACACAACACAGCGCTGAAGTTGTGTTCCAGAAAGATCATTAACCAGAGAGGAATGTGGACTTAATTTATTAAGCCTAGTAAGCCGTATATGCATTGAAAAATCATCACGTTACCGGCCTGGCAGTACTTTCAACTAAAGAGAAATAATTTTAAAAAGGACATTTACAACTGGACGTTTTATGATGAGGGTGATTGGCGAGGATCATTCGTCTAAATTTGTGTTCACCATTTTACTTGTTGTGAATGCCTGAAGGCTTAGTGTAGACTGATTTTAGAAGATATGGGAAAACCTTAGGATCATATTTTGGCATAGGCAAATGCTGGGGGTCCGCGATTTTTGGGGCCCATTTCATTCCACATATCGTGACAGAGAAGGAAAATTCCTCTCCGTATTTTACTTTTGACTAGGACCTAGATAACGCTTAAGATGGTCCTGGGAACCCTGATATGCTTAATGACTTGCCGCGTGGGTATCGTTGTTTTCTTTAGTAAAAAATACATTTGATTTTATATTGGACCTCACGCTGTAAAAAACATATATACATTTGTACGTAGCCCATACAAGTTGAGTCCAATATCGGCCACCGATGTAGTGTCATCCTGGAATTGATAGTAAAAGTATCCATCAGCGTTAGAAGCTGTCACACACAGGCGACGGAAAGAATCCCCTTACTACAGCTTCATGCAATTATTTGAGGGTTATTCGAGAAGCGATAAATGTGAAAGGCCAAGAATCCCAACAGAATAAGAGATCTTGACTTCATTCGATCAATAAAATTAAAAGATGATTGCAATGGCAAGTGAATTAGATTACGAGTCTCTCGGAGTATCAAACTCCAGGAGCTCAATTGCCGTCCGAGATGCACTTCTACTTCGTTCTGCGTCACTCAGTTTGGAACTCACGAGGTTCATATCTCCACACAGAGAAATAAACTTACTCTCTCCTATTAATCCAATTAGTTGACAAGCCAACCTTCGGAAGTAGGAATTTTGATTTTACAAAGCTCTCAGATTACTCGATTTTCAGTCAGCAATTGAACAAACTCTTTTGCATTCTTAGCAAAAGAGTTTGTTCAATTGCTGACTGAATTGCTGACTTCTTTTCCGTTGCTAATTCTGAACGATTACTGCCAATTCATTTTTTTTCACCTTTGTCGCAAAAGCGAAACTGAAACACTTTTCCTTGTGTTTTTCAGTCATGAGATTACAGCTGATTTAACTGAAATTTAAGACAACTCTCTTTGTAACTGGGAGAAGGTTAGCGGTCAAGTAGCCTATTAATTCCGGTGAAATCAGTCCATTAGATCCTATCGCCATTAAAAAAATTGGTTTTTAAACAACCTATTAAATAATAGCCTTGCAACAGTCGAATCGAGAGTGAAAAAGTAGTCTTTTTCCTTTTCAATATTCACACGGTCCCTTGCTACATGGAAATGAAAATGCATTGTAACCTATAAATCACACTTCTGCACCCCTAGCGAAAAAACATTATTTTACTTCTGCTCTACCAACTTCTTCCTCGTTTCGAAATCTGTAGAAATCGAAATTGTAAGATTTACTTTTACAGACTGGCCTGCATGTCAAGTGTCAATTCCCCGGTTTAAACCAGAAACATGGATGTTATTTCAAAATTACAGTGATTACTAAGTATAATTCCGGATCATAAAGATAAAAAAGTGCATTATGTACAATGATTAAGATAAAGTTTTTCATGACATAACATAAAAATGAACTAAGTGACACACTGAAACATCGTGCAATTAATGTTAAAAATTTAAACATTTTTGTGGGCCACGTACGATTATCATACTCTCCGAATGTATAATCTTATACAGAATGTATTGTGTATTGTTTTATATCATGGATTCGTTGTCAGCCACTTGGATGACTTTTCTCCAAGTCTCTCTGTCCTCAGCCTCTCTGCTATAGGCAGCTGTAGCAAAGAATGTTTTCGTTTCGCCCTCTCTCCGTTCGTTCATCTTCTTAGCCTCTCGAGGTCTATAACTCGAGTCCGTCCTTTATCCTGAATCTCAAAATATGTAAGGTAATCTCAAGAATTTGAAAAATATTTATATTTCTTTTCAACCCTTTTTTTATGTTTGTATTTAAATTTATTTCAGAATTTTGTGGAATAATAATGGATCGAATGGCTGTACTAACCTAAACCAAAAATGCAAAACTGTCCGCCGATTCTGATTAATGTTTTTAATCCGATGTGCAATTGCTTCCTAGGCTACTTCTGTTTCTTATTTCGATGTTCATGCTTGTTTCTATTTTGGATATATAAAACATTTTTCTTTATCTTTTGTAAATATAAACATTCTTCTTTCTCTTTTGGATATAGCGAGCATTCTTCTTTTTCTTTTGGATAAATATAGAACGTTCTTCTTTCTCTTTAATATATATATAAACATTCTTCTTTCTCTTTTGTATGTATATAAACATTCTTCTTTCTCTTTTGTATATATAAACATTTTTCTTTTTGTATATAGAGCATTATTCTTTCTCTTTTGGATATATAACATTATTTTTCCCCCTTTCAATTCAATTTTTGATGTTAATATTCAGTCAATCCTGACTGAATATTAACATCAAAAATATTCCAATCAACATTTGTTAAAGTGTTCTGCTCGAATGTCACTTTCATATATTTTCCAAAGTGCTGTGAGGGATTCATCAGTTATGGTTTTATAGTTTATTCGAGATAAATATATTTTTCGTGACTTAATCCATGAGCTCATTGGCTTTCAGTGCTTTCATTTTTATCGTTTGTCTGTCTGAAGATATTCCAATTTTTTTAGAGATAACTTTAAATTTCTTTTGGGTTGAATGTGTATTATCGAAATATTATAATCCGCATTTTCCGGATCCAATAGCTTTAATAGCACCCTCTAAAGATAAAGAAAGTTGGAAAATGCCTATATTTTGAACAAATATTGCAAACCATCTGTTTAGGCTAGAAATCTGAAATGTTGGTGTCACAGTGTTGTTCGGTTGGCTTACTTCTGGGCGGCACTTGTTTTGCACACAGTAGATTAAATAACCAGGTCACAAAGACCCCGAGAGCTCAGAGAATGGTGAGGGAAGTGGATCAAATGGACAGCTGCTATACATCAGATGTTTGCCTCCCTTCAAGACCACAGGGCGGGGGTGACTCAGTCGATAGCGTGCCAGGCTTGTAATCTGTAGTTCCCAGGTTCGAGTTCCAGCTGGGTCAGCGTTGAGGATTTATCTCCGCAAAAATTCCCCGCCCTGCCCACTGTCAGTAGGGGACACCGATGGGCTTGGAAAGGCCGCCGTCCGTCGAATGGGATGTTAAGCCGTGGCCCCGTGTGCGGGAGAGCCATACCCTGTGCACGTTAAAGAACACGCTGGATGGCTTTAACGGGAGGCTACCATCTGTCTCCCAACAGCTGTTCCAGTGGGTCCCCTCCTCAACCTTCTCTGAGCTTCGGGGTCCATGTGACCTGGCCATTTAGCCCATGGTGTGCAAAACAGTGCCGCTCAGAGGTAAAACAATTCAAACCAACTTTCAAGACCATCCAACGTCTTCTTTAACATGCACAGGATATGGCGCTCGTACATACGCGGACCACGGCTTTCTATCCCATACGACCGATAGCGGCCTTTCCAAGCCCATCGGTATTGACTACTGACTGAAACAGAGCGGAGAGTTTAGCGGAGATAAATCTCAATCCTGGCCCATGTGGGACTCGAGCTTGGTGCGCTACTGATTGAGCCCTCCCCCCCCCCCCCCCCCTCTGTGCTACAGTGTAATGATCAAATGTTTTATTTTGGCAGGAAGGATTTTTCTTCTTAACCCCTGGAGAGGTTAATGCAACTTGTTTTGTTTTAAGAGATAAAGAAAAAAATACGTTTGTGCTTTTATAGGTAATGATGAAATATCGCTATTTATATATTTCATCAATTCAAATTTCTTCTGTTAATTCAAATTTCTACTGTTAGAGGCTCTAAATGCTGAAAATGAAGAAAAAAATTTTCTTAAAACAAACATCCCAAAATTTGCCAAAGGTGATGTGTTATTCTTATAGTTTAACTTCAGCTACATAGGTATTTTGTTTTATTTAAATTCATTTTTAACCACTTTTATTGTTCTCTTACTTCGTTTATCATTCGTTGAAAACTACCTGGCTGTGATCGTATCAATACTACATCATGAGTAAAACTTAAGTGTCCCAGTATATATCCATTTAGAATTAGCACATCTTTCCACGGAGGTAGCAGCTTAACCTCACCGGTGCTTACAGGATTATACAAGTCTGCCGTATGTTCACTAAACCCCCGCCCTTCCTTCGTTGAGCCGCCCTTCCCACGGTCAGTAGGGGACACCGATGGGCTTGGGAAGGTCGCCGTCCGTCGGATGGGGCGATAAGCCGCGGCCCCGTGTGTGGGGGAGCCGTACCCTGTGAACGTTAAAGAACACACTGGATGGCCTTGACGGAAGGCTACCATCTGTCTCCCAACAGCCGTTACAGTGGGTCGCCTTCCACAACCTTCTCTGAGCCTTCGGGGTCCTTGTGACGTTGCCATTTGCTGATAATGAAAGTCATAAATCGATTTCATCTCTAAACTCTATATTTATTGATTATATATCAGAGAATGAGATTTTTGGAGTTATTGCAACATTAAAATTAGGAAAAGCAGTTGGAAGTGATGAGATATCTGTGGAGACACTAAAAGAGATAAAAAGTTATATTGTAGATATATTATGTTACCTATTTAACTTAGCGTTATCATCTGGATGTTTTCCCTCGATTTTGAAAGATTCAACCGTTGTCCCAATATATAAAGGAGGTGAATATTTAGATATCGCAAATTACAGACCCGATATCCTTGCTCTCAGTTTTTTCAAAGATTTTCGAAAAGCTACTTAAAACTAGAATTTTAAATTTCTTGAATAGAAATAATTTTTTTTTCTAATCATCAGTATGGGTTTAGGAAAAATGTAGGTACTGAGGAAGCTATATTACAATTGTCTTCCACAGTATACAGATCTATAAAGATAATTTGAAAACTGTTGTGCTACTTTTGGACATCAAAAAAGCGTTTGACTCTGTTTCGCATGATTTGCTGATAAAAAATCTTGAAATGGCTGGAATTCGAGGAAATGTTTTGAAATGGTTGGAAACATATTTGAAAAATAGAATTCAAAGAGTAAAAATGGTAAACCGTTTAGTAAGGGAACTGAACTAAAATATGGAGTTCCGCAGGGTTCTGTGTTGGGGCCAATATTATTTAATGTTTTTATAAACGATCTTTGTAATCTTGAACTTAAAGGAAAAATAATAACTTTCGCTGATGATACACCTTTGATATATGCGGCTGACAATGAGAATATTTTAATTGAAGAAATAAATAAAGACTTCGGTAATATTAGAAAATGGTTCTTAAAAAAATAAATTGTTATTGAATATTAATAAAACGAAATATTTATATTTCAATTTAAAACGTTATAAAGTCGATAAGTTTAAAAATAAATTATTTTATCATTCTGTAAACTGCATAGGACATCAGTGTGCATGTGAAGCAATTGAAAGAGTAGAATATTATAAATATTTGGGCGTATATCAGTTAAACTGTCAGTCAGTTAAATTGGAATGAACATATTAAATATTTGATAAAAATTAATGCAATAATTCCAAAATTGTTTTATATTAGAAATTTTATGAATCTTACATTTTTAAAGCTTATATATAATGCTTGGGTTAAGTCATATTTAAGTTATGGAATAATATCTTGGGGAGGAATGTTTTATAGTAATATTAAATCCTTAGTTACTATTCAAAATAGAATAATTAGATGTGTATTAAGGAAAATAAAATATGATAGCATTAAATATCTTTATAATGATCTTCAAATTTTACCACTACGGAAAATGTATGTTTATAATGTGATCTTATATTTAAAAAAGCACTATAGAGAAAGTGACATTAAAAATGTAATGCAGAATACCAGAAGAAGTGCACATATTAATTTCATTGTACCACTTCCGAAGAAAACTATTACGCAAAAACATTACATATTTCTGGCGCCTAAAAATATTTAACAGTTTACCTGAAACTTTAAAGGATGAAATAAATTCTCTTACGTTTTCTCGAAAACTAAAAGATTGGATTTGTAATATAGAAGATAAAGAAAAATTTCTTTAGGTTGGAGGGTTTTTCCCTATATTTCTGATTGTAAAATTTTCTTTTTATTTGTTTGCTCTTTAGGATGTTAAATTTTAGAATAAAAATTGGTGTATTTATAGTTTATTATTGATTCTGTTACTATGTTGTTGATGTAACCATGACAGAAAATATTAATATGGTAATATACTTAAAATGTTGTTTCTAATGTTTATATATGTTTTTTTATTTTAAACTTATACTCCGCGTGCGAGTCATGAACTCTTGTGGAGTTGTACATTTCCAAAAATTTTGTAAATACTTATATTATATCATAATTTAATATAAATGGAAATAAAGGATACTACTACTACTATTTAGCCTAGTGTGTGCAAAAAAGTGCCGCTCAGAGGTAAAACAACCCAACAAATACCTCGTTGAGAACGAGGAATTGGAAAGGCCGTCGTCCATCGCATGAGGTTCAAAGCAGTTGTCCCGTGTGCAGGAAAGCGCGCGTTAAAGAACATGCTATTTGGCCTTCACGAGAGACTTCCTTCTATCTCCAAAGAGTTATCCAATGGATCCCCTTCCACAAATCCTCGAGACCTGGCCGTTAAGCAGGTTCTGTGAAAAGTGTCGCTCAGTGGTAAAAACAATCAAACTGCAGTCTGCCTTATGTTTCAAAAATTGTAAATAATGGATCATTTCCTGTTTATTCCACCAGAGGCAATTTAGCCTCTATTTTGGCCTCAATTTGCGGTTTAAAACAAAACCATACAGCAGCACCAAAATACAGCGAAAATTTCCCTGGTGGAATAAATAGCAAACATTCTAAATAAAATAATATTTTAAATAATTAAATAATTTAAACGCTGCAGTCGGTTACATGAACTTTTGCTAAAAAACTGGAAGATGTATATCGCAAAGACCTTGGCGTTACAAACCTACCTCTTAAAAATTACACGAACATTACCATGAGACATTTGGTGCTGGTGTGTCCACAGGAATAATACTAAAAAAATGAGAGTTTTAAATCCAGTGTTATAGTAAGAATCAGAACGTTTTATACGATTAACAACTAATGTCACAAAAGAAAAATTTTAGGAGCAATCGAAGCAAATTTGTTTCTGATGCTGAACACAACAGAATCTTCTGCAATAGTTGCAAATTGAACTTTTGCGATCTCTGTTTCTGGGACAGAAAGAAAATTGATCGATGGTTGCTTCCCCTTGATGCTACACATTGTGGCCTGGGTTCAGGATAACACAGAATACTCATAAATATGAGCTGACGAAACATGGGCTTGAACGATGCAATTAGCAAAATATTTTAATTAGCATATCCAAATGTTACTAACTGAATTTCTCTTTTGGGCTAATACGTTCTTAAATATATAAACCCAAAACCTCCTCCTGAATTAACAAAGTCAGAGGAGGCACGGTGGGTAGCGCGCCAGGCTCGTAATGTGCAGTTCGCAGGTTCGAGTCCCAGCTTGGCCAGCGTTCAGATTTATCTCCGCAAAACTCCCCGCTCCTGCCCTCTGTCAGTAGGGGACATCAATGGGCTTGGAAAGGCGCCATCCGTCGGATGGGACATTAAACCGTGACCCCGTGTGCGGAAGCAATACTTTATGCACGTTAAAAAACACTCTGGATGGCTTTGACGGGAGACTATCTTTTGTCTCCCAACAGCTGTCCAGTGGATCCACAACCTTCTCTGAGCCCTCGGGGTCCTTGTGACTCGGCCATTTAGACCACTTGGTGCAGAAAAGGGCTTCTCATTGGTAAAACAACCCAACCCGCAACAATGAATTAACATTTAATCCTAAAAAAATTGAGTTTATGTAATTGCTTACAGGAGTCCATAGATTTTGCACAAAGACCGGACTCTCGTTTTTCAAGACTTTTGAAATTGAACACAATTGAATATCTACGCCACATTTGTATGCATAGTTGAATATCTACGCCACTAAAGTATGAACTCCACGTATAGTTTTGTTACTAACTGTATCATTTCTGTTAGACTTCTTGTAACTGTTCAATTCCATCTTTTCACATCGTGGATGGTAAATGCATTGGTTTTATCTTAGGTTTACTATGCGAATAGGTAAAGTTTTCACTCAATGGAATCTGAATCTCTCTGAACTCTGACGGATGTAAATGAAAGATATCTGGATCCCTTCCATGTCCCTATTGCAAGAGCGCCAAGTGCATTGCTCATTATTTCTTCTGCTGACAATGATATAAATCGATTGTCAAGATAACGTTTCAAATAATAAGGGTTTATGAATTGATTTATTTTGTCAATTGGAAGACTGAGAGGAAATATTATAGGTTGTCGAGGATTTACTTAATATATCTTACCATTTAAAATACGTAGCACATTTTTGAGTGTCATAGCATATTAATTTTTGCACCTGCTTTACTTGATTTGGATGTGAGATGACATCTAATATTTCGGATCAAATGCCAACATTGGTATCTCCGGTAAAGTTGATCAGACACCAATCCATCCATAGAAAAGAACTATACCCACTTTACTCAGAGCTCAGAAATTGAAGGGAATTTGATCATGACTACTACTCTAACACCAGCAACTATATAAACATGAAGTGATGGAGGGAGAAGAATTGCTGATGTCATTTACGGAGTATTGACGTCATTTGCAAACGTTGTGGATTACTGGTGTACTAAAGTACTGTTGCAAGGTTAAGAATGTCTGGTACAAGGTGAAGCTCTTTCTGTCATCAGGTAGAAAGAGCAACTAGCAATCTATGTCACCAAATTCTCTTCCATAATGAGAAATCCGTCAGCAACCTGAAAGCAATCGGGTCATGCACGTCTCTTAGAATATGTCACATGTCAAATCGACTCTCCATTGGGAAAACTGTATGTGAGGATTCGACCGACCAAATCAAATTCCTTCTCAACTTGGAGTCACTGACGCACGCATTGAGTAGAATGATGACAGGTTTATGCATTACTTCCTTACTGGATGCTGGAATAAATCTCCTCAGACGCACGTGTTAGTGCACAGTTATCGTTGACACTGGTCAATCATTTCTAATTTGAGTTCTGTATAATTACCCAGTTGGTACCTTTCGATGTCGTTTTACAGCCTGCTCTAATATTCACCCGTTGTATTGATTAAGGATGCATTTCTGATCGTTGTTGCAGTTCCTAGACGATGTTTCCAGTACTCTATTTTCTCCTTTATTTGCAATTCAACTGTTCTGCTCACAAAAACTCTTACAGGAATAGTCCAACAATCATTCTCTTTCCTGCAAGGGTGCAGAGGGTATCTCTGGGCCAAAGAGTTGTTATTTATTCTAAAGTTATTCATTTTATTTTATCATTCTTCCTACTTGTAAATTTTCAGTTTGCGTTATTTTACGTTTCCAGAAATGTTACAAAAGATAGGTTATAATCGGGGAAACAGCATTCTACCCCCCCCCCCCCTCCTCATTGTCTCCATCAAAGTCACTTTGGTGACTTTGATGTTAAGTCACCAAAAACTTCAAGTCACTTTGGTGACTTTGATGGAATCACGAACTGTAATAAATCGTTTTAAAACTATTCGGCATTCAAAAACCTTGAATTTGACAAAGAAGTGAAGAATATTCGATTAATTTTAGGTAATTTTTATCTGTAAATTTTAAAATTCTTGACATCAATACCAGGCAACTTTCTTCAATACCAGTCACTTTGAATCATTATTCATCAATACTCAACAATACTCATCAACCTGACACATTTTTAAATAACTTAGTGAACTGATAATTTAGTGAACTCGAATATCTTTTCCCCGAAACTTGACACAGTTTGCTCTACCTAGCTTAAAAAAAAGAGAGTTTGACCCATCGTACTCAGTAAACTTTTGTTTCAAAATGAACAACAGTTTACTAGTCATATTATTTATAAATATTTTTTCCTAGATATGATATATTTACTCAATAATGTACCTACTTATTTTGCATATACTTAAACGTACTTATGTTAAAAGGCATTTATGAGAAT
Organism: Ryuthela nishihirai; assembly: GCA_038380435.1. NCBI lineage: Eukaryota > Metazoa > Arthropoda > Arachnida > Araneae > Heptathelidae > Ryuthela > Ryuthela nishihirai. The sequence continues at coordinate 14,420,377 of JAWZYU010000001.1, read as the reverse complement.
CATAATGTCACTTTAATTCTAAACTCTGAAGCAAATGAACGAATAAGATACGGATCTCCAATTTCGCATGCTGAGCTAAATAAAAGGTCAAATTTATTTGAAGACCGAACAATCTACACCAAGACAAATTATTTAAGCCAAAGAAAGTATAATTAAAACTTCAGTTATTAGAGCTAATAGAATAATAAATTAAAATTTAATTATAAATTTCCTAAACTGCCACAAAGTATTTTAAAGCTTACAAATTACAATGAAAAATAAGCAAATAAACTATTCTTCAAACAACCACAGAGGTGTGATTGGAGCAGGTCAGGATCAAGAGAAGATCTGTGAAAAATCCGACCCTCAGCATAAGATAGTACAAAAGAAAAAGCATGCCTTATCCCAGAAACGAGGGGCGGGGGTGGCTCAGTCGGTAGCGCGCCAGGCTCGTAATCTGTAGTTCCCAGGTTCGAGTCCCAGCTGGGTCAGCGTTGAGATTTATCTCCGCAAAATTCCCCCGCCCTGCCCACGGTCAGTAGGGGACACCGATGGGATTGGAAAGGCCGCCGTCCGTCGGATGGGACGTTAAGCCGTGGCCCCGTATGCGGGAGAGCCATACCCTGTGCACGTTAAAAACACGCTGGATGGCCTTGACGGGAGGCTACCATCTGTCTCCCAACAGCTGTTCCAGTGGGTCCCTTCCCCCAACCTTCTCTGAGCCTTCGGGGTCCATGTGACCTGGCCATTTAGCCCATGGTGTGCAAAAAAGTGCCGCTCAGAGGTAAAACAACCCAACCCAGAAACGAATTCAGGTCATTTGATTCGCAACCAATTAGGCATCGAAAAGCTCGTAAGCCTAAGCAACATTTAAAGCTTACTTTAGCTGAGGCAGAACTATTTAAAGACTAGTTAAGCCGAGGTAACCTTATTCCTTATTAGTGTCAAGAAATATTTGATTATTGTTTTCCTTTGGAAGAGAATCCTGATATTCGATGGACACTGTGCTTCGCTCAGAACGCATTCTTTTTTTATTTCATCGTATGTATTTGAAGACAAAAACTGAGCATTTTTGTTTCTATTCGGCGAAGTATTGACTTTTTTCTTTCAGCTTCACTCCTAATTGCTTAAACTTTTATGAAACAGAAATGAAAAAGTACACAATTTTGAAATAGCCACAAAAAAGAAACGAAGATTAAAGCAAACTACTCTGAGCAAATTTCATTTCCCAGAGAAGAGTGCAAGCCAAGAGAAACGAAATATCTGCATAATTATATGTAAGCATTCTCCTTTTTCGGGAGCGAAGCAGCAGGTGGTAAACGAAACCCTTCTTCTCTTGTCTTTTTCGCTTTTCCACCTTCCCTATACTTTCCGTACCTGTGCCTTTCTTCCCTAAATGTGATCTGCATTAGCTTTTGCCTCTGGCTAAACGGCTGCCCTATAAACACGAACAATATGATCTAGGTTGAAGAATAAATGTGAAGTATTTAAAGCAGTTCTCTGAAAGAGACTGGTTGAGTCTGTGCTGGATGAAAGATGAACTCCAGATGTAAGAATCATTTTATGCCCTCATCAGAAACCTTTCTACCGATCGCTAATCTAATGGCTAAGAAAACGTGTGATAGTTCTCCTCCATTGTTATATCTTTTTCACCTACTGACAGCCGATAATCCAAATATTGGAGCACTTCGATATGTTTCCGTTAAAAGTTTACTTTCAAAATAAGCGATCTTTGAATGTGGGATTCCTCTTAGAAAACATGAAATGTCCAAACCCTTTTGGTAACAAAGTGCAATGATTTGGCAACCTGTTAGATCTCCTGGGCAAGAAACTGCTCGAGGAATAGTTCATTTATTGTTTATTATTTTTAAAATACAACGGTACAAAATTCCTTAAGGATGAATTGGGCTTTTTGTACACAGTGAGCTGAAAAGCCAGATCAAAGTCCCAAAGGCTCAAATCTGGGTACGTGATCCACTCGACAACTGCTTTATGAGATTTGCAAGTCCCATTGTCAAGATGTTCCTTAACGTGTTCAGGGGATGAGTCTACTGAACACTGTCACGGCTGTACATTTTAGAAAATCGCTATTTTAAGAATAATTAAAAGAAAAAGCAACCGAAATGACCATCCTTACACGTGAATTTTGTTTCCTTTATCGTTAATAATAATGTTACATTAGTACTTTATTATGTTTATATTATTAATTTACTTATTATTTAAATTTTTTATCTGTTGGTTGATTGGCAATATTTTTTAACAAACTCGCCAAACAGATCAAACCGACAGGAAGACAGCATTGCAGACAGAAGAGGAGAGCAGTCAATATGGCTGATTGTCAAGACCAATGTAAAGTCCATTAATCTTAAGTTTCACAAAAACTACAGTGGTTTCCACAAATTAAGTAACAACCCTGTTATGTAAATAGGACGCTAACGTCAAAGCTCTTATTAAGCTTTTAAATTAAGTTTTTTTTTTCTATTTCGAAAAATGTGAGAGCAGATCAAGATCTCAATCCAATAAATCAAAATCTCGATTTTCAACACTATTTGTTTAGTATTTAATGAGTTATGTAAGTTTTAATATTTAATAATAGCAATGCATGTCACAAAAAATGACTTCAAAAATTAATTCAAACTTAATAATAAGTATTGCATCAAAGAGTTTAATAAAATCAGTGTATACTTTAGACGTTTGTGCAAAGAATTCTTTCATTATTCATTTGCGATATTTATCTGCTATCACATTTTACAAAATAAGAAACTTATTTTAGAAGTTGTAGAACTTCGATTTTAGCTTCCTATTGACATAACGTATAATTGTTTTTTAATTTATGGAAATCAGTATATAATTTAACCGACCGACCAACCACTTGCACTTTGAGTTTAGACAGGGTCGAAGGTTTCTACTCCAAATCGGTGGTTTCAGCCATCATTAAAATTTTGCAATCTGTTGGAGAGGGATGCTTGTTTACTTTATTTTCAAGTATTTGGATTATTTATAAAATTTCTGTTAAATACACCTGTTAATAGATTTAATATCCGTTACAGTAAAACATATAAATCACAAATCACACTTGATTATCACAATCAATATGGTAACTAAATAAATTTAATTTGATATAAAGTTTAAGAATTTCTACATTCATCTAAAACTTTTAAAAATATTTTTGCATATCTCAAATGCAGGGCCGTACCGTGACTGCTCTGAACAGAACAGCTGCCAGGTAAGGAAATTCTAAGTACATCTATCCTTCGATTTTAATTCTACTCAGTTTGCAAGGCTTCGGTTTTACAAAGTGAAGAAAATGCAACCAGTTTCGTTTTATAGAATTGTAGAATCGGTTTCACACGGTACGGATTGAGTTTTTTTATGTATGTAGATATAATATATCTTATGAAGAAGCAGTGGTATAGCTTCATCGCAAGTCAAAATCCACTAAAATGGTTTTAATTTATATCATTCATTTTCAAGAAAATCGATAATAATAAATTCCTATATTAATGATATCGTCATCTGTAACATGTTATATTTATAATATTTCGCTAAAATTATGTTCTTGCCATTCTAATGCAATCTGTCTCGAGACATCTTAATGAAATGCCTATTAGTGCCTGATTTGAATCGGTAGCGAGATATGATTTTTCTAAACTGAATTTATCACACTAATGAAAACCGCGTTTTATCTCATTCTTAGCAACAGGTTTTTTTAGACTATTATATGGGCTAAAGACAGCAATTTCGTAAGTGCACTGTTTCATAGTGTCATATAAACACTCCTTTTACAAAATAAAGTTTTATAAAACAACTTGTTAACTTCTAATATATAATCAGTTCATAAATGTCTTTCAAATTCCATCTTTAAATTCGATAGTGCACGTTTACATCAAAGAAAAATCTTTTTCCTGACCAAAGAGAAATATAAGAGAAATTAATCTAAGCTTTATCTGAATTAGTGGAAATAAAACACAGAATAATGCTAAATTAATTTCTTATTATTACTGCTGAACAGAAATTTGAAATAAATATGTATAAATAAAACTTTCAATATACAGTTTATTTTTAACAAGAATGTTTTTCGGAACCTAACCCCGTTTTTCCAATAAGTTGTTGGTTTCGATTTACACGGCGATTTCCTGAAACCTATCTACCACGTAAATCGACCGATGAGAATACACTTTTAGAAATAGTTTTTGCTGGAATATCTTTTAGAAATTTATGTTGAATAGTTGAATTGTCGCCCTCTCTACCTTTGAAGTGAATACGAATCCAGACAGTGATTTCAACATCGGTTTACTTTAGTTTATATTTTACTTTTTAGGGCGAGGAAGATAGATATTTTTATTTATTTCAACTATCTTTCTATTGCTTGAGAAGTGAAGAACAGTTCTCTCTTCAGAAGATAGGTATTTTAGTAACAAACTAAAATATATAAATTAAAATATGTTACCTTACTCTATGCGCCCTAAATAATAAAACATAAAATTGATATATACCGCTGAAGTAATGATTCGCTGAATTCATATTCACTTCAAAAGGGAGGGAGCCTAAATTGACCTTTCGACTCAACCAAAAATGCCTCCTCCTTATTTCCTTTTGAAAGGAACAAGCATTCAATGAGAGATTTCATTATAAGTATAGTTTGTTTATTTGTTTTTTACTTTTTTACGAGGTATATATGTATAGGAAGATAAATATTTATTTAAATTATAATTTATAAAATAAATTTTTGTAAAAGTATTATTGACTCTATATCCCAGATTTTGCTTATAATTTCCAAATGATATTTCTGAACAGTAATCGAACTAAATATTTCAGAGATGACAACTTTCTCTCTGATCATTCTAATGACGAGCGACTTTGCCTGAAAAATTAACTTTTTAAAAATGATTAATCACAGCAATTTTTGAATGAATCCAAGCAAAATTTTTTCCTATAATAAAATGAAACAAACAACATCGATATAAAATAAAGATTTCGTAATGCATTTTTCACATTAGATTAAAATATAACTAATAATGAACATGAAATTAGCAGGAAATTTGGCAGTGGTTTGAAACATTTTCTCAATTTCTAAATATGCAAGAGTCATTTAAACGAAATTCGCAAAAGTTATTTAAAAGTTGTTTTACTTAAACAGAACGTAAAATGTCCATGTCAGTCTTCAATGTGGTCTCTATTACATTCGATACGCTTTTTCCAATGACTGGATGACTGGATTGTCTGAGATGACCTAATGACTGGATTTCTCGAGAAAAGTTTTGTGGTTGGAGATAGCGACACTTGTGCACCGCCGTTTTCCCTCTTCATCTGATAAAAAGTGACATCCTCTTAGTTCAGTGTTACTCAAACGTTTTTATCGGTGTTCAAATATTCAAATACCTAATCACCTCGCGTCGCAAAATTCAAATTCCTATTCACTACACTATTAAAATGATATTTGTATCTGCAAGCTAACTGGAGAGGTGAAGAGATTTTAGCTACCTATCAGAAAGTCCTCGCTAACAGTGTTCAGGTCACGACCCTATGTTTAAGGAACCACTGACTTATGGTAAATCCAAATCACATTACTCTTGAAAAGCAAATTCTTAAATTCTTGATCAACTTTAAAAATTCTTCTATTCCATCTTTAGAGATCGATTTTTTCTCCTCAAGAAAATGTTTTCGGCCAAAAAACATTTTAAACCTAAAACAGCAGTTGGACCAGATCCAATATCTAACAAATTTCTAAAGAATCTTCCTGAATCTTGGATTTAAAATTATTAAACCTTTTCAAGTACATATGTCTTCCAAACAATTCCCTAGTTCCTGGCTTTATTCAAGCATAATTTTTCTTCTTAAACCTTGTAAAATTGCTATAGACTTATTAAATAAAAATAAATAAATACCCCCTCAAGCAGCTGCTTGCCACAGAGGTCTGACAGGAGCCTGTTAGTTTATATGCCATAGTAGAAGGTCTGCGAGGATGGCAGGACCTCCCTTACCCGGGGCTCGAACCCAGGTCCCTTAGATCAGTAGCCAAGCGTGCTAACCACTCGGCCACGGGACGGCTAAAAAATTGTCAACTGCACGCGGTGTTCCCAGGTGGTCACCCTCCCAAGTACTGACCGCGCCCAAAGTTGCTTAACTTCGGGGATCAGACGAGAACCGGTGCTTTCAGCTTGGTATGGCCGTTGACTAGACCTATTACTCTTTCTCAAATGTTTTTAAATTATTTGACTCATTTTAAAAAAACTATACTGATTTTCTGAAACAAATAATTTATTCAACGAAACCTTTTTGAGATTTAGAAATGCTAGAGCTGCCAAAGATGCTGTTCTCACATTAATTAATGATATTGACAAAGCTGGAAAAATCTTGTCCTTGTTGCTGTCTTTTGAGACCTAAAAACAGCGTTCGATTCAATCTGTCATCAAGGCTTTCTTTCTAAATTAATTAATTCAGGTATCTGTGAAAAAATGCATGACTTCTTATCCCATAAATTACGTACTAAAGCATTTTAGACAGAATTAAATTAACTACATCTTGTATATTTAAAGTAAGATCTGATCTCCCCTGTTCTTTAATTTTAATCTACACGACTTTCCAAATATTTCGGATCCAGAAATTAATTTTGCTTCTTACGCTGGCTATTTAGTAATTTGGTCTGCGGTTTAATCTGTGAAACTATTAATTTTATTTTACGAGAATTTTTAAATAAAAATAATAAAAAGTTTCAAAAAAATGGCATCTTTAATCATTGAAAACTTCTAAATTGTTCCTTAGTCTTCCCTCAAACTAAATTACCTACCTAACAAATTAAAAGGGCGGGGTGGCTCAGTCGGTAGCGCGCCAGGCTCGTAATCTGTAGTTCCCAGGTTCGAGTCCCAGCTGGGTCAAGGCTGAGATTTATCTCCGCGAAATTCCCCTCCCTGCCCACGGTCAGTAGGGGACACCGATGGGCTTGGAAAGGCCGTCGTCCGTCGGATGGGACGTTAAGCCGTGGCCCCATGTGTGGGAGAGACATACCCTGTGCACGTTAAAGAACACGCTGGATGGCCTTGACGGGAGGCTACCATCTGTCTCCCAACAGCTGTTCCAGTGGGTCCCCTCCCCCAACTTTCTCTGAGCCTTCGAGGTCCATGTGACCTGGTCATTTAGCCCATGGTGTGCAAAAAGTGCCTCTCAGAGGTAAAATAACCCAACCCTAACAAATTAAAATTAATAATACTTTCCTTCCACAGAGTGATCATTACAAAATCTCAGAGTCAACATTAACAGCAAGCTTAACCTGGAAATACCACTTAAAATCTGCTCGAACCAAACATGGTCAAACTTCTAAATTTTATAAAGTGCCTTGTTATAACAAGATAGGGCACAAACCCAGAATATTCACTTCAACTCTACCTTAATTTAATTAAGCTTAAAGTAGAACATGGTGTTAAATTCCTATGCGAATGTTCAGATTATAAATTAAAATGGCTAGACATCTTTCAAACAAATTTATTAAACTAGCTTTTAATCTTTACAAATTTACCGCTTCTTTTCGCTTTATTAGCTGAAACATCTTCCCCTCCTTTACAACAGAACTAAAATTTCAGTTATCAAAAATATTGTCAAGGTACATTCATAACAAGAACCCCACTCTTTAATTATTACTTTTATTACTTATAATTTTAATAACCCTTATAAAAAAGTGCGATTGAAATATTATTTTATTATTATTCTCCGATATTATCAACCAGAAATAAAAAAGATAAAATTCCTCTTCCTTCCGCAAAACATCGTGCTCTCTTTACTCTTAGCGAAACTAGAGCAGATATCTTTGGCTAAGTTTGAATTTTAACCCACGAATCAGAAATTAAGAGGTGAACAAAGCCTCCTCGTGTTCTAAACATTCGATGAATCATCCTTGATCCATATTGTTATTTCATGAATACGACCTTTGCGTTTATAAGAGTCGGTTACAGAAAAAAAAACGCTAATCTAATACCCCCTCGTTCTGTGACCAGAAAAAGCAACATTTAGATGAGTTAAGTATTTTTAGCCCAAATCCCACTATTGGCGGCAAACACTGCGTAAGAAAATGCGGAGAATTCGCCCACCTCATTACAGGTCTGATCCAAGTTCCATTACTTTCCTGATTACAGTGATTTGGAAAGGAAATAGACAAGCCACAACTCTAACGAGAGTCTCAGGTGTCATTAAAGAGATCTAATGAAGGTTTCAGAAATGGATGGCTCAAAGTTTAGAATTACACACTCTTTCTTTCCCTTCTCTGCGTAAATCTTGCTACAGGCGTCTAACAATGCAACATCTTCAAAACGCTATTCTTAAAAAAAATGCTCCTTCGGCTGCTCCATATGTCAGATTCTAAATAAACAAAATAAAAACATCTTCGTTTTAACAAATAGAAATGTAAAATTTTGCACAAAACAGCCTGTTCTTAAATCCTTTTTTTTTTGCTTATATTCGTTAAAATGATTTTCAAGCAAAATTCTTTTACGCACAGATAAAGATAGCAAATGATAAGCATATTCATGTATACAGAATTGTAAGTTATTTGTATTTACCTTATGGGTTGGGTTGTTTTACCTCTGAGCGGCACTTTTTTGCACACAATGGGCTAAATGGCCAGGTCACATGGACCCCGAAGGCTCAGAGAAGGTTGGGGAAGGGGACCCACTGAAACAGCTGTTGGGAGACAGATGGTAGTCTCCCGTCAAGGCCATCCAGCGTGTTCTTTAACGTGCACAGAGTATGGCTCTCACGCACACTGGGCCACGGTTTAACGTCCCATCCGACGGACGGCGGCCTTTCCAAGCCCATCGGTGTCCCCTACTGACCGTGGGCAGGGCGGGGAATTTTGCGGAGATAAATCTCAACGCTGACCCAGCTGGGACTCGAACCTGGGAACTACAGATTACGAGCCTGGCGCGCTACCGACTGAGCCACAACCGCCCCATTTACCTTATGATAAACCCTTTAACTCTGAAGAAGAAAAAAGCAGAGATTTCTTGTGCCCACCTTAAGTTTGTTTAATGCTTTCGATAATTCCTTTAAGGGAATTCAAAAATTGCTTCAAGTGAATTATAAGTAATAATATGGAAACCAAATCGCGAAGCTCTTTAAGCACAAAACATTTTTTTCAATATCATAGTAAAGAGAAAAAACTTTGTTACTAATAATGGCCATAAGTTGTGATTAATTTTAGTTGGGGATTTTTATTTTTGCCAATTTAACTTCCTAATCATTTACCATTAGTCAAGACATTTTTTTTTTCTTTTTTCACTTTTTTGATGTTCAGAGTAGGAAAAGGTAAAGCTGGATTAGAATAAATGCGATTTCATATAATTCAGTGAGTGTATAATTTTTTTCTTGTGAAAATGTCTTGTCAAAAGTAACTTGAATATAATTATCGAAAAGAAAGAACTGTGGACTGCTTAATGCTGCTTTTCTGTAGAAACAGTTTGTACATAAAATGAGGTGACTGCAAGTGATGATCCAAACAAAAATGTAATTCTTTGAAAATTGGCTAACACTTTGCTCATCAATTTATTAATCATATTTGTTTCTCTAACTTAAAGAAATGCAAACATTTGTGTGCACAAAATAGGTCAACTGAGTAGAATTAAAGGGAGCATTGTCGTTGTTACAAGTTCTTTTCAAAAGATTAAAGTTTAATTCTGGTGTTGCAAAATAACCACGAAAATGAGTGGGTTGTTGGGTTGTTTTTCCTCTGAGTGGCACTTTTTTGCACACCATGGGCTAAATGGCCAGGTCACATGGACCCCGATGGCTCAGAGAAGGTTGGGGGAGGGGACCCAATGGAACAGCTGTTGGGAGACAGATGGTAGCCTCCCGTCAAGGCCATCCAGCGTGTTCTTTAACGTGCACAGGGTACGGCTCTCCCGCACACGGGGCCTCGGCTTAACGTCCCATCCGACGGACGGCTGCCTTTCCAAGCCCATCGGTGTCCCCTACTGACCGTGGCAGGACGGGGAATTTTGCGGAGATAAAACTCAACGCTGACCCAGCTGGGACTCGAACCTGGGAACTACAGATTACGAGCCTGGCGCGCTACCGACAGCCACCCCCGCCCCACGAAAATGAGTGAATGACAAATTAATTCCATTCTTCTTTTTTCAAAAATTGTTATCCTTCCAAACCAGAGGACAAAGATTTTGAAACTGCGTCACAATGTCTGTGGAAGAACGCCATGCTGAGAAAATTCCATTTTATTAATTCTTTAATTGTGAAAAGTTCTTATATTTTTGGCAGGCTTGCCCTGTCATTTATAGTTGAAAACAAATGCATCCGTTAATTTAAGCACTGACAAACGGTCCATAGAAGAAAAGGAAGAAATACTCCCCACATATTTCTTGTGATTAAATAAGAAGGAAGAATACACTGTTCATGAAACAAATTGCCGCACCTAGAAGCAATGGCATGAGTACGATACAAAGCGACGTGCTAAAAGGAAGTAGTGTAAGTAACAAGTGATCACATTTGCAGCCTGTTTAGTAAGACGGAAAGACGGGGTGTAGTCGACTTTCGCTGCAATTGAAGCACTAATACGGTTATGAAGTGAGTCAAAGAGATTCCTAATAATATCCTGATCCATGGTGCTCAGATTTGCTGCACTTGAACCTGAAGATCGGTCACATTATATTCTGGAGTTAGTTCTGTTCTCAGACGCCGTTTCATGAGGTCCCAGATGTGCTGAATCGGTGATAGATTCGGCGACTCTGGTGGCCATGCTTACACAGGAACGGACACTGTTGAGCAACGCATGAGGTTTATAGTCTGGCATTATTGTGCAGGAATTTCTGTATGCTCTGCAGAAGTAGTAAGACCACAGAGTGGAGAATGTTATCCACACAATGCTGGGCATTCAAAGTACTCTCGATGATTATTATGAGAGATGACCGACTTCATAAGAGATGGCACCTCATACCAGGATCCCAGTAGTGGTAGTATATGGCATTCAACGATACATGAAGTGGAAGTTCTTTCGCCAGCATGCTGCTATACGTAAGTGCAATTATCGTTCTGTCCCAGACACATGCAGGCCATATCGCTGAGGAATATACACATATTGTCATTTTTCACGCCACAACTCGTTGGATCACTGCAATATGGCATGCCAGTGACTTTGAGTGAGATGCATCGGAGAAGAAGGCCCTTCCTCGTATACCAGCTTTGTGCAGGCGTCGATGAATGGTACTGACAGATACCAGCGGTGCCCCATCAGTCTTTCTGTCACGGGATATCTGTCGAGCAGTAGCATTTCTGGCACTGACATCCATCTGGAGAATCTGACGAACATCCCGATGTGTAGTCACTTGAGGATGACCTGGTCCTGAACCGTGACGTGAACACCTTTCCGTGTCCATTGCTGCCAGTAGTAATCGTCAACTGTTTGCGCATCGTAGTCAAAATGCTCGGGCATTTAAGGGTAGATCATCCTGCTTTACATAGAACTGTGATGCGACCTCGCTCAAACCCGCAGACTTGATTAAACATCCGTTTACGAGGTACAAACTGCTTTACCCTTCCATGGTAACCAGGTTTACAGGTCAGGTTCGGTTTCTTTAATCTACATTGTCCTCTTTTCCCCGATACAATCTTCTGTACAACTAACAGAATTCATGTCATCCGCCGCATTTTAAATGATTTTCCCCTCATTTTCCCCACGATTTTCCCCTCATTTACATATATAACTCTTCCGCACTGATACACTAATTTGCATAAATGTACAGAATACCTTTTGGCTGGGTTAATTTTGAGAAGTGTTGATATGGATAACATCCTCAAGTCTATTGAATTAAAAATCAAGGCATCTTAACAACTGTATAATATCTTTCTAAAATTGTTTTTATTTCTTTTCACAATTGTCTTCGAATACCCGTGTTATACAATAACGTAAGAATGACAAGGGAGTCGGTAGGATACGTATCTACGGCGAATCGGAAGAGGATTAATTTTTTTCCGCTAATAGAACAAGTGATGAAGAAATCCTCAACGCATAAGATATCAATTCCATACAGTTAGCCAATCAGAGCTTGCTTAGATGGAAGCAAAGTTAATAGAAATTTTAAGATAACTGCCGTTATTGGATGAGATTCTGAACTTTAAATAGTTGAATTTTTACTCTTAGAATCGTATTAGAAATGTAAATAAAACTAAGAAATGCCGCAGTGTGTAGTTTATTCACCACCTTGTTGAAACGTGGTTACCTCTTAGCGGCGCTTTTTTTACACACAATAGGCTAAATGAGCAGGTCACAAGGACCCTGAGGCCTCACTGGACAGCTGTTACGAGACAGATGGAAGCCTCCCATCAAGGCCATCCAGCATGTTCTTTAACGTGCACAGGGTATGGCTTAACGTCCATCACAGGGCTTAACGTCCAATCCGACGGAGGGTGGCCTTTCCAAGCCCATCTGTGTCCACTATTGACTGAGGGCAGGGTGGGGGGTTTTGCGAAGATAAATCTCAAACCTGGTTTAGTTAGGACGCGAACTGAAGAATTGCAGATTACCAGCCTGATGCCCTATCGACTGACTCACCCCTACTCTCGCCTTCCATTGCTGAAGTGAGTTTAAAGGATTATGGGCATAAATCGACCTATTGTTTTCAAGCAATATTCTCAGTAATTCGACCATACTACCCTGTTTGTACTCATAAGCTAGAGTGTAAGAAGGGAAGTACACTGGTTATCATATCGTCTCTATATTGGCATATGGTGCATGTATCTGATATCCATAATTTAGTGCGCCGATGATAGTTTTAACTGCGTTTTAGAGAGTAACGTGGAAAGAAGAAGAAAATAGAAGTCGTTTCCATGCTTTAGAGAGAGAAAAATTTTATCATTGCTACAAAAACACATTTGATTTTCCGAGAAGAGAATTTTCTTGCTGCGAATGGGAATTCTCGACTGGTTTCTCTCAATCAGCCAAATTCTATAAATTTAATTAATATTATTTTTCTAAAATACGTATATCATAATTAAAAAGAAAAGGAAACCTTTTAAATAAAAGATACACGGGTGAAATTATTATTGTAAAGCATTTTAATAAAAAATGGAACAGCTAGGGCTCGAAGATCTGAAATCATGAAGCACTAGAACAACATTTCGATTCACTTTCGGCTCAGCTCTAAATAATTGTTTTCCCCATTTGAGAGGAGGTGGTTGGCTCAGTCAGTTATGGAAACACACCGAGATTTCAATCTCAGGTTTCAATTCCCGACAGGCCTGTGTTGAGGATTTCTCTGCTAACACCCTTTATGAAATATAACACCTTTGTATAAATTTACACACCTATCATCAGATTGAAAAGTTAAGGTCTGGTGCCGTATGCCTGATAGTCATTATTTTGTGCACTTATGGAACACTGTGGATGACCTTGATCGGAGGATTCTTTCTGTCTTCTAAAAGCTGTTGAGTTGATTCCTGTCCCCTACTTGGCTCCGATCCTTTCGGGTCCTTGTGACCTGGCCACTTAGTCCATTGTGTGCAAAAAAGTGCCACTCAGAGGTAAAACAATCGAATCCTCCATTTGAAAGTCGTATTTGTTACTGTGATTTAGCGTTTAGGTTTGCAGTAAGAAAGCAGTAGATAAAATTTTGACCAAAAATGAGTTATGTAATAAAATATGTTTAAAAAATTGACCAATCAATTGGTGTAAGAATAAATCATCCCCTTGCACTAGTAATCGAAATGGAGTTGATTCTGAAGTTTTTTAAAGAAAAGAGTAACAGCTTTAAGCGATGGTTTATGTAATGCTAATAGTTCGCAAGTGCTACAGAAACCACTTCGTAAAAGATTAGTCGGATCCTGGAGAATCAATCATCTTCATTCTTTCAATGGGAATATCTGTTTCGATGAAGGTTCTATTGAATGCTACAAAATTGTGAACCTCCCTGAACTCTCCATATTCAGCAGATATCACATTTTCTGTAAACTATTTTAGAGGGTTTTGGCTGCAGAGTATTTTACTGTTTAAAATTTAAGAGAAGTTGAACAAAATGGCAAATATCTCAATAAATACTTTTTGGATTTTAATGGATGTTCCGGAGAATATTTAGAGTGAAATAACTCACATTTATCGGCTACTGAATTTGCATTTCTCAAGGCGAAAGACAAATTAAGCTGGCAATAAAAGCAGCTTCAGGATTAAGAACGGCTTTATCGAGCGTTTCAAATAGCATTTTTGTTGAAGTTCAAAGGATGAATAATTCGGATGATGGTCAGAGGAGAGATGGAAGGAATGAAAGCTGGGCAGTCATACAGAGAGGTTGCCACATTCATGAAAGTGTACCAGACTCTGGAGATATGTTGAAGACACTGGAATGTCTAGGACACGAGTAGGCCCAGAGCAAGAACAGTTCGTCTCCTGACCCTAACCGCAAAGCGCAATAGAATGATGTCAGACCTCCAACTTGCATCAGAGCTGTCAGCTGCCACTGGAAAGACAGTATCTAAAGTAACTGTGTCCCAACGACTTCATGATTGGATTGTTTTACCTCTGAGCGGCACTTTTTTGCACACCATGGGCTAAATGGCCAGGTCACATGGACCCCGAAGGCTCAGAGAAGGTTGGGGGAGGGAACCCACTGGAACAGCTGTTGGGAGACAGATGGTAGCCTCCCGTCAAGGCCATCCAGCGTGTTCTTTAACGTGCACAGGGTATTGCTCTCCCGCACACGGGGCCACGGCTTAACGTCCCATCCGACAGACGGCGGCCTTTCCAAGCCGATCGTTGTCCCCTACTGAATGTCGGAGGGCGGGGAAATTTTGCGGAGATAAATCTCAACGCTGACCCAGCTGGGACTCGAACCTGGGAACTACAGATTACGAGCCTGGCGCGCTACCGACTGAGCCACCCCCGCCCCAACGACTTCATGAAAATGGGTTATATTTTAGATCAGTATTTCTCGACTTGGGCCAGTCATACGTCTAGAGGGCCACATGGAAAAAAAATGGAATAGGAGATCACAATAAGTTTCTGAAGGAGCCAACCAAACTTAAATAAATAAATAGTAAATTTCCCCTCAAGAAACTGCTTACCACAAGCGTCCGACAGGAGCCTATCAGTTTAATACGTCATAGATAAAGTCTGTGAGGTAGTCGAGACCTCAGCAGAAAGACAACACAGACATTCATGCCTTACCCAGATCCCTTCGATTAGTAACCAAGAGCGCTAACTAGTCGACCACATACTGCCATAATACAATATTACGAATGAGATGTAATAATCACATTTATGATTTTTCATAACCAACTAACTATATATATTCAAATATGGCAAATATAATTCGTAAATAAGCAGTGAAATTGGTAGGAAGTTTCCCTTGCTCTGGGAGAAGCAAAGTTCTATTTTATATCTTTTACCACATCTTATCTTGTTGAATGCGGTCGTAGTCGAGTGGTGGTTACCTGCTATAAAAAGATCGTAATCGTCTTCATATTAAGAGATGTGATCTTTGTTTGCTATTAACAAAGCTGCAACCAGATACAGAAAAACTTGTAAAATTTTCATCAGCCCGAAGGATCACTCTGAATAAAGTGCCAATTATGGAAATATTTTTGTTGGCAGGTCTTAGGCTACTTACTATACATTTCATGTCTTTAAGGTTTTTCCTTGCAACTTTAGAAATATAGCACCAATTATTAGACTATATATGATATAAAATTTATATTATAAATAAACAGTGCAAGTGTTGAAAGACTTTTTTTCCAACTAACACCGACTATGGGGGCACAGAGACAAATGAAGCTCAGAACTTAGGAAAGGGTTTGACTTCCAAAATTTCTTCTTCTCCCAAAAAATTATTCATCCAAAAAATAAATGAGGAATAACTTCTAACCGGAGCACCAAAAAGAGCTAGAATCACCAAATTTGGTATACAGTTCCCTCTCAGCATAACTTAAAGAAAAGTAAAGGTGTGACCTCTAACTTTTCTTCCTCTCTCCCCGCCCGAAAAAAAGGCCTCTACATAAAAAGTGGGAAATTAGTCTACAACTTTGTCTCTTTATCATTTTAAGCTACTTAAGGGTTTGACAACCCAACCTTTCTTCCCCCTCCCGAAAAAAAAAAGGAAAACGAAATGATTACCAAGTATATATCTCAAATGAAAGATTATGACATATAGAGTATCTCGAACAAGACACTCTATAACACTCTCGGACTGACATAAAGAGTATCTCAGACAAGGGTCTTCCACTTTCTGCCTCCCCCTTAAATAAAGGGAGGGGGGTTACGGGGGTATGTTGTAATGAATGTATGTCAAATCAAAGGGTGTGACGTGATGAATTTCATCCACTATGCATTTGAAAGGGTTTAAGACCCGAGCAAAGATGATCCTAGTCAATTGATACATAACCAGTCATATTCCTACACATGGATACCGACTTCACGGGCGCAAAAGTAACTTTTCGCCCCCGTGTTTTTTTACAAATTAAAAAAAAAAACACAAATTTGTGTTTTGCATCTTGTATAGTGCAAAACAAAATCCAAATCTGCACGGGTAGAGTACTAAACTCCTAAGAACGATATTTTTTTTCTTTAAAGTACAACTTTTGTTGTGATTCGCAACGCTGAAAAGAACTGGAACTCTACACTGTGGTATACCTAGTGAGCAGGTCTTTACTATGGAAGTGTCAGAGGTCTGCTTGATTGGTTCCCATGTGTCAATGCAGTGCAAATGCCAGATAAAAGCAAAAGGATTTCTGAAACAACTGGAAAAAGCTGACACACCCATTATGTCGAAAATTATAAGTAGCATTGCAAAACGTTTAGAAAGGGCAAATACTGCCCTTTCTAAACGTTTTGCAATACTACTTATAAGATGAGATGCAAAACAGAAGAAATATCTTTATTTGAAGACGTGTACAAACATTATAACTTATGAGATACAATTTTGAACATGAGAGAAAGACTTTGTTAGAAATTCTCCCGTATATTTTTCCTCATCACACTCCTCACCAAACCTAAATAGTATTATCAGGGGGGCGCATGGTATCCTTGTCCCCTGCTCCCCTAGATCCTGCTTTCTATATAACTAGTCTGTCCGCAGTGGCAAATATTTAAAGTCGGCGCTTATGTTCCTGCATATAAATGTGGAAGCCATATACGTATATATACATATACACCGAAGAGCCAAAACATTATGACCACCTGCCCAATATGATATTGAACCTCCACGTGCCGCCAAAACAGCTCTTACCCAACGAGGCACGGACACTACATGATATCTAAAGGTGTCTTGTGGTATCTGGTACCAACACATTACCAACAGATCCTTTAACTCTTGTAAGCAACGTGGTTGAGCAGCTGCAAATCGTATATGCTATTCCAACAGAAATCACGATGCTCGATTGATTGATGTCTGGGGAATCTGAAGGCTAGGACAACACCTGGAACTCTTCCTCATGTTCCACGAAGGAGGTAGACGTCATAGGTTATTGCACATGAATGACTGGACCCAGGGCTTCCGCGCAGAACATTGCCCAAAGCATTACACTTCTCCAACCGGCTTGTTTTTGTCCATGGTACATCCTGGTGCCAACACTTCCCCAGGTAAACGACGCTCACGTATCCGGCTGTCCACATGGTGCAACAGCAAACGAGATTCATCGGACCAGACGACTTTCTTCCAATCATTCAAGGTACAATTTTGATGCTTGCGTGCCCATTGTAAGCACTTTTGATGGTGAACCGAGGTTAGCATGGCACTCAGAGTGGCCTGCAGCTACATAGTCCCATTTTCAGCATGGTTCGGTGTACTGTGTGTTGTGACACATTACTCCCGTCACTAGCATTCAAATTACAGGTGAGTTGTGCCACAGTATCCTTTCTGTTGGCTCGTACCATACGGAATAGCCTTCGCTCACTTCTGGCATCCATGAGCCATGGTCGGCCCACACCTTGCCCGGCGGTTCGTGGTTCTCCTCCTCGGACCACTTTTTGAAGGTACTAACCACGGCTGACCATGAGCCTCCCCCACAAGCGTTGCCGTCGTGGAAATGCTCTGACCCAGTCGGTTTGCTAATTACAATTTGGCCTTTGCCAAACTCACTTAAATCTGCTGCCTTTCCTATCTGAAGAACAAGAATAGCACTGATTAACAGAGCTCAGTATCAGGTGCGCCGTCATTTACCTACAGTTGCTTCGATTTGCATAAAGACGCACTAGTAAAATATTTTGGCTCTTCGGTGTACAGGGTGTCTCAAAAATATAGGTACAAACTTTTAGGGGAGATTGATAACATCCAAAGGAATGAGAATTGCATAGGAACCCATAACCGGAAACGTCATGGGAAAGTAGTAGCAGAGGTACAAGATCTAGAACGACACAAGACAGTGATTAATGGGAAAACATTTATTGGACATAATTATTACAAATGACGTACTAGATGGCCTGCCCTCACTTCTGCTGCCTCTTAATGACCCATAATCGCACAAATTTTGATGCGCACGCGCAAACAAACGGTGGCCCGGTACATGTCTGTGTGGGAAGCGTTCTTGATACATTCGTTGAGCGGCTCATCCGTTGCCCTCAGCTATTCCATACACTAAGTGCATATCTACCAGTTCCCTGTTCGAATACCTTTGCATGCTCTTCGTAAGCCGACTGCCGCTCGAATGAGGATATCCGAAATTTCCCCTCTAGCGCACAGATGAACAGCGCCGCCTACTGACTTACGGTGACGTTTCCGGTTATGGGTTCCTATGCAATTCTCATTCCTTTAGACGTTATCTACCTCCCCTAAAAGTTTGTACCTATATTTTTGAGACACCCTGTATATGAATGTGCTTGTATTTGAAGGAAGAGTTATTATCAAACTGCACCTAATGAGACGCTCTCGCTCAAGATTGTAAAAACAAGACTGTAACTCGCTCGAAACAGTAAAAATAAACTTACTATTATCTGAGAAAAGTTTTGGTTTTAGTTCTAGCCGTGTGGATGGAGCAATGGCTGACTCACGATCACATTGAAATTGTTGGGATCTACATCTGCGCTCAGGTTTTAATTACCCGGTTGAGAGAAAGGCTATTTATTGTTTTTATGAAAGAACAAATAAACATTCTCTCAACCTGGTTCTTAGATATACATAGTGCCTCTCACTCCAATGCAAAATTTAGAGTCAGTAACAACTTTGGCACTGTAGTCTCTGAAGGCAAAACAATATTCCCTACTTTAAGAGAATTCAAAAATATTCTAAAGTTTTCCATAAGACTTCTTGTTCTCGTTCCTCCTTAGAATCCTAAGTTTATAGTAGCAGCAAATAACATTCAGTCTTTAATCCCAGCTTTAAATTTATTTCCAAAAATTGAAATTATGTTCTAAAAGCATCTCTTTTAGTTGCACATTTGGTCTCTCGAAACTGCAAAATGCCCAGATTACATCGCTGTAACTTTCGTGCAATTAACAGAGCATCTTTGATTTAGCACGCTTGCATTCTGAAAAACCTGTGGAGGGAAAAAAATTATTTCGAAAAGATTAAAGATTCGAACATTAGCAGAAGATTATGGAGAGGTACACCTTAGAGTGGCTTGGGAATTTCGTTGCGCGTGGAAGAGAATTTGTTTGTCAAAGGTACATGATTATGCTGAAAGCAAAAATGCATTTAAACATCAGAAACTGTTTGAAAAAGAGGAAGAAATAAGAAATTTATCGAATAAAGTCATATCTTATATATATTTTACAGTTTTTTTTTCTTTTCGACTTTTACCAGAACTTGTCTGAAAGTTTTGCTATAAAACGATTTAATAAGCAAAGAACAAATTTATAAAACTGTTTCCCTCTCAATAAAGTAGCACTGAATGGCAAAGTAACCGACCAACTGAATGGCAAATATTCTATCCAAAGAGCTTGAAGGTACTCAGATTGGAAGAGAGAATTTCATTTCCGAGGACACTTGGAAGACGCAGGAAGCCCAGTCACCGTTTTTACAAATGGCGAACTAAAAAAGACGAAGAAGCTTTAAAGGTCAGCCAGCTTTCTCTTGAAGTTTCTATATAATTAAAAACCTAATTAATTGCTTTGCATGTTATTATTTTTCTTCATACTTCATGTTACTGTTATCAACATAATTGTACATACAGTCCGATATCATTCCATGGTTGAATACAGGACCGAATCTAGGGACAATAATAGTAAGGAGGCTCTTAGTACTATAGTTAGCAAGTTCTAATAGCAAGTTCTGAAAGGGAAAGGCATGACCAAGGGGGCCATGAATGCTAATAATGGTAAAAGAGGCAAAAATTATTCAACGTATTTATTATTTTTTTTTACATTTTTCAAGAAATTTTTAAAGCCCTGTAAAACAGAAATAGAAATATTATACTGCATTGGAAATCCAGTCTCTTGACTCCTCCCCCCCCCACCTTATGCATTTTTTCGGCTCGATTGTGTTTCTTGCCCCCCCTCCCCAATTTTTTCTAGATCCGGGCCTAGTTGTGTACAACATTACTTGGAAAATATTTCAATGTAATGAAAGAAATTATATATAATATTACAATTTAAAATGTTAAGTTTCAATATTTAAGTACGTATTAGGAAATTTTTTAAAGAAATGTATTTACCTGTTGTTTAATGTTAATATATATATTTCGAACAGATGATGAAAAAAATTGCAGTCCTCTGAAATAAATACAGATCATGAGGAAACCGCAGAGTCTAAAATAAATATTAACTCTGAAATACAAATATGCTGTTTTACATTGCAATACGAAGTACCGGTCTGTAAGACTCATATTGTAAAGATTAAATTATTACTGGAAGGGATTGACTCAATCTGTAGTGCGCCAGGTTCTTAATTGCAGCTACCAGTTTCAATTTTCAAATGTGCCAGCGTTAAGATTGATCTCCTCTACCCCTGACCCTTTCCCTCGGTTCGAAAGGAGACGCCTATTGCTTGGGAAGGCAACATCCGTCGGATGGGACGTTAAGCCGTGGCTCTCTGTACAAGGGAGCATTACCATGTTCACATTAAAGAACACGACTAATGGCCTTGGAGGTAGGATAAATAACAGCTAAATATTGAAACATAATTCTAGTGTGTCTACTTTTCTGACCTTCTCTGAGCTCTTGTGGTCTTTGCGACTGATCATTTAGCCCACTGTATCTTCTACTGTGGCATATAAACTGACAGGCTCCTGTCAGACCTCTGTGGCAAGCAGCTGCTTGAGGGGGGGGGGGGTATTTTTTTTTTATTATTCAAAAAATGCAGCTCAGAGCTGAAACAACCCAACTAAAATTACTACTCTTTTGAGATATTACTTTTATTCTGGAACCCATGCAAACACAAAAAGTATAATTAGGATTATCTGATTTGATGGCGGAGATGTTTGAAGAAATCCTGTTCATTTTAAAAATTCCTACTTAAGTCAATTCTCGCTGTTCCACTTCTTCAACTAGCTGTAAGGAAAATGGACCAGTTGAGAAAAAGGACCAACCTGATATAAAGATTGCAAGATGACTAGCTGTATGTTTTTTTTTTTTTTCTGTGAGATCTTTGTATTGATTTTAAAAACGTATACAACCTGAGTTGACTTCCAAGATTTTTCTTTCGTCATTATAAGTCTGAAGCACCTGAATCTCTTTCCCAGTAAATATATCCATTGCAAAACGTTTGAAAACTCCTTTTTTATCCCTATGTAGAGGATTGTCCAAAGTGAAGCAAATGTTGAGTATTACAAATTGTTTGTTTTACAGATGTCGCTACTTGAAAATACCACCATCCTATAAATCTAAAATATTTGAAAATAACGAAAGCATAATTTTATTTCCAGAAACGAAAATTGAAGATAATATAAAAAGACATATGTATTTGTGCTTTTATTCCAGTAGGAATTTGATTGGTGTTCTGGTAGTCTCCCACTTTCTGTTATACGTTTTCCGTGTTCACTTTGTTAGAGTTGATATTTCAGCAAAATTTCTTGATCAAACAGTAAATTGCAAAGTTCACACATATGGCTTTCGGTGTCTCTACTAATGATTGATGAAGTGTTAAATAATAATCAATGCTATCCTAGAATAACATTAAATAGGAAGTCCGTATTGATCAGCGTCACTTTTGATCCCTTCTCAAGATATTTTTTCCATCATAAATTTCTGAACCGTCAAGATGCTCCGAAATATCGCCAGCAGAATTCGCATTCTCCATGCTACTGAATGAAATCTGAATTCAAGATGTCTTGTGGCTAGACATTTTAGCCTCAGTCGATGTACAATTTGGCCACAGGTGGCGGGGCCCTCTGCAATATAAAATCGTTTTTTACATCCAAGTGCAAAGGTTAAGTTACAAACACAAAACCTCCGATTGCTAAACCAGGTTCTAAATATTTTTAAAGAAAATTTATATATAGATAAATTGTAGTTGTGATTATAATTCTGCATAAGTATAAATATTGCAAGATGACTAGTTGTATGATTAATAAAGTTTACACGAAGGCACAAAAGTAAATCCAAGAAGGTGAACGAAAACTCAGGTTAAAAGTAAGTGTCAGCAAAGTGTTAAAAGTATGTGACTCGCAACGCCTCATTGTGCCAACAATTTCTCCAATCAATTCTGAAGGCATTAAAGTCCATTGGTGTACAAGGGCTGTCCGAAAATCACGGAGGCTTCTTGAAGGAGAGCTGAGAATGGCAATCCATTTCCCCAAGATATCTCAGACATACTCAATAGGATTAAGTCGGGTATATTTCGGGCCACTCCATATGTTCAATACCCTTGTGTTACTTTTTTTTGCCAAACTTTCACAATGAAATTCTCTTTTTTCTGGACAAAGCGAATTGGAGAGCTGTAAGTGATCAATGGCGACTGGCAGTTAAACTAGATACTGGATGTCTCGAAGTGTTGTAACTCCTGAGCAACCTTATACTGGTCTCCTAGTGACATAACTTGTATCCTGACATTGTCTCCAGAGTCTGGAAACCATCATTCGAGACATTCAGTCATCGGCCGTTTGCTTGAGACTGACCAGCCTCCATTCTTCCAATGGCGCATGTCCTTAATGGGTCATCTAAATGATGTCTTTGACACAATTTTAACGAAAGGCAGTATCCACTTTGTAACTTGTTATTTTTTTTAAGCAATTGCTATTTTTATAAGAATTAAAATGTTTAGCTGATTAGCTACTCCTCAGGGTACACACGTTTATTATTAAAGGGTTTATGTTCTTATTCATAATTCGTAGGCAAACAATAAACAATGAGGGAGCCAGTTTTATACTAACGGTCATTTGCATGTTTGGAGTTTCTGAAATGGTTTTACATATACGGCGCATGATATCATCTAAGTGGCCAAATTATAAATTTTTAATTCCATACATATTTTTCGAAATATTAAGGAAACCCAATGTGTAACTCAGCTTTTGCACTTGAATGTATATAGTAACTTTTCTCCACTCATAATTCCAGAAGTTCCTCTTCACTCTAGGGGCAGGGTCGTATCTCAGCCTGGGTCGTAATCTGCTGTTCCCAGTTTCGACCGCCCTGCCCACGGTCAGTAGGGGACACCGATGGGCTTGGAAAGGCCGCCGTCCATCGGATGGGACGTTAAGCCGTGGTCCCGTGTGCGGGAGAGCCATACCCTGTGCACGTTAAAGAACACGCTAGATGGCCTTGACGGGAGGCTCCCAACAGATCTGTCTCCCAACAGTTGTTCCAGTGGGTCCCCTCCCCCAACCTTCTCTGAGCCTTCGGGGTCCATGTGACCTGGCCATTTAGCCCATGGTGTGCAAAAAAGTGCCGCTCAGAGGTAAAACAACACAACCCAACCCAGTTTCGAGTCCCAACTGGGTCAGCATTTAGAATTTATTACGCTAATCCCCGTTCTACCCCGCCGGTAAGTAAGGAAATGCACACAGATGGGTTTCCAAAGGCCGCCGTCCGTCGGATGGGATGCTAACCTTGTACATGTTAAAGAACACACTGGATGGCTTTGATAGGAAGTTCCATCTGTCTCTTAACACTGTCCAGAGAATCCCCTTCCCCAACCTTCCATAAGTGTTTCGGGTCCTTTTTATGACCTGGCATTTAACCTTTTGCGTGCAAAAAATAAAGTGAAGCTTAGACGTAAAACAACCCAAATCCTCTTCGTTGTAATAGTTCAACTATCGTTCGATTTCAGTAGACAAATTTGAGTTATTGATCTAACAGATGTGGTTCGACTCGCCTGGTCAACCCATTGTCAAAACATAGCACTAAATAATAAGCTCTTCTGTTAGCATAAAAAAGTTTAGTTTTCTCGGAATGCTTTTTAAAAATCCCTGGTGTAAGTTGCCGATATTTTAATAGATGTTACTAGAAGTGACCCTCTCTCGGAGAGCTCAGGAAATTGTCGAAATTACAAGAAGGACCGTAAACCGTGTCAGGTAATGCAGCGCATAAAAGGACGGTGACCGAGAGTTATGAAAGTTTCAAACGCCACACACTTCTGGTATTGCTATATCGAAATCATAAATTTTTCATAGTAGTATCTTTGAGAATACTTCACTTTCAGTTTAAAGATACCGATACGTCAGGTAGCAGTTTATAAAGTTTAGATGGACATATGGGACTCTATTTAGGAGCCTTGAATTCCCTCATTAAGCGATAGGGAAATACGCCTTATGATTCAATATGGTTTAATTAATGTCAATTTTTGTCACACAATGAAATATCAATTAGTGAGTTTATTTAATGGTGCAGCAGTTTAAATAAAAAAAATAAATACCCCCTCAAGCGGCTGCTTGCCACAGAGGTCTGACAGGAGCCTTTCAGTTTATATGCCATAGTAGGAGATCTGAGAGGATGGCAGGACCTCAGCAGAAAAACGACACACACATCCATGCTTAAATCCGGGACTCGAACCCAGGTCCCTTAGATCAGTAGCCAAGCGTGCTAACCACTCGGCCACGGGACGGAAGTAACTTTATTTACTAATTTTTAACATACACTTGGGCAATTTCAAATGGCTGAGTCAAGGGAAATGCTCGATAGATCATCTGAAAAATATTTCACCCTGATTCCAAAGACTCCACTTTGGGAATGTTTGATTTAAGGTTATTTGTACTCTTCTACGTTTAAATATTCTGTTATGTTTGGTACACATATCTCTCGTTGTAGAAGAATATTAATCTCGCTGATTAACAGAACATTAAATATATTTTTTACGGGGCAAAAGATAAAATTTATGACTTATGCACATCTTTTGAAATTTCCTAAAGAAATCTCGCTTAATAACCATGAATATATATCACATAAAGGAAAAAAGATTGAAAAATCATTTTTCCTTTATGTCATCAGTGGTATGATTTCCAATTGATCCCAGACTCTCTCGCATCCTTAACAATATACATGTCGATGTCAGAATCTTCAAGATCTGTGGTTCTGCCACCACTCTTAGTGGACCAAGACTGCTCAAATGATATCGGCTGTCCTGTTCTGATTCAAAATCAAAGCGTTTTGAAACTCGACCGTTTTCAGCAAAAAAATCCTAAAAATTTCCCAAATAATAATTTTTAAAGAAATAAGTAACAATATATTATTAAAATACATTAATGAAGAAAAAGAAAATAATTGAAGCATATTTTGAAAATCATCTGTCTAATGTATTGTTATTGCACCAACTATCTATACGCCCCCTGGGTGGGGTTGGCTTATTAATCGGACGGAGTAGTCTCGTAATCTGATGATCTCATTTTCGAGTACCAGCCTTGCGAGCGTTCAGATTTTCTCTGCTACCCCACTTCTGCTATCAATCATAAGGCTTCTGCTATCACCGATGGACTTCAAAAAGTGCCGTCCGTCGGATAGTACATTAAGTTGAGTGAAGGAGAGCCATGCCCAATACGCGTTAAAGAACAGGCTGCCCATTTGATCTTCTTCCTTTGGGTCCTTGTGACATGGCTATTTAGTTCACTGTGTGCAAACAATGACACTCAGAAATAAAATATCTCAACATCCAACGCCTAACTTGAAGAAAATCGCTCAGAAGAATAAGTATCAGTTTTCATTAGGTAACAAGAAAAATTTCATTTACCATTTTCATTAGGTTCCAGATAACCAATTCTTAACTTTTATTTAAATTTATATTAAAACATGAAAGAAAATTAATATTTAATTGTGTATGAAAAAATGCATAATTATAATATACTGAACTCTGTGAGAAATGAACATATCAAAGAGGAAAATAAATTTGTTCACGTAAAGCAAAAACGATTTCCCTCAAACTGAGCTATCAATTCTGGGTCAGATTGAAACGCCCTCGAATGAATAGAACTGCACTTACATGCATTACATCTCGAAAAGACTAATTTCATATTTTTCTATTGTAACTAGAACTAATCCGCTGATTATAAATAATAGTATATTTAAAGGAAGTTTCTGCACCAAATTTTATGCAGCTTTTACTACTGCAGTTTAAAATGTAGTGGTTGACAAAAATATTACCAAAGCTACTGAAAAATGTTAGAAATATTTATACAATAAGTATCTAAATATGCTTCTTCCTTTTGTTTTTTAAATTATTCGAAAAAATTTCTTCTGAGCACGAAATCCTTACCATAGTTTATTTCCCAGTAATAAAAACATATCCTACGGGACTATAGATGAAAAATCTGTCTGAGAAAGAACCAAATGTTGCAAAATGAGATCCGAAACGAATTGATTCTTTATGAATCGAAAATAAGACAGCGGAACATGCGCCGCGATGTGCATGCAGGGGACTGTTACAATAAATAGCAAGCTGAATGGTTTTGAAACGGAAAGCTCATTCCATCACCGCTGGCCCATCAATCAATGGCAGCATGTCTGTTGGGGAGATTTACGCAAAGGGTGTGGCCCCTGCATCGGAAGGGCGTGATTGGAATTGGAGGGATCGCAGAGAGTGGTCCTTGTTGGAAGGGCAATCTGTAGAACAGCGTCAGTTGCTGAACATGGTGCTCAGATAAAGAGATTTTTCAGAGAATGATTCTCTTATGACTTCATTCTCGTGCGTACGAGACACTTGCTCGCTGTTTTGAAAGAAACGGAAAAAGATGGCGGAGTGACGAATTATTGACTAAGGAAAACAAAAAAATGAAACGGAAACAAGAAAAGAAATAGATAGATTTCTCGTTTCCAATTTTTTATAGAAGGATGATAGAAGGAAAATTTTTTTAAAGAAAAATAGAAAAAATAGAATAGAAGGAAAAATTTAACAAATGTAATAAAACATCCCATACAAAATTGAGATATACATATTTTTGGATATGGACATGTCATGTGTGTGAGTAGCCTGACTTTTCAGGGAAATAATCATTCGTGCTCGGTATGTGTTTTACATTCATTAGCTTGATTGATTATCAAGTCATTCATTTGTCAGTGATTTTATGAATAAAATAGGGAAGAAATCCCCTACATGAAGTGCGGAGATAACCTGGAAGCCCTATCAGGCTTGTTCTGGATTCTCATACAATATGTCCCTGCCTCATGGCCGAGTGGTTATCGCGCTTGGCTGCTAATCTAAGGGACCTGGGTTCGAGCCCCGGGTAAAGGCATGCATCTTTGTGGTGTTTTTTCTGCTGAGGTCCTGCCATCCTCACAGACCTTCTACTATGGCATATTAATTGACAGGCTCCTGTCAGACCTCTATGGCAAGCAGCTGCTTGAGGGGATACTTTTTGTTTTCAGTAACTAGGTCTCTAACCACTATTACAGATAGGATTCTGTACTCTTCTATTTTCAATTCATCATATGATATTTTTCACAAACATTTCCCAGGCGAACACAAAAAGGTTAAAAAAAATTATACTATATGTATACAGTATATCTAAGCAAACAAATACTTTCTGAAATATTCCATTTACCCTGGGGCTTGATAGGAGCCCCAGGGTAAACATAATGTCAACATAATGTGTGTGACATGGAGATTTATGAAGGAGATCAGACCTTGGAATAAAGAAAACACACCTTTTCTTTGTGATTTCTATTCGAATAATTTTACTCCGCAATCAAGTTCTCTAACTGCTCGGTCAAGAAAGCGTTTTGTTGGCTTTTGAAATTTCTCGTTTGATTAACAATGTAATATTTCGTGCAAAGGATGAAACGAGCGTCTTGGAGGTGTTATATGGTGACATCAGCCTCGGCAAGGTTTGGAATGTGTACATGTTAGAGCAAGGGTAATATAGAATGTCAGGTCATTTAAAGAATGGAAAAAGAAAGTAAGGTAAGGAAATGTTCGTTTCCAAAAAATACGAATGAGATGAGGTTCTTAAAGATCATATTAATTTAAAGGCAAAATCATAAAAACTCTTAAATAATAATATCAAATTCATATTAATGAATCTTAATAAAATCAAGTAACCTTCAGATTAATCAGCGGAGCTCAAGTGCTCCGCTGATAAATCTGAGGGTTTCTTGAAGCAAACGAAAGTAATGCGATTAAAACGAAATGTGATTTTGTTGGAGCAATATGGATGTAAAGTAAGCTCGTGTTTATTCTCAAGTTATGAATAAAATTTTAAAAAAATGTTCCATTTACTGTCGTAGTTGATGATGTACATATTTCAGAGCAAAGGTCGACGGCATATTTCTGGTCAAAATGGTTTACATTACTGTAGAACCGGTGTATAAGTTGATCCCCATTTTTTCAGATACATTTGAAAAAATGTTGTCGTTGTAATGTGAAGAATTCAGAAGGTTCACACAAGTATGGAAACAAAGACCAATGGAGTGTTTTGCAGCTACTTTTTGATAAAGCACTATTATGATGTATATCCTAAAGGTAAGATTGGTGTTTGCAATTTATAATTTCCTGGTACAGACTGTTAGTGCCATTCAAAACTGATACTCTCTTATGGAAGGGAACGAAGGCGTAGGACTGCCAGATCAGTGTGGCCTACTGATGTGGACAACTATGGCTGCTTTTCTTTATTTTCAACCTGTTGAGGAGTGATCAACGACACAGGGTCCTGGAGCTAAATATATATACCAATCTCAACGGAATAATGGTTCTGAGCTTGATTATGGATCCTGAATTTGCTGCACTGGTGGGCTTCTCTGGAGGGAAAATCCTCCGATGTGTTTTCTCTTTGTTTTTTATGGGTTGACAGCCCCAAATGAATAGATTCACAGGATATGTTTTATCAGCTGGTGGATAATACGGAGCAGAGATCATCGCAGATACCTGAACTCTTGCTTCTACGGGCATCGTCAAATTCTACATTGGAGGAAGTCTTCCATTGTAGACGGCTTCAGTCTTTAGTGGTGGAGGAACGGGGCTTTGCCCAATGCCTGCGATTAGGGGGCTGTTTGATATTGTCGGCATTCCCTCTCTTAATAAACGTAGTTTTTTTTAAACATTCCACTAACCATTTTCTCTCCATTTTTCTTTTCAGGGAGAGAAGGGAGAGAAGATAATAGGCATTTCAAATGCGTGGGTTTGCTTCTCAGCAGACACGCTAGTGATGCTCATCTTGGATAGGAGTGCATTAATCAACGATTTCTTAAAGATAAATTTCAAACATGCTTTAAAGACTTGAATGTTATCTGTTGTTATGCTTCCACTGAGGATGCCCATGAGGATAAGAAAAATAGGTTTATGGGCAACTTCACGATATTTTGAATTCTGTCTTAGAAAGGAGATATTATCCTTATTCTAGGCCACTTCAGTGCTAAAGTTGGCAGAAATGACTTTGACCTTTGGGGCGGGTTGATAGGTCCCTTTGGGATTTGTAGCTCCAATGGCAATGGGCAACGTCTCGTACAGACGAGTCATAAATGAATAGATTCACAGTCATATCCTGTGAATCTATAATGACTCGTACAGGTAAGTAAACTTAATCGTTTGAGAATAGCTAACACTTATTACAAACACCACGATTACTTCATAATTGCACGTAGGTGTCATCAGATGGGCTGCATAAGAATATAATTGATTATATATTGATTAACAGCAAATAGGCTGTTCTATTAAGAATACCAGGTCATATAGGATAACTGAGCCGTCCCGTGTCCGAAGGGTTAGCGCACTTGGCTACTGATCTCAGAGACCTGGGTTCGAATCCCGGGTAAGGCATGGATCTCAGTGATGTTTTTCAGCTGAAGTCCTGCCATTCTCACAGATCTTCTATTATGGCATGAACTGACAGGCTTCTGTCAGACCTCTGTGGCAGGCAGCTGCTTGGGAGGATATTTATTTTTCTTTTATTTATAGGGGAATTGAAAATTGAATCTGACCATTACCTTGTTAAAAGTGTATTGCAACTTAGACATATAAAGTGTTGTGCCAAGGTTAAAAAAAGTTACCTTTAACACTGAAGCTCTGAAAGACCCAGTTATAGCTAAATCTTACCATGATAGGTGGTTTGCTTACTACTGAAGTTGAGTGAGAATCGGAACATTTTAAACAGGCTTTTCTTGAAACTAACAATACTCGTTTAGGGAAAAAAAGAGCATAGGAGGCATAATTATTTGAGTGATAAGGCACTTGAGCTTAGTTCAGAAAGAAAGAACTGCAGGAATGTCCTTAATCAATACCCTACTAGTCATAACATAAAGCGTTACAAAGAGCTTAACAAGCGTGCAAAATGATCAGTTAGCAGCTGACAAGAATCGTTTTTCTTGATGACTTGGCTGACAAAGCTGAGGAAGCATCCAGACAGCGTAACTGTAGAGAACTGTACCCAGAGGCGTAGCGAAGGCTGATATATTTGTGGGGGGGGGGGGAGAAAACGAAAATTTTCCAACTCTGAAATCAAATTTTGCCAACTGATAAAATTACTACTTCACATAATGGGGACAGCTTCCTTCGATTTCGGATTTTACCAAGTGACTGAGAAAACTAGAATTCTCGAATTTTAACAATTCCACAAATGTTTGCCATGTTTTATAGATTTTAACAACTCTACTTCATTTCGCAAAACCAAACTATTTTTTCACAACTTGCTTTTATTTTGCCAAGTTGCTTCGAATTTTGCCAACTGACCTACATTTTGCAAAGTTTCTCGATTGCGCCAACTCTACATCATTTCATAAAACCGATCCCATTTCTAACTTTCTTCATATTGCTTTTGGCTTTGACATTTGTCAAGTTTTCTCCTTTGCTCCAACTATCCATAATTTCACAAAACCACTCCCATTTATTACGACTCACCTATGTTTAACCAAGTGGTTTCAAATTTTACCAATGGAAATATGAAAACAATTCTTCCGCTATATTTCCAAAGGAGAGTTCCAAAAGTAACAAGCTATACATCAAATAATAAAAATGTTTAAGAATAAACGAAATATAAATGAGGGGTTGACACCTCATGCTTTCTTTACGCCTAAAAAAAGGGAAGAAATATAAAAATGATTGCTCCCTATATTTCCTGAACGCGAATGCAGAAAGTAACATGCTGAGTCAAATGAAAACTTCTGACTGAATAATAAAAATAATTAAAGGATATGAGTATATCCAATATCTATCTGAATAATAAAAATAATTAATGGAAATGAGTTAAATATCTAATGTCGATCTTAATAATAAAAGTATTTAATATAAATGAGTTAAATATCCTATGTCTATCTGAATAATAAAGGTATTTTATGGAAATGAATTAAATATCCAATGTCTATCTGAATAATAAAAGTATTTAATGGAAATGAGTTAAATATTAAATGTCCATCTGAATAATAAAAGTATTTAATGGAATGAGTTAAATGTCCAATGTATATCTGAATAATAAAAAATAATTAAAGGAAACGAAATATCCAATGTCTATCTTAATAATAAAAATATTTAATGGAAATGAATTAAATATCCAAGTAAATGATCCAGTAAATGAGGCTATGAAGTATTCTTTTATAACGGTGGAATTCTTCTGTGAGGTCATCAAGAGAAAAAGCTCTGTGCAGAGTCCTCACATTCCAACTACCTATGGAGATAAAATGGTTAGTGGAATGTTCAAAGAAACTATGTTTATTGAGAGAGGGAATGCCGACAATATCAAACAGCCCCCTAATCGCAGACATGGGGCACAGACACTTTCCCCCACTACTAAAGGCTGAAGCCATCTACACTGGAAGACTTCCTCCAATGTATAATTTGACGATGCCAGTAGACGCAAAGAGTTCAGGTGCCTGCGATGACCTCTGCTCAGGATTATCCACCAGATGATAAACATATCCTGTGATTCTATTCACTTGGGGCTGTCAACTCACAAACAAACAGAAAACACAGCGGAAGATTTTCCCTCCACAGAAGACCACCAGTGCAGCAAAATCAGGATCCATAATTAAGCTCAGAGCCATAATTCCATTCAGGTTGGTTCATATGGTCAGTAAAAGGATCCTGTGTGACTGACCACTCCTCAACAGGATAGAAAAAAAAAGGAAAACTAGCCATAGTTGGACACTTTGTAAACATGATAACAGGAAACTAGATTCTTTTGATTCTAGATGCTTTCGTAGTATCTTGGGCATTAGGTGGTTTAACTTTGTAACTAATGATGAGGTTAGGCAATGGAGTCGGCAACCTCCTTTAAGCAGCATATTGTACAGAGACTCCGTTGGTTTGACCATGTTGCCCGTATGGATAATTATAGATTGGCGAATAGGGTTATGAACAGTGTGCCTAAAGGCCTCAGAAAGAAGGGGAGACCTGGGATGCGGTGGGCAGACAATGTCAAACAGGACCTTGTTAGAATTGGTGTGCAGTGGCCGGATGCAGCATCTGTAGCTCAGGACATATATGCTTGGAGAACTAAATTCCACGATCTGGTTGGACCTCAGTAGTCCATGGCTGTTTGATGATGATGATGATGACGACGACGACGATGATGATGATGATGATGATGATGAGTATTCTATAGAGACGAAAACGGCATAATCAGGAGTAGATTCGGCATTGTAAGTACAATTTAAAAACGTGTTCCATGCAGCAGTCCAATATCTCCGACCAGTCCTTTCCAGTATAATTCATTCTCCTCGTGTGTGTGTGTGTGTGTTTTTTTTTGTGGATCCTTACCTTTGTCGTGCATGAAACGTCTACTATACATTTCCTTCCCCTGGACTAATATTTTAATTCATTTACCCCTTCGCAATACATGGAAGAGGAATCTATCAAAAATGAGTGGGACAGATAATATCTTATAGGACCTTAGCAGTTTTCGTCTTCAGCTATCAATTATGACAATATATATTCGAAATAGAAGTGTCCGAAATACAAGTTAGCACAGTCCTCTATGGATTTATAAACTTTAAAACTTGTTTGCTCAACTTGTTCACTTGCAAGCAAAGTATTAAACACTAGAAGCTCACCGATAAATTTTGCACTACTTGAGATAAAATCGTTTAAAACTATAGTGCATGAAACAGTATATCATAATAGAAATTTGTTGCGCTTAGTGTCATAATATATTCTTACAGTAGCATACACCTAACTTTCCAAACGGAAGGTGTTTAGAAATATCTGAGTCTCATGTGACACGCTTGAGTCTATGATTTTCGAGGACTTCTTTATAAAACATATGCCATTGAAGCCATACGACGGATGCATATCCAGAATTAAAAACCCTTGTATACGCCATTATTTGTAACTCATATTCATTACTCCTGCAAAAGATAAATATCGTGATAAATGGTGTAGCATTCGAAGCAGAACAAGCCATTCTCTCTCATAAGGCTGAGGGTTGTGGGTTGTTTTACCTCTGAGCGGCACTTTTTTGCGCACCATGGGCTAAATGGCCAGGTCACATGGATTCCGAAGGCTCAGAGAAGATTGGTGTAGGAGACCCCCTGGAACAGCTGTTGGTAGACAGATGGTAGCCTCCCGTCAAGGCCATCCAGCATGTTCTTTAACGTGCACAGGGTATGGCTCTCCTGCACACGGGGCCACGGCTTAACGTTCCATCCGACGGACGCCGGTCTTTCCACGCCCATCGCTGTCCCTTACTGACCGTGGGCAGGGCGGGGAATTTTGCGGGGATAAATCTCAACGCTGGCCCAGCTGGGACTCGAACCTGGGAACTACAGATTACGAACCTGGCACCCTTACCGACTGAGTCACCCGCACCGTCTCTCATAAGGCAGAGAGCATTAACAGATTTGTAGAAATTTTTTAAGCTACATTAGAAGAAGAAACGTGAAAGCAATATTTAAACCATTTCTTCCAAATATTTGCAACTGCTTTTGTCAGCTTAAAATATCTGACATGTTATCTTAATATTCTATTTCGCGACAATTTCCCAAAGTGTCACTTTTTCTGTACCTATTTTCGTTTTCCTTGTGCCTCTATGTCTTCTAATGTTTTAAACAGCAGGCCAACCTAAAGCAGTCTCCTATTCCTTTATTATAGTGCATCACCTCAAAAGTGATTATAACATTCAGAAAGAAAAGTCAGTTGACTTGCAAAGACATCCCTGAACTTAAAAAAAAAAGAAGTGCTGTCGTACTTCTTTTCAGTTTCATTTAATTGAAACGTACAGCGGCTTCTACTTGTAAGCCCCATTTCAAAGTGAAAGTTTTTTTTTTTTTTTTGAAAACTGTAATGTTTTCTTTTCTAAATAAAAAGAAATTATTACATTACAGGACAAAAAGCAAATTGTTAGTATATCGGGATCGCTTAAATATGTATTGCCTCCACATATATAGTTTCAAACTCTGTTCAGCACAGGAAACTCTACACAGTCGTGGAATTGCAATTAAATTGAAAATGGGATATTATTAACCACGGCGTAGTTCTGCTCACGAGAAATCTTTTTTCTCTTACTGTTAAGTGATGGTTTCTTTTGATAGTTGATCATCGCTGCTAATTCCACGTTTTATCCAGAGAGATGAAGATGCTCAGTCCTCGTTCATTATCCGATGCTTTTAACTACATTCTCTGCTTTTTAATTTCTCCGCAGAAATACTTTCTTTTCCATTATTAATCAAGGCGTCTCTCCTTTTTGCATTACCGATCAAAATCTCATTTTCTTTCGCATTTATTTTCTTTTGAACAGCGAAAGGTCACTTAATTGTTTTGCTTAAGTAGTTTGACATTTTTTTGTTATTATTTTCAGTCCATAAAAGGGCTTTCTTTTTTTCTAGATAGTTGATTAAAATCAGTTTTCTTTCTCGTATCTTTCCTGCTTCCACCGTTTGAGTTTTTTCCCTTCTTCTGTTAACAAGGAAAAACTAAAAGCAAAGCTATTTGTCAGCCAGACAGAAGGAATAGCCTGGATCTCAAAATCTAATCTTCGACCACTACGCTCTTTCTTACGGCATTAGTTTTAACACATTTCAAAGCGTTTTCTCAAGATCAGAAAGCGGCGATGGATGTTTCCCGAGTTTCTTGGTAATTGTCATTAATTTATTCAGCAACTTTGCAACTGATGATTGGCACTTATTACGATCAATCTAAATGAACAGGTGAACTCATTTTATTTTGAATATGAGTTCGAAAGAATTCTCTAATAATGATGCAATAAACCCTGTATTCGAGAACTCAGTACATGTTAATTCGCTTATTCGTGATAACATATTGTATTGGTGACCATTTGTTCAGTATTCGCGAGTCGAAATTCGCTTATTCACGGTTGCGGCCGAGGCGCTCAGGATCAGTTTTAACCAATTAATTTAGATCGAAGCTTGAAATTTAAGAAAGCCCTGGGAGATTTAAACCCTACATTATGTTTCGCATTTGAAACACATTAGAAGGCAGACTAAGCAGCTAACGTTGATTGAACTACTCAAACCTATTGGGAGCACTGATCCTCGGCCCTACAAGTCCATGCAGAATTAAAGTAAAAAAGATTTGGGTTGGGTTGTTTTACCTCTGAGCGACACTTTTTTGCACACCATGGGCTAAATGGCCAGGTCACATGGACCCCGAAGGCTCAGAGAAGGTTGGGGGAGGAGACCCACTGGAACAGCTGTTGGGAGACAGATGGTAGCCTCCAGTCAAGGCCATCCAGCGTGTTCTTTAACGTGCACAGGGTATGGCTCTCCCGCACAAGGGGCCACGGCTTAACGTCCCATCCGACGGACGGCGGCCTTTCCAAGCCCATCGGTGTTCCCTACTGACCGTGGGCAGGGCGGGGAATTTTGCGGAGATCAATCTCAACGCTGACCCAGCTGGGACTCGAACCTGGGATCTACAGATTACGAGCCTGGTGCGCTACCGACTGAGCCACCCCAGCCCAAGTAAAAAAGAAGAAACCTGAGAATGAAAAGAAAATGTTGAAGAAGAAAGCATTGTAGACAAACTGCAGAGGGAGGTAGACGAACAGAGTCAGAGAGAGAAGTGCAATGTAATAAATTGTTTCATTGTATTCTGCTGTTTGTCTGTTAGTCGCGGTCTCTATGTTGGCTATTCAAACTTCAATTGCAGTGTAGATGCATGATTCTTCATGCTAATTTATTAATTTGCATTGCAAGCTCATACTCCATATCAATATTAACATAATGTCTGAAATATTGTATCAGTTTTACCCAAAAATATTAGGAGAAAAATGATAATCTTGGAGTCTAGGAACCAAATTCTAATTTTTCCATAAGTTATTAAGTTCAATATTCGGGAATTCAGTAGCCAAGGAGTTTTTCAAGAACGTAAGTCTCGAGAATATGGAGGGTTGGGTTGGGTTGTTTTACCTCTGAGCGGCACTTTTTTGCACACCATGGGCTAAATGGCCAGATCACATGGACCCCGAAGGCTCAGAGAAGGTTGGGGGAGGGGACCCACTGGAACAGCTGTTGGGAGACAGATGGTAGCCCCCCGTCAAGGCCATCCAGCGTGTTCTTTAACGCGCACAGGGTATGGCTCTCCCGCACACGGGGCCACGGCTTAACGTCCCATCCGACGGACGGCGGCCTTTCCAAGCCTACTGATCGTGGGCAGACCGGTGTCCCCTACTGACCGTGAGCAGGGCGGGGAATTTTGCGAAGATAAATCTCAACGGAATATGGAGGGATTAGTCTATTATGATCATGATATCAGTTGTCTTGCGCGATTATACAAAGTTTCATCGTTACTTTTTTCTAAACCTAGTACCCGACTTAATCATCATATTGGGAATCATTTCGCCAAACCTTTTTCTGAACCAACAGATCTCTGTCTTCAGCCCACGACCAATTGTCAAATCGGCTGTGGGCTGAAGTTCATATCATTGCTTCTATTGGCATCGTCAAATTCTACATTGGAGGAAGTCTTCCAGTGTAGATGGCTTCAGCCTTTAGTGGTGGGGGAACGGGTCTTTGCCAAATGTCTGCGATTAGGGGGCTGTTTGATATTGTCAGCATTCCCTCTCTCAATAAGCATAGTTTCATTAAACATCCCACTAACCATTTTCTCTCCATAGCTAGTTGAAATGTGAGGACTCTGCACAGAGCTTTTTCTCTAGATATACAAGAAATCCACCATTAAAATTTAGATATTCTTGGTTTGCAAGAGACCAGATGGACAGATAAAGGTCAGATTCTTAAAAATGATCTTAAATTTCTCTTTTCAGGGAGGGACGACAATAAGCATCATCAAGGCGTGGGTCTCCTCAGCAGACACGCTAGTGATGCTCTTCTAGGATACGAGTGCATTAATGAAAGGTTTTTTACAGCAAAATTTCAGACAAACGTTAAAGACTTGAATGTTATCTGCTGTTATGCCCCCACTGAGGATGCCGATGAGGATGAGAAGGATAGGTTTTACGGATAACTTCAGAATATTTTGAATTCTGTCAAGAAAGGAGATATTACCCTTGTTCTTGGTGACTTCAATGCCAACGTTGGTACTGACTCTGACCTTTGGGGAGGAGTAATAGGCCCTTTTGGTATTGGTAACTGCAATGCCAATGGGCAACGTCTCCTAAAGTAAACTGAATGGCTTCAAAATAACTAACACTTATTACAAACACCGCCACATACATAAGAACACATGGGTTTCACCTGATGGGCTGCATAAGAATATGATTGGTTATATATTAATTAACAGCAAATGGGCTAGTTCTGTTAGGAATACCAGGTCATATAGTGGAGCTGAAATTGGATCTGACCATTACCTTGTTAAAAGTGTCTTGCAACTTAAACTTAAAAAGTGTTGTACTAAATTTAAAAAATTTACCTTTAATACTGAAGCTCTGAAAGATCCAGTTATAGCTAAAGCTTTCCATGATAGGTTACTTAATCATTATGACAGTCATGGTTTTCTTACTACGGAAGTTGAGGAAGAATGGGGCTGTTTAAACAGGTTTTTTAGAAACTAACAGTACTCGTTTAGGAAAAAAAGGAGCAGAGGAGGCAGAATTATTTAAGTGATAAGGCACTTGAGCTTATTTCAGAAAGAAGGAACTGCAGGAATGTCCTTAATCAGTACCCTACTTGTCCTAATAGAAAGCATTTCAGAGAGCTTAATAAACGTGTAAAAGATCAGGTAGCTACTGATAAGAATCTTTGGCTTGATGGCCTGGCTGACAAAGCCGAGGAAGCTGTTAGACAGCATAACAGCAGAGAGCTGTACCCGATAGTTAATGTTTTTTGTGGTAGAAAACGGACAGGTGTACAGGGATTGAAGGATAAACAAGGTAAGATTATAGAAGGTGAGGATTCTGTCATGGCTAGGTGGGCTGAGCATTTCAGTGATGTTCTAAACAATGTGTTCTATTCCCATTGTTTGCAATGATGATAGATGCGATGCATTGGTGGCTTTAATGTTGGCCCTATAACACAATTTGAACTTATTTTGGCTGTTTCTAAACTTAAACTTCACAAATCCCCAGGTGTAGATGAAAATACTACGAAAATGTTTAGAGGTGGGAATGTTTCTGTTACCACTTGGATGACTGAAATTTTGAATATCTTTTATGATAAAGGCATGGTTCCAGGGATTTTACCACAACTATTATTATCCCTATTTTCAAAAAAGTTAATCGCAGTTCTTGTGATAACTATAGGGGTATCAGCCTACTCTCTCTGTTCCAGGGAAAGTTCTTTGCATGATTGTGCTTAATAGAATTAAGAATCTGGTTGACAGCAATTGCGTGATGAGCAATGGGGATTCAGAAGTGGTAGGGGATGTATGGATCAGATATTTTCACTTAGGCAGATTCTTGAGAAATGTTTAGAGTTTCAGAAACCTTTGGTTGCTAGCTTCTCGATTTCAAAAAGGCTTTCGACTCTGTTGATCGTCATAAATTGTGGTTGATTGTGAGATCATATGGTATACCAGACAAGTTAGTTAACATGATGAAAGCTCTTTATAATAACACTGAGTCGTGTGTGAGAGTTGGTAAGTCTTGTAGCAATTGGTTTAGCATTACTTCTGGTGTTCACAAGGGTGCATTTTGTCTCCTTTTCTCTTTAGTTTGGTTATTTATTATGCTATGCGAAATTCACTTCAAGGGAAAGATTTTGGCCTTAAATGGGCTGGAGATACGAAAATTTCTGATTTAGATTACTATGTTGATGATTTAGCCCTTTTAGCAAATGATGTTGATGAGATGAACTCTTTCATTCGAGCTGTTGATGAAACTGGTAGTAGAGTAGGTTTGGTTATAAACAGAGAGAAAACTAAAGTGAAAATTGGTCAGGCAGGTTGTGATTCAGTTCATCTGAATGGTTGCAGTCTTGAGCAGGTGTCACAGTTTAATTACCTTGGGAGCTATGTAACAAATACTTGTGATGTGCGGCATGAGATTAACAGACGAATAGGGATTGCTTACGGGACGTTTAAGAATCTATAGAGATTGTGGAGAAATAGGCGTATACACCTAAAGACTAAAATTAGACTGTATAATAGTTTGGTTCTTTCTAGGGTTTGTTGTGGTAGTGAAACTTTAGCCCTTTTAGCAAATGATGTTGATGAGATGAACTCTTTCATTCGAGCTGTTGATGAAACTGGTAGTAGAGTAGGTTTGGTTATAAACAGAGAGAAAACTAAAGTGAAAATTGGTCAGGCATGTTGTGATTCAGTTCATCTGAATGGTCTGGAATGGTGGAAACTTGGAAACATCTGAATGGGTGGAAACCTGGACACTTTGTAAACAAGATAACAGGAAACTAGATGCTTTTGATTCCAGATGCTTACGCATTATCTTGGGCGTTAGGTGGTTCAACTTTGTAACTGATGATGAGGTTAGGCAAAGGAGTCTGCAACCTCCTTTAAGCAGCATATTGTGCAGAGAGAGACTCCGTTGGTTTGGTCATGTTGCCCGTATGAATAATTATAGATTGGCGAATAGGATTATGAACAGTGTGCCTAGAGGTCTCAGAAAGAGGGGGAAACCAAGGATGTGGTGGGAAGACAATGTCAAGCAGGACCTTATTAGAATTGGTGTGCAGTGGCCAAATGCAGCAGATGTAGTTCAGGACAGACTTGCTTGGAGAACTAAATTGCACTGTCTGGATGGACCGTAGCCCATGGCTACTTGAGGATGATGATGATGATGAAATAGACTATTTCCGAAGTGTGCGCGGTAAATGGACTATTTCAGAAATGTGTCGCGGTAAATAGACCATTTCAGAAATGTGTCGCGGTAAATAGACCATTTCAGAAATGTGTCGCGGTAAATAGACTATTTCAGACGTATGACATGGTGGATGAACACTTTCAGAAGTGTGTCGCGGTAAATAGACTATTTCAGAAGTGTGTCGCAGTAAATGGACTATTTCAGAAATGTGTCGCAGTTAATTTGACTATTTCAATAATGTGTCACAGTAAATAGGCTATTTCAGAAGTGTGTCGCGGTAAATAG
This sequence comes from Ryuthela nishihirai, assembly GCA_038380435.1. NCBI lineage: Eukaryota > Metazoa > Arthropoda > Arachnida > Araneae > Heptathelidae > Ryuthela > Ryuthela nishihirai. Next base: position 14,379,739 of record JAWZYU010000001.1, on the reverse strand, counting down.
ACTATTTCAGAAGTTGTCATTGTATACGAACTATTCCAGAAGTGTGTCGCTTTAAACTGACTATTTCAGAAGTGTGTCGCCGTAAATGGACTATTTCAGAAGTGTGTCGCGGTAAATGGACTGTTTCAGAAGTGTGTCGCGGTAAATTGACTCTTTCAGAAATGTGTTGCGGTAAATGGACTATTTCAGAAGTGTGTCGCTATAAATGGACTATTTCAGATGTCTGTCGCCAAGGGAAAATGGTTTATGAAAAAGCCCGATATCGAGTTTGTCGGAGGAGATTTTCACTGACGCTACAAATCAGAATGACTAACAAAGTATGAAATTTGTTTCAAATATACTTGTTATTGTGCAAAACTGCGTTGAAATAATAGTGCAGAGCCTGTATAAGCTGTGAAGAAGGTACTTTTAGTATGTACGGTCGCTCAAAAAAGTATCCGAACACTATGGTTGATTACAGAAAAAATATCTGGCAATGAGTTTTTTAGAAAAAATATCTGGCAATTTTTATAGAATTCAGAAAAAATATCTGGCAATGATTTTTTTTAGAAATTATTGATCTGGCAACCTTCGTGTCACGTGACACGAAGGTTGCCAGATCACTAATTTCTAAAAAAAAAATCATCGCCAGATATTTTTTCTGAATTCTGTAAATCAGCCATAGTGTTCGGATACTTTTTTGAGCGACTGTACAAACTATATCTATCAGCAATATTTCTTTCTATTTTGTTTCCTTTAAAATTTTGTTATTTTCTCCAATTAGGTGGCCCATCGACCCTTACTGGGCTTCACCTGGGATATATTTCACCCCTGCCTATAGAGCATTATAATTTTCTTGTACTTGTGAAATTTCTCTTGCAAGTTTCTCACAGAAATGTCGAAATATTTTTCTCCTCAAGTAACGGCAGACATTTCCGATTTGTTGTTGGCAAAAGCAATTGTCAACGTCATCTTCGTTAAATTCCTTTTTAATTTTCTCAACTCAACAACCAAGTTCCCCAAACACTCAATCACGATAATACAACAAATATGGGTTTCAGTTCGTTTTTGCATTTCAATGAAGTAAATATATCAGAATGCTGACTTATTGTTTAAATCCTTTAACTGTGACTTTACAAAACTTTGAAAGTCGATTAAAAAAAGAGATGGCAGAAAAATAATTTTCTTAGTACTGAGGGAACATTTATTTAATATTAAATTTCACACAAATTGATGTTTAATAAGCATAAAAGCAAATAATCGTACTAAATTATAAACGTATAAACATGTTTGTCGACACAAACAGTTACGGATTACGATTCAATGATTAATTTTCTTTGTACGTTCGTATGTTGACTCTGTTCTAAAATTTCGAAATCACCTTGGGCTTTCGATTTTTTTTTACTATTTTGCTTATTTCACGTGTTTTGATGTTCATTATTAATGAGGACGTTAATGAATGCATAAACTTTTTAAACTGCCATTTTAATACTTCAGTTAAGTTCCTTGAGAATGATTTAAAATGGATTAAACATATGGGAATAAATTACTTAGCAAGTAAATTACGTTATATTTTTGGGGCGGGAGTGGCTCAGTCGGTAGCGCGCCAGGCTCGTAATCTATAGTTCCCAGGTTTGAGTCCCAGCTGGGACAGCGTTGAGATTTATCTCCGCAAAATTCCCCGCCCTGTCCATGGTCAGTAGGGGACACCGATGGGCTTCGAAAGGCCGCCACCCGTCGGATGGGACGTTAAGCCGTGGTCCCGTGTGCAGGAGAGCCATACCCTGTGCACGTTAAAGAACACGCTGGATGGCTTTGACGGGAGGCTACCATCTGTCTCCCAACAGCTGTTCCAGTGGGTCCCCTCCCCCAACCTTCTCTGAGCCTTCGGGGTCCATGTGACCTGGCCATTTAGCCCATGGTGTGCAAAAAAAGTGCAGCTCAGAAGTAAAACAACCCAACCCAAACAACGTTATATTTTATTTCGATTCCATAATTTTAAAAGAGCTTTGAGTTAAAAATTTTTAATAATACCATATTATGTTTGGATTTATTCTAATATACAATTTGGTATTATGAAGCTGGGGTGGATTATATAAAAGTATATAAATTATAAGTATATATATACTATATTATATTATATATATTATATTATATATATTATATTATAATATAATATAATATATATATTAAATATATATATTATAAATATTTAATATATATATATTAAATATATATATTATAATATAATATAATATATATATTAATATTATATTATAATATATTATAATATTATATTATAATATATATATTATATTATAATTAAAAGTATATAAATTATATAAAAGTATTTTTTTTAAAAATTAAGAATATGCAACAGAATTATAAAAGTTATTTTTCCAGTTCGTGGTGTTTCTTATGCAGACAGTATCATAATAAATAAGGTTTTTTAAGGTTAGATATACTTGTTGAGAATATTAATGTTCCTGTTTCATAATCAAACTTCGATAGAAATTGAACCTCATAATAAAGCAGTTAAGGCGAGATTCAATTTTTTTTCGTTTTCCAAATGTGAATAAAGGTGTTGCGCAATGCTACTTTTAGTTTTGGAGCCTAAAATATTTCATTCGGTAGACGATAGTTTCAGAAACGAAAATATCATTTGGTCTTTATGAAAGACACGGAAAAGAATATTTACTAGGTTTGTCGACTGTTGAAAGTTAGAACTTTAGACAAAAATCTTAAAATCGTTAAATTTCATTTGATTCCTATCTGTTTTAAAATAATACTTATGTAACACTGAAACTTATTAATTGAGAGGTAATATAGAGTTAAAAACTAATAATCAGTAAGCATTATTGCTTCATGTAGCGCAAATCTAAATAATAAAAAATGTTGTCGTGTGTTTGTGTTCTGTGGCAGCCATAACTCATCGAGAAATCATGGCAGACGCTTCAACTTTTCACAGCAGGTTTCTGGTTAAGGTCCGAGTTGCAGTGCCAAATGTCAAGTCGAAAGTCAAAAAAGGGAGCTTGCTAGAAACAAATATATTCTCCATGCTATTCCTACGGGAAACGATAACCACTGTCAAATTTATTGTTGCCATTTAATGTTGCCTAACTGTGAACATAAGAAACATAGCAACATTTAAATCTTCTGTGTTGCCAGCTGTTGCTTTCATTTACAAAGGCATTATTATATTAATCCGTCCCATTACAGCTAGGGACCTGATGTTTTAAACCAACTTGGGATCATGCAGATTACGCGTAAGAAATTTGGGACCGTGCGGTCAAATAGATCAGGAACACCGAGTATCAAAAACTTTCGAAATAAAAACTCGATAGTTTACGACGAAGCCATGGGCTATGAGAAAGTGTTAAATCTCTAAGTAACCGTTAGTGCAGTGAAATTAAGAATATACAGATTAAAAGTGAAAAACATTCAGCAAATATGTAATAAATGTGCAACTGATGCCACATAACCATTTTCAATATCTCTTTGTAACCTGGACGATTATATAACAGCTTGGTGCAAAATGTATCCTATTTTGTTCCATGTTTACGCTGTTTGTTGTACTATAATCTGTATTTTTATTTATTATAGTTTAATAAAATAATTGACTGATTGATTGCTATAAAAATGAACTCCAAGAGTAGTGAGAGAGTATTTGGCTCGTTCCTAATTGGAGTATATGTAAGATATTTTTCTCTTAGTATCTTCAATCTTACACCAGTGAATTAAGCACATTAAAAATAAAAATGTATGTTAAGTGTAAAAAAACACATTCCTTGCTTTCTGTTCCATCATTTAGCTGATTAGTTCCATCTAAACAGCATCCTAGTGCCAAGAAGAAAAAGTGTTCCTATTAAAACCGAGTGTATGCAGAGAAAAACCAAAATCACATTCTGTGTTGAAGAATTAATTGTTTCGTAATAATCCTAACTGTCATCGTCATTTTTTCACATTTTCCATCGACTTTAATGTTTCGCGAATAACGGGATTATTAAAATGGTTCAAATAAGTGAAATGTTTGGAGAAGACTTTCCAAGGAATATTAGCATCCTCGTGTTTAAAGCCTAATTTGTTTTATTCCACTGACAACGCTTTGAGGTTACCTTCCCCATCGCGTGTCCGGCTGAGGAAACGAGAGCACGCGCAAGGCCATCTCATTAAAATGTCGAGTTTTATACCAGGAAGATTAGCGGACGTTCCTTCGGGTCCTTTCGTAATCAGAAAAGCGACACGTGACGCACGCTTCCTCGAGGAACAGGGTAACACCAACAGAGTCCCTGAGCAATTTTCGCCAAACACTCTCTGGCAAACAACGAAGTTAATTTCTGTGTTGCGACACGAAATCTGCAATAAGTGCGGCTGAAAACTCTTCTTTATTAGTTCACGACACAAACATTTTCAAAACTAAAATCGACAGAATTAAATGTACATTATTTTGCCTTCAAACATTCTACAGCACACAAAATGCTTACTAGCCAGTTACGGTGCATTGATTCCATAAATGGTTTCCTTAATGTTTTGAACCTTTAAAATTCGTTTATCTATGTTTTCTTGTTAATAGGTATTTCCACATTAATGTCTTACATACGCAAAAAACCTCTTCACTTTTAGAAACAAAGATGCATTGATTTCAGAATATCATAATTTGAGATTTCAAAATTCTCCAGTTTGGGATTGAGTCATGCTCTTCACCTTGTTACTTATACTTCACGACGAACTACAATTGCATGATCATAGGCATCGCAAGATTTAAACGCGATTGGTTGAAGAGGATCCTGCGGCGGATTGATGAGGGAAAGGGAAAAAAGACATGTCATCCAGTTACGTTACTCAAAATGAACGCGGTTTGATTACATTGCACTCTAACGGTGAAAGGACTTTCTATTTTTAATTATCCAACAATTCATACTGCCTATTTTTAAAAAGGGTGATCGCAGTTCTTGTGATAATTATAGGGGCATCAGCTTACTCTCTGTTCCAGGGAAAGTTCTTTCCATGATTGTGCTTAATAGAATTAAGAATCTGGTTGACAGGCAATTGCGTGATGAGCAATGTGGATTCAGAAGTGGTAGGGGATGTGTGGATCAAATATTTTCACTTAGGCAGATTCTTGAGAAATGTTTAGAGTTTCAGAAACCTTTGGTTGCTAGCTTTGTTGATTTCAAAAAAGCTTTCGACTCTGTTGATCGTCATAATCTGTGGTTGATTGTGGGATCATATGGTATACCTGACAAGTTAGTTAACATAATGAAAGCTCTCTATAATAACACTGAGTCGTGTGTGAGAGTTGGTAAGGCTGGTAGCAATTGGTTTAGCATTACTTCTGGTGTTCGACAAGGGTGCATTTTGTCTCCTTTTCTCTTTAGCTTGGTTATTGATTATGTTATGCGAAATTCATTTCTAGGGAAAGATTTTGGCCTTAAATGGTCTGGAGATACTTGAATTTCTGATTTAGATTTTGCTGATGATTTAGCACTTTTGGCAAGTGATGTTGATGAGATGAACTCTTTCATTCGAACCGTTGAGGAGACTGGTAGTAGAGTAGGTTTGGTTATAAACAGAAAGTAAACTAAAGTGATGAAAATTGGTCAGGCAGGCTATGATTCAGTTAATCTGAATGGTTGCAGTCTTGAGCAGGTGTCACAGTTTAATTATCTTGGGAGCTGTGTAACAGATACTGGTGATGTGCTGCATGAGATTAACAGACGAATAAGGATTGCTGCCGGGACTTTTAAGAATCTATGGAGATAGTGGAGAAATAGACGTATTCACCTAAAGGCTAAAATTAAACTGTATAATAGTTTGGTTCTTTCTAGGGTTAGTTATGGTAGTGAAACTTGGACGATGTGTAAACAAGATAACAGGAAACTAGATGCTTGTGATTCTAGATGCTTACGCAGTATCTTGGGTATTAGGTGGTTTAACTTTGTAACCAATGATGAGGTTAGGCAAAGGAGTCTGCAACCTCCTTTAAGCAGCATATTGTGCAGAGAGAGACTCCGCTGTTTGGCCATGTTGCCCGTATTGGTAATTATAGATTGGCGAATAGGGTTATGAACAGTGTGCCTAGAGGTCTCAGAAAGAGAGGGAGACCTAGGATACGTTGGGCAGACAATGTCAAACAGGACCTTGTTAGAATTGGTGTGCAGTAGTCGGATGCAGCAGATGTAGCTCAGGACAGATATGCTTTGGAGAATTAAACTTCACGGTCTGGTTGGACCTCCGTAGCCCATGGCTGCTTGAGGATGATGATGAGGATGATGATAATTACTAAAGTTTAGTTTCTTATTAAAGTGGAAGCTTTAGGATCGATTTTCTATTATTAAATTAATTATGTTTCTTTTATGTATCAATGTATTTCATTATGTTACTTGATCGGAAAGCACTGTTCTCTTCATTGTTGCATGCAAATCAATTAAATGGTATTCTTTGAAAACCAACGATAGCGTGGAACACAAAAAGCATTTTAATTCCGTTTTACGCCGACGAGAATACTTCTTTTTTCTACTACTTATTTTTCTAGAGTTTCTTTTAAAAGCTTATCAACAAAAGAAATGTTTTTCGAAATCGTAGCTTACTACTCAAAAAGGAAAATCAATAAATTTTCCCTCAAGCTCTGTTTAGTACCGAGTACCTAACAGGAACCTGTGTAATAGATCTCAGAGAAGATCTGTGAGATTTTAGCAGAAAGATAAGAAAGAAGAGAAACATTATTACTTTATCTGGGTCTCGATTGGCAAATAAAACACTCTTAACCACTCGGTCATAAATATCCGATATATATTATGGTTCTTTCTAGACCATGAATTTTCCTTCACTACTCTATTATTAGAAAAGTTCTCATTTTTTTGCGTTCCTGATGAAAGATCATATTTCGGGAAAACTAGCAGAAGTTGTTTTTTTTGTTTGCACTATTTACTACTGGTATCAGTTGATAAATGTGCCAATGGATGTAGTTAGCAGATGGCACAGCAGTAGTAGAAGCAAAGGCTGAAGAATTCACCGAATCTTGCACCCTCTTGTTTAATCGTTTTGACAGCGAGATACGGTATCCTGTGTTTCGAATGATGCCGTTTTAAGCTCAGTTCATCCATTGTCTACACCAGTGTCTCGCAAACTGTGTGCCGCGAGAGATTTTCAAATTGACACTAGATATTCCAAAGATTTTATTTTGACTTGTGTTATCGATTTTGTGCATTAAAAGTTTTTTCTCTGTTACCTATCGATGTGCTTTAATAAAAATCTTTCAGATTTTATCAACTGGGATCTTGTAAGTATTTATCAAGCTTTTTCCAAATTTTTGTATTAATTTTTGGCGCCATTTCAACAACTTTTTAATATGTCTATATGATTAAGACTATGATAAAAAAAAAACAAGGGTCAGTCTTTTCAAGACCTGGTAGATGTATTATTATCAGGCCCGAATCTAGAAGAAATCTAGAGGGAGCTCGTCCCCCTTGCCATCCCCTCTAGATTCTGCCCTGATTATTATTATTATTATTACTATTATTATTATTTTAAGTTCTATGCCTCTAACCAGGGGTTAGGGTTTCGGAATTCAGTTAGATCTTGGATTTTTCAATTTAATATGCGCTATATACATATATTGCAAAAATAAGTTTACGTTACGTTTTCATTTTATGAGGTTGTTTTATGTCTATTGTTAAAATTGTCTATATTAATTCTCACAAGACTTGCTAGTGGAGCGGCTCTTTTTTAAGTGCCCTCTCTCCCCTTGACCACTTTGTATGGATCTTTTATTTTGTGCTTGCTCCCCCCTGATATCCAACCTGGCTACCCCACTGACATAGAATATTTGTTTTGCTTTTATATGGTTAGACCGTCATCACATAATGCATAAGTCGAATCCAATTGGAAGCGAAAACCTGAAAAGGTATAATATGTCCAGCGTTTGTGGCATTGATATTTGGAAACCAATGTATTTTGATGCCACAAATGCTGGACATATATTCAAATTTCTACGACTCATTAAATTCTAAACGAATAGCGCTGAACGTAGAGATAAGGATATATATATATATTGAGATCTTTATCCGCTCTCACATTTTTCAAAACAAAAGCTTATTTTAGAAGTTATAGATCTTCGACTTTAGCTTTCCATTTACACAGCAGAGGGTTGTTCCTTAATTTTTGGAAACCAGAAGGAACAACCCTCTGCTGTGTAAATGGAAAGCTAATGTCGAAGCTCTATAACTTCTAAAATAAGCTTTTGTTTTGAAAAATGTGATAGCGGATAAAGATCTCCAATATACCATTATTCCTACTTTCAACACTATTCGTTCAAATTTAATCAGTTAATAAATCTGAGTATTTAATAATAAAATATCAATCTTAAGAAATTTATACAAAACTGATGAATAGTGAAAGGAATCTTTGCACAAACTTCTAAAATATAGATTTATTTTATTAAACGCTTTGATGCAATATTTATTACTAAGTTTTAATTAATTTATGAAGTCCATATTGGTGACTGGCGTTGTTATTGTTAAATATTCAAACTCTCATAATTCATTAAATAGTGAACGAATATTGTTAAAAAAAACGAGATATTGATATATTTGTGTGAGATCTTCAGCTGCTATCACATTTTTCTGAACAAACAAAAAAAAACTTATTTTAGAAGTTATAGAGCATCAAAGTTAGCTTCCCAGTGACATAACATTATGTTCTTCTTTAATTTATGGAGACGAGGGGTATGCGTTTTACTAAATTCTGACGATGTCACGCAATTTACATTAGGTAAGATGTGAAGAAAAACTCACACCCTAATGATGGCGCGGTTGGCGAAATAGCAAAAAATATTCCCCAAATAGACAAAAGCGGTCTGCTGTATTGTGTCACTTCCTATCACGTCGAATGATAGTAAAATAAAAATGACCCGTCTTTATAGCAAGAAATATAAGACAGTAGAGAGGTCTTTGCATGAGGACGAAAGAGCCCCAACTGGAAAAAACACCAATGGCTCAAATGCGTTAGTGGTAATGCAAAACGACTCAAAAACCAAACTATTTGACGTTTCGGTAATGCAGATCCTCTGCTTTCTCTTCATTCCATTGCCCAAAGCTATAAAGATACTAAAAATAGAACAGATGTTCTTTTGTCTCGAAAGACTTTAAGAAAATCGCCTGGAGAAATTTATCTGAAGGCTAGCAACAGAAAAGCTCTGCAAAAAATAAAGAATATTTGCAGCAGAAGAAAATGCAGAAACATTATGTCCTAGATAACCTGAACCACAAAAGTATGTTTCTTTAATATAAGTTTTCTTTAATACTTCTTGTCTTCCTTGGCAAATAATTTGATCATCGTTTCAATTGAAATAAAGCTCTTATAAAATTCCAATTTCACTTAATCCATTCCTCTGACGGTGGCTGTGATTTCTCTGTCGCTCCATACGATCTGTAGTTATGTCAACTACCTTAGCGTCATCTATTTCCACGACTACACCTATATCTTCCAAAATAGCCCCTCACTGCCGCAGAAGATATGTCGGACACTCTATCCTGTTCCATGCTCCTGCCATTGGTATCAAGTGCCGCTCGTGAGGAGCATGCTTCTCCCTCTGGTTTTATGGATGCTGTTATGGTTTACTTCTCCAACAGCAATACTGGAGAAGTCGATGAGCAACCCACGTCTCTGTTGTTCGGTTGCCGTTTCCAAAGAAGACTTTCCTGTGCAACTCGTTTTGGCTACTCTTAATTCTCACTCTTCCTTTTGTTTTCGAAACTTTTTATAGCCTTCAAGTCAACAGATAAAACATTTCTTAAAATCCTTGGATACAAAAGGATCATCTGTTTCACCTTTGAGAGAAAAATTAGGGCATTTATATGATGAAATGTCAAATAGTTTTGCCACTAAGTTATTAACTTTTTGTTAACTTTTCGTCCCTCTATAGGGGCGGATGGCTCAGTCGGTAGCGCGCCAGGGTCGTAATCTATAGTTTCCAGGTTCGAGTCCCAGCTGGGTCAGCGTTGAGATTTATCTCCCAAATATTCCCTGCCCCTGCCTATGGTCAATAGGGGACATGCTGGGCTTGGAAAGGCCGCCGTCCGTCGGATGGGACGTTAAGCCGCGGGTCCGTGTATGGGAGAGCCATACCATGTGCACGTTAAAGAACACGCTGGATGGACTTGACGGGAGGCTACCATCTGTCTCCCAACAGCTGTTCCAGTGGGTCCCCTCCCCCAACCTTCTCTGAGCCTTCGGGGTCCTTGTGACCTGGCCATTTAGCCTATGATGTGCGAAACAAGTGTCGTTTAGAGGTAAAACAACCCAACCTAAATTCGTCCCTCTATAAATACTTCTTTTTAATTTTACATTTCTCGTTATAAATGTGCAGCCATTTCATTTTCCTATATTGCTGCATGAAGGCTGGCAGCGATGTACGCCATACTTCTTTTTTTTCTGTTGTGATTATCTTACTGCATTCACGAATAGCAATATCGTAAATGTGTGACTTTACTTTCAAATATTTTGTAACCCATAGATTAGGCAAGTTTCATGGCATCGTAATATATATATATAGACAGAAGGTATATCATTTGATGCCCCAGACGCTAGACACGTGCCTGTTTCAGTTTTTTGTTTCCCCTTAAGTCGACTTATGCATTACAGAAGAAGGGTTAAACAAAACCTATACAACAGGATCACAAAGACAGTGGTTGAACTAATTTGAAACTTTAATTATTCGGGTAACAGATTCGAAACGCCAGAAAATCTGTCACTGTTAAAAACACTAAATTATACTAACCGTGAAAACGATTAAAACAACTAAAAAAGTGTGTGATTCCGGGAATTTGTTGTTCTGCCTTTTCCTCCTAATGATAATCTGTCAATTTTAATTTTTTTTACAATTTTAAATTTTAAATTTCAAATCAATTTTCAAAAATCAAATTGTCAAAAGTATCAACAAAAAAAAAAAAGAATCCCCAATCAGAATCCATTGGCATGTTTCTGAACTGACGGTGTTCAATCGCATGCAGAGAAATCAATTTGTGACTTGTTTTTACGAAAACGTATTGTACAGGCAAAGAATTGCATATGGAACAGGTACGTAAAAAATGTTAATAATTCTAGCAATATACTATGATGGGAAATTGAAGTTCTGGGCAAAAAACTAAGGTTCTTTAATTTCAAAAGACAAAATGTGTGTGTTTGGTTACGAGCTTGACCCTACTTTCCTCTATAGGGGGGGGGGGGGTTGGCTCAGTCGGTAGCGCGCCAGGCTCGTAATCTGCAGTTCCCAGGTTCGAGTCCCAGCTGGGTCAGCGTTGAGATTTATCTCCGCAAAATTCCCCGCCCTGCCCACGGTCAGTAGGGGACACCGATGGGCTTGGAAAGGTCGCCGTCCGTCGGATGGGACGTTAAGCCGTGGCGCCGTGTGCGGGAGAGCCATACCCTGTGCACGTTAAAGAACACGCTGGATGGCCTTGACGGGAGGCTACCATCTGTCTCCCAACAGCTGCTCCAGTGGGTCCCTCCCCCAACCTTCTCTGAGCTTTCGGGGTCCATGTGACCTGACCATTTAGCCCATGGTGTGCAAAAAGGTGCCGCTCAGAGGTAAAACAGCCCAACCCAACCGCTATAGGGAAACGGCGCGAAACCAAGCTTCCTTTTTTCTCCACAATAATGAAAAAGTGCGAAAATTTCATCATTTCTCGAACAGGGTATCTCTCGTTTGACGGCTCTCAGAGATTACATTCACCTTCAGAGAAATGGATTAAGTGAAAGTTGAATTTTACAAGAGCTTTATTTCAATTGAGACGATTATCAAATTATTTGCCAAGGGAGGCAAGAAGTACTGAAGAAAAATTGTTTTAAAGAAACACCTTTGAAATAAAGATATGTATAATATTATTATTAATATAGATAATTCTGAACCATATCTGGATGATTCCTATTTGCATTTTTTGTATCTAAAACGAAACGGGATTTACTATGTATATTACATTTTGTCTGCAATCAAATGGCCATTTTACCTATAACCTCTACTCGCCCTAACTAGAAGCACACAAACATTTTTGCCAAATGAAATGTGGAATGCTATCGCCTTAATTAAACGTTTACAGCAACTAACTGACTTCATCGCCGGTATTTCATGCTTGATACTTTGCTTTTCTACAAGCAGTTTTATTTTAGTGAATGTTCATTTGTGTGTGCTTCTTTATTAAGTTCTGTCCTTTGATATATTTCTTTCTTGCAAAATCCTAAGTATGAATCGTAAATTATACAACTAACTCAAAGAAATGGTGGGGTGGCTCAGTCAAGATAATAGGCTCGTAATCTGTAGTTCCCAGGTTCGAGTCCCAGCTGGGGCAGCGTTGAGATTTATCTCCGCAAATGTCCCTGCCCACGGTCAGTAGGGGACACCGATGGGCTTGGAAAGGCCGCCGTCCGTCGGATGGGACGTTAAGCCGTGGCCCCGTGTGCGGGAGAGCCATACCTTGTGCACGTTAAAGAACACGCTGGATGGCCTTGACGGGAGGCTACCATCTGTCTCCCAACAGCTGTTCCAGTGGGTCCCCTCCCCCAACCTTCTCTGAGCCTTCGGGGTCCATGTGACTTGGCCATTTAGCCCATGGTGTGCAAAAAAGTGCCGCTCAGAGGTGAAACAACCCAACCCAAAGAAATGGTTTTGGAATGAAAGGCACTCTGTGGATATATTTGTCATAGCAGAAACAGCTCAGTTTATTCTGACTTTCTTTTCCGAATCTGTCTATCAGTTTCATTTAAACAGAGACATTGCATTCTTCAGGTAATGTATAACATTATATATAATCTACAATTATTTCAGGATTCATTTCTTATTAGAGATAAAGCAACGGGGAACTGGTTCATGCATTAATGTAAGTGCCACATAGAAATTTCCTGCGAATAGAACAGGTTTGTTTCATGATGACATCTGTATCAGGGTCCTAAACTGAAATTGTTTATTGTGATTCTAAACCACTCATTAACTGACGATATATATAAGAATGCCCCATAAAAAGAATATGCTAATTCCTAACTCCAGTATAAATTAAAAACAAAACGAACAATATAGTGTAACAAAACTAAACATTAAAAACTAAACGAACCATATAATGTATAGAAATATGATACACTTTTCTCGGTAAGTTTAATACCAACAATTCTATCATCTAACGGAACATCAGAGAAAAACCCCTGTATGACGAAAATTCCTCAGAATCACCATTCGTTAGTTCCTTCCTTTCACTTAAGGGGCGGGGGTGGTTCAGTCGGTAGCTCGCCAGGCTCGTAATCTGTAGTTCCCAGGTTCGAGTCCCAGCTGGGTCAGCGTTGATATTTATCTCCGCAAAATTCCCCGCCCTGCCCATGGTCAGTAGGGGACACCGATGGGCTTGGAAAGGCTGTCGTTCATCGGATGGGACGTTAAGCCGTGGCCTCGTGTGCGGGAGAGCCATACCCTGTGCACGTTAAAGAACACGCTGGATGGCCTTGACGGGAGGCTACCATCTGTCTCCCAACAGCTGTTCCAGTGGGTCCCCTCCCCCAACCTTCTCTGAGCCTTCGGGGTCCATGTGACCTGGCCATTTAGCCCATGGTATGCAAAAAAGTGCCGCTCAGAGGTAAACAACCCAACCCTTTCACTTAATTCGTTAGTTCACTAAAAATGAGCAGCACAGTAGCAGGTTAAAATTATTGTAATCAATTAATTATTAAATAACATAAATAATTTCAATGATTATTATTTATCAACTAGAAAGAGGCGAGTGGTTGCCCAGTTGGTAGCGCGCCAAGCTTGTAATCTGCAGTTCCCAGGTTTCAGTCCCAATTATTCCTGCGCTGAAAATTCTATCCGCTAATTCTCGTTCAGCCGCCAGTGGGAAGGTGGAAGCTGATTGGCTTGGAAAGGCCACCGTCCGTCTGATAAGACATTAAAGTATCGCTCAGTGTGCAGGTGCACCATACTCCGTGCCGTTGATTAACACGATTGATGACCTTGGCTGGAGCCTTTCATCTGTCTCCTAACAGAAACAAAGCCCTTTCACCAACATTATCTGAGCCCTTGTGGTCCTTGTGATATATAACCATAGAGCCCATTGTGCGCAAAAGTAAAATGCTTCTAACAGGTAAAACAACCCAGCGCATCAATTAGGAGGATAACATATCCCCTTCTGTGAATATGGCAAAACATTGTTTTCTATTTCAACTGGAGAATATCTTTTTCAAAGAGAATGAAGTTTTTCATGTTGCATCCTCAGCACCATCTAATAGTCGAAATTAGAACTAATGATGATCGGAAAAATGCAAGTAGTAATATTTCATTAGTACCTGTACAACACAAAAAAAAAAACGTTTCATTAATCCAAGCCCATCGGTGTCCCCTAGTGACTGAGGGCGGGGAGATTTGCGGAGATAAATCTCATCACTGACCCAGACAGGACTCGAACTTGAGAACTGCAGATTACCAACCTGGTGCGCTACCGATTGAGCACCCCAGCTCCTACTACAATAACTTAATTGATTTAAAGACGTTCTTACATTAACAACTAATATTCAACAGTTTCTATAAGATGTTGTTCGAAATCAAACTTTTAATATACGATAGAGAGCTGGTGTGGATTTAAGGGATCCCTAGAAAATTAAAATTCCACTGTACGCAGTCCATTCTTAATAATCATAAATTCGTTTTATGTTATCAAAATAATTTCCAAACAATTGGTAAACCATCTGTATTACTAACCAAGTACATTACGTGATTATTTTAATTCTCTATTTCTTATTTGAAATAAAAGACACAGAAGAACTTCTTTTTAGCCTTTTTATAAATATTATCTCGATACGAAAAGCCAATGTGAGATTCCAATTCTTAGATGAATAGAAAAAAAGAGAAAGAACGTTTCTAGAAATGGCAGTATCAAAATATACCGGCAACTCTCTCTTTCAATACTAAAACTGTCTTGATGAGGATAACTTGAACTTGTTGTTGATAATGGACAAGCTTTTTAGGCAATCGAAAAACTTTTTGTTTAGCATCAGCGAAATGAACACGGAAGTATAAAGGAAGGTGAAAGCAAGGTTATTACTAAATATGAATTATTTAAACTTAAGAGTTGTTTCCAATTAGCAATAATTTACTCGAAGGCATTATAAAAAAAATATGCAAATATAGAATGTTTTTTTTTTCAGTTTTCTGTCTTCGTAGAACAGTAGAACAACGCCAAGGAGAGAAAATAATTACACTAAAGGCTTTCATTCGTAAACACCAATCATTTTCTTTAGTTCAGGTTTGCATAACAAATAAAAAGATGAAGCACAAAAAAATAGGAATTTGTTTTTTTCTTCCAAAAACTTCTTTTACTTTTAAAACTTTTTAAAGCATAATTTACTGGAGATTTATCTCTCTCTCTTTCTGTATATATATGCACATATTCCAATTATTATTTTACTCAGAGTTTATAAAAGGCTGTTATTTTGTCCTTGGGATGGAAAATAAAAGAATAAATCGCTTTTCAAGAAAGAGCTTAGGTTGAAGATCACGAAGGAGCAGGAACTAAAGCACTTAGTTAGGGAAAGTAAACAGTTGGATTAAAGAGCTGAAAGCCGAGGGGAGGAGAAAGAGGAAATCCTAGCAACCAGATCATTCCCAAAGTGTGCTCTTTCGCCATTCCCTCTCTCTCTACTGCACATGGTTTCTCCCTTTTTATTTCCCATCGCATCTCTTGCACTCATGGATCCGATTTTTTTGTGTGTGTGTTTTGTGGCAGACTTGAAAAGATTGCATTTTAAAAATGGATACGGACTTTTTATGTCGTTTTGTCGAATTCTGAGAAAATGAAAGCTCAAGTGAAGTTATTTTGAGTTCTTTGCCTTCCAACAAAAGAGTTCGGCTTTATTTTTTTTTCTGCCATAAAGGTCAAAAGTTTGAATTTAAAAAATTACCTCAGAATTAGTAATAAAAGGTATTATGCCGTCTTTTACGTCATAGTTAGCCCATGTTATTATAAGTATTCGAACTTCAAAATTTATCGGTCAAATATCATCGAAGGAAAATGTAATGTGTTTCAGGACAGGCCTGCTATACTTGGAATACGATCTGGAGGTAATTTCGAGTAAAATTAAAGTTAATATAACAGGGGTCTTATTTCTGACCGTTGAGGGATTATGGACGTCCAGTTTGATCGGTAACGAGCACAGGCTGTCCTGTACTCGGTGTCCTGGCTTAACCTTCCATCCGATGGATGGCTACCATTCCCAGCCCCGTCGGTGTTCCCTTTCTGACCAAGGACAGCAGAGGTTTTTTCTGGAGGTTATATGAGATAAATCTCAACCCTTGTGCAGGTGAAACTCAATCCTGGATACATCCGATTTTTTTCTGGAGGTTATATGAGATAAATCTCAACCCTTGTGCAGGTGAGACTCAATCCTGGGTACTTCCGATTACAAGGCAATCTTCTCTCCAACAATTTAAGTGGCACATCAGCCGTCCCGTGGCCGAGTGGTTAGCGTGCTTGGCTACTGATCTACGGGACCTGGGTTCGAGCCCCGGGTAAGGCATGGATGTTCGTGTTGTTTTCTGCTGAGGGCCTGCCATCCTCTCAGATCTTCTACTATGGCATATAAACTGACAGGCTCCTGTCAGACCTCTGTGGCAAGCAGCTGCTTGAGGGGGTATTTATTTTATTTATATCATTAATTATAAATATGTATAATATGCCTGGGGTTAACGTGGTCTCGTTTAAAGTTATGTTCTTAATCCTACTGAGTCAGTCAGCTCAGTTTCGCTCTTTGATCAGAAAGAATGTTCTGCAGCTATTTATTTGTGCTCTTTTCTTCACTGAAGAGAATCTCCGTTCATCTTCTAAGTCAGAGAACACTAAGAGTCCAAAAGACCGAAATTATTCTTCATGTAAAATAATGTGGATAATAATGATAGATTTAGAATCATTTTTATTTACTTTTTCACTTTACTCAGGAACGTAACATTTTAGTTTATGAAACTTTTCGGTATGAAACATCAACACTTCTCCTGGTTGGTGCCAGCATGGGGAAAAGGAAAGTGATTTTAGACTCAAACCAATTTTTGTCATAAATATGGACATGAATTTTAATGCAATCTACGGATTGCGCTGTGTGATTGCGTCCCCTCCCCCCGATACGGGACCACCTTGACGTGGTGGTGGTGGGGGGGGGGGGGGCTGAATGGTGCCTCTGTGAAGTAGGGTCACGGCCCGTTGTTTCCTCATTTGCGCGATGGGATATGGCCTTTGGTAGCAAAGCTGGTTGGGGGCCTGCGGACTGATAAGAGAGCCTCCAGACTAGTGGGCTTACTGACCTGACTCAGGGAAGTTGAAGGTTCACAACCCCAACTGGTGAGGGCTCTGCGGACTGTGTTAGGGGGGCACCGGTCCAGTGGGACTCATCGGTGCAGCTCCAACAAAGTTGGGGTACAGACTGCTTCTGGGGGGCAGCTGTTGCGTAGCACTATGGAGAGAACGAAGTTGAAGGTTTGCGACTGGAAGCATTAACTGGTTGACAAGGCTTATCGATGGAAAAGCCAGACTAAGAGTCTCCACCCCGGGAGCCGAGTCAATTTGGTTCTATATACCATCTTTGTGGCTAACCGGGGAACAGATTAAATTTAGGTTTTGACTGATGGATGAGCCTTCCTTCTGTAGGATTGCTCGCCATAGATAGCCGTGGATGAGCTGTGTCCATGTGGCACTGTCTTGCCCCGGCGTAGGTAATGGTGTTTTCAGGCATTCTCCCTATAGATGTAGTGCAGTCAATGTATTGCGGAGCATTTGGGTCTTGCCTTTATTTAATGTTAATGTGTGATTGCGTTGCGAGTAGTAAAAATGGAGAATAAAATTTATGGATGTTCGAAATCGGGTTCTAAGCACAAACTTTAAATTTTTAATGTAACACGGGTGAAAATCGAAACCACGCTGTAAACTCTTTGGCAGCATATTCCCGGGAAAAATCATCGCTGGACTCTAACATGTAAGTGCTTTCGAAAATCTGAAAACAATGGTCCAATCTGTTCCAAATTGTAAAGCAATAGATCCAAAAATCAGCATCTTAACACTGATGCTTTCCAAAATCTGCCACTACACAGGCTTGAAGCACATACCTATAAACAAAGATATCTTAATAGAACCAACATTATTATTGTAATATAGCCAAGCTTTCTGGTGTTCCGTAACTATATCTTATCGTCGTGTTACCATATGTACCAGTGCTGATTTTTACGTGTATACGGCAACCTCTTTTTGGGACGGCAATTTCTTTTTTAAAGAATTTATTTCTTTACACAAAATTATTATTTTTTGTTTTTTTTGTCGGTTACGAAGAACTCCCGAATGAGGGAAATGGAATTTGGTCTGATCAATACTTTGTTAAAAGTGTCTTACAAAACGAGACGAAACAAACGAAACAAACGAATAGAGAATAAAATACTTTAATACCGAACTCTGAAATAGACAAAGATATTACCTTTAATCTTCATGTCAAAGGTTGAGGAAAATGGAATCATTTTAATCACTCTATGCTTTGACCCAACAATGATATTCTTTTTAAAAAAAAAGTATCATGAGAGACAGGGTCATATGAGGAAATGCATCTTATTCATGATAGAAAGGAGTGCAGAGATGAACTGAATCCACCTACTACTGATACTTACACATTATGGCGATCGTAATAGACATTTTAGGCATCACTGAAAAGCTTCGTATGGATTAATAATGGGAATAGTCTACAAGAATAAAGTTTACAACTACAGGGATAAAGATAGAAAGATATCAAAGGTTAAAAGTTTCTCATAATAAGTAGAGAGAATGTTTAACAATGCTCTGAATAATGTGAAAAGCTCTGCTCCCTTTATTTGGAATAAAAGTAAATGCAAGTTGTTTTACTGCTGAGCGGCACTTTTTTTGCACACCTGGCTAAATGGTCAAAGGCCACAAGGATCTCGAGTGCTCAGAGAAAGTTCGACAGCTGTTAGGAGACAGATGGTATCCTTCCCTCTAGGCCGTCTAGCGTGTTCTTTAAATTGCAAAGGATATGAACTCTCCTACACAAGCCCATCGGTGTCTACCCTTGACCTGAGGGCAGGATAGGTAGTTTCGAGGAGATGAAAACCTGGAAACTGCAGATTACGAGCCTGTCGCGCTACCGATTGAGCCACCCGGGTCCGGTAAATGTGGTACTAGCTTTAGCGTTGACATTTATATCATGATCAGAAATTGCTTTGGCGATTCCTGAGTTAAAGCTACACCCATTCACCATGGACTGATGTAGGTGAAGGGATAGTTATCCCAGGAGACTGCTGAAACAAGGAAATCTGGGCTTCATTCTGATTACACAGGAATGATGAATATTTTCCATGCACAATTATATTGTTCCCATATATTTCATTAAAGATATAATCATTCTTTTCTTCGAGAAAGATGATTGCAGATCTTTTGATAATTACAGAGTTATTAGTACTTATGATTAAAAGATAAAACTTTTGGTTCATGAAGAAGTTCTAGATGAACAACATGTAAAACATGAATAAACAAATCATCCCTCAAGTAGATATTTACCATGGGGCCTGATAGAAACCGTTAATCCATGTATAAATATACCATAGAAGAGGTCTGTGAGGAAAAATAGACTTAAACAAAAACGCAACACAGTAAAGAAAACGTCTATTACTTTTCCGGGATTCAAACTCGGGTCACAAGAAGGAAAATATGGAAAATGAATTCAACATAAAACCACAAATATGGAATAACATTACAAAATGAATCCAAGAATACTGAAATTGAGAAAATGTTTTGTTTTTTAAAAAACGAGTACTTCATATTCACCAGAGGTTATTGAACTTAAGTTTGCTTTCAGAAGTGAACTGAGTTCACTTTTTGAATTAGCAGGGTATGGTCAAATTAGTAGTTCATGTATTGAAAAGGAGAATGGTCCATGTGATCTAGAGTTAACGAGGAACAAATACAAAGACAAACAAATGAAAGAAAAAAAAAAGCGAAAATCCAAAAGGATGAATCAGAGAGTTCACTTTTTTCACATTCAACGAACATCAGGAGAACAAGCTGAAAGAACTAATTGTACACTTCACTAAAACGTATATTAGGATTTAAATCAGGCCTGTCCAACCTAATCTTGGTGAAGAGCCACTAGTGAAACAAACTTATATTCTTAAACAGCTGCAGGGAAACCTTTCTACTTAAAAACGAAAACATACATTTCTAATGAGTTCGAAAAAAACTATTTTTTTTAGGAATCAATAAAATATCTTGATTGAAAAAAGAAAATATTCATTTTTAATGAAAAACGATGAATTGGCAAAAATTTTATGCACCTAAAAATGTTTGGGCTAAAAATTTGAATTGTGCCAGATTCACTATGTTGATTGCTTTGAGCTGCCTGTTCCCTAGTAATGAGCAGTACGCGACTCATGAGCCACGAGTTGGAAGGGGCTGAATTAAATAAAATAGAAAATGTATAAATACGCAAAAGTTTGAGTAATTATGTGCACTAATACTTTTACAAACAAACATTTTGGAATTCAGCATCACTCGAATTCCCACAGATTACAAATTGTTGAAAGTAGTGTGAGAACATTCCGATAAATATGAATATGTTTTTGCTTTGGGGAAAAGAATGCATTTTTCAAAAATGGTGAGAAACACTAGCAGAAAAGAATTGTCAAATGTACAAGATCAGATTGTAATTTCTCCATATTTTTTCACTAGAAACGAAAAGTTCTGATCTCATTTCGTTTACCGTTACATCAGTTAGGTGCTTAGGATTTAAAGCAGGTAATATTAATTTGATAATGTACATCAAATAACAACGCAAATGTAGCCGATTGCGTAAAAACAAATTTGCAACGATGTTAATGAAATGACAAAAGGCACTTTTGTTAATTTAGGTTTTTCCTTTGAGTGTAGAATAAAAAGTTGGTGCTAATCGCTTTTATTTTGTTGCATGCATGCAATTGCAAATTTGCTTTCACAATCGAAACTTGGGGGCGGGGTTGGCTCAGTCGGTAGCGCGCCAGGCTCGTAATCTGTAGTTCCCAGGTTGGAGTCCCAGCTGGGTCAGCGTTGAGATTTATCTCCGCAAAATTCCCCGCCTTGCCCACGGTCAGTAGGGGACACCGATGGGCTTGGAAAGTCCGCTGTCCGTCGGATGGGACGTTAAGCCGTGGCCCCGTGTGCGGGAGAGCCATACCCTGTGCAGTTAAAGAACACGCTGGATGGCCTTGACGGGAGGCTACCATCTGTCTTCCAACAGCTGTTCCAGTGGGTCCCCTCCCCCAACCTTCTCTGAGCCTTCGGGGTCCATGTGACCTGGCCGTTTAGCCCATGGTGTGCAAAAAAGTGCCGCTCAGAGGTAAACAACCCAACCCAACCAATCGAAACTTGACAGTCTCTTCCCAAACTTTTCTTGATAATGAAGCATCGAAATACTGTGATTCTTTAAAAACAGCGAGTAGCCCTGGGCCACTGGTGCTAAAAAGTTGTTTGCAAGAGTGATTTCAAAAGGCTCGACTGCTGTGACAAAAGTATTTCTGTTCCGCTCGTCTCATGCATAAAAGCAGTTCCACGTCCATCACGTGGCAATTCACATGGCAAGAGTTTCCCCAAAATTTTAATTTCCCTTGAAATTGATTTAATTTCCCCCGAAATATGTCACGCACATTCCCCTGCCCGAGTAATTCCACCCGGCTTCTGCTATTGCGTCTCTTCACCGGCTCCTGAAAAAGTAGCAATCTGTTACACGTGCTGCGCTTGCAGACACAATTCAAGGGAAGCGTGGAAGCATTCGCAGTGAGTGGTATTTGCTGTCACGTGGCCCTCGTGCCCGTTGTTACGGTTCTTCCTCACTGCGAGTAAGAGATGGAAACAAATGTGTGCGTGACCGAGATAATTGCAGTTTAAGTGCTAATCCATTACCTGAAACTCTGCATCTGTTATTTACACTCATTGGAAGAAAACAAAGAAAGGTCTCAGCACTGACACGAATCTTCATTCCAAGGGGCATTTTTTTTATCTTCCGTTTGGTTTATTTTTCTTGCTCGTGCGTGTTAAATAGCGAGCCCTGCAGGAGCTGGGTTTCTCCAGATGCTTGTTGCCTGATGAAGAAAAAAGAATAAAATGAAAATGTGGAAGAAAACGCAAATGCTCTTTCTTCTGTAACGCCTTCTGTTTGCGGCTAAAAGGAATTAGGAGGACGGAAATTCCTCCTTTATATAGAATTTGTATTGTGCGTTGTTGCATATATCGGTGTATTGGGTTTTCGCATGAAGTTGTCACCTGATATCTAAATGCAATGGAAGAGAAGATAAATTATTATTCAATTGTATGATGCTTAATGAATACATGCAGGTAGAAACGCCTACTGCTTTATCTAAGTAATTTATCAAAGCAACTATAATTCATTGGCTATGTAAGCATTTCGTGTAATACCTTCATCAATACAGCTGAATGGTAGTTTCTACCAGGATATTGAAATTAATATGTTTCATATTTATTACCAAAAATGTTTGTTCATACATACATACATACATACATACATACATACATACATGCATACATACATACACAGTTGTATCAGAATAACATGACCACCTACCTAATAATGGGAATAACCACCTTGGCCCGGATGACAGTGGCGAGACGGCATGGCATGGACGCAATGAGGCCCTGTAAGGTTTCTAGAGGCACACGTGCTCATTCGGATTCCAGCAAAGCACGGAGGTTATGGAGATGATGTGGTTGTCGGTCTGCATGCCAAACCTGTCGATCCAAATGGTCACACAAGTGCTCTATGAGATTGAGGTCGAGCGATTTCGCCAGCCAAGGGAGAACGGAGACATCGCTATCGTGTTCTTCAAACCAGTCATGCACCTCCTTAGGGACATGGCAGAGTGCATTATCCTGATGGCAGACACCATCACTACCAGGGTAAACGTCCAACATGAGGGGATGCATGTGGTCAGCGAGGATGAAGAGGTAGCCATTGACATTCAGGAACCCATCCAATAGTACCAGAGATCCCAGATCATAAGGAAAACATCCCCCAGACATGCACACTGCCACCGCCGGCCTGTACATGACTGACAGGAGTGTCCGGGTGTTGGTTCTCGTGTATCTGACTCCATATCAGCCACTGCCGTCACTTCTGTGGTGTGGAAACCTCGATTCATCAGAGAAGGCAACCTTTTTCCACTCTTCCACTGTTCAATGACGGTAGTCCCGTGCTGCAGGCGTCGTTGCCGATGGGCCTTGTTTAACATGGGCGCCTTTACGCAGCAACGACTCTGGAAACCCATGCATAACAGGGTTCACTCTACTGTTATCGGGGACACGTACCTGGTGCCCCAGCGTTCATTTGAGTGGTCAATTGCTGCCCTGTTGCGCGTCGATTGCCCTTTACCAATCGACAGAGGCGGCGTTCTCCTCTGGGATCGATGGCCCTCTGGGATCGATGGCCAGTGGGGTGGGGGTTGCTCAGTAGGTAGCGCGCCAGGCTCGTAATCTGCAGTTCTCAGGTTCGAGTCCCAGCTGGGTCAGCGTTGAGATTTGTCTCCGCAATAATTCCCCGCCCTGCCCACGGTCAGTAGGGGACATCGATGGGCTTGGAAAGACTGCCGTCCATCGGATGGGACGTTAAGCCGTGGGAGAGCCATACCCTGTGCACGTTAAAGAACACGCTGGATGGCTTTGACGTGAGGCTACCATCTGTCTCCCAGCAGCTGTTCCAGTAGGTCCCCTCCCCAAACCTTCTCTGAGCCTTCGGGGTCCATGTGACCTGGCCATTTAGCCCATGTTGTGCAAAAAAGTGCCACTCAGAGGTAAAACAACCCAACCCAAAGCCTCCACAGTTATGATGTCTGGAGATACTCGGTGTGCCAACGGTCCATTCTTGGTACACCCTTTACAGGACCTCGTGAACAGCCCACAAAATCTGCTATTTTCGAGATGCTTCCACCCTTGCGCAGTAGCCGATGATCATTCCTTTTTGAACGCCCATCAAATCAATACCTCTGCCGATTGTGCTCACGTTACACACTATGGATCATCTGTCCTGGCTGGCCGCTTATATCTCCGTGTGGTCGACCTTGTCATGTGCACTCTGTGATGCACCTGGGTGGGTACACTATGATTCTGTGGGTGGTCATATTATTCTGATACGACTGTGTATATACATACAGAGATTTGTCAAAATAATGGAAACACTGATGGCAACTGGAGTACACGCAATGCCCCGTATGTATATCACAGGACGACATCACTCGCGATGTGAGGTATATAAAGGTACGATGTCGACTATCACGTAGCAGGCGAAACAGTTGTTGTGGTGCAATTGTCGACAATGTCAGATCTCAATGACCTAAAAAACGGCATGATCATTGGTGCGCGTCTTGCACGAACTTCAGAAACCAGAACGGCGGAAATAGCATGTGTAACACGAGGAACTGTATCGAAGATTCCGACTACCTATCGAAAAGGACAGAACGTTGCCTCCAAATGTGCAAATTGTGGACGCCATACGAAGTTGTCAGATAGGGATAGGCGAACGTTGGCACGGATTGTACAGCGGAAGCACAAGACTACGGCACCGCAAATAGCAGCAGAGTCAGAATGATTCCGTTTCTGTTATAACAATTCATCGATAACTTCATCGTACCAGCATTTATGGCCATACTGCAATCCACAAACCTCTGATTACCAACATCAATGCACCAAAACGTGTAAGGTGGTGCAAAGCACATAAAAACTGGGATGCTAAAGACTGGCAACGTGTCAACTGGTCTGATGAATCGTGCTACCCATTGTTTCCCAACCATTGGTAGGGTGTACGTCTGGCAAAAACCTGCAGAACCATTTCGACTGTTTGGTTCTGACTGTGAAGCGTGGAGGTGGATCCCTGACGCTGTGGGGTGCAATACGATGGCATTCCTTAGGGCCATTATTATTCTGTACATTCGCAACGTACGAATCCATTCTCGGGAACCATCTGCACCCAATGTTGCGGACATTGCACCCTAATTGCCGTCCCTTCTATATGTACATGACTTGTTACTATATGTGCATGACCCCGTTACTATATGTGCATGACCCCGTTACTATATGTGCATGACTTGTATAAGTCTATTACACGTTGAATTGCGTCTGTTCTGAACGCCCGAGGTGGTCCTACAGCTTATTAATAAAATGTTCTCCACAAACAGTACATGTTTCCATTATTTTGATAAGCCCCTTTACATACATACATACATACATACATACATACACTGAGATGCCAGTTTATTAGGTACACCACCTTAATCACATAAATGGTTCATTCCAACACGTAATACGTCAGTGACCGTGGTGTGTGGTATAAATCAAGCAGACCAGTTCTTTGAGAATCAGTTAGAGTTGGATTGAGCATCAGTTAGAGTTGGATTGAGCATCAGTTAGAGTTGGATTGAGCATCAGAATGGGCAAAACGAGCGACCTGAGAGAATTTGAACGTGACATGATAGTTGGTGTTAGGTGTGCCAGTTCTAGCATCTGTCAAACAGCCGTCCTCCTGTGTGCAGAAGGTCATCTCTAAATGCACTGTGTATCGGATCTTGTTGCAAATGGGCTACAACAGTCACAGACCATGTTGAGTGCCGATGTTGTAAGCGAAGAACACTAAAGCGCGTCTCCAGTGGGAACAGGAGCATTGACACTGGACTGTTGAGGATTGGAAAAAAGCAACTTTGTCAGATGAATCAAAGTTCCCTTTTGCATCATGCTGATTAAAGAATTAGAATTTGGCGCAAACAACATTAGGATATGGAGCCATCCTGTCTGGTGTCTACAGCATAGGCAGGTGGTGGCTGTCTGATTGTATGGGGAATGTTTTTCTGGCACATATTAGACCTCTTGATACCCATCGAAGGACATCTGAACGCCACAGCATATCTGAACTGTCCAAGTTCATCCCTTGATCGTTAAAGTTTATCCTCACTCGGATGTACATCTTCAGCATGATAATGCACCTGCTCACAAGGCACGTATCATCACCGAGTAGTTCCAGGAACATGCCAACGAGTTTCCCTTTCTTTGTTGGCCTGCACAGTACACAAATTTAAACCCTATCGAGCATCTTTGGTATGAAGGGGGTAAGGACTGTTCACAGCCAGACTGTGCTGTTCTCCAATTTGTAGTAACTGCGCGACACAATCATATCTGCATGGTACAACATTCTTGAACATTGTATCCATCGTTTTGTAAGTTCCATGCCCCGAAGAATTCGGGCTTTTCTGAAGACCAAAGAAAGAACAACACACTACTAGATAGGAATACCTAATGAACTGGCATCTCAGTGTATATTTCTTAGGCAATCATAGACGACGAAGATCCAACCAAGTTGTGTAATATAGTTCTTCAATCAGTTATTCTCAGAAACAGCTGCTCAATTTAATCTCTGCACTCAATCCTAATATCTTGTTTGGAATTGTCTGCACATCACATTTTAGGATTACCCATTTACTTCAAGTTTTAAGCACATTATTCATAATTCTCTTTGATAAATTGCCGTTCTGCATGCAGGCAATACGGTCAAACCAAAGCACTATAGTATATTGTGTAAGGTGCTGTTCAAAGGTCGTTGTTACTTTTTCGTCTTACGTACTTAATCTAATAGCCAATGATGCTTGAAACTACAGCTTCATCAATAAAGCAAACGAAACTGTTTACATCCTGAACCTTGGATTGGATTGGATTGTTTTACCACTGAGCGGCACTTTTTTGCACACTATGGGCCAGGTCACATGGACCCCGAAGGCTCAGAGAAGGTTGGGGGAGGGGACCCACTGGAACAGCTGTTGGGAGACAGATGGTAGCCTCCCGTCAAGGCCATCCAGCGTGTTCTTTAACGTGCACAGGGTATGGCTCTCCCGCACACGGGGCCACGGCTTAACGTCCCATCCGACGGACGGCGGCCTTTCCAAGCCCATCGGTGTCCCCTACTGACTGTGGGCAGGGCGGGGAATTTTGCGGAGATAAATCTCAACGCTGACCCAGATGGGACTCGAACCTGGGAACTACAGATTACGAGCCTGGCGCGCTACCGACTGAGCCCCCCCCCCCCCATCCTGAACCTCATTTGCTAAGAAGATCAAAACGTCAGAAGAATCTAGGTGAAATATTTTCATATTTTTGAGCTAGTGGTTATGCAGACTTTATTAATCCACGGGCTAGTGGCGGATTTGGAGTCCGTGGATTGAACAGCGAAGCACTCCAGGCTGCAGATATGAAAAAGAAAAAACAAAAACTCAGAGAGATTACAAGGAAGAACGCCATTGCTTTTCATAAGATGTCGATGGGATGTTTCCGTTTCCAAGCTGTAGACCTTCAGTCCCGTGTCGAGCTCTTCATTCAGCCGGTACTCGTCTTGGTTTTCAAATTCACAAATGTCGAAAATTGGACTTCGCACTTTAATGTTGTTGTAAACTGTAGTAGAAACTTTATCGATGCATCTCTGAGATATAAGATATTTGATTCGTGCAAAATGTAAACTTCCACAGGATTGTCTACTTCATCGATCTCTTCAATGTGACTCAGCTTGCGAATGGATTTCTGACTTCACTCAAATCCTATCTACGGTTCTGGAAAATTCTTCGGACATGCTCTGAAGGCCTTTAGGTCAGATTTCAAGCCTTAACAATTTACTTGTCAATTTCTCCATCAGCGTCAGCAAGAGCTGTGAAAGTGTCAAATTCTGGGTAGAAAAGAAGCACTGTTCAGATTCGTCTCCTCACGTGAAGCTCTCACTTTCCCTGGAGAGCAAAGACGTTAAAAGCATTTCCTTGCAAGACAAGGTACAGTCAGTTCAAGATGCCAATAATATCAACATCCATCTCTTCAATCAAGCAAGTGTGCGAGTGGAGAGAAATCTAACTAATGAAACGAGATGTAAATAGCATAATTATATCATAAACAGACTCCTGAAGAAACCATGGTTTTACGAAAATTATCCTTTACAGCTTTACAATGCTTAGCGATGAATGGCACGAAAATTTCATCAGAGCAACATTTTATATTTTTGATTAACTGCGGACTTTATTAAAACGCCTTACCGTTTAGAATAGACCTCGAATCACACTTTGAGTTGTGTTGTGTTACCTCTGAGCTGCACTTTTTTTGCAAACAAAGGGCTAAATGGCTAGGTCACAAGAACCTGAGAGCTCAAAGATGGTGGAGGAGGGGACTTACTGGACAGCTATTAAGAAACAGATGAAAGGCCTCTCGTCAATGCTATACAATGTTTTTAACAAGCACAGGGCATAGCTCTTCTGCACATAAGAGCACTGCTTTGAGCCCCATCCAATGGACAACCGCCTTTCCAAACCCATCAGTGGACCTTTCTGACCCAGCGCAGGATGAAGGGTTTAGCGAAGATAGATCTTGAGGCTGACCCAGGTATTACCCCCACCACCACGACACACACACTTTGATAAACATTGTTTGGTCATCCATCATTAGCATCCATCTTGACTTACTTCATACTCTTCACTCTCCTCACTCAAAACGTAATTGCTTATCATCAACTAAACTTATACGGCGAAAACGTGTAGCCTTTCAACTCTATGTGACACACTCACTGCAAGCTTTACGGCTGTCACACTCGCACACATAACTCAGTGTTATTTTGAAAGGTAATCATTACGTTAACAAACTCTTCAGGGATACCAGCTTCGGCTTAGTGGGATTTTTTATGTAATATAATTATAGGTAATACTTACTAAATTTGAATTTGAACCATAAGATCTCAGAATTATGTCGATCAGCAGAATCAAGTCTTCTACAAAAAGTCCATCAACCAAATGTTTAATTCTGTCATGCAAAATAATCCAAAGAACTTTACTAGGAACAGAAAGCAGATTGATGCATCTGTAATTAAAAAACTGTGATCACCTTGTTTGAAAATCGGGATAATTTTACCCCAAGTGGAACTGTTATGAACAGTAGCTTTATCATAGGGAATCGCAAATCTTTAATCAAAAATAGAATCATTTCCAATTCTCAGCATTTCATAACGGTTTCATCAACCGCCAGTGACTTCTGTAGCTTTGAAGAAAGTCTTTTTATTATTATTCTTAACACATTAATAATAGATGAAGGAAACCATAAGTTTAAAAAAGTTTAATTCTGTAAACCCCTATTCTCGAACAAGGATAAGGAAGGGTCCATTGACGCTGCTGTTTCGCAAACAATTATCTTTCCTCTCCAACTGTTGCTGAAATCTGGCAACCTACTGAATGAACTCAAGCTCATCTCAATTAAATTTGGGTTTAACCATTTCTCCCAAAATCTCAATTTTCTTACACTTACAAAACATAACCAAAAAAAGTGTGGATACCACTAGGAGGCGTACTATAACACTAGTGATCAAAACAGGTCAGGGGAAATTACTCGAAAACGCCCCACGAACACAGTTTTTAAACTGATCGGCATCACTTGGAACACGGCCCACCGAGAAATTCTCGGTGGGCCGTGTTCCAAACGTGTTCCGTGTCTGTCCAGTTGGCCCCTGGTCAGCCGTATCGGTTTCATTATTTTCGGCTGTTATACTTGCCGACCAGTGGCCGAGTGATTAGCGTGCTTGTCTACTGATCAAATGAACTGGGTTCGAGCCCTGGATAAGGCATGGATCGTTGTGTTGTCTTTCTGCTGAGGTCTCGCCTTCCTCACAGATCTTCTACTGTAGTGTGTTACACTGGCAGTCTCCTGACAGACTTCTGTTGCAAGCAGCTGCTTCAGGGATTATTTATTTATCTTTTTTGTAAGAAAGGCAGCAGGCCCACACTCTTCAAATCATACTCTACTTTTGTTTTGCCTATTCTCGAATACGTTTGAATATTTGTGATTTTAGAATGTATGAAAATATATCATGGACACAAAAATTTAAACACCCATAAAGGATGAATGCAGTAATACTAAATCATTTCCTCACGTAGTACAGGAGGTCCTATGCAAATGATTCAGTGACGAAAGCTTGACGTCACATGGAATTGGAAAGAGGTGGTTCTGTCGGTTCCGAGACCCAATAAAAGCCATCGTAGTCGACAGCAGGCAAATCAGTGAAAGTGAAACAGTGCACTTGTGTTTCAGTTATTCCAAAACAACAAACATGAATCATTATCAGCACCTAGGCAGTGTCATGGAGATGAATGAGGCAGATTGGAGTGCCCGTTGTATAGGCGACCATCTCAGTCGAACAATAAGCACTGCAGCACGCTGTTTGGGGAGGTGGATGAGGAAATGTACCATTTTACCTCACCATAGTTCAAGTCCCTGCAGACGTACTATACCACGCCCATGTAAGATCGCCTCATCAGCTGACAAGAAACTTCCGACCCCTGTGCAACATCTACAGCAATACAGCACAGTGTGGTGCCTACAATACATGTACCAATGTCCACACAGACCATCCCAGGAAATTTGAATGAAGCTGAATTAGAGGCCTCTCGCCAAGCACGTCGTCTGTGGTGCATCCAGCGTATGTCGTGGGATGGGGAATGGCTACACATCGTCTTTCCAGATGAGTCACGATTCTGTCTGGGTGAAGATGATGGTTTCAGCATCAGGGTTTGCCGTCGCCGTGGGCAGCAGCAAATGTGGCGTACATCGGAGAGCGAAAATGCCTTCATGGAAGTGAGCACAAAAAATTGGAGAGCTGGAAGAATAGCCCCATTAAGAGTGTAGCTAAACACTTCGAATAGAATTGGCTTCGTTTTAATGGACATATATGAAAGTCTTCTGCATGTGCTAGCTACTTAATCTGTTGTTTTGAGACCCTTTTCATCTTAAAAGCGGTGTCTCGTCTTGGCCGCACTTCCATTTCTGACACCGTATTGCTAGCAATGCAGAGAAAGGAGCATAGGAACAGCCATAACCATTAGTATATGGATAAAACAGAATTGTGGTAGAGTATAAATCAGGCCTCTCCAATTCGAACTTAGTGAAGAGACACTAGGAAAAAAGCTGTATTCCTAAAAAAACGCAGGAAGATTTTTTTTTTACTTTAAAGCACACCTTTCTATTGAGTAATGAATTGGGGAAAACAGATTTTTAAGGAATCAAGAAAATATATTGATTAAAAAACAAAACTATACATTTTAATGAATACTATGAATTGGCAAAAAGTTTAGTTATGCACCTAAAATATTTGGTTTTAAAAAATGAGAGAAATGAGTCAATGTTGATGATTTGTTTTTTTATTAGCCGCAAGTTCTTTGGCAATGAGCCGAGATTTGGGCGGGCCAGCTCTAAAGGATAAAAATTGCAAGGTAACCGGAGATTGTGGTTCTTCTATTACTTGGAGGACTGAACATTTTAAAGATATGAATAACGTTGAGGATCTATTCCAATTGCTCCCCCTTGGATTACTGCAATGTAATGTGATTAGCTTTCCAATTAAGGCTGAGAAAAATATATTTCTGACTTAAATTTATTGCGATCTAAGATTACTTGGGCCATCTCTAATTCAACACAAAAATTTAATGAGGTGAAGTTCAAATTACACCTAAGATATTGGAGGATGATGTATCAGGCTCTAGGGAGTTAAATATTCTAGAGATTTCGTTATCTCTAATTTGGATGAGGTAACGATTTTGTAATTTAATTTGGTTAAAGATGTTTATTCATAAATACCGTTATTGTTGATCAAACTAATAGTGGTAGGCTTAATGAACGTTGCTAAAGATACGTCATGTGAATGGGTTTAAATAATTTTAGATATTTCTCGATCTAATTAACGAGACAGTTTTGCGTGTGTTACTGGAATGCAAAATTTAGATAAGCAGGAAAAATTAACTATTGCTGGAACTTTTAGAATTTGTAGAGAGTGGAAAACGATTTAACAGGTATGAAGTTTAAACATAATAAAGATTAAAATATTTAACTAATTTCATAGGTTTCTTATGAAAGTGAAATTTGGATTTTGTGTGGATAGCTAGATTGACAAAAAAAGTAACTGGGGAAATCTCGGTAAAAGTTCCAATGTAGTTGCTAAATCATACGTTGCACAAAATTTATCTCACACATTTTTACCCTCCCTATTTTTTATCAAATAGGAAATAATGAGACTGAAAGCTATTAATCCCGAATGATTTGTCTAATTTCCTGAGAATTCAATGTTTTTCGTTTAATAGAATTCACCATCATTGTGCAGCATCTTTTATAGGAAGATGTGGAGTTTGATTTTCCGCATTGCCTTCATGTCAGATGATTAATCTAGAGCAACGGTTCTCAAAGTGAAGTACGCGGTAAAATTTTTGGGGTACGCAGTGAGAGTTCAAAAGTCGATAGATATATGTTATTTATAAATAAGTTTTATTTTATTCCCATTGTTATACTATAACTACAGTTTTAACTATCTATACAAGGGGTACGCCAGTTACATACACATTTCCAGGGGGTACGTGAAGCATAAAAGGTTGAGAACCACTGGTTTAGAGAATTTTCGAACATTGTGATCCAAGGTACGTGGAAGCTAGTTAAGAAAGAGAAATGCACGCAATCAAAAATATTCAAGTTAAATTTTCCTTCAAGCGAAGAAGCTGCAAACTTTGCTCGCAGTCATCAAACATGATGAACGAACGAAACTGTATCTTAGATTCTTTGGGAGTATCTTTGCGCAATTAAAATATCCACTGAATTAGTCTATCAAATTATTCAATCTTAATCGTGTTATCACAGAAACAAAATATTATCCTGCATCGAATAATGGCGAATCGTGTGAAAAGTTATTCGGAAATTATTAGATGGCATGATGGAAATGTTCATTACACCTAATATAAGAATTAAGAGAGAAATGTCTTCAGTTAAGGAACATATTTAAGGAACAAAATTAATAAAGTAACTTACGTGAAGCGTACAGAAGGAGGATGCCCATAAGAAAAGGTATTCCGGACCTTAAAGGAATAGGTTTAAACAGTGACAAAGCAAGGAATTTTTAAGGAAGTGAGTTCTTAAAGGTTTTTGTTGTTTTTTGTTAATTTAAATCCAAAAATTAAATGACATTTTAAAAGTACAATTTCACCAAAGGAGAGGATTAAACACTCACCCCCATTTGGGCTGTTAAATTCAGGTAATGACACTCAGAAAACCGAATCGTATTCAATAGTCAAAACTTCTTGCAATGGGCCATACCCCCAAAGGATCCTAAGGAACCATTTTCTAGGTTTTGTCGCTCTTCCACTCTTGTGAAGACCATGAAATTTGGAAGTATGAACGATGTACGACGACTTTTCCTGGACGATTAAAGATGATATGGAGAATTAAAAAATTTAGGAAGACTGATGACAAACAAATTAAGCCTTAACTGGCATAGTGGTTAGGCAGCTAGCGACTGTTCCAGCAAGGCAAACTTTGTGTGTTGTGTTAGCTCTAACTGAGGCAGTGGTCAGCAGTGACTTCGGTCTTAGTAGGGCATGTCCTTGTATGAGAAGGCCTGTAAAAGCTAGGAGTAGCTTCTAGGATTCTTCTCTGTTCTATATGTCAAATATATGTCAATAATCAAGTAACCTACTTCAAAAGGGCTATTCGGAGCATAGTACAAGATTGCATAAATTGAAAGTCTAAAAAATAAATATAAATGCATAGATGAAATCTTTTTAAAATGCAGGATAAATTAATTTAAATCTCTGAGGACAATAAAATATGTAGGATTAATTCGGAATGCACTTTGTATATATTGGTGTAACAATCCAGAACGATTCTGAATGCGAAATCTTATGTTTTGAAAAATAATATTCTATTCCGCACTTTATATTTATGCAAGTTCAAATAAGTTTCTTTGTGCATCAAAATATCTAAATTTAAATTTTAAACTTACTCTTTTTACGGCCAAACTAATCTTTATAAGTGTGAGAGCTTTAAAGAATTGTAGTGTCTGTCTTGTGAGTTCAAAGAGGCGTAGCTGAAATTCTATTAAAATGAAAATCCCTCAACCCCAAAAAAGACATACTAAAAAATTATAAAATATCATTTAAAATTTCGTAATTAATCATCACAATTTAAGCCTTTATTCATGGAATACAAGTGCAGCAATATTATAATAGAATTTGCCAAAATGAAAGCATTATGCAGCTTAGATTACATTTAATGAGAAATTATATTTATTTCTACATTTAATAAAGTATCGAGTACGTTATTGAATAAAAGATTTTTATGTAGCTTATCAAAATTTTAAACGTGAACGAATTAAGCGGAAACTTTATTTTATCAACGCCCAGTAATATCAAAAATTTTCATTCAATATTTAATATAAATTAAATCATTGTGGAACATTAGGTAATGCGTGTAAATTCCTTCTCAAATGGAACTCCATTTACCACACATGAATTATTCCGGCATCACTTCAAAGGAGAATTGAAACCGCTTTAATTAAAATCCTTTCTGCCAACATCAATAATGCACTGCGGACGTGTACGCAGTTTGAGTTCGCGATCATTTCATTCTCTCCGTGATCGTCTGTTTGCAGAACATTCTCTACTAGGAGCGCAACTGCACACAGGTAATAAGACTGAAGCAGTCATCACTGCCCACCTCAGCTCAAAGCATTGCATTGCCTAACAGTTTCACATAGAAATAATGCTTAGGCGATAACGTCTCAACCAAGGTTTGCCGATAAGGGAGTAGCAAATTACTAGTGATTTTTCTCCAATTCTTGTTAACCAACAAGTCACTAATTAACTCTATCTAAGTGAGTTTTTCCCATAAATTTTGTTTCATGACCTTGTAGACAGCGGCAGTGCGTTGTCTCACTTCTGTAGATTGGGGACCCATCACCTGGCTATGATTAGGGTGTCTTAGTTCTGTAGAATAGGGTTCCATCGCCTGGCTGTGATTAGCCTGTCTCAGTTCTGTAGAATAGGGTCCCAACGCCTGGCTTTGATTAGGCTGTCTCAGTTCTGTAGAAAGGGGTCCCATCGCCTGGCTTTGATTAGGCTGTATGAGTTCTGTAGAATAGGGTCCCATCGCCTGGCTTTGATTAGAATGTCTCAGTTCCGTAGAATGGGGTCCCATCGCCTGGCTATGATTAGGCTGTCTCAGTTCTGTAGATTGGGGTCCCATCGCCTGGCTATGATTAGGCTGTCTCAGTTCTGTAGATTGGGGTCCCATCGCCTGGCTATGATTAGAATGTCTCAGTTCTGTAGATTGGGGTCCCATCGCCTGGCTATGATTAGAATGTCTCAGGTCTGTAGAAAGGGGTCCCATCGCCTGGCTATGATTAGAATGTCTCAGTTCCGTAGAATGGGGTCCCATCGCCTGGCTATGATAAGAATGTCTTAGTTCTGTAGAATGGGGTCCCATCGCCTGGCTATGATTAGGCTGTCTCAGTTCTGTAGAATGAGGTCCCATCGCCTGGCTATGATTAGGCTGTCGCGGTTTTGTAGAAAGGGGTCCCATCGTCTGGCTATGATTAGGCTGTCTTGGTTTTGTAGAAAGGGGTCCCATCGTCTGGCTATGATTAGGCTGTCTCAGTTCTGTAGAATGGGGTCCCATCGCCTGTCTATGATTAGGCAGTCGCGGTTCGGTAGAACGGGGTCCCATCGCCTGGCTGTGATTAGCCTGTCTCAGTTCTGTAGAATGGGGTCCCATCGCCTGGCTATGATTAGGCTGTCTCAGTTCCGCAGAATGGGGTCCCATCGCCTGGCTGTGATAAGAATGTCTTAGTTCTGTAGAATGGGGTCCCATCGCCTGGCTATGATTAGGCTGTCTCAGTTCTGTAGAATGAGGTCCAATCGCCTGGCTTTGATTAGGCTGTCTCAGTTCTATAGAACAGGGTCCCATCGCCTGGCTATGATTAGGCTGTCGCGGTTTTGTAGAAGGGGTCCCATCGTCTGGCTATGATTAGGCTGTCTCAGTTCTGTAGAACGGTTCCCATCGCCTGGCTATGATTAGGCTGTCTCAGTTATGTAGAATAGTGTCCCATCGCTTGATTATGAATAGCTGTCTCGGTTCATCGCCTGGCTTTGAATTGGCTGTCTCAGTTCTGTAGAATGGGGTCCCATCGCCTGGCTATGATAAGAATGTCTCAGGTCTGTAGAAAGGGGTCCCATCGCCTGGCTATGATTAGAATGTCTCAGTTCCGTAGAATGGGGTCCCATCGCCTGGCTATGATAAGAATGTCTCAGTTCCGTAGAATGGGGTCCCATCGCCTGGCTATGATAAGAATGTCTCAGTTCTGTAGATTGGGGTCCCATCGTCTGGCTATGATTAGGCTGTCTCAGTTCTGTAGAATGGGGTCCCATCGCCTGGCTAGGATTAGGCTGTCTCAGTTCTGTAGAACGGTTCCCATCGCCTGGCTATGATTAGGCTGTCTCAGTTATGTAGAATAGTGTCCCATCGCTTGATTATGAATAGCTGTCTCGGTTCTGTAGAATGGGGACCCATCGCCTGGCTTTGAATTGGCTGTCTCAGTTCTGTAGAAAGGGGTCCCATCGCCTGGCTATGATTAGAATGTCTCAGTTCCGTAGAATGGGGTCCCATCGCCTGGCTATGATTAGGCTGTCTCAGTTCTGTAGAATAGGGTCCCATCGCCTGGCTTTGATTAAGCTGTCTAAGTTCTGTAGAACAGGGTCCCATCGCCTGGCTATGATTAGGCTGTCGCGGTTTTGTAGAATGGGGTCCCATCGCCTGACTATGATTAGGCTGTCTCAGTTCTGTAGAATAGGGTCCCATCGCCTGGCTTTGATTAAGCTGTCTAAGTTCTGTAGAACAGGGTCCCATCGCCTGGCTATGATTAGGCTGTCGCGGTTTTGTAGAATGGGGTCCCATCGCCTGGTTATGATTAGGCAGCCTCAGTTCTGTAGATTGGGGCCCCATCGCCTGACTATCGAATATTTACCGACGGCAAAACATTTGGATCCTTGCGCTAGATATTCGTTTCTTTCGCCTTTCTCATGTTTCCATTCATAAATATTTTTCAATAACACTGATGGACTTAATTATTCATATTATACACAATGGGAAAGTAGCAACCCAATTTTTTCTTACTTGTTTTGAAACTGTATATATGTATACAATATGTTGTATTATTATGAAATAGAAACAAATTCCACTGGTACTTAAATTCAAAGGACTATATCTCGAAAAGTAGAAATACATAAGAGAATATCAAGGGATATGGGATACTTATAAAATTTGCAATGCAGAAGGAGATTCTTGTGCTTTTAATAAATAACACCACAATCACTAAAAGAGGGTGGCTGCGGTCGTCGGCCATTCCAGCCAGGCTTGCATTGACTTGAATAGCAATATAATTCCATCATATCACAAACACGACATAGAGATAAATGTGTATAGTAGAGAGCAATAGTGAGGATTGTTCTTAAAGGTATCACAAAATATCCTGTCAAGAGTCGAGAAGTAATTTTAAGAGTCAGAGGAGTTATTTATTGAACAGGGCAATATCGTCCCCGATCCACAACGGCGCCGGGTAACCATTATCAGTCTTCAACAGCAAGACAACAAAAGTAAATGGCATGCAGATAACTGTCTCACGAGCTGTCAGCTGCCACTAAGAGACAATATCAAGATCCACTGTGCACAGGAAACTGTATGAACGAGGTCTATATTCACGAAGACCAACGATTTGTGTCCTTTTCTTCCCTTTCAACGAAAGAATTTATTTAACGTGATGCAGGCAACAACTTTGGAGCACAGACCAATGGGGATATTTGCTCTTTACATAAGTAATGACTTAATTTGAACACCGATTCTCAACTCCTGTTCATCTACAGATATCAAAAGAATCACCACAAGCTCATCAGAGAAGGGATCATCTTGATGACTAGTCGCAAAGAGCTTCACATCTTTCAGGGAGGGACTCTGACTGCTCAGCGATTTAGAGTCGAAATTCTTACGGTTTTGCGGAGCTCTTCCAGGGTGCTCTCGGTCCTGATTTCATCATTATGGACGTAATGCAGTGTCTCCAAAAAGCACACTTGGTCGACAGTTTCCTGAAAGTGAAGATACTCATAAGATGGAGTGACCAGCCACTCCGCTTAATCCAACTGAGAGTTGGAGAGGTGAATTCAGGTATACCAGTCCCCTCTCCGAAGTTTTCCTTTGCTCGGATCTGCTCTTGTGGAGGAGTGGGCTTTATTATCACAAAACTCACCTTTTTTAGGGTATGATAACCCATTGTATTGCTGTCAGGGGGATCATACTCCTTATTAACCTCTACTTCTTCTAATTCCAGCACCTATATTATGTGGAATTTATGGCTCATCTGCAGCACTACTACACGATTTCGTCATTATCCACTTACTGTTTCTCAATCATTTTACAACACCTTCCCATACAATAATTCGTTATATATTTGCTGAACACCATTTTGGGTCCTGTACACTTTGGTCCATTAGCCTGTAATTTTCAACATAAAATATGTATATAGAAACAATTGTGAGTGATTGGCGATTGACTGACAGGGGATCACGCTAATTATACTATGATTCAGAAACGGTAGACTTCGTAAGATTTGCACCTGGAGGCAATTCCGATCATAGATCTGGGGAATAATCCGCAACTTGCCCTCCGACGCGTCCTTCAGAGTCAAATAGGGGTCACGTAGATGTCACACCATGCAGTGGTAGAAAATTGGAGTCTGGAATTATTTAACATACTTTATGCAACATTTATAGATGACGGAAATCTTGCGTAATTTCGGATCCAGAGAGTTCTTCGAGATCCAAGATTACATATTCGATCTAGCAATAAAGCCCAGGTAGGTCGGTAGCGCGCCAGGCTCGTAATCTGTAGTTCCCAGGTTCGAGTCTCAGCTGGGTCAGCGTTGCGATTTATCTACGCAAAATTCCCCACCCTGCCTACGGTCAGTAGGGGACACCGATGGGCTTGCAAAGGCTGCCGTCCGTCGGATGGGACGTAAAGCCGTGGTCCCGTGTGCGGGAGAACTATACTCTGTGCACGTTAAAGAACACGCTGGGTGGCCTTGACGGGAGTCTACCATCTGTCTCCCAACATCTGTTCCAGTGGGTCTGAACAGTTTTTTTTTAGAAATTAGTGATCTGGCAACCTTCGTGCCACGTGACACGAAGGTGCCCCATTCGACCGTCCACAATATCGTCCGAGACAATCCTCGCTTATAGCGCAGGCATATATCCTGTGCCCATAAGTTGCTGCATCGCCACGTATTGAAACTGCGTAGCATTGCCGCAAGTTGTATGAGAATTTCCTGGAGAGCTACAAATGGAAATGGCGGCCGGATTTCACGAGGGGGTACGTCTACCTAGACAAAACAGTATTACCAGCCAAACAGCTTATCACAAATAGAACAGAGAATGTTACGAAAATTTTCCCAAAAGTTTCATGACCATTGCTGAATATTGCTCTAACGGAAAGTTGATAATCTGTACAGTGGAAAAGAACGCCAAAGTGAACTTCCTCTAGTATTTGACAAAAATCCTGGAGCTAATATACGGGACGAATTGCCTGCCTTGTGCAGTTGTATGGTAGGAACGTCAACATCGTATGATTTCATCAACACAAATCCTCGAGTCATATCTCAGCGTCTACGAGCACATATCTTGAAAAACGCGGAATCCGCGTTATAACCATTCTAGGTTGGTTGGTTGGTTGGTTTACCTCTGAGCGGCACTGTTTTGCACACCATGGGCTAAATGGTCAGGTCACACGGACCCCGAAGGCTCAGAGAAGGTTGGGGGAAGGGACCCACTGGAACAGCTGTTGGGAGACAGATGGTAGCCTCCCGTTAAAATGGGGCGGGGGTGGCTCAGTCGGTAGCGCGCCAGGCTCGTAATCTGTAGTTCCCAGGTTCGAGTCCCAGCTGGGACAGCGTTGAGATTTATCTCTGAAAAATTCCCCGCCCTGCCCACGGTCAGTAGGGGACACCGATGGGCTTGGAAAGGCCGCCGTCCGTCGGATGGGACGTTAAGCCGTGGCCCCGTGTGCGGGAGAGCCATACCCTGTGCACGTTAAAGAACACGCTGGATGGCCTTGACGGGAGACTACCATCTGTCTCCCAACAGCTGTTGCAGTGGGTCCCCTCCCCCAACCTTCTCTGAGCCTTCGGGGTCCTTGTGACCTGGCCATTTAGCCCACGGTGTGCAAAAAAGTGCCGCTCAGAGGTAAAACAACCCAACCCAGCCTCCCGTCAAGGCCATCCAGAGTGTTTTTTAACGTGCACAGGGTATGGCTCTCCCGCACACGGGGCCACGGCTTAACGTCCCATCCGACGGACGGCGGCCTTTCCAAGTATATCGGTGTCCCCTACTGACCGTGGGCAGTGGGGGGGGGGGGAATTTGCGGAGATAAATCTCAACGCTGACCTAGCTGGGACTCGAACCTAGGAACTACAGATTACGAGCCTGGCGCGCTACCGACTGAGCCACCCCCGCCCCCAACCATTCTAGGACATTCCTGTGACGTCTTCGAATGCTTCGGCCATGAACGTTTGCACATTTAGACTCTTGAAACGGGCTCTGGATAAACGTCGATCGCGGACTGTTGATGGATTAAGAAAAGCTTATAAAGAGGAATGGGACCGATTGGATATGATAGTGCTTCGCAGAAGCCTACTGCAGTAAAAGGTACTCTGTAAGTCAGTTGTTGCACAACAGGGACACCAGATCAATCATGATCAATGGTGGAATAATGGGCCTCTGAAAACAGCGCCATTTAGTGTAATCATCTTCGGTATTGTTGCTCTTTATTTCAATGGTATTTTCAACCGAAATACGGTCATTATTAAGATTCAGCAAAGTCGATATCCGGGACAAAAAATAGTCTCACATGAATCTCTTGTAATCAAAGTACTCTTATATTTTTATTACCTGGTTGTCAAGGTAACCACAACACTACAAAATCTTTAAAATCAAAGTGTTTACGAAAATTAATCAAATTTACCTCTGTTGATTGCGATGATCCATTAGCATTTGTTATCATCATTATTCACGTTTCGATTTATCAATTTCAAATATTTGCTATATTACTTTTCTGTCCAAGTTCTTGATATTGGAAATGCTTCTATATTTACTTCGAAATAACAGGAAAGGAAAATCTGTTTTGGGGACATACTCAACACCCTTCCTACCAATTGTCTGTACAGGTTCAGAGGCGAGTATAATTCTATCTTGACATGATTCAATGGAACTTCCATTAGCGACAGTCGTAAGAGGCTTTTCGTGTCAACAATCCAGCAAGTGTGCGAAAAAGCCACCAATTCGTAATGATTTTATCTTTTCTTCTTCGTCAGGATTTGGTGCTCAAGTAAAAAGGATGTAAATACGATATCGGGAAATAAAACCAGACGAACCAATTAATAAAATTAAAGTATCGGGCATCGAAGTGCATGTTTTTTTATTAACCAGGTGACGGAGCTAGTGTTGCGCGAGAGCTATTTTAATGGGATTTCTTTCTCATTGTATTCGAGCTCGATTCCGTGCAGACTTCCAGACACAATTACAGGAGAGACTTGTTGCACGAGACTCGCTGAGCAGCAGCTGACTGTGGTCTGGCACGAGGCCAACACTGTGCGCCGATTCGCGGCGAGACCGCGCGGGTCTTGGGAGTTGTCAGAAGGGATTGGCGAAGGGCTGGAGAACAGATGACGTTACATGTTCCACTTCGCGTCTGCAGCCTCGCTGTCATCAGCAAAGAATTGAATTTGAAAAGATACTTCACCTGGACTAGCTCTTTTGGCAAAGCTGCCGTCTTCTTGACAACAACTATGTGTTAAATTCTACATTCCGTATTCGGAAAATGCACATGCGGAACTTTACGCCGTAAAATAGAATCAATATTAATTTCGTATTCTCCCTTTTGGAATGTAAGACTCGAGAGTTAAGAAACAAAAAGCATTCGAGTATTGGACACTGGATTTTTGTAAAAACGATTATTTTTAGCAAAATTTGCTCCGATTCTGATCGATTTTCTAATAAAACTAAAAAATGTAAATTGATTTTGATATACATAAAATGGAAAAAATAATTGTTAATTAAATCACCTTCTTAATTATTAATTATTTATTAATAACTAATAAATTGATTTATTAATAATTAATTTTTTCATTTGTTAATTTATTAATTAATTATTTTTTTCTTAACTATTAATTATTTATTAATATCTAATAAATTAATTTATTAATAATTAATTTATTAGTTTGTTAATTTATTAATTATTTATTATTTTTATCAATTTATTAAATAATCACAAAATAAAAGTAAATGGAAAACAAAATTTTACAATTCCAAATTCAGAAGGAATTTTTCTCTGCTTCTTTTTTCTGCATTGGATAAAAAGTACGGATTGTTATTTTATGTGACTGATATTCAAATTCTGAATAAATATCCATTTTACAGCTATCAGTTTCTTGCAATCTGCAGACGTATTTTCCCCTCCAACTCTAATTACGTTTAACGGTTATTCTAGTTTCCATTGACTATATCTCGCCTTGAGAGACAGTCTTAAGGTAAAGGTTTATATTAATGGTGCACCACCATGTGTACGCCTGGTGCGAAAACGGAAGGATCGTCATAAAATCTGAGATATCCATTTTACTTTTCAATTTCCAGATGTCAAAGTCTTTTCTATTGGGGGGCGGGGGTGGCTCAGTCGGTAGCGCGCCAGGCTCGTAATCTGTAGTTTCCAGGTTCGAGTCCCAGCTGGGTCAGCGTTGAGATTTATCTCCGAAAAATTTCCCCGCCCTGCCCACGGTCAGTAGGGGACACTGATGGGCTTGGAAAGGCCGCCGTCCGTCGGATGGGACGTTAAGCCGTGGCCCCGTGTGCGGGAGAGCCATACCCTGTGCACGTTAAAAAACACTCTGGATGGCCTTGACGGGAGGCTACCATCTATCTCCCAACAGCTGTTCCAGTGGGTCCCCTGCCCCAACCTTCTCTGAGCCTTCAGGTCCATGTGACCTGGCCATTTAGCCCATGGTGTGCAAAAAAGTGCCGCTCAGAGGTAAAACAATCCAATCCAATGCAATCTTTTCTATTGGAAAGCAGAGAGCCCATTCTTCGACAGCAACACATAGAGGAAAGAGTGACATTAGTACCAATTCGCATAATGAGACAAATATATCATTTTAAGACCGTATTAATCTTCCAAGGTCTTAAATAATCGGTTTTCGGTAAATCATTATTAGACTAGAAATGATATCTCATTGTGGGACAAAGTTTTTAGTGTATTACTACTTATTACTAGTTAAATCCACGCCAAAAAATGGCGCATAACATATGTTCATTGATAACTCTTACTTCATTCACAGCTTTCCACCGTACTACTCACAACGTACTACTACATTCACAAGTTTGTCGACGGCAGCGCCTTCAGAAATTTCGGGCATTTTTTCGTGCGGAATTCTCTGCTTCCCTACACGTGATGCTTCGGGGAATCACTCCTGACCCACGGTAACTAGGAACCCTATCCGTTAACACAACAGGGCTAGAACTAAGTAAGACCACCCCCACCGAATTTGGGACCGATCGCTCAAGTACCAGCGCAACCATAGGGGAACCGACAATTTCTCCCACCGATGACGTCAGAAATGCCAGGAGTTTTCGTTCATTCGCCTCGAATTACAGCTATTATATAATATGACAAGTAAGGGAATCTTTTGACGATATATTTAACCTCAATGATGTTTAAACAGTTAACTCATTACATTTCAATGAACTTCATAAAGCCTTAAGTTCTTCACTGAAGAAAATGAATCAAATTTTGATTCATCACCTGCTTAAGTTGCATCCCAAACAGACACTGTCATCTTTAGAATATCAAGTTATGCAGCAAACACTGAATTGATATTAGTCATAACTACAAGGATGAGTTTTTCGTGGTTAATATTTCTTCTTAGCTACAACATACCTATTTTTCTCATTTTGAATTCCCAGGAGAATGAGGCAAGCTTATCCGGAAAATGCAGTTTTGCAATACATATCGTTAATGAATCAGGTCCTAAAAGCAAAACTATTCTGCAATATAATAAATGCAATATAATGTAATATATATATATAAATAATAATGCAATATAATATAATTCAATGCTAATGAGAGAAGCATTTCTGCTGTGTTACTTCAGTGGAATTCATTTCTGCTTAAGTTTGGACTGCTTTGGAAATTATACAGTGGGAAATTCCATTGCAACAATGATCACAGAGTTGTGCCAGATGCGTTGGCGCTAATATGCCCACTGCCAAGAAATGAAAAAGCGAATAGCAAAAACAAACTGCATGTAGGAAGGATTTCACTCTTATTGGCCCGCGATTTTGGGAAATAATTTAAGGTTCATAATCCTCATACCCCCCCCCCCCCCCCCTCACACACACACACACACTCAAACGCTTTTGCCTCTGCCGTATTCATTCTTTTAGAAATTCTGAATAATACCACAAACAACGGATTCACCGCTTCGAGTGCCTCTCCTCCCATTCTAGATGCACTCCACTTATCACGATGAATAAATCACGTTTTCATTTTTAAAAGAATTAAATGTTTAAATAAATGAAATGATTTTCCTTACTGAAAACATTTGCTTTATTTAATAGGTTAAGCCTTTACTAAAGCTATTGAATCAACTACAAACTTCCACTCTGTGAGCATGATGACCGTAACTTCGAGTATATGTTTATCTTGGTAATGTCCTGTGTGGCTACATCATTGATGATATTATCCTATACATATATATAATATAGACACA
Source organism: Ryuthela nishihirai (assembly GCA_038380435.1). Taxonomy (NCBI): domain Eukaryota; kingdom Metazoa; phylum Arthropoda; class Arachnida; order Araneae; family Heptathelidae; genus Ryuthela; species Ryuthela nishihirai. The sequence continues at coordinate 14,335,027 of JAWZYU010000001.1, read as the reverse complement.
CAGGGTCGGATCTACGGGGGTTTTCAAGGGGACCGTGCACCCCCCCCCCTCTCCTTTGAGAATGCTAGTAAGGGTAACACAAGCAAAAAATTTTTCAACATGTATATTTAGCGTTTCTTTCAAGAAATTGTTAAAGACCCTAAAACAGAGAAAGAAATGCTACACTGTATGGAAATCCAAGAATCTCTCCCGCCGCTCTTTATTTTTCTAGCTCCGGGCCTATATATATTTATATATATATTATGTTTATATGAGGCATCTAATAACTTCCTACAGTGTGTGCGATTTTAAATGTATCTTCTTCACACCAACGAATGATCCAAACGAGACATTTGAATAAGTTGATATTTTCTTGGCAAAAATATGTAGCTATTAGCATAAAAGGTTCCAACTGGAGTAGAAGTAAAATATAAATTTAATAAGTGCATTATTCATACTGAATAATATATGTGATGTACGAAAAACGTATTTGTATAAAACGCTGAAGTTACAAATTTATGTCTTGTATTCGGTTAGCAATGAGCCATTCGTAGCTTATTTCATATCAGTGATTACAAAGAAATTAATGAACTCGTGAGTAAGTTGCGGGTCGGATGTGTTCCTATTTGGCATCATTGGCAGGCATAGCAGACCCCACACAACCGTAGGTAACATTCGGCGAACTGTACCTCTTGCCGTGGAAGTTCCCATGGTTGTTCCCATGGAACTTCCATGGCTGATGCAGAAATATGGGCTCAACCTTTACCGCCCTTTACCGCATGCCACCGTCGGGTTCGGCTGTACTGATATCGGATTAATGCTAGGTGTAATGTAAAATGCCAATATTTTGTCTTCTGCGACGGGCTGTGGGCAGATCCAGCAATATCGCCAGCAATGTGTCCCCTTTTGGGGAGCCACCAGTTACGACAACATGTCATCTCTGATATCTGTAATCAGTAATGTTAATCCCCCGCGATACGTCGACGGCTTCCTGGACCAGTCGCCTACTATTTCTGTCATAAATCCCGAATGTCATCTTTCAACAAGATAACGCCCGCCCACATACTGATACCATCTCCAGGACATGACTATTTTGCTCCCATCCATGTCCCCAGACCTGTCGCCCATCGAGTATGCTTGGGACATGACTGGTCTCTTGCAAGCCCTCCCTCAACCTGTCCAAAATTCAACTGCGCTATGCCACGTACAGTCGCTCAAAAAAGTATCCGAACACTATGATTGATTACTAAATTCAGAAAAAATATCTGCCAACGTTTTTTTTAGAAATTAGTGATCTGGCAACCTTCGATTCACGTGACACGAAGGTTGCCAGATCACTAATTTCTAAAAAAATCGTTGCCAGATATTTTTTCTGAATTTTGTAATCAATCATAGTGTTCGGATACTTTTTTGAGCGACTGTACATGTGACGTGGTGGGACATCTCTCAGGACACCGTCAGTAATCTCTATTCTGCGATGTGTCGCTTAATGTATTGCGAACCACAGCCATTTCATTACGTATTAAACAACGTACATTTCACTCTACACTATTCGCTTAATTCATTACAATGCACTGTACACGAAATCGTGTCATACTCATCTGATCATCTTTGTCTGAGTTTCAGAAAATTTCGTCAATTTCTTCTGGGTGAAACAGTTTCAATATCGAGCAATGTGTGATCTGTTGGAATTGTTAAAAGTTTAAAGTGTTGGAAGTGTGTGTGATCTGTTGGCATAGTCCATTACCTGTTGAACATTCTTCTCCTATCTAAATTTAAATCAGCTCTCTAAAGAGATTAAGAAATGAGATAACTAATAGAAAATAATTATTTACACTAAGGCTATATTCTCTTTCCTTACAGTCTCCTCGTACTTATGATTCTGAAACAGTAAATTTCAGTCTCAAGCAGAGTTTCTATAAATATTTCATAGAATTTCATTGCTAAATTGCACTTATGTTCACTTGCATCTGTTATTATGTTCGGAATGTGTAGTATTTTTAGTTTCGCGGGGTTGTTACTATTTGAATATCTAACATTTTTCCGTTGCATATATTGTTTTGTTATTATTACGTTATGCATAAGCATTTATTTACAGTTTGCATCTATCTTATAGTAAGGTTGGCACCTGCATTTTTAACTTTTTTTTTCCTTTTTTCATTCGTACGTGCATTTTGTTTCAGTTTTTCATCTGTTATGTTTAGGGTTAACTATTACCGATTGATTTTTTATATCAGACATTGAATGATTTTTGTTTGTTCTTGCATATTTGCCATGTTCATATTTTACATTATACGTCACCTGAGCAATGTCAGCTTGTTTTTTACGTCATGTATTCGACTATTCTGCGATAAAACTTCAGCCAATAAATAGAAGTCTCAACGAATCAGTGACAGGCTGAATTCATTGCAGATTTCCAAGCTGACTATCAGCTATCTTGTTAGCGATCAAATATCATTGAGGATTCAAAAAGGTGACGCAACTGTGAAGTCCCTCCGCTGCTATTAATGACCCTGTTAATGCTATAATGTTCCAGTTTGAATAGAGGAAGTACAATTTAGAGAATTCTCCGTTGTAAATTACGAGATGCGTCGGGTATACGTGGCCACCGATTACAGCTGCGTCCGTGCCAAGTGGTGGCGACGCTGAAAATTGTTAATACCTGGCTTAGTGTTTGGTCCCGTTGCCATGGTGTTTCCTGCAATTCGGCACACCGCAGATGTAAAAATAGAGCGGCCTTGAGCTCTATGCAAAGGCATAGGATGAAGAGGATGTGCCTCGTCGTTGTACGACGACTGGGTCACTTCCTCGTCCCTTTAAATGCCTTAAAGATGAGTGAGGTGATGAGATTTAAAAATAACAATCCATTGCGCTTCGCGGAAGAGTCTCTAAATGATACGAAAGAAGAATGATGGATGAAAAGGGATCACTTTCATCAGCCCATCGGTGTCGAAGGGAATCCTACCTCTCCACAAAGAGCATTATCCAATTTATTTCCAATAAATTAATTTTTTTCTTGCGAAATATATATTTAAGGATCACATTGAGAGGAGTGAACTCTCTTACATTACTCGGCAGATCCCCAGGAGTTTACGAATTAGTAATAACTATAATTCTATTCATATAAATTTCATTTAAATTATCTATTATTTCTGAAACTTATATTTTCTTTTATTGGTTAACCTTCACCCTTTGGATTGCGTGTTTCTTATTGAGTTCTTCATATTTTTGAAAGTTTATCGATCTGGTCTTTTATTGAGTGCATAGAATATTTTAAGCGATGTTTACCAAATTGCATAGCTATGAAATTATTGACCGTGGTAAAAATATGGTGTGCTGATGATAGTCAACGCGCAACCTCTCCACACAGTTCTGTAATAATGTATTTTGGAATTTATTACACAAGAATAAATAAGTGACTCAGATATTCGCAGAATAGACATTGGATCTGTCACGGACTCATGAGTAACTGATTTTCTGCTATATCTGGTTCCCTAATGAATAGTTATTAAGTGAGTAGTTCAGTCTCCTATATGATTTCTTTTCATAAATATGATAATATAGAATCAGTTGCTATTGTATGCTGACCACCCCACTCTGGAATGAAAATGAACTGCGCAAAAGGAATAAAAGCCTATGTACAGTGACTCAAAAAAGTATCCGAGCACTATGGTTGATTACATAATTCAGAAAAAATATCTGGCAACGATTTTTTTTAGAAATTAGTGATCTGGCAACCTTCATGTCACGTGACACGAAGGTTGCCAGATCACTAATTTCTAAAAACATCGTTGCCAGATATTTTTTCTGAATTCTGTAATCAACCATAGTGTTAGGATACTTTTTTGAGCGACTGTAGGTGGTCATATTATTTTGATACTAGATCGTGTGGGCTCACTCACGGAAATATTGAGCGTGTGCAGTTACCGTTCACAGCAAACTGGAGCGTGTGCAGTAACTGCACACGCTCCAGTTTGCTGTGAACGGTAACTGGAGCGTGTACAATTGCTGTACACGCTCCAGATATTTTTTTCTGAATTCTGTAATCACGTGACACGAAGGTTGCCAGATCATTAATTTCTAAAAAGAATCGTTGCCAGATATTTTTTCTGAATTCTGTAGTCAACCATAGTGTTCGGATACTTTTTTGAGCGACTGTACTCCGATAATGACAGAATGCAGTAGTGATTAATTTTCAAAACGCGTGAATTAAATTGTGAAAGATTAGGTTCAAAAGCGCCACAAACAATATTTAAAAAGTTAAATTTATCAGAATTTCAAAGAGGAATGATCGTTGATGCTAGGTGTGTGGATACTCCAATCTCGGAAACTGAACGTCTCGTTGGTTGTTCAGAGCAGATGTTGTAGAAGTGTATAGGAACTGGATCACTGAATAAAAGCAACCAATCAGCATAATAATTGTGGTAGAGAATACATGTTCAGCATCCGAGGTGCTGGGCATAATCTGCGTTCCCAGGTTCGAGTCCCATCTGGGCCATCTTTGAGATTTATCTCTGTTAAATCCCCCCCCCCCTGCCGTTGGTCTGTAAGGGACACCGATGGGTTTGGAAAGGCCTCCATCAGTCGGATGAGAGGTAAAGCCGTGGTCCCTTGTGCTGGAGAGAACTGTGCACGTTAAAGAACACGTTCTACGGTCTCGTCAGCAGGTTACCCTCTGTCTCCTAATACCTGTCCAGTGATTTCCTTCCCCCATATATTACCCCATATTTCTATAGCTCACCGATGGATGAGCATCTCCTACTCGCCATAGGGTAGTCGGGGATGAGATGCATCTATATGGTGTAGCCTTGCCCCTGACAAGTAGATAGTACACGGCATTCCATATCTGGTAGTGTCTTACGACGGAATCGGGGTTTGTCGTGGTTGCTGCATTGTGCAGCAACAAAGAAACTAATAAGCCCACGGGAGCCCTGCACATTATAAAGTAGATGGTCACAACTCAATATCCACCGAGTGTACACAAAATGACTATATACTTCCATTCATATAAAAAGAAGAAAATTGCACGCTTTCCCTATAGCTATATGATTGCAAAATGAAGAAGGAAGTATTGTGAACCCTCGATTATCTATTTCGGCGTTAACCGTACATCGAACCCAGGAACATCAAAAACAAAAAAAAAACACATAAAACTCGTTAAGGGATAAGTTTAAAATAATTTAATAAATCCCATCACGTTATGTACGCCATGAATAATTTTATAAACGTTACGCAGAACGTGGAAAGTTTAATAATCTCTCGAGAATATGAAATGTTCGTTTTTAAAAGAGAAAAAAGAATTGGGAGGCTACTTCCTCAGAGGAGAGGGGAGGCAAGCAACAGCTGTCAGTGTTATCCTCTTCTCCCCATAACACTCTATCACTTAAATATAGTGAAATGTGTAGCATAAATAGATTATCTAAAAGATTAGATCAAATCTTTGTCGTTTTCTAACTGGTATCCTATAAGACGGAAAGAAATTAATGGAAGTTCGAAAATTTCTGAATTCATTTTTCATGGCACCGTCGTTTTGCACCATCATCATCATCCTAGAATTCCTTTCCCGTTACCTCTTGTAATCGAAAGTTCGCTGGAATGCCGTAAAGATTCGCTTTATGTGGGGTCGACAGCAGCTAAAGACATTACATATTCTCGTAACCAGTTCAACATGCAAAATTAAAACTGCACAAACTTGGCATTTGATTAACTGAACTTTTTTTGCATTAGACTTAGTAGTTTATAAGTGAATTATTTAATAGAAAATAAAAACTGAGCTATTTTTGGACTACCAGATATTCATGCTATTGGCGTTAGCACAATGACGAAGTTTTTAATATTGATGCCTACTTATTTAATGCCCGACAGGTCATTAAGATTCTTCAAAATCTCAAGACAATCTTGCAGCAAGTCTTAGTGCCGAAAAAAGGTCTATTACGGAAGAAATCTCAATGTGACGCCTGTCAGCGTATTGAACAACCCATTATTTTTCTAGCATATAATAAGCGATTAATAACGCATATCAAGAGATTCAAAATTTAACTTCTACTGAAGTTTTACTATATTAAATAGTATGTATTTACAGCTATGATTAAATATTACAGTTTCGACTTTATTTTCAGCTGCGTTTTAGTCAAAATCTTTTCGATAAGACAGTAATGACAGCGAGAGTTCCACTTGTCACAAATTTCGGAACTTTGAAATAAATCATTAATTCAATTATTTCAAACATTTGGCTATTTCATTACTCTTGGTGAAACGCTCGATATATGTACATCATTTTTGGTTGATGCCGAAAAAGAAAAATGGAAGGGGTGAAACAAAACGTCAGTTTTAGAAAATAAATCTGAAGGAAGTTTTAATATTCTACCTTAAATAGTTTTCATCTAAGAAAAAAAAAAATGTCAACTGCACGGTTTCAAATTGGGAGTTAAAATAAACCTACCTCGACTTCAAAGCGTTAAAAATCCTCAAACTGTAAAAGTTTGATTTAATTGATATATTCCATTTTATTTCATTTTCCAATGTTTTGCCTAGAATTACGTTTACAAGAATTAGAAAATGCGGCTACAAGAAGTAAGGCATATAATTCAATTTTGCTGCTTTTAACCTGTTCGAAAAACGTTTTCAGTAATAATTTGCGCTTCAAACTAATACATCTTGTCTGGCTGTAAGATTAGGAATAAGAGTTAATCTTTGTATTATAAAAATAATCACAGGCGTTTCTCTGATTAAAATGATCCGCAAACTTTAAAACCTCAAAATAAGTTTTTTAATGTTTTCAATTAGTTGGCTATTTATTTAACGTACAGTAGCTCAAAAAAGTATCCGAACACTATGGTTAATTACAGAATTCAGAAAAATATCTGGCAACGATTTTTTTAGAAATTAGTGATCTGGCAACCTTCGTTCACGTGACACGGCAACCTTCGTTCACGTGATCTGGCAACCTTCGTTCACGTGACACGAAGGTTGCCAGATCACTAATTTCTAAAAAAATCGTTGCCAGATATTTTTTCTGAATTCTGTAATTAACCATAGTTTTCGGATATTTATTTGAGCGACTGTATCTTTACTGCATAAAAATGCACTGAAGATACACCTTTTTTAACTTATAGCTCCAAATATACGTATATTCTGAAAATGTGATAAGTTTAGAGATTTTCATTAAAATCTAATCGGAATGCTCTCTAGCGCAGAATGTTGCCATATGTTTACTAATGTGTTAATTATGCATGGAAACCTGGACAAGCATTAATGTTCTTTGGTGTTCATGTAGTATGGTTATTTTTTTTAAAGTGTTTATTTTATACGTTTTTCTTTTCGTGTTATTTTTCCTCAAAATACTTGAAAAACTGATCTTGTAATATGGTATGAAAAATTTATGAGAATAAATGAAGATTACGATTATTATATTATCAAATAATTATCAAATCCCTGTTTCTAAAAGATTTCTGCATAACTGTCACAAATCTAAGTAAATCTTAAGAAATATATTTCCTCCAATTTTTTTTCTTTTTCCATAATTTAGAATTGACGAGTTCATTTCTTTTCCATATAACAAATATTTTTCATTCAACATTAGAGTTAAAAAATTTCTTTTTTATCTAACTGTCACATTTTTATACAGAACTAACGATTGTGTCATCTTTAAATGATTGACTACAACTTGTCACAAATTATGAATTTCAAACTATATTCCCTCACTATTTCAAAATTAATCATCTGTCAATTCGTGGTTAATCAAATCTTTCCTTGTAGATAAACTCATAACGCTTAAAATAAATTATCGCACACCGAATACAGATTAAATAATAAAATTCTTAGTGATGATCAATACTAATTTCACCTTTTGGTAAAACTTCATCAATTTGATTAACTCGTGTACTTCAAATACGCAAAATTTCTCACCTTGTCATGGTGCGTGCTCGGCTAAAGAGGGAGAGCGCGACATGTCTGTCCTCCATCGACGACGTCAAAATGGACATGAGAGCCCAGAGAGAACTTTCTCCACCAGTTGACGCTACACAGCCCCGAAGGTCTCTCTCCATTCGCATTCAGCCATTGTGATAGATCCTACGCAAAGGCAACATACTTCTTGGCCTCCTATCAATGCGTATTTATTAATTGGAAAGTCTGCACTGATTTGCTCGTCACATGGAGAAAAATAATTCATTCATTTTTTACTCGCCGTAATTTCCAACTGGTGGAACGAAGAGCCCTGCTCACTGTCTTTCACTGCCGAAAGGGAGCCTATGCGACAAAGCCCACTTTACGTGTCGGGCAGGTGCAATAAAAGATTATATGGCTGCTACGGCAAGCGATAAAGATATCTCCCGGCTTCGGCTGACGTATGACACTTTGGGTGACACGGTTTTATGTCCACACGTTACAGATGGTGCAAATAACGATTCTGCAGTGCGAAAGTGCGCCCGGAGGAGAATGCGAAAATGCTTCGTCTATCTCTAAAATGACTGGAATGCCTCTCGGAATAGAAACTGAGCAGACGCGCCGAAATCCGCGATCGCAGACATCCGGGTTCTTCACCTTCCAGCTGACGGAGAAGCCCAACCGACCAATCAGATCGTTCGTTTCACGGAGAATGTCAGTGCCCATGATACACACTCCACGAATCGATAGCGGTAGGGGAACGCACGTGGACGTTCAACTCGCCATGTGTTTTCTCTCTCTAGTCTTCCTCCTTCCTCTTAGCATCCGTTCCTCATCGTGCTCCTCATCGATCAGGAGCCTTCAATTTGCATTCCGTTGACAATGGGCGAAATATGTTTCAAAAATCGGCCGCGCTGTTGTCTCGGCAGCTGCGCGTGCGGTCTGCTGCCCTGTGGCTCGCTCTTCTTTCCACTCTCCTTACTGCTGTTTCGTTCTTTCCTTTCCATGTCTCCGAAAATCTCTTTCATGATTCTCTGGCTCCGCCAGTGTGGAGACCGAAATTCGCCTTTCTTTCTCCGATTCCTCTTTTATGAAGCTGCCAAGTTTAATAAGCAGAGGAAAAGAAGTTTTCTCGCGAAAGAAAAATGGTTTCGTAAAGAATCAGGTAAACAAATTTTAATTCGATGCACCCGACAGAAAAGGAAATGGGAAAACTAATCGATAGGAAGAGCGCTTTTCAAAATTTAAATCAGTTTTTTTTCCAACTTAGTTGCGCGGAAGTTACTACGACATTTTTCTCAGCGGTGTAAAATCATTATATCATCATACGATATAAAATAAACTAAAGCTATACGGATTGCTTGGGATCTGACCTTATACCTAAAAGTGATTTTTAGTCCATGCCTTATCCGGGTCTCGAACTCAGGTCCCTTATATCAGTAGCCAAGCGCGCTAACCACTCGGTCATGGGACGGCATATGTATATACAAGAGCGCTATATACAAGAGTGCTATAAGTTTCTGTTACGGACCGCAAAGGTCGTTTCTAAAATTTCTGCTGAAACCATTAGATCAGTAGTTGCAAACCGCATGGTGTTATGTATCTCACATTTCTTGGTTTTTAATGTATGAAAAAATTAACTTCGAGAACAGAAATGGTTTACTGATATCTAATTTTGCTACCGTATTTCGTTCATAATAATGTGGGCTATATCAGAGCAATTCCCAAAGAGTCGACTCACATATTATGGTCCTCTCCTTTGTACATTGGACATAAAAACAATCTGTCCTTCAACTGAGCTATCCCCTGATAATTTTCCATACCCCAAATTGCGTTGTTCTAAATTTTCCCTTCCTTTCAGCAGAACATAATGTTGGGAAGTAAAATTTTCACCAATGTTAGGAACTAGAAAAACAATACAGAACTAAACTTTGAACCAAATCTGCAACTTTCATTTCCAAATCTGCAAATATGATAATTCAGCCACTTTGTTCAATGTTTAGAAGTCGGAGATTTGATTCAGAGCAAAGTTTTCTTTATTTTTTTTTTTTCTTAAAACAAATAGTAAAACCAGGTAAATTAGAAACTCTTTAATTAGAATTTTTTTATACTTTTTATTGCACCTGAATAATTTTAAATCCTTGTTAATTCGAAGTAAAATAACCTCTCATTTATCGAAGTAAAATAACCTCTCTCATGATATCGATATATTTCTGCCTGAATAATTCGCAAAAACTATATGTTTGCAAACACAACCGTTAAACAATGATAATAACGATTAAGAGAATGATACAGCGAAAAATGATTAAGGCACCGCCTTCTATGAAAGTTGTATTTTTCTCTTTGGATATACTCCAGGGACAAATATCAAGGACACAAGATATGCAAGTGACACTAGTTGGTGACGATATTGGGTGACGTCTGTAACGCATCGCGTTAGGAAACCGCCTGAAAATGAAACAGGTCATCATTATTAATTATTTTAAATGAGTTGGTTTATTTTAATAAATAGCATTTGGTAATTTTTGTAACTATTTGATACAAACTAGTATTAAGAATATCCTTTGATAAGTGATAACGTTAATATTTCTGTTGTGTTTTAGCAAAATAAAATTTTGTGGTATTTTGAAAATAAATCTTTCGGAATTAGTTTTCATGGAACATTATAAAACAATTATATTTTTGTACTTTTATTTAACATAGTTCTATTGTTTTCGAGAATTTCGAATTAGCCAGGTTTTCAGTAATTTCAATTTTTTTTCGGTACCTACAATTTCCAATTTGCCTGGTTTTACTGTAATTTGAAATTTCTTGTTGGATTGGATAGGCATTGATGAAATATTACGATTCGCATTTTTGAATCTTGTAAAATACCGCCCTCTAACGGTGGAAAATAGTAAAATAAGGTGGAAAATGTCATACCTTTTAATGAATATTGTAAACGATCGCCAGAAATATGAAATTTTGGTGTTAGAGTGTGGTAGTCAAGAGGTTCACATTGGCGCAAAGATTAATTTCATACAAATGTTTTTCTGAATGAATAATTAGGAATTCTTGTCAATTCGTAATTCGAAAACAAAATAGCCCTGTGCTCATAACATAAATATATTTCCGCATGAATAATTCGCAAAAAAATAATGGAAAAATTAAAGTTCGTAAATGCTATACGTTTGCAAACACAAAAACAACGTTTACAAATCCCCCCATCTCTTTGCCTTCAAAGGGATGTAAAACACAATTTTTCGCTTTAAGAGATACATGAAAAATCCTTTTTTTTTTTATCGTTACTAATAGAGTACTGCTATTTTCATTTTCGCAATCGTCAACTTATTCGAATTCCCGCTGTTAGAAGGTGCTAAAAGCAGGAAATAATAAAACTCAATAAAAAAAAATAACTACCCCTTCAAATTTATATTATAAAATATAAAAATCAAATTTATATTATAAAAAAAAATAAATACCCCTTCAAGCAGCTGCTTGCCACAGAGGTCTGACAGGAGCCTGTCAGTTTATATGCCATAGTAGGATATCTGAGAGGATGGTAGGACCTCAGCAGAAAAACGACACATACATCCATGCCTAAATCCGGGGCTCGAACCCAGGTCCCTTAGATCAGTAGCCAAGCGTGCTATAACCACTCGGCCACGGGAAATAGCGCCCTCTAAAATGTAAAATTTGAAAAATACCGAACGATCACTTTGGACTATGAATTTGAAATATTAGGGGCGGGATGTGATGGTCAAGAGGTTATTCGAAAGGTGTTTAGATCAAGAGGGATGGGTTTTAAGAAATTATGTAATAATTTTTAGGTAATAATTGAATATACCTATATCCACTTTTATCCATCTATTAGTTCGATTTGTGATGTTAGAGAGCGTTAAGATGGAAAATGAGAAGCTTAAATCTCTTTGAAAGCAAGTATTCCATATTCGCCGAAAGCAATATTTTTTCTTCTAGTTTAAGACAATCATTTCTTTGTCTTTCATATTTATGGTTTTCACGTCTCAATTTTCTCCAAATGGTATTTCAAAATCGCTTCTAACCATTTTTTTCTCTGATCATTAAACTACAAATGCTGCCAACAGTGAGCCAAAGCATTTTCAGCTCAGCAATAAATATTTCGAATTTTGCAAAATTAATTTTTAAAAAATCGATGAAGTGAAATTGCAATATTATATAATTTATAAGGTTAAATTATATAGGAGCTTTTTTTTAAAAAATTAGATAATTTATAAACAACTGAAAAAGAATACAGCTGTAACCTTAACTGGCATAGTGGTTAGGCAGCTAGCGACTGTTCCAGCAAGGCAAACTCTGTGTGTTGTGTTAGCTCTAACTAAGGCAGTGACTTCGGTCTTAGTAGGGCATATCCTTGTATGAGAAGGCCTGTATTAAGCTAGGAGTAGCTTCTAGGATTCTTCTCTGTCCTATATGTCGCAAATAAAAAAAAAATATTACTTCCCTTTGAAGTAGTGAAAAGCTCACTTGGTATCTGGCACTCTACCTGTTGCATTGCCGCTGAAACTCGACAGTAGAAATTATCATTGGCAATGTTTTTTTTTTGGTACAAAATAGAGCTTTAATGGCCTACCCAAATATTCTACATAACAGTGACTCTCTTAAGAAATGGCTGATCATTTCTGCTCTAAGCTATCACAGGTAATGTAATCTTATTGATAAATATAAGATTTGTCCTACTAAAAAAACTAGCTCTGTCAGACCCAAAAATGCTTTAGCTAGAAATACAAAATATTTTGTCGTTCTCTTTCTAAATGTCAGCCAAAATATTCCACTTGTTCATTTTTTTATAATTTCTAAATCTTTTCTTTATGGCTTCCTTTTTTTTCGTTTTTCAGTCTCTGTGATCTTTAAAGGTCATCCTCTCTTTCCATCAAGATATTCCTTCAGGAGACGAAACATAAGAAGACATTTGCTTCTTTTTTTGTTTACTTATACTCCATCACGAACCGTTTGCAACTCATTTTATTTATAGTATATGTAAAGTTCAGATTTGTTTTTCCTTATTTTGTTTCAATCCCGTTTTGTTGTTTTAAGACAAAAGACTGAAATAAACTCAAAGCTTTCCTAGCTTGTCCTGTTTTCTGGAATAATGCAAACAAACTTTATGCTTGGAAAGAAAGAAATCTTGCGCTTGTCCCCCAATGAACGTTGACGAATAAAAACAATCTTCGTTTTCTTTACTTTTTCTTCTCCTCCACGTTAGACTCTTCCACCTCTTGTTTTTGAGATTAAACAACACATTTTGACGGATCTCTTCGGTTTGTTTGTTTGTTTTTCATTTCAGCTTCCTATTAAAGAACGAAAACCATTACTTCATTAAATAAACATTATTCTCGAAACAGAATTTCTATAAATTCGATTCACGTTTTACCGATTTACAAAAATATAATCTACAACACAATTTATATTAAATTATTATTAAGGGACCAACTTTAAAATAGATTTATTTAGATCATATTATATTTCAAAACTCAAACCAATGATCATTGTAAACATGCAAAGTATTTTAAGAATTCAACAACTAACTTTAAGTTAATTGAAAGAATTATTAACTTATAATAATTATAACTTTAAATAATTACGCTTAATTTAATATGAAGGCTATTTAAGGCTAATCTGTCAAAGTAAAGCATTGAATAATGACATCATAATTTCAGGGACATCGACCAGAGGTTTTTTTTTCTCAACACCTACTACGTCTATCATTTGCCCCGTAGCTAAATTTTCAGTTGGGAAATATTTCCATAATTATACATACGCTATCTGATCAAAAGCATCTGTATACCCCTTCTGAGTAGTGAATTCACCCACATGCGCCACAGCCATGGCCCAAAAAGGCATAACAGGACGCAACGTAGTCTGGTAAATCTCATAGACATGCGTGAGCAGGAGAATGAACCGTACGGCGGAGCTCAGTGACTTTCAACGTGAAACAGTCAAACATTGGTTGGAGTGGTGTAAAGCATGGCCTCCGTGGACTCTTGAGCAGTGGAACCGAATTCTCTAGAGTAATGAATTACGCTTCATCATCTGGCAGTCCGATGGACTAGTTTGGACGTGGAGGACGCCAGGTAAACACTACCTGCCTGATTGTGTTGTGCCAACTGTGATGTGATGGAGGAGGCATCCGGATCTGGGGTAGTTTTTCATGGTTTGGACTGTGACTCCTAGTTCCAGTGAACGAGACTGTGACCCCTAGTTCCAGTAAACGAGATTCTGAATGCCGTGGCCTATAATGATATTATCAACAATTCTGTGCTATCAACTTTATGCCAACAGTTCGGTGAAGACCCTTTCCTGTACCAACATAACAATGCCGTTCACAAAGCGAAGACCATGCAGGAATGGTTTGATGAGATGGGTGTGGAAGAACTTGACTGGCCTGCACAGAACCCTTATCTCAATCCCATGGAACACCTTTGGGAGGAATTGGAACGCCGACTGCGAGCCAGACCGAACCGCCCGACATCAGTGGCCGGCCTCAATAATGCTCTTGTGGCAGAATGGCAAGCAATTCCCGCAGCAGCGTACCAAAATCTAGTGGAAAGCCTTCCCGCAGAGTGGAGGCTGTGATATCAACAAAGGGTGGACCAACGAGATATTAATTCCTTTCCTGTTACCGGAAGATTGTGGATGAGAGAGTTTCTGGGTACTTTTGATCACATAGTGTACCGACCTTCATGAGAATGGGGAGGCAATTATCATGACAGCTTCAATGGATAGAAGAGTGCTTGTGCAGGAGGAAGTGAGAGAGCAGAGATGTGCTCATTATCAGGTCTACTGATCCAAATGACTTCGAGTGCTAAAACATTCCACTTTGAAAATAAGCACTAATGTAGGGTGATTAAGAATACTGGTCTGAAAATTTTAACCGATTTTTTTTATTTATTTTTTGGGGCCTGGAGAAAAATACCTCTGAATTAATAACTGAATTGATACCTCTGAAAACATACCTCTGAAAAATTCCATCATTCTGAATAATAAGCAAAATTGTCTCTCAAAGCAAAACGTCTTTATCAGGTCAGAATTCTTTGTCAAGCAAAAGTTGAAAAGCCACAAAAAGCATTATTCTTAGTTAGACTTTAAAAACACAAAGTTTATATAATTCAATTTTACAATCATTGGACGTACCTCTAAGGGAGGGCGAACACCGCCTCAATTTGCAACAGCCAATTTGCGACTACAATTCGAAAGCAATCACGATGCAATTGTCGCCTTATGAGTGTTGCAAACCAATCGCTTCCAGATCCACGCACACTGAAGCAATTAAACGTTTGCGCAATTCGATTTGTCTTCGACGTCGCTAGTGCTGCCCCCTATAGGTAAATTGTAAATAAATGCAATTCATTCTTTAAATGATGTCTGAAATGAGTGATCCGGTGGTGGTCGTTGCGGAGATCAAATAATAGGACAAAAATAAGGAAACAATGGGTTGGCCCATTTCTGAAATAAAATTTATCTTTTGGAACTTTCTCAAGAGGAACAAACTCATGGTTCAAAGGAGGGCCGGATATAGGGGGAAGGCAAGGGGACCATGTCCCTACCCTTTCAGAATACTAATACTGTCAATAGACGCAAAAGAATTATTAAACTTATTTATATTTCATGCATTTTTCCAGAAACTTTTTAAAGACCTGCAAAAAGGAGAGAGAAATGTTCTAATGCATTAGAAATCCAGTCTTTTGTCCCCCCCTGGGGCGGGGGTGGCTCAGTCGGTAGCGCGCCAGGCTCGTAATCTGTAGTTCCCAGGTTCGAGTCCCAGCTGGGTCAGCGTTGAGATTTATCTCCGCAAAATTCCCCGCCCTGCCCACGGTCAGTAGGGGACACCGATGGGCTTGGAAAGGCCGCCGTTCGTCGGATGGAGCGTTAAGCCGTGGCCCCGTGTGCGGGAGAGACATACCCTGTGCACGTTAAAGAACACGCTGGATGGCCTTGACAGGAGGCTACCATCTGTCTCCCAACAGCTGTTAAAGTGGGTCCCCTCCCCCAACTTTCTCTGAGCCTTCGGGGTCCATGTGACCTGGCCATTTGGCCCATGGTGTGCAAAAAAAGTGCCGCTCAGAGGTAAAACAACCCAACCCAACTCCCCCTCTTTACAGTTTTCCTGCTCAATTGTGTTTTTTGGCTCCCTTCTCGATTTTTTTCTCTAGATCCAGACCTGGTTCAGAATTACAAGAAATTTTTATCTACACTTGTAAAAACGAGATAAAAATAGTTGAGATTACAAAAAACATTAAAATTGAAAACGTCGTACTCTACTTAAAAACACTATAACTTATATATATATATATCTTTATTATATTATTATACTTAATTGTATAAATTATATTAACTGCAGGTTAATATAATTTATACAATTTGTGATTTAATATGTTTGTATCAACTTTCAGATTAATTCAACTGACATCACCGATAGTAAATATTCTAGTTCCATTTCTATAAACAGCGAATGGATATTGCTGATATTCGAGAAGAAGATATTAAGATTTTTTTAATTTCCGTTAGTCTCATTTTTCGTTAAAAAAACTGATTTAAGAAGAGCAATAGAATTTTAATTGAAATGAAGAATTTCTTTTAAAATAAGTCGGGTCTATTCCAAATAAAATGACAACTGAATATTCGTCCAGTTTCATTAAAGATTTTGCTACTACGAAGCAGTAAGATAACCATATTTTTGGAGGGAAGGTTAAATCTCATAGAGAGTGAGACTCTCACTCTCCATGGGATAAAAATTAAAGTGAGATAGTCAAAACACAACACCACAGGATTTTGTGTGGAGATGGAAATTTATCCAACATCAATGGAATTTGGTAGCAAAATCTTTTTTAATATTAGTAGCAAAATCATTTTTAATATTAGTCGCAAAATTATTTAAATTTTGAACTATGATATCGTGCTTCTGCCCCTTACTTCCCTCAGATAAAATCGTTTTTCTATTTTTGCCGTAAAAGCAAAACAGAACCCGTTTTTCTCTTTTATACCTCAACAAAAATCATGCGAACAAATAAACGAAGTCTGGTGAGCAACTGTTATTTTCTATGCAGTGAAAAAAACATTCAGACAGAATTATATTACTCTATACGTGATAAAAATCGAAAGCGTTTAAAATAGTTCTACTTTCAAACTGATACACGCTTGTGAAATCATATGTAATTAAATAATATTAAGAAAAACTTTTCGATTAAAAGCAAAGCATGCCAAAAACGTAAAGTCAATTTCCGCAAGAAGTCAGAAAAAAATCTAGCAATGAAATTATTTAATATAAAAAATTATCGATTTTTAATAAGGCTATAGAAGCTGAAATTATCGATTTTTTAATAAGGCTATAGAAGCTGAATTTTCTATAGCTATAGAAGCTGAAATTTTATATAACAGCGAATGGATATTGCTGATATTCGAGAAAGCAAAACAGAAACCGTTTTTCTAATATCCTACATTTAAATAATATTTTATCTCCATTAGAATTACTTGCCTATTAGTTAAGGAAAAAAAATATTTATGAATCCTTCTGAATGAATGGGAGACAAAATAATTTCTACAGCAAAATAAAGCCCAATTTAAATCAAAAATAGAATTTATAAACTTTCAGAAAGTTCCTTGCATTGCCATTATAAACATTATGAATATGACGGAAATTTGCCTGTCAGTAAATTTGAAGCTTAAAAAAATGTCTCTCATGAATATTTCTGAGATCGTAACGAAAAACCAAATGTCAACACGTGAGATTAACGAAGGGTTCATTTCATTACTAACATTTTACATTAAAATATTTTACATTCATCTGGAATTCTGCGTTTATTTTATCAGCAAAATTACTTTAAAAATTCCCATCACAATCGTGTGAATTCTAATAAGATGTTGTATGCCCTACTGAAAGCAAACTTTGCAATCAAAACGAAAGTGATGCTACATCATTGCACGCCAGAAAACAACAGCTGACACGATAATTTTATTAGTAGCTGTTTCCTGAAGTATCGAAACTTAGTCTCCGGAACATTAAAATACCGGGGGCGGGGGTGGCTCAGTCGGTAGCGCGCCAGACTAGTAATCTGTAGTTCCCAGGTTCGAGTCCCAGCTGTGTCAGCGTTGAGATTTATCTCCGCAAAATTCCCCGCCCTGCCCGCGGTCAGTAGGGGACATCGATGGGCTTGGAAAGGCCGCCGTCCGTCGGATGGGACGTTAAGCCATGACCCCGTGTGGGGGAGAGCCATACCCTGTGCACGTTAAAGAACACGCTGGATGGTCTTGACGGGAGGCTACCATCTGTTTCCTAACAGCTATTCCAGTGGGTCCCCTCCCCCAACCTTCTCTGAGTCTTCGGGGTCCATGTGACCTGGCCATTTAGACCATGGTGTGCAAAAAAGTGCCGCTCAGAGGTAAAATAACCCTAACCTAGCCATTAAAATATCAGCATTCATTTCAACTAAACCCAATACTGTTTAATAATCACGAGGTTTATTGATATTGTAAGAATATGTAATATATACCCTATAAAACAACTCGTGTACTAACCATATTAGCATTACTAAAGGCCTACACTATGGTTTGCCGCCATTATTGCAAACTTCAAATTATTTAACTGCGTTAGCAGTAACAGCTTATATAAACTGAGCAGAAATATACGCCATATTATATTATCCGTTAGTATTCTAATGTAATTCTGTCACATATTAATCACTACATAATAAATGATTATTTACCAGACTCCAGTTTTAATACAAATGAAATCCATATTGAACGCCCGCGAAGTCTGCTTGATATCACGGTCAAGATTCGAAGCTTTAAAATAATCAAAATTTATATTCCTAGAAAACAAATCACAGAAGATTCACACAATTATGTTATTAACCCATTTCTTCCCAGTGTTGCGTGAACGCAACACTTGGGAAGAAATGGGTTAACGATGAGTAATGGATGATAAACGATAAACTGAAACTTGCAGAATAATCCAAGAGCAAAAATAAAAGAGGAGGATGGCACATGACTTCTTCGTTGCACAACATATCTCTCAAATCGTTTGCAACAACATTCCCAAGAAGTTGCCAGTGCAAATCGCAGGAAAATTGCAATTTTCGTGTCGCATCGCAGCAGAGTTGAAATTGTTGCGGTGTGCGGTACCTCAGCTTTGTACGTGCATTTTTAAGAAACAAAAATGGAATCGCCATCGCACTGCTGTTGCAAATTGCGGCGAAGTGCGCCCTCCCTATAGGATAGGTGGGTGAGAAACATTTAATTTATACACAAGTAGAACTTTCTTTCGAAATAAAGCTGAAAACGAGTTTCAAAAAACAAGAAAACAAAAAAATTGACGATTTATGTGACAAAGTTTAATTGCTGTTGATGATGATAATTAATGGGATACTGTTGGTTGACAATATGTCAATATAATAGAATGTTTTGAAATAAAACAGCCTTTGAGATTCTTTTCAAAGACTTTTCAAAGAGTCGACAAAAAGCTCTAATCCTCATTCTAATACTCTTCATCTATTTCATTTTCAAGACGATTTACTCCATTTTGATAAAAAAGTCAAATTATTTTTTACTCCAAAGTATTGAGAAAACTGATATGTGAGTAACTGAAATATGTGAGAAACTGAAAGTATTAAGAAAACTGATATGATAAAAAGTATGTCCTAAAGAAAGCATGTGAGGATAGGTCTTAATAGAAAAAAAAACATATGCCCATGTCTTCTCTGTGATGGCTGGTATAGGATTCCAGACATAAACAGGTTAATATCGTAACTACTTTCATAAAACTAACATTAAAAACCATTGTAAACATATAAAACTATAGAGGTATACCCCAGTAATAATGTCGTGCTCATATTTGGTGTAAAAAAGTGGACACAACGTGTTGGTATTGGCAGAGTAACGGTCCGCTATTTTCTGCTGATTGATAGTGTACACTTCTTCCGTTATTTTGCTCAGAACGCCGACAACGAAGGAAAATGAAGCCGCCAGCACCAAAATACAGCCACCTAGTCAGTGTGGGTCTCGGATATTGGGCCACGTGACCCGCCGTGGACGAAAACATCCGCCATATGGACCCAAAGATTCGCACCTCGACGGCGATGGCCAATGACAGTAAGCCACGTGTCCCCAGATGGTGACCTTTGGGCCGCAAGAAGCGCGAACGAGGAGACAGAAAAAAACACTTGTGGTCCGAGCCTCGGAAGGAGAAAGACGTGCTGGAAAGTCCTGTCCACTGCCGTAACTGGAAATCTGCCGAAGTACTGCGAAAAAGAAATAGCTGCCCGTTAAAGTGCAAGGCCTGTCTGGCGTTATGATGCAATGAGTAATAGACTGAAAGTGCAAGGAGGTGAGCAGTCTGAGAGAAGCGACAATATTTTCCTTCGTCCACATGAGAAGAGAGGTAAGGGGTCGATTTCTCTGATCTGGTGTCCCAACTTAAGTAGCATAATTGTCACTGGCGCGTTGCCTCGAGAGAGCCTTTCTAGCTGTTGATGTTCCCAGCTGCGTACGGACTATGTGCTTATATTATTCAATTGAACTGTTTGGCCTAGGACCGTAGCAAGTCACGCGATAGCTGAACAGCGCTGAGTTCGCTGGTAGGAAGTTTTCCTATGAAATGTGTCAAGAAAATGTGTTTCTATGTTAAAATATTTCAGACGTTTTCTGATGAAATGAACTAAAAATGTGTTTTTATGTTTAAGCAATTTCTGTTGAAGTGTATTTATGTGTGATGTCCCTGGGTTGAGACTACACCGCCGTTTTCCTTAGCCCCCTCATTTTTTTCATAAGTTCTCCCCTAACATCAATCAACCACCACCGAAATATGAAAGGATGTTTATGACAATATGTCACGTTAGGTTCCAGACCACCGTCGTATAGCGAATCATTGGCTTGTTTTCCCTTCTAGATGCATGTAATGGTTTAATAACATATTCAAGCAGTTGTCTATATGTGTAACAGAAGTAAATAAAGCATTTACAATTAAAATAAATACTCTCACTCTTCACTAAATTTTATAATTTTAATCTTAGTATCTAACGTAATAGGTTTACTAATCTTCTTCTTTTCACTGGAAGCAACAGTAGCCTTACTTTGATTTTTATCTGCTATTATTAAATAAAATAATAGTTATAAACAGTTTATAATTAATTCACAGCGAAACACCAAAGCACAGTGAGATGCAGCGAGGAAAGACGATGTAAATAAACCAAGTCCATGAAAACTGCGCATCGGTTGATTCCGAAACTGAGTAAACGGAAAACATTGTCCAATGAAATGAGTCACGTGCAAAGTCATCGCGCACAATGCTATGCAAAACATCTGCTTTGGACTCATGTTGGCAGCATGGCAAAGTATTGTTCGAAGAAATAAAGCTCGTGGCGCTACTGTTGGTCACTATCGTGGTGCCATTTTTGCTATGTAGTCGTCACGCATTACCCTTTACCCAGCTTTGGTTGATTCACGGCAGCGTCATGTCGGTAAAACTCTCGTATGAGAGAATGCGTCTTCCTAAAACTGGGCATTGGTCGTAATTGAAAATCGTCGTATGAGCGGATCGTCGTGAAGCGGAGTATTACTGTATCTGGCATTTTTCTTCAGTTCTCTTAACAGTAAAGCTTTTCCTGAAATCCTGCGCTTAATCTTAATAAGAATAATGGCATTTAGCAATAGGTTCAAATGCTTTTATTGAAATGTGTTGTAACGCTTTTAAAATTTCGCAAATAATTTAATATCCAATTGCCTATTAGCCATTTATCGCAGAAACAAAAAGTAATATCAGATTTATTGAAACTCGGCGAAGTACCAATTATCTGCACTTACATTGTGATTCCAAACAAGAGTAGAACGTTTTGTAAAAAATTACTAGTGATGAAATTTTTTTACAGATTATGAATAAAAGGCAGTTCATGATGAACATTCAATCTTGAACTTGGTCATTCAGCACATTATTTGGATAAGTAGAAGTCCGTCACATGATCTTGAGTTCACTTTGTTAAATTAGCTGTGGAGTTTCATTCCGCTTCTCGAAATAAGGATCTGTTCTTTCTCGAATGAAGTTTTTCTCGTTATGAATCAGGTGTAGAAGATTCTGAGATTTGCGTAAGTAGCTGAAGAACTGGAATTAGATTAGAACGAAGCACAGGTTGCATTGCGGACGGCAGATTTAGCCAATTAATTTTGTACTTTGTCTTTTTGGTAAAAACCTTTCACATTTGTCAAGAAAAGCATCATACGTCATGATGATCCTTTAGCTACCTTCAGATCATTGGAATACCGAATGTCATCTCCTTCTTTTCCCCTTTAAACTACTTCCTTAGACGTTCTGTGTATTTGTTTCACATAATACGACCAAGGTTTGTCTTGAACTCGTAGTTTACAACCAAAGTAAGCATTGTAACGTTCTTAACAATTTCAGTAACATTCAGGCTCTGATCACTCGAATTGAAAGTCCCTCATATGTAACATATTACATTGTTTTTGAAGGTCCTCGACATCTTAATGCACTTTCACACATTAAAATTAAAATATTATTCACTTGCTGCACATTAATATCAGAAAAACTCACTCTCCGGATATATAATTGTGGCATGCCGAATATCGAAAATATTTTAACTTGTTACTCTTGGGGCGGGGGTGGCTCAGTCGGTAGCGCGCCAGTCTCGTAATCTGTAGTTCCCAGGTTCGAGTCCCAGCTGGGTCAGCGTTGAGATTTATCTCCGCAAAACTCCCCGCCCTGCCCACGGTCAGTAGGGGACACCGATGGGCTTCGAAAGGCCGCCATCCGTCGGATGGGACGTTAAGCCATGGTCCCGTGTGCGGGAGAGCCATACCCTGTGCACGTTAAAGAACACGCTGGATGGCCTTGACGGGAGGCTACCATCTGTCTTCCAACAGCTGTTCCAGTGGGTCCCCTTCCTCAACCTTCTCTGATCCTTCGGGGTCCGTGTGACCTGGCCATTTAGCTCATTTTGTGCAAAAAAGTGTCGCTCAGAGGTAAAACAACCCAACCCAACCTTGTTACTCTTTCTCACTAAAAGATTGACACCACTTGCAGAATCTACTGCTCCTGCCACCTTTTTGCCAAAACCCATTCCTAAGACACCAAGAAAGTCCTTTCATTACCTCACTTCCTGGGGGGGCTGATAGATTTTTCATCAATCAAATGCACTGCGAAGGCAAGATTATACACTAGATTTGATTTGATCTACCTAGAGATACATCGGATTAAACTTTAAAATCGGATAAATCTTTAAACGAGTATATATATATATTCACTAAATCAGACACAAATTATTTCAAACAACTAACTCTATGAAACAGTAAATTCTACGTCATGATGGAAACGTTATAATATTTTGATATGTTGGTAGATACCAAGATATACACACCTATTAAATATTTAGATTATACACTGGCGGAAATTGAAAAAAGAATACCATTAACAATTGAAGCGTAATCTACGAGATTTATTTAGTAGAAACAGCTTGTTGAGAAAGGACAGAGATCACATTTGTGAAGTGATTCAATGCCGTAACTCTGTATTGCCTAGAACCACGTCTGCGCGTGTGCGAATGCCGTTCTGACCATCGACGTCACTATCATACCACTGCCGATACCTCTCATCCAACACGGTGTGCAATTTGATGAAAAGACCAACCTGCTTCCTGAAGACCCACTATACAACCTCGCTCAAACTCCACTAACTCAACAAATGTTGCACGCCTACATCGTCCAGAAGGCACATTTTAATAAGGTGTTAAACCTCCTTGAGCAGCAATATAAGCTTTCAATCTGGCATGCAATCTGTCGTACAAATGCTGGATATCACGTTGGGGGAAACCATTCCATGCGCTTTCAACTTGGACACGTAATTGAGCGATGGTTGTTGCCTGCCGCGGTCCGCGGAATAGTCTTTGTCCAAACCAGTTCCAGTCATGCTCGATTGGAGACAAATCCGAAGAGTGTGCTGGCCAAGGGAGTTGGTGCACTGCCTGAAGAGCATGTTGAGTTGCCCAGGCGGAGTGTGGGCAAGTGTTATCCTGCTGGAATACAGCATTTGGGATTACACTCAAATATGGCAGGACGACTAGCTGTACGATGTCGCTAACCTCGTATTGCTATTCAGTGTACTCTGCACAAACATCAGACACGTACGAGATTGATAGCTAATCACTCCCCACACCATGATGCCTGGTGTGGGCCCTGTGTGTCGCTGGCGGATGCACGATGGAAGAAGTCGCTCACCTTGATGCATCCGGACGCGTAAACGACCATTAGATGCTACTAAGCAGAATCGGCTTTCATCACTGAAGACCACAGACTGACATTCTTCCCTCCAAAGTACTCGTTCTTGGCACCACTGTAAACGTGCTTGACAGTTACAAGGTGACAGTGGTAACAGTGCCAGTGGCACACATGCCCGTAGTCCTGCTTCCAAAAGACGACTGCGTATCATTCTTGTAGACACCCTTAGTACGACAGAGGATCGAATTTGTGATGCTGTAGTTGTCCGCTCTGCCACTGCCGCCTTCCTGATACGCCAATTTTCTCGTGCATCCGTAACTCTGTGTTGCCTAGAACCACGTCTGCGAGTGTGCGAATGCTGTTCTGACCATCGACGCCACCATCATATCACTGCCGATACCTCACATCCAACACGGTGTGCAATTTGATGAAAAGACCAACCTGCTTCCTGAAGACCCACTATATAACCTCGCTCAAACTCCACTAACTCAACAAATGTTGCACGCCTACATCGTCCAGGCATGGTAGCTTCCTCAAAGAACACTGAACAACACGACACAAGACGAATACCTTCTTTCTTCACCCCCTAGTCCTTAAATACGCACTGTGTACATTTGCATGTTGTCGTCCTCGGTAATGTCATTATTTCATCCAATGACTTTCATTCTTGGATCACCGTTTCTGCTGCCCTTAACTATTAGCATGATATAACATGACGTTCCTAAAGGAATTCCTTCTGGGTGTTCTTTTTTCAATTTCCCCAGTGTATAAAAACGAAGATTATATTTTTGATTACACAGCAAACAACTTTCGGACAGGAGCGATCAAACGTTCCTTTCTTATCTTTTTATATGCTATGTCGTAAATTTCTCTTACCTCACTGTAGAGACGCTATAGATATAAGCATACATTAAACACCCAACTACAATACATACTATCTGTACATAATAGGGTAGTGGTGCGATTCCTAGGAATCTGGATGTGATACACGATAAATGACCAAATTTACTTCATTCTCTTCTTATAAATACAGGGTGATTCAAAAAGATGGACACAATTTCAATTGATTATATTTCCTGAACTATACGTTTTATTTGAATTCTGTAAATTACATTTGATTATACACATAGTGAAGTTTATAGATGCGATAGTACAAGTTCTCTACTCGCTCTACGGGTTGACTTCATTGGGCTACGCTCAAAACTCACTCGAATGCGCTCCACGTTCTCCTCCGATACACGCGGTCGCCCGGGCTTTTACCCTTACACAGAGAGCCAGTTTCATCAAATTGTTTATGCCAACGACAAATTATCTTCCTCGTTGGAGGTTCAATGTTAAACTTACGACGAAATGCACGCTGCACCGCAGTCGCAGATTCACTTTTACTGAACTTACGAATGCAAAAAATCTGGTGTTGCATAGTAGCCATCTTGCTTACAACTGACGCTGCTGTGCGATATGACGCTGACGCTGCTCTAGCGATAGTATTCTAAACTTTACAACATCCTCTTTCAAATGTAATTTACATAATTCAAATAAAACGTATAGTTCAGGAAATATAACCAATTGAAATTGTGTCCATCTTTTTGAATCACCCTGTATATATAGCTAAAAACACCAAAACCTCCTATACTGATATGGAATATTTTGCATCAAGGAATAATAGAAGAATTCATGTCATTTTTACACATTGAACCTCCAACATTTTGGAATGGTAAATAAATAGAAATTTCTTTCTGCCTTTCGAAATTTAAATTTCTTTTTAAATTCCTACACTATGCTTTTTCTCTCGCTATTTACACTTCTGAGAAAATAAATATAAAATGGCCAAATTTTATCTACAAATATTTTCTTTAACGCTTGCTGAAATTGCTTTTCTAATAGCTTTTCAAGATAGTGATAGATCAAATGTCGTATAAAAATGGCTTCATACACAAAATAAGAAAATATATCAATACCTGGCTCAGTTTTTTTCCCGACTGAACATTCTGATGTTCCGCAAAGTCATTAGTTTGTCCAAAAGTGGCGTTACACTTCACTAATCCAATTTCCACAACCGCCATTTAATACTCACACTGATGCTCCCATCATGAAAAAACTGTATCGGTAGAAGTTTTATGCGCTGATGCTGCTGCTTTACCAGTTTGGATTCAAATAGATATAACGCAATTTTCAACAACAGTATGTGCATCTTACTGTTCGTGATTTACCTTAAAATGTATATCTTAATGCTGATTAATAAAAAATATTTTCTATTACTATACTTGCAATATGTATCAGAAAAATGTAAGCATATTTTATTAGCAACAAAATTTCAGTTCTTTATCTACTTTAAATTTAGAATTAATGCAAAATTTCCTACTTGAGCTACATGATTTAAGTTGTCGCTCTTACTTAAGGTGCAGCTCAATACCCAGGATTATGCAGAAGATGCAGTTATGAACATGAAAAATTAAAAAACTCAAATCAATATATTCCGTCTTTCGTAAAATATTATTTTTTCGACGTACAGTAAAACACGATAAGTCCACTTAAGTCTATTAACGGATTATTACATTAAATGGTTGTAATATCTAAGCTACTGTTATTAGCTTAATTGTTAGCGGAATATTTATTTTTCGATTCCAGAAGGCTTTCAATTTCATAAAAGTTTTATAAAATAATAGAAATTATTTAAAACAATTCATATCTCTTGCAATCCTAAAACATCTACAACTGATTATATTATGTATCTTATTTGCTTATATTATTGAAAAATATGTCTCACAATATCAGTAGATAAATTTTTCGTTATTTATTAAGTGAACATACTTCAAATGGAAATAAATTAAGTAATGCTAAATTAAATAAAGTTCCAAGAAAAGTTGAAAAGTAAATCTGGTCTGTAACGGTTTCGTTACTGTAAAAAAGCTAAAAGTTCAGTCATATTTGGTGAATGTCAAAAGTTGGTTTACAAAACTGAAGTTTTCTGGTTTTTCCCACTTAATGCTCGGTAACTGTAGAAAACAGAAGCTAATATATAATTCAAAAATGTGAATAATAATATTTTATTTGCACTTAGACAATGCAAACTCCTTCGCCATCATACTCTACCACCAAAATTTCATGTTATAGCATGAATAAACTGTTTACAACATCCGTTTAAAATTTTGCCACTTTCTAATTTTATCGCCTTCTAAAGGAGAAATTAACATTGTTATTTGATTTCGAAAATGCAAATCTTAATATACACTGTCTTGCAATTTGAAGGGAATTTGTAGAAAAAGTGTTTTAAAACAAATGTCACTCGATCAATTTACCAAAATGTTGACAAGGAAGAGTCTGTAGACGTGTTGAATTAATATTGAAAGTGTAACAAAAGTTTCGCCATTCTAGGTTCGAAATTTTAAAATGGTATCAAAAGATTCAAAAATCACATCCCAATCAATTGGTACACAAATTGAGGGCTTATAAAGTGCTTGATCATCTCTCACATAAATACGAGTTCCATAATGGTGCCTCATATTGTGTGTGGAATTATCCAAAAATATCTTAGTAGGTGTGAGGTGCTTTCACATACAAGTATCACTTGCAGCTTATAGTGGTTCTGTGGAGAACAATCGAGGGAATACGCCTTCCTAGAATATCCCAAACATGCTCCAATGAACTGACATCGATACAAAGTGCTGGGCGAATCCTTTGCGGTCGATCGTGTTCGCTCCCAGGTATTGGCCGACCATTCGAGCTCCGTGGGGATGGTCATTATAATCCCGAAATATGAAATAACCCCCTATTTCAACTGCATAAGGTCGCACATAAAGGTCCAGGACACATTTCTGTACCTCCGAGCTGTCATCATGCAGATAGAAAACACATAGGGAAGTGTGAGACCACCTACATGTCAGCAAAATGCCTATCCACACCATGAAACTGCTCCTTCCATATGTGTCTCTTTCAACGACGTTTGATGGATGATAACCTGTATTTTTTCCTCAAGATCAGTGTCCGTCTTGTGAGTCGCTCTGCTCGACAGATCTGGAATTATCAGTAAAGAGCACTGAACGCCAATGAGCCTCAGTCCATCACGATGTTCTGGAGCCGAGTTCAGTCATTCCTTTTTGTGACGTGGAGTGAGGTGCACATAACGTACTAGTCAGTGAGAATAAATACCATCTTCGTGAAGCTTCCTGCTAAGAGGAAGGTTGAAACAAGGATTCCAGAAGCCTCTCGGAGGTTAAGAACGCAATTGAGCTAATGTTTTCTGATTAGGTTTTCGAACTGTAAATCGAAGATGCCTGTCCTCATTTGCTATTGTTGTCCTTGCATAACTCCTTAATGGTGGGGCGGGGGTGGCTCAGTCGGTAGCGCGCCATGCTCGTAATCTGTAGTTCCCAGGTTCGAGTCCCAGCTGGGTCAGCGTTGAGATTTATCTCCACAAAAATTCCCCGCCCTGCCCACGGTCAGTAGAGGACACCGATGGGCTTGGAAAGGCCGCCGTCCGTCGGATGGGACGTTAAGCCGTGGCCCCTTGTGCGGGAGAGCCATACCCTGTGCACGTTAAAGAACACGCTGGATGGCCTTGACGGGAGGCTACCATCTTTCTCCCAACAGCTGTTCCAGTGGGTCCCCTCTCCCAACCTTCTCTGAGCCTTCGGGGTCCATGTGACCTGGCCATTTAGCCCATGGTGTGCAAAAAAGTGCCGCTCAGAGGTAAAACAACCCAACCCTCCTTAATGGTCTTCTGGAAACATCATTTGTCTCTCGAAACTGTTGTCGCATCCTATGACTCCAGAAGGGCTCACACTGAGCCACCTGGCTGCTTGTGAATGTTCGTCTGAAATTTTACGATAAGTGTGTTTTTTATTCCATAAAAGTCAATTTTAGGCGAATAGAATGCTAGCCAAACGTCGAATGACTCAGCGATGATTTGAGATCATTTATCCATATAATGTTTATCAGTAGAATCATTTATCAGTATATATGTCTGTAAATGGTAGCTATGCATAGACTGGAAGGAGAGCTGTATACCAATCCCCAGTGATTATGCACAGGACCGGCCAAGTCTAGCAGCTAATATCCGACCCCGACTTCTCGTGGTTGCAGACCGTTAGTACCTTTCTAAAGAGATATTCTTTTTTAGAAGGGAACGGAAGGGGGGGCTGCCAGCTCAGTGTGACCTACTGATCTGGTCATCTGTGACCACCTTTTCCTTTTTTTAAACCCTTCTGAGGGGTGGTAAACTTTATAGGGTTCTGGTACTGATCATTTAATACCCACTTGACTGGACTGGTTTACGAATTTGAGCTAGATAATGGATCATGGACTTGCTGCATTAGTGGGCCTCTGTTGAGGGAGAATCTGCCACTGTGTTTTCTGCTTGCTTGTGGATTGCGACCCCTAATTGAACAGAGGCATGGGATACCTCATATCAGTTGGTGGATAATCCTGATCAGAGACTATCGCAAGTACCTGAACCCTCACTTAGCTAGTTGGTCATTGTAAATCCTAAGTTGGAGTAATGTGGCAGGTCACATGGCTCATGAAAAGGTCCACTTAAAAAGCGGTGCCTGAAGTTCCTACCAGCATCGGTGACTTTAGCCTTTATCGGAGGAGTGACAAGTCTTTGCCCCAGCGATCAGGGGGCTGTTTGATATTGCTGGCCCTATTTCTCTCAATAAATCTAGTTTCTTTAAAAACGCTACTAATCATTTTCTCTCTGAAGGTACGTGAAACGTGAGAATGTTATATAGAGATTATTCTCTTGATGTCCTCACGCTGGAATTCCAGCATTATAACCTAGATCGCTTGCAAGAGATCAGATGGACAAGTAAAGGTGAGATACTTAAAAATAACTTTAAATTTCTCTTTTTAGGCAAGGAGGATGGAAAGCATCTCCACGTTGTATATTTGCCTCTCAGGAGACACGCCAGTGATGTTCTTCTAGGATATGACTGCATTAATGAAGGATTTCTAACAGAAATTTTTAAAACAAAAATTAAAGACTTGAATGTCATCTGTTGTTATGCCCCCACAGAGAACTCTGGTGAGAACGAGAAGATACGTTTTACAGCCAGCTTCAGGATATTTTGAATTCTGTGAAGACAGGAGATATTTCCCTTGTGCTAGGTGACTTCAATGCTAAAGATGGTACTGACTCTAATCTTTCGGCAGGAGTTTTAGGTCCCTTTGGCACTGGTTGCTCCAATGGCAATGGGGAACGTCTTCTACACGTAAGACTCTCTAAAATTAAATGATGCCTGCCCCGCCAAATACGGCACTACAGGCTAATGGGAGCTACTCTAAAATTTTGTTCCCCCACGAACCGTTTTTGTTGTAAAATTTTGTTGTCCCCACGAACTTCCGCTGGAAGAACACCATCATTTTTCTTTTACATCTTTCTCTTTATTTGGCAAAACATATGTACAATATATACACTTAGGGTACTATTTAGTACCCTTTACAAATAATAATTAAAATATGTAACATTTTCCTTTAAATATAATAACACTTGACTTTTGAAATTTTCGGACTTCGAACTTCTTGACACATATCTTCTTGATATTATAATCTTCTCATCGTCACCGTAGGAGGGGAGATTTATCCCCTCCCATTAGTCTTTATAAACAATCTTCTTATCTTCTAGTTTTTCCTTTGACATACTGACTCATCGTTTTTTTAATACAATCTTCTCATAACAGTAGGAGGAGAACTCAGTCCCCTCCCGCGGTAGGAGGAGAACCAGTCCCCTCCCTATAGTCTATTATTATAAAGTTCTGAGTATTATCATAAACATATCTCATTATATCTATAACTTGAGATCTTAAATCCGTTAATTCCCAAAGAGGAGATTTAATCTATTACTACCAAGTCTCATTAAGTTATTTCCTCTTATATTCAGTAACCGAGGACAATCAAAAATATAGTGAAGGGTTCCCGCTTCTCAGGAGCCACAAACACACGAGCACTTTTTTATATTAAATCTATTATAATACTTTGGGAAATTGCCATGATCTGTAAAGACTTGATTTGAGTAAAAGTCTGTCGAGATTCATTTAAGAGAAACTTTCTTTAAAAATCTGTACTTATATCTTCCTGTTGAATCCTCTTGCTCCCATCTAGATTGCCATATCTTGATACTTTTTTGTCTTAGTCGCCTCTTAAGACTATCTTTAGAAATAGGTACTTCAACATCAACTTGTATCTTTCTGCATGCTCTTTTTGCATGATCATCTGCCAGCTCGTTTCCTGGACAACCATGATGACTTTTAACCCAATGAAAGTTTATCTTCCTGCCTTCAAGTTCTGTTAAAATATTCTTAATTCTATCCACTGTTGGTTTTTTGTGTTTTATTCTCTGCAGCGCATATAGTGCAGACTGACTGTCTGAGTACAAGGCCACTTCTTGATCTGAACTGATGGTAGCAAACCATTCTACAGCCTTTAATATTGCGAAGATTTCAGCTTGAAAAACAGTAGCTGAGTTTGACAGTCTATATTCTTTTTGAATTATTGGACTTGCACCTTTATAGATGCACAAGGATGCTCCAGTGTGCTCTTCCATTATGGATCCATCTGTATATATTCTTGTGTCGTTATTTGAATCCTCTGGCGGGATCTTGTCCCACCTTTTTTGAGTTTGTTTAGCTGGGTGTGTTACCCATTTAGTGATTTGGTTTTCAATATGATCACTTTCTATTAACTCCTCCCAGAGTTCTACGTTTTGTTCTAGTGTAAAGCTTCTATATATTGCTGCTTCTTGTTCTATAATCAGTTCTAGTGGAAGTGTTCCTGCTAGAAACTGAAGAGCAGACGTTGATGTCGTTTTAAAACATCTTGTTATACCCAAGAGGGCTAATTTTTGAATCTGTTGTAATTTCTGTATAATTCTCACAGTCCCACCTTGGGGCCACCATGCCCCACAGGCATATGTACTATCCTTTCAATCCCTCTCTTATATAATTCTTTCTTTACTACTCCTTTTATCCCCCATGTCCTAGTTGACATTCTGTGCAGGGCATTCAATATTCTAGCACATCTATCTTTAACGTTATTTAGATGGCATAACCAGTTTCGTTTATCGTCCAGCCACAATCCTAGGTATTTCAGAACATTGACTGCTTTCACTGGTTTATCTTTAAATCTAAGACTCGGAATCCTTTTCATTTTCCCTTCTTTGGGAAACACTATGATAGTCTTTTTTGGACTAAATTCAAGCCTCGTTCTCTCAGCCCAGTCTTCTAAGTCTGTTAACACTTTTTCACAATCTTGTTCCAGTATATGTCTCCCTGAAGCCGAGGCAATAACTATTATATCGTCAGCATAAGCTTGAATCTGAGTACCTTCTTTTGTTATAATATTTAAAGCAGAGTATATATAATAGTAGCCTAGCTATCAATATTATATAATAGGGGTCCTGAATAATGATATATATAATAGGGGTCCATAATAGGGGTCCTGAATTAGATAACCATAATAGGGGTCCTGAATTATATATAGATATAATATATTCCATAATAGGGGTCCATAATAGGGGTCCTGAATTAGATAACCATAATAGGGGTCCTGAATTAGATATAGATATAATATATTCCATAATAGGGGTCCTGAATTAGACCCCTGTGGACAACCTTTGTAATATTGCCTGGAGATTTCTATCTCTCCATCTTTAACTACTATTCTTCTTTTTGAAAGATAGCTACTGAAGACTTTAAATAAATTCTTTGGGCATTTATGTCTTCTCAGTTCATCTAGTAGAAAGGGCCACCAAACGTTATTAAATGCCCCTTTCACATCTAGAGATATAACACACGAGTGCTTCTTTAGCACCTTATTGTCATCTATGGTAGCCATCAACTTTGAAATAGCCATCGTCGTGCTTTTGCCTGGAATAAATCCAAACTGGTTTGGATTTAGTTTTCCATTACTGTGTAGAAAGAAGCTTAATCTATTAGTCAACAGTTTATCGAGCACTTTGCTCCATGATGATAACAGACATATTGGTCTGTATGCAGAAGGACTTTTCCTATCTTTTCCTTCTTTATTAAAGAGAATAAGTTCTGCTACTTTCCAGCTATCTGGAAAAATTCCTTTCTTGAGACATTCATTTAAAATGCTTACAAACCAGCTTCTATTTACCTCAAAAAGTTCTTGTATTTTTTCCAGGGAAAGCCCATCCAATCCTGGCGCTTTTCCCTTGTTCATTGATTCCAAAACTTCTTCGACTTCTATTATAGTAAATAGACTGTCATCTTCTGTGTTGACAGGTCTCCTTGATCTCTTTCTAATATTCCTATGATATTTGTTATCTTCTTCCCTTTTGTCCAACGGGAAGTGATATTCAAGTAGACTGTTTAAGGATTCCCTCACATTTTTCGTTAGAGAACCGTCTTCTTGCACAATTGTTGAGAGTTTAAAAGTTCCTCTTATTACCTCTTTTGCAACCTTAAAATGTACACCAAAAGGTTTTTCTTGTGATACTTCATCACATAGTTTTCTCCAGCTATTATTTTAGCTGTATTAATATCCTTTTTATATTTAGCCTCCCATAACTTAAATTCTGCTCTTAAGTTCTTTCTTTGTCTTTCATCTGTATAACATCTCTGATATTTTCGTCTTTTATTTTTGACTTCTTTTCTAAGCTTAGTCAATTCTTTATTCCACCAAGGGACTTTTCTATAACCTGAGTTCATTTCTCGGTTATTCTCCTTCTGATTATCACTACATATTTTCTGTAATAACTTTGTTATATTTACTATATATTCATCTAAGTCTTTTTGCTGTTCGACCTCTATTGAGGACCTTGTTAAGAACTTTTCTGAAAGTTCCTTTCGGAATTCTATCCAATCAAGATTCTTAATAGAATATCTTTGTTTTAAACTTGTGCTTGTATTCACAAAATTCAGAGAGAAACTAATATACTCATGGTCACTACAACTAATCTCATCTTCCACTGTCCATTCTAGGACAAAGTCCTGATTTAAGACTCTATGTAAAGTTACATCAATCCAGCTAGTGCCTAGACTGCTGGTGAAAGTTGGATCACTGTTCGGATCATTTACAATTGAAAATCCGTTTTGGTTAATAAATTCTAGAACTTTCTTCCCGCTCTGGTCCTCCTTCTGAGGACCCCAGAGATTTCTGCTTGCGTTAAAATCCTTTCCCATGACTATGTCCCAGTTAGGGTAAATCTGAACCATATTAGAGATAATTTGGAAGTTATCCTCCAGTGAATCTTTTGGTGGACAGTACATCGAAATCAACACACACTTTCGACCACCTTTCTCAATTGTAACTACTACATTTCTAGATGTGTAGATTTCTGTAACACTTATATTCCTTTTTCCAATAACAGTTGCACTTCTTGGCAGTGGGTGAAATGCTCCAAAGATTCTCAAGCCTGCTGGGAAGCCTCTTATTTTATCCTTATAAACATAAGTTTCTTGCACCAATGCTATATCAAATTCCTTTTCTTCCATGTACAAGACCAATCTATTTGTTGCAGCTTTGGCATGGTGTAAATTTATTTCAACTGTTTTAGGCAAGTGCATCTTAGTATGGTATGCTCTTGACTACTAACTCGAGCTCTCTTCTGTAAGATGAACAGTCCATGTCCAGACTTGAGTGCTGGACATCTAACTTTAATCTGTATTTGTCATTAGCTGCCTTGCAGTTTACGCATTTTAAAACTGTTTCTTTGCATTCCCAATGTTTGTGGTCTTTCTGACCACATTTGCCATAATTCTGCTCTTCTGTGCATTTGGTCTGGAAATGGCCAAATTTATTGCACTTAAAACACCTTTTCACCTTTAGGTATCCTTTGACATTTAATCGAGACCAACCTACATTGACTTTTTTCTCTTTCATAAACACTTTATAGCTTTCTGAGTCAACTTGCACTATCCAGTGCTTCTTATTATTCTTGCCCTTTATCGAGAACTTCACCTCCATTGAGGCTTCTGTAAAAGCAACGTTTTGTGCTTTTATTCTATCTACTAATGCACCCTTTTCAATGTCACCATCAACATCATATATTATGATTTGTGGCAATTTCATTTTGGGCTTTCTTGCCGCACATTTGTCTTTTAATACTGTATTCCTTTGTATTTCATTTTTCAGTATCTTCTTATCGAACTCATTGGCACATTCTATGAATACACCACCTTTTCCAATCTTTTTGACATTCTTTATGCCAATCTTTAACTTTGTTGTGTCTAAATTCTTTAACAGATCCTTCTTGAGTTCTTCCGAATTCTGATCCTCGTCTTGAGGATATATCAACATAATATGTTGTTGATCTCGTTTCTTTGGATTTGGCGTCAATGACCTTTTTGTCACTTCTGCGTAACTTTTTGTGACTGTTGCCTTGCTTTTGGCACTTGTTTCTCTTTCAGACAACCTGCTCTCCAGGTTGTTGATTTTCAACTCTTGTTCATGCACTACATCTTGTAGCCTACTGAACAGACTTCTAATTTCAGCACCTTGCTGTTTAGTTACTTTGCTAGCACTACTGTTCAAGATAGAGTCTAATTCATTGAACAGTTCACTTGTTCTCGTGCTGGCACTCTTCTCTTGAGAGGCCATTACACTTACATCACTTACTTCATCAGTCATCGCTACCTGGTACAGTCGCCCAAAAAAGTATCCGAACGCCATCGTTGATTACAGAATTCAGAAAAAATATCTGGCAACGATTTTTTTAGAAATCAGTGATCTGGCAACCTTCGTGTCACGTGACACGAAGGCAAATATGACACGTGACACGAAGGTTGCCAGATCACTGATTTCTAAAAAAATCGTTGCCAGATATTTTTTCTGAATTCTGTAATCAACGATGGCGTTCGGATACTTTTTTGAGCGACTGTACCCTGGGGTTCACACCAGGCAGTTATGTTTTACTTGTCTGAGAGAGTGTTAGACCCTCCTCCAAGGAGGGAGTCCCTAGACGACAACAACGTCCTCTCTCTTTAGAATTGGTTCTGACAATGCTTCAAACTACAAAGATATGGCCTATAGCCTTGCACTATTATATTGCACTTATAAACGCACTATGCTCACAATCGAAATCAAAACCAATTCCCACTAGGGGCTTCTACACGTATGTAAATTTAATGGTTTACGAATAACTAACACATATTACAAACAGCGGGACGTTTATAAATATGCATGTGTTTCATCTGATGCATCGCACAGGAATATGATAGATTATATTTTAATTATCAGCAAATGGGCTAGTTCAGTTAGTAATACCAGATCATACAAGGGAGCCGAAATTGAATCTGACCGTTACCTGGTCAAAAGTGTCTTGCAGCTGAAGCTTAAGAAATGTGCTAAGGTTAAGAAAATTACCTACAACACTGAAGATCTGAAAGATCCAGATGTAGCCAAAGCATATCATGGTAGGCTACTTAGTCATTATGACAATCGTGGTTTGGTTACTGCTGAAGTTTTGAAGGAATGGGATCAGTTCAAACAGGCTTTTCTTGAAACCAACAATACTCTTTTGGGTAAAAGAGAACAGAGGAAACAAAATTATTTGAGTGATAAGGCTATGGAACTTATTTCTGAAAGTAGGAAGTGCAAGATTAATATGAATCAACACCCTACTAGTCCTAACAAAAGGCATTTCAACAAGCTTGATAAACATGTAAAGGATCGGTTAACAGCTGATAAGAATCTTTGGCTTGATAGCTAGGCTGACAAAGCAGAGGAAGCTGTTTGACAGCACAACAGCAGGGGGTTGTACCAGATTATTAATGTTTTATGCAGGAAGAAACAGACAGGTACAGTCGCTCAAAAAAGTATCCGAACACTATGATTGATTACAAAATTCAGAAAAAATATCTGGCAATGATTTTTTTAGAAATGAGTGATCTGGCAACCTTCGTGTCACGTGACACGAAGGTTGCCAGATCACTCATTTCTAAACAAAATTGTTGCCAGATATTTTTTCTGAATTTTGTAATCAATCATAGTGTTCGGATACTTTTTTGAGCGACTGTACACAGGGATTGTCGCGTTTCTCTTATGGTGAATTGATGTAAATTTTCCTGGCCTTCAGTGGTAAGGGTAGGAGATGTTCAACACTTAAATTTTTTGTTAATGTTCGAGGATTATTTAATCCAGTGCCAGAGTCTTTGAGTGTTGATCCCGTTGATAGTTCGCCCAATATTACGCAATCTTTGAGAGGGATTTTATCCCGCCGCGATGTATTCACCTTTGATCGACGAATAAAGAGAAGACACTTGTTGCAAACTTAACGTGAGCTTTATATCATATCCTTCTCATCAGTGTTGCCTTCCTGTTGTTGGGATACGTCTTAGGAGATTTAGGGGCGGGGGTGGCTCAGTCGGTAGCGCGCCAGGCTCGTAATCTGTAGTTCCCAGGTTCGAGTCCCAGCTGGGTCAGCGTTGAGATTTATCTCCGCAAATTTCCCCGCCCTGCCCACGGTCAGTAGGGGACACCGATGGGCTTGGAAAGGCCGCCGTCCGTCGGATGGGACTTTAAGCCGTGGGCCCGTGTGCGGGAGAGCCATACCTTGTGCACGTTAAAGAACACGCTGGATGGCCTCGACGGGAGGCTACCATCTGTCTCCCAACAGCTGTTCCAGTGGGTCCCCTCCCCCAACCTTCTCTGAGCCTTCGGGGTCCATGTGACCTGGCCATTTAGCCCATGGTGTGCAAAAAAGTGCCGCTCAGAGGTAAAACAACCCAATCTTAGGAGATTGTCTATAGTTTCTAGTTATTCGTTATCTTTTAGTCGCACAGACTGATTGTTGTTAGTCATACAGATTTTTAATTCGGATGGCCACACAGACCTTTGATATATATCTGGTCACACAGACCTCTAGTTCTTCTAAGCCACACAGACTATATTTATGGTTCAATCCATCTAACCCTACCATGAGACCTACAGTAACTCAGGCTCCGAGAAAACGCACCTCCCAATACCTTGACGTCCGATAAGAGTCTTCTCTATCCATGTCGCTCCACCCTGACCTTCCACCCGCTCATGCCTCAAGGTAAACAAGGTCTCAAGGTGGCAACAGCGCCCGCGCACCACCCAGCAGTGCCATAAAGTGTCATCCGGTGAGCGGACACTGTGGCCAACCCTTGCCCGTTCACAAGAGAAGGTGGAGGAGGGTACCTCATCAAGGCCGCCCACAATGACAGCAGCTTCCCTTCCTATCATTATAGCGAGTAGATCACCTCCTAAATTGGAGCGGGGGTGGCTCGGTCGGTAGCGCGCCAGGCTCGTAATCTGTAGTTCCCAGGTTCGAGTCCCAGTTGGATCAGCGTTGAGATATATCTCCGCAAAATTCCCCGCCCTGCCCACGGTCAGTAGGGGACACCGATGGGCTTGAAAAGGCCGCCGTCCGTCGGATTGGACGTTAAGCCGTGGCCCCGTGTGCGGGAGAGCCATACCCTGTGCACGTTAAAGAACAAGTTGGATGGCCTTGACGGCAGGCTACCATCTGTCTCCCAACAGCTGTTCCAGTGGGTCCCCTCCCCCAACCTTCTCTGAGCCTTTGGGGTCCATGTGACCTAGCCATTTAGCCCATGGTGTGCAAAAAAGTGCCGCTCAGAGGTAAAACAACCCAACCTCCTAAATTCTCACACTTTCAATGCCCTTCCTGCACTAGGTGCAGTGTCATCAACCGACGTTCCTAGCCAACAGAAAGAGCTACAGGCAACAATCGTATCACAAGAACAAAATAGACAGATACCATAAATATGTACATATAAAAAAAAAGAGAAATTATCATTAAAATATCAATATCCATGATAAATAATACCTTATGAACTTATAAAAAATATATACAAAAAATCACTAAAATATGCGAATGATACTTAAGGGATTAAGGGATAAACATGGTAAAATGGTTGAAGGTGAGGATTCTGTGATGGTTAGGTGGGCTGAGCATTTCAGAAAAGTTCTAAAAAACGTGATTATTTCTACTCCCATGGTTTAACGTGAGGATAGATGCATTACTGGCTTTAATGATGGCCTTATATCACATTCCGAAGTCATTTTGACCATCTCTAAATCAAAACTGCATAAATTCTAAGGGGTGGATGAAATCACCATTGAAATGCTTAGAGCTGGGATCATTTGTATTGTCACATGGCTGACTGAAATTTTGAATATTTTGTATGATAAAGGTGTTTTCCTAAGGATTTTACTAGAGCTATTATTATCCTTATTTTAAAAAAAAAAAGTGATCACAGTTCTTGTGATAATTACAAGGGAATTAGTTTACTTTCTGTTGGCCGAGTGGTTAATGCGCTTGGTTACTGATCTAAGGGACCTGGGTTTGAGCCCCGGGTAAGGCATGGATGTATGTGTCGTTTTTGATGCTGAGGTCCAGCCATCCTCTCAGATGTTCTACTATGGCATATAAACTGACAGGCTCCTGTCAGACCTCTGTGACAAGCAACTGCTTGAGTGGGTATTTATTCTTTATTTCCAGATAAAGCTCAACAACTTACCTGCCCAAGTGGAAATATTTGATATTGCATGATTATACTTAATAGAATTAAGAATTTGGTTGATGGACAACTGCGTGATGAGCAGTGTGAATTCAGAAGTGGTAGGGGATGTATTGATCAAATATATTCAATTAGGTCCTCCAAGTGACGCCAAAACAGCCCTTACCCGGCGACGCATGGTCGCTACAAGATTTCTAAAGGTGTATTGTGGTATCTTGTACTAACACGTTACTAGCAGATCCTTTAACTCTTGTAAGTTACGTGTTGAGCCGCCGCAGATTGGATTGCTGTTCCAACACAAAC
Organism: Ryuthela nishihirai; assembly: GCA_038380435.1. Lineage (NCBI taxonomy): Eukaryota > Metazoa > Arthropoda > Arachnida > Araneae > Heptathelidae > Ryuthela > Ryuthela nishihirai. Next base: position 14,295,155 of record JAWZYU010000001.1, on the reverse strand, counting down.
CACACATGCTCGATTTGATTGATGTCTGGGGAATTTTGGGGCCAGGTAAATACCTGGAAGTGTCCCTCATGTTCAAAGAACCATTCTCGAATGAATGAATGTCTCTTGAGAAATGTTTAGAGCTTCAAAAACCTGTGATATAGATTTTTAAACCTGTGTTTATAGATTTCAAAACGGCTTTTGACTCTGCTGGTCGACATAATTTGTGGTTAATTGTTAGATCATATGGAATACCAGATAAGTTAGTATAAATAAAGCTCTCTATAAAAGCACTGAATCGTGTGTGAGAGTTGGTATATTTTTTTCTACTTCGTTGAGAATCAAGGGGGCGGGGGTGGCTCAGTCGGTAGCGCGCCAGGCTCGTAATCTGTAGTTCCCAGGTTCGAGTCTCAGCTGGATCAGCATTCAGATTTATCTCCGAAAAATTCCCGCCCTGCCTATGATCAGTAAGAGACACCGATGGGCTTGGAAAGACCGCCGTCCGTGGGATGGGAGTTAAGCCGTGGCCCCGTGTGCGGGAGAGCCATACCCTGAGCACGTTAAAGAACACGCTGGATGGCCATGACGGGAGGCTACCATCTGTCTCCCAACAGCTGTTCCAGTGGGTCCCCTCCTCCAACCTTCCCTGAGCCTTCGGGGTCCATGTAACCTGGCCATTTAGCCCATGGTGTGCAAAAAAGTGCCCCTCAGAGGAAAAACATTCCAACCCAACGCACACCTACAAAATCTGAACAGAGTAGGAACTGTGCACGAAAATTAATCACTCACAGGACACGGACAGGACTCACAGGACTCACAGGGACGTATCACAACACTTTTTATACAAACTTACGACGAGATCGGACGTTGCACTGAACTCCTCATCAAGATGGACAGCTGTTTGTATTGAAGAAAGCCCAAGGATTCCTATTGCGCTAGTGTCGCTTAAATTGCCAATGACCTAAATAGTTCATCTAATAATATATCGCTCTGTATTAGTTTTGAAATGGTAGAAGAAAAACATATGGTGAACATCTTCCATTCTTTGCCCCATTGCAAATTATAGACCATGAATTGGTGTGGTCTATGTTATATGGAACACATTTTGCCTCTGATGACACGATCGTGCAATTTTGAATAATTCTTATTACTATTCATTTCCATAAATGTTAGTTGATTCGTCTCTTCATGATTCATTGTTAAATGTGTTAACTGGAACGTCGTCTAAAAATTCCCTTTACAAAACTTTTCATCCCACTTCTAGCTACGTTTCAAAGAACGGTAAAAATACCCTATTTCACATCGCCATGCCAATATGTTTTTTAATATTAATTCCATTCATTTTGCTGCAGCTTTTGCTTCAGGGTCAGCTATCTCTCTAGAGCAGTGGTTCTCAACCTTTTATGCTTCACGTACAGTCGCTCAAAAAAGTATACGAACACTATGGTTGATTACAGAATACAGGAAAAAAAAGCAATGATTTTTTTAGAAATTAGTAATCTGGCAACCAACGAAGGTTGCCAGATCACTAATTACTAAAAAAAATCGTTGCAAGATAATTTTTCTGAATTCTGTAATCAACCATAGTGTTCGGATATTTTTTGAGCGACTGTACCCCCTGGAAATATGTATGTAACTGGCATATCCTTTGTATAGGTAGATAAAACTATAGTTAGAGTATAACAATGGTTATTTTTACCTTGTTATTGGATCTAACGACTTTTCAGCTCTCACGGCGAACAGCAAAAAATTTTACCGCGTTCCCCACTTTCAGAACCCCTACTCTATCGAATCACAATTAACGAGCTGGTATAGTGTGTTTCACGAGAGAGAAAAAAAAAGCTTCAAAAATTTCAATCATATGTGAGTAGTGGTGAGACTCACCACTACTCATATGTGAGTAGTGGTGAGACTCACTGCGATATTTTGACCTTGAAAAGTCCCCAAGGACACGGTTACGGTCACGTAACTTCCGGTCTCGCATTTGTCTTACACATCCTTTACACATCGTGTAATTGGTTATTTCCGGTTTCATTTCCGGTTCTTTCGCCCCATTTTCATCATCTACACATCCTGTAATTGGTAATTTCCGGTCTCACCATTTGCCTTGTCTTCTGTGGACCACGTTTTTCTGACGGATGGTTTTACAATCTGAAAAGTCCTGCGTAATGAAATATATTTTGGAACATGAAGTGGGGATCCTTACTCTGTATAATAATTATCAGTATATTTTATTTAGGTATTCTTTCCCAATCTGAGTATTAAAAATTAATAATTATGGCTGTTTCATTTATCCTTCTCGCACATTCTCAAGCACGTTTCATAGACAGACATCGCAGTAACCATTGCTTGAAAAAAATAACTGTTTTCGTCCCATTTATCGTGCCTACATTCTGATGCCTACATTCGTGCCTACATTCTGATGTTATCTCTATCATCCTGCATTTTCACAGAACCACGTTTTATTGATGGTCGTCACTACCAAAAGCAATATTTCAACAATCTGTGGAAAGTCCTACCATTTGCGTAACATGAAATAAATATTTACAGTACACCTCTTCGCTTTGTTTAATTATTTGTCGTGTATTTCATTAGGAATAAATTTTTATCACACACCCTGTGGACCACGTTTTATTGACGTTTGCCAATAGAATTTATAATCCGAGTATTAAATGTAGCAGAAATGAATATTTTATTCCACGGGATTTATACTGTTTGCTCTTTATAATAATTATCAGTATTATTTATTTGGAATTCCCCCCCCACTCTGTGAAAACAGTCCAAGCATTAAATTTTTAACCTTCTCCCAGTTTTTTATTCTCAACCACATTTTATAGGCAGTAATAAATGTTTTAAGTTCCGAATAGCGAATTACACTCCCTGCTCTGAAGGAGGAAGTTTTTTTATGCTCATCTCACTCATCCTGAGGGATCACGTTTCATTGACGGATGACGCCACGTACGTGACCGTGAAAATGTTTGAAATATTACTCCATATTGGGAATTCCTTGCTTTGTAGGCGGTTGTATTCAAAAATATTCATGTCTCACTAGGAACCATGATGGATGGTAAAATAATTTTTTTATAATCTGAGAACTATGCTCTGAATAATATTTAGAGGATTGGATTGTTTTACCTCTGAGCGGCACTTTTTTGCACACAATGGGCTAAATGGCCAGGCCACAAGGACCCCGAAGGCTCAGAGAAGGTTGGGGGAGGGGACCCACTGGAACAGCTGTTGGGAGACAGATGGTAGCCTCCCGTCAAGGCCATCCAGCGTGTTCTTTAACGTGCACAGGGTATGGCTCTCCCGCACACGGGGCCACGGCTTAACGTCCCATCCGACGGACGGCGGCCTTTCCAAGCCCATCGGTGTCCCCTACTGACCGTGGGCAGGGCGGGGAAATTTTGCGGAGATAAATCTCAACGCTGACCCAGCTGGGACTCGAACCTTGGAACTACAGATTACGAGCCTGGCGCGCTACCGACTGAGCCACGCCCGCCCCAATATTTAGAGGTGTAATTTGGTAATATTTTAAAACATGTCTTGCACTGAATAATTCCGTGAAATACCTTTAGGAATAAATTTTACCAATATCCAAATTTCTACCATTGATTTATGCCATGGAATAAAGTGTACAAGATTCAGGTATCTGTAGGAGCTCAACCGTGGGAAGGAGATATCCGGCATATGACTGGGTCGGTCAATCACTTAACATGAAAGAAAAAAAAACTTTTTCTTCAAGGACGGTAAAATTTTAAAACAAAACCTTACTTTGGGTTTACTTTGGAAAAATATGAATAAAATTTAAGTAAGATACAAAATTAAAACGAACAAAAATTGTTATAAGGAACGAATTTCACTTTCATAGAGATAACATAGAATTCACGTTTTAGGAGGCAAAACACGCGTTCGATAGGAAATTATTTTCAACATAAAACTTATTTTGTGATCGAATATAAACACAAAATAAGACACGTGTTCTTATTTCATACACATTTTTCGATTAGTGTATAAAAATTAAGACAAAATTTATGCATGATTGAAATATAAGCGATAAAAAAATGGTGATATTTGACTTTCCATAGGGATAACATGGAAAAATGACAAGCGTGTGTCAAAATTAGATCTCTTTTTAATAGATCTGCTATTAAAAAAATTTTAAATTCAATCTCGACAAAAGGTACTTGCCTAGTGGCGAAACCTGTTCTGTACATGTGGTTACAATGACCGTAATTTTGATTTTGGTTATTGACCTAATGTATCTTTCCTCAATTATTTTCTTTAAAAAATTTTTGTATATTTGAGTACTACTTACTAGGGAGGGCAGTCCTAAAAAAAAATGTCAAAATACTTACTTGGTACTTACCCATGATGATGTATTTTTGTAGCGATACCTAAAGCGTAAAACTCTAGAGAAAATTGAAGTGTAATGTGAAAATAACTTTTGAGTTCTGAAAATTTTAAAATATTTGAAGCACGATTTTTAGCATAGATTGGTTACTGAAATATTATGGTTAAGTTTGAAGTAATTCAGAGTGAAAAAATCGAAGTGCAAAAGATAAAATTCAGCAAAAGAGTTGGTATCATGTCAATTATTGACATGTATTGAACTCATGTTGAGAGATGTTCATAGTTGAATGGTGGATTATCTCTCGCACATGGGATATATCATCGTTCATTGAAGCTTGTAACGCAGCCTTCCACTCTTATCGAGGGAGGGAACAGGATCAGTGAAGCATATGTTTTGTGTGTTTCTTCGTGTATCCTGAAATACACAAATAATACACTATTGAAAATATAAGGTGATAGAATATCTGCAAAAACTCACGTAATATTTTACATAATGAAAATGCTGTGATTATCGTTACTCAATTCATTGTCATAAGACTTTTGCAATTATTTCTACTGTTGACCTAAATATTTCGTATTCACTGTTTGAAAACTGTTTTTGGATTGGATTGTTTTACCTCTGAGCGGCACTTTTTTGCACACCATGGGCTAAATGGCCAGGTCACATGGACCCCGAAGGCTCAGAGAAGGTTGGGGGAGGGGACCCACTCGAACAGCTGTTGGGAGACAGATGGTAGCCTCCCGTCAAGGCCATCCAGCGTGTTCTTTAACGTGCACAGGGTATGGCTCTCCCGCACACGGGGCCACGGCTTAACGTCCCATCCGACGGACGGCGGCCTTTCCAAGCCCATCGGTGTCCCCTACTGACCGTGGGCAGGGCGGGGAATTTTTGCGGAGATAAATCTCAACGCTGATCCAGCTGGGACTCGAACGTTTGAAAACTGTAAATGATGCAAATAAAAATGTTTTTTATTCCTATCGATAGTTGTCTTTATTTATCCACTCAACACTTACGGTATAATGCAATAACAACTGAACCACGTGTCAACTACGGTATCATAACGTCAATCGTGGCAATCGATTCAACCAAGTGGTAAATGATTTCCGAGAAAAATGCTTCAATTCTTATTGGTAACGTCATTATTTAAGGGAAAATACATTGGCAAAAAAGAATTTCATTAAACTATTGTCTCCATAAAAAGTTTACTTTGTTACACGAAAATCTCTTTGTTTGACGCGACCGATAGCTTTTGTCTCGAATAACGAAGATAAGCGGTCCTTTCTAATGAAATATATATATATTGGCTGAAAATTCGGTAAAATATCGTAAATTCGGACGGATGGTAACCGATTTCGAACCTACGCGAAATTCACCTGCAGCATAGCTAAAATGCATGGTGAACCAAATAAGAAACATTTACTTACCTTTGCTGCTTGAAAAGGACGGGCAAACTTTAGACATGTTAAAATGTCTAACTAGATAGGAAAGGGGAAATTGGAAGTGATAAGGGAAGAGAGACAGCTATAGGAGCAAATTTCAAATAAAAGTGAAGTGCCAGCGTTACAGGCGGTTAGGTCAAATCACAGTAACGGTTACGGAGTACTGACTTGAGGGTTGTTAGCTTTGTGTGATAATATAGATAGATTAACTGTAAAATCGGATATAATACAGAGGCAGGGGATGGCCAATCGGTAGCACGCTGGATTCATAAACTGTTATTTCTAGGTTCGAGCCCCCATTGTGTTCCCATTGAGATCTATTTCTGTTATCCCCTGCCCTCCGTGAGAAAAGTGACACTGCCTTGAAAAATTCTTCTGTTCGTCAGATGGGATTTTACGTGTACAGAAGAGTCCTACTTTCTTAGCGTCAAAAAACACTCTGAATGGGCTTGACAGGAGGATTTCTCTCTTAACAGCGGTCTAGTACCCTTTCTCTATCCAACTATGAGCCCTTTGGTTCATGTGTTAGGCAATCAAATTGAATGCATAAAAGACCCCCTCAGAAATTGAAAAACCAACGACATTGTTGGTAAAAAAACTGCTTGAAAATTAGTAAAATGAATGCCAGAATATCTGTAAATGCGCACACATTTCAATGGTTGGTTAGTAAATTGCAGTGAAATGGATTTTGGAATAACTGTAAATGCAAACACATTTCAGTGTATAGGTGAATATTTCCAAAATTCTTCAGAAGTGGAAAGCACAATAACTGAAAAATCAAACAAAGTGAACTGAAGATGATAGAGTACCTTCAAAATATGTTGGAGTGGATGAGAGAAATAACGGAAAAATCAATATAGTACATGGGAATAGATCAGAAAATATCTTCGAATATATGGAATGGACAACACAATATCTGCAAAACATACTGTGACTGGAGAGAAAAAAGTATAAAAATCAGATGAAAATGCACTGAGATGGCTGTAAAAATCGTTCAAGTTATACTACCATAGCAATTGCTTGGACAGTAGCCACCACTTTTGAAACACGCTTGTCATTTTTCCATTTTATCCCTATGGGAATTGAGGCGGGGGTGGCTCAGTCGGTAGCGCGCCAGGCTCGTAATCTCTAGTTCCCAGGTTCGAGTCCCAGCTGGGTCAGCCGCAAAATTCCCCGCCCTGCACACGGTCAGTAGGGGACACCAATGGGCTTGGAAAGGGCGCCGTCCGTCGGATGGGACGTTAAACCGTGGCCCCGTGTGCGGGAAAGACATACCCTGTGCACATTAAAGAATACGCTGGATGGCCTTGACGGGAGGCTACCATCTGTCTCCCAACAGCTGTTCCATTGGGTCCCCTCCCTCAACCTCCTCTGAGCCTTCGGGGTCCATATGACCTGGCTATTTAGCCCATGGTGTGCAAAAAAGTGCCGCTCAGAGGTAAAACAACCCAACCCTATGGGAAGTCAAATATCACCTTTTTTTTTGATCGCTTATATTTCTATCATGCATAAATTTTGTCTTAATTTTTATACACTAATCGAAAAATGTGTATGAAATAAGAACACGTGTCTTATTTTGTGTTTATATTTGATCACAAAATAAGTTTTATGTTGAAAATAATTTCCTATCGAACGCGTGTTTTGCCTCCTAAAACGTGAATTCTATGTTATTTCTATGAAAGAGAAATTCGTTCCTTATAGCAATTTTTGTTCGTTTTAATTTTGTATCTTACTTAAATTTTATTCATATTTTTCCAAAGTAAACCCAAAGTAAGGATTTGTTTTAAAATTTTACCGTCCTTCAAGAAAAAAATTTTTTTTCGTTCATGTTAAGTGACTGACCTACTCAGTCATAGGCCGGATATCTCCTTCCCACGGTTGAGTTCCTACAGATACCTGAATCTTGTACACTTTATTCCATCGCATAAATCGATTGGTAGAAATTTGGATATTGGTAAAATTTATTCCTAAAGGTATTTCACGAAATTTTTCAGAGCAAGACATGTTTTAAAATATTTCCAAATTACACCTCTAAATATTATTCAGAGCATAGTTCTCAGATTATAAAAAAATAATTTTAACATCCATCATGGTTCCTAGTGAGACATGAACATTTTTAAATACAGCACGAGTGAATACAGCCGCCAACAAAGCAAGGAATTCCCAATATGTAGTAATATTTCAAACATTTTCACGGTCACGTACGTGGCGTCATCCGTCAATGAAACGTGATTCCTCAGGATGAGTGAGATGAGCATAAAAAAACTTCCTCCTTCAGAGCAGGGAGTGTAATTCGCTATTCGGAACTTAAAACATTTATTACTGCCTATAAAACGTGGTTGAGAATAAAAAACTGGGAGAAGGTTAAAAATTTAATGCTTGGACTGTTTTCACAGAGGGATGGGGGAATTCCAAATAAATAATACTGATAATTATTATAAAGAGCAAACAGTATAAATCCCGTGGAATAAAATATTCATTTCTGCTACATTTAATACTCGGATTATAAATTCTATTGGCAACTGTCAATAAAACGTGGTCCACAGGGTGTGTGATAAAATTTTATTCCTAATGAAATACACGACAAATAATTAAACAAAGTGAAGAGGTGTACTGTAAATATTTATTTCATGTTACGCAAATGGTAGGACTTTCCACAGATTATTGAAATATTGCTTTTGGTAGCGACGACCATCAATAAAACGTGGTTATGTGAAAATGCAGGATGATAGGGAAAACATCAGACAGAATGTAGGCACGATAAATGGGACGAAAACAGTTATTTTTTTCAAGCAATGGTTACTGCAATGTCTGTCTATGAAACGTGCTTGAGAATGTGCGAGAAGGATAAATGAACTAGCCATAATTATTAATTTTTAATACTCAGATTGGGAAAGAATACCTAAATAAAATATACTGATAATTATTATACAGAGTAAGGATCCCCACTTTATGTTCCGAAATATATTTCATTACGCAGGACTTTTCAGATTGTAAAACCATCCGTCAGTAAAACGTGGTCCACAGAAGATAAGGCAAATGGTGAGACCGGAAATTACCAATTACAGGATGTGTAAAGGATGAAAACGGGAGAAAGAACCGGAAATAACCAATTACACGATGTGTAAAAGATGTGTAAGACAAATGCGAGACCGGAAGTGTACGTGACCGTAACCGTGACCTTGGAGACTTTTCAAGGTCAAAATGTCACAAGGAGTCTCACCATTACTTATATGCAATAATTTCTCATTTCGTCTACCTTTTAATTTCTTTTAGAAAGTAATGAAGATAAATTTAAACATATTTTGTTCAATCCTTATAATAAATTAAGATTTCTCATTATGTCGATATATTTTAATTTCCCTTCTTAGTAACGTTTGCAGAAGAAATTATGCTACTCAGCAGTGATTATTACACAAAACAGAATGTCAGCATTAATTTTGACCACAGGCACAGAATAGTCGTTCGTATGCATAATAAAATGAATACGTTTAAAGCATCGTGTTGAAGAGCCCAAGATAATAAAAAAGAAAGCCTTTGATATCTTTAAATCTTTCTTTTTTCCTTTAATGTCTTTTAACGAAGTGCATGCAGTGTCAGATCCTGATAGAGCGCCGTGTTCGCAAGAGACAAAAACCGAAAAAATATTTTCCATAAAGTAAAATTGAAAAGGTGTTAAGGCATATGCTAATCTGAAAAATATCTCTGCCATATGCTATTTTTGTTATTTTTCTATGACAACTGAAATTAAAGAAGTTAATGGTGTAACTAAAGCTTCTTGTAGTTATTTTAATATTCGCAAATACTTTGAGAATACACATTTGAAAACTATCGAAATAAAAAAAATAAATACCCCCTCAAGCAGCTGCTTGCCACAGAGGTCTGACAGGAGCCTGTCAGTTTATATGCCACAGTAGAAGATATGAGAGGATGGCAGGACCTCAGCAGAAAACAACACGAACATCCATGCCTTAATCCAGGGCTCGAACCCAGGTCCCGTAGATCAGTAGCCAAGCGCGCTAACCACTCGGCCACGGGACGGCTACTATCGAAATATTTCCACGAAATGTTCCATATAACATTATGATTTTAAAATTTTTCATCAAATAGTACATTAATTTTAAAATTCGAAATAGAATTTAGAGGTGTGCTTTAATTGTATATTTTTCAGTTGTCAGAAATATCTTTTTTTCTCTATCTGAGCTCCAGTTTATTAATTAGAAAAAAGTTCTGACTCGCGATCCGTACGAAACTTTGAGCCCGAAATCTCTACTGCATGCAATATTAACTTTAAAATGTATCAATAATTTAGGAAGAATACTCAAACGCTTCAAAATGTCGAAATATATTCAGGCTTATATATAATTTTCCGCGACGCATTTGCAGGTTATTGGCCATGTATACCGGGTATGGCATTAAATAGCTAGCAACGTATTTGTTAAACAACGTAAACCAGGACACTGGCATGTGACTTGTACACGTAAAAAACATTAACGTCACACTTCAGTTACAAAGCATTAACACTAAAGAATGTTTCAAAGTGTGAATATGCTTTACAATTAAAATAATATTTGTTATTTTATGAAGACTTACAGATATGCTGCAGTGAATGATGAGTGATGCACCTGAACAATTTAGTCTTTCCAAACCCAAATGCACATGGCTTCATTTACATTTCATCTTACCGCTGTAATCGTTTGCATGCGGTTTCACGAAGAGACTTGATGGTCAAATGGTGTGTAGGATTTGTGACAGACACATGGAACGAGATAGAGGATAAGTTAATGTAATTGTGGGCATAATTCGTAAACTTAATCCCAATAGAACAATTTCGGTTGGCGACATCAAGCCAACCACTAAATGCAATTAATATTTTAAGGTCTATCCATTTCCATTACGACGGTCTCTAGTGCATTTCTACGACGCCATTCTAACTTGACATCGTCAGTCCATGCTAGGTTTGGTGATTATAAGTGGTAACACATGCCTGCTGCCTCTCCTGGTATTAGCTCCATGCTCTAATGACGTGCTAATTGCTCCCATTACTCACAATAAATCTCTGATGCTCTGTGACGAGGGCGTGATGTGACCCCACCCATCGCTGATGTAGGAGTCATCGTCACGTGGATCATGAACGGGCCTAGGTTGTCGGAGCATACAGAAGAATTCTCACGGAACCCACGTGATCAAATTGTTAATCTTAAAGTTTCAATCCGAAGTATTTCTGAATGATAAGTCGAGTAAGAATCGAGCATTCAAAGCTATCGCTAATAGTTCTGTCTCTCAACTACCCTCTCCTTCTATCACCGTAAATGTTGCCAACTAGTTAGGAAACAATAAGGTAGTTATAAACACTTTAAACTCAGTTTCAAATATTTTCAGTGTTTTAAGAAAGCAAGAAATTATTTATATTTATGAAAAATAGACTCTTCTCTGATCAGTGGGATACAACAAAATATCATAAAGAAGTGCATACTTTGGGTATGTCTGTCTGTACCTGTAGAACCAAAAAAGCTACTTTTAAGTTTTTCGCAAAATTCTTTTCCAATCATCATTATTTTGTTTAAAGATAACTCACTTGCATTCTTATAATGCATGCGTGATTATTTTTTTCAGTGTTAAAATATATATATACCTAGAAACTCTGAAGTTTATTAGGTTTCCTGATACGAAATGCAAGTTACAAAAATCATGCCACCACCTGTGATTTGAACCTTGGCTGCTTCAGTAATGTAGCGAACCAATACAAACAACCACACTCATGTCCACAGAGATTGTCACTATGAAAAATTAAAGGCAGTAGGTCATGAAAACAAAAATAAGTTGAATTATTTAGCTCAACTATTTACTATTCAAGTAACTAAATTACCATTCAAGCATCTGATTCCCATACAGGTCTGACAAGGACCTGTCAATGTAATAAACCCTAGAGAAAATCTCTGAGGAAGGTGAGACCTAAAATTCTTCCAATGCTCAAAAATAGAACAAAAACACCTACGCAAAGATTTACTGATTAGATTACATTTCTTTGAAAAAGAAAATAAATGTCACCAATGCACATTGCTTCCGAAATTGCATTAATAAGAAATTGTTAAATTGGCAGTGAGTGATTGGTATTATTTACAATATTTGCAACCCTTTATGAAACTCTACTGATATTCTTTATGACTCTGTATACTGATATCCAAGTATAAAGAGATGTTTTCTGCGAAGAAAGGAGAAAAACAAAATAATAAAACTTGATATTCCACTGCTGGTAGTCTGTTGTATTTCAACCATGTAATATAGCCCTAGCAATATACATTAGGTCTGTAAATGGTAGCTAGGCAGTCACTGGAAGGATACCTTTACCAATCCCCAGTGATGATGCACAGAACCGGCCAGGACTAGCACCTAATGTCCGACCCCGCCTTGTCGTGGTGCAGGCCGTTAGTATCTTTTGAACGAGATATTATCTTCCAGAAGGAATGTAAGGGAAGAGCTGCCAGATCAGTGTGGCCTACTGATCTGGTCATCTGTGACCACTTTACTTTTTTTCCGCTCTGCTGAGGTGTGGTCAACTTCACAGGGTCGTGGTGCTGCCATTTATACACACTATACTGGACTGGTTTACGACTTTCAGCTTGTTATGGATCCTGGACTTGCTGCACTGGTGAGGGTAAATCTGCGGCTGTGCTTTCTGTTCACTGTGGGTTGTCAGTCAAAAGTGAACAGAGACACGGGATAACTTATACCAGCTGGTGGATAATCCTGATCAGAGGCCATCGCAGGTAATTGAACCTGGGATGGCTTTAGCAAGTTGGCCATCGCTAATCCTACCTGGAGTTATAGGTCTCAGCCAGATCAGTTTATATCTAAATTCTGATTCTTTAAAGGGCCCACTTGAAAAAGTGATGCCTGAAGTTCCTACCTACATAACTTCAGCCTTTAATGGTAGAGGAACGGGTCTTTGCCCCATGCCTGGGATTAGGGGATGTTTGATATTGCTGTCCCTCTCTCTCTAAATAAACCTAGTTTCTTTCAAACTTCTACTAATCATTTTCTCTCTGTAGTTATCTGTAACGTGAGGATGTTGGTTAGAGATTATTTTTTGACGTCTTCACACAGGAATTCCAAAGTTTTAACCTTGATATTCTAGGCTTACAAGAGACCACATGAACAGTTAAAGGTCAGATACATAAAAATAATCTCAATTTTTTTCTTTTCAGCGAGGGAGGATGCGAAGCATCTCCAAGGTGTAAGTTTGCTTATCAGCAGACACACCACTATAATCTTATAGGATATGAGTGCATTAATGAAAGATTTCTTACAGTAAAATTTCCGACAAGCTTTGAAGACTTGAATGTTATCTGCTATTATGCCCCCACTGAGGATGCGATGAGGATGAGAAGGATACGTTTTACAGACATCTTCAAAATATTTTGAATTCTGTCAAGAAAGGTGATATTACCCTTGTTCTAGGTGACTTCAATGCTAAAGTTGGTACTGACTCTGATCGTTGGAGAAGGTTCCTTTGGTATTGGTAACTGCAGTGGCAATGGGCAATGTTTCCTATAGGTAAGTAAACTTAGCAGTTTACGATTAACCAACACGTACTGCAAACACTGGGACATTTATAAATACACATGAGTTACACTTGGTGAGTTGCACAGGAATATGATATATTGTATTTTAATTAACAGCAAATGGACTAGTTCAGTTAGGAATACCAGATCATATAGGGGAGCCGAAATTGGGTCTGACCATTACCTGGTCAAAAGTGACTTGCAACTGAAGTTTAAGAAATGTGCTAAGATTAGAGAATCACCTTTAACACCAAAGATCTGAAAGATCCAGATATTGCTAAAGCATACCATGTTAGTCTACTTAGTCATTATGACAATCGTGGTTTGCTTACTGCTGAAGTTGAGAAAGAATGGGATCAGTTTAAACAGTGTTTTCTTGAAACCAATTCTCTTGGGTGAAAGGGAACAGAGGAAACGAAATTATTTGAGTGATAAGGCTATGGAACCTATTTCTGAAAGAGAGAAAGTGAAGAATTTATATGAATACCAAATATCAATGATTACCAGACGGCATTACAATGAGATTAATTAGTATGTAAAGGATTAGTTAACATCTTTGGTTTGATGATTTGGCTGGAAAAGGAGAGAAAGCAGCTAAATAGCATAACAGCAGCGGGTTGTACCAGATAGTCAATATTTTGAATGGGTAGAAACAGCTGGTACACAGGAATTGAAGGATAAAATTGTAATGTTGTTTAAAATGAGGATTCTAGCATGGGTAAGTGGGGATGAGTATTTCAGAGATTTCCAAACAATGTAATTAGTTTTACTCCCATTGTTTGTAATGATGATAGATGCATTACTGGATTTAAAGTTAAGGTTGTCCCTCTATTACATTCTGAAGTTACTTTGGCTATCTCTAAATTAAAATATTATAATTCTCCAGGAGTAGATGAAATTACTACTGAAATATTTAGATCTTACTTATTCGGTTATCCCATGGTTGGCGGAAATTTTGAATATCGTTTGATAAAGGCATTGTTCCTAACGATTTAACTAGAGAAATTATTATCCCGATTTTTAACAAAGGTTATGGCAGTTCTTGTGATAACTATAAGGGTATCAGCCTACTTTCTGTTCCAGGTAACGTTCTTTGCACAATTGTGCTTAATAGAATTAAGAATTTGGTCGATGGACCACTGTGTGGTGATTGCCAATGTAGATTCAGAAGTGGTAAGGAATGAGTAGATTCAAATATTTTCACTTAGGCAGATTTTTTATAATAGTTTAGAGCAGGGGTGTTCAAACAGTGACCCGTGGAATACTTGTGTCCCGCCGGACCCTTATTGTGGTCCACGAAGACTACGAAGCCTCCAAAAAATGTTTTAAATTTATATATAATAGAGTGACATGTATCAAATTTTCAAATTTGCCCGCGACTTACAAAAGGTTGAACACCCCTAATTTAGAGTTTCAGAAATTGTGGTTATTAGCTTTATAGATTTCAACAAGACGTTTGAATCAAATTAATAGGACTGTTTGTAATAGGATGTTTCATCAACATAATTTGTGGTTGAACATTAGATCATATGGACTACTACCAATGTAGTTTTAGCATCATGAAATCTCTCTATAATAACATTGAATCATGTGTGAGAGTTGGTAAATCTTGTAGCAATTCGATTTGCACTACTGTTGAGTTAGACAAGGGTGCATTTTGTCTTCTTTTCTCTTTTGTTTAGTTATTGATTATGTTAGGCGAAATTCTCTGCAAGGGAAAGCTGGGTACTCTGCTGGGGTACGCGGTAAAATATTTTTGGGTACGCCGTGAGAGCTCAAATGTCTCTAGATCTTCCATTGTCCAATAGAGAAAAGTTAATTGAGATATCTTATGACAACAGTTTAAAAAGCATTCATTCCAAAAAACCATTGATTAGTTGTTGGATTGGAGTGGAGAAGGAATGTCCGACTTTGTCAAGAATTGCAGTCAAATATTTGTTATCTTTCATAACAACTTATTTATGTGAATTGGCTTTTGATCTCTAACTGCTTTAAAAAAATAAATATAGGAACAGGCTGGATGTTAAAGATGACTTGCGACTCTTCCTTAGCAAGATAACCCAACCATTTTTGAACTGTGAAGCGTAAACAAGCGCAACCATTTCACTAATTACCCAGTGAAATGTATATAATTTTATAAGATTTGTTAAATTGTTTATGTCACATTTTTGTTTATCTATATATATAATTTATGACTACAAAATTTAATGTATATATATATATCTTTTATTTTATTCCCATTGTTATACTATAAATATAGTTTTACCTATCTATGCAAGGGGTACGCCAGTTACATATACATTTCCAAGGGGGTACGTGAAGCATAAAAGATTGAGAATCACTGGTCTACAGATTTGAAAATTTATGATTTAGATTATGCAGATGGTTTGGCCTTCTTGGATAATGAAGTTGATGAGATTAATTCTTTCATTAGGGCTGTTGATGAGATTGGTAAGAGAGTAGATTTAGTGAGAAACAGAGAAAAAGCTAAGGTGATGAAAATTGGTCAGGTGGATGTTGCTTCAGTTGTTTTGAATGGCTGCAGTCTTGACCAAGTGTCTCAGTTTAATTATCTTGGAAGCTGTGTAACAGATACTGGTGATGTGCGGCATGAGATAAATAGAAAAATAGGGATTGCCGTTGGGACTTTTAAGAATTTATGGAGAGTTTGGAAAAATAGGCGTATACATCTAAAATTAGGCTGTATAACAGTTTGATTCTTTTTTAAGGTTAGTTACGGTAGCAAAACATGAACCCTTTGTAAGCAGGATAACAAGAAACTTGATGCCTTTGATTCTAGATGCTTACGCAGTATCTTGGGAATTAGGTAGTTGAACTTTGCAAGTAATGATGAGGTTAGGCAAAGGAATTGGCAACCTCCTTTCAGCAGCTTGTTGTGCAAAGAGAGATTGTGTTTGTTTGGCTACATTGCCTGTATGCGTAATTTTAGATTGGCGAATAGGGTTATGAACACCATGTCTAAAGGCGTCATCAAAATGGGGAGATTTAGAATGCAATGGGCAGCAATGTCAAACAAGACCTTGCTAGAATTGGCCTAGATTTCAGCAGCTGTAGCTCAGGACAGACTTGTTTAGAGAGCAAAAATGTGCAGTCTGGTTGCGACTGCATGATGAGGATTTCGTATGTATGTATGTATGTATGTATGTATGTATGTATGTATGTATGTATGTATGTATGTATGTAAGTTCATTTCATCAGTTTAATGATATCCTGCACAAGCGGCCACAGTTTAGTATATTGTGTGGAAAGGTTTCATTGGCAACAAATATTCATAAAAGTCATGCCTCTGAGGTAAAAGTATACATTTCTTAAGGATTTCAAGGTACTGAACACGAATATGACAATGAAAATGAAAAATTGGCTACGATTTCTGAGAAATCCGCAATAGTTTCTTACATAATAAAGTAAAACGTACATATATCGGTAAAACTATGTTTCTACTTCCGCCGTCGCTTTAGCCGTCGTTTCTACAGCTGCTCAGGATCATCTCTGGCGAACGTCCAACAGTAGTCAGCCAACATTGAAGTAGACCAGTTTCCTTGGTATCGTTTCTCCATCGTTGCAATGTCTTGGTGAAAACGTTCACTGTGCTCATCACTAACCATTCCGCAGTTATCGGGGAAGAAATCTAAGTGGGATTGGACAAAGTGGATCTTTAAGAATATATTGCAGCCAGGTTTGTGATAATCTTAACCAGTTTCTTGTAGTTGTCTGTCCTGACATTCCAGAGAAAATTAGTTGACACCAGACGAAACGCGTCCCAAGCTTTTTTCTCGTCACCCTGAAGCAGGTTGTCGAACATCTGGTCTATGAACAGCTTGCGGATCCGAGGACTCAAAAACATCCCCTCTTTAATTTTTGCATCTCTGAGTTGAGGGAATTTGTCGCCAAGTACTTGAAAGCTGATGCAGTCCGGTCCATGGCTTTTACAAAGTTTTTCAGCACACCAAGTTTGACGTGTAGGGATGGTAGCAGGATTTTGTGCGTTTCTGCCAGTGCTGGGTGTTCCACATTCTTCTCTCTGACCTTCAAAAATTTCCTCTGATGCCAATTTCTCTTCACGTAGTGCAAAGTCTTTGCCAAGCTGTCCCATTCACGTAAGAAACAGCAGTCCTCCGTATATCCCAGCTGCAGACCCATCAACAGAGCCGCTCCTTTAAGTCACAACAGAGATGACAGCCATACTGGCTGTATTGAAGACAGTTCAACAGCTGTTTTAGGTTGTCGAAAATTCCTTTCATGTATACAGCGTGTCCGACCGGAATGGATCGAAGTCGATTTCCATTATTCAGCAACATCCTTGAGACTCAATTTCGAGGAGTCTATGAATAGTCGCCATTCTTGAGGGTCATGCTTGATTCCGAGGGCATTCATCAGGCCATTTGCATCGGAGCCGAATACAAGTTCATCTTCCTTTCTGAAGTAAGGTGCAAACTGTTCATGACGAGTTCGAAACTAAGTCACTCGGACATTTTCTTTGAGAAGATTCCATTGTTTAGTCTTGATTCAAGTAACTCTGCTTTGGCCTTGAACAGCTCCAGGTCGCGAACGAGATCGTTCATTTCTTCTTCGGTGTGAATGTGTGGTGCAGATGTGCACCATGGCAAACGTATGGATCATCATTAAACACCGAAGGCTGCCGAGAAACTGATGTCGGTTCACCTCCCTCCTCATCATCTGAATCGATGGAATATTCCTTTGGAGGTTCGGGAATGGGAAAGCCTTCTCCATGCGGAACTGGTCGGAGAGCAGATTGTATATTCGGGTACGCTATTGTCCACTTCCTTTTCCTTGTGATGCCTCCAGAAACAGGTGGAACCATGCAGAAGTAGCAGTCATTTGCGTAATTGCTTGGCTCTCTCCAAACCATAGAAACAGCAAACGGCATCGCCACTTTTTCGCCTTTCAACCACTTCTGAAGATTTCTTGCACACACATTGCAGCATATGTGAGGGGCCCAGGCCTTGTCCTGGTCCCTGATCTTGCATCCAAAATAAACCTCAAACGTCACTATTGGACTGATGGCCCTTTTCTGGCTTGCAAACGTCACTTCCCCGCAAATGTAACAAAATGTTTCTGCATTATTAACACGGTTATGAGGCATCACTACTGCAGGATTAAAACTGCAAGGATCACTTGTGACTCAGGAGTAAATGGGAGTCGCTCAAAAGACTTGCTCACCCTACGAGACTTCACTTACAACTAACGATTGCATCAACTTTTGTCCGCGATCGTAAAGCCGCGATGTCATTACTCAACTACATTGCATCAGACAATGATTTAATATCTCTGGAGGTTGTGTGTATGGTGTGCTGATGCAATACAACACAATATGTTGCAGTCTGGAGTTTAAAATACAACGTTGCGAAATGCTTACCTATGTACTCAATGCTTACCTATGTACTCAATGCAGACTGAGTCGTTTATACATGAGCTTCTCTATCACTCCTAAACAAGAGCCAATCGGCAAATTTTATTGTCATTTTCGTGTTCAGCACCCCGGAAATAGTAAATATTGGCTATTTTCATTTCAAAACCTTTTTTGTGTGTTTCCCAGTGCTTTCTTTCCAAGTTGATCAGTTTTTCCTTTGTCAACGATGGTCGAGAATATAATCTATGAACCACAAACTAGTTCCTACATGATTTGTTTTCGTAATAAATTGAATGCCACATTCACGAAACTTGAAATTATAAGTATTCGTGGTGTTTTTGTTTTGTAAACTATTCTCCATAAATCTGAATGGATAACATTTACCAACTTTTTCAACAACTTTCCTTCCAAGTATAAAAGAAAGACGCACAAAATAGTTGGTGCTCGATTTTCAAGAAAACAATCCCCTATATTAAACTTTTTCCTTTCTTCCTTTCATGGATTTTTCGTTGTTTCAATATCATTTATTCAAATCTAGAATGACAAAAGATGTCTGTGTGCCTGAGGCAGCCATAACTCATAAGGAAATCGTGGTACACCATTCAATATTCCACATAGTGTTTCTGGATGTCGCCCGAGCTGCAGTGCCGAAGTTCAAGTCGAAAGTGATAAAGAGGAGCTTGCTGAGAAAAAATGTATAATATATAAATATGAAACCTAAAAGCAAAATATTTTAAAAGTCCGAGCTTGCACCAACGCCACCATGCTATTCCGACGAAAAGCCGAAGTCGCTGCCAAATCCATTGTTGCCAATCACTGCTCTATAACTGTGAACGTAACAGTTATAACAACATCAATATCTTCTGCCGTTGCCAGATCCCCACATTCGCAAAGGCATTATTATAATGAGGCGTCCCACTGTAGGTAGGAACCTGATTTTTGAACCGAACAAGGGGTTAGACAAGGGGGAACCCGCGTATGAAATTTGGAAATATTTGGTCCAGTATTCCGGGACCACAGACCACCAAAATCTATAGAAACGGATATAAAAATCTAGATAGTTTGCGTAGCAGCGAAGACACGGACTAGGAAAGAGCACGCTCACCTCATCAACCCTCGTGTAATTCTCTGTATTCAATATTTGTGGTAAGATAAATCAGAATATGCATCTTAAAAAATAATAAATTTATAAATTGATTATATTATAAATTAATTATAAATTAATTATTAATTTTAAAAATAATTAATTTAAAAAATAATGTAAAAAATTTATTCAATACTATCTGATCGCCTGGTGCCGATCAGATAGTATTGAATAAATATCACTGGAAATGTGTACTTGCATAGATTTGATTCAGATATTTACCTTTATTTACTTTTTTCTTTTTCATAAAAATATTTTTAAGAAACTGAAAAAATCTGGTTTTTTGCCATGATGAATTTAATAATGCTTATACATATTTATTAGCACGATTTATTCGGAATGGCATTATTCTTGGCACTTCTTTATTTCCATAATTCTTTTGCTGTATTAGTAAATTATGCGAAAAATAAATTTTTCAAAAAAAAATTACCTCTTTCGCCATTGTAAAGATTGCTTTCGAAACTTCTAAGAACTGTCGCATAAATTTGTAAAATAATGACATTAAAATTTATCTCGAAAATACTTTCTTTATAGATGGACTTTGCATTTTTTCGCTCTTCATAATTAAATAAAAATAAATCCTCCTCACGCAGCTGCTTGCCACGCAGATGCTGACAGGAGCATATGCCAATTCAAACGCCATACTTCTAGGCGTGTTCCATAGTCGTTCTTCGCTGTCTTCTTTTGACTTAGATCCAACTTTTATGCCGCTTCGGTATATTTACGATGATCGGTATTTTTATGCCGTTTCGGTATATTTTTACGGCGATCGTTATTTTTATGCCGTTTCGGTATTTTACGGCGATCGTGAAATAAATAAAAAAGCCTATCTAACTGTCTTATGTAAGGGCCTTTTTAGCTCATGTTTGGATTATGCTGTTTTACCTCCGAGCGGCACTTTTTTGCACACATATGATGATCTAAATGGCCAGGTCACAATGATCCCGAGGGCTCAGAGAAGGTTTTTGGGAGGGGATCCACTGGACATCTTTTGAGAGACAGATGGTAGTCTCCCGTCAAATGTGTGTTCTTTAACGTGCACAGGGTATGGCTCTCCCGCACACGGTATCAAGGCTTAACGTTCCAGCGGACAGACGGCGGCCTTTCCAAGCAAATCGGTGTTCCCTACTGACCGTTGGCATGACGGAGAATTTTGCAGAGATAAAACTCAATGCTGGCCAAGGAAGATTCGAATCTGAGAATTGCGAATCACAAGTCTGGCTCGTTACCGACTGAGTCACCCCCGCCCCCCTTTTGGGTGATCCTACAAGTGCGAATGAAACTTTTGATATACGAATACAAAAAGCAACGCCAATAATAGTATTATCTAGAAACCATCCCAACAATGTTGATTAGTTGGCAACCACGGATATAGCCCAACTTCGAGAAATGCCAACAGATATTCCTAGTTTGAAGAATTTTTCGAACATTTCTGTAATATTGTTTGACGTTTATAATTGTAATATTTGAATTAAAAATTATGAACTATTCCGATTTTTTTCACGGCCCTCGATCCAGGTTATTCAGAAAGGTAGGGGAGGAGGGTAAGTGAATGCAGCGAACCGGAACAAATCAGAAGTCTGTTACAGTGTTGTTGTTGCCGCTGGACTTTTCAGTTCTCAGATTGTAAAAATAATTTTTCCGTCCGTCAATAAAGCATGGTTCCTTGCGAGACGTATAAGAAGAGTGAGATACGAACGTTGAAATATGAGAATAAAATGTGCGAAGTGGTATACAATTGTTTCTAAGTTAAATGCGATTTGCAAACGATAGAATAAAAACACCGACCTCCATAATTCCCAATTTGGATTAATGTTTCGAAACATTTATTTCTGTTTTTGCGACGTCCATCAATAAAACGTGGTCCACAGGAGGGGTCAGATAGAGGTGCGCAGAAGTTATAAATCTATTTCAAAATTTGATTTACAGGGAATTAAATTAATTTATAAAAATAATTTACTCCTAAGTTAAATGTGATTTGCTAGGAATAAAATAATCGTTTGTTCCTTCAATTTTAAAGAGTGCATCATTCTTAAAGCGCGTCAGCCACAGTAGCCATTGCATTGTGGATAAATGCGTTACTCGCTGGTAAGTATGTGGGGGGGGGGAGATCGACTTCAGATATTTTTTTAAAGGGGAAAACTATAATACCTATTTTGAACACTAGATGACGCTTTGAAACAATAAAATTCAAGTACAAGTGATTGCATCATGGCTTATGACGTCACCCTTCATGGGTTTGTGATCCCTTTTATTATGGGCTTTCCAGAGGTAAATTTTCGAAGATTGCGACATCCATTCCGAGACGGGATGCCCTGAACATTGCCAAAAAGAGTTTACTTAGACTTGATAAATTATTGAGGATTGCAACAACCCAGTTGGAAGGGAGTTTTCAACTCAGAACAAATGATTGCATCAGATTCTGTGACGTCACCGTTCACGAGTTTGTGATCCTCTTTATAGTAGGCTTTCTTGTATTGTGGGTTTGGGGTAAAGGAGACTTCCCAGCATGGGTTGTTGCCACCAAACATTTATTTGCACTTCGTAAATTTTAAGGGTTAAGGATTGCGACATCCCAGCTGGGACTTGGAGGTAGGTAGAACTTATTTTGAGAGGTTTTGAAGTCCGGATATGACGATTGCATCATATCCTGACGTCACTCCGTCATGTGATCTTTGATTGCACATTTTTTCTGGGACTTTCCTAGAAGGGGACAGGAAAAAGGGAGTGATTGCATCATTTTCAAGTACTTTCTGCACCATCCTGGAAAAGGGGAGGGAAAAGGAGGTGATCCTGTTATCTTGTTTACAAAGTGTCCAAGTTTCACTACCATAACTAACCGTAGAAAGAACCAAACTATTATACAGTCTAATTTTAGTCTTTAGGTGTATACGCCTATTTCTCCACACTCTCCATAAATTCTTAAAAGTCCTGGCAGCAATACCTATTCGTCTGTTAATCTCATGCCGCACATCACCATTATCTGTTACATAGCTCCCAAGAGAATTAAACTGTGAGACCTGCTCAAGACTGCAACCATTCAGATCAACTGAATCACAGCATGACCGACCAATTTTCATCACTTTAGTTTTCTTTCTGTTTATAACCAAACCTACTCTACTACCAGTCTCATCAACAGCTTGAATGAAAGAGCTCATCTCGTCAACATCATTTGCCAAAAGGGCTAAATCATCAACATATAATCTAAATCAGAAATTTTCGTATCTCCAGTCCATTTAAGGTCAAAATCTTTCCCTTGCGGTGAATTTCGCATAACATAATCAATAACCAAACTAAAGAGGAAAGGAGACAAAATGCACCCTTGTCGAACACCAGACGTAATGCTAAACCACTTGTTACAAACCTTACCAACTCTCACACAGGACTCAGTGTCCACCCAGAGGTGGGGCCAAGAGGCCTTGGCACCCTTCAAAGAAAAAGGGAAAAAAAATAGAAAATTTTCCAAAAATATTTTCCCAATGAAAATGAACTTTTTATATTTATGTTGTGTTGTGTCTCTATTTCTATACTACTTATGAATTAGCGGTCACATAAGGTGGGAATACCCTATATCTCTCGGGAAACACGGCCGCTGTGAACACAAGGCGAACGAAGTAGTGCTCGGGCGGCCCGACAGCTATTTTGTTTGCCTGAGTCGGGCCAGCGGTCCCTTCGGCTCCCCCAAGATTAAATCCTGAGGACGCCACTGCACACGACTTAGTTTTATTATAGAGAGCTATCATTATGTTAACTAACTTGTCTGGTATACCATATGATCTCACAATCAACCACAAATTATGAAGATCAACAGAGTCAAAAGCCTTTTTGAAATCAACAATGCTAGCAACCAAAGAAGGTTTCTGAAACTCTTAAACATTTCTCAAGAATCTGCCGAAGTTAAAATATAAGATCTACACATTCCCAACCACTTCTGAATCCACATTGCTCATCACGCAATTGCCTGTCAACCAGATTCTTAATTCTATTAAGCACAATCATGCAAAGAACTTTCCCTGGAACAGAAAGTGTGTTGATACCCCTATAATTATCACAAGGATTCCGATCACCTTTATTAAAAATAGGGATAATAATATCTCTGGTAAAATCTTAAGGAACCACACCTTCATCATAAAAGATATTCAAAATTTCAGTCCTCCGTGTGGTAACCGAAGCATTCGCAGCTCTAAGCGAAATCATCAGCTTCAAGATCTCTAGCGAAGATCTTGAAGGCGTCACCCTCCTCCTCCTCTTCCTTCTCCTCCCACCCATTATCTATCACTGGGGATTTATGTAGTGTAAATTTAGCAACAGCTAAATTAACTTCAGACTGCGTTTTAAGGCCAACATTAAAGCCAGTAATTGCATCTATGATCATTATAAACAATGGGAGTAGCACTAATTACATTGTTTAGAACATCACTGAAATGTTCAGCCCACCTTGTCATGACAGAATCCTCCCCTTCTATAACCTTACCTTGTTTATCCTTCAATCCTTGTATGCCTGTCCGTTTTCTACCACACAAAACATTAACTATCTGCTGTTGTGCTGTCTAACTACTTCTTCGACTTTGTCAGCCAAGCCATCAAGCCAAAGATTCTTATCAGCAGCTAACTGATCCTTTACACGTTTATTAAGTTCTGTGTAATGCTTTCTATTAGGACTAGTAGGGTATTGATTGAGGACATTCCTGCAGTTTCTTCTTTCTGAAATAGGCTCAAGTGCCTTATCACTCAAATAATTCTGCTTCCTCTGCTCCTTTTTTCCTAAAAGAGTACTGTTAGTGTCCAAAAAAGCCTGTTTAAAACGGCCCCATTCTTCCTTAACTTCAGTAGTCAGCATACCATGACTGTCATAATGACTAAGTAACCTATTATGGTAAGCTTTGGGTATAAGGTCTGAAAGACTCATTTATACCTAAAGGTATAAATGGTATTAATTTATTACCTAAAATATTTCCCATTTATACCTAAAGTATTAAAGATAAATTTCCTTCAGTATTAAAGGTAAATTTTTGAAACTTAGCACAACACTTTTTAAGTTTAAGATGCAAGACACTTTTAACAAGGTAATGGTCAGATCCAATTTCAGCTCCCCTATATGCCCTGGAATTTCTAACAGAACTAGCCCATCTGCTGTTAATTAATATATAATCTATCATATTTCTATGCAGCCCATCAGGTGAAACCCATGTGTATTTATGTATGTCGCGGTGTTTGTAATATGTGTTAGTTATTCTAAAACCATTGAGTTTACTTACCTATAAGAGACGTTGCCTATTGCCATTGCAGCTACCAATACCAAAAGGGCCTATCACCCCTCCCCAAAGGTCAGAGTCAGTACCAACTTTGGCATTGAAGTCACCTAGAACAAGGGTAATATCTCCTTTCTTGACAGAATTCAAAATATCCTGAAGTTGTTCATAAAACTTATCCTTCTCATCCTCATCGGCATCCTCAGTGGGGGCATAACAGCAGATAACATTCAAGTATTTAACACTTGTCTGAAATTTTGCTGTAAGAAACCTTTCATTAATGCACTCATATCCTAGAAGAGCATCACTGGCGTGTCTGCTGAGAAGCAGACCTACACCTTGGTGATGCTTATTATCGTCCGTCCCTGAAAAGAGAAATTTAAGATTATTTTTAAGAATCTGACCTTTATCTCTCCATCTGGTCTCTTGCAAGCCGAGAATATTTAAATTGTAACGGTGGAATTCTTGTCTGAGGCATCAAGAGAATAAGCTCTGTGCACAGGCCTCACATTTCATTTACCTATAGAGAGAAAATGGTTAATGGATGTTTGAAGAAAATATGTTTACTGAGAGAGGGAATGCAGAAAATATCAAACAGCCCCTTAATCGCAGACATGGGGCAAAACCCGTTCCCCCACCACTAAAGACTGAAGCCATCTACACTAGAAGACTTTCTTCAATGTAGAATTTGACGATACCAGTAGAAGCAAGAGTTCAGGTGCCTGCGATGACCTCTGCTCAGGATTATCCACCAGCTGATAAAACATGTCCTGTGAATCTATTCACTTGGTCTGTCTCCCCATAAACAAACAAAAAACACAGCGGAAGATTTTCCCTCCACAGAAGCCCAGCAGTGCAGCAAATTCATGATCCATAATCTAGCTCAGAGCCCTATTTTAGTCTAGTCCAGTAGATTCATATGGCCAGCACCTGAGCCCTGGTACTAGAAATGAGTTCGGGCTTTGCTCATATATAGGATCAAAATCAGGATCCATAATCAAGCTCAGAGCCATAATTCCGTTCAAGTTGGTATATATGGTCAGCACCAGAATTCTGTGTGGTTGACCACTCCTCAACAGGGTAGAAGAAAACGAAAAGTAGCCATAATTGTCTAGATCAGTATACCACACTGATCTGACAACCATTCTCTTCCGTTCCCTTTCATAAGAGAGTATCTCTTTTGAAAGGTACTAACGGCCTGAACCTCGAGAAGGCGGGGTCGGACATTAAGTGATAGGCCTGGACGATTCTATGCATCATCCGGAGAACATATCCTATTCAAAATATCTCATCTAAAATTGATCGTCCTCCTCGTTTCAGTCTTCAGTTCCAACTCAATTGATCATTTTCATTTTTGGGTTTAAATAACACTTATATACAAAACGGAAGAGTCACACCTAATACTGTTGCAATCCATCTACCTGATTTTTAAATTACGGGTTAGGCGTTATCACTACAAACTTTACATAACTATATACTGTTTTTCATTATGCACATTAAATAGATTTCAAGATTCGTGTTGATATATCTCTGAGCGGCACTTTTTCGCACACAATAGGCTAAATCACAAAAACCCCGAAGGCTCAGAAAAGGTTGAGGGCAGGAGACCCACTGGACAGCCGTTGGGATACAGATGGTATTCTCCCGTCAAGGCAATCCATCGTGTTCTTTAACGTCCACAGGGTATGATTCTCCCATACACGGAGGCACGGCTTAACGTCCCATCCGACAGACGGCGGCTTTCCAAGCCCATCGTTGCCCCTATTGACCGTAGGCAGGACTGGGGAGTTTAGCGGAGATAAATATCAATGCTGACTCATCTGGGACTCGAATCTAGGAACTGTAAATTACGAGCCTGACCCGCTACCGATTGAGACACCCCTGCTACTAAATTTCAAGAGATTAAGGGTAAACTCTGCTAGGCACTCTGTTCTTGCTACAGTCTAGTAAATTTGATCACCAATACTTAAATAAGATTGTCTGAGGATGGAATCTGGCTAAACCTCCCTCCCAGAAAAGGACACCAGAGAGTAAGAATTGCTTCAAGGATATATTGCATCCATTCCACATGAACTTGAAGGGTTTGCTGTGTAGAGAGATTAAACGAAACAAAAACACTTGAACTTTAAGTCAAAAGATGAATCCGTTGTTAACCCTGCTGTGGAGTTCAATCCTTAGTTATTACTTTTGAATTAAAATTTTGTTTTAAAAGTCCGCCGTCCCGTGGGCGAGTGGTTAGCGCGCTTGACTACTGATCTAAGGGACCGGGGTTCGAGTCTCGGGTAAGGCATGGATGTTCGTGCTGCTTTTCTGCTGAGATCCTGCCAACTTCACAGACCTTCTACTATGGCATATAAACTAGCAGGCTCTTGTAAGACTTCTGTGGCAAGCAGCTGCTTGAGGGGGTATTGATTGATTCATTAAAAGTGCTCTAGTGAGTAGCGCCTTTTCATTTCCCAAAGGTGTCACTGGATAATTGGAGTGAAGATGAGGTATAAGTGAAATATTAAGGATAGAGAATCAGAAGGAATAAAAAAATGGATGCCAAGTGGGAGCAAGTAACACAGAACAGTCCTGCTATAACATGCACCAGTGCCACTGACTTTCATTTGAGAGCTGTGTAGGGAAATGTAAATTTATCTTTCTTATCTACAGATGATTCTGATTAAAACGCAGTGAAATGTTTTTGTTGATCTGTCAAAGTTCAGGAATATTTCTCGAGAAACATTCGAACTAACATTTGAAATTTTAATGGTACGATAAATGACAGCCATAACTTCATATTCTGCTCAGCTGTACATGCTGCTGAGTTTTATAGTTTAGCTCTTTTCTGCTCATTAAAACGAATGGAATGAATCCATCCCTAAAATATTGTCACGGTTATTGCAAACGTTATCCTAAAAAATTACATTCCATTGTAGCATTTATATACAATTAGCTCAGGACAAATACGCTTGGAGAACGAAGGGTTGGGTTGTTTTACCTCTGAGCGACACTTTTTTGCACACCATGGGCTAAATGGCCAGGTCACAAGGACCCTAAGGCTCAGAGAAGGTTGGGGGAGAGGACTCACTAGAACAGCTGTTGGGAGACAGATGGTAGCCCCCTGTCAAGGCCATCCAGCCTGTTCTTTAACGTGCACAGGGTATGGCTCTCCCGCACACGGAGCCATGGCTTAACGTCCCATCCGACGGACGGCGGCCTTTCCAAGCGCATCGGTGTCCCCTACTGACCGTGGGCAGGGCGGGGAATTTTGCGGAGATAAATCTCAACGCTGACCCAGCTGGGACTCGAACCTGGGAACTACAGATTACGAGCCTGGCGCGCTACCGACTGAGCCACCCCCGCTTGGAGAACGAAATTGCACGGTCTGTTTGGACCTCCGTAGCCCATGACTGCTTGAGGATGATTTGAAAGAGATCGACATAAACTTTTTTTTCGTTTCGCTTAAAAAGAATCTTTACTGTTGGCAAACTGGGCTAGATAGCCCAAACACAAACCGCTTGTTGGTTGATAAGGAATTGCTTGAATGTGTCGAAGCATGCTTCAATCGTACAAGCTTATCGTCGACTGCAGAAAATACTAAAAAGTCTAAACATCTTTTTCAACACTTGAAGAGAGAATTTAAGTTTGTGCGAAGGGCTTTTCCTACAAATCAAAGACTCCTCTCCCAATGACTTTTTAAGTCAGAAAATGGGTGGATGTACACATCAGTTTAAGGAACTGAAGAAACTTCAATAAGAAGATAATCCCACGATGCTTTCTTTTCCATTTGAATCTTGGCTAGCGAAGATCTTGAAGGCGTCACCCTCCTCCTCCTCTTCTTTCTCCTCCCACCCATTATCACTGCGCCATCCAGCTTTCATCCACGAAGGATTAAATTCCTCGCCAGAGTCGTGGAATAGAGGATTACGGTTTTCATTCGGAGTTTCCTTTTTTCCCCTCCCATCTACCACTCTTTGTCACGCGGTGTTTGCTCTGCCCCGTGCCTCAGCTCGGCAAACATAGCTGACCTGTTTCTGCCGCGCGCCCTCTTCTCCGTCTCTCGGCATCTTGAGCGCCGCCATGGCGGAACAGATTCAGCGCCGCTGCTACCGCCACCGATCAACAAGCTGGTAGTGCCAGTGGAGACTCTACCAACTCGATTACTAGCTCCGCGAAGCCTGCATTCTGTTGCGTGGAATGAAACGACGCTGCAAAAGCGATTCTCGTGCCGCTGCCGCCGCCTGCCTTTTGCCAGAGGATGCTATTCGCCAGAATGCTCCCCTAGCGCGGGCCGCATGCTCACCAACCCAATACTCCGTCTCTGACCTTATAGACGCTCAGGCGATAGTGCCTCGATTGGAACTTCAGTGGATTTGTCGGAAGCCGTTTTATTCACTTTGACAAGCATTTCGGGAGGCAAACACCAAAAGGAATGAGAGACTGTTCGTCAGAGAATATGGAAATCTCATCGATTTCTAACAGATGGCGCTTTAGAGATTTCAGGGGTTGAACTTGACGTAAATTATATTCATATTTAACTCGGGTCTCAATATCTCAATCTCCAGCCCTTCATTAGTTTATTAAATAATTTCCAATAAATTTTAGGAGCATTTATTTTCAGAGCAATTACCTTGTGGCTTTAAGAATTAAAACTCTGAATGTGAACTGGCTGTAAAGGGTGGCTTGATATTCATTGAAAGGAGAGTTTTACATTGAAAGGAGTGTTGTTCTCCCTTCAAATGATGCAGAAAAGCAAGCAAACTATTAACACCTTTCCTTTTATAATAATAAATCTTTATTTCCTTTGCATTTACATACACACAGTTGATCATAAAAGTTCTAAGAGCTTGACTGTAAAAACAAATGCTAACTGATACAAACATACTCCTTGCAAAAGCACACAGTTAATAGAGAAATGGAAGAAACGCTTAAATAGAGTAACAACGTTAATAAAATCCCCACGAAGCTTGTTGATATAGCATATTCGAGTAACGTTAAACATATGCAGTTATATAAATAGTTGCTATTTATAAATAGTTGCTATACATTGGTTACATATTAACATTCAAACATGAAAAGTCCTGATATAAATATATAAGTGTAAAATTAAAAATGCTAATTAATATTAAGTTAGGAAAGAGGCACTATTATACTCTTAACTGTTTAAAAGCCAATTTTTGGTCTCAGATTTTAGTTTTGATAGGCTAAGAATGGATAAATAGCTCTCTAGGCAAAGAGTTAAAAATAAGATGAACTGAATAGTTCCTGTTGCGTTTACGGTAATTATTGCTAAAATTTCGGATTTCCTAGTAATAATTGCTACTTAGCCGTGTGTTGATCGCGTGATCGAAATTATTTTGTAATCACTTTTTGAAAAGTATTTAAGAATCATAGCATATCTATACATCCACAGGTAACACATTATGGTGTACAAATCTGTTTTTATTAGAAGACATAGTCGTTCTTTTAACTGTCGATGAAATTGATCTTAGAATTGAATTTTGCAAGTTGCTGATTTTTCTTTAATGTATTTTGAGAGTATTTCCATATACAGCAATCTCGTACCTTATGAGAGGTTAACAAATTGTTTTATATATCAATATGCTAATATGAGAGAGTACGAAATAGTTTATGTAGTAAATTTTTGCACAAATTCTTATTCGATCACATAACTTCGAAATGTTTGTTGTCAATCTGAAATTCGAATCAATGATTAGGACTAAATAGTTATATTGCGTAACGATTTCAAGAAGAACACAAGTTGGGTTGTTTTACCTCTGAGCGGCACTTTTTTGCACACCATGGGCTAAATGGCCAGGTCACAAAGACACCGATGGCTCAGAGAAGGTTGGGGGAGGGGACCCACTGGAACAGCTGTTGGGAGACAGATGGTAGCCTCCCATCAAGGCCATCCAGCGTGTTCTTTAACGTGCACAGGGTATGGCTCTCCCGTACACGGGGCCACGGCTTAACGTCCCATCCGACGGACGGCGGCCTTTCCAAGCCCATCGGTGTCCCCTACTGACCGTGAGCAGGGTGGGGAATTTTGCGGAGAAAAATCTCAACGCTGACCCAGCTGGGACTCGAACCTGGGAACTACAGATTACGAGCCTGGCGCGCTACCGACTGAACCACCCCCGCCCCGAAGAACACACGAGCATCCAGATTAATCAGAGACTGTTCGGTTCAAACACCCTAACTTATATGTTTTGATTTTATGTAAAAATTTTGCAGAGTGAATGTACATTTATTTAATTTTATTGGCATTCAGTATTAATGAGTTACAGTTCAGCCATCTAATAATATGGTTGAAATAGTTTGCAATTCACTTTAAGCTATTTTGTAATCCCGGTTGCTATTTACATCATCCCGGTTGCTATATTACATCGGATATGCACCGAAGAGCCAAAATATTATGACCACCTGCCTAATATGATGTTGATCCTCCACGTGCCGCCAAAACAGCTCTTACCCGATGAGGCATAGACGCTACAAGATTTCTAAAGGTGTCTTGCGGTGTCTGGTGCCAACACATTGCCAACAGATCCTTTAACTCTTATACGTTACATGATTGAGCCGCCGCAGATCGGATATGCTGTTCCAACACAAACCATAAATGCTCGATTGGATTGATGTTTTGGGAATTTAGAGGCCAGGGCAATAACTTAAAGTCTTCCTCATGTTCAGCGAACCATTCTCGAACAATCCGGGCAGTGTGGCATGGCGCATTATCCTGCTGAAAGAAGGCACTACTAGAGGGATATACCATTGCCATGAAAGGATGTACCTGGTCTGCAATGATGTTTAGGTAGATGGTAGGCGTCATAGTTTCCTGCACAATGAATGACTGGAACCAGGGTTTCCCAGAAGAACATTGCCCAAAGCATTACACTTCCTCCACCGGCTTGCTTTTGTCCCATGGTGCATCCTGGTGGAAAACTTCCTCAGGTAAACGACACACGCGTAGGCGGTCGTCCACATGATGCAACAGGAAACGAGATTCATCAGACAGACGACTTTCTCCCAATGATTCAAGGTCCAGTTTTTATGTTTGCCTGCCCGTTGTAGGCACTTTCGACGATGAACCGAGGTTAGCCCGGGCACTCACAGTGGCTTGCAGCTACGCAGCCCCATTTTCAGCAGGGTTCCATGTACTGTTGTTGTGACACATTACTACTGTCACCATCATTCAAATTACTGGCGAGTTGTGCAACAGTATCCCTTCTGTTGACTCGTACCATACCTTTGCTCACCTCTAGCATCGATGAGCCATGGTCGACCAACACTTTGCTAGTGGTTCGTGGTTTTTCTCTCCTCGGACTACTTTTTGATGTTTCCGCATAATGATTTGATCTTCTGTGTTGAGTTTTGATTTTTTTTCATCCCAAAGAGGAGAGGTCAACTTCCCAAATTCTCGGTGATGACT
Source organism: Ryuthela nishihirai (assembly GCA_038380435.1). Classification (NCBI taxonomy): domain Eukaryota; kingdom Metazoa; phylum Arthropoda; class Arachnida; order Araneae; family Heptathelidae; genus Ryuthela; species Ryuthela nishihirai. Next base: position 14,262,619 of record JAWZYU010000001.1, on the reverse strand, counting down.
ATTTAAAATGACTATCTAATGGTTTTTATCTTCGTTACGAATCCTTGATTTGTCGTATTAGTTGGCCAATATTGAGGGTGAATCTAGCGCTATATTTACATTTATTTGTGGATGTCACAGTCTCAAGTGCATAGGGACAGGAAAGGAAGAATCATTTTCTAACCAGATGGTGTACCTCTTCATTACCTTCTGCTGGTTGTTTGGTTGTGATTTTATGGTGCAAGGGCAACTAGGGACATATTTCGCCAAACAAGATATGCTGTAAATGAATATACTGATAAAAAACGTGCACACCCATATACAAAGTTAAAAGTAAAACTGAAAAGTATGCATGAAATAAATATCAAGGCAATAAAATCTAAAAGGTGGTGACTGATCCTGATTTGAAACCCTAGCAGGTTCCTGAACCTTTACTCTAGGAAAATCGCAGACCATAACAGAAGTGTCTGACACAGGCCGGATATACTGAAGCTCTACAGAGGTGTTTTCTTTACCTTCAGCCTGCGAGTGAGCAATAGTTAGCTCTAGGTTTTGTGATAAATATAACTTTTGTTTAAAATTCGAAAACCACTTTCTTTCCACAGCTATCTGCACTGTGCTGTGAGAATGGCAAATCAGATTACTCTCCTGAGGTCCTCACATTGAAACTGAGAAACCTAAGCTGAAACATTCTGGACATTCAAAAACCAGATGGACACGTAAATTTCAGACTACCAAAATATGCAATGGTGAAAAGATCAAACAAGTGTTCCTTTTTTCCACACTTGAATATTTATGATTATTATTCTGTCTTCACAACGACGAGTTTCTATGCTTGGGATTTCGTAACCTGGCCATGATTTTACAAAAATATATTATTTTTTCTGTTTCCTATATTTTCCCAAGTCACGTCGAATTTTCCCAACTCTACAAGATTTTGTCAAGTTTTCTCGATTGTACAAACTCCCCTTAATTTCCCAAAATCAATCCCATTCTTCACAACTCTCCTGTATTTTACCAAGTGGCTCCAAATTTTGCCAACTGCTCTAATTTTGTACAATTCCTCGGTTGCGCCAACTGTTTTAAATTTCACAAAACCAATCCCCCTTTTACCTAGTTTTGTTGTACCTTGTTTTTGGCTTTGACATTTATCGGTTTGTAAATTTGACAAGTTGTTCCGCCATGTCTTTCGAACGCGATGGAGAACTTGAATGATTTATGTGTCAAATGAAAGCTTTCGGGGAGTGTCATAGGCAATAAAAAGTTTCACACCCAATGCTTTCTTTCGCTCTAAAAAGAGGGGAAATATAAAAACAATTCTTCCCCTATATCTCCAGAACGGAAGTGCCGAAAGTAACAAGCTATGTTCAAACGAAATCTTTTGACGTGGCGCATATCATAGATAATAAAAATTTTACCTTCCCTGCTTTCGTACCTTTTTGCCACCTGAAAAGGGGTGGGGATATGAAAACGATTTACTCTTATATCTCTTAAAAGTGAGGGCAGAAATGAACAAGCTGTGTGTAAAATGAAAGTTTGTTATGCGGTGAGTATCATAGGCTATAAACATTTGAAACCCTCATGCATTCTTCCCCCCTAGAAATGGGAACAGTGAAAGTTGTTCTATTATATCCTGCGAATGTGGGGGCCTACAGTTCGAGTTAGATGTCAAATGAAACTCGTATAACGACCGTCGTAAATTATTGCGAATTTTGCCCCCACAATTCCCCCATGATAAAAAAGGGAGGGACGAATTTTCCCGGGGTTCGTCTTTAACGAGTCATATCTCAAATTAAAACTTGTGGCATCTCCAATGTCATGGGCTACCTCAAACATGACTCCAAAAGGGAGGAAATATGTGGTCGACGTTTATTAGTCATGTCAAATGAAAGTTTTTGTAGGTAATGTGGATAGTGACAAAAAAAATAATAAAAAAAAAATAAAAATAGCTATCTTCCTAGATGACCCTAAAAAGCAGCAAATAAACTTAAGTGGTGCAAATCCATATCCTATAGTGCAATCAGTCACTAAATTCATATTCACTTCAAAGGAAGACAGGACGCTGATTTACTTGCTCAACAAGATTGCCGGATCCCTATTTTCCTTTGAAGTGAATACGAACTCAGTGACTGATTCCACTATCGATATGCTTTAGGTTTATTTTCTACTTTTTAGAGCCATATAGGAAGATAGGTGTTTATTAAATTTTTTAATTCACAACTCACCTATATTTTACCAAGTGGCTTCGAATTTTGCCAACTGCCCTATGTTTTGCCAAGTTGCCTCGATTTTCCCAACTCTCCTAGATTTTGCCAACTCGCCGTAAATTTTACAGAAAAAAATCCAAATTTTCACATCTTCCCTGAATTTGACAAGTCATTTCGAATTTTAACAATTCTCCTTAATTACACAAAAACAAGCCCGATTTTCATACCTCGTCTGTATTTTACCTAGTGCCTTCGAATTTAGCCAACTACCTTAGATTTTGTGAATTTATCATAATTTTACAGAACAAAATTACACTTCTTACATCTCTCCTGAATTTTACCAAGTCACTTCGAATTTTGCCAACTATCTAAGATTTTGCCAACTCCCCAAGATTTTGCCAAGAGTTCTCGACTTTCCAACTGCCCAAGATTTTGCCAAGAGTTCTCGACTTTCCAACTGCTCAAGATTTTGCCAAGAGTTCTCGACTTTCCAACTGCTCAAGATTTTGCCAAGAGTTCTTCGACTTTCCAATTGCCCAAGATTTTGCCAAGAGTTCTCGACTTTCCAACTGCTCAAGATTTTGCCAAGAGTTCTCGACTTTCCAACTGCCCAAGATTTTGCCAAGAGTTCTTCGACTTTCCAACTGCCCAAGATTTTGCCAAGAGTTCTCGACTTTCCAACTGCTCAAGATTTTGCCAAGAGTTCTTCGACTTTCCAACTGCCCAAGATTTTGCCAAGAGTTCTCGACTTTCCAACTGCTCAAGATTTTGCCAAGAGTTCTCGACTTTCCAACTGCCCAAGATTTTGCCAAAAGTTTTCGACTTTCCAACTGCCCAAGATTTTGCCAAGTGTTCTCGACTTTCCAACTGCTCAAGATTTTGCCAAGAGTTCTCGATTGTGTCAACTCTCCTTAATTTCGCAAAACCAATCCAAAATTTTACAACTCACTTGTATTCTACCCAGCGATTTCCAATTTTGCCAACTCACCTAGATTTTGCCAACTCTGCTTATTTTCGTAAATGCAATACCAATTTTTACAACTCTCCTGATTTGCCACGTCACTTCAAATATTCATACTCACCAAGATTTTGCCAAGTTTCCCGGATTTTCCCAACTTTCTTTAATTTCACAAAGAAAATCACAATTTTCAAAACTTCAAATTCTAATTTTGCCAACTGCCCTAGAATTTGCCAAGTTGCCTCGATTTTACCAACTCCCCTAGATTTTTCGCAAGTTGTCATGATTTTGCCAAGTTTCCTCGATTTTGACAACTACCCTAGATTTTGCTAACTCACCTTACTTTTACAAAAAAAATCAAATTTTTCACACCTCACTTGGATTTTACAATGTCGCTTCGAATTTTGCCAACTCCGTTTTAATTTTGGGGGGAGCCTCCCCCAAAGCTACGCCCCTGTTATATATATAGATATATATATTTATTTATATATATATATATAGGTATATATATATATATATACCTACAATATAAAACTTATTAGGCTCAAAGTTGGTTCAAATAAAGTGTCCCAACCATTTGAGCTAAGAGAAAGTGTAAAAACACCACCTGATTCCTGCATAACCCCTTGGTAACTTCCTTCATACCTTACCTTAAGAATTATGAAATATCCACCGCTTTAGCTTCAGTGGAATAGCAAAGGGTAGAGGGAAACAGCAGGTTCAAGTCCGGTAGACGGATGGTGGAGTGTTTTTGGATTTTTTTTCACATTTGCCTCTTTCTGAATACAGTTGAAAAATAATGTTTAAAAAAAAACACTATTTTTCTAGCGTGATCAATTTATAGATGGCGATTTAATGAATCTCTGGAGAAATGACATTTTTCACTCTAAATTAAGCTTTACACTAAATGCTGGTTAAGCAAACCTACATCATAAAACTGCACATCTTCTTATATAAGACTTACTACATACGTTCAGCAGTTAATGTTTTAGGTACAATTCCATATTATATCAATAGTAACTCAGATACAGAAATCAGTACTTCTTAAAAAAGCTTTTTCGAGAAAAATATGACTGAAGATGATTTAAAGTTCTCAATCAAATCCATTTAAATCTGGATTTCGAACAATATGCATTCAGTATTTAAGAATTATGAAAGCTGAAACATTTATCAAGTTATTTGGTTCATAAAAAAATTCGAAACTGTCGAAAATTCACGTAATTATTACGGAACTGCTGCAACTACTCACACATGTTAGTAATGTGTAGTATAACGGTCACTGCTTTCGTTTTAACTTATCATTAACTTCTCAAAACAGTTATTTAAACTGGCAATGTAGTTGTAAAATATTCCAATTTACGTAGCTCTCTAAATACCGAGCGAATATTATTGAATATCGAAATTAATAGATTTGATTGAGATCGTCAAATTATCTTCGGTCACATTTCTTTATAATAAAGCTTATTTGAGAAGTTACTGAGATCTGTATCTCAGTTACTATATTACTTAACATTGAACTGTACCTAATAAAGTGGCTGCTAAGTGAATAATTACAATAAAATAGTTTCTTTGATAAAATAATTTAATAACTCTCTTGAGTTGAATGATAAATTCCAATGTTTGTTGGTTTGTACGAAAGAAGTATTTTTTAATACTTCTTTTTCTGTTCTTCAAAAACGAACATACCTGAAACAATCAATGACAAAAAATTGTCTATGTTCTTAAAATAAAAACCTTTACTTAATGAAGGCAGTCTTGACGCTATTCGCAGATTACTGACAAGGAATAAAAGGAAAACTCCCATCATAATTGCAAAACTAAATCCAGGACTGAACGAGAGATGGGGAAACGAAAAATATATTTGGTATAGAAATGGTAAAATTATACTTCTGACACTGGATGGCGAAAATATTATTAATATTAATATGTACACTGATTTGAATTCTTTGTAGTTTATTTCTCATACAAATTAAACGATTATAAATATTACTCCTTAGATAATACAGAACACAGTTATGATAATTACTCTGGTGATAATAATACTGATGCAGAAAAATGGACTTTGCGGAAACGTCAAATTATATTCGTTTGACGTTATCGAAACAATTGCAAAAAACGCCACGAATAAATCACGTTAACCTCAGAAGCCTTAAAACTATTGGGATGTTTTTAACATTAGCATAAAGAATACATACATCACATGGACATAATCTTACTCACTGAAATTAATATCTTGAACACTGAAAGACATTTGTACAAAATACACAACTTTGAAAAAATTTACACTGAAAACACAAAAAAAAGTATACGGGGAATTTTAATGTACTATAGTAATACGATGATAGTAAAAAAAAAATAGATATAGAAATTATAGCAGCAAAAACTTTGCATTTAAAGATTAAAAAAAAGAAGAATTGACTTATAAGGTGCTGGCTATTTATAGATTCCCCAACCCAGATATAAATCTATTGTAGACAATATAGCTAATTGGTTCGATCTTAATGTTAGAACAAGAAATCAAATATTTACTGGAGACTTCAACATTGACACTATAAACAACAAAAAAACAAGGCATAGAGCAATACAGGGTGATTCAGAATTCATCATCAATATTTGGTGGGGAGGTAGGTAATAAGAAACGAAGGAGATTTCACATAGGAAAGCATGGGCGCATATGCCATGTAGTAGGGCAAAATGACCCCAGTTCAATGATGGAAAGAACACATAAGAAGGAAGTGGTAAGGAAAAAACATTTATTATCTTACATGTAACATTTCTTTGCATTGGTTGTACAGACTTACAAGAGGTGCTCGAACTGCCGACCATGTGCTAGAATGCATGACTCACAACGGCGTTGCATGGACAGCCGGACCCTGTGGAAGATGCCTGGCATTTCATGGATGTTTGAGGCAGTAACTGATATGCGTGCTACAAGATCCATAGCACTATCAACAGGGGTCTCGTACACCATGTTTTTCATAGCACCCCATACAAAGAAATCGATTGGAGATAAATCCAGTGAACGTGGTGGCCAAGAAACCGGTCCACCGCAGCCAATCCATTGACCACCAAACTGTCTGCGTAGGTAAGCACGCACAGCATTTGCGAAATGTGCAGGAGCGCCGTCATGCTGGAACCACATTCGCCGGAGACTACCATCAGGAACCTCGTTCAGAAGATCCGGTAACACGGTCTGAAGAAATGTTAGGTACTTGGCACCGTCCAAACGGGATGGTAGTAAATACGGGCCCAACAAACAGTCACCGACAATCCCAGTCCACACATTGACAGCAAAACGTTGTTGCGCAGCTCCAGGTCTTGTACCGTGTGGGTTCTGATGAGCCCACACATGCCAATTGTGTGTGTTGAAGACACCCTCTCGAGTGAACAACGCCTCATCGGTGAAAAGAACATACGTTGGGAAATTGGGATCAATGGCTGTTCTCTGCATGAACCACTGACAAAAAATAACACGCTTGGGATGGTCGTCTGCTGCCAATAATTGCACTCTTTGCAGATGAAACGGATGTAACCCTTCATCGTGTAATATCCGCCACGCTCTTGCTTGCGAAATTCCAAACTGCCTAGCCATACCTCGTGTGCTAGCACCAGGTTGTTCCTCGATTTCCTGTAGGACAGCTTCCTCTACTGCTACTGTCCGTGCCGATCTGCGCCTCCCTCGATTAACATTACTAGCAGCAAACGATCCTTTTTCACGCAGTTGGTGATGAATACGTGAAAACATTTGATGCTGTGGCACACGGCGGTTTGGGAAGCGCGCTGCATACAATTGCCTGGCTCGAAGACATCTTTCTCCTGCCGCACCGTAAGTTACATGCATATCTGCACATTCATTCCACGTATACCGGTTCATGTTACTTCTGCAAATTCACCTTGTCGAATGACAACTGACTGCACGCATCAAACAGCTGTGCTTCTGTATGAGAGGTGTGTACACACAGCGCCCTCTACACCACCATGAGTTCGTCTGCCCCCATACTTTCCTATGTGAAATCTCTTTCTTTTCTTATTCCCTTCCTCCCCACTAAATATTGATGATGAATTCTGAATCACCCTGTATATAAATATCCCAACAGAACCAGGTTATGACCAACTCAATGGTGGCATCACTCGAGAAGACGATGTTATGGATCTGTATCATGTATTGATCGTTTAAATGTTAAATTAAAAAAAAAGAAATTTATTTAAATCAATGATATTACGTAGTAAAATAGCAGATTATTATATCATCGCTGTCGCAATCGGACTTAAGGACCACAAAATACCCACTATAAAGGTCATACTCATTTCCCCTTTAGAATATGGGTCTGACATTCTTTCCCTAACCCACTCCTGACAGCGCCATCTTGTCTTCCCTCCTTGCCTTCGCAACTTGGTTTTCCTTTTTTTCCATCTCTTGCACGCCAAAGAAGGGAGACCCCCCCAGACCATGTGCTTCTTGAAAGAAATTCCAGAAAGGAATACGTTGTTCTTCCTCTGACACCTAGCATCAGGCTACCCTCGACCTGTCAGAAAGGACCAATCAAAACCGAAAGAAATTTCATGAGCTCCGGTCAGAACAGACCACGTTTGACTGCGATGCATTACTCACACAACTTGAAACCTGTTTTCAAGCTGTAAAAAACAGAGGTAACTTGTGGCTCATCTCCTGTGATGTCCCAGAGAGGAAAGACGTAAGCCCCAACCAGGCGACTGGAAAATAATCTGCTAGGAAGAAAACAATGAGTCAGAGTAGAATCCTCCATGCAATCGATGGTGAAAATGCCCAAGCCCTGTAGGATATTTTAGGACCAAATAGCATAGCCAAGTTGAAGGACCTAAGTTTCTCTCATAGCAGGGTTCAAATTCGAGATAATGCAGTTTGTGCCCTGGTCTCCCCCCTTTTTGGTATAGTCTGAGAAACTGAATGACATTGGACTACGAACGCAGGAACTGCGACCTGAATCAGAAAGTTTTAGCCTTTAAGACCATGGCTGCACTTGAAACCGAATTCTGCCTTGTCACTACCCTTGCTTTTTGCAGCAATTATCGAATGATGAATTTGAGTTTTATTATGTGATTATAGGTATCGTTGTTCTTGTTAGATCTCTTAAAATTGCACCGTCAGTTGGAGAGAAGAAGAGGTCCACGGCATACATTGATTGTAGTTACTATGTTGCCCTTGGCAACATGCTATTGGCAAGCTCATTAAATCAAAAAGCCTTTTTTTCCCTTGAACCTTTTTTTCTCTTTTTTCCTCAAAGTCTGACAAATTGGTGCAGAGTGCCCAGAATTTCTCAACTGTTGGTTATTGCGGTAGTGAGTGTATTGAAGAAATTTTAATTTTATAGTATTTTATTATTGTGTATGACGATTTTTATGTAGTTAAAATTGCAGATAATAAGAGCATTTTCTTTGCGCAAAGATAGATATAGAACGGAGGTAGAAAAGGTATATGATCTGTATAATTATGGAAAGAACATCTTTGTTTTCTTTTGTCTCATGTGATGTTCAACAGCCAGAGAGATGTTATGAAAAATAATGTTAAACGAGCCAATAGTGCCGTCAAGTTAAGAGCCTTAAGATCAAGATATTGTATAGAGAAATTGGAAACTGAGCATTGTTTTAGTGAGGGATGTATATATATGTTTTTCTGGGGAGGATTTTCAGGCTCATCTGTGCTTATTGTATATGTGTATTATTCATCTTTTATTCGTTTCCTCACATACTATACGTTTTCTGTGTCAAGTGAAATGAGCCCTATCATCTAAAGTGGGAGTAGAAAGCTAGAGTAGACCCAAGGAGTAGGTGCAGTTCATGCGAAGGTACTAAGTTGTCTACTACGGAACCTTTTTATTAAGTTGAGGAGTGTATTTATGCAAACTGTATTTGTTTGTACTGCCTCCCTGCTCTTCTGTAGATTCAATTTAGCACACACACAAGCCAACCTTACAGCACATAGTAAGGATGGAGGCACAAGTAGATCTAGAGACCCCTGCCTGAGAACCAAACCTCGGTATTACTGGATTCTGTCAACCTTGTTAGCAGCTATGGTGGTGACAGTAATGACACCGCAACTGCCTTTTTCGGGCAATTAGAAGCATAGGTCATCTAGTGAAATGGCGACCATGAGAGATGGTGATCTCGTCTTATCGAAACTCAGAGGACGGCAGCCAAGTTTGGGAACACTTCACAGGAGCTGTGCACTGAAACTGACCATGAAGTGTTTAAAAAACAGTCATTGTTTGATTTGATGTGGAGGACCTGTTAGCCATATGGCTGCATCGTTTTACCACTCTCCAACAGCAGCTAGAGGAAAGTATTCATGAGTAAGTCGCATAGCTGCGAACGCTGGCATAATAATACTTTCTCAGGAAGGGAAACTTAGAAGGAGAAGATGGCTCGAGTGCAAGTGTTGAGAACCAGATTCGGCTAGCACAGTTTGGGACTAGCCTGCTCCCAAGTTAAAAAGATGCATCTTGTCCCGTAACTCATGAACATTCGAGGAACATTCGAGAACTCTTCATTGGGCGTTGCCCTGAAAAAAAAAACTTTAGAAGAGAACAATGAACAAGTGATTGGCCATCGGCCAACACTCAAAATAGAAGACCCTGAACCAGTGGACCAACACTCTTAAAGAGTTAGAATTCTGAAAGCACTGCCAATTCAGAAAATTCAGGAGGATCTCACAACATTAGCTGAGAAACTGAATGACATTTAACCACAAACGCAGGAATTGTGACCTTCAGGGAATACCCTCACCTCCACCTGAGACATTTAAGCTAGGCTGAAACCATCGGAGGTCGTGTGTTTCTCCTGTGGGTGGTCGGGCCATTTGGCAAGGCACCATGGAACTGGACCACCTGTGCACACACACGAAGGAGGAGCAGCATGCTGGCTGCAGCCTCTACTAATAGGATATGAGGACAACTACCCAACCCAACAGATCGAGCATGATTTCAGTTCCTTAGACGGTGGTGTGTCAGTTCTCTGTACACCCCCCAACATAGAGAAGACATTCTTCATTAGCAAGTAAGGCCTGTATGACATAATTTTCTGCCATTTGGCTTATGCAATATCCCACCATTCAGCATCCTTTAGATCATGGATCATCTTTTACTCATGACCATTCATCAACACACTTTCGGCCAACACACACAGAGAGGTTGCAGAAAGCATTTGATTGTCTGTTGGCTTTCAACCTTCAGTTGAAGCTATCCAAGTGTGAGATTTTAAAACAACTCCTGACCTACCTGAGACATTCGATAACAACAGACAGAGTACATCGCAACCACCTTAACCTAGAGGCCATCTAGAAATTTCACACCACACGCTCTGTTCAGAACGTCGCGGCCTTTCTGGGCCTGACAGGATTTTACCATGGTTTATACATCGCTATGCTGATTCGACTGCCCCTTTGGTAAGCCTAGTGAAAAAGCAGGTGAAATTGAAATGGACGTCTGAGGCAGAGATAATTTTTTCCCAACTAAAATGCAAACTTATGACTGAGCCTCTTCTTTTGTTCCCCGATTTTAGGAAGATGTTTATCTTGTCTACTGAGGCGTCCAACATAGTGCTATTTGGTTGGGTGGTTTTCCCTCTGAGTAGCACTTTTTTCACACAATGGGCTAAATGGCCAGGTCTGAAGGATGCCAAGGGCTTAGAGAAGGTTGGGGGAAGGAACTCACTGGACAGATGTTGGTACACAGATGGTAGCCTCGCATCAAAGCCATTCAATGTGTTCTTTAATATGCACATGGTATGACTCTCCCCATACACAGAGTCACAGCTTAAAATCCCATCCAATGAAGAACAGCCTTTCCAAGCTCCTTCCCATATTTAGCACAGGCAGGGCGAGGAGTTTTGCGGTGATAAATCTTAATGTTGACCCAGACAAGGCTCAAACCAGGAACTGCAGATTATGAGCCTGGCATGCTACTGATTGAGCTGGTGTATTAGAGCAAGTAACAGAAGGAGGCTTCTGTCAGCCAGTAGCATATACACGCTCGAAAACCAAACCCCCGAAAACACATTACTCTACAATTGAGAAAGTGGTCTTGGCAATCATGTTTGTGATAATTCATTTCAAACAGTATCCGGTCATGCACCTCTATCATATTTAATGAAATTGAAAAAAAAGATCCCTCAGGTAGGCTAGTGAAATGGAATCTTACACTGCATAACTACAATTTTGATGTTCTATTATTACCCTAGGAAACAGAACATCCTAGCTGATGCCCTGTCCAGGAACATCCAAGCAATTGAAGAAGACACACAGCCCTCCAGCCCCTTGGCAAATATATCCCAACTGAGGGACATGCAAGGAGAAGAACAAACTGTAAGAGAAATCATGGAGGAACTAGCGAACCATACTCCCACACACCGAGTTTGGATCTACAAGCAATTTTACATGTGGGATGGAGTACTGTTCCACTTTGCGATTTCACACTCACATAACACTCCTAAAGAGACCATGGAGCGAACTTTGCCATGACAACCCTTTCTCAAGCAAAAGACCTTAAATAAAATGAAGTCAGAATATTTTCAGCATAGCATGTATGTATAAGAAACTATGTACAGACATGCATCTCCTGTTCACAGAAGCAAAGTTACATTGCAAAGCAGAAAGAAAACCTAGTAAGGCCTGAATCGGCCCTTTCAATGTATAGTTATGAATATTCTCCCTTCCGACTACACAGTGAGGTAATAAATAAATCTTAGTAGTAGTGGACTACTTCAGAAAGTAACTAGGAATTCTATGCTTTGTCCAATCGGTCAGTATAGTCCATAGCCTCTGCCTTTAGAGAACCTCATCCTTAAGCATGGCATTCCTATGACCAGTTATTAATGACAATGCTCAAAACTTCACTGGTCAAGTTATGACATAAGTTTTAGCAAATTCAAAATTGTGAAAGAGAATGCAAGCTTCTATCATCCAACCTCAAATGGTTTGAAGGAGCCACTTAATCAAACAATTGTGTCCATTCTATCTTACTTAGTGGTAGATACCAATCACCTGTGGGATGAGCATATCCCTTTCGTTCTGATGGCCTGTTGGGGTGCTACATACAGTTCCACACAGGAAACCTCCTATTACCTTTTGTACAGTAGTGTGTCTATAATGACACTGCCATTATGGGGATCAACTCACTTTATAAACAGCCACTGACAAAAAAAAGTGTCAGTGCTAATGGATAGCCATCAACAAGAAGATCCCAATAGCAGATCTAGTATTCTTATACACCCAACAGTACCCCATAGATACATTCTGAAGAAACTCTCATAAGCATCTCCTTGATCCCCATGGACAGATCTGCAGCAGGTGACTGAGGTGAACTACATGTTAGCTGTGGTTATGGATCCACATAAGACAGAGATTATCCATATCAACTACCTCACCAAGCTCCAGAAGCACAGAGCATACTTATTAGTAAAACCTGAACAACCTGAATTGACCCCCTTACCAGTCAACGAGGTTCCAACATGAATGGATATTCCTGAGGAGCAACCTGGCAATAAGAACTGGGAGTTCGATTCCCAGATCCCTCAGGTCCACATCACAGCCCATGCGTCACATGCCACCACTGTGGCAGCCACACCGAGGCCACCAGCTAAAGCCACACCCTTTCCCCTACCAGAAATGCACTCCTATTCTTTACACCAGAGAAACCACTCTGGCAGAGTTGCACCACCTCCCCCTACCCCCTGCTCCAAACACAGACCACAAGGATCGCCCCCCCCCCCCCATTCTGCATACGCAAGTGGCTTACACTATTATTGCTCTGTTATTTTATAATTATATTCTTATTTTAAAAATCTTTTTATTCTTATTTTAAAAACGTCAGGGTGTAAATATTTTTGATATTGGAAAATCGTTTAAAAATAAATTAAATCTATGGTGGTGTTCTCATCTCTGGAAGAAATATCTTTGCAGGTATTCTATAAAAACAATATGGATTAAATAAATTTTTTTCCCTTATAATTTTACGTATTAATTGCATTTATATGTCCTTCTATTGCGGATGTAATACACACAGTCGTATCAGAATAATATGACCACCTACATAATAATACGAATGGCCTAATAATACGGTGGTCATATTATTCTGATACGACTGTGTAATGGTCCGAGATTTCATTTTGGATGACGAAATATTTAATAGAGAATTCCAATCAACTTAGCGTTAATATCATGTAAACAAGTTTTGGATCAGGACCATCAATCAAAAAATAAATAATCAATGTGCTGAATCAGATTAATTTCTTCAAATGTTCTAAGCAAGCATTTTTAAGAACATAACTAAACCATTTCGCCAATTCATAGTGCTCTTTAAAAATTTATTTTTTTTCTTTTTCAATTAAGATATATTTTGTTCCTTAAAAGTATAAATTTCATTTTCGATTCATTGCTCAAGAGAACTTACTTTTTAAATTTTAAGTCGATAATTTTTTCTCCGTCTCCTTGAGAACATAAATGTTTGCCTAAGGACGGGTCAAGTTTAGATATTTCTTGTCTAGTGCATTTCTTGATTAAAGGAACAAAATCGAACTTCATTAACATATCAAACTTCTTATTTACTCTGCTTCATTTTGCAGCTTGAATTACAAATGTTAAAATCATGTATTAATGTTATCCATCCAGTTGTATAAATTATTAAACACAATGTCTAATTTATATTCCATGATTCTTATAAAAGATAATAAATTAAATATATTTTTTCTCATAATCCTCATATAAACGGTTTCTGCTGGGACCATGCTTACTGTATATAGTTAAAAAACAGAATTTATCTATAATAAATATTTCTTGATTTAGGATTTTGTATTTTCAGTTTTATCATCATCATCATCATCCTCAAGCAGCCATGGGCTACGGAGGTCCAACCAGACCGTGCAATTTAGTTCTCCAAGCAAGTCTATCCTGAGCTACATCTACTGCATCTGGCCACTGCACACCAATTCTAACAAGGTCCTGTTTGACATTGTCTCCCCACCGCATCCTAGGTCTCCCCTTCTTTCTGAGGCCTTTAGGCGCACTGTTCATAACCCTATTCGCCAATCTATAATTATTCATACGGGCAACATGGCCAAACCAACGGAGTCTCTCTCTGCACAATATGCTGCTTAAAGGAGGTTGCAAACTCCTTTGCCTAATCTCATCATTAGTTACAAAGTTGAACCACCTAATGCCCAAGATACTGCGTAAGCATCTGGAATCAAAAGCATCTAGTTTCCTGTTATCTTGTTTACAAAGTGTCCAAGTTTCACTACCATAACTAACCCTAGAAAGAACCAAACTATTATACAGTCTAATTTTAGTCTTTAGGTGTATACGCTTATTTCTCCACACTCTCCATAGGTTCTTAAAAGTCCCGGCAGCAATCCCTATTCGTCTGTTAATCTCATGCCGCACATCACCATTATCTGTTACATAGCTCCCAAGATAATTAAACTGTGACACCTGCTCAAGACTGCAACCATTCAGATTAACTGAATCACAGCCTGCCTGACCAATTTTCATCACTTTAGTTTTCTCTCTGTTTATAACCAAACCTACTCTTACTACCAGTCTCATCAACAGCTCGAATGAAAGAGTTCATCTCATCAACATCATTTGCCAAAAGGGCTAAATCATCAGCATAATCTAAATCAGAAATTTTCATATCTCCAGCCCATTTAAGGCCAAAATCTTTCCCTTGAAGTGAATTTCGCATAACATAATCAATAACCAAGCTAAAGAGAAAAGGAGACAAAATGCACCCTTGTCGAACACCAGAAGTAATGCTAAACCAATTGCTACAAGCCTTACCAACTCTCACACCTGACTCAAGGTTATTATAGAGAACTTTCATTATGTTAACTAACTTGTCTGGTATACCACGATTTCACAATCAACCACAAATTATGACGATCAAGAGAGTCGAAAGCCTTTTTGAAATCAACAAAGCTAGCAACCAAAGGTTTCTGAAACTCTAAACATTTCTCAAGAATCTGTCTAAGTGAAAATATCTGATCCACACATCCCCTACCACTTCTGAATCCACATTGCTCATCACGCAATTGACTGTCAACCAGATTCTTAATTCTATTAAGCACAATCATGGAAAGAACTTTACCTGGAACAGAGAGTAGGCTAATACCCCTATAGTTATCACAAGAACTGCGATCACCTTTTTTGAAAATAGGGATAACAATAGCTCTGGTAAAATCCTTAGGAACCATGCCTTTATCATAAAATATATTCAGAATTTCAGTCATCCAAGTGGTAACCGAAACATTTCCAGCTCTAAGCATTTCTGTAGTAATTTCATCTACCCCTGGGGATTTATGAAGTTTAAGTTTAGAAACAGCCAAAAGAACTTCAGATTGTGTTATAGGGCCAACATTAAAGCCACCAATGCATCTATCATCATTGCAAACAATGGGAGTAGAACTAACTACATTGTTTAGAACATCACTGAAATGCTCAGCCCACCTAGCCATGACAGAATCCTCCCCTTCTATAACCTTACCTTGTTTATCCTTCAATCCTTGTATGCCTGTCCGTTTTCTACCACACAAAACATTAACTATCTGGTACAGCTCTCTGCTGTTGTGCTGTCTAACTGCTTCCTCGGCTTTGTCAGCCAAACCATCAAGCCAAAGATTCTTATCAGCAGCTAATTCAGTTTATATTATGTATATTAAGAATTAATGATATTGGTTTCAGTAGTAATAATTGTTCGTATGTAAACATGCTAAAGAAAATGTTGAAGAAATCGCAAATTTTTCGGACTTCTAATATCAACATGAAATATTACTATACTCTATTTCACATAAAGAATGGAGCGGCAAAATCTCAAGATCAAAGAAGGAACAAACAATGATATCATGCCACACCCACATGAGTACTCGAAAGGACAACTCGCAGAAGTAATACTTCGCTACAGTAAATAGTGCCACGCCTTATGCAAGAAATAAGTGTATCTTTCCCAACGTAAATTATTATTATGCATGTGTACGGAAGTAAGCAATTAAAAATTCTGTTTTTCATTTCGGAATATTATAAAGTATATCATAAAACATAATTTCTTCTATACCGGTATAATCGCGATGTAAAACACTTGCTGTAGAAGCTCCCATAACGCGATGAGTGTAGCAATGTTCAAAGATTCGTCTTTTCTACAAAAAATATGGAACCGTTTCATTGATTGTTTCTTGTTAAATAAATTGCTTCACGTCTAGGAAATAGTAGGGTCGTCATTAATTCAGCCGACTGATTTATTACACTGACACAATTTTTCCTTCTTTTGCTCATTCTTTTGTTTCCCTCAGTATCTTTAGAGGTCATAGGGTCATTCTTGAATCGACCAAAAGGTAATTCTTGAATCGACAAAAGAGTAATTCTGGAATAGGCCAAATGGTAATTCCTTGAACCACAGAAGGGTAATTCCTAACTTAGCCAGAGAGTACTTCTTGAATTATTGAATTATTCTTCTTGAATTATTGCTTATTTAGTTTAGATCATTTCATAATCCTTGGAAAAGCCGCCGTCCGTCGGATGGGACGTTAAGCCGTGGCCCCGTGTGCGGGAGAGCCATACCCTGTGCACGTTAAAGAACACGCTGGATGGCCTTGACGGGAGGCTACCATCTGTCTCCCAACAGCTGTTCCAGTGGGTCCCCTCCCCCAACCTTCTCTGAGCCTTCGGGGTCCATGTGACCTGGCCATTTAGCCCATGGTGTGCAAAAAAGTGCCGCTCAGAGGTAAAACAACCCAACCCAACAACTCATAATCCTTGGTTAGCGCAAATAAAGGTCGCCACTAAGATGTCTCTGATTTCATTCAAACATAGCATGCTGGTTCGCCTATTTTAATCTTAAAGAGCTTGATTTATCAATTTACCAAAAATTAGGTACCTGAAAATTTGCATCTGTTACAAGTATTAGTAGTGCAGTTTACTAAAAATTATTGATAACTAAAATTTAATCATTTAAACATTATTCTAAATCTTAAAATATCAATTGGCATCTCAAAATATCAAAAACATAATAAAAGAGCAAAAAGGCTTTTGATCTTCTGCTTTAAATAAAACGTGAGATCAGTTGGATATTACAAAACTTTTGTTCCGAAATCTCTTACTAAAAGCAATTCAAGTAATAAAAATTTCGAGAAATTTTCGGTTGGAAAGTGTTTGTTTATTCGGATTGTAGGAAATAAAACGTCGAAGAAATTACGTAAAACGAATCAGACGAGCTTTATCCTTCCTTAAAATAAGAGTACAATGGTAATACTTCTGATGACAATTTTCTCGGTGGAGCGGGTTGGATTGAATTCGATTAAAGCCCAAATTCCGAAGAATTCATTCACATACTAACAAGTCCGTCACGCCAGGGTAGGGCCCCAAAATTCGTTTCAAATTATTAAATAATGACAACAACCCACTAGCTACACACCACCAAAGGTATGGTGGGGAATATATTTCTGGTCTCCATTGAACAATGGCCGTCCCGTGGCCGAGTGGTTAGCGCGCTTGGCTACTGATCTACGGGACCTGGGTTCGAGCCCCGGGTAAGGCATGGATGTATGTATCGTTTTTCTGCTGAGGTCCTGCCATCCTCTCAGACCTACTATGGCATATAAACTGACAGGCTCCTGTCAGACCTCTGTGGCAAGCAGCTGCTGGAGGGGGTATTTATTTTTTTTATTCATTGAACAATTTTTGCAACTGCCAACAAATGTTTTTTACGAAATGTATTTCTCCACTCTTAACGATCAAATTTCCCGACAAAAGTTTCAAGCGTCACTATCTCCATTCATAGCCTTTCACAAGTAGCCGTTGTCAGATCCCTTGCATTCGTTGGGGCATTAATCCCATCCCAAGGCACAAGTCGACACCCGATATTTTCACCTGACACGACACGGGGCACGACATAAGGAACGAAATTCGAAAGCGATCAGTATCGGTGGATTTACAAGGCCACGAAATATATCGATGAAACTTTCTCAATAGTTTGCATACTATACACTGGTTTCCATAAATTAAGGAAAAATCGCGATAATTCGCCAAACAATTGTGCGATCCTCACCAAATTTGTTCACGTAACCAGTAAAGAAGTAATGCCGAGGAGCATATCGTATGCAAATTAGTCTAGGTTGCGACAATTTGCGTAATCGAATAGGGCATAGAAACAGGTGTTTTGGAGTGGATCGTTATTTTGTGTGTATTGTTAATGTGAGTAAAGAAATTCGAAATTGCCGTTTTGTAGGAATGATCTCAAGACATCATTTGCCAAATAAACTGCGGTGGAGAGCTATTGGCCGGGTCGAAGCAGGCCAAACTCAGTCAGACGTGGAACGTTGGCTGAAAGTGAGTCCTTCTGGTTCATCAAATCTGGAATCAATTTCTTAGCACGGATTCCGTGTCTCGAAAGTTTAGCCGAGGAAGGGCTGGAGTTACGACCGCTGTACAAGACCGATATCTGCGATTAACAGCACGAAGGAGCAGAACGTCTACTCCCTCTCAGCTATGAATCTCTCTTGCAGCAGCCACTGGGAGGGTTGCATCAGCTTCTGTTGTGCGTAGAAGGCTTCATGAGGGAGGTCTGTACGCTAGAAGGCCAGTAATTTGTGTACCTCTCACGTCAAGTTACAATAGAGAGCGGTTGAATTGGGCACTCCCTACTGAGCTGATTCACAATATCATAAACAGCGTTGAACATCGCTGTCGTGCCTGCATTGCTGTAAGAGGTGATCACACTCCTTATTAAAGAACTTTGCCTATTGCATTCTGACACCTCATTTTTGGACAAGTTTCTGTGTTAGTTTTTGACGAAAAATGTTTCTAATGCAAAATATTTCATGCCATTCTGAAACTAGCATTGTAATTCACGTTTCCATCAAATTTCATTAAAATCATTCATATATTTTTCACTCATTTTTTGTTTATAATAATTTTTCAGAGTTTTCCTTAATTTACGGACACCAGTGTATTTAAGCTACTGCACCTGCTGATGTCAAAACGCCGTAGAAGGAAAAAGTAGTACTTTCCATCGGTGCCATTTCGCTTGCCCACTCACTCATCCGTTCACTCAACCATTTGGATAAGCTTATCATTTGTTATGATGATGATTAGATTCTTAAAAGTATTGCCTTCGTAATCTCATACTAAAATCTAGCTTTGATACATCCTCGAGTTGAGGAACGGTTATTCAACTGAAATTCATATGATAATGAAATGATTTCTAAAAATTGAACCTACCGACAGATGAGAAACCAATAGCCAAAATAAATAATTCATTTCAGAGAAGTTTCGCATTTCAGTACAAAATTTGCACAGGAACGCTATAAACATAATTTACATAAAATGACTTTTTCACAGCTGAACCGTAAATTTTTCACTTAAATTTTTTTCACTTAAATGGAATAACATTCTGGTGAATTTCATTTCATTAAAGCTCTGACCTCAAAAAGAAATATTTTGCTTACACGATGACCCTGTCGAAATGGAAAACAGCTTCCGAACAGGAATAATTTTAAGCTGACTGTTTTCAGTCATCAGATGAAATTTGTATTAAGTTGGTAAGACAAATGTGTCGTGGTCATTATACAGCGTGAGATTCAAATTTGCAAACTGCGTTATCTTAATGGCGTGCTCTTGTTACCTTTATGAGTTGTTCCCCGATAAGATCGATAAGATTACACGTGTTCTAGAGGTATCCTTTCTCAACCCCATTATGAGCCTTACAGTACTTGCTGATTGCGCCATTTGGATCATTGAGAAGAAATTAGAAGTCTATCAGAAGCAAAATGATCATGGATCGCATATGAAAAATTGTACTTACAATAATCCCAGTCGACCTGCTGCCCACATTCCAATGGATTTCAATTATAGAGAAAGATGCGATTTCAACATTTAGCACAGGACATTAACACCCCCATGAAGAATTAAAAGCAAAGATATAAACTTAATTTTCTGTCCCTGCAATCGTAACTAAGTGTGAAATTCCGCTTCAGGTTTCATTTTTTTAATATGTTTCTCGGCATCATTGTACGACGATTCTTTAACTTCGCATTTGCTTTCGAATGGAATTCATGGTTGAAAGTTGCAAAATACTTCCGCTTAAATCGAAAATTGCAGCCCTACAATTAAAAGTCAAAAACTTAATAAAGATGAAATTTCGAGAATTGGTCTTGATTGACCTTAATAAGACAACACCTGTGCTCATATCAACAAGCTGTCCTCAGTCTGAAATATAACGAAAAAAAATGCACATCTTAAGATTTACTAATGGGCAGAATGTTGCTTACATTATTATCATATTTCTGTGGCATTATTTCATCCATTTTGGAAACAATGCTTCGTGTTATTTACAGGCTCAGCCATGTGATGAAAGTTTAGAGAAGTTATTAAACTTCGTAATAACCTTTCACGTAGCCATTCCAGCTAAGCCGAGGTTGTGGTGGGAAGTGGTCAATAAGCACCTTCGGCAACTCAATACATTTGTAATTGCCCCTTCCGCTGCTCTCCGTAAGCAGCATCTCCTCCGTTCTCTCCCCCCCTCTCCCAACTCCATTATCTCCCCGTTCTCTCTCTCTCCCAACTCCTATTATCTAGCGGGTTCATGTCGATCGACAAGAGCAGCAATTTCCACGACCCAGCCTCTAGGCAAATACAAACACACACACAATGTCAAAGTTCATTTGCTTACCCTATCCCGATGCCAGCTGTCCGCACAATAATATCTGCTCAACGCAGTTCCTCGCCTTCACCGCCGACACTCCGAAGGACGCAGAATTAAATTTTGTGAAAACATTGAAGTGAAATGGTTCTGTCTCCGGTGGACGGCGATAACGATACGAGTGGGACGACCGTGAATAAAGTGATTTACTTTGGGCATCGTTCCCGACACAAAAGCCCAAAACATACACTCACGAGGACGATGCTGATCTCCAGCACATGAAAATCATAACTAGAAAAACGGTCGAAAGGAATCTTTTGACTCTTCCTGCTGATAAATGCACTCGGAAAATGCGACGTTTACAGAACAGATTCGAATGAACATAGAAACATTCCGATTCTTGAGAGAGCTTTTAACTACTTTACTCTAGGAACAATAAGAAAGTCTGCTGTTGTTATAAAAAAAAAGGTCAACACCTCCCCCTCTTTTTGGGGGGCGGGGGTGACTCAGTCGGTAGCGTGCCAGGCTCGTAATCTCTAGTTCCCAGGTTCGAGTCTCAGCTGGGTCAGCGTTGAGATTTATCTCTGCAAAATTCCCGCCCTGCCCACGGTCAGTAGGGGACACCGATGGGCTTGGAAAGGCCGCCGTCTGTCGGATGGGACGTTAAGCCATAGCCCCGTGTGTGGGAGAGCCATACCCTGTGCACGTTAAAGAACACGCTAGATGGCCTTGACGGGAGGCTACCATTTGTCTCCCAACAGCTCTTCCAGTGGGTCCCCTCCCCCAACCTTCTCTGAGCCTTCGGGGTCTTTGTGATGGTGCCCATGGAGCCCATGGTGTGCAAAAAAGTGCCAAAACACAAAACAAACCAAAACAAACCTCCCCCTTTTTAGAGTGACTGGTTTAAATAAACAAACAAACCCAGAAATATTAAAATGCGATCGTTGGCATGTTCGATCCTAACGGGAAAGAGTTGTAATCTTAAATCTGTTTTGCAACAAGGCTTGACCCCCTAAGGTATGCCACTGACTTTGCGAATATTTCTAAGCAACATATAATAATACACATTTGAACCTCTTTAATCCGGCAACCTCATGATATATGCTGTACGTGATAATGGGAGATAATTTGGACTTCGAACGCTTGAACTAACCTCAAAAAAACGAAAATATAACATTAAGTAATGAAGTGATTATTGTCACGTGTAGAGGAAGTACAAAATCCTCCATGATTGAAAGACAAGAGGAGTATGGATTTTTCGAGTTATTAAATGTTTCTTTTTTAATAATTATAGGCCTGGATCTAAATAAAAACATATGTGAGGAGACAAGTTATGCAATCGAGTAAAAGGGGGGGATATGACACTGGATTTCCACTTGTAGTACAACATTTCCCCCTCCGTTTCAGAGATCTTTAAAAAAAATCTTGAAAAAAGTGTGAAATATGCACATGTTTAATAGGTTTTTTTTGTTCAATTACCCTTACTAGCTTCCCAGAGGGAGAGCATGATCGCCTTAACCTCCTCCCCCCACAGATCAGGCAACGAAAATTTCAATAAATTTTTATTTAAAAAAAGAAATTATTCTTTATTTATCATTAAATATTATATTACTTTTTACGGTTCCGTTAATGCTGGGTTTCCTGTCTTAAATGCGCTTTGAAATGTACATAGTATCCTATTTTGGCGTCTTATTATATTGTGATCTTATTAATCCTCTAGATCAGTGTCTCGCAAACTTTTTTACTCTGCGGCACACTGAATCTAATTTTTTTCCCGCGGCACACTGAATCAAATTTTTTTTTTCCGGGGCACACCTAAAAAAGAATTTTTGATGGTTACGTAAAAGGAGGAAAATTGAAGTTTCGTTAAATGCATTTTATTTAAAATAAATATAATAATAAATATAATTAATCATAACTCGGTGTTTGTTTTAAATATTTGTCCATTCTATGACTTGAAATAATCAAAAATTGATACCAAAATTTGGAAAAAGCTTGATAAATACTTACAAGATCCCAGTTGATAAAATCTGAAAGATTTTTATTAAAGCACGTCAATATTAAAGCACGTAGATAACACAAGTCAAGTCAAAATGAAATCTTTGGAATATCTAGTGTCAATTTGAAAATCTCTCGCGGCACACTACTGTGCTGCGGCACACAGTTTGCGAGACACTGCTCTAGATCTCTCCTTAAATGGGCAACTTCCTCTTCAAAGCATTTTAACATTGCAGTCTGGTTAATGACGTCACTTTAAACTTCTAGGAAATCATAGGCTACATACTGGTTTTTTCCAGTTTCATCATTTCCACAATTACTATGTTGCATTAAGTCGTAATTTTCTCAGTAGCAAAATTCTTCATACTCAAGAGGGATTCTGCTAAATTTCTTCTATTTGCAGAATGTAATATTAGTAAAATGCTTAAAATATTACGTTATGTAATTGAATAACTGCAAATGTTTTTCCTAACATTTGTAGTTATTTTGTGTGTTATATATTTCTGTTTAACGACCACTGACTCGGACGGAGACGGTGGACCCATCAGATCAGGAATTCGTAACGTTATGTCAGATGTTGGATATGAAAACCCTAGAACCAATTTTCATGTCTCTAGCACGTGTGGATCACAATATGAACTTAAGAACATGTCGGATTCCGCATTTCGAAACGTTTCTGAGATCTACTACCCCTTTGACATCGAATCACTCCCGGATGCAAAATTTCGTAGCTTTCTGAGATCAACGACAAGAAACAGCGGTAGATGCCAATTTTCGTGTTTCTACCACTATTAATTCTATTTTCATGTTTTTATCTCTTGTTTATCCCCTATTTGATCTCTAACCTTGAAAGAGAAGTCAGATATCGAATTTCTGACTTTCCCTCGATCAACGAACTGGATTTCCCCCAAGTATAAAGTTTCAGAAGTCTATCACTGAAATATCATTTTTTAACCTTGGTTAGAAAACTATAAACAGTTCTACATGTATGAGAACATGCGCAGCAGCGATACCAGGCGCAACAGCATCCATTTACCAATGTCATCCTCAGTAGGTTTGACTACAGGTGAGAGCTGAAGAATCGTACCCTTTCCAATGATTAGCAGAGTTGGACTTGTCGCAGTGGGGCATAAACAAGCAAAAAAGGAATCCTTGCAATTACACTCTGGTGTGTAGTTCACGTCTCAGTAATAGCCATTCTGCGCGATCACCAAATTTTGTGACCGTAGCCATTCTCCGTACACTTCGGTTATTGTGCCTTGTGATTTTCTTCAAAGTTCCATCACCTCCCCTAAGGATGCTCTTTACCCATCGCTTTCCAGCGATGAACCTCTTTCAAAGTCAATCAGATTAGCTTTTTTACCCTTGTCGATTTGATATGCTTTCCACTATGAATTTATATAGGCTTTTATAGGACTGCGTAATGACGTAGAACATTTGAGTCAGTAAGAAATTTTGCAGACGTTGACATGTTTCACGTTACTTCGCGCACGATTAAGTCAATGTTCACAATGATTTGGCCAAACAGTGTATCTGGTAGTGTAATATCTATGTATCTGGCATCTGTTAAGAGAAGGAGATAATAACAATCCTTCGGCAAATTACAGAAGGAATATTAACAACTTTAACACTCTGGTGCAGGGAAGCCTCGTTTCAGATCGGATGAATCTGATATTGGCTGAACCTGAGCCCGGGAGGAGACTGAGGTCAACGACCTCCATCCTTCACCCACAGCTGATCACAAAAAGAGAAAAACACACTCGGGTTGAGAAGACAAGAAGATGACGTGGGAGCTCTTGCTGCTGAAGGTTTAACGCCATTTCCAGCAACTCGAAAACATCTGAACCGGCATCGTAAGCTGCGATTTTGGTTACACTAATCCCTCGACGAACCATAGTAGTCACGTTTCTGATTTAAACATGGTTGTATGTTTACTATATCATATTATATATTATATGAAACTTCATATAATATATAATATGATTTTATGGGAATTGTTTTGGAGTTATGGGAAGAGTTCTTGAGATACATACCTTAAGTCTTATGAAAGCACTTTAAGGTTAAAATAAGTATGTCACACTTAAAAACATTTAAATCAAATAAAAACTATATTTAAAAATTTACTTCAAAAATCTAAACGCAAAACAAACATAAGTGCATACACAAACTTATTCACCGCAAAATTCCCAGCCCTGCCCACGATCAGAAGGGGACACCGATGGGCTTGGAAAGGTCACCGTCCATCGGATGGGATGTTAAGCCATGGTCCTGTGTGCGGGAGAGCCATACCCTGTGCACGTTAAAGAACACGCTGGATGGCCTTGACGGGAGGCTACTATCTGTCTCCCAACAGCTGTTCCAGTGGGTCCCCTCCCCCCACCTTTTCTGAGTATTCGGGGTCCATGTGACCTGGCCATTTTGTCCATGGTGTGCAAAAAAGCTCCGCTCAGAGGTTAAACAACCCAACACAGACTTACTTTACAATATATCACTGATACATCTCTGTAATCACTGACGGATTATATAGAAAGACGATGTTGACAAGAAGATGAGGAATACTTCACACTCTCACCCAGATCATTCCCAAAAATTCATCCTTAAGAAAAGAGTTACAGGGTTCGTTGAAATTCCGAGCAAAAAACCACCATCAGAAATGGTTTTCAACGTCTCTTTTAAAATGACTAGATTTAATCTGTTTTACGGTTTATATAAAGCGGAAATGCGATTTGGATGAACATTACTCTATTGTAAGCCTTTTAGCCTTACGGCAATACAAAGACACAAGCATTTCTGTATGAATCAAGTTACAACGTGCTAAAATTAGCTATGGTTTTGCGGAGAACTGCGCATCTCCGAGACAGGATACATGGTTGGTGAAACGGAATAGAATTAATTAACCGTGAAAAGAAAACTCCTTCGCAAAGGATTATTGTGGAGCCGAACTATTAGGCCATGAACGCATACACATCTCTGAACTTCAGCAGCGAAAGTTTTGTTATTTGTTGGTGGTTTAACCCTGCTTTTTGTTCTCATGTATTTGATCTGAAAATTAATTTGAATTGTTAGTAACTTTCTTATCCTTTCAGATTTCGATGTAATATCGCATGACCTCGTTTAATATCTCATTCTTGTAATAAAAAAAAATAAAAATAAATACCCCCTCAAGCAGCTGCTTGCCACAGAGGTCTGACAGGAGCCTGTCAGTTTAAATGCCAGAGTAGAAGGTCTGAGAGGATGGCAGGACCTCAGCAGAAAAACAACACAAACATCCATGCCTTACCCGGGGCTCGAACCCAGGTCCCGTAGATCAGTAGCCAAGCGCGCTAACCACTCGACCATGGGACGGCATTCTTGTACCATGCATTAATTAATTTTCTTCCAATATGATAGAATATTTCATTAATTCCTAATCGTGTGAAATTCTTGTCTTGTTCTCTATAAACCAAACGTTATAAAACAAATTTCCTGTTTTGATATATCATTACTATTTTATATATATGAAAATAGATTAATAAATTTAACTAGAAGAGCACATATGGCCTCTGGCGCATATGGGAATCTCGTTTTCAAAGAGATGAAGTTTTTCCTTTACCTACTGTTTAACTCCTTAAAAGTTTAACTTGAGTTAACGATGACGCTGAAAATGCATAAAGTAATTTATTGGTAATTATTCAACATAAAAAGTATTTGTCTTTCATTTCTTAAATTGAAAATATTGCATTTCCCCACATCTCTCCTAGAAACCTGGGTGTATTATTGCTATTAGTAGAATATTCATTGAAAAGCTACCACCTAAATTTCAAATTCCTATCATATTCATATTATTTGCAAACGTCGTTAAAAAAAATAAATAATCTAAAATATCTAAACCTCGTTTGAAAGTTACTAATTGGTGCCAATTCAAGAAAAATATATCATTTGAACTGCAAATGTAAACAATCAGTCTAATCTAATTGAATGAAATGGGTAAGCGTGAAGAAGGACCACCCAATGTTTGTGAAGTTTAATCAATCAATCAATCTAATTGAATTTAGTTCTTCTCTCTTCGGGAACTATCAATGTAACACTGAATAATTCAAAGCCCCGTTAAAATTTGTTCTTATGCTATAGAAGTAAAAACGACCACTGCAAATAGGAGAAGTGAAAGAAAAGCTAAAAATATGGAAATTTAAAAGATATTGAAGAATACCAAAGAGTGTGTGCTAAAAGTAAAAGAGAAACAAAAAATATTGAGAAAAACAGTGGCAAAACTTTTTCAAAGATATTAACTTCGAGACTCCTCAGTCAGCTATATGGAGGAAAAATAAAGAAAATTGGAACAGCTCCTGAACCTACTCCCATCTGGACTCAACTTACTATAGCTCTAAATTGCACAACCGAGAGGCTAGCAGAATATTTCGTCCATCATTTCTCTTCTTATTATAAGTTACCTACTTCTGATTCATTCAGAAATAGCAATGAAAAAATTTCCAAACTTATGGAAACAGTCTTGGAAAATCTACCCCTTTCTCCAGAATATTTAAATACTCCTTTCAACCTATGGGAACGTGAAAATGCTATTAAAAAAAAACAAAAATAAGAGCAGTTCTTTACCAGATAACATTAACCAATCTATAATTAAATCCCTTCCACAGGAAGGACTCGTGCATTTATTGAAACTGTTTAATGAATGCTGGAACAGAGGCACAATTCCGGATACCTGGAAAATAGCCCAGATCATTGCTATTGTAAAACCTAAGAAACCACGTAATTTGCTAAGCTCCTACAGACCTGTTTCACTGACTTCTTATCTTGGGAATGTATTTGAAAGGATGATACTTTGCAGACTCAATTGGTTTCTTGAATCCTCTGGACTGCTATCTCTTTTCCAAACGGGCTTTCGGAGAGGAATGTCATCTCATGATAATTTACTTCAACTAATAGTTGAGTCACAAAATGCTCTTTCCATAAAACAAAAAGTGGTTGTGGTTTTCTTCGATATCCAACATGCTTTTGACAGTGTTTGACATCTTAGACTCCTTTTTAAGCTTTTAAAATTAGGAATAACTGACAATATATTTAACTATATAAACGATTTTCTGAAAGATAGAAAAATTCAAGTAAAATTAGGAAATGTTTCTTCAGCTCTTATCCCTGTTTCTGAGGGTTTACCACAAGGCAGCGTTCTCAGCCCTGTGCTTTTCGACATCATGCTTCATTCAGGACCTACCTAAGTGCTTAAACAAAAAATATTAAATATTCAATTTTTCCTGATGATTTTGCTGTTTGGGTTACTGGCAGTGATCCTGGCATCCTTCAAAAGAACCTACAAATAGCAGTCAATCAAGTCCATAAGTTTTTGGATGAATGGGGATTTTCAGCTTCACAAGATAAAACTAAGTGTTTAGTTATTTCCAGACCAGATCTAAGCACTTCCCATTAAGACTACAAATTAACAATGAGCCTATTGAAGTTGATAAAGAACACAAATTCCTTGGTGTTCTTCTTGACCATCATTTAGTTTGGAAACCTCAAATTAATCTAATCTGCCAAAAAGTTAATAGCAGATTAAATATGCCGAGATTTCTAACTGGTACATCATGTGGAGCTAAATCTAAAACTCTCCTTATTTTCTACAAAGTTTTAATACGCCCGATTCTCGAGTATGGTAGCTAGCTTTACCTTAATGCTTCCGATGCTTTGTGCATGAAGCTTGAAACCTGCCAGAATAAAGTTATTAGATGTTGACTCGGATTGCTTCCTGGATCTCCAACCCTTCCCTCTCTTGCTGAAGCTACCATACCTCCACTCAGCGTCAGAAGAAATTCCATTCTTTTTAAAAGTGTAGCAAGAATGAAAACCAAGACCAATGAAAATCTAATCTTAGATAAAATTTTGAACAACTGCAAAAGATCGAGCATTTTTAGAAGTATCAAAAGTAATATTTTCCTTGTTAAATTTGATTAACAGAAATATTGCAGGAGACAGCATACGCGATTTTCCCATTTGTAGTATCTCTAGACGAGATATTTTACCTTACATCCCTGACGTGATTTCAAAACATCACTACCCATCTGAAGAACTCTGGGCTCTTATCATGCAGTATATTGGTGGTTTTTGCCACATCTTTACTGATGGTTCTAGAAGTGATGAAACTGGAATAGTATCCTGTGCTTTCTGCATTCCTGGTCTCAGTATTAAAGAAGGATTTTCGTTGTCTAATCCACCATCTATTATGAATGGCGAACTTTTGGCTATCCTCAAGACACTTGAATGGGCATTCATTTTTTATTCAGAAAAAATTCTGAGTCATTCAGACAGCAGGTCTTCACTGCAAGCTCTTCTAGCTGATCCACTTTCTACCTCTAACTGCTCATTAATTTCAGAAATATTATGTCAATGCAATAAACATGTTGAAGAAAATAAAAACCAAATTGTGCTAGGAATCCATGGATATGAAGAGGCAGACAAAACTGCTAGAGAGAGCTTACAGAAAACCGCAAGCATATATATATAACATCATAACAAACAAAGATTTCTGCATTAGAGAAATTAGAATAATTCACCCTGAATGGATTAAACATTTTCAAAATAGTCGTAAAAATGTTGGCATATTCAATAGCAGCATCTTTGATAGCCCCCCACCCCAACTTCAAACACCTCATCTGAGCAGAAGACAGGAAACAGCTCTTTTCAGGATTAACCTTGATCACTGTGCTTTAATGAAAAACTCTTCAAAATTAACAGAAAACCCTCTCCACTTTGTGCCATCTGTAAAACTCCAGAAAATATTTCTCATGTATTTCTACATTGTTCTCTCTATCAATTTCAATGAAACATTCTGAAGGTAATGATGAAGAAAATTATTGATGAAGAATTGTCAATGAAATCTCTTCTCTGCAGAAGCTGCAGTAAAAGCACTAGATTAAAAATTCAGACCCTGATTCTCAGTTTCTTAGAGGAAGTAATAAACAAAATCTGAATTTGTCCTTTGCTGGGATTTTGCTTTTCGAAAAAAAAAGAAGTGGAATTCAATCTACAAATATGATATATTGACTATTCAAGAAAAATGTGTTGTATTTTTTTACAAACTTTCTCTAGTGGCCAGTATCTCAGGTGATAACCTCATGGTTATTTTTGCGGTGGAACTAAGAAAGAACTGTGACTGTTTTTTTTATACCTTTTTGAAGTGTTAATTTTTGTTTTCGAAATCCATTTTGGTGCAGAAAAGAAAAGAAATTAGGATCCAAGAGTATTGGATCACAGAAAATCTACTCTGCACAAGTAGGAACTTTTAAAAATTTAGAAAAACCATTATTCTTATTTTC
Organism: Ryuthela nishihirai; assembly: GCA_038380435.1. NCBI lineage: Eukaryota > Metazoa > Arthropoda > Arachnida > Araneae > Heptathelidae > Ryuthela > Ryuthela nishihirai. The sequence goes on along the minus strand of JAWZYU010000001.1, from coordinate 14,232,510 downwards.
TACATTGTGATTTTCACGTCCTATTCTTTATTTGGGATAGCAGGAAACCCACTGTTGAAGGGTTTCTAACCTTCCCATCACATTTTATCACATCACATCGTTAAAATTAGTGAATTGTAAATTTTATATATTGAAACTATTAAGAATTTAAAAAATGCGAATTATAATATTTCATTAGTGCCAATGCAACTAAAAAAGATTTTTCTGATCATCACGTTCATTGTTTGCAAATGATGATTCATGACCTTCACATTCCACCATCAAAATTTCAAATTTCTAGCATAAATACATCGTTTGCAATATTCGTTCGAATTTTGGAATTTTCAACTTTTCCATCGTTAAAGGGCGAAATTATAATGCTCGAAAGATTCCGAAAGTGAGAACCATAATATTTTATCAATTCCTATGTAACCGAATAAAAATTGTTTGTCTCTAAATACAAACAATTATCTGCTAAAACAAAAAAAAATATGTGTTTTTTCATCCCCCTGGGCCTAAGACGCCAAATTATTGTTGGAAATAAAAATTTTGTAATCTTCGTATTCCACCATCTAACTTTCAGATTTCTAGCATAAATACTAGTTTTCAGATTTCTAACTTTCAGATTTCTAGCATATATACGTTTGCAATATTCGTTTGAAATTTTGGAATTATCAAAATTCCCCACCTCTAGAGGGCGTAATTATAGCTTTAAGTGGATTCGGGAAGCGCAGATAGTAATATTTCATTAATCAACACAAACAGAAATTTTAATTTTTCTCTATAAACAAATAAGTTCAATGTCTACAGATGGACAGATATTCAACAAAGCGAAACTATTGGCATTAAAAGAAAAAGTATTGGCAATTGAACGCCATTTCATTACGTCTAACAAAGTTGAGACACATCTGTGGATGCAAACTTGACCGGTTTTAGCTTGTGGAAATTCTTTCAGTTCATGGGTTGTGCTTTTGCTTAGTCAGTATGCATTTACCCTTCGAAGGGTTATATTGTTTTTTCGTTTTGTATATTGTTTGGAATTGAATGAAAATGACATTAAAATGCCATGACTAACGTTAAATGAATCTGATGCAGATGTGGTTGCAAATGAATCTGATGCAGATGTGGTTACAAATGAATCTGATGCAGATGTGGTTGCAAATGAATCTGATGCATATGTGGTTGCAAATGAATCTGATGCAGATGTGGTTGCAAATGAATCTGATGCAGATGTGGTTGCAAATGAATCTGATGCATATGTGGTTGCAAATGAATCTGATGCATATGTGGTTGCAAAAGAATCTGATGCATATGTGGTTGCAAATGAATCTGATGCATATGTGGTTGCAAATGAATCTGATGCAGATGTGGTTGCAAATGAATCTGATGCAGATGTGGTTGCAAATGAATCTGATGCAGATGTGGTTGCAAATGAATCTGATGAATGGATAAAGAGATCTGTCGGAACTAGAAAAGTCTACAAATCAAAATCGTGGCAGTGAAAGCTTATTCAGATTGAACTTATTTTGCTTGTCTCTGATTTCTAAAGAAAAAACTTTACACTTGATATTTGAATCATTTTCTCACTGTCAGAGATTTTCATCTTAAAAAGCCAAATCGGGTTTTAGGAGGAATGCTACATGTAGACATAAAATCATATTTTGAAATAATTTGAAATTCGTCACTTAAATTTCTCAATACGACAAATATTAATAGATGAATAGTTTATGTTTTTAGAGCGTTCGGATGACTTCCTCCTCCTCACATGCTCAGTCAACTAACTCCCAAGATCTCAACTCCATCGAACATCAGAAATCGGACGGACTCATACACCAATGGTCTCTATAATTCAACTGTGAAGTCTCTTTTCAGTCAAGTTTGACTGAACAACGTAGCAGAGTACATGCCACGTTGTTCAGATAGTTATTCGAGTACAAAGATGCTCCTCGTGGTAGATAGATGGTTATATATCAATGCCCACTGAGTGTATGCATTATAATGTTCTTTTAATGTAAATTCCGAAAACGCCATTGTTATCTACATGTTAAATATTATCAAAGTAACAGCATTTATTATTATGATTATTGTTTAGGTAGATTACGAGCATTTATAGTTTTCACTACTGAAAATTATGAAAACATATTTCCCTGAAACGCTGAATCCATCTGTTTGATTTTTTCAGTTTATATACTTATGTGAAATTGAAATCACCTTCTCTATCACATAATGCGACTGTGATTAATGTCAACCAGGGTCCCAACGTCAGCATACATAAAACTGGAGTTTTAAGGTTCATAAAATTATTTCTCCTTTAATTCAAGTAGTCAAAAATAAAAACAGAGTACCACAAACTGTACCATGGGAACACCGATGAGTCAAGTTAAGGCGTTTAATTTTCGAAAATATATAACTTTTTTCTACGAGGATTCCAAATCTCCAGAGTCGATTTCTAGTTTTGATAATCATTGTTTTCGTTCGTTCGACGACTAGCAACGATGGCGTGTGTTTTTTTCTTTTTTTTTCTTTGCCCGCATTCCATGCAAATCTCCAAGAGATCGATTTTAAAGTTATTTATACTAGAGTTTCATTATTCGAATCATTTTCTGATTTAGACTTCGTTTCCCCTCCAGATCTCTGCATAAGAATGCTGTGCAGGTCATTATTCCTGTTTTTGCTATCATACTATTCAAGTTCGTTGATCGATAATTTTATAGAAATGGTCCCCTTGATGATATTGACGCATGACATTAAGCGTAATTGATTTGTTGCATATATTTAAGTTTTTTTTTCCCCTCAATTTCACTGAATTTACTTCAAGTGGGTATCCATCAGTATTTAGAAAAAAATCGACTGATTTTCATTTTATTGATACGATTATTTTTTTTAATTTCATTTTTGAAGCGCAAACTTCATTGAACAAGATCCCTGGGGCACTCCGTATTCAACTTTAGTCCAAGCACTGTATGTATCTTTTATTTTTACTCTTTGCCTTCGCAGTTATTTAGCTAACAGAAGGCAAAGAGTAAAAATAAAAGATATATACAGTGCTTGGACTAAAGTTGAATACGGAGTGCCCCAGGGATCTGTTCTGGGTCCCTTATTATTTATTATTTGCATTAATGATCTAGATTCCATTAACCTAACAGGTAAATTAATTATTTTTGCTGACGACACTTGCCTGACATATACTGGTTCTGATTCTTCGATTATTTTTAAACAAGCAAATAGTGATCTAGAATTAATTAGAAACTGGACCACGAGTAATTCTTTAACAATTAATCTGACAAAGACAAATGCAGTTTATTTCTACTTAAAGAAAAATAGTTCTGTTACAGATATTTTGCCCCGCAATAAATTGAAATATCATGATACGAACTGTTCATCGAAAAGTCACTGTAATTGTCCTCAAATTCCATTTGTGCCGTCAGTGAAATATTTAGGTATTTGGATTGATGCAGGCCTAACTTGGAAAGTGCATGTAACATGGGTAAAAAAAAAAGGTCATCCGTAACCTGGCCCGCTTATATTTTGTAAGACATTTAGTTTCATTTAAATTGATGTGTACACTGTATTATGCATTAATCCATTCTCAGCTAACATATGGTATAAAATCGTGGGGAGGTATGTATTTCAATAATTTTAAACAACTTTTAGTGCTGCAAAATAGATTTATTCGCTTATTAACTAAAACCCCAAAAACGCAACCTTCATTACCTTTGTTTCGAGAAGCAGGAATTTTGCCTTTACGCTATGATTATTTTTTCGAAATAATTAAATACTTTTACTTTAGAAATGATAGCATTAAAACTGACACGAATAATTACCAATTACGACGAGATAAAAACATAAATTATGAAATTCCTGCATTACATAAGGAAATTTTTTGCACTATTATTTGTATTTAGCACCGAAATTTCTTTCCTCTCTCCCAGTCAGCATGAAAAATATCACGAATTATCATTTGTTTTCTAAAGTTCTCAAGAAATACATTTTGAAACTGGATGATGTGGAAACGTTTTTGCATTAATCTACTATAACTGTTACATGTAACACGGATATTGAATATTTCTGACTTTCTGACTTTCACACTTCTGGTTTACTAGAAATTTTTTGTTTTGAGTTGTTTTCGTTTTTTTTTTGTGTATTATTCAATGTGACGACTGATGTTTTCAATTGAAATTGTTTCTATATTGAAATCTCACGAACGAGCCTGCTCTTGTGAGACCTCAGAAGTTTTTGTATACTGTAAAACATTATCTGAAATAAAAATTATCTATCTATCTATCTAAGTTTGAAAATTTTCAGGTGTCTCATGCACATCGAAATAATGACATCTCTTCATATGGAGGTTTCGCCACGTGTCGTAAAGAAAACCTACGTTTCAAGATAAACATTGCTTAATGCCACGTGTCACAAAGAAAACTTACGGTTCAAGATAAACATTGCTTAATGCCACGTGTGTTGACGCAGATCGATCATTCTTGCTTTCGGTATCCAAAACAGCTATTATGTATTTTTTAAAGAAAGGATTGGGTTAGCTAGAGCTCTTTTTACACTCTTATTGCAACCACATTTTTTTCATTTTTACCACAGCAAACAAAATATAATTTTCATTTGCATCTATTATAAATCATTCTCAAACAGAATTAATATTTACTCCTTCTCCACTTGTTGCCCGATGTATGAAAAGCACAATTTTAAACTATAGCGATATCAATTAATATTAAAAGAATCATAGCAAACGGAAATCACCTCATATGCGTTCTTTGCTTCTCTCACACTCTCCGCAAAATTCCCCGCCCTGCCCACGGTCAGTAGGGGACACCGATGGGCTTGGAAAGGCCGCCGTCTGTCGGATGGGACGTTAAGCCGTGACCCCGTGTGCGGGAGAGCCATACCCTGTGCACGTTAAAGAACACCCTGGATGGCCTTGACGGGAGGCTACCATCTGTCTCCCAACAGCTGATCCAGTGGGTCCCCTCCCCCAACTTTCTCTGAGCCTACGGGCTCCATGTGACCTGGCCATTTAGCCCATGGTGTGCAAAAAATTGCCGCTCAGAGGTAAAACAACCCAACCCAACCCTTCTCTCACAGCAGCGTTTTTCACACCTGCTCCTCTTGACCGCTCCGTTCTCAATTCTTGACAAACGAGTGTCAGTCTTTGTCTTATAGCAGAAATAGAACTTTAGCTAATTCAGGCTTTTGCCTGATCATATCCATGCAAGTGTCCGAAACTGAATATGCCGTACTTACGAATAATAAATTCATAACGGACACTGAGGTGTCCGTATTTTGCGTAAGGAATCATATCGTGTAGTCATGCATTCGTAACACTACACAACAACCGAAGTACTGCGCACCCAGGGTTAACATATCGCGATTTTGGATGAACCATTTTCTTTTCAAAGCACCACACTGATTCGCTGAATGAATTTCACATACAAGTGAATCATATTTGACAAAAGTTTTATTCTTTAAACTTTTCTGATGCTCTTTTTTCCCCCGGGATCCATCCTTTTGCGTTTTATGCGAATTTGGTAAACACTTTGTAAACCTAATGATTCCTTACGATTATAATGGAGTTTGTAAACCTAATGATTCCTTACGATTATAATGGAGTTTGTAAACCTAATGATTCCTTACGATTATAATGGAGTTTGTAAACCTAATGATTCCTTACGATTATAATGGAGTTTGTAAACCTAATGATTCCTTACGAATAATGTGGGATTCTTCAGGGTCTGCTTTAAATTTAATAATCGTAAATATGTCATATTCAGTTTCGGATATATGGATGGATATGATCACGAGAAATATTGGGTTAGCTAGAGCTCTATTTCCCCCACAAATCGAAGACTGGAACACGTGTATCAAGAATGGAAGACGGAGATCACTTGTAAGAGAACTATATAGCCACAAAATATGAAAACTATTGTTGAGCCACATGAAAATTCACCATTCGGTGAACAAAGTCATGAAACTGGTACGGCTATTTAGAGGGAGTGTACTGCATTTAATAGCTTTTCATGCAGGAAAATATTCTTTAAGAAGTTAATTATTCATCACATAATTATATGTAATAGAGGTAATACCTTCCGGGCCGGCTGACCCGGCAAATGTATGCTAATATAACGCTTGGCCGTTTTCTAATGAGACATACCCGATAAAGGCACACACTCTTTCATTCACTGCTGAAACTTTTTTTTTGCTGTTTTTTAAACATATTTTGACTGTCCATAATTTCCCAAATACTTGATTGCCTGGTCCCAAATTTCTCATGTTGACATTCCCCTTGCCATTCATATTGCATTAAAAATTGAAATCTCTAATTATCATAGAACACGAGTTTGAGTTTAAATCCCCTTCTCCCATTCAGCTTTGAGTACGTGGGGTTCTTGTGACCTGACTGTTGTGTTGTGTCCATTGTGTGTAAAAAAAGAAAGCGCACCTCAGAGGTAATAATTATTTAATCGAACTTTACGAAACTGCATTATCCATTTTTGCCATCGGGTATCTGCAGAACAATGGGTCATAGTATTGAAATTTATATCATCCGAGAAACTAGTGAACAGAGAAAATTCTGCTAAATTCAGAAAATACGTATTTACTTCCTTAGATTTGTAAATTTTATTTTTTAGCTGCAGCAAATGGAGGAATGCTAAGACTACGAGGAAATGTAGAAAAAAATCATTTTCTATAAAACGCCATCGTTATTATTTCGAGAAAAATAGTACGATCAGCATATACCGAAACTTGATTTGAACAAATAAAGATTGAATTTTAAAGAAATGAGAAAAAAAATTAATTGAAAGTATTGATACGGATTTAAACAGAAGAAAACTTAACGCGAGTTCAAAAATAACAACTAGTAACAATCAATCTAAAATACTGTGAATTAATACAAAAGTATGGATAAAAACATGCACATAAACTAAAGATACCAATGTTTATCTTAAGTGTGAACAAATTTTTAATCTAACGAGAATTATATATGTGAATACTTGTAATATCTCGAGAACAACCCTACCAATTCCTAAATAGCTAAATAACTATAAAAAACGACTTCCTTCTTGGGTTTTAATCCTCAAGTACTCCAAAACTGCGGCTAAAGTGTACTGATTTCTCAGAACCAATTCTTTTCAGATGTTGATCACCACGCACAGGACGACGAATTCTTCGTTTCCTTTACCAGCTTACCAACACGATCCACACCAATAAACTAAACTTCCTTCGGCGCACTCACCATGTAAAATGCTCCTGCACTTTTTACACCCATCACGTACATACTGAAACTAATTATGTCTCCTTTTGGTTATCCAACAACCCCAACATTACAATTCTATCTTTTCTATCATCAATGAACATCGAGATCGGTTCTGTATTCCAATTCGTTGATTAAAATAAATCTCACACAGAAGTATACGAGCATTCATGTCAGGTTTATCATAAATTCACTGTAGCACGTTCATCTGTCATAACAATATACTCCGCAAAGTGGAAGCCATACCTTCATCAAGGTTATTGAATTACATTTTCAAGTGGATCAGATTTTTCCATTTTTCTGAGATAGAGGAGGATAACAAAAATAGAGATACATTTATGTAAGATTTTTGACTTACATAAAAATTTACAAAAAGTCAAACATACTAATGTTTGACTTTTTGTTTTTGCATTGTTCATTGATGAAAACAAATATGCTTCTTTCTTTGCTTTTTTAACATTCTTTCAGGGACAAAACATATCTTTCGTAAGTCGCCATTTGAGTAGATCAATATGTTCGTATCTACAGTCGCTCAAAAAGTATCCAAACACTATGGTTGATTGCAGAATTCAGAAAAAATTCTGGCAACGATTTTTTTAGAAATTAGTGATCTGGCAACGTTCGTGTCACGTGACACGAAGACACGAAGTTGTCACGTGACACGAAGACACGAAGTTGTCACGTGACACGAATGTTGCCAGATCACTAATTTCTAAAAAAAATCGTTGCCAGAATTTTTTCATGAATTCTGTAATCAACCATAGTGTTCGGGCATTTTTTAAACGCTGTACCTGTTACGTGAAAGATTTTGGACGACTAATTAGGAAAGGATTTGAATTGATTGATTGAAAAATGATTTGAATTAATGAATATCGATAGGAACTAAATCTGGTGGCTGGAATGGCTACTTCTACAATAATTTCTCTAATTGCAAATAATTTAATGGAACCAAAAACTATTTAGAGTTCACTATTTAAATGAGGAAAATAACCTAAACAAAATTAGCTTCGAAGCTCTATATTAGCCGTAATGCCCTCCACACCAATGAGGTCAGGCCTGTCGAAGGTCACGTTGGACGGAGCCAGTAACAAAGTTTCTTACGAAACAAATGAGGATGATATTTCTTTACAGTTCTTGTGGAATGCCCAGATTAGCAAAACCAATTTTTATCCTTTTAAAACAGACAGTCATGATGAAATGCATTGACGGAAGAATCCAACAACAAGTGCAAGAGGAACAGCCGTCTGTTTAGATCCTCAACCTGTGTGATGGCATGATCCGAAATCAAACAATTTACTTCTAGTACAAGAATGTAGTGCGATTCCTTTCGTCATTTTGGGCCTCCTCCTTGATACAGACTTTGGCAAGCTCAAATTCGTGCTGTGCTCCTTGCACAATTCGCTTTCTTAATTTCCAGACTAAGTCTGGATAAATATATACATACAAAATCCTCATGTAGCCATGGGTTACGGAGGTCCTACCAGACAGTGTAATTTTACTTCTCCAGACATGTCTGTCCTGAGCTACAGCTGCTGCATTTGGCCACTGTAGGACAATTCTAGCAAGGTTCTGTTTGACATTGGCTGCCCACCGCATCGTAGGTTTTCCTCTTTTTCTGAAACACTTAGGAACATCGTTCATAATCCTGTTTGCCAATCTGCAGCTATGCATACGAACAACATGGCCAAATCAACGCAGTCTCTCTCTGCACAATATGCTGCTCAAAGGAGGAGGATGACTTCTTCTAACCTCATCAGTACTTACAAAGTCAAACCACCTAATGCCCAAGATTCTGCGTAAGCATCTAGAAACAAATGCATCAAGTTTCTTGTTACCCTGCTTACAAAGAGTCCACATTTCACTGCCATAACTAACCCTAGACAGAACCAAACTATTATACAGCCTAATTTTAGTCTTTAGGGGGTATGCGCCTATTTTTCCACACTCTCCACAGACTCCTAAAAGTCTCAGCAGAAATTTCTATTCTTCTATTTACCTCATGTCGCACATCACCAGTATCTCTTCCATAGCTCCCAAGATAATCAAACTGAGGCACTTGATCATACCAAGAGTGCTTCCGTTCAAAGCATCTGAAGCACCATCTGTCTGACCAATTTTCATCACTTTAGTTTGACTTACTCTATCACCAGTCTCATCAACATCCAAAATGAAAGAATTCATCTCATCAACATCATTAGCCAACAGGGCCAATTCTTTTACATCATCTAAATCAGAAATATTGAAACCTCTAGACCATTTAAGGACAAAATGTTTCCCTTGCAAAGAATTTCGCATAACGTATTCAATAAACAAACTAAAGAGGAAAGCAGGCAGAATACACTTTTCTCTAACTCCACTAACCAATCGCTACAAGCAGTACCAATTCTCCCACACGACTCAGTAATATAGAGAGCTTTCATTACACTACTAACTTCTCAAGTGTTCCATATGATCTAACGATCAACCATAAATTATGTCGATCAAGAGAGTCAAAAGCATTTTTGAAATCCACAAAGCTACTCACCATAGGTTTCTGAAACTCTAAACATTTCTCAAGAATCTGCCCAAGTGAAAATATTTAATCAATACATACCCAACCATTTCTGAATCCACACTGTTCATCATGCAGTTGTCCATCAACCAAATTCTTAATTCTATTAAGCATAATCATGCAAAATCAAATATTTCTACTTGGGCAGGTAAGTTGTTGAGCTTTACCTGGAACAGAAAGTAAACTAATTTCCCTATAATTATCACAAGAGCTGCGATTACCTTTTCTACAAATCAGGATAATAATAGCTGTAGTAAAATCCTTACGAAAAACACCTCTATCACAAAAAAATATTCAAAATTTCAGTCAGTCATGTGACAACACAAATGTTCACAGATTTAAGAATTTCAATGGGGATTTATTCAATTTTAATGTAGAAATAGTCAAAGCGACTTTGGAATGTGATATAGGGCCATCGTTAAAGCCAGTAATGCATCTATACTCATTACAAACAAAGGGAGTAGAATAAATAACATTGTTTAAAACACCTCTGAAATGCTCAGCCCACCTAGCCATCACCGAATCCACACCTTCAACCACCTTGCCATATTTATCCCTCAATCCCTGTATACCTGTCTGTTTCTTTCTACACAAAACGTTAACAATGTGGAATAACCCCTGCTGTTGTGCTGTCTAACTGCTTCCTCTACTTTGCGAGCCAACCTAACAAGCCAAAGATTCTTATCAGCTGTTTACTGACACGATTTTTAAGCTTGTTGAGTTTGTTGTTTTGTTGTCTGTTAGGACTATTAGGGTGTTGATTCATATTAATCCTGCACTTCCTACTTTCAGAAATAAGTTCCATAGCCTTATCACTCAAATAATTTTGTTTCCTCTGTTCCCTTTTACCTAAAAGAGTACTGTTGGTTTCAAGAAAAGCCTGTTTAAACTGATTCCATTCTTTCTCAACTTCAGCAGTAACCAAACTACGATTGTGATAATGACTAAGTAGCCTGTCATGGTATACTTTGGGTATATATGGATCTTTCAGACGTTCAGTATTAAAGGTAATTTTCTTAACCTTAGCAGAACATTTCTTAAGCTTCAGCTGCAAGACACTTTTGACCAGGTAATGGTCAGACCCAATTTCGGCTCTCCTGTATGATCTGGTATTCCTAACTGAACTATCCTATTTGCTGTTAATTAAAATATAATCTATCATATTCCTGTGCAACCCATCAGATGAAATCCATGTATACTTATATATGTCCCGATGTTTGTAGTATGTGTTAGTTATTTGTAAACCATTAAGTTTACTTACCTGTAGGAGACGTTCGCCATTGCCATTGGAACTACCAATGTCAAAGGGACCTAAAACTCCTGACCAAAGATTAGAGTCAGTACCAACTTTACCACTGAAGTCGCCTAGCACGAAAGAAATGTTTCCTTTCTTCACAGAATTCAAAATATCCTGAAGTTGTCTACAAAATTTATCCTTATCGTTTTTCATCCACTGTGGGGGCATAACAACAGATGATATTCAAATCTTTAATTTTTGTTTTAAATATTTCTGTACGAAATCTTTCATTAATGAAATCATATCCTAAAATAGAATCACTGGCATGTCTGCTAAGAAACAAACTAACACCTTGGAGATGTTTTCCGTCCTCTCTCCCTGAAAAGAGAAAATTAAAGTTATTTTTAAGTATCTGAATTTTACCTGTCCATCTGGTCCCTTGAAAACCTAGAATGGAATTCCTGCATGAGGACATCAAGAAAATAATCTCTGTGCAACGTCCTCACGTCCACGTACCTGCAGAGAGAAATTGATTACTAGAATTTTTAAAGAAATTAGATTTAGTGAGAGAGGTAGTGCCAACAATTTCTCACAACTCCCTGATCGCAAGCATGGGGCAAATATTGTTCCCCTACCGCTAAAGGTTGAAGCCACCCATGCTGATAGGAACTTCAGGCACCACCTTTTAAGTGGACCTTTTCAAGAGCAATATGACCTGTCTGAGACCTGCCCAACTAGCTAAGTGAGTGTTGAGGTATCTGCGATGGCCTCTGATCAGGTTGTTCCCACCAGCTGATATAAGGTATCCTTTGTTTCTGTTCACTTAGGGGCTGGCAATCGACAAGCAAACAGAAAACATACAGGCAGATTCTCCTTCAATAGAGGCCCACCAGTGCTGCAATTCGGTATAGACCAGTATGTCTATGTGTAGCATACCCTGTAAAGTTGACTACTCCTCAGCAGGACAGAAAAAAATGGAAAGAGTGGCCATAGATGACTAGATCAGTAGGCCATACTGGCAGCTCTCCCCTTCCGTTCCCTTTCATAAGATAATATCTCTTTTGAAAGGTACTAACGGTTTGTATAACGAGAAGACGGGGTGGACATTAGGTGCTATACCTGCTCGTTTCTGTGCATCATTAGTGGGGATTGGTGTACAGCTCTCCTCCCAGTTTATGCCTAGCTAACATTTACAGAGTAGTATTTACAGACCAGTCTGGATTTATTCTCTTCAAATTCCTTGTTAATATTAAACATGGCCGATACGTGGGTTTTTCTCACATTGTACTTCCGAATGCTCTGCTATTTCATTAACTGAAGAACATCCGCTTCCAACTCCCTACCAGATAGGAACTACTCTCTTCCATGCTTTGTTCCCATTTTTTGTTTCTAAAGCAGACCCGAATCTAAAAGAAATAAGAGAAGAATGGGGCAAATAATAAGAGTGAAATGGGAAATCGGAAATCAAGTCGGAATGAACTAGAAATTCGTTTCGGTATGAGTTTTCGCTTCGTTTTAGAGGTCTTTAACTAATTTCTCGAAACGTATAGCTAAAACATATAGGTTAATGTATTTTCCACTTCCGTTCCTATTATTAGCAACTAGTATTCTCAATAGTAATGCCATGATCGCCACGCCCCCTTCATCCTCACCCCTAGATCCACCGCTGGTCTGAAGCAATTGTACTATTTGTTGCCAGATTTTCAGCAACCACGGCAATCCCCGGTTCCGTCTCACGACACTACCAAGTTAACGGAAAGCCGCGACTAACTAGAGTCGGAGGCAAGAATACACCATATAGATGCACCTCATCCCCAACCTCACGTGGCAGCAGTCCTATAGAAGGAAAGCTAACCACCGGAAGAAACCTGAAATTTAATCTGTTCCCCGGTTAGCCATGAACAAGGATATGTAAATCCAAGTTCGCTCGGCACCCTGGGTGGAGACTCTTAGTGGGTCCCAGACTTTGAAAAGGGCTCGTGCCTACTAGGGGACCAAATCCGTTCAGCCGTGCCCTTGAACTGCTCCACGGAGCACCTCATGTTGAGGTCTTGACACCGCCAACCTAGCCACCAAACCGGTCAGCGATGTCTTCGACCTCGGTTGATCTTCGCTCTGTCCAACCGAGCCACCAAACCGGTCAGCGATGTCTTCGACCTCGGTTGATCTTCGCTCTGTCCAACCGAGACCCAATCCGGTCAGCAAAGTCTTCGACCGGTTGCTGGGCCCGAAGCCTTCCCACCACGACAAGGTGGTCCCCTATGGGGCAAATAATAAGAGTGAAATGGGAAAATCTGAAGTAATTGGTTAACACAATACAAACTGAAATCACTTCTCGCATTTCGATGTGCATGATTTTGCATTACCTTTCCATTACAGTTCTGTGCTATGCCATATTATAGGACATAATCAGAAGATTAGTTCTCACCATACCCGAAGTTCCTACAGAAGTTCCATAATGTAGTGATGATTTCTCACTCTCCTTCTGGAACTCTCATATGAATTCCCTAAATATTTCTCTTAGTATAGTGGTTTAAAGTATGGGACGCAGTCTCTTGTGTTTGTAAGGGGGAGGGGGTGCGACTAGTTGGTTATTGAGAGTTCGGAATTTTTCAGCAGATGTTATAGCAAAATTGAATCGATTGTAATTTTTCAATGCCAGAGATCGATTGTTAACTTCTCTGATTGTTTTTAGAAACAGAACCCTTTCAGCTCCAAGATCGCTCCTTACATTAAAAGCATACTTCAATCATTGCATCTCTTGCACGATTTGAAGTTCAACACCACAAAACGTAGCTGTTGTATCTTAACAATTGGTTATATTGTCAGATATATATTTGCGTTTGTCTACCCGTCATGTCTCAACAATTGGCATCTCTTGCCATTGCAGGTTCATTTGGGAGGGTGCAAAAAATTTTGCTCAGCAGCCGGCATTGTTGAAAGTTTGGAAACCACTGCCTTAGTGAGATGCACCTTGGAAACTGCTTCTTTAATCCCATATTCTGATGATAAAAAAATCATCCTTGGCGCTAGTAATTAATAACTAAGGCAGGATAAGAGTACGTAGTCGAGCACCTGTTAGATATTCAAGGCTGGTTGTGATTCAATAGCTGTTGGCAAAGAATAACTGGTAGTTTATTCGGTATATCTATAAGAATAAATTAGTGGATATATTTTTAATTGCAGGTTGCACTTTAAAATGCAACAACAAATATTACAGTACAAAGATTGCACTTGGGCTCAGACACTAAAACAAGCTGTGATGGGTGCTAGCACCCATAAAGTTCAGACCACACTAAGGTGAAAACAGGATACAGCTGCTGAAACAAAGGGAACGTGCCTAAAGCACAACATAGGGAAACCTAATATGTCCAGTTATCAACATCGAAACAAAACAGAGCCTCCACCCAAAATACTTTGCTCTTGCTTGAACAAACCACGCGGGCTTCGTCGCATAATGTTTACCGGTGGTGCGAATACGCTTGGCGAGTCAGGATGATTCTGGCTGATCCCAACTTTGTCAATGCTGCTATGTATATTGTTTAGGGGTGCGGGGCTTATTAGTGGCAGATGATTATTAGGATTATTAGAGGCTTCACCTGCTTCTCAACAAGATGGATATTGGGATTGTTGGATTTATTTTTCAAAGGAGGAGATCTAACCATAAAACGACACTTCCACTTCTTCCTCCAAGACCATATAGAATTTAGAGCTTATAGAATTTAGACCATATAGAATTAGAGCGTCTCTTTGATAAATCATAGTATTGTTATCCATCCTTAATTAACAATTGGAGTATAAACATATTACAACTCGAACTCTGTACTTTTGCTGTTCTAGAAAATATTCTACTTGTAGGAGATAAATAAGTATTGATTTTGTGGGTATTTTTATCTTCAACTTAGCATTTGCATTCGATGCGAATAGTTTTTGCCAGTTGGACCATACTGACTATTCTACATCCCATTTGCTCGCGCTATCTGTTATTCTAATCCCTGTTCCTAAATCTGGGATTTCATCTGAAGACCATCTTTTAGAGAGCCGATTCTGTCAGCAGACAATTTAAACATTCTGTAAAAATCAGTGGCTTTCAATATAAGTTTTCTAATCTCTATCGCATTTACATAGTTAACCGATAGGACTAGACTGCCAAAGGTGATATCTGGCTTCTTCTTGACTTTATCGATTTTAAATTTGACAACGTTTCCGAACTCTGCGATTTCGATAACTTCTAAATTCAAACTTTTACCATCTTTAGGATCGATGAATCATTGCTAAAAGGGTTGGCTGCTGAAAATTACCACCATGGAAATTTACAGACATTTGTGAAAAGGTGCATGAAATTAATTACTTTTTATACTATTCCGAAAAAATTCTGTATGAGATCATAATTCACTTCCTATAAGAAATTACTATAAGGAACTACTTCGAGAATAAATCAAGTTATAATATTTGGGTTTACTACTATTTTAAATCGTGTTTAAATCTAAATCAGCCAAGAATATTTTCATGTTCTTTCATCCAGTGGCGTATTCAGAAATTTTTGATGGGTTGCTTTGACATTGTTGAGTTTCATTTGACTTACTTGACTCACAGTTTTTTTAGAACTGCCTTAGAAAATATATTATATTGAATTCCTCAAGGGCGGTGTTATAACCTCCACCCCCTCCCATAACTTGAGGTTATTGTTGACCAAAATGGTTAAGGAGATGAAGGGGCAGTGTGCAAACAACAGGCGTGTCAAGGATTCTCCTTCTTCATGGCAATGCCAGGTACTCCAAAACCCGACAAGTTGTCTTCTGGAGCAGGAAAAGAATTCTGCTCCAGAAACATGCGATTTTTAATTCTTTCCAAAAATTAAAAAGGAACTTCCTGGGAAATCTTTTTCAAGGGTGCAAAACCTTGCAAAATGCCATTCATTCAGAGTTGCGCAGTATTCCCCAACAAAAAGTACCAACATGTGTTCAAGAATTGGCGTAATTGTCTGAAAATGTGCATAGATGATGGAGGGAGTGCTTATAAGGAGATTAAAAGTTTTGTTGTGGTAAGTGCGATGGTTTTTGTTTTGCATATGCATGTCAAAAAAATTTTAATGCCCCCGTAACTGCATGAAATATACTATTTTTTTCGGAAACTTGATAATTTGAAAAGTGATTGGTAATTATCTATGTTATTTTTTAATAACTATGAATATAGTATAGGCAAGAAAAATATTTACCATTTTGTGGTAAGAATTCTGCCAGTTTGAGATTTTATCAGCTCTCTGGCACCTTTCTCTCAAAAAGAAACGAAACAGAAAGGTTCATTGTCCTTCGAAAGGTACTGTAAGCCGTGTATCCTTGCGAAGTAGAATGATATGGTCCGCACAATAAAGAACACCTTAACAAAAACCTATTCATTGAAGTTTTGCTCAACCATGTATTTTTGAGCCTCATGACCAGGTTGGGTTGGGTTGTTTTACCTCTGAGCGACACTTTTTTTGCACACCATGGGCTAAATGGCCAGGTCACATGGACCCCGAGCGCTCAGAGAAGGTTGGGGGAGGGGACCCACTGGAAGAGCTGTTGGGAGACAGATAGCCTCCCGTCAAGGCCATCCAGCGTGTTCTTTAACGTGCACAGGGTATGGCTCTCCCGCACACGGGGCCACGGCTTAACGTCCCATCCGACGGACGGCGGCCTTTTCAAGCCCATCGGTGTCCCCTACTGACCATGGGCAGGGCGGGGAATTTTGCGGAGATAAATCTCATGACCAGGCAAAACGCATACTGTAAAAAAAGACTGTCGGAAATTAAATTGATACCAACCTTTACACATGGAGGTTTCCGGATAGAGAAATCAGAAAAAAACATTTCACCGAAGCCAAAGTAAACATATTTATCGTAACACTTGAATATATTTGATATTTTAGATACGAAATATGCAGCCAAGATGAAATGTTGTAATGGTTAGATATTGCTTTCGTGTGCAAAGTTATGTATTAGTTTCGTTTCCTTTTCAACGCAGATGAGAAACCCCAACCCACCTTTCCAAGACGAGACCGAGCGACGCACTTCCCGCACTCATCTGTTTCGTATTCAGTGGGGCCACGAAATGCTCAATGAAAGGAATGCTGGAAAAGATTAAGCAATGGAATGGAGGCCGCATTTTAATAATACGGCATCGAGTGTGTTTTGATTCTTTGCTTTCGGTTCGTGGCTATTTTGAAGAAAATGTTGGATAGATAGACGGATCCCAAGCATGTGCAAGATTGAGGTCATTCCCTCTCTCTACGATACGGAGATCACGTCACCAGTCAACTAGGCACGTAGCCAGAAAATATTCTACACTAGGGGGCATTGTTAGAAAACGATGGTAGAAGACAATAATTTGATACTGATTCAAAATCTTTAATTTTCTCTTTGTAAAATATATAATCACATGAAATACATTAATTAAAATGAAAAACGTTAGTTTCTTAAATAGCAATCTTCTAATGTTTTTTATTATCTGGGTAAAATGAAGATTCTAGTATCCCGAAAGACACCTGGAATGTATTTAGAATATTTTTGCGAGTTTTATCACTTTACTTTATGAGAACCTCGAAGGAATTTGGAAGCAGACATTTTGCATTCCAGTTTAAAATATAAATAGCAGAACTTCAATCAGTATTGCGGGCGGGGGTGGCTCAGTCGGTAGCGCGCCAGGCTCGTAATCTGTAGTTCCCAGGTTCTAGTCCCAGCTGGGTCAGCATTGAGATTTATCTCCGCAAAATTCCCTGCCCACGGTCAGTAGGGGACACCGATGAGCTTGGAAAGGGCGCTGTCCGTCGGATGGAACGTTAAGCCGTGGCCCCGTGTGCTGGAGAGCCATACCCTGTGCACGTTAAAGAACACGCTGGATGTCCTTGACGGGAGACTCCATCTCTCTCCCAACAGCTGTTCCAGTGGGTCCCCTCCCCCAACCTTCTCTGAGCCTTCGGGGTCCATGTGACCTGGCGATTTAGCCCATGGTGTGCAAAAAAATGCCGCTCAGAGGTAACCCAACTCAATCAATATTGCTTTATTTTCCTCTTATCATTATTAGCAATGTTTATTAATTCAATGCTTAAATTAATCAAAATATTGAACTAATTTGAGAATGCAGTCCATGCTAGTAAATTGAAATTTTCGTGAAATAGCTGAAAGATATTTTTTCTGCCGAGAGTAGGATTCGTACCAACGTTACCCACAAACATGCTAGGCGTCATAACCGCTGGGCCATCACCGGCTTCATCTTTTCAAGAGCTAATGTGACTTACAGATTTTTCCCACATATTATTTGATTTGCTCATTTCGCCACCTATTATCGGTTGGGTTGTTTTACCTCTGAGCTGAACTTTTTAGCACACCATGGGCTAAATGGCCAGGTCACATGGACCCCGAAGGCTCAGAGAAGGTTGGGGGAGGGGACCCACTGGAACGACTGTTGGGAGACAGATGGTAGCCTCCCGTCAAGGCCATCCAGCGTGTTCTTTAACGTGCACAGGGTATGGCTCTCCAGCACACGGAGCCACGGCTTAACGTCCCATCCGACAGACGGCGGCCTTTCCAAGCTCATCGGTGTCCCCTACTAACCGTGGGCAGGGCGGGGAATTTTTGCAGAGATAAATCTCAACGCTGACCCAGCTGGGACTCGAACCTGGGAACTACAGATTACGAGCCTGGCGCGCTACCGACTGAGCCACCTATTACCGGTAACGGACAACCAAGTTGCCTCATATGCTGGAATTCAATATATGTCACTCACACTCATGGCATTAAATCAATAATTCAGTACTAAAGGTATCAAAGGAGATGTTCTGTAGACATGGAACTCGTGAAATAATAAGCTGAAAAAAAAATTGGTTTTCCTCACCCACGGAAATATTTTTCCCTCCATTTTTTCAGCTAATTATTTCATGAGTCCTACAGGACATCTGTGATTCACTACTATCGGAATTTTCGTGTTTGGATCTCGAATGTAAAAAGTCGAGATTTTTTTTTTCCTTTTCCTGTGAAGACAAGATCATACTGATTATTTTCGAATACCCTGTGACAAACCCCATTCGCGTGTCACCTACAGTTAAAGGTGTACAAGGCTGTGTTGTATCTAACAATCCAAATCACTGCAGTCAGAACTCTCTTAAGTTGTATCCCAATTTGGGCTGATAAACTTCAAAGTTAATCCAACTCTTTATATTTAATTTATATAAGTCACTTAATTTCTAATTTTGCCGAATAAGTATCTTCGACTTTTTCTTTCTTTAAGTGGAAGAAACTCTGAAGCACATTGATTGTTGATCGAACTAAAGCGATAGGCTCATAATTCAACGTATTAATTACTAGACAACTACACAATTAGCTGCCTCGGATAAATTATGGATGAGGTTTGAAGCATAACACTTCTCCACAAATAGATTACAATCTCGACAACCTTTGGATGAGACACTGAGCAGTTGTCATGCTTGAATTTTAAAGAAACTAAGCCATGGTCTTGATGGTATATTTCACCTGCTCCTAACAACATTAAGTTCTTCACCACCATGTTCCGAGTCTTGGGGTTCTTATAACCTGGCCATTTAGCCCCGTTTTGCAGCAAACATCCGCTGCTCAGGCATAATTCCAATAAATTCGTTTTGTGGTGAGGTCCCAGATATTGTAGCATTAAACTGAAAAATTAATAAATGGAAACGTTTTAACGTTTCTTTCAGGATCATGGAAAATAAACTTTTAATATACACAGTCGTATCAGAATAATATGACCACCCACGGAATCACAGTGTGCCCACCCAGGCGCGTCAGAGAATGCACATGACAAGGTCGATCATACAGAGATATAAGCGGCCGGCCAGGACAGATGAGCAATAGTGCATAACGTGAGCACAATGGGCAGAGGTATTGATTGGACGGACGTTCAGAAAGGAATGATCATCGCTACTGTGCCAAGCATCTCATAAACAGCAGACTTTGTGGGCTGTTTGCGAGGTGTTGTAGTAAGGGTGTACCAAAAATGGACCGTGGCACACCGAGTACCTCCAGATGTCAAAACTGTAGAGCCCCAAACACCATCGACCCCAGAGGAGAACGCCGCCTCTGTCGATTGGTAACGGGCAATCGACGCGCAACAGTGCAGCAATTGACCACTCAATGAACGCTGGGGCACCCAGGTATGTGTTCCTGATAACAGTAGCGCGAAACCTATTATGCATGGGTCTCCGGAGTCGACGCTCCATAAAGGCGCCCATGTTAACCAAGGTCCATCGGCAACGACGCCTGCAGTTCGCACGGGACTACCGTCATTGGACAGTGGAAGAGGGGAAAAAGGTTGCCTTCTAAGACGAATCGATGTTTCTACTCCACAGAAATGATGGGCGGTGGCTGATACAGCGTCAGACACACGAGAACCAACACCCAGACATCTTATTGGTCAAGTACAGGCCGCGGTGGCAGCGTGCATGTCTGGGGGGTATTTTCGTGGTATGACCTGGGACTGCTGGTACCAATGGATGGGTCCCTGAACGCCAATGGCTACCCAGCCATTCTCGCTGACCACATGCATGTTGGACGTTTGTCCTGGTGGTAATGGTGTCTACCAACAGGACAAAGCACTCTGCCATGTCGCTAAGGTGGTGCGTGACTGGTTCCAGGAACATGACAGCGATGTCTCCGTTCTCCCTTGGTCAGTGAAATCGTCCGACCTCAATCCCATAGAGCACTTGTGAGACCATTTGGATCGACAGGTTCGGCGTGCGGACCCACAACTACGTCATCTTCGGAACCCCCATGCTCTACTGGAGTCCGAATGGGCACGTGTGCCTCTGGCAACCTTCCAGGGCCTCATTTCGTCCATGCCACGCCGTCTCGCCGCTGTCATCCGTGCCAAGGGTGGTTATTTCCATTATTAGTTAGGTGGTCATATTATTCTGATACGACTGTGTATATTTCCACCATAAACAACATTTGCTGATTATCTGCTTTTAACATTTATGAATTGTACAGATATGACACTGAAATATGGAAGTACAGGTCGTTTCATTATTTACCTCTTTTTCACCCAGGAACAGTCGCAATTTTTCTCTTCTATATTAAAAAGAACCATAACAAAAGTGTTTATCTAGACATTGGTTTCGTAGAAATTATGAAGAACCAGCAGAAGAACATCCATTTACCAATGTCGGAAATTGTTTGTTGAACACACTGTTGAGATTGATTGCATTACAGAGCCTTCTTCCGCTCTTCGCAAACAACAAGTCCTTGTCATGTCCTGAATCCTGTTTTCGATAACATCCAAGTTTCATTTTCTTATCTCTTTCCTCGAGTAAGTATGAAGTGAACTGAGCTAAATTTCGATGCATTTTATTAGAAGCGGAAAATTTAGTGATTCACAGTGCGTATGACAACGAACAAACTTACTTTCTTCGCCCAAATTACATAAATAATTTAGTGTAGCAGACTTTTGCAGTTCGTTGTTTTGTTGATCATTAATAACCCTCCCCTATGAATTCCATTTTCCGCTTAGAAGTCTTGTTTACGCTACTGATAACTGGCAACGCGACGCTTTCGCAGTGTCTGCTCCACCTGTCGGAAAACACCAGTCATCAGAACTGGTAATCCATCCGTTAATTTAATTGTATAATTTACCCAATTACTTTCACTTCTAAAAACCACGAAATGGGAAAGTTGTATATTTGTATAACTCAATCGGTTTAATTATCTTTTTCATCATATTCGATAAATACCATTCCCAAACTCCTAATCTAAAAGGCTTCAATTTTATCTCAGGAAAAAATTTAAAGAATTAATCAAATGTTTAATCGTGTCCACTTTTCCGTAAATATTAGTTGAAATTTGATATGTCCGCAAATGTCAGTAAAATTGTTAAGAATTTTATATTGATTTTTTTTTAATTTTCCACAAACTTCAAACTTTTTTGCCAATTATGAACAAAAATTGCTTTATCGTTGTCGTTTTCAGTTTGAATTTGTGAAGTTTAACAGCCATTACTGAAAAAATAATAATAATAATCTGTTTTCTTTTAATCAATCTCAAAGTTAAGTGTATTTCAATCAAAGTCACGAGTGTCAGACCTACTGCCGGAAATCACTAAATAAGAATTCAGAATACAAAAATTGAAAACTTAATTTGTGAACACTTGAATAATGTTCTCTATTTCAAATCTGTATTTATATAACGAGTGTCATGCACGTACCCAGGATATAGTTTCGGGGAGGGGGGGGGGGTGTCTAAGAATTTAGTTTCGAAGAGCAATTTCATTATTTGCCTTTTCACCTAAGAATAAGACGAAGAGGGTTTTCCAACTACCAAAATATTCCACTGGATACGAAAGTTCAAAATAATATTCCATATGGAATAAAATTTTAGAGTTGTTTTTCAAATCTATTTTTAATTTTTAATGTCGGATACATATTATGGGGCCGGATCTAGAAATAATCGAAGGGGAATGGGAAAGAAACACAATGGAGCAGGAAAAATGCAAAAGCCTCTATTTTTTTGCCTCTATTATCTCTTACTTGCATTCTGAAAGTGAGAGGCCTTTGTCCATTTTCCTTCCCCTCTGCGATCCGTATGCGGCTAAACGAAAATTAAACAATGACACTTGTTTTGGATTTCAAAGCAGGTAGACAAGTTTGAAATTTCGTATAGGATGATCGGATTTTCGGGGAGGGGAAAGAAATTCTGGACCCCTGGTCTCTTCCCCTGGGTACTTCCTTGACCAGTGGTGAGCAGTAGCGACTCTCTCTCGGCCTCGGAAGAGTCCATTGTTAAACTATATTAATTTAAGAGCTTATTTTTAAAATTGTCATTCTTTTTTAAGAAATTCGTGAAGAATTAATAAGGTACAATGATTTATGAATTGGATTCACTGGAAAGTTTTGTCTCCTTGATAAGAGGAATTAAAATGAATGAAATATTTAAATTTACTTGCAAAATATGAAATCAGAATTAATGATTTTAGAGATTTCGGGGACAATATTTTATCTTCAAAGTCAAATGAAATACCGATTTGAAATCAGAAAGCTAGGAATATTCCTGAATCCATTGCAATTATAAGAGTTGAAGCTGAGTGAGCTTCCAGTAAATGAAGAATATCGTTAGAGTAAAGAGAACAGATTTGACGGTCAAACATGTTACAGATTAATGACAATTGATCTGTGTGTAAAAAACCATTGGCTCAATTTGATCCTGATCCTTTGGTAAAAACCTTTTCTTCGGTATCATTGCTCAGCTGAGAAAGAATGCTGACGAAGTACACTCCATATGGAATTTTTGTAATAACTTTTGTTATTCTTCATTATTTCTGAACAAAATCATATGGAATTAAAACAAACAATTTTAAATTAACATTCCTTGGTTTCAATACGAAAAAAATACGAAACAAAAAACAGAGAGATCATTGTTTAAATATTCACAGCTCACCACTTTATATGACGCAGTCATCAAGGTTTCCATGCGGATGTATTTGAAAATGAGCTGCGCCTATAAATTTATAATTAGGAATATATTCGATGAAATTTTCATTTATTGAAACTGAATTCACGAGGGAACTTCGAAAAATTCATTCCAATGTGTATGTAATACATTTCATCTCAAGTGTGGCAAAACAAATGTGGCAAATTTCGCATAATTAAAACTCTGCCAATCAAAATAAGTCATCTTAATATTGTTTTTCCTTAAAGTTTTTATCGCGTTTTCGGCGTCGATCATTTCATTTAAAAATTGTTCTATTGCGTTTTCGCCTCTGTACTTCCTGGTTGTTATTAGTTTCCTTCTGGGCCAACTATGATATATGCAAACCCCGATGGAACTAAATATGTAGTTCGTATCCTACATGGGTTAATTTCGCATCTGGAATATTTTGAGAAACATTCAAAATCTGCATATATTACGTACGGATGTCTCAAACTATTCTTGATTGCAAGGAATTTCATAGAATATTTTGTGGAAAATTTAATATTTTGCAGTTTGTTCGATTTGCAATTATTGATGTGATTATCTAGTAAATCTTTTCTGCAGAAATTGTGAAGACAGTACGAACAAGGGAAAGATTCACCTTGGTGTTTGGAAAGATGTGCTGTAACTCTCCTGAAATTTTTATCCAACAGTAGTGGGAATCGATACGTTTCTTTAAAAGTAACGGTTGCATAGGTTTTTTAGCACGATTCTTTGAAATATATAACGTTTCTATGCCATTTTTCTTAAAAACCATTACGTTGATAGAGAATTTGTCTAATTCCTCGAATTTTGGAATTTGATTGATGGTTACTGGATAAGTCAGCGATGATGTGTCCAAATTATTTTCGTAATGTCTATAGTTTTCCACACGGTGAGAATTATCATTAGATGAATGTAAAGCAGATAATATTGACCACAGAAAGCATTTATTGTCAGAGTTTTGAACATGGACTTTTCATTCGGTAAATTTTAAATGATTTGGCAAATCTATGAAAAATACTGCAACTGCATTGTATTGTGACATTTCAATTTCCAGTGAAATAATATTGTCGAACACCCATCGGCTTCCCTGTTTTCAAAACTTTCTATATCTTTATCGATTTTTTCATAAGAATATTTCAGAAGTAAGATTAAATTATCAGCCAAAGTGATTATTTCGTTACTTGTTGAAAAATATCCTGAAACTCTTTTTTCCTGCCTTTCGGGATTCGTGACGTTTTTAAATTTTACGTGCAATATAATTCTAATTTTTAGAGGTTGGCTGAGTTTTCTTACCGATAATACATTTCCACTTATTGTTTTTTTTCACCAGAAGACCTTTTATATCTTGCCGCACGTCTATGTTATCTATTTTGTATATACGAAACGTTTTTCTAAAAGCATTATATGTTTTTATATGATAATTTTTCAGATGACGTCTATAATCGTCATTTCTATCAAAGCTGGAGTCGCAATATTCACATTTTTTAAATAGGCGAGAAATACACGCAGTTTCCCTACGACGTGCAAGGTTAGATTTACGAACAAATTTGCCGCAGTTTACGCATTTTTCTTTAGTGCACATCCTTAGAGTTCACACTTTATTATGCTAGAACAACAACGGTATTTATAGGCAAAAAGGATTTAAAATAAATTTCGGAATCACGTAACTTTTGCTAAGTCAGAACTAAGATCTTTTGCCTATTGCTATCTGTACATGAAATAGGAAAAGCTGAAACAGGATATCCTGTCTTCGAGTCGTCTCCGTGAAGTCACGAATGGATTTTTTTTTAAAGAAACCGTCAGCGACAGTTTGCTAACAACGTTTTTATTATGCTTTGTTACAACGTTCATTTAATGCTTCATAACTAAAATTTACAAAAGCAGAATTATTTGAGTACTACCTATCTTCTTTAAACCCAACACAAACTACAATCTCTACATAACGTCTATAAGATATCGAAGATCACCCATGCATGTCTACTGCTGATCTTAGATATCTTATAGACGTTCTGTGGAGATTGTGTGAACTTTTTTTAAAGAAACCATCAGCGACATTTTGCTAACAACGTTTTTATTATGCTACCTTACAATGTTTATTTAATGCTTCATAGCTAAAATTTACAAAGGCAGAATTATTTGAGACACCGAATATTATGTGATATGTGGCAAAGTTTTGAGAAATCAAAGCAGTACGAGTTTAATTTTTCCTACATATCTGAATATCGACAGGAAGAGTATTGGTAAACATCTGTTATTCTGAACTTTGGCTTTAGAATTTTTAGCCGACGACTAACAGTTTTCCCTCTAATTGTTGCAGGGTTGCTTTGCGTTCTGAGACAATTACACAATATACGTGATATAATTCATTTGGCGCCCTATTTAATTTAAATCGTATTTCGATATCAGCAGTTGCTGATAATTCATATAAACGTGATTCGTATTTGCTGACATCGAAGTGGAATATCGGATACAGTTTCGTAAAATCTAGGTAACTGACTTGTGTACCCGAGTCGATATCCATATTTTTTGCCGCTAGTAAGCTGTTGTAAACTCGCGCATAATCTAAACTGTTGGGTTCAAAGTTGCACTCGAATTCTTGTTCGGGAAACTGCTTGCTATTCACTCTGATCTGAATCCGTCCTAGTAACATGTGATCAAACACCATATTGTTTCGGGTTTGATTATTTAATCGGTTAGACTTTTGTAAGACGACATAAAGATGGACGGGTTTATTTTGAGTTGTAGTAACCCTCCAACTGACATGAGAGTCAATTCGAGTATCAGATTCGTACAGTTTGCACGATTCCCAAAAAATTTCACGTGGATTGCTGCTTGCTAACTGAGATTCTAGTTTTGCAAGTACTTGTAGTGATGGTTCCACTTTTGGAATAAACCAAGATACGTAAGATATTTCAAATTTATACAACGTAGCCCCAACTCTCTGAATAATGTCTTTGTCGTCAGTTTTTTCTAGTTTTATGGTATGTTTTACACCGCGAAACATTTTATCCACATCTCGACAGAATCCAAACAGCCGATTCAGTGGTAAGAATAAACTTACATTTTGACTATTTTTTGTAATTTCATATCTGTCCGAGAATCCTTGATTGAATTCAAGATTTTTCTTCAACGCTTGCGCAAAATCCTTTATCTTATTTTTCGTGTCCATTTTATCTTCGCCTCCATCGTACAAATACTTATTCATTTTCGAACTGTCTGCAGTATTTTTGAAACACATCATACTTGTGGCAGCACTGTGTGAAATGTTTTCGGTAAAATCAATTAAATTGTGAATTGTGGTCGTCACTGCTGGCAATTCAATATCTTCCAATTCTCTGTTTTCTATATAATATTGAGCTCTCTTAAAAATGTTGTATCCGTTATTAATCATAGTAAATACATCATTTCCGCCGATATCAGACCCATCTGACTTCAGTATTTTGCCTCTGACGTGTATATAACTGTTGTGAGTATGTAGAAAAATGTCCATATCTTTGGTAAATATTTTGTATTTTTCGAGATTTTTAACATTAACATTGGTTTATCGATATTCTAAATACTCATATTTTGTCGTGGAATTATCGTCTATACTGAGTCTTCGAACAAATTCCAGTAAGTAGCTTCAACGTCCATCTTATACTTGCTTTATGACTTTGTGATTTTTAGGCGATTTAAATAAATCAACTGATTAAAAATATTTCTGCTTTTAGGGGATATTTTCTCGTTTTTTCGAATGATAGGCGACGGATTTGTATAAAATATTTTAATTCGCTTTCTCAGTATCTTCATCTTTATTTGGGTCTGATGTGTAACATGTAAGTCACGTTTTCCTTGTTCAAGTCAATTACTTTATTGTTCTGATCGATTACTTTCATTCTAACGTTGTAAATGTAATCAGTTTTATTCAGCGGTAAATACATGGGGAAGAATGGATGTGTGTCGATTAAACTGCCAGGCGGTGTTTGAGGTACGAAACTGTACAACACGTCGCTCTTCTGGTTATTGAGATAGGAAGATTCGACAATAGAACTGTGAATTCGAATGCGATCGACCCCTCTTGTTATGTTGGGTAGGAACTTTCCTTCGTTTTTTGCTGCATCGATAATTTTGATTCGAACCCTAGAATTTCTCGAAACTTTCCTTCAGGAAAATCTATTTTATATATTCTTGCCAAACGAATAACAAATCTCAATGTAGGGAGATTGCTTTGTAGTATTATAGGGCTAGGATCTCCAAAGACATTTTTTAAAACATCATTAAATCCGCCTATATCGTACATTCCATTCGGGAAAGTTATTTTATTCCATTGTCTTCCATTGAAGTATTTCAGAGTATTATTGTTATATTTATCACTGATGTTGTACCAGGAATACCACATATTGCTACCGATCATTGCTATCTCGTATTCACCATTGAGTGTGATCGGCGTTTCATAATTAATTTCCAAATCTTCGGGGTTGTATGCCGTAATAGTAGAGGAATTGATAGTTATAAGTACCATCTTTATTAATATAGTGTAGTACTATGTAGTACTTATATGCTGGTTGTTACCAACAATTCATTCCTATCGTTAAGAGTTTGTTCAAACTGATACAATACATCATATGGGCTTATGTTATTATTCCTTCGTTTAATGTAATAGATGCAATAGTAACCGCATTTTACAGAGTAATTTGCTTGAATTTGCGAAGAGTTATACATGATCGGCTTTGAAAATGTAAGTAAATAGTGTTTTATTTCTGCTGGTGGCGATAAACGGAATGGATCAAAGTACTCGACGTAAGGTAACTTCGCATTGAAATAAGCTACCCAATGAGTTCTGAACCACGGGAAGCATCAAAGTTCCCTATACCATTTTCGTTCACACGGAATCCTTTTTCGTTTTTTATTATATTTTCGATATCTAAGTTACTTAATGGTTCTTTTTTTTTTTAAATCCCTGAGCTACTTGTTTACCTGGAGTGTACAAACCTTTTCCCTTTCTTTTAATTTTAGATAAACCAGCTGCTCTTTGCTTTCCGGGAATGTATAATAGGGTGGGCCGAAAAAATTCACATTTTTTTCAACTCGTAATACCGCGGAAAAGTTGCGAATTGGGGAGACAAAAAAGGGATTAAAAAAGAAATAAAATCGGTTTATATCTTCCAGTCGCGCATATGCTCTACATTTTGCCGAAATTTGGAAAAATTCACATTTTTATGATAATTTTTAACATTTTTAACTTAGCCTCTTCCCGAATGTAATAGATCAAATTCTTATGTATTAGAACCACAGAAAATAATGTTTAAATATTATTTAAATCCATCAACATCTTCCGGTCGCGCATTGCCTTCAAAGTTAATGAAATTTTGAAAAAAATTTACAAATAAAGGTAGATCACAGTTCAAGGAAAAAAACACTAACAACATACATGTTCTTTATATTTGTTCTTTATTGAATACAAGTTTAAATGTTTAAAAACAAATTATTTTAGACCATTAGTAATATTTATAAACAGATTTTTTTATTGAAAATCTAAGTTTTTGTATGAAGAGTCGTAAGTCTAAGAAACTCATGTTGAACAATTGAACATCTCCGTTTTCACTCATTCTTAGCTGAAGGTACTTTGAAATCTGACTTATGGGCGAAGTTAGGCATGGTTGACCTTGACAGCAGAGTCGTTCTGATAAAACCATCCCTAGACTCAGCTCCGCAAACTTTTCCTGAGGCTTCTGTCACGAGTTTCACACATCGTTCAACTGCCTGTGTGTGAACTGGGAATGTCTTGAATGTTATATCCCAATTAGGGACTGAGTCACTTTGAATATGTGATTTAATCTCATCGTCACTGATATCTTTTAATAATGGGGGAGAAGATAAATCACAGTCCATCCAGTTAATTATTTCCGAGTAGTCTTGAGCCTTGAAATTGAGTATTGGCGGCATGAATGTTCTGATAGTTGTTCTCTTTTGATCTAACTGTCTCGCCTTTAAAATTCGTCGAAGTCCGAGTTCTCTTATGTGTTTTGTATTACTTTGTGTCATGGCTAACATTAAATGTTCTGGATGAGCGAAAAAGCCATTTCGTTCGATCACAAGGTCGACAATATTACGTAAATTTTCAGGCAGGTACCTTGAAGATTGTATTGATTGGTACACAAGTTTTGGTCCCTCTGTAAAGTATTTACTTGTTTTAATACTAAACCACATTGGCACGTATGACTTCAAAATAAATACAACTATTTCTTGAAGTTCAGGTGTGGGACTTTCTTCACTTAAGTACAATTTGAGAGTTCGATTTGCTGTTGTCAATCACCTCGAATGTGACAAGGGACCAGGATCTCGTACAGCCAAATCCTCTTTACAGTTTCCCGACTTCATTGCCATGGAAATATCGAGTACATATTGCTGATCCTTACTTAGTACTTATTATCAGTCCCTAATAGGGATATAACATTCAAGACATTCCCAGTTCACACACAGGCAGTTGAACGATGTGTGAAACTCGTGACAGAAGCCTCAGGAAAAGTTTGCGAAGCTGAGTCTAGGGATGGTTTTATCAGAACGACTCTGCTGTCAAGGTCAACCATGCCTAACTTCGCCCATAAATCAGATTTCAAAGTACCTTCAGCTAAGAATGAGTGAAAACGGAGATGTTCAATTGTTCAACATGAGTTTCTTGGACTTACGACTCTTCATACAAAAACTTATTTTTTTTAATAAAAAAATTGGTTTATAAATATTAATAATGGTCTAAAATAATTTGTTTTTAAACATTTAAACTTGTATTCAATAAAGAACAAATATAAAGAACATGTAAGTAGTTAGTGTTTTTTTTCCTTGAACTGTGATCTACTTTTATTTGTAATTTTTTTTTCAAAATTTCATTAACTTTGAAGGCAATGCGCGACCGGACGATATTGATGGATTTAAATAATATTTAAACAATATTTTCTGTAGTTCTAATACATAAAAATTTGAGCTATTACATTCGGGAAGAAGCTAATTTAAAAATGTTAAAAATTATCGTAAATATGTGAATTTTTCCAAATTTCGGCAAAATGTAGAGCATATGCGCGACCGGAAGATATAAACCGATTTTATTTCTTTTTTAACCCCTTTATAGTCTCCCCAATTCACAACCTTTCCGCAGTATTACGACTTGAAAAACAAATTTTGAATTTTTTCGGCCCACCCTAATGTATAACCCTTTTCCTAGAACGTTTTGTGCAAGCTGAGTACCAACAAATCCCGCAGCTCCAACTGCAGCTGCTTTTCCCAATGTTACGAGTGCAGGTATTAAGAACGGCAGAAATCCACCTAGTTGTGTTTTATTGAAACGAAGTCGAACTGGCGTTGTAGATTTTTTCAGGTTAATGATTTGTCTCTTTGTCAGTTTCAAAGTATCGTTACCTTTCTTCTGTGGATCAATACTTAAAGTTATAGGATTCTTATTTACAATTATGATAACACGTTTAATTCCTGGATAAAAGAAGAAGATCTCTTTTTAAAATAAAGTAAGTGGAAATTCAAAATTTCGACTTTGAAGAAGATGAGAAATTCTTGAACAGAAACGTATTTATTCATTATATTTTCGATATCTAAGTTACTTAATAGCTCTTTTTTTTTTAAATCTCTGAGCTACTTGTTTTCCTGGAATGTACAACCTCTCTGGCCTTTTAGCCTTTTAATCTGTGGTCCATCGGGCTCAGGGAAGACGAACCTTTTGTTGAACTTAATATTGAAACATCTCTACTATAATAAAATCTTTTTATACGCCAAAGATTTAACCGAGCCGAAATATCAGTTTATGCAAGAAATATTCGACGATTTGCACGAAATTTTGGAGAAAACATTTGGCGAAAAAATCTCAATTGCGACTTTCTCTTCCAGTAAAGACATATCGTCAAGGTCAATCAACTGGATCCCGACATGCAAAATTTAATTGTTTTCGACGATTTCGTAACGGAAAGAGATCAAAAACTTATCGAAGAATTATTCGTCAGAGGAAGGAAAAAGAACATATCATTGATTTACCTGACACAGAGTTATTTTTCAACTCCAAAAGACATTCGACTACAGTGTAATTATTTTATGTTCTTTAATATGCAGAACAAGAGAGAAATGTTGCAGATACAAATGGATCATGCAACAGAAATCAGGAAAGATATTTTTATGCAGTTTTATGCATATGCTGTTTCAAAACCACACGATTTTTATTAATCGATAAAAAAACGAAGCACATACCTCTCAAATACAGGAAGAATTTTGGAAAATAAAGATGAATTACTTGACAAAGTTTGGCATCATCAACTCAAAGACCGGTTCCGAAAGAGGACCAGCGGGAATTCCAGGTGTCGGTTTTAAATTGACATACGATGGGGACTACGGCATGAGTAATAAGAAATTGAGAAAATAGCCAATCCCGAAGAGAGTTCGGATTCTGTGACAAAACAGTATCTACAACAAGAATCTATAACACTGAATCGCACAGGAAATTATGATGCAAATACTAAAAGAATATCAAATATAGGCAGACCTATAGAAAATGGAGATGCCGCTACCATTCAATACGTTAATAATACTTCTTTAATTTTTCGGGACAACAGCTACGCTGCGCGAAACACACAAATAATCAATGTCACTGAACAGGATGCAGATTCTGGAGTAATTACAAAACGATATTTGGAAAAAAGAGCACTTTGCAATGACGATGACAATTACGATGCAAGTAATAAACGCATTAAAAATTTTGCACATCCGACCGATTCATCCAATGCTACTACGAAACACTACGTCGACAACTTGACCACTGTTCAAAATAGTCCAATGAATACATTGATGAGAAATAAAGATGGGCTTTACGTTCCGCGCAGCATTGCATTCGACGGGCATCGTTTCAATGCAGAAAAAAAAAAACAAATCGTTGATATTGCCGATCCCGAGTCTGATTCTGCTGCTGTAACTAAGGGATATTTGGAAAAAGTCGCTTTAACTGGCGAGGATGTCTTTAATGCGAACAATAAGAGAATAAGAAACCTCGGGGAACCGAGGCACAACAGAAAGGCGACAACAAAAAGTTACGTTGATGGCTTGACAAAGTTAGATCCTAACCCATCCAATTCTTTATTGAGAAATGAAAATGGACTTTTTGCATCAAGTGGGAACAGTTTCAATGGCGATGCAAATGAAAAACGAATTACGAATGTTGGCACCCCAATTCTAAACAATGACGCTGCTAGAAAACTACACATTGATAAAAATACTGTAATTTGCGTTACCTATGGTGATAAAGAAGTGAAAGAAGTGCAATCTCATCCAATTATACAGATAAACACAAAATTCGATCTACTAACGCCACCTATTTTAAAAGATAATTACCGTTTATCCGTTTCTAATGGATATATAAGCAAGGTAATCTGCTACACAACAAATCCCTCTTTTAGTATAAATTATAGTATCAACTTGGACGATCAAAAATTCATTGAAGTAGCAAGACTACAACTTCAGCAATTTTTTTCTGTTATTCCAGTAAACAAGAAATTTGACAGGGGCAGCAAGATTAGAGTTTCACTCGCTAGACACTACTCAGAACCAAAAGAAAGAAGAAAGGTACCTGGAGGTCTTGTTTCCGACTTTCATCACTGGGTATATGTTTTTATTTCATATGAATAAAGATGAAAGATATTAAACAATTACATAACATTATAGGCGAAATATTGAAATCGAGAGCCATCACAAAATCAAAAATTGAAGGCAATATTTTGGAAGAAGAACAAGTTAAGGAAACGCTCGAAAAAATTCACAAACCGGTGGTAGAAAAATTAAAAAATTTGTAAACAGTCCGTGAGAAAACCGTGGAAAACATACAAGAAGCCGTAAAAACTTTAGAACCGGAAGAGCAAACCGAAATGCACGAAAAATCGTTCATGTATAATTCAGATTCCAACTTGCAAGATGAAATATTAAACCAATATAAATTAAAACTTCCGAGTGAAATCTTACAGGCGAGCAATCCCACTCCTGAAGAATGAATTTATTATATGGATAGAACTGGACTGCAAATATTCATGGTTTCTAAAAAGCACCAGTATTGTTGAATAATATTTTATGTTCCTTTTTGTCAATGATATCGACAGGAATGATTTATAAAACAATCGGCCATCTTCAGAAACTAGGGGGCAATAAGGCTACTGAAACGAAACGTTCTGGTAGAACTACTGAGAAATATCAAATTATCGAAAATCACATTGACGCACTTAGAAAATATTAAAAAATGATTAAAATGATACTAACAGTAATAGAAAGTCAAAAATCTGGTTCGGGATTATACTAGAATTTCGATGATACTTGTGAAAAATTGTCAGTTTTGATTGCCAGTAAACGAGCTGGAAATACCAGTACAGAACTTGCAAACGAAATTGTTGAAATTTTGGATATTTTGCTAAGAAACGATATCATTGACAAAAAAGAACATAAAATATTATTCAACAATACTGTTGCTTTTTAGAAACCATGAATATTTGCAGTCCAGTTCTATCCATATAATTTGCCATTATAGAAATAGCAATTATAGAAATAGCAAAATTAATAATCGACTTACCACTAATAATAGAATTTCTAGCAAAAGCCAAAAATTTCCCAACACTTTATCCAACAATAATTTTTTTACAGAAATCATGAACGTTAAACCAACCGAGATCCTTATTGCAGACATACGCCGCTACCCCGGAAGAGGTCGGTGTTATTTCAGTCACAGGTAAAATAAGCCAAGTTTTGCAGAAATTGATTCGGACGAATACTAAGCAAGCTTCGCGCTTATAGTGGCAATAACCCACAATTTAGTAATCACCAGTGGAGTTGCGTTGTGAAAGAGTACATCCCAATATTAGTTTCATATCCTTATCTCCTATTTGAACCGAGTGAGCCAGCCATTGCTAAGAACCAACAAAAGATTGCATTTCCGTTAGCGTCAACAAGAAGTCTCTCAGAACACATTCATTACTTCATATTGCAGATTTGAACAGGAAGCATCGCTATCATAAGCTCGCTTTCACAGTGGCCTACAAATGCTGCGCACGAAATAAATGTATATAAAGAAACTAGATACAACGTGAGAGGAAGAAATGAAGAGTTTAGAAACTCCCCCTTATGAATTCAGCTTTTTTTTTTCCTTAACGCCTGAGTGATTTTTTAAGTCTTTATTAATTAATATAAAGAGGTGTCTAACAGAGCTTCAGTCAGCACCCAGTGTCACAACAACACAAACACATTTGGAGCAGTAGCCTTCTCCCGAAGAGATTATCAGCAGAGTTATTAATAATCTTTCCTGCAGACCTCATGCCTGAAGTCGTGATCCCTCTGCAATGTATACTAAAAAACAACAGCCTATATCGATGCTGCAATGGACCCTGTGCATGGGGGGAAAAATGAGATGAACCCTCTTGACCAACAACTGGGGGGCGTTTTTTTTCTCATACTTACTGGAACGTAAAAAATCCATACATTAACAGATAGCACTCCAAAATCTATTTTTTCCGTCATATTTTTCTCCCGCAGCCCTCGAAAACCCTCATTTTACCTATCGATTTTGAAGTGTCATATTTTTAAACTAATTTCCCAAAAACTGTCTTGTTTTTGTCGATTTCTTCTATTTTACCAATTTTTTACACCCCAACAGCCCCAATAAGTCAGTGAAGTGTTGATAACTGCAACGTTTTCCCAACAAAACCCACTCGTGTACTGTCTTTCACGCAGAACGTCTTGAGATGGACCCTCTTGACCGACAACAGGGTGCTTTCTCCTACTAATGTCTAATTAACTTAAAAAGTGTAATTTGTCCTCATCCTTATTGGAGCGTAAAAAATCCATACATTGACAGATAGCACCCAAAAATCTATTTTTTCCGTTATATTATTCTCCCGCAACCCTTGAAAACCTCATTTTCCCTGTGAATTTTGAACTGTCATATTTTTTAAACTAATTTCCCAAACTTTCTTGCTTTTCTCGATTTCTCCTATTTTACCAATTTTTACACCCCAACTGCCCAATAATTCAGTGAAGTGTTGATAACTGCAACATTTTCCCAACAAAACCCCTCATATCCTGTCTTTCACACAAAACGTCTCGCCAAAAACCACGTCAACGCTCATTTCCCCAAAAGTGTCCCATAGATTA
Source organism: Ryuthela nishihirai (assembly GCA_038380435.1). Lineage (NCBI taxonomy): Eukaryota > Metazoa > Arthropoda > Arachnida > Araneae > Heptathelidae > Ryuthela > Ryuthela nishihirai. The sequence continues at coordinate 14,196,872 of JAWZYU010000001.1, read as the reverse complement.
ACACGGGATCCCGGTAGTTTAACATTGTTCCAGAACTCTCATTTCCTATACTACTAAAGGGTAATGTTAAAAATGTTTTACTAGAAGCAAAATAATTAACATGATATGTACGAAACACTTTATTTTCTACAGGTACTATCAGTTTAAAATATGAAGTATAAGTTGCAGAGAGGGCTTATGTTACAACGGTAAAAACTATCGTTCCTCTCCGAAATAGAATCATTAGCTCGTTTTAGAATATGAAGTATAAGTTGCAGAGAGGGCTTATGTTACAACGGTAAAAACTATCGTTCCTCTCCGAAATAGAATCATTAGCTCGTTTTAGAATATGAAGTATAAGTTGCAGAGAGGGCTTATGTTACAACGGTAAAAACTATCGTTCCTCTCCGAAATAGAATCATTTAGCTCTTAACAAAACACGATGAATTTTAATTCAATTTATTAAATTATTATTTTTATTATTAGTCATTAAACAACGAAGGCACTTAATCATATGCATATGTAATATATTAAACAGAATGAATAATTAAATTCTTGCTTGTAAACAGAATGAGCAATTAAATTTCATTGTTTTCTGAGTGAAGACAAAATGATATAGTCGTGTAACATTTTTATGTTTGACTGGTGTCATTTATAATCATGCTGTATTAATTGAATGTTATTTTAGCTCGGAGAATATATTTTTGTTATTTTATTTTATATTTTAATCATACCTCATGTAGTAAACTTTAAAAAAGTATAGCTAGAAACAATTGATCTGCTTGAAAATTATAAAAATTTGAATCTGTATTTTCAATGTCTGAACCAATTTATTAACATGTTTGAATCCTGGTTTCATGCCATCTACTTTAGGCCACATACGTCCAATCCACGGTTCGTTGCAAAAGAACTCGCGTCTCATTAAACAAATAATTAACATACTGAATCTTATTCATTTTTTTTTTTTCATTTTTTTGACCAAACATTTTTAAGTGAATCACTAAATTATTTTGCCAATTCACAGTAGTCATTAGAAAAGGTATATTTTTGCTTTTTAATTGCACTATTTTCTTGATTCATCCTTTAGACTAGGAGTTCTCAACGTGGGATGCGCGAAAAATATTGTGCGGTACGCCATAAGAGATCAAAAGTTGCTAGATAAAGTCGCTAAGTTGGTTGTTTTAACAAAGTCGCTAAGTTGGTTGTTTTAACAAAGTCGCTAAGTTGGTTGTTTTAACAAAGTCGCTAAGTTGGTTGTTTTAACAAAGTCGCTAAGTTGGCAACACTGCTACTGATTAATTTCTGAGAACTGAGTGACGAAGCGCGGTTACAGTATGGCTTCTACGGTTAGCATATTTAGACGATATTTTTGAAAAAAATAATATTTTGAACTTATCATTGTAAGGAGACATCGTTGGTGTGTTCTAAATAATCTTTCACTTAAGCACTCTTAAAACTCTTATAAGGCAGTATTTTCTACCCCCTGATGAAACGCAAGAATGGATTAGAGACCCCTTCACATATGATTTGGAAAAATGTAAGCTTCCATTGTCAAATAAAGAAGAGTTGATTGAGATATCTTGTGACAATAGTTTAAAAAGCATTCATTCCAAAAAGCCACTGATTAGTTTTTGGGATTGGAGTGGAGAAGGAATATTCGACTTTGTCAAGAATTGCAGTCAAATATTTTTTGTCTTTCACAACTTATTTATGTGAAACTGGTTTTTCATCTTTAACTGCTTTAAAAAATAAATATAGGAACAGGCTGGATGTTGAAAACGATTAGCGTCTCTACCTTAGCAAGATAACCACAACCATTAATGAACTGTGTAAGTGTAAACAAGCTCACTGATTACCCAGTAAAATGTTTATAATTTTAAAAGATTTGTTGAATTGTTTATGTCATTTTTTGAGTTTATCGATATATGTAATTTATGACTACAAAATTTAATGTGTGTGTGTATATATATATGTTTTGTTATACTATAACTATAGTTTTATCTATCTATACAAGAGGAACGCCAATTACATACACATTTGCAGGGGGTACGTGAAGCATAAATTTTGAAAACCACTGCTTCAGACCGTAGGAAAATACATATGTCCGGAAAGTTCGGAGACTAGCGGCATAAACATAAGTACGGTGTACTCGCACTCTGGTGTAAGGATCTCCTTCGAAATAGTTTCCTCCTGCATCAATACGTACACCGATTCCAGCGTTTCAGGAGGTCTTTGAAGCAGTCCTGAAAGCACTTTCCAAAATGCTGCGGAGCTGTTCTGTAAGCACTATGTTTCATCTGCAGCGATGATGTAAGAGCAGAATGTGTCGTCCTTGCTTACAGTTTCCAAAAGGTCGAAAAAATTGCAGAACGATTCACCTTTTACTCTTGAGTTCGACTGCGCTGTACGTCTCACATAGCATAATCGAGAGCCATTGCAGCGAGTAGCAGTGCAGGTTCAAACATGTCAAAACCTGTACAGCAGTAGGGCAATAATCTTACTTTACGGCCGCAGGAACAAAACTGGCCGGTTATTCCTTGTTTGTCTGTAATAAATTCAGTCGTGGAACTTTCCGGACATAGGTTGTAGCAGAAAAAATCGTTCTGCAACCAGGAATAACCGGCCAGTTTTGTTCCTGCGGCAGTAAAGTAGGATTATTGCCCTACTGCTGTACAAGTTTTGACATGTTTGAACCTGCACTGCTACTCGCTGCAATGGCTCTCGATTATGCTATGTGAGACGTACAGCGCAGTCGAACTCAAGAGTAAAAGGTGAATCGTTCTGCAATTTTTTCGACCTTTTGGAAACTGTAAGCAAGGACGACACATTCTGCTCTTACATCATCGCTGCAAATGATCCCATAGTGCTTACAGAACAGCTCCGCAGCATTTTGGAAAGTGCTTTCAGGACTGCTTCAAAGACCTCCTGAAACGCTGGAATCGGTGTACGTATTGATGCAGGAGGAAACTATTTCGAAGGATAGAAATACAGAAATTATGTTTTTAACCATTTTATTTTCTTGAATGAAAAGTGTTCCATTCGTTACCATTAAATATTAAAAATGAACGAATTGCTTACTTACGTTTTTGAATATCTGCCAAAATGTTTTCACAAAAATATTAGTAATTTAGAGCATCTCTTTGTTTATTAAAAGCATTTAAGCTTAAGCAATTTTAATATTTGACATTTTTATGGCTGAATTAATTTTAATCATCTTCACAGTAAATTCAATGATAGAAAAATTTAATACATACTTTTTAAGACAAACAAGTTCTTGGGTTGCAAATGGTATTTCGCCTGTGAACACAATGGCGGAATTAGGCTGGGGCAAACAATGCACTGCCCCAGGGGCCGGTGTTCATGATCGGGGGGGGGGGGGGGGGGGGTTCAAAGCGTACTGATAATCCCCGCATCCTCACGAACGGCGATCCCATGGTTAAGCGTCCCTGCAAAGAAAAATATATGGTGAAACGTGACATATAACTATTTAAAGAAAACCCTGAGTCTTTTTTCTATAGTTTTGAACCCCCCCCCCGCCCCCGATAGGGTTGGGTTGGGTTGTTTTATCTCTGAGCGGCACTTTTTTGCACACCATGGGCTAAATGGCCAGGTCACATGGACCCCGAAGGCTCAGAGAAGGTTGGGGGAGGGGACCCACTGGAACAGCTGTTGGGAGACAGATGGTAGCCTACCGTCAAGGCCATCCAGCGTATTCTTAAATGTGCAAGGGTATGGCTCTCCCGCACACGGGGCCACGGCTTAACGTCCCATCCGACGGACGGCGGCTTTTCCAAGCCCATCGGTGTCCCCTATTGACCGTGGGCAGGGCAAGGAATTTTGCGGAGATAAATCTCAACGCTGACCCAGCTGGGAACTACAGATTACGAGCCTGGCGCGCTACCGTCTGAGCCCCCCCCCCCCCCCTCCCGATAGGGGACTACCTTGACGTGGTCGTGGTGGGGCAACCGGTCGAAGACTCTTCAGACCGGTTTGAGTCCCGGTTGGACAGAGCCAAGACCAACCCGAAGTCGAAGGCATCGCTGACCGGTTTACTGGCCCGGTTGGACGGTGCTAAGACCTCACAATAAGTCGCTCTGGGGAGCAGTTCAAGGACCCTGCAGAACGGAGTGGTGCCTTAGTAGGCAAGGGCCCTTTTCAAAGTCTGGGTCCCACTAAGAGTATCCACCCAGGGAGCCGAGAGAACCTGGATCTATATATCTTTGTTCATGGCTAACCAGGTAACAGAGTAAATTTAGGTTTTGACCGATGGATGAGCTTTCCTTCTATAGCACTGCTCGCCATAGGGTAGTCGGGGATGAGATGCATCTATATGGTGTAGCCTTGCCCTGACAAGTAGATAGTAAGCGGCAATTCTTTAACTGGTAGTGCTGAGAGGCGGAACCGGGTCTTGTCATGGTTGCTGCGTTGTGCAGCAACAAATAAAGTATATATATATAGCTTTGACTAACAGCTTGTGAACAGCTTCGTTTTCCCTATTAGAAATTCTTCTCCTTGCGGGCCGAACTCATTGTTTCAAAGCCTGAATTTGGCCCTGAATTTCGTTAACGTAATACTATGACAGTGGTGTGTGACGTCATTTTTTCCGTCTGACTAGCGATTTCTCGCGGTAAGTCCAACCTCCTGCTTAACTCTTAAGACTAAAAACGTCTCCAATACCATCACTGTCTTTCCCTATCCCTTTGCTGCTTAACTTTTCTGCTTTCGTTTTCAGAAAAAGGGGCTAACATTTTCGAAAACATTGAACCTTTTTGTTTTTATAGATAAATTAAAAATTATTTTGGGGTTCGATAGGTATTGGCGAAATATTACGGTCAGAATCCACCAAAAGCTAAAATTGCGCCCTCTAATAGCGAAAAAAGTTCCAAAATGCGAAATTTCAAACAAATATTGCAAGCGATGGAATTACGTTAGAAATTTAAACATTTGGTTGTGAAATGTGAATATCATGAAGTTTGCATTGGTGACAATGATTTTCACCTTTACTTCCCCTACCCCGAAGGTTTTGTGGTAAACACAATTTTTGTGTTTTATGCGATAATTGTTTTGTATTTAGAGATAAACTGAAAATGCTTTTTGGATTGGACAGGTATTGATAAATTATTATAATTCACAATTTTAGAATCTCTCAAAGGCTTTAATTGCGACTGCTGATATGGATTTTTTTGGAAATTTTTCCCACCAAAATCCCACTTGGGGTTAGAGGGCTAATTAATACAACCAATGTAAACCTCTTGGCAATCACATCCTACCATGAAATTTCCATATTTCTCACACGAATGGTTCATTTGTAATATTTGTTTTAAAGTTTTGGCATTTTCCACCGTTAAAGGCCTCTATTAAGCTAGTGAGAGTTTCGAGAAATACGAAAGGTTATATTATGTTAATACCTATCCAAAATGCTGAATAATTTTTATCAGTAGAAACCAAAAAATTGACACTAGGTGTCGAATAAATAAAGTCCTGTTGAGTAACTAATGGAAGGACCTAAGTGAAATTGCCCCAAGGTATAATAGAGGAGTGGGTTGAAAAGTATTGAGAAGGAATGGGTCCTAGCTAATGTCGTAATGATTTAAGATCCAAATCATCTGGGTCTGTGAGCCCAACACCACCGACAGAGGGTTCGCACATTAAACACTATGTATTACATGTTCTATATAAAATTTACTACATTAATTTCTTACTACTTGGTACAAACAACTGTTAATAATCATCTGCAATTAGCTATTTTCATAGATGTAAACGTAACAAAAATAATGTTTTCCTAGAAAATTCAAACAGTACAGTCGCTCAAAAAAGTATCCGAACGCTATGACTGATTACAGAATTCAGAAGAAATATCTGGCAACGATTTTTTTAGAAATTAGTTTTCTGGCAACCTTCGTGTCACGTGACATGAAGGTTGCCAGATCATTAAATTCTAAAAAAAACGTTGCCAGATATTTTTTCCTGAATTCTGTAATGAATCATAGCATTCGGATACTTTTTTGAACGACTGTACATATGATCGCGCCCTACATCTCTTTGTGTCTAGGAGCGTTTCAAGTGTAAATCCAAGCTCTGTAGAAAAAATATTTTTATAATCTAAGAGTCAATAATTAAATCTATAATACAAAATCAAATTTTTATACGTAAAAATAATTTTTTGATAGGAGGGCGCCGAAATTTCTTTTCGGCCGATATCGTATTTACTGTTCCGCCGAAACCTGTCCTCCCCCCCCCCCCCCACTCCAGTCTTCTCCAGATCCCACACTGATTTATTAAAAAATGTCGAATTATGCATTCACGAAATCCGAAATATATGTCAATATTTATTATGCACGTTTTCGAAAAGTTAAAATTTATATGATGATGCGCAATAATTGAAACAAAAGATATGAAAGACGTCTCGAGCTTTTCCGGCTCATAAGGGCCCAATGAAAGGGCCCTAATTGGTTTTCGGAAAGCGTTTTTCTCAAAGGAAATTGTTAGGCGAATGAATATACACCGAAGAGCCAAAGCATTATGACCACCTGCCTAATATGATGTTGGTCCTCCATGTGCCGCCAAAACAGCTCTTACCCGGCGAGGCATGGACACTACAAGATTTCTAAAGGTATCTTGGGGTATCTGGTACCAACACGTTACCAGCAGATCCTTTAATTCTTTTAGGTTACGTGATTGAGCTGCCGCAGATCGGATATGCTGCTCAACACAAATCACAGATGCTCGATTGGATTGATGTCTGGGGAATTTGGGGACCAGGGCAATACCTGGAAGTCTTCCTCATGTTCCACGAACTCGAACAATCCGGGCAATGTGGCATGGCGCATTATCCTGCTGAAAGAAGGCACTACTAGAGGGAAATACCGTTGCCACGGAAGGATGTACCTGGTCTACAATGATACTTAGGTAGGTGGTAGAGTCAAAGTTTCCTGCACGTGAATGACTGGAATACAGGGTTTTCCCAACAGAATATTGCCCAAAGCATTACACTTCCTCCACTGGCTTGTTTTCATCACACAGTGCATCCTGGTGTCAACACTTCCCCAGGTAAACGACGCACACGTACCCTGTCGTCCACATGGTACAACAGGAAACGAGATTCATCGGACCAGACGACCTTCTTCCAATCATTCAAGGTCCAGTTTTAATGCTCGCGTGTCCATTGAAGGCGCTTTTGAAGGTGAACCTAGGTTAGCATGGGCACTAGGAGCGGCCTGCGGCTACACAGACCCATTTACAGAAGGGTTCGATGTACTGTGTGTTGTAACACATTACTCCCGTCACCATCATTCAAATTACGGGCGAGTTGCGCCACAGCATCCCTTCTGTTGACCCGTACCATACGGGACAACCTTCGCTTCCCTCTTTCATTCATGAGCCGTGGTCGGCCAACACCTTGCTGGCGGTTTGTGATTTTTCCCTGGCGGTTTGTGATTTTTCCCTCCTCGGACTACATTTTGAAGTTACTAACCATGACTGACCTTGAGCACCCCGCAAGTCTCGCCGTCTCGGAAATGCTCTGACCCAGTCGTCTGGCCATTACAATTTGGCCTTTGTCAAACTGACATAAGGCCACTGCCTTTCCCTTCTGTACAACAAGAATAACACTGATTAACAAAGCTCAGTATCAGGTATTATTTATACCATTTCATGACCTTCACACGCGCCGTCGTTTACCTGAAGTTGCTTCGATTTGCATAAAGACGCGCTGGTCATAATATTTTGGCCCTTCGGTGTAAGGTAAACTGGATCAGAAGTTGTTAAAGACAAGAAAGGTATGTATATTCACAGTATTTGCCCTTAGGGCTCTTTTGTTATGATATCTAGAGTCGCCACCTGTATTCCTCATAGTCTTCTTACATTCGTATTCTTTTATACTCTTAAATAGTGGAAAACGTCATTATTCATTTTTGAATTACTTATATTCATATGTTTCGACTGTATGTGTAATGTTTCCGATTTTTGGTGTTATATAGAGGAAGTTGGTAGAAAAATAACACGAAAGTATTATTCAGGACTTTTGACTTTCAGTTAACCCTATAAAAAGTAACATATTTTCCACCATTCAATCTTTAAAATACAATTTTATGGTCCTAATTTTTAATTAGTTTGATATTTAATTTTTTAATTCGTTTGATATTTCATTTTACTTAATATTAAGTCCTTCACAACTGAATCTAGACTGAAGAGATTTTGCCACAAAGCAAATATATCATCGTAGTTTATCCAGCATTGGCTTCAGAGCAATTAAATTTTTAGAACATTGTTCGTAATAAGGAATATAATGCAATTTAGTGATATACAAAATTACTAATATTGAAAAATTGAAGGGGGTCGAAATGATGTCCTGCCACGAGGCCACGGTCTACTTGTTCCGCGCCTGTATGAACTGATCGTCTCTATTCTTTGTATGAATAAATAAATGTACAAGTAAATGTGTTATAGACTTAATAACAAAAGTTGAATTAAATGTAAAAATTTTGCCAAACATTGCCAAACGTCAATGGGAACAATGCTACAAACCCAGCAGATACTTCAAAATTGTATAACCAGCGCAAATAAGACTGGTTACATTTATGAGAGTGGGGATAACAAAGTGATGGAACCACAGGAACTTGGAGAAATTCGAAAGAGAAAGGCTATTAAAGGAACTTTTTCTACAGTCTTTAAAATTAATCATAAAGGAATTAGCATGTCTGTAAAATAATGCTGTAGTATATAAAATGTCAGTATAACGAATCTAGCGTGGACCAAAATATATTCGTTTTACTGAAATGTGATACAAAATAGTGCTGATAGTTGCATACTACAAAATAATCATCATGAAAGAAATTTTCAGTGTATTACAGTTTACTTCTTAGTAATTTTGTTAACTCTCTGTTCCAATAAGCATCTCTCCGTAAATTCATAAATGATGTCGCAACTATCCAACACATTGTCCGGAATATTTTTCCTTGTCATTTACGAAACAGCGAACACTTCGTGCGATATTAGCTGCACTAACGAAACGAAACTGAATAACGAACTTAATTTAAATAATGGGCCAGGTGGCTCAACCAGTAGCGCGCCAGGCTCGTAATCTTTAGTTAACAGGTTCGACTCCCACCTGCCCCAGCGTTGAGATTTAACTTATCAAAACTCCCCATGTCCTTGAAAAGGCCGCCGTCTGACGAATGGAACGTTAAGCCGTGACCACGTGTGCGGAAGAGCCATACCCGGTGCACGTTAAAGAACACGCTGCATGGCCTTGACGGGAGGTTACCATCTGTCTCTTAACATCTGTCCAGTAGGTCCCCTTCTCCCAAATTTCTCTGAGCCCCCGGGGTTATTGTGACCTGACCATTTAGCCCGAAAATTAGTGTGCGAAAGAATGCAGCTCAGAGGTAACCCAGTGCAATTAAAATAATAATAACAACGAAAAAATATAGCAATCACTTAAATTTAACGAAAAATAAAAAGCTGCAACAGAATGCTTTGAAAGAACTTTTCGCTGATGTTCCAGTTATTTGCAATGCAGTACAATTAGTATCGTGTAGATCTCCAAGCTTGACCATCCCCTTTTATACTAGGAAAATGTGGCAACACCGCTTTAAAATATTAAAACGGCACTTGTAGAGAGCATCTATGCGACGTAGAGAGATTGGCAAAAATATGCATTCATAGATAGGGCTGTGATTGATTAAAGATTTCACAGCGTTTAAATCATTGCACCTTTGCCAGATGATAAAAACCAAATCAGGTGAAGATGGGAAAAATGTACATATAGCTTAAGGATTTTTCTTTTTTTAGAAATTTATCGATATTTTACCGATAATGTTTGTTTTTTTTCATTTTTAGTGAGTTAAACTTTTAGTTCGTTAAAGTGATGTTTTCGTTATAGTGGTATTAGCTAAAATGAAACATTTTTACATAGAGATTCATAGTAAATTGACAGAGGTAGAAAAACCACTTCGTTATACTGTACATTTCGATATTTTGGCGTTCGCTATATCGACATTTTACTGTACTGAAAAATATTACCTCTGTGAGAAAGTCATTTCAAGGAAGCGGTTTATTTTCTACTCGGCTCTCGTGGTCTGACAAGATCTTGTTAATGCAGTTTACCAGCCAGAAGTAAGAAAAAAAAAGTACCACGCGCTTTCATCTAGATTAGTGGCTCCTTCCCCTTGGGGAATATTTGGAAATTTGAGAGACGTTTTCATGAGTGTTTCGCTAGAAATAGATTCTTAGATCATCTTAGTTTTTCATATTTAGTTTCGGCAGAAAAACCTTAGGAATTCACGGAGCAATATCAAAACATTCATAAATTTGTACACACGGTATGAATATGTGATTTCAACTAGTTTTATACAAGAAAAAACATTTTGAATTCCATGAAGTTTGACGTTATAAAGAGAAAAGACAGCGTCGAAAAGGGTAGAGTGGCCGCTAGGTTCAAAAAGGTTTGGAACTGCTGATTTAGATGATTCCTACAGATAAGATTTCAAACAAGAATGCATGCCTTATCCGGCATTCGAACCCAAATCCTTTAGATACTCATTCAAAACATTTCCTCACATTTCTGAGCTCCAGCATAAAAGTAATTACCAGTTGACCGTTGTTACACTATACAAAATTATGTTTTTGGTTCAATGCCCACATTCACGAGTTGATTCGCATTCTTTCAGCTACAAGAGAAGTTCGTGGCATGGACTAATGCGTTTAAGAGAATCGTTTGCGTTCCACTATTTTTTCCTCTTTGTTCCTTTCACAAAGCGAGAATGGCGCGTGTCTGGCAACGGACATATTTCGGCACCAGAATTGTCTGTGATCTTTCTTTTTAATACGGCCACACAAAGAGAGGTTTCAGCGTTACCAAACTTACCAAAGTTTTGTCATCATAAAACAAAATCCTCACTAACAACAGAAGGGGCTTCAGAGCAAAGTAGATTGTCTCTTCCGACGTTAATCAAGGTTTTTTTTAGACGCCGCAAATTTCCGAAACGTTTTCAACGCCGAGCCACTGAAATCGCTTTCTATCTTGGCCGCATTCTTTGACGGCGGATCTGGACTGTGCACATCGTTTAAATTGAGGCGAATCGCCGAAGCCTGCAGACACTCATGGCCTTGGCAGGAGCAGAGAAGGAAAGAAAGAGAAGCAATTAAAAAGAAGCGAAGGCAGACGGGATGAAAAGACCTACTGCGACAGGTGAACGGAAGATGGCACTAGCAGACACTCCCAAACACATATGGAAACTTGGTTCCATCGATTATGAGGCACCATATGGGGCAGAAGAGGGCTTCAAAGGGCATGGCCCACATCGATGTCTTGCGCGCTTCGGACAATTTCCCTCCCTGCCTCCTACAGCTGCAAAGAAATCGGCCACTTCAATTGATTGCATTCGCCTTTCATTACATTCCCAAAAGGTTTCCATGGAAATGGAATACGGTGCTCTCATCATTGGTTCTTTCAAAGTCATGAATAATTCATTTTTCTGCTCTCGGGGCATTCAACTAGAGGAGTCAAAAAAATCAACTGAAGATATTTATAAACTGAACTTTCTTTCTCTTGTTATCGTTACGTTTGAGACTGTCAGGGAAAATTTCTTTAACAAGTTTCCTAGAAACAAAAATTAAAATATATTTATATCCTATTTATGTTACTTTTAACCCTATAGAATGATAGTTGCAGTTTTATCATAGTCCTTGGTTTTGCTTAATAATTAATTATTTTAATGAAATGTTTGCATCTACACACACAGGCAACTGAATTAGAAATCTTTATTCAATACCGAGTTGGACCTCATTTAGCCCGAATTACAGTACGTATGTAGTTTGGCACAGTTTCCACAAGGTGTTGGAGTGCCTTAACATCTCCAGCATACCAGGCATACATCAGACAGTCCTTTAACTGACTCAGATTTCACGCAAGAGGACTTTGCTCCTCGATCTGTTTTTCTAATGTGTCCCATATATTCTCAATGGGGTTCACATCCGGGCTTTATGGTGGGCAGAGAAGATGGTAGAAGTCGCTGTCATGCTCCTGAACCACTACTCGTTCTTGCGCGTATGTCGTCCATGAAACAGCCGTTACTTGCTGGATAAAAAAATCAACATTGCAGGATGGACTTGATCGGCAACTATGTTCAGATAATCCTCGGCGGGCATCCGACCTTCCAGCAATATCAGGGGACCCGTCCCGTACCAACAGAACGGCCCCACACCATGACACCGCCTCCATAATCTTAAGTTGTGTTTACAAGGCAAGCTGGGTCCATTGCTTCATGGGGCTCGCGCCAAACTCCATGCCTACCGTCAGTACAAAACAAGGTGTACTGCGACTCGTCGGACCACATGACATTTTTCCAATCTTCCAGTGTCCAGTCATGGTGTTCCTGACACCACTGTAGCGAACTTTCAGGTTCTTCGCAGAAATCAGTCATTTCCGTAAACTCATACAACTGCTAATACCGATCTTCTTCAATTCCCTCCGCATAGTTCGTTGAGATATGGAACGGGAACAGCCTTCATTGAATGCTGCGATCAATTGCTGCACACAGGAAGTCCTGTTTCTCCGTACAAGCCTTCTCAGACGACGGCGATCTCGTTCCTGACAGATTATCGTCGCGCCACCTTACGCCTCTTAGACAAGCAATATGGGTTATTTTTTCACTGATTAAAGAAACCGAGATATCTCACCTTTTGAGAAATCAATCAGTTCTGTTATTTTTAAAATCGTCGCTCCAACCAGACGGGCACTCACAATAAACCCTTTATCGAACCCCGAAATATCGTTTGTTTTTTCCCATTGTGATCAACACTACTGACGAACAGCAGTCTTAAATAGTTGCCTAGATCACGTGGTGATGCACGTGGCCACGTATTTTGCATATATGCTGCGCAAGTGAAGATTACGTACATCTGCATAAAGGTTTCTAATCCAGTGGCCGGTGTGTGTACCTTATTAAGCGTGAGAGTAAATTTGAAAAATGGTTAATAAATATTTTTCAACTCTTCAGTCAATTCTTCCGAAAATTTCTCATGACCCCTCTCTCGAAAAAAAGTATTTGCAATATCATTCTTAAATATTTAAAAAACAAAAAATATATAGACTTCCAAAAATTCATTTAATCATAATTTAATGAGAAGGTTGATATTGATAAAACTTAAAAAGCTAATAATAATTCTACATTAATATTAGCTCTACTATATACTAGCTTATAATATTCAAGTTTGTCGATTTTATATCCATCTAATAATCATTAAATTGAATTCTTCAATTTTAAATTTTTATGTTAATTAGTTGACTTAATTTTAGTTTGTCGATTAAACCAATCTTAAATCCGGCTCTAATTTCAAGCTGATTACTTTATTTACTTTTAACGACGACCATGTTGCTAAAATTTCTTTTAAATATTGACTCTGCTTTTTAAAAAAATGCCTTTTTCCGAGAACACAACAAATTCAAATTATTTTTTGGGACGATTCGCAGTTCCTAATATGTTTCTTAAAACTTTATCAGCATCCGCGTATATTGGCTACTTAATAAACATCCAAATTTTGGAAATGCTTGAAGTGCGATGTTTAATTCTGAGTAAATGAGCTAATGGTTTATTAATGACTAAAAATAGATAACTATAGATAACTGAAAAAAATATACTGTGAAAAATGAAAAAAGCTTTTGTCGTAAAAATATGTCTTACAAAATTTAGACAAAAATTTACTAAATTTTAATTTTGAAGCCTGTAAATGGAAGCTAGGCGTAAACTAGAAGGAGAGCTGGGTACCAATCCCTAGTGATGATGCACAGAACCGGCCAAGTCTAGCACCTAATGTCCGACCCCGCCTTCTCGTGGTGCAAGCCGTTAGTACCTTTCAAAAGAGATATTCTCTTTTGGAAGGAAACGGAAGGGGAGGGCTGCCAGTTCAGTATGGCCTACTGATCTGGTCATCTATGGCCACTTTTTTCTTTTTTTTTCAACCCTGCTGAGGAGTGGTGAACTTCACAGGTCCTGGTGCTGACCATTTATACCTACTAGACTGGACTTGTTTATGGATTTGAGTTTGATTATTAATCCTGGACTTCCTGCACTGGTGGGCCTCTGTTGAGGGGGAATCTGCTGCTGTATTTTCTGTTTGCTTCTGGGTTGCCAGCCCTAAGTGAACAGAGGCATGGGATACCTTATATCAGCTGGTGAATAATCCTAATCAGAGGCCATCGCATGTACCTGAACCTCACTTAGCTAGCTGGGCATTGTCAAGACTAAACTGGAGTAATGTGTCTCAGGCAGACCATATGGCTCTTGAAAAAGTCCACTTGAAAAGGTGGTGCCTGAAGTTCCTATCAGCATCGGTAAATTCAGCCTTTAGCAGAGGAGGAACAGGTCTTTGCCCCATGCCTGCGATCAGGGGACTGTTTGATATTGTTGACCCTACCTATCTCAATAAACCTAATTTATTTAAAAATCCTACTAATCATTTTCTCTCTGCAGGAACGTGGAACGTGAGGACATTACATAGAGATTATTCTCTTGATGTCCTCATGCAGGAATTCCAGCGCTATAACCTAGATATTCTAGGCTTGCAAGAGACCAGATGGACAGGTAAAGGTGAGATACTTAAAAATAACTTTAAATTTCTCTTTACAGGGAGGGAGGATGGAAAGCATCACCAAGGCGTGGATCTGCTGCTCAGCAGACATGCTAGTGATGCTCTTCTAGGATATGAGTGCATTAATGAAAGGTTTCTTACAGCAAAATTTCTCACAAGCATTAAAGACTTGAATGTTATCTGCTCTTATGCCCCCACTCAGGATGCCGATGAGGTTGAAAAGGATAGGTTTTATGGACAACTTCAGGATATTTTGAATTCTGTCAAGAAAGGAGATATTACCCTTGTTCTAGGTGACTTCAATGCCAAAGTTGGTACTGACTCTGACCTTTGGGGAGGGGTGATAGGCCACTTTGGTATTGGTAGCTGCAATGGCAATGGGCAACGTCTCCTACACGTAAGTAAACTCAATGGTTTCAGAATAACTAACACATATTACAAACACCGCGACATACATAAATACACATGGGTTTCACCTGATGGGCTGCATAGGAATATGATTCATTATATATTAATTAACAGCAAATGGGCTAGTTCTGTTAGAAATACCAGGGCATATAGGGGAGCTGAAATTGGATCTGACCATTACCTTGTTAAAAGTGTCTTGCAGCTTAAACTTAAAAAGTGTTGTGTTAAGGTTAAATAATTTACCTTTAATAATGAAGCTCTGAAAGACCCAGTTATAGCGAAAGCTTACCATGATAGGTTACTTAATCATTATGGCAGTCACGGTTTGCTTACTACTGAAGTTGAGGAAGAATGGGGGCCGTTTTAAACAGGCTTTTTTGGAACCTAACAGTACTCATTTAGGAAAAAAGGAGCAGAGGAGACAGAATTATTTCAGTGATAAGGCACTTGAGCTTATTTCAGAAAGAAGGAACTGCAGGAATGTCCTTAATCAGTACCCTACTAGTCTTAATAGAAAGGATTACAGAGAGCTTAATAAACGTGTAAAGGATCAGTTAGCTACTGAAAAGAATCTTTGGCTTGATGGCTTGGCTGACAAAGCTAAGGAAACAGTTAGACAGCACAACAGCAGAGAGCTGTACCAGATAGTTAATGTTTTGTGTGGTAGAAAATGGACAGGCATACAGGGATTGAAGGATAATCAAGGTAAGGTTATAGAAGTAGAAAGTAGTTGGTTCTACTCCCATTGTTTGCAATGATGATAGATGCATTGGTGGCTTTAATGTTGTCCCTATAACACAGTCTGAAGTTATTTTGGCTATTTCTAAACTTAGACTTCATAAATCCCCAGGGGTAGATGAAATTACTACTGAAATGCTCAGAGCTGGGAATGTTTCGGTTACCACTTGGATGACTGAAATTCTGAATATCTTTTATGATAAAGGCATGGTTCCTAAGGATTTTACCAGAGCTATTGTTATTCCTATTTTCAAAAAAGGTGATCGCAGTTCTTGTGATAACTATAGGGGTATTAGCCTACTCTCTGTTCCAGGTAAAGTTCTTTCCATGATTGTGCTTAATAGAATTAAGAATCTGGTTGACAGTCAATTGCGTGATGAGCAATGTGGATTCAGAAGTGGTAGGGGATGTGTGGATCAGATATTTTCACTTAGGCAGATTCTTGAGAAATGTTTAGAGTTTCAGAAACCTTTGGTTGCTAGCTTTGTTGATTTCAAAAAGGCTTTCGACTCTGTTGATCGTCATAATTTGTGGTTGATTGTGAGATCATATGGTATACCAGACAAGTTAGTTAACATAATGAAAGCTCTCTATAATAACACTGAGTCGTGTGTGAGAGTTGGTAAGTCTTGTACCAATTGGTTTAGCATTACTTCTGCTGTCCGACAAGGGTGCATTTGGTCTCCTTTTCTCTTTAGTTTGGTTATTGATTATGTTATGCGAAATTCACTTCAAGGGAAATATTTTGGCCTTAAATAGGCTGGAGATACGAAAATATCTGATTTAGATTACCGTATATTTCCGCAGATAAGACGATAGTTGAATCATAAGAAAAGGCCCCCAAAATCCGGGTCGTCTTATAGGACAGATACAAAAAATATTAGATTGAAATTTATATAAATTGAAACCATTATAAAATAAAACAAATCACACACCAATGTATTTAAAATCCTACAAAATCCTCACATTCATCATCTAAGGCAAATAGCTCCTCAAGTACATCCTCACTTTCGTTGTTGAGAAGCTCGTCACATGGGTCCCATTCTGTACCTAGCGAGTCGATTTCCGCTTCGTCATCAGTATCCCATAACAAATCGTCCTCAGTGCCATCCATAGCATTAGAAATCCCACACTTTTTGAAGGATTTGATCACTGTTTCGACTTTCATTTTTTCCCATGATATGATCACGAAATCACACAACACATCAAGTGACGCAGCCCGCATAGCTCCACCTTTCGTATACGACTTTTCGCCACTCATCATCCAGTTATTCCATTGTTCACGCATGTGATCTTTGAATGGTTTATTCAGAGAGACGTCTAAAGGTTGTAGCATCGAAATTAAACCACCCGGTATAACAGTAATCTTAGTATTGTTCTGTGCTAAGCGAATTTTAGTGTTCTCAGTTACATGAGTGCGAAACATATCCCACACCAACAAACTGTGTTGATTTCGTAGAGCATCTGGTCGCCTCTGCCACACATTTTCCATCCACAATTTTACACCATTCTCGTCCATCCATCCCTTTTCATAAAAATGTACGAAAATGCCTGGCGGGAATTTTATTTTAGGAGTAGTTTTCCTCTTGAAAATGACCATGGGTTTTAACTTTGTTCCATCTGCCATGCATGTTAATACTACTGTAAACCTGGTCTTTTCATGGCCTGTACTTCTTACTTTAACAGTTTTTACGCCTTTTTTTTCCACAGTTCTATTGTTTATCATGTCGAAGTTAATCAGTGTTTCATCCATATTTCCAATATTAGATAATGGAAAGTTGTATTTCTGCCTCATACCAATATCAAACTTGTGAAAACTCGTGACTTTATGGTCAAGATCTTGTGGTAATTTCTGCGCAATTTTTGTTTCCTGTCGTATTACCAGATTTTTTCTGTTCATGAAACGATTGCACCAACTTACTGTTGCTTTAAATTCTTTGCCTTGTTCTGGATTGGCCCGTGCCCACTTCAATGCATAAACCCTAATCATATTTATTGTAACAACATAATAATTCTGCCTCTGTTCTTGTACCTATTCTGCAACGTTGTTTTCTAAATCTGGCCAGCAAGCTATTCTTCTCCTCATAGAACATTTTTTCATTGGCATTTTTTTAATAGCATCATCATTCTTTCTCCAATCTCTTACCATCTTCTCTGTTATATCGAAAGCCCTTGCTGCAGCACAGTTGTTCGATTCTTTAGCCTGTTTTATGACCTTTAACTTGAAGCTTGCTTCATATTTCCTTCTTTTCGTCGGTTCCATGATTAGGCCCACACTTTACAAATTTTACGCTGATTACATTTATAGTACAAATTGTTTGAACACACGACACAACCTACAACGAAACTTGTTAGAGGTACATGTAAGTTCGTGATTCGGCACGTGCTTCTATAGGCAAAAACGTAACAATGCTAAAGGAGGCTTTTCCTTTATGCGTGTAACCACCGACTGTGACTGATCTTGAAAATTACTACAACTTATCGAAAAATCTATCATATTATTTAAATACGCTATATGATGATACATTACATTGTAATAGTAAATAATACATTACATTGTAATAGTAAATAATACATTACATTTTAATAGTAAATAATACATTACATTGTAATAGTAAAACAATACTAAAACAAAATAAATATTAAAAGTTATGTTTATTGAGCTACTGAGGGAAAAACGGACAAACCGTAATTATTTACTAGTACAGAGTAGGGTATGTTCACAAAATAGAATAGCCCATACGACGCTTTTGTCAATAATCAAGGTCATTACCCGAATGCCCGAATCAGTGCGAATGTTTGCGAATAGGACATAATTCCGTATACGCTATACAGTATTATTATCCAGATGATGATCGCCGATCTAAACTAATTTCATAGGCCGTTGATAGTTTGGGGTCGTCTTATAGGACAGATATATGCTAAAACTATAAAACTTTGACGAAAATTTATACCTCGTCTTATCTGAAGGTCGTGTTATCTGCGGAAATATACGGTATGTTGATGATTTAGCCCTTTTGGCAAATGATGTTGATGATTTAGCCCTTTTGGCAAATGATGTTGATGAGATGAATTCTTTCATTCGAGCTGTTGATGAAACTGGTAGTAGAGTAGGTTTGATTATAAACAAAGATAAAACTAAAGTGATGAAAATTGGTCAGGCAGGTTGTGATTCAGTTCATCTGAATGGTTGAAGTCTTGAGCAGGTATCACAGTTTAATTACCTTGGGAGCTACGTAACAGATACTGGTGATGTGCGGCATGAGATTAACAGACAAATAGGGATTGCTGCCGGGACTTTTAAGAATCTATGGAGAGTGTGGAGAAATAGGCGTATACACCTGAAGACTAAACTTAGACTGTATAATAGTTTGATTCTTTCTAGGATTAGTTATGGCAGTGAAACTTGGACACTTTGTAAACAAGATAACAGGAAACTAGATGCTTTTGATTCCAGATGCTTACGCAGTATCTTGGGCATTAGGTGGTTCAACTTTGTAACTAATGATGAGGTTAGACAAAGGAGTTTGCAACCTCCTTTAAGCAGCATATTGTGCAGAGAGAGACTCCGTTGGTTTGACCATGTTGCCAGTATGGATAATTATAGATTGGCGAATAGGGTTATGAACAGTGTGCCTAAAGGCCTCAGAAAGAAGGGGAGACCTAGGATGCGGTGGGCGGACAATGTCAAACAGGACCTTGTTAGAATTGGTGTGCAGTGGTCAGATGCAGTAGATGTAGCTCAGGATAGACTTGCTTGGAGAACTAAATTGCACGGTCTGGTTGGACCTCCGTAGCCCATGGCTGCTTGAGGATGATGATAATGTGAGTACTTATACATAAATAAAGCGTGTGTATTTTTGCATTCATCTCATTTTAATCCTAGTTTTAAGTTATAAGTTACTACCTAACAAATCGAATCCCAACTTTTAGTAATTTAATTAAGAAAGTAGATAGGCGATTTTGGTTAACAGAGAGTCGCCTGTCGAGTGCAAAAAGTTGAAAAGAGAATCGTTGGTGTTAATTTGAAATAAGCGTCCGTTAAAACTGTTGTAAAAGTCCCGTTTTTTATTACTTTCAAACTTTAAAAAAATTTTTTTTTGAAAAAAGAGCAACATCAAAGTTTCCTTTTACTGCTCATACTGCAATTGTCAATCGTACTCTTGAGGCTAGCTATCAAATTTCCTTACTCATCGCTAAATCTGGAAAAAATCATACTATAGGAGAGAATCTAATCAAACCATCAATATCAGCATTTCTTAAAACGGTTCTGGAACAAGATGACAACGACGTGAAAGCTATGCCACTGAGTAACAATACTGTTAGCAAAAGAATAGACGAAATGACTGAAGATGTTGAAATACAACTTGTTGAAAAGCTGAAAACAAGAAATTTCTCAGTGCAAATGGATGAATCAACTTTGAGAGACAGTGAGGCCGTATTGATAACTTACGTACGATATATTGATAAAGGAGATTTTACTGAAGAAATGTTGATCTGTAAATCATTAGAAAGCACTACTACCTCCAAAGACATATATAATAAGCTAAAAAATTACTTAGATGTCAATAGTATACCAATGAAAAATATAACATCTTGTGCTGCAGATGGTGCTCCTAATATGATGGGCAAGAAAAATGGTTGCTTAAAATTGATGAAAGATGAGAATCCAGAAATGCTTCTTGTGCACTGTGTTATTCATGGGAAAAACTTGGTAGCTAAAAATATTTCGCCAGTTCTAAATGAGGTACTAAATTCAGTTATAAAGTGTATCAATACTATTAAAGCTAATGCCAAATGTGAGCGTCTCTTCAAGCTATTTTGTGAAGATCAAAATGCAGATCATGAGAGACTCTTACTTCACACTGAAATAAGATGGCTCTCCAAAGGGAACTGCTTGAAAAGATTTATGGAGCTATTTGATACTCTTAGTGATTTTTTTAAGTGGCAAACCTGATATGAAGTATCTGTTAACGATCGATGGTAAAGCATTTGTGAGTTATTTAGCCGATATTTTTGAAAAATTAAATATATTAAATAAACAACTTCAAGGAACAAATAAAACTCTTGTCGATGCAAAAGCGAAAATATTTGGTTTCATTACCTTTATTGAATTATGTCAGAAATATATTTGCAAGAAAAATTTTGAAAAGTTTCATTGGCTCCAAAAATGTGAAGGACTGATACCGCTATACTTGTTATTGTCGATTATCTGAAAATTCTATCGGCTGATTTAAAAGAAAGATTTTCTGATTTGAAACAAATTGATTTTTCCAACTTGGATGATGCAGCCAATGTTAGTCGATTTGTCTGATATTTCAAATATGTAGTATCAAGAAGAACTCGCAGAAATGCAAAATGATGAGTCAGTTAAAACTTTATTTAATATAAAAGGAGCGATGGCATGGCTTTGTGAGGAAACAGAAACTAAATATCCAAATTCAACCAAATATGCAAAAAAACTATTATTACCGTTTTCATCTTAATATTTAGCTGAATGTGGATTTAGTGCCATAAGTGATTTGCTGCTAAAAAGAAGAAATCGACTGACATAACACAACGGGAAGACTTGATACTGAAGTTAACTAAATTGGAACCTGACATAAAATCTCTTTGCATCAAGCATCAAGCGCAAGGATCTCACCAAATATAATAATATATAATAATAAATAATTACTACTAATTAAAATATTATAGAAAAATCTTTCATCAAAATTTTTTCGTACTTGAATTTTAATTCTCCATTATGTTTTGAAAATTTACTTACTGTGTTTCCTCTACAATTCCCTAGTGACTTCTTCCTGAAACCTATTATTTAAGTTACTTCAATGAACAATTTAATTTTACATAGGGGGGGGGGGACATAAGAATTTTAGAAAGGCTTAAGTGGGACATGGCACAAAAAAGGTTGGGAAACACTGTTCTAGATGCTTACGCAGTATCTTAGGGGCGGGGTGGCTCAGTCATTAGCGCGCCAGGCTCGTAAACTGCAGTTCTCAGGTTCGAGTGGGAGCTGCGTCAGCGTTGATATTTATCTCCGCAAAACTCCCCGCCCTGCCCACAGTCAATGGGGGACACCGATGGGCTTGAAAAGCCCGCCGTCTGTCGAATGGGGTGTTAAGCCGTGGCACCGTGTGGGGGACAGACATACCAATGTGCACGTTTAAGAACATGCTGGATGGCCTTGACGGGAGGCTACCATCTGTCTCCCAACAACCGTTGTAGTGGGTCCCCTCCCCCAACCTTCTCTGGACCTTCGGGGTCCTTGTGACCTGGCCATTTAGCCCATTGTGTGCAAAAACGTGCCGCTCAGCGGTAAAACAACCAACCAACCAGTGTCTTGGGCATTTGGTGGTTTGACTTTGTAAGTAATGATGAGGTTAGAAAAAGGAGTCAATTAACCTCCTTTGAGCAGCATATTATGCACAGAGAGACTGCATTGGTTTGGCCATGTTGCTTTTATGCATAGCTACAGTTTAGCAAACAGGATTATGAATAGTCTGCCTAAGGGCTTCAGAAAAAGGGGTAGTCCTGGGAGGCGATGGGCAGAAAATGTCAAGCAGGATCTTGCTAGAATTGGCAAAGAGTGGTCAAATGCAGCAGCAGTTGCTCAGAACAGACACGTCTGGAGAGGAAAATTGTACAGTGTGGTTGGACCTCCGTAGCACATGGTGCATGAGGATTTTGTACGAATGTATTAAATATTATGAAAATACATCATCATTGCTCTCAAAATTAGCTATACAATATCAACCTCAATGAATCTTTCTTCTAAACCCTTAAGAGGGCTGTGCGGAATGGTGGGGTTCGGCCAAACACAATTTGAAGAACACTGTTTATTGTAAGGCATAAAGCTTTAATATACAAAGAAAGGATATATACTTTTGTGACAATCAAAAGAAAGTGGAAACAAAACTAAAACAATTTAATAAACTTGATTTTCTGAAGAGATGCAATGGTCAATGACAAGTTTTCAATGTATATGGTAAGTATGAGTGAGGGATATCATTATTCCAACACCTTATCGTTCATTCAACACAAATAACGCGCTACAACTTGCTAAAACTAATTATGATTTCCAGTGTCGGAAAGCGTTGTATATAATGTAACGGAATAACGAAAACGAGTTTTGAGTAACAAAATGAATAATGCTATCAGAATTTGGAAATATTTATTACGATAAAACATGAGGATAAAATAATTTCGTTATTGTTATTATTGTTTATGTCGACAGCATTCATCTTTTTCTATTTTTATTGTGTAAGATACACTTTGAAATTTAAACTAAACTTCCGCCAACTTTTACAGAGATGTACAATTTCACATTTACTATTAACAGCAGCCTTGCTCAATGACGCATTTCTAAGGAAATTGAGTGCAAGCAGCTCTTCTAGCTATTGTTCTCATCATTAGTGTTCAAAGGGAGATGTGATAACCAGAAATAATAACAGCAACGTTACCCATTGCTGAACATTATTCATTGCAGAAAGAAAAGCACAACATATTATGGGTTTAATTTTTTTTTTCTTACTTCTTTTTTAATCATTTATTTATTCAAGCAATTACATCATCATCATCCTCCAGTAGCCATGGGATCCGGAAATCCAACCAGACCACAAAATTTAGTTCTCCAAGCATATCTGTCCAGAGCTATATCTGCTGCAACTCGCCACTGCACACTAATTTCAGCAAGGTACTGTTTGACATTGTCTGCACACACGCATCCTAGGTTTCCCCCCTCCTTTCTGAGGCCTTTAGGCACACTGTTCATAACCCTATTCGCTAATCTATAATTAACCATAAGGGCAGCACAGCCAAACCAACGGAGGCTCTCTCTGCACAATATGCTGCTTAAAGGAGGTTGCCGACTCCTTTTCCTAACCTCATCATTAGTTACAAAATTAACCACCTAATGCCAAAGATACTGCGTAAACATCTAGAATCAAAAGAATCTAGTTTCTTGTTATCTTCTTTACAAAGCATCCAGGTTTCCATAACTAACCCTAACTAACCCTAGAATACTAACCCTAACTAACCCTTTCCACAACTACCATAACTAACCCTAGAAAGAACCAAACTATTATACAGATTAATTTTAGTCTTTAGGTGTATACGCCTGTTTCTCCACACTCTCCATAGATTCTTAAAATCCCTCGCAGCAACCCTATTCGTCTGTTAATCTCATGCCGCACATTGCCAGTATCTGTTACATAGCTCCCAAGATAATTAAACTGTGACACCTGCTCAAGACTGCAACTATTCAGAGCGACTGAAGCACCAACTGCCTGACCAATTTTCATCACTTTAGTTTTATCTCTGTTCACCAAACTAACTCTATTACCAGTCTTATCAACAGTCCTAATGAAAGAATTCATCCCATTAACATCATTAACCAACCGAGCAAAATCATCTGCATAATCTAAATCAGAAATACTGAAATCTCTAGACCATTTAAGGTCAAAATATCTCTCTTTGCAAAGAATTTCACATAACATAATCAATAAACACACTAAAGAGAAACGGAGACAAAATACACCCTTGTCGAACACCAGAAACAATGCTAAACCAATTGCTACAAGCCTTACCAACTCTCACACACAAACTCAGTGTTGTTATAATAAGAGCTTTCATTATATTAACTAACTTGTCTGGTATGCCGTACGATCTCACAATCAACCACAAATTATGACAATCAACAGAGTCGAAAGCCTTTTTGAAATCAACAAAGCTAGCAACAAAGGTTTCTGAAACTCTAAACATTTCTCAAGAATCCGCCTGAGTGAAAATATCTGATCTAGACATCCCCTACCACTTCTGAATCCACATTCCTCATCACGCAATTACATGTTAACCAGATTCTTAACTTTATTAAGCACAATCATGCAAAGAACTTTACCTGGAACAGAGAGTAGGCTGATACCCCTATAGTTATCACAAGACTGCGATCACCTTTTTTTTGAAAATAGGGATAACAATAGCTCTGGTAAAATCCTTAGGAACCATGCCTTTATCACAAGAGATATTAAAAATTTCAGTCATTCAAGTGGTAATCGAAACATTCCCAGCTCTAAGCATTTCCGTAGTAATTAAATCTATCACTGGAGATTTACGTAGTGTAAGTTTAAAAATAGCTAAATTAACTTCAGACTGCGTTTTAGGGCCAACATTAAAGCCAGTAATGGCATCTATGATCATTATAAACAATGAAAGTAGCACTAATCACATTGTTTAGAACATCACTGAAATGCTCAGCCCACCTAGCCATGACAGAATCTTCCCCTTCTTTAACCTTACCTTGTTTATCCTTCAATCCTTGTATGCCTGTCCGTTTTCTACCACACAAAACATTAACTGTCTGGTACAGCTCTCTGCTGTTGTGTTGTCTAACTGCTTCCTCGACTTTGTCAGCCAAACTATCAAGCCACAGATTCTTATCATCAGATAACTGATCCTTTACACTTTATTAAGCTCTCTGTAATGCTTTCTATTAGGACTAGTAGTGTATTGATAAGGACATTCCTGCATTTTTTTTTCTTTCTGAAATAAGCTCAAATGCCTTGTCACTCAAATAATTCTGCCTCTTGTGCTCTTTTTTTCCTAAAAGAGTACTGTTAGTTTCCAAAAAGCCTGTTTAAAACAGTCCCATTCTTCCTCAACTTTAGTACAAACAAAACCATGACTGTCATAATGACTAAGTAATCTATCATGGTAAGCTTTATTTATAACTGGGTCTCTCAGAGCTTCAGAATTAAAAGTAAAATTTTCAACCTTAGCACAACACTCTTAAGTTCAAGTTGCAAGACACTTTTAGCAAGGTAATGGTCAGATCCAATTTCAACTCCCCTATATGACCTGGTATTCTTAACAGAACTAGGCCATTTGCTGTTAATTAATATATAATCAATCATATTCTTATGCAGCCCATCTGGTGAATCGTCGCGGTGTTTGCAATTTTTTTTGTTATTCTCAAACCATTAAGTTTGCTTACCTGTAGGAGACGTTGCCCATTGCCATTGCAGCTACCAATACTAAAAGGGCTTGTCACCCCTTCCCAAAGGTCAGAGTCAGTACTAACTTTGGCATTAAAGAGACCTAGAACAAGAGTAATACATATCTCCTTTCTTGAAAGAATTCAAAATATCCTGACGTTTTCCGTAAAACCTATCCTTTTCAACCTCATCGGCATCCTCAGTGGGGGCATAACAGCAGATAACATTCAAGTCTTAATGCTTGTCTGAAATTTTGCTGTAAGAAATCTTTATTTAGTGCACCTCATATCCTAGAAGAACATCACTGGCGTATCTGCTGAGAAGCAGACGTAAGTCTTAGTGATGCTTATTATCGTCCCTCCCTCAAAAGAGAAATTTAAGATTATTTTTAAGAATCATAAAAAAAATCATCAAAAAAATTTTTAAGAATTCATATCCTAGAAGAACATCACTGGCGTATCTGCTGAGAAGCAGACGTAAGTCTTAGTGATGCTTATTATCGTCCCTCCCTCAAAAGAGAAATTTAAGATTATTTTTAAGAATCTGACCTTTATCTGTTCATCTGATCTCTTGCAAGCAAAGAATAACAAAATTATAATGGTGGAATTCTTGTGTGAGGACATCAAGAGAAAAAGCTCTGTGCAGAGTCCTCACATTTCAACTACCTATTGAGAGAAAATGGTTATTGGGATGTTTAAAGAAACTATGTTTATTGAGAGAGGGAATGCTGACAATGTCAAATAGCCCCCTAATCGCAGGCATGGGTCAAAGACCCATTCCCCCACCACTAAATGCTGAAGCTATCTACACTGGAAGACTTCCTCCAATGTAGTATTTGACGATGCCAGTAGAAGCAAGAATTCAGGTGCTACGATGACCGCTGCTCAGCATTATCTACCAGCTGATAAAACGTATCCTGTGAATCTATTCATTTGGGGCTGTCAACCCACAAACAAGCAGAAAACACAGCGGAAGATTCTCCCTCCACAGAAGCCCACCAGTGAAACAAAATCAGGACCCATAATCATGCTCAGAACCTTAATCAAGTCAGTAAGTTTATAAGGTCAGCACCAGGACCAATCCTCAGCAAGGCAGTAAAAAATAAGTAGCCATAGATGACCAACTCAGTAGGCCACGCTGATCTGGCAGCAGTCTCCTACCATTCTCTTCAAAAGAAAATCCATTTCCTTTTGAAAGGTACTAACGGCCAGCACCACGAGAAGACGTGGTCGGACGTTAGGTGCTAGGCCTGTCCGGTTCTATGCATAATCACAAGGAATTGGTGCATAGCTCTCCTTCCAGTGACTACCTAGCTACCATTTGCAGGCAATAAATCATCACACAGTGTAAATCATCTATGTTTTCAGATGTCCCGCAAAGATAGCAGCTTAACTGCAGGAGAAAATAACACATTGGCATAATAGTATTTTGCACCTCTTCGTTCTGTCTTCATCCGCTAATCTTAATACAATTACAAATTGTTGCATTTGTTATACTATTTCAGTTGAAAATATTAACAAAAAATAATTTCCTCTCTTTGCAAACATTTTTACCTTTTTCTTTCATTTCGAATTCTATTTCAAAATAACAATGGGATTTTTATATTCATATTTAGCACTACATATATTGTTACTGGGTGTTAATATTAATTATTGATTTTTTTTAATCTGTTTAATTCGTGTTTTAATTCTCTAAAAGAATTTATGGCTAGCAGTTCCCTTGTTAAGAGATTGATAATGTATGGAGTTTTATACCGTTTGTGCATTTACCATAGTTATTTGTAAAATTCCGTAGTTGAAAACAATTTTTTTCTTAAATCTTGTGTTTTTATCTTGTTGGACTTTAATTTTATGTATGCTGTCAAAACATCACGTATAATTAAGTTATATTTATATAGGGTCTGTAAAGTAAAATATCCAAGTAAATAAATTTCTCTTGGGCTGTAATTAGATGTGTGTGGTCTTTAATTGGTATAATTATATTTAGCTATTGAGGATTGAATACGTTCTATTTTCCTAACATTTGTTAAGTTGGTTGTACCATGTATCGTTATGGCATAATCTAAGACGACAGATTGCTTTATGAAACATACTACACGTGTTGGTATCCATAATATATCGTAATTTATTTAATTTCAAATTACAGAGCCTTAATGTGCGGCAGATTGTCTCAGTATGAACGTTCCATCGGAGGATACTGTCGAGATGCAATCCTAGGTGTTGTGTTGTATGTACTCTGTCAATTGGGATTCAGCTGCAGTTTTCTAGCTCAGAAATGGTTCCTTTTTTGTGCAGTTTAATTTGTGTGTTTTAATAATTAAGTTATTGTTCATTTTGAAACCAGGTGGATGAAAAGTCATCCATTTGGTTTTATTGTTATTTAGATACAGTTTATTTGAGTTCTTTTAATAATATTATAGTCTTCTACTATATTATAAACTTCTACTATAATATTATAGTCTTCGTCTAGTTTAATAATATTACGTCTTTATCGTATATGCTTGGCAGCATCTTTTTCCGAATTTTTTTATATTAACTAAAACTATATCATCAGCATATAAAAACATTGTACTATTAAGTTTCAATTTTTTTTAAATCGTTTATTCAAATCAGAAATAAAAGCGGGCCAAAATAGATCCTTGAGGGACATCGAATTGAACTTGACACTTTTCACTGTAGGTGTTATTAATTTTAGGTACTGTAAATCTATTTGATAAGTAGCTTTGGAACCATTGTAATGGTAATGTTGCCTGTAATTCCATAGTTTTCTAATTTCTGTAAAAGAATTTCATGATCCTAAGTGTCAAAGGCTTTCTGTAAGTCTAGAAACACTGCGACCGCCCTCTCACCTCTATATAGTGCCGTATAAGCTAAATCAGGTAAGTAATTCACTTAATTTCACGGTACGTTTCCCCTTTAGGAACCCATATTGATTTTCACTGAGAATGTTGTGTTTACGAAGAAATTTACATATGATATTGTATACACATTTTCCCAATATTTTATACAGAGAGGATGAAATAGTAATGGACCTGTAATTAGTTATAATTGACTTTGATTCTTCTTTGAATATTGGTCGCAGATTACCGTTTTTTCTCAGTTGGTATGGCACCAGTTGAAATACTTTCGTTAACTATATCTTTTATGACATCCGCTAATACTTCGATACTATTTTTAATGTGTTTGATTTGTATATTGTCATATCCAGCGAATTTGTTATTTAACATTTTGACTATATTCACAACATCTATGTTATTTGCAAGAGGTATATAAATCGATTTTTTGTAATGTTATTGTTTATTTCAAATTCAACATCGAGTTCATGGTTGAGTTCTCTTATATGCAAAATTAACGAGCAATATTAATAGAATCTTAATGCTAGTTTCGTCAACAGAACTTGTTTTTAAATCCTCTTGTGCTTCGTGGATTAATTTCCGTTTGGATTCGTTCGTGGATTAATTTCCGTGTCTCATATCATTTCTTTTTAACGTTAGCTGGTCTTCATAAAACTTTTGTTTCTGATTTCTGATTTTAGCTGTAACTTAATTGCGCAGTTTACGCATACCTATCACTTTTTGTACTATATTTATACCTAATCTAAGCCTTATCTCTACGCTCTTTTAAACTGATATTATCCAATGTGATACACTGTTTGGTAACGCAGTTACTTAGATGTTCTAAATTTTATGCGGTTTTTTTATTTTTCTCTAAAATTTCGTTGTAGTTGTTTTTAAAGAAACTGTAATAATCGGTACTTTTGTTTTTGTTCGACGACTTTTTGTTATATTTACAACAGTCTGTTAAGACTGCTTCCTTTTCAATATTTTTATGCTCATAATACCAGTTAATTTTCGTTGTTATGATATCGATAGCGACTTTCCCATACAAATTTCATCTTTCGATCCAAATATAGCTGCAATGAAATAATGATCAGTGATCTTACTCAGTGAAATCATAGATTTAGACATAATTTTTCCATCTAATTTTGCATTTTGATGATCGATACTTGTGCGGCATAAATTATTACTTACTGCGTCTTCTATAGCTACGTCACTAATTAAGAGTTCATATCCCAGCTGAGCTAAAAGATTTCTACACATTTCTACACCATGTTTTTTAACATTCAGTACATGAAAATTAAAATTTCCTACTAATATTTATTATGCGTTTTGAGATTATGTTCTAAAAACTTCATTGAGATTAATTAGGAAATGGTTTATATCTGTGCTTGATGACATGTATAGGGCTAATATATTACATTTGTATCACGTTTAATGACTCTCAGAAACAGCGTTTCTTCAGGCAGAATATCAACACTCATTTTCTTAACTGATATTATGTTTCTGTAGAAAACGATTATTCCCCGTTTCCCTTTCTTAAAAGTATCATCAGAAATTTGCTCCAAGTTGTTTAATTTATAGAATTTTTTTCAGCATTAATAATGTTCATCATCATAATCATCATCATCCTAAAGCATCCATGGGCTACGGAGTCCAATTAGACCGTATAATTTAGTTCTCTAAGTGTATCTGTCTTGAACTAAATCTGCTGCATCTGGCCACTGCGCACCAATTCTAACTGTTTCGTTTGACATTGTCTGACCACCGCAACTTAGGTCTTCCCCTCTTTCTAGCGCCTTTAGGCACACTGTTCATAACCCTATTCGCTAATCTATAATTATCCATACGGGCAACATGCCAAATCAACGGTGTTTCCCGATTCCCAATATGTAGTCGTCAAAGGAGGTTGCAAACTCCTTTTCCTAACCTTATCATTACTTACAAAGTTGTACCACCTAATTCCCAAGATACTGCGTAAGCATCTAGAATCGAAAGCATCTGGTTTAGGAAACCAGATGCTTTTGTTATCTTGTTTGCAAAGTGTCCAAGTCTCACTACCATAACTAACCCTAGAAAGAACTAAACTATTCTACAGTCTAATTTTAGTCTTTAGGTGTATAAGTCTATTTCTCCACATTCTCCATAGATTCTTAAAAGTCCCAGCAACAAACCCTATTCGTCTGTTAATCTCATTCCACACATCACCAGCATCTGTGACATCCAAATGTCTCCCAAGATATTAGACTGAGACACTTGCTCAAGAGTGCAGTCATTCAAGCAACTGAAGCGCCATCTGCCTGCCGAATTTTGATCACTTTAGTTTTCTCTCTCTTTATCACCTGACGTACTTTACTACGAGTCTTATCAACAGCTCGAATGAAAGAGTTCATCTCATCAATATCATTTGCCAAAGGAGCTTAATCATCAGCGTAATATAAATCAGAGATGTCCAGATCTCCAGACCATTTTTCCCTTGCAGTGAATTTCGTATAACATAATCGATAACCAAATTAAAGAGAAAAGGGGACAAAATGTATCCTTGTCCAACACCAGAAACAAGTCTAAACCAATTGCTAGAAGCATCACCAACTCTCACACACGACTCAGTGTTATTATAGAGAGCTTTCATTATATTAAACTTGTCTGGTATGCCATACGAAATCGCAATATACCCCAAATTATGGCAATCAATAGAGTCAAAAGCCTTTTTGAAAACGACAAAGCTAGTACCCAAAGGTTTCTAAACTCTAAACATTTCTTAAGAATCTGCCAAAGCGAAAAAATTTCATCTACGCATTCCCTATCACTTCGGAATCCACATTGCTTATCATGCAATTGTCCATCAACCAGATTCTTAATTCTATTAAGTACAATCATGCAAAGAACTTTACCTGGGACAAAGAGTAGGTGATACCCCTGTAGTTATCACAAGAACTGTGAAAATCGTTTTTAGAAATAAGTATAATAATAGTTCTGGTAAAATCCTTAGAAACCATGCCTTTATCATAAACGATATTCAAAATTTCAGTCATCTATCTGGTAACTGAAACATTCCCAGCTCTAAACATTTTCATAGTAATTTCATATAACCATGGGGATTTATGTAGTTTAAGTTTAAAAATAGCCAAAATAACTTCAGACTGTATTACAAAGCCAACATTTAAGCCAGTAATGCATCTATCGTTATTACAAAAAATGGAAGTAGAACTAACCACATTGTTTAGAACATCACTGAAATGCTCAGTCCACCAAGACATGACAGAATCCTCACCTTCTATAACCTTACATTGTTTATCCTTCAATCCCTGTTTACCTGTCCATTTTCTACCATACAAAACATTAACTATCTGATACAGTTCTCTGCTGCTGTGCTGTCTAACTGCTTCCTCAGCTTTATCAGCCAAGCCATCAATCCAAAGATTCTTATCAGAAACTAACTGATCCTTTACACGTTTGTTAAACTCTCTGTAATGCTAAAGACATTTGATTCGGTAAAGCACAAGATTTTATTCCGTAAACTTTACAATTTGGGAATCAGATATATTTATTATTAAGGAATTTCATCTTATCTATCAGACAGAGGGAAAATGGTTAAAGTATACAACGTATTGAGTGATATTTTATCCATTGATATTTGTGTGCCTCAGGGTTCAGTATTGGGTCCAATTTTATTTAAATGTTTTATCAATGATATTTTTCATATTAATTTTCAATGAAATATGCTCCTTCACATGTCCGCCTCCAAGAAATATTCCAACACTCATGTAAACGCTTTCACAAGTGCAATCCTCTTAGCTCACTTAGTCCTAAAACACGCGGATTATTAAATTAATTGGAACAACGTTGTCAAACAAATTATGCGTTTCACTTAATTCGCGACACTCGTGAATTTCCATGAACTCCTCTTCTTCTTCTGCCCTCTTTCTCTGGCCCTTTTTCTCTGCGCAATTAATCCCGTTGTGTCCGACGTCAAAAGTCTATCTCGTCTTTAAATTGCAGCGCTGAGCTCGTCACGTGGTCACAAGAGCGAGTAGCATTATAATATTCAAGGAATAAAAGATTCAACTGTGAACGCGCCACCGCAGCCACCCCAAGCGAATGCTTATTGCAGAAATTGCCTTACAAAGGTCAACCGACTGTGTCTGGGGGCGCGACCTTTTCTCTGAATGACACGTGCCACTTGCTCACGGGTGTCTTCGCAGGTTTCACAGCGTCATGAACAGAGCTGTGAACGCAGAATCCCGGCAATCGATCGGCGGCGACGTCCTCCGCCAGGAACTGCTAATGTGGCCAAATTAATGCACGTTGACAAGTGCGGATTGTTTCCAATCTGGAGAGGAGAGAAAAGGACATAAATAAATTATTTTCTAAGTGAGCAAGCGAAGCCCTTCGATGGGGCAACGACGAGCGAAGGAACTTGAACATTGTGTCGGACCCAGTGGAACTAATGACAACCTGATTCTATCAGTTTGAGAAGTTTGATTTAAACAAATTGCATTCTTCAGTGCTTTACCATAGTCGCCGCTACGAAGCGACGTAGGAATCACTTGTAAGTAGCGAAGAGAGAAATTATTTTACCATAATATGGCTTTAATTCAGCATCATCATTCGTTGCTCGCACACAATTCTTTCGTCAATATCAGCGACGTAAACGGAAAACTCTTCCCGGAAATTCACGGCTTCGTATGTTTAACGTTTTCAGTGTCGCTTTTTTCTCGAATGCTGACTCGAAATGGAAAGCTATAAAGGTTACAAGGTTAGCAGGGGTGAGAAGCTAAACAATTTAAAGAGCCTGGGAGAGCAACCTTTTTAAAATGAAACTTTTAGACGTTTCATTATCAAAATGTATACTATAAATCTGTATCTAAAAGCTAACAATCTGTGAACAAATACTTAATGTGGATCAATAAGATCTAAAAAAGGACTAGTCAATAAGAAAATAGGAAGCTACAACTACGCGCCACAGATTGACATTGATATTTGGTGGAAATGCTGCCGGAGATTTTGAATGCAAGTCTTTGTTACTATATTCCGTTAGTACCTCCTGCATTGATGGCTCTCATTTGATCCGGGATATCCAATAAAAGGACAGATATTTAAGTGGTGGTTGATCAATTGCTTTTCATGTGAAGCCAAGTTTCAAGAAAGAACCTGGACTTCAAAAATATTTTTATGTTGAACAATGCTCTTGGAACAATTTCTCTCAGTCGTTGACGTGGAAATCCAATTCCTCCTACCTAACTACATAGATCATGATACCAAGGGAATAAGATAGAGGTTCTCAGTGTGGTACGCGACCCCCAAGGGATCGCAAGAATTAAATGTGATGACACCATTAGATTTAATGATTCAGGTTCTGTACTTTAGGGAAGTAAGAAGGGTCTGTATAAATTTATCTGCGAGTCTAGAAGATCATAGTATCAAAACGTTTGATAATCTCTGGTATAAAGAATTATTTAGACCTTCAAGTCCTTCTAACCACGACTGGAAAAATGTTTGCTTCTAACTTATAGAGAGCTTCAAGTGATTCCCAAATTTAGAAATAGAAAAAAATCATAAATTATTCAAAGAACTTGGATGTACGTCTTCGGTAACATGAAAGAAGGCAGAACAACTGGAATTGAATCTCAAAAATTCAGTCAACAAGAAGCTATATTCACTGATAGCTTATAGAAATGATAGTGATGGTAGTGGTGATTCCCTACCAGTTCAATCTGTTCGTGCAACTAACTGGATATATGACAGAAGATTTAGGAAAGAAAGATTCATACATCGACTCCAAAATAGAGAGGAGCCTTAAGTTTAATAAGAGTAAAGTTGAAATCATCCTGTTTTAAGAGGGTAAAGTAGCGCTGAGTAAACATAAGGAAAAGAAACAAGCAATAGTTCATTACTCTATTCTTAAAGTTTACTGAGCTTCGATATCTCCGCAAAACTCCCCGCCCTACGCACGGTCAGTAGGGGATACCGATGGGCTTGGAAAGGCCGCCGTCTGTCGGATGGGATGTTAAGCCATGGCCCCGTGTGCAGGAGAGCCATACCCTGTGCACGTTAAAGAACACGCTGGATGGCCTTGACCGGAGGCTACCATCTGTCTCCCAACAGCTGTTTCAGTGGGTCCCCCTCCCCCACCTTCTCTGAGCCTTCGGGGTCCTAGTGACCTGGCCATTTAGCCCATGGTGTGCAAAAAAGTTCCTCTTAGAGGTAAAGCAACTGAACCCAGTCCAACTGCGCTTCGACACCTGTGCCCTCTGAACAAGCAAGCGAAAAGAATAAAAACACAAGAAATTTTGGGTGGGGAAGAAATCGAAAATTTTAACGATTGTTGAACACAATTCGCACTTATTCACAGTTCGCTCTTATTCGTTGGGTTATTTTACTTCTGAGTGGCACTTTTATGCACACAATGAACTAAATGTCTAGGCCACAAGAGCCCCAAAGGCACGGAGGAGGGCTGATGAAAGGACAGAGAGAGGGCACAGATGGAAACTTACCATCAAGGCCATCCAGCGTGTTCTTTTACATGCGTAATATGTCTTTTCCTTTCTCAATACGTCTTTCTTTTTTCAGTGCCCCCTTTCTCACCGAGAACAGAGAGGGGTTATCAAAGAAATTATCCTCAAGAGCAGAGAGGGAGGATCAAAGAAATTTATCCTGAAATTAACCTCAGATCGTGAGCCTGACGCTCTCCCGTCACAGCCTTGCTCATAAAATTGTGCAAAATAAATGTGACAGAAAAGACCAGAATCATTGTTTAAATCAGGTTTTAAATTAAAACGTAGCTTTATAAGTATCTTTACAAGGCAAAGTGGAGTACTTGTTCCTGAGATGAAAAGAAATTAATATTATTATGGATTCACATCAAACTCAGCATCATAGAATGATCGATCCAAGAAAAAAGGTTCCAGGTAACCGAGACCTTTCCTGTTTAAATCGAAAATATTACGAAGACCTTTCTTAGCACTAATTGTATCACAATTATTGTATTTTAATCGTGATTGATGGTTAATTAAACATGTTATATATTCGTTAAAAGGTTGCACGGCTGATATTTCGTCAGGAACTTAACCCCCCTTATATGGTTTATTTTTCTGTTAAAATCATTTTCGATTTACACCGTTTCGATAATTAAATCGTAACTTCGTGGAATTCTGAAGATCGCTTCTACAATATTGATATACACTGAAATCGCAATTTATTATGCAGACCACAACCATCGACTACACACCGCACACATAAACAAGTCTGCCCTACTCTGCCACAATAATGCAGTCAGCTGAAAACCGTTGTGAGCTATTAATAGATCAGATGCTGTGTACAGCGTATCTGCGACTGTTATTACACGGCGACCTGAGATAGTTCGATCGTTGGCAGATAGTTGGTGTGAGGAGGATAGTGGTGCTCTATATTCACGGCTGCAGCATATCTGGGATTTCTTCATACAACCATCACACATGTGTACAAGGACTACATCAAAACCAGAAAAACTTGCAGCTGCTATGGAAAATTTATAACTGCGCATTTGATGTTCGGGATAAGTGCTACCTCTCCCATATCGCAACGTCGGAATGGAGAGCACAAGGATAATTTTGGCATTCAATGACAAGGAAGCTATGAAGGTTTGTGCAAAGACCATTCGACTTACCATTGACTGGGCTATGGTAACCGACTCCCACGTCGAATACCCTTGTTAACATCAGGTCATCAGGTTGTAAAGTCGCAGTGGGTAAAGGAACATCGCCAACGGACTGTCGAAGACTGGAAATGGATAGCTTGGTCTGAGAAATCGAGGTTCAATTGCAACATGTCAACGGGTGGTGATGTGTGTAGCTTAGACCACACAAGACCATGGACCCCAACTGTCATGTTGATTTTGTTTTTGTTTCGAAAAATGTGATTGCAGATAAAGATCTCAATGAAATAAATCAATATCTCGATTTTCAACAATATTCATTCAGTTATTTCATAAGTTATGGAAGTTTGAATATTTAACAACAGCAATCCTGAACATTGCTTATACAAAACTGAATAGTGAAAGAATTATTTATACAAAGTTCTAATATAAAAACTTATTTTATTAAACACTTTGATCCAATACTTATTATCAAGTTTAATTAACTTTTGAAGTCAATTTTTGTGGCTGGCATTGTTATCGCTAAATATTCAAACTTCCATAACTCATTAAATACTGAACGACTATTGCTGAAAATCGAGATATTGATATATTTGATCGAGACCTTTATTTGCAAACACATTTTTCAAAACAAAAAACTTATTTTAAAAGTTACAGAGCATTGACGTTAGCTTCCCATTGACTTAAAAAAGGGATTTTCCTTAAAATATGGAAACCAGTGAACATACAATATGGGAATGGTCTTGATTCTCTAAGTCTTACCTGTGATAAACTCTTTGTTGAATGAAATGGCTTAATTTCATAAACTTTCGAAACTTTCTCCAGTCAGCTTATCATAGTTTCAGTTTTGTTTTGCTTTTGAAGGTATTTACTTAATGAGGTGAAAATCTGTATCTCCCAGTACAGAAATCGCTTTACACCTCAAAACTCGGTGACATGATATCCTAATCCCTTCCTACATATCTTAGTTCACACAAAACCGAACCCTGATATTGTAGGGTTTTTTAGAGATTCGTCACTTTGACGAGTTAAATGAACGTGCCTCCTCCTTTCCTAAGCCACTCTCTTTTTGCCTAGGTTATGTCTGCCTCTCCCTGTGGCTACTCTTGGTGGCTCACAACCTTAACCCCTCCTGCTATATAAAGGGAGTCGAGCGACGAAGCAATAAAATCATTGGCCCTCATTTCCCCAAGCATCTGGAAAAAGTACACAACTAGGCCACGACTGACATCTATTGAACAACATTCCCATCCAGGACAGTGCTGAATAGCAGAAATATACTAAACAAATTTATGATTTGCATTTCCCACACATAATTACAGGTAATTCAAAAATCTTAAAAAGCTTTGGATGTCATCCGCAAGATACCAACGTATCAAATATAAAAATTAACTTTTTAAAAAGTTCTCAGTAACAAAAGATCCAAATGACTTTAAAATTCTCAAGACTAGGAGTTCAAAATCATATATTCGATG
Source organism: Ryuthela nishihirai (assembly GCA_038380435.1). Taxonomy (NCBI): domain Eukaryota; kingdom Metazoa; phylum Arthropoda; class Arachnida; order Araneae; family Heptathelidae; genus Ryuthela; species Ryuthela nishihirai. Next base: position 14,159,219 of record JAWZYU010000001.1, on the reverse strand, counting down.
TATTATGAAAAAAAGAAGAAGAGACAATGTAAATCAATGTTACCGTCACTAGAAATTATGAAATTAAGGAAATTATACATATTTAACTCAATGAAACATTTGCAGAAATCTTGGAACAAACAAAAAATTAGACATTTTGTAACAGATACCAGGTTGTCAGAAAATCTGTTAATAGAAGGGTTTATGGTTAAGAAAAATATTGTCACCAGATATTATATTTATTTAGCTGTAAAAATTTATAATCTGATCCCAAGTTGTATAAAACCTTTAGTATATAAAATTGATTTATCAAAGGAATTAAAAAAATGGATAACATTTGAGCTGAAGCTTGAAAATTTTCGATATGTTTAAATAAACTTCTATGTTTTTTACACCACGGTTGCTTGTAATGAACATAAAAATTCCCATACTGTAAGCAACGTCTGCAAAATAAAAGTTTTTAATCAAAAATATTACTACCCCACAAACGAGTTTACTCGCGTGGGTATATACTAAATTGTGATCATACAGAATGTATTGTACATTATATTGCTGTAAATATATTGTTAAAAGGAAATGTAAAAATATTACAATGATTCCTGTAAGCAAATTTGAAATGTAACAATGCACTACTGTACTCGAAAAATGTGAATAAATTGCATTGTGTTGTATTATATTTCGCAATCTACTTGTTAAAGACATAGACTTGGGGAAAAATTTACTACCAAAACTCTTTTTGAATCATTCCTCTCATAAAACATGGAAGAATTTAAATGAGCTAATTAACCCAAACAAAAAAGTCTCATATATTGATGAAATTAATTATGACGATAAAAAAACATTAAAGATATAAATGAAATAGTAAATATATTTTACGAAACTTCCAAAAAAAACTATTTTCGCAGATTCCACCAACTGTGGAGCAATATTCTAATTTTCTTGTTGATTCTTCTAATTTACATTCCATATGTTTTGTTCCTTTATCAGAAGACGAACCCTTAAACACTTTGAACTATTTAGAACCCAATAAAGAATCGGGCACGATGACTTTCATCCTGGAACTATTAAATATGTCATTGAAATACTTGCGAATCCTTTGGTAGCAATTTTCAACTCATGTATTTCATCGGGTAAATTTCCTAATCTGTTAAAGATTAGCAAAGCAATATGTATTCATAAATATGGAGATAAAACTAAAATTTCTAATTATAGGCCCATATCCATATTATCAGTTTTCAGCAAATGGTTTCAAAAACTAAGTACTCGCTTAATTGTTTTTATATAAATATATCTACATGATAATCAGTATGGTTTTCGCAATAATAAAATTACCGAAACAGCTATACTTTTTGTTCTCAACGTATTACATACAAATTTTGACTAGAGTTTAACAACTGTTGACATATTTTTTTTACTTATCCAAGGCTTTTGACACAATATCTCATACTGTTCTGCTAGACAAATTATATTACATTGGTGTAAGGGGTCCAATTCAAAACTTGTTGAAATGCTATCTTGCTAGTAGGAAACAACATGTTAAAATGAATAATATAAAATTCGAGCTTATTAATTAGTGAGCATGGCGTGCCACACGGTTCTGCTTTGGGTCCACTTCTATTTTTAATTTATGTTAATTACAGTTTTATTGCTAGCAGGAATTTTAGTCCCATACTATATGCAGATGACATACATACATATCACACATCAACAATTGAATATTCCTTCAAGGACAACTCTCGTTTCCCCGAAGACTCATTCAGGCACTTTTGACAGATTTCATTTCTATTTTGATATTATTTTCTTTCTATATACTTCCTTTAACCGTCCCGTGGTCGAGTGGTTAGCGCGCTTTGCTGTTGATCTAAGGGACCTGGGTTCGAGCCCCGGGTAAGGCAGTGATGTATGTGTTGTTTTTCTGCTGAGGTCCTGCCATCCTTACAGACCTTCTACTATGGCATACAAACTGACTGACTCCTGTCAGAATTCTGTGGCAAGCAGCTGTTTGAGGGGGTATTTATTTTTATAAGGAATTTAAACAGTCTATGTTCTTTAGAAAATTTATTAGTAGGTGATAGTATATGGGTTTAAGTGCTTTTTCTTTTGATTCAAGGATTGATTGAAAGTAAAATTGATTACTTCTATGTTTTCTGAGTTTTTGGAAGTATTTATTTCTTTCGTCTGTAAATTCTTTACATTGAAAAATTATGTGTTCTATTGTTTGTGGTTCATTACATTTTAGACAATTTGGTGAATTTATTTTATTCATTTTAAAGAGCATGGTTTTTGTTAATGCTAGGTTGGCTTTGATTCTTAATATTATACTAATTTCCTTTTTTTTCTGTAATCCATAATTGTTGAATTTATTAATTTCATGTGAAATTAAGTATCTGTGTGCGTGACTTACATGTGTGGAATACCAATTTTGAAGTGTACTCTTCATGTGTTTTTTATTAAGTTTTTATGCAGTAGAAAATGATATGGGGAATTCATAGAATGGTTCAGGTTTTTTGCATTTTTTGCTAAAGTGTCTGCAATGTCATTGTATTTTAGATTAATGTGTGAGGGTATCACTAATTTATTTTACTGCATTATTATCCTTACTATGCAATGGATATCGCGAATATTGAAATCAACAAATACCTCAACTGGTTTCAGTGTAACCTTTTGACACTCAATCACATGAAAAGTAAGGGAATAATTTTTCATTCGCATCTCAAATCTTTAAATATAAACCAAGACGTTTCTGTCCATAACCAACAGATAACCATTGTAAATGAAATTAAATTTCTTGGAGTGGTTTTGATAGATAATTTGAAATGGAGTTCGCATATACTCTGTGTCTGTAAAAATGTAACAAAATAAGTAAAAATATTGGAGTAATTAGTAAAATCAATCATGTCTTCCCAGTAATATTAAGCTACTATTCTTTCATACCTTAGTCATGTCACATGTAGGTTGGGTTGTTTTACCTCTGAGCGGCACTTTTTGCACACCATAGGCTAAATGGCCAGGTCACATGGACCCCGATGTCTCAGAGAAGGTTGGGGGAGGGGACCCACTGGAACAGCTGTTAGGAAACAGATGGTAGCCTCCCGTCAAGGCCATCCAGAGTGTTCTTTAACGTGCACAGGGTATGGCTCTCCCGCACACGGGGCCACGGCTTAACTTCCCATCCGACAGACGGCGGCCTTTCCAAGCCCATCGGTGTCCCCTACTGACCGTGGGCAGGGCGGGGAATTTTGCGGAGATAAATCTCAACGCTGACCCAGCTGGGAATCGAACCTGGGAACTACAGATTACGAGTCTGGCACCCTACCGACTGAACCACCCCCGCCCCTATGTCACAAGTAAACTATTGTTATCTAGTCTGGGGAAAGATGACTGTCGGTATTCGACTGTCGACTGAACTACTGTAGGATTTGGTTGGGTGGTTTTACCTCTGAGCGGCACTTTTTTGCACACAATAAGCTAAATGGCCAGGTCACAAGGACCCCGAAAGCTCAGAGAAAGTTGGGGGAGGAGACCCACTGGAACAGCTGTTGAAAGTCAGATGGTAGCCTTCCGTCAAGGCCATCCAGTGTGTTCTTTAACGTGCACAGGGTATAACTCTCCCGCAAACAGAGCCATGGCTTAACGTCCCATCCGTCGGACGGCGGCGTTTCCAAGCCCATCGGTGTCCCCTACTAACCGTGGACAGGGCGAGGAGTTTTGCGGACTATTGTAGGATTCGGTAGAATCATGTCGAATTATTATTTAATCTCAACAAAACGCGAATTTCAATAAACAAATTCTTTAATGTTACAGGATTCTCATATACGATTAGTGTAAAATCATAATTACCCAAATAATATTCTAACTGAACATAAATTTATTCATACAAAATATCCCTTATGTTTGACCGAATTCACCAAAATATTCACAAAGACATTTTAAATTTGTTAACTTTTCATCACAATTACGCTACACGTGGTATAAACAAACTAATTCCTACATAATAAAGGACATCTATGATACACAATAACATAAACTCGACAGAGTCCAAAATCTGGAATACCGTATCATCAGACCTGCAACTTATTACTAATAAAGTTAACTTTAAAAAGGAATTAAAATTTTTTTTAATGGAGCGTGTTTAAATTAAATTTCTTACATGGGATTTGGAAATATTAATTTCAATTTTCGCCATTTCAATACATGGAACATTACTGTTTAATTCTTTTCCATGACACACCATGGTTATTGAAGCCCATTGCAATTATGCCTGATATAGCTCTATCAAAGTGTATACTATGTAGAGAACAAAATATCTTGTATATATATAATAACATATATATATATAATTAGCATCTCTCACAAACACATTTGCATGCCACTTTCAAACAGGGGTCCTAGGCTGATCAGGCTTCTTCACAAACAGCCTTTTTCTGTGACTCGTGGTCAAATATACTAATTTTTTTAAACACTGCATTCTGTGTGGAATCTCACTAATTTTCTTATTTGTAATTCATCTGTAACGTTTCAAATGTATTTAACATTTTAAAAAACACATAATATTTTTGAAAATGTTTGAAATTCTTTCACTCTTTTGTTTCATACTACTACTACTCTGCAATGGCATTTGACCGAATAAATTATTTTTATTATATGCACAAAACAATAAATAAGAAAATAAAAGATGTTGGCTCTCTCGACACCATCTGTGGTAGAGTGACGCATTCGAGCCCGAAACCAACTACCAGTAACTCTCGGTGTGTTATGAATGGCTGTCCTCGAATCAGTGGCAGCGATATCATTCAAAAGTTTCCTACACTGGTAGAGTGCATGCCATGACGTGTTGCTACTGTTATGAGGGTGAAAGGTGAACCGACACGTTATTAGGTGGATGTGTAAAATAAATAGTTCTTTCAGTGTAAGATGATGTGAACTCGTACATTGTAATTAGCAAAGAGGAATATTTGGAGATATTTTCGTTAGCCTGGAATGTAACTTATCTTTACCAATACGTTTAATTTTTCCCCGACACGGATTTGCTCAACACGAGGTCTGCCAGGATCCTCACCTGCCTTAATCTGAACTCTTTATATTATATGTAGTATTATTTTTGTATTCTTACTATACGACACCTACGTTTGTTCTGTAAAAATATATATTTACTATAAATGCAAACCATGGAGGTCTGCAAGCCACTCCATGCGTTTATGGCTACTTTGGGTAAACATTTTTAATTCTATTTTCTCCAGGAGGAGTTTCTCCTCGAGACGAGAAGCCGTCGTCTTTTCCCAAAGGGCAAACACAAAACGCAAACTGACACAATTGACGAATTGCTAATTGATTTTTGATACAGCCCACCTTTATTTAATTGGCCTCCAATATAGCAAATCAGATTTTAATTATTTCCAATATAGCAAATCAGATTTTAATTATTTCCAATATAAGAACCAACTTTCATATGATCAACTGTATGTCGTAATGAATCAGTTCACAATTCATGGATCGCTCACTTCAAATCTTACTAGGTTAATTCGCAAAAGAACTTACGAATATCCTATCCGCAGGTGACAAGATTTTTGCGCGTAATAATCATCAGTTGTGTCTTAAAATAGAATTCATCTGAATAAAAAAATTACGTGTAATCTGTAAAAAGAGATGAGGCCAGAAATCGTCTCCTGCGCCTTGAATTTTCTCTCGAACAAAGAGAAGACTCCCCCTCCTCCTCCCTACCTTCACCCCTCCCCTCCCTCCTTCCTATCTCCTGACGAGTACTATTAACGAGAAGTCTTCCGAGTTTAAAAGAACCAGAATTTCGTTGATTAATGTGCAGCACTTAAGATGACGACAAACAGTGACCTATTACTCTTCCTTGATCCTTAAATTTCTAGTTTCAAACGAAGCATCGAGAAAATTTAATGACCAGACATGAAAGATTCTTCATTTGATGCCAAATGTCGTCTGAAAGCTTTCAATCGGTGGCTCTAATGGGATATTGGCTTACCATGTAATTACAAATTGAATGAAGTTGACTGATTCGATGTTCAAAGAGCTCTTTAAGATATTTTGCTCCTCCTTAGGCATTAAAGCATATTTCCATCAAGGAGGCTCGTTCTTTATTAAAAGTTCATGAATTGAGTCTATTCTCAGCTCGAGGTCTTTCTTTAACTTCGTATAAAAGCTTCTTAGCCCATTAATCCATCATCATATATCTGCCCCAACCGTAAATGAATAAATCCATAAAATTTAGTCTACAGAGAATCAGAAACAAAGCTCCGGGAGTTTTCCTAAATCGAGCTGAGCTGTTGTTTTATTTCTGAGACTCTTTTTTTTTTTTTGCACATAATGAGCCAAAGGGCCAAGTCACAAGGACCCAAGGGTTCTGAGAAGTTTGGGGAAGGGCACTCACTGTAAGAGGTCAGATGGAGTCTCCCGTCATGGCCATTCAGCATATTCTTTGACATGCACAAGGTCTTCAAAACACGGAGTCAGGGATTAACCTCCATCCAACAGACAGAGGCTTTCCAAACCTTGTCCCCTTTCTGACCGAAGGCAATGTGGGGGCTTAATCAGAGCAATATACTAGGCTCTGCATATGGTTTGTATTAAATCCATATTACACAATGCTTTTATGATGGAAATTTAATTATTATTCAGTGTATCATGGAAAACAATTAACAAGAAAACACCAAACTTAATTTTTACAAAATTATTATTTACATAATTATTAACATTGCAAAACTCTATTTAGTTACTTGCTTATTCACAATTGGTATAAATCTCTCTCATCAAATGCCCACACTTCTTTTATTACAACAAACATTCCCTCAACCTTCCTAGAATTGAAATCAATTTTAAAACATTCTGAAATAGCACATTATTTAAAAGAGGTATTAAAAATATTTAATTAGGGATGTCGCCAAATGCAATTCATCCATCAGTTGAAACGTTAATACTTATATAACAAAAGCATTTATGAAACTCTGAAAAATATATATAATACTATACATTTACGGATTTTTACAGTCATCCACAGTGCAAGGTGGTTAAAATTACGCTCCTTCGCTTCGAAGACCTGCAGACGAAAAACAGTTGAAAAACCACAGCTGAAATTTCTATTGGACAATAGTCAGGTTATGCAGATTGGAATGACGTAAAGAACAAAAATTTGTTCCAAAAAGTACCACTAGGTGGAACATGTCACTGTTGCGAACAACAACTTAAACGGTACCCATGTTAGATGTTAGTGTGCATCAAGCTGTCCAATGAGATGATTATCAATGCCAAAATGATGAAGTCGAATAAACTCTGTTCTCAACTTTGCTCGTAACATTGTCCTATGGGATGTTTACAACGTGCATTGTATAAGGCTGTCCTTTAGATCTTAAATGATTTGAATGTTGTCCCTACACACCAGTGGTTCTCAAAAGGTGTGCCGCGACTGAATGACATTGCAAACAAAGGGAAATTTGTAAACCATTTTTTTTGTTACTTTCTGCCATTGATTCTTTATTTTCGTTTTCCGTTTAATCAAAACCTTATCCTTATCAAATTTTAATGTTGAAACCAAAATTAATGCATCGCGTGCCCATAGCAGGTACGAGTTACCCATTAGCTTCTCAATACACGTCAGAACTTGAACTGAATAGGTCTGCATTTACAAACGACTCCACAGAAATGGCTATTATTGAAGGAAAATTGCGCATGCTCGAGTTTCCCGTGGTGTTGCCAACTTAAATGTTTAGTATTTCGCCAGTATTCACGGCGAGAAATAGTATGCCGTGAGCAAAATAAGTTTGGGTTGGGTTGGGTTGTTTTACCTCTGAGCGGCACTTTTTTGCACACCATGGGCTAAATGGCCAGGTCACATGGACCCCGAAGGCTCAGAGAAGGTTGGGGGAGGGGACCCACTGGAACAGCTGTTGGGAGACAGATGGTAGCCTCCCGTCAAGGCCATCCAGCGTGTTCTTTAACGTGCACAGGATATGGCTCTCCCGCACACGGGGCCACGGCTTAACGTCCCATCCGACGGACGGCGGCCTTTCCAAGCCCATCGGTGTCCCCTACTGACCGTGGGCAGGGCGGGGAATTTTGCGCAGATAAATCTCAACGCTGACCCACCTGGGACTCGAACCTGGGAACTACAGATTACGAGCCTGGCGCGCTACCGACTGAGCCACCCCCGCCCCAAAATAAGTTTGAAAATCACTGTTATATGTCATTGAAATAACCCACAACCAAAAATAGCATGTATTGAAATCGGATGAACAAGGTGGCCATGCATTTGGGAACAGAGGGAAAATTATGCGGCAATCGGCAAACGTGTCACTAGACAAGCAATATGCGGTAATGCTCCACTCTGCATGTGTCATTTGAAATTTATCATTGTTTTATAACTACTGTGTCTAAGCAGCCTATACCTTGAAGGTTGGGGATGACATGATAGGTTGAGTTATATGGTATCGTACGTCAGTCACAGTACACATTACAAGACGTGACCATTCCTGAAAGAAGAAGGATTCTATGATGGAAGAAAAAGGGATCTACATAGGACTACATAAAGTCTAAACGTCATCGTCGGTGTGTGCTTTACACCGACTTGCTTCACTCGCTACAGACTTTCTCGGTGAAGCATCGGCCTCATCCTGTTTTCTCCAAGATCCGCCAGCAACTCCATCGTCTGGCAGCCACAACCACCATTCCCTTCTGTTGAATATACGGTCACTCAATCTCCGGTCGGTTGGGATCAGGGGCAATGATTTGGCAGATGCTGCTGCGAAGTCAGATACGCCCCTGCCCGACTCTTTACTGCCGATTCCATATGTGGATTTCTGTCAGAATTTTTCCATTGAGATCTGAGTACAATAGCAGAGATCTTGTTGTGAACAGGTCAGTAACAAACTTTTCGAGATCATCCCGTGATCAAACAAACCGTGGCAGTCATGTTTTCGCAGGAATCGCAAGGAGGAAGTTGTACTTGCTCGACTCCTCTTAAGTCATTCGTTTCTTATACATTTGTTTCTTCTTCTGGTGGACGACGAACTAAGTGTGAGATTTATGACAGCATTTAAACCATCCGGCAGGAATAAACAAATGCGCGATGTAACTGACATAAATAGAGGATAAACTGGAACAATGCACTGTAGTTTAACAGGGTGGCAATTGGGGAAGTTAACTGGAGATGCATTCGCTCGTGCAAGAGAGTTCAGTAAGGTGTATGATGGTTTGATTTGGTTGCTTGGAATTTTATGGCACAACGGCAACCAAGACCATATTGTGCCAAACACAGCATATATTAATCGACTGTATTGCTTTTAATCCAATAAAATAATGTAATAATTTAATTATCGAAACGACATATTTTAATCGAATGTATTGCTTTTAATTTGAGAGACATTATTTTTTGACTTCCCCAATTGCCATCCTATTAAACTACAGTGCATCGCTCCAATTATCCTCTATTTTATGTCAGTTATATCGCGCATTTGTTTCTTCCTTCCACATTTCATCTGCACTATATTGCCATGTCATTCTATCGTTCTCGTATTTTTCGCTTTATTCATTTGTCAACTGTGCTTAACTTTTGAATACCGGTGTAAGGTTCTGTCATTCTCAACTAGGCCAGTGCTGAAACCTTCAATCTATCTCTGGAAAAACCTTCTACAGAACACATATGGATACTTTGACATTCAAGATTTGAGATAGAAGACTTTCAGATTGTTCTCAGGGAAATTGTAAAGACTAAGACCAGACAAGAAAAGGTTCAAGATTGGCTTGAGCTGGATGAATGAGACTGGATTTCAGCAGCTGATAGTGAAAGAAGTTGCTGCCGATGTTGTTAAGGCTTCTGCTACGGTAGAGTAATGAAAAACTAGGTGAAACTGATAAACCAGAACAATTTATACGTATAATTAAGAAGAAATTTCTCAGCATTGCAAGAGATCACATTGATGCAGTGATCACTTATGTGGGCTCTTCATCAAATCTTATGTTGCAGGCCTATTACGAACTCTTAAGAACTGTAAGGGAGATCATAATTCAAGAACAGCTGAAGAGGTCTATTCAGACAAAGTTTGACATTTTATTCAAGCCTGCATTACTATACTTAACAACAATTTCTACTTCTGGTTCAAGCTCAGGTAGTTTTTCAAATTTAAGTGTCATTATTCCTGAAGGCTTTCGTATCTTTCTGAGACATCTGTTGATGAACAAACGTGCTGCGTTTATTCTTATTCTTTAAATAAAGATTCAAAAGTCCAGTATCTGATATATTTATATTTATTTTTTGATAAAGACCTAAATTTAAGTGTTTGTTTGAGAGAGAAACTTAATATTATAAATGGAGAAAGTGATTCTGCATTTACATACATATTTAATACATATTTAATTATAAGATTAATACTATATCGTAAAATTAATATTATATCATTAAATTTTCCATTTATTTTCCTTCTAGGAATTTTGTCATTTACTGCGATCTTTTGCTTCGCCAATACGGATTATTTATTAATCCGTACCTGCTTCCCCCAATTCATCTAGATTAATGAACGTTCACTGTATATTATTCTAAGCACAGTTACTCGAAAACTACTCAATGAAAATTTATTCAGGTGTTTTAAAATTTGGAGGAAATTTCTCTTGTACAACAATATTTTATTTAGATTTCCTCCCTCCCCAATGTATTATGAAAGTTAAGCCCGTGTAATTCTATTAAATTGAGCAATTACTAATGCCAAATTGATTTGAGACCTTCCTTGCACCACTCGTACCTAAAATGATATTTTAATATTTTTAATTTAAGAAACCGTTATGTCATTGTCATTTTTTAATTCAATTGCAAACTGAAATAAAAATTAATTTCACACATAATTTGAAGTGATATAAACAATCGTGATAAATATGGCGTTATCAAGATCTGATTCCCATCAGCTTGGAATATTTGAATGTCATTTTCTCTCATTTTAAGTATCCTGTGGGCAGCTTTCGATATTTTTAAGTTGCTCGGGCACCCATGCTCTGATATAAACTCTACATATTAAAACCAAATAAAAAAAATATGGATTTCTCTATGATAAATAATTTATGCTTCAAAATTCCTAGAAGTTTGAAATTCGTTACGTAAAAAAAAATCTGAAAGCCATTCAGAGTGGTTCCATCACAAAACAAGTTTTTATTGATTTTCTCTTAGTTCGCTTCCAGCAAGATATGCCACTGATTTGTATAAGCTTACATTCCAAAGTTTGGTCACTCGTCTATGCATTACTTCCATATATTTTTTTTTACAACTGAAATTTTTTGAAATTTTTAATTTGCTTACAATTGAAATTCGATGAAAACGTTCTTTAACATGAAACTCAAAGTTAGATGAAAATTTACCTTGAGCAGAGAGGGATACGACCACGAGCATTCATTGAATTTCAATTGAATCAACATCAGAGCTTTATTTATATGCATAATTGCTAGTATATTCGGAATATACTTTGCCCATCTATCTTCACAATGGAAGTCCTGCTTTCATGTGATTCTGTATTATTTGCGGATGACTATTACATGTGATTACTAAAGGAAATCTTGATCGGCGGCTGCAACTCAGTAGTTTTAGAGCACCTGAAATTATATCAGGAGTTGTGGGTTTCGTATCTTACCTTATCCAAGAAAATTTATCCTCTAACTTTAATGTTCAAGATGTACTCATCGAATTTCGCTTAAATCAGCATCAGATCATTATTTATATGTTTACTCTACTCACATAATTGGAAATCTGTAAAAAGATTTAAAGCATTAAATTTCCATTTAGAATACATTTTAAGTTTTGTTTATTGGAAAGAAATGTTTTGCAACTCATAGATCTCCGAAACAATCAGCTCATTTATAAATCTTGCCATGCGTTTGCAAGTAATTTTAACAACAGCAAAGAAAACTCAACAGTGCTCTTTGAGAAAAATTGATTTAAACTTTTTTGGTACAGAATGTTTAGAGCATTATTTTCATTTACTCCTGTGGTGGCAAAACTTTGCGAAGTTTTCGGGAATTCCCAATTTTAAGGATTGTGCTCCGAAACTCCAATACTTCGGCAAATAGTAACTAATAAGTGTGTAAGCATTAGAATGGAAAAATGAGCGCAGAAAATCACATGATTGAAAGCCGCAAAAGATGCAGAATCACAGAAATATCGCACCCCAAAATGTGTCCACTTTTCATTCTAAATTATTGTTTTCAATGAAGGCGATTCGTTGTACGTTATTTAATATTTGGACTTTACATATAAATGAATTCAAGTATCAGAAAACATACCTACCTTCATTATATATTACTTTATTAAATTATATATTATGTTATTTAATTTTGGACTTTATATAACGAATTCAAATATCAGAAAACGTACCTTGTTTGTTTTACCATGTATCCCGAATTTTGACTTCGAAAATATGGTCACACGTATTACCAACTATGCCATGGCTGCAAACGCTTTCGAGAAGTTTACAAGAAAGTGAGCCAATGGGAGCAGATGACAGCCATTTTTAAACATGGTGGCTGTACTCAACTCAGATTGATGTAATTTATTATTCCAAACATTTCTTCAAAGTTTCAAGTCACTATTCCACACATTTCAACCAAATATCACTTATGAAAAACATTTCTTCGGCTAAAACTTTTCTAACATTATCGGACTAAATAAGCTTTCAAGAAGCAAAAGTAAAAAACTTACGAATATCTTGATACTGCAGACGACATATTTTGCTAATAAGTTCCGTAAAACGACAGAATTCTATAAGCATTTAAAACTTTTTCTAAAACTAACACGACAGAATTAAATAAGCATTTTAAACTTTTGCTAAAAAGTTTTGGTTTTATTGAATGTAACATACACTGAACTGGCTTTGCATTAACAACACCTACCTAATACTTCTTTGGGCTACTTTTGTCCGTAGTACAAAATAACTAATTATCAGGAAGTAAATCAAGAAACGATATGAATATTTGTTACGAAACATTTAAGATAGTTTATATTGATATTTTGAATCAATTGTGAGCTTAATGCCCAACCAGCTAGATATATGTTCTGGACATGGGAAAAATATGCACATGCCCTCTATTTTTTTAAATAATGATATAACATAAATTACTAATCAATCAAGAAAATAAAAAAATTAGTTTTTCTGTATTTAAATTAAACACCTTTTTTTAAATTTAATGTAATAAAAGAAAAATATCATCTCTATCTTGGACTTTTTCTTAAAAGAATCCGAACTCGTGCATGATATTTGCAGAAGCAACTCTGTATCTTCTGTATTTGAAGGAATTCATTATACAAATCCCCTGAGAAAATATTGCAGAATTTTCATGTTACATCAAACAGCATCTAACCTCGAAGCTATATAATTTCCAAAATATGTATTTAATGGAAAAATGTGATTGAAGATAAATTTAAAGATCATAATATTCAAATCTCTTTATATATCGATTTTCAACAATATTCCTTCAGTATTTAAAGAGTTATGGAAGCTGGAATATTTAGCAATAAATTATTTTGTTTAAAAATATAATTATTCATAATTGTATAATATTAAAATAATCCTAATGTAAACTCCTAACATATATATTTTAGCAAATGGTTTGAAACAACACTTATTATTTGAGATTTGATTTCTAGAGTAAATTCTTATGACCCAATACTGTTGTGAAATATACTAGCTTTCGTGAATGTTGAACGAATATTGTTGAAAACCGAGATTTAAATAGATTTTATTATGATTTTTATCTTCAGTCATATTTTTTCAGTTAAATGCGTATTTTTAGATATTGCAGAGATTAGAAGTTACTTTCCCATTAATATAACATGGAAATTCTCTCATATTTTGATAGGGCAGTACAGATAGTAGAAAACGAATGTCCAGCTTACGGACTGGCGAGACCATTTATCCTGCTGAGTGATATTTTAGCAGTATCAACAGAATACGGTCTAAAGTTTGTTAACCAAATATTCGGAATAAAAAAAATATTAGAACTCAATTTCGGAAAATCTAAGTAACGGTTACTGTGTCAGTCTAGGAGCAATAGTTTTCGTGGCTACGCATATGTTAATAATTTAATTATGCTTCAAATTTATTTTTTCTACATGGTTTTATTGAATGTAACATACACTGCATTGGCTTTGCATCAACAACAGCTACCTAATACTTCGTATATATTCTGTTATAGCCTATATGAGCTAATGTCTGGAGCATTTATCCATACGGATATTGGTCTTGCCATTACAACATTGCACTGAGTGATTAGCTAGGTCCCTGCGCTGTATCACTGCTATGTTACGAAACGGACACATGTCACTCGCCACCTTCTTCGACCACATCTGGCTGTTCCACATGCATCCTTTGGCTGGTTGTTCGACCACACTGAGCCAGTAACAATAGACTCGTGACACCACAGAATGGGAGCACTTCACCATGATGGCTGTTGTTCAGATAGTGTCACCTGAACGTCGTGCCTTCAGATGTCATACTACATTGGATGTTGGAAAGATCATGACACCGACCCTTTCTTCCTGGGAGTAATGCGAAAACAAATTGTTATTTGTGCGGTCTAAAATGCGTTTCTGACCTTGAGTCGCAAAGCCAACTTAGTGTATATGTTTGGTTAGTAATATATAAGGTTCAATAAAATTTTCTTCGTACCTTTTTTAATTTTCACTTAAAAAAATTGTAATTTGTGGTGGAGCGATTGGAGAGACTAAAATATTTCCTGCTGCAGGTTATACCTGCCTTGGTTATTTTGAAGATTCCTTTCTTTAAATGTAGCTCTTCTGCGCTTTCCTGTCGTAATGTTTAATAGTTGAAATACTTTCATTGCATAATTTCTTATCACCTCCAAATAATAAATTGATAAAACAGCACATCTATCTAGTTTCAACACTAGTAATCAACCACTTAAACTTATCGTACCATCAATTCTGAAATGTTGGGTTTTGTGTACTTTTGCTTAGCACCAATGAAGAGAAAAGAATATGTCTAGTTTCTAAATAACGTTTCATTTCATAGGATGTGTCGAAAACGCCACTTCATCAAAACAAACGGAATCGCTCGTTGTGTAGTTCAATCGCAAACGTCCGTTCTTTACTATTGTCAACAAACCGCTTTTTACTTGTCACTAGAACAAGAAGCTGCTGCGAACGCGCATACGACTACTCACTGATTACTTTCAGAACATCGGCCTTTTCTGCAAAGTCTAATGTCTTTGATTTTGTCTCTACATTTTTCCCTATCTTATTTTCTACAGACCTATGTGAATAGCAGAAATGTAGTATTTTCTGCTTCTGCTATCTCACCCTTCTGTTGTGATTGGTGTAGGGAGCCCCTCATTGGAGACTCATTTCACCATGTTCTTCCAACACCTTGAACCTTGATCAAGAAACTGCAATCGATATGTTAATAACTTGGCGATAAATACATTTCAACTAATACATTAATCAGAAACCAAATCATATCGCAAGCCAGAAAAATGTTTGAATTCCCCGTATGTTAAATGAATTTCCTACGTATTAGAACCAAATGCAGTATTAATTTTTTTTTTGTTCAACACTCATCTTCATTCCATCCAGCATGATGTTAACTTGGGTAGCAATTCGATTTCACCTTCTGACAAAGACCACGGATGAAATACTGCGTACAGTGGACAGAGCTAGACATAAGAGAAAGAATCAATCTAAGACCGAAATATCCAGGGATACAAATGCACCATGAAATGTCATTTCAAGATTTAAAAACGATTTCAAAAAACAAGAGAGGTGTGTAATAATCAGGACAAGATCGTGCGAGGACCACCACTAAATGCCTGTAAACAACGAGACAACATCAGAAACCGTTCATCGGCCATAAATATATTTTCAAATCATACTCTGTACGAATACTTGTCTTCAAAAAAAACATCTCGTTTAACGTGGTACACACATCATCTTTGAATCCCAGTCCAGTGGGAAAATATGATCCTGGCACATGATTCGATATTCAGTTTGAACAGAAAATTCTCGAATTCGTTTGGAGAGGATAAAGACCTCGCCACAACCGTTGTAACATCAGAGAAAGAGTGATGGTAATGTTATGGTCTGGCATCATGATGACGGCATACAGAGCTTCGCATCTTTCACGGAGGCACTGCGACTCTTCAAAGATACAGAGACCAGATTTTTGTTCCCTATGTGAGGCTTTTCAGTTATGCACCTTGCTCTGATTTAATCTTTATGATATTATCCATCCTCGTAGGGTTATTTGTTGTCGACGATTTCCTTGAAAATAAAGATATTCATAGGATGGAGAGAACAACCAGTTCTTCGTATCAGAATCCATTGAACATGTGTTGGAAGAACATCCTAGTAAGGAAAATGGTCATCGTGATCGTCAGTGTTGGTGAGACATATGCATTATCACTAATGGCACTCAAAAATTTAGGTAAACCAGCACTGCTGTTTACATGTTTATTACCGTATCTTATAACATGGACCAGCTACAATGCAGTTCGAATCTAACAGGCTCGCTCTGGAACCTTCATAGGTCGATCTCTTTCTCTACGACCTACCGAGGACTCTCTTTCCCACACTGTCAACCAGTCAAAAAACACATCGCATGGATTCACCTCTTGCTGCAATAACGCTATGCGTGGTCCCATGGCGCAAGCTGACTTTAACCTCAGAGAGGAATGCGCGAGAAGTTGGCCACCATCCGTTCTCAGATCTCCATAAAGCTGTCATCTCTCCCCTTGTGGACATTACTAAAACATAAGTATTTGCTGTGGCAGCTGGAAAGGAGATCACCCAAGAATATGGAGTCTATAAAATGAGGGGGGGGGCTCAAGTTGGAAGCGTTTGAGCATATCTTCTCTTGTGAAAGAGTGTGCCTTAGTGCCACGAAACCTTATCAACAGAGAGAATACTTTGAATCAGTTGGAAGGATATCAAGAATGATCATAACTTTCATTAACATTTTCTTTCCCTTAATTCCATCTTCTCCAATATGGGAATTCATGCTCTCTAATACGTAGCATTCATACATATTACGCTATCCGCCATTATCCCACTTGCTGTTACTAAGTTATACCATAATATCATTCCATAAAACATTTAATTAAATTTGATGAAAACCATTTTGATTTAGGTACACTTTTGTTCATTATCCTTTAATATTCAACACCAATGTATATCCAAATATTATTATGGAAGTCCTTACGAATTCAGAGTTAACAACATACTTTCACGGTCATGTTTCATAGCGATATGTGCAACATCATTTCTGATGTAAAACACACCCATTTGATGATATGTTGAAGCTTTATATCTGATGAACATTTCTTTTCTTGTGCTGAGATTTCTAATTATATGAAACAGTATAAAAACTCTATTACATTATGTGAATATCTCTCTAGCTTTTCAGACCCTATGGTGCATGAGTTTGGCCCACAGTTCTTATGGTCTCAATGATTTTGACCGGCATTCCTTACAGTCCCGATGAACTTGGGCAGCGCATTTCTCTGAATTTAATGCTTCAAGTATGAAAGCAATCCGATCATATTTTTGGATTTTTGCATCGGATGTTTCCTATGACATTTGAAAAACTTTTAACACTTACACAATATTTTTTTCTTATTTTACGGAATTTTTCGTAAACCTTTGCATAATTAGAGCTTTAGTCACAGAATCCTGTCACATAATCCGGTTGTCAGGGGTTTCAGCGTAACAGTGATTCTGAATCTTTTATGCTTTCACGTACACCCTAGAAATGTGTATGTACTTGGCGTACCCCACGTATAGATAGATAAAACTATAATAATATTATAACAATGGCTATTTTTGCTTTGCTACTAGATATAACGACTTTTGAGCTTTCACGGCGTACCCTCCCAAACTTTTACCGCGTTGAGAACCCCTATTATAGAAGAATAACAATATCAATATATTGTTATGAATTTTAAATAGCAAATTGAGCGTGAGTTTAAAAGAATGCATAGCAACAAAATTATAAATGAACAAATTTATTACAAGGTATAAAACGATATATGTCAAACAAATTCAATTAAACAAATCCTTGTCTTCATCAGAATGAAGCTAAACCGTAAAAAGAGTGTAAACGAAAGTTTCTTTGATGAAATACTTATCACTTTCCATGGTTCAACTTACCAACTCTTTCTATACTCTATATTGCTATTAAACTCTATTTGTTTTTCCTGTTGGCTTCTTTTCACCAATGGAAAAAGAGCTTCGTCTTATACATAAAGATCACCATGCATCAGACGATGAACTCTTCCAATGAATAAATTAAAACCAGCCAGCCGCTTGCTCGACTAATGTATTGCCTCTTCGATTTGATTGGCAAGTCTGTTGAATAAACTTCACTTAGACTAACCAATACTAACTCACTAAAAAGAACTCAAATGTACGCAACCGAAAACTTTGCAATATTTCTTTAACACCGTTAATAATTGAAGTTTTTCCCTTCCAATAGACTAGTGATGTAATTTCTCACCCTGAGGCACAATACGAGCATCAAAATGACACATCACATCCTCGTTTCTATTGTTACACGTTCATCTATCGTAACAATATCATCAAACTGATAATCCATTGGACTGTGGAGAAGGATGGATGTACATCCATCCCTCGATTTCCCAGGTACTTGATTTATGCAGTCAAGAAAATGCAACCAGTTTCGTTTTGCATGATAGCACTCTCGGTTTTACATACTATGGATTTAGATTTTTTTAATATTTATATAGATGTAATATAAAAATATATTACGAATTAGAAGTGGTGTAGAATCAATGTTGACCATCAGACTAAGTCTTCTCAAAATTTAATCAATGTCTTCATTTAAAAATATTTATTTTTAAGAATAACAGAAAATTGTAAATTTCTATGTTAAAAAATCGTCATCTGTAACAAATTATATTTATAGTCTTCCACTTAATAATAAATAGAAATTTATAGACTATTGTATTGAGGTTCCCTTAGGGACCTGTACATGAAGGACCTGTACCCGAAACTGTACCGGAACACATAGTACCGGAAAATGTTAAGGACCTGTACCGGAAAATCTATTCCTTAAGGCAAAAGGGAACGAAGTTAGGCTGACATGTTTCTCAATTTGAGACATGGTTCCGGAATAGAAGGGCCTAAAGGTGCGATGAAAATCCGATAAGGATAAAAGAAGCCGTAATCTATGCAAAAATTCAATTACAACGTATGCAAATTGTAGCATGTGGAGCAAAGCCAAGGGGTTAAAAAAGCACTACCAGCCACAAGGCACGCACAATGAACGAATTTGCATATCCTTACTATTCAGCAGAGGCCTTATCTGCTGAATCTGGTTGGTTGAATCTTGCGCATGTAGATAAAAATAACTGCATAAAGATATGACACTTTCATAGGGCTGGATGGTAGCAGTGGACTAGTGGTATTATCAGCGCCACTAAGGCCGCGAGGGAGGAAACTAACATAATCGTTAATAAGCATGCTCATCATGGGCTGTTCCGCTTCAGATTACATAATTAGCCGCATCGAATAGTTGTAAATATTTAGACGCTCCAAGGGAAAGAAAGACAAGAAAAGATAGTTGACGAAAAAAAGCATTTAGTTACAATGAATATCAAACCAGGGACATTTTCCTTGCAAGCCGAAAGATTATTAATAGGAGTGTTAAAATCGAATTCTAATATTTTATTATATAACAAATGCTCAATGCAAATATTCATATAATATTCTCATATTTTATTTGATAATATTATGCATGTAAACTTAAAAGCTTTAAAAATAACTAATTGATAGCATCATTTTGTTTCTCGCTACTTCAATGCTTCATGGCAACTAACACGATAAGTTTACTGCCACTATGAGGAAGTTCGCCACATGAAATGAATCCGTTCAATGTTAATATATGAAGTACATCGCTATTAGTAACAGGACTATAAGTGTCGCCATCCTCCTTTAATCTAACACGACAAGTATATTTTTAAAATTAAACCTCGAAGATTATCTTGGCTTACGAAAATAAAAATCAAAAAGTTGCGAATGAACGAGCGAGTAGCATCGTCGACAGTCAGTAGACGAAGTGAATACTTCTCCCTCGTACAGATAGGGGCAGCACCTCCGCTAGTCGTTAGTGTCGTATCTCTTGTGGGGCGGGGGTGGCTCAGTCGGTAGCGCGCCAGGCTCGTAATCTGTAATTCCCAGGTTCGAGTCCCAGCTGGGTCAGCGTTGAGATTTATCTCCGCAAAATTCCCCGCCCTGCCCACGGTCAGTAGGGGACACCGCTGGGCTTGGAAAGGCCGCCGTCCGTCGGATGGGACGTTAAGCCGTGGCCCCGTGTGCGTGAGAGCCATAAATGTTAACGTCTTGGCACGTTAACATTTAAGCATTTTAGCATTTTGTAAGCATTTAAGCATTTTGTTAGCGTCTTGGCACGTTAACATTAACATTTTATTGCCAATTAACGTCCTGTGCACGTTAAAGAACACGCTGGATGGCCTTGACGGGAGGCTACCATCTGTCTCCCAACAGCTGTTCCAGTGGGTCCCCTACCCCCAACCTTCTCTGAGCCTTCGGGGTCCATGTGACCTGGCCATTTAGCCCATGGTGTGCAAAAAAGTGCCGCTCAGAGGTAAAACAACCCAACCCAATCGTATCTCTATACAATTATATTTATCTATAGTTGTGCGTACCTCGTGGTTGCGTAGTGCTGTTTTAACGCGTTTGCTTTGCTCTACATGCTGCAATTTGCATACTTGTATTTATCTGTATTAAAGTCACTGCACCTTTCGGCCCTATTTATCTCCGGAGCCATGGCTCAAATGATTAAACATGTCAGAGTAATTTTGTGTCTTTCTACATTGCGAAATTGGTTTTCGGGTCCGTGTGCGGGCATAGGTAACAGTAATCGAATGTGGGGACAATGTAGAGGCCAAATGTAGTAGATTCATATATTTTTTATTTAAATGTAAATGTTAATTAATAAAGGTGAATTATTACATATCTGAATTAGTATATGCAAAACATGTTCTTAATATTCATTATTGCTCTTTTTAGTACAAATTCCTGAAATTCAATTGGTGTAGAAAGCATAAGCTCTATATCACTCTTGAGTGAATTTCCCTTTACATTCTAAAATATTTACCGAGAAAAATAAAATTACTCTTACACCTAAAAAATTATTATGATATACATATATGCTTTCAATGCACGTTTTATTAGTAATAAGATTTTTTTTAAAACATATACACCTATTTTTCCGTACGTTGTTGGTCTCAATTTATACGATTTCCCAGAACCTATCTACACTGCAAATCGAGAAATTCTTGCATTTAAAAGACCTCTGAGTGGCACTTTCTTGCACACCATGGGTTAAATGGCCAGGTCACATGGACCCCGAAGGCTCAGAGAAGGTTAGGGGAGTGGACCCACTGGAACAGCTGTTGGGAGACAGATGGTAGCCTCCCGTCAAGGCCATCCAGCGTGTTCTTTAACGTGCACAGGGTATGACTCTCCCACACATGGGACCACGTCTTTAACGTCCCATCCGACGGACGGCGGCCTTTCCAAGCCCATCGGTGTCCCCTACTGACCGTGGGCAAGGCAGGGAATTTTGCGGATAAATCTCAACGCTGACCCAGCTGGGAATCGAACCTGAGAACTACAGATTACGAGCCTGGCGCGCTACCGACTGAGCCCCCCCCCCCCCCACTTATTTTTAAGTGAGTTTCTGTCATCAGGTGAAATGCGTGATATCTTTTAGAGAACTTTATAAAAGTACTTGAAACTGGCAATGTGAACACCAAAGTTGTACTATCAACTAATAAAACATTCAAGAACATGCAGTGTATACAAATATGGTTGTACAGGGTGAATCTGAAAAAGTGGACAAAACTTTACGGGGTGGTAGAACGCAGCTATACGAGCAATATTCGTCATAGAATGTATGGTCGGAACGCAAGCGGTGAGAAATTAAAAGGTAGTTTTCCACTGTCACATTTAAAGAATGAACACAAGAAGGAGAGGAGATACTTCAGAAAACATTTTATTAACAGGAATGTAATTGAGGTACATGCTCAAAGAAATTGCTGAAAAGAGCTGCCGCCAGCTGTAATAGTTAGTATAACCAGCCATCCTCTCGGCAATCTACGGTAGAAATGCCGTTGGGTGCGAGGACCGACCATTTTATACCATTTCCAACGCCACCTAGCGGCTCGCCGTTTGCGTTCCGACCATACATTCTATGACGAATATTGCTCGTATAGCTGCGTTCTACCACCCCGTAAAGTTTTGCCCACTTTTTCAGATTCACCCTGTATATACTGAAACCACGTGTTAACATAAAACAATTGCTCATAACAGCCTGCGCATTGTATCACGAGGTACTCTACATGCTGTTAAGACTACGTCAGAACCGGACTGGATAAGACAGTTCAGCTTGAATTGTAAAATTAAATCAGTTTTTAATTTTAGTTTTGCGAGGATAGTAGGTTTGTGTTGCCCGTGCAAGAATTTATGATAAAAAGCCATCCTATTAGTTATTGTGTGAATCTAAATAAGAAGTTTGTTTAGATGTTGTCTAAGATGAAGCCTAGTTATATTGGTTATAGCTCTTAATCTGCAGTTCCAAGATTCGAGTCCTACCTTGGAAGCGTTGAGAATTATCTCCATAATACTCCTCACCATGTCCTCGATCAGAAAGAGGACACAAATAGATTTGTAAAGGCCTCCTTCCGTACGATAGGACGTTAAGCCGTGGCCCTGTGTGGAGAAGAGCTCACACCTTGTGCTCGTTAAAGAACACGTTGAATGTCCCTGCCAGGAGACTACTATCTATCTCCTAACAGCTTTCCAGTGGGTCTCCTTCCCCAATCATCTCTTATCTTCGGGGTCCTTGTCACCTGGCCATTTAGTCCATTTTGGGCAATAAAAGTTCCGCTCAGAGGTACAACAACCCGCCTGATGATAGTTATACGAAACCAATAGGAAAAACAAAGACAGCATAATCAGTTATATAATTACTTTGTATTAAGAATAGTTATTTTGCATGCTAAAGTATCGTAAGTTATTACATATTTCCAATTGAGATGAAGTTCTTTTATTGAGTGTTTCGTGGGATGCTGAACCCCAAATAAAATGTTTCGACTTTGTTAACCAGTTGCTTTGAGTGTCGAATAACATAAGTTTCAAATATCATTCTATTTAAATTTGTTGACAAGGGTCTTTTTGGTTAAATTTTATTGAAACAATCTTGAAAAATTCACTGAAATTCACTGAAAGGAAATTCAATTTTGTTTCATAAATAGAGCAAAGAAATAAGAAATGCATATTGGAATCTCTAAGATTTTTCTTTTTCTCGTTTCCTTGGTTACAACGTAAGAAGAGAAAGATGTTCATTGTCGACCTTAAATGGTGGACTTTCATTCTGATTGGATATCGGGATTATTTTCGTTGCTAGCTTTTTTAAACTCAACTTTAACTGAGAAATGTTCTAACTCTGAAATATCAAATTTTAGAAATGAGAACAATATTTAGACAAGCATTTCTGGAATAAATGAATATCTTATGGCCAATATTCAAGTCAACTATTATATAAAAATAAACTGTGACAAGTAATCAAATATTATCAGATAGTACTTATGTCCATCTGCATTCTGATATTGCATTTTGAAATTGTAAAATGTAATCCGAAATATGAATCTTCTAAAGAGGAAAACTGTTCAAAATTCCTATTCAAACGTTCATATAATGTTCTGCCGAACTGCCTTTCCAACATTTTACAGAGCATTCCTTGATCCCAAACTGCTGCTAGGAAACTATCATACAAATATGTAATAAGCTTCTTATTTCAGCTTTCTATATCTTCGACAAAAGTGCAGCTCCTCTAAATCATTTTTCTAACAATCTCCCTCTATTCTCTATGGCAACAGGGTCATGCAATCCCCGTCTATTCTTCATGTTAAGAAAAAGAATGAAAAGAAAAACAATGCATCGACAGACTTTAAAAATAGCCGACCCATTACTTGTATTTACCCCCAGAAGTCGAAAAGAGTGATCTGAGGATGAAGTCACCAAAAAAGGACAGGAAGAGATTGCATTCTCTATGGCAACAGGGTCATGTGAAATGTATGGGCTCTCGCATTATCATCCTCTCCGACGCCACCTTTTCTTTCGCAGCTTTGCTGGGGTTTTTTGTATGTATGTTAGCAGGAAGGGGGCGGGGGAAGGCAGTCGCACGCTCCCAACAGTTTTCCTTCGTCGCTTCGGATCGATTCGGTCCCACTCCACGACATTCTAAGTGTTAGCAATAAACTGCGATTCTGACTTAAAAGGCATCTCTCCTTAACTTATAGTTCTATGGAAGAAAGAGACGACAATACTATTATTTTTTATCTGTTTTCGGATGCTTATTTCAAATAATACGGCAATTTTATTGGATTAAGGTATTTCGAAAATCTAGAAGTGAATAAATCTGAACTTTTGCTTAATTTAATAGTAGTTCCACACTCTCCGTAGATTCTTAAAACTCCAGCAGCAACTTCTATTCTTCTATTTATCTCATGCAACTTGCAGAATCTGTTGCAAAGAAACAAGTCTTGAATTATCCTTGTTCTAGTACAGTTACAGTTTTATCTTTGCTCTGGTACATTTGCATTACTGAATTAT
Source organism: Ryuthela nishihirai (assembly GCA_038380435.1). Taxonomy (NCBI): domain Eukaryota; kingdom Metazoa; phylum Arthropoda; class Arachnida; order Araneae; family Heptathelidae; genus Ryuthela; species Ryuthela nishihirai. The sequence goes on along the minus strand of JAWZYU010000001.1, from coordinate 14,134,576 downwards.
CTTTGCTCCAGTACAGTTCAAGTCTTGAAATTTCCTTGCTGTGGTACATTTACAGTCTTGATCACCAGTATCTGTTATATAGCTTCAAAGATAATTGCACTGAGACACTTTGTTAAGAGTGCAACCGTTCAAAGCAACTGCAGCACCATCTATCTGCCTGAGCGCGTTAAGATTGATCTCCTCAACACTCTCCACCCTAACTATGTCAGTAAGACACATCTGTGGGCTTGGAAAGGCAGCTGTCCGTCGGATGGATTATTTAGCCGTGGCTCAGTGTTCTGGAGAACCATACCCTACGATCGTTAAAGAACAAGCTGGATGGCCTTATCGGGAGGCTACCATCTGTCTCCTAATAGCTGTCCAACAGATTTCCTTCCCCCAACCATCTCTGAGCCTTCGGGGTACTTGTGGTCTGGCCATTTAGCCCATTGTGTGCAAATATAGTAGCTCTCAGAGTTAATGCAACCCAACTAAAATTTGACTGCCCTAATTTTCATCGCTTTAGTTTTCTCTCTGTTTATCACGAAATCTACTACACTACCAGTCTCATCAACAGCCCTAATGAAAGCATTAATCTCATCAACATCATTTGCCAAAAGGGCCAAATCATCAGTATAATCTAAATTAGAAATTTCAAACTCTAAATCAGCGATTGCCGAACTGCAGTACACGAAATTTCTACCAATCGTAGTGAATTCAGTGCCAGCATTCATTCATACATGGATTTTCCCAAAGATAGCAAGATGATAAATGAAGGAAATAATCATTTTCCGTTACTACCTATTTTATCCATGTGCTTTGTTTCAAAATACTCCTATCATTACCAAAGCTATGTTTTATAAGTTCATATTTACCTAGTACTGATACGAAAGCAAAAATTCTAGATATTTGTTGACACACGAAAAGAAACAGTTTGGACACCAATACTATAAATAATTTAAGGCCAAATACTTTCCCTTGCATTGAAGGATCACAATCAGTAACCAAGCTAAGGCGAAAATGATTCTTTTTTTTTCTAATTATCATATTTTTCAATATATACATATATTCTCCGCAAATTTTCCAACCTATACATATATCCTCCGCAAATTTTCAAGAATAGTTTTGTTTAATTGCTGGAAAAATGGTATGGTTCTTTCCTGATAAATTCTGCCGTGCACATTACCACTCCACTTCCTTCTTAATTTTTTTCCTACATCTGGGCTTGAACTTACTTCAGAAACAAACTGACTTACAGCCTTGAATACCCTTTACTCTGTTATAATCTTCAACTGTCTTTGTTCTGCTACATTTCCAGCCTTGATTTATCCTTGCTCTGGTATATTTAAAGTCCTGAATTATCATTGCTCTGGTACAGTTACAGGCTTGAATTATCCTTCCTCACGTACAATTCCAGTCCTGAATTATCTTTGCTCTGGTACAGTTACAGGCTTGATTTATCCTTCCTTACGTACAATTCCAGTCCGAATTATCTTTGCTCTGGTACAGTTACAGGCTTGATTTATCCTTCCTTACGTATAATTCCAGTCCTGAATTATCTTTGCTCTGGTACAGTTACAGGCTTGATTTATCCTTCCTTACGTACAATTCCAGTCTTGAATTATCTTCGCTTTGGTACAGTTCCAGTCTTGAATTATACCTACTCTTCTACATTTACAGTCTTTAATTACCTTTCCTCTGGTAGAGTTCCAATCTTGAATTATCTTTGCTCTAATAAAATACTAGCCTTGAATTATCCTTGCTGTGACACACTTCCAGTCTTGAATTATACTTGCTCTGGTACAACTACACTGTTATTTTCCTAAGATACAGTTCCTGACTTGAATTATCATTGCTCTGATACAATATTGAATTATATTTGTTCTCGTATAGTTACAGTCTTGAATTACCCTTTCTCTGCTAAGTTCCAGTATTGAATTATCCTTCCTCTGGTACAGTTACAGTCTTGAATTATCTTTGCTCTGGTACAGTTTTAGTCTTAAATCAGAATGGCTCTCGTACATTTACAGTCTTGAATTATCGTTTTGCTCTGGTATAGTTATTATTCTAGAATTATCTTTGCTCTAGAACAGCTACAGTCTTGAATTATCCTTGCTCTGTTACAGTTCCAGACTTAAATTAGCTTTCCTCTGGTAAAGTTCCAGTCTTGAATTAGCTTTCCTCTGGTACAGTTCCAGTCTTGAATTATCATTTCTCAGGTGCAGCAACAATCTTATCTTTACTCTCGCATATTTACACTCTTGAATTATCTTTCCTCTGGTACAGTCAAGTCTTGAATTATTCTTGTTTTGCTACAGTTACAGTTTTATCTTTTCTCTGGTACAGTGGCATTCTAGAATTATCTTTGCTCTGGAACAGTTACAGTTTTTAATTATCCTTGCTCTGGTACAAACTTGAATTATCCTTGCTCTACCACATTTAAAGTCTTGAACTATCTTTGCTCTGATACAGTTCCAGTCTTGAAATACCTTTGCTCTGCTACATTTACAGTCTTGAATTATCTTTGCTGCGGTACAGTTACGTTCTTTAATCATCCTTGCCCTGGTACATATACTGTCTTTAATTATCTTTGCTCTGTACAACTCCAGTCTTGAGTTATCTTTGCTCAGGTACATTTCCAGTCTTGAATTATTTTTGCACTGGAACAGTTTCAGTCTTGAACTGTTATTGCTCTTTTACTGTTCTAGTCTTGAACTGTCTTTGTTCTGGTACAGTTCCAGTCTTGAATTATCCTTGCTCTGGTACATTTACAGTCTTGAATTATCTTTCCTCTGGTACAATTCCAATACTAAATTATCTTTTCTCTAACAAAATTCTATTTTTGAATTATCCTTGCTCTGATACAGTTACAGTCTTGAATTATTTTTGCTCTGATAAAGTTCCAGTCTTGAAATTCCCTTGCTCTGGTACAGCTACAGTCTAATCTTTGCTCTGATAGGGTTTCTGGCTTGAATTATCCTTGCTCAGGTACATTTACAGTCATTATTTATCCTTGCTTTCGTACAGTTCCAATATTGAATTATCCTTCATCTGATACAGATACAGTCTTGAATTATCTTCGCTTTGGTACAGTTCGAATCTTGAATTAACATGGCTCTGGTACATTTACATTCTTGAATTATCTTTTTGCTCTGGTACAGTTACATTCTTCAATTATCTTTGCTCTGGTACAGTTATAGTCTTGAATTATCCTTGCTCTGGTAAAATTACAGTCTTGAATTATTTTTCTCTGTTACAGTTACGGTCTTGAATTTTCCTTAATCTGGTACGTTTACAATTTTGAATTACCTTGGCTCTGGTACATTTTCAGTCTTGATTTATATTTGCTCTGGTACAGTTCCACTCTTGAATTGTCTTTGCTCTTTTACAGTTCCAGTCACGAATTATCCTTGCGCTGATACAGTTACAGTCCTGAATTAGCTTTTCTCTCGTACAGTTCCAATCTTGAATTATCTTGACTCTGTTACAGCTCCAATCTTGAATTATCCTTGCTCCGGTACCTTTACAGTCTTGAATAATCTTTTCTCTGGTACAGTTAGAGTCTTAAATGAAATTTGTGCTTATACATTTACAATCTTGAAAAATCTTTTCTCTGGTACAGTTAGAGTTTTAAATGAAATTTGCGCTTGTACATTTACAGTCTTCAATTATCTTTTCTCCGGTACAGTTCCTGTCTAGAATTACCTTTGCTCTGGTATATTTACAGTTTTCAATTATCCTTGTTTTGGTGCATTTAGAGTATTGAATTATCTTTGCTCTGTTACAGTTCCAGTCTTTAATTTTTTTGCTCACGCAGAGTTAGTCTTGAATTATCTTTCACTGGTAGAGACACAGTCTTGAATTATCTTTCACTGGTAGAGTTACAGTCTTGAATTATCTTTGCTCATTTACTCTTACAGCCTTGAATTATCCTTGCTCTGGTAGAGTTACAGTCTTGAATTTTCTTTTCTCTGATACAGTGCCAAACTTGAATGATCTTCTCTCTGGTACAAATCCAGTCTTGAATTATCCTTGCTCTGGTACAGTTCCAATCTTGGATGAACTTTGCACTGGTACAGCTCCAGTCTTGAATAATCTTTGCTCTAGTACATTTACAGTCTTGAATTATTTTTGATCTGATATAGTTCCTGTCTTGAATTATTTTTGCTTTGGTACAATTCCAATCTTCAATTATCCTTGCTTTGGTACTTTTACAGTCTTGAATACTCTTTGCTCTTTACAGGCTTAATTTATCTTTGCTCTGCTTATAATTCAAGTCTTGAACTATCATTGCTCTGCTATAGTTCCAGTCTTGAACTATCCTTGCTCTGTACATTTACAATCTTGAATTATCTTTCGCTCTGGTACATTTCCAGTCTTGAATTATCTTTCGCTCTAGTACATTTCCAATCTTGAATTATCCTTACGGTGAAACGAAAGTCTTTTATGTTCGATGATAGGAATGGTTTTCGAAATTTTAACAAACTTTAACATAAATAGGTTTGTATCTACATTAACGATACTGACAATTTTTGTTACATACGTGCAGTGGAGTAACTAGGGAGGAGGAGCAAGTGGAGCGGTTGCCCCGGGACCCCAATCCAGAAGGCAGCAAAATAATCTTTAATTTTCCCGTTTCCCGCCCTCAGTTCAGAGGGTGGAAAACATGATCCACTGCAGTCACCGGATTAAGGAGAGGACAATGATAGTCACTGCAATGCGTCAAATTATTTAGTTATGACATTTGTATTCATGGTAAGTTGACCTTAAAATCTCAAATCAAGAACGTAACATTATTTGATCAAGAGTTCTTACGAACTGTATTTGGAATGCAAAATCGATAAATAAACATGACAAAATATGGTATCTCTTATTTATTGTGCATTTTTTGTAATAAATCTCAGGAAATGATCGTCCATAAACGTCATTTCATATTGTTACGATTGAGAAAAAAACAAAAATGTCATTCTACTAAATATAGTGTTTTTCTTAACACATATATGTTAGCTTTCTTCCAAATCCCAAACTTCACTTTAACAGCAATATCAACCTTTAATTATTAATATTTACATAATTATTTAGCTTTGATTAGAGAGAAGTTTTCATAACGTAAATGGTAAAGATGTAGAAGATTTTCCACTTCAATTGGAAATCAATATCGAAGTACTATCCTGAAGAAATTCGCCGAAGCTGCTGATCCTTGCTTAAGTGTTCAACATAAACAAAAACGCAAAAGGCGCTCCAAAAATTAACTGCATTAATTACATTGAAAACTCCTACAAATCCTTCATCTGGGAAGAGAAAAAAAATCTATATATTACACGAAATCCATAATAGCAATGTATCCAACACGAAATCCGGGCAATGGATTCAAAATATATCTATTGCCTTAATACAGGGGTGGGCAAATAGCGGCCCGATGGCCAAATTCGGCCCGCTAAGAGTTTTTTGTGGCCCGCCAAGACAGTCAGAAAAATTCGCCTTGAACCGAGATTTCCTTCCCATGCGTGACCGAAGATTCGTCTCCTATTTTCCACTAGGACGGCCACGTCAATACGCATGCGCAGTGTAGATACGAAAACTATTGCCCACCCCTGCCTTAATATAATCATCAGTTATGAAACCCATGCCTCCTAGTGAAAAATTTTCTATATGTGAACCCTAGAAACATGAACTGTATAGACAATGAATTTCTAACGAACAGCATGATGCCGAAGTTTTTTGCACTGATGTTTTTTGTACTGTCCGCTTGGCCATCGAAAGACGACTCTTTACTGAATAATCCAAATATGAAGGCAATGCCATTGCATCATCGAAATATTTATTATTTTCCAACTATTATCATTGCACAGTCAATTCATATGATGGAATCAAAGGAAAATATAAAATATCTTCAGACACAACGACTCAGATAAATATTCATGACATTTTCATAATGACCTTTCAATTTTGGTAGTTGTTTATTTTGTTTCATCTCGTTTCCCTTTTTCTCTTCGTTTCTTTTGCAATCAACTAAAAATCTTTGGAAATCAGAACACACTTCTGCCCTTGCACATTAGGGTCGTTTCCAAAGGTCAAAATTAAAAACTATGATTTTGATTATCACACACATAACATACGAGTTGCGAAGTATCGGTAGTGTCGTAAACCTAATGCAGCCGTCTAACATTAGTTGTTTAGTCGTCATAGGTCATGAATATCAACTATCCTTCCTTCTCGAACTCGCCTTCCTCCTCGAGTTCTTTTCTTCTCCCCCAACTAAACACGAAATGCGCAAGAAAGTGTTGCAGAAGTGTTTAAAAGGAAATGGAAAAATCAGGCTGGAAAACTCTGCAATCAATAGCAAGGCGATGCCATGAACGGAAGCACTCGAATCTCGTCTGTTTACGGGTAAGCCTTTAAAGTGTCGCCACATGTTCGGAATAAAAACGAAGGCGTGATGGTCAGCAAGGCGAGGCTTTGGCCGCAATGATTAAGGCCGGCTTAGAAGCTCTCACTTGGCACTCGGATCGACTCTGCCGAAGTCACTTTCTTCGCCACATCAAACATCCCCTACTTTCGTAATAACAGAGGGTAATAAAAGGACCGCATTTGCAGTTGCAAGTGCTCTTCACTGGCCACACAAACCGTGCGTTACTTTGATGAGAAGGTTTCTTTGGGGTTTGGCGCTGCGTTAATCGGATGTCTTCCGTCGCTTTAAAAAAGGAGCTTTTGTTTTCACTCTGTCGTTTGTCCTTATATAGAAATTCAACCTGTTTTCTTTGTTTTAAGAGATAAAAGAGAAATTATGTTTTCGGTCGGATATTGTTAACAAAATATTACTGCTGTAAAGGTTTGAAAAACAGCTCGAGCTACAGTTTACCATTTCTGTCTTGTATCCGGCTACAATTCAAGGCACAAACCACTACAGTATTTAGGCCCCTGCAGTTTATTACGTCATATACGCAGGCCCGGATCTAGAACAAAATTGAGGGAAGGGACAAGAAACACCATCGAGCCGAAACCATGTATAAGGTGGCATTGGTGGAACCACAAGACACTGGATTTCCAATGCAATATATTCCCCCTCCATTTCACAGGTCCTTAAAATTTCTTCAAAAATGCAAGAAATATAAATTAGTTTAATATTCTTTTCCTCTATTACCCTTACTAAAATTATGAAAGAGGGAAGGGCATGCCCCCATGCCCTCCCCCCTAGATCCGGCCCTGCTTATACGGTATTCATATTTTTCAATATTAAAAAAAAATACCCCCTCGAGCAGCTGCTTCCTACAGAGGTCTGACAAGAGCCTGTCAGTTTATATGCGAAAGTAGAAGGTCTGAGAGGATGGCAAGCCCTCAGCAGAAAAACGACACGAACATCCATGCCTTACCCGGGGCTCGAACCCAGGTACCGTAGATCAGTAGCCAAGAGTGCTAACCATTTGAATTTCTACCATTGAAAAATGGTAAAATATCAAAAAATACCAAATTTTAGATTATCGTCATAACGATCTAGTTATGGTAGAAATTCGACATATAGATGCAAGGTGTAATAGTCGAGGGCAGGGCTCGATTTGTTCATCCCCAAGGTTAGGAAGTAAAAATTCAAGATTTTTTTTTCTTTTTGAAAACATTGTATGCAGTTTCAGTCATACCCTGAGCAGGTAAGGAAACACTTGATTGCCCTTGACAGGAATCTGCCATCTGTCTCTTAATAGCTGTTCAGTGGGTCTGCTATCAAACTTTGAACTCTTGGAGTCCTTGTCACTGACCATTTAGCCCATTTTGTGCACAAAAGAACTCAAAAATAAAAGATACAAGGCTGTTTGAAAAAGGGTATTTCATATTCGTTAGCAGCAGCTGGACTTCATAGTATAACTGGTATACTATGGAGCAGAAAAACTATAAAAACACAGTATACCTGGTATACTATGGACTACCAGTATACCTGGTCTGAAATGATGTTTAGGTAGGTGGTAGACGTCATAGTTTCCTGCAGATGACTGGCTTTCTCAGGGTTTACCAGCAGAGCATTGTCCAAAACACTACACTTCCTCCACCTGCTTGTTTTCATCCCACAGTGCATCCTGGTGTCAACACTTCCCCAAGTAAACGACGCACACGTACCTGGCCGTCCACATGGTGCAACAGGAAACGAGATTCATAGGACCAGACGACCTTCCTCCAATCATTCAAGGTCCAGTTTTGATGCTCGAGTGTCCATTGTAGGCGCTTTCGACGAAGAAACCGAGGTTAACATGGGCACACAAAGCGGCCTGTGGCTACGCATCCCCATTTTCAGCAGAGTTCGATGTACTGTGTGTTGTGACTCAAATGACTTTTAATGTGACACATTACTCCTGTCACCAGGATTCAAATTACGGGCGAGTTACGCCACAATATCCCTTCTGTTAGCCCGTATTCTCGTAGCATAGGGGATAGCCTTCGCTCACCTCTAGCATCGATGAGCCGTGGTCGGACCACACTTTGCAGGCGGTTCGTGGTTTTTCCCTCCTCGGACCACTTTTTGAAGGTACTAACCCCTGCTGACCGTGAGAAACCCACACACCTTGACGTAAACTCACTTATGTCCGCTGCCTTTCCTGAATAATAAGAATAACGCTGATTAACAGAGCTCAGTATCAGGTATTATTTATACCGTTTCATGACCTTCACACGCGCCTTCGTTTACCTGCAGTTGATTCTTTTTGCACAAAGACACGCTGGTCATAATGTTTTGGATCTTCGGTATATACGTTTGATCGACATTTTTCACTGAGTTATATTAGTATTATATGACTGACATCTCTCTTATTTAAATATTCTCCTGATTTATGCTTAAATTCAGTATAATCCGATTGTATAAGTTCCTGAACATTTTTGAAGCTAGACTAGAAAATTCCATTTTGAGAGATAGTTTTGTTAACTTTCGAACTAACATTCTCTGGATATTTTTATCTTATTTTTTTATTATTTAATTTATATATATATCATGTTTCATTTATTCATTCTTTATTTGTCATTTTAGTTTTCATTTATTCATTAATTAATTTATTTATTTATTGAGATTTTGTTTATGTGTTTTGGATGATATCTTAACATTTTTTTCTTTCTAGAAGTGAAGTTTACTCACTTCTTTAAGTCATATTCCCTCAAACCATAACAGAAGAAGTAGAATAATCTCTTTCAACCTTTGGAATCAAACTTCTCGAGAATTATGAGAAACAGTCGAGCGTTTTGTTTACCGAAAATTTCTTCAACTATGAAGATTTTCTCAACATGCATGTTCATGGATTGCCACATGCTTAATAGTGAGAAACTTTCCTTTAATTCCAGCCAGAGAATTTCTTTTAAAGCTGTATTTAAGAAGAATCCGATATTTCTTCAATAAGCACGGCGGGGCGGGGGTGACTCAGTCGGTAGCGCGCCAGGCTCGTAATCTGTAGTTCCCAAGTTCGAGTTCCAGCTGGGTCAGCGTTGAGATTTATCTCCGCAAAATTCCCCGCCCTGCCCACGGTCAGTAGGGGACACCGATGGGCTTTGAAAGGCCGCCGTCCGTCGGATGGGACGTTAGGCCGTGGCCCTCCCCCAACCTTCTCTGAGCCTTCGGGGTCCATGTGACCTGGCCATTTAGCCCATGGTGTGTAAAAAAGTGCCGCTCAGAGGTAAAACAACCCAACCCTTTATGTAACTTTTAAAAGAGCTGCAAAACGCATTTTTTTGCAGCTTTACTTCTTTTATTACATGATCTATTGTATTTTTAAGGCTATTTTAATGGTTAGAATGAAAATTCAGCATTATTCATTGTTCACTCCTTGTCAAATTTTTACATCAAAGCCAAGTTTATTTTTCTCCCTTTGTCTCTTGTGCTACTCTTCTCTCCATAAATGTCTCAAGGTTCTCTCCCGAGTCTCAGGGTTCTTGTGACCTGGGAAGCTAGCTCGCTAAACAGTCGGATTCTCTTGATTATGCCAAGTCAGGCAAGCGTGTATCTGTAAAGCGTTGGGTTGTTTTACCTCTGAGCGGCACTTTTTTGCACACCATGGGCTAAATGGCCAGGTCACAAGGACTCCGAAGGCTCAGAGAAGGTTGGGGGAGGGGGACCCACTGGAACAGCTGTTGGGAGACAGATGGTAGCCTCCCGTCAAGGCCATCCAGCGTGTACTTTAACGTGCACAGGTTATGGCTCTCCCGCACACGGGGCCACGGCTTAACGTCCCATCCGACGGACGGCGTCCTTTCCAAGCCCATCGGTGTCCCCCTACTGACCGTGGGCAGGGAGGGGAATTTTGCGGAGATAAATCTCAACGCTGACCCAGCTGGGACTCGAACCTGGAACTACACATTACGAGCCTGGCGCGCTACCGACTGAGCCACCCCCGCCCCGTATCTGTAAAGGAACAGAGAAATAACTGTGATGATTTCTTCAAAGAGTAACCTTTTAAATGGCTTGTAGTGGTAGGCACATACTTACTTATGAGTACGCCACTGATACATCGTTGACCTGTAATCAATGGCGTTCTCATAAACTTAAAATATGGAGGTAGGGTTGGGTTGGGTTGTTTTACCTCTGAGCGGCACTTTTTTGCACACCATGGGCTAAATGGCCAGGTCACATGGACCCCGAAGGCTCAGAGAAGGTTGGGGGGAGGGGACCCACTGGAACAGCTGTTGGAGACAGATGGTAGCCTCCCGTCAAGGCCATCCAGCGTGTTCTTTAACGTGCACAGGGTATGGCTCTCCCGCACACGGGGCCACGGCTTAACGTCCCATCCGCGACCTATCATACGCCACAGGCAGTGGCATATTTTACGCCACAGGCAGTGGCGTAAAAAAAGAGAAGGGGATTATAACCCCACTTTGACAGTCTAAATAATGTGTATTTTATGAAGAGGTCCTGGAAAATCATGCACTTAAGACATCACCCTTATATTCAAACATATCAACTCCCTACCTCCATGAAGAAGCCTATTCAAATGATACATTAAAACGTTTGTGGATGGGTATTCTATTACTGTTTTGGGGCGGGGGTGGCTCAGTCGGTAGCGCGCCAGGCTTGTAATCAGTAGGGGACAGTAATGCAGTAGGGGACACCGATGGGCTTGGAAAGGACTCCGACGGACGGCTTCCTTTCCAAGCCCATCGGTGTTCCCTACTGACCGTGGGCAGGGCGGGGAATTTTGCGGAGATAAATCTCAACGCTGACCCAGTTGGGACTCGAACCTGGGAACTACAGATTACAAGCCTGGCGCGCTACCGACTGAGCCACCCCCGCCCCAAAACAGTAATAGAATACCCATCCACAAACGTTTTAATGTATCATTTGAATAGGCTTCTTCATGGAGGTAGGGAGTTGATATGTTTGAATATAAGGGTGATGTCTTAAGTGCATGATTTTCCAGGACCTCTTCATAAAATACACATTATTTAGACTGTCAAAGTGGGGTTATAATCCCATTCTCTTTTTTTACGCCACTGCCTGTGATGATCCACATAACCATCTAAGTTCCTGGTGCGGTCGTTGGAAACATTTCAAAGAAATGTTCTCCTCTTTTTACAGAACGGAAGGAATGTCAAATTCGTTTTGCTCATTGATTTTGTCTTCTGCAAGGTCATTTTTTTCTTTAATATGATAGGTCGCGGACCTATTCGTATTTGTAATTTCGTTTTTTTTACTCTTGGGATCTGGCAACAAAACTCCGTCCCACTCGTGTAATAACTGCGGACGTTGTGTTTGCTCGGGAATGGCATCTGATTGGCCCCTAGTGTTGGAGGATTCCCGTGGTTGCCTGAGTTATTGCCTCGCTTCAGCCTGTGAATGGATTCGGTGCGGGGTGATGGTGTTAACAGGACCCGTGTTCGGTCTCCTGTCTTCGAAATAATTGTTTATTTTTTCCGAGTGCACAACTGTAGTCCAGCGGAACTCCGTTTTCGTTCTGGATATATCTTAAATCAGGGTATAATCGTTTTAATTCATATTAATCTGATTGTTGTCACTCTTCTTTAATATTTTGACTGTCACTTTATAATATTGAATTTATTCGAGTGGATTGGAAATAGGATAACGTATTGTAATGTGAATTTATCCACCTTTATAAGTTGGTGGAGGAATTATGTTGATTTGAAAATTTAAATAAATTTAAATCTTTTTTTATTATTGTTCAAACCAACTTTGCATTTGTCTGTTATTAAATCCTCTACTCATCACAGCTACATTTAGTGAGTACATGACTGTGTATTACTAGCTTGTGGGTTGTTCCTGGTTCGAACTCGAATCTTCTGAGCCACTCTTTCAGAAGTATCTGTTAGAAAGTAAATTTTTGTTTGAAGTCAGATCGACAAGTATAGATATGTAGTTCTAGATGTGTTATAACTACATATGGATAATTATTTTTGATAAACGCAGAATATAATTGTAGTTCATGTCGCATGCCTTGAAGAGGAAAAGTTATGGGTGACAAATATTTACCCTTCCAGGCTTAGGAGTAGTAAATTACACTTGGTATCGGTTTTTATGCCATGTTCTATGATCGACTTGCTTGAATGATCGCATTCAGTGACCGATATATTTGATATTTAATTATTCATAAGTGAAAAAATAATGATTATGTAACATTTTGCACTAACTGTGGCAACTATAATACAATAACTATAATACAATTTGAATCTAACTATTATTAAAATTAGATCGTATTTGGCAAAAAAAACTTGGCGGATTTGCAAAAATATTGCAGAATTTTTGGTCAACTGAAACCTCTTACGAAATTGAGAATAAATCTTTGTGACACACATATCTTCGAAAAACACAAAAAATTCTATCTTCAAAACTAATTGTTAACGCTTGAAACTTTTGCATAAACAAAGACACCAAAGACTTTTTTTTTAGAATAAAATCTTTTATAGGTAAGAAAGAAATTTATAGAAAAATAAGGAAAAGTGATTTAGAAATTAAAGCCATACTAGATGAAGACCTAGCAAAAATTAAACGAATCGTAAAATAATCCCTTAAAATGGAAAAACAAAAATGGCAAAAAAATTTAACGTGATGAACTTGAAACTGAAGAAGCAAAGTTTCAAAGAAATGAAAAAAAAAAAGAAACATAGAGAGAGTGCATCAAAGTGTACCATCAACCCAACCAAGGACACCCTCCGCACAAAATTAATTACAGCCATGGGCAAAGGACTTAATTTTAATCTGTATGGAACGCCACAGGGGACAAAAGTGCAACCACCGCCTAGAAAATGTTCAAATCAAGAAAAGTAATTGTAACAAAAGGAAGAATTCAAAAATGAATATTAACACAAAAAATGCAAACTTCATTATATTTAAAAAAAACTACAAACCGTTACTAAAGAATGCCAAGCTTTTCAAATATTTAAAAAATTCTAAGAATTGCAGCAGACAAAAGCGAAACAATATATATTGTGTACAAATTAAGATATGTAAAAGAAATTGGAACCAGTCCAGAGATTGTACTGACTCTGACCTTTCAGGTGGGGTGATAGGTCCTTTTGGTATTCGTAGCTGCAATGGCAATGGGTAACATCTCCTACAGGTAAGTAGACTTAATGGTTTTAGAATAACTAATTTATTACAAACACCGTGGCATACATAAGTTACACATGGGTTTCACCAGATGGACTGCATAAGAATATGATTGATTATATATTAATTAACAAACGGGCTAGTTCTGTTATGAATACCAGGTCATATAGGGGAGCTGAAATTAGATCTGACAATTATCTTGTTAAAAGTGTCTTGCAACTTAAACTTAATAAGTATTGTTCTAAGGTTAAAAATTTTACCTTTAATCCTGAAGCTCTGAAAGACCCAGTTATAGCTAAAACTTACCATGATAGGTTACTTAGTCATTACGTTGAGGAAGAATGGGACCGTTTTAAACAGCCTTTTTTGGAGACTAACAGAACTCTTTTAGGCAAAAAAGGAGCAGATGAGGCATAATTATTTGAGTGATAAAGCATTTGAGCTTATTTCCGAAAGAAAGAACTGCAGAAATACCCTACTAGTCCTAATAGAAAGCATTACAGAGAGCTTAATTAACGTGTAAAGGATCAGTTAATTCAAAATTTCAGTCATCCAAGTGGTAACAGAAACATTCCAATCTAAGCATTTCCGTAGTAATTTCATATATTCATGGGGATTTATGAAATTTAAGTTTAGAAATTGCCAAAATCCTTCAGACTGTGTTATAGGGCCAATATTAAAGTCAGTTATGCATCTATCATCATTACAAAGAATGGGAGTAGAATTAACCACATTGTTTAGAACATCACTGAAATGCTCAGCCCACCTAGCCACGACAAAATTTTCACCTTCTATAGCCTTACCTTGTTTATCCTTCAATCCCTGTATACCTGTCCGTTTTCTACCACAAAAAATATTAACTATCTGGTACAGCTCTCTGCTGTTCTGCTCTCTAACTGCTTCCTCGGCTTTGTCAGCCAAGCCATCAACAAAAAGATTCTTATCAGCAGCTAACTGATCCTTTACACGTTTATTAAGCTATCTGTAATGCTTTCTATTAGGACTAGTAGGGTATTAATTAAGGACATTCCTGAAGTTCTTTGTTTCTGAAATAATCTCAAGTGCCTGATCACTCAAATAATTCTGTCTCGTTTGCTCCTTTTTTCCAAAAAAGAGTACTGTTAGTTCCAAAAAAGCCTGTTTAAAAGGGTCCCATTCTCCCTCAACTTCAGTAGTAAGCAAACCATGACTGTCATAATGACTAAGTAACTGGATCTTTCAGAGCTTCAGTATTAAAGGTAAAATTTTTAACCTTAGCACAACACTTCTTAAGTTTAAGTTGCAAAACACTTTTAACAAGGTAATGGTCAGATCCAATTTCAGCTCCCCTATATGACCTTGTATTCCTACCACAACTAGACCTTTTGCTGTTAATTAATATATAATCAATCATATTCTTATGCAGCCCATCAGATGAAACACATGTGTACTCATGTATGTCGCGATGCTTGTAATAAATGTTAGTTATTCTGAAACCATTGAGTTTACTTACCTGTAGGAGACTGCCCATTGCCATTGCAGCTACCAATACCAAAAGGGCCGATCACCCTTTCCCAAAGGTCAGAGTCAGTGCCAACTTCGACATTGAAGTTATCTAGAACAAAGTTAATATCTCCAGCTACCAATACCAAAAGGACCAATCACCCTTTCCCAAAGGTCAGAGTCAGTACCAACTTTGGCATTGAAGTCACCTAGAACAAGGGTAATATCTCCTTTCTTGACAGAATTTAAAATATCCTGAAGTTGTTCATAAAACCTATCCTTCTCATCCTCATCGGCATCCTCAGTGGGGGCATAACAGCAGATAACATTCAAGTATTTAACACTTGTCTGAAATTTTGCTGTAAGAAACCTTTCATTAATGCACTCATATCCTAGAAGAGCATCACTAGCGTGTCTGCTGAGAAGCAGACCCACGCCTTGGTGACGCCTATTGTCGTCCCTCCCTGAAAAGAGAAATTTAAGATTATTTTTAAGAATCTGACCTTTATCTGTCCATCTGGTCTCTTGCAAGCAAAGAATAACTAAATTATAATGGTGGAATTCTTGTGTGAGGACATCAAGAGAAAAAGCTCTGTGCAGAGTCCTCACATTTCAACTACGTATTGAGAGAAAATGGTTATTTGGATGTTTAAAGAAACTATGTCTATTGAGAGAGAGAATGCCGACAATATCAAACAGCCCCCTAATCGCAGGCATTGGGCAAATACCCGTTCCCCCACTACTAAACGCTGAAGCTATCTATACTGGAAGACTTCCTCCAACGTAGAATTTGATGTTGCCAGTTAATAAGAGGCTTCAGGTGCCTACAATGGCCTCTGCTCAGGATTAACCACCAGCTGATAAACATATCCTGTGATGGATATATCCACTTGGGGCTCCTCAACCCACAAATAAACAGAAAACACAGTGCAGGATTCTCCCTCCACAGAAGCCCACCATTGCAGCAAAATCAGGATCCATAATCAAGCTCAGAACCTTAATCCAGTAAATTTAAGTCCTTGTGTAGTTGACCAATCCTCAGCAGGGTGGAAAAAAAGAAGAAAAGTAGCCATAGTTGTCCCGATCAGTAGGCCACACTAATCTGTCAGCCCTCCCCTTCCATTCACTTCTACAAAAGAGTATCTCTTTTGAAGGTACTAAAAGACTGCAACACGAGAAGGCGGGGTCGGACATTAGGTGTTAGGCCTGGCCGGTTCTATGCATCATCACAGGGGACTGGTGCATCGCTCTCCTTCCAGTGACTATCTAGCTACCATTTACATATATTGGCCCACGTAATTCCATATAAATTAATTATAAAGGATATTTTCGATATTTCTGTTATTCTTTTTAAGGGTAATTCAACAAATTTGCGCAATATGCGACATTTGTGGGAACTAAGCTTTCCACTCTTATAATTCAGTAATTTATTCATTTCCTTTTAAAACGCACCGTTTGAATTTTTCATTTAAATCTTCAAGTCTCTTAGAAATTCATCAGAATATTCATCTTTTCTGTTATGTTTCTGGTGACATGCTTTCATACTTTTACTTTGATCTCACATTTGTTGATTTAATTACGAACTCTCTGTCCAGGTGTTAACTTCTTCAATTAGTTCATTTTTCTGTTCGTGCATTCTCACTCTATTTATATCAAAAACTGCTGAACTCTACCTGGAGCTGCCTGAGTCTCACTTTTAATATGCACTATGCATATTCTGTTTTTTGCTGCAAATTTAGTTTGTGAGAATACCCCCTACCCTCCCTCACTCCCTCCAACCACTTAGCACAGTTTTAGCACGTATATATGTTAGTGTTGTAATCATGGATGTAGTAAGGATAGAATGAAGACGCCCTAAGTTCGAAGATTTGCAGCATTTTCTTAGGGACATTCTTTCCTTGGTGCCACAAACGCCATTGCAGACATAAGTTTATGTGTGTTTATTTCACAGTAACTCGAACTGTTGCCTTCATCAGCCTGATATTTTGTACATTGGTTCTGCACATAAAAGTACCTGTCATGTTTGAAGATTAATAAGATCCTTCGATTAGAACAAGTGAGAGCGCTAATCGACTGAATAGAATTCAAGATTCATATAACTCATTTAACTTAAATGCTAAACCAGTGTAGATATTTGAAATTTTTCTCTATCGTATATTTTGTCCTTTTTTAATTTGGGTTGGATTGGGTTGTTTTACCTCTGAGCGGCACTTTTTTGCACACCATGGGCTAAATGGCCAGGTCACATGGACCCCGAAGGCTCAGAGAAGGTTGGGTGAGGGGACCCACTGGAACAGCTGTTGGGAGACAGATGGTAGCCTCCCGTCAAAGCCATCCAGCGTGTTCTTTAACTTGCACAGGGTATGGCTCTCCCGCACACGGCCCACGGCTTAACGTCCCATCCGACGGACGGCGGTCTTTCCAAGCCCATCAGTGTCCCCTACTGACCGTGGGCAGGGCGGGGAATTTTGCGGAGATAAATCTCAAAGCTGACCTAGCTGGGACTCGAACCTGGGAACTACAGATTACGAGTCTGGCGCGCTACCGATTGAGCCACCCCACCCCCCTTTTTTAATCATTTCGCCGATAATGATATAGGGGTATCTTATTAAATACGTGACTTAACAACAGGTTGAAAGTTTCGTTTTCAAGCTGAACCTAAGCTTTGCATTTCATAGGATTTGCCCTATTGCGCCATCAATTTTACAGGTTATTTTAAGCCACCAAAAAAAAAAGCCAAGTTCTGCTAGAATTTTCATACAGGTGCTAATTGGAACAGCAGTTTATTATTTTATCTGTGATCCCTTGGCATTGAAAAAATAACTAAATGCCGCAACAGGAATGCAAATGAAACTCAATACGTATGTGCAATTTGAAAATTAAATTTTCGACCTTTTGCTAAGTCGCGCTTGTAAGCGGGTGAAATGATCAGAAAAGAGCAAAATATACGATACAGAAAACCATTTTTAAATATCTACTGGTTTAGAATGAAACGAATTGTATTATGAATATTGTATTCTACTTAGACGATTCCTGCTTTCATTTTTGTTCTAATAAACGAATATGTTTAATCTTCCAACATGATCAACAGAATCAATGTACCAAATTGCAAAATGATCAAGGCAACCGTTCGATAGTTATCGCAAAATGAGCTCAAAGAAACCCACATCGTCTATGGGAACAATGGATTTGGCAGCAGTTACCATTTCCCGTAGGAATAGCATGATGAATAATTTTGCTTCTAGCAAGCTACCACTTTTGGAATTTCGATATGAAATTAGACACATGAACAGGAGGAGAACCAAAAAAAATTGCGAAATTTTAAAGCGTCTACTACGATTTCCCAATGAGTTATGGCTGCCACAGACAGACAGACATCTTTTATTTTCATAGATAACTTAATTTCTACTGTTTACCATACTTCGTACATAAAGTAAATTTGTTCTTAGTTTTGAGACATGTAACACTTTTTATAAGAATGTTATTTTCATTCCCATCACTTGTTAACGTGACAAGATCATATTCATTACCTTGGGTTTCAGCAGTCATTTCTCCATCATTTACAGCAAGGTTTATTTTGTTATGGACTGATTTTAATATTCCTTATCCAATCCGTTCTTGGCGACACGAGTTGTACATCCTTATTAGCAGATCCATATTTTCATTTGTTGCTTATCATTTGCCGAACACTGTTAATACATTAAGAGCTTGTTCATTTACATTTCTCTTTGCTATATGAACTCATTCCTTTCTTCGTTTGCATTGCTTTGTCCTCCAAGCAGTGGTGGGGCGGGTGTGGCTCAGTCGGTAGCGCGTCAGGCTCGTAATCTGTAGTTCCCAGGTTCGAGTCCCAGCTGGGTCAGCGTTGAAATTTTTCTCCGCAAAAATCCTCGCTCTGCCCACGGTCAGTAGGTGACACCGATGGGCTTGGAAAGACCGCCGTCCATCGGATGGGACGTTAAGCCGTGGCCCCGTGTGTGGGAGAGCCATACCCTGTGCACGTTAAAGAAAACGCTGGATGGCCTTGACGGGAGACTACCATCTGTCTCCCAACAGCTGTTCCAGTGTGTCCCCTCCCCCAACCGTCTCTCAGCCTTCGGGGTCCATGTGACCTGGCCATTTAGTCCATTGTGTGCAAAAAAGTGCCGCTCAGAGGTAAAACAACCCAACCAAATCCAAGCAGTGGCCGATTAAGCATCTGAAGGCCCAGGGGCAAAAGCTTCCGGAGGGATCACAATCTAAAAATATTTACAACTTACGAATGGAAATAAAAATTATGTAGAAAGTTAAATAAATTAAATTGCAAAAATGCATAAAAAGGAAAATTTAATAATATGCACTGTACAAACTTTAACATAAGAAAATTTAAAAAAAATATTAATTATGAACAAAAATAAATAATTGTTCCTTGAAGTGTATTTTACAAAAAATACATTATATTTTTCGTAGGAAAGCTCTAATTAGAAGTTCATTTGAGTCCCTCATATTCTACAATGTGAAAAATTTATTGTACGTACATCGGCACTGTGAAAGGACTCTATAGGTGTGAAGTATTAGAAAGGCTTTTCGTTAATCTGGTACTGAGAAAACTGGTCTGAATTCTAAGAAGCAAATATTCACAGTTTTTAGACTGTGCAAGAACAATTTTATTCCGCACTTCTTCTTTTACTTTCAAGAAAATTAATAGCACTTTCCTTTCCTTACTAACACTTTGTTGATGTATTTACAGAAAAGAATTCATTTCGTTTAAAATTTAGTCTTTAAATCTACGTTCCCAACTTACTGCGACCTCATTTGATTAGAAAATCGATTCGTTCCGAATTTGATTTTGTGAGGAAACTGATGAAAGTCTGTAAGAAAAAGATTTGACATATGAGTAGTGTCGCACCGTCCCTGGCGACGGAAGTAAGCAATTAAAAATGGCCTCCCAGAACTAGGTTATCGGCCACGCTTTGATGGTGGTCGTTGACCTCCTGAGAATAGGTCGGGGGACACACTTCCGGTCACATGTTGGAGAGGGCTTCATTTTTGAACTCCCAAAAAAGGTCCCCCACTTTGATGGATGTCTAGGGAGGGCTTAATTTTAGGGTCCCCCATTTCCACCCCCTAAGCAAAGAAATAGGCTGAGAGAAGTGACGTCCCAAATTTTAACTGTGCTAGGTCACCACCACGCTTTGAGGGTTCCCTAGAGAGGGCTTAATTTTTGAACTCCCCAAAAAGACCCCCCACTATGATGGATGTCTAGGGAGGGCTTAATTTTAGGGTCCCCCATTTCCACCCCCTAAGCATAGAAATAGGCTGAGAGAAGTGACGTCCCAAGTTTTAACTGTGCTAGGTCACCACCACCCTTGAGGGTACCCTGGGGAGGGTTTAATTTTTGAACTCCCCAAAAAGGCCCCATATTTTGAGGGTTCCCTAGGGAGGGTTTAATTTTTGGGACCCCCATTTTCCTGTATGTGGGAATTCTATACTCATGGCAACAGATTTTTCTCGAGTGTTGACCCTACTTTCATGGTGACCTAGGGAGGGCTTAATTTTTGTCACCCCAATTTCCGACCGTTGTGTGAGTGAGACAACCTGGTTCACAGATTTTTCTCGACTGTTGACACCGCTTCCGTGTCGTACATTGACCCCGGTATGTGGGAGTTCTAGACGACCTGGGTTACCCACACATTGACTGCGTCATAGGGAGGGTTTAATTTTTGAGCCCCCATTTCCACCCGTTGTATATTCTAGACGACCTGGGCAACAGAATTTTCTCGAATGTTGACCCACTTTGATGGAGGACATTGAACCCATTTCCTCCTGAGCATAGGAATAGGTCCCGCCCCCCCTTCCCGTCACGCGATATGGATGGCTTAATTTTTGGGCGCCCATTTCCGACCGTTGTATATTCTAGACGACCTGAACAACAGAAATTTCTCCAGTGTTGACCCGCTACCGTGGCGGGCGTTGACCCCCTGTATGAGTGAGACGAACTGTTTCACAGATTCTCTGTTGTGCTAGAATCCCATACTTTTCTGGTGTTATCCCTTGAAAAAACCCACTAATTAATTTTCCATATGGCAGTATGGTGTTACAATAGGAGTTCAAATCCAGAAAAATGTCCGTTGGGTCAAAGGATGTCCGGTACAGCAGTTGACGGAAACAAAGTTCGCCCACACAGTCAGAAGTTTAAAAGATCACGAGGAGGGATCGAAATTTAAAACGACCACTAAATAGCCAAAGAATTTAAATACTAAAACATAGCAGCGTAGGCGGTTGCAAGTGGAATTATATATTTCCAATAAACCTGTACGAGGGTTTTGGCGTGCAAAAGAGAAAGCTACATTCACGGTACCTAGAATAAAAACCTGTTTTTCGTTTGTGTACATAATTTATCGGTCAAAATACATGCAACGCTCACTATTGGTGACGATATGCACAAATAATATAATTTTAAATATTACGTTTTTGTGTAATTTATTTTTATTCACAATTTACCTACGTTTTAAAATATACTCACGATGTTTGTCATGGGTCACGATGTAGCGAACGACATAAAGGTGTGAAGAAGTGATTCAAATATATTTTACGTTTATGTAAAATATATTTACGTGTAAGTGTACGTTGTATATATGTCCTCGTACTACAGGTTGACTTAGGTTAAACAACACGACAAGCGTCACTGAACAAAAATGTCCTCTCGGCCAGCATGTTTGTTTTCTAAAGAAATATCATTTGAAACTTTTCTGCATTAAACTACTAGTATAAGTAACATAGGTATTAAATGTTTCTGGATCACTACAAATTTTTTTCTTTTCGTTTTATATTCAATGTGACGATTAATGTTTTCAATTTAAGTTATTTCTGTATGCAGATCTCACGGACAAACCAATTCTTGTGAGACCTCTAAAGTTTTTGCATGCTGTTAAACATTATCTGAAATAAAATTATTTAAAGCAGAAACGCACTTAGGCGTTAACACCCTCGTTACGAAAGCTGAGGCCTCAATGTACCTTCACGACCGGAATGGTGTGCTCTATTTTTCGAAAACCCTTGGAATCGTATCTTATACAAAAATTTAGACACCGAAGATGGTTCACCACAAGCGTGACACGGTCTCCGAGATGGTGCGCTTCCCCGCAATACAACACCCCAGGGGGTTAAAGGATCTTTCTAAAAACCCGTGTAACTTTGTCGCTGCGCTTTTCTGCAATACACCATGGACCAAAGAATCAAACCCATTCACAACGTGTTTTTCTAGGATGCGTCATCAATATGAGGGTAAACCAGCTTCCATATATATAGGTTATATTCACTTGGCTGGTGATATAAATCAAATATACACACGTCAAATGTGTAACTTTGACGACACGCTTTTCCGCAACACATTACCCCAGGGGCTAAAAAATCAAACCCATTCACAGTGTGTTTTTCTAGGATACGACATCGATATCAGGACAATCCAGCTTCCATATTCGTAGGTGGTAGTGCGAACTGAAAAAGCTGTCAAAGTCCATATCGGGATAAATATGATGATTTAAATCAAAACGACATAAATACACACGCTTTATTCACTCTTTGATGATCAAAATCAGAACGACATAAATATACACTCTCTGATGAGTAAGTTGTCTCGTACACGTTTGAAATGTATAGTCGTCAAAGGATGAACTATAAGATATTATAGCTGAGATTTTGACCACTGTCCGAGCTTTCAGTTAAAAACATCGGTATAATTGTCTGTGCGTTTCAAGATGCCACAGGACGCTTGATTTTTTACTAGGCGCATTAAAGCCACAAAAGTCGCCCACCTGCCTTTGTCACGCGGACGGACGATCGCTCTGGAAGCAGACGGGAACCTTGAAAGAGACTGCTCGGTGGGTACCCTGGTAGGGGAGGATTTGAAAAACTAAAGTCCTGAATGTTTTACCTACAATTATATGGCTTTTCACTCTAGATAACCTGTTATTTTCTAAGACATAACAAATATTCTGATATAAATCAGGAATGGTGGAATTTCTTTGAACGACATCACTTCTTTAAACTCTTATTGACCATCCATATCTTCTATTCCCCATCTTTTTCTGGATTACCCCTGTTCATTTTAATATCACTCTCTGACAACCCACCCCCTAAGTTTACTATGTTTGTCATTTTGTTTATATGTACTTAGACATCGAGCCACTTGAAACCTTTAATATCCAGAAGTACCTTACCCCTGCCTGGAGTTATGATTATTTTGGACCACGGATAAAACCGTGTACGCCCTTAACTAACGGCCACACCTCATTTTCGGTAACGCAGGGATCTAAAGTTTACCCGTTAGGAAATGTTCCGTCATGCTTAAAAAACGATGGAAAAGTGAACTGTCTTTGGTTCATTTGCAACTAATAAAAACTTTCGCATGCACATTTTTTTAACTCTGAGTGTGGATAAAATGAGAGTTGTGACGCCCACTGCTCTAAAACAGATTTTCCGAGGTCAACGAACTTTCTTTGGTCAGTCAAAGACGTGCATCCATTGGAGTCTCCTACGGTGGAACATTGTCTGGTGTAACTAAGGAAGGTAATTTCACTGACTTATTATACTAAATAACTGAATCTTTGCTATTGACCCGGAATTAACTGATGTAGTGCAACAGTATGGACTGCGCTATTGGTAAAGAATGTTTTATAAGATTTTACTGCGAACACTAATCTCTTTCATATCGGGGGAAAAATTACACTCGCAAACGAGTTATAACTCTAGTAGATTATGCACATATTTCGCTTGTAAGAAATATTTTGTTCGTGTTGGAAGAAAATTTGAGATTCTTATTTCCTGTCAAATTTTATTTCTCTTGTAGGAACGTATAAAGGTAGCAGTGTTTTGGAATAGAAGTTTACCCCATAATTGCTTAATGCTATCACATTTGTAAACTAAATCGTTCTAATAAAGATTCAAGTGTACCCACCGAGACATGTGAAAAAATTTCGCAGCATGAAGTACCTGTAACACATTTTGTGTTCTTCGAGATTCACTTAAAACTTCTCTGGTCGTTTACATGCAGATTTTTTTTATTTCTGTGTAATTCTGGTGTCGGGGAAATTAGCCGTCATTGGACTCACTTTCTTCCTATGGTTATTTTTCCAAATAGAATGTCAGTCGTATTCTACTTTGTTTCGCTGGTTCGTATATGGTTTAGGCTTCAGGTGGTTGTAAACCTTTCAACCCCGCTAAGAAAGAAATCACAATGACGAAAAAATCAGATGTAGAATACTATTTATTTAGTAATATTTTCGCACTATTAGTTAATACATATTCAGAGGTGCGTACCATCTCGCCGTACACTTCTTTTAGTAACATAGGAAAGTTCCATTCAGACATGAATGATATATTATCTAAACGATGTAATTCAACTTCTGGCTCTTCCACAAAACGTTTAGCGATATCAGTGAAATGAATGTTTCTTACGTCTTCTGTGAAATAGCCTTAACTGTTGTAGCAAGGTACCAATGGCGAAACTGACTTTACCCCCAATACAGCTTTGTGCATCCTGACACATTCTTAACTGAACGGTGCAGAGTCATAGTGGATAGTTCTTCAGTTAAATTCATTCACTTTCCATCGTTGAAACCTTTACTTGGTCCCTCAAGGCCTTTAGATGAGTTTGTATGATGTTGAGGTAGCGTCTGATTTTGTCGGGTTCTGACGAGTTCATTACAGATAAGATTTCATTGTCTAGCCATTGCGAAGATGTTATGGCTTTGCCTTCACATTGATGGCTTTTAAGTCGCGCTACAAGTCCGATGACGTCCTTGTTACACTGTAAACAAACGGCACGAAATCTCTTTCCTTTAGGGTATTTCTTGAAACCTTTCCAAATAGGATCGCTCTTTCGTCCTGTCATGTTTAACGAGTCGCTTACTGACAGCAAATGAAACAGACACGCAGTGGTACTAATGATTTAAATCCAAACCTTCAACAATTCAGTGTGAACTAGATCTCGACCAATGAAAGGCTTCTGCAAGATTCTACTCTTTCTTCCTCCCCTATTCTATTTTCCCCCATTCTCCTATGCTTTCCTCTCCTAACCTATTTCCCCCCTCCAATCACCCCACCCTTCCTCTCCTTTTCTTTTTTCTACCTTCCTCTCTTTATAGAGCATTAACGATCCGGAGGAAAATTCTCTAGTTTTCGAGTTAATATGGCTCTCATGTGTGTAGTTTGTAAATTGGATGTTAGTGAGTTTCTTCATTGCAAAGGTGAATGTGGTGGCTATGTCCATTTTTATTGTGTTGGTTTGAGGTAGAGTAATTTTAAGATGTCTTTGGAAAAGAAAAAGAATTGGCTATGTTCGAAATATATCAATCTTCCCAGTAACTCTTCTAAGCCTAAATGAAATAAACAACAGAAACTACAGCAATAGAAGAACGTACCATCGCGTGATGTAACAACAGTTGACATGGAGACTAAAAGTTATACAACAGATAAATCTTCAGATTTAGAAAATGAATTTTATGGTAAGTGTAATGTTGAAATAGACGATGCATTTGAAACCATTCAATGCAAAGGTCGTTGCAAGTTCTATTATCATTATTATTGCATAGGATTTGCAACAAATTTTAAAAAGATGCACAATTTGGAAAAAGTAATATGGAAATGTCAAAAATGCAAATCAGAAACAAAAGATCAGCAAACTGTAGACAGAAATAATAAGTCAGTAAATAGAGATCATAACATTTCAAGCTTAAAAGATTCTACACGAGAAAATAAGATATCTGAAGAAGAGAAATATGTTGAATATCTAATTGATAAACCTATGACATTTTTTAAAAAAGATTTTATGCAGAGTAATACTAATTTAAAAGAAGAATTCTTAAAGGAAATTGGAGAATACAATAAAAGCACTTTATACTGTTCAAATAAAATAGATGAATTTTCAGAATTAACCAGATGAAAGAAGTTCAAAAACAAAATGAAACATTTATGAAAATAAATTGCTCCTTAAAAGACTAAATAAGAAAACTGAAGTGGAAGGTAAATGAACTTGAACAGGTAAGCAGAAATAAAAACTTGGAAATAATTGGAGTGCCTGAAACAGTAAATGAAAATATTGAAGAAATTGTTTTAAATAAAGAAAAACGTAAACCTATTATAATACTATTTGCATCTATTTGTAACCCACTAGAGTTATAACTCGTTTGCGAGAGTAATTTTTCTCCTGATATGAAAGAGATTAATGTTCGCAGTAAAATCTTATAAAACATTCTTTACCAATAGCGCAGTCCATACGGTTGCACTACATCAGTTAATTCCGGGTCAATAGCAAAGATTCAGATATTTAGTATAATAAGTCAGTGAAATTACCTTCCTTAGTTACACCAGACAATGTTCCACCGTGGGAGACTCCAATGGATGCACGTCTTTGACTGACCAAAGAAAGTTCGTTGACCTCGGAAAACCTGTTTTAGAGCAGTGGGCGTCACAACTCTCATTTTATCCACACTCACAGTTTAAAAAAATGTGCATGCGAAAGTTTTTATTAGTTGCAAATGAACCAAAGACAGTTCACTTTTCCATCGTTTTTTGAAGCATGACGGAACATTTCCTAACGGGTAAACTTTAGATCCCTGCGTTACCGAAAATGAGGTGTGGCCGTTAGTTAAGGGCGTACACGGTTTTATCCGTGGTCCAAAATAATCATAACTCCAGGCAGGGGTAAGGTACTTCTGGATATTAAACGTTTCAAGTGGCTCGATGTCTAAGTACATATAAACAAAATGACAAACATAGTAAACTTAGGGGGTGGGTTGTCAGAGAGTGATATTAAAATGAACAGGAGTAATCCAGAAAAAGATGGGGAATAGAAGATATGGATGGTCAATAAGAGTTTAAAGAAGTGATGTCGTTCAAAGAAATTCCACCATTCCTGATTTATATCAGAATATTTGTTATGTCTTAGAAAATAACAGGTTATCTAGAGTGAAAAGCCATATAATTCTAGGTAAAACATTCAGGACTTTAGTTTTTCAAATCCTCCCCTACCAGGGTACCCACCGAGCATTGGCTTTCAAGTCCCCGTCTGCCTCCATAGCGATCGTCCGTCCGCGTGACCAAGGCAGGTGGGCGACTTTTGTGGCTTTAATGCGCCTAGTAAAAAATCAAGCGTCCTGTGGCATCTTGAAACGCACAGACAATTATACCGATGTTTTTAACTGAAAGCTCGGACAGTGGTCAAAATCTCAGCTGTAATATCTTATAGTTCATCCTTTGATGACTGTACATTTCAAACGCGTGCGACACAACTTACTCATCAGAGAGTGTATATTTATGTCGTTTCGATTTTGATCATCAGAGAGTGAATGTGGCGTGTGTATTTATGTCGTTTTGATTTAAATCATCATATTTATCCCGATATGGACTTTGACAGCTTTTTCAGTTCGCACTACAACCTACGAATATGGAAGCTGGATTCTCCTGATATCGATGTCGTATCCTAGAAAAACACGCTGTGAATGGGTTTGATTGTTTAGCCCCTGGGGTAGTGTGCTGCGGAAAAGCGTGTCGTCAAAGTTACACATTTGACGTGTGTATATTTGATTTATATCACCAGCCAAGTGAATATAACCTGTATATATGGAAGCTGGTTTACCCTCATATCGATGACGCATCCTAGAAAAACACGTTGTGAATGGGTTTGATACTTCAGTCCATGGTGTATTGCAAAAAAGCGCAGCGCAAAAGTTACACGGGTTTTTAGAAAGATCCTTTAACCCCTGGGGTGTTGTATTGTGGAGAAGCGCACCATCTCGGAGACCGTGTCACGCTTGTGGTGAACCATCTTTGGTGTTTAAATTTTTGTGCTGCCAGTCCAGTATGGCCTACTGATCTGGTCATCTATGGCCAATTTTTTCTTTTTTTTCAACCCTGCTGAGGAGTGGTCAACTTCACAGGGTCTGGTGCTGACCATTTATACCTACTAGACTGGACTTGTTTATGGATTTGAGCTTGATTATTGATCCTGGAGTAGCTGCACTGGTGGGCCTCTGTTGAGGGAGAGTCTGCCGCTGTGTTTTCTGTTTGCTTCTGGGTTGCCAGCTCTAAGTGAACAGAGGCATGGGATACCTTATATCAGCTGATGGATAATCCTAATCAGAGGCCATCGCAGGTACCTGAACCTTACTTAGCTAGTTGGGCATCGTCAAGCCTAAACTGGAGTAATGTGTCTCAGGCAGGCCATGTGGCTCTTGAAAAAGTCCACTTGAAAAGGTGGTGCCTGAAGTTCCTACCAGCATCGGTGACTTCAGCCTTTAGCAGAGGAGGAACAGGTCTTTGCCCCATGCCTGCGATCACGGGGCTGTTTGATATTGTTGGCCCTACCAATCTCAATAAACCTAATTTCTTTAAAAATCCTACTAATCATTTTCTCTCTGCACGAACGTGGAACGTGACGACATTACATAGAGATTATTCTCTTGATGTCCTCATGCAGGACTTCCAGCGCTATAACCTAGATATTCTAGGCTTGCAAGAAACCAGATGGACAGGTAAAGGTGAAATACTTAAAACTAACTTTAAATTTCTCTTTACATGGAGGGAGGATGGAAAGCATCACCAAGGCGTGGGTCTGCTGCTCAGCAGACATGCTAGTGATGCTCTTCTAGGATATGAGTGCATTAATGAAAGGTTTCTTACAGCAAAATTTCAGACAAGCATTAAAGACTTGAATGTTATCTGCTGTTATGCCCCCACTGAGGATGCCGATGAGGATGAGAAGGATACGTTTTACGGACAACTTCAGGATATTTTGAATTCTGTCAAGAAAGGAGATATTACCCTTGTTCTAGGTGACTTCAATGCCAAAGTTAGTACTGACTCTGATCTTTGGGGAGGGGTGATAGGCCCTTTTGGTATTGGTAGCTGCAATGGCAATGGGAAACGTCTCCTACAGGTAAGTAAACTCAATGGTTTCAGAATAACTAACACATATTACAAACCGCGACATACATAAATACACATGGGTTTCACCTGATGGGCTGCATAGGAATATGATTGATTATATATTAATTAACAGCAAATGGGCTAGTTCTGTTAAAAATACCAGGGCATATAGGGGAGCTGAAATTGGATCTGACCATTACCTTGTTAAAAGTGTCTTGCAACTTAAACTTAAAAAGTGTTGTGCTAGGGTTAAAAAATTTACCTTTAATACTGAAGCTCTGAAAGACCCAGTTATGGCTAAAGCTTACCATGATAGGTTGCTTAGTCATTATGATAGTCATGGTTTGCTTAATACTGAAGTTGAGGAAGAATGGGGCCATTTTAAACAGGCTTTTTTGGAAACTAACAGTACTCTTTTAGGAAAAAAGGAGCAGAGGAGACAGAATTATTTAAGTAATAAGGCACTTGAGCTTATTTCAGAAAGAAGGAACTGCAGGAATGTCCTTAATCAGTACCCTACTAGTCGTAATAGAAAGGATTGCAGAGAGCTTAATAAACGTGTAAAGGATCAGTTAGCTACTGATAAGAATCTTTGGCTTGATGGTTTGGCTGACAAAGCTGAGGAAGCAGTTAGGCAGCACAACAGCAGAGAGCTGTACCAGATAATTAATGTTTTATGTGGTAGGAAACGGACAGGCATAGAAGGACTGCAGGATAAACAATGTAAGGTTATAGAAGGTGAGGATTCTGTGATGGCTAGGTGGGCTGAGCATTTCAGTGATGTTCTAAACAATGTGGTTAGTTCTACTCCCATTGTTTGTAATGATGATAGATGCATTGGCAGCTTTAATGTTGGCCCTACAACACAATCTGAAGTTATGTTGGCTCTCTCTAAACTTAAATTTCATAAATCTCCAGAGGTAGATGAAATTACTACTGAAATGCTCACAGATGGGAATCTTTCGGTTACCACTTGGATGACTGAAATTCTTAATATCTTTTATGATAAAGGCATGGTTCCTAAGGATTTTACCAGAGCAATTATTATCCGTATTTTCAAAAAAGGTGATCGCAGTTCTTGTGATAACTATAGGGGTATCAGCCTACTCTCTGTTCCAGGTAAAGTTCTTTCCATGATTGTTCTTAATAGAATTAAGAATCTGGTTGACAGGCAATTGCGTGATGAGCAATGTGGATTCAGAAGTGGTAGGGGATGTGTGGATCAGATATTCTCACTTAGGCAGATTCTTGAGAAACGTTTAGAGTTTCAGAAACCTCTGGTTGCTAGCTTTGTGGATTTCAAAAAGGCTTTCGACTCTGTTGATCGTCATAATTTGTGGTTGATTGTGAGATCATATGGTATACCAGACAAGTTAGTTAACATAATGAAAGCTCTCTATAATAACACTGAGTCATGTGTGAGAGTTGGTAAGTCTTGTAGCAATTGGTTTAGCATTACGTCTGGTGTTCGACAAGGGTGCATTTTGTCTCCTTTTCTCTTTAGTTTGGTTGTTGATTATGTTATGCGAAATTCACTTTAAGGGAAAGATTTTGGCCTTAAATGGGCTGGAGATACGAAAATTTCTGGTTTAGATTATGCTGATGATTTAGCCCTTTTGGCAAATGATGTTGGTGAGTGAACTCTTTCATTCGAGCTGTTGATGAGACTGGTAGTAGAGTAGGTTTGGTTATAAACAGAGAGAAAACTAAAGTGATGAAAATTGGTCAGGCAGGCTGTGATTCAGTTAATCTGAATGGTTGCAGTCTTGAGCAGGTGTCACAGTTTAATTACCTTGGGAGCTATGTAACTGATACTGGTGATGTGCGGTATGAGATTAACAGAAGAATAGGTATTGCTGCCGGGACTTTTAAGAATCTATGGAGATTGTGGAGAAATAGGCGTATACAACTAAAGACTAAAATTAGACTGTATAATAGTTTGGTTCTTTCTAGGGTTAGTTATGGTACTGAAACGCGGACGCTGTTAAACAAGATAACAGAAAACTAGATGATTTTGATTCTAGATGCTTTCGCAGTATCTTGGGTATTAGGTGGTTTAACTTTGTAACTAATGATGAGATTAGGCAAAGGAGTCTGCAACCTCCTTTAAGCAGCATATTGTGCAGAGAGAGACTCCGCTGGTTTGGCCATGTTGCCCGTATGGATAATTATAGATTGGCGAATAGGGTTATGAACAGTGTACCTAGATGCCTCAGAAGGAGGGGGAGACCTAGGATGCGGTGGGCAGACAATGTCAAACAGGACCTTGTTAGAATTGGTGTGCAGTGGCAGGATGCAGAAAATGTAGCTCAGGACAGATATGCTTGGAGAATTAAACTGCGTGGTCTGGTTGGACCTCCGTAGCCCATGGCTGCTTGAGGATGATGATGATGATGATAAGATACGATTCCAAGGGTTTTCGAAAAATAGAGCACGCCATTCCCGTCGTGAAGGTACATTGAGGCCTCAGCTTTCGTAACGAGGGTGTTAACGCCTAAGTGCGTTTCTGCTTTAAATAATTTTATTTCAGATAATGTTTAACAGCATGCAAAAACTTTAGAGGTCTCACAAGAATAGGTTCGTCCGTGAGATCTGCATACAGAAATAACTTAAATTGAAAACATTAATCGTCACATTGAATATAAAACGAAAAGAAAAAAAATTGTAGTGATCCAGAAGCATTTAATACCTATGTTACTTATACTAGTAGTTTAATGCAGAAAAGTTTCAAAATGATATTTCTTTAGAAAACAAGCATGCTGGCCGAGAGGACATTTTTGTTCAGTGACGCTTGTCGTGTTGTTTAACCTA
Organism: Ryuthela nishihirai; assembly: GCA_038380435.1. Taxonomy (NCBI): domain Eukaryota; kingdom Metazoa; phylum Arthropoda; class Arachnida; order Araneae; family Heptathelidae; genus Ryuthela; species Ryuthela nishihirai. The sequence continues at coordinate 14,102,868 of JAWZYU010000001.1, read as the reverse complement.
AGTCAACCTGTAATACGTGGACATATATACAACGTACACTTACACGTAAATATATTGACTCAATTCTTCACACCTTTATGTTGTCCATCTTGACTATATTTTTAAACGTCCGGTAAATTATGAATATATTTTACATAAACGTTAAATATATTTGAATCATTTCTTCACACCTTTATGTCTATTCGCTATTACGTGACCCATGACAAACATCGTGAGTATATTTTAAAACGTACGGTAAATTATGAATAAAAATTAATTACACAAAAACGTAATATTTAAAATCATAGTATTTGTGCATATCGTCACCAATAGTGAGCGCTGCACGTATTTTGACCGATAAATTATGTACACAAACGAAAAACAGTTTTTTATTCTAGGTACCGTGAATGTAGCTTTCTCTTTTGCACGCCAAAACCCTCGTACAGGTTTATTAGAAATATATAATTCCACTTCCAATCGCCTACGCTGCTATATTTTAGTATTTAAATTCTTTGGCTATTTAGTGGTCGTTTTAAATTTCGATCCCTCCTCGTGACCTTTTAAACTTCTGACTGTGTGGGCGAACTTTGTTTCCGTCAACTGCTGTACCGGACATCCTTTGACCCAACGGATATTTCTGGATTTGAACTCCTATTGTAACACCATACTGCCATAGGGAAAGCTGATTAGGGGGTTTTTTCAAGGGATAACGCCAGAAAAGTATGGGTTTCTAGCACAAGAAAGAATCTGTGAAACAGGTCGTCTCACTCATACAGGGGGTCAACGCCCGCCACGGTAGAGGGTCAACACTGGAGAAACTTCTGTTGTCCAGGTAGTCTAGAATATAGAACGGTCTGAAATAAGCGCCCAAAAATTAAGCCCTCCCTATCACGTGACCGGAAGTGGGGGGCGGGACCTATTCCTATGCTTAAGTGGAAATGGGTTCAATGTCCTACATCAAAGTGGGTCAACATTGTAGAAAATTATGTTGCTCAGGTCGTCTAGAATGAAACAACGGACGGAAATGGGGGCTCAAAATTAAACCCTCCCTTGGACGCAGTCAAGTGTAGGTACCCCAGGTCGTCTAGAACTCCCAAATACAGGGGTCAACGTACCCATGGAAGCGGTGTCAACAGTCGAGAAAAATCTGTGAACCAGGTTGTCTCACTCATACAACGGTCGGAAATTGGGTGCCACAAATTAAGTCCTCCCTAGGTCACCATGAAAGTAGGGTCAACACTCGAGAAAAATCTGTTGCCATGAGTCTGGAATTCCCACATACAGGAAAATGGGGGTCCCAAAAATTAAACCCTCCCCAGGGTATCCTCAAGCGTGGTGGTGACGTAGCACAGTTAAAACTTGGGACGTCCCTTCTCTCAGCCTGTTTCTATGCCTAGGGGGTGGAAATGGGGCACCCTAAAATTAAGCCCTCCCTAGACATCCATCAGAGTGGGGGACCTTTTTGGGGAGTTCAAAAATGAAGCCCTCTCTAACATGTGACCGGAAGTGTCCCCCCGACCTATGCTCTGGAGGTCAATGACCTCCATCACAGCGTGGGCGATGACCTAGTTCTGGGCGGCCATTTTTAATTGCGTACTTCCGTCGCCAAGGACGGTGCGACACTACTCATATTTCTTACCTGATTGTTTGACGTATTGTACGTAGTTTTTTTATAATAATAATAATATCTTTATTAAGCCTTAGTATGGTTATATATATATAGATTACCCCGCTAAGCCTTATTGCTTGTCAGCATGATTCCTTTCAATCACACGACAGGTTTATTAAATAATATGTCATGTATAATGGAAAATAAACACATAATTAAAAAAAGAAACTAAAACAATAACAACAACAAAAAAACACGTATTAAAACACAGACATGAAAAATTAAACACATTTATAAAATAAACCTATAAAATTTCGGATTACAGCACATATTGCACTAAACTATCACCTATATGTACAAGTCACCATTTCGCATTAAAATTGCACTTGCTTAAAGGATACCAGATACAGAATATGACTTTTTAAACATTACTTTTCAATTATTTACATCTAGTAACCATTTCGAAACTTTAATTTTAATTTCTGAATAAGTGCTCAGGCACAACAGATCTCTCGGTAGAGAATTAAAAATTTTGGGTATTTGATAAGATATCCGCGCTTTTCCATAATTATTGTGAAAAATTTGTTGAACAAAATAATTTTCACACTTTCGTCTTGTATTGATCACATGCAAAATTTTCTCCTTGTGTTCATTTTAAAGTAATTTCTAAAGAGAGTTACATAAATATATAACAAGTCAACTGGTAAAATGTTCAGATAATGAAAAATATTGCCAATATGATCTTCCTTAATTACATGTTTATTGAATTTAACAAGATTATTTAGAGTACGTTTTTGTATTTATTTAATTTTATTTAAAACAGATTTATATGTGCATCCATATATACTGATACCATACCTAATGATTGATTCACAGAGAGCTTTATATATCATTCTTATGACATCCAGTGGAATAAGTGTATTCAACTTCAACACTTTGTAAGATTCATACCTTAGTTTATCACAAGTATATTTTATGTGCGATTTCCATTTAAAATCTTGGTCAATATAAATCCCCAAATATTGAATTTTATTAACCTCTTCCACAATTGGGCAGGAACATGCGTTTTTGTTAATTATTAATTTATATTGACAGTTATAATTATGTGTTTTAATGCATAAGTTATTTAACTTGTGCCTACTCTGAATGATCATATATTTGGTTTTTTCTTCATTTAAGAAGAGTTTGTTTTCTGAAACCAAGAATTTGCTACATTATAGTCGTTCTGTGCACATCTAACTACTTCTTCTACCTGCATACCTGCGTTCAGCAGAACGGTATCGTCAGCAAACATAAACAAATTATCCTGAAAATTTATTTCTGCTAAATCGTTTATATAAATTGCAAATAAAAGTTGCCCCAAAACTAAGCCCTGTGGTACACCTGAATTTAAAATTTGATCTCTACTCTCACAATTTTCAATCCTAGTGATTATAGTCCCATTAGACAAGTAATTTTGGAACCATTTATTCAGTGAACCTCGAATTCCCACCAATGATAACTTTTTTAACAATATGTCATGGTTAACCGTGTCAAATGCTTTATTCAAATCCGTAAATATAGCACAAACCTTTTTTCCAGAATTGAATGCTGTATTAATGTATTGTGAGAAATACTCTAATAAATCAATAGTTCCTCTGTTCTTCCTAAACCCGTACTGCCTATCTGTAATTATTTTACATTTTTCTAAAAGATTATTAACATATTTGTATACATATTTTTCTATAACTTTTTCAATAACTGATAAGATCATGATCCGTCTATAATTACTATATATATTTCGTGATCCCTTTTTAAATATAAGACGCACAATTGCAGTTTTGAATTGCTATAAGGAAGTTTGAAAAAACAGTGTTCAGCAACTAAATTCAAAAATGACAAAAATAAACATCTCCTCAGCAGTTGCTTTTGCCAGAGAAGTCAGGAAAGGATTGACCTATCCAGGGACCGAGGGAATCGTCCGTCGGCCGATGGCGTAGTGGGCCACCATATTCACTGACGTAACGTCTGTACAACGATTTTTGCTTTCTGTTTCATGAAAAGCATATTTTTAAAACTATTATTTTAACCAAATGAATCCGTAGGATATTTTATTGATATTATAGTGGTATAATATTTCAAATTATTACATTTTTGCACGGAGTTTGTTATTGACTGATTTCTGTATTTTTTTCCTGTAGGAATTTTCGTAATGGGCAAATAATCGATATCTTAGCAAATGAAAAGAAAATATATGAGAGGTTTTTAAAATATATGTAAAAATAATCACATAAATAACGTTTCATAATTTTGGCCTTTTCATTGAATAACTCCCTCCGCCGACCAGAACTTTCAATGCGCTCGTGGTCAGAGATAGCCTGTCAGTATGATGTGCCATGTGGAAGATCTGTGGGAAAGATGATAGTTGATGTACTGAAAAGCTTATGTTTCAACAAAACACTTAAATAACAATAATATACGAGAAAGAAATTAAAAGCTGATTTTATTTTTAACGACATTGCTTAAAATGCATTAAGCGATTCGTCTTCATGTGACACCAAAATATAGGCAACTCAATTTCCTCTCCCTTGCTCTTCGTAGATTACTTCCCTTGTCTTTGCCTCTTTTTCGTTTTGTCAAGGACGCCTCCTTCAACAGCCTCCAGAGAGTACAAAACTCAGCAGTCTTACTTCACTGGTGTGTGCGCTTATCCTGCCGACGACGCACGGAGATGCAACGAGTGAAGGAGTGCTTTTAACATGTGCAAACGGATGGCATGGAGAGGCTGAGTGGAGAATGCGGCGACTAACCCGCTCTAAGGCGGAGGAGGATTTCCAACTGCGCCCGAACGATGATGCATGTGCGTATATCATGGGCGACCGACAGTTGCATTAAGGAAAGAAAGTGTGCTGCTCAGCGAATCTGCTTTCGGAGAATAAAATAAAATCCCAGAATGCATCCTTTCCCCGCTAATGGAGTGAAAGCAGATCTGGCCACGACAAGTAAGCTGAGCGAAGATCAGGCCTCAATTGCAATGGATCTGCATCGCTTAATCTGTTGTAGCTGCACGTCAGAGCATTTCCTCGCAGCCTCAGCCTCCTTCGCCGAGAGGTTTTCCTTTTCGAAAAGCATTTGCAGGGCTCACGTTTTAGCAAGCAACGGGCTAGACTTAAGCCGGCCCTAATTACTCCTCAGGAGGCGACTGCCGAAAACATGCGTGTGGCAAGGAGAATTAGAGTTGGCCAAGAAACGATCCATTTTCACGATAAGTGAAAACGTTGGCAAGGTCTGGCGGATCTCGTTTGTGACCTAAATATGGAGGGAGATTAATAAAGGAGGCAACAAAAAGAAATCGAGAAGAAAACCATTGGTTTCCATGGTTTCAGAAGCCAGTCAGGTGGTGAGATCTGTAGCAAGCATTGCTACCTTATCACCACACCACATAAATGGCAATAAGGGACAGACTTAAGATGTCTTTTCTATTTGATCACAAGCTGTAAGGGAGACTGTTCTCGAGTCAAACATGTTCAATAATTGGCCGCAAAATCCGAAAGTGAATATAACCTAAATCGCATTTCCAACTCCTCACTCTCGATTGCACAGATTAGAATAAGGTATAATACCTTATAATACCTTATAATAAATAAAAGCATATTTCATATTTTTACGATTTTAATTTTCTTTTATATTTACTAAACTATGCATAATTCATAAATTGAAAACTTAATTTAGAGTGACTTATAATAGCAGGGGTATGAATTTCAATATTACTATACTAAAGTAATCGATATTATAATAAAACACAATGCTGTGCAGATATGATCAAACCTTAATTGTACGGACCCCGATTTCACAGACTTCGGGTTTTACGGACAGCGTCTACTCGCCCACCCCAAGTTGGTTAATAAGGCCTTTGTTCGGTGAAAAGTCGCTGAGTTGTGTGCAAAGCACATTGCTTCCCCAGTTTCTTCTCAACACCTGCACTGGGATAGTAACTTTCTCTCTTATAAAGCAGCTTAATTGCCTTTTTATACTGCAAGGATGCTTTAGTTGTGTTCATAAATGAAGATAATTTTTTTGTATCCGTGATATGCTCAAGGCGAGAAAGAAAAACGTCCTTCGCTCAATATTAATAATAAATTAAAGAATAAATTAGAGGGTATCGCAAATGACAGAAAATAGTAATAAATCAAAAAAATTTAAAAAATCTATATTCCTATATAGCACTAAAAAGTAGAAAAATGAACCTAAAACATATCGATGGTGCAATCAGACTATGAGTTTCATTCACTTCAAAGGAAGATAGGGAGACGATTTACCTTATCATCATCATCATCATCATCATCCTCAAGCAGCCATGAGCTACGGTGGTTCAACCAGACCGTGCAATTTAGTTCTCCGAGCATATCTGTCCTGAGCTACAGATGCTGCATTCGGCCACTGCACACCACTTCTAACTAGGTCCTATTTGACACTGTGAGCCCCGCAGCATCCGAGGTCTCCCTCTCTTTCTGAGGCCTTTAGGCAAACTGTTCATAACCCTATTACCTACTCAACAAGATTACCAGTGCCCTATCTTCCTTTGAATTGAATACGAACTCAGTCACTGATTGCACCATTGACATGTTTTAGGTTTATTTTCTACTTTTTAGGGTCATGTAGGAAAATTATTATCTTCCTACATGGCCCAAAAATTTTCAATTTTTTTTTAAATTTATTTATATTTTTGTCACTAAAAACGACTACCTCCAAAACCTTTCATTTGATATATAACACATAAGCATTGACCCCATTTTTCCTCACATTTGGAGTCGTGTTTGAGGTAGCCCATGACATTGGAGACGTCACAAGCTTTAGTTTGAGAAATGACTCACTCAAGTCGAACTCCACGAAAATCCGCCGCCCCTTTAATCGGGGGTGAGTGAGAATAGTGAGGTAAAATTCGAAATAGTTTACGACGATATTTATATGAGCTTTCATTTGATACTTAACTCATAATTGTAGGTCGTCGAGTTCAGAAGATACAGCAGAACGACTTTCACATTTACTCCTGTAGTTGCACCCATCCGTACATTCGCTCAAAACAGTATCCGAACGCTATTGTTGATTACTGAATTCAGAAAAAATATCTGAAAACGATTTTTTTTAGAAACTAGTGATCTGGCAACCTTCGTGTCACGTGATTACAGAATTCTGGAAAAATATCTGGAGCGTGTACAGCAACTGTATACGCTCCAGTTACTGTTCACAGCAAACTGGAACATGTGCAGTTACTGCACACGCTCCAGTTTGCTGTGAACGGTAACTGCACACGCTCAATATTTCCGTGAGTAAGCCCACACGATCTAGTATCAAAATAATATGACCACCTACAGTCGCTCAAAAAGTGATCTGGTAACCTTCGGGTACAGTACACGAAGGTTGCCAGATCACTAATTTTTACAAAAAATCGTTGCCACATATATTTTTTTAATTCTGTAATCAACCATAGCGTTCGGATACTTTTTTGAGCGACTGTACCACCACCTGGATAGATAACATACCTCAAATTACTGATAACCAAAGGTCCCATTAAATGAAACAATTAATATACCAAATAAAATACGAGCACTGTGAAAGAGCCACTTCCACTAAATTTAACACGTAATGGACATGACAGGATAATTCAAAAAAAATTTTAAAATTTCTTCTGACCTACTGCAGCAATTTTACCACAGATAATAATGCAGGCGTATCCCGCTCATACGACATGCTAGAGTCCAGACCAAAGTCGTAAAGCGAATCATTGCCTTGTTTTCCCTTGTAGATGCGTGTAATGGTTTAATAACATTTCTGAGCAGTCACATATGTACTTAACTGACGCAAATAAAGCATTTACAATTAAAATAAATACCCTCACTCGTCAGTAAATTTTATAATTTTAATCTTAGTATCTAACGCAATAGGTTTGCGAGTCTTCTTCTTTTCACTGGAAGCAAGAGTACCCTTACTATGATGCGGGGCGGGGGTGGCTCAGTCGGTAGCGCGCCAGCCTCGTAATCTTTAGTTCCCAGGTTCGAGTCCCAGCTGGGTCAGCGTTGAAATTTATCACCGCAAACTTCCCCGCCCTGCCCACGGTCAGTAGGGGACACCGATGGGCTTGGAAAGGCCGCCGTCCGTCGGATGGGACGTTAAGCCGTGGCCCCGTGTGCGGGAGGGCCATACCCTGTGCACGTTAAAGAACACGCTGGATGGCCTTGATGGGAGGCTACCATCTGTCTCCCAACAGCTGTTCCAGTGGGTTCCCTCCCCCAACCTTCTCTGAGCCTTCGGGGTCCATGTGACCTGGCCATTTAGCCCATGGTGTGCAAAAAAGTGCCGCTCAAAGGTAAAACAACCCAGCAACCCTTACTCTGATTTTTGTCTCCCATTATTAACAACAGTAAAATAAAATAATAGTTATAAACAGTTCATAATTCACAGAGAAACACCAACTGGGACATAAACACTCCACTGGGAGGTAGGTTTCGGAATTTTTTATCTTTTTCCATTCGTTGGCGCCCTGTTCTGAGTGAGAAGCGAAACACTGTTATGCTTGAGGTGGAAAGGCCGGCCATCACATAGGAGCTTTAGCTATGATTCTGGGTGCAGGGGACAAAGTATCATCTTCGCTTAAAAATAAGTTTTCCTTGGGGCCCCTTCTCCGTCTGCTCTAAGACTCAGGGTCCTTGTGACCTGAACCCTTATATTAATTACGCAGCAAAACAAGTGCTTTCTGAAAAGGAAAACTCTCCAGCAAACCAAGTTTTATTCATTTGGCTGTTACACGAATGATAGCGATTATTTGTTTATTCCTGAGAACAAACACGATCTGTGTTTGTATTGAAATCGTTGAAGCACAAGCGAATGAATCGAAATTAATGAAAATAATAGGACAGTTCTAATAACAGGACTTTCGTCGTTTTCTGGTTAAATAGAGTGAAGCTTTAGAAATGCTTTCTCTCAAAGAGATTCCTTTGGTGGCGAAAAGTGGAATTTTCCTGAGTGATAATTGCAGGCGACAATTTTTACGTCGTGATCCTCTTATGGCATCTTACGTAAAGTTTTCGTTTCGCAAGTAATAAAAGAATTAAAATGAAAGAAGAAATATTTCCGAGATAATGATGAAAAAAATCAGATAAATGGATATCATCTATTTCTCCTTGTTTCTCAGGATTAACTCTATTATGAAATCATAGTGATCAGAATAAACCAAATCATCTCTAATTGATAAGAGTAAAATATTCTGGAATTACGAACGGGATTCAAACGTAAGATCTCCTGGTTTTGAACCTAAATTCAATGAGCTTTTCGTTTTCTATAAGTTAATACCTCCAACCTTTCTTTCAGGTTCTGACCCTAGCATTTGTTTGTGATACCGTTGGTTCCCTATATTTAGTGGGAAGGGCGATTGGATCAGTGGAAAACGGGCCAATCTGCAGTTGTCGGGTTCATCCCAACTCTGCAAGCGTTCAGCTGCAGTTACCGTTCCTCGGATGGGATGTTAAGTCATGGCACCATGTGCAGAAGAGTCGCATCCTCTGCACCTTAAAAATAAAAGTAAATAATAAATGTCCTCTCGAGGTGCTGCTTGGTACAGAGGCCTAACATGAGCCTTTCAGTTTATATGCCATAGTAGGTTTGTAAGGATAGAAGGACCTCAGCAGGAAAACAACACAAAATCCATGCCTTAATCGGGGCTCGAACCCAGATCCCTTTGATCAGTAGCCAAGCGCGATAACCAAAGAACCTACTAAATGGCCTTGACGGAAGCCTTCCATTTTGTATCCTATTCGTTGTCCAATGGATCCCCTTCCCCAACCTCCTCTGAGCTCTTGGTGTCCTTTTGAAATGACCTTTAGCCCATTAGGTACAAAATAGTACTGCTCAGAACATAAAAAACCTAACCCTTATACCTCTCTCTATGACATCACTCCTTACTCCTCATTATTTTCGAAAATTCGACCATTTCATTGTGACAGTCTTCCTTTTTCGTTTAGCTTTGAGTTATGTAAAGACCGTTGGAAATGAAACTTTCTTCTCATGCATTAAACATGAGAAATTTTTAATCACCTTCAGTTTTAGGCACTGTGACACAAACTTCAGTCTACCTTAAATTGCCTTTTGTTGCTCTGTTCATGCAAAATTTTGGGAACCCATGTATTTGCTTTGCAACCAGATTTCGTTCATTAAAAAATGAAAGATGTCTAGTGTACTTTATACTGTATTATTTTAAATAAAGAGTAGCTTCGTGAAGAAACGATATCCAAAAGTTCTCTACGATATCAATGCTTTGAGAAATCCAACGTTGATCCAATCGCAAGTCCAACGTTGGGACCACTGTTATATAACTTTCATACATACTGTATATTATTCATATTAAGAACAATAGGAAAAGTTTCAACTTTCCAAAGCCAAATGATTATTTTTTTATTATTTGCCAAAGAAACCCATTTTTGCAATTTTTGTGCTTTCATCACCTCTAGAGGAAATTTCAATTTTATTTCGACCATAACAACAAGTTTCAACTGAATCTTTGAGCTTTCCTAACACAACGCACACTGTGAGATCCGCGAAGCGTCAGAAGCCGAAGTGGAAGTAGAAAAACCAGTCCAAGCCTCCTCCTCACTCTATCGTCAGTAATCGGCTCGGTTTTCCTCTTTTCTCTTGAGGCCGCGTCACCCATCAGTGCAGCAGCAGTCAACGCCAACCATCTGGACACTCTATCATCCCACTCTATAGGACAAGGATGCAGAGCAACAGCATCATTGAGACCGTATCCCTAGCGACACAGGCGGAGGAGTTACGATGGACTGTCCGCGAAGCATTTGTTATCAGTTGGCCAGCTTCTTCCACAAGAAACTTCTCGTTCCTCTTCTGCTAGGTCATTTTGTCATCGCCTGCCTTTCGCATCTCAGGGGAGGAGGTCATGCTTCGATTTGCAGGACGCGACTCTAGCCTCTCGGCATTGCGAAGCTGCCGCTTATTCTGTGACATTCATACGCAGCCTTCCTTTCTTGAAAAGATATCAATATATCCAGTTGCATAAGAGGTAAAAATATTGAGCCTTTAAAGAGACGCGAACCATAGAAAAAAAATCCCAAGAGGTATGAGAAGAAGTGATCAGAAGAAAGCAATCAGAGAGAATTGATAAATAGATCAAAACATTTGAAGCATTAAAGAAAGGAATCAACAAAAAGAGGATTAGCAACCATACAAAAGCAATAAGAAAACTTTCTAACCACGGCGGAGAAACTGGAAAAATAAATGGAAATTGAGAAGGCAAGAATCATAGACAACTAACAGATGTCTTTTAAATCGAAGGAAGGCAATAAAGAAAATTTACCTGCAGTTGAAGACAATTTGAAGGGATTGCTGAACAGAGGAAGACAAGAGAAAATAATTATTAAATAATGGAAGATGATGAAAATTAAATTCGTAACCGAAGAAAAACTAATCCGTGGAAAGGAATAAAGAAAAACTTCTAACGCAGACATCTGTTATACCGGTGGGGGGATAGAATTAATTCTTGCTAATTATATATAATATTAATTAATCATTCTGCTTAATATTCATCATCAGTTAATAATTCTCCAAACACAAACCGGTAATTGTTCTTGCCGTGATCGTATAGTTTTTTTTTTTCCTTTAAAGCAATCAGTAGCCCAGCACCCTACTGGGAAACCAAGCCAACCTCCCACACAAAAGGAGCAACTAAAGCAGGCATGGCTCCACAACAAATACAAAAAATAACATTTATTGGTAACATTAACACAGTTTCATCCTAATATCACAATTTGATATCAACTTACATAATTACTGTAGACTGTCGACATTCAAACGTTGAGCTAGTTACATTAATACTCTGCTGCTTGCTGCTATATAGTGCTTTCGTCACTAGACCATCGTGTCCCCTGACCGAGAGTCAGACCTCAAAACTGCACTGCTCACATCGAGAGTTAAGCGTAGAAGGAGAAAAGGTGACTTGCTCCTACGAGTCTCTGAAGCGAAGTGGACATCGTCCCATAGTCACTAACTCCGAAGTCAAGTGTCAAGTCGAATCGAATGCCCAAAAATTCTCTGCTCTCTCGGACACACAAAAATAATCCAAAGTCATCCCGAGTCCGTGATTGGCTCTCTCAACTCTCCGCTAGGGTGGGGGGGGGGGGGGGAATAGGGTGCCGGGCGAAAATGGAAACTTCCAGAGTCCGCGTCTTTGGCCACAACCACGTGACTGTCCTTCATGGGACCATTATGCCGTGAGTCGGTGGAATCCCTTTCAGGGTTGTCAGACAGGAGGGCAGTCCTGTCGCCAGACTCCTCAATCCCAAAGGTGAACCACTGATGCGTGGACGCTCTCCTCTGTAGGCGTTAGTCCGGGATTAAGCTGGCATTGCGACAGGTAAGTGGTCGGCTCAGCTAGGCTGTGCATCAAATGGTCCTGTCTGCCTGAGATGCGGGCTTAACGGGCTTGTCTTTCATGATAATCCCTCGTATGGCGCCGCTCCGATGGAAAGGAAACTGCAGTCTGGAAGTTGAATACCGTTCTGCGCGAACTATGCAAATTCACGCAGAACACATCACCAATCTGTGAATAACTGAAGTCGACAGACCATAATTAAGAGACCACATTCAGTTTAAATTAATAAATTATGGGCCATATGGCCAACAGTCAAATACGTGTAACTTCATAAATTTAAAAAAAGTCTTAAAAAAAATTCCCTGTTAATCGGAGGTCATTGTTGTCGATCGAATGGAAATTTCATTTGGCGATGGGAAATTAAGCCAAGAATTTTTGGAATAATCAGAAATTTAAGTTTAATAATTTTGACGAAAAAGCTGGAATTTTATTCTAAAATTAAAAAAAACCTAAAAGAATTTCGGAAACTTCATTCAAATATTACTGACATCGAACTATTTAAATTCGTCGACATTCTGTACAAAGATTTAAATTAATTTTTTCAAATATTTGCTGCAATGATAGAGAGCCACTTACTGTGAAAATTATAAATGTTTGTATCCTCAATGTTCATCTATCTCTTCGTCTTTCAGATGAAGAGAGTTGGGACTTCCTAAAAATATTTTTAGAATTCCGAATTACTATATAAAAGACTTTTGGCAGGAGATCCAATTGAACGGGAATTGGCACAAGATCGGTGCAAGTATCTTACATTGAAACTGCAGTACCTAAATTAATACCGTATTTCCCCAAAAATAAGACCGGGTTTTATATTAATTTTTGCTCCAAAATACGCATTAGGGCTTATTTTCAGAGGATGTCTTAATTTTTCATGTACACCAATCTACATTTATTCATGTACAAAAATCTACATTTATTCAAATACAGTCATGTCATCTTCTTCTGGAACATCATCATAATTTTCCAAACCGCGAATTCCGGCCTGAATTTCTTGCGACTCCATGTCCTGTCGAACCATTGGCCCCAATCTCTCACGTCCAGCAATAGATCTCTCCTTAAATGAGCACTTCTTGTCCATGTAGCCTGGTCATTCGGCAATAAGTCTAGAGTTCATCTGTTTACATAGGCATTTACCTCTCGTCCAAAGGCGCCCGCTTGGGTATTTACAAATACTTAATTATAATTTATATTATCATTTATTTCAAGTATTAATGTCAATAATATTATTTATTTATATTTATAATTATATATTAATATTATTATTTTATAATTCAATACGTCCGTCGTGTGTTGACGAACGTATTGAACGGACGTACTCAATGCGTCCGTCTGACTGACGATCTCAATTGGGGATTATTTTTGGGGTAGGGCTTATATCACGAACATCCTGAAAAATCATGCTAGGGCTTATTTTCCGGTTAGGTCTTATTTTCGGGGAAATACGGTTTAAAACAATAAAAAGATTAAAACAAGTGTTTGCTGGAATAAATATCACCTCGCGAATACAGGATGCTCTAAATAATATAAACTTATTTCACACTTATTATCTTTAAATATTAATATAAGGTTCACTATCTTACAGTTGTGTTGAAACCCTGCTGTGAGACACTCCTACTTACTTGTTGCCACCATAGTTAGGGGTCTTCTTCCCGATCTCTGGCATAAATGACTTGCGGATATTGCTGTTGTTGGGCCGTCATCGCCTGCCCTAGTTGTTATCGATGGTTCCTGGCACAGCTCCACGGCAGTTCAGTTATGATCAATTTACAAAAGTTATCTTTGTAATTTTGATCATAATGTTGATTGGTTGACCCCAGAGGAAGTCGCCCACCTTTCAACTACATGGTGAAAATAATGGATTAGTAGCTTATGGAACCATAAATGGAATACCTTGCCGTATGATAGTCGACACTGGTGCAAATGTGACTTTACTCAGAACGAATATAATAAAGAAAATAATACCTCATCCAAACTGGAATACTACACAGTCTAAAATAACCCTAAACACAGCCACTAGAAATCGTGCTAAAGTTCATGGAAAGATAGAACTTAACATCCGAGTTGGCAGCTGTCTGGTACAACATCCTGTTTACATCGCTGACATCTACGATGAATGCATATTAGGCCTTGATTTCCTTAAGAAACATGGATTCAGCATTAGACTCAGTGACAACTTACTCATCTATAGGAGAGAAGAGATCCCTTTGCTTAGCCGAATATCTGATTCTTTATCAAGCGTGACTGCAATATTAGTGACGGAAGACACAGAGATCCCAGACAAAGTGAAATTATAGTCCGTGAACATCGGGCGGAGACTTCTGGGGCCTTCCGATTGGCAGTCACTGAAGCCTCTGGTAAAGGAGCTTTGGCTCATGGTATTCTGGTTGCAAGGACTTTAGTCAGAGTAGATAAAGAACAGATTCGTATCAGAGTGATGAACTGTAACAAATCCAATAGAATATTGAAAAAGGGTGAGGAATCAGCAATATGTGAACCTGTTACCTGGGTAACAAGTATAAATATAATAGAAGTTACTGACTCAAACCAAAATCACATAGACATCCTATCTCATCTTACTGACTTATGGAGAGAAACAAGACGAATATTAACTGAAGACCAAGCTGCTAAGGCCGAGAACCTATTAAAAGAATTTTCCGACATTTTTTCTGCCACATCAAATGATTATGGCGGTACTAACCTGACAGAACATAGGATCAACACTGGTGATTCTCCTCCAGTCCATCTACCTGCAAGAAGGCTTCCATTGGTAAAACGGGAGGAGACAGAACAACTGATAAGGGACATGGAAGCTCAAGGCATTTTAGAACCATCACAGAGTCCTTGGACATCACCAGTGATTCTTGTCAAGAAAAAGGATGGATCTACCCGATTTTGTAGATTATCGCAGATTAAATGATATAACAAAGAAAGACTGCTTTCCTTTACCCAGAATTGATGATATACTGGACACTCTATCTGCGTCAGAATGGTTCTCAACATTAGACTTAAAGAACAGCTATTTGCAAGTTGGTACACGTCCTGAAGACCGTGAGAAAACAGCTTTCACTACAGGAAGTGGACTTTGGCAGTTTAAGGTGATGCCATTTGGACTTTGCAACGCACCTGCAACATTTGAACGACTAATGGAGTCGGTGCTCAAAGGTCTGTCTTGGGAGGTCTGCCTGGTTTACTTGGACGACATCATCGTTCTTGGAAGAACTTTTGAAAAATATTTCAGAAATCTTCGTCAAGTGTTTGAAAAACTTAGCGCAGCCAAGCTAAAATTGAAACTGACAAAGTGTAAACTGTTCTAGCAAGAAGTTCATTACCTTGGTCATGTGATCACTACATCAGGGATTAAGACTGATCCTAGTAAGATAGAAGCTGTAAGAGACTGGCCTCCACCACAAGATGTTAAACAACTTCGTAGTTTTATTGGGCTTTACACCTACTATAGAAGATTTGTCAAGAGTTTCTGCAACATCGCAAGGCCATTACATCGTCTGACAGAGGAGGGCCAGCGGTTCATGTGAACTTTATTATGTACCTTTTTCAAGAAAAGAAATTATCCATAAATATTTCATGATTCTATCTCCACAAAATTTTAATAAATTGTCGGGAAAATATAAGGGAAGAAAAAAATGAAAATATATCTAAAATAAAAATTAAGCAAAGAATAAATAAAGACTCAATTGACACAATATTGAGTCTTTATTTCATTGTTAAGTTACTTACCTCATTTCATGTCATTAATGAATAATTCTAAAATTATTAATTTTTCCACTCTTAAACCTTTAATTCTGTATTATAAAAATGCGTATCGTTAATAACTAATAATTTAATTTAACAACCTGAAAGAGCATAAAGCTCATTGGTTGTTCTTACATGGCTTCTATTTTATTGCATTTCATTTCACAATAAATATTTTACATTACATAGATTTATTTATATCAGTTGTATATTTTGTTCAGTTGTTCACACCGAATTGTGGATTTTATTTTAACTCATTATGTTGTATAAGCATTATTTATTTATTATTAAGTGTATTATATGTTATATATAGTCAATAAACATTTATTATTATTATAATTATCACAAGAATTGCGATCACTTTTTTTTTCAAAATTGGGATAATAATAGATCTAGTAAAATCCTTAGGAACAACACCTTTATCATAAAAAATATATTATACCCATAATTATACTGTACAAAGAAAATCATAAGGAAATGTATTTTAAATTAATATTTTTTCATTTAATATAACAGGAAAGATCTGACAGCCGGTCACCAACTGGACTTGCAGACAATGCCAGTCACAGGTAGCCAATTACTGATCGACAGTATCAACCTTGGACCATACATAGGATAGACTGCACACTCTATGTTGCATTAATGAACCAGTGTGAAGTAAGAGCTACGAGCCAAAATGAGTTGTGACATGACAAACCTGTGAATGGTGGTTTCCCCTCTGAGCCTGCCCTTTTTTTGCCCACAACGGACTAAATGGCTGTATCATAAAAACTCCGAGGACTAAGCGAAGGTCGGGGGGAAGGGGACCCACTGGACAGCTGTTAGGAGACAGACGATAGTCTCCTGTCAAGTCATCCAGCGTGTTCTTTAACGTGCACAGGGTATGGTTCTCCCACTCACAGGGTTATGGCTCAATGTCCCAATAGACGGATGGCGGCCTTTCCAAGCCCATCAGTGTCCCTTACTGACCGAGGGTGGGGAGCTTTGCAGAGATAAATCACAACACTCTCCCAGCTGGGATTAGAACCTCGGAACTGCAGATTATAAGCCTGGCACACTGCCAACTGAGCCAGCCCACCCTCGAGGCAAAACTGTGGCTTTATTAGAGTACGCGTTCAGGCATATGCAAAATATTTGCTTCTCCTTACTCTTCCCATAACTTTCCATTACATTTATCAGCTGCGAAGTCAAAACTGTCTATTTCTTTTCTTTTCTTTTTGCACTTTTTAATTTCACGAACATTTAAATTTTCACTTAGCATTTGTCATTCCAGTCTATACATGAAACAATCCTCTGGTAGTCAACTTAACTCACTTATTATTACCCCCTCATAAGCAATCCCCCCACCCCCTGCGATATTTTCTTGTTTAGGGAACAGTCTGTATAAATGGCAAAATGCTGGAAGGGACGGCCTCCAGCATTTTGTCATTTATACAGACGGTTCCCTAAACAAGCACATATCACAGCTACAGCAGGCATCTTCATCCCTACCGTCAACATGAACTAAGGATGGAAATGTAATCCAGAATTAAATATTATGGAAATCGAAATTGCAACAATCAGACAAGTTAAGCTAGCACACATTAGAGACAATCATACAGGCATGATCATTATCAGAGACACGAAACCTGCACTGTTAAATCTACAGAAAAATCCTGCCAAGATAAGCAGCAAAGCACTCACATAGAAATCTGTTAATATAAATGCAGATTTTTTTTTTATCTAGATAAGTGCAATTATTTAAAAGTAACCTGAAATATCACAGAAAAATAACAAGACTGTTACAAAAGTATTATAATACAGTCCTATCATGTGATGACGAAATAAGTTACTATTCAGAAAGTTTAACTTTTAATCATTTAAGCGCTTTTTTGATCACGTGTGTGGATTAAAGAAACAGATAAATATGTAAGCGATGTGATTTCATGAAATGACCATTTGCAGTTCCCCAAACTAATTTTAATATATTCAAAATGGTCGCCATCAAAAATAAATAGATAAATATTAATATGCGAAAATGATTCTCATTGTTACCTGTATCTGGCATTATAAACCTTCAGCAGACGCAACAAATTAAAATCTTAATTATTCAAAATTCTGAACAATGTAACTGAAAAACAATTACGAGTTTAAAGGAAATCTTTCCTTAGAAGCGTTAAGACGATGTTTTGGATGCGAATGTAAGTGTTCTTTGATTCGAGATATTTATATTTGAAGTAGTTTCTAGATAGTGTATGCTGAATATTATTTGTATTGAGTTGAATGGGCAGGATGCCTACTGCTGATCGTACGCGCAGAGCGTTTAATGTACGCCAACGCGCGTCAAGTTTTGCAAGGAGGGGCAGGGAATGCCTCCGTCGAAGGTGGAAACAGATGAAGAACCTTTGTTGCTCCTGTTGTTTAGGGAGTATGGAGGGGAGCAATGAGCGTAGCCAGCCACCAGAAACATTAATATTCTATATCCCCTCCACTCGCAACGACCACAGTGTCATAACACTCGAAATGATAAACATTCCACCCACGAAATATGTATCAGAAGAATTTTCGGTGGATGAATATGATGTCTCTGCTCCTCAAATAGATGAATATGATGTCTCTGCTCCTCAAATAGATGAATATGATGTCTCTGCTCCTCAAAGAGATGAATATGATGTGTCTGCTCCTCAAATAGATGAATATGATGTCTCTGCTCCTCAAATAGATGAATATGATGTCTCTGCTCCTCAAATAGATGAATATGATGTCTCTGCTCCTCAAATAGAGGAATATGATGTCTCTGCTCCTCAAATAGAGGAATATGATGTCTCTGCTCCTGAAACAGATGAATATGGTGTCATCCTCTTCGCACTACGTGTCGTGTTGGCATTCTCCATTTTACATCTTTTTATTGTCCTGTATGCTTTTTGGTAAGATGATAGACTTCATGTGTGAGAATTCTGCGAATGAAATATGAGAGTGCAAACAGGTGAAATGGGAGAGTGGAGAGATTGTCAAAGTAAAGAGAGAAAGAAAAAGGTAAACAATGTTGAAAAAAAGAAAAAAAAAAAAAAAAAAGAAAAAAAAAATGTCTCCCCCAAAAGCCACCCTCAGACGTCCTAGATCGTGGGAGACGGGCAACATCCATTATCTGTTGATTTCCTCAAAAGTTCCTTTTATCTTTAGGTAAAACCTCAGGTAATGGATGGCTAACATGAGGCTCTGGTACAACACATACACATTCACTCACTCGCTACATGCATTCACTCACTCGCTCACTACATGCATTCACTCACTCGCTCACTACATGCATTCACTCAATCGCTCACTACATGCTTTCACTCAATCGCTCACTACATGCTTTCACTCAATCGCTCACTACATGCATTCACTCACTCGCTCACTACATGCATTCACTAGCTCGCTCAATACATGCATTCACTCACTCGCTCATTCGCTCACTAGATGCATTCACTCACTCGCTCATTCGCTCACTAGATGCATTCACTCACTCACTCACTCAATGCATGCATTCACTCGCTCGCTCACTACATACATTCACTCTCTCGCTAACTACATGCATTCACTCGCTCGCTAACTACATGCATTCACTCGCTCGCTCACTTGATGCATTCACTCGCTCACTACATGCATTCACTCACTCGCTCATTGCATGCATTCACTCACTCGCTCATTACATGCATTCACTCACTCATTACATGTATCCACTCGCTCACTACATGCATTCACTCGCACGCTGACTACATGCATTCACTCACACATTCACTACATGCATTCACTCACACACTCACTACATGCATTCACTCACACTCACTACATGCATTCACTCACACTCACTACATGCATTCACTCACACTCACTACATGCATTCACTCACACTCACTATATGTATTCACTCACACTCACTATATGCATTCACTCACACACTCACTACATGCATTCAGTCATTCACTATACGTATTCACTCATTCACTATACGTATTCACTTATTCACCATATGCATTCACCAATTCACTACATGTGACGTGAACCCTCCTTTCTTATGAGGGCGGTCCGTCATTAAATTTCTGACTCCCTCCCGTTCTATTTTGGCCGTGCTGTTACTTGTGCAGACTTTCGAGAAGGAAACCTCTGCAATAACCCACACGTGACTCAATCTTGGAAAAGACAGGGAGTAGTCAGATATTACCATTTAAACATAATTTATTTATAGTACATTGCGAAAAATAAACTTCAGGACCAGGAGTTCCCTTCGGGGAATACAGCCGAACTTACTAGTTCTCAGGCGATGACCGCCTTTACAATTAGACGCCAAACCGTTTAGGCGAAAGTCTGTTCATGTGGCTGAGCTACCAGCTCTAAAGTCCAAGTACGGGGCTCTTCCCCAGAACACAGTGGCGGTTAGCAGACTTTGTGGAAAGGATACCAGATTTATGAATGAGGGTGACCCTACCTGTTGGATGAGGTGGTCGCTGCAGGAGCCTTTGTTGCGAAGATCAGCACTGTCCGTTGAAGGCCCATCGCCTAGGTATAGCTAGACGAAAAATTAAAACAGTTCTAACTAACTAGGTACATTAAAACCTTGCCGATTCCCGGCCAAGAAAAGACGTCTTCGCTGTCCAAACACATGGAGACAAGTCCTTTCTCTCCTCTTGAGCAGTTCAAAATTGCCGCTCCTCTCCACACCGACCTCTAGCGGTGGTCAGCGTCGTAAGCTGACGCGGGCGCTTGCCATTGGACGTCGGGTGCATCGCTCCGCCTACTCGGCCTCTTTGGTGGCGGGTCCGAACTCTGGGTCCGGAAGTTCTTGGCTCCTGGGGCGATGCCGGACACTGGTGTCATCCAGTTGAACTGGTAAGTTCTTGGAACCGCGATGACTAACCAGGTCTTTGTTCACACTTCGAGAAAAACATATTCAAGGACCTTTTAGCCCAAGTCGTGTCCGCAGGATCAATTCCTGGGGGCACGACACACCTATCCCCCTTTAGCGAGAGAGGAGGACAGGCGGGGCAGGGAAAAGGTCACTGACCGTACTGCACTGAAGATGGCACTATATTGTTGAAGATGATCTCCAGGGTCACCCATCACGATCTGGAATCTGGCCTTTCCTTCATGAGTCCATCTGTTGCAAACAGTCTAAGAGGTCACACAGTTCATATTGTTGCACAACACCAAGAAAGTCCAGTGATTCACAGTTGGGGTCCGGCTGGGCCGCTCTGGTGGGCGTCGGTTGCAGGAGGCTCCACAGCACATGAAATAGAGAAAACAGGGAAAAGGGTCACCAATCTGGCTTTCCACATGTACTCAAGTTGCAAACACACAGTCTGTCTTCGTGCTTACCGCCACGTGACTCACTGTTACATAGAACTTAACAATCTTATGGTACAGATTACACTTCTAATTAGCAAGAACTTCCTGAAGTTAGTTACAATTCCAACAATAAAACAAAAATCCTTTCTCAGTAAAACACTTTATACTACAAAATCATCTAACTATTACTCCTATAATAGCAAAATCATCTACAATTACTCTTATAATGATCATCAAAAATTCTCTCCATCAATTCATTTAATCCTGACAAAATTACTTCTCAAAAACTCAAATCTCTGATAACAAAATCATTTTTTTTTCAAGTTATTCTGACAATAATCATCTCAAATTATCTCTCCATTAATTCATTTAATAGTGAACTCACTTTATACTAGCAAGATCATCCAACTATTACTCCTATAATAGCAAAATCATCTACAATTACTCTTATAATCACAAAATCATCTAATTGTTACTCTGACAATGATCATCAAAAATTATCTCTCCATCAATTCATTTAATCCTGACAAAATTACCTCTCAAAAACTCAAATCTCTGATAACAAAATCATTTTTTTTTTCAAGTTACTCTGACAATGATCATCTCAAATTATCTCTCCATTAATTCATCTAATAGTGACAAAAATACTTCTCAAAAAAAAAAATTAATTTAATAGTAACAAAATTACTTCTCAAAAACTCAAATCTCTGATAACAAAATCATTTTTTTTTCAAGTTACTCTGACAATGATCATTTAAAATTTTTCTCCATCAATTCATTTAATCGTGACAAAATTACTTCTCAAAAACTCAAATCTCTGATAACAAAATAATTTTTTTTTCAAGTTACTCTGACAATGATCATTTAAAATTATTTCTCCATCAATTCATTTACTCGTGACAAAATTACTGCTCAAAAACTCAAATCGATAATCAAGACACTTCAAAAAAAACTCAAATCTCTGATTAGCAAACTACTAACAAAATCATTCATAAGTATTTCCAAGTTACTCTGACAATGATCATCTAAAATTATTCCTCCATCAATTCATTTAATAGTGACAAAATTACTGCTCAAAAACTCAAATCGATAATCAAGACACTTCTAACAAAACTCAAATCTCCAATAGCAAACTCATTTATAGTTATTTCTCAAATCTCAAGTCTATTATTCAAATGGAGGGCTTTGCACTCTGTCTACACTGTTTCAAATAGCTGCTTCGTTCCTTCCGGCTGATTGATTGATTGAACGTGTGTGTGTGGGGGGGGGTGCGTAGAACCTGCTGTCCCGCCAGGTTTCCCAAAGCGTCACCATCTGCTTGCGGCCGGGCCACCGCGCACGGGAGAACTTCTCTCGATTTCTCGCGTGAGCGTTCTATGCTTCCGACTCCATTCCGAGAATGAGCAGCTGACGTCACCACGGAGATGCGAGCGCCGAAGACTCGCTTCGCGCTGGTTGTTGCGTCATAGCTGCCCGTGTCCTTCGTCTCTCCTGAGTAGCGGGCGCGGGGGTGGGGGAGAACCTGCTTTGCATTCCGCTCTCTTCTCATCGGCTGCAGGCGCGCTGCCGTTGATGAGCCGCTGCGGCGCCGATAAGTTTGATCTTCGGTGGCAACAGCAACTGGCGGTGATGGACGATCCCTGCGAGTGTTTCTGGGCGGCTGGCTGGTCAAAATCCTAGTCCCCAAGGCGAATTCTGCGGATACGCTAATACTTTCGCTGTCTCTGTGAGGGGATACGTTGCTACTTTGTGATTGTGCTTTTCCACCCACACAACTAATATTTAGTTCTCCCTTTTTTCTTCTAGTCTTCCATTGCTTAACTAATTTACTTGCTCTCAATACTTGGATATACCTGGCCTCTCTGACCCTGACACTCATTCTCTGCGAATTAACGGCGCTCTTTTCCTTACATTTAGTTACTCTACTAAATTTCAATCCACTTCTAAAATTCTTCCTAACTCTTCTTACTGGTAAACCCTTGCTAAATGATCGTTTCTCTGGTCCCATCTTACACACATACGTTACACTTTTCTTTACTTCAAACTTATGCGCATTCAAACTACGCTTCTGTCCTTTCTCTGGGACCTGTGTGCTACTTATCAATATCTCTTGGCTATTTTCCTCTGCAAATCGGCGGCTAGGAGGGTTAGTTAGGGCTGGCCGAGGTAGGGGCTGATCTCTCTCGATGTGGCTACCGGTTTCTAGCATGACAAATCGAGCCTTTGGTGGTGCTGATTCTTCCGCCGATCTGTCCGTACAGCAGGTGGCGATTTCCGCCGCAGCAGGAAAACATGAAAGGGAGGTTGTGCATTCTACGTCTGGCTGCAGAGCGTTGAGTGACACATCGGGGGGCTTTTCCTCCAAGTTACTTGGGAGGGGCGTGCAAATAATCAGTATATTTTCTTCCGTGCTGCTATCTGCTGTATGTATGTCCGGGTTAGCTTCATCTGTGTCCGTTCGGATTAGAGGGCTACAGTCATATGCGACAAACTCTGAGATTTCATTTCCGGCTTCGGGAGGGGGCGCCAAAACTCCTACTTCTGTTGGAATCTCTTCCTCTGTATCAACTTGTGTCTCAGGGCTACAGTCGGAGACGACAAATTCTGCTGCTTCAGTTACAGCTTCGGGGAGGGGCACTAACTCTTCTAATTCTAGAAACGGTTTCGCATCCAATACATTCGCTTGCTTTTCAACTATCTCTTCTATCTTCCCATTATTCTGTTCCTTGTCCACTTGGCTATCTACCTCCATAGTATTATCTAATGCCTCGAAACTCTTTCTATCCCTATTTATATCTTCTTCATTACTGCAAGTTGTCATTATAAGTGACTTCCCTCCATTCTCTGACGGTTCCTCTACGGGGGTTCGATTCCCATCCTCACTTCTCGATTTTTCCTGTGTCGCCTCCCTCTCCTGAGCTAACCTTTGCTTCTTTAAAACATCAAAAATTATATCCCTGAGACCTTTAATGTCGAACACAACTTCCACTAAATCGCGCACTTCCTCATCTTGCTCTAATCCCAGAGGGGTAAAAACGGTTGCCACCATTCGAAGGACGTCGATGTCTTCTACTTTACTCCAATGCATGGGGGGTGGTCCTAGCTCAGCTTCCAAAATTTGGTACAATGGGGTTTGCTTAATTAAACTGACCGAGGGGGTTTCTTCCTGCTGGCGTTTCTCGAGATTGTAGCGGTCTAAATGTTCTGAAGGGCAAAATGCCAAAGTTTTTGATTCCGAAATTTTTGCTGGATTATTAAAAGCCTGTTTTTGTCCTGAGTAGGCAGAGTGTGGGGGGCAATGCTCAGTGTAACTATCGGGACCACTGTATTGGTAATGCTTAACATTTAAATTCCTCTTCTTGGTGCAGTCTCGGGCAAAATGGCCAAAATTTCCACACTCGAAACATTCCTTCTGATGATGCCTAGCATTCCTGCCAAATGAGTTACTACGGTTCTTATGCTGTGGATACTTAGTGCCGTGTGCAGACGTATACAATATTCCATGTGCCATTATAATTTTCTTTAAACTCTAATACCAGATATATAATTATCAACTTATACACTTTTATCTACTATCACTCAATCCGACTGCAATATACTTCTTAATCAATAACACCTTAATACAATATTTTTTCAATGTCTTAACCTTTCAACCAACACTTCACAAAACCTTCTGAATATCTCGTAAGACTCTTACTATCTCAAACTACAGTCTTGATACTTCACTAACTTCACAAACAAAAACCTATTAACTGGCTATCTAACTTAACTTAAAATTCTTAACTTTAATTACACACACAAAAATCACTGAACTCTATCACTATCTGCGATACTCCTTCCTCAAAAGAAAACTATGACACTCGAGCAGTGTAGTGAATTAAGAAAGCTGACATGTCCAGGTGGGATCCGCACCCTACACCTGCTGATTGTGGGTCAGCCGCTCTATCCAATTGAGCTACTGGGCAGTGATCACTTTCGTGCAAAACTTCACTACAATGGATTCCACTATTATATACTCTTAGCACTAATTCTCGACATCGTTTAACCGATTAACTCATCAGAAAACTTTTCAAAACAAATTACACGTTTTTAAACTGCATTAAACCACAATCTCCGAATTTAACAACTCTTACGATAATCTTAAGCATTTCTATACAATGAAAACATTTCAAAAATATACTGAAGCCTTATCTGTAATAACAACAGTAACAAACCACAAACTGTTAAGCAACCTCGAAAATCTCTTTAAAACAATTTCTATCTATATCACGCATCAATAATTATCTCTCTCACACGATTACTTAATTCACACATATCTTACTAACTCCATTAATTTTTAACTAAAAATCTTAACAATGTAATACACATATAAAATTGAGCAATTCTCAAATTAGTTTATCTGTACAATAATCAACATCTTACACGCTATATCCTAATTAAACCTTTTGGTGTTTCCACTTATTTGTCCCGCCATTCCCCGTGTGCTGTATGTTGTGCTGTG
This sequence comes from Ryuthela nishihirai, assembly GCA_038380435.1. Taxonomy (NCBI): domain Eukaryota; kingdom Metazoa; phylum Arthropoda; class Arachnida; order Araneae; family Heptathelidae; genus Ryuthela; species Ryuthela nishihirai. Next base: position 14,077,305 of record JAWZYU010000001.1, on the reverse strand, counting down.
TGTTGGGTTTTTTGTACCTCCTAAGTGCAATGGAGGCGCACACAGAAATGCAACTTAACAGTAACACAAGGAAAAAAAAAATCACTCCTATCTAAAATATCATGATATAGTCCCTAGTCGAAATCTCTAATACTTCCTTCATACACTCTACACCTGGGCCTAGCTATAGTCTTATACTTATTTCTTAGCACTAAACATTTAATTCAAATCACTTTCTATACTTCAATATAACACTTGTTTTAACAGATGCTCCTGAAATTCCTCGCTCAAAACATAGTATACAATTCTCACTAAAATCACAATTTAAATCACTAAAGTCACTAAAATCACAATATTTAACATTCTTAATTTCTTCACATTCTGCTACTGCCACATTTCAACACAATAATTTTGCAATCTCTAATTATACTCTTTTTCTAGCCGCAATAAACTCAGGTTCGAACATACTTGGGTCACAGAAACCAATTGAAGCTAATCCGTGGTCACCGCGCTAATTTGACGTATTTTTCTTTCTAACCGCAATAACACTCAGGTTCGAAAATCCGTGGTCACGGCACCAATTTGACGTGAACCCCCCTTTCTTATGAGGGCGGTCCGTCATTAAATTTCTGACTCCCTCCCGTTCTATTTTGGCCGTGCTGTTACTTGTGCAGACTTTCGAGAAGGAAACCTCTGCAATAACCCACACGTGACTCAATCTTGGAAAAGACAGGGAGTAGTCAGATATTACCATTTAAACATAATTTATTTATAGTACATTGCGAAAAATAAACTTCAGGACCAGGAGTTCCCTTCGGGGAATACAGCCGAACTTACTAGTTCTCAGGCGATGACCGCCTTTACAATTAGACGCCAAACCGTTTAGGCGAAAGTCTGTTCATGTGGCTGAGCTACCAGCTCTAAAGTCCAAGTACGGGGCTCTTCCCCAGAACACAGTGGCGGTTAGCAGACTTTGTGGAAAGGATACCAGATTTATGAATGAGGGTGACCCTACCTGTTGGATGAGGTGGTCGCTGCAGGAGCCTTTGTTGCGAAGATCAGCACTGTCCGTTGAAGGCCCATCGCCTAGGTATAGCTAGACGAAAAATTAAAACAGTTCTAACTAACTAGGTACATTAAAACCTTGCCGATTCCCGGCCAAGAAAAGACGTCTTCGCTGTCCAAACACATGGAGACTAGTCCTTTCTCTCCTCTTGAGCAGTTCAAAATTGCCGCTCCTCTCCACACCGACCTCTAGCGGTGGTCAGCGTCGTAAGCTGACGCGGGCGCTTGCCATTGGACGTCGGGTGCATCGCTCCGCCTACTCGGCCTCTTTGGTGGCGGGTCCGAACTCTGGGTCCGGAAGTTCTTGGCTCCTGGGGCGATGCCGGACACTGGTGTCATCCAGTTGAACTGGTAAGTTCTTGGAACCGCGATGACTAACCAGGTCTTTGTTCACACTTCGAGAAAAACATATTCAAGGACCTTTTAGCCCAAGTCGTGTCCGCAGGATCAATTCCTGGGGGCACGACACATGCATTCACTCACTCACTACATGCATTCACTCACTCACTACATGCATTCACTCACTCACTACATGCATTCCCCCACTACATACACTCACTCATTCAGTTCATAAACTCTCACTACTGCATACTCCGAAATACGTGCAACGGATGCATTTGCTCCTTTTTCCAATTGTTTTCGTTCCTGGTTTTCTAGTTTCTGTTTCAGTTGTCCCAGCGGATAAGGAATCCCTCTCCTAATGCAGCCTTATCATGGCGGGAGAAAAAAAAGATCCCTTCACTGAAGATTTATTTCTATAGTATCAAGATTTAAAAAAGCACTTAATTTTAAAATGAGACAAAAATTTGGATTTCTTTTCGCACACAAAGCACATAAAAAATTTCTGAATTGTGAAAAAAAGATTTTAATTACAAAACGTTTGCATCATATTTTTGGTCTTTCGTATTTTCTTAGAGATGCATTTATATAAAAGTGAACTCATCTTATTCCTAATATTAGAATGAAAAACTCCGAAATTGATTCCGTATTCCATTACAACTGCTACATGTGACATAATGGAATATGTACTGTAGGTAGAAAATGTTCATATCATCAATTAGAGGAGATCTTAATCGGCGGTCGGTAGCTCAGTGGTCCAAAGGTCAGGAAGTCGTGGGTTCGTATCCCACTCGGCTCAAGACAGTTTTGGCTCTAAAACTGATCGACGTTAAATTCAGAGTGGTAACTTCCTTCATACTTATCAGTGATTATGCCATTTTCGTGTGCTATGATTTAGGAAATGATTTCCAGGTACTACGACCTCCAATAAAGCCATTTGCAATTTCTGATCAGTATATGACCTCTTACGTTTACTTTGAAAACAGTAAAAGTAGAGATCAAATTTAAACTAAAGCCGCCTCGCGAGTCCATTTGACGGGAGATGGATGCCACGCTAGAATTTCATTCCCTCGCCTTAGGATAAAATCATCCTTATTCATCAAGTAGGAAAACCCACTGTTCGTTTGGCTACTAATAATGCGAATAATACAATTATTACTCCCAGCCTCCCACAATCTTTAATGGTAATAGTTGTTCAGTAGGTGCAATAAAATACCAACTCTTATCTCGAGCATCACTTTGCCAAAATTTAATTTCCTTTTTTTTTTATGGACTTCACAGACCACATTGAATATTTTATTCAGATATTGTAGCAAACAACTGACACTCTTTAAATCACCACTCGAATAACTTTAAATACGTTTAAACAGATTACACCGATAGTAAATGCAATGCCCATTGATCTAGTTAAAGTCCAGAATCATTTATAAATGCAGAAATAGTTTTAAACCTTCTTGTGGCCGAGTGGTTAGCACGCTTGGCTATTGATCTAAGGGACCTGGGTTCGAGCCCCGGGTAAGACATGGATGTATGTGTCGTTTTTCTGACGAGGTCCTGCCGTCCTCTCACACCTTCTACTCTGGCATATAAACTGACAGGCTCCTGTCAGACCTCTGTGGCAAGCAGCTTTTATGGCGGAGAACAGAACGCAAACTATTATATAGTGAATAGAGCAGAATTTCAGCATGATAGTTGCTCTTGACTAACATAGAGCTTTAAAGTTAGGACTACTGAAAAAAAAAAGATCTAGTGTCTAGTCCTATTCCACTTTGAGTCTATTTCCGAATTTGTTCCGCACAGTGATTAATTGGGACTGAAAACTGTCTCGGTAAGCGAATCTAAGGTCGGCGAACAATGGGGATTTTGGCAATGGGGAAAATGGAATTTCTTTTTTATTAATAAAATTATGTAAAATTTTATTATGTTACTATTATAATAATAAATAGATGGTGATTTAATAAAGAACATGCAAAAAAATGTTTTTCATTACTTTTTCTTTTGTCAAGAAAATATGTATGTTAAAATAAACATAACAATAAATTCCACTTTAATAAGTAAAGAGAAAAGATACATTTAAATAAAAAAATGCCTCTTTTTGGAAACTTACTCAAAAAAATTAACTCTTATAAACACAACTATCTGTTGCATTTTAATAAAAAAAATTGAAAATTATAGCAACAAAAATAAATGAAAAATTGATTTCTGTGGCAGCGTATTGCAGAAAACACCGCTCCGTCTATGTAATCACTTGATGAACAGTAAACAAATTTTGGATGCCTGATGTAGAGGGAAAAGATTCTTGACATTCTTCGGAAGATGTGGAGGAGAGAGTCACGTTCTGATTAAAGAAGGAATCAATTTTCGTCATCCCATTCTGGATAAACACATATGGCTCAATATGAGAGTAAATTTCTAATATAGGATTGATTGCTCTTCCATAATGAGAGTCATATGAAGACAATAACGATTCCAATTTCTGTGTTGATATTTGTTTTCAGATTTTGAGTGACTTCTTTTTTTAGCTTCTGTATATACAGGTTCTGACACAACTTCTTCATCGATTTCGAAGATTTCTTCTTCAAAGAGGTCTTCGCAATGAGACTGGAGCAGCTCCTCCATATTATCAACCTCAAGGCTGTGATTTTCTCCGACCTTTGACACTTCTTCAGTTTCTTTTTGCTGCAGTTCAATTGGTTCGATTCCTTGAAAATCGAGCAGAATTTAGGGCAACAAATTTTTTTAATTGCAAAATGTAAAAGATTAAAATCGTTGTAAATTGTTTAAGCAAATATTTCTCCTTTTCAGAATTTAACACCGAGTTTTCTAAAAATTTCTTCATGTGCAATGAATGTAATTAGAATAAATTGTCTTGATGAACAGTATCAAATTTCACTCGTTTGAACTGGGAAACAATATTTTCTCGTTCCTCGAAAAACGACGGTCAAGCAGATTTGACCGAGATTTTTTTAATGCGTTCCAAAAGAAAAAACATGGTAAAATTGAACGTCACAGAGAGGCGTACTACCTTGACTGGCCAATTTACCATTGACCGTACTACCTTGCTTTTTCAGTTAATTTATGTAAAAGATCTACTACGCCAGTGATTCTCCAACCTTTTATGCTTCACGTACCTCCTGGAAATATGTATGTAACTGGCGTTATCCTATAACTATAGTCTTATCTATTTATACAAGGGGTACGCCAGTTACATACATATTTCCAGGGGGTATGTGAAGCATAAAAGGTTGAGAACCACTGATATATATGTTATCAGTGGTACCCCTTGTATCGATAGATAAAACTATGGTTATAGTATAACAATGGGAATAATATAAAACATTTATATCAGTGGATCTCGACCTTTTATGCTTCACGTACCCCCTGGAAATGTGTATGTAACTGGGTACCCCTTGTATAGATAGATAAGACTATAGTTATAGTATAACAATGGGAATAAAATAAAACATATATATCAGTGGTTCCCAACCTTTTATGCTTCACGTACCCCCTGGAAATGTGTATGTAACTGGCGTACCCCTTGTATAGATAGATAAGACTATAGTTATAGGATAACAATGGGAATAAAATAAAACATATATATCAGTGGTTCTCAACCTTTTATGCTTCACATACCCCCTGGAAATGTGTATGTAACTGGCGTACACCTTGTATAGATAGATAAGACTATAGTTATAGTATAACAAGGTTATTTTTACTTTGTTACTATATCTAACGACTTTTGAGCTCTCACGGCGTACCCGAAAAATATTTACCGTGTACCCCACGTTGAGAACCCATATACTACTCAAACGAAGGGTGTTATTATCATTTTGCTACCTACTTTACTAGTAGTATTTAAGACTACTTCAATTATATTTGTCTTGTGTTTAAAAGATTGATTATGAACGAGCAGACGATATTAGGCCAATGCTTCTAAAATCTTTTTCCGCGAATAAGATTGATGTAATAGAAGAGAAAAAAAAATTAAATTCTGCAAATATTTTTTCCATGACAACATCAGCAGTTTTCCATTACTCGTGTCAGAATATGTAACAAAATTATTGCTACAAAAACATATGTGCAAAAATATCCCCCTGCACCCAGACGGGAACACTAACTGTGGAATTATTTTAATTAATATAAAACTGTTAAGCAAAATACATTTTTGAACACTTTTCCATACGGAGAGAGCACGTGCAACAATGAAGAACGCGACTGTGGTTCCAGGTGACACTCGAGATATAGCTCGGAGAGTAGTAGGTTAAATGAGAGTTCTGGTACAGTGAATGGGTCCAGAGAATTCTATGAAAAAAAAAACTTTTTTTCCACCTCACCCCATAACTTTTCCCACAGATTTTCATAGACTTCTCTAGAGCCATTTACTGTGCCAGAACTTTCATTTATGCTACTACTTCGGATACTCCTTCGAACGCTGAATCAACTTAAAAAAGGGAAAGGATATTCAGTGGTTAATTTTGGGAGAATTAGTGTGAAGCCGATAATGAAATATATTTTACTTTGTGCACGTTAGTCTAAGAAATGTTTTATTGGTCTTTGGGTATTTGTAGTAAAAAGTGTGCTCTTTTGGACACTTTCAGTTTGTGCAAAAAGCGGTGAAGAGTTTCGGATGATTAATGGTAAGAAAAGTCATGGTTTCAAGTAAACTAGCAATTTAGGTGTATCGCAGAGAAATCTACATGGTTAACAAATAGTCTAGTAATTGTGATAATCAGGATCACTTTATAGGGATAGATAGCATATTGGTGTTTTGTGTAAATAGTTAAGAAATTGTTTGTGATTTATGTAGCTATTATATTACTTATTAAATCGATTCATTTATAATTGCCTATTTATTTTTTGAATTCATGCTCGGTTAAATATTATTCATATACAGCCAGAAATTGTAATTAAATTTGACAATATTGTCACGACCAATAAACGTGCGACAATGACTTGTGACAGGTGTATCATGAACGCTTGCCTATTCTTAGCGTGACGATTTACGTTATTAACTGTTTAGAACGAGGATGCTTTGAAATAGAAAGAATTGCGAAAGAAAGCAAAAAGATAAAGTGCATTAGTAAAAGGAAGAAGGAGATAGCGTATAAAAATTAGTGTTGTGTAATGGTAGGGCCTATATATGGTAAAGGCCTGTAAATGGTAAGGCCTGTAAATGGTAGCTAGGCGTAAACTGGAAAGAGAACTGTGTACCAATTCCTAGTGATGATGCACAGAACAGGACAGGTCTAGCACCTAATGTCCGACCCCGCCTTCTCGTGGTGCAGGCCGTTAGTACCTTTCAAAAAAGATATTCTCTTTTGGAAGGGAACGGAAGGGAGGGCTGCCAGTTCAGTATGGCCTACTGATCTGGTCATCTATGGCCACTTTTTTCTTTTTTTTTCAAACCTGCTGAGGAGTGGTCAACTTCACAGGGTCCTGGTGCTGACCATTTCTACCTACTTGACTGGACTTGTTTATGGATTTGAGCTTGATTGTGGATCCTGGACTTGCTGCACTGATGGGCCTCTATTGAGGGAGATTGCCGCTTTGTTTTCTGTTTGCTTCTGGGTTGCCAGCCCTAAGTGAACAGAGGCATGGGATACCTTATATCAGCTGGTGAATAATCCTAATCAGAGGCCATCGAAGGTACCTGAACCTTACTTAGCTAGTTGGGCATCGTCAAGCCTAAACTGGATGGCTCTTGAAAATATGGTAAACTTTGAAATAATATCCACTTGAAAAGGTGGTGCCTGAAGTTCCTACCAGCATCGGTGACTTCAGCCTTTAGCGAAGCAGTAACAGGTCTTTGTCCCATGACTAAGATCAGGGGGCTGTTGGATATTGTTGGTCCTACCGATCACAATAAACCCAATTTCTTTAAAAATCCTACTAATCATTTTCTCTCTGCAGGAACGTGGAACATGACAACATTACAGAGAGATTATTCTCTTGATGTCCTCACGCAGGAATTCCAGCGCTATAACCTAGATATTCTAGGATTGCAAGAGACCAGATGGACAGGTAAAGGTGAGATACTTAAAAATAACTTTAAATTTCTCTTTACAGGGAGTGAGGAGGGAAAGCATCACCAAGGCGTGGGTCTGCTGCTCAGCAGACATGCTAGTGATGCTCATCTAGGATATGAGTGCATTAATGAAAGGTTTCTTACAGCAAAATTTCGGACAAGCATTAAAGACTTGAATGTTATCTGCTGTTATGTCCCTACTGAGGATGCCGATGAGGATGAGAAGGATAGGCTTTACGGACAACTTCAGGATATTTTGAATTCTGTCAAGAAAGGAGATATTACCCTTGTTCTTGGTGACTTCAATGCCAAAGTTGGTACTGAGTTTGATCTTTGGGGAGGAGTAATAGGCCCTTTTGGTATTGGTAGCTGCAATGGCAATGGGCAACGTCTCCTCCAGGTAAGTAAACTCAATGGATGCAGAATAACTAACACTTATTACAAACACCGCGACATGCGTAAATACACATGGGTTTCACCCGATGGGCTGCATAAGAATATCATTGATTATATATTAATTAACAGCAAATTGGCTAGGTCTGTTTAGGAATACCATGTCATATAGGGGAGCTGAAATTGGATCTGACCATTATCTTGTTAAAAGTGTGTTGCAACTTAAATTTAAAAAGTGTTGTGCTAGGATTAAAAAATTTGCTTTTAATACTGAAGCTCTGAAAGACCCAGTTATAGCCAAAGCTTATCATGATAGGTTACTTAGTCAGCATGACCAGTCATGGGTAACTTACTACTAAAGTTGAGGAAGAATGGCTATTTTAAACAGGCTTTTTTGGAAACTAACAGTATTCTTTTAGGAAAAAAGGAGCAGAGGAGACAGACTTATTTGAGTGATAAGGCACTTGATCTCATTTCACAAAGAAGGAACTGCAGGAATATCCGTAATCAATACCCTACTAGTCCTAATAGAAAGGATTATAGAGAGCTTAATAAACGTGTAAAGGATCAAATAGCTACTGATAAGAATCTTCAGCTTGATGGCTTGGCTGACAAAGCTGAGGAAGCAGTTAGACAGCACAACAGCAGAGAGCTGTACCAGATAGTTAATGTTTTATGTGGTAGAAAACGGACAGGCATACAGGGATTGAAGGATAAACAAGGTAAGGTTATAGAAGGGGAGGATTCTGTCATGGCTAGTTGGGCTGAGCATTTCAGTGATGTTCTAAACAATGAGGTTAGTTCTACTCTCATTGTTTGCAATGATGATAAATATATTGGAGGATTTAATGTTGGCTTTATAACACAATCTGAAGTTATTTTGACTGTTTCTAAACTTAAACTTCATAAATCCCCAGGGGTAGATGAAATTAGTACAGAAATGCGCAGAGCTGGGAATGTTTCGGTTACCACTTGGAGGACTGAAATTTTGAATATCTTTTATGATAAAGGCATGGTTCCTAAAGATTATACCAGAGCTATTATTATCCCTATTTTCAAAAAAGGTGATCGCAGTTCTTGTGATAACTATAGGGGTATCAGCCTGCTCTTTATTCCAGGGAAAGTTCTTTGCATGATTGTGCTTAATAGAATTAAGAATCTGGTTGACAGGCAATTGCGTGATGAGTAATGCTGATTCAGAAGTGGTAGGGGATGTGTGGATCAGATATTTTCACTTAGGCAGATTCTTGAGAAATGTTTAGAGTTTCAGAAACCTTTGGTTGCTAGCTTTGCTGATTTCAAAAAGGCTTTCGATTCTGTTCGTCGTCATAATTTGTGGTTGATTGTGGAATGATATGATATACCAGAGAAGTTAGTTAATATAATGAAAGCTGTCTATGATAACACTGAGTCGTGTGTGAGAGTTGGTAAGGCTTGTAGCAATTGGTTTAGCATTACTTCTGGTGTTCGACAAGGGTGCATTTTGTCTCCTTTTCTCTTTAGTTTGGTTATTGATTATGTTATAGGAAATTCACTTCAAGGGAAAGATTTTGGCTTTAAATGAGCTGGAGGTACGAAAATTTCTGATTTAGATTATGCTAATGATTTAGCCCTTTTGCTAATGATTTAGCCCTTTTGGCAAATGATGTTGATGAGATGAACTCTTTCATTCTAGCTGTTGATGAGACTGGTAGTAGAGTAGGTTTGGTTATAAACAGAGAGAAAACTAAAGTGATGAAAATTGGTCAGGCAGGTTGTGATTCAATTAATTTGAATGGTTGCAGTCTTGAGCAGGTGTCACAGTTTAATTACCTTGGGAGCTATGTAACAGATACTGGTGATGTGCGGCATGAGATTAGCAGAAGAATAGGGATTGCTGCCGGGACTTTTAAGAATCTGTGTAGATTGTGGAGAAATAGGCGTATACACCTAAAGACTAAAATTAGACTGTATAATAGTTTGGTTCTTTCTAGGATTAGTTATGGTAGTGAAACTTGGACGCTATGTAAACAAGATGACAGGAAATTAGATGCTTTTGATTCTAGATGCTTACGCAGTATCTTGGGCATTAGGTGGTTCAACTTTGTAACTAATGATGAGGTTAGGCAAAGGAGTTTGCAACCTCCTTTAAACAGCATTTTTTTTTGAACCCCTCTTTAAGCAGCATTTGTGCAGAGAGAGACTCCGTTTGTTTGGCCATGTTGCCCGTATGGATAATTATAGATTGGCGAATAGGGTTATGAGCAGTGTGCCTAAAGGCCTCAGAAAGAAGGGGAGACCTAGGATGCGGTGGGCAGACAATGTTAAACAGGACATTGTTAGAATTGGTGTGCAGTGGCCGGATGCAGCAGATGTAGCTCAGGACAGATATGCTTGGAGAATTAAACTGAGCGGTCTGGTTCGACCTCCGTAGCCCATGGCTGCTTAAGGATGATGATGATGATGATGAATGCTATGTAAAAGGACTACTCTTATTTTATTTAAGATGAAACATGGTTCGGTTGGAGAAGAGGAATCAACAGTGAAGTTTGTTTTTGGGTCCTCTATCAAAGTGAGATCAATGTTAAACGTTTCACACCTATAAGATATAAAACATTGTTATGGTTATTTAATGTCGCAAATGAGATTCAATACAAAGTGGTTTTGTCTTTATTCTAAGAGAAATAGAAGTACTTATTATTAGATAAAATTTATTAATTTGTAATAATATTGTGTCATTGTAATAAATTACATCATTCATACTTTAGCGGTATACATATATGCTATTGATGAACTCATGTTAAGCTTTCATTTCTTTTAATTCCTATCAGTTGGTGCCAAAGAGTACGGATATTATTATTATTGTGAATGCCTTTAAATAGAAGTATGGATTTAGTAAAGTTGATGAGTGGTATAATAGGTGAAATTGGTGAACTTGCTAGTCAAACAAATGACATTTAAGGTGATATAGCTGCCCAAAGCAGTAAAATTGGTGAACTTGCTAGTCAAAATAATGACATAAACAACAAAATAGGTGAACGTGCTAGACAAAGTGGTGACTTGAAAGCCGAAATGGATGGACAAAGTAATGAGTTGAGAGCTGAAGTGGCTTATCAAAATGGTAAGATTACTGATCAGTGTAAGGACATTATGACCGAACTAAACAGTGTAAAAGATGAGCTTCATAGTGTTAAGTTAGATTACAAACTTCAAATTGAAAGTGTAAAAACCGACTGTGAAAGCCAGTTTCAGATTTTGAGAAATGAAATGTTACCTTCTTCTTGTGATAATAGTAATTTTAGTGACAAAAATGTTTTTACACACATCGCTAGAAATGCAACTAAACCTTCTACATATGATGGTCAATCATCTTGGACAGTAATTAAAACACAATTTGAAGTCATCGCTAGAGCTAATGAGTAGAATAAATTTCAGGAGGCCGGTTTTCTTGCAGATTCCTTAAGAAATTCGTCTGCAGAAAATTTTACACTGTCTATTCCAGAAGAAAAACGACTTGATTACATTGGTTTACAAGGTTTTTATAACACGAACAATTGTAACTGCCTTTAACTATTTTTCAGGTGCTGATTTCAGATCTGGTTTTAAAAAATTTCTAGTACGTCAGTAGTACGATACCCCTAGGCCGCATCGATTAATCGATATAAATAATCGTAATCGTTTAAGAGAAAGTTCCTCCGATATCGCGCTTTTGACCACACCCATTTTCAAAAACTCTCCCGATTTTTCCGTTTTTCCGCCATTTTCAATTCTGACGTCATCACCTTCGCGCTACAAACTCCTCCGATTTTGCTGCTTGTCCGCCAATTTGAATTCTTACTCCCCCCTCGAAAACTCCCTAGTTGACCTGCTCTTCGTGAGGTAAACAACTCTAAAGGTCCCAAATAATTCTAAGTCCATCATCTTGGATTCTGACGTCATCACCCATAGAAATGTCCCGAAATATTCTAAGTCCGTTTAACTGCAGCGCCATCTAGTGTTTAACACATGTACTCCATTTAAAAAAAACTATTTTCCATAGCTTATATCAAACCCACATCCCTCACGTTACCAGCGTGTTTATCCCTTATGCCAAGGGTAGTAATATGACTCTAACGCTCAAAGGTAGGTCATTATTTTCTATTAATTTACCTACGATTTTTTGTTTCATGTATTTATTTTTTTATTCCTTATTAACTTATGAATAAAATGGTTGAGTGGTTAGAACGCTTGGCTACTGATTCTAAGGGACCTGGGTTCGAGCCGCAGGTAAGGCATGGATGTTCGTGTTGTTTTCTGTTGAGGTCCTGCCATCCTCTCAGATATTCTACTGTGGCATATAAACTGACAGGCTCCTGTCAGACCTCTGTGGCAAGCAGCTGCTTGAGGGGGTATTTATTTTATTATTTTTTAAACTATATTTTTATTTCTTGTGCACCCAATTCTGCTAAACACGGATTTTTTTTTTATACGATTTTGATTTAACACGGTTTAGAAAAAAAATTCCAATTATCTTTTTACACGATTTATTTTGATCTAACACGGTTCAAATGGCGCTTTTTTTAAACTCCATTTGAATTTAATTCTGAAAAAATTCGTTGAATTTTCATTTATAACAAAGATGCTGCGTTTATGGTCACATTTTTCAAAGTAGTTTTAACTTTGAAAATGTACTATAGATACTCATTTTGTGCACTAAAATCCAAAAAAATAAAAACTACACTAACATAACAACACAACAAATTTTCTCTATTTTATTCTCTATTTTATGGAAACATTGTACAAAACCTACTTCACTCGGAATAAAGTGGCAACATTGAGTTCTGGGAATTCCCCTCAATTTTATCTTCAATACATACGTTAGTCTTGGTCTCTCATTTTGTGTTTAAAGTTAGAAGTGTTTAGATGTTTAATAGAAGAAATCGAAAAAAAATTTGTTTTGTTTCTTGAAGTTTTGTGTGTGTAATATAAATTTAATAAATTTTGTAAGTAGGTAATTCACAATTTTTCATCGTCTGATTTATTAACTACAATTCAAATGTTTTTCGTAAGCTTTACCACGATGTCGGATAATTCAACTATACAAAAGCAGAAAAGGAAAGCTAGCTCTTTGGATACTAGGATTCAAATTCTAGATCGTCTTGCAATTGGAGATGGTTCAACATCAATAGGTAAATATTTTGGTTTAAACGAAGCTACCGTAAGAATCATCAAGAAAAATGAAGATGCTATTAGAAAATCTGTGCTTTCTGGAACAAAACTGAGCGCTAAGTCGTCATCGTACACGAGACATATTGTAAAACTGAAGATGGAAACGGCACTAGTTATGTGGATAGAAGATACCTCACAAAAAAGAATGCCTCTAGATGGAAATATCATCAAACAGATGGCGTTATGAATATATAAGCAGATACAAGAAATGGAACCAACCACATCAGCTCAGTTAAACAAAAATTATAAATTTTCTGCAAGTACAGGTTGGCTTGCAGGATTTCTTCAGACACACGTTTCATAATGTAGAGATAAAAGGTGAAGTTGCATCTGCAGATGAGCCGGTTGCTAAAGAATTTTGTCCAAAATTAGCCCAAATCATTGAAGATGGTGGATACACTCCTGATAAAATTTGGAATGCAGATGAAACTGGTTTTTTTTTTTTTTTTTTTTTGGGGGGGGGGGAATGCCGAATAGAACCTACATAGCAAAATCGTTAAAATCAACTAAGAATCGTGTGAGCTTTTTATTTTGCAGCAATGTTTCAGGAGATGGTATGCTATAACCGCTGCTTATCAATCGATTCCTAAGACCACGGTCAATGAAAGATGTAGATTTGAATAAATTGGCAATATATTAGATGGCAAACAAAAAAGCCTAGCCTACAAAAGAAATTTTTAATGAATGGTTCCATAAATGTTTTGTTCCAGACGTTAAACACTATTTGAAGAAAAAATCTCGAATTTAAAGTTCTATTAGTTATAGACAATGCGCCTGGCCATTCTGTTTTGGAATACCCAAATGTACAATTTTGTTTTCTGCCGCCTAATACGACATCCTTAATACAACCACTAGACCAGGGTATATTTGCCACATTTAAAACTTACTATGTGAGAAGAACATTCCAATACATTTTGTATAAATCAGATGAGGATAAAACACTAACCGTAAATTGATGTGTGAAAGAAATTTTACGTTTCAGATTGTATCAAATATGCTGGATTGACAATATCAGAATTAAAACCACCAACTTTAAAAGCATGCTGGAAAGCTATTTGGCCAGAATGTGTAAAAAACAAAGATCCTGTTCCCCCAAATACGACTGAATATCCTAATATCATCACTTTAGCACATGCAGTTGGTGGAGAATGATTCGATGATTTATCGTGTGGAGATATTTATGAATTGTTGGTTGACAAAGCTCTTAGCGAAGATGAAATAATAGAAGTTGTCCTTGAGATTTCTGATGAAAAAGAAAAGAGTGTTTTTTCATGAAGAGGTACCACTCACTGCAAGTTTAATTAAAGGAGGGCTTTAAATGGCAGGTAAATTGGAAAGTCATTTTCTTACACATGATCCCATTGTCGAACGAGCTGAGCAGTTTATATGCAAAGTGAAGCCATGCATGGCGCGTTATCAAGAATTATAGAAAGATCTAGTCAAAGCAGGATCTCAACGATTGATTACAGAGTTCGTTATCAAAACTAATCAAACTTCAGAATCACTGGAAACAAGTGATAATTTGGTTCTCCATTGCCACAGAGAGCATTTCACAATTGGAGTATGAACACGACGGACAAAATATTTCAAGCGATGAAAGTGATTTAATTCCAGTCTTACGCAAACGAATGCGTCTATTGTCAGAAAGTGACAACGAATAAAATCTAGTTAATAAGCATATGTAAGTCATTTTTTGCACTTTTGTATTCTTAAAATAGTGACATATTATTTTCTTTATGAAGGATAATATAGTACTTGTAAAGTACATATCTTTACAAGTTTATAAAATTAAAAATGTGTTTAAATGAATAAAAATAATAATAAAAATGAACAGACTTATTTGAGTGATAAGGCACTTGAGCTCATTTCACAAAGAAGGAACTGCAGGAATGTCCTTAATCAATATCCTACTAGTCCTAATAGAAAGGATTACAGAGAGCTTAATAAACGTGTAAAGGATCAGTTAACTACTGATAAGAATCTTTGGCTTGATGGCTTGGCTGACAAAGCTGAAGTAGCAGTTAGGCAGCACAACAGCAGAGAGCTGTACCAGATAGTTAATGTTTTATGTGGTAGAAAACGGACAGGTATACAGGGATTGAAGGATAAACAAGGTAAGTTTTAGAAGGTGAGGATTCTGTCATGGCTAGGTGGGCTGAGCATTTCAGTGATGTTCTAAACAATGTGGTTAGTTATACTCCAATTGTTTGCAATGATGATAGATGCATTGGTGTCTTTAATGTTGGCCCTATAACACAATCTGAAGTTATTTTGGCTGTTTCTAAACTTAAACTTCATAAATCCCCAGGGGTAGATGAAATTACTATAGAAATGCATAGAGCTGGGAATGTTTCAGTTACCACTTGGATGACTGAAATTTTGAATATCTTTTATGATAAAGGCATGGTTCCTTAGGATTTTACCCGAGCTATTATTATCCCTATTTTTAAAAAAGGTGATCGCAGTTTTTGTGTAGCCTTTTGTCTCATAGGGGTATCAGGCTACTTTCTGTTTCAGATAAAGTTCTTTGCATGATTGCGCTTAATAGAATTGAGAATCTGGTTGAC
This sequence comes from Ryuthela nishihirai, assembly GCA_038380435.1. Classification (NCBI taxonomy): domain Eukaryota; kingdom Metazoa; phylum Arthropoda; class Arachnida; order Araneae; family Heptathelidae; genus Ryuthela; species Ryuthela nishihirai. The sequence continues at coordinate 14,061,750 of JAWZYU010000001.1, read as the reverse complement.
AGACAATTGCTTGATGAGCAATGTGGATTCAGAAGTGGTAGGGGATGTGTAGATCAGATATTTGCATTTAAGCAGATTCTTGAGAATTTTATTAGAGTTTTTTGTTTAGAGTTTCGGAAATCATTGATTGCTAGTTTTGTTGATTTCAAAAAGGCTTTCGACTCTGTTGATCGTCCTAATTTGTGGTTGATTGTGAGATCATATGGTATACCAGACAAGTTAGTTAAATAATGAAAGGGGAGTTCTCTATCAAATGAAATCTTTTGTGGTGAGGTAACACTTTTCACAATTTCTTGCTCCTTCCCCCAAAAATAATATTGCATAATTTTAGTTGTTTTTATGTCTTGTTGCTGCCTATCGTAGTTATGTGCGAAATGAAAGCTTATATTTTTGGTATTGCCATTGTTATCTCCCCAAGTCTACATAGCATGGAGTGGCTATAAGTCCACATAATATCCACCACTGTTTTCGCCACTTCCCAATCTTGACAATTCATTGTATAATAAAATTCAGAAAAAATGCATAAGTGGTAAGGTCTCAATTAGAAACTAGCAGGAAAAGCAAGGTGCTGAATATGGATAATATCATACAAATTTATTAGGAAATTTCAACGTCATGTCAATGGGAATTTTATTCATTGTTTATTTCAATTCATTAAAATAACATTAATAATTTTAATGTAATTAATTAATTAATTAATATATTTAAAAATAAAATTTATTAAAATATCAATTTCCGAAAATATTTTTTCAAAATTTAAAACGTTATGTTGCCTTGAATTCCGTGGTTAATTCTTTAGTGGCTTTTAATTCTTTAGTTAATTATTGATATTTTTTAGTTTCCATAACTCTTTAAATACTGAACGCATATTTTGGAAAATAGACAATAGATTTGATTAGCATTTTCAATTTATCCTCACCAACATACAAAACGTTTTTTACAAGTTACAGTACTTCCAAATTAGTTTCCCTTGACATAACATGGAAAGTCCTTAAATAAATTTGTACTCATCTGTTTGTGCAGAAGCTGAAAAAGATATCACTTTCATAGGTAAAAAGAAAATGTAAAAAATATTTTCGTGTATATAAATAAATACAATATTTCTTCACATGATTAATAATTAACATCAAAAAACGTAACACTGGTCCCGCCCTGCCCACGGTCAGTAGGGGACACCGATGGGCTTGGAAAGGTCGCCGTCCGTCGGATGGGACGTTAAGCCTTGGCCCCGTGTGCGGGAGAGCCATACCCTGTGCACGTTAAAGAACACGCTGGATGGCCTTGACGGGAGGCTACCATCTGTCTCCTAACAGCTGTTCCAGTGGGTCCCCTCCCCCAACCTTCTCTGAGCCTTCGGGGTACTTGTGACCTGGCCATTTAGCCCATGGTGTGCAAAAAAGTGCCGCTCAGAGGTAAAACAACCGAACCCAACGTAACACTGGTGAATTAACAATATTTTATGCGCATTTTATGTGAAAGATGTTTAACTTCAAGTATTGAAAAAGTTGGAACTAATTCTGTACGTTATAAACATATACGCAAAAAAAGTAACAGTCTTCAATAAAAATAGAAATTTTTAATCACTATTTTTTAATTTTAGCAAATCAAAACAGGCAATTAACTTTACAGAAATTGCAAAATTGCATTAGTTCATTTAGCTTTCATTTCCGTTAATATTTTTGTTACAGAGGCATTCAAATATTATATTAGTAGATCTGTAAATAAAACAACAATGTTGTCAACTGAATATGTAAATTACCAAAATATAGTGCTTTTACAAGAAAAATATGCATTTCCTTTTAGCCATTATTATTAATAGACGTATACATAAACTTTCTTGGTAAATCTCTCAAGAATCTCTGTTTTGCAATGGACGATGCATATTTTAATATTTTGTCGGCATCCACAATTTATTTTGTCTTTCTCCACACATTCGATATTTACTAACCATTACTATAATAAAGGTAAGTAAGGTAAGTAATTTACAAGAAAAATATGCATTTCCTTTTAGCCATTATTATTAATAGACGTATTCATAAACTTTCTTGGTAAATCTCTCCAAGAATCTCTGTTTTGTAATGAACGACGCATATTTTAATATTTTGTCGGCATCCACAATTTATTTTGTCTTTCTCCACACGTTCGATATTTACTAACCATTACTATAATAAAGGCCGGTTAATAGGAAATCTGCAATCATTAATATAGCTTATGATTATTAGTGACTTATAAATTGAAACTGTCAACAAAGCTTGTTACAAGTAGAAGAACCGTAATCATGAACTATAATTTATTTTTACTCAAAGCAGATTAAATAAACGTACTTGAAGGAATTAAGACATTAATCCTTGTTATAACGATTACTGTATTTTGAAACTAAATTTTGTTTAAACGTATTATACAGTCACTATAAGCAATAGCCATTCACCACGTTAAAACTTATACTGCAGCTATAGTGTCTCTAAGCCATTGTTTCTGCCCATCTTGCTGTGCTATGTTGTGAACCATGGTACCGTTGTCGGATCTATCTCTAGTACATACATAACTCTGTGATTCTTACACTGCATTTCAAAGATCTGTGATTAATTTGAACTCTTACATAGTTACTGCATCCATTACTATCTAACTTTCACTGCATATTTTGATACATACAGTGTGCCTCTTTATGAAAGGGTCTATGTACAATTTGAAGTAGCTCTTTCTTTCGGTTTATAAAACGATTTCCTCTTTAATTCAATTACTATACTCTGCGGAATTTATCTTTGGTTGAGATTACTATCTATTTATTAAATAAATATTTAAAACTCTAATGGGTAGCTTTTCATGTTATTATCCATTCTTCAGTATTTCTTTACATTCATTCTATATGCTCTGGCAAATCTAGCGTATTGTTACGACAGATGAACGTGCTGCAATGAATTTATGATAAACGTGTTATGAACGCTCGCGTATGGTTCTGCGTGAAAAATTACGCTATCAGCTGTTTAGAACGGAGATGCTTTGAATAAAAAGATTCTTGGAGGAAAAACAAAAAGGTGTAATGGTATAGTGAAGAAATTAGAATATATTGTATTAAATTAGTGTTGTGTGATACTACGTAAGAAGAACTGTTATTATTTGTGTCAAGATGAACCTGATTCCGATGGTGAAAGGGAATCAACAATAAAGTTATTTTTGGTTCCTCTATCAGGAGAGATCAACGTTAGATGTTTCTCATCTACAAGGTATAAAGCATTTTTAAGGTAATCCTCTATCTCAAATGAAATTCAATATAAATTGGTTTGTTTGTTGTATGTTACAAAATAATAGGTTATATTTTGTCACAGGAACTGAATATTGACAGCACTGTGTTTTAAGAATTGAGAATTAGTTAAATATAGTAAATCGTTCTTTTTATGGTTCGACTTTATACTAAGAGGAATAGAAATACTTGGGTTTAGATAAGATTGTTTAATTTGCATAATTTTTGTGTCTTTGTAATAAATTGTTTCATTCATATTTTAGTTTGGTATACATATATATTATTTTTGAACTCAGTTTTCATCTGTTTGAATTCATAACAGTACAAGAGTATACTTACAAACGTTACACACGTAGACTCCAATCTAGGGGGTGGGGGGGTCATCAAAGAGGGCATTGTTACCTTTGAGAATGCTATTAAGGGTAAAGGAGGCCAAAAATTATTAAACTTGTGCATATTTCACGTATTTTTCAAGAAATTTTTAAAGATCTCTAAAACGAAAGCAAACTTATAATGCGGTGGAATCCAGTCCCCCCCCCCCTCTTCCCTTTTTCCCATCTCGATTGCATCACCCTTCCTCTCCCCTTAATTTTTTTCTAGATTCGACATGGTTACCCATAACGAAAGTTAACTGGTATACACTAGAAATATGTGAATAAAAAAGTTTCTAGACTGCCCTACTTTCTCATTTATATTGCCTGACTGTTAACCTATCGAATCGATACGGTGCCCCATTGTGCACTACGCAATACATGTGTAATCTTATAAAGTTCCAATTCCATATTGATATTATTCACACTTTATCTTTCTGTTGCTAAAACTTTGAACTTCTTTTGCTTTAGTTCTCTCAGCAGTCACTTTCTGTTAATTTGTAGTCAGTTACAACGCGTTAACATAAATTGCCCAACACCTGATATTAAAGTTGAAGTACCTAAATCATTAACTAATTCAGTTTCTCTATAATGAAGGTTTTCGTAATATGCACTAGTTCATGTTTCCCCAAATCACTTTGTATATAGTGACTGGACTGACTCAGTTAGCATGGCGTTGGTTTTATAATCTGCAATTTCCAGATTAGAGTCGCAACCGTATTAAACTGGAGATTTCTTCCATTAACTCCCCCCCCCCACACACACACACACAAATACACGTCACCCTGCCTCCAGCGAGATTTATCTCCGCAAAATTCCCCGCCCTGCCCACGGTCAGTAGGTGACACCGATGGGCTTGGAAAGGCCGCCGTCCGTCAGATGGGACGTTAAGTCGTGGCCCCGTGTGCGGGAGAATCATACCTTGTGCACGCTAAAGAACTCGGCCTTGACGGGAGGCTACGATCTGTCTCCCAACAGCTGTTCCAGTGGGTCCTCTCCCCCCAACCATCTCTGAGCTTTTGGGTCCTTATGACTGGCCATTTAGCCCATGGTGTGCAAAAAAAAGTGCCGCTCAGAGGTAAAAAAAACCCAACCCAAAGCCTCCAGCGAGAAAAAGGACGCCATTGGGTTTGGAGATAATGGTATCAGTTAGATGAGAGGTTAAGCGTGGCTCCGTTAAAGTGAAGACTATGCTGAATGAACTTGACAGGAGAATTTCATCTGTCTCCTAAATTAATGTGGTGGCTCTCGTACCCAACTCTAAGCCCTTCGGGTCTTTGTGACCTGATCATTTAACCACTGTAAGCAAAAAATGCTGCTGAAATATAAGATAATCCAACCCTCTTCATAAGTAACTCTTATGTTTGACGTAAAATTAGCTCTGAAGGCAATTTGGTCCTTTCATTGGCGTTTGCTGTTCCTGAGCAAATATTTCTGACTGCTCGTTTCTATCCATAGTCACTCTCAAACAGACACCTTTGGCATGTTTTTCTTTTTCCGAAAGAAATATATTCTTTTTTTAAAACCATAATACACAGAGGACACTTCACCATTAATGCTTTTTGTCTTTAATTCCAGAGTGGTGGATGTTAAAAAGGAAATCTTCAGCGCCCAAACATCATCACGGAACAAAGCAGGAAGAGACTTTTCGACAAGAATTCCACTCACTGTCATCAAGGAAGTGTACACATCTGACGTTAATGATGTTTTCAAACATCTTGATCATCGGATTTTTAATTATCTGACAAAGACTGTCCGATACTAGGAGTTATAAGGATGAAGGATGAAAGCTGCAAAAGAACTTCTATTTTCAGCTCTCCATCAACTCCAGTGTTTGCTTAGTCAAAAACCAACGATAGATGGAATCATGTCTGTTTGTTAAGATTGCTCAATCACTGCAACGTGTTTTCTCGAAGTCTTCTTCATCTCTACCACTTTAGAATCGCAATGAAAAGTGTCAGTCACGAGTTTAGGTTGCGAAAAAATTTTCTGGGAGACGGAAAATATTATGAATAGAGGAATATACCGTTCATCCAGCTACATTTTAATAGGATAGATGCCTAGGCACTATTTTGCTGCATAGTGGATTAAATTTCCAGGTTCTAACGACCCCCAAATCACAAAGCAGAGATGAGGAAATGTAAAATTTTCTATCCCTGTGAATAATGCAATGGTTAGTGATTTCGGAAAGCACGTTGTCGACAATGTCGATTGCAAGAGTAATTTTGGATTGATTTAGAAGGTTTCGTTGTATTGCTTTGTACAGTCGCTCAAAAAAGTATCCGAACACTATGGTTGATTACAGAATTCAGAAAAATATCTGGCAACGATTTTTTTTAAATTAGTGATCTGGCAACCTTCGTGTCACGTGACACGAAGGTTGCCAGATCATAAATATTATTATAATTCTAAAAATATTTAATTTCTATCATTTAATTTCTAAAAATTAATTTCATATCATTAAATATTTTTAAAAATTATTTCATATCATTTAATTTCTAAAAAAAAATCGTTGTCAGATATTTTTCTGAATTCTGTAATCAACCTAGCGTTCGGATACTTTTTTGAGCGACTGTACAATGCATAAGTCCCTGCTATTACCAATAGCAGCTTGCAAAAATTAGCCTCAGAGCAAATGGAAGGGGAAATGATGACAAATCAAGGCTTTAATAGATGATCATACGTTTCCGTTTTCCCGTGACAGTCTCTGGATGTTCCCGACGAATAAATATTCCCAGAAGTGTCTTCGGAATTCAATTTTAGATATTCTTTTAAATATTAAATTGACTGTACAACGTGAACCAATTACCAAAAAATGAGTAACTTAAAATGTAAAATACGTAATTCCATATTTTCCCTTATATACCAGAACAAAAAACTTTGGATAGTATCAAGGAACTGAACGACCGAAAATCACCTTGTATGGACAACTATTATATATATTTATGTATGGGCACTATTTAACAGTGGTAATTACAATTACCACTATTTAAAATATTTTTCGAAAAATTGGATATATATTTTGTAAACTTGTAAGCTTTTCTTTTACAGAAGATGAAATTTTAAAAACTGATTTAATTATTTCAGTGTTTAAAAATGGTGACATTGCGTTATTGAAAATTACAGACCAATTTCCTTCTATTTTTTTCCAAGATTCTTGAAAAAAAAATTGTTAAAATGAAACTTGTTAACTTTTGGAATATGCATAGCTTATTTGCCAAAAATCAATTTCAATTTTGAAAAGGTCTGAATACTAAGAGTATGATGTCAGAAATAACCACAAAAATCTATACAAATTTCAATCAAAATAAAAAAAACAGTTTTTTTAAGGCTTTTGTCTCCGTAAACCATGAGATATTATTAAAAAAACCTGTAGTGTTAGGGGAAATTTGTATTTATGGATTATGAGTTATTTAAAGAATAGGAGGGAAAAAGCGTAAATTGGAAAATATATTAGTGACGAAACAAATGTGCAGGTTGATATCCCCACAGGGTTCTGTTTTGGGGCCTTTATTTTTTCACTTTATGTAAATGACTTTTGTACATTGGATTTGAATGGTAGAACAATTTCATGTGAAGATGATGCTGCAGTAATATGTTCCAGTAACGAAAAGAAAATTTTAAAGAATATAAATAGAGGCTGCATAAAAATAAGAATGCGGCTAATATTCAATAAACTCGTTTTAACTACTAATGCAAAGATGAAATATATTTATATTAGACCAAGAGAAAATCGGATTTTTTTTTTCGTGATAAGGTGAATTTCCACTCTGAATTTTGTTCTGGAAAAAAATTGCAAATGTGACAAAATTGAGGGGGAAGGTGAATGCTATAATTTTTTTAGGTATTTTAATAAATAGATAGATATCCTAGAAACTACAAATACCGGATGTTAAAAAATTAACTAAAAATTATTATTTTTAACTAAAATTTGTTATATTCGGTAATTTATAAATTTATCTTTATTAAAAATTATTTACTTTTCTTGGATAAAATCTTATTTTCTGTACAGTCTTTTATCGTGGGATGGAGTATATATAACTGCAATCTAGCCATTACAGTATGTGGTATACAGTACCTTATAATTAGATGTATGATGAAATTAAGGAAATTTGACGGTGTTGCAAATATATAAAATGAATTAATATATTACAAATATATGTGTTTCACGTACTAAAATATATAAGGAAGAATTTTAATGTTCAAACCTTACGAACATTTGAAAGGAATACCCAGCTGCCATAAAATCTTTTTATACTTGATTTAAAAACGTCCAAACTATTGTTGAAAACATTACGTTTATTTCGCACCAAACATTTTTCAACGGTTTACCAGAGTATATTAAAGCAATAAGAAGTGATAATATTTTCTGGAAGGAATTAAGAAAATGGATTTTAAATATAGAACATAGTAAGACTAAGTTTTTTTTTAAAGGAATGAAATATAATATAAATTCATTAGACTTAAAGTTGCTGTTACAGTACTAAATAATGGATCTTGACCATTTTATGTGCAAAATCAATACAAATATTAATTTTTTATTTTTGTTTTATACTAAACAGTTTTTTTTTTCATTTATTCTTAATGATGCTTTTCGAACTTTTAAATTTGGTAAATATTTACTTTATGATTTTTATAATCAAGCTATCAAAATATGAAATGCAGGCATGTTGTTTTTTCGTTGAAACTTATAACTATTAATTTTCTTCCAAAAGCGAGTTCTTTACTGTAGTCGAAGATTGAACATTTTTTTCAGACTTCTACTGTAAAATGAAAGTAAAATTAGAAATTACTAATAAGCTTTGGCATTAAGATATTTAGATATGTATTTATACGAATAAATTTCTTGGAAATAGTCTGTAAATGGTAGCTAGGCATATATGGAAGATGAACTGTGTACCAATCCCCAGTGATGATGCACAGAACTGACCAGGTCTAGCACCTAATGTCTGACCTCGCCTTATCGTGGTGCAGGTCATTACATAAATTTCAAAAGAGACATTCTCTTTTGGAAGGGAACGGAGGAGGGAGGCTGCCAGTTCAGTGTGGCCTACTAATCTGATCATCTATGGCCAATGTTTTCTTTTTTTACAACCATGCTGAGGAGTCGTCAACTACACAGGGTCGTGATGCTGACCATTTATACCCACTAGACTGGACTGGTGTATGGATTTGAGCTTGATTATGATTCCTGGACTTACTGCACTGTGGGACTCTATTGAGGGAGAATCTTCCGCTGTGTTTTCTGTTTGTTTGTGTGTTTCCAGCCGTATGTTAACAGAGGCACGAGACATCAGATATCAGCTAGTGGATAATCCTGATCAGAAGCCATCGCAGGTACATGAACCCTCACTTAGTTAGTTGTGTATCATCAATCCTAAACTGGAGTAATGTGTCTCAGGTTTGCCATAGATGATTGCATTGATGATGAATTGGCCACAGATGATCAGATTAGTAGGCCACACTGAACTGGCAGCAGCCCTCTTCCGTTCCCTTCCAAAAGAGAATGTCTCTTTTGAAAGGTATATAACGACCTGCACCACGACTTGGCCAATTCTGTGCATCATCACTGTCATATGGCTCTTGAAAATGTTCACTTGAAAAGATGGTGCCTGAAATTTCTATCAGCATCGGTGACTTCAGACTTTAGCGGAGGAGGAACAGGTCTTTGCCTCATGCCTGCGATCAGGAGGCTGCCTGATATTGTTGGCCCTAACTCTCTCAATAAACCTAGTTTCTTTAAAAATTCAACTGATAATTTTCTCTCTGCAGGAACGTGAGGAGATTACATAGAGATTATTCTCTTGATATTCTCTTCCAGGAATTCCAGCTTTATAACCTTGATATTCTAGGCTTGCAAGAGACCAGATGGACAGGCATAGGTGAGATGCTTAAAAATAACTTTAAATTTCTCTTTTCAGGGAGGGAGGATGGAAAGCATCTCCAAGGTGTAGGTTTGCTTCTCAGCAGACACGCCAGTGATGCTCTTCTAGGATACGACTGCATTAATGAAAGATTTCTTACAGGAAAATTTAAATCAATAATTAAAGACTTGAATGTCACCTGTTGTTACCCCCACAGAGGACTCTAATGAGAACGAGAAGGATACGTTATACGTTACTTCAGGATATTTTTAATTCTGTGAAGAAAGGAAATATTTCTCTTCTGCTAGGTGACTTCAATGCTAAAGTTGGTACTGACGCTAATTTTTCGTCAGGAATTTTAGGTCCCTTTGGCATTGATTGTTCCAATAGCAATGGGAACGTTTCCTACAGGTAAATAAACCTAATGGTTTGCGAATAACTAACACATACTAAAAATATCGGGGCTTGGAAATTGTCTGTAAATGGTAGCTAGGCATATACTGGAAGATGAGCTGTGTACCAACTCCCAGTGATGATGCATAGAACAGGCCAGGTCTAGCACCTAATGCCCGACCTCGACTTTTCGTGGTGCAGATCGTTATATACCTTTCAAAAGAGACATTCTCTTTTGGAAGGGAACGGAAGAGGGAGGAACAGTGTGGCCTACTGATCTGATCATCTATGGCCAAATATACATGGGTTTCACCTTCAGAGAGTGCAAAGAAATATGATAGATTATATACATGGGTTTCACCTTCAGATAGTGCAAAGGAATATGATAGATTATATACATGGGTTTAACCTTCAGATAGTGTAAAGGAATATGATAGATTATATACATGGGTTTCACCTTCAGATAATGCAAAGGAATATGATAGATTATATTTTAATCAACAGAAAGTGGGCTAGTCCAGTTAGGAATAGCTTAAGGAATGTTGTGCTACGATTAAGAAAATTAACTATAGCTCTGAATGCGTGAAAGATCCAGATATAACCAAAGCATACCATGATAAGCTACTTAGTTATTATGACAATCGTGGTTTGCTTACTGCTGAAGTTGAGAAAGAATGGGATTAATTTAAACAGGCTTTTTTCTTTTGAAACCAACTTTTGGTTGAATCTTTTGGGTAAAAGGGAACAGAGGAAACAAAATTATTTGAGTGATAAGGCTATGGAACTTATTTCTGAAAGAAGAAAGTGCAAGATTAATATGAACCAACACCCTACTAGTCCTAACAGAAGGCATTACAACGCGAGCTTAATTAACGTGTAAAGGATCAGTTAACAGGCGATAAGAATATTTGGCTTGATACTTGGCTGACAAATCAGAGGAAGCAGTTAGACAACACAACAGCAGGGGGTTGTATCAGATTGTTAATATTTTATGTGGGAGGAGACAGACAGGTAGACAGAGATTGAGGGATAACAGTGTGCCTAAGGGTTTCAGAAAAAGGGGGAGACGATGGGTAGACAAATGTTAAATTTGGACCTTTGTAGAATTGGCGTAGAGTGGCGAAATGTAGCAGCTGTAGCTCAGAATAAACACGTCTGGTGAGGAAAATTACACAATCCGATTGGACCTCCGTAGCCCAAGGCTACATGAGGATTTTGTATGTATGTATGTATAAAAAAGTTGCAAAACTGAAACATTTTTGTGTCAAGAACATGCAAGATTATATATATTTCATCTTAATCGTAAATCTAAGATAAAACCTGTTAATACAAATGTAATGTTGATACGGATTATGAGAATAAAAATCTATCTATCTATCTTTTAAAGGGGATTTCGAAATTAGAATCTTTTAATTGTTCTTTTGAACAAAAAAAATAAATTCTCACCTTGCAAATTGAGAAATAAGATTTTTTTAAAGAAAACTTGAAATATGCAACAGTAAAAACCTGCAGAATAAGATATATGAAAAATTGCAAATCCATGACACCGAAACTATTACGAATATGAATATACCACCAAATTTATCTGTCGTTTCTCGGGTTCTTAACTGAATTAGCTCAAACAACTGAAATTTTATAGTAGATGAAATCCATATCGGAAAGTTTTCATTTGACATAAATTTCGTTACAACTGACCCCCTGAAATTTCTCTTTTTATTGGTGGGGAGCAGGAAGAAGGGGACATATTTTGTAGTAGCTCATGATAATCACCTCGTTAGAAGTTTTCATTTCAGATATAACTGGTTAGGCTTGGCAGTTTTTTTATTCATTTATCCATTTTGGGTGTGAGGGGGTCTTTTTTTAAGAAGGTAAAAGAAATTGGAGGACACTTATTAACTTTAATGACATACATAACTTAAGTCGCTTTAAGTTATGATAAGAGGAAGTTGTATACCAAATTTGGTAGTTACAACTCCCACAATTTAGAAGTTCTTCGTCTAATTCTCTAAAATATAAGTAGCTCATTTCAGAAGTAATGCACAAGGTGGAAACACTGCGCTATGAATGACGCCATCACCACAATCGCCATTGCAGCAGTTGTAAACAGGAAGTGGAAAAAGGCGAAGATGACGTCTTTTGCATCTGAGCCTATCGCATTTCGGAACAACTGTTGCTGAAAATGGCTCTTGCAGAGGTTTCAGGTTCCGTTGTGCATGAAGATCAGCCGCGTACATGAAGACTCAAACTTTTCATCGGGAGGATTTTCTGCATCAAATTGTCACTATTGAAACTTGGTTTAGGGATTTGCACTCTGAATGAATATCAATACAGTCAGTGGAGAAGTCCTTGCAGCCCCAGGTACGTGGAAGTTCTGCTAGAGCCATTTTCAGCGGCAGCTGTTTCGAATGCGATATACTACGATGCAAAACACGTCACCTTCGCCTTCCTCCATTTCCTGTCTACAACTGCTGCAATGACTGTGGTGACTGCGTCATCCATACCTGAGTGCTGCAACACTGTTCATACTTTTGAAATGACTATGTAGATGGAGTCATCCGTTTGGCCTACGTGATTCGAAATGTTCCATTATTAAACTTTACCACTAAATACAAACCTAAAAAAGTAAGATATAAATTCATAAACTTCTGAAATCTACGATTAACATTAATTACTACAAAGGATTTTATGTTTCAGACACATAAATATCTCTAAAGCTTAGTATTAGTGCTTTATTGATATTAAATTGTCCGTATACCCCATTTAGCTCGGGGGATGTGTTCCTTGAAAAGCTCTAACAGAATGAGTCCTATACGGGGTCGTTATAATATACTACAGAGATGCGTTCCGAAATTGTAATTATATTGCCCACGAGCAACACATTAGGGGTTTATTGAGTTATTGAAACAATAATTCAGACGATAAACATGCATTTATAAATACATTCTGTATTGTCAAATGAATGACAATGAGAGAAAATTTTAAAGAAGTAAACTAAAGTGTACTGTACTGTACTCGCCATCCATGAACATGGCAGTGTTGGGTGACAGATCGGAGTTACTGGTGGTAAGATGGGCCAATTTATGGCACATATTCCTTCTTGAGAAAAACATCAGCAGTTGATTGCCTTGCCCGAAGTTTTTTCTCCTGAAGCATTTCTTTGTAGCAGGAAATCGCACCAACAACAATTTTCTTCATGCAGTGCTGCGATCAAAATCTGCGTCATTTTTAGTAAAGAGATCCAGATTCATGGGTCGAAATCGTCCACCAGAACAGGAAATAACAGCAGAAAGAGAGACTACGGCGGAGTAAACAAACAGATTGGCAAGGGCCATTCAAACTAAGGAGAGCGTAGTATGGAAAGCTAGCTCTCATTGGCCGAGAGCACACGATAGATAGCGTTGGGTTGTTTTACCTCTGAGCGGCACTTTTTTGCACACCATGGGATAAATGGCCAGGTCACAAGGACCCCGAAAGCTCAGAGCAGGTTCAGGAGGAGACCCACTGGATCAGCTGTTGGGAGACAGATGGTAGCCTACCGTCAAGGCCATCCAGTGTGTTCTTTAACGTGTACAGGGTATGGCTCTTCCGCACACGGGGACACGGCTTAACGTTCCATACGATGGACGGCGACATTTCCAAGCCATTCGGTGTCCCCTACTGACCGTGGGCAGGGCGGGGAATTTTGCGGATATAAATCTCAACGCTGACCCAGCTGGAACTCGAACCTGGGAACTGCGATTACAAGCCTTGCGCGCTACCGACTGAGTCACCCCCACCCACGATAGATAGCACTCACTCTACTGTACTGGCTGACCGCCATTGAGAAAATATACATATACATTAACTATACTGTTCAGTACTGTAATAGATTTATTTATTTAAAAATATAAATATTTCTCGGAAGAACAGTGCTGTAAGGAATCAACGTTATACGGGCAGTGCTAAACGAGGTGTGCCTGTATCGATCTATTCAGAACGTTATTAAAGTCATACTGACTGTAGAAAAGACTGCCTGTCAAATATTCAGAATAATGTGTGCTTCTCCGACCTTTAAGTAGCAAAATACTGAATCAAAGTGAGATCTCTGATAATCCCTACTTTCAAGGTGGATTCAAATAATTTTAGTGAAAAATGAACAAGTTGGTGTTGAGAATTATTTCCTTGAAGCCAAGAAAAAAAATTATTCCATTAACCCCATTACTGATTGGTTTCATTCTCTTCATCTCCACCAAATGTTACATTTCAAAATAATTTCAAATATAAAAGTGAGTAAGAAATTAAAGCCGTGGATTTCGGATGGAATTTTAGTTTCTGTCAAAGAAAGAAATAGGATGTTAAATTGCAAACTGAGAGTAATATCAATTGACCAAATTTAGTTCAAAATTGCAAGAAATATCGTAATACCTTAACTAAAGTTATCAGGGAAGCGAAATCAAACTATTATAGCAATGAATTATTATTATATCAAAGTAATTTTAAGAAACAATGGGATGTCATTAATGAGTTGAGTGGAAGAACTAAAAAGAATACAATTGTCCTAAAATAATTGTTGATAATGATCAAAAATGTAGTGAAATAGAAAATCCAGTAGCTTTAGCTAATGCTTTCAACGACTATTTCATTGGTATAATATATAAAATAACCCAAACTATTCCAAAATCAAATGATATCGAAATATTTCCATTTAAAGAAATATACAATTCATTCTTTATTGAAGAAATATACGACAGGGAAGTACAAGCAGTTATAAAGAACTTAAATTCTCGAAAGTCTTGTGGAACTGATAATATTTCTTATATTTTAAAAGAAATAAACAAAGAACCTCAAAGTCATTTTGTGTGTTCTATTTAACAAATCTCTGTTATCAGGTTCTTTTCCTGCTTGCCTTAAGGTTGTTACTGTTGTACCAATTTTGAAGGGAGGTGATGAAACAAAATTTGAAAATTATCGCCATATATCTATTTTGCTGATTTTGACCAAAATATTTGTAAAAAATAGTTAAGAAGAGATTATTAAATTTTTTAGATAAATACAATTTTTTTCAGACGACCAATATGGTTTTTGGGAAAATAAAGGGACTCAAGATGCAATTTTGAGATTGACCTCAATTATTCATCGTGGTATTAACGATAGTTTGAGAGTTGCTGTTTTGTTTCTAGATGTAAAAAAAGCATTTGATTCTGTTTCTCACAGTGTGTTGCTGAAAAAATTAGAAAAGGTTGGAATGAGAGGTCTTATACTATCTTAGCTAACTAGTTATTTAACTGAAAGACAGCAAGTTGTAAAAATAAAAAATTGTTATAGTACCTTTGCTTATGTTAATTTTGGGGTCCCACAGGGTTCAGTCCTTGGACCAATATTATTTTTAATATTTTTTAATGACTTATGTGATTTACCATTGGACGGGATTAACATTGTATTTGCAGATGATATTGCACTTGTTTACCTTGGTAACATTGATAATATTGTTATAAAAATAAATGAGGATTTAAAAGAAATAAATAACTGGTTTGTGAAAAATATGCTAATTTTAAATGTCAACAAATCGAAATATATAAATTTTAGACTAAAAAATAAGTCTATTGATGAACTATACAATAAGTGAATTTATCATGATATAAACTGTCAAAATTGGTCATGTTCTTGTCCAGTTATTCAGGGTGTTGATGGTTTTAGATATCTGGGAGTATTTATAGATAGTAACCTCACATGGAAATTGCATGTAAAAAACGTAGTAAAAAGCTTTAATATCATGATTTCAAGAATATTTTGTTATAAGTTTTTTGAATTTGTCCATAAAAATAATTTACAATTCGTGGATAAAATCTTATTTGGAATATGGTATTATTTCATGGGGTGGCCTTTATGAATCAAATTTGAAACCTACTCAGAATCTTCAAAACTATGCGTTGAGGTGTATGCTCAAGAAATGAAAGTTTAATAGCATCCAAAATTATTATACTTCTTTACAAATGTTACAAGTCCGAAAATTATATATTTACCATTTGTTAGCATATATTGTCAAAAATTGGGATGATTCAAATGTAAAAGTTTTCAATAAAAATACCAGACTTTCAACAGTTGTACATTTAAATGTGATTACTCCCAGAAAAACAGCTTTTTGCAAACATTGTGTATACCAGGCTCCTAAAATAGTCAATAGTCACCTTACAACATAAAGAATAAAAGAAACCTTTATCTTTTTAAAAAATTAATTGTGAAATGGATACTAGCAAAAGGCAGAAAATTTGTTATAGTAATTATGCCTTTCATGATTATAGTGTCTAAATACACATTAGTTATAATGTTAACGAGTTTATTACATGTCAGTGTTAAATAAGTTGGTAGTGTTAGTGTACAATATTTTATGTTTTCTTAATCTAATATCTCCACCAGCTCATGTGGAGTTTTGAATTTTACACTTTCAAAATTGTCTATTTACTTTGGAAAAGAAAAAAATTTATTCCTATGGTTATTATAAGTTTTAAATTACATGTTTGTAATGTATCAAAAGTATGAAATAAATTTGAATTGAATTGAAATTGAATTTCAGTTACCGTTTTGTCCACGAAAATTTCTGCATATAAAAATTACATATTGACTCTTTTATTATGCTAATGCCATAGTTTATCTTGTAAATATTGCGAAAAAAACACCATTTCTCTGCAGAAGTAAAAAAAAAATGCAAAAAATGAGCTCTTCATCCGTGACTTAGATCACACTAACCGCGTTTATCTAAAGTGTTTTTGTAAATATTTTTTTTTTCTTTTGAGAAAAGATTGTTTATGGTAAACTGTCCAATGCAAGGCGAGTTAGTGGATTACGTGCAAGTGCGCCACTAACTTATGTGCTACCCGAGAAATTAAAATTAATTTTCTCACGACACATCGTTTATGACGTAGTAAAAGAATGAAGAAGCCAGCCATTGGACAGCACTGCAAACACTACCAGAGAATCCTTAGCTGTAGGCGGATTACTGATAGATAGCTGCTATTACATGAGCGCCGGGTCCACTGTCACCCGTTCTCTGCCGCGAGTTATTTCGGTAATTCCCGCTATTTCGCGACGTCTCCTTGCATTCTTGAATACCAGATGCGCGAGGTGTCACCGGAGATCCCAAAATCTCGGACGCCACCAGTCTCCCCCAACGCCGTTGCCTTCACCCAATGATAGGAGCTTCCAGACGGCACTGACAGCTTGCGGCGCCCGAACGACAATGGGCCATTTATCGGTGGACAGGACGACAGCATCTATATTGCGCATGCTTGCCTCGAACAGGTGTCGCGCGACCTTCGTTTCTCGTCTGTCTCGATGGTCATCAAAAGGTAACCAATATGAAATGCAGCCGAACTACGGGCCAATCTGCTCACTACAAACACTTGTTCCAAGAGAATGATTCTCTCACCGAGGATTACAGCTGATTTATTCGCTACAGATTTATAAAAATATACTGTGGATTATTGTGGATTGTGTCCAAATACTTGCAGCTGTATATTATATTTTATTTTCTTGCAGGTAGTCCCATTAAATCAGTTGAATCATCTGAAGGGAAAACTCTGTAGAGCCCTGCGCCTATGCGGATATCCGCATAGGCGCAGGGCTTCAATATTGATATTAACGAGAATAGGAATAAATTTTTCAATACGGGTAAAAACAATGCGGGTAAAAAATTCAAACAATGCGGGTAAAAAAATTCATCAACAATGCGGTAAAAAAATTTCAAACAATGCGGGTAAAAAATTCATGTTAACACGGATAGCGAATAAAACCGCTGATACGGTAAGATCTTAAGGAACATAACCAAACATTACGGACATGAGTGGAAAAACAACATTTGAAATATTGGGAAAATAACCTAATTTGAAGCTTTAATAATTATATTCACCATAAAAATTTCATTGAGATAAAGCCACAATTAAAAAAAAACATATTTTATGTGAAAGAGCGATCTTTTTGCTCACAAATAAAATAAATAAAAAATAAATAAATACCCCCTCAAGCAGCTGCTTGCTACAGAGGTCTGACAGGAGCCTGTCAGTTTATATGCCATAGTAGAAGGTTTGAGAGGATGGCAGGACCTCAGCAGAAAAATCACATCGATGCTGTCTTACCCGGGGCTGGAACCCAGGTCCCTTAGATCAGTAGCCAAGCGTGTTTACCACTCGTCCATATACGTTCAAAAAAATACTCGAGTGTTGCAGAGAAAACTGAAATTAATTCTGTAGAAATCTCAGTCATCGAGATCACAAAGTTTACAGAGTGAAATGTAAAGGGGAGTTACTGGGTAATAAGAAGAAGTGTCTTTCCATAATCACTGATCATTGCATTTAAAGGATTAAAATTCAAATAAAAAGGAAACGTCTTCAAACTACAGTACATATTTTGAATTTTTAACTGACAACAAATAACAAATCCAATAAACAAATCAACTTTAGAATATTTTTAATAAATAACTAATCAATAGAAATAAATCATGTTAAATACCAAATTAAAGAGAATTTAATACTGAATTTTATTGGAATATAAAATTTGAACATTGTAGTAACATATTAATTTTAATAACACTTTTTAAAGTGATATACTGAAAAAACAGGTACATATTTCATAATTATTTCCAAAATCTTTCATTTTTAAAAATATCAGTTTCGTTAATTATGAGGAGAGTTTAGAACCTTGAAAAAAACTTTTGTTGACAATAATTCAAATCAAACTTCTTGAAATGGTAATCAGATGGCTTTAATTAATTATTTATGCCATGGGTTAAGAGCATATGCATCAAATGGAAAAAAATATTATTTATCAGACCTGAACGATATATTTTTATAAAATAACCATAAAAAATTTTAAACGGCAATTTTTATTTTTAAAAAATTAATTTTTATTTATTTATTTATTTTTTTTGGTGTTGTACAGTCGCTCAAAAAAGTATCCGAACACTATGGTTGATTACAGGATTCAGAAAAAATATCTGGCAACGATTTTTTTAGAAATTAGTGATCTGGCAACCTTCGTGTCACGTGACACGAAGGTTGCCAGATCACTAAAATTCTAAAAAATCGTTGCCAGATATTTTTTTCTGAATTCTGTAAAGTTAGGTTTCTTCCGGTGGTTAGCTTTCCTTCTATAGGACTGCTGCCATGTGAGGCCGGGGTTGAGGTGCGCCTATAGGGCGTATTCCTTGCCCCCGGCTCTAGATAGTCATGGCTTTTCTTAAACCAGGTAGTGCTGTCAGGCGGAACCGGGAATTGCCGTGGTTGCACAAGATCGCAACATAGAGATCAATCAACCATAGTGTTCGGATACTTTTTTGAGCGACTGTACTATAAACGGATATATAGGGTGAATCTGAAAAGTGGGCAAAACTTTACGGGGTGGTAGAACGCAGCTATACGAGCAATATTCGTCATAGAATGTATGGTCGGAACGCAAACGGTGAGAAGTTAAAAGGTAGTTTTCCACTGTCACATTTGAAGAATGAACACAAGAAGGAGAGGAGATACTCTGTGCCTCACTTGCATTCCCGTCCGCCGCACCGTATACAAAGTGCATATCCGCCATTTCGTGGTTAGTATAACCAGCCATCCTCTCGGCAATCCACGGTAGAATTGCCGTTGGGTGCGAGGACCGACCGTTTTATACCATTTCCAACGCCACCTAGCGGCTCGCCGTTTGCGTTCCGCCCATACTTTCTATGACGAATATTGCTCGTATAGCTGCGTTCTACCACCCCGTAAAGTTTTGCCCACTTTTTCAGATTCACCCTGTATACGTCCTGGACAATGGATGGGTTTAAAGAAAATCCAGTAAAGATGTTTTAAAAATAAGACGATAGTGCTTGATAATATACATAATAAAAAGTACAATTCTTGATATAATGATGGTAATTTTGTTGGAGGAGGTTAGCAGGATGAGAGAACAGATTCAGGATCGTCAAGAACGGGCGAAGAGTTCTGGAAACCGAAGAAGAGTTGCATAGAGGTAATGGCAACACACAGCTTAGATTGAAACTGTTGAGCCAAGGAAGGTCAAGGCCTTTCAATGCTGAGCATGTAAATGTAGAGAGTCGTTATATTTTGCAAGACTCAGCAAAACTTAGTTTCCAGTGCAAAAATCAAAAGCATTAAATAGGTGTCATCCTCCTATAGGATATGATTAATTTAAGTAGTGGTATGAAGATCAAGCATTTATTTAATAAGGTAATGTGGTATAAAGTTTTTAGCTGCACAAATGTCAAAAGAAATTACAAGTTGGAAAGGAAAAATATTCAAGGTAAGTTTTGCATTTCATTTTTGGTGAAATATTTAAATATGATTTCTAACTGGATCAGTGCTGGTTAATTATTTTCCATTTAGACATGACCATATTTGTTTCAAAATAGTTTTATATTTATTGTTACATAATGCCATAAATGAATATTTGAAAACTATTGCTGCATTGTAATATAACTAAAGTCAACCACGTTTATAACGATGTCAGTAATAGCGAATTAATTACAAGTTACAATTGCGTCTGTAAAGAAGCAAGCCCATTCTCCTTCAAGTTCCGTTTTTAAACTTATGTTGCATATACTTTCTATTACGAATACTTTTCCCGCTCATTACTGATATAACGATCCGTTTTCTATTCCTAAGGGTCCTTTAGCCAGAGCATACGGATTGTACGTATTTTTCTTCTCGGTTCTTGTTTAGGAGAGGAGAAATCAGAACGTAGTCGGTAAAAACTGACAAGAGTAGAAGGGATACTTCTTAATGAGTACACAATTTATAACAGTATTAAATGCATATCTGAAAATTTAATATACACCCATTCTTTACAATGTGGATAAGTATATTACTGGCTTTAATGTTGTCCCTATAACACATTATAAAGCTACTTTGGTTATCACTAAATTAAAATTTAATATGGAGTAGTCAATATCGACCAATTTCCCTAAGTTTTCCCCGAAAGTTAATCCTTTTACAGTAATGCAGTTTTCAAGGCCATCTGTGGCTCCATAAAACATAATGTTCAGTCTCCTTTCCTAGAAGGGGAAACAAGCTTACCGTGCTAAACAAGGTTCTTAAGATTTGGAACTGAGTAACTGAAACTATGTAATGAACTGAAACTGTGTATGTTACATTTTAAAACCAAGCGCTGGATTAAATTTCCAAGAACATAAAAATTCCATTAAAAATCCAAGAACAAGAACAAACTATGATCAACCAAGGTCAATTACACAATGAAATTTGTCCCTTTGTTGATTGTCACCATCCATGATGCATTTTTGAAAGCTGTAAACACTCTCATTGGTAAGGGGAATTAGGAATTTCATTGCAGAGGTGGCGGAGGAAGAAAACAATGGAATCACATCACTTGTTTACTTCGTCTTTCATGATTTCTGCAACTCGTGTTAAGCAAAGCATTCTGTTTTTCGTTCTTCAACAAGCGAGCGATTTGACGGCGATTTGTTACGCAGTTCTGCATTCAAATGTCTCAAATGTAATTTAATAATTTTAATAATTTGGTATATTTGAAATCATAAAAAAGGTGAGGAAGGACAGAAGAAAGCAAATATTGCCAATGAGTGAGCAACTCCACCAAGTCTTTATTACCTGTCTTCCTTATCGCTTTTCGTTCGTCATTTGTCGTGTGGATTTGTCAAAACAGTTGAATATCTTTCAAACGAAACGGACAAACTTATTGATTTATGTTCCAAATGAAAGCTTATGACGTTGAAGATGTCAGCATAGGCTATGAAGAAATTGACCCCCTATGCTTTCTCCCCCCCCTCAAAACAAAAGGAGGGAAACATGGAAACGACTGTTCCTCTATATCTCAAGAACGCGAATGCCGCAAGTAACAAGCTATGAATCTTGGGAATCAAATGAAATCTTAGGATGCGGGAAGTGTCATGGGTTAGCAAAATTTCCCTTCCTTCTTTTCCCCCAGTCCTAGAAAGTGGAAATATGGGTTGGGTTGTTTTACCTCTGAGCGGCGCTTTTTTGCACACCATGGGCTAAATGGCCAGGTCACATGGACCCCGAATGCTCAAAGAAGGTTGGGGGAGGGGACCCACTGGAACAGTTGTTGGGAGACAGATGATAGCCTCTCGTCAAGGCCATCCAGCGTGTTCTTTAACGTTGGGTTGTTTTACCTATGAGTAGCACTTTTTTGCAGACCATGAGCTAAATGGCCAGGTCACATGGACCCCGAAGGCTCAGAGAAGGTTGGGGAGGGGACCCACTGGAATAGCTGTTGGGAGACAGATGGTAGCCTCCCGTCAAGGCCATCCAACGTGTTCCTTAACGTGTACAGGGTATGTCTCTCCTGCACACGGGGCCACGGCTTAACGTCCCATCCGACGGACTTTCCAACCCCCATCGGTGTCCCCTACTGATCGTGGACAGGGCGGGGAATTTTTGCGGAGATAAATCTCAACGCTGACCCAGCTGGGACTCGAACCTGGGAACTACAGATTATGAGCCTGGCGCGCTACCGACTGAGCCACCCCCGCCCCTGTGGAAATATGAAAACGATTCTTTCGCTAAATCTTCGGAACCGAAAGTAACAAGCTATGCTTCAAATAAAAACTTATGACATGAGGAATGTTACAAGTTAAAAAATTTCACCCCACCATGCTTCCTTCTCCCCACTTTAAAGGGAAATATGAAGAAAATTGTTCCGCTATATCTTCGGAACGCGAGAGCGTATAATTTCGAGTTAGGTGTCAAATGGAAGCTCATATGAGGATCGTCATAGACTATTTCGAATTTTGCCTCCCCATTCTCCACCTCCCCTCCCCCAACATCACCCCCGGACCTTGATCAGATATATCTCAAAGCTTGTGACGTCTCCAATGTCCTGGGCTATCTTAAAAACGACTCCAAAACCAGAGTGAGGAAAAGATGTGGTTGATGTTTATGAGTCGTACATCAAAAGAAAGTTTCTGAAGGAAGGCGTTTTTAGTGACAAAAAAATATTAATAAATTTTCAAAAAATAAAAAAATATGAATAAATTTTTGAAAAAATAAAAAATGCATATCTTCCCATATGCGCCCTAAAAAGTGGAAAATATACCAAAAACACATCAATGATGCAATCAGTCACTGTATTCACTTCAAAAGAATATAGGATGTCGATTGACCTATTCAACAAGATTGCCGGTGAAATCTTCAATTGATCAAAGGGCTTAGTATGGATATACTTTTGCTACAAAATAATATTATTTAAAAATAGTCAATGCAAGTGTATCCAAGAAATTTTAAAGACGATATGTATTCTCTAAGTACTAATTCCGACTATATTTTTCGGAATAAGATCACAGCACAACGGGTGGCACTTCATAGCCAAATTGTTGGAAACCAATGATACAAAATTTCTGTGGTAAATCTTACTTCAATATTTTGAAATTCTGAACACATATTTTAAAATACACTCCTCATCGTAAAAATTGATCTACCCAGAACGAGTAGTCTTTCACTTAGCACACTTATTTAGTTTTTTCAACGAATCTAGGCGGCCTGCGAGCCACTAAACCTAATCGCTGACATGAAGGATCGCCAGCAGTTCACAGTGCTCTGACAGCTGATGCATACAGCACCTTACCTTGAATTTTGCTCGTGGAACAGATGATAAAGGGGCCAAGGCCCCTTTTACAAAGTGGTCCAAAAAGAGAAGAAGGATTGTTGAAAAGAACGAGTAGAGCTATGTTTATGCAAATTAGGATGGAAGTGCCGGGCACTAATATATGCAAACGAAGAGAAAATCACGAGTCTGGCTACATTAAAAATGCGGCGGATGATTCCGTTCGTTGTATAGAAGGTTGTCATTTGGGAAAAGAGGGCAATGTAAAAATAAAAATAAAATAATAAATACCCCCTCAAGCAACTGCTTGCCACAGAGGTCTGACAAGAGCCTGTCAGTTTATATGCCACAGTAGGAGATCTGAGAGGATGGCAGGACCTCAGCAGAAAAACAACACACACATCCATGCCTAATCCGGGGCTCGAACCCAGGTCCCTTAGATCAGTAGCTAAGCGTGCTAACCACTCGGCCACGGGACGGCGAGGGCAATGTAGATGAAAGAAAACGAACCTGGGCTGTAAATCTGGTCACCGTTGAATGGTAATGCCGTTTGTACATCGTAAACGGATGCTTAATCAAATCAGCGGATTTTAGCAAGGTCGCATCATGGTCTATATGAAACAGGATGGTCTACGTCAGTGGTTCTCAACCTTTTATGCTTCACGTACCCACTGGAAATGTGTATGTAACTGACGTACCCTTGTATAGATAGGTAAAACTATAGTTATAATGTGACAATGGTTATTTTACTTTGTTACTAGATCTAGCGACTTTTGAGCTCTCATGACGTACCCCAAAAAATTTTATCCCATACCACACGTTGAGAACCCTACCCAAGGAGTGTCTAAGGGAGAAGAGAGCTAGCTTTCATAGGCTTAATGTAAACTTTTCGATTGCAGCGCCCTCTGAATATGGCAAATTCGTGCATTGCAGTGAAGCCACCTAGACAGGGAGAGGAGCCAGTTCCTTGCATTATTTTTCCACCGCCCAGCAAGGTTTTCAATGGCTTACACCACGTCACTAATTTTACATTCACTTTAGCTCTGTTCAAAGTGTTCATTTCTTAAATTTTACCATCATAATTTTCTTTTTACAAGGATTAGTTTAAAATTATTTTCTTTAATAAAATCCCATTTTGTAAAACAGGTAGTAGCTATGCTCAAGAAAAGAATTTTAATATTTTGAACATTCTACAATATTTAATATATTATAATAAATTGAAATTTATGGCTCTATGCGAGATAACATGCTTTGTTTAATTATATTTTATAAAATTTTAGATATTTTCAATAAAAGTCATATCGAGTTTCTTACTTGTATAAATTGTCAATAGATGGCAGCAGGCACTTCTCGTATCAACCATAAAAAAATTTACTATTAGAACAAACTGCAGACACCTGAATACATCGATATGCTCCAGAGAACACAAAACTGCAACATACATTGACTTACATGTTCGCAAGATAATTAAATGCATTAATTTACATATTAATTTCAAAAATTCTGCAAATTTACTCAAAATAAACATACAACGGTTTTTCCAGGTATCGTAAAATGTACTCCTGAACGAGATAAAACACTCATTGAATAACTTTAGGGTCAGCTTCCACTGTGCCAAACAGCCATGGCTGTTAGACATTTGGAAACACTGGTTAAATCGCACTATACATACCAATAATAAGACAAACCATAGCTGCATTGGGCTAAAATGATTGCACTGCGCATGCGCAGATCGCCCCTTACAGTTGTTTTTGTGCCTGCACATCAATTTGCCACGTTCAGCTTCGGTAAAATTCCGCAGAACGGCGCCACTTGCGCTTGTGCGAAGCTAGCCTTCTTCTCCTTAGACCTTCTTTGCCCTACCATAGACTTAACATTAAAGCATGAAATTTATTCAAAATAACTGTTGCCACCAATAATTTTGAAAAAAGGAATACATCACACTAAACTAATATCTGATTCCCGTGATTAAACATTAACCGTTGAAAATTATTCAAAATAACTGTTGCCACCATTAAATTTGAAATAATGAATGCATCAAAGTAATTTTTTTCCGATTTCGCGTGATAAACTCATTGTTCAGTTTGCTGGGTCACGAGCGCTCTAGGGTCTGTGGATATGAAAGTCGTTCTAATTAAGCTTGTGCGGAACACGAGATTCTTTGTTGAAATGAAAGCTTCAAAAACAAAATTCGTATCGGAAGTTAAAACCATTAACTTAATTTGAACATATTCAAAAGCCAATAAAAGGAAGTACATATCATTAATAATGTTTTAAATATTATGCTAATAAATAATTTTGTTTAATAAAAGTATTTTTGTACCTTTACATTTTTTATGCACCTCAGATCACAGTTAATTTTCTTTTGCTATAAAGTTAATATGCCTGGCAAATTGTATCCGATGAATCTGGTGGGTAAGAAGTGATTTGAAAAGTTCGATTATCTGATCGAGGAAATTTCGTTTTTTGGTTTAGAAACTTCTGACGTGGGGAGCATTATGGGTACCTCGAACTATGTCCATTTCGTTTCTCCTCTAAAAGAGAGAGGGAGAACATTTTAACCGGAGGGGGAGGTTGTGTTGTTTACCTTTGAGCTGCACTTTTTTTCACACAATGGGATAAATGGCAAGGTCACAAGGCTCCTGAAGGCTTAGAGAAGATTGGGGGACCCCTCCCCCAATCTTTTCTAAGCCTTCAGACCATTGGAACTGCTGTTGGAATGGGACCAACAGCTGTTCCAATGGGAATTCAACCCATTGGAACAGCTGTTGGGAGACAGATGGTAGTCTCCCATCATTGTCATCCAGTGGGTTCTTTATCATGCACAGGGTATGGCTGGCCCGCACACGGGGCCACTGCTTAACGTTTCATACGAAATGGAGGTAGCTCATCGGTGTCCCCTACTGACTGTGAGCAGGGCGGGGAGTTTTGCGGAGGCAAATCTCAACGCTGAACCAGCTGGGACTTGAACCTGGGAACTACAGATTACGTGGCTGGGGCGCTACCGACTGAGCCCCCACCTCCCGGAGGATGGAGGAGATGGAGTATAATGATGTTTGTGCTAAACGAGATCTTGCGACGTGGGGAGGGCCATCTATTCTGCGATTTAGAAAGTTTCAGACCCCAGCAACGCCGGGTAAATCTGCTAGTTCTTCATAAAGTTCTATGTGTGCAAAATGTGAAATAAAAATTTATTGTTAGGAAATACATCTGTTCAACTCTATAATGGAATAAATTGAAGGTTTCCAAAGTTTAATATAAGTACGATAACATAAAAAAAGATGTCTGCCAGATGGTTTAGTGAAAAGCTCTGACGCCACGTCAAGGCACCATCCATGTCAGAGTGTTTTGCTCTAACCTGGAGAAAACCCTTCCACACATAGGCAGTTAGTGTGGAAGAAAAAAGAGGGATTAACTCCTCGGAGGACGACGACAGTCAGGGGTCGAAATATTAGGAAAGTTACTCGCAAGTAAGTGAATCCATTAGTCTTAAGTTTTTAACGTATAATACAATACCCATTCTAAAACAGCCAGGAATACATTATTACCATATGACTTTTATTAAAGCCTCAATCAGAATTTATTTCCTGTTGAGTGACTGAGTGAATTTAATAGAAATATTTTATGGTGTCATGCGCAACAACTAATTTAAAACGGATAGATCTTGTTCTCATCAGCAAAAACCTCTCTCGAATGATTCACCTTCGCTTCTCGACAAGCGACTTTCCACTAGAGCTTTCGCCACTAATAACTGGTGATCAGGAAGGTCTTCTGGCTCACAAGAATGAATGAAAAAACTGAACCTCAACCCTCTATCACGAATTAACAGGTTCCAGTTGATGTAGGAGGCAATCTACACCTTCGCTTACTCAATCATCTAACCCAGGTGACCCCCTTAACCCTGTAAATCACATCTCCCACCAATTAAACGACATCCAGTAAGCCATTGGAGACAGCTCAGTGTGTGTTAGAAAATATGTCCTTAGACAACAATTATAAAAAAAATTCAAGTGTTTACAATCTTTCAAAACTGAATTTGCCACTAATTTAAAAGCCCAAAATGACATAGCTTATGTGACTGACTTACAAAAGGAGATTCAATTCAATTCTTATTTTACAACTTTTACTGACAAATACTGACAAATTCAATTCTTATTTTAGACAATTTTCGTTTCT
This sequence comes from Ryuthela nishihirai, assembly GCA_038380435.1. Lineage (NCBI taxonomy): Eukaryota > Metazoa > Arthropoda > Arachnida > Araneae > Heptathelidae > Ryuthela > Ryuthela nishihirai. The sequence goes on along the minus strand of JAWZYU010000001.1, from coordinate 14,034,142 downwards.
TTAGATTCTTTCGATAGAAGTTGTGATTCCCACGGAGCCACTTTTGTGGTAGCTTTATTTGAGCAGGAAATGAAGAGTGTGGATTACTGATTTGCCACTTGATGCACTGAAATAGCACTCTCCAAATATTTAACTAATAGTTAAGTAAATCTCATTGGCAAATATTTGGTTTGGAAACTGATTACCAACAACAGAGTTTTTATAGTCTTCAGTCGGTTAACTGTTGTATTATGGGAATCTCCGCTATCCAACGGATAAAGGATCCCTAACAGGATATCCTCCTATTCATGGGAAAATTTGCAAATTTCAATCTCCCTGTATACAAAAGTGCAGAGGCTATGCAGCTAAAGAGTGAACAAGATCAGGCCTCACAAGATGCTAAACTTAACATACTATTCAGCGAGAAAAGGCCTTTGTGAAAGCAATACTCAAAACGCGCGAAATTATGGCTATTCACACTAATTTAAAAGCACAAAATTAAAACACTGAATTTGTTCACATTATGAAACCATTTTACATTTTTTTACAGACGTGGCCCGAAGCCCGATTTCTGTTCTGTGTTCTCAGATCACGACAAATCAGAAAATCTAATTTACTTGAGAAAGATAGACATGAAATTTCAATGTAAAATGAAAAATTACAGTTCTAGCCAAGTAATTCAGATATTGAATGCAATATGCAATACAAATATATGAAATGCAATACTGAAAAAAAAGTTTACCTTTGTTAGGGGGAAAATGTGCTCGTGCTTCATTGACATCAGCCTCTTTGGAGGCTCGTACGGGTGCAACTTTATATCTGCAAAGAAAACGAAAGTTCGTATGAGAATTCAATTCACAAAATGCACATCTAAGAGCACATGTAAACGCACATATAGAGAAAGATATTTCTAAACTAAATTCAACGAAGACAATTTCAATTTCTGATTGAATATAAAAATATTTAAATAAGCACCGTTGTTGTCACCCGTTTTCGCCTTCTTCCCTTCACGGGGCACATCAGTAAGAGTACTTCTGTCCAGGTCCAGGTCTTCATGGGGTACATCTGTCCAGGTCGTCATGGGGTAAATCTGTCCAGGTCTTCATGGGGTACATCTGTCCAGGTCTTCATGGGGTACATCTGTCCAGGTCTTCATGGGGTACATCTGTCCAGGTCCAGGTCTTCATTGGCACTGCCCTCAAGGGTACTGCCCTCAATACTTGGGTACATATGTCCACGTCTTGAGGGCACTGCCTTCAAGGGTACTGCCCTCAATACTTGATACATATGTCCACGTCTTGAGGGCGGTGATGATCTGAACAAAAAGAGGAACATAAAATAATAAGAAATAGATTTTATGGACTCTTTCGAAACCTTAAAATTAAGTTCTCATTTTTTTTAAAATAAAAATAAACATTAAAATGTACATGCTTTATGCAATCGATTTTTACTCTTCGAAAACACAAAACGAGAAGTTCTTATTAATAAAGTGTGAAAAGCGATTTAGGTCTTTGATAGAGCTGGTTAAAAATTATTTATTATTTTTAATTAATAGTAGATAACAATCAAGTAAAAGCAGAAAGGACGGTCATAGAAAAATATACTTTCTCCAAAGAGATTTTACCCTTATCGATTAATGACGAGAAGTGGTGATGGAAACTGCATTTTAAAGTATCACCAGTTATTTAATCAGTTCGAATTTAGATGTAATGGCCAAAATTTGAAAAGAACGTTTTTTTCTACTTTTGAGTAAGTTTTGCCGACAATGGTCTAAATGGCATTATCGTATAATCAGGGGACAATATGAAACCAAGACGCCCTAAGGGTAATTAACTACAATAATTAAGTTAACTAGCTTTATTTTTATTAGTGATAATATATTACAATGTTGAAAGAAATATTGCTCATATATGACAATTATATTGACATTTTTTCACTGAAATTGCCTTCTTAAGTGTATAATACCTTCTCTCCCGACATATTAACAAACTAACAATGTCTAGGATACAGAACCTTTTTTTGGCATTCAGCAGAAAGAAAAATATTACGTTTGCTGTGAGCCCAATAATCAGGGTGGTACTAAAAGAACAAAAATGTTTATTTTTGTTTATTGCATTTTATGTCATATATACATAAGTACAATACAATAAATGAAAGTAAACATTAATACAAAATTAATTTTAACGTGAAACCTGAAGTAGGTTTGTCGAAGCCGTAGGTGAAGAATGGGACTGGATCCAAGAAAGGAACTGTTGAATATTCGGTTTCAATGATGTTGTTGCTACTTTTATAATGTTACTAAAATTTTCGTCTTTCGTCTAAATTAAATCATCGTTCAATCTAACTGTGCCAGATGAAGGACAACATATTTGACTTTTTTCGCGCGGGCAGGATAAAATTGTTTAAAGGCCAGGGATTGGCCCGCGGACAAGAGTTTGCGCACTCCACGGTCTACTGAATCTGGCAACGAAACTGAAGCATTACACTTTGATAACAAGTTCGGCAAGAATAAATGTCACGTGATATGATATTATGGTATCTTTAGCAAAGGAAATTGCTATCAGAAATAGAAGCAGTTGATTTACGTTCAAAGCAATCTTTAAAAGAAGAGGGATGCTAAACTTTGTATTCAGTTTGTAAACCGTTAAACGCTTAAATTCTTAGAATCGAGACTCATTTGCATATTTGAAATTTCTTATTATCATACCGTGCAATCTGAACTATTTTTGATATTTTGGAAATTTTATTTTTAATTGCATTGTCATTTTTGCAATTCTGTAATAGTTATGACAGAAATGTGCGTATCCGTATTTTCTACGTTATGCATATAAAGTAGTGTAATATCAAAAATAAAAAACCTACTTCATTTATCGAATTAGTATTCAATTACTTTGTCAATCAACTTAGATAGAACCTTTGCAGTTTTAACGCAGAGCAATTGATATGAAACGAACTACGAACTGATTACAAAATTGGAAGTTGCACGATTTTCAATTGAATGTAATTGTAAGAAGATTGAAGTAGTAAGAACTGGTAAATTGAAATCCTTTATCGGGTTAATTAAAGTGATATTTTCAAGAGTAGAAACTAAATGCATGTAAATTTTTATATTTATTCAAAATATATAAAAAAGTTACATTTGTCAACCCTTCAGGTTATTCTTACGTCACTTAATCACTGATAATCAGGAGATTGCTCTATAGCATTTCGTCATCCTTATTAAAAACAGATGATTTACAAAATATGGATCATATATCAGAGAGGACACTGTTGATTTTATTAATAGAGAAAACTATTACTGAATATCAAGATAATAATAGCTTTCATATAATAAGCTAATATCTTTTGTGTAATTAGAACGGAAGTGTATTTATGTTACCAGAAAGCATAAAGGAGCTTAGATGCAACATCCTGGCTTTTTGCTTTCGAAACGTTCAGCTCCATTTTACCCCACGATAATATATCTGTGTCTTTTTTCAACAAATAAAGTGAAAAAAGAAATGTTTAAAATCTCAGGTGCGTCAGTAGGGGCGAAAAGATCAATGTGGGCAATCTAACGTAACAAAAGAATTCGCTTATGGCAAGTTGTCTCCTCAACTTTGAAACCCATTCAAGGCCACTGCTAAATGACCAGGTCGAAATGATTCCATGGGCTGAGAATAGGGCGGAGACAAGGGACCCGTTTAAGGCTATCCAGTATGACCTATCCTATGGCAAGGTGTCTCCTCAACTTTGAAAACCATTCAAGGCCACTGCTAAATGACCAGGTCGAAAGGATTCCATGGACTGAGAATAGGGTGGAGACAAGGGGCCCCTTTAAGGCTATCCTGTATGTCCTATCCTATGGCAAGTTGTCTCCTCAACTTTGAAACCCATTCAAGGCCACTGCTAGATGACCAGGTCGAAAGGATTCCATGGGCTGAGAATAGGGCGGAGACAAGGGACCCCTTTAAGGCTATCCAGTATGACCTATCCTATGGCAAGTTGTCTCCTCAACTTTGAAACCCATTCAAGGCCACTGCTAAATGACCAGGTCGAAAGGATTCCATGGGCTGAGAATAGGGCGGAGACAAGGGACCCCTTTAAGGCTATCCAGTATGACCTATCCTATGGCAAGTTGTATCCTCAACTTTGAAACCCATTCAAGGCCACTGCTAGATGACCAAGTCGAAAGGATTCCATGGATTGAGAATAGGGCGGAGACAAGGGACCCCTTTAAGGCTCTCCAGTATGTCCTATCCTATGGCAAGTTGAGAGTTGTCTCCTCAACTTTGAAACCCATTCAAGGCCACTGCTAAATGACCAGGTCAAAAGGATTCCATGGGCTGAGAATAGGACGGAGACAAGGGACCCCTTTAAGGCTATCTAATATGTCCTCTCCTATGGCAAGTTGTCTCCTCAACTTTGAAACCCATTCAACGCCACTGCTAAATGACCAGGTCGAAAGGATTCCATCTATCTTAATATAATCTTAATATAATCTGACAGCAAATGGGGCTATACATAAAAGGCTAGAAGGAGAGCTGTGTACTAATCCCACTATAATGAAACAGTGAATTTTTAATCAAATTTTTACCGATATTTTCAGACGTGACCGAAACCCGATTCCTGTCCTGTGTTCTCAGAACACCACAAATCAGAATGTCTAATTTACTTGAAAAAGCAAGACATGAAACAGCAATTTCAATAGAAAATGAAAAATACATTTCTAGCCAAATAATTGAGATATTGAATGAGAAAAGCCTACCTTCCTTATGGAATTTGTTCTTGGTCATGCCTCTTTGGAGGCTCGTACGAGTGCAACTTTATATCTGGTAAAAAGGAAAAAGTTCGTATGAGTATTCAATTCACAAAATGCACATCTATGAACACATGTAAACCCACATATAGAGAAAGATATTTCTATACTAGATTCTGCGAAGAAAATTTGAATTTCTGATTGAATATAAAAATATTTAAATAAGTACCGTTGTTGTCACCCGTTTTCGCCTTCTTCCCTTCACGGGGTACATCTATCCACTTCTTGAGGGCAGTGGTGACGCGCTGACGTGAGGGTATCGATGGTATCTGAACAAAAAGAGGAACAGAAATTGGAACAAAATATTTTAAAAAATCGGAGATTTACTCGATTTCCTCATAAACCTTAAAATTAGGTTTTCATTTCTCCAAATAAACTTTCTCCAAAGAGATTTTACCCTTATCGATTAATGATGAGAGATGATGATGATGGAAACTACATTTTAAAGCCTCAGCAATTGTTAAATCAGTTCGAAGTCAGATAATATATTGGCCAAAATTCGAAGAGAACTTGTACTTCACATTCTATTAAATTTTGCCCACAATGGGTTAAATAGCGAAGTCACAAGCACTCCTGAGGGAATGTTGGTGAATAGAATCTGTTATAGATAGGACTGAAGTTGTAGTCCAGGGGAGCGGGGAGGAATCTTTAGTGCGGGGAATGCCTTTAAATGTGGGGAATTGTTGAAACTGTAACTGGACACCATCTATTGATACCGATATCTGTACCAAGGTTGCATGGAGAGGGTTTTATATTTAGACACTGTGCCTTTAATTTTCAGAATTGTCAGGGAATTGTTTGACCTGAAATTGGACCTTTACACTGGTATTGATATCTGACACCTTCTATAGCACTGCACAGGTGGCACGGGGGGAAAGCTCGGCATCTGGGAAGTGTGCTTTTAAATTATACATGTATTGTTCGATACGAAAATTTAGCTCGATTCCTTATTATAATCTGATTTCCGTGCTATACGATTAGAGATGTGGCTGGGAGAGCGTGTGGGGAGGGGAATTTTTTCGCACTGGAAATGAATTCCGTCCTTTGGTACTGACATCTCACTTCCGGGCTATAGCTTTACCCAGCTGGTTTGGTGTAAGTCTATTTTTGGCACTCTACCTTTCAATTTAACCTGGAATAGTAAACACTAAAAGTGTACACCTTCGTTTGGTATTGATATCTGACCTTCGTGCTTTTTGCTGAAGGGCAGTTTTAAGACAGCCCCGTCAAAATTTAGTGAAGAGCAGCGAAGAAAAAGCTATATTCTTAAAGAGCTGCAAGAAATATTATCTATTAAAAAACAAAAACATACAATTTTAACGAATAATGAATTTCCACCCCATCCCCCACCCCCAAAAAAAACAACAACAACTGTTTTTAAGAAATAAAAAAAAAACTATTCTTTTAAATAATATATATAAATCTTTAATGGATATTCAAAGTTGGCACAAAATTTCACGACACAAATTTTCATTTGACATACAACTTATTACGTTCGGCCCTCGCGTTCCAAAGATATGGCAGAACAATCGTTTCAATAATACCCCTTTTTAGAGGGGGGGGAATCATGGGGGTAAATATTTTATAGCCTATCATATTCCTGGCAACACAAACTTTCGTTTGCACATAAATCAAATTTTGTCCGTCGTGTTCGAAAGATACGGAGGAACAACTGTTTTGACAAGCACACAATTGACGTATGAAAAGCAACAGGAAGACAAAATAAAAATCGTGTTTTATAACGTAATCCTTAATCGATATGACTTGACACAGCCGCATTTGCAGGACAGCAATTTCTGGCGAATAACGGAATATAGTTTTAAAATATTAATTTCTCGTATATCGCAGTATATATTTGAGGGGAAGTAAAAATTAATTCTAGATGCAGCACAGTTATGGATGTAGTTTCTAGATCATGCATCTTCCCGTAGTAATAAGAATCAATATCTCACGTTTAAAGCTTAAAAAAATTACAATTTTACTAGATGGAAAAGTAGGACAAATTCGTATAAATCAAACTGATCAATAATATATGTACGAGTTTGTCTGAAGAGATGACTACGTTTACTAACAAGTAATATAATCATTTTTAAGATTTGAAACTGTAATGTAAACAAGAACTCAAGAAAAATTCAAATTTTAAACTTATTTTGACAATTTTTCATAAACTTTCTATTAATGACAAAGAACCAATGACTTTCATATATATTTGTCGGATAGAGCCATTTAAATAAAAGTAAATGAAAAACATTCATAAATAATTTTTGTTACATTAGGAATACATAACATGCCATTTTAGAACCATTATTTTCGAGTGGCCATTTCTAAATGATTATTTTTTTAAATTTTTTGATCGAAACAAGATACTATTCCGATGTTCTTATGAAGTCTATTCTCACATATATTTTTCTATAGAAACCGTTAAAGGTCACCTGATTTGGAATTGAATTGTGCCATTATATGCTTTTGCTTTGCAACATTTGGGACAGAGAAAAATCCTAAAAGCTACTCCTATCTCTTACAGGCCTTCTCATACAAGGACATGTCTTACTAAGATCAAAGTCACTGCTGACCACTGCCTCAGTTAGAGCAAACACAAAGTTTGCCTTGCTGGAACAATGGCTAGCTTCCTAACAACCACTAGGCCAGTTTAGGCTATGATCTTGAATAATAATAATTGATAGGGGGTGCAATATACATTAAAGTTCAACTTTATTACATTTTGCTTGTCATGTTTATGGGTACAAAATAATCAATAAAAAAATTCAAATATTGATATAAAATTCATTTTAACATTAAAACTCAGTTGGATTGTCGAAACATAATGTGAAAGATGTGACTCTGTCTCTAAAATAAATTGCTGAACATTCAACGAACGACCTCAATGACGTTGTTATGATATGATTCAAAATTTCGTCTTCTTATTAAAAAAAACTATTCGCTTTCGTAAAGCCAGATTCAAAAAAGAAATATTTTTGTATTTTCGAATTTTTGCATTTCAGGAAAAAATTGTTAAAAGAACCGGATATGTTCATGACTTGATCTGAACGATGAGCACTGATTTTACAATTGTTCCCATAGCAGCAATTCATTTGCTGTTTGCTGCGGGGAAATCATTTGTCACTTTATTACATTTCGTTAGTAATATGCGATATAGTTACGCTTATTACTACCGATAATATTAAATTAAATATGAAGAACGTTATTTCTTTTAACAATACAACAACGAATAACAAATAGTCACACAATATCGGAACTAAGTATTATATCGCTTCCGGCAAAACATCGTTAATCACTTTCGATTTATGAAGCAATAATATTCTTCCCAATGGAATATGTGTTTATTACAAAAATAACATAGACACAAAGAATACATGCACAAAAATGACATTACGTATAGAATAAAATACACAAATATTGTTTTGCAAGTAAACATGACATAAACAAACATTGGCTAAAAACAGTATACTTAAAATTCTTATATAAACATAATCTTATAGATTGAACGAATTCAGTGTTTTGCTTATGTACTTTTAAATTAATATGAATAGCCATTAATTCTCGATTTTTGAGTATTGCTTTTACACAGTTGTTTTTAACTTGTGAGACCTTTTTATTCACCCTTTCACTGAATAGCCACGCCACTTTTCGATACATAGAGATTGGAATTTCGAATATTTCAGAGATAGGAGGATATCCTGTTAGGACTGCTTTATCAGTTGGAGAGCCGGAATTTGCATAATATTAAAGTCAAAATTAGCTTCCAGAGGTAATTTTTCTGCACACATTGAACAAAATGGCCAGGCCACAACAACCTAAACGGCTCAGAGTTGGGTAGGGGATTACTGAATAGCTGTTAGGTGACAGATATTATCCTCCCCTCAAAACCATTCAACTTATTCTTTAATGTGCACAGGTTATGGCTCTTCGGCACACGAGGACACAGCTTAATGTTCCATTCAATGGACAGTGGTCTTCCAAGCCAAATGGTGTCCCCATTTCCACTGGGGGCAGGGGTACCGGAAATAAATCTCAATGCAGGCACAACTGGGACTCGAACCTGGGAACTAAAGATTATGAACCTAGCACACTACTGACAAAACCAAATCCTGCTCCTTTATGGGGAAAGGTTCGTCAGGCCCTCTCATATAAGCGAAATAGGTCGACAAGTTAAATGGGTTCAAGTTTGAAATAAATGAAATGAAAAAGTTGAAAATATGTAAATTAAACAATGAAAACGAAAACTTAGAGCTTCGTTGGTTGTTTGAGGTTTTATGGCATAAAGGCAACTAAAGCCATGGTTCAGTATACAATAAGAGAAATAAACAGATAAAAGTCATGCACCAAGACTTAAGGCAAGAAAAATCATGCTTTAAGAACTCAGAGTGCTTTAAAGGTACTTAAATATACTCTGGTTAAAATTGTAATGCCCTCCTTTTTGCCATTATGTTTGTAAGTACAGGTTAACGTTTGATAAAGAGGTTTCTTACTTCTTATATCGGGTGTGCTAGTATTGGCATTTAAAACAAGACAGCATAAAAGTAATTTTCGATTCTTAAAAATATAAATTATAAAAATATTTTTATTTGAAATTGGACGGAAATATGATCTAGCATATCGTGTAGAAATGTATTCTGAAAAATTCACGTCTCTGTCTGATTTTGGAAACATTGTTTCGATAGATGTTTGCATGAATCACAGAAAAACTGGCTAGCACAGATAGATGACTGATCCTAAAGCATCACTGCTTTGCTGCGCCATCTGTGGCAATCAGTCGAAATTCTCATTTTCCCGCCCTCTTTCAAAATGTGTGGAAGTACTTGTGTTGCAGCCATTACTTTGCTATGCAGTTCCGTATCTGAGAAATATTTGTTTCCTGTATTGCTTTCTTCTTACTTGAACTGATTTTATCATATATTTGGATATGGCTAGAGACCGTATTTGTCATTATGAAACAAAATTGTGTGAGAATACTGCACTTAACTACATGCCAATGTTAAGATTTTATTTATCAAAACCAGCAACGACCACCTGGCGAGTGGCTTCTCGTCAGAGTAATTCGGCTTCAACCAAACATGCATTCAACTCTATAAACTACTCAAGTCTGGCAATTATGCTTAATGAGAGTTTATTCAAACTAAAGTACGAATAAGCTACTTCTAAATCTAGGTATATATTAAGCTACATTTAATTCTTGAGTGAGGCACTAGTTCTCTTAGGAAGGTCTACCTCTGCTATTCATTGAAACCATCCAATCACTGCACATATCATTCTGTGGCTCCTTCCTCTTCCTTTTAGAACGAAACACTGAAAAATTCGAAAAGAAATCGAATCACTGGTGACTACGATGTTTGCCAATATCTCGACTGTACTGTCAAGAATGCGATCCACGTTACGCTCGCAAAGCAGGAGCATGGGGAACAACACTGGGAGATTTCTCTCAGAGTTTAGAGATCATAAGACCCATATCTGCTTCATTGAATACGTTTGCTACGTGATAAAATAGACAGTAAATTGGCTAGAATTGCCGAGACAGAGAGATTTCCGCGTGGATAAAAATTTCTTACATTCGTATATAATCGAAGGAGTCGGCAGAGAGAAAATCCTCTCAGCAGATTCTTGAATCTGGTCAGTCGGGGCCCCGTTCTACTAATTTGTAATTATGATGAAAGACTGATCAATGATTTAAATCTGAAGTTATTGGGTTTATAATTTACTTTTTAGATAACGAGGACAGAAAGCAGAAGTGATGATTGCTTTGCATCATTTAGTGTTTCATGCCATGGGATATCTCATGGTTAATTGTGGACTGGATGAGTTCATTCGGATGCTTAGCTGCATCTCTAAAGAATTTTTACGCCTAATTTTTAATTGTGTGTTTCATCAGCAGAATTTGGGTATTGATTGGAATAACTGAATAGCTTACGAAATAGGAAGCTGCCACAGCTGATCGCAAGACGGTATGCTAAGTGTAGGGTTTGCACAACATTTACTGAAAAAGTGAAGGAAAATCTTCGTGATTTCCGAAATATCTGGGGTTATTTCTAAAATAACATTACTAAAAATTAAAGATGTTAACTTACCTCATTCCTTAATGGACTTACCTTATTTCCAGGGCTGGGGTTGGTTCTCTCGGTAGCACACTAGGCTCATAATCTGCAGTCCCCAGATTCGAATCGCATCCTTTTCTGAGTTGAGAAGTTTCTCCAATTTACTGCGCCAGGCAGATGGGCCGTTGCAGGAGATCCGTACCCTGTGCATGTTAAAGAACCTACTGAATGATCTTGAAGGGAAGCTATCATCTGTATCCTTAATAGCTGTCCAGTTGATTCAATCCCTTCTCCAACCTGCTCCGACCCTTGGGATCTTTGTGATCTGGCCATTTAGCCAAAATGCTCCTCAGAGTCAATCCGTCTTCTCGAAATATTAATCCAGACGCGAAGCATCAGTTGCAAGTGGGGAGACTGCAGTCGATTCTTCAACAAGTCGCAACGATCTTCATTGGTAAGGGACGTATCAGTAATCTGCTAATCGACTGGTGATCAATGACGACAGAATTGTCGAAGCATCCACTGCGCAATCTCATAGTCTCTCCAGTTCTCACTAACATCATGCCATTGGTTTTATTGCATTTTTTACATTTCCCTCCCCCTCACCGCTCCCCTAGACTACAAACTGGACAGCGATTTAGAACAATTCCTCAAAATGTGAGCATTTGTTTAGCTAATATCACTCGTAACAATCATTTTCGCTATAGACTTACAGTAGTCTTCCTACAGCGATATGGTTTTACATAATTTAAATATTTAGAATCCAAAATAAAAGGTAAAACCAAAATTATTATATTTTGCTGCATAAAAAACAAATGCATGCGTTTTGAGTAAAACGATATCTTAATGTTATAATTGCACTAAATGCCTAAATAAAAACTTATTCAAAAGCTAAACATATCGCGTAAATTTCATTCCTTAAAGAAAGGCTTTGAGCCAATGAGTTCTGACCCCCACGCAGCAAAGAGGGGAAAATCTAGAATGGAAAACGAAGCTGAATTTTCGCGATCATTATTATTCGTTCTAAGCTATAGAAAAATCTGGGCAATTCCTTTAGATAGTTCCGCATCAATTTTCCCCACAAGTTTTGTAAAAAAGCTTTTGCAGAAGCCCTCCTAACCATGCCCCACCCCCTATCCCGCATCGCGGGGACTCTCAATACGCCTCTGGTAAACTATCGATTCTTAACCAATATAATTTAATTGAAGCACACGCAAATTAAACAGCCTCAACACCCACAGAAATGTGATTAAGATCAATAAGATTAAGGGTTGGGTTAATCACAGCCACTTATGCCATACCGGGTCTGAACAGTGCATTAAGGACATAATTAATTCGTAAATAAATTAGAGTTTTAAATTAAAGCTGTATCTTTTCAGATTTATCTGGTAGCATTATATCTTTAAATATTCGTAATTAATTTTAAAATATTCATAAATATTTCAATTAAATTAATGATTAGCAAATTATTATACTTCATGCTGTTTAAAAATGAGCTGCTTGTAATTGAAGTTTAGAAAAATTAAATGATTTAAATCTTTTATGCATATTTCATTTCCCTTCTTTTGTTCAATGGCTGTCCAGGCCCGGTGTATCGAAGGGACTCTAAGAGAAGCCCTTTCTCAGTTCTATCGCATTTCTGGTATCCGGGTATCTGCTCTTGATGAAACATTCTACCACCAGAATTTCTAGCATAAATATATCGTTTACAATGTTACTTCTACATTTAGCGCCCTCTAACGATGTAAATTAAAGCCTTTTGAAGGGTTTGAAAACTATGAATCATCATATTTCATTAGTACCTGTTCAACTCAAAAAGAGCTTTCATTAATCTCTTAAAACAAAACGTTTCGTCACTCCCTGACCCCCCCCCCCTCCCGGAGTGAAAAGACAAATTGTTGCTGCAAATGTTACGTCCTTGATCGTGATATTTTATCAGCAAAATATCATATCGTTTGTAATATATGTTAAATGTTTGAAATTTTGGAATTATTCTCCGTCAGAGATTGCAATTAAAACTTTTGGGAGATTCGAAAACTAGGAATCATAATAGTTTTTCAATACCTATTCAACGAAAAAATAATATTTATTTCTAAAAGCAAAGAATTATCTCTAAAAACCAAAACATATTGTGCTTTGTGCTGATGGTGAAATGTTACCATCAACCTTTCAAATTTCTAACCTATTTACATCGATTACAATATTGAAAGTTTTGCCATTTTCAACTTTTTTCACTGTTAGATGGCGCAATTAGAGTTACATGGAGATTTCGAAAGTACGAATCGTACTGTTTCATCAAAACCTAACCAACACAAAAAGAATTTTTGATCTGTTTCTAAAAACAAAGAATTTGACAGACAGACGACAAAGTGAAGCATTCGCTCTTTTGTTTCTGAAAAGGAGCCAAAAAAAAATCCCCCAGAGGAAGGCTTTCGCTTGTGACTCTCTCAAATGCAAATTATCCTTTGGACGCTACTTTAACCTTTCAGTCAGGGACAGATGACTCTTACTTGAGAACCAAAACTTGGATATCTTTAGGTCCTCTGACTCATTTATATATAAGCTTTTGTTTATTGTACAACTTCATATTTTCGCGCATTATGATTAACAAGCAAATTTATTTTCTTTTGATCGGGTTTCACTCTCTCTTTAAATCAGTGATTCTCAAACTTTTTCTTTTGCTCACGGAACATCATATATTTCGACGTGAATACTGATGGCAGACTAAAAATTTGGTGGTAATACTATGGCAGACTTGCAAATGCACAGTTTGTCTTCAATAATAGCAATTTTTGTGGGGTCGTTTGTACACTCATAGAGCTATTTTTTGTTCAAGTTCTGACGTGTATTAAGATTAGTACGTACGCTGTATGTATTATCGGTATGCTTTGTGTAAGGCCCGGATCTAGAAAAAAATCGAGGCAGGCCCCAAGAATCACAATCGAGACAAAACAAAATGTCAAAGGGGGAATCCCAAGATACTTCATTTCCAATGAACATTTCATCCTCTATTTGACGGGGTTTTTTTTTAAAGAAACTTCAAAAATGCATAAAATATAAATAAATTTAATAAGTTTTTTCCTCTTTTAGCCTTATCGCATTCTGAAAGGAAGGGGGGGGGGGGCATGGTCCCTTTGCACTCCCTAGATCCGTCCCCGCTTTGTGTCCTGCTTGTTGTCCCATTTTCATATGGATAAGTTTTAGATTAAACGGAAAAAAGTTAAATGAAGAAAGTTTCAGAAAGGAGCAACAAAATGGTTTCTAAATTTCCTTTTATCTACAATTCCATCCGAAATTTCTCGGCTCATCCTTTGAAAACCTCTGCTCATGAGATTTCACTCTCCACGTCGCAAGCTTTCATTTCGCATAAAACGCTTACGATTGATTCTCCGCTACTAAAAAGATTTCGCTCCCCCCCCCCCTCTTTTTGGGGAGGGAAGAAGTGGATGTATTTTGGGGTTCCGAACGATAGTCTCCACGTCAGAAGTTTCTAAACCCGAAAAAACAATATTGTCTCATTCACAAAATGGAATTTTTCAAAACATTTCGTATTCGTATTTCAATTCAAGTTGCAGCACTTGGATACAATTTGTCAGTCAGGAAATTTTATAACGAAATAAACTAAATAAGGGAAAATTGTGTTATGGTGGGTTTAAGTTGTGTAGAAAATTTATACGTACTAATAATGTAATATACAATGAAAAGGAAAAGCATTATTTACAGGTTAATGCATTTTTATTAATATTAATGTAAATATTATTAATATTAATGTAATTATTGTTAATATTAATGCAATTGTTATTAATGTAATTTGCTGTAATTGAATATATTTCGAAACATTTGGTAAAAGTAACTGGACATTTTTATCTGTTGTTAAATGATAAACAACAGAAAGATGTTTAAAATAATTTAAACCCGATTTCCAGACCAGATGTAATGAAATATCGCTTTCTCTGAATGGAGGGTATAAATCAGATCCACCTGGGTTACTACAAATCGACCCGAATATATTTACTTACTATTTAGTATATTGAACTTCTTGTTAGCCGGCTAAACGAAGGTTGGATTACCAAGGGTGTAAGCCTTGCACGTCTCCGTCTACTCGGTTAACACATAGATATAATATGTAACTGAACACATACAAATAACTCCTGAGCTAAAGTATACTTAAACAATAACAGAAATCTTATTCCCGATTTAACTCCCAATACATTAAATATTCCCCAATATATTACCATTTCTTACCACTGCGATTTTACAGACGTCCGCACTTAATGCGGTGCAACCAATCTTCTGAGCGTCCAACGCTCGACAAACAGCAAGGATATTGGCTAAAACAAATACAACAAGTATGCACTAACATATATTCACTACGGCATAAACACATAAGTTCCCTAACTAGATAAATGGATACTGAACTTCAGACCTACTTTGATTAGGTGAGGATGCGAAGGAGGACGACCTCGACGACGGGGAGTTGTAGGCAATTCTAACTGAGAGAGACATGGCCTCTTCTCCAACGTTAACGCATTTTTCATTGTTTCGTAATGAATTATTCTGTTGCTTACAACACCATTCTACGACTTGGTTTGTTACGTATAACAATAGTGAAGTCAACGCAATTAATGTCTTAGTTATTTACAAGTCTTATCTCCGTTGCCAAAGATATACTCAGAAACTTTCAATGGGAGTTGACATGTTTTGGTCTATTTGTAAATTCTTTTATTGTATGCTTGAGTGTTTCATTTCTGGAGACTTCATTAAAAAACGTATGGTACTCAGATCCCCAACCTTCCTCCCCCCCCCCAACATAAGCACACTTGGGTACGCCTAGGGTTGCCAACTGTCCCGCATCATCAATATTTATCCTGCTTACCGTATCAAAGCCATATGGGATTCCGCATTGACTGATCCGAGAGTACAGTCGCTCAAAAAAGTATCCGAACGCTGTGGTTGATTACATAATTCAGAAAAAATATATGGCAACGATTTTTTTAATAATTAGTGATCTGGCAACCTTCGTGTCACGTGACATGAAAGTTGTCAGATCACTGATTTCTAAAAAAGTCGTTGCCAGATATTTTTCTGAATTCTGTAATCAACCATAGCGTTCGGATACTTTTTCCACCGACTGTACTGTCGATCACATGGCGTGCATTAGATCGAATATAAGAAATGAACCTTAGGGACAGAGCCAACTCCACTTATCTCTACAACCCCACTCTTTAAATAGCTGAGACTCTCTCGAAATTTAGATGAAGAATCATCCAATCAATTTGGATCAACTGCTCAAAGAGTGATTTTTGCTCTTTATTCATAAACAGCATGTGCGGACGCAAACTTCTCATCACAAAGATACGATATTGTGACCTGGAAATTATAATTGATATATTGAATTTTAATGGAAAAATTGAATGTTGATAAGCCATTTGTGGAATTTTGTATTTTTGAGAACAATATTCAACATACTATTGATATGGATGGGAAAATATTAATGGAAAATGAAGGTCTTCGCTATTTTTTGAAATTTGTGGTAAAAATGTATTCTAAACCATTTTATCTTATTATTACTTTTATATTAAGTATACCGGGCCCCATGCCGGATCTATGGGACGGCAGAGGAGGGAGATGAGAGATGTATAGTCCCGCCAGGCACGTGCGCAGGATTTAGTTTCGGTAGGGGGGTCCGAGATTTTGTTTTGGGGGGTCTGAGAATTCAGTTTGGGGGAGACTCCGAGAATTTAACTTCAGTGGAACCGAAAGGTTTAGATTAAAGTTTATGCTTTAATTCTACCTTAATTATATATTACTCTCTTGGGAAAGGAGGAGCATATCGAAATAACATAAAGCCTTTGATTTGGTTACAAAGTCATGTAATTAAATGCATTAATAAAAACAAAAATACTTACGTGTAAGTAGCAATTGTGATAAAGTAAATATTTTGCCTATAAGGAATTAAAAAAAGATTAATTTCTTATAATGTACCTATCACATAAGCAGATGTGTGACGTCATAGGGGCAAAGCACTCTCTGTGGGGGACTCTCCTGCGAATACGCTACTATTAGCTTATTGGCAAATTTGCAGCACGGTGAGGTAGCTCTGGTCCTGGACCTTTCAGTTCTAACTTCATCTGGTATGACTCAGATGTTTGCGCTAAACGAAAAGGAAATGAAGAATAGAAAACATGCACTTATATTTTAGAGTATTTTGGAGATTGGAGCTTCTACAGCTGTTAAAAGTTCTCTGATATAATATTAGAGTTGTGTTAAATTTTTATATTTGATTTTGTTGTTTGAGATGGCTTTCGGTAAAAGGAAAATTTGGAAGGAGGAAGAAATTATGAGCATTTCCCTTTGATAGTTTTTTTGAATATTTTAGCAATCGATCGAATTCGCCGCTATTTGATTTTATGAACTTTTTTACCTGCAGTACACAACTCCGTGTCTCTCGGAGGCAGGTTCTTGATCTGAGGCTCTTGATCTGTCAGAGCAGCTGACCTGTTCTCAAGAGGTTGTGGGATCGACTGAATGCTTCAATGATAGTAAATTTTGAAATTCATCAACAAGTGTAGCAAATATTTAGGGTACATATATTCAGTTTGTGCAATATCCACGGTAATAGATGCCAAATTGTAGGATTCCCACATCAAAAAATGCAGTAAGAAAAGAGTGAGTTTTTCCAGCCACAAAAAGAGCCAGTCACAACAGAACAATAATTATAAACTCAGTCGGTAGCGCACCAGTAGTGATGCAAACTATCGATTTTTTTTTTTTACAATCGATAATAATCGATGTTTTTGGAAAACAATGATACATCGATTGTATTATCGATAGTTGTTTTAGTGTTGCCAAATTAAAAACAAACGTTTTTGTTATGTTTAACTGATTAAAAAAATTATTTTCCTAAATAAGTAATAATAAAACAAAACTTCGTATATTCCAACTTTCACATTAATTTAAATTTCCACCTTTTTAGAGCGAAAATTTTGGAAAGCGGAACAAATTGAAATAAATATACAGTTTCATCTAGAAACTTTCTATTCAAGTGGTAATGGGTGGCGATTAAAAAGTTTACATTGACAGCTGCCACTTGCTTCTTCCCTAGTTGGGAGGGTGGAGCAAATCAGCAGCGAAGCATAGTGGAAGCAATTGAGACAACGAGACTGCGCAGTTAACGAAAGAATGATTTTCATAGGTCATTGGCTGATTGAGCTATCAGTCACTTTTCAATCAACCAATGATCTATGATGAATTTTTTGATTCATGACACTATTGGCTGATTGACAAGTAACAGATAATTCATTAAATCAATCACCTGTAAGAATCATGGATGTCTCAACTGCGCAGACTCAAGGTCTTGATTGATTCCACTCACACTTCGCCCCTGTAGTAAATATTCTAAATAGTGCTAAAAATAAGGAAAATAAAATGATTTTTTTTCCTACTCCTGACCTTGGACATCGTCACACAGCTCAGATCTGGTGTCTTGGTGCGGGGTGCCACTAGTCGGACACCTCGGTCAGAACTGGTCATCATAAGGGATCTCTAACTGCCCAACTATGTTACCAACATTTTGCAGCCAGTGGCTGTCTCATTTGTGCAGCAGCATGGAACCTTTTACCTGCAAGATAACACCTTCTCCACACAGCCCGTATTAGTCTGCAGTATTTACACGAGCAAAATGTTCAGATACTACCATGGCCAACACGCTCGCCGGATCTTTCACTTATTGAACACGCCTGGACATGCTGGGCCGACAGCTCCAACAACACCCAAGAAGCGCGCCAACCACTAACGCTGAAATGGAACAGCGACCTCGCACCATTTGGCGTTCTATCCCTCAGGAGGACGTTTATAGAACCGTACGATAGCCTGCCCCACCGTGTTCATGAATGCATTGTTGCGTGAACCGGTTCAACTTCATAATAATACTACTACTTTACCGGGTGGGTAAAGTGATAGTTTTCCATTTTTTTTTTTGATAATGTAATCAGTCTCAGTGTATGCTAACAGTATGCTGCCTGCGTTTCAATAAAATGGCATTAATCCTTCCAGGTGTTGCAGTTTTTTTCCTGTAGTGTATTTCTCTTGATAACTTTGATAACTTTTCAACTCTTTTTATATCCGTCGCAAAATCTACGATTTACAACGCGAAAACATTTTTTCCAATGTCATCTCAATATTTCCACGCTTATTTCACCAGTCCTGTCGTAAGAGTTGCATGATCAATCGATTGGAGGATGAATATTCTGTTGCAGTGGTTTGACGTTGACACCACTAATTCCCGAGTTCGAGTCGGGAGCAGGTGTGATTCAGTGGATGGTGCAGCTGTCTCGTAATCTGATGTTCCCAGGTTTGAGTTGCAGTTGGGACAGAATCCCTGATAGACTAGGAAAAGTGATCATCCTTTGTATGGGACATTAAGCCATGGCCCCCATGTGTGGGAGATCCATACCCAGTGTTGTTAAAGAACATGCTGGATGGTTTTGAGGTGAGGCTAACAGCTGTCCAGTGGTTCCTTTCCCTTCAACATTCTCTGGGTCCTTGGGGTCCTTGGGATCTCGCCATTCAGCCCATTGTGTGCAAAAAATATCATTGCTGCTCAGAGAAAAAACAACCCGAACGCACCTGTGAATAATTTTACCATATTCCAATTTATAGCTTTTTTTTAATTTTTTTTCATTTATTTTTACCATATTCCAATTTAGCAATATTTGAGATTGCTTTAGCCCCCCTCTGAATTATGCACTTACTTTACCATACGTCCCTCTTTTGAGTTCTTGTCCAAAGCGTAAATTCGTAAGATTCTCAAGGTGTTTTTTTTCCCTTTCTCTCTACGACTACCTGATTTAGCGACAGAAATCTCGCACCCTTATTGTGCTTGGTATTGCTATAATTTTTCCTATTTGTAGGACTTGCAAACAGTTTGGGAAACAGATAAAAATGGCTAGAATTACAAAGAGACCATACCTAAATCAAAAAGGGTAGAACTATTTAATTGTTTTCGGGGGAAATTATATTATATTTTCGCTGTTGTTACTGAAGATAATTTTTCGTTATTCAATAAATTTTATCTTTTCTTAGGTGGAAAATCAACTCCTATTGAACGACTGTCCTTAATCGTGAAAAACGTTTGGTCTCATATATTAAGTACTGTTCACACTTCGTCTTTTTGCAAGGTAAATATTGGCTTAACATGTTTCGAATTTTATGAAAACAATAAGGAATTATAATTAAAATTTTTTTTAAAAATTGGTTTCTACTGAAGAATATTAATTTTAAAACGAAGATGAAAAATAAATTTAAGTAAATAATTTTAGTGATCACATTTTTTTGTGCTACACAAAACACACATGCAACCTTTTTTTCAAACTTCTTCATATATATTCTGGTTTTATTA
Source organism: Ryuthela nishihirai (assembly GCA_038380435.1). NCBI lineage: Eukaryota > Metazoa > Arthropoda > Arachnida > Araneae > Heptathelidae > Ryuthela > Ryuthela nishihirai. Next base: position 14,013,915 of record JAWZYU010000001.1, on the reverse strand, counting down.
TATGAAAATATGGTAAACCTGCCTATGCATGACTAACACTTCTGTAATAGGTGGGAGAATCAATAATAATTCTCTCATTCGTAGATTTATAGCATTGATTTACAAAAAGCTTATAATGCTTTAACCTATAATGCTTTTACCTATCACATAAGCAGATGCTTTAACCTTATAATGCTTTTTTTATGAATATATAACGCTTTTTTTAGTCGCAGAAATGCGACCTTTATTTGTATTTCATTGTTGCTCTGAGCATGTTGGTGAGGTATAACTTTTCTCGTGGCACGGCTAATTCGAAACCTCCACGTTCGGTGCTTAATGTAAACTTCGTACCTCGCCGACAACACTCAACTATGTCGCCATCACGCATCAACTGTTTAATGCTCAGGACAAATCGCATTATTCGGCAAAAAGTTACACTTAAATTTAAAAAAAAGGATATAAATACAGTGACCGAGTTATTTCAAAAACGTGTTAATTTAATCCACGTAAATTGAGAACCGACTATACACAGTACATTCACAAAAAAGCCAAACATTTGGAAGCCCCGAAAACATTTTTCATGACTCTAAAAACTGTAATGTACGGACTTCACCTGATGGCCTTTATGCTTTAAAAAGCTATCATACTTCAAGCTTCTTCTTTTTCCCGTCTGAGATAAACAAAATATCAGTTTTTCCGACGATAGTACTATCGATAGTTTTTTTCGACTATCGATTGTGATCGATAGTAAAAATTTATCGGTATATCGATAGTTCGCACCACTATGCTCCAGGCTCATAAATTTCAATTCCCAGGTTCGAGTCCCAGCTGGGTCAGTATTGAGATTTACTTCTGCAGCATCCCTGCCCTGCCGACTCAGTAGGGGACACCAATGAGCTTTAAATGTTTGATGTCCATTGGATGGGACATTAAGCCTTGGCCCTCTGTGCATGAGAGCTATACCCTGTATACGTTAAAGAACACCCTTGATGGCGACGGGAGATCTGTCTCCCAATAGCTGATCCAGCGGATTCCCTCCCCAAAACTTCTCTGAGCCCTCCGAGTCCTTGTGACCTGACCATTCAACCACTGTGGCAAAAAAATCCCGCTCAGAGGTAAATCAACCCAACCAACCCAGTCACAAAATGATTTTTCCACCTTGCAAGTCACGTTGCTTGATTAATAAACAATCATCCCCCTTTCACCCATCTGTCGATCGTCCTCTTTCAGCTTGAGTCAAAAGTTGACCTTATCATTAACCCTAGAGCATGTTGTAAAATACCTCCACTTAATATAAGGGGATATTTTTTTCAAGTTATTTTGGTTATCAATTTAACCAATATTTTCGAGTAATTGACGCTCCACTAATCTATTATGAAGATACCGTTATTTGTTCTTGTTACTGGCAACAAAGACCATATAATCTAGTGGACAAGATCTTTTTTATGTGTTATAACAATTTATAACGTTGCCTCGCGGTGATACTGTAGCTCGGTTCGAATCTTGGGTGGTGTTATGGCTGTTTGTTCTGTGATGTCATTGTATGATAAGGAAACTAGAAGCTACGAGTACTTTCTGGGACTCTCATCGAATAATTACGTTATCATTAAAAACCCTAAATGTTATTATTTAAAACCCTAAATGTGCATATTTTTGTGTTTATAGTGATATTAAATACAAGGTTTTAAAGTAAAGAGTATTATATATATATATATTGTAACAAATGGCCATTAACTCTTATAAGTGGTACCAATCCACATATTCAGGATGTTTCAAAACTCTGCACAAATTTCAATGGGATATAGGGAACACCAAGACAAACCTTTTTCGTCTATGAATGAATGTCTACTGACGTAACCCGTCAGTGCTAGAGAGAGCTGTTTTGTGGCGCTGCAATTGGCTAGAGGGGTGAGATGAGAATGAGAACGGACTTGTGTATGCCGTAGGAATTCGTAAATCAGACACATTACGTGTAACATGGAGTGTTTCATGACTGCTAAGATGGCTGACATGCATCTGGCGTATGGGGTTGCCAATGGAAGCGGGAGAACTGCTGTGAGGTTGTACTGACAGCACTTCCCAAACAAACGTGTGCCAAACCACCAAATATTTGCGTGTTTGCACTGGCAATTGTGAGAAACTGGGACATTCCATGCGAAAATGCATAACACTGGTTGGGAGAGAACCATACACACTCCTCACATGGAAGAAGAGATCCTACGGCGGATTGAGGATAATCCAGGCACAAGCACGTGAGCTATTGCAGGTAGCCTCGGTGTGAACCACGTCTTCGTGTGGACAGTGTTGCACGAGCAGCAGTTACATCCGTTTCATCGTCAGAGAGTCCAGACATTGCAACCTCAGAATTACTCTCTTTGTGTGGAATTCGTGTGCTGGTTTCTGCAGCACACTGCGGTGCAGCCTGATTTTCCAGCTCATGTGCTCTTCTCAGATGAGGGTTCTTTCACACGTGAGGGTGTGTTTAATGTAAAAAATTCTCACGTTTAGTCGCATGAAAATCCAGATGACACAATAGCGCATGGTCATCAGCAACAGTTCGCCGTCAATGTTTGGACCTGTTCGTCCATGGCATTTTGATTGGGCCATACCTGCTGACTCACCGAATCAACGGGCAGATTTATCAGATATTTCTTGAAGAAATGTTGCTAGGACTGCTGGAAGATGTTCCCGGGGCTATTCGTAGACGAATGTGGTTCCAACACAATGGGGCGCCAGCATACTTCAGCAATGACGTGCGGAATTATCTGAACGCCACTTTTGTGGGCCGATGGATAGGCTGGGGTGAACCTGTCGCTTGGCCACCAAGATCGCCCAATTTAACGTGTACTATTTGTTGCCAGATGTTACGGCAACCACGGCAATCCCGGGTTCCGCCTTTCGACACTACCAAGTTAATGGAAAGCCATGACTATCTATAGTCGAGGGCAAGGCTACACCATATAGATGCATCTCATCCCCGACCTCGTATGGCGAGCAGTCCTATAGAAGGAAAGCCCGTCCATCGGTTGAAACCTGGAATTTAATCTGTTCTCCGGTTAGCCATGAACAAGGTTATGTAGATCCAAGTTCGATCGACACCCGGGGTGGAGACTCTTAGTGGGACCCAGAATTTGAAAAGGGCCCTTGCCTACTATGGCATGATTCCGTTCTTCAGGGCCCTTGAACTGCTCCCCAGAGCGCCTGATTGTGAGGTCTTAGCACCGTCCAACCGGGCCACTAAACCGGTCAGCGATGCCTTCGACCTTGGTTGGTCTTGGCTCTGTCCAAAAGGGGCCCTACCAGTCAGCAGAGTCTTTGAACGGGTGCAGGGCCACAAGCTCCCCCCCCACCACCACCATCACCACCACCACGACAAGGTAGTCCCCTATCGGTGAGGGCGATTTAACGTGTATCGATTTCTTCGTCTGGGGACACAGAACCTCATGTACGAGACTGTCATTGACTTAGATGAAGATCTCGTGGCAAGAATAGTGTCGCCGCTGCAACTGTTCGCGAAATTCCGTGAATCTTTCAACATGTACGGGAATCAATGCTTCGACGTTGTCATGCATGCAATGCTGTTGCCGGTTGCAACTTTGAGCACCTTCATTAAATAAACATGTTGTTCACGCTTGTTTCAATTCATTATTTAGCTCCACCGATATTTCTGTCAGCGCCCTCTAGCACCGAAGGGTTACGTCAGCAGACATACATTCATAGACGTAAAAGCTTTGTCTTGGTATCACCTATCTCCCACTGAAATTTGTACCGAGAGTTTTGAAACACCCTGTATACAATATATTCCCCCCCCCCGATAGGGTGGGGGGGGGGCTTCGGGCCCAGAACCCGGTCGAAGGCTTTGCTGACCGGATTGGGTCCCCAGTTGGATAGAGCCAAGACCAACCGAGGTCGAAGATATCGCCGACCAGTTGGACGTGCCGGTTGGACGGTGACGGCGTCTAGACCTCACTATCAGGAGCTCCGTGGAGCAGTTCAAGGGCACGGCCGAAAGGATTGAGCCACCTAGTAGGCACGAGCCCTTTCAAAGTCTGGGCCTCACTAAGAGTCTCCACCCCGGGTGCCGAGCGAACTTGGATTTCCATATCCCTTGTTCATGGCTAACCGGGGAACAGATTAAATTTCAGGTTTCTACCGGTGGTTAGCTTTCCTTTTATAGGACTGCTGCCATGTGAGGTCGGGGATGAGGTGCGTCTATATGGCGCATTCTTGCCCCCGACTCTAGATAGTCGCGGCTTTCCTTTAACTTGGTAATGTCGTGAGACGGAACCGGGGTTAGCCGTGGTTGCTGAACATCTGGCAACAAATAGTACAATTGTATCCAATATATCGAAAATTTAGTAACCCAAAAAATTATTATTTTATTTTATCTAAGTACATCTTAACTAAATTGAAATTTGAAATACGTTAGTACAATAATAACATCAATTTAATAATTTTACCTAAGTTAAACCTCGCTGGAATGGTGTTGACTCCATGGTATCATCTACGAAAAAATTTTGAAGTTTTCAAATTAAATGTTTTTTAAATAAAAATAGCGGATAAAAAAGACTAGTGGTAGAGTTACAAATTAAAAATGAAACGATTTTATGACTTTTGGTATGGTTGTCATTATCTTTCAAGGAGCTGTTTGCCACAGTGGTCTCACACGAATTGATCTGTATAATGTGGCAAAGAGTAGGTCTGTGAAGAAGACGCGACCTCAGAAAATAGAACACACTGAAACGAAACATTCAACCCTTATCTGGGGTCGAACCCTAGTCCCTTTCATCAGTAATTAAGCACACTAACAATTCGGTACCGGGACGGTCTTATCTCTCTCATAACAATGAAAAATAACACAGTCCGAAAATTATCCTTCAAACTCCCAGAAGAATAAAACATTTAATTGTAATTTATAGTTTCGTTGAAACTGAATATCTCCCCACAACTTTAAATCGCAAGAAGAAGTTGATTTCACTGGTTTACAAGGTTTTTATTACATGAACAATTGTAGCTGCCTTTAACTGTTTTTCAGGTGCTGATTTCAGATCTGGCCTTAAAAAATGGCTAGCACGTCATGTTTTTATGTTAGTGGTCATTTTGACTCCTATTAAGATCTTCCTATACCAACACCTCCAAGCAACTGGGAAGATATCAGATATTTTACTTTTTGCAACTGGCAACACTGATTAACAAGTGGGGGAAAACATGTAACAGTAACCTAACCTCAGACCGCCATTCTTGTTGTTTTCATTGTAGGAGGAACACGTGCTGTACGTTGCAGATAGAACTTTGGCGTTTAAATGGCACAAAGGCAGCGTCGTGGATGTGTTAATGTGCCAGATAAGTTTTGCTATGTGTGTGGAAATTATATATTAAAACCCCATGATCGTTCGTTGACAAAGATTGCAAAGAAAGCCTATAACTTGTATTTTGGATGTCATGTTGGAGATCAGGACAAAACATGCGCTCCATATGTGTGCTGCATTTCGTGCTTTGTTGGCCTGAGTGAATGGTTGAAAGGCAAGATAAAATCCATGCCCTTTGCAGTTCCAATGGTTTGGCGTGAGCCAACGAGTCACTTGCATGATTGCTACTTTTGTTTAACTAAAGTGTCGGGCTTTTCAAAAGAAAAAAACGATATACAAATGTTCCTTCGCCATAAGACCAGTTCCTCATGGAGAATATATGTAGTGAATAAGTGAATGCATGTAGTGAACAATTGAATGCATCATTGGAAAATAGGGAATGTCTGAATACGTATAGGGAATGAGTGAATACGTATATGGAATGAGTGAATACGTATAGTGATTACGTATAGGGAATGAGTGAATACGTATAGTGAATGAGTGAATGCATGGAGTGAGCGAGCGAGTGAATGCATGTAGTGAGCGAGTGAATGCATGTAGTGAGCAAGTGAGTGAATGCATGTAGTGAGCAAGTGAGTGAATGCATGTAGTGATCGAGTGAATGCATGTAGTGATCGAGTGAATGCATGTAGTGATCGAGTGAATGCATGTAATGAGCGAGTGAATGCATGTAATGAGCGAGTGAATGCATGTAGTGAGTGAGTGAATGCATCTAGTGAGCGAGTGAATGCATGTAGTGAGTGAGAGAATGCATGTAATGAGCGAGTGAGTGAATGCATGTAATGAGCGAATGAGTGAATGCATGTAATGAGCGAGTGAGTGAATGCATGTATGAGCGAGTGAATGCATGTAGTGAGCGAGTGAATGCATGTAGTGAGCGAGTAATGCATGTAGTGAGCGAGTGAATGCATGTAGCGAGCGAGTGAATGCATGTAGCGAGCGAGTGAATGCATGTAGTGAGCGAGTGAATGCATGTAGTGAGTGAGTGAATATGTGTGTGTTGTACCAGAGCCTCATGTTAGCCATCCATTACCTGAGGTTTTCCCTAAAGATAAAAGGAACTTTTGAGGAAATCAACAGATAATGGATGTTGCCCGTCTCCCACGATCTAGGACGTCTGAGGGTGGCTTTTGGGGGAGACATTTTTTTTTTCTTTTTTTTTTTTCTTTTTTTAAACTTTGTTTATCTTTTTCTTTTTCTCTTTAGTTTGACATTCTCTCCACTTTCCCATTTCACCTCTTTGCACTCTCATATTTCATTCGCAGAATTCTCCCACATGAAGTCTATCATCTTACCATAAAGCATACAGGACAATAAAAAGATGTAAAATGGAGAATGCCAACACGACACGTAGTGCGAAGAGGATGACACCATATTCATCTGTTTCAGGAGCAGAGACATCATATTCCTCTATTTGAGGAGCAGAGACATCATATTCCTCTATTTGAGGAGCAGAGACATCATATTGATCTATTTGAGGCGCAGAGACATCATATTCATCTATTTGAGGAGCAGAGACATCATATTCATCTATTTGAGGGGCAGAGACATCATATTCATCTATTTGAGGAGCAGAGACATCATATTCATCCACCGAAAATTCTTCTGATACATATTTCGTGGGTGGAATGTTTATCATTTCGAGTGTAATGACACTGTGGTCATTGCGAGTGGAGGGGATATAGGATATTGAGGTTTCTGGTGGCTGGCTACGCTCATTGCTCCCCTCCATACTCCCTAAACAACAGGAGCAACAAAGGTTCTTCATCTGTTTCCACCTTCGACGGAGGCATTCCCTGCCCCTCCTTGCAAAACTTGACGCGCGTTGGCGTACATTAAACGCTCTGCGCGTACTATCAGCAGTAGGCATCCTGCCCATTCAACTCAATACAAATAATATTCAGTATACACTAGCTAGAAACTACTTCAAATATAAATATCTCGAATCAAAGAACACTTACATTCGCATCCAAAACATCGTCTTAACGATTCTAAGGAAAGATTTCCTTTAAACTCGTAATTGTTTTTCTGTTACATTGTTCAGAATTTTGAATAATTAAGATTTTAATTTGTTGCGTTTGCTGAAAATTTCTAATGCCAAATACAGGTAACAATGAGAATCATTTTCACATATTAATATTTATCTGTTTATTTTTGATGGCGACCATTTTGAATATATTAAAATTAATTTGTGGAACTGGAAATGGTCATTTCTTAAAATCGCATCGATTACATATTTATTTGTTTCTTTACTTCTCTCACGTGATCAGAAAAGCGCTTAAATGATTAAAAGCAAAATTTCTGAATAGTAACTTACTTCGTCATCACATGATCACATACAAATTTAAAATAGAAATTAATATAATTCTTAATTCAAAGGAATGGACAACGCTTTTTTGTCCGTTAGATTTATTTACAGAAGTGTTGCAATGTGCTATTCACATGGGGCCGAGCGCTTTCGACTGTACTCGGCAGTCATCATCAGAGCGGCGTACAGTTCCTTGTAGAGGCGGATTGTTGTTAATGACAGGTTAGGTTAAGCAAAAATAATCCACTAGCATGCTGAAACTTCCTTCCGCTGCAGAACTCTCGTCAGCAAAAATGTCTGCATGAAAAAAGGTATTATTATTTTAGCTTAACTTGTCACCAACAATCCGCATCTCCAAGGAACTGTACGCCGCCCTGATGATGACTGCCTAGTAGAGTCGAAAGCACTCAACTAGAATAGAACTGCCCAACTATGATCCCATGGACTAATGAGCAACAAACCCATTTAAAACACTTCTGAATATACACTTATAACAATAGATATAAATACAAGGAAAATAAATAAGATAATAAAATAAATTAGAGGGTCACAACACTCTGCATGCCCAATACCATGTGTAAGAGATAAAACAAGTCTAAATGACTTAGGTCAAACGGAAAACATTTTGTGAAGCTTAAAACTGAAATATTAAAAAATATATAAATTAAAATAAAAAAATTCAAATTAAATTTCAAAGGACGATAGGACGTCGGCAATCTTGTCAATTAAGTAAATCGGCGCCCTATCTTCCTTCGAAGCGAATACGAACTTATTGACTGATTACAGCATCGATATGTTTTATGATTATTTTCTACTTTTTAGGGCACTATAGAAGGATAGGTTTTTCTAAATTTATATATTTTTTGTCACTAAAAACACCTACCTTCCAAAACTATGACTCATAAACATCGAATAGATTTTTCCCCTTTTTGGAATCACATTTGATGTAGACCACGAGATTGGTGACATCACAAGCTTTAATTTGAGATAAGGCTCTTTAAAGTCGACCCCGAAAAAATCCGTCCCCCACATTTTATCAGGGGGGGGGGGAATAGTAGGGACGAAATTCCAAATAGTTTATGACCGTCATCATACGAGCTTTCATTTGACACCTAACTGTCGGCCCTGGCTTTCAGATGATATGGCAGAACGACTATTTTCCACTTTTTAGGGGGAGGTGAGCATAGGGAGGTCATTTTTATAGCCTACGGCACTCCCCGCGTCACAAGCTTTCATTCGACACATTGTTCGTTACTTTCCACACTTACGTTATGAGGAGATATAGAGGAACAATCATTTTCACATTGCCCCCTTTATAGGGGAGATGAAAGCACGGGGGGGGCCATTTTTCATAGCCTACGACATTCCCCACGTCAGCAGCTTTCATTCGACGTATAGCTTGTTACTTTCGTCCTTTGCGTTCTGGAGATATAACTTAAGAATAGTTTTCATATTTCCCCCTTTTCAGGAGGTAATTTTTATGGAGGTCAATTATTTTATAGCCTCTGACACTCCCCGCATCACAAACTTTCATCTGCATATAAATCATTAAGTTTCTCTATCGCCGTTCGAAAGATCTTGTGAGAAGTTCGGTCAAATCCACAAAATGACCAACCGACCAAATCGACAAATGTCAAAGCCAAAAGCAATAGGAAGACAGGAAAAAAGTGCAAAACAGATACAGTTGCATTCTTACTTTTCACAGTGGTTACGAATGGCAAAAGGAAAAAAAAATAAAAAATGCGCTGTTTTTGGCTTTTCTTTCATTGCCTGGTGGCCATTTGGAATTAAACCACGAAAATAAACACGTTGGAGCGCAGTTTCATAATTGGAACTCGATGATTCATAAGCTCTCTGCACTTCCTTTAGCAGTGGCGAAGCGTCCATGGAAGCAAGGGAAGCAATGGTTCACTTAAAATTCTCATTAAAAATAAGAAATATGAATTAAATATATTTCAATATTTTGCCATAAAAGTGAAAGTTGTTTCGTAACTTTAATAAGTTATTTAAACATAAAGTTTGCATTTATATATTCTTCGTATTTTTTCTGCTATATTGTCGAGCTAGGAGTTTATGAAGAATCTCGCCTCATTGCTAATACATTGTCTACAATCATTGCTACAACATAATACAATACAATCATTGCTAATACATTGTCCTCATCGCTGTATCTTAAAGCGGCAGTTACATCTTCCATATTCGATTAACAGAATTCAATGAGCAGAAATTTTTTCTTTGGAAGTACTTTTCCCATCGCATGGAAGCATACATAATATTTCACATTTTCTTACCACTAGAGGCCGCTAGAGTCGTTGTGACTGTCCTGAGCAATGTCATTGACACAGGAGGCGTCGTAGGTAAGTTTTAATTATTTCAATTTTTTTTTTTATAAACGAGGTGGAATTCTCGTTTTTTGTCCTATGTCCGACTTTTTCCTTCCAAATTATGTGTATTCCGTATGTTTTGATAGTATTGTTGTACCGTTGAACGTATGCAAAGTAAATGTAAACTGTGTCCTTCCGCGTTCCGATGTCTGTCAGCTTAATTCCTCTGATTCACATTCGCTGAATTATTTTATAACTTCTTAACTCCCTCTTACTGTCCTCATTACTGTAATAACTAAAGATAATGCAATTACTACTATAGGTATAATAACAAATATGCAAAATAATTAAAATATTTTGTGATTAACGTAATGTATGAGTACTAACACTGCAATTCGTCTAGGCTACATTCCGTTAGTATATTGTGAAAAATATATATTGTGATACATTTTCCTCATATCGATGTTTAATGTTTTTCGCTTCGTGTTGTTTTAAAGAAAGAATTAATGACGTTAAACGGATTCCTACTGTATTCACTACATTCATTCCTATACGTGTAATTAGAAGCATTAAAATTTTTAAAGGAAGAGAAATATGCGAAAATTCACAATACTTGAAATCGGAAAGTTATGTAAATACGTATTAAAATATTTGAAAACAAAATATAGGCAGTGATCTGGTTTAATTATTATTTACTTTTAAAAGAAAAATAATCTGCGAGCAGGAACGTAAAATGGGGGGATGCCCCCCCTCAAAGTAACTCGGAGTTGGCAAAATTCGAAACGACTTCGTAAAATCTTGGTGAGTTGTGAAAATTTGTAATCTTTCTTTTTTTTAGGAAATATAAGGGGAGTTGTCAAAAATCGAGGCAACTTGGCGAATCTAAGCCAGTTTGGAAAATGGAGAGACGGCAAAATTTAGAGCAGTTGGCAAAATTCGAAACCACTTAGTAAAATACAGGTGAATTGGCAAAATTGGGACAACTTGGCAAAATCTTGGAGAGTTGGCGATATTCGGAGTGACTTGGTAAAATCTTGGGGAGTTGGCAAAATTCAGGTGAGATGTAGAGATTTGAATTTTTTTCTCTGAAATTATGGCGAGTTGGCAAAACTTAGGGAGTTGGCAAAATCTAGGGGCAGTTGGCAAAATCGTGGGGAGTTGGCAAAATTCAGGTGAAATGTACAGATCTGGATTTTTTTCTGTAAAATTTGGCGAGTTGGCAAAATCTAGGGGCAGTTGGCAAAATTAGGAGTGACTTGGCAAAATCGTGGGGAGTTGGCAAAATTCAGGTGAGATGTAAAAATTGCAATCTTCTTTCTGTAAAATTATGGCGTGTTGGCAAAATCGACGCAACTTCGCAATATTTAGGAGAGTTGGAAAATCTTGGGGGAGTTGGCAAAATTCAGAGTGACTTTGCAAAAATCACGTGAGATTTGTTTTGTAAAATTAAGGAGTGTTGGACAAATTGGAGAAACTTAACAAAATGTATGGCAGTTGACAAAATTCGAATCCACTTGCAAAATATGGGGGAGTTGTGATAATTGGGATTGGGTTTGTGAAATTAAGGAGAGTTTAAGAATAGTTGACAAAAATAGAGAAAACGTGGCAAAATATCGGGGAGTTTTAAAATTTTGAAGTGACTTGACCAATAAGGACAGATGTAAAGGAGATTTGATTGGGATTGGTTTCGTAAAATTAAGGAGAGTTGGCGAAATCAAGGAAACATTCACACGGACTTGCTACAATTCAGACGAGATGTAAATATTGGGATAATTTCTGTGAAATTATGGTTAGTTTGCAGTTTTCAAAATTAAGAAGTGAAATGGCCAAAAAATGCAGGAGCATTGTGAAATATTGCCTCAGCCCCCCCCCCCCCTTGCGAAAATCAAGACATTATTTGCTCAGTTGGCAAAATTTGACTTTCGAGTTGGCAAATTTTGGTATTCTCCCCCCCCCCCCCCATAGCCCTTCGCTACGCCCCTCTCTGCGTGGCTCTTTCCGAAAAGAGCTGAAGAGTGTTGTTAAATCTAGGGTGTCTGATACTGGCACTGACGACGTTTACATACGTAAATTATAGTGATACGATATTTTAATGTTTCTCGTCGATCAGAATGTTCCTATGAGTTCGTCCTCTAATACACATGACAGTGAAATCGAAATGAAAACAGAAACTAATAAGTTAATGGTTATTTATTCATTTAGGACGTTTTAATTCAGGCATCTAATTAGCAAATTGCCCGCCATCGTTTAGAGGGGATGGAAATGAATATGTCATTCGGCAGTCTCAAAATCCAACTCGGGTTTCTATTACAGTTTAGACAGCAGAATGGTAAAAATAATGGGCTCTAAAACTCTATCTTCGGTTTCATTAAAGATTGAAACTTGATTTTCGAACGCAATACAGTATTGCCCATGGAAACCCCGTACGGAAAATTTGCGACCGGTCAGAGAATTTTCTGCAAAGTTCTGGGACTCCCAAAATTTGCTAAAATTTCCTTAATTTCGTTAATTCGGTGCATTAGTGGCGCTGATGGCAAACGACAGCGTTCCTGTTTGACGCTGACGAATGCTATCAAAATACCCCTCAAGCAGCTGCTTGCCACAGAGGTCTGACAGGAGCCTGTCAGTTTATATGCCAGAGTAGGTCTGTGAGGATGGCAAGACCTCAGCAGAAAAACAACACAAAAATCCATGCCTTATCTGGGGCTCGAACCCAGGTCCCTTAGATCAACCTGGGACATAATCAAAGTCTATTTGCTATAGCTAGTTTTACAAAAAAGTTATTTTTCCCCCTTTTTCGTCTGTTTTTATCCAGGCACTTAGCTTCATTTTGTTTCAAGAAATAAAATTTTTTATGGTTTACAGATAAAAATAATATATTATGATTCCATTATCCGATTCATCCATTAATTGAAATTATGTACTGTTATTAGTGGATATGCAAGTCGTAAAACTTTAAACTTCATTCTCTTTGAAAGCATTCGATATCGCTGAAGTATTTTGTGTCCTTAACATTTATGTGGATGCAATTACAAAGTAACAAATGGAGTAGAATCCATATATTCAGGGAATAAGATTACAAGTAATGCAGTTTAGGGTGAAGTTGAGAATGTAATCTGCCATTTGTAAGTTTTACAGGAAGTTATTTTAGTATGAAGTTTATTATCTTGTGTCGTAATAAACATTCATTGATTAACTGTTTACCTGCGCGCTGGAAATATCCGAGTGATTTCAATGTATAAAACTTTATCATAAGTTAAGAATTACATATTAATTTATAAGGTATATTTGGTGTTTGATACGTAACGTATAACTAGGCTTGCCGTAATTTTAATTTTTTGATTTCTTATGTTCATCGATAGCACAAATTATGGCAATAGCAAAAAAGCCAAACGAATTTTTTTGTATGAATGAAGAAGACAGCAATATTCCTAAAATTATATGCATTTAAAGTTTTACAATTTTCACTCATTTGCTTTTCATAGTTCGTTTTCGAAAATATAGTGCTGTTTTCTTTTTAAATTTCGGAATTTTTCAAGAGTCGCAGAATATATTTCTAATCCCGTAGCGAGTGGTTAGCATGCTTGGCTATTGATCAAAGCGACCTGGGTTCGAGCCCCAGGTAAGGCATGGATGTTTGTGTTATTTTTCTGCTGAGGTCCCGCCATCCACCTGTCTTATCTGTGGAAAGTAGCTGCTTGAGAGGGGGGGGGGGAATATTTATTTTTATTTTTTAGAAAAGGCCAAATTTACATCTCATGCTGGCACACATAATATTATTAATTATAACGCAAATCATTAGCAAACTATATAATTTTACTCTCCCTAATTAGCAGTGAATCGCAAGAATTCATCAAGGCTCGCCACATCTAGAACCGTTCACATAGAAGACACAAGCTCACTTGCATGCCGAACTGTTCAGTCCTGAAACTTTCCGTCAGACCTGGAGGCAAAACTGATGTTTTGAGGGCTCTTCACAAATCTGTAAAGCAGAATTGTGTGTCGTTTCGCTTTCTTCGGTATTCGTGAATTTATATGTTGAGTAAACTTATTGCAGGTTGCGATAGGAATTTAATTAACAATTTTTTGAAACGTATATATGAAATGGGGGAGAGTCTGGTTTATCCCACATTTCCTATTAAAACAGGGTTTATTTTTACCGATGTTTTCCAGTAACGCATCCCTCAAAATAAGCCACATCGTATTGTCTTATGAATTCAACTCTTTACCTGTAATACAGAATATCAGTTCGAACTCGCAATTAATTTAAACTATGATGCAAATTCTAAATACAGACTGAGAAGTAAAGAATGGAAATACTGAAATAAAGAAGAATTTAAAAAAGTTTTTATGAAAAATTCTGGCGAATTCCGAAATGATTGTTTTAAAATTATGCTCAACAGCCATTCCACTAACCTGATTAAAATTTGAAAAAAAGAAAAAAGAAAAAAGCTTAGTCAGGATACAGGCTCTCATTGTCCATTGCAATGATAAATAAAGTATTGTGCACTCTCATCTCGTGAACTTAGAGAACAAAAAAAAATCCCCTCAAGCAGCTGCTTGCCACAAAGTTCTAACAGGAGCCTGTTAGTTTAATACGCCACTGTAGAAGGTCTGTGGGATATCAGCAGAAAGAAAACGCAAGCATCCATGCCTTACCCGGGGCTCGAGGATCAGTAGCCAAATGCGCTAACCACTCGACCACGGGATGGCAATAGGGAACAAGAATGCATAATATATTAATCTTCAAAATTGTTTATCTCAAGGCTACTAAAGTAGCTGATTGCAGACAGGCCCGGAGTTCCTCTTAGTCACGTTAGACTAGGCTTGTCATAATTCTCTGGACCTAAACCAGGACGCTGGGCGGGAGGGATTCCACTTCTTTTTTTTTTTATTTCGCTATATATATATTAGCCGTCCGGTGGCCGAGTGGTTAGGGTGCTTGATAACTGATCTGCGTTTTTCTGCTGAGGTCCTGCCATCCTCACAGACTTTCTACTATGGCATATAAACTAACAGGTTCCTGTCAGACCTCTGTGACAAGCAGCTGCTTGAAGGGATATTTATTATATTACAGTATATACATCAAGAACAATTAAAAGAACCATACTGTAATTACTCAGGAATTTAATTAAAGTAAAAAATATATTAATAGCATTAAAAAAAACAATAACTTTAAATAATGAAATCTTAACTTTCACCCAGGACTAAAATATATAACTAAATTACTAAAATAGCTAAATACTTGATGTTTCCGTTGTATACTTGGATTTCAGCCTTAATGAAAAAATAATATTAATAAGCTGTAGACCTTTTTAAAAAATAATTTAAATTTAATAAGTTATTTTTCTAGAGAGAAAAATAAACTTTTGACCTCATTGTAATTTTCATCACCAAACATTCATGTTCTACACCCAGATGCCAAATATAGCATTTATCGGAGATTCAGAGTAAGTTTTAAAATTCATAAAGTTTAATCAATGGTTACATGAAGTACGGAAATTTCGCCTCAGCGATATCCCAACAATTGATGCAAAATGCAGCTTTCGGGCATCCAAAATACGGTAGGAAAAGAGTGACTTTTGCGGGGAAAAAAAAGATGCGAGACAAATAGCTCAGCAAAATCATCTAGCGCTCCACTCTTTTCACGAGTACCATAGGCTGGCCATACCTGTAGTAGAAAAATTATTCATTTTACTTTTGCATATGATAGACATATTTGTTGGCATGTTTAACTTTACCATACGCTTTGTCTTCACTTTGGGGCGGGGGTGGCTCAGTCGGTAGCGCGCCAGGCTCGTAATCTGTAGTTCCCAGGTTCGAGTCCCAGCTGGGTCAGCGTTGAGATTTATCTCCGCAAAATTTCCCCGCCCTGCCCACGGTCAGTAGGGGACACCGCTGGGCTTGGAAAGGCCGCCGTCCGTCGGATGGGACGTTAAGCCGTGGCTCCGTGTGTGGGAGAGCCATACCCTGTGCACGTTAAAGAACACGCTGGATGGCCTTGACGGGAGGCTACCATCTGTCTCCCAACAGCTGTTCCAGTGGGTCCCCTCCCCCAACCTTCTCTGAGCCTTCGGGGTCCATGTGACCTGGCCATTTAGCCCATGGTGTGCAAAAAAGTGCCGCTCAGAGGTAAAACAACCCAACCCAAATTGTCTTCACTTTAATAAAAAAAGTTTCGCGATTTATCAACACTAAAACTACATAATTAAAATAGCATTTATTACGTTGGCCTAGGTTTGCCGTGCATGCATGCTTTTACACTTTGGATACCATTCCAGCTCGATATGCAAAAGATCATTGCATCCCAAAGTTTTATCATCTCTCATGCTTGCTTCATTTCCCCCCTTAAGAGGAAGCTCTAATTTATCAGCCACAACGCCAGTCTCTAATGGACCTGGGAGAATTCTTTCTGTTTTCCTCTGGTCTTAATCCTCTCTGACAAATGAAAACCTCCAAATAAAGGAAGCATCAATTTAAAGTAACTTCGCTTGCATATAATGCAAAACAGCTGGGCTTTTTCGTTAAATTCTACAGCCATTGTTCTTCAAGGTAGAATCCAAATCACGCTTTAGCATTATTTTAATATCAATATTATTTTTTGGTGTAATTAAAAAGTTGCTAATAATTTTATCATTAATAATTTTATCATGTCCTCATAATTATAGCCCCTCATACTTTATCATATAGCTCCTCATTGGAGGCTAATTTCAACATAAACTTACATCTTGAACCTTGATAGGGATCATGGACCTCAAATAAGCCAGTTGGTCATGTCGACATATTGGCCGGCATCTGGGTCGGAGCGATGCCGCAGTTGGACCATGTTGGCTGCAGTGAGTACAGGAAGATACACCTACCAACATGAAGGCGCCAGCCAACCCAGTCAAACAACTGGGTGGGAGGATTGTACGATAGTGACAGCAGCCAGAACGACACAGATGGCACCGTTGTCTATCATCTGAAGACATTTAGCGTCCTCCACAGAGAATGCTGTACCAAGACGTCCATTGGAAGATGACTGGCAGTAACAGAAACACATTCTCGCCACCCTTTACGATGGCTACAACTAACCACCGAACATCAGCAGCGCCTTCTGAAATGGTGTCGTGCCTGGGATGCGTGGAGTGCATCCGACTGGTGGCATAGAATGTTCAGTGATGAATCCGACTGGTGGCATAGAATGTTCAGTGATGAATCCGACTTTTAACTGGGAGTGGATGACCAATGCATACGTGTGTGGAGGAGATCGAGCCAGTGCCCTGATCCGACCTACACTGAATCCGACCTACACAGATACACCAGACACGGCCATCACATCTGGTGTTAGAAGCTGGGAAGCCATCTCCTATGGCAGCCGTTCCACTAGTGCTACATGGTACCTTAAGAGCCCAGCGTTATGTTGACATCTTGCAACCAGTTGCGTTGCTTTATGCTGTCACGTCTTCCTAGCGTTGACACCGCAGCAGCTGGGATCCGGGTTCGAATCGTAAAAGTGGCATTTTTTGTTTGTTTCGTGCTGTTCATGTAGGGGAAGTCCTGTGTAATCTAGGAGTAGCTTCAACTGCCCTTCGCTGTTCTCTATGTAGCTTATCCAGAAAAAAGAAAGCTATAAATACTTCGCTTGCAGTTACGGCTGCCACCTCTCCTGTTCTCATCCAGAGACATCAAATTTTAAAATTTCGCTCAAGACTCTGGTGTCTTTAACTGCAATTGTGGTTTTGAAATGATCAAACTGATGCCGCCATTTGTACTATCACGGGCTACGCAGGTTATGAAATGGGTAGAACCGTAGATTATTTGCACGGTTAACAGGTTTAACCAAACTCAACCCACTAAAATGGCTAGAAAAACCAGCCCCAGAAGTTAGCACTTCCCTTAGAAATCAATGCTAAACACATTTAAAAAAATCTGTTACGAAAGCTAAAACTAAAACGAAAAAAACATTAAATTTTTTAAAATGAGCAGGATTCGAGTGAAGGCAGAATCATGCAAAAAAATTGATTATAACGTGAATTGTGCAAAATTTTTAGAATATATTCAGAAGCCGTAACAAAAAGGTTTCTTCAAAAATTGTAAAGATAATTAAAAGTATGAATCTAAATTTAAAAAGTAATATATAATATACCTATTTTATTAATTAATAAAATTTTGAAACAAAAATATTTATTAATTCGATTATTTTTAATTAAATGTATCGTTGTTATTTGGGGGGGGGGGTTGCGGGGTGGAATTTATTTAACGTTAACTTTACGATCTCCGGATATTTAAATCTCAGAAGGCGGGAACCCTATTTATAGTGCTAATCGAGAATTATGTTTATAAAAAATAATGAGCCAACTTTCATGGGGCAATTAAAGGAGCGTGTATTAGTTTTTGCATTATGCTACTCTAGTAGCATAATGTAAGGTGATTAATTGATAAAATTCATTTTTAACAATTTATTTTTCTATGAATTTGCATAACCAAAAAAAACCCCCCACAACAAATATAGCCACCCCCACCCTCCTTCAGCCTTCAAACTCAATACTTAAATTTGAGGGACGGGGGGTGGCTCAGTCGTAATCTGCACTTCCCAGGTTTGAGTCCCAGCTGGTTCAGCGTTGAGATTTACTTCCGCAAAATTACCCGCCCTGCCCACGGTCAGTAGAAGACACCGATGGGCTTGGAAAGGCGCCGTCCATCTGATTGGAGGTTAAGCCGTGGCTCCGTGTGCTGGACAGCCATTCTCTGTACACGTTAAAGAACCCGCTTGGATGACCTTGACGGGAGGCTACCATGTCTCCCAACAACTGTTCCAGTGGGTCCCTTCCCCTAACCTTCTCTTAGCCTTCGGATTCCTTATGATCTGGCCATTTAGCCCATTGTGTGCAAAAAAGCACCCCTCCGAGATAAAATCCAAGTTAAACTTGGGAAAGTATGTGCCCATCACCCCCATTAAATTTCATTCCGTTATTCTCAGAAATGTTACAATTTTTCAATTCATCAGAATAGAAAATTATTTACAAAAAATATATTTAGAAAACGAAATTTTGAAAACCACTAATATACCGGGTGATCCAAAAGTAACAGAATAAGTAAAAATGCAATAATTCGAAAAGTATTGACAGTAGTACGATGCGGTTTTCACAGAAATGTACAGAAAGACATGGAATGTTTTTTAATAACTAAAAATTATATTGCCAGAATAGTTACATTTGCCACCGACAGGTGGCGCTTCAGTTGTGTCAGTAAACGTAGCTAGGATTATAAGCTACGTTTGGCAGTGGCAACGTGTCTGTATCGTGCAGTGGCAACGTAGCTAGGATTATAAATGTTCAATGTGATGCCTGTCATTAATGAGAATGGCTGTCAGACGTACACGACACTGCACAGCATCGAAGAGGGTTTCAGTTGTAATTCCTGTCACATGATGGCGAAGAGCTTCTTTCAACATGGCCAATGACGTCGGCCGACCTCTGTACAGCGCCACCTGTCGGTGACAAATGAAATTTATTCTGACAATAAAATTTTTCGTTTTTAAAAAAAATCCCATATCTTTCTGTGCATTTCTATGGAAACCGCATCGTGCTCCTCTCTATACTTTTCGAATTATTGCATTTTTACTTTTTCTGTTTCTTTTGGATCACCCGGTATATATATATATCCCACTTATGGCAAAACCAATTTCTTTCATCTTATTATTTCATGACTTCCATGTCAACAGGACATATGCTGTGATCCTTTACTATTCAACACTGTTATTATCTTGTAATGTATTACATCTCAAAGTCTAAGTCAGTTCATATCTTCCCTTCGATTTCTTTTCCCCCGTTTTCCCAGTTCTGCCTCTGGTGCTAATTAAGATCGAACCCAGACAGCTACGGGAGATGTGAACGTGCAATGTCCGTGAACACTTACGTTTCCCCGAGAGACGACTTTGGTTGGAGTCTCCTTTGTCTCTCTTGTTCTTTCTATACCCAGAATCCTTGTTAATCTTTCAAAAGATCAAAGACTTCCACATCGCACTCCCCAGTCAGCAGAAATGGAACCTCAGGTACGCCGTTTTCAAACAAGCTTTCTATTTAAAGGGTTAAACTGTAGTAATGTAATTAAAAATTGAGGGATTTTTCTTAAAAGGAACGATCCACTTTTTTTTTAAATTAAATTCTCGGTTAAAAGAACATTAAGGCATAAAAAAATCGTTTTTCAGAGTGCATACGTGCATACCGGCAAATAATTTCTAGCTGGTACTGCGTACCGGCTCGTACCGGCCTACTTTCACCACTCGGTTAGATCAAGCTGCCTCGCACCAAATCTTTCCTCTGACTGCCTTGATGCGAAGAACAAAAACAACAGATCTCGCAGCAGCAGTAGATCGTATTGTTGAATGATAAATCAGCCACGTGGTATTCACATCGGATGATCTGATATACCCAAATGCTTGAGGAAAGAGCAGCAGACCTAGAGTGAGTGGGTGGACAAATCATAAGTGAGAACTTAGAAACAGGGTTCAGCGCCCAAATGCAGAAGATTTTCCTTCGGAGAGGCTTGTTTAAAGAACTAAATTATACAGTCTGGTTAAATCTCTGTAGCATATTGCTGCTTGAAGATTATGTGACTGTATGTGCTCCTGTCACACATACATGATAATCCTCATGTAATCATAGACCACAGAGACCAAACCAAACAACAGAGTTCAGTTCTCGAAATACTTCTATTCAGAGCAACATTTAATACCAATTCTAACAAATGTTATGTTTGTCATTTTCCATCCATGTCATTCCACGTTTGCCCCTTTTCCCTGAGGTTTGGTGCTCATAACTTTATTCGTTAATCAGGTATAGTTTCGCATGAGGGAAATTTATCACACCATATAAAAGAGCTGTGAAAGCATCTGAAATCAAAAATCTCGCGTTCCCTGTTATTAGTATCTTTCTTACAGAATAGTTCATTTAATATAAATTTTTAGTATAGTTGTTACTTTCGTTCATTTATTATAAATCATATTAATCTTATTCTTTTCTTTGTCTTTAGCACCCGTATAACAGAAGGAACTAATGGATGATAAAAAGTAAATGCCCCCTCAAGCAGCGTCTTGTCCCAGAGGTCTGACAGGAGTCTATCAGTTTATACGCCATAACTATACATTTCTCACAGACCATTTTAGTAGGTCTGTGAGAAAGTCGAGACTTCAGCAGAAAGATAACACAAATACCCATGCCTTACCCGGGGCCCCTAACCCAGGTCCCTTTAATCAGTAGTCAAGCTCGCTTAGGAAATTGCAAATAGTAATATTAATGTACATACAAAAAGAATTTTTCATTTATCTCTAAAAACAAAACTGGTAAATGTCTATAGCTGGACTGGCGGACGACAAAGTAAAAAATAGTAATTCGTTTTCCATGATGAGATAATAAAAATGGTGACAGAATGCAGAATATCAAATCCAGAAACAACCATTTCTGGATTTGCCTCTTTCTGCATAGAATATACTATTCTTGTATAAAACCATCAGTATTTCCCCTAATCTCTCAAATATTCTTCCACAGAGACAGGCCCGCATAATCATCCACAGACAGGCCCGTATTTAGAAATAAATAAGGATGGGGGGCAAGTGAGGCAATCGAACCGGAAAAGAGTAAAAGGCAGTGCCAAGAGATTGGATTTTCTAGCAGTATAACGTTTTCCCCTCCGGTTCATGATTTTGAAAAATATTTCTTTAAAAATGCGTGAAGTATGCAAAAGTTTGCTTCCATTACCCTACCAACATCCTCAAAAAAAGGAGCAGTGACTCTCGCGTGACCTGGCCCTGTTCACAGAGTTTTTTCATCCGAAGACTAGAAAATTTCTGAAAATTCACAAAGCCAGCCAATGCAAGGTTTTGATTTAAAAACACATATTGAAAGCATTTGTGAATTATTTTTTTTTGCTCTGTATTCGCTTCGAAAGTCACACTGTTAATTTGCATTTGTTGTTGATCGACTCGAAATGAGAAGTCTTCTGGCTGTCAATTTATTCACACTGAAAATTATTTCACAATGGCAAATATGCAATGGGTAGTTATCATCATTTCAAAATGCTAACCTAAAACGGAATTCAAATAAAAGTCTATAGCATTGTTGTTACTAAGGAAAAATCCTTCTTTTCTTCTTAATTGTAGAAAGCTTCCATTCCCATTGCCCATTTATATCCGTATGTAATACCTTGTCTTGCGTGGAATCCGCCATTCTAGTTTATCCTTATTCTTCCTCTGCCAATCCCCATCAGCAGATGCGTCAAGATGCTAGATTACATCCGCCCATGGCAATCCTGCGCATCTTTCTGCGGCCCCTGTGAAGACAAGAAACAATCTTGTTACACGATCCAGAGAAAAACCTTACAGGATTATTGTCTCTATGAGGTTCACGATAAATCAGAAAAGAGCTAGAAGTCTTTTCCTCCCGGCCTTGCTCTGGAGACATCTTTCTTCTCTTCTTCCTGTCGATCTTTGGCAGTTAGCTTGGTCTTTCTTGCACAGAAGAGATAAAAAATAGACACTCACTTGCATTATTCTCTTAAAACCAACTTTTATTATTTCATATTCACATTCCTTTTCTTAATCCTTGAACTGTTTCTGATGGTTTTACCTGGCATGAAGAAACAGCTGAACTGAGTCCTCATTGATGCTGCCTGACATAGGAATCGGTGGAGATTAAAAGTTATCAACTTGAAAGCTGAATTTGCAAAGAGAAAAAAGTTTCCTTTTCAATTAAAAGAAATCAGCGAAACAAAATTTTCGGTGCTAATTTTTTGCGTCATAAATTATAATAAAATATGCAATTTTGCTTTTAATGCCTTCGTGAAGCAGAAAGTAAAGTTTTTTTTTAATTATTCTTTCAAAAATCAATTCATTACTAGACCGTTTTAAATAAATTCAAAAAACAATTTTTGCCAAATGTAGCAATAATACAACTAAGTGAAACATTTTTTTTTTCGTTTCTTCTTATCAAACTAGGTGATTCATAAAAATTGAATATGTCGAATTCGAAAATGAGTATAGACGTTTTATACCACCCCCTAATTTTAAAAGAAATAGAAATATAAAATTCACTTTGTTTTGCATTGATTTTTGCTTTTGATGCAAATACAAGGGTAAAAATAAAAATAAATAAAATGATAACACTGGGCAACATATTTTATAAAAGTCATGCGTCTGATATAAAAGTAGCCATTTCTTAAAGATTTCAAGGTGCTGAACACGAATATAACAATAAAAATGCAAAATTGGCTACGATTTCTGAGAAATCCGCAATAGTTTTTTTTTATATAATAGAGAATTACGTACATATGACACGTATCGGTAAATCTCCGCTTCTACTTCCGACATCGTTTTGCTCGTCGCTTGTGCAGCTGCTCAGGATCATCTCTGGCTAGCGTCCACTAATCATGCCGCAGTTGTCGGGGAAGAAATTTAAATGGGAATGGGGAAAGTGGATCTTTAAGGACATATTGCAGCCAAGTTTGTGATACAGAGACAACATGTCCTTAACCAGTTTCTTGTAGTTGTCTGCCCTGACATTCCCGAGGAATTTAGTTGACACCAGACGAAACGAGTCCCAAGCGTTTTTCTTGTCACCCTGAAGCAGGTTGTCTCTCTGAACAGCTCGCGGATCTGAGGACCCACAAAAATTCCCTCTTTAATTTTCACTTCGCTGAGTCGAGGGAATTTGTCAGCCAAGCCGATGCAGTCTGGTCCATGGCTTTTACGAAGTTTTCATCACATCGAGAGTGATGTGTAGGGATGGTAGCAAGATTTTGTATATTTCTGCCAATGCTAGGTGTTTCACATTCTTCTCTCCGTCCTTCAGAGATTTCCTCTGAGGTCACCTCTGAGGTCAGTTTCTCTTCACACATTACAAAATCTTTGCTCTGTTGTCCCATTCACATAAGAAACAGCAGTACTTCGTATATCGCAGCTGCACACCCATCAACAGAGCCACTACTTTCAAGTCACAACACAGATGTCAGCCATACTTGCTGTATTGAAGACAGTTCAACAGCTGTTTTAGGTTGTCATAGGTTTCTTTAATGTAGACAGTGTGTCCAACTGGATGAATGGAAGTCTATTTCCATTATGCAGCAACACCGTCTTGAGACTCAGTTTTCAGGAGTCTATGAATAGTCGCCATTCTTGAGGGTCATGTTTGATTCCGAGAGCATTCATCAGGCCATCTACGTTGGAGCAGAACACAAGGTCATCTTCCTTTCTGAAGTAAGGCACAAACTGCTCATGACGAGTTCGAAACGAAGTCACTCGCGCATTTTCTCTGAGAAGATTCCATTGTTTAAATCTTGATCCAAGTAACTCTGTTTTGGCCTTGGACAGCTCCAGATCGCGAATAAGATCGTTCATTTCTTCTTCGGTTTGAATGTGTGGCACACATGAAACACTGTGGCAGATATATGGAGCATCATTAGACCCCAAAGGCTGCAGAGAACCCGACATCGGTTCGCCTCCCTCCTCATCGTCAGAATCGATAGAAAATTCTTTTGGACGTTCAGGAACGGGAAGGCCTTTGCCGTGAGCAATTGGTCCGAGAACAGATTGTATATTCGAGTACACTAATGTCCACTTCTTTTTCCTTGTGATGCCTTCAGAAACAGGTGGAACCATGAAGAAGTAGCAGTCATTTGTGTGTTTACTTGGCTCTATTCAAACCATAGGAATAGCAAACAGCATCACCTCTTTTTTGCCTTTCAGTCACTTTGGAAGATTTCTTGCACACATACTGCAGCAAATGTGTGGGGCTCAGGCCTTGTCCTGGTCCCAGATTTTGCATCCAAAATGAAACTCATACACCGCTTTCACTATTGGAGTGATGGTCCTTTTCTGGCTTACAAATGTAACTTCCCTGCAAATGTATCTGCATTATTAATACAGTTACGAGGCATCACTATTGCTGGATTAAAACTGCAAGGATCACTTGTGTTGTACTTATGACTCAAGGTAAATGAGAGTCGCTCAGAAGACTTGCTCACCCTATGAGACGTCGCTTACAATTAATGATTGCATCATCTTTTGTTCGCGATGTCCTGATTCAACTGCATTGCATCATCTTTTGTTCACGATAGTAAAGCCGCGATGTCATGATTCAACTACATTGCATCAGACAATGATGCAATTGTGGTAACCACCTCTGAGTCTGTTTTAGGGCGGCACACAAACTAAGGTCTGTGATTTCCTACTGCGGCAAATCTAGGGCAAGTCAAAATCCAACATCAAAATCAACAAACATTTAGCAATGATCAAAAACTAAGATAATTCACATGTAACAAAATGGGGGCGGGGGTGGCTCAGTCGCTAGCGCGCCAGGCTCGTAATCTGTAGTTTCCAGGTTCAAGTCCCAGCTGGGTCAGCGTTGAGATTTATCTCCGCAAAATTCCCCGCCCTGCCCGCGGTCAGTAGGGGACACCGATGTGCTTGGAAAGACCGACATCCGTCAGATGGGACGTTAAGCCGTGGCCCGTGTGTGGGAGAGCCATACCCTGTGCACGTTAAAGAACACGCTGGATGGCCTTGACGGGGGGGCTACCATCTGTCTCCCAACAGCTGTTCCAGTGGGTCCCCTCCCCCAACCTTCTCTGAGCCTTCGGGGTCCATGTGACCTGGCCATTTAGCCCATGGTGTGCAAAAAAGTGCCGCTCAGAGGTAAAACAACCCAACACAACCCATGTAACAAAATCACATTTATTTAACAGGTCAATATTAAACAATTAACACATTTGAGTCCAACCTTTTAGACGTTTACACACAGGCGCCCTTGGCACAGGCCTTCGCTATTAATGGGCTTACGGAGCGATGGCTATAGACAGTCACTAATTCAGTCCAATGCTCAAAAGGTGAGATGACGATACACAGTTTATCGGTTCCATGCAGGCCACGTGACGGCGACAAGTAACACAGTTTAATGTGGGGAAAATAACCAGATAAAAGCGACTTATGACCCTTACCTCGTTCAGTGCAGACTGACCCCAGAGGATGACACCGTAATTTGGCCAGCCACTGTTGGTAGCTGTTGGCACTCACTCCTTGGCTATCTCATTGCATGTCTCTGGGTGCTTTTTTGGCTGCTGTTGCTCTTTCTACTCTCCACGGATAACCACTCACGTCTTCCTTCACTCGAGTCAGCGACAAGAATGTCCCACAAGTGTGTGCCTTTTTCATTCCACTTTCACCGGCCCCCTGGCAAAGGTCACCTCCGTGCATGCATGGCGATTAGCGATTAGCCAGCGCAGGCTGAGGTGCGACTCCTCCCAACTCGTCTGCCCAAAGTTGTTTACCACAGCATGTCACGTAGACTCTCTGCCATCGGTCCCTTAGGACCAAGCTGAGTGACTCTGCACCGGCGGCAGTGTTCTTCCTCGGTCATGCAGGACACCAAAAATGAAAGCAATGCAAAATGGAACTATCGATCGAAGATAATGGCGTCCATGACCTTCCTCGGCAACAGTCGTATCCACATAATAAAACAAATGTGGACCTGACATACCTATCCCCTTTAAGGGGGGGGGGGGTAGGCAATGGTGCAGAAATGTCCATGACTTGCTGAGAGGTGGGCGATGTGTTCACGCTGCCTGATATGGTTCGTGTGTAGAAAAAATCCTCAGGTTACCTGTGTCAAAGCGGGGATCAATGTTCCAAACTCGCACTTTCACTGCTCAAGGAAAACGTTTGTACGAAAGGCGTGACCTCAGCAGAAAGAAAACATTAATACATGATATTCTGGGCTTGATCACAGGTTCTTAAAGTTAGTAGTCAAGCACGCTAACCACCAGGCCATCGGAACGCCGATGAACAGTTTGTTAAAAATAACTTTCCTCAATAATAGGGAGATTACACTCTCAACCACCACCTCTACTTCGCTACTAGACTGTACATTTACTCCTAACATCTGATTTAAAAACTATAGAACTACCTTCACTCGACGATTTGGAAGCATCAAATACCGGAACGCCGTTCTGGTTCCATGATTCAGAAACAAAGATTAGTGGAAACGTGTTCGATTTAGTTGCAGTAGTGCTTCTGTTAATTGCTTCCCCTACTCAAAATGTCACGCTTCGCCACGGATTTAAATTTAATTAGCAATGAATATATACACTGAGAGGCCAAAAGTTATAGTAATAACAGTTAAAGTAGAACTAGTGCGTTGTACTCGTAATGCGTTGGACCTCAACCGTAGAGTGGCGCTGCAGTAGCCTACAAACCCAACATTCATTTCGGAGTAGTTGTTAATTCAGCATGGTTGCACGTCGTAGCTTGATCGTCGGTGCCAGAAGGATGGGTCATGCAATATCGGAGATCGTGCAGGAATTCGGTTTTCCCAGTTCTAGGGTATCAAGGATTTATCGTCAGTATTCTATTGATGGCATTTCCACACACGTAAACAAGCGACTGACGAACAGAACTCGCGTCGGCTGTCACTAATGGTAACGACCAAGACAGTAGATGGGCTACAGTGCATGAAATCACTGCCAATTTGAATGCGGACCAAACATAAAACGTTTCTGAAAGGACTGTCCATCGCCACCTGCACTCCATCGGATTTGGAAGCCGAAGACCCACTCGTGTCCCATTGCTTACACGTTGTCACAGAGCTCAACAACTGGAATGGGCCCGAAGACATCGAAATTGGACCATAGAACAGTGGCGTCAGGTATTATGATCCGATGAATCAAGGTTCCAGTAGTTTCGCGCTGACGGGAACGTTAGAATGTGGCGTAGACCTCGTGAAGCCATGTACCCTTTCTGTCTGCCAGGTACTGTTCAGGCTGGAGGCGGCTCTGTGATGGTGTGGGGCGTGTTCATGTGGTCTACATTGGGCTCTCTCGTCCGTTTGGATCAATCACTGACAGGTATGAGATACGTGGACATTCTCGTATTCCAACAAGATAATGCAAGTGTCACCAGTCTTTGGTTGCTAGTAGGTGGATCGAGGAACATTCCACGGACTTTACCACCATGAATTGGCCCCCACGGTACCCCGATATGAACATTTTGGAGCAAGTGTGGGACACAATGGAAACAAGTTTACGATTCATGAATCCATCACCATCCAATGCAACATAATTATGGCCTAAACTGCATCCCTGCAGAACGGTACTGGCAACTCGTTGACTCCATACCTCGATATGTGACTGCACTGCAGAGGGCTCGAGGAGGATCAACCCGTTATTAGGCATGTATCCCATGACTTTTTGACTTTTGGTCTCTCAGTGTATTTTGATTAAGTTGATATCTAAAATTATGTTTAGCAGAACTTGAACTTTAAAGTAATTGTTGAGTTCTATTTTTTCTGGTGACTTAAGATTATTTTAATTTGAGCATTATATATGGAAATATCAGTAAGGGTCAGTTACGTTTATTGTATCTTTGGGGTTCTTCAAAATTTTGGTTAACATTTTTATTAATACTAGCTAATGAACAAACAAATTTACCCTCGAACAGCTGCTTGCCCAGAAATCTGACAGGAGCCTTTGAATGCAATATGCCATAGAGAAGATTTGATGAGAAATGCGAGACCTCAGCAGAAAGAGAACATTCATGCATTATATTATTAAGAAAATGTTTTAGCTGCCTTGTCAGCTAAAACATTTCCTTCAATTCCACAGTGGCTAGATAGCCACTGTGGAATTGAAGCCATAGTGGAGCCATAGACCAAAAGCTATATGTTCACATCAGGTGTCAAGTTTGGTGAAACGGAGTTTTTTTATAGATAATTGCTAATGGTATTGAACGCAGGGTTACGAGTTGTAGGTTTTCGTTTCAAATTGTGATCAAGAAGTGAAACAAAAAAATAAATCAACCCTTAAGCAAATGCTCGCCACAGAGATCTGACAGGAACCATCAGGATCTTGACAGGAGTACAAGGCCTTCTCGAACACTGAAATCTGTCAGTTTCAAATGATGTAGAGATCTGTGAAGAAGACTAAACATCAGCAGAAAGATAACAAAGAAAACAAACATCCAAAGATCCTTCTAATCAGTTGCCAAGAGAGCTAACTACTTCGCTATCAATAATTACTCCAAATAATTAGCAGTTAACTCTTTCTTAACCATTTTCACTCAAACATCCTGCTCTTATTTTGAAAATTCCATTATTAGAAGAAATGAAGCATATTATCCAACCCTGTTCAACATCTTAATGAAGACTACATAAGTGTTATCAAGACCGTTTGCCTTCCTGTAGGCCACGGCATCGGCTTCCTATCTATACGCAGCAGCTTTTGCCAGCTTTGGAAAAATTTCATTGAATAAAAAAGGCATCCGTGAGATAAAAACTCTCTTGATTCTCCAGCGCAGACATGCAAATCACTTTTGCATATTTACAGTTACACGAGCACAAACATCTTTTAGATTCGACATCTTCATCTGCATTCAGTGCATCCCTGTCAGCTTCTTTATATGCAATATGTGCCGGGAATTCCACACACGAAATGCAGTCGCATTCTCTGCATCTGAGATTGCACTCAAAATCGCCTGGATATTAATTCTCATGAATACACATGTTCCTTGAGAGCTAACTACTCGGGAATTGCAGCAGAAACTGCAATGTTACATGGGAATATACTTGCTCTATTTTCCTACTGTAAAATATTAAATCTCTTGCTTAATTTCAAGGAATTTATTCCGCACGGAAGATATTTTCCATTTGGAGAAATCAATAGCGGGGAACAATGGGATTTTGCGATTCAATAAAATGGATAACTGAATGATACTATTCCTTGGAAAACGCATTTGTTGACGCATCATGACAGCCCCTTAAGGTCTTGGGCCGCATCCTTTTTTGGATCTCGTTTCGCAATACGGTTAGGTATCAGAACTGCTCCTACGGCTTCATCATTTTTATAAGGAATGGACAACAACCTCCCGTGTAAGCTTTGCCTCGAGCTCACAGTCATATTTTGCGCACCGTTGTAGGAAGGAATAATTAATATATTCAAAAATTAAAGTTCATTCTTCAAAAAACGAAAAATGCAAATTTAATGTCGGGTTTTCCAAGATAAGTGGATCACTGAAAATGTTTTTTGACATTTAAGACAATTTGGTAGAGCCTTGCGCCGAGAGCAAAAGTTATATCCGCAAAGTCTTTATCCTCAAGGCCCTACAACAGCATCAGCAAATCTTTATCAGCATCAGCGCGTATATTGCCACTAAAATAACCGTCGATTTTGCAAATGCCTCAATTTCGATTATATGGTTGCGAGCAAAGGAATAATGATTTATTAAAGAATAATAATTAACCAAAAATATATGAAACGATAAAAAATGGTCGCACTTCAGAAAAAATATGTCTTACAAAACATTAGATAATAATTTGCTAAAATGTAATTTTGTAAATTCTGCTGAGCAAATCTTTCTTTTTCAAACAGAGTGATCCACAATTATGGGAAGACGTCTTTTTCGTTACCTAGTAACAGCCCCCTCCCCCCCTACATTTCACTCTGGAAACTTCGTGACCTCTACGACTTTTTCACATGTCAAATTCCAGTTTTCTACGCAGCACTCGAGCAAATTTTCCCACTTTATATTCTGCTAATAAAAAAATCGCTTCTTTCACATATATCTGAAATTTATTAACATATAGCTGAAAGCATTTTTAAAGAGAATATCATCACTGTATTTTCACATCAGTTTTTTTTTTCTTTCTTTTTTTCATTATCTTGTTTTTTTCCACTCATGTCAGCCATCAGTAATGGAGTAATATTTGACCACGTTCCAACAGATTTTAGCCGCTAACCACGTTTGGATCAATTAGTTTTACTCGCAGTTTTATCCGCGTATATCTTTTTAAATACGGATATTCGAATCCTCGCAGGTCCCTAACAATTGGATGTGCCTCATTTGTAGCGGATTAATTTCTGTTATGAGTTAATGCAATATTAAAAGGAACTACATCTACAACAATTCGGAAAGTCACAAACGTTACCTATATACATTAATTGTTAAAGGTTTTAAAAAAATTCTTAAGTAACTATACACGTTTTATTCCGTGTCATATGCCGCAAAATGTGCTAAGACTATATTAAAAACTTTATAAAACATATAAACACTACCCTAACACAAATAAATATCTCTGCTCTTAATTTGGCTAAAAAGCGATCTCAAAAGCGATCGTGTGATTGTGACGATATCGTCACAATCACACGATCACTCGAGTGATTGTGACGATATCGTCACAATCACTCGAGGTGAAACGTGAGGCATTCCTTTTATTTAGAAAAAAAAATTAAAGTAAAAACCCCTAATTGAATTTCTTTGCATTGGGCTGCCAACGAACATTAACGTTTTTAAATAATACGAGTTTTCGAAAGGAGCCAAGGGATCAGCTTCATGAGTGTTTCAGAGCGATCGAGGTGCACGGACAAATCGGCAGCGTAGGAATTTAAGAGTTAATACATTTTCATTAAATGTTTTCTACCTTAGAGATAAAAGTGCTCTTGTTCTACACTGATGAGTGATGCTGCACATTTACCGATGAAGGATGTTGAAAAAGCCTTTGACTCGTTATCTTACAGTGTATTACTATCTAAAATTAGAGAGAGCTTA
This sequence comes from Ryuthela nishihirai, assembly GCA_038380435.1. Lineage (NCBI taxonomy): Eukaryota > Metazoa > Arthropoda > Arachnida > Araneae > Heptathelidae > Ryuthela > Ryuthela nishihirai. The sequence goes on along the minus strand of JAWZYU010000001.1, from coordinate 13,982,367 downwards.
AAATTTGTGGCAATTTATGTTTCTTCCTCTTTCATTTTATTAATGAAAAAACATTTCAAGTCAAAATTGGAGATACTCTTTCTAATACATATAAATTCCAAAATGGGGTTGTTCAAGGAAACATTTTGTTTCCTTGTTTCTTCAATTTGTATTTAAAAGACATCCATAAAAGCTTTGACCAAGAAATTAGTTTCGTAACTTATGCTGATGATATAATTTTTTGGACAATTGGGGCTGACCTAAATATAATACAAAAAAGATTACAACAAACTTTAAATAAACTCAATCACTACCTTAATAATTGCAATCTAAAAATCTCAATAGAAAAAACATTAATTATGTATTTTTATAAACAAAACTTTCCCAGGATTTTAATATTAAACTAAATCAGAATAATATTAAAATATTGAATAATCTTAAATTCCTAAGTCTAACTATAGACTCTAAACTGATATGGAATGAATATGTAAAAATAGCTAAAGAAAAATGTAATAACTTATTTAATTTTATGAGATATATGGACTCCTCCAAATGGGATTACACCAATAAAAACTTACTATTAATTTATAAATCAGTAATTTTACCAAAGATTTTTCATGGCATTGAACTAATAAATACTATATCAGTGACAAAATTAAAAACTCTAGAGACCATTCAAACTGAAATTTTAAAATTTTGTCTGGGACTCCTGCAATGTTCATACAATCTGAATGTTTATGCAGACTTCAATTCAACCATTACAATTCTTTAAAAAATTTCTCTTTCTAATTTAATATTTAAAATTATTGCGAAAAATTATGATCATCATGTCATAGATAAAATACTAAATAATTTTCCAGATACATCCATCAATAATTTTTCTGAAAAAGATAACGCAGTTGAAATAATTAGAAGCCATTCCAGTGGGAACACTTTCCCAAGTTTTCCTTTCTTGATTTCCACAATACCAATTATTACTAAAGAAATTCCTGGAATCAAATCTAAAAACTCTCATTATAAATTAACAAAATCTTTGTTATTCAAAATAAAAAAAAATTAGTCTCCTAACTGTATATACTGCAACTCTCCCCAAACTCTTAAGCATATTTTATTTACATGTGATCAGATAAAAGAAGAAAGAGAAGAATACTTCAACAAACTTAGATACTATAATGTTTCACAATTTAATCTAAAGAACATTCTGGAACCTCCAAGAAAATCCCAGAAACACATATTTTATTCTCTCTTTATTTCATTCCTCAGAAAAACAAACATGTTAACCTTGCTATGAAACTCAGAATGGTCTAGTTAAAAATGTGTCTGAATGAGAGTCTTCAAGGAGAAGAGTGTTTCCTTGAAGGAATATTCATTTGTGATTTGATTTTCATTCATTCATAATCTGTTTCCGTCTTGCCCATGGCTTTCAGTTCAGTTTTTGCTTCTTTCATTTTAAGAATCTCATCCCCTTTCTTTATTGGCTTTTTAATTTAACATTTCTTCTAGAATAACCTTCGTGATGTTCTCATGTCTCTATATATGCCCCATCAAGCTATTCCTTCTTATTCATTTATTATTAACTCTAGGTGCTGAATTCGCGAAATCAGTGTTTGATCACGTTTCTGCTTTCTTCGTTGAGAATTAAGGTTACTTCTTGAAACTTTGAGTGATTTCGTTTCTGTAGAATCCATGAAATTATCCGTCTTTAAATTTTGAGTTTTCGTTTTCTGGTATGATTTATTTAAATGATTGTTTCAACCTTTAGTTTATATTTTAAATCAGCCTTACATAGTATTATCAATCCTATCAATCTTAGTAAGCCCATATGGAGACATTAACTGCAACACTATTTTTAATTAATAAAAACTGTTACGTTAATATATTTCTAAAGCTATTTCCCATATGAGAACGTGTAATATCTTTACACTTAAAAAAAGTTTTTTTTATTTTATTTTACCATAGTGTTATCTTGTATGTAATTTTTCATTTTCCTATTTTCATTTATTTGTTTAATTTCTTTTTTAAAGATGTTTGCAGAAAGGATTAAAGTTCAATTACACACCCAGTCCCAGACTAATACGATTTCGGTTTAACATTATTTTTACACGATGGCTGGTTTTCAACTAACACCACCGGTCCTCGGTTTAACTTGATTTCTCTATTACTGCCCTACGTTGGTTTTAATGTTGTGCTACCATTTAAAAAGACACCTCCTCTGCTTTCCTTGTCTCACCGATCTGACCTATCCTTGTTCATAATTTAGTTTCACATTTGCCTATACAAATCAATGGGTCTAAATAGTGAAGCATCTAAATATACAAAGAAGAAAGTGTGCGTTTTGTTTGTGTGTTTGTGTGTCTGTCCGCTTATGCACTCGGCCCCCAAAGGAGCTAAGGGAACCAAACTGAACTTTTCCTTCGCCCATAGGAAGAGTATAGACTATGTGCGAAACTGTTGGGGTCGAACAAAAACCGGTGTGGACAGGTTTGAATTTTCTCGAAATTCCCATAGACCTAACGTTAGAGATTGTTGAAGAGAAATATTGAAATATTAATGTTGCGTTTGAAAATAGTAATAATTCAGTTCAATTCTATCTGTTTCGCTTGATAGAGCAATTGTTTCTGAAATGATTGAATAACAGCAGCGTGACAACAGCGTTTAAATTCATTAGACGAAGGAACATTTTGTTTGTGGCGGTTCTAAAAATACGAACTCGTGAGAAATACGATATGATGCTCACTTCCGCTGTTTATTAATTTTCCAATTGTTTAGTTTACCCATTTTAAAATTGTATATCTGTCTAAAGAATGCTATATTATATAGGTACCATATGTTGCGTAGGTTTTAATATTCGGCACAGTGGTTTATACATCGCTGCGCCCTATGAGACGTTTTTAGGGTCTGAGATTCAACGATTCCACCATGAATGTTATCAGGGTTTATCTGGGGGCTGCTGGGGTTATTTATCACTCTTTTACGGCTTATTTAGTTAGTGGTGAAACCTATACGTACTTCTGAAGTTATATGTAAAACTGTTATGTTATATGTATATGTAAAAGAAATCTGCATATTTTGCAAATGCAGAAAAACGAAAAATATCTTATATGAAGTGGATTTAAAATAATTAACGTAAATTAAAAAATGTGTTAATGTTTTTTATAAAAAAGGTATATATTTTTAAAATGTTATAATATTATTCTTCATGTTTACGACTTGGAGAGTACCATCTACTTATAGAGATCAAATTTTAAAACAGTGGTTCTCAACCTTTTATACTTCACTACCCCCTGGAAAGATGTATATAACTGGCGTACCCCTTGTATAGATAGATAAAACAATAGTTATATTATGTTTGCAGAAAGGGTTATAGTATAATGTTTTTATAGTATAATTGTTATACTATAACAATAGTTATAGTATAACAATGTTATTTTTACTCTGTTACTAGATCTAACAACTTTTGAGCTTTCACGGCGTACCCCTAAAGGGTACGTCTACCCCACGTTGAGAACCCCTACTTTAGAGAGTTGCAGACCTCTCCTAAAAGAGGGGGGGAAATACTTTACCGGGAGGGGTCGAATCTATCGTAATGAATTTTATGCCAAATAGCTTGCAACGTGGGGAGTTCCATCTACTATATCTTACAGAGTTTCAAACCCCAGCAACGCTGGATAAATCTGCTACACAGGTTTCTATAGATTAAGAAACAGCCTGAAAACTAGTTGGATCTGTTGCATGTAAATCAGAAGATAGAGATAGATAGATAGATTTTTTATTCACTACTCTCAACACCAGTACAGTTCAATACAAAAAATCCGCAACAAAAAACGTACTTTTACATAAATTTTTCCAGTTCAAATGTTCATGCACATGAACTGATTAACATAAATTATATTGTAAAGTATAAATTATATTGTAAAGTATAAATTATAATTTATTTTATAGGTAGTTTTTTTAAAACAAACAAACTGAACAAACTGAACAATGTGAAAGAAGTAAATAAATAAGAGAACTCCACTTGAGTCCGAGCTCATAGGTGGAGTTCACGAATATAACCTTTACAGAATTAGTTGCAACAGAGTTATAAAAATTAAATATTTAAGCTAAAGTTTTATCTCTATAGATATTTCTCTGCATCATCACAATCCACTAACCAATCCCATATTAATCTTTTAAAAGCATAAACGTTTCTTTCATTTCTAATGGTAGCGGACAGGGCATTAAAAGGTTTTGGTGCCAGATAAACGTAGTGTTTTTGGATGATACATTTTTTAGGAAACGGTATGGATAAATGCATAGTAGATGATAAACGTGTATATTTTGGAAAGATCTTAACATTAGACTCATCCCAATTTTGAATATTGTAAACTAATAGGTGATAAATATAAAATTTCTAACTGGTAAGATATAAAATTTTTTATAATATTTTTAATACTATCAATTTCTTTTTCTTTAGCTTGCATCTTATTATGTAATTTTTAGAACCTTGTAATGGTTTCAGATTTCTCTCATATAGACCTCCCCAAGATAAAATGCCATATTTCAAATAGGATTTTATCCACGAATTATAAATAATTTTTAACATTGACAAATCTATAAAATTTCTTATGTAATGAAATCTTGAAACCATAATATTTAAGTTCTTAATTATATTATTTATATGCGTTTTCCAAGAAAGTTTTTTGTCAAGGTAGACATCCAAATATCTGAAGCAATCAACACCCTGAATAACTGAACATTTACAATATATCTCATTGCAGTTTAGATCATGATAGAAGAGTTTATTGAAAAAGTCATCAGTTTGATTTTCTTGTAATCTAAAATTTATGTACTTCGATTTGGCAACATTTTAAACTAATTTTTTATTTTTTTATATCATCATTTATTTGCACTATCAATTTCTCAGTTTTGCCTGCATAAGTTAAAGATATATCATCTACAAAAGTTATGCTGCTGCCGTACAATTTTAAGTCACAAAGATCATTAAATCTGTTTGGATCCTCAAGGATACCCTGAAGGATCTGTTTTGGATCCTTTATTATTTTTGATTTATATCAAAAATAAAAAAGGACCCAAAACAGATTTTTGAGGAACACCGAAATTTATCTTAGTATCGGAACTGAAACAATTTTTTTTATTTTAACCCTTTGCTTCTACCTGTCAGATAGCTAGAGAGCCAAGATAGCATTTCACCTCTCATTCCAGCCTGTTTCCAATTTATGTAATAGAATTAAATGTCGGACAGAGTCAAATGCTTAACATCAAGGAATAAAACAACGACTTTCAAATTTTGATTGATGCTTTTATATACGGTTGATGTCAATTTTAGAATTGTATCCTCTTTTCCCATGTTTTTTCGGAAACCATATTGATTTTTAGAAAAGAAATTATATTTATTCAAAAAATTTAACATTTTAGATTTGACTATTTTTTCTATTATTTTGGAGAAGACAGACAAGGTGGATATTGGTCTATAATTTTCAATTTTCTTATTACAGCCACTTTTATACATTTGGTATAACTGTGGCAGTTTTTATCATACTTTAGAGCAGTGGTTCTCAACCTTTTATATTTCATGCACATGAACCCTTTTATACTTCTTGCACATCAAACATCCAGAAATTTAAGATTTATTAATTAAAGTACTTAAGATGCCTTTAATACTTGGCCCTATATTTTTAATGATAAATACAGAAACGTGGTCTGTGCTAGAGGATTTTGCAGAGTTTACACTCTTAATTTCATGCGTGGGAATAAAAGGGGCGGAGGTGGCTCAGTTGGTAGCGCGCCAGGCTCGTAATCTGCAGTTCCCAGGTTCGAGTCCCAGCTGAGTCAGCGTTGAGATTTATCTCCACAAAATTCCCCGCCCTGCCCACAGTCAGTAGGGGACACCGATGGATTTGGAAAGGCCGCCGTCCGTCGGATGGGATGTTAAGCCGTGGCCCTGTGTGCGGGAGAGCCATACCCTGTGCACGTTAAATAGCAGTACGTAGATGATGATCTTTGAGGGTTCCACACACTTTATGTACAACACCCATCACTTCGTCTACATGGATAGCCAACGTAAACCACTGCGACGCGTTCAGAGTTATACTATGGCTCACAACTCGAAACTGTAGAGTTCTTGTGGCAGCTGTTTCTTTGATGAAGTCGACACAGCGTTCGCCTCCTTCGTTGCGGTACATGTACACACGTAAACTGGGCATCACATGCCACGTCTGTTGATCGGGACCGATTTTCTCTTGGTCCTCGATGTGGGGCACCGTTGCACACAAAGCCTCCCATTCAGGTATTGAGAGGGTAACCCCCGTTGCCCCCTATTTAACGTGAGAAACCAGCGCCATCTGGGACAACCAATCAGGACCAACGGTTTTTCAGGAAATATAATAAGGCCAATAGGAGGTGATGAATGCATGGATAAAAATATTGGACTTTGCAATTATTTTTGAGGATTGCATCAGCCATTCTGATAGAGGATATCACCGAAAGTTTAGTTGGTCTTTCTAATTATTGTTGACGATTGCATCAGCCATTCTGAGAGAGGGTGACCTGAACGTTGCCACCTAAAGTTCAGTTGGACTTGGTAAATTTCAGATGAGGGTAGAAACCAAGGGACTTATTAGGGAGTTTGTGATCGGTGGGGGGAGTTTAATAGAGGGGGCGTAACTTTTGATAAGGGGGTTAATGAGGGGGATTAAAAAATACAGGTGGGTCAACCAGGGGGTCTTTAAAGAGGGGGGTTAAAATACAAGTGGGTCAACCAGGGGGCAGTTTTGATAGGGTTTTAAATAAAAGGGGCAACTTTTGATAAGGTTTTTTTTTTATGAGCGGTGTCAAAAATTGGAAAAATTACGACTAAAATACAGGGCTTTTCTAAAGTACAGTACTTATGATATACACTGGATGGCACCACGGTTTTTTAATAAAGGGTGGTGGAACTTTTGGTAAGGGTGTTTTTTTAATGAGGGGGATTAAAAAATACAGATCAACCAGGGGGTATTTATTAATTATAATTATGAATCATTAAGCATTGATTATGAAGCATTAATAAGGGTCGTGGACGACGATGTCATAGTTATGAATAATAATAAGGGGGCGTGGCTGGTGACGCCATAGGGGCGTGACGGAAGTGGTCTATTCTGCGACTCCACTACTGACATCTTTACACTGTCCAGGTTTGTAAAATGCTTCTTACTAAATCCTTTCCGTTTTCTTATAAAACTCATAAAAAACTTTACCTTTTACTATTGCCTGCATTTGGACTATGTTATTATGGCGTTGTGAAGAGAGCAGGCCTGAGCCTGTGGCACTGCTGTCGCTTCTGACGTGAAACGACGAGTCTGATGATATGTCATTTCGAGGATTGTGAGTTAAGCTTACAAAGTATTTGAAAGGATATTATTATTGAAGATTTCGTACTTGTCAGTGGATTAGTAGCTAAATCAGTTATATACTAATAAATTTGTTCTAATGCTTTGTTTTATCCCTTAGTAAGTGAATAAAAAAACAGAGTGTCAGAGAGCGAGGTTACTGCCGCGCACGGCTCACGACAATAAACGAAGCAAATATACATGCTCTTCATGAAAGAAGATATATTGACAAGGAAAATGTACAATTTCCATTTAATCGATTTTCATTCTGATGAAAACTATCGTCATGATAATTTTCCAAACTGTTGGTTATGATAAAGAAAATATGCTGAATATCACCTTTGCACTTTTATCTGTGCGATTACAGAAAGCAGGTGATACATAGTAAGAAATTAATTTTCATGAAATGCGTACATTATTTGAGACACCTTATACGTTTCTATTTCTTCTCAACCAGAATTCATCATCATCATCATCATCATCCTCAAGCAGCCATGGGCTACGGAGGTCCAACCAGACCGTGCAATTTAGTTCTCCAAGCAAGTCTATCCTGAGCTACATCTACTGCATCTGGCCACTGCACACCAATTCTAACAAGGTCCTGTTTGACATTGTCTGCCCACCGCATCCTAGGTCTCCCCTTCTTTCTGAGGCCTTTAGGCACACTGTTCATAACCCTATTCGCCAATCTATAATTATTCATACGGGCAACATGGCCAAACCAACGGAGTCTCTCTCAGCACAATATGCTGCTTAAAGGAGGTTGCAAACTCCTTCGCCTAACCTCATCATTAGTTACAAACTTGAACCACCTAATGCCCAAGATACTGCGTAAGCATCTGGAACCAAAAGCATCTAGTTTCCTGTTATCTTGTTTACAAAGTGTCCAAGTTTCACTACCATAACTAACCCTAGAAAGAACCAAACTATTATACAGTCTAATTTTAGTCTTTAGGTGTATATGCCTATTTCTCCACACTCTCCATAGATTCTTAAAAGTCCCGGCAGCAATCCCTATTCGTCTGTTAATCTCATGCCGCACATCACTAGTATCTGTTACGTAGCTCCCAAGATAATTAAACTGTGACACCTGTTCAAGATTGCAACCATTCAGTTTAACTGAATCACAGCCACCAATTTTCATCACTTTAGTTTTCTCTCTGTTTATAACCAACCCTACTCTACTACCAGTTTCATCAACAGCTCGAATGAAAGAGTTCATCTCATCAACATCATTTGCCAAAAGGGCTAAATCATCAGCATAATCTAAATCAGAAATTTTCGTATCTCCAGCCCATTTAAGGCCAAAATCTTTCCCTTGAAGTGAATTTCGCATAACATAATCAATAACCAAGCTAAAGAGAAAAGGAGACAAAATGCACCGTTGTCGAAAACCAGAAGTAATGCTAAACCAATTGCTACAAGCCTTACCAACTCTCACACATGACTCAGTGTTATTATAGAGAGCTTTCATAATGTTAACTAACTTGTCTGGTATACCATATGATCTCACAATCAACCACAAATTATGACGATCAACAGAGTCGAAAGCCTTTTTGAAATCAACAAAGCTAGCAACCAAAGGTTTCTGAAACTCTAAACATTTCTCAAGAATCTGCCTAAGTGAAAATATCTGATCCACACATCCCCTACCACTTCTGAATCCACATTGCTCATCACGCAATTGACTGTCAACCAGATTCTTAATTCTATTAAGCACAATCATGGAAAGAACTTTACCTGGAACAGAGAGTAGGCTGATACCCCTATAGTTATCACAAGAACTGCGATCACCTTTTTTGAAAATAGGGATAACAATAGCTCTGGTAAAATCCTTAGGAACCATGCCTTTATCATAAAAGAGATTCAGAATTTCAGTCATCCAGGTGGTAACCGAAACATTCCCAGCTCTAAGCATTTCCGTAGTAATTTCATCTACCCCTGGGGATTTATGTAGTTTAAGTTTAGAAACAGCCAAAATAACTTCAGATTGTGTTATAGGGCCAACATTAAAGCCACCAATGCATCTATCATCATTGCAAACAATGGGAGTAGAACTAACTACATTGTTTAGAACATCACTGAAATGCTCAGCCCACCTAGCCATGACAGAATCCTCCCCTTCTATAACCTTACCTTGTTTATCCTTCAATCCTTGTATGCCTGTCCGTTTTCTCCCACACAAAACATTAACTATCTGGTACAGCTCTCTGCTGTTGTGCTGTCTAACTGCTTCCTCGGCTTTGTCAGCCAAACCATCAAGCCAAAGATTCTTATCAGCAGCTAACTGATCTTTTACACGTTTAATAAGTTCCCTATAACGCTTTCTATTAGGACTAGTAGGGTATTGATTAAAGACATTCCTTCAGTTCTTTCTTTCCGAAATAAACTCAAGTGCCTTATCACTCAGATAATTCTGCCTCTTCTGCTCCTTTTTTCCTAAAAGAGTACTGTTAGTGTCCAAAAAAGCCTGTTTAAAATGATCCCATTCTTCCTCAACTTCAGTAGTAAGCAAACCATGACTGTCATAATGACTACGTAACCTATCATGGTAAGCTTTGGCTATAACTGGATCTTTCAGCGCTTCAGTATTAAAAGTAAATTTTTTAACCCTAGCACAACACTTTTTAAGTTTAATTTGCAACACACTTTTAACAAGGTAATGGTCAGATCCAATTTCAGCTCCCCTATATGCCCTGGTATTCCTAACAGAACTAGCCCATTTGCTGTTAATTAATATGTAATCAATCATATTCTTATGCAGCCCATCAGGTGAAACCCATGTGTACTTATGTATGTCGCGGTGTTTGTAATAAGTGTTAGTTATTCTGAATCCATTGAGTTTACTTACCTGTAGGAGACGTTGCCCATTGCCATTGCAGCTACCAATACCAAAAGGGCCAATCACCTATCCCCAAAGGTCAGAGTCAGTACCAACTTTGGCATTGAAGTCACCAAGAACAAGGGTAATATCTCCTTTCTTGACAGAATTCAAAATATCCTGAAGTTGTCCGTAAAGCCTATCCTTCTCATCCTCATCGGCATCCTCAGTGGGGGCATAACAGCAGATAACATTCAAGTCTTTAACGCTTGTCTGAAATTTTGCTGTAAGAAACCTTTCATTAAAGCACTCATATCCTAGAAGAGCATCACTGGCGTGTCTGCTGAGAAGCAGACCCACGCCTTGGTGATGCTTATTGTCGTCCCTCCCTGAAAAAAGAAATTTAAGATTATTTTTAAGAATCTGACCTTTATCTGTCCATCTGGTCTCTTGCAAGCCGAGAATATCTAAATTATAACGGTGGAATTCTTGTGTGAGGACATCAAGAGAAAAAGCTCTGTGCAAAGTCCTCGCATTCCAACTACCTATGGAGAGAAAATGGTTAGTGGGATGTTTAAAGAAACTATGTTTATTGAGAGAGGGAATGCCGACAATATCAAACAGCCCCCTAATCGCAGACATGGGGCAAAGACCCGTTCCCCCACTACTGAAGGCTGAAGCCATCTACACTGGAAGACTTCCTCCAATGTAGAATTTGACGATGCCAATAGAAGCAAAGAGTTCAGGTGCCTGCGATGACCTCTGCTCAGGATTATCCACCAGCTGATAAACATATCCTGTGAATCTATTCACTTGGGGCTGTCAACCCACAAACAAACAGAAAACACAGCGGAAGATTTTCCCTCCACAGAAGCCCACCAGTGCAGCAAAATCAGGATCCATAATCAAGATCAGAGCCATATATCTGTCCAGTCCAGTAGGTTTATATGGTCAGCACCAGGACCCTGTGTGGTTGACCACTCCTCAGCAGGGTAGAAAAAAAAGAAAAGTAGCCATAGTTGTCCAGATCAGTAGGCCACACTAATCTGGCAGCCCTCCCCTTCCGTTCACTTCCACAAGAGAGTATCTCTTTTGAAAGTTACTAACGGTCCGCACCACGAGAAGGCGGGGTCGGACATTAGGTGCTAGGCCTGGCCGGTTCTATGCATCATCACAGGGGATTGGTGCATAGCTCTCCTTCCAGTGACAACCTAGCTACCATTTACAGACCAGAATTAGTGGTTTATTAATATTTTTAAATGACCCTGGTGCTGACCTTATAAACTTACTGGACTGGATTAAGGCTCTGAGGCTTGATTATGGATCCTGAATTTGCTGCACTGGTGGGCTTCTCTGGATGGAGAATCTTTCGCTGTGTTTTCTGTTTGTTTGTGGGTTGACAGCCCCAAGTGCATAGATTCGCAGGATATCTTTTATCAGCTGGTGGATAATACTGAGCAGAGGTCATCGCAGGCACCTAAACTCTTGCTACTACTGGCATCGTCAAATTCTACATTGGAGGAAGTCTTGCAATGCAGACGGCTTCAGCCTTTAGTAGAGGGCGAACGTGTAGTTTTGCCCCATGCCTGCAATTAGGGGACTGTTTGATATTATCGGCATTCCCTCTCTCAATAAGCAGAGTTTCTTTAACATCCATTAAACATCCCACTAACCATTTTCTCTCCATGGGTAATTGGAATTTAAGGACTCTGCACAGAGATTATTTAAGTAAGCTCTGTGCTTACTTAAATGTGTACACATTCTTGATGTCCTCACACAAGAATTCCATCGTTATAACAAGCTGACCAGATGGACAAATAAAAGTCAGATTCTTAAAAATAATCCTAAATTTCTCTTTTTATGGAAGGAAGATAATAAGCATCACCAAGGCCTAGGTCTGCTTCTTAGCAGACACGTCAGTGATGCACTTCTAGGATATCAGTGCATTAATGAAATGTTTCTTACAGCAAAATTTCAGACAAGAATAAAAGACTTGAATGTTATGTGTTGTTATGCACCACTGAGGATGAGGATGATCTTGGTTTTACGGACAACTTCAGGATATTTTGAATTCTGTCAAGAAAGGATATATTACCCTTGTTCTAGGTGACTTCAATGCCAAAATTCTCTGACCTTTGGGGAGGAGTGATAGGCCCTTTTGGTATTGGTAGCTGTAATCGCAATGGGAAACGTCTCCTACACGTAAGTAAACTCAATGGTTTCAGAATAACTAACACTTGTTACAAACATCGAGACATACATAAGTACACATGGATTTCATCTGATGGGCTGCATAAGAATATGATAGATTATATATTAATTAACAGCAAATGGGCAGGTTCTGTTAGGAATACCAGGTCATATAGGGGAGCTGAAATTGAATCTAACCTTGTTAATAGTGTCTTACAACTTAAACTTAAGAAGTGTTGTGACAAGGTTAAAAAATTATCTTTAATTCTGGAGCTCTGAAAGACCCAGTTATAGCTAAAGCTTACCATAATAGGTTACTTAGTAATTATAAGAGACATGGTTGCTTGCTACTGAATTTGAGGAAGAATCGGTCCATTTTAAACAGGCGTTTTTAGAAACTAACAGTACTTTCTTTGGGAAAAAGGAGCAGAGGAGTATAATTATTTCAGCGATTATGATCACTCAAACTCGACACTTGATCTTATTTCAGAAAGAAAAAATTGCAGGAATGTCCTTAATCAATATCTTACTAGTCCTAATACAAAGCATTATAGAGAGTTTAATAAACGTGTAAAGGATCAGTTAGCTGCTGATAAGAATCTTTGACTTGATGGCTTGGCTGACAAAGCCGAGGAAGTAGTTAGACAGGAGAACAGCAGAGAGCTGTATCAGATAGTTAATGTTTTGTATGGTAGAAAACGTACCAGTTTGCAGTTATTGTAGGATAAACAAGGTAAGGTTATAGGAGGTGAGGATTATGTGATGGCTGGTTGGGCTGAGCATTTCAGTGATGTTCTAAACATGGTGGTTAGTTCTACTCCCATTGTTTTTAATGATGATAGGTACATTGGTGGCTTTAATGTTGACTCTATAACACAATCTGAAGTTATTTTGGCTATTTTTAAACTTAAACTTCATAAATTCCCAGGAGTAGAAGAAATTACTAGGTAAATGCTTAGATCTGGGAATGTTTCGGTTACCACATGGATGCCTGAAATTTTGAATATCTTTGATAATAAAGACATGGTTCCTAAGGATTTTACCAGAGCTATTATTATCCCTATTTTTAAAAAAGGTGATAGCAATTCTTGTGATAACTATAGGGGTATCAGACTACTTTCTGTTCCTGGTAAAGTTCTTTGCATGATTGTGCTTAATAGAATTAGGAATCTAGTTGACAAGCAATTACGTGATGAGCAACGTGGATTCAGAAGTGGTAGGGGATGTGTAGATCAGATATTTTCACTTAGACAGATTCTTGAGAAATGGTTAGAGTTTTAAAAATCTTTGGTTGTTAGTTTTGTTGATTTCAAAAAGGCTTTCGACTCTGTTGATCGTCATAATTTGTGGTTGATTGTGAGATCATATGGTATACCAGACAAGTTAGTTAACATAATGAAAGCTCTCTATAATAACAATGAGTCGTGTTTGAGAAATGGTAAGGCTTGTAGCAATTGGTTTAGCATTACGTCTGGTGTTTGACAAGGGTGTATTTTGTCTCCTTTTCTCTTTAGCTTGGTTATTGACTATGTTATGCGAAATTCATTTCAAGGGAAAGATTTTGGCCTTAAATGGTCTGGAGATACTAGAATTTCTGATTTAGATTTTGCTGATGATTTAACCCTTTTGGCAAATGATGTTGATGCGATGAACTCTTTCATTCGAACTGTTGATGAGACTGTAGAGTAGGTTTGGTTATAAACAGAGAGAAAACTAAAGTGATGAAAATTGGTCAGGCAGGCTGTGATTCAGTTAATCTGAATGGTTGCAATCTTGAACAGATGTCACAGTTTAATTATCTTGGGTGCTATGTAACAGATACTGGTGATGTGCAGCATGAGATTAACAGACGGATAGAGATTGCTGCCGGGACTTTTAATAATCTACGGAGAGTGTTGTAGAAATAGGCATAAACACCTGAAGGATAAAATTACATTGTATTATAGTTTGGTTCTTTTTTGGGATAGTTATTGTAGTGAAACTTGAATGCTTTGTGTACAAGATAACAGGAAACGTGATGCTTTTGATTCCAGATGATTAAGCAGTATCTTGGGCATTAGGTGGTTCAACTTTATAAGTAATGAAGAGGTTAGGCAAAGGAGTCAGCAATCTCTTCTGAGTAGTGAGAATTATAGTACAGGTACTCCCCTACATATGAACAGGTTACGTTCCCGAGGTTTTGTCTTAAATCGAAAACTAACCTAAAGAGTACATTTGTAAACAGAATAACCACTTATTGTTAGAGTTTGATCCTTCAATGTACTTAGCAGAATGCATTGCACTCGTTTACCCGCTCGCTACTGCTTACTGGCAGGTGTTTCAAATGCGGTGAAAATCTGCTGTGGTATATGGTAACATAAAGTCGATATTATAAGTAAAACAACTTTTACTGTTAATGTATATGTTTGTACGTAAATAATATAATGCGTATTGTTAATAACAAAAAAAAGTAAAATTAGACCACGCTATCGACTTCAACGCCACGAATCTGCGCGAAATTTAAATTTTAGACGTACCATCAAATTATTCGTAAGTCTGAAAGTTCGTAAGTTGAACGTTCGCAAGTAGGGGAGCACCTGTATTTTATTTGTAGAATTCTATGGAGATTTATAGATTTTATTTTGGTACATAAAAATATTTAAGTTAGTGCGTAATGTTAATTTTTTTTTTACTTTAGACCCATCTACTTTAATTTATTTTCATTATATTCGACATATATATATATGTATAGAATTATATTGTTTTTATATTAAAATAAGCAGTGGATAAAGAGTAAACGTATTGAATGCAATTTACGAATGAAAGGAGTAATGTTTGAATTACCGTTGGCAAAGAAGAATATTCTCCAGAGGCACTTCGCTTATTTGGCACCATAGGTTTGCAATTCTTTATCACTGGATATGAGAAATCGAAACAGTTTGACTGTCTTCAAAGAGATATGCATATACAGGGTGAATCTGAAAAAGTGGGCAAAACTTTACGGGGTGGTAGAACGCAGCTATACGAGCAATATTCGTCATAGAATGTAAGGTCGGAACGCAAGCGGTGAGAAGTTAAAAGGTAGTTTTCCACTGTCACATTTAAAGAATGAACACAAGAAGGAGAGGAGATACTTCAGAAAACATTTTATTAACAGGAATGTAATTGAGGTACATGCTCAAAGAAATTGTTCAAAAGAGCTGCCGCCAGCTGTAATGCAGGCTTCACACCTGCGGGATAGGGACCGTTGGGTGCCGTTGGGTGCGAGGACCGACCCTTTTATACCATTTCCAACACCACCTAGCGGCTCGCCGTTTGCGTTCCGACCATACATTCTATGACGAATTTTGCTCGTATAGCTGCGTTCTACCACCCCGTAAAGTTTTGCCCACTTTTTCAGATTCACCCTGTATATATTAACTATAATGAGCACTCTTTTAAGGTCAATCGTTTAAATCTTTTATTTAAATTAACTAATACTACACTACCCATTTCTTTTATTATTGACGCATTAAATAAATATTTCGTTATTTTATTTTTCCCATTATTTGTAGCTTTAATATAATATTGGAAATTAAACGGGAATTTGGGAGGACAATTCCGTCACATTCATCCCGAACATGTGATATCTACAATTGTACGTGTGCTTTTTATTTTTCTTGCTATATTTCGTTTGTTTTTCCGTATTGGTATTTCCACTATTTAGATTTTTACAAGTATGAAATTATTTAGATATATATATGTATCGATTATAAGTGAAGATCAACCGCTACTGTTGCTACTATTTCTCTTGAAAGAACACCACTTATTTGCAAGAGGCGATATTTTTCTTTTGTTTAAATGTCTATTTACATTGTTTCGCAAATGTAATATTATATATTCGCATTATAACGTATTAAAAATATTCTGAATATCAGACTTTTTCATTTTCATTACGAATCAAAAAGTTTCCATTTGATAGATGTCTGAAACCCAGATAGCTTCTAAGCAATCGTCACAATGTAAAAGACGTAACGAGAGTATCGATTATTTCAACACTTGAATGAATCGTCACAATACCTTCCCCAATCAGTTTAAGCTGTGTTGTTTCGTTAACCTTCGCAACCCGTTAACCCGTAACCAACTTCGTTAACCCGGATGCTTGCTGAGGAAGGAGTCCCCGTGCCAATGGGACGTCGGAGGGGCCCAAGCAGCATTCCAAAAGTTAGGTAAGACAAATTTCATGATCGTTGCTGATCAGATTTTACACGCTTTTCTATAACGTGATTTCGCAGAAACGTTGAGGCAAAAACCTAGGGCTTTATGCCTCAGAACTATTACTTTAACAAAGAATGCTAGTTTTAAATAAAAGCTGTGCTTAATTCAATTTTTTTCAGTGATTAACAACGTAATTAACAATTAAATTGATATTCATGTCAGATTAATGTTTAAAGTAGTTAGTCAAAGTAGAAAATCTTCCATTTTTACGATTTAGATTAATAATAGAAAAATAAGGAATGTCTCATAATTCCGTATTCACTTGCATATTGATCACAAAGCGTTTTAAAGTACAAAAGTCATTTTTTGTCATATCTCGTTTTTTTTTACAGAAATAAATTATTTGAAATTTCTAATAAGGATTCAATTACTCCTCCCAAAGCTAATGCACCATCAGTTAAGAAATAATTATTATCATAAAATAACATGTACTTTAACTATTTCAATTTTCATGTTAGCGCATTAAACTATAAAACGTAGTTCTACGACTTTCAAAAGGAAATGCATAATGGTTGACCCTTTTCTTTTTAATCGGGAATAACTGATATAAAAATTGTGGCTATTGCGCAAATAAATAGGACGTTGCGAACCTCATGAAGATAATTTAAGCACATCAGAATTTTAAAACTTCGTTGCTCGGACTCTTTTTCCAGTAAAGATCAGCTGTAAACTTTAAATGTTACTGAAAAATGATTTAATAAAAGTTGATTTAATAAAAGTTGAGGAGTGCAAAAATAAGCAGCAGAAAGTGAATGAGCCACGAGAATGTTTTACGAAAGGGTTTTGGTTTATTTGTAGCAGTGGTGGAGAGTTGGGGGCAATTACGGAGACTGTGAGAATGCGCAGTAAAAGATTCGACAGTTCCCACAGATCATAGGTTAATTGGCATGTTGTGAACACGTGACCTGTGAGAACCGTCGAGACATCTACTGCGCATGCTCATAGTCTCCCCAGCTACCTCCTCTTTCAATGTATTTCTTTTGTCCGGATGCAGAAGAAGAATGTGATTTCGAATCAAGTTTCTTCCTCATTGAACTATTGTTGGATAGATATCATGAGGGCTTTTTAAGGTTTTATGTAAACAGTGGAAATTCAATTGATATAATATTTTCAAGCTTACGATATATGCATTAGCGTTTTTTTTTTTCTCGAAATAAACTTCGATGAAGTTTTGAACAATCGGGAGAAGTTAGAAAAAATGAAACATTTTTCTAGAGCTGACTGAATGAGCGCATGCGCATTGGTCCTAATTGCAGGTATTCGCATTTGCCGTTATTGCGATCTTGTGAAAAACGTCATACAGCATTATTGCGTGAAGCCAATACACGCTAAAATTTTGATTATTGTGTTAAATTACGTTCATTTTATTGATATTTTTATATCATTATAGAATCTGGCAAATGGAAAAAAATAAGTAGCAGTTTCAAAGAAATAAGTGAACGTTTTCAAAACTAGTAATTTTTTTTTATCACCGGAAAATATGTTCTCGTTCTTTATATCCCTTATAAACCAGGGTTTTTCAAATTATAGTCTGAGGTCCTCAAATTGGTAGGAAAATCTTTCGAAAGAGCTGCGAATATTAAATTTTAACTTTGTAATAAAGCTGTAATAAAGTAATAAAAATTTATGTTATGAAAGCATTCATCTCATAAAACAATTATAATAAATGAACAATTAAATAACTGGATCTGATTAAAATAGAAAGAAACCAATTTTTTTTATAAATAGTTCAACATTCATAACAATCATATATGTATTTCAACTATATTTCTTTTTATTTCATAGTTTTTTTCACTCACTTGTGACTACCTCGTTAATATTAAATCGAATTATAATAAATAATACATACACTAAATAAGATAAATTATATGAATAATAAAATCTTGTTTCATATTTAGTGTATATGCGTTACCATTCGGTATTTTTAGAGTATAAGGGACGGGGTCATTAGCGTCAGTCATCAGCGTTAGTCTCGTAATTTGGGGTCCTTAGATTGGAGTCCTACCTGCTTGAGCGTTGAGATTTTTCTCAGCTGACCCTCATCCTGCCCTAAGTCAGAAAGGGGACACCGATGGGCTTGGCCGTCCGTCGGATGGGTCATAAAGCCATGGCTCCGTGTGCAGGAGAGCTATATCCTGTGCAAGCTAAAGAACAAGCTGGATGGCCTTGACGAGAGGCATCCTCTGTCTCCTAACAGTTGTCCAGTGGGTCTCCTTCGCCCAGCTTTCTCTGGCCCTTGGGGTTCTTATGACCTGGCCATTTAGGTGTGTGCAAAGAAAGTGCCGATCAGAGCTAAATAAACAAATTCAGAGTCGAAAAGCCTTGGAAAAAGGTTATTCTTATTTTGAGGAGCTGCGAACCAAGAAAAGTTGGAAAAAATCTGCTCTCTACCAGTGTTCCAATGGCTTAGAGTGAGTTGCAATAGGGAAAACTATGCAAATGAGCAGTTCACAATTCGGCATTTCTCGAATATGTCTATTGAGTGATGAGCGATAGGTCATCGATTTAATGATCTGTGTGGAAAGTGTCGAATCATCAACCATACAGTCTCATATTCTCAGTTGCCATTCACCTGCACCGCTGCTAGTTATTATGAACACTTCAAGTTATTTTTCCCGCCTATCTTATCGGCAGAAACTATAAATTCATTTCAAAACTATAAGGAGTAGATTTGTAAAAAAAAGTTTTAAAAAATTACTTGTAGCTTTGGGAAAAAGAGACGTGAATGAATTTTTGATTCATGATTCTATTAAAATAACTCTCAAATGTTACTTGTTCAACTCTTTCCATTTCATGGGCATCGACAGAGGGGTTAAGAAGAACAGTTCCCCCCACCTTTAGAAAAACTGATCGAAAAATAATTTATTTTGAATAATATTAGGGTTTCTTTTTCTTATATTTAAATGTTATTTTTTCACTATTCGTTTGTTTTCGGAAGCATATCATTTTTTATTATATATTAATATGAAGAAACATTTTTAAGTACTTTCTCAATAATACGTTTGCCTTTTTTTACCGTTTTGTTTTCGGGAATTCTTAATTTATATTTTGGTGTAATGTATGCATATTTACAGTTTCCCAACTTCGCTCATTAATGAACAACTAGACCTAAATATTTCTATCTTTAAAAAATTATTCATCGCCCGGGGGGGGGGGGGGGGCGATGAATAATTTTTTAGTAGGGGGGGCCCTACTAAAGCAATTTTTACAACATCACCTCCGCCTTCCTCTGGAAAATTTTTGCTGAATTAGTTTTTTCCATGCAGCATTAATTTTTTTCTGTTTATATTTTTACTCGTTAACTCTGAAAGCAAAATACTAAACATATCTTCAATATAGTGTAATACATCTATCCGTCATTTCACAGTTTGAGTGCCGTACATTCATATGTAAGTTGTAAACACTCGAAATATCCACTGAATTACGACTCTTATGTCCTAAGTTCCCTTTGATCTCTCTTGCAGGCAAAATCCAGCAGCTTTGACGGCTGGTAAAGAAATTGTTAAAAGCCTTGAGCTTTCTTAATGTTTCCTTAGAACCTTTTCTTGAAGGGTCCGTAAGGGCCCTTCATTTGCTGCAGGCTCCCCAAGCCTTCTCCACAAGCCTTCTTGATGGCTCCCCTGGGAGGTTCCGTTGCCCAAGAAGGAGGCTCGAGACCAATGGGCCGCCGGGTCGAGACGGCTGCATACAAAAAGATAGGTAAGGCTTTGCTTTCATTCTACTCTTATGCATTTAAGATGAAAATATTCTTCTTACAACTTCAGTTTAAATTGATGCAATGCATTATAGATCAAATATTATTCGCCTTTTTAAATTCACGTTACTTAGAAATGATACTTTGCATATATTATTAGATTAATTATAACCATAGATACAAACATATAAAACCTATATTTGAAAACTGTTAGTATTATTAATGTATTTAAATGTCTCTGATGAATCGTTGTTAATCAGTACTAAAGGCACAGATTACCTGTAAACGAAGATTTCAAAGAATTAGAGTCGATCGGAGTAGGAATCGAACTGACGTCTTCTGAATACATACCAGATGTTTTAACCACTCAACTAACAACAGCCAGTTCATTTTTTACTAATTGTGATTATAAATCTTCGCGATATTTTTATCGCTCTTAGCGCGCCATCTATGATATAGAGTCTGCAATCTTTCAGCAATTACCTTCATGAAAAGAGAGCTGAAAAGTGAAATAGCCGCTGATAGATTAATGGTTAAATCACATGGCATATATTCAGAAGACGATTAGAATCCCACTCAGGGAGAAATCTCATTTTTTTAGCAAAAATGTTTTTCGAAATTTTGTTAGTGCTGGAAACTTTTCGCTTGAAAGATAAATTGTGTTTTCCCCTTTTTTGGTAGAAAACGAGGTTGCAAAGTCCTCAAGTCTGGGAAGAAAATCACTGGATATGAAAATAGGATGTCGTCTTCAACTGTATCAATTAGATCTCTGCTGTACAGAGGATAAAGTTTTGCCAATGCTTAATATCTCATGTGAAGAGCATCAGCTAATTCTAATGCCATTCATTTCATCTCTCTGATGAAGAGATCAAATCAAACTTTACGCTTAGAGCTTGTTACCCTACATACTGAACTCTCCCCACCTTCCAAAATAAAGGAAAACTTACTAGAATTAATGCAATACTTCGACGAATTAACAAGGTACTTTATAATAAGAATTATTGCGATAATTATCAGAATGAACTATCTGCATTGAATAACCTCACCTGACCAAAGAAAATTAACAGAAGTGATTTCTTTTTCGTATAACTGAATGAGAATCCCAATGACCAAGAAACTTTACAATTGGTGTGTAACAAAATTAGAGTCACCGTACTTAGGGGACGGCAAGATATATTATGGATCAGTGGGAGCGTGCTAAACTCGTCATCTGCAGTTCCCAGGTTCGGGTCCCAACTGGGCCAGCGTTTGAGAATTTTCTCCGCTGAACCTCATTCTGATCGCGGTGAGAAAGGAGACCTCACTGGGCTGTGAAAGGTTCAATCATGTTGTCTGAACAGAAAATCACACTAAAAGCTAACTTAAAAGTAAAGCTTTGTACAGAAAAATGACTCTCCAAATAATCCGACTTAATGTTAAAAAAGAAATGGAAGTTGAAATTGTTAACGGCAAGCGATGCTGTAACACTCTTCCTAAGCATTGTTCTCTAAAAATAACCGAAAATTGAAAGAATCCTCATACATTTTTTCTAAAATCACATTTATGTCAGCAAACATGTTATTATTATAATAATTGTTAATGCGTTTCGAATCACTTTTGTCATAACTTTCTCATGACTAGTTTATTAATAGTTTTAAAATGTTCATAAATTTGATTTAAGACAAAGACATACAAACTGCCAATTTGTGTAAAATACTAGTACGTAGTAATTACGTAACTGAAACAAATATTCACGCATATTTGTCATGCTATAATTGGTTAATTCATTTTCAAAAGAGAATCTAATTTCATCTTCGAAAAGAGTTGGATGAAATGTTTATTACATTCCACACTTCCTCATTTCATAAACGATTACATGACAAAAGTAAACTGAATATTGTTTTTCAAAAGCTGCTAAACTTCTAATCTAAATGATCAAAAAATCATTTTTGTTTGAGCGTTGAACATTCGCCAATATCAGTAGCACAGTCAGTGACGATCAGTCTCGTTTTCAGTTTCCATCTGTGATCTATTCAGCAGGATGAATAACTGCAGGAATAGAAGCAGAAAAATTAAATTTATATGATTAGGATTCATCCTTATGAATCAGTAAGATAATCATTTGTAAAAGCTTGAAATAAATATCGAATTATGTCATGTAAACCTAGAACGACTTCAAACAAGAATTCTGAGTTTCCTTTGTTCTTCTTTTTCAGCCAAACCCAGCAGCGGTGAAGCTGGTAATGGAAATTAGTAAAAGCTTTATGCTTCCTCAATGTTTCTTTAATTTCTTTTCAAATGGGGGCAAGGCATATGCTCGCTCCTCTATTTGTGGCCGAATCCCTAACCATTCTTGGCACAACTCCCAGGTCTGTGTTTTTGTGGCATTTTGGTTTTTTTTATCATCTTTTGGTATGTGTTATTTTCGTTTTTTTAATAAAAAAATAGCTTTTTATGAGCTTTTTCCTTTTTATGTTTTTTTTTTTAATAAAAAAGTTTTTTATATAATTTGATTTTCATTTTCCAATTGCTGACTTTTCGTTTATTTTAACAAAAAATAGTTTTTTATGCAATTTGTTTTATTTTACATGACTTTTCGTTTTTTTTTTTCGTATATCTTTGAGCCGCCAACAAGGCCCGGGTTCGAATCCTGGATAAGGCATGGACGTCTGCTTCTCAAAATCCAACCTCAACGTCCCTGTGCGTGAGAGGTGGGCAACGTCATTGGCTGACCATTTCTCGACCTTCCTCTTAAAAGCCAAAAACAGAAGCTCAGCTGATGACGGCTAATGAGGCTCTGGTCGAATTCCTTTCTAATTCCCTTTTTTATTTCAGCTGTGAGTTTTCTTGCATAATACCATGCTCTTTATTTTAAAATAAAATGTTTCTTATTACAGAATTCAAGTGTGCACAGAGTCCTTAGAGAATTACATTCCCGGCAGCAGAATTTAAAGGATTTTCTTGTACCTCTTTCATAAGGCGACTATTTCCGTTGTTTAGATTGTTGTTCCGTGCTGATTTTAAAGTGTCTCTGGATAATTTGCATAGCATTTTCTTGATACCATTCATAAGCCTAATTTCCTCTGCTATTCGTGCAAGAAATCCAAGAAATCCAAGAAATCAAACAGTTACCACTTTATTAAACATTACATCAATCACACATGCAGGCTGAATACGAAGTAATGTTACAACTTTATACATTTATAATTAGTTAATCTGTCATGCGATAGAAAACAAATGACAACGAAGAACTCTAATTTACTGATGCTCAATGTGGTCGCCAGATGTGAAGCTTCAGACATCCAAGTGAATTAAAGTTCCTCCCCAATTCCATTGAACAAATGAAATGCACAGATGAATGATCAATTGCACAGATGAATGATCAATTGCACAGATAAATTGCCATAATGGCCAGTGATAAACCGTAACTTTGTTGAAACCTCATAGAAAGAAATCGAGTGGTGTTAAGTCTAGAGAGTGAAGAGGTCACTGAAAAGTTGGCATCTAAAATCTATCCAGCTAACTGGAAATTAGTGATTTTCAGCATCACTCACTTGCAACTGGTAAAGGGGAGACACGCTGCATTTCGATTGCTGACATTTTTTATACATAGGTTTCTTAAACCAAAACACATGGTATGCTTTCTCGATACCTGTGCAATACGACATTTCTAGTTTTACTAAAACAGCGTTTCTCTTAGACACGACAATAAATAAACTGACTGTCCATTCAACTAGTTTTATTATTATTATAAACATATTTTTTCGCAACAAACTTGATACGAAAATTAAATTTCGTCGTGGATGGTATAATTCAAAGTGGGATAATTTTCGTCTTGAATAATTCAAAGAAGCTGCATCATCCATAGTTAGAAAAAGGTGCTAAATACCAAAGGTCAGGATGAGCGAGAAAATAATAAGATATGGCACTAAATCTTGGATTTAGTGATTTCGTAAAGTTTTTAAGAAACGGGCTCAAGTTGTCGCAAATATTTCAGTAAACGGTCACGAGAGCACTGAAAAGCAGTTTGACGTGTTTTACGTTTTGAATTTAGGATGACTTTGGTTCGTTCACTATTCCTATGCAGAAGCTTTGTGTATAATATTTGCAGGAAAAAAATAAGGTCTCTAGGACACACTGCATTGGACTACGATTCGTGAGGTTATGTGACCCCCTACCCACCCCAAAAAAAAGCTTTGCAGGACGTTGCGAATCAAACAAGTGATTAGAGAAACAGACTGAAGAAATTATTTCACTCTGCAAGAAAAAACTTGAACTGTTTACACTGCAGAGAACTTTTATGCAAGGACACTTTGACAAGGAACAAGGGGGTGGCTCAGTCGGTAGCGCACCAGGCTCGTAATCCAAGGACACTTTGACAAGGAACAAGGGGGTGGCTAAGTCGGTAGCGCACCAGGCTCGTAATCCAAGGACACTTTGACAAGGAACAAGGGGGTGGCTCAGGCGGTAGCGCACCAGGCTCGTAATCCAAGGACACTTTGACAAGGAACAAGGGGGTGGCTCAGGCGGTAGCACACCAGGCTCGTAATCCAAGGACACTTTGACAAGGAACAAGGGGGTGGCTCAGGCGGTAGCGCACCAGGTTCGTAATCCAAGGACACTTTGACAAGGAACAAGGGGGTGGCTCAGTCGGTAGTGCACCAGGCTCGTAATCCAAGGACACTTTGACAAGGAACAAGGGGGTGGCTCAGTCGGTAGTGCACCAGGCTCGTAATCCAAGGACACTTTGACAAGGAACAAGGGGGTGGCTCAGTCGGTAGTGCACCAGGCTCTTAATCCAAGGACACTTTGACCAGGAACAAAGGGGTGGCTCAGGCGGTAGCGCACCAGGCTCGTAATCCAAGGACACTTTGACAAGGAACAAGGGGGTGGCTCAGGTGGTAGCGCACCAGGCTCTTAATCCAAGGACACTTTGACAAGGAACAAGGGGGTGGCTCAGGCAGTAGCGCACCAGGTTCGTAATCCAAGGACACTTTGACAAGGAACAAGGGGGTGGCTCAGGTGGTAGCGCACCAGGTTCGTAATCCAAGGACACTTTGACAAGGAACAAGGGGGTGGCTCAGTCGGTAGCGCACCAGGCTCGTAATCCAAGGACACTTTGACAAGGAACAAGGGGGTGGCTCAGGCGGTAGCGCACCAGGCTCGTAATCCAAGGACACTTTGACAAGGAACAAGGGGGTGTCTCAGTCGGTAGCGCACCAGGCTCGTAATTCAAGGACACTTTGACAAGGAACAAGGGGGTGGCTCAGGCGGTAGCGCACCAGGCTCTTAATCCAAGGTCACTTTCACAAGGAACAAGGGGGTGGCTCAGGCGGTAGCGCACCAGGCTCGTAATCCAAGGACACTTTGACAAGGAACAAGGGGGTGGCTCAGGCGGTAGCGCAGCAGGCTCGTAATCCAAGGACACTTGGACAAGGAACAAGGGGGTGGCTCAGTCGGTAGCGCACCAGGCTCGTAATCCAAGGACACTTTGACAAGGAACAAGGGGGTGGCTCAGTCGGTAGCGCACCAGGCGCTTAATCCAAGGACACTTTGACAAGGGGGTGGCTCAGGCGATAGCGCACCAGGCTCGTAATCCAAGGACACTTTGACAAGGAATAAGGGGGTGGCTCAGTCGGTAGCGCACCAGGCTCTTAATCCAAGGACACTTTGACAAGGAACAAGGGGGTGGCTCAGGCGGTAGCGCACCAGGCTCGTAATCCAAGGACACTTTGACAAGGAACAAGGGGGTGGCTCAGTCGGTAGCGCACCAGACTCTTAAAGAACACGAAGGATGTCCTTGACGGGAGGCTACCATCTGTCTCCCAACAGCTGTTCCAGTGGGTCCCCTCCCCCAACCTTCTCTGAGTCTTCGGGGTCCATGTGACCTGGCCATTTAGCCCATGGTGTGCAAAAAAGTGCCGCTCAGAGGTTAAACAACCCAACCCAACTTAATTTCATCTTCAACTTTATTTTCATGTATTTCCTCAACAAAAAACGTATTTGACAATATCTTCAAATTATGCAAACCACTACAATCATTCTCAGGAATTAATTTTGTTATATTCTGTATAATATTAGTAAAATATTCATTGAACATGTTTGCCAAATCTACTGGATTTTCCCTAACACTGTAGTTATGTTTGGTAACTGAAATTATATTTGGAATTTTTGACCGGTCTATATGTTTACCACACACTTTATTTATCTATTATCTTATTATCGTCTCCACAAATATCATCAACAACATCACTGAAATTTGTGTTAGTATTATTAGTAAAAGTTTGCGCAGAATAATCAGTAGAACCCATGATAACTGTTAAGAAAGGGACCTGAGACACCAACATCTCCAGAAACCATACAACTAACATTACATAATTCAGAATGCCCAATACTCTTTCTAATCTCGGAACCAATTGAATTGGCCATTAAAATTTAAAATATTACCACAGACAAAAAACAAGTCCAGAGATAATAATATTATTTCAATTTAACTAGATCTTCATAATTCTTAATTCTAATAGCATTGAGGCCATCCACTTTTCTCATAAATATTTTAGCCTCTCGTATGCAAACGTATTTGTAACCTAATTCAAGTTCTTTCTCCTTTGACTTGAACGTGTGTATAAGAACTGTGTATAAGAATGCCTGTTGACAAAGGGAATAACACTTTTATTTTACGAAATTTATATACGAATGCAGATATATGATAAAATGTTAAAGGTCAACTGAAATAGCTGAAGTGGTTCAGTATGAAATGTGATCACCTCTTACCGCTATGCAGAACTTGCAGCGATGTGTCTTTGGGGCGGGGGTGGCTCAGTCGGTAGCGCGCCAGGCTCGTAATCTGTAGATCCCAGGTTCGAGTCCCAACTGGGTCAGCGTTGAGATTTATCTCCGCAAAATTTCCCGCCCTGTCCACGGTCAGTAGGGGACACCGATGGGCTTGGAAAGGCCGCCGTCCGTCGGATGGGACGTTAAGCCGTGGCCCCGTGTGCGGGAGAGCCATACCCACACGCTGGATGGCCTTGACGGGAGACTACTATCTGTCTCCCAACAGCTGTTCCAGTGGGTCCCCTCCCCCAACCTTCTCTGAGCCTTCGGGGTCCATGTGACCTGGCCATTTAGCCCATGGTGTGCAAAAAAGTGCCGCTCAGAGGTAAAACAACCCAACCCAACTCATCCTGTTGATCAGATTATCCAGTAGCGCTGTTGGTACTAACCTCCACTTCTCCTCCAAAGCACGTTCAAGCTCCAGAAGGCTTCCAGGAGCAGGTTTCAGGGAAGGAACCCATATCATCAGAGCATCTCATGCATGTTCTGTCTGATTTAGGACCAGAGACTACTCCATACGAGCAATAATGCTATTCTCCAGATAGAAAACGTCAAGACAACAAGAGTGTGGGAGGACATTATATTGTCCGATAGGAGAAAGATATCACCTATGGCACCCTTATATGGTCGCGCAAAGCAGTCCACGATATCCTCTATGTACTTGAGACCAGTGATACAGCCTGTTGGAATCAGATATAGACCAGTGCGGTCACCCAAAGATATCCATTCCCAAACTATGACACTACCACCACCATAGATGTTCCATTCACGGATATTTGTGGTGTGAAAGAGTGTTCCTGTTTCCCTACATATCAACTTATACCGCGAATTGCTGTGGAATTGCTCCTGTGTCCATTTAATATAATGCCTGTACCAGTTAGAAGGTCCCTTTTATGGCATTGGGCAATGGGCAAGTATATCACTGGCAACTGGTATATAGGCACACTTCATGAGCACTTTCATGTACAGTGGAAGCGTATATAGCCGTTCCACTAGCTATTGTGCGATCCGATCGCAGTTGGCGTGGTGTTGACATTCTATTCCTTTGGGCACATAGCCTTGGAGTTTTTGACCATCGTCGTCCACTACTGAATCGTCTGACTGCATTTGTCGTTGTTGGAATCTCTGTCGAAGTCCATGGATCACTGAACAACTCATATTTTACCATCTGGCAACGTATGTTTGACTTAGGCCTGCTCAGAGCCGACCTGTAGTTCGCTACACTTCTTGCGATACATATCTGGTAGATATACCCAATAAATCTGCTATCCCAAAAACTCCAACCCGCACTTACACTTCGCAGGACACTTCGACACACCACTTTAACGCTCGATGCATTTGCATATATTGCTGCCAGGGCAATTCATTTATTACCGCACTTCAATACTGCGTCGTACTTTACATACTATACGTGACTTTCGTGCATTTCGATCGTCGGAATTTTACAATATTGTGTTTTTTTTTTCATTTGTTTATTAATCTATGGGAACAGCGCACACGGAATAACGGCTTAACCGACGGACGGCGGCCATTTCCAAGCCCATCGGTGTTCCCTATTGACCGTGAGCAGGGCGGGGAAATTTGCGGAGATAAATTTCAACGCTGATCCAACTGGGACTCGAACGGGGAACTACAGATTACGAGTCTGTACAGTTTTGAAACGATAGGGCGCCTCCCACTCTTCCTACCTCCATGGAAAACTAACCGAGCGTCGCCATATTGCTTCTACTCGTAAGCGTGCTATCACTGTGCGAACGAATGACAGAATGTGTTTAAAAAATGGGCACGTGCGTAGTATATGGATGCCTCAATAAGCTTGCGAAAACGATCAAAGAGATAACATTAGACAGGTAATAAGTAATGCTAAACTTTTGCTTTGTAAATTGAAAACTTTTTTGTTATTTCAACTATTTATGACCGTAGCGCAGTTAGGGCCTGCGGAAGGGGGCAGAAAAGAGGGGATGGCGAAAACTTGCGGAAGAGCGTTGGGAAATTTTCCAATGTTCTAAATGTAAACTGATTAAATAAAGGCTTATAGAAATTCATAGAAAGAAATAATTAATCAAGAAACGGGAGAGAACGTAATACCCACATTATTCATTTCCTATGCTTTTGATGTACCTTACTGAAACGCTACAGAATTTCCCTGTTATGCCAGTGAGAACCTAATTTGGAAACTCTATAACTTCTAATATATGCATTTAATGGAAAAATGTGAATGAAGATAACTTAAAGATCATAATCAAATCTATTTAAATATCGATTTTCAAACATTTTCGTCTAGTATTTAAATAAGTGCGGAATTCTGGAATATTAAATAATAATCTTCCTGTTATGCTAGTGAGAACCTAACTTGAAAGTTCTATAACTTCCAAAATATGCGTTTAATGTAAAAATGTGACTGAAGATAAATTGATCATATACAAATCTATTAAAATATCGATTTTCGAAAATATTCGTCTAATATTTAAAAATTTGCGGAAGCTGGAATATTAAATAATAATCTTCCATGTTATGCCCGTGAGAACCTAACTTGGAATCTCTACAACTTCTAATATATTCATTTAATGGAAAAATGTGAATGAAGATAAATTAAAGATCATAATCAAATCTATTTAAATATCGATTTTCAAAAATATTCGTTTAATATTTAAATAGGTCCGGAAGCTGGAATATTAAATAATAATCTTCCATGTTGCGCCAATGAGAACCTAACTTGGAATCTCTAGAACTTCTAATATATGCATTTAATGGAAAAATGTCAATGAAGATAAATTAAAGATAATAATCAAATCTATTTAAATATCCATTTTCAACCATTCCAGCTTTTGATTAAACAATGATATAATTTTGAAATATGCGGGGGGGGGGGGGATTTCACATATTTTACCATACGATTTTTCATTTGGTGTATTTGCTACAAACTTTAAATTAGTTTAAATATAGCTTATATAAAAGATATCGTGTCACTTGGCATATTCCAAGAATTTACATTTTCCCTGAGTATTAATTTTTCCCTGAGTATTAATTTTTCTGAATTAACTTTTCCCTGAGGAGAATTTCCTTCCCAAAGTTCCGCTGAATGAGGACCGGATCTTGAAGAGAATCGAGGTCAAGTGGGTGGGAAAAAAAATAAAACCCAATCGACGTGATATTCCAATGAAATAGAATATTTTTCCCTCCGTTTTACATGTCTTTAAAAACTGTATGAATGTTTTAAAACTATATGAAATATAAATAAGTTTAAAATTTTTTGTCCCTATTACCCTTACTAACATTCTGCAAGAGGATGGGGACTCCCTAGATCCGGCCCTGCACTGGTCATAGTTCTAAAATCAATCCCTATTTTACGAAAAAGATGCTGCCTAGCTTTCATTTAATGTGTAATTTGTTCACTAACCTTATGTGGGGTTAAAAAAAACTGGGTTTAAAAAACATAAGTGCATGCAAAACCGAAGCCGAAAAAAGTAGTTTTTTGTTTAAAAAAATATTGACCTTCCAAAAAAAATCGATTTTATTTAGCAGTAACTGTCGAAATAGTCTGTTAATTTAATCAAAGGGTTTCAATTACAGTTACTTCAAAAGGAATGTATAAAAACCTTTAAATGCTGAATAAGAATCTTTTTCGTACATGAAACAATTGCAATTTTATGAGCAGTATTCGTATAAAACATTCGGATATATTGCAATTGATGTGCAGCGCGCGTTTTCTGAGTAGCAACAACATGGCTACCGCCGTTCTTCGCGACTTATGCTAAGAGATAGTAATGGCGCCTCCCCCTCTTCCTACCTTCATGATCAGGGCAGGTCACGTGAGCAGTACAAGGCTCGCACCTAATCACTGTCGTACCAGGGGGATGCACATGAACTCAAAGATGGGAACATCCTTGACACACGATTTCAATTTACAATTTTTTTTTTCAATACCGCGTCTCTCATGTTAGTCGCAGATGGGTCTATCTATTTTTACTGAAGCAAAATATATGGTAATTTATATTACCCCATATTTTCTTAAGCAAAATTAAATATAAATAAAATATAAATAAGAATTATATTTCTTAAATTAAACATAAATGATATATAAATAAGAACTATATTTCTTAAGCAAAAAAAAAATTTTGAATGTTTATTTATTCTTAAGCAAAAATATACGGTAACTCACTTAAACTCCTTTTTTCTGATTTATTAGAGTGATGATGACGATAAATTACTCCTCACGCAGCTGCTTTGTCACGGAAGTCTGACAGGAGCCTATGAGCGTAAATGCCATAAAAAGGACTCTGTGAGAAAGGAGAGACCTCAGCAGAAGATACAGTCGCTCAAAAAAGTATCTGAACACTATGGTTGATTGCAGAATTCAGAAAAAAATATCTGGCAGCGATTTTTTTAGAAATTAGTGATCTGGCAACTTTCGTGTCACGTGGCCAGATCTTTGACTCGATCAGGTTCGACCGAGGCAAATGATGCGATATTTGGTATGATCAACTATTTAGGCAAATAGTTGAATTGAGAATTAAAGCTGAAACTGTTGAGCCTGAAAGTTCTTTTTGGCCTTAAGAAGAAAAGAAAAATCACGTTACCTTCGTGTCACGTGGCCAGATCTGGGCACGTGACACGAAGGTTGCCAGATCACTAATTTCTAAAAAAATCGTTACCAGATATTTTTTTCTGAATTCTGTAATCAACCATAGTGTTCGGATATATTTTGAGCGACTGTACATCACAAAAACAAACGTTCATTCCTTAATACGGAAACGGAACCCAGATTCCTTTAACGCCCGCAGCAAAACAACATATGTATAACTACTGAATCACTGGAGCAAATAATTACGGTTGTTTAAATGACTTATCAGTATATTTTTAGTAAAACATAGACGATTTATTACACTCTTGAGCAGATTTAAAACTTGTCTGGTATGTGATATAATTGAAATTTTGAATGGCGCATCAATTAGAATGTCACAATGGTGCAGATGATTAATATGGCGACTGCAGTTTCATTTCCAACCAATACATGGTGATGAATTGGTATGCGTAAGCAATTGAAAGAGTAACAGATGCAACTTATGACTTTTACTCTTCGAAGCTTTGAATATCACAAGACATCCATTCGTAGAGTTTCACTGAAGAACCAATAAGAGTGACTTCTGCTCTCTGATACAGAGCAAGTGATGCGGTTTATTTTCACGAGGTGCGTTGTATCGTGAATGAAGGTTTAGTAAAAGTACATCTACAGTCTTGTTTATGCGTTTTAGGAGGAATGCATTCTACGAAAGGATTGAAACTGAAAACGAAATACACTGAGAAATGTCAATGAAGGAAATCAGCTCTACAGATCAAAGAAAAACTAAAGAATCACCAATTGTGCCATGAATTCAAAGGCGTGGAAATATCTCTCAAAAGCACATTATTCAAAAAATCACAAAGGATATTGAAACACGAAGGAAATCCATTTCGGATTATGAAACATCAAAAAATACTGAAATGCACACGATCATGACATTAATATGATTTTTTGCATTTTACTTTAGTTGAATATTTTTTATTTTTTTATTTTTTTTTCAAAAGAGAAAGGACAGAGATAACCTAGAAGCTCTATCAGGCTTCTCCTAGTTCCTCATACAACATGCAAACACACAAACATTATCCCGGAATTCGATACATGATGCCAACGTGATGCGCCACCTAGACGGCAATATAGATTGATATTAGAATAGCGATGGTTAAAGAAGTGTTCTTATGTATCAACTCCTAACTTATTATCACAGAATACCAATTTCATTCTTAGTGTGTGCCTATTCATTACCTATTTCATTCTTAGAATTACCTATTTCATTCTTAGAATACCTATTTCATTCTTAGTATGTCCTTCATGAGAAATCTAGGATAATGTAGAAATAGTTCTCAGATTTCTCTGTCTTGTGAGTAGTATGCAAAAGAGTACGAATATTCAGTAGTAACGTATCACAGGAGATGTCCTATAGACATGGGACTCAATGCAATAATAAGCTGGGGAAAAATGGTGTTACTGGAAGACGTGGGTTCCTACTGTTTCGGGTTCGACCGAGTCAATAATGCGATATTTGGTATGATCAACTATTTAGGCAAATAGTTGAATTGAGAATTAAAGCTGAAACTGTTGAGCCTGAAAGTTCTTTTTGGCCTTAAGGAGAAAAGAAAAATCAAGTTACCAACGAAGCCATCAGCCAAAGAGATTTCTCCACGAAAACAAAGCCAACGATCCTCATTTTTCTTTTTCTTTTTGCGCTGGTTGTCGTTCCATGAAAGGATGATGGATCGCTTCCCGCGTTCCAACTTGTTGTGCCACCAAATGTTCGAAGCTGACATAGTCATCAACAGTTCTTTTATTTTAGCGACCTTTCAATTCCTGTTCGTATTATTTCTGGAGATGCAGCCTCAACATGAAATAGAACTGCAAACCGCTGACCACGAGGCTGAGCATATTAGCTCGCAAGATTGAAGGGCACCCAAGAAGAAATCCTCACAAGCTAGTGAGCTCTCCATTTGGAACGAGCTCCCCAGAAGCAGGGGAGAGCCGTCAGCACGCTCACCAACAAATTCCACTTTAAACAGCAATAAAGTGCAGAGGCAATGGAGTGACTGTGTCGCTCCGGCGTGATAGTATGCCACGAGGTGGAAGGCAGAATCAGGACGGGTGTTTCGCCACGAACGCCCGGAATCGAAAGAATTCATTTCACTCTATCAGATGGTTTGGCAGACGTGAGTCGAACCGGCCGCATCGATCGCTCTGGCGCTCGTAGTTCTTCGTCGGCGCGCAGCGGTGCGCCGAAGAATTTCTTCATTAGTTCCTTTCCTAGTCTCAGCTTCCTTTTCGGTTACATTTCTATGTCGTCAGATATCAGTTGGTTTCATCAGATCATGGAACGCTGTCGGTCGCTTCTATTCGCAAAATATCGGTTTCCGACGACGAAATGGTCGTTGAGAATATCGATCACCAAATCGCTCAACGAGGAGGCTTTAAAATAAGCACGATTTCGATGGCATTAGAAGAAATTGTGATTGACTTCTACAGTCGAAACATTTGGCACACCTTGGGTTGAAAACGGAAAGAAAGGATATCTGTCGTTTAAAATGTTTTAGAGGAAAATATTCCGCAAGTCGAGGTAAAATCGGAGCGAAAATGAAACGACGGGAACCAAAAATATGAAACAGGGGAATATGGGATAAGTCAAATATGCGGATGAGTTTAAGGAAATTTAGGTTATTGAAAGTGGAAAACAATTTTTTGACTGAAAAGATAGCTTAGGGAGTAAGCCAGAGGACGACTTCTTGAACACAATGGCTGCCATACAACAACTACTACTTTTCTAAGAGATGTTGATGAAATATAAATGATTCGTGGTTCTTTATAAGGTTACCTCTTAAATTGAAAAATAACTGTTCTTGGCCCTCCCTAATGGCATTTACAACTCTCAAACAATGACCACGTTAACCTTAGACAATGAAAGTTCTGCTAATAGCTTATTCGTGAAATAGTTTCAAGGTTTGCTATTATTGAATATTTTTTAGCAATTCATGAATTAAAGGATCGACTTTTAGAGTTGTAGAAGACAAAATGCATTTGCACGAAAACAAGTGATTTCTGTAGCCAACGGATGATGGGAAAATCGGCAGATTTAGGCATAGCAAAAATCGAGTGAAGCCAAGAAAACTCATCTTGGGCTTCTGGAAGAGCGAGCTGTTGCATCTCAGCTCACATGGAGAGAGCAAAGAGCAAACATGGACGATGGAGGAAGAACGAGCTGTGAAAATGCGGAAGAGGGAAGCGATGTTAATGGAAAGCTTTTACGGCTCGATGGGGAAATATTTGATCAAAACGAACCTTTTTCTTTCTCTCTCTGGCATGTATATCTGGATTAGCTTCCAAAGCTGTTTCTTCAGGAAGGCTTTCCATGCAGTATTTTCTAAAAGCATTGTTTTTCTGAAAAGCATGTTTCGTGAAGTTTTTCTCCTGTTTTTATCTTCTGGAATTATTAATAAAATTCAGTTATCGAAAAAATACAGACAGTAGTAAATAGCGAGGCATAGCACTAGATGGAATATCTCGGTGACGAATTAAAATTTTGCAAAAACAGATGTAAACATGAAACCCAAGATGAAACAAATGACTCCTCAAGCAGCTGCTTGACACAGAGGTCTGATAGAAGCCTGTCAGTAGAATGCACTGTAAACCAGTCTAAACTAAAAGTAGCGAAGAGCCACTGGAAAAAAATTATATTCTTAGAGTCGCAGAAAAACATTCTTTACTTAAAAACAAACACATTCATTTCTAATAAGTAATGAATCGAAAAAAAAGCTATTTTTTAAGGAATCATAAAAATCTTTTGATTAAAAAAACAAAAATATGAAATTCTAATGAGTACTACGAATAAGCACCTAAAATGTTTGGTCGGGGGAAATGGTAGGAATGAGCCAGATCCAATAGGTTGGTGATTTGAAACTGCTTGGAAAGACCTGCTGCTTGGCTTGGTCAAACGGCCGTTTCATGGAAAGACCTGCTAGGGACAAAAAATTTATTATAATATTCATAATTTTTTCTCACAATTGATTTTGATAGGTTTACAGAGTATGCAGTTAAAGCAACTACTATTCAGAAACCCCTTTTCATCGGACCCACTTTCCGGATTCTCTTCATCAGAACTGTTAAATTTCCACTCAAAAATTCAAGATTTCCGTGATATGGTCATCGTAAAACTTGACTATCATTCTCTTCCAATAGTTTATCAAATTCAAAGAAGCTGAAACTACTGAATTCGCTTGCTTTATTTTTTCAACAATGGTAGTAACCAGATGGAGTGGACCAGAGCATTAATGCACTGATTAAGTGGTATAAAAAATGCTTGAAATAATAGCCCAAATTCACTTCTAGATAAAAATTATAGCTAACCATGGGAGAACTTGCATTTAAAAATGTGTTGATTGAATTCAGAATCTTTCTCACAGTTTCTCTCTAAGAACAAACAGAAATTCTCAACCAGTCCAGTCTAGTGGGTATAAATGATCAGCACCAGAACACCGTGAAGTTGGGCAGAGAGAAAAAGAAAAGATTAAGAAAAGATTTTCAAAAAAGAAAAGATTTTCTCTCAGCAGGGCAGAGAGAAAAAGAAAAAAGTGATCATAGATGACTAGTTCAGTAGGCCATGTTGATCTGGCAGCCGTCCACTTCCGTTCCCTTCCAAAAGAGAATATCTCTTTTGAAAAGCGCTAACGGCCTGCATCACGAGAAGACGGAGTTAGACATTAGGTGCTAGATGTGGCCGTTTCTGTACATCGTCACTGAGGATTAGTACATAGCTCTCCTTCCAGTTTATGCCTAGCTACCATTTACACAAGAAACATTAAATTATCATATTACCATAATTTAGGTATGTAAACGTCTTCTGTAACCAGTATCAGACACCACCAGTATCACAGCCAGTAACACCACCAGTAACCAGTATCACAGCTTTCTTCTACTCTTTTCGGAAAGAGCTTCGCAGATTATTTTTTAAAAAATAATAAATGAACCAAATCACTGCCTATATTTTGTTTGCAAATATTTTAATACGTATTTTCATAACTTTCTAATTTCAAATTTTCTGAATATTTGTATTCTTATATTTTAAAAATTTATACTCTTATGTTACTCTTATATTTTAAAAATTTATACTCTTATGTTACTCTTATATTTTAAAAATTTTAATCCATCTAATTATACCATGCCGATCCGTGGTCGAGTAGTTAGCACGCTTGGCTACTGATCTAAGGGACCTGGGTTCGAGCCCCGGGTAAGGCATGGATGTTCGTGTTGTTTTTCTACTGAGGTCCTGCCATCCTCACAGACCCTCTACTATGGCATATAAACTGACAGGCTCTCCTGTCAAACCTCTGTGGCAAGCAGCTGCTTGAAGGGGTATTTTTTTTTCAATTATACCTGTATGAATATAATGCACTACAGTAAGTAACCGTTTAACTTCGTTATTTGTTCTTTAAAACACTAAGTGAAAAACATTAAACTTATCGATGTGAGTGAAATGTATCACAATATATATTTTTCACGGTATACCGACGAATTGCAGTGTTTGTACTCATAGAATATTTTATTCACAAAATATTTTGATTTTTTTGCATATTTTCTATTATACATATAGTAGTAATAACATTATCTTTAATTATTACGGTAATGAGAACAGTAACACGAAGTTAAGGAGCTATAAACGACTACCTCAAATGTGAATCGTAGGAATTCAGCTGACAGACATCGGAACGCGATAGGACACAGTTTACGTTTACTTTTCATGCGTTCAACGGTAGAGCAAATGCTATCAATACATACGAAATTCATATAATTTGGAATGAGAAAGCCGGACATAGAACAATAAAGGAGAATTCCAACTCGTTTTTATAACGACGGCTTCTCGTTAGTCGGCGCCATTACTGATGACAGTGGCACCGACTGTAGCGGCCTCTGGTGGTTAATAAGAAGAAAATGTGAAATATTATGCAAAGCAATGAGAGAAGTGCTTCCAAAGAAAGAAATTTCTGCTCATTTAATTCTGTGGATTGAATATGGAAGATGTAACTGCCGCTGAAAGACACAATAACCAATGCAGTAGTGATGAAGCGAGATTTTTGAAAACTCCTAGTTCGACTAGACTGGCAAATTGGTGTTTCTGTTAATTATCCAGTATAATATAGCAGAAAATTTCGAAAAATATTATATAAATATAAATTTTACGTTAGAATAAACTTATTGAAGTTATGAAAATACTTTCACTTTTATTATTTACATTTCTTACTCTTTTAATGAGAATTTTAAGGGAACCATTGCTTTTGTTGTTTACCTGGACACTTCGCCACTGTTTAATTGCATTATAAAGGAAGCAAAGCATTAAGCTAGGAGTTCTCAACGTGGGGTACGCGTACCCAGTGCCGTCTTAACAGCATTGTAGGCCCCTGGGCAAAGCAATGCAATGGAGCCCCTATCCTCCCACCGACGGGAATAAAAATGTAAACGGTCAATAAAATTAAGCCTACAGATTTATTGGTACTTTTAACAAAATCAATGTTTAAACACAAAAACATGCTGTAAATCGAGGATTAATCAACAGAAACTTTTGCGAAATCTACAATCGTGGGGCCTCTGGGCAACTGCCCAGTGTTCCCATGCCTTAAGAAGACCATACGCATACCCCTTATGGGTACGCGGTAAAATTTTTTGGGGTACGCAGTGAGAGCTCAAAAGTTGCTAGATGTATGTTATATATATATATATGTTTTATTTTATTCCCTTTGTTATAATATAACAATAGTTTTATCTATCTATACAAAGGGGTAAGTAGTTTCAACCCAACCCACGGAAACCCCACTAGTACTTTCCCCCAATGAGGTCACTGATCACGCCACTTCCGGTCACGTGTTATGACCACGCCCACTTATTAATATTTATAGTTAATAATTATTAATTACTTAAACATTAATTAATCCCTCTTTATTAAAAAATCCTCACCTTTATTAAAAAAACTTCCTTCTCCCCCCTTAACCCGTGGCGCCATCTAGTGACTATGACGAGTAGTTTTTTTAGAAAAACCCTCTATATTAGTCGTAATTTTTCCAATTTTTGACTCCCCCCTCATTAAAAAAATCCCCCTATCAAAAGTACCCCCCTTTTTAAAAAAAAAAAACCCTTATAAAAAGTTCCCTTTATTAAACTTCCCAGATCCCAAACTCCCTTTGTATTTGCATTCATCTGAAATTTGCCAAGTCCAACTAAACTTTGGGTGGCAACAATCAGGATGGCGGATGCAATCCTCATAAATAATTACAAAACTTTCGGTGGCAGCCCCTCACAAAAAAATTAACCCCGAAAGTTGTATATTCCCTGTATTTATTGTCTTGTGAATTTTTACTCCTTATTAATTAAACACTTATCAAAACTGCCTCTCCCTCATTAAAAAACCCCTTATCAAAACTGCACCACTGGTTGACCCACCCGTATTTTAAGCCCTTTCTATAAAGACTCTCCTGATTGACCCAACTGTATTTTATGCCCCCTCTTTAAAGACCCCCTAGGTCGACCCATCGCGTGGTAAATCAGTTTTATCTATGCATATTTAATCTAATTGTGGTATCATCCAACGTGCATACTATTTTTAGTACATCTCCTGTATTTAAAAAAAAAAACAAGATTTTAATCGAAATTATTCCCAGACTCCCCCTTATTAAAAAACCCCTTATCAAAAGCCCCCCTCTTTATTAAAACTTCACTGATCACAAACTCCCTTGGTATCCACGTTCATTTTTTTCAAGTCCAACTAAACTTTGAGTGGCAACCACGTCTCAGAATGGCTGATGCAAACCTCTAAATTTTTGCGAATTCGACCTTCATCAAGGAATGTGACATACGTGTCGCAACAAGAGGGCAGCGTACGTGACCAGGTCTCTTCTTATCGGGTGAGGGGTCAAGAGGGTGAATGCCGCTACACGCTATCTGCAGCACAGTATTTGCATTTGTTGCTGATAATATCCGAATTTGTCTTTTAATATCTACAAGCTTTATCCACGCCTGAGCGAGTGACAGTTCTTATCGATACATTGTCAAAGGGTGAATGCCGATGGGCACTATCTGTTTACATTTGCTACTGATAAACGAAAATATTTCGAATGACGCTTTAGCTCACGTGTTTACTCCAAACATATCTCACGAAGGGAGGCTTATCAGATGAAGGTCACTCGACCTTGATCATGTCGAAAGATGTATCAAAGCTCATTTTTCAGATAGTGATTGACCCTATATAAGCGCTAGCCATCATAGCATTCGTCATTCCTTTGCTGCTAATTAGAAGTTTTACTGCTACTCACAAGTTCTTCGTTCGAAGTTCTGCTCTTTGTCTGTTATTGCAAGATGTCCAATGTATTTAACGCTACTGAGATGTCCACAGATGACGTCACCAAGTCTTTGACGATCTGGCTGCCAGTGTGAATAGGCTGGAGGCCATCGCCAAGCGCTCATCACCTGAGGCCCCCTTAGCCAAACTTGTCTGCTTGCCTGCCCTCCAGCACGGGGGAAAGGCACTCTGCACCACTGTCGTGTGTCTGCTGTGGCAAGACAGGTGTCCGATACCCATGCCTAAATTCCTGCAACCCTAATGGATGGCTCACATGACAGGCCTTCTAGCCGTAATGACGTCACCACTGCAATCTCTGTTCCTGCTGTGAGTTCTTCTGCTGTGCCTCATTATAGTATAACCAATGTGAGGAACTTTAATTCGACAAAATTCAAGACTCAATTTGTGTCGACTAGCGTGCATCTTGGAGGGATGGAAAATGTTGAAGCCTACGATTTCCTTCTGGTGCTACACTCCCTGCACGAGAAAATGCTTAGCGATGTGGTGCCCGAAGGCGATTATAGTAACATGCGTCTGTGCTTCAGATCATCGGACTTAAAGAACCCTGTAAATTTAAGCCTGATCCGTCGAAATGAGTTGACTGTGGAACGCATCATGACTGCCCTCGACAGAGTGATTCAGTCTAATGAGTCACTTGGAAGCCACAGCGACCTGGAATTTGACATTGTGTGCACGAATCGGTCATGTGTCAGTTGCGGTGGCAACGGTAAACGTACTGCACCTGAGACGTGTTCCCTAGCCGACATCCAGTCATTTGTGAATAAGAAGGGCAGTGTCACAAAAATCATGAACAACGACTCGATCTGTCTCGCTAGAGTTCTTGTGGTTGCCAGGGAGTTGTGTCTGAAAAACCGAGGTCAACCCAACCAACATCTTAAAATCAGAGATCATTGTTACCCTTTACAGCAGACGGAAGCACTTAAACTCCATCATAACACCGGCATCCCTATTGCTCCCTGTGGCCTTCCTGAAGTGCGTCTATTTCAGATGCCCCTCACACAATTTCGCATTATTGTTTATTCTGCTGACGACGCCTTTCTCCCTAGTTTCATTGGCCCTGAAGGTGAGAATAATCTTTATTTATTATTTAACCAAGGACATTACGATGTGATAACAAAACCGGCTGGGTTTTTTGGTAGTAAAATATTCTGCCTGAAGTGTTTAAAATGTATCAACAATCCCGGCCATGTTTGCAAGGGTACCTGCAACCAGTTCCTTTCAACCGATGTGCTGCATACTGGGGAGCCACTGCTCTGACGCTGTGTCACGTGTATTTGCGAGGCACTGAATGTTTTCAGGCGCACCTTGTGAAAGCATGTCAGCGCAGCATCGCTGTGTTAAATGCATCAGCATTCACGATCACCAGAAAAAGCATGTTTGCAAGGTTGATGCTTTAAAATTCGTCGAGCCCTGCAAAAATTGACCCTGTCAGTCAATCCTACCTTTACTTTGATGTAGAGACAGTGCAGTGTGCTGACGGATCTTTGAAACCCATACTGTGTGTGGTCACGTATCAGGTGGATGACAAGTGGGTTTACATCTCATTCCTGGAAACTGACAACTTCATGGACTGGCTTCTGGCCGAAGAATGTCCCGGGGTTCAATGAGTCAAGGACGTCACAGTCCTGGCCCACAATTTAAAAGGCTTTGATGGCATGTTTGTTATCAGTTACCTGTACAGAAAATTTTTAAAACCGGATCTTGTGTTCGATGGATCTAAGATTTTAGGTATCTTTTTACCTGGCCTTAAAATACGGTTCATTGATACATTATCCTTTATTCAGGCTCCTCTTCGCTCGTTCACAAAGACCTTCAACTTAGAGACGGTGAAAAGTTATTTCCCCTTTAAATTCATGAAGGAGGAAAATTTGCAATATGTAGGATCCATTCAGGATCGACATTTTTTCCAGCCTGGAGATATGGAGCCTGCAACTCTGACAGTGTTCGATCAGTGGTGTGCCATAGCAACCCTTGAACCCTGGGACTTTCAACAAAAGTTCTGTATTACTGCAAGGCAGATACAGAGCTGTTACAGTGAGGCGCCCAAGCTTTCCATCAGGAATTTTTAAATCTAACAGGCATAGACCCCTTTGCACATGACCTCACAATTGCCGGTGCACATTTTTCGAGGGACGTTTTTGCAGAAGAATACCCTTGGTGTGTGCTCCACCCAGGGGTATTCTGCAAGTAATGACCAGCAGTCCTTGAAAGCTCTAGCATGGTTGGAGTATGAGGCTTCCAAGGACAGTATTGAAATTCAGACTGCGCGATCATCCGGAGGTGAATATAAAATAGGTCAATACAAACTGGACGGCGTGTGTCACAGTACCAGTTGTTTTTATTAATTTTTAGGGTGTTACTTTCATCATTGCTTGAAATGTTTCAACCTTGAAAAAATAGATCAGCATACTAGAAAACCATTTGGTTTGTTAAACACACGAACCATGAATCGCCTTGAGGCCTTGAAACTGCTGATGAATGGGTACACGTGCAAAATCATGTGGAAGCACGAATTCGATGAGTTAATGCGCAAAAACCAGCCCCTCACATTAATTTATAAAACCATCAATCCTATTAGGTGCATATGGAACCGTGCTTACCTCTACGAAGGCCTCTGGAGGTGTTTTCAATCTTTGCATCGGCTGACCAAGGATGTAGTCTTAATTATGTAGATTACAACAGCTTGTACCCTTATGTTTGCAAGAAGGCTTCTTTCGGTAAAGGTCACCTGGTTCGAATCACCTCCGATTCCGCCACGGACCTCGACCACTATTTTGGCATTGCACATGCCACATTGCTAGCACCAGACGACCTGTTCATACCTGTGTTGCCTTACAGGTGTAATGGGAAGCTGCTTTTCCCCCTTTTCAGGACCTGTGCAGATGGTCAACTGGCACCCCTTGTCAGCACAGTGTGAACCAGCATGCGTTGACTTGTTCATGACCAACGTTTGAAATTTAAACGGCTATGCATGCTGGATACAAGTTAATTGCCTTTCATGACGTGTGGCATTTTAAGACCATTTTGCGATCCTGAATACCAATGCGATCCTGAAGCAAAAAAAGGGAGGTGTCTATGTGGGGTACATAGATACTTTTCTGTGGTTTAAGCAGCGCTACTCCGGGTTACCCCTGACGTGCAGACCGACGAGCAAAAGGAAGCCTTTCATGAGGCCTTCTTCCAGGTGGAGGGGGTTCGAATCTTCCCCTTGGAAATTGATAAAAACAGCCTTAAACATACACTCTCGAAGGTTTTGCTGAACTCAACGTGGGAAAAACATGCGGCAGAACATGAGTCGAACCCAGACCACCATCGTGAGCTGTCCTGTCAAGTACATGGAGCTCTTGACAGACACTTCACTAGTTGTGACTGACATCACTGTTATCAGTGATCAGGGCGTGTTAGTCACACACAAGCCTGCAGAGTCTGCTACTCCTCCAAACACCTGTGGAAGCTTGATTCTCACCACAATGGTTCACGCCCGACTTAATTTGTACGAGCTGGGCGCTGTAAAAATTAGGAGCCGTGCGCTGTATTCAGACACGGATTCTGTGATTTATTTGACGTCTCCCCATGACACCTATACCCCTGCACAAAACCCGTTTCTCGGAGGTCTCGTCGATGAAATCACATCAAAGTATGGTCCCGATGTACATATCACAGATTATGTCAGTGCCGGGGCCAAGAGTTATGCCCTCCGTCTGAGTAATGGCGATGTGATTCTAAAGGCCAAAGGTATAGCTCTCATGAAGAAAAACAGGTCTAAATATAATTTCCAACTGTTAAAATCCATGGTATTAGAATAATCCCCCTCCAATGAGACCTTCGATGTCCTTTTCAACCTGGTTCGCAATAAAGTGGATTGGTCACTTACAAATAAACCCATGGTAAAAAGGTATAAGGCCAACCTTGATAAGCATTATCTCAGCTCAGATTCAACTGTTACTGTACCATATGGATATAATGACCTGGGATTAGATAACCTTATTCAACTCATGGATGAGTAAATACAAGTTTTATTTCAATGTACATAGTGGTTCTTAATTACACATATTTCAATGTTCATAGCGATTCTTAATTTATTATTTCAGTATCCGTAGTGGATCTTATCACTTTTATACTGCTAAATATTTTCTACACATATTTCAATGTCCGTAGTAGACCTTAATTTATTATTTCAATGTCCTTAGTGGACCTTAATTTATTATTTCAGTATCCGTAGTGGACCTTAATTTATTATTTCAATGTCCTTAGTGGACCTTAATTTATTATTTCAGTATCCGTAGTGGATCTCATGTATCCGTAGCGGATCTTATAATTTTTTATACTGCTAAATATTTCCATAATGTCCCTTAAAACACACGGCGACGTCAGCAGCTGTTGAAATCTGTATTATTTATACTGAACTTATATGTGTATTTTTATACTGCTAAACATTTTTGAATTTTAT
Source organism: Ryuthela nishihirai (assembly GCA_038380435.1). Classification (NCBI taxonomy): domain Eukaryota; kingdom Metazoa; phylum Arthropoda; class Arachnida; order Araneae; family Heptathelidae; genus Ryuthela; species Ryuthela nishihirai. The sequence continues at coordinate 13,937,888 of JAWZYU010000001.1, read as the reverse complement.
TAGCAACATCATTGTCTTTGAAACCTGTTAAATATTTCCGTAGTGATTTTATACTGCTAAATATTTCCACAACGGATCTTATTTGAAATTGTCATATGAATTATCACCACTGTCTGTTTTATAATTGCAACTGCTGATATGTTTAATAAAAAAGGTTTAAAAAAAATCCGTCTCTTTATTTACCAAAAAAATCCTAAACGATGGCGACGTGGCTAAACGATAACGATCCTAAACGATGGCTATGTGGGAGGGGGATAATTTAAAAGTAAGAGGAGCATCAACTTTGTTTTTACAGGAGTTCTGGAGTATTGCCACCACAGCTGATTCCAAGACACTGCTGCCGCTCGACTTAGGGACCATCTACTCATCAATTGCAGTGCGACGACAATATTTCCGGCATCCACGCTACAGAAACTAAATGAGGCGACGGTCCCTAACTCGTTTTGCAGCGGTGCGTGATTGCTTATCTTAAAGAGCATATCGCTTCAGCGGAGAACCATCTACTGGTGCTGTAAAAAACTAATTCACCGAAAGAATGAAAAAGAGGCGTATATTAGTTTTAATTTCTTTTATTGGATATCACAAATTTTTAATACATTGTTTTTATCACAAATTTTTAATATATTGTTTTTATCACAATTTTTAATACATGGTTTTTTAATACAGAATTTTAATGCATGGTTTTTTATCACAAATTTTTTACATGAATCTTCAGAAAACAAGTCTTCAAACAGATATCTTCAATATGAAGTCCATTCAAATAATTTCCTTTTCTTACGCCGGATGGGAACAAATTCGCTAATGTCTTTTGGAGGGTGATCATAAGTCTCTGATATTTGCTGTCTGGGAATGTTGACCTTTACTTCATGGGAGGCTTCCAGTTGTTGGTTAAATAACAGGTAATTTTTCAATACAGCCAGGTACTTTTCAGTTTTATCATCAGCGTCAGATTCAAGTATTTTCTTCATCTCCATGTCTAAATCACGCACTTTTTTTCGTATGTTTCGCCTTTGAACAGCCTTCACTGAAATCATTTTCGAAATAGGGACCCCAGCAGAGGTAATGCAGCTATGAGGAGGGGGAGTAGAAATCCCGATCCCTTTTGTAGGAGACGTTTCTTGTGATGGACAGATGCGCGTTTGGAAGCTAAACTTCTTATGACAGTCTTGTGACTTCGTAAATTCTTTAATACTCGATGGGAGACAGGCACATTCCCTTTTAAGAAATTAGTACACACTTCACATAGAGCATACATCTGAGGGTCAGAGATGTGCTTCAGCAGAGCTGCATGTTGCTTTCCCCCAAGTTTTGGTAAACACTGAAGGAATGGGCCTTGAGATCTAACTTTTATTTGGGACGTAGAGTATCTCGGGTTCTTCAGAAGGGAGGATCTTGGCACGGAGCCTTTCAGTATCTAACGTTCTGGGATGAAGGTCCACACACAAATAGCCACAGGGAGGTTGTGTAGCTAGTCTATAAGCATCGGTCAGGAGTTTGGATTGATGTGGAAATACTTGTCTTGCCAGATGCGTTACTTGTGAAGCGTCCCAACAGTTGCAAAATAAAAACATATAGTGAGCATTGAGTGATATAGTCCTCGAATGTCTTCCCTTTAAAAACAGATTTTTCAAGATCAGGACAATCGTGATATTTTTATGATGACCTCCACGAATAAACAATTGAGATATGAGTTCGCTGGCCACAGACTGTTCCATCAAGTCGTCCAGCATCAGAAGCGTAGGACTGAGGGGGTCAAATTCCATATCTACAGGTAGTCCTTCGTAAAATTCCACAATTTTCTTAAAGGGTTTAAAGGCAGGTTGCCACTCCCCGTAGCAGTAAACAACACATTGGGGCTGGTGTTCGTACACCTGAGCGGCTTCTTTGATGAGTTTCAGAGTGAAAGTCGTCTTTCCACACTGTGAAGGCAATTATAATATTTGAAGGAGTTCGGAGAACCATCATATCACCATACAGTCATTAAAGTCTACTCGACACATACATGACACACCGATGCAGTACTGTGGGAAGAGTCGAACCGCTCGCTCTTTTAAACAGGAAATACAGCACCGCAAGTGTCACCCATGGGGTCCTGCAGAGGTATCGAGGGGTGTAACACGTGATGTATGCCTAGTCGACTGTAGTATTCTTGCATGGAGACATCGGGACTCGTCCCCAGGGGGTCAAAATGATCCACATGCATTCCTTTCTTGTAAACAGCTATCCAGTGGGTTCTGGGCAGGGAGGACAGATCAGTATTGTAGATAAACAAGGCTTCTGACAGGTCGATTCTGCGGGGAGTCTGTCACGTGGGAACACACCTAGACTTGTAGGTAACATCGAGAGGATGGATTCTAACTGATAGGTATTCATGAGCTGTAGTCAAACAGGATTTTACTATTCAGTGGGATTTCCAGCAGATTCTGGTATTCTGCATATAGGATGACAGTGACTGATGTGGGTAGTGGCTTGGCAAACTTTAATTCGACTCTCACACTACCACTCTTTATTAAAGAAAACACTTGATTACATTCACGTTGCTGGGGGTCAATTGGAATCTAAACAGTGTAAAACCCTCGCCATACACTTTTCGTGATACGTTAATACCACTATCGGATTTCCATGCGTCCACAGCGTCCAATAATCCTTGGTAACATCTGAGATAACATCCATTCGTAAAGTCTGAGGTGTAGGACTACTGATCACTGTCAATGTGAAGGCTGATGTAGTTTAAGTTGAAATGTTGGAAGTTGACGGAATGTTTTTCGTACGATCCATTCAGACTGAACGATCCTTCCACCATACCCAGTACCAGACGTACCGGAAATTTGCCGAGAAATAAATTGTCATGGTTCACACTCGCAGGCCTGCAGCGATGGAGAACATGCGTAAATCCTTTCTTCGCAGGGGGTACTTGGCACTCTCTGAGCCCAGTAGGCGAGCATGTGCAAGGATGACACCAGAAGTGGGTTTGACTTCACGCACGAAAAATTCAGCTTCGTGAATCTGTACTTTGTAAGAGGGCTCCACTTCACCTGTCATGAGACAGAATTAGGGCTTAGACCTTAGCAAACGCAGTCTCAGATCGACCTGATTGAGTAGGTAACGTTCTTGATTGAACAGGTCGGCATGGATCCACGAGATGAGTTCAATACCTGTTGACTTGACGTACCGCTTGCACTGATGCCATCCCTCGTTCTCCCGACTGGTCAGTTCCATTTTACCGGTGGTGTCGAGGTACCAGAGTGATGTACCGAGCTGACTTCATATGGCATCGGTACCATAATTCAATAGAGTCTCCAGGTATGCCCTGTAGGTGTACAGGGTGTGAGAAACACTCACTAGGTGATCGTTGAGGAAGACGTCTACTTGATTGAAGAGGGGGTGGAAGAAATTATTACAGGGGGCAATCATTTCCGACGGGGGTGTACCATCGAATTTCACAATTTTCAAGACGAGGTGCAGGTGATAGCGGGATAGATCAATGTAATCATCTGTCCCTTTCACGATGAATTCAAGTGGAGCATTACCTTCCAGCGAAGCCACAGGTGAATAACTGACATAGCAGCCTCTTTCCGGTTGAGAGACAGTGGGGGAACCAGAAACAGGTCCAGTTCGGAATTGGTACAATTGCCAGAAACAGCGGGAATTTTCTGAATGCTCATGATGAAAACACGTCCTTCACAGTACAGAGTCTCTTCACTTTATGAACATTAGGATGATGACGACTACGTTTTATCCCTTTTCCGCCCTGCAGCTTGGAACTGGCACATTGCAATAGGTGTACACCGGCTTCACGCAACCCTGCTTTGGCAGCCGTTTTGAAGTTTTGCCCCTGGGCTATCTCTGAAACGAACTGTAGCCCTCCCTTACATAGGGTGACACAGCGCCGGTCGTACGAGAGGGCTGCTGAAACGTCCAATAGTGGCAAAGATGCTACCGAGTCCATCACCTCTCTGATAACGAGGGGCCCTGAACACACCCTGCCCCATTTGGCTCTTGTAGTAGTTCACATAGGTGTCTGCAGAAGGGGGAACGAATTTAACCCTCATGGCAGAAATGTAACTTGATTAAACTTTACCGAATTTAAAATGCAGAGGTTCTCCTGTATTGGTACGAAGGAATATTCTCACACTCTTGAAACTGTTTCTTGCCATGGGGTAGTAATCAGGTTGTTGATACACTGCAACGATGGCTTCGTTATTACTGGTTCTGACGGCAGGATTCACAACATGCAACAGTTCACCATGAGTATCACCTAACAACTGAGATGCAATAAGGCCTGAATACAAATAAATACCGTACATTCCTCTGTTCATATCGATGGGGTAGTCACCCATGGCTTTATTCAGCGGAACATCAAATTTAGTGATTCCTAGCATGTCTCCTAATCTGGGGTTCGAAAGAGGAAATTTATTTCCTCTTTCGAACCCCAGATTAGGAATTTAGATTTCGAATTAAAATTTTATAGGACGTCTTTTTTTGCTTTGGCCCTTTCAGCTAAGGTCTATTAGAAATTTAATGAAATGTAGGTTGTCTGTATCCATCAACACGGTGTGATCGGCCTGTTGCTTGAAACGGAAAGCTTTTCTCAACTTGTAGGGTATGATCTGGTTCATTGCATCGAACAATGATTCCGCAGTTTCGTATCGTCCGTGGGGTACCTATCGTTCTTGGAAACTACCCGACGGAATCACGTAGAAATAACATTCGCCATCTATATCGAATGTTGCAGTATTGCACAGTTTGGTAGCAAATCGCTGGTGGAAGTGTTTGTCAACTTCTCCCTCGCCGACACAGAGAAGCCTGCCAAAATTCGTTTTAGGGAACATCAAAACATATCCCTCACTTGGGTTGAACACCCAGTAAACCACTGTTATAGGACACTATTATTTCTTTGGGGAGCTGAGTGGAGAGACAACAGTTCCATACGAGTTATTTTGCCTGGTTTAAGCTTGATTTTCCAGTATTCTTCAAAGGGAGCAAGAGCAAAATATTAAAACGTGTCATTAGAACCATCCACATTGTACCAGCTCACGGGTAAGTGAACTTCTGCTAATCCCAATTTCCATTTTCCACTTAGTCTTAGGGTTGTGCTAGATGAACCGTGAAATCACTCTGCGAATTGTTGGGTAAATATTCTGACTAGCTGTGCAGGGCAGGGTCAGGTAGAAACTATCCATTCTTTAGGAATCCATAAAGGTTTGGGATAACCGCCAAATTTGACCAATACTTTTTGACCTTTTCTCTCGATTATTTTCTCAACAGTGTAAAGTTCGGGTTCGGTCACTTTTTGAAGTTCCGATTTATAGAATGTGCCCTTCAACACTGCTCCCTCGGAATCCCGTATGACGTATTCAGGGGGCTGACGTTGTAACACCTTGTCGACTCTAAAAATTTCTTTGGTCCACAAATGCGTACCTGCCTTCTTGAAGGGTATGTTTAGACTGGCTAGATAAACCGTGTCACCCACTTTAAATGCCGGTTTTTCTTTTACTTTGGTTGGATTGCTGTAGAGAACCCACACAACGTCTTCATTGTGTAAGGTCACGTCCTTGGGAGCCATATCATGTGCACTATGAACTGTGGTATTGTATCCTCATACAACACGTTGCAGCACATCGAAATACCGGTAGGTGTTATTGCGTGTATAATATCTCCCCAGTCTCTCACGTAGAGTATGATTCCATCTCTCCACCAAAGCTGCTTTTTTGTCACAGTAGGTGACGAAGAACCGAATGCCTTTCTTTTTCAGGAATTTCTGGAATACTCTGTTGGTAAATTCGGTACCTTGATCCGTATTTAAATTCATGGGAGATCGTCCCTTGGAAAGGATTTTTTTGAAAGCCGACACCATTTATTTCCCTGTTTTTGCCTTCATAAGCACTGCCCACCAATACCTTGAGAACACATCAATGACCGTTAATATGTAGCGATAACTGTCATTGAAGCGAATTAGATTTTTCACAACTACGAGATCGACTTGCCATTGTTCGTCTAACCCTGTGATGTAAACTTTATTATGGGGAAATTTCTGTGAACAGGTCTCTGTAGCGTGTAGGCAGGTTGCTTTTCTTACCATTCTCGGACGAGTTTCAGTGGCAGTCCTGTATTCTGAGCTACATTTTTTACACTAACGAATCCTCCTCTTTCAGGGTCGAAATAATGGGACTCCAAAGTTTTGTTTTCTGCTGCACCCAGACGTCGTATCCCACCAGGTTTTGCCATTGGTGTAACGAAAGTGTGACACCTGTAAGTGTAGGGATGTCTCCTATAAACTGTCTGATGTCCACTGCTAAGTTGCACACACGAATTTTGTATTCACTGCCTAAGGCTTTTGACTCCCCACACTGAATATTTTTACTAAGGGCTATAAGTTCTAATACAAATACTACTATCGTTAACACTGTTATGATTACACTTCCAACACTAGCTAGCACCTTCTTTCTCCTATCCATACCAAGACAAAAATGACATAGGATGAAAAGACAAACACATTATATGGGTTACAAATATTTATTTAATTTATACATTTCGTTTCTTGCATCGTCGACAATAGCATTATATTTCAGAGTACACACAAATCCAGAATCTACATAATTCAACAGACCTCGTTTCAACGCCGTATCCACAAACACCTGTGCCAAGACGTTAATGTCCAAGTCACCAGACCATCCTACGATGATCAGTATTTTTTCTTCAGGTTGAAGTCCATCTAACGGAATCAGACCTGTTAGTTCTTGTTGGAAAATGTCCACCAACAGCTGATAAACACACTCGGGTCCCTCGAAAACAGGACCCAGCAGGAAGGGTAGAACTGATTCTGAATGTTCTATAATAGCAGTACAGAGATCTTTCAGAGTTCCACACACGTTATGCACGATATGCATCACTTTGTCTACGTGGATAGCCAGCGTGAACCACTGCAACCCATTCAGAGTTATACTGCGACTCACAACACGGAATTGTAGAGTTCTTTGGTCAGGTGATTCTTTGATGAAGTCAACACAGCGTTCACCACCTACATTGCGATACATGTAGGCACGTAAACCAGGCATCACGTGCCACGTCTGTTGATCGGGACCGATTTTCACTTGGTCCTCTATATGGGGCACCGTGGCAAACAAAGCCTCCCATTCAGGTATGGAGAGGGTAACCCCCACAGGTGAACCCCACATGAGTTCACCATTTTAATATTTCTTGTAGCGACGTACGTGCACAGAAAACTTATTTTTGAACAGCGAAGGCATGACGTAAACATCTTCACTGAGACACCACACATCTGGATTGCTAGCCTGCATCATGAACAATGACGCACTCGACGGTTGCTCCCTATTTAATGTAGGAAAGCAGCGCCACCTAAGACAACCAATCAGGACCCGTAGTTTTATCAGGAAATATAATAAGCCAATAGGAGATGATGGGGCAAATGGACTTTGTAATTATTTATGAGGATTGCATCACCCTTTCTGCGAGGGGCTGTCACCGAAAGTTTTGTAATTATTTATGAGGATTGCATCAACCATTATGAGCATTGCCATCCAAAGTTTAGTTGGACTTGGAAATTTTCAGATGAACGTGGATACCAGGGGAGTTTGTGATTGGGGGAGTTTTAATAGAGGGAACTTTTGATAAGGGTTTTTTCTAATGAGGGGGAGTCAAAAATTGGAAAAATTACGACTAAAATAAAGGGTTTTTCTAAAAATAGTACTCATCATAGTCACCAGATGACGCCAGGGGGTTAAAAGAGGGGAGTTTTTAATGGGGGGAGTCAAAAATCGGGAAATTATAGCTAAAATAGGGTTTTTTCTAAAAAATAGTACTCATCATAGTCACTAGATGGCGCCACGGTTAAAATGGGGAAGTTTTTTAATAAAGAGGATGATTTTTAAAAAAAAAAGGGTTTTTTTTTAATAAAGGGGAGATTAATTGATTTTAATTAATTTTTAATTAATTATTAATTAATTATTTATATTAATAATGAACGTGGTCGGAAGTGGGCGTGGTCGGTGACATCATAGGGGGAAGCACTAGGGGAATCCGTGGGTTGGGTTGAAACTACTGGGGTACGTCAGTTACATACACATTTCCAGGGGACTACGTGAAGCATAAAAGTTTGAGAACCACTGCATTAAGCTGAATGCTTTGCCATGAAGTGATAAAACAAAAGTGACCACAGCTGTTGAATGTAAGGGAAAGAAGACAAAAGACATTGCCAAAGAATTCGGAATTCCTAGCAGTTCTCTGTCTATATTTTAAAGATATGATATTGCTAGATTGCGATAAATGAAAGAGAAAAAGAATGAGACATGCAGAATTTTCTGATGTTGACCAGTAAATTTTGTCAAAATAGTTTACTTAATGTAGCAGCAAAAACATTCCTGTTGGTGGAAGTATCTATTGAGGTTCTTTAATTAGTTCATAAATTGCTTATATGCATTTTTAGCAAAGATTCGATAACTCGATTAGTACCTTGAAATGACTCAATAGTTCAACACATCAGGCACTGGCAACGCAACAGTCACAGTTTTTGACATTGTTATATATCTCAATATCTTTTAATGCATATTTTCAATTATGCTGCATTATATATAGTGCAGTATAATAAAGTAAATATTCAGTGATATTTTTATTGTTCATTTTTGATTTTTTTCTTTAATAAATCCTTATGTTTGAAATATTTTGTGCCATTTTTTTTCTTAAGTTTTATAAGACGTCTTTTTTGCTTTGGCCCTTTCAGCTAAGGTCTATTGGAATTATAAACAGATGTATTGGTTTGTTGGGAGATGCAAATAATGGTGGGTGAGTGGAATCATCAGCATGAACTATCACTGATGTGAAAGCGATGGAGGTCGTCACGTGCTTTATCAGATGAAGCATTAATGTTCTGAGTGTTGTGCCAGCCGCAACTCCTTCGCTGAACGGATAAGGGTTAAAGCGGCCTGCAAAAGGGAAAGGGTTGGACAGAGCCAGAATCTCATAAGTTCAAGGGAAGAAGGATAACGCAGTGAGAAGATATCAAATATCTCGTTTTGCACAAATCGGATGATTCACTCGATTGGTTTTATCTCAGTTTTTGAAGAAACAAAGTACTAAACACGATTATTGCATACAAGGAAAAGTTGCATAATCAGATAAGTTGTACTGAATTTAGAGATAGGAAGATAGCACCTTAGTTAATTCGGTTATGTGGTGTTTTATCTATATATATCAGAGCCCTCCATGTAGGTATAATAGTATTATTATTTATTATTATCTCTAGCTCAGAGAAAGTTTACGAAGTCAGAGCGTTCAGAAAAGTGTACTGAATAATTACTATTACTTCGGAATCGAAATGGATTAAATTGATAAATCTTAATCAAATGTTTAGTGATTTTATTAACTTTCGTAGGTGATAGTGATTGTTTTGACAAAATATACGGCATATTCAGAGTTGAATTATTTCTCCAACCACAAGCATCGCAAATGAAACCCCGTGTGCCATTTGGGAAACAGTTAATGTTGTGTGTCCCTCAAAAAGAATTTAACAACAGCAATTGAAATATTGTTTTAACGAAGAGTTAAGGACACCATAGAGATGCCATCGAAAGGTTTTGTGCTCATACTCACCTGGAGAAAATTTCAATTTTTTTTCTTTAAATTCTTCGCATTGATTTTACGTGTCCCGCGAGATTGATATAGTAGACATGTACACATGTTTACCCTCCTCATTAAGTTGCCTGAAGACTTCCGAAAAATCGTGATGAAACTTTTTTTCAAGACAATTTTAAAGGCTGCACTAAAAAGATGGGAATAAGTGTAGTGATGCTATAGCAGACTGTTGATGACACAGATTATTAATATTAGCAAACATCGGCTATAGTAATGCTTCGATTTTTTTTTACTTTATTTGGTTTACCCTGTGATTGAAATTCATATAATTTAAAACTGCATTTGATTTGTTAGATACTTTGAAGTGGACATTTAAAAACGAAACTTTCATTTCGGAATGACTTTGTGAACTTAGAAAAAAAAACTCAGATATGATAACGATGTTTGTGTTGCCATTCACAGAGAAGACTGTCTGGAATCTTCTCTGATGCTTTCATTACCGACTTCCTCGCAAGTGAGGTGCCAGAGGAGAAATCTAACTTTCAGAATGTCTTTTAGAAGTTAGAAAACATGTTATTAGTTTAACAGGAAAAAGAGAAATCGTATTATTAAAATCGGGAAACTACACTTTCGTGCAAAGTAAATTTTTCAAAGAGAAGAAAAATTCTTTGGAAAACAGGAAAACTGGCACTCTTTAATATATCGGATGTCAAACCTTCGGTCTCACTTTGCCACCTTATCGCAGCTGACATTTTAAGAGTGATTTGTGATTTTTATGAATCGGTCGTTCTAAATTCTAAATTTTTATGAATCAGTCGTTCCTTGTTTGATATCGTCTTATAAGAGATCCGTGCCTTAATATACTTTATAATGCCAGTATCCTTTTTTAAGAAAGTTATTTTCTTTAAAACTTTTTCATTCGACATTAAGAGCAATATCCAATGTTGCAGCAACGTATATAAATAGAATTCTACATTGATGGCCTAGTCTTCCAGTATTTATGGTAACTATCAAAGCCTTTCTCTAAACAAGAGAAAGTTTACGAAGTCAGAGTTTTCAAATAAAGAATTCTTTAGCAAGTATATCTACAGACTATGTAAGAATCTGAAGGTCTAATGAGAAAAATTACCAAGAAGAGGCAGAGCTAAGCAGAATTAAATTATCGAAAAGAAGATTGGGAACAATTTCATTCTCACGTTGCGTTAACCGGGACCGTTTTGAGGTATTCCTCTTTTCAAGAACTTGCTGTTGGCTTTTATAAATGAGGATGGGAATTCGAAAAGCGATGTAAAATCCCCACCGATTCCAAAGTTTCACAAAGTAAATAAATAACAGAAAACTACATCAACGGTTTCAGAATCCATTGCCTTCTTTCTTCCCAGGTCTCATTTTCCTTCCGTGTGCAGTTGACGCGAAGATTCGATTGACTGCTGGAAAGTTCGTCAGACTGTGATGATGCGACTTCTTCGAAGGAAGACAGTAACTCCAGATCCGGGGATTTCCCGTTATACTTCGGGTTCCCGAAGCAGAAGCTGAGTCCACGTGCTACACGTGGCAATGGAGAAGTCGTGTTATTGGTCACGGTCCACGGATTCAGGTGACGTAGCAAGCCTCAAGTTCTTCGCCTCGTGCAGCCAGCAGCGCGCTCAACTTTTCCGGAGTTATGTGTTGTGAAATGGGGCATGTGCGTCGGAGTGGGGCGGTGCCGACGCGATGATGAAGCTCAGAGCCAAAGGATGCGGCGATGGGGGCTCCAGGAAGAGCTTTATTACAGCCATGTATCCTCCTCGGACTATCAAGTTTGCGTCATTGACGAGCCTCTCCACGTGAAGTACTAACGAGATAGGATGAGAGTTCATTCGACTTCTTTAGTGTTCTTAAATGCGACATCTTCCAGTTTGATAGCATAAGCCTTTCCTGACTGAGCAGTGTCGAAATTGATTGCGTCGTATTGCGAAATAAATATTTCTTTTGTGGGGCAAATTACGAACTTTGTTATCGAATTTTGGTATCGAGTTAATTCCCGTAGCCTAGAAATTTTAATTCTTTTCTGCTTAGGTTTTTTATTACAGACCAATAACCCATTTACCAATTATAAGAAAAATTAGAAATTTAAATTATGACTAGTTTGAAGCCTACACTAGCCCTAAGTATGTCGTCGTTTGTTATTTTGAGCCCGAAGTCCGAATTCGCTTCTAATTGCTCTTTTTTGAATTGCAAGGATGATCATCCAGTGTGCAAACCCCAATACACTACAGGAAACATTTGCCAAAACTCATGCCTGCCCTGAAAATTATTCAGAAGCGATTATAATAATGCAAATTTAAATTAATTCATAATTGAAAGCGCTTGATTTACACCCCAAACGAAAATATTAATTCTTCGCTTCCAGATAGGAATAGTTAAATGGGAATATCAAGGAATCATGAAGGCTGATTTTGCAAGAAATAGACATATAAAACAACGAATACAGGAATAGAATGGAACAAACGTTTACGCACACCAGAAATATTTAGAACATGTAAAAATATGCATATGAAAGATGTCATGATATGCGTATATCGTTTCGAATTGTTTCAATAATTCAAATTATACGTTATGGAATATCGAATTATCTTACTATTCTCATCCATATTCAAGTACAGTGGACCTTCGTTATAGCGCTGCTCGCTATACCGCGCACTCGGTTATAGCGCGGGCAATGTTCGCGATAAGTTCAAACATGTTTATACAGGTCCGTGCGGCGTTAGTGAGTATCGCATTTTATTGTTACTGCGTATTGAGTAATTGTGTATGTATTGAGTTCCTGCATGTATTTTGAATAGTGTTGAATTATTGTATGCATGATGAGTAAAAGAAAAGCTTACAGTGTGAAATTTATTGTGTCGCCACCGCGGCGCTCGGTATAACGCGGTTCACCTTATAACGCGGGTGTTGTTTCCCGCCCGACATGCGCGTTATATCGGGGGTCCACTGTATTATAGAAATTAATGTTTTCATTGCAACGTTCATTAACATATTACACAACATAATCTGTGTTTTGTGTCATTTCCAGCTTTAGCTACACTAACAAATAATTAAAAGATTTTAGTTAAATATAGATTGCGAAAATATTTTTACAATTTTGAAAACATTAGAACGACATAGATAGAAAAATTAGCTAGGTAATTTTCAGAATGGATAAAAAGTGACACGATATTCTTGGGAAAAGAACCCAAAAGGAAGTATATTCTTGGAATTTAAATTTAGATACACAGATGTGCAGATCGAATAAGTAATGAGGTAAATGCAAATAGTTCAAGTGAAAGCAGACTAGATCAATTTGAAAACAGAATGAGGAGAAACAGTCTCTCAAAGGTTGATTCGAGTTGGGTTGTTTTACCTCTGAGCGGCACTTTTTTGCACACCATGGGCTAAATGGCCAGGTCACATGGACCCCGAAGGCTCAGAAAAAGTTGGGGGAGGGGACCCACTGGAACAGCTGTTGGGAGACAGATGGTAGCCTCCCGTCAAGGCCATCCAGCATGTTCTTTAACGTGCACAGGGTATGGCTCTCCCGCACACGGGGCCACGGCTTAACGCCCCATCCGACGGACGGCGGCCTTTCCAAGCCCATCGGTGTCCCCTACTGACGGTGGGCAGGGCGGAGAATTTTGCGGAGATAAATCTCAACGCTGACCCAGCTGGGACTCGAACCTGGGAACTACAGATTACGAGCCTGGCGGGCTACCGACTGAGCACTCCCGCCCCGGTTGATTCGACTGAAAATGACAGTTAGATTTGAAACAGAACGAAAATTTTAATGAAACAACTCTTTACTGGAAAACTAAAATGAGGAAACATAAAAATCGAAAGAAATCTTGGAGTATGAAGAACTAATCGAAGCAAAATAACAATTCTAGAGTTCCATCGTTTTCAGAATAAATGAAAAAATGAATAAAAATTGTGGATATGAGCTTCAGGATCTCAATTTACAAAATAAGAATGGCCTTGTTAAAATTACAAATTATTAGAGAAAAAAAGATAACAAATTTTTTCTCCAGTTTAATCAGCTAAAATATGGGAGTCTAAGAGTTAAGATATGGCTCCGTGTTATGTTAATGGTAATATAACTCTGAAACTGAAAATTAGCTCTGCATGAGAAAATGTCACAGGAGATAGAGATCTCAATCAAAATCAATTTAAACCATGTTTCTTAAATATTTAGGGAATTATTTTGTTTTAAGAGATAAATAAAAATTCTTTCTGAATTGGATATGTATGATTTACTTTTTTGTAGATTTTAAATATTATGATTTACTTTTTTTCAATCCTCCAGCAGTTTTAATTTACATCGTTAGAGAGCCAATATTTTTGGAAAAAATAAAATTTTAAATCAATGTTTCAAACGATCCATTTATACCACAGAATTGGAATTTTGGTAGTCAAGTACTTTACACTGGCGACAAAAACCCCGTACTCTCAAATTGTGGAAAAACCAAACATTTTTGTTTAAAGAATTAAATGGAAAATTATTTTTGCATTGCACACATAAGAATAATAATAAAATATTTCTATTTACATTTTGCCAATCACCCATTAATTCCAATTTCCACTATTAGATAAAAACTTGCTTCGCTTTGAATGTAATCATCCCACATTTGCCCGAAACGAATGTTATTCTTCTAGTTCAGGATAGAGGTCCTGTATAGTTAGAGGTTGGCCATCTCGGTGATTCACTGCCATTGGTTGATTGAGTCACGTGGTTTATGGATGCCATGTTTTGTCGTACCGTGAGATGAAAACTTATGAGTTAGTGTAATGTACCAAGTTAAAACTTCTCATTTGTATTCCAAAAAAGTAGTAGAAATCGTTTTTACACATTTCTACTACTTTTTTTGTGTATAAAAGCTGCCATATTTTATGAATGTCGCACTGAGTTGCATTTGGGTGTAAAAATTTCACTCAAAGAAATAAATTAATGAATATTTTTTTCCGAGAAACTCCATCAGAAGACGGCAATCGGCTGGAAAAGTGAAACGAGCTAACTGAAAACCAACAAATAATTTCTTTTTAAGGTTCGTTTGAAAAACGAGCTAATGTTTTTACTTGTCGTCTGCCTATGCCAGTATTTGTTCGTCTGTCTGTCCGTCTCTCTGTTGTCTGTCCATCTGTCTTTCTACCTTTCTGTCCGTCTATAGAAAAAGTTCACTTTTATCATTTTTATTACTTTTAAAGCTAAATGAAAAATTCTTTTTGGGTTGGGTAGGTGTCGAACAAATATTGCGATTCGCAATTTTGAAAATTTTCAATAACTTTAATAGCGCCTTCTAGCGGTGCGAAAAGACGAAAAATGCTAAAATTTTATACGAATATTGCACCCAAACTATTTACACTGGAAATCTGAAATTTTGGTAGTAGAGTATTGGGGTCAGAAGGTTTACAATGGCAACAAGTCTCTGACGTCTTAGCCAAAAAGGGGGGAGGGGTGCGAAAATGAAACTTTTTCTTAGAGAGATAAGCGAAACTATTTTTTTTTTTGTTTTACAAGCACTAACGAACTATTAATAATTTTTTAATAATATTTGATAATCTCAGTGTTATCTGTAGAAGTTTAAACGTCTATAAATCAGTAAATGTTTTTGTGGAAAACATTTCGCCGATACACGGGATTTGAACCCGCATCTCTTCAGAAACATGCCAGAGTATTCTAACCTGTTGAATTAATCCATCTGTCTTTTTTCCACTAATAATGACTATCACTCTTCCCGTGAAATTTGGGCGCCTCCATATGACATCTATGATCTCGGGTGGCAACTATTTCTTTTTTAGTGTTCTGAGTAAGATTTATATAAATAATGAAGTCACATCACGCTATTTAGCGTTATTAATGATTTAAACAATATTTGATAATCTCGGCGTTACCTGTAGACGTTTAAACGTCTGTAAATCAATAAATGTTTTTTTTTTTGTGAAAACAGCCGGCGTTAGTTCAACAAGTTAGAATACTCTGTCATGTTTCTAGAGAGATGGGATTCGAATCCTGTACGTAGGCAAAATTTTTCTCCACGAAATTATTATTTACATTTTTCGAATACCCATCAATTGGAATTTCCAGTGTTCGAGAGTGCAAAAGACGGTAAATAAAAACTTGAAAGGCGACCTCTAGTGGCGTAAAAAAGCTGGAAAATACCAATTTTTTAAATAAATATTGAAAACGATCTGTGTTTGCTAGAAACCTAAATTTTAGGTCACAGAGTGTAATGATCAAGTGTTTTACCCTAATAGTAAGAATTTGTCCGGTTGGTAAAATGCAACTTTTCTGCTTTAAGAGATAAACGAAAAACTTTTTTTGCACATTACAGGTACTAATAAAATATTAATAGTTTTTTTTCTCACTTATACAGTAGTTCAAATTTCCACTGTCAGAGGGTACTGAAAGTGTAAAATAACTAGAACGCATATCGCCTCTTTCGCATATGGGATTCTCATTCGCAAAGAGAATTAAGTACTTCCTTTGCCTACTTCTTCACTCCTTAAAAGTTTTAATTATGGATGTTCGTGTTGTTTTTCTGCTGAGGTCCCGCCATCCCCATGCACTTTCTACAGTAGCGTATAAACTGACAGTCACATGTCAGACCTCTACAAGCAGCTGCTTGAGGGTTTATTTATTTTTTAATGTATGATGAGGGAAATGCACATAGTAGTATTTTATTAGTAATTATAAAACTTAAAAAGCATTTGTCTTTTAGTTCTTAAACATAAAAAGTGTCTTTTCTCTCGCTCCTCTGAAAATAGTGGGCAGATAATTGATGTCAGTGGGATTTCTACCATAACAGAACTCTACACGCCGAAATTTCTACAATAAACATGATCTCTGATGATATAAATTAAAATTACCTTTGAAAATGCGAATTACATTTCATTTGTAACCAACTAAAAAAGAGATTTCCAATTATCTCTTAAAAAAAACCGTTCCGTTTCTTACCTTACCTTGGGTTTAGGGTCAACTCATTGTTGTCAATGGAATTTTCAAGACTATCACATTCCACGACCAAAATTTCTAGCATAACTACATCGTTTGAAATATTTATTTTAAATTTTTCGTATTTTTTCGATTTTTTTCCCACCGTTAGATGGCGCAATTATAGCTTTTGGGAAATTCGCAACAAATTGTAATATTTCATCAATACCTGTCCAACCCAAAAAGAATTTTTAATTTATCTCTAAAAACATACACTTTTCTGTTAAAACATAAAAAAAAAAGTTGCATCCACCTCCCCCCTGCCTGGGTCTAAAGGGTCAAGTGTTTGTTGCCAATGGTAACTTCGCAACCTTCATATTTCAACACCAAATTTTTAAACTTCTAACATAACTACATCGTTTCTAATATTCGTTTGATATTTTGTAATTTTGAAAATTTTCCACCGTTAGAGGGTGCAGTTATAAGTTTTGGGAGATTCGAAAAATGTAAATCGTAATATATCATTAATTCCTATCTAACAGAAAAAAATTTTTTTATTTATCTGTATAAACAAAAAAAGTTCGATGTCTACAGACGTACAGACAAAAGTGAAATTATATCTTTATTTTTTAAATGCCCTAAAATTTACTTTTCCTTTTTTAGCCGTTTTCTAAAGTGTTTCCAATCATGAACACTGAAATCTGTATCAAATATCACCGTACCCTTTTCCGGAATCCATAAGTACCGTGCAATACCATTCAGCTATTGCACAATAAACAATCCGAGCGACGACAAAACATGGCGTCCAATTTTGAGATGGCGAACCTCTACCTATATAGGGCCTCTAGTTCAGGATTCAGGAGGAATTCTACTGGTTGAATACATGCTCCCTGGAGATTCTGCTGTTCTACGACATTTTAAAAAAACATAAAACTTTCCACCTAATTTTTTTTTTATTTTTTTTTAAAGGAAAGTTTTATAAAAACATAAAACTTTCCCCTTAATTTATTTTTTTAGAAATTAGTCATCTGGCAACCTTCGTGTCACGTGACACGAAGGTTGCCAGATGACTAATTTCTAAAAAAATAAATGCCAGATATTTTTTCTGAATTTTGCAATCAACCATAGTGTTCGGATACTTTTTTGAGCGACTGTACCACTCAGGGTACTTTTGAGTAGCCTGAGTATGAAATGTAATTCGCATTTTCAAAGGTAATTTTAATTTATATCATCAGAGATCACGTTTATGATAGAAATTTCGGCGTGTAGAGTTCTGTTATGGTAGAAATCCCACTGATATCAATTATCTGCCCACTATTTTCAGAGGAGCGAGAGAAAAGATACTTTTTATGTGTGCATGTTTTTTATGTGTTAAAGTGTGCAAGGAGTTTTTTAACCCTTTCAGGACCATAACGTTTCCAAGAGTAAATATTGGTATGTAACTGTTTATTTTAGTTTGTTTAGACGTAAATAAATAAAAATCATAAGAAAAATACATAACAATGTGTAGTTTTTTTGGGAATTTTATGGGAAATATTTTTCCCAATGGACTATAAAGGTAACACAAATTATAGTTAGGCTTACTATGCAATGTCTTTTATTTATTGGTTTATTAGAACAAAATGTTAACTAAAATAATACAAAATTATGAAATAAAATTACTACACAAAATGATGTGCTAATTATGATATTCTGCGAAGCAATTTCTTTTGGTAGTGAGGCAAAGATGGACATTGCACATAGTACATATATTATGCGTCCTGACAGTTCTGTTTTTGTTTTCTAAACGTTCCCGTTTACGTAATTGCGTTCGGCATACGTTCTATTTTGACATTCTGTATAAAAAATGCAGATAAGGTTATAATTAAATACGACAATCACCAATTTTAAAATGGGAAAATGTTTCCCTTAGTCGTGAAAGGGTTAAATTACTGAGCTCAGCTTAAAAGGAGCATTGCTCATAAATGAAATGCGGCGAATTAAATTGCAAAGCCAGACACAGTGAGGACTGGCTTCGAGAGTAGATAGAGATCAGTCGAGTCTTTGAGAGCGTTGTTGTGTGTCCTCAAAACTTTCGATTTTTGTCGCCTTCCCAGTGATTGTAAACATGATTTTCGTAATTTATAGAAGATTCTTGGATCTTCCACTGTCGGGCCCTGGATGGAACTCTTTCCTTGATAAGTGGATTCTTCTGTCTATTTCTTGCAAGGAACTGAAGAATTGTGATCTGAAGTTTGAACATAAGATTTTCGTGATTTCGAACTGCAATGAATTTCAGGCCTGGGTAAGTCAGTTTCGTCAATAGATTCCTTAAGAAAAACTCGACTAGTAATCCCAGTTTCTCAGAATTTATTTTAAATTGTAATAGTATAATAACGGCATCATTGGTTTGACTTTTGTTTCCTTTTCCAATCGTTTAATTGAACTCTCGAGCTTCTGAAATTTTTCTTTCTTTTCGAGCATCTTTCCTACTTTGTTTCTCCGCCTCCTCCCTCTCTAAATTTTATTTTGGAATCTTTTTGCTTTGGTCAGAAATGTCGTCCCAGACTTTTTAGAAAACTTGAAAGGACCTTTATTAATATTTATTGTTCAACGCCATCTTGATTTTTTTTTATTCATCTCCTTCAGATGTATCACAGATTTGATTGGCCTTTCTTTCGGAAAAAAAAGACTGATAGAACATTCAGTTGTTCACCTTTCTTGGGATTTAGAGAACTGAAGAAAATTGTTCTGATTATAATGTGCTTGATGTTCGTAAGTAAGTCATTTAAAAATGACCACCCTAAGAAAGAGAAGAAAGCAGCGCCTGACAATAAATTTTCATGAGATCAGAAAAGCTATGGAACATGTTTGCAGAATAATTATATATTTTTTTCAGACACTTGAGAGAAATTACCTTAAGATTTCTTTTTTCTAGTTTTTGATATTTTTTTTCAAAAGGGGGAAAGATATTTCCCTACACAAAGGACGGAGATAACCTAGAAGCTGCGGCAAACTTGTCCTGGTTTGCCATACAACATTCACAAGAACATGCCAGCTGGCCTTAGTAGTAAGGTACACTAACCATTACACCACTTAGAGCTAACCTATCCGGTGACCCATTTACAGCATAATTAAAAAATACTTACTGAGAACATTAATCTTATCGACTTAGAAAAAAATAGCAGAGACAAAAAAGGTACAATATTTTTTGTACCTTTTTTTATCTCTGATAAAAGCATGTGTCAAAAGAAATATGTCCCCTCCATAATCCTACCAGACCTTTAGGTATTTATCCTTTTTTGATATTTATCCTTCAGGCCGTTTACATAAAATCCGTCCGTCGTCTTTATCAGTCGTTTTTAATCTTTTTTGTTTTCTTTTTTTTTCATGGTACGCTCAGAAATTATAACTCTGGGAATTTGACAATAGAATAATTATATATGATCTAAAGTTATGGAATATTTAATTTTTGAACGTAGGAAAAAATTAAAAATCTACTTGATTTAATTGACTTTATGTTTCATAATTTTTTATATTATTTTTGTAATATATTTCACAGCCAATAATAAATCGAAAAGGAATGGAACATATGATAAATGCATTATTACATACGAAAAAAAAACATGGATTAGATGACGTAAAGAAGGTCAGAAACCGTCACGGAGCTAGGTTTTAAAAGGACCTGGGTTCGAGACCCTGTTAAAAAAGATGCTTCTTTCTATTATGGTCTCGTCTTCCTCACAGATATTTCCTGTGGCTTACTAAATTGGCAGTTCCTATCATTCCTCAAGTAGCTATTTGAAGGCAATTTTATTTTATTTCTAAGGAAGAGGTTCAAGCATAACAACACTATTTTTGATACATAGGTTGGGCTGTTTTTCCTTTGAGCGGCACTTTTTTTTTGCCCACAGTGGACTAAATGGCCAGGTCACAAGGACCCCGAGGTTGGGGGAGACCCACTAGACAGCTGTTAGGAGACAGATGGTAACCTCCCGTCAAGACCATGTAGTGTATTCTGCAAAGGGTACACAGGGTATGGCTCTCCCATACACGGGGTCATGCTCCATCCGACGGATGGCGGCATTTTTGATACATATTGAATACATAATCCTCAAGCAGCATGAGCTACGGTAGTCCCAATACACTGTGTGATGTTGTTCTCGAAACATATCTAACCTAAGATTCAGTTGCTACATTAGGTCACAGTAATTCAGTTCTAACAAGGTACTGTTTGATGTTGTCTATCTTCCTCATCCTATGTCTCCACCTATTTCCACAGCCATTCAGCACACACACCACAGCCTATTCGCTAATCTTAGTTACGCATATTGGCAGCTGGGCCAAATCAAGTCACTTTCTCTCTCTGTACAAGATTCTGTTCAAAGATGGTTGCTGACTCTGTCCCTTAACTTCATCATTACTTACATAGTCAAATCATTAAATCCTCGTCTCGAATCAAAGGCATTAGGTTTCTTGCTATCTTGCTTACAAAGGGTCTAAGTTTCACTACCATACCAAGCTTTAGAAAGGACCAAACTCTTACAAAGCCTAATTTTAGTCTTTAGGTAAGTAATCCTATTTTTCTACACTCTTCATAAATTCGTAAAAGTCCTAACATCAATATATATTCTTCTGTTTATATATATATATTATTGCAAATTTTAAATGGATGAGCACTGAGCGTGAGTATAAATAAGTATATTTTACAATGCAAATTACAATACAATGCAAATTATTACAAAAGCATGGGTGAAATAACTTATAACCAAACTAAATACTATCGTACATAAACTAATAACCTTTTTCTACAGACCAGCTCTGTCTGCTCAACTAAATTATTGTCTCTTCGCTTTGATTGCCATGTCTCTTGAATATCTTTACTTTAGACGTAAACAATCCTTTTATGTCACTGGATTTTACACCAATAAAACTAAACAACCACCCGCACACTTACTACATAAAAATATCTCTTTTTGACTATCGTTCACTGACTAAGGCCTATTTTATGCCTCCTTTCATATAATCCACAACTTTAACATTGTAGTTCTATCATTCTTAATTTTCAGATCGGTTCTATGTTCAAATTCGTTTGTTATATAAATCTTACGCAGAAGCATAGGCGGCGTTCATGTCACGTTTTTCATAACGTCACTGCAACACGTTCATCTGTCGTAACAATATAATGTCGCACAACATTAATATCTGTTTTATAACTCTCGAGATATCTAAACTGAGAAACTTGTTCAAGGGCTTTGTTCCGTTTAAAAGAACTAAAACACAACCAGCCTGACAAACTTCCATCATTTCGGATTTCTCTCCATTTATCACCAACTCTCTCATCAACAGCTCTAATGAAAGAGTTCATCTCATCAAATATCATTTGCCAAAAGAGCCAAATCACCACATAATCTATATGAGGAAATTTTTAATTCTCTAGACCAGGATGTCCAATACGTTCGCCACTCGCCACGTGTAGCGAATAGGTCATTGCAGTATGGCGAATGCATGACTAAGAAATAAAATTAGACAAACACAAAATGCACAAACAACCACAAGTGTAGCGGATTTCTAATTTATATTGGATGCCGCTTCTATGCATCATTTAAGGCCTTAACCCTAAAAGTTAAATCTGTATTATTAATCAATAACAGAAAATGAAACGCAACCTTGTCGAACTCCAGTAGTAATGCTAAAACAAACGCTACAATCTTATCATTCACTGTCTCAGTGTAATTATAGATGTAGAACAATCATTATCGCTAAATGCTATAGTGTATTATTTGTTGTCCTAGTGCTTTCATTTACATATGCATCTTACACATACAAATTGCAAATTTTTATTAACCCCATAACAATGGCTCCAAAAGTAGATAGGGTTCGTGGTGTTCATCATCATCATCATCATCATCATCATCATCATCATCATCATCATCATCATCATCATCATCATCATCAAGCAGCCATGGGCAACGGAGGTCCAACCAGACTGTGAAATTTAGTTCTCCAAGCAAGTCCATCCTGAGCTACATCTACGGCATCTGGCAACTGATCTGACCATTGCACAACAATTCTAATAACGTCCTGTTTGACATTGTCTGCCCACCTCATCCTATGTCTCCCCTCTTTCTGAGGCCTTTAGGCACACTGTTCATAACCCTATTCGCCAATCTATAATTATCCATACGGGCAACATAGCCAAACCAACGGAGTTTCTCTCTGCACAATATTCTGTTTAAAGGAGGTTGCCAACTCCTTTGCCTAACCTCATCATTAGTTACAAAGTTAAACCAACTAATACCCAAGATACTGCGTAAGCATCTGGAATCAAAAGCATCTAGTTTCCTGTTATCTTGTTTACAAAGTGTCCAAGTTTCACTACCATAACTAACCCTAGAAAGAACCAAACTATTATACAGTCTAATTTTAGTCTTTAGGTGTATACGCCTATTTCTCCACAATCTCCATAGATTCTTAAAAGTCTCGGCAGCAATCCCTATTCGTCTGTTAATCTCATGCCGCACATCACCAGTATCAGTTACGCAGCTCCCAAGATAATTAAACTGTGACACCTGTTCAAGATTGCAACCATTCAGTTTAACTGAATCACAGCCTGCCTCACCAATTTTCATCACTTTAGTTTTCTCTCTGTTTATAACCAACCCTACTCTACTACCAGTTTCATCAACAGCTCGAATGAAAGAGTTCATCTCATCAACATCATTTGCCAAAAGGGCTAAATCATCAGCATAATCTAAATCAGAAATTTCCGTACCTCCAGCTCATTTAAAGCCAAAATCTTTCCTTTGTAGTGAATTTCCTATAACATAATCAATAACCAAACTAAAGAGAAAAGGAGACAAAATGCACCCTTGTCGAACACCAGAAGTAATGCTAAACCAATTGCTACAAGACTTACCAACTCTCAAACATGACTCAGTGTTATTCTAGAGAGTTTTCATTATGTTAACTAATACCTCTGGTATAAAATATGATTTCACAATCAACCACAAATTATGACGATCAACAGAGTCGAAAGCCTTTTTGAAATGAACAAAGCTAGCAACCAAATGTTTCTGAAACTCTAAACATTTCTCAAGAATCTGCCTAAGTGAAAATATCTGATCCACACATCTTCTACCACTTCTTAATCCACATTGCTCATCACGCAATTGATTGCCAACCAGTCTTTATCATAACAGATATTCAAAATTTCAGTCATCCAAGTGGTAATCGAAACATTCCCAGCTCTAAGCATTTCGGTAGTAATTTCATCTACCCCTGAGGATTTATGAAGTTTAAGTTCAGAAATAGCCAAACGAACTTCAGATTGTGTTATAGGGCCAACAGTAAAGCCATCAATGCATCTATCATCATTGCAAACAATGGGAGTAGAACTAACCACATTGTTTAGAAGATCACTGAAATGCTCAGCCCACCTAGCCATGACAGAATCCTCACCTTCTATAACTTTACCTTGTTTATGCTTCAATCCCTGTATACCTGTTTGTTTTCTACTACACAAAACATTAACTATCTGGTACAGCTCTCTGCTGTTGTGCTTCCTAACTGCTTCCTCAGCTTTGTCAGCCAAGCTATCAAGCAAAAAATTCTTATCAGTAGCCAATTGATACTTTACACGTTTATTAAGCTCTCTGTAATCCTTTATATTAGGACTAGTAGGGTACTGATTAAGGACATTCCTGCAGTTCCTTCTTTCAGAAATAAGCTCAAGTGCCTTATCACTCAGATAATTCTGTCTCCTCTGCTCCTTTTTATCTAAAAGAGCATTGTTAGTTTCCAAAAAAGCCTGTTTAAAATGGTCCCATTGTTCCTCAACTTCAGTAGTAAGCAAACCATGACTGTCATAATGACTAAGTAACCTATCATGGTAAGCTTTGGCTCTAACTGGGTCTTTCAGAGCTTCAGTATTAAAAGTAAATTTTTAACCCTAATTTAAACACTAACACTTTTTAAGTTTAAGTTGCAAGACACTTTTAACAAGGTAATGGTCAGATCCAATTTCAGCTCCCCTATATGCCCTGGTATTCCTAACAGAACTAGCCCATTTGCTGTTAATTAATATATAATCAATCATATTCCTATGCAGCCCATCGGGTGAAACCCATGTGTACTTATGTATGTCGCGGTGTTTATAATAAGTGTTAGTTATTCTGAATCCATTGAGTTTACTTACCTGTAGGAGACGTTGCCCATTGCCATTGCAGCTACCAATACCAAAAGGGCCTATCACCCCTCCCCAAAGGTCAGAGTCAATACCAACTTTGGCATTGAAGTCACCTAGAACAAGGGTAATAGCTCCTTTCTTGACAGAATTCAAAATATCCTGAAGTTGTCCGTAAAACCTATCCTTATCATCCTCATCGGCATCCTCAGTGGGGGCATAGCAGCAGATAACATTCAAGTCTTTAATGCTTGTCTGAAATTTTGCTGTGAGAAACCTTTCATTAATGCACTCATATTCTAGAAGAGCATCACTAGTGTGTCTGCTGCGAAGCAGACCCACGCCTTGGTGATGCTTATTGTCGTCCCTCCCTGAAAAGAGAAATTTAAGATTATTTTTAAGAATCTGACCTTTATCAGTCCATCTGGTCTCTTGCAAGCCGAGAATATCTAAATTATAATGGTGGAATTCTTGTGTGAGAACATCAAGAGAAAACGTTCTGTGCAGAGTCCTCACATTCCAACTACCTATGGAGAGAAAATGGTTAGTGGGATGTTTAAAGAAACTATGTTTATTGAGAGAGGGAATGCCGACAATATCAAACAGTCCGCTAATCGCATACGTGGAACAAAGACCTGTTCCCCCACCACTAAAGGTTGAAGCCATCTACACTTGAAGACTTCGTCCAATGTAGAATTTGACGATGCCAATAGAAACAAAGAGTTCAGGTGCCTGCGATGACCTCTGCTCAGGATTATCCACCAGCTGATAAACATATCCTGTGAATCTCTTCACTTGGGGCTGTCAACCCACAAACAAACAGAAAACACAGTGGAAGATTTTCCCTCCACAGAAGCCCACCAGCAGCAAAATCAGGATCCATAATCAAGCTCTGAGTCATAATTCCGTTCAGGTTAATATATATGGTCAGCACCAGGACCCTGTGTGGTTGACCACTCCTCAGCAGGGTAGAAAAAAAAAGAAAAGTAGCCATAGTTGTCCAGATCAGTAGGCCACACTAATCTGGCAACCCTCCCCTTCCGTTCACTTCCACAAGAGAGTATATCATTTGAAAGGTACTAACGGTCTGCACCACGAGAAGGTGGGGTCGAACATTAGGTGCTAGGCCAGGTCGGTTCTATGCATCATCACAGGGGATTGGTGCATAACTCTCCTTCCAGTGTCTACCTAGTTACCATTTACAGACAAAGAAAACCACACAAAACTGAGTGAAAAACTTGAAATAGTTAAGAAAATAAAGCGTGGTGTAAGCAATGCTGTTCTAATAGAAACAACATAGGTAAACCAACAATTTACGATATAAAGAAATGCAAAGGAGAAAATTTTAAAATTCTCTGCATCTTCAGAACCTAACAATAAAATTGCGGAAAGAAAACATTTGCATAAATCAAAAGTAGAAAACCTGCATAAATGGTTTTTGTTAACACGATCAGAAAGTATGGCAATTTCTGGACTTATTCTTATTGCTAAAGAAATATGTTTAAGGAGCAAATGAGTATTGATTCTGAATGGTTCATTTAGTGATGGATGGCTTTAGAAATTTCAAGATTCGTCATGGCATTAGGCAGTTAGATATTGCTGGAGAAAGACAATCAGCAGATACAGAGGCAGCTACAAAATGCAGTGAAACATTTGAGACAATTATTAAGGATTATGATCTCCCAGCCGATGATGCTCAGCCCACCTAGCCATCCTCTCCTTCAACAACCTTACCATGTCTATTCCTAAATCCTTGTATTATAATATGTTTGTCCCCATGCAAAAACGTTCAAACATCTTTCTAAATAAATATATATATTCCTAAGTAATAGGGTGGCTCAGTCAGTAGCGCGTCAGGCTCGTAATCTGCAGTTCCCAGGTTCGAGTCGCAGCTCGGTAAGCGTTGAGATTTATCTCCGCAAAATTCCCCGCCCTGAACACGGTCAGTAGGGGACACCGATGGGCTTGGAAAGGCCGCCGTCCGTTGGATGGGGCGTTAAGCTGTGGCTCCGTGTGCGGAAGAGCCATACTCTGTGCACGTTAACCCTTTCACGACTAAGGGAAACATTTTTCCCATTTTAAAATTGGTGATTGTCGTATTTAATTATAACCATATCTGCATTTTTTATACAGAATGTCAAAATAGAACGTATGCCGAACGCAATTACGTAAACGGGAACGTTTAGAAAACAAAAACAGAACTGTCAGGACGCATAATATATGTACTATGTGCAATGTCCATCTTTGCCTCACTACCAAAAGAAATTGCTTCGCAGAATATCATAATTAGCACATCATTTTGCATAGTAATTTTATTTCATAATTTTGTATTATTTTAGTTAACATTTTGTTCTAACAAACCAATAAATAAAAGACATTCCATAATAAGCCTAACTATAATTTGTGTTACCTTTATAGTCCATTGGGAAAAATATTTCCCATAAAATTCCAAAAAACTACACATTGTTATGTATTTTTCTTATGATTTTTATTTATTTTACGTCTAAACAAACTAAAATAAACAGTTACATACTAATATTTACTCTTAGAAAACTTATGGTCCTGAAAGGGTTAAAGAACACACTGGATGGCCTTGACGGGAGGCTACCATCTGTCTCCCAACAGCTCTTCCAGTGGGTCCCCTCCCCCAACCTTCTCTGAGCCTTCGGGGTCCTTGTGACCTGGCCATTTAGCCCATGGTGTGCAAAAAAGTGCCGCTCAGAGGTAAAACAACCTAAATAATAGGAAAGAAATCTAAATTGCTACTGATGCAATGGAGCCAAAAAAAAAAATAAATGACAGGTCTGTGATGTTACCTCTTCGTTTGTCGGTCTATTGGGACCACTTAGGACGTCCCCTCGGTTCGATCGCTATACGCGACGGGTGAAAGAGTCTTTCGGAATAAAAAACAAAGATTTTTATCACAACTGCAGGGAGTCAATACTGAGGCTCCTCCCCAATAAATTGGTTCAAACTTCAGCCTTTACTTTAAAATAACAAATATTTATTTAACCTTCCAAACATGCTTGATGGACGAGGACATATGCTCAATTACATAGATTACAACAACACCAGCTTACTATGCCTGTTCAGCTGTATTTACAGAGCCCAATGCCGCTATTACCAGTCAGCATTTCCCAGCTTTACAATTTCTCGTCTGCACGCTTTCGAAACTCGACCGGCTCTGCTCTTCTCGTTGTTGCCAACCCTTTCTCTTTCTCTCTCTGCCTGACCATCTGGGGCGTCCGCGAGCAGTGGGGTGACCTCCGTCCCCTCTGGGCACTGTTACTTCAATTAACTTTCCAGATGCCGGGACAGAGGGCCTCCCACGTAGCATAAGCCTTGTTGGTGAAATCCAAAATAATTATACAAAGCCTGAGCAAAAAAAATCTAAAAAAGGCCTCTAGCCTGACACAGGTCTATCTACATTTTGTCATGTGTGTAGTCGATTACAAATTATTAGCTTGATTTTAGGAAATATCTCATAATAAAATTATTGATTTTAAAGAAACAATTTTGAATAATTTTCAACATAACCAAAATGTTTCAAGTGATATGTTTCGTTTACTTCTTCATTCGATACAAAGTTAAAATTTATTTCCCTAGTGCAAGAGGTTGTTACGCTAAAGTGGATAAAAAAAATATTTGTAGATCCCTGCGCAGAGAGCAAAAACTTTATCCGCACCCGCTTCTGCAACATCTTATCCGCAAATCTTTATCAGTAGCAACGTACAGTCGCTCAAAAAAATATTCGAACACTATGGTTGATTACAGAATTCAGAAAAAATATCAGGCAACGATTTTTTTAGAAATTACGTAAACGAAGGTTGCCAGATCACTAATTTCTTAAAAAAATCGTTGCCAGATATTTGTTCTGAATTCTGTAATCAACCATAATGTTCGGATATTTTTTTGAGCGACTCTACATTGGCTACTTAATAACCGTTGAGGTTTTTAAATGTAAAAATATATGATAAGGTCTGATGTATGTTTGTGAGTGAAAAAAATCAGTCTAATGGTTTATTAATGGCCCATAATTAACGGAAAAAATACTCTGATAAAAAATAAGTCTCTATTTCAGAAACATGTGCTTTACTAAATATTATACAAAAATTTACCTAAATCCACTTTGGTAAAATTCTTCTCAGTAAATTTTGCTCTTTTAAATGCACTTATCCGCAATTGGTGGGAAGACATTTCTTCCTCTTACCCGATAACCCATCTATTTTTTACAATGCAAACTTTGCGATCTCCACGACTTAAATTTTCAGATTTAATTCCAGTTTTTTACGCAGTTCCCTGGTAATTTTGGAAACTTAAATTCTTCTTTGTGTGGATTGCGCTTCTTACATATAGGATACATTTTTTTTTAATTTCTCGCTTTATTCCATTGCATTTTGTTTCCTTTTTAAAGTGAATATCATCACTGAATTTTCAAACAAAAGTCTTTTCTTTATTTCTCAAATAAGTGTTTCCCCATCATGCCAGCCATCAATAAATGCAGTAATGTTTGCCCCTATTCCTGCTATTCTGATCAAATCTGCCATTCACGTTAACGTTAACTGTTTACCCGCGATTTTATACACTATCCTGGTTGTCATTAATCTTTTATCCGCCGAGAAATTTTAAATGTGGCGGATACCCGCGGATAAAACCGTGGAGGGCTTTAAATATTTGACGAACAGATCTCAGATAGTGTATACAGATATTGTGAGTTCATATTTGCCTTTCATTTATAGAGTACTACCTCAGGGATCACTCCTGGTGCCATTGGTCGTATCCCACACAAGAAGTGAATCGGTGCCTTCAGCGCAGACTGATTTCTAGAATGGTGTTAGATCCGTATTCAATCTTCAACATAAGAATACGAATGTCATATTTTTTCTGAGATTCTTCTTGATTTCCGAATTACACCTGGGCACCATATCGGGTCTGATATTTTATAATTTTCCTGAGCTATACGAACCGAATTGCCCCTAGGTGGAATTTTTCAGAGCTCTGCCATTTCTCTCCTCACTTGCTCGCATTCAGCTACATAGGCATATGGATATTAGGAACATGGTCCTAAATGATTTGCCAAATGTTTCAGAAAATAATTTTAAAATCACATCATATTTATACGCATATAATAGAACTTTCAGTCTTAAAATTCCATAACCAATTTGCAAACATAAATAAAATTAAAACTATAAAAAATCGAAGTAGTTTGAAGTAAACAAGCTAATTATGAATAATTTAAAAACAAAACCTCCTCTCTTTTACACTTGCTAATTCCTAAAACACTTAATCTAATCTCCTAAGAGCTGTTTAGTGGATCCCTTTTCTCTATCCAGATCCGATATATATGTGTCTGCTGCGAAGCAGACCCACGCCTTGGTGATGCTTACTGTCGTCCCTCCTTGAAAAGAGAAATTTTAGATTATTTTTAAGAGTCTGACCTTTATCTGTCCATCTGGTCTCTTGCAAGCCGAGAATATCTAAATTATAATGGTGGAATTCTTGTGTGAGGACATCAAGAGAAAAAGCTCTGTGCAGAGTACTCACATTCCAAACTACCTATGGAGAGAAAATGGTTAGTGGGATGTTTAAAGAAACTATGTTTATTGAGAGAGGGAATGCCGACAATATCAAACAGCCCCCTAATCGCAGACATGGGGGCAAAGACCCGTTCCCCCACCATTAAAGGCTGAAGCCATCTACACTGGAAGACTTCCTCCAATGTAGACTTTGACGATGTCAATAGAAGCAAAGAGTTCAGGTGCCTGCGATTACCTCTGCTCAGGATTATCCACCAGCTGATAAACATATCCTGTGAATCTATTCACTTGGGGCTGTCAACCCACAAACAAACAGAAAACACAGCGGAAGATTTTCCCTCCACAGAAGCCCACCAGTGCAGCAAAATCAGGATCCATAATCAAGCTCAGAGCCATATATCTGTCCAGTCCAGTGGGTTTATATGGTCAGCACCAGGACCCTGTGTGGTTGTCAGGGTCCTGGTGACTCAGCAGGGTAGAAAAAAAAGAAAAATAGCCATGTACATCTAAAGAAGAACTGTTGTCTAGTATTACTACAGAGAAAAATATGCATTTATTTTTAAAATCGCAGTTTAGATCAACAGTTACTCCTTTTTAATAAAGAAAATTAAAATATCTCATGTTTTGCAATAAATGATGAGATATTTTTGTGTTTGTTTTTTAACGGGAAGAAAAATTATCCCACCACTATCTATTCGATGATTGTTAAGGAAAGGGAACTCTGTTTCATAACAAGATTTAGGGACGACCTATCTGAACGAAATCAATAGCTAATGTTATTTATTAAACCTCTCTGATATCTGCTGCTCTCACATTATAATATAAAGTTCTAAGTGAATTGAAATTAATGAATAATAAACCATGTTTAAAACTCTTTAATTTTCATTAAATTCATATTTGATCAAACGGAATCTGTTATTTCGTACTCAATTTTGCAATTTCATGCAACACAAGTAACTTATTTCTACGTTTAGTTCCTAAACATTTAATTGAATTTTAGAATGTATATTTTTGTAGATTCATTATTCAGTAAATCAAAATTCTAAAGATGTCCCTGCTCATATTCACACCTACTTGGAGAGGTCATCTTAGTTAACTGCAACTCTCTTAACCACAAACGAAAGGACATTTCTTGATGATTCAAATCTTTGATCAATGAATTGATTATTATAAATCTTTTCACAGCATACACCGAACAGCCAAAACATTATGACCACCTGCCTAATATGATGTTGATCCTCCACGTGCCACCAAAACAGTTCCTACCCAGCGAGGCATGGACGCTACAAGATTTCTAAAGGTATCTAGTAGTATCCGATACCAACACGTTACCAGCAGATCCTTTAGCTCTTGTAAGTTATGTGGTTGAGCTGCCGCAGATAGGATATGCTGCTCCAACACAAACCACAGATGCTCGAATGGATTGATGTCTGGAAAATTTGGAGGTCAGGGCAATACCTGGAAGTCTTCCTCGTGTTCCGCGAACCATTCTAGAACAATCCGAGCAGTGTGGCATGACGCATTATCCTGCTGAAACAAGGCACTACTAGAGGGCAATACCGTTGCCATGTACCTGGTCTTCAATGATGTTTAGGTATGTGGTAGATGTCATAGTTTCCTGCACATGAATGACTGGCCCCAAGGTTTCCCAGCAAGACATTGCATTACACTTCCTCCATCAGCTTATTTCCGTCCCATGGTGCACTTGATGCCAACACTTTCCCAGGTAAACGACGCACATGTACCGACTGTCCACATGATGCAACAGGAAACGAGATTCATCAGATCAGACGACCTTCTTTCAATCATTCAAGGTCCAGTTTTGATGCTCGCATGCCCATTGTAGGCGCTTTTGACGGTGAATCGAGGTTAGCAGGGGCACTCATAGTGGCCTGCGGCTATGCAGCCCCATTTACAACAGAGTTTGATGTATTGTGTGTTGTGACACATTACTCCCGTCACCAGTATTCAAATTACTGGCGAGTTGTGGCACAATATCCATAAAGGATAGCCTTCGCTCACCTCTAGCATTGGTGAGCAGTGGTCGACCCATACCTTGCCGGCGGTTTGCGATTTTTCCCTCCTCGGATCACTTTTTGAAGGTACTAACCACGCTGACCGATCCATCCCAGAAGACTTGCCGTCTCGGAAATGCTCTGACTCAGTCGTCTGGACATTTACTATTTGACTTTTGTCAAACTCACTTAAGTCCGCTGCCTTTCCCATCTGAAGAAGAAGAAGAACACTGATTAACAGAGCTGGGTATTAAGTGTTATTTATACCATTTCATGAGCTTCACACGTGCCGTCGTTTCCCTGCAATTGCTCCGATTTGCATAAAGATGCGCTGGTTATAATGTTTTGGCTTTCGGTGTATGTAGGAAGAAACTTTGATATGTAAATTGTGCCTTAATATTCCAGTCTGAAAATGCACTGAAAATAATGATAATTTTTGCCTGCGCAAAGATTTTACATACGGAAATAAGAAACATGTAAACCTAAATGAGAATTTCTATTTTTGAAGTAAAAATTTGATAACTGATACTGCTCTAACATTATGTATGCAGTCAAAAATCACAAGGTGAATGATAAGGTGTAAACTTCAGAAGAATATAATCAGAGATTCAAGAAATTTGAAATAAAGCAATCGTATTAAACGATATTAATATTCAAGTCAAAAATAGTAACAACAGATCAATTTGAGCAAAATTTCTCAGAGATAAATTTTTGTGACTTGGTATAAACAATTTAATACTGGGCGTTAACGTAATCAGAGTACTTGAGAGGATTAATTAAGATAATATTTCTCTTCTAGAAGTTTGGTATAATCGATCATATCTGAAGCTGGCTTTTTATTGTATTGTTTACTTCCTTTCTTCCCTAAGAGACGCGAAATTTTTATTCCATTTGGCAGCAGAACAGGAAGCGAAACTTATTAATGGTGCGGGATGATCCGTAAGGAAATAAAGTGGAAAATTTATCAAAAATTACTTATTTGTCTACACGGCTCTTCGCCGAACTTCAACGTTTTTCTGACGGATGTTTCCTAAACCGAGTCCTTCCTGTCCGTCACACCACTGAAGCGCCATTTGTTCACTGGCCTTTCCTTTCCTTGAAGAGGAAAAAGCTATAATGGATGGATTAAGTTATAATGCTGCACTTCCTTGATGAGCTGTTACTCCTCACTCATTTTTCAAGCTCTGCGATTGTCTGAGGATGATACCTCGTTGCTCGTGCTGCAGAGCAACTCGTGACATCGAGAGTCGGTACGTTGGATCAGCGCGCGCCCACATCCATTCCCCATGATCGATGTCGTTGTGCTATAGAGCTCCACCGTCTCATTCATTTCTGTCTTCCTTCGCTGGTGGTTTATTTAGACGCCGACAGACGTGACGGGGCGTACAATGCACGGGCGCTGTGGGGACGGAAATCCTCAATTACGAGTCGCTGTCCCGTATAGTATCGCGACGACACCGCTCTGCGCAGAAGAGCGATCGCTTTGCCTACCGTAACTGCTGCTTTATTGTTGAGGTGGACAGAAGCGAACCCGGCTTCATTCACTCTTGAATGCAGTCCGAAGAGTTGCAACGAAAAGCACAAACGTCACTTTGCCCGCTTCGCACTCCATTCAATGCACCGCAAAGGATTAATTAATCGTTCAAGGAAAAGATGCAGGAAAGGTGGTAATCGACAAGTAAACCAACGAAATGTTTTAAAGAAAGACTTATAGATTCGTAAACAGCAGAAAGAGTTCAAAACGTCCAACCTTAATAGCAATTTTCAGTGTTTCTTTTATTTTCAAATTCTCTTCGGAATGATTTTAATTTTGCTCCTTTCAATTCCCATGTATGATGTAGATGTATGATCCATGTATATATTGTTACGACAGATGAACGCGCTGCAGTGACTTTATAAAAAAAAAACGTGACATGAACGCTCGCCTATGCTTCTGCGTGAGATTTATGTAACAAACGAATTGGAGCATAGAACCGATCTGAAAATTAAGAATGATGGAACTACAATGTTAAAATTGTGGAGATCTAAAAGGAGGTATAAATAGTCCAATCAGTGCACAATAGTCAAAAAGAAGAGATATTTTCATGTGGTGATTGCTTAGTTTTATTGGTGTAAAATCCAGTGACATAAAAGGATTGTTTACGCCTAAGGTAAAGATATTCAAGAGACATGGCAATCAAAGTGAAGAGACAATAATTTAGTCGAACAGACAGAGTTGGTCTTAACTGTTCTATAGGAAAAAGTTATTACTTTATGTATGATAGTATTTAGTTTGTTTATAAGTTATTTCATCCATACTTTTGTAATAATTTTTATTGTATTGTAATTTGTATTGTAAAATATACTTATTTATACCCACGCTCAGTGTTCATCCTTTTTAAATTTGCAACAATATGACGTATGATGTGCCCACAAAGGAACATTAATTGCAAAGCTATTTCTGATAAAGGTGTTTCTATTTTATAAGGTTAATTCTTTTTTCTAACCAGGAGTTCCTGCTCAATATTCAAAGCATCATCTACTTCTGATTAATATAAAATTGTTAGATAATTTACTTTTTGAAATTGTTTCCCATATAGGATCCCATTACAATTGATGAATGTTTATTTTTAATTTGCATTTTAATTTCATTCATTATTTTTAATTTTATTTCATGAAAAATATGAATTAATTATTGAATAATGAATTCAGAATTAATTTGGGCCTAAATAGCAATATTATCGTGCCTCAAAACCATTAAATTCACCTATGTTTAAACTGCAAGGATTAGAGAACTGAGAAGGTTGTGACTCAGGTTGTCCGTTATTTCTCGGATAACTTTTCAATCTCTAAAAAAAAATATAGCAGCTTAAAAACACCATATGGAATTGTTCGAAAGTGAGCGATTGCCAGCTTTTATGTGCAGCTCATAGAATTGTTGTCCTGGTCAGTGGCTGTCATAAGGAGGGGGCCACGTGGACCTTGGCCTCCATGTCCCGTCAGTACCTGCATGAGATTCTTAAGTTTTCCAAGAGATTCTTAAGTGTTTTATTTTTTTTAATTCCAAGAGCCAGCCAATTTCCTTTCCGGGAAGGCAAATTCCTGATGCCTTCAGTTCCCCATATGAAGGCCATATGTAGAAGCATATAAGGGATTTTTGCACTTCAGAAATGACACTTTTAAATACAAATTCCTTCATATGATGTTTTACGGGAGGGATGAAAAAATAATCCTCCCGCTTCGTATTATTTGTGACCGTGATCGATTTTTAATACATTACGTTGTACTTTTTTAAATACTTAGAGTACCATTGTTATACGGAGAGGGGGGGGGGGAAGATAACCTCCCACACAGAGAGGAATAAACGATAGCAAGTAATGGTTTTTGAACAAAAGACATATACCTAATAATACAGAAAACCACCTACCTAATATGAGTAGGTCCTCCTCTCGCCGCCAAAAGAACTCTCACCCGATGATGCATAGATTCAACGAGATGTTGGTAGATGTCGCTTGATATTTGGTAATATGACTGCAACAGAAGATTCAGCAGTTCCCGTAAATTACGTGGTTGGGGTAATGCTTGTTCGTACCCGTTTCCCCAAATCAAACCACAAATGCTGGATAGGATTCATATCCTACTAATTTTGGGGCCATGGCAATAAATGGAATCCCTTATCATGTTCTAGAAACCATTCCTGAACCTTCTTCGCAGTGTGACAGGGGGCATTGTCTTGTTCAAAGCTGCCATCTCCGCCAGGGAATACAGTCGCCATAAAGGGGTGTACTTGGTCAGTAACGATGTCCAGTAGGTGACACCTCTCAATAATTGGGGTGGGGGGGGCGGGTCCCGAAGGACTCGCACCCCATGGGGAAAACTCGTATTCCGTCTTCCGATAATACACGAGTTGCATGAGAAGCCTGGAAGTAGAAGATGAAGGTTTGCACTTGTACAGTAGCTCAAAAAGTATCCGAACACTACGGTTAATTACAAAATTCAGAAAAAATATCTGGCAACGATTTTTTTAGAAATTAGTGATCTGGCAACCTTCGTGTCACGTGACACGAAGGTTGCCAGATCACTAATTTCTAAAAAAATCGTTGCCAGATATTTTTTCTGAATTTTGTAATCAACCGTAGTGTTCGGATACTTTTTTAAGCGACAGTACCAGTAGGGACTTAGAGTATGGGTGGTGTTAAAGGGGGTGCAGAGCAGTCCAGCTAGAAAGATATGAAGATAAGTAGTAGGGTGAAAGCAGCTACGGTGTCAAAGGAGTGATTCCTGAAAGATATGAAGATAAGTAGTAGGGTGAAAGCAGCTACGGTGTCAAAGGAGTGATTCCTGAAAGATATGAAGATAAGTCGTAGGGTGAAAGCAGCTACGGTGTCAAAGGAGTGATTCCTGAAAGATATGAAGATAAGTAGTAGGGTGAAAGCAGCTACGGTGTCAAAGGAGTGATTCCTGGAGGCTGACAGACGAGCCAGTCCATGTCCCTCAGATGGGCCCTGATTCGAGCACTCCTGATGGACACTGTGACTGCCCCACCTGCTACCTTACTGATTGCTTGGGAGCTTCTTAGTTCGTTAGCAAACCCTTCCGTGATCGAGCACCGGAGGATGTAGTGCCCGACATCTGTGTCTGGAGCCCCACAACCGCAGTTACTGTGGGCAGCGATTTTAAAACGCTCCAGATACGCTGGGAAGCTCCCATGTCCCGTCAGTACCTGCATGAGATAGTGGTCCGAGGACATCTAGGATAGACCGACCCTTTGTAAGATTGTCTTCGTTTGAAGACCATTCTCGGTCGTATCCCAGAGCCTCAGCCACTCGTCCATAACTCTTTGACTTAAGATAGACTACAGGGTGTTTTTAGAAGTCTTTACAGATATCTCAGGTTGGGTGTTAGTACCTGCTAAGCGGTCCAGTTAGTCTGCCAGCTCATTCCTTTCATGACCTACATGTGCCTTGATCCAGGAGAAGTATATCCTGGGCATGTTCTGGGAACCTAGGAGTCGCTTGATCTAATTTAGAGTATGATGCCTGTTGTATACATCTTCAAGCGCTTGCAGAGCTGCCCAGCTGTCGGTATACAGCCGGATGTCGTTATTATGACTGCCGTCATTGAGGGCCCAAATCAGGGTCTCTCTGATGGCAAGCAGCTCTGCTTGGATGGCCGAGCTCCTATCTCAAAAAACCTTCCTCTTAAAATCATGCACTTTGGCTCCTTGATTGTAGACAGTGTAGGTTAAACCCACACCGTCATCACTCTTAGAACCGTCT
Source organism: Ryuthela nishihirai (assembly GCA_038380435.1). Classification (NCBI taxonomy): domain Eukaryota; kingdom Metazoa; phylum Arthropoda; class Arachnida; order Araneae; family Heptathelidae; genus Ryuthela; species Ryuthela nishihirai. The sequence continues at coordinate 13,900,380 of JAWZYU010000001.1, read as the reverse complement.
GTGCAGATTTCCTGATGGTAACTCCATAGACCATGACACACAGTCTCTTGGTGGGATGAGTATCCCACTTAGCAGTCTGAGCCTCATAGACCTCAGGGTCATACTGGACTCCGAGGAATGTTGCCTTTTCCCTAACCTGCAGGTCTCTAAATACGGTCGCTTCCTTACCAACCATTTAATGCAGAGATGGGATCCCTGTTATCACAAGGAGGACATCGGTAGATGCAGACCTATAAACCCTGGTGATTTGCAGCAAAGCTGGACTCTAGGCTGCGAACAACTTTCTGCCCATGATGGAGTGGTCTGTCGGGCTGTACTCGGCGCCCGCTCCATAGGTCAGAATCCTCTCTGTTGCCCTTAAATAAATTTATTTGCGAACCTCCCCTCGGAGTCCCCATGAGACGAGAGCCATACGTCCCAGTTTGCGCATAACCTTCATGCATTTTACCTTAAGGTTCTGCAGATGCGGGATCCAGCTCATCCTCTCATCCATAGTGATCCCCAAGTATTTTAAAGTCGTCATATGTCTGATATTCGTGCCATTAAGTTTAAAGATCGGATACCTCTTGATAAGGACACCCTTTTTAGCCACAGTAATTGATGTTGTCTTCGCACAGCTGAACCCAAGCTTGTAGCGTAGACTCCATCCTTCGAGCACCGATAGTGCTGCATTGCCGGCAATCTCCAATCTCGCTCTAGAGCAGTGTTTCCCAAGCTTTTTTGTGCCATGCCCCACTTAAGACATTCTAAAATTCTTATGTCCCCCCCCCCTATGTAAAATCAAATTGTTCGTTGAAGTAACTTAAATGATAGGTTTCAGGAAGAAGTCACTAGGGAATTGTAGAGGAAACACAGTAAGTAGCCCTCTGTAATTTGTATTGATTCTTGGCAAGGGCAATGGGCGCCCTAATTGTTCTCTTGAAGAAGGATAATGACGACTAACAATGTAATCTTCGGGTTTTCTTTTGTCCGAGCTCGCTAATCCTACGTCATACGGTTAAACTCTGAACGAGTCCATTTTCGAATTTCCACCCCCCCCCCCTCACATTCAAATTGCCCCCCTGTGGGGCGTGGGCCCCACGTTGGGAAACACGGCTCTAGAGGAGGCCGATACGAGAAGCAGCACGTCGTCTGCATAAACCTGGAGCCAGACACCCTCAGGTAGGGTCAACTCCAGAGCCGTGTGTGCAACTAAGTTCCAGAGAAACGGGCCACTGCACGAACCTTGTGGGCAGCCCGTGTCCAAGTTCCTTGAAACTACCCCATTGGCATGGGAGTAGGTGACCATTCTCTTACTGAGATAATTAGACACCAGAATGAAGATGCTCCTGGGACAAGAACAATCTTTTAGCCTACCTAGGATATCCGGCCACCAGACATTGTCAAATGTGACCATCACATCCAAGGCAATGAGAGGGGTGTGCAGCTTATTCTCCCTATTCACCTTATCAATGTCCACCACCTGTTTGATAATGGCAGTGGTGGACTGGTCTGTCCTGAACCCGAATTGCCTGTCGTTCAGGAAGTTGTTCTTACTACAGTGGTAATACATCCTATTTGTGAATAGTTTCTCAAAATCTTTCCCATCACTGGCAAGAGACATATTGGTCTGTAGAATCTTATGTCTGCCGGATCTCTACCTGCCTTGTTGAAAAGGACTAGGTCAGCCTGTTTCCAGGCCTGTGGGAAGTGTCCCACTCTCAGACAGTTGTTATGGAGCTGGGTGAACAACAGATCTTTGTGTTCATTAAACAACAGCATCACAATCTCCACTGTCAAACCATAGTGGCCAGTGGTAAAGCCCCAATGCCATAGAATTAATCACCTCTCCCACCTCCTCTTCCGTGAACGGAACAATATCTTCCGACCGGTGGAATCCTGCCTGTATGTGCTTTAGTATGTTAGTTTTTCATTCTGTGTATATGATACTGAGTTAGTATGTCTGTCTCTACTTATGAATGTTAGTGTGTTAGTATGTCTTATCTGCCTGTATATGCTTTAGTATGTTAGTTTGTCTTTCTGTACTTATGTTATTGTGTTAGTATGTTTGTCATATGTCAGTTAGTGTGTTGGTATGTATGTCTGTGTGTCTGTATGTGCTTTAGTATCTTATTTTTTCTTTCTGTGTATGTTATTGTATTAGTATGTCTGTCTCTACTTATGAATGTTAGTGTGTATGCTGTCTGTCTATCGGAATGTGCAGTAGTATGTCAGTTTCTCTTTCCGTATGTATGTTATTGTGTTAGTATGTCTGTTATATCTCTGTCTCTACTTATGTATGGTAATGTGTTAGTACGTCTGTCTGCCTGTATACGCATTAGTATGTTGGTTTTTCTTTCTGTATGTATGATATTGTGTTAGTATGTCTGCGATTAGGGGGCTGTTTGATATTGTCGGCATTCCCTCTCTCAATAACATGGTTTCTTTAAACATCCCACTAACCATTTTCTCTCCATAGGTAGGGGGCCATAAGGCGCCTGTTTGATATTGTCGGCATTCCCTCTCTCAATAAACATAGTTTCTTTAAACATCCCACTAACCATTTTCTCTCCATAGGTAGTTGGAATATGACGACTCTGCACAGAAATTTTTCTCTTGATATCCTCACACAACAATTCTACCTTTATAATTTAGATATTCTCGGCTTGCAAGAGACCAGATGGACAGATAAAGGTCAGATCCTTAAAAATTATCTAAAATTTTCTTTTCAGGGAGGAACGGCAATAAGCATCACCAAGGCGTGGGTCTGCTTCTTAGCAGACACGCTATTGATTCTCTTCTAGGATATGAGTGCATTAATGAAAGGTTTCTTACAGCAAAATTTCAGACAAGCGTTAAAGACTTGAATGTTATCTGCTGTTATGCCCCCACTTAGGATCCCGATGAGGATCAGAAGGATAGGTTTTATGAACAACTTCAGGATATTTTGAATTCTGTCAAGAAAGGAGATATTACCCTTGTTCTTGGTGACTTCAATGCCAAAGTTGGTATTGACTCTGACCTTTGGGGAGGGGTGATAGGCCCTTTTGGTATTGGTAGCTGCAATGGCAATGGGCAGCGTCTCCTGCAGGTAAGTAAACTCAATGGATTCCGAATAACTAACACATTTCAAACACCGAGACATACATAAGTACACATAAGTTTCACCCGATGGGCTGCATAAGAATATATGATTGATTATATATTAATTAACAGCAAATGGGCTAGTTCTGTTAGGAATACCAGGTCATATAGGGGAGCTGAAATTGGATCTGACCATTACCTAGTTAAAAGTGTGTTTCAACTTAAACTTAAAAAGTGTCGTGCTAGGGTTAAAAAATTTGCTTTTAATACTGAAGCTCTGAAAGATCCAGTTATAGCCAAAGCTTACCATGATACGTTACTTAGTCATTATGACAGTCATGGTATGCTTACTACTGAAGTTGAGGATCACTGGGATCATTTTAAACAGGCTTTTTTGGACACTAACAGTACTCTATTAGTAGAAAAGGAGCAGAAGAGAGAGAATTATCTGAGTGATAAAGCACCTGAGCTTATTTCGGAAAGAAAGAACTGCAGGAATGTCCTTAATCAATAACCTACTAGTTCTAATAGAAAGCATTAAAGAGACGTGTAAAAGATCAGTTAGCTTAAATTACGCATTTAATAAACGTGTAAAAGATCAGTTAGCTGCTGATAAGAAGCTTTGGCTAGATGGCTTGGCTGAAAAGCCGAGGAAGCAGTTAGACAGCACAACAGCAGAGAGCTGTACCAGATAGTTAATGTTTTGTGTGGTAGAAAACGGACAGGTATACAGGGATTGAAGGATAAAGAAGGTAAGGTTATAGAAGGTGAGGATTCTGTCATGGCTAGGTGGGCTGAGCATTTCAGTGATATTCTAAACAATGCGGTTAGTTCTATTCCCATTATTTGCAATGATGATAGATGCATTGATGGCTTTAATGTTGGCCCTATAACACAATCTGAAGTTACTTTGGCTATTTCTAAACTTAGACTTCATAAATCCCCAGGTGTAGATGAAATTACCACAGAAATGCTTAGAGCTGGAAATGTTTCTGTTACCACTTGGATGATTGAAATTTTGAATATCTTTTTATGATAAAGGCATGGTTGCTAAGGATTTTACCAGAGCTATTATTATTCCCATTTTCAAAAAAGGTAATCGCAGTTCTTGTGATAACTATAGGGGTATCAGCCTACTCTCTGTTCCAGGTAAAGTTCTTTCCATGATTGTGCTTAATAGAATTAAAAATATGGTTGACAGTCAACTGCGTGATGAGCAATGTGGATTCAGAAGTGGTAGGGGATGTGCGGATCAGATATTTTCACTTAGGCATATTCTTGAAAAATGTTTAGAGTTTCAGAAACCTTTGGTTGCTAGCTTTGTTGATTTCAAAAAGGCTTTCGACTCTGTTGATCGTCATAATTTGTGGTTGATTGTGAAATCATATGGTATACCTGACAAGTAAGTTAACATAATGAAAGCTCTCTATAATAACACTGAGTCGTGTGTGAGAGTTGGTAAGGCTTGTAGCAATTGGTTTAGCATTACTTCTGGTGTTCGACAAGGGTGCATTTTGTCTCCTTTTCTCTTTAGCTTGGTTATTGATTATGTTATGCGAAATTCACTTGAAGGGAAAGATTTTGTCCTTAAATGGGCTGGAGATACGAATATTTCTGATTTAGATTATGCTGATGATTTAGCCTTTTTGGCAAATGATGTCCTGAATCAATACCCTAGTAGCCCTAATAGAAAGCATTACAAAGAGCTCAGTAAACGTGTAAAAGATCAGTTAGCAGCTGAGAAGAATCTTTGGCTTGCTCAATTGGCTGACAAAGCTGAGGACCAGACAGTAAATATTTTATGCTCACCTACCAGACTTTTATGTAGATCAAACATAAGCAGAGAGCTCTACCAGACAGTAAATATTTTCTGTGGCAGAAAACGGACAGGTATACAGCATTGAAGGATAAACAAGGTAAGGTTACAAAAGGTGAGAATTCTCTCATGGGTTTTGTATTTCAGTGACGTTCTAAACAATGAGGTTAGTTCTACTCCCATTGTTTATAATGATGATAGATGCATTACTAGCTTTAAATTTGGCCCTATAACACAGTAGGAAAATATTTTTTGTTTTGGCTATTTCTAAACTTAGCCAAAATAAATCCCCATGAGTAAATGAAATTACTACTAAATTGGGAATGTTTCGCTTACCACTTGGATGATTGAAATTTTGAATATCTTTTATGATAAAGGCATTGTTTCTAAGGATTTTACCAGAGCTATTATTTTCGATATTTTTTAAAAAAATGTGACCGTTGTTCTTGTGATAAATATAGATGTATCAGCATACTTCCTGTTCCAGGGAAAGTTCTTTGCACGATAGTCATCATCATCATCATCATCCTCAAGCAGTCATGGGCTACGGAGGTCCAACCAGACCGTGCAATTTAGTTCTCCAAGCAAGTCTATCCTGAGCTACATCTACTGCATCTGGCCACTGCACACAAATGCTAACAAGGTCCTATTTGACATTGTCTGCCCACCGCATCCTAGGTCTCCCCTTCTTTCTGAGGCCTTTAGGTACACTGTTCATAACCCTATTCGCCAATCTATAATTATTCATACGGGCAACATGGCCAAACCAACGGAGTCTCTCTCTGCACAATATGCTGCTTAAAGGAGGTTGCAAACTCCTTTGCCTAACCTCATCATTAGTTACAAAGTTGAACCACCTAATGTCCAAAATACTGCGTAAGCATCTGGAATCAAAAGCATCTAGTTTCCTGTTATCATGTTTACAAAGTGTCCACGTTTCACTACCATAACTAACCCTAGAAAGAACCAAACTATTATACAGTCTAATTTTAGTCTTTAGGTGTATACGCCTATTTCTCCACACTCTCCATAGATTCTTAAAAGTCTCGGCAGCAATCCCTATTCGTCTGTTAATCTCATGCCGCACATCACCATTATCTGTTATATAGCTCCCAAGATAATTAAACTGTGACGCCTGCTCAAGACTGCAACCATTCAGATTAACTGAATCACAGCCTGCCTGACCAATTTTCATCACTTTAGTTTTCTCTCTGTTTATAACCAAGCCTACTCTACTACCAGTTTCATCAACAGCTCGAATGAAAGAGTTCATCTCATCAACATCATTTGCCAAAAGGGCTAAATCATCAGCATAATCTAAATCAGAAATCTTTGTATCTCCAGCCCATTTAAGGCCAAAATCTTTCCTTTGAAGTGAATTTCGCATAACATAATCAATAACCAAACTAAAGAGAAAAGGAGACAAAATGCACCCTTGTCGAACACCAGAAGTAATGCTAAACCAATTGCTACACGCCTTACCAACTCTCACACACGACTCAGTGTTATTATAGAGAGCTTTCATTATGTTACCTAACTTGTCAGGTATACCATATGATCCCACAATCAACCACAAATTATGACGATCAACAGAGTCGAAAGCCATTTTGAAATCAACAAATGTAGCAACCAAAGGTTTCTGAAACTCTAAACTTTTCTCAAGAATCTGCCTAAGTGAAAATATCTGATCCAAATAGAATTAAGAATATAGTTGACGGAAAATTGAGAGATGATAAGTGTGGATTCAGAAGTGGTAGGGGATATGTAGGTCAGATTTTTTCAGTTAGGCAATTTCTGGAAAATGTTTGCAGTGTCAGAAACCTTTAGTTACTAGCTCTGTTGATTTCAAAAAGTCTTTTGACTCTGTTGATCGTCATAATTTGTCGTTGATTGTGATATCGTATGGCATACCAGAAAAGTTAGTTAATATAATAAAGGGCTTTCTGTAATAACACTGAGTAGTGTGTGAGAGTTTGTAAGGCTTGTAGCAATTGGTTTAGCATTACCTCTGGTGTTCGACAAGGGTGCATTTTGTCTCCTTTTCTCTTTAGCTTGGTTATTGATTATATTAGGCAAAATTTACAGCAAAGGAAAGATTTTAAGCTTAAATGGTCTAGAGATCTGAAGATATCTGTTTTAGATTATGCTGGACAAATGACGGACAAATGATGTTGATGAGATGAACTCTTTCATTCGAGCTGTTGATGATACTGGTAGTAGAGTAGGTTTGGTTATAACCAGAGAGAAAACTAAAGTGATGAAAATTGGTCAGGCAGGCTGTGATTCAGTTAATCTGAATGGTTGCAGTCTTGAGCAAGTGTCACAGTTTAATTATCTTGGGAGCTATGTAACTGATACTGGTGATGTACTGCATGGAATTACCCAAGGAATTGGGATTGCTACCGGGACTTTTAAGAGTCTATAGAGAGTGAAGAAATAGGGGTATACATCTAAATATTAAAATTAGACTGTATAATAGTTTGGTTCTTTCTGGAGTTAGTTATGGTAGTGAAATATGGACTCTTTTAAAACAAGATAACAAGGAGCTTGATGTTTTTGATTCTAGATACTTAGGCATTTTCTTAGGCATTAGGTGATTCAACTTTGTAAATAATGATGAGGTTAGGCAAGGAAGTAGGCAAACTCCTTTGAGCAGAATATTGTGCAGAGTGAGACTTCTTTGTTTTGATCATGTTGCCCGTAAGGGATAATTATTTATTAACGAATAGGGTTATGAACATTGTGCCCAAAGTCCTCTGAAAGAGGGGGAGTCCTAGGATGTTGTGGGCAGACAATGTCAAGCAGGAAGTTGTTAGAATTGGTGTGCAGTGGCCAGATGTAGCAGATGTAGCTAAGAACGGATATGCTTGGAGAACTAAATTGTACTGTCTGGTTGGACCTCCGTAGCCCATGGCTGCTTGATGATGATTACGATGATGATTAATTTATATATGGAATGTGAAACACAATTTTCTTGCATTTCAAGTGTCGAATTGAAAGCAATTCTAAGGCAAGGGGCAAATTGTGTAATATTAATTTGACTGCAAGTTGTGATGGTATAAAAGCAATCACTAAACATGCTAGCAGAAAATAAGCGAAAATGTGCTCAAACCGTTCCGGTTTCCCAGAATCCGCTTTTGTACGGTTTTGTTCGATCAACGTGTTCGGACAAAAGCGCACCAGTGTAGGGTTATTAAATGAAGTGATTCACTTCATTCACCCTACGCTGGATGGTAATAACAAGAAGCATCCCTCTGTTTCCTAACAGCTGTCCAGTTGCAACCTTCCACAACCTTCTCTGAGCATTGGGGTTCTTGTGACCTGGCCATTTAGCCCATTGTGTGGTCAGAAGCGCCTGTCAGAGAAAAAAAGAACACAAACCCCTTTCAATTGTGAAGGAACTCCAACAATGTAAATCACTAGTCTAGACATCCCCCTACCTCATAAGTGTATTCATTTATATTTTTCGTAAATAACGGTTTAGTCTTAAAAACGTGGCTTGAGATTGACTCCTAGCAAGTTTAAATTAATATTCGCTCATTGTGAAATTATTTTAATCTAAGTGTAGATGTTTCCTTTTTTTTCAAATGAAAAGTTTATTGCATTTACATATACATATATTTGCATATTTATGCACATGAACAAAGAATACATACTTATCTGTACAATTTATGCAGAAGAACAAAACATATAAAAATAATAAATAAATACTCCCTCAAGCAGCTGCTTGCCACAGAGGTCTGACAGGAGCCTGTATATATGCCAAAGTAGAAGGTCTGAGAGGGTGGCAGGTCCTCAGCCGAAAAATATTTTTGTATATTTTTGCAGATGAATAAAGCATTCTTCTATTTGCTTGTGAAGTGATATTAATAACCCAGGAGCAATCTCGTATTGGTTAATGACTATTAAGTTTATCTTTAAAGAAACAGTGAATATATATATATATTTAATTCTTAACATAAAAATAAAAAAAAACATTAGATGATTTTAAATTATAGTAAAATAGCGAAAAGGGACTCAGCGTTGCGAATATTTTTTTAAATAATCCTTCAGTAGACACTTGCAAAGATAGACATTTGAATTATTTCGTATATATATATATAAAGGTAATGAATTAAAAATCTTTGGTCCAAGAGAATAAGTTTTATGCATAATTTCTTTTTCACGATTGGAATTATATATCTAAAGCCACTAAATTTACTATTATAATATAATTATTTTACAGTCGCCAATGAACTCTTAGAGAAGAAAACATTTAGCATTAAAAAAATGTGTAAATGTCTAAGCGGGAAAAATGCCTTATTTATAATATTTTTCAAATTGCACTAAATTTCTGTAGTTACTCTTTATTATAACATTAATTTTTCTGTTTTGAATAGAAACGATACTTCTTACGGTACTACTCTTCAAGCAGTAAAAACCTTTTTAACATTAAACTTAGTTTATCAATAAGATGTTCTATATGCGGTTTCGAGGTTAAATTCTGAACAATTAAAGCACCGAGATATCGAAAACTACAAACTATCTCAATTGCACAGAACAAGGACAAATTTCTTTATCTTTTCATTTCAGTTTATGTATCTGTAGTAGCGACTTCTCATTCCTGTCTCTCTGCTGAGACTTCGCCTTCTTCAAAATATTCTCTATATCTTATTATATTAAGTCTCTTTTCAGATCTTTGTGGCAAGCACAAGTTCTGTATAAAACTGTTCAAACCAATATGAAAAATTTGAATAATTTTTTCTCCTTTAAAATATTCCTGAAAGTTCATAGAGTATTTCGCTGTAAACGTTTAACTATAAACTTCGGTTAAAGGAGGATATTTGATCGATTTTGAATTGCATGATAATACTATTAAATAAAGACAGGCCCAAATCTAAAGAAAAATAAGTGGTGGGTGTCAAGCCTGTGGACTTTCATGGCAGTGTAACGTTTTTTTTTTCATTTTAGAAGTTTATAAAACAACTTTAAAATACGTAAAATATGCACAAATTTAATAATTTGGTCTCCATTTCCCTTATTAGCATTCTCAAGGGGAAGGAAGTGCCTCCTTGCACCCCTCTGAAACCGGCGTTGAATACAGATAAAAATTAGTAATCGTTTGGTCAAAGAATAGTTTTTAGTTATTATTATTTACAAAGAATAGTTATTATCAGTTATATCATGGGAGATATAACGTTCCTTATCGAAAATGTGAAATAATTTAATAAAACATGTTTTGATTTCCTATCAATTGTAAGTAGTGGAACTGTGGCCCCTTTGTTCAATGCTTTCAACTGATACTTCTTTGAAAAGCAACTAATATTAACTTACAAATTTTAACTCTATTTAAGAAATGAGTGAATTGAAATGAGGTAAATAGGTGTACATTTGTTGAAATTTATATGCACATTGACTGTTTAAATTTTTACTTACATCTCTGCGATATTTTTTCGAGCAAAATGTTTCCCAGTTGTCTTAATCAACTAAAGATCCATCAGTCCAATAGTAGAGATGCTGACTTTTTGTAGAAAACAAAGAAAACCAAGGGAAGTTAACTTCTTCTAAATACAGACCAAGTCACGTTTTGCCTATTACCTCTAAAAACAAAGTATCCATAAAATCTGAAAAAAAAATATAATGCTTATTTAGTGATTTGAAATTATAAAATGGAATAAAAATTTGGTAGAGAACAGATTACAAACCACAGAAATAAATAAATGCGTTTTTTAATCATTAATATTTATTCGATACAGAACCAAATCAAAAGTCATGTAATCTATCGGATTACTTCACTTGACAAGACTAGACAAGCTATCGGATAACTGTCTAGTCTTTGTTTAATCAAGACCAAAAATTGTACTGATTATCACAATCAGGCAATTGAAATTACGAACAGTAAAGTAATAGTAACAAGTTGTAAACGTTGTTCAAAAAACTGAGTAAATATATTTATGAAATTATTTGATTAACGCCAAAAAAAAAAAACGAAATTCGTAAACTGTTAAAATGAACGATTTTAAATCTAATTCAATTAAGTACTTTGCAATGCAAAGTTAAGACTGTAACGAAGAGGGGCGTACCCAAGATTCAGTTTCGGAGAGGGGGAGGAAATAACACTTGACTAGGGTTTCCCAATTAGTAAATTATTACACTGAAGAGGAAAGGTTAAAATGATATTCTGTATGTAATGAGACTTTATAGTTGTGTTTTTTTAATCTATTTTTAATGCCAGACATAAAAACAAGGGCTAAAATAAATTACAAAAAACAACTCGTTTTGGATTTCAGAGCAGGTAGATAAGTTTAAGATTTAATATAAGACGAGCGGTTTCTCGGGGGGACCCCCCTTGTTTTCCTCACTGGTAACATAGAAAAAAAATAAAAATAAAAAAATAAATAAATACCCCCTCAAGCAGCTGCTTGCCACAGAGGTCTGACAGGAGCCTGTCAGTTTATATGCCAAAGTGGAAGATCTGAGAGGATGGCAGGACCTCAGCAGAAAAACGACACACACATCCATGCCTAAATCCGGGGCTCGAACCCAGGTCCCTTAGATCAGTAGCCAAGCGTGCTAACCACTCGGCCACGGGACGGTTATAATTCAAAAACTCGGCCACGGGACGGCTAATAACTGACGGTAATTTTAAAAAAATGGAATTGAAGTATTATTACACTGAATAAGCAAATTATTATATACACCGACCTAATAAACTGTTGCTCCACCTTTTGTTCTCACAACAGCAGCCAGACGTCTTGGTAAGGACACAATGAAGTGTTGAAAACTTTGGAGGTGGTATTGCCGCCCATGAAGCGAGGAAATCCTGTCGAAGAGTATTCACAGTTGCTGGTGGGGGTGGTGGGCTCGAACAGATCTTTCCAATTGTCCCATAAATTCTCGATAGGTTGAGGTCCGGCGATCGAGGCGGTTATTTGAGTGCAAACTCACATGAATGCTCCTAGAGCCAATTGGCCGCAACTCCGGAAGTATGCGGTTTCAACAGGACAACGTGCCGTTGTCCTCTTGAAAGATGGCGTTATGGTGCGGAAAGAGAATCGTTACGAACGGGTGTAGATGGTTGGCAAGGCTGTTCACATACCTTGTGCCGGTGACGGAGGTTTCGACGGGTATGAGGAGTCCCAAGGAAGACCAGGTAAACGCACCCCAAACTGCTGCACTGCTTCCACCTACATGTATTAGTCCAATTTGCAAGCGGAATCTGTCGCTTCGTGTGGTTTATGTCGCACACGCCCTCCCATCAGGGTGAAAGAGTTGAAACCATGATTCGTCAGACCAGATGACGTGATTCCTGTCTCTGCACTCACTTTGCAAACTGCAGCCTAATCTTTCCATGCTTTACAGTCAACAAGGGGACACCATGGGAACGTAGACTGCAATAGCCTATTTTTCCATGGTACGACGTCTTTGTGCATAAGCTTGTGGAAGAGCCCTCATTCAATTCCAACGTGATCTGCTCCACGGTAACCACGCGATTTCTTGTAACGATGCGAGACAGTCTGCACTCACCTGGAGAGTCAATTGCCCGTTTACATCCACATTTCTTCCGCTGGTTGGAAGTGTGGTTGTATTTCATGTAGTATTGGTATACACGTGCGACGGACTGATGTGGAAATTCCAATAGTTCAGCAGTTGTGGTGATTGAAGAACTAGCCTTCCTCACACCTACTATCTGGCCATGATCAAATTCACTTACATCGCTGCCTTTACCCATGATTACTTTTCCATGACTGCTTTCCAATGCGTAGAGACCTGCTCTATTTATAGGCATTGCCAGTTTCAGCATCCCACGTAATTGGACGCGATATTTCTTCTTCGCATATTGTTATTGGGGTGTATGCAATAATTTGTCCATTCAGTGTATTTTTCCTACTACCCTTTACTAAGTTCGGGTTGAAAATAACATTTTCTGATTGACGTTAATGGCATGAAAAATTCAAAATTTACAGTTCTATGAAAACAAATGTAACTCTGACTAAACCAAATACTATTTTTTCTACGATGATATTATGAACTACACGAATAGCTGAACACTCTTGCAAAGATATGTAATTTAATGAATTCTGTGTATTAAATAATTCTACTACCGAACTTCTGACAAGTGAAAGTAATCTGTTGCGCTCCAGACGTAGCGCCACATATCATTTTCTTTCTTGATAATGAAGTCATCAGGAAGGTACAGTATATACATATAAGTTCATAGTTTCAGTTCTTATACAGAAAGAGTTTTGTAAAATATCAGACAGTTTAACTGTTAAGCCATCAATTTGGAAAACAGCAAAGGAATGGAGAAGCTCTGGAGAAGAAATATTTTTTCTCCAGAGTCTCATCTTGTTCCTTTTTGCTGTGGACAGAAACTAAATCAGCTCCAATTTCTTTACACTTCTTATTAGCTTCTTCCCAGCATCGTTTATCTGAGAGTTTTCTTCCGAATGGCTTCAAATACTTATTTTCTATAACGATAAAAAATATATTTTGTTTTCGTTCTTAAAGAAACAGGTATTGATTTTTATTTATTTTTAAAACTGAAGTCTTAAATATACTGAAAATAATATTTGTGTAAATATTTTGTTTTGGCATAATCAGTGGCTATTAAATTATGGTCACACTGGTCCCCACATAATAATGAAGAATGAACTGTGCGAAAGGTATAAAGCTTGTATACGTCACTAATTGCAACATTCAGTAATTAGGGAAGTTTGTGAGACATGTGAATTGAAATGTAACAGAAATACTGAGTGAAATGCAGAATTCATTATAATTTAAAAGGGGCATAATAATTGGCTCCAGTTATGATGATACATTCATTTAAGGAACAGCACGCCTCGTTGGTTATCTTAGAACAGTGGTAGTTCCTCGTATTATTTAGCCCTTCATAGATTCAAGATAGTTTTTCTGGATAAAACTGGTTGAAATAATATTTACCACAAGGACTCTAACAAGGATAAACAAACCATGCCTATCTATGCTAATCTAAGAACTATTTGACTTTCTATATAATCCAATTGTACCAAAAAAAAATTACCACCCCTAAATTTCTAAGGAGTCCCCATTAAGAACCAATACTTAGAGCATTTTGCAAAGGTATATAGGAACTGGAACACAGAAGGAAAAACAACCTGTAAGTGCAACAGTTAGGATGCAAAACACAAGTTGTGTGAACTGGATTACAGGCGGATCTAAAGCATTCGCGCCAACAAGTCGAGACAACTGGGAATGTCACAATCGACAATAACACGAATTTCCAATAGTACAATGCACCGACCTATATATTTTTTAGGAAAACATAGTTCTTCTTCTTTAGGTATATGAGCCTCAAGACTCTTCGCTGCAAGTCCAATTTGTTTCCATTCTCCTCTATCCGTGCCCTAAAACGACATCGGCCTCTAACCCAATAAAACTGCGATTCGTATGGTGACTGTAACATTTAAATTGGGTAGTGGACTATTGGGAGGTCTGCCGATAAATGAAATTGTTCTTCCTTTTCCCCCAGGTACACTAATGTCCAAAAGTCTGAGAACAATGAGTATAACTTCAATCCATATAAACCTCTCCTCCCTCCATTCGTCAATAGGCCACTCCAGGTCTCTCATTAGTTTACCAGGTACTTTCTGGTAGTCCACAGCATACTGTTCTATGAAGCATTCTGTTGTGATTCTTATTTCAAGTTACATTCTTCAATGGTAATGGAATATATGGGACAAATTACGTCAATGATAAGGGGTGGTTGTGTGTGATAAATTCCATCACTAGCAAAAGGAGTCCGCGAATAATCCCATCATTGCAAAAGGTGTGGCGATTTTAAAAAAGTTTGAGCTCTGCCCTACGTACATATGATATTTGCAATAACATTTCTATTTATTATTCAGTTTTTCGCATTGTATTGAGCATAGCTGCTCTTTAGGCTTTAAGCGAAACATTCCAGAAGACAAATGTCGTTATATATATATATATTACTAGTAATATTTTAGTGCTGCAATAATTTTTGTTCACTTCAGTGTATTACATAAGTTCTAGATAAATATTAGATATTATTATAAATGGAAAATAAAAAACAATTCTTTACATAGTGAGAATTTCGATATTTCGGAATCGCTATAACGGGATTTTACCTGTATAACGTTATTTTGAACTTTATGGGAAAAACAATAAGTGGTTTTCTTTAGAAAAGCGAATGCAAATCATTAATAAAAAATTGCAATATTATGCACTTTTTCTTTCTTTCATCATCAATAAAAATCTGCAAGATTATCCCTAAGATTTACAGAACTTTAACCATATTACGGCTTATGAAAAGTTTAATGAAGGAAAAAAGCATGGTTTTTAAAAGAAATAACCGCAGCTCAACAAAGAAACAAATAACTGTGAAAGGAAAAGATTGAAAAGGTCAGTGGACCTATATCGGTCGGTGGACCTATATCGGTCAGTGGACCTATATCGAAGATCAAGCATTGGTGTAAGAGAACTTCAGAAAAATGTTTCTTTTAGTATAGGCATTGTATTTAATATTCAGATCTAAAATTTTCCGTTCTGGTGGACTGTGGATGACTCAGTAGCGCACCCGGCTTGTAATCTATAGTTGCCAGGTTCGAGTCCCACTTGCAGCAGCTTTGAGAGTAATATCCGCAAAACTGATCGCCCTACCCTCGGGTAGTAGGGGACACCTATGGGCTTGGAAAAGCTGCACTCTGTCGGACGGGACGTTAAGCGAAGTATCGTTTGCGGTAGGGCTATACCCTGTTCACGTTAAAGAACAATCTACATAGACATGATGGGGAGGCTGCCATATATCTCTTAGCAGCTATCTAGTGGGCTCACAACTTCTTTCATCCCTCGAGGTCCTTGTCTCTTAGCCATTTAGCGCGTAATGAGAAAAAAAACTGCCCTTCAAAGTCAAGCAACACAAGTTAAGTATTATTTCCAAAAGTCGTCTTCAATGACCATCTGTTGAAAAAAACAATTTTTTTCCTGGAACGGGGCAAACTTAACCCTTTCGGTCTAAATGGACTAACACGGTAACAATAACTGAAAAACTCTTTTTAATAACGCTGTTAAATAAAGTGACTTTTCGAATACTTTTTCTAAACCGTAAAACTTGAAATATATTTAAAATTAATAAAGGATGTTTTGTATTTTAAATGTTAGCGAAACAAAGTAATTCAGTGCTGAAAAGGCTAAATCGGTTTCGATATTTTCATAAAACAAAGACTAGCTCTTCGAATTTCAGCTTTATAGAAACTAAGGGTTGGGTTGTTTTACCTCTGAACGGCACTTTTTTGCACACCATGGGCTAAATGGCCAGGTCACATGGACCCCGAAGGCTCAGAGAAGGTTGGGGGAGGACACCCACTGGAACAGCTGTTGGGAGACAGATGGTAGTCTCCCGTCAAGGCCATCCAGCGTGTTCTTTAACGTGCACAGGGTATGGCTCTCCCACACACGGGGCCACGGCTTAACGTCCCATCCGACGGACGGCGGCCTTTCCAAGCCAATCGGTGTCCCCTACTGACCGTGGGCAAGGCGGGGAATGTTGCAGAGATAAATCTCAACGCTGACCCAGCTGGGACTCGAACCTGGGAACTACAGATTACGAGCCTGGCGCGCTACCGACTGAGCCACCCCCGCCCCATAGAAACTAAGTGTGTGTCGCGTGGATTGCATGCATGATATAAACATTTTGATTACTCTTCATTTCCCATTTACACTGGTTTGCAAAGTTTAAGAAACAACACTATGTTATGTTAATGGAAAATTAACGTCGAAATTTTTCTGATTTTTTATCACAAAGCTTTCGACGAAAATTTTCCGAATTTCACGACGAAATCTTTTTTTTTTGAAAACTGTGATAGCAAAGAAGGCTCTGGATCAAATACATCAAGAACTAGATTTTCAACAATATTCGTTCAGTGTTCAACGAGTTATGAAAATTTCAATATTGAATTGAGAATTTCTCTGTTGGGAATAAACTAAAAGTTCCCGTGCATAATTTCGCAGTGCGTTGTAATAAAGCATCACCCCTCGTCGGGTTTCGGTCACCTAATTATACAATGAACTGTGACTATAAGAGAAAAACTTCCACCCCTGTGAAGAGAAAAACTTCCACTCCTGTGAAGAGAAAAACTTCCACCCCTGTGAAGAGAAAACCTTTCACTCCTGTGAAGAGAAAAACTTCCATTCCTGTGAAGAGAAAAACTTCCACCCCTGTGAAGAGAAAAACTTCCACTCCTGTGAAGAGAAAAACTTCCAACCCTGTGAAAAGAAAAACTTCCACTCCTGTGAAGAGAAAAACTTCCACTCCTGTGAAGAGAAAAACTTCCACCCCTGTGAAGAGAAAAACTTCCACTCCTGTGAAGAGAAAAACTTCCACTCCTGTGAAGAGAAAAACTTCCACTCCTGTGAAGAGAAAAACTTCCACTCCTGTGAAGAGAAAAACGTCCACTCCTGTGAAGAGAAAAACTTCCACTACACCTCACGTGTTGACGAAAAAAAAAAAAACTGTTTCGAGAAAAGAAACGTAGGCAAGTTTTAATTCCACGTAAAGAAGTGTTGCACAGTTACCTGAGAAATTAATTAAAACTAAAATAACAAGCATTGTTTCAAACCATTTATTTAAATATGCATTTTAAACATTTGCGTAATGATTATTTCAATATTAGGCAATTATTAATGATATTTATGAATTTTTTTTATTTTTTAATAAATTTCTCTTTAAATTTCTCTTTAATACTAAACAAATAATGTTGAAAATGAAGATTTAAATGGATTTGATTATGATCTTTAATTTATCACCAGTCACATTTTCCGTTTAAATGCATATATTAGCAATTATGGCACTTCGAAGTTATATTCCCATTGACATAATAACATGGTAAATCTTTATTTGGGTAGGGCAATTTTTGTTGGTATTTTGAGGAGCTGTTTTGTTATGTTGACCTATTGTTATGTGGATTATCTGAATCTCATTTTATATTACATGCCCGTAATTGGTAGCAAAGTCTTACGACCCCTGGAGAGATTGGAGCCTCCATCAAGACTGTTAAGAGACAGATTGAAGCCTCCCATTAAGGCGATTTAGCATGTTGTTTAATATGCACGGGTATGGCTCTCCTGCACTCGGAGCCACGGCGTAACATCCCATCCGACGTGGCGACTTTTCAAGGCCCATTGTTGCCCCCTTTCTCACCGAAACCAATTTATCAATACTTATCCAACCCAAAAGTTACTTTTTAAATTATCTTTAAAAACAAACAATTATCTCTTAAAACAAATGAATTGCATCTCCTCTCCGCTGTAAGGGGAAAGGTGAAAATCATCAATCGAGTTTCGAACAATTGACTTACAACAGCGCTGGGCAAATTACGGATCGCCAGTTCTTTTTCTTCTGCCCCATAGCTACTAATGAAAAATTAATTAATTTTGCAAAAGAGAAAAAGAACGCATAGAGGACAAGTAGTGCAACCTCGGAGAAGCAAAATCTCTTCAAAATAATAATTTTTTTAGAAATGTATGGTTTATGTTTTTTTTTTTTTTTTCAGTTCCCTAAATTAAATGATTCCTCCAAAAATCATCCTGAAATAAGTCCTCCTAAACAAATAATAGCTAAGATTGGCCAATTTCGCTTTTATTTCAATTTTCGCCTTTAGGTGACATTTTCATGGGGGAGGAATGAAGGTTCGATGGAACTTTCATTCCTCCCCCATGAAAATGTCACTTAAAATGACATCATTTCTTCCTTTCATCGTAACTTCAGGTATCAAAAGGGCTGGATTCGGGTTCAGTCGAATCTTTATTCCTTCCCCCTGGAGAAAATCGGGAGGCGGGATGAATGCGGTACTAAAAGGAAAGAAACCATAGAATTCTATACTTCGATTCTAATTATCAAAATTTTAAAAAATGATGACGAACCTTTACAGCTAGGACAGGAACTCACAGAAGTCCCTTCCCTCTAATAACTGGATGAAACTCATGGGTCATATATGGAAGAGATATTCCATATATGAAACTCATGGGTCATATGTGGAAGAGATATTATGGGTAAGATATTCCATATATGAGACGTGTGTCAGATATTATTTCCATATATAATATTCATGGGTGATATATGGAAGAGATATACGGAAGAAAGCCTTCATAAAGAGTTTTTGCGGTTTTATTAGTTGAGAATATAAAGAATTAAAGATTTCTGCTTAAGTTATTTATTAATATTATTTCTGCAAAGGACTCGTAGAAGATTGAGAGAAGGGGACCCACTGGACAAATATTAAGAGACATGGAAGTCTCCCATCAAGACCATCCAACTGACTCTTTAACGTGCACATGGTATGGCTCTCATGTGAACGGTACCACAACTTAACTTCCCATCCTTTGGATGGCAGCCTCTCCAAGTCCATCTGTCTCCCCTTTCTCTAATGACATTCATTTTGAAATGAAAAGATATTTTGAAAGTTAAAGATCTTTTGATATGGTTTTGGCATATCAGGCATTTTTGGTTAAATTTTAAGCAGATTATTCGAAATGTCTAAAATGTATTTATGCGGAAAACATTAGTTTCATCGATGAGTGGGACTCGAACCCACACCTCCCAATTACATGTCAGGTATGCTAGGTACTAAAATATCACCAACGCCGTCATTTATCCACTAATTTTGAAATTCAAATATTCCGAACCTTGTCCTTCATGGCTCCATCTACTGGGGAAGATAACTTTCCAAATTTGCTCAGTAGGGAAGTCATTCACACTAAAGTGTTGTTAATGGAATAATCACTCAATATTGAATACTGAGATCACCTGTTGTCAACCATTCTATGTCAACATTAATCTGTGTATTTTTATTCACTTTCAATACTGACATTTTCACTGATGCTATCGCGTTTAGAGACCATCTGTGTGAACCGTTCGTGAAGGGAGAAAAGGGGGTCAATCCATAAAATTCGTAGCCCCATTTTGGGTTCTCGAACTCTTCACCGACCCAAGTTAGGACGGCACTGCGGGAAAGAAATGGGGGAAACCTAGCAACAGAAACTTAGAGGTTTGCAACACTCCAGCGGTAGTGAAGGGGGCCAACCAATAAAATTCGTAGCCTCACCCTAGGATGTCGAACTCTATACCGACAGTGGAAAACAAAGTTAGGGCGTCCCTGGGGTAAAAGGGGGAAGTAAACAACACTGCAGAGAAAAAAAAACAGAAAAGAGGCAAAAAAAAATCTAGTCACGACCTCTCAAACTTCCAGCGAACACACAGGGGAGGGGGGAAGGAACTTTTCCTCTCCCCTTCCAAAGAGTATTCATGACTACTGTTGTATTCCCCTGAAAATACGTAACTTTAGAACCTTGTAATACACCTTTTACAGATTTAAAGACTTATGAAAGCAGAATTCTACTGATAATCTGATAAGGATAATTACACTAGAATTTTCGGACCATTTCTAACTGTCGTAAACTGTTTTTGGGTTCAACATTCAGCATCATCATCATCATCATCCTAAAGTACCCATGGGCTATGGAGGTCGAACATGATGGTTTAGTATGAGTAGGTTTCACAGTTTACATATATGAGTAGGTTTCACAGTTTAATTATTTTCGGAGCTATGTAACAGATACTGGTAATGTCTGCATGAGATAAATAAAAGAATAGAGATTGCTTTTATGACTTTTTATGATTGCATACCCATGGGCTATGGAGGTCCAACATGATGGTTAGTATGAGTAGGTTTCACAGTTTACTTATATGAGTAGGTTTTCCTATTAGATCTAGTTCTCCAGCAAGTCTGCCCTGAGCTACATCTGCTGCATCAGGCCACTGCACACCAATTCTAACAAGGTCCTGTTTGACATTGTCTGCCCAACGCATCCTAGGTTTCCCCCTCTTTCTGAGATCTTTAGGCATACTTTTCACAACCATATTCGCTAATCTGTAGTTATGCATACGGGAAACATGACCAAACCAACGGAGTCTCCATCTGCACAATATGCTGCTCAAAGGAGGTTGCCGACCCTTTTGCCTAATCTTATACATAGTTACTTACAATGTTGAACCACCTAATGCCCAAAATGCTTAATATGCATCTACAATCAAAAGCATCAAATTTCGTGCTCTCTTATTTCCAAAAGGGTCTAAGTTCACTACTATAAATAACCTTAGAAAGAACCAAACTATTACAGCCTAATTTTAGTCATAAGGTGTATACGCCTATTTATCCATACTTTCCATAGATTCTTAAAAGTCATAAAAGCAATCTCTATTCTTTTATTTATCTCATGCAGACATTACCAGTATCTATTACATAGTTCCGAAAATAATTAAACTGTGAAACCTACTCATATATTCAGATTAACTAAACCACAGCCTGCCTGATCAATTTTCTTCATCACTTTAGGTTTCTCCCTGTTTATCACTGAACGTACTTTATTATCAGTCTCATCAACATCTCTATTGAAGCATCGTCTCATCAACATCATTTGCTAAAAGGGCTAAATCATCAGCATAATCTAAATACGCTATTTTCAAATCTGTAGACCATTTAAGCCAAAAATCTTCCGCTTATAGCGAATTCCGCTTAGCAAAATCAATAATGAAACAAAAGAGAAAAGGAGACAAAATGCACACTTGTCGCACAGAAGAATCAATGCTAAACCAATTGCTGCAACCCTTACCAACTCTCACACACGACTCAGTTTTATTATATAGAGCTTTCATTATGTTAATTTACTTGTCCGCTATGCCATATGATCAACTACAAATTATGACGATCAACAAAGTTCAAAGCCTTTTTGAAATCTACAACGCCTAGTAACCAAAGCTTTCTGAAAATCTAAACTTTTTTCAAGAATCTACCTAAGTGAAAAAAATCAGATCTACACATCCCCTACCACTTCTGAATCCACATTGCTCATCACTTAATTGTCCGTCAACCAGATTCCTAATTCTATTAAGCACAATCATGCAAAGAACTTTCCCTGGAACAGAGAGTAGGCTGATATCCCTACAGTTATCACAAGAACTGCGATCACATTTTTTTAAAAATAGGGATAACAATAGCTCTGGTAAAATCCTTAAGAACCATGCCTTTATCATAAAAGATATTCAGAATTTCAGTCATCCAAGTGGTAACAGAAACATTCCCAGCTCTAAGCATTTCTGTAGTAATTACATATACACCTGGGGATTTTTGAAGTTTAAGTTTAGAAATAACCAAAATAACTTCAGATTGTATTATAGGGCCAACATTAAAGCCACCAATGCATCTATCATCATTGCAAACAATGGGAGTAGAACTAACTACATTGTTTAGAACATCACTGAAATGCTCAGCCCACCTAGCCATCACAGAATCCTCACCTTCTATAACCTTACCTTGTTTATCCTTCAATCTATGTACACCTATCCGTTTTCTACCACACAAAACATTAACTATCTGGTACAGCTCTCTGCTGTTGTGCTGTCTAACTGCTTCCTCGGCTTTGTCAGCCAAGCCATCAAGCCAAAGATTCTTATCAGCAGCTCTGATCTTTTACACATTTATTAAGTTCTCTGTAATGCTTTCTATTAGGACTAGTAGGGTACTGATTAAGGACATTCCTGCAGTTCTTTCTTTCTGAAATGAGCTCAAGTGCCTTATCACTCAAATAATTCTGTGTCTTCTGCTCCTTTTTTCCTAAAAGAGAACTGTTAGTTTCCAAAAAATCATGTTTAAAATGGTCCCATTCTTCCTTGACTTCAGGCACAACTTCCCTAGCACAACACTTGTTAAGTTTAAGTGGCAAGACACTTTTAAACGTTAATTAGTAAGGTAGTATAATTTAAGTCTGCCAATTATTTCGGCACTCTAGATGAAAGCACCTTGTTTAGTACTCATCCAAAATAGTATCGCCGTTTACCTACGGAGAGAGAAATCAGGTGAAAAGGATCCCGTGTCCTCCATTTTGCGTAATATGTTTTAAACTTTGACTATCATTATTGTTAACCGTGAATGCTAAAAATAAATGTTTTGAAAATTACTATTTTCTGTAATCTCAATATTAGCAATTTATAATTATCTGATTGCAAAATTTTACTTAAGCCCATGGATAACAGTTTTATTTATTTATTTACAGTATAATTTTTTTTTTATATAAAGTGCAGCGAAGGAATTACACCTCGGCCAGAGCTTTCCGTAACATAGTTACTATTCTTCGATTGTTTTCCAAAATCGTTACATCGAATAATTATGTCTTCTCCTGATTGAGCTTTTAACAGGTAAGCGTATTTTACACTGTGTTAGTGGACGGGGGTGGCTCAGTCGGTAGCGCTCCAGGCTCGTAATCTGCAGTTCCCAGGATCTAGTCCCAGCTGGGTCAGCGTTGAGATTTATCTCCGCAAAATTCCCTGCCCTGCCCACGGTCAGTAGGGGACACCGATGGGCTTGGAAAGACCGCCGTCCATCGGATGGGACGTTAAGCCGTGGCTCCGTGTGTGGGAGAGCCATACCCTGTGCACGTTAAAGAACACCCTGGATGGCCTTGACGGGAGGCTACCATCTGTCTCCCAACAGCTGTTCCAGTGGGTCCCCTCCCCCAACCTTCTCTGAGCCTTCGGGGTCCTTGTGACCTGGCCATTTAGCCCATGGTCTGCAAAAAAGTGTCGCTCAGAGATAAAACAACCTAACCCAACAACACTGTGTTAGTAGATGCAAAACATCTAGAGGTAATTTATATCTGACGGTATATTAATTTCCTTGGTAACGTTTGATTTTAACGATCAGAGAGTGGTATTATCGTCTAAATATTTAACCAGCGAGCCTTCGCTTTTTTCAGTTCAACTTTAGAGGTAATATTATCACATTATAAACGATTTCGTACAAAGACGTGTTGCACTCCATTGTCGCATTTAAATCTATCGAGATAGCAATCCGTGAAAAAACACGCTATTTATGGGTTTGAGAAAGATTCTTTAGCCCATGTGGTGGAGCGCTGCGGGAAAGTTATACTGCTTGAGAAATATTATTTAGCCCATAGGGTGGTGCGTTGCAGAGAAAGCACTCCGTCTTCGATAGAGGAACCTACATCAAAGTTATACTGTTTGAGAATGTTTTTTTAGTCCCTTGGGTGGTATGTTACAGGGAAATACCTATTTGATTCCCCTGCGAAATATGAATCAAAATTTATCCCAATGCACTGGTCTCGTGAGGAATGATTCTGGAGGAAAAATCAATTAGTCTTTCAAAATGTAGAGCCCTCTATTAGCCAGCGTAATGTACGTGACAGTGAGAAAAATATCAGTTTTATTAACACCATAATCAATACGTTTTGAGATCATTGTCAAACCTCATAACATAAGAATGAAAGAAACATAACAATAAGACATAAAGAAATCTTTTTAAAAAATTAATTATGAAATGGATACTCAGCAAAATGTAGAAAATTTGTTATACTGATTATTCCTTTCATGATTATATTGTATAAATATACTTTTTTTTTTTGAGTCATATTTTTAACGGGATTATTATATGTCAGTGTTAATCTGGGTCTGTTGCTTTAAAATACTTTATGTTTTCTTAATCTAATATCTCCACAAATGCGCTTTGGCTCCTGTGGAGTTTTGTATTTTACACTTTAAAAATTGTCTATTTACTTTGGAAAAATATTTATTCCTTTTGTTATATTATAAGTTTTAAATTACATGTCTGTACCTCTGTGGCAAGCAGCTGCTTGAGGGGGTATTTATTTTTTTATAATGTATCAAAAGTGTGTAATAAATTTGAAACCGTCATGTTTTCGCTAGAAGGTAATTGTTTCCGGTCATTCGTTTATTACGTCGGGGTCCGAAGTATGACATCATTGAACATATTTTGCTTGAGCGTTCTGCTTTTAATCCTGAACGGAGTTTTTATTTTGCGTACCTTACAGGTGGATATGTTTTCCAATGACTGTTCCCTGTTTTTTAACTGGATATTTTGACGTTGGATTGCCTGTATTTTTATTATACATACCGAATACTTCCTCTGCATCTTTTTCGGTTTAATGCTTCCACCTGCTGTATTTTAACTAGACTTTTGCTTCGGGACCGAAGTTTTATGTAAACCATAAAACCTGTTGTCAGGCTAGAGCCCTTTTTAGATTTTTTTTGTTCAGGCTGTGTATATTTATTTTGGATGTCGCCAAAATAGTCATATGCTACGGGGAGGCCCTCTGTCCCGACATCTGGAAAGTTAATTGCAGTAGCAGTGTACAGGGAACGGCTAGCGTCCGCTGGCAAGTGACCCGGGTCCCTGAGGGCTAACGGACGCCCAGATGGTGAGGCATAGAAAAGAAAGGAAGAAAGGGTTTGGCAACGATGAGGGGAGAGCCGGTCGAGTCTCGGAAGGAGACGGACGAGAATTGGTAAAGCGGGAAATGCCGGCTGGTAATAGCGGCATTGGCTCTGTAACTACAGCTGAAGAGGCATAGTAAGCTGGTGTTGTTGTAATCCATGTAATTGAGCATATGTCCTCGTCCAGCAAGTACGTTGGAAGGTTAAATAAATCTTTGTTATTTTTAAGTAAAGCCTGAAGTTGGACTAATTTATTGGGGAGGAGCCTCAGTATCGAGTCTCTGCAATTGTGAATAAACCGTTTGATTCTATCCGAAAGACTCTTTCACCCGTCGCATATAGCGATCGAACCGAGGGACCGACAAACGAAGAGTTAACATCACAACGTGGCGCAGTCCGACAGTACGCAACAGAGGTGAAAGTAGCGGCGAAGGTGACGGAAGAGTTCCGACAGCCATGGTGAGCTGACCAGAACAAGGCTGATACTGCCAAGAGTGTCCTGCGGTGTGCTTCAGGCGATAGAATAGCTGTGAAGGTACCTGAAGAATCGTGCATCACGTTCGAACTGTGGAAAAAGCTGTGAAGGTGACGGAAAAGTTCAACATCCACTGGGAGCTGACCGACGCAAGGCTGACACTGCCAAGAGTGTTCCGACTGTGTGCTTCAGGTGGCAGACTGACGAGGCGGTTCGTTCCTGTCATCACATCGAAGGTAAATATCCTCTTACTCTAGGGGCGAGTAGTTAGATACGGCAGAGGCCTGTACGAGCTAAAATGGAGCTTAGGAGCGGTCGCGATAGGGAAAATGATGAGTTAAGGCGAGACTACACAGTCACAGAGAGGGATAGCGCGCAGGGTGGTTATTCAGGGAATGATCTGGGAGGCGAGGTGGTGACAATAGACAGAGAGTCTGATGCTGCGATAGACATGAGAGGGTTGAGGGATTATGGCAATGACAACGATGCGGATATGCTGCAGAGCGGGACCAGAAAGCAGAGAGCTAAAGAAAGGATTGGATATGATTTTGAATTAGAGAGGATGAGGTTAGAGATGCAACTGAGAAGGGAAGAGAGAGAGGCAGCAGAAAGGGAAAAGGAGAGAGAGCATGAGTATAGAATGCTGGAACTGCAAATGAGGAATGCAAACGAGGAGAGGGGTGATGTGCGAACGGTGGCAGTTTCTAGTAACCCAGCAGATGCGCGGCTGGCAAATTATATAAAATTATTGGGAAATATGTTAGCTGGA
Organism: Ryuthela nishihirai; assembly: GCA_038380435.1. Taxonomy (NCBI): domain Eukaryota; kingdom Metazoa; phylum Arthropoda; class Arachnida; order Araneae; family Heptathelidae; genus Ryuthela; species Ryuthela nishihirai. The sequence goes on along the minus strand of JAWZYU010000001.1, from coordinate 13,873,973 downwards.
AGCCCTAAAAACCCAGAAGAAGTGATAAATCTCTTTGAGACAGCGGAAAGGGGATTTAAGATATATGAAGTACCAGAGGTGTTTCAAGGCAAAGTCATCATTTCTTTTTTAGATGGTAATTATGCAAATCACGTTTTTCGAAAATTAAGTGCAGAGGATTTTGTTCATTATAAGAAAGTTAAAGAGGCCGTATTAAAAGAGTTTAAGCTCACTCCCTCTGCGTACAAGAGAAAGTTTGAAACTATCACGAAAGAACCGAATGAGTCATATAATCAATTAGCCTCGAGGCTCAGAAATAGCTGGGATTACTACGTCCGCAGTAGGAAGGTGACAAAATTTGAGGAGCTTATGGACCTGATAGTGTCGGATAGGCTACGTGATAGCCTTCCTCAAGACACTCATGCTTACGTAGTACAGAAAGAGGCGGAGTCATGGGCAAAAGCAGACGAAATAGCAACGTGGGCAGAAATCCATCTAGCCAGTGTAAACGGAACGGAAGAGGTCCTAACTTTTAAAGAGGTAAGGCATAGACAATATGCAGAACGTGTTGTTTCCCCCCAGCAGAGGATAGACTCAGAGAGAAATTACGCGAGCAGAAGGTATCAACCGGCAGTTAATTTAGCTGAATATAGAAATGTCCCAAAAGTAAGGAGGTGCCATAAATGTAGATCTGACGAACATTTGATGAAAGATTGCCCACTGAGAATTGGGGACCGTGAGAACCGAACTCAGGTGTACCAAGTTAGCACCTTGGATCAGAATTCTAAAGATGTTTGTGAGGCAACAATAGGAAGGGTTACGACACATACAAAGCCAAGTCCAAGCAGTCGCGTAATGGGACAGGGAGAGATACGTATCCCAGTAGATTATGAAGAGGTTCGAGTCAGATGTGGCGACCAGACAGCTAGAGCAGTCGTGGATTCGGGGGCAGAACTGACAGTAATCAGAAAGGGGATGCTAAACGAAGAAAAACACCCGGTAAAAGACCATCTGTTGTTGCATGGACCGTTTGGTGATGCCATAAGGGCAGAGGTAAAAGAGCTGCCTTTATGTTTGATTGATGGTACAGACAATAGCACTGTGAGTGGCGGAGAAATTAAAGTGCTATGCGCAGTAGTAGCAAAGCTGCGGAAGGAGGTACTTCTGAGTGTGGAAGCATATGGTAAGTTAATTAGAAAGAAGGAGAGAAGGCCTGTAACTGGTAACCTCAGGAGGAAAATCCACGAGCCGTGGGCCAATCGAGGAAGCTACTATGAAAGAGGTAGAGAAATTCCAGTTAGTAACAGGGAAATGTATGCTCCATGGAGACCGTCCAATCAGCGCCATCCTATCTCCCAGCCCAAACATGTGCAGCAATCTGTCAGACTCGATGTCTACGATGATCAAAATTATGCAGGGGAGGGAGTGAACATGGCAATTGGAGGTAACAATGGGTCAGGCCGACGCCAATGTCGACGACTTTCAGCCTTTAGAGTCTGAGGGTACGTATGGGAAGGTGATATCTAGGTAGTTATGAAAGGTGTGCATAGCCTTTCACATGGGATGTCACCTGTGAACGATGAACACCGCCGGTATGGCATTCCTTAGTCAAAGGCAGTTGTTAGTTAGATAATTAATTTATAAACTGTTTACTCTCGGACAGCTACTTCAGTCACCAGGTTTTTTTTTGTTTGAAGCAAAAAGACAATTTTTAGACTCAGTCAGCGGAAGTATACCTAGAAGTTATTTTATATGTAAGTGTAGTGTACATAGATGTGTAAAAGAGGTGCCAATTCGCAGAGAATTGATAGAATTCATGAAGCAACTTAGAACTCTGTATTTTGTGGCATTGAACTCTAAGATTAATGCGAAAATGAACTCTGATTTTCACCATTCAACTTGACTTTTTAGTCAGCAGTTAACAGGACTAACTACTGACTTCTGGCAGGGAGGTGTCAGGCTAGAGGCCTTTTTAGATTTTTTTTGTTCAGGCTGTGTATATTTATTTTGGATGTCGCCAAAATAGTCATATGCTACGGGGAGGCCCTCTGTCCCGACATCTGGAAAGTTAATTGCAGTAGCAGTGTACAGGGAACGGCTAGCGTCCGCTGGCAAGTGACCTGGGTCCCTGAGGGCTAACGGACGCCCAGATGGTGAGGCATAGAAAAGAAAGGAAGAAAGGGTTTGGCAACGATGAGGGGAGAGCCGGTCGAGTCTCGGAAGGAGACGGACGAGAATTGGTAAAGCGGGAAATGCCGGCTGGTAATAGCGGCATTGGCTCTGTAACTACAGCTGAACAGGCATAGTAAGCTGGTGTTGTTGTAATCAATGTAATTGAGCATATGTCCTCGTCCAGCAAGTACGTTGGAAGGTTAAATAAATCTTTGTTATTTTTAAGTAAAGCCTGAAGTTGGACTAATTTATTGGGGAGGAGCCTCAGTATCGAGTCTCTGCAATTGTGAATAAACCGTTTGATTCTATCCGAAAGACTCTTTCACCCGTCGCGTATAGCGATCGAACCGAGGGACCGACAAACGAAGAGTTAACATCACACCTGTTAATCGCTCTAAAAGCCTGATTCCCTGTAAATTTTTCATAAAACGCGTAAGTATATTCCACTTTTATTCTATTCGTTTGTTTTCAAATTTAATAAAAATTTTCTTCCACTTGAGTTATACAAAGTCTCCTTGACTGATATTTGAAATCGATTTTTGAAGTTTGTTGATGTGTCTGACGGCACTTGGGCTACTGACAGTTCATTGCAACCCGCGTGTTATTCTTCAAACGCTACGGAAGCAGTTCCATGGCACACCTCCTTCAAGACCATTGTCACACTCCCAACACTATAGCTTATTGACGCGTTTACGACTTGAACCACGCCTCCCTTACTACAGACTGCGCCATTTCTCTCGACTAAGCCACGGACACCTAAGGGCAAACTGTCTAGCTAAGTAACAGTCAATGTGCTCGACCAATTAACCCTTCCCCTTCCAGACAGTCTGCAGTTCCTCAAAACGAAATTCCCTTTCTGTTACATCGACATGACATTTCGCTGGAGAGGCTTCCATTGTCGCTAGCGTCCCTTCTGTTAAGTGGAATGTGTCATTGAATAGCATTCTCTACTCGTTAACAAACCATGCTGGTTTCTCCCGAATACACTCCCTCCCCTTGAAGGGGGATGGCGAGCGAAAGATACACGTGAGTTACGGATATTTCACATTGATACTATCGCGTTTAGAGAACACCTGGGACGATTCGTGTGGACATCTCACTGCGCTCCTCGTCGAACCTTTCGTGGGAATCCCATCTCTCCAGTGCCAGTGAAGGGGGGACAACCAATAAATTCCGTAGCACCATCCTAGGATGTCGAACTCTTCATCAACAGTCGAATCCAAGTTAGGACGCCATTGGGGGAAATGGGGGAAAACCTAGCAGCAGAAACCATCCTCCGAACACAGAGGGATGACACTATTCAGAGTCACGCCTCCTTCACTGTTAGATTCGCGCCTATTGTCACCTTTCCTAAGTACAATGCTGCTTCCCAACAGAACGATTCTCAACGCATCTCGCTCTTGAATGTGCGGAGCTTTTAGAATAGGAATGGCACTCAAGAAACAATAAGAGAGATAAAACCTGGACCGTTAGCCTACCTTTCAATACTGGCATGAGTTATGACATTTTCACTGATGCTGTCGCGTTTAGAGTACACCTGTGTGAACCGTTCATGGGAAACCCATCTCTCAAGCGACAGTGAAGGGGGACAACCAATAAATTTCCTAGCCCCATCCTAGGATGTCGAACTCTTCACCGACGGTGGAATCAAAATTAGGACGCCACTGAACAATGGAGGGAAACCTAGCAATAGAAACTTAGAGGTTAGCGAAACTTCTTTCAACCTATTTCTATGCTCAGGAGTCCTTTTGAAGGTCAACACGCCAAACAGTAATTGATGCTACTGCTGCCTAACTGCTTCCTCAGCTTTGTCAGCCAATCCATCAAGCCAAAGATTCTTATCAGCAGCTAACTCATCCTTTACACGTTTATTAAGCTCTCTGTAATGCTTTCTATTGGTACCACTAGGGTATTGATTAAGGACATACTTGCAGTTCTTTCTTTCTGAAATAAGCTCAAGTGCCTTATCACTCAAATAATTCTGTCTCCTCTGCTCCTTTTTCCCTAAAAGAGTACTGTTAGTGTCCAAAAAAGCCTATTTAAAATGGTCCCATTCTTTCTCAACTTCAGTAGCAAACAAACCATGATTGTAATAATGACTAAGCAACCTATCATGGTAAGCTTTAGCTATAACTGGGTCTTTCAGAGCTTCAGTATTAAAGATAAATTTTTAAACCGTAGCACAACACTTTTTAAGTTTAAGTTGCAAGACACTTTTAACAAGGTAATGGTCAGATCCAATTTCAGCTCCTCTATATGGCCTGGTATTCCTAACAGAACCAGCCGATTTGCTGTTAATTAATATATAACCAATCATATTCTTATGCAGCCCATCAGGTAAAACCCATGTGTACATATGTATGTCGTGGTGTTTGTAATAAGTGTTAGTTATTCTGAAACCATTGAGTTTACTTACCAGTAGGAGACGTTGGCCATTGCCATTGCAGCTACCAATACCAAAAGGGCCTATCACCCCTCCCCAAAGGTCAGAGTCAGTACCAACTTTGGCATTGAAGTCACCTAGAACAAGGGTAATATCTCCTTTCTTGACAGAATTCAAAATATATGAAGTTGTCCGTAAAATCTTTCCTTCTCATCCTCATCGGCATCCTGAGTGGGGGCATAACAGTAGATAACATTGAAGTCTGTAATGCTTGTCTGAAATTTTGCTGTGAGGAACCTTCCATTAATGCACTCATATCCTAGAAGAGCATCACTAGCGTGTCTGCTGAGAAACAGATCCACGCCTTGGTGATGCTTTCTATCCTCCATCCATGAAAAGGGAAACTTAAAGTTATTATTAATTACATCACCTTTACCTGTCCATCTGGTCTCTTGCAAGCCTAGAATATCTAGGTTAAAGCGCTGGAATTCCTGCGTGAATGTAATGTCCTCACGTTCCATGTTCCTGCAGAGAAAAAAATGATTAGTAGGTATCAAATTTAGAGGAAATAAAAAATAAATTGAATTATTATATTTAGTTTGATGGCACATAAATTCACTGTCACCCAGCAGTCTTGAAGCTCACGAGCTGCCACTCCATATGGGTGAAATTTGCAGTCTGACACTTGTCACGTCACAAGCTTTCAAATGAAAGTTTAACTGACACAGGTGAATAAAATTTCACAACTGAATCAGGTGAATAAAATTTTTACTCTGAACTACCACTAATTTTATAAAATGTAAAAGGAAAATAAAAATCTTTCGTTCGATCCAGAGTCGATTCCAGCGGCGCCAAAAAGAGTGTTATATTACGGATATATCTGAAATGATACGTCCAAAGTTTAAGAAAAACAGAATTTATTACAAACTCTCAGACTTGACGCATTTGCAGAATATCGACGATAATGAACGCATGAGGATAACCAATTTTGCAAAATGTACAAATGGTTATCCTCATGCATTCATTTGATGTTTTAATACTAAATGTAGAATTTTATTGTCACTTTTGATTCTTGTCATAGTCTCTAGTTTTTAATGTCTTTAATTATTTTAGTCAGTTTTCATTTATTTATTAATGCCAAGATTCATTTCACTAATTTGGCTTTTAAAATAGTCGTTAAATTAAGTTCCCACTTGTAAAGTAATATGTTAAACTATACATAATATTTATCAACACAGAAAAGGGGGATTCAGTAAATTACCATTAGTCCAAATTTCGATTTCGAGCAAAACAAACACATATACATATATGTTACAAATAGAGCTCTGCGAGGATAGAAAGTGCTATCCACACTCGCATCCGCAAGGTCTTATCTGCATTAGCAAAACTTTATCAGCATCTGCCCATATTGTCTATTTAGTAACCATCGAAATTCTGCAAATGCTTGAAGTATGATGTGTTTGTTAGTAAAAAAATCAAATCTTATAATGATTTATTAATGATTAATGAATAACTGAAAAAAAGTATAGTGTGAAAATAAAAATCTGACTCTTAAAAATATGCGTTACTGAATATAGACAAAATATACTTCATTCTAATTTTGGAAATTCTTTTAAATTAATTTTGTTCTTTTAAATGCAGTTATCGTCGATTACAGGAAGACCTACATTTATTAACCAGTAACACTCTCCTAAAATTTCGTGATCTCGTCTGATAACCCATGAGATCATGATAACGTTTCGTATACCAAGAGATCATGATAACTCGTCTGGTATACCATAAGATCGTGATAACTCCTCTGGTATGCCATGAGATCGTGAGATCTCGCGGCATACAAGACGAATTAGTTAACATAATGAAAGCTCTTTATTATAACATTGAGTAGTGTGTGAGAGTTAGTTAGGCTTATAGCAATTGGTTTAGCATTGCTTCTGGTGTTCAACAAGGGTGCATTTTGTCTCCTTTTCTCTTCAGTTTGGTTAGTGATTATGTTATGCGAAATTATCTGCAATGGAAATGTTTTGAATTTAAATGGTCTACAGTTGTGAAAATTTCTGAATTAGATCCAGCACACGGAACCAAGGCTTAACGTCGCAACCAATGGATGGCGACCTTTCCAAGTCCATCGGTGTCCCCTGCTGACCGTGGGCAGGGCGGGGAATTTTGCGGAGAAAATTCTCAACCCTGACCCAGCTGGGACTCGAACCTGGGAACTATAGATTAAAAGCCTTGAACGCTACCGACTGAGCCATCCCGCTTCGGTTCTAGAAGGATTATGGTGGTGTGGGGAACACTGCATTGACATGGAATGTGTCCATTTTTTATGCAGGGTTTTCATGCAGGATATCAAAAGAGATTGCTCTCTTCAAGATGGCCAATGGTATACTCCCCTTAATTCCTTACCCTTCTGAAATGATCTCTGTAACATGTGCTTCAGACCCCCCAAAAAATGTCAACTCTTCACAGATTAGTCGTGATTAAAATACGACCTGATTCTCGATGATCATTCACCTAGAAGGAACGTGAGACACTATATCATTCCTCTAACATCAAGGAAAGCGACTCCATGAACTTCAACAGTTTTAAAGTCGTGGATAACAGATTTTTCTCTGCTTTTCTTCCATGATTTCTCAGCACTGGAAGACGATCTATATATTGATCAGAAGTTTTTATGTAAAGCTTTGTTCCCATTGAATCTGTACAAACTGATACATACTGCAGAATATCATTTCAGACGGTTCTTGTAGAGTAAGGAATTAAGAGGGTGTATACTTGTATGAAATAATGTCAGTTTAATACGCCACGGTAGAGGGATCTATGAGGATGGCGGGTCTTATGTGTGAAAAATTAATAGGTCCACAATTTCGTTTTCAGTTACGGTTGTATACCTATTTCATGTCTGGATAAAATTTAATAGTACAAAATTGAGAAGAATTTAAAAATCTGTTACTTGTTCTGTTTTCGTTATTAAATTCGTCAATATTATATGTCTGTAAAGATCGTCACTTAATTTTTTTGGGGGATGAATCAATTGCTGTGAGTACCCTCAGCCATTGTTAATATAATTTGATAGTTTTGTTGTATTACCGAGATAACAATACGACGAAATGCAATTGATACAATTCATTTAGCAAAATTAACGACTCCGATTCTCGGAGACGCCCAAGAATTGCTACATTAATAGCTATATTATGAAAGCTTTATAATTCAAATATGAAGGCAAAGTTTTTTCTTGAGTATTGCCGTAAATAAAAGTTAAATATGCTGAGCTGACTCAAACCCATAATCTATTGCAACTCAGTGAGGAGAACCGTTTAATGTAACCAATATCGGATTAACTTCTGTATGACTAAAGTTTCGTCCATACAGAAGCTTTCTCAAACATGAATGAGTTTTATGATTATTATTTGATTTAATTAATTGAGTAATACCCATGCTTAGGTTGGATTCAGTTGTTTTACCTCTGAACGGTGCTTTTTTTGTACACCATGGGTAAAATGGTCAGATCTCAAGGACCCTGAAGGCTAAGAGAAGGTTGGGGGAGGGAACCCACTGAAACAGCTGCTGGGAGACAGATGGTAGCCTCCCATCAAGGACATTCAGCGTGTTCTTTAACATGCACAGGGTATGGCACAGACGGTAACGGCTTTTAGGTACATTTGAAAAAAATGATGACAAATAGTTACGATTTTAGGAGGGAATGAAAAATCTCTACACAAAAAAGTGAAATTTCATTCGCTCTGGACGGATGAAAGTGCACGTTTCCTTGGTATATTTCACTTCTAATTGTCCAACTAAAGATGTAACAACTTTTTAAGTACCCTAACTTCCTCCTTATTGGCAATTAAAGATATGCGCGTGCAAAACTGGATCCTTTCTTCCATGGAATGAAAAATGTATATCGAGATCGGTTGATTAGTTGCAGAAACATTGCGTCCATAGAAACACAGATATAATCACATATGCGTGTAAACTGAGACTTTTCCGGCATCCAAAGCATAAAGAACCAATGAAATCGATCGATTGGTTACAGAGATATTGAATACACAGGCAAATGTACGGACAGTCGTAACTGACGATGCCATTAGCAAATTTTGCTTTTCAAGAAATGTGTTAGAAGCAAATAAAAAAACAAATTCTTGATTCACAATAATACCAAAGAAATATAACAGTCAGGTCCTGATCTAGAAAAAAAAATTAGGAGTAAGGGGATAGGGGTGATGGTAAGAAACTGAATTATGTTGCAGTAAAATGCTTTCCCCTTCGTTTTAGAAGTTTTCAAAACATTGCTTGAAAAATGCATAATATATACCGAAGAGCCAAAACATTTTGACCAGAGCATCTTTATGCAAATCGAAGAAACTGCAGGTAAATGAAGATGCCTATGAAGGTCATGAAACTGTATAAACAACACTGAGCTCTGTATCACACATTTAGGTGGTGTACCTAACAAATTGGCATCTCAGTGTATACTATATGTTTATGATTTTGTTTCGATTCTGTACTGGTAACTGGCATTCTCAAAGGGGAGAACAGCTCCTGTAACGAACTGAAATGGATACCTCTCACGTGGTATACATTTGAATCATATTATTGCCAGAAGCAATAGCATTATAAGTTGCATTATCCTTATCAGATAGATTGCATTTATTGCCTTTTTTCACCACTCGTTTTATGGCACTTCACACACTTTTTCTGTTTCCTTGCATTTCTCGGTTCATTTTACTGAAAATTACTTCGAGTATTCCTAAATAGAACTTTAATTCGTACTTATTAGAGTGCTGCAGTGTTTTAGTTTATTAATCATCATCACCATCAACAACAACAACAACAACACGATCATCATCAAGCAGCCATGGGCTACGGAGGTCCAACCACACTGTGTATTTGAGTTCTCCAAATCACTGCTGCATAATTCAGATAAATCATGCTTGGATCATCAGCGAAATATCAAACTGGAGCAGAAACGAAGGCGTAACTTTGAAAGATGGACGAAGTTATTAAAATCCACAGTGAGCCACTCACTAACGATGAACTTCAGGATTTAGAATTCAACGCTGCTTTTGAAGAATAACAAGAATCTGAACCAGAAATAGTGTTGGCATTTAAATTTTAGATGAAGCCCTTTCACTGCGAAATAAACGCATGGATTTGTTGAAGAATCATGATATTGATACTTCGTGACTGGATGACATAAGACGATGTTGTGACCAGTTACTGGAACACTACAAATAAATATTAAGCACGAAACAGAGCCAAGCAAAGCAAACCAGATAGTTTCGTTCCTTATTAAGAAATAAATTGTAAAATTAATTAATCGATCACATATATGTACATATTTATATACACAACTGCGCATTTACGTAATCTTTCAATAAATATTGTGAATTATAATTATTTTTGTTGAAATAAAACATCCATTACAGTACGAAGAAAAGGGAAAAGATCAGTAATATAGGCAAAAATAAAAAAAAATAAATAAATCCCCTCGTTTTACGGGGAAATTTTTTTAACGATGATCTTCCCGTAACTCATCTCTCGCATTAAATGAGAGTTCCCTGTATAACTGTTCCATTTCTGAATTATTCATTAAATGGTATTTTCAGAGTTAAACTACCACAAAATATATATATTAATTTAATAGAATTATATGTCTTTCGTTCAATCTCTGCAATGTGGTACTGCATTGTCGAAGACTATATATCACGAATGTATCTTAATGATACGTCCAAGGTTTAAGAAAAACAGATTTTCATCAACGATATTTTCACGCTTTCAGTACCGAATGTTGATTATCATCACTACAGCTACTGATACTATCCTCCCTATGTGATTCTGATGTTACCAGGTTCGGGTCACAAATTAGCCTGCATTGCTCATTTTCTCTGCTAACGCTTCTGGTCAGTAAATGTTCGCCACAAACTGGAAGGATAGCTGTGTAGCAATCCCCAGTGATGACGCAGAGAACCTTCCGGGTCTGACACAGAATGTCTGACCCCGCCTTCCCTTGGTGCATGCCGGTTATACTTTTCAAAACAGATATTCTTTTTTCGAAGGGAACAGAAGTGAAGGCCTGTCAGACCAGTGTGCCCTAGTGATCTGGTCATATGCGACAACTTTTTTCTTTCTTTCTACCCTGTTGAGGAGTGTTCAACTTCTCATTGTCGTGGTGATGACCATTTATGCCTACGAGACTGGACTGGTTTACGGTTTTGAGCTTGATTATGGATTCTGGACTTGCTGCAGTGGTGGACATCTGTTGAGGGAGAATTTGCCGCTGTGTTTTCTGTTTGCTTGTGGGTTGCCAGCCCTAAGTGAACAGAGGTACAGGATACCTTATATCAGCTGGTGGATAATGCTGATCATAGGCCATCGCAGCTACCTGAACTCTCACTTAGCTAGTTAGGCATCTCTAATCCTAAACCGGAGTAATGTGTCTCAGGCAAGCCTTATGGCTCTTGAAAAGGTCCACCTCAAATGGTGGTGCTTGAAGTTCTTAGTAGCATGGATGACTTCAGCCTGTAGCGGTGGAGGAACAGGACTTTGTCCCATGTCGGCGATCTGGGGGCTTTTTGATATTGTTGGCCCTACGTTTCTCAATAAACCTAGTTTACTTTTAAAATCCTACTAATCATTTTCTTTCTACAAGTATATGGAACGTGAGGACGTTACGTTGAGATTATTCTCTTGATGTCCTCACGCAGGAATTCCAGCGTGAGGACACCTCTGTATTCTAGGCTTATCGGTTTGCTTCTTAGCAGAGATACGCCAGTGATGTTCTTCTAGGAAATGACTGCATTAATGAAAGAATTTATAAAGAAAATTTTAAAACAAAAATTAAAGACGAATGTCATCTGTTGTTACGCTCCCACGAAGGACTCTGATGAGAATGAAAAGAATATTTTACAAACAGCTACATGATATTTTGAATTCTCTAAAGAAACGAGATATTGCTAAGGTTGGTACTAACTCTGACCTATGGGCAGGATTTTTAGGTCCCTTTGGCATTGATAGTTTCAATGGCAATAGAGAACGTCTCGTGCAGGTAAGTAAACTTAATGGTGTCTGAACAACTAATACATACTACAAACATCGGGACATTTCTAAATATACCTGGGTTTCACCTGATGGGTTGCACAGGAATATGATAGATTATATTTTGATTAATAACAAATGGGCTTTTTGATTAGGAATACCAGACAATATAGAGGAGCCGAAATTGGGTCAGACCATTACCTGGTAAAAAGTGTCTTGCAACTGAAGCTTAAGAAATGTTTTGCTAAGGTTAAGAAAATTACCTTTAACACTGAAGGTCTGAAAGATCCAGTTATAGCTAAATCATAACATGATAGCTATGTGGTCATTATGACAATCGTAGTTTGCTTACTGCTGAAGTTTAGAATAAATGGGATCAGTTTAAACAGGATTTTCTTAAAACTAACAGTACTCTTTTAGGTAAAAGGGAACAGAGGAAACAAATTATTTGAGTGATAAGACATGGAACTTATTTTTGAAAGAAAGAAGTGCGGGATTAATATGAATCAACACCCTACTAGTCGTAACAGACAACATTATAACAAGCTTAATAAACGTGTAAAAGAACAGTTAACAGCTGATAAGAATCTTTGGCTTGATAATTCGGCTGATAAAGCAGAGGAAGCTCTTAGACAGCACAATAGCAGGGGATTATACCAGATGTTAATGTTTTGTGTGGGAAGAAACAGGATACATACACTGATACACAGGGACTGAGGGAGAAACATGGTTAAGTGGGTGAAGATGAGGATTCTCTGATGACAAGGTGAGCTGAGAATTTCAAAGATGTTCTAAACAATGTGATTATTTCTACTTCCATTGTTTGTAATGAGGATAAATGCATTATTCCATCTATCCTCAGTTAATGATTGCAGCAGTTTATTCATTTAATGATGGTTTTATGGCTTTAATGTTGGCCTTGTATCACATTCGGAAGTTGTTTCGGCTGTCTCTAAAATAAAACTGAATAAATCTCCTGGGATCGATGAACTCACCACTGAAATGCTTAGAGCTGGGAACACTTGTGTTGAAAAATGGCTGACAGAAATTTTAAATATTTTTATGATAAACGTGTTGTTTCTACAAATTTTACTAGAGTTTACTATCCCTACTTTTAAAAAAGGTGATCGCAGTTCTTGTGATAACTATAGAGATATCACCATACTTTCTGTTCCAGGTAAAGTTTTTTTTGCATGGTTGTGCTTAATAGAATTAAGAATTTGGTTGATGGACAACGGCGTGATGAACAGTGGGGATTCAGAAGTTGTAGGGGATGGATTGATGAAATATATTCACTTAGGCCGATTCTTAGGAAATGTTAGAGTTTCAGAAACCTGTGGTTGCTAGCTTTGTAGATTTCAAAAAGGCTTTTGACTCTGTTGATCATCATAATTTGTGGTTGATTATTAAGATCATATGGAATACCTGATAAATTAGTTAGTGTAATGAGAGCTCTCTATAATAACACTGTCGTGTGTGAGAGTCTTGCAGCGATTGTTTAGCATTGCTACTGGAGTTAGACAAGGGTGCGTTTTGTCTCTTTTTCTCTTTAGTTTGGCTATTGATTATGTAATGCGAAATTCTTTGTTAAGGGAAAGATTTTGGCCTTAAATGGTCCAGAGATTTCAAAATTTCTGATTTAGTTTATGCAGATGATTTGGCTCTGTTGGCTACTGATGTTGATGAGATGAATTCGTTCATTAGGGGTGTTGATGAGAGTCAGTAGGTTTATGATAAAGAGAGAAAAACTAAAATGATGAAAATTGGTCTGGCAGATGGTGCTTCAGTTGCTTTGAATGACTGTACTCATGAGAAAGTGTGTCAGTTTAATTTTCTTGGTAGCTACGTAATAAATACTGCTTATGTGTGGCATGAGAAAAATAGAAGATTATGGATTGTTGCTGGGACTTTCAAGAATCTACGGAGAATGTGGAGAAATAGACATGTAACCCTAAAGACTAACCTTCGGCTGTATAATAGTTTGGTTCTTTCTAAGGTTAGTTATGGTAACGAAACATGGACCTTTTGTAAACAGGATAAGAAGAAATTTGAATGTTATGATTGTAGATATTTGCGCAGTATCTTAGGCATTAAGTGGCTTGATTTTATAAATAGTTATGAGCCTAGACGGATTCATCAACCTCCTTTGAGCAGCATATTGAGAAGAGAGAGACTGCGTTTGTTTGGTCATGTTGCCCGTATATACAACTGCAGATTGGCAAGCAGGATGATGAACAGTGTGCGCAAGGGTTGCAGAAAAAGGGTGACACTTAGGATGCGATGGGCAGACAATGTCAAAGAGAACCTTGCTAGAATTGATCTACAGTGACCAAATACAGCTGCTGTAGCTCAGAAGAGACATGTCTGGAGAGGAAAATTACACTGTCTGATAGGACCTCCATAATCCATGGCTTCAAGAGGCATTTGTATGTATGGAGATACATATTTAAATAATTTAAGAAAAACCAGTTTTTCTTAATTTATCAGTATGTCATATCGTTGTACAATTTATAGTTGATTGTGTTCAGGTAATTTATAACAGAAAGTAAAAATTTGAAATCTGATTAAAGGATACTTTACAGTTTTACGTATTTAATGATTCTTTGGGTTCAGATTTTTAGAACAAGGTAAACATGCGAAAACTACGGTGTGTTCAGTACTGTTAGCCCCCAGTAAAAAAATTTTTAATAGTCATTATACCAGTTTATTCAACAACGAAAAGACATACAAGTTTCACATTGCATTTGCTATTACATGTCATGTAAAGTTTAAAAAATCTTGAAATAAATGAAAAAAGAAGCAAAATTCTGAGCGCTAATAATCCATAACTTCCACTCGAGAAGTACAGTCTCTCAAAAAAGTATCCGAACGCTATGGTTGTATACAAAATTCAGAAAAAAATCGTTGCCAGTTGTTTTTTCTGAACTTTGTATACAACCATAGCGTTCGGATACTTTTTTGACCGACTGTACTCACGTGTGAGATCAATGAAGAGTTACGTTTTAGATTCCCAAAACAGAGTGAAAAACACAAATTATAGTGATGATAAAAAATTAAATTAAATCTCAAATCAAGAGATGTCACGCAGGAAATTGTAACAGCCAATAAATATATATATATTTATTCTTGATATCAGAATTTATTCAGAATTAGTTTTTATATTTCTATTCTTTCTCCTTTCAAATGAAAAAAAAACGGAATTAAAAGAATATTCGAAGTCTATTCGTAAAAAAGCAATAAGGAAACCCAACGTTCAGAGTGTTCGGTTGGATTCTTTTACCTCTGAGCGGCACTTTTTTGCACACTATGGGCTAAATGGCCAGGTCACAAGGACCCCGAAGGCTCACAGAAGGTTGGGGGAGGGGACCCACTGGAACAGCTGTTAGGAGACAGATGGTAGTCTCCCGTCAAGGCCATCCAGCATGTTCTTTAACGTTCTCTTTTACCAATGATTGGCACTTTTTTGCACCGCCATGGGCTAAATGGCCAGGTCACAAGGACCCCGAAGGCTCAGAGAAGGATGGGAGAGGGGACACACTGGAACAGCTGTTAGGAGACAGATGGTAGTCTCCCGTCAAGGCCATCCAGCATGTTCTTTAACGTTTTGTTTTACCTCTGAGTGGCACTATTTTGCACACCATGGGCTAAATGGCAAGGTCACAAGGACCACGAAGGCTCACAGAACGTTGGGGGAGGGGACCTACTGGAACAGCTGTTAGGAGACAGATGGTAGCCTCCCGTCAAGGCCATCCAGGGTGTTCTTTAACGTGCACAGTGCTCTCCCACATACCGAGCCACGGCTTAACGTCCCATCCGACGGGCGGCGGCCTTTCCAAACCCAGCGGTGTCCCCTACTGACCGTGGGCCTTTTTGTTTCTCCTTTTTGCCATTGCAGCTACCAATACCTTTTGGTATTGGTAGCTGCAATGGCAATGGGCAATGTCTCCTACAGGTAAGTAAACTCAATGGATTCAGGGGGCGGGGGTGGCTCAGTCGGTAGCGAGCCAGGCTCGTAATCTGTAGTTCCCAGGTTCGAGTCCCAGCTGGGTCAGTGTTGAGACTTATCTCCGCAAAAGTCCTCGCCCTGCCCACGGTCAGTAGGGGACACCGATGGGCTTGGAAAGGCCGCCGTCTGTCGAATGGGACGTTAAGCCGTGGTCTCGTATGCGGGAGAGTCATACCCTGTTCACGTTAAAGAACACGCTGGATGGCCTTGACGGGAGGCTACCAACTGTCTCCCAACAGCTGTTACAGTGGGTCCCCTCCCCCAACCTTCTCTGAGCCTTTGGGGTCCATGTGACCTGGCCATTTAGCCTATGGTGTGCAAAAAATTGCCGCACAGAAGTAAAACAACCCAACCCAACCCAATGGATTCAGAATAACTAACACTTATTACAAACACCGTGGCATACATAAGTACACATGGGTTTCACTTGATGGGCTGCATAGGAATATGATTGATTACATATTAATTAACAGCAAATGGCTTAGTTCTGTAAGGAATACCAGGTCATATAGTGGAGCTGAAATTGGATCTGACCATTACCTTCTTAAAAGTGTCTTGCAACTTAAACTTAAAAAGTGTTGTGCTAGGGTTAAAAATTTTACTTTTAATACTGAAGCTCTGAAAGACCCAGTTATAGCTAAAGCTTACCATGATAGGTTAATTAATCATTTTGACAGTCATAGTTTGCTTACTACTGAAGTTGAGGAAGAATGGGATCATTTTAAACAGGCTTTTTCGGAAACTAACAGTATTCTTTTAGGAAAAAAGGAGCAGAGGAGACAGAATTATCTGAGTGATAAAGCACTTGAGCTTATTTCGGAAAGAATGTACTGCAGGAAAGTCCTTAATCAACACCCAACCAGTCCTAATAGAAAGCATTATAGAGAGCTTAATAAACGTGTAAGAGGTCAGTTAGCTACTGATAAGAATCTTTGGCTTGATGGTTTGGCTGACAAAGCCGAGGAAGCAGTTAGACAGCACAACAGCAGAGAGCTGTACCAGATAGATAATGTTTTATGTGGTAGAAAATGGACAGGTATACAGGGATTGAAGGATAAACAAGGTAAGGTTATAGAAGGGGAGGATTCTGTCATGGCTAGGTGAGCTGAGCGTTTCCTTGATGTTCTAAACAATGTGGTTAGTTTTACTCCCATTGTTTGAAATGACGATAGATGCATTGGTGGCTTTAATGTTGGCCCTATAACAGAATCTGAAGTTATTTTGGCTGTTTCTAAACTGAAAAAACATAAATCCCCAGGGGTATATGTAATTACTACAGAAATGCTTAGAGCTGGGAAAGTTTCGGTTATCACTTGGATGACTGAAATTCTGAATATCTTTTATGATAAAGGCATGGTTCCTAAGGATTTTACCAGAGCTATCTAAGGGACCTGGGTTCGAACCCCGGGTAAGGCATGGCTGTTTGTGTCGTTTTTCTGCTGAGGTCCTGCCATCCTCACAGACCTTCTACTATGGCATATAAACTGACAGGCTCCTGTCAGACCTCTGTGGCAAGCAGCTGCTTGAAGGGGTATTTATTTTTTTATTATTGTTATCCCTATTTTCAAAAAAGGTGATCGCAGTTCTTGTGATAACTATAGGGGTATCAACCTACTCTCACTTTCCAGGTAAAGTTCTTTCCATGATTGTGCTTAATAGAATTAAGAATCTGGTTGACAGTCAATTGCGTGATGAGCAATGTGGATTCAGAAGTGGTAGGGGATGTGTGGATCATATATTTTTACTTAGGCATATTCTTGAGAAATGTTTAGAGTTTCAGAAACCTTTGGATTCCAGCATTGTTGATTATAAAAAGGCTTTCGACTCTGTTGATCGTCATAATTTGTGGTTGATTGTGAAATCATATGGTATACCAGACAAGTTAGTTAACATAATGAAAGCTCTCCATAATTACACTGAGTCGTGTGTGAGAGTTGGTAAGGCTTGTAGCAATTGGTTTAGCATTACTTCTGGTGTTCGACAAGGGTGCATTTTGTCCCCTTTTCTCTTTAGCTTGGTTATTGATTATGTTATGCGAAATTCACTTCAAGGGAAAGATTTTGACCTTAAATCGGTTGGAGATACGAAAATTTCTGATTTAGATTATGCTGATGGTTTAGCCCTTTTGGCAAATGATGTTGATGAGATGAACTCTTTCATTCGTGCTGTTGATGAGACTGGTAGTAGAGTAGGTTTGGTTATAAACAGAGAGAAAACTAAAGTGATGAAAATTGGTCAGGCAGGCTGTGATTCAGTTAATCTGAATGGTTGCAGTCTTGAGCAGGTGTCACAGTTTAATTACCTTGGGAGCTATGTAACAGATACTGGTGATGTGCGGCATGAGATTAACAGACGAATAGGGATTGCTGCCGGGGACTTTTAAGAATCTATGGAGAGTGTGGAGAAATAGGCGTATACACCTAAAAACTAAAATTAGACTGTATAATAGTTTGGTTCTTTCTAGGATTAGTTATGGTAGTGAAACTTGAACACTTTGTAAACAAGATAACAGGAAACTAGATGCTTTTGATTCCAGATGCTTACGCAGTATCTTGGGCATTATGTCGTTTAACTTTGTAACTAATGATGAGGTTAGGCAAAAGAGTTTGCAACCTCCTTTAAGCAGCATATTCTGCAGAGAGAGACTCCGTTGGTTTGTCCATGTTGCCCGTATGAATAATTATAATTACTTTTCGTCATACAATGCATGGTCAGAACTCAAGCGATGAAGCGCTAGAGGGCGCTTTCCAGTGAACACTTATAAGCGCTGGTTTTCGCACTCGTTAATTTGAAAAATAAAAGACAGCTGCGTTTTGTGTTGCATAAATAATATTGAAATACTATTTGCATTTTCACAATTATCAATTCCTTCGAATCAAACTTTTAAAGAGCTGAAAAGTAGGTCAAGGAAAATTTTCAATCTATTTGAAAACGAGATTCAAATATTCATCAGAAGCCATATCTCATTCTTCTAGTTAAATGTAGGGATAATAATATCTAAACAAAAATATTCTATGGAGAAAATAATCAACGTTGCAGTCATTCATTTGACAATCCAACTCTGAGAATTTCACCATAATTTCATCTACTTCTTGCGACATATAAATTTTTTAATTTACAGATAGCCAAAGAAATTTCATATTGTGAATTAGGGCCAACATTGAAGCTGATGTAATACGTAGAGCGTTCCTGGAAACAATGGGAGTGGTGCAAATTTTTCTCAGACGATAGCGTGCCAAGATCATAATCTACAGTTCCCAGGTTCGAGTTTCAGCTGAGTCAGATTTGAGATTTATCTCTGTAAATCTGTCAGTCATTAGGGGACACCGATGGGCTTGGAAAAGCCGTCCGTCGGATGTAACGTTAAGCCGTTGGCCACTATGTGAGAGAGCCATACCCTGTTCACGTTAAGGAAAATGTTGGTAATAATGTTAATTATTGTTTCCCAAGAGCTATTGAGTGCTTTCCCCCCAGTGGGTCGGTTACACAATGGGCCGGTTACGAGGACTCCGAGGGCTTTTTGTCTGAGCCCTCGGAGTCTTCGTAACCGGCCCATTGTGTGCAAAATAAAGTTTCGCTCAGAGGTAAAACAACCCAACAATGGGAGTAGCTGACCAATTTATTCAAAGATCATCCTTATTTTGATTCGATGTCTTTAAGAAAATCAGGAATTTTCGAGGTGTAGTGAAAACTGCCATTTATCATCAGTGGCAGTGTAACCCTGCAGTTTTTCATCCTATAAAAACAAGCAAAAACGAAACAAATCGTATATAAATCTATTAAATTTGATTCTTTATAAATTGTTTTAGGTTGTTTTAGGCACACTATACTAAATGTAAAAAGCTCAATGGACTATTTGTTGAGGTGAAAAATTTCCTAATATCTCATTTATTTTAACTCGTATTGAGCTTTTATACAAAAGGTTATAATAAATTCAAAATTTTACCAACAGATCCCCTACACACAAAATCAAATAGAAGTTCTAATATAGCATGCATATCAGTTAACGGAAACCAAAATTTCTGGAAATATTTAGTTAGTCATTATACAGCATCAATACACATTTAATGATAATATTAAAGGTTTCAAAAACAATATTTTACAGACTAGTTCTTTGCTTTAATGACAGCTTACAGTTTTATCGAGTGAAATGCACTAATTTCAGAAGCAATTCCCTAACAGCATAAAAAAAATATGGCAATCAGTTAACTCACTCGTATTTGAAGGGCAGATCTTGGAAATTTCGCAGTTGATTTTGCCCCAGAAGTATTCCTCAGAGTTGAAAGGAGCAGACAGGCCAGTCCAATTAATCTCTACAATAGTATTATCTGTTGGTCAGTACTGAACAATCTTTGCACAATAAAAACGAACATTATATCGTCCTGAACACTCCAAGATTTATTCCCAAAATGATCTACGGCTATTGACAACAATTTCGTTTTCATTACTTCGTTGTAGTTCTTAGCTTTCACCAGGGGAAGCTAAGAATGATGGGAAGGAAGCTTGGATCTAGAAAAAAAAATCGGGATTGGGGGGGGGGGGGCAGTAGACACTGAATTTCCAATGCAGTATAACATTTACGATGCATCATAACATTTCTAAATGCAGTATAACATTTCCAAATGTAGTATAACATTTCCTCCTCCGTTTTACAAGTGTTCAAAAACTTTCTTGAAAAATGCGAGAAATACAAATTAGTTAATTTTTTTTGCATCTAATTACCCTTACTACGATTCTGAAAGTGGAAGGGACATGACTTCCTCCCTTAGAAAAAAAAATCGAGATTGGACATGACTTCCTCCCCTCCTAGAACGGTCCTTATGGTAAGGGTAACAGAAAAATTTCTTAAACGTATGTTTTTTTGGCATTTTTCGAGAAAAGATTCCTTAAAAGAAGGTTGAAATGTTATACTAAAATAGAAATCCAGTCTCTCTCTCTCCTCCCCTCCTAATTTTATTCTTGGCACGGTCTTGGCTTTCACTGGTCACTTTATATGTGATCTTTCAGTATTCTGACAGATCACATGGATGTTTCATGATAACTTAAAGCCACTAAAGGCTGAATTTCATATGAGGCCCCCTCTTACCTGTCAGCATTCTCGGACTGGTAAGGGACGTTGAGGCTGTCGCAGGATCCTGGCACCTCAAAGGAGCATGTATTTTAATAATAATTACTCTTACTTTACAGAAATTCCACAGAACTGGTAAAAAAAACTATTTTAAACTTTACATATGAACTCTGAAAAGAATAAATATTGAAATTTTTGAAAAGAAACTGATTTTTTTTACTGCAGCCCGAGTCTTCCTGCTACAGCTGTGTTCCTGAAAAAAGGTGCCAATCAGCACTCCAATTTTCAATGATCACTAAAATTACATTTTCCAGTCCTGAAAAGTCCACAGTGTATTGCATGCTTGTTTGTCCATTTTAATTGTATCTTTCGCTGGAAATCCATCAGCAAAGATTATGAAGCAGCTTTCTTTTAAGAGTCTTCCTCCTGTAAGTCCTCGAGCACACATTGATGCTTGGTGCTAATGTCCATTCTTTCAAAAGTTGAATTTCTTTTGGAAGTGCTATCTCATGCAGAAACCTGGCATCACAAAAAGCTGTTTTTCTAAATCGGCCAGTTCTTTGTCAACAACAGATTAAGTTTCGGTCTTTTCACTGTTCTCAAAAGAGATCCAATTAGAAGCGATTTCACGCAAGAAAATCATCTGGGTCAGCGTTGAGATTTATCTCTGCAAAATTCCCCGCCCTGCCCACGGTCAGTAGGGGACACCGATGGGCTTGGAAAGGCCGCCGTCCGTCGGATGAGACGTTAAGCCGTGGCCCCGTGTGCGGGGGAGCCATACTCTTTGCACGTTAAAGAACATGCTGGATGGCCTTGACAGGAGGCTAGCATCTGTCTCCCAACAGCTGTTCCAGTGGGTCCCCTCCTCCAACCTTCTCTGAGCCTTTGGGGTCCTTGTGACCTGGCCATTTAGCCCATGGTGTACAAAAAAGTACCGCTCAGAGGCAAAACAATCCAACGTTAAAGAACACGCTGGTGTACAAAAAAGTACCGCTTTAATTCTAAGAATCCATGGTGTACACCATGATTCAAAATAAGAAATTCTAAGAATCTATGGCTAAGAATCCATGGTACAAAAAAGTACCGCTCAGAGGTAAAACAATCCAACGTTAAAGAACACGCTGGATGGCCTTGACGGGAGGCTACCATCTGTCTCCCAACAGCTGTTCCAGTGGGTCCCCTCCTCCAACCTTCTCTGAGCCTTTGGGGTCCTTTTGACCTCGCCATTTAGCCCATGGTGTGCAAAAAAGCACCGCTGAAAGGTAAAACAACCCAACCCACGCAAGAAAATAGCATTCTTTTAGATGGATTATTATATGCATGTGATTATCAGGATGAAATGAAAACCTGTCCATTACTCATTTTTATTAACAGTGTACAAAGTGTTGAATGCAATATACAAGAGACCCACATCCACAAATTCAATTATAAAGTGCATTAAACATGCACGAAATCCAACATTACAACTATCTTATGGTGGTGGGGGGGGCGCAATTGTTAACGCGCCAGGCTCGTAATCTGCAATTCCTACATTTCATTCACGCCTGGGACAGCGTTGAATTTTCTTCCTAAAAATCTTCACCGAGCTCTCGGCCAGATGCGGACATCGATGGGCTTACAAAGGCTACCATTCGTCGGATGGGAAGTTATTGTTGTTCAATAATTTAAGATCCTAGCACAATTAGAATTGACGTTATAATTCGACAAATTCTTAAAGTGTCGAACCCAGAAAATAAAAACTAAGAGGTCGAGACTGCTTCCAATATGTTAAACGTATAGTGCTTCCCGAATGTAATCTAAACACATTAGTTTGAGATGTATGGCTCAATTAGAAGCAGAGTTATAAAGATGCAAATTTAAGAGGCTTCGACCCAGTTTCTAGGCTAGGAAACGGGTCCGACACCGTTTCCAGTTGAATTAACGAAATGAGTTCCAGTACTAGAACGTGATGTTGATGAAAAAACCGAAAACATTTCAAAATCTTAAATGAGAATCAGCAATGTGCAGTATGCAAAAGGTTTTGAACCCAGAAGACCTTAAGTAACTAGGTCGAGACCAATACCCACATGTTCAAAGTGTAGTACACCCCGAATGAAATCCAATAATATTAGTTTCAAATCTGTAGCTTGATTACAAGACAAGTTATGAGATCATAAATTTAAAAGGGTTCGACCCACTTTCTCGGCTAGGTAAGGGGTCCGAACCCGATTCTGGTCAGTTAAGAAAATAGTGTCTGCTTAGTATTATTGAACAAAACTAGAATGAGCTCTGTAGCATAATTAGATCAAAAGTTATTTCAACTTTTGTAAATTGCAAACTTTTGAACAAATATTTTAAGTTATTTAAATTGAACACGTTCGATGACCTTTACCTAATTAACGAACAGCCCCTGTCGATTATGAATTTTCTTTTATAAAGCGAAAAAATTAATATATTTATATTTTCTTCTCTTTATGGAATATTTTTGAAAAAGATTTTTCTTAGTTTCAGTTATTCCGTTGCAATTCATGGTTCCTAATACTTTAATATTTATTAATATATTTTTAAACATTCGTTACAGCTCGGTTATTTGGTACAGTGTATAATAGCACAGTGGCTTTGTAATCTGTAATTCCTGGATCAAAATCCTATTGAAACAAATGGAAGGGGGGGGGGGGGGTTCCCGTGATGTTTCAGAACCTACTTAAATTTTTTAATACATGGATAACAATGTATTAAAAATTAAAAAAAAAAATACCTGTGTTCCTATATGGCCCTGAAAAGTAGAAAATAAACCTAAATAATATCGATGGTGAAATCAGTAACTGAGTTCATATTCACTTGAAGGAAGATAGGGCCCTGGAAATCTTGTTATGTAGGCAAAACGACGCCCTATCTTCCTTTCAATTGAATACGAACTCAGTGACAAGGTTTTCGATATATTTGCACACTGATTTAACAATCTCCCCCCCCCCACAACAACTTTGTTGTTTTACTTTTAATTCTATGCACACTCTATTTAAGATAATTGAATAATTTTGTGACCCATTAAAATACGAATGTGCTTTCTCTAATTTATGTGCCAATGCAAATTTAAACGTTGCAAATTTAAATTTTGTTTTCATAATACACTACAATGCAAATAGTGTCCAGACACTTTCATGTTAAGTGAATGAATGGCGACATTCAAATCTACCTAACTTTGAAAAGAAGCTTTTTACGGAAAAAAGTCACAAGACATAAATTGAAGATGTCGGTCAGAGCTCTCTAAATCTCTATTTTCTATAATATTAATCTAATATTTAAAGAGTAATGGAAGCTGAAACATTTAAGTGAAACTTTTGCTAATTTTGAAAATTTACTTCAAAAAGTTAAATCCCAAATGCTATAACAAGTTGCTCGCAATATAAATGCGATATTTGAATTTTGTGTAAGGATTTTTAAAGTTTTCATCAATTTGGGAGAAAAATGTTTTGGAAGTGTGGTGTGTGATATCTGTTGTTAAATATTATATTTATATTATAGAAAATAGATATTTGGAGAGCTCTTCAATTCGATTTGATTTTCGAGATCTTCAATTTATATCTAGCGACTTTTTTTTCCGTAAAAAGCTTATTTTCAAAGTTAGGTAGATTTGAATGTCGCCATTCATTCACTTAACATGAAAGTGTCCGGACACTTTTTGCAATATAGTGTATATAATATACTCAAACATAACTTTGTTTAAAAGGAAAACAAAATTTTTACAAACTAAACATATTATTTCACACAAATATTCAAAAACGGTCAAAACCACAAAAGTATGGTCACTCGGTCATTTTGGCAGTCCATAAAAGGATGACCATATGGGATCAAGAAAACGTAAATTTTCAGATGACGGAAGAAGGTTTAACATGGTAATGATCAGATCCAATTGCATCTGCCCTACATGACCCAGTATTCCTAATAAAAATTGGCTCATTTGCTGTTAATTAATATATATGTTACCGCTAAAGCTCGAAAGCCGTTAATGTGCACATTACCTAGCTAATCTGCAGATTAACTGATTTGCTCCGTTAACGTGCGGAATCAAGAGTTTTCCGCATTTTACCTAGGTAATGTGCACATTAACGGTTTCCGTATCGTTAAAGTTCAAAAGTTTGTTTCTCTCATAGTGGTGAATCTCTTGAATATGAATCTTCGTGTCACGTGATTCACTCGTCCGCATTATAAAAAACGCCCCGGATGAGCGGAGGCCAAATGAGAACGAATCGGTAAAGTGATTCATTCTTGATAACGAATCACTAAAATGATTCGTTCTCACTTGGCTTGCTCATTTTGGGGGCGTTTTTTATAATTCGGACGACTGATTCATGTTGATAGAGGGATGACCCTGGTTTCAACTCTACTCTCGGACACTAGATAAATAACATTATGTTAATTTAAGCGTACAGAAACGTTCCTGTTGTTCCAGCAAAGATCTTATTTTCACTTTAACGAGTGCCTAGTAGGTAATGTGCAGATTATCCAGGTAATTTGCAGATTACCTAGGTAATTTGAGAAATGAAACAATTTCCGCACGTTAACGGATCACCCTAGTTAATCTGCACAATACCTAGATAATCTGTAGAATAACTGATTTCTGCACTTTAGCGGTAACATATATATATAATCAATAATATTCTTATGCAGTCCATCAGGTGAAACCCATGTGTACTTATGTATGTCGCGGTGTTTGTAATAAGTGTTAGTTATTCTGAATCCATTAAGTTTACTTACCTGTAGGAGATGTTGCCTATTGCCATACAACTACCAATAGCAAATGATCCTTCCCTCCCTAATAGTCAAAATCAATACCAACTTTAGCATTGAGTCACCTAGAACAAGGAGTAATCTTCACCTTCTTGTCTAAAACAGGTGTCTTTTATAATTATATTTTAGCCTCGTAGTATATGTCCAACGCTATAAAATTGATTGAAAACAACTATAAAATTCCTATAGAATATCATTTTAAACCTATCGTGTAATTGAAATATTTTAATAATTGGGAAACCCTATTCATGTCTTATTTTTAGACCACTTTCCCTCACACACACACAACATACAAGCTACGTTCTCGTCCCATTCCCGAAAAAAATTCCTGGATACGAGCTTGGAATGGTTATACTATAATTCATTTGCATAGATATTTGTAGAATAAATTTCATGTTTTTTAATTAAATATATATATAGTAATTTTTTCAATATTTAAAGCAGACAATTTGAGATATTTATATATTTTATATATATGAAAATTTCATCAAAACTATTATCTATATATAAATATAGATATATACGCATATAGACATGTTCAAGTTCGTAGCGATTAAAATGTTTGTTGTCATTCATTATTACAATATTACCTGCATATAAGAAAATATTGCTTTTAAAATTTATTATAATGATATATCTTTTATATATATTAAAAAAGAATAAAGGATCCAAAATCAAATCGTGCAGAATTCGGAATGAAACTATTTTTTTAACTATAGGAATTACCTATTTTAGTGTTGGTATATCTGTTCATTACTTTATGATGGTATACATTTAGTGCTTAAATTTAAAATTTTGAATAATATTTCAATATAGTATAAGGAAATATATTATTTTATTTTATATACAGTAGATGATTCGCCCTTTAACTTTAGAGGATAAGAAAATTCAATTTTTCATTTTAAGGGATCAATGAAATATGCTTTTTGCGTTTTATAGGACTAAAAATATATTATTATTAACATTTTCAAATCACCCATTTATACCAATTACTTCTGCTAAAGGGTGAAAAATTAGGAAAATTAAAAACTTCGCTTTCTCTGAAAACGAGCATCCCATATTCGCCAGAGACGACATGTTATCCTTCGAGTTAAATATTATTTTCCTAAATGTCCCCCCTAAGCAGCCGCTTGCTATAGAGATCCGACAGGAGCCTGTCAGTTTAATACGTCACAAAGAAAATGGGTTGGGTTGGGTTGTTTTACCTTTGAGCGGCACTTTTTTACACACCATGGGCTAAATGGCCAGGTCACATGGACCCCGAAGGCTCAGAGAAGGTTAGGGGAGGAGACCCTCTAGAACAGCTATTGGGAGACAGATGGTAGTCTCCCCGTCAAGGCCATCCAGCGTGTTCCTTAACGACGTGCACAGGGTATGGTTCTCCCGCACACGTGGCCACGGCTTAACGTCTCATCCGACGGACGGCGGCCTTTCCAAGCCCATCGGTGTCCCCTACTGACCGTGGGCAGGGCGGGGCAGAGAAGATGTGTGTCTACGTCTAGTCTCATAAGAAAGAAACAAGAAGAAAACGCTATGCCTAATCTGGGGTACAAACCCGGTCTTAATGATATGTAGTCGAGCACGTTAACCAATCTATCACAGAGAAAATTACACTCGAACACCCCACCTCCCCTCCTTATCCTTTGGAATCCTGATGCCATGTCACATGGGTTAAATCCGGCCCTGCTTCTAATTCCAGATTATGGAAACTGCATATTAATAAGGAATAAATCCCTCTTCGGTACATTCCCGGGTATTTCAACGTATCAATGAACCGAAGCGATATCCCATCTAAAAGTTTCCGATCCTCCATTGCTTTAATTGGTTGAGCTGCGATTGTTGCCCCAAATGAGATTTTAGATAAATTCAAAGGAATATATTACCCAGTGAATGGCAGCTCAATCGCAACATTTTTGACAATAAATCATTTCGAAGCGTGACGTGTCATCCTCCATTTCCAAGTGCTCCCAAGGGTGTACTCTGCGAGGCTTTTCATTAATAACTGCAGACACCTCACTTACTCAAGAGAAATTCAATCGCAAAATTGCCAATATCCCATTTATTAAAAAATGGGCGTCAACGGGTTCAGAGTTATCTATCATTATATAAATAAACAGAGTTTTACACCATTGCAGAATATTCGGAAGCTTTTTAAAGGGGAATTTGTTCAAATGCTGTTTTACTGTTTACTTTTAGAATTCTTACATCATGAATGTTAGCAGGATTTTGAACAGGTATGAAGTGGTTCAATTAAAACTTGTTTTTATTAATGTATATATTGTTACAACAGGTGAACGAGCAACAGTGAAGCGATGACTGATGTGTCATTTGACGCTCGCGTGTGACTCTGATTGAGAATTATGTCACTAGCCTTTTGGAACAGACAGACTTGAAAACAATAACGGTGTGGAGAATTGAAAAGTTTTCGGTTGTGGCTGAAAGTGTACATTTTGTGTTTCTTGTAGTGAATTAGTATTATATTAATCTTAGTGAAGGTTGTTTAAGAGACTTGGCGATCAAACTAAAGAGACAATAAGCTAGTCGAGCCGATGGCCGGGTGGTTAGCGTGCTTGCCTACTAACCTTAGGAACCTGTGTTCCTAAGGTTAGTAGTTAGTAGGTTCCTAAGGTTTTAATATATAATTATAAGGAACCTGTGTTCATAAGGTTCCCAGAATATAATGTATTCATGTTTTCTTTCTGCTGAGGTCTCGCCTTTCTTACAAACCTTCTTCTATGGCGTATTGTACTGAGAGGCTCCTGTCAGATTTTCGGGGGCAATCAGCTGTTTGAGGGAAAATTTGTTTGTTCATTAACTGGTATTAACAGAAATGTTAATAAATCTCTTGAAGAACCCCTTACTTACAAAAAACAGAACTGACAGCGAATTAATTTCATTCTCATTTAATTTAGCCTAAATTAAATCTCATAAATTTAATACATTGAACAACTGTGCAAAAGCACTGTTATGTCGAAAATGTTGAATAAACTTGTATTATGTAAATAGTAAAAAAAGCCAAAGCAATTTTTGTGTGATTGAACCAGCATTAGTCATAAAATTATATGTATTTTATGTTTTGCCATTTTCACCCATTTGCTTTTTTATCTATTAGCCGAGTGGTTAGCGTGCTTGGTTATTGTTGAAAGGGACCTGGGTTCGAGGCCCGGTAAAAACATGGATGTGTGTGTTGTTTTTCTGCTGAGGTCCCGACATCCTCCTGTCTGTCCTCTGTGACAAGCAGCTGCTTGAGAGGAATATTTATTCTATTTTTTTAGACAGTGCCGAATGTACACCTCATGCGTCTCTAGACACACAAAGTGGCAGTCGGCCGTTAACCCTTTCACGACCAAGGGAAACATTTTTCCCATTTTAAAATTGGTGATTGTCGTATTTAATTATAACCTTATCTGCATTTTTTATACAGAATGTCAAAATAGAACGTATGCCGAACGCAATTACGTAAACGGGAACGTTTAGAAAACAAAAACAGAACTGTCAGGACGCATAATATATGTACTATGTGCAATGTCCATCTTTGCCTCACTACCAAAAGAAATTGCTTCGCAGAATATCATAATTAGCACATCATTTTGTATAGTAATTTTATTTCATAATTTTGCATTATTTTAGTTAACATTTTGTTCTAATAAACCAATAATAAAAGACATTGCATAATAAGCCTAACTATAATTTGTGTTACCTTTATAGTCCATTGGGAAAAATATTTCCCATAAAATTCCAAAAAAAATACACATTGTTATGTATTTTTCTTATGATTTTTATTTATTTTACGTCTAAACAAACTAAAATAAACAGTTACATACTAATATTTACTCTTAGAAACCTTATGGTCCTGAAAGGGTTAAGAACAGGAATTCTTTCAATTTCGTATAAAAATATTTTCTTTCTTTCACAACCACGAAGAATGGAAATAATGTAAAAATATAAATGAATGTAGAAATTGTAATAATAACAGTTTTGTTAATAAATAGTGAAATTAATGTAATAAATTAATATTATATATAACATACAACTTGTTGTGTTCATTCAACTTGTTATAAACAATCAAATTATCAATTTAAATTTCAAAAAATATTTCCTCGCTTTAGCGAGGAAATATTAAGACACTTTCATATTGTATGAAAACTGTATTCTAATCTACATAACTTTGAATTAAGCTTGTGTAGCAAAATTTTACAAGAAACCGAAAATCTAAAAGTAAATCAAAAAGAAAATCTATTCTTAAGAATTTATCTTAAAATTATAACAAATCGTTTGGGTAACGTTTTTTAATTTGCATCAATTTTGAAACAGTCTGCAGGAAGAATATTTACATACGCTGCCAAATATTTCAGTTATAAAACCTCTTTTAATAGCCGTCCCGTGGCCGAGTGGTTAGCACGCTTGGCTATTGATCTAAATGACCTCTGGGTTCGATCCCGGGTAAGGCATGTATGTGTCGTTTTTCTGCTGAGGTCCTGCCATCCTCACAGACCTTCTACTCTGGCATATAAACTGACAGGCTCGTGTCAGACTATTTTTATAAAACCTCTTTTAAATTAAAATTTTATTTTGATAAATTTGATTGAGATTTACGATTTATTTTCTGCGACATTTTTCTCTAAAAAAAGCTTATTTTCATAGTTAGTGAGCTTTGAATATGGTTTTGCATTCACGTAACATAGAAGTATACCAATACGTTTGGAAACAGAGTGTATAGCCTCACAATCCGAATTCTTTTTAAAAATTTCCATTATCATGAGGAAAGAGTACTTTGAAAAGAGAGCACTTTCTCTTCATGGATACTTGCAGGTAGTCATAAAATTGAAAAGACACAATTTTATTGTTATTTAAATAAATAAATTGTAGCATTTAAAAAAAATGGTGCCCCGATTATGTTGGCGCCCCTACACTAGTGTCTAACGTGCCTAATGTAAAAATTGGCTGCACTCAGGTACTTGAGTAGCCTTGACATAAACTAGTTTGATGATTAATTAATATATTAAGCATTCTTGCCCCTATTACCGTTCCGTGGCCGAGTGGTTAGCGCTCTTGGCTACTGATGAACGGGCCCGGGGCATGGATGCTTGTGTTGTCTTTCTGCTGAAGTCCTGTCATCCTCACAGACCTTCGCCTGTGACGGATTAAACTAACAGGCTCTTGTTAGATCTCTGTGGCAAGCAGCTGACTGAGGGATCGCATCCCCCTATGTTCCTATGTTCGCGAGATGAGAGTAAACAATACTTTATTTAACATTGAAATGGTCAATGAGGGCCTCTATCACCCATTAAGCATTTTTTGTTCATTATTTTTTTCAAATTTGAATCATATTAGTTGAATGGCTGTTGTTGAAAATTCTGACAAACATTAATAAAATTATGCAATTTTACTCTAAACCAGTAGTTCTCAACCTTTTATACTTCTCGTACCCCCTGGAAATGTGCATGTAACTGGCGTACCCCTTATATAGATAGATAAAACTATAGTTATAGTATAACAATGGGAATAAAATAAAACACTGACTTCGTTACAAAGATCTAGCGACTTTTGAGCTCTCACGGCGTACCCCAAAAAATTTTACCGCCTACCCCACGTTGAGAAACCCTGCTGTAAACATTCATTTCGGAACATGTCAGAAATTTTCATACGGATATTTTTTTTTTAATTTCTCCATTTCAATATTTTCATTCTTATTTCTCAGTTTGTATTTAGAATTTGCATTATAGTTTAAATTAATTTCGTGTTCGAACCTGTATTCTATTACAGATAAAGAGTTGAATTTTTAAGACAATACGATGTGGCTTATGTTGAGGGATGCTTTGCTGGAAAACACGGTATAAGCAAACTTTGTTTGAATAGGATATGTAGATTAATCCAGATCCGCCCCACCCACCCCCGCTACTCTTTGCTTCCGAATCATGGGACCAGAACGGCGTTCCGGTATTTGATGCTTCCAAATCGTTGAGTGAAGGTAGTTCTATACTTTTTAAATCAGATGTTAGGAGTATATGTACAGTCTAGTAGCGAAGTAGACGTGGTTGTTGAGAGTGTAATCTTCCTATTATTGAGGAAAGTTATTTTTTAACAAACTATTCCTCGGCGTTCCGATGGCCTGGTGATTACCGTGCTTGACTACTAACTTTAAGAACCTGTGATCAAGCCCAGAATATCATGTATTAATGTTTTCTTTCTACTGAGGTCTCCGCCTTTCTTACAAACCTTTTCTATGGCGTATTGTACAGAGTGATTTCAGATTTCCGGGGACAATCAGCTGTTTGATGGAAAATTGGTTTGTTCATTAACTGGTATTAATAGAAATGATAGCCAAAATTTTGGAGAACCCCATACTTACAAAAAAAAAAGAATAATTTGATTTTCATTTAATTTAGCCTAAATTAAATCTCATAAATTTAATATATTGAACTACTTATCTCGAAAATGTTGAATGAACTTGTATTATATAAAGAGTAAAAAAGGTCATTAAATACATAAGTTCATAAAATTATATATATTTAATGTTTTGCAATTAATTTGATTCTCATTTAATTTAGCTTAAATTAAATCTCATAAATTTAATATATTGAACTTCTTATCTCGAAAATATTGAATGAACTTGTATTATATAAATAGTTACTCTTTTAGGAAAAAAGGAGCAGAGGAGACAGAATTATTTAAGTGATAAGGCTCTTGAGCTTATTTCAGAAAGAAGGAACTGCAGGAATGTCCTTAATCAGTACCCTACTAGTCCTAATAGAAAGCATTACAGAGAACTTAATAAAAGTGTAAAAGATCAGTTAGCTACTGATAAGAATCTTTGGCTTGATGGCCTTGCTGACAAAGCTGAGGAAGCAGTTAGACAGCACAACAGCAGAGAGCTGTACCAGATAGTTAATGTTTTGTGTGGTAGGAAACGAACAGGTATACAGGGATTGAAGGATAAACGAGGTAAGGTTATAGAAGGTGAGGATTCTGTCATGGCTAGGTGGGCTGAGCATTTCAGTGATGTTCTAAACAATGTGGTTAATTCTACTCCCATTGTTTGCAATCATGATAGATGCATTGGTGGCTTTAATGTTGGCCCTGTAACACAATCTGAAGTTAGTTTGGCTATTTCTAAACTTAAACTTCATAAATCCCCAGGGGTGGATGAAATTACTACGGAAATGCTTAGAGCTGGGAATGTTTCAGTTACCACTTGGATGACTGAAATTTTGAATAACTTTTATGATAAAGGCATGGTTCCTAAAGATTTTACCAGAGCTATTATTATCCATATTTTCAAAAAAGGTGATCGCAGTTCTTGTGATAACTATAGGGGTATCAGCCTACTCTCTGTTCCAGGTAAAGTTCTTTCCATGATTGAGCTTAATAGAATTAAGAAACTGGTTGACAGGCAATTGCGTGATGAGCAATGTGGATTCAGAAGTGGTAGGGGATGTGTAGATCAGATATTTTCACTTAGGCAGATTCTTGAGAAATGTTTAGAGTTTCAGAAACCTTTGGTTGCTAGCTTTATTGATTTCAAAAAGGCTTTCGACTCTGTTGATTGTCATAATTTGTGGTTGATTGTGAAATCATATGGTATACCAGACAAGTTAGTTAACATAATGAAAGCTCTCTATAATAACACTGAGTCATGTGTGAGAGTTGGTAAGTCTTGTAGCAATTGGTTTAGCATTACTTATGGTGTTCGACAAGGGTGCATTTTGTCTCCTTTTCTCTTTAGTTTGGTTATTGATTATGTTATGCGAAATTCACTTCAAGGGAAAGATGTTATCTTAAATGGGCTGGAGGTACGGAAATTTCTGATTTAGATTATGCTGATGATTTAGCCTTTTGGCAAATGATGTTGATGAGATGAACTCTTTCATTCGTGCTGTTGATGAGACTGGTAGTAGAGTAGGTTTGGTTATAAACAGAGAGAAAACTAAAGTGATGAAAATTGGTCAGGCAGGTTGTGATTCAGTTAATCTGAATGGTTGCAGTCTTGAGCAGGTGTCACAGTTTAATTACCTTGGGAGCTATGTAACAGATACTGGTGATATCTGACATGAGATTAACAGACGAATAGGGATTGCTGCCGAGACTTTTAAGAATCTATGGAGATTGTGAAGAAATAGGCATATATACCTAAAGACTAAAATTAGACTGTATAATAGTTTGGTTCTTTCTAGGGTTAGTTATGGTAGTGAAACTTGGACGCTGTGTAAACAAGATAACAGGAAACTAGATGCTTTTGATTCTAGATGCTTGCATAGTATCTTGGGCATTAGGTGGTTCAACTTAGTAACTAATGATGAGGTTAGGCAAAGGAGTTGACAACCTCCTTTAAGCAGCATATTGTGCAGAGAGAGACTCTGCTGGTTTGGCCATGTTGCCCGTATGGATAATTATAGATTGGCGAATAGGGTTATGAACAGTGTGCCTAGACGCCTCAGAAGGAGGGGGGACCTAGGATGCGGTGGGCAGACAATGTCAAACAGGACCTTTTTAGAATTGGTGTACAGTGGCCGGATGCAGCAGATGTAGCTCAGGACAGATATGCTTGGAGAATTAAACTGCGCTGTCTGGTTGGACCTCCGTAGCCCTTGGCTGCTTGAGGATGATGATGATGATGATGATGAAAAAAGGTCATTAAATACATATGTTCATAAAATTATATGTATTTAATATTTTGCAATTAATTTGATTCTCATTTAATTTAGCTTAAATTAAATCTCAAAAATTTAATATATTGAACTACTTATCTCGAAAATGTTGAATGAACTTGTATTATATAAATAGTAAAAAAGGTCATTAAATACATAAGTTCATAAAATTATATGTATTTAATGTTTTGCAATTAATTTGATTCTCATTTAATTTAGCTTAAATTAAATCTCAAAAATTTAATATATTGAACTACTTATCTCGAAAATGTTGAATGAACTTGTATTATATAAATAGTAAAAAAGGTCATTAAATACATAAGTTCATAAAATTTTATGTATTTAATGTTTTGCAATTAATTTGATTCTCATTTAATTTAGCTTAAATTAAATCTCATTAATTTAATACATTGAACTACTTATCTCGAAAATGTTGAATGAACTTGTATTATATAAATAGTAAAAAAGGTGGCTATGGCTACTTTTCTTTTTTTTCTACCCTGCTGAGGAGTGGTCAACCACACAGGGTCCTGGTGCTGACCATATAAACCTACTGGACTGGACAGATATATGGCTCTGAGCTTGATTATGGATCCTGATTTTGCTGCACTGGTGGGCTTCTGTGGAGGGAAAATCTTCCGCTGTGTTTTCTGTTTGTTTGTGGGTTGACAGCCCCAAGTGAATAGATTCACAGGATATGTTTATCAGCTGGTGGATAATCCTGAGCAGAAGTCATTGCAGGCACCTGAACTCTTTGCTTCTATTGGCATCGTCAAATTCTACGTTAGAGGAAATCTTCCAGTGTAGATGGCTTCAGCCTTTAGTAGTGGGGGAACGGGTCTTTGCCCCCATGTCTGCGATTAGGGGGCTGTTTGATATTGTCGGCATTCCCTCTCTCAATAAACATAGTTTCTTTAAACATCCCACTAACCATTTTCTCTCCATAGGTAGTTTGGAATGTGAGGACTCTGCACAGAGCTTTTTCTCTTGATGTCCTCACACAAGAATTCCACCATTATAATTTAGATATTCTTGGCTTGCAAGAGACCAGATGAACAGATAAAGGTCAGATTCTTAAAAATAATCTTAAATTTCTCTTTTCAGGGAGGGACGACAATAAGCATCACCAAGGCGTGGGTCTGCTTCTCAGCAGACACGCTAGCGATGCTCTTCTAGGATATGAGTGCATTAATGAAAGGTTTCTTACAGCAAAATTTCAGACAAGCGTTAAAGACTTGAATGTTATCTGCTGTTATGCCCCCACTGAGGATGCCGATGAGGATGAGAAGGATAGGTTTTATGAACAACTTCAGGATATTTTGAATTCTGTCAAGAAAGGAGATATTACCCTTGTTCTTGGTGACTTCAATGCCAAAGTTGGTACTGACTCTGACCTTTGGGGAGGAGTAATAGGCCCTTTTGGTATTGGTTGCTGCAATGGCAATGGGCAACGTCTCCTACAGGTAAGTAAACTCAATGGATTCAGAATAACTAACACTTATTACAAACACCTGCAGGAATGTGTTTAATCAATACCCTACTAGTCCTAATAGAAAGCATTATAGAGAACTTAATAAACGTGTAAAAGATCAGTTAGCTGCTGATAAGAATCTTTGGCTTGATGGTTTGGCTGACAAAGCCGAGGAAGCAGTTAGACAGCACAACAGCAGAGAGCTGTACCAGATAGTTAATGTTTTATGTGGTAGAAAACGGACAGGCATACAAGGATTGAAGGATAAACATGGTAAGGATATAGAAGGGGAGGATTCTGTCATGGCTAGGTGGGCTGAGCATTTCAGTGATGTTCTTAACAATGTAGTTGGTTCTGCTCCCATTGTTTGCAGTGATGATGGATGCAATGGTGGCTTTAATGTTGGCCCTATAACACAATCTGAAGTTATTTTGGCTGTTTCTAAACGTAAATTACATAAATCCCCAGGGGTAGATGAAATTACTACCGAAATGCTTAGAGCTGGGAATGTTTCGGTTACCACTTGGATGACTGAAATTCTGAATATCTTTTATGATAAAGGCATGGTTCCTAAGGATTTTACCAGAGCTATTGTTATCCCTATTTTCAAAAAAGGTGATCGCAGTTCTTGTGATAACTATAGGGGTATCAGCCTACTCTCTGTTCCAGGTAAAGTTCTTTCCATGATTGTGCTTAATAGAATTAAGAATCTGGTTGACAGTCAATTGCGTGATGAGCAATGTGGATTCAGAAGTGGTAGGGGATGTGTGGATCAGATATTTTCTCTTAGGCAGATTCTTGAGAAATGTTTAGAGTTTCAGAAACCTTTGGTTGCTAGCTTTGTTGATTTCAAAAAGGCTTTCAACTCTGTTGATCGTCATAATTTGTGGTTGATTGTGAGATCATATAGTACACCAGACAAGTTAGTTAACATAATGAAAGCTCTCTATAATAACACTGAGTCGTGTGTGAGAGTTGGTAAGGCTTCTAGCAATTGGTTTAGCATTACTTCTGGTGTTCGACAAGGGTGCATTTTGTCTCCTTTTCTCTTTAGCTTGGTTATTGATTATGTTATGCGAAATTCACTTCAAGGGAAAGATTTTGGCCTTAAATGGGCTGGAGATACAAAAATTTCTGATTTAGATTATGCTGATGATTTAGCACTTTTGGCAAATGATGTTGATGAGATGAACTCTTTCATTCGAGCCATTGATGAGACTGGTAGTAGAGTAGGTTTGGTTATAAACAGAGAGAAAACTAAAGTGATGAAAATTGGTCAGGCAGGCTGTGATTCAGTTAATCTGAATGGTTGCAGTCTTGAGCAGGTGTCACAGTTTAATTATCTTGGGAGCTATGTAACAGATAATGGTGATGTGCGGCATGAGATCAACAGACGAATAGGGATTGCTGCCGGGACTTTTAAGAATCTATGGAGAGTGTGGAGAAATAGGCGTATACACCTAAAGACTAAAATTAGACTGTATAATAGTTTGGTTCTTTCTAGGGTTAGTTATGGTAGTGAAACGTGGACACTTTGTAAACAAGATAACAGGAAACTAGATGCTTTTGATTCCAGATGCTTACGCAGTATCTTGGGCATTAGGTGGTTCAACTTTGTAACTAATGATGAGGTTAGGCAAAGGAGTTTGCAACCTCCTTTAAGCAGCATATTGTGCAGAGAGAGACTCCGTTGGTTTGGCCATGTTGCCCGTATGAATAATTATAGATTGGCGAATAGTGTTATGAACAGTGTGCCTAAAGGCCTGAGAAAGAAGGGGAGACCTAGGATGCGGTGGGCTGACAATGTCAAACAGGACCTTGTTAGAATTGGTGTGCAGTGGCCAGATGCAGTAGATGTAGCTCAGGATAGACTTGCTTGGAGAACTAAATTGCACTGTCTGGTTGGACCTCTGTAGCCCATGGCTGCTTGAGGATGATGATGATGATGAAAAAAGGTCATTAAATACATAAGTTCATAAAATTTTATGTATTTAATGTTTTGCAATTAATTTGATTCTCATTTAATTTAGCTTAAATTAAATCTCATTAATTTAATACATTGAACTACTTATCTCGAAAATGTTGAATGAACTTGTATTATATAAATAGTAAAAAAATCTATTAAATACATATGTTCATAAAATTATATGTATTTAATGTTTTGCAATTAATTTGATTCTCATTTAATTTAGCTTAAATTAAATCTTATAAATTTAATATATTGAACTACTTATCTGCGAAAATGTTGAATGAATTTGTATTATATAAGTAGTAAAAAAAGGCCATTAAATACATATGTTCAAAAAATTATATGTATTTAATGTTTTGTAATTAATTTGATTCTCATTAAATTTAGCTTAAATTAAATTTCATAAATTTAATATATTAAACTACTTATCTCGAAAATGTTGAATGAACTTGTATTATATAAATAGTAAAAAAGGCCATTAAATACATATGTTCATAAAATTATATATTTAATGTTTTGCAATTTTCACCCATTTGCTTTTTCACCCATTAGCCGAATGGTTAGCGTTCTTGGCTACTGTTGAAAGGTACCTGGGTTCGAGGCCCGGTTAAGACATGGATGTTTGTGTTGTTTTTCTGCTGAGATCCCGCCATCCTCCTGTCTGTCCTCTGTCCCCCTCGACAGGGAAGTACCTTGACGTGGGGCGGGGGGGGGGGGGGGCTTGCTGCCCAGTGCGGTCGAAGACTCCGCTGACCAGTTTGGGCCCCGGTTGGACAGAGTCAAGACCATCCGAGGTCGAAGGCACTGCTGACCGGTTTGGGCCCCGGTTGGACAGTGCTAAGACATCAATCAGGTGCTCATTGGAGCAAGTTCGGGGCCCTGCTGAACGACTTGGTACCTCTAGTAGGCTAGGGCCCTTTTTCAAAATATGGGCCCAACTAAGAGTTCCCACCCCGGGAGCTGATCCAACTTGGATTTATATATCCTTGTTGTGGCTAACCGGGGAACAGATTAAATTTAGGTTTTGACCGATAGATGAGCTTTCCTTCTATAGGACTGTTCACCATAAGATAGTCGGGGATGAGCTATATCTATACGGTACAGTCTTGCCCCTGACCGTAGATAGTGGTAACTTGGTAATTCCCTATACTGGTAGTGCCTCCCGCGGAACCAATGGGTTTTGTATCGTGAGTATTTCTACCTGTCTGTCCTCTGTGACAAGCAGCTGCCTGAGAGGAATATTTAGTTATTTTTTTTTTTACACAGGGCCGAATTTACACCTCATGCGTCTCTGGACACACGAAGTGGTAGTCTGCCGTTATCAACAACACTTCATTCGATTTGGTATAAAAATATTTTCTTTCTTTCACAACCACGAAGAATGGAAATAATGTAAAAGTATAAATGAATGTAGAAATTGTAATGATAACAGAGTTTTCTTCATAAATAGTGAAATTAATGTAATAAATTAAAATAAATGGATAACATACAACTTGTTGTGTTCAATATGAAGTAATAATACACAATCAAATTATCAATTTAAATTTTAAAAAAATTTCCTCGCTTTAGCGCACTGAAAATGATTAAACTTTCTTATCAAAAATATTAAGACATTTTCCTGTTGTGCGAAAACTGTATTCGAATCTCCATAACTTTGAATTAAGCTTTTGTAGCAAAATGTTACAAGAAATTTAAAATTGCATGTTTTAATTTTGCATGTAGTGAGCGAGTGAATGCATGTAGTGAGAGA
The DNA here is from genome assembly GCA_038380435.1 of Ryuthela nishihirai. Classification (NCBI taxonomy): domain Eukaryota; kingdom Metazoa; phylum Arthropoda; class Arachnida; order Araneae; family Heptathelidae; genus Ryuthela; species Ryuthela nishihirai. The sequence continues at coordinate 13,834,722 of JAWZYU010000001.1, read as the reverse complement.
GTGAATGCATGTAATGAGCGAGTGAGTGAATGCATGTAATGAGCGAGTGAGTGAATGCATGTAATGAGCGAGTGAGTGAATGCATGTAATGAGCGAGTGAGTGAATGCATGTAATGAGCGAGTGAGTGAATGCATGTAATGAGCGAGTGAGTGAATGCATGTAATGAGCGAGTGAGTGGATGCATGTAATGAGCGAGTGAGTGAATGCATGTAATGAGCGAGTGAGTGAATGCATGTAGTGAGTGAGTGAATGCATGTAGTGAGCGAGTGAATGCATGTAGTGAGCGAGTGAATGCATGTAGTGAGCGAGTGAATGCATGTAGTGAGCGAGTGAATGCATGTAGTGAGTGAGTGAATGTGTGTGTGTTGTACCAGAGCCTCATGTTAGCCATCCATTACCTGAGATTTTCCCTAAAGATAAAAGGAACTTTTGAGGAAATCAACAGATAATGGATGTTGCCCGTCTCCCACGATCTAGGACGTCTGAGGGTGGTTTTTGGGGGAGACATTTTTTTTTTTTTTTTTTTTTTCTTTTTTTAAACTTTGTTTACCTTTTTCTTTTTCTCTTTAGTTTGACATTCTCTCCACTTTCCCATTTCAACTCTTTGCACTCTCATATTTCATTCGCAGAATTCTCACACATGAAGTCTATCATCTTACCAAAAAGCATACAGGACAATAAAAAGATGTAAAATGGAGAATGCCAACACGACACGTAGTGCAAAGAGGATGACACCATATTCATCTGTTTCAGGAGCAGAGACATCACATTCATCTATTTGAGGAGCAGAGACATCATATTCATCTATTTGAGGAGCAGAGACATCATATTCATCTATTTGAGGAGCAGAGACATCATATTCATCTATTTGAGGGGCAGAGACATCATATTCATCTATTTGAGGAGCAGAGACATCATATTCATCCACCGAAAATTCTTCTGATACATATTTCGTGGGTGGAATGTTTATCATTTCGAGTGTTATGACACTGTGGTCATTGCGAGTGGAGGGGATATAGGATATTGATGTTTCTGGTGGCTGGCTACGCTCATTGCTCCCCTCCATACTCCCTAAACAACAGGAGCAACAAAGGTTCTTCATCTGTTTCCACCTTCGACGGAGGCATTCCCTGCCCCTCCTTGCAAAACTTGACGCGCGTTGGCGTACATTAAACGCTCTGTGCGTATCAGCAGTAGGCATCCTGCCCATAAAAGTCAATACAAGTAATATTCAGTATACACTAGCTAGAAACTACTTCAAATATAAATATCTCGAATCAAAGAACACTTACATTCGCATTCAAAACATCGTCTTAACGCTTCTAAGGAAAGATTTCCTTTAAACTCGTCAATTGTTTTTCTGTTTCATTGTTCAGAATTTTGAATAATTAAGATTTTAATTTGTTGCGTCTGCTGAAGGTTTATAATGCCAGATACGGGTAACAATGAGAATCATTTTCACATATTAATATTTAGCTGTCTATTTTTGATGGCGACCATTTTGAATATATTAAAATTAGTTTGGGAACTGCAAATGGTCATTTAAAATCACATCGATTACGTATTTATCTGTTTCTTTACTCCTCTCACGTGATCAGAAAAGCACTTAAATGATTAAAAGCAAAATTTCTGAATAGTAATTTACTTCGTCATCACATGATCACATACAAATTTGAAATAGAAATTAATATAATTATTAATTCAAAGGAATGGACAACGCTTTTTTGCCCGTTAGATTTATTTACAGAAGTGTTGCAATGTGCTATTTACATGGGGCCGAGCGCTTTCGACTGTACTCGGCAATCCTTAATTTGCAAAAAAACAAGCCGAATCTTCAAAACTCGCCTGTATTTTACCAAGTGGCGTCGTATTTCGCTAATTTCCCTAGATTTTGCCAACTTGCCATAATTTTGCAGAAAAAAAATCCCAATTTTTATATCTCACGTGAATTTTACCAAGTCACTTCAAATTTTTTCAATTCTCCTAGATTTTTCCAACTTCCCAAGATTTTGCCAACTCTCCTTTATTTCACAAAACCAATCCCAATTTTCACAATATCAATTTAATTCAATTTATCTATTTGTACAATATTTAGATATATAGCAAATAAATAGTCAAGTTCCACAAGAGCTTTTTATTTAACTTCCAAGTGGATATTTACAAAACATATATATTCTGCAGTCCTGAATACATCAATATATATATAAATATATAAACAGAAAAATAGCAATTTCAGCCTCTGTAATGTATAAATTTATATCCTACTACTCATATCTCATTTCAAAGTAATCAATTAACACAGTAAATAAAACATCAGTCGCAATCTCCACCATTCAACAACCATATTTTTATTTCTTTAGAGAAATGTATTTTATTATTTATAATTTTCATGCTATCTCGCAGTGAGTTGAATAGTTTTAAGCCACTATATCCATAACGCTTTTTTGAATAACTCTTTGTCTGATTTTAGAATGCAAAAATCCTGAGCCACTGCCGCTATTGCAAAATATTTATTAATCACTACATCAAATTAATCCTTCTTATGAACTATATGCTTTGCTAAAGCCATTTGGTGTATTTGTTTTAACTTGAGTTCAAGTTTTTTTAAACTTTGCTCAGACGAGTCGCACTTTCTTGTAAATGTCAAAATCTTTACTATATATTTTTGCAATTGCTGCAATTGATTTAAACAACATAAAGATGCTCCTCCCCAAGTTAGAATTGCATACTGTATTCTGAAAAGATTAATACATAATATATGTTCTTTAAAATTTTTATATTCATAATATCCCTTAAAAGATAATCTTGGGAATTATTTGTTTGATTTTTTAATACTACTTTTTGAACATGATCATGCCAGGTTAGATAACAGTCGAAATTCACTCCTAAATACTTTATTGATTTAGTACTTTTAAGGGGTCTGTAAATGGTAGCTAGGTAGTCACTGGAAGGAGAGCTATGCACCAATTCCCTGTGATGATGCATAGAACGGGCCACGCCTAGCACCTAATGTCCGACCCCGCCTTCTCGTGGTGCGGACCGTTATTAACTTTCAAAAGAGATACTCTCTTGTGGAAGTGAACGGAAGGGGAGGGCTGCCAGATTAGTGTGGCTTACTGATCTGGACAACTATGGCTACTTTTCTTTTTTTTTTCTACCCTGCTGAGGAGTGGTCAACCACACAGGGTCCTGGTGCTGACCATATAAACCTACTGGACTGGACAGATTCTTGGGCATTAGGTGGTTCAACTTTGTAACTAATGATGAGGTTAGGCAAAGGAGTTTGCAACCTCCTTTAAGCAGCATATTGTGCAGAGTGAGACTCCGTTGGTTTGGCCATGTTGCCCGTATGAATAATTATAGATTGGCGAATAGGGTTATGAAGGCTTCAGAAAGAAGGGGAGACCTAGGATGCGGTGGGCAGACAATGTCAAACAGGACCTTGTTAAAATTGGTGTGCAGTGGCCAGATGCAATAGATGTAGCTCAGGATAGACTTGCTTGGAGAACTAAATTGCACGGTCTGGTTGGACCTCCGTAGCCCATGGCTGCTTGAGGATGATGATGATGATGATGACTTTTAATCCTTTGGAAAGCACAGTTTAAAAACCCAATTTTACCTTATTCGAAAAACTTACAATCACTCATATAATAGACTGTTAAAGGTTGCAAAATTCGGAAAAATTTCATTTTTTCCAAAAGCTGAAAACTAAAGAAAGAACGAATATGGCATCGCCAGAGGATTATGTTTTTGGTTGTTCAATAGAGGGCAAAATGAATCGTATTTAAACAAATCTTGTTTATGCCCATTTGAAAAAACTATCCAGGTAAACAAGAAATATTTTATGAAGTAGTAAAAAATATTATTTCAGGCCCGGATCTAGAAAAATATTGATGGGGGGGGGAGGCAAGAGACTGGATTTCCGTTGCAATGTAGCATTATTCTGTTTTAGAGGTTTTTAAAAAATTTCATAAATAATGGTGATATATGCCCAAGTTTTATCAATTTTGGCCTCCATCACACATACTAGCATTCTAAAGGGGCGGGGGCATGGCCCTCCCCCCTCAAGTAGATCCGACTCCGATTCATTCCATAATGTCGAATTATGAATTACGAAATCTGTAATATATGTCACATATTTATTGTGTACGTTTCAAAAAGTTAAAATTCAAGTATATGATGGTGCACATTTAGGCATGGATGTGTGTGTCGTTTTTCTGCTGAGGTCCTGCCATCCTCTCAGATCTCCTACTGTGGCATATAAACTTACAGGCTCCTGTCAGACCTCTGTGGCAAGCAGCTGCTTGAGGGGGTATTTATTATTTTTATTTATTATTATTAAATGAAACAAAAGGGCCCCCGGGATATTTATTGTAGGGAGCCCCCGAGATTTTTCGGTACGCCACTGCGTTCTTCTACATAATGGGAACGTGTTGTCTGCTGTTCCAGTAATCCATGTCTTAAAATGAAGGAAACTTATGACAATAAGGAACTATTACTTCAGTACATAAATTATGGCAAATACAAGTGGCACATTTGTAAGGACTTAAAAGTCATTACTCTTTCGCTTGAACTACAGCTCGGATATACAAAGTTCCGTTGCTTTCATTGCGAATGGAAAGCAGAGACAAAGCACCTCATTACGTGAAGAGGATTTGGCCTTCTCGGCAATCATTAAAACCAGGGAAGAATATATAGCATCATTCGCTGGTAAAATCCACGAAGATTTTGTTGCCACTTTTGCACATAAATTTGGGCATAATGAAGAATTTTGTCGAGGCAATGGTTCAGACGCAAACTGTCCTTATGTACATACCACCGAAAGAAATTTCCAAGCCTTATTAATCTGTAATGATCTGTAAATGGTAGCTAGGCATAAACTGGAAGGAGAGCTGTGTACCAATCCCTAGTGATGATGCACAGAACCGGCCACGTCTAGCACCTAATGTCTGACCCCGCCTTCTCGTGATGCAGGCCGTTAGTACCTTTCAAAAGAGATATTCTCTTTTGGAAAAGAACGGAAGGGGAGGGCTGCCAGTTCAGTATGGCCTACTGATCTGGTCATCTATGGCCACTTTTTTCCTTTTTTTTCACCTCTGCTGAGGAGTGGTCAACTTCACGGGGCCCTGGTGCTGACCATTTATACCTACTAGACTGGACTTGTTTATGGATTTGAGCTTGATTATGGATCCCGGACTTGCTGCACTGGTGGGCCTCTGTTAAGGGAGAATCTGCTGCTGTGTTTTCTGTTTGCATCTGGATTGCCAGCCCTAAGTGAACAGAGGTATGGTGGATAATCCTAATCTGAGGTGGTGGATAATCCTAAACAGAGGCCATCGCAGGTACCTGAACCTTACTTAGCTGGTTGGGCATCGTCAAGCCTAAACTGGAGTAATGTGTCTCAGGCAGGCCATATAGCTCTTGAAAAAGTCCGCTTGAAAAGGTGGTGCCTGAAGTTCCTACCAACATCGGTGACTTCAGCCTTTAGCGGAGGAGGAACAGGTCTTTGCCCCATGCCTGCAATCAGGGGCTGTTTGATATTATTGGCCCTACTCATCTCAATAAACCTAGTTTATTTAAAAATCCTACTAATCATTTTCTCTCTGCAGGAACGTAGAACGTGAGGACATTTTATAGAGATTATTGTCTTGATGTCCTCACGCTATAACCTAGATATTCTAGGCTTGCAAGAGACCAGATGGACAGATAAAGGTGAGATACTTATAAATAATTTTAAATTTATCGTTACAGGGAGGGAGGATTGAAAGCATCACCAAGGCGTGGGTCTGCTGCTCAGCAGACATGCTAGTGATGCTCTTCTAGGATATGAGTGCATTAATGAAAGGTTTCTTACAGCAAAATTTCAGACAAGCATTAAAGACTTGAATGTTATCTGCTGTTATGCCCCACTAAGGATGCCGATGAGGATGAGAAGGATAGGTTTTATGAACAACTTCAGGATATTTTGAATTCTGTCAAGAAAGGAGATATTACCCTTGTCCTAGAGGTAACTTCAATGCCAAAGTTGGTACTAACTCTGACCTTTGGGGGAGGGGTGATAGGCCCTTTTTGTATTAGTAGCTGCAATGGCAATAGGCAACGTCTCCTATACGTAAGTAAACTCAATGGTTTCAGAATAACTAACACATATTACAAACACCGCGACATACATAAGTACACATGAGTTTCACCTGATGGGCTGCATAAGAATATGATTGATTATATATTAATTAACAGCAAATGGGCTAGTTCTGTTAGGAATACTAGGGCATATAGGGGAGCTGAAATTGGATCTGACCATTACCTTGTTAAAAGTGTCTTGCAACTTAAACTTAAAAAGTGCTGTGCTAAAGTTAAAAAATTTACCTTTAATACTGAAGCTCTGAAAGACCCAATTATAGTTAAAGCTTACCATGATAGGTTACTTAGTCATTATGACAGTCATGGTTTTCTTACTACTGAAGTTGAGGAAGAATGGGGCCGTTTTAAACAGACTTTTTGGAAACTAACAGTACTCTTTTAAGAAAAAAAGGAGCAGAGGAGACAGAATTATTTGAGTGATAAGGCACTTGAGCTTATTTTAGAAAGAAGGAACTGCAGGAATGTCCTTAATCAGTACCCTACTAGTACTAATAGAAAGCATTACAGAGAACTTAATAAACGTGTAAAGGATCAGTTAGCTGCTGATAAGAATCTTTGACTTGATAGCTTGGCTGACAAAGCCAAGGAAGCAGTTAGAGAGCACAACAGCAGAGAGCTGTTCCAGATAGTTAATGTTTTGTGTGGTAGAAAACGAACACGTACACAGGGATTGAAGGATAAACAAGGTAAGGTTATAGAAGGTGAGGATTCTGTCATGGCTAGGTGGGCTGAGCATTTCAGTGATGTTCTAAAAAATGTAGTTAGTTCTACTACCATTGTTTGCAATCATGATAGATGCATTGGTGGCTTTAATGTTGGCCCTGTAACACAATCTGAAGTTATTTTGGCTATTTCGAAACTTAGACTTAATAAATCCCCAGGGGTAGATGAAATTACTACTGAAATGCTTAGAGCTGGGAATGTTTCGGTTACCACTTGGATGACTAAAATTTTGAATATCTTTTATGATAGAGGCATGGTTGTTAAGGATTTTACCAGAGCTATTGTTATCCCTATTTTCAAAAAAGGTGATCGCAGTTCTTGTGATAACTATAGGGGTATCAGCCTACTCTCTGTTCCATGTAAAGTTCTTTCCATGATTGTGCTTAATAGAGTTAAGAATCTGGTTGACAGTCAATTGTGTGATGAGCAATGTTGATTCAGAAGTGGTATGGGATGTGTGGATCAGATATTTTCACTTAGGCAGATTCTTGAGAAATGTTTAGAGTTTCAGAAATCTTTGGTTGCTAGCTTTGTTGATTTCAAAAAGGCTTTCGACTCTGTTGATCGACATAATCTGTAGTTGATTGTAAGATCATATGGTATACCAGACAAGTTAGTTATCCTAATGAAAACTCTCTATAATAACACTGAGTCGTGTGTGAGAGTTGGTAAGGCTTGTAGAAATTGGTTTAGCATTATTGATTATTGATTACGTTATGCGAAATTCATTGCAAGGGAAAGATTTTGGCCTTAAATGGTCTGGAGATACTAAAATTTCTGATTTAGATTATGCTGATGATTTAGCCCTTTTGGCAAATGATATTGATGAGATGAACTCTTTCGTTCGAGCTGTTGATGAGACTGGTAGTAGAGTAGGTTTGGTTATAAACAGAGAGAAATCTTAGGTGATGAAAATTGGTCAGGCAGGCTGTGATTCAGTTAATCTGAATGGTTGCAGTCTTGAGCAGGTGTCACAGTTTAATTACCTTAGGAGCTATGTAACAGATACTGGCGATATGCGGCACGAGATTAACAGATGAATAGGATTGCTGCCGGGACTTTTTAGAATCTATGAAGATTGTGGAGAAATAGGCGTATACACCTAAAGATAAAAACTAGATTGTGTAATAGTTTGCTTCTTTCTAGGGTTAGTTATGGTAGTGAAACTTGGACGATGTGTAAACAAGATAACAGGAAACTAGATGCTTTTGATTCTAGATGCTTACGTAGTATCTTGGGTATTAGGTGGTTTAACTTTGTAACTAATGATGAAGTTAGGCAAAGGAGTCTGCAACCTCCTTTAAGCAGCATATTGTGCAGAGAGAGACTCCGCTGGTTTTGACATGTTGCCCGTAAGGATAATTATAGATTGCCGAATAGGGTTATGAACAGTGTACCTAGAGGTCTCAGAAGAAGGGGGAGACCTAGGATGCGGTGGGCAATGTCAAACAGGACCTTGTTAGAATTGGTGTGCAGTGGCCGGATGCAGCAGATGTAGCTCAGGACAGATATGATTGGAGAATTAAACTGCACAGTCTGGTTGGACCTCCGTAGCCCATGGCTGCTTGAGGAGGAGGAGGAGGATTGATGCAAAACGTTTTTCCGGTCGAGATATTCTGTGACTGCTACATGAATAGGTATCATACACAAATTATGATAAATAAAAGAGGCATATTTGTGTGGACTTAAAATTCATTACTCACATCATTACTGGTGATGAACAGAGAGCATGGCATACCTTCCGACAGGTGGCAACAGGCTTCTAAGTGGGGGGGGGAGCAGAAAATTACAAGGACTTTGTGGAAGAACAGCTGTCCTCATATTACAAACTGGGATGTAGTATGTCTTTCAAGGTACATTAAAGTTCTCATTTGGATTTCTTTCCGGAAAACTGTGGCACTGTGAGTGATGAGCACGGGGAACGTTTTCATCAGGAAATTGCTACAATGAAAAAAGATATCTATGAAGATAGAGCCCATCAATGTTAGCAGATTACTGATGGAATGTGATGGAGATTTTTGAGGTTATATATGTGGAAGACGAAGAGGTGTCTGTTACTGTAGACTGATATGCAACCTTCACAGAATGGCGAAATATAGGTGACTATAACTCGAAAACCATAGTCAATCAAACATTTTTTCGTCATTTTCGTGTTCGGTACTTCGATTTACAAAAGAAACGTCTGTTTGCACTTCCAAAACACACCAGAAGTCAAAATTTGTTTTTCAGAAACGTGTAATTTGTTTTTTGCCTTATATTAACATTACCTATCCCCATCCGAAGATCCGGGCCTGATTTAGTCTTGGGTTTTTTTTTTAAGTGCGAAACAGAAGTGCCTTGTTCAGGAATTTGCACTATTTCAACTACTTATCTCTAATTGGATTATTCTGATACTATGTTGCAATGCAGCTCCGTTCTACACTTAAACTCGTCAAAACTAATTAATTCCTTAGACATTCTTTAGGCTTTTGAGCTCTTGATCTTCCCTTGAGTGCTAACAATGGGAAATCCAATAAATTCAAGGTTGAATATTAATTTGTTTTCCGTTTCCTGATAAGAGTTTTTATTTGTTTATATTGATTTAATTGGCGATTCCATTAAATACACTGGTTTCCATAAATTAAGGGAAATCGCTATGTTAAGTCAATGGGAAGCTAACTAATAATAAACTAACTAAGCTTCATAACTTCTAAAATATGTGGGGTTGTTTTGTTTTTTGAAAAATGTGATTGCAGATAAAAAATCTCAATCAAATAAATTAATATCTCGATTTTCAACAATATTCGTTCAGTATTTCATGAGTTATGGAAGTTGGAATATTTAACAACAGCAATGCCAGTCTTAACAAACTTATACAAAACTGAAGAATAGTGAAAGAATTCTTTACACAAAGTTTCAACTTATTTTATTAAACACTTTGATCCAATAACTTCCGAAGTCAATTTTTGTGGCTGGCATTGTTATCGCTAAATATTCAAACTTACAATCAAATAATTCAATATCTCGATTTTCAACAATATTGTTAAAAATCGAGATATTGATTTATTTGATTGTCTATATCTGCAATCGCATTTTACAAACCAAAAAAAGCTTATTTTAAAAGTTATAGACTTTGACGTTAGCTTCCCATTGACTTAACTGATTAAAAAAATTATTTTCGTTTAAATAAGTAATAATAAAACAAAACTTCGTATATGCCAACTTTTACATTAATTTAAATTTCCACCTTTTTAGGGCGAAAAATTTGGAAAGCGGAACAAATTGAAATAAATATACAGTTTCATCTAGAAACTTTCTATTCAAGTGGTAATGGGTGGCGATTAAAAAGTTTGCATTGACAGCTGCCACTTGCTTCTTCCCTAGTTGAGAGGGTGTAGTAAATCAGCGGCGAAGCATAGTGGAAGCAGTTGAGACAACGAGACTGCGCAGTTGACGAAAGAATGATTTTCATAGGTCATTGGCTGATTGAGCTATCAGTCACTTTTTAATCAATATGATGAATTTTTTGATTCATGACACTATTGGCTGATTGACAAGTAACAGATAATTCATTAAATCAATCACCTGTAAGAATCATGGATGTCTCAACTGCGCAGACTTAAGGTCTCGATTGCTTCCACTCACACTTCGCCCCTATAGTAAATATTCTAAATAGTGCTAAAAATAAGGAAAATAAAATGATTTTTTTTCCTACTCCTGACCTTGGACATCGTCACACAGCTCAGCATCTGGTGTCTTGGTGCGGGGTGCCACTAGTCGGACACCTCGGTCAGAACTGGTCATCATAAGGGATCTCTAACTGCCCAACTATGTTACCAACATTTTGCAGCCAGTGGCTGTCTCATTTGTGCAGCAGCATGGAACCTTTTACCAGCAAGATAACGCCTTCTCCACACAGCCCGTATTAGTCTGCAGTATTTACACGAGCAAAATGTTCAGATACCACCATGGCCAACACGCTCGCCGGATCTTTCACTTATTGAACACGCCTGCGACATGCTGGGCCGACAGCTCCAACAACACCCAAGAAGCGCGCCAACCACTAATGCTGAAATGGAACAGCGACTTCGCACCATTTGGCGTTCTATTCCTCATGAGGACGTTATAGAACTGTACGATAGCCTTCCGCACCGTGTTCATGAATGCATTGTTGCGTGAACCGGTTCAACTTCATAATAATACTACTACTTTACCGGGTGAGTCAAGTGATAGTTTTCCATTTTTTTTTTTTGATAATGTAATGTCTCAGTGTATGCTAACAGTATGCTGCCTGCGTTTCAATAAAATGGCATTAATCCTTCCAGGTGTTGCAATTTTTTTCCTGTAGTGTATTTCTCTTGATAACTTTTCAACTCTTTTTATATTCGTCGCAAAATCTACGATTTATAACGCGAAAACACTTTTTCCAATGTCATCTCAATATTCCCACGCTTATTTCACCAGTCCTGTCGTAAGAGTTGCATGATCAATCGATTGGAGGATGAATATTCTGTTGCAGTGGTTTTACGTTGACACCACTAAATCCAGAGTTCGAGTCGGGAGCAGGTGTGATTCAGTCGTAGGTGCACCTGTCTCATAATCTGCAATTCCCAGGTTTGAGTTCCAGCTGGGACAGAATCCCTGATGGGCTTGGAAAGGTGACCATCCTTTGTATGGGACATTAAGCCATGGCCCCATGTGTGAGAGATCCATACCCAGTGCATATTAAAGAACACGCTGGATGACCTTGAGGTGAAGCTACCACCTGTCTCCTAACAGCTGCCCAGTGGCTCCTTTCCCTGCAACATTCTCTGGGTCCTTGTGATCTCGCCATTTAGCCCATTGTGGACAAAAAATATCATTGCTGCTCAGAGGAAAAACAACCTGACCGCCCCTGTGAATAATTTTACCATATTCCAATTTATAGCTTTTTTTTAATTTTTATTTATTTTTACCATATTCCAATTTAGCAATATTTGAGATTGCTTTAGCCCCCCTCTGAATTATGCACTTACTTTACCATACGTCCCTCTTTTGAGCTTGTCCAAAGCGTAAATTCGTAAGATTCTCAAGGTGTTTTTTTGTTCCCTTTCTCTCTACGACTACCTGATTTAGCGACAGAAATCTCGCACCCTTATTGTGCTTGGTATTGCTATAATTTTTCCTATTTGTAGGACTTGCAAACAGTTTGGGAAACAGATAAAAATGGCTAGAATTACAAAGAGACCATACCTAAATCAAAAAGGGTAGAACTATTTAATTGTTTTCGGGGGAAATTATATTTTATTTTCGCTCTTGTTACTGAAGATAATTTTTCGTTATTCAATAAATTTTATCATTTTATCTTCCACACTAAACACGTAAAGTTCATAATGACAGTATAGGCAGCAGAAGTCACCACATACACCGAAAAGCTGAAACATTATGACCAGCATGTCTTTATGCAAATTGAAGCAACTGCAGGTAAACGATGGCGCGTGTGAAGGTCATGAAACGGAATAAATAACACCTCATCTGAGCTCTGATAATCAGTGTTATTCTGTTCTTCAGATGAGAAAGGCAGCGGACTTAAGTGAGTTTCACAAAGGCCAAATTGTAATGGCCAGACGACTGGGTCAGTGCATTTCCTAGATGGCAAGGCTTGTGGGGTGCTCACAGTCAGCTGTGGTTAGTACCTTCAAAAAGTGGTCCGAGGAGGGAAAAACCACGAATCAGCAGCACCACGGCTTATTGATGCTGAGGTGAGCAAAGGCTATTCCATATGGTAAGAGTCAACAGAAGGGATACTGTGGTGCAACTCGCCTGCAATTTGAATGCTGGTGACAGGAGTAATGTGTCAACACACAGTACATCGAAACCTACTGAAAATGGGGCTGCATAACTGCAGGCTGCTCCAAGTGCCCATGCTAACCTCGGTTTACTGTCAAAAGTGCCTACAATGGGCACGCAAGCATCAAAACCGGAACTTTAATGATTGGAATAAGTCATGGTCCAATGAATCTCGTTTCCTGTTGCACCATGTGGTCGGGTACATGTGCATTGTTTACCTGTGGAACTGTTGGCACCAAGATGCACCATGGGATGAAAACAAGCCAGTGGAGGAAGTGTAATGCTTTGGGCAATGTTCTGCTGGGAAACCCTGGGTCCAGTCATTCACGTGCAGGTAACTATGACGTCTACCACTTACCTAAACATCACTATAGACCAGGTACATCCTTTCATGGCAACGGTATTCCCCTCTAGTAGTGCCTTCTTTCAGCAGGATAATGTACCATACACTTCCCGGATTGTTCAAGAATGGTTTATGGAACATGAGGAAGACTTCTAGGTATTGCCCTGGCCTCAATTCCCGACATCAATCCAATTGAGCATCTATGGTTTGTGTTGGAACAGCATATCTGATCTGCTGGTAATGTGTTGGACACCATTGGAAATCTTATAGCAACTATGCCTCGCCGGGTAAGAGCTGTTTTGGCAGTACGTGGAGGGCCAACATCATATTAGGCAAGTGGTCATAATGTTTTGGCTCTTCACATGGTGTTTCAAAAAGGAAGGAACCCTAAATATTAGAGAGTAGAACTTACGCGCATGTACATTTTATGCCATAATATTAGTCAGTTGGCATTATTGTACTCAAGGTTAAGAACCCTTAGCAGTTGAAATGACCTTGTCACGCTCTAGTTTCACTCAAGCATTCATTCCTTTGTGTTGTGTCAGCTATGTCGTCTTCCAAAAACGAACGTGTATTTGTTGTTGGGACATATTGTGCGTACAAATCTTACAAACGTGTGAGAGAGAGTTGAGTTGAAGTTTCCTCAGTCTGCAGTTCCCAACAAGTCGACAATATCTCGTTTGATTGATAAACTTCGTGACACTGGGTCTGCACAGGATCGAAAGAGCACAGTCCGGCCATCACTGTTAACTGTCGAAGTTCTTGATAATGTGTCTTAGCATTTAAACTCACTCACCCAGAAAATCTCTTAGAAAGTTATTTTCACAGGTTGGACTGTCACCAGCTACTGTTTTCAGGGCTACAAAGAAGTTAAAATTTCATGCCTACAGCATTAATGTCGTTCGCGAACTGAAAGAACCAGACCATGGAAAACGTTTACGGTACTGTCATTGGTTTTGTTCTTTTGTTGATGAAAATGGAACTGAGGTATTGGACTGTTTATTTCAGTGACGAGGCTTGGTTTCACTTGGGAGGTATGTGAACAGTCAAAACAGTCGAATATGGAGCAGTGAAAATCCTCACACTTTTCATGAACGACCATTACACGCACCAAAAATTGGTGTGCAATTTCCCGTCGTCGTGTGATAGGGCCTTTATTTTTTGACTCAACGCTAACCGGTGAAGTTTATTGTGACCTCATCCAACAGTTCATTGCACTATTGGATGTGAATGAACGAGAGTATTGGTTTCAACAAGATGGCATTACCGCCCATACTGCAAATGACAAAATGGTTACGTTGCAGAAATTTTTTGGTGATCATTTAATTTCAAAAAATTTGTGGCCCCCAAGATCCCCAGATCTTATTCCTCCAGATTTTTTCCTTTGGGGATATCTCAAATGTGTAGTGTTTCAAAGCGATCCTCATACACTTGAAGACTAACATTGAGAGATTTTAAGCATAAGAAAACAAACATTACGAAAGGTGGCTGCAAATGTCATGAAATGGGTATGAACCTGCAATCCAGGTTGCAGGAAATCACTTTCAACATCTGTTGTAAAGGTAGATATATGTCTAATTTGCATCTTTTGAAATTTGTGTCTTTTGTCAAGTTTAAATAGAAAAATACAATAGAGTTGCGTCCTTTTTGAAATACCCTGTAAAATGCGAGTGATTGACTGCTGACTGACTGTCAGGGGATGAGCAAATTCTATGATGCAGAAATGGTGCAGCTCTGAAATTTGCACCTAGGGGTAATCCGGGTCATAGATCTCGTGAAAATCCCGAAATTTGACTTCCGGCGTGTTCTTCAAAGTCAAATCGAGGTCACATAGAGCTCAATCTGTGATCTACGAAAGTTAGAAACGTGAAAATTGGCATCTGGTTGAGTTTCGGATTTTAGAACTCGAAAATGTTACAAAATTTTGGATCTGATGGGTCTTTTGAGGTCAAATGACAAATTTAGATTTTATCAGTGCTAGAGAGCTAAAAATTAATTCCTGGAGTATTTCGAGTCTATATCTCGGAAATGTTGCGAAATTTTGGATGTGATGGGTCTTTCGAGGTCAAATATCAATCTACCAGTGTTGGAGAGCTAAAAAATGGTGCCTGGGAGTATTTTGCGACCTAGATCTCAGAAATTATTCCAAATTTAAGATATAATCAATCCTTTCTGGTTAAAGGTCAAATTCGATTTGTCACTGCTGGAGAGCTAAAATTGTTGACGAGAGCTATTTCACGAAGTATAACTCAGAAATAAGAGGAATTTTGAGATCAGGTGTCGCATTCCAGGTGAAATAGAGTTTGGAGTGACCAGCTAGAAATCAAGAGGTGCCAAAGGTACCGATTGATTTCTTGCTAACAATATTTTTATTAATTATA
This sequence comes from Ryuthela nishihirai, assembly GCA_038380435.1. Lineage (NCBI taxonomy): Eukaryota > Metazoa > Arthropoda > Arachnida > Araneae > Heptathelidae > Ryuthela > Ryuthela nishihirai. The sequence continues at coordinate 13,819,325 of JAWZYU010000001.1, read as the reverse complement.
GTAACTTTTTGCTTCCCCTCCTAAAAAACATTTCTGCGGAACATCCTTGATGTCACAATGGTTCCGACTTCACACTGTTGTTGCTTTCCCTCAGGTTGAGCATAGTGTTCTGTTAGTTTGCCAACATCTTTTGACTGTTATTGCTATGTATTACAACACTGTCTACTTGTTTGCTTCCTGTTATGATGTTCGTCTTAGAACATTATTGTATTGTAATAAATGAAATCACGGACTTGGTTTAACCATTTTACAAAATGACATCTTCTAGAAATGTGTTAAATCGGTACAACAGTCGACTTTGTGGGGAGAAAAAAGTACTGCACAAAAGATATTTGAGATACTGATAATTACTAACAGTGAAAAACGTAAAGCTAAATATTACAAAAGCAGGTGTGACTTAAAGTACAACCTCAAATGCACCGATTCAAGAAATATAATCAGTACAGCTGACCATCTAAAGAGTTCAATACTAGGGTTACTAACAACTCTTTTTCCTATTTATTATGGAAGACCATAATAAACAGAAAAAGACTTGCTATTATAACTATATAATATAAATGTGTAAGAGAAAAATACATTTTAATTAACAAAACCTAATTAACAAACACTGAAGTGCCAAATTTTTTAAACATTTTTCTAAAAACATTTCAACACAATAAGCTTTATTAATAATTACAGGTAGTGAGAGGCTGCATTACAATACACACAAGAGAACAATGCTTTGCATTTTTGAAGCATGTGATTATATTGCCAAGAGTCTGAAAGCTAATTCAAAAAATTATTTTGATTTCAGCCGAGGTGGAGGAACTCCAAAAAATTCGCAAAGATTGTTTCTTATTGGTCGAAGACTATCAACTGGTGCATCCCAGTCAGTTTCACTTAAGATAGAAATGACTTCATCCAAAACGTCATCAGATAAAATATCATATGATATCACAGCTTCATAAAATTTGCTAGCTGTAACTTTTCTTACACGTGGAAAACGATGGCATAAAAATATGGTTAGGCGTGAGAGTGCTCTCTTCTGACACGATCCATGAAATTGTAGCAAATCACAGAAGAGATCTACAGCAGCTAGCAGCTTCTGAGGATCTGAAGATTTAAAGGATGCTTGCCAGGATAAATCCAAAAGCTGCTCAGGAAAAGTGGTCTTTTCATTAATATCAATAAATTTAACTCCTGATACAAAAAGATGGTCAGCCATTTTCAAAAACGGTACTACGATTCTGTCATTATGTAGATTGTTCTTTAATATCGTCACCAACACATTACAGATGCTAGTTAGCTGATCAGGATCAGTATTAATTGAAGTTAAATAATTCACTAAAGCCACTCTGGAGAATTTCACCTATAAACAAGAAATATAATTTAAACAAGTTTAAAATCTGCAGAATATATGAAAAATAATACTATAATTTTATGAATACATCAGCAAAATAATTTTCGATTTAAATAGGTATGCAAAATTTTTTAGAAGTTCTGCAGCCTACTTGTACTTTAAGACCTACAATACAAAAATATTAGGCTTATCTTCGATATTTATTTCAATAGTGTTAATAAAACAGTTAAACCTTTTTAATGTCATATGTGCTACATAAAAAACATGTAAAAATTAACATTTCTGCAAGACATAGACACATACACTAATTGAATACTCTAAAATCACATTTTAAAACAAAATAAATATTAAGTTTGGTGCCATCTGTCAGATATTATTGTTGCTCTATTTTCGAAAAACTATTTCAACACACGTCACACTTTGTTTTTCAAATATCCAACAGAGCAGAATCTCACCAGTCATGGGTTTGCGATTCCCTTCATATGTTAGGACAAATAGCTTGATGAAGTCTAATTGATTGGTGGTTGATTTTGCTGTTGATCATGAGGCATCTTGATGCACAAGTTACTCATGAAGTTTCACCTGTTCAGAAAAAAGTACCTGACTTGACTCTTCGTTAGATATACCATTATATTCTAACTGCAAGATATACATATACACAATCATATCAGAATAATATGACCACCTACCTAATAATGGGAATAACCACCCTTGGTCCAGATGACAGTGGCGAGACAGCGTGGCATGGATGCAATGAGGCCCTGGAAGGTTGCCAGAGGCACATGTGCCCATTCGGACTCCAGCAGAGCACAGAGGTTCCAGAGATGACGTGGTTGTGGGTCCGCATGCTGAACCTGTCGATCCAAATGGTCCCACAAGTGCTCTATTGGATTGAGGTCGGACGATTTCACCGGCCAAGGGAGAACAGAAACATCACTGTCGTGTTCCTGGAACCAGTCACGCACCACCTTAGCGACATGGCAGGGTGCTTTGTTCTGTTGGTAGACACCATCACCACCAGGGTAAATGTCCAACATGAAGAGAATCATGTGATCAGCGAAGATGGACAGGTAGCCATTGGCATTCATGGACCCATCCAGTGGTACCAGTGGTCCCAGATCATACCAGGAAAACATCCCCCAGATATGCACACTGCCAACAGCGGTCTGTACTTGAATGACAAGCGTGTTTGGGTGTGGTTCTTGTGTGTCTGATGCCATATCCACCACTGCGTGTCACTTCTATGGAGTATAAACCTAGATTCATTGGAGAAGGCAACCTTTTTTCCACTCTTCCACTGTCCAATGATGGTAGTCCCGTACGAACTGCAGGTGTCATTGCCGATGGATCTTGGTTAACATGGGTGCCTTTATGCAGCATCGACTCCAGAGATCCATCATAACAGGGTTCACTCTACTGTTATCGGGGACACATACCTGGATGCCCCAGCGTTAATTTGAGTGGTCAATTGCTGCACTGTTGCATGTTGATTGCCCTTTACCAGTCGACGGAGGTGCCGTTCTCCTCTGTGGATGGCCTTTGGGGCTCCACAGTTATGACATCTGGAGGTACTCGGTGTGCCAGTGGTCCATTCTTGGTACACCCTTACTACAGCACCTCATGAACAGCCCACAAAGTCTGCTGTTTCCGAGATACTTCCACCCTTGGCACAGTAGCTGATGATCATTCCTTTTTGAACATCTATCAAATCATTACCTCTGCCCTTGTGCTCATGTTATGCACTATGGCTCATCTGTCCTGGCCAGCCGCTTATATCTCCGTGTGGTCAACCTTGTCATGTGCACTCTGTGACGGGCCTGGGTGGGTACACTGTGATTCCGTTGGTGGTCATATTATTCTGATATGACTGTGTATATGCAGTTATATTCTAATTAAGCTATTTACAAGAGGATTGGGGTGGCTTAGTCGTTAGCATGGCAGGCTTGTAATCTGCAGATTCAAGTCCCATCTGACTGAGGGCAGGACGAGGAGCTTTGTGGAGATAAAGCATTGAGATTTATCTCCACAAAGCTCCTCGTCCTGCCCTCAGTCAGTAAGGGTCACTGATGAGCTTGGATAGGCAGCCATCCATCATATGGGACTTAAAGCTATGGCCCAGTGTATAGAAAAGCCCTACCCTGTTCATGTTATAGAACACACTAATTGACTTGAATGGGAGGCTACCATCTGTCTCCTGTCCAGCAGGTCCCCTCACCCATCAACCTTCTCCGAGATCTAGAGTTCCCTGTGACCACAACATTTAGCTCATTGTGTCAAAAAAAAGTGCCACTCAGAGGTCATGCAGACCTTTATTTTTTCTTGAAATAACAATGTCCTAAGTGAGTTTGTGGCCATAGTCCTTAAGAGGAAAACTAGTGAAAAATAATCAAAGAAATGCAAAGCAATGAGCTTTTCATTTCTGTTCTGGGAAAAGTTGGAAAATAATTTCTATTCAGAAGTTCTGAAGACATAAAGAGCAACAATTTATTTAAATTGAAACGAATAAGGATTTAATTAGAGCAGAAGGATACATGTTGAAACAAATATTTTTACATATACTTTGTACACGGTCTGATGGGATTTCACTGGTTCTATACAACACTGGTGCTCAAAATTAAAAGATAACACTGTTCTACAAGGGAAAATTTTCTTTGATTAACTGATGTGTTCCTAAAGTATTTTGGTGTGGGAAACTGAAATCTGGGATCAGAATTGGCCTATCAGGGCTAGTTTTAGAGTTATGGAGATATAACTCATCGATTTCATACATATTACTTGGGGAATAAAAAATAAGGAAATATTACATCAAAAAAGTTGGCAACACTGACTTGTTTGCAATAGTTTATACTCACATGTTGGCAACAATGTTATTCTATTCATGGCTTAAATAACTACTAGTCTGCCTCTGTAAAGTTTATTTTAAAAACGTATAAGTGACAAGATATTTGTGGAATTAACATAAGTATTTTCAAGCTGTATTCTAGGGTATGTAAAGATATTTTATGACAATATTTGTGTAGTTAACATGACAAGTTTGTGAATACTTATATTCTGTTATTTTTTTTTCTTTTGTATTCTAGAAAATGCCCCGCCGAAAATGTCAAAATAAGGCAGACAACTTCTGTGATATTTGCAGAGAGTTCACCTTTGCAAGACACAAGAAAAAAATGTCACCTATAATAAAGAGAGCATACAAATATTACTTTAGATGTAAAATAGGAGATCAGGATAAGCAGTGGACCCCTCACATATATTGTGCAACTTGCTATGTGAAATTAATAAACTGGTGGAAAGGTAAAGGTAGTGCTATTTGCTGTACCTATGATATGGAGGGAACCAAAAGACCATTCCACAGATTGCTACTTCTGTATGACTAGTATCCAGGGCTTTACTAGCAGAAAATCAAAGAGACATATCAATTATCCCAACTTATTTTCTGCAATGCGACCAGTGCCACAATCTAAAACTTTTCAGTCCCACTAACTCCAAATCAGGAAACAGAAGATGAAGAAAGTACTGGTGAAGAGAGTGGGGCACGTGAATCACCTCCAGAAAAAAGTAATCCTTCCTACAAGGCTACCATGGATTCAATTCCACTAATGCAGGCAGATCTGAACGATTTGGATCTAGGGCTAAGTAAACAAAATGCTGAACTGCTGGGCTTCAGGTTGCAAGAATACAATCTCCTAGTACAAGTATAACTTTATATAGAAATAGAGAATGGAATTTTGTTGCATTCTTCTCACATGATGGCCGATTGATTTTCTGTAATAATATTGCAGGTTTGATGACAGCTTTAGGCTTTATTCATGAGTCACAAATTGGAGGCTCTTTATAGATGCATCCAAAACTAGCTTGAAGGCAGTTTTATTACAAATGATAATTTAATGCCTTCTGTTCCAGTTGCCTATGCTAGTAAGGCAAAAGAATCGTACGAGATTCTAGATATAATGCTCAAATCCATTCAATATACGGATTTCAATTGGAAAATATGTGGGGATTTAAAAATCATTGCCACAATATTGGGAATGCAACAAGGGAACACAAAATTTCCTTGTTTCCTTTGTGAATGGGGCAGTCGTGACAGAGCATCCCATTAGTTGAAGAAAACTTGGCCAATACGTAATTGGAAAGTGGGAGCAAAAATTTTACAGAAGCAGAGACTTATAGCTTATGAGGATGTGATCCTTCCTCCCCTTCATTTAAAACTGGGACTTATGAAGCAATTTGTGAAGGCAGTGGATAAATATGGTAGAGGATTTGCCTACCTAACAACAAAATTCCCTCGTCTTTCAGAAGCAAAGATAAAAGAAGGCATGTTTGTTGGCCCTCAAATAAGACAGTTGAAGAAAGATGTGAAATTTGAGAATCTCTAACTAGAAAGAGGAACTTGCTTGGACATGTTTTAAGAAAGTTACAGACAATTTTCTTGGAAAAAAGAGATCTAAAGATTATAAAAAAATAGTAAACCAGATGCTACATGTATATCAGGATTTAGGATGTAACATGTCTTTGAAAGTGCACTTCCTGTATTCACATCTGGACTACTTTCCGGAAAACTGCAGTGACGTCTCTGAAGAACATGGTGAGAGGTTTCACAAAGATATTTCGACAATTGAAAAGCGATTATGAAGGGAAGTGGATGCCTACAAAGTTAGCTGGTTTTTATTGGAATCTCAAAAGAGACAGCACAAATAAACATAAAAGAAAAAAATTATTTACGTTCAGTATTTTTGTTACTTAATTATTCTATATTCATTTTATTTCTGTACAATATTCTGTATAATATTTTGTAAAATTTTCTCTATGAATCTATAATAATTTTAATACTAAGAAAGCTAAGAATAATCTCTTTTTACCCCTATGATTATTCATTGTAAATCTAGGAATAAAATGAAAAATTAAAAATCATCTAACTCGAAAACTATCCCTGATAGAAAACATCTAAGCACAAATCTGAAGTCTGCACTAAAAACACTTAAGAATCACACAACTCTTATTTAGAAAAAAGGATTTTTTTCTGTAGAACAATGTAATCGACAAAATTATATATAGCTGCCAATATATGTAAAAGAATGCACTTACAATGGGCAAACATGGAAAATACACTACAGAGAAAACTATCCTGCATTTACAGTTACCACACATAAGTCGGAACATGCAAATTAGGAATGCATTAAAAAGATGCACACGTCTACTCACAGCTTGTAGCTGTTCTAGGCAACTCTTGCTTTAACTTCCGTGGTATGTCGAGATGTTTATGTCCTGAAGACATCATATGGATGATTTTCAACAGTGGGGAGCAATTGGAAAGATGGAAACAGGTCAGTTCCAGAGCACTGAATGTTCCACAAAATGTCTGGTCAAGACTCTGGAGACAGTTTCAACAGACAGAGATGTTTGTCATCGACCATAACAAGGCCGTCCCAGAGTCACAACTGCTGCAGATGATCGCTATATGAGTGTTACTGCCAGACGGAACAGTGATGACTGCTAGGCAACTGTTTTTGGAGTTTGCAGCTCCAAAGACGGCTACAGGAAAGAAGGTTTCAAGATATACTCTTTATAGGAGACTTTGTGAGCAATGCCTTTATGCCAGGAGACCTGATATTTGTATCCCTCTAACTCCTGCCACCCAGTGAGCTCATTTAACATGGAGTCATCAATATCACACTTGGAGTCCAGACCGGTGGGTGCATGTTATGTTCATAGATGAATCATAATCCAGCTTAAGTACTGATTTCTGATGTATTCGAATCTGGAGAGAACCAGGGCCCCGCAACAGTCCCTCAAACATCAGAGAAAGGGACTGCTCTGATGGTTGGGGCAGGAATCGTGACAAACAGGCATACAGACCTGCACATCTTTCCAAGTGGCACTGTTACTACACCTGTGTTACAGATCATGAACCCATATGTCGCCCATTCCAGAGAGCCATCAGTCCATATTTTATTCCTAGGGATGATAACGCCCACCCTCATCAAGCTCATGTGATCAACAATTTTCTCGAAGAGGAAGATATTCGCTGAATGGAGTGGCCACTCATATCTCCCGACCTCAATCCCATTGAGCATGTATGGGATGCTCTAGGGAGATGCATTGGAGCTCGCCAGCCTCCTCTCAGCTCTTGCTGAAGAGTGGTCATTAATCCCTCATAAACTCTCAAAAAATATCCTAAAAAAAATACCCTCTCCAAAAACCTACCCTCAAAAAATTATGAGGAGTCGTTGCTTGAACTTCATAGTTGTATGAGGTGTTCATACTCCATATTAACATACCACATGTTGTTCCATGGACTGCTCCTTCATGTAAATTGTAAGATTACAATCTTAACGCATACACATTGAATTAATATATTGCATACACATTGAATTAATTTAACGCATACAATTACATTTCTTCTGCTTGATTTACATTTGTAATGTAATAATAAACCTCTTTACCAAATTTCATTGCATTCCCCTAAAAATACTTCGAGTTATGTACGAATTTATACATTATCCTTTAATTTTGAGTACCAGAGTAGTTTACATCACGAAATTTTTTCCAGTAAGGCTTTACATTCACAGATTTACTGTTCATGGATTTCTTCAGGAATGAAACTGCCACAATCATCAATGTCCTGTTTTATATTTTTTAAGCTATAATTTAGAGAGTATTTTTCCCTAACATTAAGAAAATATATTCATAACGATAAAAATTTTGCTAACTCATCACTTATTATGCTTATTTGAAAAGATTTAACATTGATATTTCTTTATGAGTACCTCATACATCACTGAATTTCATACATCATATTTGGCCATGACATTTATCATGAAGCTTTGAAGTAGTGTCAGATCAACCACTAATTTTTGGGCTTTTCTTTTATCCATAACTGTCATCATCATCATCCTCAAAGCAGCCATATGCTACGCAGGTTCAACCAGATTATGCAATTTAGTTCTCCAAGTATATCTGTCTTGAGCTATATCTGCTGCATCTCGCCACTGCACACCAATTCTAAAAAGATGCTGTTTGATTGTCTGCTCACCGCATCCCAGATCTCCCTCTCTTTCTGAGGCCTTTAGTATACTGTTCATAACCCTAATTGCTAATCTATAATTATCCATACGGGAAACATGGCCAAACCAATGAAGTCTCTCTCTGCACAATATGCTGCTTAAAGGAGGTTGCCAACTCCTTTGCCTAACATCATCATTAGTTACAAAGTTGAACCACCTAATGCTCAAGATACTGTGTAAGCATCTAGAATCAAAAGCATCTAGTTTCCTGTTATCTTGTTTACAAAGCATCCTAGTTTCACTACCATAACTAACTCTAGAAAGAACCAAACTATTATACAGTCTAGTTTTAGTCTTTGGGTGTATACGCCTATTTCTCCACTCTCTCCATAGATTGAAAAGTCCCAGAGGCAATCCCTATTTGCCTGTTAATCTTATGCCGCACATTACCAGTATCGGTTACATAACTCTCAAGATAATTAAACTGAGACACTTGCTCAAGGGCACAACCTTTCAGAGCGACTGAAGCACCAACTGCCTGACCAATTTACATCATTTTAGTTTTATCTCTGTTTATCACTAAACCAACTCTATTACCAGTCTCATCATCAGCCTTAATGAAAGAATTCATCTCAACAACATCATTAGCCAACAAGGCCAAATCATCTGCATAATCTAAATCAGAAATTTTGAAATCTCTAGACCATTTAAGGCCAAAATCTTTCCCTTGTAAAGAATTTCGCATAACATAATCAATAACAATTAAAGAGAAAAGGGGACAAAATACACCCTTGTCGAACACCAGAAACAATGCTGTTACATAGCTCCCAAAAAAATTAAACTGAGACATCTGTTCAAGAGTGCATCCATTCAGATTAACTGAATCACAGCCAGCCTGACCAATTTTCATCATCAAAATAATTTTTATATGTTAATATTTCTTTTATTATTTCTTTCTTTTCTTGTAAAAAATACTTTGATCTTGTCCTGAAAATGAATGAGGTATTGGATATGGAAGCAAAAAGGATTTCCTAGATGCGGCAAGTTGTTTACATGGATGATTTAAGCCAAATGGTTCCTCCCAACAAATTGAATTATAAACTCCCGTAATAAACTTAGTATTTTACCTTTTTTTTATAATTAAACCTAAGTTTTAGTATAAAATATTATTCATATAATATTTATAATAAAACTATAATATATTTTTATAATAAACATAATTATAAAAAAATTATAATTATTATATATTTTTTAAAATTAAACCTTAGTTTTCATTTTCTTTCAATACTTTACTTCTGTAAATTATCGATCTTTCTGCAAATCAATAATTATTGATTTTTCAGAATTATGCTACATCGGGTAGCCGGCTTTACAACTTGTTGCTGTGGATATTTCATTTTACCTCACATTAGGTTATCTGCTAAATTTTCTTTTATTACTTATTACTTTTCCAGTAAAATGAACTTTGAACTTGTACCATTTTCTTAAAATGAATAATGTCTTGGATATGGGAGCAAAAGGCACTTCCTTAGCACAGAAATCAATCCTTATGTGGGATAGCAATTTCGGAAAGGAAACCCCCCCCCCCACCCACACACACACACTATAAAAATTTCATTTTAAAAAAAATTTCAAGTTTCATGTTTATATTGAATAATTTTAAAAGCATCACCTCCCCCTAGTATCTTTGCTGCGCCGCTGTGACAACATAACATTATTTTCATTTTTGCTTTGGTGCACAAACCTTTCTGCACTTAGCCAAGATCGCCAAATTTTAACACCCAAAGGAAAAATTCATAATGTTTAACAAAAAGGGCAGCCAAGAATTTTTTTTTTCCATTTCATAAGCTGTTCATAAAATCCCATGAATGTGAGAAGTCCAAGTCACAATCATTAAAAGAAACAAAATTATATTTTGGGTTAAATATATTATTCAGGAGGAAATTTCCTTTTGATTAATATATAATTTAACTATTTCATTCATCTCGTTTTCCAAAATTAAGCCTTAATTGTATGGTCTGATGTATTTTTTCACCATATCACATTGAAAAAGTTTATTAAAATCAATAAACTTGTAAATTTGTTTAAATTATTTATTTTCATTAAATTCGTAACTAAATTATGTTTAATTTGATATATAAACATGACATTTTTCTGTTGATTGGTTATTTTTAAAACAAATTCTAAAGTTGACTTGTTTGTCTTACTCAGAACAATTAGCTAAAAGCCTGCAATTTTCTCAAAGTATGGTACCAAGAAAAAAATTTCAAAACTGGAGTAATTTTCTTGCTTCAAGTAAATATTAATTTTTTTGTTATTCAGAATTAAATAACCTTTCCATTTATGGGCATTATAATCATTTTTGTCTTGTTTTTTTTTTTAAATAAATTTTTATTTGTGTTGCCAGATGCATTTTTTTTTACTATATGACTCTATAAAAGCCCTATTAAAATAAAACTAGTCGTCTGTTTTGCTAAATATTACATTCTCAGGAAATACAGAATTAAATGCTGAATAATTTGGTATATAACATGCCATAATTTCTTTCATTAGTTATTTGGCAAAAAAAGTTCTAAACTAAAAATTGTAAATCGCTTCTGAAACCTGTGGCTCAAAATTTCAAACTAGTCATTTTAGCTAAACTGGTTTCCATAAATTAAGGGAAAATGAGAAAAATCGCGATAATTCACAAAAAAAATTTGCGAACCTCTCTAAACTTGTTCATGTAACCAGTAATGTCAAGTGAGCTTATTGTATGCAAATTAGTCTAGGTTGCATCAATTTGCATAATCGGATAGCGGCACAAAAATGGGTGTTTTGGAGTGGATCATTATTTTGTGTTGTAAATGTGATTAAAGAAATTCGAAATAGCCATTTTGTAGGAATGACCTCGAGATATCATTTGCCAAATAAACTGCAGCGGAGAGCTATTGGCCGGCTCAAAGCAGCCCAAAGTCAGTCAGAAGTGGCACGATGACTGAATGTGAGTCCTTCTGTGGTCCATAAACTGTGGAATCAATTTCTTAGCACAGATTCTGCATCTCAGAGGTTTAGCCGAGAAAGGGCTAGAGTTACAACCATTGTACAAGACTGATATCTGTGATTAACATCATGAAGAAACAGGGTGTCTACTCCCTCTCAGCTATGATCCTCTCTTGCAGCAGCCACTGGGAAGGTTGTATCAGCTTCTACTGTGTGTAGAAAGCTTCATAAGGGTGGTCTGTACACTAGAAAGCCAGTAATTTGTATACCTCTCATGTCATGTTACAGGAGAGAGTGGTTGAATTGGGCATGCATGCATGTTTACTGGACAGAAGAGCAATGGAGGTCCGTACTCTTCACATATGAGTCCAGGTATTGCTGTGATCTAGTGATTCCAGGCATTGGTTGATATGGAGAGAATGAGGACCCGCTATCATCCCAGTAACATCCGTCAAAGAGATAATTACAGCAGAGGTAGCGTGTGTGTCTTCAACTTGCATCTTCAACTCTCATATTTGTTTTTGTGTGGTTCCCACTCTCCCCACCCTCCACAAAGTGCCCACTCTCCCCACCCTCCACAAAGACTAACAAGGGATGACCAGTTGGGCTCCAGGGCTGCACAGGCACTATACCCAGACAGACAGTGAGCCAAGCCCTCACAAATAAATGGAAAATGAAAAGAGAAATGTTCAGAAAATACTTTCTTCACAAAAGGAACTAAGTGAAAAAATAACAAAATTGTGAACAACCAAACTGACTCACAAAAAAAGAATAACTGCAAAAGGAAAATAAGTTGTGAGGAAACTTGCAAACCTGTACCTGGATGTGGGCAAGGTTACTCACTGCTCTGCATAGTTGACCCTAGCAGGACTAGCCCACCAGCCAATAGATCCTGAGGGGGACACCCCAGGACCTCCCTTCTATCAGAAGCAGTGTATAGCAGCAGCCCTGGAATCTGCTGCCCAGCCCCACAATGGGCTGGTCCACCGATGGCAAAAACGGCCAAAGGGAACTCCACCAGTCATGAGCTGAGGAGAGATGATGGGAACCCCCGAGCAATTGCCAGGATGCTCCTTTCCAGGGACACGGCTATCCGTGCATGGCAAACATGTGGGCAAGCGTTCGGAACCCTGTGAAAATACCTGAGCCAGCAGAACCTTCACAGGGTGGTTCCCTCACCATGGATGGGAGCTCACAACGAGGGATCAATGCAGCTGTTCAGCCTGTTCTTCTAATACAACATTACAACATAGCCATTGATATAAAAAAGTTTCCCAAGAACAGATATAAGAGAGATAGGTCTATAATTAGCAAGCATCAAAGGATTGCCTTTTTTATAAAAAGGGAAAATAAAAATTTTAATCCAGCTAGGTGAATAAACTATAGTTCTAGATATCTTATTCAACATATCCAGTACTATTCTTTGAGAAACTTCAGATGAACATTTCAAAAATTATGGTCAAATCCAATTGACACTAGGTGATTTTGAAAATTTTAATTTATTAATTGACAGTACTAGTTCATTGATCAAATATATTATTTGTGAGATATTCAATGATTGAAAGACAATAGGTGAATTCCATAATTTAATTCCTAATCTTAAAGAGGCTAATACTGAGTTCCACAGAAATTATTTACAAATGAGCCCTTCAAATTTCAAGAAGTTTCACAATTGTTCAACCGCTGATAAATGAAGGACATGAAATTGAGGAAAGCAATTTCTGAAGTTAAAAGATTGGCACCAACAATAGGTGCATACACTTTAAATCTTCCAGAGCCATCAGCATTGTGCATGTGTCAAATTTCTGCATATGAGGAGCATAAGTGCTGGTCAGCATTGCTAGCAAAACAAACAAAACTTAAATTTTTAAAAAACTGGAAATTCTTGTTTTAATTTTTTATGTATATCTCATAAAAGTAGATGTTTCAAACTTCTAAAATAATACTTTTCTTTTCCATCACATGTAGATTTTATTAAGACAGGAAATAAATAATTTTTTCCAGTGCACCCTCTGATTTAAGTTTACAAATTTAATTTGACAATTGTCAATTTTGAAGTGGCATTACAAAGGAAATATTAGTCATGACTTGCAGCTCATGAAACAAATCATCATTTGAATCATCTCCTGAACAAAATATACTGAATCTTTTATTTTTATTGAATATTTTTACGTGCATAACTGAACGATTTTGCTAATTCATATTAATCATCAAAATGTATATTTTCCTCATAAAGATATCTTCTTCATTCCTTCAAAATATTTTTTAAAATTCATTGCTCATTAGAAATGTATATTTTTGTTCCAAACTAAAGAATTTTTCCTGTGACTCTTTAAGAATACATGCAGTCCTTGCCTAAGGGTTCAGTTCCTTGAGACCTACATGAGTCTCATACTAAAGTATGCACTTGCATTACTTTTCGCTTCTTTATCTCACTAATATTGTGTTTTGGTGCTTTACATCATCATCATCCTCAAGCAGCCATGGGCTACGGAGGTCCAACCAGACCACGCAGTTTAATTCTCCAAGCATATCTGTCCTGAGCTACATCTGCTGGATCCGGCCACTGCACACCAATTCAAACAAGGTCCTGTTTGACATTGTCTGCCCACCACATCCTAGGTCTTCCCCTCCTTCTGAGGCCTCTAGGCACACTGTTCATAACCCTATTCGCCAATCTATAATTATCCATACGGGCAACATGGCCAAACCAGCAGAGTCTCTCTCTGCACAATATGCTGCTTAAAGGAGGTTGCCAACTCCTTTGCCTAACCTCATCATTAGTTACAAAGTTAAACCACCTAATACCCAAGATACTATGTAAGCATCTAGAATCAAAAACATCTAGTTTCCTGTTATCTTGTTTACACAGCGTCCAAGTTTCACTACCATAACTAACCCTAGAAAGAACCAAACTATTATACAGTCTAATTTTAGTCTTTAGGTGTATATGCCTATTTCTTCACAATCTCCATAGATTCTTAAAAGTCCCGGCAGCAATCCCTATTCGTCTGTTAATCTCATGTCAGATATCACCAGTATCTGTTACATAGCTCCCAAGGTAATTAAACTGTGACACTTGCTCAAGACTGCAACCATTCAGATGAACTGAATCACAACCTGCCTGACCAATTTTCATCACTTTAGTTTTCTCTCTGCTTATAACCAAACCTACTCTAGTACCAGTTTCATCAACAGCTCGAATGAAAGACTTCATCTCATCAACATCATTTGACAAAAGGGCTAAATCATCAGCATAATCTAAATCAGAGATTTTCACATCTCCAGCCCATTTAAGGCCAAAATCTTTCCCTTGAAGTGAATTTCGCATAACATAATCAATAACCAAGCTAAAGAGAAAAGGAGACAAAATGCACCCTTGTCGAACACCAGAAGTCACTCTTCTACAAAAGAAATATTATCATAAATTTCACATTTGTTGTTACAGTTATGTCTTATTTAACAAGAAATGTACTTAATAAATTATACATACAGCATCTGATCAAAAGTATCCGGCACCCCTTCTGAGTAGTGGATTCACCCATATACGCCACAGCATGGACCAAACAGGTATAAAAGTATGCACATGGCCTGGTAAACCTCGTAGACACACACAAACAGGAGAATGGGCCTTATGGCAGAGCTCAGTGACTTTCAAAGTAGCATGGTTATAGGATGCCACCTTAGCAATAAGTCATTTAGAAACATTTCATCTCTGCTGCAGCTGTCCTGATCAACTGTAAGTGAAGTTATTGTGAAGTGGAAATGCCTAGGATCAACAACAGCTAAATCTCGACCTGATAGGCCATGTAAAATGACAGAGCTGGGCAACTGAGTGCTGAAGTGGTGGTGCGACAAAATCGCCTGTCCTCAGTTGCAGCACTTATCACTGCATTCCGAAATGTCTCTGGAAGCAATGCCAGCACTATAACAGTTCATTGCAAGCTGCAGGGAACAGGTTTCCATGGCCGAGCAGCAGCACACAAGCCTAGCATCAACAAGATCAATGCCAAGGGTCATTTGGAGTGGTGTAAAGCATGGCACTAGTGGACTCTTGAGCAGTGGAATCACATTTTCTGGAGTGTGAATCATGCTTCACCAGCTGGCAGTCCAATGGCCAAGTCTGCATGTTGAAGATGCCAGGTGAACACTACTTGCCTGGCTGTGTTGTGCCAAATGCAAAATTTGGTGGTGGAGGAGGCATCCTGCTCTGGGGCTGTTTTTCGTAGTTTGGGTTGGGCCCCCTTGTTCCAGTTAACAGGACTCTGAATGCCACAGTCTATAATAACATTCTTGACAATTCTGTGTTCCCAACTTTATGGCAACAGTTCAGTGAAGACCCTTTCCTGTACCAACATGACAATGCCCTCCATCAACAAAGTGAGGATGGTGCAGGAATGGTTTGATGGCATGGGTGTGGAAGAACTTGACTGGTCTGCACAGAGCCCTGATCTCAACCCCATAGAACACCTTTGGGATGAATTGGAAACGCAACTGCGAGCCAGGCTGAACTGTCCAACATCAGTGACTGGCCTCACTAATGCTCTTGTGACAGAATGTCAAGTAATCATCACAGCAACATACTAAAATCTAAAAAAAAATCCTTTCCTATTACCGGGAGATTGTGGATGAGCGAGTGTCTAGATACTTTTTATTATATAGTGTATATTTCTCAGATACATATTTTGAAATTTACATCATGTCCAGTTTAAAATTAAATTAAAAATATGATACAAAATATAAAAATTAATCCAACATGGGCATAATGATGGGTGTTGCAAACATAAAATAAACATGCATCAGAAAGGACACCACTTTGAGCATATGCCACATCTGACACCTATGCATGACAATAATTTTCTTTCCCACTTCAAACTTTAGGTATCGGGAATGGCCTGTATAGTTTGTTTCTTAGTAGCTCTTTACTAAATTTGGGTTGCCCACCTCAGATTTAAAATTAATATGTTACAAAACAATATAAAGATTTTTTTTACTTATTATTTTACTCTCATGCAGAAAAAAAACTGAAATTTGATCAGAGAGAAAAAAATAACTTCATTAACTCATTGCAAAAACTGATTGTAGGGCAGCATATTATGTAAATATTGTTAAAGCTTTTATATGGAGAGCCAAATTCAATTATCTGTAATTCTAGTAACACATTTCTTATGGAAAAATTAGACTGGGGGATATAAAAAGCTAAATCTTGATGTAGAATATATGTAATGTAAAATTATCATAAATAAATTTAATAAAACGTGAAATACATAATAGCAAAGCAACTCTTCTACATACATTTTCTTCAAAATTAACAAAAACTGAAAGAACTTTACACAAGCTTCTAAAAATATGCTTATTTTAATCAATAGTTTAATAATCATTATTGTTATCTCATAATTTATATATGAGATTAACAAAAACTAAAAGAATCATTACAGAAGCTTCAGCAAATATTCTTATTTTAATAAACGGTTTGATAACCTCTATTATTATCTCAATAATTTATATCAATCTGATTTAAAAGTTATGGAGCTTTGTAATAGCTTTCACTGGCATAACTTGGAAGATCTATAATAATAAGCCTGGGGAGTGTGTATATAAACATATAGAAAAAAAAATAGTCGTTTTATTAAATGGCCAGCATAAAGAAAATTGTTTTAACTAAAGAATGGTAATACCTAATGGTTAGAGAATACCTAATATATAATTGGCAATAAAATTTGAAAACAAAAAAACTTTTTAAAATTGGAGTATTTTGTAATCAATTATGAAATATGCATTTCTATTTTTTCCTGTTTTACTCTCTCTTCTTTCCCCTTTAAACTATTTCATCATTTCTAGAAATATTTTTATCATTCATCCCAGCATTCAATGTGCAATTTTCCAAAAGTAAAACTAAAACCGCTAATATTTTACTTCATGGAATTGAGAAAAGATGCAGCTGAAATGTTGCTCAGCGCACAGTATGACCTAATTACATACACATATGCATGTGGTTGAACTGTACCAGCTTTCTTGCCATAAACACTAGAAAAGACTGCATTTTTCTCAGTTAGCATCTATATTTTTATTAAACTTTCATTTTTATTTGCAGATATTTATTTCGATTTTATTTCCATATATTAATAAATGATTATCAATCTTTCAGAGTTAGTTCCAATACATCTTCACCATTTTTTTTTTGCAATAAGGTACTTTTACATTTCTAGTGAATTCCTTTAAAAATTTTTTTTTTTTCCCATAGAAGTTTTCTCTATTGATCAATAAATGTTTCTGTGGAAAAAATTTTGCCAACATATGGGATTCGAACCCACATCTCTCCAGAAACATGCCAAAGTATTCTAACCTGTTGAACTAATGCCGGCTCAGTCTTTTTTCCACTAATAATGACTATCACTCTTTCCGTGAATTCTGGACGTCGTCTTTTGATGTCATATATGATCTCAGGTGGTCACTATTTCTTTTTAGTGTCCTGAGTGATGTGACTTCACTTCATGATGTGACTTCATTATTCATCATCATCATCATCCTCAAGCAGCCATGGGCTACGGAGGTCCAACCAGACCGTGCAATTTAGTTCTCCAAGCAAGTCTATCCTGAGCTACATCCACTGCATCTGGCCACTGCACACCAATTCTAACAAGGTCCTGTTTGACATTGTCTGCCCACCGCATCCTAGGTCTCCCCTTCTTTCTGAGGCCTTTAGGGTTGGGTTGTTTTACCTCTGAGCGGCACTTTTTTGCACACCATGGGCTAAATGGCCAGGTCACAAGGACCCCAAAGGCTCAGAGAAGGTTGGGGGAGGGGACCCACTGGAACAGCTGTTGGGAGACAGATGGTAGCCTCCCGTCAAGGCCATCCAGCGTGTTCTTTAACGTGCACAGGGTATGGCTCTCCCACACACGAGGCCACGGCTTAACGTCCCATCCGATGGACGGCGGCCTTTCCAAGCCCATCGGTGTCCCCTACTGACCGTGGGCAGGGTGGGGAATTTTTGCGGAGATAAATCTCAACGCGACCCAGCTGGGACTCGAACCTGGGAACTACAGATTACGAGCCTGGCGCGCTACCGACTGAGCCACCCCCGCCCGAGGCCTTTAGGCACACTGTTCATAACCCTATTCGCCAATCTATAATTATTCATACGGGCAACATGGCCAAACCAACGGAGTCTCTCTCTGCACAATATGCTGCTTAAAGGAGGTTGCAAACTCCTTTGCCTAATCTCATCATTAGTTACAAAGTTGAACCACCTAATGCCCAAGATACTGCATAAGCATCTGGAATCAAAAGCATCTAGTTTCCTGTTATCTTGTTTACAAAGTGTCCAAGTTTCACTACCATAACTAACCCTAGAAAGAACCAAACTATTATACAGTCTAATTTTAGTCTTTAGGTGTATATGCCTATTTCTCCACACTCTCCATCTAAAAGTCCTGGCAGCAATCCCTATTCGTCTGTTAATCTCATGCCGTACATCACCATTATCTGTTACATAGCTCCCAAGATAATTAAACTGTGACACCTGCTCAAGACTGCAACCATTCAGATTAACTGAATCACAGCCTGCCTGACCAATTTTCATCACTTTAGTTTTCTCTCTGTTTATAACCAAACCTACTCTACTACCAGTCTCATCAACAGCTCGAATGAAAGAAAATCATCAACATCATTTGCCAAAAGAGCTAAATCATCAGCATAATCTAAATCAGAAATTTCCGTATCTCCAGCCCATTTAAGGCCAAAATCTTTCCCTTGAAGTGAATTTCGCATAACATAATCAATAACCAAGCTAAAGAGAAAAGGAGACGAAATGCACCCTTGTCGAATACCAGAAGTAATGCTAAACCAATTGCTACAAGCCTTACCAACTCTCACACACGACTCAGTGTTATTATAGAGAGCTTTCATTATGTTAACTAACTTGTCTGGTATACCATATGATCTCACAATCAACCACAAATTATGACAATCAACAGAGTCGAAAGCCTTTTTGAAATCAACAAAGCTAGCAACCAAAGGTTTCTGAAACTCTAAACATTTCTCAAGAATCTGCCTAAGTGAAAATATCTGATCCACACATCCCCTACCATGTCTGAATCCACATTGCTCATCACGCAATTGAATGTCAACCAGATTCTTAATTCTATTAAGCACAATCATGGAAAGAACTTTACCTGGAACAGAGAGTAGGCTGATACCCCTATAGTTATCACAAGAACTGCGATCACCTTTTTTGAAAATAGGGATAACAATAGCTCTGGTAAAATCCTTAGGAACCATGCCTTTATCATAAAAGATATTCAGAATTTCAGTCATCCAAGTGGTAACCGAAACATTCCCAGCTCTAAGCATTTCCGTAGTAATTTCATCTACCCTGGGGATTTATGAAGTTTAAGTTTAGAAACAGCCAAAATAATTTATTACCATGAAATTAATATAATAATAATGAATAAATAATGGTAATAAATAATGAAGTCACATCATGCCATGTAGCATTATTAATGATTTAAATAATAATTGATAATCTCAGCATTACCTGTAGACATTTAAATATCTATAAATCAATAAATGTTTTTGTGGAAAAAATTTCCCTGACATACAGGATTCGAACCCACATCTCTCCAGAAACATGACAGAGTATTCTAACCTGTTGAATGAATGCCGACTCAGCTTTTTTTCCCACTAATAATGACTATTACTCTTCCCGTGAATTTTGGGCGCTTCCTTTTGGCATCATCTATGATCTCAAGTGGCAACTATTTCTTTTTAATGCTCTGAGTAATGTGGTAATAAATAATGAAGTCACATCACGCTATTTAGCATTATTAATGATTTAAATAACAACTGATAATCTCAGTGTTACCTGTAAATATTTAAACATCTACAGATAATGCTGAGATTTTCTTCCCACAAAAACATTTATTGATTTATAGATGTTTAAACGTCTACATGTAACACTTAGATTATCAATTATTATTTAAATCATTAATAACACTAGCTGATGTGACTTCGTTATTTATTACCATCTTAGTCAGAGCACTAAAAAGAAATAGTTGCCACCCGAGATCATAAATGGTGCCAAAAGGAGATGCCCAAAATTCACGGGAAGAGTGATAGTTATTATTAGTGGAATAAAGACTGAGCTGGCATTCGTTCAACAGGTTAGAATACTTTGGCATGTTTCTGGAGAGATGCAGGATCAAATCCCATATGTTGGCGAAATTTTTTCTACAAAAACATTCATTGATTTATAGATGTTTAAACATAGACAGGTAATGCTGAGGTTATCAATTATTATTCTGTATTGATCATATTATTTTTATCAGCTTTGATTTTCTCATTTTTTATTAACTAAAACCTTTACATTGACCAAGCTATAGTCACTACCTGTATTAATTCTTTTAATGACAGTTACACCTGGTATATATACATATATAAATTTTTAGTTAGATGCAATAAATCCTATTTAATGTATTCTGATTTGGACTTCATGTCCATTTGTTCTAATTTTAGAGGTATATATATATTTAAACAAGGTTTATAACTATATCAATGACTCAGCTAACACAACTTACATTTAAACCCTATTGACAAACAATAATAACCTTGAAAATATTAATATTATTTATAAAATAGACAACTTTTAACTATGAAAATAAACAAATGCACTTCACAATAGTTTCAACTGCCAGATTTTTGCTCTAATATTCTAGAATGATCAAAGAAAGAAATTTTAAATCTTTGTTTAGTAGCAAAAATTTTCAATGCCTGCATAAGCAGTCAGTCCATACTGCTGCGGTTGACACCTGTTTCGTTCAAACGTTTAATTAAAATTATAAATGCACAAAACATTGCAGAAGACAAAATTCATGTAGGAAATCTGTCACTTGGCCAGGAATAAATTTGATCTATCTCAGCCTTAAAACTAAGGTAAGTACAGATTAAGTGGTTGGTTTCTTAAAATATTTTATCAGCATATATCTCTTATACTTCAGTTATATATAACAGTACAATGTGTATAGCACACATGCTCTCTTTCTCTCTGTACAAAACAGGCCAATTTTGCTTCTTCTTAGGTGAGTGCAACTTATTTTGTCTTAAATTATCAAGTTATATGCAAAGTCCATTTTATGTTTAATATACAATATTGAATTACACAATCACATTAATGTGATTTTTGAATTACATATAAACTGATAGTGATTACTACTACACTATAAAAGTTTCCATACAAAAAATAAACAGTATATTTTTATCAGGAAGAGAAATAACAATAGTTGCTTGAAAAATTGGAAAAGATTGTTTGGAAGTCAAATAACTGCTTAAGGACATGTAGTTGTAAAATACAGACAGAAAAGTACAGTAAAATGTACAGACAGTAAAAGGCAGTCAGATACTTCAAATTCAGTTCTAAAAATTAGACTAGACCATGCATAAAGTAAATTAAAAAATTAAGAGGTACACCTAAAAATTAAAAATTCTTAATCCTAATCCTTATAGCCAGTACTGTTTTTCAGCCAGAACACACAGTATGTCATTCCAAAACTTTTTTTATAATAAGGAAACATAAATATATTTATTATGAATAAACATTTTTATGGAAAAAGTTTGCTGAAATGCAGGATTATTATTATTATATTTATATTATTTATAAATTATTATTATTATTGTTAAAAGTTGTCTAACAAGAGATTTGTGTTAAATGAAAGACAGCTACTCAGAGGATTTTGAAAATATCTGCAGAAAAACTTAAAAAATTTTATTAGTTCCCGATATAAATTAATGGGCTAAAATGCACATGCATTTTAGCCCATTCTATGGATTCCAAAATCTTATTTTTTTAAAGAAAAACAGTATTGCTTATACCTATAAAAGCAAATTTTAATAATTACTACTTACCAGGGATTCTGTAAGACCACCTACACTTACAGTGAACCCAAGTAACAGATTGTAGTTATAGGTTGGTAGATATAGAAGTTTTACAAAGTAATGGAATGTATCAGCAGGTGAAGCCCAATTAATCTGTTTACAGACATCCATAGGAAATATTTCTTGCAGTTGTTTACGATGTGGAACATTGGGAATTTCTGGTATACTAAAATGTTGAAAAATAATTTCACTAAAATACACATATTCATATATTAAAGTAAATACTTGATAAAATATGTAATATTATTTAACTCTAAACTGCCAGTGGGCAGCAGAACTAATAGGTACATTTCCAAGAAGCAGCCATGTCAATACAAAGAAATTAAAATACACTTCTCATCAAAAAATTACCCCACCCAAAAGGAATGGTGTGCAAGTACAATACAAAGTGTCATGTTAAACGAAATAATGTAAGTAATAAATGATCATATTTGCAGCCTGTTTAGTAAGTGATACATGGATATTAGGGTAAATCAGTAAGAGTCCATTGTATGTGACTGCCTTTTACAATACAAACACTAATATGATTATGAAGTGAATCAAAAAGGTTCTTAATAATATCCTGGGTCTATGGTTCTCCAGATTTGCTGCACTTGCACCTGAAGACCCATCATGTATGCACTAGAGTCAGTTTTGTTTTCAGATGTCATTTCATGGGGTTCCAGATGTGCTCAATCAGCACATCTGATGACCAGACTTGCTATGGTAGCAAGAGAATGACTTGCAGATGCTGTTGAGCAATGTGTGCAATATGCGGCTTGCAATTATCATGCTGGAATGTGGCATTTGATATGCTCTGAAGCAGTGGAAAGACCACAGGGAAGAGAATGGTATGCACATACTACTTGGTAATTAAATTACCTTCAATAACTATGAGATGACTAACTGTTGTAAGAGATGGCATCCCACACCAGGATCCCAGCTGTGGGCACTGTATGGCACTCAATGATACACAATGTGGAAGCTCTTTTTCCAGTACATAACCACACATGAATATGGTCATTGTTCTGTCCCATAAAGATGCATGCCTCATCACTGAGGTTGATAAATTTATATTCATCACTCCATTCAGTTCATTCATTGCACCACTACAATCTGGCATGCCTTTAGCTTTGAGTGAGATGCAAAGGAGAGGGCTATTTCCTCACAGAGCAGCTTTGTGCAGGTGTCAATGAACAATTACTAGGTAATTTAACCATTATTATACTGTTGAAATATGATGATGTCAATGGGTAAAGAAAAAAAATTGTCTTGAGCCAGCTCAGGACAATTTTTCCTCTATACCAATTGATATCATCATACTTCAACAGTGTAATAATGTGTGTGTTTCTTTTTTTGCAACATATAGGACAGAGAATGGTCCTAGAAACTACTCCTAGTTTGTACAGGCCTTCTCATACAGGGACATGCCTTACTAAGACTGAAGTCACTACTGATCAATGCCTCAGTTAGAGCTAACACAACACAAAGTTGCTGGTTAACTACCTTGTAACTGTACAGTGCTGTGAATTAAAAATATGTTGATGAGTGGTATTGGCAGATATAGGCAGTGCCCCATTAGTTGTTCTGTCACTGGAATTTGTTTGGCAGTGACATTTCTGGTACTGACAGCCATCTGGCAAATCTGCTGATCATCATGATCCATTGTCACTCAAGGACAATCTGACCCTGAATGACATGAAATACCTTCCCATGTCCATTGCTTCCAGCAGCAACCAACTGTTTGTGCATCACATCCCAAATGTGCAGCAATCTGTTGCATAGATTATCCTGCTTCACATAGACCTATGATATGACCTCACTCAAATGTGCTGTGTTGATTAAACATCCATGTCATACAGACAGCATTACCCTTTGATGGTAACCAGAGTTACAGGTCAGGTTCAGTTTCTTTAAATCTACATTGTCCACTTTTCCCAAATAACAACCTACTCTTCAACTAATGGAATCTGTGTCATCCACCAAATTTTAAATGTTGTCAGACCCACAATATTTCATTCATTTGCATATATCACTGTCCACACTTCCATATAAATTTGCACAAATGTAGCTGTTCTCCTTTTGAGTGAGGCAATTCGTTTGATTAGGAGTGTACTTTCTGTTGCATAACCCATCATACACCACTTCCCTAAAAGAGTGACAGAGTTGCCAACCTTAGAGAACGAATATTAAGAGCATTTTATGCTTGGAACAATGAAAATTTGGAACAATTATGAGCACTTACGCAAACTAAACAAATTCCAGTATTTGGTGCAAATTATGCAATATATCAATTATTAATCAATACATGATATTCCCATATTGATTACTAACCAATAATTATTAGTAATTAAGTAAAATTTTTATTTCATTTATTTTTTTTTTGCATGCTGAAGATTTTAGTTGTGGCTTCCACAAGTCACTGCTTCTCATGCTACATGCCAAGAGCTGACACTGTTAGTAGTCCAAGCACTTTCTCAAAAACAGAATGGGAGATCAGGGCACAGTAGCATTTGTTGCTAATTTCCTCTGTATTAACATTAATTTAAGATATATATGTTGGTTAATCAATTATCAATCAATAAATTATGTATATGGATTAATTATTATTTATTAATTATTGACAATAAAGTTAACTTTCCATTATATCAAAAATTATGAATGCTATGAACTTTGGTTTTAGCTGTCACAAGCCACTGCTTCCTATACAGAATGCCAAGAGCTGCTGTCTTCACTGCCTTATCCCTCACTGCCTTGCAAGCTTAGATCGATTATGGGTGAAAAACATAATCAGATTCTTATTCTCATTCAAGTGATTGGAGTTCAGCGATGTTCATTTTGTCACATCAATTAAATTTTTTATAAAATCACAAGGAGACTGGATGTTTATTCACATTTCTGCAATGCAAAAATTGCACTGGTCAAAACAACAATTTGTGGTCCTTCTAGATATGTGGGTAAGTCCAGTCCTTCTTAGTGTTAACTCTTCAAGTAAATATTCCTTCATATAAGTACACCTTATCCAAAAATATATTTGTGTTTTCTAAAACAAGAAACAGACTCATTGTAAATAAGTCATGGACTGCAACCAAGAGGAAACAATTTTAAAACAAATAATACATAAACTCATTATGTTTTTTGACCATGACTAAATTTGACAGTTTCAGGCTAGCAACAAATCCAGGAAGAAATTTTGGTGACCATAGTAGTTGTGAAATCAGGAAAGAATGCTTGATTTAAGGGATATGAAAAATGAAGTAAAAAACATATTTCTGATATAGTTTGATAAAAAAAATTTCGCCTACTGAATGCTTTCAAGGCAAGACACCAAATAACCTAGAGAAAAACAGATACTATTTTCCCTCAGACGAAATCCTGCTTTTCTTCACTTCCTTTAAAATTATCAAACTTTTTCTTCTGACTTTCACATGCTATGGGCAATCTAAATTAATCAAAGTTGGGTGATAGCTTGAAGGCATGGGGCAATATAAAGATTAAAAAAGTCACAAATTTGTGTGCTATTATCAGACTAAAAGTGATATTTCCACTAACATAGTTTTTCTATCTACAAATTGTTGTCTATTAATAATGAGTTATCATTATTAATAGATAATGATAACTCATTATTAGCATGATGATGATATAGATAATTCCAGCATTCCATAATTGTTTAATGGTCTATGAACTTATGTTATAGACATAAGGAGACATAAGAGACATTATGAATGCTGTGAACTTCGGTTTTACGGAATTATGAATGCCGTAAAACCGAAGTTCACAGCATTCATAATTTTTGATATTATGGAAAGTTAACTTAATTGTCAATAATTAATAAATAATAATTATTCCGTATACATAATTTATTGATTGATAATTGATTAACCTGTTTTTATACTGCTGGCCATTAAACAATTATGGCAATTATCTATATCATTCCAGCATGATATAGATAATTGATTAACCTGTTTCTACACTGCTGGCCATTAAAAGTGCAACACCAGGAAAGATAAGAAATATTAAAGCCATATTTAGTGAATCCTAACTTATGCTACAACAATCAAATAATTACAAATACAATTTGGTTAGACTTGTGGAATACAAAGAAATCAGTATCTTGTGCAGCCACCACGAGTGGCAATAACCGCTGCTACATGATCTGGCATTGAGAGGATGAGACATCAGATGTGTGTTTGGGGAATGTCAGTCCATGCAGTTTTGATATGTAGCCAAAGTTTGTGATGGTCCACCCATTCACTTTTACTTAACCAGCTTTGCTTTATTTATGTTATATTTATCATTTTGGGGATTATTATTTCATTTTTTGGGCATCACAATTCTCGTTTCCAAGCATAGGAGTTGCGCATGCACAACTCCGACCTTTTTATTGTCAGTTACTAATGTGCGCATATTTAGGACATGACTCCTCTTGCATCATAGCTAGCATGATCATCAGATTATTCAAATGTTTTCCCGGCGTGCAACAGCCACATGCCAGATTTGTACGCAGCATGTATACTAAGTGACGTTAGGTCACAGAGTCAGTTAGTGGTCAGTTAAGATTGAAGTTGAGAATGAGTTAGTGGAGAGATAGAATGAGAACATCAGTAGAGATGTAGGAGTGAGAATGTGAGAAGTATGTGTTGTGTAGATAGAAAGAAATAGTAGAGATTTAGATAGATGTAGTTGTTAGTACTCCAACTTTTGTATTCTATCATTGAGTTTGGTAAGTTTTTGAATTTTTTGAAAATAAACTTTGTTTTAGAAACTTTTGAATTTTTGCTATTTTTTTCTTGAGCAATGTTAATTTTTTCTTTATTAGATTTAAACTTTAATTAAACTTGATGTTATATACATAACGAACCTTATTTCAACTTTAATTGGCAAGTTATTATTGCCTGGTGCCAGGCAAAGCTATCCGGAATTTTGAATAAAATTGGATCAGACAAAAGGTTCAACTTTAAAAGTTAATAATCTTTGGAGTGTTACAGAGTCAATAAAAGAAAGTTGCACACTGAGAACAGGGACTGTAAATATATATATATGTATAAATTGTATATTATTTAACATGATTGTCAAAGTTAACAATTTTTGAGCTCATTAGTTATATGTGCTATTCATAGATTTAATGGCAGTTTAAGCCCAAATTTTTTGTTGAGCAAGAAGCTTAACTTTTGTGTATTAGTCAAAGGTACTGAAATTTCAGTGCAGTTATTGTTGATAGTTAAGATCTTTATTGTATGTATGTAAAGATTAGAAGTGTCCGGACACAAAATAGATAAACTTTTTAATAAGCAAGTTTATTTTTGCAAGCTTAGTATAAGGTTCGACGATTCGAAACGTCCGTCATCGTGGATATTTGTCAAGTCCATGGAAGAGCATTTCTGTTTACATGAAGTGCCTGGCAACAAAAAGGTGGTTTTAGTAGTATCTTGTCTAATTGGATGTGCTAAAGAATGGTGGAATAACGTAGGATGTCATCATGGAATAGAGTTTTGGAAAGATTTTAAAAGTGAACTCTTGGAAATCTATCCAGTTTATAATGATTTCACACAATTAGCTTCAGAACTGTTTTCACAAAGACAAAGGGAAGGAGATGATATTGAAAAATTCATCTGGGGTACAGTACAGTTATACAAGCTGTATGATGCTGATGCTGACAAAATTGACATTATAAACTACATTATGTCTCAATTACTTTTTCCCATTAGGGAATTCTTAGAAGAACGAAATGTAAATTCAATTTCAATTTTAGTCAAATTGACCTGGCAGTACACTGCAAGAAGAGAATCTGCAGAAACTGCATTACACCTACACTGAATGCAATCCTCGCCAAAACACTGCCATCAGGTTGATACCCTACTAATCCCAATAGAAAGCATTATAGAGAGCTTAATAAACTTGTAAAGGATCAGTTAGCTGCTGATAAGAATCTTTGGCTTGATGGTGTGGCTGACAAAGCTGAGAAAGCAGTTAGACAGCACAATAGCACAGAACTATACCAGATAGTTAATGTTTTGTGTGGTAGAAAACAGACAGGTATACAGGGATTGAAGGATAAACCAGGTAAGGTTATAGAAGGTGAGGATTCTGTCATAAACTCTGTGGGCTGAGCATTTCAGTGATGTTCTAAACAATTTGGTTAGTTCTACTCCCATTTTTCATAATGATGATAGATGCATTGGTGGCGTTAATGTTGGCCCTATAACCCAATCTGAAGTTATTTTGGCTATTTCTAAACTTAAACTTCATAAATCCCCAGGTGTAGATGAAATTTCTACAGAAATTCTTAGAGCTGGGAATGTTTCAGTTACCACTTGGATGACTGAAATTTTGAATATCTTTTATGATAAAGGCATGGTTCCAAAGGATTTTACCAGAGCTATTATTATTCCTATTTATAAAAAAAGGTTATCACAGTTCTTGTGATAACTATAGGGGTATCAGACGGATACCCCTATAGTTATCACAAGAACTGTCTCTGTTCCAGGGAAAGTTCTTTGCATAATTGTGCTTAATAGAATTAAGAATCTGGTTGACAGGCAATTGTGTGATGAGCAATGTGGATTCAGAAGTGGTAGGGGATGTGTAGATCACATATTTTCACTTAGGCAGATTCTTGAAAAATGTTTAGAGTTTCAGAAACCTTTGGATTCCAGCATTGTTCATTTCAAAAAGGCTTTGACTCTGTTGATCATCATAATTTGTGGTTGATTGTGAAATCATATGGTATATCAGACAAGTTAGTTAACATAATGAAAGCTCTCTATAATAACACTGAGTTGTGTGTGAGAGTTGATAAGGCTTGTAGCAATTGGTTTAGCATTACTTCTGATGTTTGACAAAGGTGCATTTTGTCTCCTTTTCTCTTTAGTTTGGTTATTGATTATGTTATGCGAAATTCACTTCAAGGGAAAGAGTTTGACCTTAAATGAGGTGGAATACGAAAATTTCTGACTCAGATTATGCTGATAATTTAGCCCTTTTGGCAAATGATCTTGATGCGATGAACACTTTCATTAGGGCTGTTGATGAAACTGGCAGTAGAATAGGTTTGGTTATAAACAGAGAGAAATCTGAAGTGATGAAAATTGGTCAGGCAGGCTGTGATTCAGTCAATCTGAATGGTTGCAGTCTTGAGCAGGTGTCACAGTTTAATTACCTTGGGAGCTATGTAACAGATACTGGTGATATCTGACATGAGATTAACAGACGAATAGGGATTGCTGCCAGGACTTTTAAGAATCTATGGAGATTGTGAAGAAATAGGCATATACACCTAAAGACTAAAATTAGACTGTATAATAGTTTGGTTCTTTCTAGGGTTAGTTATGGTAGTGAAACTTGGATGCTGTGTAAATAAGATAACAGGAAACTAGATGCTGATTCATATTCTAGATGCTTACACAGTATCTTGGGCATTAGGTGGTTCAATTTTGTAACTAATAATGAGGTTAGGCAAAGGAGTTGGCAACCTCCTTTAAGCAGCATATTGTGCAGAGAGAGACTCCGTTGGTTTGGCCATGTTGCTCGTATGGATAATTATAGATTGGCAAATAGGGTTATGAACAGTGTGCCTAAAAACTTTAGAAAGAGGGGGAGACCTAGAATGCAGTGGACAGACAATGTCAAACAGGACCTTATTAGAATTGGTGTGCAGTGACCAAATGCAGCAGATGTAGCTCAGGACAGATATGCTTGGAGAATTAAACTGCACGGTCTGGTTGGACCTTCGTAGCCCATGGCTGCTTGAGGATGATGATGATGATGATGATCCTGTCAGACCTCTGTGGCAAGCAGCTATTTGAGGGGGTATTTATTTATTTTAAAATAATTTAAAATTCTCTGTCATTGAGCAATAAAATTTTAGTGTTTATCCTTCAAACTATTTGCATGTTGAAAGTTCTTAGGAGAAAACTCTCAGAAGCTTTTGGGAGCAAAGACAGCACTCCGTCTTCAGTGAAGTGATGCTATGTACTGACGTTAGGTCTGTTTAGACAAAGAGCTTCTTTCCACATGTCGTGAAAAGTGATTCCAATGTCTCGGTTGCAGGTGGGGACAGATGAGGTCATTATTTCAATAGCCTCGCGGACTACGGTTCCGTAGAAAGTGGAGGATGCACGCACAAGAAGTGTGGCATGCTCCCAGTCTATTGTTGCCGTGTGTTGCACTGCTAGCTCAGAGGCGGTCGTCGTTAGCTTCTTTTGGCTGACATCAGCTTCGTGCTCCGTGAACCTTTCTTGTAAAGAGCGAATTGTTTTGCCGATGTAGTACACAACGGAATTATGTGTCAACTGTAGGGGAAATCGGCATACACCCGATTTTTGAACTAGGCTATATTTGTTCCTGTCCCTTTTGATTAATCTCTTCAAATCTGGAGCTGGGCTGAAAACAATTTTGATATTATGGGCTCTGAGTAATTTGTGGACCCTCACACGTAGGGCTTTCGCCATGTCTTCAAATGAGCAACTGCTTGAAGAAGAAATTTTAAACATCCATTCCATCGCTGCTTCCCATGGCTACAACTCAACAGCAATAGACAAAGTTATCAGCAAATATAGAAACAAAAACAGAAGAGATTCGGCTCTCCTCCCAATCACCGACCCCGAACGTACTACTTTTGCCGGACCTATTTCTTACGTTCCTATCCTATGTGAATCGGTCCACAAATTACTCAGAGCCCATAATATTAAAATTGTTTTCAGCCCAGCTCCAGATTTGAAGAAATTAGTCAAAAGAGACAGGGACAAATATGGCCTACTTCACAAATTGGGCGTATACCGATTTCCTTTACAGTTGACGGATAATTCCGTTGTGTACTACATCGGCAAAACCATTCGCTCTTTACAAGAAAGGCTCGCGGAGCACCAAACTGATGTCAGCCAAAAGAAGCTAACGACAGCCACCTCTGAGCTAGCATTGCAACACACGGCAACAATAGACTGGGAGCACGCCACACTTCTTGCGCGTGCATCCACTTTCTATGGAACATTGTCCGCGAGGCTATTGAAATAATGACCTCGTCCATCCCCACCTGCAACCGAGACACTGGAAATTCTTGCTTCAAGTAAATACATATATATATATTTTTGTTATTCAAAAATAAATAATATAAATAAATAGCCTTTCTATTCATGTGCATTATAACCATTTCTGCCTATTAGATTTTTTTAATCAATCTTATTTGCATTGCCAGATGCATTTTTTTTAACTACCTGCCTCTAAAAATGCCCTATTAAAATGATACTAGTCATCTTTTTACATAAAATATTTTATTTTCAGAAAATCTAGAATTAAATGCAGATTAATTTGGCATATAACATGCCATAATTCCTTTTATTAGTTATTTGGCAAAAAAGTTCTCACGTTAATTTTTTTGGCTGATCAAAGTGAAAAAAATAGCTGGGCCTCTAGATGTAAACTAGTTTTTCAGGTGGGACTCTGGAAGGGTTAAAAGTACCAGCAGCAATTCCTATTTGTCTGTTAATTTCATGCTGCACATCACCAGTATCTGGTACGTAGCACCCAAGATAATTAAACTGAGACACCTACTCAAAAATGAAGCCATTCAGATTAACTGAACCACAGCCTGCATCACCAATTTTCATCACTTTAGTTCTCTCTCTGTTTATCACCAAACCAACTCTACTACCAGTCTCATCAATGGCTCTAATGAAAAAGTTCATTTCATGAACATCATTTGCCAAAAGGGCCAAATTATTAAAATAATCTAAATCAAAAATTTTCAGATTTCTAGACCATTTAGGCTGAAAATCTTTCCCTTGCAGTGAATTTTGCATAACATAATCAATAGCCAAATAAAGAGGAAAGGAGACAGGGTGAACCCTTGTCAAACACCAGAAGCAATGCTAAACCAATTACTACAAGCTTTAATAATTCTCCACACAACTCGGTGTTATTATAGATAGCTTTCAGTATGTTAACTAGTTTGTCAGATATGCTATACAATCTCAAGATCAACCACAAATTATTACAATTAACAGAGTCAAAGTCTTTTTGAAATCTAGAAATCTAGTACCTGAAGGTTTCTGAAACTAAACATTTCTCAAGAATCTGCCTAAGTGAAAAAAATCTTATCTACACATCCCCTATCACTTCTGAATCCACACTGCTCATTACATAACTGCCTGTCAGCCACATTCTTAATACTGTTGAGCAGAATCATGCAGAGAACTTTACCTGGAACAGAATGCAGGCCATCCCATGGCCAAGTGGTTAGCACATTGGCTACTGATCAAAGGGACCTGGGTCCGAGCTGTGGATAAGGCATGGATATCCGTGCCGTTTTTCTGTTGAGATCCCGCCATCCTTACAGATCTTCTACTATGGTGTATAAACTGACAAGTACCAGAGCTATTATTATCCCTACTTTCGAAAAAGGTGATCCCAGTTCTTGTGATAACTATAGGGGTATCAGCCTACTCTCTATTCCAGGTAAAGTTCTTTCCATGATTGTGCTTAATAGAATTAAGAATCTGGTTGACAGTCAATTGCGTGATGAGCAATGTGGATTCAGAAGTGGTAGGGGATGTGTGGATCAGATATTCTCACTTAGGCAGATTCTTGAGAAATGTTTAGAGTTTCAGAAACCTTTGGTTGCTAGCTTTGTTGATTTCAAGAAGGCTTTCGACTCTGTTGATCATCATAATTTGTGGTTGATTGTGAAATCATATGGTATACCTGACAAGTTAGTTAACATAAGAAAGCTCTCTAAAATAACACTGAGTCGTGTGTGAGAGTTGGTAAGGCTTGTAGCAATTGGTTTAGCATTACTTCTGGTGTTCGACAAGGGTGCATTTTGTCTCCTTTTCTCTTTAGCTTGGTTATTGATTATGTTATGCGAAATTCACTTCAAGGGAAAGATTTTGGCCTTAAATGGACTGGAGATACGAAAATTTCTGATTTAGATTATGCTGATGATTTAGCACTTTTGGCAAATGATGTTGATGAGATGAACTCTTTCATTCAAGCTGTTGATGAAACTGGTAGTAGAGTAGGTTTGGTTTTAGAGAGAAAACTAAAGTAATGAAAATTGGTCAGGCAGGCTGTGATTCAGTTAATCTGAATGGTTGCAGTCTTGAGCAGGTGTCACAGTTTAATTACCTTGGGAGCTATGTAACAGATACTGGTGATATCTGACATGAGATTAACAGACGAATAGGGATTGCTGCCGAGACTTTTAAGAATCTATGGAGATTGTGAAGAAATAGGCATATATACCTAAAGACTAAAATTAGACTGTATAATAGTTTGGTTCTTTCTAGGGTTAGTTATGGTAGTGAAACTTGGACGCTGTGTAAACAAGATAACAGGAAACTAGATGCTTTTGATTCTAGATGCTTGCATAGTATCTTGGGTATTAGGTGGTTTAACTTTGTAACTAATGATGAGGTTAGGCAAAGGAGTTGGCAACCTCCTTTAAGCAGCATATTGTGCAGAGAGAGACTCTGCTGGTTTGGCCATGTTGCCCGTATGGATAATTATATATTGGCGAATAGGGTTATGAACAGTGTGCCTAGAGGCCTCAGAAGGAGGGGAAGACCTAGGATGTGGTGGGCAGACAATGTCAAACAGGACCTTGTTAGAATTGGTGTGCAGTGGCCGGATGCAGCAGATGTAGCTCAGGGCAGATATGCTTGGAGAATTAAACTGCGTGGTCTGGTTGGACCTCTGTAGCCCATGGCTGCTTGAGGATGATGATGATGATGATCCTGTCAGACCTCTGTGGCAAGCAGCTACTTGAGGGGGTATTTATTTATTTTTATTATTCTCAAACCATTAAGTTTACTTACCTGTAGGAGACATTGCCATTAAAGCTACCAATACCAAAGGGGCCTATCACCCCTCCCCAAAAGTAGAGTCAATACCAACTTTGGCACTGAAGTCACCTAGAACAAGGCTAATATCTCCTTTCTTTGACAGAATTCAAAATATCCTGAAGTTGTCTGTAAAACCTATCCTTCTCATCCTCATCGCAATCCTCAGTGGGAGCGTAACAGCAGATATTATTCAAGTCTTTAACGCTTGTCTGAAATTTTGCTGTAAGAAACCTTTCATTAATGCACTCATATCCTAGAAGAGCATCACTAGTGTGTCTGCTGAGAAGTAGACTCATGCCTTGGTGATGTTTATTATCGTTCCTCCCTGAAAAGAGAAATTTAAGATTATTTTTAAGAATCAGACCATATCTGTCCATCTGGTCTCTTGCAAGCCAAGAATATCTAAATTATAACGGTGGAATTCTTGTGTGAGGACATCAAGAGAAATTTTGGTTGTGTGGGGTTTTTTGGCGCAATAGCAACTAAGGCTATATTGCGCCAAACAAACAATAAAAAGGGTAAAAGACATGGAACCCACAACCAAATTTTAAAGAGACACAAATAACACAGCATAAAAACGAGATGTATAAAAAGAATAAAAGAAAGCAACAAGTGTAAAGTCAACAAGTATAAAATCAACAATAACAATGGGTGTATAGGACCCATGTAAAAAACAACAGGTAAAACACAGGTAAAAAACCAGTAAAAAAGAGAAAATTCATAAACGAGTAAAATAACCGGTAAAACGTAAAAAGTCGAAAACAGTAGTTAAAAGTGAATCATCAGGTAAAAGATGTCCGAGTGTAAGGGGCTCGGACGTAAAATCGTGGAAGTTAAAAAACATACGTCATTCAAGGTTAAAACAATGACATTCAATTAAAATATGTTTAACTGTTAAAATGGTGTCACAAAACTCGCACTTAGGTACTGCGTCTGCCTTAAGAAGAAAAGAGTGGGTTAAAAACGAGTGACCTAAGCGGAGCCGAGCAAGGACAACTTCCTCCTTACGATTCCTGCGAAAACAAGACTGCCACGGTTTGACAATGGGCTTGATCTTGAAGAGCTTGTTAGCAACCTGTTCAGACCAAGATCTCTGCCACTGTGTCCGGAGCTCGATGGTGAAACATCAAGAGAAAAAGCTCTGTGCAGAGTCCTCACATTCCAACTACCTATGGAGAGAAAATGGTTAGTGGGATGTTTAAATAAATTAAGTTTATTGAGAGAGGGAATGCCAACAATATCAAACAGCCCCCTAATCGCAGACATGTGGCAAAGACCTGTTCCCCCACCACTAAAGGCTGAAGCCATCTACACTGGAAGACTTTCTACAATGTAGGTTTGACAATGCCCATAGAAGCACGAGTTCAGGTACCTGTGATAACCTCTGATCAGGATTATCCACCAGCTTATAAAACATATCCAGTGAATCTATTCACTTGGGGCTGACAACCCACAAACAAACAGAAAACACAGCAGAAGATTTTTCCCCAACAAAAGTCCACCAGCAGCAAATTCATGATCCTTAATAAAGCTCGGAGCCATTATTCCATTCTGATTAGTGTAACATCAGGGGGGAAAAAAAGAAAATTGAAGAATAACAGAAAGTAATATTAGATGATTGAACAAGGGAAAAGGGATTGTGGATAATCTAGAAAATAGCAAAGATGGGGAGGGAGATGTGGGGTGAGGAGATAGTGTTGGTGAAACATTTCATTATTCTAATGGGAGTGAAGTAATACAGTTTTTGAATTTTGTTTTAGAAATTAAAGAAGTGATATTGCTTGATAGAGAGTTCCAAGTTGAGGATGCCTGAAAAACAAAAGAAATTTCACCATTGTTAGCCCTTTGAAAATCTTGAGAATAGAAAACATTTTACCATCAGAGCAAAGGAGGTGGGCATATGGTAACTGCATATAGGGTGTAAGAATTGAATGAAGGGGTGAGACTTGTTATAAATACTGTTGTGAATAAGGGTAATAAATTGCAGCTTTCTTCTAGATTCAAGAGTGGGAAATTGATAGCTGGAATGAATATCAGTAAGTGTTAAAAATTCTCATTTGCTAAATTGATTTTGCTGATGATTTCATGAGCTGGATTTTGAACTTTTTCTAAGTTATAAGAATTCCTTTTGTTAATTTCAGTTATATGTGCTTTAAGCAAAAAGAGTAGAAGCACAGTATTTGAGTTTTGGCCAGAAGTAAATTTTGTAGAACATTGGGGCATAGGGATATATAGTTTTTAATGTACTTCAATATATAAGTTCTTTCAGAAGCTGATGTGATAGTTTTTTAATGTGAAGTCCAAAGTCAAGATTATTTTCTACAGTCATACCTTCATAGAAGTAGAAACTGAAATATGGAAGTTATTAATTTTGTTGTCTGTGTCACACAGGGGAGAATTTGAGGTAGAAAAAAAAACAATATTGTTTTTCTTGATATTAACAGTGAATCCATTTTTAGTATACCAAAAAAGTACACTATGAATATTATTTTCTATTACTTGTTTTAGAGAAGTGAAAGAACTTAAGGTAAAAGAAAGTAGACAATTGTCTGTGCATATAAAAAAAATTGCAGGTAGTGGAGGATTCTGTGAGATCATTAACAAAAAGGTTAGAGAGATAAATTGTTCCTTGGGGTACTGCCCAATTAATTTTAAGATAATTAATTATAAATTAAGAGATACCTGTGATATTAAATTAAGAGATACCTGTGATAGATAGAGATCTTATTAATACTTAATTTAGTTTGGATAACATAATCATTCAGATAATTTTTAACTCAAGAAAAAGTTGAGGGTGAAAGATTAAAATTATAGCTGAATTTTTGAAAGATAAGTTTGTGTTCAGCTAAATCAAATGTTTTTGAGATGTCAAGAGAAACCAGGCCAACAACCATTTTCACTTTGCTGTCTAAAGCCAACAATTATTAGCTTACAATAATTAGCAAGAAGTGTCATGGGAGTTTCAGTTGACCAATTTTTCCTAAATATGAATAGTCTGCAAGAAAGCAAATTAAATTTTTTAACAAAAGTCTCGATGACATTTTATAAAGTTTTGATTAAAGCACATAACTGAAATAGGTCGAAAGTCAAGAGGGTTACAAGAATTTGAAATTTTAGGTATGGGTGAGATGATGCTTCTTTCCATGAAGCTGGTATTTCATTACATTGAGTGAGCAATTTAATTAGATCCAAAGGGGTGCAAAAATTAATGGGGAAAGGATTTTTAAAATAAAGATAGGGATTCCATCTGGTCCGGCACTACGAATATTTTTAAGTAAATTTATAAGGTTAAAACATTGATTTCAGTAACATTTTTCAGCTTCAAGGTTTCTAGATTACTAAATGATAGTGTTTATTTTTTAATGAGATCATTTCTAGAAGCTCTTTTGTAATTCAAGGCTTTTAAAAAGGGTGAACTCTGAAAGTTTTATAAGGAGCATAGGTGTTAAGTGCAAAATTGATTAAATGGGAGAGATGTTGTGCTTTTAAGGAAGCAGTTATGCATTTGGAAATACTTTTGTGGAAAGATATTTAAAAAACTAAAAAAATCCATTATTGTTGAATTTTTAAAGGATCATTTTTGAAATTAAAACCTTAGGTGTGCAAGGTATATAACAGATTAAAGATGTGTCAACAATAAAATGATCACTAACATCTCTGAAGAAAGTAAGTGTATGCTGGTGATGTGAAGGTCTATTGGAGAAAATCATATCAAAGAAAGATTCACAGTGATCAGTAATGCAAGTGGAAAATTTGTTTAAATGCATATGACTGGAAATTTTTAGTCAGATTCCAAGTTTGGATTACACAGAATTATGCTTTTAGAGTATTGATATTAAAGTCTCCTATAAGAATGGATGTAATGGTACAGGAGAATTTTTCCATGACTTATACAATAAATTAATAAAGTCTTCAATATTATTGTTCAGAGGATGGTAAAGTGTGCTGATAATAATTAGAAGGGTTTTGTTTATTGCGAGGGGAGATTTTGACCCACAGACCTTTGAAACAAGAGTAAGGAGTAGTAGTCATTAGTTTGACATTAAATGCTTCCTGCCAGGACCAGATCCAGGGAAGGCATCCCCCCCACCCCTCAAAATGAAAGGGTAAAAGAGGCAAAAAAAATATTAAACTTATTTATATTATATGCGTTTTTCAAGAAAATTTTTTCAAACCAATAAAATTATGGGGGAAATGTTATAGCGCATTGGAAATCAAGTCTCTTATCCCCCCCCCCATTCTTTTCTAGATCCGTGCCTTCTTTCAGTACATATAATGAAAGTCCTCCTCCTATCCCATTAGTTCTGTCGAAGAGGAAAAGTTTATACCCTTCAAGTTCAAAAAGATCATTTTGAAATGAGATATTGAGCCATGTCTCTGTGAGAGCAACAATATCAAATTTCAAAATATCAGAACTCAACAGAGAATACTGTTTGGATTTAAGAAAATGAATACTGAGATGCCAAAAATTTAACCAACAGTGAGTGTCCTTGGGGAAAAGATATATCTGAGAGAGTTGGGTATAAGATGAAAATTTTTGTTAGTAGTAGAGAGAGACATTAAGTTACAAAAATATACAAATGAGAAACGAATGAAGAATAATAAAAACAGATAAATAAAAAAGGCTAATGGGTTTCTATCAGACTAACAGGTTTTTATCATTTGTAAAAGTATCCATAGCAGTAGAGTTTTTACTTTAGAAATGGCAAAAACTGTGCAGTTTAACAACAGATGTTGAGAGAGAGAACCAAAATTGTGCAAAGTGTGCTACAGATCAGAAAATACAAAAATATGAGAGAAATATATATACAAATATACAGGTACACAAAGAAAATTTTTAACAACTAATTTTAAAGTTCATTTAACTCGTATTTTGAAAAAAATTTTCCTTTCATCATTAAACTATTACTTTCTTTAATATGCATATTATTTTCCTGCATACTAGTTTTCAAATCACTACCATTATTATTTGTACACCCAGTAGAATGTTTGATAAACTATTTTGGTTTTGCAATAGTATCACATTGGCTTATAGTGGCATTGCATATTGGGGTCCAAGTTCAGTCCCAAGATCACAGGGTCAATTGTTCTGATATAACCTATAGGCTAGTAACTTTGGGAGCCTATCACAAATTAAAAAAAAAATACTATACATTAATTTTATATTTTACCTGTAAAGTAAAGCTACAAAAGTAGATCCAGCTACAGCTCTTGTACGGTCAATTTTTTCTACACACTGCTGAAGAAGTGCACAAAATATTTTTGAACTCAGTTCTTCAGATATCATTGTTGAATCTTTCTTTATAATAAGCTGAGTAACATCCTACCAAAAACAATTACATACATTTCAAATAAATCTTAAGTAAATTTTTAAAAAACAGATATTTTTATATAGAGTGATCAAGATAACAATTATAATACAGTGTATATTTAAATAATTACATTTGCATAAAGAATAATTTAGTAATACACTGAAGTGCCATTGAATTAGGGATACCAATCTAGTAACATGTTGGACCCCCTCTGGCCCTGATAATGGCTGCCACATGATGAAGCAAGGACTCCAAAAGCTTGCGTAAATGTTCCACAGGTATGGCGACCCATGCATCCTCCAGAGCTGTCCAATTCTCTCAAGATCGTTGCTGATAGGACATGGGCCCAAACACTCTGCTCGACAGTAACCCAAAGATTTTCGATGGGATTTAAATCTGGGCTTCTAGGTGGCCAATTCATTATTTCAAAGTCAGCAGAATGCTCCTACAACCATGCAGTAGCCAACCTGGACCTGTGAGATGAACAGTTGTCTTGCTGGTAGACACCATCTCCATTGAGATGCATGATGGCCATAAATGGGTGTAAATGGTCAGCTACAAGTTCTACATACCGGGATGCATTGAGAGTCATTGATACACGTACCAAAGGCCCCACAGATGTCCAATTGAAGACACCCCAGGCCATCACTGAGCCACCACCAGCTTGTACTGTTTTGACCTGACATGCAGGATCCATGACTTCATGGGATTGGTACCATACCCTCAGTCTCCCATCAGCATGATGAAGTTTAAATAGGGATTCATCACTCCAGGCTATCTGTTGCCAATTTTTGATGGTCCAGTTTCAATGTTCTTTAGCTGAGGCAAGGCGTTGAGCTTGGTGTTATGCCGTTAGAAGTGGGACTCTCATAGGTCAGTGGCTCCCGAAGCCGAGACGATGAAGTGAGCATTGCAGAGTCCTGCACTGACTTTTCGGCTGGAACCCACATTCAGATGGGAGGTGATTTCAGATAATGTCTGTCCCTATCGGTCTGTACGATGTGGGTGAGACAGTGAAGCCCACAATCATTCAAGGCTGGTTGTCCTTTGCAGTTTGTCCGGGTGCTCGATTTTTTGCCAGAATTTTCGTATTCCCAGAACACTCTTGAAACTGTCATACAAGAAAAATCCAAGTTTGTTGATGTCGAGTGTCCCATCTGTCGGGCACCTATTATCTGCCCTTTGTCAAATGCATCTAAATCCCACGTCTTTCCCATTACGCTTCTCATGACGAATGCTTGGGAAAGCCAAAGCTGACAGCTATATATGGCCAAAGTTTCAGCCACGCATGCGCACAAATGCGGGACTTGCGGTATTGAATTTGGATAATGTATCCTATCCCTAATTCAATGGCACTTCAGTGTATTATAGTTTATGTAAGATAGTAACTATTTAAAAAGACTTGCATTAATCTTCTTGGGTGAAAATTCTGGATAACAGTGAGACGTGCATTAAAATATCTCATTTGAATCTGACTAACTTATGCCTGTGTTTGTCTAGTAATGATTTCTTGTCTTCTTTTTGATGAATCAAATGAACAAACTCCATGCTATTAATTCTAATATTTTTAGTGAACACGATAGAAATACAAGCATTCCTGGTCTTGAGTTTGTTTTTTAAGCTTTTAAAAGGTTGATGAGTTAAAAGAATATTTCTCAGAATGAAATTGGGGCTGATACTAACATTATGTATTCACAATTTGTAAAATTACTGAATTTTAATTTACAGATTTTTTTCCAACAAACAGCCCATTATTTTATTCAGAGATTTATTTTGTAATACTACAAATTTAAGATAAAAAGTGAAGGCAATTAGTGTGTAAAGCTTAACACCCCAGATTAGAATGCACTTTCAAGGCCATCATAATGATTGCATTGTTAGACAAGTTTACATTTTTTTGCCAGTTGTCTTCACTCAGTCTCAGTTATGCAGTCAAAATATAATTATGCTGGCTCTGCTGTATACAATTGTACTGTTAGTGAGCAATGTGCTATGATCAGATTCTTATGGACAGATGGAGTTAAACCCTCCCAGAATCATAGAAGAATGCTAACACAATATGGAGAAAAGTGCATTAGTCAAAGAAGTATGTATAAACGGATGGAAAGATTTAGAAGTGTCAGAACAAGTATGGTTAATGAGTTCAGGTCATCTGACAACTTCAACAATGGTAAACAATGTTGATCATGTTAATCCATACTATTCAAACATTCTTCTGTGATTCCAGTAGAGTTTCACCCCATGTGTCCACAAAAATCTCATCTGAGCACATTGTTCTAACAGTGCAATTGGATAGCAGAGCCAACATTACACCTCAAGTGTACAAAATAGACTGAGTGTAGGCATCTACGCAAAACATGTAGACTTGTCTAACAATGTAATAGGTATGATGGTTTTTTGGCAGTGTATTCTGACAAGGGATGTTAGTTTTACACAAAATTATCTTTGCTTTTTGATTTACTTCATATATTAAATATATAAAACTTTAAGTAGCAATATATAACAATAAAGTATATTAATAGCTTTTAATATAAATAATAATTATTCCTAATTTCAACAGAATAGCATAAACTGTTTCACAATGATTTATTCAAATGCTTTCAAATAATTGCACAATTCTATCATAAGCTTAAAATTTTTATATGTCAGAAAATTTTTTCCAAATATTAAGGCCAAATAATATTAAAAATCCCTGTCCAAACTGAACTAAAACCACACAACTACACAATAAAACAATCCACATTCTTATAAAACATTACTGACATTATTTGCAATCAGCGTAACAAAAATCCCTCTACAACATTCAAAAGTCCTTCACATAATCTTTTTTTATTTACTCGGATACTTTTTTTTTTCAAATAGTTGAATTTGCATACAGAAATATGTGATTACTTATTCGATTACATTGTATTAAACACTGCACCTACTATGAGAAATAAGAAACTAATTCAATACAAAATATGATGGAAATATTGTGCAATATGAGCAATAACAATTACTGAAGCTTCCTAAATGAAGTTCCAATTTCCAGGAATATATATACACATAATAGTCACATTTTCTACTTCATCTTTTTCACTAAGAAAATGCAAGTGTAACCATTATGTGAACATTTTTTCTTAGTATACACAAAAAGTGAGTAGAAGTATCACTAATCTATTTCATATTTTTTGTGGAAAAAATCAATTTTATCGATCCATGAGACTACAACCCATGTCACTCCAGATGGATAGGCAAAATTTATATTTTCCACAAAGATTATTTATGGATTTAATGACTTCTGTGTTGATAGGTAATCTGTATATTTACTATTGTTGATTATTTCATATTTTGTTGTACAAATGTATTTACACTAAACTACCATTTTTTAAACTGCCTTAAGGTAAATTTAATTCTCATAAAAATCACTGTTAAAATTAAAGTTGTTCTCGGGTAATCTTTACAAAATCCTTCGGTTTAACATTTTTATACTGTGGTAAAAGTACCAAGTATTTACTTTTTTTTACTGTTGGTTCTCATGCTAATCGATTTTATTTTAGCAAAGTCTCACCATTGACTGCTGTACAACTTTTGAATAGTGGCCAGCACACTCCTCTTGGGTATATTATTCAGGTATCTAGTGTTCCTTGTGTATGAACATTTACCATTTCTGAAGTGCCAGTCTTGTTCACTTAGATGGTATTTTTTCTTGTGGAGGTATCAGTCTGTCTTTGATTAAACAGACATTTTGTTGACTTATTGACACTTTCTTGAATAGAGCACATTAAACTGATGTTATAAGTTGGTAGCATTCTCTGAGAACATACTTCAGTTTCACTGCTTTTCATTTTACTACTTTTAAAATTAATTATTAGTTAAAAGCAAAAGTTAAAACAGGAAATTTCCCAGACGCATTTCTCTGATGGCAACCAGCCACAGCTACCATAGCGGCAATTATAGTGTCAGCCCTCTGCCAGTGCTGAATATAATTCAGACTTGAAAAATAATACACTGCTGGCCATTAAAAATGCAACACTATGAAGAACTCATCAGA
This sequence comes from Ryuthela nishihirai, assembly GCA_038380435.1. Lineage (NCBI taxonomy): Eukaryota > Metazoa > Arthropoda > Arachnida > Araneae > Heptathelidae > Ryuthela > Ryuthela nishihirai. The sequence goes on along the minus strand of JAWZYU010000001.1, from coordinate 13,775,907 downwards.
TTGTCCCGAAATATGCAAGATGGGTAATCAGATTGTCCCGAAATATGCAAGATGGGTAGTCTATGGGAGAACATGTAAATGATTCAAAACGCAGCACATACACACATCACGTGTGACAGTAATGCCCCCCTGGAAGTGGAATAAGAAGAGATTACAAAGAGCCAGTATAAAGCACTGGAATTATGTTTGCCTGCAGTTCTTCACATTAAAGGATCAAGTATACCCTGCCGAAGAACATGGCATCCATACAACCAGGTTTCCAACTTTACTCAAGGGAGAATTGTGGGATTACGGGATTTGGGTTGTTTTACCTCTGAGCGGAACTTTTTTGCACACCATGGACTAAATAGCCAAGTCACATGGACCCTGAAGGCTCAGAGAATGTTGGGGGAGGGGACCCCCTGGAACAGCTGTTGGGAGACAGATGGTAGCCTCCCGTCAAGGCCATCCAGATTGTTCTTTAACATGCACAGGGTATGGCTCTCCCACACATGGGGCTATGACTTAATGTCCCATCTGATGGACAGCGGCCTTTCGAAGCCCATTAGTGTTCCATACTGACCGTGGGCAGGGCAGGGAATTTTGCAGAGATAAATCTCAACGCTGACCCAGCTGGGACTTGAACCTGGGAACTACAGATTATGAGTCTGGCACGCTACTGACTGAGCCACCCCAGCCCCAAGGATTACGGGAAGACGAATTATTGTACCGAGACATCAATGCTCATGTTGGATAGAATGCTGCCACAGTGATGAGGCGTCAGTGGGTAAAGGAGGAACGAACTCACCGGCATGATGGATTTCAATGGCCCTGTCACACAAACGAATGAGAGGGCAGACATCTCATGCACATGGCTTTGAATGATCATATAGCTACATCAAACACTTAGCTCATCAGTTAGGGTATGTTGCACATCAACCAGTGTCCACACGTACGGTTTGACATCATCTGCAGCATTGGGGCATCTTTGCTAGGCACCCATTGCTTTGGCTGCCATTGACTCTACAACACAGGCGTATGCGACTGCAATGATGCCAAGATGTCGCACATGGATGTGCGAATGGCATCGCATTGTCTTTTCAGATGAATCCCACTTCAATATGCAGCACCATGATGGAGGAATCCGTATCTGATGGTACTGTGGTGACAGGCTCAGTGAGACATGCATGATGCAGTGCCATACAGGTTTGGCCCCTGGTGTTATGATATGGGGTGCTATTGGACTCCACTCACACACACCTCGTATGCATTACCGGTACTTTGAACAGCCAGCGTTACATCACTGAGGGGTTGGAGCTTGTGGTCGTACCTTATCTTCAGGGCTCTCTGGTGCCATTTACCAACAGGACAATGTCCGACCACATGTGGCATGCATCATCCAATTCCTGGATAGCCACCATATGACACTTCTGCCTTGGCTTGCATGTTCACCAGATCTGTCCCCAATTGAACATGTCTAGTCTATGATCACACGACAACTAGCCACACCAGGGTTGGGTTGTTTTACCTCTGAGCGGCACTTTTTTGCACACCATGAGCCACACCAGACACCAGCAGCTGCTACAACAGATGAACTTTGGCTATGTATGAACTGCATGGACTGACATTTCACAAACACTCATCTGATGTCTCATCCTCTCAATGCTGGACCATGTAGCAGTGGTTATTGCCGCTCAGGGTGGCTATACAAGGTACTTGTTTCTTTGTATTCCACAAATCTAACTGAGTTGTATTTGTAATCATTTGATCCTTGTAACATAAGCTATGTATTCGCTAAATATGGCTTTGACATCTCGTCTTTCCTGGTGTTGCACTTTTAATGGCCAACAGTGTATTTTTTTTTAATTTGATGCATATTTTATTAAACTACAATATAAATAATTTTATAAAGCCATCTGATTGCCATTTCTTAGAAGCAGTAAACAGTATTGCTGATTCGCTTGTTAACATTCCTCTTTGCTGAAGCAACCTTCTGATTTAAGCTCACAAGTTTGATTTGAACTATTATCAACAAATTTTTCCTTAAATTTTCAAAAATCTTCTAAAAATTAACAAAAAAAACTGCTATTTTTAAAAAACGTAGATTTTGAAAGTAATTACAAAGCACATACAGCCATATTTTTTTTTCCATTTTACACTCTTTTCTGTCATAAAACTATTTCAAGTATTCCCAAAATGATTTTCATCATTTTATCCAGCATTCTACGCATCTTTCCCACTCTTAAAATCAAAACTGGAAGTGAACACATCCTTCTTAGAAATTCTGGGTGCAGTTGCATTTAATTACGTTTTTCTCATTGAGGCAAACAAGAGGCAGATGGCTGACACATGTTATCTCTATTCCGTGTGCTATAAGTGGCTCCTTTATTGTTTTTTGGTCCAGCATATTGGATACCCTTTGTAAAGTTAGTAGTTACTTTTTTACATTTAAACCTTAATTTTTATTTCAGTAGATTTATTTTCAGAAAATAGTGATCTTTTGGCCAATCGATAAGTATTGATTTATCATAGTTATGCTACATTGGATGGTCGGCCTACAACTTGTTGCTGTGGATATTTTAATATCACATTAGGCTATACGTTAATTTTTATTTTATTATTTATTACTTTTCCAGTAAAACTTTGATTTGGTATCATTTTCTGAAAATAAATGAGGTCTTGGATATGGAAGAAAATTCATTTCTGTAGATTTATTTCCATTAGTTAGCGATTTTCGATCAGCTGATTTATCGATCATTCCAAGTTATGCTGATCGGACACCGGCTTAAAAGTTGTTGCGAATATTTTATTTAACATCCCATTAGGTTATATGCAATTTTTCTTTTATGATATTTCGTTTTCTTAGTAAAAAAATTTTGAGCTTGCACCATTTTCTGAAAATAAATGTCTTGGATATGGATGCAAAATAAGACTTCCTTTCTACAGAAATTGTGGCTGTCATGTGGGAGGGCAATTTGGAGAACTTCCCCTCCGGTAAACTCACTGTGAACGTTCACTCTCTCCCTTTCCTCTGAAAGAATATAATTTTTTTTTTTTAATTACAAGTTTTTATGTTTATAATGAATGATTTTTGAGGCAACCCCCCCCCCCCCCCCCACACACACACACACACACACACCACCACCACCTATACCTTGGCTGTGCCACACAGACAATATGCCGTTTTTCTTTTTTTTTTTGTTTCGGTGCACAAACCTTTCTGTGCTTAGCCAATATCACCAAACTTCATTACCCAAAGAAAAAATTCATAATGTTTAGTAAAGAAATTCAGATAAGAAAGTTATTTTTTTTCTATTTCATAACCAGTTCAGAAAATCCCATGAATGTGAGAAGTCCAAGTCACTTTGCATATATAACACTAGTCGTGTTTAAAATATATGATACTAAAAAGAATCATTAAAAGAAATAAAAACCATATTTCAGATTGAATATTATATTATTTGGGAGGAAATTTTCTTTCAATTAATATATAATTTAACTATTATTATTCATCAGGTTTTCCAAAATGAAGCTTTAATTGTATAGTGCAATATTTTTTTTTCACCATATCACATTGAAAATGGCTTATTAAAATCAATATACTTGTAAATTTGTTTACATTATTTATTTTCATAAAATTCGAAATTAAATTCTGTTTTAATTTGGTATATAACATGACCTATTTCCATTGATTGGCTATTTAAAAAAAAAATTCTAAAGTTGACTTGTTTATCTGACTCAGCACAATTGACAAAAAGCATGGAATTTTTCTCATAGTATGGTACTGAGAAAAAAATTACAAAACGAGAGAAATATTTACTTGAAACCAAAAAAATTATTTTTTCATTATTCAGAAATAAATAGCCTTTCTATTCATGTGCATTATAATCATTTCTGTCTTTTAGTTTTTCTTAAATAAATTTTTGTGTTGCCAGATGCATTTTTTATTACATGACTCTAAAAAAGTCCTATTAAACAAAAATTTTGTTAAATATTTTCATCATTATCATCATCATCATCCTCAAGCAGCATGGGCTACAGAGGTCCAACCAGACCATGCAATTTAGTTCTCCTAGGCACGCTGTTCATAACCCTATTCGCCAATCTATAATTATCCATACGGGCAACATGGCCAAACCAACGAAGTCTCTCTCTGCACAATATGCTGCTTAAAGGAGGTTGCCAACTCCTTTGCCTAACCTCATCATTAGTTACAAAGTTGAACCACCTAATGCCCAAGATACTATGTAAGCATCTAGAATCAAAAGCATCTAGTTTCCTGTTATCTTGTTTACACAGCGTCCAAGTTTCACTACCATAACTAACCCTAGAAAGAACCAAACTATTATACAGTCTAATTTTAGTCTTTAGGTGTATATGCCTATTTCTTCACAATCTCCATAGATTCTTAACAGTCCCGGCAGCAATCCCTATTCGTCTGTTAATCTCATGTCAGATATCGCCAGTATCTGTTACATAGCTCCCAAGGTAATTAAACTGTGAACCTGTTCAAGATTGCAACCATTCAGATTAACTGAATCACAATTGCCTGACCAATTTTCATCACTTTAGTTTTCTCTCTGTTTATAACCAAACCTACTCTACTACCAGTCTCATCAACAGCTCGAATGAAAGAGTTCATCTCATCAATATCATTTGCCAAAAGGGCTAAATCATCAGTATAATCTAAATCAGAAATTTAAGTGTTCAGAAGTTCAGGTGCCTGCGATGACTTCTGTTCAGGATTATTCACCAGCTGATAAACATATCCTGTGAATCTATTCACTTGGGGCTGTCAACCCATAAACAAACAGAAAACACAGTGGAAGATTTTCCCTCCACAGAAGTCCACCAGTGTAGTAAATTCAGGATCCATAATCAAGCTCAGAGCCATAATTCAGTTCAGTCCAGTGGGTTTATATGGTCAGCACCAGGACCCTGTGTGGTTGACCACTCCTCAGCAGGGTAGAAAAAAAAGAAAAGTAGCCATAGTTGTCCAGATCAGTAGGCCACACTAATCTGGCAGCCCTTTCCTTCCGTTCATTTCCACAAGAGAGTATCTCTTCTGAAAGGTACTAATGGTCTGCCCTACAAGAAGGTGGGGTCAGACATTAGGTGCTCACCTGTTCGGTTCTATGCATCATCACAGGGGACTGGTGCATAGCTCTCCTTCCAGTGACTACCTAGCTACCATTTACAGACCAATTTATTTATTTTCATAAAATTCATAATCAAATGCTGATTAATTTGGCAAATGATGACAACAGAATACTCCAATTCAAATTTATTTATACATCAAATAATTGCTTCATTTGACAGTGAGCAATTATACATTGGGGGAAATGTGAACTTCAAACACTAAATTCTACATTTCACCAGGGTGATAAGACTTTAGGGAAAGTTATTAGAAGATATTACAAGATTATGGTTTAAAGTTTGAATGTGGTGAGAAGTTTACATTAAAGTATATAGAAACCAGTTTTGCAGAAAAAGTAAATAATTAAGCACTTCAGAGCTTTGAAAAATTGGTGTAAAAGTCATACTTCAAAACCAATTTCTCAAAACATGATAAGTCACAGAATTTTAGAGGAAAATATATTAAAATTTGCAGAATTGTAAAAAAAATAGGCAATTTGCAAAAAAAAAAATCACCCTTAGAGTGATTTTTAAGGGCTCTTTTGGGAGGTTTAGATGGGCTGCTTGGTGTGACATTTTACATGTCAGTGCTGTTTTATTCACCACAATTAGTGCCAAAGTAGCATCTGCTATATTGTAGCATCTGCTATACTATATTAACCACATATAATGCCACACTAACTATAGTAACAACTGGACAAGTCATAACTTATTTTGTACCAGTCTGAATCATTGCCATCAGAGAAATCCAAATTTTGACAAGGCCGAATGGCATTACAGTGAGGGGGGACAGACAATGTTAGAGTACTGTATAATTATAATGTATTAATGACATTAGAGAAAATCAATATTGTTGGGGCAATGTTAAGCTGGCCCCAACAATAGACTGTAAAATCTATGATAAAAATCAATCAAGATCCAACTTACCTTGATTCAAGAATTGGCCAAAAACATAATAGCAACACTACCATCCTAATTAGGTGTTTAGCAGAACACTGACTGATTGTTTAGAGCAGAGTCTGGTGTACAGAAGTGAATAGATTCATTGCATCTTTGCCAGAAACTTCTGTTTGTTCAGGATGGAAACTGGGAATTCCACTGGGTGGCACAACACCAAATGCAGTAGGAGTGAAGCTGAGTTTTTCATACACTTCTGACATGACCAGCCTGGCCCTTCCATTTATTATAGAGTACAATTCGACAGGAAAATACAAAGAATATCGTTTGTTAAAATGTTGAAAAATTTTAAAATGAACGAAAGTTTAAAAAAAAACCTTACATTTATGTGAAAACGTTTATATCTTACATTTAAAATTAACATATGTCTTTCTTTTACTCACAAGAATTTTAAGGAAAGCACTGCTTCAATGGAAGCTTTACTACTGCATTTAAGATATGTACAAATGCCACTAAAAATATTTTAGTGAATATCATTTTATTAAAGAAGTTTCTGACATTCAAATCTGGCTGGACTTTTTTAATACTAAATTCACCTAGAGGGAATCAAATAAAAAGGGCAAAGGTTATTATAAAACCTATACTTTTCAGTTGACTTTGCCTTATATATATATTATGCAAATAATCTTTCATTTTTTCTCATATAAGCTGGGTTTTGAAAGGTTTCTTGCATGCATTGCTTAAAATTGCAAACAATAAGCACATGTTAAATTATTATTATTATTTTAAACAGGAAATGGTTGTCTTAGATTAGTTTCACTGAATTTTTTAAATTTTGACCTTAGGTTTATTCATCAATAAAAGAGCATGCTAAAATAATGACTGTTAAAAAAGATGCCAGTTACCTGTATAGCTGACATTGCTGCTTCTCGAACAATGGCTCCAACATCCCCTCTGCTATCTAGTGTATAATCATCCATAGCAGCAAGGAGACATTCATAGAGAGCATCCATGTTTGCTTTACATATCACAGTATCACTTTTGCCACAAGGATCCACTCCCATTGTTATAGTCATTTGTGAAAGAGCTTTAATGGCATCTCTCCTAGCTTCAGCCCAGCTAGAATGATCCTGAGTTAGCTTAGAGCATTCTGAAAGTGCTTGTAGTACACGGAAGACATGCCCATTCAGAATATATGATGGTAGAGATCCTAGAAGAAAAACAAATAGATATATTAAGTAAAAATATGGTTATATGCAAACTTTGTTATTTGATTTTTGCTAGTTGATTTAATCTGCACTTCAGAATGGATCAGTGGAAAACATCAGATTGGATTACTGTGGATAAAATAAATCTAAATAGTATCTTGAGCAATACACTGTCAAAAATTGAAATGCAGATCAATAAAATTCACATATTTTGAAACAATTGGACAATTTCAGTCAAATTTCACAAAAAGAAATAAAGATAATGTTGTGATAAATCATAAAAATCTGCGCCAAAGTGATTTAAATATATAAAAAAAATATTTATATAGGAAAGTAAGCAATGAAGTGGAAGTTGTGTTGTTTTACCTCTGAGTGGCACTTTTTTGTGCACATAGGCTAAATAGCCAGGTCACAAGGACCCCAAGAGTTCCGAGAACATTGGGGAGAAGGAGCTCCACTGTGCAGCTGTTAAAAGATAAATGATAATCTCCTGTCAAGGCCATCCAGCATGTTCTTTAACGTGCACAGCATATGACTCTCTTGCACACAAGGCCACAGCTTTATTATCCTACCCAATGAATGGCAGCCTTTCCAAGCCCATCAATATCCCCTTTCTGACTGAGGGCAAGGAGAGGGTTTAATGGAGATAAATCTCAATGCTGGTATAGATGAGACTTAAACTTGAAAACTGAAGATAACAAGCCTGGACTGCTACCAACTGAGTCAATCCCTACCCCTGGGAAGTTATGAAGAGAACCAAAAAGCATCAAATTTAAAAGTAGAAAGATAAGCTGTCCCAAAAAAAGTTAAAACATATAGCTATTGAATATTCAATCAATTAATATGTCACTATCAATGAGTCTCATGTGAACATGACCTAATTGTTATGTCAATGTGCACTATTGTAGCTGGTTTGTCAGCAAGTCTTGTTGAAGACAGCCTAATTCTTACATCAATGTGCATTGCTGTATCATTTGGAAATAACAGCTATTATTAACCCTTCCCAAGTCACCATCAAACATAGACATTGACAGAATCTGAAATGATAGGTCAAGGATGTCAATAGAAATCTTTTGTATAACACATGAAACTTTGATTTTTTTTTAAATTACTGTTTGAAAATTTCCTTACATAATATATATCTTTTAAAAATATGAAATTCTAGTTTGAAAAATAATATTTTTTTTTCATCTGATGCATATTTTATTAAACTATAATATAAATGATTTGTTAAAACCATCTGGTTGCCATTTCTTAGAAGCACTATATGGTATTGCTGATTTGTTTGTCAATGTTACTCTATGCTTAAGAAATCACCTGATTTAAGCTCACAAGTTTCATTTGAACTATTATCAACAAATTTTTCCTTAAAGTTTTGAAAATCTCCTATAAATTAATGACACCCATTTTACTCCCCTTTCTGCCATAAACCTGTTTCAGTATTCCCAGAATTATTTTTATCATTTATCCCAGCATTCTAAGCATCTTTCACTCTCTTCAGATCGAAAAAATAAAATAAAAAAAACCCTCAAGCAGCTGTTGTCACAGAGAATGACAGGAGCCTGTCAGTTCATATGCCATAGTAGAAGGTCTGTGAGGATGGCAGAACCTCAGCAGAAAAATGACACACACATCCATGCCTTACCTGGGGTTCGAACCCAGGTCCCTTAGATCAGTAGCCAAGCGTGCTAACCACTCAGCCATGGGATGGCCACTGTAAAAAAAAGTTTTCTTAGAAAGAAGGAAGCAAGCAGAGTTGCTGTTTAAAAGTTCAGAGCAGTATAAAGTACATCACAGTAGCAGGTGCAGTTGAGGCTTAGGTTGAGTGCAGTGACCTAGTTATTGCTCACGTGTGCAGTAAAGTGATTCTATAGCGAATGTTTACAGAAAAAGTTCCTCTTGGATATAGCATAACGTAACCATGAATCTAGTCAGTATTAATCTTTGTTTTCAATTCTGTAGATTTAGTTCATCTCCGCAAATTATCGTTTTTTTGTGTCAGCTGATTTATCGATCATTTGAGGTTATGCTACATCGGATGGCCGGATTCACAAGTCATTGCGACTATTATTCAACATCGCATTACATTATATGTTAATATTTCTTTTATTATTTCTTTCTTTTCTTGTAAAAAAAAACTTTGATCTTGTCCCGAAAATGGGTTGGATTGTTTTACCTCTGAGTGGCACTTTTATGCACACCATGGGCTAAATGGGCAGGTCACATGGACCCCGAAGGCTCAGAGAAGGTTGGGGGAGGGGACCCACTGGAACAGCTGTTGGGAGACAGATGGTAGCCTCCCGTCAAGGCCATCCAGCATGTTCTTTAACCTGCACAGGGTATGGCTCTCCCACACACGGGGCCACGGCTTAACGTCCCATCCGACGGACGGCGGTCTTTCCAAGCCCATCGGTGTCCCCTACTGACCATGGGCAGGGCGGGGAATTTTGCGGAAATAAATCTCAACGCTGACCCAGCTGGGACTCGAACCTGGGAACTACAGATTACGAGCCTGGCGCGCTACCGACTGAGCCACCCCCGCCCCCTCCCGATATATTGGATATAGAAGCAAAAAAGACTTCCTTGATACGACAAGTAGTTTACATGGATGATTTAAGCCAAATACTTCCTCCCAACAAATTGAATTATAAACTCCCTGAGTAAATTTGGTATTTTATTTTTTTATAATTAAACATTAGTTTTCATTTCTGTAGATTTACTTTATTTCTGTAAATTATCAATCTTTCCACAAATCGATAATTATTTATTTTTCATAGTTATGCTACATCGGGTAGTCGGCTTACAACCTGTTTTAGTGGATATTTTAACATCATATTAGGATATCTGTTAAATTTTGTTTTATTATTAATTACTTTTCCAGTAAAAGAAACTTTGATCTGGTATCATTTTCTGAAAATGAATGGTCTTGGATACTGAAGCAAATTTATTTCTGTTGATTTCCGTATATTCAGCAATCATTCAGTTGGCTGATTTATCGATCTTCCTGAGTTATGCTATATCGGATGGCCAGTTTAAAAGTTGTTGGAAATATTTTATTTAATATCCCACTAGGCTATATGTAATTTTTCTTTTATTATTTCTTAGTTTTTTAGTAAAAAACTTTGAACTTGTACCATTTTCTGAAAATGAATGAGGTCTTGGATATGGAAGCAAAATGGACTTCCTTGGCACAGAAATCAGCCCTGGTGTGAGAGAGCAATTACAGAAAGGGTTTTTACCCGCCCCTCGCCCTCTGCTAAACTTATTGTGAATGTTTCACTCCCTCCCCCGTAGAAAATTTTCATTTAAGAATAAATTATGAGTTTTATCTTTATATTAAATGATTTTAAAAGCACCATCCACCCCACCCCTAATATCTTGGCTGTGCACTCTGACGATAAAATGATGTTGTTTTATAGCTTGATGCACAAACCTTTCTGCACTTAGTTGAGATCGCCAAACTTCAATACCCAAAGAAAAAAAATTCATGATGTTTCATAAAAAAAGCAGCCAAGAAAGTTTTTTTCCATTACCAGTTCACAAAATTCCATGAATGTGAGAAGTTCAAGTTACTTCACATAATACTGGCCCTGTTTAAAATATACAATACTGAAAGGAATCATTAAAAGAAATAAAAATCGTGTTTCAGGTTAAATATTATATTATTCAGACAAAAAAAATTTTCGATTACTATATAATTTAACTATTTTTATTCATCATGTTTTCCAAAATTAAGCCTTAACTGTATAGTCTGCTCTATTTTTTCACCATATTACATTGAAAAAGGCTTTTCAAAATGAATATGCTTGTAAATTTGTATAAATTATTTATTTTCATTAAATTGGAAATTATATTCTGTTTAATTTGGTATATAACTTGACATATTTCTGTTGATTGGTTATTTTTTTTTAATTCTAAATGTGATTTGTTTGTCTGACTCAGAACAATTAGCTAAAAGCCTGGAATTTACTCAAAGTATGGTCCAAGAAAAAAATTACAAAATGGGAGTAATTTTCTTGCTTCATGCAAATATTAATTTTTTCGTTATTCACAAATAAATAGCCTTTCTATTCATGTGCATTATAAGCATTTCTGTCTAATAGATTTTTTTTAATTAAATTTTTATTTGTGTTGCCAGATGCATTTTTTTAATAAATGACTCTATGAAAGCCCTATTAAAATAAAACTTGTCATCTTTTTTGTTAAATATTATATTCTCAGAAAATTCAGAATTAAATGCTGATTAATTTGGCATATAACATGCCACAATTCCTTTCGTTAGTTATTTGGCAAAAAAGTTCTAAAGTTAAAAATTTATAGTTGGACCTCTGGATGTAAATCAGTTTTTCAGGCTGGACCTGGAAAGGGTTAACAACTAGTTATGTTTCCTTATCATTACATATTAATCTGCTTCTTTTTTTTTGGGGGGGGGGGCTTAATTTTATGGGGTCCAAACTTACACTGCATTAAGTTATGATGAGATTAATCTGTATACCAATTTTGATGGCCCTAGCATTTATCATATAGATGTTCTTGAACAAACACACAAAAAATATGTAATATATGATAGAATTCTAAAATATATAGCAGGTGACAGCTACAATATACAAGTATATATATAATTAAATAGTGTAATAAACAGAAACAACAGGTCAGTGCTCCTAAACTACATTTATGAATAGGAGTAGTTTTGATTGATAAAGAGGGACTGATAAATAAATTAATAAAAAAAAGGATGCTGACAGTCAGCATCCTTTTTTTTTTATCAGTCAGGCAGTAGGTCACAGGTAAGTGTTATATTATTATCAAATGGTATATATAATTCACAAGAATCCCTTCTCACCTCATAATTCACCTTGTGTTTTCCACCCCAATTCTTGTGCTTACTAGCTGTTTTTCTTTAGTATTCCAGTCCACATACACCTTTATAACAGCTGCAGTGAAATAAATGAGACAGGCTGTTTCTGAGATAGAGACAACTAGAAGGAACAATTATACCTCTTTCAAATTCTGCCATTTGCTAATTATTTGTATCACTTCTTAATTCATATCTCACAACTTCACCACAAACTGAATGCTGCACTGTTGGTATACACCAGGTTTGATTCCAGTTGTGCAATTCACTATTTCAAAATAGGGTGAACTGGTCACAATTCAATGACCACTGGGTGTGCAATGAGAGAAACAATAGTTACGTTTTCTTATCTTCATTTGTCAATGGGAACAATTCTGACTGATAAAGAAAATTGGTTCTTTAGGGTTTAATGACACATCAACAGTAGGCTATTATACACCAAACAAGAAATTTTTCAACAATATTCAATCAATATTTAAAGCATTATGGAAGCTAAAATATTTCCCAACAATAATGCATCATAAGACTTTAACTTTAAAATTTACTTAAAATTTAAATAATATGTATTTTTTTCAAGCCATTTAATAAAATAAATATGAATTTTAGAAGTCTGCATAAAGACAATTATGAATGATTTTTAAATAACAAGATAATTCATTATTAAATATTCCAACTTCCATATTAACCTTTTCACAGTGGCTGGGACAGCACCTGTCGCAGCATATTTCCGTGCCTACTCAGTGGCTGGGACAGCACTGTTTTGGCACATTTCCATGCCTGCTCAGTGGTTGGGACCAAAGGCCCAGAAGCAACAAAGATGGGAACACTTAAGATGATTAACTAATGGATGGAGAGGTTCATCGGAAACTGTGTTTCCTGTGACCCTCTCCATCCATTAGTTAATGGCTCACCTCTTCATACCCCTCTGCAAGAATTTGGTGGGAAACATGCCACTACAGCAGAGAGATCTCTGAGAAACTGAACTGCCATCATAATGTTAAATACTTAATGAATATTGTTAAAAACTGAGAGTTATACAGATTTGATTATGATTTTTAATTTACCTTCTAACATTTTTTCACTAAATGCATATTTTAGAAGTTACAGAACTTTGAAATTAGGTTTCCATTCAAATAACATGCATAGTTTCTAATATTTTGGTAGGGAAATTGGATTGTTTTGGATTGTTTTACCTCTGAGTGGCACTTTTTTGCACACCATGGGCTAAATGGCCAGGCCACAAGGACCCTGAAGGCTCAGAGAAGGTTGGGGGAGGGGACCCACTGGAACAGCTGTTGGGAGACAGATGGTAGCCTCCCGTCAAGGCCATCCAGCGTGTTCTTTATCGTGCACAGGGTATGGCTCTCCTGCACACGGGACCACGGCTTAATGTCCCATCCGACGGACGGTGGCCTTTCCAAGCCCATCAGTGTCCCCTACTAACCGTGGGCAGGGCGGAGAATTTTGCGGAGATAAATCTCAATGCTGACCCAGCTGGGACTCGAACCTGGGAACTACAGATTACGAGCCTGGCGCGCTACCGACTGAGCCACTCCCGCCCCCTGGTAGGGAAAGATATTTACCAACAATGCAAAGCCCCATCAAACAATTGCATATCACATGCCAACAATAAAAACATGATGCTATAACTTTAACTTCACAAACCTCAAATTTCAATTGCACATCTTGCATACCAATCATGCACCTTTAATAAATAACATTTTTTGCTTAAATCTAACCTTCTGATGATTTTTAAAATACTTTACCATCTGTGTTGAAGTAGGACATATTGTGTATATCTGAAACCAGGTCTAGCACCTAATGTCTGACCCCACCTTCTCGTAGTGCAGGCCATTAGTACCTTTCAAAAGAGATATTCTCTTTTGGAAGGGAATGGAAGGGGAGTGCTGCCAGTTCAATATGGCCTACTGTTCTGGTCATCTATGACCACTTTTTTTTTTTCAACCCTGCTGAGGAGTGGTCTACTTCACAAGGTCCTGGTGCTGACCATTTATACCTACTAGACTGGACTTGTTCATGGATTTGAGCTTGATTATGGATCCTGGACTTGCTGCACTGGTGGGCCTTTATTGAGGAAGAATCTACCGCTGTGTTTTCTGTTTGCTTGTGGATTGCCAGCCCTAAGTGAACAGAGGCATGGGATACCTCATATATCAGCTGGTGGATAATCCTGATCAGAGGTCATCGCAGGTACCTGATGTGAGGTACCTGCGATAACCTAATGAACTCTCACTTAGCTAGTTGGGCATCGTCAATCCTAAACTGGAGAAATGTGTCTCAGGCAGCTCTATGGCTCTTGAAAAGGTGGTGCCTGAAGTTCCTACCAGCATTGGTGACTTCAGCCTGTAGCAGTGGGAAACAGGTCTTTCCCCATGCCTGCAGTCAGGGGGTTGTTTGATATTGTTGGCCCTACCTCTCTCAATAAACCTAGTTTCTTTAAAAATCCTACTAATCATTTTCTCTGCAGGAACGTGGAATGTGAGGACATTACATAGAGATTATTCCCTTGATGTCCTCAGACAGGAATTCCAGTGCTATAGCCTAGATATTCTAGGCTATAGATATAAAGGTGAGATTACTTAAAAATAACTTTAAATTTCTCTTTTCAGGGAGGGAAGATGGAAAGCATCTCCAAGGTGTAGACTTGCTTCTCAGCAGACATACCAGTGATGCTGTTCTAGGATATGATTGCATTAATGAAAGATTTCTTAGAGCAAAATTTAAAACAAAAATTTAAGACTTGAATGTCATCTGTTGTTATGCCCCCACAGAGGACTCTGGTGAGAACAAGGATACGTTTTACAGCCAGCTTCGAGATATTTTATATTCTGTGAAGAAAGGAGATATTTCTCTTGTGCTAGGTCAGGGATGGCAAACCTATGGCATGCAAGACGATTTTTTTGGCATGCCACTAAGAGGTGAAAAAAATAATATAAGGCTAGTGTAGAGACTTGGAAAAATGGCCTTAGCAATTCAATATATACAGGTAAATCCTGTTAAAATGCAATGAAACTTGGCTCCCTTTTTTTGTAATATGAAACAGAATTTCACTACATATTGGATTCCTTGTGAAGTTTTGTGAACATGTGGGCAATATTTTCACTCCAGAGCAAATCAGCGATACTTGTTATCTTTTGGCATCAAAAGAATACGGCAGTTGATTCATTTGCTTATAACCTTTGGTTGGCAACATCGATTTCATTTGTATTTCAAATGAAGAAACTGAATGCTGTTTTGTTACTGAAAGCACTCATAAACAATTGGCTATTCATTAAGTTTTGTCAAATTTTGTTAAATTCATCGAAATTTTTAATTTAAAAAAGTCTGAAACTTACAAAAAAATGGAAAAAAATGATATTAATTAATTTAATTTTCCATGTAATAATATTGTTTACTTGATTTTTCCAATTTTCTGTGAACCCTTATATTGCAATTTATAGTGCACAAAAAAGCGGCAAAGACAAGTTGATATAGTTGGCCGATGTACAAAGTTTGAATGATGAAAAATGGCTTGAATTTTTGCTAACGCAATTATATTTGCACGCCCCTTATATCGCGATGTGATTCTTAGGACCCCGAGTACCGTGTTATAATGGGTTTTACCTGTATTAATGAATGAATCCTTGGTGGCAAAACTATGTTACTATAATTAGTATTTCAACTGTATGTCTGTAAGTTATAATAATCTCGTCAAATAACTGATGACACATTACAAAATATACTGCATTATAAAAATATATGCACTAAATCTTTCATCAAACATTAATTGATTTCCTTAGAGTACTTTTTCTATATCTTAAAATTTAGTTATGGTTTCAGTTTGTTTCCACACCTGAGAGAGCTATTTTAATCTCACAGCCGATGGAAATCCACTTCATTCTGATTACATCAGTGTGGCATCAGTGATGCGCTAATACAGTTCCATGCGAATTTTTACGTTTGACTGAATGATTTTAGTTATAATATATGATTGCTTAATTTTTAATTTTCCTTTTTTCATAATTTTTTACCTAGTTGTAGAATATAGAACTTACTATTTTGCATTCTTATATTTAAATCTTTTATTATTTTGTATCATGAAATTTGCAATGTATGATAAACTGATATGTAACCATAAGTAACATCTTCAAATATTTTTGTAGCGTTGGCGCGCGAGCTAGAAAATGTTTGCTTATTTCTGCAATTTGGGCATTGAGCTCAGAAAGGTTTGTCATCCCTGTGCTAGGTGACTTCAATGCTAAAGTTGGTACTGAATTTGACCTTTGGGCAAGAGTTTTAGGTCCCTTTGGCATTTGTAATTTCCAATGGCAATGGAGAACGTCTTCTACAGATAAGAAAACTTATTAGTTTGCCAATAACTAACACATATTACAAACACCAGAACATTTATAAATATACATGGGTTTCACCTGATGGGTTCCACAGGAATATGACAGATTATATTTTAATTAATAGCAAATGGGCCAGTTCAGTTAGGTTGGGTTGTTTTACCTCTGAGCAGCACTTTTTTGCACACCATGGGCTAAATGGCCATGTCACAAGGACCCCAAAGGCTCAGAGAAGGTTGGGGGAGGGGACCTGTTGGAACAGCTGTTGGGAGACAGATGATAGCCTCTCGTCAAGGCCATCCAGTGTGTTCTTTAACGTGCACAGGGTATGGCTCGTCCGCACATGGGGCCAAGGCTTACTGTCCCATCCGACGGACGGCGGCCTTTCCAAGCCCATCGGTGTCCCCTATTGACCATGGGCAGGGCGGAGAATTTTGTGGAGATAAATCTCAACGCTGACCCAACTGGGACTCGAACCTGGGAACTACAGATTATGAGCCTGGCGCACTACCGACTGAGCCACCCCCACCCCAGTTCAGTTAGGAATACCAGATCATACAGGGGAGCCAAAATTGGGTCTGACCATTACCTCATCAAAAATGTCTTGAGTTTAAGCTTAAGAAATGTTGTGCTAAGGTTACAAAAATTACCTTTAATACTGAAGGTCTGAAAGATTCTGATATAGTCAAAACATACCATGATAGGCTACTTTGTCATTATGACAATCATGGTTTGCTTACTGCTGAAGTTGAGAAAGAATGGGAACAGTTTAAACAGGCTTTTCTTGAAACCAACACTACTCTTTTGGATAAAAGGGAACAGGGGAAACAAAATTATTTGAGTGATAAGACTATGAAACTTATTTCTGAAAGGAAGATGTGCAGAATTAATATGAATCAACATCCTACTAGCCCTAACATAAGGCATTACAATGAGCTTTAATTAAAGGATCAGTTAACAGCTGATAAGAATCTTTGGCTTGATAGCTTGGCTGACAAAGCTGAGGAAGCAGCTAGATAGCACAACAGCAGGGGGTTGTACCAGATTATTAATGTTTTATGTGGGAAGAAAAGCACAGGTACGTTGAAGGATAAACAAGGTAAGGTTATAAAAGGTGAGGATTCTGTCATGGCTAGGTGGGCTGAGCATTTCAGAGAAGTTTTAAATAATGTGATTATTTCTACTCCCATTGTTTATAATGAGGATAGATGCATTACTGGCTTTAATGAGGCCCTATATCACATTCCGAAGTCACTTTGGCTATCTCTAAATTAAAACTGCATAAATCCCCCAGTGGTGGACGATAACACCACTGAAATGCTTAGAGCTGGGAACATTTGTATTGTCACATGGCTGACTGAAATTTTGAATTTTTTTATGATAAAGGTGTTGTTCCTAAGAATTTTACTAGAGCTATCATTGTCCCAGTTTTTAAAAAAGGTAATTGCAGTTCTTGTGATAATTATAGGGGAATTAGTTTACTTTCTGTTCCAGGTAAAATTCTTTGCATGATTATACTTAACAGAATTAAGAATTTGGTTGATGGACAACTGAGTGATGAACAGTGTGGATTCAGAAGTGGTAAGGGATGCATTGATCTAATATTTTCACTTAGGCAGATTCTTGAGAAATGTTTAGAGTTTCAGAAACCTGTGATTACTAATTTTATAGATTTCAAAAAGGCTTTTGACTCTGTTGATTGACATAATTTGTGTTCATTGTTAGATCATATGGAATACCTGATTAGTTAGTGTAATGAGCGCTCTCTATAATAACACTGAGTTTTGTGTGAGACTTGGTATGTCTTGCAGCGATTGGTTTATCATTGCTAGTGGAGTTAGACAAGGGTGCATTTTGTCTCCTTTTCTCTTTAGTTTGGTTATTCATTATGTAATGCAAAATTCTTTAAAAGGGAAAGATTTTGGTGGTCTAGAGATTTCAAAATTTATGATTTAATTATGCAGATGATTTGGTCCTGTTGGCTACTGATGTTGATGAGATGAATTCATTCATTAGGGCTATTGATGAGACTGGTAATAGAGTAGGTTTGGTGATAAACAGAGAAAAAACTAAAGCGATGAAAATTGGTCAGGCAGATAGTGCTTCAGTTGCTTTGAATGGCTGTACTACTTAGCAAGTGGATCAGTTTAATTATCTTGGGAGCCATGTAACAGATACTGGTGATGTGTGGCGTGAAATAAATAGAAGAATAGGGATTGCCACTGGGACTTTTAAGAATCTATGGAGAATATGGAAAAATAGGTGTATGCATCTAAAGACTAAAATTAGGCTGCATAACAGTTTGGTTCTTTCTAAGGTTAGTTATGGTAGCAAAACATGGACCCTTTTTAAGTAGGATGACAAGAAATGTGATGCCTTTGATTCTAGATATTTATGCAGTATTTTGGGCTTTGTTGGTTTGACTTTGAAAGTAATGATGAGGTTAGAATGAGTCATCAACCACTTTTGAGCAGCATATTGTGCAGAGACTGCATTGGTTTGGCCATGTTGTCTGTATACCAAGCTGCAGATTGGCAAAGAGGATTATGAAAAGTGTGCCTAAGGGTATCAGTGAAAAGGGGGAGACCTAGGATGCGATGAGCTGACAATGTCAAACAGGACCCTGCTAGAATTGGCCTAGAATGACCAAATGCAGCAGCTGGAGAGACACGTCTGGAGAGTAAAATTACACAGTCTGGTTGGACCTCCATAGCCTATGGCTGCATGAGGATTTTGTTTGTTTGTGTGTGTGCATTCGTGTGAACGAGCATCCGTCTGTCCGTCCGTCCGTCCGTCCGTCCGTCCGTCCATCCGTACGTACGTATGTATGTATTATGTATGTATGAAATCTATATCCTTTGATTTTTGAGTGCATTTATTTTGAGTTGTGCATGTTGTTTGTGAGTGTTCATGAAATTTCCGAGTATTATAAACTTTTGTTGCACCTATATGAACTGTGATTGATCATTATGTTATTGAAATAAATGGGATTTGATTACAATTCAGTCCGATTTGGTGACTTTGCACATATTTCTTAACATCTTTATTATTCCAATATTTGCCTTAACAATAAAGATTAAGGAACAATTCAGTCCGATTTAGTGTCTTTGCACATATTCACATATCTTTTAACAACTGTGTTTTTTTAACTTCTGTGTTTTAAAAACACAGAAGTGTGTTTCCAATTTTTTGGAAACACACTTCTGCGTTTTCCCAATTGTATATAATTGTATCACATGTTATTGGTGATATTCATCTTATTATCAGTGGTGTACCAGAAAATCTTGCACTCCTCCCTTGCAAGAAATGTTGAGTCATCATAAATATCAAGTAGCAAGTCAGTTTACACCTTTTTCTGCTTTGCCATACATAGATTATAAATTAATTTTGATTTCTGTTATTCTGACATACTTTCCATTCTAGCAGAGTTGTAATGCTTTCTGAACTTTTAACATAAAATACTGATTTTCAGTACTCCCAGAAGTTACAGTACTGTGCGAATTAGTTGGGACAAGCAAAGGAACGCTAAGTCCCTTCCGCTGCAGAGTCTAAACTGCTGCAAGTCTAAACTTGTTTGTAACCTTCTGCTGCAAGTCTAAACTTGCGCATGTCTCTGCAATGGACACATGCAAGTTTAGACTGGCAGCAGAGCGATATCTGCAAGTCTAGAATTGTCTGTTGTGTTACTCTGCTATTATTTACACTTCCACTTTAATCAGAATTGATATTTCATAGTCTGAGGACGTGAATTATGTAAGTAGATCACAATTTTCATTGGAAACTTTTTTATTAAATACATCATGGACATCACGCCTCGTAAATGAGCTAAAATAATCGCTTTAAGCGAAAACACTTCACTTACTGCTAGGCAGATAGCAAAAGCAGTTGGTGTCAGGAAATCCAGCGTTTCACAGATCATGAAGCTGCATAAAGAGACAGGGTACGTGGACATGTCTCGTAAAGGACATTGTGGAAGAAAAAGAAAAACCACCCCTAGATTTGGGTTGTTTTACCTCTGAGCGGCACTTTTTTGCACACAATGGGCTAAATGGCCAGGTCACATGGACCCCAAAGGCTCAGAGAAGGTTGGGGGAGGGGACCCACTGGAACAGCTGTTGGGAGACAGATGGTAGCCTCCCGTCAAGGCCATCCAGCGTGTTCTTTAACGTGCACAGGGTATGGCTCTCCCGCACATGGGGCCACGGCTTAACGTCCCATCCAATGGACGGGAACAAAAAAGGCTATCCTGGGCAAAGAAACATCAAGACTGGACTGTGGGGAATTGGGAAAAAGTGATATTTTCTGACGAAACCCACTTTGAGGTGCATGGCTACAGGTCAAATTTCGTCCGCAGCTTGCTTGGAGAACCTCTTCAATCCAGCAATCCCCCAAACACCCACCCAAGGTCATGTTTTGGGGATGTTTCACAGCTTCTGGGCCACAGACACTTCACCTCATTGAAGGAATGATGGACAACAAAAATTACATAGGCGTTCTGGAGGCGAAAATAGTCCCAACACTGCAGAAGCTGTTTCCTAATGGCGATGGGGTATTTCAACAGGATGTGGCTCCATGTCACAATTCTAAACTTGCTAAGAGCTTCTTTACCCAGCAACATTTGAAGGTATTGGAGTGGCCAGGAAATTCACCTGATCTAAACCCCATTGAAAATTTATGGGCCATTATTAAAGCACACATATCTAAGATGGATTGCACGACGAAAACCAAAATGATAGGTGTCATGAAAGTGTGGTACCACAACCCTGAAGTGAAGATGTGTGGAAAGCTAGTGGCATCAATGGTTGAGAGGGTGAAAGAAGTAATTAAAGCTAAGGGGGGGGGGGGTCCACATTCACTATTAACTATGCACACTATTAAAAAAACAAATATTTTAGCTGTGTCTTTGTTACTGCATTTTCCTATTGTCCCAACTAATTTGCACAGTACTGTACTTCACCCATGAGTTACACAAATTGCTTTCAATCAATATTTTATCAGAATTTGATTTTAAAGACTTTTTCTTTTACACTAATACTCGTAATACTGTTTTCGAAATATGTACTGAAATTACAAAGAATAATTCATTTGAACTGATCAAAAATGAAACAGCTAATGATCTCTAATGGAGTATATATTGGAAGATCATAGTATTAAGCAATTTAGCCTAAAAGTGGAATTTTTAAAAGGTAAGATATTTCTTTTAGTGATACTTTAATTTTTTTTAACCAAATACAATAATTAGCATTAGGAAATTGCAATTTTTAGCCAAGATTTTCCTACAATTTTAAAATTAAACTTTTTTGTAGCAGTTGTGCAGTGTCATATTCAAATGATTCATTCTGAAGTTTCATGCTTCAGTTAAACTACAAATGCTCTGAAATATTTTTATTCATTTTTTAGAATTCTTTATCTCCTTTTAGATATTTTTCCTGGTTTAGATTTAAAATTCTTGTTTTTAAAGCAAATTAATTTTTTATCACACTACTTTCCTTAGGCCTTGTTTGCCGATCATCAAAAATCTAAGCATATGCATTACACTTGAATAAACCAATAAAACATTTAGAAAACATTAAATAAATGAAAGATTTAAACATTAAAAGAAATATTATGAACTATTTGTATTAGAAAAATTCAGAAACAAGAAGAATAACATATTGCCTCTGGTAAATATGGGATGTTCATTTTCAAAGAAAGCTTTATATTTTCTGAATTTTGCACCCTTCAGCAGTAGTAATTCATAGTAATGAGTGAATAGACAATGTAAATAGTAACATATTATTAGCCCTATACAATGCAAAAGGAATTTCTCATTTATCCGTTAAAATGAAACAGTTGTGTTTTCTCATACCTTACAGTTAAGAAGGGCAGTCAATGTGTATAAAATAATTTATTTATTATCACTATATTAAAATATTATTGAAAACTTTAAAATAAATTACTAACTTTTTAAAAGTGAAGATCAATGAGATGAATTTTAACCAATAGTAATTTAATAAAAACGCATAAGAACATAAACTGCACTTCTGTTAGTAAGTTATCTGGGTATCTGTTCTGATCAACACATTCTACCACAGAATTTCAAATTTCTAGCATAAATATATCATTTGAAATATTGCTAGTGTCTTCTAACTGTATAAAGCCTTTTGGAGGACTTTAAAATTATGAATCATTATATTTCTATAAAGTGCCTATTCTGTTCAAAAAGAATTTTTCACTGATCTTTAAAAACAAAAAGTTCAATGTCTAACAGATGGACAGACTCTCCATCTGACATCTGACAGATGACAAAGTAAAAACATTAACTCGGTTTTTTTTTTAAATGAAGTAGAAACGAAAAAAATTATGGCAACATTCCCTTAAATTAATATCAGAAGAAAAATTTCTATTCACATAAACACAATCATAGAAGACTTGCCGATAAAAAAATGGCTCTATAAAAAATGAAGCATTTTAGTTCAAAAGAGTGAGGGATTTTTAAGTGTGCTTATTCCAGCTGCAATCAGTATACTGAGTGAATTGTTTAGCCATTGAACACATTAAGTGCATGGTTCTAGTTCCTAAAGATAGAGTACATATCGAAGAACACTTAACTCAGTTGAATCATGAAAAAGATTTTGTATTATCCTGATAAGCTTGAATATGAAAAAACAAAATTTTCCTGAAGTTAAAATAAAAAACAAAATGCAGTAAAATTTTGCAATTTTTCAGAAAAATGATTAAAACTTTTTAATTACTTTTGGTTTTCGAATTTTTCCCTTTTATTAATCACAATTAAATGCTTTTTCTTTTGATGCATTTCCCTTCATTAGTTACTTCAGTATGAGGTTCTAAATATGTGTACTTTATTTTCTGGAAACACCTCAAAATTAACTTGGCCACCAGGGGAAACCAGTTTCAGAAACCTGACACTTTAAAAGTTAATTCAAACTGTAATTCAAAATAATTTACCTGGAAACATTTGACACTAACATAATAATTTCATCCCTAACACAATTTCATTTGAACTTCACAAAAATTACATTATAAATATTAATAAAGATAATAAATGTAACACAAATTATCTCCTGCTTGGAATTTGTTATTCAAAAATTATCAAGAATGTATGTAAATAAAAGAGAGCATGGTTAGAGGGCTTTTCCAATAAAAAAACCTTCATTATTGTAAGTGGATCACCACCAGATGATGCTGGCAGTGGTCCAGGGAAAAACATTGAAGTAGCCCTTTTTAAAAAACGTTTTCAAGTTTTATTTAAAGTTTGAATGCCTGGAATTTCACTGCCTGGGACTTTTAACTTAATTCATTGGATACTCCACAATAAGGAAACAACAACCATAAGCCTTTTTATCTATTTTCCTATTGCTTTTCACTCATCATTTGTTAGTGTGTCGGTTTGTGGATTTGTCAAAATAGTTGTTCCACTATTTCTTTCAAATGTGATGTCAAACTTAATGATTTATGTGTCAAATGAAAGTTTATGAATGCAGAGAGTGTCATAAGTTATAACAAATTGACTCCCCATGCTTTCTTCCCCCTATAAAAGAGGAAATATGAAAATGGCTGTTCCTCTATATTTCCAGAATGCGAGTCCAAAAGTAACAAGCTATGTGTCAAATGAAAGCTTGTGAGATGGGAAATGTTACAGGTTTAAAAAATTGCCCCATTCCCCTCCTAAAAAAGGGAGAAATATGAAAATGATTGTTCCACTATTTCTTCCAAAAGTGAGAGCCTGATTTAGTTAGGTATAAAAACGAAAGTTCATATGAGGACAGTCGTAGACTATTTTGAATCCCCCCCCCCCCAAAAAAAAAGGTGGCGGATTTTCACAGGGGTGGACCATAATGAGTTACATATCAAATTAAAGTTTGCACTTTAAACATGACTCAAAAACAGGGGGAGGAAAATGTGGCTGATGTCTATGAGTCGTATATCATATGAAAGTTTCTGAAGGTAGGTGTTTTTAGTGACAAAGAAAAAATATAAATATATTTTTAAAAATTTTAAGTACCTATTTTCCCATATGCATCCTAAAAAGTAGAAAATAAAACTAAAGCAAATAGATGGTGCAATCATTCACTGAATTTCTATTCGCTTCAAAGAAAGATAGGGTGTATATTTACCTGCTCAACAAGATTGCTGGCACTCTAGCTTCCTTTGAAGGGGATATCAATTCAGTGACTGATTGCACCATCAATATGCTTTAGTTTTTTTTTCTACTTTTTAGAGCGCATATGGGAAAAGGGGTATTTTTTTAATATAAGAATGATTTGGCCTTTACCAATGAGTCAACATAGCATAGTAATATTACATCACATCATCTTAGTACTACTACAAGTCTGCCCTCAGTCAGTAGGGGATACTGATGGACTTGGAAAGGCTGCCATCCATCAGATGGAATATTAAGCTGCGGCCCCATGTGCAAAAGAGCTATAACCTGTGCATGTTAAAGAACACACTGGATGGCCTTGACAGAACAGTCTACTAATAGCTGTCCAGTGTGTCCCCTCCCCCAAACTTTCTCTGAGCCTTCAAGGTCCTTGTGACCTGGCCATTTAGCCCATTGTGTGCAAAAATGTGCCACTCAGAGGTAAAACAACACAACAGCTAAAGTTACCAGTATCATATAGCTGCAAGTTACCAGAAATGCAATGAACTGTTGTTCCTAATCAATAAAAAAGGACTAGTAACCACATAGATTTAAAACACCTCTGCAAGCTGTAATAATGCCTACTTTCATCCATTGATAATCTATTTCATCGTGCAAATTTGTGAGTAAGCCTGCGATTACAACTAAGGAATAACAACAAAGCTTTGAAAGATGTGGACCATTAGCAATGGACTTAACAACACTACAGCATTTTTGCCTTGGCAAAACATTTCTGGAAGTTGAAAGTTACTTGCTCCACTACTATGATGCCCCCATTATGTCAAGCAATGAAAGATTAACATGACCTAAAATTGCAGAATAGTAATTATTTTTAAATTTATGATGTACAGTGATTGTAGTAATGAATTATTTTATGCTTCTTTTCTACTATATTACTTTAAAAAAATTCTTATTAAAATCAAGCATGTCATCATTTTGGTTAAATATTTTAATAAAATCCAGAATTAAATGCTGATTAATTTAGCATATAACATATGCTATAATTCTTTTAATTAATTATTTGACAGAAAAGTTCTAAAGTTTATTTATTTATGTCTATTGGGGGGAGGGGGGGAGCATAATGAAAAAATAGCTGGGTCCCTAGATGTAAACTAGTTTTTTAGGCTGGACCCTGGAAGGGTAACTGTTATGTAATCCAAGATAAGACTGATAGCATTCAACTCAGCTGTAAATATGGTGCATTCTAGTGGGCTCTAGTTTGTTGAAATGTCATCACCATAAACCATGGCTGATCCTACCAAAATCCCAGACTTTTAGCTATCTGTGAAGACAGGTAGGAAGTCCATGTATGCAGCATGATGGATGCCAGAAGAGTGCTGGTAGACAAAGTCAAGCAAAAAGGACTTCTGTGTCCTGAAAGGAGAAATATTGAAGAAGGTAAAACGGCCACAGTAGAAGTGGTTCACAGGTCAACTGGGCAATGCCATCAAAACTTAAGACATTAAGATCTCACAAGGAGTCTTGGACATGCAAACTCTTAAGGACAAATGGCAATCACAAATATGATGGCCCAGCAGGGACTGCAATTTACCTGCATACTGTAAGGACAACCGCTGATCCCAAAAATATAATAATAATAAAGGATTTATTGGAAAATTTAAAAAAATGACAATCTGTTATATAGTTTTCAGATTATTATGAAATATGGTATCACATTAATAAAAGAAGCATTTTGAGAAGTTGGGTATGCATGATAGATGGTGACTAACCCTTTCAGTCATTAGCTGAAGGCATTGTCAGATTCTGAAATGAGAGTCCAGAAATGGATACAGGCATTCTCAGCACACGAAATGTCAATTTTAAAAAAATATAATAATTCCCTTTTGAATTTGCATATATCTCATAAATTTATATAGTTCAGACTTAATAAATATGGTTTATATTTTTAATTTCATGTGAATTTTGATGTGCAATAAAATAGCTTTTAATTGCCATTTCTAAGTACCAATCTGTGGCTTCACTGCTATTTTTAGTACCACATTCTATTAAACCCATTATTTCTACCCAAAAGTTTGATCTGATATTGCCAATACATTCTTCTATAAAGTCTTAAATGCTTCCAAAAATTAGTAAAAATAATGTTTTTCTAAATCAGTAAAAATTGGAGGATTTGAAAGCAGTTACCAAGTTACTACCTAATTTTCTTTTTCTTTTTTTCAATTCTATTATCTTTTCTCTTTTACACCTATTTCAGTATTTCTGAAAATATTTTTGTCATTCATGATGTAACATACCAAAAGGGAAACAAACTCCAACTAGTCTTAGTTTCAAGAAACTTTCGCTTTCAATACCACACAGCAGAGATTCATCTGACCTCACACAGTTTGCATTAATTGAAGACACACTTGTCTCCATGCCACATGGCATAGCATACTGTACATTATAAACTCACTCATCATCCTCAAGCAGCCATGGAGGTCCAACCAGACCATGCAATTTAGTTCTCCAAGTATGTCTGTCCTGAGCTACATCTGCTGCATCCGGCCACTGCACACCAATTCTAACAAGATCCTATTTGACATTGTCTGCCCACTGCATCCTAGGTCTCCCACTCTTTCTAAGGCCTTCAGGCACACTGTTCATAACCCTATTCGCCAATCTATAATTATCCATACGGGCAACATGGCCAAACCAACGGAGTCTCTCTCTGCACAATATGCTGCTTAAAGGAGGTTGTCAACTCCTTTGCCTAACCTCATCATTAGTTACTAAGTTGAACCACCTAATGCCCAAGATACTATGCAAGCATCTAGAATCAAAAGCATCTAGTTTCCTGTTATCTTGTTTACACAGCGTCCAAGTTTCACTACCATAACTAACCCTAGAAAGAACCAAACTATTATACAATCTAATTTTAGTCTTTAGGTGTATATGCCTATTTCTTCACAATCTCCATAGATTCTTAAAAGTCCCGGCAGCAATCCCTATTCGTCTGTTAATCTCATGTCAGATATCACCAGTATCTGTTACATAGCTCCCAAGGTAATTAAACTGTGACACCTGCTCAAGACTGCAACCATTCAGATGAACTGAATCACAACCTGCCTGACCAATTTTCATCACTTTAGTTTTCTCTCTGTTTATAACCAAACCTTCTCTACTACCAGTTTCATCAACAGCTCGAATGAAAGAGTTCATCTCATCAACATCATTTGCCAAAACGGCTAAATTATCAGCATAATCTAAATCAGAAATTTTCACATCTCCACACCATTTAAAGCCAAAATCTTTCCCTTGCAATGAATTTCGCATAATGTAATCACTAACCAAACTAAAGAGAAAAGGAAACAAAATGCACCCTTGTCGAACACCAGATGTAATGCTAAACCAATTGCTACAAGACTTACCAACTCTCACACATGACTCAGTGTTATTATAGAGAGCTTTCATTATGTTAACAAACTTGTCTGGTATACCATATGATCTCACAATCAACCACAAATTATGATGATCAACAGAGTCGAAAGTCTTTTTGAAATCAACAAAGCTAGCAACCAAAGGTTTCTGAAACTCTAAATATTTCTCAAGAATCTGCTTAAGTGAAAATATCTGATCTACACATCCCCTACCACTTCTGAATCCACATTGCTCATCATGCAATTGCCTGTCAACCAGATTCTTAATTCTATTAAGCACAATCATGCAAAGAACTTTCCCTGGAACAGAGAGTAGGCTGATACTCCTATAGTTATCACAAGAACTGCGATCACCATTTTTGAAAATAGGGATAATAATAGCTCTGGTAAAATCCTTAGGAACCATGCCTTTATCATAAAAGATATTCAAAATTTCAGTCATCCAAGTGGTAACAGAAACATTCCCAACTCTAAGCATTTCCGTAATAATTTCATCTACACCTGGGGATTTATGTAGTTTAAGTTTAGAAACAGCCAAAATAACTTCAGATTGTGTTATAGGGCCAACATTAAAGCCATCAATGCATCTATCATCATTGAAAACAATGGAAGTAGAACTATCCACATTGCTAGAATGGGACCATTTTAACATACTAAACACCCAATCAATATTGGATACAGCTGTTTTGTTCAATTAGTAAAATCTTCAATTAAATACCTTTTGTTTCTTTACATTTATTTATCCAAATTAATCTGAATTTTTTCCTAACTGAACTGAATTTTTTCAGTTAGGATATATCTTCACCAGCTATTTTTTCTAAAAGGAAGTGCTTGATGTTTGCAATTATTATGGGACTCTTCGTAAATGCTCTCAGAAGACTAAATAATATGTAACACTCCAAAGAATATTAACTATTTTCATTACATTATCGTTTCCTTTTTATTGCACAAATCTTAAGTAAATCTAAATAATACATACCTATTGCCAGGGCATAACCACAACGAATTTCCATCTGATTAGCTTCAAGTTGTAATAAATAAGAATTAAGAAGTTTCAAACAGTGAGAACTTTCTGCAGGATAATACTGAGTACAGAAATGTGGTAAAGCAGATACTGCAGCTAAACGAACTGTTATTTCCATATGTTGCAAGCAACTATCTATAATTTCTTGCCACTGACCTATAAACAAAACCAATAAGATTTTAAACTGCTTAATTTTAAAATTAAAAATTTAATTAATATGTTACATTTTTCTTATTAAACAGTGCAATATGTTAAAAATTATTAAAACTCTACAACACTGTACTCAAATTTAGAATTATTAAATACAGATTTCAAACCCTAATAAACAAAATGATTATTTTTAACAATTGTAATAACTATACTAACAAAAAGACTATTTTTAACAAACTATAATAATAAAATGTCATTCTGTTTAATCACATTTCAAAATTAATATAATCTTAAATGTATTACTAAAATGTATGCCTGTAAATGGCAGCTAGGCATAATTGGAAGGAGAGCTGTGAACAATATCTCTGTGATGATATACAAAACAGGCCAGGCATAATGCCTAAAAGTCCAATTCTTCCTTCTTGCAGTGTAGGACATTAGTACCCTTCATGAAGATATTCTCTCACCTGAGAGAGAATGGATGGAGAGTGCCGTCAGATCAATTTATTCTACTACTGTGGCCATCTGTGGTAATATTTTTATTTTTTCACCACTGCTGACAAGTGGTCAACTTTACAGGTTTTCAATGCTGACCATCAAATAACTATGTTTTTGAATTAGGATTATGGATTTCATGAACTAGTGGGTTTCTGTTGAAGCAGAATCTACTACTGTGTTTTTTTCTCATTTGTGGGTTGTCAGCCCCAACTGAACAGACACAGAATATTTTATATTAAATGGCTGATGATATTGATCAGAAGTCATTGAAGGTACCTAAAAACCGTTGAAACTAATTCTTTCATTGCTGAACCTAGACCAGATAATGTGTCTCACAGGGGAACGTACTCAGGAATTTGTATCAGGGAGTTTTCAAGATTTTTTTTTTCTTTTTTTGGAGGGGGAGGGGTGATTGACACTGCCTGGTAAAATTATTATCAACATTGGATCATGCAAGAAGTACCATGAAATGTGCCAATGAATGCAAAATTTCTTACTGATATAAGTATTCTTCATTACAATTGTCATCACAATCAGTCCTATAAAAGCAGTAAAAACAGGTGGAAAGCAAAGTCAAGTGCAACATGGGTAAAAAGGCTGATCTGACTGACTTCAAGAGGAGGTCACTGTTGGAATGCTAGAAAAAGTGTGATGGTGTGTGGAGCATTTTCTTAGCACATATAAAAGCATCTTGGATGATCAAGTGCTGCTGATAATGTATCATTTTTACCCCAGTGAAGATAGGAAATTCCAGGCTGATAATGCACAAATTCAACACTCTTGAATCATACAGGAGTGGTTTTTAGGATCATGAAACAGACTTTAACCTTAAAACAAATTTAATACACGATTTATGCTGTTTTAAGGGAGTGAGCTTAGGAGAATCACATTTACACACTGACTACCTCAAGAATAGTCATGGTAAGAGTTGTTACAATTTGTATGACATAACTTAAAGCAATCTTTAACACAATAAAGGTTCAAAGCAATTGTCATAACATTACCAATTTTCGTTGAAAGTCCTGCTGGATGCAGCTGGTTAAGTGACATGATATGATCCCTTTGGTGCTGTCTTTGTCATAGATGTAAGCACACATAGATATGATCATAGATGATAGCACAGATGCTGTAAGTTCTTAACTTTTAATATGTATGTATAATACTCCAGATACCAGTCCAGAACTACGTTGATTTTAGAGATGACATATTTCAATGGTATTGATGCTTGAAATTTTCAACCTCATTGATGTGATACAACTTAAGCTTGGGAAGCAGCTCCATTTGTCAACGTCCGGTATAATCTTGCTTCAGATTTATTTCCAAGTTTGCATCCCACAAACTCCACAAACTCCACGAACAAGCATATATCAGTGCAAATTAAAAACAAAGTCAAAGCACTAGATTAAAAACATTAAAACTTAGGGCCCGCCCTTCCCATATATCAACAAATATGCAACATGTTTCATACCTGGATGCGTGCGGGTCTTCAGCAGGCGAAGAGGTAAGTAAGGTAGTGGATATATATGAGAGCATCCCCCTATCGGTGAGTTATCTGAGTTGTTTGATGCTCGCGCAACAGGTTGGGTTGTTTTACCTCTGAGCGGCACTTTTTTGCACACCATGGGCTAAATGGCCAGGTCACATGGACCCCAAAGGCTCAGAGAAGATTGGGGGTGGGGACCCACTGGAACAGCTGTTGGGAGACAGTTGGTAGCCTCCCGTCAAGGCCATCCAGCGTGTTCTTTAACATGCACAGGGTATGGCTCTCCCGCACATGGGCCACGGCTTAACGTCCCATCTGGCGGACGGCGGCCTTTCCAAGCCCATCGGTGTCCCCTACTGACCGTGGGCAGGGCAGGGAATTTTGTGGAGATAAATCTCAACACTGACCCAGCTGGGACTCGAACCTGGGAACTACAGATTACGAGCCTGGCGTGCTACCGACTGAGCCGCCCCTCACGCAACAGGAGATTCCACGCAGCTGGTAGGGGTGCAATGTCAGTGTTGCACAAGCGATCTTTATTTAAATTAATGAGAATTTTTTTGGCATATTGTAATTGGAATTTATTTGCCGGTGCCGCTATTTTGAACACTAAACACTTGAAATCATACATATTTACAATACTTAAAACTTATAACTAAAATTGATTATATACATCTAAATCAATTACTATGGACCATCAGTTATCAAATGGAAAGAGAAACCTTAAAGAGTACTAAAATACATAATAAAAAAACTAAATAATTTATGCATTAAACATAACATAATAGATAATAAGGAGGATATAAAAACATATGGAAATAAACCTAAATTTATTAATATGTCTAAAATAATATTAAATGCTGATCAAATTCAAATATTAGAAAAGGGGGATAAATATGAATATCCAAAATTAATTCCTAAAGTAACTGAGTTAATACTGTGAGTCGGACAAACAATTAATAAAATACCTGTACTTGATAAGGATAAACATAGATTTAAGACATAACGTTCCATTAAACATCAAGAAGAAATTCAAAATAAAGGAAAACATAATGTAATGAAAGAAACTAAAATTTTAAATGAATTAAAAACTAATCCTGATTTAAAAACATTACTTGCTGACAAAACAGAACAAATAGTAATATTAGATAAATCCGAGTACAATAATAAAATATCCCAATTGTTACAGGAACTTGGATGTCGCTATTAACTAAAGACCCCATTCCAGGAACATTAAAACGTTTAGCAGATTTACATAATGACCCTCACTTACCTGAAAGCATTGCTCGAGCATGTAGACCACCTATATATCCTGACATCCCACAAATGTTTGTAAAGATCAAAACGCATAAAGATGATAAGCCCTATAGGCCCTTGATTAATAAATGCAAGTCTCCAACATATATATTGGAATGTGCATTATTTGACTTCTTTAGTCCATTTTTCCCACCAACTGAGCACATATTAATCTTATGTCATGATGCTATTGATCATATTCGAAATGTTCCCATCACCGACACAACCATCCACTCACTAGACGTCATATTGCTGTATCTGAGCACACCAGTGCTGGATGCAGCGATGCGGCTGAAAGCCAAGTGGTTGGAGGTCACCAGGCCCACGGCCCAACAGTACTTTAGTGTACATGAGGCCCTGGACCTGGCTACCTCCTCTAATTGGTAAGAGTGTGGGCATGGGTTCAGACCAATGGTGTCCCAATGGGATCCCCTCTGTCGGGACTCATGGCCAATGTCATGATGAGACATGTTGAAGAAACGGCCCTTAAAAAACTTCAATTAAAACCATTATTGTATCTTTGTTATATCGACGATACTTTAATTTTCTGGCAACATCTGGTAATAGAATTTGAAAATTTGTTAGAAACCTTTAATGGAGTTTTACCTTCCATTAAATTTATGCATGAAATTGAACAGAACGGTGAATTACCGTATCTGGACATTTTGATTAAACGTGAACAACTAAAATGTTGTACTGCTGTCTATAGAAAACCAACTTTTGTACCAACCTTATCCCCTATGATTCAGCCCACCCATGGGAATGTAAGAAATCTGCCATTAAAACATACTTTATATGAGCATATTGATACTCTAGTAAAATCATATTAAATAATGAATTAATTATTATACATAATATTGCAAAAATAGCCGAATACCCCAAAAAATGTATAAATAAATGCAAAAAGCAGTGGAGTACAGTATGAAGAAAACCTCACAACCGGATCCCACTCAAATTGGTTGTTGAAAATTTCAAGCATCAATACCATTGAAATATGTCATCTCTAAAATCAACGTAGTTCTGGACTGGTATCTGGAGTATTATATGTATATATCAAAAGCTAATACTTGTGAACTGACAGCATCTGTGCTATCATCTATGATCATATCTACGTGTGCTTACATCTATGACGAAGACAGCACCAAAGGGATCATATCATGTCACTTAACCAGCTGCATCCAGCAGCAATATGACAATTGCTTTGAACCTTTATTGTGTTAAAGATTGCTTTAAGTTGTGTCATACAAATTGTAACAGCTCTTACCATGACTATTCTTGAGATAGTGAGTGTGTAAATGTGATTGCTCCTAAGCTCACTCCCTTAAAAACAGCATAAATCGTGTATTAAATTTGTTTTAACTTTAATGCTGTGAACTTATAATTATTTGACTTTAACCTCCTTCCCTCACCTGCCCAATTACCTGATTTTAATCCAATGTAAAAAATACATAAGGGACAATTCAGAACATGTTATTTGAATGCACAAATCTCGATCCTCTTCACTTCAAGATGGTCAAGCTATTTTGCAATGTGAATCAAAATCCCTTCTCTGCATTTTGAAAGCACATGGAAAGCATACCATGTCAAGTCTGGGCTGTCATCTCTGCCCAGAGGCATGACAAAGCATTCGATGGGTATTCATAATAATTTGGCCATGCAGTATGTATTTATCACAAAACACTGTACTAACAATTTCATATTTAGAGTCAGTATTCTCAGTCTTAATTCAAATATTTTAAATTCTGAAATTGAAGAAAAACTATGCTGCCATATAGATAAATAATTATACTTTGCATGTATCTTACATTATACTCTAACCCTTGCACAAAATTTGAAGTATGGTCAGTTTTCTATGTAAGGAGAAAACAAAAATGAAACTTTTAACTATGTTATTGGTAAATATACTTCAGAGGTTTGCATATGTCAGTTCCTGTGACATATGCATTCCTGCTTACCAATTAATTACCTTTCAGATCTTTTCCATGGCATATTAAACTGACAGGCTCCTGCCAGACCTCTGTGGCAAGCAGATGCTTGAGGGGTAGTTTTTTTTTTTTTTTGTTTTTTTTTAATGTTTTGGGCAATTGCATATTATCTTATGTGCATATATATTTATGTATATGATGAGTGATAGTGATGGACTTTTAAAAAATATTTGTCCATATGATATGGAATGACACTTCATCAATTTTACCATACACTCTTGATACAGAGAATCAGAAATTACCAAACAGGAAAATATAAATATGCCATTTCCCAGAATCAAACTCAGGATACTGTGGTGAATGTGTCAGTTGCTCTACCTCCTAAGTAAACAGCACCTTGCACTCACTCAGGTAAAATAATATTCTGCAGGTTCAGTGATGAAAAAGGTATCAGGATAATGGTCATACAAAGCTGATTAGACAGTAGGCAGTTTACAAAATCTTTCTACTGATTTAATTCCTTCCACATACACACATATACACACTGAATTTTTGTACTGTATCTTTCTACTGATTAACTCCTTCCACATATATACACACTGAATTTTTGAATTATCTCTTTATAGAAATATCTTATTACAGACAATTACTATACATTATATTATTTTATTACTATATTATTATTATTTTGGCTCTTTGCTAAACTGGATAACTTCACTTGTGCTGTAGATGACAAAAAAAATTCTTTTATTTCTAGCTGGAGTCATTTCATTTACAAAGAGATGGAGTCCACTGTTGTTAAAGAAATAGCTGTGGTATTGATTATAACAAGAAAATGTAATTGAACGTTTTCAAATGTAACTTAATTGAGGTGATTAGTTCCATTGCATAATGCAACTTATATATTGAAAAATTAAAGCAGAATTAATTAACTTCACTGTCTCAAAACCTTCATTCACAAGAAATGATCATAAGAAACAATCAATCTGAATCTTTCACATACATTCAATTAAATATGATAAACACATACACATTTTTATGCACACCATGGGATGATAAATAGCCAGGTAGCAGAGAAAATCTCATCCACAGTGTAGATTCAAACTTGGAAACATCAGCTTACAAGAGGGGTAAGCTACCAACTAAGCCATTCTACAACTTTATACATTTAGGAATGTTTCTTCTTAACTCCTGGTCAAAACAGACTGAGAACAAATACTGCTGATCAAGTCTATTGTCAAACTGTGGTAGTCTTGTTTCACAAGAACTGTAGGAAGAAATTGTACTTGATCAGCTCGCCATAAGCCATGGTTTTCTCACAGCATTCCTTTTCTTTTTGGACAGAAGACCAATTGCATGCAGGCTTTTGAAATGCCATTTTAGCCACTTTTAATTTAAGTGAATGAATGTGTTTAAATGCTGAGTATCTAACCTATTTTAACTTTCACCATTTACCATACAAGCTCTTTACACTGGAACATGTTTTATCAGACAATTCATTTATTCAACCTCCTTGCCTTCTTGTGCTTTGTTGATTATTTTAACAGATATCATTTTATTGTTTTTTACATTTGTTTTTCATTGCCTTTATAGGGTTTACAAACCCTATAAAGGTTATTTGAACCCTTTATAGGGTTTACAAATAATTAATGAACAACATATTTTGGGTACTCCAATAAATAACCACTCTTTAAGTTGCTTCAAATATTTAGAGGAAAAATTGTCTTGAGCCTGGTGGGATACAAATCCACAACCTCCTGATAACATGTCAGGTGCTCTGGGAGCATCCAAATATCCTCCTGATGGTGTTAGGACAGAATTACACAGGAAAAAATTACATGGAATAAAATTACACAGCAAAAATTACACAAGGAAGAAATTACACAAAGAAAAAATTACATATAGTACAAAATTTGCAGCCTCCATTGGCAAATTCATTATTTTGTAACTATTCAGTTTAACTCAGAGGCAGGGCCGGATGCCCTAAGCACAGCCCAACAATGGAGGGTCCCTAGGCCCTTCCATCGCTTAACTGACAAGACATTAAGACTCAATAAGTGCTGCAGCAATGAAAGCTTTCCTTACCGCATTTGAAAATATCGAAATTGGAGGCTGTTTTTTTCATTTATCACAATCTATTCTGTCATCATAATCACAGTCTATTCTGTGCAAAGTAAATGAATGTGGATTGAAATCTTTATATGAATCTAATCAGTCATTTGCAATACACATTAAAATGTTATTATCACTTGCCCTGTTACCAGAAGAAGTGTTGGAAGCATTTTTAGAAGTTGCTGATCTGTTCTCTGATTTAAACGAATATAATGAACAATCGAGCAAATTCTCCTTTATTTCGAACGTACATATGTTCTGGGTCGACAGCTCAGGAATGGCACTTACAAACAACCTCTATTTAATATTTCTATTTGGAACCATAGGCAATCTGCAGCTAACTGTATAGCAAGGACTACAAATTGTATTGAAGGATGGCACTACAGACTTCAGTCACTTTTTCAGTGTTCCCGTCCAACTGTTTGGAAATTTCTGGACAACATTGTAAAAGAATTATCCTTACAACATCAAACTATTTGCAGCATTTAACTGGTCAATGAAACCCCATACGTGGGAGGTACATTTCTTTAAAACAACATATTTCAAATATTGTACAGAATTACGACTCTAATAAGTGATTAGATTTCTTGTGTTGTATAGCTCATATGACTTAATGTTTTTTATTTGATGTTTTATATTTAAATTTAATTTCATCTATGTATTTTTTAAGTGAAAATTTTTGTAATTATAAGAAAGTTTAAGTATTTGATATGACAACCAAATAATTTAATAAATTTTAAATAAAAATTGAATAGTCTAATTTTTTCTTTGTGTATTTTTTTTCCATGTGTAATTTATTCCTTGTGTAATTCTGTCCATGTGTAATTTTAGCAGTGTAATTTTATCACGTGTAATTTTTTCCTGTGTAATTTTATCATGTAACCCTCCTGATAGCATATCAGGTGCTCCCAGAGCACCTGACTTGTTATCAGAAGGTTGTGGGTTCGCATCCCACCCAGCTCAAGACAATTTTTCCTCTAAATATTTGAAGCAACTTAAATTTATAGGGGTTTTTTTACGCCTTGTTCATTTATATCTTTGCTACTTATTACCAAAGTTATTTTTGCATTTATAGCATTTGTCTTTTTAAAATACCATCTTTGTCTGTGTGCTGCCATCATTTATGCAGAAACTAAAGTGCAATATTACCAAAGTTATTTTTGCATTTATAGCATTTGTCTTTTTAAAATACCATTCCTGTCTGTGTGCTGCCATCATTTATGCAGAAATTAGAAACTAAAGTGCAAGTTAATGCTAAAATAGTCATTTTGGAGCACACTAAGAAGTATTAAAAAAAGGGCCAAATTTATTAAAAAATGCAAAAGGTAGTCCTACAAACTAACAAAAGTCTACTGTTTAACCTGATTATATTTTATAGAATCATAAATGGAAAATTATATACAGGTTTATCTGTAATAAGATGTATGCCTCATTTGCAGGTATGCACAGTTTGAAAAGGAAGTAATGAGACTGATACAAAATAAAAATATGCACTATAAGTATCATTTTGCAAGAGGTCACCACTATAGATGCACTGAAGTATAACCCTAGTAGTCTTGGTAACTATAGCCAGTTGGGGTAGCATTGTTGTTTCAGTTTAATGCTTTGTGCACAATGCATTGCTGCATCATCAGAAATCTTTGAATGGAACAATGTATAGTATAAACATTATGTTTTGTGTAAAGCTAGGGAAAAACCCCACTGAAATACACAAAATATTACAAATAGCTTATGGGAATGAGACTCTGCCCAGAGTAGAAACAATTTTATTGTTTTTCAAGAAGGCAGAGAGAATGTGGAAGATAACCCTTGCAATGGATGACCAAAAATGACCTCCAATCCAGAAATGGTGAAGAAATTTAAATTTACTTACAAGAGACCATTGATTCACACTCAGAATGATGGCAAATGAACTAAATGTGAATAAGGAATTGATAAAATCCATAATTACCACAGACTTGAGTAAGACAAAAATTCTTTGTAAAGTTTGTGCCACACATAAGCCATTTCTGGCCAAAAAAAAATGGTTGCAGTGCTCAATCACCACCTTATTCTACCAACTTGGTTACAGCAGACTATTTTTCTGTTTACCAAACTGAAATTGCAGGTTACCAATTTGATATGGTCAGTGACATTTAAAGGAACATGACAGAACTGAATATCATCAGAGCAGATAAGTTTTTCCAAGTCTTTCCATAGTTTATATGATCACAGTAAAGTGTATTCAATCCTTTTGGGAATTATCCGAGATAAATTATTAATAAACATGTTGCTCATTACTTTTTTGCTGCACTGTGTATATAATTTATCTGAATAACTGCCATTTTTTTTGATCAGTTAAAGCTTACAAACATTCCTATATAAAACTAAATCATTTTAAGAAAAATGAATTTGTAAGAAGTTACCAAAACATATGAATCTTGGAAATGGAAGAAAATATTTACCTTAATGGGATGTTAAGTACTTTTTTTTCTTGCAGTCATGCAAGAAAAAATATTAGAAAGACCAAATTTTCAACATCTTAGTATGGTTATAATAAAAAAATTTAACTCTTTGTACAGTTTGGCTGTAAGATAAATTCACTGTTACCATAAATTAATGAAGTAATAGGAGAAGGAAGTTTTTTACATAGAAATGAAAACATTATCCTTTATATTCAACATTTCACTATAAAAATGCATTTACTAATTAGTTTTTAAAAAAAGTTAAACCTCAACTAAACAATAAATACACTGTACCTCTTTGATATAATAAATTGATTAATTAGATACATAATGAATAAAAAAACATATGCTGGCCAAGTGAATGATAAGAAAGGATAGGGAAGTATTTTCAAATGTTGCCTTCATTAGGTTCTTAAATTATTACTCAGAAAGATATAAGCATAAAATAAATACTATATAAAATAACATACAAATCTGAAAAAAGTTTGTGGTACAGTACATCAAGATAAAAGCAAGCAAAAAGATAGGCAGTAATCCTTATTCTAATTTTCAGCTGATCTTTATATGATTACAATTTTATAACTCTGCTCCACTAATTCTGGAAAATCACATATATATGTGTGTGTTAAAATGGCATTCTGATACAACTTAACAATAAAATATCAAGAAATGGAGGGTGCATTGAAAGTGACCCTGAATTACCAACTAATTCTTCATCATTATGAAATGGTAGGCCAGCTAAAGATGCTTTTTCAATAAGTAGACAAACAGCTGTTCTCATAAATATTCCTCCCAGACCTCTGAACATTTTTCTTTCATTAAGTTTCAATACAATATCTCTTATAGCTTCAAGAGTAATGTTATCTGAAATGGGTATATATATATATCAGAGCTAAACATATTACAAAAAATACAATCATATCTTAATTTAAAGCTTTTGTAGACAAAGAATTTAAACACTAAATCAAGATAAACAATTAATGTGAGCAATTTAACACTTAAAAATTCAAAATATCATATTGTAAATAATTCAACATATGTACAACTGATAAACAAAATTTCAATCCAACAAAAATTGAATTTATTACCATTATTTTACACAGAAAGCTAAAAATAAAACAGAATAATACAGTAACTGCTACTAACAGTGTTCAGCTGTTCTAAGAATCAATTGCATGTAAGAATAAAAACTAGAGAACCCAACATAAACTAGAATTTTACATGCAAATGCTGCTGCTCACTATAATCAGCCCGTCTGGTTATAAGAATAAAATTTTCAGATGAATTTGATAGAGCCCAAAGTAATGGACAAGCCAATTTTCACTGTTCAGGGTTAATAAAAACATGCATGATTAAGGGTCATCGTGGGGAGAGGCTAAAGAGTAAATAGAGAATGTCAAGGTCACTATGCAAGGATACTCAAATTCTTGCAAGGATAACAAAAACTTGAGAGCCTCACCCTCCTTCTTTGAAGTGATTTGGCTTAAGGTCCATAAATATCATAATTCAGTTAGTGATGTCATATGACTGGGATCATCATTCCTAGGGCAAATGTGCATACTCAGTCAGCATTGTTTCTCCTCCCAGAGCAAATTTAGTCAGTTCAGTGCATAATATATGCATTTAACCCTTTCTCTACATACTGGCACAAAATGGCTCAAATTGCAGGTAGGAAGTAATGAAGAGGAAAGAATAACATTGATTGATAGGTTCATTTAAAATCTCAGCCGTTTTGGGTTGGTACAGTACAAAAAGGTTAAATGAAGCACTATATCTATGAGAAAAAACTTACATTTATTTGAAAAGCATACTTGACTAACAAAATTTGACTCTTTATCAAAATATCCTCAAAGAGAACATGCTGCATTAGTAGGTACTATGCAGTTTATATTCTGTAAAATTTTTATAGAGATGAGATCAGTTATATCTGCTAA
This sequence comes from Ryuthela nishihirai, assembly GCA_038380435.1. Classification (NCBI taxonomy): domain Eukaryota; kingdom Metazoa; phylum Arthropoda; class Arachnida; order Araneae; family Heptathelidae; genus Ryuthela; species Ryuthela nishihirai. The sequence continues at coordinate 13,735,097 of JAWZYU010000001.1, read as the reverse complement.
TCTGCACAGGAAAATGGAACATGAAGGGAAATTGGCTAATGTTAAAAGAGCACATTTGGAATAATTTACAAATGCATGGTTGATGAATGCACATATTGGCAAAAACTAAACATTATGGTAAAAAAATGGTAAAAGTTATTTCACTACAACACATGGATGGTTGATCAAACAGAAGGAGGAATACAACATAATTCACAAAAAATGTACAGCAAGATGCTGATAAAAAATCAACAGAAAAATGGATTTTACAATTTTTCCCCTAACATTCTCAAGGAACATGTGCTGCATCAATTTTAAAATACAGATGAGATCAGTCTAGATTTTTGAGCTCTGTGTAAAAATCAAATGACGTTCAAAAATGACACTGCATCAGCAAGAAAGAAGTAAAAGGCAGGGGTGACACCTTTCAACATACAACATTGAATGGATCACAGAAAATTTCTTTGGTGGTTGGAAAAAGTACAAATCTGTGAAGCTTCAAGAGAATTAAATTACTTCAAATTCATTATAAAAGTTTCAAGAATGCTTGGATCACAAGAAAAATATCAGTGGATTTTCTTGTGAAATGGGACAAAGAACTAGGAACAAAATTGCTCTTAATCTGGACAATTATCAAAAACATCCAACATATGGCTAACATACATAAAACTTAATTTTATACCACTCAACACAACTTCAATCATCCAACCCCTAGATCAAGTGATCCATAAAGACTTTTCAAACATTTTACCAGCATGATATGAAAAGGAAAATTTTTAATGTAATTCTAAGATTTTGAAAAAATCTCTTTATCACATGCAGTTCAAATGACATCAAATACACAGAAAAATGTTCTAAATCATGCATTCTTAATCCTTCAGGGTCCAGTATAAACATAAGACATTGACAGCATCCAAAATAAGAGGCCCAAGACCCCAAGATTTCTATGTTTGTTTTTAGTACAATAAAAAATTCCATTTTTTAAAAATAGAAATTACCATTGGAAAATTTTTTTCCATACACTGAAAAGCCAAAACATTATGACCAGCACATCTTTATGCAAATTGAAGCAACTGCAGGTAAACAACAGTGCATTAGAAGGTCATGAAATGGTATAAATAACGCCTGATACCGAGTTCTGTTAATCAGTGTTATTCTTGTTCTTCCGATAGGAAAGGCAGTGCACTTAAAGGAGTTTGACAAATACCAAATTGTAATGGCCAAACAACTGGGTCAGAACATTTCTGAGACAGCAAGGCATGTGGGGTGCTCACAGTCAGCCGTGGTTAGTACCTTCAAAAAGTGATCCGAGGAGGGAAAAATCATGAACCACCAGCAAGTAATGGGCCGACCACAGCTCTTCGATGTTAGAGGTGAGTGAAGGCTATCCCATATGGTACGAGCCAACAGAAGAGATACTGCGGCACAACTTGCCCATAATTTGAATGCTGGTGGTGGGAGTAATGTCGTGGTTAGTACCTTCAAAAAGTGATCCGAGGAGGGAAAAACCATGAACCACCAGCAAATAGTGGGCCAACCACAGCTCTTCGATACTAGAAGTGAGTGAAGGCTATCCCATATGGTATGAGCCAACAGAAGAGATACTGTGTCACAACTTGCCCATAATTTGAATGCTTCAACACCAATTTGAATGTCACAACACCCAGTACATCGAACACTGCTGAAAATGGGGCTGCATAGCTTCAGGCCACTCTGAGTGACCTTGCTAACCTCAGTTCACCATCAAAAGTGTCTACAATGGACATGCGAGCATCAAAACTGGCCCTTGAATGACTGGAAGAAGGTCGTCTGGTCCGATGAATCTCATTTCCTGTTACACCATGTGGACGACAAGGTATGTGTACATCGTTTACCTGGGGAAGTGTTGGCACCAGGATGCACCATGGGATGAAAACAAGGCGATGGAGGAAGAGTAATGCTTTGGGCAATGTTCTGCTGGAAATCCCTGGGTCCAGTCATTCATATACAAGAAACTATGACATCTACCACATACCTAAACATCATTGCAGACCAGGTGCATCCTTTCATAGCAACAGTATTACCCTCTAGTAGTGCCTTCTTTCAGCAGGATAATGTGCCATGCCACACTGCCCAGATTGTTCGAGAATGGTTCGCGGAACATGGGGAAGACTTCCTGGCCTCCAAATTCCCCAGACATCAATCGAGCATCTATGGTTTGTGTTGGAACAGATATCCGATCTGCTTCGGCTCAACTGTAACTTACAAGAGTTAGAGGATCTGCTGGAAACACATGTTGGTACCAGATATTACAAGACCATTTATAAATCGTGTAACGTCCATACCTCGCTGGGTAAGAGCTGTTTTTACGGCATGTGGAGGACCAACCAACATCATATTTGGAGGTGGTCATAATGTTTTGGCTCTTCAGTGTATATCTTTTAAAAATGTGTAATTGAAGTTTGAAAAATTTAAAATTTTCTTTTTTTAATTTGATGCATATTTTATTAAACTACAATATAAATAATTTGTTAAAGCCATCTGATCGTCATTTCATACAAGTACTAAATGATATTGCAGATTTGTTTGTTGTTACTCTTTGCTGATGCAACCTTCTGATTTCAGCTCATAAGTCTGATTTGAACTATTATCAACAAAGTTTTCCTTAAAGTTTTGAAAAGCTCCTGGAAATTAACAAAACACAGCTATTTTTAAAAACGGAAGATTTTGAAACTAATTACAAAGTATGTACCCCTGTTTTTTTTCCTCTGTTTTTCTCTTTTCTCCCACAAACCTATTTTAGTATTCCTATAATTATTTTTATCATTTATCCCAACATTCTATGCATCTTTCCTGTTCTTTAAATCAAAACTATAACTAAAAAAAGTCTTCATAGCCAGAGATTCTTCAACATTGGCTGCAGTGCACATTGTCACAGGAGAGGAAGCTGGAGGTGTTTGCTCACACGTGCAAGAGTGGGGAGAGCCATTTGCTAAGTGGCTGCATAGTTGTTGACATGAATGATTTAAGTCCAAATACTTCCTCCCCATGTATTGGACATAATCTCCCTTTGTGAAGTTAGTATTTCCTTTTTTATAATTAAACCTTAGTTTTCATTTCTGTAGATCTACTTTATTTCCATAAATTATTGAACTTTTGGTCAATCAGTTATCAATTTTTCACAGTTATGTTACATCAGATGGCTGGCTTACCTAGTTGCTGTGGATATTTGATTTAACATTGCATTACATTATATGTTACAATTAAGTACACAATTAAAAAGACCTTCTTGCTCAGAAATTATTAAAAATAACTTAAAATTCTCCATCGTCAGATCACTCCTCAGATCACTTTTTGAAGGTACTAACCATGGCTGACTGTGAGCACCCCACAAGCCTTGCTGTCTCAGAAATGCTCTGACCCAGTTGTCTGGCCATTACAATTTGGTCTTTGTCAAACTCACTTAAGTCCACTGCCTTTCCTATCTGAAGATCGAGAATAACACTTATTAACAGAGCTCAGTATCAGATGTTATATATATTTTTTCTTGACCTTCACTGTCATTTACCTGCAGTTGCTTCAATTTGCATAAAGACATGCTCGGTCATAATGTTTTGGCTCTTCAGTGTATATTAAAACTACCTAAGTATTTTAAAAATGCGAATTATATTTCATTAGTACCAACCAAACCAAAAAAATTTTCTAATTATCATTTTCATTGTTTCCAAATCTAAACTTCATGATGTTCACATTCCACCACCAAAATTTCATATTTGTATCATTAATACATCTCTCCAATATTCATTTGAAAATTTGGAATTTTCAATCTTTTTCACCATTAGAGGGCACAATTATGGTGTTTGAAAGATCCCAAAAGTGTGAATCATAATTTTTTATCTATTCCTATCTAACCCTAAAAAGACTTTTCATTTCTATCTAAAAAGCTTTAAATTTTCTGTGTGTAAGAGAACGATTTCCTCAACGAAGCAGGAAATTGGTAATTTTGACAACCTTTTCCAGTACATAGTTAGTCTCAGTGAAATACCATATGTCTCCTGGTGCACAATACAGTGCAACATTCGTCAATGCATGCCATATGCATGCACAGTGAGAGCGATTCGTGCTGTTGTTAGATGCTTCTTATTACTGCAGCTTCATAAAACATTTATTTGATGATTCTGCACCGCTCTTAAAAGGTTTCAGAAGTTTGCCGATCGGCTTAAGAATGTTTTGTAAATTTTATATAATGAGTAAGTTGAAGATTGCATATCAAGTAAAGTAATATAAGTTGACAAAAAATTATAAGGTGGATTGCAGATATTTATTTAAAATTTCAAGTAAAAACTTGATTTTGTTTGCGGGCCACAAAAATTCTTGTGTGGGCCGTATGCAGCTAGTTGGACAGCGCTGGTGTATATAGTATAGGAGTAAAACCATGTGTCATAAGAAAATTACATTCTGAAGCAATTTAGCTATAAACAATAATGAGTGATAACAGCCCATCTCAAGAATAGTTGTTAAATGTAAATACAGCCAATAATCATGTGCTATGAAATTTTATAAGCCAATCATGCATTTCATTTAGGATAGAAGGCTCTACAGTTCTGCATTCCAATAGAGTGGAGAGTAAAAAACAATGTGCTCTTTAGTGTCATCAGTCCTAGTGAAGTGTCTGTTACACGTCACTATATTTTATTCCGTCATGAACCTAATTGGATTCTAAATAGATGAAATAAACTCGACTATTCAACATCTACTAATAAATCAGCACTTTGACGTTGATTCACATTCTTCTTGATTGGCAGCTGGTAGCTCAGTGGCCCAGAGCACCTGACATGTTATCAGGAGGTCATGGGTTCATATCCCACCCGGCTCAAGACAATTTTTCCTCTAAAATGTGAATCGACATCAAAGTGCGGATTTATTAGTAGATAATTGGATTCTTCTGACACATGATTTATGACATGACTTTGTGGCAAAAGGATGTTATTGAATTTAGTGGAACTAAAGGATATGCTGTGAAGGAAGTAGCCAATTTTGATGGTGTTTCAAAATGAACAGTCCAGTGAATATATAAACAGTGTGTTCATCCAATTTGACCACTAATCACAGATGTTACTGTAGCTGCAAGTCAGAGACTGCCAGCAAGTATCACGACTAGTGACTGCAAACTGATTTTAAACCAGACAGAAATATTTATAGATAGTCAATGAAGGATCTCATCAGCATACTTCAGAAAGAACATTGTGAAGGGAACTACATTCCATGGATGTTTAGAGCAGAGTACATCAAAAGAGACCTATGCTAACAGCTGCACATAAAACAGCCCAGTTGCAATGGGCTAGGAACTACAGACATTAAACTGTAGATGACTGGTAAATCATTATCTGGTCAGCAGAGTCACATTGCTGTCCATATTCCAATGATGCAAGGCAGAGAGTGCATTGCATGAGTAACAAAGCCTCCCATCCAGACTGTTCCAAGGTGTTTTTCAAGCTGGAGGTGGTTCTGTGGTGTTCTGGGGAATCTTTACCTATAACAAGGTAGACCCAATAGTTGAGGTATCAACCCATTTAAATCAGGAAGCTCTATACTGATTCTAAATGACCAAGTGTTGCCTTTTGTGCTTTATTTGATGGACGAACACAACATACACACTCTGGTGTTCCAGGATGACAACTGCAGGGTCTGACTGGCACAAGGAGAATGAGGTAACATTGGGACATTTCAACGGGCCTGCAAAGTCACAGGATGTAAATCTCGTTGAAAACCTTTGAGACTATCTGGAATAGAGGGTGAAACAACAAAACTGACATCTTTTAATCTAGCTGAACTACAAGTGCTATTGTTGGAGAAGTGAACTATAATTGATGTAAATTACATCCAACAATTGGTGGAATCCATACCTAATAGAATTGCTGAATTATTATTAAATGTTAGCAGTGGCACACATTAATAATAATTCAGTAAGTAGAATATGTAATTCATATGCAATGCTTGTGAAAGGAGATGGCACATGTTATTAGGTGAGAAATTACAGAGGTAACAAATTTTTTTGTCTTTTGAGCTTATATTGAATAACTTATAATTTAGTGCTATGAGAACGAATTCCCATCCTTCAAAATTTATCATTTCATACTACACTTAATGGACAAATTATTACATACATCCCAATAACAAATGCAAAGCAGAATTATCATGTCTAATCACATAGGATGCTGAAACTGGCATTGCCTATAAATAGAGCAGGTCTCTACTCATTGGAAATCAGTCACAGAAAAGTAAATATGGGTAAAGGCAGTGACATAAGTGAGTTTGATCATGGCCAGATAGTAGGTGTGAGGAAGGCTGGTTCAGTCACTGCAACTACTGAATTGTTGGGATTTCCACATCAGACCATCATACATGTATACCAAGACTACGTGAAATATATCAAAACTTCCAACCAGCGGGAGAAATGTGGACGTAAAAGTGCAATTGACTCTTGAGGTGAGCACAGACTGTCCTGCATCATTACAAGGAATTGTATGACTACCATGGAGCAGATAATGTCGGAATTGAATGAATCCACAAGCTTATGCATAAAGACTATCTGTTGTACCATGGAAAAAATAGGCTATGGCAGTTGATGTCTAAATAAGATAGGCTATGGCTAATTGATGTCCCTGTAAAGTGCTGAAAGATTAGACTGCAGTTTGCAAAGGCCTATCACAACTGGAGTGTGGAGGACTGGAAACATGTCATCTGGTCTGACAGATCATGGTTTCAACTCTTATCATGCTGATGGAAAGTGCGTATATGGCGTAAACCACACAAAATGATGGACCTAACTTGCCAATTGGGGTCATACAGGCAGGTGGAGACAGCGTAACAGTTTGGAGGGTGCATTTATATGGGCTTCCTTGAGGCCCCTTCATACCCATCGAGATCCCCATCACCAGCACAAGGTATGTGAACATCCTTGCTGACTATCTACACCCATTCATAATGCTTTCTTTCTGCACCATGATGCCATCTTTCAACAGGCCAATGCCACATCACATGCTTCATAAGTAGAAACCAATTGGCTCCAGGAGCATTCAAGTGAGTTTACCACACTCGAATTGCTCCCTCGATCACCGGACCTAGATACCATTGAGAATTTGTGGAACTAATTGGAAAGATCTGTTCAAGCCTGCCAATCCCCACCAGCAACTATGGATGCTCTATGACAGGTGATCCACACTTCATGGGTGGCAATACCACCTCTGTGTTCTCAACAACTCAATGAGTCATTGCCAAGATGTCTGGCTGCTGTTGTGAGGGCAAAAGGCAGAGCAAGGTAGGAATATATAATAATTTGCCCATTCAGTGTATAAACACTTCTTAACTTACCACTCGTATTTGAAACATATTAAAAATAGTATATTTTATACTATACTATATTAAAATTGAATAATTAATTAATCTTAATTGACATAAAAGAAACAGTTTTATCAGTGTAGTCTTTGGTGTGGTCATAAGGCTGCACTGCCCAACAAGTGCTTAGTTCTATACATGACTTTGGTGGGTGAACTTTTGGTGGGTGCCTTCTATAATGATGGCCTAAATTGAAGATCTCTTTCCTCTGCTGGAGAAAAGTACATTGTTGTTTGAAGAAGACATGAAGTGTGGGCTAGTTGCCCTTCTACTTCTCACTGACACTCTAGGAATTAAGGTTCATAAAAGTTCTCTTGACACCACTGCTTCACTCAAGATTTGGATATGTTCTGAGAGGATTTCCAATCCAGTAATATTTGGTTTAAAACCTGAGAAGTATTATTCACCAGTGACAAAATCTTTCTTTTTTCAAATCCTTTTTTCTCGCAATATTTCAATATACTAGGACAAAAACTAGGCATAAATACTGTTTAAAAAATTACCCTATGGTAATCCAGATCTTTTGGTTGTACCTATAGATGACAGGAAGATTCTTTTTTTAAATAAATCTTTAGAAAAATCCCCTTTTTTTAAGTTCATATTTTTTTTAACAGTAAAGCAGCAAGGGTTTTAATTTTTAATCACCTGATGCATTGGAGCATAATAGTAGTTTTAATCTGTCCTTTGAGTTTTAAATCTTGGAAGTTTGCCTTTTATTTTTATCTCGTTTTCTTTGAAAACAAGATAATAATTTTTGCTTTGTCTATCTGTCTGTCTGTAGATATCGAACTTTTTTGTTTACAGAGATAAATTAAAAATTCTTTTTGTGTTGGATAGGTATTGATGAGATATTACGATATGCACTTTCCAAATCTCTCTACAGTTATAATTACACCCTCTAGTGGTGGAAAAAGTTGAAAATTCCAAAATTCTAAACGAATATTGCAAACTATGTATTTATGCTGGAAATTTGAAATTTTGGTGATGGAATGTGAAGGCCATGAAGTTTCCATTACCAACAATGAGTTTGAATTGACCCCTTAGACCCAGAGGGGATGTTAAAAGACACCTTTATAGCTTTAGCAGATAATTGTGAACTGCATGTTGTAATAATGAACTGCATGCTGAGTATGGCGATCTACTTTTACATAGTAATATTCGCTGATTAAGTGCCAGAAAATGACTCAAGAGATTTTTACACTTCGAAAAGAAATTCATCTTTTTCTCACAAAAGTGGGTAGGCACCGATGAAGATTTAATAGCAAGTTTCGTTGATGAAAATTTTCTATGTTCACTTGCTTTCCTAACAGATATTACAGATTATTTAAATGTCTTGAATAAATCCATACAAAGAAAAGATCGAAATGTATGCTGTCTTTATAATCATGTTACTGGATTTAGAAACAAACTACAATTGTTGAAGTCAAATTTGCAGGAAAACAATTTAATTCATTTTGAAACCGGTAAAGAGTTCTACAAAGAAATGAAGCAACTTAGTAAAACAGTTAATTTTGAAATATTTGTTCCTAAATTAGATATCCTAATTGAAGATTTTAATAGAAGATTTTCTCAATTTGATGACCTTAAGTAAAGTTTAAATTTATTCAGTAATCCATTAAATACTGATATTAGCACTGTAGATCCTAAATATCAAATGGAATTATGTGACCTTCAGGTCGACCCAATTATTGCATCTAATAGAGAAACTGGAATAGAATTGTTCAAACTTTTGCCTGAAGAAAAATATCCAAAAATGGAAAAGTTTGGACTCCAAATAATTTCTATGTTCGGAAGTACATATATCTGCAAGCGTGCATTTTCTGACATGAAATATATAAAATCAAGATACAGAAATAGCTTGAAAGACTCCACACTTGAACATATACTTCGGCTCGCAACAACAAATATCGATATGGATGTAAAAGAAATTATTGCCCAACAACTACGGCCACAATGATCCCATTAAATTTATTAAATATTTGATAAGGTTTAGAAATTTTATATTGGTTTTTCATATAAATAAAATAATTTTTTGAGTTTACATGAACTGACTTTTCAATTACCTATCCTATCATATTATTTTTTTTGGCCTGCGAAACATTGGCAAAAGAAAAAATGGCTCGCGGTCTTAGAAAAGTTGGACAGCACTGCTACATACAAAAACCCTTTTCTTATCAAAGATCACTTCCCACCTGAGGATGCTTCCAAAGGGTGTGAAATGCACATGGATTGTTCATCACATTGTGCATCATGGACCGCAATGTTTTTTAAGAACTCTATGCTACCAAAGTATTATTGGTTATTTCCTTCATTAAACCTTGATAAAATAAATTATCAGCAAGTCAATATCAATAAATTATCAGCTGGCAAGTGACAACTGAATCGTAACTTGCCAGCAAGAATGTCGAAGAAAAAACTTATCATTTGCTAGCATCCCAAAAGCTCCTCTTACCCATCCTCTGCGGTATGGTACATAAATTCTCCTTAACAACTTTTGATGCTTGATAGCATAGAACATTTGTTGAAGTGCTTAAAAACATTTAACATTGTCATAGAAAATTAAAGATTTCAATTTAATTTTAATTACTGCACTCTGAACCTCTACTGGCCTGAAAATGGTAGCTAGGTATAAACTACAATGAGGTTGGGTTGTTTTACCTCTGAGCGGCACTTTTTTGCACACCATGGGCTAAATGGCCAGGTCACAAGGACCCCAAAGGCTCAGAGAAGGTTGGGGGAGGGGACCCACTGGAACAGCTGTTGGGAGACAGATGGTAGCCTCCCGTCAAGGCCATCCAGCGTGTTCTTTAACGTGCACAGGGTATGGCTCTCCCACACACGGGGCCACGGCTTAACGTCCCATCCGATGGACAGTGGCCTTTCCAAGCCCATCGGTGTCCCCTACTGACTATGGGCAGGGCGAGGAATTTTGCGGAGATAAATCTCAATGCTGACCCATCTGGGACTCGAACCTGGGAACTACAGATTACGAGCCTGGCACACTACCAACTGAGCCACCCCCGCCCCTAAACTGAAATGTGAGCTGTGTACCAATCCCCAGTGATGATGCATAGAACCAGCCAGGCCTAGCACCTAATGTCTGACCCCTCCTTCTCATGGTGCAGGTCGTTAGTACCTTTCAAAGATATATTCTCTTTTGGAGGGGAATTGAAGGAGAGGGCTGTCAGATCAGTGTGGCCTACTGAACTGATTATCTATGACCACTTTTCTCATTCTTTCTGCCCTGCTGCAGAGTGTTCAACTTAACATGGTTCTGGTGCTGACAATTTTTACCCACTAGACTGGACTGATTTATGGCTTTGAGCTTGATTTGGATACTGGACTTGCTGCACTGGTGGGCTTCTGTGAGGGAAAATCTGGTGCTCTGTTTTCTGTTTGCTTCTGGGTTGCCAGCCCTAAGTGAACAGAGGCATGGTATACCTTATATCAACTGGTGGATAATCCCAATCAGAATTATTGCAGGTACCTGAACCTTACTTAGCTGGTTGGGCATCGTCAAGCCTAAACTGGAGTAATGTGTCTCAGGCAGACCATATGGCTCTTGAAAAGGTCCACTTGAAAAGTTGGTGTTTGAAGTTCCTACTAGCATGGGTGGCTTCAGCCTGTAGCAGTGGAAGAACAGATCTTTCCCCATGCCTGCAAATCAGGGGGCTGTTTGATATTGTTGGCCGTACCTCTCTAAATAAACCTAGTTTCTTTAAAAATCCTACTAATAATTTTCTCTCTGCAGTAAGGATATTACATAGAGATTATTTTCTTGATATCCTCACACAGGAATTCCAGCATTATAGCCTAGATATTCTAGGCTTGAAAGAGACCAGATGGAAAAGTAAAGGTAAGATACTTAAAAATAACTTTAAATTTCTCTTTTTAGGGAGGGAAGATGGAAAGCATCTCCAAGGTGTAGGTTTGCTTCTCAGCAGACACGCCAGTGATGGTCTCCTAGGATATAACTGTCTAGGATATGATTTCTTAAAGCAAAATTTAAAACAAAAATTAGACCTGAATGTCATCTGTTATGTCCCCACAGAGGACTCTGATGAGAACAAGAAGAATAAATTTTGCAGACAGCTTCAGCAGATTTTAAATTCTGTGAAGAAATGAGATATTTCTCTTGTGCTAGGTGACTTCAATGCTAAAGTTGGTACTGACTCTGATGTTTGGGCAGAAGTTTTAGGTCCCTTTGGCATTGGTAATTCCAATGGCATTTGGTAACATCTCCTACATGACACACTTAATGGTTTTTGAATAATGAACACATACTACAAACACCAGGGCATTTATAAATACACATGAGTTTCACCTGATGGGTTGCACAGGAATATGATAGATTATATTTTAATTAACAGCAAGTGGGCTAGTCCAGTTAAGAATGCCAGATTATACAGGGGAGCTGAAATTGGGTCTGGCCATTACCTGGTCAAAAGTAACTGGTCTGGAACTGGTCTTGCAACTGAAGCTTAAGAAATGTTGTGCGAAGTTTAAGAGAATTACTTTTAACAGTGAAACTTTAAAAAATACAGATACAGTATACAGATATAGTCAAAGAATACTATGATACAGATATAGATATAACCAAAGCATACCATGATATGCTAATTAGTCATAATGACAATTGTGGTTTGCTTACTGCTGAAGTTCAGAAATGGAATACGTTTAAACAGGCATTTTTTTGACCAACTATACTCTTTTGGTTAAAAAGGAAAAAAATAAATAAATAAATACCCCCCTCAAGCAGCAGCTTTCCACAAAGGTCTGAAAAGAGCCTGTCAGTTTATATGCCATAGTAGAAGGTCTGTGAGGTTGGCAGGACCTCAGCAGAAAAACAACACGAACATCCATGCTTACCCAGGACTCGAACCCAGGTCCCTTAGATCAATAGCCAAGTGCGCTAACCACTCAGCCATGGGACAGGACTAAAAAGGGACAGAGGGGAAAAAAATTACAGAAAATTACTAAAAAAAATTACTAAAAAGGGACAGAGGAAGCAAAATTATTTCAGTGATAAAGCTATGGAACTTACTTCTGAAAGGAGGAAGTGCAGGAATAATATGAATCAAGACCCTACTAGTCCTAGCAGACAGCATTAAAATGAGCTTAATAAATGTGTAAAGGATCAGTAATAGCTGATAAGAATCTTTGGCTTGATAGCTTAGGTGACAAAGCAGAGGAAGCAGTTAGACAGCACAACAGCAGGCGGTTGTACCAGATAGTGTTTTGTGTGGGAAAAAATGGACAAGTACACAGGGATTGTGAGATAAACATGGAAAAATAATTGAAGGTGAGGATCTTGTGATGAATAGGTGGGCTGAGCATTTCAGAATGTTCTAAACAATGTGATTATTTCTGCTCCCATTGTTTGTAATGAGGACAGATGCATTACTGCCTTTAATGTTGGTCCTATATCACATTCTGAAGTTGATTTGGCTATCTCCAAATTAAAACTGCATAAATACCTAGGGTGGATGAAATCACCACTGAAATGCTTAGAGACGGTAACACTTGTGTTGTCACACAGCTGACTGAAATTTTGAATATTTTTAATGATAAAGATGTTGTTTCTAAAGATTTTATTAGAGCTATTATTATCCTTATTTTTAAAAAAGGTGATCATAGTTCTTATGATAATTATAGGGGAATTAGTTTACTTTCTGTTCCAGGTAAAGTTCTTTGCATGATTATACTTAATAGAATTAAGAATTTGGTTGATGAACAACTGTGTGATGAACAGTATGGATTCAGAAGTGGTAGGTGATGTGTAGATCAGATATTTTCACTTAGGCAGATTCTTGAGAAATGATTAGAGTTTCAGAAACCTTTGGTTGCTAGCTTTGTTGATTTCAAAAAGGCTTTCGACTCTGTTGATCGTCATAATTTGTGGTTGATTGTGAGATCATATGGTATACCAGACAAGTTAGTTAACATAATGAAAGTTCTCTATAATAACATAAATTACAGTGAAAATAATAAAATATTTTCACTGAGGCAGTTTCTTGAGAAATGTTTAGAGTTTCAGAAACCTGTGGTTGCAAGATTCATAGATTTCAAAAAGACTTTTGACTCTGTTGATCGACATAATTTGGGGTTGATTGTTAGATCATATGGAATAACTGATAAGTTAGTTAGTGTAATGAGAGCTCTCTATAATAACACTAAGTCATGTGTGAGAGTTGGTACATCTTGCAGCGATTGGTTTAGCATTGCTAGTGGAGTTAGACAAGGGTGCATTTTGTCCCCATTTCTCTTTAGTTATTGATTATGTAATGCGAAATTCTTTGCAAGGGAAAGATTTTGGCCTCAAATGATCAACTTAATGGTCAATTTCAAACTTTCTGATTTAGATTATGCAGATGATTTGGCCCTGTTGGCTAATGATGTTCATGAGATGAACATCATTAGCCAACAGGGGCAAATTGCCAACATAGGGCAAGAACAGCCCTAATGATTCATTCATTAGGGCTGTTGATGAGACTGGTAATGGAGTAGGTTTGATGACAAACAGAGAAAAAACTAAAGTGATGAAAATTGGTCAGGCAGTTGGTGCTTCAATTGCTTTGAATGGCTGCACTCTTGAGCAAGTGAGAGCACTCATGAGATAAATAGAAGAATAGGGATTGCCATTGGGACTTTTAAGAATCTACGGAGAGTGTGGGAAAATAAGCATGTACAACTAAAGACTAAAATTAGACTGTTTAATACTTTGGTTCTTTCTAAGGTTAGTATGGTAGTGAAACACCAATCATTTGTAAGCAGAATAACAGTAAATTTGATGCCTTTGATTCTAGATCCTTACACAGTATCTTAGCCATTAGGTGGTTTGACTTTGTAAGACAAATAATTGTAAGACACAGCTATTTAGGTATTATTTAATATTCACAATAAATGCTGTTACATACTTATCAAAAATTTTTCAGAATCTGCAGGACTGAGGAGTGCCAACTGAGAATAAGGTGGAATAAACTTGCAGAAATGCCCTAGGCAACTTTCCATCGCAAATCACACCTATCTCTTGACTTCACCTTACTTATCTTCAGACCTTATAGTTATCCTTTGTTATAAACCTATAACAAGGAAACCTAAAGTAGATAATATTTTAAAGGTATTTACCATTAATATGATGGCTGGTACAATGGCAATGGAGTTCATTTCAAACTGGCTTTTTCTTCCAGTTGAATAGCATTCTTTTATAGAAGCTGATGACAGGTCCTTTGAATACCAGTCCTTCATTGAAGCACACATTTGATGTTTTGTAGAATACAGACAACTTGCACACAAGATGGTTGATGTTTCCTCATTGCCTTGCAGTTAAGATATTGTAGTAGGAACAAAATGGATGTCATTTAGCCAATGCTCTTCTTCTACGGCTTGTTTTTTAATTGATATTATTCAATTTCAAAATATCTTGAAAGGCAATTGTCCTTTTGTGCTTCAGTTGCCAAAGATGATTAAGTCAATGCTCATCCTCAAAATTTAAGGTTAAAATCCTTAAAAGGTTTTATTAAAACTCATCCTACACACCTCATTTTAACTGTTAAAAACATTTAAACTAAAACTGTGTGGGCTCCATGATGTCAACTGGAGCAACACATTTCGCCATGTGTCCATCTTATGGCTTCCTCAGGCTCATCTCTTTAACAGCTAGTTCCCTCACTATATACCCATCTCGCTCCTTATGTCATCGGTCATGTGTGCTTGCGTATTTGTGCGTGCATATTGTTGATGTAACAGGAGATTCCATGATGCAGGAAGGAGTGGAATCTCAGTGTTACATACTTTGTTTAAATTTTTATGTATTAGCATTTTTTCAGCATACAGAAGTTGAAATTTGGTTTTTGGGGCAATTCTGGGCGTGAATTCTAATTTATCTATTTCCAAACTATTGTTTAATATAGTTTGTGCTAATTCTGTGTTTGGATTGCCTTTTAATATATCATTTTGGTGTTCTTGCATTCTTGTGCTGTATTGTCTATATGTTTTCCTATATATATATGTATCCTTTCCGTTTAATTTTCTTGAAGGATCAGGGATAGTTATTTCATATACTCTGCCTGCAGGTACATTTTTATCTCTATCGTTTAATGTTAGATTTTTAATTGTATGGGTTATTGTAGTAGGTAGATTAATGTCATATTTTTTAAAAATATTTTCCATTGTTTTTGTTAGGTTTTTGGTGTAGGGAAAACTGCATGCATATTTTTTTTTAATGTTTTCTTGGTTTGGCATTGGTTGGGAAGATTTTAATACTTTAAATTTTGCATTTTTTCCCCATCTATTTAAGATTTGTTGAGAGTATCCAGCTTCTCTTGCCTTTGTTTTTATATAATTTAGTTTGTTTTGCAATATTATGCTGCCTGAACAATATCTATGTGCACAAATAAATTGTGGAAAAATACTTTTTTTTTTATATTTAGCCAGGTGTGCTGAGTTAGCCAGTATATGGTTAGGTATATGAGAGTTTTTCTATGTATTGCTGTTTCACAGTAATTATTTTTCTGGGTAATTATAATATCTAAAAATGGTAGTTTTCTATTTAATTTTTTCAGATTCATGTGTAATTTTTGGTAATACATTATTAAATATATCAATGAATTCTTTCGATTGTTCTTAAAAGCTGAGTGTCTACAGGTTGCCGGACACATGGCATCAGAGTACTTTAGTGTGCACGAGGCCATGGATCTGGCTACCTCCTCCAATTTCTTCAATGTTAATAATCAGACATGGCTCCAGACTGAGGGTGTCCCGATGGGTTCCCTCTGTCTCAACTCATGGCAGATGTCGTTATGCAACACGTTTAGGAGGTTGCCTTAAAGAAAGCTAATTGCAAGCCATCTCTATATTTGCATTATGTAGATGATAATTTAATCTGGGCCTGTAAATGGTAGCTAGGCGTAAACTGGAAGGAGAGCTGTGTACCAATCCCTAGTGATAACGCACAGAACCGGACAGGTCTAGCACCTAATGTCCGACCCCGCCTTCTCGTGGCGCAGGCCATTAGTACCTTTCAAAAGAGATATTCTCTTTTGGAAACGAACGGAAGGGGAGGGCTGCCAGTTCAGTATGGCCTACTGATCTTGTCATCTATGGCCACTTTTTCTTTTTTTTTCAAACCTGCTGAGGAGTGGTCAACTTCACAGGGTCCTGGTGCTGACCATTTATACCTACTAGACTGGACTTGTTTATGGATTTGAGCTTGATTATGGATCCTGGACTTGCTGCACTGGTGGGACTTTGTTGAGGGAGAATCTGCTGCTGTATTTTCTGTTTGCTTCTGGGTTGCCAGCCCTAAGTGAACAGAGGCATGGGATACCTTATATCAGCTGGTGGATAATCCTAATCAGTGGCCATCGCAGGTACCTGAACCTTAATTAGCTAGTTGGGCATTGTCAAGCCTAAACTGGAGTAATGTGTCTCAGGCAGGCCATATGGCTCTTGAAAAAGTCCACTTGAAAAGGTGGTGCCTGAAGTTCCTACCAGCATCGGTGACTTCAGCCTTTAGTGGAGGAGGAACAGGTCTTTGCCCCATGCCTGCGATCAGGGGGCTGTTTGATATTGTTGGACCCACCAATCTCAATAAACCTAATTTCTTTAAAAATCCTACTAATCATTTTCTCTCTGCAGGAACGTGGAATGTGAGGACATTACATAGAGATTATTCTCTTGATGTTCTCATGCAGGAATTCCAGTGATATAACCTAGATATTCTAGGCTTGCAAGAGACCAGATGGACAGGTAAAGGTGAGATACTTAAAAATAACTTTAAATTTCTCTTTACAGGGAGAGTGGATGGAAAGTATCACCAAGGTGTGGGTCTGCTGCTCAGCAGACATGCTAGTGATGCTCTTTTAGGATATGAGTGCATTAATGAAAGGTTTCTTACAGCAAAATTTCAGACAAGCATTAAAGACTTGAATGTTATCTGCTGTTATGCCCCCACTGAGGATGCCGATGAGGATGAGAAGGATAGGTTTTACGGACAACTACAGGATATTTTGAATTCTGTCAAGAAAGGAGATATTACCCTTGTTCTAGGTGACTTCAATGCCAAAGTTGGTACTGACTCTGACCTTTGGGGAGGGGTGATAGGCCCTATTGGTAGCTGCAATGGCAATGGGCAACGTCTCCTACAGGTAAGTAAACTCAATGGTTTCAGAATAACTAACACATATTACAAACACCGCGACATACATAAATATACTTGGGTTTCACCTGATGGACTGCATAGGAATACGATTGATTATATATTAATTAACAGCAAATGGGCTAGTTCTGTTAGAAATACCAGGGCATATAGGAGAGCTGAAATTGGATCTGACCATTACGTTGTTAAAAGTGTCTTGCAACTTAAACTTAAAAAGTGTTGTGCTAGGGTTAAAAATTTTACTTTTAATACTGAATCTCTGAAAGACTCAGTTATAGCCAAAGCTTACCATGATAGGTTACTTAGTCATTATGACAGTCATGGTTTGCTTAATACTGAAGTTGAGGAAGAATGGGGCCGTTTTAAACAGGCTTTTTTGGAAACTAACAGCACTCTTTTAGGAAAAAAGAAGCAGAGGAGGCAAAATTATTTAAGTGATAAGGCACTTGAGCTGATTTCTGAAAGAAGGAACTGCAGGAATGTCCTTAATCAGTACCCTACTAATCCTAATGGAAAAGATTACAGAGAGCTTAATAAACGTGTAAAGGATCAGTTAGCTACTGATAAGAATCTTTGGCTTGATAGCTTGGCTGACAAAGCTGAGGAAGCAGTTAGGCAGCACAACAGCAGAGAGCTGTACCAGATAGTTAATGTTTTGTGTAGTAGAATACAGACAGGTATACAGGGATTGAAGCATAAACAAGGTAAGGTTATAGAAGGTGAGGATTCTCTCATAGCTAGGTGGGCTGAGCATTTCAGTGATGTTCTAAACAATGTGGTTAATTCTACTCCCATTGTTTGCAATGATGATAGATGCATTGGGGGCTTTCATGTTGGCTCTATAACACAATCTGAAGTTATTTTGGCTATTTCTAAACTTAAACTTCATAAACCCCAAGGGTAGATGAAATTACTACAGACATGCTTAGAGCTGGGAATATTTCGGTTACCACTTGGATGACTGAAATTTTGAATAACTTTTATGATAAAGGCATGGTTCCTAAAGATTTTACCAGAGCTATTATTATCCCTATTTTCAAAAAAGGTGACCACAGTTCTTGTGATAACTATATGGGTATCAGCCTACTCTCTGTTCCAGGGAAAGTTCTTTGCATGATTGTGCTTAATAGAATTAAGAATCTGGTTGACCGGCAATTGCGTGATGAGCAATGTGGATTCAGAAGTGGTAGGGGATGTGTGGATCAGATATTTTCACTTAGGCAGATTCTTGAGAAATGTTTATAGTTTCAGAAACCTTTGGTTGCTAGCTTTGTTTATTTCAAAAAGGCTTTCGACTCTATTGATATTCATTATTTGTGGTTGATTGTGAAATCATATGGTATACCTGAGAAGTTGTTAGCATAATGAAAGCTCTCTATAATAACACTGAGTCATGTGTGAGAGTTGGTAAGTCTTGTAGCAATTGGTTTAGCATTACTTCTGGTGTTCGACAAGGGTGCATTTTGTCTCCCTTTCTCTTTAGCTTGGTTATTGATTACGTTATGCGAAATTCACTTCAAGGGAAAGATTTTGGCCTTAAATGGACTGCAGATACGAAAATTTCTGATTTAGATTATGCTGATGATTTAGCCCTTTTCGCAGATGATGTTGATGAGATGAACTCTTTCATTCGAGCTGTTGATGAGACTGGTAGTAGAGTAGGTTTGGTTATAAACAGAGAGAACACTAAAGTGATGAAAATTGGTCAGGCAGGCTGTGATTCAGTTAATCTGAATGGTTGCAGTCTTGAGCAAGTGTCACAGTTTAATTATCTTGGGAGCTATATAACAGATAATGGTGATGTGCGGCATGAGATTAACAGAAGAATAGGGATTGCTGCCGGGACTTTTAAGAATCTATGGAGAGTGTGGAGAAATAGGCGTATACACCTAAAGACTAAAATTAGGCTGTATAATAGTTTGGTTCTTTCTAGGGTTAGTTATGGTAGTGAAACTTGGACGCTGTGTAAACAAGGTAACAGGAAACTAGATGCTTTTGATTCCAGATGCTTACGCAGTATCTTGGGCATTAGGTGGTTCAACTTTGTAACTAATGATGAGGTTAGGCAAAGGAGTCAGCAACCTCCTTTAAGCAGCATATTGTGCAGAGAGAGACTCCACTGGTTTGGCCATGTTGCCTGTTTGGATAATTA
The DNA here is from genome assembly GCA_038380435.1 of Ryuthela nishihirai. Classification (NCBI taxonomy): domain Eukaryota; kingdom Metazoa; phylum Arthropoda; class Arachnida; order Araneae; family Heptathelidae; genus Ryuthela; species Ryuthela nishihirai. The sequence goes on along the minus strand of JAWZYU010000001.1, from coordinate 13,715,430 downwards.
TAGATTGGTGAATACGGTTATGAACAGTGTGCCTAGAGGCCTCAGAAGGAGGGGGAGACCTAGGATGCGGTGGGCAGACAATGCCAAACAGGACCTTGTTAGAATTGGTGTGCAGTGGCAGGATGCAGCAAATGTAGGTCAGGACAGATATACTTGGAGAATTAAACTGTGCGGTCTGGTTGGACCTCTGTAGCCCATGGCTGCTTGAGGATGATGATGATGATTTTAATCTTTTGCTCATATTCAACAGAACAATTAAAAGACTTAATTGATAAAATTAATAATATATTACCAACAATAAAATTTACACACGAATCTGAAAAAAAAATAGAAAAGTACCATTTTTAGATATTATAATTACCCAGAAAAGTAATTACTGTGAAACAACAGCAAAGAGAAAAACTACTCATATTCCTAACTATATACAGGCTAACTCAGCACACCTGGCTAATATAAAAAAGCAAGTATTTTTCCACAATTTATTTGTGCAAAAAGATATTGTTCAGGCAGCATAATATTGCAAAATAAACTAAATTATAAAAAACGAATGCAAGAGAAGCTGGACACTCTCAACAAATCTTAAACAGATGGGAAAAAAATGCAAAATTTAAAGCATTAAAATCATCCCAACCTATGCCAAACCAAGAAAATATTTAAAAAATATGCATGCAGTTTTCCCTACACCAAAAACCTAACAAAAACAATGGAAAATATTCTTAAAAAATATGACATTAATCTACCTACTACAATAACCCATACAATTAAAAATCTAACAATAAACGATAGAGATAAAAATGTACCTGCAGGCAGGGTATATGAGACTACTATCCCTGATCCTTCAAGAAAATTAAATGGAAAGGATACATATATATATATAGGAAAAACATATAGACAATACAGCACAAGAATGCAAGAACACCAAAATGATATATTAAAAGGCAATCCAAACAAAGCATTAGCACAAACTATATTAAACAATAATTTGGAAATAGATAAATTAGAATTCACGCCCAGAATTGCCCCAAAAACCAAATTTCAACTTCTGTATGCTGAAAAAATGCTAATACATAAAAATTTAAACAAAGTATGTAACACTGAGATTCCACTCCTTCCTGCATCATGGAATCTCCTGTTACATCAACAATATGCACGCACAAATACGCAAGCACACATGACCGACGACATAAGGAGCGAGATGGGTATATAGTGAGGGAACTAGCTGTTAAAGAGATGAGCCTGAGGAAGCCATAAGACGGACACATGGCGAAACGTGTTGCTCCAGTTGACATCATGGAGCCCACACAGTTTTAGTTTAAATGTTTTTAACAGTTAAAATGAGGTGTGCAGGATGAGTTTTAATAAAACCTTTTAAGGATTTTAACCTTAAATTTTGAGGATGAGCATTGACTTAATCATCTTTGGCAACTGAAGCACAAAAGGACAATTGCCTTTCAAGATATTTTGAAATTGAATAATATCAATTAAAATCAAGCCGTAGAAGAAGAGCATTGGCTAAATGACATCCATTTTGTTCCTACTACAATATCTTAACTGCAAGGCAATGAGGAAACATCAACCATCTTGTGTGCAAGTTGTCTGTATTCTACGAAACATCAAATGTGTGCTTCAATGAAGGACTGGTATTCAAAGGACCTGTCATTAGCTTCTATAAAAGAATGCTATTCAACTGGAAGAAAAAGCCAGTTTGAAATGAACTCCAGTGCCATTGTACCAGTCATCATATTAATGGTAAATACCTTTAAAATATTATCTACTTTTAGGTTTCCTTTGAGGTTTATAACAAAGGATAACTATAAGGGCTAAAGATAAATAAGGTAAAGTGAAGAGATAGGTGTGATTTGCAATGGAAAGTTGCCTAAGGCATTTCTGCAAGTTTACTCCACCTTATTCTCAGTTGGCAGTCCTCAATCCTGAAGATTTTAAAATTTTTGTTAAGTTACATAACAGCATTTATCGTGAATATTAAATAAGACTTTGTAAGTAATGATGAGGTTAGAAAAAGGAGTCAGCAACCTCCTTTGAGCAGTATTTTGTGCAAAGAGAGACTGGATTGGTTTGGCCATGTTGCTTGTATGCATAGCTATATATTGACTTTGGGTTGTTTTACCTCTGAGCGGCACTTTTTTGCACACCATGGGCTAAATGCGCAGGTCACAAGGCCCCCGAAGGCTCAGAGAAGGTTGGGAGAGAGGACCCACTGGAACAGCTGTTGGGAGACAGATGGTAGCCTCCCATCAAGGCCATCCAGCATGTTCTTCAATGTACACAGGGTATGGCTCTCCCGTGCACGGGGCCAAGGTTTAACATCTCGTCTGATGGACAGCAGCCTTTCCAAGTCCATCAGTATCCCCTACTTACTGTGGGCAGGGTGGGGAATTTTGCAGAGATAAATCTCAACACTGATCCAGGTGGGACTTGAACCTGGGAACTACAGATTACGAGCCTGGTGAGCTACCAACTGAGCCACCCCCGCCCCAGCTATAGATTGGCAAATAGGATTCTGATCAGAATGCCTAAATGCTTCAGGAAAGGGGGGAGACCTAGGATGCATTGGGCAGACAATGTCAAACAGGACCTTGCTAGAATTGTCCTACAGTGGCCAAATGCAGTAGCTGTAGCTCAGGGCAAGACAGCTGTGGAGAACAAAATTATTCAGGGAGGTAGGGAGGGTGGGTGGATGAACCTCTATTGTAATTTTTATGTAGCTCAAGGCAGACAGACAGCTGTGGAGGACAAAATTATTTGGGGAGGGAGGGAGGATGGATGGATGGACAGATGAACCTCTACTGTAATTTTTATGTTGAATTATTATTACAAAAGTATTTATACATATATGCACATCTTTAAAATTACTTATATCTCAAATAAAAATAATAGAACAAAGGAAAAAATACCAAAAACCATTACATATGCAATAATAAAATGAAAATTTTATCTAAAAATATTAATGAGACTTGATATTTGTCAATATTTTTTTGCCAATGTGTTAAATGCAAATGTTTGTATCTAATTTGTGATTGAAATTTCCTTTTGATAAAATTTATTTTAAAATATATTTGTTCACAAATATAGGTGCTAGCGAACATAGTTATCATTCCAGCCAAAATCACTTGAGAAGAGCAAATGTAGAATTTGAAAATCCTGCATTAAATTGCACTAGCTCCACAGATTTAATGACTCTTTCAACATGTTCATTTGTAAATCAGTCAGTTCCATTTCTATATGAATAGGAACATTTTCAATATCATTGGTAAATGGATTTTGATAGAATCAAATTTCTTTTGAATGTCTATGGAAATCTGAAAATCGTGTCAAAAACTCATTATAAAGAAAATAAACTGAGTAATTCTCCCCTGATGTCAAAAGACACAGCACTCTCATGTCTTTAGTGTCCTATCTTTACATAGCACTATGTGGTAGTGGGCATATTGAGTTCTATCATGCAGATGTACCATGCATAGGAGAAAAGTCGGTGAATCCACTCAGAACAAAGGCAGCCACATGCACCAACAAATTCATGAGGCAATCATCAATTCAAAATATCACCATTACTTCCTGTCCAAACCATTATTAGACTCTTAGAAAATAAATTTATTTTACATTATTACTTAAAATTTTACATTAGTAAGCCAAAATGATCCACAGGCAATGTTCCTTTTAAGCTGTGTGCACAGCTGCTAAGACATGACTGTGCACTTCTGCTATTCTCTGTATATGACAGCTTGCAAATGAAACCCTGCAAATGGTGAAAATGACAGCCCCAGGAACGAAATTTTTTTCTGCAGACTCTTTCCAAAAATTAGAGAGAACGCTGTCTACAGGCCACTTGAAAAGGATATGTGGGCCAAATGTTACCAACCCCTGCTTTACATCTGTGTAACATATAACAAGTTACTGACTGGAGGAAACAATTTTCATCATCCTTTATCAATGTACAATGATTATTTTAGTGTAATAAATTAAATCATCTTCCACATTTTATCAATTTTTTTATCCAAATATAAAAGATTTCAGAACACTATTTAAATTTCATGTAGCTTTATAAACAAAGAAAATGCTTCTTCTCTCTATTCACCAAAGTCCCGGAGTGCAATTCTTACAGGTCAATCAGGGGAAAAAACAAAACTGCATTTTGTATAATTTATTAACACATTAGCTAAAAATATTAACAATTATCTATTACTTCAACTATTAACTTTTATAAAACATTCAGGCAAAGAATGCAACTTACCAATGCTTTCTTCTATATTCTGTTCATTCTTTGCCAAATTTGAAAGAGCATGTACAATTTCTGCAACGGACAATATGGCACCATGCCTTGAATTCAAATCCATTCCAGTTGTTTGAGATAACAGTTGAGGAAGAGCTTTATTAGACATGAATTGGGGATCACTTGCAGTTAAATTATGAAGAGCTTTTGCTGCTAACTCACGGATTGCACAATCCCAGTGATTGATTTTGTATTCTAAAAGATGATTTATAACAGCTGCTGTATACTCAGAAAATTGTCCAATATATACACTACAGAAGGAAAAAAAACTCAGCATGACAAATATTAATAAGTCCAATAGTTTACTATAACTTTGAATAATTTTCAACTACTAAATAAACTATTAGCAATGTTCTGTGAATATTTAAAACTAAACAAAACTATTGCAATAAAGTGAACTGATTAAATTTTCAAAAATCGTGAGAATAGATGGTAATTGTGACAGATATTAGGGATACAAGGGTCTCAGAGACACAGATAATGGGATATGAACCTGAAAATAAAGTTGAAAACCACTGATCTAACTCCAACTGCAATGCTAAGCCAATCATTAGACTTGACCTATTTTATCATTTTACATTGTTATTAAAAAATTCATTCATTACCAATAATGCTAGTAAGATGATTTTACATTAGAAAGCCAAAATGATCCACAGGCAATACTAATGTGTTTCAAGATCAAAATATCAAGGAGTAGAAGAATTTTTTTCTAGATTCTGATTAATTTCTTTTTACCAGAAAAATTTGGCAAAAAAATATGCTTTCTGTGACAGCAAAACAGCATGTGCTTGGAATACTATTGTGTACACTGGAAGATGTACTGTTCATCTGCAATCCAGCAGTGTTGCACATGGCAGTTAGAAGGACAAAATGATTCACAGGCAATGATAAGGTGTTTCAAGATCAGGAATATCAAGGAGTTGGCTTTGACATTCGTCAGTTGGTCAGTTTGTGAATTTGGCAAAACATTGTTCCACATCTTTTGAATGCAATGGGACACTCTCAGTGATTTATATCCCAAATGAAAGTTTGTGCTGTGGGAAGTCTCATAGGCTATAAAAAATTGACCCCATTGTGATGGTCCATCCATTCACTTTCACTTTTCCTTAACCAATTTTACTTTATTTACATTATATTTATCATTTTGGAAATTTATTTCATTTGGACTAATCACAACTCTTTCTTCTGAGCCATAGAAGGAGTTGTGCGTGTCCAACTCCGACCTTTTGATTGTCAGCCGCTAATGCACATGTTAAGAACATGACCCCTCTTGCATCATAGCTAGTGCACGATCATAGCATTATGCAAATGTTTTTCCCAGTGTGCAACAGACATGTACCGTATTGTACGCCACATATATCTAAGTGACGTGAGATCAGAGAGTCAGTAGAAATTGAGTCAAGGAATGCAATGTGACTTTTGTATTATGAGATCTTGCTTTGCACACTATCACATTAAGAAAGATTCTTCAACAGAATAACTTTGCTGTTATCATTCTATTTAGAATTAAATGCTCTTTCATTCTCTACTAGTAACTTATAGGTTTCTTCATTAACAGTTTGAAAACAATCAAAATAAAAATGTTTTACTGTATTTTTACAAAAAAATTATTAAAGTAGTTCCTATTTTGCTAAAATATTTAATTTCATTAATATTTAGCATTAAATACTCTTTGATTTGGCATATAGCAAAATATATTTCATTTCTTTAGTTACTCCAGAAAAAAAATTCTAAAGTTAAACATTTCATTTTCTGAAACCCAGTCAAAATAAATTTGGCCACCAGAGTGAGTTCAGTTTCAGAAACCTGGCACTTTAAAGGTTAATAACATTAATTTCAGACTTTAATGACTATAAGGAATTTAATAAATCACTCATTTACTCTTATTCTATCACCCTAATTTACATTATACATCGAGCCTATCGTAAAAAGTCTAGTTCAATACCACACCAATAGGGTCATCTTTTCTTTTAAGTAAATTATGCAGCTGCCTAAGGCATCAAAAATTTTAAGGATGGCATATTTTCCATAGCCGTCCCGTGGCTGAGTGGTTAGCGCACTTGGCTACTGATCTATGGGACCTGGGTTCGAGCCCCGGATAAGGCATGGATGTATGTGTCGTTTTTCTGCTGAGGTCCTGCCATCCTCTCAGACCTTCTACTATGGCATATAAACTGACAGGCTCCTGTAAGACCTCTGTGGCAAGCAGCTGCTTGAGGGGGTATTTATTTATTTATTTATTTTATATTTTCCATAGCATATTATTCTGGGACAGAAAAATCTTGGTATATGCATTGAATCATGCAATATTTAAACATTTAAGATAATATTACAGAGAAAAAACAAGTTTTTCAATTTTTCAAATCACTATTTTTGTGTCATGGATACCTCAGAAAAATACTCTGTGTGGACAATCATCTATTGTAACTGTCTACTTTAACTGATTACATCAATCTTCCTCAAGTTTTGCACAATCATTAACAAGATGACTATGGCTTGAGATAATATCAGCAACTATGCAATATGACCGAAGTCTATCATCGTAGACAATTAATTGTAATTACTTTATGAAGATTACTTTATGTCAGAATATTGTTCATAATCATCTACTCAATATCAAGTGCCTTATGGTAAGTGTGACAGCTGTTTTATTATTTTGAACTTCTGCTGAAAGAAGTAACAGTTTTAGCAGCTCCCACTATAGAGAAATTTTAACTTCTGGAACTTTGCAAAGTAAACCATGATACTCATAACAATGCACTACAGGCCCAAGAAACCCTCATTGCTGCAAGTAATGGGTTGGGTTGTTTCACCTATGAGCAGCACTTTTTTTCCACACATTGGACTAAATGGTCAGGTCAAAAACACTCCAAGGGCTCATAGAAATGTTGGGGAAGGGGACCCACTGGACAGCTGTTAGGAGACAGATGGCAACCTCCCATCAACGCCATCCCGAATTTCTTTAATGTGCATAGGACATGGCTCTCCCATACACAGGGCCATGGCTTAACAGTGACAGTTGTTTTATTATTATTTTTATATATTAACATCTCATCACTGGCCCAGGTGGGACTTGAACCTGGGAAATGCAAATTATGAGCCCGGTGGCTACCAATTGAACCACTCCCACCCCAGGGAAACTTGATACTTTTGATTCTAGATGCTTATGCAGTATCTTGGAGATGGTTTGATTTTATATGTAATGGTGAGGTTAGGTAAAGGAGTTTGCAATGACATTTGAGCAGCATATTGTATAGAGAGATATGTGTTGGTTTAACCATGTTGTTCATGTATATAATGACATGTTAGTTAATAGAGTTATGAACAGTGTGCCTAAAGGCCTCAGAAAAAGGGGAAGACCTAGGATACAAGCTGGCAAACAATGTCAAGCATTTCCTAGGCATTTTCTTATATTTGAACCTGTTATAATTGGCCTATTAATTGCTTAACTCTTTAAGTGTTGGAAACTGATCAAGCTGGAAACTGATTAATAAATTTTAAAAATCATACATATAAACTTTCAACATGGTTTTTTATGCATAAGTGCTTTTTTTCCCCTTCTAATTTTTATATTTTTTTGTTCAGAATTAAATGCTTCTTTTTTTTAGTATGCAATGTAAACTACACCTATCCCTCAATTTACACGGTACTCAGTTCACACAATTTTGGCTTTGCACGGTCAAAAAATGCAACCAGTTTCGATTTACACGGTACTGACTGAGACGTACATAGAAAGGAAATCTCAGTCAGTACCGTGTAAATCGAAACTGGTTGCATTTTTTGACCGTGCAAAGCCAAAATTGTGTGAACTGAGTACCGTGTAAATCGAGGGATAGGTGTATTTCATTCATTAGTTGTTTCACAATGAGACTCAGAAGTTGGATTGCATTTTTGGAAAGAAAAAAAACTCCACATTGTAAGGGTTAATGCAACAGCTGTAGTTCATGATAGACATGTTTGGGGGACTAACTTACACAATCTGGTTGGTCTGTAGCCCATGGCTGGATGAGAATTATGTATGCATTCAACATTAATATTGTGCTATAAGTATTATTGTACATTAACCAAAGTAATTCAGCACTAAAATGGTTTAAAAACATTAATCTGCAATCTAAATTCTGTGTTGTTGGAATGCATACAGCTAAGTAGAGCACTTTTAGCTGGCTAACAAGTTATCTTCATTGAGATAAAATAATATCTTAAGTCCAGTGGTGGAGTGCATACCAATACCATTTTTTGATCCTCTTCATGTGATGGAGCTTTCTGCTGGAAACAGGCTCACAAAAAGCATGATTTAGAGCTTTCTGCTGGAAACAGACTCACAAAAAGCATGATTTAACAAAGATTATGAAACAAATGAATGTAGTAAGTACACAAGTGTGCAGAGTTCATAGAAAATTACACACAGAAATTATAACATCTGGCACTGTCTTAGTGACTAAGCAGTTAGCATGTTTGACTGCAGAGCAAAGAAGCATGGGTTTAAATCTGAGGTAAGGCATGTTTTCTTCCTGATTCATTTTTCTGCTACATCTCAATTCAGGCTCTTTTCAGACCTTCATGTAAAGTAGGCTACCTGAAGAAAATCATTTTTCATTTAGAATAGTAGTATGTGCTTCTCCAAGAACTATCCAATTTTAAAGATTTCTTTGTGTGCATTCTCTTATATTCTTGTGTCCTGTTTCAAAGCCAAAAATACTAAGCACAGATATACACCACTCTAGCAACATTAAACTTATTATTGTTCAAACGCATTTGAAAGACTATTGGTGTTACTATTTACATGCCATGAATTTCTAATAAATAACATCTTATTCTAATTTCCAAACTGTAATCATCAATTATTATACTTAAGGACATACCTTAGGTTAAGAAATGCATTATGGCGTGATCCAACAGCATAATAATCTGCTGTAGTAAGTATCTCAATGCCATGGGGAAAGGTTCCTTGTCTACCCACATTTTCTTGAAATGCAGCAGATGCTGCTCTCCGGCAGTTGACTTCTCTACAAAATACAACAAAAAAAATTATATGGTGTTTAATTTGAAATTATTAAAAAATCTATAATTGTTACCTGTTATGTCTCTATCATCCACTCTAGAGATGGTATAACCACTAGCCTAATAGGTTTTACATGGAGAGAGAAGGAGAGAGTGGAAATTTTGGCTTTCCATTCCATATGAAACCAATTGGAAAAAAACACCAAAATTGAATTCAACTTTAAATTTACTGTATTTTTCTATTAATAGATAACCTTATCACCCCAAGAATTTCTCAAAATATTAAGAATCTTAATCTTCTAAAATGTGGGTAGACAATTTTTTCAATAAAATGGAAAATTTTGTATCACCACTTTGGTATATAACAAATCTTTTAATAAAGTTAAAAAGGTGACATTTAGCTAATTTTAATGGTCTTTCAATGTCCTTTCATTTGATATTGAATGCTACATATTTCTGACAAAAATTATTCTCAGTTTTCCAAACCAGGATACAACACATTCTCTGGTAGTACATTTAAGATATAAGGGTGTATGATAGAAAATTTGTGTAATAGTAGACAAGATGCTTTAACAATTTTCAAAATTCACTTTTTAGTTAAAATTATTTATGAAATTATTTTACAACCATGTCAACTCTATATTTAAACAAATAATTTGCTATCTCTTTGTCTAAATCAATTCTATCAAAAAAAGCTTCCTGCACCTACAGAGATTTTTGTAAACTGGTAACATTGTGAAGATGAGCACATACAATTTAGTCAATGGGAATAACAACACTATACTAGCCCAACTGATGTTTATGAGACTAGTATGAAATTATGTATCCAGTACTGTCTGCATTGTTTTATGATAAGTTGAAACATTACACCCCTTTTACATTTTTAAGCATAGCTCACTTAATTATGGATCAATGGCTTTAAAAAATTTTCATAAAAGAAAATAAAACACTTATCCAACCTGAGATAATAATATCATTGTCCTTGTGATTCCACAAATGAAGCATGTGTTGTGTTTGTGTTGTTTTACCTCTGAGCGGCACTTTTTTGCACACCATGGGCTAAATGGCCAGGTCACATGGACCCTGAAGGCTCAGAGAAGGTTGGGGGAGGGGACCCACTGGAACAGCTGTTGGGAGACAGATGGCAGCCTCCTGTCAAGGCCATCCAGCGTGTTCTTTAATGTGCACAGGGTATGGCTCTCCCGCACAAGGGGCCACGGCTTAAGGTCCCATCCAACGGACGGCGGCCTTTCCAAGCCCATCGGTGTCCCCTACTGACCGTGGGCAGGGTGGGGAATTTTGCGGAGATAAATCTCAACGCTGACCCAGCTGGGACTCGAACCTGGGAACTACAGATTATGAGCCTGGTGCGCTACCGACTGAGCCACCCCCGCCCCACCACAAATGAAGCATACAGCAGATACTGAGAGATATGAAAAATAAATTAAAAAGTGTAAATATGATGAATGCTGCATTGAATTTGAATTTATATTTAGGAGAAATACTAGATATTCTCAATCACTACATTTACACTGCTGTTCATAATTTAAGGAAGAAAATAGCAAATATATCACGAAATCCTTTTTGGAATTTAACAAATGTTTCAGAGGATATTTAGCATGAAACAACTCACATTTATAGGCTATCAAATTTGAATTTCCCAATGTAAAACACTCTGCGATATGCATATTAAGCTGGTGATAAAAGCAGCTTTAGGAACAGGTGTTTCTCATTTCAGATTAAGAGCAGTTTTATCAAGCATTTCGGATTACAGTTTTGTTAAAATGCAAAAGAGGAACCATTTGGATGACAGTGAGAAGGATGGAAGCAAGACAGTCATATAAAGAGGTTATCAGATTCATGAATGGTTGATAACTGTAATTTCCAGACTCTAGAGAAGTTTTTAAGACACTGGAACATGCTCTAGAAGAATGAGCCATGGTAGTCCCAGAGAAACAACAGATCAAGAGGTTTCCTGTCCCTAACTGCAAAGTGATTGGATTGTTTTACCTCTGAGCGGCACTTTTTTGCACACCATGGGCTAAATGGCCAGGCCACAAGGACCCCAAAGGCTCAGAGAAGGTTGGGGGAGGGGACCCACTGGAACAGCTGTTGGGAGACAGATGGTAGCCTCCCATCAAGGCCATCCAGTGTGTTCTTTAATGTGCACGGGGTATGGCTCTCCCGCACAAGGGGCCACGGCTTAACGTCCCATCCGACAGACGGTGGCCTTTTCAAGCCCATCGGTGTCCCCTACTAACCGTGGGCAAGGTGGGGAAATTTTGCGAAGATAAATCTCAACGCTGACCCAGCTGGAACTCGAACCTGGGAACTACAGATTACGAGCCTGGCGCGCTACCGACTGAGCCACCCCTGCCCCAACTGCAAAGTGAAATAGAATGATGTCAGTCCACCAACTTGCATTGTAGCTATTAGCTGCCACAGCAGAGTAACTCTGTCCCAACAACTTCATGAAAGAAGATTATATACCACTAATCTCAGCTCATCAGAGGGCCTGACTGGAATGGAATAGGCAGCACCTCAATTGGACCAATGATCAATGGGGATTGGTTCTTTTTTGGATAAAATCACAATATAGTGCAAGTAGTAATTCTCAGTCCAATGCATCTGGAAAGAGCAAAGGACACTTTATCATCCCCTGAATATTGTGGAAGGGGAAAGTTTTGGTGGGAATGGTTTGTTGGTATGGGGATGTATCACTTTCAATGGCTGCACTGGCCTGCTTGTTTACTCAGAAGGAACTCTAACTGCCCTAAGATACAGAGCCAAAATCCTAAACCCTTATGTGACACTTTTCAGAGGTGCAATTAGGTCAGAATTCATTTTTACTACCTATCTTCTATTGCTTTTTGCTTGTCATTTGTTGGTTTGTGTATTTGTCAAAACAGTTGTTCCACCATGTTTCGAATGCAATGGAGAAACTTAATGATTTATGTGTCAAATGAAATCTTATGAAGTGGGCAGTGTCATAGGCTATAAAAAAATTAACCCTCATGCTTTCTTTCCCCTGAAAATGGGGAAATATGAAACTGATTTGTATCTTCAGAACACAAGTGCCGAAAGTAACAAGCTATATGTCAAATCAAAGCTTGTAACATGGGGAGTGTCAAAGGCCATAAAAATTGATCCCCATGTTTCTTCCCCCCTAAAATAGGGGAAATATGAAAACATATGTTCTGCAATATCGTTGGAAATTCATGGCCAAAAGTAACAAGTTATGCGTCAAATGAAAGCTTGTGACATGGGCAGTGTATAGGCTATTAAAAAAATTTACACCACCCCTATGCTCACTTCCCCCCTAAAAATGGGGAAATATGAAAGTCATTGTTCCACTATATCTTTTGAACCTGAGGGCTACAGTTATGAGTTAGGTGTCAAATGAAAGCTCATATGAGGCCATCATATGCCAGTTCAAAATTTTTCCCCTCCAACCATTCTCTTCCTCCCAAAAGGGAGCTGATTTTCACAGGGTTATATCCTCAATGAGTTATATCTCAAATTAAAGTTTGTGACGACTCCAATGTTATCAGCTACCTCAAACATGACTCCAAAAAAAGGAAGAAAAATGTGGTCAATACTTATGAGTCATAGGCCCTAACAGCAGAAACTACCTATGATATACATAGCCAGTATCTGAAGGTCAGTGTTTTTAGTGACAAAGAAAAATAAATAATTTAAAAAATACCTATCTTTCTAAATGCTCCCTAAAAAGTACAAAATAAAACTAAAGCATATTGATGGTACAATCAGTCACTGAATTACATTCACTTCAAAGGAAGATAGGGTGCCAATTTACCTACTCAACAAGATTACCAGCATCATATCTTCCCTTGGAGTGAATGAGAATTCAATGTTTTTTATGGATAAGGCTCGTCCACATGGAGCTCAGATAGTGGAGGAATACCTTGAGAGGGGATATATTCTAGAGAATGGATTACCAAGTGAGGTCCCACTTAAATCCCATTGAACATGTATTTGATGTTTCAGGAAGGCAAGTTGCAAGTTGTCAACCTCCTCCAAAAGGGCCCTTTATCAGCTGAGAAATGTTCTTACGGAGGAGTGGGATTTGCTGCTCTCTGCACTGTTGAACACTTTATTAGAAGCATGAAAGATCATTGTGCAAATTGTACTGTTGTTAGTGATAATCATACTCCTTATTAAATAATATTAACTTCAATATCTGCAATTGGGTTGTTTTATAGGCTAGCACCTCTTAGTTTTAGAGATGGCACTTTTTTGCATATAATGGGCTAAATGGTGAGGTCACAAGGACCCCAAAGGCTCTGAGAAGATTGGGGGGAGGGGACCCATTGGACAGCTGTTGGGAGACAGATGATAGCCTCCCGTCAAGGCCATTCAGCATGTTCTTTAACATGCACAGGGCATGGCTCTCCCTGACACAGGACCATGGCTTAACATCCCATCTGACAGGCAGCAGCCTTTAATAGCCCATTGGTGCCCCCCATTGACCAAGGGCAAAGTGGAGAGTTTTGTGGAGATAACAATATCTGCAGTAATCTATAATTTTTGTATAAGTTGGAAACTTTATGTATAAGTGGAAAACATAAGTGGGAAATTTTTCTGATATATTCATTGATTGGAAATTTAATTTTATAATTCAACAAGTATTAAAATATATTCTTTATTTCAAATGCAAATATTACTATATATGATATTAACTATCCTCTGCAACTTTTATTAAATTCTAAAAAAGGATATTTGCATTTTGGTTCAACTTAAATTATGAACAGCAGTGTATTATGTTCTGGCATATTATCAAATGATTCTCTCAAAACTTCTTTAATACACCATCATTTTGAGACCAAAACTGGTCAATTTAAAGAATATTTTCACAATTTTTAAAATGTATGGCTTAATAACTGAAAACTAGAATTGGCATGATGATGCAAAAACTAAGCAAAAAACATATACTTTTGATTTAAAATAGAAAAAAACAATTTCCATTTAAAATTAAACTAATATGTAACTTACATAGTATGTTATATGCAATTAAAATAATTTTATAAATTTCAATGTTTTAATTATAAGTTGCATGAATTGTTAAGGCAACTGAAAAGGAAAAACTAGAATTTATTGAATCATGTAAATGAGTCATTTTGAACAAATTTCACTACAAAATTAACAAGGCCGCCCACCTAGCCATGACAGAATCCTCACCTTCTATAACCTTACCTTGTTTATGCTTCAATCCCTGTATACCTGTCTGTTTTCTACTACACAGAACATTAACTATCTGGTACAGCTCTCTGCTGTTGTGCTGCCTAACTGCTTCCTTGGCTTTGTCAGCCAAGCCATCAAGTCAAAGATTCTTATTAGCAGCTAATTGATCCTTTACACATTTATTAAGTTCTCTGTAATGCTTTCTATTATGACTAGTAGGGTATTGATTAAGGACATTCCTGCAGTTTTCTTTCTTTCTGAAATAACCTCAAGTGCCTTATCACTCAAATAATTCTGCCTCCTCTGCTCCTTTTTTTCCTAAAAGACTACTGTTAGTTTCCAAAAAAGCCTGTTTAAAATGGTCCCATTCTTCCTAAACTTCATTAGAAAGCAAATTATGACTGTGATAATGACTAAGTAACCTATCATGGTAAACTTTAGCTATAACTGGATCTTTAGTATTAAAGGTAAATTTTTAAATGCTAGCTCAACACTTTTTAAGTTTAAGTTGCAAGACACTTTTAACAAGGTAATGGTCAGATCCAATTTCAGCTCCCCTATATGCCATGGTATTCCTAACAGAACTATAAGAAATATGATTATGATTGATATAAGATATATTGATATAAGAATATGATTGATTATATATTTGCTGCTAACTAATATATAATCAATCATATTCTTATGAAGCCCATCAGGTGAAACCCATGTATGTTGTGGTGTTTGTAATAAGTGTTAGTTATTCTGAAACCATTAAGTTTACTTACCTGTAGGAGACATTGCCCATTGCCATTACAGCTACCAATACCAAAAGGGCCTATCACCCCTATCCAAAGGTCAGAGTCAGTACCAACTTTAGCATTGAAATCACCTAGAACAAGGGTAATATCTCCTTTCTTGACAATATTCAAAATATCCAAAATATCACTCAAGCAGATTCTTGAGATATGTTTAGAGTTTAAGAAACCATTGGTTGCTAGCCGTAAAACCTATCCTTCTCATCCTCATCGGCATCCTCAGTGGGGGTATAACAGTAGATAACATTCAAGTCTTTAATGCTCACAAGTAATAAAAAAAACATTCCTTATCCCCCCCCCCCCCCCCCATAAAAGAGGAAAATACATGATGCTTATTATTTTCAGCTTAGTATTTCATAAGAAGGACTGTTCTATTATATCTTTCAAATGCAAGGACTGAATATAGCAAGTGTATACCAAATGAAAGTTTGTGATGTGGGGACTGTTGTGGCAATAAAAATATACTTACTTGCTTTCTTCCCTCTAAAAGAGAGAAAATGTGAAAGTAGTTCTTCTGTTGTATCTTCTGAATACAAGGGCCTAGAGTTATGAGTTAAGTGTTAAATGATGTCTCATATGAGGATCATTGTAGACTACTTTGAATTATGCCCCCCACCATTCTCCCTTCCCCAAAAGAGGACAGAAATTTAACAGGGGTTGATCTGAATTATATCTGAAATTAAAGTTTGCAATGTTGCCAATCTCATGGACTTCTCGACCCCCCACCCCTCTAAAAAAAAATCAATCTCAATGTTTATGAATCACAGATCAGTTGTAAGTTTATGAAGATAGTATTTCAGTGACAAAGAAAAAAAATATAAATTAAAAATTTTCAATAATCCTTATCTTTTTATATGCACCTGAAAAGTAGAAAATAAACCTGTAGCATATCAATGATGCAATCAGTCACTGAATTCGTTTCACTTCAAAGATGGGTATTGATTCACCTACCCAACAAGATTGCAGGTACCTGTCTTCCTTTGAAGTGAAATGAATTCAGTGATGTACTGCCCATTGATATACTTTAGGTTCATTTTCTACTTTTTAGGGTCATATAGGAAGATAGGTATCTCTTTAATTTCATGGTTGAGAAAGCAAAAAAATACATTTACTATACGAAATTAGAAAGCTACTGTATAAAGAGGTATACTACCATTTCATGTGCCTACAAGTAAGTGAGGTGTAAATCAGACCTGCACAAAGTAATATTTAGATAACACTATGTAACAAGAAATTGTTTATGCTATTTTCTAGATGTTTCTTGGATAAATGAGTAGTGGCTGAATGCATATCTATTGCTGGCTTTGCAGCATATACAGGGGTTTATCAAAATAATGGAAACATACTGTTTGTGGAGAACATTTTATTAATAAGCTGTAGGCTCACCTCAGATGTTCAGAACAGTTGCAATTCGACATGGTCTTATACAAGTCATGCACATATGGTAATGGAATGTGGGACCATTCTTCCTGTAAAATATGGCCCAACTGTGCCAGTGATGGAGGTGAAAAGTGTGATCTGACCTTGCACTCTAGCATTCCCACAAATTTTCAATAATATTGTGGTCTGGAGATTGAGGTGGCGGGTAGCTGCTACACCTCATCCTCATGCTCTGCAAACCACAACTTGACAAATTTACCACAATGTACAGGGGCATTTTCCACTTGAAAACAGGGATGGTCATCAGGGAACAATGCCCTCAAGTGGGTACAGGTGGTCCCCAAGAATGGATTAATACATTGCAGATGTGACACAACCCTGCAGAATAACTAATGGCCCTAAGAAATGTCATGATATGACACCCCACATCATCAGGGATCCACCTCCATGCTTTACAGTCGGAACCAAACAGTCAGGGTGGTATGCTTCTGAAGGTTTTCACCAGACGTACCCTCTACCAGTGGCGGCAAACAATGTGTAGAACGATTCATTAGACCAGGTGACACATTGCCAGTCTTTAGCATCCCAGTTTTTTATGTGCTTTGCACCACCTTATACGTTTTGTTGCATTGATGATGGTAATCAGAGGTTTGTGGATTACAGCATGGCCATAAATACTGGCAAGATGAAGTTTCTGACGAACTGTTATGATGCAAACAGCATCATTCCAGCTAGTATTCAACTCTGCTGCTATTTGTGGTGTTGTGGTCTTGTGCTTACATTGTACAATCTGTGCCAACATTCATTTATCCCTATCTGACAACTTCACATGGCATCCACAATTTGCACATTTGGAAACAACGTCCTGTCCTTTTTGATAGGTAGTCATAATCTTCAATATAGTTCCTTGTTACATCTACTATTTCTGCTATTCTAGTTACTGAAGCTCCTGCAAGGCGAGCACCAATGATCATGCCTTTTTGGAGGTTACCGAAATCTGACATTGTCAACAATTACACCACAACAGCTGTTTCACCTGGGCCTGTGGCACTGCTATGTGACAGCTGACATTGTACTTCACCCCTTTATATACCTCACATCACAGGTGACATCCCTATGATATGCATAAGGTGCATTGCATATACTCCAGTCGCCATCAGTGTTTCCATTATTTTGATAAACCCTTGTATGCATATATTATGTAAATACATATATTTACATCAAATCTATTCAGTAAAATTGATTAACAGCCATAAATTAAATGTAAAATATATAAAGTGTCAGCAGATATTTAATGTATTACCTGCCATTTCCTATTTCAGTGAATGAAATATTTCATGTCACGTCTGCCAGGGACCATAAAACCAGTAGTAGAGGCTGTAACCTGCCAACAGACTTGTTCTGCTGCATTGGCAGATATTAGTGCTAAACAGGTGAAGCACCAGAGTGTAACTGGTACAAAGTTTAATAGTGCATATGAAGCATATTTTGGTGTTCCCATCAGTGATCAACACAAATTATGGGCTCCCCATGTATGCTGTAATAGCTGCCGATCTATATTAGAGGGGTGGATACATGGAACCAGGAAGGAACCATTTGCAGTTCCTGGAATTTGGGGAGAGCCTACTAACCACCATGATGATTGCTACTTTTGTATGGTGAACACAGCACTACAAAAAGGCGAATAATTGAAGAAACGTAGCATATACAAATGTACTCTCATCTATTGCTCCAGTTCCAAATGGCAAAGACATGCCTATCCCAACTCCAACTTAGATTTTGCTGTCAGAAGAGGAAACTGTAAGCTCAACTGCTAGTACCAATGGAGGACTTTTGCAGAGCCAGTGGCAGCAAAGAGTCACATTTTCTTAATCAAACAGAATTACATAACCTAATCATGGATTTAGATCTCTCTAAATCAAATGCAGAGCTTTTAACATCCCGTCTAAGACAGTAGAATTTATTGGATATGGCCTGCAAGATACTAACATATTGGGAAAGGCATGCAAAATTTGCATCCTTCTATATTTTGGCCAAAAGTTTGTGCTTGTACTGATGTCAATTATCTTTTAAAAGCTAATTATTTACTCATGACATACAAAATTGGTAACTATTCATAGAGCTCCACCAGAAGTCTGAAGACTGTTTTGTTACCCAATGGCAATCAATTTCTCTCCATTCTGGTAACACATTCAGTATATTTAAAAGAAGACTATGAGAATATCAAGAAAATGTTAGATAAACTAAACTAAAATGTTAACATTGGGATGTTTATGGAGACTTCAAGATGCTAGGACTTCTAACAGTTCTACAAGGTGGCAATGCCAAGTATTCTTGTTTCCTCTGCCTCCGGGACAGTAGAGCATCAGGCCAGCATTATGTGGAAAGAGAATGGACAGCCAGAAGGCAGATAACTCCAAGAACACAAAATGTTTTTTGTGAAGCTTTTCGAACTGACAATATCTTATGTCACCACTTCCCATTAAGTTGGGGTTTGTGAAACAGTTCATCAAAGTTTTGAATCACACATCACATGTATTTCAGCATATATGTTCCATGTTCAAATAAAGGGTGGCATATTTAATGGACCACAAATATCATGGATGCTACAGTCTCAAAAACTAGAAGACAAAATGACTGTTATGGAAACAAATGCTTGGCAAGCTTTTTGGCAGTAGTGCATGATTTTCTAAGCAATAATAAGAGTGAGACTTACAAAGAATTTGTGAAAAATTTTATTGAGCAGTATCGCCTACTGGTTGTAACATGTCTGTAAAAATGCACTATTTACACTTTCACCTGGACTTCTTCAAACCAAATTTGGGTGATGTGAGTGAAGTACATGGTGAATACCTTCACAAGATGGCAAAACGATGGAGAAGAGATATCAAGAGTGACTGGATATGGTAATGATGGGGGACTACATTTGGAGCTAACTTCAACAAGTTGAATCCAGACAAAGACATTCACATGTTCACTTCTGAATCAGACCTTAAAGCTTATGTAACAATAGCCTAGCATGTATTTTCTTCATTTGATACGATCATGCAAGGTTTTTGACAATTACATATACATGCATTATGACATATTGTATACACTCTTAAACAAAAAATCAATGCACTCCTATAAAATAATTCATCAACTGTGAAAGCCATTATGGAAATCCCTCTTGGCCAGGCATGCAAATGACTGAAGTTTCACTGCCATGAATGTCTAAGTCATGCCCAGAGCACATTTGAATCACACATCCAGTTGCCTAAATAAGGACTGTCAGATGCTCATTCTGAACATTCTGGCTGGGTTATCAAGTGCATTCACTTCAGTTGCTGCTAATCATGCCTAGCCACTGCTGTAGAAGGCACTATGAACAACTGAGTGCATTTGAGAGGGGCTGCATCTTTGAATTGTGGAAAGCAGGATCATTGTGTCAACAAATCATCCACCATTTGTGAGAGCACGAATACACAGCAAAAAGGTTCTGGTCAGACCAGGCAGACAACTGGGAGAGAGAATCATCTCATAGTCCGACAAGCCCAAACCGCCCCAACAGCTTCTCTGTCCACCATTCAGCGAGATGTAGTGGCCTCTATGCAGCATCCTGTATCATCTTGCAGAATTGCGAGATGACTTGCAATGGCAGGACTCCATTCTTGTTGCCCCTTCGGACATCTTCCCCAAGCTACTGCTGTAAGGTCAAGGCCAGTCTCTGACTGGTATCACATCGTTTTTAGTGATGAATTCCACTTCTGCCTTGGAGCAGATGACCACTGCATTCACATATGGAAGAGGACTGGGCAGCACTTCCATTCAGACTTAGTTGTGGATTGGCACACCACCACCACCACTAGTGGTGTTATGGCATGGGGAGCCATTTCCTATGACAGCCGGTTGCTCTTAATCGTGGTAACAGGGATATTAACAGTACAGTGATACATTCTAGAGATCCTGCAACCCATCATCTTACCTTTCATGTCACATCTGCCAGGGACCATTTACCAACAGGATAATGCCCGGCCACATGTCTCACCTCTCCCGGGATTGCCTCTGAGTGTAGCAACCCTCCCTTTACCAACCAAGTCACCAGATCTTTCTCCTATCAAGCATGCCTGGAACATGCTGGGACGTCAGCTGCAGCCATCACAGAATATAGGGGATCTTGTGCAGTAATTACAGGACTCTCGTACAATCTGTCACAGGAACAACATCAGAGTTTTGTTTGATTCCATGCCACACCATACATCAGCATGCATCGCAGCCAGATGTGGCTTTACAAGGTACTAATCTGTAACAGCTATACTACAACGCTTCCGAAATAACGAGTTCTTTTGATGTAATATTGTAATCACTACTTTATCTCTTCCTCCACATTTCACGTTACATTTCATTATGATGCGAAGCTTGCTTTAAGGTGCATCTTTTTTTGTCTAAGAGAGTA
This sequence comes from Ryuthela nishihirai, assembly GCA_038380435.1. Taxonomy (NCBI): domain Eukaryota; kingdom Metazoa; phylum Arthropoda; class Arachnida; order Araneae; family Heptathelidae; genus Ryuthela; species Ryuthela nishihirai. The sequence continues at coordinate 13,694,324 of JAWZYU010000001.1, read as the reverse complement.
TATTAATATAATCTTCTATATAAATATTAATATTGTTATTTTTGTATGATTAGTTCATGCCATATACAAACCATTGATATATTTGTAACTGGCATGACTGCTGATCAATAAACACCAAAAAACAAGATACATAAACTTCATTAAAATTTGTTACATAGTGTAATCTGGCATATTAAAATTCAATAAGACTGAGTATTATTAATATGAATAATAATTCTCTATTTTTACTGCATTATGTTTCAAACATATATTCAACAAACCAGTATATTGCTAAACTATACTAATATAGTATTATTGCTCCGTAATTCTGCACTACAATATCGCTTTACATTACAAAGTATCACCTCTGTGACTCATCTTGATGCATCTGGACTACTTCGTTAGTGCAGTGAAAAATCAAAACTGCTCACTTTGCTTGTGTAGAAGTTCTTAGCTGAGTTTACTCTCTCAAAAATGTGAAAAAGGAAAAGGGAAAAAAAATAAATTTTAAAATTTTAAAAATACCTATATTCCTATATGGTCCTAAAAAGTAGAAAATAAACCTAAAGCATAACAATGGTGCAATCAGTCACTGAGTTCACATTCACTTCAAAGGAAGATAGAGTGCCAATAATCTTGTTGAGTAGGTAAATCAGCACTCTATCTTCCTTTGAAGCGAATATGAACTCAGTGATTGATTACACCACTGATAAGCTTTAGGTTATTTTCTACTTTCTAGGGCCCTATAGGAAGATAGGTAATTTTTAAATTTTCTAATTTATTTATATTTTTGTCACCAAAAGCACTGACCTTCAAAAACTTTCATTTGATATACAACTCATAAACAGTGACCATATTTTTCCTCTTGGAGTCATGTCTGAAGTAGCCCATGACATTGGAGATGTCACAAGCTTTAATTTGAGATATGACTCATTAAAGTCGAATCCTGCAAAAATTTGCCCACCCAACCCCTTTTATCAGGGAGGAATAGTGGGGGCAAAATTCAAAAAGTTTATGATGGTCATTATATGTGCTTTCATTCAACACCTAACTTATAACTGTAGGCCCTCGCATTCGGAAGATATAGTAGAAAGAATTTCACATTTCACATTTCTTAGGGAGAAAGAAAGCATTGGGGGTCAATTTTTAATAGCCTATGACACTCCTCGAGACACAAGCTTTCATTTGACAAATAGCTTGTTACTTTGCACACTCACATTCAAAAGATATAGAGAACAACTGCTTTCATATTTCCCCCTTTTTTAGGGGGAAGAAAGCATGGGGGTCAATTTTTCATAGCCTATGGCATTCCACGTGTCAGAAGCTTTCATTTGATGTACAGCTTGTTATTTGCAGCATTCACATTCTGGAGATAAAGCAGAAGAATGGTTTTTATATTTTCCCTTTCTTAGGGGGGGATCAACACTGTTGGAAGGACAACGGTTACTCCAAGAGTGAAAGCAAAATGTACCTTTATGTAATTTAAGTAATTTTTAAATAAAAACTGTGAATTATAATGATTTTTATTGAAATAAAACATTCATTATAATACAAAGCATAAACTATCAAAAAAGATAAATATGCAAAAGACGATCAAATAAAAAAAAACTATTTAACATGGATCTCCCTGAAACGCATCTCACACATTAAAGTACCTGTATATAAGTAGCTCTAAAAATCTAATCATTTATAATTAACCACTTCATTTTGTGATAAATTAATTTTCATAATTATAATTAACAAATGAAAATAGCTCATTAACTTAAAGGTATGGATTAAGAGTTTTATTATGCAAAATAATGAATACCTGTCAAACACTGCAGTAATCAATAAGGCTCCAGCAATTTTATTTACATATGGTTGTAATACATTGGGTTCATATGCTCTAGCAAATGACCAACACACATAGCAAGCAGCATCTCTAATATGAGCGCCAACAGAAAAGTTTCCTCTTAATTCATCATAAACCAGTGCTTTTAAGACAACACAAACTACTTTTCCAAGATGCTGTGGAAGGATCAGACCTCTTCGTCCTGTAAAACAATATATGTCAATTTAATATATAGGAATTAAATGCAAGTAAAAATCAAACAAAAGCAGCATTGGTCACAAGTACAGTGTGATATAATCATGCAATATATTGCATGACCAGAATATGTTTGTACTATACATTTCATCATCATCATCATCATCCTCAAGCAGCCATGGGCTACGGAGGTCCAACCAGACCACGCAGTTTAATTCTCCAAGCATATCTGTCCTGAACTACATCTGCTGCATCTGGCCACTGCACACCAATTCTAATAAGGTCCTGTTTGACATTGTCTGCCCACCGCATCTTAGGTCTCCCCATCCTTCTGAGGCTTCTAGGCACACTGTTCATAACCCTATTCGCCGATCTATAATTATCCATACGGGCAACATGGCCAAACCAGTGGAGTCTCTCTCTGCACAATATGCTGCTTAAAGGAGGTTGCAGACTCCTTTGCCTAACCTCATCATTAGTTACAGAGTTAAACCACCTAATACCCAAGTTACTGCGTAAGCATCTAGAATCAAAAGCATCTAGTTTCCTGTTATCTTGTTTACACAGTGCCCAAGTTTCACTACCATAATTAACCCTAGAAAGAACCAAACTATTATACAGTCTAATTTTAGTCTTTAGATGTATACGCCTATTTCTTCACACTCTCCATAGATTCTTAAAAGTCCCGGCAGCAATCCCTATTCGTCTGTTAATCTCATGCCGCACATCACCATTATCTGTTACATAGCTCCCAAGATAATTAAACTGTGACACCTATTCAAGACTGCAACCATTCAGATTAATTGAATCACAGCCTGCTTGAGCAATTTTCATCACTATAGTTTTCTCTCTGTTTATAACCAAACCTACCCTACTACCAGTTTCATCAACAGCTCGAATGAAAGAGTTCATCTCATCAACATCATTTGCCAAAAGGGCTAAATCATCAGCATAATCTAAATCAGAAATTTTCGTATCTCCAGTCCATTTAAGGCCAAAATCTTTCTCTTGAAGTGAATTTCGCATAACATAATCAATAACCAAACTAAAGAGAAAAGGAGACAAAATGCACCCTTGTCGAACACCAGAAGTAATGCTAAACCAATTGCTACAAGCCTTACCAACTCTCACACACGACTCAGTGTTATTATAGAGCACTTTCATTATGTTAACTAACTTGTCTGGTATACCATATGATCTCACAATCAACCACAAATTATGACGATCAACAGAGTCGAAAGCCTTTTTGAAATCAACGAAGCTAGCAACCAAAGGTTTCTGAAACTCTAAACAGTTCTCAAGAATCTGCCTAAGTGAAAATATCTGATCTACACATCCCCTACCACTTCTGAATCCACACTGCTCATCACGCAATTGACTGTCAACCAGATTCTTAATTCTATTAAGCACAATCATGGAAAGAACTTTACCTGGAACAGAGAGTAGGCTGATACCCCTATAGTTATCACAAGAACTGCAATCACCTTTTTTGAAAATAGGGATAATAATAGCTCTGGTAAAATCTTTAGGAACCATGCCTTTATCATAAAAGTTATTCAAAATTTCAGTCATCCAAGTGGTAATTGAAACATTCCCAGCTCTGAGCATTTCTGTAGTAATTTTATCTACCCCTGGGGATTTATGAAGTTTAAGTTTAGAGATAGCCAAAATAACTTCAGATTGTGTTATAGGGCCAACATTAAAACTGCCAATGCATCTATCATCATTACAAACAATGGGAGTAGAACTAACCACATTGTTTAGAACATCACTGAAATGCTAAGCCCACCTAGCAATGACAGAATCCTCCCTTTCTATAACTTTACCTTTTTTATCCTGCAATCCATGTATGCCTGTTCGTTTTCTACCACATAAAACATTAACTATCTGGTACAGCTCTCTGCTGTTGTGCTGCCTAACTGCTTCCTCAGCTTTGTCAGCCAAGCCATCAAGACAAAGATTCTTATCAATAGCTAACTGATCCTTTACATGTTTATTAAGCTCTCTGTATCTTTTCTATTAGGACTAGTAGGGTACTGATTAAGGACATTCCTGCAGTTCCTTCTTCCTGAAATAAGCTCAAGTGCCTTATCACTTAAATAATTCTGCCTCCTCTGCTCCTTTTTTCCTAAACGAGTACTGTTAGTGTCCAAAAAAGCCTGTTTAAAATGATCCCATTCTTCCTCAACTTCAGCAGTAAGCATACCATGACTGTCATAATGACTAAGTAACCTATCATGGTAAGCTTTGGCTATAACTGAGTCTTTCAGAGCTTCAGTATTAAAAGTAAAATTTTTAACCCTAGCACAATACTTTTTAAGTTTAAGTTGCAAGACACTTTTAACAAGGTAATGGTCAGATCCAATTTCAGCTCCCCTATATGCCCTGGTATTTCTAACAGAACTAGCCCATTTGCTATTAATTAATATATAATCAATCATATTTTTATGCAGCCCATCAGGTGAAACCCAAGTATATTTATGTATGTCGCGGTGTTTGTAATATGTGTTAGTTATTCTGAAACCATTGAGTTTACTTACCTGTAGGAGACGTTGCCCATTGCCATTGCAATTACCAATACCAAAAGGGCCTATCACTCCTCCCCAAAGGTCAGAGAGTCAGTACCAACTTTGGCATTGAAGTCACCTAGAACAAGGGTAATATCTCCTTTCTTGACAGAATTCAAAATATCCTGAAGTTGTCCATAAAACCTATCCTTCTCATCCTCATCAGCATCCTCTGTGGGGGCATAACAGCAGATAACATTCAAGTCTTTAATGCTTGTCTGAAATTTTGCTGTAAGAAACCTTTCATTAATGCACTCATATCCTAGAAGAGCATCACTAGCATGTCTGCTGAGCAGCAGACCCACGCCTTGGTGATGCTTTACATCCTCCCTCCCTGTAAAGAGAAATTTAAAGTTATTTTTAAGTATCTCACCTTTACCTGTCCATCTGGTCTCTTGCAAGCCTAGAATATCTAGGTTATAGCACTGGAATTCCTGCATGAGGGCATCAAGAGAATAATCTCTATGTAATGTCCTCACATTCCACGTGAAGACAGTTCACATTCCATGTGATTCCAGAGAGAAAAAGATTAGTAGAATTTTTAAAGAAATTAGGTTCATTGAGATTGGTAGGGCCAACAATATCAAACAGCCCCCTGATCACAGGCATGGGGCAAAGACCTGTTCCTCCTCCACTAAAGGCTGAAGTCACCAATGCTGGTAGGAACTTCAGGCACCACCTTTTCAAGTGGACTTTTTCAAGAGCCATATGGCCTGCCTGAGACACATTACTCCAGTTTAGGCTTGACGATGCCCAACTAGCTAAGTAAGGTTCAGGTACCTGCGATGGCCTCTGATTAGGATTATCCACCAGCTGATATAAGGTATCCCATGCCTCTGTTCACTTAGGCTGGCAACCCAGAAGCAAACAGAAAACACAGCAGCAAATTCTCCCTCAACAGAGGCCCATCAGTGCAGCAATTCCAGGATCCATAATCAAACTCAAATCCATAAACAAGTCCAGTCTAGTAGGTATAAATGGTCAGCACCAGGACCCTGTGAAGTTGACCACTCCTCAGCAGGTTTGAAAAAAAAAAAAGTGGCCATAGATGACCAGATCAGTAGGCCATACTGAACTGGCAGCCCTCCCCTTCCATTCCCTTCCAAAATAGAATATCTCTTTTGAAAGGTACTAACGGCCTGCACCACGAGAAGGCGGGGTTAGACATTAGGTGCTAGACCTGGCCGGTTCTGTGCATCATCACTAGGGATTGGTACACAGCTCTCCTTCCAGTTTATGCCTAGCTACCATTTACAGGCCATACATTTCAAAGGGTGAATAAATACATGACTAATAAAATCCACATATAAGTTTCCAAAGTATTTTGGCAATGACTGAAATGTTACAATGCTTGGAAAACAGCCTAAAATATTTTTAATGGCTGTAGTTAACAGTAAACTAATAATGCAATAGCAAGCATTTCATGCCATACACATTTAGAAGTTTCTTTGATATGATAGAAAAGTCCTTTTTTAGATTTAAAAAATTACACTTTGAATAATATGAGAGTGCACTTTGTAGTATAACTAGTAATTACTTAACAAACGTGATTGAATGAAATATTTTTCATTAACACATTGCTTTAAACTATATACATATTCATCTATAACTGTAATAGAAACTTATGGTATAATTTTAGCTTTAAATTGGAGCCTAAAATTAAAAAATACTAATATTGTATTCCTCAGAGAGTAATCAACAATTCATATGAAATATACAAATATTAATAATCCAAAATTTCTGATTTTTATAAATGAGATATTATTATACACTTACCAACATATTAAGAATAATAATTATATTTATATATAATGGGATACCATCTCATTGTAATTAAAAAAATAATGAAATTGTAGACAATATAGCAAAACAAGCTGCAAACAAAAATGAAATATGCAAAATTCCTATATATATATATACACACACACACTCGTATCAAAATAATATGAGCACCAACCTAATAATGGGAATGGGGGGGGGGTCATATTATTCTGATACGACTGTGTATATATAATACCATATTTGGTATTATATATACACATATTTGGTATATAATACCAAATATGGTGTAAAAACCCATATAAACTGAATAATAAAATGAAACTAAACAAAGATTTACATCATTTATATATATATATCTAAATCTCAAAACTATAATCATGTTTACACAAAACTTGTAATACACAAAACTTGAAAAATATAATTTATCAAAGCAGGACATTGCATAGATAATAAACTTAAAACAGAATCAGCCTTAACAAATAAAAAAAAGTGATGATTCAAACTGTAAAATATGTAAATTACCTGAAAACAGTGGGAACAAAATGTTAAATATTTAAACTGTAAATATTGCAAAATATTATTTTGAATCTAGAATTCTTAATTCTAGCTATATTCAAGTGTAGATTTGTCAACACTTTACACTGCCTTTTCAATTTCAATTTTAATTAAACAATTTAATTAATAAATTTCAATGAGCTAGTTCATTGCTGGTTGGAGGGACTTCATGCCACACTGGTAACTATGGGCACAACACACCAAACAAAAGGAAAACCAAAATATAAAAATAAAACTCACAACCAAAGTAAATACAGGTAAAAGTCATAAATACTATTGTGATAATTCTGTGTGTTTTATCATCTACTTGAGAAATCATTATTACAATATAAATAATGAAGTTACCCTGCTGAAGAGTGGTCAACCACACAGGGTTCTGATTTTGACCATATACACCAGTCAGAATGGAATAATGGCTCTGAGCATGATTATGGATCCTGAATTTGCTGCACTGATGGGCTTCCATTCAGTGAAAAACCTTCTGCTGCTTTCTATTTGTTTGTGGATTGACAGCCCCAAGTGAATAGATTCACAGGATATGTTTTATCAGCTGGTGAATAATCTTGATCAGAGGCCATTGCAGGCACTTAAACTCTTGTTTCTATGGGTATGGTCGAACCTACATTGGAGGAAGTCTTCCAGTGTACATATCTTCAGCCTTTAGCAGTGGGGTAATAGGTCTTTGCCCCATACCTGCGATTAGGGGGCTGTTTGATATTGTTGGCACTTCCTCTCTCAATAAACATAGTTTCTTTAAACAACCCACTAACCATTTTCTCTCCATAGGTAGTTGGAATGTGAGGACTGCACAGAGCCTTTTCTCTTGATGTCCTCACACAAGAATTCCACCGTTATAATTTAGATATTCTCAGCTTGCAAGAGACCAGATGGACAGATAAAGGTCAGATTCTTAAAAATAATCTTAAGTTTCTCTTTTCAGGGAGGGACGACAATAAGCATCACCAAGGCGTGGGTCTGCTTCTCAGTAGACACGCTAGTGATGCTCTTCTAGGATACGAGTGCATTAATGAAAGGTTTCTTACAACAAAATTTCAGACAAGCGTTAAAGACTTGAATGTTATCTGCTGTTATGCCCCCACTGATGATGCCGATGAGGATGAGAAGGATAGGTTTTATGAACAACTTCAGGATATTTTGAATTCTGTCAAGAAAGGTGATATTACCCTTGTTCTTGGTGACTTCAATGCCAATGTTGGTACTGACTCTGACCTTTGGGGAGAGGTGATAGGCCCTTTTGGTATTGGTAGCTGCAATGGCAATGGGCAAAGTCTCCTACAGGTAAGTAAATTCAATGGTTTCAGAACAACCAGCACTTATTACAAACACCGCAACATACATAAGTACACATGGGTTTCACCTGATGGGCTGCATAAAAATATGATTGATTACATATTAATTAACAGCAAATGGGCTAGTTCTGTTAGGAATACTAGGTCATATAGGGGAGCTGAAATTGGATCTGACCATTACCTTGCTAAAAAAAGTGTCTTGCAACTTGGACTTGAGAAGTATTGTGCTAAGGTTAAAAAGTTACCTTTAACATTGAAGCTCTGAAAGACTGGATTATAGCTAAAGCTTACCATGATAGGTTACTTAGGCATTATGACAGTCCTAGTTTGCTTAGTACTGTAGTTGAGGAACAATGGGACTGTCTTAAATTAGCTTTTCTTGAAACAAACAGTACTCTTTTGGGTAAAAAGGTGCAGAGGAGGCAAAATTATTTAAATGATATAGCACTGAAGACTATTTTGAAAAGGAAGAACTGCAGGAATATTCTTAACCCTTCCAGTGTCCACATTGTCTGTACACATTCACAGAATCCATAATGAGAGGCTGGGTGTATATGTATACATTTTTAGCACAACAAAAACAATTTTTATATATATCTTATAAAAATATATAATTCAGGCTTGAAAAATAATATTTTGTTTTTCATTCGATGCATATTTTATTAAAGTACAATATAAATGACTTGTTACAGCCATCTGATTGCCATTTCTTAGAAGTGCTATATGGCACTGCCGTTTTGTTTGTTAACATTACTTTTTACTGAAGCAACTCCCTTATTAAAACTTGCAAGTTTAATCTGAACCATTATCAACAAATTTTTCCCTTAAAGTTTTGAAAATCTCCTGAAAATTAGCAAAAAACTGCTATTTTTATAAACTGCCCTTTTTATGAGTAATTACAAAGTACATACTGCCATTTTGTTTTTCTGTTTTACACTCTTTTCTGCCATAAACCTATTTCAACATTCCCAGAATTATTTTTATCATTTATACCAGCATTTTATGCATTTTTTTCCCACTCTTAAAATCGAAACTATAAAGCAATAACAGCTTTCTTAGGCTTTTCAATACTGGCTGTAGCTGCAACTAGGTCACAGCTCCACAGCCCATGGCTGCTAGAGGATAATGATGACTCAGCGAAATATAAACTATCATTTTTAACAGTTCCATCTGTCAGGAAATTGAGTCCTGTTTTTAACATTATGCTTGGTCCTTGGTGGTGAAAAACTCCTGACATCTGATTCAGACTTCCTGAAATGTTTGAAACCACCTACCTCAAATAAAATGAGTTATGGAGCAAAAGAGGTGATAATGAGAAGGAGCTAGATTCAGACCATAGGCTGGGTAAGTAAGAAGCTCAAATGCCGGTTCTAAAAATTTTCTTTGATATGAAGTACAGTTTGGCATTGTTTGGTGGAGGAGTACTTGCTGTTTGTTTACTGATCCTGGATAGTGTTGAAGCATTGCAGAGTGCATGTGTTCCACTTGTGTTAAGCAGAGATTGACATTGATGGCACATCCATCAGGAACCAGTTTGAAGTACACTAATAAATAAATAAATAAATACCCCCTCAAGCAGCTGCTTGCCACAGAGGTCTGACAGGAGCCTGTCAGTTTATATGCCATAGTAGAAGGATCTGAACAACCTTAAAATTCCACCAAACACATAACAGTACCTTTGTTTCAAATTGTCCCTCTTTGGGTTAGAAAGTGTGGGCTGGCCTGGGTCAAGCCACTGCTTTTGGATGTTCAGACTGTTGAAAACAATCCATTTTTAATTGCACATGACAATTCGCTTGATGAAACAGTGGTCACATAGATTAGAGGACTTTTCTGAAGATTACAATGCTTACTTGTTCACTAGTCAGTTCATGTGGAGCATTTTAGTAACTCCTGGCTACTTTAACAAGATGTTGCATATGCCACCTTACAGTTGTTTGTGAGCAAACAATCCCCAGGGGTAGATGAAATTACTACGGAAATGCTTAGAGCTGGGAATGTTTCAGTTATCACATGGATAACTGATATATTGAATATCTTTTATAATAAGTGCATGGTTCCTAAGGATTTTATCTGAGCTAATATTATCCCTATTGTGATCACAGTTCTTGTGATATCTATAGGAGGAGAAGGAGGAGGCAGCGGCGGTGGTGGTGGTGGTGGTGGTGGTGGTAGAAGAGCATTTCCGTTTACATGAAGTGCCCAGCAACGAAAAGGTGGTTTGTGCAATATCTTGTTTAATTGGGTGTGCTAAGCAATGGTGGAATAATATAGGATGTTGTCATGGAATAGAATTTTGGAAAGACTTAAAAACGCAATTTTGGAAATCTATCCACTTTACGATGATTTTACACATCTAGCTACAGAACTTTTCCAAAGACAAAGGGAAGGAGATGATATCGAAAAATTCATTAGGAATACAGTAGAGTTATACCAGCTGTTCAATGCTAATGCCACTGAATTTGACATAATAAACCACATTATATTGCAGTTAACATTGTCTTTGAAAGAGTTTTTAGAAGTCAGAAAGGTAACTTCAATTTCAACTTTAGTCAAATTGGCTCAGTAATATACCACAAGAGAATCTGTTAAAACAGCATTAAATCAACAATGGATGTAATTCTTGTCAAAGCAGCAATATCAGGTTGAATATAGCTAAATGACTTCCGCACGACCAAAAGTTACACGGCCCCGATAATTTGCACCAAACGTGCCTACAACAATGCAGAACGAACGAAGCAGAGATTCTGTTCCGCATCAAACTTCAAATGATGAAACAAGACCAAAAACTTTTGCTACAAACAATAGAAAGACTTTCAGATGGAATTTTTGAAGCAACTAGGTCACATGGAACAATACTGCTATTGAAAAAATGACAATGAGACATTGAGAACAATACTACTACAAAAAATGACAATGAGAAATTTGGGAAACTTTCATTACGATCTTTGAAGTGAGAGGCCAAAGTTCCTCAAGAAAAGCCCTCTCACGAGTTAAGTCTTGCCACTGCTGGTACACATAATGTTTTAGAATTACCTTTTGTGAAACTCTATCATGAGAAAATTGAATTCATAGCTCATATCAACACAGGGGTTGATTTCATGTCTACGTAAGAAAGTATGGGATAAAATTCAGAGAAGTTGTAAACTGAAATTGCAGCCATGGTCCCATGGACCTTTGAACTTAGCTTGTGGTCCCAAGCAGTATTTTCTACAAGGAACTTTTGAATTACCTACCACAATGTGGAGATAAAATTTGAATTTGTTGTAATAAATGAGTTATTATATGACTCCTTGATAAGCATGGATGCAATACGAAAACACTTGATAGAACTCGATTTTGTTAATACTACTATTTCACTAAAAGCAATAATGAAAGAAAAACTATGTCAACCAGATAAAATTGGATATTAGAAAACATGCTGACAGCACTCACTTAGATTATGACGAGAGAGTTAAGTTAGAACCTCAGCTAAAAGCTAACTACAAACTTTTTAACAACAAGCCTGACAGATATCAAATTTTGGAGCATCATATCGACATGGGCAATAGTAATCCTGTTTATAGTAAACCATAAAATCATTCTCCAAGTAAAGAAGAAATAATCTCTGAGAAAATTAAGGAAATGTTAAAGGATGGGATAATTGAACCTAGTTTTGCCCTTGGGCTTCACCAGTCATCCTCATGAAAAAGAAAACTGGAGATTTGAGATTTTGTGTGGACTATAGAAAATTAAATACTGTCACAGAACTATAGAAAATTAAATACTGTCACCCAAAACACTTTTCCTCACAAAAGATGGATTATTTCAATTTTGTTGTTTACCATTTGGCTTATCTGGAGCACCCGCCATGTTGCAACATCTTTTTGTCCATGATCCTGGGTGATCCAAAAGGAAAAATTTGCGAAGTCTACTTAGATGACATAGTTATTTTCTCCACTGATTTTTCTGAGCATCTGCATGATTTAGATTTGGTTTTCTCAAGGTTAATCACTATAAAATTATCTAAATGCACTTCTCCAAGAAGATGTTCAATACCTTGGTTTTACAGTTAATGCAGATGGAGTAAAAATAAGGTCGAAGCCATAGAAAGATTTCCCCCACCATGTAATTCAAAGCAACTTAGCAGATTTCTAGGAACCTGTGCCTGGTACCAACAATTTGTACCTAAGTTTGCAAATTTGGCCAAACCTTTATGTGAATTACACTGAAAACAAAAATGGTTTCATTGGTTTCATGGCTTCTTATGACACAGCATTCTACACATTAAAAGATGCATTGTGTCATGCTCCCGTGTTGGCCTTATCTAAGTCAGGTTAACCATTCAAGCTTTACACTGATGCTTCTGATGTTGGTCTTGGTGCTAAGCCAAATGCAAAATGACAATTGCAAACACATCATTATGTATGCCAGTCATAGTCTGAGTGAATATATAGACTGAGGAATTATAGTGACTGAAAAAGAATGCATAAGTGTAATATGGGCTCTAGAAAAATTTAAAGTGCAATTAGGCACTTCTGACATTACCATTTTCACCAACCATGCTGCTTTACAATGGTTGCAGACATCCACCAATTTAAAAGGTCGTCTAATGCGCTGGGCATTACGCCTACAAGAATTCAATTTCAAACTCACTTTTTCAGCCATTATGCCTATAAGAATTCAAATGTTTCAAACTCACTTTCAAACTCACTTTTTTTTTGTAGGCATTACGCCTACAAAATTCAATTTCAAAAAGCACTGCAAGGGAAATGCATATCAGTTACCTGATGCATTGTCCTGTGCTCCCATGTGGCTGGCAGAAGTTATGCCAGGGCTGAAGAATAAGCTTTGCTCCCTCGCTAGCCACAATAGTTCCCATAGAAAAAAAGGAACACTTAGTTAAAGAACAACAAAAAGATTTAGAATACGGAAATGTATACCAATATTTGAAAACTGAAGAAGTACTTCTAGATCCTAGTATAGCTTCAAGTATTGTTGGAAGAGCCAGACATTTTCAATTAATTAATGATGTTCTGTACTACTGCAGACAACCAAGTCAAACAGGCAGTTATTGTCCACTTACCCCCAAGACTTTAAGAGAATACCATACTCCAAAAATTGCATGATGACCTCAGCAGGACATCTAGGTACATGCAAAACATATCAGAAGGTAGCAAAAATAGCATGTTGGCCAGCTTTGAAAAAGGATGAAAAAACCTATGTAAGAAACATACTTAATTCATCAAACCATATAATTCGATCAGAACCATCCTTGTGGTCTTATGAAAAGCACAATCCACAATGAACTCATGGAAATAGTAGGTATGGATTTCATGGGCCCCTATCCACAAACACAAGCATGATCCCAATATATTCTGGTCTTTAAATTATTTTTCAAAATGGGTTGAAATATTTCCCATTAGGAAAGCAACGGCAGCAATTGTAGCAAAGAAGTTTATAAATGAATTCATGTCCAGGTACGGGGTACCATAGAATATAGTTTTGGACAATGGACCCCCCATTCATTTCAAATGTTTTTACTGAAGTATGTGAAACATTTAAAATAAAACACATATATACAACTCCCTATCATACACAGTCAAATTCAACCAAAATAATTAATTGAAATATTGGAAGAATTATAGCTGCTTATGTTGAAAATAGACACAGTACCTGGGATAAATATTTGAAACAGTTTTCCTTTGCTCTACACACTTCATTACATGACACAACTAAATTCACACCTTCAAGGATATTTATAGGAAGAGAGCCCATTATACAGGTTCCATGATGCAGGTTGGCCATAAGTCTGCCCCATTACCCTGAGGCAGACTTAAGGCCAACCTGTATTTCCACAAACCAAGGAATTTAGAACAGAACAGCATATTCAAGCCATTTGAAGGGCACAAGATAGAGAAGAGAATTCCCTGCGAGCACAACGGAAGCAACAAGAAGATTATAACAAAAGACTATTATAGCATATAGAATTTAAAATATGTCATAAGGTCTTAATTAAAATGAACTATAAAAGTGATAAAGAAAGAGGATCCATAAAGAAATTTTCCCCGTTATATGCTGGACCATATATAGTAAAGAACAAGTTTTCAAACTTTTTATATGAACTAGCCAATATAACCACTAATGCCTAAATAGGATATTACAATATAGTAAACATTAAACAGTATAAAAGTTCTATAGAATTTTCCAGATCAGAAGTCTCGAATGATCTGGATGCTCTACACCAAAACCAGGAAAATGATGTCTCTGGGGATGATGATGAACCATTACCAACCAGATGAGAGGAAAAGATTGGATTATAACCTATTGCATACAACAGGAAAAAAAATAGTAAAGCCATATTCAGCTGTTCCATCGACATCAAGAGCGTAGTGAGATGTCAATGAGATGAGGAGAGCCTGCAGAGTGACAATTGGCAACATAGTAATCAAAATAGAATAGATGATGTCACCAACGAGATTTTCTGAAATGTCTACACCTAGCTCATTGATTGATGCAGGAAATGAAGTCTCCGGGAAAACGACTGAATAATGATTTATTGCAATGGATTGTCAACAATGAAAATTTAAGTATTTTATTATTCTTCCACTGTGGCACTAATTATTTATGATGTTTTATTTCTTTTCTCTGGAATAGATGAAGACAGAGGTGATTGAAGATTATCTATTGTTGTTCATACTTAAGAGAATTTGAAATGTTTTAATTTCATAATGAAATTTTGGAGTTTCGATATCTATTTTTGGAAAAGTGAATTTATTATTAATTTTTTTTATGTATTCTGATTCATCTAAAGTTCTAGTTGAACCATAAAGAGTTATATATTGTATTAACATGATTTCAAGTGTAATTATGAATTGTAGATATTTTTGTTTCAGCTGAATGATGGTCAAATTGAGTGTTGTAAGTTCAAATTAAAGAATTTAGGAGTTATTAAATGATTAAGGATGTGAATAATGAGAATGAAAGCGAATTTAGTATACAGTAATTATATAAATCATATTTTGAAGTACATAATTTGTATTTTGAAGTGCATTTTGTATTTTGAGGTGCATTTTGCATTTGAAGTGCACTTTTGCAGTTTTGTAAGTCACTTTTGTATTCTTATTGTAAAAACTTGAATGCAATTGTATTGCGTGAAATGTCAACATCGTATATGATAAATTATTGATACAGCTTTTCTTTACTCTTAGATATGATATATATGTGTTTGAATCTGTTCGGTGTCATTAAGTGATATTGATGCATCAATGATGCGTAATTATCGGGATGACATTGGCAGCATTTGTTTGCATATATGAGCTAACCATGATGCCTTGAAGTTTTTGTACCTTCTTTGAGCTGTCCCTAATGACAAAGCCTAGTTTGACTGAGACTGTCATTAGCAAAACTCCTTTGGGAGGAGGACGGAAAGCTCAATGAAGGAAGGAAATTAATGTTATTTTTATTTCAGCTAGATTGCGATTTATTGTGTTCAGGCAGCAGATCAGTTTTAGCAGAGATTACACTCCCACTTGTTTTTAAAATGAAATTATTAACTTCAAGTATTTGACTGTAGTTAGGAGGATTTAACAGAGTACCAATACCCTTTTTTATGTATGGCAGGAAAGAAAGAGGATTAGATTTCACGCATTTGATTGTTGTTAGGGGAATATGTCGATGTTATGTCAATTTAATGTAATGACAATAACATTACCCCACTTCATCCACCTGTATTTTTCATTTTTTCGCTTTAACATTTTTAGAAGTTAAGCAGGATAGGAGTGATATTAACAAGCTTGTGTACAGTATGCAACTTTTGGAATTGTTTCAAAATGTGATGCCAGTTAGACTGATAAAGCTAGTATGCAGTTAACTGCCACAAGCATTGGTATGCATTTACACTACGCAGATTTTACACATTCTGCCTAGTGTTTCATTGTTAGGAGGAATGGGAGGAGGTACCTTTGGTTGTGATGGAAGATTGCATTGATGCGAGAGTAGCTCATCTTATTAAAATTTGCATATGCATACTCATACTTTAGTTATGTTCAGTAATATGTAAATGGCACAGGAAGTATCCTTTTATTCCAAATTGTTCATCAAAATCTGTTAGGTCAAATTTTGACTCCCTTTGGGAGGGGGAGTTGTGATAGTCCACTCATTTACCTTTACTTAGCCAGTTTTACTTTATTTATGTTATATTTATAATATTGGGGGCTTTTAAATTTCAGTTGGCACCATAAATTTTTCTTACCCAGACCGCTAAAGGAGTTGTGTATGCGCAGCTCCAATTTTTGATTGACAGTCACTAATGTGTGCATAAGGACACACCCCTTCCCCCTCTTGCATCATAGCTAGTGCGATTGTAAGTTTATGCAAATGTTCTTCCCACCATGCAACACATCAGTTGCACGCCATATGTACACTAAGTGATGCTAAGTCGGAGTGTCAGATAGCAGCAATGAGTTAGTAAGAGGGAGATGGAGTTGTTGAGTAGATATGGAGTTGTTGAGAGAATGTGAGCTTTCAGTTGCTCAGAATATTGTACTCGTCAGTTTATTTGGCGAGTCCAGATTTTTTGGAAATAAACTTTGTTATACGAAATATTTTGACTTTGCTATTTTTTCTCTTCAGCAATGATAATCGATTTTTATTAAGATTGAACTTTAATAACTTAATCTTTTAATTTCTTACTCACTAAGTAATGCCTATATACTTAGCAAACAATCATTTAACTTTATTTGGCAAGATTAATTGCCTGGCACCCTATGCTATTCGTAGAGTTTAATTTAATTTGGATCAGTCAAAAGGTCAAAAGGGAAGAAGTTTAACATACTTTTGGAGCATTATACTAGGTTTATTGAGCGAGGTAGGGCCAACAATATCAAACCATCCCTTAATTGCAGGCATGGGGTAAAGACCCAATGCCAAAGGCTGAAGCCACCCAAACTGATAGGCATCATATTTACAAGTGGACCTTTTCAAGAACCAGAATCTAGATAGAAACTGATCTGGCTGAGATGCATTACTCAAGTGTAGGATTGGCAACACCCAACTAGCTAAGTGAAAGTTCCCTTACCTGTGATGGCCTCTCATCAGGATTATCCACCAGTTGAAATAAGGTACCCTGTGCCTCTTGTAATGGTCCACCCATTCACTTTTACTTTTCCATAACCAGTTTTACTTTATTTAGGTTATATTTATCACTTTGGGTGTTATTCTTCAGTTGAATCATCATTTTTCCTTATCCAGACTGCAAAAGGAGTTGCACATGCACAACTCCGACTTTTGATTGATAGCCGCTAATGTGCGCGTAAGGACATAACCCCTCTTGCGTCATAGCTAGTGTGAGTATCACGAGCGCACGATCATAAGATTATGCAAATGTATTTCCCAGCGTGCATTACACACGTGTCAGTTGCACACCACATGTATAGTAAGTGACATTAGGTCACAGAGTTAGTAAGATGTAGTGTTTAGGAGAATGTTAGTAGTGAATAGGAATGAAGTTAAGAGAGAGTTGAGCTGGAACTAGGAGAGAGAGCTAGTAGTTGAGGGGATGTGAGCTTTTATTGGTTGGACTATTTTCCATTCTTCAGTTTATTTGGTGAGTCTTGATTTTTTTGGAAATAAACTTTGTTTTATGAAATATTTTGACTTCTATTATTTTTTTTCTCTTAAGCAGGAAAATCGATTTGAT
The DNA here is from genome assembly GCA_038380435.1 of Ryuthela nishihirai. Classification (NCBI taxonomy): domain Eukaryota; kingdom Metazoa; phylum Arthropoda; class Arachnida; order Araneae; family Heptathelidae; genus Ryuthela; species Ryuthela nishihirai. The sequence goes on along the minus strand of JAWZYU010000001.1, from coordinate 13,676,426 downwards.
TAGATTTCACTTTAACAATTGACAATCTTCTTGTATTTAATTCTTATGGACTAAGTAACACTTACATACTTAGTAAACCCTCATTTAACTTTATTCAGCAAGATCAATTGCCTGGTACCCAATTCTATCCTGAAAATTAGTTTAATTTGGATCAGTTAAAAGGTCTAAGTGAAGAAGTTTAACATTCTTTTGGAGCATTATACTCTGTCCACTTAGGGCTGGCAAACCATAGGCAAAAAGAAAACACAGCGGCAGATTTTTTTTTAACTGAAGCCCACAAGTGCAGCAAGTCCAGGATCCATAATCAAGCTCAAAGCCATAAACCAGTCCAGTGTGTATAAATGGTCAGTATCAGGACCTTGTGAAGTTGACCACTCACTCCTCAGCAGGGCAGAAAAAAAAAGTGGTTTTAGCAGGGCAGAAAAGTAAGATGACCAGATCAGTAAATTACACTGATCTGACAGCCTTCCCTTTCCATTTCCTTCCAAAAAAGAATATCTCTTTTGAAAGATACCATGAGAAGGTGGGGTCAGATACTATTACACTATTTTTTTTAATTAAATTTGTGTCTTTGAAATTTTTGTTGTTGTTGTTAGAGGAATGACTATAGTTTAGCAAAATATTTCTGAAGATGATGTCTTACATCTTGCTGCAAAAACATTTTCTCAATTTAAGTTTTTTTCTGGTTTCATTATTATTTCTGGAGTTTTTTCCAATAAAAAATGCCTTCTTGGGCACTATACTAAGGGGGTTGACCTCTCCCCCCTGGCAAAATGATATTTCAGAGAAATCATTAGTTCATAAATTTAAATTAAATCATACTCTCACCCAAAATATTTTTTGCCTATGTCACTATAGATATATTATGTTTTTAGCCATAATGCACTTAAATTGCAGACACTTTGTCAGGAAGATTCCCAAACTGCAACAGTCGAACAGAAAATGCGATTTGCACTGCATATGCAAAAATATGTTAGTGACCATCAGGCCCAGATCTAGAAAAAAAAATCGAGAGGGAGGGAGGGGGGGGGCAAGAAACACAATTGAGCCGGAAAATGCAAGGGAGGGGGGCAAGAGATTAAATTTTCCAATGCAGTATAACATTCCCCCTCCATTTTACAATCTTGAAAAAATCTCTTGAAAAATTCATAAAATATAAATAAGTTTCATCATTTTTGGCCTCTTTTACCATTATTATCATTCTGAAAGGGGGTGGCCATGGCCCCCTTGAACCCCCAGCCTAGATCCAGCCCTGGCAACCATGAATGCCGAATGTCAAGTGACTTGTGAATTCATACTTTGTAGAACCACCATATAAAAAGAACCTATACAAAATTCTGCTAGTTTTGTTTGAGGGTATTAACACACAATACTTTTATTCATAACTGAATGTTCTTTATATATATATGTGTGTGTGTGTGTTAGAACATATTTTCATTCGTAATTGCAGAATAAGATTCAGATTCTAAAAGCACCCTGGTTTTGATTTATTCCAAGAAAAAAAAAAGACAACCACCAAATTCATTGTTAAAAACTCAGTGTTTTAAGGATAAATGGAGTCTTATACAGATAACATGCAAAATAAAATCGCTGGAAACTTATCAGAAAACTTCACCTGAAACACATAGAAAGAGCAACTCTTAGTATTCAAGCATTAGTAACAATTAAAAACAAAAAAGAAAAGAAGAAAAGGTTCACTAGAAAAGACTTTCTGAACTGAAATTAGTGGTAGAATCATCTGTATGGTGTATCAAATTTTTGATGCCTATTAACAATAAACAATACAACATATATACACAATATAGCTTTTGGAAAGGAAAACTAGAACACATATCACCTCTGGCACATATGGGAGTCTCATTTTCAAAGAGAATGAAGTTTTCCTTTTCTACACTCTTTAAAAGTTTTAAATTGAATTAATGGATTATTGGGAAAATGTAAATAGCAATATTTTATTAGTACTTATAAAAACATAATAAATAATTAGTACTTATAATACATAAAAAATATTTCTTGTTCATACCATAAAGAAAACACATTGATTTTTTCATAGCCATCTGAGAAAAAGGGGCAGATTGTTACTGTCAGTGTATCTCTTCATCACAGGTGACATTCTATCACCAAAAGTTCATATTTCTACAATAAACAGAGCATTTGTGGTATTTGTTAAAAGTTTTACATTTTCCATATTTAGTGCCTCTAATGTTACGAATTAAAATTACCTAAGAATTTGGAAATGTGAATCTATAATATTTCATCACTACCTATCAGTTAAAAAAGAATTTTGCAGTTATCTATTAAAACGAAAAAGTTGCATTTTACCACATCCCTGAGGGTAGGGGACAACATATTGTCAATCCAAAACCTCAGGACCTTCACACATTCTACCCGCAAAATTTAAAATTTCGAGCATGAATATATCATTTGCAATATTTGTTTAAATTTTTGCAATTTTCAACTTTTTCAACCAATTTAAAAATGCACAATTTAAACTTTTAGGAGATTCAGAAAGTGCAAATCATAATATTTCATCAACACCTATTCAACCCAAAGAGAAAACCAAAAAAGTTGAATGTCTAGAGATGGGCAAACAAATAGATAACAAAGTGAAAACTTTTTCTTAATGAGATAAAAATGTTCTTTATCAGTATATTATTTCTAAACAACATATTTGAATTATTAATCCCTTCAATAAACTAAAAACATTCACTGTAATGTGATACTAAATTTGTAAATAATAAATCAATATACCTAGCTCAGCCAATGCTAAGCATCCTCCATGCCAAGCTGAATCACTTTCTCTCAAACTAAACAGCTCAAGAACTGATGTAACAACATCATCAGCTAGCTCTTTTGGAAGCCTTGCAGTAACTCTACCAATTCCTTTTGCAGCAGACCATCTAAATGGATTTAAAATTTAATTATATTCTCAAAATATGTAAAGTTTTATTATAAAATGCATTTGATTAGAATAGTTCAAAAGGAACAATTAAAGGCTTTAAATATTATATCGTAAATTAAAAAAATATATATTATTAAACAATTATAGCTATTATAATAAGTAACTTAAGAAAAAATGTAGATGAAGTTGGATATATAAAAAGAATCATTCAAATGGTAAGTGGACAACTCCTATATTAGGGCAATGAATGATCATTGTGCCCTCACACAAAAAAACTCTTATACAAAAGGAACTCTCAACACCAGAATCAATCAAAAAGTATCAGCATGAATTTGATAGACATTGTGTGAATTCCATTCATATCTCTGTCACAGTCCAAAGTCAAACAACATGCTATTCAGTTTTAGTGGTAGATGAAATAACACCATCTGATGTGTACAGGAATATAAAGGAGGTATATACTGTTTGGGTGTAACAGCAATGCATAATTGGTGTGCAAATTTCCACACAGGACATTAGTCAAATTGAGGATGATCCCCAACCAAGTCACATGCACCACACCATTACAGATTGCTGCAGTGATAAATGTGCATTACAGATTGCCATTACAGTTGCTGAAGTGATAAGTGTTGCTGCAGTGAATGGCACTGTGATGAATGAAACATGTAACAGTATGACAGATAGTGGCATTAACAAATATCAGCAAAGGAAATGTCTGCTGAATTTTGAATCAGCAGCTTAATCACCACAAATTTTGTGTCTAAATGGTCCCAAATGCCTGTCTAGTAAATGGCAATGTGGATGGTTTTGAGCCTGTAACATCTTATAAGATATGAATAGGAAGATAACTTTTTCCACCATATTTTTGCAGGTGACAAATCACAGTCTCATCAAATCAGTCTCATCATTTCAGTCAGGAAAAATGACAAATTAGCATGCATTGACAGTATCCATCCTCTCCACCACACAGGAAGTCACAATTAATGCCCAGTGCAAGTTATGCTGAAATTTTTCTTTAACTATCTGGGTCTACTGTTGAGCAAGTTTCTGGACCATGATGATACCATCAACTTGCAATGAAATAGCGAAATTTTGAGCCATTCAAAGTAGGCAATAAAGTCAAATCATTCATAACTTTTGAACAAGAAGATTGTTTCACTACAATAGCATGACAATGATCGAAACTGTACTATGCTCGATTAACAGTAACAGTGTTGAACATTGTTGGGAGTGTCTGGGACACCCTCTCTACAGTTCTGACTTCTCCCCGTGTGATTTTCAGTCTTCTAAAAAAATCCATGAAAGGTATTTTCATTGGAAAAAGGGGTGCAGCACATAGTCACAGAATTCTTCAAATAACAATCAAAGTCATTCTATGAACAGGGTCTCATGTTGCTAACTTCACACTGTGGCAAATGTGCAATAGGAATGGACATTATCTACAGATAAATATAAAACATAAAACTTATACAATGTAGTTTCACTCTTAACCGTGCAGACTACAGTTCAAATAATGTTAAGAGTTCATGAAGGATTTACCGGCTTCGAGCACTGCTTCCTCGCTCCGTTGGCATCTGGTGCTGTCAGGCTCCGTCGGCAGTCCCCCCACTGCTTTGTTGTGGGGTGGGTTTTGTGCAGGCACTTGTCCTTCAGCGTGCAGTTCACTAAATCCTATGTTATGATGTAGAGATGCACTGATGATCTCAAACATTATTCAAAGTTAGTTAAGTCCCTAACCGGTTTCAATGACTTTTTGTCATCATCTTCAGAGGGTGTTACATCTTGTTGTATGGATTAATAGTGGTTGTTGTTTTAGAATGTTCCATGCATGGTTGATTTGCTTGTAATGGGTTGGTCCACATTTCCTTGGGGGGTGTTGCTACTAGTAGGGATTGCTCCCTTCCATTTATTTGTTTCGTGATGAATTTTGCTTCAATTTCAATTTTTTTAATTAGCTACAGAGGGTATTTGGCATCCTATGCCATTTTGTATATGATTTATTTTTTAGTCTCTCATGCTTTTTTATTGCTGAAACAACAGATACTCCAAAAGCATTGATACATCTATACTCTGAATGTAAACAAGTTTTTCAGGTTGGGTCCTGAAAGGGTAAAAGATTCGAAAACATCAAATACTGGAAAGGCATTCCAGTTCAATGATTCGGATTAAGTTGCAATACTCCGTTTGGCAATTGCTTTGCCTATTCAAAACAATCATGCTTTGCCACTGACATATGCATTATACTTTCAAATATCCACCAATCAACTGAAATCAGTTCAAAATGGAGTTAAAAATGATGTACCAAATTAAAACTCAGATTTCAACACACACTTCAAACATGTCCAACAACAGTTACAAGAACAAGAGGGGCTTCTAGAGCTAAACAAAAAACATTTTGTGGGGTCTGATTATGTGTACTTTAAACGAAAGGTGCAAGCAAAAGATGAAATATACGACTGACTGCAATGACTTATCAAGTTTTTCACAACTGGTTACTATCACAGAAAGTACAAAAGAGTCGTTCTGACTGTAATCATATACCATTTCATGAATAATGACAATTCTAAACAGAAAAATTATATTACCCTCATTTCAGTGAACACCAATGTAGCAACTGTCATTTTGGTGAACAATATAAATACTTTCCATAATTTTTTACCATAAAAATAATTAAAAAATTTAGGAATTTTTCAAATAATATAAATTTCAGACTTATTAACATTAAATATCTCAAATCTCCCTTTATTTTTTAGTGCAACAAACATTAACCCTTCCAGTACCCAGCCTGAAAAATTGAAATGAGCCAGAGATCTAGTTATTTTACCATCTTCCTATTGCTTTCGGCTTTGACATTTGTCGGTTGGTCGGTTTGCAAGTTGATCGGTTTGTGGATTCGACAAAACATTGTTCCACCATATCTTTTGAACACAATGGGGAAACTTCATAATTTATGTGCCAATTGAAAGCTTTTGACACAGGTAGTGTCATATGCTATAAAAAATTTATCCCATGCTTTCTTCCCCCCTAAAAAAGAGGAAATATGAAACCTATTGTTCCACTATATCTCCAGAATATGACTGCCGAAGGTAACAAGCTATACATCAAATGAATGCTTCTTATGTGGGGATGTCATAAACTACGAAAAAAATTGATCCCCCCCCCCTTCTTCCCCCCTAAAAAACAGGAAATGTGAAAGTCGTTCTACTATATCTTCCAAATGCAAGGACCTACAGTTACAATTCAGGTGTCAAATGGAAGCTCCTATAATGACGGTCATAAACTATTTTAAATTTCAGACACACACATACACACACATTATTCTGCCCTGATAAAAGGAGGGAGCGGATTTTTTGTGGGGTTCGACTTTAATGAGTCATTTCTCAAATTAAAGCTTGTGACGTCTCCAATGTCATGAGCTACCTCAAACATGACTTGTGGTCAATGTTTATGAGTCATATGTCAAATAAAAGGTTTGGAAGGTAGGTGTTTTAATGACAAAAAAAATTTTAAAATTTTAAAAATACCTGTCTTTCTATAGGGCCCTAAAAAGTACAAAATAAACCTAAACCATACCGATGGTGCAATCAGTCACTAAGTTCGTATTTACTTCAACGAAAGATAGCACATTGATTTACCTACTCAATAAGATTGTTGGCATCCTATCTTCCTTTGAAGTGAATGGAAACTCAGTGACTGATTGCATCATTGATATGCTTTAGGTTTATTTCCTACTTTTCTGATCCATATAGGAAAATAAGTATTTTTCCAAATTTTTTAATTTATTTATATTTTTTACCTATCTTTATGTTGCTTTTTGCTTAACACTTGTTAGTTTGTGGATTTGACAAAATGTTGTTCCACCATATCTTTCAAATCTGATGGAGAAACTTAAATGATTTATATGTCAAATGATAGCTTGTGACACAGGGAGTGTCATAGGCTATAAAAATTTTGACCCCCCTCCACGTTTTCTTCCATCCCGAAAAAGGGGATATGTGAAAACTTCTGCTATATCTCCAGAATGTGAATGCCAAAAGTAACAAATTATTTCACAAGAAAAAAGTAAAAAGCTATATCAAATGAAAGCTCCTGATGTGAGGAATGTCACAGACTAAGAAAATTTGATCCCCCATGCTTTCTTTCCCCCTAAAAATGGGGGAAATATGAAATTGATATTCCCCTATATCACCTGAATACAAGTTCAGAAAGTAACAAGCTATATATCAAATTAAGGCTTCTGACGTGGGAGATGTCATAGACTAAGAAAAATTGAACCCCCATGCTTTCTTCACCCCCAAAAAAGGAGGATATATGAAAACAATTGTTCTCTATATCTCCTGAATGCAAGTGCAGAAAGTAATAAGCTATATGTCAATAAAAGCTTGTGATGTGGGGAGTGTCTTAAGCTATTTCTAGTTGTTTGTTATTTGCTGATAACGTTAAAATATATAAAGAAATTAACACTATGGGTGATTGTTTATTTTTACAATTGGATCTTAACTCTTTGGAAAATTGATGTAGGCAAAATGCTCTATAGTTAAAATCTTTACGAGTGATTTATTGTTATTATATGTTTAGTCATTCATTGCTCTATAGTTAGTAATATTAATGCTTAAACTTCATATATTAATGCTTAACTTGCAGTTATTTATTGCCCTATAGTCAGTTATACGTAGAAAAGAAAGCCTATTCTCTTATTATTTTATTAAAAATACTAAATTGAATCATAGAGATGCTGTTTATGATATTGGCATATGTTTTGATGCAAAATTATGTTTCAAAACTCACATTCAACATATAGTATCTACAGCATATAAATATTCAAGATATAAAATTAGAAAATCCTATCACTTCCATGATATGAATAAAAAATTATTTCACATAATTCAATAGAATGAATGTGAGATCAAAATTAGAATATGGCCTACTAATTTATATTCATATTATATTATAGTCAGCTATTGGAAAGAGTTCAAAACAAATTTTTAAGATATCTGCATTACAAAATATCACACTACTCTGCATATGATATATAAACAGCTGATTTAAGGAGTATATTTAATTTTAAGTCTCTATAATGAGAAGGAATTTATAACAGATTTAACACAGCTAAGTTAAATTAAAAACTTAATCACTAACATTATTTAATAGATTCTGAAAAAAATTCATCGCCGCCATGATGGGAATCTAACCTGCATCTCTCCAGATTCATGCCAGAGCACGCTACCATTGCACCACATGTCGGACAATGAACTCTTTCAGAATATGACCTTATAAATCTTCTTCCTGAGATGTGACTGAGACAGCACCGTCTATACTCAAGGAGATGCAACTTTTTCAGTCGTTGCATATGATTATCAGATGTTAATGAGAAGGTTGCTAATGCTGACGTTAATATATAATTAAAAATCAATCCAAAGTGAATGCACAGTATTCCCGGTTAAGATAGATATCAAACATTAATTAATAGATTCTGAAAAAAATTCTTTGCCGCCACTAGGGAATCTAACCTGCATCTCTCCAGATTCATGCCAGAGCGCGCTACCATTGCACCACGCATCGGACAATGAACTCTTTCAGCATATGACCTTATAAATCTTCTTCCTGAGATGTGACTGAGACAGCACCATCTATACTCAAGGAGATGCAACTTTTTCAGTCGTTGCATTTGATTATCAGATGTTAATGAGAAGGTTGTTAATGCTAAGACGTTAATATAAAATTAAAAATCAATCCAACGTGAATGCACAGTATTCCCGGTTAAGATAGATATCAAACATTAATTAATAGATTCTGAAAAAAATTCATCGCCGCCACTAGGGAATTGAACCCGCATCTCTCCAGATTCACGCCAGAGCGCACTTACCATTGCACCACATGGCGGCGCTGAATTTTTTTAAGAATCTATTAATTAATATTTGATGTCTATCTTAACAGGGAATACTGTGCATTCACTTTGGATTGATTTTTAATTATATATTAAGGTCTTAGTGTTAGCAACCTTCTCATTAACATCTGATAATCAAATGCAACAACTGAAAAAGTTGCATCTCCTTGAGTATAGATGGCGCTGTCTCAGTCACATCTCAGGAAGATTTATAAGGTCATATTCTGAAAGAGTCCATTGTCCGACATGTGGTGCAATGGTAGCATGCACTGGCATGAATCTGGAGAGATGCGGGTTCGATTCCCGCCGTGGCGGCGATGAATTTTTTTCAGAATCTATTAATTAATGTTTGATGTCTATCTTAACAGGGAATACTGTGCATTCACTTTGGATTGATTTTTACTTAATCACTATCTGAGCTGTTTTATTATTGTTTCAGTAAATCAAAATAGCATTCTGATCGGTGAATACAGGATAGTACGGATGTTAGTCACTTCCTGTAGTAATACAAGAAGTAAGCTCTTTCCTGTTGCATGGATCACACAATGATATTTAGACCACAGTAACTAGACATGATTCGATTATTAATGTCTTTTTCAGAAGTTGGATAAACAGTTCTACTTTGGAGATCATATTCATGTGTGTTGTTGTGCAGCTGTGCTGTATTGTTTGCAGCAGGTGGTGCTGTTGTGTTTCGTGGTCCTGTCCATGTGCTTCAGGTAGGAGTGGGAATCTGGATACTTTAGCAGTGCTATGCTGATCAAGGAGCAGTTTCCATGGGTGGGATAGTAAATTTCTTTGTTGCAGCACACTTATCGATTTTGGTATATCACCAGTTGTTCAGCGAGATCCAATTGAAACTTAGTCAGTGGTGCACAAAAATTTTTGATCAGGTCCAATTGTGGGCTCATTCCTGTATTAGAAACCACTCTGCCAATGAAGTGGTTTGTTTTTTTAATGCATCCCTTTCGTGTTCTTATATCAGAGTTCAGCAGATTTTTTCGTTTTGCCACAGTAAGATTTATTGTTGTTGTTGGTGTTTTCATGTAATGTTATTTTATATACTCCTCCTGTTTTTTTGTTCTGGTCCTGATCAGTTTTAATTAAATTAATTATAGTGTTCCAGATTTTAATTGGCACTATGTAATTGAAAGGTTGTGTTGCATTTTTCAATGGGTTTACTAGCCATGTCACGTTAGATGGCACTGCGTTACATTTTCACACAGTAGGCTATCTGTATTCTCCCTAATCTGTGGTCACAGAGTTGGTAGTAGAAGCAGTTAGAGATGTAGAAGTTGTAGTCGACATTTTCAACTGATGTTGTGCTGAGTTCGAATATTTGGAAATAAATTTTGTTTGTTACAGAAACTTTTGAATCTTTACTATTTTTTTCTCTTGAGCAACATAGTAGATAATTTTTGATTATATATATATATTGACAATCATTTATTTTTGAATTCTTAATTGTTAAGTAATGCCTGCTGGTATAGTATTCGAACCCTAATTTCGACTTTAATTTGGCAAATTATTAATTGCCTGGCGCACAAGCTATCCAGAGTTTGAATAAATATTGCATCAGATAAAAGGTCCAAAACTTTAAGAGTATTTAATTCTTTGGCCCATTACACTATATCTGCCAGTAGTGGCGATAAGGGGGATCCTATAGGTACCCCTTATTTTTGTCGATAGATCTGTTTATTTATTTTGAAAAAATTATTTTCTGTGATGAACTGTACTGCTTTGATCATGCTGCCCGTTATGAGTGAAGGACCTCCGTTTTGGCATTCCAGTTTATCTTTGATTATGCTTAGAACATCTTGCACCAGAGGTATTGGGGAAAAGTGGCACAACACTAGTGATGCTAGTCTCTATTGAAGATGCAAGTGAAGACATTTGAGCTGTTCCAAAGCTTCACATGGAGATTTGAGGGTGAGGACAGTGGGTTCAAAACGATTCTTAAGGTAGGTGTAGAGTGCTTTCTCCAGGTTGATCGCTGGGGCTCATTGTTTTGCTGCTAGTGGTCTTTAATCATATGCCTGGTTTATGGGTTTTGCTTTGATGAAGAGCTGCGGAACACATGGGTACATCAGCAGAAAGCATGCTTTCTGTATTGACTGCAGTAGATTTTCGTGATTTTTTATCTTCGCAATTTGAGTGATGATCTTATCTGTAGCATCATGATCTATTTTCACACAATTTAATCCAAGAAGCATTTCGTCTACATTAGTACTGAATTCATTCGTGTCCATAATGACAATTAGCTGTGACTTGTCTGCAGCTAGTATTCTTTTAATATTTTTTAATTTTTCAGTTTGGTCTTTTACATTTTGCAATTGAAAGTCATTCTTGCATTATTATATGCTCTCTATATATTATATTGAGCTTTGCCTTTGAGATGGTGAGGGATGGGCCTAATCATTTCCCCTATGTTTGCTACTATGGATATGGCAGGAGGTAACTGTTGGTGGTATGCGAATTTCAGACTTTGTTGCAAAATGTTAATTTCCTCTGTGAAGGTTGTCTGTGTTCAGTTGAAGAGTGCCTCCTTTTTAACCATTCAATTTTTTTGTCATGTCTTTTTGGAACAATATTCATATCACGTTCGATTAAATTATGTGTTAGGTTCAAGGTTTCATTGAATACTTCTGGAGTACTGTGTCAGTCAGTGTCATAATAAAGATTACATACCTTCTTTTCCAGCTTGAACAGCTCACTTCTGGTATTTCTAATGTGGAGCTGCAGCATCTTGTTTCGCCATTGAGAGGATGTTGTTTAGATATTCTTATTAATGGAAAGGAATCGGTGAGTGATATTCAAGTTCTTACACTGGAGAAGAAATTTCAGCTTGCAAACCATATGATTCAGCTTTTTTCTTTCCCTCATTAAACGTTTACTACAATTGTTTAGCATGCTCATTTGTAGTGAGCTTGTAAGTATAGCAGATTTAACACAGCTGAGTTAAGTTAAAAAACTTAATCACTATCCGAGCTGTTTTATCATTGTTTTAGTAAATCAAAAGAGCATTTCAATTGTTGAATACAAGATAGTAGGGATGTTAGTCACTTCCTGTAGTAATACAAGAAGTAAGCCCTTTCCTGTTGCACGAATCACATGATAACTCCATAACTTGACACATTTCAAATATTAACATCTTCTATCACTGTGTGATCCATCCTATTATCCTGTATTCCCTGTTTCCTGTATTCACCGATCAAAATACTATTTTTATTTACTAAAACAATAATAAAACAGCTCAGATAGTGATTAAGTTTTTAACTTAACTCAGCTGTGTTAAATCTGCTATACTTACAAGCTCACTACAAATGAGCATGCTAAACAAATGTAGTAAACGTTTAATGAGGGAATGAAAAAAGTTGAATCATATGGTTTGCAAGCTGCAATTTCTTCTCCAGTGTAAGAACTTGAATATCACTCACCGATTCCTTTCCATTAATAAGAAGAAATTCCCGAGATATCTCAACAACATCCTCTCAATGGCGAAACAAGATGCTGCAGCTCCGCATTAGAAATACCAGAAGTGAGCTGTTCAAGCTGGAAAAGAAGGTATGTAATCTTTATTATGACACTGACCGACACAGTACTCCAGAAGTATTCAATGAAACCTTGAACCTAACACACAATTTAATCGAACGTGATATGAATATTGTTCCAAAAAGACATGACAAAAAAATTGAATGGTTAAAAAGGAGGCACTCTTCAACTGCACACAGACAACCTTCACAGAGGAAATTAACATTTTGCAACAAAGTCTGAAATTCGCATACCACCAACAGTTACCTCCTGCCATATCCATAGTAGCAAACATAGAGGAAATGATTAGGCCCATCCCTCACCATCTCAAAGGCAAAGCTCAATATAATATATAGAGAGCATATAATAATGCAAGAATGACTTTCAATTGCAAAATGCAAAAGACCAAACTGAAAAATTAAAAAATATTAAAAGAATACTAGCTGCAGACAAGTCACAGCTAATTGTCATTATGGACATGAATGAATTCAGTACTAATGTAGACGAAATGCTTCTTGGATTAAATTGTGTGAAAATAGATCATGATGCTACAGATAAGATCATCACTCAAATTGCGAAGATAAAAAATCACGAAAATCTACTGCAGTCAATACAGAAAGCATGCTTTCTGCTGATGTACCCATGTGTTCTGCAGCTCTTCATCAAAGCAAAACCCATAAACCAGGCATACGATTAAAGACCACTAGCAGCAAAACAATGAGCCCCAGCGATCAACCTGGAGAAAGCACTCTACACTTACCTTAAGAATCGTTTTGAACCCACTGACCTCACCCTCAAATCTCCATGTGAAACTTTGGAACAACTCAAATGTCTTCACTTGCATCTTCAAGAGAGACTAGCATCACTAGTGTTGTGCCACTTTTCCCCAATACCTCTGGTGCAAGATGTCCTAAGCATAATCAAAGATAAACTGGAATGCCAAAACGGAGGTCCTTCACTCATAACGGGCAGCATGATCAAAGCAGTACAGCTCATCACAGAAAATAATTTTTTCAAAATAAATAAACAGATCTATCGACAAAAATAAGGGGTACCTATAGGTCCCCCTTATCGCCACTACTGGCAGATATAGCGTAACGTGCCAAAGAATTAAATACTCTTAAAGTTTTGGACCTTTTATCTGATGCAATATTTATTCAAACTCTGGATAGCTTGTGCGCCAGGCAATTAATAATTTGCCAAATTAAAGTCGAAATTAGGGTTCGAATACTATACCAGCAGGCATTACTTAACAAGTAAGAATTCAAAAATAAATGATTGTCAATATATATATATAATCAAAAATTATCTACTATGTTGCTCAAGAGAAAAAAATAGTAAAGATTCAAAAGTTTCTGCAACAAACAAAATTTATTTCCAAATATTCAAACTCAGCAACATCAGTTGAAAATGTCGACTACAACTTCTACATCTCTAACTGCTTCTACTACCAACTCTGTGACCACAGATTAGGGAGAATACAGATAGTCTACTCTGTGAAAATGTAACGCAGCACCATCTAACATAAGGCCTGAATTACTCATTTTCTCTCAGCTCTTGCCTTGTTAAGACCGCCATTAATCGGTCTCGTTTCGTAACTTTCAAGAGAAGAACGAAAAATATGTTGATATATCGTAAAATATCAGGAAAGGATAAAAAAATAGTTTTAAACTAGTTACTTCATGAATATGTAAAATTGAATATGCAAATCACACTCTTAATATACTAGGAAAAAGACAGAAAAGGTACTCAGTGGTGAAGTGTCGTCAAGTGTTGAAGTAGCGAAAACATCTTACCAAACTAGTTTGTCTATTTTTGTACAATCGCTCATACAATCTGAGTCTCCCTATAACACAAAAACAAAGTGAATTACGAAAATACAATAGTATATTTGGCATTTAGTTTACAGTGAAACACAAATACCGTACTTAAAAAAAAATTCAGCATCATTCCTGGGCGTTGCGCAACTTTGTTAGACTGGCAGTTCAGAGGTCCCTGGTTTGAAACCGGCTGTGAGGAGAGTTTATTTTTTTTTTTTCGTGGTAGGCTCTTTGGAGCTTTCAGGCCTTGTTCATAGAGGCGCTTCGTCTATCTAAATCTAATAAAAGGTTTTAAAAAATCTGTAGCAACGAGTTTTAAGACTTCCTCATAAGAACAAAAACTGGTGAAGATGTAGCATAACTCCAAAACATTGATAATAATATATGAATTTATGAAAATAAAATCAAAATGAATCTTTTCAAATAAAAACAAAAGTTTAACCCTTAACATGCCAGAAGACAATTTAGTTTCCAGAGCCAAATTCATTCTCATATCCAGTGGGAATTATAGTTCCCAAGAGAATATGTGCCAAGTTTCTATTTCTTTTCCAATAGAAATTGTCCACTTTTAAAACTCTTTAAAATTAATCTTAAATTTATTAATTAAATTTGATAATAAAAAAGATACCTGGCTATTTAGTTGTTCTGTAAAGTCAAGAAAAAAGGAAAAAAATATGATGTTGCTGAGGCAGCCATTTTTGTGGACCTCACTTTGCATCTGAATGTTTCAGTTTTTCTTCCTGAATAGGGTGTGGCAGATGATACCCTAAATTTCTGAAAATTTTTAACCTACTAACCTTTCCAGTAAAATGCTTCTAAAGTTTCATACAGAACATTCTTTGAACTGTTACCATTCAACTTTTTCTTAATCTTTTGCAATTGCATCAAAAGAAAACTGGTAAAATGGGTGTTTTAAAAAGGAAGATATATACATCATTCATTAGAATCCATATATCTAAGCATTGAAATTTTTACTATAATTCTGGTTTTTAAGTTGTTTTGCTGCTTGCTAAAACAAAATGTTTTAGGAAAATCTATTTATACATTACTATGTATAATTAAATGCTCTTTCGTTTACGATATTGCTTGTCATATTCTTCTAATCATATCCTGTTCATTAATCATTTGAGAATGAGGTTGAAACCCAACATATTATCCTTTTTTACTATATTAGTTTAAAAATGTACCATTAAAATTAATATGTATGCTGCTTTATCAAATATTTTATTTTCTAAAAATTCACAATTAAATACTCTCTATTTTAGTACAAGATAAGACTAATTATGTCTATTAGTTATTTTGAGATAAGGTTTCAAAGTTGTTCTTTGGTTTCTCCTGGAAACATCTCAAAATTAATCTAGCGACCAGAGTGAATTCTGTTCTACAAGCCAGCATGTTAAGGGCTAATAAAAGTGGAAATAAAGTACTAACTGAATAAATGGAGATGATATCTAATGTTTAAGCCAATCCTGCAAACACCAAGTAGCTGCCATAGAAGTGTATGTAGAGAATAATCTAATTAGTGACATTTGCAGCTGATGCTCTGTCAGAGCTGTCTCAATGGGCTTTGGCTCTGCTCCCACTCCACTTCAACTGAAATGATATATTCCCAGAACCAAGTAGTTTTGGTTTCAGTTTTGGGAAATAACATGATGAATAAATGTTATTAACGATAAAAATAATTCTAAACATTTTGAAATAATTTAAATATTATTTCAAGAGAAAAATAGATAACACTAAGTAAAAAAGGAATAGACTAAAATGAGAAAATAAAATAGAATTATTTACTTAATAAAATGTTTTCAAAATCTTCTTATTTAAAAAAAAATTTTGTTTAACTGCTGGGATAATTTTCAAACACGATGGAAAAATGTGTTGTGGCAACAGTTCAAATTCATGAGCTCAAATTAGAGGACTGCTTAAGTGTTGGATTTCGTGGAGTAAAGAGAAAATAATGGCACATTTAGATATTAAAGAATGGCGATCACAAAGCTAATAAAGATAATTTATTTTATGGTGCATCAAAATTTGCACCAAATTCATCTGGTAGAGAATATACTAAAACCTTTTTACAAGATATGTGTAAAACTTTTCAAATATGAATATTCATTTTTAAAAAAACTGAAGCTCCATTTGTTATTCTAGCAATGCTGACCAGGGTCTATGCCCCCAGTCTGCAGAAATTTGATATGTGGTACATCACTGGTGGCCCTGGAAGATTTAAATAATGTGTACTCAAAACAATGGGTGACAAGAGATTACTACATAAATTCAGTTTTCTAATCTGCAATCTTTGAATACCATCTATTAAACTTTTGAGAGAGATGGGGTTGTTTTACCTATGAATGGACTTTTTTTAATTTGGGTTGTTTTACCTATGAATGGCACTTTTTTTTTAATTTGGGTTGTTTTACCTCTGAGCGGCACTTTTTTGCACACCATGGGCTAAATGGCCAGGTCACAAGGACCCCGAAGGCTCAGAGAAGGTTGGGGGAGGGGACCCACTGGAATAGCTGTTGGGAGACAGATGGTAGCCTCCTGTCAAGGCCATCCAGCATGTTCTTAACATGCACAGCATATGGCTCTCCCACACACAGGGCCACGGCTTTTTTAATACAAAGTACAATGGTTCAAAATGCGAAACAGTGATCAACATTAATAACTCACATAAAAATAGTCCAATTACCCTGAAATTTGAAACAATTGCTTTTATAGTAGTGCATCACATATCTTGAAATGATGATAATGTACCTCCTGCTGAAACATCGAACATAAATATCTACAAGGGTTATTTAAACTTTCAATTTTCTTTATATTTACAGATCACCAAGCTTGAACATTAAAACTTTTCTTTCTAATCTCAAAAACTGGTTCAAAACAACTGATAAACATCACAATCAAATAGTAGTTCGAGACTTTAATTTAGATATCAAAAATATCAAAAAACACGGAGTTGCCAAATACATAGAGTTGCTAACCGAGTTTGGTTTCTCACCTATCATTACTGGTATCACCAGGGAAGACATCATTGGTGACTCTCTCTCTCAGACATACATTGATCACATTAACATTTGACTTGACATTAAACTCGACACAAATTCAATGATTTTTTGCAGTAGGATCGCAGATCACTACTTAATTGCAGCAACTTGTGGGGGGGGGGGAAACTTGAGAATTCGTCCAATCACGATTTATTACCCACATGATCTAAGATAGTTTTTGTGTTAAAAAGCTAGACAGCAATTTTAACACAAAAACTTTCTTAGATCATAAAAACATATGCAAAGAAATAAGCCTAACAAACTGGCTGGACAGAGGCACTGGAAACGAAACCCCAAATTCAGAATAAATAAGACTTACTTTATGAAGCATTCATAAAAAAAAATATACGGCGATTGTTAACAACAACAAAATTAATAAACTATCGGATGGATCAAAAATTAAGCAATGCAACTGTAGCAAAGACTGAATAAATCAGGAAATAATAAACTTAATACAAAAAAGAGACAGCTTGGATTGATTACACAAAATAACGAGAGAAACAGAAATTTTAAATTACTATACACAGACTTAAGAAACACAATCATGTCCCTTATTAGGCAGGAAAAGAAAAAATATTACTTCAAACAATTTGAGTCCTGTGAAAACAATCCAAAGCAAAATTGGGAACTCATCAACCAAATTATCAACACTGAGTTTATGGTTCATTGCCATATATGCAGGCTTTGTGAACCTGATTTTATATGGTCATTGCAGTGTAAGGGTTAAAGCACTAAAGAGAGAGTAAAGCAAAAAATAAAATAGACTTAAGTCTTTGGTAGTTGCTTTCCAAATCCTCTAATTTAAAAAAAAAATTTTTTTTGCTTAACTTTCAAGAGAATTCACCCTTTAAGAAAAAATTTTTAGATAATAGATCAAATCAAACTCAGGAGCTTAAATTGGAGGATTACTTCATGATGCAGGATGAAAGGATGGAGAGCAAATGGTATCATCACATATCATGTCAATAAAGTGACGATTAGAATGCTGGAAGAAATTATTCATATTGTATCTTAATAAAATGTGCACGAAATGGAAAAAATATGATTTTTCAAATTTGAATTATCTATTTTTTACGAGATATATGTAAAAAGATTTTCAAAGGGAATTTCTATAATCAAAAAATTAAAGTTCATTAGTCATGCTAGCAACATTGACGAGTACTTATGCTACTGGTCTAAGGAAATTTGACACAGTGTTAACTGCTTTGAAAGATTTAAACACTAATGCTATTCAATGGGCAAATATTTAGGAGAATCTTTCTCAGTCCAGGATGTCATCTCTTTATTTTTGAGCATTGAGGTTCCCACTCGTCAACACATAAAGGTCTGTGCGTCCACCTAAGGAAATGCCAACCCAAACACAATGCCGTAACTGTCTCTTTGATGGATATTAGCAAGTTCCTCTTTCTCTCCATATCAAAAAATGCCCAGAATCACTCTGCAAGCAATATCTGGATTCATCTGTGAAGAGTACGGACCTCCATTGCTTCTCTGTCCAGTTAACATGTGTGCATGCCCAATTCAACTGCTCTCTTCTGTGATGTGAGAGGTATACAAATTACTCACCTTCTATAGCATACAGACCTCCCTCATGAAACCTTCTACATGCAGTAGAAGCTGATACAACCCTCCCAATGGCTGCTGCAACAGAGGACTGTAGCTGAGGGAGTAGACATCCTGCTCTTTCATGCTATTAATCACAGATATTGGTCTTGTACAGAGGTTGTAACTCTAGCCCTTCCTTGGCTAAATCTCTGAGATGCAGAATCTGTGCCAAGAAATTGATTCCAGTCTATAAACCACAGAAGGATTCACATTCAGCCATCGTGCCACATCTGACTTACTTTGGCCTGCTTTTCAAGCTGGTCAATAGTTCTCCACCATAGTTCATTTGGCAAATGATGTCTCAAGGTCATTCCTACAAAATGGATATTTTGAATTTCTTTACTCACATTTACAACACAAAATAACGATCCACTCCGAAACTCCCATTTTTATGTTGCTATCTGATTACGCAAATTGGCACAACCTAGACTAATTTGTATTCAATACGCTCACTCGGTATTACTGTACTGGTTACATGAACAAGTTTTGTGAGGATCGCACAATTTTTTGGCAAATGATCACGATTTTTCTCATTTTTCCTTAATTTATGGAAACCAGTGTATTATGATAAAGGAATTAAAAAACCCTCTTATGAAATGCAATTGTTATATACAATTATATATACAAAAACTTAATTTAAAATTTCACACTTTCTACCCTCATTGAGTTAGAAGTCCTTGTGTTTCCTTTTCTTTCTCAAGTGAGTAAGCTAAAGGGTGTACCATCTCAGGCTACATAGTTTTGTTTATTTTGGGGCTGTTTCCTGAAGTGAAAAAATAATAGGATCCAGTGGAGGCCAATGGTCATTTCCATGTGTTAAATTCTCAACAATTTTTTACTGTCCTTATTTCTCACTTTTGAGCATGCTCCAAAAGTTGCTGAATTGGCAACCACTGCTGAACTTTGGATTAAAATTGTTTGATTGGTATTAAATTTGCTATTTTAAGTTTGTTTGAAAGAATGTGTAACTGTTTCAAACAAAACATAAAATATTGGGAAAACCAATGTTTTATTATAAATAGTTGAGATGCTGTTTATGACTTCTCTTATTCCTTCTGTAAAATTTGTTTGTACAAATGACACAACTGCCTGTTTCGTAAGATTGGTGAGAAAGAAGAAATTGTTGGGCTTGGAAGGTCACTGTCCATCACATGGGATATTAGCTGTATTCCTGTGTGCAGAGTTTTGTGCACAACAAAAAAGGAAAAGTATAGGCAGCTAATTTTTTTGTAAATCACCTGGAAAGTTCTAAAATATAACCAAATTTACAATGGCATAAAACTGAGCTTTTTTTGTATGTCACAAAATATTTCTACTTTCTCTGAAAAAATTTCCTTAATAAGATAAAAATGATACATAAGCTAATCTAACAAAAATTACTTGAATATTAAAAACTGCATAGAATGTCTATTAATAATTTATATTTACCTCCTCTAATTGAATTCCAATCCTTATGTGTATTTTGGAACTAATGTGAAACAAACTTTTCTTCCTCTGAATATCAGAAAAAAATTGTTTAAAAATTGCATTTTTTGCTTCAACTTCACGACACTCTAACAGGTACAAGAAAGAAGTTTTGAGACTTAAAATATGTTTTCTAAAGTAGTCAATTTATCTACCTTTGTACCTATAGAGGCTAAAATTTAAAACTATAAAAACTGGATTTTGATCAGCTTTCTCACATTTTGAACTATTGTGCAAATGAGCTAAATGACTAGCCCACAAGGATCCCAAGGGCTCAGAGAAGGTTGGGGAAAGAGAATCCACTGGAAAACTGTTAGGAGACAGAAGCCTCCCATTAACACAAGCCAGCATGTGCTTTAAAGTGCATGGAGTATGGTTCTCCTGCATACAGAACAGCTTAAAGTCCCATCTGATGAACTGTGGCCTTTCCAAATCCAATGATTTTCTTTTTCTCACTGAGGACAGAATGGGAGTTAGAAGAGAAAAATCTCAAGCAAGCACAGTTAGGGCTCAAATCTGGGGATGTCAGATAACAAGCCTGGCATGCTACTGACTAAGAACTGGCCAGGTAAGGGAAGGGTTGTTTTTTTTACCTCTGAGCAGCATTTTTTGCACACAAAGAGCTAAATAGCCAAGACACAAGGACCACAAGGCTCAGGGAAGGTTGGGGAAAGAGACCCATTGGACAGCAGTTAAGAGACAGAAGCCTCCCATCAAGGCCATCCCAGCATGCTCTGCAAAATGCACAGGATATGGTTCTCCTGAAAACGGTGCCACGCCTTTACATCCCACCTGATGAATAGCAGCCTTCCTGAGCCCATGTACTTTTTCTAGCCAATAACAAAGTGGGGGTTTAGCAAAGATAGATCACAAAACTGGCTCAGGTAAGGAAAGAAAGGAAGAAGACCCACTGGATAGCTGCCAGGAGAAAAATGGAAGCCTCTTATCATGACCATGCAGCAAATTCTTTAAATCATTTCCATGCTCCACTTATTTTTTTTATATAGTTTTCAGACAAGAAAATTGAGCTTAGAACATTATGCTGAAATAGC
This sequence comes from Ryuthela nishihirai, assembly GCA_038380435.1. Classification (NCBI taxonomy): domain Eukaryota; kingdom Metazoa; phylum Arthropoda; class Arachnida; order Araneae; family Heptathelidae; genus Ryuthela; species Ryuthela nishihirai. Next base: position 13,655,124 of record JAWZYU010000001.1, on the reverse strand, counting down.
TAATAGATATGAGTCATACACCACAATAAATAACAATTTATTTTACACAATAAAATACTAAAAATAGTAAAGTAAAAAATATATGAGAAATTTCCTTTCTTTTTTCTAAGGCAAAAAAAATTTAGTTTAACTTCAATAAAAAAATTAATGTTTTATAATTTATTTCATTATTGCAATAAAAATATTTTAGATTTCTGTTATTACCTAACTCTAGATTAGTTCATTCTTAGTTTTTCATCCATTTATTCTATATATATATATACCATTTATCATATGGCCCATAATTACTCAATGCTGTTATAATCCAAGAGTGGTCAACCTACAACATACATGCACAAGTAGCATGTCTTATGTTTTTTTTTTTTTTGTTTTTTTTTTTGGGGGGGGGGGGGGTTGCTTTTCCAAATTCAGTTTGGCTTTGGGTGGATTCTGGATACATTCGAGAGTGGTACAAGATACATATATAAAATTAATGTGTCATGTTGCAGAAAAGAATTGGCCACCTCTGTTATAATCCAACCTAAGGCAGCTTAACAAGTGTTACAGAATTTAATTTTCTATGAAAACAAAATAATTTTCAAAATATCATTATACATCTAAAAAATGCTACCTAACTAAAATAAATAAAAGTAATAAAATAATATTTTTTATTATTAAACTTGTTAAAAGTCTAAATGTTTGCCTGGGTTAAAACAGTGAATTTCATTTACATCAAATTATTACTACAAAAAATGTTGTGCAAAAAATTATGTTTTTTTTTCTTCTAATTACTAAGTAAGTCTTGCAAGTAATTAAAAATATTGCTATTATTAGTAATACTATCCATAATGGTAGTTGAAATATCTCAAATTATGGCTGAAATGCTGTAACAGTTATTTTGGCTGGAAATTTTGACGTTATAGCTGACTTCAGATAAGGTTGCAATGAAAAAATATTGTTCTTTGAAATTGAATCATTAATATAATAAATGATAAAAAAATTCCACAAATACCAAAACTGGCATTAAAACTTACAGAGTAGTAAAACAGAAAGCAAACATCAAATGCCATCAGCTCAATGATTGGTATCAAATACCATTTACAAATTTTCTCAAAACTTTTACAAAAACTTAGTGGCAAAACTTCTGGACTTTAATTTATCATGTTTCACAACTCAGAACAATTAAAGTTGAGAGCTAATACTGAGAATGATGATCCATGGCAGATACGAAAACATGATACCAGAAATAATTTTTGGTTTCATATGTACAATTTTCTTCAAAGTTTTAAGTACATTATTCAGAAACTTGGAAATACATTTTTATTGTTTAAAATCTTAATTTATAAAATCTTATTAATAAAAATCTTATTTTATTCAGCAATTTATATCTTTTTTAAAAATAATATATTTAAAATAATGTGCAGTAACAGATCACACAAGATGTACTTACATATGAATTTGTTTTCATTTCAACTGAACATTGGCAGCAAGAGTGCTCAAGGGAGTATAGCTTTTCTTCACATGGGGCCATGGTTTAATGGCCCATATAAAAGATATCTGCTTTTCAAAGTCCATTAATAACACCTTTCTCATCAAAGGCAGAGATTAATATAAAAAATACCAACATGGGCAGAGTAAGGACTCAAACCTGGAAATATCAGGTTACAAGCCAAGTACACTACCAACTGAGGTAAACTCTAATCCCTTTTGATATAGAGACCAATTATCTCCTTTAACAAGTTTCAATGCAGATTACTCTAGGTAATTCATTGATTGTCACACTCTAGTTTTCCAGGTGTTTTCTAGAGATTTCTATTGAGATCTGAAAGGAAATTTTATATATGTAAAGTCAAATATCTATTAAAACTACATTAAATACTCACCGAATGACAGTATCCTTATCATGCAATCCTACTAAAAGTTGCTCAATGACATCCTCTGTTTCATCAGGAATATCATAACCATCTGCATCACTTTCTGAACTATCATCTTTGATGGGTATCTGACATGAAGTTTCATTTTGTGCAAGATTATCAGCTAAAGATCTAGTACCCCTACTATACCTCCAAGTGGCTACTTTAACTCTTAGAAAGCTTAATCCTACACAAAAAATTCAAATTATTTGAATAAACAATGTAAATACAAAGCAATTTTACAAAATCTAGCAAGTTAGAAATGAAGTTATGATTGAATCATTAAATTGAATCAATAATTAGGGCTGACAGAGACCATCAATCAAGATGGTCTCTGTCAGCCCTAGTTGGATCAGAATTTTTAAACTTGCCAAAATTTATTATATCTAATAATGAGATATCACACAGAGGTGTACTAAATGAAACACAAAAAAGAGCAGCTCTAGACTTGTGGTTCATAAGCAGGAAATTTTATAAAGGAAATGTGAAGCATTTGGAACCAAATCAATTTTGCCACAAAAACTATACAATTTATTTCATACAGTAACAACTTATTATGATTGCCCATAACTTGATGGCGGGGGTTGGCTCAGTCGGTAGCGCGCCAGGCTCATAATCTGTACTTCCCAGGTTCGAGTCCCAGCTGGGTCAGCGTTGAGATTTATCTCCGCAAAATTTCCTGCCCTGCCCACGGTCAGTAGGGGACACCGATGGGCTTGGAAAGGCCGCCGTCTGTCGGATGGGACGTTAAGCCGTGGCCCCGTGTATGGGAGAGCCATAACCTGTGCACGTTAAGGAACACGCTGGATGGCCTTGACGGGAGGCTACCATCTGTCTCCCAACAGCTGTTCCAGTGGGTCCCCTTCACCAACCTTCTCTGAGCCTTCGGGGTCCATGTGACCTGGCCATTTAGCCCATGGTGTGCAAAAAAGTGCCGCTCAGAGGTAAAACAACCCAACCCAACCCATAACTTGATATAAACTTTTAGATGTGAATAATGTGCTGAAACCAAAATGAAACTTATCAGAATTCAATGAATAAATTACACAGTCAGTCAAAAAACAACCTCAGCTCATGTGCTCAAATAATTGTTGGTGAATACTTAAAGATGGAATGTTTCTGTTTCTTTTTCCCACTAATACCTAAAAGTTCACACATCATTACCAAATGACAAATCATGTCATTTGATGATCCATGACACAAATCATGTCATGGGATATTTTACACCACATAAATGATAACAACACTTTCCTTTAAAGTGAAGAATAAAGCATTTCATACATCTGAAAAATTGAATAGCTACAAATGAAGGATTTGGGGAATCAGAAAACCCTTGTATGGTGTGCAAAGCTGAGAACATCTCTAAATAAAAATGCATGCTATGCTATGCTACAACACCAGATCATGCAAGTTTTTTTTTTTTTTGCATATACAGAAAAACGCCATAAACAGCTTTGGGTTACTTTACCTCTGAGTGGCACTTTTTTTTTTGTACACAATGGGCCAGGTCATAAGGACCTCAAGGGCTCAGAGGAGGTTGGGAGAAGGAAACCCACTGGATAGTAGTTAGGAAACAGATGAAAGCCTCCCATCACTGCCATCCAACAGGTTCTTTAACATGCACAGGGTATACAGCTCTACCACACATGGGGGCACAGCTTTAACTCTCACCTGACAAATGGTGGCCTTTCCAAGCCCATCAGTGTCGTCTTTCTGACAGAGAGTTGGGGGGGGGGGGGGTAGCAGAGATAAATCTCAACCCTGGTCCAGGTGGGACTCAAACCTAGAAAATGAAGAATATGAGCCTGGCAGGCTACTGACTAAGCAAACTCCTACCTCCAATGTACTACGTAAGGAAATTTTCAGGAAGAATGGGAGCTATCAGAATGGAAAGAAAACTATGTAATGATTTCGATGTAGCATTCATGCAGTTAAAACTTTCTTATTGTTCATTTTCATCTCTAGAAGCATAGAAAATGGAGAGTGTATATCAGTGGAATACTTAGAGACAGGGGGAAGTTATAACCTTTTATTTCTTTAAAAAAGCAACCCAGCTTCTATAGGCCTCATTATGAAACAACTAATGAATGAAATAGTTTACACTACAAGCTAAAAGAATAAGCATTTAATTCTGAACAAAAGGTAAAAAATAAAAAGCAAAAAAAAAGGTAGGTAAGAATAAAAAAAATTGTATGTTCATTGTACTGATTTTTGAAAACTGATTAATCAGTTTCTAACACTTAAAGGGTTAAGGGCTTGAATAACCTATATTCTCTAGTCTCCAAAATTTAGAGATCAAGATGTTACTCAAGGCCCCTATATTAGACTTGAAACATTTTAACCCACTCCCATTGAAACGTATCATCATCCCATCAAGGTATGCCAATGTGCATTTTATTTTAATTTAAGATAAATTTAAACTTCTTTAATTAACCTGTCATGTACTTGAAAGAAATCTTGCTGACAAGCCATAAGGATCAGTGGGGTAATTTATCTATATAACCATACTGAAGTGCAAATAAAGCTATTATTATTTATTATCAGGGCCCCTAAAATAACTCCCTAAAGTCAAAATATTTTCTGTAGCCTGTGGGGAATTTCGAAAAATACAAAAACAAAAAAATGGTATATGTTTTCAAAAATGATGAATAGCAAATGGGTAAAAATCATGAAATATATTACATAATCTAGTTTTATTGTTAATTCTCATTTTTGGAATCAAACCATATTTTTTTGCTACACTATTTACTTCTAATACAATTTTTACATCAGGTACGTAAGGTACATTTTTGCAATAGTTCAATGTATTAAATATTGCATAAAAGACCCAGTGGTTGAATGGTTACTGTACTTAGCTATTAATCAAAGATTTATTAATAATAAGATAATTGGATTCAAGTCCCAGATAAAACACTGATATTTTCTTTCTGGTGTTATCCTTCTGCTAAAGTCTCACCTTCCTCACGGATATACTCTATAGCATATTATATTGTCAGTTTTCTCAGACCTCTGTAGCAAGAGGCTTACTTGAGGGATAATTTATTATCTTGAGGGATAATTTATTATCTTGAGGGATAATTTATTATTTCCTAAAATATGTATGATTAAAACTAATAATGTTCTATCAACTATGCTTAATTTTGAAATGGTCATACCAAACAAGTAAATAGTTGTAAGTTGTCTTGCAGAAGGTCTCTTTCAATGTTATAGACTTATTCCCATGATCTTTCAATCTAAAGTCTCTAAACAGATCTCTCTGACATATTAAACTGACAAAACTCTTTGTAATTTAGCTTAGCAATGATGGAACACAACTCTTCCTTCCTGTGTGCCAATGTCAGCTATGGAAACAATTGTGTATCTTCCACAGATATCTGTTATATAATTCAATACTGGATGAATTATTCTGTACTTTTTTTTTTAAATAATAGTGCCTTTATTCAAAAGCATAATACAATGACAATTAGATGAAAACCAATAAGGCAATAGTGTAGTTTAGGAATTATACATAATTCTTGCACATTGCATAATTAGTGGAATTGCCATGATTAACTAATATTCTTGGAAGTGTGAGATTTCAAAAGATTTTGTTAATATTTTTATTAAAGAAAATTGATGAACAAATGATTTCTTAAAAACAAATTTTCAAAAAACAGTGGGGATTAAACCCTCAAGTACTGGAACAGTGTTCTGTTCCAATTATTTGGGAGTGTCAAACACTGAAATGGCATTCCAGTTCAATAATTTAAAAATATAAATACCAGAATGGAGTTCCAGTTTAATGACACATCTATATACAGAAAACCTACATTCATACCTAACATAATAACTAGCACCTCCACCCACCCAAACAACTATAAATTATCAACCTTCTATTCACACTTTACCAGAGCCTATAAATACTGCAGTACGCAAGAAGCACTAAACAACGAAACAAAATACATTTTTGAGCTGGCCGAACAGGGTGGATATACCTCACACACCACCAACAAAATTCACAAACGAATCAAATGCAAACAATACCAAAACCCTCCAACACCTGTAAATAAAGAAATGCAAAAATACACAATAGCCCTACCATACATCAATAATAATTTCACAAACTCTGTTAAGAATACCCTAAAACCTTTCCATTAAAAAGTCCCAATTAAAATGTCACACACTATATCCAAACTCATTCGAAACAATCGCAACCATATACCCAGCTCTGGAGGAGTGTATTACATCCAACTCAAAGACCCCACAGGTAAAATTTTCCCCAAAGACAAATACATAAGTAAAAACTCATGCCCATTTAACGAGTATAAATACAACATCTTAAATAAACTACAAAAAAATGCACTATCTCAAGCAATCACCGAAAACAATCTGCCCACTGATTTTTACTCTGCTAAAATTATATCCCCACCTACCAGATTCCAACTAGCTGTCACAGAAAATATCCTCATTAACGTAAAACTAACCAAACTCTCCAATACGGACATTGTCCTCCTCCCCCATCATCGCATCTGATCCTTAGGGGATATAACATACAGCTCAGAAATACCATGCCCCCCTAAACACTCTCCTCTCATAACCAACCCCCATTTGCCACCTGCACTAATGCACACCCACCAAACCCTTTACAACATTTCCATAATGCATCCTAAAATTGGCGATTAAAGTACCCCCCCCCCCCCACACACACACACACACAACTCCCAATAGCAATACCGATATGAAAACCATTATTCAGGCCCTCACTAACATAATCATCTTAACCTCAAAATTCTGTTTAAAAAATTTATAAATTCATTAGAAGTACCCCACTCATTATAATTATGAATTCATCATCATCATCCTCAAGCAGCCATGGGCTACGGAGGTCCAATCAAACTGTGCAATTTAGTTCTCCAAGCAAGTCTATCCTGAGCTACATCTGCTGCATCCAGCCACTGCACACGAATTCTAACAAGGTCCTGTTTGATATTGTCTGCCCAAAGCATTCTAGGTCTCTCCCTCCTTCTGAGGCCTTTAGGCACACTGTTCATAATCCTATTCAGCAAACTATAATTATCCATACGGGCAACATGACCAAACCAACGGAGTCTCTCTCTGCACAATATGCTGCTTAAAGGAGGTTGCCGACTTCTTTGCCTAACCTCATCATTAGTTACAAAGTCGAACCACCTAATGCCCAAGATACTGCATAAGCATCTAGAATCAAACGCATCTAGTTTCCTGTTATCATGTTTACAAACTGTCCAAGTTTCACTGCCATAACTAACCCTAGAAAGAACCAAACTATTATACAGTCTAATTTTAGTTTTCAGGTGTATATGCCTATTTCTCCACACTCTCCATAGATTCTTAAAAGTCCCGGCAGCAATCCCTATTCGTCTGTTAATCTCATGCCGCACATCACCAGTATCTGTTACATAGCTCCCAAGATAATTAAACTGTGACACCTGTTCAAGATTGCAACCCTTCAGATTAACTGAATCACAGCCTGCCTGACCAATTTTCATCACTTTAGTTTTCTCTCTGTTTATAACCAAACCTACTCTACTACCAGTCACATCAACAGCTCGAATGAAAGAGTTCATCTCATCAACATCATTTGCCAAAAGGGCTAAATCATCAGCATAATCTAAATCAAAAATTTTCGTATCTCCAGTCCATTTAAGACCAAAATCTTTCCCTTGAAGTGAATTTCGCATAACATAATCAATAACCTAGCTAAAGAGAAAAGGAGACAAAATGCACCCTTGTCGAACACCAGAAGTAATACTAAACCAATTGCTACAAGCCTTACCAACTCTCACACATGACTCAGTGTTATTATAGAGAGTTTTCATTATGCTAACAACTTCTCAGGTATACCATATGATCTCACAATCAACCACAAATTATGACGATCAACAGAGTCAAAAGCCTTTTTGAAATCAACAAAGCTAGCAACCAAAGGTTTCTGAAACTCTAAACATTTCTCAAGAATCTGTCTAAGTGAAAATATCTGATCCACACATCCCCTACCACTTCTGACTCCACATTCCTCATCACGCAATTGACTGTCAACCAGATTCTTAATTCTATTAAGCACAATCATGGAAAGAACTTTACCTGGAACAGAGAGTAGGCTGATACTCCTATAGTTATCACAAGAACTGCAATCACCTTTTTTGAAAATAGGGATAACAATAGCTCTGGTAAAATCCTTGGGAACCATGCCTTTTTCATAAAAGATATTCAGAATTTCAGTCATCCAAGTGGTAACCAAAACATTCCCAGCTCTAAGCATTTCCGTAGTAATTTCATCTACCCCTGGGGATTTATGTAGTTTAAGTTTAGAAATAGCCAAAATAACTTCAGAATGTGTTATAGGGCCAACATTAAAGCCACCAATGCACCTATCATCATTGCAAACAATGGGAAAAGAACTAACCGCATTGTTTGGAATATCACTGAAATGCTCAGCTCACCTAGCCATGACAGAATCCTCACTTTCTATAACCTTACCTTGTTTATCCTTCAATCCCTGTATACATGTCTGTTTTCTACCACACAAAACATTAACTATCTGGTTCAGCTCTCTGCTGTTGTGCTGTCTAACTGCTTCCTCGGCTTTGTCAGCCAAACCATCAAGCCAAAGATTCTTATCAGCAGCTAACTGATCTTTTACACGTTTATTAAGTTCTCTGTAATGTTTTCTATTAGGACTAGTAGGGTATTGATTAAGGACATTACTGCAGTTCTTTCTTTCCGAAATAAGCTCAAGTGCCTTATCACTCAGATAATTCTGCCTCTTCTGCTCCTTTTTTCCTAAAAGAGTATTGTTAGTGTCCAAAAAAGCCTGTTTAAAATGATCCCATTCTTCCTCAACTTCCAGTAGTAAGCATACCATGACTGTCATAATGACTAAGTAACCTATCATGGTAAGCTTTGGCTATAACTGGATCTTTCAGAGCTTCTGTATTAAAAGTAAATTTTTTAACCCTAGCACAACACTTTTTAAGTTTAAGTTGCAAGACACTTTTAACAAGGTAATGGTCAGAGCCAATTTCAGCTCCCCTATATGACCTGGTATTCCTAACAGAACTAGCCCATTTGCTGCTAATTAATATATAATCAATCATATTCTTATGCAGCCCATCTGGTGAAACCCATGTGTACTTATGTATGTCGCGGTGTTTGTAATAAGTGTTAGTTATTCTGAATCCATTTACTTACCTGTAGGAGACATTGCCCATTGCAGCTACCAATACCAAAAGGGCCTATTACTCCTCCCCAAAGGTCAGAGTCAGTACCAACTTTGGCATTGAAGTCACCAAGAACAAGGATATTACCTCCTTTCTTGACAGAATTCAAAATATCCTGAAGTTGTCCATAAAACCTATCCTTCTCATCCTCATCGGCATCCTCAGTGGGGGCAGCAGATAACATTCAAGTCTTTAACGCTTGTCTGAAATTTTGCTGTAAGAAACCTTTCATTAATGTACTATATCCTAGAAGAGCATCACTAGCGTGTCTGCTGAGAAGCAGACCCACGCCTTGGTGATGGTTATTGTTGTCCCTCCCTGAAAAGAGAAATTTAAGATTATTTTTAAGAATCTGACCTTTATCCGTCCATCTGGTCTCTTGCAAGCCGAGAATATATAAATTATAATGGTGGAATTGTTGTGTGATGACATCAAGAAAAAAAGCTCTGCAGACTCCTCACATTCCAACTGCCTATGGAGAGAAAATGGTTAGTGGGCTGTTTAAAGAAACTGTGTTTATTGAGAGAGGGAATGCGCCAACAATATCAAACAGCCCCCTAATCGCAGACATGGGGCAAAGACCCGTTCCCCCACCACTAAAGGCTGATGCCATCAACACTGGAAGACTTCCTCCAATGTATAATTTGACGATGCCAATAGAAGCAAAGAGTTCAGGTGCCTACGATGACCTCTGCTCAGGATTATCCACCAGCTGATAAACATATCCTGTGAATCTATTCACTTGGTGCTGTCAACCCACAAACAAACAGAAAACACAGCAGAAGATTTTCCCTCCACAGAAGCCCACCAGTGCAGCAAAATCAGGATCCATGATCGAGCTCAGAGCCATATATCTGTCCAGTCCAGTAGGTTTATATGGTCAGCACCAGGACCCTGTGTGGTTGACCACTCCTCAGCAGGGTAGAAAAAAAAAAGTAGCCATAGTTGTCCAGATCAGTAGGCCACAGTAATCTGGCAGCCCTCCCCTTCCATTCACTTCCACAAGAGAGTAACTCTTTCGAAAGGTACTAACGGTCTGCACCACGAGAAGGCAGGGTCAGACATTAGGTGCTAGGCCTGGCCGGTTCTATGCATCATCACAGGGGATTGGTGCATAGCTCTCCTTCGAATTACTAGCCACAAATAGCGAAGCTTTCCTTGACACTAACTGATCTTGGTGATTTCCCATGATCTCACACCCTCTTCCAACCTCCATCACATGCAGATAGCATTACAACCACCCGCACGTCAGCTGACCACTCCGATCCTCAGAGCTGAGCCACTGATAATTCAATTTATGGCACCCCAAACCTCCCCCAAGCTCAACAACCAACTGCCTCTCCTGCATTAGCTTAAGCTCCTCAATTCCCACCTGATGAAGCACCCAAAGGACACGAAACGCACGTCGTGGATCAAAAACTTTTTTTAAGCACTCTATGCTATCAAAGGTATAAATGGTTATTTCCTTCCCCAAGATGTGTAGACCACTGGCATCTGTTATTCTTCTTTTAATCTGCACTGAGATGTCACTTGCTGGCAAGAACATCGATTATTACATTTGTCACCAAAAGCATCCCAGAAGTTCCTGTTATTACCCATTTTCTACGGTACGGTACAAAAATCTCTCCTTAATAACTTTTGATACTTGGTAGCATAGTCCATGTGTTGAACTGCTTAAAAACATTTAACAAAGCCCAAAATACTGCATAAGCATCTAGAATCTAAGGCATCGCATTTCTTGTTATCCTGCTTAAAAAGGGTCCATGTTTCGCTACCATAACTAACCTTAGAAAGAACCAAACTGTTATGCAGCCTAATTTTAGTCTTTAGAAGTATACACCTATTTTTCCACACTCTCCATAGATTCTTAAAAGTCCCAGTGGCAATCCCTATTCTTCTATTTATTTCATGCCACACATCACCAGTATCTGTTACATGGCTCCCAAAATAATTAAACTGATCCACTTGCTAAGCAGTACAGCCATTCAAAGCAACTGAAGCACCATCTGCCTGACCAATTTTCATCGCTTTAGTTTTTTCTCTGTTTATCACCAAACCTACTCTATTACCAGTCTCATCAATAGCCCTAATGAATGAATTCATCTCATCAACATCAGTAGCCAACAGGGCCAAATCATCTGCATAATTAAATCATAAATTTTGAAATCTCTAGACCATTTAAAACCAAAATCTTTCCCTTTCAAAGAATTTTGCATTACATAATCAATAACCAAACTAAAGAGAAAAGGAGACAAAATGCACCCTTGTCTAACTCCACCAGCAATAATAAACCAATCGCTGCAAGACATACCAAGTCTTACACACAACTCAGTGTTATTGTAGAGAGCTCTCATTACACTAACTAATCAGGTATTCCATATGATCTAACAATGAACACAAAATCAAGAGTCAAAAGCCTTTTTGAAATCTATAAAATTAGTAACCACAGGTTTCTGAAACTCTAAACATTTCTCAAGAATCTGCCTAAGTGAAAATATTAGATCAATGCATCCCTTACCACTTCTGAATCCACACTGTTCATCACTCAGTTGTCCATCAACCAAATTCTTAATTCTGTTAAGTATAATCATGCAAAGAATTTTACCTGGAACAGGAAGTAAACTAATTCCCCTATAATTATCACAAGAACTGCAATTACCTTTTTTAAAAATTGGGACAATGATAGCTCTAGTAAAATTCTTAGGAACAACACCTTTATCACAAAAAATATTCAAAATTTCAGTCAACCATGTGACAATACAAATGTTTCCAGCTCTAAGCATTTCAGTGGTGTTATCATCCACCACTGGGGATTTATGCAGTTTTAATTTAGAGATAGCCAAAGTGACTTCGGAATGTGATATAGGGCCATCATTAAAGCCAGTAATGCATCTATCCTCATTATAAACAATGGGAGTAGAAATAATCACATTATTTAAAACTTCTCTGAAATGCTCAGCCCACCTAGCCATCACAGAATCCTCACCTTCAACCATCTTGCCATGTTTATCCTTCAATCCCTGGGTACCTGTTTCTTCCTGCATAAAACATTAACAATCTGGTACAACCCCCTGCTGTTGTGCTGTCTAACTGCCTCCTCTGCTTTGTCAGCCAAGCTATCAAGCAAAGATTCTTATCAGCTGTTAACTGATCCTTTACACGTTTATGAAGCTCATTGTAATGCCTTCTGTTAGGACTAGTAGGGTGTTGATTCACATTAATCCTGCACTTCCTTCTTTCAGAAGTAAGTTCCATAGCCTTATCACTCAAATAATTTTGTTTCCTCTGTTCCCTTTTATCCAAAAGAGTATGTTGGTTTCAAGAAAAGCCTGTTTAAACTGATCCCATTCTTTCTCAACTTCAGCAGTAAGCAAATGACAATTGTCATAATAACTAAGTAGCCTATCATGATATGCTTTGGATATATCTGGATCTTTCAGACTATTTACTAGCACAATTCAATTTGGACAGATAATATACACTGCCTGGCCAGATTATTATGAACAGTGCATCATGTACAAAGTACCATGAAACATGCCACTGCATGCAAAATTTCTTACTGATGTATTCTACATCACTATGAATTTCTATAAAAGCTATAGTGAAAGGCAAAATCAAGTGCAACATGGGTAAAAAGGCTGATCTGACAGACTTCAAAAGGGGGCTTATCACTGGAGAGCAATAGGCAGGATCATCTGTAACAGAGGTGATGAAACTCGGTGGAAAATCATGGAAACAATATCCGAAGTGTATGGAGAATGGTTTTAAATGTCTGCCAATCATGGCAAATGCAGGAGGAAAAAAGTTCTGACAGAGAGAACCAGAATTTACTGGCACAAACTATATGGCAAAACAGAGTTGGGTTGTTTTACCTCTGAGCAGCACTTTTTTGCACACCATGGGATAAATGGCCAGGTCACATAGACCCCGAAGGTTCAGAGAAGGTTGGGGGAGGGGACCCACTGGAACGCTGTTGGGAGACAGATGGTAGCCTCCCGTCAAGGCCATCCAGCGAGTTCTTTAACGTGCACAGGGTATGGCTCTCTTGCACAAGGGGGCTATGGTTTAACGTATCATCCGATGGATGACAGCCTTTTCAAGCCCATTGGTGTCCCCTATTGACCATGGGCAGGATGGAGAATTTTGTGGAGATAAATCTCAAAGCTGACCCAGCTGGAACTAGAACCTGGGAACTGCAGATTATGAGCCTGGCATGCTACTGACTGAGCCACCCCCGCCCCTATGGCAAAACAGAACTTTTACAGTTCATCAGCTTAGAGAGACGACTGCTAGTAGTACTTTGAAATCTATTTAAATGAAAACTATTTTTGAAAAATTCAAAACTTTAAAAATTGAATTTGAAATTTGAAACTTTGAAAATGGGAACTGTGCCATGATACATAGAATAAAGTATTAGGTAGATGTTCGTAATAATTTGGGCAGGCAGTGTATGAGCAAGGATAGGAATTAGTAATTTTACTATTCTTCAGGTCATCCAGGCAATTCTTTGACAGAATAATGCCTGAATGCACCTCACAAGGATCACCATGGACTTACCCTTCGACCAGTGTCCAGCCTGAAAAACAGGTTTCCATCCAAAGGCCAAGCTATTTTCTCACTATGCTCAGCCAAAAAACACTAACTTTAGAGCTTTTTTGCCAAATAACTAATGACAGGAATTATGGCATGTTGCATGCAAAATTAATCAGCAGTTAATTCTGGATTTTCTGAAAATAAAGTATTTAATAGAAAAGATGATACGTTTTATTTTAATAGACTTATTTAGAGTCATGTAGTAAAAAAATGCATCTGGCAACACAAATAAAAAATTTTTTTAAAAAAACTAATAGACAGAAATGATTACAATGCACATGAATAGAAGACTATATATTTCTGAATAACAAAAAAAAACTTTTTTTGGTTTTGAATAAATATTTTTTTCGTTTTGTAATTTTTTTCTCAGTACTATACTTTGAGAAAATTCCAGGCTTTTAGCCAATTGTGCTGAGACACATAAACAAGTCAATTCAGAATTTTTTTTTTAATATCCAATCAATGGAAATAGGTCATGTTATACACCAAATTAAACAGAATTTAATTATGGATTTCATGAAAATAAATAATATACAAAAATTTGCAAAATATTAATTTTAATAAGCCTTTTTTAATGTGATATGGTGAAAAAAAATATCGCAATATACAATTAAGACTTCATTTTGGAAAACCTGCTGATTAAAAATAGTTAAATTATATATTTATCAAAAGGAAATTTCCTCCCAAATAATATAATATTGAATCTGAAATATGACTTTTTATTTCTTTTAATGATTCTTTTCAGTATTGTATATTTTACACATGGCAAGTGTTATACAATGTGACTTGGACTCCTCACATTCACGGGATTTTCTGAACTGGTTAAGAAATAAAAAAAACTTCCTTGGCTGCTTTCTTTGCTAAACATTATGAATTTTTTCTTTGGGTGTTGAAGTTTGGTGATCTTGGCTAAGTGTAGAAAGATTTGTGCACCAGAGCAAAAAATAGCATTATATCATCTGTGTGGCACAGACAAGGTACTATGGGGAGAGGGCCTAAAAATTTTGCCTCTAAAATCATTCAATACAAACCTAAAAACTCGTAATTTAAAAAAAAAAATTATCTTTTTAGAGGGGGGAGGGAGTGAAACTTTCTATATCAGTTTAGCGGACAGGACACCTTTCCGAAATTGCCCTCCCACATGACAGCTGATTTCCGTAGCAAGGAAGTTTATTTTGCTTCCATATCCAAGACATTAATTTTCAGAAAACGGTACAAGTTCAAAGTTTTTTAACTAAAAAAACAAGAAATAATAAAAGAAAAAATACATATAACCTAATAGGATGTTAAATAAAATATCCACAACAACTTTTAAGCTGGCCCTTTTATCTTGTATAACTCGAAAAGATCGATAAATCAACCGATCGAAAGATCGCTAACTAATGGAAGTAAATCTACAGAAATTAATTTGCTTTCATATCCAAGACCTCATTTATTTTCAGAAAATGATACTAGACCAAAGTTTTACTGGAAAAGTAATAAATAATAAAATTAAAATTAACACAGCCTACTGCGATTTTAAAATATCTACAGCAACAAGTTGTAAGCCGGCTATATGATGTAACATAACTGAAAAAAATCAATACTTATCGATCAGCCAAAAGAGCACTAATTTCTGAAAATAAATCTACTGAAATGAAAATTAAGGTTTAAATATAAAAAAGTAACTACTAACTTTATAAAGGATATCCAATATGCTGGACCAAAAACAATAAGGGAGCCACTTATAGCACATGGAACAGAGATAGCATGTGTCAGCCTCTTGTTTGCCTCAATGAGCAATACATAATTAAATGCAGCTGCACCCAGGATTTCTAAGAAGGATGTGTTCACTTCCAGTTTTGATTTTAAGAGTGGGAAAGATGCGTAGAATGCTGGGAAAAATGATAAAAATCATTTTGGGAATACTTGAAATAGGTTTATGACAGAAAAGAGCGTGAAATGGAAAAAAATATGGCAGTATGTACTTTTAATTACTTCCGAAATCTACCATTTTAAAAAATAGCAGTTTTATTTTATTTATTTATTTTCTTTTGTTAATTTTTAGGAGATTTTCGAAAATTTAAGGAAAAATTTGTTGATAATAGTTCAAATCAAACTTGTGAGCTTAAATCAGAAGGTTGCTGCAGCAAATAGGAACGTTAACAAGCAAATCAGCAATACCATTTAGTGCTTTTAAGAAATGGCAATTAGATGGCTTTATAAAATTATTTACATTGTAGTTTAATAAAATATGAATCAAATTAAAAAACAAAATATTATTTTTGAAGCCTGAATTATATATTTTTATAAAATGTATATAAAAAAAATTACAATGGCAATTTTTATTTTTTTTAAATCGATTTTTTTTTGTACTAAAAATGGATATATACATTCTTGGCCTCTCAATTCAGATTCTCCAAACATATACAGATGACATGGACACTGGAAGGGTTAACTGACATGGCTATTTTTCCTTAGTCTGCATGTTCCCCTGATTTCACACCCACTGAATATGTGGGGCTTTATCAAACTCCAGAGAGACACTACATACCAGTATTATCAGATCTGCTAGAACATGTGGATTTTGAATAGACAAAAATTCTACAGGATGTCATTGTCCATCTTACAGACAGCATGTATTACTAACTACAGGTATTCACATTAAATATAGAATAAAAGTTGATACAATGCACGTTTGTATCAAAATTTTATTCCATACACATTGCAGCATCCGTAATACTTGTGCATATCTTCATTTGTAAAAGATATTTATTTTGTAGTGTTGAAAATTCAATGATGCATAGCACATATTATTAGAACTGCAATATGCATTACATTCCCAAGAATTTGTTAAAACAGCTCTCATTCAAAAAATGCTAAAATAATTAAATTTTCATACTTTTTATTTTTTATTTTAGCTTACATTACTATCCAGGTTACACTATAAAAAAAATATTCCCACAAAGCTGTACATCACACAGTTTACTATTTGCTTTGGTTTGGGAACACAAAAGGGATAGTGAACTTTGTATGAGCAACTTCATATATACTTACCAATTCGTTGTATCAATTTAAGAGCCATTTTGCGCACAGTAGTACTTTTACTGTCTTTAAACCCACATTCAAGAATCTTCTTTAATACAGGTGCACCATATTCTATAAAATCATCTCTTTTCCCATGTTTAAATAGGAGAGCTAATGAAGACAAAACTCCAGCTTGCAAATTTAAACCAATCATAGTATTTGCATCACTATCCACTAGCATCTGAAAGATAAACATATACTTGATAAATAACAGCTCAAAGAAATGCATTTCATTTACTTAAACAAATAGAAATAGTTCATAATTAAGCAGTTATAAGCTCACCAGACAAAAAATTAGTTATCTCCCACCATAAGAGGGTTACATCTGTTCAACAGCAACAGAAGTCACACCAATAATAAATGTGTCCTACAAATAGCTGTGCCATGCACTATGGGGTTCACACAGTGACAAGAAGTGGTTTGTGCCATGTGTGTGTTAGTCACTCTGTGACATGGGTCACGGCAAAACTTGTGAATGAGTGGCAAAGAGGTGTTATTGTGTTTGGCCAAGCCAAAGGGCATAGTGTACAAGAAGTTGCTGCCTTTGCAGGTACTGTCCAAAGGGTCTTCCAGCAGTGGCGTGCATCGCAATCCACCACTAATCATAGCCAGAACTGCTGCAGAAAGACTGTGCTCACCAATAGGGACCGCTGCAGTGTGTAGGTTATTTATACCTGTTATGTTATTTATTTATTTTACCCTGTTAGGGCAAACTGCTTTGCAACAAGGCAGGAATTACTCCAGTCAGTCAATGCAGGCCTACAACAAGCTGTTTCCAAATGAACACTCTGAAGGGAACTGCATGCCATGGATATCTGGAGCAGAGTACAGTAGAAGAGACCCATGTTAACAGCTCTGCAAAAGGCTACACGACTACAGTGGGCACGGCACCACAAAGACTGGACTGTCGACTCTTGGAAGCATGTGATCTGGTCGGATGAGTCACATTTTTACTTGTACTCGAATGATATGAAATGATGGGTACATCATAAGCCACATGAAGCCTTCCATACAGACAGTGTGCAAGGTTCTGTTCAAGCTGGAGGAGGCTCTGTGATGTTCTGGGGGTGTTTCACATACGAGGAAATGGGTCCTTTGGCTGTGGTGATGTCACACTTGAACCAGAAGGGCTATATGGCTGTGTGATGTGACACTTGAACCAGAAGGGCTATATGACTGGACGACCACATGTTGCCTTTTGTGCAGCCACAGTGAACACCAGAAGGATACCCCAGTCTTCCAAGATGACAATTGTCGCCTGCACAGGGCTCGAAGTGTATTGGATTAGCATGACAAGCCTTCTGAAGCTTTCGAACATCTCAACTGGCCTGCCAAATCCCCAGAATTGAATCACATAGAAAACTTATGGGACTATTTTGGGCAACAAGTGAAGCATCATCCCAGCCATCCAACCAATCTGGCCGAACTGTGGCATTTGCTGCTGGAAGAGTGGATGAATATTGATGTGCACTATATCTGCACAATGGTGGCATCCATACCAGACAGGATTTCAGCTGTTCTTCAGTCACATGGAGGCATTATGCACTATTAGGTGACATTGAGCCAGCAGTGACTAATTTTTTGTCTGGTGAGCTTATGTACTATTAATTATTTTCAATAATTTCATGCATTTGAGTTGTTTTTGGTTAATATGCTTAAATTACAGCTTGCATTAAGAATATACAAGTGCTGAGATAATCTGTACTAACTAATGTAAGAGATGTCACTCTTAACATTAATATCAAATTATTTAAAGGAAAAAACTGCCTTAAATCAGATGGGTTTAAAACAGGTCTAATGCATGATTATGCTGTTTATAAGGGAGTGAGCTTAAAAGCAATCACATTACACAAAGACTATTTCAAAATAGTCAAGGTAAGAGTTGTTATACATGCTTATGACAAAGCTTAAGGTAATCTTTAACAAGTTAAAAGTTCCGAAGTAATTGTCATAACATTACCATTTATTGAAGTAGTCCTGCTGGCTTCAGCTGGTTGAATGAATCGTCATGGTTTCTTCTGTGCTATCTTCTTCATTGATGTTTTGCACAAGTGCTGTCGATTCACAGGTATTAACCACAGATGGATATGTGTATTACACTCCAGATGCCAGTCCGGAAAACTACATTGATTTCACAGATGTCATGTTAAGATGGTATTGAAGGTTGAACTTTCAGATAACAAACGCAATGAGGTGGCACAAGATAAGCTCAAGAAGCAGTTCCATAGTTAACGTCCAATGTAGTTTAACTCAAGGTTTATTTTAAGTTTGCTTCTACAAACTCCTTAAACAAGCATATTTCAGTGCAAGTTCTAAAAACAAGGCCGAAGCACTAAGCATCATCCGCCTGATGAAGTCCCGCATGCGTCCAGGATGAAAATGTCACTACATTGTTAGTTTGTGGGAAAGGTGGGCCCATTACTTTTAACGTCTTAATGTTTAGTGCTCTGGCCTTGATTTTAGAACTTGGAGTGAAATATGCTTGTTTAAGGAGTTTGTAGAAGCAAACTTAAAATAAACCTTGAGTTAAACTACATTGGACGTTAACTATGGAACTGCTCTTGAGCTTATCATGTGCCACCTCATTGAGTTTGTTATCTGAAAGTTCAACCATCAATACCATCTTAACATGACATCTGTGAAATCAACATAGTTTTCTGGACTGGCATCTGGAGTGTAATACACATATACATCTGTGGTTAATACCTGTGAATTGACAGCACTTGTGCAAAACATCAATGAAAAAGATAGCACAGAAGAAACCATGTCAATTCATTCAACCAGCTGAAGCCAGCAGGACTACTTCAATAAATGGTAATGTTATGACAATTACTTTGGAACTTTTAACTTGTTAAAGATTACCTTAAGCTTTGTCATAAGCATGTATAACAACTCTTGCCTTGACTATTTTGAAATAGTCTTTGTGTAATGTGATTGCTTTTAAGCCCACTCCCTTATAAAAAGCATAATCGTGCATTAAGCCTGTTTTAACTTTAGTGCTGTGAATTTATAATTGTTAGAATCAGATGGAATACAAAAACCCACCATTTGATAAGTCAGATGCTCTGACCACTGAGCTACTGGCTGTTAATCAAGATTTTCTCTATTTCACAATATGAACTTTTCTACCTGAGGTACAAACTCAAATATCTGTGTCATTTGAATGTAGTGTCTCTCCACTTCCAAAATTGTCTTGAAGTAGATGGCAATGTATCTCATAAATATACTCAATTAGTTTATACAGTAAATCTCTTCATGTTTCTTCATTTAAAATATCAAGAAGTCAATTTTAACATCAATATAAAATTTAGAAGAAAAATTTTCTTGAATTAGGTGAGATACACAGTGCAGCTAAAAAGCAATGAGACTGAGATGAAATAAAAATATGCAGTATGAGCTCATTCCATAAAATGCTATTACAGATGCCTTAGCAGTCCCACTAACCATAACCAGTTGGAAATACATTGTTGTTCTGTCTGAACATGCTTTGAGTGCACCATGTATTACTCATCAAAGGAATACTGTGTCAACATAAAGTTTTGTGTTAAGCTTGGGAAAATCGGCACTGAAGCACATGAGATGTTATGAACAACTTATGAGGATAGGGCTCTGTCCAAAGCACAAACATTCTGATGTTTATGCATTTTCAAGAGGGCAGAGAGGATGTGGAAAATTACCCTCACAGTGGACAACCAAAAACAATCTTCAACCAGAATTGGCGGACAAAGTGCACAATTTACTCCCAAGAGACTGTCAAGTGACACTCAGAATGAAGGCAAGTGAACTAATTGTGAATAATGAATCAACAAGGTCCATAATTTGGTTGGTGGCTTTTGCATGATGATACACCTGCTCACACAGAAATTTATATAAGGATATTTATAGTCAAAAAGAAAGGTTGCAGTGCTCAATCACTAGCTTTATTCCCTCTCCCTGGCTCCAGCAGACTTTTTTTTTTCATTTCCCAAGATGAAATTGAGATTAAAAGGGCATTGATTTGATATGATTGTGATGTTCAGAAGAATGTCACAATCATATCAAATGTGATAGTATTCAGTGATGGTAGAACTGAATACTATCAGAGCAGAAGAGTTTTCCAAGTCTTTCCAAAGTTTATATGAGCACTGTAATAAGCATATTCAATACCTTGAGAACAATTTGGAAGGAAAAAGTTAATAAACATGTTGTGCTATGCATCATTGTTGTTATTATATTTCAGTCTCATAACTTTCTTGCCACACCACATTACTTGACATTATAGCAAATGGCTGCTTTAGGGACAACATATTATTATTGGTTTGAGCCCTGGGAAAAGTACGGATGTTCATGTTGTCTTTCTGCTAAGGTTTTGCCTTCCTCACAGATCTCTCTGGTGTGTGACTCTGGTGTGTGACCCACAACTCCCTGATAACATGTCAGGTGCTCTGTTGCTATCAGTCAGTTGGTAGACAGGCATGTAATCCTCCACTACAAAGAACCAATCAGATTGTGCAATTTAGTTCTCCATCTATCCTGAATTAAAAGTTCATTTGGCAACTACAAGCCAATTCTAAAAACACCCTGTTTCACACTGCATTCTAGGTTTCCCATGATTGTTTTTATGCCTTTAGGAGCACTTCATAACTCTTTTTGTTAATCTGGGTAGTATGGCCAAACCAACACAGTCTCTCACCACACAAGATGCTTCTCAAAAGGTAGTTAATGACATCTTTGTCTAGATTTTGTACTACTTACAGAGTCAAATTACCAAACACAGAAATTTTGCCTCAGTACCTCAAATTAAAAGCACTAAGTTTTCCATCTTGTTTCCACAACCAAAGAAACAGGGTGGGAGAAAAAGATTTGGGGTAAAAAGAAAATGGGATGGGACTAGTACCAATTGTAAGTGAGACATTGCATTCACCTCCCTGACAGTACTTGGTAGTCTAAAACCTGCCATGTATTAAATTAAGGGCATATGCATAGCCAAGTGGTTACTGTGCTTGGCTACTAATCAAAGGGACCTGGGTATGGCCTCAGGTAAGGCATGGATGCTTGTGTTGTTTTTCTGCTGAGGTCGACCTATCTAACAGACCTTCCACTATGGCACATAAACTGGCAGGCTTCTGTCAGATCTCTGTGGCAAGCAGCTGCTTGAGTTTTTTTTTTTATATTTATAAGCATTGACATATATTTTTAACTGGTTTGAGTACTGGGTAAGGTAAGGATGTTCATGTTATCTTTCTGCTAAGGTCTTGCTTTCCTCACAGATCTCTGCTGTATTAAACTGACAGGCTCTTGTCAGACCTCTATAGTAAGCAGCTGCTTTAGGAGTAATATATTATTTTTTAAATAATAATCTACAAGAAAATTTCTTGAGAGAAGGCAAATGTCTCAAGAAACAAACATTTTGGAAATCATGTATTCCTTGAGAAATTCTCAACAAAAAATTAATTATCAATAACCAAACTGAAAAGAAAAGATGACAAAACACAATCTTGTCAAAGAGTAATTTAAATAGAATCTCCAGTAGTAATACTAAACCAATTAATGCAAGCTTTAGCAACTCTCTCTTGCAAATCAGTATAATTATATAAATAATATATAATAACATAATAAATACCCCCTCAAACAGCTGCTTGCTACAGAGGTCTGACAAGAGCCTGTCAATTTAATACATCATATTAGAAGGTCTGTGACCTGTGTGTGTAAGTATGGCGGGACCTCAGCAGAAAAACAACACACACGTCCATGCCTTACCCGGGATTCAAACCCAGGTCCCGTAGATCAGTAGCCTAGCATGCTAACCACTTGGCCACAGGAGCAAGCCATCATATACTAACTTTTCCAGTATACCATGTGATCTCACAATCAATCACAGATTATGGCATTAACAGAATCAAACCTCTTTTTCAAATCTACAAAATAGCCATAGTATTTTGGTACTGTAAACATTTCTCAAGAATATGTGTAGGTGAAAAAATTTGGCCTATGTAACCCTTACCACCATAATTCCCCCTATCAGCAATTTCATCTATCACTGCTGATGTGTGTAATTTTAATTTAGAGATAGCCAAAGTAACTTTAGATCATGAAATAGAACCAAAATTAAAGCCAGTAAATAATATTTGTACATTACAAACAATGGGAGCATAACCAACCACAATGTTCAGAACATCTCTCACTCAACCCACCCATCCATGACTAATACCTCATCTTCAATAACCTAGTTACTTGCATACTTAATTAAAGGAATTATTAATTATTATAATTAATTCCTTTAATTATTTTAAATACAAAATATTCACTATCTGACACCTCTTTATTATTGTGCTTTGTAGCACTCAACTTTGTCACTCAAGTTATCAAACCAGAAATTCTTAACATCATTCAACTTATCATTTACAAGCATTTTAAGCAGTCTGTAATAATACTGTTCATATCAGTAAGAGGTTGATTCAACTTAGTCCTGCACTCCTTTCTTTCAGAAATAAGTTGCACTACCTTATCACTTAAATGATTTTGTGTCCTCTGCACTATTTCATATGGATGGGCAGTAGGTAGGTACACCAAAAATGTCCAAGGAATTCCTGTGTGAGGACATAGAGTTCTCTATGTTAAGAGGACTCATATTCTTGGTAGCTGTAGAAAGGAAATAGTTATAGTTTTTTTAGAGAAACCAGGTTTATTGAGAGAGGTATGCCCAATATGAAACAGACTTTAATGCCAGGTGTGAGACAAAAACTCATTCCCCATCTGCTAGGAACTCAGTCAAGTTATGGAGTTCTTTACTATCAGAATCTGTTATGCTCTTACAAGCAGCAGCAAGTGGTAATCTGAGACACATTACTATAATATCAGTAATGCTTAAATTAGTTTTGAGGATCAGATACTTGTGATAGCTCCTGATCAGGATTATTTCCCAGCTGATATAAAGAAAACAAAAAGGTAGTCAGGTGGGTGCAGTTGGCCACTCCTCAGCAGGGGTGAAGTTGACTGCTCCTCAGCAGAGGTGAAAAAAGTGGCCCCAGGTCAGTACTAATTTGTAAGTTAAACTTATCTGGCATCCCTCTCTTTCCAATCTCCTTCAGAAGAGATATCTCCCTGTAAAGCACTAAGGTCTGTAGCATAAGAAGGCAGGATCAGATTTTAAGTGCTATGCCTGGCCAGTTCTGTGCATCATCAATGGAGAATAAAGCACAGCTCTTTTTACAGTTATGCCTAGCTACCATTTAGAATAACCATGGGCAGCCCATGGACTACAGGTCACATCTGGCCTGCAGTCCATGGCAATTTGCCACACAAATTATTTTTTTTTATGAAGAGGAAACCAGCATTTCGAAATTTAGACCCTTATTGACCCCCTATTCTCATCTGCACAAATTTTTAAATTTTTTTATCTCTTATGCTTGAAGTACCATGTGAAATACTAATTTTTCTTTCTTTCACAATATACTGTTTATGAAAGTGCTCTTTAGTAGCCTAAATTGAATATGTGACAACATTGACCCAAACTTCACAAATTTTCTGAATACCTGGTTCAGTTCCCGATTAAACAGCTCAGCTGTCACTCAAATAGATACTACATCAATAATACCCCCTCAAGCAGCTGCTTCCCACAGAGGTCTGATAGGAGCCTGTCAGTTTAATATGTCATAGTAAAAGGTCTGTGAGAATGGCAGGATCTGAGCAGAAAGACATCACAAACACCTATGCCTTACCAGGGGCTCGAACCCAGGTCCCTTTGATCCAAGTGTACAAACCACTCACACATGGGATGACTACATCAATAAACATTCTAATTATGAAAGTTATCAAGGTCAACATAGAAATAATCAGTGGTATTTGTATGTGGAGTTGATGTTAATTTCCATAAAAATGTGTTTAATTTTTATCTAATTATGCTTTTTACTGATATATATATATTATCATATTTTATTTTATATTTTATATATAATTTAAATTATATTTTATCACAGTTTTAATTAAAAATAAGTTTCTTCATTAAAATTATAAAAAGTACATGGTCCTTTTTGAAATAAATAGGTATATATGAAATTTTAAATTGTTTACTCATATTGTCTACTTAGGGTATTGGATGGGGGGGGGGAGTAATTTTAGTGTGTTTAATGCAATAAGCAAGGTTCTGGCTCACAGCATTGAAAAATTCTCATCTGGTCCACCAATGAGAAAAGGTTGCCCATCCCTGATTTAGATGCACTACTGTAATTTCCAAATTAATAATTTTCCATTGTGTACATTGTATAAACATACCAGCAGTTATATTCAGAGTCTATATTTACTTTACAAAGAAAGCTTAAGAACATATCAGTTAAAATTGCTGGATCCATGTATACATGCCTAAGTTTTGTTGTTTTATTAGAGGACAACAAAACATAACACTGTATTATGAAACTAGCACCAAACATTGAGGTTCTAATAATCACAATAAAGCTATACAATTAATTTCTGACATGAGTGTTGAGAAAATTATTCCAAAAAATCATAATTTCAGCAGGAAGGGAAAACAAAGAGCTGGAGTGTAATTTAAAAATTGATGGTGAAGAAAAGAAAGTTTCAACTATTGCTTTGAGAAACATGTAAAAATATTTTTATAACAATTCATTTGATTGGCATTCTTAGAGAGCCCAATAAACCTGTATCTTTCATGAAATCATTAATTTAAATGTGCACAAAATGATTACCTTCTTTAACCATTTGAATTACATTGAGGTCTGTCAGATGTGGGAGGAAATGAGGCACATTCATACACAAACATCTCTCAGATGTTCAAGGGGCGGTAGTCATTTCTTCAAATATCCTCCTCTCTGTCAGCAGATGGTGTGAGGTATCAAATACTGACATTGCAGATGATAGATAAGCCAGTGCAGACTTGGGTTGTTCTACCTCTGAGCAGCACTTTTTTGCACATAATGGGCTAAATGGCCAGATCACAAGGACCCCAAAGGCTCATATAAGGTTAGGGGAGGGAACCCACTGGACACTGTTGGGAGACAGATGGTAGCCTCCCATCAAGGCCATGTGCATGTTAATTATCTCTCCATTAATTACCCCTCTGTCAAGGCGATGTGCATTCAATGTGAATGTTAAAGAATACACTGGATAGTGTGTTCTCTAACATGCACAGGGTTAGAGACATAGGTCACATATATCTGTCACATACGATGCTAAGCCATGGTCCTTCTGCACATAGGACCATGGCTTAGCATCCTATGTGACAGATGGCAGCCTTTCCAGGCCCATCAGTGTCCCCTACTGGGCAGGGAATTTTGAGGCCAGTGCAGAGTACTACAGGAATTGTTTTTAAGAATCAGTTACATTTATTAGATGAAATAGCATTACAAAAATTAATAAAATCCAGAATATTGCCAGCAAGACTAGTGGGTTCATTTTACATTTATTCCTCCCCCCCAAAAAAAAAATATATGTATAAATAAATATTAATAATAATCCTTCCTAAGCCTGTATGTGAAGCAAGGTAAGTAAAACATCAGAGACAGTATGAATGTGAGAAGTGCTCTATATCCACTATCCCTTCCACTATTTTTCAATCTGTTCTAAAGCATGAAAAAAAATTATGAAACATTAAATATTTCAAAATTTATGACAGATGAAAGACTGACTTATTAGTGCAATAGCTACAATGTAACAGTGGTTGTGTAGTTAAGTCCATCTGAATCACTAGAAAAATTCCATTGCTTTAAAAAATATTATACATGACATTAGCTGAAATGACATTTCAGAAGGGTGCTGATGATCATAGATTAGATATATTACTGCTTCAGATAATAATTCTTCAAAGTGGAAGTGCAAAGTTCACTGTGCACAATACTTATAAGTGCCCTACTATATTTATCAGAGTTTCCATGTTGCATCAATGAAAAGCGAAATCTTAACTGCCATAACTTCTAAAGTAAGAATTTTATAAGAAAATGGGGCCCAATGTTAAATACTTAAATCTAGCTAAATTCTGATTTGCAACATTTGTTCAGCATTTAAAGTTGGAATATTTAAGAACAAAATTGTTTTAGTGAAAAAGACCTTCACACTAAATTAATGAAAATATTTTAAAAATTAGGATTTTAAAACATACTCTTATTTTAATAAATTATCTACACTTATTAGATTTTAATCAATTTTTCCTGGTAAAATCTGATGCCTGCTGTTAAATATTCCAGCTTTCATAACTCTCTAATGCAGAAATTACAACTTAAAGTCAAAACTGAGATAGATTTTATTGAGATCTTTGATTCATCCTTAGTCTCATTTTTACACAAAAAAGCATATTTTGAAAGTAAGTAGTTTGAATTTGGCTTATTCTTTCATAACATGGAAGTTCTTTAATCACTTAGTTTCATGCTGTACTGCATATAAAGCTCTCTCTCCCATGCCATCCCCAAAATAGAGGAAAGTTGATACTAAAGTCATCTAACTTTATGGTATTTATTTCTAAATCATTTTCAACTTATGGATATAAAAATTACTAACTGTAAAACATTAAATACACATGATGAAAGCATACATTATACCTTCAATGACCAATCCAAATATTCTGCCAGATATAAAGGTTTTACATCAGGACGTGTTATAAAACGTGAAGCTAAAAATGCTGCAGCATCTCTTGCTTTATCACATACACTAAGATACAATTTAATTACATCCAAAATCCTAGAAAAAAAAATTACAAAAATTACTTACTAAACTCTGAAAAAGAAACTAAGCAATATATACTGTTAATTACTGAAATTGCACTATTGTTAAGAGTGGATAATTTGTTTTGAATTTCGCTTTTTTTTTTTATCTTAGTATCACATATAAATAAACAGCTTCCCAATAATTTTTTTCAGAAACATACAGTCACAAAAATAACAGTATTGTTTGTATGACAGTTGTTGATAGCATGTTAAAACTTGAAAACTGTTAGGAAGTGTATGTAATCACAAAGTCCTAACCATACATGCAGAATGAAAACCACAAATGAAAAACAGAACTACTTGCAAATATTGATATATACATTCAAATATTAGTAATTCTTGAATACAAAATTTTGACTTTGTGACTATTATTGATATTTATAATTCATATGAATTAATAGCTTGAAGGATTAATTTTGTTCATATGGGTGTTTTAATGTTATTTTTGAAAAAAATAATTTTTTTTTTCCTGTGGGTAATGTTGAATGTTTTCCAGTGTTATCATTCATCCATGAGCAACTGTTTAAATATCACTGTACTATTCTGTAATGGTATGATCAAGTGAAATTTCTCAGTTAACATAGTAAATCAATGTTTTCTTTCAATCTACAATAATGGAAATTGAAAAAAGAACATCATTAACAATTGAAGCATAATCTGTGAGATTTATTTAGTAGAAACAACTTGTTGAGAAAGGGCAGTGATCACACATGTGAAGTGATTCAATGTTTATTTTACCTTTTAATGAGTATTACATTTTACAGAAGGCACATTATAATAAGGTGTTGAACCTTCTCGAGCAGCAATACAAGCTTCCAATCTGGCATGCAATCAGTCGTACAAATGCTGGATATCACGCTGGGGGATACCATTCCATGCGCTTTCAACTTGGATGTGTACTTCAGTAATGACCATTGCCTATTTGTGGTCTGCAGAAGAATTTGTCTGATTCAGTACCAGGCATGCTTAATTGGAGACAAGTCCAGAGAGCATGCTGGCCAAGGGAGTTGGTGTACTGCCTAAAGAGCATGTTGAGTTGCCCGGGTGTGGCGGGCGTTATCCTGCTGGAATATTGCATTTGGGATTACACTCAAATATGGCAGGATGAATGGCTGTACAATGTCACTGATGTACATATTGCTATTCAGTGTACCCTGTACAAACACCAGACACGTACGAGAGTGATAGCTAATCACTCCACACACCATGATGCTCGACAAGAGCCCTGTATGTCACTGGTGGATGCATGATGGAAGAAGCCGCTCACTTTGTCGCCTTTGGACGTGTAAATGACCATCAGACGCTCCTAAGCAGAATCAGCTTTCATCACTGAAGACCACAGACTGCCATTCTTCCCTCCAATGAACTCATTCTTGACACCACTGCAAACATGCTCAACAGTGACAAGGTGACAGTGGTACCATGCCAGCAGCACACATGCCCAAAGTCCTGCTTCCAAAAGATGATTACATATCATTCTTGTAGACACCCTTGGTACAACAGAGGATCGAATTTGTGATGCTGTATGCTCTGCCACTGCTGCCCTCCTGATACACCAATCTTCTTATGCATCCATAAACTCTGTGTTGCCTGGAACGTCTGCAAGTGTGCAAATGCTCTTCTGACCATCAAAACCACCCTCGTACCACTGCCAATACCTCTCATCCAATGGTGTGCAATTTGACAAAAAGACCAACCTGTTTCCTGAAGACCCACTATATGACCTCGCTCAAACTCATTAACTGAACAACATGACACAAGACGAATAACTTCTTTCTTCATATCCTAGTCCTGAAACACGCACTGTACATTTGCATATTGTCGTCCTCAGTGATGTCATTATTTCATCCAATGACTTTCAATCCTGAATCACGGTTTCTGCTGCCCTTAACTATTAACATATTATGACATTCTTAAAAGAATTCCTTCTGGGTGTTCTTTTTTCAATTTCAGCCAGTGTAGTTGCACAGCAAGCATATACACCGATCAGGCAAAACATTAAAATCACCTACCTAATATGATGTAGGTCCTCCTCTCGCCGCCAAAAGAGCTCACACCCAATGAGGCATAGATTCAACAAGATGTTGGTATGTGTCACTTGATATTTGGTACCATGATTGCAACAGAAATACTGCAGTTTTTGTAAATTATGTGATTGGGGTGATGCAGCTCATACCCATTTCTCCAACTCAAACCACAAATGCTCAATGGGATTCATGTGCAGTGAATTTGGGGGCCATGACAATAAATGGAATTCCTCATCATGTTCAAGGAACCATTCCTAAACCTTCTTCACAGTGTGACATGGGGCATTGTCTTCTTGAAAGATGCCATTTCCACCAGGAATACAGTCGTTATAAAGGGGTGTACTTGGTCAGCCACGATGTCCAGTAGGTGACAGCTGTCAGAGTTTGCTCTACAGGGATAATTGGTCCAAATGTTCCGCAAGAAAATATTGCCCAGACCATCACACTCCCTCCAGTCACCTGGATCTGTCCCACAATGCATCCAGGTGAAAAGGCTTCTGTGGGTAAACATTGCACACAAGCTCATCCGTCGACATGGTGCAACAAAAAACAGGATTCGTCTGACGATGAGACCCTCTTCCAGTCTTCTATAGTCCAATGTCAACAATTACGTGCCCATTGCAAGTGTTGACGACAGTGAATGGCTGTGACCATAGGCACACGAATAGGCCTTTGGCGACCCATGTCCAAGAGCTTACAATGAACTATGTTCAGACACATTGGGCTCTTTACCACAATTGAAATTATGAGTAATGTTAGCCATAGTAGCCCTCCTATTGCTGTAGACAAGATGAGATAGCCCGCGCTGACCTCTGGCATCAATGAGGCGTGGCCGGCCCACGCCTTGTTGATGACTCAAATGTTACCTGTTTCATACCAACTTTGATAGGTACTAACTACTGCATAACGTGAGCAGCCTACCAGCATCACTGTTTCGGAGATGCTCTTACCAAGGTGTCTTGCCATAATGATCTGGCCTTTGTCGAAATCAGATAAATCCTTTACTTTTCCCGGGTTGAGACAAAATGAAATACTGCTTGCGAGAGCTCTGACCCAGGTATTATATATATCATTTGTAACTTTAGCACATGACACTGATTGGTTGCATGCATGCTTCTTTGCATAACACAGTGGTGGTTTTAATATAATGGCTGATCACTGTATATTAAAAACGTTGACTGGCTAAATGTGTCAGGTAAATAATGGAATAAACTCGACATATTCAATATCTACTAATAAATCAGCACTTTGAAGTCGATTCAAATTTTAGAGGAAAAACTGTCTTGAGCCGGGTGGGATACGACATGTTATCAGGAGGACCTGACATCAGAGCACCTGACATGTTATCAGGAGGTCATGGGTTCGTATCCCACCCGACTCAAGACAATTTTTTCTCTAAAATTTGAATCGACTTCAAAGTGCTGATTTATTAGTAAATGTGTCAGGTTTTGAATAACGTTATGAATGACTGGTTGCTTACTATGTATATCAACTACTGTTGAAAAAGGAAATGTTTAGCTTTTTAAAATAGTTTGACGAACTTCAGCTAGAAGTTGAATTTCAGTTTTTAATAGCTTTAAAAGGGATCACTTATCATGAAAGTTCCAGTAAGCCAATTTTACTGTAAAATTTTGCAGTTCAGCAATATTAATGATATGCAAAAATAAAACAAGTGCATCATAATAGAAAAATCTAATAAGCAATTTAGGTGCTTAAAAGCATTAATCCTTTGCATGTTCAAATCAGATTATCTTCTGCTTTTCATTATCTTGAGGCTCAAGTGAGGTTATTGTTAATGGATTGCATTATAATAGAGAGGTGACTCCCAGCTGGTTTTTAAGTTTAGGGAGGGTACACACTGCCACAATTTGCAACAGCAATGCAACTACAATTTGAAAACAATCACGATGCAATTGTCACATTATGAGTGTTGCAAACCAATTATTTACAGACACCCCCCCCCCCTGCACCTGAAGCAATTAAACATTTTCTGCAATTCGTTTGTCTTCTATGTAGCTAGTGCTGCCCCCGTTTAGATAAATTGGAAATAAATGTACTTCATTCTTTCAATGGTCTGAAGTGGGTGATCCTGTGGTGGTGGCTGTGAAGACAAATATAAGGAAACAATGAGTAGGTCCATTTCTGAAACAAATTTATCTTCTGGAACATACACAGTTTCTGAAGAGGAACAGACTCGTGGTTCAGAGAAGGACAGCTATGAGGGTGGCAAGGGGCCTTGCCCCCCCCCCCCCTTCAGAATGCTAATAATAGTAATAGAGGCAAAAAAATTATCAAACATTTATAATTCATGCATTTTTCAAGAAACCTTTTAAAGACCTGCAAAATGGAGGGAGAAATGTTATAATGCATTGGAAATTCAGTCTTTTGTACCTCTGCCATCCTCTTTTACATTTTCCCTGCTCAATTGTGTTTCTTGGCCCCCTCCTGTGTTTTTTTTTTTTTTTTCTAGATCCGGGTCTGGTTCAGAGTCACAAGGATTTTTCTATCTCAACTTTTGAAAACTAGGTAAAAACAGTTCATATTACTAAAAGCATTCAAAATTGGTCAAAATTGAAAAAGTCGTATTCTACTTAAAATATGCTTATGCGGTTCACTGCAGTTTAATTTGCACTATTTGTGTTTTAATACGTTCATATCAACTTTCAGATTAATTCAACTGACATCAAAAATAGTAAATATTCTAGTTCCATATCTATAAACAGCGAATGGATATTGTTGATATTCAGGACAGATGATATTGAGATATTTAATTTCCTTCAGCCCCATTTTTCATTAAAAAAAACTGATTTACGAAGAGCCTCCAATTTTTAATTGAAATGAATAATAATAATAATAAATCAATACATTACAATGCAATACAAACACAATGCAAAAACATATATATGTAGTACAAATACAATAAAAACAACTGATAAAAGAAAGAAACCAGAATTTTGGTTATAACTATTTTGAGCCAAGGAGTTTTACATGTCCAGGTTCAAAAGACTTGCATAATTGAACAGCAGTCATCGTCATCCTCAAGCAGTCATGGGCTACGCTCTTTCTGAGGCCTTTAGGCACACTGTTCATAACCCTATTCACTAATCTATAATTATCCATACAGGCAACATGGCCAAACAATGGAGTCTCTCTCTTCACAATATACTGCTCAGAGGAGGTTGCCGACTCCTTTGCCTAACCTCTTCATTACTTACAAAGTTGAACCACCTAATACCTAAGATACTGTGTAAATCATCTAGAATCAAAAGCATCAAGCTTCCTGTTATCTTGTTTACAAAGTGTCCAAGTTTCACAACTATAACTAACCCTTAGTTCTATAATGAAAGAACCAAACTATTATACACTATAATTTTAGTCTTTAGGTGTATATGCCTATTTCTCCACACTCTCCATAAATTCCTAAAAGTCCCAGAGGCAATCCCTATTCACCTGTTAATCTCATGCCACACATCACCAGTATCTGTTACATAACTCCCAAGATAATTAAACTGACACTTGCTCAAGGGTGCAACCATTCAGAACGACTAAAGCACCAACTGCCTGACCTATTTTCATCACTTTAATTTTATCTCTGTTTATCACCAACCCAACTCTATTACCAGTCTCATCAACAGCCCTAATGAAAGAATTAATCTCATCAACATCGTTAGCCAACAAGGCCAAATCATCTGCAAAATCTAAATCAGAAACTTTGAAATCTCGAGACCATTTAAGGCCAAAATCTTTCCCTTGCAAAGAATTTCGCATAACATAATCAATAACCAAACTAAAGAGAAAAGAGAGCAAAATGCATCCTTGTCAAACACCAGAAGCAATTAATTACTACAAGTCTTACCAACTCTCACACATGACTCAGTGTTATAATTGGCTAGCACTATTTTAAAATCAAAATATAATATGTTAAGTTCTATAAATCTCTAATTTTCTGCTTAAAACTTCTCAAATTAGTTAATTTTTTATGCTATTTTCTAAAAAATTATAAATCCTTGGTGCAAGAAAAACGAAATGTTTTTTCAAAATATTTTTATGAGGTAAAGGCACTACATTTCTTCTCATGTTGTAGGGATGCTTTACATTATCTAGCCAATCATGGTTCACGTGCACAAACAGGAGAATTTTAAAAACATAAATTTGTTGGATATTATAAAAGTGAATTAATTTCTTTGTAACTTTTTACATTGAATATAAGCGTATACATTTTCTTATGAATATTGTTTAGATTAATTATATTTGTCTCATAGTCTCCCCCCCCCCCAACAACAAATCCCATATTGTACACTTGAATAAACCCAACAAAAATATAAAGAGCAAAGAAAAGAATTTGTAACAATATTTTTTAAATGATAAAACTTATATAACATGTATCTCAATCTATTTGTAAGTGTCTGAGCATGCATCATCCATTTTAACTTACTTTCTATGATTACACCTAAATATTTATAATTTTTTACTCTCTCTATTACAGTACAGTTACAAACTTGTGTTACGTTACAATTCAATTTATGATACTTGATTTCAAAGTCAGTGTTACTGTCATGAAACTCAAACTATACATATTTAGTTTTTTTTAACATTTAAACATAATTTATTTCTAGTAAACCAACTGCTTATTTTATTAAAATCAAACTCAATTTTATTTTTAGCTCATTTAAGTTGTCT
Organism: Ryuthela nishihirai; assembly: GCA_038380435.1. Taxonomy (NCBI): domain Eukaryota; kingdom Metazoa; phylum Arthropoda; class Arachnida; order Araneae; family Heptathelidae; genus Ryuthela; species Ryuthela nishihirai. The sequence goes on along the minus strand of JAWZYU010000001.1, from coordinate 13,620,934 downwards.
GCAGTGTATACAACTGCAGCATCATCTGCAAAACATGTTAGTGATCCATATAGATCAAGAGAACAGAAATAATTTATAAATATTAAGAATAAAATTGGTCCCAGTACAGAATCCTGAGGAACTCTCTTCTTAATATTTAGATAGTTACTGAACTTAGTGCCAATACAAACTGCTTGCTTTCTGTTTGATAGACAGCTTTTAAACCATTAGCATGCAATACCTTTTATCCCACTATTATATAACTTAAGTAACAAAATTTTGTGATCCACTGAATCAGATGCTTTGCTAATATCTAAAAACACTGCAACTGTCTTTTTATTTTCATTAATACTTCTATAAATTTTATTTTTAACATTAAGTATTGCTTTTTCAGCATTTTTATTTTCTCTAAAACCAAATTGAGCATTACAAAAAAAGTTAAATTTAGCATAAAAATTTATCCTAACTTTCATAATGTTTTCTAATACCTTTGTAAATACTGGTAAAATAGAAATTGGTTTGTAATTTGCAATTGAACCTTTATTTCCAGTTTTAAAAATTGGTAGTACTATAGCAGTTTTAAAATAATCATAAAATACTAAATAAGTTTTTTTATTATTATTTTAAAACTTACTGAAAAATTTATCAGCTTTGTTAAATAATCCAAATGATACTTGTTTATAATTTTTAACATTTTTACAGATAGATTATCAAATCTAGATTTTTTATTATTTTCCTATCTGTTTATAATATTATTTACCTCCATTTCATTTGTATTTTTAACGTTAATGGAATTTACACAGGTATTTGTAAAACATCCATTGCTATTCAGTACACAATTTCCTATTTCTTCAAGAGTGTTTGCACATACATTAATAAAATAAGAATTCATGTCATTGGCCAGCTTATATGTTTTCAGAGTGTGTCATAAATGATTCCTTTTTTTTCCCCTGTAATTCTATTTACTGTTGCCACTGTTTACTTAGGTTTTTTCCACGTGATTTTAGTTTATTTTTATAATATGTAACTTTAGTTTCTTGAATATTCTTTTTAAGTAACTCACAATAAGATCTGTAATCTGTCTCATATTGCAATAGTCCTGGATTATTTTTGCATTCATTATATAATTTTCCTTAGTATTTATAGCATTTCGTAAATCATTTGTTAACCATGGTGTTTTATTTTTTTATTTAAATTTTTATGCTTTTTCAATTTTCTAAATTTCTCTGTTTCACTTAAGTCTGTAAAGCATTTCTGTAGGCAAATATCAAAATTTCTAATATTCAAATCATCACTAAATGTCAAATTTTTAATATTGTTTTCATATTTGTAAAAATCTATCTCTTTCCTTATTACTACCCTTTGTGTTTTATTGCTTAAAATGTTTGAATCCTCCTCCAGAGCAACCTTGATTATAACAGGAAAGTGATCAGTTATAGCAGTATGATACACTGCTACTTTTATTACATTTTTTGTGAAATCTCTATAACAGTGGTTTTCAATCTTTTATGCTTCACGTGTCCCCTGGAAATGTGTATGTAACTGACGTACCCCTTGTATAGATTGATAAAACTATAGTTATAGTATAACAATGGGAATAAAATAAAACACCGACTTTGCTACTAGATCTAGTGACTTTTGAGCTCTCATGGCATACCCTCCAAAAATTTTAACGCGTACCCCACGTTGAGAACCCCTACTCTATAGAATACATGGTCCAAACAACTAATACTATCCTTTGTTATTCTTGTAGGTGCATATATATTGTTTGAACCCATAATTTGATAATATATTTAAGCAATCATTTGTTGTTCTAGAATCTTTTAATATATCAATATTTATATCCCCTACAAGTAAGGGGTGGGGGTGGCTCAGTCAGTAGCGTGCCAGGCCCGTAATCTGTAGTTCCCAGGTTCGAGTCCCAGCTGGGTCAGCATTGAGATTTATCTCCGCAAAATTCCCTGCCCACGGTCAGTAGGGGACACCAATGGGCTTGGAAAGGCCGCCATCCGTCAGACAGGACGTTAAGCCGTGGCCCCGTGTGTGGGAGAGCCATACCCTGTGCACGTTAAAGAACACACTGGATGGCCTTGATGGGAGGCTACCATCTGTCTCCCAACAGTTGTTCCAGTGGGTCCCCTCCCCCAACCTTCTCTGAGCCTTCAGGGTCCATGTGACCTGGCCATTTAGCTCATGGTGTGCAAAATGTGCCACTCAGAGGTAAAACAACCCAACCCAATCTACAAGTAATGTATTTTCTTTTCAACGTTTTTAAAAATTCTTTTAGTTCCTTATTGAAAATATCAATGGAAAAACCATGAGCCCTACATATTCAAACTACTGAAAATTTTAAATTAGTTTCAAACAAATAAATTCTTCTGCACTATGCATAAAAAGTTCCCTTTGCTTTACTTGAAACCTACCTATTTTTATGTATGCTAAAACACCACCTGATTTAATGTATTCTCTACACTGGTAAAAGAACTCAAATCCATTTATCTGATAATTATTGATATTCTCTCTTTTAGTCCATATTTCTGTTAACAATATACACTGCTCACAAAAATTAGGGGATATTTCAAAATGAATATGAAGCAATAAAAAAAAGAAGCATTTGAATTTTTTTTATTAAAGAAAAACATCAGAAAAGCAAACGACAAGTCAAAAAAAGTTGTTCGATTATGCAAATGAGATGCAAACTCAATTGTCGTGATTGAGTAGCAAGTGACATATTGGTGGGGGTGAACAGAAGCATGTCAAACTGGACGAGAGTGGCACACATTGACTGTTCAGTAGGGTATATGGTCACCCAAGACTGCCAAAACACACTGACAGCGATGGGGCATGGATAGGATCAGAAAGTCCAGCAGTTCTTGTGGGATCCTCTGCCACTCTTGCTCCAGGGCAACTTCCAGCTCAAGAAGTGTTGTGGGAGGCATTGGACAGTGTGCCAGACGTCTTCCCAGTGCATCCCAAGCATGTTCAATGGGATTCAGGTCTGGAGAATGTGAAGGTCAGTCCATGCATTCAATTCCTGCCTCGTGAAGCATGTTGTTAACGAGATGCGCACAGTGGGGCCTTGCATTATCGCCCATGAAAAGAAAGTTGTTTCCAATTGCTCCAGCATAGGGTACCACTATAGGGTTCAGGACCTCATCTCGATATCTGACAGCAGTCAGTGATCCGTTTCTGATGATGTGGAGGTCGGTACGACCACCAATGCTGATGCCAGCCCACACCATGATTCCACCACCATCAAAGGAGTCCCTTTCTGGTATGAAATGTAGATTCTCCCGTGTTCCTCATTCACGCCAGATCAGGACACGATGATTGTCAGGCTGCAGACTGAGCAGTGACTCATCAGAAAGAGGACAGTTGACCACTCCAATGACAATGCTCATCAGCCCACCTTCTACGGGTTCTATGGTGTTCAGCAGATAACGGAATGCATACTATTGGTCGCCAGGCATGCAGTCCAACACGATGGAGCTAATTTCGTATGGTCTGGGTGCATATCCATCATCTAGTGGCAGCAAGAAACTGTCCCCGCAGCTCTGTTGCATTGCTGCACCTGTTCCTTCTTGCCAATAAAGTCAAGTAACAATCATCTCTTGCTGTTGTGGCAGATGGGCGACCCTGCCCTTGTCTTCTTCGTATTGTGCCAGTCTCTTGAAAGCGATTCCACAGTCTGCTAATCACACTTTAGGATGTTCCAAGTGCTGTTGCCACTGTCGTCTGTGTTTGACCAGCTTCAAGACATCCTATGGCTCTCCAGGCTTCGCATTCAGGCAAATCGTGTTGCAGGGGCATTGCAAGGGCTGGGAAATTGCAGGATGTGCACTTTCAAGATCAGGGAACGTGCAGATACTCCAGTACTTTCAGCCTTTTGTATAGTGCATTTTCACCAATGAAATAAAAGTTGGTTTTGCATCTTATTTGCATTTCTGATGTTCTTGTTTAAAAAAATCAAATGCTTCTTTTTTTATCGCTTCATATTCATTTTGAAATATCCCCTAATTTTTTGTGAGCAGTGTAATATCAATATTATTCAAAGTGGTCTCTAAATTTACCATTAACTCATTTAAAATTTAGTTTACACTCCTAATGTTGCAATGCACAATACAAATATCAGAGTTTATATTAATAATAAAGTGTGACAATTCAGACTGATTTTGGATAATTATAGTTTTGTCATCTTCCTCTGAAATTCCAGTATTTCATCCAATTGTTCTCCACTCATTATATTCACTACAGTTTACCTAAATCTTCTTTCCTAATTCTGTACACTCTTGATTCAGATGACTTTCTCAACTATATTTTTCCTTCTTTAATCCAGGCATACCTATATTCATGTTCAATTTTAAATTGTTTAACACTGTAAAATAGGTTTTCAAATAGTTTGTTAGATGCTCATTTACATAAACCCTGATATCACTGAATTGTGAACTTATTATATTAGCTGTATGATTCCTATGTGCTTTTTCTTTCTCAATCCATTGATATTTAGATCTGACATCCCTAAATTTTACCAAATAGGTTTTGGTTTGTTTTTATTAATTATAGTAACTCTAAGTGCAACAACAATATCATCCTTTTCTTTCATAAATATCAAGCAACTTTGATATACTTGAACAACTTGAACAACTTTCAGCACATTTTCATTTTGTGCCTCAGGTATTCCAGTAATCTATATATTGTTTGCCTTGGATCTTAATTCTAATTCACTAATTTCAAACCTGATATCTTTTATTTGTTGCTTTAATTCATTAGTTTGTTTAATTAAATATTTTCTTCCTTAAACTTTTTGAATTCTGATTTAAATTCATTGAATGAGGTAATTTGTTCTACCAATTTATCTTGATTCAAGTTTAGTGCAATTTTAATATCCTTTATTTCACTCATTTACACCTTTCATTTTTTTATTTCATTTATTAAGGAACTATTTATATCTTTAATCTTTTTCTTAATATTAATCATCAAATTCATCAACTCCAACTTTAAGGCAACAACAATATCTCTCAGATCACTACCATCAGACACATCACTTTCCAAAGCTTTAGCAGTACCTTTCTGTTGAGTTATGTGTTCTTGATTTATTTGTATGTTTTTCGATGCTTCTGTTCCATCCAAAGCATTGTTCACACAAATTAAACACATCCACTTACTCCTTTGCTCCTTGGATAATTTTCTAAATTTACTTTCACTCATACACATACATTTAGGGTGAAAAATTTGTTTACATCCAGTTACACAGTATATTTCCTCTTACATCAAAAATTTCTGCTTCACAGGATTTACAGATTAAGTTGGACATGTCCATATTTTGTGCAATGAATAAAAAATAAAATAAACACCCCCTCAAGCAGCTGCTTGCCACAGAGGTCTGACAGAAGCCTGTCAGTTTCAATACTTTTTAAATATGTGCCCATATATCATAAAAATCTATTTTAACTAGATGACAGCACCTATGCTATTTTTAGCATCAGTTAATTTACTCTGTTCACATAACCTAATTTATAACTTACTATACACAGTCGTATCAGAATAATATGACCACCCACGGAATCACAGTGTACCCACCTATGCGCATCACAGAGTGAACATGACAAGGTCGACCACACGGAGATATAAGAGGCCGGCCAGGACAGATGAGCCATAGTGTGTAACATGAGCACAATGGGAAGAGGTATTGATTTGATGGACGTTCAAAAAGGAATGATCATCGGCTACCGCGTCAAGGGTGGAAGCATCTCGGAAACAGCAGACTTCATGGGGTGCTGTAGTAAGGGTGTACCAAGAATGGACCGCTGGCACACCAAGTACCTCCAGATGCCATAATTGTGGAACCCCAAAGGCCATCAACCCCAGAGGAGAACGTCGCCTCCATCGACTAGTAAAGGGCAATCGATGTGCAACAGTGCAGCAATTGACCACTCAAATGAATGCTGGGGCACCCAGGTACGAGTCCTCAATAACAGTAGAATGAACCCAGTTACACATGGGTCTCCGGAATCGATGCTATGTAAACATGCCTATATTAACCAAGGTCCATTGGCAACAATGCCTGCAGTTCACACAGGACTACTGTCATTGGACAGTGGAAGAGTGGAAAAAGGTTGCCTTCTCTGACGAATCGAGGTTTCTACTAAACAGAAGTGATGGGTGGTGGCAGATACGGCATCAGATACACAAGAACTAACACTCAGACACACTTGTTGGTCAAGTACAGGCCGGCGGTAGCAGTGTGCATGTCTGGGGGATGTTTTCCTGGTATGACCTGGGATAGGTCCCTGAATGCCAATGGCTACCTGTCCATCCTCACTGACCACATGCATCCCTTCATGTTGGACGTTTACCCTGGTGGTGATGGTGTCTACCGACAGGACAATACACCCTACCATGTCGCTAAGGTGGTGTGTGACTGGCTCCAGGAACATGACAGTGATGTCTTTGTTCTCCCTTGGCTGGCGAAATTACCCAATCTCAATCCCATAGAGCACTTGTGGGACCATTTGGATCGATAGGTTCAGCGTGCTGACCCACAACCACGTCATCTCCAGAACCTCTGTGCTCTGCTGGAGTCCGAATGGGCACGTATGCCTCTGGCAATTTCCAGGGCTTCATTACGTCCATGCCACACCATCTCACTGCAGTCATCTGGGCCAAGGGTGGTTATTCCCATTATTAAGTAGGTGGTCATATTATTCTGATATGACTGTGTATACTTGCCAACTCTTTCTCACTTGATCTTCATATCACAATTTCATCATTTAGCTTGCCATTTTACTTTTATATTTTGACTTAAACACATAAAATAATTGGAAAATAAAAATTCTTATCGCACAAACTAACTTACAGCCACACCTCCCTTTGCTACTACTAATTTCTACTAAAATAAGGTGTATCTGTTCCAAATAAAATGAACAATGAATATTCATCCAGTTTATTAAGAAGCAGTAACCATACTTTTGGAAATTGAAGGTTAAATCTTAATATTTAATGTAATTTACGAAACAATTATTGTATCCAAATCTTTCAATTAAACGCTGGGGGTTGGGCATGCTTGAGGGGTATGCATCCTTGATTTTAAAAGCCTTCTTTAGAAAATACGTTATTCCAACCCTCAATTTAGGGAGTATAACTCATGCACCCCCACCCCCTTTAGATATAACAATGGAAAGAAATTTATTAAGAAACAAAATTTTTCCCATGGGGAGGGTTCAAGGCTCCCTCTCAAAATACATCACTGCCCAAAAGCATAATATTTACAACAAAAGAACAGCTTGCTTTGCAAGACTCATTCTCCATGGGATTTGGGTTGTTTTACCTCTGAGCGGCACTTTTTTGCACACCATGGGCTAAATGGCCAGGTCACATGGACCCCGAAGGCTCAGAGAAGGTTGGGGGAGGGGACCCACTGGAACAGCTGTTGGGAGACAGATGGTAGCCTCCCGTCAAGGCCATCCAGCGTGTTCTTTAACGTGCACAGGGTAGGCTCTCCCGCACATGGGGCCACGGCTTAACGTCCCATCCAACGGACGACGGCCTTTCCAAGCCCATCGGTGTCCCCTACTGACCGATGGCAGAGCGGGGGAATTTTGCGGAGATAAATCTCAACGCTGACCCAGCTGGGATTCGAACCTGGGAACTACAGATTACGAGCCTGGCGCGCTACCGACTGAGCCACCCCCGCCCCCTTCTCCATGGGATAAAAATTAAAGTGAGATATACAAAACACATCAGAGGGAGGAGGAAATTTATCCAACCTCACTGGAATTTGGAACCAAGCTATTATTATGAATACTAATTGCAAAAATTATTTAAATTTTGAACTATGAAATCATGCTTCTGTCCCTTACTTCCCATAGATAAAATCATTCTTCTATTTTACCAAAAAAAAAAACGTAACCCATTTTTCTCTTTTATAACTTACAAAAAACATGTGGACAAATAAATGAAGTCTGGTGAGTAGCTGTTGTTTTTATGCAGGGAAAAAAATATTCAGTCCCAATTACATGGCTGAGTGGTTAGCCCGGTTGGCTACTGATCTAAAGGACCGGAATTCGAGCCCCAGGTAAAGCATGGATGTATGTGTCATTTCTCTGCTGAGGTCCTGCCATCCTCTCAGACCTTCCACTATGGCAAATAAACTTGGCAGGCTCTGTCAGACCTCTGTGGCAAGCAGCTGCTTGAGGGGTATTTATTTTATTTATATGTGATAAAATCTGAAATCTTTATAATAGGAGTTCTGTTTACAAACTGATACACATTTGTGAAATAATATAAAATAATTAAACAATATTCAGAAATGTTTTTCAATTATAAGCAAAGCATGTCAAAAACGTAAAGTTAACTGTATGCAAGCAGTTAGAAAATAATCTAGCAGTGAAATAATTTAATATAAAAAGATTATCTGTTTTTAATAAGGCTATAGAAATTGAAAGATTTTATTTAAATTAATAACATTTCATCTGAATTGGAATTACTCATCTATTCGGTAAGGAAAAAAAATATTTATTTGAATCCTTCTAAACGAAGGAGAGACAAAATAATTTCTATGGCAAAATAAAACCCAATTTAAATCAAAAATAACGTTTGATATACTTTTCAAAAGTTTCATGCATTACCAGAATACATGAATATGACAGAATATTTCCTATCGGCAAATTTGAAGTTATAAAAAGTCTATCATGAACATTTCCGAGATCGCAATGAAAAAACAAATGTCAACAAATGAGAAGAATTGCCAAAGGATTCTCTTATTACTAACATTTGATATTGACATATTTTACACTCATTTAGTAGTCAGCATTTATTTTATTAGCAAAATTACTTTAAAAATTCCTATCACAATCATAGGAATTCTAATAAGTTGATGAATGCCCTACTGAAAGTAAACTTTAGAGTCAAAACAAAAGTGATACTAGTGCAATATTCTTCTCACACCACAAAACAGCTGACATGATAGTTTTATTAATAACTGTTATCTGAAATATTGAAACTTAATCTCCCAAACATTAAATTATCGAGGTTCATTTCAATTAAACACAGTATTGTTTAATAATCACAAGAGTTCTACTAATATTATTGAGTATACCATATTAGACAACTTGTGTACTAGCCATATTGGTATTACTAAACTCCTACGCTATGGCTTGCCACCATTGTTGCAAATTTTAAATTATTTAACTGCTTGATATCTCAGTCAAAATTCGATTGCTTTAAAATAAGCAAAATTTACATTCCTTGAAAATGAATCACAGAAGATTCACACAGTTATCTTGTTAACGATGAGTAATGGGATAATAAATGATGAAATAAAACTTTCCGAATGATCCAATAACAAAAACAAAATATGAGGATGATACATGATGACTTCATTCCATAATACATCACTCATATCGTTTTCAAAAACACTCCGAAGAAGTTGCCAGTGCAAAATCACAGAAAAATTGCGATTTTAGTGTCGCATCTCAGCCAAGTTACAGTTGTTTCGATGTGCAGTACCCCAGCTTCGTACATGCATATTTAAAATGTAACTGCAATATCGTTGCATTGCTGTTGCAAATTACAGTGGTGTGCGCCATCCCTAATAGTCATTTCTTGCTAAAATAGTATCAATTTTAGCTAGACCTCAAGATTATCTTCCAACATACACACCTTTAGGAAAACTGAATTCTTAAGAACTCATTAGTTTACAAATTTCTATTAACAAAATTTTCTAATACCTCCTGCCTTTCCATTGAGTAGGATAGACAGGTAACTTTTAGTGAATGATACTAGTTAAAAAGAATTCTTAAGAGTTATCATATTGAGCATTTATTATTTATATTCATAACCACACATCACATAAGTAGCATCTAACTCTAATCTGCATGTGCTATAAATCTGAATATTAGTATCTGGAGATAATTCCATAAAGATCTCATAAAAAGTGACAAAATAAGTTTCTTTAGAGTTTCAAGGTGAAGTACAGATCACTTTAAAATTAATTATGAAGCAAATATAGTATGATATGAAACTTGCTACCTGGGGATGATCAATATTTTTAATCAGAGAAAAGTTAACAGATGTGATAGCTGATTAATCCTTCATAGTCAAATAGAAGTGGTATTTCAATATAACTGTGGTCTATATTTTCTAGAAATCTGATTCTTGGTACCTGGACATATTTCACAATATACATCACAAAAACAGAGTTTAGATCCAGTTTTATCCTATAAGAATGTATTAGATTTATATCATGTTAGAGATTTGAAGTTTTCACTATCAATTACTTTAGATGACATATTTCATGTTCTTTCCATATTCCCAATGAAATAAAATGAATATTGATCTCTGTTTGATCTTGAAAAAACTTTATAATCAATGCATACATATACAGAAATTATTTGCAACATCATGTTAAAAAAAATACAAAATTCCACATTCCCAGCTTAGCAAGTTTTTAATTAGAATCACCCTTTCATGAATGCCATTTTTACTTTTTAATAACAGCAATCTGTTCCTGATGTTAAAATTTATGAAGGAACTGAAACTCACAGATTCTTTGAGTGGCATATATTAACTCTCTGCAAGGTATTTTCTGGTGATGCCCACATAAAAAAATTATCTTTGATCTCTATTTGTCTTTAAGAATGCATTTGATCTTACACTGCCTGGCCAAATTATTATGAATACTCACCTAATATTTCATCATTACCAAAGGTCCAGAATTGAAAAGTATTATAATTCTTTGTACATAGTTCCCATTGAAAGGGTTTTTGAAGTTACTGTTAGTGGCTATAGCAGCTCTGTTTTTGCCATACAGTTCATGCCAATAGACGATTATCCCCGTCAGAGCCTTTTTTTCCTCCCATATTTGCCATGATTGGCACATGTACCTTGAGACTGTTGCCATCTCCATGCACTCAAGATATTGTGCCGTTATTTTCTACTGAGTTTGATCACCTCTATTATGGATGCTCCTAGCCATTGGATTCCAATAATGAGCCCCCTTTTGAAGTAAGTTGCATCAGCCTTTTTACATGTCACACTTTATTTTGCTTTCCACCATGCCTTTACAGATTTTATAGACTTCATAGTGATGTAGAATACTTGTCAGTAAGAAATTTTTCGTACATATTTTTATGAATACTGCCTTGTGCATAAAGCATCCTGAAACAATTTTTCGTTTCAGGATACTTCGCACACAAGGCAGTATTCATAAAAATTTGCTCAGGAAGTGTACATCTTTTAATATGTTTCAAATAAATATCAATGCTACCACAGGTGAGACAAATGTTGCATTTACCGTTCTTTCCTTGCACACTCAACTGATTGACAAATGTTGCGTTTACCTACTTTCCTTACACACTAAATAGATCATTACAAAAATACATTCAAGAGCAGATTTTGAAAAATATTTAATTTATACATGATAATGCTGTCTTAGTGTTAAATGCCCCTGAGCATACACTATAGAAATATTAACTTTCATTGTTTCTTATGCAATGTTAGCAATTTTTAACATAGCTTGCAATAACTATAAAGACTTTTAACTTATAAAAGTTCCAAAGTGAAAGATGGAGTTTAAAGGGCTATATTACCATACTTTTGCCATCTTGCTGAATGTTCTTAGGTTGGCTCACAGTTTTGCTGTTGCTGATAATCACTTGCTGTCTTTGGTGCTGACTTATGTACTTGTCTGTCAATTGCCTTGTCATTGCCACTGCCATTTGCTGCTGCTGCCTTTGGCTGATGACACTCTTGTATCTCAAAGCCACATACCAGCTCCTTTGGTTACACAAAGTTTGACATTGCTTACAGTCTTATGATTGATATTCCACTGACATTTGTAGTGTAGAGTTACATTATTTTTGGTTGTTAAAGTCCACAGATTTATGTTGCTTACATCCTTTACATTAAATTAATATTTGGCATGTTATGTTGTAGCCCACTATCTGCTCAAGCTGTTTTAACATTTAACTGAAGTAAATAAAGCAAACAATTAACCAATTGAAAGTAACTTAAATAAATAAAACAAACATTTAACCAACTGAAATTTAAAAGAGAAACTTTAAAATCCAACTTTAAAAAACATATGGCTTTAATAACATGTTTGGCCCCAAACTCTGGGGGGCTTTTTTGTGCCTGTTGGTTATTTGGAGTTTTATAGTCCAACAGCAACTAAGGCCATATTGTGCCCTTCTTCTGGCTATCTTCTGGTGTGGCTTCTTCTGCAATGTTAAGGTATAAATAAGAATCTCCCCTGCTGTTAGTTTCCATCATTATAGCTCTGTTCTTGCAGCAGGAGATTCCATGCTGTTGGAGGGTGGTATCTCACTTGTTTCAAATGCTATCCTTATGTATGTTAATCATGACGTTTTCCATGTATTGCACTTGACACTTAGTTAGGGGTGCTGCTAATAAATTAAATGTTAAGTTATCTACTTTTAATTGATTATCTATAATTGTTTGGAACAATGACATATTAGGTTTTCAATTTTTTTTTATATATATTGTTGATATTCAGCTAACCTTTGTTCAAATGTTCTGTATGTTTTACCAATATATTGGTTTTTTCCATCCACTTTATTTTCAGGGCCTGGTTATTCCTATATTATGAACTCCACCTGTTGGTTAGTCCGATGGCAGCAGAAACAACAACAAGGTGACTGACAGACAATAGCACATAAGTGCTGTCTGTCAATCACAGCACTTATGTCTTAATAGTCAGTACACTAATCACTAGACCCTACCTGGTCTAGTGCTTAGTATACCTGACTGCTAAGCCTGGCGGGGCATGTCCTTGTGTTAAGTGTTTGTACGTTGTATGACAAAACCAAGACAAGCTTAAATATAGCTTATGGGTTATCTCCATTCTTTGTGTACAGAAGTACCTTCTTCCTTTTAAAAAAAAGTCCGTGCTGAAGACGTCAAGTGATTAACAGCAAAACCATGTGACCAGCCTAAGAACATTCAGGAAGATGGCAAAGTATAATAATATATCCCTTTAAACTCCATCTTTTACTTTGGAACTTTTATAAGTTAATGCAAGCTATGTTAAAAATTGCTAACATTGCATAAGAGGCAATGAAGATTAATATTTCTATAATGTAGGCTAGGACATGCTCAAGGCATTTAACACTAATACAGCATTATCTTGCATCAATATTTTTAACTGATCATTACTATGCACACTCAGCTCATCAAACACAAATGGATGATAGCTGGAAGGAATCTTGTGATTTTATTCTGCATTAATCTTATTCTGGCTTAGGTAAATCAAAGATGATAACCTCTCAACTCTTTCCTTGAATATCAGTTGTTATATACACTGAGTTGGCTTTGCATTATCAACACCTACCTAATATCTCATGGGGGGCCAACTTTTGCTCATATTACAGCCCATACACATTCGGGGATTGGGTTGGGTTGTTTTATCTCTGAGTGGCTTTTTTGCACACAATGGGCTAAATGGCCAGTTCATTTACCCTGAGGTTCAGAGAAAGTTGGAGGAGACCCACTGGACAGCTGTTGAGAAACAGATGATAGCCTCCCGGGTATGGCTCTCCCACACAAAAAGTCACAACTTAACATCCCATCCAACAGACAGTGGCCTTTCCAAACCCATAGGTGTCCCCTACTGACCGAGGGCAGAGTTCTGCAGAGAAAAATCTCAACGCTAGCCCAGCTGGGACTCAAACAAGCCTGGTGGGCTACCTACTGAGCCACTTCCCCTGCCTCGGGGCATGGACTCCACAAAGCATTGCAGGGTGTCTTGTGGGAGTGCTACCCATGCGTTCCACAATGTGTTCTGTAATGCCTGCATGTTGCCTGGTGGAGTGTTGGAGCACTGAATCGCCTTTTCCAGTAGGTCCTAAATATGTTCAGTTGGTTTGCGATTCAGTGAATTGGGCAGCCATGGGAGGATGGAGAACTCCTTGTTATGTTCCTGAAACCAGTTTACAACCTGCTGAGCCATGTGACACAGCATCTGTTGATAAACACTAGAGTTGTCTGGATACACTGTCATCATGAAGGGGTGTACTTGGTCAGTGACGATAGAAAGGTAGGTAGTTCCATCAAGCTGTTATTTCACTTTGAGCAGTGGACCCAGGGCATGCCACAAAAACAGACCCCAAACAATAACACCACCACCTCCAGCCTTCTAAACACTGATGGTACACCCTAGTAATGTAGCGTCATGTTGCTTTCTCCAGATATGAACACACCCTTCAGCATGACAGCTGGAAACAGGATTCATCTGACCAGGCAATATGTCAGTGGTCGTGCTGGTGTTGACATGCTCATGTAAGGTTCTTGTGTCTTGCAGTGAGCATGGGCACCCATGACAGCCATTGACTGTCATAGCCATACAAGCTAGTTAATGTCCAGTGCATTGTCCATGTGGATATTGCTCATGCCATTCCAATGTTGTATTGGGTAGTTAGCTAGGTCATTGCTGCTGTGTTATGAGATGGGACACACATTGCTCACCACAGCTCAACCACACATGGCTGTCCCAAGTTTACTTTTGGCTGGTTGTTTGACTGCTGTTCAGCCAGTCACAATAGACTCATGACACCACACAGTGGGAGCAGTTAACCATGGTGGCTGTTGTCCAGATATTGCCACCTGAATGTCATGGCCCCACAATCATTATAGATTCAAGGTTAGAAAGATTGCAATGCCAACCCATTCTTCCTTGAACTAATGTGAAAACTGATTGCCAAGTGTATGCTCTACAATCATATATCAGCTTGTTCCCACATTCAGCACCACCAGATATTATATGTAACTAATAGTAAATTAACAGAAGTTTCAGTAAATATATAGAGGAAAATCATCTTAGTATTTTTTTAATTATTGGAAATGCACCTACTGATTATTTTAGTATTCTACCAAATTATATTATTAAATTTTTTACCTTCACAAAGGCACTGTTGATAATATTTAAAATTCAATGGAAAGAAAAAATATTTTTCTTATCAGCAATGCCTTAAATAATTATTTTTTAAGTATTTATTTCATTAGAATAAAACAAAGAATGCAACAGGAATATATGTATGGGCTGTGAGATGTATTATATAGGTACATTGTTTGGCTTTTCAGTTTTTGTTTTTAAATAACAGAAAATAACATACATTATAGGCTGATGCTTGTGAAATCAACAGCCATCTTTGGTACAATATACATTTAGTAATTGTGAGGCATATATTACTGTTATAGATCATATTTGGCTGCAGGGTAAAGGTCCCATGGCCGAGTGGTTAGAACGCTTGGCTACTAATCTAAGGGACCTGGGTTCGACCCCCAGATAAGGCATGGATGTGTGTGTCGTTTTTCTACTGAGGTCCTACCATCCTCTCAGATCTCCTACTGTGGCATATAAACTGACAGGCTCCTGTCAGACCTCTGTGGCAAGCAGCTGCTTGAGGGGGTATTTATTTATTTTATATTTAGCATACTCGCAGGCTCTTGTCAGATCTCAAAGGCAACAGCTGCTTCAAAAATAATTTATTTTTAATCTTTTCTTATTATAGTTGAAGAAAACATTACAATTAGTTAAATCTCTTGGTTGGGTTGAAGAAAAACTGCAAACAAAAAATAGTCCTTTTGATCTGATAACATTCAGTACTATTTTACCAAGGTATTCTCTCAATAATTTATTCATGCTATTAAATCTTCCAGGGTCAAGGACATCTGTAGACTTTTTTGTACAACACACAAAACTTCATTTTTTTTTTTTACAGTTTGAAAGTTTTCTTACATATATCTTTTAAAAATACATAATTCAAGCTCGAAAAATAATATTTCTGAGCTTTCTTTCTTTTTTCATTTAATGCATATTTTATTAAACTTCGATATAAATAATTCGATAAAGCCATCTGATTGCCATTTTTTGAAGCGTTATATGGTATTGACAATGTGTTTGCTAATATTACTCTGTAGTGAAGCAATCACCTGTATAAGCTCACAACTTTCATTTGAACCATTATCAACATATTTTTAATTAAATTTTTGAAACTCTCCTAAAAATTAAAAAAAAAAACTGCAATTTTTAAAAGTAGAAGATTTTGGAAATACAGTAGATGCCCTCTTATCCGGCCCTTATGGGACAGACCCCTGGCCAGATGAATGAAAGGCCGGTTAATCCGAAAATTGTGTCAGAAAATAAATAAAAATGGCAAATGACAAAAATACTACTGTACTGCATTTTAATTAATAATTTGTTGTACAATATTAACAATTTACTCACACTCACTTGAAAAAGTCTGTGATTTTCTTTTGTTTCTTTGAACTTAACACTTTTTTACCTGCAAAGTCTTGCCATCTTTTAATAAACATCACATCAATCGCAGATGAGGCCTGTTGTTGTCCAATGAATCTTAATCCAATATCAAAAGTTTCTTTTCCTTCAATATGGCTAACTTTCCCTTCTTCCACTTCCTCTTCATTCTTCACTTCTTCTCCCTTCTTGGCAGACTGCATTGATAATTTTGTCATCATTCAGTGTTTCATTCTCCAACTGTTCATCACCTTTTAACCATTTTTCAATGTCTTCTTCTTCAAACGTGTCACATCCAGGCAGCAGTTTAAAGTCATTAAACATCGAAATATTGTCATTATTTGTCATATCTTTGGCAGGCGCAGGCTCATTCGATACTTTCGTATTGTCGTCTTTGGCACTTTCTACACAGTTTTCAACTTTGGGCCAAAGTTTTCTCCATGACTTCACAAAAGTTGTACAAGGCATTTATTCAAAAGCTCTTGCCAACATGTAGATCAAACCCTGTTATTTATTGTTTTCAAAGCATTTAAAAGTCCTATTCCATCATTTTCGGTTCACTGTAGAATTTCTGAAAGAAGTTTTCTCCTGTATCACCTTTTTAAACTTACGAACATGCCTTGGTCCATTGGTTGCACTAAAGATGTTACATTAGGTGGCAAAAACATGGCTTTCATGTTGTCATAAATTAGTTCGCTTGGGTGTGTTGGGGCATTGTTGAGAATGAGTAGGGCCTTTACAGGCATTTTAAGACTTGTCAAGTGGTTTTTTACTTTTGGAACAAATTCTATAAAGAACCACTCTTTAAACAAATACGAGTCTATCCAAGCAGACCTTTGAGCTTTGTAGTAAACTGGCAGAGCAGTTAAATTTAAATGCTTGACTGCTCGAGGTTTTGCTGATTTCCCAATTACAAAAAGAGGAAGTTTGTGCATACCTGCAGCATTTGTACACACAGCCACAGTGATTCTTTCTTTCTTTGTTTTAAATCCTGATGTTGAGGTTTCTTGTGCTGTCACAAACATTTTCGTTGGAAGAAGTTTGAAATTTAACCCAGTCTCACCTACATTGTAGATTTGTTCTGCACATAGGCCTTCATCTTCAATAAGCACTAAAAGTTTTTCTGAAAATTCCTTTGCTATTAAAGGATCAGCTGACAATTTCTCACCACAAACACCATGGTAATGAACACCATGCCGTTTTTTCCAGAGAGAAAGCCATTCCTCGCCTGCTGAAAAATCTTCCGTTACCAATTTTAGAATGAAGGATTAATGCTTTTTTTTTCAAGATTGGTCCACTGATTGGTGTTCTTTTTTGACGATCTTGCATGAACCATAACCAAAGTGCATCATTGACAATTTCATTTTTTTCGACTTTATAAGAGTGCACCAAGAAGAAAGTGGTTTTTCAGACTCGACTTAAATGCAAAAATCTTGTCAAGATTTTCTCTTCCTTCTCCAATCATTTACTGTGCATTTACCAACACCTAGTTCATCATAAATATGCTTTACTGGATCACCTTTGTCAATATATTCTAACGTTTTTAATTTCATCTCCATCGTAACGACATTACACTTATATTTCTACCACTCATTTTGTACCACAATAATTAATAGATCACAGCACACACTCCTGTATACGTACAGTACACTGTACACTTTAATATTCACAAAGAGCAACTGAAGCAAATATGTACTGTACTATAAACAAAACATGCAGCGACTTGCTTCCACTTCTTAGAACAGAAGCAAATAAACAAAACAAGCAGCGACTTGCTTCCGCTTCTTAGAATGACCAGTTAAAGCAGAGGCCGGTTGAACCGAGACCAGATAAGAAAGAGTCTACTGTAATTATGAAATATGTATCTTTGGAATACCACTGTAAAAAGTGTTATTAAAATTAATATGTTACTACAATGTTTAGATTTTTACTCCAATAAAATTCAGAATTAAATTCTCTTTAATTTGTATATAACACGACCTATTTCTGTTGATTAGTTATTTATTAAAAATATTCTAAAACTGACTTGTTTATTGGACTCTGCAACATATTACAAAACAGAAGAAATGCTTACTTTAAACAAGAAAATTATTTTTTTTAGTCAGAAATAAGTAGCTTTTCTATTCATGTGCATTATAATCATTTCTGTATATTAGTGTTTTTTAAATAAATTTTTGTGCTGCCAGATGCACTTTTTTACTACATGACACTAAAGAAAGTTGTATTAAAATAAAACTAGTAGTCTTTTTTGCTAAATATTTTATTTTCAGAAAATATAGAATTAAATGCTGATTAATTTGGCATATAACATGCCATAATTCCTTTCATTAGTTATTTGGCAAAAAAGTTCTAAAGTCTTTTTTTTTGCCTGATCATAGCAAAAAAAATAGCTGTATCGGGAAGGGTTAAACTTACATTAATATTTAGAGAACCCCATGATATAAGATTCACTAACCTGCTGTGTGACACTCCTACTTACATTATTGCCACCACAATTAGGGGTCTTCTTCCCAGTCTCTGGCACAGATGGCTTGCAGATGTTGCTGTTGATGGCCCTCTTCTCCTGCACTCGTTGTTATCAAGGGTTCCCGGCACAGCTCCATGGCAGTTCAGTGTTATGACCAATTAATAAGTCATCTTACAAACCACAGACATATGAAAGTAGGCGAACTTTTCTTAACATGAAGCAAAATTTTGTCTACTTTCATGTGTCTGTGGTGTATTTAGTCTAGTCTTTTGTTAATTGATCATAATACTGAACTGCTGCGGAGCTGTGCCAGGAACCATCGATAACAATGAGGTGCAGGAGATGATGGCCCAACAACAGCAACATCCACGAGCCACCTGTGTCAGAGACCAGGAAGAATATCCCTAACTGTGATGGCAACAATATAAGTAGGAATGTCCCATATCAGGTTTCCAACACAACGAGAGGTTATTTTAATAATAACATTCATGGTACTTTTAGCATACAATTTGGATACAGCTAGTGAATATTTATGTAAATATGCAAAGATGTGGTCTTCCATATTCACCAAATAATAGGAATTTTTAAATTAATTCAAATACAAGGAAATCAATATTATTTGATTTCTTATCACTAATTTTAAATGTTCCATTGCTTTAAAGGCAATAAATACTTGCTTCTCTTTCCATTTTCCAATACAAAGAATTACCCTATTTAAAAGCTAACAGAAATTTATAATTTTTTCATGAATGAAAGCATCTTTCTTTTTTTGAGGATATTTAATTCTTAAAAATACTAGGTATCACCTTATCTATTGTCAATGTTGATACTATTTAAAAGTTGTTTCCTTCTGTAGTGATACAGTGGTTTACATTCATTTGAAATACTATTTGCTTCATCAGAAACCAAGTTTCAGAAATGATATGTGGGTAATAATATGTATTCTATAGGCATGTATTTTCATTCTTGTATTTTATCTTTAACTCAATAATAAAAACCATATATAATACAGTCTGGTTAAGAGCTGCTGTTGGTGGCAATTCATTTCTCAAAAAAAGCATAACTTATTTGGTGGGACAATATGTGCATGGTGCCAAGTTACATGTAACAGTAATCAGCTAATTTCACAAGAAACATGCAATTTGTACAGCATCTACTATCAAAAAATCCAAAATAAACATTACCTCTCCATAACTGTTTTCTTTTTAGAACAACTATCATCATTTACATTATCTAATCGAGCCATATGAAAAGGAATTATGACTACTATAGACATCCACAGCAACAACATATATCGTGTCTCCCATGTGTTGCAATCTTGAGAATCTTGTTCACTAAGAAGTGTCAAAACTGGCTCCACATCTGTAACCTAAAGTATTATTTAAAAATATACAATAAGCAAATACTATAATAATCTACTTTTTCTGTTATCAAAGAAACCTTTTAAAAAATAATCATATTTTATACAGAATAAAAATTACATCGTGTTTTCTACAAAATTATGCATGGTTTACTTGAATTTTGCTTAGAAGTAAAAGTTAGTGCCTTACTATACTAATATTTTGGTACTTTGCCAAATTCCCCAAATGTATACCCCAAGGAAAAAACACATGGTGTCAAAACAAAAAACAGCAATAAAGTATCCTTCCACTTCCATATAACAGGACAGAAAATACCGTAAGTGTGAAGAGTGCAAAGTCATCTTATGACAATTCTGCCCCATGTTTTACAATTAATATATATTTATAAACAAATAACAGAAGTGTAGTCTTAAGCGAATTTTATTAAATTATTCAGATCGAAATTTCATTTCTATTGATATATATATATAAAAAAAATCATGAAATAGTTACTATTTCACTGTGAAAAAGTCTTGTCAAAATTATTGTTTGTACATTTGTTTAAATATTTTTGAAAATTTCAGAATTAAATTATGTTTAATTTGGTATTTAATATTTCCTATTTTTCCTCATCATTTTTTTTAATTCTACAGCAGACTTGTTCATTTCATTCAGCATAGTTGGCTAAAAGCCTGGACTTTTCTCAAAGGATAATAGCAATCTCAAAGGATAATAGCCCAGCATTCTAAAAAAAAATTTCTAAAAAAAGTTATTATCCTGTTTCAGGTAAAATTTATTTTCCTATTATTCAGAAAGAAATTTCCTTTCTAATTATATGCATTATAATATTGTGTATATATATTTTTTGATAAATTTTCATTTCACTAATCAAAATTGTACTTTACATTAAAAACTTTATTTTTAAAAACTCCAGAACTAAATGCTGATTTAGTTAGCATACATATAATATTCATTTGTTATTTTCCAAAAAACTTCTAAAGTCAATTTTTTTTTTTTTGCCTGAGCATTGTGAAAAAATTACTTAGACAACCAGTTTTTCAGGCTAGACCCTAGAAGATTTAATATATCATAACTCTCCAAAATCCCTCTCATTTTGGATTGAAAGAGTGGCTTCTACACTCACTTTCCGGTTTCCAACTAAACCTTTTTTCACTGCTTCTTTAAATCTATAAAGCTAGTAACCAAAGGTTTCTGGGACTAAACATTTCTCAACAATCTCCCTAAGTGAAAATATTTTATTTATACATTCCCTACCACTTAAGAATTCACACTGTCATCATGCAGTTGTCCATTAACTAAATTCTCAATCCTGTTAAGCCTAATACTATACAGAACATTACCTAAAGCAGAAAGTGGACTAAATTCCCTATAATTATCACAAGAACTGTGATCACCTTTTCTAAAAACAGGGATAATAATAGCTGAAATAAAATCCTTAGGAACAACACCTTTATCATAAAAAAAAACACAATTTAGTCAGCCATGTCACAATGCAAACCTTCCCAGCTCTAAGCATTTCAGTAATAATTTCATCTAATCCTGGGGATTTATGCAGTTTTAATTTAGAATAGCCAAAGTAGCTTCAGAATGTTATAAATGGCAAACGTTAAAGACAGTAATGCATCTCTCCTCATTACAAAAAATGGGAATAGAACTAACCAGATTGCTTAGAACATCTCTGAAATGCTCAGCCCACCTAGCAATGACATAATCTTCACCTTCAATTACCATGTTTATCCCTCAATCCCTGTATGTCAGCCAGTCTCCTTTCACACAAAAGATTATCTGGTACAACTCTCTGCTATTGTGCTGTCTAGCTATTTCTTCTGCTTTGTCAGCAAGCTATTTAGGTAAAAATTCTTATCAGCTGTTAACTGACACTTTACACATTTATTTAGCTCTTTGTCATACTGCCTGTTAGGACTAGCAGGGTATTGATTCCTGCAATTCCTCCTTTCAGAAATAATTTCCATTGCCTTATCACTAAAATGACTATGTCTTCTCTGCTCCTTTTTACTCAAAAGAGTACTGTTAGTTTTTTTAAAAAAAAGCCTCTTTAAACATTATTCTTTCTCAACTTCGGTAGGAAGGAAACCACAATTGTCATAATTACTAAGTAGCCTATCATGATATGCTATGGCTATATCTGGATCTTTCAGAGCTTCAGTGTTAAACTTAACTTTTTAAGCCTAGCGCAACATTTGTTATACTTCAGTTGTAAGATACTTTTGACCAGATAATGGTCAGACCAAATTCTGGTTCTCCTATATGAATTGGCATTCACAACCAAACTAGCCCCATCTGCTGTTAACCCTTCCTGGGTCACCGTAGAACATAGACATTCACAGATCCGAAATGAGAAGTTGAGGATGTGAATAGATGACTTTTGTACAACACATGAAACTTCAATTTTTTTTTTAAATTGTCGTTTAAAAATTTTCTTACATATATCTTTTAAAAATAATATTTTATTTTTTTCATTTCATGTTTATTTTATTAAACTGCAATATAAATCACTTGTTAAGGCCATCTAATGCCATTTCTTAGAAGCACTATATGGTATTGCCAATTTGTTTGTTAACATTACCTTACACTGAAGCAATCACCTAATTTAAGCTCACAAGTTTGATTTAAATTATTATCAGCAAATTTTTCCTTAAAGTTTTGAAAATCTGTAAATTGATAAAAAAAAATGCTATTTTTAAAAACGGAAGATTTTGTAAGTAATTGCAAAGTACATACCACCATTTTTCTTTCCCTTTTTACACACCTTTCTGCCATAAACCTATTTCAATATTCCCAGAATTATTTTCATCACTTATTCCAGCATCCTATGCTTTGAGAAGGGTTTTAACCCATCCCCACCCCTAGTATCTTAATGTTATTTTTTGCTTTGGTGCACAAACCTTTCTGCTTAGCAAGATCGCCCAACTTCAACACCCAAAGAAAAAAATTCATAATGTTTAATAAAAACGGCAGAAAAGATTTTTTTTTTCCATTTCATAACCAGTTCAGAAAATACCTTGAATATGAGAAGTCCAAATTATTTTGTATAACACTGGCCATGTGTTTAAAACATACAATATTAAAAGGATCATTAAAAGAAATAAAAATTATGTTTCAGGTTAAATATTGTATTATTCGGGAGGAAATTTCCTTTTGATTAATATATAATTTTATTATTTTTATTCATCACATTTTCCAAAATTCAGCCTTAATTGTATAGCATGAATGGCTCTGAGCTCGATTATGGAACCTGAATTTGCTACACTGGTGAACTTCTGTGGTGGGAAAATCTTCTGCTGTGTTTTCTGTTTGTTTGTGGGTTGACAGCCCCACGTGAACAGATTCACCGGATGTGTTTATCAGCTGGTGGATAATCCTGAGTAGAGGTCATCACAGGCACCTGAACTTAAATTTCTCTTTTTGCTTCTATTCGCATCGTCAAATTCTACATTGGAGGAAGTCTTCCAGTGTAAATGGCTTCAACCTTTAGTGGTGGGGGAACAGGTCTTTGCCCGATGTCTGTGTTTAGGGAACTGTTTGATATTGTCGGCATTCCCTCTCTCAATATACATAGTTTCTTTAAACATCCCACTAATCATTTTCTCTCCATAGGTAGTTGGAATGTGAGGACTATGCACAGAGCTTTTTCTCTTGATGTCCTCACACAAGAATTCCACCATTATAATTTAGATATTCTCGGCTTGCAAGAGACCCTGATGGACAGATAAAGGTTAGATTCTTAAAAATAATCTTAAATTTTTCTTTTCAGGGAGGGACGACAATAAGCATCACCAAGGTGTGGGTCTGCTTCTCAGCAGACACGCTAATGATGCTCTTCTAGGATACGAGTGCATTAATGAAAGGTTTCTTACAACAAATTTTCAGATAAGCGTTAAAGACTTGAATGTTATCTGCTGTTATGCCCCCACTGATGATGCCGATGAGGATGAGAAGGATAGGTTTGATGGACAACTTCAGGATATTTTGTATTCTGCCAAGAAAGGAGATATTACCCTTGTTCTAGGTGACTTCAATGCCAAAGTTCGTACTGAATCTGACCTTTGGGGGAGGGGTGATAGGCCCTTTTGGTATTGGTAGCTGCAATGGCAATCGGCAAAGTCTCCTACAGGTAAGTAAATTCAATGGTTTCAGAACAAGCAGCACTTATTACAAACACCGCAACATACATAAATACACATGGGTGTCACCTGATGGGCTGCATAAGAATATGATTGATTATATATTAATTAACAGCAAATGGGCTAGTTCTGTTAGGAATACCAGCTCATATAGGGGAGCTGAAATTGGATCTGGCCATTACTTTGTTAAAAGTGTCTTGCAACTTAAACTTAAAAAGTGTTGTGCTAAATTTAAAAAAATTGCCTTTAATACTGAAGCTCTGAAAGACCCAGTTATACCCAAACCTTACCATGATAGGTTACTTAGTCATTATGACAGTCATGGTATGCTTACTACTGGAAGTTGAGGAAGAATGGGATCATTTTAAACAGGCTTTTTTGGAAACTAACAGTACTCTTTTAGGAAAAGCAGAGGAGGCAGAATTATCTGAGTGATAAGGCACTTGAGCTTAATTCAGAAAGAAAGAACTGCAGGAATGTCCTTAATCAGTATCCTTCTAGTCCTAATAGAAAACATTACAGAGAACTTAATAAACGTGTAAAAGATCAGTTAGCTGCTGACAAGAATCTTTGGCTTGATGGCTTGGCTGACAAAGCCGAGGAAGCAGTTAGACAGCACAACAGCAGATAATCTTTTGTGTGGTAGAAAACGGACAGGGATTGAAGGATAAACAAGGTAAGGTTATAGAAGGGTAGTATTCTGTCATCGCTAGGTGGGCTGAGCATTTCAGTGATGTTCTAAACAATGTGGTTAGTTCTACTCCAGTTTGTAATGATGATAGATGCATTGGTGGCTTTAATGTTGGCCCTATAATATAATCTGAAGTTATTTTGGCTGTTTCTAAATTTAAACTACATAAATCCCCAGGGATAGATGAAATTACTACAGAAATGCTTAGAGCTTGTTCCATCCAAGTGCTTCGGTTACCACTTGGATAACTGAAATTCTGAATGTCTTTTATGATAAAGGCATGGTTCCTAAGGATTTTACCAGAGCTACTGTTATCCCTATTTTCAAAAAAGGTGATCGCAGTTCTTGTGATAACTATAGGGGTATCAGCCTACTCTCTGTTCCAGGTAAAGTTCTTTCCACGATTGTGCTCAATAGAATTAAGAATCTGGTTGACAGTCAATTGCGTGATGAGCAATGTGGATTCAGAAGTGGTAGGGGATGTGTGGATCAGATTTAGAGTTTCAGAAACCTTTGGTTGCTAGCTTTGTTGATTTCAAAAAGGCTTTCGACTCTGTTGATCATCATAATTTGTGGTTGATTGTGAAATCGTGGTATACCAGACAAGTTAGTTAACATAATGAAAGCTCTCTATAATAACATGGAGTCAGGTGTGAGAGTTGGTAAGGCTCGTAGCAATTGGTTTAGCATTACTTCTGGTGTTCAACAAGGGTGCATTTTGTCTCCTTTTCTCTTTAGCTAGGTTATTGATGATGTTATGCGAAATTCACTTGAAGGGAAAGATTTTGGTCTTAATGGACTGGAGATACGAAAATTTCTGATTTAGATTATGCTAATGATTTAGCCCTTTTGGCAAATGATGTTGATGAGATGAACTCTTTCATTAGGGCTGCTAATGAAACTGGTAGTAGGGTAGGTTTGGTTATAAACAGAGAGAAAACTAAATAAATAAAATAAATAAATACTCCCTCAAGCAGCTGCTTGCCACAGAGGTCTGACAGGAGCCTGTCAGTTTATGCCACAGTAGAAGGTCTGAGAGGATGGCAGGACCTCAGCAGAAAAACGACACATACATCCATGCTTTATCCGGGGCTCGAACCCAGGTCCCTTATATTTGCAGCCAAGCGCGCTAACCACTAAAATGATGAAAATTGGTCAGGCAGGCTGTGATTCAGTTAACCTGAATGGTTGCAGTCTTGAGCAGGTCACAGTTTAATTATCTTGGGAGCTATGTAACAGATACTGGTGATGTGCGGCATGAGATTAACAGACGAATAGGGATTGCTGCCGGGACTTTTAATAATCTATGGAGTGTGTGGAGAAATAGGCATATACACCTAAAGACTAAAATTAGACTGTATAATAGTTTGGTTCTTTCTAGCTTCGTTCATTATCATCATCATCCTCAAGCAGCCATGGGCTACGGAGGTCCAACCAGACCGTGCAATTTAGTTCTCCAAGCAAGTCTATCCTGAGCTACATCTACTGCATCTGGCCACTGCACACCAATTCTAACAAGGTCCTGTTTGACATTGTCTGCCCACCGCATCCTAGGTCTCCCCTTCTTTCTGAGGCCTTTAGGCACACTGTTCATAACCCTATTCGCCAATCTATAATTGTTCATACGGACAACATGGCCAAACCAACGGAGTCTCTCTCTGCACAATATGCTGCTTAAAGGAGGTTGCAAACTCCTTTCCCTAATCTCATCATTAGTTACAAAGTTGAACCACCTAATGCCCAAGATACTGCATAAGCATCTGGAATCAAAAGCATCTAGTTTCCTGTTATCTTGTTTACAAAGTGTCCAAGTTTCACTACCAAAACTAACCCTAGAAAGAACCAAACTATTATACAGTCTAATTTTAGTCTTTAGGTGTATATGCCTATTTCTCCACACTCTCCATAGGTTCTTAAAAGTCCCGGCAGCAATCCCTATTCGTCTGTTAATCTCATGCCGCACATCACCATTATCTGTTACATAGCTCCCAAGATAATTAAACTGTGACACCTGCTCAAGACTGCAACCATTCAGATTAACTGAATCACAGCCTGCCTGACCAATTTTCATCACTTTAGTTTTCTCTCTGTTTATAACCAAACCTTCTCTACTACCAGTTTCATCAACAGCTCGAATGAAAGAGTTCATCTCATCAACATCATTTGCCAAAACGGCTAAATTATCAGCATAATCTAAATCAGAAATTTTCACATCTCCACACCATTTAAAGCCAAAATCTTTCCCTTGCAATGAATTTCGCATAATGTAATCAATAACCAAGCTAAAGAGAAAAGGAGACAAAATGCACCCTTGTCGAACACCAGAAGTAATGCTAAACCAATTGCTACAAGCCTTACCAACTCTCACACACGACTCAGTGTTATTATAGAGAGCTTTCATAATGTTAACTAACTTGTCTGGTATACCATATGATCTCACAATCAACCACAAATTATGACGATCAACAGAGTCGAAAGCCTTTTTGAAATCAACAAAGCTAGCAAACAAAGGTTTCTGAAACTCTAAACATTTCTCAAGAATCTGCCTAAGTGTAAATATCTGATCCACACATCCCTTACCACTTCTGAATCCACATTGCTCATCACGCAATTGACTATCAACCAGATTCTTAATTCTATTAAGCACAATCATGGAAAGAACTTTACCTGGAACAGAGAGTAGGCTGATACCCCTATAGTTATCACAAGAACTGTGATCACCTTTTTTGAAAATAGGGATAACAATAGCTCTGGTAAAATCTTTAGGAACCATGCCTTTATCATAAAAGATATTCAGAATTTCAGTCATCCAAGTGGTAACCGAAACATTCCCAGCTCTAAGCATTTCCGTAGTAATTTCATCTACCAATGGGGATTTATGAAGTTTAAGTTGAGAAACAGCCAAAATAACTTCAGATTGTGTTATAGGGCCAACATTAAAGCCACCAATGCATCTATCATCATTGCAAACAATGGGAGTAGAAATAACTACATTGTTTAGAACATCACTGAAATGCTCAGCCCACCTAGCCATGACAGAATCCTCCCCTTCTATAACCTTACCTTGTTTATCTTTCAATCCTTGTATGCCTGTCCGTTTTCTACTACACAAAACATTAATTATCTGGTACAGCTCTCTGCTGTTGTGCTGTCTAACTGCTTCCTTGGCTTTGTCAGCCAAACCATCAAGCCAAAGATTCTTATCAGCAACTAACTGATCCTTTACACGTTTATTAAGTTCTCTGTAATGCTTTCTATTAGTACTAGTAGGGTACTGATTAAGGACATTCCTGCAGTTCCTTCTTTCTAAAATAAGCTCAAGTGCCTTATCACTCAAATAATTCTGTCTCCTCTGCTCCTTTTTTTCCTAAAAGAGTACTGTTTGTTTCAAGAAAAGCTAATTTAAGACAGTCCCATTGTTCCTCAACTACAGTACTAAGCAAACTAGGACTGTCATAATGCCTAAGTAACCTATCATGGTAAGCTTTAGCTATAATCCAGTCTTTCAGAGCTTCAATGTTAAAGGTAACTTTTTAACCTTAGCACAATACTTCTCAAGTCCAAGTTGCAAGACACTTTTTTTAGCAAGGTAATGGTCAGATCCAATTTCAGCTCCCCTATATGACCTAGTATTCCTAACAGAACTAGCCCATTTGCTGTTAATTAATATGTAATCAATCATATTTTTATGCAGCCCATCAGGTGAAACCCATGTGTACTTATGTATGTTGCGGTGTTTGTAATAAGTGCTGGTTGTTCTGAAACCATTGAATTTACTTACCTGTAGGAGACTTTGCCCATTGCCATTGCAGCTACCAATACCAAAAGGGCCTATCACCTCTCCCCAAAGGTCAGAGTCAGTACCAACATTGGCATTGAAGTCACCAAGAACAAGGGTAATATCACCTTTCTTGACAGAATTCAAAATATCCTGAAGTTGTTCATAAAACCTATCCTTCTCATCCTCATCGGCATCATCAGTGGGGGCATAACAGCAGATAACATTCAAGTCTTTAACGCTTGTCTGAAATTTTGTTGTAAGAAACCTTTCATTAATGCACTCGTATCCTAGAAGAGCATCACTAGCGTGTCTACTGAGAAGCAGACCCACGCCTTGGTGATGCTTATTGTCGTCCCTCCCTGAAAAGAGAAACTTAAGATTATTTTTAAGAATCTGACCTTTATCTGTCCATCTGGTCTCTTGCAAGCTGAGAATATCTAAATTATAACGGTGGAATTCTTGTGTGAGGACATCAAGAGAAAAGGCTCTGTGCAGTCCTCACATTCCAACTACCTATGGAGAGAAAACGGTTAGTGGGTTGTTTAAAGAAACTATGTTTATTGAGAGAGGAAGTGCCAACAATATCAAACAGCCCCCTAATCGCAGGTATGGGGCAAAGACCTATTACCCCACTGCTAAAGGCTGAAGATATGTACACTGGAAGACTTCCTCCAATGTAGGTTCGACCATACCCATAGAAACAAGAGTTTAAGTGCCTGCAATGGCCTCTGATCAAGATTATTCACCAGCTGATAAAACATATCCTGTGAATCTATTCACTTGGGGCTGTCAATCCACAAACAAATAGAAAGCAGCAGAAGGTTTTTCACTGAATGGAAGCCCATCAGTGCAGCAAATTCAGGATCCATAATCATGCTCAGAGCCATATATCTGTCCAGTCCAGTAAGTTTATATGGTCAGCACCAGGACACTGTGTGGTTGAGCACTCCTCAGCAGGGTAGAAAAAAAGAAAAGTAGCCATAGTTGTCCAGATCATTAGGCCACACTAATCTGGCAGCCCTCCCCTTCCGTTCACTTCCACAAGAGAGTATCTCTTTTGAAAGTTACTAACGGTCCGCACCACGAGAAGGCGGGGTCGGACATTAGGTGCTAGGCCTGGCCGGTTCTATGCATCATCACAGGGGATTGGTGCATAGCTCTCCTTCCAGTGACTACCTAGCTACCATTTACAGAACAGGTATGGTAGTGAAACTATGACGCTTTGTAAACAGAAAACAGGAAATTTTATGCTTTTGATTCTAGATACTTAAGCAGTATCTTGGGCATTAGGTGGTTCAACTTTGTAACTAATGATGAGGTTAGGCAAAGGAGTCTGCAATCTCCTTTAAGCAGCATATTGTGCAGAGAGAGACTGTTGGTTTGACCATGTTGCCAGTATGGATAATTATAGTTTGGCAAATAGGGTTATGAACAGTGTGCCTAAAGGCCTCAGAAAGAGGGGGAGACCTAGGTTGTGGTGGGCAGACAATGTCAAACAGGACCTTATTAGAATTGGTGTGCAGTGACCAGATGCAGCAGATGTAGCTCAGGACAGACTTGCTTGGAGAATTAAATTGCACGTTCTGGTTGGACCTCTGTAGCTGCTTGATGATAATGATCCGTTTTTTCACCATATCACATTGAAAAAGGCTTATTAAAATCAACATGCTTGTAAATTTGTTTAATTTATTTTCATTAAATTCGTAACTGAATTCTGTTTAATTTTATAGATAACATGACCTATTTCTGCTGATTCATTTTTACAAAAATTCTAAAGTTGATTTATTTGTCTGACTCAGAATAATTAGCTAAAAGCCTAGAATTTTTCTCAAAGCATAATACCAAGAAACAAAATTACAAAATGGGAGTAATTTTCATTTTTCAAGTAAATATTAATTTTTTTGTTATTCAGAAATAGCCTTTCTAATCATGTGCATTATAATCATTTCTGTATATTAGTTTTTTTTTTTAATAAATTTTTGTGTTGTCAGATGCATTTTTTACTACATGACTCTATAAAAGTCCTATTAAAATGCAACTAGTAGCCTAAAAAGGCTACTAGTTGCATTTAAAAAGTTATATTTTTTTATAAAAAGTTAAAAGTTATATTTTCAAAAAATCCAGAATTAAATGCTGATTAATTTGGCATATAACATCTCTAATTCGTTTCATTAGTTATCTGGCAAAAAAGTTCTAAAGTTAAATTTTTTTTTCACTGATCAGAGTGAAAAAATATCTGGGCCTCTGGATGTAAATCAATTTTTCAGGCTGGACCAGGGAAGGGTTAATTATGACGACATCCATCAAAATGACAAGAGAGTTCAACTCCCACTCACACAAAACTAAATTTTTTCAGCTAACTATATCATAATATTAATCAATCATATTCCTTTGAGTCTGTACATATTCTGTTTCTTCCCGCACAAAAAATTAACTATCTGGTACAACTACCCGCTGTTTTGATGTCTAGCTGCTTCCTCTGCTTTGTCAGCAAATCTATCAAGCCAAAGATTCTTATCAGCTGTTAACTATTTTTACATGGTTACTAAGCTCTTTGTAAGGCTGTCTGTTGCTAGCCGTCCCATGGCCGAGTGGTTAGCGTGCTTGGCTACTGATCTAAGGGACCTGGGTTCGAGCCCCGGGTAAGGCATGGATGTATGTGTCATTTTTCTGCTGAGGTCCTGCCATCCTCTCAGATCTTCTACTATGGCATATAAACTGACAGGCTCCTGTCAGACCTCTGTGGCAAGCAGCTGCTTGAGGGTGTATTTATTTATTTATTTATTTATTTATTTATTTATTTATTTATTTAAGGCTGTCTGTTAGGACTAGTAAAGTTTTAAATTATTCCTGCAATTCCTTCTTTCAAAAATAAGCTCCATAGCCTTATCAGTCAAATAACTTTGTCTCCACTGTTCCGTTTTACCCAAAACAGTACTACTAGTTTCAAGAAAAGCCTGTTTAAACTAATCCCATTCTTTCTCGACTTCAATAGTAAGCAACCCATGACTGTCATAATGACTATGTAACTGATTGTGGTATACTTTGGCTATATCTGGATCTTTCAGAGCTTCAGTGCTAAAGGTACTTCTCTTAACCTTAGAACAGTATTTCTTAAGCTTTAGTTGTAAGACACTTTTACCAGTTAATGGTCAGACCAACAGAGATAAGAATGAGAGGAGATGCATAATACACTTTCCCTGTCCAAAGCCATGATGCAACTGCAGGAGGGTAGTGGCCATGTTGATGCTTCCAAAACTAACTTCCTACTACCACAATCAAGCCTACTTTTTGTACATTTTGCTCGCTTCTATAATATTTACTGCTTCTGCTATGACATTTGCTGCTTCTTGTATATTTACTACTTCTACCTCTAAGAAAAGTGCATTTACATTATATCGATTTAATATATATATATTTTTTTTCTCAGCAATGAATATTCCTGTATTGAATAGCTGTAGCAGAATACTGTATACCTTTTCCATTACATAATTATTACTTTAATTACCACAAACATTTCATACAAATAGATGAATTTAAATGAATGGAATAATAAAAGAAATGATTACATAATTTCTGAAAGTTTATTGATATATGTCACCAATAAATAGTTGAAAACAGTTTATGCTTTGAACTATATAAAAACTATACATAACAAACATGTATTATACAGGATGGGATCTAGAAGGGGAAAAGGAGCCATGCCCCTTTGAGAATACTACTAAGGGTAATGGAGCTAAAAAATTGTAAACTTGTGCATATTTCATGAATATTTCAAGACCTTTTTAAAGACAAAAAAGAGAGGAAATGTTGTACTACAATCGAATCCAGTCTCTTACCCCACCCCCTCCTTCATTTTTTTTGGCTCAACTGCATTCCACCTATTTTTTTTATTAGAGATCTGGTAATATATAATAGTGGAATTGAAATAACTCACAAATGCAACATGCTAATTTTTTCCTATGTTAGCTAAAAAAAATTCTTATTCTACAAAAAAAAATAATAAATGCATTTGATGAGATTAAAACCAATAATCTAGAAATTACATCAATGACCGAGTGGTTAGCACGCTTGGCTACTGATCTAAGGGACCTGGGTTCAAGCCCCAGGTAAGGCATGAATGTATGTGTCGTTTTTCTGCAGAAGTCCTGCCATCCTCCCACCGTCCGTCGGATGGGACGTTAAGCCGTGGCCCCGTGTGCAGGAGAGCCATACCCTGTGCACGTTAAAGAACACGCTGGATGGCCTTGACGGGAGGCTACCATCTGTCTCCCAACAGCTGTTCCAGTGGGTCTCCTCCCCCAACCTTCTCTGAGCCTTCGGGGTCCATGTGACCTGGCCATTTAGCCCATGGTGTGCAAAAAAGTGCCGCTCAGAGGAAAAACAACCCAACCCAACCCTGCCATCCTCTCAGACATTCTACTATGGCATATAAACTGACAGGCTCCTGTCAGACCTCTGTGGCAAGCAGCTGCTTGAGGGGGTATTTATTTTTTTTTATTAGAAATTATAAATTTCTAGGAAATTTTATATAATCTTTGGTGGATACAGAATATGAAACATATCTACATTTCATGCAACAAAATGTGTTTTCTTCTGATCCTTCCTATTAAAGGGAAAACAAATGAAGAAACATGGTAATCAACTATGATACTCATTTTTTAAAACAATTTTGATCTTGCTGAAATTTCAATTTACATGTCCAACTGTGCCAACATTCGGATTTATGTACGCTAAAACCTCATCTGGCCCTCGGTGAGAAAGTAGACTCTTAGAGCCTTAAAATGGCTGCTATGCAACGTATGTGACATTGAGACATGATGCCATATGTAGGAGAGTTATTGGGGTGTTTTCTACTTTGGCATATAAACTGACAGGATCCTGTCAGACCTCTGTGGCAAGCAGCTGTTTGAGGGGGTATTTTTTTTTACCTTTGAGCAACACCTTTTTTTGCTTACAATGGGTTAAATGGAAAGTCACAAGTACTTTAATGGTTCAGAAGAGGTTGGGGGAAGGGAACCCACTGGACAGCTGTTAGGAGACAGATGGCATCCTTTCATCAAGGCCCTTCACTGTGTTCCTTATGTGCACAATGTATGGTTCTCCTGCATATGGGGCCATGACTCAATGTCCTATCTGATGGATGGCAGCATTTCCAAGTTCTTTGGTGTTGCCTTTCTGGCAGAGGGTAGGTTTGGGTTTACCAGATATAAATCTTAATGCTGGGGCAGTCAGGAATTCATACATAGAACTATTTTTTGATGAATGAATTTTCTTTATATTTCATATTCAGCTCATAATATAAAAAAAAATAATAAAATAAATACCCCCTCAAGCAGCTGCTTGCCACAGAGGTCTGACAGGAGCCTGTCAGTTTATATGCCAGAGTAGAAGGTACCAACCACATAAAGTGTATATGGATAATTCAGAAATATAAAGGTAAAAAAGCAAAAATTTTAATATGTATTTTTTAATATATTTTATAAAATTTGCAGAGGAATTAAACATAATTTTTCTTAAGAAATATTCTATATCATAAGATAAAATACACATTACTAATTTTGTGGTAAAAATAAATGAAACTAAAATCTATATCCAAATTACTTGCAGAATGAAATGAAACCGATTAGTACATTTTTTAAAATAAGCTTCAATTAGGTTCTTCTCTGTACTTCGTTGTGATCAGACATACTCTCTTGGAGCTCCTACTAGCCCGCCGTGTTCAGACATCCATCACCACCCCGACCATCATTGGTTGAGCATCTTCAGACATGTAAGTGCTATTAACTTTTATTGCTACTGCCCCTCCCTGATGTTAGTTATCTGTGTACAATGACTTCTATGCTGTCAAAGATCAATGAGGCCAAACTTTTGAACTAATTGCTGCACTATCTCTATTGTCGCAGCTCTCGTTGCTTTTTCCATCAGTGGAGCATTTTGCCAGAGGCATATCGCTTCCACTCACAACAATGATTCCAACTTGCAACAGATGTGGAGAAGCAACAACAGAACTCTGAATGCATAGTTTGCAGCAGATGCAAAGGCAAACTGCATTTCGTTTGTTCAGGCACAATAGAAAAATTACAAAAAGCTGTCCATAGAAAAGAAGAATGTGTGATTATGAGCTGAATGTAAATTAAACAAAACAAATCCAAAAGTGATTTTAGACATGCAAATCAGTTTTGGACAGAACAATCCACAACTTGAGAAAAATGATTCTTATATGCAAAACGAATTTGGGACTTTGTTGACCGAAATACAACTAGGATCGAATCTTTTTTTGGAGAAATACGATTTAATTTTAAACAAACTGGAAGACCAAGGGAACAGACAAACAGAACTAACAAAAACACTTATGGCTACTCAGAAACTGCACACAGAGGAATCAGTACAGACTAAGGAAGTAATGCAAATGAAACAACACAAACAATTTGGATCAGTACAGAAGAAATTGAAACATCAAATTGCATGGCATTCCTGTATAAAACCAAGATGGAACATTTTAAAGGGATTAATGACAAAAATATTGCGAAACTTGAAATTGAACAGTTCAATAAGCAAAGCCTTGAAGCCATACACAGATTGCCATCAAGAAATAAGACAAAAACACCACTCATCATAGCCCAATTCAAATCAATGGCCAAATGAAGGAACAAATTCCCAACTACGAACACTGACATAGACGACATGGAATCTCCTATTTATGTGAACGAAAACCTAACAGCAATCAACAGAGAAATTTTCTGAAAAATGAGGACACTGGCTAAGTCCAAAAACTACACATATGTGTGGTGTACAAATAGTAAGATCATGCTGAGGAAAGATGGAGGGGCGAAAGTATTTCATGTAAATACACTACTGGCCATTAAAAGTGCAACACCAAGAAAGACAAGAGATATCAAAGCCATATTTAGTGAATACATAGCTTATGTTACAAGGATCTCAATAATTAGGGTGGGGGGACCCGCCGTAGGACCTGCCCCCATGGAGAAAAGCTCCTATTCCATCTTTAGACACTACACAAGCTGGCATGAGAAGCCTGGAAGTAGAAGATGAAGGTTTGTCTCAGAGGAGACCAGTAGGGACTTGGAGTATGGGTGGCATTAAAGGTGGTGAAGAGCACAGCCCGGGTAAGAAATGGAAAATGAGTAAAAGAGTGAAAACAGCTCTGGTCTCGAGTGAGTCCCGGATGTTACAAGTATCAAATGATTACAAATACAACTCAGTTCATCATCATCATCATCCTCAAGCAGCCATGGGCTATGGAGGTCCAACCAGACTGCGCAGTTTAATTCTCCAAGCATATCTGTCCTGAGCTACATCTGCTGCATCCGGCCACTGCACACCAATTCTAACAAGGTCCTGTTTGACATTGTCAGCCCACCGCATCCTAGGTCTGCCCCTTCTTCTGAGGCCTCTAGGCACACTGTTCATAACCTTATTCGCCAATCTATAATTATCCATACAGGCAACATGGCCAAACCAGCAGTCTCTCTCTGCACAATATGCTGCTTAAAGGAGGTTGCAGACTCCTTTGCCTAACCTCATCATTAGTTACAAAGTTAAACCACCTAATACCCAAGATACTGCGCAAGCATCTAGAATCAAAAGCATCTAGTTTCCTGTTATCTTGTTTATACAGCATTCAAGTTTCACTACCATAATTAACCCTAGAAAGAACCAAACTATTATACAGTCTAATTTTAGTCTTTAGATGTCTACGCCTATTTCTCCACAATCTCCATAAATTCTTGCAGACAGCAATACCTATTCGTCTGTTAATCTCATGCCGCACATCACCAGTATCTGTTACGTAGCTCCCAAGGTAATTAAACTGTGACACCTGCTCAAGACTGCAACCATTCAGATTAACTGAATCACAGCCTGCCTGACCAATTTTCATCACTTTAGTTTTCTCTCTGTTTATAACCAAACCGACTCTACTACCAGTCTCATCAACAGCTCGAATGAAAGAGTTCATCTCATCAACATCATTTGCCAAAAGGGCTAAATCAGAAATTTTAGTATCTCCAGTCCATTTAAGACCAAAATCTTTCCCTTGAAGTGAATTTCGCATAACATAATCAATAACCTAGCTAAAGAGAAAAGGAGACAAAATGCACCCTTGTCGAACACCAGAGTAATGCTAAACCAATTGCTACAAGCCTTACCAACTCTCACACCTGACTCAATGTTATTATAGAGAGCTTTCATTATGTTAACTAACTTGTCTGGTATACCACAATTTCACAATCAACCACAAATTATGATGATCAACAGAGTCGAAGGCCTTTTTGAAATCAACAAAGCTAGCAACCAAAGGTTTCTGAAACTCTAAACATTACTCAAGAATCTGTCTAAGTGAAAACATCTGATCCACACATCCCCTACCACTTCTGAATCCACATTGCTCATCACGCAATTGACTATCAACCAGATTCTTAATTCTATTAAGCACAATCGTGGAAAGAACTTTACCTGGAACAGAGAGTAGGCTGATACCCCTATAGTTATCACAAGAACTGCGATCACCTTTTTTGAAAATAGGGATAACAATAGCTCTGGTAAAATCCTTAGGAACCATGCCTTTATCATAAAAGATAATCAAAATTTCAGTCATCCAAGTGGTAACCGAAACATTCCCAGCTCTAAGCATTTCTCTAGTAATTTCATCTACCCCTGGGGATATATGTAGTTTCAGTTTAGAAACAGCCAAAATAACTTCAGATTGTGTTATAGGGCCAACATTAAAGCCAACAATGCATCTATCATCATTGCAAACAATGGGAGTAGAATTAACCACATTGTTTAGAACATCACTGAAATGCTCAGCCCACCTAGCCATGGCAGAATCCTCACCTTCTATAACATTACCTTGTTTATCCTTCAATCTTTGCATACCTGTTCGTTTTCTACCACACAAAACATTAACTATCTGGTACAGCTCTCTGCTGTTGTGCTGTCTAACTGCTTCCTCAGCTTTGTCAGTCAAGCCATCAAGCCAAAGATTCTTATCAGTAGCTAACTGGGTTGTTTTTTTGGGTTGTTTTACCTCTGAGCGGCACTTTTTTGCACACCATGGGTTAAATGGCCAGGTCACAAGGACCCCGAAGGCTCAGAGAAGGTTGGGGGAGGGGACCCACTGGAACAGCTGTTGGGAGACAGATGGTAGCCTCCCGTCAAGGCCATCCAGCGTGTTCTTTAACGTGCACAGGGTATGGCTCTCCCGCACACGGGGCCATGGCTTAACGTCCCATCCGACGGACGGCAGCCTTCCCAAGCCCATCGGTGTCCCCTACTGACCGTGGGCAGGGCGGGGAATTTTGCAGAGATAAATCTCAACGCTGACCCAGCTGGGACTTGAACCTGGGAACTACAGATTACAAGCCTGGCGCGCTACCGACTGAGCCACCCCCACCCCAGCAGCAAACTGATCCTTTACACGTTTATTAAGCTCTTTGTAATGCTTTCTATTAGGACTTATGATTAAGGACATTCCTGCAGTTCTTTCTTTCTGAAATAAGCTCAATTGCCTTATCACTAAAATAATTCTGTTCCTCTGCTCCTTTTTCCCTAAAAGAGTACTGTTAGTTTCCAAAAAAGCCTGTTTAAAATGGCCCCATTCTTCCTCAACTTCAGTATTAAGCA
Organism: Ryuthela nishihirai; assembly: GCA_038380435.1. Taxonomy (NCBI): domain Eukaryota; kingdom Metazoa; phylum Arthropoda; class Arachnida; order Araneae; family Heptathelidae; genus Ryuthela; species Ryuthela nishihirai. The sequence continues at coordinate 13,582,589 of JAWZYU010000001.1, read as the reverse complement.
AACCATGACTGTCATAATGACTATGTAACCTATCATGGTAAGCTTTAGCTATAACTGGGTCTTTCAGAGCTTCAGTATTAAAGGTAAATTTTTTAATCCTAGCACAACACTTTTTAAGTTTAAGTTGCAAGACACTTTTAACAAGGTAATGATCAGATCCAATTTCAGCTCCCTATATGCCCTGGTATTTCTAACAGAACTAGCCCATTTGCCGTTAATTAATATATAATCAATCATATTCCTATGCAGCCCATCAGGTGAAACCCATGTGTATTTATGTATGTCGCAGTGTTTGTAATATGTGTTAGTTATTCTGAAACCATTGAGTTCACTTACCTGTAGGAGACGTTGCCCATTGCCATTGCAGCTACCAATACCAAAAGGGCCTATTACTCCTCTCCAAAGGTCAGAGTCGGCACCAACTTTGGCATTGAAGTCACCAAGAATAAGGGTAATATCTCCTTTCTTGACAGAATTCAAAATATCCTGAAGTTATATTATATACCTATCCTTGTCATCCTCATCAGAATCCTCGGTGGGGACATAACAGCAGATAACATTCAAGTCTTTAATGCTTGTCTGAAATTTTGCTGTAAGAAACCATTCATTAACGCACTCATATCCTAGAAGAGCATCACTAGCATGTCTGCTGAGCAGCAGACCCATGCCTTGGTGATGCTTTACATCCTCCCTCCATGTAAAGAGAAATTTAAAGTTACTTTTAAGTATCTCACCTTTACCTGTCCATCTGGTCTCTTGCAAGCCTAGAATATCTAAGGTTATAGCACTGGAATTCCTGCATGAGGACATCAAGAGAATAATCTCTATGTAATGTCCTCACGTTCCACGTTCCTGCAGAGAGAAAATGATTAGTAGGATTTTTAAAGAAATTTGGTTTATTGAGATTGGTAGGGCCAACAATATCAAACAGCCCCCTGATCGCAGGCATGGGGCAAAGACCTGTTCCTCCTCCGCTAAAGACTGAAGTCACCGATGCTGGTAGGAATTTAAAATAATTTAAAATTCTCTGTCATTGAGCAATAAAATTTCAGAGTTTATCCTTCAAACTATTTGGATGTTGAAAGTTCTTAGGAGAAAACTCTCAGAAGCTTTTCGGAGCAAAGACAGCGCTCCGTCTTCAGTGAAGTGATGTTATGTACTGACTGTCAGTACATAACATCACTTCACTGAAGACGGAGCGCTGTCTTGCTCCGAAAAGCTTCTGAGAGTTTTCTCCTAAGAACTTTCAACATCCAAATAGTTTGAAGGATAAACTCTGAAATTTTATTGCTCAATGACAGAGAATTTTAAATTATTTTAAATTAATTTTTGAGCAAGAAGGTCTTTTAATTGTATGCTGGTAGGAACATCAGGCACCACCTTTTCAAGTGGACTTTTTCAAGAGCCACATGGCCTGCCTGAGACACATTACTCCAGTTTAGGCTTGACGATGCCCAACTAGCTAAGTAAGGTTCAGGTACCTGTGATGGCCTCTGATTAGGATTATCTACCAGCTGATATAAGGTATCCCATGCCTCTGTTCACTTAGAGCTGGCAACCCAGAAGCAAACAGAAAACACAGCGGCAGACTCTCCCTCAACAGAGGCCCACCAGTGCAGAAAGTCCAGGATCCATAATCAAGCTCAAATCCATAAACAAGTCCAGTCTAGTAGGTATAAATGGTCAGCACCAGGACCCTGTGAAGTTGACCACTCCTCAGCAGGGTTGAAAAAAAAAGAAAAAAGTGGCCATAGATGACCAGCTCAGTGGGCCATACTGAACTGGCAGCCCTCCCCTTCCGTTCCCTTCCAAAAGAGAATATCTTTCGAAAGGTACTAACAGCATGCACCACAAGAAGGCGGGGTCGGACATTAGGTGCTAGAACTGGCCGGTTCTGTGCATCATCACTAGGGATAGGTACACAGCTCTCCTTCCAGTTTACGCCTAGCTACCATAGTTAGACTTGTGGAATACAAAGAAATCAGCATCTTGTGTAGCCACCATGAGCGGCAATAACTGCTGCTACTTGGTCTGGCATTGAGAGGATGAGACGTCGGATGTGCATTTGGGGAATGTCAGTCCATGCAGTTTTGATACGTAGCCAAAGTTCATCTGCTGCAGCAGCTCCTGATGTCTGGTGAGCTAGTCATTGTGAGATCATGGACCAGACATTTTCAATTGGGACAAATCCGGTGAACACGCAGGACAAGGTAGAAGTGTCACATGGTGGCTATCCAGGAATTGTCGGATAAATCATGCCACATGTGGTTGGGCATTGTCCTGTTGGTAAATGGCACCAGATAGCCCCTGAAGATAAGGTACAACCACAGGCTCCAACACCTCAGTGATGTAACGCTGGCTATTCAAAGTACCAATAAGGCGTACGAGGCATGTGCATGAGTGGGAGTCCATTGGCACCCCACATCATAACACCAGGGGTCAGACCTGTATGGTGCTGCATCATGCATGTCTCACTGAGCCTGTCACCACAGTACTACCAGATACAGATTTGTCCATCATGGTGCTGCATACTGAAGCGGGATTCATCTGAAAAGACAATAAGATGCCATTCACACATCCAGGTGTGACGTTCTTGGCACCATTGCAGTCGCATATGCCTGTGTTGTGGAGTCAATGGTAGCTGAAGCAATGGCCACTTAGCAAAGATGCCCCGATGCTGCAGACGACATCGAACCATACATGCGGACACTGGTTGAGTGCAACACACCCTAACTGTTGAGCTAAGATTGATGTGGCCATGTTTGATGTGGCTGTATGATCATTCATAGCCATGTGCACGAGATGTCTGTCCTCTCGTTCATTTGTGTGACAGGGCCATTGAGATGCCTCACGTCGGTGAATATGAACCTCCTCTACCCACTGACGCTATATTCTCATCACTGTGGCAGCATTCCATCCAACATGAGCACTGATGTCTCGGTACAATAATCCACTTCCTGTAATCCCACAATTCTCCCTCGATCAAAGTCGGAAACCTGTTCATATGGATGTCGTGTTCTTCGATGGGGGCGTACTTGATCCTTTAGTGTGCAAGAACTGCGAGCAAGCACAATTCCAGTGCATTTACACCGGTTTTTATTGGCTCTCTGTAATCTCCTCTTATACCACTTCCAGGGGGCATTACTATCACACATGATGGCCATATGTGCTGCACTTTGAATCATTTACATGTTCTCCCATGGACTGCCCATCTTGCATATTCCGGGACAATCTGACGAGTTCTTCCTGGTGTTGCACTTTTAATGGTCAGCTGTGTATGTTAACTGATTTTGATATGTTATAATTTCTTTTATTAAGTTATATTTCTTTTGATCCATTATGTTTAGTGAACTAAATTACCTTGATTTAGATACTAAAGGAAATGTATATGTAAACAATATCACTAAAGCAGAAAATTGGTTTTCAATACAAACAAAAAAAATTTAAAAACAGCAACCATCTGGAATTTATACATATCAACATACAGAGCTTAAGAAAACAATGGGATGTCTTTAATGTTAATATTGCAGAATTCATACAATATCTGGACATAATAATTTTAACCAAAACTAACATTACCAAAGCTGAAAAAAATTTCTATAAATTAAACAACTTTGAACAAATTTTTCATGATACTCTTTAGAAAGGGAAACGGAATAATTGTTTACTACAGAAACACAATCAGTTGAGAAAATGAGTGCTAATATTATGCCTGCAGAAACACTGTATCTGAGAGTTATAAAAGGTGAAATAATTTATAATATATTAGCTTTATACAGGTCACCAAGAACAGATATAAACCATTTCTTAATTAATTTCCATGTAGTTTCAGAACATACTGTTGAAACACATAATCAGATATTAGTATGAGGTTTCAATCATGATGTATTGAATGTTAGTAAACATCAATCAATCAATTTTATTTCATCATCATATACAATTTATAACAGAAAAATATGAGTGAACCCAAAAACCACATGGTTTGTCTGGCCACTAAAGGAAATTAATACAAATATCAATAATGACTTACTCACTACAAAGATTACAAACAATATGTGCCATTTTTCCGATATATATATATACAACACATTTTTACTTTACACTTGATTATTTAACATAGGTGCAACATCTTCTAAAGAAAAATCTTTTTAAATTCTGCTTGAACATATTTAATTTGTTTTCACTTCTAATTTCAAGAGGCAACTGATTGAAGATTTTAGGTGCAATACACGAATAATGCTTATGAGGAATTTCTTTTTTGGTCAAAGGAACTGAATATTTTGAACCTTTCTCTCTGAAGTTGCATAAATCTGACCAAATATGAAAATTAAAGCAATTTTGCTTTAAAAATATCATCACTCTATGAAACAAATAAGGGACCTGGGTTCGAGTCCCGGATTAGGCATGGATGTGTGTCGTTTTTCTGCTGAGGTCCTGCCATCCTCTCAGATCTCCTACTGTGGCATATAAACTGACAGGCTCCTGTCAGACCTCTGTGGCAAGCAGCTGCTTGAGGGGGTATTTATTTTATTTTTTTATATGAAACAAATATATGTCTAATAGGAACTTAAAATATCAGTGTTATTTTTTGCAATTACTTTACTAATTTTGTTTTGCAGAGACACCAGAGGTTTAAAAACCAATAAATAAGTTCCACTCCAACAAACTACACTGTATTGAAATGTAGTTTGTATCCATGAGAAGTACAATGTTCGCAGCATATTAACTTTGTATTTCAAGTGGTGTAATTTGAGTAGTTTTGTAGCATGCTTTACCTGTGATGTAGTCAATATGTTTCTTCCATTTTAGATTATTATCTATGAAAATACCTAAATATTTAATGCTCTCAACCTGTTCTATGTCATCACAACAACAATCAATATGTTTATAGCATTGAGGTGAATGCAGTTTAATGACAAAAGTATTTACAGCATTTTGGTTATTTTTCAACTTGTAGAAAACAAATTTAGTTTTATTCTTATTAATTGAGAGTTTATTATTTTCGAACCACATATTAACTTTCTCAAGAACATTAGTGACATTGGAAATAAATCTGTAATAGTTTGGTTACTAAATATTAAGGCAGTGTCATCTGCAAAGACAGTAATATTACAATTAATGTTCATTTCACAGAGGTCATTAATATGAATATTAAACAATAGGGGCCAAGAACAGAACCCTGCAGAATGCCATATTTAGTTTGTTCAGGATTGCGGAGATAGTTTTTTTAATTTAACTAATTGAGTTCTATTTGTTAAGTAACTGATAATTTTATTTATGATTTATTTTATTTGTTAAGTAACTGATTATTTGTTAAGCAACTGATAACATTCTAGAGCAATCCTTCTCATACCCAAATGCTCCAGTTTTTACAAAAGCAATGAATGTGTTACGGTATCAAAAGCTTTTTCAAGATCTAGAAAAACTGATTGAGTTAAATTTCCTTGGTCAATTGATTTATAAATAAAATTAGTAAATGACAATAATGCATGATCAGTGCCCTTACCCTTAAAACTGATTTGATGAAAAGAAATTTATATTATTTAAATAGCTCAATACTCTGAATTTTACTAGTTTTTCAAATATTTTGGAAAAAACAGGCAAAAGTGAGATCGGTCTGTAGTTTGAAAGGCAGTTTTTATTTCCCTTCTTGTAAATCGAAAGTACAATGGAAGTTTTGAGATCATCTGCATAAATCCCAGTTTGAAAAGAAAGGTTAAAGATATAGACTAAAGGATGAATAATGGAATTTTTTCAGTTTTTTACTGTAGCTACTGAAATTTCATCAATTCCTAGGCATTTGCCTTTTATTAGATTTGTAATGGTCTTATCTAATTCTTGTATGGTTATAGAAGTAAAAAAGAAAGCACTATCTGTTTTATAATAATTTTTATAACATTCATATTCAGTAGGTTTATCATTAAGTATTTGGCTAGGTAAATTGACAAAATAAGTGTTAAATTCATTTGCTGCATCTCTAATTTCATCAGTATTACAGTCCTCAATATTATTCATTTTATCCGGTAGAACATCATCTTTTGAGTTATTCCCAATTAAATTATTTATGAACTTCCATTGTTTTGTTTTTTTTATATCACCATTATATTTTAAAAATTCTTTCACATAATATTTATTTTTGATCTCCTTAGTTTTAGACCTTAAGTTATTCCTATTTCTAAGAATTGCTTCTCATGGTCCTCGTTATACGGGTATTTTTTTAAATTTTTATATAGCTCATCTCTATGCTTAATCATATCACAGATTTCATTTGTGATCCAAGGCTTTTTCAGTTTCTGAATGTTTCTTTTTCCATAGTAAGATGAATCCTTAATTACTTTACACAAAATCTCTGAAATTTTTTTGTATGCATTATTAATGTTAATTTCCTGTTTATAATCTTCCCATTTATAATCTTTTAATTTATCATTTATTAGTTCATAATTAATTCTGAACATGTAATCTTTAATATTATCATTTCTTTTGTCAAAAGTTTTATTTTCCTTATGTCTAATTTTTAACTACTGTGGAGTAATGATCTGTAATCAGCATTTTGTACACTGCAGCTTGTACTTTAATTCTATTGTTAATTTTAACCAGTACATGGTCCAAACAAGACTGGGTATTATGGACCTCTCTGGTAGCAATATTTATCATTGACTCATATCCATACATAGCAGTCAGATTTAGATATTCATTTACAAAGTTGGAATTATTCACAAACAAATCTATATTGATATCACCAGTTATAATAATATTTTTTGTGTTAAACCCCTGCATAATATGCTCTAATTCATTTGTAACATCAAACGGTAAATAACTGTGGGAATGGTAGATTGCAATTACTGATATTTCACATAATGAAAGCTCTATATGGGGTAATTCTGCTGTTTGTAATATTTTAGCTGTGATGGGATATGATCTCTTAATTAGTGATGTAACTAGAGAAGAAGTAATAAGTAATAATTTATGCCACACAAGTATCCACCATATTAATGTAAAATTAAATGGAATAATTACATCTGAAACTATGATTTCACTAAGTAATATCGCTGATCACTATCTCATTGCAACTATATTTGGATCAAAAGATGAGAAATTATATGGAAAAGAGTGAACCGATATCAAAACAATGGAAATTAACTGGTATTATGAGCAGAAAAATATAGATAGGGAAATAATCTTAATGGGCTGGTCTAAATATAAAAACTCATTGAACACAAACAAAAATACTGATTGTCACAATTTCTTTAAAAGAAAATACAATGAAATTTTACAGAAAAATAAAAAAAAATTCATAAAAATTTAGAACATCTAAATAACTGTAATGTTACCAAACAGTGGATCATAGTGGGTATTATCAATTTAATAGAGCATAGAGATAAGGTTTGGATTAAATATAAAAATAACACAAAAAGTGATAGTTATGAAAATGAGTATAAAAAACATATGCAATTTAGTTACAGCAAAAATCAGAAATCAGAAACAAAATTTTTATAAAGAACAATTAACAATAAAAAGAAATGATATGAGACAAACATGGGAATTAAAATATCAATCACTAGAGGATAAAAAAACAAGATCTATTGAAAAAACTATCATTAAGAATATGTCTAAAAGTTTAACACCTTCACAAATTGCAAATAAATTTAACAGTGAATATTGTTCATTGATTTTACATATAACAGAAATCAAACAAGAAAATTATGTTGAATTTGAAACAAACACTAACACTACAAACAAAAACTCAATTTATATACCTCCTGCAAATAGGACAGATATTGTGAATATAATAAAAACTTTAAATAATAACAAACCCCCTGGATATGACAATATACAAATCACAAACATTATAAACAGTGTCGAGGTATTAGTGGATGTCATAAAATAAATAGTTAATGAAACTATTTTAACTGGTACAATACCAACTGAAGTTAAAACGGCAATTCTATGACCAATATTCAAAGGTGGAACAAAGTCAATTATAACTAATTACACGCCCATTCTTATTTTATCATCTGTACATAAAATATTGGAAAAAATATGTTTAAAATACCTTATATAAATTTCTTAGTAAGCATAACATCATCATCATCATCCTCAAGCAGCCATGGGCTACGGAGGTCCAACCAGACCATGCAATTTAGTTCTCCAAGCAAGTCTGTCCTGAGCTACATCTACTGCATCTGGCCACTGCACATCAATTCTAATAAGGTCCTGTTTGACATTGTCTGCCCACCACATCCTAGGTCTCCCCTTCTTTCTGAGGCCTTTAGGCACACTGTTCATAACCCTATTCGCCAAACTATAATTATCCATACTGGCAACATGGTCAAACCAACAGTCTCTCTCTCTCTCTGCACAATATGCTGCTTAAGGAGATTGCAGACTCCTTTGCCTAACCTCATCATTAATTACAAAGTTCAACCACCTAATGCCCAAGATACTGTGTAAGTATCTAGAATCAAAAGCATAAAATTTCCAGTTTTCTGTTTACTAAGCGTCATAGTTTCACTACCATAACTAATCTTAGAAAGAACCAAACTATTATACAGTCTAATTTTAGTCTTTAGGTGTATATGCCTATTTCTCCACTCTCCATAGATTCTTAAAAGTCCCGGCAGCAATCCCTATTCGTCTGTTAATCTCATGCCGCACATCACCAGTATCTGTTACATAGTTCCCAAGATAATTAAACTGTGACACCTGCTCAAGACTGCAACCATTCAGATTAACTGAATCACAGCCTGCCTGACCAATTTTCATCACTTTAGTTTTCTCTCTGTTTATAACCAAACCTACCCTACTACCAGTTCATCAACAGCCCTAATGAAAGAGTTCATCTCATCAACATCATTTGCCAAAAGGGCTAAATCATCAGCATAATCTAAATCAGAAATTTTCATATCTCCAGTCCATTTAAGACCAAAATCTTTCCCTTGAAGTGAATTTCGCATAACATAATCAATAACCTAGCTAAAGAGAAAAGGAGACAAAATGCACCCTTGTCAAACACCAGAAGTAATGCTAAACCAATTGCTACAAGCCTTACCAACTCTCACACCTGACTCAAGGTTATTATAGAGAACTTTCATTATGTTAACTAACTTGTCTGGTATACCACGATTTCACAATCAACCACAAATTATGACGATCAAGAGAGTCGAAAGCCTTTTTGAAATCAACAAAGCTAGCAACCAAAGGTTTCTGAAACTCTAAACATTACTCAAGAATCTGTCTAAGTGAAAACATCTGATCCACACATCCCCTACCACTTCTGAATCCACATTGCTCATCACACAATTGACTATCAACCAGATTCTTAATTCTATTAAGCACAATCGTAGAAAGAACATTACCTGGAACAGAGAGTAGGCTGATACCCCTATAGTTATCACAAGAACTGCAGTCACCTTTTTTGAAAATAGGGATAACAATAGCTCTGGTAAAATCCTTAGGAACCATGCCTTTATCATAAAAGATATTCAAAATTTCAGTCATCCAAGTGGTAACCGAAACATTCCCAGCTCTAAGCATTTCTCTAGTAATTTCATCTACCCCTGGGGATTTATGAAGTTTAAGTTTAGAAAGAGCCAAAATAACTTCAGATTGTGTTATAGGGCCAACATTAAAGCCACCAATGCATTTATCATCATTGCAAACAATGGGAGTAGAACTAACCACATTGTTTAGAACATCACTGAAATGCTCAGCCCACCTAGCGATGACAGAATACTATACTTCAATAACCTTACCTTGTTTATCTTTCAATCCCTGTATACCTGTTCGTATTCTACCACACAAAACATTAACTATCTGGTAGAGCTCTCTGCTGTTGTGCTGTCTAACTGCTTCCTCGGCTTTGTCAGACAAACCATCAAGCCAAAGATTCTTATCAGCAGCTAACTGATCTTTTACACGTTTATTAAGTTGTCTGTAATGTTTTCTATTAGGACTAGAAGGATATTGATTAAGGACATTCCTGCAGTTCTTTCTTTCTGAAATAGGCTCAAGTGCCATATCACTCAGATAATTCTGCCTCCTCTGCTTTTCCTAAAAGAGTACTGTAAATTTCCAAAAAGCCTGTTTAAAATGATCCCATTCTTCCTCAACTTCAGTAGTAAGCATACCATGACTGTCATAATGACTAAGTAACCTATCATGGTAAGCTTTGGCTATAACTGGGTCTTTCAGAGCTTCAGTATTAAAAGCAAATTTTTTAACCCTAGCACAACACTTTTTAAGTTTAAGTTGCAAGACACTTTTAACAAGGTAATGGTCAGATCCAATTTCAGCTCCCCTATATGACCTGGTATTCCTAACAGAACTAGCCCATTTGCTGTTAATTAATATATAATCAATCATATTCTTATGCAGCCCATCAGGTGACACCCATGTGTACTTATGTATGTTGCAGTGTTTGTAATAAGTGCTGATTGTTCTGAAACCATTGAATTTACTTACCTGTAGGAGACTTTGCCCATTGCCATTGCAGCTACCAATACCAAAAGGGCCTATCACCCCTCCCCCAAAGGTCAGATTCAGTACCAACTTTGGCATTGAAGTCACCTAGAACAAGGGTAATATCTCCTTTCTTGGCAGAATTCAAAATATCCTGAAGTTGTCCATAAAACCTATCCTTCTCATCCTCATCGGCATCATCAGTGGGGGCATAACAGCAGATAACATTCAAGTCTTTAACGCTTGTCTGAAATTTTGTTGTAAGACACCTTTCATTAATGCACTCGTATCCTAGAAGAGCATCACTAGTGTGTCTGCTGAGAAGCAGACCCACACCTTGGTGATGCTTATTGTCGTCCCTCCCTGAAAAGAGAAATTTAAGATTATTTTTAAGAATCTGACCTTTATCTGTCCCATCAGGGTCTCTTGCAAGCCAAGAATATCTAAATTATAATGGTGGAATTCTTGTGTGAGGACATCAAGAGAAAAAGCTCTGTGCAGAGTCCTCACATTCCAACTACCTATGGAGAGAAAATGGTTAGTGGGAAGAAAATAGAAAATGGTTAGTGGTTAGAGAGAAATGGGTTCGGATGTTTAAATGGGTTCGGTTGTTTTACCTCTGAGCGGCACTTTTTTGCACACCATGGGCTAAATGGCCAGGTCACATGGACCCCGAAGGCTCAGAGAAGGTTGGGGGAGGGGACCCACTGGAACAGCTGTTGGGAGACAGATGGTAGCCTCCCGTCAAGGCCATCCAGCGTGTTCTTTAACGTGCACAGGGTATGGCTCTCCCACACACGGGGTCACGGCTTAACGTCCCATCCGACGGACGGCAGCCTTTCTAAGCCCATCGGTGTCCCCTACTGACCGTGGACAGGGCGGGGAATTTTGCGGAGATAAATCTCAACGCTGACCCAGCTGGGACTCGAACCTGGGAACTACAGATTACGAGCCTGGTGCGCTACCGACTGAGCCACCCCCGCCCCAAAGGGATGTTTAAATAAACTATGTTTATTGAGAGAGGGAATGCCGACAATATCAAACAGCTATTAATATTTAATAGTTAATAGATTCTGAAAAAAATTCATCGCCGCCACGGCAGGAATCGAACCCGCATCTCTCCAGATTCATGCCAGAGCGCGCTACCATTGCACCACGCGTCGGACAACGAATATTTTCAGAATATGACCTTTTAAGTTTTTCTTCTTGAGACGTGACTGAGACAGCACCATCTATACTCAAGGAGATGCAACGTTTTACAGTCGTTGCATTTGATTATCAGATGTTAATGAGAAGGTCGCTAACGCTACCGCGTTAAATATATAATTGAAATCCAAAGTGAATGCACAGTATTCCCTGTTAAGAAACAATAATTAATAGATTCTGAAAAATTTTTTCAGAATCAATTATATATTTAACGCGGTAGCGTTAGCGACCTTCTCATTAACATGATAATCAAATGCAATGACTGTAAAGCGTTGCATCTCCTTGAGTATAGATGGCGCTGTCTCAGTCACGTCTCAAGAAGAAAAACTTAAAAGGTCATATTCTGAAAATATTCGTTGTCCGACGCGTGGTGCAATGGTAGCGCGCTCTGGCATGAATCTGGAGACATGCGGGTTCGATTCCCGCCATGGCGGCGATGAAATTTTTTTCAGAATCTATTAATTATTGTTTCTTAACAGGGAATACTGTGCATTCACTTTGGATTTCAATTATCAAATAGCCCCCTAATCGCAGACATGGGACAAAGACCCGTTACCCCACCACTAAAGGTTGAAGCCATCTACACTGGAAGACTTCCTCTAATGTAGAATTTGATGATGCCAATAGAAGCAAAGAGTTCAGGTGCCTGTGATGACCTCTACTCAGGATTATCCACCAGCTGATAAACACATCCTGTGAATCTGTTCACTTGGGGCTGTCAACCCACAAACAAACAGAAAACACAGCAGAAGATTTTCCCTCCACAGAAGTTCACCAGTGCAGCAAAATCAGGATCCATAATCAAGCTCAGAGCCATAATTCAGTCCAGTCCAATGAGTTTATATGGTCAGCACCAGGACACTATGTGGTTGACCACTCCTCAGCAGGGTAGGAAAAAAAAGTAATCATAGTTGTCCAGATCAGTAGGCCACACAAATCTGGCAGCCTTCCACTTCCGTTCACTTCCACAAGAGAGTATCTCTTTTGAAAGGTACTAACGGTCTGCACCATGAGAAGGTGGGGTCGGACATTAGGTGCTAGGCCTGGTCGGTTCTATGCATCATCACAGGGGATTGGTGCATAGCTCTCTTTCCAGTGACTACCTGGCTACCATTTACAGTAAAAAACAATATGGTTTCCAAAAGGGGAAAAGTACCATAAACTTATTAACAAAATTTACTGATTTAACCTACATGGCACTAAATGGAGGTGACAGGGCAATTGCAGTGTTTCTAAACTTACAAAAAATAATACCTACAGTGAAAAGTGTCAAGTTAAATTCAGTGTTCCTCAAGGATCTATCCCCCCTCCTTTTATTTCTGATTTACATAAATGACTTAACAAAATTGAAGCTAAATAGTCCATGTTTTCATATGCCGATGAAATAGTTGTAGTTAATATAAACAAATTGGAAGAACATGTGGTTAAACATGTACAAAAAGACTATATTTTAAACAATGGTTAATCTCTAATAAAATTTCTCTAAATAGCAAAAGAACTAAATGGATGACTTTTCATTCACCTGGTTTCAAAATTAACAATAACTTAATTATTAAAACACACAAATTAAACTGCACAAAAAGGGAAACATTTCTGAGCTAGAAAACTGCAGCTGCATAAAAATTGGCAGATTGATAGTACAATAAAATATCTAGGATTACATCTCAACAGTACCCTCTGATGGAATGTTCATACTGAGAAAATCTGCGGCACGTTAAGGCATTGTCCTTTGAAATTAAATAAATTACGATATATTATGGATACCAACACATGCATTGTTTTTTAAGTAATTTGTGAGTCCATCTTAAATTATACCATAATGATACATGATATAACCAACTTAACAAATATTAGAAAATAAAATGATTCAATCCTCAATAGCTAAATAATTATACCAATTAAAGACCACACACATCTAATTACAATCCAAGATATATTTATTTACTTGGATATTTTACCTTACCAGAGCCTACATATATATAACATAGTTATATGTATTTTTTTGACAATACACATAAAATTAAAGTTCAACATGATAAAAACAAAAGATTTAAAGAAAAATATTATTTTCAACTACCAGATTTTACAAATAACTGTGGGAAATGCACAAGCGGTTACAAAATTCAATACATTTTCAATCACTTACCAAGGGAACTGCTACCCATAAATTCTTTTAGAAAATTAAAACACGAATTAAACATATTTTTATTAAAAAATTAGATAATTAATATTAACACCAACCAACAATATATGTAGTGCTGAATGTGAATATAAAAAACCCAATGCTATTTTGAAATATTCAAAATGAAAAAAAGCAAAAAATTTTTGTAAACAGAAGAAATTATTTTTTATTGAAATTTTCAAGAAATAGTATAACAAATACAACAAGATGTAACTTTACTAAGATCAACGGATGAAGATAGAACAAAGGTGTAAAATACTATTACGTCAATGTGCTATTTTTTCCTGCAGTTAAGCTGTTAGCTTAGCAGTACATTTGTAAACTGAAAAGATTTATTTGCAATTGTTTGAATAAATAAATGATTTAAAAAAAATATTGATAATAACTGGGGGAAAAACACTGAAGCTAATTTTCTTTTAAGTTTTTTTTTTCTGGAAAGAAATTTCAGGCCATTTCATTTTATGAATAAAATTTCCTCAATGTATTAGAAGGACTGTCATCCATCAGATGAGACATTAAACCATGGCCCTGTGTGGCCACACCCTGTGCATGCTAAACAAAATGCTAGATAACCTTAATGGGAAGTTTCCATCTGTCTCCTATAACAGATGGAAAATTCTTGTGGCCTAAACCAGTGGGTCACCTTAGTCATCTTCTCTGACCTCTTGGGGTCATTGTGACACAGTAATTTACCCCATTGTGTGTAAAAAAGTGGTAATCAGAGGTAAAAAAAAATCAAAATCCTCTGTGAATTTGCATAAGAATGCACTCTGAACTCCAGAGTGAAATAAAAATATCTTTAATGCAATATTATAATTTCCTGCTTAAAGCAAATATATTTGCTTTAATCAAGAACATGAAAAAAAAATTTAGTTATCACACAAAATTATTTACTGGGGTATTTTTAGACATACATGTTGATTAAGGAAAAAAAGACATTTTCATTCTCAGAAATCAATCATATGCTTAAATTTAAAATGTAAAAGAATATTAATATCATAAAATCATGTTCATATTTAATCATTGGATTCATTAGTGCATTCTTCTTCATCATCACCCTCGAGGAGCCATAGGCTATGGAGGTCCAACCAGACTGTGCAATTTAGTTCTCCATGCATATCTGTCCTGAGCTACATCTGGCCATTGCACACCAATTTTAACAAGGTCCTGTTTGACACTGTGTGCCCACCGTATCCTAGTCTTCCCCTCTTTTGGAGGCCTTTAGGCACACTGTTCATAACCCTATTCGCTATCACTTTTAAACTATCCATACGATCACTTTACATATCACTTTTTAACTATCCATACGAGCAACATGGCCAAACCAAACAGTCTCTCTCTCTCTGCACAATATGGTGCTTAAAAGAGGTTGCCTTTGCCTAACCTCATCATTACTTACAAAGTTGAACCACCTAATGCCCAAGGTAGTGTATAAGCATCTACAGGAGTTATCAAAATAATAGAAACACCAATGGCGACTGGAGTACGTGCAAAATGCCATATGCAGATCACAGGGATGACATCACCTGCAATGTGAGGTATATAAAGGGAGAAATAAAATGTTGGCTATCACTTAGCAGTACCACAGGTGCAAGTGAAACAGCTGTTGTGGTGTAATTGTTAATAATGTCCAATTTCAGTGACCTCCAAAAGGCATGATCATTGGTGCATGTCTTGCAGGAGCTTCAGTAACCAGAGAGGTGGAAATAGTAGGTGTAGCATGAGGAACTGTATCAAAGATTATGACTACCTATCAAAAAGGACAGGACGTTGTTTCCAAATGTGCAAATTGTGGATGCCATACAAAGTTGTCAGATAGGGATAAATGAATGTTGGAATGGATTGTACAATGGAAGCACAAGACCATGACACTCTACAAATAGCAGCAGAGTTGAATACTAGTTAGAATAATCCCATTTCAGTCATAACAATTCATCAGGAGCATCATCTTGCCAGTATATATGGCCATGTTACAATCCACAGACCTCTGATTACCAACATCAATGCAACAAAACATATAAGGTGGTGTAAAGCACATAAAAAACTGGGATGCTAAAGACTGGTAATGTGTCATCTGGTCTGATGACTCATTCTATACATTGTTTGCCACCACTGGTAGAGTGTATGTCTGGTGAAAACCTGCAGAAGCGTACCACCCTGTTAGGTTCCGACTGTGAAGCATGGAGGTAGACCCCTGATGCTGTGGGGTGTCATATCATGGCATTTCTTACGGCAATTAATTATTCTGCAGGGTTGTGCCACATCCACAAAGCATGAATCCATTCTCAGGGAACACCTGCACCCAATGTTGAGGGCATTGTTCCCTAATGATCATCCCTGGTTTCAAGTGGATAATGCACCCATGCATTGTGCAAAAAGGGTCAATTTACAGTTTGCAGAGCATGAGGATGAGGTACAGTAGCTACCCTGGCCACCTCAATCTCCAGACCTCAATATTATTGAACATTTGTGGGAATATTTGGACAGCAAGGTCAGAACATACTTTCTACCTCCAGCATCACTGACATAGTTGGGCCATATTTTACAGGAAGAATGGTCCTACATTCCATTACCATATGTGATGACTTGTATAAGTCTATTCCACATCAAATTGCATCTGTTCTGAACACAAGAGGTGGGCCTACAGATTATTAATAAAATGCTCTCCACAAACAGTATGTGTTTCCATTATTTTGATAAAACACTGTAGAATCAAAAGCATCAAGTTTCCTATTATCTTTTTTACAAAACATCAAAGTTTCATTACCATAACTAGCCCTAGAAAGAACCAAACAATTATACAGTCTAATTCTAGTCTGTAGGTATATACACCTATTAAAATTATACTGAAACATGTGTTGCATAAAAACATGTATTGAAATATGAAGTGCTTAAAAACATTTAACAGTGTCATAGATCTGTGGCCGAGTGGTTAGCACGCTTGGCTACTGATCTAAGGGACCTGGGTTCGATCCCCAAATAAGGCATGGACATTTGTGTCGTTTTTCTGCTGAGGTCCTGCCATCCTCACAGACATTCTACTATGGCATATCAATTGACAGGCTACTGTCAGACCTCTGTGCCAAGCAGCTGCTTAAGGGGGTATTCATTATTATTATTTTTATAGAAAATTAATTTTAATTGCTGCATTGTTAACCTCTATTGTAATTTTTGTTATATGCCTATTTCTCTACTTTCTCCATAGATTCTTAAAAGTTCCGGCAGCAATCCCTCATCATCCTCAAACAACCATGGGCTACAGAGGTCCAACCAGACTGTGTAATGTAGTTTTCCAAGGATGTCTGTCCTCAGCTACATCTGCTGCATCTGGCCACTGCACACCATTTCTAACAAGGTCCTGTTCGACATTGTCTGCCCACCACATCCTAGGTCTCCCCCTCTTTCTGATGCCTTTACGCACACTCTTCTTAACTCTATTCACCAATCTATAATTATCCATACTGGCAACATGGCCAAACCAACAGTCTCTCTCTCTGCACAATATGATGCTTAAAGGAGGTTGCCGAACCACCTAATGCCCAAGATACTGCGTAAGCATCTAGTTTCCTGTTATCTTGTTTACAAAGCATCCAAGTTTACAAGTTACATCCAATCCATAACAAACCCTAGAAAGAACCAAACTATTATACAGTCTAATTACAGTCTTTAGATGTATACGCCTATTTCTCCACACTATTCATAGATTCTTAAAAGTCCCAGCAACAATCCTTATTCATCTGTTAATCTCATGCCGCACATCACCAGTATCTGTTACTTAGCTCCCAAGATAATTAAACTCTGACACCTGCTCAAGACTGCAACCATTCAGATTAACTGAATCACAGCCTGCCTGACCAATTTTCATCACTTTAGTTTTCTCTCTGTTTATAACCAAACCTACCCTACTACCAGTTTCATCAACAGCCCTAATGAAAGAGTTCATCTCATCAACATCAATTGAAAAAAGGAATAAATCATCAGCATAATCTAAATCAGAAATTTTCGTATCTCCAGTCCATTTAAGACCAAAATCTTTCCCTTGAAGTGAATTTTGCATAACATAATCAATAACCAAACTAAAGAGAAAAGGAGACAAAATACACCTTTGTCGAACACCAGAAATAATGTTAAACCAATTGCTACAAGACTTACAAACTCTCACACATGACTGTGCTATTATAGAGAGCTTTCATTATGTTAACTAATTTCTCAGGTATACCATATGATCTCACAGTCAACCACAAATTATGATGATCGACAGAGTCGAAAGCCTTTTTGAAATCAACAAAGCTAGTGACCAAAGGATTCTGAAACTGTAAACATTTCTCAAGAATCTAAGTGAAAATATCTGATCCACACATCCCCTACCACCTCTGAATCCACATTGCTCATCATTCAATTGCCTGTCAATCAGATTCTTAATTCTATTAAGCACAATCGTGCAAAGAACTTTACCTGTAGCAGAAAGTAGGATAATACCCCTAGAGTTATTACAAGAACTGCGATCACCTTTTTTTAAAAATAGGTATAATAATACCTCTGGTAAAATCCTTAGGAAGTATGACTTTATCAAAAAAGATATTCAAAGTATGTCATCCATGTGGCACATTTCCAGCTCTAAGCATTTCTGTAGTAATTTCATCTACTCATGGGGATTTATGTAGTTTAAGTTAAGAAATAGCCAAAAAAATTCAGACTGTGTTATAGGGCCAACATTAAAGCCAGTAATACATCTATCATCATTACAAACAATGGGAGTAGAACTAACCACGATATTTAGAAAAATACTCAACCCATCTAGCCGTGACAGAATCCTCACCTTCTATAGCCTTACCTTGCTTATCCTTCAATCCCTATATACCTATCCATTTTCTATTACACAAAATATTAACTACCTGGTATAGCTCTCTGATGTTGTGCTATCTAACTGCTTCCTTGGCTTTGTCAGCCAAAGATTTTCATCAGCAGCTAACTGATCCTTTACATTTTTATTAAGCTCTCTGTAATGCTTTCTATTAAGAGTAGCAGTGTATTGATTAAAGACATTCCTACAGTTCTTTCTTTCTGAAATAAGCTCAAGTGCCTTATCACACAAATAATTTTGCCCCTCTGCTCCTTTTTTTCGTAAAAGATTTACTGACCTTTTAGGGGAAAAAAAGAGTACTGTTAGTTTAAAGAAAAGCCTGTTTAAAACAGTCCCATTCTTCCTCAACTCCAATAGTAAGCAAACCATGACTGTCATAATGACCAAGTAGCCAATCATAGTAAGCTTTAGCTATAACTAGGTCTTTCAGAGCTTCAGAATTAAAAGTAAATTTTTTAATCTTAGCACAAGACTTCTTAAGTTTAAGTTGCAAGATATTTTTAACAAGGTAATGGTAAGATCCAATTTCAACTCCGATATATGACCTAGTATTCCCAACAGAACTAGCCCATTTGCTGTTAATTAATATATAATCTATCATATTCTTAAGCAGCCCTACTGGTGAAACCCAAGTGTACTTATGTAAGTCGCGGTGTTTGTAATAAGTGTTAGTTATTCTGAAACCATTAAGTTTACTTAGCTGTAGGAGACACTGCCCATTGCAGCTATCAATACCAAAAGGGCCAATCACCCCTCCCAAAAGGTCAGGTCAGTACCAACTTTGGCAGTGAAGTCACCTAGAACAAGGGTAATATCTCCTTTCTTGACAAAATTCAAAATATCCTGATGTTGTCCGTAAAACCTATCCTTTACAGAGTCCTCAGTGGGGGCATAACTACGGTGACCATATTCTTTTGGAGAAAATAAAGGGCAAATCAGAAATTGCTTCATAATAAAAAAAAGCAGGTTGCATTTATTTGTTTCACTAAAACTAAAAAGCTTTATAACATTTATTATAAAATATAAGCATATGCATAGCATTTTAAACAATCATATTATTACTTTAAAAATTTAATTTTGGTACTTTTCACAAGAATGAACTTTTTTTTAATAAATCAGGTTTGTGTTTTAAAAATTCATAAAACTGTATACATTTCATGTCAAAGTTGCATTTGGTACAAATGCATGCTTTCAATGTTTTGATTTTTAAAGGGTTTTTTCACTGGTTCACATATTGTTCACTAATGAAAATACTCGTTCAGTGGGGGCATTAGATCCAGGGAGTCTACATTGGCAGGGCTCGTCATTTTGTTGACATTCTTCAATCTTTTCACTGGTGATATAACTTTTAATACGAAACTTCATCAAATAGTTTGCCGTCATTTATATTTAAGTTCCAGTGACTGGAAATGAACAAAACGTTTTCCTCGATCTTCGCCCACAGAGGGATTTGTCGTAGTAGGACCCATTCAAATACTTCGATTTCCTTGAAAGAGCTGTCTCAGTTATTTAAATAATCAATGCAGGTTTGGTAAAATTTATGAATTGCATTTTTAAATATGTTGGCATCAATGTTTTGGGATTTTTCTAAATCTAATTTTTTTTTTTAGTATTTATAGGTAAAAACTTATAATAACCTATATTATAACAAAATAAAGGACAAAATGGCCATTTTAGAAAAAAAAAATAAATCTAAAGGACAGAGCAATGAAATAAAGGACATATGGTCACTGTAGGCATAACAGCAGATAACATTCAAATCTTTAATGCTTGTCTGAAATTTTGCTGTAAGAAACCTTTCATTAATGCACTTATATCCTAGAAGAGCATCACTAGCATGTCTGCTTCTCAGCAGACATGTTAGTGATGCTTATTGGATATGGAAATTCTTATTATCTTCCCTACCTGAAAAGAGAAATTTAAGATTATTTTTAAGAATCTGACCTTTGTCTGTCCATCTGGTCTCTTCCAAGCCAAGAATATCTAAATTATAATGGTGGAATTCTTGTGTGAGAACATCAAGTGAATAAGCTCTGTGCAGAGTCTTCAGATTCCAACTATGTATGAAGATAAAATGGTTAGTGGGATGTTCAAAGAAGCTGTGTTTATTGAGAGAGGGAATGCCGACAATATCAAGCTGTCCCCTAATCACAGGCATGGGGCAAAAAAACCTTCCCCCACTACTAAAGGCTGAAGCTACCAACACTGGAAGACTTCTTACAATATAGAATTTGACAATGGACGTAGAAGCAAGAGTTCAGGTGATGCGATGACCCCTGTTCAGGATTATTCATCAGCTGATAAAACATATTGTGTGAATCTATTAACATGGGCTGTCAACCTTCAAACAAACAGAAAACAGAACGGAGGATATTCCCTCCACAGAAGCCCACCAGTGCAGCAAATTCAGGATCCACAATCAAGCTCAGAGCTTTATTCCAGTCCAGTACCAGTAGGCTTATATGGTCAGCATCAGGATTCTGTGTGGTTGACCACTCCTCAGCAAGGTAGAAGTAACCATAGTTGTCCAGATCAGTAGGCCACACTAATCTGACTGTCCTCCCCTTCCATTCAGTTGACCAAGAGGGTATCTCTTTTGAAAGGTATTAAGAGCCTGTTCCACGAGAAGGTGGTGTTAGATATCAGGTACTAAGCCTGGCTAGTTCTATGAATCATCACAGGGGATTGGTGCATAGCTCTCCTTTGAGCGACTACCTTGCTACTGTTTACTAAATCTAAAAAAATAGGGAAATCTGCTTAAATTCAGAAAAGTTTCTAAATGGAATTAAAACTCAGATTTTATAATTGCATAAATAAAAGAGAAAGATGTTTCCACATTATCAAATTTATTCTATTTTGATTTATTTGATAAATTTAGTAGCGAAATGTAATTTCCGGTATCTGCTTTGAAGGGTGATTCGTACAACTGAATCTGAACTGGCAGCTATAAAATTATCATATCGTCAAGTTTATACAGAGCAGAAATCATTCTGTTACTACAGTAGTTAGAGCTAACATTTTGAATAGAACAACATGGCCACCACGTTGCTCTATTCAAAATTGTAGCATAAACTTTTAACTGCTTAGGGCATCTTCTCTTCCTTCTTACCTCCATGATCAGACCCAATATTGGCTCCCTTATGTGAGCTAGTATACTTAACCAAACCAGCTTATTTGCTGTTAATTAATGCATAATGAATCATATTCCTATACAACCCATCAGGTTAAACACATTTATTTATAAATGTCACAGTGTTTGTAACGTGTTAGTTATTCTGACTGTTAAGTTTACTTGCCTGCGAGAGACATTCCCCAATGCCATTGGAATTACTTCATAATAAATAATTATAATATATATTATATGTGGACTAAGTGGAACAATTCTTATCGCCAAGAAAAAATCCATACCTTTTATTTCATTATTTTTATTATCCATGTCATTTAGACAAATACCTGACAAATGCACATGCCATTGATCAAATAAAAGCCACATCTATAAATCTATCAAACATAATTGAACTTGTAGTATTCCTGAATAAAAAATCAAAAAACTTTTTTTTTAAGTGGTACAGTTTGCATTAATGCTCAATAATTGCTTTAGGTTTCAAACACATAAAACAGGAAAATTTTTTAAACATACACATTCCTTTAAAAGAGATTTTGAACCCCCAAAACCTCCTCCTTAAATATGCTACTGTGTGCTATGCAACATTAATCCTCCTCTGACAAGCCTACATGTGGCCTCTAAAGTTCTTTTCTGTATGAACCAACAGTTTAGCAGAGAAGTCATTTGCTTTCCCAAACAATAATGGATACATCTACAATCTCTCTTGTGATTTCTTTGATATAAAATGAAAATAAATCTGAGATGATACATAAACAAAGTTAAATCAGGTCACTGCCAACTGCAGACAACTTACATTAGCACACTCACTATGTCATGAATCTCAGATGTTCTCTTTTCTGCTGTGTGGCAGTGAAATTCAGAAAATATGTCACAGAGCATCATGAGTCACCAAAAACAAATTCTAAAGTAATTTGAATTACATTTACTTAGATTTAGTTACCAGTTCCAAAGTTAATCTTTTATGGCATTATATCACCCACTGTAAAATGATTTGACATGGACAGGAACAGCACCTGTGAACAATTTACTGGAAAATTCTTCTTAAAACATCAGCAGCACATCACAATGTATGTGAAAATTGGTGGTAATCCGAGTGGAAGGCGAGCACAAGTCACCTGTCACTTGCAACATACAACCCTCTGCCATAGGCAAACATGTTACTTTACAATATAAGGTGCACTTCATATATCTATATAGGATTTTGTGAAATCTTGCTCACAACTAGTATTATATATGCACCACTGGAATACTTGAGGTGACAATCCTGCATACTTATTCAACTTTCTCTCTGTCAAAATACCAATTAAGGTTAATAAATCAAAAAATACAAATTCTGCAAAACAAATGTAACATCTAACAAATCTACAAGAGATACTTCTAGGTAGGCAAGAAATAACACTATTTCAATGGAAAAACTGCCTTGCAATTAGCTATGTTTTTGCTCTCAAACTATTCTACATTTGGTTCACTTGTAATAAATTCCATTTTTTTTTAATTCAGTAAAAAACAAATATCCTGACAGTACACACTGATACAATCTACAACTAAATAAGTAAAATTTTTCATACCTCATGAGGCAAATGTCGAAGAACAATTTTAAATCCTCTAACTTTCGTAATTATATACAAAAATCTGAACGCTAAATGCTGCAATTTCTTGTCATTATTTACATTCCTCGAGAGAGATAACAGATGTTCCAATAACAACTGCAAATTGGAATCTAATAAATGTGGTTGTTCTTGATACTGATTTAAAATGTAAACAAAACGTTGGTAAGTTGCCTCCGAAAGTGTTTGGTTGTCGTAGACATCCGTCAAACGGCAGATTAAATTCTGCACTTCTTCAAATTCCTTAAAATCTTCTAAAGCACATCCTAATCCAATAGTATCAACTTCTTCGGTATTAACTTCACAACCACCTACATCAAAAACATCCATTTTTGACACCTGAACAGGAGTGTTGCCAAATATGAAAAGATAAACTTCAACTGTTCCCCTCGAAAAGGCACTTTTTATTGTTGGCCTAGCCTTTACGCGAACCTCATATAATATAAAATCTCACTAGATGGCGAGCTAACACCCTCACAAATTGGGAGGCCCTATATAGGTAGAGGTCGGCTATTTCAAAATTCGACGCCATGTTTTGTCGTCGCTCGGATAGTTTAGCGTGCATATCTGAATGGTATTGCACGGTACTTATGGATTGCGGTAAAAGGTAGGATAATGTTTGATACAGATTTCAGTGTTCATGACTGGAAGCACTTTAGAGAAGGCTAAAAAAGGAAAAGGAAATTTTAGGGCATTTTTTTTTTTAAAGTTATAATTTCGCTTTGTTGTCTAGTCCGTCTGTAAACATCGAACTTTTTTGTTATACAGATAAAAAAAAAAATTCTTTTTTTGTTAGATAGGAATTATGATATATTATGTTTGCATTTTTAGAATCTCCCAAAAGTTATAACTGCGCCCTCTAACGATGGAAAAGTTGAAAATTCCAAAATATTAAACGAATATTACAAACTATGTAGTTATGTTAGAAGTTTAAAATTTTCGTGTTGAAATGTGAAGGTTACTAAGTTACCATTGTCAACAATCACTTGACCCTTTAAATCCAGGGCGGGAGGTGAATGCAACTTACTTTTCTTTTAACAGAAAAGTGTATGTTTTTAGAGATAAATTAAAAATTCTTTTTGGGTTGGAAAAGTATTAATGAAATATTACACTTTGCACTTTGCGAATTTCCCAAAAGCTATAACTGCGCCCTCTAACGGTTGAAAATTCCCAAAATTTCAAAACGAATATTGCAAAAATTTTGGTCGTCGAATGTGACAGTCTTGAAAATTTCATTGACAACAATGAATTGGCCTTAAGCCCAAGGTAGGTAAGAAACGGAACAGTTTTGTTTTAAGAGATCATTGGAAATCTCTTTTTTAGTTGGTTACTAATGAAATGTAATACGCATTTTCAAAGGGAGTTTTAATTTATATCATTAGAGATCACTAATATCGAAACTGAAAAACTTTTACCAAATGTTTCAAGTGATATGTTTGTGGTAGAAATTTTGGCATGTAGAGTTCTGTTATGATAGAAATTCCACTGACAGCAATTATCTGCCCACTATTTTCAGAGGAGTGAGAGAAAAGCAACTTTTTAAACTTAAGAACTAAAATATATAACTTTCATGTTTTATAATTACTAATAAAATACTACTATGTGCATTTCCCCCATCATACATTAAAAAATAAATAAATAAACCCTCGAGGAACTGCTTGTGCAGAGGTCTGACAAGAACGTGTCAGTTTAATCACCATAGTAGAAGGTCCATGAAGATGGTGGAACCTCAGCAGAAAAACAAGATGAACATCCATAATTTAAACTTTTAAGCAATGAAAAAGTTGGCAAAGAAAGAACTTCATTCTCTTTGAAAATGAGATTCCCATATGCGCCAAAGGCGATATGCGTTCTTCTAGTTATTTTACACTTTCAGTACCCTCTGACAGTGGAAATTCGAACTATTGTATAAATGAGAAAATAAACTATTAATATTTTATTAGTGCCTGTAATGTACAAAAAAAGTTTTTCATTTATCTCTTCAAGCAGAAAAGTTGCATTTTATCAATGGGACAAATTATTACTATTAATGTAAACCACTCTATTATTACACTCTATAGCCAAATATTTAAGTTTCTAGTAAAAATTGATCATTTGCAAAATTCATTTAAAAATTTGGTATTTTCTAGCTTTTTTCCGCCGCTAGAGGTCGCCTTTCGAGTTTTTATTTACCGTCTTTAGCACTCTCTAACACTGGAAATTGCAACTGATGAGTATTTGAAAAACGTAAATACTAATATTTCTGTGGAAAAAAATTTCGCCGACATACAGGATTCGAACCTGCATCTCTCCAGAAACATGCCAGAGCATTCTAACTTGTTGAACTAACGCCGGCTTTTTCCACAAAGACATTTATTGATTTATAGACGTTTAAACGTCTACAGGTGCTCCTGAAATTATCAAATATTGTTTAAATTATTAACATTTTGTTAGTGTCTGTAAAACAACAAAAAAAACATTGTTTCGTTTAAAAAAAATAAAATAAATACCCCCTCAAGCAGCTGCTTGCCACAGAGGTCTGACAGGAGCCTGTCAGTTTACATGCCACAATAGAAGATCTGAGAAGATGGCAAGAATCTCCTAAAAAATGTTTCATTTTCGCAGCCCCCCCCCCCTTTTGGCTAAGATTTCAAAACCTTGTTGCTGTTGTAAACCTTCTGACCATAACACTCCACTACCAAAATTTCAGATCTCCAGTGTAAATAGTTTGCTTGTAATATTCGTTTGAAATTTTAGCATTTTCCATCTTTTCCCACCGCCAGAGGGCGCTATTAAAGCTATTGAAAATTTTCAAAATTGCTAATCGCAATATTTGTTCGACACCTATACAACCCAAAAAGAATTTTTCGTTTATCTCTAAAAGTAAAAAAAAATTGTCTATAGACGGACAGACAGGTGGAAAGACAGATGGACAGACAACAGTTAACAGAGAGGTGAACAGACAGACGAGCAAATACTGACATAGACAGACGACAAAGTAAAAACATTACGTCGTTTTTCAAACGAACCTTAAAAGAAATTACTTGTTGGTTTTCAGTTAGCTCGTTTCACTTTTGCAGCCGATTGCCGTCTTCTGATGGAGTTTCTCGAGAAAAAATATTCATTAATTTATTTCTTTGAGTGAAATCGTTACACCCAAATACAGTGCAGTGAGGCATTTATAAAATATGACAGCTTGTAGAGACAAAAAAAGTGGTAGAAATGTGTAAAACTGAGAAGTTTTAACTTGGTACATACACTAACTCATAGGGCTTCGTCTAACGGTACCACAAAACATGGCGTCCATAAACCACGTGACTCAATCAACCAATGGCAGTGAATCACAGAGATGGCCAGCCTCTAACTATACAGGACCTCTAATTCCAACTACCTATGGGAAGAAAATGGTTAGTGGGATGTTTAAAGAAACTATGTTTATTGAGAGAGGGAATGCCGACAATATCAAACAGCCCCCTAATCGCAGACATGGGGCAAAGACCCGTTCCCCCACCACTAAAGGCTGAAGCCATCTGCACTGGAAGACTTCCTCCAATGTAGAATTTGACGATGCCAATAGAAGCAAAGAGTTCAGGTGCTGCGATGACCTCTGCTCAGGATTATCCACCAGCTGATAAACATATCCTGTGAATTTATTCACTTGGGGCTATCAACCCACAAACAAACAGAAAACACAGTGGAAGATTTTCCCTCCACAGAAGCCCACCAGTGCAGCAAAATCAGGATCCATAATCGAGCTCAGAGCCATATATCTGTCCAGTCCAGTAAGTTTATATGGTCAGCACCAGGACACTGTGTGGTTGAGCACTCCTCACCTGTGTGGTTTTACTCCTTCTTTAAGGGTAGTAAAAAAAAAGAAAAGTAGCCATAATCATCACAGGGGATTGGTGCACAGCTCTCCTTCCAGTGACTATCTATCTACCATTTACAGACGAAAAGTGCCATCCCCATTTATTAAACCTCCGTACGTCCGTCATTTTGAATTCTGGCATCATCACCTTCATGCCACAAACTTTGGTGTTCGTCTGCCATCTTGGTTTCCAACATCATCACTCATCCGGAACCTCGAAATAATTCTAAGTCCAGGTAACTGTATTGCCATCTAGTGTTTAACACACCTACTATATTTTTAAAGAAAACTGTTTTCCATAGGGGGGCTCGATCTCGCATTCCTCACATTATTAGCTTGTTTATCCATTACGCCAAGGGTAGTATATGCTTAGAGCGCTTAAAGGTCGATGAAGTAGGAATAACCAATCATTATTTTTTTAATTAACCTACGAATTTTTTATTTCTTACGAATTAACCTACGAATTGTTTTACTTCTTCTAAATTAACCTACGATTTTTTTTATTCCATATTAATTAACTTACCAATTTTTTTATTTCCTGTATTTATTTTTATTCCTTTTAATTAAAAATAAATTATATTTTTCTAAATCACATTTAATTTGAGAATATTTATAAATCTATTTTTGTTTATTTCTTATAAATTAACCCATGAATTACTTTGTTTCTTATAATATAACTTGCGAATATTTATAAATGAATTTTTTTTATTCCTTATTAATTAAATACTTATCAAAAGTGATGGCTCCTTTATTAATATGCGCCCTTCTTAATTAAAACGCTTATCAAAAGTTCGACCCCTTCATTAAAAAAACCTTATTAATCTGTGCCCTTTTATTAAAGACTTATCAAAAGTTCCACCCTCCTTGGACGGCCAACCCTTATCGAAATTTCTCTAAGTCCCACGATGGCTATCTTGATTTCTGATGTCATCACCCTCCCCACAAAGCCACCGAAAATTTGCGAAACTCGCATCCTATGATGTAACAGAACCTTCTAGAAAGATCTAGAAAATGTTGCACATTCTAGCCAAGTCCCAGAAAATTGCTCAGTTCTGGAATGTATGATGCAATCACCATGTCCAGACTTGTAAACCTCTGAATAATTCCACCCTCCTCTCAGATGCTATCATGGATGTCGCAATCCTCAAAATAATTACGAAGTCCTACTAAACTTTCGATGGCAGCGTTCAGGGCATCTCCTCTCAGAATGGATGATGCAATCTTCAAAATAATTGCAAAGTCCAACTAAACTTACGGTGGCAACGTTCAAGGCATTCCCCTCATCCTTTTGGCAACCATCGTTGATGGTCAACCTATGAACTCGTTATTCATTAAAAAGTCCTCCTTATCCCCCTTTATTAAAAAAACTCATTAATTAAAACTCTTAGCAAAAGTTCCACCCCCTCACCCCCGAGTGGCCATTTTGAATGGTCAACCCTTCTCGAAATTTCCACCGATGGTCATCTTGAATGGCGTCATCCACCATGCTGTCAACCCCCCTTTGTTTCCGCATTTCATCAGACGTGACGTGTTACAACACGTTTTGTAAGAGTTCATCCCCCTCACACGCTTGACCATCTTTTCGGACCCGTCTCAAAATTTCTTTAAGTTCTGAGACATCGGATGACGTCCACGTTGACAGTAAACAGCCCTTCTGGACAAACCCACATTCTCAATCCCCCTTTGTTTCAGGCCATCACACGAGATAGGGTATGGAAACAATGTTCTTGAAATAATCTTCATCCTCTTATCGAAACTTATTAACCTATCTCCTCTTTATGATAGATCAGCTATTTTGTAAATAAACAAAGTACCCCATCGGAAGAAGACAATCCATCTTGAAATTTCTCTTCGCTCTCCCAAACCTCCAAGTGTTGTGCCTCTCTCATTAAAATTAGTCTCCATCTGGTTGGAGGATCATGCCATCAGATATTTGTGTTCAGACATATTCTACACTTTCCGCATCCCCTAAAGCGTCAGGACTTGTTTTGGAACGATGAAGTGATTTTACGTTAAATTCTTATTTTTGCCATGTCTCAATTCATTACTCTCTGTATTTCCGTTTCAAAAACCTCACCACACGAATCAGGGGTAAAAAATTCCTTCTTCGTTACAAATTTCAATCACCTGCCAATTTATTAACTTATTTTCTCTTTTTAATACTAAGCCATTTCAAAGACATCGTGATTGCAACAGCACAAAAAATAACAGATAAAAAATTCACCTTCCTATTTTTTACGTCAATAGTTTATTACTAAACCAGCTCAAAGAAATCGCGATTGCATCAGCAAAAGAATAACCAATAAAATTATTATTTTTTACTTCTCGTATATCGGTTACGCGACTTGGCCTCGAGTTTAAAACTTTTTATTCCTAATACTTATTGTCCCTGTATCCCCAATTCAACATGATTCACTTTTGTTAAATATTACTCTCTCCTAGGAAGTAACGCTACTCAGTAACAATCGATAACAAAATATTATTTCTTCCTCGGAAGAAAAATCAGCTAATAAAATTATTTGGAAGTAAGATATCATTTAAAAAAAAAGTCTGTAATTGTAAACATTCTTACAGTTTTACGTCTTTTCCGCCATTTATTGGCGAACGTGTGGTCATAAGACCAATGATTCATCACGCTGATGAATTTTATTTCGTGTTGCAACCCGCCGTTAGTGCAATTGTGTTCGTTACGCTTGTTTGTAAGGTCAGGTATTTAATTGCCTTTCATAAGATAAAAAATAATTCTGTAAAGAGTTTTTGTACACGGTTGAGTTTTATAGAAGGTAAGCAATGCTAAAAAATAAAATAAAAAGAAATCCCCCCTCAAGCAGCTGCTTGTCACAGAGATCTGACAGGAGCCTGTCAGTTTATATGCCATAGTAGAAGGTCTGTGAGGATGGCAGGACCTCAACAGAAAAACGACACACATCCATTACCCGCGGCTCAATGTACTTGTTTAAATAAATCTAATGGGCAAAAAGCCTTGTCCATTCCTTTGAATTAAGAATTATATTAATTTCTATTTTAAATTTGTAGGTGATCATGTGATGACGAAGTAAATTACTATTCAGAAATTTTGCTTTTAATCATTTAAGCGCTTTTCTGATCACGTGATCTGATCAGAAAAGCGCTTAAATGATTAAAAGATCACGTTTCTGATAAAATGAAATCTGTTTTAAATGATCACGTTTCTGATACGTGTAACAATATTATTGAATGGAGTAAAGGAACAGATAAATACGCAATCGATGTGATT
Source organism: Ryuthela nishihirai (assembly GCA_038380435.1). NCBI lineage: Eukaryota > Metazoa > Arthropoda > Arachnida > Araneae > Heptathelidae > Ryuthela > Ryuthela nishihirai. The sequence continues at coordinate 13,552,042 of JAWZYU010000001.1, read as the reverse complement.
TTAAGAAATTACCATTTGCAGTTCCTCAAACTAATTTTAATATATTCAAAATGGTCGCCATCAAAAATAAATAGATAAATATTAATATCCGAAAATGATTCTCATTGTTACCTGTATCTGGCATTACAAACCTTCAGCAGACGCAACAAATTAAAATCTTAATTATTCAAAATTCTGAACAATGTAACTGAAAAACAATTAACGAGTTTAAAGGAAATCTTTCCTTAGAAGCGTTAAGACGATGTTTTGGATACGAATGTAAGTGTTCTTTGATTCGAGATATTTATATTTGAAGTAGTTTCTAGATAGTGTATGCTGAATATTATTTGTATTGAGTTGAGTGGGCAGGATGCCTACTGCTGATCGTACGCGCAGAGCGTTTAATGTACGCCAACGCGCGTCAAGTTTTGCAAGGAGGGGCAGGGAATGCCTCCGTCGAAAGTGGAAACAGATGAAGAACCTTTGTTGCTCCTGTTGTTTAGGGAGTATGGAGGGGAGCAATGAGCGTAGCCAGCCACCAGAAACATCAATATCCTATATCCCCTCCACTCGCAATGACCACAGTGTCATAACACTCGAAATGATAAACATTCCACCCACGAAATATGTATCAGAAGAATTTTCGGTGGATGAATATGATGTCTCTGCTCCTCAAATAGATGAATATGATGTCTCTGCTCCTCAAATAGATGAATATGATGTCTCTGCTCCTCAAATAGATGAATATGATGTCTCTGCTCCTCAAATAGATGAATATGATGCCTCTGCTCCTGAAATAGATGAATTTGATGCCTCTGCTCCTGAAATAGATCAATATGATGTATCTGCTCTTGAAACAGATGAATATGGGGTCATCCTCTTCGCACTACGTGTCGTGTTGGCATTCTCCATTTTACATCTTTTTATTGTCCTGTATGCTTTTTGGTAAGATGATAGACTTCATGTGTGGGAATTCTGCGAATGAAATAGGAGAGTGCAAAGAGTTGAAATGGGAAAGTGGAGAGAATGTCAAACTAAAGAGAAAAAGAAAAAGGTAAACAAAGTTTAAAAAAAGAAAAAAAAAAAAGAAAAAAAAAATGTCTCCCCCAAAAGCCACCCTCAGACGTCCTAGATCGTGGGAGACGGGCAACATCCATTATCTGTTGATTTCCTCAAAAGTTCCTTTTATCTTTAGGGAAACCTCAGGTAATGGATGGCTAACATGAGGCTCTGGTACAACACACATACATTCACTCACTCACTACATGCATTCACTCACTCGCTACATGCATTCACTCGCTCATACATGCATTCACTCACTCGCTCATTACATGCATTCACTCACTCGCTCATTACATACATTCACTCACTCACTAGATGCATTCACTCACTCACTAGATGCCTTCACTCGCTCACTACATGCATTCACTCGATCACTACATGCATTCACTCACTTGCTCACTACATGCATTCACTCACTCTCTCATTACATGCATTCACTCACTCTCTCATTACATGCATTCACTCACTCTCTCATTACATGCATTCACTCATTCTCTCATTACATGCATTCACTCACTCACTACATGCATTCACTCGCTCGCTCACTACATGCATTCACTCATTCACTATACATATTCACTCATTCACTATACGTATTCAGTCATTCCCTATTTTCCAATGATGAATTCAATTGTTCACTACATGCATTCACTTATTCACTACATATATTCTCCATGAGGAACTGGTCTTATGGCAAAGGAACATTTGTATATCGTTTTTTTCTTTTGAAAAGCCCTACACTTTAGTTAAACAAAAGTAGCAATCATGCAAGTGACTCGTTGGCTCACGCCAAACCATTGGAACTGCAAAGGGCATGGATTTTATCTTGCCTTTCAACCATTCACTCAGGCCAACAAAGCACGAAATGCAGCACACATATGGAGCCCATGTTTTGTCCTGATCTCCAACATGATATCCAAAATACAAGTTATAGGCTTTCTTTGCAATCTTTGTCAACGAACGATCCTGGGGTTTTAAAATATAATTTCCACACACATAGCAAAACTTATCTGGCACATTAACACATCCACAACGCTGCCTTTGTGCCATTTAAACGCCAAAGTTCTATCTGCAACGTACAGCACGTGTTCCTCCTACAATGAAAACAACAAGAATGGCGGTCTGAGGTTAGGTTACTGTTACATGTTTTCCCCACTTGTTAATCAGTGTTGCCAGTTACAAAAAGTAAAATATCTGATATCTTCCCAGTTGCTTGGAGGTGTTGGTATAGGAAGATCTTAATAGGAGTCAAAATGACCACTAACATAAAAACGTGACGTGCTAGCCATTTTTTAAGGCCAGATCTGAAATCAATACCTTTGAGCATTGAAGTTCCCTGTCGTCAAAGTATAAAGGTCTGTGCGTCCACCTAAGGAAATGCCACCACAAACACGAACGTTACCTCCGCCGTAACTGTCTCTTTGACGGATATTAGGATGATACTGGGTATCTCGTTCTCTCCATATCAAAAAATTGTCCGGAATCACTCTGCAAACAATATCGGGACTAATCTGTGAAGAGTACGGACCTCCATTGCTCTTCTGTCCATTAACATGCGTGCGTGCCCAATTCTCGACTGTGACGTGAGGGGTATATAAATTACTGGCCTTCTAGCGTACAGACCTCCCTCATGAAGGCCTTCTACGCACAGTAGAAGCTGATACAACCTCCCCAGTGGCTGCTGCAAGAGAGGATCCTAGCTGAGAGAGAGAGCAGACATCCTGCTTCTTCCGACCGTAAGTTACACGGTCCCGACAATTTGCGCCGAACACCCTACAACGATGCTGAACGAACGAAGCAGAGATTATGTTCAGCATCAAGCTCCCTACAATGACACTAGACCAAAAACTTTTGCTAATAATAAGAGAGAAACTTTGAGATGTAATTTTTGTCGCTGACAAGGGCACACGGAGCAATATTGCTACAGAAGGAACGACAAATTGGAAAACTTAAACTATGGTCTTAGAAAGAGCAGAGAAGTAGAGTCAGATAGAGGTAGAATTGGCAATATAGTTAGTAGAGATGTAGGAGTCAGAATTGGCAGTTAGGGAGAGAGTGCTGTTAGTGGAAGTTGAGATGATGTTACTTTAGATAGATGCGAGTTGTTATAGTACTCCAACTTTTGTATTGAATTTGGTGAGTCTTTAAATATTTTTGGGAATAAACTTTGTTTGTTTCAGAAACTTTTGAATCTTTGCTATTTTTGTCTTGGGCAACGTTAATTGATTTTTTGATTAGATTTAAACTTTAATTAAATTTGACAATCCTTTTTGAATTCTTACTCGATAAGTAATGCCAAACAAATACCTAACGAAACCTATTTCAACTTTATTTGGCAAGTTAAAATTGCCTGGTGCCGGACAAAGTTTTCCGGAATTTTGAATAAATTTGGATCAGACAAAAGGTTTAACTTGAAAAGTTAATCATCTTTGGAGCGTTACAGAAAACGTCGACTGGAGTAATTGGAAAAAAATTCAGATCATTTTTGAATAATTAATATTTTGGAATCGCAGGAATTGTAAGCAAGGGAAAATTATTCCCATTAGCTCAAAACGATGAAGATCTTTTCAATATACGCAAGTGAGTTACACTGCACTAACAAAATATTAGAGAATTTCCGTGTTATGTGAATGGGAATTTAAATTTGAAGTTCTATAACTTCTAAAATATTCATTTAATGGAAAAAGGTCACTGAAAATAAATTAAAGATCATAATTTTATCTACTTAAATCTCAATTTTCAACAGCCTTTGTCTAGTATTTAAGAAATTATGGAAGCTAGAACGTTTCACAACAGTAATAGGTCAAAATTATTTATCTGAGATATTAATTAAAATTTAGATAACAAGTATTGTTTCAAATCATTTGATCAAACATACATTTTAAGAGTTTGTGCAAGATTATTTCGAGTGCTAGGTATAAAACTATAAAAACTGAGAAGTTTAAACTTGGTACATAAACTAACTCATAGGCTTTTGTCTCACGGTACGATAAAACATGGCGCCCATAAACCACGTGACTCGATCAACCAATGGCAGTAAATCACCGAGATGGCCAGCCTCTAACTATACAGGATCTCTATGACAAACCTAAAAAATACAAACCCCATTTTGAATGGAGGAACTCTTTTTATTGTTTCATACTATACATTTGCCAAAGTCAATTAGAAACAATTAATTTAACCAAGAAGATCTTAATCAGACATTTGTGGCACTCTCAATAAATGAAAAAGACAGCATATTAGCCAAGTGTACTCCACATAAAAAAATGCATCAATCGGAACAATATGATATTGTGAAAATGCCATGAAACTTTTCAGATGAAGTTCTATATCCATCTTCAATAGAAAGACAGAATGGTAAAATTGTTGTTAAGCTATTTGATGAAAAAACAATAGTTGCACTGCCAATTGATTATGCTTTAAATAGAAGTGGCTATGGAATGGATGCGTTGGAAACAAAACATTTCATTGAAATAATTTTCAAATGGTGGAAAATAGTTAATGTAAAGCATATGCTTAAAGGTAAGCATCTCCTTGATAGTGACTGTGAATCAATAAGAAATATTATTGATGAAAACATAAATTTTCTTCTAAAATTTATCAACTGGTTAGATGAGTGCAACAATTTAACACCACAAACTTTTCAGCCATCTAGTTCAAGAAGTGATAAGCTGTCTCCATGCGACAAAAGTTGCCTTAAAGTACACTACGAAAACGTTAGTCGATATATCACAGCATTTGTTGACACAATTATCTGCTGATTTTGTATTATTTAGAATGTTTCAAACTGATCACTTGGAGGGTCGATTTGGACAATATAGGCAAATGTGTGAGTGAAATTATAATGTTTCTGTTATCCAGTTTTTGGAATTTGAAAAAAATGGAACTTACAAGTTTGATAAAATTAAAATATTTTAAATCAAGCTTCATCAATTACCAGTTTTGTGATATTTTAAAATCAAATACTTATCCTTCAATGATGATTCTTTTCATGTCAGTGATGATTTAAATATAGTAAATGGTTTTGAATCTCTGTCTGATGAAATCTCCTCTCAGACGTAGCATAGCGCATTCAAAAAACCTGATGGTCCTTGTTTACATTTCTGGATATGTTTTAAGACAAATATCTAAAAGATCGAATTGTGCCTCATGTAAGCAGCAGATGGTATTGAATAACGAATTCAATATTGGATACGAAAATAACATTGAAAGATATTTAGAAATAATTGATAGAGGAATTTTACTATGGTCTAAAGAATATCGCAGACAAACTGTTTCCACTGTATTTAAAATATTTCATATTCTGATCAGTGAAGACTTTGAAGATTTGTTCTTAAGTTCAAAAAACCAAAAACCATTGATAGTATTGCTTACGACTACTTTAGACAATTAGTATTGATTTGAAATCTATCTTACAAGTATTAGTTTATGCAGCTGTGGTACATCTTTACAAACACTGGAAGAAGAGTGTATTACTTCCGATATTCTGTTAAATAATTGTACCAAGGTAAAGAACGATAACTTTGCACTAAGAAGTACCAAAAAATGTCAACTTTAAAATGATAAATGCACTCATAAAACCTCTATTGACATGTATTTATTTAATTAAGTCTCCAAAAAACTTCATGTATTGTGAACAGAGGTATATATAAATATTTCCTATTGTTGATATTCCTTATTTGCAGTCAGAGGCATAGTTATCGAAGGAGGGAGAGGCTCCCCCAATGTAAATCGGATTTGGCAATATTCAAAGGGACTTTGTAAAATTCAGGTGAGTTGTGAAAATTTGGATTTTCTTTTTTTGTAAAATTAAGAAGAGTTAGCATAATCTACACAACTTGTCAAAATCAACACAACTTGGCAAAATCTAGGGCAGTTGGCAAAATTCGAAACCACTTAGTAAAATATAGGTGAGTTGATAAAATCAGGACAACTTATCAAAATCTTGGGGAGTTGCCAAAAATCGGAGTGACTTGGCAAAATTCAGGTTAGATGTAAAAAATTTGATTTTTTTTTTGTAAAATTATGGCGAGTTGGCAAAATCTAGAGCAGTTAGGAAAATTCGAATCCACTTGGTAAAATACAGGCGTGTTGTGAAAATTGGGATTGTTTTTGTGAAATTAAGGACAGTTGACAAAATCGAGGAATCCTGACAAAATCGTGGGAAGTTTGAAAAAATTGAAGGTGACTTGGCAAATTCAGGAGAAATGAAATTGTTTTTGTGATAAGGAGGTTGGCAAAATCGAGGTGACTTGGGAAAAATCTGGGGCAGTTGGTAAAATTGGAAACCACTTGATAAAATGCAGGTGAGTTGTGAAAATTGGAATTAAAATTGAAATAAGGAGTATTTGTGCAAGTAACGAGAGTTGGCAAAATTCTAAGTGATGTCGTAAATTCAGGGAAGATGTAAAAATTTAGATTTTTTTTTTCTAAAATTACGGCAGGTTAGCAAAATCGAGGCAACTTGACAAAATCTTTGGCAGTTGGCAAAATTCGAAGCCACTTGGTAAAACATACGTGAGTCGTGAGTTGTGAATTAAGAAATTTAAAAATAGTTATCTTCCTATGGTACAATCAGTCACTGAATTCATTTTCGCTTCAAAGGAAGATAGGCCGCTGGCAATCTTGTTGTGTTTACCACCTACACAACAAGGTTGTGTCTTCCTTTCAGCTCCTGTCTTCCTTTGAATGAATACAAACTCAGTGACCGATTGCACCAATATTTTAAATTTTTTAATATATTTATAATTTTTGCCACTAAAACACCAACCTTCAAAAACTCGTTTGGTATATGACTGATAAACATCTACCACATTTTTCCGCCCTTTTGGAGTCATGTTTGAGCTAGCCCATGATATTGGAGACGTCACAAGCTTTAATTTGAAATATGACTCGTTAAAGCCGAACCAAGCGAAAATCCATTTTCGTTTTTATCAGGTGGGAATAGAGGGAGAAAAATTCGTAATAGTTTGGGAAGGTCATTATATGAGCTTTCATTTGACACCTAACTCGTAACAGTAGCCCTCACATTCGCAAGATATAGTAGAACAACTTTCACACTTCACATTTTTAGGGGGGAAGAATGATTCGGGGGTCAATTTTTTATAGCCTATGACACTCACGTCATCAAGCTTTCATTTGACACATAGCTTTTTACATTCATCTCTCACGTTCAGGAGGTGTAGAGGAATATCATTTTCATATTTTATACATTTTTAGGGGGGAGAAAGCATGAGGGATAAATTTTTTTATTGTCCTATGACATTCGCCGCATCAGAAACTTTCATCTGACGCATAGTTTGTTACTTTCAGCACTCGTGTTCTGGAGATATAGGAGGACAATCGTTTTCATATTACCCCCCCCCCCCCTGTTTTCCCGGAGTGTACAAAAGCAGGAGGGTCAATTTTTTTATAACCTATGACATTCTTAGCGTCAGAAGCTTTCGTTTGACTCATCGTTAGTTCTTTCCGCATTTACATTCAGGAGATGTAGGGAACAATCATTTTCATATTTTCCCCTTTCTTAGAGGGAAAGAAAGCATATGGTGTCAATCTCACGTTAGAAGCATTAATTTGATGTACAGCTTGTTACTTTCGGCAATCCTGTTCTGGAGATATAGTGGAAGAATTGTTTTCATATTTCCTCGGGCAAAATTCGAAACCACCTTGTGGCCAAGTGGTTAGGATGCTTGGCTACTGATCTAAGGGACCTGGGTTCAAGCTCTGGGTAAGGCATGGATGTGTATGTTGTTTTTCTGCTGAGGTCCCACCATTCTCACAGACCTTTTACTATGGCAGTATGAAACTGACAGGCCTCTGTGGCAAGAAGCTGCTTGAAAAGGAATTTATTTATTTTATTTTTGGTTAAATACTGGCAGATTCTTGAGAAATGTTTAGAGTTTCAGAAACCTTTGGTTGCTAGCTTTGTTGATTTCGAAAAGGCTTTCGACTCTGTTGATCGTCATAATTTGTGGTTGACTGTGAAATCATATGGTATACCTGAGAAGTTAGTTACCATAATGAAAGCTCTCTATAATAACACTGAGTCGTGTGTGAGAGTTGGTAAGGCTTGTAGCAATTGGTTTAGCATTACTTCTGGTGTTAGACAAGGGTGCATTTTGTCTCCTTTTCTCTTTAGTTTGGTTATTGATTATGTTTTTCGAAATTCACTTCATGGGAAAGATTTTGGCCTTAAATGGGCTGGAGATACGAAAATTTCTGATTTAGATTATGCTGATGATTTAGCCCTTTTGGCAAATGATGTTGATGAGATGAACTCTTTCATTCGAGTTGTTGATGAGACTGGTAGTAGAGTAGGTTTGGTTATAAACAGAGAGAAAACTAAAGTGATGAAAATTGGTCAGGCAGGCTGTGATTCAGTTAATCTGAATGGTTGCAGTCTTGAGCAGGTGTCACAGTTTAATTATCTTGGGAGCTATGTAACAGATAATGCTGATGTGCGGCATGAGATTAACAGACGAATAGGGATTGCTGCCGGGACTTTTAAGAATCTATGGAGAGTGTGGAGAAATAGGCGTATACACCTAAAGACTAAAATTAGGCTGTATAATAGTTTGGTTCTTTCTAGGGTTAGTTATGGTAGTGAAACTTGGACACTTTGTAAACATGATAACAGGAAACTAGATGCTTTTGGTTCCAGATGCTTACGCAGTATCTTGGGCATTAGATGGTTCAACTTTGTAACTAATGATGAGGTTAGGCAAAGGAGTTTGCAACCTCCTTTAAGCAGCATATTGTGCAGAGACTCCGTTGGTTTGGCCATGTTGCCCGTATGAATAATTATAGATTGGCGAATAGGGTTATGAACAGTGTACCTAAAGGCCTCAGAAAGAAGGGGAGACCTAGGATGCGGTGGGCGGACAATGTCAAACAGGACCTTGTTAGAATTGGTGTGCAGTGGCCAGATGCAGTAGATGCAGCTCAGGATAGACTTGCTTGGAGAACTAAATTGCACGGTCTGGTTGGACCTCCGTAGCCCATGGCTGCATGATGATGATGATGATGATGATGATGATGATGATGATGATGATGATGATGATGATGATGATGATGATGATGATGATGAATACTGGTGAGTTGTGAAAAGTGGGAGTGGTTTTGTGAAATTAAGAATAGTTGGTACAATCGAGAGAACTTTACAAATTCGACAAATGTCAAAGCTAAAAGCAATATGAAGAAAGATATAAATGAGATTGGTATTGTGAAATTATGTAGAGTTGGTGCAATCGATAAAACTTTGCAAAACCTAAAGCAGTTGGCAAAATGCGTAGCAACTTGGTAAAATAAAGGTTAGTTGTGAAAATTGGGATTGGTTTTGCGGACCTTACGATAATTCAGTGGCAAAGTGCAACATTTTGAGTAAAGGAAGCAATTAATAAAAGTACTATTGCCACTAAATCGAACATGGTTTCGCCACTCTCTGCTTCCGAATCATTGAACCGGAACGAAATTCCACCGCTCGATATTTCCGAATCATTGAAACAGAACACCATTCAGCTACTAGATATTTTCGAATCACTGAACCGGAACGACATTCCACTACTTGATGTTTCAGAATTGTTGAGTGTAACTAGTTCTATACTTTTTAAATAAAATGTTAGTAGTATATAGACAGTCTAGTAGCGAAGTAGGTGTGGAGGTTAAGAGTGCAATCTCTCCGTCGTTGAGGAAAGTTATTTTTAAAAACTGTTCATCGGCGTTCCAATGGCAGGGTGGATAACGTGCTTGCTACTAACCTTAAGAAACTGGATTCAAGCCCCAGCTATAATGCATGAATGTTCTCTTTCTGTTGAGGTCTCGCCTTTCTCCTCAAACCTTCTCTGTGGCATATTGTACTGATAGGCTTCTGTCAGATTTCCAGGGCAAGCAGCTGTTTCAGGGGATATATGTTTGTTCATTAACTGGTATTAACAAAAATGTGAACAAAAATTTTGAAGAACACCCATACTTCCAAAAATTAGAACTAACAGGGTATTAATTTGAGTCTCATTTAATTTAGCTAAATTAAATATCATAAATTTAATGTACTGAACTACTGTGCAAAAGCACCATTATGTCGATAATGTTGAATAAACTTGTATTATGTAAGTACTAAAAAAGCCAAAGGAATTTTTGTGTGATTGAAAAACCAGCATTATTCATAAAATTATATGTATTTAATATTTTACAATTTACACCCATTTCCTTTTTTGCCCATAGTTGAGTGGTTAGCATGCTTGGTTGTTGTTGAAAGGGACCTAGGTTCGAGGTCCAGATAAAACATGGATGTTTTGTTTTTTTTCTGCTGAGTGACAAGCAGCTGCTTGAGAGGGAGGTTATTTATTTATTTTCGTTTTTTTAGACAGGACCGAATTTACATCTCATGCATCTCTGGACACACAAAGATTCCTATAAAAATACTTTCTTTCCTTCACAACCTGAAGAATGAAAATAACGTAAAAATATAAATGAACGTAGAAATTAAAATGATAATAAAGTTTTGTTAGTATATAGGGAAATTAATGTAATGAATTAATATTAGGGCTAACATACAACTTGTATTCAACTTGGAGTAATATTAAACAATCAAATTATCAATTTAATTTCAAAAAATATTTCGTCACTTCAGCAATCTGATAATGATTAAATTACACTTAATTATCAAAAATATTATGACACTTTCTTACGGTGCGAAAACTGTATTCGAATAGTGGTTGCAGAAGACCAAGTGAAGGCAATTTTCGCCTCGTATGGGAAATGGAAACAAGTTGAATCCTGGTAAATTTACTCGTAATATAGCAAGCTCTTGAGCATTATTTGTAGAGAATGGAGTTGTCCAGTCTATATTGGCAAAATTAAAGTCTCCAGTGAGAACTACTGGAATATTGCCACTAGTAACATATTCTATACATTTGAGAAAACATCTATATATGAAGTATTCAACCTATGCGACTGTGAGATGAATAAATATCATCGCCAATAATTTCATACTTGCTGAAATGAGCAGGTATTGATATTACAGTGCTGTGATACGAAATATTTATGAATAAACCCACTCCACCACCTTTAGCATTCACTCTATCCTAGCGAAATATTGAAAAACCTTTAGGGCACAACTGTCAGAGTAGGTATCATCGAGCCATGTTGCTGAGGCAAAATATATCCAAGTTGTGACCATAGATAAAATGATGCAAAGATTGAATTTTATTGCATATGCTGTGCGGATTCATAAAAATAGCTCTACAGTGTTCAAAATTATTTGAATGTCATTGGTTGTTGTTGGATTGTGAAATTGAACCAATAAGTATTTGACTGGAGGGCGGCGTAGGTTCTGTAATAACGTACCTTCGTACCCCTTTAAATTCGGTGATAAAAGTTCCTTTCGGCCATAAATTCGGATATAAGAAGGAATTACAGTTTTTGATTATCACAGGTTATGACAATGACATAGAGATCGATATTTTTTGTTCTGAGTTTTACATATTCAAAAGCAATAACTGTTTGTCAAACATGTTCACAATGTCACTTGAAGTAGTAATAGGGCTAAATCTATTAACTAAAATTCACTTTTTCCCGGGAATGTTCACCATAGTAACATTGGGAACTTCTCGAGCACCAAGTACAAGCATTTTTGGGCTGGTCCAATGGGTTTTAACAATAACCTTTGGGCTGGATTCTTGCGAGCTAGTAAAGGAAGATGACTGACTAGATCTGCTGTTGCAAGGACTATTTCGATTAGGCTGATGATTGTCAGAGGTGGGAAATAGGGTAGCCACCGACAACACGGTAATCTGTAGTTCCCAGGTTCGAGTCCCAGCTGGGTCAGCGTTGAGATTTATCTCCGCAAAAATTCCCCGCCCTGCCCACGGTCAGTAGGGGACACCGATGGGCTTGGAAGGGCCGCCGTCCGTCGGATGGGACGTTAAGCCGTGGCCCCGTGTGCGGGAGAGCCATACCCTGTGCACGTTAAAGAACACGCTGGATGGCCTTGACGGGAGGCTACCATCTGTCTCCCAACAGCTGTTCCAGTGGGTCCCCTCCCCCAACCTTCTCTGAGCCTTCAGGGTCCATGTGACCTGGCCATTTAGCCCATGGTGTGCAAAAAAGTGCCGCTCAGAGGTAAAACAACCCAACCCAACCCGACAACACTGGCATGTGAAAATTCAAAAGGGGCTGGTCAAATACTATGAATATTGGACGACCTAGAGTTGATAATCGAATTGTTATACATGACATTACAATGGTGAACAATTGAATTTATATTTGCTCTGTTAAAAGCTATTTCGGTATTGAGTAATTAAAAAATTTTTCCAGAAAAGCTTCCAAAATTTTTTTCAAAGTAATGGAGAAATACCCAATGGGCTCCTTCAATAGAGGAAAAGGAGACATTTTTATCAGCTTCTTATTCCACAGAAACATTCTTCATCTTTCTTGGCATTATCGAAGGCTATTCTGCCATTATGAATGGCAGATTTTTTACTGCATATTTTATTAAATAGAGAACACATGTTCTCTATCTGTGACTTGAAATTGCTACGTAGAGTGGCAGGATTACTTTTAAGTGGTGTAGCAGTTGAAGTGTTGTGCAGACTGTCGTTGGCCACAATGATCTGATCCTACAGAGACGTAATATGTACAACAAACAGTAATTTCATGACACCATCAATGCTGAATCTGTGGTAGTGGCCAAGGTTCAAGGTGTTTTAAGATCTGTTGAAATTAGCCTCGAATGAGGGGCTCCCTATACCAGGGGAGTGGTAATGCAAGTAGTTAGTTCACAGATATGCAGTAGCGACACGTCCGTAGGTCAAGCAAAGAAGGTCTAAGGAGAAGGATTCCAACTGCGCACAAGCGTAAGTGGCGCCACTCTACGGAATTTTGCCAAAGCCGAACGTGGAAAATAGTTGTGCAGCCACAAAACAACTGTAAGGTGCGATATGCGCATGAGCATGCGGTAATTTTAGCGCACTGCAACTATGGTTTGTCTTACACTTCAAATATTTAATGTGATTTGATTAGAGTTTCAACCTGTTTAACATCCTTGGCTATTTACCTACAGTGGTAGTTGAGCCTAAAGTTATTCAATGAGTATTTTACCCCGTTCATGAGTGCATTTTATGATAACTGGAAAGCCGTAGAAAATTTATTTTGAGTAACTTTGCAGAATTTTTAAAATAATAATATGTAAATTAATTCTTTTAATCATCTTGCGAATATATCAGTCAATGTACATTCCAGTTTTGTTCTCTCTGGATCATATCAATGGATATAGATTTCTCCACTTTGTTCTATTAGTATAGTTCTTTTTATGGTTGATACGAGAGGTGCTTGCTGCCATCTGTTGACTATTTATATAAATAGCATACTCAATATGATTTTTTATTAAAAATTTGTTCAATTATGTCATATATAATTATAGAAAACTTGTTATTGTGCATCTATAGCTCACATAAATCTCATTATCGTACGCAAAATACCTCATCGTACATTATCGAATTATAAAAGTTCATAATCTTGCACATAAACTCGATTTATAATAATATTGTTACGACAAATAAACGTGCTGCAGTGAGTTTAGGATAAACGTGACATGAACGCTCGTGTATGCTTCTGGGAGAGATTTTTTTTAACCAACGAATTGGAATACAGAACCGATCTACAGAAATAGAAGAGATAGAGTTGTTGTTGGAATTGTGGAGATCTGAAAGGAGGCATAAAATAGCCTTAGTCTGTGCACGATAGTCTAAAGTAATGGTTCTCAATGTGGATTATGCGGTAAAATTGTTTGGGATACGCCGTGAATGCTTAAAAGTCACTAGATCTTCAATTGTCCAATAAAGAAGAGTTAATTGAGATATATTGTGACAATAGTTTAAAAAGCATTCATTCCAAAAAGTCACTGATTGGTTTTTGGATTGAAGTGGAGAAGGAATATCCTACTTTGTCAAGAATTGCAGTCAAATGTTTGTTACCTTTCACAACAACTTATTTATGTGAAACTGGTTTTTCATCTTTAACTGCTTTAAAAAACAAATATAGGAATAGGCTGGATGTTGAAAACGATTAGCGTCTGTACCTTAGCAAGATAACCATAACCATTAATGAACTGTGTAAGTGTAAACAAGCTCACTGATTACCCAGTAAAATGTTTATAATTTTAAAAGATTTGTTGAATTGTTTATGTCATTTTTTGAGTTTGTCGATATATGTAATTTATGACTACAAAATTTAATGTATAGATATATATATGTTTCATTTTATTCCCATTGTTATACTATAACTATAGTCTTATCTATCTATACAACGGGTACGCCGGTTACATACACATTTCCAGGGGGTATGTGAGGTATAAAAGATTGAGAACAACTGGTCTAAAGAATAAATGTTTTTTATTTGGTGTGTGCATGGGAGGTCGATTAGTTTCATGGTGTGGATTGTTTTGTTAAGCTGGTAAAGATGAAGAAAAATTTGCATCTTGTGTGTGGTAATCAACGCCTGAGAAGAATTGGTTCTGGGAAACCAGTATACTTAACCACAATTTTGGAATACTTGAGGACTAAAACCTAAGAAGGAAATCATTTTGTGCATAGTTATTTAGTTATTTAGGAATTGGTAAGGTTATTCTTGAGATATTGCAAGTATTCACATATATGATTCTAGTTAGATTGAATATTTTTTTTATCAACATGATTTTATTGTTCATGGAATGATTTTAGTCTTGTTTCGTGAATTGGATGTGAATAGAACTGAGATAATGGATTCTTCTGAAAGTTGATCTTTGTATTATTATAGAGTTTCATGCCGGCTGACTTAGTTTGCTTATAAATGATTTCATCCATGCTTTTGTAATAAATTGCATTGTATTGTAATTTTCATTGACCAATTTTTACTTCAACTCACGCTCAATGCTCATCCATTTTAAATTGCAACAATATACTAAATATTGTAGTGTGTTCAAAATATTAAAATTTTCTTGTTGGGCACAGCGACTACCAATGTTACAAAATGGGATTTCATTAAGAAAAATAGCTTTGAGTATTCATTGTTATTTTCTCTCTAAACGAAAGGAAAATCGTAATGGTTAACGGAAATGAACATTTTTCAAAGTAAGAGTGTATGTGTAAAATTAGTCACGTGGTGTAAGCAATTGAAAACCTGTTGAGCAATGAAACAAATAACGCTAGGAACTCGCTCCTCTCCCTGGCTAGCGGCTTCACTGGAAATCACGATAAGACCCTGTTTAGAGGGCGCTGCAATCGAAAATTTACATTACGTCTATGGAAGCTTGCTCTCTTCTCCCTTAGACACTCCTAGGGTCAAGGTCACTTCGTTTCTAAATATAGACCTCCCAGAAGTAGAGTGATCGACGACACAACTGGACCTTAAGATCAGAAACAAAGACTTCGATTTTAAAAACTTAAAATAGTACTATGCACAATGCTAGAGACCCAGGAGCAAGGAGTATCTAGGAGATCGGAGATCGTATAGGAACATTGAGGTAATATTACTAGAGACAGGACTGGCAATGGACGCCATGAACACGTACAGATGTTAAGCCTAGTCGATAGTGAGGAGAAAGTTTGGTGTTTTTAATAAGTCAATAGTGAAATGCCTACTTCATGCTCCGCGTACGGATGCAAAAATAAATGCTGTAAAGGAAGTAATTTGGCATTACATAGGTTAGTACTTTGCGAAAATTACGAGATGTGTTCTTTGCGATAAATTAAAAATTGAAATTGTTAAACTAAGGGATTTAAAAATAAAGGGTTGTCAGCTTTTCAATATACCTTTCTGTCTAAGTCGAATGTAGTTCACGAATTTTTGAATATATGAAACTAATAATATTTGCATATGTAAAGTAGGTGATTTAAAGCCTGAATTAACATGAAATTGAAAGAATGTTTTCGCACATTTTATTACAATAAGAAATATTAAGCATATGGCATTAAATTTATGAGACGTCTGCTTTGCATTTTTTATTTTGCCAAAGTGTATTATTATTTAGTTAACATATTTATATATTGTGCAAGCTTATAATATTTGTTTTTTTTATAGCATGAATTTAAATTCTGCCATTTATTTGGAGGAGATTTGATTTCCTGCCTCAGCTGAATTAAAAAAAGTTTACACTCTCTGATTACCGTATTTCTTCGATTCTAAGTGCCATCGATTCCAAGACGCACCCCGTTTTTAGAGACGTTTATATGGGGAAAAAAGTGCGTCTTAGAATCGAAGAAATACAATATTTCTTTCAATTTTAATAAAAATTAATATTTTTTAATGAAAGAAGGAAATAAATATGACTTTTCATGTTTTTTTTTTTAAATGAGGCGCGGATTTGCACTCTTAAGGTCTATAAATTTTGAGGGCTTTCGCTTAAGGTGAATGATTTGATCATGTATTAGATTTTAAAATATGTTTACCATTGTTCCTGTTTTAAACGGGCTCAAATTAAAGTCTGCTAAATTTACAGTCAATTTAGTTCAGCTCTAATTACATATTAAGAACTTATCGAATTTTTTTTTAATTTTCATACAAAACCTCGATTTGAAAGAGAAGCAGTTTCCAGCGTCTTCGTTTTTCATCCGATATAAATCAGTAGGTGTGTATTAATTAAATCTCTTTTGCTTTAATTACTACACTGGAATAACCTCATTGAAATAAAAAACAAAAAACAGCAAAGTTCTGCCTCATTTAAATTATTTGTTAAGCATTTTTAAATAGCCTTCATCGTTGTTCGCAGCCAATTCGCAACGCATCATAGGTATCTTTCCTCACTAAACATGGCGGTTATTGCTACGGGAATCGGAGTCCTGTCTCTAGTATTACTACCTCAATATATAGGACTAAATGGGGTGCCAGGCTAATAGTCCTTAACCTCCTTCATCGAAAGGTAGGCCAGAAATGGAATCAGATACGAGCATCTTAAAGAATAAACCGCTAATGCAGGTCCTGTGTTGGACATGATAGTTTCTAGATGTGTTCAAGTTATGAACGCATCTTCATTTAAAAGATACCGGGTGTTCGTAAACAATGACAGTCTTGGAGCTCTTCATCTTGTATTTCAAAGTGTGATCGTAGTCGGAAAGTCTGTTGATGATATCATGAGAGTTGATTTCAAGAGAATCATAAAATTTAACAGAAAGCTTCTTGATATGGGTGTAGATGTGCTCTACTTTCAGTTCTTTATGGATACGTCTGTTGGGAACAAACCATGTGTGTTGACTGCAGAATGGATTATTTTATTTTGCAAAATCTGTATTTGGTTAATGTTTGTCTTAGTGGTATATCCCCAGATAGGAGAGCATAGGAAAGAATTGGCCTAATTATGGCTTTGTACAGCAACAGTTTGTCAATAAATAGATACAATGCACTGTTAGCTGGTACTATGCACAATGCCATAGACCCAGGAGCAAGGGTTGGGTTGTTTTACCTCTGAGCGGCACTTTTTTGCACACCATGGGCTAAATGGCCAGGTCACAAGGACCCCAAAGGCTCAGAGAAGGTTGAGGGAGGGGACCCACTGGAACAGCTGTTGGGAGACAGATGGTAGCCTCCCGTCAAGGCCATCCAGCGTGTTCTTTAACATGCACAGGGTATGGCTCTCCCGCACACGGGGCCACGGCTTAACGTCCCATCCGACGGACGGCGGCCTTTCCAAGCCCATCGGTGTCCCCTACTGACCGTGGGCAGGGCGGCGAATTTTGCGGAGATAAATCTCAACGCTGACCCAGCTGGGACTCGAACCTGGGAACTACAGATTACGAGCCTGGCGCGCTACCGACTGAGCCCCCCCCCGCCCCCCAGGAGCAAGGAGTATCTAGGAGATCGTAGATCGTATAGGACCATTGAGGTAATATTACTAGAGACAGGACTGGCAATGGACGCCATGAACACGTACAGATGTTAAGCCTAGTCGATAGTGAGGAGAAAGTTTGGTGTTTTTAATAAAGTTTTTAATGCATTAACAGCTCAGTCGAAAGTTTGGAGTTTCGTCCCAGCAATGGATTTAGATTGCATCTGATCTGCGGTGCTTTGTGAAAACAGTCTTTTCTGTGTGCTCAGTCCACCTCAGTTTATGGGGTAAAACTACACCTAAGTAGTCAGCCGTTTTGCTCTACTTTATATTGGTAGGAAAAATGCTGAAGATTTGCATATTCTGAAGTCGTTTGGTCGAAAACAGGACCTCCTGACTTTTGTCACACATTAATTCTGATGCGCCATCGAGAGTACCATTTTTCAATTTCCCTTAGACCTGCCTGCAGTCGCTTCACTGCAATAGGCAATGTCCACACTTGTGCGCTTTCATCTTCAACTTCACTTTCAACTATGAATTCCGCTTTTCAACACCAAGTAGTCTAGCGCATGCCTTAGATGGAATGCGTTGGACGCATGCCTTCAACTGTCTACACCTGTGCGTCAAATAGTTTTAAATTTTTCACCGATGTAGATGTGAAGTTGCAATGGACGTAACTGATCCTGCTATGTTAGCGGTATAAGGGCTGCAATTTTAGTGTTAAAAAAAAGTGAGAGAAAGATGTGGAAAATACCGGCGATCGATGTGGATGAAAGATTATTTTAAAACGCAGAATTTTCGAATAATAAGAGAATTGGAATTAAATGAAAACGTTTGTTTTTTAAGAACTTTACGCGAATGTCTAGAACAAACTTCTGCATGCTTTTCGGAATGGTGGAGCAGAAGATTGAAAAAAATAATCGTTTCAGAGAAGCTAGGCCAGCTGAAGTAAAATTAACGATCACACCTCCACAATCTCCACATGATTTTTAAAAGTCCCGGCAGCAATCCCTATTTGTCTGTTAATCTCATGTCAGATATCACCAGTATCTGTTACATACATCCCAAGGTAATTAAACTGTGACACCTGCTCAAGACTGCAACCGTTCAGATGGACTGAATCACAACCTGCCTGACCAAATTTCATCAGTTTGATTTTTTCTCTGCTTATAACCAAACCTACTCTACTACCAGTTTCATCAACAGCCCTAATGAAAGAGTTCATCTCATCAACATCATTTGCCAAAAGGGCTAAATCATCAGCATAATCTAAATCAGAAATTTTCATATCTCCAGTCCATTTAAGACCAAAATCTTTCCCTTGAAGTGAATTTCGCATAACATAATCAATAACCTAGCTAAAGAGAAAAGGAGACAAAATGCACCCTTGTCGAACACCAGACGTAATGCTAAACCAATTGCTACAAGCCTTACCAACTCTCACAAACGACTCAGTGTTATTGTAGAGAGCTTTCATTATGTTAACTAACTTGTCTGGTATACCATATGATTTCACAATCAACCATAAATTATGTCGATCAACAGAGTCGAAAGCCTTTTTGAAATCAACGAAGCTAGCAACCAAAGGTTTCTGAAACTCTAAACATTTCTCAAGAATCTGCCTAAATGAAAATATCTGATCCACACATCCCCTACCACTTCTGAATCCACATTGCTCATCACGCAATTGACTGTCAACCAGATTCTTAATTCTATTAAGCACAATCATGGAAAGAACTTTACCTGGAACAGAGAGTAGGCTGATACCCCTACAGTTTTCACAAGAACTGCGATCACCTTCTTTTGAAAATAGGGATAACAATAGCTCTGGTAAAATCCTTAGGAACCATGCCTTTATCATAAAAGATATTCAAAATTTCAGTCATCCAAGTGGTAACCGAAACATTCCCAGCTCTGAGCATTTCTGTAGTAATTTCATCTACTCCTAGGGATTTATGCAGTTTAAATTTAGAAACAGCCAAAATAACTTCAGATTGTGTTATACGGCCAACATTAAAACCACCAATGCATCTATCATCACTGCAAACAATGGGAAAAGAACTAACCACATGGTTTAGAGCATCACTGAAATGCTCAGCCCACCTAGCTATGAGAGAATCATCACCTTCTATAACCTTATCTTGTTTATCCTTCAATCCTTGTATGCCTGTCAGTTTTCTACCACATAAAACATTAACTATCTGGTACAGCTCTCTGCTGTTGTGCTGCCTAACTGCTTCCTCAGCTTTGTCAGCCAAGCCATTAAGCCAAAGATTCTTATTAGCAGCTAACTGATCCTTTATACATTTATTTAGCTCTCTGTAATGCTTTCTATTAGGACTAGTAGGGTACTGATTAAGGACATTCCTGCAGTTCCTTCTTTCTGAAATAAGGTCAAGTGCTTTATCACTCAAATAATTCTGCCTCCTGTGCTCTTTTTTTCCCAAAAGAGAACATTTAGTTTGAATTATTTAACCTATAATCTTCAATAAAGGCCAGTTTTTTTTTCTGAAGACCTGGTGAACAAAAAACACAAGCTCAATAATTACAAAAACCGAACGAAAACTTCCAGACAAACTACGAAGTTGCACGGAATGCTCAACAAAAATCCACTACCTGTGGAAGTACGTGCGCTACTGCATGCGTCACTGAAAATGGCGCCGTTCAACAGATTTCAGGCATGCCTTTGCGCATACGTCACGTGCTTTAGACGCATGCGCCACGGTGCATGCCTCCTAGCGCACGTAAAATGCACAAGTATGGATATAGACATAGAAGGATCAAGAGAAGGTGAAAGAAGTGCAACATCGTCTGCATGTAATGAAATCTGAATTTTGTCCAGTTGAGGAAAATCGTGGGTACAGATGTTAAAGAGTGTCGGTCCAAGAATAAATCTTTGGGGCACTCCTACTTCAATCCTCCTCAATGAAGACAGGGTGACTTGATTTTGAATTTTGAAAGTTCTATCCATAAGATAGGATTGAACAATTTGAATAAATGCAATAGAGAAGCCTGCTTTAATGAGCTTAAGAATGAGACCGTCAAACCATATTTATCAAAGACCTTAGCCACATCAAGGAAGGTGAAAGCATTAGTCTTCTTTTTTAGTCAAATCTTCAGTGATTGACTCCACTACTCGAAGGATCTGATGAACTATATAGTGGTTTTTATGAAAACCAAACTGGATGTCAGGAATGATCGCGTGTGGAGACATAAAGGAATCAATCCTGTTCGAAATAACTCGCTGAAACAACTTGCCAAAACAGGAGAGCAAACTGACTGTACAGTAATTTTGCAGGAAAGTGGGAACCTTCCCTGGTTTAGGAATAAGGCGAATATGTGCCGTCTTCCACACGATGGAAAAATGTTGTTTTCTTTGCCATAGTTTGTTAAAAATCTCGCATAGGAGGACCACAGCTTTACGGGTCAGATTTTTTAGTATTTTGTTAGTGATCAGGTCCGCACCAGGAAATTATTTTGTTTTTGATTTCTTGATGGCTTCATACAATTCTCTTGGAATGGTAAATTTGACATTTTTTTTACCTCGGTGTGTTGCGAGAGTGTGATTAAGGCATCCTCAACCTCCTCAGTAAGATTATCATCAAGAAGTTGACCTTATCCTGAAACTGATGAGTGTATTAGTGAAAGCTTCTGCCTTGTCCTGAACGCTATATGCAAGTCCAAAGGTGCCATGAATGGTGGAGTATGTAGCGTAAAATACTTGAGGATTTTTCACATTTTCCAAATAAAGTTTTTTCTGGCAGATAGGGACCTGATTTTATTCTCCCACTGTTCATTTCTAATTTCTTTGAGTTTTTCCTTAACCTCGTCTTTTAGAATGTAGTATTGTTCCTTGCTCTTGAAATTCCTAGGGCTTTACCACCATTTGCGAACCCTATTTTTTTCTTTGATGAGGCCCAGCGGGTTTTCCGTCAATGTGTTGTAGTCAGGAACTGGGGCAGAGATTTTGGTGGCATGAGTCTTTGCAGTGTACATGTTTTGACAAAGATTATTGATTTCTTGATTTATGCCAGTAATAGAAGTTTCAGAACTTCTGGCTACTAATGTAGTATTCCGGAAACAGCCCAGTTGATTGCGGTACGTTCGTGAATCTACATCACTGTGTCTGCCATCAATCTCAGAAGAACGGGATTATGGTCTGAGTTCAGTTGGTTAAGGGACTGCAAAGTATAAGTAAGGCAAAAATGCCCAAACGTAGTCAGATCCAGAATATCTGGGCAGTGTGTAGATATGAATGGATAAAGTGTCTGTTCTTCAGGTGCATCCACAATAAATCCCTTGTTGGTTGAGCAGTCTAAAAGGATGTTGCCGCTCTTATTTCCCTTTCTATAGTTCCAGGGTCGATGCTTGGCATTTAAGTCTCCTGTCAAATTAGTAGGATATTTCCATGGAAAATGGCATCTAGGTCTTTTGTATCCATCTTGGTGTTAGTGGGCTTGTAAGATTAATCCTCCAAAACTGAAATTGAAAATAGTAATATCCGTTGCTATAATACTATGGAGGTTATTTAATGAGTAGGAGTAGTGAGGAATATTCTTCACAATAACTGCAGTTCCGCCTCCTCCGTTATGGAATCTATCAGTTCCGTAAACAACAAAGTTTGGAACTTTGAACGTATCAAGGCCTCAGATGGGTCTAATTTAAAAGTCCAATATCGATGTTCATTTCAGAGAGAAAGTTTTTGAACTCCAGCACATCGCTTTTGATCCCATTGCAATTCCCTGCAATCTTAAGATAATTGCTAGATGTATTAGTCTTATCCATTGGTCATTATGAACACTATGTAGTCTAATGTCTTAATTAAAAAAAAATACCCCCTCAAACAGCTGCTTGTCACAGAGGTCTGACAGGAGCCTGTCAGTTTATATGCCATAGTAGATGGTCTGAGAGGATGGCAGACCCTCAGCAGAAAAACGACACATATATCCATGCCTTATCCGGGGCTCGAACCCAGGTCCCTTAGATCAGTAGTCAAGTGTGCTAACCACTCGGCCATGGGGCCAATATTAAATTCTTCCATGGTGTTATTTGCGTTTTTAAACTCAATGAGTAGATGTTGAGTTTGTTAAGGATATCTGTGATGTTCAGATTTCGAAATATATGAAGAATATCCTTCAGATCATTTATGAAATTGCATTCACTGCTGTCGGATTGACTTGGAATATTTTTCAAGGTTCTGTGCCGAGGCAAAATGAGTTTAAGTGATTGAACTGGCAGAATGCGATTAGTAGGCTTTGCTACTGTAAATTGTTTCGCTTTGCTACTGTATTAGCAGCTTGGCTTTTGCACATTCAACATTTGGCTTTTTTCTGATGACATCAACAAAAGACTTGCCTTGTTCAATCATTGAATTTGATCTTACAGAAGCTCGTTTATCACAGGCTTCCATTTCATTAACTGTATGTTTAGAAGCAGAAGGCTTTGGGAATCACTCACAGTCTTTATAATTATCTGTGTTTTCTTTACCACAGTTGTGACACACTTCGGAAGCCCATCTTGAGGATTTCGTGTACACTCCACAGTGAAATGCGAGCCAGCACATTTGACACAGTGGGGGTGTTATAACAGCTGTTTGTGAGTGACCATATCGCTGGCATTTATGGCACTGCATAAATGCAGCTCTCTTTTTATAACTTTCTACCGATATCTTGAGGTGGAAAAGATCTGTTAGGTTGGAGATCTTTTTATTTGCGTCGTCCTTAGGCAACTCAACAAGAAAAAAGGCCGAGGTTGCTTATCTTTTGCTCTTTTCACTTGCGAAACATTCTGAATTTGAAATCCAAATCCGATCAATTTAACTTCGAGATCACCAGAAGTTACTTCTTTTGAAAGGTTTTTTCAAACAACTTTCAACGTTTTATCTGCTTTTAATCTGTATGTATGGAAAGAGAATTTTTCACTCTTCAGCTTACGAACGAAGTTTCTGTAATCCGTTGTACATTTCGTCTGGATGCGAATTGTTTCTCCAGACTGTTTAACCACAAAGGCTTCTATGGCAACACAATCTTCTACAGTATTTCTGAGCACTATTGTAGGAATTTGCTCACGTTTCTTCACACTATTTGTAAGCTCAGTTTTCTCTCCCATTTGGGAATGAGATTCAGTGCCACACATTTTAGATAGATTTTCACCATCAATAACTTGTTCCAAAATCTTAAATCGATTTTTGCATAAGCTGCTGGGCTCTTCTGGGTTAGAAAGAGGTCTTTTGCAACCTTTGTTAACACTAGTAAAATTATTATACTGATTAGAAATAGGAGGGCTTGGAACAAAGTCAACTAGTTGGTCTTTGTTGGCAAGTGGCAAGTCAAGCGCGCCACAACAACGATGATTACGTAGATGGTCTCAAAGCGCTTTTTCGACGAAATAGTGCTGCATAAACAAACCATTTATTTTTAATGTCTCTTCTTGTGAGAGTTAAAACAATTGTTCTTGACAGGACAAGCCATTAACTGATGTATCGAGTTCAGAAAACCTAAGTATTAACAAATTTAATTCTTTGCAGTCGACGTCAGCTTCATTAACCTGCGGAAAATGAAATAAAGTTTCGTCCAGGTCTGGAGAAAAGCTTTCTCCCAGGAATGAAGTCGGAAAATGCGATGCAGTGAGATTAGAAATAACACCAACTCGAGTATAAATCCTTGCAATTATACTAGATATACTAGTTAAAAGAAAATCGATGCAAGTCGACTCAGTCCTCCAGAGGGATTAATTACTCTGTCTCAGTCCTGAGTTGTTCGACTGCCCAAAACTGGGCAATCTGAAATTTTCAGAGCTATAAATCCAAGTCCTGTAAAGGACTGGATAGCATAAACCACAAGGCTATGGTGAAGATTGGTGCTCGTAAATAATTTCTATTACCAAACAGCAGAAAGATGACTAAAAACTAGCCTTCAACACTGGAATTGTGAAACAGCGACGTGCACAGGGTATGGCTCTCCCACACACGGACCAACGGCTTAACGTCCCATCCGACGGACGGCGGCTTTCCAAGCCCATCGGTGTTCCCTACTGACCGTGAGCAGGGCGAGGAATTTTGCGGAGATAAATCTCAACGCTGGCCCAGCTGAGACTCGAACTTGGGAACTACAGATTACGAGCCTGGCGCGCTACCGACTGAGCCACCCCCGTCCCATAAGAAGTTGTAATCACAATAGTGTGGGTATAGTTCAGTTGTTATTTTGTTAGAAATTATATCCTTAGTCGACTTTAAAGCATTTTATATTTTTATATGCTAAATTCATCAATCGGGACATGTAATCATCACCCTTTGCCCTTTATTACTGCTATCCATTAATTTACATTTGCCGCCATTTTTTTTCGTATCTGTACCTAGTTTTATCTTCTCTCCAATGATATTAATGCCCTGTAGAAAAATCTAATAGTGTGCTTTTCAATGATAAGTTTTATTTATAGTTATACCAATCCGTTTCATTTCTACATAAAAAGCACTAATTGGATTGAAAAATAGTTCACCACATATGATACCAGATATTCAGCAAACAAGCTGCATGTTGTGAAATCGGAGAAAGAAATAATGCATAAGCATTTCAATTTTATTGCGCCAAAAATATATAATTCTTAATCTAATCATATTAAAAGAAGATTTTTAATAAGAAAATCATACTTGTTGTCAAAAATTGATGATATTTAAAATGCTTTTCGTATGATTTCAGTTGCTTCATTAATTTTCATTTACAGTAATATTTCATTTTTTTAATCTGTAACAGTTGATTCCTGACACCTAGGAACAGTTGATTCCTGACACCTATCTATGTGTCATACTTGACTATTTGTCAGTTTCTGACAATGATACTTGACTATTTGTCAGTTTCTGACAATGTTTTTTAATTTTTTTCTGCTGCAAGTATGTTGTATTGGTTGTTTTAAATGGAAAGTAAGATCAGCACTTTGTTTCTATTATTTGTCTATCAATATTTGCCGTCAAAAATAATTTAATTTTTCAATATATCTTGTTTCATCTTCTCACATATCTATGCCTGTATAATAACTTTGTATAATAACTATGTATGCCTGTATAATAACCTGTATTATTACACATTTCTGTAAGAAATGGCTTCCCAATATCTGTTGCAATGTTTTCATTTACATCTAATCATCAATATCACTTCAATGTCTGTCGTCTGTCTCTCCCGTTTGGACAGAGAAAGTAATCATTAAATCAATGACATCATCCATTTTTCTCATTCCACCACATAGATTCACTGTGACGTCTTTGTGATCATAGATAGTTCAGAATACATCACTAGAATTGATCGTACAATATTCACTATCAACATTTCGAATCTATCGTTATAATTCGTCTTTTAAGAGTTATTAAAAGACTTAGGTTGAAAGATGTTAGGTGAAAACATTTAGTTTCCGCTGCCATGGAAACCAACATATCCTGATACCATGCCAGGTGATCTAACAGATATTGCAAACAAGCTCAATTCGAACTGACAAAGTGCTCTTCAAGATGGCTGCATACTGGCTGTAACATGTCAACCTACTAAGTGATATCTTCCAATGAGGCCCCTGATACGAAGAAAGACATCGAAATCGGATATTAAGTGCTCAACAGAAGTATTTTTTTTTTGGTGCATTTAGTGGAACAAACTGTTTTGTGCTGTGAAAAAAATAATGACAAAATTAGAAAGGAACTCCACGTATACGTTTGAAGAGAGCGCCGCTCTGAGGATTTCGACTGTGGGTCGGGTTGTTTTAAATCTAAAGAGGAATCTAGAGGACATAATGGGCTAATTGGTCAGGTCAAAAGAAATCCAAGGGCTTAGAGAAGGTTGGGGAAGGGAACCCACTGGACAGCTGTTAGGAGATAGATGGAAGCTTTCCTTTAAGGCAATTCAGCATGTTCTTTAAAGTGCGCAGGGTACGGCTATCCCGCCCAGGGGCCCACGGGCAGGATAGCCACGGGTAAACGTCCCATCCGATGGACGGCGGCCTTTCCAAGCAAATCGGTATTCCTTTTCTCACCGAAGGTAAAACAAGGATTAGCGGAGATAAATCTCAACGTAGAAACAGTTGGGACTCGAACTCTGATATCTGCAAATTACGAGTCTAGCATACTACCGAAATAACTATTTTTTTATTCTCCCTTACTTACTTTAAACGAATAGCAACATGTAACACATAAACCGAAAACAGTAACAGAAAAATTCGAAACATATCAATCAAACATTGCTAAATGCAATTTCCAATAATTTAATATTTAATATCAAGCTTCACATGAACGCACCAAGAACTCAGAAATGCACTCAAAATGTATGTCATGAAAAGAAACCCAAACACAATAGCAAAGTATACTGAAATAGACTACTTATAACTTCAAAGCAAATATCAGGAAATATAAATATAAACCAGAACGTTTAGGCTTAACCTGAAAGCACCAGAAACACAAAAATGCGTTAAAAATATATGTCATGGACGGAAGTCCAAACACAATAACAAAGTATACTGAAATAGACTCCTTATAATCTCAAGGCAAATGCCAGCAAATGTGAATTTAAACCAAAATACTTGGGCTTAAAATGAAAGCACCAAGAACTTAGAAATGGGTTCAAAATGTATGTCATGTTCACTAAATATTCTAAAGAAGTTATAATAATATATTTAATTAATGAAATCATATACTTTTAAACTAACTTTAGCTCAATAGTGAAACAAATCACTTAACTATTAGGAAAAAACATTTTTGTTTTTAACTTTCAATATGTTGTAGCTATTGAAAGAAATTTAATACTGTACAAATAGAAATACTTTCGACGTGGATGAAAAATAAAATACTGTTGATATAGGGAGAGAAAATAACGAAGAGGGGAAAAATATGCATCCATAGATAAGCTTACCGGACAAAAAATTAGTCACCCTTTCCTGAATGTCACCTAATAGCGCGTAACGCCTCCGTGCGACCGAAGAGGAGCCAAAATCCTGTCTGGCATGGATGCCACCAGTGTGCGGATGTAGTGCACATCAATATTCATCCACTCTTCCAGCAGCAAATGCCGCAATTCGGCCAGATTGGCAGGATGGCTGGGACAGCCTTCACTCGTTGCCCAAAATAGTCCCACAAGTTTTCTATGGGATTCAAATCCGGGATTTGGCGGGCCAGTCGAGATGTTCGAAGGTTTCAGAATGCTCGCTGTGACAATCCGACACACGTCGAGCCCTGTGCACGCGACAATTGTCGTCTTGGAAGACTGGGGTATCCATCTGGTGTTCACTGTGGAGATGCTGCACAAAAGGCAACATGTGGTCGTCCAGTAGCTCCATATAGCCCTTTTGGTTCAAGTGTGACGTCATCGCAACCAAAGGACCCATTTCCTCGTACCTGAAACACCCCCAGAACATCACAGAGCCTCCTTCAGTTTGAACAGAACCTTGCACACAGTCAGCATGGAAGGCTTCATGCAGCTTACGATGTACCCATCGTCTCGCATCATTCGAATGCAAGCAAAAACGTGACTCATCCGACCAGATCACACGCTTCCAAGAGTCGACACTCCAGTCTTTGTGGCGCCGCGCCCACTGTAGCCATGCACCCTTGTGCAGAGCTATTAACTTGGGTCTCTTCAGCAGTACTCTGCTCCAGATATCCATGGCATTCGGTTCCATTCAGAGTGTTCATTCGGAAACAGTTTGTTGGACTGCATTGACTGACTGAAGCAATTCCTGCATCTTTGCAAAGCGGTTTGCCCTAATAGTGCGTGACACACTGCAGTGATCCCTATTGGTGAGCACAGTCTTTCTGTCTTTGTTCTGGCAACGATTAGCGGTGGACTGCGATGTACGCCACTGCTGGAAGATCCTTTGAACATTACGTTTCGACACACCTGCAAAGGCAGCAACTTTTTGTACACTATGCCCTTTGGCTCGGCCAAACGCAATAACACCTTTTTGTCACTTACTCACTCACATCTTTGGCACGACCTTTGTTTCACGGAGCGACTAAAACACACGTGGCACGCAGCCAATTCTTGTCATTTTATGAAACCTGTAGCGCACGGCACAGCTGTTTATAGGACGCATTTATTACTGGTGCGCTCTCTGTTGCTGTCGAACGGACGTAACCCTCTTACGGAAGGAGATGACTAATTTTTTGTCTGGTGAGCGTATAACACATGTGCAGACGTAATAAAATCTTTCATATAGAAAAATCAATGTAGATTTAAAAAGAAAAAAAAAACTCTATAGCCATGGATAGAATTTAAATACTTTACATATAGAAAGAAAGTAAATGATGCAGATAAAGGCAGAAAAAAAACACTCTAGATACAGTTAAAAAAGAAAATACCATAGAAAATAGATTAGACCGAGGAAAAAAAACAAGACAAACATATATGCAGAAAATACTGAAGAAGTAAAAAAGAAAATGCTATAGACCTACAGAACGATAGAAAAAAAAGCATATAAGTAGTTAATAAAGAGAAGGATAGATAGACAGATATGAATAGATAGATGGGCAGAAAAGAGACTGAGAAGAGGCACAGACAAAAAGTTAGAAATACCAGAGCAAAATAGTCAGATAGGCAGGAATTGATAAACAACAAGAATTCTGAAGTTACCATTTTTATCGGCACATCATTTGACCATAAATGTGCACTCAACAACCTAACATCTCTTCGTGTTTCAGGCAAGAAAAATAATCACGAAATATATATGTATATAAAAACACATACACCGCTTTTAGAAAATTAAACCTGAATAGTCGTCTTGATATCTCTTGTCAGAAGGAAAAAAATCTGGGCCCTTAAGTACAGTTGATGACATCGTCTCATTTTAAGCGAAGAAACAAGCTTAGAGCTTCTCCGTTTTCCCTTTGGAAACGGTAACGAACTGCGTCGCGACGCAAGGAGAGATGGAACAAAAAGAAGAAGGGGAGCACTTCTTTTTTTTTTTCCCGTCGGTGGAAATTGTCATCAGCCTACCCTATTCACGGATACACAAGACAAAGATAGAAACAGCAGCCTCCTCCGTTCCTATGGTTGTATAATGTTATTTAGTTGGGTTGCCTCCCCTAATCCAATAGATCCATCGGAGAAAGTTCTGCCTCTTCTCTCTCTTTTCTACTAGCTGCCTCTTCTCTCTCTCTTTTTCCTTTATTTCTTTTTATCTGATATCGTGTTAAGAATTCCGTGTCTTTCTCTTCTGCACCAGAGAGAGAAAGGGAGAGGGAAAACTGGGACATTCTGCCCTTCTTTACCCGATTCCCGTTTACCCCGATTTAAAGATCCAGAATTTATTGTCGGTCCTTATCTGCATTTGAATGGCTTATTCTTTTACTGTTCAACTTGTTAGAGAAGAGTCATCTTCTCGCCCACCACCTGGAGCCTCTTGCCTAGACATCCAGACTGTTTGGGCAACCCATTTTGAATATATGCAAACAACTATATTTTTCATAGTTCCTTTTGAGATTATATTTGAAAATGATATTTTGCATTCCATTTGGTTGTTCATTAAAATGCAACTCCCTGTTTTGCAAAATATGTAAAAATATGAGGGAAACACTAAACGCAATGCCTTTGATCCTTTTCTCACCGAAGTTAAACAAGGATTAGCGGAGATAAATCTCAACGTAGAAACAATCCCCACCCCCGCCTCTGAGCATACAGGAACTGAGGATACTGATACTGAAGGAGAGAAGAAGCGTTGCGTAGCAACGCATAGCTGCACGAAAGAAGATTGCTTAAATCGCCCGCTTGAAAAGATGGGATTTGCTCCATAGTTTCATTTAAACGCTTCTGGATAGAATTTATATTAATTTATTTAGAATCATCTTGAAAATCAGATCTTTTTTTTATTGTTGTTTTTGTTGGGAGGGGGCAATTCTGTCTCGACATCTGCATCTATTTTTTCACATGGGGTTAATGGGGGAGCTAAATACTTTGTTATTTGTTTCCATAAAGAGGCAAATGTTAATTTAAGTATTCTACAGAGGATGCAAAATAACTACACAGGTTGCCCCAAAAGTAATTCAGATTTTTAAAAAAATTAATGGCTTATATTTTAAATTTTTTCCACCGATGAACTTTGAGATATTCAAAGTCTTCCTTTAGTTTTTTCACATAATCATCATCTTTTTAAATGCATTTTGTCGAGACATCAATGACCTCATGGTAGAAGTGATCTGGCCTTTTCCGCAACTATTCTTTCGAGCTTTCTTCACGTACGTCGGCAGGAGGCAAAAGGGCAGTTGAAAAATGTCCAGCAAAAGGGCTCCTTGGAATTATTGATCGAAAAGTCATTTTTTCTTGAATAATATCAGATATACTGGAAATGAATGTCCTTTTATTTACTTTTTTAACGAAATGTAATCTTAATTTTTTTTATATGAGCCCAATAGTTTCGGTTGGTAGGCTCAGGGATCAGTCGGTAACTGGTTCAGTCGATAGTCTGTCCAAGCTCGCAACTGCAATTCCCAGGTTCGAGTTCCAATGGCGACTACATTGAGTTTTCTGTGCGTTAACCCACAGCCTTCCCTCGTTGAGAAAGGGGACACCGATGAGCTTGGAAAGGACGCCGTCCGTCGGATGGGATAAACCGTGGCTTCATATGCGGGAGAGCCATACTCTGTAAACATTAAAGAACAAACAGTCTAGTCTGGATGTCTTTGACGGGAGGCTGCCATCTGTCTTCCAACAGCTGTTCTAATGGGTCCCCTCTCTCAACCTTCTCTGAGCATTGGGGTCCTTGTGACTTGGCCATTTAGTCCATTCTGTGCAAAAAAAGTGCCGCTTAGAGGTAAAACAACATAAATATATAGTTTGACAACGGGTTTGATATGGACAAAGCCTTTCCTTATACGCTTTTACATCAACAGACGCGTTCACTAAAAGCATTTTTAAGCATCTGTGAATATTGGCCCAACACTTTACTTAGAAAGACATTCAATAAGTCTCCAGCTATGGAGGACGTTTGCTCAACATCCAAATCGTTGGCACGAAGTACAAATGTAACATTCCTTTCAATATCAGGTGAATCTTTAGATTTCTAAACCAGAAGAAAAAGAAATCAAAGGCATTGCGTTAAGTGTTTCCCTCATATTTTTACATATTTTGCAAAACAGAGAGTTGCATTTTTATGAACAACCAAATGGAATGCAAAAATATCATTTTCAAATATAATCTCAAAAGGAACTATGATAAATATAGTTGTTTGCATTATTCAAAATGGGTTGCTACGTCTTCTCTTTTTACATATTTACAAAAAGAAATATTACAAAATTGCTTTTGCATACTTCTAAAAGGTTCGATACGAAAAAATTATTTTATATATTTCCAAAGCGGTGAATATTACTTGATCTGTTTCTATAGGCAGGCCTATGAATATATGAATCCATATCAAACCTGTTGTCAAATTATATATTTATAGTCGTCATGTATTGTGCTTAAATATAAATATGATGAATTCTGTGTTACTACGGTTTTTGTATTAACCCTTTCAAGTCTACGGATGTAAACGATGATTGCAAGGATTTAACTACCACCTGTAACCGCTTCGGATTTGCAAATGTTAAAAAAAAAGAATATCTTATTCAAACGATTTTGCTTCCAAATGATATGCCCTGTAGGGATCGTTTGTATGATCCAGATCGAATCTAGAGAAAAATAAATGGGGGAGTGCCCTCAAACGAAGCAATCGAGCCGGGAAAAGATGTCTTTCCTTTGCAGTGTAACATTTTCCGCTTCGCTTTAGGGACGGGGGTGGCTCAATCGGTAGCGCACCAGATGTGTATCTGCAATTCCCAGATTCGAGTCAAAGCTGGGTCAGCGTTGAGATTTATCTCCGCAAATTTCCCCGCCCTCCCCACGGTCAATAGGGGACACCGATGGACTTGGAAAGGCCGCCGTCCATCGGATGGGATGTTAAGCCGTGGTCCCGTGTGTGTGTGGGAGCCATACCCTGTGCATGTTAAAGAAACGCTGGCCTTGAAAGGAGGCTGCCATCTGTCTCTCAACAGCTGTTCCAGTGGGTAACCAACCTTCTCTAAGCCTTCGAGGTCCATGTGACCTGGCCATTTAGCTCATGGTGTGCAAACCATGAGCTCAGAGGTAAAACAACCCAACCCGCTTCGCTTTAGAGTTTTGTTTTAAAAATGTCATGAAAAATCCGTTAAATATGCACAAGTTTAATAATTTTTGTTCCCCTCATTATCCTTACTAGCATTCTCAAAGGGGGGCATTGCACCCCTTTCTCAAAGGAGTGCAATGCCCCCTTTGAGAATGCTAGTAAGGATAATGAGGGGAACAAAAATTATTAAACTTGTGCATATTTAACGGACTTTTCATGACATTTTTAAAACAAAACTCTAAAGCGAAGCGGGTTGGGTTGTTTTACCTCTGAGTGGCACTTTTTTGCACACCATGAGCTATTAAAAACTGCGAAAAGGTAGCCTGGTCGGACGAATCTAGGTTCTTTTTGAATCACGCTGATGGAAGAACCAGAGTTTGGGGCAAACAATATGAGGTGATGGAGCCATCTTGTCTGGTGTCAACAGTAAGCCCTGTATGGAATGTTCTGGTACATATTAGGCCCCCTGTTATCCATCGAAGTTATCTGAACGTCACTGCATATTTGAACATGGTTGCTGACCAACTTCATCCTTTCATAGTTAAAGTTTATCTTCACTCGGATAGACACGTTCAGCATGATAATGCACCTGCTCACAATACAAGTATCGTTGCAAAATTGTTTGGTTCCAGGAACATGTCGACGATATTTCCTTGCTTCCTTAGCTTACAGTCTCCAGATATAAACCCTATCGAGCACCGTTGGGATGAGGTGGTAAGGGCTGTTCGCAGCGAGACTATGTAGCCGTCCAATCTGCAGCAACTGTGCGACAAAAGCATTTCCGCATGGTACAACATTCCTACACAATGCATCCAGCATCTTGTAAGTTCCATGCCTCGACGAATTCGGACTGTTCTGAAGGCCAAAGGAGGCGCAATACGATATTAGGTAGATGTACCTAATGAACTGGCGTCTCAGTATATATCAGCTATTAGAAATGAGATTATGATTTGAACTCTCAATTTCCATTGAATTCTAGTTTTCGCCTAAAGTTATCACTGCAGGTATCAACTGGAAATCGAATTTCTATCGTTTATAATTATGACAAGTATTTCTAGCAAAGGCTTTGAATGG
Organism: Ryuthela nishihirai; assembly: GCA_038380435.1. Taxonomy (NCBI): domain Eukaryota; kingdom Metazoa; phylum Arthropoda; class Arachnida; order Araneae; family Heptathelidae; genus Ryuthela; species Ryuthela nishihirai. The sequence goes on along the minus strand of JAWZYU010000001.1, from coordinate 13,518,024 downwards.
ATTGTTTGCGATTTTAAATTTACTTGGCATTCAGGGCAAGATTAAGAAAAGGTAGGTTCGAGTTTTTGGTATTAAGAACAGCTGATTTCTCTTCTAGACTGGAATTAAGTAACAGAATAAGTGCTCATGGACGTCGGCAGTAATTTTTTGAAAGTGGGTTTTTAACGTAAGTGTCTTTTTTGCAAAAGAAGGCTAAATGATCAGATCACAAAACCTTCAAGGGCTCAGAATGTTGGGGGAATACGATCCCTGGACAGCTGTTAGCCTCCTGTTAAGGCCATTCAGCGTGTTCTTTTAACGTTCAGATTACTGCTGCTCTCACGAGCTCCATCCAATAGGGCGTGGCCTTTCCAAATCCCACCAGTTACCCAGGTATGAGTTAAGCAGAGATAAATCAACGCTGCCAGATATGGGACTCGAACCTGGAAACTACAGATTATGAGCCTGGTGCGCTACCGATTGAGCCCCCTTCGTGTGTGTGGGGGGGAGGTCAGTAAAAGTTAGAAATGTTGAATATATTTATAGAAAAAAAATGGTTCTATTGAATTATTGCGGGGGGGGGGTATTTTTCGTAACTTTTTTTAGGAAAAAATATTACTCTGATAACTTCAAAATTTTAAGGAAAATCTATTTCAATATCTGATTTCCTATTTTTTTTCCACTTTTGTACTATTTTCGGATTTCAGATTTTTTTACTGTATTAGTCAAAACAATTCATAAAAAGTTATCTAATGCATAAAGACGATCGTGAATGATTGATTGACCGTGCGACAGGAGATTCATGTCCAAACATCTGGGAAAAATCGGAAATAAAAGTAACCAATAGGAAATTTAACTAACCAGTTATCCTTAAAGGGCAAATAGAAATTAGAGGTCAACCTTAATCTATGCATTCTAAAAACGTGAAAATTGGTGTCTGGGGTTTTTTCGGGCTGTAGATCTTGGAAAAGTTATGAAGTTGCAAATTCAGAGGATCCTTGGAGGTCAAATTTTATCGAAGTTTAGCTTCCTAGTGCCAGTAGATAGCTAGAGGGTATTTCGGGTCTTAGACCTCAGAAACGTGAAAATTTGGATCCGATGGACCATTCGAGGTCAAAGATAAAATTTGACCTCAGAAATAATACATTGGTGCTAGAGAGCTAAATTTCGTTCATAGAGGAATTTCAGATTACAGATTTCAGAAATGTTAAGAAATTTGAGATCCGGTGTTGGGAGATTATGATCAAAGTGGCAGTCCAGAACAGAAGTCGCCAATCTGTGGTCCGTGAACCACTGATGGTCCACGGGAAATTTTTGGTGGTCCGTGGAGAAATTTGGACACCGACACAGGATGGCTGACAATTTTCGTCTAGGGGCATTTGCAACAATCTATTTGTGTGAAAAGATATTCTCATCTGTTACGGCAATTAAAAACAAGTACCGCTGTCGACTTGAAATAGAAACGGTTCTCCGTGTTGCAGTGATTCAAAATTGTGAGTTTAGTGGTCCATGAGGTCCAAAAGATTGGCGACCGCTGGTCTAGAAATCAAGAGGAGTGTTTTTTAGTACCTTGGTCTAGAGTGGCCAGACGCAGCAGATTTAGCTCAGGATATATAAATGTTGGGAGAACTAAATTGCCCAATCTGGTTGGAACTCCATAGGCAATGACTACTTGAGGATTATCATGTTGATATATTTTAACGACTAGGAGGAAAGGTTAGCGATAGAGGATCACGCTAATTATAACTACAATGATTTTAACTATGATGGAACAGAAGCTCTGAAAATTTGCAACTAGGGGTAATCTGGGTCTGGGGAAAAATCTGAAATTTCACATCTGAAGTATCCATTAAGGACAAATAGATATCTTGTAGAGGTCAAACTTTGATTTACAAATGCTAGAAACGTGAAAATACCTTGGAGTGTTTCGTATTGTAAATCTCAAAACCTTTATGAATTTTTGCAGCCGGTGGATCCTTAGAGGTTAAAGATCAAATTTTGATCTACTAGTGCTAGAGAGCTAAAAATTGTTGTCTAGGAGTATAAAACTTTGCGAAATTCTGGATCTGATCATCCCTTAAAGGTCAGAGGTCAATTTTTTTATGTGGGCTAATAATTCAAAAATTGGTGCCTCCTGATATTTCCGATCATAATCCCGGAAATTTAGAATAACGTTAATTTCATATAACAAAGGACATACACTTTCATATAAAAGCTTCTTTTCATATTTTTTTAAAAATATTTATAGAAGAATTTTTTAAAATATTTATTATATAAATTTTTCATATAAAAGCTTCTCTTCTTTTTCATTTTTCTTCTTTCATATAAAAGCTAATATTCTTCTAGGTATGTGAAACAAGCTATCATATCCGGAAAATACGAGTTGCTAGTTTTCAAAGAGAAGGAATATTTTTTTTTTTCGTTTTACCCATTCAGCACCCTCTAACAGTGAAAATTCGAACTAATGGATGATTGGGAAAATAACTTAATATTTTATTAGTACCACAGAAATATTTTTCATTTATCTCTTAAAACAGAAAAGTTACATTTTACTACCACCCCTTGGGTATAAGATGACAAATCATTACTGGTAGTGTGAACCATTTGTTCATTATACTATCACCAAAATTTTAAATTTCTAGCATAAATAGGTCGTTCGCAATAACCGTTTAAATATTTAACATTTTCCAAATTTTTTTCGCCGCTAGAGGTAGCTTTGAATTTTAATTTTCCGCCTTTAGCATTCTCTAAACAGTGGAAATTGCAACTAATAGGTGATTGGAAAAGTTTAAATAGCAAGATTTTATTACTACCTATAAGATGCAAAAAGAATTTTTCCTTTAACTCCTAAAAAGGTTTCATTTTCTCACCCCCACCCCCACCCCGTGAGTAAAATAGCAAAGCATTGTCTCCAATGCACACCTCCTGACTATAACACTATTTCCAAAATTTCAGATTTTCAATGCAAGTAGATAGTTTGCAAGATTAGTTAAAATTTTATAAATTTCTATTTTTTCCACCGCCAGAGGGAGTTATAAAGCTATTGGTTCATTAACCAATTATCCAAACACGAAAATTAATCCAAACACGAAAAAAAAATTCTTTTTCTAAAAGCAAAAAAGTTAAAAAGTTAAAATGTTTACAGACGAACAGACTGGTAGAAAGACAGACAGGCAGAGAAACAAATATTGACATAGCATACGACAGAATGAAAACATGATTTATTTTTACCAAGAGCTAAAAAGAAATTGTTGGTCTTCAGTTATCTCGTTTCACTGTTGCAGCCCATTGGTATTTTCTGAAGTGGTTTCATGGGAAAATCTTCATTTACTTCTATGAGTGGAATTATTACACTCAAATATAGCGCAGTGAGGCATTTCTAAAATATGGAAGCTTTTATAGGCTGAAAAACTGTTACAAATATGATAAACCGTAGTAACTCAAAGCTTTAGGTACATATACTAATACATAGGCTTTCGTCCCAGAGTACGACAAAACATGGCGCCTATAAATGTGACTCAATCAGCGAATCACCGAAGATGGCCAACCTCTAACTATGCAGAACCTCTAGTTCCACCCTGCAGACTTCCATGTAAGTACTAAGAGGTGAAAACTTAAAACTCCCATAATAAAAGTTTCATTTTATCTTTAAATTTTCCTTTTTCTAGATCCAGTCCCAGCTAAATTGTATCATAAATCAACAATTATTTAAAAGTATTTCACAACTTGAAATACTTTTAACACTGGTATTTGAATGTTTTTTTCATATGGCAGAAATTTCAAGTTTCGATTTATAATTTAAATAAATATATAAACTTACCCTTTATAAAACTAATGTTTCAGTTATAACTTAAACAGTGGAGTATCAAGGGGGGGGGGGGTTCCAACTCAAAAGTTAACTTTACCAAACCCATTGAAAGCTTGAAAACCATATATTTACTAAGGCAGTCACCTATAATTATAGACTCAATCATGACAAAACTCAGTATCACCATATTAACCTCCCTTTTTTTAAGCATTTTCTGGGAATGACACTGAGCTTAATTTTCTCTTATGAAAATAAAAAAACAACAACTAATATTTAGAAATTATTCAACTTAAAGTATCCGTTTCCTAGTTTAGCTGCTAAAATTAGGAACCATTTGAATGAACAAGTTTACCCTCTCAGAGACAGCAGACTGAACCATTGCAATTGAACTATAATTAGCTTATTAGCAGTAATTGGACTTAAATTATTTCAGTTTTTGTCTTCCTCCTAAATAGGGATATTCATACAACACATCATAAGGCTGATTTGGCCACTGAAGTTTTCAGTCATTCAGGAAATTCTTATTCGTAGAACGTCGCAAGGCGACAGATTAATCATGGATGGCTGATATTGACTCGAAGCCCTCGAATAATACACAGGGACAATATGATTGATATTTTTACGTGAGAAGTCTGTCCCTGACTTTTATTTAAGCAGAATGCACAGCTCCACACTAGTTGCATAGGAGGAAAGAAAATCCCCTTTGACAGGGTCTGATGAATCTCCAGATAGCAAATGGAAGGGGATATCTTCCCCACAGTTTCTCTTTAACAACAGGGATCTCACATCCTCGTTCATCAGGAAGAACTTCGCCACATTTTACACGTCGCAACTTTACAGTCACATTTGAAGCATGTCAAGGAACTGTACAGGTGTTCATTCAATGAAAGTCAGGCAATTGGACGACACTGAACCCTTTATTAGGGAGATCTTCAGAAGCTACGTTTAAAGCTAGTTGCTCCAACATTTGACTTTCGATTTAGATCTTGTATTTTTCAGCTTGATCAGCAACTGAAACAAAACGGATATGTAAACTCCAAAGGTCATGTAAAATGCATATTTAAACAACGAATTTTACAAAAGGTTGCTTTTAACAGTTTCTAAACCGTCGTCGCAGGTTACACACTAGCAACTTTCCATTTGAAATTAGACGGGGCTCTTGAGGTGCAAAAACGAAAATGTTAAATTAACTCTGGTTCTTTCATTCTTCGATACTTTAACGTGGGTGACTAGGGATAACCAGTAAAATTCGAGACAAACAAGTATTTAAATAATTATGAGAAGTCTAAATCGGAGACTTTTCAATGTTCAACAGTAAATGGAAGTTGTTTTCATTAGGCAGGTCCCGTTGGAAAACGGCCAAGATTTCTAATTTTGTAACAACATAATGATGCGTTATATAATCTTTTTTCATAAGCATCACCATCCGTTGGCAGAGGACCGTGAACAGCCTACTGACAATTTCTTAATCAAAGAATTCTATTAAAATTGTTTATTCAAGTTACTTCCATAAAAAACAGCACTAAATACATAATTTGAACTAATGAAAAAAATGGTTGAATTATACCATTAGAAAGAATATTCAACTTTCAAAGAACGTTCTTTCGATACTTAAAATATTGTATTACTAGCAATGAAGACATTGCAAAACGAGAACATGTCGAATAAAATATATGATCATAAAACCAGCCAAAATAATTGCACCTAAGGTAATTTTTTCTAACTGCGTATATTGCAATATAACGAATGCCGGTAAATGCCAAACGAAACTACACCAAATTCTGTTTTTACACGTTAGATAGGTTTTCGAAAAAAACCGTGCAAAACAAACCACGTAAAAAATACAGTGCATATGAAAAAATAGAAGATTGATTCCAGACGTGAAAACCCAGTACAAGTAATAAGTTATTTTCAAACAAATCATATCAGAATCTTTAATTTTATCTTTATTTGATTTTTATTCATTTAAACACATTCATCCTTCATAAAGAAAATAATATGTCACTAATTTAAGAATGCAAAAGTGCAAAAAAATGACTTACATATGCTTATTATCTAGATTTTATTCGTTGTCACTTTCTAACAATAGACGCATTCGTTTGCGTAAGACTGGAATTAAATCACTTTCAACGCTTGAAACATTTTGGCCGTCGTGTTCATACTCCAATTGTGAAATGCTCTCTGTGGCATGGGGAACCAAATTATCACTTGTTTCCAGTGATTCTGAAGTTTAATTAGCTTTGAAAACGAACTCTGTAATCAATCGTTGAGAACCTGCTTTGACTAGATCTTTGTATAATTCTTGATAACGCGCCATACATGGCTTCACTTCGCATTTAAACTGCTCAGCTCGTTCGACAATGGGATCATGTGTAAGAAAATGACTTTCCAATTTACTAGCCATTTGAAGCCCTTCATTAATTAAACCTGCAGTGAGTGGTACCTCTTCATCACCATCACTTTTTTCTTTTTCATCAGGAGTCTCAAGGACAACTTCTATTAATTCATCTTCGCTAAGATTTTGTCAACCAGCAATTCATCAATATCTGCAAACGATAAATCATCGAATCCTTCTCCACCAACTGCATGTGCTAAAGTGATGATATTAGGATATTCAGTTGTATTTGGGGGAACAGGATTTTTGTTTTTTACACATTCTGGCCAAATAGCTTTCCAGCATGTGCTTAAAGTTGATGTTTTAATTCTGACATCGTCAGTCCAGCATGTCTGATACAATCTAAAATAGAAAATTTCTTCCACACATCAATAACTGTTAGTGTTTTATCCTTATCTAGTTTATCCAAAATGTATTGGAATGTTCGTCTTACGTAATAAGTTTTAAATGTGGAAATTATACCCTGGTCTAGTGGTTGTATTAAGGATGTCGTATTAGGCGGCAGAAAACAAAATTGCACATTTGGGTGTTCCAAAACAGGATGGCCAGGCGCATTGTCTGTAGTCAATAGAACTTTCTATTCGAGATTTTTTTCCTTCAAATAGCGTTTAACTTCTGGAACAAAACATTTATGGAACCATTCATTAAAAATTTCTTTTGTAGCCCAGATTTTTTTGTTTGCCATCCAATACACTGGCAATTTATTCAAATCTGCAGTTTCATTGACCGTGGTCTTAGGGATCGTTTGATGAGCAGCGGTTTTAACATACGATTTCCTGAAGCGTTGGTACAAAATGGAAATGTCACACGATACTTTGCTGCTTTAAAGCCACCAACAGTTTTTGTGATTTTGCTACGTAGGTTCGACTCGGCATTTTTTTCCAAAAAAAAAAAAAGACCGGTTCCATCTGCATTCCAAACTTGATCAGGAGTGTATCCACCATCTTCAATGAGTTGGGTGAATTTTGGACAAAATTCTTTAGCAGCCGGCTCATCTGCAGATGCAACTTCACCTTTACATTATAAAACGAGTGTTTTTGAAGAAATCCTGCAAGCAACCCTGTACTTGTAGAAAATTCATAATTTTTGTTTAACTGAGCTGATGTGGTTGGTTCCATTTCTTGTATTGCATATATATTCGTAATGTCATCTGTTTGATGGTATTTCCGTCTGGAGCTGTTCTTTTTTGCGTGTTATCTTCTATCCAGACTACTAGTGCCTTTTCCATCTTCACTTTTACAATATCTCTTGTGTACGATGATGACTTAGCGCTCAATTTTGTTCCAGAAAGCACAAATTTTCTAATAGCATCTTCATTTTTCTTGATGCTTACGTTTTTACTTGATGGTTCTTCGTTCAAACCAAAATATTTACCTATGGAATCTAAAATTTGGATCTTAGCATCCAAAGAGATAGCTTTCCTTTTTTGCTTTTGTATAGTTGAATTATCCGACATCGTGGTAAGGCTTACGAAAAATATTTGAATTGTAGTTAATAAATAAGATGATGAAAAATTATAAATTACCTCGGCAAAGTTTAATAAATTTATATTACGCACACAAAACTTCAAAAAACAAAAACATTTTTCAATTTCTTCTATTAAACATCTAAACACTTCTAACTTTAAACACGAAATGAGAGACCAAGACTAATGTTACGTATGGCAGATAAAAAAATTGAGGGGAATTCCCGGAACTCAATGTTGCCACTTTATTCCGAATGAAGTAGGTTTTGCACAATTTTTCCATAAAATAGAGGAAATTTGTTGTGTAGTTATGTTAGTGTAGTTTTTATTTGGGGGATTTTAATGCACAAAATATGTATCTATATTACATTTTAAAGCTAAAATACTTCGAAAAATGTGACCATAAAAGCGGCATCTTTGTTATAAATCTAAATTCTAGGAATTTGTTCTTGAACAGGAATATTTTTCACAATTAAATTCAAATCAAGATTTTTAAAAAGGCGCCGTTTGAACCGTGTTAGATCAAAATAAATCGAGTATAAAAGGAATTGGAATTTTTTCCTAAACCGTGTTAAATCAAAATCGTGTAAAAAAAATCCGTGTAAAAACAGAATTGGGTGTATTTGTTTCAACAGCGTGGTATCGGTAACGAATGTTCGTTTGGCATTTAAAAAAAATTAATGAATAATCTTTTCGAGGGCAGCTATTTTAAAAAACACATAATGCTAAACAACGAACTGCCATCCCAGAATTAAAAAATGTTGAAAAACGCTACAATTTTATCGGAATCAACAATATTAATCTGAGCATACGAATAAGCATTGGCGACCCTTCCGCACTTTCAGAAAACACCAGATCGAAACAGTCTCATCACAAATAAGTCTAAAAATTTAGGAAGTTCACCGCCGATCCACTGTATAAAAATGTTCCTAGAACTAAATCCCATCAGGGACAACAAACGTAATTTTTTTTTTAAATAATTCGCATAGCACAAAAAGCGCTCCAGAACTAAATAAACTTATCAGAACCTTAAAAAATATCAATATCGTAAATAACGCACCGCCGATCAGCATTGGTAAAAAAAAAGCCAAAAACAATCTCGTGGGGGAGAAATTCCAACACTGCACGGGCAAAAACAAAACCCTCACACCCAAGGGGAAAAAATGGTAATATCAAAGTAACCACCAAAGTCCGATTAAAGAACGCCAAAGTACAGACGTGAAAATTATAAATCCTATCATCTCACATTTCCCGCTTAACATGTAAACAATAAATGTATTTAACTAAGAAAATAGTCTAATTTTTGGCGGGGAGGGTTCAGTCGTAAGTGCGACAGGCTCGTAATGTTCAGTTCTCAAGTTAAGAGTCCCGCCTAGGGATTTGAGATTTATCTCCGAAAAATTCCCCACTCTAGGTCAGTCGAGGGCTTCGATCTAGAGAAAAAATCAAATGCGTTCGATACTCGTAAAGCAGTCTTCTCCACGGGTTAAAGAAGCATCAGTGTTTAACGAGATTGAACTATCGGAAACAATATTTGCCGAAGAATTAAAAGTCCTAATCTTTTAATACTCTTTAGTGAGGCTGAATCCTTTTGAACGATGTTTTTATTCCATACTATAGGCTAAATGGCAAGGTAACAAGGACACTAAGGGCTCATATCTCCGCAAAACCCCGCCTTGCCCATGGCCAGCAGGGGACACCGATGGGCTTGGAAATGACGCCATCCGTCGGATGAGAGTTAAGCAGTGGCTCCCTGTGTGGTAGAGCCATACCTTGTGCATGCTAAAGAACATGCTGGATGGCCTTGACGGGAGACTTCCACCTGTCTCCTAACAGCTGTGAAGAGAGTCCCCTTTCCTCCAACTTTCTCCGAGCTTTCGTGGTCTTGTGGCCTGGCCATTTAGCATATTGTGTGCAAAGAAGTGCCGCTCAGAAGTAAAACAACCCAACTAAGGGCTCAGAGTTGTTGGGGAGACTAATGGAAGCTTCCCATCAAGACCATCTATCACGTTCTTTGAAGTGTCAATCAGCATTTTCTGTTACATAGAAATATGTCTGCCAGATGGTTTAGTGAAAAGCTCTGACGCCACGTCAAGGCACCATCCATGTCAGAGTGTTTTGCTCTAACCTGGAGAAACCCCTCCACACATAGGCAGTTAGTGTGGAAGGAAAAAGAGGGATCAGAGAAATTTTTCTTCTTCAACACTTAAGGAGAATGCAGATCCAGCTAATTCGCATACCAAGAATCCTTTTCGGATTTTCCTTCAGAGATTTCTTAGAGCAGTGAAAATGTCACTTTACTAGATAATTTATTTTGTACGATCGGGCATCCTTTCTACACAATATGTGGCTCTTAAAAGAGCCTTTTGTTTTGGGGGTATTGATTTATAGTTTACTTCTTCCCAGTTTTCTTTGGGCCTTCTTCTCATCTAAACTGCGACCCAATTCACTTTCTTCATTTTCTCACCACTGCTTTCTGCCTCATTTACATTTCCTTTGACACGGTCCCTTTGCTCTCTTCTTATTTTCTTTAAATTCTTCTCACATTCTTTATCTTTAATTTCTTTTTGCTTCACACATTTCTTCCCACAGACACCCCACTTTTCACACACCTCACTTTTGGGACTTTCAGCTAACTTTCTTTTGATTTTTTTCTTTACCCCGAAATTCTTCTTGCTCTCATTACTCACACCATCAGAAACGGAATCTAGCTGCTTATAACCTATCATTACTCTTTTAGGAAGCATTTCATCAGGAGGCAGTTCATTCACTTTGCCAATCTTAAAATCTTGCCTTTTATTAGTAGACGTACAGCAGCAACTCATGCAGAATATTCTCCTGAAAAATCGTGCGACGCATTTGCGTAATTGTATCATCCTTCTACCATCATTAGTTGGTGAAGCTTTATCACATTCTTTCATTTCAACATCTGGATTTTTATTGGACGAAACAGTTTTTGGCTTTTTCGAACCTTCATGCTTATTAGCATGAGCGCCTCTTCGTATCACACGAAAACAGGGGTCCATCACTTTTGCACCATCACACTCAACCTTATTATCTTCACCTTTCAAGAAGAAATCACGAAGCAGCGCTGCTTTCGCCCTTACTCTTTTCTGCGGCTCTTCACAAATAAAGAGATCTAAAAAGGTGATTAGTTGATTAGCAGCTTCAATTTTAATGGGTGAAGCAGGATTAGCCTTTAACAGAAGCGAACGCATGAACCGAGGATCTTTCATGCTCGTGAGCATCGGTTTAACATGATTGTCGAAAGTGGGACAAGGTGCACAAAGTTTAATGCATTTTGAAAACGCTTGTTTTGTCATTATCTGAAGAATTACGATTCCTGCCACCCAGAGCTCAGCATCTATGGCATCAAATGGGCCATGCATTCTAGCAGATACAATTTCCGGTGGTAAATACAGAAAAGGCGCAGCTATCTTGCTAAAGTCTGTTTCTCTTGCTTTATTTAGGAATGAGAAATCAGTTATGACAGCTTTATTCATTTCTCTATTAACGAGTATATTCTCTTCTTTCAAATCATTGTGTGTTAATCCTTGACTATGTAAATAATCCAATCCTTTGAGGAAATCAAAAACAAATCCCTTTTTTCTTGTCATACAATCTGGAGCAGTAAAAAATTCAGGTGCATGTATTAAATTAAAAAGATCCGTACCCATTAAAGGCATAAAGAATGCTTTCGCTCTTCCAATTAGTGTTATCATTCCATATAAGCACACAATGTTCTCGTGGCATAAATGTGGCCATAACATGACTTCACCATTAGAAGCTTCTGCCGCTATCTTAGTTGCTACCTTACAAGCTTTTGCTTTGTCATACAACGCTATGACTTTGCCGTAACCTCCTTCACCAATATCATGAAGGAATTCATTTTCATCTTTACGCTTAAGTAAATCTACCGACGCTTCAATAACGTGACCATTACGATACATGTTTATTTTCATTAATTCAACTCATAAGAACTTACCTCTCTTCATAATTCGTAATGCGAATCACACAGTTCTCTTCATACGATGTTAAAACATCAACTCCTTTTTTCCCCATTCGCTTTCATTTTTGAGTTGCGATCATTGTTACGTATCGATGCAAACAATTATTTTTTTTTCTTCTGCTAAATCCACTGATTCAGTGACATCATCGGAATTGTGTTGAGTAATTTTTCTTTCAATTAATAATAAAATGGTAGCCAAGGGCAGGTGGTTACAAATTCTGTACTTTTTTCATTATCAATTTGCTGTAAATTATTTTCTAAATAAAAGTGTCATCTAAAAATTTTTTCTTAATATAAAAATTCACATTTTACGAAATGAATGCATTTCTAATTTCGCTTTTTTTTCCATAGCTCATAAATATCAAAATCGTGTTTGGATCAGTTTGTTCGTTAAAAGACATGTTGTCACTAAATCAGTTGCAATCAGTTGAATGGTTTGTTAAAATTTTGACCAATACAGAAAATGCAATTTTATTCATGGTTCGATAAAACAACTCAATTTAGGTCTCAGTTTTCAAGTAGCTATTAACGAACCCATTTCACAAACTATCAACTAATGTTGCGAAGATTATCTTATATATGTAGTCCATTATTTTAACGGATACATTTCATAATCATTTACATATCTAAAAAGACTTTTATTTTGTGTCGAAAACTTTTTATTCTGTTACAACTAATCCCAAAAGATTTCTAACAAACTGACTGGATAGATATTCCACATTTTTTTTGATTCGTCAATTGCACAAATGAATATTTTGCTTAAACTTGAAACAAATTCAGAATTAATAAACAACGAACCTTACAAACAAACAAAAATTAAGAACATCATATCGTTACGAATATATTATTTAAAAATCGTTATTTTTAGCTGTTTTTCTTTCTAAAGAAAAACAAAGACGAGTTAATGTTTTCACTTTGTCTTCTGCATATATGGCTGTCCGTTTGTAAACATTTATCTTCTTTGTTTTTACTGATATATTAAAAATGTTTTTTGTGTTGGATAGGTGTTGACGAAATATTATGATCTGCACTTTCGTAACGTCGTAAAAGTCACAATTGCATTGTCTGACGGTGGAGAAATTTCGAATTGGCAAAATTTAAACGAATATTTCAAATGATGTGATTATGTTACAATTTAAAAAATTTGTTGGTGAAATGTGAAGGTCATGACGTTTGAATTGAAGAAATGATTTTCACCAATACCTCCGGGGGGAGGGAGAGAAACGCAATTATGTAGTTCTTAGGGATGAATAAAAAATTATTTTGGGTTCCATAGGAATTGATAAACTATTACGATTCATTCTTTTCGAATCTCTCGAAAGTTTAAAATGCGCCCTTTGAAAGGGGGGAAAATTTGAAAACTTCAAACGAACATTTCTAATGATTTATTTCGGCTAGAAAATTGATATTTGTGTGCAGTCTAAATGTTTTAGCAGTTTAGCTTTTGTTTCATTGTTATTTGTTTTTGAACTAATGAACCCCGCATTTGCTAAGATTGGGGTTGAACACACATCAACAGCGTAATGGTGGCTAAATATACTGGCGGAAATTGAAAAAAGAACACCCAGAAGGAATTCCTTTAGGAACGTCATATGTTAAAAGTTAAGGGCGGCAGAAACCGTGATCCAAGATTGAAAGTCATTGGATGAAATAATGACGTCACTGAGGACGACAACATGCAAATATACGCAGCGTGTATTTAAAACAATACTATATGATACAATTGAAACATTATATACAGAGGAATGGTGAAACTTTGCAAGAATTGGCTAGTGATACTGAGCGTTTACCTAGATTAGCTTATAGTAACTGTCCACCAGAAATTCAAGATAACTTAGCTCAATTGCAATTTATTGATTCTGTTACTGACCCTGAGACTCAACAAACTCTGAGGATGTTGGAAGGTGAAACCTTAAAATCAGCTGTGGTACATGCAGGGCCGGCCCTATGGTTGCTGGCACCCTGGACAAGCTGAAATTCGGCGCCCTATTTAAGTATAATTATAAAAATTTTCACAAGGAAAAAACTAAAAATATAGAACTGAGTTTATTACCTGGTTTTTTTTTTAACAAACAATGAAAAATAATATTGGTTTTTTTTTTCTGAACCAGTATTTGGACAGTATGAACAATTAGCCGACCTAAAACATTTTTTTTTTCTAGCCTTTAGATCAGCAAATCTTTTTATGGCACTTTCTATATTTATATTCTTTGCAATATCATTTTCTATAGACAAAATTACCAAAGAATTCATTCGGTCTTGAGACATGGATGACCGTAAGTATGTTTTTATAAGCTTTAGTTTACTAAAGCTTCTCTCGCCAGCGGCCTCAGTAATAGGTAATGTAAGCATTATTCTTAATGCAACCCACAGATTTGGCACGACATCCTGTAACTTATTAGTGTTTATGAACCTAGCGGCTTCTATTGGAAGCTTTAGATCTTCAGGAAATAATTCTTTGGCTATATCTAGTTCAGTCAAGAGATTACATCCATTTGTATCACTATTTTCTTCGTACCTTAATTTATTCTCCAAAACTGAAATTTTGAAAAAAAAAAGAATCCAGGGAAAGTCGTCCGATCTCCGAGTGAGGCTTAGAATAAATATACCATAGCAAGGATCAGAAATAGCACTGAATGCTCAGATGTTGCATGACGAGAATAACTCTTAGTTATAAATGATGTCGGATTTTTATTCAAGCTCATACCATTATTCATTTGGTCACCTCATCAAACACGTATTCATTTGATGACCAAACTTTATTGATTAGTACCTCTTGCATTTATCCTGGTGGACAAAATTCATGAGAGGAACTTCCTTCGAATTCCTTTCTTTCATTCAAATTAGGGTGGAAATTTTGTTTTCCTTTTGCTCTCGTTTTCCCAAATAGTAACTGGTGTTCGCAGGCTGAACTCTCGACTTTGCTAACAAAGAGACTAAAGAGACTTCCTTCAGATTCTGACGACATGTAGGGTTCCTCTCATTGTTGGAACAAATGTCGTGCTTATGATGAATATGAGAAGGAGGTGCTGAGATCTGGATATTCCTCAAACTCATTTATCTCCTTAGAAAACGTGTCACGAAGTACATATTCCGATTCCGAATGACGTTTTAATTTGCATGCTTTATATGAAGGTAAACTGACAGGCTCCTTTTTGTTTTATCTTCATATAACTAGTAGACCTCTGTGGGTCAATATATATACCATATATGTATACTATACTGTATATCTTCCCGTCAGATGGAACGTTATGTTGCGCCTTTATGAGTTCAGCCTGCGAACACGTTATTATTTGGCAAAACGAGAGCAAAAGCAAAATAAAATTTCCACCCTAATTTGAATGAAAGAATGGAATTCGAAGGAAGTTCCTCGCATGAATTTTGTCCACCAGGATAAATGCAAGAGGTACTAATCAATAAAATTTGAGCATCAAATGAATACATGTTTGATGAGGTGACCAAATGAACAATGGTATGAGCTTGAATAAAAATCCTAGACATCATTTATAACTCAGAATTATGTTCGTCATGCAGCATCTGAGCATTCAGTGCTCCTTCTGATCCTTGCTACGGTATATTTATTCTAAGCCTCACTCGGAAGTCGGAAGTGTTTCCCTGGATTCTTCTTCCAGCATATCTAAAATGTTTTGCAAAAATATTCTCAAGTGTTTGATTGCATTAAAATCTTTTGCATTTTAAGACACATGGCCAGTTGTTGCTTTGGTCTCATATATGATGATTTCTTGGAAGGAAACTGTCCGAAGTCCTTGTTCAGGGATTGGCATTGAGAGAATTGAAAGGCAGTATTTGACGCTACATGTTTGTGATGAATGTATGTCTCATGGGGGTTTCAAAACGGGGACAACCTTCTATTATATTTTTATATTTAAACTTAACAAAAGACACAAATTTCAAAAGATGCAAATTAGACATATATCTACCTTTACAAAAGATGTTGAAAGTGATTTCCTGAAACCTGGACGCAGGTTCGTACCCGTTTCATGATATTTGCAACCACCTTTCGTAATGTTTGTTTTCTTATGTTTAAAATCTCTCTTTCAATATTAGCCTTCAAGTCTTCAAGTTTATGGGGATTATTTTGAAACACTACACATTTAAGATATACCCAAAGGAAAAAATCTGGAGGAGTAAGATCTGGGGATCTTGGGGGACACAAGTTTTTTTAAATCAAATGATCACCAAAAAATTCCTGCAATCTGGCCATTGTCTCATTTGCAGTATGGGCGGTCGCGTCTTCTTGTTGAAACCAACACTCTCGTTCATTCACATCCAAGAGTGCAATAAACTGTTGGATGAGGTCACGATAAACTTCAACAATTATAGTTGAGTGTAGAATAAAGACCCTATCGCACGAGCACGGGAAATTGCACACCAAACACCAATTTTCCGTTCGTGTAATGGTCAATGGTCGTTCGCGAAAAGTGTGAGGATTTTCCCTGCTCCATATCAACAATTTTGACTGTTTACATACTCATCAAAGTAAAACCAAGCCTCCTCACTGAAATAAACGCAGTCCAACACCTCAATTCCATTTTCATCAACAAAAGAACGACACCAACGACAGTACCATAAACGTTTTCATAGTCTGGTTCTTTCATTTCATGAACGACACCAATGCGGTAGGCATGAAATTTTACCTTCTTTTTAGCACTGAAAACAATAGCTGGTGACAGTCCAACCTGTGAAGAACTTTCTAAGAGATTTCTAAGTGAGCGAGTTAAATGCTGAGACACATCATCAAGAACTTCAGCAGTTAACAGTGATGGCCAGTCTGGGCTCTTTCGATCCTGTACAGACCCATTGTAACGACGTTTATCAATCAAACGAGATATTGTCGACTTGTTGGGAACTGCAGACTGAGGAAACTTCAACTCATACTCCTCTCTCACACGTTTGTAAGATTTGTACGCACAATATCATCATCATCATAACAGATTTATTACTTTTATAGAGATCGCAATAAATTTTTCAAATTTATTGTTATAATGAGTGGACAAAGCAAAAATACAAAAATATCATTTCAAGCAATTTTTAATAATAATATTGTCCTAAAGAAATAGATATTAAAATAAATCTGAAATCAATGAGATATCGAAAAATCAATTTATTGCAATCATTTGCATTTTCAAAGCATTCTCCTTTCAGCGAAATTTGTTTTACTCGTGACTAGCAATTTGAATCCACGTTTTTACCTCAATCATTTATAGTTAGTTATAGTTCTACACATATACTATTAATTTTAGAGAGCTATAATTTACCAAAAATAATATTATAGTTTACAAAAGGATTTGAGTCATATATAATTTTCGTTTTCC
This sequence comes from Ryuthela nishihirai, assembly GCA_038380435.1. Taxonomy (NCBI): domain Eukaryota; kingdom Metazoa; phylum Arthropoda; class Arachnida; order Araneae; family Heptathelidae; genus Ryuthela; species Ryuthela nishihirai. Next base: position 13,501,032 of record JAWZYU010000001.1, on the reverse strand, counting down.
TATTTTTCTTCAAATATATATCTATCAGGATCGATCAGATTTCTTCTCATTTATATACAGGGTGTCCCTGAATTCATGGCCCAAACGTGAGGGGATGGTAGTACACACCGAACCCACCAATATTCGTCGTAGAATATGCTGTTGCAAACGCAGCCCAGTGCCGGTAGGGGGTGCAGACGAGGCAGCACGGCTTAAAAGTGCTGGATCGACCAAACCCCAGCATTCTCAGCGTCGACCAGACAAGAGATGGAGCAGTTTACGAACGCAGAGAAAGTCGATATGCACCTGATGTACGGCATAGCCGAGGGCAATGGTAGAGAGGCGCAAAGACTCTACCGTGAGCGATATCCTATGCGCTGTGTGCCTGATCATAAAATGTTTGCGCGACTGCACTGCCAGCTGTCTGAGGCAGACACCTTCCACCTCAGCTTGATGCCAGACGAGTACGGACGGTCAGAACGCCAGCTATGAACGAGGACATCTTGCATATGGTGACATATAACCCAGGTACAAACACGCGATTCGCCGCCCAGAGCCTGGGTATGCATTGGAACAGTGTGTGGGAAGTACTGCATGAAGAAGGGCTACACCCCTATCACTTGCAGCGAGTGCAGGCATTGACAGCTGTTGATTATCCCCTGCACATGGATTTCGCCCACTGGTTCCTGCAGCAAAGTGCCGCACATCTCGATTTCCCCGCATATGTGCTCTTTACGGATGAATCAACATTCTCACGTGAAGGCGCAGTGAATATCCATAATACGCATTTGTGGGCGGACCAGAACCCCCATGGTACACGTCCAAATTCGAAGTAGCAACGGTTCACCATCAATGTCTGGGCGGGGATCGTTCATGACTACTTAATTGGACCTTACCTACTGCCAGATCGCCTCGATGGGCGAACGTACTGTATTTTTCTGCAATAGGTTTTGCCGGAATTGCTTCATGATGTTCCAGCCGCAATCCACGCCCATATGTGGTTCCAGCACGATGGGGCACCCGCCCATTTCAGCATGGACGTGCGTCAGCATCTACATACCACATTTGAGAACCGATGGATTGGGCATGGTGGTCCCATCCCATGGCCCCCCAGATCGCCCGATCTTCCTTGTAAGGATTTCTTTCTGTGGGGACATTTGAAGGGTGTCGTGTATGAGACGCCCGTGCAGGATCTGGTGGCCCGACTGTCCATCGCAGCCTTCGATGTGCGTGACAAACTCGGCTGTATCAAAGTTGGTGGGGCGGACGTTTGAGAATTTGTTGTAATGATCTCCAATAAATGTCACTCTGGAAACCTCTGTGTCTGTCCTTCATTTCCGACTCCTCACTGCGTTTGCGGCCACGTATTCTATGACGAATATTGGTGGGTTCGGTGTGTACTACTATCCCCTCACGTTTGGGCCATGAATTCAGGGACACCCTGTATATACTTATTCTTCCAAATATACTTTCCTATAATCATCAACTGTTCTTTTTTTAGTTCGTTTCGAAAACCAACTATTGTTTTAACTTTGTCGTCTGTCGTTCTCTCCATATGTAGATATTCAAATTCTCTGTTTTAAGAGGAAAGAATAAACATTCCTTTTGGGTTGCAAAGGTGTTAATAGAATATTGTTTTCATAATTTCGAAATCTTTCATTCAACTGAATTTACAGCTTTAAAAGAGACTTTGTTGGCAAAAAAAACTTTGCTATCTCTGAAAAAACAAAAAAAAGCATTCTATATTCTCCGGAGGTTAATGAAAGCTCTAGCTTCTCTTACTTTTAAGACCACTCACTTATTTTGTTTCCGGTCTTTCTAGTGCCGAGAATGAATTAGAGAACACCTAATGCTGATGATAAGTAGTGTGTCACTTTGTAAATTATCGTTTTATACTTATTTCTCAATTTTTTTCTATTTACATCAGAAAATTACTTACCAGTGCTTATGCCATCATCCCAAAATAATTCACCTGCAGCTTCATTCTTTTTAGGGAAAACGTACAATGTAAAATTACTTTTTATACTGTGAATAAAATAAATTTTATTAGGTATTTACTACCTTTGCTCATAAATATACTTATTATGAATGCTGTAAATTTATAAATATATTAAAGTGCACAAGGTTACAACTCTCCAACGCACGACACTACGGCTTTAACGTCTCACCTGATGGACGATGGCCTTTCCAAACTACTCGGTGTCCACTTTCTGACCCAACTTGCTATTTTACCTCTATACAGCTGTTAAGATGGTAGCCGCCAGTCAAGGCCATTCATCGTGTTCTTTAACGTGCAGAGGATATGGTTCTCCTGCATTTGGGGACCAAGGCTTAACATCCCCTCTACTGTACGGCAGCCTTTCCCAGACCCATCGGAATCTCCTACTGAGAGAGGGCAGAGTGGAGGGTTTTACAGATAAATCTCGGGTGGAACTCGAACCTGGTAACCGCAGATTACTCTTGAAGCAGAGTTGGGATTTATCAGAGATAAATTTCAACGTTGGCGCAGTTAGATATCGAACTTGGGAAATAAAGATTACGACAACAGCGGATTAAGAATTTGGAGGCCACAAATGCAACCAGATTTGCAACCAAATAAAAGCTACTTTTCTTTTGAGGTCCCTTTTTAAGGCATCCACACACAATGTCGACCTGGATAACCAAAGTAGCTTAAATTTAATCGTACCTTTTTCTTTATTACAACAAAGTAGGAGAGTAAACCGTATAATACAAGTATTACATTCATGCAGGATACACCATTGAAACAATACTTCATTTGTAATGATTAACATTTCAAATCTTAACGATAATGATTTTTTTTTTATATGCATGCTTTTAATATTCAAAATATTTTCTTTAAACAGCTAATAAAATGAACATACTAGTTTTACAGTTGGGTTTGGTTGCTTTACCTCTGAGCGGCACTTTTTTTTGCACACCATGGACTAAATGGCCAAGTCACTAGTACCCCGAAGGCTCAGAGAAGGTTGGGGGAGGGGACCCACTGGAACAGCTTTTGGGAGACAGATGGTAGCCTCCCGTCTAGGCCATCCAGTGTGTTCTTTAACGTGCACAGGTATGGCTCTCCCGCACACGGAGACACGGCTTAACGTCCCATCCGACGGACAGCGGCCTCCAGTTTTACAGTAATGTGTCTTTAAACCTTCAACAATCAATGAGCTTTTATGGAACAGTTCATCGTACCAGATCGTACAGTTACTAACCCCCCCCCCCCCGATAGGGAACCACCTTGTCGTGGTGGGGGGGCTTGTGGCCCAGCAACTGGTCGAAGACTCTGCTGACCGGTATGGACCCCAGTTGGACAGAGCCGAGACCAACCGAGAGGTTGAAGGCATTGCTGACCGGTTTAGTGGCCCGATTGGACAGTGTCAAGACCTCAAAATCAGGTGCTCAGTGGAGCAGTTCAAGGGCCCTGCAGGATGGATTTGGTCCCCTAGTAGGCAAGGGCCCTTTTGAAAGTCTGGGTTCCACTAAGAGTCTCCACCCGGGTGCCAAGCGAACTTGGATCTATATATCCTTGTTCATGGCTAACCGGGGAACAGAGTAAATTTCAGGTTTCGACCGATGGATGAGCTTTCTTTCTATAGGACTGCTCGCCATAGGATTGTTGGGCATGAGATGCATCTATATGGTGTAGCCTGGCCCCCGATAATAAATAGTCGCGGCTTTCCATAACTTGGTAGTGTCGAAAGACGGAACCGGGATTGCTGTGTTGTGCAGCAACAAGTAAAGTTACTAATAACACACAAAAAATCTCCAATAGCAGATGTAATATCTAAAGTATGCAATACTATAATTTATACATACAAACGGAACACATAATCCACTACAACTGCAGAAGATTTCACACTGATACAAACGTAACGGTTGTGGGGAGGGGGGGTTCTATGTAATGCGAATTAAGAACGCTGCTAACACATTCCTTCGTTATGCAAATAAATGGATGTCACGCTAACCATTGCACTGACGCTCATTTTCCATATTGTTGAGATTGTCGGCAGGTTGTTTTTCATGATGGGGGAGAAGAACGGAGAGCTACATTTGCGTGATAATTGCTGCCACAATCTTAATTTTTAGCAAAAGGGAAAAGCAGTTCATAAGGATCATATTTTTCCTATTGAGAGTGTATTCATATAAATTTAAACGCATATGAAAATAAGGATATGAACATTTGCTATTTCAGGGACAATTTAGGAACCCTCTTCTAAACTCAGGAACGTATCTAGGATTTACTTCGGTGAGGGGGCGAGGGGGCGAGAAGAAGACTTGAGTAGGACTTCCAAATACTTCACCGGTTAGGTAACGTTAAAATGATATCGATAAAAAAAATATCGAATAAAATTTTATAGTTGTTTGTTTTTTAAATCTATTTCTAGTTTTGGACATATTGGACTAATATTATACAAAGACACCTCTTTTGGATTTCAAAGCAGATAGATAAATTCGACACTTCGCATAAGATGACGGGATCCCTGCCCCCCCCCCCCCCCCCCCCGCTCAATCTGTATGTCTTTGTCTAAACTATCATGCGTAGTTCATTATACACACTCGTTAAACTTTATCCCTCTCACTAATTAATTCCTCGATAAAATGGCCGAGTGCTTCGGGCGTTTGACTGCTGATCAAAGGAAGCAATTTCAGCCCCGGATATGGTATGGATATTCCTTTTTTTACATTATCTTTCTACGTAAGTCTCGCCTTCCTTAGAAATCTCTTCTATGGGGTATTATAATGTCAGACCTCTGTTACAAGTGGATGTTTCAGGGGTAAAGGTTAATGCGCACTGTGCTTATTTAAACTAATTAAATTTGAGTAAGATATTACTAAACAATCGAAATTCTTTTCGCTAGAGTTATTTGCGCTGTGGTTTTTATCTCTGAGTGACAGTTTTTTGCATTTGGTGGGTTTAAAGTCTTCTATCATCGGACAACAAATAGCTCGGAGCCGTCTTTAAAAACGATAGGCATAGAACAAAGAACAGCAGAGCTCCTGTCTAGCACGTCGTAGGTCCTCCTCTCCTACCGCAGGCCTCGCAAGGAGTGTCTAAGGGAGAAGAGAGCAAACATCCATAGGCGTAATGTAAGCTTTTCGATTGCAGCGTCCCCTAATCAAAGCATTTTCGTGCTTTGCAGTAAAGCCACCTGGCCAGGGAGATGAGCTAGTTCCCTACGTTAGTTTTTCATTGAAGAGCAAGGTTTTCAATAGCTTACATCACGTAACTAATCTTACACCATGTGACTAATTTTAAATACACTTTAACTCTGAAAAATGCTATTTCCAAAATGTCTTCTTCATGAGGCACCAATATATTTTTTTTTTTTCGTTTAGAGCAAAAATAACAAAGATTATTCAAAATTATTTTTCTGCATAAATTCCAACACCAAAATTTTAAAATTTTAGCATATATACATTGTTTGCAATATTCACTGGAAATTCTGAAATTTTCAACTTTTTCCGCCTTTACAGGGCGTAATTATACCTATACAAGATTTCTAAAGTGAGAATCATAATACACTATGTTGAAAAAAAGTGTCCGGACACCTCCATGTTATGTGAGTGGAAAGCCACTTTCAAAGCTCCCTAACATTGCAAATCTCTCTAAATATATTTCCCGCAATATTCGTTTAACATTTAAAGAATAAATGGAAGCTGAAGCATTTATCTTCAACTTTTGATACTTGTAAAAAAATACTTCAATTGGCATAACACAATTCTTGTAAAAATTTGTTCACAAACATAAATTAAATATCTGAGGTTTGTATGACGATTTTTTAAGATTTCATCGATTTGGAGGTAATGTGACTGTAAATTTTCAACAATCTTTGATCAATATTTAAAGACTCATTGAAGCGGGACCATTTAACAGCACAGGACACTTTCACATTGCTTCCAAATTAAAGAAATCTTAACAAGTTGTCATACAAACTTCATATATTTAATTTATGTTAGCGAACAAATTGTTAAAAGAGTTGTGTTTTATCTATTGAAGTATTTTTTCAAAAGTGTCAAAAGTTGAAGATAAATGCTTCAGCTTTCATTCATTCTTTAAATATTAAATGAATATTGCGGGAAATATATTTAGAGAGATTTGTGTGACATCTGTAATTTATCACCAATCACAGTTTTGCGTAGAAGATTTATTTTCATGTTAGGGAGCTTTGAAAGTGGCTTTCCATTCACATAACATGAAAGTGTCCGGACACTTTTTTCATCAATACTTATTTAAATGGGTTAGTTTAATGAATTAGCAAATTAATAGAAATAACACAACTTGTTATCTGCTGCACATCAGGGTAAAAATATATTATGGAATTAATATTCCATAATTTATAATGAATTAAAAGCTGACATTATGTAATAAGAACATGGATTAGAAAAAATAAGCGAATCTATTTCTTTCGATTGTCATTTTGATTTGTGTGTAAAAATTTAGAGTGTGTCAAAACACTTTAAATTCTTTGACAATGTGTAATTTTTGCTGTGCATTTCATTATTACAATAGATATTAAAAGGAAATGGAATTACATCTAATGAGTCATTATCATCATCATCCTCAGCAGCCATGGGTTATGGAGGTCCAACTAGACCATTCAATTTAGTTCTCCAAGCAAGTCTGTCCTGAGCTACATCTGCTGCATCCGGCCACTGCACATCAATTATAACAAGATCCTGTTTGACATTGTCTGCCCACTATATCCTAGGTCTAGACCCTGTGTGGTTGAGCACTCCTCAGCAGAATGGAAAAAAAAAGAAAAGTAGCCATAGTTGTCCAGATCGGTAGGCCACACTAATCTGGGAGCGCAGCTCTCCACTTCCGTTGACTTCCACAAGAGAGTATCGCTTTTGAAAGGTACTAACGGTCTGCACCACGAGAAGGCGGGGTCGGACATTAGGTGCTGGCCTGGCCGGTTCTGTGCATCATCACAGGGGATTGGTGCATAGCTCTCCTTCCAGTGACTACCTAGCTACCATTTACAGACCATTTAATGAGTAGGTAAAAAGAAATAAAAATTTGCTTCTCATTTTTAACATATGAGAATCATTTGTTAAAAAAAAGGTTTTCATTAACATATGAGAATCGATAGTTCGTTATTTTAAAACAATATTTTTGTTCATTAATTTATCTTTTTGTTCATCGATTTATCTTTTTTTATTTCTGTTACGCAATGAAGAGCTTTGTCTAAAATGGATACGTGCAATAATAGAAAAAAATTGGACTGCGATAAAAACAGAAATATTTGTTTTGTAATTTTTCAAACCTGAATGCTTTAGTGTTAACCACATTGTAAATATTTCTGCTTTTAATGTTTGAGTGGTGTTAGGGTATATTTTTGTACCTCCCTCTCACTAAATAAATAAAAAATTCGAAATATATATTAATATTTAGTATAAAATATTTTTAAAATAAAAAATTTTGTAACGACTAGAACCACAGCAACCTCGTTTTGAGGCACTGTCAATGTAATAAATAAAAATAAATACCCCCTCAAGCAGCTGCTTGCCACAGAGGTCTGACAGGAGCCTGTCAGTTTACATGCAATAATACAAGGTCTGAGAGGATGGCAGGGCCTCAGCAGAAAAACGACACATACGTCCATGCCTTACCCGGGGCTCGAACCCAGGTCCCTTAGATCAGTAGCCAAGCGCGCTAACCACTCGGCCAGGGTTTCTATAAACGAGGCTTGTCCTATATCTAAATGAAAATGGCCACCGAGCCTAACAAATTGTCTCGCAATGGTGGCCATATGAGCAATCTATACATTCTAGGTCACTGCATCCAATCAGAATTTTTCATTTTTCTCATAATCTTACAGCTTGAAGTTTGAACAGAAAAGTGTTTAATATCTATTCTAACAAGATCTTCATTCGTACATTCGCATTCTAACAAGATCCTCATTCGTGTGTGTATTACATGATTTCATAAACTTGAGACTCCAAAGAGAATTTTTATTGTTAAACTGTGATGGACAGACTGGTGGAAAGACCGACGGACAGCAAAACAACAAAGGAACAGTGTCAAAGACAGACAACAAAGTGCAAACATTAATCTTGGTTTTTTTTGCAAAGAGCTAAAACGAAATTATTTGTTGGTTTTCAATTTCTTTCGCTTTTTCAGCCCATTGCTATTTTCTGACGTGGTTTCATGGGAAAAATTTTCATTAATTTACTTTTCTCCGAGTGCATTACACCCAAATGCAGTGCAGTGAGGCATTTTTACAAATGGAAGCTTTTATAGGTTAAAAAGGTGGTAGATATACATAACTTTAGTAACTGAGAAGCTTTAATGAGGTACACATACTAACATATAGGCTTTCGTCTCACAGTACAAACATTGGCTCTCATAAATAACGTGTTTCAATCAGCCAATGACAGGCAGTCACTGAGATGGCCAGCTTCTAACTATACAGTACCTCTATTAAAAAACTTTTGTGTGCAAAAAGGTGCCACTCAAAGATAAAACCAAACCCAAATGCTATCTATTGTTTTCTCTCGCTATAAGAATTTTTTCATTATAGACTAGGAGTATGATTAGAAAAGTATATACTAAAGATCCAAAACATTATGACCAGCGCACCTTTATGGAAACTGAAGCAACTGCAGGTCAAGGACAGTGCGTGTGAAGGTCATGAAACGGTATAAATAACACCTGATACTAAGAGCTGTTTATCAGTGTTATTCTTGTTCTTCAGATGGGAAAGGCAGCAGACTTAAATGAGTTTGACAAAGGCCAAATTGTAATGGCCAGACAACTGAGTCATAGTATTTCTGAGTACAAGTGATCAGCCGAGGTTCATGATCCGAGTACCCATGATCAGCCGTGGTTAGTACCTTCAAAAAGTGGTCAGAGGGAAAAACCATGAACTGCCAGCAAGGTGTGGGCTGACCACGGCTCATCAATGCTAGAGGTGAGTGAAGGCTATCCTGTATGGTAACAGCCAACAGAAGAGATACTGTAGCACAACTCGCCCATAATTTGAATGCTGGTGAAGGGCGTAATGTGTCACAACACACAGTACATCAAACCCTGCTGAAAATGAGACTGCCCCAAGTGCCATGCTAAAGGTGCATCAAAACTGGACTTTGATTGATTGGAAGGTCATCTGGTCCGATGAATCTCGTTTCCTGTTGCACCATGTGGATGGCCGTTCATTGTACCTGGCCTTCCCCGGTACGTATGCATACATACCTGGGGAAATGTTAGCATCAGGATGCACAGTGGGACGAAAACAAGCTGGTGGAGGAAAGGTAATGCTTTGGTCAATGTTCTGTTGGGAAACCCTGGGTCCAGTCATGCATGTGCAGGAAACTATGACGTCTACCACATATCTAAAGATCATTGCAGACCAGGTGCATCTTTTCGTGGCAACGGTATTCCCTTCTAGTAGTTTCTTCTTTCAGCAGGATAATGCGCCATGCCACACTGCCCGGATTGTTTGAGAATGGTTCATGGAACATAAGAATGACTTTCAGTCTTCCTCATGCGCCATGCCACACTGTGCAGATTGTTTGAGAATGGTTCATGGAACATGAAGAAGACTTCCCGTTATTGCCCTGGCTTCCAAATTCCCCAGACATCAGCTGAATCAAGAATCTGTGGTTTGTGTTGGAACAGCACATCTGATCTGCGGCTGCTCAACCACGTAACTTACAAGAGTAGAGGAACTGCTGGTAATGTGTTGGTACTAGATATCACATCTTTAGAAAGTTCGTAGCATTCATGCCTTGCTAGGTAACAGCTGTTTTTGGTGGCACATGGAGGACCAACGTCATATTAGGCAGGTGGTCACAATGTTTTGGCTCTTCGGTGTATGATCCATAAGAAAAATCTATTGTAAGAAAGCAGCATAAAGAATTTTGATATCTCGTGTTAAAAGCACTTTTTGTGGATTAAGAAGCGATTGTAGCTATAGAAAGCATACCTCAGGAGTATCTGCTGGGGGAGGGCTGGCAGAGGGTCTGTAAAAACACAGTCACACACATCTGACGGTGCGATAGCAGCACCAGCCGCAGGGGCCCCATCAGATAAAACCGAGGCCGTGGACGCCGAAATGATGGAAGAAGAGGTAGCTGGAGCACAGCCAGTAGCAGAAGAGGACTCTCCACTCGCAGTAGCAGAGAGGCCCTGCCCTTCAGAAGAAACACTTGAGGGGCCTGAAGGAGGGCTGGCCAAGGGAAGGTCAGCTATAACACTCATTTTCAGTTGACGGTTAGATAGCAGCACCAGCCACAGGGGCTCCACCAGACAAAACTGAGGCCATTGACGCTGTGTTGACGGCAGAAGTAGCAGGGGAAAAGCCGGTGGTAGAGGAGGTCTCTCCACTCACAACGGCAGTAGAGAGGCCCAGACACTCAGAAGAATCACGTGAGGGGCCAACAGCAGCAGCACAGGAGACCGCAAGAGAGTCTGACCCCTGGGCACTGAGAGAGAGTGCGAGGGGCAAGATATCTTGTCAGGAGAACCGACGGAGGTTCTCTCCCTGGAGTAAGTCCACAGGGTCCTCTGAGGCAAAGCGCAAGAAGTCTTTGCCGCAGTGGACCGCGACACTCTCGGGACATTCCGCTTTGAAGGAGGGTCTGAGGGTACAGAATCAGGAGAGCTCAGATATTTTATTGTTCCCAAGCGCCATCTAGTGTTTAATATACGTATAGATCAATAATTATACTAGTGACACTCGACTATAACTGAAAAGAAAAATGCGAAAAACCCTGGGTTCGATCATGGCACCTCCCACTTAATCATCACACGATACGTTTATCCATTATGCTCAAGGTGATATTGGACGACGACTCTTAAAGGTAGAATATACCCCTGGAGGTTTTATCTCAATGAAACTGCTCTTAAATCAAACACCTTTTCTTCCGATTGTAGTACCCTGCTATGGCTATAATCACGGGCTTAATTCTTCTCACTGATTCTTAATATTAATGATTAGCGAATAATAAAAAATTTAATAAATAAATAATAATAAAAAATAATAAATAAATAAATATTAATAAAATTAATAATAAAAAATTTACAGTGTTTTGCAAAAGTGCAGACATTGCTTTTTCTTCATTGCCTCTGTCTTGCTTTTTATACGTTTACAAGGATCAAACCTTATTAAGCTACATAACAGCCCTGGAGAAATAAGTGTATTATATGTCAAACTATGAGTCGCACTTCTTGAATTTCAGAAAACTAATAAATATGATAAGTAATATGTTATTCCACTACTAAAAGTATACGCAGAACACATTTCAGATTCCTATTCAACATTATAAAAATTCTCTTTGGAGTCTCAAGTTTATGGAATCATGTAATATACACACTGAACCCAGGTTATGTCTTAACCTTACTGCCTCACTAAATAAAATTAACCTCACTGCTATCACTAATGTCGTTGAGCAGCTGCTCATCGACATTTCCAATATGATAGACGCCAATTGGAAGCTGCCTGTGGACTCTGATGGCGGCTTCGTCGTGGTCAACCGTAAGAAGAGCACCAAGCCTATTCCTCTTATTGTGACCTCGGCCTCCACTCGTCTCATGAGCTCCTACAACACGAACCCCATCCCCAGAGTTTGTGAAGATTCTCGGGGCACGGATTGTGGACGCTTATTACTTGGAGACGGGAAGCCTTCTCATCAAGGTCAGCTCTCCTGACTTGCCTGCCACGAAGCTTCTGTGCACCACCTCCATTCTCGGTATCCCCGTATCTGTGGATTACCCAGTCTCTTACTGCCTGCCACAGGGCTTCATAGAAGGTATTGAAACCTTCCTTACTGATGAGGCGATCCTTGATGCCCTCTCAGATTAGAGTGACAGCGGTCCGTCATATGTACCGCTATCTTCCCTCGGATTCTGGGGTCAACAAGATTCCCCTTAGGAAGGTAGTCCTTACCTTCAGTGAATTCCCCTCACCTGGGAACGTTGTTCTGAGCTTCCACCGGATCCCAGTGAAGCCTTGCACCAAGGCCCCACCTCAGTGTCTGAAGTGCCAACGCTTCAGGCACATTGCAAAGAATTGCAGAGGCACGGTGTGGTGTAAGCGCTGCAGTGGGCCTTACTCCCACAAGCAGTGCAAGCCCCTATCTGTGGTGGACCTCATGCCACCTTCTCTGGGTGCTGCGCCAGGAAGCTTGCCTGCAAGAAGAGGGAAGCCCTTGGTCCTGTGGACTCTTTGCACAGCACCAGGGTCGGAAAGGTCCCTCTTCCAAGCTCCATGGTGACACCCCCCCCCCCCCCCACCATCTAAGAGGTCCACATGCAGCAGGCGTCTCTTTGACCCCTCAGTGAGCTTTGCCGTTTCCACGAGGGGTCAAATGACCCCTGCTGCTGCCACGGAGGTAGCGTCAGCAGAGATGCCTATGCTTGAAGCACTGGCACCTTCTGCTCCCCTGTCGTTAACCTTCCTGTGGTGATGCCCTCTGTCCCTGAGGCCCCTTGTGCTGCAGGCACCTCCATGGTGCAGGATTCCGCTGCAACCTCGGCAGCAGAATCATGTCCCATTCAGGCCAAGCAGGTAGAGGACAAGGAAGCGAGCTGCTCATCGGCCTGATCTGAAGAAGCCCTCCTGTTCCCCGACACATCAGGATTTCAGGAAGGACCACAGGGACACGGTCCTCTTGCCCAGCATTCTCTCTACTCGTGGATGTCAGAAGGTCGTAACTTATGCACTTCCTGAGGAGTCTCGACCTCGAACTTTGACGATCCTCAACTAGTTGGCCTCCCTCATATCGCACTTTGTGGACTGCTAGACACTCTGTGTTGACTAGCTTTCTCCAAGTTTCGTTATTCCCACCCGACAATGGGCATGGCCAACGGAGTGACTAACATCCCTTCCATCCTTCAGTGGAACTGCAGCGGGGGGGGGGGGGGGGGGGGGGGGTCAGCAACTTTTCTTAGATTAGAAGCTATTACAGAAAGAACTGCGGCGGGCTTCAGGAGCAAGGCTGCTGACATGTGGAATTACATCATCATGCCAGCTCCCATCATCGCTTTTGACAACATCGTATTTTACTATGTAGTAGTGTATGTATTTTACTACAGTATCTCTCTTCTGGTGCAGGTAGAAAAGCATGTCATCAGCCTCTGCAATGATCGACACATTTGGTGTGTTAGGCCAGAGTTTGAGACAGAGGTGCAGAGATATAGTGTGCATAGTAGCCAACGTGCTCAGCAATGAAGCAGGCATTGCTCAGAAGGTGACCAATGTAGTTGATGTAGGAAAGGATCAAGTGTTGGTACAAGACCAGGAGGGTCTTGCAGGAACTTCCCCAGTGAGTATCAGCAAGGAAAGACAGTATATTCTCGACGCTGGGGCAACTCTCTTAAGATGCTGGATGTGAGGTCCACAGGTCAGACTTTTGTCCAGGACCATACCAAGGAAATTATGCTGTTTGATTACCTTAGCTTTTATCTTCACCCCAATGTTATTGAACATCTTGTCCAGAGGGTAGGCTCTAATTATGCTGTTTGATATGTGGTCTGGCCCAAGCATGAGGCCAGGGAAGGTGGGAGGAAGGATTCTCTTTGTGAGAACCATGGCCAGTCTTATCAGAGGAAAGAGTGAGGCTTAGGTTGTCAAAGAACTTGACGACCATGGACATAGCTTGTTTCATCTTGAGCTGAGCTTAGGAGGGGTCCTGGCTAAGGAAAAAGATGTCATCTGCGTAGATGGAAATACCCACTCTATTCTCGAGTCGACAGGGCCTACCCTCTTGACAAGATGTTCAATAACATCGGGCTGAGGACACCGCCTTGAGGTACTCCATGATTGATAGTGTGTGAGGCACTGAGTGTGTTGCCCAGCTTCACACATACCATCCTGTCAGAGAGGTAAGCTGAGATCCAGTGGAAGATATTGCCTCTGAGGCCGAAATCATGGACCCTGCAGAGAACATCCGAGTGGGACAGGGATTCGAATGCCTTCTGAATGTCAAAGAAAACAGCCACTGTAATCTATCCCTTGGACAACGCCTGATCAGCAGCAGAGCTGAAGTCGATAAGATTATCAGACGTGTCAGGGAGGAGGCTCTTGGACTCTAGATATCATTCTGGGCGTCCAACGACCCCCCCCCCCCATAACAGTACAGCGAACCCTGTTGTTACATATGCATCTCCAAAGTCGACACTGTGTAAAGGCACCATGTTAATAAAGGTCCTTTGGCATCGATGCGTGCAGTTCACACAGGGCTACCGTCATTGGACAGTAGAAAAAAGTTGCCTTCTCCAACAAATTAAGGTTTCTGCACCACAGAAGTTACCAGCGGTGGTGGATACAGCGTCAGACACACGAGAACCAACACTCGGACACACTTGTTGATCAAGTACAGGCCAGCAGTGTGCATGTCTGGGGGATGTTTTCCTGGTATGACTGGGGTTGCTGGTACCACTGGATGGGTCCTTGAACGCCAATGACTACCTGTCCATCCTCGCAGACCACATGCATCCTTTCATGTTGGACATTTACCCTGGTGGTGATGGTGTCTACGAATAGGACAACGTGCCCTGCCATGTCGCTAAGAAGGTGCACGAGTGGTTCCAGGAACGTGACAGTGATGTATCCGTTCTCCCTTGGCCGACGAAATCGGCTGACCTCAATCCCATAGAGCATTTGTGGGACCATTTGGATCGACAGGTTCAGTGTGTGGACCCACATCATCATCTCCAGACCTTCATGCTCTGCTGGAGTCTGAATGGGCACGTGTGCCTCTGGAACCTTTCAGGGCCTCATTGCATCCATGCCATGCACTCTCGCAGCTGTCATCCAGGCCAAGGGTGGTTATTCCCATTATTAAGTAGGTGGTCATATTATTCTGATACGACTGTGTTTATCTCAGTCATTTTTAATCCTGTTGACTTGGGATTTTACACACTCTCATAATGGTTCTCACAAAGCACATATATAAATATTTGGTCCAGTCGCTGGTCCTGTTCCTGGACTCTTTTCATTTTTTCTTACACAAATGGATGAAAAACATGGAATCGAGTGGCACTTATGATCGCAGAGTATTTACACAGAGTTTTATGATTTTCTGTTTACACGTTTTATGCAATTTGTGGCTCACAGCATTCTGAAAATCCTCATTTGTTAATATTTTAAAATGGGCAATTTTACTAACTCTCCAGGTTGGCAAGTATATGATGGTAAACAGTCATTTAATGAAGAAAATTATACGCACCAGCAACTTATCAGTAATAATGGGCAAAAAAATTACCCTGTGTTCAATATATATCACATAGGTTTAAATGTGCTTTCTGAATGCAGCTAATACTTCTAGATACTATTTTTCCCGGTATAAATATGTATTGAAAAATCAAAATGAATTCTTTACATCTTTCTAATTAGTATTACTGATACTTTAATAAGGCACTAATCATTTTAAAGAAATTGCTTAAAACATATTTTCAGCAACTTTTCTTAGATTAGAAGCGATTACAGAAAGAAAATTCAATAAAACAATCTTAGTAACCTAACTGCAAAACATATTTCTATTTAAAGTATTTAATTCCAAATGGTCAAAAAAACCTTTTACATCAGTATTGCGGAATTTCGCTAATGTTTCGTGAAATAATAAAACCTATTCAAACAAATTGTATCTCTAACAATGTAGAAAAATCGCTTATTACAAGTTCTTGAAAAATTGCCCGTCATCCCGTCCGCGAAATCCACAATTCATTGGAGGACTGAAAATTAAAGATTGACTTCAGCACGGACAATTTTTCATTACAAATTTTCCTCATTTTCTTCTTTTTGTTACGAATTTATTAGCAGTCATTTTCTTTTCCACTTTTCTTTTATGTAAGGAAAGTAAAAACACTGCAAATATAACGGAAGATGAAACCAGGAAGTTTCTAACACCCACCTCAAACATGTGGAAAAACAGCCCCCGGCCCTTCTTAAGAAACAAGTAGGTGCGATCTATTTATAGATTCACCCCTTAAAGGGAAGATTACTTGTTTTTCCCACTAAAGTTCGGACTTAGGTTATGGTCTCACTGATATTAGTACGTACTTGCATGGCACTATAAACACTAAACAAAATTATGGAAATGAATTTTAAACGTTGGAAATCATGCAATTCTGGTTCTGAATCACTGGCTTGATGCTGAAGTAGGCACACGTCATACAGATAGACAATGTTAAGAATAATTCAGAATTTTAAGTCAGTTACATTTCCTTTTTTAATTTTGATTATTCGTATAAATATGCATTGTTATTTAAATGATAAGAAGCAAAGACTTCTGAGATTTGTTTACAATTAAACTATAAATAAGTATCACATTAAAAACTACGCATCTATAGACAATTGTTGGTTTTATGTACAGAACGGGAATTTTCGGATGTTTTTCAGATTAAATTTTTTGTTGGTTGTTCTGAAAATACCAAAAGTATTCAGAATTCAAAGATGGGCAACAAAAAAATTTTTTTTCCAAAACTTTCAAATCCTGGTTGTTATATTTCAAGTCCTGGTCCTAATATTAGTTTCTTTGTTTACGTAATAGCAAAATGTGAACCTCTGTTCTGCAAGTTATTACATCCGCAACTGAAAAAAGGTTGAAAAACGATGGTTTACATAAACTGAGAGCTCTGTGAATCTATCTTAGTAGTGAACAGCTTCCAAAAATAAAGTTAAAGCATCTGTTTAACAAAGATGACACTTCAGTTAAAACACTTGAGAATTTCAGTCCCTCAGTTTAATAACGCAGAAAATGCGAAAACCCTTTAATAAAAAATGCTGCCGGTGCAATGTCAAAAAAAAAAAGTATTTACAATGATTTCTGAAGCCCGCTGCTGTTTGGTAGCTTTTATGGATGAACATTAAGGTCCATCTTTTGGAACATGCCTGTAGAACAAATTCTATGGTATTAATATTTATTCTGCTACAAAGCTATTTTACGTTGCTCTAAATTTAACCACCGAGTATTTTTGTAGTCAGGTTTAGTTCTTGCACTAAGTTGAAAGTGAGTTGAATGATGTTAGATTATGAATAATTTTCTGCGTTTAAAATCATATTAAAGATACCTTTATTACTGGTCTAAGAGGTCCAAATTAATTTAACCAGTGGGCTTTGGGTTGTTTTACCTCTGAGAGGCACTTTTTTGCACACCATGGGCTAAATGGCCAGGTCACATGAACCCCGAAGGCTCAGAGGTTGGGGGAGGGGACCCACTGAAACATGCTGGGAGGCAGACGGTAGCCTCCCGTCAAGGCCATCCAGCATGTTCTTTAACGTGCACAGGGTATGGCTCTCCCACACACGGGGCCACGGCTTAACGTCCCATCCGACGGACGGCAGTCTTTTCAAGCCCATCTGTGTTCCCTACTGACCGTGGGTAGGGCAGGGAGTTTTGCAGAGATGTCTCCACGCTGACCCCGCTGGGACTCGAACCTGGGAACTACAGATTACGAGCCTGGCGCGCTACCGAGCCACCCCCACCCCCTAACCAGTGGGCAACACCTGGTAAATATCTATGACTCCATATTATCGAAAGTAGATATCATACCGCTATTAAAACCATCATCTGAGATCTATTCGATATATATATATAAGGTATACCAATTCATCGGCCTTATGGTTTTCATCAATTTATGAACTGATATTTAGAAAACGCGATAAAAATGTTTTCAGTCTATCCATAGTTCAATCCACTATTATTCTGATGCGTTTTTAAACTGGTCTGAAAACTTTAAAACAGAAAATTCTGAAAAAAATGTATTTTTTTTAAATTTAAAGGCTGTTTTCTGTTAAGCTGAGCAAAGGAAAGTGATTTTTAAATATTCGTTAGTTGTTAGATACACAAAGTAAATACGTGTATAATGGTGTAATTTACTGGCAACATTTTTTTCTTTTAAACTGTGAAAATTTACACTTGCATTTGTATTTTTTTTTCCTGGAATATAGAAGCCAAAACAATATACAAATTAAATTTGCGATCATATTTTGGGAACCCCTGATCTGATCTATTTTTGCCTGCCCTAATGCTAATTTAAATATAAAACTCTAAATTTAACACATATTTTATTTATCCCCTATGGCTCTTACAATTTTCACATGATGAGCAGGTGTAATTTTTATTATGGCCTACTGTATAATTAACTATGTAACTCTACACGATTCATTCCACACTAGAGAATCTTCTGCTTTGGCATCATTATTTCCAGTTCCTTCAGCATCAGTAGAATAAACGCTAGAATTTAATACCCTGCTCTCTGGAGACTTTTCATTACAATGCTGACTGGGTGTAATGCTTTCACTAGAATCTTTATGATTATTATTTATACTCGTAGCAGTTTTACCAAGTTTATTATTTGTTTCACTTTTTTGTTTTTTAATAGCTTGCAAATTGGACAGTTTAGTTACGGATTTATCAGATGTATCATGAATTTTACATAAACCACTGCTGCTTGTGTTTGGTTTCAGACTCGTATTTTCATTGCCAGACACAGTATGCCGACAAGTCACATCATCATTAAACTCTATTTCACCACTTTCACTTATTGCATCATCCAATTTTTGTGCATTCACTTCAAGGCAGAGCGTATTTTCTGATGAACCACCAGTCTTTTCAATGTTGTGTTTGTCTAATCTGTTATCTTGGTGATGAACATTAATTTCTTCCTGCTTTGCAGAAAGTGCACTGTTGTTAACAAGCAGTCTTGTACAGGGCTGTTCTTCAGCTATAATTACTTTTATTGGAACGTGAAATGGTTCATCTTCTTCACCAGATTCTTCACTACTCTGTTCTTTATTAATCAAAATATCTGAGCTACATAAAGAACCATCTTTAATATGACGCGTTTCATTTTCTGCAAGAGATACATCTAAACAATTAAATGCTTCCCTTTCTTTACTCGAATTATTTATTGCAGACTGAGAAAATACCAAATCATCATTTTCAGTTGGAGCTTGATAGCATAATTCAACATTTAATTTTGGGAGTATTCTGGATCGTGTTATTCTTCCTTCTTGTTTAACGTTTAAAAACTTTTTAGCGCGGTTTCTTCTTTTGCGTAATTTCCCAGCTGATGGATAATCATCGAAATGAAGAAACCGTTTGTATCGTTTAACTGAAGTAAGATGCTCACTTCCATCTTTTGAAACTTTGGGTTCTTCAAATATAGTTTCTAGAGTTTTTTCTTTTGGTCGAATAAAATTCTTATTTTGATATATATCTTCAATTGTAATTTCTTGTTTCCGATGCCGTTTGGGCTGCCCTTTGTTACTATTCATGGTGGTATCTGCAATTATAAATTAAAAAAAAATTACAATTGTTTTTATGTAACAAAAAAAAATATACATCTTCATCACAAAGTTGTACTATAGTAATAATAGTTTAATCGAAAATAAAAGAATAATTCACTTTCATTATTATTAACTTTTTAATATTGGCCTCCACGATCCGTGTTGGGAGGCAGAGAATGCGAAGTTAACTTATAAAAGTGGTTAAATGGGAAAGGCCTGTAAATGGTAGCTAGGCGTAAACTGGAAGGAGAGCTGTGTACCAATCCCTAGTGATGATGCCGATGATGCACAGAACCGGCCAGGTCTAGCACCTAATGTCCGACCCCGCCTGCTCGTGGTGCAGGCCGTTAGTACCTTTCAAAAGAGATATTCTCTTTTGGAAGGGAACGGAAGGGGAGGGCTGCCAGTTCAGTATGGCCTGCTGATCTGGTCATCTACGGCCACTTTTTTCTTTTTTTTCAACCCTGCTGAGGAGTGGTCAACTTCACAGGGTCCTGCTGCTGACCATTTATACCTACTAGACTGGACTTGTTTATGGATTTGAGCTTGATTATTGATCCTGGACTTGCTGCACTGGTGGGCCTCTGTTGAGGGAGAGTCTGCCGCTGTGTTTTCTGTTTGCTTCTGGGTTGCCAGCTCTAATTGAACAGAGGCATGGGATACCTTATATCAGCTGGTGGATAATCCTAATCAGAGGCCATCGCAGGTACCTGAACCTTACTTAGCTAGTTGGGCATCGTCAAGCCTAAACTGGAGTAATGCGTCTCAGGCAGGCCATGTGGCTCTTGAAAAAGTCCACTTGAAAAGGTGGTGCCTGAAGTTCCTAGCAGCATCGGTGACTTCAGCCTTTAGCGGAGGAGGAACGGGTCTTTGCCCCATGCCTGCGATCAGGGGGCTGTTTGATATTGCTGGCCCTACCAATCTCAATAAACCTAATTTCTTTAAAAATCCTACTAATCATTTTCTCTCTGCAGGAACGTGGAACGTGAGGACATTACATAGAGATTATTCTCTTGATGTCCTCATGCAGGAATTCCAGCGCTATAACCTAGATATTCTAGGCTTGCAAGAGACAGACGGACAGGTAAAGGCGAGATACTTAAAAATAACTTTAAATTTCTCTTTACAGGGAGGGAGGATGGAAAGCATCACCAAGGCGTGGGTCTGCTGCTCGGCAGACATGCTAGTGATGCTCTTCTAGGATATGAGTGCATTAATGAAAGATTTCTTACAGCAAAATTTCAGACAAGCATTAAAAACTTGAATGTTATCTACTGTTATGCCCCCACTGAGGATGCTGATGAGGATGAGAAGGATAGGTTTTACGGACAACTTCAGGATATTTTGAATTCTGTCAAGAAAGGAGATATTACCCTTGTTCTTGGTGACTTCAATGCCAAAGCTGGTACTGACTCTGATCTCTGGGGAGGGGTGATAGGCCCTTTTGGTATTGGTAGCTGCAATGGGCAACGTCTCCTACAGGTAAGTAAACTCAATGGTTTCAGAATAACTAACACATATTACAAACACCGCGACATACATTTCACCTGATGGGCTGCATAGGAATATGATTGATATCAATTAACAGCAAATGGGCTAGTTCTGTTAGAAATACCAGGGCATATAGGGGAGCTGAAATTGGATCTGACCATTACCTTGTTAAAAGTGTCTTGCAACTTAAACTTAAAAAGTGTTGTGCTAGAGTTAAAAAATTTACCTTTAATACTGAAGCTCTGAATGACCCAGTTATAGCTAAAGCTTACCATGATAGGTTACTTAGTCATTATGACGGTCATGGTTTGCTTAATACTGAAGTTGAGGAAGAATGGGGCCATTTTAACAGGCTTTTTTGGAAACTAACAGTATTCTTTTAGGAAAAAAGGAGCAGAGGAGGCAGAATTATTTAAGTGATAAGGCAATTGAACTTATTTCAGAAAGAAGGAACTGTAGGAATGTCCTTAATCAGTACCCTACTAGTCCTAATAGAAAAGATTACAGAGAGCTTAATAAACGTGTAAAGGATCAGTTAGCTACTGATAAAAATCTTTGGCTTGATAGCTTGGCTGACAAAGCTGAGGAAGCAGTTAGGCAGCACAACAGCAGAGAGCTGTACCAGATAGTTAATGTTTTATGTGGTAGAAAACGGACAGGCATACAGGGATTGAAGGATAAACAAGGTAAGGTTATAGGTGGTGAGGATTCTCTCATGGCTAGGTGGGCTGAGTATTTCAGTGATGTTCTAAACAATGTGGTTAGTTCTACTCCCATTGTTTGTAATGATGATAGATGCATTGGCAGCTTTAATGTTGGCCCTATAACACAATCTGAAGTTAGTTTGGCTATCTCTAAACTGAAACTTCATAAATCCCCAGGGGTAGATGAAATTACTACAGAAATGCTCAGAGCTGGGAATGTTTTGGTTACCACTTGGATGACTGAAATTTTGAATAACTTTTATGATAAAGGCATGGTTCCTAAAGATTTTACCAGAGCTATTATTATCCCTATTTTCAAAAAAGGTGATCGCAGTTCTTGTGATAACTATAGGGGTATCAGCCTACTCTCTGTTCCAGGTAAAGTTCTTTCCATGATTGTGCTTAATAGAATTAAGAATCTGGTTGACAGTCAATTGCGTGATGAGCAATGTGGATTCAGAAGTGGTAGGGGATGTGTAGATCAGATATTTTCACTTAGGCAGATTCTTGAGAAATGTTTAGAGTTTCAGAAACCTTTGGTTGCTAGCTTTGTTGATTTCAAAAAGGCTTTCGACTCTGTTGATCGTCATAATTTGTGGTTGATTGTGAAATCATATGGTATACCAGACAAGTTAGTTAACATAATGAAAGCTCTCTATAATAACACTGAGTCATGTGTGAGAGTTGGTAAGTCTTGTAGCAATTGGTTTAGCATTACATCTGATGTTCGACAAGGGTGCATTTTGTCTCCTTTTCTCTTTGGTTGTTGATTATGTTATGCAAAATTCACTTTGAGGGAAAGATTTTGGCCTTAAATGGGCTGGAGATACGAAAATTTCTGATTTAGATTATGCTGATGATTTAGCCCTTTTGGCAAATGATGTTGATGAGATGAACTCTTTCATTCGAGCTGTTGATGAGACTGGTGGTAGAGTAGGTTTGGTTATAAACAGAGAGAAAACTAAAGTGATGAAAATTGGTCAGGCAGGTTGTGATTCAGTTAATCTGAATGGTTGCAGTCTTGAGCAGGTGTCACAATTTAATTATCTTGGGAGCTATGTAACTGATACTGGTGATGTGCGGCATGAGATTAACAGACGAATAGGTGTTGCTGCCGGGACTTTTAAGAATCTATGGAGATTGTGGAGAAATAGGCGTATACACCTAAAGACTAAAATTAGACTGTATAATAGTTTGGTTCTTTCTAGGGTTAGTTATGGTAGTGAAACTTGGACACTGTGTAAACAAGATAACAGGAAACTAGATGCTTTTGATTTTAGATGCTTACGCAGTGTCTTGGGTATTAGGTGGTTTAACTTTGTAAGTAATGATGAGGTTAGGCAAAGGAGTCTGCAACCTCCTTTAAGCAGCATATTGTGCAGAGAGAGACTCCGCTGGTTTGGCCATGTTGCCCGTATGGATAATTATAGATTGGCGAATAGGGTTATGAACAGTGTGCCTAGAGGCCTCAGAAGGAGGGGTAGACCTAGGATGCGGTGGGCAGACAATGTCAAACAGGACCTTGTTAGAAGTGGTGTGCAGTGGCTGGATGCAGCAGATGTAGCTCAGGACAGACATGCTTGGAGAATTAAACTGTGTGGTCTGGTTGGACCTCTGTAGCCCATGGCTGCTTGATGATGATGATGATGATGATGATGATGATGATGATGATGATGATGATGATGATGATAAATGGGAAATCTATTAATACATTTCAAATTTTATTTTGTCACAAAATTAAATAAAAATTTAGTGAAAATATATACCAAAATAATCTTAGATTCAACATTAAAGCAATATTTAATAATTCAATGAACATAGAAATATTACTGAAATAAATTAACTAGTTAATAAAGAAAACATGCAATTTAGCAAAACAATGGTTTGGTTGCATAGTTCATTTATCGCAGATGACTGATGATTACTAGAGCTCTGCGCAGATAGCATAAATTATATTCGCAAAGTCTTGGTCGCACTATGGAGGCGAGAATAGAACGGAGATGCCCTATGATAAACTAAAAGTAATAAAGAATTGCAGCCCGTTTTCTTAAGGACACGCTCCACTTCAACGTGCGAAACCCATTGCATTTCGCAATCTTTCGAACAGTTGCCTTGATCATTTTGTAATTTGGACATTGATTCTTCGTATAAAAATATGTATCATGTTGGAAGATTAAATAGATCCATTTATTAGAACAAAAATGAAAGCAGGAATCGTCTAAGTAGAATACAATATTCATAATATAATTCCTTTCATTCTAAACCAGTAGATATTTAAAAATGGTTTTCTGTATCGTATATTTTGCTCTTTTCTGATCATTTCACCCGCTTACAAACGCGACTTGGCAAAAGGTCGAAAATTTCATTTTCGAACTGCACATATATATTGAGCTTCATTTGCATTCCTGTTGCGGCATCAAGTTATTTTTTCAATGCCAAGGGATCACAGATAAAATAATAAACTGCTGTTGCAATTAGCAGCCATGGGCTACAGAGGTCCAACCAGATTGTAATTTTCTTATCCAGACGTGTCTGTTATGAGCTACAGCTGCTACATTTTGCCACTCTACCAAGGTCCTGTTTGACATTGTCTGTCCATCGCATCCTAGGTCTCCCCTTTACTCTGAAACTCTTAGGCAAACTTTTGATAATCCTGTTTGCCAATCTGCACCTATGCACACAGACAACATGGCAAAACCAACACAATCTCTCTCTGCACAATATGCTGCTCAAAGGAGTTTGATGACTCCTTCTAACCTCATCATTACTTACAAAATCGAAACACCTAATGCCCTAGATACTGCGTAAGTATCTACAATCAAAGGCATCAAGATTCTTATCCTGCTTACAAAGCATCTATGTTTCACTACCATAACTAACCTTAGAAAGAACCAAACTATTATACAGCCTAATTTTATTCTTTAGGTGTATATATGCCTATTTTTCCACACTCTCCACAGATTCTTAAAAGTCACAGTGGCAATTCCTATTCTTCTATTTATCTGTTGCCACATCACCAGAATCTGATACATAGCTCCCAGGATTAAACTGAGACACTTGCTCAAGAGTGCAATCATTCAAAGCAACTGAAGCACCATCTGCCTAATCAATTTTCATCACTTTAGTTTTCTCTGTTTATCACCAATCCTACTCTATTATCAGTCTCATCAAAAGCCATAATGAAAGAACATATCTCATCAACAACATTAGCCAACAGGCCCAAATCATCTGCATAATCTAAATCAGAAATTTTGAAATTTATAGACCATTTAAGGACAAAATTTTCCCCTGCAAAGAATTTCACAAAATATAATCAATAACTGAGAGAAAAGGAAACAAAATGCACCCTTGTCCAACTCCACTAGCTACAAGCCTTACCAACTCTCACACACAACTGTGTTATTATAAAGAGCTTTCATTACACTAACTTATCAGGTATTCCATATGATCTAAAAATCAACCGCAAATTATGTCAATCAACAGAGTCAAAAGCCTTTTTGAAATCTATAAAGTTAGTAACCACAGGTTTCTGAATCTGCCTAAGTGAAAATATTTGATCAATACATCCCCTACCACTTCCGAATCCACACTGTTCATCAAGCATTTGTCCATCAACCAAATTCTTAATTCTATTAAGTATAATCATGCAAAGCGTTTTACCTGGAACAGAAAGAACCAATTCCCTTATAATTATCACAAAAATCGCAATTATCTTTTTTAATAATCGGGACAATAATAGCTCTAGTAAAATCTTTAGGAACAACTCCTTTATCATAAAAAATATTCAAAATTTCAGACAGCCATGTGACAACACAAATGTTCCCAGCTCTAAGCATTTCAGTGGTGATTTCATCCACCTCTGGGGATTTATACAGTTTTAATTTAGAGATAGCCAATGTGACTTCAGAATGTGATATAGGGCCATCATAAAAGTCAGTAATGCATGTATTCTCATTAAAAACAATGCGAGTAGAAATAATCACCAGGACGATTTGCAGAGGTGGGTGAGCATCCACAAATCTTGATTAGCATTTGGGCATATTGGCTATACAGGGTGATTCAAAACTCTTGGGACAAACTTTAAGGGGCGATAGAACAAACCTAAACAAGTACTTTTCGTCATACAATGCATGGTCGGAACTCAAGTGGTGAAGCGCTAGTGGTTACCAGTTACTGTGTCAGGAAATGAAGAAACACAAGAATGACAGAAGAGGTTTGAAACAATTGCAGAAATTACAGAATATTATTGAACAAATTACAGAAACTGCTCAAAAGAGCAACCACCAACATTAATGTAGGTTTCATACCTTCGACCTAGTGATCGGCGTACATGGGTGAAAATACCAGGCATTTCTCATACAGCAGCAATAGAAATCCTGGCAACCAGGTCCTCATTGGAATCGATGGGGCTATCGTAGATGAGGCTTTTCATATGGCCCCATAGGAAAAAGTCCAGACATGAGAGATCGGGCGATGTGGTGGCCAAGCAATGGGACCACCCCGACCAATCCATTGTCCTGAAAATGCTGCATCCAAGGCGTTCCGCACATCCACGCTGAAATGGGGTGGCGCTCCATCGTGTTGGAACCACATGTGTTTGAATGTTTGCTGGAACAGAGTTCAGTAATTCTGGCAAGACTTCTTGTAAAAATATGAGGTACATTCTCCCTTTCAGTTGGACTGGCAGAAGGTATGAGCCAATCAAATGGTCATGAAGGATTCCAACCCAAACATTTATGGAGAAACGCCGCTGGTACAAATGTGGACGTATGGCGTGAGGATTACTGGTGGCCCATACATGTGAATAGTAGGTATTAAAAATGCCCTCATGAGCAAAGGTGCATTTATCAGTGAATAACACGTGCATCAAAGGTCAGTTGCACTGCAGTCTGCTGCAGGAACCACTGTGCAAAATCCACATGAGGCCAATAATCTGCAGGTGTCAAGGCGTGCACCCTCTGTGCATGGTTGGGGTATAATCGTTCATCTCGTAGAACTCGCCACACCATCGATTGGGGCACACCTACGGCATGAGAAATTGCCCACGTGTTACATTCAGGACGATCTCCAATCCTATGTAGAATTTCCTCTGTAATACGTGACGTCCTCACACTCCTTGCACGCCATGTATCCTGCAAGCCACTGACAAAGGAGCCCATTTCACACAGATACTGGTGCAATTACTGAAAGGTTTTACAATCAGGCACGCATCTGATCGGAATTCACTCCCAGTATTCTTTGAGCTACCCTCACATTCCCGCCCGTAGCTCTGTATGTGAAATGCATGTCCGCCTTCTCCTGATTCGTGAAACAATCCATCATCGAGTTCTGCAATCCACGGATGAAATGACGATGAGTGCGAAAACCAGTGCTTTTAATTGTTCACTGGAAAGTGCTCTCTAGCACTTCACCACTTGAGTTTCGACCATGCAGTGCATGACGAAAAGTGCTTGTTTAGGTGTGTACACCCCTTAAAGTTTGGCCCAAGAGTTTTGAATCACTCTGATATAAATAACGATCGATGTTATGCAAATGCTTGAAGTCTGATGTTAGCAGGTGAAAGAAATTAGTCTAATGGTTTATTAATGACTAATAATTAACTGGGAGAAAAATAATGTGAAAAAGGACATTTCAGAAAAATATGTGATACTAAATATTACACAAAAATTTACCATTATGCAATTTTGCGAATTCTTCAGGATAATTTTCCTCTTTCTAAATGCAGTTTTCTGAGATTATGGGAAGACTCTCCTTTTTATTACCCCAAAACACTCCTTTACATTTCACTCTGCAAACTTCATGATCTCCAGAACTGAAATTTTTATTATTTTACTATTAGATTTAATTCGTTTTCTATGCAAACACTCGATTTTTTAATTTATATTTGCTTTGTCAGCAAACAGATTGCTTGACATAAAAAATGTATTTTTTTATTTGTAACTTTACTCCAATATACACCGAAGAGCCAAAACATTAAGACCAGACCATCTTTATGGAAATCAGAGCAACTCTGATAAACGACAGCAGGTGTGAAGGTCATGAAACGGTATAAATAACACAATACTGAGCGATGTTATTCAGTGTTATTGTTGTTCTTCAGATGGGAAAGGCTGCGGACTTAAATGAGTTTCACAAAGGCCAAATTGTAATGGCCAGACAACTTGTAGGGTGCTCACAGTCAGCTGTGTAGGGGCTCACAGTCACCTTCTCAAAGTGGTCTGACTAGGAAAAAACCACAAACCGCCAGCAAGGTGTGGACTGACCACAGCTCATTGATGCTAGAGGTGAGCGAAGGCTATCCCATATGGTACGAGCCAACAGGTGTAACTCTCTTGATATTTGAATGCTGGTGACAGGAGTAATGTGTCAGAACACACAGTACATCAAAACCTGCTGATGACACTGTACATCAAACCCTACTTGCGTAGCCCCCTCCAAGTGCCCGTGCTAACCTCGGTTCACTCTCGAAAATGCCTACAAATGGACACGCGAGCATCAAAACTGGACCTTCAATGATTGGTAGGTCATCTGGTCTGATGAATTTCATTTCCTGTTGCACTGTAGGGACATCCGGGTATGTGTGTGTCATTTTCCCGGGGAAGTGTTGGCACCAGGATGTACCATGGGATGAAAACAAGCCAGTGGATGAAGTGTAATGCTTTGGAAAGTGTTCTACTGGGAAACCCTGGGTCTAAGTCATTATGTACAGGAAACTATGATGTCTACCACCTACCTAAACATCATTGCAGACCAGGTATATCCTTTCAATGCAATGGTATTTCCCTCTAGCAATGCCTTCTCTCAGCACCATGCCACACTGCCCGAATTGTTTGAGAATGGTTTGTGAAACATGAGGAAGACTTCTAGGTATTGTAATAGCTTCCAAATTCCCCAGATATCAATTCAATCGAGCATCTGTGGTTTGTGTTGGAACAGCATATCCAATGTGTGATGGGCTCAACCACATAACTTACAAGAGTTAAAGGATCAGCTGGTGACATGGTGGTACCATATACCACAAGACACCTTTACAAATTTTGTAGTGTCCTTGTCTCGTTGGGTAAGCTGTTTTGGCGTCACATGGAGGACCAACAAAATATTAGGTAGGTGATCATAATGTTCTGGCTCTTCGGTGTATATTTTTAAAGTAAATATCATCAGTGAATTTTCAAAACAGCTTTTTTTTCCCTTACCTAAAGCAGTTTTTTTCACTCATGTCAGCCATCAATAACGCAGTAATGTTTGCCTGGATTTTATCTGCTATCGAAGTTAACACCAAATTCATACCCATGGTTTTATCCATGTTATTCCGAAAACATGTTAATCAAATTCATATAAATAGAGAGGTGAAATTGTTCTTAAAAGGTCTCTTTTCATCTAGAAAAGATTGGATAACTAGATCTTTTTTCGTCTGTTGGTATGCTAAATACTTCTGCTAGGCAGTGGAGAAACATTAAAAAATATAACTCCTTAAGCAGCTACTAGCCACAGAGGTTTGACAGAAGCCTGTTTACAGGAATAATGTTGTGACAATATAAGCTTACTTTGCCAGTCATAGTACGTCTGTGAGGAAGACGAGACTTCTGCAGAAAGAAAACACAAACCACCATGACTTACCAGGCTTCAAATTTGATCAGTAACTTAACGCTCTATCCAATTGGCCACATTGTGTGGCAAATAATCTCGCTAACAAATCAGTCCTAATCATGGATAATGTAATGCACCATGACATCCAAGCAGAGAGAGCCTAGAAGACATAAATAATCAAATAAAAATTGTTTACATGCCCATGCACACATCTCTCATCTAGCCAATGGGTGAAGGAGTTATTGTCACATTTAAAGCCTGCTACATAAAGAAAATCTTCTCCCAAGCCTAAAGTAGTTTTGGAAATCCTACAACATTTAAAATGCCATCGATAACATTCATTTCAGGGGCATGGCCAGAAGTGACTCAGAAAACTATGGAGTGCGGAGGAAAGTTTGGAGGATTGCATTAAGGATTTCCCAAGACCTGATGGAACCCGCTGAGAAAATCATAGAGTAAACTATCGAGTTTCAGAAAAGAAGAGGAACTGCAGAAAACAAACTGTGCTGACACCCAAGAGCTGATCGACAATGGCAGCAATGGCTTTTTTTAATGAAAAGCATGGAAGTGGTGAAAAAACATGGAAATAATGAAAAGCATGGAATTGGTGACAAAAAAGCATGAGTGTAGACAAGGGTGCACTGATGCAGAATAGATAAAGTCACTGACAGAAAAGGACTCAGTGAAGTTTTTGAACATTTTCTAAAAATGTGTGCTGATTTCCGAGAGAATGATCCTGATGGAACAAAGTCTGAAATCGATAAGGAATTAAAAAATACATGATTTTGTACAATGATAGGTAGAGGGCTAAAGTTACAAAGCTCAATCAACTCATTTTTTGAGCTGAAGATACGAAAACTTGACAGCAAAGGGCCATTACATGAATAAATTCATCCTTTAAATTGATACTGTACGTTAAACTTTAATACAGTACATAATGTGTGTAGAATATTGTATAATCTTTAAATATTTTTGAATTTTCACTTTTTAAAGTTGATTATATTTGCATAGACTCCACTAAAACAACTATGGAAAGAGCCTATCGCAATAACAGGAACTTACCTAATTATAAGTATTTTTCTGGAAATATGGCTCTCACTTAGTGCTCTGTGGTGCTGGAACCAATTAACAATATTAAGTGAGGGGTTCCTGTACGTCCAATATACTGGTTTCTCTGGACATACAGGAACCCCTTGCTTAACGCTGTTAATTGGTTCCAGTACAACAGAGCATTAAGAGTGCGCTGAATTTCCATAAAAATACTTATTAGGTAAGTTCCTATTATTGCTATAGGCCAGGGGTGGGCAACTGTTTTCGTATCTACACTGCGCATGCGTATTGACGTGACCGTCCTAGTGGAAAATACGAGATGAATCTTCGGTCGCGCACGGGGAGGAAATCTCGGTTCAAGGCGGATTTTTCTGACTGTCTTGGCGGGCCACAAAAAACTCTTAGCGAGCTGCTATTTGCCCACCCCTGCTATAGGCTGTTTTCATAGTTGTGTTAGTGGAGGAGTCTATGCAAATATAATCAATTATTTAAAAAGTGGAAATTCAAAAAAATTTTAAGATTATACAATATTCTAAAAAACATTATTTACTGTATTAAAGTTTACCATACAGTATCAATTTAAACGATGAATTTATTCATGTAATGGTCCTGGGCTGTCAAGTTTTCATATCTTCAGCATGAAAAACGAGTTGATTGAGCATTGTAACTTTAATCCTCTACCTCTCATTGTACAAAACCATGTATCTTTTTTTAATTCCTTATCGATTTTGGACTTCGTTCTGTCAGGGTAGTTCTCTCAGAAATCAGCACACATTTTTTACAAAATGTTCAAAAACTTCAGTCTTTTTGCTGTCAGTGACTATCAGTTCTACATTCTACAGCAGCGTCCCTTGTCTGCACTCATGCACGCACTTCTTTTTCACCACTTCCATGCTTTTCATTAAAAAAAAAGCCATCGCTGATGTTGCTGATCAGCTCTTCAACGTAGTCTGTTTTGTACAGTTCCTCTTCTTTTCAGAGCTCAATAGTTTGCTCTAAAATTTTCTCAACGAGTTCCATTAGGTCCTTGGAAATCCTTAATGCAATCTTCCCAAACTTTCCTCCACACTCCATAATATTCTGAGTCCCTTCTGGCCATGCCCTTGAAATGAATGTTATTGATGGCATTTTAAATGTTGTAGGATTTCTAAAACTTCTTTAGGCTCGGTGCATTTTCCCCACTGTGCCACTAATGGCTTGGGAAAAGGTTTTCTTTATATAGCAGGCTTTAAATGTGGCAATAACTCCATCCATTGGCTGGATGAGAGATGTGTTTTGGGGCATTGTGGTGATGGTGGGAGATGCAGATTCTTACTTCGTCACATGTAATTACGCATGCTGCGGACTGAACTGTGCCAAATGTGGTGTTGGGCTAGATGACATAAATTTTGCTCTTTATCAGAGGAGATCAACTAGTCCCTTAATTATCTTCAGTTACTAAGGTGAAATCACAAGTTCGCCGGTTTTTTACACCGGTACCAGCATATGCCTCAGACTTGCTGCACCAAGTGATGTGTAGAAAGGTGTCCAACAATTCAAGCATGAGAGCAGTATACGGACGACACAGTTTATTTACATTTATATGCAATTGCGTGCTGGGGATGCGCTCGATTCCATGGGCCCTTGCTGCTGCAAACCTTCATACAATGAGGTGGAAAACTGTGCTTCACAGATTCTCTTTACAGACCTGAAATCGGTGAAAGGATATTCAATCCTTGCTTACAACCTGGTTCACAGAGAACCGAACCCTCTCCTTAAGGGTTTTGTTTTTGAGCAAGAACGGCATCCCTTGATGCATGTTCAAACATCCTTCAAGTTTCACAGCAATGCTCAAACTATTGTTCATTATTGCCGTGCTTGTCTCCTGTGCTAGCCATAAAAGTGCCTTCTGTCCTGTGACGATACGCAAGTTAGCCAGCTCAGACCCAAACAGCAGCTCATGAATCACATCCTCACATCAGCACTTCCAAAAATACGCTTAATACAAATATATATATTTACAATAAAAATACAATATATAAAAATAAACAAATTAGAGGGACATGACACGCCCCTATCCCCATTAAAAAGTTTTTGCCCCGTCTACCACCTAGACGGCAAAAACTATGCTTTTGTATCACTCTAATGTTAATGACACCCAGCTTGTCAGTGAATAATGTCCTCACCCGAAGAATGTCCAGTTGGTTTATTTGGAGTGCACCAAATGTCACTATCACTCAGAAGTAATTAACTGCAGTTCACTTCTTTCAGTGTCCATAGACTCGATGACCTTCATTGTTCGAACAGAGCATCTCCCCACTGGAGTGGGTGGATTCCATCCTTTTTCATTTTCACACCCCTTTGAGTTGTCATCTATACCCCTTTCATTACAACCCCTAACCTAATTACCAACACCTCTTTGTTCTGTTGGGCAAGATGACATAAATTTCACTCTGTATCAGAGGATATTAACTAGTCCCTTAATTGCCTTCACCCTTACTTAGGTGAAATCACAGGTTCATGGGTTGTTACACCTGTACTGACAAATGCCTCAGACTTGCTGTGCCAAGTGACGTGTAAGAAAGGTGTCCAACAATTCAAGCACAAGAGTAGCATATGGACAACACAGTTTATTTACATTTATATAGAATTATGTGCTGGGGATGAGCTCAATTCCGTGCGCCTTTGCTGCTTTGCTACTGCAAACCTTCATACAATGAAGCGAAAAACTGTGCTTCGTGGATTCTCTTTACGACCTCAAACTCAGTGAAATGATATCCAATCCTTGTCTACAACCTTGTTCACACAGAACTGAACCCTCTCCTTACAGGGTTTGTTTTCGAGAAAGAGTGGTGTCCTTTGATGCAATGTTTAAACATCCTTCCAGTTTGACAGCAATGCTCAGACTGCTGTTCATTATTACCATGCTTGCTTCCTGCACTAACACTCATGCCCAAAGCTAACCATAAAAGTGCCTTACATCCTATGAGCATACGCAAGTCAGCCAGCTCAAACCCAAACAGCTCATGAGTCACATCCCCACATCAGCACTTCCAAAAATATGCTTAATACAGATATATATTTACAACAATAAAATACAATAATAAATAAAAATAAAAAATTAGAGGGACATGACAGGCATGTAAACAATTTTCATTTTATTATTTATGTCTTCTAGGCTCTCTCTGATTGGATGTCTTAGTGCATTGCCCATGATCAGGACTGATTTGTTAGTGATTATTTTCCACACAAAGTGGCCAATTGGATAGAGTGCTACGCTACTGATCAAATTTGAACCCGAGTAAATCATGATTGATTGTATTGTCTTTCTACAAAGGTCTCATCTTCCTCACAGACCTACTATGGCTGACAAAGCAAGCATATGTTGTCACGACATTAATGTTATATACAGGCTTCTGACAGACCTCTGTGGCAAGCAGCTGCTTGAGGAGGTATATATTTTTTAATGTTTCACCACTGCCTAGCAGAAGTATTCAGCATACCAATCAATGAAAAGACCCTTAGTTATCCAAGCTTTCTTATTAGACTTCCAAATTATGGGAAGTTTAGATTTCGCAAACCTTTATGATCTCTTGGATTTTCGGAATGGTGAATTAAAAGAGTTTTAATTTGAAATCAATGGCAACTTTACCACCCAGCAATAATGTCAAATGATCTTTTGACACCTTGAACGTTACATTGTTTTTCCTTCTTTCAATATAACTGTAATTTTAAATAATAATTCATTTTCAAAATAATAGTTCTTTTAGACATTTTGAAAAAAAAAAGTCACGTTTCACAATATTAAATACATGGGCTACTTCCCCTCCTCAATAATTTGAACAAGTTCTTTTTTTGAATTTTTCATCTTTTCCCTGCTCTGGACTTGCAGCTTATAAACCTCCTCTTACTAGCAATAAATGGTTTCACAGATTGATTAGCTGTTTCGGGTTTAATGGTGCAATGTCAACTAAGGCTTAACAGATTTATCTTAATAGATTATCAGATAACTTAACAGATTTATCAGGCTGAGCTTTTTTTTTAAGATCTTCGTATAGGCTACTTGCCTTTTGTCAAACAGTTAAACATAACAAAATTTTACGTTAGGTATTATCATCAATAAAATTATTTAGAAGTCTCTCCATTTCAACCATAACAGCCTGGCTGGCACTAGTCAATTTTGTTGTCTGCAGTGAAACAGATAATGTTCACGCTGCTAAAATTGATTCTTTGTTTTTTTTTTATAATTGTTCTTAGTTGAACCTGCCAGTCATAAATTATTGCACACATTGACTTGCCATTCACCAGAATCAATTCTTTTGAAAATGTCTAATTTAGTTTCTAAACTCACACTTTTCCTTCTTGACTTCAAAGAAAATGAATTATGGTAGAAGTCTGAGTTTGTAAACTTTTATGGGTGAAAAGATGCTCTTGCACTCTTTTCACCCATTGCCGCTACTTGAAAAATTACTACTACTAATTAATTATGTTCGAGGAAAAGCAACATGTATCGTTCAAGGCAATGTATACCAGATCCGTTTTGATGAAACTTTGCTTCAGTTCTGTCCGGAATACATATCTGGCAGATATATATTCTGTGTTTTACATTTATCAAGGAATTATTTTTATTCAAAGATTGATAAATTACATCTGCATTAAAATTGAAACCATAAATTACATCTGCATAAAATTGAAATCATCTGAAACCATTGGCAATAATTTTGCTTTCAACTTCATTCAAATGAAATGATGTGCAGAAATAATCAGCAGCGAGTAGACGCAGCGATATCCTATTGTGTGTGACATCAAAAATAGATTGGTGGGCTTGTTTGCTCTAGGAGGTATTGCATCAGCATTGTCACCCATACAACATCAACTCACCCTGTCAACTGGCACCCTTCCCCCTTTTACAGGTAAGGACCACCTGTGCAAGGTGTTACAGCAATAAAACTTTACTCAGGTCATTGCATTGACCACACAGACAGATTTATGACACTTCCTATTGTTGGTTACACAAATTGAAGTACTTGAAGCAAGGTTCGGCTGCCAGATCCTGACAACACCCCCCCCCCCCCCCCCTGAAATGAGCCAGATAAAGCTCTTTTAGTCAGCTCAGTAAGTAATTCTCATACTAAATGTCCATTCACTACCAATGTGCATATACTTGAGGAATAAAAAATCCGAATGCTGAGTCCAATTATATTTACAATATAAAAAAAAAATTCTGCTAAAAGTTCTTGATAATAGTCTCTTACATAAGAGAAATGTTACCTGGGTTGTGAATCAATATACACATATATACATTAAAAAAAAAAACAGAACATGAATCAAGAAAATACAATGTAATCAAACAACTTAACTACACTGCAATACTGACACCAGTAAGTTATCCCAGTATAATAAAACTTATGTTTGCCATTTAATTTGCCATGGATATTAACATATTATCCTACTCCTCCCCTGGATGCTCAAACCTAGAGAGAGTGTCTGCATAACATGCTTAGCTATGCTGCAATACTTGCATTCAATTTCACTAGCACTCCCTTATTTAAATCTACTATTGCAGACTTCTACAGTTTGGTGGTAACATAATTCCTTACCAAGAAAATATTTATTTCTTTTATCAAACTTTGTACAGTTCTTCTTAATTCTACCTGAGATTAGATTCATTGATTTACAATTTCTTCTAAAGTCCTTCTGCTCCATTTATTCCTCTCTTTTAGTTTTGACACTTCTCTGTGTCTTCTAAATTTCCTAAAACCATGTTTAATATGACTCATTTTTAAAGGTGTATTGTTTCACCTTTTTCTTCTTATTAGAGTTGTTCATAAAAATAACTTTAATTTCGAAAAATACATTCTACTATTATTAACACAGAACTAAACTCGTTTACTTAAATTTGTGCATTGCGAATGACTGTCGTTTTGTGTAATCCTTGAAAAAGTGAGTCAGAGATCTGACCCAAAACATTTTTGCACTTGGGTGTTAAGTGAGCCTCTGTTGGAAAGGGGAATCTTTGCTATCATCTGTGAAAATTGTCCTGAATCTGGAAACGTTTTAGTCTACAGGTGCATAATGCATGGAGAAATGCAACAGTAGATTTAAAGGAAAGAGTGATAATGAAATTGATGCAAGGATTGTAGCATAGCTAAGGCATATTATTTATTAGTATTAAAATAATTTGTTTCCTTTTGAAACCTAAAATTGTTGCTTTCTTGTTACCTGAGTTGCTTCATGTTACCTAAAAAACTGTCAGAATGAAGCTCTGCCTTTTCTGCAAGCTTTTGTAGCTCAAATCAGGCATTGACTTTTGACAAATAACATAACTTAATGTTTCAACTGGTAAGAACATTTTGATTTTATCTGTTACCATTAATTTTGACAACTGTTCAAAACTTTCCACTTTTCTACTAGCAACATAATAGCTAAAATAACTTTCCAGTCTAAAAGTAAATTGCATCCATGATTCTGTGCCTCACATACCTGTCTCCTCAAAACATTTCTTATACGAACTAGGGCTAAATGACATTCTATTAATACTTTTTGTTTTATTAGTTCATAAGATTTCAATTCTTGAATGCTCATGATGTGACAGTATTGTCTGAAAATTTGCATAAAAGTGACAAAACAATATTTGCACAATTATCAGGTAATCCATTACCTATTTCAAATATTTTTTCAGCTCTCTCATAATATTGTGAGCTCTCTTTCACCTTATGAGGGGGGGGGAGAGAGGTTTGGTAAAGCGTCTCTTGTGAAAAAGGTATTATCTGTACAAATGTTTTACAATGAATTTAAGTTTCTTTCTGCACTCATCCTTTGACTATTATTGCAAGCTAGCCTAATTAATTCAACTTCTGATTCCTTAAATCTAATTTCACTTTTCATTTTTATATAAATAAATGTTCTGTGGAAAAACATCAGACATATGGGACTTGAACCCACATCTCTCCAGAAAATGCCAGAGTATTCTACCATTGAACTAATCCCAGCTCTCATCTTTTTTCCCACTATGTAAGACCAGGTTCAAGGGTCAAGGTGTTGTAAATATAGTGAAATTAGCCTCCAGAGAAGGAGCTCCCTACACCAGTCACAACGGAATAGTGAGATAGCAGATGAAGAAGAATCTGCATCTCAGCTATCCCCCCCCAAAAAGGCTCTATTCAGGAAAATGTAAAATGTAGGACATTAGACATTGTAGAGGAGGCCAATGTTCTGAAAGAAGTCAGTAACCATAAGGAAGTGCTCTCACTGCAGCTTCGCATTGTTGTTGTTGCCAAGAAGAGAGGTAATGGTGTAGTCAGTGGTTCCAATAGCATGAAGCTCCCGGAACAAAGCTTCTCGTTCAGCATTGTAGTGGGAGCAGTTGAGCAGAATGTGTGATACAGTCTCAGGTGTGCTGCAAGTGGCACAGTCTGGGCTGTAAACTCTGCCAAGAGTATGAAGTGTAGAGTTGCTGTAGATGACACCAACTAGGAGACGATGAAGGAGGGTCTCTTCAGATCTGCGGAGATTACCAAAGTTAGGAGCAGTGAGAGAAGGTTCAACCAGGTACCTGAATGAGGAACAGCTGCTGTCCTTCTGCCACTGAGCAAGACGAAATTGGCTCATCAGATGTGAGACAGAGCTCTTGCAGTTGCTGAGAGAGAGAGAGGGTAATTAGTTACACACCTCTGACTCTCCAGCACTTCCTTTGCGGTGTGATCAGCGAGCTCATTGCCAGGTATTCCTACATGGGAAGGGATCCATTGGAAATGGACCGTGATTCTGGCAGAAGTGACCATGGTGCAAGTCTCCATGATCTTCTGGATGAGGAAGGGGTTGCAGCTCTTGCTGTCTCGCTTCTGGAGAGCTTCCAAGGCTGACTTGCTGTCACAGAGGATGACAAAGTTGCCACTCTCAAGGCTGAGGGTGAAAAGTACAGCCTCAAGAATAGCATGAAGCTCTGCACAGGTGGAGGAGGTTAGATGCGGGAGATGGAAACCTCTGGTGATGCCAGTATCGGGGATGGCAAAGGCAGAGGCAGCATATTGCCTCTCCCAGTCCACAGATCCATCAGTGTAGACCTCAGTACATCTCTCATATCGTTCAGTGACATAGGAGGTGAAGTCTGATGGCCAATGAAGATAGAGTCACTCTTCCGACCAAGTGAAGGGATAGTGACATTGATCATAAGATCACTGTTCCTCCAGGGTGGAAGGTCGGGGAAGAAAGTATTGCCAGCATCCAGCATCTGTCTCTACCAGTTTGTGCATTTGAAGCTGGCAGGAAGGACTCAGTCGTAGAAGTCCTTGGCAGACAGGGCGATGGCAGAGTGATGCCCGTCATGCAACTTCCGAGAAGTTCATGGTTAGAGTGCAGGGAATGGAGCCTTGAGAGATGACACAGTATATCTCTCTTCCAGTGCAGGTGGAAAGGCATGTCATCAGCCTCTGCAATGACAGACACATTACGCATGTTAGGGTAGAGTCCGAGGCAAAGGCGCAGAGATATAGTGTGGACAGTAGCCAACTTGCTGAGCAGAGTAGCAGAGGCATTGCACAGAAGGTGACCACTGTAGTTGACACGGGAGAGGATCAAGTGCTGGTACAAGACCAGGAAGGTCTTGCAGGAACTTCCCCAATGGGTACCAGAAAGGAAAGACAGTATATTTCTCTGTGCAGTGGCAACTGTCTTAAGATGCTGGATGTGAGGCCTCCAGCACAGCCTGCTGTCCAGGACCACACCAAGGAACTTATGCTGATGGACGGCCTTAATGTGATCTGGCCCAAGCAAGAGGTCAGGGAAGGTGGGTGGAAGGCATCTCCTCATGAGAACCATGGCCACAGTCTTATCAGTGGAAAGAATGAGGCTTAGGTTGTCGAAGAACTTGACAACCGTGTCCATAGCTCATTTCATCACGAGCTGAGCATAGTACGGATCCTGGCTAGGGAACCACATGCATATATCGTCAACCTAAATGGAAATACCCACTCTATCCTCGAATCAAGAGGGTAGGACT
This sequence comes from Ryuthela nishihirai, assembly GCA_038380435.1. NCBI lineage: Eukaryota > Metazoa > Arthropoda > Arachnida > Araneae > Heptathelidae > Ryuthela > Ryuthela nishihirai. Next base: position 13,461,991 of record JAWZYU010000001.1, on the reverse strand, counting down.
GACAGCAAGATGTTCAGTAACATCGGGCTGAGAACATCCCCTTGAGGTACACCATGATTGATGGTGTGGGAGATGCTGAGCGTGTTGCCCAGCTTCACACGAACAGTCCTGTTGGAGAGGTATGCTGCAATCCACTGGTTGATGTTGCCTCTGAGGCCAAGATCATGGAGCCTGCAGAGAATATCCGAGTGGGACAGGGAATCGAATGCCTTCTGGATGTCGAAGAAGACAGCGACAATAGTCTCTCCCACGGACAGTGCCTGATCAGTAGCAGAGGTGAAGTCGATGAGATTGTTCAACGTGCACCTCCCTTTGCGGAAACCCGAGAGGCTGTCAGGGAGGAGGCTCTAGATACCATTCCAGGCGTCCAAGGACCAGTCTCTCTAAAACCTTGCAGATGCAAGATGATAGAGCAATGGGCCTGTAAGAGGACAGCTCAGTGGCGGGTTTCCCCTGCTTCAAGATAGGCACGATGGGTGTTGCCTTCCATGACTCAGGTACTGTGCAGGTGATCCAGGAGTGATTGAAGGCTCTAAGAAGCATAAGCAGAGCCTCAGGTGACTTGTTAGCTAACTGAGTATAGCTGACGCCATCAGGGCCTGGGACTGATGAGCGCTTCGAAGCCCCAAGAGCAGAGGTGAGTTCCTGCAAGGTGAAAGGATCATTATAGCAAGGCCAGAGCAGGGCTGCTGAGCCGTATTTTGATCAATCACCGGAGGAACAGGAAGGGAAGAGATGAGATGCTGCAAAAAGGTATTAGCAGTGGCGGCTAAGTCCTCCCCATGGGATAAGGCAAGGTTATGGAAGGGGAGGGCAGGCTGCGGCTTCCCCGTCAAGTTCCTGATGAACTTCCAGACTTTCCCAGAAGGGGTGAAGACATCGATATTGGAGCAGAAGGATCACCACCTGAACTTTTCACGCCGGTTAAGGTATCTTCTGATCGCAGCAAGTAGCCTTCTAGCATGAAGAATGTCTGGAAATATACCAGGGCGGCGGGCACGCCTTTCAGCTCGGCAAATGGTGCGAAGCTGCTTGTAGTGGATATCCGGAGGGGTAAGATACCCGGGTGTAGAGATCATAACAGTGCAGGCATCAAAGGCAGCAGTGAGAGCCTCCGACACTGCACTGAGATCTGTGGTTTCGATGGCAGCGAGTCCTTCAGACGAGATCTGCTGAAAGAGCTGCCAGCCGGTAAGTTTCGACATTCTTCTCAGGGCTGCACATCCCTTGGGAAGCAAGGAGATGTGCAGCAGGAAGTGGTCACTGCCCCAGGTGTCAGGGTCAACTGACCAGCTGAGGCTTTGACCAATGCTGGAAGAACAGAGGGTCAGATCAATGGAGCTGTAGGTACTCGGAGATCTGTAGAATGTGGGCGAGCCATCGTTGGCGATAAAGAGATTGTGCTGCAAGATGACATTCTTGATATCCTCCCCTCGCTGATCACTGATGTCTCCACCCCAGGGTGGGCTGTGAGTATTAAGGTCCCCACAGAGAATCCAGGGCTGAGAGCACAGTGAAAGAATATCCTGTGGATACAGGAAAGGCAGTGCAAGGCCAGATGTAACAGGATATCAGGATGATATCAGGCTGTTCAGCCGGATGTGGCATGCTACGAAATCACTGTTCACATCGGTGAAAGTGAGATCAATAGCATGATGAGTGACATTCATGTGCCCAAGAATTGCCGCATTGTGGGAGCGGATGACTCTTGCTCGCATTGTGGGAGCGGATGACTCTTGCTCGTGTGCACAATATAGGGATGGAAGACATAGTGATCAGGAAGGTTGGCTTCACAGAGAGCAAGGATGGGAACTGGCATAATGTTGATATAGTTCCAGACGTCAGCAGCCTTGCTTCTGAAGCCCCTGCAGTTCCACTGAAGGATGGAAGGGATGTTAGTCACACTAAGACTAACTTTTCCTGAGATAACAGTGTCATCTATGATCTTGGGCGGCAACTATTTCTTTTTTAACTGCACTAAAATGTGTGATGGTCCACCCATTCACTTTTTCAATACCAACCAGTTTTTGCTTTATTTATGTTATATTTATCATTAAAAATCAATCCAAAGTGAATACACAGTATTCCCTGTTAAGATAGACATCAAACATTAATTAATAGATTCTGAAAAATATTCATCGCCGCCACGGCGCTGAAATTTTTTCAGAATCTATTAATTAATGTTTGATGTCTATCTTAACAGGAAATACTGTGCATTCACTTTGGATTGATTTTTAATTATATATTTACGTCTTAGCATTAGTGACCTTCTCATTAACATCTGATAATCAAATGCAACGACTGAAAAAGTTGCATCTCCTTCAGTATAGATGGCATTGTCTTAGTCACATCTCAGGAAGATATATAAGGTCATATAAAGTCAATCATTTTTGTATTTTCAATCTGCATAGCCATACTTGGCACCAATGCCCAATCAGCCAGAGACAATTCTGCAGGTTCCTCTCTACCAGGACATAGCATCCATTATAATCAATTATCACTGTGCCTGAACTAAACCCAGTTTGCAGTCACTGCTACCCAACCCTAAATTATTAATATCACAATTATTTTTACACATAAATTTCCTTTTAGTTTGTGCCAGAATTTCCATAAACTAAATAAAATTAAAATTTTCCTAATATAGTGCTATTGGCAAACATGAATTTAAAAATACTGAAAAATAACTTACCAGTTGTGGTATATTCATCTGCCAAAGATCTCCTGAATCCACCCTTCTGGAGTTGCTGGATGACTGGAACCAAGAGTACACTGGAACTATGATCCATGTTGCACTGGAAATGCACAATATCTGTAGAACTGAAAGTCTATGACACTCAAGTTGTATAGTTCTCCAAAATTCAGAAATGTCAAACACTCCAAAAGTTCTTTACATAGGATACTTCACTAATAATAGACAGTAAATATTAGAAACTTCTTGGATGTGCTGATCACACTTGTTGCACAAGGACTTCTCCACTGCATCAAGCACTCATGCAGTCAACTGGGGCCAGTTGTGAGGATTTTATGTCACCCCACTTTATTAGCAGTCATTGCTGGTTAGTATGCTCAGCAACAGAAGTTAGTCTATTCCTGCCACCATCAACTAATAATCAACAATCCAGTAATTCAAAACAATAACATTTGTTTGAAAAAAAGCAAGTTACAGGAAGGCAACCAGTGGACAGTTGCACTATTATTAAAATCACTTGTCACCCTGTTGAACTCATTTTGTAGGGCAGGTTACTACCTTATATAATATAATAAAAAAAAATACCCCATCAAACAGCTGCTTGTCACAGAGGCTATGGCATATATTCTGAGAGGTTCCTACCTGTCAGTTTATATGCCACAGTAGGTCTGTGTGGATGGCAGGACCTCAGTAGAAAAATGACATGAACATCCTTGCCTTATCTGGGGCTCGAATCGTCCCTTTGATCAGTAGCATAGGATAATCCCTATATTTAGTCAATGGGAAACTAACATCAAAGCTCTATAACTTCTAAAGTTTTTTATTTTGTTTTGAAAAATGTGAGCATCTGCAAACATAACTGATTTTTTATATTAGTGGCCACCATATCACTAATGTATATCAAAAAGAATTTAAAATAATTTAAAAATTCTCTGTCATTGAGCAATAAAATTTCAGAGTTTATCCTTCAAACTATTTGGATGTTGAAAGTTCTTAGGAGAAAAACTCTCAGAAGCTTTTCGGAGCAAAGACAGCACTCCGTCTTCAGTGAAGTGATGTTATGTACTGACGTTGGGTCCGTTTAGAAAAAGAGCTTCTTTCCACATGTCGTGTAGGGTGATTCCAGTGTCTCGGTTGCAGGTGGGGACGGACGAGGTCATTATTTCAATAGCCTCGCGGACTATGGTTCCATAGAAAGTGGATGCGCGCGCAAGATTTATTTATTTTATTTAAAATAAAATATATAAATACCCCCTCAAGCAGCTGCTTGCCACAGAGGTCTGACAGGAGCCTGTCAGTTTATATGCCAGAGTAGAAGGTCTGAGAGGATGGCAGGATCTCAGCAGAATAAACGACACATATATCCATGCCTTACCCGGGGCTCGAACCCAGGTCCCTTAGATCAATAGCCAAGAGGCCCTAAAATACATCCTTGAGATACACTGTGTTTGATAAGAACTAAAGGTTTTGCCTATTTTTGTTATAGAGATCCTATTTGTTAAATAGTTCCAGAATCAAAGTAGTGGGATGCCTCTAACCCCATAGTTCTCTAATTTATCTAATAAAAATATTATGGTCTATTGTGTCAAATGCTTTTTGTACGTCAAGGAACAATGCTGCTACCTTATCACCCTGATTCAAGGATTCATAAAGTGTCTGTGAAATCTGTTAGCAATTTTATAGTGCTTTTCTCCTTTTTGAAGCCATATTGTTATGACTTAGTATTTTATGTTTTGTGAGAAATGTGTATAGGATTTTATGCATGCATTTTTCTAGAACCTTATGTATTATGGACAGAATTGTGAAAGGTTGGTAATTGACAAAATTGGATTTATCACCTCCTTTGTAAATTGGTCTCAGTATTGAAATTTTAGATCTGTTGGAATTTGATCTGTTAATATGCTTTGGTTAACTATTTTTATTATATCTGCCACTACTTCTACATTTTTTTAGGTGTTTAACTTGAATGTTATCATAGCTTGGTGTTTTATTTTCATTCAACGATTTAATTATGTTATTATATCTATTGTTAGAGCAAAGGGCTACAAAAAATGATTTTCTGTTTGTAAATTTACAGTTTGTTGTGTAATTTTCATCTTGTTCTTGGTTTTTTTTTTTCTAATCTCTGATATCATAGCATTGTATTCAATATTAAATTTGTTATCAATTTGTAATGCTGATAAAGATTTTGACATATTTTTAGTAATTATTTCATCAATGCATTAGTAATCATTTCTCCTTCTCTTCTAACACTTGGTGAATTAAATCCCAGGTTTGACACATACCTTTTCTATTCAGTAGTAGTAGTTGTTTTTTTTTATAAATGTTTTGCTTTTGAATTCTGATTTCAGCAGTAACTTGGTTTTGTAGGTTTTTGTAAGTTTCGTTCATCGTATTGTTTTTATAATTGTACAAGCATTATCTCCATGTTTAATAAAGTTACAAATTTCTGGGTTAATCCATTCTTTACCATTATTACATTTCCTGGATGCTTTTCTGTCTATATTTCAGAAATTCTTGTTTTCATTTAAAATTTCTTCATAATAAAATTTGAAAAATTTGTAAGAGCTATTGCTATCATTAGCATTGTTAATGTTTTTGTGATTATATGTACAGACGGTTTCTACTGTATTAACTATCTCAATAGTGTATTGTATATTTTGTGATCCTTAAGTCCGATTGCGGCAGTGATGACAATGATCTGCTATTTTACTGCGTAATATCATTGAATTCAATATAATTCTTTTTTTCCAATTTAACATTTAAATGATCAATACAGATTTGGCACAAACGATTGATAACTTCTTCTCGAGTGATGCCAGTAACGAGTTGGTCAACCTGATTCTGTTAATATATTTCTCTACACCTAATTTTTTGTTGTTCATAGTGTCAATGTTGAAGTTTTCAATCAATATTTGATTTCTAGTTCTATCATTAACCCTTGCAGTGTCGACGTCATCTGTATACATTCAAAGAATCTGAATTGAGGGACCAAGGGCGTATGCATACATTTTTAGTATAGCAAAAAAATCGATTTTATTTTAAATAAAAATTGCCATTGTAATTTTTTTCAACATCAATCCAAAGTGAATGCACAGTATTCCCTGTTAAGATAGACATCAAACATTAATTAATAGATTCTGAAAAAAAATTCATCGCCGCCATGGCGGGAATCGAACCCGCATCTCTCCAGATTCATTCCAGAGCGCGCTACCATTGCACCATGCATCGGACAATATATGGTCATATTCTGAAAGAGTTTGTTGTCTGACGCGTGGTGCAATGGTAGCACGCTCTGGCATGAATCTGGAGAGATGCAGGTTCGATTCCCGTCGTGGCGGCAATGAAATTTTTTTCAGAATCTATTAATTAATGTTTAATATTTTTCATATATATATCTTATAAAATTATACAATTCAGGCTTTAAAAATATTTTTTTAAATTTGATGCATATTTTATTAAACTTCAATATAAATAATTTTATAAAGTCATCTGATTGCCATTTCTTAGAAGCACTAAACGGTATTGCCGATTTGCTGAAGCAACCTTCTGATTTAAGCTCATAAGTTTGATGTAAACTATTATCAACAAATATTTCCTTAAATTTTTGAAAATCTTCTAAAAATTAACAAAAAAAACTGCTATTTTTAAAAATGATAGATTTTGGAAGTAATTACAAAATACATAATGTCATTTTTCTTCCCCTGTTTCACACTCTTTTCTGTCACAAACCTATTTCACTATTCCCAAGTTATTTTTATCATTTTTCCCAGCATTCTATGCATTCTTCCTGCCTTCATATCGAAACTGAAAGTAAACACATCCTTCTTAGAAATTCTGGTTGCACCTGCATTTAAATAGTTATGCTCCAATGAATCAAATAAGACGTGTGCTATAAGTGTTTTTTACAGTTTTAGTCCAGCATATTGGATACTCTTTGTAAAGTTAGCATTTTTTTTATATTTAAACCTTAGTTAGTTTCCATTTCAGTACATTTATTTTCAGAAATTAGCATCTTTTGGTCGATCGATATGAATTGATTTTTTCACAGTTATGTTATATCGTATGGCCGGCCTACAACTTGTTGCTGTGGATATTTTAATATCGCATTGGTTATATGTTAAATTTTATTTTATTATTTATTACTTTTCCAGTAAAACTTTGATATAGTATCATTTTCTGAAAATAAATGAGGTTTTGTATATGAAAGCAAATTCATTTCTGTATATTTACTTCCATTGGTTAGCGATCTTCAATCGGCTGATTTATCGATCTTTCCGAGTTATGCTAAATCGGAGGCCGGCTTAAAAGCTGTTGTGGATATTTTATTCAACATCCCATTAAAAATAACTTAAAATTCTCTGTCATTGAGCAATAAAATTTTAAAGTTTATCCTTCAAACTATTTGCATGAAAGTTTTTAGGAGAATGCATAAAGTTTGAAGGATAAACTTTAAAATTCTATTGCTCAACAACAGAGAATTTTAAGTTATTTTTAATTAATTTCTGAGCAAGAAGGTCCTTTTAATTGTGTACTTAACATCCCATTAGGTTATATGTAATTTTACTTTTATTATTCTTGTGTTTTAATTAAAAAAATTTGAGCTTGTAGTTTTCTGAAATTGAATGTCTTGGATACGAAAGCAAAATAGACTTCCTTGCTACGGAAATCAGCCATTATTTAGGAGAGCATTTTCAGGAAGGACTGGTCCTTGGTGCACAAACCTTTATGCACTTAGCCAAGATCACCAAACTTCAACACTCCCCAAAAAAATTCATAATGTTTACGGAAAAAAAGGAGCCAAGTAATTTTTTTTCTATTTCATAACCAGTTCAAAAAATCCAGTGAATGTGAGAAGGTCAAGTCACGTTGTATAACACTGGCCATGTTTAAAATATACAATACTGAAAAGAATCATTAAAAGAAATGAATATCATATTTCAGGTTGAATATTATATTATTCGGGAGGCAATTTCCTTTCAATAAATATATAATTTAACTATTTTTATTCAGCAGGTTTTCCAAAATGAAGCCTTAATTGCATAGTGCGATCTTTTTTTTCACCGTATCACATTGAAAAAGGCTTATTAAAATCAGTATGCTTGCAAATTTGTTTATATTATTTATTTTCATAAAATTCATAATTAAATTCTGTTTAATTTGGTATATAACATGACTTATTTCCGTTGATTGGTTATTTTTTTAAAAAATTCTAAAATTGACTTGTTTATCTGACTCAGCACAATTGGCTAAAAGCCTGGAATTTTCTCAAAGTATGGTATGAGAAAAAAATTACTAAACGAGAAAAATATTTACTTAAAACCAAAAAAGTAATTTTTTTGTTATTCAGAAATATAGTCATTCTATTCATGTGCATTGTAATTATTTGTGTCTATTAGTTTTTCTTTAAATAATTTTTATGTGTTGCCAGATGCATTTTTTTACTACATGACTCTAAAAAAGTCCTATTAAAATAAAACACAGTGTTTTTTGTTAAATAATTGATTTTCTGAAAATTCCAGAATTAAATGCTGATTAATTTGGTATACAACATTCTATAATTCCTTTCATGTTATTTGGGAAAGTTTTTTTTTTGGCTGATCATAGTGAGAAAATAGCTTGGCCTCCGAATGGAAACCTGTTTTTCAGCCTGGACACTGGAAGGGTTAATTATCAAGCCAGTTAGCTATATTCTGTAAAAATAGATTTAAATCTGTGCTGGTGGATCTATAAATTACTAGCACCTTATAGGTCAAATCTTTTTTAATCTTTAAATGCAAAGTTTCTGCTGGTATAATTTCTGTGTCTAATTTTTGTTCGACATTTGTATTTCAATAGTATATTAAAATTCCTCGTCTACCATTTTTTGCGTTTTCATTCTAAATTTGTTCAAAGTTGTGTATTTTGTACCAATGTCTTTCAGTGTTCAAGATATTAATTTCAGTTAGTATGATTATGTCCACATGTTGTATGTATTCTTTTATGTTAATGTTGAAAATATCCCAATATTTTTTAAAGATTCTGATGTTAATGTGAATTAGTCCTAAATGGATTTTATTTTGTAATTGTTTTGTTTCTGTCAAAAACCAATTTTCTGCTTCAGAATTATTATCAGCATAGTAATTAACATAATTGTGCTATATATTGTCTAAGGAAGCAGCATTCATAATCATTTAAGTTGTAGGAGAAGTAAACTACAAAGTATTAAAATCAGTGTACATATTAATATTAATTCTGCCCCGTTACAACTTGTGTCTTGCTTCATTCAAGTTGTCTCATTTCCTCTAATTGGCAGTCACCTCTGACCCAGGAAATCCATTGCCCTTCGGTCAGGTGACATCAGAACCATCACCCACACAAGATGAACTCACCCTGTCCACTAGCTCCTCTCAGTGGTCGCTCCCTTTTACAGGTAGCGACCACCTGTGCGAGGTGTCACAGCAATAAAACTTTAGGTCATTGCATTGACCATACAGATTTATGGTATTTTCTGTTGTTGATTACACAAAATGAAGTGGGGTTCAGCTGCCAGATCCTTACATCAGCCTACCTAGCCTTGACAGAATCCTCACCTTCAATAACTTTACATTGTTTATCCTTCAATTCCTGTAAACCTGTTTGTTTTTTCCCCCCACACAAAACATTAAATATCCAGTACAGGTCTTGCTGTTATGCTGTCTAGCTGCTTCCTCAGGTCATCTAGCCAAAGATTCTTATCAGCTACTAAGTGCTCTTTTACACATTTATTAAGCTCTTTATAATGTAGTCCTTTCTTTCCAAAATAAGCTCCAGTGCCTTATCACTAAAATAATTTTGCCTCATCTGTTCCCTTTAAAGAGTAATGCTAGTTTCAAGAAAAGCCTGTTTAAATTGATCCTATTCTCCTCTTCAGTAGCAAATAACCCATGATTGTCATGACTAAGTAACACATCATGGTAAGCTTTAGCTATAACTGGGTCTTTCAGAGCTTAAGTGTTAAAAGTAACTTTTTTAACCTTACCACAACACATCTTAAATTTAAATTGCAAAACACTTTTACCAATGGTCAGATCCAATTTCAGCTCCCCTATGTGACCTGCTATTCCCAACAGAACTAAATAACTTGAGTTCTGTTAGGAATAGTAAGTCACATAGCTCTTAATTAATACATAATTAAATTTTATCAGCCGGTAGGTAACGCTGTGATTATCATCTATGTTTAAATATATAATCAATCATTGCTGTTAATTAACATATAATCAATCATATTCTTATGCACCCCATCTGCTGAAACCCATGTGTACTTTTTATGTCACAATGTTTGTAATAAGTGTTAGTTATTCTCAAACCATTAAGTTTACTTACCTCTATGAGATATTGCCATTGCTGCTACCAATGCCAAAGGGACTTTCACCCCTCCCCAAAAAGGTCAGCCCCACTTTAGCATTGAAGTCGTCTAGAACAAGTGTAATCTCCTTTCTTGATAGAATTCAAATATCCTGAAGTTGTCCATAAAACCTATCCTTATCATCATCGACATCCCAGTGAGGCTATAACAGCAGATAAAATTCGTCTTTAATGCTTGTCTGAAATTTTGCTATAAGAAACCTTTCATTAATGCACTCATATTCTAGAAGAACATCATTGGTGTCTACTGAGAAGCAGACCTATGCCTTGGTGATGCTTATTATCATCCCTTCATGAAAAGAGAAATTTAAGATAATTTTTTAAGAATTTTACCTTTATTTGTCCATCTGGGCTCTTGTGAGAATATCAAGGTTATAATGGTGGAATTCTTGTGTGAGGATATCAAGAGAATAATCTCTGTGCATAGTCCTCACATTTTAACTACCTATGGAGGGAAAATGATTCTTGGGATGTTTAAAGAAACTATGTTTATTGAGAGAGGGAATGCTGACAATATAAAAAAAATACCCCCCTCAAGCAACTGCTTGCCACAGAGGTTTGATAGGAGAATGTCAGTTTATATGCCATAGTAGGTCTGAGAGGATGGCAGGACCTCAGCAGAAAAATGACACATACATCCATGCCTTACCCGGAGCTAGAATCCAGGTCCCTTAGATTAGTAGCCAAACGTGCTAACCACTCGGCCAAACAGCTTCCTAATTTCAGGCATGAGGCAAATACCTGTTTCCCCCACTACTAAATGCTGAAGCCTTCTATACTGGAAAACTTCCTTGAATGTAGGTTTGATGATGCCTGTAGAAGCAAAAGTTCAGGTACCTGCGATGACTTCAGATCAGGATTATCCATCAGCTGATAAAACATATCCTGTAAATCAATTTACTTGGGGCTTTCAATCCACACAAAACACTGTATTCAAAATTGTTTTTCCTATGATATTTTATTTTTTTTTCTTGAGTATTTTTTGAGTGAAGAATTAAAGTTTGTTATTTAGTGGATATGCAGTCTAAATGGTTGTGTTGTGTCTGGTGAGATCATACATTTTTGGAGGAATTTCTTAAATGTCGAAGTAATAGCTATTGGTTAGTGATATTCAGTGCCAGAAGAAATGGAGCCCGTCATTATATGCCCCAAAAAATACCTGCGAGGAAGGCAAAACTTCAGAATTCAGAAGAAAACATCCATGCTTTATCCAGGATTGGAGTCTGGGTCCCTTTGAACAGTAGCCAAGCATACTAACCACTCGGTCATGGAACTAAAGTTTCCTAAAATTCAAAAAAAAAGTTACAAGTATATGTTCAAGCTCCAGGTAAGGCATGAATGTATGTCATTTTTCTGCTGAGGTCCTGCCTTCCTCACAGATCTTCTATTATGGCATATAAACTGACAGGCTCCTGTCAGACCTCTGTGGCAAGCAGCTGCTTGAGGGGATATTTATTGATACAGACTCCCCCCCCCCCTCTACTAAAATAGATGTATGAAGGTAGGTACATACTGCACAAGAACCTGTTAGTAACCCTTTGAATAAAGAATCACCTAGCATTTTTTCCTCAACTGATATATCTTCATTCAAAGGAATTACAACTACTTGGTATACATGATGAGCCTATTTTATTAATCGGCATTTCGATCATTATGCTAATGACTATTATAATGACATGCAACAGTAAAGGCGTATAATTGTTTTTCAGATAACCCAAACAATTCTCTTAACATAAAAAGTCTCGGGTTGTAAACGAAAACATTATGCAAATCTTAATGTTTAGGGTACATTTTTAGGGCATAATATGTATAATGAGAATATGAAAGATATAATTATTAAAAACAAGTGTCTACCGAAAAAAAGTAAACTTCCAGATGATTAAATTCTGAAATCACAGGCACAATATGTAAGTACTGAAAATCAGTAACATAAAACTAAATTACTTACGGCAAATATCACCGGGTTAATCTAGAGTTCATAATGTTATATTTTGCCTATAAATATCGTAACTTCTATTCCAGTAAAACACAAATAACTACATATTCGTTTATACATAGGTGTAAGGTGTTGCCAAATTTTACTATATAAAAGAAATTATTCCAAAAAGAAATTATTCAAAAAAGAAATCATTCAAGTGGCGGAATATTTTTTCCCAGAAGGATTCATAATTAGAAATTATTTGCCTTTAAAAATTATGATTTAACCTCTAAATTTTAAAGTTTAATGCACAGATCCTCGGAACTACTGATCTCTCTTCCCGCTTAAATACGGAGACTAAGCTTTCTGTTTGCATGTTAGATTGATGGAGAGAGAGGAATTAAAAGACAGTCCACCAAGTTGCACAAACGATAAATCGGACATTATAGGTCATGACCACAGAGTACAATATCACAAATAGAATACGTACTAGAGCAGTGGTTCACAAACTATTCGCATTCCCACAATTACCTTGCAATTGTTTTTGGACCAGTAGTAAGTAAATATGAACTTACCTTACCAGACGCGAACTGGTAGTGTAGCTGAACCGTCCCAAGCCCTTAGGGTTGCTTGGCCCCTGGGACCACACAGGAGAAGGATTTTTTTAATAGTAATAACTGTTACTTTACAGAAATTTCGCGGAATTGGGGAAAACCTATTTTATGCTTCCCGTATTAACTCTCAAAATAATAAATATTGAAATGTTGAAAAAAAAAATGAATTTTTTTTATTGCAACCAGAGGCCTCCTGCTACAGATGTGTCCTTGAAAAAAAAAATTTCCAGTCCCCTGTACATAATATCGTATTGCCAAAAGCCGAGTGGTTAGCACGCTTTGGCTACTGATCTAAGGGACCTGGGTTCGAGCCCCGGATTAGGCATGGATGTGTGTGTGTGTCGTTTTTCTGCTGAGATCCTGCCATCCTCTCAGATCTCCTACTGTGGCATATAAACTGACAGGCTCCTGTCAGACCTCTGCGGCAAGCAGCTGCATGAGGGGGTATTTATTATTTAGCCGTCTCATGGCCGAGTGATTAGCGCGCTTGGCTGCTGATCTAAGGGACCTGGGTTCGAGCCCCGGGTAAGGCATGGATGTATGTGTCGTTTTTCTGCTGAGGTCCTGCCATCCTCTCAGATCTTCTACTGTGGCATATAAACTGAGAGGCTCCTGTCAGACCTCTGTGGCAAGCAGTTGCTTGAGGGGTATTTACTATTATATTATTAAAAGAAAGCATTTTCTAACAAGGTATATGAACTGAAGCGTCCCTTTTGGTTGGATTAGGTTGTTTTAACTCTGAGCGGCACTTTTCTACATTTTTGCTTTTATGTAAAAAAGAAATTACTTTTTTTACACACTATGTTGTGTAAAATTATAATTAGAAATTACTTTTTCTAATTTCTTACCATAGGCTAAATGGCCAGGTGACATGGACCCCAAAGGCTCAAAGAAAGGCTGGGGGAGGGAACTCACTGGAACAGCTGTTGGGAGACAGATGGTAGCCTCCCGCAAGGCCAACCAACGTGTTATTTAACATGCACAAGGTATGGCTCTTCCACACACAGGCCACGGCTTAACGTCCCATCCGACGGACGGCAGTTTTTCCAAGCCCATTAGTGTTTCCTACTGACCGTGGGCAGGACGGGGAAATTTGCAGAGATAAATCTCAATCCTGACCCAGCTGGGACTCGAACCTGGGAACTGAAGCGTCTCGTTCAATGGTGCAGCTGCACGAGGACCTGAACTGAAGGAAATAAAATAAATTTACAAGTACTGAGATCTTTTTACATCCCAGTTTTCAGAGCAGGGGAAACATTGGCGAAAGAAAAAAGAGTACACCTATCCCTCGATTTACACGGTACTCAGTTCACACAATTTTGGCTTTGCACGGTCAAAAAATGCAACCAGTTTCGATTTACACAGTACTGACTGAGACGTACATAGAAAGGAAATCTCAGTCAGTACCGTGTGAATCGAAACTGGTTGCATTTTTTGACCGTGCTGACTGAGACGTACATAGAAAGGAAATCTCAGTCAGTACCGTGTGAATCAAAACTGGTTGCATTTTTTGACCGAGCAAAGCCAAAATTGTGTGAACTGAGTACCGTGTAAATCGAGGGATAGGTGTAATTTTACATTTCCGCTGTACAAAAGAAATACCAAAGGTCGATTTGCTCGGCTGGTATCCAGAAAGAAGAATTTAGTCTGCAACCGCCAGATATAGACATTTCAAAATCCTCCCAATTGTTGCACACTGCATTACAAAGCTTTTATGAATCTAAGAGTAAGTTTAATAAATTCAATGAAAGTACACAATAGATCTTATTAATGCGGTGTGTGGAGGCTTCTCCTGATTTAGTTCCAGATTTCTCGTGTGCCTAAAATCAAACATATGGATGGTGATCTATGTAAATATCATAGGCTTAAGAATGAACAAAATGTCTCATTTGTTCTTACAGTGAAACTCTCAGAGATTGCTATGATAAACTCTATACATGTAAATGCAAAGAGAAGAAACAAAGAATTGAATTGTTAAAATAAAAATCGATGCATTTAACTTTACTTTCGACAGAGTTCATTATGGAAAACGCGATTGAAAAGTTTTAATGAGATAGCTGACAACTTCAGACAAGTAGAAATGTTTCTGCATCCAGAAACATTATAAGTAATAACGATGGGAGTAAATGAAGCTGCAGAACTTCTAAACAGGGAATAGAAATCCAACTAAAGATCTTTATTTGATGCTCAGATTCTATGATTCTTCGGATATTATAAAAAGTGAAAGACACACTGCCTTGGGCATCATCCTAACTCCCAACGTATCCTTTTCACAACACTGTAATTTCATTGCTATGAAGGCCAACGGTGTCGTGCATATAATTTTGAAAAGTTACAGCAAGTGTCCTTGTAAAAGCATTGATCACATATGTTCCGCACATTCTAGAATACACATCTCCCGTATGGTCTTGAATTAGCCCAGTAAAAAAAACTATTGGGCTTTCGCAATAAATCGTATCAACAGAGGTTAAATGAATATTCACTTCACTCTTAGGAATGGATATGACTTTAGTATGATTTAATCACATGCTACAAAATCATCCATGAACTTTTGCACTTTAATCCCGAAAAACCTTTCTGTCACGTAATTAATAAAGAACTACACAACAGTATCTATGTATTGACATTCCATTTGCAAGAAGAGATTCCAGATACCATTTCTTTGTATGTAGAGTTAGTATTATACAGGGTAAGTACAAATGATCTCAAAAATTTATCAAAAATTTTTACATAAGTTCCAAAGTTGAAAAGAAAAACTAATATTCTTTACAAGTATATGGTAGAAATAATATTGCAACATCCCTGATGGACAGTGGAGATCTTTCCTGTACTGTTGTTCTTTATTTTAGAAGTAAAATATATATGTAAAATATTTTGGAAAGTAAATATAATATTGAATAGTGATAAGATTTAAATTTATATACTAGTTGCATAGAATCATTGTTTCTTAAACTCAGGTTTTAAATTATGGAACTGTATATGTCATGACACAACCAGGCATAAATTCTAATTTGTGTAATATTAATGACGCCCTGTACAAAATTAAGCCGCAATGACTTTAGATTTGAAATCTGCCGTTTTCTGTTTTATATCACTGCCTCTTAAGGAAAAAGATATGAAAATTTTTAAATAAATGCTTTGTGAAAGTAGATTTTTTTTTGAAATTTTCAATTTTTCTTCCATTATATCTTAATATATTTCATTAGTGATAATGTAAGATGACACTACTCATCAATGATCAAAATTTTATATTACCCTAAGTTGACCTGGATCTGGAAAAAAGCAAGGGGTGGGGGCAAGAAACACAATTAAGACAGTATAATGTGCGTTGGGGGGAGAGGGGTCAAGAGACTGGATTTCCAATGCAGTAGAACATTTCCATCTCTTTTTTTTTATGTCTTTATATAACATTTTGGAAAATGCATGAAAATAATTATGTTTAATAATTTTTGGCCTCTTACTCATTAGTATCCTAAAGGGGGGGGGGCAGATCTGGCCCTGACCCTAAGTTATTGTAGAGTTCATAAGCTTTGTGTACAATGCCTTTCATGAAAAAAAAATTGCAACCATCATTAACTATTATTTCAATATCCCAAACAGAGAAAATGAATTAATGTTAAAATTATGCTACTACAGCAATATGCAGGAAAAGATAATTTTTAATGATTGCTTATTATTTTTAGCCTAATTTTTTGCTCCTAATATAGTAAAAAATAAACTTCATTTGTGGTTTGCTTTATTTAAACCACTCTTCTCACCTAAAGGAAGTTAGTTTAAGAAATAGTTTTCACAATGCCATGAAACTTATTCAAATTTACTGTACTCTTCTAACCTCAGTGAGTGCAGTTTTGCATTGAGTAGCATATTTTTATGTTATTTATTTTATGATTTGCAGATAGATATGGTGTATTTCTGTGCAATGATTTCAAAAATGTGTTTTCTCTCTTTAATAAGACTTTGCTTCTAAAGAAGAGGGTACATGCATGTGTAATTGATTTGTTGGAAAATAATTTGTTATATGTAGCATTTTTTCATAAAATGCTCGAGTTAGGAGTAATATAGCTTCAAAATTTCTCATTGATATAACTAGCAAATTCCTAATAAGTGGTAGGAGTGTAGATAGATGCTATATTTGCATTAAACAATGTTTTCATGAATTTACTATCCCATTTTCTTGTATAGGAAAGCATATAATGTATGTGTCATTAATTTATATATCATATCACATTTCTAAGAAAATATATATTATATTTTTGTATTTTACAATGAATGGTATTTTTTTCTGTCCTGTATGTCCTGTATGGGAAGAGCTCTCACTGTATGGAAGCTGTCCTGTATGGGAAGAGCTCTCACTGTAATGTTCATATTTCCTTTTTCTGTCACATTTAGTAATCTTTGATTTAGAATTGTGGCATTATTGATAAAATGACGCATGATTTGGAAAAAAAAATAATGTTTTATTTTTCCACTAAAACTTCCTGGTATGCCCTCGGTCAGCAGGGGACACCAATGGGCTTAGTAAGGACACCATCCATCATATGGGATATTGAGCCTTGTGTGTGGGAGAGCCATAACTTTTGCATGTTAAGGAGCATGGATGGCTTTGATGAGAGGCTACCATCTGTCTCCTAACATCTGTCCAGTGGGTCACCTCCCTCAATCTCTGAGCCATTGGGTCCTTTTGACCTGACCATTTAGCCCATCGTGTCCATTAAAGGTGCTGCTCAGAGGTAAAACAATCCAAATCTTCATGTTAGTCAGATATAATCACTGACTTATTTACCATACTCTTTCTAAAACTCAGTGGTTTAAATTTTGCACTGAATAATGTATTTTTTGTTACAGTTATTTATTTCATGATTTGCAAATAGATATAGTGTGTTTCTATGATAATTTATCACTAAACACTTGATTTTGCAATGATTATATATATTTTTTTCTTTCTTAAAGGGAATTGTATATGAACGTATCATTGATTTCTTATTTAATTTCTAATTTATAGCGAAATATAAAAAAGACTTTTATTATAAGTAACATTTTTTTCCATAAAAAAGCTTAAGTTTACAGATTCAAAGTTTCAGATTAATATAACATGCAAATTCATTAAAAGGTTTGTAGGAGTATAGATGGATGCCATAATTCTTTGCTACATTTGCATTGAACACTGTTCTTTCATGAATTTAATATCCTATTATCTCGTTTAAGAAAGTATATATGTGTTGTCATTTATTTATTTAATATCACATTTGTAAGAAAATATATATTATATAGGCTTTGGATAGAAAAATGGAAACAGTTTCTTGTTATCTCAGTAGAAAAATCACATTTTGAGTGAATAACTTCTACAATATGATTTTTAACGAAAAATATGTCTAAAAATATAGATGCCAGTAAAATCTTTCTATATCTCAATTTTGATCAATATTTATTCAGGGAGATATATGCTGCATATTTAAAAGACTAAAAAAATTAACCCCAAAATTTCTGTAGTACATTGAAATAGGCTAAGAGATCAACACAGGGTGTATATCTGTATACGTATATATCACTCTGTACTAGAGTCAACTATGATCAATTAATCTGCTTTAATTCCACCGTCCATCAAATGGGGCATTAAGCTGTGGCTATAGTGCCTATAAGTATACAGTGTGTCATTCGATTAATAAAATCTGGCAGAAAAAGTGTTCCATACCAGTAGAGGGCGCTGGGCACGAAATATTCTTGCCTTGTTAACATTACCCTCTATGGACGTTTCGCATTTCAATGATTTTTAAACATAGAAGCATTTATGCAATGATTTTACCATTCAAATGTACATTTTTCCTAAGTATTTTAAGCGAACTAATAAAACTTAGAGAACGCTTGAGCAAGTATATTTTTTTAAAATGAAGAAAATTGATGGCCGATGGCCGTTCGATCAAAACAAACCGCATTCCTCTCTATGTATCAGAGCGCTGAAGTGATCGTTTTGATTGGCTCTTTGGTAAAACTCTTCGAATGACACGTGATATAACATATGTTCTAACATGTGACGTTTGGACTGACCAAATTGTAATAGTAGTCTTATAGCGTAGATATCCTTGTAAATTGCAAAAGCAATTTACAAGGATATCTACAATCTGTCTCCTCCTAAATTGCAAAAGCAATTTAAAAGTTGTACTGTAATTGGCTAAACAAGAAAGAATAATCATGATACTAATAACTTGCAGTATTAAAATGCTCTAACCTATCGGTTAATTGAAATATTTATTACGTTGTACGCTATGGACGGTAACAAATAATTCAACTTTGCAAAAATTCATGCAAGGCCTGCCGTTTTTAAGGATTTTTCAAGGTTAAAACGTATGAACGAAAAAACGCTGAATTTTACCGATTATCTTAGTTTTGTAAACTTACATATTTACAATCCAACGTTCATATATTTAGACGATTGTTAGTGACTGACTGACAGTGGATCACTCAATGTGCAGAAATGGTAAAACTCTGAAAATATGCACCTATGGATAATCCGGTCGCAGATGTGTCTTTCAAGGTAAATGTAAGTTATGTAGACTTCCATTTCAGCGGCTTGATAGATTTAGACCAAACTGTGATCTCCTAGAAAAGTGAAAATTGGTGTCTAGTGGTGTTTCGGACTGATCTCGAAAACGTTACGAAATTTTGCATTAGAAGGGTCCTTTGCGGTCAAATTAAGATCTATCGGTGCTAGGGAGTTAAAAAATGGGTTTTTTGGGTGTTTTGAGTTGTAGATGTCGGAAATGTGAAATTTTTGGATGCGATGAAATTCAAATATCGATCTACAAGTGTTAGAGAGCTCAAAATAGGAGTCTGGGGATGTTTTGAGTAGTAGATCACGAAAACGTTGCGAGATTATGGACGCGATGCATCCTTTGAGGTGATATTCGATCTGCCGGTGCCAGAGAGCTAAAAATCAGTGAATAGGGCTATTTTTGGGCAGTAGAACTCAGAAATGAGAGGAATTTTCACATTCGATGTTGCGTTCAAGGTCAAATAGGGGTCGGAGTGACCAGCTAGAAATCAAGAGATGCCGAAGGCACCAATTGAATATTAATATTCTTCCACAGAAGAAAATTATTAATTATTATTTTCCAACAAAGAATATTAATGTCCTTTCAATACTGTATAGGCCAGTTGTATAATGCTGCCTAGCTTAGTTTTACCACATAACAATGCTAGTGTAGAAAGAATATTCAGCAATCTGAAGATAGTAAAAACTGCACACAGATAATCTTTTAGAATCTCTATTTCAGAATGCTTTGTTATATTGCAGAATAAGACAAAATTTGGGGAAAGATTTCAAGCCAACTGATGAACAGAAAGCAAATTTGAAGATATTGACATGTTATTAACATTTATGTTTTTAAAAAAGGAATATGGAGAAGTGAACCTGTTAACAGATTATGTGTTTTGTTTTACATAGAAAACTCCAGAAAATGACATACCAATATTTCTTTAAAGCATTATTTAAGCAAGATTCTTCTCTCAGTTGATTGTTTTAACTTTGTGCTTAAATTTAACATCAAAATATTATTGCGAACTCCATTCTACATGTTTAATCTTGTAACATGTAGAATATTTATATAAGAAATGTAAAAATGCAGGATTCTGAAATTGATATTGGCAGGAGCCCTGATTTATGCTCTTCAAATTCAGATCTCTTCCATCACAAATTATTAATCTTTAACAATAGCTGTTTTTTTCAATTCGCCTTTAAATTGAGTAATGCATTTAATTTATTATTGTCGTAGCTATCATAATAAAAGCTGGAAGTTATTCAGACAATATTTATCACTTTGCCTTAGGTCGATGTTTATTGGATTTTATCTATTGCAATAGAATTATTTAAAGAATAAGAATTTACAACAGAACCATATTAACATTAAATTTTCTATTAAAAATTGAAATTAAAGTCAATAATATTTAAATGTTTCATTTATTTACATTTTCCACAAATGGATGAGTTTTACATCCTTGGATGATTCATATCCTTAAAAATATTTATATAAGAAATATTATAGGAAAAATTGCTGAAAGGTTAAATTGCCATCATATTATAATGATTAAATATTATAGAGGTTTGTGGTATCCAACCACCATAGGTTTCAAAACATACTTGCTATAACAGTATTATAATACCCATCAGCAAAGAAAAAAAATCACATGCTGCAAATGTCAAAGAATTGGCCATTTTACATTTTAAATATGAAATCTATTTCAAAAAGAGATTGTTTGCTGATGCTAGTGTCCAAAACAATTTGTAGTATAGCAATATAGATTTTAAGATATTAATATATATATGCACAAATTACACCATATACAACTTTCCTCTAACTATATAAAATGTCATGTATACTACCTCTTTAACTGATAATTGGAACTATGTAACCTAAAATTGTTTTATGTTGTGTGTTGTGTAATTTCAGTATGCTGACCGGTGGCCATGTGGTTAGAGTGCTTAGATATTGATCAAAGAGTCCTGGGCAGAGTATGGATATCTGCAGTGTTTTTTTGCTGAGGTCTTGTTTTCTTCACAGACTTTCTACTATAGTATATAAATTGACAGGCTTCTCTCAGACCTCTGTGACAAGCAGCTGCTTCAGAGGAATTCTTTTTCTATTTCAGTACATTTACATAACAAAAGCATCTACTATTTTATAGAAATAAATAAGTCAAGTTACAAAATGACCCTCATGTAAATTATGTACCTTATACTGTAATGGCAATTTACTGATAAGAAGTTTTCAATATTGGATTCAGAAAAATTTGTTTTCGAACGATACAAAATTTATGGTTACACACTCATTGCCCATCATGAATTGTTTGTATATGTATTCTGATTACTTACAGAAAGGGAAAAATATTTAATAGTTTTCATGGTGAGACTATAAAATAGAACAAGTGATGAAAGGTCAAACAGCAAAAATAAATCATGATAAAAAAAGTACCAGATATTGAAACATGGCAAATTATATGTTCAACTTCAAAATATGAAACAAATGTACAGTCGTTCAAAAAAGTATCCGAACATTATGATTGATTACAGAATTCAGAAAAAATATCTGGCAACAATTTTTTTAGAAATTGGTGATCTGGCAACCTTCGTGTCACGTGACACGAAGGTTGCCAGATTTCAAAAAATGGTTGCCAGATTTCACCAATTTCTAAAAAAATCGTTGCCAGATATTTTTTCTGAATTCTGTAATCAACCACAATGTTTGGATACTTTTTTGAGCGACTGTACCTCCATTTGCATTATTTGATTGCTAAATGAACCATTAGTAGGAAAAACATAGTCTAAATATTTAAATTTTCTTTTAATTAATTAATCATTTGCGGATGTGATTGCTCCCTTCCACTATTTACATCTTCTCAACTTTAGATATTTCCATTTTCCCTGCTTCCAAGTTTGGTTTTGTTGACTCCCTTTATGCAAAAATGCACCCTACACAATAAATAAAATTTAACAATTTTGCATGTCAGATTTTTCCTGTGTGTAAGACAACCAACATTATTAATTTTTTTAACAACAAATCAATAATACAAATCCATAATATCTAATATACTGTCTTGATGTAGTTCATGAGTATTTAAATACAAGGTAATTGAATCTTCTATTGATTGATTAGTTTCATAAGCTCCTCTGAAGGATATAAAAAGCCTCTTTTATCAAAGTTACTTATTATTGTACCTAAAAATCTAGTCTTTTCCTCAGGAGATTCTAGACATATTTTCTTGCAATCATCACAATAATTTTCTGCATTACATTTCCTTGCCACATATCCTGCAACATAAATTAGTAACTGACTTTGTGGATCATTACAGAAGCACTGATAATTACCTAAAAACAAATTATGAGTCTCTAACACACTTTCAGCATGATTTCACATTCCCATATTTAAAAGTTCATCCAATTTTAAAAACATATTTGAATTATTAATTTTTCTATCTTGTGATCCAACAGAAGAATTTATAATTGCTGGTTCATTGTTACCACTACTTGTGGACTTTGCCATGTTGTAGAAACTTAAGCATTGTATAGTTATTAAAAATTCTGTTGAAGTTGGATGGTCATTACAGCCTGATGATTGGCAAACAATACCAAAAAGATTTTCTATTGAGTCTTGGATTAAGCGTGATGTCATCACATACCTTATAATTTGCAGCTTGTGATAAATATTTTAGCAAAGAGAGAGTGCTATTTATGGTAACTCTAAAGCCAGCAGCAGTGCTAACACTTAAAAAACCAACTGTACTGGGACCCAGATGGGATTCCCATTTGTTCAAATACTGCAAAAAGTCAAGCAATATTTCATGTTGCTTTGAATTTAGATGCAGACTGGTTGTTGGAATTCTGGAAGTCATTACTTCTTTTAGCTCTTTAACAAAGTTTACAAAAAAAGGAATTGCAAGTGTATTACCATATTTTTTATAGCTTCTTTATAAAGATAAACACCTTTTAAAACCTCACTGCTAAACAACTGAAATGCATAGCTTACCCTCATTTTTTCAAAATTATTGGGATGAACAAGACTATAACTGGTTTTTGGCATTGCTTTCAAAGTAACGTTATTAGAATCCAACTTCCATGCTGCTTCAATATGTTCTGGTCTTGCTTTTCCTTCTGGTAGTATGAAACCTTTTTTAATGAATGCATTTCTTAAACATTTTATCAAATGTGGAAAGTCAGAAAAGAAATGCAAGTATATAGAAGTATCTGCAGGGTGGCGGACTTTGCATATAGTGAGAGAAGAATTAATTGAAATGCCAAACACTTTCCACATGCTTCTGTTCCACGTAGCTCCATCACAGGTTACAAAATTCACAAATAAGCCAGCATTTTCAGCCAAAATTGTTGCTTCAGTAATCAGTTTTGCTAAAAGATTACCATTAATGTTAGAGTTTGTAGCAAAAACTCCAATTATTTGCCTCCAATCACCAGTTAAAGGTTGAAAAAGCATAAGAAGCCCATGATCACACAGAATAGATCTCATATTCTTTGAAGTGTAACTACCAATACCTAAAAAACCCTCAATTTCACCTTGTGATTTTACCTGTAACTTTTCAGTCAATTTCATTTCATCAATAATTATGCCACCATGTTTTGCAAAAGGTTCCATTACTTTTGTTTTTTTAGAAATTATATCAAAAATATTTTGGTTGAATCCAAAACCAGTGTTAAAGTTGGAAATTTATTTTCTTATGGTGTTTCGAGCAGGTAGAATAATAATTTGGTGTTGACGTATGTATTTATATAGTTTTGGACTTCTCATATGCATTAATATACATTCAAGTATCCAGTTTTTTGTGTAATACATTCCTTTAGTTGATTTCCTTTTGGCAGCTTTAAAGCAATGCTGAATCATTTGTTGCTGTTTTTGCGGGCAAATGCTTTATTTTTTCGAAAACCAAATTTTCACTGATTAATTTATTTCTTTCCTATATATTTCTGATGTACAGTTCAAGTGAAATAACATGTTTTCTAAGCTTTTAATATATGTGCTTGGTACTTGCACTTTGTAACTTTTAACGATGGATATCTCCTTCGCCTTTTCAATCGAGCTATATAATGTAGTAATGACCTCTGAAGATATTTACATTGAAGGCAAATATCTCCATTTGTGACGTTTCTTCTGCATTTCTAGCCCTCTAGGTATAAAACTTGTTTCCCCATTTACAGTATGAACATAATTTTTAATAATGAACTCTTCTCTAAAATGAACATCACATATAGCACTGAATTTGTCAAGACATTTGTCAGAATGAGGAATCAAGTGTTCCCACTTCTTCAAAAGCTCGGGATCCTTTCGGGCACTGAAGAGAGAAAGTTTGTTCTTTTTATACAGTGTTGTACAACCTGGTACACAGCAATGTGAATTTCTTTGCTTTGGCATTTTCAGACAAACTATCAGCCGATAGCCTATAAAGCAAGCAAATGTTAAACCTTAACAACTAAATATTAATTTGCTTTGAATGCTTATATATCTTCATATACAGTATTTTTACAATTGTATATTTAAAAAAACACAAAGATCAGATGCATATAATTGTCAGGGCACAACAAGGGGGAACCTTGGTCCAATCGAAACAAACAACTATATTCAACAGATTTATATGGAAAAAAAAATTCTAATTTATGAATTTTACTTCTTTGCTTCACGATTAAATGAAGCAGCTATATTTGTTTCAACTGAAGCACTGAAAAATTACGAATAAAGGGTAATAAACTCAAAGACAAAAGCAACACATCTACTGAATGCTTTGATTTCAATCGGATATTGCATAAAAAATAGAATATTATAAATACATTTATATCTTCCTATTGCATTCTAAAAAGTGGAAAACTAAAGCTTACCGATGGCGCAGTCAGCCGCTGATTTTCTAGTTAATTCAAAATAACATAGGGTGATGATTTACCTATTCATCAAGAATTGCTGGTGCCTTATTTTTTCCTTTGAACTAAATACGAATTCAGTGACTGCATCATTCGCATGCTCTAGTTTTATTTCCTTTTTTTAGGTCATACATAAGATTTGTTGAGTTGTTTTACCTCTGAGCAGCACTTTTTCCTTTCTAATGACAGTCGCTAAATTTCCATCATTACCTGGGGACGGGGAGGCCGAATTGGATTCATTTCTATGTACTTGGTTGTACATATCTAATAAATGTGTATCTCCGCAAAACTCCCTGCCCACGGTCAATAGGGGACACCGATGGTCTTGGAAAGGCCGCCGTCCGTCGGATGAGACGTTAAGCCGTGGCCCTGTGTGCGGTAGAGTCATACCCTGTGCACGTTAAAGAACACACTAGATGGCCTTGACGGGAGGCTACCATTTGTCTCAACAGCCGTTTCAATGGGTCCCCTCCCCCAACCTTCTCTGAGCCTTTGGGGTCCTTGTGACCTGGCCATTTAGCCCACTGTGTGCAAAAAAAGTGCCGCTCAGAGGTAAAACAACCAACCAACTAATAAATGTGACAATATGAAAGTTTTGCGTACAGAAGAAAAATGTTTCACCAACAATAAGCAGTATATGACTTCAGAAATCTGTAATTCATTGATTATTAGAGAGAACAGCTCACAAATTGAAGAGTTCCATACAAAGTGCAAAATTTCACATTTTTTTCAGGGGTGACATATGAGTTTCACGTTTAAATTAAAAAAAAGTATATATATTCTCTTATCAAGGGTTTATTCCGTTATTTCATTAAGGAATACTGTGGTGAATATTTAATATTTATTATCGATTTAGATCTTGAAATTAATTACTAAATTATTAATTATTAAATTAATTACGACTTCGAGGCACTCATCATCATCCTTAAGCAGCCATGGGCTACGGAGGTCCAACCAGACCGTGCAATTTAGTTCTCCAAGCAAGTCTGTCCTGAGCTACATCTGCTGCATCTGGCCACTGCACACCAATTCTAACAAGGTCCTATTTGACATTGTCTGCCCACCGCATCCTTGGTCTCCCCCTCTTTCTGAGGCCTTTAGGCACACTGCTCATAACCCTATTCGCCAATCTATAATTATTCATACGGGCAACACGGCCAAACCAACGGAGTCTCCACTCTGCACAGTATGCTGCTTAAAGGAGGTTGCCGACTCCTTTGCCTAACCTCATCATTACTTACGAAGCTGAACCACCTAATGCCCAAGATACTGCGTAAGCATCTAGTTTTCTGTTATCTTGTTTACACAGCGTCCAAGTTTCACTGCCATAACTAACCCGAGAAAGAACCAAATTTTAGACAGTTTAATTTTAGTCTTTTGGTGTATATACCTATTTCTTCACAATCTCCATAGATTGTTAAAAGTCCCGGCAGCAATCCCTATTCGTCTATTAATCTCATGCCGCATATCACCAGTATCTGTTAGTAGTAGCATAAATGAGAGTTCTCTGGGCCAGTAAATGGGTCCAAAGAATTCTGTGAAAATCCATGGGAAAAGTTATGGGGGATGAGGTAAAAAGTATGTTTCTTATGGTTTTTTGTGGAAATATGTGTGAAAATTAGAAAAAAAAACGGGGGTGATTTTTAGCATGTTAAAAAAAATTTAAGTTTTTTTTTTAAAGATAATTTGTAAGACTAATTTGTGAATTAGTTTAAATGAATTAGGTCGAACTGAAGGTTGTGTGTATACGAGAAAAAATGATGTGGTTTATTGAGTTATCGTACACCTCAATGGATTATTCAGTTGTAAAAGCCATGTAAATCGGTGTTTCTTGTGGTTTTTCTCTGAAAATATGTGTGAAAATCGAAAAAAAACCCGGGTGTTTCATGTGAGAAAAGTAATTCAAGTTTTTTGGGCAGACGAGAACTAATTTGTTTAACTAATTTTCAGAAAAAAATGAGGTGTGTGTGTGAAAGAGATAAAAAACGATGTGATTTCTTGAGTTATCATACACTTTACTGTGTAGTAGCATAAATGAGAGTTCTGGGCCAATGTTAAAGTATAGGGAATCCCATGTTAACCTATGAGAGACTTTTTTTAAAGGTGAGGTTTAAACTAATTTGTGTGTGGTTTTTTGTGAGAGATGTGTGAAAAATTAAAAATAATGGGGGGTGTTTTTTATATCATGTGAAAAGTATTTTAAGTTTTATTTTTAAAGATGAGGTTTAAATTAATTTGTGAAATAGTTTAAATGAATTAGGTTGAAATGAGAGTGGTGTGTATATGAGAAAAAATGATGTGTTTTGTTGTGGTATCGTACACCTCAATGGATTATTCGGTTGTAAAAGTCCTGTAAATCGGTGTTAGTTGTGGTTTTTTGGGGAAAATATGTGTGAAAATAAGAAAAAGACCGGGGTGCTTCATGTGAAAAAAAGTAATTTAAATTTTTTGGGGGCAGACGAGAATTAATTTGCTTAACTAATTTTCAGAAAAATGAGGTGTGTGTGTGAAAGAGATAAAAAACGATGTGATTTCTTGAGTTATCATACACTTTACTGTGTAGTAGCATAAATGAGAGTTCTGGGCCAATGTTAAAGTATAGGGAATCCCATGTTAACCTATGAGAGACTTTTTTTAAAGGTGAGGTTTAAACTAATTTGTGTGTGGTTTTTTGTGAGAGATGTGTGAAAAATTAAAAATAATGGGGGGTGTTTTTTATATCATGTGAAAAGTATTTTAAGTTTTATTTTTAAAGATGAGGTTTAAATTAATTTGTGAAATAGTTTAAATGAATTAGGTTGAAATGAGAGTGGTGTGTATATGAGAAAAAATGATGTGTTTTGTTGTGGTATCGTACACCTCAATGGATTATTCGGTTGTAAAAGTCCTGTAAATCGGTGTTAGTTGTGGTTTTTTGGGGAAAATATGTGTGAAAATAAGAAAAAGACCGGGGTGCTTCATGTGAAAAAAAGTAATTTAAATTTTTTGGGGGCAGACGAGAATTAATTTGCTTAACTAATTTTCAGAAAAATGAGGTGTGTGTGAAAGAGATAAAAAAAAAGATGTGGTTTATTATCATACACTGGATTATTCGGTTGTAAAAAAAGCCAATTCAACAGGTTAATTCTTTTTACAAAATTTGAAATAACTTTTGATCTAATTATGGTACAGAGCTCATTCTGGTGTTGTTCAATAATACTAAGCAGACACTATTTTCTGAACTGACCAGAATCGGGTTCGGGCACCTTACCTAGCCGAGAAAGTGGGTCGAACCCCTCTTAAATTTATGATCTCACAACTTGTAATCAAGCTATAGATTTGAAACTAATATTATTGGATTTCATTATGGGTGTACTACACTTTGAACATGTGGGCATTGTTCTCAACCCCGTTACTTAAGGTCTTCTGGGTTCAAAACCTTTTGCATACCACACATTGCTGATTCTCATTTAAGATTTTGAAACATTTTCGTTTTTTTCATGAACATCAGATTCTAGTACTGGAACTCATTTCGTTAATTCAACTG
The DNA here is from genome assembly GCA_038380435.1 of Ryuthela nishihirai. Lineage (NCBI taxonomy): Eukaryota > Metazoa > Arthropoda > Arachnida > Araneae > Heptathelidae > Ryuthela > Ryuthela nishihirai. The sequence goes on along the minus strand of JAWZYU010000001.1, from coordinate 13,433,446 downwards.
GAAACGGTGTTGGACCCGTTTCTAAGCCTAGAAACTGGGTCGAACCCTCTTAAATTTTCATCCTTATAACTCGGCTTCTAATTGAGCCACACATCTCAAACTAATGTCATTAGATTACATTCGGAAAGCACTATACGTTTAATGTATTGGAAGCAGTCTCCACCTGTAATTTTTTGTTTTCTGGTTTCGACACTTTAAAATTTTGTCGAAACGTCCATTCTATTTGTGCTAGGATCTTGGTTTAAATTTTAATAGCTGGGGTTTACCAAGTTCTATAATCGGACGAAAGAAAAATCGGTCTGAAACCGTTTTCTATCGGACAAAGTGGGTCGAACCCCCTCTTTGCGGCTTCATAGCTCTGCTTCTAATAGAGTTACAGAACTCAAACTAATATCATTGTGTTTCATTCGGCAAATACGTAAAATGTATTGGAAGCGGTCTCGACCCATTAAGTTTTGCAGGTTCGATACTTTTAGATTTTGTGTTACAATAACTTTTTTTCTAATCGAGGTAGAAGCTTGGTTTTAACATTGATAGTTATGATTCATCAAGTTCTCTAATCTGACAAAAAAAATAGTCTTGACTCAATAAAAAAAATTATTTGAGCTAGATAAACTGCTGAGATATTTAATGCTTTGTCGCTTGTGCAAAGTTGTTCTAAACAGTTTATTACTCTTAATTTTATTACAAAGGGTTTCAGAACATAGGATTTCACAGAAATTGAGTCGAGACCACTTAAATTTGAATCCCTATGTCTCCTCTTCTAACTGAGAGAGATAATAAACACTGATTATTAGGTTTTCTAAAGAATTACAAATTGGTACAATTTTCAAAATGTATTTTTAGTACTTGATTTTTTTTTTACATTTGTTTTTAGTTCAAAGTTTTGTAAATGGTATTGCCTGCTTTACCATACACATCTGAGACTCTATAATTTCAAAAAGCATAAGTTTGAATTCCATTTTGTGTATTCTTGGGATAAAGCAATTTTTTTAATTTGGTATACATGTATATCATGTAATTCCGTTTGTTGCGTATATACGATTTTTCCATCAAATAGACATTCCCGATAATCTTCGTGACTAAATTCATTTGTAACTCCATTAACTGCTTTTTTTGGAATTGGAGCATCAATAGAATGCAATTTTGGACGTAACGCAACAACCTCTTTGATTGGAAGACCTTTTAATTCGTCTTTAAATTTTCCTGGAACCATTTTATTTGATTCACTGTATAATGCATGGTTTGTGGGGTAATTTGAGAAATCAACACATATCGCTAGAAATGCAACTAAACCTTCTACATATGATGGTCAATCATCTTGGACAGTATTTAAAACACAATTTGAAGTTATCGCTAGAGCTAATGAGTGGAATGAATTCCAAAAGGCCAGTTTTCTTGCAGATTCCTTAATAAACTCTGCTGCGGAAGTTTTGCAGTCTGTTCCAGGAGAAAAACGACTTGATTATCAAAGTCTGGTTTCTGCATTAGGTTTGGCGATAGTTATTTAAAACAATACTATGTGACTCAATTTAAACATCGTATGCAGAAGAGTGGCGAAACTTTGCAAGAACGTTTAGCTAGATTGGCTTATAGTAACTGTCCACCAGAAATCCAAGATAAGTTAGCTCAATTACAATTTATTAATGCTATTGCTGATCCTGACACTCAACAATCTCTGAGGATGTTGGAAGGTGAAGCCTTAAAGTCAGCTGTGGAAAATGCTTTGAAGTACGAGTGCTCTAGTCTTTCCTCCCGAGCGAACAAACGTACAGTGAGATTTATGAGTGCAGAAGAAGGTGTAGAAAAGGATAATGAAATGAAAGAATTAACCAAAGCCATATTGTCTGTTTTGAAAGAGTTTAAAGATTCATCTCCAAAGACTTCTATAAACATTCAGTGTTGGAATTGTGTCAAGACTGTACACATTCGAGCCAACTGCAAAAGGTGATGGATGCAAAGTTCAAGCACATTTAACAGACAACAGAACCAGCAGAAGCAACGTGAAGAGCAAAGGCTGGCTGTTGATTGGTTGACCCCAGGGGAAGTCGCCCACGTTTCAACATTACATTGTGATAATAATGGATTAGTAGCTGATGAACCCATAAATGGAATACCTTGCCGTATGACAGTCGACACTGGCGCAAATGTGACTTTACTCAGAACGGATATAATAAAGAAAATAATACCTCATCCAAACTGGAATACTACAGTCTAAAATAACCCTAAAACAGCCACTGGAGATCGTGATAAAGTCCATGGAAAGATAGAACTTAACATCCGAGTTGGCAGCTATCTGGTACACCATCCTGTCTACATCGCTGACATCTACGATGAATGCATATTAGGCCTTGATTTCCTTAAGAAACATGGATTCAACATTAGACTCAGTGACAACTTACTCATCTATGACAGAAGACAGAATTCTTTATCAAGCGTGACTGCAATATTAGTGACGGAAGACACAGAGATCCCAGAACAAAGTGAAATTATAGTCCGTGAACATCGGGTGGAGACTTCTGGGGCCTTCCGATTGGCAGTCACTGAAGCCTCTGGTAAAGGAGCTTTGGCTCATGGTATTCTGGTTGCAAGGACTTTAGTCAGAGTAGATAAAGAACAGATTCCTATCAGAGTGATGAACTGTAACAAATCCAATAGAATATTGAAAAAGGGTGAGGAATTAGCAATATGTGAACCTGTTACCTGGGTAACAAGTATAAATAAAATAGAAGTTACTGACTCAAACCAAAATCACATAGACATCCTATCTCATCTTACTGACTTATGGAGAGAAACAAGACGAATATTAACTGAAGACCAAGCTGCTAAGGCCGAGAACCTATTAAAAGAATTTTGCGACATTTTTTCTCCCACATCAAATGATTATGGTGGTACTAACCTAACAGAACATAAGATCAACACTGGTGATTCTCCTCCAGTCCATCTACCTGCAAGAAGGATTCCATTGGTAAAACGGGAGGAGACAGAACAACTGATAAGGGACATGGAAGCTCAAGGCATTATAGAACCATCACAGAGTCCTTGGACATCACCAGTGATTCTTGTCAAGAAAAAGGATGGATCTACCCGATTTTGTAGATTATCGCAGATTAAATGATATAACAAAGAAAGACTGCTTTCCTTTACCCAGAATTCATGATACACTGGACACTCTATCTGCGTCAGAATGGTTCTCAACATTAGACTTAAAGAGCAGCTATTTGCAAGTTGGTATACGTCCTGAAGACCGTGAGAAAACAGCTTTCACTACAGGAAGTGGACTTTGGCAGTTTAAGGTGATGCCATTTGGACTTTGCAACGCACCTGCAACGTTGGAACGACTAATGGAGTCGGTGCTCAAAGGTTTGTTTTGGAGGTCTGCCTGGTTTACTTGGACGACATCATCGTTCTTGGACAGACTTTTGAGATATAATTGAGAAATCTTCGTCAAGTGTTTGAAAAACGTAGGGCAGCCAAGCTAAAATTGGGACCGATAAAGATTGGGACCGTAAACTGTTCTAGCAAGAAGTTCATTACCTTGGTCATGTGATCACTACATCAGGGATTAAGACTGATCCTAGTAAGATAGAAGCTGTAAGAGACTGGCCTCCACCACAAGATGTTCATCAACTTCGTAGTTTTATTGGGCTTTGCACCTACTATAGAAAATTTGTCAAGAGTTTCTGCAACATCGCAAGGCCATTACATCGTCTGACAGAGGAGGGCCAGCGGTTCATGTGAACCACCGAATGTGATGTAGCTTTCCAACATCTAAAGCAAGCTCTTTCCACAGCACCAGTGATAGCATACCCACAAACTGGAAAACAATTCATAATTGATACTGACGCAAGTAACACAGGAGTTGGTGCTGTACTTTCACAAAAACAAGACGGACAAGAGAAAGTTATTGCATACTTTAGCAAAACTCTATCCAAACCAGAAAGAAATTATTGTGTAACACGAAAAGAACTGTTAGCAATAGTAAAACAATAGAACATTTTCATCATTATCTCTATGGGCAGAAATTCCTTATACGCACTGATCATGCTGCACTTAGATGGTTACTAAACTTTAAAAACCCTGAAGGACAAATCACTAGGTGGATAGAGCGGTTGCAAGAATACGATTTCTTCATTGAACATCGAAGTGGTAAAATGCATAAGCAGATACCTTTTCCAGATGTGCAGATGCCCTTTCCATACGTCCATGTATTGACAACTCTAAACATTGCTATAATACAGAGTTGAAATTTGGAACTAAAGAGGTTATGCCCATAAAACAAATAACATCGACACAAGCAAACAGTGATACTCCTAACATCTGGAGTCCAATTGAAATAAGAAAGGCCCAACTAGATGATGAAGATATAAGACAAATAATGGATTTGATTAAAAAATCTGATATTAGACTTAATTGGGAGCAAATCTCGAGGTATAGTCCAACTACCAAAAGTTACTGGGCATAGGGGGACTCCTTAGAAGTGAAGGACGGCGTATTATACAGAAGATGGAAGAATCCCATTGGACGGCTGATCCGTTAGCAGATAATCCTTCCTCGCTCCCGAGTGGAACTAGTGATGAAAGATGTGCATGATAGTGCCACTAGAGGACACTCGGTGTTAATAAGTCATTAGCCAAAACCAGTGAACGATTTCATTGGCTGAAAGGCAGTGAAAGGTCAGATGTTGAAAGATGGTGTAAGCAATGTGATGCCTGTGCAGCAAAGAAAGTCCCTAAGACTAGGATTCGGGGTAAGCTGCAGACATATAACGTTGGTGACCTTTTGAGAGAATAGCCATTGATGTAATGGGTTCGTTTCCTAGGACTGATGATGGAAATCGACATTCATTAGTGGTAATGGATTATTTCACAAAGTGGCCTGAGGTCTATCCCATTCAAGACTAGAAAGTAACAACAGTTGCAGAGATGTTAGTAAATAGCTTGATTAGTAGGTATGGAGTACCTTTACAACTCCACTCTGACCAAGGACGGAATTTTGAATCCAATGTGTTTAAAGGAATCTGCCAATTATTAAGCATTCAGAAAACCAGAACAACTCCCCTACACCCTCAGTCGGATGGTTTGGTTGAGAGATTTAATACGACAATTGCACAGCATCTAGCATTGTTTGTGAACGACCATCAACGTGACTGAGATCGCCATATACCACTCCTTTTGTTGGCATATAGAACAGCAGTGCATGAGACAACTGGACAGACACCTTCCATGATGCTCTTTGGAAGAGAGTTACATCTCCCTTGTGACCTTTTATATGGTCGACCCGAAATGATAACCTGTATCCACACCACAATACGTACAAGAATTACAACAACGACTAGAAGAAATCCATCACTCCGTCAGACATAACATCAACATAGCAAGCGAGAGAACCAAAACGAGATACGATAGTAAAACAAATGGAACTCTTTTCAATCAAGGAGATCTTGTCCGGTTGTACATTCCACATAGAAGAGACTCTCCAAAACTTTAGAAACCTTGGGAAGGTCCATAAACGATAGTTAACAGGATTAATGACGTGGTGTATCGCATTCGTCGACGTCCAACTACAAAGTGCAAGGTGGTTACAATGGATCGTTTGGTCCCTTTTCATCGAAGGTATGAAGAAGTTTCGGAATTCAGAATTGTTGGGACGAAAAAGATCTAAGGAGGGGGCAGTGTTACGACGGATGAACGTGCGACAATGGCTTGTGACAGGTGTATCATGAACGCTCGACTATGCTTAACTTGACGATTTACGTTATATTACGCCCTTGGCAATTGCCCCGATGCCAACACGTTCCTACGCCTCTGGTTATGATCCTTTCTGGTAATGCTAAAGCTGATATTATAAGAGTAATTTAAATAAATGGATATCGTTTTGTTACACGGAAAAATACAAATTAGACCTTGATAACCTGTACTAGAGATGTGTAAAGTGGCATGATATTCCTACCAGGAATACATAAAATTGATAAATTAAAGAATCTGTAAATTTAAGTAATTACGACTTAAAGAAATGTCAGTGATGTATCATGGGTTTGTAAGTTGGGGAGACTATGCGGTAGTCGTAACGTCTGTTTCGTTACTAGAGTGAGGGCGATTTGGTCATTTGGACTCTATTGATTGAAACAAAGAACATAGACGTCATCGGAAAGGAGAAGTGGCATAGAACTAATATAAGAACGTGACTCCTAGAAATTTGCTTCTTGATTGACGGGTTGAACCCTCAAGTGAAAATGGCCAACAAAGGGCACCACTTCCCACTTTTGACTGTTTTTTTTTCCTGTTCATTATCTAGAAAATAATCGAATTATCTTCAAGTATGCGAATAAATGTGTATCAGAAAATATTTCTGTTGATTATTTGTAAAAATGCAATATTTTTACCTATTTTAAATTATATCTAATATAAACAGCGGTAATTTTAAGATAATACGAATATTACATTTCAAAAGCGTATAGCTGAGATTGCCATTTAATATCACACAATAATTTTTTTTATATTTATAACCACTACCATACAACTATAAAAGAAGAAATGTTTAATATAATAGTTGGGGATTTATTTTGAACTTTTATTTGCTTTATTATTGTACCTGAGCTCCTGAAAGTCGGCTTCTCCGAAATACCATCTGAACCCTCAAATGAAACTTGCTACAAGAGGGCGCCCCTCACGGTTTTGGAAGATTGTACCTTCTTGTCTCTTATACGTTCTTTAACTGAAAGCTCAGTTGCTCAATATATTTGCTTTCAACGCACACTTTTAAATTACTATTTAATTTCTATAACCATGATTTTCATTTGAAGAAATAATAAACAAATATAATACACTGAATTGCCATTGAATTAGGGATAGCAACCTATTAACGTGTTGGACCCTCTATGGCCCTGATAACGGACACCACAAGTCGAGGCAAGGACTCCACAAGCTTGCGTAAATGTTTCACAGGTATGGCGACCCATGCATCCTCCAGAGCTGTCCACAATTCTCTCAAGATCATCGCGATGGGACACGGGCCCAAACACTCTGCTCGACGGTATCCCAAAGATTTTCGATGGGATTTAAATCTGGACTTCTAAGTGGCCAATTCATTTTTTTTTTAAAGTCAGCAGAATGCTCCTGCAACCATGCAGTAGCCAACCTGGACCTGTGAGATGAACAGTTGTCTTGCTGGTAGACGCCATCTCCATTGGGGAGCATGATGGCCATGAATAAGTGTAAATGGTCAGCCATGAGTTCTACGTACCGGGATGAATTACAAAACTCGGTACACGTAACAAAGGTCCCACAGACGTCCAACTGAAGACACCCTAGGTCATCACTGAGCCACCATCAGCTGTACTGTTCCGACCTGACATGCAGAATCCATGGCTTCATGGGGTTGGTGTACCCACAGCCTCCCATCGGCGTTATGAAGTTTAAATCGGGATTCATCACTCCAGGCTATCCGTTGCCAATTTTCGCTTGTCCAGTTTCGATGTTCTTTAGCCCAGGCAAGGCATTGAACCCGGTATTGTGCCGTTAGAAGTGGGATTCTCGTAGGTCTGTTGCTCCTGAAGCCGAGACGATGAAATCAGCATTGCACGGTCCATGCATTGACTTCCCGGCCGGAACCCGCGTTCAGATGGGAGGTGATTTCAGATAATGTCTGGCCCCTATCAGTCCATATGATGCAAGTCAGGCGGTAAAGCCAAAGATCATTCAAGGCTCGTTGTCCTTTTCATTTTGTCTGGGTGCTTGTTGTTTTTTTTGTCGGAATTTTCATATTTCCGGAACTCTCTTGAAACTGTCGTACGAGAAAATCCAAGTTCTTCGACAATTTCAGAGATCGAGTGTCCCATCCGAACCAGTGGCATAGACAGAAAGTTCTAATAAGGGGATGTTGAAGGTGGTGGGTTGATTCGTTTATCTGATTGTCTGGGTAAAATATCGTTAAAAAATTTGTTTTTCTATCCCTTAAGAGTGTGGGGGGAGAAAGGAGTTATAATTTGGTAATTATCCTTTTGAGTATGACACCAATGAAAACATTTCAGTATATGATAACACAAACGCTATTAAACATAAATCTGACAAGTCAGTGTGTCAATGAAAGAAATTTATCAGATTCTCACATACTGAACGGTGAGCTCACATACTGAACGATGAGCTCACATACTGAACGATGAGCTCCCATACTGAACGATTCCTACTGAATGATGAATTCTCACATACTGAACGATGAGCTCCACTCTTTTTAAAAACTGTGGAGCAAATGATAACATTTCGTAAGTGAAGCTGAAATGTACGATGGAAGCAAACAAATGAATTATAATTGGCGGAAATATTACAGAACTACCCGATTAACTTTCTACTTCCATGTAGTGTTAACCTGAAATATGAAATTCCAACTAATTTTGCTCAATGTCAACATATTTTACATTTATGCTTTTACCATTACAATACATTTAAATATAATAATATATATACAATTAATAAAATTTTTTCAATAGTTTTTTTTTATTGTTAAGCGGAGCTTCAGTTTCCGAATATCATACTGAATTAGTGGTTCGAGGAAAAATATCATAATAAAAATTGCTATTTTTATATATATACAAACTTCCGTTATGTGTCTAACGAATATTGCTGAGATTTGGATAGTTTGATAACAGTAAATAGATACTTCCTCAATCAACTGCTTGCCACAGAGGTCTGAGGTCTGAGAGGCTGGCGGGGACCTCAGCAGAAAGAATGCAGAAATATCCATGACTTAACCAGGGCCTCGAACCCAGGTCCCTTTAATCAGTAGCCAAGCGTACTAACCACTCGGCCACGAGTCGGCTACAATTTGATAGACATCGTCAGTTTATGTATCTGCACACATTCAATCATAAAGGGTTATTTTAGAAGTTACAAAGTTTCGAAATTATTTTCCTATTGACATAACATGGAGTTGTGACTAAACTTTTGCGTACTAATGCAAATAAAAGACTATAGCAGTGCCTTTTGTAGTCAGGGGCGGGGATGGCTCAGTCGGTCACGCGACAGGCTCATAATCTACAGTTCCCATGTTCAAGTCCCAACTGGGCGTGCGTTGAAATTTATCTCCTCAAACCTTCGGTCAGTAGTGGACACCGATGGGCTTTAAAAGGTCGCCGTCCGCCGTATGAGACACTAAGCCGTGGCCCCGTGTTCGAGAGAGTCATACCCTGTGCACGTTAAAGAACATGCTAGATGGCCTTGACGGAAGGCTACCATCTGTCTCCCAACAGCTGTTCAGTGGATCCCCCCAACCGTCTCTGCGCCATCAGGGTCCTTGCAACCTGGTCATTTAGTCCATTGTGCGCAAAAAAATTGCCGCTCAGAGGTAAAACAACCCTTGGAGCCAAGTTCTAAATGGCGGGCACAGGGCTAAGGTTACATTTCTTTCTTCGTTAATGATATACGATAAAAATGTAATTACATTATATAAAGGCAAGTCCCAGATGTACCGCAGCAATCCCTCCCCCCCCCACCCCCCGATAGGAGACCACCTTGTCGTGGCCCAACACCCGGTCGAAAACTCTGCTGACCGGTATGGGCCCTGGTTGGACTGAGCCAAGACCAACCGATGTCGAAGGCATTGCTAACCGGTTTAGTGGGTCGGTTGGACGGTGCTAAGACCTCAAAATAAGTCGCTCTGGGGAGCAGTTCAAGGGCCCTGCAGAACGGAGTCGTGCCCTAGTAGGCAAGGGCCGTTTTCAAAGTCTGGGTCCCACTAAGAGTCTCCACCGCGGGTGCCGAGCGAACTTGGATCTATATGTCCTTGTTCATGGCTAACTGGGGAACAGAGTAGATCAAAATCTTGATCCCCCAGAATTTTCGGAGACCTTCGAAGACATTCTGGATCTCTTGAACTACCTTGCCCCACCGAAATTGGCCTCCTCCGAATAGGAAATTCCCACTTCGCTAAAATCTTTGAAAAAAAAACATCTCCACCAAAGGCTTCATTCTACCAAAATATCACCTTTACCTTACAGCTTTGGAGAAATGCCCACAACATGACGTTTTCACTGTTTGGGACTATCTCCAAACTGTCAAGAAATTCCTCCCCTTATTTAAATAGACCCCACCCATTCACATTTATTTATTTTCTTTTCCAAATTTGTATTTTATTTGTTATTCCTCAACCCCACTTTCGTCTCAGTTACCTTCCAAAATTTGCCTCCATCTTGGATTCAGCTCTCAGCCAATACCAAAATTCCTTGCCTCCCATTGGCTGAGACGTTTCTGCCTGAATCCAGACACTCGCTCCAACTTAGCTCAGCTTGGAAGCTTCCAAAATTATTGCCATATCAATTTCTAAATATTAACTGCTAAAATATTGAATTTCATACACATTAATTTTATGAGATTCCAGGATTCAGATTTTAATTTCAGAAATTCCAGGTTTTGACCGATGGATGAGCTTTCCTTCTATAGGACTGCTCGCCATAGGGTGTCGGGGATGAGATGCATCTATATGGTGTAGCCTTGCTCCCGACCGTAGATAGTCGCGGCTTTCCATTCAACTTGGTAGTGTCGAAAGACGGAACCGGGGATTGCCGTGGTTGCTGTGTTGTACAGCAAAAAAGAGTACTTGTACCGCAGCAAATCGCTGCATACCATCTATGGGGAGAATGCCATGAACACCACTCTCTACGCCGGGCATAAAAAAGGTAAGGTTATAGAAGGGGAGGATTCTGTCATGACTAGGTGGGCTGAGTATTTCAGTGATGTTCTAAACAATGTGGTTAGTTCTACTCCCATTGTTTGTAATGATGATAGATGCATTGGCAGCTTTAATGTTGGCCCTATAACACAATCTGAAGTTATTTTGGCTATCTCTAAACTTAAACTTCATAAATCCCCAGGGGTAGATGAAATTACTACAGAAATGCTCAGAGCTGGGAATGTTTCGGTTACCACTTGGATGACTGAAATTTTGAATAACTTTTAGGATAAAGGCATGGTTCCTAAAGATTTTACCAGAGCTATTATTATCCCTATTTTCAAAAAAGATGATCGCAGTTCTTGTGATAACTATAGGGGTATCAGCCTACTCTCTGTTCCAGGTAAAGTTCTTTCCATGATTGTGCTCAATAGAATTAAGAATCTGGTTGACAGGCAGTTGCGTGATGAGCAATGTGGATTTCAGAAGTGGTAGGGGATGTGTGGATCAGATATTTTCACTTAGGCAGATTCTTGAGAAATGTTTAGAGTTTCAGAAACCTTTGGTTGCTAGCTTTGTTGATTTCTAAAAGGCTTTCGACTCTGTTGATCGTCATAATTTGTGGTTGATTGTGAGATCATGTGGTATACCTGACAAGTTAGTTAACATAATGAAAGCTCTCTATAATAACACTGAGTCATGTGTGAGAATTGGTAAGTCTCGTAGCAATTGGTTTAGCATTACGTCTGGTGTTCGACAAGGGTGCATCTTGTCTCCTTTTCTCTTTAGTTTGGTTGTTGATTATGTTATGAGAAATTCACTTCAAGGGAAAGATTTTGGCCTTAATTGGGCTGGAGATACGAACATTTCTGATTTAGATTATGCTGATGATTTAGCCCTTTTGGCAAATGATGTTGATGAGATGAACTCTTTCATTCGAACTGTTGATGAGACTGGTAGTAGAGTAGGTTTGGTTATAAACAGAGAGAAAACTAAAGTGATGAAAATTGGTCAGGCAGGTTGTGATTCAGTTAATCTGAATGGTTGCAGTCTTGAGCAGGTGTCACAGTTTAATTACCTTGGGAGCTATGTAACTGATACTGGTGATGTGCGGCATGAGATTAACAGACGAATAGGTATTGCTGCCGGGACTCTTAAGAATCTATGGAGATTGTGGAGAAATAGGCGTATACACTTAAAGACTAAAATTAGACTGTATAATAGTTTGGTTCTTTCTAGGGTTAGTTATGGTAGTGAAACTTGGACACTATGTAAACAAGATAACAGGAAACTGGATACTTTTCATTTTAGATGCTTACGCAGTATCTTGGGTATTAGGTGGTTTAACTTTGTAACTAATGATGAGGTTAGGCAGAGTCTGCAACCTCCTTTAAGCAGCATATTGTGCAGAGAGAGACTCCGCTGGTTTGGCCATGTTGCCCGTATGCGCAATTATAGATTGGCGAATAAGGTTATGAACAGTGTGCCTAGAGGCCTCAGAAAGAAGGGGAGACCTAGGATGCGGTGGGCAGACAATGTCAAACAGGACCTTGTTAGAATTGGTGTGCAGTGGCCGGATGCAGCAGATGTAGCTCAGGACAGATATGCTTGGAGAATTAAACTGCATGGTCTGGTTGGACCTCCGTAGCCCATGGCTGCTTGATGATGATGATGATGATGATGATGATGATGATGATGATGATGATGATGATGATGCCACGCACCCACTGCCCCCCAGAAGCAGTCTGCACCCCAACTTTGGTGAGGCTACACCGATGAGCTCCACTGGACCGGGTGTCCCAAGCCCGGTCCGCAGAACCTTCAGCCACAGCCGCAGTCGGGGCTGCATCCTAAAGCTTCCCTGAGCTATTACATTTGCTACGTTCTTTCTGGACCACTTTGTAAAGGGGGCCTCGGCCGCAACCGTCGAGACTCAAGGCCATTTCACTGATGATGTCATATGTTCTGACGTCAGCATTCGTGGATCTGGCATCTTGACATCCCGTAGCTTTGTTGGGTTGGGTTGTTTTACCTCTGAGCGGCACTTTTTTGCACACCATGGGCTAAATGGCCAGGTCGCATGGACCCCGAAGGCTTCAGAGAAGGTTGGGGGAGGGGACCCACTGGAACAGCTGTTGGGAGACAGATGGTAGCCTCCCGTCAAGGCCATCCAGCGTGTTCATTAACGTGCACAGGGTATGACTCTCCCGCACACGGGGCCACGGCTTAACGTCCCATCCGACGGACGGCGGCCTTTCCAAGCCCATCGGTGTCCCCTACTGACCATGGGCAGGACGGGGAATTTTGCGGAGATAAATCTCAACGCTGACATCCCGTAGCTACTTGTATGTTTGTTGGCGGGATTTTTTAATGATGTGTTATTTTCGAAGTGGCGCTTTATTTTTCTGTGATTTAGTTTTTACTTGTGAATCATAGTTTTTGAAGAAATGCCTCATCCTTGTTATGTTCCTGGCTGTAGAGGAAACTATGAAAGTTCAAGTAATGTGCGCGTTTACAGTTTTCCCCAGGATGAAGAGTTGTGCAGAAAATGGCTTCTAGCAATAAGAAGAAAAACTTCACAGTAACAAAATTTAGCAAGGTATGTCAATTTTTTTTTTTCGCCTTTTTATAATAGCAAGTATATTTGTGATAACATTTTGAGATTGCTGAAATCCTAGCAAAATTGCAATATTTGGCAAGAGTATATAAAATGGTTTCAATGATAATTGTGAAGAGTATATTGTGCCATACATTCATATAGCTTAACTGCTATACGTTTAGTCACAATTAGTTGTTTATTTATCCTTTTCTATTTGCATCGTGGTTGTTTTTGCTGAGGGAGGGTATTGAATATGAGATTTTTATATAGTTATGTGAAATAAGGTTTAAGAAATAGTGATCAAAAAACAACACATATATATATATATAAATAGAGTACAGAGCATTAGTCACTCATTAATAGTTTGGATGACCTTGGGAAATATCAGGAATAAACTAGGCATCTAGAAACCCATATCTTAACTTTTACTTGAAAGTGTCTCAGGTTTGTGTAAATCTGATTTTCACATTTTCCTCAGAGTTTTAATGTGTTAGTTTTAATCATTTTCAAGAGAACAGGTTATATACCATTCATTACTTAATGTTTGTATGCCATAGTCATCAGGTAAAATTTGTGCATTATGAATAAATAATGAATGCCTATGTAACATAAATTATATAGTAATTGATCATTTCACCTACAAATATACATAGCATAACAGAATTGTTTATATATAAAAATCATAGAGTTGAAAAAGGCAAATTATTATTGCCACGAAATGTTTTCATCATCATCATCATCCTCAAACAGCCATGGACTACGGAGGTCCAACCAGACCGTGCAATTTAGTTCTCCAAGCAAGTCTATCCTGAGCTACATCTACTGCATCTGGCCACTGCACACCAATTCTAACAAGGTCCTGTTTGACATTGTCTGCCCACAGCATCCTAGGTCTCCCCTTCTTTCTCAGGCCTTTAGGCACACTGTTCATAACCCTATTCGCCAATCTATAATTATTCATACGGGCAACATGGCCAAACCAACGGAGTCTCTCTCTGCACAATATGCTGCTTAAAGGAGGTTGCAAACTCCTTTGCCTAACCTCATCATTAGTTACAAAGTTGAACCACCTAATGCCCAAGATACTGCGTAAGCATCTGGAATCAAAAGCATCTAGTTTCCTGTTATCTTGTTTACGAAGTGTCCAAGTTTCACTACCATAACTAACCCTAGAAAGAACCAGACTATTATACAGTCTAATTTTAGTCTTTAGGTGTATACGACTATTTCTCCACACTCTCCATAGATTCTTAAAAGTCCCGGCAGCAATCCCTATTCGTCTGTTAATCTCATGCCGCACATCACCATTATCTGTTACATAGCTCCCAAGATAATTAAACTGTGACACCTGCTCAAGACTGCAACCATTCAGATTAACTGAATCACAGCCTGCCTGACCAATTTTCATCACTTTAGTTTTCTCTCTGTTTATAACCAAACCTACTCTACTACCAGTCTCATCAACGACTCGAATGAAAGAGTTCATCTCATCAACATCATTTGCCAAAAGGGCTAAATCATCAGCATAATCTAAATCAGAAATTTTCGTATCTCCAGCCCATTTAAGGCCAAAATCTTTCCCTTGAAGTGAATTTCGCATAACATAATCAATAACCAAGCTAAAGAGAAAAGGAGACAAAATGCACCCTTGTCGAACACCTGAAGTAATGCTAAACCAATTGCTACAAGCCTTACCAACTCTCACACACGACTCAGTGTTATTATAGAGAGCTTTCATAATGTTAACTAACTTGTCTGGTATACCATATGATCTCACAATCAACCACAAATTATGACGATCAACAGAGTCGAAAGCCTTTTTGAAATCAACAAAGCTAGCAACTAAAGGTTTCTGAAACTCTAAACATTTCTCAAGAATCTGCCTAAGTGAAAATATCTGATCCACACATCCCCTACCACTTCTGAATCCACATTGCTCATCACGCTCATCACGCAACGCAGGCATCACGCCTGTCAACCAGATTCTTAATTCTATTAAGCACAATCATGGAAAGAACTTTACCTGGAAGAGAGAGTAGGCTATCACCTTTTTTGAAAATAGGGATAACAATAGCTCTGGTAAAATCCTTAGGAACCATGCCTTTATCATAAATGATATTCAGAATTTCAGTCATCCAAGTGGTAACCGAAACATTCCCAGCTCTAAGCATTTCGGTAGTAATTTCATCTACCCCTAGGGATTTATGTAGTTTAAGTTTAGAAACAGCCAAAATAACTTCAGATTGTGTTATAGGGCCAACATTAAAGCCACCAATGCATCCATCATCACTGCAAACAATGGGAGCAGAACCAACTACATTGTTAAGAACATCACTGAAATGCTCAGCCCACCTAGCCATGACAGAATCCTCCCCTTCTATAACCTTACCTTGTTTATCCTTCAATCCTTGTATGCCTGTCCCTTTTCTACCACATAAAACATTAACTATCTGGTACAGCTCTCTGCTGTTGTGCTGTCTAACTGCTTCCTCGGCTTTGTCAGCCAAACCATCAAGCCAAAGATTCTTTTCAGCAGCTAACTGATCTTTTACACGTTTATTAAGTTCTCTGTAATGCTTTCTATTAAGACTAGTAGGGTATTGATTAAAGACATTCTTGCAGTTCTTTCTTTCCGAAATAAACTCAAGTGCCTTATCACTCAGATAATTCTGCCTCTTCTGCTCCTTTTTTCCTAAAAGAGTACGTTAGTGTCCAAAAAAGTCTGTTTAAAATGATCCCATTCTTCCTCAACTTCAGTAGTAAGCAAACCATGACTGTCATAATGACTAAGTAACCTATCATGGTAAGCTTTGGCTATAACTGGATCTTTCAGAGCCAGTTATAGCCAAAGCATCGCAAGAGTATTAAAAGTAAATTTTTTAACCCTAGCACAACACTTTTTAAGTTTAAGTTGCAAGACACTTTTAACAAGGTAATGGTCAGATCCAATTTCAGCTCCCCTATATGCCCTGGTATTCCTAATACAACTAGCCCATTTGCCGTTAATTAATATGTAATCAATCATATTCTTATGCAGCCCATCAGGTGAAACCCATGTGTACTTGTGTTTGTAGCGGTATTTGTAATAAGTGTTAGTTATTCTGAATCCATTGAGTTTACTTACCTGTAGGAGACGTTGCCCATTGCCATTGCAGCTACCAATACCAAAAGGGCCTATTACTCCTCCCCAAAGGTCAGAGTCAGTACCAACTTTGGCATTGAAGTCACCAAGAACAAGGGTAATATCTCCTTTCTTGACAGAATTCAAAATATCCTGAAGTTGTTCATAAAACCTATCCTTCTCATCCTCATCGGCATCCTCAGTGGGGGCATAACAGCAGATAACATTCAAGTCTTTAACGCTTGTCTGAAATTTTGCTCTAAGAAACCTTTCATTAATGCACTCATATCCTAGAAGAGCATCACTAGCGTGTCTGCTGAGAAGCAGACCCACGCCTTGGTATTGTCGTCCCTCCCTGAAAAGAGAAATTTAAGATTATTTTTAAGAATCTGACCTTTATCTGTCCATCTGGTCTCTTGCAAGCCGAGAATATCTAAATTATAACGGTGGAATTCTTGTGTGAGGACATCAAGAGAAAAAGCTCTGTGCAGAGTCCTCACATTTAACTACCTATAGAGAGAAAATGGTTAGTGGGATGTTTAAAGAAACTATGTTTATTGAGAGAGGGAATGCCGACAATATCAAACAGCCCCCTAATCGCAGACAGGGGGCAAAGACCCGTTCCCCCACTACTAAAGGCTGAAGCCATCTATACTGGAAGATTTCCTCCAACGTAGAATTTGACGATGCCAATAGAAGCAAAGAGTTCAGGTGCCTGCGATGACTTCTGCTCAGGATTATCCACCAGCTGATAAACATATCCTGTGAATCTATTCACTTGGGGCTGTCAACCCACAAACAAACAGAAAACACAGCGGAAGATATTCCCTCCAAAGAAGCCCACCAGTGCAGCAAAATCAGGATCCATAATCAAGCTCAGAGCCATATATCTGTCCAGTCCAGTAGGTTTATATGGTCAGCACCAGGACCCTGTGTGGTTGACCACTCCTCAGCAGGGTAGAAAAAAAAGAAAAGTGGCCATAGTTGTCCAGATCAGTAGGCCACACTAATCTGGCAGCCCTCCCCTTCCGTTCACTTCCACAAGAGAGTATCTCTTTTGAAAGTTACTAACGGTCCGCACCACGAGAAGGCGGGGTCGGACATTAGGTGCTAGGCCTGGCCGGTTCTATGCATCATCACAGGGGATTGGTGCATAGCTCTCCTTCCAGTGACTACCTAGCTACCATTTACAGACCAAATGTTTTACTGGATCATTATAAGTCAAATGTAAAATATGTCTCAAATTAGGTTTCTGCAAGATATAGAAAATTTCTAGTATTGGTGTTTCATTAAACAGATATCATAAATACTGTAGGAATGAACTAATGCATAATACAAATTCATCATTGCCTTATATTTGTAATTCAAGATATATTTTAATGCGTCCAATATCTTTTGCAATTATTCTACTCACTTGAACAATATAATTCAAGTTTGCATCTCTCGAAACACAGAGAAACTTGATTTGTTGACATATTTGGACTTTTGACCATTTACAATAATTTTCACTTTTCTTACTATTTTTATAAAGCATATATAACTGGAATAACACAACAGTGTTGTAAATTAAGCTTAATTGATCAGTAACAATCAGACAAAAAAAAAACTTTAACATATAAAGCACAACACACTTAATGGTGTTCATCTTTCTCTCTAGGTTTGTGAATTACACTTCTAAGAGAGTGATTTTCAAAGATGTTCAAGTGCATTCGATGAGAAAACTGGTAAGACGGTTACTGTGCAATTGAAAGTCCCCAGACTAATTCCTGGTAGCCTTCCATCAAAACTCCAGTTCCTATAGTAAAATTTTATGTTGTTAATTCTGAGCTTATGGTGAGAGCATATGAAAAAGATAATGAGCAATCCAAAGTTGGAAAATATACTTTTCTTCTGAAACATCAGTCATATTGATGTTTTAAATGATCTTTTAAATTGTTTAATAAGGGTTAAAGCTCCTGAAAGTAATATTAGACATAGTATTGATTAATCAATCATCAATATTTTGAAAGTATCTATGAAATCTGATGAAAGTAATAATCATTTAAAATTCATTGAGAACAGTTGATACTATTTGGGTTAAATAAGTGTGGTTCAAGGTATTCATCAGATATGATGATTTTTGCATCACTTTTTTTAGCATGGCTCCTCATGCATATAATTTTGTTAGAGAGAGTGGAAACATTAGATTACAACATCCTAATACAATTCGACGCATTTGTCTTCGGTTAATGTCAATCCTGCTATAAAGTAGATTCAAATTTTTTATCATATGCCAGGCAAAAATATTCTTTTTTGAGTGATAAAGATAAAAAAAAGTGATTTTAATGTGTGATGAAATTCATCTGAAATAGTATCTGGATTTCAAATGTGATAACCTTGTTGGTCTGTCATTTGACCCACAAAACATGGCAACCAGTGCCCATGGGCACTATTATTTATAACTAGTTTGCTTTCCAACTCTAAAGATGTAGTTCATATATTACCAGCCAAAGCAATAAATGCCGATATTCTTTACAGTATTATTTAAAAAAAATATCATTGGTTTGGAAGAAATTGGTTTTTTTATGATATGTGTGGCAGCTCACAATAATTCTATCAATCGTAAGAGTATGTCATTATGTCTTTCTCCCCCTAAAGTTCAAATTGTATGTCCTCATCCATCAGATAAATCAACACCTTTATTTTTTTTCTTACTTACCCAGTTCATTTGTTGAAGTGTATCAGAAATAACTGGCTAAATCGAAGAGTTTTTGAAAAATGTACTATCCACATTTTGTAAATAATGGATATAGTATTTCATCGTTCAAAATTGCATCCTTATCAACCCTTGAAGAACTGCATAAAATTGAAGCAAACTCATTGTTAAAATATGGATTTAATCTCTCGTATAGAGCCTTGAACCCAAGTAACCTTGAGAGACAAAATGTTAAATTAGTCTTAAATATTTTTAATGACTTTGTAGTTAATGGACTTTTAGAAATAGGAGAAAAGCACAAATTGTTACATTACCAAGATACATCAGATTTCATTAAGATTATTTTAACATGGAGGCATATTGTAAATGTAAAATCACCTTTTAAAGGTGAACGCTTGAATAACAAACACCAAATGCCATTAACGTGTTCAGAGTCAGATGAAAATGTCTCATTTCTGAATTCTTTACTGAATAAATGTATGCGTCATTTTTCTGCTGATGTCCTGCCATCCTCACAGACCTTCTACTATGGCATATAAACTGACAGACTCCTGTCAGACCTCTGTGGCAAGCAGCTGCTTGAAGAGGTATTTATTTTACTTTATTGTTGGCTAGATAAATGGGAACAGATGAGTTACACAACTGGTATGCTAACGAAAGAAACCCATTCTGCCTTAAGACTTAGTACATATTCATTGCTTGAAATTGCTTCATATTGTACCTCTGAACTCAAAATATATTTTACCTGGTATATCAAACTGTTCAAACTGATAATTTAGAGCAGTGATTCCCAACCTTTTTTGGACCATCGCCTCCTTTAGAAGAGAACAAAAATTTCAACGCCTCCCTAGTCCATAATAGTTAATTTTATATGAAATATTAAAATATTGTTGCATATTATCTGTACCTAATTTATCTGTTTATTTATCTATTAAAAATCATAAAGCAGAAATTAATAAAACGACAACCAAATGTAAAATAAAATTGTTTATTAAAATTTTAAAAATAAACACAGAATCAATAAGAAATAAAAAATAATGAGATAAACACAAAATTAATAATAAATAAAAAAATTAATGAGATGGTTGAGGCTGGTGGAGTGTTAACAATTTGTTAATGTCGGGTTCCAATTTCCTTAACATCAATCGCAGATCGCCACGTTCAGTGATGTGTAGTCTGTTCCTCTTCTTTGACAGTAAATTAGCTACTGCACTGAATCCACGCTTAGCCATATAGGACGAAGGAAATGCGATTAAAAACTTCTGTACTATTGCCCACAATCCAGGGCAGAGAACTGGTATTGATTTTTGAAGCCAGAACTCTTGGTATCCATGTTTGAATTTTACTTTGAGTGCTTCGTTAGTCGTGAGTTCTAAGAGTTCCTCTTCCAAATTTGATGATTCTTCAGTATCTGTGTTTGCGAAAAGATCTAAAACCCAACTCGGTATATTCATGTTTAAAATATCTTGGAAACGCTCCGTAAAATCAACATGAAGAACTTCCAAGTGTTGGCAGTAAGTAGGTAAATCTTCCGGTTTTGCAGAGACTGCTGATAATGTGGGAAAGTGGTTGTATTCACCTCTACCTAGATTTCGTTTGAATAGAAGATGTTTTCCCGCAAAAGCAGCTATGACCTTTTTTGTTTTAATTAAATTCAACTCATCACCTTGCAATTGTAAATTAACTTGATTAAATATTTTAAACAGGTCTGTCAAATAAGCGATGTCATTTTTTGACGTAATCAGGTTTTCGCGCAATTTTTCGTCTCTGTCTTCAAGAAAGTCCAGTACTGAGTCAAATAGATTGAAAAAACGATTCAGACAAACACCTTTAGAGAGCCAACGTACTTCTGTGTGCAGCAGCAAGTGATTGTAATCTTCATCATTTTCATTACAAAGCTTACCAAATAATCGGTCATTCAATGAATTGCTTCTAATCTTATTGATTGCTTTAATAACGTAATGGAGCGACGTATGCAGACGTTCATTCAAATTTTTTGCAACCAAATGCTGACGATGGATAATACAATGTACAGCGAGTACATTTGGTACTGCTTGTTTCAAATGCGCTATGAAACCCTTATGACGCCCTTCATTGCTGGAGCACCATCAGTAGCAGCAGACAAAATATTGCAAATAGGAATTTCTTTCTCTTGAAAAAACTTTTGCATGGTATTAAATATAGATTCTCCCTTTGTATCAGATTCCAAATTTTTAGCAAATAATAACTCTTCATGAATTTTTTCTTCTTTTATAAATCGTACGTATGATAAGAGTAGAGCTTCGTTATTTGGTAGAGTTGATTCATCGAGTTGAATGGAAAATTTGCAAGTCTTTAAGTAATCACATAATGATATTTCAACGTCTTTTGCCATTTCATCTATTCTTCTTTGCACTGAATTATTACTGAGAGGAATTTTTTTGATGATATCTGACGGTGTCTTATGATGAAGAACAGTTTTTAATATCTCTTTGACTGCCGGCAAAATTAATTCTTCGCCAATTGTGTGTGGTTTTCCTGCTTTTGCGATTAACAATGAAACGTTATATGAGGCTCGTAGTCCATCGTCATCTTGTTTAGAAGACGACGCAAAAAGGTTTGACATAGTTGGCTGTTTTAAATATTGCTTTTCCGGTTCTTGAAAATAGGATAAATCTTTGTTCTTCTTATCAGCATGCATTTTATTTAAATGCTCTTGTAGCCTAGAAGGTTTCATAGCTTCATTTGAAAAACCTTTTCGGCAAATTAAACACATAGGTAATGATTGGTTTGTAGGAGAGTACGTAAATCCATATTTCAAATACTCAATACTGTACTGCCGGCATTTCTTTTTAGATGTAGATTCAGACATTTTCAAATACAAATTAACTTCTCAACAGATTTATAGATAGTTATAAAAATAATGTTTATAATGACTTCTAACACTTATTACTCACGACTATTTATCACGGCGAAGCACATAAAAATAATAAAACATTCCTAGAGCTATCGCGTTTATAGATTTGATTTTGTGCACGCATTAATTTGTATGTTTGCGATGCCGGCCCACTTGCTCCGTAAACAAGTCATTTCAAGCCCCCATATTCTTGTCGAAACATGTTAAATTGCATGAACCGCGTGTTTCCCTACCAACTTGCAAGGACTTGTCACCGTCAATCTATTCTAAACTAAAACAAATTAGGTATAGGTATACTTAATGCTAATTTAAAAATGCTTATTAACGCGATAACAATAAGATAATTTACATAGCTAGATAAAATATTTATTCATGAAAACAGGTATTTTCAAAGTATTTTATTATATTAAAAAATAATTATAAAAAAATATTAAATATAATAAATTTATTACTATTATATTAGTATTGCATCAAGGTTGATTTGCCTATCAGGACGGACACACATGTCCAACATAATAAGCCTGATATATACAGGGTGATTCAAAACTTATCGTTCAAATTTCGTGGGGAGGTAGGGAATACGTCAGGAAACCGATTTCACATAGGAAAGTATGTCCGCAAACGTCATCTACATGAACAAAATGGACAAGTAAAGTGAACACAAGGAAACAGTACAGTTAAGTGGTAACGAATGTGACTTTTATTCCAACAAGGTAAAGTACAGGTTCACAGTAGGTGCTGAAAATTGCGACCATTTACACGGACACAGGATTCACGGCGCCGTTGCATTGAGCGCCGAACATTTTCAAAAACGCCTGGCATATCACGGACAATGCCTGCGGCGGCCACTATTCGTGCAACAAGGTCCATTTCACTGTCGACGGGGGTCTCGTACACATGGTCTTTCATGCCCCCCCAAAAAAAGAAATCCATGGGCGATAAATCAGGTGACCTGGGTGGCCAAGCGATCGGTCCACCTCTACCGATCCATCGAGCTCCGAATGTTCGGTTCAGGTAATCACGCGCAACAATTGTGCTATGAGCTGGAGCCCCGTCATGCTGATACCACATATCTCGGCGGATATGCGCAGGAACAGCGCCCAGAAAAGTCGGTAACACTGTCTCGAGAAATATTAGGTATTTCCGGCCGTCCAATCGGGGCGGTAGCAAGTAAGGTCCCAACAAAGAGTCACCAATGATTCCAGCCCACACATTTACGGGAAAACGATGTTGCGCAGCGTGACTTCTCGTACCATGCGGGTTGTCGTAAGCCCACACATGTGAATTGTGTGCATTGAAAACACCTTCACGAGTGAATGAAGCTTCATCTGTAAAAAGGAGAGAAGCTGGAAAACTGGGGTCCACGGCACCTTTCTGCATGAACCATTGTGCAAATTCCACACGCTTCGGATAATCGTCAGGATGCAGTAACTGCACCCTTTGTAGATGGTAAGGATGCACACGTTCCTCGTGCAGTATCCGCCACACTGCTGACTGAGAGACCCCAAGCTGCGGAGCAATAGCTCGTGTGCTGGTATTCGGATTATCTTCGATGGACTGTAGGACTTGTTCTGCGATGTTGACAGTTCCCGTCAGTCGTCTTCTCCCCGTATCCTGCATGTTGCTGCACAATGAACCACGTTCGCGCAGATTGCGATGCACAAGTGCAAACATTTGATGCTGCGGTATCTTCTGTTGGGGTATCGGTCTTCGTAAACTTGCCTAGCTCAGCGGCCGCTTTCACCAGCTGCTCCATATGCGAGATGCATATCCGCTAGCTCTTGATGCGTAAAACAATTCATCTTATCACTAGTAAGTCAGCTCGTACACTGATGACAGCGGGAGTGGTCGGGCGAGCTGTACACTGGTTGGGTACACATAGCGCCCTCTACATACGCATGCGTACATTTACGGACATTCTTTCCTATGTGAAATCGGTTTCCTGACGTATTCCCTACCTCCCCACGAAATTTGAACGATAAGTTTTGAATAACCCTGTATATAGTAGTGCATGAAAAGGTATTGAATGAGATTACAATTATTGAAGTAGGAATAACATCTCAGGATAACCTGCAGACAGTAGAGGTTGAAAAGAAGAGGAAGTATGATCTGCTGGCTAATGAGTTGAGCCTAATTCACAAGTGTAATGTTAATATTATACCTTATGTTCTGACGTGGGATGGTATTGTAACTACGTACCATAAAGCATACTCAAAGCGACTTGGAGTGGGAAAACATATTGAAGCTTATATCCAATCTGTGATCTTGAAGAGAACTTTTGAGAGCATCTCAGTCGACTTCAGACTACCAGTACGCTAGTAGGTGGTAGCAGGGAACTTATTGTCCAAGCTGCAGTTGAAAAGCTGTACATGACGGATGAGGTAGTGGATGACCAGAATCACCAGGAAGACACAACAGAATAGAAGAGATAAAAAGGTTGTCACAGAAAATTCCATTAAATTTATTTATTTATTTGACCGCCCCTCTTGACTGCCTCAACGCCCCCCCATTTGCCTCTGGATTCCCTACCGACCCCATGGAAGGCTCCAGCGCCCACTGGGGGGCGGTATCGCCCCCGTTAGGAATCTATGCTCTAGGGAAACGTGTTGCTGCCCTCAACCCGCCACCTGCAACAAAGGGGGAGCTTTTTACTGCTTTAAAGGAACAATGGTCGTTACTCCTTGGTGAGCTGATTCACAACATCATAAACAGCATGGAACATCGCTGTCGTGCCTGCATTGCAGTAAGGGGTGACCACACTCCTTATTAAAGAACTAACAGTATAATACGTTTCTTCACCATAGATCAAAGTTCTTTACTCATTTGCAAATATTTACGATAATTGTGTGAATCGTTAAATTGAAGTTAATTTACCAAATTCATATGTGAATGTAATTGCTTCTCTTGTAGCCATTTATGACACCAAAAATCAGTGTTTTCTCTTTTTTTTTTACATACAGCAGGACAAAATAATTCTTAAACCTACAATTCTATTCATATTAGAAAAAGGAGCTATTATTTTTAATGAACACTAATTGCCCACCAGATGGCAACAATTTTTCCGTGGTAAAAAACTGACAGATGGACGATTCGTTGGAAACTTTCGACGAAATACTGTAGAAGCTTGATGTGAAGCTCCCACAAACAACAGGCAAGGATGCATTGCACGTTTTAGCATGCGTGCATTTTGATAAGTGGATGGGACCCTTTAGGGGAGGATACATGTGAACCAAGGGGATAGTAGGCACAGACGAATGTACCCATAAACTAGGAGCCATCCGCTGCAGTTAATAGTTTTGCCGTTAATAGCCTTATTAATGTATAATTCTGTGAATATTATTCCTTGCTATATGAGTGGATAAGCTATGGTCCTTTTGGCTGCCATTGATTGAAAGCTGTCTTTAAGATATTTTGCTGTAAGTTGCTTATAGTACTGAGCTTCTTTACTTCAAAATTAATCGCGCTTTCCATTTCACAGGGATTCTAGCAATATTCAAGGGACACAAAAACATAAAATTTGTTAATCAACATCTTAAAATTTTTCTTATTTCAAATGGTTACTTATATTTTAATATGTTCATTCATTCATAACAGAACTATGCATTAAAGAAGATATCACTCTGAAGTTCACGTCGATCAATTTTAGAGGAAAAATTGTCTTGAGCCGGGTGGGACCTAATAACCCACAATCTCCTAATAACATGTCAGGTGCTCTGGACCACTGAGCTACCAGTCGTCGATGAAGATCCTCTCTAATTGACGATATGAACATTTCTATCTGCAGCATACAATTCTTTGTGTCTCATGAAGATCTTGCAACCTTCGTTTAAAAATATCTGGCAACGATTGTTTTTAGAAATTAGTGATATAGCAACCTCCGTGTACGTACACGAAGGTTGCCAGATCATTAATTTCTAAAAAAAAAAGTTACTAGATATTTTTTCTGAATTCTGTAATCAACCCTAGTGTTCCGATAATTTTTTGAGCGACTGTACTCTGATAATTGTTTCCAATCTCTAGTATTTATGTTAGGTTTGTGCATATTTGTTTCAGTAATAAATTATCACAGAGAAAGTTCTGTAGACAAGGAACACTTGAAATAAGGAGTTGAAAAAAATTGATTGTCTTGACTGGGATTGGAACTCAGGTCTCCCAGAAGCAGGCCAGGCATCTTCAAATCATTATTTCAAGTGCAGTCGATCCTCGTTTAACGTCACTAATTCGTTTTGGGAAAAGTGACGTTAAACGAATTACGTGTTCAATGAGGTTTTAAATAATAGGTTTCAGAGACCCAGAAGTAAAAATTTATTCTCCCCAAAGCTACAGTACTGTGCAAACTAGTTGGGACAATAGGAAAATGCAGTAACAAAGGCACAACTAAAATATTTATTTGTTTATAGTGTAGTTAATAGTGAATGTGACCTCCCTTAGCTTTAATTGCTTCTTCCACCCTCTCAACCATTGATGCCACTAGCTTTCCACACATCTCTTTCACTTCAGGGTCGTGGTACCACACTTTCATGACACTTTCTATCATTTTGGTTTTCGTCGTGCAATCCATCTGAGATATGCGCGCTTTAATAATGGCCCACAAATTTTCAATGGGGTTTAGATCGGGTGAATTTTCTGGCCACTTCAATACCTTCAAATGTTGTTGGGTAAAGAAGCTCTTAGCAAGCTTAGAAATGTGTCATGGAGCCAGATCCTGTTGAAATACACCAATGCCGTTAGGAAACAGCTTCTGCAGTGTTGGGACCATTTTCGCCTCCAGAACGCCTATGTACTTTTTGCTGTCTATCTTTCCTTTAATGGGGTGAAACATCTGTGGCCCGGAAGCTCTGAAACATCCCATAAACATGACCTTGGGTGGGTTTTTGGGGGATTGATGAATGTTGCTGGATCGAAGAGGTTCTCCAGGCGAGTGGTGGACGAAATTTGACCTGTAGCCATGCACCCCAAAGTGTGTTTCGTCGGAAAATATCACTTTTTCCCAATTCTCCACAGTCCAGTCTCGATGTTTCTTTGCCCAGGATAGCCTTTTTTTGCTTCATAGCGGGTGTCTGAAGCTGCTTTTTGGAGGGGCGTCGAGCCTGGCGGCCAAACTCCAGAAGGCGACGACGTATGGTGGAAGCATCTATATTAACCCCATGAGACGCAATCTCCCTTTTGATGTCTCCACTGGCCTTCTTCGGGTCTATGATACTAATTCTTCGAATTAGACTATCATCTCTAGGTGTGGTTTTTCTTTTTTTCCACAATATCCTTTACGGGACGTGTCCACGGACCCTTTCTCCTTATGCAGCTTCATGATCCGTGAAATGCTGGATTTCCCGACGCCAACTGCTTTTACTATCTGCCTAGCATTAAGTGAAGTGTTTTCGCCTAAAGCGATTTTTTTAGCTCGTTTACGAGATTTGATGTCCATGATGTATTTAATATAAAAAGTTTCCAATGAAAATTGTGAACTTACATAATCACGTCCTCAGCATATGAAATATCCATTCCGACTAAAGTGAAAGTGTAAATAATAGCAGAGTAACACAACAGACAATTCTAGACTTGCAGATATCGCTCTGCTGCAAGTCTAAACTTGCGCGTATCCATTACAGGGATTCGCGCAGTAAACTTGTTGACTTGCAGCAGTTTAGACTTTGCAGCGGAAGGGACTTAGAGTTCCTTTGCTTGTCCCAACTAATTCGCACAGTACTGTATTAATTTAAGGCTTTGTAAATGTTTTTAAGTTCATAACTATTGTTTTCATTCCTATTGATTAACATGTATTACACATACAAATTGAATATAAAAAATAATAATAAAAAAGCTTTATTTATCTTGGTTTTGTACATGCTAAGCTTCAGATGATGGAGAGGTGCGATGAGGAAGTGAAGGATTAGTGTTGGTAAGAAAAGTCTTCTGCAAAAGCTTCAAGGAATTCTTCTATGTACTGTACCTCTTGTTCTGCAGGAGGAATCTCTGGGGTGACGGCAACGAGATTCTATCTCGTTGGGTGACGGGTGCTTCCTTTTGAGGTTGAAGGAGAATCGTGACGTAAACTGAGTAGTTGACGAAGAACGAAAGCATGTATGCCAATGGAAGCTTTGACGCTGTGCGAAAAGAAGTCAACCGAGCATGACGTTAAACGAGATTCCACTGTACTTGTTTCAAATTGTAATGCTTATCACTACTTATGTAATCTCTATATAGCTGCTAATGAATTTCATTTGCAAAGTACGAGTTAATGTGAGGTATCTGAGTGAGTGCTAAGGATATTTTAATGCATGTATTTTTGTATTAATATAACTATCATTGTTTCTAGGAATTCATGTAACTCAAATTCTAAATTATTCATATTGTTACGACAGTTGAACGTGCTACAGTGAATTTATGATAAACGTGTCGTTAACGTTCGTGTAAGCTTCCGCGTTCTAAACCACGCAGAATTGCGTACTCGAGGAGCTAGTACTCTACAATATTCAAACACTTTTCTGGCTATCCTGTTTTCATTCATATTGTGAAGACGACCTAAAAACAGAAGTTTGCTTTTTGCTTCTCTGCTTTCAAAAGTGTTCCAACCCATTTCACCTTGAATCATTACGTTAGGAGTTAACTGGTTTGTTCTAAGTGCAAATTTATCAATCAGGATCTGTGATGCTTAACAAACTTTTCTCAGGTTTGAAGAGAAAGGGCACTAAAGCCATAGGTGATAGCTGGTACAACAACAGATTTCCAAAATAATTTGTTCCTTGATTGAAAGTAATGCCTAAATATAAAGCCGAGTCCACTCTACAGATTCGATGATTTCCAAACTTGATATTAGGTATACATTCCTTGCAATTCGTAGATATGATATATATCTTGCAATTCCTAGCATACATTTTTAGGGCTAAAATTAATGTTAGACGCCCAGCAAAAATCATTCACAATATATAATAAATTTTCCATTCCTTCTCTATCTTCAGCAAAAATCATATCATCAACAAAGAACAAACCTTGAATTTTGTACTTTTGAGTAACTTTTACAAAATCATGAATTGACCTCGTAAGAATTCTCTTCCTTTAACACCTAGGGACTTGATCAATGCCATAGGTATGGCATCCATACTAACTGCTTTATCTGATTGGAGGCTTCTGATAGCATGATTCAGTTCTTCCTTAGTAATCTCTTTAAATCAAAGAACAGGCGCAATCGTGTCTATAATTTTGACTCTGGGGAATTTCTGGACCTTGGAAAATTTTCCAGTGCAAATTTTTAGCCCAAATATTTAAAGCACTTTCTATGTCATAAGGATTAGAAAGTTCTTCTCCCTTCTCATTCATGATAATTGAATGATTGTCTTCCGTTCTTGTGAAATTTACTTTTGTCCAAAACTTTTTACTAGTTGTCTTCAATTTCTTTCGCAAAATTTTCATCTATACGAGCCATATCACTACTTTTAGATTTATCAGCAGTATGTTTATGTTTTTTGAAATCTAGCCACGCAGTCTTAACAACTTCAACAGTAATGAACCCGTCTTTATACAATTTTTGTTTCGCTCTCTGTATTCTACATTTTTCTTTAATTTTAGTAATGGCATCAATAGTTTGCAGACTCCAAACATAGTTTCTGCTGCTTCGAAAGTTTAGTAAGTCGTCATTTTCCTTTGGCTTCATATTATCCAAAGCATGAGTCACAGAAGAAACAATATTTCCTCGATGTGTTATCATAGCACAGACCGCAGCTTCTATCTATATTCAGCATTGACATCCTCAACTAAAATAAAGATTATCTTTCACAGTTCACTCTTGTACATATGTCGCTTTAGATTTTGATTTGCATAAGATGCAAAATATAATTATAAAATTAATTATATTTTGCATAAGATGCAAAATATAATTTTTCGTTTTATAAAATTACACGGTAGCGGAAAGATACTTTTACCCACATACCCAAAGCAGCCCCGTGGCAATTGCCCTTGTCGAATCGGCGCCTATGCCAACCCCTACCTCGAAAGTGACGACACTGCAGACACTTGTGATATATTAACATACGGTTGGAGCACAACCCGTAGATATTAAGGGGAATTAGTTTATTGGCAAAAAAAAGTGACCACAGCCTACTCTGTTAATTACCGCCATTTTGGTGGCAGAAAAAAACTCGTTCCCACAAGCAATTCCTGTATTAATCGACACCTAAATGAAATAAATCTCGATATTTCTGGCACTAAAGTGCTTCTCACATTTTAAAGATTACGTATTGCTTTTTATTTGAACTTTTATTTGAAATAGGTTGTTTTTATCTCTTAGTGGCACTTTTTTTTTTTACACACAATGGACTTAATGGCCAGGCCACAAGGACCCTGATGACACAGAGAAGGCTGGGGGAGGGGATCCATTGGGACAACTGTTGGAAGAGAGATGATAGCCTCCTGTCAAGGCCACTAAAAGATGGCCAATTTCTGTGGCCCCATCTGTGTTCTTTAACGCGAATCTTATGCCTATAAAAGAACACACACGGGGCCACAGATTAATATCATCCGACAGACGGTGGCCTTTATAAGCCTGTTGGTGTTCCCTACTGACCTGGGCAGAGTTAGTTTTGCCAAGAAAAATCTCAATGTTGACCCAGTTGGAGCCTGAATTTGGAAATTGCAACTATGAGCTTGGCATGTTACCAAGTCACCCCTGACCCTGAATGAGATGTAATTTGCCAATAAAACGGATTTGCAATATTTCTCTTATATATTAAACAGATGGGGATTAAATAAACACGTGATACAGAGGGAAATTATGCGCCAAAAGAAAATTTTTGCGTAATACCCAATATACTCTACTTTTTGAAATGCTTTCAAAATAAACACTCGATATGAAGTGACTTAAACATATTACATAGCGACTACAACTGTCTTATTTGTATTTATCGTTTTTCCTATACAATAGCATTATCCTATTTAAAATAAAAATTTGCCAGACCTCTGTGGCAAGCAGCTGCTTCAAGGTGATGTTGCCTACAAGCAAAATTTAAAAAGTTATCAACGATATTGAAATGAAACCAGCTAACTATAATCCAACATTTTTCAAACTACGGGTCGTGAGCAACATTTGTTTAGTGAAATAGAATAGAAATACCAGTTTGGGACCCGATGTAAAATATATTTCGTATTGTCAGTCGCGGTCAAAAAAGTTTGGAATGCAGTGTGTCTAATGTGAATACTAAAGCTAATACCAAGAATTGCCATATTGGTGGCGAACTGGTCACAGTAATGAAATTTTAGCTCCAAGTAACCAGCGGGACAATGCTTGCGAGGCACTATATAGTTGATTTTTACTATATATATATATGACGCAGCCCCAGATATTTGTCAGAAGCAAATTAATATCCTTACCCTCACATTTTTTTCATCTTACAATGTATAAAATCTCTTTGGTTAACATTTTGGAGGTCCTCAATTAGTCTTTCACTGTTTTTTAAGATTCTTACCAAAGGCTTCCACGCCTGACAACCTGATTTATTTCTCATTACCCAAAAAAAATACCCTTTCAGGCAGCAGCCTATCAGTTTAATCTGATGTCACTTTTATATTCCATAGTTATCCGTATATCGAGAGCACAGAAAAAATGGGTCCTATATCTTCAAAAGCCAAAATTGGAATTCTCTTCCCTGAGCAAGTGAATAAGCCCACAAGACTAGCCAATCACAAACCAGTCTGCAGACCCTCACAAGCCCTGCAACCAAAGGCTACATTCCATCGTGCAAATGAGGAAACGAGCCGTGACCTTACTTCACAGCGACACCATTAAACCCCCCCCTCCCCACACACACACACACCACGTCAAGGTGGTCCGCTATCGGGGGGGGGGAGGATAAAAATATAATGGAAAGTTTGCTACTTTATGTACAATCGTCTATTGAGGCATTAAAAAGCAAAATGAAAAATGCTTTAAAAAGGTAGAAAAGTCAAGCCTGGGCCCTTAAATTATTGGTCATCATTCAATCTTGCCCTAAGGATAGAATCAATTTACCTTAATTTACTTCTTCATCGATTCAATCTCTTTCAACATTTTCTCTGTTATATTTAAAGTGAGGACTCTACTAGATTTTGGGGATTTTAACTCTCTTTCAGTTCATGAAATTTCTTACATAAAGACACTCTTAGTTTTTATTATTTTTTAAGTTATGATAATGATTAACTGTATGTCGAATTGGATGGTCCTACTGTTGTTGTTGTAAACGTTTTTCATTATACTCTGTAAAACATATTAGGCAATGTTTGTTCCTTTCTTTTGTTTCACATAAGGGAGGTCACCAAACACCTTCTACAACAGAAGGCCTGTGGATCAGGTTATGACGTCAACGTAAGTTAAGCTTGTAACGTAGATAATTCTTATATATTTCTTTCTATTATTATCAGTGGTGTACTTTTATATTAATGCTTATTTATAAATATACCTTATTTAGAAGAAACATTATTCGTATTTATTAGCATTATGATAATTGCTAATCAATCCACATAATTTTCTTCTCAATAAGATATATTTATAAATAAATATAAAAAATAATCAATATAAAAATACACCAGTAATAATAATAGAAATAATTGTATAAAGAATACTTATGGTGACGTCATAACTTGGTCCACTGGTCTTCTTTTATAGGAGAAGTTGGGTCACCACACCAAATTTGGGACTAATTGTTATGTATCTTCGGAATTACAGGATCTACAGTGATGTCATCAGAACGCACAAGAAACAAGGTGTCACGCACCGGTCCACTATTTCACCCTTTCAGAATACTCGTATTATTCATTACAGCGTTTCCAAATATTTTACATCACCCATACAACTTTCGGGTAATATACACAGTCGTATCAGAATAATATGACCACCCCTCATTCCCATTATTAAGTAGGTGGTCATATTATTCTGATACTACTGTGTATAATTGCGCGAGCACCTTTTACGATAATATATAATCCCACGAACACCCATAAAAAAGTACTTTTGAGTGAATTGAAGAGTTTTTATGCGTATTTGTTCAATTATGGAGGAAGATACCACTCTGAAAACGTCGATCAATTTTAGAGGAAAAATGATCTTGAGCTGGGTGGGATACGAACCCACGACCTCCTGATAACATGTCAGGTGCTGTGGACCACTGAACTACCGGCGCCGATCAAGGTCTTCTCCAACTGATGCTATGAACTTTCTACCCACGGTACACAATTTTCCGTGTCTCATGAAGGATTTATATGTGATCGATTAAGAATGATTTATATGATTATATTTTCATGATGGATGATATCATGTCATTTGAATAAATACGTCGGAAAATCTCTTCAATTTAATCAATTGTATACTCAGAATCTATTTGCCATTTCCATGGCATGCTTGTCATTGTTTCTTTAGGCTGAGATCAGCTGGGACAATACCTTGATCAGACACGGAGAATTGTGTACTGTGGGCAGAAAGTTCATAGCACCAATTGGAGGAGATCTTGATCGGCGTCTTTTAGCTCAGTGGTGCAGAGCACCTGCCATGTTATCCGGAGGTCATGGTTTCGTATCCCACCGGACACAAGACATTTTTTTTTTTTTCTAAATTTGATCGACGTTAAATTCAGAGTGATATCTTCCTTCGTAACCAATTTACATTTTTATTCATAAGAAGGATTTTTCTTTTCGTAACAAATCTACCTTTTTCCATTATCTGTTGGTCTCTATTTGTACGGTTTCGATTTATATGGTAATATCGCGGTACCTATATACAGTGTAAAGAACCTATCTACGAGGTACAGGTGCAAGCTTATTTTATTAAATTGTTTTTGTATCCAAAAGGAAAAAACCGTTTTACGACCGAAAGACGCAGTAAAGTTCCGAAATCCATTTTTTTTTCACCAATGGACCTCTGAATTCGAAAAGGAGGGCTACTTCGTATATCGCCCCGCCTTAAAGACATTTTCTGGATCCGCCCCAGTGCGGAATATCAAGTGCCAAAACGGCGTCCCAGTTCGATAATTTGGAAAAAAAGAACCAGAACGGCTTTCAGTTCCAATGATTCGGAAAGACAAATAGCGAAACGGAGTTCCATTCCAATGATTTGTAAACACAAATAGCGAAACGCGTTCTAGTAAAATGATTTCAATATATAAGTATCGTGAAGGATTTCCAGTACAATCATTTGTTAACATAAGTAGCCGAAAGGCTTTCCACTTCAGTGATTTGTAAACACAAGTAACAGAACGGCGTTCAATTCCAATGATTCGGAAAGACAAATAGCGAAACGGAGTTCCATTCCAATGGAACTCCGCTTCGAGAAGGCGGGGTCGGACATTAGGTTCTAGACCTGGCCGGTTCTGTGCATCATCACTAGAGATTGGTACACAGCTCTCCTTCCAGTTTACGCCGAGCTACCATTTACAGGCCCTACCATTACACAACATTAATTTTTATACGCTATCTCCTTCTTCCTTTTTTTATTTTTTTGACCACCCCTCATTCCCATTATTAAGTTATTATAATTTTGAAAAAAAAGTGATCGAATTCTTGTGATAATTTTTGACCACCCCTCATTCCCAATATTACTTTATCTTTTTGCCTTCTTTCGCAATTCTTTCTATTTCAAAGCATCCTCGTTCTAAACAAACGATTATTAATTCTAAACTGTTGATAACGTAAATCGTCACGCTAAGTATAGTCATGATACACCTGTCACAAGTCATTGTCGCACGTTCATCGGTCGTAACAATATTGTCAAATTTAATTACAATTTCTGGCTGTATATGAATAATATTTAACCGAGCATGAATTCAAAAAATAAATAGGCAATTATAAATGAATCGATTTAATAAGTAGCGCAATAAAAGCTACATAAATCACAAACAATTTCTTAACTATTTACCCAAAACACCAATATGCTATCTATCCCTATAAAGTGATCCTGATTATCACAATTACTAGACTATTTGTTAACCATGCAGATTTCTCTGCGATACACCTAAATTGCTAGTTTACTTGAAACCATGACTTTTCTTACCATTAATCATCCGAAACTCTTCACCGCTTTTTGCACAAACTGAAAGTGTCCAAAAGACCACACTTTTTACTACAAATACCCAAAGTCCAATAAAAAATTTCTTAGACTAACGTGCACAAAGTAAAATATATTTCATTATCGGCTTCACACTAATTCTCCCAAAATTAACCACTGAATATCCTTTCCCTTTTTTAAGTTGATTCAGCGTTCGAAGGAGTATCCGAAGTAGTAGCATAAATGAAAGTTCTGGCACAGTAAATGGCTCTAGAGAAGTCTATGAAAATCTGTGGGAAAAGTTATGGGGTGAGGTGGAAAAAAAGTTTTTTTTTTCATAGAATTCTCTGGACCCATTCACTGTACCAGAACTCTCATTTAACCTACTACTCTCCGAGCTATATCTCGAGTGTCACCTGGAACCACAGTCGCGTTCTTCATTGTTGCACGTGCTCTCTCCGTATTTTCCATACGGTGTTCCATACGGTGTTCAAAAATGTATTTTGCTTAACAGTTTTATATTAATTAAAATAATTCCATAGTTAGTGTTCCCGTTTGGGTGCAGGGGGATATTTTTGCACATATGTTTTTGTAGCAATAATTTTGTTACATATTCTGACACGAGTAATGGAAAACTGCTGATGTTGTCATGGAAAAAATATTTGCAGAATTTAATTTTTTTCTCTTCCATTACATCAATCTTATTCGCGGAAAAAGATTTTAGAAGCATTGGCCTAATATCGTCTGCTCGTTCATAATCAATCTTTTAAACACAAGACAAATATAATTGAAGTAGTCTTAAATACTACTAGTAAAGTAGGTAGCAAAATGATAATAACACCCTTCGTTTGCGTAGTATATGGGTTCTCAACGTGGGATACGCGGTAAATATTTTTGGGGTACGGCGTGAGAGCTCAAAAGTCCCTAGATATAGTAACAAAGTAAAAATAACCTTGTTATACTATAACTACTATCTATACAAGGGATACGCCAGTTACATACACATTTCAGGGGGTACGTGAAGCATAAAAGGTTCAGAACCACTGATATATATGTTTTATTTTATTCTCATTGTTATACTATAACTATAGTCTTATCTATCTATACAAGGGGTACGCCAGTTACATACACATTTCCAGGGGGTATGTGAAGCATAAAAGTTTCAGAACCACTGATATATATGTTTTATTTTATTCCCATTGTTATACTATAACTATAGTCTTATCTATCTATACAATGGGTACCACCGATAACATATATATCAGTGGTTCTCAACCTTTTATGCTTCACATACCCCCTGGAAATGTGTATGTAACTGGCGTACCTCTTGTATAAATAGATAAGACTATAGTTATAGGATAACGCCAGTTACATACATATTTCCAGGAGGTACGTGAAGCATAAAAGGTTGAGAATCACTGGCGTAGTAGATCTTTTACATAAATTAACTGAAAAAGCAAGGTAGTACGGTCAATGGTAAATTGGCCAGTCAAGGTAGTACGCCTCTCTGTGACGTTCAATTTTACCATGTTTTTTCTTTTGGAACGCATTAAAAAAATCTCGGTCAAATCTACTTGACCGTCGTTTTTCGAGGAACGAGAAAATATTGTTTCCCAGTTCAAACGAGTGAAATTTGATACTGTTCATCAAGACAATTTATTCTAATTACATTCATTGCACATGAAGCAATTTTTAGAAAACTCGGTGTTAAATTCTGAAAAGGAGAAATATTTGCTTAAACAATTTACAACGATTTTAATCTTTTACATTTTGCAATTAAAAAAATTTGTTGCCCTAAATTGTGCTCGATTTTCAAGGAATCGAACCAATTGAACTGCAGCAAAAAGAAACTGAAGAAGTGTCAAAGGTCGGAGAAAATCACAGCCTTGAGGTTGATAATATGGAGGAGCTGCTCCAGTCTCATTGCGAAGACCTCTTTGAAGAAGAAATCTTCGAAATCGATGAAGAAGTTGTGTCAGAACCTGTATATACAGAAGCTAAAAAAAGAAGTCACTCAAAATCTGAAAACAAATATCAACACAGAAATTGGAATCGTTATTGTCTTCATGTGACTCTCATTATGGAAGAGCAATCAATCCTATATCCTATAAATTTACTCTCATATTGAGCCATATGTGTTTATCCAGAATGGGATGACGAAAATTGATTCCTTCTTTAATCAGAACGTGACTCTCTCCTACACATCTTGCGAAGAATGTCAAGAATCTTTTCCCTCTACATCAGGCATCCAAAATTTGTTTACTGTTCATCAAGTGATTACATAGACGGAGCGGTGTTTTCTGCAATACGCTGTCAAAGAAAGCAATTTTTTCATTCATTTTTTGTTGCTATAATTTTCAGATTTTTTTTTATTAAAATGCAACAGATAGTTGTGTTTATAAGAGTTAATTTTTTTGAGTAAGTTTCCAAAAAGAGGCATTTTTTTATTTAAATGTATCTTTTCTCTTTACTTATTAAAGTGGAATTTATTGTTATGTTTATTTTAACATACATATTTTCTTGACAAAAGAAAAAGTAATGAAAAACGTTTTTTTGCATGTTCTTTATTAAATCACCATCTATTTATTATTATAATAGTAACATAATAAAATTGTACATAATTTTATTAAAAAAAAAAACGCCCCATTTTTCGCCGACCTTAGATTCGCTTACCGAGACAGTTTTCAGTCCCAATTAATCACTGTGCGGAACAAATTCGGAAATAGACTCAAAGTGGAATAGGACTTGACACTAGATCTTTTTTTTTCAGTAGTCCTAACTTTAAAGCTCTATGTTAGTCAAGAGCAACTATCATGCTGAAATTCTGCTCTATTCACTATATAGTAGTTTGCGTTGTGTTCTCCGCCATAAAAGCTGCTTGCCACAGAGGTCTGACAGGAGCCTGTCAGTTTATATACCAGAAAAGGTCTGAGAGGATGGCAGGACCTCATCAGGAAAACGACACATACATCCATGCCTTACCCGGGGCTCGAACCCAGGTCCCTTAGATCAATAGCCAAGCGTGCTAACCACTCGGCCACAAGAAGGTTTAAAACTATTTCTGCATTTATAAATGATTCTGGACTTTAACTAGATCAATGGGTATTGCATTTACTATCGGTGTAAACTGTTTAAACGTATTTAAAGTTATTCGAGTGGTGATTTAAAGAGTCTCAGTTGTTTGCTGCAGTATCTGAATAAAATATTCAATGTGGTCTGTGAAGTCCATAAGAAAAAAGGAAATTAAATTTGGGCAAAGTGATGCTCGAGATAAGAGTTGGTATTTTATTTCACCTACTGAACAACTATTACCATTAAAGATTGTGGTAGGCTGGGAGTAATAATTGTATTATTCGCATTATTAGTAGCCAAACGAACAGTGGGTTTTCCTACTTGATGAATAAGGATGATTTTATCCTAAGGAGAGGGAATGAAATTCTAGCGTGGCATCGCCCGTCAAATGGACTCGCGCGGCGGCTTTAGTTTAAATTTGACCTCTACTTTTCCTGTTTTCAAAGTACACGTAAGAGGTCATATACTGATCAGAAATTGCAAATGGCTTTATTGGAGCTCGTAGTACCTGGAAATAATTTCCTAAAT
The DNA here is from genome assembly GCA_038380435.1 of Ryuthela nishihirai. Taxonomy (NCBI): domain Eukaryota; kingdom Metazoa; phylum Arthropoda; class Arachnida; order Araneae; family Heptathelidae; genus Ryuthela; species Ryuthela nishihirai. The sequence goes on along the minus strand of JAWZYU010000001.1, from coordinate 13,394,867 downwards.
CATAGCACACGAAAATGGCATAATCACTGATAAGTATGAAGGAAGTTACCACTCTGAATTTAACGTCGATCAGTTTTAGAGCCAAAACTGTCTTGAGCCGAGTGGGATATGAACCCACGACCTCCTGACCTTGGGACCATTGAGCTACCGGCCGCCGATTAAGATCTCCTCTAATTGATGATATGAACATTTTCTACCTACAGTACATATTCCATTATGCCACGTAGGAGCTAGGTAGTCACTGGAAGGAGAGCTAGGCACCAATTCCCTATGATGATGCATAGAACCGGCCAGGCCTAGCACCTAATGTCCGACCCCGCCTTCTCGTGGTGCAGACCGTTAGTACCTTTCAAAAGAGATACTCTATTGTGGAAGTGAACGGAAGGGGAGAGCTGCCAGATTAGTGTGGCCTACTGATCTGGACAACTATGGCTACTTTTCTTTTCTTTTCTACCCTGCTGAGGAGTGGTCAACCACACAGGGTCTTGGTGCTGACCATATAAACCCACTGGACTGGACAGATATATGGCTCTGAGCTTGATTATGGATCCTGATTTTGCTGCACTGGTGGGCTTCTGTGGAGGGAAAATCTTCCGCTGTGTTTTCTATTTGTTTGTGGGTTGACAGCCCCAAGTGAATAGATTCACAGGATATGTTTATCAGCTGGTGGATAATCCTGAGCAGAGGTCAACGCAGGCACCTGAACTCTTTGCTTCTATTGGCATCGTCAAATTCTACATTGGAGAAAGTCTTCCAGTGTAGATGGCTTCAGCCTTTAGTGGTGGGGGAACGGGTCTTTGCCCCATGTCTGCGATTAGGAGGCTGTTTGATATTGTCGGCATTCCCTCTCTCAATAAACATAGTTTCTTTAAGCATCCCACTAACCATTTTCTCTCCATAGGTAGTTGGAATGTGAGGACTCTGCACAGAGCTTTTTCTCTTGATGTCCTCACACAAGAATTCCACCGTTATAATTTAGATATTCTCGGCTTCCAAGAGACCAGATGGACATATAAAGGTGAGAATTTTAAAAACAATCTTAAATTTCTCTTTTCAGGGAGGGACGAAAATAAGCATCACCAAGGCGTGGGTCTGCTCCTCAGCAGACACGCTAGTGATGCTCTTCTAGGATATGAGTGCATTAATGAAAGGTTTCTTACAGCAAAATTTCAGACAAGCATTAAAGACTTGAATGTTATCTGCTGCTATGCCCCCACTGAGGATCCCGATGAGGATGAGAAGGATGGGTTTTAAGGACAACTTCAGGATATTTTGAATTCTGTCAAGAAAGGAGATATTACCCTTGTTCTTGCTGACTTCAATGACAAAGTTGGAACTGACCCTGACCTTTGGGGAGGAGCAATAGGCCCTTTTGGTATTGGTAGCTGCAATGGCAATGGGCAACGTCTCCTACAGGTAAGTAAACTCAATGGATTCAGAATAACTAACACTTATTACAAACACCGCGACATACATAAGTACACATGGGTTTCACCCGATGGGCTGCATAAGAATATGATTGATTATATATTAATTAACAGCAAATGGGCTAGTTCTGTTAGGAATACCAGGTCATATAGGCGAGCTGAAATTGGTTCTGACCATTACCTTGTTAAAAGTGTCTTGCAACTTAAACTTAAAAAGTGTTGTGCTAGGGTTAAAAAATTTGCTTTTAATACTGAAGCTCTGAAAGACCCAGTTATAGCCAAAGCTTACCATGATAGGTTACTTAGTCATTATGACAGTCATGGTATGCGTACTACTGAAGTTGAGGAAGAATAGGATCATTTTAAACAGGCTTTTTTGGACACTAACAGTATTCTTTTAGGAAAAAAGGAGCAGAAGAGACAGAATTATCTGAGTGATAAGGCACTTGAGCTTATTTCGGAAAGAAAGAACTGCAGGAATGTCCTTAATCAATACCCTACTAGTCCTAATAGAAAGCATTACAGAGAACTTAATAAACGTGTAAAAGATCGGTTAGCTGCTGATAAGAATCTTTGGCTTGATGGTTTGGCTGACAAAGCCGAGGAAGCAGTTAGACAGCACAACAGCAGAGAGCTGTACCAGATAGTTAATGTTTTGTGTGGTAGAAAACGGACAGGTATACAGGGATTGAAGGATGAAAAAGGTAAGGTTATAGAAGGTGAGGATTCTGTCATGGCTAGGTGGGCTGAGCATTTCTGTGATATTCTAAACAATGCGGTTAGTTATATTCCCATTGTTTGCAATCATGATAGATGCATTGGCGGCTTTAATGTTGGCCCTATAACACAATCTGAAGTTATTTTGGTTATTTCTAAACTTAAACTTCATAAATCCCCAGGGGTAGATGAAATTATTACAGAAATGCTTAGAGCTGGGAATGTTTCGGTTACCACTTGGATGACTGAAATTCTGAATATCTTTTATGATAAAAGAATGGTTCCTAAGTATTTTACCAGAGCTATTGTTATCCCTATTTTCAAAAAAGGTGATCGCAGTTCTTGTGATAACTATAGGGGTATCAGCCTACTCTTTGTTCCAGGTAAACTTCTTTCCATGATTGTGCTTAATAGAATTAAGAATCTGGTTGACAGTCAATTGCGTGATGAGCAATGTGGATGCAGAAGTGGTAGGAGATGTGTGGATCAGATATTTTCTCTTAGACAGATTCTTGAGAAATGTTCAGAGTTTCAGAAACCTTCGGTCGCTAGCTTTGTTGATTTCAAAAAGGCTTTCGAGTCTGTTGAGCGTCATAATTTGTGGTTGATTGTGAAATCATATGGTATACCAGACAAATTAGCTAACATAATGAAAGCTCTCTATAATATCACTGAGTCGTGTGTGAGAGTTTATAAGGCTTGTAGCAATTGGTTTAGCATTACTTCTGGTGTTCGACAAGGGTGCATTTTGTCTCCTTTTCTCTTTAGCTTGGTTATTGATTATGTTATGCGAAATTTATTTCAAGGGAAAGATTTTGGCCTTAAATGGACTGGAGATATGAATATTTCTGATTTAGATTATGCTGATGATTTAGCCCTTTTGGCAAATGATGTTGATGAGATGAACTCTTTCATTCGAGCTGTTGATGAGACTGGTAGTAGAGTAGGTTTGGTTATAAACAGAGAGAAAACTAAAGTGATGAAAATTGGTCAGGCAGGTTGTGATTCAGTTTATCTGAATGGTTGCAGTCTTGAGCAGGTGTCACAGTTTAATTACCTTGGGAGCTATGTAACAGATAATGGTGATGTGCAGCATGAGATTAACAGACGAATAGGGATTGCTGCCGGGACTTTTAAGAATCTATGGAGAGTGTGGAGAAATAGGCGTATACACCTAAAGACTAAAAGTAGACTGTATAATAGTTTGGTTCTTTCTAGGGTTAGTTAAGGTAGTGAAACTTGGACACTTTGTAAACAAGATAACAGGAAACTAGATGATTTTGATTCCAGATGCTTACGTAGTATCTTGGGCATTAGGTGGTTCAACTTTGTAACTAATAATGAGGTTAGGCAAAGGAGTTTGCAACCTCCTTTAAGCAGCATATTGTGCAGAGAGAGACTCCGTTGGTTTGGCCATGTTGCCCGTATGAATAATTATAGATTGGCGAATAGGGTTATGAACAGTGTGCCTTAAGGCTTCAGAAAGAGGGATAGACCTAGGATGCGGTGGGCAGACAATGTCAAACAGGACCTTGTTAGAATTGGTGTGCAGTGGCCAGATGCAGTAGATGTAGCTCAGGATAGACTGGCTTGGAGAACTAAATTGCACGGTCTGGTTGGACCTCCGTAGCCTATGGCTGCTTGAGGATGATGATGAGGAGTTGTAATGGAATACGGAATCAATTTCTGAGTTTTTCATTCTAATATTAGGAATAAGATGCGTTCACTTTTATGTAAATGCATCTCTAAGAAAGTACGAAAGACCAAAAATATGATGCAAACGTTTTGTAATTAAAATCTTTTTTTCACAATTCAGAAATTTTTGATGTATTCTGTGTGCCAAAAGAAATGCAATTTTTTGTCTCATTTTAAGATTATGTGCTTTTTTAAATCTTTATACTCTAGAAATAAATCTTCAGTGAAGGGATCTTTTTTTTTCTTCCGTCATGATAAGGTTGCATTAGGAGAGGGAGTCCTTATCCGCTGGAACAACTGAAACAGAAACTAGAAAACCAGGAACAAAAACAATTGGAAAAAGGAGCAAATGCATCCGTTTCATGTATTTCGGAGTATGCAGTAGTGAGAGTTTATGAACTGAATGAGTGAGTGTATGTAGTGGGGGAATGCATGCAGTGAGTGAGTGAATGCATGTAGTGAGTGAGTGAATGCATGTAGTGAGTGAGTGAATGCATGTATTGAATTGGTGAATGCATATGGTGAATAAGTGAATGTATATAGTGAATGAGTGAATACGTATAGTGAATGAGTGAATTCGTATAGTGAATGAGCGAATGCATGTAGTGAATGAGTGAATACGTATAGTGAATGAGTGAATGCATGTAGTGAGTGTGTGAGTGAATGCATGCAGTGAGCGTGCAAGTGAATGCATTTAGTGAGCGAGTGGATACATGTAATGAGTGAGTGAATGCATCTAGTGAGCGAGTGAATGCATGTAATGAGCGAGTGAGTGAATGCATGTAATGAGCGAGTGAGTGAATGCATGTAATGAGCGAGTGAGTGAATGCATGTAGTGAGCGAGTGAATGCATGTAACGAGCGAGTGAGTGAATGCATGTAATGAGCGAGTGAGTGAATGCATGTAATGAGCGAGTGAATGCATGTAGTGAGCGAGCGAGTGAATGCATCTAGTGAGTGAGTGAATGCATGTAGTGAGCGAGCGAGTGAATGCATCTAGTGAGTGAGGGAATGCTTGTAGTGAGCGAGCGAGTGAATGCATGTAGTGAGCGAGCGAGTGAATGCATGTAGTGAGCGAGCGAGTGAATGCATGTAGTGAGTGAGCGAGCGAGTGAATGCATGTAGTGAGTGAGCGAGCGAGTGAATGCATCTAGTGAGCGAGCGAGTGAATGCATGTAGTGAGCGAGCGAGTGAATGCATGTAGTGAGCGAGCGAGTGAATGCATGTAGTGAGCGAGCGAGTGAATGCATGTAGTGAGCGAGTGAGTGAATGCATGTAGCGAGTGAGTGAATGCATGTAGTGAGCGAGTGAGTGAATGCATGTAGTGAGCGAGTGAGTGAATGCATGTAGTGAGAGAGTAAGTGAATGCATGTAGCGAGTGAGTGAATGTGTATGTGTTGTACCAGAGCCTCATGTTAGCCAACCATTACCTGAGGTTTTCCCTAAAGATAAAAGGAACTTTTGAGGAAATCAACAGATAATGGATGTTGCCCGTCTCCCACGATCTAGGACGTCTGAGGGTGGCTTTTGGGGGAGACATTTTTTTTTTCTTTTTTAAACACTGTTTACCTTTTTCTTTTTCTCTTTAGTTTGACATTCTCTCCACTTTCCATTTCACCTGTTTGCACTCTCCTATTTCATTCGCAAAATTCCACACATGAAGTCTATCATCTTACCAAAAAGCATACAGGACAATAAAAAGATGTAAAATGGAGAATGCCAACACGACACGTAGTGCGAAGAGGATGACACCATATTCATCTATTTCAGGAGCAGAGACATCATATTGATCTATTTCAGGAGCAGAGGCATCAAATTCATCTATTTCAGGAGCAGAGACATCATATTCATCCACCGAAAATTCTTCTGATACATATCTCTTGGGTGGAATGTTTACCATTTCGAGTCTAATGACACTGTGGTCATTGCGAGTGGAGGGGATATAGAATATTGATGTTTCTGGTGGCTGGCTACGCTCATTGCTCCCCTCCATACTCCCTAAACAACAGGAGCAACAAAGGTTCTTCATCTGTTTCCACCTTCGACGGAGGCATTTCCTTGCAAAACTTGACGCGCGTTGGCGTACATTAAACGCTCTGCGCGTACGATCAGCAGTAGGCATCCTGCCCATTCAAGTCAATACAAATAATACTCAATATACACTATCTAGCAACTACTTCAAATATAAATATCTATTTGCACTCTATCATTAATAGCGAATTAAAAAACACTTACAATGACATCCAAAACATTTCGTCTTAACGCTTCTAAGGAAAGATATCCTTTAAACTCGTTAATTGTTTTTCAGTTACATTGTTCAGAATTTTGAATAATTAAGATTTTAATTTGTTGCATCTGCTGAAGGTTTATAATGCCAGATACAGGTAACAATGAGAATCATTTTCGCATATTAATATTTATCTGTTTATTTTTGATGGCGACCATTTCGAATATATTAAAATCAGTTTGGGAAACTGCAAATGATCATTTCATGAAATCACATCGGTTACATATTTATCTGTTTCTTTAATCCACACACGTGATCAAAAAAGTGCTTAAATGATTAAAAGTTAAACTTTCTGAATAGTAACTTATTTCGTCATCACGTGATAGGACTGTATTATAATACTTTTGTAACAGTCTTGTTATTTTTCTGTGATATTTCAGGTTACTTTTAAATAATTGAACTTATCTAGGTAAAAAAAAATCTCCATTTATATTAATAGATTTCTATGTGAGTGCTTTGCTGCTTATCTTGGCAGGATTTTTCTGTAGATTTAACAGTGCAGGTTTCGTGCCTCTGATAATGATCATGCCTGTATGATTGTCTCTAATGTGTGCTAGCTTAACTTGTCTGATTGTTGCAATTTCGATTTCCATAATATTTAATTCTGGATTACATTTCCATCCTTAGTTCATGTTGACGGTAGGGATGAAGATGCCTGCTGTAGCTGTGATATGTGCTTGTTTAGGGAACCGTCTGTATAAATGACAAAATGCTGGAGGCCGCCCCTTCCAGCATTTTGCCATTTATACAGACTGTTCCCTAAACAAGAAAATATCGCAGGGGGTGGGGGGAATTGCTTATGAGGGGGTAATAATAAGTGAGTTAAGTTGATTACCAGAGGATTGTTTCATGTATAGACTGGAATGACAAATGCTAAGTGAAAATTTAAATGTTCGTGAAATTAAAAAGTGCAAAAAGAAAAAAAAAAGAAATAGACAGTTTTGACTTCGCAGCTGATAAATGTAATGGGAAGTTATGGGAAGAGTAAGGAGAAGCAAATATTTTGCATATGCCTGAACACGTACCCTAATAAAGCCACAGTTTTGCCTCGAGGGTGGGCTGGCTCAGTTGGCAGTGTGCCAGGCTTATAATCTGCAGTTCCGAGGTTCTAATCCCAGCTGGGAGAGTGTTGTGATTGATCTCTGCAAAGCTCCCCACCCTCGGTCAGTAAGGGACACTGATGGGCTTGGAAAGGCCGCCATCCGTCTATTGGGATATTGAGCCATAACCCTGTGAGTGGGAGAACCATACCCTGTGCACGTTAAAGAACACGCTGCATGACTTGACAGGAGACTATCGTCTGTCTCCTAACAGCTGTCAAGTGGGTCCCCTTCCCCCCGACCTTCGCTTAGTCCTCGGAGTCCTTATGATATAGCCATTTAGTCCGTTGTGTGCAAAATAGGGCAGGCTCAGAGGGGAAACCACCATTCACAGGTTTGTCATGTCACAACTCATTTTGGCTCGTAGCTCTTACTTCACACTGGTTCATTAATGCAACATAGAGTGTGCAGTCTATCCTATGTATGGTCCAAGGTTGATACTGTCGATCAGTAATTGGCTACCTGTGACTGGCATTGTCTGCAAGTCCAGTTGGTGACCGGCTGTCAGACCTTTCCTGTTATGTTAAATGAAAAAATATTAATTTAAAATACATTTCCTTATGATTTTCTTTGTACAGTATAATTATAGGTATAATATATTTTTTATGATAAAGGTGTTGTTCCTAAGGATTTTACTAGAGCTATTATCCCAATTTTGAAAAAAAAAGTGATCGCAATTCTTCTGATAATTATAATAATAATAATAAATGTTTATTGACTATATATAACATATAATACACTTAATAATAAATAAATAATGCTTATACAACATAATGAGTTAAAATAAAATCCACAATTCTGTATGAACAATTGAACAAAATATACAACTGATATAAATAAATCCATGTAATGTAAAATATTTATTGTGAAATGAAATGCAATAAAATATAAGCCATATAAGAACAACCAATGAGCTTTATGCTCTTTCAGGTTGTTAAATTAAATTATTAGTTATTAATCATATGCATTTTTATAATACAGAATTAAAGGTTTAAGAGTGAAAAAATGAATAATTTTAGATTTATTAATGATATGAGGCAAGTAACTTAACAATAAAAACTCAATATTGTGTATATGCAATAATCTTTGCTTAATTTTTATTTTAAATATATTTTTATGTTTTTCTTCCCTTATATTTTTTGGTAATTTATTAAAATTTTGTGGAGCTAGAATCATGAAATGTTTATGGATAATTTCTTTTCTTGAAAAGGGTACATAATAAAGTTCTCTATTTCTAAGATTTATTTTTGTGTGTTGCAATTTTAAGAAATCTGGGTTTTTAAACACAAACATAAGGATTTTATAAATATATAATTGTCTTAAATACAAAATTTCATTTTCAATAATCATATTTTTTAAATTCGTAATATTGTTATTCATAATAACCTTCAGAATTCTGTTTTGTAATCTTATTAATTTATTTAAAGAATTAAGATATGTTCCTCCCCAACTAATTAAACAGTATTATAAAGTAGATTGAATCCATGAATAATAAAGAGTTATTAGAAAGGAAGAAACCTACAATTTTCTTTAGGTGATATATTCTAATTAGGAAATATCTTAAACGTTTTGCAATTATATTTGTATGACTATTCCACTTCAAATTATTATCAATAGTAATCTCCAAATATTTGTATGTTTTAATTTGTTTAATTTCTGCTCATGTACATACAATATTATTATCACAAATAAATCTATGATTATGATTTTATCTTTGAAATAACTCTTGTTAGTGAGACTGAAATACATTGAATACGATTTTTCGATATTTAATGTAAGATGATTTTGATGAAACTATAACTGAATTTTTTTAAAATCATGAGATATCATCATCATCATCATCATCCTCAAGTAGCCATGGGCTACGGAGGTCCAACCAGACCGTGCAGTTTAATTCTCCAAACATATCTGTCCTGAGCTACATCTGCTGCATCCGGCCACTGGAAACCAATTCTAACAAGGTCCTGTTTGACATTGTCTGCCCACCGCATCCTAGGTCTCCCCCTCCTTCTGAGGCCTCTAGGCACACTGTTCATAACCTTATTCGCCAATCTATAATTATCCATACAGGCAACATGGCCAAACCAGCGGAGTCTCTCTCTGCACAATATGCTGCTTAAAGGAGGTTGCAGACTCCTTTGCCTAACCTCATCGTTACTTACAAAGTTAAACCACCTAATACCCAAGACGTAAGCATCTAAAATCAAAAGCATCTAGTTTCCTGTTATCTTGTTTACAAAGTGTCCAAGTTTCACTACCATAACTAACCCTAGAAAGAAACAAACTATTATAAAGTCTAATTTTAGTCTTTAGGTGTATACGCCTATTTCTCCACAATCTCCATAGATTCTTAAAAGTCCCGGCAGCAATACCTATTCGTCTGTTAATCTCATGCCGCACATCACCAGTATCAGTTACATAGCTCCCAAGGTAATTAAACTGTGACACCTGCTCAGACTGCCAGCATTCAGATGAACTGAATCACAGCCTGCTTGACCAATTTTCATCACTTTAGTTTTCTCTCTGTTTATAACCAAACCTACTTTACTACCAGTCTCATCAACAGCTCGAATGAAAGAGATCATCTCATCAGCATCATTTGCCAAAAGGGCTAAATCATCAACATAATCTAAATCAGAAATTTTCGTATCTCCAGCCCAATTAAGGCCAAAATCTTTCCTGAAGTGAATTTCGCATAACATAATCAACAACCAAACTAAAGAGAAAAGGACACAAGATGCACCCTTGTCGAACACCAGAAGCAATGCTAAACCAATTGCTACAAGCCTTACCAACTCTCACACACGACTCAGTGTTATTACAGAGAGCTTTCATTATGTTAACTAACTTGTCAGGTATACCATATGATCTCACAATCAACCACAAATTATGACGATCAACAGAGTGGAAAGCCTTTTTGAAATCAACAAAGCTAGCAACCAGAGGTTTCTGAAACTCTAAACATTTCTCAAGAATCTGCCTAAGTGAAAATATCTGATCCACACATCCCACACCACTTCTGAATCCACATTGCTCATCACGCAACTGCCTGTCAACCAGATTCTTAATTCTATTAAACACAATCATGGAAAGAACTTTACCTGGAACAGAGAGTAGGCTGATACCCCTATAGTTATCACAAGAACTGCGATCACCTTTTTTGAAAATAGGGATAATAATAGCTCTGGTAAAATCTTTAGGAACCATGCCTTTATCATAAAACTTATTCAAAATTTCAGTCATCCAAGTGGCAACCGAAACATTCCCAGCTCTAAGCTTTTCGGTAGTAATTTCATCTACCCCTGGGGATTTATGAAGTTTAAGTTTAGAGATAGCCAAAATAACTTCAGATTGTGTTATAGGGCCAACATTAAAGCTACCAATGCATCTCTCATCATTACAAACAATGGGAGTAGAACTAACTACATTGTTTAGAACATCACTGAAATGCTCAGCCCACCTAGTCATGACAGAATCCTCCCCTTCTATAACCTTACATTTTTTATCCTTCACTCCTTGTATACCTGTCCGTTTTCTACCACACAAAACATTAACTATCTGGTACAGCTCTCTGCTGTTGTGCTGTCTAACTGCTTCCTCGGCTTTGTCAGCCAAACCACCAAGCCAAAGATTCTTATCAGTAGCTAACTGCTCCTTTACAAGTTTATTAAGCTCTCTGTAATCCTTTCTATTAGGACTAGTAGGGTATTGATTAAGTACATACTTGCAGTTCTTTCTTTCCGAAATAAGCTCAAGTGCCTTATCACTCAGATAATTCTGTCTCTTCTGCTCCTTTTTTCCTAAAAGAGTACTGTTAGTTTCCAAAAAAGCCTGTTTAAAATAGCCCCATTCTTCCTCAACTTCAGTATTAAGCAAACCATGACTGTCATAATGACTAAATAACCTATCATGGTAAGCTTTGGCTATAACTGGGTCTTTCAGAGCTTCAGTATTAAAAGCAAATTTTTTAACCCTAGCACAACACTTTTTAAGTTTAAGTTGCAAGACACTTTTAACAAGGTAATGGTCAGATCCAATTTCAGCTCCCCTATATGCCCTGTTATTTCTAACAGAACTAGCCCATTTGCCGTTAATTAATATATAATCAATCATATTCCTTTGCAGCCCATCAGGTGAAACCCATGTGTATTTATTTATGTCGCAGTGTTTGTAATATGTGTTAGTTATTCTGAAACCATTGAGTTTACTTACCTGTAGGAGACGTTGCCCATTGCCATTGCAGCTACCAATACCAAAAGGGCCTATTACTCCTCCCCAAAGGTCAGAGTCAGTACCAACTTTGGCATTGAAGTCACCTAGAACTAGGGAAATATCTCCTTTCTTGACAGAATTCAAAATATCCTGAAGTTGTCCGTAAAACCCATCCTTCTCATCCTCATCAGGATCCTCAGTGGGGGCATAGCAGCAGATAACATTCAAGTCTTTAATGCTTGTCTGAAATTTTGCTGTAAGAAACCGTTCATTAATGCACTCATATCCTAGAAGAGCATCGCTAGCGTGTCTGCTGAGAAGCAGACCCACGCCTTGGTGATGCTTATTTTCGTCCCTCCCTGAAAAGAGAAATTTAAGATTATTTTTAAGAATCTGACCTTTATCTGTCCATCTGGTCTCTTGCAAGCCGAGAATATCTAAATTATAACGGTGGAATTCTTGTGTGTGGACATCAAGAGAATAATCTCTATGTAATGTCCTCACGTTCCACGTTCCCGCAGAGAGAAAATGATTAGTAGGTTTTTTAAAGAAATTAGGTTTATTGAGATTGGTAGGGCCAACAATATCAAACAGCCCCCTGATCGCAGGCATGGGGCAAAGACCTGTTCGTCCTCTGCTAAAGGCTGAAGTCACCGATGCTGGTAGGAACTTCAGGCACCATCTTTTCAAGTGGACTTTTTCAAGAGCCACATGGCCTGCCTGAGATACATTACTCCAGTTTAGGCTTGACGATGCCCAACTAGCTAAGTAAGGTTCAGGTACTTGCTATGGCCTCTGATTAGGATTATCCACCAGCTGATATAAGGTATCCCATGACTCTGTTCTCTTAGAGCTGGCAACCCAGAAGCAAACAGAAAACACAGCGGCAGACTCTACCTCAACAGAGGCCCACCAGTGCAGCAAGTCCAGGATCAATAATCAAGCTCAAATCCATAAACAAGTCCAGGATCAATAATCAAGCTCAAATCCATAAACAAGTCCAGTCTTGTAGGTAGAAATGGTCAGCACCAGGACCCTGTGAAGTTGACCACTCCTCAGCAGGGTTGAAAAAAAGAAAAAAAAAAAAAGAAAAAGGGGCCATATCAGATGACCAGATCAGTAGGCCATACTGAACTGGCAGCCCTCCCCTTCCGTTCTCTTCCAAAAGAGAATATCTCTTTTGAAAGGTACTAACGGCCTGCACCACGAGAAGGCGGGGTCGGACATTAGGTGCTAGACCTGGCTGGTTCTGTGCATCATCACTAGGGATTGATGCACAGCTCTCCTTCCAGTTTACGTCTAGCTACCATACAGGTCGATTTCAATTCTTCATAGTCGATTTCAATTCTTCAAAATTATTACTTCTGTATACTATAGCTGTATCATCAGCATAGGATATAGGATATCCTTTTAAGTTATTAGAAAAGAAATCATTGAAATATATCAGGAATAAAATAGGTCCTAAACTGAGCCCTGAGGCACTCCTTTAGTAAGCAATAAGAGAACTTTTTGTATTTTTTTATGTCTACAATTTGTTTTCTATCTGTAATACATGACTTAAACCATTTTAGCGTATTTCCTCAAACACCAATGTAATTAAGTTTCTGCAATAAGATATCATGATTTACAGTATCAAATGCTTTTTCAATGTCTAAAAAAATTACCATAGTTTTTTGAGAATTATTTATACCATGTAAAACAGTAGTGGTCATTTCCAGCACTGCATGATCTGTACTCTTATCTTCTCTAAACCCAAATTGCGATTCATAAAAAAATGATGAATTATTCAAAAATTTTGTAAGTCTATTTTTCATTATTGTTTCGATAACTTTTGAAAAAATAGGTAATATAGAGATTGGTCTATAATTATTTAAAATATTTTTTATCTCATTTTTGTATATAGGCTTTACAATAGCAGTTTTCAATTGGTTTATAAAAATACCAAAATTAAACGATATATTTATGATGTGTTAAAATGTTGCATGGTATTTATTAATGATTTTTAATATTTTTGGACTTATGTTATCAAATCCATAAGCTTTATTTTCATCTAAATTGATTGTAATATCATTCAATTCAGCTTCATCTGTCTTTTTTAAAAATATGGAATTTTTCTCATTTAACATAGAGGGATAATTATGAAAGTTAATAGTTGTGTCATTATTATAATTATTAAGATTAATGAAATGATAATTAAAGTCATTAGTTAATTTTACTACATCAGTATACACTGGTAATATTGAATCAGGAGTTTTTTCATTCAGAATTTGTTTACACATTTCCATTGTTTTCTTGTATCTTTTTTGCATTTTTTCAGTTTCATAATATTTATTTCAGTTTTCAATAATATTATTTTTAGTTTCATAAATTCAGTTTCATAATATTTATTTTTTTTATAATATTATTTTTAGTTTCGTAAATTCAGTTTCATAATATTTATTTTTTAAATTTCTTATTTTTGAAACTATGTTATTTCTAATTGTTTTATAATCATCATTATATTGCAATATAAATGTATATTTTTTGTATCTTAAAAATGCTTTTTCTCTTTTTTTAATCAAAATAATTATTTTATTAGTTGTCCAAGGATTACCATTAATTTTTATGTTTCTGTTATCAATATCATGTATTTGTGTGCTGTTTAATATTGCATTATTAACTAACTGTATAAAAGTTTGATATATATCATTAATATTTGAATTATCAATTTCATCTAATTTAAAATTTAAATATTTTATCTTAGATTCCAACTTTTTAAAATTGATACTACTTCTTTGAGATATTTCATGCTTCTGTTTCATTTTCATATTATGTTTAAGAATTTTTAAAATTAAAGTATAGTGATCTGTTATATCATTTAGAAATAGTGCACATTTTTAATCATATATCTTACTTCTCTAATAGAGATATGATTAATGCAACTTTTAGAGTGATTATAAATTCTTGTATAGTCGTTTATGAAAGATTCAAATCCATTTGCTGATAATATATTGAAATCTTCATTAGTATTATTGTTATCATTACTTATATCAAATTTAATATCTCCAATAAATAAAACATTTTTGTATTTAATAGTATGTAAAATTGAATCTAGTTCTTCCAGAGAATCATGAGTTGAATAATTATGATCCCTATATAATGCCATAATATAAAGATCAGTTACTTTATCATATATATTTATATTATCATATATCACCACTTTTTTTTTTCGCAACTTTTTTTGAGCAACATTTGTGCAGAGAGAGACTGCATTGATTTGACCATATTGCCCGTATGCATAGCTGCGGATTGGCAAACAAGATTATGAACAGTGTGCCTAAAGGCTTCAGGAAAAAAAAAGTGGTGACCTAAGATGCGATGGGCAAACAATGGGAAGCAGGATCTTGTTAGAATTGGCCTACAGTGGGCAAATGCAGCAGCTGCAGCTCAGAAGAGACATGTCTGGAAAGGAAAATTACACAGTCTGGTAAGTAATAGAATGACTGAGAGTTCTAGGCCAATGTTAAAGTATAGGGAAACCCATGTTAATCTATGTGAGTTTTGAGGGATGAGGGGGTAAACTAATTTTCAGAAGGTGGTGTGTGTAAAAAACATGAAATTATGGGTTTTGTTGAGAAAATGCTGTAGTTATTATACACTTCACTGGATTATTTGGTTGTTTGGTTGTAAAAGCCAGGTAAATCGGAGAAGTCGACAAAGCCAGACAGTTTTGGAAAATTAGTTTGAAAAACATGGCAAATTCAAAATCAACAGGTAAAATTAAGTTTTCGGGGCAGTAAGGATGAGAGGATAATCGAATTTCGAAAATATCGCAAGTAATGATATTACGGAGAAATCGTGAAATAGCCAGGATAAAAAAATGCAAATTTAAGCATAACAGGACAAATGCCTCTCAGTATTGTTTAAGGCGCTAATTGTGTGTTTTTGTTGTATTGAGCATTTGAAGTGATGTGGGTTAGAAAAAATTTAGGGGAAGTTTCTGGAGATGAGATTTATATTTATTTTGGAAAAGACGAAGAGGGGTTAAGTGAAATGAAGAGTGAAATATGGATATGATAGATGGTATGTGTCTGAGATATAAAAAAATTTAAAGATTGAATTTGAAGTGAAAAATAATTTTGAGAATGTAATGAAGTTTGTATAGAGCAGAGCTTCTTAAACTTTTTCCACTAGCGACTCCTTTTCCCCCGAGAAATTTTTACGCGACCCAAGTATATAGGTATAAAAATAGATATATAAATCAAACATTTACTGATAACAAATCATAAAGAAATTTATTTTAAAACAATTCTTTGGTATACATATAATTTTACCATTTATTAAAGAACACACTGGATGGCATTGACGGGCGGCTACCATTTGTCTCCTGTTCCAGTGGGTCCCCTCCCCCAACCTTCTCTGAGCATTCGGGGACCTTGTGACCTGTCTATTTAGCCCATTGTGTGCAAAAATGTGCAGCTCAGAGGTAAAACAACTCAACCTGATCAGTGCTGTAGCTCCAGTTGAGAATATGGATGTTTCTGTTGGTAAGTTTTCACATATGAAGATTGTGCGTGAAGGAGAGGCGCTGCCGATTCCAGTTTGTTATTTAGATACTGAAGCGTCAGTTCCGATCCAGTCAGCCTCTGGCCATTTCTGTTTTAATTCAGAGTCAAAATGGGATATGATAATGGCAGTAGATTGTGAAAATAGCTGCTGAAAACTGAGAGAGTTAGTAATAATTTTGTATGGTGGACAGATCCATGACGGAATTTCAGTCGGTTGTCTGATTGAAAGAGAGTGACTAAATATTTAAAGATTCCAATCGAGTCTATATTAATAGTGGGAAGGGATTTTCCTACCGGTTCCAGCGATGAACCTGTAAAAATGTGGCTGACGAAATGAACTGTTCGTAGATCCTATGGTAACAGTGATATCATTTCCTTTATTGTGGTCCTATCAGATATAAGAAGAACCAGTGAAGAGTGCGGAAATGCTCCCGTCTGAGCATAAATAAGTGGTAAAGGTGTAACTTTGAGTAAGCCAGTCAAAGTTCGCGCTATTTGTCGTTCTATCCCTCAGGCGGACATTATAGAGCTGTACGATAGCCTTCCCCGCCATGTTTATGAATGCATTGCTGTGCGGAGCGGTTCAAAATCATACTAATTATACCACTTTACCGGGTAGGTACAGTGGTAATTTTTCATATTTTTTGATAATGTAATCAATCGTACATATCAGTGTATGCTAACGGCTGCCTGAGTTTCAATAAAACGGCATTAATCCTTCAAGTTGTTGCATTTTTTTTTTCTGTAGTGTAATTTAATAAATAATTATTTTGGAAAATGATTATTGCTATCAGTACGGTATTGGAACCGGCGACTATTCAGTAACATGCCAGAGCGCTCTACACGTTAAACCAACCATAGGACGATGATTTGCTTCCAGAATGGGACATTTATATATTTCGCTGAATGTGTCTGACCTCGCGCCATGTGTGAAGGCAACTTTCTATTATTTATTTATTTATTATTATATATTATTATATATTATTATTTATTTATTTTATTATTTACCAAAAACATCAGAATTACCACTCTAAATTTCTGCGCATACCATTGGCAGCGGGGATAATTGTAAATAACGAAAATATTTGTTGCGTTGACTTCACTGTTGTTATTCGTAAGAAACCAAGTCGTAGAATCTTGTTGTACACAATAGAACAAATCATTACGAAACAATGAAAAATGAGTTAACGTTGAAAAAGGGTCCATGCCTCTGTGAAGTTAGAATTGTTTAGAAATGCAGCTTCCTTGTCTGCGGAGTCGTCCTATTCATATCCTCATCTAAACAAGGTAGGCCTGATTTTCAATATCTTATTTATTTAGTAAAGGAGTTTATGTGTGTATGCCGTAGTGAATATATGTAGCGCATACTTGTTCTTTTTTTTAGTGTATATCCTTGTTGTTTGTCGGGCATTCGACGCCCGGAAGATTGGTTGCACCTCATTAAGTGTGGACGTTTGTAAAATCGCGTTTTTAAGAAATTGTAATATATTGGGGAATATTTAATGTATTGGGATTTCAGTTGGAATACAATGTCTGTTATTAGTTGAAAATACTTTAGCTCAGGAGTTATTTTTCACGAGTATAATTAAAATATCTCTGTGTTAGCCGAGTAGACGGAGACGTTGAAGGCTTACACTCTTGGTTATCCGACCTTCGTTTAGGCAGCTAACAGGATGCAAAGTAGTCACTATATTTGTATAATCGATTTAACACTGCTGAATTAAATTAAAATTTAATACTATCCGAGCTACTTAGTATCGTTTTAGAAATTGAAATTAGCATTTTCGATTGATGAATACAGAATGGTACAGAAGCGGACAGGCAGACATATAACACACAAACAAACTTTCTTCTTACATATGAGGGAATGCATTAAGCTATAAATAATGCTTTTTCTTTTCTTTGCACATTATTAGTACTACAATGTTTTTTAAACTTACACGTACTATACAAATTTGCTCCTATTTAATTTTATTTCGTTATAAAGTTTCCTATGACTGAAAAATTGTATCCAAGGTTCCGCAACTTGAACGGATGTAACTCTGCTGACTACGAAATGGTTTGAAAAATTCGTGTTTTGAATGAGGTGATATTGTTTTTTCGGGTTTAGGAACACCTGACGTGGAGACTACCGTTCTGTACCTCAAAATATGTCAACTTCTCTCTTACCGTAAAAGAGTTTTTTATTATTATTTTATGTGTCAATATAATTTATCAATCATAATGCAGTTTATTCCAAATTACAGCTTGCGACATGGAAACTGAAATATCATATATTTTAGAGCAGTGGTTCTCTCAGTGTGTGCAGCGATATTACGGATGTTATTGTAAAAAAAGGAAATTTATAAATCATTTTGTTGCTACTTTCTGACATTGATTCTTCATTTAACATTTTCCGTTTAATCAAAAACTTACCGGTACTAAACGTTAAAACCAAAATTAACGCAAAAATTCCCATAACACGTACGACTATGCACTGTCTCAATACAAATCAAAACTTGAACTTAACAGCTCTTCGTTTACAAATATTTCCACAGAAATGTCTATTTTTGAAGTTATCTGGATATTTGTCAGGGCAATTATTATCCGGGTATCAAATAGTTTGAAGGATAAACTTTAAAATTTTATTGCTCAACAACAGAGAACTTTAGGTTATTTTTAATTATTCTTTTTGCATATCAATGTGAATACTTTTTGTGTAGTTCAATTGATATATTGTGGGGAGTGTAACGTTGACAGTTGAAAACAAACTGCGCATGCCCGAGTCTTCCGCAGCGTCACCATATTCACGGCGATAAATAATGTACCGTGAGCAATAAAGTTTGAGAACCATTGCTTTAGAATTTGAAATCCGAGCAACACAAGATAAATTTTCTTGTTTATCATAATTCACTAAAATATGAAGCTGTTAACAAACAAAAGGCTATATATATATAAGTTAGAGGACCTAAAGATATTCTAATTTTGGGTGTCAAGTAAGAGTCAGTTGGCTCTGAATCCAATACGTTGAAGCAGCGTCCAACGGACAATTTACTTTTGAGCGGCGCAATGTTGCTCTTTTTCATAAACCAAAGAGCTAATGTCTGTCTGTAGACATTTTTCGTTTCGGAAACAAATCCCAAAATATTTTTAGGTTCTTTAGGTATTGATGAAACATTACGATCCGTACTTCCGAAATTTCCCTATAGCGTCATTTGCGCTCTCTAAGGGGTAGGGGACACCGATGGGCTTGGAAAGGCCGCCGTCCGTCGCATGATACCTTAAACCGTGGTCTCTTGTGTTGGACAGCCATATCCTATGCACGTTAAACAACACATTGGAGGATCTTGACTGAATCTATCTACCACTATCAACATCTGTTGCAGTGGGTCACCTCCCCCAACCTCCTCTGAGCTTTCAGGGCGGGGGTGGCTCAGTCGGTAGCGCGCCAGGCTCGTAATCTGTAGTTCCCAGGTTCGAGTCCCAGCTGGGTCAACGTTGAGATTTATCTCCGCAAAAATCCCCGCCCTGTTCACGGTCAGTAGGGAACACCGATGGGCTTGGAAAGGTCGCCGTCTGTCGAATGGGAAGTTAAGCCGTGGCCCCGCGTGCGGGAGAGCCATAACCTGTGCAAGTTAAAGAACACGCTGGAAAGTCTTGACGGGAGGCTACCATCTATCTCCCAACAGCTGTTCCAGTGGGTCCCCTCCCCCAACCTTCTCTGAGCTTTCAGGGTCTTGTGACCAGGCCATTTACCGCACTATGTGCAAAAAAAGTGTCGCTGGGAGGTGAAACAAACCAAACCAATCCCTCTAACGGTGAAAGAGTTGAAATGGCAAACATTTAAAGGAATATTATGAGCAATGTAATTATATTTCGAAATTAGAAATGTTGATGGTGACATTTCACCATCAACATTTCAAAATTAGAAATGTTGATGGTGACATTTCACCATCAACGATTTCATCCATATTTTTCGTCTTTACAGATAATTCTAGTTTTCGAGATAAATTAAAAGTTATTTTTACGTTGGATAGGTATTAATAAACTATTACGATTCATAATTTCTTATTTTTCTAAAGTTTTAATTGTGATTTCTGACGGTGGGATAATTTGAAAATTTTAAAAAATTAACGCATATTGCAAACGAACTATTTGTGCTAGAAATGGGACTATTGGTGGAGTGTGATGATCAAGGGGTTTAGAGTGGTGGCAAAAAAAATTGTCTCATCATTCCTGGCGGGGACGGAACTTTTTGCTTTTAAAAGAAAAATGAAAATCTCTTTTTGAGTTGATTAAATACTAACGAAATATGAAGATTCATAGTTTTCAAAGGCTTTAACTTGCATCGTTAGAGAGCGCTAAATGTAAAACCAGAAGTAGTGTTATAAACGAAATATTTAAGCTAGAAATTCTGGTAGTAAGTATCGATCAAGAGCAAATACCCAGATAACTTAAAAAGAAATATATATTACTAAGCGTTATACTCTGTGTGTATATATATATATACTTTTTCAATAATTTTGGAAACGACTGGTAAGATGGAAATTGGTCTGTAATTATTTGCTAAATTTATATTCCCATTTTTATATATTTGAAAAATTAAAGCATATTTCAAAGCATCAAAAAAGAAACCTTATTTCATAGAGATATTTACCAAATATGTTAAAATATGAACATGATATCTACAAAAAAATCACCCTATATTTTATTTTTTCTATTTAAGCTTCAGAAAAGACACAAACTTCAAAACATGCAAATTAGACATATATGTACCATAACAACAGATGTTGAAAGTGATTTCCTGCAACCTAGATGCAGGTTCGTACCCGTTTCATGACATTTGCAGCCACCTTTATTAATGCTTTTTTCTTTAATTTTCTTTTTTTTTTTGATTTAATAAAGGTGATTGCAGTTCTTGTGATAACTGTAAGGGTATCATCCTACTTTCTGTTCCAGATAAAGTTCTTTGCATGACTGTGCGTAAAAGAATTAAGAATCTAGTTGATGGAGAATTGCGTGATGAGTAGTGTGGATTCAGAAGTGGTAGAAATGGGTACATCAGATTTTGTCACTCAGGCAGATTCTTGAGAAATGTTTAGAGTTTCAGAAACCTTTGGTTGCTAGCTTTGTTGATTTCAAAAACGCTTTTGACTCTGTTGATCGTCATAATTTGTGTTTGATTGTGAGATCGTATGAATACCAGACAAGTTAGTTAGCATAATGAAAGCTCTCTGTAGTAATACTGAGTCGTGTTAAGAGTTGGTAAGGCTTGTGGCAATTGGTTTAACATTGCTTCTGGTGTTCGGCAAGGGTGCATTTTGTCTCCTTTTTTCTTTAGTTTGGTTACTGATTATGTTATGCGAAATTCACTGCAAGGGAAGCATTTTGGCCTTAAGTGGTCTAGAGATAAGAAAATTTCTGATTCGGATTTTGCTGATGATTTAGCCCTTTGGGAAATTCTTTCATTTTGAGCTGTTTATGAGACTGATAGCAAAGTAGGTTTGGTGATGAACAGAGAGAAAACTAAAGTGATGAAAATTGGTCAGGCAGACTGTGGTTCAGTTAATCTGAGTGGTCTCAGTTTAATTACCTTGGGAGCTATGTAGCAGATACTAGTGACGTACGGCATGAGATTAACAGACGAATAGGGATTTCTGCCAGAACTTTTAAGAATCTATGAAGAGTGTGGAGAAATAGGCGGATATACTAGTTTGGCTCTTTCTAGGGTTAGTTATGGTAGTGAAACTTTGACGCATTATAAACAAAATAACAGGAAGCTTGATGCTTTTGATTCTGGGTGCTTACGCAGTATCTTGCGTATTAGGTGGTTCACAACGGTTTGTTGTGTGAACCACATAAGTTTGTGTGTAAATAATGATGTGGTTAGGCAAAGAAGTCGGCAACCGCCTTTGAGCAGCATATTGTGCAGAGAGAGACTCCGTTGGTTTGGCCATATTACCAGTATGGATAACTGTAGATTAGCGAATAGGATCATGACAGTGTGCCTGAAGGCCTCAAAAAGAGGGGAAGATCTAGGATGCAGGGGGGGGGGAAGAAATGTCAAACAGAATCGTGTTAAAATTAGTCTACAGTCGCCAGATGCAGCAGATTTAGCTCAGGACAGATGTGTTTGGAGAACTAAGTTGCACAATGTGGATGGAGCTCCGTAGCCCATGACAGCTTGAAAATGATGATGATATCTTCCGAACGCAAGGACCTACAATTACGAGTTAGGGGTTAAATAAATGTTCTTGTGAGTCCTATTTACCTACTCAACAAGATTGCCTGTGCCCTATCTTCCTTTGAAGTGAATGCGAATTTCATGACTGATTGCACCTCGATAGGTTTTAGGCTTATTATCTACTTTTTAGGGCCCACACTGGATGATAGGTAATTAAAATTTTTAATTTATTTATATTTTTA
This sequence comes from Ryuthela nishihirai, assembly GCA_038380435.1. Classification (NCBI taxonomy): domain Eukaryota; kingdom Metazoa; phylum Arthropoda; class Arachnida; order Araneae; family Heptathelidae; genus Ryuthela; species Ryuthela nishihirai. The sequence continues at coordinate 13,372,478 of JAWZYU010000001.1, read as the reverse complement.
TTACTAAAAGCACCAACTTGAGAAACTTTGATATGATATTCATAAACATTGATCATATTTTTCCTCCCCCAGTTTTTGGAGTAGTGTTCAAAATAGACCATGAGATTGGAGACATCACTACATTTATTTTGAGACGTAACTCGTTAAGGGCTCTCTATTATAATAAAGAAAATTATATTAAATAATATAATCTCCCGCGAAAATCAGCCCCCTTTTTGAGGGAGGAAAATGGTGGGAGGTGGGAAATTTGGAAATAGTCTACGACCATTCTCATATCAACTTTCATTTGACACATAACTCCTAATTTAGGTCCTCACGTTCGGAAGATATAGCGGAACAATGGTTTTCATATTTCATCTTTTTTAGGGGAGAAGGGAACATGGGCGGGGAGGGAATATATATATTTAAAGCCTATGACATTCCTCGCGTTGTAAGCTTTGATTTGATACATAAATCATTAAGTTTGAATGTGGCGTCCGAAAGATATGATGGAACAACTTTTTGTGTGAAAAGCACACAAACCGACAAATGACGGGCGAAGAGCAATAGGGAGATAAGTAATAAAAGCAGTTACAGAGTCTGTTCAGACAAATCTTGACAGTTTCTCCAAGCATGCGTTACTACACAAAAAGAGAATTTCTACTTCTGGTTCAAGTTTGGGCAGTTTTTTGGATTTGAGTGCCATTATTCCTGGATCCGCCTTCGAATATTTTTAAGTCGCCTATCGAAAAAAAAAATTGCCGTGCTCTTTTTCCTTTTTTAAATAAATATTTCAAAGTAAAATATCTTTAATATATTTTTAAAGACTCAAATTGCAGTGTTGTTTGATGAAGAATCTATTTCTAATTTTAGTAACATTGGGTTATACCAATCAACACTAGAAATCATAAGTAAATAAGCATAACTTTGAAATTAATCATCTCAAATTAATTTTTATTTTTTGTAGCAAGATTAGGAATGACTTTAAGAGGTAACGAAAAATATTAGAAATACTCGTGTAATACGTCACAAATATTCTAAAAAATTCATATCTAGCGTTCGATTGTTTCGAAAGAATTCCATAAACACCAAACAGAATCCATTGTCAATTTGATTTATTGGGCTAATAAAATGAATTGTTTAGAATTTCCGGTGCTAATTTCCTTTGAGTGCAAGGCGGCTTCCTCTTCTAACATCTTTCCATCGAAAGGTCATCTTTCACCTCAGCCATATCATTTAGGAAGGATCGTGCTGGACTTTACCTCAACAGCAACATACTCTGTTCTTCGGCAACGAGGTACGAAATCAATTCTTTCTCTGACTTGAATTTACTCAATTTTATATCTAATCAATCATATTTCCTTTTGACTTAGATGGTAGGGGAAGTTGTGGATTGTCTATTAGTCCTTGGAAAACTCCCCGATAACACAGACCTTGAGTTTGACATTATATTTGAAGTGCCGAATTCAACACCTACAGATTCACACTTTACTGTATATCAGAATAATCAACAAATACCGCCTCAAGCAGCTGTTTGCCACAGAATAGAACTGTTAATGAAATCAAAAAAAACAATTGTTGTCAAAACTATTCTCATACGGTAATAATACGGTAATACAAAACTATATTCATATGGTAAAATAATTTATATAAGATATATGTCGCGAGAGAAATACATATAATTGTTTTATATTTTGTAGCGTATGATAGCGATATTTAAATTTCAAATATGTAAATAGTCTCGATTCTAAATATTTAAGCGGTTAATGGTTTCTAATTGCTTATCAAAATGTAACTCACCGTTGGTTAAAATGGCTTTGAATGTAAATTCCATTGCTCTTTTCACTGCTAGCAATCTCCTTTGCTAAAAATGCTGCAATGTCATACCACTTTTCGCGGAATATTGCATTCGTATACCACTTTTCGCGGAATATTGCATTCGTATACCACTGTTCGCGGAATAATGCCTCGGTTTTGTTGCCGGATTCCCAAAACATTGTTCTTTTATTAATATGTCGTTATATTATTCTTTCATCTTTCTGCCTTTTTCTCTTTTCTTCAAAATTATTTGAAAAACATTTCAAATAATTTTTAGGTATTTTTTCACTTAAAAGTGAGGTCCTCCTTGAGCAAGTGGTTATTATGTTGCTGCGGTTAAGTGATTGTATGAATTGAATATGCTATTATACGAGCAATTATACGAGCATTATGTTAATCCGTCCCTAGCTACTGCTATTTACTGAGCAGGGGTGGTTCAGGTGAAACCGCGCCAGGCTCGTAATCTGCAGTTCCCAGATTAAGGTCCCAGCTGGGCCAGGTTGAGGTTTACCTCCGCAAAACTCTCGCCCTGCCGTCGTTCAGTAGGGGGACACCAATGGTCTTGGAAATGCCACCGTCCGTCGGATGAAACATAAAACCGTAGCTCAGTGTGCAGCAGAGCCATACACTCTGCACTTTAAAGAACACACTGGATGTCCTTGATGGGAGGTTATCAACTCTCTTCTAACAGATGTTCAACTAACATATTAACCTTCTCTGAGTATTCGGGGTCCTTATGACCTGGCAATTTAGCTAATTGTGTGCAAAAAATGACGCTTGAAGGTAAAACAACCCAACTGCCATTTAGCTCAATGTTGCAAAATTTACTCGAACGTAAAGAAACGTTCCCTTTAAATTTTGGGGAATGTATCTAACTTTGAACAGATTTAACAACTGTTGATACTTTAAAATATAGTTTCCATTCACATTTCATAACTACTGTCACCTTTTTAAATTAAATATATTTTTCTATCTCTCCTCAAAGTGTAAAATCTCTTTGGGTAACTCTTCGTTGGCTGTTCTTTCTCCATTCATTTGGTTGATATCTAGTGGCGATTAAAAACAATAAATAATAGTTAACCATAGTTTTCTAATACTTAAATCGCTTTGCTCTTCTTATTAATAAGAACTTCTCGTTTTCTTAATTTTCCAACATTAAAATCATTTACATAAAGCGTGTATATTTTTAAGGCTTTTAGTTAAAAAAATGGAAATCCTAGTTTTGTTAATGTTCTGAAACATGTCAAGTAAATCAGCTATTCCTTTAATGTTTTGTGCTTGTTCTTTCCGTTCAGATGACAATATTCTCCGCAAGTTCCGGTAGGAGTCATCGGGACTCAGAAGTGCCCCGTGAAGGGAAGAATATTAATATGGCTGACAATTAAGGTACGTCTATAAATGATTTTCAATTATGGACCCAATTTAATCACATTGATAGGAGAGCATCCCCTGGATGGCTTATATTTGTCCATAAACTTAAATTAAGGAATAAGTTATTTTCAGATAACTGGAGGAGCAGGGATAATCCTAGATTTGGGTGGAAAGTGTGAAGAAGACCTTCGTAGAAAGGACGGTTGCAGTGCCAAAGTGTAATATTGTTACTTAGATGGACATGTTTATCTAAATGAATGACAAGTCTGCTTTGGTCTTTCGTTGATCATGTCTTCTTTAGAATTATAGTCACATAGTGATCTAAATGGCCAGGTCAAAAGGACCCTTAGAGTTTAGCGAAAGTTGAAAATGGGACCCACCGAAAACAGCTGTTAGGAGACAGATAGTTGTTTCTCATCAAGGCATCTAGGTTCTTCTTTAACCTGTATCTAAGGTATGGATATTGTGCACATTGTATCACGGCTTAATGTCCCATTCGAAGGACTGGATTTAGTTTCTACCTTTTTCCATTATCCATTATCCATCAACCCATTCACTCTCTCCTCCATAAGATGGCTTAACATCCCATCTGTGAGAGCCTTTCGAAGCACATCAATGTTCTTATTGTGACCAAAGGTAATACGGGGTTAATTGGAGAAAATTCTCAACTCACGCATTTACAAGAGGGTGGACGGCAAAATATTATTATTTACATGTTTTGGAGAAAGGCATCATGCATTGACCTATCATATCATAGAGAAAGAATGTACAAAATTCCACTCGCTATACCATTATGGCAACTTTTCTACAATGTTAAACTTTCATAGAGCATCGCTCCCGGGGCGGACTAGGGAACTATGTCTCAGGAAAACAAAATCCATAGCATTCCACACTTATTTACTTCTCCTACTGAAATTCTGGCGGAAATAATTAAATATATATTTTCTGATTTTGAAAATTTAGTACAAGTTATTGGCTTTTTAAAAAGAAGTGAATATTTTCAAATTATTCGATATTACTTCTATATAATCGTGATAAATTAATTCTTCTATTTCATACTGGTTTCTAACTCTATATAACGTAGCAGTCTGTGGTTCTGCACAAGATCATGACAGTAAACACTGGTTCCATAGTCTGATGTTGGTGACTCAAATAATTGCTAAAAAGTAGGTGAGTGTCGCATCCATGCTTGCAGGATTGCCGCATCCATTCTTGTGGATGCGGCAATCCATCGCTGATCCAACCGTTCGCGATAATAGGAAAAAAATTCATCAGATCTCCATTAACATACACTTAAGTTAATGTTGTGCTTGGATGTAGAATTAAAGATAGATGTTTTACGCAAGGGTAGTTGCAACGTATGAATCGTTTTCTACTTTTAGCATTGCTTACTTTCTATAAAACTAAACCGTGTACGAAAGCTCTTTACAGATTTATTTTTTATCCGATGAAAGACAACCGAATACCCGACATTGCAAACAAACGTAACTCGTAGCGCAAAATTAAATTTCATCAACATGATGAGTCGTTGGTCTTGTGATCACACGTTCTCCAGTAAACGGAGGAAAAGACGATTTTTAAAACTGTAAGAGTGTTTATAATTCCAGATTTTTTATATGATATCTCACTTCCAAATAATTTTTTATTAGCAGATTTTTCTTTCGAGGAAGGAATAATATTTTGTTTCCGATTGTTACTGAGCAGAGTTACTTCCTCGGAAAGAGTAATATTTTGTATAAGTGAATCATATGCTAAATTGGGGATACAGCAAATATAAGTATTAGGAATAGAAAGTTTTAAATTTCAGACCAAGTCGCTTAACGGATATACGGGATTTAAAAAATTAGTTTTATTGGTTATTCTTTTGCTGATGCAATCGCAATTCCTTTGAGCCGGTTTAGTAATAAACTATTGAAATAAAAAATAGGAAGGTGAGTTTATTTTTTTATATGTGATTTTTTGGTGTTGTTGCGATCACGATGTCTTTGAAATGGCTTAGTATTAAAAAGGGAAAATAAATTAATTAATTGGGAGGAGATTGAAATTTGTAAGAAAGAAGGAATTTTTTTACCTCTGATTAGTGTGGTGAGGTTTTTGAAATGCTTTAGTATTAATACGAAAATATGGAGAGTAATGAATTGAGACATGGCAAAAAATAGGAATTTAACATAAAATCACTTAATCGTTTCAAAACAAGTCCTGACGTGGTAAGGGACGTGGAAAGTGTGGTGCAGAATACGTCTGAACACAAATATCTGAAGATATAATCCTTCAACCATATGGAGACTAATTTTAATAAGAGAGGCACAACACTTGAAGGTTTAGGCGTGCCAAGGGAAATTTGAAGATGGATTGTCTTCTTCCGATGGGGTACTTTGCTTATTTACAAAATAGCTGATCTGTCATAAAGGGGAGATGGGATAATAAGTTTCGATAAGAGGATGAATATTATTTTTAAAAAATAAATTGCCCGCAAAATTTATTTTTTAATAAAAAATTAAATGAATTGATTGCCCGGCGTGAGGGGCAGAACCTTTGATAGGTGTTTAATAAAGGTGGATGCATATTATTAAGGGTTTTTTAATGAGGAGGTCGAACTTTTGATAATCGTTTTAATTAAGGGAGCTCATATTAATAAAGGGGCCGTCACTTTTGATAAGTGTTTAATTAATAAGGATTTAAAAAATTCATTTATAAATATTCGCAAGTTAAATTATAAAAAATAAAAAAAAATCGAGAGCTAATTTATAAAGAAATAAAAAATTTGTAGGTTAATTTATGAGGAATAAAAAATTCGTAGGTTAATTTACAATTAATAAAGAGATTCGCGAGTTATAAAAAATAAAAAAAAAGTTAATAAAAAATAAATACAAAAAATAAAAAAAATCCCCACGTTAAATTATAATAAAAAATAAATTCCGAAAATATAAAATTCGCACGTTAAATTATAAGAAATACAAATTCTTAATTTACAGGGACTAAAATACGTAGGTTATTTACAAGAAATAAAAAATCATCATTAAAAAAAACATTCGCACGATCAGTTATAAGAAATTAAAATTGCATAGGTTAATTTACAAGAAAAATAAATGCAGGAAATATGAAATTCGCACGTTAAATTGTAATAAAAAATAAATGCCGGAAATATAACATTACCTAGATATTTTATAAATATAAGTTATTTCAACTTCATCCACATTTCAACACTCTAATGATATACTACCCTTGGTGTAATGGATTAACATGCTGTGTAATGTGCTAGTAATGTGCTAGTAAGGTGAGGGTCGCAGGATCGCGTCCCACTATAGGAAATTTATTTTAAATATATATGTGTGTTAAACACTAGATGTCACCACAATTAGGTGGAATATTTCGGAATTTTGGATGATAGCGGAAACCAATATGGCGGACGTAAGACTTCAAAATGGCGGACTCGGGACTTTGAGTTACTTCGGGAGTTTGTGGTCAAAATGGCGGACATAGGGTTTTTTTTAATAAAGGAGGATGGCCCTAAGGAGTTAATTAATGAGTTATGAATATTAATTATGAATAATAATAAGTTATTAATAAGGGAGAAAGTAGTGGGATGCATAAGGGGGAGTTGTCAATTATGAATAGTATAAAGGGGCGTGGTCCACGACGTCATAGGAGGAAAGCACTGGAATAGGACTATGGGTTACTGGAATTACCTCTGAGCGGCACTTTTTTGCACACAATGGGCTAAATGGCCAGGTCACATGGACCCCGAAGGCTCAGAGAAGGTTGGGGATGGGACCCACTGGAATAGCTGTTGGGAGACAGATGGTAGCCTCCCGTCAAGGCCATCCAGCGTGTTCTTTAACGTGCACAGGGTATGGCTCTCCCGCACACGGGGCCACGGCTTAACATCCCATCTGACGGACGGCGGCCTTTCCAAGCCCATCGGTGTCCCCTACTGACCGTGGACAGGGCGGGGAATTTTGCGGAGATAAATCTCAACGCTGACCCAGCTGGGACTCGAACCTGTGAACTACAGATTACGAGCCTGACGCGCTACCGACTGAGCCACCCCCGCCCCAAATAGGACTATGATACTTGCATCTGATTGTGAGTAAGTGAAGTAGTGACTGAGTGTATGCAGCCGATTGTAAGTGAGGTAGTGACTGAATAATTGATGGGGGGTATGTCTTATTCTAACTAAGATGCAGAAATCGAAGAGCTCTTACAATTTGCACGTAAGGGTAATCCTAACAGTAGATTTCGCAAAAAAATTGGCCTTCGAAGTATTCTTCCAGATCAAATAGAGGCCAAGGCTGGATCTGTAAGCGCTAGAAACAATTTGGTTTCCATCTTCTAAACGATATTACGAATTTGATCAGTCTATCGAGGTCAGTTGTCAAATTTAAATCTATATATGCTAAATATGACAATTGATGCCTGTGGGTATTTCTTTTCTATATCTTAGAAACGTTACGAAATTTCTGATCCATTAGATTCCTTGAAGTCAAAGGTCAAATTCCTCCTTGTGATAGAGAAGTGAGATTTGGTGCTCAGCGGTTCTTCAGGTCACAGATCTCAGAAACGTTAAGAAATTTCAGATCCTGTGTCATGTTCACGGCCAAATACCGATAAGGGTGATGGTCATGAAATCAAGAGGTGCGGAACATCATTCTTATATGCAATTTTGATTTCTCGATTCAAATATAACTAAAGAATATAGAAGTGGATAATAGAATATATTTATAATGTTTTTATAAGCAATAATTTCAATAATGTCATTGTAATGTTTCTCAAAATATTTCAATGTGGTTGCAACTAAAAATAATCTAAATTGAAGAACATAATGTGAAATATATCATATAATTATACACTATGTATTAAATAACAGTTAACAAAAATTAAAATTTGAAATAGAAATTGACCAAAAATACACAAAGTAACATAAAGTATTATTAATTTCATTTAAATTTTAGTAACTAATATCGTGCTCCCTACCACCTAAATAACCTGCTACTATAATATTAGATTCAAAAGAGATCACAAAATGCGACAGTCTCACAGTAGAGTAGATTTTATATTTTTCACTTCCAGTAGGGGGTTCCTGTCCACTGAGATATTGTTCTATGCGAAAATGTTGAAACTTTGCTCCCTCTTCATCCCGGTGATGAATCTTCGTGCACAGTATTTGCATGCTGAGCGTATATTGTAATTTACGAACGATGTATTTGTAATAGGAATTTTAAATTTCGGTTGTGGAGAATAATTTTGGTTGTGGAGGTAAGAGGAAAGATTAGTGCCAATATCAAGAGCTTTATATTGGCACTAATCATTCCTCTTACCTCCAGGGAGTAGTGGAAAAATGACACTTTTATTTTAAGAGATAAACAAAAAAATTAATTTTGTGCCAAACAGATACTAATAAACTATTATTATTTGCATTTTCCCACTCATCTATTGCAGTGGTCCTCAACCTTTTATGCTTCACGTACCCCCTGGAAATGTGTATGTAACTGACGTACCCCTTGTATAGATAGATAAAACTATAGTTATAATATAACAATGGTTATTTTTACTTGGTTACTAGATCTAGCTAGTTTTGAGCTCTCACGGCGTACCCCCAAACGTTTTACCGCGTACTCCACATTGAGAACCCCTAATCTACTGCTTCCAATTTCCACAGTTTGACCCAATAAATGCGGAAAATGATGAAAATTCCAATTGTGACCTGTAATGAAGTTTCAATTAAATTTTGCAAACGACCTACTGGTTATAGAAGTTTGAAATCTTTGTGGTAGAGTGTGATGTGCAATCGGTTTTACATTTGCAACAATCATTTGCCTCATTTCCACTGTGATGGAGGGAGGAAGCTTTTTTTTTGTTTTAATAGATAATTGAGGAATTATTTTATGTTTTATAGGTACAGAAGAAATATTAAAATTTGCATTTACGCAATGAATTGTTAGTTTGAATTTCCAATATTAGATGATCCTAAATTGGGAATAAAATTTCATCCTTTGAAAACGAAAATCTGATATTCACGAGAGGTGATATATTGTTCTTCTAGTTACAAATTCTGATCACATTACGACAAATGGTATTTGATTTCAGAACACCCTGAAAATATTCTGGTGACTCAATTCAAGATTTTGCGAACGATAATTATTATAGCAATAGCTGTACGAAATCTTCAGATTTTTATTAGCAATTCATTCACATGAAACATAATTTTCTTGCAGCCTGCGACAAGAGATCCATTCTAGAGACTTCTTTTCCCAGGTTCAGGGTCATATAAAAATCCAACTTTCAATCAATTAATAATTAATACCCCCATTGTACTAAACGTATTAACCATTACCCTCTTGCATTTGCAATTGTTCGGTGTAAGAATCCGCGCTTTTTGCAAGTTTTTCTACATAAATGAAATTTAATTATTAGAAGTAAGAGTTATGAGAGAGAAGAAATTACCCTTCAGTTGGGTAGCACTAAAGGCGAAGACATTGCTCTAGAGCAGTGGTTCTCAACCTTTTATGCTTCACGCACCCCCTGGAAATGTGTATGTAACTGGCGTACCCCTTGTATAGATATAAAAAAGTATAGTTATAGTATAACAATGGAATGAAATAAAATATATTTATTTATAACATATATCTAGCAACTTTTGAGCTCTCACGGCATACCCCAAAAATTTTTACCGCGTACCCCCCACGTTGAGAACCCCTACTCTAGAGTAACGCCTCGATTTTCTAATTACTTGTTTAAGGTACTCATTATATTATTTTTCAATCGTCTAATAGATAACGTTGCATAAAGTTGTGCAAAATCCATTATCCTTGACTTTATCACGATAGAGAGGGCTCCATTTACTACTGGGCTCCAGGGCCCCCAAATTATCGATCCAGCTTTACCCTTTAAACAATTCCTTGAAAAGAGGTCTGACAGTTAGTATAATACAAGACATAAAGACACGCTGGAAGTCAATTGGATTTTATATGTCCAGGAGAGATGAAAAGTTGAATAAATATAAGAGACTTAGAGATGATTATAAGATAACCGATGTTAATAACTATGTTTCGCATTTCATTGAAACATTTCATAGTAACTTAATGGTTACTATGAAATGTAGATGGGTAAACTAAGTAGTAAGTTAAAGGGTAAAGAGAGTAACTAAGTAGTTTTTTCTAACAAATGTACCAAACTGCTTAGGTGAGAAAGGTGACACCAGAGGTCTCGAGAAGGCTGCCGTCCTTTGGATGGGTGCCTTCTCGAGACCTTCGAGATGGGTGCCTTCTCGTCCCTGTGTCCCTTAAAAAACAGACTGTGTGGTTTGACAGGAGGTTTCCATGGCTCCTGAGAGCTGTACAGTGGCTCCCCTTCGCAAACCTTCTGTGAGTCCTTGAGTGCCTTTGTAATCTGGATCTTTAGCCTATTAGGTGGAAATAAAAGTGCAGCTCAGTATGTCAGTATGTCAGAGGAATTAGCAACCCAATCTCTCCCACGTACACGATAGATAGATACTTAGTTTTAAAACAACCTAAAATATATTTGTTTTCTATATTATGAATCATAAGTTATTTTAATGTCGTTTCTCATGGTTTAATTCAAAGCTTTGGTATTTTTTAAGATGCCAGATGCAGAGCAAACGAATGTTTTCTTATACGATTATTACGAGGCATTTGCTATTGACGTCATATCGCGATTGTTACTCTATAGATGATACCACATCGATGAATAACAATTAAATTCCGTTTGACGAAACAGAATACAAGTTTTAACTGAAATGTTTGTTTTTCGCTGTGCTCTGATTAGAGTCGTCACTTCCAGGAAGTAGAAGCAAGTCATCCCAGATCCTTGGAGACATCCGACGGGAATCGACATCAAGCAGGTGAGAGGGTAAGTCATGAGGTAAGTGGAATATGATTATTAAAAACTGAGAATCTCATCATATATATCATATAGCTTAAAGCAGTCAATCATAATGAAATGTTTGTATCGCCTTGGGGAGCAAAAGAATTGATTTTAAGATTAAAACATTTCTTCATTTTTATGACTCTAAAATCCGAATGTTTATCATATAGTTTACTTCTACGGAGCAGAACGCTTTGCCAACTTGGGCTGCGTTGAAACTTCTAAAATTGAAAACATTCGGATTTTAGAGTTATAAAAATGAAGAAATGTTTTAATCTTAAAATCAATTCTTTTGCTTCCCAAGGCGATACAAACATTTCATTATGATTGACTTCTTTAAGCTTAAAAAATATAAATTGTGAAATTAAAATTAAAGTGATCGTTAGTATCAAAATCTTTCATTTTTAGTTTTTCTTGTAGAAAAGAACAGTCTTAATGGTTTACGAATAGAGTAGATTTCACAAATGTAACCTATAGATCATTTTGTCTCGAAACAGGTATAAATGCTCTCCACACTTGCACAAAGGAAGTTTTGTCATGCGTATTGAACGTGTCTTATTTATCAAGTTGGATCCAAATAAAAAGCTGCTGACTTTAATGCCACCGATAACTCATTACCTAATTGTGCATAACATTATAAATATTTCTAAATTCAAGTTTAAAGTTTGAGTGGAAGGGAAGGAAATCACTTAATTTTCGTTCACAAAAATGTTTTTCTAACATATCGTGATGTAAAAGCACCGAATACTTAAATTGTTAGCAAAATAAGGCTATAGAGTGTCTTCATTTAGATTGATACTTTAGTTGTTACAATGAGTTTGGGCCATTTCTTGGCCGATCTCATCGCCATCAGAGTCAGTAAGAATAACTACAGGCAAATGGAATGGGCGGGAATTATTTCTCCATATGATGCTTAGAAACAGAACGAAAGATATGTTGGTTGGGTTAACCATAGCATTGACCCTTTGCGTTACGTCATTCCATTCCTTCCACTTTCTATTTAATATGTAAAAAAATAGATAAAGTAACGGCGTCGATTATATTAAATCCCTATATTCTAAATAAACTGAACGTTTCCGTTATTTATGAAATTACGAGTGTAAAATGAGCTAAAATTTCAACGACTTTTTAACTCTGGAGACATTATATTAACTTTTAGTACTGAATGTATAAAAATCTATTTTATAATGTAATACTGACCTAAAATGTTTGACGAATTGGTTGAATTAAAATGTTGCCATAGTAACCTCCACAGTCAAAGCAGACAGCCCCTCGCTTGTCTCGGAAAGTGATGTCACGTGTTGCTTCCGTGACGTAGGGCATGTTGCCACACCCAAAACAGCCACGCGCGCTGATAGTGGTAGCAACTGATCGCTTCGCAAATTGCATGAGCGCTTTTTGTTCTAATTGCTCGCGCCTGGGAGGAGGACTGTACCTGGCCATCTGTCGATCAGAGTCCCGTGGACGCGCATTACTTCGACTGCTCACTAAATGATTTAATATATAATCTATGTGGTCTCTTGGATTAAACCAGTCCCAGCGCTCCTGCAATGCAATGTATTCATCAGTGCTATTCGGTGCCTCAGATTTAATTCGATCGGCCACCAGCAGGTCGACCAATTCCTCAAATGTGGACAATTTTCTGCTTTCAATATACGTTCTCCATATTTCCCTAATTTTTCCGAAAACGTGGTCCACGTTTCGTGTGCAAGCTTCTATGCCCTATCCAAGCTTCTATGCCCCATATTCCGCCAAAATTCCTTCTATGCCCATTCTCCGCCAAATCGAGCTTAAATTAACGGCAGAAAGCGCTTTAAAATCGTCCTTCGTCAGAAGTGCAGGAAGTGCCAGACGTGATGAAACATCAATCACTAAATTAATTTCTGGCCTAATCATGGAGTCATGGGGGAATTGCATCCCCCCACTAACTGCACAGGAACGTGGATCATTGCAGCTATCTCGAAATCTCCAAATGCTGTCCTCAGCTTGATCGTCGTCTTCGGCGTGAAAAACTGCTCTGGGACAACATCTCTTCTAATCACGGAGATTTCAGCGCCAGAATCAATCACAGCTGTGAAAGCATTCTGGCCACATCGCACATTCGCCGTCTGAAGTTGAGTAAGGCTAACCGTTGTTAATTGCCCTTCGTCCTGAGCTTCAAACATGTGCGTTGAAACGCGGGTACATCATGCCTCTTCCTGCTCGTCTCATACAGTATACACTGTATTAAATCCAGCACTGGGAGATTTCCTCTTTGCCCGCCATTGAGGACAATCTCTGCGAAGATGCTGCTTCGAGCCGCTCCAAAAACAGCCACGCGCGCTGATAGTGGTAGCAACTGATCGCTTCGCAAATTGCATGGGCGCTTTTTGTTCTAATTGCTCACGCCTGGGAGGAGGAATGTACCTGGCCATCTGTCGATCAGAGTCCCGTGGACGCGCATTAATTCGACTGCTCGCTAAATGATGTAATATATAATCTATGAGGTCTCTTGGATTAAACCAGTCCCAGCGCTCCTGCAATGCAATGTATTCATCAGTGCTATTCGGTACCTCTGATTTAATTCGATCGGCCAACAGCAGGTCGACCAATTCCTCAAATGTGGACAATATTCTGCTTTCAATATACCTTCTCCATATTTCCCTAATTTTTCCGAAAACGTGTTCCACGTTTCGTGTGCAAGCTTCTATGCCCTATCCAACTGCCACTTGTATTAAACTGCAGAGACTTTACACCTCGCCAAAATGTAAGCTTTGAGCTTACTGTAATCGCTATCATCCTCGTCAGACAATAAAGCCAAAAGATCGTTCAGCTTCTCCCGAAAAATGGAGAGGACTACCTGGCTCCTAACCTTTTCAGGCATGCCCTGATTAGCGAAAACGCTCTTGATCCTCTTGAAATACAAATGAATGTAGAGGAGAGTTTCTGGGGACGATCCCAACGTAGTGTGCAGAACCAAAATCCAATATTTCAGTACCTCATGCTCCTTCCTTTTCGCGGTGCTATAGGAATCGGACCCAGGCGAATCATAACCATCACACGACGCACCGTGAGATCTGACGCCACTTGCCTTTGCTGTCTCAAGCTCAAGATGCCTCATTTGCAGTTCATGCTCGCGTTGTGCTTGCATTTCTTCGCGCTGCGCTTGTCTTTCTTCGATTCCAGTCGCAAGGGTCATTCTTCGGCCTCGGCCTCGCTTTGCGCTTGTCTATCAACTAGTTCGAGTTGCGTTAATTCGAGTTTCCTCAATTCCAATTCGAGCTTTCTAGCGTCATCGGATTGCTCTGCTATTTCTTGAGTCGGATTTGTCAGTCGCTGACAGCATCTACTGACAAATCAGACGCAATAGCCTCCATGTTTTGCGTTGATCTGTGTCGAGTAGTGTCCACGTAGTGCGATTTAGAACCGTTTCTCGCCTTCCCTCGCGTATTTTATTTTCATAGCACAGAATAATAACAAGACAAAAAACTGGTTCTACATACTAGATCTTACCGCACCTGATGTGAAGTTCTCGCAGCGATGATTTACTTTCCTGCCAGCACTCAACATTTGCTAAAATTGTCCCTTAATGTAACGCCACCTCGTACCGAACTCTCACAATACAGATCCTGCTGATGACGCCAATGTAGATAGGCTCCATCTCTGCCTGTCTGGGCAGGAGAGTACCTGAACTCTTCAGGATGATTTCCTTAGGTGCTAAGCGATACATATATACAATCGGCCAATGATGCTTATTAGGTAGCAGAGCGTCTGGTTTAAAAAGTTTCGTTTCGGATCTGTATTAGCGAGGTTCTATGGGTAACTGCTATTGCAATTAACTATTGCTTAGATAGGATAATGCACTCATTGCTAATATAAGATCAATGAGTGGAGGGTTTAAACAGGTTTAGTGTAGTCAAATGATGGCCAAAATCAGATGCCATGAGTACCGTTTACTTTCTCCTAAGGTGTGGCTATAGGTATGACAATTTGAACTAAAATTTTCAATGTTTTTATGCTTTTAAGTAAAGCTGAATAAAAAATATATTTAGTTGCTTGTGATAACAAAATAATTGATTGAGAACCGTTCTTCCAGTACGTCAGTATATCACTTTAGAAATAAAAGATTAAGATTCATTTTGAAAAAGACGTTCAAGCATATTTAAAATTATACAGTTGAACTACTGACTCTAAAAGAAGTTTTTGTCAAGGAGAAAGCTAAACATGCCCGCGTCAGAGTGAAATGTCAGTGATGGTTGAAGACAAATTCCATTTAAAAGTGACCTGGATCAAATTTTGTATAAGGCATCAATAATGGAATTCTCTTGAACATCTCTCTCACAAGTTCATTATTTATCACTATAAACTATACAGGTGAAAGGACTAAGGATATTATTACAAAATTACAAGTTCCATACTTTCTGTTTTGATTCATTTGGCAATTGCAATCAGAAAAAAAAAATGATAGCGATAGTAAAATTATATTAATATTTATCTAAAATTTCAATGGTAGATCTAATGGCAGAAAAAGTGCAAAATAAATAATTAGCTAACTATACACATATATCAAGAATTTATTTATTATCTACCGTTTGTTTAGTTTTGCCTGCGAAGCGTTACATATATACAATCGGCTAATCATGCTTATCACGTAGCAGAGCATCTGGTTTAACAAGTCTCGTTTCGGACCTGTATTAGCGAGGGTCTATGGGTAACTGCTATTGCAATTAACATTGCTCAGGTAGCATAATGCACTCATTGCTAATATAAGATCAATGAGTGGAGGGTTTAAACAAGTTTAGTGTAATCAAATGATGGCCAAAATCAGATTCTATGAGTACCGTTTCCTTTTCCCTAGGATCTGACTATAGGTATGATAATTCGAACTAACACTTTTAATGTACCTTTAGGTGAAGGTGACAAAAATATATTCAGCTGTTTGCGATAACAAAATAATTGCTTGAGAATCGTTCTCCGTGTATATCAATATATCACTTTAGGAATGAAAGATAATGAATCGTTAGGTAGCATAGCATCTAGTTTAACAAGTTTCGTTTCGGACCTGTATTAGCGAGGGTCTATGGGTAACTGCTATTGCAATTAACATTGCTCAGGTAGGATAAGGCACTCATTGTCTAATAAAAAACAAATGAGTGGAGGGTTTAAATTGGTTAGTGTAGTCAAATGATGGCCAAAATCAGATGCCATGAGTACTGTTTCCTTTTCCCTTGGATATGACTATAGGTATGATAATTCGAAATAACCCTTTTAATGTACCCTTAGGTGAAGGTGACAAAAATATATTCAGCTGTTTGCGAAAACAAAATAATTGATTGAGAATCGTTCTCCGTGTATATCAATATATCCCTTTAGGAATTAAAGATAACGAATCGTTAGGTAGCTTAGCATCTGGTTTAACAAGTTTCGTTTCGGACCTGTAATAGCGAGGGTCTATGGGTAAATGCTATTGCAATTAACATTGCTCAGGTAAGATAAGGCACTCATTGTCTAATAAAAAACAAATGAGTGGAGGGTTTAAATAGGTTAGTGCAGTCAAATGATGGCCAAAATCAGATGCCATGAGTACCGTTTCCTTTTCCCTAGGATATGACTATAGATATGATAATTCGAACTGACCCTTTTAATCTACCTTTAGGTGAAGGTGACAAAAATATTTTCAGCTTTTTGCGATAACAAAATAATTGCTTGAGAATCGTTCTCCGTGTATATCAATATATCCCTTTAGGAATAAAAGACAATCAAACGTTAGGTAGCATAGCATCTGGTTTAACAAGTTTCGTTTCGGACCTGTATTAGCGAGGGTCTATGGGTAACTGCTATTGAAATTAACATTGCTTAGGTAGGATAAGGCACTCATTGTCTAACACAAAAGAAATGAGTGGAGGGTTTAAATAGGTTAGTGTAGTCAAATGATGGCCAAAATCAGATGCCATGAATACCGTTTCCTTTTCCTTAGGATATGACTATAGGTATGATAATTCGAACTAACCCTTTTAATGTACCTTTAGGTGAAGGTGACAAAAATATATTCAGCTGCTTGCGATAACAAAATAATTGCTTGAGAATCGTTTTCCGTGTATATCAATATATCCCTTTAATAATAAAAGATAATGAATCGTTAGGTAGCATAGCATCTGGTTTAACAAGTTTCGTTTCGGACCTGTATTAGCGAGGGTCTATGGGTAGCTGCTATTGCAATTAACATTGCTTAGGTAGGATAAGGCACTCATTGTCTAATACAAAAGAAATGAGTGGAGGGTTTAAATAGGTTAGTGTAGTCAAATGATGGCCAAAATCAGATGCCATGAGTACCGCTTCCTTTTCCCTAGGATATGACTATAGGTATGATAATTGGAACTAACCCTTTTAATCTACCTTTAGGTGAAGGTGACAAAAATATTTTCAGCTGTTTGCGATAACAAAATAATTGCTTGAGAATCGTTCTCCGTGTATATCAATATATCCCTTTAGGAATAAAAGATAATGAATCGTTAGGTAGCATAGCATCTGGTTTAACAAGTTTCGTTTCGGACCTGTATTAGCGAGGGTCTATGGGTAACTGCTATTGCAATTAACATTGCTTAGGTAGGATAAGGCACTCATTGTCTAATACAAAACAAATGAGTGGAGGGTTTAAATAGGTTAGTGTAGTCAAATGATGGCCAAAATCAGATGCCATGAGTACTGTTTCCTTTTCCCTAGGATATGACTATAGTTATGATAATTCGAACTAACCCTTTCAATGTACCTTTAGGTGAAGGTGACAAAAATATATTCAGCTGTTTGCGATAACAAAATAATTGATTGAGAATCGTTCTCCGTGTATATCAATATATCCCTTTAGGAATAAAAGATAATGAAACATTAGGTAACATAGCATCTGGTTTAACAAGTTTCGTTTCGGACCTGTATTAGCGAGGGTTTATGGGTAACTGCTATTGCAATTAATATTGCTTAGGTAGGATAAGGCACTCATTGTCTAATACAAAACAAATGAGGGGAGGGTTTAAATAGGTTAGTGTAGTCAAATGATGGCCAAAATCAAATGCCATGAGTACCGTTTCCTTTTCCCTAGGATATGACTATAGGTATGTTAGTTCGAACTAACCCTTTTAATGTAACTTTAGGTGAAGGTGACAAAAATATATTCAGCTGTTTGCGAAAACAAAATAATTGATTGAGAATCGTTCTCCGTGTATATCAATATATCCCTTTAGGAATGAAAGATAATGAATCATTAGATAGCATAGCATCTGGTTTAACAAGTTTCGTTTCGGACCTGTATTAGCGAGGCCCTATGGGTAACTGCTATTGCAATTAACATTGCTTAGGTAGCATAAGGCACTCATTGTCTAATACAAAACAAATGAGTGGAGGGTTTAAATAGGTTAGTGTAGTCAAATGATGGCCAAAATCAGATGCCATGAGTACCGTTTCCTTTTCCCTAGGATATGACTATAGTTATGATAATTCGAACTAACCCTTTCAATGTACCTTTAGGTGAAGGTGACAAAAATATATTCAGCTGTTTGCGATAACAAAATAATTGATTGAGAATCGTTCTCCGTATATATCAATATATCCCTTTAGGAATAAAAGATAATGAATCGTTACGTAGCATAGCATCTGGTTTAACAAGTTTCGTTTCGGACCTGTATTAGCGAGGGCCTATGGGTAACTGCTATTGCAATTAACATTTCTTAGGTAGGATAAGGCACTCATTGTCTAATACAAAACAAATGAGTGGAGGGTTTAAATAGGTTAGTGTAGTCAAATGATGGCCAAAATCAGATGCCATGAGTACCGTTTCCTTTTCCCTAGGATATGACTATAGGTATGATAATTGGAACTAACCCTTTTAATCTACCTTTAGGTGAAGGTGACAAAAATATATTCAGCTGTTTGCAATAACAAAATAATTGCTTGAGAATCGTTCTCGGTGTATATCAATATATCCCTTTAGGAATCAAAGATAATCAATCGTTAGGTAGCATAGCATCTGGTTTAACAAGTTTCGTTTCGGACCTGTATTAGCGAGGGTCTATGGGTAACTGCTATTGCAATTAACATTGCTAAGGTAGGATAAGGCACTCATTGTCTAATACAAAAGAAATGAGTGGAGGGTTTAAATTGGTTAGTGTAGTCAAATGATGGCCAAAATCAGATGCCATGAGTACCGCTTCCTTTTCCCTAGGATATGACTATAGGTATGATAATTGGAACTAACCCTTTTAATCTACCTTTAGGTGAAGGTGACAAAAATATTTTCAGCTGTTTTGGTAACAAAATAATTGCTTGAGAATCGTTCTCCGTGTATATCAATATATCCCTTTAGGAATAAAAGATAATGAATCGTTAGGTAGCATAGCATCTGGTTTAACAAGTTTCGTTTCGGACCTGTATTAGCGAGGGTCTATGGGTAACTGTTATTGCAATTAACATTGTTAGGTAGGATAAGGCACTCATTGTCTAATACAAAACAAATGAGTGGAGGGTTTAAATAGGTTAGTGTAGTCAAATGATGGCCAAAATCAGATGCCATGAGTACTGTTTCCTTTTCCCTAGGATATGACTATAGTTATGATAATTCGAACTAACCCTTTCAATGTACCTTTAGGTGAAGGTGACAAAAATATATTCAGCTGTTTGCGATAACAAAATAATTGATTGAGAATCGTTCTCCGTGTATATCAATATATCCCTTTAGGAATGAAAGATAATGAATCATTAGATAGCATAGCATCTGGTTTAACAAGTTTCGTTTCGGACCTGTATTAGCGAGGGCCTATGGGTAACTGCTATTGCAATTAACATTGCTTAGGTAGCATAAGGCACTCATTGTCTAATACAAAACAAATGAGTGGAGGGTTTAAATAGGTTAGTGTAGTCAAATGATGGCCAAAATCAGATGCCATGAGTACCGTTTCATTTTCCCTAGGATATGACTATAGTTATGATAATTCGAACTAACCCTTTCAATGTACCTTTAGGTGAAGGTGACAAAAATATATTCAGCTGTTTGCGATAACAAAATAATTGATTGAGAATCGTTCTCCGTGTATATCAATATATCCCTTTAGGAATAAAGATAATGAAACATTAGGTAGCATAGCATCTGGTTTAACAAGTTTCGTTTCGGACCTGTATTAGCGAGGGTTTATGGGTAACTGCTATTGCAATTAACATTGCTAAGGTAGGATAAGGTACTCATTGTCTAATACAAAAGAAATGAGTGGAGGGTTTAAATAGGTTAGTGTAGTCAAATGATGGCCAAAATCAGATGCCATGAGTACCGTTTCCTTTTCCCTAGGATATGACTATAGGTATGATAATTCGAAATAACCCTTTTAATGTACCCTTAGGTGAAGTTGACAAAAATATATTCAGCTGTTTGTGAAAACAAAATAATTGCTTGAGAATCGTTCTCCGTGTATATCAATATATCCCTTTAGGAATCAAAGATAAATGAATCGTTAGGTAGCATAGCATCTGGTTTTACAAGTTTCGTTTCGGACCTGTATTAGCGAGGGCCTATGGGTATCTGCTATTGCAATTAACATTGCTTAGGTAGGATAAGGCACTCATTGTCTAATACAAAACAAATGAGTGGAGGGTTTAAATAGGTTAGTGTAGTCAAATGATGTCCAAAATCAGATGCCATGAGTACCGCTTCCTTTTCCCTAGGATATGACTATAGGTATGATAATTGGAACTAAACCTTTTAATCTACCTTTAGGTGAAGTTGACAAAAATATTTTCAGCTGTTTTGGTAACAAAATAATTGCTTGAGAATCGTTCTCCGTGTATATCAATATATCCCTTTAGCAATAAAAGATAATGAATCGTTAGGTAGCATAGCATCTGGTTTAACAAGTTTCGTTTCGGACCTGTATTAGCGAGGGTCTATGGGTAGCTGCTATTGCAATTAACATTGCTTAGGTAGGATAAGGCACTCATTGTCTAATAAAAAACAAATGAGTGGAGGGTTTAAATAGGTTAGTGTAGTCAAATGATGGCCAAAATCAGATGCCATGAGTACCGTTTCCTTTTCCCTAGGATATGACTATAGGTATGTTAGTTCGAACTAACCCTTTTAATGTACCTTTAGGTGAAGGTGACAAAAATATATTCTTTTAGTTTTAAATAATAGCAGGATTGTTAGAATGGATTAATATTTTTCGGTCTTTGTTGATCAGCTAGCTTTAGCCTTTGGAGCTGTTGTGTTGGGTTTTTTTTTTAATCTGAGCATCATATCTTTGCTCCGTAACGAGCTAAATATTTAAGTCACAAGGATCCTCATAAGTCTCAGAAAAGGTTTGGGAGTGGAAAAATAGGAAGCAAATATGTTCCTCTAATAACTTTTATGCAGAGTTGTTGGGGGAAGATAATTGCCGCCCATTAATGTCATTCAAAATACTTTAAAACGTGTGCAGAATATGTGGCTTTCCTGTATACAGGGCCACAACTTTAAGTATTCAATCAACGAAACATGGAATTTTTTAACACTATCAGTCGCTCTTTTCTCAGCATGGGGAGGGAATAGGTAAATAAAGACACTCTTCATCAGCAAGCTCTTCTGGGTAAGTATAGGTAAGTATATTTTATTTATTTTTTTCTCATGGCTAACCCAAAATTCCAAAGTGGCTAAATGGTCACACGGAACCATTCATTCCGGGGACTTAGCAGTACTTTCTGATCACCAGCCACTAGTGATGAAAGCCCTAGTGGACAGTCGCCTGCAGATCAGGGAAGGTGCATCATAGAAGGATTCTGCCACTGGAAGGGATGGGGGCAAGGTCTAATTTTTTTCTTTTTTTTAATTAGATCTTGCACAAGATGCTGCAAAATATTCCATTAAATGCGCTCAACAGGGAATGCTGTTTGACAATTTAATGCAACTTTGTAGTTCTTGATCCCTCTTTTTTCTTCCACACTAGCTGCCTGTGTGTGGAGGGGTTTTCTCCTGGTTAGAGCAAAACACTCTGACATGGATGGTGCCTTGACGTGGCGTCAGAGCTTTTCACTAAACCATCTGGCAGACATACTTCTATGTAACAGAAAATGCTGATTGACACTTTAATGCGACTTTGTAGTATCTTTTATCCCTCTTTTTCCTCCCATGCTAGCTGCTTATATGACTCAATCGGTAGCGCGCCAGGCTCGTAATCTGTAGATCCTAGGTCGAGTCCCGCCTGGGCCAACGTTGAGATTTATGTCCACAAAACTCTCAGTCAGTAGGGGACACCGATGGATTTGGAAAAGTCGCCGTCCGTCGGATGGGAACGTAAAATCGTGGCCCCGTCTGTGGGAGACCCTGTGCACCTTAAAATATGCTGGATGGCCTTGACGGGAGCTACAATCTGTCCAGTGAATTCTCTTCCCTCAACCGTCTTTTAGCCCTCTGGGTTCTTGTGACCTGGCCTAAATGGCCCATTTTGGACAAAAAAGTGTAACTCAGAGATAAAACCAATGACGATCCTATTTTTTCGTTTTCGGCTATCCGTAGTTGCGTTAGAGTAAGATGTAGGCATAATTGCTGTATTTGTAACTGCGCTCATTAGTGAACGGCTTAAATATTTCATTCTTGAAACATTGATTTGTTTATCCCTCCCTCTCCTGGAAGCCTTTTACAGCCCTTGAAAGATCCACCCCCCACCCAACCCTCTGAAAAAGTCTTTCCTAATGCCCATTCGAAGTTTCTAGCTGAAATATTTAGTGCGTTGCCTTGACCTAATTCGAAATGGTTTTGCACAAATTTGACATCTAACGTATGCGAAAAGAACTGTACAAAATAATCTCTGAATGTTTTTGAATATCGTAAGAAATGCAATACCGATTATCAACATTTTTCTAAATACCCTTCCTTTGTTGAATTTTAAATTTTTACGTGAAATTTGTTTTTATAAATGAGCAAATGAAATTCAAGTGCTCAAATATATAATTATTTTTTTTTTCAGATTCCCAACTCTATATATATTGAACTTAGGCTCTCTGATATGAGTTCGAGCTCGAGCGAGCTTGGGCTCAGAATGATTTAAGTTTCAAATACATAAAAGTTTGAAATAAGCACCATGTGGGTTTCGTTGTTTTTTAACATATTCTCTAGCGTTAATACATAAATAGTTCTTTGCGTTTAGCAGGAGGCCAACGAATTTTCATTTTCTACTAGTATTTCCATTTTTTCGTTCCAAATAGCATTAGCATTTTAATTTTATTATAAAATGATTATTTTTAATAAGAATAAAATAAATGATTAGCGACATGCATTTCTCTATATAGGTCTTATGATGCGTCAGAGAATGTTTTCTCCAAATCGGTCTCGGGCTCAAATAATTGACGAAACGGACTCCGGGCTCAGACGGACTCGGGCTCAATAATTGACGAAATGGCTCAGGCTAGGATGGACTCGGGCTCAATAATTGACGAAATGGTTCAGGATCGGACGGTCTCGGATTCAACAGCTTTGAGCACGGGCTCGTAAAATTGATCCCGTCCTGATCTCGTTTCTGCTAAGCTTCATTGCAACTATACCAATGAGAGATTTGATGCGATGAACGTAAGAACGTCTCAAGCGAAATGGGATGAGTTGTTCACGCTTTGTATGAATTTTTATGAGCAAAGAATTTTCGAATTCTTCTTCCAGATCCATAACCATTGTTAGTTTATTAAAGTGTCTCAAAACAGACAACAGTGGAATACGATTTTGGCGGAAGAATAGAAACATAATTCATTACAGCTCACAGAATTTTTAGTTCATTTTCCAAAAAAAAAGCCACCAAAGTTTTCACTTTGTCGTCTGTAGCTATTCACTTTTTTGTTTTTACAGATAATTCTTTTTGAGTTGGATAAATATTGATGAAATGTTACGATTCGTATTTTTCGCATATCCCAATAGTTTTCATACCAAACCTAGGCATATAATACAAACAATGAAAATGACGATTCTGATCCATTTCTAGAAAATTTTTTGATCAAATACTTTTAGTTCATAGTACTCATCAAAAATGTATATTTTTGGTTCTTAATCAAAATATTTTAATAATTGCAAAAAAGTAGAGTGTTTTTTGCAATTCATTACTCATTAGAATTGAATTTTTTCATTTTTAGAGGGATAATTTTTCCTGCGGCTCTTTCAGAATACAGTTTTTTTTTAGTGGCTCTTCACTAAGTTTGGGTTGGACTCGATTTTTAACAGAATATTGTAAAAAACGAGGTCAGTAATCCAGTAGGGCCGCAAAGTTTGCAAAAAAATATTAAAATGAATTTCACATTTTCTATTCGTCCGACAGATGCCATTAGTTCACTTTAAAGTAGGGGTTCTCAATGTGGGGTACGCGGTAAAAATTTTTGGGGTACGCCGTCAGAGCTCAAAAGTCGCTAGATATATGTTATATATACATATGTTTTATTTTATTCCCCTTGTTATACTATAACTATAGATTTATCTATCTATACAAGAGGTACGCCAGTTACATACACATTTCCAAGGGGTACGTGAAGCATAAAAGGTTGAGAACTACTGTTATGTGCATATTTGTTTTATTCCCCTTGTTATACTATAACTATAGTTTTATATATCTATACAAGGGGTACGCCAGTTAAAACACATTTCCAGGGAGTACGCCAGTTACAAACACATTTTCAGGGGGTACGTGAAGCATAAAAGGTTGAGAACCACTGATATATATGTTTTATTTTATTCCCATTGTTATACTATAACTATAGTTTTATCTATCTATACAAAGGGTACGCCAGTTACAAACACATTTCCAGGGGGTACGTAAAGCATAAAAGATTGAGAACCACTGATATATATAAATTTTATTTGCATTGTTACACTATAACTATAGTTTTATCTATCTATACAAGTGGTACGCCAGTTACAAACACATTTCCAGGGGGTACGTGAAGCATAAAAGGTTGCGAACCACTGATATATAGGTTTTATTTTATTCCCATTTTTATACTATAACTATAGTTTTATCTATCTATACAAGGGGTACGACAGTTACATAAACATTTCCAGGGGGTACGTGAAGCATAAAAGGTTGAGAGCCACTGATATATATGTTTTATTTTATTCCCATTGTTATACTATAACTATAGTTTTATCTATCTATATAAGGGGTACGACAGTTACATACACATTTCCAGGGGGTACGTGAAGCATAAGAGTTTGAGAACCACTGATATATAAGATTTATTCTATTCCCATTGTTATATTATAACTATAGTTTTATCTATCTGTACGAGGGGTACGCCAGTTACATACACATTTCCAGGGGGTACGTGAAGCATAAAAGGTTGAGAACTACTGATATATACGTTTTATTTTATTCCCATTGTTATACTATAACTATAGTTTTATCTATCTATACGAGGGGTACGCCAGTTACATACACATTTCCAGGGGGTACGTGAAGCGTTAAAAGTTGAGAACCACTGATATATATGTTTTATTTTATTCCCATTGTTATACTATAACTATAGTTTTATCTATCTATACAAGGGGTACGCCAGTTACATACACATTTCCAGGGGGTACGTGAAGCATACAAGGTTGAGAACCACTGATATATATGTTTTATTTTATTCCTATTGTTATAATATAACTATAGTTTTATCTATCTATACAAGGGGTACGCCAGTTACATACACATTTCCAAGGGGTACGTGAAGCATAAAAGTTTGAGAACCACTGATATATACGTTTTATTTTATTCCCATTGTTATACTATAACTATAGTTTTATCTATCTATACGAGGGGTACGCCAGTTACATACACATTTCCAGGGGGTACGTGAAGCATAAAAGGTTGAGAACCAATGATATATACGTTTTATTTTATTCCCATTGTTATACTATAACTATAGTTTTATCTATCTATACGAAGGGTACGCCAGTTACATACACATTTCCAGTGGATACGTGAAGCATAAAAGGTTGAGAACCACTGATATATACGTTTTATTTTATTCCCATTGTTATACTATAACTATAGTTTTATCTATCTATACGAGGGGTACGCCAGTTACATACACATTTCCAGGGGATACGCGAAGCATAAAAGTTTGAGAACCACTGATATATACGTTTTATTTTATTCCCATTGTTATACTATAACTATAGTTTTATCTATCTACACAAGGGGTACGCCAGTTACATACACATTTCCAGGGGGTACGTGAAGAATACAAGGTTGAGAACCACTGATATATGTGTTTTATTTTATTCTCATTGTTATACTATAACTATAGTTTTATATATCTATACAAGGGGTACGCCAGTTACATACACATTTGCAGGGGGTACGTGAAGCATAAAAGGTTGAGAACCACTGATATATACGTTTTATTTTATTCCCATTGTTATACTATAACTATAGTTTTATCTATCTATACGAGGGGTACGCCAGTTACATACACATTTCCAGGGGGTACGTGAAGCGTTAAAGGTTGAGAACCACTGATATATATGTTTTATTTTATTCCCATTGTTATACTATAACTATAGTTTTATCTATCTATACAAGGGGTACGCCAGTTACATACACATTTCCAGGGGGTACGTGAAGCATACAAGGTTGAGGACCACTGATATATATGTTTTATTTTATTCCTATTGTTATACTATAACTATAGTTTTATCTATCTATACAAGGGGTACGCTAGTTACATACACATTTCCAAGGGGTACGTGAAGCATAAAAGTTTGAGAACCACTGATATATACGTTTTATTTTATTCCCATTGTTATACTAGAACTATAGTTTTATCTATCTATACGAGGGGTACGCCAGTTACATACACATTTCCAGGGGGTACGTGAAGCATAAAAGGTTGAGAACCACTGATATATACGTTTTATTTTATTCCCATTGTTATAGTATAACTATAGTTTTATCTATCTATACGAAGGGTACGCCAGTTACATACACATTTCCAGTGGATACGTGAAGCATAAAAGGTTGAGAACCACTGATATATACGTTTTATTTTATTCCCATTGTTATACTATAACTATAGTTTTATCTATCTATACGAGGGGTACGCCAGTTACATACACATTTCCAGAGGGTACGTGAAGCATAAAATGCTGAGAACCACTGATATATATGTTTTATTTTATTCCCGTTGTTATACTATAACTATAGTTTTATCAATCTATACGAAGGGTACGCCAGTTACATACACATTTCCAGGGGGTACGTGAAGCATACAAGATTGAGAACCACTGATATGTACGTTTTATTTTATTCCTATTGTTATACTATAACTATAGTTTTATATATCTATACAAGGGGTACGCCAGTTACATACACAATTCCAGGGGGTACGTGAAGCATACAAGGTTGAGAACCACTGATATGTACGTTTTATTTTATTCCCATTGTTATACTATAACTATAGTTTTATCTATCTATACGTGGGGTACGCCAGTTACATACACATTTCCAGAGGGTACGTGAAGCATAAAATGCCGAGAACCACTGATATATGTGTTTTATTTTATTCCCGTTGTTATACTATAACTATAGTTTTATCTATCTATACAAGGGGTACGCCAGTTACATACACATTTCCAGGGGGTACGTGAAGCATACAAGGTTGAGAACCACTGATATGTACGTTTTATTTTATTCCCATTGTTATACTATAACTATAGTTTTATCTATCTATACGTGGGGTACGCCAGTTACATACACATTTCCAGAGGGTACGTGAAGCATAAAATGCTGAGAACCACTGATATATGTGTTTTATTTTATTCCCGTTGTTATACTATAACTATAGTTTTATCTATCTATACAAGGGGTACGCCAGTTACATACACATTTCCAGGGGGTACGTGAAGCATACAAGGTTGAGAACCACTGATATGTACGTTTTATTTTATTCCCATTGTTATACTATAACTATAGTTTTATCTATCTATACAAGGGGTACGCCAGTTACATACACATTTCCAAGGGGTACGTGAAGCATAAAAGTTTGAGAACCACTGATATATACGTTTTATTTTATTCCCATTGTTATACTATAACTATAGTTTTATCTATCTATACAAGGGGTACGCCAGTTACATACACATTTCCAAGGGGTACGTGAAGCATAAAAGTTTGAGAACCACTGATATATACGTTTTATTTTATTCCCATTGTTATACTATAACTATAGTTTTATCTATCTATACAAGGGGTACGCCAGTTACATGCACATAAGTGAAGCATAAAAGGTTGAGAACCGCTGCTCTGGAGGAGGGGTCTCAAAGTTCTCAAGGGGTAGGTGTAAAAAATTTTGGGGTACGTCGTGAGAGCTCAAAAGTCGCTAGATCTAGTAACCAAGTTTTATTCCAATTGTTATACTATAACTATAGATTTATCTATCTATATAAGGGGTACGCCAGTTGCATACATATTTTCAGGGGGTACGTGAAGCATAAAAGATTATGAACCACTGATCTATATTATAGTTTTTGTGTGCTACATAGTATGATCTTTTCATGTTATTGGATAAAGCGAACTATTTCTAATCTTGTTTTATTTTTCCCTAATTCCCTTCGAACTGTAGTCTGCAATAGATGTCAGGAGCGTTTTTAAAAACTACGTATTATAGAACTTTCTTTTTGCTCTTGGATGTTAAATCTGGTAATTAAATTTTCCAAAAAGCTTCATTGGATTGCCGACTTTGGTTTTCTAATAATTCGCAACACTTCGGGCAAAGAATCCTACTCCTGGATTTTCCAGGATTTCCCGTACAAGGACATGCCCTATCATTAACAATATACTGTTCAAAATATATAAAGCATACTTTAAGTGTATACAAAGCATACTGACTATGCTCATCAAACTTGAGAGTTTGTTTGACCACTGCTTCAGTCACAACTAAAACAATGCTTGGCAGTCTAATGGAACTGGAGGCAAGATTACCAAATTCCGCGTTATTTTTATTTTGCTTTACCTACGTTGTTTATTGTTAAAATTAAATACATCTGTTCGAGATGAAAGACTGCACCATGAACTAAATATCCGTAAAATGTTTTGGACTAAACAAATGATACATTCTGACAAAATCTTTTTAATGCATATTCCGCGCAATGGTTTCTAAATCCTTGATAGTATTTCTTATTCCGTTATAATGGTATCCTAACTCAGTGACAGAGTTCCTAACAGTGACGCAGCAAGGTGACTGGGCCTTCTCGCGATACTTATTTTTTGAGCCTCTTCCTCCTCCTTAAAAACATATTTTAGAAAAAAAATTAGGAAAACATTTTTTAATGAAATAGAAACACCTTTGTTTTATCGTTTTCTTAATTTAATTGTGCAGTGTACACATATAATCACGAGATATCATATCAGTATCATTCAGGCCGGGATCTGAAAAAATATAAAGAGGATGGGAAAAAAATGGGGGGCGGAGGCGAGTGCAAGTCACTCAACGGAGCCGAAAAAGGTAAAAAAAAAGGGGAAGGCAAGAGACTGGCTTTACATTGAAGTATAACATTTCCCCCTCCGCTTTAGAGGTCTTTAAAATGTCTTGAAAAATGTGTGAAATATGCACATACGGGCTCTGATCTAGAAAAAAAAAGGGGGGGGAGCAGCAGGAAATGCAATCGAGTCAGACAAACGTAAAGAGTGAGCAGGAGGGTGGTTTTCTAATGCAGTACAAGATTTTCCCCTTGTTTTACAAGTCTTTAAAAATTTTTTGAAAAATGCATTGAAATGTAAATAAGTTTAATATTTTTTTTGCATCCATTACACATACTCATTCTCAAAGGGGGAAGACATGGCCAAATGTAGAACACATTATTGTAGGTTGCTCCCACCTGAATCAGAGTAATTTTTCAGTTGCTCTGTTAAACTTTTTTTATACATCCTAAGTACACTTATTAACAGTGCTTTTTAAGATTTCTCTGATTTTTTTTTTCGAGTAAAGACAATAATTTTAATCTCCTCAACGTAGTAAAAACTTTTGAGAGTTAAAAATATTTTTATTTTATGGACAATCTTCTAGTAACGAAAAAAGAAAACAGACACCCATTGTCATGTTATTGTAAGGTAGATTTTTAATGAGAGTAAGATTACATTTGCGTTTTCAAACTAGCAGATGAGTCTGCGAATTTAGATATCGTTTAACGATACATCAGAGCATTATATTCTGATGCGTGTGAATCTTTACAGAATTGCAGAGAAAATATTTGCCTTCGCATCTCAGCCACTAAGAACATTTTCCAGTTTTTCATTTAAAAAAAAGCAGATTTTCTCTTAAACAAGAGTATGGTGACTTCTTTTGGAAAATATTTATACATGGAAGATTAACGTCACTTTACTTAACATTAAGTTATTCGCATTCTCTTTTGTACAGTTTATACATTCGCAAGCCAAATAATGTTTGACACTTGATTTATAGTACAGTCGCTCAAAAAAGTATCCGAACATTATGGTTGATTACAGAATTCAGAAAAAATATCTGGCAACGATTTTTTTAGAAATTAGTGATCCAGAAACCTTCGTGTCACGTGACACGAAGGTTACCAGATCACTAATTTCTAAAAAATCGTTGCCAGATATTTTTTCTGAATTCTGTAATCAACCATAGTGTTCGGATACTTTTTTGAGCGACTGTACCACAACAAATGAACAGTGTTCCATTATATTCTACTCAAAAGCTTTTCCGAGAAATGCGGTACTACGGTGCTGGGTTTTATGAAACTGGCTAAAAGTTGTGATATATTTCGGAAAGGTTAACACCGACACTTCATTTCTTTAATCAATATATCAAAACACATTATTCTATGGCTTTCGAGTTTAGAAAAAATAATTCAGCCTTGCCATAAAAATATTTCTGTTTCCCAAAAATAAATTATGTACATTTTTATTTATATCAATCAGCATTATATATATACACGAATAAAAAGAGACAAAACGACAACAGATTTATTGATCTCTAGCCTAATAACTATTTCAATTTCAGTGCACATATTTTTATAACTTTTCACTCGTTTTAACATTATTTCACGGTTTCCTGCTGCATTTTTAAATATTGCGAAAAACTTAACATGATAGATTGAAGATTCGACGAATTGATAATTACAATAATCACCCTTTTTGCTATTGAGAAAATGAAATCTTAGTTTAAAAATTAATTTACAATTCGAAAGCGATGTGAAGAGGCTGCAGCATAGCTTGACCGAGCTGGGCACGTGGTACGAAAAATGGAACATAAAGATTAACTCTGACAAGAGTTCTGCCATCTTTTTTACTAGAAAGCGTATTATGAATCCCACTTGCCTCCATTTACAAGATATTCCCATTGACTGGAGTGATTCAGTCAAATATCTTGGGGTTGTTATACATAAGAGGTTAAAGAGGGACTATCACATAAATAATATAATCTCCAAAGTCAATTCATTGAGGGACCAGATAGGCCAACTCCTTAGGAGAAATTCCATTTTAATGATTGATCATAAGCTTTAACTCTGTGATATGATCATCAGACCAGTAATTCCCTATGCTTCACCCATATGGGCGAATACTACACCCACCAATATTCGTACAGACCAAGATTTTGAGAACTGCGGTCGATGTCCCCTGGTTTGTCACTAACAGACAACTCCGTAAAGACCTGGTAAGACCTCCGTAAGACCATATATATATACACACATATAAAACGCACCTCAAAAAGTTTTTTTGAGGCTGTAAGTAATAATCCCAATGAGATTATTTCTTCTCTGATTCTTTACGATCATACTGTTTTGAACAAATACAAGAGGCCTAAAACGGTAGCGTTCTCTGAGGAGACCTACCTGTTTTTGGTTTCTTATACAATTTTACTGCTATTTTTAGCTTTTCTTATGTTTGCCCTTAGGGGCCCACCTAAGGGTTTTTACTTATATATTTTTTTCTTACTCATGCCAAATCTTTATGATGAAGATGGTTAGGGGTAAAATTATTGCCCGGTACATCGAATATGAATGATTATACGATCTACGATTTCCATTGCAGTATGAAATTTCTCCCTCCGTTTTAGAGATCTTTAAAAATGCATAAAGTAAAAAAAAATTATCATTATTTTTTTTTATCTCTTATACCCTTAATTTTGCTTCTGTTACCCTTCTGAAAGGGGAGGATTACACACTTACCCCCTACCTCATGGGTATTAATTAGTTTTAAGAAGTTTATTATTATTATTATTATTCCATTGTAAGTCATTATACATAGCATTAATATTATTTATTTATTTTAGGTAGGGTTATATTATATTTTTATTTCCATCCCCATCTCGATATTAATCTCTAAGTCCTTCATAAACGATTTCCTGGTACATTTCCAGTTGCTTAGGGTAATAGGAAAAATAATGATAATTACGATTCTTTTTTTCAAGGCATTTTTTTATTATGGAATTCGAAACGAATGCATTATATTTTTACTCTTTGTGAATAAGATATTTAAATAATTTTTCAAATTTAGTCACAAATGACTGATTTAAAAAAATGGTGTACATATGATTATAACATTTTCAAATAAATTATAAATAAGGTAAATAATTTTAATCGTACTATCTCGTTGAAATTGTAGTTCATGAATATACCAGTAACTGACTAAATTACCAAAATCTTTGGATATATTTTTGAGATTTATCTAGTATAGTTTCAGAATCTGACATATGAGAATGACTAAAAATAATTTATGAATCTGAACTTCTAATAAACCTGTTTTTCGTTTTAAAAGTCATAACAAGCGATAATCACTTATTTGATTTCGTCAAATAATAATTTAAATATGAAGATAATTTTGAAATAAGCACTGAGATCTACCATAGCAAGCAAAGGTTTTAAAACAGAAAACTATTGAACACATCAGAACAGTTTGGAAGACAGGGAGGTGACATTGCTATTCTCTGTGCTCTCTGTATATCGAAAAGGATGGGAAGGGTAGACGGGAAGATTTCTGCCTGAAGATCGAACACAAGGAGTGGCGTTACGGTTTGTTCAATTAGCGGCTGCTTATGATCGGGGGGGGGGGAAGGAAACAAGCAGGAGAGAGTCGAGGCGGCAGTCGGCCGGACTGTCGTTTTGCAGGACGGCCGGCAAAGATACGGACTGGCTTTCAAATGGCTAAAAGAAATGTAGACAACTGAGTCACATTGAATCAGGCTCACATGATGTCTCTCCCATACAGAAAATGATTTGCTGGCACCAGTTCATTGGTGAGTCACAGCAAATTCAGCTGCCATGCCAAAGTAGTTTTCAAAGAATAATTCCAGTGCATAAATCTCTGAAACCTAATGATGCATAGCTAGAGGAGTGGCAGCTACTGTAAAAGTAATATAGGAAATTTTAAAAAGATTTCAACATCTCTTCCGAGTGGTTAGCGCGCTTGGCTATTGATCTACGGGACCTGGGTTCGAGCCCCGGGTAAGGCATGGATGTATGTGTCGTTTTTCTGCTGAGGTCCTGCCATCCTCTCAGATCTTCTACTGTGGCATATAAACTGACAGGCTCCTGTCAGACCTCTGTGGCAAGCAGCTGCTTGAGGGGGTATTTATTTTTTTATTTTAAAATAATTTCGATATATTAATTGCTACGTTAAAAAATATATGCCGTTCCGTAGACGAGTGGTTAGCACGCTTGGCTACTGACCTACGGGACCTGGGTTCGAACCCAGTGTAAGGCATGGATGTGTGTGCTGTTTTTCTGCTCAGGTCCCGCCATCCTCACAGAACTTCTACTATGACATATTAAACTGACAGGCCCCTGTCAGACCTATGTGGCAAGCAGCTGCTTGAGGGGGTATTTATTTCTTTTAAATATACGAAAAAACAACTAAGTTTTAAAAAAAATGGTCGATAAAATTTTAATGGTGATTTTTGCTTTTCAGTATTCCATAGTAATAATTTCATGCTCTAGTTTAGATAAAGCCTCTAGCTAAACGAGGAAATATACTGTTTTCCATAAAGTAAGGAACAACCTGGAAACTTATTGGCTCTGCCTCATGTGAGTGAGAAGATATATATATATAAGCACTGTGCCTAAGAGTAACAGTTGAAAAATAGAATGAAACTTTTAATTCCCAAAATTGTAAAGGAATATAGACACATGGTAGAAAGATGAAGGTCAACTGATAGCCCATTGGTTCAATATGGAGTATCATCACCAGTTACGCTATGCCACAGATAAAGGAGGACCAGATATGCAACTCTCATAGGGTCCATGGTAACCAAAGTTAGTGGTCCTATATATGGAGAGGTTGGCAAACAGAGTGAATGGGCGCCATGTTTGGGCTCTGCAAGTGCATCAGTTAGTGTAGCAGACTGATTTCTAGCTCGTCAACTCATACATGGGGACGGAACAACTTTATAATACGATTTTGTTACTTAAAAATAATGGAAATATTTTCTCTTCTCAGTATTTTACAATAATATTTATTGATTGATTATATTACAATTCCGTCAATTCATTAATTTTGAAATTTAAGCAAAAACTGTTCCTTCATACGTTCAGTCCCAGATATTAGTTTTAATTAAAAAGCAAAAATTCCTGAAAAGATATGATAAAATTTTTTATTTCAGCATGATTTATGCCTTTACAAAATTAATACTAAAATTCTGTTCCAAAAATAATAGTTGGACACTTGTAGCATAATCTTTGGCATAAGCAAGCTTCATAAACATTTTCACATATTCTAAAATCTATCAAAATTATGCTACATATAAAAAACTAGAACATTTTAAATCAATTTTCCCCTTATTACACTATGCTATTTAAAATATATATATTACTTGAGAAAAATTCCACCTTTCCAGTTTTGGTAATTAATTTACTTTTACAATAATCAATCTCATTGGTTGACTTTTGGTTGATTTTTCATTTTGTTTCTGCCTTTTTAAATGCCGCTTCCTCTCTACTGTCCAAATTCTAATACGAAACACGATAAAACGACGCATTAGATTTTGCTTAATATTATGATAGTTTGGAAGCTGAACTTGTGAGGCAATTTCTTTTAAACTCTGTGAAAAAATGCTTTTCGATGTTGGGAATTTTTCAAGTTTGTACATCTGTTGAAGTTTATGAA
Source organism: Ryuthela nishihirai (assembly GCA_038380435.1). NCBI lineage: Eukaryota > Metazoa > Arthropoda > Arachnida > Araneae > Heptathelidae > Ryuthela > Ryuthela nishihirai. The sequence continues at coordinate 13,337,352 of JAWZYU010000001.1, read as the reverse complement.
AACATTTTTCACACATGAACATTATGTTATGTATTATGTTGTATGTTGTTATGTAATTATATACGATTACGTTATAAATTTCGGCACTAACTTTCACCAAAGAATTTTCTTTATAGTTTAGTGCATTTAATGAAGCATCCTCAATCTCCTTAACTGCGAAAACAAGTTTTTACGGAAAAAATGTCACTAGAAATAAATTGAAGATCTCGCGCAAATCTTTCTAATTCTCAATTTTCATAACATTCTTTTAATGTTGTGAAAATCCGCTGTTCTACTAATTCTAACATTTTCAAAATTAATTGAATAATTAAATGAATTTAATTACTTCAAATTTATTTAAGTAAATGACGTTTTTACAACAAATTATGTCACTGTTACCTCCAGTGCCATTTTTTGTATAACTGAACTTTTCATGGGAATTTCAATTTACAAAAATATTTCTTCAATAATTTGGTGAAGCTGAAACATTTAACAGTGACGTCGCTTTTAAATGTTCATCATGAAAACATTTTTTTCTTCAGCACTATTGGGCAACTGGCCGACCCCACCTCCCAACTGCAGAAGAGTAATCCGACACTTCAACTGCCCATCATTGCTCCTCTGAAGTTAGTGGCCGGCACATGGGACACGAAGTCACGTGACACGAAGGTTGCCAGATATTTTTTCTGAATTTTGTAATCAACCATAGTGTTCGGATACTTTTTTGAGCGACTGTAGGTGGTCATATTATTTTGATACTAGATCGTGTGGGCTCACTCACGGAAATATTGAGCGTGTGCAGTTACCGTTCACAGCAAACTGGAGCGTGTGCAGTAACTGCACACGCTCCAGTTTGCTGTGAACGGTAACTGGAGAGTGTACAGTTGCTGTACACGCTTCAGATATTTTTTTCTGAATTCTGTAATCAACCATAGTGTTCGGATACTTTTTTGAGCGACTGTACCAGAGTCCGATCAGAGGTGAGCAAATCCGAAATTCCTTGAACTTCCCAAGAATGCAAATACCATTTAGGCAGCTTTAACGACACAAGTGTCACGAAGTGCATGCCACTGTCGTCTGGTGTACATCCAAGTGCTACTGGCAAAGCACCGAACTTCTGCTATTCAGTGAGTTTGCTCCACTGCAAGCATGCTGGAATTTCCTCCCACTGCGGAACTCTCGTCAGTGAAAATATCATCAAGAAAAAGGTATTACTTTCGCTTATCTTAATCTATCCCCAACGATCCGCTTCCCAGGGAACTGTACGATGTCTTGAAGATGACTGCTGAGTGCAGTTGAAAGCACTCGACCCCTGCAACTAGGTAACTAGCAGAAGTTCGGTGAATAGCAGAAATAGCAGAAGTTCGGTGCTTTGTCACATTGCAGTGCCTCGTTTATACTTGTATAAATAAATCCAAATGGTAAAAAAAGTTATTCATTCTTATTCTTTTTTAAACCTTTTGTCCAGCGAATTTACTAGACAGGCTCCTTCTCTGTCCTGGCTGGATTGTTTCCTATGTATGTGAGAGCGTTTGCAGAAGGGTACCTGTCCCTACCTCGTCAGGATTTGCTCAGGTGGCCGAATACACAAACCCAGTTATTTCATCTATTTACATTTATTTACACTTTAAACTATATATACATACAATGACTGCCCACCGGGTACAGTCACTGGCCAAATACAACATAGGCTATAATGAGCCCCACTGGTCCCACTGCTAGATACAGAACAATGCTTAAAGTTACAGGTTTAGGGCACTGGGGGGCAAACTAGGAAAATAAGGAGTAGGTGAAAGGTTTTCTGACTCGTCTTTCGAAACCACCCGTTGACCAGGGTGGCTGTGATTTTTTCGGTAGCTCTGGCAACCGCTCTGTTCAGTTAATTCAGTTGTCTTTCTTTTCAATATTTCTGTTCACTGACAATTTGATGCTCATTACTCAAAAGGACGAGGCCAGCACAAAAGTCTTGGCATGCGACCTCCACGACATCAAAATCAGTTTATCCCTTGCTAGGCCATGGTCCTTTTGTTAGGGGCCTCCACACTCTCACTGTGACGTTTACTGGACTGGCTCGAAGACTACAAGAACAAACAAAGCCCGCCACCAAGTCCGGTGTCGATGCCCTCTTGGGGAGGGGGGGGGGGGTCTAGTTAAATTCGTGGTAAAAGACCATTGGTGGTCATCAGTGTGCATAATAAGAAAGTGCTTGGAGGATATCAATATGGTTGGGATGAAGGAGTAAAAACGGGAGGAAGAGAAGAAGTTTCGAGTCGATTATCTCTGTGACTGGGTTTGCCCCTACAGGCTTCTTCACAGACGGATGGGGACATATAGGACAGTCCATTCCGAGAGATGTGCCAGGCAGAAGCTGTACGAGAACATCGGGCTCGCATTGCAAGCATGCGGGCACGACATTATGAATAAGCGAAATTATATATTTTAAATAGAAGAATCCATATTTGCTCTGGTGAACCTCGTTTTCAAATGGAAGACGTTTTTCATTTACCTACTTTTTCACGCTTTAAAAATTGTAAAGGAAACAATGGATGACTGTGAAATGGAAAGAGTAGTATTTTATTAGCACTTTTACAACATGAAAAGTATTTGCCTCATCCCTTAAAATGAAAAAGTTGCTTTTCTCACACCCCCCCCCCCTCCTTCCCCTGAGAAGAGTAGGGACAGGGTTCCAAATAGGCCAGCGTCCACATTACCATATCCATACTGTGCCATCATCGGAAAACCCTGCCAATACTTCCTTTAAACCCCATTTTTGCTCTGGGTTAGAAAGGGGACCCAGATGGGCTTGAAAAGTCAGTCGCCCATCGAATGGAACGTTAAGCTGTGGCACCGTGTGTAACAGACAGCTATAATCCTGTGCACCTTGATGGGTGGCTTCTATCTGAATCATAGCAGTTGTCCAGTGGGTCGTCTTCCCCAACCTTCGATGAGCGCTTGAGGGTCCTTGAGACCTGCCGTTGATCCAATTGTCTTCAAAAGAAGGAGAAAGTGATGTTCAGTGATAAAACTACCCAATGACCAATTTTAATATACAGATTAGTATGAGTTGTTGGGTTGTTTTACCTCTGAGTGGCACTTTTTTTTGCACACCACGGGCTAAATGGCCAGGTCACAAGGACCCCGAAAGCTCAGAGAAGGTTGGGGGAGGGGACCCACTGGAACGACTGTTGGGAGACAGATGGTAGCCTCCCGTCGAGGCCATCCAGCATGTTCTTTCACACGGGGCACGGCTTAACGTCCCATCTGACGGACGGCGACCCTCAGTAGGAGACACCGATGGACTTGTCCATCGGTGTCTCCTACTGAGGCGGTGTCTCCTACATCGGTGTCCTCCTACCAAGACTGAATTTTTGTGCGTCACATTTATATATGGACTATATTTATCCCTTTAAGTTTACCTTTAACAGGCAGTCCTGAGAGTTTGGTTCATAATTTAAGATCGTAATAGGCTCCTCAAAAATGCTTACTACATATCTTAGCATGCTGCACATCGAATTAGTTTTGACGCCGACCTTGCATCTTCTTTAAAAGAGTACCCTTAAATAGGACCAGGAAGTAATCAACGCAACGCAAAATGAATCATGACGCTTTAAATTTGTTTAGTAGATTTTTTCCCCATATGTCCCAGGGGTAGCTCAGCCAGAGTGCATCAGGCTCGTAATCTGCAGTTCGAGTACCAGCTGATCCAATGTTGAGATTTATGTCTTCAAAATTCCCCACCCTGCCCTCGGTCAGTAAGGGACACCAATGAGCGGGGAAAGGTCGCCGTCCGTCTGGTGGGACGTTAAGCTGTGGGACCGTGTGCTGGAGGGCCATACTCTGTGCACGTTAAAGAACCTGCCAAGTGACTTTGACAGGATTTCATCTGTCTCGCAACAGCTCTCTGAGATAAGGTTGGGTTCCCTCCCCCAACCTTCTCCGAGTCTTCGGGATCCTTGTCACCTGGCCATTTAGCCCATTGTGTGCAAAAGAAAGTACCGCTCAGAGGTAAAGCCACTCAACTCTTTCTATATCAACTTCATTTTTGTCAGCTGCCATACCATGTGCCCATTAAAGAACACGCTGGATGGCTTTCTATTCTTTTCCTAACAGTTCACCTTCCCAAACCTTCTCTCCCTTGGGGTCCTTGTGACCAAGTCATTTAGCCCATTATGTTCCCAAAGTGTAAGTCACATAAGTGCCACTAAGATGTAGAACAACCCAATAGATATTAATATTTTTTACACGAGGTATTAACGACAATTACTTATCTAGGATAAACATATTCTTAAACATATCTTAAAGAGTACAAATTAATTAAGAAACAAACTATTAAATTAATTTAAGAGTACAATTTAACATATCTTAAAGAGTACAAATTTGGAAAACGATAAATTTCGTTCTCTTTGAAAAGGAACATCCTATATTCTCCAGAGGCGATATATGTTCTTCGTGTTTTGACAGAAATTATTCTTACCGAAAAGGGCAGCGTATGATTTTTCTCATCTTGGAAGCGATCTTTCAAAGAGTATTATTCCAAAGAATGTGTACGGTACATGAAAATCAATATGGTACCTTTTCAGCTCTCCCCAGAAATACCAGGGCCGTAACAACGGTGAGCCAAGTAAAGCATTAGCCTCGGGCGCACAAGATGAGGAGCGCACAAAAAAAAAATGGGGGGTTCAGAAAAATACAAGATGAGGAGGCTCAGAAAAAGACTGCTATGAAACTATATAGCGGTACAATTTCTATTCTTGCCTCTGGCACAAATATAGCTAGTTACGGCTCTGCCCCCCCCCCTCCGGGGCGGGGGTGGCTCAGTCGGTAGCGCGCCTGGCTCGTAATCTGTAGTTCCCAGGTTCGAGTCCCAGCTGGCTCAGCGTTGAGATTTATCTCCGCAAAATTCCCCGCCCTGCCCACGGTCAGTAGGGGACACCGATGGGCTTGGAAAGGCCGCCGTCCATCGGATGGGACGTTAAGCCGTGGCCCCGTGTGTGGGAGAACCATACCCTGTGCACGTTAAAGAACACGCTGGATGGCCTTGACGGGAGGCTACCATCTGTCTCCCAACAGCTGTTCCAGTGGGTCCCCTCCCCCAACCTTCTCTGAGTCTTCGGGGTCCATGTGACCTGGCCATTTAGCCCATGGTGTGCAAAAAAGTGCCGCTCAGAGGTAAAACAACCCAACCCAACACTCCCCTCACAGCATGGGGTATCTGTGTGTGTGTGTATGTGTGGAGGGAGCAGGTTGATCCATTTGACAGAGCTCCAGACCCAATATTTTATTTTCCCAATTTCTACTCCCAAATCGATTACATTCAGATTTTCTTCCGTTAACCCCCGTAAACCCCCGTTGGGCTTCTGAAGATTGCAGTCCGTCAGATGGGACATTAACCTGTGGGTAAAACGCCATACCCTATATAAGTAAAAGAATGCACTGAATTCTCTTGACGGGAGATTACCATCTGTCTCCTACTAATAGCTGCCCAGTGGATCTCCTACACCAACTTTCTGTAAGCCCTTTTGACTTGGCCATTTAGCCTGTTGTGTGCAAAAGGGTGCAGCTTAGAGGTCTAGAAATCTAAGACTTAACCACCCCAAGTGCGAGTAAAATAACTTTGTCTCTTTACTATTTACTTGGTTCCTAATCAGAGGTACACGAATTTGCACATCGTACAATCATTTATTAGGGTATAATATCTTTCATCCTCGAATTTTCATTATTACTGAAGTGCGCATAGCTAATAACCAACGGGACGTGGGTTCGAATCCCTGATGAGGCATGGATCTTTCTTTTTCTGTGTTGTCTTTCTACTGATGTTTCGCCTTCATCCCAGTTCTTCTCCAGAGCGTATTATGCGTACTAACAGGCTTCTCTCACATCTCTGTGACAGGCTGCTCTAATAATTTAATATTTTATTTATTTTTAGAGTGCTATAAATAATACTAACTACCTAAGCTTTATGAGAAAATTTTCTTGGAGCACGTTTTCGGCATGTTCGCACAAAACTTCTGTTATATATAACATATTTCCATAGGCCTTGGTTAATATCGAATAAAAAGTGGATTGGTGAAGGAAAAGTGGGTTGGAACTTTTCGGAATGTCGCCATTTGCAGTAATATATCCATTGCCGATTTAGAAAGAGCATTTCATGATGTGAAAGGAAAGCATATTCGTAGGTAATGTAAAATTTTAGTGTATAGTGTTTCATTGAAGATAAATTAGTCATCATAACACGTGACTCTTTAATTCTATATTTTCCACATAATTCACTCAATATTTAAAGGGTTATAGAAATTTAAATATTTAGCAAGCTCATTGTATCAGAAATCTATTCCAGAAGTACTTTAAAACTATGTAATAATTTTATAAAGGTCGGATCTAGAGAAAAAAATATTAGCAATATAATATAGAGCAATTAACTGGATCGAACCGGAAAAGAAATAAAAGATGGAAAATAACTGAATTGGTGTTTCAGTATGAAATTTCCACTCCGTTGCAGTGGTCTTAAAATTCTTTTGAAAAATCGTGTTGGGTATTTGTTTCATATTATTTTCATCTCCAATCCGGTTACTAACATTCTGAAGATGAGGGAAAGAGGGACATGCCCTCCCCTCGACCCCAGTAATAAATGAAAATGAATGAAAAATAATATGAAACAAATATGTAACCAATTTCATCAAATAACTGTTTATTTTGGAAGTTTGTATAAATAATTATTGCTCTGTTAGTAAAGATTATATAAGTTCCTTACGCATTGCTTCTGTTAAATATTCCAGCATATGCAACTCCTTAAATAATAAGAGAATATTATTGAAATTTAGAATTAGCTCCACTAAATGTAGATCTTCATTTTTTGTTTTGTTGTAGCATTTTACCATAAAGTCTTATATTTCAAGTTAGAAAGCTTCAAAAGTTAGCATTCTGTTTATAAAATGTGGAAATTCTTTTATATCGTTGTCTAAGCATTATATCTATACGTAGGTACTGAACAGAAAAAACGTTTCATGTTATTTGAATATGGAATCATATTCAGATATCAGTAACTTCTTAAGTAATATTAATATGGACAAAATATGACTATAGTTATACTTGAGGCCTCTATCAAATCTCTTTAAATGTTGAATTATTCACAAATAATCGTTCAATATCCAAATAATTTTGTAAGCTGGAAAATGTACTCAAAACCTGAAAAATTATTGCAACATATTAAAATGAAAAGAAACATTCTGTAAAATTTAATAAAATGTATATTTTAGCTGCATACGTAATGATTGAACAGTATATGAATAACAAGGTAAGTTAATGTTAAATATTCCAAATTTTATAACTCATTAAATATTAAAAATATCAAAAGTAGGTATTTAGGCAGACGGCAGTCAGATCTTCAAATGTGATTGCCAATAATCACATTTTTCTATAAAAAGCGCTTTTAAGAAATTGCAAAATTGTGAATTTGATTCCCTCTTGATCAAACATTTAACTATTTCAACTGTTTCTACTTTCTGTTGAGAACCTATCAATGCATGAAGTTATTATTCAGTCCTAACACTTTTTGATCTCCCCTTCAAATCCAAAAGAATTATTCCATCTTTCCTTTGCTTTTTGCTGAAATGCAAGTTACAAGAAGGAAATAAACACACCACATTCTGCAGTCGACACTTAGAGTCCCCCTGTTGCCTGGAGGGATGCAAGCAGTTTGTCATTTAGATGTTAATTGATGGTCGTTTGAACCCTCTGAGAGGGAGATGCACAAAGAGGGGAGGGAGAGTTCACCCGTTCAACCTACCTTCTCCCGGCCGACGGGCCAGTATGGTAGCGAAAGGGATTCGGCCGGGACGGCCGGAACGGTAGCGAAAGGGTTAAAGTAAAAATAAATTAATTCGTTTTTATAAATTCTGTATTGTTTTTGTATATATATATTTTTTTCTTTATGTAAAGTTGAGTGTCAGTGTTGCCAAAATTATGTATTTAAATAATTTGTAAATTAACCTACATGAGCTTAGATGCTCTTGGGTTAATAAGAGTATTACAAATATATGTTGTTTGTAACCTTATTATTATAATAAAACTGAACTGAACTGAGGAGTCGGCAACCTACTTTAAGGGGGAGAGAATACGTTTAAAAAATCAAAAATAATAAATAAACCAGAATTAAAAATAATTAAGTGAAAATAAAGAATTTTTTTAGGTTTTTAAACGCAACTAAGTTTTAATTAATATCAATGTAAAATATGATTTCCTTGTGTAATTTACACTGGAAATCTGATTTTAAAATATAATTTCACGAAAATAAGAACATTAGGATAAACATATATAGTATTATTTCTTTAAACATTTATATCATTTGCTATTTATTAACAGAAAATTTTAAACGCTTGATGTGATAGTTTAAAATAAGATATTTTAAATTGCAGAACTTTTTATAACGCAAAATATTGAAACAACGGTTTAACAGCACAAAAAGTGATGAAAAATGGTCAGGAGGGCTATAGTTCAGTTAATTTGAATAATTCCATTCGAGCTGATGTCACATTTTTATAATCTTGGGAGCTATGTAACAGATACTGGTGATGTGCGGCATGAGATTAAGAGAGAAATAAGGATTGCTGCTGGGACTTTTAAGAATTTATGGAGAGTGTGGAGAAATAGGCGTATAACCTAAAGACTAAAATTAGACTATAAAATTGTTTGGTTCTTTCTAGGGTTAGTTATGGTAGTGAAACTTGAACACTTTGTAAACAAGATAACAGAAACTAGATGCTTACGCAGTATCTTGGGTATTAGGTGGTTTAACTTTGTAACTAATGATGAGATTAGGCAAAGGAGTCTGCAAACCTCCTTTAAGCAGCATATTGTGCAGAGAGAGACTCCGTTGGTTTGGCCATGTTGCCCATATGGATAATTATAGATTGGCAAATAGGGTTATGAACAGTGTGCCCGAAGGTCTCAGAAGGAGGGGAAGACCTAGGATGCGGTGGGCAGACAATGTCAAACAGGACCTTGTTAGAATTGGTGTGCAGTGGCTAGATGAAGCAGATGTAGCTCAGGACAGATATGCTTGGAGAACTGAATTGCACGGTCTCGTTGGAACTCCGTAGCCCATGGCTGCTTCAGGATGATGATGAGTATGAAAATGTTCATTTCGATGATAATTATTTTTCAGAGCAAACAGTACAATTCCCATTTTTTAGAAAATAATGTTTCAAAATATTTCTTGCTCTCTTTCGTAGTGCCGTCCGTCATTAAAGACGTGGTTCCTAGTGAGACATAAAGAAAGCGTGAGATACAATATAAACAAGTCATACAGTCCGTCGATCATAAATAATTTTAAACAGAGTAGGAGTGAATGCAGCCTCCTTCAGAGCAAGGGATGCAATTCCCAATTTGGAGTAATATTTCAAAACATTTGTCGGTCTCTTTCGTGGCGCCGTCCGTCAATGGAACGTGGTCCCGTGCAAACACAGGATGAGTGAGATAAGCAGTAAAAAATCGTTCTCCGTAAGAGCAAGGAGTGTAATTCCTAATTTGGAGAAATGTTTCAAAACATTTATTTCTGCCTTTGCGACGTTCGTTAATAAATCGTGGTTCACACGAGGGGTGAGATAAGATGTTGATGTACTTATAAATTTATTTCTAAATCCGATTTGCAAGAAATGAAAATTCATTTGTAAAAATAATATATTCCTAAGTTGAAATATTTGTGATTTACAAGTAATAAAATTTTCATTTATAAAAATTATTTATTCCTAAATTAAAGTGTTTGTGATTTATATGGAATAAAAGAAAATGATGATCGATTAATTCATTCTTCAATTTTAACGAGGTCGACGACCTTCAAGTATTTTAACTCTATACTACCCTTGGCATAATAGATAACGCGTCGTCCACTGATGAAGTGTGGAGTTCGAGTCCAGCCATCGAAGAACGTTTTTTGAAAGGTATATAGTCGATATAGTACGTATTTTAAACAGTAGATGGTGTAAATGGCGCTGACAAATAGTTGATATCGCTTGGCCGATGACTTCAGAATCCATGATGGCGTGACTGGGACTTTGAATTATTTGGACTTTTAGAGTTGTTTACTTCGGATGGGTTTGGGCTGGGGTGAGTCGACAAAACCTTCTTTAGAGAGGGGCGTGGCACAACTGGGTGATCTTCTGACAGGAGTGGGGCGTGGCACAGGGGCGGTCATAAGTCTCAATCTTGGAGTGGGCCATTTAGGGACATACGAAGGATTTTATAGTAAAAAGTGTCATTTCTGGAGTACTAAATCCTTCATATGTCCTTACACATGCCATCATATGGGGTGCTAAAAGCATCAGGGGTTTGCCTTCTTGGAAAAGAAATTGGCTGGCCGTTGAAATGAAATGAATAAAACACTGGCAGGTCTCTTGGAGGGGGCCATAGCCCCGTGGTCCCCTCCAACATATTTTATGACCTTATGGACTGTCACTTGCGTGGCACTATCAACAAAAATAAAGAAGGAGGCGTGCTCGAACGCGCGATATCGGAGAGATTTTCCGTTAAACGATTACGATTAAAGATTATATCGATATAGATCAAAGCGGTGCTGTTGTTTAACAGTAATAATAATCTTTATTCATATTAATGTTAGTTATACAAAAGTTGTGCTATTAGTACAGTCGCTCAAAAAATATCCGAACACTATGGTTGATTACAGAATTCAGAAAATATATCTGGGAACAATTTTTTTAGAAATTGATTTTTTAGAAAGTGATCTGACAACCTTTGTATCACGTGACACGAATCAGATCACTAATTTCTAAAAAAAAATCGTTGCCAGATATTTTTTCTGAATTTTGTAATCAACCATAGTGTTCAGATACTTTTTTGAGCGGCTGTACTACCATGCGGCTCGACACCGTTTTCTTGTTTTTAGAAGCGTTTCAACGGAATGCAACGTGATTTCTATGTGCAGACTATACAGTTGAATTAATGAAAAGATAAAATAAAAGTATCTCTATTTTATTAAAAAACATAATTTTATTTTTTTAAATTAATGCTTTTAAGGAGAGTGGAGGAAGTCTCTCACTTCGTCACTTTACTGTGTCACGCTCTCAACGGCACTTTTTCTTCCCTACCCATTGGGCTAAATGGCCAAGTAAAAAGATTCGAAAGGCTCAGAGAAATATGAGGGAAGGGGACCATCTATTAAGAGACAGATGTCAAACTCCTGTCAAGGCCATCCAGCGTGTTCTTTAACATGGTTTGGGTTGGGTTGTTTTACCTCTGAGCGGCACTTTTTTGCACACCATGGGCTAAATTGCCAGGTCACATGGACCCCGAAGGCTCAGAGAAGGTTGGGGGAGGGGACCCACTGGAACAGCTGTTTGAAGACAGATGGTACCTCCCGTCACGGCCATCCAGCGTGTTCTTTAACGTGCGCAGGGTATGGCTCTCCCGCAAACGGGCCACGGCTTAACGTCCCATCCGACGGACGACGGTCTTTCCATGCCCATCGGTGTCCCCTACTGACCGTGGGCGGGAGTTTTGCGGAGATGTCTCAACCCTGGCCCAGCTGGGACTCGAACCTGGGAACTGCAGATTACGAACCTGGTGCGTTAGCGACTGAGCCACCCTCGTCCCATCTTTAAATGTTATTAAAAAAATTTTAAGGGTTATTAAAAGTGTCTAAAGACCTCAGAAAGGGGGGGAGACCTAGGATGTGGTGGGCAGACAATGTCAAACAGGACCTTGTTAGCCCCTTGTCTCTAACCGTGTTAGAGCGAAATCGTGTTGTAGATGTTCCGTGTTTTATGGGGATTGCCTGTATAAATATTATATCTGATGTTTAGTCATTTACGTTATGAATGAGTGTGTAATCAGTTTATGAAAATCTCATTTTCATGGGTTTCTGAGAAAACTATCCAAATAAAGAACTTTTATTTTAATAAATTTCTTTTCAAGTAAGTTTGCGTACTTAATGATTCTCAATATTTATATTTATCGTTAAGATTTATAACTTGCTGTTTCAAATATGTGTTTTTATAGCCGTTAAATAAATTATGACTAATTGAATACTGTAATAAAACTCCGGAACAACGTCAGAATATTTGGACAGGAGATAGCTAGATTGAAATACAATTGGAAGATTAGAAATCCCTCAACTTTAGGCTTCCTGCTATACTCGTCAGAGAGGAGAGCTTGCCGGGGGGGGGGGGGAGGCAAGCCCACAGTCTCCTGATAATATGTCTGGTCCTCTGGCAGCTGATCAAGTTCTCTTTTAGTTAAAATGTTATATCTTACTCCATTAGGGCTCTTGGTTCTTTATCACTGCAGTAAGAGACTCATCCTTTAGAATTGACCTTTCAATACCAGTCTTGTGCACGAGTCCCGCATGCACCCTCTGAGCAGCATTAATTTGTTTTAGAAAACCTTCATCTACCTCTATCCAGAGTAAATACACAGATTGCCTGTAGAAAAAGACGTCAACACTTATCAGAAACATCTGAAAAAAATTATCGCTGACGCAGCAGGAATCGAACCCGCAACTCTCTCGATACATGCTAGAGCGCTCTACCTGTTAAACCAAACATCAGACGCTAAATTTCTGGAAGATTATAGGTTAAATCATCCAAAATAAGACCTATAAATCTTTCACTGAGGTGTGGCAGACCTTGCGCCGTCTATACTTCAGGAGAGGCAACTTTTCTAATTGTTGCTAATGATTTAGATTTTAATGAGTAGGTCAATAACGCTTAGGTGTTTATTATTAAAAATTCATCCTTGGTAAATACAGATTACCTATAGAAATAGACTTCAACAATTATTAGAAACATCTGAAAAAGATTATCGCTGACGAGGCGGGAATCGAACCCGCAACTCTCCAGATATATGCCAGAGGAATCTACCTGTTAAACCAAGCCTCAGACGCATTAATAAAAGAATAAGACATGTATATGAAAAAAAGAACATTAATTAAAAACAGAAAGTAAAACAACAACAACAAAAAGAAAACACGAATTAAAACACAAACATGAAAAAATGAAAAACCTTTATAAAATAAACCTATAAAATTACGAATCATAACACGCTTTGCACAAAAATATCACGTATTGTCGAAATCATCATTTCACACTAATATTAAAATAAAAGTAAATACCCCCTCAAGCAGCTGCTTGCCACAGAGGTCTGACAGTAACCTGTCAGTTTATACGCCACAGTAAGTTTGTCAGGATGGAGGGACCTCAGCAGAAAAGCAACACAAACGTGCATGCCTTAACGGGGCTCGAACCCAGGTCCCATTAGAGCAGTAGCCATGCGCGCTAACCGCTCGCCACGTAATGGCCATTTATTTATTTATTTATTGCAGTTGCTTAAAACAATACCAGATACGAATTTTTAAACATTGCATTTCAAATGCTAATAACCATTTCGAAACTTTAGTTTTAATGTGTGAATAAGTGCTCAGGCATAATAGATCTCTCGGTAGAGAATTAAAATCCTTGAGCATTTGATAAGATATCCGGGCTTTACCATAATTATTCTGACAAACTGGTTCGACAAAATAATTTGTTTACCTTGTTGTAAAAGGTGTGGACCCTTCGGGCAGACGATAGCCTCTGGTGCAGGCCATCCAGAGTATTCTTTAAAGTGTACAGGGTGTGATTCTTGTACGTACGGGACCACTGCTCAACGTCCCATCTGACGGACGGTCAAATTTTCCACCGATGTCCCTTTTTAACAATGGGAAGATGAGGGTTGTTATTGTAAGAGGTGTTGACCCTTCGGACAGATGATAGCCTCTGGTGCAGGCCATCCAGAGTATTCTTTAACGTGTACAGGGTGTGATTCTTGTACGTACGGGACCACTGCTCAACGTCCCATCTGATGGACGGTCAAATTTTCCATCGATGTCCCTTTTTCACAATGGGAAGATGAGGGTTGTTGTTGTAAGAGGTGTTGACCCTTCGGACAGATGATAGCCTATGGTGCAGGGCATCCAGAGTATTCTTTAACGTGTACAGGGTGTGATTCTTGTACGTACGAGACCACTGCTCAACGTCCCATCTGACGGACGGTCAAATTTTCCATCGATGTCCCTTTTTAACAATGGGAAGATAAGGGTTTCGAGAAGATAAATCTCAATGCTTGAAAAGATGGTGCTCGAATCAGGGAACTGTAGATTATGAGTCTGGTGCCTCTCACCCCCTCAAGACTATGGAAGAGAATTTTGAATTTATTTTCTACTTTGGTGCAGTAATTCTTCAGAGAAAAAGATAACTTCGTTCACAAGGATCAAGCAAAATTTCGTATTTTACGAAATATTTTAATTCCATAACATTTTGCTTTTTCCTGATTATTTAATGATGGCTTGTTTTAAGTATGAAAGAAATAGCTGCCAGTTAACCTAAAGCAATGTTACTCTGCAATTTAATTAATAGTAATATCTTTTAAGATATATCTTTCTGTAACTTTTGAAATTTACGATTTATTGCATGATAAATTAATTTTTTAATATTGGTATCATTTTATTCTATAGTATAAAACATGAGTTCGTCTGAAGAACAAATCAGTTTTCAATTTTAAAGTTTAAAACGTGTTACTTAAAGGGTACTTAGTTACAATTCCTCTCCTCAGTGTTATCCTAAAGAAAGAGAGTTTTATTGCGTCACTATGCCATGCAAATTAACTGACAGAGGTAAGGCTAAGCTAAATATAGTTGCAGCGCTGAAAGAGTATTAAAGAAGGACAGAACAACACACAGAGTACGATATTGGCAATCCTTTATCAAATTTAGGGGCCCTGAAAAGGGCCGTTTTCTTTCAAGTAGAGACCTGGAAGGACTTCTATGAAGACGGATGAGGGATGGGTTGGACATTCAAATAACTAGCGTGGCATCCTTCCCCTTCTTTTGCAGCACGAGAAACAGAAGAAACGACGAAAGGCTTTGCAGAAAAACGCTTGAATTTCCCTGGTCTTTGACGGAGTTCCTCTCTTATCACGTAGATATGTCGATTTTTGTAAAAGGCATCAGGATCGAATGGTTCTGTATTTGTCTGACTGACTTCAGGAAAGGTGAAGTGTAAGTTGCTTGTGTCGAGAGGCCCCATGCCTTCTGTCATTGATTCCTTTTCGTCGTCCGGGGATAATTTATTTAAGTCCTCTATTTCTTTTTCGATCAGGGAGCAAAATATATTAATATTGTCACTTCCGCTGCATTCCTGGATGGTGGAAAGGGAACAGCACACACCAGTCTTCTCTTCTACATCACAATCTCTCTCGCGAATTTCAAAAATTCCCGCGTCGATTACTTTAGAGCATTCCTCTCCCTCTTGGGAGGACACTTCCGTTGCCTCAATAATTTCATTTGGATCCATCACTAATATCTTCTCTCTAAAACTTGCTAATTTACGTCTTCGTCATTTCCAGGTCACCCAAAAGCAAATATTTACGCACAAAACACCTATCTAAGCAAACGCATGCACCAAAAACATTCCTTCAGAATGAAATCTTTTATTAAACCTATTCTTTCATTTCAACAGTAACAGTCTTCATTTTGTTACGTTTACTGAGATTTCGTGACATCAGACGCAACAAAAGGCACCGTTTTCGTTCCTTCCTTCCGCAATGTCTAAGGTTGTTTTTACGACCAAATTTTGAAGCAAATAAATAGTCCAGTGAGTTCTTCAAAGATATACTGAGAAGTACTTTCTTTTCACGACATCAATTCTCAAAATAGTCTGCAAATTAAAACTGGGCATTGGATTGGTTAGATTTACTTCTCAGAGTCATTTTTTTTCCAGCGCACAATGGGCTAAATGGCTAAGTCACAAGGACCCCAAGGTCTCAAAGAAGAAAGGTGGATGGATTGGCTGTTAGGGTACAGATAGGAGTAGCATAACAAACGCTAAACACGATTCATTGAACGTAGAGACATCTATTGTGTATAGTTTTATTCTGTGCTGTTGACCACATTGTAAATATTTCGTTGTCCCATTTTAAAGTCCCCGCATCATGTTCTGGATATATATTGAGCGGTGTTAGTGTACACTATTGCACCTTTCTCTCAACCAAATAAATAAAAACAAATAAATGCGGGCAACATGGCCAAACCAACGGAGTCTCTCTCTGCACCATATGCTACTCAAATAAGGTTGCCGATTCCTTTGCCTAACCTCATCGTTACTTATAACGTTGAACCACCTAATGCCTAAGATACTGCATAAGCATCGAAAATCAAAAGCATCAAGTTTCCTGTTACCTTGTTTACAAAATGTTCAAGTTTCAGTACCATAAATAACTTTAGAAAGAACCAAACTATTATCCAGTCTAATTTTAGTCTTTAGGTATATATCCCTGCTGTTGTATAATGTTTAGACTTTAATAACTCTTTAAATAGCGAAGGAAATTTAAAGATCGATGTTTAGAATGGAGATCTTTAATTTGCCTTTGTCAAAATAGCCCAAAAAACGCTTATTTTAAAAGTTATAGAGCTTCAAAGTTAGCATTGCATTGACATAACATGACTTTTTCCTGTTCAATTGAGTTTCCCTTCAGATTTTTTCTAGATCAGGGCTTATGTGAGGTGGACATAATTCAGTGATCGCTCAATGTAATGTTTCCACCTCCAAAGCAGGGGCACGGTTGCTGTTTTAAATGACAAGGTTACCTGCAAAGTTATTGTTAAAAGTTAGACAGTAAAAATTAAAAATGTGATTGAAAATAATCCTGTCTTCTTCTGTGTGCCCTAAAAAATAAAAATAAAATTACATTATAAAGTTAAAAAGCCTGCCTTCTTAAATGCGCTCTAAAATGTAAAAAAATGGAAGAAAAACATATTGCGAATGATGAAATCACTTGCGCAGATCATATTAAATTCAAAAAAAGATAGGACGCCACAAAGAGATATTTCTCGTCCATAGCAAAGTACAATTCGTGGCCTTCCTTTCAAGTTAATAGTAACTGAGCAAGAAATTTCATTATTGACAATATGTTTACTTTTATTTTTTTTCGTTTTAGACCCATATAGGAAGAAAGACTTTTTATTTTTTTTTTATATTTATGTATTTTTCCAAATATTAGAGAATTTTCATTTTATGTCAGTGGGAGTTGGAATATTTCATAATAGTAATGCGTCATAAGAATTTACCCCAGAAAGTAATTCAAACTTAAATAATTATTGTTCCAAAACATTTAATAAAACAAATAATTATTTTAGAAGCTTCAGTAATGATTAAGTAATGAACTATTACAGGAAAATATCTTGTAGACAAGAAACACTTGAAATAATTATTTGAAAAAAAAATTGGCTTTTCTGAGTTGGGGTTCGAACCCACTCTCCAAGATGCATGCCGGTCATCATAACCGAAAGACCACCAGGTCGATTATGGCGCCCGGCATGCTTCTGGGTGATGTGGATTCGAATCCCACTCAGGACAATCATTTTTTTTTTCAACTAATTATTTGAATAATGATTTTTTTCAATATTAGACAGTTGGGAATGATGTTTATAAAACAAAATAATTCACTCTTAAATATTCTACCTTCAATAACTCTTTAATTATTATGAGAATATTATTGAAAATTGAGAATTCAAATGTGTGAATTATGATTATTTAATTTATTTTCAGTCACATTTCTCCATTAAATGCATATTTTAGAAGTTTAAAGCTACGAAGTTGAAATTAGATTCCCATTAAGGTAACACTGCAATTCTTTAATATTTTGCTAGGGCAGGTTCGAGATCCTCTCCTCTCCTACATACTTTATATATGACCTGCCCAACTCGCAAAACTCTATGTCCGTCCATATTTTATGTTATCCGCTGGGGCACTGACAGTCTCCCTCACCCCTAAGCAGTAACCGACTCGGTTTTAACGAAGATAGCCATTTTATTTTTTTGTTTTTCGCTTTATAAGTGAAATATTTTTCATCTTTAAAAATGGGCTTTTGTTGTGTACTTTTGTGGAAATCTAACCATAAAAATAAAAATACAAGAACAGAAGGTGAGGTGTAAGTTTTCACGAATTTCCAAGCGATTATATAGTATGTGAGAAGTGGATAATACGATTTCTAGAAAACGTAAGCGTAACTTTATCTGTAAACTGCCAAGGAATTCATTTCTTCAATTATCTACAGATAGCATCCATTTGATTAATATTACCTATACGATCAAATGGCTTTGCAATGTTTCAGGTTTTATGTAAATCCTAAATTGTTACCTAAATGTATTTATAATTGATATCGTGTTGAATTTTTTCATTGTAGATGTGCAGGGCCGGATTTAGTGTGTATATGGGGAGTAAGTACCTTTAGAATTTGATTTTGATAGTTTCGTTATTTATTCGCATGCAAGACAAAATAAAACAAGCGTTGAGAATGTTTTCTGTGAAACAGTTGCATTAGCTCTAGTGACTGGAATTCTCAGATGTAAAGAATCACCTTATTTTGAATTTAGGAATATGAAAAAAAAAATACACATGCAATTTGAGTGAAATATGCAATATAATTCCATATTTCACTCAAACGGATAATTTCGGATTATTGTGAGGCACCGACTGTTTGAATTAAGTGAGCATATGCAATTTTGAAAAATTGATTTGTTTGGATAACTATAAAGATGATAGAAATTCATGTTTATTACATTCGTTATTATTCCCTACAGCAGGGGTTCTCAACGTGGGATACGCGGTAAAATCTTTTGGGGTACGCCGTGAGAGCTCAAAAGTCGATAAGATCTAGTAACAAAGTCGCTAAGTTCGCATTATTATACTATAACTATAGTTTTATCTATCTATATAAGTGGTTCGTCAGCTACATACACATTTCCAGGGAGTACGTGAAGCATAAAAAGTTGAGAACCACTGCCCTACAGTCTATATCAGTATTTTCAACCTTTTTCTCTTGGAGACGCATTTCTGAAATTGTCTATTTACCATGATACATGAGACTCTGAACACACACATCGGTTCAGAATCACTGGCCTATAGTAGTAGTAGAAGCCTTTATTTCCATTCATATATTTGTGATATAACAGTTTACAAGATATTTTGGAAATTCACAACACCACAAAAGTTGGGTTGGGTTGTTTTACCTCTGAGCGCATTTTTTTGCACACCATGGGCTAAATGGCCAGGTCACAAGGACTCCGAAGGCTCAGAGAAGGTTGGGGGAGGAGATCCACTGGAACAGCTGTTGGGAGACAGATGGTCGCTTCCCGTCAAGGCCATCCAGCGTGTTCTTTAACGTGCACAGGGTATGGCTCTCCCGCACACGAAGCCACGGCTTAACGTCCCATCCGACGGACGGCGGCCTTTCCAAGCCCATCGGTGTCCCCTACTGACTGTGGGCAGGACAGGGAATTTTGTGGAGATAAATCTCAACGCTGACCCAGCTGGGACTCGAACCTGGGAACTACAGATTACGAGCCTGGCGCGCTACCGACTGAGCCACCCCCGCCCCTCAACACCACAAAAGTTCAAAGACTCGCACGTGAGTTAGCAGGTTAAAAAAAACACATAAATGAACATTAAAAGCAACATGTTTAATATATTTAATTAATACAGTAATACTTTCTATCATGCTTACATCAATAACATAGAAAACCCGATTTAATGAAATAACTCTAATTCCAACGATTATTTCATTCAAAAGTTTAACATCTTAAAGAGAGATAAAGAGAGAGTAGAAAAATATTAAAAAATCAGAAATATAGGAGAAAAATTAATTTTTCTAAATTACTATTAATTTAATACTAATTAATTTCGTACTAATTAAAAATACTAATTAATTTCGGTTACACCGAAATTGTTGGTAACCGCTTTTTTTTAATAATAATCAGAAATATAGGAGAAGTCCCTCTAATTTTAAAGAACGTTTTCCATATCCTCAAAATCATAAATCTAGTTTTTTAGTTTTCGTGAAAACATATTAAAATTTATTTCAACTTTTGTGATTTCTGGTAAACTGTTGAATATTTTCAGCGCCAAACATATATAACGTTTTTGCGTAATGTTTTCCTCAGAAGTAGTATAATAAAATTAATATATGCACTTGTTCTGGATTTTGCATTACTATTTTAATGTCACTTTTTCTGTAATACGTTTTTTAGATAGGAGCATAAATTTTCCGTAATGGTAAAATTTGCAGATCTATATAATATATACATCATATATATATATAGGAGCATATAAGAGTAATAAAGAATAAAAGAAATGCATTTGCATGAAATACAAGTGTAGTTAAGTTGGAAGTTGAGGATTAAATTATCAAATTTTTTTCCATTTGAATAATTTTTTATTTCTTTCAATCAGTCCAATAGTCTTCAAATAATCGGGGTGCTACATCGAATTGTTATCAGTTATATATTTTAGAAAGTTTTCCTTCCTGTCGATTTGTTCGAAAACTCCTAAACTGTAAGAGCTAGAACCACCAAATTTTGTTTACAGTTCATCTCATTATAACTTAGCGCACTGTAATGTTTTCGATACCATAAAGTTAAGTCCTCCCCCAAAAGGTGGCCTAGAAACGTTATATAATCTCATTAAATTTCATTGTTTTTTGCTGGAATTATGTCATTACGGCGTGGCAACGTTGGCTATCCCATGATGATCACAAAATGCATTTGAGTGTTGATATCATAAGAATTTCTTGAACATCGAATTTCTCCATTCAAATATTTAGATTCAAATTACAAAATAATCAATTAAGAGAGATAAAGAACTAGAGATATAAACCATTATTGGGACTTTTAGGGGGTTCTTGCTGCGAGAATCTTTATTTTAGTTAAATTTTATCAGACAATGATGTAAAGAGGGTCTGCAAGAAGAATTAGACTTCATAGAAGGGCTGCAGAAAGAACGAGATTTCATAATGGGTCCGTAGCACCGAAATTGTTGGTAACCGCTCTTTTAGATAGCAGAAAATTAAAATCAGTTTGGGATCAGCATAAAAATAATACTGAAATGAATAATAAAAGTTATGCAAATTTAATAATTCCTTAGATATAAATCAATATGAACAAGAGAAATATGCAAACACACCGATATTCAGGACTTTTTACCATCAGTTTACTTTAATCATACTTGAAGCAATGTAAAAGTTTGTCGCTGCACCTTTCTCTTTTCCAGTAGAAAATGATCTGTCCTCTCAAAAAAGGGAAATTCATAAATCAATGTTGAGCGCGACGAGTTTCAATTCAAACAGTGGTATTTTTTAGAAGGAGGTTACCCTTTTGAGGTCTTAAATAGCGTATATCTACTACTAAGTGGCTCCGAAAATCAGAGATTGAAGCACATAAGTGTCCTCTCCATTAGAGTTAAACCCTTGGAAGTTTTTGGGTACGTTACGTGTTCTAAAATGTAAACTTCTGATTCAGAGTACCATCAATTTTATATCCCCTACTTTCTGACTGATCCCAAAAAGGGAAAAGTGAAATAAAAGGCGTTGATACGTCTAATCCAAGGAGTTTAATGGATTTAACTCTTTCAAGGTCAAGCGACAACTATTGTCTCTCCGTTAAGGCTCTTGACAGGTTAAGCAATAACTAATTTTCGCTCTGATTTTATCATATTCCTCGTGGCGTAGTGTAATGTGTCAGAGCTTTATGCTTTAAATGCTAGTACCTTTCGACATCATTCTGAAGTTTAGCTTCCTTTATTAGCCTTCTTTAGGTATCAGTCGATAACTTGAACTTCGGTTAAAGACACGAATAACGTTAAGTAAATCCGCTAATGTAGAATCCAATAAATCGGACGTTATGCACAAGCTGATGTAGGGGGCATTACATTTGTTCCATGTGGAGAAATTGATATTTTATACTGTTTTCTTGTGTGCACTTACACTTTTTTTATATTCAAAATATGTAATTGATCAAATTAGCTTTATAAATGTGGCTTCTACAGACATGGCATTAGATTAGATCATGAGAATGGTCACCGAAAGCTTGAAAACGATCACCCAGATGCACCTTCTTTTCCTTCATATATATCTAAGTGGACGTACGTTTCTTCTCTTTCCTAAAGGGTGTAGTCACGCAGTAGTCAAGTCAATCTGAACAGAGTTTTTATTATTATAAACATGAGTAATATTATTAAATTTATAAACATGAGTTAGGTTGCTTTGCCTGTGAGCAAACAACGCCTTTTGCACACAATGGACTAAAATGGTCAGGTGACAAGGATCCCAGAAGCTCAGAGATGTTTGAGTGAAGGAGACCCACTGGACAGTTGCTAGGAGACAGATGGTATTTGACCTCTGACTAGGATTATTCACAAGCTGATATAGGGTACAATACCATTATATATATACAGTATAAACACAATTGAAAGGTATGAAACTATTTTCAATATCGATATCGAATTTAAAGGAAAATTGTCTTGAGCTACTGCCTGCCGATGAAGATCTCTTCTAATCAATGGTCTAATTAAGTGGTTCTCAACCTTTTATGCTTCACGTACCCTTTGGAAATGTGTATGTAACTGGCGTACCCCTTGTATAGATAGATAAAACTATAGTTATAGTATAACATTGTTTATTTTTTTTTGCTACTAGATCTAGCAACTTTTGAGCTCCCACGGCGTACCCCGAAACATTTTACTCCGTACCCTACGTTGAGAACTCCTAGTTTAATCAATGGTTTGAACTATTCTATGTGCAGTACACAATTACCGTGTCACTTGAAGGTAACGTCTTCTTTGTTTACAAAAAGCATCCTGAAGTAGATGACAATGTAAGTTAGGAGTAGAGTAATAATAAATAAATAAATAAATACCCCCTCAAGCAGCTGCTTGCCACAGAGGTCTGACAGGAGCCTGTCAGTTTATATGCCAAAGTAGAAGATCTGAGAGGATGGCAGGACCTCAGCAGAAAAACAACACAAACGTCCATGCCTTATCCGGGGCTCGAACCCAGGTCCCGTAGATCAGTAGCCAAGCGTGCTAACCACTCTGCCACGGGACGGCCGTAGAGTAATTCACTTACTTAATTAATTTCTTGATGTTTCTTCAGTTAAAAGGTATGGAATCACTCTTAACATCGTACAGCATTAATACCTTTCAACTGAAGAAACTTCGAGAGATTTATTTAGTAATTGAATTAGCATACTCATAACATACATTGCCAACTACTTCAGGATGCAGTTTGTAAGAAGGCAGATAAGACACTGCGTTCCAGTGACAAGGAAATTTTTTTCTGTAGGTAGAAAAATTAATATCTTTCAGTAGTGGAGATCTTGATCTGATTGGCTAGTATCTAGGTAAAAGTGATTTCATATATAGCTTAAGAAACGTCGAAAATTTTTTTAATTAAATATACACACAATATTCTAGACTAGTTACGAGTATATTTATAAATTATTTGGTTTACCTGTGTTTATTTCATCCTATTCCATTTTAGATCGTAGAATTATCCCAGTACTTTAGTCCTCCTACTTAACAGTAGCAAGAAAGAATGGTACGGAAAGATGATTCGATCTTTTGTTTCAGTATCCGGTGCTCCATTGGTCATAACTGAGTTCGGGTTTCGGAAACAATCCGTGAAAGAGGCTCCTCTGCCCTTCAAGTTACGGTGAGTCTGATTGGATTCTTGTGTGCTACTGTTTCGGATGCTAGATAGGGTTCTCGCAGAAGATTATGCTATGGCGGTTGGCATACTTCCCCATCAGTTCTTCGATATTTGAGCACTATGGGAGACACACCATTCATCGATTATGAAACGCCGTAGAAAAATGAAGGACGACGGGTCACTGATACATATGATAATTAAATTAAATTTTCATTTATGTAGATAGGCAAGTCTCTGTTTTTTTGGGGGATCGTATTCTATGCAACACATCAATTCTGTCTCTCGGCAACGATTCAATTTTTAACTTTTTTTGCCAGCTTCTCCATTAGTCCCATAAGATCCTCTTCTCTTTTCCCTTTTTCTTGCTCAATTCCACAGATCTCTACATTTTTATTTCTACTATACTGCTCTAGATTTTTTCCTTTATCTACTGTTTCAGTCGTGTTGTTGTGTACTCCGATTCTACGAAGTTTTTCGCGGTGTCTTTTTATTTTACTTTTAAATCACTTTTATATCAAATGTAACATGAATAAATCCTCTTTATTCTCTCAGTTCTCGAAGAAGTGAAATTCTTCGAAGAATCTTCAATTCTGTTAGTGTTACAAAAAAAGTTTTTGCATCTTCTTAAAGCCACATTGTTTCTCTCCTGGTGTTTGCCGGAGACGAGCTCGTAACCTTCAAGAACTCGACCCGCTTGGCATCACTCTGCAAGATGGAGAACCATCCCTAAGTTTTATTCCTCCTCCGACTGCTGTTACACCCTCGCTCCCTTTCTTCTTCTCCCCCTGCTAATTTGCTGAAGTCACATTGCTTGCACTACTGTGGACTCTTTGGCATATTTCAAAACGGGTCTCTTAAATGGAAACCTGACAACCCTACTACATATTATGTCAATGGAACGCTAATTTCCAAGTCCTATAGCTTTTAAATTAAACGTTTTACGTGGAACGTGACTAAGGTAAAAAAATAAAGACCTAAATCATTTTTTAATCGAAATATCGATTTTTAAACAATATTCTATCAGTATTTGAAGCGTTATGAAAGTTTTGAACCTATAACAATAGTGGTGATAGACATTTGAAGTTAACTGGAACTAAAATAGGAAGCATTATTTCAAACCAGTTCCTTTATAATTGCATATTGCAAAAGTGTGTGCAAATAATTCCTTCAATATTTGGTTGTTTTTTTAGAAAATTTCAGAAGAGATTGCTGCGCTGAAAGGTTTAAACTTCCTTATTTGCATAAATTGCTCTAAGAATATGATTGGCAATCGAGATTTAGATAATTTGATTCAGATCTTTAAATTATCCTCCTCCACATTTTCTGAGAAAACTTATTTTAGAAGTTATAGAGATTCGAAGTTAGCGTCTCATTGACATAACATGAGGTGGCCATGTTATGACCGTGAGACTCTAACTTAAAACAGATTGACCTCAGAGATTACTCAGAGTATGCCTTTTCTTAATGGCCTAGATCTAGTGAATACCTGATTAAATACTTTGGGTTTTAGCAGAGAGCCAAGCGATCGGATCGAACAAGAAAGAACGAGAACGAACTCTAACGCAGTCCCAGTATGTATTTTTCCTTCTATTTTAGTGCTCTTTCAAAACTTTTTTTACAAAATATATATTTATATAATATATAATGAAAGAATATGAAAAATAAATATCCCTTCAAGCAGCTGCTTTCCACAGAGGTCTGACAGGAACCTGTCAGTTTATATGCCAAAGTAAGAAGGTTTGTGAGGATGGCGGGATCTCAGCAGAAAGACAACAGAAACATCCATGCCTTACCCGGGATCGAATCCAGGTCCTTTAGATCAGTAGCCAAGCGCGCTAACCACTCAGCCATGGGTCGGCTATATATATATTATATTTCATATAATATATATGTTAATATTTATCATTAATATTTTGACTAATTTCCAGATTAATTCTGAAAGAGGGAACCATGCGCCTCCAAATTGCCGTCACCTAGATCCAACACTTTTGGTATTACTGTTTCAAAGAGAAAAACTACAAGTGTGGAGAGCAGACCGCCCTCCCCCCCCCCCCCCACATCATTCCAGAAAAGTCTCTTATTGCATTGCATTTCGTGATTTAGCCTCCATGACTACGAGCTATATCAACATGGCTATCATCATTTTCACACGAAATCAAATGTACCATTAAAAACAACAGAAAATAATGCACATAATTAAAGGAGAGCAAAAACTATCACACCCCCATCGAACTTCCCATTGATACACATTAAAATCTTGCGCACTGGAAAGATACGATCATCCTAAAATTTTTTCTAAATAACTTTGATTCTGTTTCAAACAGATTTCCGTTTCAAAAAAATTTTTGATTTGGAACACAGTTCCGTTTCGAACTAATTCCCGTCAAACAAATTTCCGCCGAACAAAATTCCGGACACCGGAAGAAAATAGTGAGGGTTCCAGGTATACCTGCGTATTCCCAGAACAAAAAGACTTAGTATTATATATGTATATAACTATGAGTTATATCCTAGTAGCAAAAGGAGGGGGGGAATCTTCCATCATTCAGAAAATTTGTTTTTGAGCTATCATTATGACGACGACAACGACGACGCAACGACACACTTCATTATCAAGCAGCCATGGGCTATGGAGGTCCAACCAGACCTGTTTGACATTGTCTGCCAACTGCATTCTAGGTCTTCCCCTCTTTTTTGAGGTCTTTAGGCGCACTGTTCATAATCCTATACTAATCTATATGTGGGTAATATGGCCAAACAAACAGAGTCTTTCACTGTACGATATGCTGCTCAAAGGAGGTTGCTGACTCCTTTGCCTAACCTCATCATTACTTACAAAGTTGAACTTCTTAATGCACAAGATACTGCATTAGCATCTAGAATTAAAAGCATTAAGTTTTCTGTTATTTTGCTTACAAAGACTCCACGTTTCACTACTGTAACTAATTCTAAAAAGAACCAAACTATTATACAGTCTAATTTTAGTCTTTAGGTGTATACGCCTATTTCACCACACTCTCTGTAGATTCTTAATAGTTCCAGCATCATTCCTATTCGTCCGTTAATCTCATGCCGCACATCACCAATATCTTTTACACAGCGCCATCACCAATATCTGTTACACAGCTGGCCATTTGCTATTAGTGAATGGCCAAGTTCCATTAGGAATAAAAGGTCATGTAGGGGAGCTGAAATTGGATCTGAGCATTACTTTGTTAAACGACTCTTGCAACTTTAACTTAAGAAATATTGTGCTAAGGTTAAAAAAATTACTTTTAACATTAAAGCTCTGAAAGAACCAGTCATAGCTAAAGCTTACCATGATAGATTACTTTGTCATTATGATAGGCATGATATGCTTATTGCTGAAATTGAGGAAGAATGGGACCGTTTTAAATAGGCCTTTTTTTGAAACAACAATACTCTTTTGGGTAAATAGGAGCAGATGATGCAAAATTATTTGAATGATATGGCACTAGAGCTTATTTTGGAATGAAAAAACGGCAGAAATATCCTTAATCACTAACCTACTAGTAATAACAGAAACGTTACAAAGATCTTAATAAACGTGTAAAGGGTCAGTTTAACAGCTGATAAAAATCTTTGGTTTGATGGAATGACTGACAAAGCTGAGGAAACAGCGAGACAGAGTAACAGTAGAGAGCTGTACCAGATAGTTAATGTTTTTGTGAGAAAATGGACAGGTATACAGGGATTTAAGGATAAATAAAGTAAGGTTATTGAAGGTGAGGATTCTGTCATGGCTATAGGCAGGCTGAGAATTTCACACATGTTCTAAACAATGTGGTTAGTTCTACTCCCATTGTATGTAATGATGATGATTTACCATTACTGGCTTTAATGTTGGCCCATTAACACAGTCCGAAGTTTTGGCTATTTTTAAACTTAAACTATATAAATCCCCAGGGGTAGATAAAATTACTACTGAAATGCTTTGAGCAAGGAATATTTCAGTTACCACATGGATGACAGAATTTTGAATATCTTTATTCTATTTCAGATATATAAGACAGAGGAGAATTCTAGAGGTTACTCCTAGCTTTTACAGGTCTTCTCATACAAGGACCTGCCCTATTAAGACCGAAGTCACTGTTGACTACTGCCTTAGTTAGAGCTACCATAACACACAAAATTTGCCTTGATGGAGCAATCGCTAGTTCTCTAATCATGACGCCAATTTAGGCCTAGTGGTTACACCCATGTTAAAGGTATTGTTCCAAAGGATTTTACAAGAACTATTATTATCCCCATTTTAAAATAGGGGATCGCAGTTCTTACTATAATTATAGGGGTACAACCTACTTTCTGTTCCAGGTATAGTTCTTCGAATGATTGTACTTAATAGATTAAGAATCTGGCAGATGGATAATTGCATGATGAGAAGTGTGGATTCAGAAGTGGTAGGGAATGTGTAGATCAGATATTTTCACTCAGACAGATTCTTGAGAAATGTTTAGAGTTTCAGAAATCTTTGGTTACTCGCTTTATTGATTTCAAAAAGGCGTTTGACTCTGTTGATCGTCATAATTTTATAGTTTTTTGTGAGATCGTGTGGCATACCAGTAAGTTAGTTAACATAAGGAAAGCTCTCTATAATAGAATCACGATATGCGTTAGAGTTAGTAAAGCTTACAGCAATTGGTTTAGCATTGCCTCTGGTGTTCGACAAGGCCTCTGGTGTCCTTTCCTCTTTAGTTTGGTTATTGCGAAATTAATTGCAAGGAAAAGATTTTGAGCTTAAATGGTCTAGAGATCTGAAAATTTCTGATTTCGATTATATTGTTTCATTAGAGAAGTTGATGAGACTAGTAAGAGTAGGTTGATGAAACACAGAGAGAAAACTAGTCATGAAAATAGGTCTGGCAAGCTGTAGTTCAGTTAATCTGAATGGTGTCACTCTTGAGCAAATATCTCAGTTTAATTATCTTGGGAGCTGTGTAACAGATATTGGTGATGTGCGGCATGAGATTAACGGACGAATAGGAATGATGCTGGAACTATTAAGAATCTACAGAGAGTGTGGTGAAATAGGCGTATACACCTAAAGACTAAAATTAGACTGTATAATAGTTTGGTTCTTTTTAGAATTAGTTACAGTAGTGAAACGTGGAGTCTTTGTAAGCAAAATAACAGAAAACTTAATGCTTTTAATTCTAGATGCTAATGCAGTATCTGGTGCATTAAGAAGTTCAACTTTGTAAGTAATGATGAGGTTAGGCAAAGGAGTCAGCAACCTCCTTTGAGCAGCATATCGTACAGTGAAAGACTCTGTTTGTTTGGCCATATTACCCACATATAGATTAGTATAGGATTATGAACAGTGCGCCTAAAGACCTCAAAAAAGAGGGGAAGACCTAGAATGTAGTTGGCAGACAATGTCAAACAGGTCTGGTTGGACCTCCATAGCCCATGGCTGCTTGATAATGAAGTGTGTCGTTGCGTCGTCGTTGTCGTCGTCATAATGATAGCTCAAAAACAAATTTTCTGAATGATGGAAGATTCCCCCCCTCCTTTTGCTACTAGGATATAACTCATAGTTATATCCTAGTAGTAGTTCTCTAATTACAAATGAATTTTTTATGTTAATATTCCTCTGCCAGTGAAACTTAACCTTTCGCGTTCAGATATCGTCTAAGCCTAATTGTCCCGATTTATATTTGCTAAAGTTATTTATAACTTCTTTACCACGTTTTACTCTTCTGATAATTATCTCAATAACTAGAGACTATGCTTTTCTATTATCTAAGACTAACTAGAGATTATACTATTACTACTATCGATATAACAGAAAACATGCAAAAGAATTTTTTTGTGAACAGAGTAACTTACTAACACGACAGTTTGCTTATACCGATGTTTTCTAGTAACGTATTCCACAATCCCTCAAGGCAGTACTCAGTATAATATGAAAAATATATCTTGTGAAACATTTCACTCACATCAAGATCAATTATCTTTCGACAAATTTATTTATTGTTTCGATTAACTTCGGTGTTTAAAACACAAATTAACGCATTGCACTACATTCAGATAGAACTAATTCAGTGATTCCCAACCTTTTGGAAGACACCACAGAATAGAAGAGATAAAAAGGTTGTCACAGAAAATTCCATTAAATTTATTTATTTGACCGCCCCTCTTGACTGCCTCAACGCCCCCCATTTGCCTCTGGATCCGCTACAGCCCCCATGGAAGGCTCCAGCGCCCCCACTGGGGGGCGGTATCGCCCCCGTTATGAATCTATGATCTAATTAGATGCGTTGAAAAGTTTTGAACGTGTAAAAGACGCATATGGAAGTTTGAACTGGAAAGTAATGTAAATAAGAATTTAAATATTTGAAAACGTTGGCTTGGGTGTTTTACCTTTCAGCGGCGATTTTTTGCACACAATGGGCTAAATGGCCAGGTCACAAAGACTACGAGAGCTCACAGAAGGTTGTGGAGAGGGAGCCCACTGGACAGCTGTTAAGAATCAGCTGGAATCCTCCCATCAACGCCATCCAGCGTGTTCATTAGCGTGCACAGGGTATGGTTCTCCTGCCCATTAGGGCTTAATGTCCCATCCGACGGACGGCGGCCTTTCCAAGCTCATCAGTGTCCCCTACTGACCGAGGGAAGGGCGTTGAATTTCGGGGAGATAAACCTCAACGCTGGCCCAACTGAGACTCTAACCTGGAATCAATGTATTTAGATTACAAGCCTGACACGCTACTAACTTAGCCACCCCCTCCTCCCGCCCCAAAATATTCGAAAAACAAATAGAGACAGTTGTCTGAGTCTAATTTATCAACAACTAGTCACTACAACCCTAATTTTTTTATTTTACTCTTTGTTTTTAACATAAAAGACGGAAAACGCATTTAGGGGAATTGTTCTGATAGTTATCTTTTCGTTTACGCAATCAGTCTTCAACTACGTGATATAGTTCTTGTAAATGAAATGTGTGATGCATAAGCTTTAGGAAACGATGAAAATCGAAATTTTTTCCAAATATTTAGTTTATCTACAAAATTTTGCTCTTAATGTAACAAATTTATAACGTAGATTTCTGTATCATTTGGCTTTTTTCAGTATTCATGAATTTACAATAGTTACTATTCAGCGAACATAGAAACACTTTTTTTGAATTTGTAGATATAATGAATCTCTTTTGTTGCGATCTTATGCAACCACGACAATTCCCGGTTCCGCTTGTACAGCACTACCTGGTTATGAAGAGCCATGACCATCTAGAGCCGGGGGCAACGAATACGCCCTATAGGCGCACCTCAACCCCAGCCTCACATGGCAGCAGTCCTATAGAAGGAAAGCTGACCACCGGAAGAAACCTTACTTTAATCTATTCCCCGGTTTGCAAATGTGCAAGGATATATAGATCCAAGCTCGATCGGCACCCGGGGTAGAGACTCTTAGTAAGACCCAGACTTTTTGGACAGCTCGTGCCTACAAGGCGGGCTGAGACCTTTCGGCAGAGCCGTCGAACGGACCACACAGGTCTCCTGAGAGGTGAGGTCTCCGACGCCGTCCCCATCCGACCAGCAATCAAGCCGGCCAGCAGCATCTTCAACCTCGGTTGGCTTTAGCCATGTCCAACCGAGGGACCAATCCGGTCGGCACAGCCTTCAGCCGGGTTGCTGGGCCCTAGGCCCCCCCACCACGACAAGGTGGTCCCCTATCGGGTGGAAACTAGAGTTAACCACTTTTCCTATTAAAACAAGGTTTGCTTATTCCGATGCTTTCCAGTAACCTATCGCTCAGTGCAAGCCATATCATATTGTCTTGAAAATCAGTTCTTTACCTATAGCAGAATTCAGGTCGAATTTAAAACTAGTTTAAAGTACGATGTAAATTCTAAATAAAAATCCGGAAATAAAAGATCGAAATATCGAAGTGGTAGGAACGTTTAAAGTAGTTCAAATAAAATATTCTGCCACGTTTCAAAAGTGATTGTTTAGAGTGAAATTACAAAATTAAAAATCCGCACCTAGCTCTCGGTGAGAAAGAAAACACCGATAAGCGCAGAAACACCGCCGTCCGTCGGATGAGGCGTTAAGTCGTGACTCCTGGTTCATGAGAATTCTATTATGAGTACGTTAAAGGGCACGCTAGATGATTTGAATGAGATTTCCATCGCCCCTTAACATCTCCCCAATGGATCCTCTTCTTCTCAACTCTGAGGGAGGTCCTTGTGACCTGGTCATTTACCCTATTGTGTGCACAAAAATTCAGAGGTAAAACTGCCGAATTATGGCATAACAATCAGACATCTCAAATCTAAGGCAGAGGGCATGCCCCCAACCTCTTTGAGAATACTTGTAAGAGTAATAAGGGGAGAAATTATTAAACTTGTGCAGATTTCCAGCATTTTTCATGAAATGTTTTAGCATCATCAATGGTACCTAGGTAGTCACTGGAAAAAGAGTTATGCACCAATCCCCTGTAATGATGCATAGAACCGATCAGGCCTAGCACCTAATATCCGACATCGCTGTCTTGTGGTGCAGGCTGTTAATTGCTTTCAAAAGATACTCTCTTGTAGAAAGGAACGGAAGAGGAGGGTGTCAGATCAGTGTGGCCTACTGATCTGAACAACTATGGCTACTTTTCTTTTTTTTTCTACCCTGCTGAGGAGTGGTCAACCAAACAGGGTCCTGGTGCTGAACATATACACCAACCGGAATGTAATAATGACTCTAAGGTTGATTATGAATCCTGAATTAACTGCACTGGTGAGCTTCTGTGGAGGGAGAATCTTCCACTGTGTTTTCTATTTGTTTGTGAGTTAACACCCCCAGTACATGTTTTCTATTTGTTTGTGAGTTAAACCCACAGGACATGTTTTATCAGTTGATGGAAAATCCTGAGCAGAGGACATCGCAGGAACCTGAACTCTTGCTTCTACGGGCATCGTCAAATCCTACATTGGAGGAAGTCTTCCAAGTGTAGATGGCTTCAGCCTTTAGTGTTGGGGGAACGGGTCTTGCCCCATGCCTGCGATTAGGGGGCTGTTTGATATTGTCAGCATTCCCTCTCTTAATAAACATAGTTTCTTTAAACATCCCACTGACCATTTTCTCTCCATAGGTAGTTGCAATGCGAGGACTCTACACAGAGATTATTCTCTTGCTGTCCTCACACAAGAATTCCATCATTATAATTTAGATATTCTCGGCTTGCAAGAGACCAGATGCAGAGATAAAGGTCAGATTCTTAAAAATAATCTTAAATTTCTCTTTTCAGGGAGAGAAGATGGAACGCATCTCCAAGGCGGAGTTTTGCTTCTCAGCATAACGTTAGTGATACTCTTCTTGCATATGAGTGCATTAATGAAGGGTTTCTTACAGCTAAATTTCAGAAAAACATGACTTGAATGTTATCTATTGTTATGCCCCCACTGAGAATGCTGATGAGGTTAAGTTTTACGGACAACTTCAGGATATTTTGAATTCTGTCGTGAAAGAAGATATTACCCTTGTTCTAAGCAACGCCAACGCCAAAGTTGGTACTTACTCTGACCTTTGGTCAGGGGTAATAGGTTCCTTTGCTATTGGTAACTGCAATGGCAATGAGAAACATCACTTACAGATAAGTAAACATAATTGTTTGAGAATAACTAAAATTACACTAAACAACAAACTGAAACTTATTTTTATAACATTGGTCAAATAGGATGTTTTTAACTAATTTTGGGTGCTGAATTCAAATAAGGCTGTGAAAAATCTGCAGCAATTTTTTTAAGCACATTTTTTTAAATTACAGATTGATGAATTTCAAATTTCGATGAATACACATATCTGAGAAATGAAAATAAATGTGACTATTTTATTAAATTGCAACTTAAAACTCATTAATTAATTTCATGACTACATTGAAAAATATTAGAAACATCATAGCTATAGACCACTTAATATAAAGTAACAAATGAAATAATATTGAAACGCAAAATAAGAAAACATGGGTAAGGATCTTTTACATTTACAAGTTCATTTTTGTCTTTTATGTGCTTAGGTATCTTCCTTCTGCAAGAACCAGCAGTAGTAACCCCATCAT
The DNA here is from genome assembly GCA_038380435.1 of Ryuthela nishihirai. Taxonomy (NCBI): domain Eukaryota; kingdom Metazoa; phylum Arthropoda; class Arachnida; order Araneae; family Heptathelidae; genus Ryuthela; species Ryuthela nishihirai. The sequence continues at coordinate 13,303,776 of JAWZYU010000001.1, read as the reverse complement.
TGCTGGGTCCCACCTGCCTTGGTATCTCTCCTCCATGGTTCAGATATCCTGCTGAAATCTTTTCTCTTAGTCATCACTGACAGTTTCTAAGTTCTTGGGAAAGAAGTCGAGATCCGAGTGCAAGAAATGGATCTTCAAAGACATTCAGCAGCCTAGATTTTCATAGTTGTTGAGGAGATCTTGAATGAGCTAGTTTTACTCTTTGTGATTCCCCAGCAAACCCTGGACCACAGACGTGAAAGATTTCCATGCAGCGCGCTCCTTCATATTCAGACTTTCTTCAAAGACAGTATCATTCGGCAGATTTCTGATCTGGGGACCAACAAAGATCCTTTCTTTGAGTTTGGCATCATTTAGTCTTGGAAATTTTTCCTTTAAGTACAAAAACCCTTTATCAGTTTTGTCCATAGCCTTAACAAATTTTTCATAAGCCCCAGTTTGATGTATAGTGGTGGGAGCAGAACATTAGAGGGTCAACTAGAAATTTATACATCACATTACTCTTTCCAGGAACAAAAACATCTCTTTTGGGCCAGTCTTTTGTTTTGTAGTGTTCCATTCTGGCCCTAATGTCCCATAAACTCAGAAAACAACAAAATTTTGTGAAGCCTCCTTGAAGCACGAGAAAGAGAGAGATGACTTTTAGGTCACCACACATTGTCCACTTAAACTGGTCATATTTTATAGGAGTAGTATTTTTTCCATGCTTTCATAAGTTTCCTTCATTCCCACAGCGTGTATCACTGGAGTGGAAAGTTTTTGGTTTCCTTTATGCAAAAGGACCTCTTTTAAGCTAAATTTTGACGAATCTATAAATAGACACCATTCCTTAGAGTCGAGAATTGTTTCAATTTCTTCCATCAGCTTGAAATACATGTGCAGAAGCACAAATCTTCTTGCATCTCGAATAAGTAGATAACGCCAAATTTCTATTTCTGAACAGAGAAACTCTGGTATTCTTAGCCAGAAGTTATATAACACTGGTGTACAAGGTTTTTATGACATGAACAATTGTAACTGCCTTTAACTATTTTTCAGGTTCTAATGTCAGATCTGGCCTTTAAAAATGCCTAACACGTCACGTTTTTATGTTATTGGTCAATTTGACTCCTATTAAGATATTCCTATACCAACACCTGCAGGCAACTGGGAGGATACTAGATGTTTTACTTTTTGTGGCTGATATCACTGTTTGCGAAGTGGGAGAAAATATGTAACAGTAACCTAACAGACCGCCATTCTTATTGTTTTCATTGTAGGAGGAACACGTGATGTACGTTGAAGAGTAAATTGTAACTTTTAAATGGCACAAAGGCAGTGTCGAGGATATGTTAATATGCCAGATAATGTTTTATGTGTGTGAAAATTATATTTTAATATCCCAGCCTCGTTCTTTGACATAGATTGTGAAGAAAGCCTATAACTTGTATTCTGGATGTCATGTTGGAGATCAGGACAAAACATGGGCTCCACATGTGTGCTGCATTTCGTGCTTTGTTGGCTTGAGCAAATGGTTGAAAGGTACGATAAAATCCATGCCATTTGCAGTTCCAGTGGTTCGGCGTGAGCGAACTAGTCACTTGCATGATTGCTATTTTTGTTTAACTAACTATCGGGCTTTTCAAAAAAGAATAAAAGCAAAATACAATATCCAAATATGCCTTCAATCATATGACCATTTCCTAATGGAGAAGATCTTTTTATGTCAACACCTCCAACCAACTGAGAGGAGATGGATTCACATTCTTCAGATGAAGACTTTGAGGCACATACAGATCCTAATCCTACATACACACCTAAAAAGTTAGACGAGCCTCACCTGATTTAGCAAAATGAACTAAATGATCTTGTTCGAGACCTAGAACTTTCCAAACAACAAGCTGAGGTTTTTTTCAAGGCTTCAAGAGTGGAATCTTCTGGCTAAGAATACCAGAGTTTCTCTGTTCAGAAATAGAAATTTGGCGTTATCTACTTATTCGAGATGCAAGAAGATTTGTGCTTCTGCACATGTATTTCAAGCTGATGGAAGAAATTGAAACAATTCTCGACTCTAAGGAATGGTGTCTATTTATAGATTCGTCAAAATTTAGCTTAAAAGAGGTCCTTTTGCATAAAGGAAACCAAAAACTTTCCACTCCAGTGATACACGCTGTGGGAATGAAGGAAACTTATGAAAGCATGGAAAAAATACTACTCCTATAAAATATGACCAGTTTAAGTGGACAATGTGTGGTGACCTAAAAGTCATCTCTCTCTTTCTCGTGCTTCAAGGAGGCTTCACAAAATTTTGTTGTTTTCTGAGTTTATGGGACATTAGGGCCAGAATGGAACACTACAAAACAAAAGACTGGCCCAAAAGAGATGTTTTTGTTCCTGGAAAGAGTAATGTGATGTATAAATTTCTAGTTGACCCTCTAATGTTCTGCTCCCACCACTATACATCAAACTGGGGCTTATGAAAAATTTGTTAAGGCTATGGACAAAACTGATAAAGGGTTTTTGTACTTAAAGGAAAAATTTCCAAGACTAAATGATGCCAAACTCAAAGAAAGGATCTTTGTTGGTCCCCAGATCAGAAATCTGCCGAATGATACTGTCTTTGAAGAAAGTCTGAATATGAAGGAGCGCGCTGCATGGAAATCTTTCACGTCTGTGGTCCAGGGTTTGCTGGGGAATCACAAAGAGTAAAACTAGCTCATTCAAGATCTCCTCAACAACTATGAAAATCTAGGCTGCTGAATGTCTTTGAAGATCCATTTCTTGCACTCGGATCTCGACTTCTTTCCCAAGAACTTAGAAACTGTCAGTGATGACTAAGAGAAAAGATTTCAGCAGGATATCTGAACCATGGAGGAGAGATACCAAGGCAGGTGGGACCCAGCAATGATGGGGTTACCACTGCTGGTTCTTGCAGAAGGAAAATACCTAAGCACATAAAAGACAAAAATGAACTTGTAAATGTAAAAGATCCTTACCCATGTTTTCTTATTTTGCGTTTCAATATTATTTCATTTGTTACTTTATATTAAGTGGTCTATAGCTATGATGTTTCTAATATTTTTCAATGTAGTCATGAAATTAATTAATGAGTTTTAAGTTGCAATTTAATAAAATAGTCACATTTATTTTCATTTCTCAGATATGTGTATTCATCGAAATTTGAAATTCATCAATCTGTAATTTAAAAAAATGTGCTTAAAAAAATTGCTGCAGATTTTTCACAGCCTTATTTGAATTCAGCACCCAAAATTAGTTAAAAACATCCTATTTGACCAATGTTATAAAAATAAGTTTCAGTTTGTTGTTTAGTGTAATTTTAGTTATTCTCAAACAATTATGTTTACTTATCTGTAAGTGATGTTTCTCATTGCCATTGCAGTTACCAATAGCAAAGGAACCTATTACCCCTGACCAAAGGTCAGAGTAAGTACCAACTTTGGCGTTGGCGTTGCTTAGAACAAGGGTAATATCTTCTTTCACGACAGAATTCAAAATATCCTGAAGTTGTCCGTAAAACTTAACCTCATCAGCATTCTCAGTGGGGGCATAACAATAGATAACATTCAAGTCATGTTTTTCTGAAATTTAGCTGTAAGAAACCCTTCATTAATGCACTCATATGCAAGAAGAGTATCACTAACGTTATGCTGAGAAGCAAAACTCCGCCTTGGAGATGCGTTCCATCTTCTCTCCCTGAAAAGAGAAATTTAAGATTATTTTTAAGAATCTGACCTTTATCTCTGCATCTGGTCTCTTGCAAGCCGAGAATATCTAAATTATAATGATGGAATTCTTGTGTGAGGACAGCAAGAGAATAATCTCTGTGTAGAGTCCTCGCATTGCAACTACCTATGGAGAGAAAATGGTCAGTGGGATGTTTAAAGAAACTATGTTTATTAAGAGAGGGAATGCTGACAATATCAAACAGCCCCCTAATCGCAGGCATGGGGCAAGACCCGTTCCCCCAACACTAAAGGCTGAAGCCATCTACACTTGGAAGACTTCCTCCAATGTAGGATTTGACGATGCCCGTAGAAGCAAGAGTTCAGGTTCCTGCGATGTCCTCTGCTCAGGATTTTCCATCAACTGATAAAACATGTCCTGTGGGTTTAACTCACAAACAAATAGAAAACATGTACTGGGGGTGTTAACTCACAAACAAATAGAAAACACAGTGGAAGATTCTCCCTCCACAGAAGCTCACCAGTGCAGTTAATTCAGGATTCATAATCAACCTTAGAGTCATTATTACATTCCGGTTGGTGTATATGTTCAGCACCAGGACCCTGTTTGGTTGACCACTCCTCAGCAGGGTAGAAAAAAAAAGAAAAGTAGCCATAGTTGTTCAGATCAGTAGGCCACACTGATCTGACACCCTCCTCTTCCGTTCCTTTCTACAAGAGAGTATCTTTTGAAAGCAATTAACAGCCTGCACCACAAGACAGCGATGTCGGATATTAGGTGCTAGGCCTGATCGGTTCTATGCATCATTACAGGGGATTGGTGCATAACTCTTTTTCCAGTGACTACCTAGGTACCATTGATGATGCTAAAACATTTCATGAAAAATGCTGGAAATCTGCACAAGTTTAATAATTTCTCCCCTTATTACTCTTACAAGTATTCTCAAAGAGGTTGGGGGCATGCCCTCTGCCTTAGATTTGAGATGTCTGATTGTTATGCCATAATTCGGCAGTTTTACCTCTGAATTTTTGTGCACACAATAGGGTAAATGACCAGGTCACAAGGACCTCCCTCAGAGTTGAGAAGAAGAGGATCCATTGGGGAGATGTTAAGGGGCGATGGAAATCTCATTCAAATCATCTAGCGTGCCCTTTAACGTACTCATAATAGAATTCTCATGAACCAGGAGTCACGACTTAACGCCTCATCCGACGGACGGCGGTGTTTCTGCGCTTATCGGTGTTTTCTTTCTCACCGAGAGCTAGGTGCGGATTTTTAATTTTGTAATTTCACTCTAAACAATCACTTTTGAAACGTGGCAGAATATTTTATTTGAACTACTTTAAACGTTCCTACCACTTCGATATTTCGATCTTTTATTTCCGGATTTTTATTTAGAATTTACATCGTACTTTAAACTAGTTTTAAATTCGACCTGAATTCTGCTATAGGTAAAGAACTGATTTTCAAGACAATATGATATGGCTTGCACTGAGCGATAGGTTACTGGAAAGCATCGGAATAAGCAAACCTTGTTTTAATAGGAAAAGTGGTTAACTCTAGTTTCCACCCGATAGGGGACCACCTTGTCGTGGTGGGGGGGCCTAGGGCCCAGCAACCCGGCTGAAGGCTGTGCCGACCGGATTGGTCCCTCGGTTGGACATGGCTAAAGCCAACCGAGGTTGAAGATGCTGCTGGCCGGCTTGATTGCTGGTCGGATGGGGACGGCGTCGGAGACCTCACCTCTCAGGAGACCTGTGTGGTCCGTTCGACGGCTCTGCCGAAAGGTCTCAGCCCGCCTTGTAGGCACGAGCTGTCCAAAAAGTCTGGGTCTTACTAAGAGTCTCTACCCCGGGTGCCGATCGAGCTTGGATCTATATATCCTTGCACATTTGCAAACCGGGGAATAGATTAAAGTAAGGTTTCTTCCGGTGGTCAGCTTTCCTTCTATAGGACTGCTGCCATGTGAGGCTGGGGTTGAGGTGCGCCTATAGGGCGTATTCGTTGCCCCCGGCTCTAGATGGTCATGGCTCTTCATAACCAGGTAGTGCTGTACAAGCGGAACCGGGAATTGTCGTGGTTGCATAAGATCGCAACAAAAGAGATTCATTATATCTACAAATTCAAAAAAAGTGTTTCTATGTTCGCTGAATAGTAACTATTGTAAATTCATGAATACTGAAAAAAGCCAAATGATACAGAAATCTACGTTATAAATTTGTTACATTAAGAGCAAAATTTTGTAGATAAACTAAATATTTGGAAAAAATTTCGATTTTCATCGTTTCCTAAAGCTTATGCATCACACATTTCATTTACAAGAACTATATCACGTAGTTGAAGACTGATTGCGTAAACGAAAAGATAACTATCAGAACAATTCCCCTAAATGCGTTTTCCGTCTTTTATGTTAAAAACAAAGAGTAAAATAAAAAAATTAGGGTTGTAGTGACTAGTTGTTGATAAATTAGACTCAGACAACTGTCTCTATTTGTTTTTCGAATATTTTGGGGCGGGAGGAGGGGGTGGCTCAGTTAGTAGCGTGTCAGGCTTGTAATCTAAATACATTGATTCCAGGTTAGAGTCTCAGCTGGGCCAGCGTTGAGGTTTATCTCCCCGAAATTCAACGCCCTTCCCTCGGTCAGTAGGGGACACTGATGAGCTTGGAAAGGCCGCCGTCCGTCGGATGGGACATTAAGCCCCAATGGGCAGGAGAACCATACCCTGTGCACGCTAATGAACACGCTGGATGGCGTTGATGGGAGGATTCCAGCTGATTCTTAACAGCTGTCCAGTGGGCTCCCTCTCCACAACCTTCTGTGAGCTCTCGTAGTCTTTGTGACCTGGCCATTTAGCCCATTGTGTGCAAAAAATCGCCGCTTAAAGGTAAAACACCCAAGCCAACGTTTTCAAATATTTAAATTCTTATTTACATTACTTTCCAGTTCAAACTTCCATATGCATCTTTTACACGTTCAAAACTTTTCAACGCATCTAATTAGATCATAGATTCATAACGGGGGCGATACCGCCCCCCAGTGGGGGCGCTGGAGCCTTCCATGGGGGCGGTAGCGGATCCAGAGGCAAATGGGGGGCGTTGAGGCAGTCAAGAGGGGCGGTCAAATAAATAAATTTAATGGAATTTTCTGTGACAACCTTTTTATCTCTTCTATTCTGTGGTGTCTTCCAAAAGGTTGGGAATCACTGAATTAGATCTATCTGAATGTAGTGCAATGCGTTAATTTGTGTTTTAAACACCGAAGTTAATCGAAACAATAAATAAATTTGTCGAAAGATAATTGATCTTGATGTGAGTGAAATGTTTCACAAGATATATTTTTCATATTATACTGAGTACTGCCTTGAGGGATTGTGGAATACGTTACTAGAAAACATCGGTATAAGCAAACTGTCGTGTTAGTAAGTTACTCTGTTCACAAAAAAATTCTTTTGCATGTTTTCTGTTATATCGATAGTAGTAATAGTATAATCTCTAGTTAGTCTTAGATAATAGAAAAGCATAGTCTCTAGTTATTGAGGTAATTATCAGAAGAGTAAAACGTGGTAAAGAAGTTATAAATAACTTTAGCAAATATAAATCGGGACAATTAGGCTTAGACGATATCTGAACGCGAAAGGTTAAGTTTCACTGGCAGAGGAATATTAACATAAAAAATTCATTTGTAATTAGAGATGAGTATTTCCTCTTCTCGTAAAGTCATTATCAACTGAAGCAGCACTTATACCGAAATAAAAATCACTCTAATGAAACCACTGAGATCTAATCTATCACAAGAATAATTAATAAGTGAAAGTAAGAATTAAACACAGAAATCAAAGTCTCTTTGCCTCATTTTTGAATCTTTTAACCCACAAACACCATCTCCAAAAATAGGATTCTCGACTTTCAGCCCAATGACCAAGCAACTGCAAATTGAATGAATTCCTTATATAGATGGGTTTGGGGATGGCATTTCAGCAGTATTCACAGAACAACCTATAAGATCTAAATAGACCTAAACAATTTCTGAGCAACTTTTTTTTTACTGAAGAGCAACTAGTAGGTGGAAAAAAATAAATGTTTGGTAATTATATTACCAAATGACTTGGATTTAGTATCATTTGATATCTATTTAGTATCTTTGATCACATCATTATCATACTAAATCCAAGTCATTTGGTAATTATATTACCAAATGATACTAAATCCAAGTCATTTGGTAATTATATTACCAAATGATACTAAATCCAAGTCATTTGGTAATTATATTACCAAATGATACTAAATCCAAGTCATTTGGTAATTATGTTACCAAATGATACTAATTCCAAGTCAAAGAATAAGAAGAATGTATTTGCAATATTTAAAAACTTACAGCCAAAATAAAACAAATTTTGTTAAAAAAAAGACCCGAACATGCCAGTGGGATTAAATCATGAAAATTTTATTTATAAAGCAAATTCCCTAATTTTGAGTCTCTTGAATCATAGTGCAGCACAAAGCAATACTCCAAGTGAACAGCAAACTTGGACTAAAAGCATACTTTGCAGTATAAGATCATTTTTTCAATGTCTCTTAGCAATTCTATTTCCCGATGCCAATGTTTCGTGAAATCCGGATAAAAACCAATACTTTTGTTTACTGTTCTGTTAAAAGATATTTCCCAAGTGAAACGAATTTTTTAGAACATTATTTTGTTTCATTTCTGTGGATTTTTTATTTTGAATTTATGTTTTGCATTGTGCAATTGCAGCTACGCTTGGTCTCTAGTTAATTAAATAAATATATAGATGACAAGTTTCATTAATTGGTCCAATGGTTAGAGAAACTAACTGCTGAGATAAAGAGCATGTGTAAGTGTTTATCTATTTATGAGAAATCAACAAAAGCTTCCAGATTCTCTCCGTCTTTCGTGTTTTAATAAAATAATTCAAATTAAACAAACTTAAAAAGGCCTGACTTCATGTTTTTCACTGCCCTAATTGCAGTAATATAGACTCGTTTTTAGCATAATTTTAGCATTCGATGTCAATTTTCAATTCAAGTAATTAATTTTTCGATTAAAATGCTTCCGTACATTCATTAAAAAAATCGGCGTTGATAATCTGTGAAATTTCAACTCCAGAGCTCTTTGCATTGAATCAATTCTACAACTTAACAATCCCCTTAGCATGTGATCACGTGCCAGCGCACGAGAAAAGGAATCACAGCTATCCTTGGCAACCATGGCATCCTTAGCAACATCTATTAGCTTATTTCCACAACAGCAAAATCAGACAAGGCGAAAAGTGAAGATTTCTTTGCCAGTGACATTAGGATTTAAAATCATGGTGCGAAGAGTAAGTAATAGCATATTAAATACAGTTGTTTTAGTCGCGCATAAGTTATTTCTATGTCAAGACTTAAAAGTTAAGTCAAAATATTAGTATTAAGAAATAGTTTAATGATAAGGCTTAACATATGAAATACGTTACTTGTTTGTATACTAATTAGGAAGTATAGATTCATTCTGTTTTTCAGTAGAAAAGCTTCATGGTGTGCATTATCAAAGTAAGAAGATGCATCATTTATCAGCACTGAATTGTTGAAAACATTTTTATTACTGTATTTTATGATATCACTTAATTTTTCATATGCCAGTTCTAAGTGGTGATAATTTGTATACGATGTCAACTACACTAGTTGAATTTTAATTTTAAACTCTAAATGTTCGCATTCATGAGAACACGAATGATAAATTTTGGAATAATTTGGTTGCGCAAGTATTAATTGAAAAACAAAACGATAGCAACGGCTGTGGTCCGGTTCGAGTGCCCCGATCCTATGATTGTTTGTTTTGTCATAATCTGTATAAGTTATGACAAAACTTATACAGGCCCACTGAATAAGCTAATAGCTGAAGCCCTGCGACGATAATATAATGGTATCCGCAATTCTTTATCAGCATTCTCACATTGGCTACTTAACAACCGTCGACGCATGTTTGCAAGTAAAGAGATCAGCCTAATGGTTTATTAATGATTAATAATTCAAAAAATATGCTATGATAAAAATATACTCTATAAGCCTTTATTTCAGAAAACTATACTTATTAAATATTAGACAAATGCTTATTAAATGCAAATTTTGAAAATTTTCTAGATTAATTTTAATCTTTTAAATGCATTTATCATCGATTAATGGACGACATTCCATTTTATTATTACCCATTTACTCCCCTCTGCATTTCATTACGGAAACTGTAATCTCCAGGACTGAAATTTTCACAGATTTAATTCCAGTTTTCTACGCAACACTCGAGTAATTTTTGAACTTAAATTCTTTCACACAGGACACGTTTTTCCAATTCGTTGATTTATTCCAATGCATTGTTTCTTTTTTAAATTTAATATTATCACTGAATTTTCATATAAGTTTTTATATTATCTCAAGTAGTCTTTTTATTTTCACTCATATCAGCCATCCTTAATGTAGTAATGTTTGCCCGTGTTCCTGTTATTCTTATGAAATTCGTGATTTTCCACTATCCACTTAAACTTAAATTTTTTACCCGCAGTTTTATCCGCACTCCTTGTTATCATTAATCTTTTGTGCTCCGTGAGATTTAAATGCAGATAATTTAAATGCGGATTAAATACAGGAAGGGCTCTACTAATAATTTGAGCATTTTAAAGAAATATACAACAATAAATGACTTAAGAGACTAAGTACATAAAAATAATTTTTTTTATTTACCTGAGAGGTTAGGGAGTTTAAGAACTTACCTCCTGACAACGCACCTAAACAAAAGGCTAAGTGTTGTTGTATTGATTTTCCTCTGAATTGCACTTTTATAGTGTAGTGGCTATATATATTATAGCATAGTGGATTTAATTGCTAAATCACAATGACCCAAAACACTCGGAGAAGTTTGAAGTAGGTAATGCATTGGACAGCTATTTGGAGAAATAAGCCTCAAAATGCCTCAAGGACATTCAACGAGTTCAAACGTGCACAGAATGTGGTTGCACTGCACAAGAAGAAATGGCCTAACATCCCATTCGATAGATGGCAGCCTTTCCAAGTTCATCGGTGTACCCTATCTTACCGAGGGCAGACTGAGGCATAAATTTTAACACTGGCGAGATGGGACTGGAAACAGAGCCGCAGAGTCTGGTGCATTACGGACTGCGCCAGCCCCGCACCGAGGAGCCTCTAATAAAAACTTTGTGAAATTAATATATTTAACTCTTACTCCAGACCCTCCATGCAGTATAGCTGCAGCCACCCCTTCAAAAACAAAAGGTATCACACTTTTAGACAATTATTTCACTATTGTTTCTGAACATTTATAATATTTGAAACACTTTATAAAAAGTTGTCTCGTTACAATTCATGTTTTTTTTTCCTACAATGACTATCCTTTTTCTTTTAGTTACTGAGAACCTTATCCGGAAAAAGGCCGCACTCAAGAATTCGAAATCTTTAGTCTGGAGGAGTTGTCTCTGCATCAAGAAGGGATCTAAAAGTGAGTTCAATTCTTATATATTGGTATGACTAGGAAACGGCGTAATAGTGCATGATTAAGTGGCTAATAAATATCCACCAATCTAGATTCTCCATTTAATCTAAAGTTGTCTTTATACTACGGTAATTTATAGAGTACATTTATTAATAACATTGTCCTAAATAGGAATTTTATAATATTTGCGTACACGAGAATGATGTATTTGACACCGTAAATTTTTACAACGTCAAAAAATAGAAAGTATATTCAAGGTGAATCAAAATTTCTGGTAGCCGAATAGAATGGGCCAAATTCCGTTACGAAACTCCAGTATTATTCCATATCCATTTAAAATATGCTTCTCCTTCGGAAACCCAGGAGTTTTCAAGAAATGTGCAAAGTGTCTCTTTGGAATGTAATTAAATCATTTTTAAATGTATAAGGGAACTTAAAAAGTGAAGTATTTTAATATTAATGTTATTCGTAAGTAAACCAGTAATACTGACATTTCTACACTGGTCTTATTTTTGAGCAGTATTTTTTTATTGTGAATTGTATATAAAGTAGCACCTTGTTTACATCGAATTATATTAAAATAACACTCTTGTATGCATTAAGTTGGCTTTAGTTTTCTTTGCAGAGTCGTGTGATACGGTACATTTGTCCTCAAATATTTATATAGTGATGACTTTAAATAATGCTTTAGGGATGGTGACTGTCATACTTACTCCAGTTACTGAAAGTTTTCAGACTTAGTGTTTGTTATGCTATTTAGTTTGAAAGCTTGCATACGTTTTTCGTTTAGTCACGTGGAATTTTCCTGACAATATCAAGATTTCCTTCTTTACTAAAAGCAAACTTTGACCTAAAGGTTCGAAGTAGACAACTATCAAAGAACTTTGAAATCCATTGTCGCGAACTGATTGCCCTTTTGAAATAGGGTTTGTTCAGTCGGTAGCACGCCAGGCTCGTAATCGTTTGTTCCCAGGTTCGAGTCTTAACTCTGCCTGCATTGAGATTTATATCTTCTAAAGCCCCACCTGCCCTCTTTCAAAAAGGTGACCCTGATGGGCTTGGAAAGGCCACCGTCCGTTGGATGGGAGGTAAAGCCGTGGCCCTATGTACACGAGATCCATACCCTGTGTACGTTAAATATGACTTTAATGTGATGCCTTTATTGTCTCCTAAATAGCTGTCCAATGGTTCCCTTCCCTTGACCTTCTGTGAGCCTTTGGGATCCTTGTTACCTGACTGTTACGCACATTGTGTGGAAAGAAGTGACGCTCAGAGGTAAAACAACGAACAGTGATTGCCCCTTGTTTAAACATTTCCTGTATTAATGATATTGTGCTATTGGCATGAACTATGATGGCAGACTTATTAATAATAAATCTCATGGCCCTTATTTCTACTGAATTATGAAATAATGTATAATGAGAGCATTAAGCCTCGCATTAATCACTGCGGAATACTGGTTGCCATTACGATGATGATGACGATACATGTTGCAAATACCAATCATTCTAAGTAGTTCTTAAATATCTGCTGGGGTGTTTCATGCTAGTGACCTAATGCTTCCAAGCCATGTAAATCCTGAACAAATGTCTTAGGTGCAGGCCTATGACACATCAAGTTTCAACTAGATAGATTTCTGCTATTGATTATGAATTACACTCTGCTTTATAGTTTTTAAATGCTGATGATAAATCCGCTTTCATTGCCTGCTATAACATTCTTGACGTTCACATCTTTTTCTAGGGTAGGCACGCACAAACTCCGGCTCATTTAACAATTCCATCCGGCCCGTGTGAAAACAGTATAAAAAATATATATTTTATGTGGTTCTACGAACGTGAATGGTGCTTTAAAAGACCAAAGACAAAAATTTGAATAAAATTATGGAACTAGCTAGAACGTCATTGAAGCTGAATGTTCAGCAGATCATTTGTGGGATCCAATCCCATTTTTGACATATTGCTTCGACAAGCACTTCAGTTTTGACATTAAAATAAACTCTTTATTGATATTTAATTTTTACTTATTATTTTGCAGCTGTGCATGGCAAATAAAATTTTATAAATTCAGTTAGATATTTTTGTACTTTTTATTGTATCCCCTCCTAATTATTGGCCCACAGAAAACATAATATTTTTCTATTCGTCCCGATGCCAAAATGGCACGTGCACCGCTGATCTACAATTTCTCTGACTTCGGAAAGTCCATCACCAATGAGTTGTTCTTCCAAGGCAGCAACCAATACATATTGACCAATCTCTTCGTCAAAGGGATTGTCGGGGGGGAGGGGTAGTGGCTGTCCTCAGACTGCATCCCCCCAGAAACTCAAACCAAAAGAAACTTGAAAACAAATTACCTTATTTTTATAGCATATATGTAAGTTTACGCCATATAAGTTGCACGGCGGTATAAGATGCACGCCCAGTTTAGCAGCGATTATTTAGAAAAAAATGTTTGTAATGTATTTCAGCATTTAATGTTTAGTTTTGGGTGATATACAGGGGTTTATCAAAATAATGGAAACACCGACAGGAGTACACGTAATGGCCGTATGCATATCACAGGGACGACTTCACTCCCAATGTGAGGTATGTAAAAGGGAATAGTATGACGTCGATTACCACATAGCCAGCAACAGGCGCAGGTGAAACAGCTGTTGTGGTGTAATTAATAATAAATAAATAATAAATAATAATAAATAAATAATAAATAATAATCTCAGATCTCCGTGACCTCCAAAAAGGCATGATCATTGGTGTCTTGCAGGAGCTTCAGTAACCACAACGGCGGAAATAGTAGATGTAACACGAAGAACTGTATCGAAGATTATGACTACCTATCAAAAAGGACAGGGTATTGCCTCCAAACGTGCAAATGTGGACGCCATATGAAGTTGTCAGATAGGGATAGCAGAACGTTGGCAATTGTACAACGGAAGCACAAGACCACTGACCGCAAACAGAAGCAGAGCTGAAAACCAGTCGGAATGATCCCGTTTCCATCATAACAGTTCGTCGGAAACTTCATTCTGCCTGTGTTTATGGCCGTATTGCAATCCACAAACCTCTGACTACCAACATGAATGCAACAAAGCGTATAAGGTGGTGCAAAGCACATAAAAACTGGGATGCTAAAGACTGGCAGCGTGTCATCTGGGCTGATGGATTGTGATAAACATTGTTTCCTACCACTAGTAGAGTGTACGTCTGGCGAAAACCTGTAGGAGCATACCACCCCGACTGTTTGGTTCTGACTGTGAAGCATGGAGATGAATCCCTGATGCTGTGGGGTGCCATATCATGGCATTCCTTAGGGCCATTAGTTATTCTGCAGGGTGGTGTCACATCCGCAACGTACGAAACCATTCTCGGGACAATCTGCACTCAATGTTGCAGTCATTGTTCCCTAATGACTGACCCTGGTTTCAAGCGGATAATGCACACGTGCATTGTGCGAAACGTGTCAAATTGTGGTTTCCAGCGCATGAGGATGAGGTACAGCAGCTACCCTGACCACCTCAATCTCCAGACCTCAATATTATTGAACATTTGTGGGAATATCTGGAGCGCAAGTCAGGTCATACTTTCCACCTCCAGCATCACTGGTACAGTTGGGTTCCATATTTTGTAGGAAGAATGGTCCCACATTCCACCGTATGTGCATAACTTGTATAGGTTTATTCCACGTTGAATTGCGTTTTCTGAAAGCCAGAGGTGGGCCTACAGCTTATTAATGAAACTTTCTCCAAAAACAGTACGTGTTTCCATTATTCTGATAAACCACTATAACTTTGAAAAATCAGGAGCTATATCAACCAAAACTCCTAGGTGCGTGCCTAATTGGTACACCAACTTTCCTCATCTGCATTCTGTCATTCTACAACATCTGTAACACCAGACCCTTCTGCCATCATAATAAATTTGTGATAATCCATTGATCCCAACCGATGAAATGCAACACTCAGATCTTTGCCAAAGAGGATCTCTTCATTAGTAAACTTCCTTCTGTAGAACAACTTGCATACCACTATGATGATGGCGGCGGCTCAGTTGGTAGCGGCGCAGAATCGTAATCTGCAATTCTCAGGCTCGAGTAATACCTGAGCCAGCATTGAGATTTATCTCTGCCAAATTCCCTGTCCTGCCCTTAGTAAGGGACAGCTTGAATAGGCCGCTGTCTCTTTGATGGGGCGTAAAGGATGGTGCCGGAGAGCCATACCCTGTACACGTTGAAGAACACACTGAATGGCCTTGATGGGATGCATTCATCTGTCTCCTATCAGATGTCGAGTGGATCGCCTTCCCACAACGTTCTTTGATCCCTCGGGGTCCTTGTGACCTGACTATGTAGCCCATTGTTGCAGAAAGTTGCCGATCAGAGGTAAAACAACCCAACCTACTATGATGCCTGAATTCATGGGTTGATTCAACAAAGTTGGGTTTTATTGAGAGTAGTGTTGCCAACTATCCGGTTTTACACGAAAATATGCTGCGTCCGGTTTATACCTTCAATCGAATGCACTTTGTCCTATTTTCATACCTTCGGCTTCAAACTGACGCACATTTTTGCTTCAATCGGGTAGCGGGAAGTTGTAGTACATTGGTGAACAAAAGTTAATTTGCAACCCTATATTATGTCAATGGGAAGCTAACGTCGAAGCTCTATAACTTCTGAAATATATATATATATATTTTAAAAAAATATGTAATAGCAGAAAACAGATCTGATATAAATATTATTTAAATATCTCGATTTTCAATAATACTCATTCAGTATTTAATGAGTAATGGAAGTTTGAATATTTAAAAATAAAAATACCGGTCAAAATAATTTATCTCAGACCTACGACTTACTAAACATTATTATTTCAAACGATTTAATTATTTGAAATAAGTATAATTAAGAAGTTTCGCAAATTAATCTTTCAGTATTTGTCAATTTTGTACAATATCTTAGAAATGGCATTATTGTTGTTAAATATTCAAACTTTCATGACTCATTAAATACTAAAGGAAATTTGCCGGTAATCGAGAAATTCATGTATTTGATTGAGATGCTATCACGTTTTACAAAAAGGAAAAAAAGCTTAGAAGCTAAAGAGTTTCAGCGTTAGCTTCCCTTTTCCATAACATAGGGTTGCAACTCAACTTTTATCCACCAGCGTACGTTATAGGTATGCAGTTCGGTGAGATGTGCAAAAGAAGGTCTGATATTTAAGAAATATCGCTCACAAAAATCCGTAACCGCGAGATGAACTCATCGAATTGTATAGAACTTGCTGCTCAAAATGATTAGAACTTTTTGTGTTGCGTATTTTTTTAATCTGTCAAATATTGCGCCATGTCTGAAACTTAATCAAGTAACGGAATTAACAAAAGAAGAGCAATTGCAAGGATCAGCATAATTGTGAAACGCTAGCAGAGTATAAAGTGGTTTGTGGAAACAGAAAGAGACGATGTGGGCACCTGCTAAAAATAAGTTCAAGAAAGGTGTTTGAAACTTTTTTTGGAAATTTATTTAATTTTTATTAAAGTTTAGTTTCTCAAATAATACATATTTTTTATTTTTTAATATGTGATTAACTCATAACAATGCATTCTTTACCTCTCAGTGGTAAGGGCGCAACCGAGAGGGAAAAAAGGTGGGGAGGGTCTCTCCTAGGTTTTCTAGAAGTGACGAGACAGTGAAATAGCAATATTTTTTTTAGGTTCTCATTACTTGATTATGAGCAAGAAAGGTTCTAGGGACGCCAATGCTCAGAACGAGGGGAGGATCCAGACCAAACTTACGGGGGACTGGGATATCTGAATTTTGAATAAAAATATCTCTAAAGCAATTTTGAGTTTTGGTATATAAATTTCAAAACTTTTCGATGGAAGAGAGAAAAATATTTCGGAGGGAGGGATCACTTCGAAACAAAACATATGGTTCTCCTGTATTGCAAAGTTGGCAACAGTAACTGACAGGTAATGCCAAGTATTTAAGATATCATGAATAACGTTTTTTCGACTTCTAAAAGCATCATCATCAGATTTAAGAGCATATTGTTTTGCCTTGGCTGTACTTTCCTTCATATCAGACAGTTTCTTTAATAACATAATATCACCATATATACTGCATTAGCAACAGTAACTGACAGGTAATGCCAAGTATTTAAGCTATCATGAATAGCGTTTTTTCGACTTCTAAAAGCATCATCATCAGATTTAAAAGCATATTTTTTCCTTGTCTGTACTTTTCTTCATATCAGACAGTTTCTTTAATAACATAATATCACCATATATACTGCATTAGCAACAGATAACCAGCTTCTAACTTCTCAATTATTTTGAACTTTTCCTTAATACTAGCGAAATGCACTTCTAATTCTCGCCACTCTTCTTTGAGGCCTTATGAGCTCGTATTCGATTAATTTATTAGCAGGAACAATAACAGCTTTGGGGCACAAAAAGACAATTGATATATACACTAAGTCATAAACCAAAATCTCAGACAGCAAACGAAAGTAAAGTAATTAAGAAGTGTCTCTTGCATAGAACTCACTTTGTCGCTGAGTGAAAGGACTTTGGCCGTAAAAATCCAGGTTTTACTGCAAATTTTTCTTTTTGATAAAGTTTTTGATAAAGACTCAGTTATCGAGAAGGATCAAACAAAAATAATGTGTAACTGAATATTATTGACATATTAAATGTATCAATATAAAATTCCTTTTTTGTGATAGTTCAGGAGAATCTCTTTAGGGTGCGTAAGCGGACAGATAGATACCGGCACAAACCTCTTTATGTTTTAGATTTTGGTCTCGAATGAAGGAATTCAAAATGTTTGACAATATGGGAAGGAGAGGGAAAGAGTATTTTAGCTTTCCAACTCGGGTTTTGTTATAGATAAATTTAACGCAGCAAATTTCCTGTAGAAATTCAGCGATTTACCGACCCCTCTCTGAAAGTGAAAAAATAAACTGATTTTAAACTCGAACTCTGATTCTATCATAGGCAGAGATTTGAATTTTTAGCGCTATACTGTATGTCAAGGGGATTCTGATTCATCGGAGGAGACATTAAACCATGATCCTCTCTTCTTAGGTCCTTCTTCAATATCCCATGGTCCTTCTTCAATATCAGTGAACTTTAAAGAACTCACTTGATGGCCGTGACGAGATGCTTCCATGTCTTCTAGCCAGTCCCTTTTCCTGTCCAGCAGATCAACTTCTTTGAGTCTTTGGGAACTCTGGATATTTATTTTAGTAAGTGCAAAATAGTGCTATTGAGAAATCATACAACGATCCTACCAAAAACAAAATAATGTTTTCGGATACTATGTCGAATTTTTATGAAATTAAAATGTATTATTAATAGATGTTAAAGATTTTCCTAATATTGATATTTATTAATGTTTGTTTTTCTCAGAGAGGCAATGGTAATTGTAGATCTATTTTTCAGGATTGAGCATGTTGACAAGTGGTGTTGTGATCTCAAGATATTATATCTTTATAATAATTTGATGTATAAAATAGGTGCGTAAATGTTGTGCTTGAAGAAATTATATCAAAATTAAAAAATATTTCATCTTATTCCTTTTGGGGAAATTTAAATGCCCGTTGAGACGTTAATATTGTTTTAACTGAATAAATGGCGAGGCTTTATTTCTGTTATGTATTTCACACTTTAAGAAATGAAGGTTTGTTTAAAATTAATCTACTAAAAACTGATAAAATTACTCCTTGGCAATGTTTTACAAAGGACAACCAGGTAGTACATTGTACGTTTCAAAAGAATGATAAAATCAGAGCCTAATTCTGATGTTAAGGTCCGAGGCTAAACAAAATTTGGAGCCCTTCAGATTTTACCTCGAAATTTAAACTGCTACCATATTATATGCTGTAATGCTTCGATAGTCAAAATTCCCCGCCCTGCCCACGGTCAGTAGGGGACACCGATGGGCTTCGAAAGCCCGCCGTCCGTCGGATGGGACGTTAAGCCGTGGTTCCGTGTGCGGGAGAGCCATACCCTGTGCACGTTAAAGAACACGCTGGATGGCCTTGACGGAAGGCTACCATCTGTCTCCCAACAGCTGCTCCAGTGGGTCCCCTCCCCCAACCTTCTCTGAGCCTTCGGGGTCCATGTGACCTGGCCATTTAGCCCATGGTGTGCAAAAAAGTTCCGCTCAGAGGTAAAACAACACAACACAAAGCTTCGATAGTTGAGAGTGGCAAATGGTCTCCTCCAATTCAAAATGTAAGAGACTTGCTTGCATTTTGGTGCCATTGTTTTGTTTCGTCATTGTGTAGAAAGCAAAAAGATACGAACACTAAGAATATACAGAATACATGTACATAATCTTTGAGCAGCCATACAATACGAAGGTCCAACCACACTATGCAATTTGGTCCTCCCTAAAAGTTCCTGACTGACACTGCCTAGCGCATAATGTATGACTCTATTCTATAATGTAATGTATGACTCTATTTCATAATGTAATGTATAACTCTATTCCATAATCTGCAGCGTACATAGGATAACGTAACCAAACCAACTCCTCAAAGATGGTTGCTGACTCCTACACCTGGCTTAATCTTCGCTTATTTTTTATTTATTAGGAAAACCACTTAATGCTCAAGATACTGTGCAAGCATCTGGAATTCAAGGCAACTCTCATATAAGTGTCAATGTTATTTTAGAAAGCCATCGTTATGCTACCTAATTGACCAGGTATGCAATACGAAGCCGTCACGGTGGCCGAGTGGGTAACATGCTTGGCTACTGATCAAACGAACCTGGGTTCGAGCTCCGGGTAAGGCATGAATGTTTGTGTCGTTTTTCTGCTTATTTCCGCTATCCTCACACCTTCTATTATGGCGTATTAAAGTTGCAGGCTCCCGTAAGACTTCTGTGGAAAGCAGCTGCTGAGGGAATATTTATTTTTTATTTATGCAATGCGATCACAATATCAACCACAAATTATGACGATCAATAGAGTTAAGAGCCTTTTTGAAATCTATAGAACCTAGTATCAGAGTTTTTCGAAACTAAACATTTATCAAGAATCTGTCTAAGTAAAAACGTTAGAATTTTAAAGAGATGTTACTTGGATATATCGGTTGGTATGTGGCTGCCTCTTTCTTAGAAATGACTTGTCGTGTTGGTTGTTTCAGAGCAACTGTTACAAGAGTGTTTGTGATGGGAAATAGAAAGTGCGCATATAAGGTGAAAGATGGATTTCATTCTGCAGGTTTAAAAATCCTCCAACAGGCAGGCAATAGTTGAGACTCTCACCTGAGAGTTCAACGCTGGAAAGTCACAACAAATTTTCAGTAGGACAATTCAGTCGGACTCATTATCGTTTCGGATGTCACGATAGATTTCTGTAACTTTTAACTCAAAAACATTGAAACCTGCACCTTAAATGGTGTCTGAAACATCAGGTACGGATCATGGACGATTGGAAAAGTTGTAGTCTGATGAATCGAATTTTTGTTTGCACATGCAGACTGACGGCTACATGTATTGCAAAAGAAGAATGAAGCAATTGATTGAGTGCAGTGCAAGGAAGTGACGGTTGTTTCATCGTCTAGGGAAGTGACTTTCAACGTGGTCCATATGCCATCCCCCAGGTGGTCACGCCACAGATCTAGGGGGACCACATGGAACAGTGTTTCACCTAACAGTGGCTGTAAGAGGAGCCACAAAGGGAAATGAATAAGCTTAGAAGGAGACCATGAGAGAAAAAATTTGAGAAATACTGGTCAGGTGGGAGGATTTGGTTCATCTGATATAGGTGAGACGAGGTACAAAGAGTGTTAAGTATTTGAAGATTAAGTACACCCTAAAAAGCTAACGTTCGTCAATGGTGATGGAATCTTTCAACCATATCCGAGCTCGTATTGTACAAGATTGGTTTTTCAAAACATTAGACGACGGCTTAACCCTTTTACATGGCCACAACTTACCAGGTCTCAACCCCATCGATTACAGTTACTCAACTGTGGGGAAGGGGTGATTTTATAGTGAAGTCTGGCTCAGTGTATTTCCAGAGATATAACCTAATGGCATCCATGCCATGCCTTCAATCAGTTATTGGATTTCGAGGCGGCCTCCCGCTTATTAAGTGGGTTGTCATAATTAACTGTCTACTGCAGTGGTATGCAAACTTTATTTCATCACGCACCACTATATCAACCTCCAATATGTATGAAGATATATTTATATTTATGTTTCATATATTTATTTGTAAGTAGGCCATCCCGTGGCTCATTGGTTAGCACGCTTCGCTACTGATAAAAGGGATCTGGGTTCGAGCCCCGTGTAAGTCATAGATGTTTATGTTATTTATATTGCTGAAATCCTGCAATCCTTACAGACTTTAAAATATAGCGTTTAAACTGTCGGACCACTTCAGCAAGCAGCTACTGGAGGAGGTATTTGTTATTTTACACTTATAAGTATACAATTGAAATAAGATAGGATGAAAATAAACATAAAAATATAATTTAATTAGAACAATGTGACTATTTCATAAATTTCTAATAAAATTGATTTGACACCTTATAATATCACGATTCGAAGGTCGAGTTCTACTTTCAGTTTATTTCGATTGGTTACATCTTATGAGATTGAAAACTAGATATAATTCAAAAATCAATTTATCCGTATTGAAGTAAACGAGGAAAACTGATAAAAGACTCAGAAGACTAAAAACGCAATGCTGTTTTGATTAGTGCTAATCTACTGTTACTAGTTGAAATCGAATGAGTAAGTAAGCGCGACTCAGTCTCCCCCCCCCCCCTCTCAGGGTTGCCGGATGATAAATCCATTGAAAGGCTAAACTTGGCAACCGTGCTCTCTCTGCGCTCCACATTGTATGCCCAGACATCTTTATGAAACTGTCTTTTAACCACGTACTAGTCAGGACTGGTTGAACATGTTTCCAGAGAAAATTCTCAAACGAATTCCACCAGATTCTCAAGCGCGTAGGTAAAATGAACTCGAAATTTAAATATACAGTGGACCTTCGTTATAGCGCTGCTCGCTATACCGCGCACTCGGTTATAGCGCGGGCGATGTTCGCGATTCAGATTCAGCTTCAGATAATATCTTCACTGAGGCTGAAATTTCTCGTATCCGGGAAATATTGAATGAGCCAGAAATAACTGATGATTCTTTGACTGATTGGTTAGATGTGGACGCTAGAGAAGATAGTATTTGTCAGAATATGACTGATGAAATGATTATCGAATCCATTTGCGGTGACGAAGATTGTCAAGAAGAAACAGAGAATGATGATGAAAGTGCCAGTGGGATAGCTGATATACCGCCAACAACCAAAGAAGCAATAACAGCCATGGAAACTGTTATAAAATGGGCTGAATCA
Organism: Ryuthela nishihirai; assembly: GCA_038380435.1. Classification (NCBI taxonomy): domain Eukaryota; kingdom Metazoa; phylum Arthropoda; class Arachnida; order Araneae; family Heptathelidae; genus Ryuthela; species Ryuthela nishihirai. The sequence goes on along the minus strand of JAWZYU010000001.1, from coordinate 13,281,223 downwards.
CAAGAAAATATTAACAGTGTCAGATTGTTGCAATTAGCATCTTTCAAAAGAGAAATGATACAGAAGTTATCAAAAAGCAAACAAATAAAAATTACTCACTTTTTTAAGTGATGTTTTGTAATTGAAATGATGTCGAATACATAGATTTTAGTCAAGTTATAGATAGTGTTTGTTTTTACATATTTTCAAGCGTACCTTATGTACGTAAATAAAATAATAAATATATGTACATATTAAGATGTATAACTATGTTATGTGAATTTTAATAAATCACTTAATAAATAAATTGGGTTTTTTTTATTAAAATGCATAATATATATAGTTGATGGGATGTTTCAGTATATAGCTCAAATCGTTCTGAGTAAATTTATTGTGTCGCCACCGCGCCGCTCGGTATAACGAGGTTCACCTTATAACGCGGGTGTTGTTTCCCGCCCGACATGCGCGTTATATCGGGGGTCCACTGTATTAGCAAATATATATTTTTTCTGGCAATTTAAAATCATTATTTTTTTTCGCTCATCCGATTTTGGAGACCACTTTTCTACTAAAAGTTTAATGACCAGATGTTTTGAAAATTTCACAACTTTTATTGATATACATAACTTTTATCTTTATATTAAAGTAAAAATTATTTTAAAATTAAATTAACGTCTCTTTGTTGTTTTAGAAAATATAGGTCGACTGAAGAAGCTCGAATATATTAACTTTACTTTGAACAATATTGAGAAGATCGGACAACTGGAAGGTGAGTTTTCATTGTTCGAATTGATATAGCAGTATGATCAAAGTTTAAAGAGAACTCTATTTTTATGTATAAGCACATTGAAATTCATGTTCTTGCAATAACATTTCTGTGGCGTGTTTTACAGTGTAAAATGAAATATCGCAGATTAAACTTATGTTTTAAGCTAACAAATTTTTTTATTTTGCATTTAGATTATATGAAGTTTGTTTTTCAAATAAACTTTTCATTCATAATTAAATAGCAAAATTTTCAAATTAGTTTAGAATTTTTTATATTTTTCCATGAGCATTGTGATTAGTTAGCTGTTATTATTTTTTTATCACTGTAGTTCAATGAAAACACAATTCTGAACATCAAATTCAAAGTTAGAGGAAAAATTGCCTTCAACCGTGTGATATACGAACTCATGGAAACACCTGACTTGCTGAACGAACCAACCACACGGCTTGATAACATTTGTCCAGGAGTTGGTATCCCACCCATCAGAAGATAATTTAAAGTCACACTCTCTAACTTTGAGTTTGATGTTCAAGAGTGTTTTCATCGAATTTCAATTGACTAAATTTCAGTTAGCAAAACGTAATTTGTTCATCGCTACAGCTCCCAACCAATATTTTTAATTATCCAAATAGAGTGTAAATTTCTTTAGAAAATTGTTTACTGTTTAATAGCCACTTGGCATGGAAATCTGACAACATCATTTTAATTCAAGTTAAGATTAGCTAACAAAAGAAGAATAAAAGAGGGACAAATTTACTTAATTTAAATTTAATTTAAACTTAATTTCATTTTAGCTTCATATAAGGTTTATTGCGCTAAAAATCGTTGTGATCACCTACCGTAAACGTATATGTAATATTTTGGAGAGTTGCTCTACTGGTCTGTCTGTTTACTCTTTGATCAAGAACTATCAAAAGACAGGAGCTAGGACTGACAAATCGGTATGAGGCTCCTCTTTATTTAACTTACATAAATATTCTGCCACAACCTTCGTTTCCGCTCCTCGAACCCCTTCCTTTCACCCCCCCCCCCAAAAAAAAAAAATAATAAAAAAGTGGAAAAAATTAATAAAAAGTGTTTCAATGTGATGAGTTATGTTTGAAATAAAATTTTCTGCTGTGAGGATTGTAATCTGTTTTAAATATCCGAGAAACAGGAAAAATTTGCTAGTTTACTACAACAAAGTGTATGAGAACGGCATATATATTTTGTGACGATACAATCTGAATATACTTCTCATAGTAGTCCAAGTTATGTAAAAACTTATCCGAACATATGATTAATTTGCCCATTCCCTGAGGGTGCAATGTCAGCTGCAGTGTCTACGAATCAGGTCAAAACCGCTTTTTGGCCTCTTCATCTAACGAAACCTCTGCTCTCCCAGATGCTTTTTTCAAATTTGAAATTTACCTAATAAATTGTAGTCGCTACTAATTTTAATCCAGCAATCTTCCTGAATCATCTCACGCCTAATTTTGAGGTATTTGTCTGTCAAATCTGTACGGCAGTTTTCAAACTGTTGGCAACACTTAATAATACCTTGACGAGATATTGATTCCGCATTTTCCCCGTATATGGCGGATATTTCTCGATGGATTTCCGTACAATTTAAGTTTTTCGCCCACAACAAATTAACTGTTCCGTGGACTTTTAATTTGGAGTAACAACTGAGTTGACGCGCCATCGTTCACGAACAGTAGAAACGCATTATGCACGGTCACGTGTTGCAACTCCCCTGGTCGGACGTCGCGTTCAAACTAACGTTTCGTTCTATTTGATAGCTAGGGGTTGTAAATCAAGGCGCCTCTTGATTTCTAGACTCTCATTCCGACCCCTCTCTGACCATCAGTTCATCAATAATATATCTAATTTATCAATATATTGTTAACATGAGTGTTTTCAATGGTCCCTTAACTTTCGTGTTAATGGGTTTTGCACTGTCGTTCAAATATTGAAGTTTTCTTTGGCAATATTGAACGGTTATATCATGAAAACTATTGGACACAAAGGCAAAATAAATTAGTTTCTTTTTGTTTAATTACGAGTGTTTACTCGGAGAGGTCGAGGTCTTGATTTCAGTTGATCTGACATGGTATAACTTTAAAACGAAATATTTACACTAGCCCTCTGATGTTCATGTTAACCGTTTCACATTGTATCGTGTTTTGCCTACACTCTGTTGTAGGCAGAGATGCTTGCTGGTCCAGAATTTAACTTCAATTATCCCTTTTCTAGAGGTCAAATATGTTTCTATAAAATATTTGAGATTATATATATATATGTACTATAGTCCCGGTGGACGAGTGGTTAGCGTGCTTGACTACTGATCAAAGGGACCTAGACTCGAACCCTGGATCAGGTACGGATATTTCTTTTCTCTGTTGCCTTTCTGCTGAAGTTTCGCCTTCCTCGCATAAATTCCCTCTTGCGCATCATACTGGCAGGTTCCTGTCAGACCTCTGTATCAAACAGCTGTTAGATTCTTTAAACAGGAAACTGGTATTGGTAAAAACCCCGGAGTTATAAAAATCCAGTATTTTCCATTAACCCCAGAGATATTAATGATATTATTATGCTCCGAGATATTTTGTTTCTGAACGCGTAAAAAAATGGAGGTTGAAATTAAAAGACTAGCCTATGAAACCGTAATAAATTTTTCACTGTATGATTAATTAGCAATATTCAGGTTTCGACTGCCTATGTGGTATACCAATGCCATTATCAGGAACGTATTCAGAGGGGGCGGGGGGTTTGAAACACTCCCACTGAAAATCTTGGCGTCTTATACTAAATCTCAAACTTTTCTACCTGATTTGAAATCTACAACATTTGTATAATTTTATCTCAGTCCCGTATTTAATGTCTGCCGACAAGAATAGATTAAAAAAATTATAACATCTCATTGTGTATAGAATATCATTTTAACCTTTCCTGTTCGGGGGAATACTTTAGTAATTGGGAAATCCTACTCAAGTCTTATTCTCAGATACCCCTTCCCCCGCCACCCCCTGAAGCTACATTTTCAGAGCTTCCTCGGAACTGAATTCTCGGACCTCTAACGAAACAAAATTCTCCGATCCCCACCAAAACAAAATTTCCGGACTCCCCCGAAGTTGAATCCTGGGTACGTGCCTGGGTCATGTCTCATCTATTGATAAGCCGTTTGCTTTCAGGATCGAGTGTTTTAAAATGAAGTATTGTATATGTAATGTTAGAGTTTAACAAAGTTTTCTGGTTAATATTTGTTTATGCATTATCAACTCTGTTCAGTTGTGAATCTTTTTTATAATGTAAACAATCAACGTAATCTGACTATCAATTTTATTGCAGAACTTATTTCACTTGAAACGTTAAAATAAAACTACATTTGAAAGGCCTGTAATTATTTCTAAAAGTATTTTCTATGTCGTAAGTGATAGAATTAAAGCAAAGGTGTTTCCTATATTTCAGGAGGTGGTGTGTTCCTATCCATCCTGCCCAAGGTTTTTCCCTTTACACTCAAGATCGCATCATACAGGAGCTTACATCTGTTTGCATGATGTTTCCTGCCCTTTTGGTTCATATTGTAGTGGAGGTCAAGTTATTCCAATAGTGAGTCACATGATCAGAAATCCACATGTCTGCAGGTAGCATGAATTTTTTTCATTGTTATATAATACTTTTCTTTGGACAATAATCCTTCATAATGCCCCTGTTTTATAAAATATATGTTTAGTGGAATTAAAGTTGGGCAATTACAGAGGCAGCTACACAGTGGTTAGGCCCTCTACTATGTGTTTTTTGCTACAAAATGGTGGCAAACTTCTGTACCACTATAGTTTTCAAATAAGGGAGCCAATAGTAACGCGTTATATGTCGAATGAAAGCGTATAGCGAAAGGAGTAATAAAGCTTATAAAGAATTCGTCCCTCATTTCGTTATCCCCTAAAAAGGATAGATAAACGATTCATAATATCACTCTGTACAGTTATGAATCACAAGAAGTTTTGTGACAAACGTAACCTTTGGGCGTGCAGAGTAACAGAGTGAATATACACTGAGTGATCATTGAATTAAGACCATCCCACCCCATGTTATAGCAATGGGACTTTTAAACTAGATGTTTTATGGAAAAATGTGACTAAAAGCATGTTAAAGATCTCAATCAATTCTATCTAAATATCGATATTTCCAATGTTCTTTTCGTATTTAAACAGGTGTGGAGGTTTAAACATTTCACACTCGAAAGAAAAGCTCATTAATAGTTGAAGTTTTCTATGCCTCGAAGGCGAATGCATGGTGGCACTATTTACAGATATATTTTTGCATCTTTTAACAAAGATCTCCAGATTATTTTATTGAAATTTTAAGAAAAGAATGAATTTCTGATTTTAATTAATATAATTGTGACTGTGTTAGCCGTCTACATAAACCTTCTACTATGCTGTATTTAACTGACACGCTCCCGTCAGACCTCTGTGGCATGCAGCTGCTTGAGATGGTATTTTGTATTTTATTTATTTAATTGTGTCTGTAACTTTCCGACAATAATTGTAATTATGAAAATTTTCCGATTATAATTGAATATATGAACAAAATTACCCAGGTACTCGGATACTCGAAAAATCAAAAGAAACATCTAGTAACCGGCCAACTGGTATTCAGTGCTGCAATCACTAGTCTCTTGCGCTGAGAATTAAAAAAAATTGCCCTCCACGTGTCCTTTAAGGTCAAATATAAGTCATAGAGGTACAGAATACTGGAAACATGAAAGTTGGTGTCCAGGGATTATTCTGTTGTAAGTGACAGAAAATTTGTTAAATTTCAGATTCGCAAGGTCGTTCGAAGTCAAAATTTGATCTATCGATGCTAGAAAACTAAAAACTGATTCCATGAGGTTTTTGGGTCTTAGCTATCGGAAATGTTGCGAAATTTTGGATGTGATGAATCTTTCGAGATCAGAGGTCAAATATACGTAAATCACAGGAGGTGGAGGGCGAAAAATTGGTTCTTGGTGCGTTTTGAGTCATAGATATCGGAAATCATGATATACATTACAGGAAATAAAACATGCAACACTTGCAGGAAGTTAAGCAAATGTGACGAAATTTAGGGATGTAAATGCATGGAAATTATTAGTTTGCAGGACAATCGAAACGATTGGACAGGCGCTAGCTGACTTCACAAGTGCGGAGCAGTCAGACACAGATAAAGACAACCAAAGCTCCCTAGTCGAAAAACGTTGTGGAAATTGTTCTAAACCTCTACTTAGGCGTCGACAGCCGTTCCAACAGTTAACAGACTTTGAGCGTCGAAGAATCATCGACCTTAGAGAAGCTGGTTTGTCGTACAGAGATGTGGCCAACCTTGGCCACAATCCCAGCACCATCGTACATCTATGGCGCCAGTGGGTTCAAGATGGATCCAATACACGCCGCCAAGGATCAGGAACCATTGACCCTGGGAATGTGATAATGGGACATGAATCGGTTCTCCCATATGCATTTTCATCACAATTATAAATTTACTTGTCACAAAAAATAAAATCTATTATAATTTTTCGATGCGTTCCGAGTTCTTTCCGGGCCTCTCAGATTTACGGGCTCTAAGCACGTGCCTAGAGTGTCTAGGCGAAGAAGTAGCCCTGCATGGACCAAGAAAAGATTGTCTGGTAATCCAGAAGCCTTGAAGAGCATGGGAATGGATTGGGCAGATTATCCTACTTTTAGACAGATACGGCGCCAAAACTTACCATAATAGAACTCTCACACAGCTTAAGTGAACTGACATTTTATCTGGCATCCCTATTGTTCGAGGCAGGATGAGGGTTTTGCAGAAATAAATCCCAATGCTGGCCCAAGTCGAACTCGATAATCAATCATGTCTTCCTTGCATAGTGGGTTCCTGGTGCCGTTTTTAAAAGTTTGTCCCCCAAGCAGAATTAGGAAGTTTGCTGATTGGAACAAGAATCAATTTCCTTATAATATAAATAACAGATGGAAAATTAAATATCTGAATAGAAGTAGCCAACTGAATATATTTGATCAAGTATATATACAGTAATTATGCATAAATTTAATTTGCAAATATTCGTATTGTGACTAATTAATTTTTAAATTAGTAAGCAGTTTTTTGTAACAATTATAATGTATGTTTTAATGGGTTTTTGAAATAAACTTTACCTTCAGGGATGCTGCTTTTGAATGCTTCAAACGTTAAAGCTGTTTAAATATCACACGAATATTGTTGAAAATCAAGAACAAGAAATTCAAATAAATCTCATTCAAAGAAAGCTTTGACTGAGATCTTCAATTCATCTCTAGTGACATTTTTCTGGAAAAAGCTTATTTTCAAAGTTAGGGAGCTCTGAATGTGACTTTCCATACCTATTTACGTTAGTGTACCTGAGCTGCCTAGGATGGACAAGGTTATGTTTGGAAAATTGCTAGAGTATTTTCAAGAATTAGATTTTATATTTTCGTTTTATTAACATTTAATTTTATTAACATTCAGTGGGGTGTAACTTTTCTTCATCACGTTTATATGAGTGATCCCTCGCTGACAGGGATGGTAGTGTACCAGTCTCGTAATCTGTAGTTCCCAGGTTCGAGTTCCAACTATTCCAGTGTTGAGATTTATCTCTGCTAAAGTCCTGCCCTCAGTCAGAAAGAGGACACCGATGGGCTTGAAAAGACTGCCGTCCAATAGGACATGAAATTTACCCATGTTTAACAGAGCCCATTCCTTGTGCACATTAAGAATGTGCAGGATGGCATCGGCACGGGATTTCTAGCTCTTCTAGTTTCACTTCCCCAACCATCACTGAGACTTGACGATTTTGCCCATTGTGTGCCAAAAATGCTGCTCAAACGTAAAACGTCCAACCCATGAATACTGTAACCTTCAACATGTTACTTTGAACAATGGAAAATATTTCTATTATTGTGTGTCATATTATGGCTATGCTCATAATCCTCAATATCTCCCACTAAAAATTCATGGTAACCCAACAACATTTGCAATATTTCCAGTGGCAGTTATTCGAGCATTCTCTGTAATAATCTTAATTTTGAAACAGATTTCAACAGTTTTTAGTAATGCATTTTGTATTAAAACCATAGCAAAGTCAATACCTTGAGAAAGGATGTGCAATTTGGAAGGATTGTGATTAAAATGAAGTAATGAGAGCAGATGAATTGGTCATTCTAATCTGGCAGCCCTCCCCTTCGGTTCCCCAACAGAAGAAACATTACATCTTCTGTTAGGTACTAACAGCCTGCACCACGAGAAGGCGGGGTAGGACGTTAAGTTTCTAACACAATTTTCTTTGTATTCAATGCTGTCTCCAGCTAAAGTGTAGCAACCATTCGCAGGCCGGGGAGCCCTGAAAAGGGCTGTTTTTATTCTTTTTTTTTTTCTCTTTTCCTTTCATTTTTTTCTCTTACTTTCACAGATATCATCACTGGAAATATATTGGCCACAATAATAGAATATATATTTTTGTCTCTCTTTCTTTTGTGGACTAAGATGTCTCTTTTTAACATTTCCTAAACAAGATATAATTTATTCCATCAAGAAAGTTCCGGGCTGCGAACAGCAGATCATTCTTCTGACTCTGGCACTTAACTTTCTTTTCTTCTTCGATAACCACATTCTTGCTCGTAAGCACATTCCGACCACCCTCCTTACTTTCATCGGAGGTTCATCATCTCTTGGGGGACCACTTTCAGCAACAACTATATCATCTTTTTCTGATCCGTCTTCATCTTCCAATTCCTGCATGCTTTCTGGAATATTCATGAAAGGATGCTTGAGACCTTGTTCTGCACCTAATCTCATTGCTGGTTCCATGCAGAGGAACTTTCCGAGGAACTCAACGAATAGTTCAGCAGTTTCCAGAGAGACAGAAGCAGAGGGATGCATTTTAGCTAACACCAGATGCATATTCCGGCTGACGAACAACTCGCTCAAAATAGAAAACATATGGTCATCGAACGTGGGTTGCTTAGAAATGATGTCCAACATTCTTGTAAAGGCCATTCGAGTGAAAAACTGAAGACAGGTGATTCCAAATGTCCACATCTCAAATGGTACACCATGAACTGGGACTTGCCAACGGGTTGACAATACTTCAGGAGGTAGATAAGTGCAGGGCGCCCCGAACGTGTAGCTATCCACACTTTCAATGTTAGCCAGAAACGAAAAATCTGTCAGGAGCGCACGATCTGAAGTTAGATGGATCATGATGTTCTCTTCCTTCAAGTCCATATGAGCTAAGTTACGACCGTGCAAATAGGCAAGCCCACTTAGTATGTGAAAAGTATACTTCCTCTTCCTGATGAAACTGTTAGCGTCATTAATAAAATCCGAATCGTAAATCGTATCATGCAAGTTTCTTTTCATCAAAGGCATTACGAAGGCCATTCTATCTCCAAGTACTAAAGTCTTATACAGAGAAACAACACATCTATGATGAAGTTGTGGCCAATATATTTCTTCACCTGGGAAAGGTCGCCTCACCAGTTTTACTGCCACGTTCTTTCCTGTCTTCTTATCCAGCATCTCAAAAACCTGACCAAATCCTCCTTCCCCCAGGTCTCGGACATATTCAAACTCCTCGTGACACTTTAAGTAACTCGCAGAATCATCCATAGTAGTCATATCTAGCGATATTTTATATGATAGCAATATCAAAGCACGTTTTAATAGCACAGCGAAAAAGCATGAAGTGAAGTTCTACTCGAGGTAACGGTCGTTTCGAATTGTGACTTTGTTGCGTCTTTTGGACAACGTCTCATCCATTGTTTGCAGCGCGTTGTTAAAGTGACGTTATTCTTTGTTCTATGTATCCTAGCCGGATGTTCTTTTTATTTTTTTAAACTCGGTGCCAGATAATTCCCTAAAAGAGATTCGAGATTAATAATTAAATGAAAATTGTTTCAACTAAATAACTGCGTGATAAATATTTTTATTCCTGAAAACGATGTGCCTAATTTCGTTGATTTCCGAAAGCATAAACGGAAGACAGTTTCTTAGGAGATATTTGTCGAAAAATTAATTGATGATACATCATCAACAAAGAAACAAGAGGAATAAAGTTTATTTTTACCTATTTTCGTAATATTTTTGGTCGTCATTTTTTGGTTTGTGAGAATGTTTATTCCCCATCCATTCCCGACGAGTTATATTAAAGGAAAGCAAGTAAAGCAGTGGCATAGGTTATAAAAATACCCCCTCCATGATTTCTTGGACCCTTAAAAAAGGGGTGTTCGAAATAATTGGGGACGGGGTTTGATTCAGTAAGTTGCGTGCCAGGCTCATAATCTGCAGTTTCCAGTTTCGGATAAATAGCCCAGCTATATAGCCTTGATGGGAAGTTGGCAGTTGCCATTAACTTTCTCTGAGTCTGGGTTTCCTATGAACTGGCCATTTAACCTATAAAAATAAATAAATATTCCCTGAAGCAGCTGCTTGTCCACAGTAGTCTGACAGGAGCCTGCCAGTTGAATACGCCACAGTAGAATGTCTGTGAGAATGACGGGATCTCAGCATGAAGACAACACAAGCATCCATGTCTTACCAGGGACCCTTTGATCAGTAGCCAAGCGTACCAACAGCTCGGCCATAGGACGCCCCAATTGTGTGCAAAAAAAGTGCTCCTCAGAGGTGACGCAACCCAAATAGATATTATTTGGTACTAAGTAAAATATATAAATTGAAAATTTTTAAAATAATAATTTTTCTTTACGCGCCTTAAAAAAAAAGCATGCCGATCGTAACAAATCGACTGTTCCCTCCCTCTCTTGCTTTGGAATTAACAGAAATTCAGTGAATGAATTCGTGGATATTTTAGGGTGCATCTTGGAAGATGCATAATAGAATATATAAATTAAGAAGTATCTCTGTTCCGTTTGCTTTTCTCTCGTCGCTTTTATATCTCTTTCAAACGAAGACGGGATAACGTTTTCACTTTGTAGTCTATCTGTACGTCCGTACAGGCACGTACTCAGATTTTAGTTGTCGGTGGAGGGGGAGAGGGAAGGATCCATTTTTCCCGGTTTTCCTACTTTCATTTAAACTTCATGACCTCACACTTTAACTCTTAAGCAGAGAATAAGACTTGAATAGGGTTTCCAAAATACTGAAATAATCCACCGAACATGAAAGGTTAAAATGATATTTTACAGGGTATAGTTATCCTGCACTTGGACCACGGCTTTCCCTTTCATCCGATGGACGGCATCCTTTCAAAGCTCATCGGTGCCCCTTTCTGACCGAGGGCAGGACGAGACTTCAACGGAATAAATCTCAATTCTAGCACAGGTTGTTCTCGAAATTTGAACTAGAGAATGCGAGCCTTGCGTGCTTCCAATTGAGCCAATCCCGCCGGAAAAAAAGTGGGTAAGGGATATATGAAGAGAAGAGTTTGTTTTAAACAAAAATATTATAGTGGATAAATATTTTATATTTTAAAATTAAGAATGGAGATTTAAAGGAAGTTATTGTTGGATTATTAAAAATGTTAATTTCCCTTCGAAATTTGCAAAAAATAAGTAATTTTTTTTCATGCATAGCATCTCTACGCTTGAAGGAGTTCTGGGCGAATTTTTTTAAATACAACTGATTCACTAATAAACAAACGATAATTTTATTAGCTATTAAGAGCATAAATTATTAATACCTGAAGGAGCGGTAGATTCTCAACTTCGCTTCGGTCGGCAACAATGTGTTATGGAGAGAATGCTGTATTTTGTTTAGTTGGAGGGCTCATGAAAGTAGGACAGGTGCTAGCTGTTTTGTCCCCTGGAACGAACTTAGGCACTGCTATCCCATCCCTGTCTACTCTTATATATTAATGGCGAATATATCTACGAGCTTTATTGACAAATTTACCTCGTGCTGTGGTAAAGCAGATCCTGATGAAAATGATGACTATCGAAGTCATTGAAGAGGCACTTTCTTTACATCATCAGGGCATAATTTTGTCATAAGGGCACGACTTCACGCTACATGCGACCTGGGCACACTACGACTTCACACTAGATGAGGCCTCGGGAAACTACGGCCTGCAAGCTACTGATGACAAAAAAAAATTGTAAAAGGGGAAAAAAAATATAGAGGACAGGAAGCCAAACTTCGGCGAAGCGAATTCTCGTTAATACAATCAATTAAAATTATATTGTTTAAATTTCACTTTAGATGTTTTTGCTTTTGTTATACCTACGTAACTGATTATATATTTCTTTGGCTGCCCTTCATTCCATTTCAGTTTCATATGCGACCCGCCATTCAGTTTCAGCTTTCTATACGGCCCTTCAGCTGAAACGTTTGCCCAGACCTGCACTAGATGGTGCCGTGAATTATCGCGTACCGAGTGAAAAAAAACCAGATAGTTGGCCTAGAACTCCCTTTAAGGTAAAAACCCACTAAGGCGTTAATTTGGATAGCAGAAAGTAAAGAGAAATTTCGTGGTAAATGTTCTTGTTTTGTGTAATTGAAAAAAAAAAGAGATCCACTGTTTCCACTTTGTCGTCTGGCTGTCCTTCTGTAGACATTCAAGTAGTTTTCAGATATAAATTGAAAAGTTTAGTTGGATGGATATTCATGAAATAATACGATTCGCATTTTTCTAATCTCCCGAAAGTTCAAATTGCGCCCTCTACGATGGAAAAAGTTGGCAATTGCAGAGTTGGGGTTGTTTCACTTCTGAGCGGTACTTTTGTTGCACACAATGGTCTAAATGGCCAGGTTACAAGGAGGAGCGGGGGTGGCTCAGTCAGTAGTGCGAAAGGCTCGTAATCTGTAATTCCCAGGTTCGAGTCCCAACTGGGTCAGAGTTGAGATTTATCTCCGCAAAATTCCCCTCCCTGCCACGGTCAGTAGGGGAAACCGATGGGCTTAGAAAGGCCGCCGTCCGTCGGATGGGACGTTAAGTCATGACCCTGTGTGCGGGAGAGCCATACCATGTGCACGTTAAAGGAAACCCTGGATAGCTTTGACGGGAGGCTACAATCTGTCTCCCAACAGTTGTTCCAGTGGGTCCCCTCCCCCAACCTTCTCTGAGCCTTCGGGGTCCGTGTGACCTGGCCATTTAGCCCATGGTGTGCAAAAAAGTGCCGCTCAGAGATAAAACAACCCAGGTCACAAGGACCCCGAAAATTCAGAGGAGATTGCGAAAAGGAACCACTCTTTTAATACTGATTGTATTATTTAATTTCGCTTCAGACTGAATGAAAAATAGCAAATGATTTTTTAATTAACTTTAGTGAGCATTTCAAAAAAATAAAGAAAGAAACCCAATGAAATAAAAAATACTTATACACTCGGAATATAATAATTCTAAATGAAATATTTAGATTCCACGGACCAACAGTGGGTGTTGTCTTTCTGTTCAGATCTCGACTACCTCATGGCATTAGAGACAGACACAAAAAACTGTTTTGAAAAAAGTTCCTGTTTACTTTCAGCGACTGAAGATACAAAATCGACAAAGAAATGCACAATCGAGAAAGGAGTAAAAAGCAAGAAGTAAAAAAATAATTTGAGAAATTTATAATTTAACTATCTTCTCACATGCGCCCTAATAAGTAGAAAATAAAATTAAAGCATGTTGATGGTGTAATCAGTCACTGGATTCGTATTCACTTCAAAGGAAGGCAGGGGCAATGAAGGTCCAAGAAGAAGAAGGCTAGCTTTGCACAAGCGTAAGTGGCGCCGTTCTGCGGAATTTTACCGAAGCTGAACGTGGCAAATTGATGTGCAGGCACAGAAACAACTGTAAGGGGCGATCTGCGCATGCGCAGTGCAATCATTTTTAGCCCACTGCAGCTATGGTTTGTCTCATTATTGGTATATATATTATATTGCGATTTAACCAGTGTTTCCAAATGTCTAACAGCCATGACTGTTTGGCACAGTGGTAGCTGACCCTAAAGTTATTCAATGAATGTTTTATCCCGTTCATGGGTAAATTTTACGATACCTGGAAAAGCCGTTGTATGTTTATTTTGAGTGATTTTGCAGAATTTTTAAAATTAATATGTAAATTAATTCATTTAATCATCTTGTGAATATATATAAGTCAATGTATGTTGCAGGTTTGTGATCCCTGGAGCATATCGATGTACATTGGCTTCTGCACTTTGCTCTAACAGTGTAATTCTTTTTTATGGTTGATACGGGAAGTGCTTGCTGCCATCTGTTGAACGTTTATACAAGTAAAAACTCGATATGATATTTATTGAAAATATGAGGAATTGTATAAAATATAATTATATAAATCATGTTATCGTGCATTGACACATAAATCTCAATTTATTATAATATACTAAATGTTGTAGGTTGTTCAAAATATTAAAATTTTGTTCTTTCGCATATCTGTTACCAGTTTTACAAAATTGGATTTTATTAAGGAAAATGATTACATTACTTTTTGATATTTTCTCTCTAAACGAAAAAAAAAATTATGAGTGTACCTCATGAAGAAAATGAACATTTTTCGGATTCAAAGTGTATGTAAAATTAGTCACGTGGTGTAAGCAATTGAAAACTTTGCTCGGCGGTGGAAAAATAATGCAGGGAATTCGCTCCTCCCCCTGTCTAGGTGGCTTCACTGCAATGCACGAATTTGCCATGTTTAGAGGGCGCTGCAATCGAAAAGTTTACATTACGTCTATGGAAGCTAGCTCTCTTCTCCCTTAGACACTCCTTGGCAGGGGGTCGGCGATCATGTTGAGTAGGTAAATCGGCGCCCTATCTTCGTTTGATGCAAACACGAAATTCCACCATCAATATGATTTAGTTTTATTTTCTGTGTTTTAGGGTGCATATGAGAAAATAGGCAATTTTTTAATATATTTTTTTCTTTGTTACTAAAAACAGTTACCTTCAGAAACTTTCATATGATAAATTACTTATAGACATTGATTACATTTTTCCTTCCCTAGTCGTTGAAGTCTTGTTTAAAGAGCACATTCGAGACATCACAAGCTTTAATTTCAAACATCCGCGACCTTTCGAAGGAGAGAATAGTGGAAGGGGGAGGAATTCGAAATTGTCTACAGCGGACCTCATATGAGCTGTCACTTGACACCTAATTGGTAATTGTAAGCCCTGGCTTTCGGAAGATACAGCCTAACAATGTTCGTCATATTTCCCTCTTTATGGAGAAAGAATCATGGTGGTTAATTCTTTAGAGCCTATGATACTTCCCGCGTCACAAGCTTTTATTTGACAACTTTTATTGTTACTTTTCGGCAGTCTCGTGTGGCCAAATGGTTAGCGCGCTTGGCTATGGACCCAAGGATCTTGGGTTCGAGCCCCGGATAACGCATGGATGTTCGTGTCGTTTTTCTGCTGAGGACACTCCATTCTCACAGGCCTTCTACTATGGCGTATAAACTGAGAGGCTGCTGTCCGACCTCTATGGCAAGCAGCTACTTGAGGGGGTATATTTATATATGACACTCGACGTTACAAGCTTTCATTTGACGTATAAATCATTATTTTGAACAGAATTGTTCCTTCTGGAGATACCAAGGAACAATCGTTTTCATATTCCCCCTTTTTTACAATTCATGGGATAGTTCATGGGAGAGTTTCAAATATTTTTTAAATTCATGGGAGAGTTCAATTATAACCTCTGACACTCCCCACCTCAGAAGCTTTAATTTCACACGTAATTCATTACGTTTGATCGTTGCATTCGAAAGATAAGGTAGAACAACTATTTTGACAAATGTAGAAAGCGACAAATTGTCAAACCGAGAAACGGACAAATGATGAGCGAAAAAGCAATTGCAAGATAGGTAAAAAGCTAACCTTTTATGTAAGGTGGAAAACAAAATATTTTCTCGACAATTCTCTAATTTTAGTATCAGGTTACTTGTGAGACTGTGACTTTTGCAAACAGCAAATAATTAGTTGCTCCTAGCTATTTCTTTTGGAGAAGATTTTTTTTTATTTTTCATAAGTATACCTTATCGATTCAACTGTGTTTATTAACATTAGTTACTAGACAAAATCTCAGTTCTTCAAGCGCAACTTATTAGTTGTTCTTAAGTTTAAGAACTTCTTAAGACAGTTTTTTTGTGTGGGGAAAATCTGATGGGTATGATAAACGTTTAAATTAAATCTTTGTGAATATAGATTTTCAGCAATATTTTTAAATTATTTCAAAGTTCTGAAGGGAAATTGAAAAATTTCTAATCGGTCGCCCTAATGGTTGAAATTAAATTTCAATCATCACTTTGTTTAAATTAATAACTAATGGAAATATTAATATTTATATTAACTTTTAAAAAGTGAATATCTCTTCTGCAGTCACCCTCTTCCTAACCATTGATTTAGCACTTCTCCACCAAAGGGCGCATCAGTTTTTAAAACTTAATCGTTTTTGTACAAGAATAATATGATACTAATAAAAGTTTGCCCATTCTAACCATTTTCCAAATATGAACCTGATTGATTCACCAGCAATTTTTATTCAAATTTTCAAAATTTGTTTTTAGTTATATTGTTTAGAAAGCTATAAGCCTTTACCAGTGAGTTACATAACTGATTGAATTTCATATGAATTTATTTAACAAATACCTATCCCATTCCCACCATGTTTGAATATATTATGATATTATACATCAGCAATTAATTTAAATTAATTTAATCTCTCATTCCCCTGGGCCGTCGCTGGTTTTAAAGCGAAATATTCACTAGGAATTTCTCTTTCTGCCCTCATAGGGTAAAATTTTTCAGACTTTTTAAACTCGCCCCCCCCCCCCCCCCCTCGAAATAAATAAATAAATAAATAAGAGTCTTTAGACTTTTTTTACTATTTCTTCAATGGCGAAATTTAGACCTATAGAGCCTTCTATCTCGGAAAGAAAAGAGAGAATTTGAAAATAGAAAGATCAGCATGGGGAGTAAAAATTGTACATGAATGTCGTGGTGTATCCTGTACATATTTTCTCTTTAGTCTTCCTTTTCCTCCTTGTCGAAAGTGATGACCTTCATTTTCTTGTTTGAGTCCAATTCCTTTTCGGTTATTGTTTGCTTCTATTTTTTTCCGCTTTATCGTTGCTTACTGAGAGCTATTTCGACCCGCAGTCTTGTTCCGTCTTGGGGGCGGGACGTGATCATTCGGATGGGTAGCTTGATGCACGCAGCTGCGCTCTGTAGAGACAGTGACAGGGAGTAAAGTTTGCTCTTGTGCGTTTTCAAGTTGAGAAGTAAACAGCCAATTATTTTTAAATATTAATTTTCCTTTTAATTCTGCTTGTTTTTTCCGAAAACTAATATCAATTTGGAGACAAAATTTTTCTCTGTATTATGGCTTTGTCATTTACTTCAATGATAGGATGTTTCGATTATTCTCTTGATTTTTCTCTAATAATTACTGATAGTTTTGTGTAGTTTCTTTGTATGAGAGAAAGACCCTCCGTTTTAGAGACCTTTAATTTTTTTATTTTATGCTTTTTAATCATTATTTTTTATCCCTTATACCCTTAATTTTGCCTCTGTTATCCTTCTGAAAGGGGAGGATTACACACTTTGCCTCCCACCTCATGGATTAGTTTAAAGAAGTTTATTATTGTTATTATTCCATTGCAAGTCATTGTAATATATACCCTACCTAAAATAAATAAATTATATTAATCATATATATATTTTTATTCCCATTCCCCTCTCGTTGTTAATCTCTAAGTTCTTCATAAACGATTTCCTGGTACATTTCTAGTTGCTTAGAGTAATGTGAAAAATAATGATAATTATGATTCTTTTTTTTTCAAGGAATTTTTTTCGATTACTATGGAATTCGAAACGAATGCATCATATTTTTACTCTTTGTGAATAAGAATATTTAAATTATTTTTCAAATTTAGTCATAAATCGTTGATTTCAAAAAACTGGTGTATATAAGAATATAACATTGTCAAATGAATTATAAATCAGATAAATAATTTTAATCGTAATATCTCGTTGAAATTGTAGTTAATGAATATACCGGTAACTGACTAAATTACCAAATTCTTTGGATATATTTTTTATAATCATCTAGCACAGTTTCACAATCTGGCATATGAGAATGACTAAAAATAATTTATGAATCTGAACTTCTGATAAACCTGTTTTTTGTTTTAAAAGTCATAACAAAGCAATAATCACGTGTTTGATTTCGTCAAATAATAATTTAAATATGAAAATAATTCTGAAATAGGCATTATATTCATGACTTAGTCATGAATATAATGCCTATTTCAGAATTATTATTAATCTGAAATAAATATAAAATGTTTTCACATTTAAAATTTGTTCTTTATTATGAATTCTTCATTAAATTGGAGATAAATTTTCCTTGGAGACTTCTGACATTTGTCAGCGATTTTGGAATGGAATGAATCATTCCTAACGTCAGGCTTTCACTGGAGTCGGTAGGGCGATTCAATGCACCGCCGTGAAGTGAAGATCTAACGCAACCGATACAAAACCAATTCTGAACCTTGTTCACCGTCTCTCGGATGGGATTTTAATCCGTGGCCCCGTATACGGGAGAGCCATACCCTGTGCACATTAAAGGATACGCTGAATGGCTTTGACGGAGGCTACCATCGGTAACCCAACAGCTGTTCTAGTGGATCCCCTCCCCCAACCTTCTATAAGCTTTCGGGGTCCTTGTGACTAGGCCATTTAGTCCAGTGTATGCAAAATAGTGCCATTTAGATTTAAAACAATCCAACCCTAACCTTACATGTTGTTACATGTTGAATCTGTGCATTCTGATCCGTGTGGTTTCTGAGAACACCAAGTTCTCAACTGCTTCAAAAATTTCATGAAGTAAATTCTTAGAGCAGTTTTAATTATTTCCTTATCTAACCTGGAGGTTTGGATTTAGATAGGTTATTGTGTATCCAAACTTTTTTTTTGTTTGTTTTCCACTGCAATTCCCAATAAGTATGTGCATTGTAATTAATTCCCATTACTGTATGTGCTTTGTAAACTCTATGGGAGAGCAGGATGACTAAGTTAGGAGTGCGCCAAGCTCGTAATCTGCATAAGCGAGTTTGATGGCAAACAATTTTTTTGATAATGTTGAGAGTTATCTCCGCTCTACCCACACGCTCTCATCGATCACCAAAAGACACAATGGACTTGAAAAGACCACTGTCTGACAGATGAGACGTTAAACCATGACTAGGTGTGCAGGAAAACCATCCCATGTGCACTTTACAGAACACGCTGGATGGCTTTAATGGGAGGCTCCCATTTGTCTCCTAAGAGCTGTCCAGTGGATCTCCTTCATCTAACCTTCTCTAAATACTTGACTTCCTTTTAACCTAGACATTTATCCCACTTATATAATAGAGTGCCGCTCATAGTTAAAACAACATAACCCAAATAATATGTATTTTGCCAAAAGTTGTATATTACGGAGGGCCTTCAAAATGTTCTTTACACGTGTCTGTAGATTTGCACAGTTGTTGTAGATCAAACATCCGAAGAAATACGAGCTAGGATTTGCTTCAAGGCTTTCTAAACTTGCCATAACGTGTTAAAAACAAAGGCCGTTTCGCTGGCAACCATATAAAGTTCGGTCTGCGAAATCTGTGCTTTGTTGCTATGGGGCCTACTAAAGACGGGGAAAGATATTTCATTTTTACAAGGATGCGTCATGCCGATTTATACAAGTATATGGGGATCGTGCCTGTTCATATGTCACTGTTACGGGATGGATGCACAAATTCAATGAAGGACTTCTTCGAATATTTACCTCGTGCAGGAAACCCGATGGAGGCATTGAAAGAGAGAAACATCGCTGGTGTTCGGAACTCATTAAGAAAAACCCACATCACCTTTCAGGTAATATGTTTAGATGTCAGTGTACCGATTGGAAGTGCGGATAAAATTATTTATCAACATTTAAAGTTCCGAAAGATCTGTGCCCCCACAAACTGACAGAACAGCAAAAATGGGATGCAGTCGACTCGTGAAAGGAGATGGTGGCAATGTTTGAACCTAGTGGCCCCAAACGATTAACAAACATTGTCACAAGTGAAGGGATGTGGTTTTATTACTATACAACTCCCAAAAAGATCCACAGTTACGTTTAAGTTGAGGAAGATGAACTGTGCCCCCAAATCCTCCAACAAGTCTTTTGCTCAAGGAAGATGATGTTTACAATTTCTTTTAATACCCAAGGAGTTGTAGCCATGGACACCTTACTTGAAAAATAACTGTAAATGGCAATACTGCACCAACACTGTTTGGCCCCCAAATGGTTAAGGACACGAAGAGGCAACGTCCAACAACAGGCATGTAAAGGGTTCTCCTTCTTCATAACTATCCGAGTTTTGTGAGCACTTGCCAGTGCTCACAAAACTCGACAAGTTACAGCCTATCTGGAGCAGGAAAAATCAAACAGCTACCCCATCCTGCATATTCACCCGATCTTGCACCATGCGTTTTTTGGTTGTTCCCAAAAATTTAAATGGAACTTGCTGGGAAGACGTTTTCAAGGGTGCAAGACCTTGAAAAATGCGTTCATTTCAGAGGTGCGGAGTATTCCCCAACAGGAGTATCATCTTACGTTCCAGAATTGGCATAGACATCTGCAATATACGTAGTTGCTGGAGGGGAGTACTTTGAAGGGCAGTAAAAGTTTTATTGAGGTAAGTGCAATGGACTATGCTCTGCAGATACAGATCAAGATCTTTTTGAATGCTCCTAGTAGAACTCAATAGTGGCTCAAAGGACTGAGTTTAGCTTGATTCTGAAGAATAAAACAATAATGTAAATAAATGAAATGTCCTTTAGCTAGAAAAATAACATCACCTCTTTCAAATATGGGAAAATGAAGAAAATGAAGTTCTTCATTTTCAGAAATTTGCACCCTTTAACAATAGTAATTCATACTAATGGGGGATTGGACAATGCTAATAATAATGATATATTATTAGCCCTACACAATGAAGAAATAATTTTTCATTTAGCCCATAAAGTGAAAAAGTTGCGCTTTCTCATCCTCTAGGGTTAAGAGGCAAATCAGTCAGTATATATAAAATAATTTATTTATTATTATTATATATGATCTGAGGGACCTGGGTTCGAGCCCCGGGTAAGGCATGGTTGTGTGTGTTGTTTTTCTGCTGAGGTCCTGCCATCCTCTCAGATCTTCTACTATAGCATATAAACTGACAGGTTCCTATCAGACCTCTGTGGCAAGCAGCTGCTTGAGGGGGTATATATTAAATTTTAATGAAAATTTTAAAATTAAGTAATAGCATTTTAAAAATGAAGAGTAACCGGTCAGATTTCACCCAATAATAATTTAAAATGTAATTGTAAATAATGTTCTTTTTAATAAAATATTTCTGTTCTTGATCAACACATTCTATCACAAGAATTTTTAGAATAAATATATTGTTTGCAATATTACATCAAGTTTTACATTTTGTACATATAACGTCTTCTAACGATGATAATTAATGCCTTTCGGAGGATTTGAAAACAGTGAATATTCATATCATATTAATGCCTATTCAACTCAAAAAGAACAGTTCATTATTCTCTTAAAACAAAAGTAGTATTTTCCCATCTTTTAAACAAAAGTAGCAATTTGTCCCTTCACCCAAAAGGACAAATTGTTGCTACCAATGCAAACCTCTTGATCATCATACTCAACCGCTAAAATATCAGATTTCTTATCTAAGCAGTTCGTTTTGTAATATTCATTCAAAGTTTTGATATTTTCGACCTTTTTCACCATCACAGGGTACAATTAAAGTGCCGGAAAATATTGTGGTTTCCAGACCAAATGCAGTTTCATATCCGTTGAGAACTACAGTATATTTCCCAAGATAATATGATCTAACAGTTCATTTTTCCCCCATAGACATTGGACATTTTTAATATTTTTTTTAAATCAATCCGAAAAGTTTATGAACCAAATTTGATAATTAATATAAATCTGGTGATTTATTTATAAATTCAATAAAATTGTCAAAAATGAAGAAAAGGAACCATTACACTGCTGGGACAGCAATTATAGTGCCTTTTTTGCGTATATGAGTGTTTTGATTATTTTCTTTCTTGTTTTAATGTTCCCAAACTAAACTTTCATGGAGAGTGTTGCCATTAAACCTTTTACTTATCTTTTGAAATTCGCACAAAAATAACTTATATAATGAGTTAGTAGTTAATGTTGATACCAATAGTGATAGTACATAATTGTAGCGAATCTGATGAAACTTCCAGCAGCATTGTATAAGAAAAATATATGGATCTACATAATTATCCTGTTTCAGGTGGCCGAGTGGTTAACGCGCTTTTCTCATCATCTAAGGTACCTGGGTTCGAGCCCCAGATAAGGCATGGATGTACAAGGATCGTGTTGCCTTTTCTGCTGAACTTCATTCATCCTCACAGATCTTCTCATATGGCGTCTTAATTTTGACAGGCTCCTATCAGACCATTGTGGCAAGCAGCTGCTTCAGGGGATATTTATTTATTTTCAGGTAAATATGTTTATATATTATTAAGTAGGATTAAACGATCTTTCTTCTAAGGTACAGTCACTCAAAAAAGTATCCGAACACTATGGTTGATTACAGAATTCAGAAAAAATATCTGGCAACGATTTTTTTAGAAATTAGTGATCTGGCAACCTTCGTGTACTGTACACGAAAGTTGCTTGGATCACTAATTTCTAAAAAAAATCGCTGCCAGATATTTTTTCTGAATTATGTAATCAACCATAGTGTTCGGATACTTTTTTGAGCGACTGTACAACATGTCATATTCTGTTGATTAGTTATTTCAGAATGAGGTTCAAATCCAATGAAATTACTCTTTTTTTTCACTATATTGTTTTGCAATTTCATCTATTTTTTGCCTACATCTGGGTGTGAACACGAGTAATCCAAAGCAACAAAACCGATTCACTCTATGCAAAAAAAAAGTCTGAGATGTGTCAAGATGAGTTTGCAAAAGTTAAATAATTTTTAAGCCGTTAGAACCTTTAAAAATCAATCTTGCCCCCCCTCCCCCTTTATTATTGTTTCTTAGATCCGGGTCTGCGTAGTAACATATAGAAGGATACATCGTTTCGCCACTCATAAGAAATATCAAGAGAGAAATTACAAAACCGGAATGCATATAGAACATACATTCAGCGGTCTCATTCAGTGGGATTTAGCTCGGTGAATTGGCTCGGTCTAGAAATCAATAGATGTCTTCGACACTGAGAATCGATTCGACTATTTCTGAGTCGTTACTCCTACCCCTATTTCACCTCGAATGCACTGTCGGATCCGAAAACTCTCTTTATTTCTGAGTTCTACTGCCGGAAATAGCCCTATTCACCAATTTCTAGCTGTCCAACACCGATACATCGAAATTTGACATTTGAACTCGAAGGACCCTTCGCATCCAAAAGTTGTCATAATTTCTGATATCTATGATCGGGAACGTTTTATACGAAAGCTCCAACTTGTATACTTGCTTTGAAATCCATAACAGTTGTTTTATATAATTTTATTTTAGCCCATATTTTATGTCCGAACTTAAAATAGATTTTAAAAAATCAATTATAAAATTTTATTCTATATAGAATACCATTTTGACTTTTTCTGTTCAGCGGAATATTTTAGATTGGAAAACTGTACCAAAGTCTTATTCTCAGAATCCCCCAAAATTAAATTGTTGGTAACGTAACGTTTCCTACATCTATAGCCGGACATTCTCTGACATGTCGTTCAAGGTTTGACCACTAAGTGACTGTAAACGACATGTCGAAGATCAAATTTCAGATTTTTTCTGAGATCTACGACCCGGATTACCTCTGGGTAAAAATTTTCAGAGCTCTACCAATTCTGCATCATAATTAGAATTAGCGTGATTCCTTGTCACTCCATCAATCACTCACAATCGTCTATATGTATATATTAGATGTATTAGATGCCACAGCTGGGTAGCGCGGCAGACTTGTAATCTGCAATTCCCAGGTTCGGGTCCTGTTTGTGCCAGAGTTGAGATTTATCACCACAAAACTACCCACGCTACACCTGGTAAGTAGGGGACACCGAAGTATATCCTCTTTCCGAAACCTTCTCTGAGCCCTCGAAATGATAATTCTAACAGCTCTCGGAGTCCTTGTGACTTGGTCATTTAACCAATTGTGTTCTCAGAGGTAAAACAACTCAACCGTCAGATGATATTTTCCCCCAATAAGCATTCCGGTGGTTGAGTGGTTAGCGCACTTGCCTGCTGATCACAGAGACATAGGTTCGAGCACTGGATAAGGTAGGATGTTTCTGTCCCGTGTTGTCATTCTGTTAAGGCCTTATCTTCTTCACAGCCTTTTCTACGGCAATTATACTGGCAAGTGGAAAAAGAAGGAAAAAAATCTCCATTTCTACCCTTGCCGAGAAAGGGCACATCAATGGGCTTGGAAAGGCCGCCGTTTGTCTGATGAGACGTTGAGCCGAGGTTTCGTGTTTAGAAGAGTCATTCCCTGTTCACATTAAAGAACACACAGGATGGATTAACGAGAAACTTCCATCTGTATCCTTATAGCTATCCAATCGATATCACTTTTCCTTACCCATCTCTGAACTTTTGTGGACCTTGTGACTGATCATTTAACCCAATTATGTGTCAGAAAGTGCTGATTAGATGTAAAGTCACCGATTTTACATCTAATCAGCACTTTCTGACACATAATTGACACTGATTAGATGTAAAGTCACCGACCATAGGAATTACGAGGCCATTGCCCAATCGTAATTCGAATATCCGCAGGGAATTGGAAAATGCAACTGCAAGCTGTAGAGAAATGGTGTCATCACCAATTTATTTAACAACCGGTTCCTTTCAATTGTTCATTTCATTCTTCCATTAACAATTAAACGATTGAGGGGTAGGCTCAGTAGCCAGGATCCTAATCTGCAGTTCCCAAGTTTGATTCCTAAAAAGGTTGATAGTTTTCGCTGCTAACCTCCAATCTGCCATCTGTGGAAAGAAGACACTTTTCGTCGGACGAACCGTCAGGTTCCATCTGTGTATACTAGATTTAAGGTGATTCAAACTCTGGCAATATATATCAAAAAGGCATCGATGACGCTTCTCTACCAACGAAACATTTGCCAGTATGTTTCATTTAATTGCGAAACAATATCGAAAAATAAATTGTTATTTTCTTTCCTAAGTGCGAAAGATTCTCAGAATTAACAGATTTATACAGTACTGTGCAAATTAGTTGGGACAATAGGAAAATGCAGTAACAAAGACACAACTAAAGTATTTATTTGTTTAATAGTGTGGTTAATAGTGAATATGACCCTCCCCCTTAGCTTTAATTACTTCTTTCATCCTCTCAATCATTGATGCCACTAGCTTTCCACACATCTCCTTCACTTCAGGGTCGTGGTACCATACTTTCATGACACTTTCTATCATTTTGGTTTTCGTCGTGCAATCCATCTTAGATATGCGCGCTTTAATAATGGTCCACAAATTTTCAATGGGTTTAGATCGGGTGAAATTTCCTGGCCACTTCAATACCTTCAAATATTTCTGTGTAAAGAAGCTCTTAACAAGCTTAGAATTGTGGCATGGAGCCAGATTCTGTTGAAATACCCCATCGCCGTTAGGAAACAGCTTCAGCAGTGTTGGGACCATTTTCGCCTCCAGAATGCCTATATACTTTTTGCTGTCCATCATTCCTTCAATGGGGTGAAGCGTCTGTGACCCGGAAGCTGTGAAACATCCCCAAAACATGACCTTGGGTGGGTGTTTGGGGGATTGATGGATGTGGCCGGATCAAAGAGGTTCTCCAGGCATCACTTGTCCCAACTAATTCGCACAGTATTGTAGTCTAATATGAATCATACAAATTCTCGAAAAGGTCAGAAAACTTTAACCCATTGTGGTTCAAAGATCTCATTCAATCTGCATCCCATTTTAATAACTGTAGCTTGAATTTAAATTGGAACATTTTGATAAACGTATAATTTCTTTTGATTATCTGTGGTTCATTTTAACATTGTTTCCATTTTATAGAGGCTTTTCTAGTTATTATAACAGTTAGAATTAGGTTATCCCCCCTCCCCATTCCACCTCATTTAATCACAATCAGCTCTGCCGAAAGCTATCCCTTCCTTTCTGTCCTCTGGAATAGGAATATGAAAATATTGCTCTCCAGCACTGGTGCATCGAATTTGACCTTTGACCTCCGTGGACCCATCACATCCAAGATTTGAGACAATGTCTGATATCTACGATTCAGATTACCTCAGGCACTAATTTTTAGCCCTCTAACACTGGTAGATTCATACTTAACCTTTGACCTCGAAGCAACCCAGCGCATCCACATTTTCCCATTTCTGAGATCTTCGACTCAAAATACCCTCAGGCACCAATATTTAGCTCTCTAGCAATAATAGATCTAAAGTTGACCTTCGGATCCGAAATTTTGTATCGATCTATAACATGAAACACTCCCAGGACCCAATTTCCACATTTCTAGCGCTCATAGTACTGATAATTTTTCTTCACAAGCTTCAGAAGCATTCATTCATGACAACGGTTAGTTATTTAGAAATTCTCTTCGGTACTTGCCTCAAAAAATCACCATCATATTGTAAAGGTAACTTCACTCAGTAGGAATCTTCCCCCTAGATGATTGCTTTTTTACTCTTTTGGTTTCACACTGTAATTATAATCTCTTATCGGGCCCAAGGTTTCGCCTCCCCAAACCCCCACCAAAGGCTAAGAGAGAAAGGGAGAAACATTGTGCAGTTCCATTGAATTGTATTTTCGGGAGTTGCTTAGTCAACACCCCCCCCCCCACCCTCTTGTCAATATCTGGTTCTTGGTGTCTCCCGTATTTAACCAATCATTTTTTACGTTTTATTACCTAATTCATACTACTGTAAAATACGTTTCGAACTTTCTTAACAAAATTATCGTCTTTTTAGAAATGTCTTATCCCTGTTTAAATGCATTCCTATGAAAATTTACTTTTCTGTTCAGTGCGTTTTCCTTTAGCGTTTTGCAGAAATTGGAAAAGTTGATACATTTTCCATCGTACAGGTTTATAGATTAGTTTTCATAATGACCTTTGTGAAATTTGCATTTTAAGAACGAAACAATTGGATATCTAGTTTAATGAAAATGAATGATCAAACAGTGAAATCTGATATATAGGTATATCAGATCTTGCAACGAATGTGATAAAAATGAAATGCTTTTAATAACCAGATCAGTCTGCTCTGGCAGCACTCCCCTTCGGTTCCCCAACAGAAGAAACATTACCAATCTTCTGTTAGGTACTAACAGCCTGCACCACGAGAAGGCGGGGTAGGACATTAGATTGCTAAAATAGGGCAAGGCTCTTTCCCTATCAAAGTTTAGCAACCATTTGCAGGCCGGGGGCCCTAAAAAGGACCGTTTTGTTGTTTTTTTTTTGTTTTCCTTTTTTAAGATATTTACTGGCCACCTATCTTTGCCACTGAATCTTACGTTAATTAAAACGTACTTTTTTGCCCTTTTTTCTTCTCATGGACCAAGAGGTCTCTTTTAATGTTTCTTCTATTACATGTCTCCACCCACTATGTGCAGTTTACCTCTCCAAACACATCTATTCTCAGCTACACCTGTTGCATTTCGCCACTTTAAGCCAATTCCAAAAAGATCCTGTTTGACATTGCCCACCACATCTTAAGTCTCCCCCCTTTTCTGAATACTTGAGGCACACAGCTCATAAAGGAAGTAGTCGACGCCTTCCTCTAACATAATCATTATTTACATAGTCAAACCATCAACTGTGAAAGTATCAAGAATCAAAGACATCAAATTTCTGTAATCTTGCGCACAAAAGATCCTTGTTTCCTACCAATATTATATCCTACATATATATATAACAAGGATATATCCTATGATACTTGTTTCACTACCAAAAGATCCTTGTTTCCTACCAATATTATATCCTACATATATATAACAAGGATATATCCTATGATACTTGTTTCACTACCATATTATAATGTTTATTGTCAGTCTTTAGGCACTTTTTCTCTCAATCACCACTGATTCTTAAAGACTCCACAGCAATGCCTGTTCTCCATTTTATCTGATATTTCAAGCCCTTTCTCTTTTTGTTCCTTCAAACTTCTTGAAGTCACTTCTGGAGGCAGGTAACTGAAGACGACGCCAAATTTCCTTCTATCAAATATTTTCGATGTTTGACAATAGGGAAAAGTCAGTGAGAATGGCACGATTACAGGTGGCATCAATAAGGATATTTTCCTCCTTCACATCCATGTGGCACAAACGGCAGCTGTGCAGATAACCGAGTCCTTTCAAAGCATCAACTACGTACTCCTCTTCCGCATCAGACAATTCGGATCATGGACAAAATCCCAGTCGTGAATCTTATCGTAGATGTCCCTCTTCATCACAGGCATCACAAAGGCACGACTCTTTCCTATAAGTGGCAAAGTTCGATAGAGTGGGATGATGTTCCGGTGGTTTAAACGTGGCCAGTAGAAATCGTCGCCTGGGGAAGGACATGACGCCACTTTAACGGCAATTCTCCTCTTCTCCTTTCTTTCAATCATTTCAGTCACTTCTCCAAACTCTCCTTCACCCAGGCAGCGTACATAGAGAATGTCTGGTTGACTTTTCAGATGATCAACGGCAGCAGAAATCAAACGAAAACGTTGAGCACACATTTTTAGTCGCTACAAGATCAGGAAAACAGGTCAGTACCTCAGCATGAATACATGACAAGTGAAATTCTTCTTCAGTTTAACCGCCAATTCGATTGATGCGTTTTGTTGCGTCTTTTGATCAACGACAACTACATTATATACCCTATGATGTTCTATCGACGTCACCTTCGATTTTTCGTTCCATTTAATTGTTCAAACTGAATGCCAGATAACTTAAAAAAAACTGAGGTTCTAATAAATAAAAATAACTCTCCAAATTTATTCAACTGGAATTATGATTTTTTAATAAAGATTGATAATTACATCAACGACAAAAAAATACGATGGCTTTTTAAAGCATAAAGGAAACACAGATACTTGCTATTAATTCAGTAGTAAAGTATCACAGGAAACGACCCCTACACACGGGACTCAAAAAACGTTGTTTTTTGCGGTGAGATTATTTAAATGTTAGAGGATTAATTGACTTAGTTTTGTAGCTCAACAGTGACTCTCTGAAAAAGGTACATCGAGAACAAAAGTTTATTTTTATAAAATATATCACTCGGTAGAAATCGAATTACTCTGACTCACTGGTACCAAAGTTATGACAGGTAATTGGACAGATTTTATAACTATTTCATTATGAACAGCAAGGAGGGAGGGGAAGACATATATTTCGAAAGTTCATTTTAAAATGCGAATTAGGGTGTAGTGATCAACAAAAGTACAAAATATTAAATTAATAATATCAAAAATGGATGAAAATATGGATGATTATTGCGGTGGTGGGGGGATTCTTATATGACCCATTCAGTTTCTACTCGGCTGCAATATCTGCAATTTGCTTCTCAAGGCTTAGCTGAATGAATATAGAGGATTTTTATTTTAAAACTAGTATCAAGAAATAATACTTATAGAAAGTTATTAACGAACTTCAAGTACTGATATGCCGAAACTGTACAAGTCACTTGAGATTATACGTCTAAGTAGTGTTTCATTGGGATGACTGTAACCGATTTCGCTGTGTTTTGTATATATTTCAAAATATAAGTTTATTTTATATAAAAAAAACTCCAATACGCATATCGCATAATGTTATTCTAAGAAGAAATCATTTCCTCTAACGAAGAATGGACAAATTCACATGATCGTATTTTTTCTCTCTCTGCATCATACCCTTGTGGCGAACCAAGTGTACACGACTGGAATTTGGATAAAGGACCTCGAATCTAAGAGGGAAAATCCGTGTGCTTAGGACAGATATCAGCACGTCTTTCACAATGTGTGATAATTGTTTTCTTTATCTATTTTTTAGCTGCGTGCGATTTCTAAATTTTAATGTATTATATTATGTATCGATCGTGCAGTTTCTACGTGTTGTGCACGATAGTCGAAGGTTGCTGAACTAGGCCTTAACCACACCTAACAGGTGGGGATTGGATTGCTAATAAATCAGCCCATTCATTAGCAAACAATTGTGAAAACAGTTGCCTTTCCTGATTTAGATGGCACATATTCAATGAAAGATATAAAAGGTCACATTGGGGAAGCAAATAATCGTCCGATGGTTGGTTTAGCGGTAGAGCACTCAGGCATATATCTGGAGAGTCGCGGATTCGAATCCCGCACCATCGGCAATATTTTCTTTCACATAAGTATTTATTGAATTCTGTATCTACATGCATTCTGTGTATTTATTAATAATAATTATTTCGTAGTATCTATACATTTTTTGGAGTATTTCAGACCATATTTAATTTTTTATATAAAGATATATATGCCTGGCAAACTTTATCCGAGGGACTTTGGTGGGTACGAAATGATTTAAAAAGTTCCATTATCTGAGCGAGGCAATCCCGTTCTTTGGTTTAGAAACTTCTCACGTGGAGATGGATGTTCATACGGGATCTCGAAATGTGTCCATTTCTTTCCTTCCCTGAAAGAGAGGGAGAAAAATTAAACAGAAGGGGACTGATAGGAATGATTTTTATGCGAAACGAAAGACATGGGAGGGCCATCTACTCTATATTTTTGAAAGTTTCAGACCCAAACAACGCCGGGAAAAGCAGCTAGTAAGAAATATTTATGATTCCTTTTCTTTTTGTGCTTATTGATTTTTAACAAGTATATATAACCAAGCTCGGATCTAGGGAAAAGAAAGGTAGGGGGGGGGGCAGGAAACTCAACTGAGCGGGGAAAAAATAAAAGAGGTGGGCCACGAGATTGAATTTCTATTTCAGTATAACGTTCCCCCCTCCGTTTTAGAGGTCTTTTTAACCGATCGATAAATGCATAAAATATACTAAAGTTTAGCAATTTTTTGCATTCAGTTACCCTTACTAGATTTCTCAAAAGGGGAATATAGATATTACATACAGGGCTGGATACAGGGGGTCGGGTTCCCTTGTCTCCCCCCTATATCCGGCCCTGTAGGTCGTCCCGTGGCCAATTGGTTAGCGCGCTTGGCTACTGATCAAAGGGACCTGGGTTCGAGCCACGAGTAAGGCATGTATGTTTGCGTTGTTTTCTGCTGGGTCCTATTATTTTCACAGACCTTCTACTATGGCGTGTAAACTGACAGTCTCCTGTCAGACCTCTGTGGCAAGCAACTGCTTGAGGGTATATTTATTTATTTTCATGTAATTATCGCAAAAAGTGCCAAACAGCACAACAATATAACAACAGTTTTCATCACTTGTGTGCAGAGTAATTGAGAACTATCTATACTGCTTTAATTATTTATAACTCTTTTATTGGGACGAGGTTGGCTCAGTCGGTAGAGCTCCAAACTCCTAATCTGATGATCCCAGGTTCGAGTCTTGAACCTTCAAACTAAAATACAAACTGTGCTTTATGTGCATCTGCAGAATCCCGCATTTCCGGTTTTCCCACAGAAGCTCCTCCCTTAGACACAGAAAGCACTGCAAACCAATGAAATCAAAATTGATCTATTTGTATTTCCTTTCATTGACATAGTTGTTTTCTTTTCGTGTGACGGATAAAGTAGTTATGTTACCGTTAAAGTGTATAATTCAGTTATTTCATAGAAATCATGATGATCAAGTCAGTTAAAGCGTGTAATAAATTAATAATTCCACACTTTAACTAATTATTCTATGAAATAACTAGGTATTCTATGAAATAACTAATGATAGACAGTTAAAGTGTAAAATAAACAATCTGACTGAATTATACAGCATACAAAATGTTATTTATACAAAGACACAATAAAATAATTTGTCAGGGATTACTAAAATGGCATTTGGAATTGCATAGAACATTATTTCTAAAACAAATACATTTTTTGTTGACGCATTGCGTTTTACATGAACATTTTCTAAATCCCTGACCAGTACCTAAACTTTGAGTTGTAGCAACCGACCGGAGCGATTTCTCTATATCCGACACTTCTTCAATCTTAATTAGTTTTTGTTCATAGACGCTGAACTGGGATCGGGAATAGAGCTGTTTTATGTTGCTATAGCCGTTTCTTGTTCGCAATTGAAAAAATCCTTCTTCGGTTATTTTCATGATAACAGCTAAAATTGATCTGGCGTCACCTCTTCCTCTGTCAACTTCAGGTACTGGGATACGGACTGCAAGCCCCACAGAGGCTTCAGAAGGAGATTTATCTGACATTAATTTCATCTTCTTAGCTTGAATTTCCAAACATTCTTTAGAGTTTTCTTTTTCCCTCTGAACATTCAGTTCATTAAAACACAATTTGCAGATCTTCTGTACAACTTTGTCTTCCAAAATCCGTAAAGTTGTGAATCTCTTGCCTATGAATCTTCGTGTCACGTGATTCAGTCGTTCGCTTTATAAGCGGAGACCATTATGAGCGGAGGCCAAGTGAGAACGAATTAGTAAAGTGATTCATTCTTGAGAACGAATCACTAAAGTGATTCGTTCTCACTTGGCCTGCTCATTTTGGGGCGTTTTTTATAATTCGGACCACTGATTCTGTTGACCGACGGATGACCCTGGTTTCAACTCTACTCTCGGACACTAGAAATAGTCTTTTTCTTTCTTTTAGTTGACTTTTGGTAGCATTTCAGGGTAGACTGCATCTCTATATATTAAGTTCAGAAAATTATCGTTAATTACAAAAATATTGCGTGTAAATGAAAGTAATACTTTCCATATTCTTAAACGAAACATAAAAGTTAATATCATTATTATTATATAACACTTTATAGTGGTTTTTTACTCGGTTATTTTACACTTTAACGGGGTGTAGATTGTTATTTTATGAAATAACTAGTTAAACCATAGAATACAAGTGAGTTTTACGCTTTAACTGACTTGATCAGTTATTTCATGAAATAACTAGGTATTCTATGAAATAACGGATTTCATACTTTAACGATAACAGTTACATTTATATTTGTTTGAAGATTTACAGCTACTTTGTCATTATCCAGGTGCGGTGGTGGCTCAGTCGGTAGCGCGCCAGGCTCGTAATCTGCAGTTCCCAGGTTCGAGTCAGCGCTGAGATTTATCTCAGCAAACATCTCCACCCTTACCACGGTCAGTATGGGACACCGATGGGCTTGGAAAGACAGCCGTCCATCGGATGGGACGTTAAGCCTTGGCCCGTGTGCGAGAGAGCCATACCCTGTGCACGTTAAAGGACAGACTGGATGACCTTTGACGGGAGGCTACCATCTGTCTCCCAACAGCTGTTCCTGAGGGTCCCCTCCCTCAAACCTTCTCTTAGCCCTCGGGTTCCTTGTGACATGGCCATTTAAGCCCATGGTGTGCAAAAAAAAAGTGCCGCTCAGAGGCAAAACAACCCATCAGTCTCCCCGTTGTCACGTCGAAACTCCTAAAGTTCCTCCTTCCGCAAGGAATTGTGGGCTTTAGGGCTTACAAGACATATATAGCTGAAGTACTCAATTTCTATCTGAAACACCCTTGAAGTCTTCAACTGTGAAGAAATGAATGTGAAAATGATAGCTGGAACCATACCTTTTACGTAACCTAAAACATATTTTAGGGTATGTTTTATATTGGCCTTTTTGGAGTATTTTCTTTTCGTGTAGTACTACGGAGCGATTTTTTTCCCATGTTTTTGGTGTGATAATCCTCCTGCGAGGTGTGTGCATTTTTAGGCTACTGCAACCTACATAACCAATATTAGATTTGGTGCAGTCAATGGCAAAATGAGATGAATCAATATCTTCCACAGAAGATGCAGTTGTGCCTGAAGCAGATACAATTGGAGATAACTATTGGTGGTTTCTTTCACAGAATTCCTAGCTCTCCTTTCCTGCAGTTTTTGCTGTATCAAAGACACGTCCATTCTTCTTCGTTTATGATCGGGGAAAAGTAAAAAAATATAGATGTATTTTAACGAAATCTGAAAAGATTTGCAAATGCATAGGCAATACACAGAAAAATAAACAATTATTCTAAAGCATATATAAATAACCATTTATACGTCAGTGTACAATTTAGGAACATAGACTTGCAAATATTGTCATAAAAATTATATTGATGTGCTATCTTCAATTTTTTTTTTCAATTGCAGCTAATGCAGAATATTCCCTCGTCCTCTTTAATATGGAGGGATATAATGATTTATTTAGGAAAGTGGAGGGATATAATAATTATTTTGACAATGTCTAAACGATTGAGAAAAGATGCATTCTAAATCCAAATAATTGTGAATGCAATCGAAACTCATCGCATATTTATTCTACTGTATATTTCAGCTTAGTTTTGCATGGCATTTTAGTAAAATCTTTAAACCTATCATTGAGCTAGTTTTGAAGTTTACTTTCCAATAAACTATGTAGATAGTTCTTTGAAATTAGGTTTCCATATATTGGTGCAAAATGTAAGAATTTATTGTTCCAAAAATACAAATGAAACGCTTTTGGCAATAGTGAACTTGTAAGCACTTTCAGTGAGAAAATGAATATATTTTTGATATTTAATTTAACTGCTTCGTGTAGCATGCCATTAATTGTAAAAATTTGCAAGGGACTTGTACATAAATGATTTTGAAATAATGCCTTGGGGAATGCATTAAGAACTGAAAAGATGGTGTAATGTAAGGTCTTCTTTGTAATAGGAATTGATGTCAAACTGTACAATTATTTGTGCTATAATCTGGTATATTATCTGTGGTTTCATATTATTTCATGTCATGTATTTTGATCTTGGTTTGTGGGGACAGTTGGAGAGACTGGGTTTTAAAGGAAGAGCAGTGAGTACAAATTTAAACAACTTTAATGATGCATAATCACATGTATTGAAATGAAGCAAACATATAATTCCTGCATATGTTTTTCTTACTGATGTGTTCTCTAAACCTTGGCCCTTCGTCTTTTATATGATGCCACGTATAACATATTAAACGTCATTTTACCAAAACTCACAATATTCGAAAATGCAATAAAACAGGATTAGGTAAATGTTTTCATAGGTGAAAACTTCAATAAAAAGCAAAATATATATATATATACCGGGTGATCCAAAAGTAACAGAAAAAGTAAAAATGCAATAATTCGAAAAGTATAGACGGTAGCACGATGCGGTTTTCACAGAAAGGCACAGAAAAACATGGGATTTTTTTAATAAGGAAAACTTTTATTGTCAGAATAGTTACATTTGTCACCGACAGGTAGCGCTTCAATTGTGTCAGCAGTCTGCCTGTCCGCCAAGGACTTCTATGACCGAGTCCTTCCTACCAGCTCCAGATGCTCGAGCTGGTAATGCTGGATGCTGGCAATACTCTCTTCCCCGACCTTCCACCCTGGAGGAACAGTGATCTTATGATCAATGTCACTATCCTTTCAATTGATCGAAAGAGTGACTCTGATCCATTGGCCATCAGACTTCTCTCTACCTCCTATGTCACTGAATGGTATGAGAGATGTACTGAGGTCTACACTGATGAATCTGTGGACTGGGAGAGGCAACGTGCTGCCTCTGTCATTACCAGAGGTTTCCGTCTCCCGCATCTTACTTCCTCCACCTGTGCTGAGCTTCATGTTATTCTGGAGGCTGTACTTTTCATCCTCACCCTCGAGAGTGGCAACTTTGTCATCCTCTTTGACATCAATTCAGCCTTGGAAGCTCTCCAAAAGCGAGACAGCAAGAGCTGCAACCCCTTCCTCATCCAGAATATCGTGGAGACTTGCACCATGGTCACTTCTGCTTGAATCACGGTCAATTTACAGTGGATCCCTTCCCATGTAGGAATACCTGGCAATGAGTTCGCTGATCACACCGCGAAGGAAGCGCTGGAGAGTCAGAGGTGTGTAACTAATTACCCTCTCTCTTTCAGCGACTGCTAGAGTTCTGTCACATCTGATGAGCCAGTTTCTCTTGCTCAGTGACAGAAGGACAACAGCTGTTCCTCATTCAGGTACCTGGTTGAACCTTCTCTCACTGCTCCTAACTTCGGTAATCTCCACAGATCTGAAGAGACCCTCCTTCATCGTCTCCGAGTTGGTGTCATCTACAGCAACTCTACACTTCACACTCTTGGCAGAGTTCACAGCCCAGACTGTGCCACTTGCAGCACACCTGAGACTGTATCTCACATTCTGCTCAACTGCTCCCGCTACAGTGCCGAACGAGAAGCTTTGTTCCAGAGTGCTTCCGTATGGTCACTGATTTCTTTCAGAACATTGGCCTCCTTTGCAAGGTCTAATTTCCTACATTTTACATTGTCCTGAATAGAGCCTTTTTTTAGGGATAGCTGAGAGGTAGATTCTTCTGCATCCGCTATCTCACTATTCCATTGTGACTGGTGTAAGGAAGGTTCTCTGGAAGCTAATTTCACCATATTTACAACACCTTGAACCTTGAACCTTGTACAGTGGTGCAGCACAGTTCGCAACGCAGCTAGGATTACAAATGTTCAATGTGACAGCCGTCATTCATGAGAATGGTTGTCAGACGTGGCACGACACTCTGCACAGCATTGAAGAGGGTTTCAGCTGTAATTCTTGTCACATGATGGCGAATAGCTTCTTTCAACATGGCCAATGACGTCGACCGACCACTGTACACAGCGCCACCTGTCGGTGACAAATGTAACTATCTGACAATAAAATTTTTCGTTATTAAAAACAAACATGTCTTTCTGTGCATTTCTGTGAAGACTGCATCGCACTACTGTCTATACTTTTCGAATTATTACATTTTTACTTTTTCTGTTACTTTTGGATCACCCGGTATATATATTTTTGTACACCATGTATTAAAAGATATATATATTTCCTTTCCTGTTAACTCAAATATTACGGGGAAGCAGTGGGTACAAGTTTAACCATCTTTAATGATGCATAATCACACATATTAAAATAGAGTGAACATAGCCTATAATTCCTGTACAGTTCTGCTGATTTGGCAGCTAAACCAGGCACTCCCCAAGCTGCACCCATTACTGAAACTAAAAGTATAGAGGAAATTTATTTATATTGTGAAATGGTTGACATTATAGATAATTTTGAAGATGAACCAACCTACACCTAATTGACAATATTAGAAGTCTGAAATTAAAATAATATTTAAGCTGAATATGTCATGGCCAGCATTTTAAAACTATTAGAGTTGGGTGAAATTAGTTACTTTAAATGCAAACACACACACACACTTCTTGCAATAAGTATAATTACTTGTTTCATAATTTGATACTAAAAATCAAAGTACTAGTTTGGTGACTTCAGAATTGACTGAATGAACCATAATCTCTAACCCATATCAATAACTTTTTTAACTGAAATACTGTAACTGAAGACAATAATAAGTTTAATATATAAAGGCAATTTAACTGAAATACCATCTGTAATTTAATTTGTTATTACCCTCAAAATTTACGAAATAATTGAATTGAGAACCAAAATTTGCATATTTTTCCAATGGTAAATCTTATTACATGGCGAAAATGAAATGCATACACTAATGCTGAAATATTTTTAATTTGACTCTATAAAAATATATATCCCCCCCTCAAGAATGTTTGATCACATAGTTTATACGCTGTAGTACTTCTTTGGTAGAGAGTCTGTGAGGAAGGCAAGACCTCAGCAGAAAGACAACACAAATATCGATTACCTAGGGATCGAACCCAGGTTCCTTTGTCTATATATATATATGTATCTAAAAATGCTTTACAGATACAACTATATTTTATAAACAAATACAGCTCACACATTACATTATAATTAATCAAAGAATTTTAAGGATAACACACATACCGTTCCACTTCTTTTGGAAACCTGAAAAGTTATCTGTTGGGATAATTTTTTCTGTTAGTGCCGCAATAAATGCATCGATCGCTGTTCTTTCGTTTTCTTGTATTAAGGATGTTTATTTTTAATTAGAGAAACTTATTTAATATTTATAATACATATTTAAAACATAAATGAATGAAAATTAAATTTATGGATTTCATTACATCTCTGTGATTGCTTCAAGGGTAAAAAAGTCAGTGTTATTTAATTCCAATCATTCATAATTGTCTATTAGAAAATAAACATTATACAAACTCTAATATGTATGTTCTTATTCTTTTGTGAAATGCTGGAAAACAATACTTATTACAGTTTTAAAACATTTTTTAGGTAAATTCTTATGACTCATTACTGTTTTGAAATATTACAGCTTCACTATTTAAATACTGATGAAACAATGCTTAAATTCGAGATTAAAGCAGATTTCATTATTATCTTAGATTAATCTGCAGTAAAATACATATTTTACAATTTTTAGAGCTCCGAATTTATATTCCAATTGACTTTGGAATTTCTCTAAATTTTGGAAGGGCGGTGTAAACTTATACATTCCCTGTAATCCTCTATTACAGTAGTTCTCAACCTTTTATGATTCACCTACCCCCTGAAAATGTGTATTAACTGGCGTACCCCTTGTATAGATAGATAAAACTATAGTTACAGTATAACAATGGGAATAAAATAAAACATATGTATTGTTGCTAGATCTAGCTACTTTTGAGCTCTCACGGCGTACTCCAAAAAATTTTACCGCGTACCCCACGTTGACAACCCCTGCTCTATTAGGCAGACGATATGTCCAGGATAAATATTAGGCATTGACTGCACAAATATAAATAGCACTATATTCAGATACAAGAATAAGCCGCCTTATTCTACATGACCATAAATAAAATAATCAGTTAATGTTTACGAAGTTACAAATATTATGTAACTGTGCTTGAATCAGTAATGGTTACACTTACAGACCTAGCACCTAATGTCCGACCCCGCCTTCTCGTGGTGCAGACCGTTAGTACCTTTCAAAAGAGATAGTCTCTTATGGAAGTGAACGGAAGGGAAGGGCTGCCAGATAAGTGTGGCCTACTGATCTGGACAACTATGGCTACTTTTCTTTTCTGCCCTGCTGAGGAGTGGTCAACCACACAGAGTCCTGGTGCTGGCCATATAAACCCACTGGACTGGACAGTTATATGGCTCTGAGCTTGATTATGGATCATGATTTTGCTCCACTGGTGGGCTTCTCTGGAAGGAAAATCTTCCGCTGTGTTTTCTGTTTGTTTCTGGGTTGACAGCCCCAAGTGAATAGATTCACAGGATATGTTTATCAGCTGGTGGATAATCCTGACCAGAGGTCATCGCAGGCACCTGAACTCTTTGCTTCTATTGGCATCGTCAAATTCTACGTTCGTGGAAGTCTTCCAGTGTAGATGGCTTCAGCCTTTAGTGGTGGGGGAACGGGTCTTTGCCCCATGTCTGCGATTAGGGGGCTGTTTGATATTGTCGGCATTCCCTCTCTCAATAAACATAGTTTCTTTACACATCCCACTAACCATTTTCTCTCCATAGGTAGTTGGAATGTGAGGACTCTGCACAGAGCTTTTTCTCTTGATGTCCTCACACAAGAATTCCACCGTTATCATTTAGATATTCTCGGCTTGCAAGAGACCAGATAGAGAGATAAAGGTCAGATTCCTAAAAATAATCTTAAATTTCTCTTTTCAGGGAGGGACGACAATAAGCATCCCCAAGGCGTGGGTCTGCTTCTCAGCACACACGATAGTGATGCTCTTCTAGGATATGAATGCATTAATGAAAGGTTTCCTACAGCAAAATTTCAGACAAGCGTTAAAGACCTGAATGTTATCTGCTGTTATGCCCCCACTGAGGATGCCGATGAGGATGAGAATGATAGGTTTTATGAACAACTTCAGGATATTTTGAATTCTGTCAAGAAAGGAGATATTACCTTTGTTCTTGGTGACTTCAATGCCAAAGTTAGTACTGATTCTGACCTTTAGGGAGGAGAGACTGGTAAGCCCTTTTGATATTGGTAGCTGCAATGGCATTGGGCAGCGTCTCCTGCAGGTAAGTAAACTCAAAGGATTCAGAATAACTAACACTTATTACAAACACCGCGACATACATAAGTATACATGGGTTTCACCCGATGGGCTGCATAAGAATATGATTGATTATATATTAATTAACAGCATATGGGCTAGTTCTGTAAGGAATACCAGGTCATACAGGGGAGCTGAAATTGGATCTGATCATTATCTTGTTAAAAGTGTCTTGCAACTTAAACTTAAAAACTGTTGTGCTAGGGTTAAAAAATTTACTTTTAATACTGAAGCTCTGAAAGATCCAGTTATAGCCAAAGCTTACCATGATAGGTTACTTAGTCATTATGACAGTCATGGTATGCTTACTACTGAAGTTGAGGAAGAATGGGATCATTTTAAACAGGCTTTTTTGGACACTAACAATATTCTTTTAGGAGAAAAGGAGCAGAAGAGTCAGAATTATCTGAGTGATAAGGCACTTGAGCTTATTTCGGAAAGAAAGAACTGCAGGAATGTCCTTAATCAATACCCTACTAGTCCTAATAGAAAACATTACAGAGAACTTAATAAACATGTAAAAGATCAGTTAGCTGCTGATAAGAATCTTTGGCTCTATGGTTTGGCTGACAAAGCCGAGGAAACAGATAGCACAACAGCAGAGAGCTCTACCAGATAGTTAATGTTTTGTGTGGTAGAAAACGAACAGGCATACAAGGATTGAAGGATAAACAAGGTAAGGTTAGAGAAGGTGAGGATTCTGTCATGGCTAGGTGGGATGAGCATTTCAGTGATGTTCTAAACAATATAGTTAGTTCTACTCCCATTGTTTTCAATGATGATAGATGCATTGGTGGCTTTAATGTTGGCCCTATAACACAATCTGAAGTTAGTTTGGCAGTTTCTAAACTTAAACTACATAAATCCCCAGGGGTAGATGAAATTACTACCGAAATGCTTAGAGCTGGGAATGTTTCGGTTACCACTTGAATGACTGAAATTCTGAATATCTTTTATGATAAAGGCATGGTTCCTAAGGATTTTACCAGAGCTATTGTTATCCCTATTTTCAAAAAAGGTGATCGCAGTTCTTGTGATAACTATAGGGGTATCAGCCTACTCTCTGTTCCAAGTAAAGTTCTTTCCATGATTGTGCTTAATAGAATTAAGAATCTGGTTGAAAGTCAATTGCGTGATGAGCAATGTGGATTCAGAAGTGTTAGGGGATGTGTGGATCAGATATTTTCACTTAGGCAGATTCTTGAGAAATGTTTAGAGTTTCTGAAACCTTTGGTTGCTAGCTTTGTTGATTTCAAAACAGGTTTCGACTCTGATGATCATCATAATTTGTGGTTGATTGTGAGATCATATGGTATACTAGACAAGTGAATTACATAATGAAAGCTCTCTATAATAACACTGAGTCGTGTGTGATAGTTGGTAAGGCTTGTAGCAATTGGTTTAACATTACTTCTGGTGTTCAACATTGGTGCATTTTGTCTCCTTTTCCCTTTAGCTTGGTTATTGATTATGTTATGCGAAATTCACTTTAAGGGAAAGATTTTGGCCTTAAATGGACAGGAGATAGGAAACTTTCTGATTTAGATTATGCTGATTATTTAGCCCTTTTGGCAAATGATATTGATGAGATGAACTCTTTCATTCGAGCTGTTGGTGAGACTGGTATTCTGCTGTTGATGAGAGTAGGTTTGGTTATAAACAGAGAGAAAACTAAAGTGATGAAAATTGGTCAGGCAGGCTGTGATTCAATTCATCTGAATGGTTGCAGTTTTGAGCAGGTGTCACAGTTTAATTATCTTGGGAGCTATGTAACAGATAATGGTGATGTGCGGCATGAGATTAACAGACGAATAGGGATTACTACCGGGACTTTTAAGAATCTATGGAGAGTGTGGAGAAATAGGCGTACACCTAAAGACTAAACTTAGACTGTATAATAGTTTGGTTCTTTCTAGGGTTAGTTATTGTAGTGAAACCTGGACACTTTGTAAACAAGATAACAGGAAACTACATGCTTTTGATTCCAGGTGCTTACGCAGATCTTGGGCATTAGGTGGTTCAGCATTGTAACTAGTGATGAGGTTAGACAAAGAAGTTTGCAATCTCCTTTAAGCAGCATATTGTGCAGAGAGAGATTCCGTTGGGTTAGCCATGTTGCCCGTATGAATAATTATAGATTGGCGAATAGGTTTATGAACAGTGTGCCTAAAAACCTCAGAAAGAGGGGGAGACCTAGGATTCGGTGGGCAGACAATGTCAAACAGGACCTTGTTAGAATTTGTGTGCAGTGGCCAGATGCAGTAGATGTTGCTCAGGACAGACTTGCTTGGAGAACTAAATTGCACGGTCTGGTTGGACCTCCGTAGCCCATGTCTGCTTGAGGATGATGATGATGATGTAATCAACCATAGTGTTCGGACACTTTTTTGAGCGACAGTACAAGAGTTAAAGTATCTGCAGCTAACATGTTGGTATCCGAACACTATAGTTGATTACAGAATTCGGAAAAAATATTTGGCAACGATTTTTTAGAAGGTTGTTAGATCACTAATTTCTAAAATATCGTAGCCAAATATTTTTTCTGAATTCTGTAACAACTATAGTCTTCGGATAGTCTTCGGACTAATAACTATAGTCTTCGGATAACTTTTTTGAGCGACTGTACCAGATACCACTGACACCTTTAGAAATCCTGTAGCATCGATGCCTAGCTGGGTAAGAGCTGTTTTGGCGGCACGTGGAGAACCAACCTCATATTAGGCAGGTGGTCATAAAGTTTTAGCTCTTCGGCGTATACATTCCACGATGTTGAAGTTCACTTCCCCGAAGTAGTGGACGGATTTGCATTTAAATTATCATGTGAATGTATGGCGGGAATATATCTAAACGCTTACATTTCAATGTCAAACACCTAAAAACTATTGAAGATCAGAGAACGAAAATTGAGAGGTTACTCAATGGCTTTAAGCATCGTAATTATTTATAACAAGAAGAAAACGTGGTGGTAGCAGATATAGAGGACGAAGCGTGGAACTTACGACGATGATTCTTTCATTAACCATATCAGCAGCTGGACTATATACACTCTTATAGAATAAAAAACCACGCACATCAAAGCAAGCATCCCATCTCTTTTGAAAGATACTAACGGTCCGCACCACGAGAAGGCAGGGT
Source organism: Ryuthela nishihirai (assembly GCA_038380435.1). NCBI lineage: Eukaryota > Metazoa > Arthropoda > Arachnida > Araneae > Heptathelidae > Ryuthela > Ryuthela nishihirai. Next base: position 13,238,280 of record JAWZYU010000001.1, on the reverse strand, counting down.
TTGACATTAGGTGCTAGGCTTGGCCGGTTCTGTGCATCATCACAGGGGATTGGTGCATAGCTCTCCTTCTAGTGACTACCTAGCTACCATTTACAGACCGCGTTACATTCACACATATATTTTCCTTCCGTAGGGTTAACAATTGGCCTTTCTTCTGAAATAACGTTCATAACCATTCTTTCATGAAATATCAAGAACGAAAGAATGATTTGCAAGTTCTAAGGTCTGCTCTCAGGGCATGTTTGTTTCAAGCAAATTCCTCATGTGTGAATGCACTTTACGATTTCAGAAAAAAAGTTTTATTTGGGAACACAGAGCTTAATCACAGATAAAGAAGAATACAGATAGATAACTCGAGTTGACCCCATGTTTACAATGAAACGATCGCAACGCCTCTCTCTTCCCATCAGATCCTGATATTTTAAAGAGCCATCCACCATTCCCCGCTAAGAGGAACAAAGCTTAACAAATGCAGTTTACCCTTGGCTTTGAACATAGCATTAACGTGTCAATTTCTTTTATAATATAATGAAATATAAAAAATGAGTTGGCAAGTGATAATACCTCGAACATTTACGCGTTGTTGGTAAAAGAAAACAAGAAAAACAAAGTTGCCCTATTTTGTCAAAAATAAAAACGTGTCTACCTATCCTCTTGTGTCTCCCGTTTCCGCTGTTGAGGTCGACTTTTCAACCATCAGGTTTCTAGTAACCGCTGGGCCGGATTAAGGTCCCTGTAAACCTTAGGCATTTTTTTCTTAGGCCCTTTGGCGGATTCATTTTTATACGTTTGTCGATTTCAATGGTTAGATGGGTGATCAGAATTTTCTTTATTTTTCTCGGATAGCAAAGTGGTTAATGTAACAGGCCTCAGCAGCTGAACAGATCACTATTTCTCCAAGAAGAGATATGTGTTACAGGTTTTATCACGCAAAGGAAGAAAACAGATTAATGCATTTTCCATGAGCCCTTTAATTTTCATAGGTCCTAGGCAGAGTGCCAACACCACCTGTTGAATAATGCAACCCAGAGTTACACTAAAATCAGGTGTAACTTAAGGGCAGCTTACACACAGGACAAACTCCACACTACTGCAACAGAGGCAAAATAATTACCAAACCATATGAACTTTCCAAATCATTAAATTAAGCATACTTTAATGAAGTGGATTAAGAAGTGATGGATGTTAGAGTTGCTTAGGACTTTGACTGACATAACAGTTTGATAATAAAATTATGGTTCCAGGAGACATACACTAGTGAATGAATTTTCTATAATAGGGAAGTAAGAGACTCATCGGATTAATGTGAGGTATTGACACTTATTGGGATAGTTGCAAGTATTGACCACTGACAGTAAGTAAGGTGATAAATGAACGGAAATGCAACGAAATCACTCTCAAGTTTCTGTATCTAAACGTCAAACTCAAAAATTAGAGGAAAATTTGTCTCGAGTCAGGTGAGATGCGAATGTTACCAGGTGGTCGTGGATTCCTATTCCATCCGGTTCAAGACAATATTTTCCCCAACTTTGAGTTTCATGTTTAAAAGTGATTTTTTTTTTATTCCAATCGAGTCAACGTCCCCTTTTTATGTACCTGATACATAATTGCTAAAAAATAATTTTGCATTTTAATATACGCTATAATACCAAAATAACAGAAAATTTCCATATTATGCTAACGTGTATCGAAATTCGAAGCACTATAATTTCTAAAACAATGTCTCCTACACTGTGGTATCTGAACCGCAAGGGGTCTGCGAGGTAATTTTAGTATTTCAAATAACTCTTTAAGAAGCATCAACAGAAATTTTAAATTTAACGCGATTGCATAACGGATTATTTGTTTAGTTATTTTATTTCGTTTGGCTAGAATTTTGTCAGTTTAAGTATGACAACATCTCAGGCTGGTATCCAACTAATTGCCTGTGATGACATAACATTTCTAACGTTACGAATTAATAATACGTCCGTAATTAATAACATGTCCGTCCATCACACATAAAACTCATGTTTCTTATAGACCATTGGTTCTCAACCTTGTATGCTTCACGTACCCCCTGCAAATGTGCATGTAACTGGCGTATCCCTCGTATAGATAGATAAAACTATAGTTATAAAATAACAATGGTTATTTTTACTTTGTTACTGGATCTAGAGACTTTTGAGCTCTCACGGTGTACCCCAAAACATTTTACTGCGTACCCCAATGTGTGCTTAAAGACCTCAGTAAAATTGGGAGACCTGGAAATACAGTCTGTTTGGACTTTGTAGACCACCAGACCTCCTCTATATGTATATGTGTATGTATATATGTATGTATGTATATTTTTATTATTGTTCATTGCACTAACAATATAATGGACAATTTTCAGGTTATGTCAATGGGAATCTAATATGAATGTTCCACATTAGAGAATTTTTTACAACTCAACTGTATTTTACCAAGTGGTTTCCAGTTTTGCCAACTACCCTAGATTTTGTCAACGCTTCTTAATTTCACAAAAACAATACCAATTTTCAGAACTCGCCCGTATTTTACCAAGTGGATTCGATTTTTTACCAACTGTCCTAGATTTTGCCAAGTTTCCACCATTTGCCATCTCGCCACAATTTTACAGAAAAAAAAATCCCAATTTTACATCACACCTGATTTTGGCAAAGCCACTCCGAACTTTGCCAACTCCCCCAAGGTTGGCCAACTCTCCTAGATATTGCGAAGTTGCCTCGATTTTGCAAACACGCCATAATTTTACAGAAACAAGATTGCAATTTTTACATCTCACCTGAATTTTGTCAACTCTCTACGATTTTGCCAAGTCACTCCGAATTTTGCCAACTGTCACTAGATTTTGCGAACTCCCTAAGTTTTGCCAACTCTCCTAGATTTTGTCAACTCGCCATAATTTTAGAGAAAAAATCCAAATGTTCATATCTAACCTGAATTTTGTCAACTTTCCACGATTTTGCCAAGTCACTCCGAATTTTGCCAACTGCCCCTAGATTTTTCCAACTCCCTAAGTTTTGCCAACTCTCCTAGATTTTGCCAACTCGCCATAATTTTACAGAAAAAAATGCAAATTTTCATATCTTACTTGAATTTTGTCAACTCTTACGATTTTGCCAACTGCCCCTAGATTTTGCCAACTCCCTAAGTTTCGCCAACTCTCCTAGATTTTGCAAATTCGCCTTAATTTTGCAGAAAAAAATCCAAATGTTCGTATCTCACCTGAATTTTGTCAACTCTCCACGATTTTGCCAAGTCACTCCGAATTTTGCCAACTGCCCCTAGATTTTGCCAACTCCCTAAGTTTGCCAACTCGCCATAATTTTACAGAAAAAAAAATACAAATGTTCATATCTCACCTGAATTTTGCCAACTCCCCACGATTTTGTCAAGTCACTCCGAATTTTGCCAACTCCCCAAGATTTTACCAAGTCACTCCGAATTTGGCAACTCCCCAAGATTTTATCAAGTCACTCCGAATTTTGCCAACTCCCTAAGATTTTGCCAAGTTGTCCCGATTTACCAACTCACCTGTATTTTATTAAGTGGCTTCGAATTTTGCCAACTGCTCTAAATTTTTCCGTCTCTTCGAATTTTGCCAACTCCCTAAGATTTTGCAAAGTTGTCCCGATTTTACCAACTCACCTGTATTTTATTAAGTGGCTTCGAATTTTGCCAACTCCCTAAGATTTTGCAAAGTTGTCCCGATTTTACCAACTCACCTGTATTTTATTAAATGGCTTCGAATTTTGCCAACTGCTCTAAATTTTGCCGTCTCTCCGTTTTCCAAACTGCCTTAGATTTTCCAAGTTGCCTCGATTTTAACAACTCCCTTTAATTTTCCAAAAAAAACAAGTTTTCACAACTCACCTAGATTTAACGAAGTAGCTTCGAATTTTGCCAACTCCGAGTTCCCCCATCTCCCCATGGTTACTCCCCTGCAAACATTTAACCATTTTTATCTGATTACATTCACGATAAAATAAAATATTAAATTATTATTGTTAAAAGAAATAAATATTATACTATTTTTGTCAGTTTGAAACTTCCTCCTATTCTTCGAAAGCTCTTCAAACTCAGATCTATCTAGATGGCTCTACTCCGACTTATATCTATTAGCACATACTGCACGTGTTACTTCTTTAAACCACAAACTTATTGCAGCCATTTTTGCACTTAATTCATAATTAAAATAGGTTGGAAAATATTTCCCCGTTTTCTTGTTCTGTCTCTATCCTTTCAGCACCAAACTTGTCACCAATCTCTTCAAGTCATCCGTTTCGATCCATCAATTCTCGCTTAATGATTGAAAAGATTGATATGAGAAGAAAGAAAACAAATATACTGAAAGTCCAATAAGTTGTAACGAATTAATTAATTGAAGGTGAAACTTACTCTTAAAGTCATCCCATTCCATATTCACTTGTTGCCATATGTAAATATTTCTCAGTTTGTTTAACCTATGTAAAAATCTTATTGCTTTCGACATTGAAGCTGAAATTTATATCAAGGATGATTCTTTATCGATACAACATATTATTGAGCGCATTAAAAGAATTTATTTTCTCAATTATTTTGCCAGTGGAAATATTTCCACGGAAAGATTACTACTTTACCATTTCCAAGGGAGGAGTAATTGCTGTTTAGAGAAATTCCCAGAAGGGAAAATTGAAAACGGATTTCTTTTTAATGGTGACTTTCGAGTTTTAATAATAAGTAGTATCATTCAAATTATTAGCTTAACTACAACCAGAATTATTTCAAAAAAGATGTACGAAATTTCGGTTTGTTAATTGACATATTCACATTTGCATTTGCATAATCTAAATCTTCGCAAAATGGTAATCGTCACAAAATAAATAGCGAGAACTCAATTCACGAATTATTCCACAATAGCCTAACTCACCGAAATATCAGAGCAAATGCCCATTGACTTCCGATACTTGAAAAAACAACTAAATTTTCTAGCCTACCAGACTTTATAAAACATTAAACTATTTTATGCATAAGTTTAGCATTTAAATGGATATGTGAAATAGGCTTTATTTCACATAATACAAGGAATGCTCAAATTATTAAGTTTCACGTTGCCGAGAACGTATTCAGTACAGCTAACAATATAGAATTATAAAAAGTAATAAATATAAATAAATATTCAAATTAAGTTGAAGGTCTTTTTTATATACCAAATGCTCCATATTGGCCAAGACATTTAGGTCGACTGAACGCGAACTGTTGATTAAAGATAAATTTTACATATTAAATATAAACTTAATTTTAGAAATTAATATACTATTTGGAAATATCTCTGAGAGTAACTTATTTGATAAAAAGGATTACTAAATTTTAATGCCTGTAATAATATTTTACTGAAATTGTAGTGAATAACCTTTCTTATTTCATATTAAAGATATAACACGTAATAAAATTTTGAAAGTCAAACATAAATTGATTTAAATTTCAAACATTACTGACATTTCCTTTCTATATTCTAGATCTGTCCAGACCCTGTAGCATTGGATGGATCTGTTAATGCTCAGAACAGGGTTAGGGAATAAGAACAGTTCAGTAACAATATTTTACTTCGATTTTGGTAAATATTGTTTTGTTTCATAGGAACACATCAAAGCCACGCAATCAAATTCTTTCAAAAAAAGCAGAATATCATCAAAATCACCTTATCTGTAGTGCCATTAATTAAGATGCCTCTGTTCAACAAAAGAATAACCGATGCGAGACTGTTCTAAACTACTTTATTACATTACCTGATTGTCATTGTAAAAACGTTTTGCTCCACCTTGCTTTGTTTATAAAAATTTGTTAATGGAATTATTATTAATTTTTGTTGAAATTATAAAATTTTGTTAACCTAAGTTTGAGCAAGATTCTCTAGTAATGTGGTAAAGATTAAACAAATAAATTCCAGTCACACATATTCATTTCATACTACTCATGTTTTATAAAAAGTGAATATTTGTGATTCTATTCGTTTTTCGCAAAAGATCACCATCATCATGCTCAAGCAGCCATGGGTTACGGAGGTCCAACCAGACCAGACCGCGCAGTCTAGTTCTCCAAGCATATCTGTCCTGAACTATATCTGCTACATCTCTCCACTGCACACCAATTGTAACAAGGTACTGTTTGACATTGTTTGCCACCCGCATCCTAGGTCTCCCCCTCTCTCTGAGCCCTTTAGGCACACTATTTATAACCCTATTCGCTAATCTTTAATTATCCATATGTGCAACAGTTGTATGTGCACAGCCAAACCAACAGAGTCTCTCTGTGCACAGTATACTGCTCACAGGAGGTTGCCGACTCCTTTGCCTAACCTCTTCGTTACTTAAAACGTTGAACCACCTAATACCCAAGATAGTGCGTAAGCATCTAAAATCAAAAGCATCAAGTTTCTTGTTATCTTGTTTTCAAAGCGTCCAAGTTTCACTACCATAATTGACCTTAGAAAGAACCAAACGTGGGTTAAAACGATAGATTTGCACTAAGGATGTCTATATTTTCGGACCCATTCTCATACTGTTTTCAGGGTTCCGTGTGCATTTCTACAATTATTTTCACTGCTACATATGTACAAGCGCGTAAGCAAACTGTGTGTGTATAAGGATGAAGGTGGTTATTTCTCTCTGCAAACACGTTTTCCAACAATGATATATATTCCCATACGTGTTTCACTACGTGAATATATCTAACACGCGCATTTCATGTCTAAGTAAGAATTGGTTTAGTTATTTTTCCCGCATGAGAATGCATATTTCTATACCAGTATGGAATTCTTAGATTAAGTATGTAAGTATACCATGTTTGTGTAAGTGTGAAAGTGGTTGTTTTTCCCCCAGCAGGGCGGAATTCTTCGAACAAGTGTGTAAGTACACTAAATTTGTATAGATGTAAAAGTGGTTGTTTTTCCTGCAAGGACACGTTTTTTGATAATGATATGTATTCATACATGTGTTTTACTACGCGAGTAACTCTAACATGCACATTTCATGTTTAAGTAAGAGTGAGTTTAGGTAATTTTTCTCTCACGAGTATGTATATTTCTGTATTTTTTAAGTGTAAAAGTGATTATTTTTCCTGCAAGGGCTCGTTTTTTCGACAGTGATATGTATTCACCTATGTGTTTCAGTACACGAGTAAATCAATCATGCATATTTCATGTTCAACTAAGAAAGGTTTAGTTATTTTTCCCGCATGAAACTGCATGTTTCTTTACGTTCGAAACTTTTTTCCCAGTTTATTGCAAGTATGTGCACGTGCGGAGTACAGTAGTAACGATAGTTTAACCGCAAGTATTCATTATTTAAGTATTAGGGCATCAATGCCACATTTACTTTTCTTGCAACAACGTTCATTTCGAGGGAGATGCAAATCAGCAATGTTATTTTTCCTGCAAAGATTCACTTTTTGTGTAAGCATATGAATTTTACATGTGCCATTTCAGTTGTATGTGAATCAAATATTCACTTTTCTGAACAAGGGTGAAATACACACATTGTGTATAACATTTTATTCGTAAGTTTCACCCAATTTGGATAATTTTCACGCAAACGCTTGAACATGTGAGACCTACTTATGTTTTTCGGAGTGTTCGAACCTGCATGTATGAAATTAGTTTTTTCCACGAGTTTCGAAGAAGCAGAAACATTTTTTTGTTCAAAATTTGGTTATTGCAAAATATTTCGCCACTGATTTGAACTTGAATATTCATATTTCGGTAGGTGTAAGGATTCTTCTTCAATGCGTTTGAATCTTTTTGAGCACGACTGTCTTACGTTACGTTTTCTGTCAGATGTCTCGTAACGTACGAAACGCGTGTGTTTTTGTTAATACAGAAGATGACTGAGAGCGGTTAGGTTTAAGAACCTGAAAATAAAAAGTCCCATAACGTAGAGTTGTTCAGAGCACGAAATACGATAGAAACTAGCGACAGCCCGAGAATTTTCAAACTTAGAAAAATCCAAAATCTTGTAGAGGGCATGAAATGCATTAAGAACGCGGCGGAGGGATGGTAAAAGGTGAACCCATGACCTGACACTGGCGAAATCCTGTTGTTTCGTGCAAACAGTGAAGGATGATAAAACATGTAATAATAAAATGAAAAGGGAAATCCAGTTGTTTCAGAAAAAGAGGACTGAGCGACCCTTCTGTGGCACAAGGATTTTGACCCTTTTCATGGATATTACGTTTTATCACCTCTTCAACCTTCGTGCGAAGAAACAAGGATTTAACCCGTGTCAGGTCATGGTTTATAGGAAATTCATTTTTATAGGAAATTTTTGAGCGTGAGTTCAAAAGTCCATTCTAAAATATGTTTATCCCTAAAAAAGAAAAATGAAAAAAAAACTATACGCAGAGACAAATGGCAAAAGGAAAGCATTAGCTCATTTTTTTTTTCGAAAACGAGTTAAAAAGTTTTTTCAGAGTGTTCATTTCGGATAATCATCGCTCAACGGCACCTAAATATTTTCTTGCACTGGAAACCTAGAGATTATAATATTGAATTTCATTTAATTCTCTTGCCTTAACAAATATTACCTTAACAAATCATTTGGTAATAAGCAAAAAGCATTTGACGGTATTGCGTAAACAATGCGCAAAAACGCAAGCGTGTCGTGTCATTAGACGTCATAATTATTTGAAAATTCGTTGTTAAGAAACGTTACATGACGTTGATTTCCTCTAATCTGTTGTCATTAATAGATTTGATTTTGTGATTAGCAAATGCGTGAATACGTTATTGTAAAAAGAATAGAGATAATAAGATATTAGGGAGAAAAAGGAAAGGAATACGTAGAAGTTACTGAGTAAGTACAACGATTTTTTTCATTGAATCAGAATTTCCTAGTTATTTTAATAAAGTTTTTATTCGCTGTTCCCGTTTAAAAATTATATATATATATACCTAATGACTATCCTGAGTTATCTCTTTCATTTTCACTGCAATGATATTATTAGTGACGGTAATCGATAGGTGCTGAAGTCATTCGGTCTAATGTTCAACTGCTATTAGGGACGAGACTACAGCATTAATTTTTTTCCCATCAATTAGGTGAAAAAAATGAATAACCTTAAAGTCCAGCCAAAGTTTACTTCATTGACAGAGAAACTGAAAGAATTAACTGAAGCTGAATATAACGTTTGGGTTGTCTCTAAGTGACACTTTTGTGCACGCAATGGGCTAAACCGCCAGGTCATAAGGACCACAAAGGTTCAGAGAAGGTTGGGGAAAGGGACCCACTGGATTACACTTGGCAGACAGATGAGAGCTTTCTGTCTGGGCCTTCCAGCATCTTCTGTAAGGTGCACAGGGTATGGCTCTCCTTCATACATGGTCAGGGCTCAACAACCCATCAGAATGACCGCGACCTTTGTAATCTCATCGGTGTTCCCTTTCACACCGAGAGTAGGGTGGAGCTTATGGGAGATAAATCTCAACGCAGATACAGTGGGAACTCGAAATTGGGAATATCGCATTACTAGTCTGGTGCTGGTGATTATGATTCAGGCAAGACATGGTGGCTACCTCAGGTACCAAAGTTTCAGTTTATGCTTCCGTACCTTCAATCGGGTTAGCTAATCAGCGTTATCTGCTCTCTGATTGGCCCATTCAACACACCGAAATTGTCTTTCATTTTGAGAGTTTAAGCTCTCTAGATCGCTCCTTGAGCTGAGTTTGGTTAAATTGACATCGAATGTCAGAGAATACACTGATGATCTTTAAGCTGATCCCAGTGCTATGACTTTACTCTTTTTACCTACAGGGTACCGAGATTTATGAAAATTACATGATAAAATTCAAAGCAGTATTTATATAGCTTACTAGTTATAAGAGACGAAAAAAGTAACATCAAGTACCAGGTTACCAATTAAAAACCCATTAACACCTGATATATAATGAATAATGACGTAACTCAGATAAAACATGGCGATATGTTTTGGCAGTTCCCGAAGATGGTCATTCTCAAGTGTAAAAGATATATTTCTGAATTCTGTAATCAACCATAGTGTTCGGATACTTTTTTGAGCGACTGTACAGTGCTGTGCAAATTAGTTGGGACAATAGGAAAATGCAGTAACAAAGACACAACTAAAATATTTATTTGTTTAATGGTGTACATAGTTAGTTTAATAGCGAATGTGAACCCCCCCCCCCTATTCTTTAATTACTTCTTTCACCCTCTCAACCATTGATGCCACTATCTTTCCACACATCTCCTTCACTTCAGGGTCGTGGTACCATACTTTCATGACACTTTCTATCATTTTGGTTTTCGTCGTGCATTCCATCTTAGATATGCGAGCTTTAATAATATGGCCCACAAATTTTCAATGGGGTTTAGATCGGGTGAATTTCCTGGCCACTCGAATACCTTCAAATGTTCTCTTAGCAAGCTTAGAATTGTGGCATGGAGCCAGATCCTGTTGAAATACCCCATCGCCGTTAGGAAACAGCTTCTGCAGTGTTGGGACCATTTTCGCCTCCAGTTCGCCTATGTACTTTTTGCTGTCCATCATTCCTTCAATGGGATGAAGCATCTGTGGCCGGAAGCTGCACGCGCAAGTTTAGATTTGCAGCAGAAGGTTACAAACGAGTTTAGACTTGCAGCAGTTTTAGACTCTGCAGCGGAACGGACTTAGCGTTCCTTCGCTTGTCCCAACTAATTCGCACAGTACTGTAGCTAGGGTCACTGCTCAGGTATTTACAGAGGTAAGAGATGGTGTAAAGTGGCAAAAGGAGAAGTATCGACAGCAGTGTGAACTAAAAATATCACGCATGAAGAAGGTTCCCATTTTGTGTGGAGGCCAAGTGATCGATGCTGTGCTGGATACGGGGCAGAAATAAATCTTAGTAACATGTGCCAGTATCGTATAGGCAGCCAAGTGGGAAAATACTTCTCATGTCTGCCATTGGGGATACTCGCATGGTAACTTTCATTAACATCCTTATTCGGATCCAGGCTGACCCCAATAATATGAATGCCTTTCATCCCCAGATAGTAATCACTTGTGGAATGACCGATGAATTGGTAAGTCAGATGTTGCTGACACATGATATATACCGGGAGCTGCAAACAGCACAAGTGCAAGTACGGATGTTGGAGAAGAAACTAAGAAAAAAGAGTTAGCTGACGAAACCATTCAACTGGCTCTTAGTTGTGAAATCACTACTCAGTCAGAGCAAGGTCCTAGTGGAGATATGGAGATGGTCCCGGAAGTGAAAGGAGAGTCTGGAGAGGCGGAATTGTTCCGTCGTGCAGGCTGATGATCCAACCTTGGAAAGAGCTCGACAGGATGCAAGGAAAGGGAAGAATTCCTGTCACATCAAAGATGGATTGTTACACCATTCTGATCGGATCCTCGGAGAGAGGGTACATCAACTGGTATTACCCTCTGAACGTATGAACATATATTTAAGAGGTATTACCCTCTTAAACTGGTATTACCCTCTTAAACTGGTATTACCCTATGAACGTAGGACCCAAGTAATCATGTTGGTCCACTCCGGCCTTTGGGGTGGTCATTTAAAGCTGCGCAAATCACTAGAAAGATTGAAGTATTCCTTCTATTGATCGAACATCAAAGCGGATGTTCGAGAATATTGCGAACGTTGTCAGAATTGCCAACTATGGGCGGTGAGAAAAAATTTTAAAAGATACCTCCTATCACGGCAGTGACTCGACCTGAGCATCCCTTCCAAGTTGTGAATATTGATATTATCGGTCCGATATTTCCAGAGTCAAGCCAGAAACATTGGCTCATACTGTGCCTAGTAGATCAGCATACCAGATGGCCTGAGACCGTTTGCCTTTCAGCAGCAACTGCTAAGGCGACTTGTGAAGCACTATTTGAAATATTTGCTAGAACCGGGGTACCTCAGACGATATCCAGCGATAGAGGATCGAATTTCACATGTAGTCTTATGCAAGAATTCATCCGGAGGATAGGGACATCCGGGACCACGGCTTAACGTCCCATCCGATGGACGGCAGCCCTTCCAAGCCCATCGGTGTCCCCTACTGACCGTGGGCAGGGCTGTGAGTTTTGCGGAGATAAATCTCAACGCTGACCCAGCTGGGACTCGAACCTAGGAACTGCAGATTACGAGCCTGGCGCGTTACCGACTGAGCCACCCCGCCTCTTAAGTCATTGCATGTGATATATTGTGGCAGTATAAGTTTTCTTAAAAAAGTTAAATAAAATGTATTTACGAGACAAAGTAGAAGATTTTTATGATCTCCAGATCAAATGGGTTGGGTGACCACTTTTACATTTCTTCAATTATTAAATATGTCGATTTTTTTTTCCGCTTTAAGCTTATCCATCTATTGTAATAATGCCATCATTTTAGCTGAAACGTTAGAGCAAGAAACTCTAACTTTAGGCTGAGAAACTTATCAATCTCATGCTATTGAGAAATTCAGTATGAATTCGTTTATACGCGGGCATGGCTCTGAGCTTGATTATGGCTGGAATAATGGCTGGAATATGGCTGGAATAATGGAGCCATGGCTCAGAACCATTATAAATTGCTCGTAATCTTAAAATAAATATTCATATTATATGCCCTAGAACTTTATTTTTCTTTTTCTTATTTATAGTATAGTCTGAATTGAGTAAAAAATCATTTTCATTTGAAAGCAAAATTAAAATTCTCCAAGATTTAAAACATGCAAAATAATTCTTTTATGATGAAAATTTTTGAATTATATTATTGTAATTTCTAAAAACGATTCATTAACGAGAGGGAGAAAAAATTTTTAAAAATAATAATCAAACATCGAACAGGGTTTAATAATTTTAAATCCAAAACATAGATTAAATCAAAATAAAGAATTACTTACTTCGTTGTATTCGTATTTCACAGGAAAAAGCAAACTAAACTTTACTTCCTCCAAATGATCAGCACTAATCTTGAATTTATATTCAGCACTAATCTTGAATAGAAATCTCTCCTTCGTATTCTTTTGACTCCAAAACAGAAAGCTTGCTTCAGTTGCATAATGTTTATTTGGGACTCACATTCAGTTCCTTATTTAGGTATGGTAGATCTAATGTTGCATTCACTTAGTCTCCTACGGCGTACAATTTCAGAATTCATACAGCTCTTATTACGTAGAAAGATATTTCATAAATAGAATATTAGTTGATTTTAAGTTTTATTTAAAAAATTAATGTTTTAAAAGGCAGCGATAAAATTATTATATTACTCTTATTATATAAGAAATAAATTGACTTTGTAAAGGTTAAGTCATCATCATCTTTTTCCCAATGATCTGTAACTCGTAATGATCGACACGGGATTTCGTTTTCAAAATAACTAAAATCCAAACAAGATAATTTTGCTTTTGATTCTAATTCTTTAAAGTTGGGCTTACAAAATATTGCTTTTAATTTCACGCTACCAATGTTATTTAAAAAAAGTCATATATTAATATCTAGATTATTTCTTGTGCATTTGAGGTTGTTCATTGCGAGTCTTATGAAACTGATTGAATCCACTTACTTTCAAAAAGATCTCTGAAATGACAGAAGTATTTTCATTTCTAGTTGGTGCAAGATGATGCAGAAAGACAGAGAAGAAAGAGCTAGCGATCTAGCTAGATGGTTATATTTTAAGGAGGTAAAGGAGGCAATTGATGAATTGATGAATGAGGTGAGTGCTAGTTTCAAAACGATATCAAAAACTAATTTTAACAATTTAAAATTTTGCCATCTTTTTTGTTCATTATTTCAAAGCTTTGAAAATAGTTTATATTATTCTTACCTTAGAAAAAACGTTGAAAATAGTTTATATTATTATTTACCGTTAGAAACAACGTTGGAAATAGTTTATATTATTCTTTACTGGTAGAAAAACAACACTTGTTTAATATTTGAACTAAGTTTGCATAACTGTTTCTATTATATATTTAAAGCTAAATGCAGTGCTTTAGAATGTGCCGAAGAAAGGGGATAATAGTAGGCCTTTACTTGATGGTCGGGGTAAGAAGTACGTGATAACCATAAGCTTGTTGTGACCTTTAGCATGTTAGACCCATCTTCATCATCGTAACTTTCTGGTCACACCTCTCTTTAATACGCAACAGCACTGCTCTTACTTTAAGCAATAAGACTTCCATGTAATAACAACAGAATTGCTACTAGTTAAGCTGAGTAATATACTGTGCAAAAAATGTACTTAATCATTTTAATCCTAGCGAACTGCTATTGTTTTCAATTTTCTATGTGTAGTGGGTTTGCATTTTTAAATAAGGACAGCGTTTTACACATTCGGGTGCATTGGCCTGAGAGAAAGAGTGCCACTTCTCGGTAAATTGACTCATTCCCAATGCAATCCATTGTTTTGTTACGCGATGTCCATTCCTTGTCCGAACATCTCGAAGGAAGTGGGAAATCACGTGACATATCATGGGGCAAGGTGAGGCTGGTTACGTTACGTCTGGTGTTATTACAAAAACTACATATAGTAACGTTATTTTAAGATCAAATGTTAAGAATACGATTTTGTTTCATTTAAAATTTCGTTTCCTTATGCAATACATTCAAACATTTTATAACATGATAAAACTGAAATGTTTGATCTCCCAAGAGTTATATTTAATTCGTATTTCCCACATTGATCGTAATAAAAGCCAAGAAGCTCTTTTGGAACAGAACCCCAATCTGAGGAAGCCACAGCGGGTAAAACTTTTTGCATTTAAACAAATACCGTGTTCCTGCTATTTAGATAAAAGTTTTGTTTTTCTGGAGTCTTAACAGTCAGTAAATAATATTTCATATAGTGTATAAATGCACTGCTATTCATAAGTTAAGAGTGTTGAACAAAAATGCAAATATAAAAAAAATCCTTTTTAGAATTTAACGATAGTTTCAGGAGATATTTAATATCACATGTATTAATATTTAAATTTGAAACAAAGATTATATCGGAATACTAATTATAAACTTAATTATAATACTTAATTATAAACCAATTATAAACTAATTTTCACACTAAATATGTCGGAAAAGTTTTCCAATTATGAAAAATTATAGATCATGGTAGATATTGAAGTTAACATGTAAAAGTATGATTATCGCTAACAGGAATACAGCTTTCATAACGAGCTCTCGTGCTTCTAACAAGGTTATCCAATAATGCAGAAGGTGGGAGGGGTAAATCTCATTCCTCTCTAAAAGAGCATTTCTCAGCTCATGAAGTGTACTTGGAGGGGTTGATGACTTGCAACCCTCCTTCCCAAAGTATCCCATGCTTGCTAAATGAGATTTAGGTCTGGAGACATCGCTGGCCAGTACATTCTCTGGATATCTTTGAAATCAAGACTTTGCTCTACTATCTCAGTTCTATGTTAGCGAGCGTTATCATGCACGATAAGAGGAACGCGCATCTCCTCTGGCGCATATGGGATTTTTTTGTGAAAGAGAATGAAGTATTCCGTTTACCACTTTTCACTCTTTAAAAATTTAAATTTGAGCTAATGAGTGATGGGGAAAATGCAAAGAGTAGTATTTTATTAGTAATTATACAATGTGACAAAAAAGTTTTATCACTTAAATTTAGAAAGTTGTTTCTCTCACACCCCTCTGAGGAAGCGAGGGGGGGAGTAGATTATTGCTGTCAATGGAATATCTCTTAACAGTCTACCAGAGAAATTTCAAATTTGTACCCTAAACAGATCACTTGCAGCATTCGTTAAATGTTTCACCGTTTCCATATTTAATGATCTCTACGACATAAATTAAAACTTCCTAAGTATTTGAAAAGTTCCTATTATAATATTTCATTAGTACCAATACAACTAAAAAAGAGTTTCCCAATGATCTCTTAAGTCAAAACAATTGCATTTTTCACCCACCGTGGGGGAAATGGGTCAACTCATTGCTGGACAATGGAAACATCATGACTTTCACATTCCTCTACAAAAATTTCGTAATTTAGCATTAAAACTTCCTCCCATGTTCAGGTCTATTGGAAATTTCTAGAATAAATACATCATTTGCAATATTCGCTAAATTTTTGAAAATTTCAATTTTTTTTTCGATGTCAGAGGGTGCAGTTACCGCTTTTGGGATATTCGGAAAGTGCAAATCATAATATTTCTTCAATACCTATCGAACCTAAAAAGAATTTTTAACTTATCTCTAAAAGCAGACAATTATCTCAAAACAAATGAGTTGCATTTTCCCATTCACTCTGGATCTAAGCGGTCAACTCTTTGTTGCCAATGAAAACTTTATAACCTTCGTAATCTTCAAAAGTTCAAATTTCTAGCATAACCACATCGTTTGCAATATTCATTTCAAATTTTGGAAATTTCAACTTTTCCACCGTTAGAGGGCGCAATTATAGCTTCTTGAAGATTCGGAAAGTGCAGTTCGCAATATATCTTCAATACCTATCCAGCACAATTTTGTTATTTATCTCTGTAAAAAAAAGTTCAATGTCTACAGACAGATGGGCGAACGGACATACAGAGGGAAAGACGGACTGATGGACATATCATACATATAACTCGCTTCATTTCGAAAACGAGATAAAAATGAATTCTGATCCGACGGCAAAAATTCTCACGTAAGGATCTAGGATCTCGATCTTACGAGAGTTAAAAGAGTCCCTCCTCAGAAGACATGCAGGTCAGTGCGGCCGACTAATAAATTATTTCCACCAAAACGGTCTCTCCCCACGATATTCAGGGGGGAGGGGTGATAACTTGTCACACGGTCTCTCCAGATGCATTGATGCTGAGAATCACTACTTACCTATATCGTGATGAATTCGAAAAAGGAACCTGTCCTCATCTATCGTTGGTCCAATTGAGGCGATGCCTTAATTATCAATGAGAAATTATACGTTAGATGAGAAGTTTCTGTTAGCAATAATTTGATGACCCCCCTTCTTCATTGTATTCGTGTCCTCCGATGAGCTTAGTGGTATGCACACTACAATACATCTAACATAGAAACCTCTTTGTATGAAGTCTTCAGAACACTCTGGATGCTATGTTTCCTGTGGCAGTTGACAGCTCTGATGCAAATTTGCGAGCTGACATCATATCCACCTGCGCCCTACTATTAGGGACTGTAAACGATCATCGTCAACTGTTGTTGCTCTTCCTATCTTGGTTCATTATCCTAGATCGTATTCGAGTGTCTTGAAAACATCTCCAGAGTCTGGAAATTACACTTTCCAACACCTTCAAGAATCTCGCAATCACCCTATGTGACTGTCGTGGTTCCATCCTTCCGACGGTTCTCCATTTCTGACCGTCATCCAAATGGTTCCTCCTTGGCATTTTAACAAAACTGTAATCCGAAACGATCGATAAAGCCGCTCTCGATCTGAAATAAGAATCGCCGTTCCTGAAGCTGCTTTATCACCAGTTTAATTTCACATTTGATTTGCGACATATAGGACAGAGAAGAATCCTAGAAGCTACTCCTAGCTTAATAGAAGCCTTCTCATACAAGGACATGCCCTACTAAGACCGAAGTCACTGCTGACCACTGTCTTAGTTAGAGCTAACACAACACACAAAGTTTGCCTTGCTGGAACAGTCGCTAGCTGCCTAACAACTATGCCAGTTAAGGTTAATTTCACATTGCAGAGTCTTTCGCACTGAAAAACGTAAATTTAATATGAGATAAATGTTAATTATTTTCCGTTAAATATTCCCTGAAAGTTTCGTTAAATTAGAAAAAAAAATTTCTGGAAATATTTGCAGCTTTGTTCAATTCCCTTAAATTACGAACAACAGTTAGTTTTCGATTTAGCTCCACCTGTAGTACTCGATCAGTCTTTTATTTCCACTACAAAATTTAGATGTGTATAAGACATGTGACAAGTGACAATATCTGGGGACAAGACCCGTATATCTGGACATGTAGCAAATGCCATCATCGTGTCACAAGATACAATCAGTTTCATAGTCAGTTCATGTAAACGTTACAAGCTATGAAATTAGCGAGGCAGTAGTGGCAGGTATACGATGGTATCACAATCCAGTCGCATGTTATCCGGGGGTTGAGTTCTATACTCAGTGCGTAAGGCGAAAATCGCATATAGTCAAAATTACGCTTGAAAATCCCTCAAATCGTCCATAAAGTACGTGGTTTCGTGAATACAACCTGTAGAATAATATGTATGCAGTAATGTACAGTGTATAATGAAGAATACGTATGCAAAATATAATTTCCCAGCATTTTAATAAAGCAAGAGAGAGGGAGAAGGGAGAATGAAAGAATAAATATGAAACTTTTTGAGGTTGAAACAGTTCCTAAAACTGTTAAATCAACCTTGGTTGGCTTTGAATTCTTTCTCATCTGAAGGCTTCTCTCTTCGGAGGGAAGTTTAAAAAATGGAGACAGTCTGATTGTCCATTTGAACAGTCCACAGAGGCTAAGAGCTTTTTTTCGCAAAGTGTTGCCATCAATAAGCACACTTTTAAGATTCGTATTTTCCAGCTATACATTTAAAGCCTTTTCAACCTTCACTAAAGTCTTATTAGCAATTATTGGAGCACTTGATGCTAGGTCTTGACGTATTTCTTCTGTTAAACCTTTATGCTGTGGATGTTAGATTCGTTGCGGCCTTATGTACACGCAACGTTGAAGACCGACATACCGTATCTCAATAAATCCATGACAGCCAGTTTCTGCTGCAGCGTTAGAACGTGTCTCTATTTTTTTCTGTTGACCACCAGATGAAGCAGTTGGCGTGCATTTAGGGGCCATGTTGTACGAAAATGCGTATCTTTAACCCCCAGAATCATTCAGTGCTGCGAGATGCTCATACTATGAGAGCCACGCGAGAACTGAAACCAACTGAGGAAACAGCAGATTCACGTCTCTCATCGCACGTTCGCTCAGGAGCCGCTGATTCAGTGGAATAGTGAGCGGAATCGCTCGCACTGCTTAAATTGATGGTTTTTCTATCTTTTAAAAACATTATATTAAAAAATCAAAAGCGAATACAAAGTTATTAATTCCTTTGAATTTTAAGTAGCTTGATGGAGACATATTTTAGCACTCAAGTGGTATATATAATATGTACTGAGTATATGGGAAAACTTTTCATTTATAAATAGTTGAAGGGGAAACAACTGCAATGGATAACAAGAGAAATCTGAAGTCGCAAAATAGTTCTTTACGCTTTAGTTTGCGGGGGAATCTGACCTTTGACTAGGCAGCGGACACTTTATCTGTTGAAAACATTTTTCTTGTTACAACACAAAACAAGGGGCAGGAATTAACTCAGTCGTCAGCGTGTTTGAATCATAACTTGATGATCCCAGGTTTGAGTCCCCACTGTGCTTGAATTAAGATTTTCTTCGCAAAGCCCCGCTATGCCTTCTGTGAGTAAAAGAACAGCGATGGCTTTGTAAAGGATGTTGTCCGTCAATGCGACATTAAGCTGTGATCCCGTGTGCAGGAAGCCATAATCTTCTCATGTTAAAGAGTTCGCTGAATGACCTTGACGAGAGATTCCATCTGTCTCCTAACTGTTGAAGTGGAAACCATTATGATATTATGTTCAAAAAACCCGCTCAAAGGTGAAATGACTCAATTTACAACCATTCAATAAATCATTCACACCGAAGCAATAGTGATAAACAAATTTAAAAAAAGATAAATTTACGTTATTATTCTTTGATCATAGTACAAGTAAATTTTATCATTACAGGTGACTCGCAAAGCTTAAAGTTTATTTGCAGAATATAGAAAAATTACATTTATTATTTGTTACAATAGTATGATTAGCCTTCTTTCGTGATCGTTACAAAGCCTTTCATTTGCATTTTCAGGAAACTGCACCAGAATTTGTAGATAGTGCAGATGATTATTCGTGGTTGCAATGGAGTACAGATTCAGTGAGCAAAGAGGCTCCTAAAAGCTCAGATCTAAAGAAAGTAAAGGACTCGAATAAGGCCAAAGTAAGGAAGGCAGATATAGTTTCTATAGTATATTTTTATGAGTGATTTATGCAATATTAAGAATATTGACAATGCTTAATAATTAATCTATATTAACATCAAAGGTAAATTAAGCAGAAGAGATTTTTTTACTAATGGATAACGCATCGATTTCTGCTTGCCTTTCTTCTTAGGCGTATCTTGGTATTAAATTATTTGAAAAATATCCCATCCCATTTATGAAGTTTTTAAGAGATACCTAATCATCTCGATATTATTAGATGTTTTAATTCTTTACGCATAAACGGCAGTGAGGAAGTTTGATTTTGGATACCCTTATTTTATCTGTCTTTTCTATCAGTTTTAGAATTGTTAAAAGAATGAATTGGCCTCTCATAATTTGCTCAAGTCATTGGAAGTTGCAATATATTTTAAGGAAAAGCAGCTATTTTAAGTTCTCCATCACTAATATCACAGCTGCAGAAATGAGTTTATGTAAAATTAGTGTTAGGCGCGGACCTAGAAAAAAAAACAGAGGGTGTGTGTCTGGGGGGAGGGGGCAAGTGACGCAATCGAGTCAGAAAAACAAAATAAAGGGGATTGGAATTCCATTGCAATATAGCATGTTATCCACCGTTTTACAGTACTTTAAATCATTTCTTGAAAAACGCGTAAAAGAGCAAAAGTTTAATATTTTTTTTTGCCTTTATTACCATTACTGGGGTTTGGAAAGGGGGAAGGCCATAGCTCATTGCCATCCCCCCTAAATCCCCCCTTGTGCTGCAGATTTTTTTTCTCCTCTGAATATAAAATTCAGTGTCTCAAGAGAAACAAAACACGTTTATTTATCTCTCTTCATCATTTCTTTAGGATTACGTTTTGTGTTAACTGGGCGAGAGTTCCTTTGTATATGATTTTTCTATATTTGGTAAAAGAATGGTTACAGGATGCAATTCTGAACTCTGTGTGGTAATAGAATTTGAGAACTTCTAAAATTTGTTTATTATGGAATGAAAGCAGAGGTAGTTGTTAAAATATTTATGTGATTACGTTCCAAACTTCAATTTGTAATTTTTCTTCGTTATTAAACACATTGCTCGTTAGTGAAATTGCTCTCACCAGAAGGAATGGCCGGAAATTTGCGAAACTCTTGACAGACAAAGATGATGAGATTTGTATCACATGATCTTATCTACATCTGAATGCAATGAACTGAACGAAAGGGTTAAAGTAAAATGCACCTAATATAATATGTACTGAAATCATTTTATTTGTGATACATTCAGCAGCACATTGCTGCATTGATGTGTAAAGATTTCTGATGTTGTCCTGAGGAATATCTCCCCACCCACGTGCATGTGGTATGGGTCAGTTGAGAGTGAGCTTGCAGAGAAAGTCCGATCATGTCCCAAACATGCTTGATGGGGAGGGGGGAATGATTGGCCACGGAATAGTCTGGAATTGTCCTTGTAGACAACATCCTGGACAGTAGTAGTAACTGAAGTTGATGACTGAATGATTGTAACTGATGGCTAACGTAATCATTTACATAAAATTTTTACAACATATCATTTACACAGTAACCTCTACTGTTACATGTTGATTTACGTGTAAAGTCGACCGTACCTGCTGGGTTGGACAATTTTAACTTTCATCAGTGTACTTTCGGAGTTATATTTTCCATTTAAAATTTAATACCAAGCTGTTGATTTTGATTTGCCTAAAGTGATATTAACAAATGAAATGGTTAATGTTAAGATGAAATTGTACTAAATATTTGGTGACAGTTATTCGTCACGAATTGCACCCGAACATGCTCCGGTACATTTGTGCCGCTGCTTATAATAATTTCATTCATCCTCATAATTATATATCATCATTACTGAATTCATTAAGTGTTTATTTACATTCACATGCACAGAGATAAACATCATAACATGCTCTGAGAGCTGGTTTTCAGGAACAAAGGTTATACACTAGAGTAAGACACTATAAACTTTTGTTATACAGTATAGTATTGTTGGGTTGTTTTACCTCTGAGCGGCGCTTATTTTGTACACAATGGACTAAATGGCCAAGTCACAATGACCCCAAAGTCTCAGACAAGATTGGGGGAGGGGACACACTGGAACAGCTGATAGGAGACAGATTGTAGCCTCTCGTCAAGGACATCCAGCGTGTTCTTTAACGTGTGCAGGGTATGGCTCTCCCGTACACGGGTTGGGTTGTTTTACCTCTGAGCGGCACTTTTTTGCACACCATGGGCTAAATGGCCAGGTCACATGGACCCCGAAGGCTCAGAGAAGGTTGGGGGAGGGGACCCACTGGAACAGTTGTTGGGAGACAGATGGTAGCCTCCTGTCAAGGCCATCCAGCGTGTTCTTTAACGTGCACAGTGTATGTCTCTCCCGCACACGGGGCCACGGTTTAACGTCTCATTCGACGGACGGCGGCCTTTCCAAGCCCATCGGTGTCCCCTACTGACCGTGGGCAGGGCGGGGAATTTTGCGGAGATAAATCTCAACGCTGACCCAGCTGGTCCCGTACACGGGACTACGGCTTAAGGTTCCATGCGACGCTCGGCGCTTTTCCAAGCCATCGATATCCCCTACTGACCATAGCAGGGCGGAATGTTTTGTGGACATGAATCTCGAGGCTGGCCCAGCTGGAACTCGAACCTGGGAACTACAGATTACGAGCCTGGTGCGCTACCGACTGAGCCACACCCGCCCTATAGTATAGTAAATCATACTATTATGTTACGTACAAAATTTATAATATTATTACACTAAACATTACCGTATTCAGAAGAAAATACTAAAAATATTGTCACCGGATGAGAAACATTCAATTTCCTTTAACCTAATGTGTTTGCTTTCTATACTTTATGAACTTTCACGCGATATACATTTATTTGAAGGTCGTGGCTCGTCTTAAACAGCATGTAGTTCCCAAATTGTAGTCACCATCGTATGCGCATGCATAGATATTTTCTCCACTTTCTCTGCCGCTCTAGAGAAAGGGAAACAGATGGGCTTGAAAAGGATGCCTTCGATCGGATGGGATGTTAAGCCCTGGTCACGTGTGCAGGAGCCAACTCTGTGCACGTTAAAGAACACGCAGAATGGCTTTGAGAGGATGCTTCCACCTATCTCCTAACAGATACCAAATGATTCTATTTCCTTTGCCAACTCTTTAGGGATCATTGTGACCTGGCCACTCGGTGATAAAACGTTCTAACCCAAAACAACTCGACGTTTTTCTTTAAGATGCTCTTTGTTAGCAACTGAGCTCTGTGACGGGATATTTCGAAACAACTTTATTTCGGACAAATTGAATTCCTTAGTGAAGTCATTACACAGCTCGATTTTTCGTAATTCTCGTTTAATATTTAAAAAGTGACAAAACCTGAAATATTTAATATTCAATCAAGATCATAGACATCGAAGACAATCCAGTGAGTGACTGATTAAGTTACGAACAACAACTGAATTGACGAGTTTTAATTGATAGTGGGTAGAATATGCTGATTGCAAAGCAGATACGAAGATTATGATACAGCCTATAGATGAGAGAACGCTCACCACTTTCAACTAATGATGACGTATTTGAGTAAACTGTTCTTTCGATAAAATGATGAAAGCGTTATATTAGTACTGCGCCAGATTCTCACGCCTGAGTTTCACAGATTCCAGTCACAACCATACCAACCTTAATGTTACATTGGTTTGTTCCTGATCCACTGTGAATGCGAAAGCAGACATAATTGCCTTCCGTATTTTATGTAACTGATGAAAGCGTTCTGTTAGTACTGCACCAGAATTTTACACGATCCAATTTCAACCGTACCAACTTTAAGGTTTAATCAATTAGTCCCTGGTCCTCCGTCAACGAGAGAGTATCATAGGTTTCATTGGCCTTACGATCATTCCCTTTTGTAGCATGACCCATGAGCAAAAATAACAATACCATGTATTTGTTCGAAACATGGAAGATGGTAAGCGGTGTGCCAGATATGTTTTGACTCAAAATGCAAATTGTGTGCGAAACATAGAATAGGTGATGCCAACTCAAGAGGCAAAAAATAATGCTGCAATAGATCTTTTTTTCTACTATTCTAACCAAACAAAATATCTCTCAGTCTTTTGGCAAAAGCTGCATCGAAATTTTATTCCATATAGAAATGTAGAATATCATTTTAATCTTTCCTGTCTAGGGGAATATTTTAGTAACTGGAAAACATACTCATGTGTTGTTCTCAGAACACCCCTTGCGAGGTTAAATTCTCGAACCATCCCTTAAACTAAATTCTCGGACCTCCCCCACCCTCCTCTGAACTAAATTCTGAGTACGTGGCTATTACAATACTTAAAATACTTAATGTTTATTTGCACTTACTTTTCTAATGAAAAGTCATTGCTGACATAACTGAAGTTCCATTCGACGGGAATGAATGTTCCAAGTATCGAAATGCTCATTTCCTGGAAGTTGTCTAGGGATGTTAAGCGAACATGACTCTTAGAGCAGCGCCCCCTCGATATCATCAGATAATGCTTAGCAATGCATTTCTCAATACCTTTGTCTGTCTGTTCGAAGCTTCAAAATGGATCGCATTCTCAAAAGCCTCGTTTCAGCTTTGGAGTGATTGTGACTGGCTATAACAAAAAGAAACACTGATGATTGGTTAAACAACACAAACATACAGTTGATGAAACAACTGTATAAACTAATGGTGCAAGAAAAAAATTCCACTTTGACGAGGGATTTAGAACAAATTTCACAATGCTGACTGCTTATTACATTTTTTTTACGCAGGATTTCACATCTCACATAAGTATGTCGGTTTCATTAAAATTTAAACAGGAAAAAAAATTAAACGTATTTATCGGATCATCGTTTCAGTTAGTTCCATTGCACTTTAACTTCGACTGTCCTACACAAATGCTTCCTTTATGGAAATATTTTGACTCTTAACAAGACTCCAACGAAACGATTAAGAAAGTTTATGCTGATGATTCCAATGTAGAGAGTTACACACATTGCCTGGTCAAACTTTTATGACCCACTACTTCGTCGTATGTATCAGGCTACAGTCCCTGAAACTGAAATTTTCTAATTATCTGTACATATTTCTTGTTGAAATGGGATTTTAAGTACTACTAACGGTCATCTCTCTCGTCCTGATAAACTGTAGCATCTATAATAGCATATCCAATAAACGCCCGTCCCTGTCTGTCAGGCATTTTTTTATTCCAGCATTTTGCCACGATTGGCAGACGTTTCTTGAGATCATTGCCATTCTCCATACACTAGGGATATGGTGCCAGTGATTTTCAATTGAGTTCCATCACCTCTGTCACGGATCATCGGTCTCCAAAGATGAATCTCTTTTCGAAGTCAATCGACCAGCTTTTTTATCCACGTCGCATTTGACTTTGCTTTTCACCATGCTTTTACGACTTTTAATGACTCCGTAGTGAAGTAGAAGTAAGAAATTTCCATAAAATGGCATGTTTCATGTACTTCGAGCAGGATGTACAGTTCACAATAATTTGGATAGGCAAGAGTATCATTACAAAAGCTTTTGGGTTGTTTTACTGCTGAGCGGAACTTTTTTGCACACCATGGGCTACATGGCTAGGTCACATGGACCCTGAAGGCTCAGAGACGTTTGGGGGATGGGACCCACTGGAACAGCTGTTGAGAGATAGATGGTAGCCTCCCGTCAAGGACCATCCAGCGTGTTCTTTAACGTGCACATGGTATGGCTCTCCGTACACGGGACCAAGGTTTAACGTCCCATCCGACGGACGGCGGTATTTCCAAGCCCATCGGTGTCCCCTACTGACCGTGGGCAGGGCGGGGAATTTTTCGGAGATAAATCTCAACGTTGACACAGCTGGGACTCGAACCTGGGAACTACAGATTACGAGCCTGACGCGCCACCGACTGAGCCACCCCCGCGCCTCATTACAAAAAAGGTATAGCGAAAAGAATATAAGTCTAAATCTCAGTTTTTTGTATTACGGCAGTATATATGAATTTATTCTTTAACAAGTTGTGTATATATATATACCTATAAAGTTTGCAATGTTTTCTAATTAAATGCTTCTTGACTTTTCAGAAGAAAGTGGCTTTCACAGGAATCACTGAAGTCCGTTGTTATGTAAGTTTATTTCGATGATTATTTTAAAATACTTTGGAAAATGATAGTGCTGCTAAAATTCTGAAGATCTTTAAGATAGGATTACTAGAGTAGAGACTTTTAGGTTGGGTTGTTTTACCTCTAAGCGGCACTTTTTTGCACACCATGGGCTAAATGGCCAGGTCACATGGACCCCGAAGGCTCAGAGAAGGTTGGGGGAGAGGACCCACTGGAACAGCTGTTGGGAGACAGATGGTAGCCTCCCGTCAAGGCCATCCAGTGTGTTCTTTAACGTGCACAGGGTATGGCTCTCCCGCACACGGGGCCACGGCTTAACGTCCCATCCGACGGACGGCGGCCTTTCCAAGCCCATCGGTGTCCCCTACTGACCGTGGGCAGGGCGGGGAATTTTGCGAAGATAAATCTCAACACTGACCCAGCTGGGACTCGAACCTGGGAACTACAGATTACGAGCCTGGCGCGCTACCGACTGAGCCACCCCCGCCCCGTAGAGACTTTTAGAACAGTAGGGATCTTTAGAACAGTAAATCAAGTATTCCCAAATTGTTGCATGCGGTAATCCAATTTCATTTCTATTAAACTTACTTACTTTAAATATTAAAATAAATTTTATGTGTTATCCACAAAATATTAACTATTAATGTTGAGAGTCTGCATTTTACTCACTCATTTTTTTAAAAGTAAAAGTTTGTGAACTCCTGATATTGCCATCTTAATAATTATATGAACAAAGATCTGTCAGCCAATGATAACGAAAAATATTTTTTTAAGAATTGAACTTTTAAAAATATAATATTGTTATTAATATAATTTTAATGTCTAAAGGTAAATGCAATAGTTTCACTTGATGTGATTAGAATAACCACTGCAATCACTTACAACTATGTTCCGTTTATAGGACGTGTGGAAGGCTCCAAAGAAGTCCTCCTTCCTCGCCTATAGTGAGTACCTATTTATGCTGCTTTCGTTCTGATATCGTTTCGTCTTTGTCGTTGTTTGCGATTGTTATTTTTGTCACCGTCGTTCATGTTTTAATCATACATTTTCCCCACCAACTTGGCTCAGTTGATTATTCTTTCGTATTTTAAATTTCCTTTGCTTTCTTTTAAATATCTTTTATAACTTCTAATAATTATTGTTGTATAATAACAAATGGTTGGATTGTTTTATCTCTGAGCGGCCCAATATGGGCTAAATGACCAGGCCACAGAGACCCGAGGGCTCGGAGTAAATTGGGGGAAAGGGACACACTGTACAGCTGTTGGGAGCCAGATGGTAGCCTCCAGTCAAGGCCATCCAGCGTGTTTTTAACGTTCGTAGGGTCTGGCTCTCCCGCACACGGGGCCACGGCTAACGACGGACAAACGATGCCTTTACAAGCCCATCGGTATATGTGATGACCCTCCTGACCGAGGGTAGGGTGAGGAGTTTTGCAGAGATAAATCTCAAAGCTGGCCTAGACTGGACTCGACCCTGAGAACTGCACATTACGAGCCTGGAGCGCTACCTACTGAGCCATCCCTGCTCCCTAGAATAACAGTGGCTTCTAAATGTAAATATATAGTCATTAATATGAATCCCAGTGTCGTATACACAAAATTTGGGGTAGGAGGTTAAACGCAATTTTGTGCAGTAGTGAATAAATGTCTTTCTACACTTCAATATCTGTTTCATCCATAAACATAGCCCTATGTGATGTTCGGTCGATTAATCTCTTTTGCTTTGCTGAAGTATTTGTGCGATGAGATCTTGTCTCTACCACATATTATAGAACTTAAAATTCACATATTTTTTAACATTTTATTAGAAGAAAACAGATCAGGATCTACGGGGGAGGGGGCATGACCACCTTTCCCTGTAGCTTTGCCTTTGGTGGCTTCTGAATCTGCCCCTGTGGGCTCGGTAGAAATTTCTGAACAAACGTGGCATGTTGCAGAAAAGGGTTGGCCACCGTGGTTGCCATCATCATACTTATTGTTTCAAACAACATTGAGATTCGAATTTTGTCTTCATACAAATTTAAGTGTTTTAAAATTTCAATGGCGTATATTCTAAAGAATTTAAAAGAAAAAGTTAGAGCTGGATACATTTTTGCATATATAAATCTTGCGACGTCATAATTTCTCTTTTAACGGAGATCGATATCCAAAATTTGAACCCTAACTTATCTCTAATACAGACGTTAAAGTTGTTAGAGAGAGCAACATTATCATCATAGTTTCCCTAAACACTGGTCAGCCGTAGCCAAAAATATTTATTAAAGCACTAATCCTGTTAACCTCTAAGATCTATAAAAAAAAACGAAATTGTAGCCAGAAAATTTTTATCTTTCTCACAGCAGAAAAAATGAATGGACTTTAAAACTTTCTCTAGATATTCAGCCATGTTATGTACTAAATGAAAGGGAATTTTATTTTGAATGACAATGAATATCAAAATAAAAATTAAACCAAGTTAGGCCTAATGTTTAATAAAAAAAAATGTTTAACTGGCTTTAGATACTTAATGGGTTAAAGAAATTGGATTTTTATATATTTATTAACCAATTTGTTCTGGTTTCTCGAGTACTTCAGTTTTCTAAAATATGTATATAATAAATGACACTTGCAAAGTTGCAATACATTTGGCATTTAAATCATTAGGATCAACTCTCGTGGAATTTCTCTTATAGTGGAAGAGAACGGAAAGGGGGGAACGTAATTTGAAAAATCCCATGATTCCCTACTTCCGAAGCTTTCATTTAGCATTAGGCTCTGTAATAGTTTAAGCTTTTCCCGTTTCTTAATAAGTTCTTTTCCTGGTTTATTGGAGACAAATCCCTACAATGTTTATGATGTAAAGTAACTAACTACACTGGCGGAAATTGAAAAAAGAACACCATAAACAATTGAAGCGTAATCTATGAGATTCATTTAGTAGAAACAACTTGTTGAGAAAGGATAGTGATCATACGTGTGAAGTGATTCAATGTTTATTTTACCTTTTCACGAGTATTACATTTTGCAGAAGGCACATTTTAATAAGGTGTTGAACCTCCTCGAGCAGCAATACAAGCTTCCAATCTGGCATGCAATCTGGCGTGCAAATGCTGGATATCACGCTGGGGGATACCATTCCATGCCCTTTCAACTTTGACGCGCAATTCAGCGATGGTCGTTGCCTGCCGCGGTCAGCGGAAGAGTCTTTGTCCGATCCAGTCCCAGACATGCTCGATTGGAGACAAGTCTGGAGAGTGTGCTGGCCAAGGGAGTTGGTGGGACGGAGTGAGGGTGGGCGTTATCCTGCTGGAATATCGCATTTGAGATTACACTGAAATATGGCAAGACGACCGGTTGTACAATGTCGCTGATGTACGTAATGCTACTCAGTGTACCCTGTACAAACACCAGCCACGTATGAGAATGATAACTAATCGCTCTCTATATCAAGATGCCCGGCATCGGCCCTGTGCGTCGCTGTGGATGCACGATGGAAGAAGCCGCTCACCTTGTCGCCTTCGGATGCGTAAACCACCATCACAGCTCCTAAGCTGAATCGGCTTTCATCACTGAAGACCACAGACTGCCATTCTTCCTTCCAGTGACCTCGTTCTTAACACCACTGCCAACGTGCTCCACACTGACGAGTGGTAACCATGCCAGCGGCACACGTACCCGTAGTCCTGCTTCCAAAAGACGATTGCGTATCATTCTTGTAGACACTCTTGGTAGGACAGAGGATCGAATTTGTGATGCCGTAGGCGTCCGCTCTGCCACAGCCTCCCTCCTGATGCACCAATCCTCTCGTGCGTTCATAACTCTGCGTTGCCCGGAACCACGTCTGCGAGGGTGCGAATGCTCGTCTGACCATCGACGCCACCATCATACCACTTCTGATACCCCTCGTCCAACGCGGTGTGCAATTTCACGAAAAGACCAACCTGCTTCCCTAAGACCCACTATATGACCTCGCTCAAACTGCGCTAATGAACAAACGTTGTGCGTCTGCATCGTCCAGGCATGGTAGCTTCTTCAAAGAGCACTGAACAACATGACACAAGACGAATAACTTCTTTCTTCACATCCTAGTCCTTAAATACGCGCTGCCGACATTTGCATGTTGTCGCCCTTAGTGACGTCATTACTTCATCAAATGACTTTCAATCCTGGCTCACTGTTTCTGCTGCCCTTAACTATTAAAGTATTATATTATGACGTTCCTAAAGAAATACCTTCTGGGTGTTCATTTTTCAATTTCCGCCAGTGGATATGCAGAATTTGGTGGACGTTTAGGAGGAACAGCTCTCCCTGTTTTTGTGAGGAGGGGGGGGGGGAAGGAAGAAAGTTTAAGGACTAAACATTTACGCTGTTCTTAGGTACTATAAGAGAAAACTGTATGTGGACTTACCTTTTATGAGGAAAGAAAAAAAGTTTGGCGGTTAACCTACGACGAACGTCTCAGTTGACAGTCGTCCCCTTGCCCATTGACTCATGTCATCTTTAATTCTTCATATGACTTTTATGCAGAATGAGCTGTTTCAGACGAAAATTGTAAGAGAGCAATTGAAGATGCGCCGTAGAACACTTAACAAATCGTCCCATTCTTATTGAATTCCTAAATTTCAAATATAGATATTTCTTATTCATATTTCGCAACCAATAAACATCGTAAAGTTGCATTTTCCTCTTTTTTCCAGACACCATAATGGCAGAAGAACCCGCCAAAAGGCGAGGGGTCAAACGGCGTAGCTTTAAACCGAAAAAATCTTGGAAAAGCCGTTTGGCCAATTGGATAGGAGGCACATTCTGCAGCCTCTGCTGCCTCTGCCAATGAGAATGGCAGATGAAGACACTACAGGCAGGGATAACCACTATAAAAGGTATTTTAACATATTTGTTTTGTAGTTAAAATCGTTATTTTCCTAAATAGTGATTTAATCTTTTAAAGTAACTGAAATTGCATATTTATCGCATCGCAATTAGATTTTACACAGGTGTTTTACATTGTATTTTTAAATTCTATAAGATTTTTTCCCCTTGTAATGGGTAGAATTTAATGAACTGTATTTATGTTATCGTAGTTCATTCCCATACACGAGAAATCGGGATTTCCTTTTTTGTAGTCAAAGTGAAATCCTTATTTTCATAGCGCTATATTTGGCTTTAAACACAGTGAAGTATTTGTTAAAACCAATGCAAAAACAATCGATTTTTTTATATTTGCTGCAACAAGGAAGTTTACATTTCGCTTTTTTAATAATGAGAGATTAAAAGCACCTACCTAGAAGAATTTTCTTCAGTTGAAATATTGCGATATCCCATAGTTGAAAGCCATTGATATAAACTGTTCAAATGCAAAAATGTTATTTCGATGAAGCTGGTCTTTGGGAATTATTGATGCTCGCCAAGTCCGTCTTTGGACACCTCGCTGCTCTCCTCCCAAAATGTTTGAAGGCCTGATGCAGCATTATAGAATATAGAAAAGGGTATATGAAAGTGAAACGTAATAGATACATACATATAAGGAGAGGATACTTTGTTCGAAATAACATTTGATGCGAGTTAAGAAAGCGGCATGCTACAGTAATCTCTCGCCAACTGTGGAGGTTACGTTCCTGAAAGTATCGCATTTGGCAACACTAAGGTGCAATAGAAAACCATGAAGAGTTAGGGGAACAACGATGAACATGCCAGAAAAAGATTAAAAAGAGAAACGCAAATTTTGTTTTTCATTTATACAACATGAAAACGCTAATAGAGGTTGACCATACAATAAGTTAAACAAATAGGAATCAGTTTATATATAAAGCTATGCATACATGAAATATCGACTATCCTCCTTTGGCAGCATCTTCATTTGATACGGTGACGTTTAAGAATCTGACCTTTATCTGTCATCTGATTTTCTTGTGTGAGGACATCAAGAGATTAATCTTTGTGCACATTCCAACTACCTACGGAGACAAAATGGTTGGTGGTATGTTTAAAGAAATTATGTCTATTGAGAGAGGAAATGTCTACAATATCAAACAGCCCCCTAATCGCAAGAATGGGGCAAAGACCTGTTCCGCTGCTACTAAAGGCTAAAGCCATTTACACTGGAAGACTTCCACCAATGTAGGTTTCGCGATGTCCATAGAAGCAATAGTTCAATTGGCACGCGATATCAAAACTCGACCTCGAATGATTGGAAGAAGGTCATATGATTCGATGAATTTCGTTTTCTGTTGCACCATATGGACGGCTGATACAGTCGCTCAAAAATATCCGAACACTATGGTTGATTACAGAATTCAGAAAAAATATCTGGCAACAATTATTTTAGGAGTAAGTGATCTGGCAACCTTCTGTACACGAAGGTTGCCAGATCACTCACTATAATCAACCATAGTGTTCGAAAATTTTTTTGAGCGACTGTACGTGTGCATCGTTTACCCGGGGAAGTGTTGGCACCAGGATGCACCGTGGGACGAAAACAAGCCTGTGGAGGAAGTGTAATGTTTTGGGCAATGTTTTGCCGGGAAACCCTAGTTCCAGTCATTCATGTGCAGGAAACTATGATATCTACCACCTACCTAAATGACATTGCTGTCCAGGTAATCCTTTCATGGCAACAATATACCCTTCTAGTAGTGCCTTCTTTCAACAGATAATGCGCCATGCCACACTGTCCGGATTGTTTGAAAATGGTTTGCGGAACATGAGGAAGACTTCCAGGTATTGCCCTGACCTCCAAATTCCCCAGACACCAATCCAATCGAGCATCTGTGGTTTTGTGTTGGAACAGCATATCCGATCTGCGGCGGCGCAACCACGTAACTCCCAAGAGTTAAAGGATTTGCTGGTAATGTGTTGGTATCAGATACCACAAGACACCTTTAGAAATCTTGTAGCGTCCATGCCTCGCCGGGTAAGAGCTGTTTTTGCGGCACGTGGAGGACCAACATCATATTTGGCAGGTGTTCATAATGTTTTCACCCTTCGGCGTAAATAACAGAAATGTCATTCGCTTTCATTTCATTTTTATATGCTTTCATTAAAATATCCAGAAGTTTTGCCAAGTTGGATTCATGCGACCAATGAGAGACTGGGAGCCCTCTAACTTCAATAAGCTGTGTAGTGTTCATCACAAAGGCCAAGAGTATGGTGCCCATTATTAAAAGAGCATTCACAAATATTTTGTATCAAGGAGAACTAATGTTGGATTTAAATGCAGTATTTCAAATAGTACAGTTTAGTAAAACGATCACCAATATCAGTTAATTAATGAAAGACAAAGATAAAAAGTATTAGCAATATTTTCAACTGTCCTGGTGGTCAACTACATAGTGTGCTCGTCTACTAATAAAAATGATCCTCTTCTCAAGCCCCGTATAAGGAATGGATATTTCCTTTCTTGTGTTGTCCTTCAGTTCATAAGTCTTCGCTATGGTTATTAATCTGCTAACCTTTTGTAGATCTTTGTGGCAAGCAGCTGATTCAGAGATAATTTATTTATTGTTCAACACTTTTCTCAATACGAATTTGCAATCTCTTTTGTACATTCAGTAAATTCAGACTTTTAATTTGACGATTGGCATACCGTAATGATTAAAAAAAATTGCAACGTTAAATAAAAATAATTATACTCACTCAGGGCCGCATCAAGTGGGCGGGTGGGGGGTAAGAGGACCCCCCCCCCTTTGGAGAATGCTAATAATGGTAATAGAGGAAAAAATTGTTACACCTCTTTACGTATATTTCAAGCATTTTGCAAATTGTTTTTAAATAGCTTTAAAACGTAGGGGGAAATGTTATACCTCATGGAAATAATCTTTTTTTTTCTACAGGGTGTCCCGAGTCGCCGAGGCATTCCTCTCTATGAAGGAACAGTTTCGCTGTCGGCTTAGTGTCATCAATCAATAACGACATTTAATGGAGCCTTCTCCCTCTTTTTCCTTCCACATTAGCTCCTATGTGTCGAGGGGTTTTCTCCTGGGTTAGAGCAAAACACTCTGACATAACAGTAAGGACATTTAATGGAGCCTTTTCCCTCTTTTTCCTTCCACATTAGCTGCCTATGTGTGGAGGGGTTTTCTCCTGGGTTAGAGCAAAACACTCTGACATGGATGGTGCCTTGACGTGGCGTCAGAGCTTTTCACTAAACCATCCGGCAGATAACTGTTGCAGTGAGAGCTGTAATCATAAAATAATTCTACTATGAGTGAGCATATAGTCGAAGGGAGACACCAACCGGCAATTCTTCCCTAAATTATAGTAGGGGGGAAAAATGGGACCGGAACTAAGAGGCTTTCGGCAAATTGAACAGTTCATTCTGCAAGAATCGTTACCTCGCCTTGGACCGGAAAACAACTTGGATAGACGACAGCGATCAGCGGCAACTGTTGCAGAACATCACCTCGGTCGAAAGTTTGGGCGAGACTAGTTAAGCTTAGTTTTATTGCCTGTTTTGATTTTCTCTCAGTGCTATTGTGTATTATGTATTATACGAGGAGGGCAATGAAAATGCTGGATGAGACCAGCGACGATGCAAACACGGAAAAGGACACACAACACTCGACTCCATTACCTGACACAGACATGGAGGGGGAAGTGAATGCTAACGGAGAGGAGGAAGATTGCCCTTGGAGTGAAGACGGGGATGATGCGACTTTTGCGACTCGCCTACCTGCATCGAGAGCGCAGTCTGTGAGAGTGAGTACGTCTGGGGAGATGAATGGGTATCATATGAAGCAGATGGAGATGCTGCTTAGGAGGGAAGAGAGAGAGGATAGAATTAGGGAGCAAGAAAGGAATGATAAGATTAGGAAAGAAGAATTAGACCGAGCTCATGAATTGGAGCTAGCAAAATTGAGGCTCAGGAGACACAGCTCAGCCTCGGACGACGATATGACAGCCTTGGCTATGGAAGGAGCCGACCCCAAAATTCGGGAATTGGATAGGCTGCGTAGGTGCGACTACTAAAGCGTACATTAGGCAACGCTCCACAATAGGTTGGCGAGATGCTTTTGTTTTTCCAGCAAGTGGAAGCAGTTTATGAGACTCATTATTTCCCTGCCTCCATAAGAGGAGAACTGTTAGCACCACTATTAGCCGAGAAATTGCGGCCGGTTATTGCTTAGCTACCGCCAGCAGAGGCAGGAGATTATGAGCAGCTGAAAAAGATAATTTTACGTCAGTGTCGATTGACAGCCACATAGTATCACCGGCGTTTCGAAGAAGCAAAAAATGTGGATAGCGAAAGCTGGACGGAATTTTCGGCTAGAATTTCTGCTGTGCTTTCTCATTACTTGGACAGTAGAAAAATTAAAGATCTGGAGGAGTGTAAGAATCTCATGGTGTCTGATAAGATCAAACGGGAAGTACCAGCAGCTACGAGACAATTTGTATTGCAGAGAGAAGCTGATGGAAGGATGAAGCCTCCATAATTGAGCTGCATTTAGATAGCCGTCGGGTCGTCAGTTGAGCTGCATTTAGATAGCCGTCGGGAGTCAGGAGTTGGTGGAACCAGGTGGAAAGGCGGAGCGCAAGAAATGACAAACCATGAATCGAAGGTGAATGAGAGGAGATATGATCCCCCAATGAAAAGATACAGTGGGAATGCCCGCCCTCTGTGTTCAGTGTTTCTCTTGCTGTGATACGAATTGGGCGCGTTTCGCGCGAACTCTACGTGCACGATTACGATTTTACGATCGACGAAAGTTAAGATTGTTTTGTTATAAGTTTTCTAAACCCTTAAAAATACCATGGCGTCCAAACGAAGTAAATCTGATTCTCCCTTCACCTAGTAAGAAATGGAAAACGATATCTTTGGAATGTAAACTTAACATTATCAAAGATTTTGATAGCAGAATGAAAATTTGTGAATCGGCAATGAAGTTTGAGCTACCGGAATCCACAGTAAGAACAATCATAAAAGATAATGAAAGAATTCTCGATGCGGTGAAAAATGCTCAATCCTTGAACTCAAGCATAATTCGTAAACGTCATGGTATTATTGCTGAGATGGAAACAATGCTGAAATTATGGTATGATAATCAAGTAAAAGTGAAGAATTGTCCAGTCGATCAGAACACTGTGTGCTATCAAGCTAAGCTGATTTTTGAGAGGTTGAAAGAAGAAGCTGGGGAGGCGGGCGAAGATGAAAACTTTGTAGCTAGTAACGGTTGGTTCAACCGATTTAAAACTCTCTCTAATTGGCACAGCATCGCGGAGTGTGGAGAGGCGGCAAGTGCCGATAAAGAAGCTGCGTCTTCTTTTCCGGAGACACTCATGGCTATGATAGAAGAAGGTGACTATAGCAGTGAAACTGTATTTAACGTGTATGAGACTGGCCTGTTCTGGAAGAAGATACCTAAAAGAAAAAAACTTTCCAGGCTTTAAGGTTTCTAAAGACCAATTGACAGTGATGGTTGCCGGGAATGCAGCTGGTGACTGCAAGTTAAAACCCCCTCTTAATTTATCGCTCCGAAAACCCAAGAGCCTTAAACAATATATCTAAAATTAGCTTAACAGCGATTTGGAAGTCAAATCATAAAGCTTGGGTGACAGCTTTCGTTTCTGAGGACTGGTTTGGTCACCATTTCATACCCGAAGTCGAACGTTATTGCAAGTCTAAACAGATTCCATTTAAAGTGATGCTTCTTATTGACAATGCACCCGGTCACCCTCCTGTCACCCTAATTGATTTCGACCCACGTGTGAAAGTTGTGTTTTTGCCTCCAAACACAACCAGCTTGCTTCAACCGATGGACCAGGGAGTCATCAAAACATTCAAGGCTTACTGCACGATAGCGTTCGTTTGCACATCTGAATGAAGCTATGAGGCAAAACAGTGAAATACCTGTTAAAGACTTTTGGAAACAATTCAATGTTTTAGATGCCGTAAAAATCATTGGAAAAACTTGGGATGAAATTTCCCAAAAAAACATTGAATGGTGTCTGGAAGAAACTTTGTCCATTTTTTTTTAAACACGAGACGGAAACAACGCCAGAAACTGATCATGTCGCTCATGTGATAGAAGAAGTTGTTAATCTTGCCAGGCAATTAGATTTGGAAGGAAGTCAATGGTGATGATGTCAACGAGCTGTTGGATTCACATAGTCAGGAGCTGACAATCGATGAGCTCGTAGAGATGCGTGAGCAAAACGTCACTGAAGTATCCGACACTTCAGACACAGTTCCACCAGAAAAGCACATCACAATTGCAAGCTTGACAGAAGGTCTCAGCTCAATTGAAAAGGGCTTAAAAATTTTAGAAAACATAGGCTCCAACGAAGAACGCGTTATAGCTAGAAAGCAAGGAATAAAAAAATTATTGGCTTGCTACGAAGAAATTCTGCGTGAAAAAAAGAAGGCATTGTGTAGTCAGACGAATTTGTTAGATATCATGAAGCCATCGACATCAAAATAACTTTTTTAATATTTTGTATTAAATGTATAAAGAACTGCAATTTTATTAAATACTTTTCTTCTAAACTAGTGTTTTTTTAGTCCTTGGTCCCAATTAAACAAAATTTATATGTATTTATATGCAAAGTTGTACCCCGACTTACGCGAATTCGACTTAAGCGATTTTCGTCGGACCCACCTATCGCGTAACTTCGGGGTATTACTGTATTTAAATATAAAATTAGTATTCACATTACTTAGCACAATTATCAGTATGTAATAATAGCCGTCCACATAACAAAGATTTAATTCTACGTCTTTTTTCTTCCAAATTCTCTGTGTATAATGATCAATATACCTTCACGAGTTTCTGCGTAAATTGGCGCCTAGGAGGGTTGAGTGGGGCTAAGGGGCGTAGTTACGGGGGGGGATGATGGGGAGGCTCCCCTCCAAAGTAACTCTGTGATGGCAAAATTCGAAGTGACTTAATAAAATCTAGGTGAGTTGTGAAAATTTGTAATCTTTTTTTTTTGGTAAAATTGAGGGAGTTGTCAAAATCGAGGCAACTTGACAAATCTAGGGCGGTTTGGAAAGTGGCGAGACGGCAAAATCTAGAGCAGTTGGCGAAATTCGAAGCCACTTAATAAAATACAAGTGAGATGGCAAAATAGGGACAAGTTGGCAAAATCTTGGGGAGTTGGCAAAATTCGGGGTGACTTGACAAAATCTTGGGAACTGACAAAATTCGGAGTGACTTGATAAAATTGTGGGGGTTGGCAAAATTCAGGTGAGATGTAAAAATTACAATCTTTTTTATGTAAAATTATGGCGTATTGGCAAAATCGAGGCAACTTCGCAACATCTAGGAGAGTTTGCAAAATTCAGAATGACTTTGCAAAAATCAAGTTGATGTAAACTCTGGGATTTTTTTTCTGCAAAATTGTGGCGAATTGGCAAATTGAGGAAACATGGCAAAATCTAGGGGAGTTGGCAAAATTCGAAGCCACTTGGTAAAATATAGGCGAGTTGTGAAAATTGGGATTTGCTTTGTGAAATTAAGGAGAGTTGACCAAATCGTGAAAACTTGGCAAAATCTTGGGGAGTTTGAAAAATATGAAGTTGGTTGGGTTGTTTTACCTCTGAGCGGCACTTTTATGCACACAATGAGCTAAATGACCATGTCACAAGGACCCCGAAGGCTCAGAGAAGGTTGGGGGAGGGGACCTACTGGAACAGCTGTTAGGAGACAGATGGTAGCCTCCCGTCAAGGCCATCCAATGTGTTCTTTAACGTGCAGAGGGTATGGCTCACCCGCACACGGAACCACGGCTTAACGTCCCATCCGACGTACAGCGGCCTTTTCAAGCCCATCGGTGTCCCCTACTGACCATGGACAGGGCGGGGAATTGTGCGGAGATAAATCTCAACGCTGACCCAGCTGGTAATTTGAAGTGACTTGCCAAATTTAGGAGACGTATAAAGATTGGGATTGGTTTTGTGAAATTAAGGAGAGTTGGCCAAATCAACAAGAGTTGTAAAAATTCATGCTAGAATTCAGACGAGACGTAAATATTGGGATTATTTCTGTGAAATTATGGCTAGTTGGCAAAATTGGAAGTCAAATGGTCAGTTGGAAGTCTATGCATCATCACATAGAACCGGCCAGGCCTAGCACCTAATGTCCGACCCTGCCTTCTCGTGGTGCAGACCGTTAGTACCTTTCGAAAGAGATACTCTCTTGCGGAAGTGAACGGAAGACGTGGGCTGCCCGATTAGTGTGGCCTACTGATCTCGACAACTATGGCTACTTTTCTTCTTTTTTCTACCCTGCTGAGGAGTGGTCAACCACACAGGGTCCTAGTGCTGACCATATATACCAACCTGAATAGAAGTATGGCTCTGAGCTTGTTTATGGATCCTGATTTTGATGCACTGGTGGGCTTCTGTGGAGGGAATATCTTCCGCTGTGTTTTCTGTTTGTTTGTGGGTTGACAGCCCCAAGTGAATAGATTCAAAGGATATGTTTATCAGCTGGTGGATAATCCTGAGCAGAGGTCATCGCAGGCACCTGAACTCTTTGCTTCTATTGGCATCGTCAGATTCTACATTGGAGGAAGTCTTCCAGTGTAGATGGCTTCAGCCTTTAGTGGTGAGGGAACGGGTCTTTGCTCCATGTCTGCGATTAGGGGGCTGTTTGATATTGTCGCCATTCCCTCTCTCAATAAACATAGTTTCTTTAAACATCCCACTAACCATTTTCTCTCCATAGGTAGTTGGAATGTGAGGACTGTGCACAGAGATTTTTCTCTTGATGTCCTCACACAAGAATTCCACAGTTATAATTTAGATATTCTCGGCTTGCAAGAGACCAGATGGACAGATAATGGTCAGATTCTTAAAACTAACCTTAAAGTTCTCTTTTCGGGGAGGGACGACAATAAGCATCACCAAGGCGTGGGTCTGCTTCTCAGCAGACACGCTAGTGATGCTCTTCTAGAATATGAGTGCATTAATGAAAGGTTTCTTACAGGAGAATTTCAGACAAGCATTAAAGATTTGAATGTTATCTGCTGTTATGCCCCCACTGAGGATGCCGATGAAGATCAGAAGGATAGGTTTTACGGACAACTTAAGGATGTTTTGAATTCTGTCAAGAAAGGAGTTATTACCCTTGTTCTAGGTGACTTCAATGCCAAAGTTCGTACTGACTCTGACCTTTGGGGAGGGGTGATAGGCCCTTTTGGTATTGGTAGGTGCAATGGCAATGGGCAGCGTCTCCTACAGGTAAGTAAACTCAATGGATTCAGAATAACTAACACTTATTACAAACACCGCGACATACATAGGTACACGTGGGTTTCACCCGATGGGCTGCATAAGAATATGATTGATTATATATTAATTAACAGCAAATGGGCTAGTTCTGTTAGTAATACCAGGTCATATAGGGGAGCTGAAATTAGATCTGACCATTACCTTGTTAAAAGTGTCTTGCAACTTAAACTTAAAAAGTGTTGTGCTAGGGTTAAAAAATTTACCTATGATACTGAAGCTCTGCAAGACCCAGTTAGAGCTAAAGCTTAACATGATAGGTTACTTAGTGATTATGACAGTCATGGTTTGCTTTCTACTGAAGTTGAGGAAATATGGGACCATTTTAAACAGGCTTTTTCGGAAACAATCACAGTAACCAGTGAGTGTAAATACTCCTGCGCATTTAACAATTTAATTAAATCACTGTTTTATACTTTTGTGGGAATGGGAATAAACCGGTGAATTAAATATATAAAGCAAATCTATCTCAATCAAGAATGTCAACAATGTTCATTTCAGTATTTAAAGAGTTATGACAGGTACTGGAAATGGAGTTTTTGAACTAAGGGTAAAGCAAAGTGCATCGATTCTCTGCCTCCCACAAGAAACAAAACAAAATCACATAACAGGTTGAAGCGGAGAGTAATGCGACTTCCCTTTTCTTATATTTAGTTGTTCAATAGCTAGTTTCTTCATCTTCTGAACTAGTGAGACGCCGTCGCATCGCGTTCTACCCCATTTACACCTCTTTATGACAGCTGTAATATTTCAGAGCAGCTCCTTCCTTAACAAATTTCGTCACAATTGATCAAAATTGAAAGAAGAATTACCCGACTTCCTAAACATTTCTTGATATAATAATTTACCCCCCCCCCCTTTGATTAACTGTTGAAATAAATTCCTATTACTAGACACCTTTGCTGCAAAATGTTCCAGCTTCTATAACATTTTAAATATTGAACAAATATAGATGAATTTCAAGATTTAGATGAACGCGAATAAGATCTGTAATTTCCCTTCAGTCTTATTCCCATAAAAGTTTCTTTTTCTTGATATTCAGATTTTAATTTAGTTTTTCATAAGCCGAACATGGGTATTCTCTGATTTGATTTCCATATCTTTGTTGGCGAAATAATACACTCAAAATTGCTTTTTAAAGAAATAGAATTGCTGAATTTTAAAGAATATAATTCTTTCAAACTTTTCAAATGTTTTAGAATTAATAATGTTTCTCGTTAATAAATATTTATTATGCGGTTAATAATATAGTTTCCTCAAAAAATTAGTTGAACAAGTGCCAGAGAGTGTTTGAGGATGTTCAACAGAAATGTTTTCGTAACTCAGACAAGGCATAATAATTGAAGTGCAATCGATGTTTGAAGATGAAATGGCAAAAGCTAACAAATTTTTTCTCTATATTACAGTTAATTTACTGACTTGAGAATTTTATTTTTGTTGAATAGTTTTGCACTTAAATTAAGGAGGCGAGAAGAGAAATAGAAGTTTCCTTAATCTACCCAAAAAACCAAAGCATTGGGTTTGTTTTAATTTCATGGATTAATTCATTTCAAGTTAAATTAGTTGGACTTATTTAATTAATCGTTTAGTCGTATTTAATAGACGTAAAAA
This sequence comes from Ryuthela nishihirai, assembly GCA_038380435.1. Lineage (NCBI taxonomy): Eukaryota > Metazoa > Arthropoda > Arachnida > Araneae > Heptathelidae > Ryuthela > Ryuthela nishihirai. Next base: position 13,196,364 of record JAWZYU010000001.1, on the reverse strand, counting down.
TTGTGGGTAATTATGTCACATATATGAACGTTGCCTACTACTACTTTAAAGGAGAAAAGTATTTTTCAGACGCACGGGTCTTGACCCATCGAACTGAACAATGAGTTTATCACGCGACATCAAAAAGAAATCAGTTTGATGCATTCATTATTTCAAATTTAATGGTGGCAACAGTTATTTTGAATAACTTCAAACTTAAAGTTTAATCATGCAAAATCAGATTTAGTTTGATGTATTCCTTTTTTCGAATTTATTAGTGGATTTTGCCAACTTCCCACGATTTTGCCAAGTGACTCCGAATTTTGCCAACTCATCAAGATTTGCGTACTCTCCTAGATTTTGCCAACTTGTCGTAATTTTACAGAAAAGAAACACAATTTTTACATCACCTGAATTTTGCCAACTCCCCAAGATTTTGCCAAGTCACTCCGAATTTTGCCAACCCTACAAGGTTATGCCAAGTCACACCGAATTTCGCCAATTTCCCCTAGAATTTGTCAAGTTTCCTCAATTTTCCCAACTCGCCATAATTTTACAGAAAAAATTCCAATTTTTACATCTCACCTGAATTTTGCTTACTCCCCACGATTTTGCCAAGTCACTCCGAATTTTTCCAACTCACCTATATTTTACTAAGTGGCTTCGAATTTTTCCAACTGCTCTAAATTTTGCAGTCTCGAATTTCTCAACTGTCCTAGATTTGCCAAATTGCCTCGATTTTGACAACTCCCCTTAATTTTACAAAAAAAAATGCAAATTTTCACAACTCACCTAGATTTTACGAAGTCGCTTCGAATTTTGCCAACTCTGGATTACTCTTTGGGGGGAGCTTCCCCCCATCCCCCCATAGCTACGTCCCCTGGGGCTGAGTGCATAAGCGGACAGATACACAAACAAACAAACTTTCTTCTTTATATATTAGATCAGGGGTTCTCAACGTGGGGTATGCAGTAAAAATTTTTGGGCTATGCCGTGAGAGCTCAAAAGTCGCTAGATCTAGTAACAAAGTCAGTGTTTTATTTTATTCCCAGTGTTATATTATAACTATAGTTTTATCTATCTATATAAAGGGGTACGCCAGTTGCATACACATTTCTAGGAGATACGTGAAGCATAAAAGGTTGTATCAGAGGACCACCTGCCTAATAATGAGATCTAATATATAATTAGACGACCACCTACCATAATAATATGACGACCACCTACCTAATAATGGGAATGGGGGGGTCATATTATTCTGATACGACTGTGTACATGCCCCTTTATTCTTATTTCTATACCATACTTAATGCATTGATGTTGGGTTGTTTTACCTATGACGGGCACATTTTTCTCACATTGAGCGATGCCTTGAGTTGGCGGGGGGGGGGGAGTGTGTTGGGGCTCTGTTACGTCGCATTACAAGAGGAGAGGGCGACAATGGCGTAACCCGAAAGCTCCAAATATGGCGGGAAGGGGAGTTGGCGATGTAATCTGATTTTAGACTTCCTTAGAAAGAATACGTCTATTTATTTTCTAAACAGTCCCTCCCTCCCCAAGTAGATTAATACCTCTTGAATGCCCCATCGGGGAAGGAGTGATAGAGGTCGAGAGAATTCTTGTTAAAACGTTGCACATATTTCTGTCATTAGACACTGTGTTTCAGTTTTCTGATGATAAAAATCAGTTTTTTATTATCACTTTCAATTAACTATTACTTCCATAATACTCCCCTACAAAAAAAATAAGTTTTTTAGAGAAAGCAAAGTACAACATGATGTGTGAAGTTCGGCACTTCCTTCCCCCAATCGATCTATCTATCTATATACAGGGTGAATCTGAAAAAGTGAGCAAAATTTTACGGGGTGGTAGAACGCAGCTATACGAGCTATATTCGTCATAGAAAGTATGGGCGGAACGCAAACGGCGAGCCGCTAGGTGGCGTTGGAAATGGTATAAAAGGGTCGGTCCTCGCACCCAACGGCATTTCTACCGTGGATTGCCGAGAGGATGGCTGGTTATACTAACCACGAAATGGCGGATATGCACTTTGTGTACGGTGTAGCGGACGGGAATGCAAGTGAGGCACAGAGACGTTACCGCGACCGGTTTCCGATGAGATGCACTCCAGATTGGAAAACCTTCGAGCGTTTGCATCGGCAGCTGTGTGAAACGGGATCCTTCGCTGCGGCCAAGCAAGACGCAGGACGTGAAAGGAGTGTCAGTACCTCATGTACCTCAATTACATTCCTGTTAATAAAATGTTTTCTGAAGTATCTCCTCTCCTTCTTGTGTTCATTCTTTAAATGTGACAGTGGAAAACTACCTTTTAACTTCTCACCGCTTGCGTTCCGACCATATATTCTATGACGAATATTGCTCATATAGCTGCGTTCTACCACCCCGTAAAGTTTTGCCCACTTTTTCAGATTCACCCTGTATATACTGTATATATTTTGATATGCATTCTTACAATGTGCACGTAAGTTGCCCACAATTCTTTGACTAGACATAGGCGCCAACATGAAAGCATAGATAATCGGCTTAAGGCCAACTACAAGAACCGACGCTGCTAATGGTCAAGGTGACGGTCAATTTAATGAGCTGAGGCTGTCTGGGACAATCAGGGAGGATTAAACTGCAGATGGATTCAAAGTTCTAGATTAATGTGTTTGAGCCCGGGAGGCTGGAGAGTGGATGAGTGGAGCTCCGAAGCAGTATGATTGTTGGCGGATGTCGTCTATGAGTGAGTGGGCGACAGAAGAGGTTTCGGTCCTGATAGCGTCATGGACTCACCTTGGATTACTCCTTTCGAAACTGAAGAGGGAGATACGAGCATGTTTATGGTTTATGCGACCTCTATTGCTAGTGGAGTATAGAGGTATTTGGTCTAGTGCAAAATATATATATATACAGGGTGATTCAAAACTTATCGTTCAAATTTTGTGGGGAGGTAGGGAATACGTCAGGAAACATATTTCACGTAGGAAATTATGTCCGCAAATGTATGTAGAGGGCGCTGTGTGTACCCAACCAGTGTACAGCTCGCCCGACCACTCCCGCTGTCATCAGTGTACGAGCTGACTTACTAGTGATAAGATGAATCGTTTTACGCATCAAGAGCTAGCGGATATGTATCTCGCATATGGGGCAGCTGGCGAAAGCCGCTGCCGAGCTAGGCAAGTTTACGAAGACCGATACCCCAACAGAAGAATACCGCAGCATCAAATGTTTGCACGTGTGCATCGCAATCTGCGCGAATGTGGTTCACTGCGCTGCAACATGCAGGATACGTGGAGAAGATGACTGACGCGGACTGTCAACGTCGCAGAACAAGTCCTACAGTCCATCGAAGATAATCCGAATACCAGCACACGAGCTATTGCTCTGCAGCTTGGGGTCTCTCAGTCAGCAGTGTGGCGGATACTGCACGAGGAACGTGTGCATCCTTACCATCTGCAAAGGGTGCAGTTACTGCATCCTGATGATTATCCGAAGCGTGTGGAATTTGCACAATGGTTCATGCAGAAAGGTGCCATGGACCCCAGTTTTCCAGCTTCTGTCCTTTTTACAGATGAAGCTTCATTCAGTCGTGAAGGTGTGTTCAATACACACAATTCACATGTGTGGGCTTACGACAACCCGCATGGTACGAGAAGTCACGCTGCGCAACATCGTTTTGCCGTAAATGTGTGGGCTGGAATCATTGGTGACTGTTTGTTGGGACCTTACTTACTACCGCCCCGATTGGACGGCCGGAAATACCTAATATTTCTCGAGACAGTGTTACCTACTTTTCTGGGCGCTGTTCCTGCGCATATCCGCCGAGATATGTGGTATCAACATGACGGGGCTCCAGCCCATAGCACAATTGTTGCGCGTGATTACCTGAACTGAACATTCGGAGCTCGATGGATCGGTAGAGGTGGACCGATCGCTTGACCACCCAGGTCACCTGATTTATCGCCCATGGACAGGGAGGAGATCCACTGGAAGGAGATGGAGGAGATACATGGGAGGAGATCCACTGGAAGTGGATCGTGATACCGGCAGAAGTGATCTCGGAGTATATTCTCCGTGATCGTCTGAATAAGGAAGGGGTTGCAACTCTTGCTGTCTCTCTTCTGGAGGGTTTTCAGGGCTGACTTCGAGTCACATAGGATGACAAAGTTGCCACTCCCGAGACTGTGGATGAAAGTTAGTCTCAAAGATAGCGTGAAGCTCAGCACTGGTGGAGGAAATGAGGTGTGGGAGATGAAAACCTCTGATGATCTCAGTATCAGGGATGGCAAACATAGATGCAGCACGTAGTCTCTCCCGATCAACAGATTCGTCAGTGTAGACCTCAGTACATCTTTCATTCATGCAGTGACATAGGAGGTGGAGAGAAGACTGATGGCCACTGGATCTGAGTCGCTCTTTCAACCTAGGGAAGGGACAGTGACATTTATCATAAGATTACTGTTCCTCCAGGATGGGAGGTCTGGGAAGAAAGTATTTCTAGCAGTGGAGCTAGCAGGGAGAACTCTGTTATAAAAGTCAGTGGCAGACACGGCAATGCCAGAGTCTGGCTTGTCTTGCAACTTCCTGAGAAGCTCATAGTTAAAGTGAAGGGAGTAATATAAGAGAGATAACATAGCTAATATATCTCTCTTCCAGTGCAGGTGGAAAGGCATGTTGTCAGCCTTTGCGATGACAGACGCATTAAGGTATGTTTGGGTAGAGTCCAAGATAGAGGCATAGAGATACAGTGTGGACAGTGGCCAACTTGCTGAGCAGTGAAGCAGAAGCATTGCTCCGAAAGTGACCCTGTAGTTGACATGGGAGAGGATCAAGTACCGGTACAAGACCAGGAGGATCTTGCAGGAACTTCCCCAGTGTGTACCAGCAAGGAAAGACAGTATATTTCTCTGTGCAGTGGCGACTGTCTTAAGATGCTGGATGTGAGGTTCCCAAGTAGCCTGTTTCCAGGACGATACCAAAGGACTATGCTATTTGACGACCTTGATGTGGTCTGGTCCAAGTATGATGCCAGGGAAGGTGGGCTGAAGGTGTCTCTTGAAGAGAACCATCTCCACAGTCTAATCAGTGGAAAGCTGAGGGTGAGGTTGTCAAAGAACTTGACACCATGGCCACAGCTCGTTTCACCTTAAGCTGAGCATAGGAAGAGTCCTGGCGTGGGAATCAGATGCAGATGTCATCCACGTAGATGCAGACACCCACTCTATTCCCGAGTTGAGAGAGTAGGCCTGACAGCAAGATGTTCACTAGCATCGGGATGAGGACACCCCCTTGAGATACTCGATGATTGATAGTGTGGGAACCACTGAGTATGTTGCCCAGCTTAGGACGTCAAAGTGCTGATTTATTAGTAGATACTGAATAGTCGAGTTTATTCTATTTTTTATCATTAGCATATTTGTAAGACATTCTTTCCATCTATATGGCAAATAGAAAGCCGCTTGTGGCTAAAATTGCTTGAATAGCGCTTTTTTTCTTTGTTTGTTTTAAATCCTGATGCTGAGGTTTCTTGCGCTGTCATAAACGTTTTCTTTGGAAGAAGTTTAAAATTTAACCCAGTCTCATCTACATTGTAGATTTGTTCTACGCATAGGCCTTCTTCTTCAGTAAGCACTAAAAGTCTTTCTGAAAATTTCTTTGGTGCTAAAGGATCAACTGGCAATTTCTCACCACAAACACCAAAGTAATGAACACCATGCCGTTTTTTCCAGCGAGAAAGCCATCCCTCGCTTGCTGAAAAATCTCCTCCGTTGTCGATTATAGTATTAAGTTTTTTATGGTTCATGCAAGAGCGTCAAAAAGAAACGTCAATCAGTGGGCCAATCTTGAAAGAAAATTCTTTTTCTTTCAAGATTGGCGTTCCCTTTCGACGCTCTTGCATGAACCATAACAAAGTGCATCATCGACAATTTCATTTTTGGGCTTTTTAAGAGTGCACAGAGAAGAGAGAATTTTTTCAGACTCGACTAGAGAGCAAAAATCTTGTAAAGATTTTCTATTCCTTCTCTATTCCTTTTCCGTGCTTTTACCAACACCTAGTTCATTACAAATATGCTTTACTCGATCACCTTTGTCAATACGTTCTAACGCTTTTAATTTCATCTCCATCGCAACGACGTTATGTTTACGTTTGCACCCAATCATTTTGTACCACACAATAATTAATAGATCACAACACACATTCATGTATACGCACAGTACACTGTAATGTTCACAAAGAGGAACTGAAGCAACTATGTACTGTAATATAAACAAAACACGGGGCGACTTGTTCCGCTTCTTGGAACTGAAGCAAATAAAGAAAACAAACGGCGACTTGCTTCCGCTTTTTGGAACGACCGGTTAAAACGGAGGCCGGTTGAGCTGAGACCGGATAAGAAAGAGTCTACTGTAATTAAAACATTTAATTGTAGACACTTATTTCTAAATGTAAAATTTTGATTCCATACATAAAATCAGCCGAAATAATAGCACCGATGGCAATAATCTTTTCGGACACAGCTATTTTAAAAAGCGCATGAAATAAACAATGAACTGTCATCTCACAATTTAAAAACAATAAATAAAAAACATAAATACCCCCTTAAGCAGCCGCTTGCCACAGTGGTCTGACATGAAATTTATAAAATAATTTTATCAGAATCAATCATATTAATCCAATCATCGAAGTCTAAATTACAAACAAATCTTTAAACTATGTTTCGCTGATCTGCAGTTATATAGAAACCAGATATCAAATAACCCCATAGGAGACAACCAAAAAAACCAGATCGCAAAAATTTGAATAATTCCACCAGGGACAACACGCATAAAAAACGAGACTACCGAAAACTTCACCACCCATTCGCGTTATAAAAAAGTCCCCAGAATTAAATAATCCCAAGAGGGATAGCAAACGTAAAGAACAAGAAAATTGTAAACAATTTACCGCCGATTCGCATCATAAAAAAGCCCTCAGAACCAGCCAGTATAATAGCACCGAAGGCAATGATTTTTCAGGCACAGCTATTTTAAAAAGAGCATAATGCTAAACAACGAACTGCAGTCCTACAATTAAAAAAAATAAATAAAAATCGTAAATACCATCTCAACTGGGGGTATTTATGTTTTAAGAATAATTTTACAAATATATTATTAAATTTATAATTATGCAAATTATAAATCCCATCGTCCCTCTTAACTTCGACATATTTACGCCAGGGGTTTTTGCACGGTCATTAGCCAAGAGATTGCACTAACATACTACTCTTTTACACTTACGTTACTTCACGAATTTTACTTACGTGCCGTTATGCCACGAGTTGTAACTAGTGGCGCCGTCTAGTGAGCTAAACGATTTAAATTTTAGAAGTACCAAGCGCTGTTTTAGCGAATTTCATACATACATAAACACACACAAAATCCACATGCAACCATGGGCTATGGACGTCCTACCAAACTGTGTAATTTTCTTCTCTACAGTTGCATGTCCTGAGCTACAGCTACTGCATTCGGCCACTGTAGGCTAATTCTAGCAAGATACTGTTTGACATTATCTGCCCAACACATCTTAGGTCTTCCCCTTTTCCTGAAGCCTTTTGGCACACTGCTCATAATCCTATTTGCCAATCTGTAGCTATGCATACAAGTAACATGGCCAAACCAACGCAGTCTCTGTCTGCACAAAATGCTGCTTAAAAGAGGTTGTTGACTCCTTCTAACCTCATCATTACTTACGAAGTCAAATCAGTTAAAGGCATCAAGTTTCCTGTTATCCTGCTTAGAAAGGGTCCATGTTTCACTACCATACCTAACCTTAGAAAGAACCAAACTATCATGCAGCCAAACTAAAAACTTAAAAGTCCCAGTGGCAATCCCTATTCTTCCATTTACCTCATGCCACATATCATCAGTATCTGTTACATAGCTCCCCTACTTAAGAAGAAGAATATTGTAATCTAGTGGTATGTAAAAACTACATTTTGAAGTTCAGGTTTATAGTAATTCACCATGAGTTAATATTTTTAAATTAAGTATTTTTTTTCTCTCAGATTAATTACACGAAACAGGCTATCATTTTGGTGGCTAACGGCGCTCACAGTTATAAATATTTTGGCGCCACGTTTCTAGCAGATATTTTCTGGCAACGTTCCCCTTTTACTTTTGGCCAACAATGATAGACTACAGGCCTGCCCAACTGCTCGAAAAAACTACCTTTTCCCGAGTCTCATATAATATGAGGACATATTATATGAGGCTCGATCTCAAACTGCTAATAAAATTCTCAAGGGAATTATGAATACTAAAGACCAACTGGCATTGATGAGAAAAACTGAGATTGAGAAAACTTTCAAAATTCTGTCGAATCTCGGTTATCCGATGTTCAATATAATTCGGTCATTTTAAGAAATACTAGGCAAAAAAATAGTAAATATATATGTATTGTCCTCACGTTCTTTTTACTGCCCAATGTGGTTAATCTGTCGTAGCTGATCATTTGTCATTGCAGGAATGCTACGTACCAAATCACACTGTGACCATTTTTGAGTCTATGGTTAGTGACTTTTTGTCTCTTGCGTTCTTGACTGTTAAAAAAAAACTCCCTCAAGTTGCTGCTTGCCACAGATGTCTGAGAGGAGCCTGTCAGTTTAATACGCCATGGAGAAGACCTGAGGAAGGTTAAATCTCATCAGAAAGACAACAGCCGATTTCATTCGTTTTCATATTAAAGTAGCGGAGAAAATGTTCAAATTACATGAATGTAAAGAACCCTGGAAAGGAAAATATGCTAGCATTTATGAGAGGCACTTATATCGTGTTAATATTTTTGATCGGAAAGTGATTTTTAGGAAGAAAAATAACACAGATACGGATTTAATAATCATAATAAGCTTGTAATTTTCACCTCTGTTTATATAGTGACAAACTAAAATACTAGCTTTCTTCAATTTTTTTTTTCAAACGATGTATTCATGCTACAAATTTGAAATTTCGGTGGTGGAATGTGAACGTCACGAAGTTTCCATAAGGAACAACTTAGACCCAGGGTGGGTGGGTAAATGCAATTATTTTGCTTTCAAAAAATTTGTCTGTTTATAGAGAAAATTAAAACTTCTTTTTGTATTGGATATGTATTGATGAAATATTACGATTTCCACTTTCTGAATCTTACAAAAGTTATAAATGAGCCCACGACAGGTAGAAAAATTTTAAAATTCTCAAAATTAAAACGAATATTTCGAACGATGTAGTTAGGCTAGAAGTTCGAAATTTTGATGATGGAATGTGAATGGCACAACGTTTCATTGGCAACAATGAGTTGATCCCTTAGACCCAAGGGGGGGGGGGGGGTAAATGCAATTTATTTGTTTTAAGAGAACATTGTTTTTACAGATAGAATAAAATTTAATCTGGTGTTGGATAGTTATTGATGAATTATTATTTGCACTTTTCGATTCTCCCTAAAGCTATAAATGCGCTCTCTAACGGCAGAAACAGTTGAAAATTCCAAAATTTCAAAGGAATATTGCAAACGATATAGTTATGTTAGAATTTTTGGTAGTGGAATTTGAAGGTCACGAAGTTTTCTTTGGGAACAATGAGTTGACCTCTTAGACCGAGGGAGGAAGAAATGCAACTTTTTCTGTTTAAGATATAATTGTTTGTTTTTAGAGATAAAAAATATTTCCAGGATGTATGGGTATGGTACTTTCTGAATCTCTTCAAAAGCTATAATGGCCCTCTAAAGATGGAAAAGTTCAATTCCAAACTTTAAAACCAATATTACAAAAGATGAAGTTATGCTACAAAATTTACATTTTTGTGGTACAATGTGAAGGTATGAGGTTTTTATTGGCAGCAATAGGTAAGCCCTTTAGGGGGGGGGGGGGAGAATGCAACTTTTTCAAGAGATAAATTGCAAATTATTTTTGGATAGGATACTTATTGATGAACTATTACGCTTTGCACTTTCCGAATACCCCAAAAGTTATAATTGTGCTCTCTAACATCGGAAAAAGCCGTCCCGTGGCCGAGTGGTTAGCGCGCTTGACTACTGATCTACGGGATCTGGGTTCGAGCCCCGGGTAAGGCATGGATGTATGCATCGTTTTTCTGCTGAGGGCCTGCCATCCAAACAGACCTTCTATTATGGCATATAAACTGACAAGCTCCTGTCAGACCTCTGTGGCAAGCAGCTGCTTGAGAAGGTATTTATTTTTTTATTTAACATCGGAAAAAAATCGAAATTTCCAAAAATTTTCACAATTACTGGAAATGATTTATTTAGGCTAGAAATTTTAGTTGGTGGCAATGAGTTTAGGGGCGGATTGGCACTTCTTTTCAGAGAAGCAGCTGCAGCAGGAGGGCTCCACAGCTGAGATAAAAAAAATTGGTTTCTTTTCTAAGATTTCACTAGTTATTCTTTTGAGAGTTGGTACGTGAAGCTCAAAATAGATTTTTTCAAATTCTGTGTAATTTCTGTAAAATAATAATAATTATTAAAAACATTCTTCCCCTATGAGTTCCCAGAGACCCATGATACTAAGGGGTAGAAACACTACAACGTCTCTTACCTTTCCCCGCCTGAATTAAAGTGACCCCTTAAACCCAGTGCGAGTTGGAAATGCAACAGTTTTTTACTTGAATTGTTACTGAAAAATACAATTGGCATTTTTCAGATACTTCAATAGCTTTAATTTATACCGTTTGAGATTACTAAATATGGAAATGGCAAAACTTTTAACGAATGTTGCAAATGGTAGAAATTTAAAATTTTGGTGGTAGAGTATCACGAGATATTCCACTGACGGCAATAATCTGCCTCCTTTTCTCAGAGGGATGTGAAAAAAGCAACTTTTTAATTTTAAGGAACAGAGGACAAATACCTTTTATGTTATATAAGTACTAATAAAATACTACTACTTGCATTTCCATAATTATTCATCAGTTCGAATTAAACGTTTAAAGAGTGCAAAAGTAGGCAAAAGAAAAACTTCTTTCGTTTGAAAACGAGATTCTTATATGCGCCAGTGGTGATATGCATTTTTCTAGTTTTTTTTTTGCTTTTTTTTTGCCACAGGCAATCAAAAGAGATTACATAAAATACATTATTTTCATTGAATTAATGAAAATGACATATTTATTTATTTTTAAGCTTTGAATTCAATCTAGGTCATAAAACAGTCTTTCAAATATATTATAAATCAGTCGTTGCCTTCAACAATTCTTTATTTCTAGACTGCCCTTTTATCCTACCTATTTGACCTTTTGACACTGGATCTGAAAATTCTTCTCACCAATATATGAAAACTAATACAAACCTTTGACCTCGAAGGTCTCATTGCATCCAAAATTCGACAAAATTACAGAGATCTGCGACTCAGAATACTCCCAGCTCAAAACGCTGCTAGAGGGTTAAAAACAAATGCCCCCCCCCCCCAAACACCAGTTTTTTAACCCTCTAGCAGCAGTAGATATATATTTGACTTTTGACCTTAAATGACCCATTGCAACCAAAATCCCATAACGTATCTGAGATCTACGACCCAAATTACCCTCAAGAACCAATTTTTAGCTCTCTAGCATTGATATATCTAAATTTGATCTTTGACCTTGAATGATCGTCTGATTTCGAAATTTCGCAATATTTCCTACATCTACAGCCGAAATACCCCAGAACACCAATTTTCACGTTAACACTGGTATATTAAGGTTAGGTCTAACTGTGCCCCTATTTAACCTTGAACGATACATAGGTCTTCATAGTTAGAATTAGCGTGATCCCCTGTCATCCATCTGTTAATCAATAGTCAGTCATTCACTAGCAATCGTCTATATCACAGGTTCCCAAATTTATTTGTCCTACCGCTCCCTTTTCAGAAAAAAAATTACTCAGCGCCCCCTGGAAATCTACCTTCTTTAAATGAACAAACAGAAAGATGCAGTGACAAATTTGCGTTCTTTTATGTATCTATATTTCTACCTACGTCCTACAACACAGTAAAGAAAGATGTTGTTGTAAATAAGACACCTTCAAGCTTGCAATTATTAATTTATTTATTAAAATCAACGAGAGTAACATTCGCCATTATACACAGAAAATTAAGATAACGAAGGAAAATTTCATGTGTTTATTTGGAAAATAAAGTAATCACTACGACTTTAACTCTATGTTATACAACAGATGAAACATGCACGAACGGTTTTTAAAAATTTTCTTATCTGCCCTTCTTTCTTTATGCTTCCGCCGTCCTCCAATTGCACCCGAGGCTACTACCGACCCCCTGGATCGTTCCAGCGCCCCCCAGGGGGCGGTATCGCCCACTTTGGGAAACACTGGTCTATATATTATTTACTACACTGGTTTTCTTAAATTAAGGAAAATCCCTAGGCTAAGTCAATAGAAAGCTAACGTCAAAGCTCTATAACTTCCAAAATAAGTTTTTTTTTTTTGTTTTGAAAAATGTGATTGCAGATAAAGATCTCAATCAAATAAATCAATATCTCAATTTTCAACAACATTTGTTTAGTATTTAATGAGTTATGGAAGTTTGAATATTTAACAACAACAATGCCAATCTTAAGAAAATTTTACAAAATGAAGAATAGTGATACAATTCTTTACACAAAATTCTTTTCACAAAGTTACTATGTTAAGTCAATGGGAAGTTAATGTCAAAGCTCTATAAGTTCTAAAATAAGTTTTGTTTTGAAAAACGTGATTGCAGATAATGATCTCAATCAAAGAAATCAATTATCTCAATTTTCAATAATATTCGTTCGGTATTTAATGAGTTATGGAAGTTTGAATATTCAGCAATAACAATGCCAGCCACAAAAATTGACTTCAGAAGTTAAAACTTAGTAATAAGTATTGTATCAAAACGTTTAAAGCAATCTTATTTGATTAAACATACAGTCCTATTCTGGAGCGACACATCACTATGCAACATATTACCATGTTCGAAAACGACAAAATCTGAAAAAATATGCTTTAAAAATCATAAATATTGCTATTTTAAATCCGAACGCAGAAAGCACTTAGTGCAAACAACTATATTTGTTTGTAGGTGTTTGCGCACAGTTTGGCGGATTTTTTTTTTTTGCATAGGAGTGACTCGAACGGTGATTACGTATTGGGAATGCCTGCCGTTTTTCGAGAATCCCCGTGATAACAAGCGCCTATAGGAAGCTGCAGAACTTGCCACACGAGGGCAGCACTGTTCCGCAGTAAGCTAACCCTTATTCCTAATAACATTAACATTCCTATTATGTCACATATAACTATAACTTATAACTAACACATATAACTAACATTCCTATTATGTCACATATAGGCGCTATTCAGGCAATTTTAGCCACAAGCGGCTTTCTATTTCCCATATAGATGGAAAGCAAGTCTTACAAGTATGCTAATGATAAATAATGAAATAAACTCGACTATTCAGTATCTACTAATAAATCAGCACTTTGACGTCCTAAGCTGGGCAACATACTCAGTGGTTCCCACACTATCAATCATCGAGTATCTCAAGGGGGTGTCCTCATCCCGATGCTAGTGAATATCTTGCTGTCAGGCCTATTCTCTCAACTCAAGAAAAATGGGTGTCTGCATCTACGTGGATGACATCTGCATCTGATTCCCACGCCAGGACTCCTCCTATGCTCAGCTTAAGGTGAAACGAGTTGTGGCCATGGTGGTCAAGTTCTTTGACAACCTAAGCCTCACTCTTTCCACTGATAAGACTGTGGCCATGGTTCTCATGAAGAGACGCCTTCCACCCACCTTGCCTGACCTCTTGCTTCGTCCAGATCACATCATGGCTGTCCATCAGCATAAGTTCCTTGGTGTGTTTCTGGACAGCAGGCTGAGCTGGGGACCTCACATCCAGCATCTTAAGACAGTTGCCATTGCGCAGAGAAATATACTGTCTTTCCTTGCTGGTACACACTGGGAAGTTCTTGCAAGACCCTCCTGGTCTTATACCAGCACTTGATCCTCTCCCGCATCAACTACAGTGGTCACCTTCTGTGCAATGCCTCTGCTACACTGCTCAACAAGTTGGCCACTGTCCACACTATAGCTCTGCGCCTCTGCCTCGGACTCTGCCCTTACACACCTAATGCGTCTGTCATTGCAGAGGCTGATGACATGCCTTTCCACCTGCACTGGAAGAGAGATATACTGTGTCATCTCTAGAGGCTCCATTCCCTCCATTCCATGAGCTTCGCAGGAAGTTGCATGACAGGTCTCACTCTGCCATCGCCCTGTCCGCCAAGGACTTCTATGACCGCGTCCTTCCTACCAGCTCCAGATGCTCGAGCTGGCAATGCTGGGTGTTGGCAATAGTCTCTTCCCCGACCTTCCACCCTGGAGGAACAGTGATCTTATGATCAATGTCAATATCCTTTCAATTGATCGAAAGAGCGACTCTGATCCATTGGACATCAGACTTCTCTCCACCTACTATGTCACTGAACGATATGAGAGATGTACTGAGGTCTACACTGATGGATCTGTGGAACGAGAGAGGCACCGTGCTTCCTCTGCTTTTGCCATCCCCGATACTGGCATCGCCAGAGGTTTCCGTCTCCCGCATCTAACTTCCTCCACCTGTGCAGAGCTTCATGCTATTCTTGAGGCCGCACTTTTGATCCTCAGCCTCGAGAGTGGCAACTTTGTCATCCTCTATGACTGCAAGTCAGCCTTGGAAGCTCTTCAGAAGCGAGACAGCAAGAGCTGCAACCCCTTCATCATCCAGAGGTTCATGGAGAATTGCTCCAAGGTCACTTCTGACGGAATCACGGTTCATTTGCAGTGGATCCCTTCCCATATAGGGATACCTGGCAATGAGCTCGCTGATCACACTGCGAAGGAAGCGCTGGAGAGTCAGAGGTGTCTATAACTAATTACCCCCTCTCTCTCAGGGACTGCAACAGTTCTGTCTCACATCTGATGAGCCAGTACCGTCTAGAGGTCCTGTATAGTTAGAGGCTGGCCATCTCGGTGATTGGCTGTCATTGGTTGAATGAGTCACGTGGTTTATGGGCGCCATGTTTTGTCATACCGTGAGACGAAAGCCTATGAGTTACTGTGTATACCTAGTTAAAAATCCTCAGTTTTTAAAATTTTATACATTTTTACCGCTTGTTTTGCCTATAAAAGCTTCTATATTTTATCAATACCTGTCTGTCCGTCTACAGGCAATCAACTTTTTTACTTTTAGAAATAAATGAAAATTTCTTTTTGGGTTGGATAGATTTCAAAGAAATATTGCGATTTGCAATTTTGAAATCTTCCAATAGCTTTAATAGCGTCATCTAGCTGTGGAAATTGGTGGAAAATGCTATAATTTCAAAAGAATATTGCAAACAAACTATTTACAGTAGAAATCCGAAATTTTGGTAGTACAGTGTTATGGTCAGAAGGTTTACAACGGCAACAAGGCTTTACCCCCTTAGTCAATAGGAGGTACGAAAACGAAACTTTTTTTATTTTAAGATATAAAAGAAACAATCTCTTTTTTTAGGGGGAGGGGGGTTTAGAGGTACTAAAAAACATTAATATTGCATTTTTCGAATCCCCATCAGTTGGAATTTCCACTATTAGAAAGTACTAAAGGCGGTAAATAAAAACTCGAAAGGCGGCCTCTAGCGGTTGAAAAAAAGCGGAAATACCAGATTATTAAACAAATAATGCAAACGATCTATTTAAGATAGAAATTTAAATTTTGGTCATAGAGTGTAATGGTCAAGTGGTTTACATTAATAATAATAATTTGTCCCGTTATAGCAAGGGGGTGTTGGTAAAATGCATCTTTTCTGCCTTAAGAGATAAATGAAAAACATTTTTTCTGTTTATAGGAAATAATAAAATATTAAACTTTTATTTTACCAGTTATGCAGTAGTTCGAATTTCCACTGCCAGAGGGTACTGAATGTGTAAAATAACTAGAAGAACGCATATCGCCTTTAGCGTATATGGGAATCTCGTTTTCAAAGAGAAGAAGTTCTTCCTTTGCCTACTTTTTCATTCCTTAAAAGTCTTAATTATAGGTGTTCGTGTTATTTTTCTGCTGGGGTCCTGCCATCCTCATGAACCTTCTACTATGGTATATAAACTGAAAGGCTCCTGTCAGACCTCTGTGGCAAACAGCTGCTTGCTCCTTGAGGGATTATTTAGTTTTATTTTTTAATGTATGACGGGGAAAAATGCACATAGTAGTATTTTATTAATAATTATACAACATAAAAAGTATTTGCCTTTTAGTTCTCAAATTACAAAAGTTGCTTTTCTCCCACTCCTCTGAAAATAATGGGCAGATCATTGCTGTCAGTGGAATTTCTACAAAAAAAGAACGCTACCACCGAAATTTCTACCATAATAAGATCGCTTGGAACATTCGTTAAAGGTTTTGCCATTTTGGATATTTAGTGATCTCTAATGATATATATTAAAACTACCTTTGAAAATGCGAATTATATTTCGTTAGTACTAACTAAAAAAGAGATTTTCAATTATCAATTAAATGAAACATTCTGTTTCTTACCTACCTTGGGATTGAGGAGTGAACTCATTGTTGTCAACGGAATCTTCAAAACTGTCACATTCCACGACCAAAATTTCAAATTTCTAGCATAAACACATCGTTCATAATATTCATTGTAAATTTCGAAATTGCTGGATTTTTTTCCCACCGTTAGAGGGCGCAATTATAGCTTTTGGGAGATTCGGGAAATGCAAATTGTAATATTTCGTCAATGCCTGTCCAACCCAAAAAGAATTTTTAACTTATCTCTAAAAACACACAATTTTCTGTTAAAAAAGTTGCATTCACCTTCCCCCCCCCCCATGGGTCTAAAGGGTCAAATGATTGTAACCAATGGTAACTTCGTAACCTTCACATTTCAACACCAAAATTTCAAACTTTTAATGTAACTGCATCATTTCAAATATTCGTTTGATATTTCGCAATTTTCAACTCTTTCCACCGTTAGAGGGCATAGTTATAACTTTTGGGAGATTTCAAAGATGCAATTGTAATATTTGATTAATACCTGTCAAACACAAAAAGAATTTTTTATTTATCTGCATAAACAAAAAAGTTCGATGTCTTCAGACGGATAGACGGACGGACAACAAAGCAAAATTATCTCTTTTTAAAAATAAAGCCCTAAAATTTTTCTTTTCCCTTTTAGCCGTTTTCTAAAGTGCTTGAAAAAAAAATCGTTAGCACTGAAATCTGTATCAAATATTAGCCTACTTCTTTCAGGAATCCATAAGTATCCCTGCAATACTATTCAGCTTTGCACGCCGGACAATCCGAACGACGACAAAACATGGCGTTCAATTTTGAGATGGCCAACCTCTACCTATATAGGGCCTCTAGTACCGTCTTGCTCTGTGGCAGAAGGACAGCAGCTGTACCTATTTCAGGTACCTGGTTGAACCTTCTCTCACTGCTCCTATCCTCGGTAATCTTCGATCTGACGAGACCTTCCTTCATCATCTCCTTGTTGGTGTCATCTACAGCAACTCTACGCTTCACACTCTTGGCAGAGCTTACAGTCCAGACTGTGTCACTTGCAGCACACCTGAGACTGTATCCCACATTCAGCTCAACTGCTCCCGCTACAATGCCGAAAGAGAAGCTTTGTTCCGGAAGCCACCGATTGGAACCACCGACTATTCCATCACCTCCCTTCTTGGCAACAACCATAATGGGAAGCTGCAGCGAGCGCACTTCCGTATGTCACTGAATTCTTTCAGAACATTGGCCTCTTCTGCAAAGTCTAATGTTCTCTATTTTTCTTTCTCCTGATTAGTACAAATTTCTTTTATGAGATAGCTGAGAGGCAGTTTCTTCTGCATCCGCTATCTCGCCCTTCCGTTGTGGCTGGTGTAGAGAGACCCTTATATTGAATCTAATTTCACCGTATTTACAACACCCTGAACCCACGCTAACGAGAAGTATATAGTGATCGGTCGAAGTTGTATGGTAAAAAATCGGACAGATATTTAATCAAATACAATACACTAGAACCGTTCTTAGAGATACAATGGGAATAACGATTTAAACTCTCCATAACGAAAATTATGTTTAAAAAAATCGTGTTACAAATAGAAATTATTATCCATTAAAATCCGAAATTTTCAAGTGTTTACCCAATTATATTATTTAATGATAAATCTTTAAAGAACAAAATTTAATTTTTGTTCAAAGCAATTTTTTACCTAATTTAATAATTTTACTATTATTGATATATATTTTAATATTATTAATAATTATTACTATCGCAATATAGCTTATTGTTAGGCAAAATGCATAAGCAATAGATTTAAGCAAGATTGTTCTGATATTAATACACGATTATTTAAATTAAGTATGAAGTGGAAAATTTACTAAAAAAAAATTAACGATTAAAAGAAATACTTTTTAAATGCAGTATGCACAAAATTTATTCTCCACAACAGAATTGATTCTTTATATGTTAGCCTTTTTATTTACCTTTTTTGTTTTAAAGTAATGTCACTTTTAATCATGTCAATCAACGATTTTACATAAAGTAGTTCAATTTTCATTATTTTTCAGTTTACAAGAATAAAGGGATTCCATTTAGAATATAGGTTTAAGGCTCTTATTTAGAACTTTTTCCAGAGCATCCATTTGGAACTTGGCTCCAGGTCTCCCGCATGCTTAATGCGCCCTGATTCATACACATATTTGTGCAGTTCAGAAAGATCACAAAGTGTTATAAACTTCAACATTCCATATGTCATATACAAGACTGGTTTCAGTAGAGTTGGGGGGAGGGAAGACAAGAGTGTCCGGGTTCGAAGAAAATGAGCGATATTTTTACTACTATACCTAGCACTCGAAATAATCTTGCACAAACTCTTAAAATGTATGTTTGATCAAATGATTTGAAACAATACTTGTTATCTATATTTTAATTAATATCTCAGATAAATAATTTTGACCTATTACTGTTGTGAAACATTCTAGCTTCCATAATTTCTTAAATACTAGACAAAGGCTGTTGAAAATTGAGATTTAAGTAGATAAAATTATGATCTTTAATTTATTTTCAGTGACCTTTTTCCATTAAATGAATATTTTAGAAGTTATAGAACTTCAAAGTTAAATTCCCATTCACATAACACGGAAATTCTCTAATATTTTGTAAGTGCAGTGTAACTCACTTGCGTATATTGAAAAGGTCATCGTTTTGAGCTAATGAGAATAACTTTCCCTTGCTTACAATTCCTGCGATTCCAAAATATTAATTATTCAAAAATGATCTCTGAAATTTTTTCCAATTACTCCAGTCGACGTTTTCTGTAATGCTCCAAAGATGATTAACTTTTCAAGTTAAACCTTTTGTCTGATCCAAATTTATTCAAAATTCCGGAAAACTTTGTCAGGCGCCAGGCAATTTTAACTTGCCAAATAAAGTTGAAATAGGTTTCGTTAGGTATTTGTTTGGCATTACTTATCGAGTAAGAATTCAAAAAGGATTGTCAAATTTAATTAAAGTTTAAATCTAATCAAAAAATCAATTAACGTTGCCCAAGACAAAAATAGCAAAGATTCAAAAGTTTCTAAAACAAACAAAGTTTATTCCCAAAAAAATTTAAAGACTCACCAAATTCAATACAAAAGTTAGAGTACTATAACAACTCGCATCTATGTAAAGTAACATCATCTCAACTTCCACTAACAGCACTCTCTCCCTAACTGCCAATTCTGACTCCTACATCTCTACTAACTATACTGCCAATTCTACCTCTATCTGACTCTACTTCTCTGCTCTTTCTAAGACCATAGTTTAAGTTTTCCAATTTGTCATTCCTTCTGTAGCAATATTGCTCCGTGTGCCCTTGTCAGCCACAAAAATTACATCTCAAAGTTTCTCTCTTATTGTTAGCAAAAGTTTTTGGTCTAGTGTCATTGTAGGGAGCTTGATGCTGAACATAATCTCTGCTTCGTTCGTTCAGCATCGTTGTAGGGTGTTCGGCGCAAATTGTCGGGACCGTTTAACTTACGGTCCGGCGGGTCATTTTGCGAGACAACCTGATAGCGCTTCTTTGGCGAGGATTGTATACATTGTTGATTTAATGCAGTTTTTGCAGATTCTCTTCTTGCGGTGTACTGCTGAGACAATTTGACTAAAGTTGAAATTGAATTTACATTTCGCACTTCTAAGAATTCCCTAATGGGCAAAAGCAACTGAGCCATAATGCAGTTTAAAATGTAAATTTCGGCTGCATCAGCATCGTACAGCTGGAATAACTCTACTGTACCCCAGATAAATTTTTCAATATCATCTCCTCCCCTTTGTCTTCATGAAAACAGCTCTGTAGCTAGCTGTTTGAAATCATTATAAGCCGGTTAGATTTCCAAGAGTTCATTTTTAAAATCTACCCAATTTTCTATGCCATGCCGACTTCTACGTTATTCCACTATTTATTTAGATTACATTATTACATATGAGCACATCCAATTAGACAAGATACTGCTAAAACCACCTTTTTGTTGCCGGGCACTTCATGTAAATGGAAATGCTGTTCCATGGACTTAACAAATGTCCATGATAACGGACATTTCGAACCGTCGAACTTTATCTCAGGTAAAGGCCAATTAACATAAGGACTTCAGTTAATAAATGCAACTCGTTGTTGTGGCAGTTGATCATACTCTATTCTATCACTTTCTTCTAACGGAACAAAAAATGGAACCTTATGTTCAAAGTTTATTGATTTGATCGCGCTAGCTATGACGCAAGAGGGGTCGTGTACTACATGCGTATATTAAAAAAAACTCTCAAGCAGCTGCTTGCCGCAGAGGTCTGACAGGAGCCTGTCAGTTTATATGCCGCAGTAGAAGGTCTATGAAGATGGCAGGACCTCAGCAGAAAAACAACACAAACGTCCACGCCTTATCCGGGGCTCGATCCCAGCCCCTTATATCACTAGCCAAGCGCGCTAACCACTCGGCTGTAGCGGTTGACTATCAAAAGGTCGGAGTTGCGCATGCGCAACACCTACGGCTTGGAAACGAGAATTGCGATTTCAAAAAAAAAATAATAATCCCCAAAATGATAATTATAACCGAAATAAAGCAAAACTGTTTAAACAAAAGTAAATGTGAATGGGTGGACTATCACATATGTTGCCGACATATTACTGTAGCCACCTGTCTCGCAGATCCAGTTTGGAAGAGATTCGATAGAAACTGAGTTTTGCTTCAAGTTTCTCTTCTGCAAAACGTCATGCAATATTGCATCATCTTTCAGACTTCTAGTTAAAAAACGGCAGAAAGTAGACAGAACAGTAAATAAGTCGCATATGAAAAAATCCGTATCAGAATCCAATTTTGAAACTTGCGGTAAACAGCGTAACAAACATTGAAGGTAATAACCTATACTATTACGAAGCAAGTAGAAAGCAAAGCAGCGGATCGCCAGCGCCACAGCGGACGAAAATGCAACTTGCGCTGCTGTCGCTTCACATCTTGAAATCGATAGGCATTCCAATTACTCCGGCACCGGATTCGAGAAATGTTGAATTGAGCAGGCCTATACTCTATCATTGTTGTCCAAATTTTACTATATCTATTATTCCAATCGTGATCTCGGTAAAAATGGAGGGTGTAATTATGGGGAGGTACCCTGTGATGGTTCACCAATTCAGTTTTACTTTTCCTTAAGCAGTTTTTACTTTATTTACATTATTTTTTATCATTCTGGGTCTTTTGAATTTCAGTTGGCACCAGCATTTTTTTCCTCATCCAGACTGCTTAAAGAGTTGCGATGCGCAATTCCGTAACACCTGTCAGTTTCACGCCGCATGTATAGTAAATGACGTGGACATGGAGTTAGTAGAGAGAAGTTTTTAAAGTCAGTTGCTAGAAGTTAGTTTTTGTTGTTGGGTAGAGAAGGAGTTAGGTAAAGAGAGTTAGTAGTTATAAGAATATGAGCTTTTAATTGCTCAGAATATTGTATTCATCAGTTTATTTGGTGAGTCTTGATTTCTTAGAAATAAACTTTGTTTTAATGAATAATTGTTACTTTTGTAATTTTTTCTCTTGAGCAACGATAATTGATTTTTATTAAGATTTAACTTTAATAATTTGACAATCTTTTGATTTTTTTATTCACTTAGTAAGGCCTTTATACTTAGCAAGCCCTCATTTAACTTTATTTGGCAAGATTAATTGCCTGGCGCCCGATGCTATCAGGAAAGTTAAGTTTACTTTGGATCAATCAAAAGGTCCAAAGGGAAGAAATTTAGCATACGTTTGGAGCATTACACTAGGTTTATTAAGCGGGATAGGGCCAACAATATCAAACTGTCCCCTAATCGAGGCATGGAGTAAAGACCCGTCCCCCCAATGCCAAAGGCTGAAGCCACCTTACTATCAGTTAGCATAGTTGGCATGTTACTCTTACCCTGAGAGTCGCGCTGAAAGTTCAGTTGCATGTGTGAATGTTTTGCACGAATACTTTTTTAATTCCTTTTTGTTTGTTTTTTTGTGTTTGAATATGTTTCTAAAAACTGCAGTTGATCACCATGATGAAATTTGTCTGTGGTTTTTAAAAACGGTTGTTGACAGGGTCTGACTTTCACCATTCGGGGGCCCTAAGCTAAAATGAATTTAAGAGGTCCCAAAATTTCGAAAGTCAAAATAAGCTATATATTTGTTTTCGGACTGAAGGGAACATTAAAAAATAAATGCTAAATTTATGTGATGAAAACATTATACTAACATTCGTATATAATAATGACCGTGTAAAGCTGAGATGAAGTTTTTGTACGATAGATTAATTTGACTATAAAATTTCGACACAGTAAACTTAAATATTTGAGTCTCTCATAAACTTGAGGGCTACGCTGTAGCTTAGTTAGCTTATGAGTAAGTCCGGTCCTGGTTGTTTAGATCCACATTGGACGTCTATCATAATAAATTATATATGAAATAAAAGCAATTCAACAATAATACCGTCCCGGCAAAAAAAGGGTGAGGGTACATTTCAAACCAGTAGTAATTTTAGCAATGTATAGCAGTAGTAGGAGTTGTTTAGAAAACTTTCCAATATAATTAAAATAACGAAAAGTTTAAAATTCGGGAAAAAAAACTTTACTTTAACTTCTTAGCAATGAAATTCTATTCCTTTTATCTATTTTTCAGATTAATTTCTTCAGGAATATGCTACACAGGAGCTAACGTTTTTGCTCAATCTCTAGTAGATAATGCAAGCTTACGATTAAGAGCAATATGGCCCTCGGTTACAGTTTCAAGCGATAAGGAATCTCCCTCTCTTCCTTCATGCGCGATATCGCGGTGAAGCTCGGTACTAATATTTCTAGCAGTCAGCTGCTACCTCGTTGGTCAGCTGATCAACTGTTTTCATAAATAACCGTAGCCGTTACAGGAATAATATACGTTTTAAATGTGATGCAAACTCTTTGGATGCAAATGATGTGTTTTGGCTAATTTCTAATATTTTGGTTAAATGTTTGAAATTTAGGTTTTTTTTTTTTATTCTGTAACATATCTTCCTACGCACAAAAAATGGAAAGTATAATAAGCTATGCGAAACAAGATGAAGACGATTATTACTCAATATTAGGCTGCTACGAATTGTCTTCAGTAAGGATGAAATATTCTGTTTAATTTCTATATTTGAGCTTCATGTTTTTTATAAAAAAAATGTTGATAATTACAGCATATTTTCGTCCACAAAACAAAGTAAATTATTCGTTGTTTTGTTTACCACATTAATGAGAAAATCTATATTATAAAAGGCGCAAATTATTTCTTATTTAGTAGATAAGTTCTGGTTTACAATTAATGATTGTGGTGTTTATAAATGGTATTGTAGTAGGGTAATTGAATAAACTAATATGGAGTACGAAAAAGTTTCAAAAATTTTACTGTTGTGTAACTTTTTTTATGCATAGTTCAAAATATTAAGTGAGATCATTTTTCTAGTCCAAAGTAACGTAAAGTGAAGATGTGAAGATGCGTTCCTGATATCTGAATGTGTGGGAGAGCCATACACTACAAATTAAATAACTCACTGTATGGCCTTGAGAAGTGGCTTCCATCTGTAGTAAAGATATGACTCAAGATAATATATTTCATGCTATATTCAGTCGTAATCACACTTAATGGATAGACTTTTAAACTGAAAAACACATGTAACTCTATTTTGTGACTTTTAATTATTTTGAATTTTATCTTGCAGAATGATCAAATTTTATATGAATATAAGTTGCGAGCTCTGCATTTTCATCCTGACAAAAACCCAGAAGATCCAAATGCAGGTAAATAATCTAGTATAGGAGAAAAATTATCTTGAGCTAGGTATGATATAAACCCACGACATTTAGATAACAGGTCAAATGCTCTACTATTGTGAGTGCTGATCAATCAACTTCATTTACAGTCAAAACTTCTTATAAGTCAGCTTGCCAGATTTAAGGTTTTACAATACAGGAAATGATGAATGAAACATTAATTGTCAATATTTTATTATTGGTACTTACACTTTTATAATGAGTAATAATTGTAGAAGTTGCAATAAAATAGCAGTAAATGAAGTTTAATATTCATAAAATAACATCAAAATTACAGTGTACATCAATAATTGTAAAGTTTAACCCTTTTGAATGCCAAGCTGAAGATTACTGGCTGAGAAAGTGTTGCCTTTTCGGTATTGCTTTCCCCCTCTGAACAATTAGCAATGAGTATGTGGAAGAGGGCTGAATGAGGATGGCAAAAGGGGTGTCATCAACCCTTTGCTTGTGGAAAGGATTGATGACACCCAGCTTATTAAGTGATACCAACAATACCCCCTCACATCCGGTGTAGACATCAGAGTTCAATAGTAATTAGCACCAGAGACAAAGCTTGGCAGGAGGAAATTAGTAGAAAAGTTGGATCAAGCACTGCAAAATATTTATGCTAGTGATATTTGTGAATTCCAAATTATTTCAATTCTTACAGGATCTGTTAACAGATGAAGAATGATATTCAGATTTTCTTAGAATCTGAATTGTTATTAGATGGGAAGTGCATTCAGATTTCTGTTATGATATTTGCAAAAAATAATTTGGCTCTTTCTGAATTTAAATATCTAAAATTTTAGAATTAAATGCTACAGCTTCATGGTGTCAAAAAAAAGGCCAGATCTAGGGAGAGAGCCAAGGGGGTAGTGGAATAAGGGTAATGAGGACAAAAATGATTCAACTTGTGCATATTTCACACGTTTCACAAGAATACTTTTTCAAAACTTCCAAAATGAAGGTGAAAATTTTACACTCCAATAGAAATTTCATTTCAAGTTGATTCAGCTCAATTGTATCGCTTCCACACATTATATATTTTTTCAGATCTGGGCCTGGTGCCAAAGTGAACATGACTCCACAAATTTCCCTAATGACTTTGGTAGTATGAAGAGGAATTAGAGAGGTTAAAAATTTAGTAACACTGTTGTTAACATAAATTCATTGCCAAATGGTTTTTTAGAAATTTAATATTTCAAAGGTTTTTTAAATGCTATTTTTCTTATACTATTCCAAGTAGCATAATATACCATATAAAAGTTATTTCTTGCATTTTTGCCACCCTAAAAAATTTACGCTAGCAAATTAGTTTTTAAATAAAATAAAACAATAACTTACCCCTCAATGAGAAAACGTACTCAGCACTTAGTTTTGGAAAGAGGGGAAGAGGTGAATCTCAGAATACAACTTGAGTAGTTTCCCAATTACTAAGGTATTCCACCAGACAAGAAAGGTTAAAATGATATTCTATCATCATCATCCTCAAGCAGCATCTTTAACAATTAGTTCTCCAAGCATATCTGACCTGAGCTACATCTACTGCATCTGGCCACTGTACACCAATTTTAACAAGATCCTGTTTCATTGCCCACTGCATTCCAAGTCTCCCTCTCTTTCTGAGGCCTTTAGGCACACAGTTCATAACCCTATTTGGTAATCTATAATTATCCATATGGGCAACATGGCCAAACCAACAGAATCTGTCTCTGCACAATATGCTGCTTAAAGGAGGTTGCAGACTCCTTTGCCTAACCTCATCATTACTTATAAAGTTGAACCACCTAATACCCAAGATACTGTGTAAGCATCTAGAATCAAAAACATCAAGTTTCCTATTGTTTACAAAGCAATCATGTTTGACTACCACAATTAGTCCTAGAAAGAACCAAATTATTATACAGTCTAATTTTAGTCTTTAGGTGTATACACCTATTTTTCCACTCTCACCATAGATGCTTAAAAATTCCTGCAGCAATCCCTATTCATTTGTTAATCTCATGCCACACATCACGACAGTATCTGTTACATAGCTCCCTAGGTAATTAAACTGTGACACCTGCTCAAGACTGCAACCATTCAGATTAATTGAATCACAGCCTGCCTGACCAATCTGCATCACTTTTGTTTTCTTTCTGTTTATAGCCAAACCTACTCTACTCCCAGCCTAATCAACAGCTAGAATGAAAGAGTTCATCCCATCAACATCATTTGCCAAAAGGGCTAAATCATCATAATCTAAATTGGAAATTTTCGTATCTCCAGACAATTTAAGCCCAAAATCTTTCCTTTGCAGTGAATTTCTCATAACATAATAATCAAACTGAAGAGAAAAAGAGACAAAAATGCACCCTCATCAAACACCAGAAGCAATGCTAAACCAATTGCTACAAGCCTTACCAATTCTCACGCACGACTCAGTGTTATTATAGAGAGCTTTCATTATGTTAACTAATTTGTCTGGTATGCCATATGATCTCACAATCAACCACAAATTATGATGATCGACAGAGTTGAAAGACTCTTTGAAATCAACAAAGCTAGGAACCAAAGGTTTCTGCAACTTTAAACATTTCTCAAGAATCTGTCTGAGTGAAAATATCACCAAACCTGCTGCACCAGCAATGATTCCCTTCAATTCTAACCAACCTATGAAATATAAGAAAGCTATTATGCACACTGCATTTTTGTGAAACCATAGATATGCAACAACAACAACACCCACCTTAGAAACAGAAAGGAAAATGCTATATGACAATCGCCACCAAAGCAGATTATCCCAAAAATTGTAACATAGCTGTGAAGAGGAGGTGCGACTTCAAAGTCCAACAAGGCATCCAAAGCACAAGCTGAAGGCCATATTAAATACACATTCCCTATACCAAATATTCCACTGCTGTACGAGAAGCACCAAATAATGCAGTATGCCCATATAACATGGAAATACTATCCACTACCAAATTCTGAATCCGAGCAAAAGTAATAAATGATTATGATTATATCATTGCCAAAAACACCCTCCCCCCCTATGGCAGTGAATACAAAATGCCAGTCAAAGACACCACCAACCAACATGCTGAAGTACTGAATTACTATGGGAAGACCAAGCAGACTTTTGAAACAAGGCTGAAGGAACATCAAAATGATATAAGCAAGGGCAACATTAATACTGCTTTGGCAAAAAAAAATAGAGAACGACCCTAAAAAAATACCAGACTTTGCTGGGGCCAAAATATTATATGCCTCCCAATGCAATATGAACTAGACATCCTTGAACAAATTGTCATATACCACAACAAAGATAAATATATCAATGAAGAAATTTACCACCCACCACTACCATGGAGTTTACTGCTGGATGTAAGCATAAGATGACATGAAGTGGACGATAGCCCAACAGCCCTCAATAAACTCTGCTGCAATTGACATGCCATTGAAAAAGTGACAACTGAGGTTGCAAAATGCGAATCAGGCCAGTAAAAGTTCCTAACTTTTGGTGCCTTCTAAGAATTTTTTGGGGCTTTTTAATTCCTTTGTCATTTATCTTGTTTACAAAATAGAGCTTCTATGTGTGTTCCTAGTATGACAAAACTCAAGAGATCCAAAGAACTTTACCGGACCATAACACCCAGATGTAAATCGACAGATATGGAACAAACAAGAATTGTTGACCTGCTACTGAATAGAGTGCAAGTTTGTTCCATTGACTCCTAATGCTACTGTAGAACTCCACCCCATTAACGCACAGCAAGTTCTAATGTCACAAGAGGCAATATAAAGAGATAAGAATTTTTTTATATTATATTTTTTTTATTTTTATGCTAAACAGTCATATAGTGTATTTAATACCAATCTTCTAACTTCATCTTCCTCAGCCAGCCCATATCGCCTAAGGGGCTAGGGAACTAGTGCTGCTTTTCTATTGCTTGGGTGTTCTGGGACTGGGTATCGACCGGGACGTTATTTTTCCCAGGATGATATGTCAAAATCATAGTCCTGCAGTGTCAGATTGCATTTCACTAAGCCTACTTGAGGGGTCTTTGAGTTTCATCAAATAAGACAGGAGTGCATGGTCGGACACTACAGTAAAACGGCAACCATACAGATATTGTTTGAAATGTGTAATGGCAAACTTAAAGGCTAGGGCCTCCTCAATCATGGAATAATGAGCATCAAGGGGTTTGAGCTTTCTGTATGTATATGCCATAGGTTGGCAAAATCTTTGTCCATTTCTTGTTCCGTATGCTAGCAACTGGATGTCAGAGGCATAGGTAGACAAGAAAAACTTCTTCCCAAAGTCAGGGTACAAAAGGGCTCACTCATTATAAGTGCTTGGGGGTATGTGCAGTTTACTGACAATGCATCATGTGACCTCTATATGCAGAGTTGAATCAGTTGGGGTGAGGGTGTTGGTATATGGAAAAGGGAGGATGGGTTTGTCACTTTCATCTGTATCTCTTCCTCTTAACATATCTGGATGAAAATCGAATATAAAAACTATCCTTTCGATGTATCCTATAATCATGTAGTTTGCCATTTCAATATCTAGGGCCACCACTGGATGCCAGAAAGTAGTGCCATTTATCATCAATTTACCATAAATCTCCCCAAGATTGGGAGAGTATCTCCTCCAATGGCCTTTAGCCCATGGGGCAAGGGAGCCATTTTCTTCAGAATCTTCGGTTTCAACTGTTGGAAGCAACTTTTGTTCATGACTGAGATGGTGACACCATTCACTTATACTTTCCCCATGAAACTAGAGACAATGGGAGCCTGGTCATCATGGCCAAAAATGGCACGAGAGGCAATCTGGATGTTGGGCGGGGAGATTCAGTGGGATCTGGGGAAGTGCACCCAAGGCTTCCCTCCCATGTTTGTTTAAAGGATCATATGGAGGACAAGGTTGCTGTTTTTGGCTGTATCACACTAGTATGTGTCAGTTTTGATAATCATGGGTCATTGGCTGAGCTAGGGTACAGGCGATACTTGTTCCCGACTGGTTGTGGCTGTTGCCAATATGCTGTTCCTCAGTCAGCACTGCCTTGCAATATGCTGTTTCCTGCCCAGCACTGCCTTGGAATGTGGCCAAATCTCCCACAGGCAAAACACATGATCTCCTGTGACCTTGGCCAAATTCGGGCTGAGTCAGGGAAGTGAGATTGATCAAGGGGATGGCCCTGCTCTTGGGTTTGCAACTCGATGGCTTTTATTTGTTTAGTCAATGTGGCTAGATTTGCTTGCATCTGTCATATTGGGAGGGCATCCAGTATTATATCCAGCTCTGGAGGTCTGTGGAAACCGGGAATGGGTTTGGTAGTTCTGGGTCCAAAGCCTGGAGCAGGGATTGTTGACTGGCTACCTGTTCATTGGTCTCCTCTAAGGTTGCTTTTACTAGGGTCTCCTCAAAATCCCCAGATTGTGGGATAATATGCATCTCTTTTAGCTTGGGGAACAATACAGCCATGGATTGTGCAAGTCAGATTTGATCCACCACATATTATCTCTCCTGGACTATCCTTCAGAAATTGATAGGCGAGTGCTCTTAATTGGGCTGAATGAACACTCTGCTAGTTGCGGTTGACAGGTGGTGAATTTATGCATCCATGGCTAACAGCTCTTCTTTGTCAAACTTATCAGTGAGAGCCCTTTTAAATGTTTCATACCCTTCTTCCATGTGCAGTTCCTGTAAACCATTCACAAATTCGGCCACTGCACCATTGAGCTTTGGCTAGGCAATGATCACCATTTCACTCGGCTGCCATTTTGCCAAATGGGCAATGCTCAACTGTTCAAAGAAAAGCAGCGACTGTACAACAGTCATTGCCTTTGTAGTTATTTACAAGATTTACGAAATCCACTAATACAGGTCCCTCAGGGGATTTGGTTCCTGGGAGGGGGTCTCTAATCCATCAGTGTTTCCATTATCTGTCCCACCAATCCCTGAGTGCTGTAGTATTGGTTTGTGTGTGTCTCTTTATTATACCTCCAAAAGTGCAGGGAGGTGGTATGCAGAAATGCGATTTATGCAAATACGCTACCCAACTAAAATGGTACCATAGTTGATCACTTAGTACTTTGCATCAAACATGTCTACTCCTTTGATCTATGCTAATTTACACATATATACAGTATGTGAATTGCATAAAAGTATAAGAAATCACTTTTTTTTTTCACAGATGATCCTGTAAATCCTCCCTAAGAGACATATATATACATTCCTTGCTATGTGAAACATTGGTTTATACAAGACCACATTCTATTATGCAAAATTTCATACACAAAAATTCGCTTATACTTTCTCCAGTTTACCAAACATAAAAAATATTCTTTCCATATTTATACAAATCACATACATTTCCAAATTCCACTTTATCTGGGGTTTTTTTAAAAACAAAAATTTTCATATACAATGAAGGGATACATACTAAAAATGCACACAAATATATATTTCCAACACTTTCATGACTGCAATAACTCAGCAGGTGAAAAAATCTTGGGCACCCAACTCTAAGTTTACTGGAGAGGGAGGATGTCAGGGGCAAATAATATAAAAAGGAGGATGGAAAAAATGGCATTGTGTTAACCTCCAGGCTCAACATTCTGTCAAAAGTGGGCCTGTAGTTAGCCATAAAATTTCAAGATCTGGGCTCTTTCACCCAGTGTCCCTCAGGCTTAAAACAAAAGGGTACATGCAGAAAACATCAGAAGACTAGTTTCCCAATTAAATGTATTTATTAATTCATTTTCTTTTTAACTCTGCAAGAACAAC
Organism: Ryuthela nishihirai; assembly: GCA_038380435.1. NCBI lineage: Eukaryota > Metazoa > Arthropoda > Arachnida > Araneae > Heptathelidae > Ryuthela > Ryuthela nishihirai. The sequence goes on along the minus strand of JAWZYU010000001.1, from coordinate 13,165,267 downwards.
ATGTACAGGGACCTCAGTGATCAAACAACACAAGAGGTCTATTGTGGCTTAGGCCAAATTTGGCAATAACTTTCAAGCTACTATGGGATAAAGGAGATACACGGATGCCTAATTGATCAATAAATGTCTGTGCAGAATATTTCGCTGACATACAGGACTTGTCATAACCCACATCTCGTGAGAAACATGCCAGAGTATTCTAACTGTTGAACTAATGCTATCTGTCTTTTTTCCACTAAGTATGACTTTCACTCTTCCCGTGATTTTCGGCACCTACATTTGGTGCTGAAGTTGAAAAATGCAACTTTTTTTTGTTTTCTGATATAATTGTTTTTAGATATATATATATTTAAATTCTTTTTTGTTGGATAGGTATTGATGAAATATGATTTGCAGTTTCTGAATCTCAAAAAAGTTTAAACTGTTCTCTCTAATGGTGGAAAATTTGAAAATTGCATACTTTTCAACAAATATTGCAAGCTAATTAATGATGTATTTATGTTAGAAATATGGAAAAAAAATGTAATAAATGAAGTATTTATGCTAGAAATTTAATATTTTGTTGATAGAATGTGAAGGTCATGAAATTTGCATCAATAAATTGCCCTCTTAAACCAGGGATTTAAGGGGGCAATAATATAATATTTGTTTTAATAGATAATTGGGATATTCATTTTTAGTTGGATTGGTACTAATGAAATATAATTCACATTTTTTAAATTTTTAGGTGGTTTTAATTTATATAGTTAGAGGGTACTAAATATGGAAAAAGCAAAACTTCTGTTGATTATTGTAAGTGATTTATTTATGGCAGAAATTTTAACTTGAATTCAGGACCTCCTACATGCAAATGTCAATTGCTCTACCAGTTAAGCTAAGTGGTGGCAATTTTATGCTTGCCTAAGTAAGGTTATGAAGGAAGTGATGGTAGGCTGTTTTCTATGCAGTTCATGTGGTCAGAGTGCACACACACTATTTAAGCCTACAGGAAACTTGGCAATATCTTATGCAACTTGTACCAGTGATACATGGTGTGCTCGACCACATTGCGCATGATGCACCCCAACCACATTTCACGTAATGCACCCCAACCACATGAACTGCGTGGAAGACAACATATCACCACTTTCTTTATAACCTTACTTAGACAAGCATGAAATCACCACTGCCTTAGTTTAACTAGTAGAGCAACTGGCATGTAATCAGGAGATCCTAAGTGTGAGTTCAGGAGTTGGCTGGTGTGGTTTATTTCATTCAAGCTAGCTTATATTTGAATAATATGGGCCATGTGTGCAGGAGAGCCATACCCTGTGCACATTCAAAATGCTGGATGGTCTTGATAGGAAGTTTCTATCTGTCTCCTAACTGCTGTCCCTTCCCCCAATGTTCTCTGAACCCTTGGGTTCTTGTGACTTGACCATTTAGCCCATTGTGTGCAAAACATGCCCTTCATAAATAAAATAACCACCCTCACAAGAGTGCATTTCTTCTCTAAAAAATTTAGCTCATTGTTTGATCCACAAATGGAATTTCTTTTTTATTTTGTCTCCATGGTCTTTATGTATGTCTCGGATGATGGAAATTGTGTGCCCCAAAGATCATGAATCGATTCTGAGAGAGCCTTCTTATTTTGCAGGTTATTGGGAAAAAGATTTTTCAATCGTTACTTTACACTTGATTCTATTTTTACTCATGTAAGTGCAATTCAACATGTTTGTACTTATGATACAGCATTTACTTACAACTGTAATACCAACATGACTGGTACTGTTTCATGTGATAGCCATTTTTTAATTTTTTTTTTAATTTTGGAGGGGATGATTTTCTCTAATGGCTGGCTTCACAATGTTGCTCTTTACAGGAAAATCTTATGAGATATATCAGGATTACACAAACCTTTAAATTCACACCCCCTTATTCATTCATACAATTTGTAGCACACCACTGCAAGATATTGTCTAATTCAGCACAAATTTAGTTGTATTCAAATGGAAAAATACCTTTCAACATTTTAATTTTTAGAATACAATTTTAGAAATGGTTGCTTTTAGGAAAAGCACAGAATGCAAGCTGCCTGTGGACACAAGTTGGTCATCACTGAGTTAGATGAAGAAATCATCACCTCTGTTAAGCAGCATTTTATATAGGAAGAGATCATATTGGTCCATGGATTAGTTATTAGAATTATAAATAGTACCAAGAGCTCAAAGAAAGGGGCTGACATAGAATAAGTTGGGTAGACAATGTAATCGCAGTGGCCAAATGCAGTAGCTGTTCAAGATTGATTTATATGGATTACTAAATTATATATTTTAATTTGACCTCTGAATCCTATGCATCAATTTTATGATTAAAAATTTGTGGATCTGAAATGTATCACATATGCATACACCCTCCCATCCATCTATGATATTCCTGTAGTATTTTTTTTTATCTTGTTGCCAAAGGGGAAGAACTGTTTGCCTGGAATTGTAATGTCCGATTTTAAGAAAGGCACCAACCATTGCATTTTAATGACATAGCATTAATCACCTATCTTATATCAGCTTCAGTATATTTTGTTTTCGCAATAAATCCCAAGAAGAAGGATTTAACCTGGTAATAGATGGACTTTTTTTCTGTGTTAATAAGTGTGTTTAGTCTTTTAGCTGCCTTTAACTAAAAGCTAACACTATTTAAAATAATTTTATCTGAACACTAATTTTTAAGTATTATTTCTAATTTTGTAATTTATTTTGAAGGAATACAGAAATATTATATTTCAACAAAAGTATAAAGAGAAAGCATTAAGAATTCAACATTTTTTTTCATTTTATATATATTTACAATATTAAATATGGGTTTTGAACCCATAATTTCATCATTCATTGAATGTTCATCTACAAAAATATATTTGGGATGCAGTGAAAAAAAGTAAACCAAAATTTAGTGAAAAATTATTAACCACTTACACTCAAATTAAAAACCCTGTTCTTTCCAGCCAATCAATAGCCATCAGTTTTGGTGCATACTTGCAATAACATGATTATAATCTGCAAAGAAAACTATGTATGCAAACTTTATTTTTGCACTATTTAGAAACTACATTTACTGCTTCAGGTTATGGTATTTTTTTCCATGTTCAGGTATCAGTACACGTTTCACAAAAATATACTATCTCTTTCCTGCCACCCTTTATGATTACTGCACATTCTCTGGAGATACTCATAAAATAACAAAAGAGTACAGCACAGTCTCTGGATACACTTGTAAAAAAATATTCAGCATCTGGATAATAATCATTAATTGAAGATTGGGTTGTTTTACCTCAGAGCGGCACTTTTTTGCACACAATGGGCTAAATGGCCAGGTCACAAGGATCCCGAAGACTCAGAGAAGGTTGGGGGAGGGGACCCACTGAAACATCTGCTACAAGACAGATTGTAGCCTCCTGTCAAGGCCATCCAGTGTATTCTTTAATGTGCACAGGGTATGGCTCTCCTGCACATGGGGCCATGGCTTAACATCCCATCCGACAGACAGTGGCCTTTCCAAGCCTATCGGTGTCCCCTACTAACTGTGGGCAGGGTGGGGAGTTTTGTGGAGATAAATCTCAACACTGACCCAGCTGGAACTCGAACCTGGGAACTGCAGATTACGAGTCTGGCATGCTATTGACTGAGCTACCCCCGCCCCCATTGAAGTATTTAGCCCAAGGTTTCATCTAAAAATGCAACACCATATGTGAATATTGTACCAAGTAACTCCTGAGCATTAGTATGAGCAATATTTTATGATGTTGGGTGGCTTTTGGCAAATGAGCACAAATGTTAATGTCAGTGTGTTATGGCCCTTTGGAACTCCATGGTTTTAACAAAATGCATTTTTCAAATGACAGGATCTTTTTAACCTTTCTAGTGTTCACATCTGTTATACACATTGAATCCAAAATGAGAGGCCAAAGATGGCTATATCTGTTTTTAATTCAATGCACAAAGCTTTAATTTTTTGCAAATAGAAATTGCAGTTTGAAAATTTTCTGTTATATGTTATAAAAATAAATAATTGAAACTTGAAAAGTAATAATTTTTCCATTTCATGAATATTTTATTAAATGAAAAAAATATAGCAAGAAAAAAAGCTTGGCCTCTGGATGTTAACCAGTTTTTCAGGCTGAACCCTGAAAGATTTAAATATATGTAGTGGGAATGTTCAAATACAGCTAGATAAGTAGACACATGGAGATTCTGAAGAATTTCTATGTGACAATGCAAAAATGTACATGACTAGACTAAGGGGCTAATTTGCAAGTAATATTTAAAACATCAATAATTAAAATTATTGGTGTTTTGTTATGTAAGCCATTATTTATACATATAGACAGCTAATGTTGCACTCTAGCACTGTGGCTTTTGACATAATTAAACTTGATAGTGACAGAGAAACTATAGTAGGCATTGTTCACAAAAAATTCTAAAAATAAAGATAATATCAAGAGTATTTTTTTCATTACCAGCATTTTATTGTTTCATGTTTGGAATGTTCTGTATTTAACACACTCAACTCTGGTGCACAGCATTATAGTCAGGGTGCTGAGCACTGTATATTAGTAAATTAAGGTAGTGAATTCTTTCAATTTGTTACTTGTGTATTTAATACAGTATGTAACAGTGATCTGTATGAAAGATGAAATTTTATGAGAAAGGCAACACCAGTATTTTTCCATATGCTTTGGATTCAAACACATATTTTTTTTTATCTACAACCAAGCATATTAAAACTTGACCACTAGGAGGTCCAACTTTATGTAATAGAAAGTGATTAGTAATTTATTTTGCTTCATTACCAGAATTTGTTTTAAGAATTTAAAATCTTTTATAGTTCAGCGATTCCAGAAACTACAAAAGGCTAAGGATGTCTTGACAGATCCGGTAAAAAGAAGAATATATGATAAGTGGCTTAATAGTGGCATTTGCATGCCTTTTGAACAGTTTATTAATTTCAGCAAGTCGGCACATACAGTAAGTTTAACAAACTTTAGGAACTTTTTTGTTTCAGTAAGGTAAATTTAAATATTTTAATAGTATAAATTTAAAGTTAAGAGTTGCACATTATTGAATCTAGACCTGTTCAAGAATTTGTTAATGCTTAAAGTAGTAATATTTAATATTTCTCTTTTGTATTTTTTTCTTTTTTTAATTACCATAATTTATGTAGTAGCCAACTTGTAGGAATTCTTTCTACAGGAGTTAAAGAATGAATAACATATTGTGATGGTTCACCCATTCACTTTTACTTTTCCTTAACCAGTTTTACTTTATTTACATTTATATTTATCATTTTGGGGATTATTTCATTTTTTTGGACTGATCACAATTCTCATTTCCGAGCATAGGAGTTGCCCGTGCACAACTCCGACCTTTTGATTGTCAACCACTAAAGCATCATGTAGGACACAACCCTTCTTGCATCATAGCTAGTGTGATTGTCATATTATGCAAATGTCTTTCCCGGCACACAATAGACACGTGCTGAACTTCTTTGCACGTTATAACTAAGTGACATTGGGTCACAGAGTTAGAATGAGAGTTAGTAGAGTATGATGTTGGGTCACAGAGTGGAGATATGTAGTACTGGAGAGGTAGATTTTGTATAGTGAGTAGCTGAGATATAGGAGTCAGAAGTATTGTGAGAAGTAGGAGATTTAGATAGATGCGAGTTGTTAGTACTCCAACTTTTGTATTCTACCATTGAGTTGGGTGAGTTTTTGAATTTTTTTGGAAATAAACTTTGTTTGCTTTAGAAACTTTTGAATTTTTGCTATTTTTCTCTTGAGCAAAGTTAATTGATTTTTGATTATATTTTAAACTTTAATTAAACTTGACAATCCTTTTTGAATTCTTACTCGATAAGTAACACTAGATAAATACATAATGAACCCTGTTTCAACTTTATTTGGCAAGTTATTATTGCCTGGCACCTGATACAGCTCTTCAGAATTTGAATAAATTTAAATCAGGCAAAAAGTCCAACTTTAAAAGTTAATAATCTTTGGAGCATTACAATATTAATGCAGACAGAGCCTGGGGATCTATATATTTAAAGTAGTTGGCTAATGTTTTTGCTCTTCAACATTTTCTAACCTTTAGAGCTACTTCTATGCCAGAAATCAATGAGGATATTATGTTAAGTTTTTCAATCTGAAATTCCTACCTGGAGAAGATTTTAGGAGATTAACTAAAATTGGGAAGTTAACTAAAAATAGCAACAAAAGTCAAGAAGGCTTCTGTAGAGATGGCATTGAAAAAGAATCTAATGATGATTAACCCTGATAGGGTGTATAGAATTGATTGAACAAGCCCATTAGGATAAAGCAAAAAATAGTCTAAGGGACTGTTGTCCAAAAGACAGTGTTAACTGTGACAAATTTACCCATGTGTACATGACAAAAGACAGTGTTAACTGTGACAAAATTACCCATGTGACAAATTTACCCATGTGTAGGATATGCTGCACCAAAAATGACCAGTTGCTACAGAAAATTTACTAAAGCACATTTTCAAAGTAGTAATTTGCACACATCCCATTGCTTTAATATTGTAGTGACAGCTCTACTAGGACAACCTTCTGTGTTTGCACTGCAGGCACTCAGACTTGAAAAGTTTTAAAGCTAAGATAATAGAAGCAAGTTAGAGCAAGAGATAATAGAAAAAAGACAGTTTTTTTTTCTATTATCTCTTGCTCTACCTCTAGTGAGAAATATAAAATTAATATGATTGAAAAGGTCACTGTCCATTGGATATTATAAGCTATTGTCTTGTGTAAGTGTTGCACCCTGTGCACTTTAAGAAACATATTGAATTACATATATAGTTCTCTTGGTGGGGAGGTTTCCATCTGACTTCTAACAACTGTCCAGTGCATCTTCTCTTAACCAGCTTTGAGTCATAGGAATCTTTTTGAGATGTTCATATAGCTAGTTTGTAGAAAAGTGCCACTCAGAGGTAAAAACCCATCTCTCAAGTTCTTTTTCAAATAATTTGGAAACAGTGACATATTCCCTTTATATATTTATATTTCATTTTTCCAATTTACAATGGAAGTGTTTCTTGGGAGGAAAAAAATCCATTAACTTGTTTTTTAAGAGAACAAAAATGAAAATATATATATTTCTTTGCATGATAAAAGCAGATAGTATATACAGCCTGTCTTAAATTTAGAAACAATATGCTCTTTATCACAATGCAAAGCACAGATATGCAAAGGAGAAGGCCACATGCCATGGTCACCTGATCCCTGAGGTGTATTAAAATGCAACCAACACAGCCAATTGCCAATTTTTGACCACAAGATGGAAAAGATGTAATATAACTGACTTCAAAAAGATATTGTTTGAACTGAATGTGCTAGTACAACCATAGCCAAAACTATGGAAATGCATGATTATCCAAGACTACCATCTCTAAAGTGTACACAAGATGGTTAACAAATAGAGCTTATATGTCTAGTGGGGACATCCAATTTACAGAAGAGGGACCATAGAGCATTGCAGAGGCTGGTAGTGTCCAGAGTCATACCAAGGTAGGGATGAGTGGAACATATACCCAGTGTGCAATTTCAAATTATTCCATAGTCAGCTTTTATTACTATATTCAGAAACTAAGCATTCAATAGGGCACAAATAATTCAGCTTCTTCTTCTGGACACGAACAACACCCTTTGTTGGCCCAGGGCATAAAATTGGCTAGGCATAATAAGGTCGAATAAATATTTAACTGTGCATTGAATAACCACTGCTTTATACATAGACCAAGAAATCATAGGCTGTATGAACTCAATGCACAGGGAACTCAGATATTTACAGCTTGGCAGTGGATACTCTATTTGGAAAACTTTAGTGTTTATCAAAAATTGGAAGTGAGGTTTCATTGCTGTTGGGTGAGGTGTGAGTTGATTGTAGAGGACAGAAAAGATTTATGTGGTCAGATGAATTGTGACATATGCTAGTTTTGTTCAGTAGGCAGAGTTTGAGTGTGGTGCCAACTGCACATAGTGATGGACCCCTCTTGTGTCATATTCACTATACTAGCTGCTGGAAGGGGAGTTGTGGTAAGGGAAATGTTCACATGGCACAGATTGGGTCCACTGATGTATTTGAAGGGTTGTAGCATGTTTCTGAAATGTCTTAGCATGTTTAAACAGCATTTCCATTAATGTACATCCTATTATGCTTTATTTCTTCCCTGATGGAGATGATGCAATGGTCTAGCATGCAAAATCTGAATGGCTTGAGGAATCTGATGAATAATTTGGTTTTCTTTCCTGGCAATTCTAGTTACTTATCTGAACCTGTATTTAAAATTTGTTGAATGTAATGGAATGTGGCAGATTAGCATGCTCTCTGTTGTCCTCAATTGTGAAGGAACTGCATGCTCTGCATCACAATGGAAATGGCTTCACATTATACTGACACCTTCTAAACACTCATGAAATCTGTGCCACATTGAATTCAATTTGCTCTGAAGGTACAAAGGGGTCCTTCATTATAATGAAGTATGGTTTCTGATTTTTGGCCATGCAATAAACATATAACCTCTAAACCAGGCATGTCGAACCCATGGCTCATGAGCCACGTTCTGTCCATAAAGCAAATAATCAATATATTGGTTCTGGTCATATTCCTTTTTTTTATTGCTGAACATTTTTAGGTGCATAACTAAATGCTTTTGCCAATTTGTACTACTCATTAAAAATGTATATTTTTGTTTTTTAATCTAGGTGTTTTTTTTTTTAATTCCTGGAAAATGTAATGGAAGGAGAGCTGTGTACCAATCCCTAGTAGTGATGCACAGGACCAGCCAGGTCTAGCACCTAATGTCCGACCCTGACTTCTTGTGGTGCAGGCCGTTAGTGCCTTTCAAAAGAGATATTCTCTTTTGGAAGGGAAGGGAACGGAAGGGGAGGGCTGCCAGTTCAGTATGGCCTACTGATCTGGTCATCTATGGCCACTTTATTTTTCAACCCTGCTGAGGAGTGGTCAACTTCATAGGGTCCTGGTGCTGACCATTTATACCTACTAGACTAGACTTGTTTATGGATTTGAGCTTCATTATGGATCCTGGACTTGCTGCACTGGTGGGCCTCTGTTGAGGGAGAGTCTGCTGCTGTGTTTTCCGTTTGCTTCTGGGTTGCCAGCTCTAAGAGAACAGAGGCATGGGATACCTTATATCAGCTGGTGGATAATCCTAATCAGAGGCCATTGCAGGTACCTGAACCTAACTTAGCTAGTTGGGCATCATCAAGCCTAAACTGGAGTAATGTATCTCAGGCAGGCCATGTGGCTCTTGAAAAAGTCCACTTGAATAGGTGGTGCCTGAAGTTCCTACCAGCATCGGTGACTTCAGCCTTTAGCAGAGGACGAACAGGTCTTTGCCCCATGCCTGTGATCAGGGGGCTGTTTGATTTTGTTGGCCCTACCAATCTCAATAAACCTAATTTCTTTAAAAAACCTACTAATCATTTTCTCTCTGCAGGAACGTGGAACGTGAGGACATTACATAGAGATTATTCTCTTGATGTCCTCAAGCAGGAATTCCAGTGCTATAACCTAGATATTCTAGGCTTGCAAGAGACCAGATGGACAGGTAAAGGTGAGATACTTAAAAATAACTTTAAATTTCTCTTTACAGGGAGGGAGGATGGAAAGCATCACCAAGGCGTGGGTCTGCTGCTCAGCAGACATGCTAGTGATGCTCTTCTAGGATATGAGTGCATTAATGAAAGGTTTCTTACAGCAAAATTTCAGACAAGCATTAAAGACTTGAATGTTATCTGCTGTTATGCCCCCACTGAGGATGCTGATGAGGATGAGAAGGATAGGTTTTATGGACAACTTCAGGATATTTTGAATTCTGTCAAGAAAGGAGATATTACCCTTGTTCTAGGTGACTTCAGTGCCAAAGTTGGTACTGACTCTGACCTTTGGGGAGGAGTAATAGGCCCTTTTGGTATTGGTAGCTGCAATGGCAATGGGCAACGTCTCCTACAGGTAAGTAAACTCAATGGTTTCAGAATAACTAACACATATTACAAACACCGCGACATACATAAATACACATGAGTTTCACCTGATGGGCTGCATAAGAATATGATTGATTATATATTAATAAACAGCAAATGGGCTAGTACTGTTAGGAATACCAGGGCATATAGGGGAGCTGAAATTCGATCTGACCATTACCTTGTTAAAAGTGTCTTGCAACTTAAAAAGTGATGTGCTAAAGTTAAAAAATTTACCTTTAATACTGAAGCTCTGAAAGACTCAGTTATAGCTAAAGCTTACCATGATAGGTTACTTAGTCATTATGAAAGTCATGGTTTGCTTACTACTGAAGTTGAGGAAGAATGGGGCGTTTTAAACAGGCTTTTTTGAAAACTAACAGTACTCTTTTAGGAAAAAAGTATGGGAGGCAGAATTATTTGAGTGATAAGGCACTTGAGCTTATTTCAGAAAGAAGGAACTGCAGGAATGTCCTTAATCAGTACCCTACTAGTCCTAATAGAAAGGATTACAGAGAGCTTAATAAACATGTAAAGGATCAGTTAGCTACTGATAAGAATCTTTGGCTGGATGGCTTGGCTGAGAAAGCTGAGGAAGCAGTTAGGCAGCACAACAGCAAAGAGTTGTAGCAGATAGTTAATGTTTTATTAACTATACAGGGATTGAAGGATGAACAAGGTAAGGTTATAGAAGGGGAGTGTTCTGTCATGGCTAGGTGGGCTGAGCATTTCAGTGATGTTCTAAACAATGTGGTTAGTTCTTTTCCCATTGTTTGTAATGATGATAGATGCATTGGCGGCTTTAATGTTGGCCCTATAACACAATCTGAAGTTATTTTGGCTATTTCTAAACTTAAACTTCATAAATCCCCAGGGGTAGATGAAATTACTACTGAAATGCTCAGAGCTGGGAATGTTTTGGTTACCACTTGGATGACTGAAATTTTGAATATCTTTTATCATAAAGGCATGGTTCCTAAAGATTGTACCAGAGCTATTATTATCCCTATTTTCAAAAAAGGTGATTGTAGTTCATGTGAAAATTATAGGGGTATCAGCATACTCTCTGTTGCAGGTAAAGTTCTTTCCATGATTGTGCTTAATAGAATTAAAAATCTGGTTGACAGTCAATTGCGTGATGATCAATGTGGATTCAGAAGAGGTAGAGGATGTGTGGATCAGATATTTTCACTTAGGCAGATTCTTGAGAAATGTTTAGAGTTTCAAAAACCTTTGGTTGCTAGCTTTGTTGATTTCAAAAAGGCTTTCGACTCCATTGATCGACATAATTTGTGGTTGATTGTGAGATCATATGGTATACCAGACAAGTTAGTTAACATAATGAAAGCTATCTATAATAACACAGAGTCATGTGTGTGAGTTGGTAAGACTTGTAGCAATTGGTTTAGCATTACTTCTGGTGTTCGACAAAGGTGCATTTTGTCTCCTTTTCTCTTTAGTTTGGTTATTGATTACGTTATGCGAAATTCACTTCGAGGGAAAGATTTTGGCCTTAAATGGACTGGAGATACGAAAATTTCTGATTTAGATTATGCTGATGATTTAGCCCTTTTGGCAAATGATGTTGATGAGATGAACTCTTTCATTCGAGCTATTGATGAGATTGGTAGTAGAGTAGGTTTGGTTATAAACAGAGAGAAAACTAAAGTGATGAAAATTGGTCAGGCAGGCTGTGATTCAATTAATCTGAATGGTTGCAGTCTTGAGCAGGTGTCACAGTTTAATTATCTTGGGTGCTATGTAACAGATAATGGTGATGTGCGGCATGAGATTAACAGACAAATATTGATTGCTACCGGGACTTTTAAGAATCTATGGAGATTGTGGAGAAATAGGCGTATACATCTGAAGACTAAAATTAGACTGTATAATAGTTTGGTTCTTTCTAGGGTTATTTATGGTAGTGAAACTTGAACGCTGTGTAAACATGATAACAGGAAACTAGATGCTTACGTAGTATCTTGGGTATTAGGTGATTTAACTTTGTAACTAATGATGAGGTTAGGCAAAGGAATCTGCAACCTCCTTTAAGCAGCATATTGTGCAAAGAGAAACTCCGCTGGTTTGGCCATGTTGCCCGTATGGATAATTATAGATTGGCGAATAGGGTTATGAACAGTGTGCCTAGAGGTCTCAGAAGGAGGGGGGGACCTAGGATGCAGTGGGCAGACAATGTTAAACAGGACCTTGTTAGAATTGGTGTGCAGTGGCCGGATGCAGCAGATGTAGCTCAGGACAGATATGCTTGGAGAATTAAACTTCTTGGTCTGGTTGGACCTCCGTAGCCCATGGCTGCTTGAGGATGATGAATTCATCACTCAGAATTTTTTCCTGTGGCTCTTTTTTCCTAGTTTTTTTCCCTAGTGGCTCTTCACTTAGTTTGGGTTGAAAAGTTATGCACTAAACTTGCATAAATGTGATTTTTTTTTATGGAAATGGCATGGAGTAAATCATGCAGAAAGTGATAATTGTAAGTTTAATAATGAAAAAAACACAGATATCTAAGCATACAGATTGATAACAGTTTAAAATGGAAATTATATGTGGCATTTTTGGTAAATAAATTAAGGTATGTGATAAATGGAATATATTATGTAAAGAATATTAATCAGGCTTTTTAAAGATGTCTGTATTATTCTTGATTTAATTCAACTGTTAAACACTAATTTCTACAGAAAATGTGATAAATCTTTTTAGGAAGTGCTGAAATTATGAACAAAGATAGGTGAGACAATGAAAGTTTCCAAGGTGTCTTCTTATATGGCAAATGCAATAATGTAAACTATCATAGGCAAGTAGTTGAGAAATAACATTAACTCAAGGACCAATCATGTTATTCAAAATCCAGTTCTATTTAAAAAATTGTGATAGTCGAATTGATGTTAGTCAAGGACAGGGTGTATGTCAAGAACTACTGAATATCCCCAACAATGAACTTTGAAATCTTCAGCACCAGCCTCTTATGAAGAACTGCACAAACCCCAAACTTTTTTTTACCACAAGCTCATAAGTTTTGCCCAGTAATGTTTACTTGGCTAAACATGAGTAATCACACTAAAAGGACTTATTGTTGAACATCACTGCTCTAATAAATTTCTATCGTGTATCTCATTGTAAAATGAGCTGATTGTTTATATTAAGACTTTGTGATTACTCTAAAATATGCAGTGTCATAATCTTTTTGAGGAAACTTGATGCCTTTTATTCTAGATGCTGATGGCTTTGGCATTCTTAACTACACTGGTTACCATAATTAAGGAAAAATAAGAAAAATCATGATAATTCGCCAAACTTGTTCATGTAACTAGTAATGTCAAATTAGCATATTGTATGCAGATTAGTCTAGGTTGCATCAATTTGGGTAATCGGATAGCGGCATAAAAATCGGTGTTTTGGAGTGGATCGTTATTTTGTGTCATAAATGAGAGTAAAGAAATTCGAAATAGCCATTTTGTAGGAATGACCTCGAGACATCATTTCCAAATGAACTGCTGTGGAGAGCTATTGGCCAGCTCAAAGTAGACCAAAATCAATCAGATGCACAATGGCTGAATGTGAATCCTTCTGTGATTCATAAACTGTGGAATCAATTTCTTAGCACAGATTCCACATCTCAGAGGTTTTAGCCAATGAAGGACTGTTAGTTATGACTGCTGTACAAGACCGATATCTGCAATTAACAGCACAAAGGAGCAGGATGTCTACTCCCTCTCAGCTATAATCCTCTCTGTGTGTAGAAGGCTTCATGAGGGAGGTCTGTATGCTAGAAGGCCAGTAATTTGTATACCCCTCACTTCACATTACAGGAGAGAATAGTTGAATTGGGCCATGCAGGCATGTTAACTGGACAGAAGAGCAATGGAGGTCCATACTCTTCACAGATGAGTCCAGATATTGCTTACAGAGTGCTTCCGGACATTGATATGGAGAGAATGAGGTACCCACTATCATCCCAGTAACATCCATCAAAGAGGTAGGTATGTGTTTGGGGTGGCATTTCCTTAGGTGGATGCACAGACTTCTGTGTGTTGATGAGTGAGAACCTCAATGCTCAGAGGTATAGAGATGACATCCTGGAACCTTATGTACATCCTTATGATGGTGCAATAGGTGAAACATTCACCTTACAAGATGACAACACTTGCCCACACAGAGCTTGACTAGTGGAACAATACCTTCAAGAGGAGACCATTATGCTCATGGAGTGGCCAGCTCTATCTCTCGACCTAAATCAGATTGAGCATGTGTGGGATGCTCTAGGGAGATGTGTTGCTGCCCACCACCTTCAACAAAGGGGGAGCTTATTACTGCTTTAAAGGAGCAATGGTCGTTACTCCCTACTGAGCTGATTCACAACATCATAAATAGCATGGAACATCATTGTTGTGCCCGCATTGCTGTAAGGGTTGACCACTCCTTATTAAAGAACTTTGCCCATTGCATTCTGACACCTCATTTTTGGACAAGTTCCTATAAGCTTTTGCTAAATTTAGTGCTGTAAGTTTAGTGTGTAAGTGTAAGTTTTTTTGACGAAAAATTTTTCTAGTGTAAAATATTTTTTTCTATTCTGAAACTAACAATGTAATTCATGTTACCATCAAAATTCATTCAAATCATTCATATAGTTTTTTGTTTATCATAATTTTTCTGAGTTTTCCTTAATTTATGGAAACCAGTGTATGTAAGTAATAATGAGATTAGGCAAAGGAATCAGAAACCACCTTTGAACAGCTATTGTGTAAAGAGAGACTGTGTTGGTTTGTCCATGTTGCTCATATGTAAAACTGCAGATTAGCAAATAGAGTTAAAAACAATGTGCCTAAAGGCCTCAGAAAAAAAGTGGAACCTAGGATGTACTAGGCAAACAATGTCAAAGAGGCCCTTGACAAAATTGACCTACAATGTACTAGGCAATGTCAAAGCGGCCCTTGTCAAAATTGACCTACAATGGCCCCATACAACAGCTGTAGCTCAAGATGAATATTTTTAGAGAAATAAATTACACACTGATTGGACTTCCATAACCCATGGCTGCTCTAGTATTATGTATTGGATGCATAAATCAATAGGTGTATATATATTTTTTATCAACACTGAATTGCAAATGTTTGGAATGGAAAATGCCTTTTAAGAAGTGTAATTTGTTGCAAAAAAAAATTAAAATTACCTTGGCACTGCAGTGTTTTTCAGCAGAAATGTCCCATGGCCGAGTGGTTAGCGCACTTGGCTACTGATCTAAGGGACCTGGGTTCGAGTCCCGGGTAAAGTCATGGCTGTTTGTGTCGTTTTTCTGCTGAGGGCCTGCCATCCTCTCAGACCTTCTACTATGGCATATAAACTGACAGGCTCCTGTCAGACCTCTGTGGCAAGCAGCTGCTTGAGGGGGTATTTATTATTTTTATTTATTATAACAGCACAATAGGCATGATAAACAATAATTATTGGGAAAAAATTATTGCTGACGATGTGAGGCTCGAACCCGCGACTCCCCAGATACATGCCAGAGTGCTCTACCAGCTAAACCAACCATCAGACAATAATTTGGTTCCAGAATGTGACCATTCCACTGAATGTGGCAGACCTTGTGCCATTTATAATCAGTGAAGGCAACTTATTTACCAATTGTTGCTAAAGAATCGGATGTTAACAAGGAAGCAACTGACACTTAAGCGGTATTAATGAAAAATCAATCCATAGTAAATGCACAGTTACCTGAAAATAAGGAAAATTATCATCTGATGGTTGGTTTAGCTGGTAGAGCACTCTGGCATGTATCTGGAGAGTTGTGGGTTCAAGTCCTGCACTGCAGCAATAATTTTTTACAAATAATTATTTATTAAATTACATATTGACAGACAATTTGTACTAAGTGGGAGTTTAGCAATAATTTGCCACTCTAATATGTTGAATACAGATTGCAGATATAGATAGTTCTACTGCCAGGAACATATTGCAGCAGTGTGACTTTTGGCAGAGCTGATTCAAAGCTTGCATGTGCGGTGCAGTCCGTAAATGGTAGCTAGGCATACACTGTAAGTAGACACCTCAGAGGTTAGGATATGTACTCTCTGTTTGCAAAGATGTAATTGCTAATGGTTTTGTGCTTTGATTATTCTATATGGCTCACCAAGTATTTATGGCTATCATATAGGACCGCTGAAGAATTAGTAACTGTGGTTGATCTCCTCCCAACACACAATTATATCCCACAAGTTAACCTGAGTACCAGTGATAAAGTATTTTAGAGAAAAATGGTACTTCAGGTACCCTGACATC
Source organism: Ryuthela nishihirai (assembly GCA_038380435.1). Classification (NCBI taxonomy): domain Eukaryota; kingdom Metazoa; phylum Arthropoda; class Arachnida; order Araneae; family Heptathelidae; genus Ryuthela; species Ryuthela nishihirai. The sequence continues at coordinate 13,148,932 of JAWZYU010000001.1, read as the reverse complement.
TATGATAAAACTTACTAGTAAAAATAATGATTTCTACTGGAAAGGCACTCATTTAGCCATGAATGTGCCAGCTAGCAGAATGTAGCATAAAGCAGACTATTTGAATACCTTTCACACAAGATAGGGACACATGCCTAATCCCTTTTTTCCCTCAGACTTCTCTTCTCCATGACACTCAAGCTTCTGAAGTTCACAGGGCTAAGCAGCAATGCATCAGTAGTTCAATGGCTTTTCTGACCCTACTTTTAGATAATAGCCAGTTATCCCTGCAAACACTTCTTTCACTGGGGAAATAATTAGAATGTGCTTTAGAATTACCATGCAAATCTGGCAATTTTACATATTAATAAAAGTGGATTTATTAATCCTTCAAAACCAAAGTGTTAGGCCCTTGAATACAAATATAAATTCAACTTGGTAATGTTTCACAGTTGTCACCCTATTCAGTGATTGATGATCTCCTCTTATAGCCAAAAAGAACACATGGAAATATGCATGCTGATAAATATTATCACTAAATAAAAAGCAACTCTCAGTGTGGTCATTAAAGAACTTTACTGAGATAAATGCATATAAAACAACTCCTGACTAATATGAAACTACCTCTAATTAGCTTATACTCTGCCTTATCCCAATTATAATTCTTATCTCACTGCTACTTTTATAATAGCTACAATTTAAGGTGGTGAGCAAGGTATGAGAGATGTAAAATTAGGCCCTTACCAATGTCATCCATCTGCAACAGGGTTGCACACTTATGAGGAATCCAAGCTGACTTGAAATATTATATCACACTTTGAGACAGTCCAGGTGTTGCTGAATGGTGAAACTGCTAAATTGTTCCCGGGGTGATTCACTATACAGATGGATAGTTTGGGGGTCACTGTCTACTCGGGTTTTCATACCAATGAACTAGATACTAAGTGGGCAACCCGAGGCACTACACAGGTGAGTGGCAAAACTGATGTAGAAAGCAATAATCGTCTAACTGATAAAATCACTTACTTTCTTGAGTCGATTATTTTCCACTCTTAGCTGATGTGAACCAAACTTAACGTTGAATCGGAAAAAAGTATGTGTGTGTGTGTGTGTGGGGGGGGGGTTATAAGGTAGTGCAAGTGTCAGGAAGAATGATTAGCTCATAGATAAATATACGACACTAACGACTAGCAAGAGTGCTTCTCCTATTAGTACCAGGGTGAACTACTCAGATTGTGTTCTGACTCGGTCGATAATGGTAGTAGCTTAATGCTCATTCAGTTGCAACTTTTTGAGGTTTACGTAGGCAAGGATAATCTTTGAGGTTTTAAAATATGTTTGTTTTGTTAGATTAAAAGAATATGGAAAAGTTTGAGGAAAACTTTTAAATCATAATTTAAAACTTTTCCTCAAACAGCTGCTTGCCCCAGAAATTTGACAAGAGCCTGTCAGTACAATATACCGTAGAGAAGGTTTGATGAGAAAGGTGAGACCTCAGCAGAAAGAGAACATTCATGCATTAGTCAGGGCTTGAACCTAGGTTTCTAAGGTTAGTAGCCAAGTACACTAACCAGTTGGTCATCAGAACGCTGATGAACAGTTTGTTAAAAATAACTTTCCTCAACGATGGGGAGTTGCACTTTCAACCCCCACTACTACTTTGCTACTAGATTGTAGTTATATATATATACTACTAACATTTGATTTAAAAAATATAGAACTACTTTCATTCAATGATTTGGAAACATCAAATACCAGAATGCCGTTCCGGTTAAATGATTCGAAAATATCTAGTAGTGGAACAGTGTTCCATTTCAGTGATTTGGAAACATCGAGTAATGGAACAGCATTCTGGTTCAATAATTCGGAAGCTGAGAGTACTAGAACTATGATAGATTTTTTTGCAGTAGTGTTTTTGTTAATTGCTTCCCCTACTCAAAATGTCACGCATACCATTGCATTGGGAAGTATGTGTTTCTTATTTGGTTTGGGAAATTTTCGGTTAAAATCTTTATATTTGTGTTAGTTTTTCTGGTCATCCATAGTAAAGTTTCCACTTCTTCCCTTTTTTATTTTTCTCTTTGTCTGATACTTCAGATAAATTCTCACCTGAACAAGAGTATGGAATGTTGCTTATAGTATTTAATATTTCAGAAATAGTCTATTGGTTTTAAACAGTGTCTTTGCCATATGAAATTTCATCAAAATGTCGTTTTTGTTTATTGTTGATTTTCATATATTTTTTTCAAGGATCCAAATAACTTATTTTTTTCTTCTCTTACTAGCTTTCTTCTCATAAGAGAACCAGATAACTGTTTGATTTTTTTTTTATTTAGCCAGCTAAAAAAATTTAAATAGTAATATTATTCAAGTTATAACATTTTCAAACCATAATCAGCAACATTGTTTGCAAGTAACATTTCTTTAGCAATGCGGATTGTGAGGAAAAATTTGTTAGCACATAATCATTAGATGAATTTAGAAGAGATAGGTAATCACTAAATATCTTCTAATGATTCTTTCTTGTTCACAAATTTGGTTTCTTCCAAAAAGGTATCTTCATCAGCAACCTTATTCAAAAAACGGTTCCAAGATGCAAAACAAAGTCATTAAAATGATGGACAAAACTTTGGTGTTTTCATAAAAATCAAAATCTAAGTTGCAAATAAATAAAAATATACCTATCTTCCTATATGTACCCTAAGAAGTATAAAATAAGCCTGAAACATATCGATGGTGAAATCAGTCTGAATGAATTTGTATTCATTTCAGAGAAAAATAGGGCATTTATTTACCTACTCAACAAAAATTGTCAGCATCTTATCTTCCATTTAAGTGAATACAAATTCAGTGACTGATTGCACCATCGATATGATTTAGTTTTATTTTCTACTTTTTAGAGTGCATATAGAAAAATAGATATTTTAAAAAAATTTTAATTTATTTTTTTGTCTTTTTTACTAAAAACACCTTTCAGATACTTTCATTTGATACTCATAAACATCGACCACATTTCTCCTCTTCCCCTTTTTTGTGGAAAAGGGATCTTGTTTGAGGTAGCCTATGACATTGTAGACATTACAAGCTGTCATTTGAGCTATAACTCATAATGATCGACCCATGCGAAATTTCCATCCCCTGTTGGGAAGGAGGAGAATAATTCGAAGCAGTCTATAATGCCCTCTTATAACGTTACATTTGATACCTAACAAGTAGCTCCCTGGAGTTTGGAAGATATTATAGAAAAAAGGACTGTCACAGTTCCTCTTTTTTAGAGAAGACAGTGGGGCGAGGGGTTATTTTTATAGCCCATAGCACTCCCCATGTCACAAGCTTTTATTTGACACCAAACATAAGAACTGAATTCATTGTTTATTATCAGGGAAATAGTCACTCTTATTTTACCATCGATGTCAATTTTGGAAGAAAAATTGTCTTCAAAAATTACAGCAGAAGTTCACAGTGCAGTTAAAATTAAGTTGAAGTCTTTAATTCTCTATGACATTGTTAAATGTTTTTAAGCACTTCAACACATGTTCTGTGCTATCAAGTATCAAAAGTTAAGGAGAGATTTACGTACTGTACCACAGAGGATGGGTACTAACAGGAACTTCTGGGATGTTTTTGAGTGACAAATTTAATAACCTTCAAAGTTTTGCCGGCAAATAGAGTTTGAGAAAATGATGAGGGATGCTGATGATTTATTTGCTTTGGTGAAGGAAATAACCAAGTATACTTTTGGTAACATAGAGTGCTTAAAAAGCTTTTAGTTCCATGACGTGCATTTCATGCCCTTACTTTGGGTGCATCATCAGGTGGGAAGTGAGCAGCTTAAGCTAATGCATGAGAGGCAGTTGGTTGTTGAGCATGGGGGAAGGGTAGTGTGCCATAAATTGAATTATCAGTGGCTCAGCTCCAAGGTTCAGAGTGTTTGGCAGATGCGTGGGTAGCCATAATGCGATCTGCATGGGATGGAGTTTGGAAGAGGTGTAACCCTCCAAAAATTATTAACTTTTCAAGTTGGACCTTTTGTCTGATCCAAATTTATTTAAAATTCAGATAGCTTATCGGGCACCAGGCAATATTAACTTGCCAAATAAAGTTGAAATAGGGCTATAAGGTATTTGTCTAGCATTAGTTATCGAGCAAGAATTCAAAAATGATTGTCAAGTTTAATTAAAGTTTAAATCTAATCAAAAATCAATTAATGTTGCTCAAGAAAAAAAATAGCAAAAGTCAAAAAATTTTAAAACAAGGTTTATTTCCAAAAAATTCAGACTTTTACCTATTCGGTTGATGAATACAAAAAGTTGGAGTACTAACAACTCGCATTTACCTAAATTTCTACTAACAACTCCTATCTACACAACACTTTATTTACTAACACATACTGATTCAACATATTCCACATACTATTTCGACATACTTCAGCTCCTATTAACAATACTGACTCTGTGACCTAATGTCACTTAGTATACATGCTGTGTACAATCTGGCACATGTCTGTTGCACGCTGGGAAAAACATTTGCGTAATCTAATGATCACACTAGCTATGATGCAAAAGGGGTTGTGTCCTACATGTGTGCTTCAGCGGCTGACAATCAAAAGTTGGAGTTGTGCATGCACAGCTCCTATGGCTCGGAAAAGAGAATTGTGATCAGTCCAAAATGAAATAATAATCCCCAAAATGATAAATATAAATGTAAATAAAGTAAAACTGGTTTAGAAAAGTAAAAGTGAATGGGTGGACCATCACAGAGGGTGTGGGATTATGGGAACTCTCTAAGATCAGCGAGTATCAAGGGAAGCTTCATTTTGTGAATAGATTAAAATATAGTTATAATGAGTGGGATACTTTTATTAAGTTTATAAATTTCGTAAACTAAATTTTGTAATTAAAATAGCTGTGTTAATGAGGGCCTGAATAATGGTTTTCATATCAGTATTGATATTGGGAATTGTGTGTGTGGGGGGGGGGATATTTTAATCGCTGATTTTTAGGATGCATTATGTAATTATTCTAAAGGGTTTGTTGGGGGGGGGGTGCATTAATGCAGGTTGCAGACAGGGATCAGTGACGAGAAAGCAGTATTTAAGGGGGGGGGGGTATTTCCGAGGTGTATGTTATATCCCCTAAGGATCAGACGCCACGCTGGAAGAAAGGGGACAATGTCTGTGTTGCAGAGTTCAGTTAATTTTACATTAATGAAGATATTTTCTGTGATGGCTAATTGGAATTTGGTAGGTGGAGATATAATTTTAGCTGAGTGAAAATCACTGGGTAGATTGTTTTCAGCGATTGCTTGGATAGTGTGGTTTTTTATAATTTATTTAAGATGTCGTATTTATGCTCTTTAAGTTGATTGTTAAATGGGTGTGAGGTTTTCCCTATGTATTTGTCTTTGGGGAAGATTTTACCTGTTCAATTGTGAACTAGCAAACATCCTGGTTTTTTCCCAACTGTTAAAAGTGGAAAGAGGAGAAAGAAGTTCAATGAATGTAGACATTACAGAACATCATGTATCCAGAGGTGAGAGATTGTTTTCCTGCCCACTGCATGTGGCTAATTTTTATTATACCAGTGTGGCTGCTAGGAAGGCCATCATTCCCACAGCACTGGAAACTGTTGCCAGTGTTCCATTTACTTTCTCACCAACCACTCGCTCTCATCGGGCAGGTGAAACTAACATTGTCTGCCTCAGCATCGATGCCAATTTCAATCTCTGTTTCACAGCCTCCTGTTTCCACCTCTGGAAGGCTGCTGTCTTCCACCCACAGTCAGCTAGACCTTCCAAACCTAAGGGGCCAAAGAAATAGAGAACACTACTTTTTCATATGGTAGTTTCTGATCCATGCCCCTCAGATGATTCTGAGGATATGGATACAGATCACCCTCTATTCATGGGGCGGGGGTGGTTCAGTCGGTAGCGCGCCAGGCTCGTAATCTGTAGTTCCCAGGTTCGAGTCCCAGCTGGGTCAGCGTTGAGATTTATCTCCGCAAAATTCCCCGCCCTGCCCACGGTCAGTAGGGGACACTGATGGGCTTGGAAAGGCCGCCGTCCGTCGGATGGGACGTTAAGCCGTGGCCCCGTGTGCGGGAGAGCCATACCCTGTGCACGTTAAAGAACACGCTGGATGGCCTTGACGGGAGGCTACCATCTGTCTCCCAACAGCTGTTCCAGTGGGTCCCCTCCCCCAACCTTCTCTGAGCCTTCGGGGTCCATGTGACCTGGCCATTTAGCCCATGGTGTGCAAAAAAGTGCCACTCAGAGGTAAAACAACCCAGAACAACCCTCTATTCATAAAATTGTTGTCTGTGACCATGAAATTAATACTGAAAATCATCGTGTGCACATTCTTCTAAGATTTGAGATGGCCACAGTCTTGCAATGGAATTGTGAATTCCAGAGGAATATTGACAACATTAGGGTATGTGTTCAGGCGTACAAGCCTGTCTGCAGGAGGCATACTTGCAGGCAGTCACCGATTCGATGAACCAGAACTTTTCACTTGTTGCTGGGACTGGGATGGAGATGGTCCAGCTCAGAAGTATTGCTATCTTCATGAACCGCCATTCTCCATTCCAGTCATACTTCTCATTACCACTCTAGAGGTGGTAGCCATCCACCTCTTAGTGGGATTTTCGTTGACTGTCCGCTCTGTCTCTGACCTTGAGGATTTTGTATTGCAGCTGCAATCTCCTTTTCTTATCATGGGGGACTTCAATGAACACAGTTCTATTTGGGGTAGTAGTGACACCAACAGGAGGGATGGGATCCTTGAGTAGTAGCTTATGAATGCTCCTTGTTAAACACTGGTATCAGTATGTACTTTTGCTCCCCAACCCTCACATTCACTGCCATTAATCTTACCATCTGCTCCTCCTCAATCCTTCCACTCTTTACATGGGACATTGAGGACAACTCTTACAGTGTGATCACCTCCCTGTGGTATGTATCATCTTCTATGGTGTACCTTGTGACCCTTCATGTGTATCATAGTGGAGGATTGATTGGGTTGACTGGAGTGGTTTTGAGCTCCTCTTTGATACCGATGACCACTTGGTCATCCAGGAGTCATTGTTGTAGTGGTATGGTATATTATGGACTGTATCGTATTTGCTGCTGCCTTGACCATACCTCAAATAGCATGGTTTTCTCGATTCTGAAACTGTGGTAGAATCCCAACACTGCACTACAACTTGTACAATTCAGATCATGGTTTGGGGGGGGGGGGGCTCAGGAATGTCCGACATCCTCCAAACTTGAAGCTTTGAAACTTACAAACATATGCTGGGGCAAAAGCTTGTTTCGTCCTCATCCACAACCATACGGAATCTGGATCAAGTACACTTCTATCACCCACACAACCAGTTTGTAGGTTGTGTGGGATAAATTCTGGACAATGGGTGGGAACTACACATCCTTCTCATCGTCAGTTCTGTAGCACAATGCACAAGCAATTGCCAACACTCTAGGAATCATTTTCCTCCATATCTTCTAATTTGTTCTATTTCCTCTGAGTTTTTGCCCAGAGGAGCAAGGCTGAACACTCTACACTGTCTTTCTATTTGAATGGCCTGGAGCACTACAACAGGCCATTCACAGCAGAGGAGCTGTGTCTTGCTTTGCACTGGTGTCAGGTCAGACAACATCCATTATGCCATGCTCCAAAATCTCTCACCATCAAGTAAGCAATGACTGCTTCAATTTTTAGCAGTATTTTTCTCAAGGAGCAGTTTACAGTCTCCTGACTATCGTCTTGACTTTCCCCAAGCCAGGAAAGGACCTAAGAGTCCTTCTACTTATCTTCCTATCAAGCTGATGAACTGTGTGTGAAGGTAGAAAGATGGTAAATGCCAGATTACCTTTTGGATTTTAAACACCTAGTGTCATCAGTCTACCTTAGAGCACTTGATATGCCTGGAGACAGGTATCAGGAATTAATTTCTATGTAGAGAGCACCTGGTGTCGATTTCCTTCAATGTTGAAGAAGCATATGACATAGCTTAGACATTAGGTAATCTTCGTGACCTCCATACCTTCAGCCTGAGAGGTCAGGTGCTAATCTTCATCTCCAACTTTTTATCATCACATTCTTTTTGTGTTTATGTCAACAACACTCTGTTGCAGCCTTTCCCCCAAGAACTCAATTACCATAAGGCTGTGTCCTGAGTGTTACTTTTCACTATCAAGATTAATTCTATTATCAGATAACTTTTTCTTGTTGGATGATGGTCAATAAGGTTTCAGTTCTCACCACAGAAGACTGCTTGTGTGCACTTTGACCCCAAGTGTAGTCTTCACTTGGACCCAGCTGTAGGTCAGGAATTCCATTATTCCTGTTGTTGCAGAGACCAAGTTTCTTGGTCTCATCTTTGACTGGAAATTGAACTTCTTACCACATATTTGTCATCTTAGGATCAAATACAAGTGGGCATTGAACATCATCACCATCTTGTATTTGTGTTATCACCATGTTGTATTTGCATCCTCTCTCTTGGGGAGTGGACCAATGTTCTTTGCTCTTCCTGTACCTTGCACTTGTCCAGTTGATCAGCCTGGGATTCGGTGGTGAAGGAGCCTCTCCACCATCAGGTCATCTGCATGTTTATGGAGGTCTCTTCACCTGTCCAGAGTCTTTATGCTGAGACCAACAAACCATCTTTTTATCTTGTCACCATCTCAGATGAGCAGTTGTCCCTACAATATCCATCTAAACTGCAATCCCTGCCATGTCATTCCACTTTGGACTGAGTTTTTAGTCCTAAGTGGGAAATGTTATATACTAATTGCTTAACTGCCATTTATCCTTTTGGTTTGCATGTCCAAGGTTACCTCAGACACATCACCACCAATAGCATTGCCTAGTCGACAGCTGAGCCACTTACACTATGGCTCACAGTTCACCTTTCTATGTTTTTTTCTCTTTGCAGGATGGTTTTACACCTAACTGCATATATTGGCAACTCTTTGCCAGCCATTATGGACTTCTTGCCTCTAGACATATATACATGGACTTCTTGCCTCTCTTTACATATAGCTCAATGTATGGGATATTGTTAGTCTGCCAAGGTTTGCTGCAATGTAATCATTGCAAATTACATCCCATTGCAATGTTGCATGTTTACTGAAGAGTTGCATGCTATCAGCCTTTTCTTGGGTCACATAGTGGTGAAGCATCATCAGTGTATGCTTTACCCCAACTTGCTTAGCACGCTATATGCTCTGATCTTGGTGTGGCCTCAGACTCACCCTGTTCTGTCCAAGATCCTCCCCTGATGCTCAGTTTTCTGGCAGCCACAACAACCATCCTTTTCTGTTGGGTACCCAGTCATGTCAGCATGCTGCTGCCAAGTCAGCCATGGCCCTGTCTGTTGTCAGTTCCTTATGTGGACTGGTAGCAGAACAGCAGGGTTTTTGCATTGAGCTCCGGACACAATGACAGAGATCTTGGTCAGCATAGATTGCAAACAAGCTACCTATTGTCAAAAACCATGGCAGGCATGTTTTCACAGGAATTGCAAGGAGGAAGTTGTATTTTTTCAGTTCAGGTAATGCTTTTCTTATGCATTTTTTTTTTTCTTTTATGGGCAGACTACTTTCAGAATAAGGATGCAGGAATTTCAAATTTCAGCTTTTAAGAGTTTAAAATCTAGAAATTCAAGAGGGACTTCATTTTTTGGTTATTTATCATTTTGTGTATTATTTCAACTGACAGGAGTTTGTCAGTATAACAAGTCATACAAAAGATCTGTGAGTAAGGTGAAATGTCAACAGAAAGACAATACCAAAAACAAACATCTATGTCATATTCATGTATCCAGATCCCTTTGATTACTAGCCAAGTGTGCTAGCCACTTGGCTGTCATAATGGCTTTTTCCACATTTAAAATATGTTGACCTTTCTGAATTGTTAAAAATATTTCTCCCTTTCATCACTATAAAATTGTGAAATGATAGTCATGGTGGAAAAAAAAAAACATTGCGATAAATTATATTTCAGGGGAAGGTGTTAAAAATTCTTGTTTCCCACTTCCCACTGACAACAACAGATATTTGCCATCATAGCCAGATAAAATGTTAAAAATAGAAAATTATGGACACTTAGTACTTGGCAAACAGAGATATTTTCTGGTAATCAGAATGGAAACTGTTTGTGATAAAACTGATAATAAATAATGAGAGAGTTGTAGAGAAAAACATCACTGGGAAATCAATGGAAAGAGGCAGGTTTTGTGCTGTAAATTTCAAAATATTTGAGTTTTTGGTAATTGTTTTTTTTATAAAATACTAGATTTTTAAGTATATATGTGCTGAATATAATAAACATTGTGATACTATGAAAAGGTCAGTTAGATTCATACTATATTAAATGCCAGCAAAAATAATAAAGAATTATTTCTGCAAATATTTCATTTAATTTTTCTGTGACATTCAATGTTCTTGCAGTCGATTCACTGGGCCTGCAAGAAAAAAGAGCAAATGCTTGAGCAACCATTACATTCAGATGATGTCTGCAGTGGAACCACAGGTTAGTATTTTTTATATGAAGAATATATTCCCTTAAGATCAGAAAAGTCCAAAAGATAAAAATGATGAAATATTAATAAGGGTGATCTGAAAATTCTTGTAGCTCCCTCAAGAAGATTATTTAAGGAAACCATAAGAATTTTTTTACATTTTCAGTGTGTGAGGTTATTTTTCCATTCATCTTTTAAGTCCTGTACATACTGAAAAATCCCTTTTGTCTTTTTTTAGGGGTAGCAGACTAGACTTAATATTCTGGTAAGGGTTTTTTGCTGGGACCATATTACTATAATGATCAGTAGAAGAAATCTCACAGGATTTTTTTTTTTTTTTTCGATTGAAAACATACAATTCGAGATTTCTTTTCATCATACTTGGGATTTAATATCATAATAAGAAATTGCATTTTTATTTATTCAGTTAATGAAATATATGAAATAATCCAACAATGAATTTGGCAGTGCCATTTCCATGACAGGTGATACTGCATATTTTCTGCACAAGACAAAATTCTTGTAATGCAATCAATTAAAAGTGCATTCTGAATTCTTGTCATTCTCTTTTCAGCTTTAAACTTTTTTGTTATATTTCATAATTAGTTCATTTATTAGATAATATTGCCAGTTCCTGAAACAATATTCTTTTTAATTATAATCACTGCAAAACTTATTCTGAGAATGCACATCATACTCAACCACAGCTACAAAACTAAAACTGATCTGAGAATGGTCATCATAGTCAACCACAGATGGAGCCTAATGGCAGGAAGTTGTGAACAAGTGTTCCAATGTTTAGTGGATGTGTTCATTTGTTCAGTTAATATAACTTTTTTTATTGAACTTTTTTGTTAATATTTTTTTCCCAAGAAATGCTGTATCTTAGCAAAATATTTCTGATGTGGAAGTCTTACAGCTTGTTTTTGAAAGTTGGGTAGTTTTAGCCTCTGTTTAGTTTTTAGTTTTATTGCCATTTTGCAATAAAAATTGGCAATCTTTTTATAACTTTCTAAGGTTGAACAAGGTCTTGGAAATGAAAAGTACTCCCTTGACTAGGAAATAAGCCACCAATTTGCCCTCTCAACTTCCCACCATGGCAGGAGGATATAGAATAAAATTTTCACCCAAATTGATTTTAACCTCTTCCTATTATACTGATAAGGGGATTGACTCTTCTTTTGAGGGAAATTGCATTTTAAGGATATAATTGATTTATGAGTTTACACATAGTCATTAAAAAAATTAACACCTCTCCATTCTAAAAGTATTGGCTGTGTCATTGTGAACAAGGCTTTGGAACCAGGGTCTTGGAGCATGTTTCCAGCTTCAGATAACTCCTGACTCCATCCAGATTATAAATTTGAACTTATTATTTTTAATTTTAATATTTTATTTTTTTTTCAGTCTTATGATAAATATTAATGTAGGTCCAGATTCCTAAATTCTAATTCAGCACTATTCATCTATCAATTTTTTTCTCATCGTTTACAGCAAATAACAACAGAAATTTAAAATCACATCAAGAGTTACCTATAAAAGTATCAAAATATCACCAGTAGTAAGATGGAATAGAAATACTGGCATAAACTGGAAGGAGAGCTATGTGCCAATCTCCTATGATGATGTACATAACTGGCCAGATCTAGCACCTAATATCTGACCCTGCCTTCTTGTGCACACCGTTAGTACCTTTTGCAAGGGAATGGAAGGGGAGGCCTATTGATCTGGTCATCTATGGCCACTTTTTCCTTTTTTTCCTGCCTTGCTGAGGAGTGGTCAACTTGACAGGGTGCTGACCATTTATACCCACTAGACTGAACTGATTTATGGCTTTGAGCTTAATTATGGATCCTGGATTTGCTGCATTGTTGGGCTTCTATTGAGAAAAAATCTGCTGCTGTGTTTTTTGTTTTGCTTGTGGGTTGCCAGCCCTGAGTGAACAGAGGCACAGGATACCTTATATCAGCTGGTGGATAATCCTGATCAGAGGCCATTGCAGGTGTGATGCCCCCTCATTCACTTTTACTTTACCTTAACCAGTTTTGCTTAATTTATGTTATATTTATCATTTTGGGGATTTTTTATTTCATTTTTTGCATCACAGCACTCGTTTCCAAGAGCATAGGAGTTACGCATGTGCAACTCCGAACTTTCGATTGTCACCCGCTAAAGCGCATGTACAAGGACACGCCCACTCTTGCGTCATAGCTTGCGCCGATCATCGATTTATGCAAATGTCTTTCCCAGCGTGCAACATGACATGTGCTGGCTTTGTAGCCTCTTGTTATAACCTAGTGACATGTTAGTCACAGCAGCACAATTAGAGCACAATCAGAGTCAGTTAGAGAAGCACAAAGAGAGAGCATAGTTTTGAGTTAGTTGAGAAAGAATGTAGTTTTGTTGAAGAGTTTGTAGAAATGATGTAGTATCTTCTTCATTGAAGTTTTGGTGAGTGTTTTTGAAAATTAATTTTCTTTGTTAATGAAACTTTTTGAATCTTTACTAATTTTTTCTCTTGAGCAATGTTAATTGTTTTGATTAGAATTAACATTAAATTTTGACAATCATTTGATATTTCTGAATTCTTACTCATTAACGCTTGCTGGTATTTTGAACCCTAATTGAACTTTATTTTTTGGCAATTTGTTAATTATTGCCTGGTGCCCGACTCAGCTATCCAGAGCTTAAATAATTATTGGATCAGACAAAGGGTCCAAAACTTAATAAACTTTAAAAGTATTTCAAATCTTTGGAGCGTTACACAGGTACCTGATGTGAGGTAGCTGATATAGCCTAAGTGAAATCTCACTTAGCTAGTTGGGCATTGCCAATCCTAAACTGTAGTAATGTGTCTCAGGCAGGTCATATGTTTCTTGAAAAGGTACACTTGAAAAGTGGTGCCTGAAGTTCCTACCAGCAATGGAGGCATGAGTGGCTTCAGCCTGTAGTGGTGGGGGAACAGGTCTTTGCTCCATGCTTTCAATCAAGGGTCTGTTTGATATTGTTGGCCATACCTCTCTCAATAAACCAAGTTTCTTTAAAAATCCTACTAATTATTTTCTCTCTGCAGGTATGTGAATGTTCATTCGTACATTCAATGTACGTTGAATGTTCATTATAATGTGCCAGCCAAATTCATATATAATAATTCATTACTAAAGCGATTAAATATTTATGTAGATACTCTCTTGTGGAAGGGAACGGAAGGAGAGGGCTGCCAGATGTATGTGTCCTACTGATCTGGACAACTATGCCTACTTTTCTTTTTTTTCTACCCTGTTGAGGAGTGATCAACTACACAGGGTGCTGACCATATAAACCTACCGGACTGGACTGAAATAAGGCTCTGAGCTTGAGATCCTGAATTTGCTGCACTGGTGGGCTTCTGTGGAAGAAAATCTTCTGCTTTGTTTTCTGTTTGTTTGTGGGTTGACATCCACAAGTGAATAGATTCACAGGATATGTTTATCAGCTGGCGGATAATCCTGAGCAGAGGTCATCGCAGGCACCTGAACTCTTTGCTTCTATTGGCTTTGTCAAATTCTACATTGGAGGAAGTCTTCCAGTGTAGATGGCTTCAGCCTTTAGTGGTAGGGGAACAGGTCTTTGCCCCATGTCTGTGATTAGGGGGCTGTTTGATATTATCGGCATTCCCTCTCTCATTAAACATAAGTTTCTTTAGACATCCCATTAACCATTTTCTCTCCATAGGTAGTTGGAATGTGAGGACTCTGCACAGAGCTTATTCTCTTGATGTCCTCACACAAGAATTCCACCGTTATAATTTAGATATTCTAGGCTTGCAAGAGACGATGGAGAGGTAAAGGTGAGATACTTAAAAATAACTTTAAATTTCTCTGTTCAGGGAGGGAAGATGGAAAGCATCTCCAAGGTGTAGGTTTGCTTCTCAGCAGACATGCCAGTGATGCTCTTCTAGGATATGAGTGCATTAATGAAAGGTTTTTTACAACAAAATTTTAAACTAAAATTAAGGACTTGAATGTCATCTACTCTGATGAAAACGAGAAGGATAAGTTTTATAGACAGCTTCAGGATATTTTAAATTCTGCGAAAAAGGAGATATTTCTCTTGTGTTAGGTGACTTCAATGCTAAAGTTGAAACTGATTCTGACCTTTGGGCAGGAGTTTTAGGTCTCTTTGGCATTGGTAGTTCCAATGACAATGGGGAAACGTTTACTAAGGTAAGTAAACTTAATGATTTGTGAATAACTAACACATACTACAAACACCTGAACATTTATAAATACACATGGGTTTCACCTGATGGATTGCACAGGAATATGATAGATTATATGTTAATCAACAACAAATGGACTAGTTTGGTTAGGAATACCAGATCATACATAGGAGCTGAAATTGGGTCTGACCATTACCTGGTCAAAAATGTCTTACAGCTGAAACTTAAGAAATGTTATGCCAAGGTTAGGAGAATTTCTTTTAACACTACATCTGGATCTTTCAAAGTTTCAGCCAAAGCATACCATGATAAGCTAATTAGTCATTATGGCAATCGTGGTTTGTTTACTGATGAAGTTAAAGAATGGGATAAGTTTAAACAGGCTTTTCTTGAGACCAGAAGTACTCTTTTGGTTGAAAAGGAACAAGGAAACACAATTATTTGAATAATAAGGCTGTAGAATGTATTCTGAAAGAAAGAAGTGCAGGATTAATATGAATCAACATCCTACTAGTCCTCACAGATGGCATTACTCATGAGGTTAATAAACGTGTAAAGGATCAATTAATAGCTGATAAGAATCTTTGGCTTGATAGCTTGGCTGACAAAGCAGAGGAAGCAGTTAGAGCACAACAGCAGGGGGTTGTACCAGATTGTTAATGTATTGTGTGAGAAGAAGCAGACAGGTATACAGGGATTGAGGGATAAACAAGATGAGGTGGTTGAAGATGAGGATTCTGTGATGCTAGGTAGACTAAACATTTCAGAGATGTTCTAAACAATGCAATTATTTTTACTCACATTGTTTGTAATGAGGATAGATGCATTACTGGCTTTAATGATGACCCTTTATCACATTTCAAAAATTTATTCAAATTTGGCTATCTCTCTTGCAATTGCATAAATTCCCAGGGATGGATGAAATCACCATTAAAATGTTACAGTTGGAAACATTCATGTTGTCACATGGCTGACTGAAATTTTGAATATTTTTTATGATTAAGGTGTTGTTCCTAAGAATTTTACTAGAATTGTAATTATCCCATTTTTTTTTTAAAGATAAATTTCTTTGGATGATTATATTTAATAAAATTAAGAATTTGGTGATGGACTACTGCATAATGAACAGTGTGGATTTGGAAGTGATAGGGGATGTATTGATCAAATATTTTCACTTACACAGATTCTTGAGAAATGTTTAGAGTTTCAGAAATCTTTAAATCAGCTTTGTAGATTTCGAAAAATCTGTTGATTGACATAATTTGTGGTTGATCGTTAGATCATATGGAATACCTGACAAGTTAGTTAGCATAATGACACACCAAGTCGTGTTATAAGTGGTAAGGCTTGTAGCGATTGGTTTAGCATTGCTAGTGTAGTTAGACAAGGGTGGATTTTGTCTCCTTTTCTTTTTGGTTACTGATTATGTTATATGAAATTCTTTGCAAGGAAAAGATTTTGACCTTAAATGATCTAGTGATTTCAAAATTTCTGATTTAGATTATGCAGATGATTTGGCCTTGTAGGCTGATGATGTAGATGAGATGAATTGTTTCATTAGGGCTTTTGATGAGACTGGAATAGAGTAGGTTTGGTATAAACAAAGAGAAAACTAAAGTGATGAAAATGGGTGTGTTTCAGTTGCTTTGAATGGCTGCTCTTTTGGGCAAGTGTCTCAGTTGAATTATCTTGGGAGTTATGTAACAGATACTGATGATGTGAGGCATGAGATAAATTGAAGAATAGGGATTGCTGCTGGGACATTTAAGAATCTATGGAGAGTATGTAAAAATAGATGTATACACCTAAAGACTAAAATTAGGCTGTATAATAATTTGGTTCTTTCTAAGGTTAGTTATGGTTGTGAAACATGAACCCTTTGTAAGCAGGATAACAAGAAACTTGATGCCTTTGATAGGTGGTTGTACTTTGTAAGTAATGATGAGGTTAGAAGGATACAACCTCTTTCGAGCAACATTTTGTGCAGAGAGAGAGACCATTGGTTTGGCCATGTTGCCCATATGCATAGCTGTCGATTGGCAAACAGTATTATGAACAGTGTGCCTAAAGGCTTCAGGAAAAGGGGGAGACCTAGGATGAGTTGGCAGACAATGTCAAACAGGACTTGCTAGAATTGTCCTACAGTGGCCAAATGCAGCAGCTTATCTCAAAACAAACATGTTTGGAGAGAAAACCTACAGTCTGGTAGGACCTCCATGGTTGGTTGGTGAATGCAAAAAAAGCCAAGAACTGAAAAATTTAAAATTATTGATTTATATAGGAAGAAAATAGCTGTTCAACACTGACTTGTAAGCAGGCAAATTTGATACAACTAATATTTGCTTTTATTTTTGAAATTCTTCATAAAGGTTTAATTTACTGAGTATATCAAGATACAAAACTAATAATTCAATACTTGCATGTTAATTCACCTATAATATGATACATGAGAGAATGCATCTCTACACAATGAACTGTGTCACTTATTTTCCAGCACGCCAAAGAAGTACTTTCTCCTATTGCTTCTTCAGTTAGATTCTATCAGTTCTACGTGGAAGAATGTGACACTGAAGTTGTATTTGTAATAGAAATGATGAGATTTAGATGTTTCTTTTTACCTTTAAATTAGGGTTGCCAGTAGTTGAAAATATGAAAAGAGAACTTTTCCCAAAAATTTCTTTATAAAAAGAGGACAGATACAAAATTTAAATATGATTATTAGTAGATATATAAAAATGATTTTTATATTTTATAAAATCAGCATAGAGCCACTGAAGAATATGCAGAGAACGTAAATATAAAAAAGGTGTTATAATAACTTTAATATATTACTAGAGTATCACACCCAGAATATCTGCTCATGCTAGTCATTGTTGCAATGTTTATTGTCCTCTCCTGGGACCAAGGCCCTCTGGAAGGAAGGAAGGAAAGCTACATCCAGGTGACTTTGAACCTTACAAAAGTAAAGGAAGAAGGCTTTGTTTTATATTAATTATAATTCACATTTTAATAACAACAGATAAAATGTTCTTAGTGGAAGGGTAAAAAAAAAATAAAGATAAATTATACCCTGAAGAGCCAAAACATTATGACCACATACCTAATATGATGTTGGTCCTCCACGTGCCGTCAAAACAGCTCTTACTGTAACGCTCCAAAGAAATGCAAAATACTTTTAAGTTTGGACCTTTTTTTCTGATCCAGATTAGTTTTATGCTCCGGATAGCTGAGATGGGCGCCAGGCAATAATTAACAAATTGCCAAAAAAATAAATAAACTTAAATTAGGGTTCAAAATACCAGCGAGCATTAATGAGGAAGAATCCAAGATATGATTGTCAAGTTTAAATATCTAAATATAATCAAAACTTAATTCACGTTGCTCAAGAGAAAAAATTAGTAAAGACTCAAAAGGTTTAAATAACAAACAAATTTATTTCCAAAAATCACTCACCAGAACTTCAATGAAGAAGATACATTAACTGAGCACTCTTCCGTGCTACATGCTTATGCTCTACTGAGCTCACTCACTTCTGCATTACTGCTACTCCATTCACTGTGTGCTTACTATCTGTTTCTTTCTATGTGCTACTCTGTGCTACTCTTACTGTGCTACTGTGACAAAATGTCACTAGACTTTTACAAGAGGCTTACAGAGGCCCGCACGTGTCATGTTGCATGCCTGGAAAGACATTTACATAAAATAACGAACGACGCAAGCTATGACACAAGAGGGGGCGTGTCCTTGTGCACGCGCTTTAGCGGGTGACAGTCGGAAGATCGGAGTTGCGCATGCGCAACTCCTAACTCTTGGAAATGAGCGCTGGGATGCCAAAAAGGAAATAAAAATCCCCAAAATGATAAATATAGCGTAAATTAAGCAAAACTGGTTAAGGTAAAGTAAAAGTGAACGATGGGGCATCACATTACCCGGCGAGGCATGGACGCTACAAGATTTCTAAAGGTGTCTTGTGGTTTCTGGTACTAACACATTACCAGAAGATGCTTTAACTCTTGTAAGTTACATGATTGAGCTGCTGCAGATTGGATATGCTGTTCCAACACAACCACAGATGCTTGATCAGATTGATGTCTGGAGAATTTGAAGGCCAGGGTAATACCTGGAAGTCTTCCTCATGTTCTGCGAACCATTCTCAAACATTCCGGGCAATGTGGCATGGTACATTATCCTGCTGAAAGAAGGCACTAATAGAGGGAAATACTGTTGCCATTAAAGGTCTATACTTGGTCTGCAGTGATGTTTAGGTAGATGGTAGATGTCATAGTTTCCTACACATGAATGACTGGACTCAGGGTTTTCCAGCAGAACATTGCTGAAAGCATTACACTTCCTCCACTGGCTTGTTTTTGTCCCATGGTGCATCCTGGTGCCAACACTTCCCTAGGTAAATGACACACATGTACTGGCCATCCACGTGGTGCAACAGGAAATGAGATTCATTGGACTAGAGGACCTTCTTCCAATCATTCAAGGTCAGTATTGGTGCTGACATGCCCAATGTAGGTGCTTTCGAAAGCAAGGAGCCTTGGTCAGCCCTCACCTTGCTGGCAGTTTGTGGTTTTTCCCTCCTCAGACCACTTTTTGAAGGTACTAACTACAGCTGACTGTGAGCACCCCACAAGCCTTGCCATCTCAGAAATGCTCTAACCCAGCAGTCTGGTCATTATAATTTGGCCTTTGTCAAACTCACTTGTCCATTGCCTTTCCCATCTAAAGAACAAGAATAACACTGATTAACAAAGCTCAGTATTAGGTGTTATTTACATCATTTCATGACATTCACATGCACCATTGTTTACCTGCAGTTGACCCTGCTTGATGCATCTGTATTTATATTCTGTAAAAGTGCAGAATTTCATCTATTTTTTCATTTTTTTCTTTAACCTTTTTAGGAGTAGATTTTGAATGATAATAACAAGCATTGTAAAGGTTATAGTATGGAACTTTTGGAATTGTATCAGAATGTGATACTAGTTGGACCGAATAATGATAGTATGCAGTTGACTGCCACAGCCATTGGTATGCAATTACAATAAGAAGCTTTACATCTGGTAGAAGGAATGTATCGTCATATCAAATTTGCATGTGCATACTTATTTATGTTCAGCAATATGTAAATGACATAGGAAGCAAGGTTAGTGGAGAGTAAGGTTGCTCAACAGCACTGAACCAACTCCTACTGAAGAAATTAGATTCCTAAATTTAAAAAGTGGTTATCATACATACCAGAAAAAAATAAGTAAATCGAAAATAATCTAATGATTGCATTGTCATCGGGCTTCTTGAATCTCTTCTTCATTTTCAATTTAGCTGAAATTTTTTTTTTTTTGGTGATTTCAAATCAGTTTTTGCTCTTTAAAAATAAACATGAAAATTGATATTTCTTTCCCTTTGCATATTGGCAAGAAATGAAATTGAGTACTGACATCAATCAATTTGATTCTCAAACATTGAAGGATTTTGTCAGTTGGGCTTATTATATCATTTGATGTTCTGCTGTAAATCACACACAAGCAGTTCTTAAATCAAGGTAATACAACATATTTGGACAATTATAGATGTCTTAACAGCCCCTCCCCCTTTGAAAACTGAATATTAAATAATGAGGAATACCTCAGTTGTACCAAAAATGTCTCTTTTTTCCCTTAACAAAATGTGATCTTGATTTTTTCTTAACGCTTTCTTTTACCATTGATATACATATATTGAAATATCTATAAAGTTGAGAAAAACACATTCATGATTGGATCTAGGGGGACTGCCAATGGGACCATGCCCCTTTTGAGAATCTGACAGTATAATAAGGGTAACAGAGGTAAAAAAATAAAATTATGAAACTTACATATATTCTATACATTTTTCAAGAAATTTTTTAAAGACATCTAAACTTTTTTCATTTTGTTTTCGGGCAGCTTTACTTGTATTATGATATAATATATGTGTGATTGCTGTATTCACAACTGCGCTCATTAATGAATAGCTCAGCCTAAATATTTCTCTCCTGAAACATTAATTTGCTCTACCGTGAAAGCATTTTTGCCCCACCCTGAAAATATTCTGCTGACGACTATGCAATTAAATTGAACATATGTTCATTATTGTGCATATAATAGAAAAATGCGACCGAAGATAATTAAGGATCATAATGAAATCTATTTAATTCTCAATTTTCAACAATATTCGTTCAGTATTTAAAGAGTTACGTAACAAAAAGTATTTGACAAAAGTTATGTTATAAATAATGCTTATGGTTTGCTTTTTGTAAAACAACAAATAACAACTATACTGTAATTTTTTCATATTTTAGCAATTATTATTTTAAAGTGTCATAAAATAAGTGTGTTGATAAAGTCCAGTAAAATAACTATTGATAATAAAATTTAGTTGTGAAAACATAATAACACTACTAACAAAGATAATCATGACTTCTTAACTAACTCATTACCTAAGGTTCTCATTACTTTAGCCAAGCTCACTACCACCATCCATCCATCCATCCTCAAGCAGCCATGGGCTACGGAGGTCCAACCAGACCGTGCAATTTAGTTCTCCAAGCAAATCTATCCTGAGCTACATCTACTGCATCTGGCCACTGCACACCAATTCTAACAGGGTCCTGTTTGACATTGTCTGCCCACCGCATCCTAGGTCTCCCCTTCTTTCTGAAGCCTTTAGGCACATTGATCATAACTCTATTCGCCAATCTATAATTATTCATACGGGCAACATGACCAAACCAACGGAGTCTCTCTCTGCACAATATGCTGCTTAAAGGAGGTTGCAAACTCCTTTGCCTAATCTCATCATTAGTTACAAAGTTGAACCACCTAATGCCCAAGATACTGTGTAAGCATCTGGAATCAAAAGCATCTAGTTTCCTGTTATCTTGTTTACAAAGTGTCCAAGTTTCACTACCATAACTAACCCTAGAAAGAACCAAACTATTATACAGTCTAATTTTAGTCTTCAGGTGTATACGCCTATTTCTCCACACTCTCCATAGGTTCTTAAAAGTCCCAGCAGCAATCCCTATTCGTCTGTTAATCTCATGCCGCACATCACCATTATCTGTTACATAGCTCCCAAGAAAATTAAACTGTGACACCTGCTCAAGACTGCAACCATTCAGATTAACTGAATCACAGGCTGCCTGACCAATTTTCATCACTTTAGTTTTCTTTCTGTTTATAACCAAACCTACTCTACTACCAGTCTCATCAACAGCTCGAATGAAAGAGTTCATCTCATCAACATCATTTGCCAAAAGGGCTAAATCATCAGCATAATCTAAATCAGAAATTTTCGTATCTCCAGCCCATTTAAGGCCAAAATCTTTCCCTTGAAGTGAATTTCGCATAACATAATCAATAACCAAGCTAAAGAGAAAAGGAGACAAAATGCACCCTTGTCGAACACCAGAAGTAATGCTAAACCAATTGCTACAAGCCTTACCAACTCTCACACACGACTCAGTGTTATTATAGAGAGCTTTCATAATGTTAACTAACATGTCTGGTATACCATATGATCTCACAATCAACCACAAATTATGACGATCAACAGAGTCGAAAGCCTTTTTGAAATCAACAAAGCTAGGAACCAAAGGTTTCTGAAACTCTAAACATTTCTCAAGAATCTGCCTAAGTGAAAATATCTGATCCACACATCCCCTACCACTTCTGAATCCACATTGCTCATCACGCAATTGACTGTCAACCAGATTCTTAATTCTATTAAGTAAAATCATGGAAAGAACTTTACCTGGAACAGAGAGTAGGCTGATACCCCTATAGTTATCACAAGAACTGCGATCACCTTTTTTGAAAATAGGGATAACAATAGCTCTGGTAAAATCCTTAGGAACCATGCCTTTATCATAAAAGAGATTCAGAATTTCAGTCATCCAAATGGTAACCGAAACATTCCCAGCTCTAAGCATTTCCGTAGTAATTTCATCTACCCCTGGGGATTTATGAAGTTTAAGTTTAGAAACAGCCAAAATAACTTCAGATTGTGTTATAGGGCCAACATTAAAGCCACCAATGCATCTATCATCATTGCAAACAATGGGAGTAGAACTAACTACATTGTTTAGAACATCACTGAAATGCTCAGCCCACCTAGCCATGACAGAATCCTCCTCTTCTACAACCTTACCTTGTTTATCCTTCAATCCTTGTATGCCTGTCCGTTTTCTACCACACAAAACATTAACTATCTGGTACAGCTCTCTGCTGTTGTGCTATCTGTTTCCTCGGCTTTGTCACCCAAACCATAAAGCCAAAGATTCTTATCAGCAGCTAACTGATCCTTTACAAGTTTATTAAGGTCTCTGTAATGCTTTCTATTAGGACTAGTAGGGTATTGATTAAGGGCATTCCTGCAGTTCTTTCTTTCCGAAATAAGCTCAAGTGCCTTATCACTCAGATAATTTTGCCTCTTCTGCTCCTTTTTTCCTAAAAGAGTACTGTTAGTGTCCAAAAAAGCCTGTTTAAAATGATCCCATTCTTCCTCAACTTCAGTAGTAAGCAAACCATGACTGTCATAATGACTAAGTAACCTATCATGGTAAGCTTTGGCTATAACTGGATCTTTCAGAGCTTCAGTATTAAAAGTAAATTTTTTAACCCTAGCACAACACTTTTTAAGTTTAAGTTGCAACACACCTTTAACAAGGTAATGGTCAGATCCAATTTCAGCTTCCCTATATGCCCTCGTATTCCTAACAGAACTAGCCCATTTGCTGTTAATTAATATGTAATCAATCATATTCTTATGCAGCCCATCAGGTGAAACCCATGTGTACTTATGTATGTCGTGGTGTTTGTAATAAGTGTTAGTTATTCTGAATCCATTGAGTTTACTTACCTGTAGGAGACGTTGCCCATTGCAGTTACCAATACCAAAAGGGCCTATTACTCCTCCCCAAAGGTCAGAGTCAGTACCAACTTTGGCATTGAAGTCACCAAGAACAAGGGTAATATCTCCTTTCTTGACAGAATTCAAAATATCCTGAAGTTGTTCATAAAACCTATCCTTCTCATCCTCATCGGCATCCTCAGTGGGGGCATAACAGCAGATAACATTCAAGTCTTTAACGCTTGTCTGAAATTTTGCTGTAAGAAACCTTTCATTAATGCACTCATATCCTAGAAGAGCATTGCTAGCGTTTCTGCTGAGAAGCAGACCCACACCTTGGTGATGCTTATTGTCGTTCCTCCCTGAGAAGAGAAATTTAAGATTATTTTTAAGAATCTGACCTTTATCTGTCCATCTGGTCTCTTGCAAGCCGAGAATATCTAAATTATAACGGTGGAATTCTTGTGTGAGAACATCAAGAGAAAAAGCTCTGTGCAGAGTCCTCACATTCCAACTACCTATGGAGAGAAAACAGTTAGTGGGATGTTTAAAGAAACTATGTTTATTGAGAGAGGGAATGCAGACAATATCAAACAGCTCCCTAATCGCAGACATGGGGCAAAGACCCGTTCCCCCACCACTAAAGGCTGAAGCCATCCACACTGGAAGAATTTCCTCCATTGTAGAATTTGACGATGCCAATAGAAGCAAAGAGTTCAGGTGCCTGCGATGACTTCTGCTCAGGATTATCCACCAGCTGATAAACATATCCTGTGAATCTATTCACTTGGGGCTGTCAACCCATAAACAAACAGAAAACACAGCGCAAGACCTTCCCTCCACAGAAGCCCACCAGTGCAGCAAAATCAGGATCCATAATCAAGCTCAGAGCCATATATCTGTTCAGTCCAGTAGGTTTATATGGTCAGCACCAGGACCCTGTGTGGTTGACCACTCCTCAGCAGGGTAGAAAAAAAAGAAAAGTAGCCATAGTTGTCCAGATCAGTAGGCCACACTAATCTGGCAGCCCTCCCCTTCCATTCACTTCCACAATAGAGTATCTCTTTTGAAAGTTACTAACGGTCCACACCACGAGAAGGCGGGGTTGGACATTAGGTGCTAGGCCTGGCCGGTTCTATGCATCATCACAGGGGATTGGTGCATAGCTCTCCTTCCAGTGACTACCTAGCTACCATTTACAGACCAACTACCACCGTATCAGACATTATTACTGTCCCGTGACCAAGTGATTAGCATGCTTAACTACTGATCAAAGGGACCTGGGTTTCCAAAAAATTCAAGACTTACCATGTAAAATGATAAATGCAAAGGTCTGAGCAACTAGAAGCTCATTTAAATATCTTCAAAATTGACAAACTTCACAACTAACATTGTCCTCTCTCACTAACATTTTCTCATTTCTGACTCCGTGATCTAACGTCGCTTAGTATACATGCTGGGAAAAACATTTGCATATACTTCGCTCTAGCTATGATGCAAGAGGGGGCGTGTCTCTAATGCATGCATTAGCGGCTGTCAATCAAAAGTCAGAGTTATGCATGCACAATTCCTTTAGCGGATTGGGAAGAGGAAAAATAATGGCCAACTAAAAATAATCTCCCAAAAAATAAATATAACATAAATAAAGTAAAACTGGTTTGCCTGCCACACAGTGTTAGATGTTGTGTTATGTCTTTATTTTTCTTCGTCTATTCCAGTTGATTTGTGATGGAGAAAAGTCTTCATAGTGTTCTGTCATTGTCTTCATTGCCTTGGAAATAATACTAAGATTTTCTTTACTTGTTTGAATAATTTTGATCTACTTGGTTAATGTTCTTCAGTTGATTCCTTAAGTTTTAATATATTACATTCCAAAAAGTAATGTTTGCTGCCATCTGCAGAGTGAATTTTCAGTTCTTTGTATTGTGAAATATTCCTGAAATTTCCTGTGTCCTGTTAAAATTTAATATATATATCAGTTAAAATAACTGATTCTTTTATATTTTTAGGGGGGAGGGGGTTATAACACCCATTTAACCTTAGGACCAATTTCTGTACCAAGGCTTTTTGCTTCTGTATCCAAAACCTTTATTTTCAAGAAACGATAAAAGATGTTCTTTTTTACTGGAAAATGAAGAAGCAATTAAAAAATGCAAACTAATTTGATGTTAAAAAGCCTGCTTCAAACAAGTTGTACGCTGTGTATTGTCATAGCCAGCATTGTATAATGCCTCCGAAAGATCGATAATGACATATAAAAAAATAAAAAATAATAATAAATACCCCTCAAGCAGCTGCTTGCCACAGAGGTCTGACAGGAGCCTGTCAGTTTATATGCCATAGTAGAAGGTCTGTGAGGATGGCAGAACCTCAACAGAAAAACATCACAAACGTCCATGCCTTATCCAGGGCTCAAACACACGTCCCTTAGATCAGTAGCCACGCGCACTAACCACTAGACCACGGTCCAATGATAGCTCAGTTGGTAGAGTGGTGGACTGTAGAGGTCTAAAAAACTGAAATAAAATTAATAGAAGTAAAAACAAGTTGCAAGGTGGCCATTTTCATACTTTATGATGGAGTCAGATGTAGGGAAGCCATGCCCTCTTACTCCCCCCTCCCCCCATCCCAGCCAAAAAATAAACTTATTGCTTGCATTTTTTAAGAAATGTTTTTAAAGACCTGTAAAGCAGAGGGGCAAATATTATAATACATTAGAAATCCAGTGTCTTGCCTCTGCCCTTTACATTTTTTGGCTCGATTGTGTTTCTTGTTCCCTCCCCTTGATTTTTTTCTAGATTTGGGCCTGCTTAATGATGTAGTGTTGTGCGCACCTCGCGGTTGCAAGCACTATTCAATTTTTAGGTAGAAATATGCAAATTTAAATCTGTGGCGTTGTGTTTCCCACATTGCCCAATTACGGATTATTCCCTTAATTAGACAATGTGGGCCGCAAAAATCCCAGGCCGTCTCCTTAGGGGAAGACGTTTTTATTAATATGCAATTCAAGTTTATGGAAATATAATATTCATTGAGACAAAATATTTAAAAGTACAGGCAGAACAATTAATTTTTCTAATAATCAATCATCTATCGTGGACTTAAAAAAAGAAAGAACTTAAAGAATTAAATGGACTATAGAACTGTGGAACCCCTTTACAATTAAATCTAAAATGAAGGATTGCAACTTATAAGTTAAAGGAAGGGTAAGCATACCATTCTAAGTGCTCAGTTCGTCCATCAGCTGCATCGGATTATGGCCAGGTCGTCGTCACTCTAGCTTCGGGTGGCGACCATCTCCTTAATTCATCCTTTAGCCGATGACTGGGAAAACATCTCTGTCGCACTGTGGCTGATGTCGAGACTGGCCCTCAGTTGACCATCACATACACTGTTGGGTAATTTGGCTGCAGCGAAGAGAGGGTTGGCTGCATCATCGTGGTTAAGTAGGAAGGGTGCCCTTCACTGGTTAGGTGCTTCGGAAGCAAATTCCAGTCTCTGCTTCTAATTTTAGGAAACCACTCATTCATAGGGATGTCCTTGCATTAATGCATCAAATCACACTGCTTTTGATTCAAAGTCCTGCATTCATTTCCAATGATTCCAATATGCCAATACTGAATCTGGCCGTCCCGTCCAACTGCTCTCTCTAAAATCTCAGTGCTGTCTGTTCTGTTCAAAATCTCGGTCCAACTGAAGCCCTTCCTGCCTCACTACTCTACCCCATGTTCCTTTCCCCTTGTTTTTCCCGAAAATGGTATGTTCACCATATGTAGCATCTGCAGAGGAACTTACGAGTAATAAATTCCCCCCAGGGGGTCTCTCGCTGCGCTTGAGGTTGACATCGCCACCTGGGAAACAGAATACCTCATTCATTACTGTAAACAACTGGATGACGTTGTCCAGTCCTACATCTGTATTTGATGTGGGGGACGATTTCCCAAATACAGCTTCTCGTGTGAGATTGCACTAAAGCTGTCAGCAGTCTTTCGCACCCCCAGACCATTCCGGCCAGACCTCACACTGCAAGAGAATAAATGGTGATTCTGCCTGTCATCCACCCATGGGCACTGGGCATTCTCCATGTGTGGCCCATTGGGGCAGCTGTGAATCCCGCCCCCTCCTAATGTGTCCACCCTGTTAGTCTGTCCGTGTATTCCCTCTGTGTTGAAAAAAAAAACTCAATCAAGTGAGAAATTAATTTTAAAAAAATCGTTATGCCTGATGTAAAATCAGCGCATAACAGTAGCATAACTCCGAAAAATGGATACAAATCCTAAATCTGTGGATCTATAATAGATCTATAGAAGTAAAAACAAAGTTTTAATTATAAAAGTAAAAATAAAATAACATTAACTTAATTGCACAGTTATTTGTTTTTCATGACACTATTATTATGAAACACACAGTGCACATGGCAGACACTTGCTACTAATAACTAAATCTGTGTATTGCTGGGCCATGAGGACTTTTGCATAAAGAAGTTATTTTTAGTTGTGGTTTTGGTTTCAGTAACCAGAGAGCACTATTCAATGTTAGGATAACTGATAAAAATAATTCTAGGCATGTTGAAATAGTTTTAAGACAAAAAAAGAGTATAAAATGGAAAAAAAAATAGAGATACGTACTTTGTATAGAACAGGGCAGTTCACAGCCCTCGACTGATTTCATCAAGTATTTTAACTACTATTAAGCTGTTCTGAATCAACAGGGTAAAGATGAGTGTAGAGGAAATATTGTCTTGAGCTGGGTGGGATATAAACCTACGTCCTCCTGATGACATGTCAGGTACTTTGGCCGCTGAGCTACCAGCCGCCAATCAATCTCTCTTCCACTGCTGATGTTATTCTACACACCATCTAACAATCACTGTCATTTTAAAAACAATCTTTCCTCTACACCCATCTTTATTCTGTTGATTAAGAACAGCTTAATAATGGTTAAAATACTTGATGAAATCAATCAGGGCTGTGAATTTTGCTGTTCTATAATATATTCTGGTACTATTGACTGGACCAGACAGAAGTGATGTAGATCATGTTTGCACACAAAAAAACATCATCCAGGAGACTTGTTACATGTCATCATGTGCCTTGTCTAGGAAGGTTTTGTACAGATGGAGTGCCCAAATGCATATAAAATGACAGTGATTGCTAGATGGTGTGTAGCATACCATCAATAGTGGAGGAGGGATTGATTGGGGCCAGAGCACCTGACATGTCATCAGGAGGAAGTGGGACAATTTTTCCTCTACACACATCTTTATCCTGTTGATTAGGAACGTCTTAATAGTGGTTAAAACGTTTGATGAAACGTACTTTGTAATTACTTCAAAATTTTCCTCTTTTAAAATAGCAGTTCGTTAATTTTCGAAACTTTAACACCCCCCCCCCCCTAAAAACTAGTTACATTCAGAGGCCCAGCTATTTTTTTCCAGTATTATCAGCCAAAAACCATTATTTTGGAACTTTTTTGCCAAACAACTAATGAAAGGAATTATGGAATGTTATATGCCAAATTAATCAGCATTTAATTCTTAATTTTCTGAAAATAAAATACTTAACAAAAAAGACTAGTTATAATTTTAATATGGCTTTTATAGAGGCATGTAATAAAAGAAATGCATCTGGTATTGCAAATAAAAATTTATTTAAAAAAAAACTAATAGACAGAAATGATTATAATGCACATTAATAGAGAGGATATTCTTTTTTCTGAAAAACAAATTAATATTTACTTGAAGCAAGAAAATTACTCCTGCCATGTAATTTTTTTTCTCTTCACCATACTTTGAGAAAAGTCCAGGCATTTTGCCAACTGTGCTGAGTCACATCAACAAGTCAACTTTGGATATTTTAAAAAATAATCAGTCAACTGAAATAGGTCATGTTATATAACAAATTAAACAGAATTTAATTACGAATTTAATAAAAATAAAAAAATTAAACGAATTTTAAAGAGCATTAATTTTAATGACTTTTTTTTTACAATGATAAAGTGAAAAAAATAGATCGGACTCTGCACTTAAGGCTTAATTTTGGAAAACTTCATGAATAAAAATAGTTAAATTATATACTCATCGAAAGTAAATTTTTTCCCAAATAATATAATATTTATATGAAACACGATTTTTATTTTTTTTTTATTTTTTTTTTCAGTGTTTTATATTTTAAAACATTGACCAGCTTATACAAGGTTACTTGGATTGCATGCATTAATGGGATTTTCTGTCCAGTTTATGAAATGGAGGAACAGTTTCATGGCTGCTTTTTTTTTTTTACTAAACATTACGAATTTTTCCTTTGGTTGTTAAATTTTGGTGATCTTTGAGAAGTGCAGAAAAGTCAGTCTACCAAAGCATAAAAAAATCGCCTATATCATCAGAGTGGCACAGCAAATATATTGAGGGAGGGGAAATTTTAAAAGCTGTTGAATGTAAACTTAAGAACTTTTAATTAAAATAGAAATTGTTCCATGGGGGGGGTGGCGAGTAAAAGACCCTTGCTGAAATTGCCCTCCCACAGGAGGACTGATTTCTGTGTCAAGGAAGTCCTTTTAGTTTCCATATCCAATATTTCATTCATTTTCAGGAAACAATACAATATCAAAGTTTTTTTTTACAAGAAAATGAAGAAATATTAATATATAACCTAGTGCAATGTTAAATAATATCCACAACAATTTTTAAGCCACCCATCTGATGTAGCACAATTCCAAAAGATCGATACCAACGGAAAAATTGATAATTTACGAAAATAAATTTGCACAAATGAAAACGAAGGTTTAATTATAAGAGTATAAATACTGACTAGATGCATGGTCACATTATTCAATATCTGAGAAGAATTCTTTCTGTAAACATCCACTACAGAGCCACTTTACTGTACTTGTGAGCAATAACTAGGTCACTGCACCTGGTCTGCCATGATGTACTTTATTACACTGCAGAGAGCTTCACAACAGCTCTGGGCTTCCTTCCTCTTTCTAAGAAGGTTCATGTCACAGTTTCGATTTTAAGAGTGGGAAAGACCCATAAAATGCTGGGATAAATGATAAAAAATAATTCTGGAAAAATCGAAATAGGTTTTTGGCAGAAAAGAATGTAAAACGGAAAAAAAAATAATATGTACTACCTAATTACTTACAAAATCTGCTGTTTTTAAAAATAGTTTTTAGTTAATTGTTAGGAGATTTTTAAAACCCTAAGGAAAAATTTGTTGATTATAATTCAAATCAAACTTGTGAGCTTAAATCAGAAAGTTGCTTCAGCAAATAGGAACGTTAATAAACAAATTGGCAATACTGTTTAGCTCTTCTAAAAAATGGCAGTCAGATGGCTTTAAAAAATTATTTATATCAAAGTTTAATAAAATATGCATCAAATGAGAAAGAAAATATTATTTTTCAAACTATAATTGAGCATTTTTAAAAAGATGTATCTAAGAAAATTTTCAAATGGCTATTTTTTTTAAATCAAAGTTTCACATGTTGTACAACAGATGTCTCTATGTTTGTCTTCAGTCTCTCATTTCAAATTCTTTCAATGTCTATGATGTTTGGAGACCTTGGAATGGTTAAAGAAAATTTGTTGATAACAGTTCAAATCAAACTTGTGAGCTTAAATTATGGGGTTCCTTCAACATAGAGTAATGTTAACAAACAAATTGGTGATACCATATATTAATTCTAAGAAATGGCAATCAGATGGCTTTAACAAATTATTTATATCATAGTTTAATAAAATATGCATCAAATGTAAAAACGAAAGAATTATTTTTCAAATATTAATAATGTATTTTTATAATTTTTGAATGGCAAATTTTTGCTTAAAAAAGTAGAAGTTTCATATGTTGTAGTAAAAGCTGATATAGGCATCATCGGCCTCTCATTTTGGATTCTGCCAATTTGTATACAAGACATGAGCCATGAAAGGGTTAAAACTTTATCAGTCATGCAATATTGATATGGCTGTAGCTGTCAATATTACCGTATTTTAACATGTATAGGAACCCCTTTTTGCCAAAAATTGGGTCCCAAAAATAGGGGGGTTTCTTATACATGGATAATATTATAAATATTAACAAATTACTCAATTCCTCGAAACTCAAATGAAAAATCAGAGGGTTCCTTATACATGTTAAAATATGGTAATTACAAGCAAGGTATTTCGGGATTCATTAATAATGGACAAATATTTATAACATTTATAATTATTCCAGGGGGGTTATGTCCCCTTAGAATGAGTTTCCACTACCTTGCATTTTATATGATGCTTCAGTAGTTAAATTTTAATGATATGTTTTATGTATTCTACTTATCGATAAATATTTTGTGGAAAATATTTTGCTGACATATGGGAGTTGAACCTGCATCTCTCCAGAATCCGTATGTCAGCAAAATTTTTTCCACAAAATATTTATTGATAAGGCACAATGTTACCTGTTAAAAAAATCAACATGTAACACTGTGATTGTCATTTATGTATTCTACTTTTTTGTAACTGTTAATTAATAGTAAATCTGTGAAAATTTTACTTCTATTAAGTGATTCTAAAGTTTTTTTTTTCCTCCCAGAAAACATAGAACAGAAGAGAAATAAACAAGACATTTCATATACCAAAATCTCATGGGAAAGTGATGCTGGAAGCAATTTGTTGCGTAGGTTTAGAAATTATGAACTCTAAAATGTTTCACAGATATTTAATCTTTTCCGTTTTTTAGTCTAGTTACTGTTATTTCAATATTAGTGTAACTTTGTTGTATTAATCTACATTTCTTATCATGGAGAATTTTTAATGATTTTTAGAAATGTTTTTGCAACTCTAAGATAAAAATAAGCTTCAATAATTAATGTATGAGCATTGGTTTTTTTTTTTAAGTATCAAGCTTTGATTTTGTATGTTAAAGAATACAATACATTTTTTAAAATTTTTACTACTATAGTTGTTCTTACATATATTACACTACTACTTATATTACTTTATATTTACACCTTCACTATCCAGCTATATTACTTAAGTTTGATCTTAAAAATACATAGTTTAACACATCTAATATTTAAAGGAGAAAGTTTGTTTGTCTGTCTGCTTATGCACTTGGGCCCCCAGAAGAGCTAGAGACTCCAATATAGGCTATTTGCAAACCCGCTGGGGTCAACCAAAATTGGGGTGGGTTTGAATTTCTCAAAATCTTTACAAACTTAGCATTAACAGTGAAAAGTTATTCAAACTAATTGTTGCCACCAATAAATTTGTAAAAAGGAATACATCAGACGAAACTAATTTTAGACTTTGTGTGATTAAACATTAAGGTTGAAAGTTATTCAAATAACTTTTGCTACCAATAAATTTAAAATAATAATAATAATAATCTTTATTTTATTCCACCAGTCATTACAATATACATTTACATAGCATAATTATCTAATAACAATTAATATATACATGAGAAAAATTGAGAAATGAAATAGCTGAGAAATATCAGTTGCATCAGAAAAGGTAAATAACAATCATATTAAATATTGGTGTTTAATAGGAAAGGCGAAACAAAAAGGAGAGCATAGTAAGCTGACGCTTATTTTTAGTTAATGCTCCCTATTTCCTTTAGTTCAATTATGACAACAGTAAAGTATACAATAATTCAAATAGTATAATAATTCAATAGTATAAAAGGTCAAATGGTTATGAGACCTATTACACTGATACATAGAAGAAGGTTTGCTTTGTAAGAAGAAACGTTCTACATTTGATTTTAAATAATTTTAAAGATTTTGCATTTTTAACATCATCAGAAATTCAGACCAAATTTTTACTGCATTGTATTTGATAGATCTTTGCCCAATTGACAATCGACACATAGGTATACTCAGATCCTCTCTATGACGTGTTTCATAATTATGAAAATTTGAAAGACTCTGAAAATAGTCTTTAAATCTATCCAATTTAATCAATCTCATTGTAATCGAATACACAAAGTTTCCTGATATCAGTTTGTAATTATTATAGACATTAAGAATTTTAACCTCAGAAAATAAATGTGCCACGGGATCATAATATCTTTTACCAACAATATATCTAACAATTCTTTTCTGAAGACGATATATAGCATTCAGATTATACTCAAAAGTATTACCCCAGACTAAAATTCCATATGTTATATAAGAATAAATGAAAGAGTAGTATAAATTTGTTTGTTAACCAGATGACGTATTTTACCAATCATACCAATATTCCTCGACAGAGTGATTCTCAGCTGCTTTACGTGAAATGACCAGTTCAGATTTTCATCGATCCATATTCCTAAGAATTTATATTCAGTGCATCTATTTAGCTTAATTTCATTAATCTTCACATCGAAACATTTCTCATCGATATTTTTGTTTTTATTTTTATAAATCATGTATCTGGATTTCTTGACATTTATTAATCAAACTAATCAAACTAATTTCTGATTTCGCATGATAAACACATTGTTCAGTTTGTTGGGTCAAGAGCTTGAGCGTCTGTGGATGATGAAGTCTTTCTAATTAAGCACGAGTGGAACTCAAGATTCTTATTGAAATAAATGCTTCAAAAACTAAGAATCTGTATCGGAAATTAAAATCAACTGAATTTGAAAAATATATAAAAGTTAATAAACATGTATCTCATATGTTAATAAAAGTTTTAATACATTAAGTAATAAATAATGTTTTTCCATAATAATAATAATTTTTTTTGTAGTATCTATACAATTTTTTGGGCATCTAAGACCATATTTAATTTTCTTTTTTTATAAAGTTACATATGTCTGGCAAATTGTGTCTGAGGGACTCTGGTGGGTACAAAATGATTTGAAAAGTTCGATTATCTTAGTGAGGAAATTCCGTTTTTTGGTTTTAGAAACTTCTGATGTGGGGATGTTCATAAGGTAACTCAAAATATATCCGTTTCCTTCCCTAAAGGAAGAAAAATTATTAAAACTGTTGCAATCCTTTATAATAGTCTATGATTATCTTCGAAGCCAGCATTGCCATGAAATGACTGTGCTCACACTTCCCATTATCCTGCATGTTTGTTTATTTTCTTGAGCCCTTCTGCTACAATAGTTTCCACTGCATTTGTCATCATGTTCATCAGCTCTCTTTCACTTTTAATCTACTTTATTTTTACCTTTTTTTTTACTTTCAAACTAAATTTCCTTGCTTATTTTAAACCAACCAAGAGTTTAGTAATTTTTAATGTCCCAGCAACATTTTTACTTTGATATTAACCATAGCCAATCCCTCCTTACAGGTTATGTGGCAGGTGAGTGTATAGTTTGCAGTGAAGGTATAGTTTAATTCATGGAAATGCTACCAGTGGTGTTGACAGCTATAACATGGGCCTGATGCAAAGTGTGTGATACACCCCCCCCCCCCCCCTCTGTGTGTGTGTGTGTGTGTGTCAGCATGTAGATGTGAGAGTTAAAAAGTAACAGGTCATTTCTGAACCTGTTACTTTTTAACTATTCTGCAAATTCTGTAAATTGCACAGTCTGGTTGGACCTCCATAGCCCATGGCTGCTTGAGGATGATGATGATATTTCTTTAAATCTCACACTACTAGAGTGAATGATGTTTTAATTAGATGAAAGAAAAAAATATGAATAACATCATGCAACAATTTATATGGTCATTGAAGTCTAATGTTCAGCAGGTCTTTCTGGGTTCTTTAACATAATGCTTTCACAATTTCAGTTTTGATTCTAAAATGAACTTTATATTATTATTTTGTACCTAAACATATACCAAGTAAAATGTAACAGATAAAGTTAAACTTCTTTGTTCTTTTTATTTTTCCTTTTACTTTTGTTCTTATTTTGCTCTCAACTATTGACCTACAGCAAACAAAATATTTTTCTATTTGGCCTAATACCAAAAATGCTTATGCACCCCCTGCTTTATAAATTATTACTAGCAGCATAATTTTTAGTTTTAAAATGCATTATTGTTTACAAACAACTGGTTTGCAATAAATAAACAGATCTACCTTTTCAAAGACAAAATTGCAGACTTTTTGATATAAGTGTTAACAAAATTACCATGCACAAAGCCAGAAAATACTTTCAGGGGGTGCCAAGCAAAGTATTAGCAATAATAGAATGTTGGGTTGAGTTATTTTACCTCTGAGCCATACGTTTTGCATGCAATTGGCTATATGACCAGGTCACCATTATCTAGGATTCTCAGATTGGGTGAAGGAACTCACTGGACAGCTGTTAGTAGACAGATGGAAGTCTGTTAAGTCCATCCATTGTGTTCTTTATTGTGCCCAGGGTATGGCTCACCTGCATGTGGCACCATGGCTTTAAAGTCCCATCTGATGGACAACAGCCTTTCCAAGCCTATCAGTGTTCCCTTTCTCAATAAGAATATGATCTGGGAACTGCAGATTAAAAGCCTGGAGAGCTACTAACTTAGCCAACACTTAATAGAAGGAAAAACTATAACTTAGGATTTTTCTTTTTTAATATACTACTGGTAAAGTATATAATTATAATACAGTACTAAATTAGTTGAAAGCAACTAAATGTGTATAAACAATTTGTTTTTAAATCTTATTCTTCCAAATTTTCTTTCTTAGATATTTGGGGGAAGAGGGGGCAAGAGCCATATCCCTTTCTATATGCCTAAAAATTTAAAGCACAATATTATTGCATTGTGCATTAACACGATGACGATGGTCTAAATTTGATTATTAGAGCATACTGAACAAAATAAGAAAGGCTTACTCCACAACACAGTCAGTTTGCTGACTTTTATTCCATCAACTTTTCCAGCTTTAAGTATATGTAAATAGGTCAATACATATATATTTCAAATGAGGCTAGAAAAAAATAAAGGAATTGGGGAGTGCAAGGAACTAGATTTCCATTGCAGTGTAACATACCCCTCTCTGTTGTAGAAGTCTTTAAAAAATTTCTTGAAAAATGCATGAATTATACGTAAGTTTAACAAGTTTTTATCCTTACTAACATTCTCAAAGGAAATGGAGCCCATGGATCATAGATATCCTCAGGCTTATCATTGTCCCACATCACATAAGTTTATCTTTGAGGTGTATACAGAGTTGCTGTGAGGTTTATAATGGCCCCGGCTTACAAAACAAAATATGCTGCTCTTTATATAGTGTAATTGTGCAAAAACTGCATTAAGAATGCTTACAGATGGACTGTGGCTTTCCCAAATATATCTCACCAAAAATTGGCTGCTGGTGTGCCTTATACACCTGCTTGTGGTGCCATGTGTATATACTCAGCAAATGAGTAAGCATGTTTTGTATTCCACAATGTACCATGCTGATTGGTAAGAGCACCCCCCCCCCCCCTCTTTACATATCTGCCCTGCTACATGCATTGGATCACTTATTTTCAAGTTATTGATCTGCAGAAGGACTATGTACCAGGTTGTATATTTTTAAGATTAAAATATGTAATAAATGCAGCTGGATAGTGAAGTTCATAACATAATGATTGCAAATACAAATATAGTAAATTTTCCTTTAGCAACAAAATAAATGGAACTGTTTACATTTAAACTGTGTTGTAATTAATTTTTGATGTGTAATAATATCCTTTGTACTAAATATATGTATTTGCACCAAGAATCTCTCTTCCAGTAAATAATATAAGCTGGGTAATTCAAAAAGAATTGAATACTTTCAAAAATTGCAGTAACTAGGTTATATATGAACATGTGTTCAATTCTTTTTGAATCACCCTGTATGCATTGCCACATGGCCTGCTGCCTATGTGCCAATAACACCATCAGCACTAAGAGAGACACTTAAACTATATGGGGATAATGATTTTTTGAGCTTTATGTTTCGTGGAAGTTTTTCTTCCAGGATTTTATAGTAAATGTTTAATTTCCAGTAAAACAAGTTTACACATAACAAAATATATAACAAATTTATATTATGTTATATAACAAAATATATAACATAATATAAAATTGAAATTTCTAAATCTGGTGGAAAGAATAATTTTGGAAGTTTAGTTTGTAATGAATTAAAGTATGAAAAATAAGAAAAAAATTTCAAAAATGATGGTTTAAAGTAAAATCTTTACCAAGAGCATCATCAGCTTGCAGTCAGAAGCAGCCAAAAGACCAAATGCATTCGATAACATGGCTAAACATGGTGTGTTCCAGCTCTCAGGATATTTCCATTTTAAAATTTGTTAATAAAACTTCTCCAATGAAGTGATTAATACTGTTTAACAAAATATATAATAATATTTTTGTACTTAGTACCCAGGCAATGAAAAATCGCCCATCCTCTTGTCTTTGACTACATTTTACTGGAGGATTAGTGAAAATTAATGGGGCAGGATTGGCTCAATCTGATAGCATGCTCATTATATGCAGTTCTTAGGTTCGAGTTCTACCTGTGCCAGCATTTAGATTTATCTCCCCAAATCCCCACCCTGACTTTGATCACAAAAGGGATACCAGTGGTCAGCAAGAGGCTTCCATTCATCGAATAGGACTTTAAGCCATGCCCTGTCAGCAGGTGAGCCAACACCCCTGTGCACATTCAAGAACATGCGGAGGTCTTTGACAGGTGACTACCATCTGTCTCCTAACATTTCTAGTGGGTCCCCTTCCCCTAATCTTCTCTGAGCTCTTATGACCTCAGAGGTAAAACAACTGAAAATCCATTGTGGATGGAGGGATAACTTTTTTTTCAAAACAGCTTTCCTCATTTTCTCCTTTCAGAATTTATTTGCATTCTTCTTTTTTTTTCTACTTTCCTTTTGGTTAAAGTGATAAGACTGCAAGTATAATGAGAGATAAAACTGCAAACTAGGAAACTGGAGATTTTTTGACTTCCACCTAAAACCTGTGAAAAACAGTCCTTTCCTTGGAAAGCAAATGGGTGTAATCTATCTGTTGATTCACCCCTTAACAAAGGGTGAGACTAGTTTTTCCACTGGACTTAGGTTATGTTCCCACTGAAGATAGTTCATACTTGCATGGCACAAGAAATATTGAGCATAATTTTAAAAAAAATTGCACAATTTGATAATTTTTGAGAAATTCTGGTGTGAATAACTTGCGTGTGATGCTGAATAGAAACTCACATAATAGGATTTTTTTTTATGTTAAGAAGTTATCACTAAATCAAAGATTTTATTTTGTGATATTAAGAAGGATAATTCAGAACTTTGTCAAATTGTATAAAAATAGTAAATATCGATGCAAGCTCTCAAAAGATATGAATAATACTGATATGATATAATAAGATATGAATAAATAAAAGATATGAATAATAAAGGTATGAAATATATACTGAAAAAACAATTTATTATACACAAATCAAATAAATAAATATGCCCTCAAGCAGCTGCTTGCCACAGAGGGTTGACAGGAGCTTGTCAGTTTATATGCCACAGTAGAAGGTCTGAGAGGATGGCAGGACCTCAGCAGAAAAAAAAATCGCAGACGTCCATGCCTTACCCGGGGCTCGAACCCAGGTCCCTTAGATCAGCAGCCAAGTGCACTAACCACTCGGACACCCACCTAATAATGTATGGGTCTACCTTTTGCCCTCACAACAGCAGCAACATGTTCTAGCATGGACTCTACCAGGTGTTGGAAATGCTTGTGGGGTATTGCAGCCTATGATTCCAGGATAGCGGTCTGTAAAGCTTCAAGAGTTGGCTGTGGTCGGTTTTGGAGCTAAATGCATTGCTCCACTTCGACCCACAGATGCCCAATAGGGTTCAAATTCATAGAATAAGAGGGCCATTTGAGGGTTGTGAACTCACTAGAATACTCCTTCAACCAGCCCTTTGCCAAATGGGAACATTGAGATGGGGTGTTATGTTGAAAGAAGGCAACCTGCTGTGGAAAATGAATTGCCATGAATGAGTGTAGGTGGTTGGCAAGTACATCAGCATAGTTTTGTGTTGGAATGGTGGTCTCAATAGGTACAAGGGGCCCCAAGGTGGACCATGTAAAAACAACAACAATGGAACATTAGACTGCCTCCACTGACTTGTAACACCCTGACTTGACAGTTTGGGTCCATGACCTCCTGTGGTCTACACCACACACACAACCTTTCATTGACTTGTACTTGGAACCTCGAGTTGTTGGATCAAACTACCCTTTTCCAGTCTTCCATGGTCCATTGACGATGTTCCTTCACCTGCTGGTGCCTCATAGCTCAGTGATGTGCTGTTAACAAGGGTACTCAATGTGGGCATTGGCTGCCATGTCTCTGCTGTACCATCATATATCGAATGGTCTTTACACAAACCTTTGTAGTTACCCCGTCATTGAATATCGATGTTATCATCTGCACTGTTGTCCTCCATTCTGACATTATGATATGGGAAAGGCACCCATTCACCTTGAACATCAATGGCCCGGTTACGGTCGCATTTTTCCTGGTAGCCTCAGGTTTTGCTTATTTTTATATAGTCCTGGTACACGTGCTGATTGCATGCTGAAATTCCAGATGCTCTGTAGTCGCAGATATGGACACCCCATATTCGTCGCACTGATTATCTGCACACTATTGAACTTCCCAGGTTGCTGTGTTGATCCATTATAACAGTCGCAATTACACTATACAGCAGTAAGTATCTGACCTATTTATAGCCCACAAGGGATTTTGGCTGGCTGCATTATTGTGGCAGTGTAGGGCAGATGTAGGGCAGCAGTTTTGTGGATGGATGCAACATGTATGATAAATTGTGCTTTTGGTGTATATATTTTTAGGTTATCTGTTTAAAGTTAAATTTGCGTTATTTACGTGATTGAATAGTAAGGAATTTTGAGTAGATTTATTTGCAGTTGAACTACACATAAAATAAGCATCATATGAAAAACTGGGTGTCACACAAGCAAATTTCTTGCTTTTATATATAGAATAGGAATTGTTAGAGGACATGTAAGTCTTTTAAAAATTTTCAAACCCTGGTAGTACCTAACTGTGCTCTGTAAACATACCATATTCTATGTAAGAAATAGTAAATTATTCTTTGTTTTCTGTCCTTAACCATTTCAATACTGAACTAATTGTTCAATAACAATGTTTGGAGAAAAATATTGTTCTTTGGGCCAAAATAAACTTTTTTTTGGGGGGAGACAGAAAAAACAAAATAATATTTAAAAATTAACACAAAAAAACTAATACTAAATTACAAAATAAAAAGATTCCTTGATTAATTATAAATATGTAGGGGGAAAATTAAAAGTATTCATTTAACAATAATTCCTATAAATCTTGTGGAAATTATTCTCAACAAATACAGACAATGATATTTTTAGTGCTGAACAGGAACTAAAGTCGGAGATTTTTATAAATATTTCCAAGTATAATATTATAAACAAATATTTGCTTGCATTTTTGTATATGTATTTGTGTAACTTGTACTATTACAAGATGAAAAATATATATATATACAGTTATTGTCCTCTTGTTTGTTGTAAATTAATATTAGTTGCATTTCGTAGCTGATTGCATACCAGTGAAAGGAAAGAATGCCAACTTGCCATTCAGCTGCAAATATATTTATAGATGTTTAGAAAGTTTATAATTATTTTTTATGTAAGTTTACTTATTGAATTTTTGACTTATGCTGGTGAAAACTGTGTAAATAAAGAAAACTGTCAAATTGCAGCTTGTCTTATTGCATAAATTTGAAAGTAGAATAATACAGAAATGCTTTTGCTAAAAAATATAATGTGATTTGCAAAGTCATTGGCAAATCTGATTACTATGCAATGAACACATCCTTATGTGTATGAGAAATCATGAAATGTATAAAGCTTCTAAGTTCTTCGGTCTTTTAAAAAAAGTAATAAAAATAATTCAGTCAATTGTGCTTATTCAGATAAGTAGCACGCTTTTGCTGCACATTAGACTAAATGGCTAGGTTTCTTGAAAAATTGCTTCTTGTGTTCACAACTTGAATGCCCAACTCCTGATTTTTCTTTATTGTCCGCTGTTTTGAACTTTGTCAATTGAGAACAGTGCTAAACATTTCATCAGGAGAGATGAATCACTTAGTACTCCCCTACTTTATTCTACAGTTGTATCAGGTAACCAAAACTTTCTCCTGTACTAGAGCATTTCGAAATACTATTTTGGGTACTTTGTGTTACTGGTTAATAATTAATTAACTTATTAAATGGATGTCCCCCTAAAAAATTCATTAGTCAGATATATATAAAAGAAATAAAAAAAACAAAATTGTAAAATATTTCCCCCCCCCCCAAAAAAAAAAAACAACAGTGGAACTGCATTTAACACAAGTTACATCCCCTTCCTCATAGAAGTCCCACTGCTGCTGCTCCCGAAGACTCCTTGAAAGCTACGCAAGAGCACAAGCAAAAGCATACGAATGGACTAATGTAATATTCTGCAGCTGAAATCTCCAAGGTCAAGCAAAAGAGGTGTGACTGGCGTGGTCTATGTAAAGCCCAGCAGAGACACTTTTTCCCATGCCATTCTCTAAGTACCTCGGACTCGATCACTCCGAACCGCACACTGTGTTATTGAAATCAGGAGTTTAATACCTGTTATTCCAACAAGTATTAAGTTTAATTTCTTTATTATTAATCCTTCGAAGAGGTATGGAACCTTCTGTCCACTTTGCCTCTCCCTCCCATGACCTTGAGATTTTGCACCAAAGCCACCTGGCAGGTGTTTCTAAGTGCATGTGCAATGAAGTGGACGAAAATGAAAGTTCGAATGCATGTCAGTGACCAAACCAGCTAGTTTTCACATGCCTTGGTGTCAATTAGGGGGGGAGGGCGTGGTGCTGAAGCATGAACTGTGTGCCTCCAGGTCATTAAGACTAGCTGCAATAAACCCCGAATGATCTTTTTTTTTTTTGAACGTGAACTCTTTTTTTTTTTCTAAACGTAAATCGAAAGTGGCCTAGTTTTCCTACTTAAAAATATTAGCTCAGATATTAA
Source organism: Ryuthela nishihirai (assembly GCA_038380435.1). Lineage (NCBI taxonomy): Eukaryota > Metazoa > Arthropoda > Arachnida > Araneae > Heptathelidae > Ryuthela > Ryuthela nishihirai. The sequence goes on along the minus strand of JAWZYU010000001.1, from coordinate 13,106,398 downwards.
ATATCATGATTTCTCCTCAAATTTGAACACTGTTTTTGTTTTCTCAAAAGGGAAATTAAAAATCCTCTGTGGTTGAGCTCCAGTAGCTTCAAAAAGAGGCGCCACTGTTATTCTATAATCGGGGGGGGGGGGGGGGACTTAGGGTGCTAAAAAGTATCCCCTTTAAATCTTTGAAAACACGAAATAAAATTATTCGCAATTCGTTCAAGGGTTTGGAAAAACGGCGTATTAATTGAAATTGAGTAAAAAGATGAGAAAACAGTTGTGGTTTCTCAAGGCATAGAAAATGGGATGTGGACTACCTCTGATTTTAATCTGCAACCTATAAACATTAAACACTGATTGGCAAACACTGACATTTTCTACAGGGTGATCAAAAAGTTGCTGTGCACCTGATAAGGAATGAGAGATTCGTACCTGTACAGTTACAATAAATGTTGAAAGTGTGTTCTGCGCATCTTCAGACATTTAGTGACATACCGAACTGTTCTTGAAGAGGTTCAGCACAGCACATTCCGAATGTATTCTGCGATCATCAATTGTGCGGGATTGTCTTGAAATCATCAATTGTGCAGGAATTGTCCGAATACACAGTTTTTTTATCGCACCCCAGAGAAAAATCGGACGTGGAGAGATCCGGCGATCTTGAAGGCCAAATGTTTTTTGAAATGATTTTGTTCCCACACACGCTGTGCAAGAGTGCCATAGACATATGGCGCATATATGCCATACACATATGCGATGTATGGGTCGCCATCCTGCTGAGGGTAGGCCCTGTTAATTTCATTTGACAATTGCGCAAAGAAAGGATAAAGAATATTGCCACAGTATCGTTGGGAGTTAACGGTCTCGGAGAAAAATGAGTCCGACTATGCACCTACGCGAAATTCCAACCCAAACACCAATCTTCTGATCATGCAGTGGCTACTCGTGGGGATTGTGTGAGCACCAGAGGCGTGAGTTTTGACTGTTTAAGTTCCCTGACATGGAAGTACGTCTCGTCTGTGAAGTATTCGACATCCAAAATGCCCTTTCCTTCAGGTCAAGAAAATCTACAAACCACTTGCAGTACGCATTCCACTTACCATTGTTGGCAGGTTTTAATTTATGCACGGATGTGATTTTTGTAAGGGTGTAGGCCTACACGTTTTTTTGCAGCCATATGGGTTGTGCCACATGAAACGCCAACCTACTGTGACAATCTCCTGATGGACTTTTTCGGGCTTCAGAGCATGCGGCCTGCGATATCCAACACTTTCTCGGCCTATCAGATCTGGGCGTGTCAAATACGGAACCTGTTTCTCAGAATTTCTAAATCAACTGCCGCAGTGCATTACGATGGGGCACCTTGGTTTCTGGACATTGTGCCTGGAATCGTTGAACGTCGTATGTATTCTCTGCCACACCAAAACACGTGATCCACAAGAAACTTAGACTCCTCAACAGATAACACCATTGTTACAACGCACGTCTACAGTGACTAACTGCTTGGCAGGCAGGCGGCTGTGACTCTCACACTAACGCCATCACGTGCCCCTAAATGTGTCGAGACGCGCTAGACACACTTTCAACGTTTATTGTAATGGTACAGGTATTCCTCATCAGGTGCACAGAGACTTTTTGATCACCCTGTATTTCTGTTTGACCAGCACTAATATCATTACATATAACAAGGCAGACTCTCTTTGGTGGTATCCCCCCCTCCCACTGAGAAAAAGATTTCCACCACGCTACTCTGTGGCATGCCAAGGTGCTTTTCAAGGCTACTGAAAAATAATTAGGTTCAGTCTCCCAAAAAATAACCTATGTTCAGCATCCTCTCTAAAAAACTTGGATACGTGCCTGTATATAATAGAATACTAATATTTTAACTCTGTTTTCGTCAAGTAAGTTCTTAGTGTAGTTCTGTCTCTTGACCAGGATTGCCACCCTTTTGAGTACTATTTCTGGACAACGGGATTTGATTCCTAATATCTGGCTGAAAAATATTTTTAAAACCAAAATATCCAAGAAGCAAGCGTATAATCATAAGTAAGCATTATGACTGTTACAAAAATATTCTTAAACTTCCCCTCCCATTAAAAATATCCTATAAAAATAATAGGGAAATGTTTTTTTTTTGGAAATGGTATAAAATTCAGAAAATTAGCCCAGTTCAGATTTCATTCAAATTGGATCCATTATTACATTGTCGCAAAAATTGAAGATGAGGAATATAATCCCTGAAGCAGCTGCTTGTCACAGAGATGTGATAGTACCCTGTCACCTTATACGTCATAACGGAAGGTATATGTGGAAGGCGAGATCTCGGCCGAATGCCAATATAAACATCCTTGTACTGAATGCAAAAAGTTCATCGAAGAAAAAAAGAAAACACTTTTTTAGGCATATCTCTATTGATTTTCCTTTTTGTACCTTATTTTGTTGTGCAGGCATGTTTTAGACGTGTTGGCCAGCTACATATATAATTTTGCCATGTTCTTTTATGCTTTGGCTTGTGCATGTCGTGTTTTAAAATTATGTTAACAAGATTTTTTATATTTTAGTGCTTTTTTTTCAGTATTTTTTTACGATTTTGTTAAATATTGAGTTTAATATTTGATTTTGTTCAAATAAATTGATTTTGAGTTGAAATAAAACAAAAGAAAATTGCCGTTTTATTACATGGTATTAACGACCTAGAATACATACACTGCTTATATAGCGGCCATCTTGAGAAAATTTGAACCATGGAGGTAGGAAGAAAAGAGGAGGGGCCCTAAGCACTTGAAGATGATGCTACGGCGACTGGGTGGCAGCCATGTTGTTCTATTGAAATGAATTCAGGCTAAAACTACCCACTGGAGAATTTTAACATCTGAAATGATAGTAGGGAAAGAAAGTAAATACCATATTTGTTTTAGATCACCTGGAAAAGAAAATGAGTTATTCAGCACTCAGTCCTTATACCAGGATGATCCTATCAATGAAAAATTCATGTTTAATTTTCTCATAATACCTACCTGACAATGACAATATAAAATAATGTTCCTTAGCTTTCACTACTTACAAATATTTGCCACTGTGAACATTTTTATTTAAAAACGTATTTAAACAGTGCACAATTCTTTAATGCCCAAGAATTACGAATTGGAAGAATTAGTAGACATGTTCAGGATTAGATTTTTTTTTTATTTCTTAAAAGTTTAATAAAGAATATTTCTTGCATGTAAAAAATGACGTCACACTGAGGAATGGTAATTGAATTATGATCATCCCACTCCATGTTACATTGTTATAGAGCTTCAAAAATTGCTTCTCATCAACTTCTAACAAAAAACTTTCATAAGGAAATATGGTTGAAAAGAAATTAATTTTCCCAATCAAATCAATTTGAATATCAGTTTTTAACAATATTCATTCAATGACTATAAAATTTAAATCTTTTACCAGCAAAAACATTTTAAGAAAATTATAAAAATAGTGATGACTACTGCAATTATCCCACAATCCTGTGGCTTCAAGGATTATGAGGACCTTTATATGCATTGCTTCTTATTAATTAATTATTATTAATTAATTAATTAATTAAAATGTCATTGGTTAAAGACTGTAATCAAAGGAGAAATGAACATTGCATATGACATTAAACCAACATTATTTCATTTTCAATTCTTTCATTTCATACTAAATGCTCAAACTATACTAAATTTTATGAATTTTACATTTTTAATTCCCTGTTCAAACTGTCTACAGATCTATTACATCATTTTATGGTTATTAATCTTTTCTAAAAGAGTTGTTTAAAATGCAGAGAATAAATTTTTGTGCTTTCTTTCAGTGTCCAATTTAATCTTACTTGATGTATCCATTTATTACACAGCTCTATATTTCGCAACGGAAATCTAAAAAAATGTAAACAAATTGCTAAGAATATTTTCTTAAAGTAGCAAATATCAAACAATTCATCAGAAAAAAACTATTGTCCACACGGCAGGACAGCAATAATTTTTATCAGATGAATTCTATATTCATCATCATCATCCTCAAGAAGACATGGCCTACAGAGGTCCAACCAGACCGTACAATTTAGTTCTCCAAGCAAGTCTATCCTGAGCTACACCTGCTGCATCTGGCCACTGCACACCAATTCTAAGAAGGTCCTGTTTGACATTGTCTGCCCACCGTATCCTAGGTCCCTCCCTCTTTCTGAGGCCTTTAGGCACACTGTTCATAACCCTATTCGCCAATCTATTATTATTCATACGAGCAACATGGCCAAACCAACGGAGTCTCTGTCTACACAATATGCTGCTTAAAGGAGGTTGACAACTCCTTTGCCTAACCTCATCATTAGTTACAAAGTTGAACCACCTAATGCCAAAGATACTGCGTAAGCATCAGGTTTCCTGTTATCGTGTTTACACAGCATTCAAGTTTCACTACCATAAATAACCCTAGAAAGAACCAAACTATTATACAGTCCTATTTCTCCACATTCTCCATAGATTCTTAAAAGTCCCGGTAGCAATCCCTATTCGTCTGTTAATCTCATGCCACACATCACCATTATCTGTTACATAGCTCCCAAGATAATTAAACTGCGACACCTGCTCAAGACTGCAACCATTCAGATTAACTGAATCACAGCCTGCCTGACCAATTTTCATCACTTTAGTTTTCTCTCTGTTTATAACCAAACCTACTCTACTACCAATCTCATCAATAGCTCGAATGAAAGAGTTCATCTCATCAACATCATTTGCCAAAAGGGCTAAATCATCAGCATAATCTAAATCAGAAATCTTCGTATCTCCAGTCCATTTAAGGCCAAAATCTTTCCCTCGAAGTGAATTTCGCATAACGTAATCAATAACCAAACTAAAGAGAAAAGGAGACAAAATGCACCCTTGTTGAACACCAGAAGTAATGCTAAACCAATTGCTACAAGTCTTACCAACTCACACACACGACTCTGTGTTATTATAGATAGCTTTCATTATGTTAACTAACTTGTCAGGTATACCATATGATCTCACAAATTATGTCGATCAATGGAGTCGAAAGCCTTTTTGAAATCAACAAAGCTAGTAACCAAAGGTTTCTGAAACTCTAAACATTTCTCAAGAATCTGCCTAAGTGAAAATATCCGATCCACGCATCCCCTACCACTTCTGAATCCACATTGATCATCACGCAATTGACTGTCAACCAGATTTTTAATTCTATTAAGCACAATCATTTAAAGAACTTTACCTGCAACAGAGAGTATGCTGATACCTCTATAGTTTTCACATGAACTGCGATCACCTTTTTTGAAAATAGGGATAATAATAGCTCTGGTAAAATCTTTAGGAACCATGCCTTTATGATAAAAGATATACAAAATTTCAGTCATCCAAGTGGTAACCGAAACATTCCCAGCTCTGAACATTTCAGTAGTAATTTCATCTACCCCTGGGGATTTATGAAGTTTAAGTTTAGAAATAGCCAAAATAACTTCAGATTGTGTTATAGGGCCAACATTAAAGCCGCCAATGCATCTATCATCATTACAAACAATGGGAGTAGAACTAACCACATTGTTTAGAACATCACTGAAATGCTCAGCCCACTTAGCCATGACAGAATCCTAACCTTCTATAACCTTACCTTGTTTATTCTTCAATCCCTGTATATCTGTCCGTTTTCTACCACACAAAAGATTAACTATCTGCTGTTGTGCTGTCTAACTCATTCCTCGGCTTTGTCAGCCAAGCCAAAGATTCTTATCAGTAGCTAACTGATCTTTTACATCTTTATTAAACTCTCTGTAATCCTTTCTATTAAGACTAGTAGGGTACTGATTAAGTACATTCCTGCAGTTCCTTCTTTCTGAAATAATCTCAAGTGCCTTATCACTCAAATAATTCTGTCTCCTCTGCTCCATTTTTCCTAAAAGAGTACTGTTAGTTTCCAAAAAAGCCTGTTTAAAACGCCCCATTCTTCCTCAACTTCAGTAGTAAGCAAACCATGACTTTCATAATGACTAAGTAACCTATCATGGTAAGCTTTAGCTACAACTGGGTCTTTCAGAGCTTCAGTATTAAAGGTAAAGTTTTTAACCCTAGCAGAACACTTTTTAAGTTTAAGTTGCAAGACAGTTTTAACAAGATAATGGTCAGATCCAATTTCAGCTCCCCTATATGTCCTGGTATTTCTAACAGAAAGGCAGAACTAGCCCATTTGCTGTTAATTAATTTATAATCAATCATATTCGTATGCAGCCAATCAGGTGAAACCCATGTGTATTTATGTATGTCGCGGTGTTTGTAATAATTGTTAGTTATTCTGAATCCATTGAGTTTACTTACCTGTAGGAGACGTTGCCCATTGCCATTGCAGCTACCAATAACAAAAGGGCCTATCACTCCTCCCCAAAGGTCAGATTCAGTACCATCTTTGGCATTGAAGTCACCTAGGACAAGGGTAATATCTCCTTTCTTGACACAATTCAAAATATCCTGAAGTTGTCCATAAAACCTATCCTTCTCATCCTCATCGGCATCCTCAGTGGGGGCATAATAGCAGATAACATTCAAGTCTTTAATGCTTGCCTGAAATTTTGCTGTAAGAAACCTTTCATTAATGCACTCATATCCTAGAAGAGCATCATTGGCATATCTGTGAGAAGCAAACCTACACCTTGGAGATGCTTTCCATCTTCCCTCCCTGAACAGAGAAATGTAAAGTTATTTTTAAGTATCTCACCTTTACCTGTCCATTGTCTCTTGCAAGCCGAGAATATTTAAATTATAATGGTGAAATTCGTGTGTGAGGATATGAAGCGAAAAAACTCTGTGCAGAGTCCTCATTGCAACTAGAGGCCCTGTATAGGTAGAGGTTCGCCATCTCAAAATTGGACGCCATGTTTTGTCTCGCTCGGATAGTTTAACATGCATAGCTGAATGGTATTGCACGGTACTTATGGATTCCGGAAAATGGTAGGGTAATATTTGATACAGATTTCAGTGTTCATGATTGGAAGCACTTTAGAAAATGGCTAAAAAAAAGGAAAAGGAAAAGGCTTTTTTTTTTAAAAAAAAAAGTTATAATTTCGCTTTGTTGTCTAGTCCGTCTGTAAACGAACTTTTTTGTTTATACAGATAAATAAAAAATTCTTTTTATGTTAGATAGGAATTAATGATATATTATGATTTGCATTTTTCGAATCTCCCAAAAGTTATAACTGCGCCCTCTAACGATGGAAAAAGTTGAAAATTCCAAAATATCAAACGAATATTCTAAACGATGTAGTTATGTTAGAAGTTTAAAATTTTCGTGTTGAAATGTAAAGGTTACGAAGTCACCATTGTCAACAATCACTTGACCCTTTAAATCCAGCGGGGAGATGATTGCAACTAATTTTTCTTTTAACAAAAAAATGTATGTTTTTAGAGATAAATTAAAAATTCTTTTTGGGTTGGACAGGTGTTGATGAAATATTACAGTTTTCATTTTGCGAATTTCTCAAAAGCTGTAACTGCGCCCTCCAACGGTGGAAAAAATCCAAAAATACGAAAAATTCAAAACGAATATTGCAAAAATTTTGGTCGTGGAATGTGACAGTCTTGAAAATTCCATTGACAACAATGAGTTGACCCTAAGCCCAAGGTAAGTAAGAAACGGAACTGTTTTGTTTTAAGAGATAATTGGAAATCTCTTTTTTAGTTGGTTACTAATGAAATGCAATTCGCATTTTCAAAGGCAGTTTTAATTTATATCATTAGAGATCACTAAATATCGAAAGTGCAAAACTTTTAACGAATGTTTCAAGTGATATGTTTGTGGTAGAAATTTCGACGTGTAGAGTTCTGTTTTGGTAGAAATCCACTGACAGCAATTATCTGCCCCCTATTTTCAGAGGAGTGAGAGAAAAGCAACTTTTTAAATATAAGAACTAAAATATATACCTTTTATGTTTTATAATTGCTAATAAAATACTACTATGTGCATTTCCCCATCATACATTAAAAAATAAATAAACCCTCAAGCAACTGCTTGTGCAGAGGTCTGACAGGAGCCTGTCAGTTTAATCGCTGTAATAGAAGGTCCATGAAGATGGCAGGACCTCAGCAGAAAAACAAGAAGAACATCCATAATTAAAACTTTTAAATAGTGAAAAAGTAGGCAAAGGAAGAACTTCATTCTCTTTGTAAATAAGATTACCTTATGCGCCAGAGGCGATATGCGTTCTTCTAGTTATTTTACACTTTCATTACCCTCTGACAGTGGAAATTCGAACTATTGTATAAATGAGAAAATAAACTATTAATATTTTATTAGTGCCTGTAATGTACAAAAAAAGTTTTTCATTTATCTCTTCAAGCAGAAAAGTTGCATTTTACCAATGGGACAAATTATTACTATTAATGTAAACCACTCTATTATTACACTCTATGGCCAAATATTTAAGTTTCTAGTAAAAATAGATAATTTGCAATATTTATTTAAAAATTTGGTATTTTCTAGCTTTTTTCCGCCGCTACAGGTCGCCTTTCGAGTTTTAATTTACCATCTTTAGCACTCTCTAACACTGGAAATTGCAACTGATGGGTATTTGAAAAACGTAAATACTAATATTTTTGTGGAAAAAAATTTCGGCGAAATATAGGATTCGAATTCGCATCTCTCCAGAAACGTGCCAGAGCATTCTAACCTGTTGAAACCATTCTAACCGCCGGCTTTTTTCACAAAAATCATTTATTGATTTATAGACGTTTAAACGTCTACAGATGATGCTGAAATTATCAAATATTGTTTAAATCATTAATACTTTGTTATTGTCTGTAAAACAACAACAAAAAAAACATTGTTCCGTTTATCTCCTAAAAAAAGTTTCATTTTCGTACCCCCCCCCCCCTTGGCTAAGATGGCAAAACCTTGTTGCCGGTGTAAACCTTCTGACCATAACACTCTACTACCAAAATTTAAGATTTCCAGTGTAAATAGTTTGCTTGTAATATTCGTTTGAAATTTTAGCATTTTCCATCTTTCCCACCGCTAGAGGGCGCTATTAAAGCTATTGAAAATTTTCAAAATTGCTAATCACAATATTTGTTTCACACCTATAAAACCCAAAAAGAATTTTTCATTTATCTCTAAAAGTAAAAAAAATTGTCTATAGACGGACAGACAGGTGGAAAGACAGATGGACAGACAACAGTTAACAGAGAGGTGAACAGACAGACGAACAAATACTGACATAGGCAGACAACAAAGTAAAAACATTAGCTCGTTTTTCAAACGAACCTCAAAAGAAATTATTTGTTGGTTTTCAGTTAGCTCGTTTCACTTTTGCAGCCGATTGCCGTCTTCTGATGGAGTTTCTCGGGAAAAAATATTCATTAATTTATTTCTTTGAGTGAAATCGTTACACCCAAATACAGCGCAGTGAGGCATTTATAAAATATGACAGCTTTTAGAGACAAAAAAGTGGTAGAAATGTATAAAACTGAGAAGTTTTAACTTGGTACATACACTAACTCATAGGCCTTCGTCTAACGGTACGACAAAACATGGCGTCCATAAACCACGTGACTCAATCAACCAATGGCAGTGAATCACAGAGAGGCCAGCCTCTAACTATACAGGACCTCTAATTCCAACTACCTATGGGAAGAAAATGGTTAGTGGGATGTTTAAAGAAACTAGAGAGAGGAAATGGCGACAATATCAAACAGCCCCCTAATCGCAGACATGGGGCAAAGACCCGTTCCCCCACTACTAAAGGCTGAAGCCATCAACACTGGAAGATTTCCTCCAACGTAGAATTTGACGATGCCAACAGAAGCAAAGAGTTCAGGTGCCTGCTTTGACTTCTGCTCAGGATTATCCATCAGCTGATAAACATATCCTGTGAATCTATTCACTTGGGGCTGTCAACCCATAAACAAACAGAAAACACAGCGGAAGATTTTCCCTCCACAGAAGCCCACCAATGCAGCAAAATCAGGATCCATAATCAAGCTCAGTGCCATAATTCAGTTCAGTCCAGTACGTTTATATGGTCAGCACCAGGACCCTGTGTGGTTGACCACTCCTCACCTGTGTGGTTTCACTCCTTCTTTAAGGGTAGTAAAAAAAAGAAAAGTAGCCATAATCATCACAGGGGATTGGTGCACAGCTCTCCTTCCAGTGACTACCTATCTACCATTTACAGACGAAAAGTGGCATCCCCATTTATTAAACCTCCGTACGTCCGTCATTTTGAATTCTGGCATCATCACCTTCATGACACAAACTTTGGTGTTCGTCTGCCATCTTGGTTTCCAACATCATCACTCATCCGGAACCTCGAAATAATTCTAAGTCCAGGTAACTGTATTGCCATCTAGTGTTTAACACACCTACTATAATTTTAAAGAAAACTGTTTTCCATAGCTGGGCTCGATCTCGCATCCCTCACATTATCAGCTTGTTTATCCATTACGCCAAGGTTAGTATATGCTTAGAGCGCTTAAAGGTCGATGAAGTAGGAATAACCAATCATTATTTTTTTAATTAACCTACGAATATTTTATTTCTTACGAATTAACCTACGAATTGTTTTACTTCTTGTAAATTAACCTACGATTTTTTTTATTCCATATTAATTAACTTACCAATTTTTTTATTTCCTGCATTTATTTTTATTCCTTTTTAATTAAAAATAAATTATATTTTTCTAAATCACATTTAATTTGAGAATATTTATAAATCTATTTTTGTTTATTTCTTATAAATTAACCCACGAATTTCTTTGTTTCTTATAATATAACTTGCGAATATTTATAAATGAATTTTTTTTATTCCTTATTAATTAAATACTTATCAAAAGTGATGGCTCCTTTATTAATATGCGCCCTTCTTAATTAAAACGCTTATCAAAAGTTCGACCCTTCATTAAAAAAGCCTTATTAATCTGTGCCCTTTTATTAAAGACTTATCAAAAGTTCCACCCTCCTTGGACGGCCAACCCTTATCGAAATTTCTCTAAGTCCCACGATGGCTATCTTGATTTCTGATGTCATCACCCTCCCCACAAAGCCACCGAAAATTTGCTAAACTCGCATCCTATGATGTAACAGAACCTTCTAGAAAGATCTAGAAAATGTTGCACATTCTAGCCAAGTCCCAGAAAATGGCTCAGTTCTGGAATGTATGATGCAATCACCATGTCCAGACTTGTAAACCTCTGAATAATTCCACCCTCCTCTCAGATGCTATCATGGATGTCGCAATCCTCAAAATAATTACGAAGTCCTACTAAACTTTCGATGGCAGCGTTCAGGGCATCTCCTCTCAGAATGGATGATGCAATCTTCAAAATAATTGCAAAGTCCAACTAAACTTACGGTGGCAACGTTCAAGGCATTCCCCTCATCCTTTTGGCAACCATCTTTGATGGTCAACCTATGAACTCGTTATTCATTAAAAAGTCCTCCCTATCCCCCTTTATTAAAAAAACTCATTAATTAAAACTCGTAGCAAAAGTTCCACCCCCTCACCCCCAAGTGGCCATTTTGAATGGTCAACCCTTCTCGAAATTTTCACCGATGGTCATCTTGAATGGCGTCATCCACCATGCTGTCAACCCCCCTTTGTTTCCGTATTTCATCAAACGTGATGTGTTATAACACGTTTTGGAAAAGTTCATCCCCCTCACACCCTTGACCATCTTTTCGGACCCGTCTCAAAATTTCTCTAAGTTCCGAGACATCGGATGACGTCACACGTTGACAGTAAACAGCCCTTCTGGACAAACCCACATTCTCAACCCCCCCTTTGTTTCAGGCCATCACACGAGATAGGGTATGGAAACAATGTTCTTGAAATAATCTTCATCCTCTTATCGAAACTTATTAACCTATCTCCTCTTTATGATAGATCAACTATTTTGTAAATAGACAAAGTACCCCATCGGAAGAAGACAATCCATCTTGAAATTTCTCTTCGCTCTCCCAAACCTCCAAGTGTTGTGCCTCTCTCATTAAAATTAGTCTCCATCTGGTTGGAGGATCATGCCATCAGATATTTGTGTTCAGACATATTCTACACTTTCCGCATCCCCTACAGCGTCAGGACTTGTTTTGGAACGATGAAGTGATTTTACGTTAAATTCTTATTTTTGCCATGTCTCAATTCATTACTCTCTGTATTTCCGTTTCAAAAACCTCACCACACGAATCAGGGATAAAAAATTCCTTCTTCGTTACAAATTTCAATCACCTGCCAATTTATTAACTTATTTTCTCTTTTTAATACTAAGCCATTTCAAAGACATCGTGATTGCAACAGCACAAAAAATAACAGATAAAAAATTCACCTTCCTATTTTTTACTTCAATAGTTTATTACTAAACCAGCTCAAAGAAATCGCGATTGCATCAGCAAAAGAATAACCAATAAAATTATTTTTTTTTTACTTCTCGTATATCGGTTACGCGACTTGGCCTCGAGTTTAAAACTTTTTATTCCTAATACTTATTGTCCCTGTATCCCCAATTCAACATATGATTCACTTTTGTTAAATATTACTCTTTCCTAGGAAGTAACGCTACTCAGTAACAATCGATAGCAAAATATTATTTCTTCCTCGGAAGAAAAATCAGCTAATAAAATTATTTGGAAGTAAGATATCATTTAAAAAAAATCTGTAATTGTAAACATTCTTACAGTTTTACGTCTTTTCCGCCATTTATTGGCGAACGTGTGGTCATAAGACCAATGACTCATCACGCTGATGAATTTTATTTCGTGTTGCAACCCGCCGTTAGTGCAAGCTTGTTCGTTACGCTTGTTTGTAAGGTCAGGTATTTAGTTGCCTTTCATAAGATAAAAAATAATTCTGTAAAGAGTTTTTGTACACGGTTGAGTTTTATAGAAGGTAAGCAATGCTAAAAAATAAAATAAAAAGAAATCCCCCCCTCAAGCAGCTGCTTGCCACAGAGGTCTGACAGGAGCCTGTCAGTTTATATGCCATAGTAGAAGGTCTGTGAGGATGGCAGGACCTCAACAGAAAAACGACACACATCCATGCCTTACCCGCGGCTCAATGTACTTGTTTAAATAAATCTAACGGGCAAAAAGCCTTGTCCATTCCTTTGAATTAATAATTATATTAATTTCTATTTTAAATTTGTATGTGATCATGTGATGACGAAGTAAATTACTATTCAGAAATTTTGCTTTTAATCATTTAAACGCTTTTCTGATCACGTGATCTGATCAGAAAAGCGCTTAAACGATTAAAAGATCACGTTTCTGATAAAATGAAATCTGTTTTAAATGATCACGTTTCTGATACGTGTAACAATATTATTGAATAGAGTAAAGAAACAGATAAATACGTAATCGATGTGATTTTAAATGACCATTTGCAGTTCCCCAAACTAATTTTAATATATTCAAAATGGTCGCCATCAAAAATAAACAGATAAATATTAATATGCGAAAATGATTCTCATTGTTACCCGTATCTGGCATTACAAACCTTCAGCAGACGCAACAAATTAAAATCTTAATTATTCAAAATTCTGAACAATGTAACTGAAAAACAATTAACGGGTTTAAAGGAAATCTTTCCTTAGAAGCGTTAAGACGATGTTTTGGATGCGAGTGTAAGTGTTATTTGATTCGAGATATTTATATTTGAAGTAGTTTCTAGATAGTGTGTGCTGAATATTATTTGTATTGAGTTGAATGGGCAGGATGCCTATCGCTGATCGTACGCGCAGAGCGTTTAATGTACGCCAACGCACGTCAAGTTTTACGAGGGGCAGGGAATGCCTCCGTCGAAGGTGGAAACAGATGAAGAACCTTTGTTGCTCCTGTTGTTTAGGGAGTATGGAGGGGAGCAATGAGCGTAGCCAGCCACCAGAAACATCAATATTCTATGTCCCCTCCACTCGCAATGACCATAGTGCCAATAGGTTCGAAATGGTAAACATTCCACCAAAAAGATATATATCAGAACCATTTTCAGTGGATGATGAGCCAATTAAATCAGGACTGTCAAATGTGACGTGTGATTCAAGATCTTCCACTTCTACTGCCACCAGTGAATGTGAAGTCACCAATAACTGGCTGTTATCGATAACACGATCAGAGGACGATGAAGAGGATGTCTTCCTCATAACGTGGCATGTGCTTAGATTCACATTTTCTGTTTTACATCTTTTGCTGGTCCTCTTTGCTATGTGGAAGGCATTCTCGATTGACCAAAAATGAGAGAACGTTAATTGAAAAATAGAAAAACGTTCAACTGAAGAGAGAAAGAAAAAGGTAAACGAAGTTGAAAAAAAAGAAAAAAAAAAAAAGAAAAGAAAAAAAAATGTCTCCCCCAAAAGCCACCCTCAGACGTCCTAGATCGTGGGAGACGGGCAACATCCATTATCTGTTGATTTCCTCAAAAGTTCCTTTTATCTTGAGGGAAAACCTCAGGTAATGGATGGCTAACATGAGGCTCTGGTACAACACACACACATTCACTCACTCACTACATGCATTCACTCACTCGCCACATGCATTCACTCGCTCACTACATGCATTCACTCGCTCACTACATGCATTCACTTACTCGCTCATTACATGCATTCACTCACTCGCTCATTACATGCATTCACTCACTCACTAGATGCATTCACTCACTCACTACATGCATTCACTCGATCACTACATGCATTCACTCACTTGCTCACTACATGCATTCACTCACTTGCTCACTACATGCATTCACTCGCTCGCTCACTATGTGCATTCACTCGCTCGCTCACTACATGCATTCACTATACGTATTGACTCATTCCCTATACATATTCACTCATTCACTATACGTATTCAGTCATTCTCTATTTTCCAATGATGCATTCAATTGTTCACACATGCATCCACTTATTCACTACATATATTCTCCATGAGGAACTGGTCTTATGGCGACGGAATATTTGTATATTGTTTTTTTTTTTAAAAGCCCGACACTTTAGTTAAACAAAAGTAGCAATCATGCAAGTGACTCGTTGGCTCACGCCAAACCATTGGAACTGCAAAGGGCATGGATTTTATCTTGCCTTTCAACCATTCACTCAGGCCAACAAAGCACGAAATGCAGCACACATATGGAGCCCATGTTTTGTCCTGATCTCCAACATGACATCCAAAATACAAGTTATAGGCTTTCTTTGCAATCTTTGTCAACGAACGATCATGGGGTTTTAAAATATAATTTCCACACACATAGCAAAACTTATCTGCCACATTAACACATCCACGACGCTGCCTTTGTGCCATTTAAACGCCAAAGTTCTATCTGCAACGTACAGCACGTGTTCCTCCTACAATGAAAACAACAAGAATGGCGGTCTGAGGTTAGGTTACTGTTACATGTTTTCCCCCCACTTGTTAATCAGTGTTGCCAGTTACAAAAAGTAAAATATCTGATATCTTCCCAGTTGCTTGGAGGTGTTGGTATAGGAAGATCTTAAGAGGAGTCAAAATGACCACTAACATAAAAACGTGACGTGTTAGCCATTTTTTAAGGCCAGATCTGAAATCAATACCTTTGAGCATTGAGGTTCCCACTCGTCAAAGTATAAAGGTCTGTGCGTCCACCTAAGGAAATGCCACCACAAACACGAACGCTACCTCCGCCGTAACTGTCTCTCTGACAAATATTACTGGGATGATACCTGGTACCTCGTTCTCTCCATATCAAAAAGATGTCCGGACTCACTCTGCAAGCAATACCGGGACTAATCTGTGAAGAGTACGGACCTCCATTGCTCTTCTGTCCATTAACATGCGTGCGTGCCCAATTCTCTACTGTGACGTGAGGGGTATATAAATTACTGGCCTTCTAGCGTACAGACTTCCCTCATGAAGCCCTTCTACGCACAGTAGAAGCTGATACAACCTCCCCAGTGGCTGCTGCAAGAGAGGATCCTAGCTGAGAGAGAGAGCAGACATCCTGCTCCTTCCGACCGTAAGTTACACGGTCCCGACAATTTGCGCCGAACACCCTACAACGATGCTGAACGAACGAAGCAGAGATTATGTTCAGCATCAAGCTCCCTACAATGACACTAGACCAAAAACTTTTGCTAACAATAAGAGAGAAACTTTGAGATGTAATTTTTGTCGCTGACAAGGGCACACGGAGCAATATTGCTACAGAAGGAACGACAAATTGGAAAACTTAAACTATGGTCTTAGAAAGAGCAGAGAAGTAGAGTCAGATAGAGGTAGAATTGGCAGTATAGTTAGTAGAGATGTAGGAGTCAGAATTGGCAGTTAGGGAGAGAGTGCTGTTAGTGGAAGTTGAGATGGTGTTACTTTAGATAGATGCGAGTTGTTATAGTACTCTAACTTTTGTATTGAATTTGGTGAGTCTTTAAATATTTTTGGGAATAAACTTTGTTTGTTTCAGAAACTTTTGAATCTTTGCTATTTTTGTCTTGTTCAACGTTAATTCATTTTTTGATTAGATTTAAACTTTAATTAAATTTGACAATCCTTTTTGAATTCTTACTCGATAAGTAATGCCAAACAAATACCTAACGAAACCTATTTCAACTTTATTTGGCAAGTTAAAATTGCCTGGCGCCTGACAAAGTTTTCCGGAATTTTGAATAAATTTGGATCAGACAAAAGGTTTAACTTGAAAAGTTAATCATCTTTGGAGCGTTACAGAAAACGTCGACTGGAGTAATTGGAAAAAAATTCAGATCATTTTTGAATAATTAATATTTTGGAATCGCAGGAATTGTAAGCAAGGGAAAGTTATTCCCATTAGATCAAAACGATGAAGATCTTTTCAATATACGCAAGTGAGTTACACTGCACTTACAAAATATTAGAGAATTTCCGTGTTATGTGAATGGGAATTTAACTTTGAAGTTCTATAACTTCTAAAATATTCATTAAATGGAAAAAGGTCACTGAAAATAAATTTAAGATCACAATTTTATCTACTTAAATCTCAATTTTCAACAGCCTTTGTCTAGTATTTAAGAAATTATGGAAGCTAGAATGTTTCACAACAGTAATAGGTCAAAACTATTTATCTGAGATATTAATTAAAATATAGATAACAAGTATTATTTCAAATCATTTGATCAAACATACATTTTAATAGTTTGTGCAAGATTATTTCGAGTGCTAGGTATAGTAGTAAAAATATCGCTCATTTTCTTCGAACCCGGACACTCTTGTCTTCCCTCCCCACAACTCTACTGAAACCAGTCTTGTATATGACATATGGAATGTTGAAGTTTATAACGCTTTGTGATCTTTCTGAACTGCACAAATATGTGTATGAATCAGGGCGCATTAAGCATGTGGGAGACCTGGAGCCAAGTTCCAAATGGATGCTCTGGAAAAAGTTCTAAATAAGAGCCTTAAACCTATATTCTAAATGGAGCCCCTTTCATCCTTCTAAACGGAAAAATAATGAAAATTGAACTACTTTATGTAAAATCGTTGATTGACATGATTAAAAGTGACATTACTTTAAAACAAAAAAGGTAAATAAAAAGGCTAACATATAAAGAATCAATTCTGTTGCGAAGAATAAACTTTGTGCATACTGCATTTAAAAAGTATATCTTTTAATCGTTAATTTTTTTTTAGTAAATTTTCCACTTCATACTTAATTTAAATAATCGTGTATTAATATCAAAACAATCTTGCTTAAATCTATTGCTTATGCATTTTGCCTAACAATAAGCTATATTGCGATAGTAATAATTATTAATAATAATAAAATATATATCAATAATAGTAAAATTATTAAATTAGGTAAAAAATTGCTTTGAACAAAAATTAAATTTTGTTCTTTAAAGATTTATCATTAAATAATATAATTGGGCAAACACTTGAAAATTTCGGATTTTAATGGATAATAATTTCTATTTGTAACACGATTTTTTTAAACATAATATTCGTTATGGAGAGTTTAAATCGTTATTCCCATTGTATCTCTAAGAAAGGTTCTAGTGTATTGTATTTGATTAAATATCTGTCCGATTTTTTACCATACAACTTCGACCGATCACTATATACTTCTCGTTAGCGTGGGTTCAGGGTGTTGTAAATACGGTGAAATTAGATTCAATATAAGGGTCTCTCTACACCAGCCACAACGGAAGGGCGAGATAGCGGATGCAGAAGAAACTGCCTCTCAGCTATCTCATAAAAGAAATTTGTACTAATCAGGAGAAAGAAAAATAGAGAACATTAGACTTTGCAGAAGAGGCCAATGTTCTGAAAGAATTCAGTGACATACGGAAGTGCGCTCGCTGCAGCTTCCCATTATGGTTGTTGCCAAGAAGGGAGGTGATGGAATAGTCGGTGGTTCCAATCGGTGGCTTCAGGAACAAAGCTTCTCTTTCGGCATTGTAGCGGGAGCAGTTGAGCTGAATGTGGGATACAGTCTCAGGTGTGCTGCAAGTGACACAGTCTGGACTGTAAGCTCTGCCAAGAGTGTGAAGCGTAGAGTTGCTGTAGATGACACCAACAAGGAGATGATGAAGGAAGAAGGTCTCGTCAGATCGAAGATTACCGAGGATAGGAGCAGTGAGAGAAGGTTCAACCAGGTACCTGAAATAGGTACAGCTGCTGTCCTTCTGCCACAGAGCAAGACGGTACTAGAGGCCCTATATAGGTAGAGGTTGGCCATCTCAAAATTGAACGCCATGTTTTGTCGTCGTTCGGATTGTCCGGCGTGCAAAGCTGAATAGTATTGCAGGGATACTTATGGATTCCTGAAAGAAGTAGGCTAATATTTGATACAGATTTCAGTGCTCACGATTGAAGCACTTTAGAAAACGGCTAAAAGGGAAAAGAAAAATTTTAGGGCTTTTTTTTTAAAAAGAGATAATTTCGCTTTGTTGTCCGTCCGTCTATCCGTCTGCAGACATCGAACTTTTTTGTTTATGCAGATAAATAAAAAATTCCTTTTGTGTTAGATAGGTATTAATCAAATATTACAATTGCATCTTTGGAATCTCCAAAAAGTTATAACTATGCCCTCTAACGGTGGAAAAAGTTGAAAATTCCGAAATATCAAACGAATATTTCAAATGATGCAATTGCGTTAAAAGTTTGAAATTTTGGTGTTGAAATGTGAAGGTTACGAAGTTACCATTGGTTACAATCATTTGACCCTTTAGACCCATGGGGGGGGGGGAGGTGAATGCAACTTATTTAACAGAAAATTGTGTGTTTTTAGAGATAAATCAAAAATTCTTTTTGGGTTGGACAGGCATTGATGAAATATTACAATTTGCATTTCCCGAATCTCCCAAAAGCTATAATTGCGCACTCTAACGGTGGAAAAAAATCCAGCAATTCCGAAATTTACAATGAATATTGTGAACGCTGTGTTTATGCTAGAAATTTCAAATTTTGGTCGTGGAATGTGACAGTTTTGAAGATTCCGTTGACAGCAATGAGTTCACTCCTCAATCCCAAGGTAGGTAAGAAACAGAATGTTTTATTTAATTGATAATTGAAAATCTCTTTTTTAGTTAGTACTAATGAAATATAATTCGCATTTTCAAAGGTAGTTTTAATATATATCATTAGAGATCACTAAATATCCAAAATGGCAAAACCTTTAACGAATGTTCCAAGCGATTTCTTTATGGTAGAAATTTCGGCGGTAGCGTTCTGTTTTGATAGAAATTCCACTGACAGCAATGATCTGCCCATTATTTTCAGAGGAGTGGGAGAAAAGCAACTTTTGTAATTTGAGAACTAAAAGGCAAATACTTTTTATGTTGTATAATTATTAATAAAATACTACTATGTGCATTTTTCCCCGTCATACATTAAAAAATAAAACTAAATAATCCAGAGGTCTGACAGGAGCCTTTCAGTTTATATACCATAGTAGAAGGTCCATGAGGATGGTAGGACCCCAGCAGAAAAATAACACGAACACCTATAATTAAGACTTTTAAGGAATGAAAAAGTAGGCAAAGGAAGAACTTCTCTTTGAAAACGAGATTCCCATATACGCTGAAGGCGATATGCGTTCTTCTAGTTATTTTACACATTCAGTACCCTCTGGCAGTGGAAATTCGAACTACTGCATAATTGGTAAAATAAATGTTTAATATTTCATTAGTTCCTATAAACAGAAAAAATGTTTTTCATTTATCTCTTAAGGCAGAAAAGATGCATTTTACCAACACACCCTTGCTATAACGGGACAAATTATTACTATTGTGGTTAGCACGCTTGGCTACTGATCTAAGGGACCTGGGTTCGAGCCCCGGAATTAGGCATGGATGTGTGTCGTTTTTCTGCTGAGGTCCTGCCATCCTCTCAGATCTCCTACTGTGGCATATAAACTGACAGGCTCCTGTCAGACCTCTGTGGCAAACAGCTGCTTGAGGGGGTATTTATTTATTTTTTTTATTAATGTAAACCACTTCACCATTACACTATATGACCAAAAATTCAAATTTCTATCATAAATAGATCATTTGTAATATTTGTTTAAAGATCTGGTATTTCCGCTTTTTTTCAACCGCTAGAGGCCGCCTTTCGAGTTTTTATTTACCGCCTTTAGTATTTTCTAATAGTGGAAATTCCAACTGATGGGGATTCGAAAAATGCAATATTAATGTTTCTTAGTACCTCTAAACCCCCCTCTCCCTAAAAAAAGAGATTGTTTCTTTTATATCTTAAAATAAAACAAAGTTTCGTTTTCGTACCTCCTATTGACTAAGGGGGTAAAGCCTTGTTGCCGTTGTAAACCTTCTGACCATAACACTGTACTACCAAAATTTCGGATTTCTACTGTAAATAGTTTGTTTGCAATATTCTTTTGAAATTATAGCATTTTCCACCAATTTCCACAGCTAGATGGCGCTATTAAAGCTATTGGAAGATTTCAAAATTGCAAATCGCAATATTTCTTTGAAATCTATCCAACCCAAAAAGAAATTTTCATTTATTTCTAAAAGTAAAAACGTTGATTGCCTGTAGACGGACAGACAGGTATTGATAAAATATAGAAGCTTTTATAGGCAAAACAAGCGGTAAAAATGTATAAAATTTTAAAAACTGAGGATTTTTAACTAGGTATACACAGTAACTCATAGGCTTTCGTCTCACGGTATGACAAAACATGGCGCCCATAAACCACATGACTCATTCAACCAATGACAGCCAATCACCGAGATGGCCAGCCTCTAACTATACAGGACCTCTAGACGGTACTGGCTCATCAGATGTGAGACAGAACTGTTGCAGTCGCTGAGAGAGGGGGTAATTAGTTATAGACACCTCTGACTCTCCAGCGCTTCCTTCGCAGTGTGATCAGCGAGCTCATTGCCAGGTATCCCTACATGGGAAGGGATCCACTGCAAATGAACCGTGATTCCGGCAGAAGTGACCTTGGAGCAATTCTCCATGATCTTCTGGATGATGAAGGGGTTGCAGCTCTTGCTGTCTCGCTTCTGGAGAGCTTCCAAGGCTGACTTGCAGTCATAGAGGATGACAAAGTTGCCACTCTCGAGGCTGAGGATCAAAAGTGCAGCCTCAAGAATAGCATGAAGCTCTGCACAGGTGGAGGAGGTTAGATGCGGGAGACGGAAACCTCTGGCGGGGAGGCAGCACGTTGCCTCTCTCGGTCCACAGATCCATCAGTGTAGACCTCAGTACATCTCTCATATCGTTCAGTGACATAGGAGGTGGAGAGAAGTCTGATGGCCAATGGATCAGAGTCGCTCTTTCGACCAATTGAAAGGATAGTGACATTGATCATAAGATCACTGTTCCTCCAGGGTGGAAGGTCGGGGAAGAGAGTATTGCCAGCACCCAGCATTACCAGCTCGAGCATCTGAAGTTGGTAGGAAGGACTCGGTCATAGAAGTCCTTGGCGGACAGGGCGATGGCAGATTGAGGCCTGCCATGCAACTTCCTGAGAAGCTCAAGATTAGAGTGGAGGGAATGGAGCCTCGAGAGATAACACAGTATATCTCTCTTCCAGTGCAAGTGGAAAGGCATGTCCTCAGCCTCTGCAATGACAGATGCATTAAGTGTGTAAGGGCAGAGGCGCAGAGATATAGTGTGAACAGTGGCCAACTTGCTGAGCAGTGAAGCAGAAGCATTGCTCCGAAAGTGACCGTGTAGTTGACATGGGAGAGGATTAAGTACTGGTACAAGACCAGGAGGATCTTGCAGGAACTTCGCCAGCGGGTACCAGCAAGGAAAGACTGTATATTTCTCTGTGCAGTGGCGACTGTCTTAAGACGCTGGATGTGAGGTTCCCAAGTAGCCTGTTTACAGGACGACACCAAAGAACTATGCTGTTTGACGATTTTGATGTGGTCTGGTGCAAGCATGATGCCAGGGAAGGTGGCTGAAGGTGTCTCTTGAAGAGAACCATCTCCACAGTCTAATCAGTGAAAAGCTGAGGGTGAGGTTGTCAAAGAACTTGACGACCATGGCCACAGCTCGTTTCACCTTAAGCTGAGCATAGGAGGAGTCCTGGCGTGGGAATCAGATGCAGATGTCATCCACGTAGATGCAGACACCCACTCTATTCTCGAGTTGAGAGAGTAGGCCTGACAGCAAGATGTTCACTAGCATGGGGATGAGGACACCCCCTTGAGATACTCGATGATTGATAGTGTGGGAACCACTGAATATGTTGCCCAGCTTAGGACGTCAAAGTGCTGATTTATTAGTAGATATTGAATAGTCGAGTTTATTTCATTATTTATCATTAGCATACTTGTAAGACTTGCTTTCCATCTCTATGGGAAATAGAAAGCCGCTTGTGGCTAAAATTGCCTGAATAGCGCCTCTATGTGACGTAATAGGAATGTTAATGTTAGTAGGAATGAAGGTTAGCTTACTGTGGAATAGTGTTGCCTTCGTGTGGCAAGTTCTGCAGCTTCCTAAGGCGCTTGTTATCACGGGGATTCTCGAAAATCGGCAGGCATTCCCAATATGTAAGCACCGTTCGAGTCACTCCTATGCAATAAAAAAATCCGCCAAACTGTGCGCAAACACTTACAAACAAATATTGTTGTCCGCATAAGTTTTCACTAAGAGCTTTCTGCGTTCGGATTTAAAATAGCAATATTTTCAATAATTATGATTTTTAAAGCATTTTTATTTTAGATTTTGTTGTTTTTGAACATGGTAATATGTTGCATAGTGATGTGTCGCTCCAGAATAGGACTGTATGTTTAATCAAATAAGATTGCTTTAAACGTTTTGATACAATACTTATTACTAAGTTTTAACTTCTGAAGTCAATTTTTGTGGTTGGCATTGTTATTGCTGAATATTCAAACTTCCATAACTCATTAAATACCGAACGAATATTATTGAAAATTGAGATAATTGATTTATTTGATTGAGATCATTATCTGCAATCACGTTTTTCAAAACAAAAACTTATTTTAGAACTTATAGAGCTTTGACATTAACTTCCCATTGACTTAACATAGTAACTTTGTGAAAAGAATTTTGTGTAAAGAATTGTATCACTATTCTGCATTTTGTAAAATTTTCTTAAGATTGGCATTGTTGTTGTTAAATATTCAAATTTCCATAACTCATTAAATACTAAACAAATGTTGTTGAAAATTGAGATATTGTTGTATTTGATTGAGATCTTTATCTGCAATCACATTTTTCAAAACAAAAAAAAAACTTATTTTGGAAGTTATAGAGCTTTGACGTTAGCTTTCTATTGACTTAGCCTAGGGATTTTCCTTAATTTAAGAAAACCAGTGTAGTAAATAATATATAGACGATTGTTAGTGACTGACTATTGATTAACAGATGGATGACAGGGGATCATGCTAACTGTAAATATGAAGACTTATGTATCGTTGAAGGTTAAATAGGGGCACAGTTAGACCAAACCTTAATATACCAGTGTTAACGTGAAAATTGGTGTTCTGGGGTATTTCGGCTGTAGCTGTAGGAAACATTGTGAAATTTCGAAATCAAACGATCAGTCAAGGTCAAAGATCAAATTTAGATATATCAATGCTAGAGAGCTAAAAATTGGTTCTTGAGGGTAATTTGGGTCGTAGATCTCAGATACGTTATGGGATTTTGGTTGCAATGGGTCATTTAAGATCAAGAGTCAAATATATATCTACTGCTGCTAGAGGGTTAAAAAACTGGTGTTTGGGGTTGGGGGGGCATTTATTTTTAACCCTCTAGCAGCGTTTTCAGCTGGGAGTATTCTGAGCCGCAGATCTCTGTAATTTTGTCGAATTTTGGATGCAATGAGTCCTTCGAGGTCAAAGGTTTGTATTAGTTTTCATATATTGGTGCTGGAGAACCAAAAATTGGTGAATAGGGCTGTTTCAGGCAGTAAAGCGCAGAAATGAGAAGAATTTTCAGATCCAGTGTCAAAAGGTCAAATAGGGTAGGATAAAATGGCAGTCTAGAAATAAAGAGTTGTTGAAGGCAACGACTGATTTATAATATATTTGAAAGAGTGTTTTATGACCTAGATTGAATTCAAAGCTTAAAAATAGATAAATATGTCATTTCCATTAATTCAATGAAAATAATTCAATTAATTCAATGAGAACAATGCATATCACCACTCGCGCATATAAGAATCTCGTTTTCAAACGAAAGAAGTTTTTCTTTTGCCTACTTTTGCACTCTTTAAACGTTTAATTCGAATTGATGAATAATTATGGAAATGCAAGTAGTAGTATTTTATTAGTACTTATATAACATAAAAAGTATTTGTCCTCTGTTCCTTAAAATTAAAAAGTTGCTTTTTTCGCATCCCTCTGAGAAAAGGAGGCAGATTATTGCCGTCAGAAGAATATCTCGTGATACTCTACCACCAAAATTTTAAATTTTTACCATTTGCAACATTCGTTAAAAGTTTTGCCTTTTCCATATTTAGTAATCTCAAACGGTATAAATTAAAGCTATCGAAGTATTTGAAAAATGCCAATTATATTTTTCAGTAACAATTCAAGTAAAAAACTGTTGCATTTCCAACTCGCACTGGGTTTAGGGGGTCACTTTAATTCATGCGTGGAAAGGTAAGAGACGTTGTAGTGTTTCTGCCCCTTAGTGTCGTGTAGTGTTTCTGCCCCTTAGGTCTCTGGGAACTCATAGGGAAAGACTGTTTTTAATAATTATTATTATTTTACAGAAATTACACAGAATTTGAAAAAATCTATTTTAAGCTTCACGTACCAACTCTCAAAAGAATAACTAGTGAAATCTTAGAAAAGAAACCAACTTTTTTATCTCAGCTGTGGAGCCCTCCTGCTGCAGCTGCTTCTCTGAAAAGAAGTGCCAATCCGCCCCTAAACTCATTGCCACCAACTAAAATTTCTAGCCTAAATAAATCATTTCCAGTATTTGTGAATAATTTTGGAAATTTCGATTTTTTTCCGATGTTAAATAAAAAAATAAATACCTCCTCAAGTAGCTGCTTGCCACAGAGGTCTGACAGGAGCTTGTCAGTTTCATCATCATCATCATCATCATCATCATCATCATCATCATCAAGCAGCCATGGGCTACGGAGGTCCAACCAGAACGTGCAATTTAGTTCTCCAAGCAAGTCTATCCTGAGCTACATCTACTGCATCTGGCCATTGCACACCAATTCTAACAAGGTCCTGTTTGACATTGTCTGCCCACCGCATCCTAGGCCTCCCCTTCTTTCTTAGGCCTTTAGGCACACTGTTCATAACCCTATTCGCCAATCTATAATTATTCATACGGGCAACATGGCCAAACCAACGGAGTCTCTCTCTGCACAATATGCTGCTTAAAGGAGGTTGCAAACTCCTTTGCCTAACCTCATCATTAGTTACAAAGTTGAACCACCTAATGCCCAAGATACTGCGTAAGCATCTGGAATCAAAAGCATCTAGTTTCCTGTTATCTTGTTTACAAAGTGTCCAAGTTTCACTACCATAACTAACCCTAGAAAGAACCAAACTATTATATAGTCTAATTATAGTCTTTAGGTGTATACGCCTATTTCTCCACACTCTCCATAGATTCTTAAAAGTCCCGGCAGCAATCCCTATTCGTCTGTTAATCTCATGCCGCACATCACCATTATCTGTTACATAGCTCCCAAGATAATTAAATTGTGACACCTGCTCAAGACTGCAACCATTCAGATTAACTGAATCACAGCCTGCCTGACCAATTTTCATCACTTTAGTTTTCTCTCTGTTTATAACCAAACCTACTCTACTACCAGTCTCATCAACAGCTCGAATGAAAGAGTTCATCTCATCAACATCATTTGCCAAAAGGGCTAGATCATCAGCATAATCTAAATCAGAAATTTTCGTATCTCCAGCCCATTTAAGGCCAAAATCTTTCCCTTGAAGTGAAATTCGCATAACATAATCAATAACCAAACTAAAGAGAAAAGGAGACAAAATGCACCCTTGTCGAACACCAGAAGTAATGCTAAACCAATTGCTACAAGCCTTACCAATTCTCACACACGACTCAGTGTTATTATAGAGAGCTTTCATTATGTTAACTAACTTGTCTGGTATACCATATGATTTCACAATCAACCACAAATGATGACGATCAACAGAGTCGAAAGCCTTTTTGAAATCAACAAAGGTTTCTGAAAATCTAAACATTTCTCAAGAATCTGCCTAAGTGAAAATATCTGATCCACACATCCCCTACCACTTCTGAATCCACATTGCTCATCACGCAATTGACTGTCAACCAGATTCTTAATTCTATTAAGCACAATCATGGAAAGAACTTTACCTGGAACAGAGAGTAGTCTAATACCCCTATAGTTATCACAAGAACTGCGATCACCTTTTTTGAAAATAGGGATAACAATAGCTCTGGTAAAATCCTTAGGAACCATGCCTTTATCATAAAAGATATTCAGAATTTCAGTCATCCAAGTGGTAACCTAAACATTTCCAGCTCTAAGCATTTCTGTAGTAATTTCATCTACCCCTGGGGATTTATGAAGTTTAAGTTTAGAAACAGCCAAAATAACTTCAAATTGTGTTATAGGGCCAACATTAAAGCCACCAATGCATCTATCGTCATTGCAAACAATGGGAATAGAACTAACCGCATTGTTTAGAACATCACTGAAATGCTCAGCCCACCTAGCCATGACAGAATCCTCACCTTCTATAACCTTACCTAGTTTATCCTTCAATCCCTGTATACCTGTCCGTTTTCTACCACATAAAACATTAACTATCTGGTACAGCTCTCTGCTGTTGTGCTGTCTAACTGCTTCCTCGGCTTTGTCAGCCAAACCATCAAGCCAAAGATTCTTATCAGCAGCTAACTGATCTTTTACACGTTTATTAAGTTCTTTTTAATGCTTTCTATTAGGACTAGTAGGGTATTGATTAAGGACATTCCTCCAGTTCTTTCTTTCTGAAATAAGCTCAAGTGCCTTATCACTCAGATAATTCTGTCTCTTCTGCTCCTTTTTTCCTAAAAGAGTACTGTTAGTGTCCAAAAAAGCCTGTTTAAAATGATCCCATTCTTCCTCAACTTCAGTAGTAAGCATACCATGACTGTCATAATGACTAAGTAACCTATCATGATAAGCTTTGGCTATAACTGGGTCTTTCAGAGCTTCAGTATTAAAAATAAATTTTTTAACCCTAGCACAACACTTTTTAAGTTTAAGTTGCAAGACACTTTTAACTAGGTAATGGTCAGATCCAATTTCAGCTCCCCTATATGTCCTGGTATTTCTAACAGAACTAGCCCATTTGCTGTTAATTAATATATAATCAATCATATTCCTATGCAGCCCATCAGGTGAAACCCATGTGTACTTATGTATGTCGCGGTGTTTGTAATATGTGTTAGTTATTCTGAAACCATTGAGTTTACTTACCTGTAGGAGACGTTGCCTATTGCCATTGCAGCTACCAATACCAAAAGGGCCAATCACCCCTCCCCAAAAGTAGGGGTCAGTACCAACTTTGGCATTGAAGTCACCAAGAACAAGGGTAATATCTCCTTTCTTGACAGAATTCAAAATATCCTGAAGTTGTTCATAAAACCTATTCTTCTCATCCTCATCGGCATCCTCAGTGGGGGCATAACAGCAGATAACATTCAGGTCTTTAATGCTTGCCTGAAATTTTGCTGTAAGAAACCTTTCATTAATGCACTCATATCCTAGAAGAGCATCACTGGCGTGTCTGCTAAGAAGCAGACCCACGCCTTGGTGATGCTTATTGTCGTCCCTCCCTGAAAAGAGAAATTTAAGATTATTTTTAAGAATCTGACATTTATCAGTCCATCTGGTCTCTTGCAAGCCGAGAATATCTAATTTATAATGGTGGAATTCTTCTGTGAGGACATCAAGAGAAAAAGCTCTGTGCAGAGTCCTCACATTCCAACTACCTATGGAGAGAAAATGGTTAGTAGGATATTTAAAGAAACTATGTTTATTGAGAGAGGGAATGCCGACAATATCAAACAGCCCCCTAATCGCAGACATGGGGTAGAGACCCGTTCCCCCACCACTAAAGGCTGAAGCCATCTACACTGGAAGACTTCCTCCAATGTAGAATTTGACGATGCCAACAGAAGCAAAGAGTTCAGGTGCCTGCGATGACTTCTGCTCAGGATTATCCATCAGCTGATAAACATATCCTGTGAATCTATTCACTTGGGGCTGTCTACCCACAAACAAACAGAAAACACAGCGGAAGATTTTCCCTCCACAGAAGCCCACCAGTGCAGCAAAATCAGGATCCATAATCAAGCTCAGAGCCATATATCTGTCCAGTCCAGTGGGTTTATATGGTCAGCACCAGGACCCTGTGTGGTTGACCACTCCTCAGCAGGGTAGAAAAAAAAGAAAAGTAGCCATAGTTGTCCAGATCAGTAGGCCACACTAATCTGGCAGCCCTCCCCTTCCGTTCACTTCCACAAGAGAGTATCTCTTTTGAAAGGTACTAACGGTCTGCACCACGAGAAGGCGGGGTCGGACATTAGGTGCTAGGCCTGGCCGGTTCTATGCATCATCACAGGGGATTGGTGCATAGCTCTCCTTCCAGCGACTACCTAGCTACCATTTACAGACCTTGTCAGTTTATATGCCATAATAGAAGGTCTGTTTGGATGGCAGGCCCTCAGCAGAAAAACGATGCATACATCCATGCCTTAACCAGGGCTCGAACCCAGATCCCGTAGATCAGTAGTCAAGCGCGCTAACCACTCGGACACGGGACGGCTCTTTCCGATGTTAGAGAGCACAATTAAAGCTTTTGGGGTATTCGGAAAGTGCAAAGCGTAATAGTTCATCAATAAGTATCCTATCCAAAAATAATTTGCAATTTATCTCTTGAAAAAGTTGCATTCTCCCCCCCCCCCTAAAGGGCTTACCTATTGCTGCCAATAAAAACCTCATACCTTTACATTGTACCACAGAAATGCAAATTTTGTAGCATAACTTCATCTTTTGTAATATTGGTTTTAAAGTTTGGAATTGAACTTTTCCATCTTTAGAGGGCCATTATAGCTTTTGAAGAGATTCAGAAAGTATCATACCCATACATCTTGGAAATATTTTTTATCTCTAAAAACAAACAATTATATCTTAAACAGAAAAAGTTGCATTTCTTCCTCCCTCGGTCTAAGAGGTCAACTCATTGTTCCCAAAGAAAACTTCGTGACCTTCAAATTCCACTACCAAAAATTCTAACATAACTATATCGTTTGCAATATTCCTTTGAAATTTTGGAATTTTCAACTGTTTCTGCCGTTAGAGAGCGCATTTATAGCTTTAGGGAGAATCGAAAAGTGCAAATAATAATTCATCAATAACTATCCAACACCAGATTAAATTTTATTCTATCTGTATAAACAATGTTCTCTTAAAACAAATAAATTGCATTTACCCCCCCCCCCCCCCTGGGTCTAAGGGATCAACTCACTGTTGCCAATAAACGTTGTGCCATTCACATTCCATCATCAAAATTTCGAACTTCTAGCCTAACTACATCGTTCGAAATATTCGTTTTAATTTTGAGAATTTTAAAATTTTTCTACCTGTCGTGGCCTCTTTATAACTTTTGTAAGATTCAGAAAGTGGAAATCGTAATATTTCATCAATACATATCCAATACAAAAAGAAGTTTTGATTTTCTCTATAAAGAGACAAATTTTTTTTGAAAGCAAAATAATTGCATTTACCCACCCACCCTGGGTCTAAGTTGTTCCTTATGGAAACTTCGTGACGTTCACATTCCACCACCGAAATTTCAAATTTGTAGCATGAATACATCGTTTGAAAAAAAAAATTAAAGAAAGCTAGTATTTTAGTTTGTCACTATATAAACAGAGGCGAAATTACCAAACTTATTATGATTATTAAATCCGTATCTGTGTTATTTTTCTTCCTAATAATCACTTTCCGATTAAAAATATTAACGCGATAAAAGTGTAGATGAGACCTGGTAAAATTTTGAACTTCTTCCAAAGAAAACGTTTATGACAGCGCAAGAGACCTCAGCATCAGGATTTAAAAGAAACAAAGAAAAAATAACTGTGGCTGTGTGTACAAATGCTGCAGGTACGCACAAACTTCCTCTTTTTGTAATTGGGAAATCAGCAAAACCCGAGCATTGAAGTATTTAAATTTAGCTGCTTAATTTTTTAAATTTTTGCAATTTACTACAAAGCTCAAAAGTCTGCTTGGATAGACTCGTATTTGTTTAAAGAGTGGTTCTTTACAGAATTTGTTGCAAAAGTAAAAAACCATTTGACAAGTATTAAAATGCCTGTAAAGGCCCTACTCATTCTCGACAATGCCCCAACACACCCAAGCGAACTCTTTTCTAACGACATAAAAGCCATGATTTTGCCACCTAATGTAACATCTTTAGTGAAACCAATGGATCAAGGCGTGCTTGTAAGTTTAAAAAGGTGATACAGCAGAAAGTTTCTTTCAGAAATTCTACAGCGAACCGAAAATGACGGAATAGGACTTTTAAATGCTTTGAAAACAATAAATATCAAGGATGTGATCTACATGTTGGCAAGAGCTTTTGAAAAAATGCGTCGTACAACGTTTGTGAAGTCACGGAGAAACTTTGGCCCGAAGTTGAAAACTTTGTAGAAAGTACCAAATACGACAACACGAAATTATCGAATGAGCGTGCGCCTGCCGAAGACATGAAGGATAATGACAATATCACGCTGCTTAATGACTTTAAACTGCAGCCTGGATGCGATACAGTTGAAGAAGCTGACATTTCAAAATGGTTTAAAAGGTGATGAACAGTTGGAAAATGAAACACTGAATGATGACGAAATTCTCAATACAGTCTGCCAAGAAGGGAACGGAGGAGAAGAGGAACAAGGGAAAATTAGCCATATTGAAGGAAAAGAAGCTTTTGATGTTGCAGTAAGATATATTTTATCTTAGTGCAACATGTTTATTAAAAAATGGCAAGACTTTGCAGGTAAAAAAAGTGTTAAGTTCAAAGAAACAAAAGAAAATTAGACATTTTCAAGTGAGTGTGAGTAAATTATTAATATTGTACAATAAATTATTAATTAAAATACAGTACAGTTCGTATTTTTGTCATTTGCCGTTTTTATTTACTTTCTGACACATTTTTCGGATTAACCGGCCTTTCATTCTTCCGGTCTTGTAAGTGCTGGATAAGAGGGAGTCTACTGTATATGTGTTCTCATTTTGCAATGTCTTCACTGCTGGTACTGCAATGTTTTAGACATTGATGGAACGTATTTTGGAGTACGTTCTTTTTATTGTGATATTGCAACCTTTTTTCAATACTTGAATACTACTAATTTTCTAAAAATCGCGTATTTACTGCTTTTTAGGGAAATACCTCGAAAAAAGAATTTTTATACAATTCTTTCGGAAAAAGAAAATGTAGTCAATTGGCTGTTCAGAGTCCTCAGCAAAGAGATGCGCTGCTTCGGATTCTTGACGCAGCATATCACTATTTTGCACCAAACAATATGGCGGCTAGGCGATCAAAACTGCAGGTTATTATGACTTGCATTCTTTGTCTAGCTTTCATTTGGGGAAGAACTTGTTCTCTCCAACAGAAGAATTCTTGCTAAGCTACTAATAAATCAGCACTTTGACGTCATTCAAATTTAAGAGGAAAAATTCTCTTGAGCCAGGTGGGATACGAACCCACGACCTCCTGATAACTTGTCAGGTGCTCTGGACCACTGAGCTACCGGATGTTGATCAAGATCTCCTCTAAGTAACGCTATGAACATTCCTATTATGTCACATATAACTATAACTTATAACTAACACATATAACGAACATTCCTATTACGTCACATATAGGCGCTATTCAGGCAATTTTAGCCACAAGCGGCTTTCTATTTCCCATAGAGATGGAAAGCAAGTCTTACAAGTATGCTAATGATAAATAATGAAATAAACTCGACTATTCAGTATCTACTAATAAATCAGCACTTTGACGTCCTAAGCTGGGCAACATATTCAGTGGTTCCCATCTCTCAACTCGAGAATAGAGTGGGTGTCTGCATCTACGTGGATGACATCTGCATCTGATTCCCACGCCAGGACTCCTCCTATGCTCAGCTTAAGGTGAAACGAGCTGTGGCCATGGTCGTCAAGTTCTTTGACAACCTCACCCTCAGCTTTTCACTGATTAGACTGTGGAGATGGTTCTCTTCAAGAGACACCTTCAGCCACCTTCCCTGGCATCATGCTTGGACCAGACCACATCAAAATCGTCAAACAGCATAGTTCTTTGGTGTCGTCCTGTAAACAGGCTACTTGGGAACCTCACATCCAGCATCTTAAGACAGTCGCCACTGCACAGAGAAATATACAGTCTTTCCTTGCTGGTACCCGCTGGCGAAGTTCCTGCAAGATCCTCTCCCATGTCAACTACAGGGTCACTTTCGGAGCAATGCTTCTGCTTCACTGCTCAGCAAGTTGGCCACTGTCCACACTGTATCTCTATGCCTCTATCTTGGACTCTACCCAAACATACTTAATGCGTCTGTCATCGCAAAGGCTGACAACATGCCTTTCCACCTGCACTGGAAGAGAGATATATTAGCTATGTTATCTCTCTTATATTACTCCCTCCACTTTAACTATGAGCTCCTCAGGAAGTTGCAAGACAAGCCAGACTGTGCCATTGCCGTGTCTGCCACTGACTTTTATGACAGAGTTCTCCCTGCTAGCTCCACTGCTAGAAATACTTTCTTCCCAGACCTCCCATCCTGGAGGAACAGTGATCTTATGATCAATGTCACTGTCCCTTCCCTAGGTTGAAAGAGCGACTCAGATCTAGTGGCCATCAGTCTTCTCTCCACCTCCTATGTCACTGCATGAATGAAAGATGTACTGAGGTCTACACTGACGAATCTGTTGATCGGGAGAGACTACGTGCTGCATCTATGTTTGCCATTTCTGATACTGAGATCATCAGAGGTTTTCATCTCCCACACCTCACTTCCTCCACCAGTGCTGAGCTTCACGCTATCCTTGAGACTAACTTTCATCCACAGCTTCGGGAGTGGCAAATTTGTCATCCTCTGTGACTCGAAGTCAGCCCTGAAAGCCCTCCAGAAGAGAGAGAGCAAGAGTTGCAACCCCTTCCTTATTCAGAAGATCACGGAGAATATACTCCGAGATCACTTCTGCCGGTATCACGATCCACTTCCAGTGGATCTCCTCCCATGTAAGGACACCTGGCAATGAGCTTGCTGATCGCACTGTTAAAGAGGCACTTGAGAAACAGAGATATGTCTCAAATTTCCCTCACTCTCTCAGCGACTGCAGCAGTCAGTATCGTCTTGCTCAAT
The DNA here is from genome assembly GCA_038380435.1 of Ryuthela nishihirai. Taxonomy (NCBI): domain Eukaryota; kingdom Metazoa; phylum Arthropoda; class Arachnida; order Araneae; family Heptathelidae; genus Ryuthela; species Ryuthela nishihirai. The sequence goes on along the minus strand of JAWZYU010000001.1, from coordinate 13,072,574 downwards.
GGGAGAGGGACTCCAGTTGTTCCTCTTTCAGGTACCTGGTAGACTCTTCTCTCATTGCTCCTACCTTGGAGACCCTCCTGCATCCCCTCCGCCTTGGTGTCATCTACAGTAACTCTACGCTTCACGCTCTTGGTAGAGCATACAGTCCTAACTGTGCAACATGCAGCAGACCTGAGACTTTATCTCACAGACTGCTTCCACTACAATGGTGAAACAGAAGTTTTGTTCCGGGAGCTTCAAGCTATCGGAATTACCGACTATTCCATCATCTCCCTTCTTGGTAACCACCAGAATATGTAGCTGCAGTGGACTCGCATGCGACTGGTCACCGATTTCTTTTGGAACATTGGTCTCTTCTGCAAGGTCTAATGTCATTTTTCCTTCAATGAGATTAGTATAAATAATAGTTTCAAGAGATAGCTGAGGTAATATCTTTTGCCCCTATTGTCTCGCCCTCCTGTTGTGACTGGTGTAGAGAGACCCTCATTTGTGGCTAATCTCACCTATGAACTTACAGCACCTTGAAGAACTTGTTAACATTTGCCAGAAACATGAAAACAGCTGTTATAACAAATGTCTGTTGATTCCAAAATTGAAATACACTGCAAGACATTGAAATTGCCCCAGCCAGAAGGAGTGAGGGGATAAGGGTAAAATTTAGCACACACATAGCAATGCATATTGGCATACCATGATTTAATTTGCAGCCACTTACAGCAGTTAGAAGATGAGATAATGCAGCACAATATGACTGCCCCAATAGGTGGTTGCACCGACGTTAACAGCAATAGAAGCAGCAATATGGCATGGCATGAAGTCATACAGTCGACTGATATGTCCTGAGGAATTTCACACCAAGCAGCGTTAACTTGCTCCCATGATTCATCGAGATTTCATGCAGATCGGTGAGAGGACTGCACGTCATCCAGTGTGGTCTCACAGAGTTTCTATTGGGGATAAATCTGTAAATTGTGCTGTCCATGGCAATAATTGAACATGTTGTACACAATGTCTGGAGACCCTAGCAGTGGCTACATAGGTGTTGTGATGCTGAAAAATGGGCTGCTGCATGCCTCCCAGGAACAGTAACAAAACGGACTGCAGAACCATGCTAACGTATCATGCAGCTGTCAGTGTTCCCTTGATGTAGACAAGAGGTGACCTGATGTCATATCCAATAGCACCTCATACCATTATGCCTGGCTGATCGGCAGTATGCCAGTTGCGAACAAAAGCTGGATCCGTCCTCTCGCCAGGTTGTTGCCATACACGGACCTGTCAATCATCAGCACCCAGACAGAAACGAAATTCATCACTAAACACAACAGTGATCCATTCATGACCCCAGTTCGCATGACTTCGGCAGCAAGTCAGACGAGTGCTGTGATGGTTTGCAGTCAATGGCTGTCGACGTAACGGTTGTCTAGAGTGAAGGTGTGCCTCATGCAACTTTCAGATTACCATTCAGGTCGTTATGGGGACGTCCATGGCTGCTGACACAGCCCGTCGAATATCGCCTGCAGTGCTCTGCGTTGATGAACGAGCATGTCGAACAATGCATCAATCTAGCCATGCTGACGTCTGTCAGACAGCACCACTCCCTCTGTGACACATCCTAGAACCTTCATTTCGCCACTGTTGCCAACAGCATACATCTCGATGAACATGGGCAGTTACACAACGTGTAATCCATCCAGCTTCACATAGGCCTAAAATTCTTCCTCTCTCAAAAGCATCCAAATGGCGATAAACCTGCTGACGGTGTGTACCAGGCATTTTCGGCCTTCGCTGAACAATTTCCAAGCAAAACAATCTAATCTCAACCGTTTGTACCACTTCCACCTGCACAAACACAATACCATCCCTGTTCCTTCTTGCACCTTTTATCTCTTGAGCTACACACGTCATTGGCTCCAATTTATCATCATTTGCATATCTCAACTGCACACACCCACCCTTATATTTGAATGCTTGTATGACGTTCTTCTAGACGAGGCACTTTCAATGTTGAGCAGTGTATAACCCAATTAAGAGTAAAAAAAAAGATGTATATTTTATATTTATCCAAATCAACGCAGCATTGAATATCCTAAGGGCAATTTTATAATTCTTAAACAAGTTCAAACAGAATGCAAATTTTCTGCACTAGCAAGCTTTTTGCCACTAAAATGGTGATCTCTAGCCTGTCTCTAGAAAGGGAGGCTGGGTCACAGTTTTGTTGCAATGCACTATCTAGTTTCGCTCATGGATATGGATGGAGAACTGGGTGAAGTTCCAGCAGGCAAAAAGTGTGCTGGCAAAAGCAGTCAGTCGTTGCCATCACAGGTACATACAATCTGTCGACTCTGCTGTATTGAAACACATTATGGAGATGTATTTTAAAGCCTCAGTAATTAATTATTTCGTTTTCTTCAAACTTCTTTTTTGTTTGAAACAATAACTGTTGATAACTGAAATGAATGTAGTAATATTTACCTTTTTTATAGCATAATAAATATATTTTGTATTATAGCATAATGAAAATTTATTTTGTACTTTTTGTAACTTTAGCGATAGCTGTTCAGACCTCTGTGGCAAGCAGCTGCTTGTGGGGTGGGGAGTATTAATTAATTAAATTAATTTCCAGTTAAATTTCTGGTTGACGAGGTACGAATTGGAATTTTTTTTACTCCCTCTGTTGAAACATTTTTTTATTAATAATGCAAATTTGCAACTACAATACGGGGGTTTCTCCACTGAATCATTCTAAAAATAAGATATATATAAATATAATAATAATCATATAGAAACGCAGTGATAAGAATGTTCAGTTATACTAGTGGCACAATATAGTGAGTAGCATATAAAACTTTTATTTGGGTATTTCAGTTGGAAAAATGAATTCAATCATTCAAGTCTAGGACAAGTAAAAATTAGACAAATACAATTTAGAGACAACACGTGTAGAAATAGGATAAACTAACACTTGCAGATTTATGAAATTATAAGCCTTCATGTATAATATATTGAAAGTTAATTGCAGATGTTACTAAAAACTGCATTCAGAACATAAATATCTTAAAAAAAAACTACTTCTACAATTCTAAATTACAATTTAATATCAATATGACTTCCATATATATGCATATACATATATTCCATATACATGCTATCAGATATTTGTGTTCTGCATTTCCGCATCCCCTACAAAGTCAGGACTTGTTTTGGAACGATGAAGTGATTTTACGTTAAATTCTTATTTTTGCCATGTCTCAATTCATTACTCTCTGTATTTCCGTTTCAAAAACCTCACCACACGAATCAGGGGTAAAAAATTCCTTCTTCGTTACAAATTTCAATCACCTGCCAATTTATTAACTTATTTTCTCTTTTTAATACTAAGCCATTTCAAAGACACCGTGATTGCAACAGCACAAAAAATAACAGAAAAAAAATTCACCTTCCTATTTTTCACTTCAATAGTTTATTACTAAACCAGCTCAAAGAAATCGCGATTGCATCAGCAAAAGAATAACCAATAAAATTATTTTTTTTTTACTTCTCGTATATCGGTTACGCGACTTGGCCTCGAGTTTAAAACTTTTTATTCCTAATACTTATTGTCCCTGTATCCCCAATTCAACATATGATTCACTTTTGTTAAATATTACTCTTTCCTAGGAAGTAACGCTACTCAGTAACAATCGATAGCAAAATATTATTTCTTCCTCGGAAGAAAAATCAGCTAATAAAATTATTTGGAAGTAAGATATCATTTTAAAAAAAAATCTGTAATTGTAAACATTCTTACAGTTTTACGTCTTTTCCGCCATTTATTGGCGAACGTGTGGTCATAAGACCAATGACTCATCACGCTGATGAATTTTATTTCGTGTTGCAACCCGCCGTTAGTGCAAGCTTGTTCGTTACGCTTGTTTGTAAGGTCAGGTATTTAGTTGCCTTTCATAAGATAAAAAATAATTCTGTAAAGAGTTTTTGTACACGGTTGAGTTTTATAGAAGGTAAGCAATGCTAAAAAATAAAATAAAAAGAAATCCCCCCTCAAGCAGCTGCTTGCCACAGAGGTCTGACAGGAGCCTGTCAGTTTATATGCCATAGTAGAAGGTCTGTGAGGATGGCAGGACCTCAACAGAAAAACGACACAGATCCATGCCTTACCCGCGGCTCAATGTACTTGTTTAAATAAATCTAACGGGCAAAAAGCCTTGTCCATTCCTTTGAATTAATAATTATATTAATTTCTATTTTAAATTTGTATGTGATCATGTGATGACGAAGTAAATTACTATTCAGAAATTTTGCTTTTAATCATTTAAACGCTTTTCTGATCACGTGATCTGATCAGAAAAGCGCTTAAACGATTAAAAGATCACGTTTCTGATAAAATGAAATCTGTTTTAAATGATCACGTTTCTGATACGTGTAACAATATTATTGAATAGAGTAAAGAAACAGATAAATACGTAATCGATGTGATTTTAAATGACCATTTGCAGTTCCCCAAACTAATTTTAATATATTCAAAATGGTCGCCATCAAAAATAAACAGATAAATATTAATATGCGAAAATGATTCTCATTGTTACCTGTATCTGGCATTACAAACCTTCAGCAGACGCAACAAATTAAAATCTTAATTATTCAAAATTCTGAACAATGTAACTGAAAAACAATTAACGGGTTTAAAGGAAATCTTTCCTTAGAAGCGTTAAGACGATGTTTTGGATGCGAGTGTAAGTGTTATTTGATTCGAGATATTTATATTTGAAGTAGTTTCTAGATAGTGTGTGCTGAATATTATTTGTATTGAGTTGAATGGGCAGGATGCCTATCGCTGATCGTACGCGCAGAGCGTTTAATGTACGCCAACGCGCGTCAAGTTTTACAAGGAGGGGCAGGGAATGCCTCGGTCGAAGGTGGAAACAGATGAAGAACCTTTGTTGCTCCTGTTGTTTAGGGAATATGGAGGGGAGCAATGAGCGTAGCCAGCCACCAGAAACATCAATATTCTATGTCCCCTCCACTCGCAATGACCATAGTGCCAATAGGTTCGAAATGGTAAACATTCCACCAAAAAGATATATATCAGAACCATTTTCAGTGGATGATGAGCCAATTAAATCAGGACTGTCAAATGTGACGTGTGATTCAAGATCTTCCACTTCTACTGCCACCAGTGAATGTGAAGTCACCAATAACTGGCTGTTATCGATAACACGATCAGAGGACGATGAAGAGGATGTCTTCCTCATAACGTGGCATGTGCTTAGATTCACATTTTCTGTTTTACATCTTTTGCTGGTCCTCTTTGCTATGTGGAAGGCATTCTCGGTTGACCAAAAATGAGAGAACGTTAATTGAAAAATAGAAAAACGTTCAACTGAAGAGAGAAAGAAAAAGGTAAACGAAGTTGAAAAAAAAGAAAAAAAAAAGAAAAGAAAAAAAAATGTCTCCCCCAAAAGCCACCCTCAGACGTCCTAGATCGTGGGAGACGGGCAACATCCATTATCTGTTGATTTCCTCAAAAGTTCCTTTTATCTTTAGGGAAAACCTCAGGTAATGGATGGCTAACATGAGGCTCTGGTACAACACACACACATTCACTCACTCACTACATGCATTCACTCACTCGCCACATGCATTCACTCGCTCACTACATGCATTCACTCGCTCACTACATGCATTCACTTACTCGCTCATTACATGCATTCACTCACTCGCTCATTACATGCATTCACTCACTCGCTCATTACATGCATTCACTCACTCACTAGATGCATTCACTCACTCACTACATGCATTCACTCGATCACTACATGCATTCACTCACTTGCTCACTACATGCATTCACTCACTTGCTCACTACATGCATTCACTCGCTCGCTCACTATGTGCATTCACTCGCTCGCTCACTACATGCATTCACTATACGTATTGACTCATTCCCTATACATATTCACTCATTCACTATACGTATTCAGTCATTCTCTATTTTCCAATGATGCATTCAATTGTTCACACATGCATCCACTTATTCACTACATATATTCTCCATGAGGAACTGGTCTTATGGCGACGGAACATTTGTATATTGTTTTTTTTTTTAAAAGCCCGACACTTTAGTTAAACAAAAGTAGCAATCATGCAAGTGACTCGTTGGCTCACGCCAAACCATTGGAACTGCAAAGGGCATGGATTTTATCTTGCCTTTCAACCATTCACTCAGGCCAACAAAGCACGAAATGCAGCACACATATGGAGCCCATGTTTTGTCCTGATCTCCAACATGACATCCAAAATACAAGTTATAGGCTTTCTTTGCAATCTTTGTCAACGAACGATCATGGGGTTTTAAAATATAATTTCCACACACATAGCAAAACTTATCTGGCACATTAACACATCCACGACGCTGCCTTTGTGCCATTTAAACGCCAAAGTTCTATCTGCAACGTACAGCACGTGTTCCTCCTACAATGAAAACAACAAGAATGGCGGTCTGAGGTTAGGTTACTGTTACATGTTTTCCCCCCACTTGTTAATCAGTGTTGCCAGTTACAAAAAGTATAATATCTGATATCTTCCCAGTTGCTTGGAGGTGTTGGTATAGAAAGATCTTAATAGGAGTCAAAATGACCATTAACATAAAAACGTGACGTGCTAGCCATTTTTTAAGGCCAGATCTGAAATCAGCAACTGAAAAAAAGTTAAAGGCAGCTTCAATTGTTCAGGTTATAAAAACCTTGTAAACCAGTGAAATCAACTCTTCTTGCGATTGAAAGTTGTGGGAGAATACCCTTAAAGCATCTGCTTACCACAGAGGTCTGAATGGAACCTGTCAGTATAATAAGCCGTAGAGAAGATCTGTGAGGAAGGAAAGACCTCAGCAGAAAGATCATGCCTTACCGGGGGTTGAATCCAGGTTGCATTGTCATTAATCAGCAGAATTAGTTCATTTAGTTTGACTCTAAAATTATAAGAGCTAATCACTTTGGAATGCAGATTCATTCAATGATTATTTTATTTTTATTTAAAATTATTTAATATTTCGTTACATATTTATTTCTTTATTTTAATTACTAGCTGAACGTACCCGGCGTCGCCCGAGTGTCACTTTTAAGAAAGAAAGATTAAGAAATATGTAGATTTATAAATAACAAAATATCAAAACAATACAAAAGCTTGCATATACAAACAGAAAAAAATATAAGCGCAAATCAGAAAAAGAATAAAATATAAACAAAATAAATAAAATTTACATATTAGCAGACCTTTGAGCAATTTGCTCATTTAGGATGCCAAATTGATTTATTACAATGAGAAATGTCTTTAGTGACAAAAAATATGTGTCATTATGTTAAAAAACATAACAAAACATGTCATATGTTAATAACAAAATATTATTGTATAACTTTAAAGTAATCATTAATATTTGAAGTAGTAATAATAAAATATTTGACTTTCAATTTAAAAACACTGTATGAACGTTCATTTCCAATTTCATTAGGTAAGGAATTAAATATTCTAGGAGCAAAAAATAAAAAGTGTTTATGAGCTATTTCTTTCTTTACTTTAAGGATTATAAATAAAAGGCCAGATTGATGAGTAGCATACTCTTTACATTTAACTGGTGGAATTGTTGGATTTTTAAAAATAAAAACAGCTGTAGTATATGTATAAAATAAAAATAAACACCCCCTCAAGCAGCTGCTTGCCACAGAGGTCTGACAGGAGCCTGTCAGTTTATATGCCAAAGTAGAAGATCTGAGAGGATGGCAGGACCTCAGCAGAAAAACAACACATACAACCATGCCTTATCCGGTGATAGTGATCTCAAACTAAGAATTTTATAATCATAAATAACTTTAGTCATATAGACTTTATTATGAAATGTCATAAGTTTTAAGATTTTATATTGTACTTGACTAACACATTCAATAATACTCATATAAATAGCCCCCAGCTAGTCAAAGCATATTTTAAAAGAGATTGTATCCAAGCAAAATAAACAGTAATTAGAAATCTTCCAGAAATAATTTTTCTTAAATGATACAATCTGACTAAGTAAAATCATATTTTATTTACTATCATATTAACATGTGATTTCCAATTCAAATTACTGTCTATTAAAACTTTCAAATATTTTGTAGTTTTGTTTGATTTCAGGGCATTAAGAAAATTTGTTGACACAATGCATACAGTACTGTGCAAATTAGTTGGGACAATATAATAATAGGAAAATGAATTAGATAGACAATAAAATAATAGGAAAATGCAGTAACAAAGAAACAACTAAAATATTTATTTCTTTAATGGTGTAGTTAATAGTGAAAGTGACCCCCCCTTAGCTTTAATTACTTCTTCCACCCTCTCAACCATTGATGCCACTAGCTTTCCACACATCTCCTTCACTTCAGGGTCGTGGTACCACACTTTCATGACACTTTCTATCATTTTGGTTTTCGTCGTGCAATCCATCTTAGATATGCACGCTTTAATAATGGCCCACAAATTTTCAATGGGGTTTAGATCTGGTGAATTTCCTGGCCACTCCAATGCCTTCAAATGTTGTTGGGTAAAGAAGCTCTTAGTAAGCTTAGAATTGTGGCATGGAGCCAGATCCTGTTGAAATACCCCGTCGCCGTTAGGAAACAGCTTCTGCAGTGTTGGGACCATTTTCGCCTCCAGAACATCTATGTACTTTTTGCTGTCCATCATTCCTTCAATGGGGTGAAGCGTCTGTGGCCCGGAGGCTGTGAAACATCCCCAAAACATGGTCTTGGGTGGGTGTTTGGGGGATTGCTGGATGTGGTCGGATCGAAGAGGTTCTCCAGGCGAGCGGCGGACGAAATTTGACCTGTAGCCATGCATCTTAAAGTGGGTTTCGTCGGAAAATATAACTTTTTCCCAATTCTCCACAGTCCAGTGTCGATGTTTCTTTGCCCAGGATAGCCTTTTTTGCTTCAGAGCTGGTGTCAAAAGCTGCTTTTTGTAGGGGCATCGAGCCTGGCAGCTACACTCCAGAAGGCAACAACGTATGGTGGAAGCATCTATCTATAAACCCCATGAGACGCAATCTCCCTTTTGATGTCTCCACTGGTCTTCTTCGGGTCTATGATACTAATTAACAAATATATGCCTAATTAAAATCAATCCAAAGTGAATGCACAGTATACCCTGTTAAGAAACATTAACCAATAGATTCTGAAAAAAAAATCATCACCGCCACGGCGGGAATCGAACCCGCATCTCTCCAGATTCATGCCAGAGCGCGCTAACCATTGCACCACGCGTCGGACAACGAATATTTTCAGAATATGACCTTATAAATTTTCTTCTTGAGACGTGACTGAGACAGCGCCATCTATACTCAAGGAGATGCAACGTTTTCAGTCGTTGCATTTGATTATCAGATGTTAATGAGAAGGTCGCTAACGCTACCGTGTTAAATATATAATTAAAATCAATCCAAAGTGAATGCACAGTATTCCCTGTTAAGAAACGTTAATTAATAGATTCTGAAAAAAAATTCATCGCCGCCGCCACGGCGGGAATCGAACCCGCATCTCTCCAGATTCATGCCAGAGCGCGCTAACTATTGCACCACGCGTCGGACAACGAATATTTTCAGAATATGACCTTATAAATTTTCTTCTTGAGACGTAACTGAGATAGCGCCATCTATACTCAAGGAGATGCAACGTTTTCAGTCCTAACGCGGTAGCGTTAGCGACCTACTCATTAACATCTGATAATCAAATGCAACGACTGAAAACGTTGCATCTCCTTGAGTATAGATGGCGCTGTCTCAGTCACGTCTCAAGAAGAAAATTTATAAGGTCATATTCTGAAAATATTCGTTGTCCGACGCGTGGTGCAATGGTTAGCGCGCTCTGGCATGAATCTGGAGAGATGCGGGTTCGATTCCCGCCGTGGCGGCGATGATTTTTTTTTCAGAATCTATTAATAAATATATGCCTATTTTTCCATAATTTCTACAGATTCTTAAAAGCCCCAGTTGGGTTGTTTTACCTCTGAGCGGCACTTTTTTGCACACCATGGGCTAAATGGCCAGGTCACATGGACCCTGAAGGCTCAGAGAAGGTTGGGGGAGGGGACCCACTGGAACAGCTGTTGGGAGACAGATGGTAGTCTCCCGTCAAGGCCATCCAGTGTGTTCTTTAACGTGCACAGGGTATGGCTCTCCCACACACGGGGCCACGGCTTAACGTCCCATCCGACGGACGGCGGCCTTTCCAAGCCCATCGGTGTCCCCTATTGACCGTGGGCAGGGCGGGGAATTTTTGCGGAGATAAATCTCAACGCTGACCCAGCGGGGACTCGAACCTGGCGCGCTACCGACTGAGCCACCCCCGCCCAAAAGCCCCAGTAGCAATCCCAATTCTTCCATTCATCTCATGCCACACATCATCAGTATCTGTTACATAGTTCCCAAGATAATTAAACCGAGACACTTGCTCAAGAGTGCAGTCATTCAAAGTAAATGAAGCACCATCTGCTTGACCAATTTTCATCACTTTAGTTTTTTCTCTGTTTATCACCATACCTATTCTATTACCAGGTTCATCAATGGTCCTAATGAAAGAATTAATCTCATCAACATTATTAGCCAACAGGGCCAAATCATCTGTACAATCAAAATCAGAAATTTTGAAATCTCTAGACCACTTAAAGCCAAAATCCTTCCCTTGCAAAGAATTTCGCATTACATAATCAATAACCAAACAAAAGAGAAAAGAAGACAAAATGCACTCTTGTCTAACTCCATTAGCAATGCTAAACCAATTACCGCAAGACGTACCAACTGTCACACACGACTCAGTGTTATTATAGAGAGCTTCAATTACACTAACTATTTTACAAGGTATTCCATATGATCTGATGATCAACCACAAATTATGTCTACCAACAGAGTGTGATGATCCATCCATTCACTTTTACTTTTCCTTAACCAGTTTTACTTTATTTACGTTACATATCATTATCGGGATTATTTTCAGTTAGACTTATCACATTTCTCTCTTCTGAGCTGCTAAAGGAGTTGCACTTGCAAAACTGACTTTTGACAGCCACTAATACACATGTAAGGACACTCCCCTTCTTGCATCATAGCAAGTGCATGATCGTGTTTATGCAAATGTTTTTCTCAGCGTGCAACACATGTCGCATGTAATACTAAGTGATGTTAAGTCACGGAGTCAGAGTAATGATAATGGAGATAGGCTAAGAGATAGTAATAAAAAATGTTAGTAAGAGGAAGTCAGTTTTTTTGGAGTTGAATTTAGAAATGGAGCTTTTAGATCATAGATTCCCAACGGGGGCGATACCGCCCCCCAGTGGGCGCTGGAGCCTTCCATGGGGGCGGTAGCGAATCCAGAGGCAAATGGGGGGCGTTGAGGCAGTCAAGAGGGGCGGTCAAATAAATAAATATATTTAATGGAATTTTCTGTGACAACCTTTTTATCTCTTCTATTCTGTGGTGTCTTCCTGGTGATTCTGGTCATCCACTACCTCATCCGTCATGTACAGCTTTTCAACTGCAACTTGGACAATAAGTTCCCTGCTACCCCGCCTACTAGCGTACTGGTACGTCTGAAGTCGACTGAGATGCTCTCAAAAGTTCTCTTCAAGTTAATATTTTTTTTATAATTACTTTTTTAATATAATAAAATACTTTCAAAATACCTGTTTTCATGAATAAATATTTTATCTAGCTATGTAAATTATCTTACTGTTATCGAGTTAATAAGCATTTTTAAATTAGCATTAGGTATACCTATACCTAATTTGTTTTAGTTTAGAATAGATTGACGGTGACAAGTCCTTGCAAGTTGGTAGCCAAACACGCGGTTCATACAATTCAACATGTTTCGACAAGAATATGGGAGCTTGAAATGACTTGTTTACGGAGCAAACATACAAGTTAATGCGTGCACAAAATCAAATCTATAAAAGCGATAGCTCTAGGAATGTTTTATTATTGTTATGTGCTTCGCCGTGATAAATAGTCGTGAGTGATAAGTGTAAGAAGTCATTATAAACATTATTTTTATAACCATCTATAAATCTGTTGAGAAGTTAATTTGTATTTGAAAATGTCTGAATCTACATAAAAAAAAAAATGCCGGCAGTACAGTATTGAGTATTTGAAATATGGATTTACGTACTCTCCTACAAACCAATCATTACCTATGTGTTTAATTTGCCGAAATGTTTTTTCAAATGAAGCTATGAAACCTTCTAGGCTACAAGAGCATTTAAATAAAATGCATGCTGATAAGAAGAACAAAGATTTATCCTATTTTCAAGAACTGGAAAAGCAATATTTAAAACAGCCAACTATGTCAAACCTTTTTGCGTCGTCTTCTAAACAAGATGATGATGGACTACGAGCCTCATATAACGTTTCATTGTTAATCGCAAAAGCAGGAAAACCACACACAATTGGCGAGGAATTAATTTTGCCGCAGTCAAAGAGATATTAAAAACTGTTCTTCATCATAAGACACCGTCAGATATCAAAAAAATTCCTCTCAGTAATAATTCAGTGCAAAGAAAAATAGATGAAATGGCAAAAGACGTTGAAATATCATTATATGATTACTTAAAGACTTGCAAATTTTCCATTCAACTCGATGAATCAACTACCAAATAACGAAGCTCTACTTTTATCATACGTACGATTTATAAAAGAAGAAAAAATTCATGAAGAGTTATTATTTGCTAAAAATTTGGAATCGGATACAAAGGGAGATTCTATATTTAATACCATGCAAAAGTTTTTTCAAGAGAAAGAAATTCCTATTCGCAATATTTTGTCTGCTGCTACTGATGGTGCTCCAGCAATGACAGGGCGTCATAAGGGTTTCACAGCGCATTTGAAACAAGCAGTACCAAATGTACTCGCTGTACATTGTATTATTCATCGTCAGCATCTGGTTGCAAAAAATTTGAATGAACGTCTGCATACGTCGTTCCACTACGTTATTAAAGCAATCAATAAGATTAGAAGCAATTCATTGAATGACCGATTATTTGGTAAGCTTTGTAATGAAAATGATGAAGATTACAATCACTTGCTGCTGCACACAGAAGTACGTTGGCCCTTTAAAGGTGTTTGTCTGAATCGTTTTTTCAATCTATTTGGTAAGCTTTGTAATGAAAATGATGAAGATTACAATCACTTGCTGCTGCACACAGAAGTACGTTGGCCCTTTAAAGGTGTTTGTCTGAATCGTTTTTTCAATCTATTTGACTCAGTACTGGACTTTCTTGAAGACAGACGAAAAATTGCGCGAAAACCTGATTACGTCAAAAAATGACATCGCTTATTTGACAGACCTGTTAAAAATATTTAATCAAGTTAATTTACAATTGCAAGGTGATGAGTTGAATTTAATTAAAACAAAAAACGTCATAGCTGCTTTTGCAGGAAAACTTCTTCTATTGAAACGAAACCTAGGTAGAGGTGAATACAATCACTTTCCCACATTATCAGCAGTCTCTGCAAAACCGGAAGATTTACTTACTTACTGCCAACACTTGGAAGTTCTTCATGTTGATTTTACGGAGCGTTTCCAAGATATTTTAAACATGAATATACCGAGTTGGGTTTTAGATCCTTTCGCAAACACAGATACTGAAGAATCATCAAATTTGGAAGAGGAACTCTTAGAACTCACGACTAACGAAACACTCAAAGTAAAATTCAAACATGGATACCAAGAGTTCTGGCTTCAAAAATCAATACCAGTTCTCTACCCTGGATTGTGGGCAATAGTACAGAAGTTTTCAATCGCATTTCCTTCGTCCTATATGGCTGAGCGTGGATTCAGTGCAGTAGCTAATTTACTGTCAAAGAAGAGGAACAGACTACACATCACTGAACGTGGCGATCTGCGATTGATGTTAACGAAATTGGAACCCGACATTAACAAATTGTTAACACTCCACCATCTCATTAATTTTTTTTATTTATTATTAATTTTGTGTTTATCTCATTATTTTTATTTCTTATTGATTCTGTGTTTATTTTTAAAATTTTAATAAAGAATTTTATTGTACATTTGGTTGTCGTTTTATTAATTTCTGCTTTATGATTTTTAATAGATAAATAAACAGATAAATTAGGTACAGATAATATGCAACAATATTTTAATATTTCATATAAAATTAACTATTATGGACTAGGGGGGCGTTGAAATTTTTGTTCTCTTCTAAAGGGGCGATGGTCCAAAAAAGGTTGGGAATCACTGTTTTAGATGCTCAGACTATTTTGCATTCATCAGTTTATATGGTGAATCTTGAATTTTTTGGAAATAAATGTTGTTATATGAATATTTTGACATTGATTCTTTTTCTCTTGGGCAATGATAATTGATTTTGATTAAGATTTAACTTTAAAAATTTGACAATCTTTTGAATTCTTTGCGACTAGTAATGCCAATATACCTAACGAACTCTCATTTAACTTTATTAGGCAAGTTAATATTGCTTGACACCTGATATGCTATCCGGAGGTTTAATTTAATTTGGATCAGCCAAAAGGTCCAAAGAGAAAAAGTGTAAGAATCCTTTGGAGTGTTACAGAGCCAATAGAGAAAGTGGTGCCCAAACAGGGATTGTATATATATATTGATTATATATATATGTGTGTATACGTATAAATTGTATGCTATTTAACATGATTGTCAAAGTTAACAGATTTTTCAGCTCATTAGTTATATATACTAATCATGTTTAATGGCAGCTTAAGTCAAAAACTTTTTGTTGAGCAAAGCTTAACTTTTGTATTAGTTAAAGGTACTGAAGTTTCAGCATAGTTATTGTTGATAGTTAAAATCTTTATTGTATGTATGCAAAAGTTATAAGTGTCTGGAAACACATACCTAGACACACACGATAGATAAACTTTTTGATAAGCTAGTTTATTGCAAGCTTAGTATAGCTTTAATATTGCATTATTGTATAGCAGTACCTTTGAGCACTGTTCAAAATAATAAAGTTTCAAAATTTTGGCAGATCATTAAACATGTCGGCTAGTAACATGGCCGATTCCGCCATAATGACTCCCAATTTAGAAAAAGTAAAAGATAGGTTGCAGGATGTGATGAAAGAAGCAGAAGTGTTAATGAATCTGCTCAAGGATCCTCGGGAAAAAAAGGGGAATGACATCAACCCCTAAATTTGCTAATAATGCTACGTCAGCTCACAAACATATAAACTTTGAACACAAAGTTCCATTTTTTGTTACATCAGAAGCAAGTGATAGAACAGAGTATTATCAACTGTCTCAATGATGAGTTGTCAATCCATTTATTAACTATAGTCCTTATGTTAATTGGCCTTTACCTGAGATCAGGTTTGATGGTTCAAAACGTCTGTCATTGTGAACATTTGTCAGGTTCGTGGAAGAACATTTTCCTTAACATGAAGTGCCCAGCAACAAAAAGATGTTTTAGCAGTATCTTGTTTAATTGGATGTGCTAAGCAATGGTGGAATAACATAGGATAGAATAATGGGAAAAAAATTGGGAAGACTTTAAAAACGAACTTTTGGAAATCTACCCACCTTATGATGATTTTACACATCTAGTTACAGAACTTTTTTCACGAAGACAAAGGGAAGGAGATGATATTGAAACATTCATCTGGGGTACACAGTAGAGTTACACCAGTGTGCAAAGCTGATGCCGTCGAAATTGACATAATAAACTGCATTATGTCCCTAAGAGAATTTTTAAAAGTACGAAGTGTAAATTCAATTTCAAAATTAGTCAAACTGGCTCGGCAATACACCACAAGAGAATCTGCAGGAACTGCATTGATCAACAATGGATGCAATCCTCACCACAGCAGAGATATCAGGTTGAGTCTCACAAAATGACTCCTGCATGACCAAAAGTTACTCCTGCATGACACAGAAGTCCTCTTACTAACATTTTTTATTACTATCTCTTACAGTTTTTATTACTATACCAACAATTTGTACCAAACACGGCCAAAATGATGCAGAATGAATGAAGCAGAGATTATGTTCCACTTCAAGCTTCAAACAATGAAACTAGAACAAAAACTTTTGCTACGAATAATAAACTTTCAGATGTAATTTTTGTGACTGACTAGAGCACATGGGGCAATATTGTTATAGAAAAAATAGCAATTCGGAAATTGGAGTTGGACATCACATTTCTCTGTTCCAAGCAGCTAAAGGAGTTGCACATGCGCAACTCTGACTTTTAATTGACAGCCACTAATGTGCGTGTAAGGACATGCCCCCTCTTGCATCATAACTATCACTCGATCGTAAGTTTATGCGAATGTTTGTCCCAGCATGCAACATATGCTGCATGTAGTTATGGCATGGATGCATGTTAGTGACGTTAAGGCACAGAGTCAGAGTACTGATAATGGAGATAGTCAGGCTAAGAGATAGTAATAAAAAATGTTAGTAAGAGGAAGTCAGTTTTTTTTTGGAGTTGTATTTACAGATGGAGCTTTTAGATGCTCAGACTATTTTGCATTCATCAGTTTATATGATGAGTCTTGAATTTTTTGAAAATAAACTTTGTTATATGGATATTTTGACTTTGATATTTTTTCTCTTGAACAACAATAATTGATTTTGATTAAGATTTAACTTTAAAAATTTGACAATCTTTTGAATTCTTTGTGACTAGTAATGCCAATATACCTAACGAACCCTCATTTAACTTTATTACGCAAGTTAATATTGCCTCCCCAATATGCTATCTGGGAGGTTTAATTTAATTTGGATGAGTCAAGAGGTTCAAAGAGAAAAAGCTTAACAATCTTCTGGAGCATTACAAGAGTCAAAAGCGTTTTTGAAATCTTTAAAGCTAGTAACCACAGGTTTCTGAAACTCTAAACATTTCTCACGAATCTGCCAAAGTGAAAATATTTGATCTACACATCCCCTACCACTTCTGAATCTGCACTGTTTATTACACAATTGTCCATCAACCAAAATTCTTAATTCTACTAAGTATAATCATGCAAAAGAACTTTACCTGGGAAACAAAGTAAACTAACTTTCCCATAATTATCACAAGAACTATGATCACCTTTTTAAATATAGAGATAACAATAGCTCTAGTAAAATCCTTAGGAACAACACCTTTATCATAAAAAAAGTATTCAAACTTTCAATCTGCCAAATGAAAACACAAGTGTTCACAACTAAGCATTTCAGTAGTGAATTTCACCCACCCCTGGGAATTTATGCAATTTTAATTTAGAGACAGCTAAAGCAACTTCAGAATGTGATATAGGGTTATCATTAAAGCCAGTAATGTATCTATCATCACAAACAATGGGAGTAGAAATAAGCAATGTTTAAAATGCCTCTGAAATGCTCAGCCCACCTAGCTAACACAAGATTCTCACCTTCTTACCATGTTTATCCCCAATCCTTGTGTACCTGTCTTCCCACATAAAACATTAACATCTCATACAACCTGCTGCTGTTGTACTAACTGCTTCCTCTGCTTTGTTAGCAAAGCTATCAAGCCAAAGATTGTTATCAGCAGTTAACTGATCCTTTACATATTTATTAAGCTCTTTGTAATACTGCCTGATATGAATAGTATAGTGTTGGTTCAAATTACTCCTGCACTTCCTTCTTTCAGAAATTAGTTCCATAACTTTATCACTCAAATAATATTGTTTCATCTGTTTCATTTACCCAAAAGAGTACTGTTGGTTTCAAGAAAAGCCTGTTTAAACTGATCCCATTCTTTCTCAACTTCAGTAGTAAGAAAACTGCAATTATCATAATGATCAAGTAGCCTATCATGGTATGCTTGGCTATATCTGGATCTTTCAGAACTTCAATGTTAAAAAGTAGTTCTCTTAACCTTAGCGCAACATTTCTAAAGCTTTAGTGACAAGACACTTTTGACCAGGTAATGGTCAGACCCAATTTCAGCTCCCTTTTATGATCTGTGAAGTTTTATGATCTGTAAATCCTGTGAAGTTGGCCACTCCTCAGCAGGTCAGAAAAAAAAAAGTGGCCATAGATGACCAGAGCAGTAGGCATACTGATCCGGCAGCCCTCCCCTTCTGTTCCCTTCCAACCTCCCCTTCCATTCCCTTCCAAAAGAGAATATCTTTTTTGAAAGATACTAATTACCTGCCCCCACTGTGACAACAAATACAAAAAAGTACAAATACAAAAAAGAACATACAAGCAAAATATGGAGTCCCCATGGGGCTACTATGATCACACAGTCCATAATCACCACAGTCCTTGATCTACACTGGTGCTCAAAAATCAAAGGATAATGGATATAAGTGTAAGTAACTCAAAATGGTTTTCAGTAAATGCAATTAAATGTCACATGAAAAGGTTTTGTAGCATGACAGAGTAACAGGAAGTGGGAAAATGATTAAATCACACAAAATGCACAAGTACTGCACATGAGGGTATGAGTTTCCATTATGGAGGTGGTGGACTTAAGGGACATGAGGTATTAATAAGGTTTATGCTCTTTCCTGAAAGCCATTCAACTCGCACAAGTTATTATATTTTGATGAGATTTAAACCCACTTCTCCACAAGAAGAGATCTGAGTTCTTGAATGGTTCTGGGAGTGGCTGACATCCTGCAATTTACTCACTTCCCAGGGAATCCCACACATAAATTGCATTCAAGTCCAGGGAAGTGGCTTGTCACTGCATAATATGAATATCTTCACTTTCACAGAAATCATCAACCTCATGAGAACTATAGGGGCAAACATTATCATCCGTAAAGATGAAATAAGGGTGGACTGAGAACACTTCTGAAAAGACACACACATGATACAAGAATGTCTCTATATCATTGAGTAATCAGAAATCTCCCTGAAAATTGTGAAGCTTTGTGGAACGTCATCATGATGACAGCATAGACCATCACATTAATGCCACCAGAATGGTCTCTTTGATGTTACAGCATTTGTGACTAGTCCCTGGTGGTCTACAGATGAATACACATCGAGAATCTGCATTCAAACTGAATCTATACTTATTTGTGAACAGAACATTTGCCCAACATCAGCTTCAACAGTGATGTTGTTCACATTATGATAATGAGTTCTATTAAAAGGGATTAGAGGGACACAAACCACTGCTCTTTGTGCATACAGATCTCATTTTGCAGACTCCTGTACACACTGCCTTGAAACCTTCCTCCCTACAGCTGCTAACAGTTCATGATACAATTGCCTAACCGACATTTTCCCTTGTCATCTTGCTATCAAATACAGATACCAAGTCCTGAACAGTTGATGCCACATAACTAACCAACCTTATCTACATGTATAGTGAGTATTATTGGAAAGTTGCTTTTTCCTATCATAGATGGAGCTATGAGCAACAATGTCAGGAAGATTTAAAGGATACAATTACTGGATAAATGATGGAGCTGGTAATAGTTCAATGGTTAGATCACCTGGCATGTAACTGGGAGGTATGGGTTTGAGTCACATTCATCAATGAAACTCTTTTTTTTTTTTCACAAGAGTATTTCTTGATTTCTATGTCAACAGGTAATATGTACATTTACTATTGACTGATTCTTGCATTAATAATATTTTAGCATGAGTGACATCCTTATTTACATCTATAGTGATCAATACTGATCACTGTAGATGTTATATTATTTTGTTGGTAATCGTTATATGATGGGTGGGAATGTTAATTTTGCTGGGGTTAATGATATCTTTGGCCATTTGTCAGCAGTTTCATTTCCAAGGATGCCTAAATGGCTGGGTATCTGTTGTAAGAAGTATTGGTTTTTATTTTTGATGGTCAGGAGGTAGATATCTGTATAAATTTCAATTATTACCTGTGGTTGTATGGTAGGTATACTCAGTAAGAGTGATTAGTGATTCCAGGGCTGATTTGCTGTTAGAAAGGATGATGAAATTTGTTGTTTTTCATACTTTGTCATTTTGATTGCTTCATGAGTGATGGCTACTAATTCAACTATGGTGATTATAGAGTCATTCTTCAGTAAAAAAAAAATTTCTTATAGTTTTCTTCTGGAATATAATATGCTCCCCTAACTTGTTTTGTCTCTGGATTGTATGAACCATCTGTATATCTGTTTGTGTTGAGGATATTGTTCTTTGATTTCCATATGTGTTCGGCTTTGAATCTCTTCTAGGGAGTGATTTTTTTTTTACTGATACCTTCTATGCAACACAAACAGATACTTTGGGTCTATACTTCTGGGGGGGGGGATTCGGGTATAGAAGATGCTGTGGTTAACATTTTTTTATTTCATTTTATATGGGGTGTTTTTTTTTATCTCTGTTGCAATAGTGCTATTTATTTTGTTATCTATTTTCTTTTTGATGTGAGAATTATGCTTCATCCTACATTATACACTTTCAGACAAGATAACTTTTGTGAAATGGTGAAATCAAATTGCTACCCAAGTTAACAATAGGTCACACACAACCATAGTCATACACTCTTTCATAGCAGCCCTAATTTGCATGCTCATGGTGCCATAAATTAAATGATGCACATCATTAGCATACTTGTAAGACATGCTTTCCATCTATATGGCAAATAGAAAGCCGCTTGTGGCTAAAATTGCCTGAATACCACTTATATGTGACATAAAAGGAATGTTCATAGCGTTAAATAGAGGAGATCTTGATCGGCAGCCGGTAACTCAGTGATCCAGAGCACCTAACATGTTATCAGGAGGTTGTGGGTTCATATCCCACCCGGCTCAAGACAATTTTTCCTCTAAAATTAGAATTGACGTCAAAGTGCTGATTTATTAGTGGATGTTGAGCAGTCGAGTTTATCTCATTATTTATCATAAATTAAATATAAACTCATTTTCAGCATTGCAAAATTTACATGTGCATTGCCTTTCACATCATAAATACATATAGCGATATATTATCATTTAATTTTGAGCACCACTGTAAATTGTTCTGTATTAAATTAGGTTGTTTGGGGTTTTATAATGCATCAGCAATTAAGACTATAAAATCATTAAATTAGTTGAAGGTTGAATTATCAGCATTAATAAGTAATAATATTTTAAAACTCATAAAAATAAAATTTCTTTATAAAACTTAAAGTTATCACATGTTCTACAAATAAAAAGTGCTTTCCTCCCTATACACACAAAAGTAGAGAAATACTTGTCAACACAAAACTACAGAACATTAAAAAGTTATAATGTAGCATTTCCACTTTCATGCTGTAGTACCAAATTCATGATCCTCTTCTATTTGTACTTCCAGATCAGTGATGCAACAAGAGCTGTACATACTTGACATCATTGATTGTTCTTCCACTTGTCTCTGAAGGCTTTCAATCCGGGCTTCATAATTCTATGGAATATTTAATTCGTAATAAAATTTATTTTCAAAAAGTACCATGTAGTCATAAACAAAAAAAAAAACACCGAATTAAACATTAAAATTTAGCCTAAATCATTAATCCTTTTATAGCATCTGGGTTTGCTTCATAGTATGAAATATGAAGGTGTATTACCTCAGCACTAATGGCTCCTGCCATTGTTCTGTGGCTGCTGGCATGTCCATTGAATCATTGTTGGTATTCATTGAATGGTAAAGATGTATGACACAATTCACACACTTTCTTCCTTAAGGTAAGGGTTAAAATTTTATTCCAAAATTACATTACAAAACATTAAAACACTCCAACCAAACTAGTTTCAAGCTCTCTCCATGAGCCTTATTCAATGGTTCACAAAATTATGGTAGGAGTTAACACTACAGTCATTTATATACAAATATTTTGCACAGAGCATAGAAGCAAATGACACTAACTGTTAAAAATAACTTAAAATTCTCTGTTGTTCAGTAATAAAATTTTAAAGTTTATCCTTCAAACTATTTGCATGTTAAAAGTTTTTAAGGGAAAAACTTAGAAGCTTTTCGGAGCAAAGACAGTGCTCCATCTTCAGTGAAGTGACATTGTGTGATGATGCTAGGGCTGTTTAGTGCTTCTTTTCACATATTGTGAAGGGTGATTCCAGTGTCTCAGTTGCAGGTGGGAACAGGTGAGGTCATTATTTCAATAGCGTTACACCAAACATATGTCAGACAAAACAAGCTAACGATGGCCACTGCCGAACTAGTAGTACAGCACGCAGCAACAATAGACTGGGAGCATGCATGCCACACTGCTAGCACATGCATCCACTTTCTGTGGAACCATAGTCTGTGAGGCTATTGAAATAATGACCTTGCCCATCCCACCTGCAACCAAGACACTGGAATCACCCTTCATGACATGTGGAAAGAAGCTCTTTGTCTAAACAGCCCTAACATCACCATATAGTGTCACTTCACTGAAGACAGAGCACTGTCCTTGCTCCAAAAAGCATTTGAGTTTTCTCCTAAAAACTTTTAACATGCAAATAGTTTGAAGGATAAACCTTAAAATTTTATTGCTCAATGACAGAGACTTTTAAGTTATTTTTAATTAATTTCTGAACAAGAAGGTCATTTTAATTGTGTACACTAACTGTTAATGGATAAGTTCATTTTAGGTGTGTGTTTTTTCTCAGTCCTCATGGCAGGTGGTGGCACTGTTTGGTTCTGCTGGTTGCATAAGTTCAGTCCCCCCCAGTCCTTATGGTGGGTGGTGGTATTGTTTGGTTCTACCAATTACATTTGTTTATAATTATTATTGTTATCACATGGTTCCTAGGGTACTAACTTCCAAGGATAGTGTCTCAATGTCTTCATTGCAACAGATACCTCTGTGTTGTTGCATAGCAATTTGTTCTACAATTTCAAGTCTATAATGTTTCTTTTGGTCCCATGCTATTGTCGCTTCATTAATGGCCAGTATGTATCTTTCATTCATTACTTTTTCCGATAACACTGTTTATTCTTCTGCTCCCAATGTCCCTTTGATGTTCCAGAAATTCAACATCATGGTACTTTTTATTTACTGAAGTAAGAGAGAGCACACATCACAGCAATTTGATGATAATTGCAGTTGCCTCTTAAAAATTCATGTACAAAGCTGGAGTATCTGACACCACAGCAATTGCAACTGCTATAATGCAACTGGCTAGTGATATGAAAACTGCAATTTTCCTGCAACTAGCACTGGCAACTTCTTCAGAGTGTAGTTGCAAACTATTTGAATGATGTGTGTGTGGAATGAGGGGGTCATGTCTCACTCTCCTATTTTGTTTTTGGTCTTAGACTATTCTTTTTTGTATCATTAAGTGCTCATAGTCAACATCATCTTGCTTCATCATTTAGTACCCCATTACTCATAGTTAACAAGAGAATTGTGTGAATCTTCAAGGATTTATTTTCTAGGAATATAAATTTTACTTATTTAGAAGTGTTGAATTTTGACAGTGATATCAAGCTTGCCTTGCGGAGAGTCCAATATGGATTCCACTGTATTAAAACTGTGGAGTCTGTGAAAGTGATTATTCATTATGCAGTAATTAACATGTGACAGAATTACACTAGCTTACTTATTACTACTATGCAGTTAAATAATTTGAAATTTGCAATAATGGTGGCAAGCCATAGCGTAGGCATTTAGTAATGCAAATATGGTTAGTACACAAACTATCTAATGCATTATATATAATAATACACAATCATACAACATTAAACCTTAGAGTGTTGGGGATATTTTCCTCTAAAAATACAACTCAACTTCTGAAGGGTATTATGAAACAAATAATAAATGAAATGGTTTACATTACATACTAAAGGAAAAAATATTCCATTCTGAACAAAAAAAAAAAATAAATAAAAGGGGGAAAAAATGGTAGGTAAGTATAAAAACATGTTACAAGTTCATTTGTAGTGTTTTTGAAAACTGATTAACCAGCTTCCAACACTAAAACGGTTAATAAAACTTTTGCAATTACTAAACAGTACCGTGTTTAGTTGAAAGTGAAGTAACACACTGAAGATGGAGTGCTGTCCTCGTTCTGAAAAACTTCTGAGTTTTGTCCGAAACACTTTTAAGATGCAAATACACTGAAGAGCCAAAACATTTGACCTTTATGCAAAATGTCTTTATGCAAATCGAAGCAACTGACAGTGCATGTAAAGGTCATGAAACAGTATAAATAACACCTGATACTGAGCTCTATTAATCCGTGTTATTCTTGTTCTTCAGATGGGAAAGGCAGTAGACTTAAATGAGTTTGACAAAAGGTCAAATTGTAATGGCCAGACGACTGGGTCAGAGCATTTCCGAGATGGCAAGGCTTGTGAGGTGCTCACGGTCACCTATGGTTAATACCTTCAAAAAGTGGTCTGAGGAGGGAAAACAATGAACTGCTGGCAAGGTATGGGCCGACCACAGTTCATTGATGCTAGAAGTGAGCGAAGGCTATCCATATGGTATGAGCCAATAGAAGGGATACTATGACACAACTCGCCCATAATTTGAATGCTGGTGACTGGAGTAATGTGTCACAACACACAATACATCAAACCTGCTGAAAATGGGGCTGTGTAGCCACAGGCCACTCCAAGTGCTCATGCTAACCCCAGTTCACTGTCAAAAGCACCTATAATGGGCATGCGAGCATCAAAACTGGACCTTGAATGATTGAAAAAAGGTTGTCTGGTCCAATGAATCTCATTTCTTGTTGCACCATGTGGATGGCCAGATACATGAGCATCGTTTACCTGGGGAAGTGTTGCCCCCAGGATGCACTGTGGGATGAAAACAAGCTGGTAGAGGAAGTGTAATGCTTTGGGCAATGTTCTGCTGGGAAACCTTGGGTCTACTCATTCATATGCTTGAATATGATTGAATGATGCCATCCAATGTTCCACTATACAGGACAGTACTACATCTTATGGATGGCACCAAAAGCCACCTTTGTGTGCTGGTTGAGGCCTATCAGAACACTGACATTAAGGCTGTGAAGCAGCGGAGAGAGTACCTATCATGTGCATTACTTTAACAGTATCAAAATCTTCAGTTCATTCATATCTCTAATTTTGGAACTTTCAAATTCTGAGTCTTGTGTGCTGGTTGATGTTTATCAGAACACTGGCATGAAGGCTGCAGAGCAGCTGGGAGAGTACCTATTGTCTACTTACTTTAATATTATCGAAATCAGTCAGTTCATTCATATCCCTAATTATGGAACTTTCGAATTTTGAACGGTGCCAATGATTTATTGCCAATATGGTTAGGTAACATTATGGTCTAATTTTTACTGCAACTTTGTACATGAATTGTGTCGAAAGTCTAGCATTTTTAAAGCGTAAATTTGAGCTCTTTTAATTTTAAAAACATGATATTCGCTACTTAAATATCAGTTATTTGGGACAGATGTCCAAGTTCGAAGTTCTTGTGGTTCCGTGGATGGTTGGGTGAGGGGACCCACTGGGAAATGGGTGTCAGCCTCCTGTCAAGGCCATCCAACATGGTGGGTGTGTTTCTCCATGTGTGGGTGTGTTTCTCCCACACATGGGACCATGACTTAACATCCCATCCGATGGTCAGCGGCCATTTCAAGCCCAACAGTGACCCCTATTCACTGTAGGCAGGGCAGGGAGTTTGGCAGAGAAAAATCTCTATACTTGCCCAGTTGTAACCTAAACCTAACAATTGCAGATTACAAGCCTGGCAGGCTACCAACTGAGCCTCCCCACTCATTCATATGCAGGAAACTATGATATCTACTACACATCATTACGTACCAGGTACATCCTTTCATGTTAATGGTATTCCTCTCTAGTAGTACCTTCTTTCGGCAAGATAATGCGCCATGCCACACTGCCCGGATTGTTCGAGAATGGTTCGCAGAACACGAGGAAGACTTCCAGGTATTGACCTGGCCTCCAAATTCCCTAGACATCAATCCAATTGAGCATCTGTGGTTTGTGCTGGAACAGCACATCCAATCTGCAGTGGCTCAACCACGTAACTTACAAGAATCTGCTGGTAAACTGCTGGTAACAAGAATCTACTGGTAAACATGCTGGTTAAAGAATCTGCTGGTAACATGTTGGTATCAGATACCACAAGACACCTTTAGAAATCTTGTAGCATCCGTGCTTCACCGGGCACCGGGTAAGAGCTGTTTTGGTGGCACGTGGAGGACCAACATCATATTAGGCAAGTGGTCATAATGTTTTGGCTCTGTATAATTTGAAGGATAAACTTCCAAATTTTATTGCTCAATGACAAAGAATTTCAAGTTATTTTAATTAATTTCTGAGCAAGGTCTTTTCAATTGTCAAAATTTAAATAATATTGTGGCTGGTATTCATAAAAATAATTTGGCAACAAATTCCAGAGAGGTTGGAGGGGAATTTTATTCTTCTCCCTGTGGGTGTTTGACTATCTTGCTTTAATTTTTAACCCATGGAAAGTGTCTTGCAAAACAAGCTATCTTTAATTGTAAAGAGTATGCTTTTGCCAATGATTTTGGGATAAACCCTTGAATCCTCTCCATTGGGAATTTTTTTTTCTTAATGATTTTCCTACCAGTGGCATATCTAAAGGGGGAGGGACATGAGATATATCCCCTTCCTACTTTAAGGTTTGAATGTCAAACTTCCTAAGAGTTTCTTAAAATCAATGATGCATGCTCCCCCACTCCCATCCCACCCCACCCTGCATCTAATTGAAAGGTTTTGGAGAAAAACATTTTGACAAAGTGCAGGATTCGAACCTGTCTCTCCAGATACATGCCTGAGTATTCTAAGACCACTGAACTAATGCCGCTCCACTAATATGACTACCACTCTTCAAGTGATTTTGGCACCTGGGCTTGGCACCATCTATGATCTGGGATGGGAAGTATTTCTTTTTACATTGAATTGAGTAAGATGTAAATAAATAAGTAAATGACTTACTTATTTATTACTCACTGAATAAAATGTAAATAAATAAGTAAGTACTTATTTATTTACATCTTACTCAGTGTACAATAGTTGCTATTCCAGATCATAGAAGGTGCCAAGCCCAGATGCTGAAATCATGAGAAGGGTGATGTCACAATAGTAGAGAAAAGATAGAGCCAGTGTTAGTTCAGTGGACTTAGAATATTCTGAAATAAATCCTGCATGTTGGCGAAACGTTTTTTCCACAAAATCATATATTGAGATATTGATGTTAAAAAAAGCTAACAGGTAATTCTGTGGATATTATCTATTGATTAAATCAATAATGATTTCATGAATTTACATTAAAATGTTAGGATTTTAAACCTTCCCTTTCCAAACATAAGGTTACTTTCCAGCTTCTGAATAAGCTGGATGAATATTCAGTGGCTATTTTATTTGGAAGAGATCCACCTTATTTTAATAGAAGTTTTTGATTTTAATTGAGAATCGGAGGCTTTTCCTAAATTAGGCCTTTTTTTAACCAAAAAAGGAGGCTAAAGGAAATTCATCACCCCAATCTCTAGAATCTGTCTTGAATATCAACAACATCCATTCACTGTTTGGAGATATGGAAGTAGAATATTTACTATCAGTGATGTCAGTTAAATTAATCCAAAAGGTTGATACAAACATATTAAAACACAAGTATATAAATTATATTAAACTGCTGTGGAACATACAAGCATATATTAAGCAGAGTACGACTTTTTCAATTTTAACCAATTTTGAATTATTTTTGTAATCTCAACTGTTTTTAACCCATTTTCCAAAGCTTAGATAAAAAAAATCCCTGCGACTCTGAATCATGAATTTGTTTCTAATAAGTGTTTAGCCTTCTTCTTTTAATTGTTTCAACAGTTTACATTGTATACCTGTCAGGGGATATACCACCTCAGTTTGGGGGGTTGAAGTTTCAGACAGGAGTCAGCTGCATTATTATACTAAGATATCAGCAAATATCAAAGTATGTAAACACTGATGGCAACTGGAGTACATGCAATGCGCCACATGCATATCACAGGGACGATGTCACCCACAATGTGAGGTACATAAGGGGGAGAAGTATGATGCTGGCTATCACATAGCAGTGCCATAGAGCAGATGAAACAGATGTTGTGGTGTAATTGTAAACAATGTCAGATCTCAGTGACCCCCAAAAAGGCATGATCCTTGATGTGCATCTTGCAGGAGCTTCAGTAACCAGAATGGCAGAAATAACAGGTGTAACATGAGGAACTGTATTAAAGATTATGACTACCTATCAAAAGGGATAGGGCATTGCCTCCAAATGTGCAAATTGTGGATGCCATATGAAGCTGTCAGATAGGGACAGGCTAATATTGGCTTGGATTGTGCAATGGGAGCACAAGACCATGGCATGGCAAATAGCAGCAGAGTTGAACACCAGTCGGAATGATACTGTTTCCATCATAACAATTCGTCGGGAACTTCATTGTGCCAATATTAATGGCTTAGCTAGGCGTAAACTGGAAGGAGAGCTGTGTACCAATCCCCAGTGATGATGCACAGAACCGGCCAGGTCTAGCACCTAATGTCCGACCCCGCCTTCTCGTGGTGCAGGCCGTTAGTACCTTTCAAAAGAGATATTCTCTTTTGGAAGGGAACGGAAGGGGAGGGCTGCCAGTTCAGTATGGCCTACTGATTTGGTCATCTATGGCCACTTTTTTCTTTTTTCTTTTTTTTCCTTTTTTTCAACCCTGCTGAGGAGTGGTCAACTTCACAGGGTCCTGGTGCTGACCATTTATACCTACTAGACTGGACTTGTTTATGGATTTGAGCTTGATTATGGATCCTGGACTTGCTGCACTGGTGGGCCTCTGTTGAGGGAGAGTCTGCCGCTGTGTTTTCTGTTTGCTTCTGGGTTGCCAGCTCTAAGTGAACAGAGGCATGGGATACCTTATATCAGCTGGTGGATAATCCTAATCAGAGGCCATCGCAGGTACCTGAACCTTACTTAGCTAGTTGGGCATCGTCAAGCCTAAACTGGAGTAATGTGTCTCAGGCAGGCCATACGGTTCTTGAAAAAGTCCACTTGAAAAGGTGGTGCCTGAAGTTCCTACCAGCATCGGTGACTTCAGCCTTTAGTGGAGGAGGAACAGGTCTTTGCCCCATGCCTGCGATCAGGGGGCTGTTTGATATTGTTGGCCCTACCAATCTCAATAAACCTAATTTCTTTAAAAATCCTACTAATCATTTTCTCTCTGCAGGAATGTGGAACGTGAGGACATTACATAGAGATTATTCTCTTGATGTCCTCATGCAGGAATTCCAGCGCTATAACCTAGATATTCTAGGCTTGCAAGAGACCAGATGGACAGGTAAAGGTGAGATACTTAAAAATAACTTTAAATTTCTCTTTACAGGGAGGGAGGATGGAAAGCATCACCAAGGCGTGGGTCTGCTGCTCAGCAGACATGCTAGTGATGCTCTTCTAGGATATGAGTGCATTAATGAAAGGTTTCTTACAGCAAAATTTCAGACAAGCATTAAAGACTTGAATGTTATCTGCTGTTATGCCCCCACTGAGGATTCTGATGAGGATGAGAAGGATAGGTTTTACAGACAACTTCAGGATATTTTGAATTCTGTCAAGAAAGGAGATATTACCCTTGTTCTTGGTGACTTCAATGCCAAAGTTGGTACCGACTCTGACCTTTGGGGAGGAGTAATAGGCCCTTTTGGTATTGGTAGCTGCAATGGCAATGGGCAACGTCTCCTACAGGTAAGTAAACTCAATGGTTTCAGAATAACTAACACATATTACAAACACCGCGACATACATAAATACACATGGGTTTCACCTGATGGGCTGCATACGAATATGATTGATTATATATTAATTAACAGCAAATGGGCTAGTTCTGTTAGAAATACCAGGGCATATAGGGGAGCTGAAATTGGATCTGACCATTACCTTGTTAAAAGTGTCTTGCAACTTAAACTTAAAAAGTGTTGTGCTAGGGTTAAAAAATTTACCTTTAATACTGAAGCTCTGAAAGACCCAGTTATAGCTAAAGCTTACCATGATAGGTTACTTAGTCATTATGACAGTCATGGTTTGCTTAATACTGAAGTTGAGGAAGAATGGGGCCATTTTAAACAGGCTTTTTTGGAAACTAACAGTACTCTTTTAGGGAAAAAGGAGCAGAGGAGGCAGAATTATTTAAGTGATAAGGCACTTGAGCTTATTTCAGAAAGAAGGAACTGCAGGAATGTCCTTAATCAGTACCCTACTAGTCCTAATAGAAAGCATTACAAAGAACTTAATAAACGTGTAAAGAATCAGTTAGCTACTGATAAGAATCTTTGGCTTGATGGACTTGCTGACAAAGCTGAGGAAGCAGTTAAACAGCACAACAGCAGAGAGCTGTACCAGATAGTTAATGTTTTGTGTGGTAGAAAACGAACAGGTATACAGGGATTGAAGGATAAACAAGGCAAGGTTATAGAAGGTGAGGATTCTGTCATGGCTAGGTGGGCTGAGCATTTCAGTGATGTTCTAAACAATGTGGTTAGTTCTACTCCCATTGTTTGCAATGATGATAGATGCATTGTTGGCTTTAATGTTGGCCCTATAACACAATCTGAAGTTATTTTGGCTATTTCTAAACTTAAACTTCATAAATCCCCAGGGGTGGATGAAATTACTACGGAAATGCTTAGAGCTGGGAATGTTTCTGTTACCACTTGGATGACTGAAATTCTGAATATCTTTTATGATAAAGGCATGGTTCCTAAGGATTTTACCAGGGCTATTGTTATCCCTATTTTCAAAAAAGGTGATCGCAGTTCTTGTGATAACTATAGGGGTATCAGCCTACTCTCTGTTCCAGGTAAAGTTCTTTCCATGATTGTGCTTAATAGAATTAAGAATCTGGTTGACAGTCAATTGCGTGATGAGCAATGTGGATTCAGAAGTGATAGGGGATGTGTAGATCAGATATTTTCACTTAGGCAGATTCTTGAGAAATGTTTAGAGTTTCAGAAACCTTTGGTTGCTAGCTTTGTTGATTTCAAAAAGGCTTTCGACTCTGTTGATCGTCATAATTTGTGGTTGATTGTGAGATCATATGGTATACCAGACAAGTTAGTTAACATAATGAAAGCTCTCTATAATAACACTGAGTCATGTGTGAGAGTTGGTAAGGCTTGTAGCAATTGGTTGAGCATTACTTCTGGTGTTCGACAAGGGTGCATTTTATCTCCTTTTCTCTTTAGTTTGGTTGTTGATTATGTTATGCGAAATTCACTTCAAGGGAAAGCTTTTGGCCTTAAATGGGTTGGAGATACGAAAATTTCTGATTTAGATTATGCTGATGATTTAGCCCTTTTGGCAAATGATGTTGATGAGATGAACTCTTTCATTCGAACTGTTGATGAGACTGGTAGTAGAGTAGGTTTGGTTATAAACAGAGAGAAAACTAAAGTGATGAAAATTGGTCAGGCAGGTTGTGATTCAGTTAATCTGAATGGTTGCAGTCTTGAGCAGGTGTCACAGTTTAATTACCTTGGGAGCTGCATAACTGATACTGGTGATGTGCGGCATGAGATTAACAGACGAATAGGTATTGCTGCCGGGACTTTTAAGAATCTATGGAGATTGTGGAGAAATAGGCGTATACACCTAAAGACTAAAATTAGACTGTATAATAGTTTGGTTCTTTCTAGGGTTAGTTATGGTAGTGAAACTTGGACGCTGTGTAAGCAAGATAACAGGAAACTAGATGCTTTTGATTCTAGATGCTTACGCAGTATCTTGGGTATTAGGTGGTTTAACTTTGTAACTAATGATGAGGTTAGGCAAAGGAGTCTGCAACCTCCTTTAAGCAGCATATTGTGCAGAGAGAGACTCCGCTGGTTTGGCCATGTTGCCCGTATGGATAATTATAGATTGGCGAATAGGGTTATGAACAGTGTGCCTGGAGGCCTCAGAAGGAGGGGGAGACCTAGGATGCGGTGGGCAGACAATGTCAAACAGGACCTTGTTAGAATTGGTGTACAGTGGCCGGATGCAGCAGATATAGCTCAGGACAGATATGCTTGGAGAATTAAACTGCGCGGTCTGGTTGGACCTCCGTAGCCCATGGCTGCTTGAGGATGATGATGATGATGCAATCCACAAACCTCTGATTACAACACCAATGCAACAAAACATGTAAAGTGGTGCAAAGCACATAAAAACTGGGATGCTAAAGATTGGCAATATGTCATCTGGTCTGATGAATCGTGCTACACATTGTTTCCCCACCACTGGTAGAGTGTACATCTGGCGAAAATCTGCAGAAGCATACTACCTCGATTGTTTGGTTCCAACTGTGAAGCATGGAGGTGGATCCTTGATGCTGTGGGGTGCCATATCATGGCATTCCTAGGTCATTAGTTATTCTGCAGAGTCATGTCACATCTGCAATCTATGAATCCATTCTTGGGGACCACCTGCACCCAATATTGTGGGCATTGTTTCCTAATGACCATCCCTAGTTTCAAGTGGATAATGCACCCGTGTATTGTGCAAAACATGTCAAGTTGTGGTTTGCAAAGCATGAGGATGAGGTACAGCAGTTACCCTGGCCACCTCAATCTCTGGACCTCAATATTATTGAACATTTGTAGGAATATCTGGAGTGCAAGGTCAGATCACACTTTCCACCTCCAGCATCACTGGCATGGTTGGGACATATTTTACAGGAAGAATGGTCACACATTCCATTACCATATGTACATTTGTATAAGTCTACTCCTCATCGAATTGCATCTGTTCTGAATGCCCAAGGTGGGTCTACAGCTTATTAATAAAATGTTCTCCACAAACAGTATATGTTTCCATTATTTTGATCAACCCCTGTATATTTCAGTTAACTTTGCATTACCATAGAAAACTGAGGGCTTTAACATGTTTTGCTAATGATCACATAGTTATAATACATTAGCAGATTTAGAGAGCATTGCTTGGGTCTGAAATTCTTTAGAATATAGAGCAAGTGGCATTCCTCATGCCACAAGCTTTCATTTGGCATACAAATCATTACAATCAATTTCTTTCCCCTCCAGTTAAAAATTTCTCTCTCTTTTAGTGGAGGAAAGAACTGGAGATGGTTCAAGGTACCCATAATCCTCCACAATTTAGAAGTTTTTAAACCGAAAAAAAACAACAAACAACAACAAAAAGTTCCAAAAAAACATGGAATTTCCTCACTCAGATAATCGAAATTTTCAAATCACTTTGTACCCACCAGAGCTTCTTGGATAGTTTGCCAGGCATATGTAACTTTATAGTAAAATAAAATTAACTACGATCTAAGGTGTATAAAAAATGTAAAGGTACTAAAAAAATTATTTATTACTTAACACAATATTCAAAACATTTATTAATTAACATATCTTATGATATATACATTTAGTAACTTTTGAATATTTTTCAAATTAAGTTAATGATTTTAACTTCCAATACAAATTCTTAGTTTTTGAAGCTTTCATTTCAACAAAGGATCTCATGTTTCACTTGTGCTTAATTAGAACGACTACACATCCATAGTGTTTGTGCTCTTGACCTAACAAACTGAACTATGACTTTATCATGTGAAAGCAGAAATTAGTTTGATGCATTCCTTCTTCCAAATTTATTGATGGCAGTAGTTGTTTTGAATAACTTTTAGTTGTTAATGCTAAATATATGGGGATTTCAAGAAATTCAAACCTGCCCACCCCAATTTTGATTGACTCCAGTGGATTTGTATATAGCCTATATTCTTCCCCTGAGTAAAGGAACATTCATGTAAAGTTTGGTGCCTCCAGCTCTTCTGTGGGTCGAGTGCATAAAGTGGACAGACAAACACACAAACTTTCTTCTTTATATATTAGATGTCAGGCATTATCTGCTATGCTAAACGCAACATTTTAGCAGATAAATCTGTCTACTATCTTATAACTAAATCAAATATACTGTTTACCTTATAGTTTTATAAAGCAATAACCTGTTATGCCAATACATCCAAAACCTACAGGAGTTTTTGCATAACAATGAAGTTAGGATGTCCATATATGCTGACAGATGGCATCCAATTTCAGCTAATTTACAGCTTACATCCCTGTGTTTTGACTATTTTAAACTTTGAGATGGAATAATAAACTCATAATGTAAAGTCCAAAATGTATACCAGGTGAAAAAAAGTCACAGAGCTCATAAAGACGATGCTATTTCCTAGACAGGCACAAAATATATTAATATTGCACCTTAGTACAACATCACATAATCAATTCAACCTTTACTTACTCTTACTTAGGTCTGTTATTTCAGAACAATAAAAAAAAATCTTTTTCGCAAGTACAGGACATGTTTATCAGTGAACATTTTTAACGCCTCATTCATAAACACATTAACAATGGATTTCTGCAATCATTCCCTAAATTCTCTCTATCAAATTTCTAAACTTCAAACTTTGTGGTGCACCTTGAAATACACTGATGAAAAGAATTCAATAAGTAGAAGGTCTTCTTCAATACTTAAATTTTGTTTTGAACTTTGTCATATTGTAATGACTGAAATCTTTACTTCTAATGGATTGTATGACTTTTCAATAAATCTATATTTCGACTAAGAAATGGATATTCATGTATAAACCAGATTCAATATAAACCAGTGTTCAAATATAAACCAGATTTTCTCTTAAAAAATTCTCAATCTATTTCATCAGAAACAATATTTTATCTTTTGACATATTCTCCTGCACCTCTATATACTGTCACCATAGCTCAGATAACTTCAGTATTCCCCTTTCAAAGAAGGTTTGTAGTTGCTCGTTTAAACATTTAATCAAAAAAGACACACAAATTGAAAAAAAAATTTTTTTTTATTCTTTTTCTTATGAACTGACTGTGCACATACAAGGTGACTTCATTCAATAATGACTTATTTTTGGAAAAAGATGAGGCTATTGCATCCACTTTAGAAAAAAAATGAGTTTACCACTGGGGCACAAAATGTAAAATTTAATTCAAAATTTAAGGGATAAAAATGCATTACATGAAAAAAATAATGCACACAATATGATGAACTTTGCACTCCATGGAACTTTCAGCTTTAAACACAGAAAAAAATAATGTAAAATTTACTCTACCTTCCTTTCTTGTTGAAATAATTGATCTGCTTCTTCTTTTTCTTTTTTATACTGCTCTTCCATTGCCATTAACCTAATTTAAATGAGGAAATGTTAATTCTTAATTTATCATCACCATGGTAGCTCCAATTAAGATTTATAAAAAAATGATGAGAAGTGATTATATAAAATGCAACTAGAGATACAAACAAAAATATTATAAAATCCTCAGGCAACTAAAAGCCATGGAAATCACAAAAGACTGCAATTTTTTTTCTTTAAACACGTATCATATGAAACAACTGCAGCATTACTGCAATGAACACCAGTTCCACTAACTGTTCCACACCAGTTCCACTTGACATTATCAACCAAGCTCATCTTCATCAATTTACATCTTAAAGTCTTGAACAACAGGTTAAAATTTTGTTCACTAATCGGCCATCATGCATTCATAAAACAAAACACAGTAATGTAAAGTTAAAACACAGTGATAATGATATTTAAAACATTTGTTTACAATCTCACTGCTTAAATTAAAATTTTGTAATTCTAAAATGAACATATGTTTCCAAGATAATGAATTGATTTTACAAATCCACTGGTGAAAACAATATTTCGTGCCATTGTTCAGGGCAATGAGAGATTCTTGATCTCATGGTTAATTATTCTAACTCTCATGGCTGATTTTAAAATACAAAAAGTTCCAAAAGTAATTTAATAATTTCTGAGGTAGGATGTGGTGAAAACTGTTTTTTTTTTCAGTAAAAAAAGTTCAAATTTGCAAAAGGTTTCTGTGGCTATGTATCCAGTGATACCAAAACTATTCATCAAAATTAAATTGCATAAATAGGGGGTTTCGAACACTAGTGTAGAAATGTATAGTACTAACATATAGCCCTGGAATGAGTGTTGACTTCTTTTCTCCTTATTTTTTGATATATAAATATATACTAAATACGCTCTTCTTATAGTTGACCTTATTAAAAAAGTTCTGGTATTACCAAATACTACTCTCCACTCATTTGATATCATGTCACTCTATACAAACACACCCATTTTGGATGCTCAAATCTACATGGTTGGAGGCTGCCAGATTCACCACCTCAGAATACTTCAGTGTGTATGAGGTACTGGACCTGACAAGGTTGAAGGTTCAAGGTGTTCAAGGGTTCAAGGTTTCAACGGTTCAAGGTGTTGTAACTTCAACAAATTGGTTAAGGTCAATGTTCAGACATGGGTCCAGACTGAGGGTGTCACAATGGGCTCCTTCCTGTCTCCCTTAATGGCCAATTTTGTCATAGCCTCAGCCAGCTGTGTATATAAACCATTGTGTTTTTTGCATAAATTCAAATGCAACTATAAAATTAAACTGTTTTGTATCAGTTAAGCAGCTTCATACTAAAACAATTCATTCTCAGTTTCAGTGGTTCAGTTGAACTTTAAATGCTTTGCAATGTTTTGATTAAATTTTTTCAACAGTTCTTTATTTTTTTAGATATAATTTTCATTTTCTATTTAAATTATCTTGTTTTTAAAGCAAAATGAATTTTTATGACACTACTTTCCATAGCCTTAGAGTTCGGGGATCGACAAAAAATCTAAGCATATGCATTATTTTATATTTGAATAAATCATTAAAAATTTAAAAAAAAATGCATTCAAGATTTAAGCATTAATAGAAATATTATGAAATATTTATATTAGAATAATAAAATAATTAAAAAAAGTAAAAAATAGTTTTTTAAAATTAAAAGTTAAAATAAAAGTTAAAATGGAAAAAATGACAGTAAAATTTTGCAATATTTTAAAAAAGGTTATAAAATTTAACTTTTTTTGTCTTTGAATTCTTGCCATTTTTTAATCATAATTAATTGCTCTTTCTTTGGTATAAAACATGATCTATTTCCATTCATTAATTACATCATAATGAGGTTCTAAATTTGTTTATTCTATTTTCTGAAAACATTTTGAAATGACCACCACAGTGAGTTCAGTTTCAGAAACACAACACTGTAAGATCCCATTAAACAAAACATTAAGTCTTTAAATATGCCAATTAAAATCAAATAATGTTATAATATGCCATTCCATGATTGAGTGGTTAGCATGCTTGACTACTGATCTAAGGGACCTGGGTTCAAGCCCCAGATAAGGCATGGACATTTGTGTTGTTTTTCTGCTGAGGTCCTGCCATCATCTGCTGAGGTGCTCACAGACCTTCTACTATGGCATATAAACTGACAGGCTCCAGTCAGACCTCTGCAAGCAGCTGCTTGAGGGGGTATTCATTTTATTAATGTTATAATAAAAATTGTGAAAGTCCCCACATCTTTTAAAAAAATAATAAATAAATACCCCTCAAGCAGCTGCTTGCCACAGAACTCTGACAGGAGCCTGTCAGTTTATATGCCATAGTAGATATCCAGGCCTTACCAGAGGCAAGAACCCAGGTCCCTTTTGATCAGTAGCTAAGGCATGCTAACCACTCAGCCACGGAATGTTTTTAAAATTCACCATTTATATGTAATATATGAGAAATTTTGTAAAATGTATGAAAAAAAGTGATGTCAGAAGTGACAAGTGAGTACAAACAGTCAAGTCTCATCACTTTGTACATCAGACACTCTTATTCTACCTTCAGTTTTGAAGATGAGGTAAAGTGATGTAAAGTTCTGTATGGTCCAAAGACACCTGCATGATAATTTGTGTTCTCATCTGTTGTTTTGTGTCATTATATATCTGATCTAGGGAGCCCCTCATTGGAGGCTAATTTCACCATCAACTTATAACACCTTGAATCTTGATTAGAGTTATACTATAACACATGTATCAAATGAAAATGTAAAATATGAATTATTTTCTCACAGACAGTTATAAAAATGGTTCACTTTATACTTTTTGGTTGTGTTAATACCTCCAACGAAACAAGTCAGAAGAACAATTTCTTCAATTTTCTTCAGCACTGAAACAACCAGTTATACATTGAGCATGGTGGAAAATAAGCTTTGCGATTTTAAGCTAAAAATTATTCTTGGTCTGCATATTTTTGGGGAATAATTTTGAACTAAGTTCTAAATATAATTAAATAAAAAAAATTACCCCTCAAGCAGCTGCTTTCCAGAGGTTTGACAGAAGCCTGTCAGAACACTTTGCAATAGAGAATATCTGTGAGGAAGCCTTATCCAGGGCTCAAACCTGGATTCCTTTGATCAGTAACCAAGTACACTAACCACTCTGCTAATGGGAAGGCATAAGTTCTAAACATAAAGAGAAATTACAGGGGTGAAGGAAAGAGGAATTCTGAAAGCTGCCTACTCATTCCATGTTATTAGTGCAGACCTCAGTTGAACCAAAATCAGGTATGATACCATCTACTGGTTTGGTTTGGTTATTTGGGGTTTTATGCCACAAGGATAACTAGGCAATATTGCACCAAATGAGGGTAAATAAAAGGGTAAAAGACATTGAACCCACAACCAAAGTTAAAAGGAACACAAAGTAAATGAAAGCAACGAAAGTGGAAAACACACAAGAAAAATATATATCAAACAAATCATACAAAATCAGGGTAAAAAGTCAACAAGTGTAAACAGAATAATCAACAATAGGTAAAATCAACAATAGACCCAAAGAATAAAAGCAACAGTCTAAAGATTAAAAAGGTAAAACCATCAAAGCGACCCATCTACTGAAGGAAATGTAATGTTCAAACAGCTATGGAAACATCAGATATAAAATCTTTTGATCAGAACCAAAAATTAAAATTTCAAAAGTGAAAAAATACACTAGAATGCAACCTTTCTCACTTAAAAATATTTTTTGTAACAGAGGTATATATATTGTGAACTGGAATTAAAACTTTGATAATTACACTTTATCTAGATGAAACAGTGTCACTTCTTCAGGTAGTGAACTTTTAATTTTTTTGTTGCATTTTCATCTACTGATACAGAAGACAAAATTCTGATTTGGAAACTGAAATACAAGTAGGAAACTATGATTTTTGTTACTGCTGTCATATGGGAATATCTCAAAGAAATGTTCATAAGACGTTCAAAACATAAATCATTAGTAGTTGATTTGAAACACATTACAAAAAGAAATTCACTAAGTTACTACAACTTGTGCTAAAGAACATATAATTCTAAAGTCCCAGACAGTTTCTAACAAATATTCTTACTTGCTGGTAGCTAGAATGTATGTAATTGAATTTAATTATATACTTTTTGCAACCATTTTCTCAGTGCAACTAATTTGGCCATCATCAGCAAAAAAATGTTTAAGACAATTTTAGGTTGGGTTGTTTTACTTCTGAGCGGCACTTTTTTGCACACCATGGGCTAAATGGCCAGGTCACACGGACCCCGAAGGCTCAGAGAAGGTTGGGAGAGGGGACCCACTGGAACAGCTGTTGGGAGACAGATGGTAGCCTCCCATCAAGGCCATCCAGTGTGTTCTTTAACGTGCACAGGGTATGGCTCTCCCGCACACGGGGCCATGGCTTAACATCCCATCCGACGGACGACGGCCTTTCCAAGCCTATCGGTGTCCCCTACTGACAGTGGGCAGGGCGGGGAATTTTGCAGAGATAAATCTCAACGCTGACCCAGCTGGGACTCGAACCTGGGAACTACAGATTACGAGCCTGGCGCGCTACTGACTGAGCCACCCCCGCCCCCTTAAGACAATTTTAAGATGTTTGTATCCTTGCCATTAGAAATACTTGGGAAGAATAGAAAACGAAACTTCAAGATAATATAAATCAAAATGCAGTGTATTTGCAGGTGATCAGTTTGATTCTTCTGGTTTTGCACCTACATCCTAATGGAGATACATATGAACAAAATATTGGATTTCACTTGCTTCTCCGAACTAGGAAAACCTGCTTGTGATAGAATTCTGTCGATAACTATTCAAGCAGGAATGAAAGTTGAAGTATTTTTTAACAGAGAAACATCAAGTGTAAAAATATTAATGCAAACTAAGCTCAAAGAGGTACCCACAAATTTGATGTGTGACCTTGATAAGACTTTAACTTCACCTTTCCAGTGTTGCATTTCTGAAGATGAATTATTTTCTAGTGGCAAAATTACTTTTAGAGTGTTTTCAGAAAATAAAACGATGAGGAAAGGACTTCTTAGAAAACTTCTTGAAGTACATAACTAACAAACAGAAATATATCATGTTGTATACTAAAAAAAAAGGTTTAATTGTGATTAATAAAATGGAAAAAATTCAAACAAAATGATAGTAAGTGTAATTTTTATGCATTTCTTTTAAAAATTGTGTAATTTCTGTGCATATTCTTCAATTTAGCTTCAGTAAGATTTGGCTTAAAAATTAATTTTTTTCACCTTTACTAAATTATTTCATCATTCTAATGTAATAAATATTTTTGTGGAAAAAAATTAGTTTTGCTGATGTGAGAATTTTGAACCCACATATCTATCCAGATTCATGTCAGAGTATTCTAAGACTACTAAACTAATGTAGCTCTTGTAACGCTCCAAACAAATGCAAAATACTTGAAGTTTTATGCTCCGGATAGCTTAGACGGGTGCCAGGCAATACTTAACAAACTGCCAAAAGTAGAATAAGTTGATAATAAGTTGATTTAGGGTTCAAATATCAGCGAGCGTTAATGAGTAAGAATCAAAATGATTGTCAAGTAAATTTAAATATAATTCAAAAATCCTTAATTCGCGTTGCTCAAGAGAAAAAAACTGTACAGACTCAAAAGGTTTTAAATATAACAAAACAGATTTATTTCCAAAATAATTCAACTCACCAAGACATCAATAAAGATACAAATCCTGTGCTACATGCACTGTGCTTGGTGCTACGCACCTTGTGCTCGTGCACTCACTTGTGCTTATGCTTAAGCTTAGTGCTTCTGTTTATACTCCCCCCCTGTGACTCGCAGATCACCGGTTTTTGACAATGAGCCGGCAATGCTTGCCGGGAAAGACATTAACATACTATGACGAACGATGCAAGCTATGACGCAAGAGGGGGCGTGTCCTTGGCACGCGCTTTAGCGGTTACAGTCGGAAGATCGGAGTTGCGCGTACGCAACTCACAACATCTTGGAAACGAGTGCTGTGATGCCAAAAAGGAAATAAAAATCCCCAAAATGATAAATATAACGTAAATTAAACAAAACTGGTTAAGGTAAAGTAAAAGTGAACGATGGGGCATTACACTCTGTGTTTTTTCCACCAAAGTGACCGATCAATCTCCTGTTACTGGCTTGCTACTGGCACCATCTATAATCAGGGAAGGCAACTTAACTTTTTAATGTTTCACTTTGCAAAATGTAAATAAATAAGTCACTCATGTTAAAGCATTATTAATGAATTAATAAATATTTTGTAAATCCACAGAGTTACCTGTTAACTTTGAGGTCAATGATTTACCTAGTTTTCATTTGTGGAACAAATGAATTTTGCCAACATGAGGGATTCAAACCCACATCTCTCTAGATTCATGCCAGGGTGTTCTAAGACCACTAAATGAACACCAGTTCTGTCTTTTTTCCACTAATGTGACTATCAATCTCCTGCTATTATTGCTGCTAGCACCATGTATGATAAGAAGACAACTTTGCTTTTTAATGCTGCACTTTGTAAGGTGTAAATAAATAAGTAAGTTACTCAAGCTAAAGTGTTATTAATGAATTAATGAATAAATAGTAAATCAGAAGTGAAATAAATAATAAAATAAAATAAATACCCCCTCAAGCAGCTGCTTGCCACAGAGGTCTGACAGGAACCTGTCAGTTTATATGCCATAGTAGAAGGTCTGAGAAGATGGCAGGCCCTCAGCAGAAAAACGACACAAACAGCCATGCCTTACCCGGGGCTTGAACCCAGGTCCCTTAGATCAGTAGCCAAGCGCGCTAACCACTCAGCCATGGGATGGCTTGAAGTGAAATATCATAGGAAAATTCCTGTAGAATGGAAGTCGTAAAACATGTAGCTGAGAAAAATTGGTCCCACTCATGGCAAAAGCAATTTTTCTCAGCTACATGTTTCATGAAATAGTAAATCCACAATGTTACTTGTTGTTTTTAAAGTCAATAAATGAATAAATAGTTTTACGGAAAAAATTCGTTTTGCCAATTTAGGTTTAAATCCTACCCTTCGGCAAAGCTCATTTCCCCCCCCCCCAAAAAAAAAATCTATTTACTGATTCATTGACTTTAAAGTAACAAGTAATTCTATTTATTGATTAATTCATTAATAACACTTTAGAGGAAATGATTTACTTATTTATTTACATCTTACAAAGTGCCACATTAAAGAGTAAAGTCGCCTTCTCCAATCATAGATGGTGCCAGCAGCAACAAGACAGGAGATTGATAGGTCACATTAGTGGAAAAAAGACAGAACT
Organism: Ryuthela nishihirai; assembly: GCA_038380435.1. NCBI lineage: Eukaryota > Metazoa > Arthropoda > Arachnida > Araneae > Heptathelidae > Ryuthela > Ryuthela nishihirai. Next base: position 13,030,148 of record JAWZYU010000001.1, on the reverse strand, counting down.
GACATTAATGGTCTCAGAACACTCTAGGATGAATCTGGAGAGACATGAGTTCTAAATCCCTAACTTTGGCAAGACTAATTTTTTTTTACAAAACTATTTATTGATATATTGACTTTAAAGTCAACAGGTAACTGTGGATTTACTATTAAATTTTAATTATTTAGTATTAAATTTACTGTTAAATTCAAATATAAATAGTTCATAAACTTTTATTATTGCAAAATGCACAAAAATAATTTAAATCAATACTTTATGAAGTACATTACTTAAATGTTTCATTTAGTTTTTTTTTTCATTATTAGAGAGTGCAACTAAAACTTTTGAGAGATTCAAAAAGTGTAAATTGTAATATTTCATCAATAACTATACAATTCAAAAAGAATTTTATCTCTAAAAACAAAGAAGTTATATGTCTACAGACAGATGACAAAGTGAAAACATTAGCTTGTTTTATCTGTGAGTGAGCTAAACAATGAGTAGCTTAAACATTTTAAAATCTGGATAAAGTAGTTAATTTCCATATACATATTTATGACAAAAAATACAACATTCAACATAAAGAATGAAAGTAATTATTTAATAAAATAAATTTAGATTTCATTCATGCAACATTTATTACATATAAATAGCTTACTTTTTTTCCATTTCAAGCTTAAGATCAATACCCTGCTTCTCCAATAACTCTAATTGGGCAAAACTCCAGTCAACTAGTTCTCCACCTATACATATTTAATATGATAAACTTTCAAAAGCATCAACATTTCATTGGAGTATTTACTTTAAAAATTTTCAGAACATGCACATATAACAAAAATAATTTTAGAACTTAAAATGCTATAAAATTAACATGAAAATTTCAGTTATGTTCACTTACTCTACATTCAGAACCAGTCAGTCGTTTTATGCATTTCCTAAACTGAATTCAGCAAATATTCAACATTGATTTTACAAAACATTTAGCTATAAATGGAATTATCCGAATCAATCTTTAGGGCAAATGTTTTTTTAAAATACTTTATGTACCTTTCAATGTTCACCATAAAGGAAGTTTCAATTCTGCTTAATGGATTATTTTGTGCATTGATTACAGTATGCAATACAGATTATTTGTGCAATTGGAGTATACTGTGAATGAATGGAATGTACTGTGAATTGTAAGTCTTGTAATGGAGAGTCAGAGCAGGTAAAGAATAGTAACTGTTTAGGGAGGAAAAAGATTTTTATTCTTTGAAATAGGACTAATTTTACAGATACACAAGAAAAGAAATATCTGTGCCTTATCCAGGCTCAAATCCATGTCTCTTTGATCACTAGGCTAGCACACTAACTTAGATGAAATGATTGTATAAACTATAATACTTCTTTCCATATAGGTGACAATCATAGCATTACCTGGGTGACATTTTAACATCAATATATCAATAAATATTGTCGGCAAAATTTTTTCCACGAAATATTTACTTATTTCCATAACTAATCAGATTCAATATCACTTCCTAAGTATGACTAAGTATGAGATGGTTACAGTAAAAAGTTTTTACAAGCTCAGGTACTATGAGAAAAAGTTTTAAAATGAAATTTTTTAAAGGTATCACCAAATTTATATGCCCACGTTATTTAATCCTTTGCACTTGAATGTTTTTCCACTATAGGGAAGTAGCAACTCGAAGTTTTTTGCTAAAAGGTTTATGAAATTTTTTACAACTAACAAAAATAAATCATACATAAACAATGTAAAAACAAACTCATTCTTCACTGCCACTAATTTCATCATTTTTTCTTTTTTTATAGTTTCAGAAATCTTTGGTTAGTACCTTTGTCAATTTCAAAAAGGTTTTTGTGATTGACTGTGAGATCGTATGGCATACCAGACAAGTTAGTTAACATAATGAAAGCTCTCTATAATAATACTGAGTCCTGTGTAAGAGTTGGTAAGGTTTGTAGCAATTGGTTTAGCATTGCTTCTGGTGGATTTTGGTGCCACCAGAAGGACAAGGTGCATTTTGCCTCCTTTTCTCTTTAGTTTGGCTATTGATTATGTTATGCAAAATTCACAGCAAGGGAAAGATTTTGGCCTTAAATGGTCTGGAGAACGAAAATTTTTGATTTAGATTATGCTGATGATTTAGCCCTTTTGGCAAGTGATTTTGATAAGATGAACTCTTTTATTTGAGCTTTTGATGAGACTGGTACTAGAGTAGGTTTGGTTATAAACAGAGAGAAAAGTAAAGTGATGAAGATTGGTCAGGCAGGCTGTGGTTCAGTTAATCTGAATGGCTGTGTTCTTGAAGAGGTTTCTCAGTTTAATTATCTTGGGAACTATGCAACAGATACTGGTAATGTGCAGCATGAGATTAACAGACAAACAGGGATTGCTGATGGATCTTTTAAGAATGTATGGAGTGTGGAGAAATAGGCGTATACACCTAAAGACTAAAATTAGACTGTATAATAGTTTGGTTCTCTCTAGGGTTAGTTATGGTAGTGAAACTTGGATCTTTGTAAACAAAGGTAACAGGAAACTAGATGCTTATGCAGTGTCTTGGGCATTAGGTGGTGACTTTCTAAGCAATGATGAGGTTAGGCAAAGGAGTCTGCAACCTCCTTTAAGCAGCATATTGTGCAGAGAGAGACTCCGCTGGTTTGGCCATGTTGCCTGTATGGATAATTATAGATTGGCGAATAGGGTTATGAACATTGTGCCTAGAGGCCTCAGAAGGAGGGGAAGACCCAGGAGTGGTGGGCAGACAATGTCAAACAGGACCTTGTTAGAATTGGTGTGCAGTGGCCGGATGCAGCAGATGCAGCTCAGGGCAGATATACTTGGAGATATGCTGCGTGGTCTGGTTGGACCTCCATAGCCCATGGCTGCTTGAAGATGATGCTTATTTAAATTATATTTTTGCAATGATATATATTTTGATGATGCTTATTTAAATTATATTTGTAACAATAACTGTCATTTAGGGTTTGCCGATTAGCAAAAAAAAAAAATGGGATTATACATTGTTTGCATAAACAAACAAAAAAATTTAAAAAATATTAAATAAATGAAAGATTTAAGTAATGATAGAAATATTATGAGTTATTTACATTAAGTAATATAATACTTTAAAAAATACAGCAAGATAAATTATAAAAAAATTATGAATATTAAAAAGAAAGAAAATTTTAAAACTTTGCAATTTTTAAAAAAGTTCATAAGACTAATGTGCATTTTTCAATTTTTAGCCATTTTCTTAACATCAATTAAATATGTTTTCTTTTGATATATAGTATGACCTATTTCTGTTAATTGGTTATTTGGAAAAAAAATTCCAAAGTTGACTCTTATTTGACTGAGCAGAATTGACAAAAAATCTTGATCTTTCTCAAATTATATCACTGAGAAAAAAATTACAGAGCAGACTAAATTTCTTGCTTGAAGTAAAAAAAAAACTATTTTTCTGGTATTAAAAAACAGTTAGCCTTTCTATTCATGTATATTTTTAACTATTTTTTTTATTAGCTTTTCTTAAATAAATTCTGACTTGCATTGCCAGATACATTTTTTACTACATGACTCTAAAAAAGGCCCTATTAAAATAAAATTAATATTTTTTTGAAGAAATATTTGATGGAATTTTTTGAATTTTTTTTGATTGAGAATTTTATTTGAGAATTTTTTTAAATATTCTATTTTCAGAAAATCCAGAATTAAAAGCTGATTAAATTTGGCATATAACATGCCATAATTCCTTTTATTAGTTATTTGCCAAAATAAAGTTATAAAATTCACACTTTTTTGACTGAACACAGCGAGAAAAAAAAGCATGACCACAGGGTACAATTCAATTTTTCGAGCCTGATGTGGTAAGGGTTAAAAATTTGTAGCATTTGATTCTGACTTCATGGCGAGAGATGATAAAGCATCACATAATAGATGTCTTTAGAGTTGTCATAATAGATGTCTGACAGCAGATGAACAAAAAGAATGCAGAATAAAGAACAACTTTTCCACTGTGAATTATTCCACTCCAGACAATTCAAGTGAAAAGGCAGCCAAGACTATTTAGTTTTGCTCACCAGGGCAAAAAAATCTGGGAAATATGAACAGGATGAAAAGATGGAAGAAAAATATTTTCCCAAATACTGTCAATTGCTATGGGATCAGCAGTTGCACATCCACTGTGCTTCCAAGTTTGATAATGATTGGGTTGAATAGTTCCTACCCATCTTTTGGACTATATCACATACTACTAGTATGATTAATAAGTCTGTTCATTTTATTATCTACTTGAGAAATGATTATTTACAATGTAAAAAATGAACCATACTCAGCGAAATATTAACCACTGTTTTCAATAGTTCGTAGCCATCTGTCAGCAAGTTGTTCTATTCCTTTTCGATACCATGTTTTGTCCTGGGAGGTGAAAAATTCCTGACATCCATTTCCAACTTCCTGAAAAGTTTGAAACTACCTACCTAGAAGCTAAGTTTGGACTATATATGTTGGGTGAGGAAGAAGCTCAAATGCTAGTTTTCAAAATTTTTACCTTGGTCTGAAGTGCAGTTTTGTGTAGTCTTGTTAGAGGAGTACCTGATGTCTGCTTACCATTCCTGGGTAGCACTGAAGTATTACAAAGTGCATGTGCTCCAGTTGTGCTGAGTGGTCAGCATTAATGGCATGTCCATTGGGAACTAATTTTAATTGCACTACATCCTCAAAATTTCACCAAACACACAATATTGCCTTCATTTTGAATTGTCACCTCTTTGAGACAGAAGAGAAAGTGCAGGCTGGCTTGGGTCAATAAACTGCTTTTAGATATTAGGATTGCTGAAAAAGATCTATTTTGATCTACCTATATTGGCTGTCACAATCGTAGCTTACTTTTAAGGCTTGTGTCACCACATTTGAACTTCTTAAACCAGGCTTCAGCAGCACGAATGGAAACTGCCCCCCCCCCTCCTCCCTTCCACTTTGTATATTTCTTGGGCTGCTTTAGTAGCTCTTAAACTTTTTCCTGATAGTGATGTAAAATTTCAATATTTCACTCACTCATTGACTCATTGTACAATGTTTCTAATGATGGAAATCAAGACTTTGAAACTTGTATAGTTATGGACTGACACAGTGGGCTTTATACTTTCCTTAGTACTATGTCCAGAGGAAAGCAAATGCATGAATATATGTCACCGTACACATTTGCATGGCAGAAACACAGACTTATGAATTATCCTAGTATCTTAGAGCTGGTTGTTGAGGTTATCAAAGAAGCATACTTGATCCACGATTCCTTCTTGTGTTGGAAGTCTTTCACACTGGCAACCTTAAAAGCATTAAGGTTGGAGGATGTTGCATACTTTTGAAACATCTACCAAACCTTTTCCTGAGCCTTTATGAGCTATAGCACTATCAAGATTCAACTGCAATTTTGGGCAATGAAGAAACTGTATAGAAGTCTGAGAGATGGTAGAGTAGCTGCATAGATGATACAGTCAGCCATCTGTCACTATAACATTGATAGGCTGTTAGTTGATTGTGTAAAGGTCAAATTCACAGGGTTGTTAAAAAAAACTCCATTCAGCCCGATCAATCCTCTGCAGTGGGACATGTGAAAAGCTGCAAGTCCCCCCCCCCCCACACACACATGAGTGATGTTATCTATTACATGGAGGCAGGACTGGAAATGGGGGGAAGGTTGTTCCCCCTTGAAAATGCTTAATCAGAACAGAGGTGAAAGGGAAATTAACACCTCCAGGGCCCAGCATGAACAACTGATGTCACTATGCTCAAATAAAAAAAAAACTTCAGAACTTTTTGACAAATAACTAATGAAAAGAATTATGGCATGTTATATGCCAAATTAATCAGCATTTCCAGCTGAATTTTCTGAAAATAAAGTATGTTACAAAAAAGACAACTAGCTTTATTTTAATAGGGCATTTTTAGTCATGCAGTAAAAAAAATGCATCTGGTAATGCAAAGTTTATTTAAAAAAAAACTAAGACAGAAATGATTATAATGCATATGAATAGAAAGGCTATTTATTTCTGAAAAAAAAATATTTTTTTTACCTGAAACAAGAAAATTATTCTTATTTTGCGATTCTTGTCTTGGTATCATACTTAGATAAAAGTCTAGGCTTTTTTGCCAACTGTTCTGAGTTGTAAAACAAGTCAACTTTAAAATTAAGAAAAAAAAAACAACTATTCAACTGAAATAGGTCATGGTATATACCAAATTAAAGAGAATTTAATGAAAATAAAAATTTTATACAAATTCACAAGCACATTAATTTTAACAAGACTTTTTCACAGTGATGTAGTGAAAATATAGATCTGAGTATGAAATTAAGTTTTAATTTTGGAAAATCCGATTGACAAAAACAGTTAAATTATATAATAATGAATGGAAATTTCTTCTTAAATAAATAATATTTACTTGAAACATGAATTTTATATCTTTTTATAATTCTTTTTGAATGGCATATTTTAAAACACAGGCCAGTTTTAAAATACTTCAACTGTTCACATTCATGAAATTTCTGTCATTTTTATGAAGTGGAGGAATTATTTTTTGACTTTATTTTTTACTAAACAGTATGCATTCTTTTTTGGTTGCTGAATTTTGGGGATCTTGGCTAAGTGCTGAAAAGTTGGTACACCAAGGCTAAAAATATTTATATCGTCAGAGTAGCACAGCTGAGGTATTCAGTGGAGAGGAGAGTTAACTCTTTTAAAAACTATTCAATATAAACTTAAAAACTTATAACTAAAAAAATAAATTCTCCCAAAGGGAGGGGTGGAGGCAAGATACCCTAAGTATAGTGGAAAGAGGTGTGTGTTAAAAAGCCTTGCTGAAATTTCCCTCCAACAAGACTGATTTCTGTGCTAAGGAAATCCATTTTGTTTCCGTATCCTAGACCTTATTCATTTTCAGGAAACGATAAAAGATTAAAGTTTTTTTCACTGGAAAGAAATAAAAGAGAAAAATTAACTAATAATCTAATGTGATATTAAATAAACTATCTGTACCAGCATGTTGTAATTAGCCAGTGATGTAGTATAATTCCAAAAGATCGATAATAATTGATCAATAAATTAATAATCTATGGAAATAAAATAAAATTCAATCTACAGAAATGAAAATGTTTAATTATAAAGTACAAATAAAATACTAATTAGATGCATGGCGATGATATCCAATGTGTGGGAACAATGCTGTAAACAATTCATTATGTAGCCCCTTGATTTGTACGTGTCAGCAATATGCTGATATGAGCAAGTCAAGTGCATGCTGTGAAGTAATTTATGCTGCAGGCAGTCTTCAACAACAAGCTGTGGCCTTGCTCTGGCTAACAAGGCTCTTTATAGTTTTGATTTCAATAGTGGGAACAAAGCATAGAATGCTGGAATAAATGATATAAATTAATAAAAATAATTCTAGGAATATTGAAATAAGTTTAGTTTAAGGCAAAAAAGAGTGTAAACCAACAACAACAACAGATGCATGTAATTGATATTTACTTCAAAATCTTCTGTTTTTAAAAATAGCAGTTCTCTTTATTTATTTTTCTTGAGAATTTTGAAATTTTAAGGAAAAATTTGTTGATAATAGACTTGTGAATCAGGAGGTTATTTTAATGTAGAGCAACATTAACAAACAAATACCATATATGGGGTCTAAGAAATGGCAATCAGATAGCTTTAACTATTTATATATATTAACTATATTATTATATAGTAGCTTAAAATTCGTCGAATGGAAAATGCAAGGATTATTTTTCAAGCATGAATAATGTATTTTTACAAGATACATGTACGAAATTTTTATAAAGACAATTTTTTTTTAAATCAAAGTTTCGTGTGTTGTACTAAAATATGATACAGGCATTGTCAGTCTCTCATTTGAATTGTGTCAACTGTATACAAGACGTGGCCTCTGGAAGGGTTAAATACATATAAACTGAACACAAATTATTATTACACCTATCTAATAACTTGTTGCTCCACCTTTTGCTCTCACAACAGAAGCCAGACATCTGGTAAGGACGCAATGAGGTGTTGAAAACATGGAGGTAGTATTGCCACCCATAAAGTGAGGATAACCTGAGCATCCACAGTTGCTGTTGGGGGTTGGTGGGGTTGAACAGATCTTTCCAATCTGTTCCTCAAATTCTCAATGGAGCTGAGGTCTGTCGATTGAGGGGGCCATTTGAGTGTGGTAAACTTACTTGAATGCTCCTGAAGCCAATTCATCACCACTCAAGAACTATGAGATGTGGCATTGTCCTGTTGAAAGATGGCATCATGGTGCAAAGAGAGAATCATTATGAATGGGTTTAAATGATCAGCGAGGAATGTTCACATACATTGTGCTGGTAACGGAGGTCTCAATGCATATGAGGGGCCCCAAGGATGCTCATGTAAACACACCCCAAACTGTAACTCCACCTGCCTATATAATCCAACTTGTCAAGCTGGGTACATCGCTTCATGGTTTATGTCACATACACAACCTCCCATTGACATGATAGAGTTGAAACCGTGATTCATCAGACCAGATGATGTATTTCCAGTCCTCTGCACTCCAGAGCCAATAGACTTTTTCAAACTGCAGCCTAATCTTTCAGTGCCATATAGTCAACAAGGGAACATGATATGGATGTCAACTCCAGCCTATTTTTTCCATGGTATGATGGATTATTTTTTCCATGGTGCATAAGCTTGTGGACACAGTCTCATTCAATTCCAATGTTATTTGCTCCATAGCTGTGGGATTCCTTGTAGCAATGCAGGACAGTCTGCACTCACCTCTAGAGTCAACTGCATGTTTACATCCACATTTCTCCCACTTGTTGGAAGTTTTGCTATATTTCACGTAGTATTGGTATACATGTGTGATGGTCTGACATGGAAATCCAAACAGTTCAGCAATTGCAGTGATTGAACAACCAGCTTACTTCACACCTACTATCTGGCCCAGTCAAACTCACTTACGTCACTGCCTTTACCCATGAATACTTTTTCATAACTGGTTACAATGTGTAAAGATCTGCTCTATTTATTGGCATTGCCAGTTTCAGAGTCGCACGTGACTGGATGTGATACTTCTGCTTTGCATATTGTTATCAGGATGTATATAATAATTTGTCAATTCAGTATATATCACCCTTATTTTTCAAGAAATTTGTTAAAGACTATTAAGACAAAGGGAAAAATTTATACCAGAACAGTCTTCTGGTTCGTTCCAACCTGATCTTTCCTTCCCCATTCCTCCTATTTTTATCAATATCCAGACTTGCATGGAGGTGATTGCTTCTGTAAGGGTTGTCCTTGATATCCCACATAAAGAGTGGATCAACAAAGAGCAGGTGAAACGATTTAATGTCAATGAAAGTACAGACTAGGGAGTGAAAATAAATACTGACACTGGTATTCAATAGGGAAAGTTTTGGATCTCTAAGCCATTGCTCAAGGATCTAACCACTCCCACTGGTGTCAACAGTACTCTGTGGAAAACTGCATATACTGAAATCTCCTGTGAAGGGGATGGGTAATTGCAAGATGAGATTATCAATATCAATCTGGAAGAGGGGACTACTATGTGGAAGATAAATGAAGCAGACAATCAATGAGAATTCCACAGAGAGGTGACTATCTACCATTTGTAAAGTGGTGGTGAGGTGTAAGACTTTGAACAGAGAATGGTGGCTTATGAGGATGATACACCTCTGTGAACAAAACCATTTACCACTGTTCAGGCAAATGAGAGTAAAATGCTGTAAGGTGGGAGTTAATGAGCTGCCTGCAAGATACATGTATTTGGGATCATGTGTTACAAAGCTACAGTGTACTTCAGATTTAGTGTAATTATTACAGGTATTTGAGAAATGGCCACATGAAAATTTCTTATTTAAAATTACTTTGAAGTACAGAGCTTTGGGAAATCTGTGTCCATATTCCTGGATCCATTCCTGAGGCTCATATCAAATCCTGCCATTTGACGAGAAGACTTTATTTTTTATTTATTTACTTTTATTTTATTTTTTGGGGGGGAGGGGGGCTGCTGGCAGAAGCCTCTTTAGGTTGGAAGGTCTAGCTGTCTGAGATTGGGAGTTAGGCTTTCAAGAGGTGGAAGCAGAAGGCTGTGAAGTAAGAATGGAAACCAGAGTCAATGTTGAAGCAGACACCAATTATAGTTTCACCTAAGTCAAGAGGTAATTAGCTGTGTCCAGTAAGAGAACTAATATAGTAAATAAGTGAACTAACAAGAGTTAATTATGTTAGCTGGGAAACTATGACTCTTTATGAAGAATGGCAACATGTTCCCTTCAAATTGTTACCTGTGGAGCGGATGACCAGAAATTGTGGAATGGGAGAAACAAATTATAAGAATGAAGAAGATGGGCAATCATAATGGGGTAACTTCACATATGAAACATAGAAATTATAAGTGGGAGGACTCATAATGAAGAAAACATCACAAGTGCTCTTAACCCATCATGGAGCCAAACAAACGTATGTCTGATTGAATGCCAGTGCTGCATGGGTACCATACTCATAAAGAAAGAGTACAAGTTTTTGCCATGAACATGGCAAGGAAACTCATGAACCTGTAAATAGACCTGGGCAACAAACTCTCTGCACTACAGTGTTGACCTCAACAGGTAAACCCACTTGACTATTGATTCTGGGGTGGTCACCCCACGATTTCCATCTACTTGAAGCATATGGTCAAAGCAGTGTGTAGCAGGCTGCCTTCCTAAGCACCATGATTAAGTAGATTTCTCAAAGATGAGATAGGCCAAAGGGGACTCATCAATCAGGTAGTAAGGGGCAACAGAAGTGGACCCCCATGCCACCAAGATCTCACTTTTCATAGACATGGGTCACAGTGCATGAAAATGCAGGTGGGGTTAAGAAGCTATTGAAGATAGTGGAACAAGCAGAACTTTCACAGGGTGAAACTCTCACCACAAACAGGCTCCCATGTTGAAGGCCTCTTTTGGGGTTAATGATAAGCCAGATTTTTTTTGTACTGCATTATGTGTTAAGCATACTCTATTTTGATATGGTACATTTTTTTCTAAGAAAACAAGCAACTTATCTGCAACTAGCTTACTGTGCATTTCACTCTATCCTGCTTTCTTTTTCTGAATAAATTTAGTCATATTACAAAACTACTTTGCTTTAACCATACATTAACCAATTCAATTATGAATATTAGTTTTCACACTTTAAATAGCGTGTAATTGCAGATACTTACTAATGGGTGTTTCTGCTGGAGATTTTCTTTCTTTATTTTCTTGAGCTACAAAAATGAGAAAAGCAGTAATACATTAGTCAATGTCCAAATATTAATTGAAATGTTGCTGAATATACAAATGCTGCAATTTAAAAGAAATGATTCTAACTTGAATTGTTAATAAAAAATGTAACTTAAAACAGAAAGGTGCTGTGTCCAAAAATCCTTAAAAAGAACCTTGCTTGGGAAAATAAACTTGCTTATAAAAAAAAAAATTCAAATCTTTTACAGCATAGGGAAAATTTTAATGTCTTTTGTCTCCCAACTACTCATAAGAAAAAAAAAAAGCTCTTTAGATGGAATTGTAAACCTATCAAAAGATTAGAAGCAAAGTTAGTCTACAAAGAACTATTTATGGTCAAATTACCACTGCACATGTTATTTGAATTAGTGAAAACATTAGCAGGATCAGAATTTTTGTATTCTACAGCAAGGACTTTAAGATAGAAACATTGTTCAGCCATTCCAGGTGGCAGAGATATTCACAGTTTCATTTCAATAAGTTTGAACAGTTTATGCATAAGAACAATTTCGCAATCAGAAATCTAAAATGAAGAAAATACTTCACACATATTTATCTAAATATCCATAATGTTACACCAGGTAGGCCTAGTATACTTTGAGTAATTTTAATATTTTCAACAGTTAAAAAACACATCTAAAAAAAGAATATATGCTACTTCTTGTGCTCTAGGTAATACATATGTATACTATATAATCAGCATAAATATTTACTATCTCAGCAAATTTCATTTCTCTAACATCTACCAACAGGGAGAAAAAAAAGCAAAAAAAAAAAAGGTGGAAATTGAAAATTTTTCAAAATTTGAATGCCTGTCTTTTCACTTTTGCACAAATAATGTGAATGCACTTCTTTGTGGATTTACCTACAATAAGGAGATTCACTAAAAGAATATGTTTCTACTGCAATCCAAAGATGAACTACAATTATCCAAAAACTGATTTGTTCAACATAGGTCACAGATTTGGGGTAATTTATAAAATAAACAGTTATGATGAGTTATAATTTCTTTTGCATGCATAGAATATGTGTTATAGAGGATTAACATGAATTTTGAATCATTACCATAAATTACAATCCCTTATTGGTGTCCAGTCAATTCATCACAGTATAAATTAATTTTGACATCAGTTCATCACAGTTCAATTCATCATGATGTCAATGAATTGAAGCATCAATTCATTGCAGTGTTAGATATGTGGTTTTATTGACTTTCTACATCTGTGGATTGTTTAAATGAACTCTAGAGATAATAATTTAGACTTTGAAAGGTTAAACATACATCAGAAGAATTTAACTGATAAATTAATTAAAACTTGCATAACAAATATTGTTTCAAACAACTTAATAAAATATGCATTTTAAAAGTTTGCATAATGATTACTTCAATATTAGGAAATCATTAATGATATTTATGAAAATAATTTACTGTTAAATATTCCAGCCTCTGTGCCTCATTAAATACTGAATGAATATTGTTAAAAATCGAGATTTAAATGGATTTGATTTTGATGTTTAATTTATCATCAGTCTTGTTTTTCCATTAAATGCATATATTAGAAGTTAAAAAGCTTCAAAATTTTATTCCCATTGACATAACATGGTAATTCTCTATTTTGGTATGTTCTAGGTAATACCTGGCTACATACCTGGGCAAATATTTTAGTGGGTCACAGAGAAAACTGAAATGGAATGGAGAGCAGCATAAGAAAATGAAATGGAATGATGGACCACCAAAGAAATATATAATCAATAACGTATTATTAACCAGTGTAGAAAAAGAAACATAAACCATATAATTTTATTTAAATTAATTGTTTTGATGAGAATTCACTTTGCTGAAGTTGGACTTCTTGTCCTATATACATTCTTTTTCTCTTTTGCAAAATTAATCAATTTATCATCAGTAGCTCTGGGGCCAGACAGAAGAAAAATGGCTGGCCATAATTTGCCCGTGGCTGTTCCAAGTAAATTGTTCAAAACTCAACTGATGATTTTTAATTCTTTTGAGGGGGGGGGGGGTTTGCACTTTATTTGTCATTAATTGTCTTAAGAGATAGTTCTTCAGAGATAATTTCTCTTCAGAGATAAATCAAAAATTATTTTTGGGTTGGATAGGTATTGATAAACTAGCTTCAGTCAGAAAGGGGACACCAATGGGCTTGAATAGGCTACCATATTCAGATGGGTTGTTAAGCTGTGGCCCCATGTGCAAGAAAGCCATATCCAGTGCATATTAAAGAACATGCTAGATAGCCTTGATGGGAGGCTTCAATTTGTCTCCTAACAGCTGTCTAGGGGATTATTTAGAGGTAAAACAACATAGCCATCTGTTACTAAGGTGGGGCATTAAATATATAATGAACTTCAATAAATAATACTTCCCATAATAGTACTTCCTTAATAATAGGTCAACATACCAATATGGTTCCCCAAAATACCAACTACAATTGCTCTACCAAAATAGAGAATTACCATGTTATTATGTCAATGAGAATATAATTTTGAAGCTTTGTAACTTCTAATATATGCATTTAATCAAAAAATGTGACTGATGATAAATTAAACATCATAATCAAATCCATTTAAATCTTGATTTTCAAAAATATTCTTTCAGTATTTAAAGAGGCAAAGAGGCTGGAACATTTAAAAATAAATTCTTTTCATAAATATCATTAATGATTGCCTAATATTGAAATAATCATCATGCAAACTTTTTAAAATGCATTTTTCATTAAATGGTTTGAAACAACACTTATGCAAGTTTTAATTAATTTATGAGGTAAATTCTTCTGATGAATGTTTAACCTTTCAAAGTCTAAATTATTATCTCTAGAGTTCATTTGAACAATCCAATCCACAGATGCAGAAAGTCAATAAAACCACATATTTAACACTGCAATGAATCGATATCATGATGAATTGCACTGTGAAGAACTGATGTCCCAATGAGTTGCCACTGCCATGAACTGATGCTGCAATGAATTGCAGGAAGGACATTATTTGAAAAGGCCAGTTGGCAACCCTACTTATGCAGTTCACCAATCCAGCATATATGGCTGAAAATTCTAAAACAAGGCAATTGGTATGACAAAATAAATTGAAAGTTTTTTCTGTAAATGGTAGCTAGGCATAAACTGGAGGAGAGCTGTGTACCAATCCCCAGTGATGATGCACAGAACCCACCAGGTCTAGCACCTAATGGCCGACCCTGCCTTCTCTTGTGGTGCAGGCCATCAGTACCTTTCAAAAAAGAGATATTCTCTTTTGGAAGGGAATGAAAGGGAAGAGCTGCCAGTTCGGTGTGGTCTGCTGCTCTGGTCATCTATGGCCCTTTTTTTTTCTATTTTTCTTCAACCCTGCTGAGGAGTGGTTAACTTCACAGGGTCCTGGTGCTGACCATTAATATCCACTAGACTGGTTTATGGCTTTGAGTTTGATTATGGATCCTGCACTTGCTGCATTGGTGGACCTCTGTTGAGGTAGAATCTGATGCTGTGTTTTCTGTTTGCTTGTGGGCTGCCAGTCCTAAGTACACAGAGGCATGGGATATCTTATATCAGCTGGTGGATAATCTTGATTAGAAGACATTGCAGGTATCTGAACCCTTACTTAGCTAGTTGGGCACTGTCAATCCTAAAATGGAGTAATGTGTCTCAGGCAGGTCATATGGCTCTTGAAAAGGTTCACTTGAAAAGGTCAGCTACCTGCAATGGGTTCACTTGAAAAGATCAGATATCACCAATACTGGTAGGAACTTCAGGCATTGGTGATTTCAGCCTTTAGTGGAGGAGGAACAGGTCTTTGCCCCATGCCTGCAATCAGGGTGCTGTTTGATATTCTTGGCCATATCTCTCTCAATACACCTAGTTTCTTTAAAAATACTACTAATCATTTTCTCTCTGCAGGTAGGTAGACCATGAGAACATTACATAGAAATTATTCTCTTGATGTCCTCACACAGGAATTTCAGCATTATAACTAGATATCTAGATGGTCAGTAGGGTGGGCCGAAAAAATTAAAAAATTTTTTTTCAAGTCGTAATACCGCGGAAAAGTTGCAAATTGGGGGAGACTAAAAAGGGGTAAAAAAAGAAATAAAATTGGTTTATATCTTCCGGTCGTGCATGTACTCTAAAGTTTGCCGAAATTTGGAAAAATTTATATTTTTACGATTTTTTTTTATCTTACTTAACTTGTCAATATTTAAATGTAATAGCTCTAGTCGACTCTTACTCGAACCGATAATGATTTAGAAAAAAGAATGGTTCAAATCGGTTAAGGTCTTCCACTCGCGCAATAGCTGTCAAATCTAACAAATTCTCACGCTCGTCATAACTCGCTCGGGTCAATGACCACGACGCTCCCTCCACCTACCACTTTCGCCACCGCGCCGCGCCATTGTTCTGTCAGTCTGCACTTATTCCTCGTGTTTGATGTATGTTTCGTTCACTCTTCCAGTTATTATTTTGGTATTTGCATTTATTTCAATGTTGGTTTTGTGTTATGGCATTTTTTTGTAACACTGTGACTTAACGGTGATATACGGATATGAACGGTGATGAACGGATATGAACGGTGATGAACGGATATGAACGGTGATGAACGGATATCCTATGGCTGTACCTAAGAAAATCATCACAAGACAGGTATTTGATTGCCCTATATTTGGTACACCTAAAGATTTTTCATCAAACAAGCTTCCTACTGGTGAGGACGTGATTCGGTGTTGTTCACAGGAGAGATATGACTTGGCGCTTAAAGTTAATAATAAAAGCGTCAGTTTTTCACAAGTTGCTAGTACAGTAGCTAACAAAATAATTGGTTTGTATCAGAAAGCATTTATCCCAACGGTTACAGATAAGAGAATTGTGCAACTTATAAATGCGTTGCATGATAAATATTACAGCCTACGAAAATCATATACACGGGATAAGCTAGTGATTGGCTTCAAGAGTATTGGCTGTCAGATCCTCACAATAGACAGAAGTATACTAAGTAAGGATCAGCAATATCTACTCGATATTTCCATGGCAATAAAGTCGGAAAACTGTAAAGAGGATTTGGCTGTACGAGATCCTGATCCCTTGTCCCACTCGAGATGGTTGACAACAGCAAATCGAGCTCTCAGATTGTACTTAATTGAAGAAAGTCCCACACCTGAACTTCAAGAAATAGTTGTATTTATTTTGAAGTCATACATGCCAATGTGGTTTAGTATTAAAACAAGTAAATACTTTACAGAGGGACCAAAATTTGTGTACCAATCAATACAATCTTCAAGGTACCTGCCTGAAGATTTACATAATATTGTCGACCCTGTGATCGAATGAAATGGCTTTTTCGCTCATCCAGAACATTTAATGTTAGCCATGACACAAAACAATACAAAACACATAAGAGAGCTCAGACTTCGACGAATTCTAAAGGCGAGACAGTTAGATCAAAAGAGAACAACTATCAGAACATTCATGTCGCCAAAACTCAATTTCAAGACTCAAGACTACTCGGAAATAATTAACTGGATGGACTGTGATTTATCTTCTCCCCCATTATTAAAAGATATCAGTGACGATGAGATTAAATCACATATTCAAAGTGACTCAGTCCCTAATTGGGATATAACATTCAAGACATTCCCAGTTCACACACAGGCAGTTGAATGATGTGTGAAACTCGTGACAGAAGCCTCAGGAAAAGTTTGCAGAGCTGAGTCTAGGGATGGTTTATCAGAATGACTCTGCTGTCAGGGTCAACCATGCCTAACTTCGCCCATAAATCAGATTTCAAAGTACCTTCAGCTAAGAATGAATGAAAACGGAGATGTTCAATTGTTAACATGAGTTTCTTGGACTTACGACTCTTCATACAAAAACTTAGTTTTTTCAATAAAAAAATCTGTTTATAAATATTACTAATGGTCTAAAATAATTTGTTTTTAAACATTTAAACTTGTATTCAATAAAGAACAAATATAAAGAACATGTAAGTTGTTAGTGTTTTTTTTCCCTTGAACTGTGATCTACCTTTATTTGTAAATTTGTTTCAAAATTTCATTAACTTTGAAGGCAATGCGCGACCGGAAGATGTTGATGGATTTAAATAATATTTAGACATTATTTTCTGTGGTTCTAATACATAAGAATTTGAGCTATTACATTTGGAAAGAGGCTAATTTAAAAATGTTAAAAATTATCGTAAAAATGTGAATTTTTCCAAATTTCGGCGAAATTTAGAGCACATGCGCGACCGGAAGATATAAACCGATTTTATTTCTTTTTTAACCCATTTTTAGTCTCCCCAATTCGCAACTTTTCCACGGTATTACGACTTGAAAAAAAAGTTTTGAATTTTTTCTGCCCACCCTAATGGACAGGTAAAGGTGAGATACTTAAAAATATCTTTAAATCTCTCTTTTCAGGGAGGAAGGACAGAAAGCATCTCCAAGGTGTAGGTTTGCCTTTCGAAAGAAACACCGTTGATGCTCTTCCAGGAAATGTTTGCATTAATCAATGATTTCTTACAGGAAAATTTAAAACAAAAATTAAAGACTTGAATGTCATCTGTTGTTATGCCCCCACAGAGGACTCTGATGAGAATGAGAAGGATACGTTTTATAGCCAGCTTCAGGATATTTTGAATTCTGTGAAAAAAGGAGATATTTCTCTTGTGCTAGGGGACTTCAATGCTAAAGTTGGTACTGACTCTGACTTTTGGGCAGGAGTTTTAGGTCCCTTTAGCATTGGTAGTTCCATTGGCAAATGTCTTTTATAGGTAAGTAAACTTGATGGTTTGCAAATAATTAATAAGTACTACAAACACTATGATGTTTATAAATACACTTGGGTTTCACCTGATGGGTTGCACAGGAATATGATACATTATATTTTAATTACAGCAAATGAGCTAGTTCAGTTAGGAATATTAAAAAAAGTGCAAAATTACAATTTCAGTTTTTTTTAAGTGTTTGAGGTCTTTCTCTGGCTTTCAAGGAAATATTTACTGTTATAGATACACACTCAGTAGCCACTTTATTAGGTACAGTTCTATATTATGTGAACAGTAACTGAGATAAAGAACTCGGGAACATCTTAAATATTATTTTTTGAAAAAGTGAGACTGAGGACAATTTACAGACATATCTCTTTCAACCAAAATAAAACAACTCTAAATTAAGTACAATTTTTAACAACATTCGTTCTCTATTTAAAAATAAAGAAATTGGACTATTTAACAGCAATAATTCCAATTTAAGCAATTGCTTTCAAAAGTCAATAATAGATATAAATAATAAATAATAATAAATAAAAATTAACAAAGAAATTCTATGGTATTCAATATCAAATTACTATAGAATTTCTACGAGATGATCTGGAAAATTATTATGATCTTGCTCTTAAAATTAAATTCGATTGAATTAAAACATCATCATCATCCTCAAGCAACCATGGGCTATGGAGGTCCAACCAGACCACACAATTTAGTTCTCTAAGCATATCTGTCTTGAGCTATATCTGCTGCATCTGTCCACTGCACACCAATTCTAACAAGGCCCTATTTGACATTGCCCACCACATCCTAGGTCTCCCCCTCTTTCTGAGGGCTTTAGACACACTGTTCATAACCCTATTTGCCAATTTATTATTATCGATACTGGAAACATGGCCAAATCAACAGAGTCTTTCTCTGCACAATATACTGCTCAGAGAAGGTTGCCGACTCCTTTGACTAACCTCTTCATTACTTATAAATTTGAACCACCTAATGCCCAAGATACTGTGTAAGCATCTACAATCAAAAGCATCTAGTTTCCTGTTATCTTGTTTACAAAGCATTCAAGTTTCACTACCATAACTAACCCTAGAAAGAACCAAACTATTACACAGTCTAATTTTAGTCTTTAGGTGTATATGCCTATTTCTCCACACTCTCTAATAAATTCTTAAAAGTCCCAGCAGTAATCCCAATTCATCTGTTAATCTCATGCTGCACATTACCAATATCTGTTGTATAGCTCCCAAGAAAATTAAACTGAGACAACTTCTCAAGAGTGCAGCCATTCAAATTAACTGAATCAGAGCCTGCCTGACTAATTTTCATCAATTTAGTTTTCTCCCTGTTTATCACCAAACCTACTCTACTACCAGTCTCGTCAATAACTGGAATAAAAAAGTTCATCTCATCAACATCATTTGCCAAAAGGGCTAAATCATCAGTATAATCTAAATAAGAAATTTTCAGATCTCTACACCATTTCAGCACAAAATCTTTCCCTTGCAAAGAATTTCGCATAACGTAACCAATAACCAAATTAAACAGAAAAGAGGACAAAATGCACCCTTGTCAAACACCAGAAGCAATGCTAAACCAATTGCTACAATCTTATCAACTCTCACATTGTGATGCCCCCTCATTCACTTTTACTTTACCTTAACCAGTTTTGCTTAATTTACGTTATATTTATCATTTTGGGGATTTTTATTTCCTTTTTGGCATCACAGCACTCGTTTCCAAGAGTTAGGTGTTGCACATGCGCAACTCCGAACTTCCGATTGTCACCTGCTAAAGCACGTGAACAAGGACATGACCACACTTGCATCATAGCTTTCCCCGTTCGTCAATTTATGCAAATGTCTTTCCCGGTGTGCAACACGACACATGCGGGCTCTGTAGCCTATTGTTATAACCTGGTGACATGTTAGACATATATAGTAGAGTAGAGAGAGTAGTAGAGCACAGTTTAGAGAACAGTTTTAGTTTGTAGTTTGTTGAAGATGTTTGTAGTAAAAAATGATGTAGTATCTTCTTTATTGAAGTTTTGGTGAGTGTTTTTGGAAATAAATTGTTTGTTATATAAACCTTTTGAATCTTTACTAATTTTTTTCTCTTGAGCAATGTTAGTTTGTTTTGATTATCATTAACATAAAATTTTGACAATCATTTAATATTTTTGAATTCTTACTCATTAACACTTGCTGGTATTTCGAACACTAATTACACTTTATTTTTTGGCAATTTGTTAATTATTGCCTGGCGCCCGACTCAGCTATCCGGAGCATGAAAATAATTGGATCAGACAAAGGGTCCAAACATTAAATGCATTTCATTTCTTTGGAGCATTACAACATACGATTCAATTCCCCGCCCTGCCCACAGTCAGTAGGGGACACCGATGAGCTTGGAAAGGCTGCCATCCGTCGAATGGGACGTTAAGCCGTGGCCCTGTGTGTGGGAGAGACATACCCTGTGCATGTTAAAGAACACACTGGATGGCCTTGACGGGAGGCTACTATCTGTCTCCCAACAGCTGTTCCAGTGGGTCCCCTCCCCCAACCTTCTCTGAGCCTTCAGGGTCAATGTGACCTGGCCATTTAGCCCATGGTGTGCAAAAAAGTGCGGCTCAGAGGTAAAACAACCCAACCCAACATATGATTCAGTGTTATTATAAAGAGTTTTCATTATGTTAACTAGCTTGACTGCTGCCATACGATCTCACAATCAACCACAAATTATGACAATTAACAGAGTTGAAAGCCTTTCTGAAATTAACAAAGCTAGCAACCAAAGGTTTCTGAAACTCTAAACATTTCTCAAGAATCTGCCTAAGTGAAAATATCTGATCCACACATCTCCTACCACTTCTGAATCCACATTGCTCACCACGCAATTGACTGTCAACCAGATTCTTAATTCTATTAAGCACAATCATGCAGAGAACTTTACCTGGCATAGAAAGCAGGCTGATATCCTTTAGTTATCATAAGAACTGCAATCACCTTTTTTAAAAATAGGGATAATAATAGTTCTGGTCTTTCATTAATCATTAAAGATATTCAAAATTTCAGTAGTCCATGTGGTAACCAAAACATTCCTAGCAATAAGCATTTCCATAGTAATTTCATCTACACCTGGGGATTTATGTAATTTAAGTTCAGAAACAGCTAAAATAACTTCAGACTGTGCTACAGGGCCAACATTAAAGCCACCAATGCATCCTATCATCATTGCAAACAATGTGAATAAACTAACCACATTGTTTAGAACATCACTGAAATGCTCAGCCCACCTAGCCATGACAGAATCCTCACCTTCTATAACCTTACCTTGTTTATCCTTCAATTCCGATACACCTGTTCGTTTTCTACCACACAAAACATTAACTATCTGATACAGCTCTCTGCTGTTGTGCTGTCTAACTGCTTCCTCAGCTTGTCATCCAAGCTATCAAGCCAAAGATTCTTATCAGCAGCTAACTGAACCTTTACACGTTTAATAAGTTCTCTGTAATGCTTTCTATTAGGACTAATAGGGTATTGCTTAAGGACATTCTTGTAGTTCTTTCTTTCTGAAATAAGCTCAAGTGCCTTATCACTTGAATAATTCTGTCTCCTCTGCTCCTTTTTTCCTAAAAGAGTACAGTTAGTTTTCAAAAACGCCTGTTTAAAACGGTTCCATTCTTTCTCAACTTCAGTAGTAAGCAAACCATCACTGTCATAATGACTAAGTAGCATATCATGGTAAGCTTTAGCTATAACTGGGTCTTTCAGAGCTTCAGAATTAAAGGTAAATATTTTAATCTTAGCACTTAGTTTAAGTTGCAAGACACTTTTAACAAGGTAATGGTCAGATCCAATTTCAGCTCCCCTACATGACCTGGTATTCCTACCAGAATTAGCCCATTTGCTATTATTAATATATAATAAATAATATTCTTATGCAGTCCATCTGGTAACACCCATGTGAACTTATGTCACCGTGTTTGTAATAATTGTTTTTTATTCTGAAACCATTAAGTTTACTTACCTGTAGGAGACGTTGCCCATTGCCACTGCAGCTACCAATACCAAAAGGGCCTATTACCCCCCCCCCCCCAAAAGTCAGAGTCAATACCAACTTTGGCATTGAAGTCACCTTGGACAAGGGTAACATCACCTTTCTTGACAGAATTCAAGATAATGTCCATAAAACCTATCCTCCTCAACCTCATCGGTATCCTCAGTGGGGGCATAAACAGCAGATAACATTAAGTCTTTAATGCTCGTGTGAAATTCAGCTATAAGAAAGCTTTCATTAATGCACTCATATCCTAGAAGAGCATCACTAGCATGTCTGCTGAGAAGCAGACCCACGCCATGATGATGCTTATTATCTTACCGCCCAGAAAAGAGAAATTTAAGATTATTTTTAAAAATCTAACGTTTATCTGTCGATCTGGTCTCTTGCAAGCTGAGAAATCTAAATTATAATGGTGGAATTGTTGTGTGAGGACATCAAGAGAATAAGCTCTGTGCAGAATTCTCATATTCCAACTACCTACGGAGATAAAACGGTTAGTGGGATGTTTAAAGAAACTATGTTTATTGAGAGAGGGAATGCCAAGAATATCCAACACCCCTAATCGCAGGCATGGGGCAAAGATCCATTACCCTACCACTAAAAGCTGAAGCCATCTGCACTGAAAGACTTCCTCCAATGTAGAATTTCGTGATGCCACCAACCTGAATGGAATTATGGCTCTGAGCTTGATTATGGATCCTGATTTTGCTGCACTGGTGGGCTTCTGTGGAAGGAAAATCTTCCGCTGTGTTTTCTCTTTGTTTGTGGGTTGACAGCTTCAAGTGAATAGATTCATAGGATTTGTTTCTCAGCTGGTGGATAATCCTGAGCAGAGGTCATCGGAGGCACCTGAACTCTTTGCTTCTATTGGCATCGTCAAATTCTACATTGGAGGAAGTCTTCTAGTGTAGATGGCTTCAGCCTTTAGTGGTGAGGGAACGGGTCTTTGTCCCATGTCTGCGATTAGGGGGCTGTTTGACATAGTTGGCATTCCCTCTCTCAAAAAACATAGTTTCTTTAAACATCCCACTAACCACTTTCACACCATAGGTAGTTGGAATGTGAGGACTCTGCACAGAGCTTTTTTCTCTTGATGTCCTCACACAAGAATTCCACAGTTATAATTTAGATATTCTCGGCTTACAAGAGACCATATGGACAGATAAAGGTCAGATTTTTAAAAATAATCTTAAATTTCTCTTTTCAGGGAGGGACGACAATAAGCATCACCAAGGCTTGGGTCTGCTTCTCAGCAGACACGCTAGTGATGCTCTTCTATGATATGAGTGCATTAATGAAAGGTTTCTCACAGCAAAATTTCAGACAAGCATTAAAGACTTGAATGTTATCTGATGCTATGTCCCCACTGAGGATGCCGATGAGGATGAGAAGGATAGGTTTTACGGACAACTTCAGGATACTTTGAATTCTGTCAAGAAAGGAGATGTTACCCTTGTTCTAGGTGACTTCAATGCCAAAGTTGGTACTGACTCTGACCTGTGGGGAGGGGTGATAGACACTTTTGATATTGATAGCTGCAATGGGCAATAACTCCTACAGGTAAGTAAACTTAATGGTTTCAGAATAACTAATACTTATTACAAACACCACGACATACATAAGTTCACATGGGTTTCACCAGATGGACTGCAAAAGAATATTATTTATTATATATTAATAACAGCAAATGGGCTAATTCTGGTAGGAATACCAGGTCAT
Source organism: Ryuthela nishihirai (assembly GCA_038380435.1). Lineage (NCBI taxonomy): Eukaryota > Metazoa > Arthropoda > Arachnida > Araneae > Heptathelidae > Ryuthela > Ryuthela nishihirai. The sequence continues at coordinate 13,006,278 of JAWZYU010000001.1, read as the reverse complement.
GTAGGGGAGCTGAAATTGGATCTGACCATTTCCTTGTTAAAAGTGTCTTGCAACTTAAACTAAGTGCTAAGGTTAAAAAATTTACCTTTAATTCTGAAGCTCTGAAAGACCCAGTTATAGCTAAAGCTTACCATGATATGCTACTTAGTCATTATGACAGTGATGGTTTGCTTACTACTGAAGTTGAAAAAGAATGGAACCGTTTTAAACAGGTGTTTTTGAAAACTAACAGTACTCTTTTAGGAAAAAAGGAGCAGAGGAGACAGAATTATTCAAGTGATAAGGCACTTGAGATTATTTCAGAAAGAAAGAACTGCAAGAATGTCCTTAAGCAATACCCTACTAGTCCTAATAGAAAACATTACAGAGAACTTAATAAACGTGTAAAGGTTCAGTTAGCTGCTGATAAGAATCTTTGGCTTGATAGCTTGGGTGACAAGCTGAGAAAGCAGTTAGACAGCACAACAGCAGAGAGCTGTATCAGATAGTTAATGTTTTTTATGGTAGAAAACGAACAGGTATACAGGGATTGAAGGATAAACAAGGTAAGGTTATAGAAGGTGAGGATTCTGTCATGGCTAGGTGGGCTGAGCATTTCAGTGATGTTCTAAACAATGTGGTTAGTTTATTCACATTGTTTGCAATGATGATAGGATGCATTGGTGGCTTTAATGTTGGCCCTGTAGCACAGTCTGAAGTTATTTTAGCTGTTTCTGAACTTAAATTACATAAATCCCCAGGTGTAGATGAAATTACTATGGAAATGCTTATTGCTAGGAATGTTTTGGTTACCACATGGACTACTGAAATTTTGAATATCTTTAATGATAAAGGCATGGTTCCTAAGGATTTTACCAGAGCTATTGTTATCCCTATTTTCAAAAAAGGTGATCTCAGTTCTTGTGATAACTATAGGGGTATCAGCCTACTCTCTGTTCCAGGTAAAGTTCTTTCCATGATTGTGCTTAATAGAATTAAGAATCTGGTTGGCAGTCAATTGCGTGATGATCAATGTGGATTCAGAAGTGGTAGGGGATGTGCGGATCAGATATTTTCACTTAGGCAGATTCTTGAGAAATGTTTAGAGTTTCAGAAGCCTTTGGTTGTTAGCTTTGTTGATTTCAAAAAGGTTTTTGACTCTGTTGATCGTCATAATTTGTGGTTGATTGTGAGATCATATGGTATACCTGACAAGTTAGTTAACATAATGAAAGCTCTCTATAATAATACTGAGTCGTGTGTGAGAGTTGGTAAGGCTTGTAGCAATTGGTTTAGCATTACTTCTGGTGTTCGACAAGGGTGCATTTTGTCTCCTTTTCTTTTTAGCTGAGTTATTGATTATGTTATGCGAAATTTACTTCAAAGGAAAGATTTTGGCCTGAAATGGACTGGAGATACGAAAATTTCTGATTTAGATTATGCTGATGATCTAGCTCTTTTTGCAAATGATGTTGACGAAATGAACTCTTTCATTCAAACTGTTGATAAGGCTGACAGTCAAGTAGGTTTGGTTATAAACAGAGAGAAAACTAAAGTGATGAAGAGTGGTCAGGCAGGCTGTGTTTTCAGTTAATCTGAATGGTTGCTGTCTTGAGCAGGTGTCACAGTTTAATTATCTTGGGAGCTATGTAACAGATACTGGTGATGTGCGGCATGAGATTAACAGACGAACAGGGATTGCTGCCAGTACTTTTAAGAATCTATGGAGAGTATGGAGAAATAGGCGTATACACCTAAAGACTAAAATTAGACTGTATAATAGTTTGGTTCTTTCTAGGGTTAGTTATGGTAGTGAGACTTGGACACTTTGTAAACAAGATAACAGGAAACTAGATGCTTTTGATTCCAGATGCTTACGCAGTATCTTGGGCATTAGGTGGTTCAACTTTGTGACTAATGATGAGGTTAGGTAAAGTAGTTTGCAACCTCCTTTAGGCAGCATATTGTGCAGAGAGAGACTCCATTGGTTTGGCCATGTTGCCTGTATGAATAATTATAGATTGGCGAATAGGATTATGAACAGTGTACTTAAAGGCCTCAGAAAGAAGGGGAGATGTAGGATGCGGTGGGCAATGTCAAACAGGACCTTGTTAGAATTGGTGTGCAGTGGCCAGATGCAGTAGATGTAGCTCAGGACAGACTTGCTTGGAGAACTAAATTGCACGGTCTGGTTGGACCTCCGTAGCCCATGACTGCTTGATGATGATGATGCCAGTAGAAGCAAAGAGTTCAGGTGCCTGTGATGACCTCTGCTCAGGATTATCCACCAGCTGATAAAACATATCCTGTGAATCTATTCACTTGGGGCTGTCAACTCACAAACCAGCAGAAAACACAGCAGAAGATTATCCCTCCACAGATGCCCACCAGTGCAGCAAATTCAGGATCCATAATCAAGCTGAGAGCCATAGTTCAGTCCAGTAGGTTTATGTGGTCAGCAGCAGGACCTAGTGTGGTTGACCACTTCTCAGCAGGATAGAAAAAAGAAATGTAGCCATTGTTGTCCACATTCTAAAATTCAGCTCATGTATGTTTGAAAGTACAAATGAATTGTAATTGTTTTCCCTGGGATGAATAGTGGCATTGTTACATCACTGAAGTATATTTATATTTATAAAACCTTAAACTATTTGCACAGATACAGTTAACTACGATTATACGAGAAATGATTTAAAATAACACATAGAACACATTTCACTACCTTGTTCAGGATGCTGAAATCGAAACACGTGGTATTTTCCTAAAATCACACGGGAACCTGTTCTCAACACTTGCTGATCAGAAACTTGGCAGCCATTCACATAACACATTGCTTTCGGACATGGTTGTAGTGTCACTATACCTATAAATATAAATTTAATCATAATTACATCAATGAATCACTTTGAATAAACAATAATTAATAAATCCTGGCTCTTTGAAATCATATATTTATGATTAGTATCAAATTGTAATATCTCTCATTATGAAATATTTAGACTTCTCCAATTATGAGATGTGACATGAATGCATGAAAGTTACTCAGAAATATAAGGTTCCCTATTTAATTTGTGGGCATTTTTTTTTGTGGAGGCAATTACACCAAACACATCAGACAGGAAATGTCCTCACATACATACATACATTATTTTTCACATAGTCACCATACTTTTTGAAACAATTGTGATAATGGTGGATCGGCTTATTGAAGCCCTGCTGATAGAAGGAAGCATCCTGCTCCCGAAGACACTTTGTGACTTCCGTTTGAAAACCAGTGATCCTTAAATGGAAAATGTTATCCTTGGAGATACTTTTTCAGCTTCCCAAACAAGTGAAAATCTGACAGCACCAAATCTGGACTATAAGGTGATTGGTGAACAGTTGCATATAACCAGGTGTGGAGATTTTCATTCACTACAATCACGTAACCATTTTCCAACTCATGGCACTATTTCCTCACATGTTGCTCTGACATGACATCCAGGCCATATGCAGCAACAAGCTGATGATGGATTTTCATTGGTGAGGTCTTCTGTGCCAATGGAAACCAACTTACTGCTTAGATCTCCAGCTTCATATACACTGAGTTGACTTTGCATTAGCCAACACCCCCTTATTTAGAAATGGACTGATATGTGGTCCTGAGATGGTACGAGGTCAGGAATACGATTGTAGAATTCATTTTTCACATTACCTCGAGAAAGAATGGGCCAGAGTCAAGATCTTTCTAACTTCAAACATAGTATGATTGTGGGGGCATGATGTTCAGGTACCAATATTTTGACAACAGCTGCTATGGTGAACTGCTCTTGTTCTGTGATGTCTCGAGTCTACAGTGACTGGATCAACAGTGGTTAAACCAGCCAAAGGTCACACATGGGATTGATGGCCATATATTGATCGATCACATATATGATTGATGGTCATGGTGAGCAGTACATCCTGTCTTGTAGCACAGCAGCAACACAGCACAGTGGACCAGCTTACCATTCAGTACAATATTAGAATGAATATCAATATCCACTTATCAATATCCAGATCGTATGGGCTATGACAGTTGACTGCCATCACAGGTACCAATGCTCACTGTGAGACACAAGAAACTGCATCTTGCATGGGCAAGCCAACACCAACACAGGACCACTGATATACGGAAATCTCTCACCTGGTCAGATGAATCCCATTTCCAATTCCATCATGCTGATGGGATGTTCACATTTGGGGAAAGTGACATGAGGCCATAGCACTCAGATGCATCATTGGTGTTTGACAGGCTGGAGGTAGTGATGTTATGGTTTGGGGATTGTTTTTTCATGGCATGTCCTGGGTCCACCAATCACAGTGAATCAATGGCTCAATGAGACAGACTACCCAGGTCTGGCGTGAACTACATAGGGCCGGGTTCGAAAAATTGTGTGGGGCCAAAAAAATAATGCATTTATATGTACTTCTAAATTTTATAATAATAAATTATTTATTATAAGTACAAAGTGTGGTACACATCTACATACAACTTATAGGAACACTGAGTATATTAGTACCAGGCTTGTAATTTGTATAGTATTAAAGCTCCCAGGTTCGAGTCCCAGCTGAGTCAGCTTTAAGATTTATCTCCGCAAAATTCCCCGCCCTGCCCACAGTCAGTAGGGGACACCGATGGGCTTGAAAAGGCCACTGTTCATCTGATGGGATGTTAAGCCATGGCCCCTTGTGTGGGAGAGCCAAACCCTGTGCACGTTAAAGAACACGCTGGATGGCCTTGATGGGAGGCTACCATCTGTCTCCCAACAGCTATTCCAGTAGGTCCTCTCCCCCAACCTTCTCTGAGCCTTTGGGGTCCATGTGACCTGGCCATTTAGCCCATGGTGTGCAAAAAAGTGCCACTCAGAGGTAAAACAACATAACCCAACCCAAGTATATTATAAATATTACATAATTTTTCTCGCCTTTTTCGCCGCAAAATCTTTAATTACGTCATCAAAATTGACTGATTTTTCTATTTCGCTTTCTATTGATAGAATAGTTAGTCATTGATTAGAGGATTCTGCAGTTGGATTTATTATTGGGCTTGGAAAATAACTGACATGTGCTTTGGTGGTGGGACTTGGGAGCTAGAGGAATGACGAGTGGTAGTGAAAATTGGCTATGGGAGTTTGATTACACACGCCATCTCCACTTACTGTTCACTGAGTTGCAACATCGAGGACTCATTAACTGAGCTACTAAACGTCCTTGCTCAGATCAAATATATGAATTTAGTGGTGGGTGGCGACTTCAATGCAAAGCACCTCTCTCTGGGGTTCAAACAGGGTTGGGTTGTTTTACCTCTGAGCGGCACTTTTTTGCACACCATGGGCTAAATGGCCAGGTCACATGGATCCCGAAGACTCAGAGAAAGTTGGGGGAGGGGACCACTGGAACAGCTGTTGGGAGACAGATGGTAGCCTCCCGTCAAGGCCATCCAGCGTGTTCTTTAACGTGCACAGGGTATGGCTCTCCCGCACATGGAGCCATGGCTTAATGTCCCATCCGACGGACGGCGACCTTTCCAAGCCCATCGGTGTCCTCTACTGACCGTGGGCAGGGCGGGGAATTTTGCGGAGATAAATCTCAACGCTGACCCAGCTGCGACTCGAACCTGGGAACTACAGGTTACAAGCCTGGCACGCTAACGACTGAGCCACCACCGCCCTCAGGGCTCAAACTGACAAGATGTCAGAGGTCATATGACTCTGGATTTTATCAATTCTGCTGATCTTATACTATTAAATGATTTAGATACACCAGCTACTTTTCATGGTCCCAGAGGCCAGAGTTGGTTTGATTTGACTCTGGCTACGCCATGGACGATATCACTGATCCAGGACTGGCACGTTAGCGACAAGGTAACCAACAACGATCATAATTATTTAATGTTCCTTGTGGGAGGCACAACACCGCCCCCATACAACACCAAAAGGTTTGCTATTGGCAAAACCCTGACTGGTGCAAGCTTGTGTGCTGTGTAGCATCGGGCCTGGCAAAGATCCGTCAACACATTGCCAGCATAGATGATAGTGACTCTCTGGATAACATTGCCAGAGAAATAACCGAGAGTATAAGCTCTGGTTGTGAGAAAACCTTTGGGTTCAAGGGAAAACTCCCAAATAGGAAGTCTGCACCCTGGTGGACACCGGAGCTCGGTATAAAAAAAAAGTGGGCCCGAGCTCTTAGATGGAGGATTAAAGGTGCCACAATGGTGAAAGAAGTTCCAGAGAAGAGATGTATAGGAAGGCTCAGGCAGAGCACAAGCTTGCCATCCGCCAAGCCCAGTTAGTCTCTTGGCAAAAGTTCTGTAGTGAGGTTACTGAACAGAACCCTTTTACTCTGCAGTATAAGCTGGCAACAGGGAAAGAAGCTGGCAACAGTTAGTCTCTTGGCAAAAGTTCTGTAGTGAGGTTACTGAACAGAAGAACCCTTTTACTCTGCAGTATAAGCTGGCAAAGGGAAAGACATAACACCCCTGGATATTGAGTATGTATGCAAAGAGGATGGATCCAAGACCACGTCTTTTCGCGAAACTATCCAGGTATTACTCGAGGGATTATTCCCTGACGACGATAGGAGCTCTGATGATGCCCAACATCATCTCCAGAGAGAATACAGTAGGGATCCATCACACATGGAAGATGATGTTCGGTTCACGGAAGACGAGGTGGGAGAGGTGATCAGTGCTATGGCCAGGGGTAAAGCCCTTGGCCACGATGGTCTGACAGTGGAGATTGTGATGCAGTTGTTCAAAGAACACGAAGATCTGTTCACCCAGCTCTTTAACACCTGTCTGAGGCTGGGAAACCTCCCATAGGCCTGGAAACTGGCCGACCTAGTCCTATTTAATAAGGTGGGTAGAGATCCAGCAGACGTAAGATCTTACAGACTGATATGTCTGCTGCCGATGATGGGAAAGATTCTGGACAAACAGCTGACAAATAGGATGTATTACCAATGTAGTAAGAGCAACTTCCTGAACAAATAATTTGGGTTCAGGACAAACCAGTACACCACTGCCACTATCAAACAGGTGATGGACATTGTAAAGGTTAATAAAGAAAACAAGTTGTACACCTCTCTCATCACCTTGGATGTGACAGGCACATTTGACAATGTCTGGTGGCCTGCAATTCTAGGCAGGCTAAAATATTGTTCCTGTCCCAAGAACATTTTCATTCTGGTATCCAATTATCTCAGTGAGAGAATGGTCACCTATTCCCATGCCAGTGGGGCAGTCTCAAGGAACTTGGACAGGGAGTGCCCACAAGGTTTGTGCAGTGGCCCATTTCTGTGGAATTTAGTTGCAGACATGGCTCTGGAGTTGACCCTACCTGAGGATGTCTGGCTCCAGGTTTATGCAGACAACATGTTGCTTGTCATATTGGCCTCCTCCAGAGCGAGATTAGAGATTGCCGGCAATGCAGCACTGTCGGTGCTCAAAGGATGGAGTCTTTGCTACAAACTTGGGTTCAGCTGTGCGAAGACTACATCAATGACTGTAGCCAAAGAGGACCAACAACAGGTATCCGATTTTTAAATTGAATGGCAATAATATTTGCCACATGACGACTATTAAATACCTGGGGATCACTCTGGGTGAGAGGTTGATCTGGATTCTGCACCTGCAGCACCTTAAGGTAAAATGCACCTAAGTTATGTGCAAACTGGGGCATATGGCTCGCATCTCATGGGGACTCTGAGGGGAGGTCCTCAAAGAAATTTATCTAAGGGGAACAGAGAGGATCATGATGTATGGAGTGGTTGCCCATTGGCACCCAACAGACCACTCTATTATGTGCAGAAAGCTGCTCGCAGCCCAGAGACCAGCTGTACTGCGAATCATCAGGGCTTACAGGACTACATCTATGGATGCACTCCTGATGATAGCAAGGATCCCACCTCTGTATTTAATGGTAAAGAAGTGACCATATTCTGAGTCCTGCAGGCTAGGGAAAAGGCAACATTCCTCGGAGTTCAGTATGACCAGTTAAAGATGGAAATGAGTCTCAAACTGCTAAGTGGGATACTCATCCCATCAAGAGACTGCGTGTGTCATGGTCTGTGGACTTACCATCAGGTCAAGGAGTAGAAACCTACACAGATGGCTCCAAGTGCGAGGATGGTGTGGGCTTAACCAAAGTGTATGACTATAAGAGGAAGGTCTATGTAATGGAAGGTCTATGTAATGAGAGGAATGAGAGGTCTATGTAATAAGAGGAAGGTCTATGTAATGGCTCAGCTTTCCAAGCAGAGCTGCTTGCCATCAGAGAGGCCCTTAAATGGGCCCTCAATGACAGCAGTCACAATAATGAAATCCAGCTGTATACTGACAGCCAGGCAGCTCTGCAAGCGCTTGAAGATGCAAACAACAGGCATCATACAGTTAACGAGGTCAAGCACCTCCTAGGCACTTAGAACGTGCCCAGGATCTCTTTCTCCTGGATAAGGCACATGTAGGTCATGAAGGGAATGAGCAGGAAGACCAACTGGTTCACTCAGCAAGTACTGACACCCAACCTGAGATAGCAGTTAAGACTTCTAAAACTACCCTGAAGTCTATTTCAGGTCAAAGAGTAATGGACAAGTGGCAGAGGCTCTGGGATACGACCGAGAATGGTCTTCAAACAAAGACATTCTTACAAAGGGTCAGTCTATCCTTGACATCCTCAGACCACTATCTCACGCAGGTACTGACAGGACGTGGGAGTTTCCCAGCTATCTGGAGCATTTCAAGAACTCTGTTCACAGTAACTGTGGCTGTGAGGCTCTAGATGCATATGTTGGGCACTACATCCTCCGGTGTCTGATCACAGAAGGGTTCACTAACAAACTCAGAAGTTCCCAAGCAATCAGAGAGGTAGCAGGTGAGGCAGTCACAGTGTCCATCAGGAGCACCAGAGTCAGGGCACACCTGAGGGACATGGGCTGACTAGTCTGCCAGCTCCGGGATTCACTCCTTTGAGACCAGAGCTGCTTTCGCTCTTCTACTTATCTTCCATATTTTTCTAGCCTGCTGCACTCCGCAACCCCTTTAATGCCACCAATACTCCAAGTCTCTACTGGTCTCTTCTGAGACAAACCTTAATCTTCTACTTCCAGACTTCTCATTATCACTCATGTAGTGTCTTATGACAGAGCATGAGTTTTTCCCCATGGGGGGAGAGTCCTTCGGGGACCCCCCCCCCCTTTAAACAAGCTACACTGTGTCTACTGCTGTGTTAAAGATACGAAAATGGCGTCATTTTTTATGATGAGTTTTTCGTGGACCACAGAGCATTTTAAAGAGGGGGGGTTGGGTTCCAGGGAATGCGTTGAACCCACCTCAAGTCGGCCTTCAGCCTATCTGTCTATCATCACCAACCAAGTACACCCTCTCATGATGACAATGTATCCAGACAACTCCAGTGTCTATCAGCAAGGTCACTCTCCATATCAAACAGTCTGTCAGGTTGCAAACTGGTTTCAAGAACAACAAGGAATTCTCCATCCTCTCATGGTTGCCCAACTCATCAGATCTCAACCCAATAAGCATGTTTGAGACTTACTGGAAAAGGTGATTAATACTTCAACCCTCCACCCAGCAATGTGCAGGCATTACATGGCACACTGTGGAATGCATGGGTAGCAGTACCACATGATACTCTGTGACACCTTGTGGAGTACCTTGTATAATATTTAACAGTGATGATTACTGCCATTTAATGACACTATTTGGTACTAACATGTGGTTGTAGTACAGCCACAGATGTTCGCTAGTTTGGTGGGGAACAAACAACTGAATACCTTACCTCTGACTTATTCTTGCATATTGATCTAAATCTTTCAGATGCATATAATTTGCATTGATTGGTCTGTTTTACCCTGTTACTTTTTGCTGCACATCTGTATAAATGGACAGATTACCAAGACATCCAAGACTCAAATCAAGGTTAGAAAACAGGACCCAGTGGACAACTATTACAATGTAGATTAGGGCTGGACAACCCAAACTTAACAAAGAGCCATTAAAAATGTATATATATTTTAAACAGGCAAAAAATTTATTTATTTAAAAAGAAAAACTCACATTTCTAATGAGTATTGAATTGGAATAAAAGATAACATATTTAAGGAATCAAAGAAAATACCATTATTTAAAAATTTTTAATGAGAAAAATGTACAGACAAAATGTCTTTAAAGAATTGTATTAAAAACAAAGAAAATACTAGTGAGATTTGCAATTTCAACATTACTGCTCAACATGCCTGAATGTAGAAAAAAAAAGGGGGAGGGGGGCATAAGTGACTTGATTTTGGGGGGGGGGCAAAAAAAAGGATTGTAATTCCATTTCACTATAACATTTTCCCCTCCATTTCAGAGGTCTTTAAAAATTTCTTGAAAGATGTGTGAAATATACATTAATTTAATAACTTTTGTCTTCATTACACTTACTAGTATATTAGTAAGTTTACTTTAACTAATATATTTATATTGGTAATTTTATCTTACTTCATTAATATTACTAATATTTTTCAAAGGGGTTTTCATTTATATTATATAATTTCATGTTCGAAACATGAAATACAACACAACATTAAAGAATTTTGCATGCATCACATGGGCATTTTGAATGATATCTCAGCTTCACCAGGAGAAGAGAAAAATATTCAAATTTAAGTGTAACTTGAGTCCACAGAATTCCAAGCAAGGATAATATCTTAACTAAGTAACAGTCAATTATCCCTCCACCCCACTTTAATTCTTATCATGCTGGAAGGTAGGCTGGAGAGAGTGATCTTATGGTTTGGAGACTATTTTTTTTTGTGGCATACCCTGGGTCCACCAATAACAGTGGATCAACAGCTGAATAGGACAGACTACTTTTCTACGATCCCTTTTTATCGTTATTACCCCTTTTACTTTTTTCTACATTCAGGACTGTTGAGCAATAATATGGAAATGCAAATCTCTCATTAGTATGTTTTTTTTTTTTTAAATATGATTCTTTAAATACATTGTTCACATATTTAAGCAAGTCTGTCTTCAGCGTATGTTTGAAAGTGCATTGTAATATCCCCTCATCCATGGAGACCTGGTTTGAAGATATCTAGAAATATATTATGATTTATAATTATTTTCTTTTTTGCAAAATTTTAATACTTTTCTACAGTAGTAAGGCAAAATGATCTGTAAGCAATTTTTAAATTAACTTCAGTGCATTAAGTTTCATATTTAGATTTTAATAATTCTTTAGCACTGATCAGAAAGCAATGTTTTCTCTTATTTAAAATTATTATTCTCATGAAACTTTAGTCTTCCTTTAGTCTTTCTTTAGTGGAAGACACCTTCAATAATGATGTTATTCCTCTGGGGGAAAAATTCAATAGTGTTTCTGATCCTTGTGAAATTGTTGAGCAATTGAAGATGTCCATAATTAAAATTAGAGCCATCCCCCAAATAATGTACCAAGTGGTCTTAAGAATAAGAATAATAAAGAAGGTGTTATTAGAGGACTGGAGAGACAAAACATATCTTCCTAGAGTAGGAGCAGGCAAATATTTTGCTTTGTGGGCAAAATGTTTCAGTTTCTCAGCACACTAGCTTAAAATTAATATTAAAAGCACAGTAACAAGCTATTACATTGAGTTATTACACATAATCATTATAAATCTACTTCATCCTAATGAACTAAACCTTTCAAATCGCTATCAACCTAAATCATGAGATAGGTGACAATCAATTATATCATAGTTGAACACATTTCAATTTATTGCTTAAGTGGTAAGAAAGAAAATATGTTTTTTACCGCCTTATCCAAGTTGGTGGTAGAGTCCTTGGAGTTTACAGGCTGATGCACTCATTTAAAGACACTGTTGATGATATTTGTAGTCTGTCATTTGTTGAGATGCCAGTCCTGTTTACACACTCTACACTAAATCGGTATTGTTGTTGCATGTGCACTCAGTTATTCTATGGTATTTATCACTCTTCTTATCCATCAACCATGGGGTTACTTCTTACAGCTTTTTGACATACCCAAATATAACTTAAACATGAAAAACTTCCCCCTCCTTATTAAAAGCATTACACTTCAACATTCAACTCAAAACACACACACAAAAAAAAAACATAAAAGGCACTGCTATGTGCATTTCACATAAGCTTCTTCAGGCAGTGTATTCCTTCTGCTACATTACACATTTTTATAACGCATCCCTCTCTAGTGGGGTACCCAGGGCATATCCTGTTAAGTAATTTAAAATAAATTTCCAAGCTTAAGGTATAGGCTTAATATCGGTATTATGCAATTTATTCTGATTTAAGTTAATAATTAAATTTTCTATATAGTTTAGTTGGTTTTTGTTCCAGGTTGATGCAATTATTTTAGGTTTTAATGTATAGTTATGCAAATTAGCCTGTAAAATGGTTTGTGTTAAATCTGTTTTACCTAATTCATTGGTTCATCATACTGATGTGCTGCCATCTGTTGGTATGTTTTTCCAATATATTTTATATTATCAATTAATGCTTTAGTTTCATCCTCTATTTCTATTAGATAAACTCCCCCCCCCCTCCCCGCCGAAAGGTGCACTTCGGTCCCTATCGTTAACTACCAATGTTTTTACATTATTAACTATTTTTAAAGGCAATCTTATATTTGTTTAAAATTTTAGCTAGTATATCCAAGAGACCAGTGATGTAGGGAAAGGGCTACTGTATATTTTATATTTGACTGAGGTACATGAGCTGATAATATATTTATAAAGTATTTGCAAAATGTTTATATTTTATTTTTTTTCTCAATTATTTTAAAATATTCTTTTTGGTAATCTGCCTGTATTCCTATTTTATAAATATAATTTAGTTCAATATCTAGGGCTTTTTTCGAGAAGCAGTATTGGTATGCTCTCAGAAAATGTGAATTAAACACTGATTTCTTGTAATGTCCAGGATGGGCTGAATTTTTGAGGATTATGTTCGGTATATATGTTGGTTTTCTGTAAACTGTAGTTTCTCATTTTATATTATTACGTGTTATCAAAATATCTAAATATGGTAATTGTTTTTCAATCTCTTTTTCATGAGTGAACTTGATAGAAGGAAGTATACTATTGAAATGTTAAGTAAGGTTTGTAATTTATCAGAATCCCAGAATAATAGTACATCATTGATGTACAATATATACAAATGTGGTTTATATTGTACCAACCACAATGCTTCAGTTTCAACATGGCAGAGGACAACGTCAGCCATGAGTTCAGCCAGAGGTTATCCTATTTGTACCCCCTCATTCTGGACCAATGTGCAATCACTGATCTGAAACCAATTAGACATGGTGGCCAGCTCCAGGGCATCGTGCACACTAAAGTACTCCTTTGGCGTGGGCCTGGCTTCCTCCAGCCATTTCTTCTTCATGTGCGTCACTGCATCCAACACCGGAGTTGGGTTGTTTTACTTCTGAGCGGCACTTTTTTGCACACCATGGGTTAAATGGCCAGGTCACATGGACCCCAAAGGCTCAGAAAAGGTTGGGGGAGGGGACCCACTGGAACAGCTGTTGGAAGACAGATGGTAGCCTCCCATCAATGCCATCCAGGGTCCATGGCTTAACATCCCATCAGACGAACGGTGGCTTTTCCAAGCCCACTGGTGTCTCCTACTGACCATGGGCAGGACGGGGAATTTTGTGTGTGTGTTGTAAATCTCAACGCTAACCCAGCTGGGACTCGAACCTGGGAACTACAGATTATGAGCCTGGTGCGCTACCGACTGAGCCACCCCAACACCGGAGTGTTAGGATACAGCGATACATCAGATGAATGCATTGCACTTATTTCTGCTATTTGACAATTTTGAATTATTTTAGCAACGTCATAGCATGATGTTGCAATATATTCTGTATTTCTAAAATATATTTTTAAAAAATCAAAAAGAGCTCTTTCCAAAAAGTATGTTGGTGATTTCCTTTTTGATACCAATGGATGGGAGAGATAATTCTGCTTGTGAACTAGCTTTGTGAAGAAGTGAAGAATGATATAGGTTGGTTGGTTGGTTGGTTGGTTGGAATTTTATGGCACAGGAGCTACTCAGGCTATAATGCACCAAACGAAGTAAAAAGAAGCTAAAAGACAAGTACCCCATAACCAAAGTTAAAACCAAATGCTGTAAAAGGCAAAAGACAAGAACAACAAGATGTACATATAACAAAAACAATAAAAACAAGATGTAAATATAACAAAAAAGCCAACAAGTTGTATATATAACCTGAAAAACCCAGGTGTAAGGCCTGGGTTAGACATAAAAAATACAAGGTAAAATCAAAGTCGATTAAAATAGCCACAATGTTTCAAAAAGTTAAAAACTGGTGGTAAAACACAATGATCAGATAAAAGATATCCAAGTGTAAGAGGCTCAGACATAAAAATTATGAGAGCTAAAATAAAACTGTCATTTGAAATTAAAACATGGACATTTGATTAAAAGATGTTTGACAGTTAAAACGGTGTCACAAAACTCACACTTTGGTTCGTCATCCGCCTTTAGAAGAAAAATGGTATAGGAATCAGAGTTGGAGGTGGGAAGTCAATTGAATTGAATCTACTAATTCACAATTCTTTTAGACATACATTGAAAGCAGAATTTATTATACATATCACACCCATCCACAAACCTGTCATACTCCACCAAAATAATATGGTCAGCTGAAACCCCTTGCAGGCTATATAATGGGTCAGACCTGTGTATAGCATACCTGTGACTGTTATGACAGGTAAGCACAGCAACCTGAGTGAGTTTGATCACGGGCAGATAGTAGGTGTGAGAAAGATAGGATGATCCATATTCATGACTGCTTAATGTCTGAGATTTTTGTGTGCAACTATTACACATGTATACCAAGACTACATCATAACCAGCAAAACTTGTAGCCACTGGAAAAAATGTGGCCATAACGAGGCCATTGATGTTCAAGATGAGCACTGCCTCTCCTGCATTGTAACATCGGAATGGTGGGTCACAGTGCAGATAATAACATTGGCATTCAACAACAGGGTAGATATAAAGGTTTGAGCAAAGACTATTCAACACATAATGGCATGATTGGCCTATGGTAGCAGATGCACACCTCAGATATTCTTGTTAACAGTATATTATGAGGCTGCAGTGGGTGAAGGAACATCCCAATGGGTTGTGGAAGACTGGAAACAGGTAGCTTGGTCCAACTAATTGAGGTTCCAACTACAACATGATGATGAGAGGTTACATGTGTGGTATAGGGCATATAAGGCCATAGACCCCCCCCCCCCCCCTCCCAACTGTCAAATCAGGATATCACAAGCTGGTGGAGGTGGTGTAATGTCCTGGGATGTATTATGTGTGTCACCTAGAGGCTCCTTGTACCTATTGAGAGCACCACCACCATACAAGGCTATGTTGACGTACTTGCTGACCACCTACACCAGTTCATAGCTATCCATTTCCCACAGCAGAATGTCTTCTTTCAATAAAAGTTTCCTTGTCTCATTACTCCTGTTTGGCAAAGGAACTAGTTGGAGGAGCATACCAGTGAATTTACATCCCTTGAATGGCCCTTTCATCTCACTCTCCAGATCAGAATCCTATTTAGTACCTGTAGGAAAAAGTAGCAAGATACATTCAAGCCTGAAACCCACCACAGGAACTCTTGACACATTACATATGGCTGTCATGAAATCATGGGAGAAGAGCTATGCACCAATCCCCTGTAATGATGCACAGAATCGGCCAGGCCTAGCACCTAATGTCCGTGGTGCAGGCCGTTAGTACCTTTCAAAAGAGATACTCTCTTGTGGAAGTGAATGGAAGGGGGTTGCTGCCAGATCAGTTTGGTATACTGAATTGGACAACTATAGCTGCTTTTCATTTTTTCTACCATGCTGAGAAGTGGTCAACCACACAGGGTTCTGGTGCTGACCATATAAACTTCCTGGACTGGATTAAGGCTCTGAGCTTGATTATGGATCCTGAATTTGCTGCACTGGTGAGCTTCTGTGGAGGGAAAATCTGCCACTGTTTTTCGTTTGTTTGTGGGTTGACAGCCCCAAGTGAATAGATTCACAGGATATGTTTTACCAGCTGGTGGATAATTCTGAGCAGAGGTCATCGCAGGCACCTGAACTCTTTGCTTCTACTGGCATCATCAAATTCTACATTGGGGGAAGTCTTCCAGTGTAGATGGCTTCAGCCTTTAGTGGTAGGGGAACAGGTCTTTGCCCCATGCCATTTAGGGGGCTGTTTGATATTGTCGGCATTCCCTCTCTCAATAAACATAGTTTCTTTAAACATCCCACTAATCATTTTCTCTCCATAAGTTGGAATGTGAGGACTCTGCACAGAGCATATTCCTTTGATGTACTCACACAAGAATTCCACTGTTATAATCTGGATATTTTTGGCTTGCATGAGATCAGATGGACAGATAAAAAGGCCAGATTCTTAAAAATAATCTTAAATTTCTCTTTTCAGGGAGGGACAACAATAAGCATCACCAGGGTGTGGGTCTTTTTCTCAGCAGACATGCTAGTGATGCTCTTCTAGGATACAAATGCTTTAATGAAAGGTTTCTTACAGCAAAATTTCAGACTAGTGTTAAAGACTTGAATGTTATCTGCTGTTATGCCCCCACTGAGGATGCCGATGATGATGAGAAGGATATGTTTTATGGACAACTTCATGATATTTGAATTCTGCTGAGAAAAGAGATATTACCCTTGTTCTAGGTGACTTCAATGCCAAAGCTGGTATTGACTCTGACCTTTGGGGAGGAGTAATAGGCCCTTTCGGTATTGGTAGCTGCAATGACAATGGGCAATGTCTTTCACAGGTAAGTAAACTCAATGGATTCAGAATAACTAACACTTATTACAAACACCAGGACATACAGAAGTACACATGGGTTTCACCCGATGGGCTGCATAAGAATATAATTGATTATATATTAACCACAAATGGGCTAGTTCTGTTAGGAATACTAGGTCATACAGGGGAGCTGAAATTGGATCTGACCATTACCTTGCTAAAAAAAGTGTCTTGCAACTTGGACTTGAGAAGTATTGTGCTAAGGTTAAAAAGTTACCTTTAACATTGAAGCTCTAAAAGACTGGATTATAGCTAAAGCTTACCATGATAGGTTACTTAGGCATTATGACAGTCATGGAATGCTTACTACTGAAGTGGAGGAAGAATGGGACCGTTTTAAACAGGCTTTTTTGGAAACTAACAGTATTCGTTTAGGAAAAAAGGAGCAGAGGAGGCAAAATTATTTGAGTGATAAAGAACTTGAGCATATTTTAGGAAGAAACTGCAGGAATGTCCTTAATCAATACCCTACTAGTCCTAATAGAAAGGATTACAGAGAGCTTAATAAATGTGTAAAGGATCAGTTAGCTGCTGATAAGAATCTTTGGCTTGATGGCTTGGCTGACAAAGCCAAAGAAGCAGTTAGACAGCACAACAGCAGAGCTGTACCGGATAGTTAATGTTTTGTGTGGTAGAAAATGGACAGGTATACAGGGATTGAAGAATAAACAAGGTAAGATTATAGAAGGTGAGGATTCTGTCATTGCTAGGTGGGCTGAGCATTTCAGTGATGTTCTCTAAACAATGTGGTTACACTGCTCACAAATATTAGGGGATATTTCAAAATGAATATGAAGCGATAAAAAAAAAAGAAGTATTTGAATTTTTTTTTATTAAACAAGAACATCAGAAAGGCAAACGACAAGTCAAAGAAAGTTGTTCGATTATGCAAATAAGATGCAAAATGAACTTTGATTTCATTGGTGAAAACGCACTATACAAAAGGCTGAAAATACTGGAGTATCTGCACATTCCCTGATCTTGAAAGTGCACATCCTGCAATGCCCCTGCAACACGATTTGCCTGAATGCTAAGCCTGGAGAGCCATAGGACGTCTTGAAGCTGGTCAAACACAGACAACAGTGGCAACAGCAATTGGAACATCCCAAAGTGTGATTAGCAGACTGTGGAATCGCTTTCAAGAGACTGGCACAGTACGAAGAAGACAAGGGCAGGTCGCCCATCTGCCACAACAGCAAGAGATGACCGCTACTTGACCTTTGGCAAGAAGGAACAGGCACAGCAATGCAACAGAGCTGCAGGGACAGTTTATTGCTGCCAATGACAGATATGCACCCAGACCATACGAAATTGGCTTCATGGTGTTGGACTGCATGCCCGGCGACCAATGGTATGCATTCCGTTATCTGCTGAACACTGCAGAACCGGTAGAAGGTGGGCTGATGAGCATCGTCATTGGACCCGTGATGAGTGGTCAACTGTCCTCTTCTCTGATGAGTCACGGTTCAGTCTGCAGCCTGACAATCATCATGTCCTGATCTGGCGTGAACGAGGAACAAGGAAGAATCCATGTTTCATGCAAGAAAGGGACTCCTTCAGTGGTGGTGGTGGAATCATGGTGTGGGCTGGCATCAGCATTGGTGGTCATACCGACCTACACATCATCAGAAATGGATTGCTGACTGCTGTCAGAAATCGAGATGAGGTCCTGCACCCTATAGTGGTACCCTATGCTGGAACAGTTGGAAACAACTTTCTTTTCATGGACGATAATGCAAGGCCCCACCATGCGCATCTTGTCACAACATGCTTCAGGAGGTAGGAATCGAATGCATGAACTGGCCTTCACGTTCTCCAGACATGAATCCCATTAAACATGCTTGGGATGCACTGGCAAGATGTCTGGCAAACCGTCCAATGCCTCCCACAACACATCTTGAGCTGGAAGGTGCCCTGGAGCAAGAGTGGCAGAGGATCCCACAAGAACTGTTGGACATTCTGATCCTGTCCATGCCCCATTGCTGTCAATGTGTTTTGGCAGTCTTGGGTGACCAGACACCCTACTGAACAGTCAACGTGTGGCACTCTCGTCCAGTTTGACATGCACCCCACCAATATGTCACTTGCTACTCAATCACGACAATTGAGTTTGCATCTCATTTGCATAATCGAACAACTTTCTTTGACTTGTAGTTTGATTTTTTGATGTTCTTGTTTAATAAAAAAATTCAAATGCTTCTTTTTTTTTATCGCTTCATATTCATTTTGAAATAACCCCTAATTTTTGTGAGCAGTGTAGTTCTATTCCCATTGTTTGTAATGATGATAGATGCATTGCTAGCTATAACGTTGTCCCTATAACACAGTCTGAAGTTATTTTGGCTATTTCTAAACTTAAACTACATAAATCCCCAGGGGTACATGAAATTATTACAGTAATGCTTAGAGATGGGAATGTTTTGGCTACCACTTGGATGACTGAAATTTTGAATATCTTTAATGATTAATAAAAATTTTATGTTGCTAAAGGATTTTACCAGAGCTATTATTATCCCTATTTCGCAGTTCTTGTGATAACTATAGGGACATCAGCCTACTCTCTGTTCCAGGTAAAGTCCTTTGCATGATTGTGCTTAATAGAATTAAGAATCTGGTTGATGGGCAGTTGCGTGATGAGCAGTGTTGATTCAGAAGTGGTAGGGAATGTGTAGATCAGATATTTTCATTTAGGCAGATTCTTCAAAAATGTTCAGAGTTTCAGAAACCTTTGGTTACTAGCTTTGTTGGTTTCAAAAAGGCTTTTGATTCTGTTGATCATCATAATTTGTGGTTGATTGTGCAATCATATGGCATACCTGACAAGTTAGTTAACATAATGAAAACTCTATAAAAGCACTGAATCGTGTGTGAGAGTTGGTAAGGCTTGTAGCAATTGGTTCAGCATTACTTTTGGTGTTCGACAAGGGTGCATTTTGTCTCCTTTTCTCCTTAGTTTGGTTATTGATTATGTTATGTGAAATTCACTGCAAGGGAATGATTTTGGCCTTAAATGGTCGAGATCTGAAAATTTCTGATTTAGATTATGCTGATGATCTAGCGCTTTTTGCAAATGATGTTGATGAAATGAACTCTTTCATTCGAGCTGTTGGTAAGGCTGGCAGTCAAGTAGGTTTGGTTATAAACAGAGACAAAAATAAAGTGATGAAAAGTGGTCAGGCAGGCTGTGATTCAGTTAATCTGGATGGTTGCAGTCTTGAGCAGGTGCCACAGTTTAATTATCTTGGGAGCTATGTAATAGATACTAGTGATGTGTGACATGATATTAACAGATGAACAGGGATTGCTGCCAGGATTTTTAAGACTCTATGGAGAGTGTGGAGAAATAGGCATACACACCTAAAGACTAAAATTAGACTGTATAATAGCTTGGTTCTTTCTAGGGAGTTATGGTAGTGAAACTTGGACTCTGTGTAAACAAGATAACAAGAAACTAGATTGTTTTGATTCTAGATGCTTATGTAGTATCTTGGGTATTAAGGTGGTTTAACTTTGTAACTAATGATGAGGTTAGGCATAGGAGTCTGCAAATTCCTTTAAGAAGCATATTGTGCAGAGAGATACTCCGTTGGTGTGGTCATGTTGCCCCATATGGATAATTATACATTGGCGAATAGGGTTATGAACAGTGTGCCTAAAGCCCTCAGAAAGAGGGGGAGACCTGGGATGTGGTGGGCAGACAATGTCAAACAGGACCTAGTTAGAATTGGTGTGCAGTGACCAGATGCAGCAGATGTGCATCTGGTCACTGCACACCTAACCCTGGTAGAGCCATGCCACAAAGTGTTGCTGCTGTTGTGAGGGCAAAAGGTGGACTCACATATTACTATGTAGGTGTGTATAATAAATTGTCCTTTCAGTGTTTATTTATAATATTGTACTTTATAAAAATATAATTAAAATTAATTTTACAAATATTAAATATAATTTCTTTTCACAATTTATATTAGAAAAATTCTAGACATTATATTATGTATCTGTGGCAATCCTTAGTAATGCAAGATCTCAGAAATATTAGTGGTAGGATTGGATCAATCATCTTATAGTTTTGCATAAGACTGAGTGGTTTGCATTGCACTATATGCCTACAAAAAATAAATATTTTGTTTTAATGTTATGTTATATAAGAAAAAAATTACTTCTGAAAATGCAAATTTATTTTCATGCATTTTATGTTTAAAGTTTTTGGTCTTACACTTTGCAGGCTGCACAAATAATGCCCTATAATATTAAGAGCAAGAATGTGAGGTGGTCATTATATATGGTTGAGATGGTATTTATCTCAAGACATTAGTCTAGCACACTGAAACCAGGTGTGTTATTGTTCTGCAGGAAATTATTTCTTACTGCATTCACATAAGGTGATAATAAGGCTGCAGGTTCATCCTGTGCAGTCAGCATTCACCACATGTATCAATCACCAACATTTCAGTGACTGCACTATAAGGCTGGAATGCATTTGGAACAGTACTGTCCTCACTTGCACTTGTCCTTGAACAACTTTCATCTGGTCATCTTGTAATAATACCTATCATTTGGAAAAATCTCCAGAATTTATGGATGACAGAATGGTTAACACCTTGGGTCCACTTCAAACTATTCATCCCTGAGACTTACAATGGATTTCCACTGCAAATTTTCAGGCAAGTGCTGTCTTCCTATCAAATGTAAGATATATGTTCTCTTGATATGAACAACTTTTAAACCACATGTGAAGAAAAACTACTTGACTGAAAAGTCTCTTTAATATAAGCGTATTTTGCATATTAGGCACTAGGCTAGGTTAATCTGTATACAGTACATCAAATTGGTATCATTTAATTGATATGTAACTTTATTTAAAGTTCCATTAATATCTAATTTATAAGGAGAAATATTAATGTTGCCCTTGACTTTTTCACAGAGTGCATATCAAATGATTAATAAGACCAATTTTCCCTGGCAGATTAAGCATTATAAATATTAGAATTTACCATTATTCATTATTAATCATCCACTCATCATTTTTTCTGATTAGCATGCAACACTCATGCAAAATATCACATTAGGGATTCATTGAAGCTATCTTCCAGTTGTACATTCATAGTATGCTAACTTTGAAAAACTTTACATATATTAGCTACAGTCAGTCAAGATCCACTATACTAATGGCCACTTCTCAGATGGTAATAAACAAAATCATTCTATGCCTCTCTTCAAGTTATTACAAGAGAAAACTTCACACGATTAACCCTTACAGTGTTGGGTTTCTGAAACTGAACTCAGAGTGGTGGCCGGATGTTTTAAAAAGTGTTTTCAGAAAATAAACAGTTTTGAACCCCACCCTGAAGTAACTAATGAAAGAAAATATGTCATGTTCTGTACCAAAAGAAAGAGCATTTAATTGTGCTTAATCAAATGGCAGATATTCAAAGAAAAAAAATGGTAAGTCAAAATTTTTAAGTATATTTTTAAAACAATTAAAATTAACTGTTTGTTATGTTTTAAACATAACAAAATTTTACTGTTTTTTCACTTTATCTTTAGTAAAATTTCAAAAAAAAAATATATATATGTATATTTCCAGTTTTTTTATATTATTTTATTATTTTAATATAAGTAGTTTATAATATTTCTATTATTGCTTAAATCTTTCATTTATTAGTTTTTTTTTTTAACTTTTTCTACTCATTTTTGCATATAATGCATAATGCCTAACTTAGACTTTTGGTGATAGGCAAACTATAAGCCTAAGTAAAGCAGTGCCAAAAAAATTTTGCCCCAAAAACAAGAAAATTTAAATAAAAGTTTAAAAATATATCAGAATATCGATAAAGAATCATGAAAAAATATTCAACAAAATGTTTCAAAGCATTTAAAGTTATTTATTATTATCAATACTTTTAATTGCATTTCACCCAAATAAACTCCTCCTTTTAAAAATTGTGCTCTGAGTAAGCCTAATGGCTCCTTCTGATTGCCACCATTACAAATCACTAGCAGTTTCACTTTCGATTGTTTCTAATTACAGTAGACTCTCTTATCCGGTTTTGGCTCAAACGGCCTCCACTTTAACCAGTCGTACGAAGAAGCGGAAGCAAGTCGCTGCATGTTTTATTTATAGTACAGCACATATTTGCTTCAGTTCCTCTATGTGAATATTACAGTGTACAGTGTACTGTGCATATACAGGAGGGTGTGTTGTGATCTATTAATTACTGTGTGGTACAAAACGAGTGGGTGCATTATGAAAGCATAATGCCATTACGATGCAGATGAAATTAAAAGTGTTAGAATGTATTGACAAAGGTGATCCAGTAAAACATATTTGTGATGAACTAGGTAACTAGGTGTTGGTAAAAGCATGGTAAATGACTGGAGAAGGAATAGAAAATCTTTATAAGATTTTTGTATTCAACTCCACTTTGAAAAAATGCTTTCTTCTTGGTGCACTCTTAAAAAGCCGAAAAATGAAATTGTCGATGATGCACTTTGGTTATGGTTCATGCAAGAGCATCGAAAAGGAACGCCAATCAATGGGCCAATCTTGAAAGAAAAAGCATTAATACTTCATTCTAAAATCGATAATGGGGGAAGATTTTTCAGCAAGCGAGGAATGGCTTTCTTGCTGGAAAAAATGTCATGGTGTTAATTACCTTGGTGTTTGTGATGAGAAATTGTAAACTAATCCTTTAGCAGCAAGGAACTTTTAGAAAAACTTTTAGTGCTTGTTGATGAAGAAGGCCTATGTGCAGAACAAATCTACATCGTAGATGAGACTGGGTTAAATTTTAAACTTCTTCCAACGAAAACGTTTGTGAGCGCACAAGAAACCTCAGCATCAGGATTTAAAACAAAGAAAGAATCACGGTGGCTGTGTGTACAAATGCTGCAGTACACACAAACTTCCTCTTTTTGTAATTGGGAAATCAGCAAAACCCCAAGCATTCAAATTTAGCTGCTCTGCCAGTTTACTCATCATCATCCTCCAGCAGCCATGGGCTATGCAGGTTCAACCAGATCATGCAATTTAGTTCTCCAAGCATATCTGTCCTGAGCTACATCTGCTGCATCTGGTCACTGCACACCAATTCTAACTAGGTCCTGTTTGACATTGTCTGCCCACCACATCCCAGGTCTCCCCTTCTTTCTGAGGGCTTTAGGCACACTGTTCATAACCCTATTTGCTGACCAACGGAGTATCTCTCTGTACAATGCTGCTTAAAGGAGGTTGCAGACTCCTATGCCTAACCTCATCATTAGTTACAAAGTTAAACCACCTAATACCCAAGATACTACATAAGCATCTAGAATCAAAACAATCTAGTTTCTTGTTATCTTGTTTACACAGAGTCCAAGTTTCACTACCATAACTCCCTAGAAAGAACCAAGCTATTATACAGTCTAATTTTAGTCTTTAGGTGTATATGCCTATTTCTCCACACTCTCCATAGAGTCTTAAAAATCCTGGCAGCAATCCCTGTTCATCTGTTAATATCATGTCACACATCACTAGTATCTATTACATAGCTCCCAAGATAATTAAACTGTGGCACCTGCTCAAGACTGCAACCATCCAGATTAACTGAATTACAGCCAGCCTGACCACTCTTCATCACTTTATTTTTGTCTCTGTTTATAACCAAACCTACTTGACTGCCAGCCTTACCAACAGCTCGAATGAAAGAGTTCATTTCATCAACATCATTTGCAAAAAGCGCTAGATCATCAGCATAATCTAAATCAGAAATTTTCAGATCTCGACCATTTAAGGCCAAAATCATTCCCTTGCAGTGAATTTCACATAACATAATCAATAACCAAACTAAGGAGAAAAGGAGACAAAATGCACCCTTGTCGAACACCAAAAGTAATGCTGAACCAATTGCTACAAGCCTTACCAACTCTCACACACGACTCAGTGTTATTATAGAGAGTTTTCATTATGTTAACTAACTTGTCAGGTATGCCATATGATTGCACAATCAACCACAAATTATGATGATCAACAGAATCAAAAGCCTTTTTGAAACCAACAAAGCTAGTAACCAAAGGTTTCTGAAACTAAACATTTTTCAAGAATCTGCCTAAATGAAAATATCTGATCTACACATTCCCTACCACTTCTGAATCAACATTGCTCATCACGCAACTGCCCAACCAGATTCTTAATTCTATTAAGCACAATCATGCAAAGAACTTTACCTGGAACAGAGATTAGGCTGATGCCCCTATAGTTATCACAAGAACTGCGAAATAGGGATAATAATAGCTCTGGTAAAATCCTTAGGAACCATGCCTTTATCATATAAGATATTCAAAATTTCAGTCATCCAAGTGGTAACTGAAACATTCCCAGCTCTAAGCATTTCCGTAGTAATTTCATCTATTCTTGGGTATTTAGGAAGTTTACGTTTAGAAATAGAAAAAATGACTTCAGATTGTGTTACAGGGCCAACATTAAAGCCACCAATGCATCTATCATCATTGCAAACAATGGGAGTAGAACTAACCACATTGTTTAGAACATCATTGAAATGCTCAGCCCACCTAGCCATGACAGAATTTTCACCTTCTATAACCTTACCTTTGTTTATCCTTCAATCCCTGTATACCTGTCCGTTTTCTACCACACAAAACATTAACTATCTGGTACAGCTCTCTGCTGTTGTGCTATCTAACTGCTTCCTCGGCTTTGTCAGCCAAGCCATGAAGTCAGAGATTCTTATCAGCAGCTAACTGATCCTTTACACGTTTATTAAGCTCTCTGTAATGCTTTCTATCAGGACTAGTATGGTATTGATTAAGGACAGTCCTGCAGTTCTTTCTTTCTGAAATAAGCTCAAGTGCCTTATCACACACATAATTCTGCCTCCTCTCCCCCTTTTTTCTTAAAAGAGTATTGTTAGTTTCCAAAAAAGCCTGTTTAAAATGGCCCCATTCTTACTCAACCTCAGTAGTAAGCAAACCATAACTGTCATAATGACTAAGTAACCTATCATGGTAAGCTTTAGCTGTAACTGGGTCTTTCAGAGCATTAGTATTAAAGGCAAATTTTTTAACCTTAGCACAGCACTTTTTAAGTGTAAGTTGCAAGACACTTTTAACAAGGTAATAATCAGATCCAATTTCAGCTCTTCTATATGCCTTGGTAATTCTAACAGAATTAGCCCATTTGCTGTTAATTAATATATAATGAATCATATTCTTATGCAGCCCATCAGGTGGAAACCATGTGTACTTATGTATGTCATGGTGTTTGTAATAAGTGTTAGTTATTCTGCTACCGATACCAAAAAGGTCTATCACGCCTCCCCAAAGGTCAGAGTCAGTATCAACTTTGGCATTGAAATCACCTAGAACAAGGGTAATATCTCCTTTCTTGACAGAATTCAAAATATCCTGAAGTTGTCCATAAAACCTATCCTTCTCATCCTCATCGGCATCCTCGGTGGGGGCATAACAACAGATAACATTCAAGTCTTTAACGCTTGTCTGAAATTTTGCTGTAAGAAACCTTTCATTAATGCACTCGTATTGTAGAAGAGCATCACTAGCGTGTCTGCTGAGAAGCAGACCCATGCCTTGGTGATGCTTTCCATGCAAAGATAAATTTAAAGTTATTTTTAAGTATCTCACCTTTACCTGTCCATCTGGTCTCTTGCAAGTCTAGAATATCTAGGTTATAGTGCTGGTATTCCTTCATGAGGACATCAAGGGAATAATCTCTATGTAATGTCCTAATGTTCCACGTTCCTGCAGAGAGAAAATGATTAGTAGGATTTTTAAAGAAACTAGGTTTATTGAGATAGGTAGGGCCAACAATATCAAACAGCCCCCTGATCGCAGGCATGGGGCAAAGATCTGTTCCCCCTTCCCTAAAGGCTGAAGTCACTGATGCTGGTAGGAACTTCAGGCCCACCTTTTCAAGTGGACTTTTTCAAGAGCCATGTGGCTTGCCTGAGACACATTACTCCAGTTTAGGCTTGACGATGCCCAACTAGCTAATGCAACTTACTAACTAGCTAAGTAAGGTTTAGGTACCTGCGATGGCCTCTGATCAGATTTATCCACCATCTGATATAAGGTATCCCATGCCTCTGTTCACTTGGGATGGCAATCCAGAAGCAAACAGAAAACACAGTGGCAGATTCTCCCTCAGCAGAGGCCCACCAGTGCAACAAGTCCATGATCTATAATGAAGCTCAAATCCTTAAACAAGTCCAGTCTAGTAGGTATAAATGGTCAGCACCAGGACCCTGTGAAGTTGACCACTCCTCAGCAGGGTTGAAAATAAAGAAAAAAGTGGCCATAGATGATCAGATCAGTAGGCCATACTGAACTGGCAGCCTCCCCTTCCATTCCTTTCCAAAAGAGAATATTTCGTTTGAAAGGTACTAACGGCCTGCACCATGAGAAGGCGAGGTTGGATATTAGATGTTAGACCTGGCCAGTTCTGTGCATCATCACTGGGGATTGGTACACAGCTCTCCTCCCAGTCTATGCCTAACTACTATTAACTACCATTTACTACAAAGCCAAAAGTCTGCTTGGATAGACTCGTATTTGCTTAAAGAGTGGTTCTAACCAGAATATGTTTCAAAAGTTAAAAAACACTTGACAAGTCTTAAAATGCCTGTAAAGGCCCTACTCATTCTTGACAATGCCCCAACACACCCAAGCAAACTCATTTCTGACAACATAAAAGCCATGTTTTTACCACCTAATGTAACATCTTTAGTGCAACCAATGGATCAAGGTGTGCTTGTAAGTTTAAAAAGGCAATGTAGAAGAAAGCTTCTTTTAGAATTCTACAGTGAACCGAAAATGACGGAAAAGGACTTTTAAATGCCTTGAAAACAATAAATATCAAGGATGTGATCTATATGTTCGCAAGAGCTTTTGAAGAAATGCCTTGTACAACGTTTGTGAAGTCATGGAGAAAACTTTGGCCTGAAGTTGAAAATTGTGTGGAAAGTACCAACGAAAGTATCGAATGAGTCTGTGCCTGCCGAAGATATGATGGAAAATGACAATATTTCACTGCTTAATGACTTTAAACTGCTGCCTGAATGTGACACACTTGAAGAAGATGACATTGAAAAATGGTTAAAAGGTGATGATCAGTTGGAAAATGAAACACTGAATGATGACATAATTATCAATGCTGTCTGCCAAGAAGGGAACAGAGAAAAAGCAGAGAATGAAGAAGAGGAAGAAGGGAAAGTTAAGCCATATGGAAGGAAAAGAAGCTTTTGATGTTGCAGTAAGATACATTGAACAACAACAGGCCTCATCTGCGGTTGATGTGATGTCAATCGCAGAAAATCAGGAAAAATCACTGACTTTTTCAAATAAGTGTGAGTAAATTGTTAATATTGTGCAATAAATTATTAAAATACAGTACACTTAGCATTTTTGTCATTTGCCATTTTTATTTATTTTCTGACACAATTTTTGAATTAACCAGCCTTTTGTTCATCCAGCCAGGGGTCCAGTCCTGTAAGGGCCAGATAAGAGAACATCTACTGTAATTATTGTTTATAATCACAATATCCATTTGAGAAGCAATAAAAAATAATTTTAGAAGCATTAAAATAAAAAAGTCTTTAAAATAGAAAGTCTTCTAAAACATTGATTGAAAGCAGATGTGCAATATGCTGATGCAATTTCTGGCAGTAAAAAGATCAATATCCTTACGTTAAAAGTTTAGAAAGCATTACAACTCTAGTAGAGCTATAAATAGCAGAAAAGAGCAGGAAATACAACTGATCAATAATCTAAACATGATATGAACTGAAATCAGCACTACTTGATGAAAAGGTATAAACTGAATCGGCACTACTTGATGTTTATGGTGACTGAACATGCACATCCAACTCAAATAGATTTATTTTTAAACTTTATAATAATTTTTTCAAGTGAAATCAACAGGTAAAAAATTTATATAATAGATTTAACTGTTATTTTCGCTATCTGATTAGAAATAGTTGAAAAATTTCAGATTTCTATTTGGAATTTTTTTTTTCATGACCTCGTACTACAGGAATGAAGCTTCAGTCTCCGAACATTAGAATGGGAAAGATGAAAGCGATTTTTGGGCTGAAACACAAGAAGTATTAACAATTTCAAATTTTAGAAAATTTTTAAAAGTTTAGTAAGCATTACAACTCTAATAGAGCTATAAATAGTAGAAACACAACTGATCGATAACCTAAACATGGTATGAACTGAAATCAGCACTACTTGATGAAAAGACATGAACTGAATCGGCGCTACTTGATGTTTATGGTGACTGAACATGCACATCCAACTCAAATAGATTTATTTTTAAACTTTATAATAATTTTTTCAAGTGAAATCAACAGGTAAAAATTTTATATCATAGATTTAACTGTTATTTTCGCTATCTGATTAGAACCAGTTGAAAAAATTCAGATTTCTATTTGGAATTTTTTTTTTTACGACATCGTACTACAGGAATGAAGCTTTAGTCTCTGAACATTAGAATGGAAAAGATGAAAGCGATTTTTAGGCTGCAACACAGGAAGGGTTAACAATTGCAAATTTTAGAACTACTCCATTTATATATATATCAATATATGTGTTTTTGATAAAAGTTGCTTGAGATATCTTTCAGATAACTTTAGGTTGTAACTTAATAGAAAGTATTAAATTGTGGAGTGAGCTAAAATTAGACCATTAACAATCTTGTTTAAAAGAATTTAAATGTGAGAACGTAACTTTTTTGAAAAAATATGGCTAAAAATTTGTTCATTCTTCTGCAATTTCAGTTAATCAAAGGATTATACATATATATTTGAAGCAAAATGCTTGCTTTATTATATGAACTCTAAAACAAATTTTACTCATTTTTGCAATACATAATGAAAAAACAATCCCAAATTTAATTAACAAGATTATATTATTACCTTCAAGGCTTTCAAATAGGCAGTGCTCATTTAGAATATGTGAACCACTGAGTTTTATGTCTTGAGGAACATTAGCATCAGGACGCCCAACTCTATAACAAAAAAGACATAACTAAGTTAACAATTTTATGTAAAGAAAAAACAATTTGTGGACAGAGTGAAATTCTATATAAGAGAAAATTTGCTTAACCATCCCAGGATCCCAACATTTATTGGGGATCCTGGGCACTGACAGAATCTGAAATCATAGGACCAAGACATCTATGTTTGTTTTTAGTACAACAAAAAAAACTTCGATTTAAAAAAAATAGAAACTGTTAAAACATTTTCTTAAACGTCTTATAAAAATACATAATCGAAGCTTGAAAACAAATATTTCTTTTTCAATTCATGAGTATTTTATTAAATTACAAAATAAGTAATTTGTTAAAGCCATCTGATTACCATTTCTTAGAAGCGCTATATGGTACTGATGATTTGTTTGTTAACATTATGTTGAAGCAATCCCCTGATTGAATCTCACAAGTTTGATTTTAACTATTATCAACAAGCTTTTCCCTAAAAATTTGAAAATCTTCTGATAATTAAAAAAAAACTGCTATTTTTAAAAACAGAAGTTTTTGGAAGTAATTACTAAGAACATACCTCTGTTCTTGTATTTTTTTTTAGCTTTATTCTCTTTTCTACCTTTAAGCTATTTTAATATTCCTGGAATTATTTTTATTTTTTACATCATTTATCCCACTATTCTATGCATTGTTCTTCCTGCTATTAAAATCAAAACTATAACTAAAGAGCATTTTTAGCCTGAGCTTGTTATTCAAGACTGGCTACAATGTACATTGTCATGGTAGAGGAGATGCAGGTGTTACTAATTGCTCATTCACACGTGACAGACAGCTCTTAAAGTGGCTGCATGGCAATTGTTTAAAGGTTGATTTATGTCCAAATATTTTCTCCCTCACATTGGATATAATCTTCCTTCAAAAAGTTAGTATTTTATTTTTTACAATTAAACTTTAGTTTTCATTTCTTTAGATTCATCTTATTTATGTAAATTATCAATCTTTCAGGCAATCGATTATTATCGATTTTCTGGAGTTATGCTATATTGGATGGCTGGCTTACAACTTGTTGCTGTGGATATTTCATTTAACACCACATTAGGTTATATGTTAATTTTTCTTTTATTATTTCTTCACTTTCCAGTAAAAAAAAAACTTTGATCATGTATTGTTTCCTGAAAACTGATGAGACCTTAGATATGGAAACAAAAAGGACTTACTTCACATGGAAATCAGTCCTCCTGCTGGAGGGCATTTTCAGCAAGGATTTTTAATCCTCCTGCTACACTGAAGGCATTTTACCCCCACCTATTGGAGGAATATTTTTTAAATTATAAGTTTTAAAGTTTATATTCACCTGTTTTAAAAGAGTTTATTTCCCACTTCCCCTCGATATATATTAGCTGTTCCACTATAATGTTACAGACAATGTTTTTTCCCCTTGGTGCACAAACCTTTTAGCACTTAGCCAAGATTACCAAATGTCTATACTTGAAGGGAAAAGTCATAATCTTTGGTAAAAAAAAGTATCCAAGGAAGTGTTTTTCTGTTTCATTCACAGGGCAGAAAATCCCATTGATATGAGCAATCCAATTCACCTTGTGTAATGCTGATCAGTGTTTTAAAATATACTACATTAGAAAGAATTGGTACAAGAAAATAAAATATCATGTTTCAGGTAAATATTATATCATTCGAAAAGTAATTTCCTTTTGATTAATATATAATTTAACTATTTTTATTAATCAGGTTTTCCAAAACTGAGCCTTTGCATGGTCTGATCTATTTTTTTCACTATATCACATAAAAAAATTCTTTTTAAAATCAATGTTTATAAATTTGTTTAAATTTTTCATTTTCATAAAATTAAGAAATTATGTTTAATTTGGTATATAACATGACCTATATTGGTTTACTGGTTATATTTTTTAAAAATTCTTAAGTTGATTTGTTTATTTAACTCAACAAAGTTGGCAAAAAGCCTGGAAGTTCTCAAAGTATGGTAACTGAGAAAAAATTACAAAATGAGAGTAATTTTCTTGTTTCAAGTAAACATTTTTTGTGATTCAGAAATAAATAGCCTTTCTATTCATATGCATTATAATCATTTCTATCTATTAGGTTTTTTAAATATATTTTTATTTGCATTGCCAGATGATATTTTTACTACATGACTATAAAATGCACATTAAAATACAACTACTTGTCTTTATTGTAAATATTTTATTTTCAGAAAATCTAGAATTAAATGCTGATTAATTTGGCATGATATATATGCCTGTGATGATGCATAGAACCAGCCAGGCCTAGCACCTAATGTCCGACCCCGCCTTCTCGTGGTGCGGACCGTTAGCAACTTTCAAAAGAGATACTCTCTTGTGGAAGTGAACAGAAGGGGAGGGCTGCCAGATTAGTGTGGCCTACTGATCTGGACAACTATGGCTACTTTTCTTTTTTTTCTACCCTGCTGAGGAGTGGTCAACCACACAGGGTCCTGGTGCTGACCATATAAACCTACTGGACTGGACAGATATATGGCTCTGAGCTTGATTATGGATCCTGATTTTGCTGCACTGGTGGGCTTCTGTGGAGGGAAAATATTCCACTGTGTTTTCTGTTTGTTTGTGGGTTGACAGCCCAAGTGAATAGATTCACAGGATATGTTTATCAGCTGGTGGATAATCCTGAGCAGAAGTCATCGCAGGCACCTGAACTCTTTGCTTCTATTGGCATCGTCAAATTCTACGTTGGAGGAAATCTTCCAGTGTAGATGGCTTCAGCCTTTAGTAGTGGGGGAACGGATCTTTGCCCCATGTCTGCGATTAGGGGGCTGTTTGATATTGTCGGCATTCCCTCTCTCAATAAACATAGTTTCTTTAAACATCCCACTAACCATTTTCTCTCCATAGGTAGTTGGAATGTGAGGACTCTGCACAGAGCTTTTTCTCTTGATGTCCTCACACAAGAATTCCACCATTATAATTTAGATATTCTTGGCTTGCAAGAGACCAGATGGACAGATAAAGGTCAGATTCTTAAAAATAATCTTAAATTTCTCTTTTCAGGGAGGGACGACAATAAGCATCACCAAGGAGTGGGTCTGCTTCTCAGCAGACACGTTAGCGATGCTCTTCTAGGACACAAATGCATTAATGAAATGTTTCTTACAGCAAAATTTCAGACAAGTGTTAAAGACTTGAATGTTATCTGCTGTTATGCCCCCACTGAGGATGCCGATGAGGATGAGAAGGATAGGTTTTATGAACAACTTCAGGATATTTTGAATTCTGTCGAGAAAGGAGACATTACCCTTGTTCTTGGTGACTTCAATGCCAAAGTTGGTACTGACTCTGACCTTTGGGGAGGAGTAATAGGCCCTTTTGGTATTGGTAGCTGCAATGGCATTGGGCAACGTCTCCTACAGGTGAGCAAACTCAATGGATTCAGAATAACTAACACTTATTACAAACACCATGACATACATAAGTACACATGGGTTTCACCTGATGAGCTGCATAAGAAGATGATTGATTATATATTAATTAACAGCAAATGGGCTAGTTCTGTTAGGAATACCAAGTCATATAGCGAAGCTGAAATTGAATCTGACCATTACCTTGTTAAAAGTGTCTTGCAACTTAAACTTAAAAAGTGTTGTGCTAGGGTTAAAAAATTTACTTTTAATACTGAAGCTCTGAGAGATCCAGTTTTAGCCAAAGCTTACCATGATAGGTTACTTAGTCATTATGACAGTCATGGTTTGCTTACTACTGAAGTTGAGGAAGAATGGGATCATTTTAAACAGGCTTTTTTGGACACTAACAGTACTCTTTTAGGAAAAAAGGAGCAGAAGAGGCAGAATTATCTGAGTGATAAGGCACTTGAGCTTATTTCGGAAAGAAAGAACTGCAGGAATGTCTTTAATCAGTACCCTACTAGTCCTAATAGAAAGCATTACAGAGAACTTAATAAACGTGTAAAAGATCAGTTAGCTGCTGATAAGAATCTTTGGCTTGATGGTTTGGCTGACAAAGCTGAGGAAGCAGTTAGACAGCACAACAGCAGAGAGCTGTACCAGATAGTTAATGTTTTATGTGGTAGAAAACGGACAGGCATACAAGGATTGAAGGATAAACAAGGTAAGGTTATAGAAGGGGAGGATTCTGTCATGGCTAGGTGGGCTGAGCATTTCAGTGATGTTCTAAACAATGTAGTTGGTTCTGCTCCCATTGTTTGCAGTGATGATGGATGCATTGGTGGTTTTAATGTTGGCCCTATAACACAATCTGAAGTTATTTTGGCTGTTTCTAAACTTAAACTACATAAATCCCCAGGGGTAGATGAAATTACTACCGAAATGCTTAGAGCTGGGAATGTTTCAGTTACCACTTGGATGACTGAAATTCTGAATATCTTTAATTATAAAGGCATGGTTCCTAAGGATTTTACCAGAGCTATTGTTATCCCTATTTTCAAAAAAGGTGATCGCAGTTCTTGTAATAACTATAGGGGTATCAGCCTACTCTCTGTTCCAGGTAAAGTTCTTTCCATGATTGTGCTTAGTAGAATTAAGAATCTGGTTGACAGTCAATTGCGTGATGAGCAATGTGGATTCAGAAGTGGTAGGGGATGTGTGGATCAGATATTTTCACTTAGGCAGATTCTTGAGAAATGTTTAGAGTTTTCAGAAACCTTTGGTTGCTAGCTTTGTTGATTTCAAAAAGGCTTTTGACTCTGTTGATCGTCATAATTTGTGGTTGATTGCGAGATCATATGGTATACCTGACAAGTTAGTTAACATAATGAAAGCTCTCTATAATAACACTGAGTCGTATGTGAGAGTTGGTAAAGCTTGTAGCAATTGGTTTAGCATTACTTCTGGTGTTCGACAAGGGTGCATTTTGTCTCCTTTTCTCTTTAGCTTGGTTATTGATTATGTTATGCGAAATTCACTTCAAGGGAAAGATTTTGGCCTTAAATGGACTGGAGATACGAAAATTTCTGATTTAGATTATGCTGATGATTTAGCCCTTTTGGCAAATGATATTGATGAGATGAACTCTTTCATTCGAGCCGTTGATGAGACTGGTAGTAGAGTAGGTTTGGTTATAAACCGAGAGAAAACTAAAGTGATGAAAATTGGTCAGGCAGGCTGTGATTCAGTTAATCTGAATGGTTGCAGTCTTGAGCAGGTGTCACAGTTTAATTATCTTGGGAGCTATGTAACAGATAATGGTGATGTGCGGCATGAGATTAACAGACGAATAGGGATTGCTGGAGGGACTTTTAAGAATCTATGGAGAGTGTGGAGAAATAGGCGTATACACCTAAAGACTAAAATTAGACTGTATAATAGTTTGGTTCTTTCTAGGGTTAGTTATGGTAGTGAAACTTGGACACTTTGTAAACAAGATAACAGGAAACGAGATGCTTTTGATTCCAGATGCTTACACAGTATCTTGGGCATTAGGTGGTTCAACTTTGTAACTAATGATGAGGTTAGGCAAAGGAGTTTGCAACCTCCTTTAAGCAGCATATTGTGCAGAGAGAGACTCCGTTGGTTTGGCCATGTTGCCCGTATGAATAATTATAGATTGGCGAATAGGGTTATGAACAATGTGCCTAAAGGCCTCAGAAAGAAGGGGAGACCTAGGATGCGGTGGGCAGACAATGTCAAACAGGACCTTGTTAGAATTGGTGTGCAGTGGCCAGATGCAGTAGATGTAGCTCAGGATAGACTTGCTTGGAGAACTAAATTGCACGATCTGGTTGGACCTCCGTAGCCCATGGCTGCTTGAGGATGATGATGATGATGATGATAATTTGGCATATAATATGTCATAATTCCTTTCATTATTTATTTGGTAAAAAGTTCTACAGTTAATTTATTTTTAGGCTGATCATAGTGAAACAAAACAGCTGGCCACTAGATAATAAACAATTTTTCAGATCCTTGAGAGTTAATGAATTGATATTGAAATCATCAATATGTGAAAAAGTTCATTAGAGTATACACCAATATGATGACAAATGCCTTCAGAATGAGATTTTTAGAAAATCCTACCAATTTTATATGCTTATTTTATTAAATTCTGATACTGAGTTAATTATAATGATAAATTTTATAATAACTTGTTATACTGAGTTAATTTAAGGATAAATTTTATATGAGGCATAAATAATTTTTTTAGATAATGACAGTTTTAACTTAAGTAGTTTAAACCATTGTGTTTTTTACTTCTGTTGTAAAAAATAATTTGAATCAATGTTTTTCCTGAGTGTGTTATATCAGAAGCAGACCATGGCCAAACACACCATGTTCTTCCTGCTCTCACATATAATGCACCCAACAGACATTGCTGAATAGCCCCACTATCAGCCTCAAATTTTTATGTTCAAGAATAAAGTGAAATTATCTTACATTGCAAGTAAGTTGTAAAGACTGGTTGTAAAATTAAAAAAAAGTTTTTTATTATGTTAATACTGCAAGACAATGAAATTGGCATAAAAAATTTGTTTCTATGAAACAAAACCTGAATTCATCAAATGTATCAACAATTCTGAAACTGAGGGTACAAAAATTGAATCTTTTTTGACAAAAAGGAAACAAGAACATGTCAAATGATTGAAAAAATCTAAAAATGGCTGCCAACAAGAAATGAATAAAGCTGCATTTCTGCGATTTTCTTAACAAAAAAAACAAAAATTAAATCTTGCCATATATTGGCTGATTTTGTACTTACAAGTTCACAATTATGCTGTTATACTCAGAGTAGAAAGATTTAAAGCATCTTCTAGCTAGTTGTGCTATTTTGCAAATGTTATAATGCAAATTTTTAAAAATTAAGGTTGGGTTGCTTTACCTCAGAGTGACGTTTTTTGCACACAATGGGGAAAATGGGCAGGTTGAAAAAACACTAAGGGCTCAGAGAAGGTTGGGGAAAGGGGACCCACTGAATAGGTACTAAGACACAGTTGGAAGTCTACTGTCAAAGCCATCCAGAATGTTCCTTAATGCACAAAGGTTATGGCTCTCTTGCACACAGGTACACAGCTTAACATTCTATCCAATGGACAATGACCTTTTTAAGCCTAACAGCTGCCCGTTTTCTCACTGAGGGCAGCTGTTAGTCTCACTCAAAGCAGGCATAGTAGGTGCAAATCAAACCTGGGAACTGAAAATTATGAGCCTGCACATCACCAACTGAGCCAACCCTCACCCTTTGCAATTATATGCGCATGTAGGGGGGTAATTTGGCAAGGAATATGACCCAATTAATCTTCTCTATGGAAGAAACTACGTTGTAACATTTACAGAAATTGCCCAACCTGCTGGAAGGTGATGAGATAACATAATTGGAAGCTTATTCATGCTTTTTACCCCTTCCCTCCCACACGAAAAAGTAAGGACAGTTGAGGGGTTATTTGCAAAGTATCCAGCAGTTCTCCATGCAAATAAATATCAAGAAAATCCTACTCATTTCTTAAAATGTTCAATGTTCATGAGAAGAATGGCATTTCTTAGTTGGACAAATAAAAACAAAATCTTATTGTTCAATTTTCTAACATGAGTTACAAAAAATTCAATCTTCATGATAATAAGTTATATGACTTCCTTATTCGGCAAAGATGCAGCCATAACCAACAGAAACTGAAGATAAAAAATACAATGATACTAACAAATCAAAGGCACATTTATCCACAACCTTAACATAATGGGTAATTTTTCACAGTGGAGCTATTGTAAGTGGTGTTGGTTACTTGGAATCTGAAAGTTACTGCAACACCTGTTTCTAATTAGCTGCACAGCCTCTTCTGGATTGAACACAGGGTGTTTCCAGAACCAAAGATTTTGTGGAGATTACAACTGAAGGAATATTGTTTTGTAAACCTGCAATATATAGAGGTAATAAAAAATGAAAAAAATAAATACCCCTTCAAGCAGCTGCTTGCCACAGAGGTCTGACAGGAGCCTGTCAGTTTATATGCCATAGTAGAAGGTCTGAGAGGATGGCAGGACCTCAGCAGAAAAAGGACACATACATCCATGCCTTACCCGGGGCTCGAACCCAGGTCCCTTAGATCGGTAATGGATAGAAAAATGGAAACACCAAGATTTGCAAAAAGCCTTTGGTGTACATTAAACAGCGGCATCTATCTGCCATTAATGAAAGCATGAAACATGCAAATGGCATCCATGTCTATAAAGTTCATCATGTCTATAAAGGCAAACCTAGTGTAACTACATGTAATTAATGGTACCATATCATTGAGAGAAAACTAGCAATTTCGAAATGGGCAATATTGTTGGAGAGCATTTGGCAGGAGCTTCGGTCACTAATATAGCTGAACTCACTCTTTCAAGAGGAACAGTTTCCAAGGTCATATCTACATGGGAATCTAAAGGGAAGAAATCATCTGCAAAAGGCAACAGTGGTGAAAGCGCATACTCCAGAATCAGGATGTTTAAGCGGTAGTGAGATGTGCAAAGTGACACTGGGGGTCTACATGGATTTCAAGTAGGATGCCAGTTTCATCAAAAACAGGACTCTGAGAGCTCCATAGAGTTGGATATCATGGTTGAGATGCACTTCACAAACTACTCATTAACCTGCCAATGCCTGTTGCCTTGTCCAGTGGTGCAAAGAACACAAGCAATGGAGACTTGACAGTGGAGGAATATGATATGATCTGATGAATCATTCCACTTTGTTTTCGACAAAAGAATGAATGCATGTGTGGCACCAACTGAAGGAAGCTTACAACTCTGCTTGTTTCTACTGTTAAGGGTTCTGATAGTTCTGTAATGGTGTAGGGTGCTTTCTCAGGGCATGGTGTGAGTGAACTCATTCCGTGAGAAGTCAAGATTAATGCCAATAGCTATTTGACAGCTCTGAGTGATCATCTTCAACCAATGGTACAAAATTTCTTTCATAAAGAGAGAGCTGTCGATCAGGATGACAATGTTCTAATCCAAAGAGCACATGTGGTTGTCCAATGGTTTGAGGTGTATGAGACTTAAAGTTTTCTCATACCATGGCACCTGCTGGAAAATCTATGGGAATGTCTGTAATGACATCTCAGATAGCATCTTCCAGCTCCATTCAACATGCTGGAATTGATCATATTTTTTGTGCACGAATGGTGCCATATCCCTCCTACTGACTTTCTGACACTGGCAGACCCTATGCCATGATGTAACAGGCTGTATTGGACATTGATTAACTCAGCAGCATGGCCTCCTTGGCCTACACTTAGATCTGGGGCCTGTATAAATGTACATGGCAGACCAACACCATATTTGTGATTTTACATTGCTGTTTCCATTTTTTTTTTCTGTCCATTACTTGAATATATAATGTACAGAAATAATGCATTTCAACAGAAATAAAGTTGAGACAAAATGATAAAATGTAGGGGCAATAGAATATTACTTATTTGCTAAACTAGGTTCATTTCCTCAAATCATAATTTTTCTCTTACTGTTGAATGAATAATTATTAGGGAAACAGAATGCATTTCAATCTGAAACTATTGCATTACATAGAAAATACTCTGCATTACATAGAAAATACTCTGCATTACATAGAAAATACCCAATAAGTAGATGGCATGCTTGGCTATGAATCAGTGGGACCTAGAGTAGGAATGAATGTATCATTTCTTGTGATGTCTTTTTTTCTGCTGAGGTCTCACCTTTCTTGCAACCTTCTCTACAGTGTATAAAAATGACAAGTTCCTATTGTACCACTGTGGCAAGCAGCTGCTTAAAAGGAAAGAAGATATCAGCTGAAATGGCCCTACCACCTTAATTAAGGATACCAGTTTAACCAATAATTCAATGCAAATTTGTTTTGTTAATTTCTAGACTGAATTTAAAGAAATCAAAAAAGATTTAATTTTTTTAAAACACTGATCAACTCAGCAGCATGGCCCACACCTAGATCTGGGACCTGTATAAAATGTACATATATGTACATATTAAACCATTAATAGTAAATGTCAGAATGGCATGGCTAAATTGAAAAACTGGTGTGTTTTTGAAAGGTTTTTTATTTTGAACAGCAAATATTGAGGGCTTAATGTGATTTTATATGAAGTGAGATAAAAATGTTTCCCATATATAAAACAGTTTAGAAGTTACAAAATACCTAACTACCAAAAATTATGAATCACTTAGGTTTTTACGGGTTGTTTTTACTTTCAAAACTTTCTTTTTGAAGTTAACATCATTTTCGCACTATACTCATCACAATCATATTTAATTACTAGCTTTTAGTTCTAATTAGCTTTGTGTGTCAAATGGTAAACGTGCTTGAGGGGGTATTTATTTATAATATCTTTTACTTTTGTAAATAAAGGTTGATTAAAAAAGAATGCTTGTACAGAAGTTCCCCTCCATGGCGATGTGAAAGAGGAGAGAGGGACATACTGATTGAGACAAACTAGATGGAAAGGGGTTGAAAATATTAAACAATACTAAACACAAGTGCACATTAAACTTCTTGAATAATAAGAAATGGAAAGCTATAGTTCATAAAAGAGCAAAACTGTAAAATGAAAGAGAGAAAATGTAAATGAGAATGCATAATGATGAGTGAAGGGAACATTTATAGATTAAATTTTGGTCAGAATCCAAAAGGAAAGAAGATGCAAAAAATTGCAATAACTAATCATCTACATCTATTGGTGGCCTGCATATAATAATAAAATTTGATGCTTTAGGGAAAATACCAGCCACCTGCCAGAGATTACACAGTCTTGTCCTCTATTAAAGTGTAGATGTTGTAAAAACATAAAAGAAACATCAATATATATTTTTGAAATGAATAAAGCATGAACGAGCTTAATCACATTTTCCAAGTAATACTCATATTTTAGAATAAAAATATGAGCTTATAACAAAGCCTAATTGTTTATATATTATTTATAAATAAAACAAAATTGGGCCCAATGTACAAACTTAAATTCTACCTTGAATACAAATGAATTAACTAATTTTTAAGCTATCAAGCTTATTACTGATAATTTTTTTAAAATAATCTTACCTTGTTACACCAGTTTTAATGTAATAAATCAGACATTCTGACATCAGAGGATCTTCATTTAAATTAACAAGATGTGGTGTCTAAAACATGGAATTAAATTTAAGTCTAATACTTGCAAATAACAGTCTATTAATAGATTATTATAACACTAAGATTTTCCAGCAAACAATACATTTGTCTCTAAAAATGCAAATTATTAATACAATACATTGTGGTATATTTTAAAACCACTGACAAAATAGCACATATATCCATCCCTTAATTAACATGGTAGATAGGTTCCAGAAAATCACCATGTATTTGTAAACAAAACCATGCAAATGAAAACCAAGCACATATAGCAAAGAATTAAATATATTAAAATATTTAAAAGTATCTATCATCCTATATGCACCCTAAAAAGCAGAAAATAAACATAAAACATACTGATAGTGCAATTGATCACTGAATTTGTATTCACTTCAAAGGAAGATAGGGCACTGGTAATCTTGCTGAGTAGACAAATTGACACCCTATCTTCCTTTGAAGTGAATACGAATTCAGTGATTGATTGCACTATTGATATGCTTTAGATTATTTTCTACTTTTTAGGGTGCACATAGAAAATATGTATTTTACAAATATTTTAATTTATTTATATTTTTTATAATAAGTTATGTAAAAGTTTTATTAAGGTATGCAACGAGTATCATTGAATTTTTTTAATTTATTTATATTTTTCATTTATCACTAAAAACACCTACCTTCAGACACTTTCATTTAATATATGGCTCATAAACATCAACCACATTTTTCCTCCCTGTTTTTGGAGTCATATTTAAGGTAGCCCATAACATTGGAGATGTCCAAGCTTTAATTTGAGACATAACTCATTAAGGTCCACACACACACCCCCACCCCACAATATCCATCCCTTTTTTGGAGGGAGAGAGAATGGGGGGAATTTGATGCAGTCTATGATGGTTCTCATGTGAACTGTTATTTGGCACTTTACTTGTAACTGTAGGCCCTAACATTTGGGAGATATAGTGGAACAATTGTTTCATATTCCCTCCTTTTAAGGGAGGAAGAAAACATGGGGGGGTCAATTTTTTATTGCCTATGACACTCCCCACATCATATACTTTCATTTGACACATAAATCAGTAAGGTTGTCCATCCTATTCAAAAGATGTGGTGGAACAACTCTTTTGATAAACCAGCAAATGAAAAGTGAAAATAGGAAGATAGGTAAAAACAAAGTGGGGGATTAAAAATAATTCTTGTTATCAGAAAACGTACAATGAAAGTTTCATTTATACATATTTATCTTAACTTTCATTTCAGCATTAATAATAACATTAATGTTACATTATTTTGCACTTCACTTGCTCAATTCAGAAAAATAATTTAAAAAAAAATAAATTACTGCTCAAGCAGCTGCTTTGCCACAGAGCTATGACAGCAGCCTAGATCTCCCCCTTTTTCTGAGGCCTTAAGTCATACTGTTCATAACCTTATTTGCAGTGGTGAATTGAATGGTACACTTTCCAGCAAGAAATTATTTGCCAGTACAGCATACTGGTAAGACATTTTTCAGTAGTGGCATGATTAACAATTTCTTTTAGACTTCAATGCTCTTTTAAACTAAGCATTTGATTTAAAAAAAAGCAGATCCTTTCGAGACAAATTCCTTGATTTTTAATTACATTACTATGGCTTAACCCTTTAGATACCAGTTGTTTCAAAAATGACATACTTGAGGTTTCATTTCTGCTGACAGGGAGTGCCAAGGGGGAAGTGCTATATTATATATTTGAAGTAGCACTTGCTTTCTTTGAACAGTTATCAAGGATACTGGGTAAAGAGATCAGAACTAGACAAACAAAGGTGACTTCAGCTAACCAAAGCAGTCTCTTGGGGAGTCGTTAAGTGTTTATGAACAATGCCATGTTCACATCCACCATAGCTGTCTGGGTTGGTCTTAATTACCACCAGAAGCAGAACTAGGAAAATGGATTTGGGTTTCCAAATTCTTATTTTAAACTCTTACTCGATTTGTTGTGAGATGCTTATATATTCATGAATTCTGTTTCCATTTTCTAACTATATTTTTGTAAATAATTTTACATTCTACTGAATTGAAAATTCTAACATCTCTGAGAATTGCAGAAGGCAATTTAATGGGGGGATTGGGCACAGGTCTCCACAAATTTAAGTAATGAGTTTGAAGGCTGAGGAGGGGGGGGGGGGGGACAGTGGTTGTCTGTTACAACAATGTAGCTTACAGAAAGAAAACTCTCTTTTGTATCTGGAAATTTTTCTGCCTCATCGTGGATGTGGGAATACTGCAATGCATCTATACTGCATCTATTGTCATGGATATTGCACAGGTGAAATTGGTGTACATTGTACAATCTTTGATTACCCTTAATGAATTTTAAAAGTTACTCTAAATCTCCAATATACTGTGTTATTCCAAAAATGCTTAAATTTGGCATCTGGGTTCAGAACATGGAAGTTGAGTGACAAAAAATATAAATAGTTTTCTTCTAAAAAAAATTGTTTTTAATTTTTTATGAAGTAAAATTAGTTTAAAAACATTACACTAGATAATATCCAATTATAAATAAATAAATAAAAATGTTTATTGACTATATATAACATATAATACACTTAATAATAAATAAATAATGCTTATATAAAATAATGAGTTAAAATAAAATCCACAATTCGGTATGAACAATTGAACAAAATATACAACTCATATACAACTGATATAAATAAACCCATGTAATGTAAAATATTTATTGTGAAATGAAATGCAATAAAATAGAAGCCATATAAGAACAAAATGAGCTTTATGCTCTTACAGG
Organism: Ryuthela nishihirai; assembly: GCA_038380435.1. Classification (NCBI taxonomy): domain Eukaryota; kingdom Metazoa; phylum Arthropoda; class Arachnida; order Araneae; family Heptathelidae; genus Ryuthela; species Ryuthela nishihirai. Next base: position 12,962,496 of record JAWZYU010000001.1, on the reverse strand, counting down.
TTGTCAAATTAAATTATTAGTTTTTAACAATATGCATTTTTATAATAGAGAATTAGAGGTTTAAGAATGGAAAAATTAATAATTTTAGATTTATTCATTAATGACATGAAATAAGAAAAGTCACTTAACAATGAAATAAAGACTCAATATTGTTTATGTGTAATAATCTTTGCTTAATTTTTATTTTACAGATATTTTTATTTTTTTCTTCCCTTACATTTTTTGGTAATTTATTAAAATTTTGTGGAGCTAGAATCATGAGAGGTTTATGGATAATTTCTTTTCTTGAAAAAGGTACATAATAAAGTTTTTTATTTCTAAGGTTTATTTTTGTATGTTGTAATTTTAAGAAATCTGGGTTTTTAAACACAAACATAAGGCCCTATGACATATGAGCCCTATGACATATGAGCATGAAGAAATAAAAATATCATGTATGTTCATTCTGAAGTCAGTTTAAAACAAAATACAGCAAAGTTCTTAATGATTTTACAGTCCCTTTGAGAAATATTGGAAATCAAACTATGCTGTAGCGATATGAAATAGTTCAAAACTTACTCAAATCACACCTTGCATATTAACAAATCAATCCTCAAATCTATCAACAAAACAAGCACAACAAACTGGAATAAATAACAGAAATCACGGAGCACAAAACTAACAGAACCATCAGCTTAAAAAGCTGTTGCCACTTCCCAATTTTTTTACACTAGATAATAACCAATTCTTTTAATATATGTAAAATTAAGTTTTTTCTTCCCAATAAGGCCATAATCTGGGAATAAAACGAAATCAGCAAGTATTTGACTACATTAATAATTATTTCACATTAAAAAACCCTAAATCATTTGCACACAAGAAAATAGTAATACTCCTAACATCTGGAGCCCAATAGAAATTAGAAAGGCCCAACTAGACAATGAAGATATAAGGCCAATAATAAATTTGATTGAAAAATCTGATATAAGACCTAATTGGGAACAAATCTCAAGGTATAGCCTAACTACCAAAAGTTATTGGGTGCAGTGGGACTCCTTAGAAGTAAAAGATGGTGTATTATACAGAAGATGTGAGAATCCCACTGGATGACTGATCCATTGGCAGATAATCTTTCCTTGTTCCTGATTGGAACTAGTGATGAAAGATGTGCATGATAGTGCCACTGGAGGACACTTCAGTGTTACTAAGACATTAGCAAAATCCAGGGAACAATTTCATTGGCTAAAAAGTAGGGCAGATGTTGAAAGACAGTGTAGGCAATGTGAGGCCTGTGTAGCAAAGAAAGGCCCTAAGACTAGGAGTCAAGTAAGCTGCAGACATATAATGTTGGCACCTCTTTTGAGAGAATAGCCATTGATATAATGGGTCCATTTCCTAGGACTGATGATGGAAATCGCTATTTATTGGTGATAATGGATTATTTCATGAAGCGGCCTGAAGTTTATCCCATCCATGATCAGGAGGCAACAATAATTGCAAAGATAATAATAAATAACTTGATTAGTAGAATAGTAGGTATGGAGTACATTTGCAACTCCACTCAGACCAAGGATGGAAATTTGAACCCAATGTGTTCAAAAGGCATCTGTCAACTATTAGGCATTCAGAAAACAAGAACAACCCCCCTTCACCTTCAGTCATATGGCTGAGAGATTTAGTAGGATTATTGCACAACATCAAGCATTGTTTGTTGACAACCATCAATGTGACTGGGATTGCCATATACCACTCTTTTTGTTGGCATACAGAACAGCAGTGCATGAAATAACTGGACAGACACCTTCCATGATGCTTTTGGGAAGAGAATTATATCTTCCCTGTGACCTTTTAAATGGTTGGCTGAAACATGCGTGTCCACTCCACAATATGTACAAGAATTACAACAACGACTAGAAGAAATCCACCACTCCGTCAGACATAACAACAACTTGGCAAGCGAGAGAACCAAAACGAGGTACAACAGTAAAACAAATGGAACTGTTTTCAATCAAGGAGATCTTGTCTGGCTGTACAATCCACATAGAAAGAAGAGACTTTCTCCAAAACTTCAGAAATCTTGGGAAGGTCCATATAAGGTAGTTAACAGGATTAACAATGTGGTGTATTGCATTCTTCGACATCCAACTACAAAGTGCAAGGTGGTTCATGTGGATTGTTTGGCCCCGTTTCATTGAAGAACTGCTGAAGAAGCTTCAGAATCCAGAATTGTTTGGGACAAACAAGACTTAAGGAGGGGGCAGTGTTATGACATGAACATGCTACAAATGAACTTGTGATGTATCGTCTTGATGCTCAGATGTGCTTCAGCATGAGAATTACATCACCAACTACTTCGAACGAATTTAACTTAAAAAACAAAACAAAGAATAAGCTGTTGCATTAAGAGAAATTAGAGTGTGAAGGAAAATGTAGTTTGTCTTTGTCTGTGTGCTAAAGTATACAAAAAGAAATTATTTTATTTGGTGTGTTTGCGGGAGGTTAAATATATTTATTAGTGTTTATCCTGTTAGTGGACTGGTAAGAAAAAGAAGGATGTTTAAGACACTTAAAGATGTGGCTGAGGAGGTTATATGTTAGTCGAACAAGCAGAACTGATCTCAACTTTTCTATAGGAAGAGTTCATCAATTGATGCATAGTTATATTTAGTTTGTTTAGGAATTGGTAAGATTATTCTTTATAGATTGCAGGTTTGTTCACAGATATGATTATTCCACTTACTGACTGTTGTAAAAGCCTTATTTTCTCTTTGTAGGAGTAGTAAAAAAAGTGTTTTGTTCTTCTGAAGGTTTAATTTTATACTGATGAAGATTTGTGTTAGTTTAATTTAGTTTATATAAATGTTCTCATTCATACTTTTGTAATAAATTATTTTAGAATTATAATTGCACTATTTTTTTATTGCTACTATTTTTTGAACTCATGCTTGGTTTCCCTCCATTTAATTCATAAAAATATTATTTTTTATCTATTGGTACTCAAAACTCCACCATTTTTGGCACCTTGCATATTAAAAATTTTAAACTGGATAATTCTGTCTTTAAAAAAATTGTAGTTTTGCATCTACTAAGAATGGTGCATCTACTAAGAATGGTGCATCCCTTTTTCTCCTGTCATTTCAGAATCTGTCAAGTGTGCAGCCAACGTGCACACTCTGGAAAGGTTGAAAGAATAAAACAATGATATGACCATTTTGTATGCTGTGTGTACAGGACATAGTACTTAGTATGAGACCATATTCTAGCATGATTGACCATTATCTTAGTAAACCCAATGGAGTATTTTATTTTCTCTCCCTCTCCGAGGATAAAAGATTGAACAGCAGAAAAAAACTCAACATTGAAAAAAGTCAGGAATCAAATATGGCATACTAGTAATTGGGCATCCTACTTCCTGTTCAAAGGATGCAACATTATATATTGCATATCATTTAATCACTTTACTTATTTATTAATTTTATTTATTTCTATTTTTTTGCAAAAAAAATTAATAGCTTCTCTTACAAATAAAACAAAATACCTTTTTCGGGGAGAAAACTCCAACAGTATCACCATCTTCTCTGAGTGCTGCTCCCATTTCAGCAACAGCTTCTCTAAAGAAATGGAAAAAAAAAACAACTTTTGAAACATGCATGCTTAAAATTTTTCAACGAAATATTCATGCCATATATTAAAATAACATAGTTTACATCAATGTTTGTTTACATAATAACTGAAAAGTTATGTTGGAATAAATTCCTTGAAACAAACAATTTAATCAGTGTCAACTGTTTTGCTATAAAGCAAACACATATATTTCGTCATTTTATTTAAAGAAAAAACTTACACAGATGCAAAACAAACTAGATCTCTGCAGCTTAGATGTTTTTTTTTTATAAAAAAAATAACATTCAGTTAGAACTTTAATACAGGTAAGTAGAGGTTGCTTATTTAAGGCTCAGTGAACAATGATCATAAAAAGTAGCTTATTCAGCCTCCATTATAATCTCATGACCAGAATTAGTATTATCTGTTTGGCAACTGGTATGTACTCTGCTTTTCACAGTTGTATTCAATACATACAGTTAATTGTTAATAACTATTATTGACTGACTGACTGTCTACCCAGCATTTCATAATCTCAAGAAGCCATGGCTACCATGTCTAACCAGTCTATACATTATAGTCTACCAAACACATCTGTACTGAGCTGCTATATTTGTCCACTACAGACCAATTCCAACAAGGTCCTGTTTGATATTGTTTGACCACTGCATCCTACTTTCTCCCCTTTTTCTGAGGCCTTTATTGGCATACTCTTTATAACACTATTTGCTATCCTGTAGTTATGCATACAGACAATGTGACTAAACCAACAATCTCTCTCCTGCACAATATGCTATTTAAAGGTGGTTACCAACTAAACCAGAAAAACAATATTTCAAACCTTATCTAATGTTTATGATCAATTGCATTTTTTTATATGAAACTGGTTATATAAAACCAAACCTAATTGAATATCACATCAAAATAAATGTGTCATTTCTGTCTTAAATCTCCAGTTTTATTAAAACATTATGCAAAATATTTAACATTAAATCTAAGCATTTTTACTTCATTATAGACTATAATTTGGAATTGAATTTACTGAACCCAGGCCTGAATCAATTTGATAATTACTGACCCAGGACCACACCATTTCAATAATTACTGATCCCACCCAAACTATTTTGACAATAATTGAGCCTAAGCCCAGTCAGGGGGAAAATATTATCCCTAACACAAAGAAAAACACATCTATAGATATTAATGCTGCTAACCATTTTTTAATTCTTCATATTATAGGCTATTATAATCTTTAATATAATTGTAACTATTTGCTGATAAAATTAAAATCAATGCCATTTAGAATGAAAAATACAAAATTTTTTTTATAAATTTAAAATTTTTAATCAATATCATTATAAATGTTAAAAGAGATTCATTTATGAGAAAAAAATACCTAAAATAATTTAAACTACACAGCAATTTGTTTAAAAATGTTTAATACACGATTACGCTATATGACTAAAAAAGACTTTTGAGCAACTAGTCTACATTAAGCTTAACACTATTTTTACATAGTCAAGCTATGAGTTTTATCTATCATGGTAAATTATGACTTAAGAAGACTTTTATATCTATAAAAAGTTCCCAAGATGTAAATTTTTACCATTTCTTAGATGTCTTCCAGAATTCCAGCTGGCTCAGCCGGTTGTGCTATCCTCCTTGCATTATTCTTGCAGGGCCCCCCGCTTTCAGGATTTCATCTGGATAGCCATTGGCTTCCCAATGGCAGTTACTGATGTATAGCACTGATGTTTTTCTTTCAAAGTCCAGAGACCAGTCCAGGTTTTTGCATTGAAGACACTGTTCTGAATGTGATTCACCACCCCACATAGGCTACATTACACATTCTTCTGAACTCATCTCGTATAACACAAGTTGCTCAAAAAGATCCCCTTATTCAACATTTAAACATCTTAAAAGAATTTAATGAACTTTACCTCCAACTCAATAAGCATTAAAATGTCTTTAAAAAGCCTCATTAAACTGAAATTCAAGTTAACGAACATTAAAATCATAGACATCAACATTAAAATCCAATGGGAACCCCCTGCTTCATGCTATCAGGGCGACGTTTTGTCCCTGTACCAGTGAGACTTTATCTGGCACTATATATATATCGAGAATATTTTGATTAATTTACATAGAGAGCACTTGTGCAATACAGAAATTCCACCCCTTCTGGCGGCATGGAACCTCCTGCTGCATGAGCAACATGATAAAATTAAAACTCACCAATAGGGGGAGATTCCTATTTAAAGTCTTAACATCATGTAGTATAGTGCCAGATGAAGTCCCGCTGGTGCAGGGACAAAACATGTCACCCTGATAGCATGTAACAGGGGGTTCCCATTGGATTTTAATGTTGACGTCTACGATTTTAATGTTCGTTAACTTGAATTTCAGTTTAATGAGGCTTTTTAAAGACATTTTAATGTTTATTCAGTTGGAGGTAAAGTTCATTAAATTCTTTTAAGATGTTTAAATGTTGAATAACGGGATCTTTTTGAGCAACTTGTATTCTACGAGATGAGTTCAGAAGAATGTGTAACGCAGCCTATGTGGTGGTGGTGAATCACATTCAGAATAGTGTCTTCAATGCAAAAACCTGGACTGGTCTCTGGACTTTGAAAACAAAATATCAGTGCTATACATCAGCAACTGCCAATGGGAAGACAATGACAATCCAGATGAAATCCTGAAAGGAGGGCCTGTGATGGTCCACCATTCACTTTTACTCTTCCTTAACCAGTTTTGCTTTATTTTCAATATATTTATAATTATGGGGATTATTTCATTTTTTTGGACATCAGAATTCTTATTTCTGAGCTGTAGAAGTTGCTCATGCATAACTCCGACCTTTTGACTGTCAACTGCTAAAGCGCGTGTAGGACACGATCCCTCTTGCGTCATAGCTAGCACGATCGTCATATTATGCAAATGTCTTTCCCAGCGTGCAACAGACATGTGTCGGATTTGTACTCATGTTATAACTAAGTGACGTTAGATCACAGAGAATGAGAGTTAGTAGTGTGGTGATGTTGGGTCACACAGTGGAGATGTAGTATTGTAATGGAGAGGTATATTTTGTGTAGTGAGTAGCAGAGATGTAGGAATCAGAAGTATTGTGGGAAGTAGGAGATTTAGATAGATGTGAGTTATTAGTACTCCAACTTTGGTATTCTACGATTGAATTTGGTGAGTTTTTGAATTTTTTTAAAATAAACTTTGTTTTAGAAACTTTTGAATTTTTGCAGTTTTTCTCTTGAGCAACGTTAATTGATTTTTGATTATATTTTAATTAAACTTGATAATCCTTTTTGAATTCTTACTCGATAAGTAACGCTATACATATATAACGAACCCTATTTCAACTTTATTTGGCAAGTTATTATTGCCTGGTGCCCATTACAGCTATCCAAAATTTGAATAAATTTGGATCAGACGAAAGGTCCAACTTTAAAAGCTAATAATCTTTGGAGCGTTACAGCCCTGCAAGAATAACACAAGGAAGATAGCATAACCGGCTGAGCCAACAGGAATTCTGGAAGACATCTAAGAAATGGTAACAATTTACATCTTTACTTGGGAACTTTTTATAGATATAAAAATACCTAAAAAAAATCAAAGCCTGAATGATACTTATTTTTTATTACTAAAACTGATTAAAATATTAATATTATATTCAAAAGAAATTGTTTACTTTTTAACTCATTTTTTCACAATCAGGGGAACAGTCAGAAATTTAAATTATGGCTCAGTCTGAGCCCATCCACACCTGAACTAATGTCTATTACATACTAATCACAGTCCCTTTATGTTGGCTGTTTGGGGTTTTATGGCACATTAGCAACTAAGGCAAAATAATGTGTAGGCAAAAAGAGGACAAAAGACTATTTATTCACAACCAATGCTAAAAATCGAGATATAAAAATAAACTAGAAAACAGTAAAACAATCTTGGTACAAGATAGAAATGACAACAACAGTTTCTTGAATTACAATATATTTTAACAACATTAAAACCTTATGCAATTTTCCTTGTACTTCATCTCCAAGCATATTTTTCTGAGTGATTTATACCAATTATTAAACATATGATGAAGGCATTTCAATATTTTTAAGTGTCAGGTTAATTAATGATGAGTTTCAGATTTAGAAAAAAAAGTCTGAAGCACCTCAGTAGTTGCCACCTTATGTGAAACTTGAATTAAGCCCAAGTTGCTTGTGCTAAGCACAATTAGACCTATATGAAATCTGATTTACATTTGTACTCTGAATGACATCACTGTTTCTACAGATAGAACCTTATAAGTGTTTTACTATATTCTTAATGACTATGGAAAATTTTTATGATCCAAGTCCCAGATAATGTTTTTCAAAGCTTTAACATTTTTTGTGAAAAATGCCAATTACTAGGAGTTATGTTAAAGTTTAGAACCTGGGACTAAAAACAAAATGGAAACAAAATGACTTTTTTTCATTTAAGATTGAAAATGAAATAAATAATTTTGGTTAGTTTTAACAATTATTCACTTATTACACTTAAAATAATATTAGTAGTTTTTTTTTTCCCTTCTTTTTTTAGATTTTTGATTCAAAGTTGTATTAACAGGAATTAAGCAGAAACAATAAAAAAAAAATACATCAGCATAATACATCTTAATCATGAAATCATTCAAATAGAAATGTAATCATAATCTGAATCTCCTATACCTGCAGAAGACAAAGTAAAAAGTATTTCTGATAATTTAAAGGAATAAAACAACTTTCTCTTATTGCTGCATGCTCATTGTGAACCTTGTCAAAAACATGATTCTTGCATTTAAAATATTAGGCAACAAAAAACATTCTATAAGGAGCTTTGCAACACTAAGAAATATTATTTTGCTTCTGGGTAATGAAAGTTAATATTGAATGTGCATTTTCTGCACTAAAATTTATATTAAGTTCCCAAATAACAAACAACAATGAAACACTATTGGAAGATGTTTTATTAATCAGATTAAATAATCATCATAATAGCTGTAATTCTGGACAAACGAGCAAACGAAATGAAAGGGGAAGGTGACATCATTGGAGGCAGGAATTGTCAGTTTCCTGTGGTTCCAAGGTTACTTGAGAGATTGGTCCCAAATTTGGTGGGGCTGTTCCACTTAGTTCTAATCATGTTGGGGTAATAGCTGCTGTGGGTTGCTGTGGGTTGGGACTAGCTGCTGTGGGTTGGGACTGATTCCTCGAAAAGTGTCTGAAATTTATGGGGGGTGCTACTGTCGTTGTCATCTATTTTGGGATTGGAGTAGTGCATTGTGAGTAGTATGTGTGGAAAGCTGTGAATTAAGTTATCAATGGCATATATTTGGTGCCAAACTTTTGGTGATATTTAATTGTGACTGGAGTAGTACATTAATGGTGGAAAGCTGTGAATGAACTTATTGATGAGAAGAGTTATAAATGGACATGTTTCGCATCAAACTTTTGGTGTGGGTTTAACTAGTAAGTTATGCAAAAGTGTAACATGTTTTTTGATAGAAATAACTAGAAGAACATATATTACCTTTGGTGAATATGGGGATCTTGTTTTCAAAGATAATGAAGTTTTAAATTACTAACTTTTGCACTCTTAAAAAGTTCAGTAATGAAGTATCATTTGAATCTCACTCAGGGTAACCAATTTTTCAGCTAATTATTTCAACTGCTAAAAAGTTTCAATTCAAATTATTGGATGATTATGAAAATGTAAATAATACTATTTTACTAGTACTTATACAACATAACAAGTATTTGTCCTTTATTTATTAAAATTAAGATTACTTTTGTCATATCCCTATGAGAAAAGGGGCAGATTGCTACTGTCAGTGGAATATCTCTTGATACCTCTACCACTGAAATTTCAAACTTCTACCACAAATAAGTTACTTCAACATTCATTAAAAGTTTTGCCTTTTCCATATTTAGTGCCCTCTAACAATGTAAATCTATGGATTTAAAAATCACAAAAAATATTTCATTTGTATCAATCCAAATAAAAAATATTTTAAATACCTCTTGAAACGAAACAATTGCATTTCCCATCCCCACCACCTGACTGTAAGACAGTAAGATATTGTTGCAAATGCAAATATCAGGATCTTCTCATTCTCCCATCAAAATTTTATTGTATAAATACATCACTTGCCATATTTGTTTAAAACTTTGCAGTTTTCAAAATTTTCTACAATTACAGAGTGCAATTAAAATATTTGGGAGTTTTGGAAGTGTGATTTGGAGAGATTGTTTTTTTGGGAGATTTGGAAGTGTGAATTATATTATTTCATCAATACCTATCCAACACAAAATGAATTTTAATATATCTCTAAAACAATTATTTTTTTAAACAAAAACGTTTTCACACTCCCTCAGAAATAATACATCCAACTCATTGTTGCTAATAGTAACTTCGTATCCTTCACCACTCCATTACCAAAATTTCAAATTTCTAGAATATATATTTAAAATTTTTAATTTTTAACTCTTTCCATTGTTCATCATCATCATCATCTTCTTCTTCAAGCACCCATGGGCTACAGAGGACCAACCAGACCATGCAATTCAGTTCTCCAAGCACATCTGTCCTGAGCTACATCTGCTGCATCTGGCCCCTGTACATCAATTCTAACAAGGTCCTGTTTGACATTGTCTGCCCACAGCATCCTAGGTCCCACCCCCTCTTTCTGAGGCCTTTAGACACACATTCATAACCTTATTACATAATCTATAATTATGCATACGGGAAACATGGCCAAACCAACGGAGTCTCTCTCTGCACAATATGCTGCTTAACCCTTTAACGCCCAAGAAATCTGAGAAAAAGGTAGAGGATAGTAAAGACAAAGAAACAGCACTATTTGGACTAGTTCATTTGAAGATCTCAGCCATTTTGGGTCGTTCTGGGCATTAAAGGAGGTTGCCGACTCCTTTGCTTAACTTCATCATTACTCACAAAGTTGAACCACTTAATGCACAAGATACTGCGTAAGCATATAGAATCAATAGCATCTAGTTTCCTGTTATCGTGTTTACAAAGTGTTCAAGTTTCACTACCATAACTAACCCTAGAAAGAACCAAACTATTATACAGTTTAATTTTAATCTTTAGGTGTATACGCCTATTTCTCCACAATCTCCATAGATTTTTAAAAGTCCTAGCAGCAATCCGTATTCGTCTGTTAATCTCATGCTGCACATCACCAGTATCTGTTACATAGCTCCCAAGATAATTAAACTGTAACACCCGTTCAAGAGTGGAACGATTCAGATTAACTGAACCACAGCCTGCCTGACCACTCTTCATCACTTTAGTTTTCTCTCTGTTTATAACCAAACCTACTTGACTGTCAGCCGTATCAACAGTTTGAACACACATCCCCTACCACTTCTGAATCCACATTGTTCATCACGCAATTGACTGTCAACCAGATTTTTAATTCTATTAAGCACAATCATGGAAAGAACTTTACCTGGAACAGAGAGTAGGCTGATACCCCTATAGTTTTCACAAGAACTGTGATTACCTTTTTTGAAAATAGGGATAACAATAGCTCTGGTACCATGCCTCTATCATAAAAAACATTCAGAATTTCCGTCATCCAAGTGGCAACTGAAACATTCCCAGCTCTAAGCATTTCCGTAGTAATTTCATCTACCCCTGGGAATTTATGAAGTTTAAGTTTAGAAATAGCCAAAATAACTTCAGATTGTGTTATAGGGCCAACATTAAAGCCACCAATGCATCTATCATAATTACAAACAATGGGAGTAGAACTAACCACATTGTTTAGAACATCACTGAAATGCTCAGCCCACCTAGCCATGACAGAATCCTCACCTTCTATAACCTTACCTTGTTTATCCTTCAATCCCTGTATACCTGTCCGTTTTCTACCACAAAAAACATTAACTATCTGGTACAGCTCTCTGGTGTTGTGCTGTCTAACTGCTTCCTTGGCTTTGTCAGCCAACCCATCAAGCCAAAGATTCTTATTAGCAGCTAACTGATCCTTTACACGTTTATTAAGCTCTCTGTAATGCTTTCTATTAGGACTAGTAATAATAATCAGGTATTGATTAAGGACATTCCTGCAGTTCTTTCTTTCCGAAATATGCTCAAGTGCCTTATCACTCAGATAATTCTGCCTCCTCTGCTCCTTTTTTACTAAAAGAGTACTGTTAGTGTCCAAAAAAGTGTGTTTAAAATGATCCCATTCTTCCTCAACTTCAGTAGTAAGCATACTATGACTGTCATAATGATTAAGTAACCTATCATGGCAAGCTTTGGCTATAACTGGGTCTTTCAGAGCTTCAGTATTAAAAGTAAATTTTTTAACCCTAGCACAACACTTTTTAAGTTTAAGTTGCAAGACACTTTTAACAAGGTAATGGTCAGATTCAATTTCAGCTTCCTTATATGACCTGGTATTCCTAACAGAACTAGCCCATTTGCTGTTAATTAATATATAATCAATCATCTTCTTATGCAGCCCATCAGGTGAAACCCATGTGTACTTATGTATGTCACGGTGTTTGTAATAAGCGTTAGTTATTCTGAAACCATTGAGTTTACTTACCTGTGGAAGACGTCCATTGTCATTGCAGTTACCAATACCGAAAAGGCCTATTACTCCTCTCCAAAGATCAGAGCCAATAGCAGCTTTGGCGTTGAAATCAATTAAGAACAAGGATAATATCTCTTTTCTCAACAGATTCAAAATATCATGAAGTTGTCCATAAAACATATCCTTCTCATCATCATCGGCATCCTCAGTGGGTGTATAACAGCAGATAATATTTAAGTCTTTATTGCTTGTCTGAAATTTTGCTGTAAGAAATCTTTCATTAATGTACTATACCCTAGAAGAGCATCACTAACATGTGTGCTGAGAAGCAAACCTACACCTTGGAGATGCTTTTTATCTTCCCTCCTTGAAAAGAGAATATTAAGATTATTTTTAAGAGTGGCAAGCAGCTGCTTGGAGAGGTATTTATTTATTTAAGCCGTCCCGTGGCCGAGTGGCTAGCGCGCTTGGCTACTAATCTGCGGGACCTGGGTTCGAGCCCCAGGTAAGGCATGGATGTTCGTGTCGTTTTCTGCTGAGCTCCTGCCATCCTCTCAGACCTTCTACTCTGGCATATAAACTGACAGGCTCCTGTCAGACCTCTGTGGCAAGCAGCTGCTTGAGGGGGTATTTTTTTTTTATAACCTTTATCTGTCCATTTGGTCTCTTGGAAGCTGAGAATATCAAAGTTATAATGTGTTATAATATCAAGGTTCTTGTATGAGGACATCAAGAGAATAAGCTCTGTGCAGATTCCTCACATTCCAACTATCTATGGGGGAGAAAATGGTTATTGGGATGTTTAATTGTTTGGTTGTTTCACCTCTGAGTGGCACTTTTTTGCACACAATGGGCTAAATGGCCAAGTCACAAGGACTCCGAAGGCTCAGAGAAGATTGGGGGAGGGGACCCACATGAACAGCTGTTGGGAGACAGATGGTAGCCTCCTGTCAAAGCCATCCAGCGTGTTCTTTAACGTGTACAGGGTATGGCTCTCCCGCACACGGGACCACGGCTTAACGTCCCATCCGACGGACGGCGGCCTTTCCAAGCCCATTGGTGTCCCCTACTGACCGTGGGCAGGGCAGGGAATTTTGCGGAGATAAATCTCAACGCTGACCCAGCTGGGACTCGAACCTGGGAACTACAGATTACGAGCCTGGTGCGCTACCGACTGAGCTACCCCCGCGCCATCACAGGTGATGAGATGTGGTTTTATTACTATATATCTCCCAGAAAGATCAACAACAATGTTTGAGTTGTGGAAGATAAACCGCATTTGCAAATCCTCAGACAAGACTTTTGCTCAAAGAAGAGGATGTTCACAATTTTTGCCAATTCCCAAAGAGTGGTAGCCATAGACATCTTACCTGAAAAAATGATTATAAATGGCCAATACTACACTAACCTCATTTTGCCCAACATGGTTAAGGAGATTAAGGAGCAGCATCTAACAATAGGCATGTCAAGGGTTCTCCTTCATGACAATGCCAGTGCTCACAAAACCCAGCAAGTTACAGCTTATCTGGAGCAGGAAAAAATCAAACAGCTATCCCATCATGCATATTCATCAGATCTTGTATCAGGTGAGTTTTGGTTGTTTCAAAAAAATTAAAAAGAAACTAGCTGGGAAGCTTTTTTCAAGAATCCAAGACTTTGCAATATGCATTCATTCAGAATTGTAGAGTATGCCCCAAAGGGAGTACCACCAAGCATTCCAGAACTGGTGTCGATATCTGCAACTTTGCATAGGTGCTGGAGGAAAGTACTTTGAAGGACAGTAAAAGTTTCATCAACTAATGCAAGGGTTTTTGTTCCACAGATGCATGTCAAGAACTTTCTGAATGCCTCTCATAACAGCAAATGGACTAGTTCGGTTAGAAATACCAGATCATAAAGGGGAGCCGATACTGGTTCTGGTTGGTCAAAAATGTCTTACAACTAAGCTTAAAAAATGTTGTGTAGTTAAGAGGAGCCGTCCCATGGCAGAGTGGTTAGTGTGCATCACTACTGACCAAAGGGACCTGGGTTCGAGCCCTGGATAAGGCAAGGATATTTGTGTTGTCTTTCTGCTGAGGTGCTGCCATCCTCACAGACCTTATCTGTGGTGTATAAACTGACAGGCTCCTGTCAGACCTCTGCGGCAAGCGGCTGCTTGAGGGAATATTTTATTTTTAAGGTTAAGAGAATTACCCTAACACTGAGGGGCTCTGAAAGATCCAGATATAGCCAATGCATACCATGATCAACTACTTAGTCATTATAACAGTCATGATTTGCCTACTAAAGTTGAGAAAGAATGGAATCAGTTTAAACAGGATTTTCTTGATACTAATATTTTGTTTCGGGTAGAAAAGAACATAGGAGACAAATCTATCTGAGTGATAAGGCTATGGAGCTTATTTCTGAAAGAAGGAATTGCAGAATTATTTAAAATACACCCTATGGTAGCTAGGTAGTCACTGGAAGGAGAGCTATGCACCAATCCCCTGTGATGATGCATAGAACCGGCCAGGCCTAGCACCTAATGTCCGACCCCGCCTTCTCGTGGTGTAGACCGTTAGTAGAGACCACAAGAGAGTATCTCTTTCAAAAGAGATACTCTCTTGTGGAAGTGAACGGAAGGGGAGGGCTGTCAGATTAGTGTGGCCTACTGATCTGGACAACTATGGCTACTTTTCTTTTTTTTTTCTACCCTGCTGAAGAGTGGTCAAACACACAGGGTCCTCTGGTGCTGACCATATGAACCTACTGGACAGATATATGGCTCTGAGCTTGATTATGGATCCTGATTTAGCTGCACTGGTGGGCTTCTGTGGAGGGAAAATCTTCCGCTGTGTTTTCTGTTTGTTTGTGGGTTGACAGCCCCAAGTGAATAGATTCACAGGATATTTTTATCAGCTGCTGGATAATCCTGAGCAGAAGTCATCGCAGGCACCTGAACTCTTTGCTTCTATTGGCATCGTCAAATTCTACATTGGAGGAAGTCTTCCAGTGTAGATGGCTTCAGCCTTTAGTGGTGGGGGAACGGGTCTTTGCCCCATGTCTGCGATTAGGGGGCTGTTTGATATTGTCGGCATTCCCTCTCTCAATAAACATAGTTTCTTTAAACATCCCACTAACCATTTTCTCTCCATAGGTAGTTGGAATTTGAGGACTCTGCACAGAGCTTTTTCTCTTGATGTCCTCACACAAGAATTCCACCATTATAATTTAGATATTCTTGGTTTGCAAGAGACCAGATGGACAGATAAAGGTCAGATTCTTAAAAATAATCTTAAATTTCTCTTTTCAGGGAGGGACGACAATAAGCATCACCAAGGCGTGGGTCTGCTTCTCAGCAGACACGCTAGTGATGCTCTTCTAGGATATGAGTGCATTAATGAAAGGTTTCTTACAGCAAAATTTCAGACAAGCGTTAAAGACCTGAATGTTATCTGCTGTTATGCCCCCACTGAGGATGCCGATGAGGATGAGAAGGATAGATTTTATGAACAACTTCAGGATATTTTGAATTCTGTCAAGAAAGGAGATATTACCCTTGTTCTTGGTGACTTCAATGCCAAAGTTGGTACTGACTCTGACCTTTGGGGAGGAGTAATAGGCCCTTTTGGTATTGGTAGCTGCAATGGCAATGGGCAACGTCTCCTACAGGTAAGTAAACTCAATGGATTCAGAATAACTAACACTTATTACAAACACCGTGACATACATAAGTACACGAGTTTCACCCGATGGACTGCATAAGAATATGATTGATTACATATTAATTAACAGCAAATGGGCTAGTTCTGTTAGGAATACCAGGGCATATAGGGGAGCTGAAATTGGATCTGACCATTACCTTGGTAAAAGTGTCTTACAACTTAAACTTAAAAAGTGTTGTGCTAGGGTTAAAAAATTTGCTTTTAATACTGAAGCTCTGAAAGACCCAGTTATAGCCAAAGATTACCATGATAGGTTACTTAGTCATTATGACAGCCATGGTATGCTTACTACTGAAGTTGGGGAAGAATGGGATCATTTTAAACAGGCTTTTTTGGACACTAACAGTACTCTTTTAGGAAAAAAGGAGAAGAAGAGGCAGAATTATCTGAGTGATAAGGCACTTGAGCTTATTTCAAAAAGAAAGAACTGCAGGAATGTCCTTAATCAATACCCTACTAGTACTAATAGAAAGCATTATAGAGAGCTTAATAAACGTGTAAAAGATCAGTTAGCTGCTGATAAGAATCTTTGGCTTGATGGTTTGGCTGACAAAGCCGAGGAAGCAGTTAGACAGCACAACAGCAGAGAGCTGTACCAGATAGTTAATGTTTTGTGTGGTAGAAAACGGACAGGTATACAGGGATTGAAGGATAAACAGGGTAAGGTTATAGAAGGTGAGGATTCTGTCATGGCTAGGTGGGCTGAGCATTTCAGTGATATTCTGAACAATGCGGTTAGTTCTATTCCCATTGTTTGCAATGATGATAGATGCATTGGTGGCTTTAATGTTGGCCCTATAACACAATCTGAAGTTATTTTGGCTGTTTCTAAACTTAAACTTCATAAATCCCCAGGGGTAGATGAAATTACTACCGAAATGCTTAGAGCTGGGAATGTTTCGGTTACCACTTGGATGACTGAAATTCTGAATATCTTTTATGATAAAGGCATGGTTCCTAAAGGATTTTACCAGAGCTATTGTTATCCCTATTTTCAAAAAAGGTGATCGCAGTTCTTGTGATAACCATAGGGGTATTAGCCTACTCTCTGTTCCAGGTAAAGTTCTTTCCATGATTGTGCTTAATAGAATTAAGAATCTGGTTGACAGTCAATTGCGTGATGAGCAATGTGGATTCAGAAGTGGTAGGGGATGTGTGGATCAGATATTTTCACTTAGGCAGATTCTTGAGAAATGTTTAGATTTTCAGAAACCTTTGGTTGCTAGCTTTGTTGATTTCAAAAAGGCTTTCGACTCTGTTGATCGTCATAATTTGTGGTTGATTGTGAAATCATATGGTATACCTGAGAAGGTAGTTACCATAATGAAAGCTCTCTATAATAACACTGAGTCGTGTGTGAGAGTTGGTAAGGCTTGTAGCAATTGGTTTAGCATTACTTCTGGTGTTCGACAAGGGTGCATTTTGTCTCCTTTTCTCTTTAGTTTGGTTATTGATTATGTTATGCGAAATTCACTTCAAGGGAAAGATTTTGGCCTTAAATGGGCTGGAGATACGAAAATTTCTGATTTAGATTATGCTGATGATTTAGCCCTTTTGGCAAATGATGTTGATGAGATGAACTCTTTCATTCGAGCTGTTGATGAGACTGGTAATAAAGTAGGTTTGGTTATAAACAGAGAGAAAACTAAAGTGATGAAAATTGGTCAGGCAGGCTGTGATTCAGTTAATCTGAATGGTTGCAGTCTTGAGCAGGTGTCACAGTTTAATTATCTTGGGAGCTATGTAACAGATAATGGTGATGTGCGGCATGAGATTAACAGACGAATAGGGATTGCTGCCGGGACTTTTAAGAATCTATGGAGAGTGTGGAGAAATAGGTGTATACACCTAAAGACTAAAATTAGGCTATATAATAGTTTGGTTCTTTCTAGGGTTAGTTATGGTAGTGAAACTTGGACACTTTGTAAACATGATAACAGGAAACTAGATGCTTTTGATTCCAGATGCTTACGCAGTATCTTGGGCATTAGATGGTTCAACTTTGTAACTAATGATGAGGTTAGGCAAAGGAGTTTGCAACCTCCTTTAAGCAGCATATTGTGCAGAGAGAGACTCTGTTGGTTTGGCCATGTTGCCCGTATGAATAATTATAGATTGGCGAATATGGTTATGAACAGTGTGCCTAAAGGCCTCAGAAAGAAGGGGAGACCTAGGATGCGGTGGGCAGACAATGTCAAACAGGACCTTGTTAGAATTGGTGTGCAGTGGCCAGATGCAGTAGATGTAGCTCAGGATAGACTTGCTTGGAGAAGTAAATTGCACGGTCTGGTTGGACCTCCGTAGCCCATGGCTGCTTGAGGATGATGATGATGTTGCCAAGTAATATTTTCCTCCAATTGCAAAGTTTTCACCTTGCAGGCAATTATTCTAGCTTGGCATCCAGACCAAGTAGCTGGATGGGGCCCATTACAGTTCGGACATTTGTAACCTTTTGCTGTACACTGTTTGTAGTGATGCCCTCCTCCACATTTTTTACATGTCAACTTGCCACGACATGATGAAATGGCATGTCCGAAGACAGCATCTGAGACACAGATTAGGCTGAATGTTATATTTCTTAACACAAAATCTTCTGAATCCAACGTAAACAAATTCTGGTAAGATCACACCTTCGAATTCGAGAATTATTTTATGTGTAGGTGTACATGCTGTCTCTGAGTTGTCATCAATTTTTTTATCGTAATGAATCATTCGTCTTAGGCTAAGAACTTTCTGGTCTTCAAGTAAGTCTAAAATTTCATCATCATTTAAGGAGGTGGGAACTCCGATGATTGAGCCCAGTACAGATTTCCTAAAATCCAGGATATCGACAGAGATAGGAATATCTAAAAGTGTTTTCAGATTCATGATAAGATCATATCATGATATATATGATATATATATATACTTGCTTGGAGAACTAAATTGCACCGTCTGGTTGGACCTCCGTAGCCCATGGCTGCTTGAGGATCATGATGATGATGATGAGTCCTAACAGACAGCATTACAAAAAGTTTAATAAATGTGTAAAGGATTAATTAACAGCTAATAAGAATCTTTGACTAATAGTTTGGCTGGCGTGGCATGGATACATCTCCCTTCTTGAATACTCCCATGAACAAGACAAATGTCTGATCACAGACTCATTCAGCCATTATGTATAAGTAACAATATATAATTTCAAAGCTCCATCTTTTTCTTATCTTTTTTTTTTACTTTATATATATTATTTATTTTATTTTTTTTTTAATATTATTTCTTATCTTTTTTCCCCCATCTTTTTTTTTTTTATAATTTATCAAGTAATTCAATATCTCTTAAGTAAGAAATCAGTAATTTATATAGTTTCACTTTTTGAGAATTTTTGGGTGGTTCTAAGATAGAATTGAAATTAAATTGAGTTATATTATGTTTTTGTAATTTTTGATAGTAATTTTTTCTTTGATTATGAAATTTTCTGCAGTTAAAGATTATATGTTCCAATGTATGGGGTTCATTACAAAAGTTGCAATTTGGGTTATCAATTTTTCTCATTTTAAAAAAGTGGTATTTGTAAGAGCCAAGTTAACTTTAATTCTTAAAATAATATTAATTTCTTTCTTTTTTAAACAATAATCTTTACATTTAGTCACTTTTTGAGTTATATTAAATCTGTGTATGTGTAGCATTTGAGTTATACCAGTTTTGTAATTCTGTTATTTTAATTTTATTCGGGTTTTATGTAGGTGCAAGAAATAAGGAGTTGAAATTGAAGTATTTAAATCCTTTGCTTGTTTTGCAAAGGAGTCCACCAAATCATTTTCTTTGAGATTGATATGTGAAGGTATCCATTGTAATTGAATATAATTATTATGTTGTATGTGTTGTTGTGTAATTGCAAGTATATCATTAATATAAAGAGCAAAATTGCTTTTAAATGGATTTTGATAAATAATTTCTAAAGATGTTTTACTGTCTGTAAGGATAACAATTTTACTGTTATAAAATTTAGGGCCCAAGATATAGCATATATTATAGCTGTAATTTCTGCTATTATCACTGGGGCTGGTCTGTTAAATTTAAATTGATGTCTGTAATGAATTGCAAATAAATGCCCCTGATGCAATAGTTCTCTCTGAATTCAGAGAGCCATCAGTGTAAATTTTGATAAAATCCCTATATGTATTATCTATATACGTTTCAGTTAAGGTTTTTAAGCAATTTTTATCTAATATTTTTTTGGAGTAGATTCCTGGAATTTCATTATTCATTTTAGGAAATGGTGATATCCAGTAAGGGTAATGTGTGATGATATCTCCACTCATTTTATTCTCAATAATATTTAAAAATAAATTTTTTTCTGGTAATTGTGAAAGTGTTATATCTGTAAAATTTGATTTAATTTTTTCAATAATTGGGTGTTGTAAATTCTTTGTTATGATTCTGAATATAAGATTTGATAGTTGGTATTTTTTTTTATGTCTAATAATGGTGGGAATGCAGTTTCTGCATATATATTAATATTTGCTGTAGTTTGCAAGAGTCCCAAAGAGTATTTCAGAATTTTTGTTTGAATACTTTCCAAGTTTTTCATTTTAGTTTTTGAGATATTATTAATCAATTCTAAACCACATGTAAATTTAGGTAAAATTATTGCATTGTATATGAGTAATAAGTTTTTTGATATACATCCCCAATTTGAATTACCTAAATATCTTAGATATTGAGAGTTTGTTTGATTTATCTTTTGCATTTTAGATAAAATAAATATATAATAATATATTCGAAATAATAATAATAAATAAATATATTCGAAATTACTATAAATGAATTCCATAGTAATTTCGAATCTAGGTGTAGTCCCAGAAATTTTATATTATTCACAATTTTTATATTTCTGTCTTTTATTTTTATAATAAAGTCATTAGGTAGACTTTTTGTTCTATGAAAATAAATAATATTTGTCTTTTCTATATTTAGTTGTAAATTCCATTTTTCACAGTATTTATTTACATTGTTTATAGTGTTTTGAATTCTTTTCTATATAATGTCTGTGTTAGGATGACTCGTCCAAAAGATCAGGTCGTCCACATAAGTTCCAAAATTAATATGTTCACCAAATATGTTTTCAATATCATTTAGGTATATATTAAAAAGTATCGATGACAATATTTCACCTTGGATAATTCCATTTAGAAATTTATATTCATGAGAGTAATTGTTTCCAATTTTGACGTCATAATATTTATTTTGTAAGATATGAAATAAAAAGTAATAAAGATTACCACATATTTTTAATGAACGAATTTTGGATAATAATGCATGATATGATATTGAATCAAAGGCTTTTTCTAGGTCGATGACCAAAGCTACCATGAAGCATTTATTCTTTATGGCATGTTCAGCATCTGTAATGATATTTAATAATAAGTCTTTAGTGGCTCGGCCAAATCTGAAGCCATAACAGTGATTGTGGAAAAAATTATTTCTCTCAATATAGCAGTTCAATCTAAATACAATCGTCTTTTCAAATAGTTTGAGGATATTTGAGCTTAAGCATATTGGACGATACGAGTTTAATTCCTCTGCCGGGTTTTTTTCTTTTTTAATAAAGATCATGTAGTTTACTGACCATGAATTTGGGTATTCTCTAGATGTCCAAATTTTGCTAAAAAAGTCTAATAAAAATTGAATCCAATTGGTTGGTAAATTTTTTTGAATTTTGTTGGAAATCCCATCTGGACCAGGAGTTGTATTTTTTTAACAGTTTAATAGCATTATTTAATTCAAAAAGTGAGAATGGGATATTAAGGATTTCAGTTTTATTGCATTGGAATGTTTTGTGAAATATATTAGAATTTTTAAAAATTTTATCTAATTTGTTATTTGGTTTATAATGCCTAAGGGTATAAAATTCTGCAAGTTTTTCTGTAGTTTCTTGTGTTGATAAATTATTTTTTAAGGAATATGATTGTATTGGATTTTTAGGGGTGGTAGTATTATGTAGTTTTTTAAAAATTTTCCATAGATTTGTGGTTGATGTGTTAGGTGATAATTTTTCTGTTAGGATATTCCAGTTTAATTTTTGTATATTTTTAATTTTTTTTTGATATCGCAGTTTCCAATCTTTGAAAATTTTCACAGTCAGTGAATGATTTATTTCTTTCCATTCTTCTCTCTGCCCTTCTACAAATAGCAATTAGTTTATTTATAAAAATGGATTCGATATGATTTTTTGGGCATTTTTTAGTAATAGTTTCTGTATGTTTTTTAGTTTGTTCATTTAAAATATTAATTACAGCGTTGTAAAAAAAAATAATGCCGCTCAAGCAGCTGCTTGCCACAGAGGTCTGACAGGAGCCTCTCAGTTTATATGCCACAGTAGGAGATCTGAGAGGATGGGACACCTCAGCAGAAAAACGACACACACATCCATGCCTAAATCCGGGGCTCGAACCCAGGTCCCTTAGATCAGTAGCCAAGCGTGCTAACCACTCGGCTACGGGATGTATTTTTATCATTTGGGCAAATTTCTTCAATATTTATTCTAAATGCACCCCAATTTGTGATTTTAATTTGTGGTTTAATTGAAACAGTATTAAATGTGATAAATATCGGCCAATGGTCACTTCCAAAATTGTCAGCAAATAATTTTCATTGGTTTTTATTTAAATTTCATTAATACATAGGGATAAATCAATTACTGAACAGACATCCGAAGTATTTTTTCTGGTGGGTAAGCCATTGTTTAAAATAATTAAATTAAAATTTTCAATTAATTTGATTAAATGTGCACTCTTATTATCATTCTTATATGAGTGTCACATTTTATTGTGGGAGTTAAAATCCCCACAAATTAAGATTTCCCCTTTTAGGTTTTCTAAAAGAATTGCATATTTTCGTATTTTACATAATTACATGGGTTATATATATTAATTACATAAGTATTTAAATTATTAATTTTGACTTGTAAAATAATATACTCAAATTGGTCAATAACATTGTCAATATAAGTCTTCTTTGGGAAATCGATTTATTACAATGTGTAACGATTCCTCTAGTATTTTTTTTATTTCTTTGAATATATGTTACGAAGTTATTCAAATTAGGGATGTTGTCCGTCTGGGACTCTTGTAAACATAATATTTGAATATTTTTAGTTAAAACTATATGTTTTAAAAAAGGCTTTTTTTGTAACAAACCTCGACAATTCCATTGTAAAAGCACTAAGTTTCTGTTCATGAACCAACCATTGAAATTGATAGGAGAATGTCCTTGATGAGATTCAACTCTGGACAGTTAGGAATCAGGTATTCTAATAGTCTGATAAAAATGTTCAAAATCAGGCCTTTGGTTTCGTCTGACAAGTGGATTTTACCTGTTCCAGCTTGTGTGTGAACTTCTTTCTGTTCATTGCATATCTGTTTTTTCAGTTCCAGTTATATTTTTTTGATACTTCCAGCATAATCCATTGAATTTGAAGTTATTACACTACTTTTGACCAGTTTCGGGAAGTCCTTAGACGTTGAAGGTATCGCGATGTAAGTTTCACTAGTGACGTCATCTTCTTCTTCGGACCTCACTCCCAGGTCCATATAAAGTGCACTTTCAATCCGTTTGTTTGGCGAAGAAATTTCTTGATGTTCAGCGCCAGCTCCGTTCTCTGAAAAGAAATTTTGACCAATTTTTGAGTTCTGAATTGTTGTTTTAGCTTTTATTACTATGCACCAATCCCCTGTGATGATGCATAGAACCGGCCAGGCCTAGCACCTAATGTCCGACCCCGCCTTCCCGTGGTGCGGACCATTAGTAACTTTCAAAAGAGATACTCTCTTGTGGAAGTGAACGGAAGGGGAGGGCTGCCAGATTAGTGTGGCCTACTGATCTGGAAAACTATGGCTACTTTTCTTTTTTTTCTACCCTGCTGAGGAGTGGTCAACCACACAGGGTCCTGGTGCTGACCATATAAACCTACTGGACTGGACAGATATATGGCTCTGAGCTTGATTATGGATCCTGATTTTGCTGCACTGGTGGGCTTCTGTGGAGGGAAAATCTTCCGCTGTGTTTTCTGTTTGTTTGTGGGTAGACAGCCCCAAGTGAATAGATTCACAGGATATGTTTATCAGCTGGTGGATAATCCTGAGCAAAAATCATCGCAGGCACCTGAACTCTTTGCTTCTATTGGCATCGTCAAATTCTACATTGGAGGAAGTCTTCCAGTGTAGATGGCTTCAGCCTTTAGTGGTGGGGGAACGGGTCTTTGCCCCATGTCTGCGATTAGGGGGCTGTTTGATATTGTCGTCATTCCCTCTCTCAATAAACATAGTTTCTTTAAACATCCCACTAACCATTTTCTCTCCATAGGTAGTTGTAATGTGAGGACTCTGCACAGAGCTTTTTCTCTTGATGTCCTCACACAAGAATTCCACCATTATAATTTAGATATACTTGGCTTGCAAGAGACCAGATGGACAGATAAAGGTCAGATTCTTAAAAATAATCTTAAATTTCTCTTTTCAGGGAGGGACGACAATAAGCATCACCAAGGCGTGGGTCTGCTTCTCAGCAGACACGCTAGTGATGCTCTTCTAGGATATGAGTGCATTAATGAAAGGTTTCTTACAGCAAAATTTCAGACAAGCGTTAAAGACTTGAATGTTATCTGCTGTTATGCCCCCACTGAGGATGCCGATGAGGATGAGAAGGATAGGTTTTATGAACAACTTCAGGATATTTTGAATTGTGTCAAGAAAGGAGATATTACCCTTGTTCTTGGTGACTTCAATGCCAAAGTTGGTACTGACTCTGACCTTTGGGCAGGAGTAATAGGCCCTTTTGGTATTGGTAGCTGCAATGGCAATGGGCAACGTCTCCTACAGGTAAGTAACCTCAATGGTTTCAGAATAACTAACACATATTACAAACACCGCGACATACATAAATACACATGGGTTTCATCTGATGGGCTGCATAGGAATATGAATGATTATATATTAATTAACAGCAAATGGGCTAGTTCTGTTAGAAATACCAGGGCATATAGGGAAGCTGAAATTGGATCTGACCATTACCTTGTTAAAAGTGTCTTACAACTTAAACTTAAAAAGTGTTGTGCTAGGGTTAAAAAATTTGCTTTTAATACCGAAGCTCTGAAAGACCGTGCTATAGCAAAAGCTTACCATGATAGGTTACTTAGTCATTATGACAGTCATGGTATGCTTACTACAGAAGTTGAGGAAGAATGGGATTATTTTAAACAGGCTTTTTTGGACACTAACAGTACTCTTTTAGGAAAAAAGGAGCAGAAGAGACAGAATTATCTGAGTGATAAGGCACTTGAGCTTATTTCAGAACGAAAGAACTGCAGGAATGTCCTTAATCAATACCCTACTAGTACTAATAGAAAGCATTACAGAGAGCTTAATAAGCGTGTAAAAGATCAGTTAGCTGCTGATAAGAATCTTTGGCTTGATGGTATGGCTGACAAAGCCGAGGAAGCAGTTAGACAGCACAACAGCAGAGAGCTGTACCAGATAGTTAATGTTTTGTGTGGTAGAAAACGGACAGGTATACAGGGATTGAAGGATAAACAAGGTAAGGTTATAGAAGGTGAGGATTTTGTCATGGCTAGGTGGGCTGAGCATTTCAGTGATATTCTGAACAATGCGGTTAATTCTATTCCAACTGTTTGCAATGATGATAGATGCATTGGTGGCTTTAATGTTGGCCCTATAACACAATCTGAAGTTTTTTTGGATGTTTCTAAACTTAAACTTCATAAATCCCCAGGGGTAGATGAAATTACTACTGAAATGCTTAGAGCTGGAAATGTTTCGGTTACCACTTGGATGACTGAAATTCTGAATATCTTTTATGATAAAGGCATGGTTCCTAAGAATTTTACCAGAGCTATTGCTTTCCCTATTTTCAAAAAAGGTGATCGCAGTTCTTGTGATAACTATAGGGGTATTAGCCTACTCTCTGTTCCAGGTAAAGTTCTTTCCATGATTGTGCTTAATAGAATTAAGAATCAGGTTGACAGTCAATTGCGTGATGAGCAATGTGGATTCAGAAGTGGTAGGGGATGTGTGGATCAGATATTTTCACTTAGGCAGATTCTTGAGAAATGTTTAGAGTTTTCAGAAACCTTTGGTTGCTAGCTTTGTTGATTTCAAAAAGGCTTTTGACTCTGTTGATCGTCATAATTTGTGGTTGATTGCGAGATCATATGGTATACCTGACAAGTTAGTTAACATAATGAAAGCTCTCTATAATAACACTGAGTCGTATGTGAGAGTTGGTAAAGCTTGTAGCAATTGGTTTAGCATTACTTCTGGTGTTCGACAAGGGTGCATTTTGTCTCCTTTTCTCTTTAGCTTGGTTATTGATTATGTTATGCGAAATTCACTTCAAGGGAAAGATTTTGGCCTTAAATGGACTGGAGATACGAAAATTTCTGATTTAGATTATGCTGATGATTTAGCCCTTTTGGCAAATGATATTGATGAGATGAACTCTTTCATTCGAGCCGTTGATGAGACTGGTAGTAGAGTAGGTTTGGTTATAAACCGAGAGAAAACTAAAGTGATGAAAATTGGTCAGGCAGGCTGTGATTCAGTTAATCTGAATGGTTGCAGTCTTGAGCAGGTGTCACAGTTTAATTATCTTGGGAGCTATGTAACAGATAATGGTGATGTGCGGCATGAGATTAACAGACGAATAGGGATTGCTGCCGGGACTTTTAAGAATCTATGGAGAGTGTGGAGAAATAGGCGTATACACCTAAAGACTAAAATTAGACTGTATAATAGTTTGGTTCTTTCTAGGGTTAGTTATGGTAGTGAAACTTGGACACTTTGTAAACAAGGTAACAGGAAACTAGATGCTTTTGATTCCAGATGCTTACACAGTATCTTGGGCATTAGGTGGTTCAACTTTGTAACTAATGATGAGGTTAGGCAAAGGAGTTTGCAACCTCCTTTAAGCAGCATATTGTGCAGAGAGAGACCCCGTTGGTTTGGCCATGTTGCCCGTATGAATAATTATAGATTGGCGAATAGGGTTATGAACAGTGTGCCTAAAGGCCTCAGAAAGAAGGGGAGACCTAGGATGCGGTGGGCAGACAATGTCAAACAGGACCTTGTTAGAATTGGTGTGCAGTGGCCAGATGCAGTAGATGTAGCTCAGGATAGACTTGCTTGGAGAAGTAAATTGCACGGTCTGGTTGGACCTCCGTAGCCGATGGCTGCTTGAGGATGATGATGATGATGATGTTGCCAAGTAATATTTTCCTCCAATTGCAAAGTTTTCACCTTGCAGGCAATTATTCTAGCTTGGCATCCAGACCAAGTAGCTGGATGGGGCCCATTACAGTTCGGACATTTGTAACCTTTTGCTGTACACTGTTTGTAGTGATGCCCTCCTCCTCATTTTTTACATGTCAACTTGCCACGACATGATGAAATGGCATGTCCGAAGATAGCATATGAGACACAGATTAGGCTGAATGTTATATTTCTCAACACAAAATCTTCTGAATCCAACGTAAAGAAATTCTGGTAAGATCACACCTTCGAATTCGAGAATTATTTTATGTGTAGGTGTACATGCTGTCTCTGAGTTGTCATCAATTTTTTTATCGTAATGAATCATTCGTCTTAGGCTAAGAACTTTCTGGTCTTCAAGTAAGTCTAAAATTTCATCATCATTTAAGGAGGTGGGAACTCCGATGATTGAGCCCAGTACAGATTTCCTAAAATCCAGGATATCGACAGAGATAGGAATATCTAAAAGTGTTTTCAGATTCATGATAAGATCATATTGTTCCTGATAATTTGGTAATAAAAGCAATCTTCCATAGGAGATAAATCTCCCTGGGATATGTTCACCAAGTAATTTATTGAAATATGCTGTAACCTTCCTAATGTCAAGACCACTAATGTCGTCATTTATTCCTGTAATTAAAAGTGCTTGTTCCTCTTTCTTTCCAGTATTTTCTGATATCAGTTCTGAGTCTTAAGTTGGCTGAGTCTAATGAAGTTAATATAACATATTTCTTTTTATTAGAGTTATCCTCTAGTGCTGTTATATTATGTTCTATAGTATGTTTGTTAGGTAAATTAGAAGTATTATTTTCTACTGTTACAACTTTTTCTGAAAGTACCTTTTTATTAGAAATATCCAAACTTGTTGAGAGATCTTTGACGTCTGTTGGAATTGTCATATCCTTTTCTGTGTTGTCTTCTATAGACTTTGAAGGTGAAATCTCCGATTCTGAAGACAATTTAAGATCCTCATTAAGTACCGAGAAGTCCCTTTGCTGATCTGTAATTCCTTTCTTCTTTGCTGTTGTGGTGTTGTAAGTTTTCGATTTTTTTATCCTTATTTTGATAGGAGAAGTCGAAGAACTGTTCTTTTTTTTCCGTCAGCCATGTTGAAGCAGTCAGAAACTTCTATCTCCACTTCAATTTACACTGGAGACCCCTAATCAGTAGCACATCTCTAATTTAATTAGTAAAAAAATTCAACAAGAAACAATACAGATTCAACAAGAAACAATACAGAGTGAAATATCAAAACACTAACACAGCACACTCGATGTGACCACTCCTTCCGGACTAGAACACTAGTTTGGCTGGCAAAGCAGAAGATGCACCTAAGCAGCACAACAGCAGGGAGGTTTACCAGATAGTTACTATTTTGTGTGGGAAGAAACACGCAGGTTTGAAAATAAGGATTCTGTTATACCTAGGTGGACTGAGCATTTCAGAGATGTTTTAAACAATGTAGTTAATTCTACTCCCATTTTTATAATGAGAATAGAGGCATTACTGGCTTTAAGATTGACATTATATCACATTCTGAAGTTACTTTGGCTATTTCTAAATTAATCCTTTGCATGTTGGAGTCCTAATAATCATTTTCCTCTTTCAAATTCTGGTGACATGAAAACTAAGTTTTGTTCTGGTAGCACAAAGTTGTAAAAAAATTTCTGAATAGAAATCTTAATTTTTTTACAATGGATTCTTAATTTTTTTACAATGGATTCTAATCAAATATCGAAAATAACATTTAAATCTATGATATATATATACCTGTTGATTCTTCTTGAAAAAATTATGATGAAGTTTAAAAATAAATCTATTTGAGTCTGCAGTGAATGGATAGGCATGTTTAGTCACTGTAAACCTACTTAAAAATTTTACCTACCACTTTTTATTCGAATTTTGCAATTTTATTAAGCACAATTATATGCTCTTTCTTTTGATATATAACACAACATATTTCCTTTCATTAGTTACTTCAGTATGAGGTTCTAAAGCTGTTTATTTTCTGAAAACACTTTGAAATAAATCCAGTCACCAGTTCAGTTTCAGAAACCTGACACTGTAAGGGTTTTAAAAGTGCATAAATCTCCAAGGGTTGATGAAATTACTACTGAAATGCTTATAGCTGAGAATGTTTCTGTCATCACATGGCTGATGGATATTTTGAATATTACGAATGCTGCCACAACAAATACAAATTGCTTGTTACCACCTATGTATACTGCTGTGCTGCAGCTTTTTGTTAAAGCCAAGCTACACAAGGAAGGGATACTACTTCAACCCCTAGTTGCCAAGCACCATTCATCACCATATATTTAGAAAAAAGCCTTATACATATATTTGAAACAGCTTTATGAATTTATGGAATATACCATAAATTCAGTTGAAGATGTGCTACAACATATAAAAAATAGGAAAATACAACCAAATTACAGAATGGAATCGCTAGACATAGTGGCCTTATTTCCAAACATGCCAAGTCAACGAAGTCATCAAGCTCATACAAAATAGGACAAACTTACAATAGAGGTCCGAACCCTGAAACATATGGAGTAATAAAAGCACTCCAATACGTAATAGCTAATAATATTTTTCCAAATAAACAAAAAATTATATCTACAAAAAAAAATGTGTACTAAAGGGCTCTCCCCTTTCAGCACTTTTGATGGATATAGCTGTTAGGTAGATTCAGGGGAAAACACTTATTAACTCGCTGTATAATATAAAATATTGGGGACGATACATCGTCTGCTCATTCCCAATGAACAGAATTATTTCCGAATGCATTTGTAAAGAGACCTAAACCATACCTATCCAGCAATAAAATTTACCACAGAAAAATGAGAGAAAATTTGAGAAAGAACAAAAACTACCATTCCTGGACATGTTAATACATCACTGAAAGAATAAATTTGATATTAATATTCTGAAAAAAATTCATCGTCGATACAACAGGAATTCCCGCCGTGTAGGCGATGAATTTTTTTTCAGAATCTATTAATTAATGTTTGATGTTTATCTTAACAGGGAATACTGTGCATTCACTATGGATTGATAAATTTGATATACAGGTTTATTACAAACCTACAGCACCACCAGTATAAATACCATACAATTCAAGCCAGCCTATTCATCATAAAAAGCAAGTCATAAAAAGAGATTTCTTGCAAAATAAAAAATATGCTACCTCTAATAAACTATACGAAAAAGGAAAAAAGAATATTTACAAAGCAGCTCTCGATGCTAGGTATTCTAAGAATATGATAAATAATACTGAAAAATTAGCTACAAGAACAGCAGATAAACCACTCACCTACCCAACACAAAACGAGGATAAAAAAGAAATCAAATACACCAAAAGCATCCCTAACATACCTTGGTGATTAACACTATGTGAAGTATAATGAAGCCATGTGGATATAAAGTACCCATCGCCAGCAGCAATATCACACTGAGGCAAATTAAAACCAACAGAAATAAAATTAAATGGTGTTTAAAAAATTCCAATGAAAATGAATAATGCACAGCAAAAATAAACCCTACTTCAGCGAAACAAAAAGAATAGCAAAAATGCGACTCAGAGAATACGTGAGAGATACAAGAATAGGAAAAAAAGTACTGCTTTAGCCCATTCCATATACAATAGAGAGTAAACACTTGACTTTGATAAAGCAAAAATTATCATAGCACTGCCAACAAATTATCAGCTAAACATCACAGAACAACTTATACCAAAATAGAAATCAATGCTGTAGTGATGCAGTATACCAACACCCCCCCCCCCCCCCCTCTGCCATGAAAGTTTTACTTGACCAGCAGGAAGGAAATAAAAAATACCCCAAAACTAGCAGCAAACAAACACTTAAAGTCCTCTGCTTTGAAATACGATAACAAACAGACAGCAGCAACACCCTACCACAAAGCAATGAAATCTCCCCAAAGAGCATCAAAGCAGCAGCAGAAGGAAGAAATGCATGTACACGTGCGACATGCACCTAGTGATATAGTCCCTAAAACTGTCAATAATCAGTGCTTTTGATGATGACCACACAATTGGTTGGCTGGTCATAAATGTTAATCTAAAACTTATATTGAGTAAACGAAAAAAAATTGCTGTGTATTTAAAAAAAACTGCACAGTGCATAACAAAACATTGTAGTCCTGAAATATTTACTACCAAATAATAAAAGTGGAAGCACCAATCACACAACCAAACTATCTGTGAAATAGGGAACTTATAATACATATGAATCAAAGAACTAAGAAATGTGATAAATCTGGAAAAAACAGAAACTGAAAACTAGGAACCTCCAACTCCATATCTGGGAGCAATTCTGCTCTGAAGAACTTGATTTTGGCAATATTTGAAAACTGTCTAATTATATTTGTAATTGGAACTAACTAATGCAGGTGTATATACCTTTAAACTGCTCTAGCCCCAGGTAAGGCATTGATGTATGTGTCGTTTTTTTGCTGAGGTCCTGCCATCCTCTCAGACCTTCTACTATGGCATATAAACTGACAGGCTCCTGTCAGACCTCTGTGGCAAGCAGCTGCTTGAGGGGGTATTTATTATTTATTTATAATGTTCTTAAAGATTTTAATAAGCTATTATTATCCCGATTTTTTAAAAAAAGGTAATCACAATTCTTGTGCAAGTTTGCAAGCAAGATAACAGGAAACTTGATGCTTTTGATTCTATATGCTTAAGCAGTATCTTGGGCATTAGGTGGTTTCCCTTTCTAAGCAATAATGAGGTTAGGCAAAGGAGTAAGTAACCTCTTTTGAGCAGCTTATTGTGTAATGAGAGACTGTGTTTGTTTGGTCATGTTGACCATATGCATAACTTTAGATTGGTGAATAGGGTTATGAACAGGATGCCTAAAGGCCTCAGGAAAAGGGTAGATGATCACCTAGATGTGATAGCAAGACAATGTCAAATATGATCTTGCTAGAATTTACCTACAGTGATCAAATGCAAAAGCTGCAGATCAGGACGATGTTTGGAGAACAAAATTGCACAGTCTGTTTGGACCTCCATGGCTGCATGAGGATTTTGCATGTATGTATGTATTAAAGCCACCAATAGAGATCTTGATCAGTGACCAGTAGCTCAGTGGCCAGAGTGCCTATGTTACCAGGAGGTCATGGGTTCAGATCCCACCCCGATACTGACAATTTTTCCTCTATATTCATTTAATGTATAGCCTGTAGTACATGTGATTGCCTATTATGAAGCACTATACATATTTGCATGAATACAAAATTTAAAAAAATTAATAAATGAAAGATTTCAATAATAACAAAAATATTATGATTTACATTAGAATAAAAAAAATAATTTAGAAAAGGCACTGTAAAATAAAAAAAATTCTTCATCATCATCATCCTCAAGCAGCCATGGCCTACGGAGGTCCAACCAGACCGTGCAATTTAGTTCTCCAAGCAAGTCTGTCCTGAGCTACATCTACTGCATCTGGCCACTGCACACCAATTCTAAAAAGGTCCTGTTTGACATTGTCTGCCTCCCGCATCCTAGGTCTCCCCCTCTTTCTGAGGCCTTTAGGCACACTGTTCATAACCCTATTCGCCAATCTCTAATTATCCATATGGGAAACATGGCCAAACCAACGGAGTCTCTCTCTGCACAATATGCTACTTAAAGGAGGTTGCAAACTCCTTTATCATTAGTTACAAAGTTGAACCACCTAATGCCCAAGATACTGCGTAAGCATCTGGAATCAAAAGCATCTAGTTTCCTGTTATCTTGTTTACAAAGTGCCCAAGTTTCACTACCATAACTAACCCTAGAAAGAACCAAACTATTATACAGTCTAATTTTAGTCTTTAGGTGTATACGCCTATTTTTCACACTCTCCATAGATTCTTAAAAGTCCCGGCAGCAATCCCTATTCGTCTGTTAATCTCATACCGCATATCACCATTATCTGTTACATAGCTTCCAAGGGAATTAAACTGTGACACCTGCTCAAGACTGCAACCATTCAGATTAACTGAATCACAGCCTGCCTGACAAATTTTCATCACTTTAGTTTTCTCTCTGTGTATAACCAAACCTACTCTACTAACAATTTCATCAACAGCTCGAATGAAAGAGTTCATCGCATCAACATCATTTGCCAAAAGGGCTAAATCATCAGCATAATCTAAATGACAAATTTTCAGATCTCCAGACCATTTAAGGCCAAAAAAAGCTCCCTTGCCTTTTAAGGCCTTAAAGCCAGCTCCTTGCAGTGAATTTTGCATAACATAATCAATAGCCAAGCTAAAGAGAAAAGGAGACAAAATGCACCCTTGTCGAACACCAGAAGTACTGCTAAACCAATTGCTACAAGCATTACCAACTCTCACACACGACTCAGTGTTATTATAGAGAGCTTTCATTATGTTAACTAACTTGTCTGGTATACCATATGATTTCACAATCAACCACAAATTATGACGATCAACAGAGTCAAAAATCTTTTTGAAATCAACAAATAAATAAATACAAAATACCCCCTCAAGCAGCTGCTTGCCACAGAGGTCTGACAGGAGCCTGTCAGTTTATATGTCACAGTAGAAAGTCTGAGAGGATGGCAGGACCTCAGCAGAAAAACGACACATACATCCATGCCTTACCCGGGGGCTCGAACCCAGGTCCTTTAGATCAGTAGCCAAGCGTGCTAACCACTCGGCCATGGAACGGCTAAATCAACAAAGCTAGCAACCAAAGGCTTCTGAAACTCTAAACATTTCTCAAGAATCTGCCAGAGTGAAAATATCTGATCCACACATCCCCTACCACTTCTGAATCCACATTGTTCATCACGCAATTGACTTTCAATCAAATTCTGAATTCTATTAAGCACAATCATGGAAAGTACTTTACCTGGAACAGAGAGTAGGCTGATACCCCTATAGCTTTCACAAGAACTGTGATTACCTTTTTTGAAAATAGGGATAACAATAGCTCTGGTACCATGCCTCTATCATAAAAAACATTCAGAATTTCCGTCATCCAAGCGGCAACTGAAACATTCCCAGCTCTAAGCATTTCCGTAGTAATTTCATCTACCCCTGGGAATTTATGAAGTTTAAGTTTAGAAATAGCCAAAATAACTTCAGATTGTGTTATAGGGCCAACATTAAAGCCACCAATGCATCTATCATAATTACAAACAATGGGAGTAGAACTAACCACATTGTTTAGAACATCACTGAAATGCTCAGCCCACCTAGCCATGACAGAATCCTCACCTTCTATAACCTTACCTTGTTTATCCTTCAATCCCTGTATACCTGTCCGTTTTCTACCACAAAAAACATTAACTATCTGGTACAGCTCTCTGGTGTTGTGCTGTCTAACTGCTTCCTTGGCTTTGTCAGCCAACCCATCAAGCCAAAGATTCTTATTAGCAGCTAACTGATCCTTTACACGTTTATTAAGCTCTCTGTAATGCTTTCTATTAGGACTAGTAATAATAATCAGGTATTGATTAAGGACATTCCTGCAGTTCTTTCTTTCCGAAATATGCTCAAGTGCCTTATCACTCAGATAATTCTGCCTCCTCTGCTCCTTTTTTACTAAAAGAGTACTGTTAGTGTCCAAAAAAGTGTGTTTAAAATGATCCCATTCTTCCTCAACTTCAGTAGTAAGCATACTATGACTGTCATAATGATTAAGTAACCTATCATGGCAAGCTTTGGCTATAACTGGATCTTTCAGAGCTTCAGTATTAAAAGTAAATTTTTTAACCCTAGCACAACACTTTTTAAGTTTAGGTTGCAAGACACTTTTAACAAGGTAATGGTCAGATTCAATTTCAGCTTCCCTATATGACCTGGTATTCCTAACAGAACTAGCCCATTTGCTGTTAATTAATATATAATCAATCATATTCTTATGCAGCCCATCAGGTAAAACCCACATGTACTTATGTATGTCACGGTGTTTGTAATAAGTGTTGGTTATTCTCAAACCATTGAATTTACTTACCTGTGGAAGACATTGCCCATTGTCATTGCAGCTACCAATACCGAAAGGGCCTATTACTCCTCCCCAAAGGTCAGAGTCAATACCAGCTTTGGCATTGAAGTCAATTAGAACAAGGATAATATCTCTTTTCTCAACAGATTCAAAATATCCTGAAGTTGTCCGTAAAACCCATCCTTCTCATCCTCATCGGCATCCTCAGTTGGCGGCATAACAGCAGATAATATTCAAGCCTTTAACGCTTGTCTGAAATTTTGCTGTAAAAACCTTTCATTAATGAACTCGTATCCTAGAAGAGCATCACTAGCGTGTCTGCTGAGAAGCAAACCCACGCCTTGGTGATGCCTATTGTTGTCCCTCCCTGAAAAGAGAAATTTAAGATTTTGTTTATATTTGTTTGCCGTGCGCTGACAAATTGGGATTGCTGCAGGGACTTTTAAGGATCTTTGGAAAGTGTGGAGAAATAGGCGTATACACTTAAAAGACTAAAATTAGACTGTATAATAGTTTGGTTCTCTCTAGATTTAGTTATGGTAGTGAAACTTGACTCTTTGTAAGAAAAATAACAGGAAACTGTTATTTTGCTTACAAAATGCACTTGAATGCTTTTGATTCTATATGCTTATGCAATATCTTGGGCATTATGTGGTTCAACTTTGTAAGTAATGATGAGGTTAGGAAAAGGAGTTGGCAATCTCCTTTGAGCAGCATATTGTGCAAAGAGAGAGACTGTTGGTTTGGCCATATTGCCATATCGATAATTTTAGATTAGTGAATAGGGTTATGAATAGTATGCCTAAAGGCCTCAGAAAGAGGGGAAGGGGGACCTAGGATGTGGTGGGCAGACAATCCTCGCTCTCTCCCTCTTTCTGAGACCAATTTTAACAATGTCAAACAGGACTGTTAGAATTGTTATACAGGGGCCAGATGCAGAAGATGTAGCTCAGGACAGATATGCTTGGAGAACTAAATTGCACAATCTGGTTGGACCTCCATAGCCCATGGCTACTTAAGGATGAGGATGATTATCATGATTTTTTTTTTCTTTTTCAAGTGGAATCAACAGAAAAAATATGTGTCATAGACTGAAATGTTATTTTCAACATTTGATTAGAAACAATTTAAAAGAAAGGCCAATTTGTGATCGAAGAAATTTGAAACATAGTACCTTGCACTATGAAATGGTAAACAATCCATGTGTCACTAAAATCAGAAAAGGAAAAACGGTAAACCTAGCTCGGTTACACAGAGGAAAAAAAATTGAATGCATTAGAATTGAACTAGATGTACATTATAGGAAGAAAGACAGGATTATATGTTGCAAAACATTGAACTATGGAAATTTCTTATAAGTTTAATGGGTATCCTCTTACTGTGATTAATTGGGACCAAACACACATCTCGATAAGCTAATTTCACAGGTTGTCATGCTAGTGGCAATTTCAAAAGTGTTCCTTTCCTGTTTCAAGAAAATATGTACTAAAAGAAACACAGCTGTACATTAAAGGAAAAATGTCTTTTCTTGGAAATGTGCTTAAAATGCAATTAATCCTTTGCACTTGAAGTTTTTTTCACAATAAGGAAGTAGCAACTCGAAGTTTTTTTGCTAAAAAGTTGATGAATTTTTTTACAACTAACATAAGAATAAATCATACATAAACAACGTAAAATCAAACTGATCTTTACTGCTACTAATTTCATCATTTGGCTCCATTTTTATAACCACTAAAAACAGACTAAGTTTAAAATAATAATTTTCATTAAACACAATGCTGTACTATGAAGTGCACATAGACAATTGATTTACACATCAAAAATATAAAGAGGAAAGATATCTGTTTTTAAAACAGTTATTGTTGCCTCTTAGTTGCCATTGGAGTTGCTGCATTAAACCAAATGGTGATTGAGGGTCGCCTCATGAGTGCCAAGGGTTAACACTTGTCAACAGAACTATCCTTTGGCTTTTAATAACAACAATAGTTGAAAATTATATTAGCAAAAAAATGAAATGAAATGTTTTCTTTGACAAGCTGTTTAAAAAAAAAACACCCACCCATCTATGGAGTCAGTTTATTAACTTGATGAAGAGTAAATATTTTTGGATGCTTGATATGGAGGAGACAGATTCTTGACATTCTTCTGAAGATGACAACAAAGTCTCTTTCCTCCTTAAAGAAGGAATCAGTTTTCACCTGTTTTGATTTCCACTTACTGCGATTTTTTTTTTCATTTTTTTTTTAAATTAAAAAAAAACGGAGCCAAACGATGAAAAACAATGGCTTAAAAATGGAGCCAAATGATGAAATAAGTAGCAGTGAAGATCAGTTTGATCTCATTAAGATAATCTCATTCAGGATAAATGCATATGGTTCAATATGAGAGTAAATTTCTATACAAGCCTTGAATTCAGGTTTGATCTCATTCAGGATAAATGCATATGGTTCAGTATGAGGGTAAATTTCTGTACAAGCCTTGAATGCTCTGTCGTGGTAAAACTAATCATTGTAATTATGTAAGTAAATCTTTCTCCTCTTTAGAATTTTAACATCTCGTAGCTTTTAAAAAAATGTTTACAAATTTAATGAATAACTTTAATAAAATGTTGCTGATAAACAGTATCAAATTTCACTTGTTTTAAATGGGGGAAAAATTTGCATGTCGCAGATAATCATGTCAAGTGAATTTAACCAAGTTTTTTTAATGTGTTCCAAAAGAAAAAGCTCAGTAATATGAATGTTTTGGTAAGTGGTATCACAGTAAGTGATATCATTCCAAGCTGGCACCCACTCTACCTAAAAGAGATGAGTTGTTTGTATGTTGTATGAGAAACCAATACAGTGCAAAAGCTTACAGGTTATCTGTGTTCTTTGCATTTTGCACATGTTAAATGAGAAAAGATCTGTTATGTATAATGATCTTCATAAATCTACAGTTAATCAAGGAATGGCATAATGAATGTGTACTTTTTTTTTCAGATTTGAAATTTTTATTTGCTGCATCATGTTTTTAAGTTGTTAGTTTTATTTAAAATTGACAAATAGCATAAAAAGTGTTGCACTAATAAGTTTATACTCCATTTCACCTAACTGGAGACCTCATGTAAACAAACAGATCTTTGCCTATTGGCTAAAGACCTCATCCTTATATTTATAAGTGTATTTGTCTGTGTAAAAAAAATAAGGTACGGATTTTTCTGATATATTGGTTTCAACAAAGCAATGGTCACGAAAAATAGATTTAATATACTTTATTTGGTTGGCAGATAATGCACTCTAACTTTATTAGCACTTAATACTAATAACCTGGAGATTTTTGAATTTCAATAGCAAAATGAAACTAAAACCAACTCCTGAAGAAGAACTGCTACAGTTGTGTTCACAGCCAAATCGGCACAGACAAGGAAAAATAAATAAATAAATAAATAAATACCCCATCAACCAGCTGCTTGCTACAGAGGTCTGACAGGAGCCTGTCAGTTAATATGCCAAAGTAGAAGATCTGTGAGGATGGTAGGACCTCAGAAGAAAAACAACACGAACATCCATGCCTTCCTCCAGGCTCGAACCCAGGTCCCTTAAATCAGTAACCAAGCAAGCTAACCACTAGACAAGGGAAGCTCATTATAAATCAAGTTTAATTGAATGATCATATATCAAGTAGAAATATAAATAAAGGTAATTGAAATGGAATTTTTTAAAATATTTGGTCTCTAAAAGTTCCACAGACACTTAAACTCTCTAAAAGTTCCATTATTTAATATAGAACATTTTGAGCACCTTTCCAAAGCATAAAGGAACATAAAGGAACATAATGTCAAGATAAACACATTAAATGAATGATGCCTGTGAAATGTAGCAAAACAAATCTTATAGTTCCCTTTGAAATGCAGTAAAACAAATCTTATGGTCCCTGTGAAATGTAACAAAATAGTTCTTGCATGTCAGAGACAGTTATGCCCAATGTTACTCTGCGTAATTACTATTGCATCCATAGATGGCACCAAGTTCCAGTCCTTTCTTGTATATTAAATACTGGTCTACACTTTGCAAGCATTGGAAGACCAGAGGCACTTCTTCCTGTGTTTAAAAATTTTAAGAAGTAATATACAGAGAATCTGAAAGGGTTATTGTTCCTCTGATGGATGGTGGCCTTTTAAATATATTAGTGTCCCTTTTGTCATAGAGAGTAGAGTGAGATATCTTACTGAGTAAACAATTATTCATCTGTTATTCTATAGTATTAAAGATTTTGCTTTTGTAATGGATTTTCTTTCATGGTGACTACTTATTTATACATTCTAAGATATATATATATATTGTATAGTATAGTTTTTTTTTTACTCTTTTATGAATTTTGTAGTGTATTTTATATCCTTACTTATTGTACTATGTATATATTTAGGTTATTCTTTAAATAGTTTAGTGTTTTATAGTCTTTTCTGGTTAAGAGATGTTTCGATCTCACAATAGTTCTCTTTCAGGAGTTGGGGCGGGGGTGCCTCAGTCGGTAGCGTGCCAGTCTCGTAATCTGTAATTCCCAGGTTCGAGTCCCTGCTGGGTCAGCGTTAAGATTTATTTCTGCAAAATTCCCTGCCCTGCCCACGGTCAGTAGGGGATACCAATGGGCTTGGAAAGGCCACCGTCCGTTTGGATGGGACATTAAGCCATGGCCCTATGTGCGGGAGAGCCATATCCTGTGCATGTTAAAGAACACGCTGGATGGCATTGACGGGAGGCTACCATCTGTCTCCCAACAGCTGTTCCAGTGGCTCCCCTTCCCTAACCTTCTCTGAGTCTTCGGGGTCCATGTGACCAGGCCATTTAGCCCATGGTGTGCAAAAAAGTGCAGCTCAGAGGTAAAACAACCCAACTCTCAGGAGTTTTAATGTATATTTCACATGCTACTACATGTCATTCACTACAATCCTATATACCAGCATTATGGTTGAGAAAACCTCAGTTGTAGTTCAGACAGCCATCAGTGTACCACCTGCCATCTTCTGAGTCTTTCTCAGCTGCAGCAAATTACTTCTACCAGCAGGTGGTCATAGTCACTGTTGACATTGATTTCTGTATCTATTCCTGCTGCACTTCCTTTCCTTCCTTCCTCTGAAAGGTCTTCCCAGCCATAGATTATTAAACTTTCTAACAAAAGGAACCAAAGGGGTTCAAATGAGAATCAAACCCTCTAAATCAAGGAGATTCTGTCCTCATGCCAAGAATCGAATGCTCTTACCTATGAGGCTGTTTTGGATCAATGTCTGTTTGATTTCCTCTGACCATATGGACACTAATTGTCTGTGTTGTATTAAATATGTGTTCTTCAGCAAAGGT
Organism: Ryuthela nishihirai; assembly: GCA_038380435.1. Taxonomy (NCBI): domain Eukaryota; kingdom Metazoa; phylum Arthropoda; class Arachnida; order Araneae; family Heptathelidae; genus Ryuthela; species Ryuthela nishihirai. The sequence continues at coordinate 12,921,976 of JAWZYU010000001.1, read as the reverse complement.
GTTTTATCAAAGATGTCTCTTTCATCTAAACCTTTAAGACTTAAGATATCACACTCATTCAAGAGAATTATTGTGAATTGAAATCTGGATAATATCAAGGTCCTCCTGCAGGTTCATTAGCCCTATTGCATATTTCTGTAGGAAATATATTTACAGGCAATTGGCAGCCCCATGTTAGACATATCTGTGTTTTGCCAGTACAGGAATGGAAAGAGTCCAGCTTAAGATGGTATCACCATCCTGATGAGCCACCATTCTTCATTTCAGACCCTACCCCTAACCTGAAAGAGGTAACTTCCAGAGAAATTTCATTTGCTATATACTCAATATTTCTCCCTCCTCAAACTGACATCTTTCAAGCTGACCTTAATGATATTGTCTGATAGCTGCCATCTCCCTTTCTTTCTTTGTGAACTTCAATAAGAGGCAAATCTGCCATAAAAGGTTTACATTGAGTTTTTGAAGTTAATATACATAAGTAATTTCATTTACTATATGGGTATACATTACCTGTAGGTAACTAAAACATTTTTGCTTTTTAGTGTTCGTCGATGGGTTTGGAAAGACCACCATCTGTCGGATGGGATCTTAAGCCGTGGTCCCATGTGTGGGACAGTCATAACTTGTGTATGTTAAAGAGCACACTGAATGGCCTTGATGGGAGGTTACCATATGTCTCCCAACAGCTGTCCCAGTGGGTCCCCCCCCCAACCTTCTCTGAGCCTTCAGGGTCCTTGTGACCTGTCCATTTAGCCCTTTGTATGCAAAAAAAAAAGTGCCACTCAGAGGTAAAACAAAGCAAACGTTTTAGAGTTCTACATCAATTTACAGTTAAATGTGATGTATCAATATCAGTGGACAGCTATTTGTGGAGTAGTGATATTATCAACAAAGGAAGTTGGATTTTTTAGCACTATCTGAGGAATTCATCCTTTTCTCTGTTAGACATGAATGTTAAACATCTGTATTCAGTCTGAGCTGCACTTTCACTTACCTTTCCTTTGCCCCTTCTTTATCCTTCCACTCTGTACATGAGTGGTTGAAGATAATTCCTTTGGAATAGCACCACTTTCTAATGTGTCACCTTTCTTGTGTGGGGTGGAGACCTTGCACCCCTTTATGACTGATACAATGAAAGATGAGTGGACTGACAGGATATAAAATGGATTTTAAACTGTTCTATGACTTCAATCAAGCCAGAAGCCTTTAATATTGCAGTGATGAGATTAACGACTGCATTGCTAAAGTAACTGTATAACCATCCCATAGACTGATTATGACATGATTGTTTTACGAAACCATGATGGAACCCCAACTGCACTGTGGCTCATAAAGCTTACATACTGCAGGCATAAAAATTCTAATTTTAAAATTTTTTCCAACGCTTCTTCATTTCACAAAACAGATCTCAATTTTCAGAACTCGCCTACATTTTACCAAGTGCATTCGAATTTTGCCCAATTACTCTAGATTTTGCCAACTCGCCGTAATTTTACAGAAAAAATCGCAATTTTTACATCTTCCCTGAATTTGCCAAGCCACTTAGAATTTTATCAACTCTCCTTAATTGCATAAGGAAGACACAATTTTCACAACTCCCCTGTATTTTACCAAGTGGCTTCCAATTTTGCCAACTCCCCTAGATTTTGCCAAGAGTTCTCGGTTTTTCCAACTCTCCTTAATTTCACAAAACCAATCCCAATTTTTACAACTCACCTGTACTTTACCAAGTGGTTTCCAGTTTTGCCCACTTCCCTAGATTTTGCAAAGTTTTCTCGATTTTATAAACTCTCCTTAATTTCACAAAAACAATCCCAATTTTCACAAATCGCCCGTATTTTACCAAGTGGATTCGAATTGTCCCAACTGCCCTAGATTTTGCCACCTCGCAACAATTTTACAGAAAAAAATACCAATTTTACAACACACCTGATTTTTGTAAAGCCACTCTGAATTTTGCCAACTCCCCCAAGATTTTCCAACTCTCCTAGATATTACGAAACTGCCTCAATTTTGCCAACACGCCATAATTTTATAGAAAAAAAGATTGCAATTTTTACATCTCACCTGAATTTTGTCAACTCTCCACGATTTTGTCGTCACTCGGAATTTTGCCAACTGCCCCTAGTTTTTTCCGACTCTCCTAGATTTTGCCAACTCGCAATAATTTTACAGAAAAACAATTCAAATTTTCACATCTCACTTGAATTTTGCCAACTCCCCACAATTTTGCCAAGTTATTCCGAATTTTGTCAATACCCCAAGATTTTGTCGTCACTCCAAATTTTGCGAATTCCCCAAGATTTTGCCAAGTTGTTCCGATTTTGCGAACTCTCCAAATTTAACCAAGTCATTCCGAATTTTGCCAACTCCCTAAGATTTTGCCAACTTACCTGTTTTCATTAAGTGGCTTCGAATTTTGCCAACAGCTCTAAATTTTGTTGCCGTCTCTCCATTTTCCAAACTGCCTTAGATTTGCCAATTTGCCTCGATTTTGACAACTCCTCTTTATTTCCCCCTCCCCCCCGAAAAAAAATTGGGAGTTTGAAAGAAATTGGGGAGTTTAAAAGTTTGAAGTGATTTGGCAAATTTAGGAGAGATGTAAAGATTGGGTTTAGTTTCGTGAAATTAAGGAGATTTGAGCAAATTAAGGCAAAAATTCATACTGATTTGCTTTTTTATTGGAAGGCAAATGGCAAAAAAAAAATGAAAAAATATTTGGCAGAATTGGAAGGTAAATGGCATAAAATTGTCTTAATTGTCTTAACCCCCCCCCCCCCCCCCCCACGGAGCGGAATTTAAGCAAGTTTGCTCAGTTGGCAAATTTTGCCAAAATTTTGCTCGAGTCGGAAAACTTTGGACTTCTCCCCCCTCCCCCCAACTATAGTGTCCTTCGCTACGCCCCTGGTCTTGGTCTTACGTTACGTTTTCTGCAAGATGTCTCGCAACGAACAAAACGTGTGTGTTTTTGTTAATACAGAAGGTGATATGAGAGCAGTTAGGTTTAAGAACACAGAAAGAAACAAACTATAACGGAGCTTTGTTCAGCGCACGAAATACGGTAGAAACTAGCGACAGCCCGAGAATTTTCAAACTTACTATAACCTAAAATCCTGCAGAGGGCACGAAATGCGTTAAGAACGAGGCGGAGGGGCGCTAAAAGGTGAACCATGACCTGCAACGGGCGAAATCCTTGTTGCTTCGCACAAAGGGTGAAGAGCTAATAAAACGTAATATCCATGAAAAGGGACAAAATCCTTGTGCCACAAAAGGGTCGCTCAGTCCTCTTTTCTGAAAAACTGGATTTCCCTTTTCAGATTATTCCATGTGTCATCATCCTTCAACCCCTTTGCGCAAAACAACAAGATTTCGCCCGTGTCAGGTCATGATCCGGCGCCCTTCCGCCGCGTTCTTAACGCATTTCGTGCTCTCTACAGGATTTTGGGTTAAGCTTGAAAATTCTCGGGATGACGAGATTAACTGGCGAATTGGGATTATCTCTGGGACTTTTACGAATCTATGGAGAGTGTGGAGAAATAGGCGAATATACCTAAAGACTAAAATTAGACTTTATAATAGTTTGGTTCTTTCTAGGGTTGGTTAGGGTAGTGAAACGTGGATGCTTTGTAAACAAGACAAGAAGAAACTTGATGCTTTTGATTCTAGATGCTTACGCAGTATCTTGGACATTAGGTGGTTCAACTCTCTAAGTAATGATGAGGTTAGACAAAGGAGTCACGCAATTTTTTACGCAATCTCCTTTAAACAGCATATTGTGCAAAGGGAGACTCCGTTGGTTTGGCCATGTTGAATTTATGGATAATTGTAGGTTACCGAAGAGTGTACCTAAAGCTCACAAAGAGGTCTTTAGCCACACTGTCAAGACACTTAGCCTCAGAAAGAGGGGGAGACCTAAGATCATGGTGAAAGTAGATTTCACTTCTTTCCGGTACGCTTCAAAGTATAGCCAAGGAGTGTCTTGGGAGAAGAGATTCCATAGGCGTATTGTAAACTGTGCGACTGGAGCGCCCTTTAAACATGGCAAATTGGTGCATAGCAGTGAAGCCTCCTTCGAAACCGATAGGGGCATGGTGTCTGAGCCATTCATCTTGTTGAATTGTATTTTTTTCCCTTTACATCCCTTGCAAAATAGGCTTAGCTAGCAAGATGAAATCGGATTGAGAGTAGTTAAATATTAAGCAATTTCAAAGATGAAATATTATATTTAGTAAAGTTAATGGAAATCAATATTATTTTTTCTTCGTACTAGCTTTACCAGAATTATTGCAATATTTTTTATTTTGGTGCAATGCAAAACCCAATATGAAAAACTAAAAAAAATTCTGTTTCAGGTTCATATTAAAATGCCTTTTATGAAAATCATGAACACCAGTAAAATTACTTCCTTTAATTTTTATTTTAAATTAGTTTTAGTTTATATATTTTTTTCATATTTCAGTTGATTTTTCTGTTCAAAAATTTTTTAAATTCTTTTTTAAATAATAAACAAGAACAAACAACAAAAATCATTTTTTAATAAACATATTTATTTAAATTCAGTATCAAAATACAAACCACAATAATCTCTCAATGTCTGTATCTTATATATAGACTTGAGTACTCTGTATGTAAAAATAAATATTGCCTATTTTCTAAATTCGGAAATTAACTGTGATTCAAATTTTTTGCTAAATCATACAAACAAATTATTTTCTGTTTTAGAGCATGATTGAGCCAACATCAAAAAGAGCACATATGTGATACAAAGGATATATCTGAAAAGTAAAACAAATTAATCCACATACTAAATTACACTTTCTAACAATATTACTGCATTATACAGTGCAATGTCATTAATTTTCTATATCACATGATTGGGTAAAAGCCAAAAAATTTAATATTATAGTAATATACCATTTAGCAATTGTCATAAATTTCCATCCACAATCTACTATTCTTTACCATAAGAGTTTTTTACACAATGCCAAAAACAGAAAAAACATTGTCCTCACATAATGCAACATAATAGGTGATCTTAATGCCCATAATAAAATTCATAGTAACCAAATATGTAAAGTCACATGCAATATATTGAACATGCACTTTGCAGTTATCATGTATCTAATATACTCTGATGCCTACATTTCAATTCATAGTAACTTTAAATATTAAGTTACATTCAATTAAATATTCCTTAAAAATTAATACATTCCTTAAGCTCTAATTGTATGAAACTCATTGTAAAAAGTGGGATCAATCTTTAATTCAGAATACGATTATGTTGTATATAGTTAGAGTGCAGTTTATAAGATGCCAATGGCAGTTTGAATTATGTAGATTCGATTTTTTACAACTTTTGATATTTCTTTAGTTTTGTAATGGAGCATTAACTGCACATAAGATGACACTATGTAATCCCATACCTCAAGTTCATGCAAACCATAGGAAAGGTTTTCATGTTCTGTTTTCTTTGAGTAAAGATATTAATTTAGTCTTCACGTGTTGTTCATAACATATAGTTGGAAACAGTGAAAAAAATTTCTCACCCATGATGCAAATTGCCCTTGCTAATGCTTCTGAAGGATAAGTTAACCCTTCTTTTACATCATCAAACTCTTTAAAATATAAAAACATGGAGTTTTCAGTTAAGGTTTTGTCACCAAGTAATAATTGATGACATGCATTGCAATTAAACCACGTTCGTTTTGCAAAATATCCTGCTACATAAGCAGCAACATTTGCTTTTACAGGATCAGAAGTGTCATTACCCTCTGCTTGAAGTGGAGCATCTACTTCTGAATCTTTTAAATCCTCAACAGGTGAAGACTCACTACTGCTACTGACTGTAAGCACTTGCTTTGCAATTAAAACTGTGTCATTATCTGGTTCACAGTTTGCTTTCTCACAAGTGTTTATAATATTTTGTGCCATCATCATCTTTTTTCTATGTTGGAAGTCATATGCAATAGGATGATCATTACTAGCACCTCTGCACCTGACAACAGAGAACAAATTTTCTAGTGCATCTTAAGTAAATCTACTCATCATAATAAAAGGATACCTGTCAACAAAGTTGGAATGAGTTCCAAAAATGCTGACAATGTAATTTGCCATCCCAACAGACATGGAAATGTGATTTTCTTCCCTTGAGTTTGGAACTACAGAGATTGCACAAATTTCAAATTCTTTTACCATAATTGAATGTGGGATGAATCTTTTGTAACAGCTAAGAGTAAAGGTCGTGTTCTATCTCTCAAAACCCGACTGTTTAAACTATCAAATAAGCCATTGATAGCTGAACAGAAGTCAGCTGTATGTGTAGCAGATGCTGGTAGTAATCCCAGTGCACTGAGACAACAGAGTGATGAAGCAACAGACTGGCTTTAAGCTTGAGCTGCAAGCCTCACACTCATAGCACTAAGACCATCTACCTTAACACGCTTTTCTGTTAGCTTTGGAACCATTCGATGTGGTAACTTACAGTCAAATTCCCACAACGATACAATGTGGTCAAGAAAAGCTGTTTTACTGTCTCCAAACTTTACTGGATATTTTCTAAAGTTATTTCGTGTGCACTTCAGAAGATGTGGCACATCGAACAAAGTAAACACCTTATGTCCATTAACTGAAAAGTAAGCCTTATTGGCTGTTACACACAACTGTTTCACATAAAATATTTGGTTATTGGCACCTTGATCACATACAATAGCTACTGGCTTTAACCCACGCTGGAATAATTTGGTAAGTGCAGCTGACACCAAAATTTCCAGTGTGGCAGCAGTATGTGATGTAAAATTTCCTGTGTGGCAGCAGTATGTGATGTAAAAAAGAAACCAATAACTTGTTTTCACTTTTTGCAAAGCCCACGAACCATAAAAACAAGAACATGGGTTGCCATATTAGTGGAAGAATTACTATAAGAACCATAGTTTTCAAATCCATCAATTATATCTTTTCTTTTATTATAGTGCAATCCAGGCTTTAAGCTCATTTCATCAAATGACAAAATACAATATTTATCATATGGCTTCAACTTGCTGGCTACAAAATGGATAGCATTTAATACAACAGCTGAAAATCCAGGTTCTGCCTGAATGCACTGAACAGTTTTCAAGAGAGTACACTTATTTGGCAAATGCAAGAACTCTCTTAGTGTGTTATATTCTTTAGGACTTGCAAAGTGCAGTTGAAGGCAAAGATTTTTATCTTTCACTCTCCATCTAAGTCCATACTTTGTGACACACACTGCTTTTAACTGACTCTCAATAACATTATACAACACCGGTTTAAGCAATGGCTTGATAATGTTCAATCCAGTTTAACATTATTTTTTGTATTAAACACCTTTGTCGCTCTGCTATACTTTTGCTGTAAATAATACAGCTTAGTTGAGAGCTTTTTAATTTTTTGTGTTTTGGGCGTTATGTTCCTTTGGAAGGACAGGTCTGCACGTGGAAATTCTGCACTCAGTTCAGAATTGTTTGTTCTGTTTAAGTGCAGGAAGATAAACTGGACAACTCCATTCCATTATCTTCAATGTTTTGCCCAACTTCACACTGTTGAGCCTGATGTAGCTTCCGTGAGATGGCCGAAGACATGGCAGTTATATTTGGTTACTCCATACTGCATTATCCTAAAACAAAGAATGAACAATATGTATAACATATGTTTACTTCAACAACAACAAAAAATAATGTAATATCAACTTAGTAATGTATAATAAACATGTAATATCAACTATGCAATTTATAGCAAATATGCAATAACAACGTATAACAAACATGTAATATCAACTAAGCAATATATAGCAAATGTGTAATATCAACTTGGCAATGTATAACAAACATATAATATGAACTAAGCAATATATAACAAATGTGTAATAACAACTTGGCTATAAATAGCAAACATGCAATAACAACTTAGCAATATATAGCAAACTGATGATATCAGGTTGGGTTATTTCAACTCTGCGCGGCAATTTTTGGCACCCAATGGGCTAAATGGCAAGGTTACAAAGACCCTTAAGGTTCAGAGAAGGTTGGAGTATGGAATCCACTGCAACAGATGTTGGGAGACAAATGGTAGCTTCCTGTCAAGATCACCCAGTGTTCATTAATGTGCACAGGATATGGCTCACCTGAACTCAGGGACACAGCATTAATGTTGAAACCAATAGGATGGCAACTTTCCAAGCCCATCAGTGTATGCAATTCACCATGGGCAGCATCTATGCTATATATATATAACAAACAACTTAGCAATATATAGCAAACTGATGATATCAGGTTGGGTTATTTCAACTCTGCGCGGCAATTTTTGGCACCCAATGGGCTAAATGGCAAGGTTACAAAGACCCTTAAGGTTCAGAGAAGGTTGGAGTATGGAATCCACTGCAACAGATGTTGGGAGACAAATGGTAGCTTCCTGTCAAGATCACCCAGTGTTCATTAATGTGCACAGGATATGGCTCACCTGAACTCAGGGACACAGCATTAATGTTGAAACCAATAGGATGGCAACTTTCCAAGCCCATCAGTGTATGCAATTCACCATGGGCAGCATCTATGCTATATATATATAACAAACAACTTTACAAAGGAAGTTAAAGAAATGAACTTACTGGGAGAACCAAGTCTTAGTGGCACAGCATAACTGGTCAAAAAATGTCTCTTTGAGCCGGCATAAAACTTGTCTGTAAAATGGCTTATGTATATTCTGTATTTTCTATGCAGTTACACTTGATGACTGATCCAGCAGTCGTTTGTTGCCACAGACTTCAACCCATAAACGACACCTATACATATAAATTACTTCATGTAAAATACAACAATAGATTATGCATAGAATTTTATAAATATCTGCATTAAACTAATACATGATACTACCAAAAAAGACAAAATCCAATATCGCATGCAAAAATTTATCTCGCTTTTTTAACAAGATAAACCTCACCCCTCGATATTTTTTCTAATATCTTTTAAGTACACCATAAATACCCCATTTTCAATTTCACTCTTCCCCAATTTTATAGTTTTATTCAAACAATTTTATCCTAACTGGATGATTAGTGTAAAATGTATATAAATTAGAAGCCACTATAAAACCTAAAATAAATATTAAGGCATTTCAGTTGTGTTGTCTCTTAACTCCAAATAACATTCAGCATAGTCTGAAGGGTAAACACTATACTTGTTGAGAAACATTATTGTATACATATTGTATTAAAAATTATTAAAAATTATTGAGAAAACAGCTACAAAAATAGTACCTTGATGCATCCATGGGAAATCTGAAAAATTTCCTTTCTGGATATTGCCGCTTCGTAGCTCCACACATTTCATGCCAAGTCTCATGGCTTCAACACTGAAAAAAATAATTATTAAACCATTAATCTACAAATAACAACAGTTCACAAATATTAAAACAAATCCTTGAAATCATAAAATTAAACACTAAAAGTATTATATACACATTACTTGATATCCCAAATCTTAGTTTATTGAAATATAACCAACAGATTTGCCAATGGTCACATTTAGTTTATGCTAAAATTCAAACTACTGTATTAAAAAGCCATAAAAGATGAATATTTGCTTAGACACTATTTTATTCACTGCAATTACATCTAAGAGTCTACTACTGAATAATCTGTGTACCCACATCACTGCTTGTGTACTGTTTCTAACAACAAAATAGTTTGTGACACTACATAATTAATAGGAAAGAGCACTTGCAATTCATATTCAATTATGCTCATCCATTAATTTAAAAAGAAAAGCGAAATTTGTCAAAAAACAACAATTTACATAATTTGAAATGATTGGTTCATGTGCCAGTTCACTTGAAGAAATTGGTATTGAAGATTAGCCTGTTATCAGCAACACACACAGTACCTATGGTGTACTGAATACGTTTAAAACATAGAGCAAAACATTTAATAACTTTAGATTTCATGATAGCCACTTAATAATTTTTTGGGAGGCTATCAATAGATAGGCTTGCTTAGTTATGCCTGGTTTCATGCTTGGTTTCTGATTAAAAAAAATGCATGCTTTGTTTCCGAAAAAAATGACCTGGGTTTGAGCACAGGGAAGGCATCGCAGATCGTAGATCGGTACTTGGTTTGTGGAGTGCCAGGTACAAAGTACCCATAACCTCCTCCATCGTAGCATGTGCCTGATTGGCATCAGTAAAAACAATGGTAGAATAAACCCCCTTAGCTATGGTGGGCCCCTAAGGGCAATAAAACATGAAACAACAACAAAGTATAAGGATGCGCAAGAGACCTAAAATGGATAGCTCAATGTACTGTAAGCCATCATTTTAGGCCTCTTGTATCTATTCAAAACCTCATGATTATAGTCTAAAAGGCAAGATATAATCTCATGCGGGTTGGATCGAACAGCATCGAAGAAACCACGCGAGCTAAACTGGATATAGGAATAGATGTGGTCGATGCCCAGGTCTTTATGTAGCTGTCTATTAGTCACAAACCATGGGGCATCGACCGCACATCTCAGGATCTTGTTTTGCAACACTTGAATCTTGTGTATATTGGTATGGGTTGTATTCGCCCAAATTGGCGAAGCATATAAAATGATGGGTCTGATGACCATATGATAAAGTAAAAGCTTATGGTCGATAGACAGAACTGAGTTACGTCCAAGGAGAGGTCCTAGTTGACAACGGACCGTATTTACTTTGGTGATGATCCCATGTATATGTGGATACCACTTTAACTTTTTGTGCAGGGTAACTCCTAAATATACGGGGAAGGCATGGATGTCTGTGTAGTTTTTCTGCTGAGGTTCAGCCATGACCTTGAACCTCACAGACATTGTATTACATCATATGAACAGACAGGCTACTGTTAAACCTTTATGACAAGCAGCTGCTTGAAGGGATGTTTTTTTTTTTTTGATAGCTAGCTAATGCTTGGATAGGATTAACTCCCTTACGGGTTTATAAGATAGATATTATTGAATACAAACTTTAGAGGAACTTAATCGAGATATAACTTAAAAGAATTTTATTAAAAATGGAGATAGGTTAACCTATAATCACCATCTCGTGGTTTAATATGAAATTGAAATTATGTGGCCATATTCACTACCTGTAACTCACTACACGTTTCTAAGCCTAAAACATATAGCAATAGTACTCAAATCAAATATTTAAAATATAATAAAGTGCACTCACCTGGAAACTGAAGCGACGTCGAAATCCATATTTGAAGAATTCATACTGACTGCAACAACTGGAAAAGTTAATGAACGAGAAATTAAACAGTCGAACAAGAATACAACGCAATTACCATTGTCTCGATGGAATGAACTGGCAAGGAACCTGAAAACGAGATTGCCATTACTGCGCATGTGCGCAAGCGTGGCAAACAGCGCCTTACATTTTTTTTGGTGCACACATCAATTTGCCAAGATCGGATTCCGAAAAGATCCGCCTAGTGGCGCCACTTACGCTTAGCGAGAGCTCGGCTTCTTCTCCTTACACCTTCTTTGGTATAGCTATGTGTGGAAAATCAACACGCAGCGAACACACCAGTGAAGCCATAGTACAGGGGTAATAATGACTGCGTGGTGGTAAAAATAAGATGTCACTGTATTTTCTCTTTCATTCTATGTTTTCCGCAAATAGCGAAAGATTTCATCATCATCATCATCATCCTCAAGCAGCCATGGGCTACGGAGGTCCAACCAGACCATGCAATTTAGTTCTCCAAACAAGTCTATCCTGAGCTACATCTACTGCATCTGGCCACTGCACACCAATTCTAACAAGGTCCTGTTTGACATTGTCTGCCCACCGCATCCTAGGTCTCCCCCTCTTTCTGAGGCCTCTAGACACACTGTTCATAACCCTATTCGCCAATCTAGAATTATTCATACGGGCAACATGGCCAAACCAACGGAGTCTCTCTCTGCACAATATGCTGCTTAAAGGAGGTTGCAAACTCCTTTGCCTAATCTCATCATTAGTTACAAAGTTGAACCACCTAATGCCCAAGATACTGCGTAAGCATCTGGAATCAAAAGCATCTAGTTTCCTGTTATCTTGTTTACAAAGTGTCCAAGTTTCACTACCATAACTAACCCTAGAAAGAACCAAACTATTATACAGTCTAATTTTAGTCTTTAGGTGTATATGCCTATTTCTCCACACTCTCCATAGATTCTTAAAAGTCCCGGCAGCAATCCCTATTCGTCTGTTAATCTCATGCCGCATATCACCATTATCTGCTACATAGCTCCCAAGATAATTAAACTGTGACACCTGCTCAAGACTGCAACCATTCAGATTAACTGAATCACAGCCTGCCTGACCAATTTTCATCACTTTAGTTTTCTCTCTGTTTATAACCAAACCTACTCTACTACCAGTCTCATCAACAGCTCGAATGAAAGAGTTCATCTCATCAACATCATTTGCCAAAAGGGCTTAATCATCAGCATAATCTAAATCAGAAATTTTCGTATCTCCAGCCCATTTAAGGCCAAAATATTTCCCTTGAAGTGAATTTCGCATAACATAATCAATAACCAAGCTAAAGAGAAAAGGAGACAAAATGCACCCTTGTCGAACACCAGAAGTAATGCTAAACCAATTGCTACAAGCCTTACCAACTCTCACACACGACTCAGTGTTATTATAGAGAGCTTTCATTATGTTAACTAACTTGTCTGGTATACCATATGATCTCACAATCAACCACAAATTATGACGATCAACAGAGTCGAAAGCCTTTTTGAAATCAACAAAGCTAGCAACCAAAGGTTTCTGAAACTCTAAACATTTCTCAAGAATCTCGCCAAAGTGAAAATATCTGATCCACACATCCCCTACCACTTCTGAATCCACATTGCTCATCACGCAATTGACTGTCAACCAGATTCTTAATTCTATTAAGCACAATCATGGAAAGAACTTTACCTGGAACAGAGAGTAGGCTGATACCCCTAAAGTTATCACAAGAACTGCGATCACCTTTTTTGAAATTAGGGATAACAATAGCTCTGGTAAAATCCTTAGGAACCATGCCTTTATCATAAAAGATATTCAGAATTTCAGTCATCCAAGTGGTAACCGAAACATTCCCAGCTCTAAGCATTTCCGTAGTAATTTCATCTACCCCTGGGGATTTATGAAGTTCAAGTTTAGAAACAGCCAAAATAACTTCAGATTGTGTTATAGGTCCAACATTAAAGCCACCAATGCATCTATCATCATTGCAAACAATGGGAGTAGAACTAACTACATTGTTTAGAACATCACTGAAATGCTCAGCCCACCTAGCCATGACAGAATCCTCCCCTTCTATAACCTTACCTTGTTTATCCTTCAATCCTTGTATGCCTGTCCGTTTTCTACCACATAAAACATTAACTATCTGGTACAGCTCTCTGCTGTTGTGCTGTCTAACTGCTTCCTCGGCTTTGTCAGCCAAACCATCAAACCAAAGATTCTTATCAGCAGCTAACTGATCCTTTACAAGTTTATTAAGTTCTCTGTAATGCTTTCTATTAGGACTAGTAGGGTATTGATTAAGGGCATTCCTGCAGTTCTTTCTTTCCGAAATAAGCTCAAGTGCCTTATCACTCAGATAATTTTGCCTCTGCTGCTTCTTTTTTCCTAAAAGAGTACTGTTAGTGTCCAAAAAAGCCTGTTTAAAATGATCCCATTCTTCCTCAACTTCAGTAGTAAGCAAACCATGACTGTCATAATGACTAAGTAACCTATCATGGTAAGCTTTGACTATAACTGGATCTTTCAGAGCTTCAGTATTAAAAGTAAATTTTTTAACCCTAGCACAACACTTTTAAGTTTAAGTTGCAACACACTTTTAACAAGGTAATGGTCAGATCCAATTTCAGCTCCCCTATATGCCCTGGTATTCCTAACAGAACTAGCCCATTTGCTGTTAATTAATATGTAATCAATCATATTTTTATGCAGCCCATCAGGTGAAACCCATGTGTACTTATGTATGTCGCGGTGTTTGTAATAAGTGTAAGTTATTCTGAATCCATTGAGTTTACTTACCTGTAGGAGACCTTGCCCATTGCCATTGCAGCTACCAATACCAAAAGGGCCTATTACTCCTCCCCAAAGGGCAGAGTCAGTACCAACTTTGGCATTGAAGTCGCCAAGAACAAGGGTAATATCTCCTTTCTTGACAGAATTCAAAATATCCTGAAGTTGTTCATAAAACCTATCCTTCTCATCCTCATCGGCATCCTCAGTGGGGGCATAACAGCAGATAACATTCAAGTCTTTAACGCTTGTCTGAAATTTTGCTGTAAGAAACCTTTCATTAATGCACTCATATCCTAGAAGAGCATCGGTAGCGTGTCTGCTGAGAAGCAGACCCATGCCTTGGTGATGCTTATTGTCATCCCTCCCTGAAAAGAGAAATTTAAGATTATTTTTAAGAATCTGACCTTTATCTGTCCATCTGGTCTCTTGCAAGCCGAGAATATCTAAATTATAATGGTGGAATTCTTGTGTGAGGACATCAAGAGAAAAAGCTCTGTGCAGAGTCCTCACATTCCAACTACCTATGGAGAGAAAATGGTTAGTGGGATGTTTAAAGAAACTATGTTTATTGAGAGAGGGAATGCCGACAATATCAAACAGCCCCCTAATCGCAGACATGGGGCAAAGACCCGTTCCCCCACTACTAAAGGCTGAAGCCATCTACACTGGAAGACTTCCTCCAATGTAGAATTTGACGATGCCAATAGAAGCAAAGAGTTCAGGTGCCTGCGATGACTTCTGCTCAGGATTATCCACCAGCTGATAAACATATCCTGTGAATCTATTCACTTGTGGCTGTCAACCCACAAACAAACAGAAAACACAGCGGAAGATTTTCCCTCCACAGTAGCCCACCAGTGCAGCAAAATCAGGATCCATAATCAAGCTCAGAACCATATATCTGTCCAGTCCAGTAGGTTTATATGGTCAGCACCAGGACCCTGTGTGGTTGACCACTCCTCAGCAGGGTAGAAAAAAAAGAAAAGTAGCCATAGTTGTACAGATCAGTAGGCCACACTAATCTGGCAGCCCTCCCCTTCCGTTCACTTCCACAAGAGAGTATCTCTTTTGAAAGTTACTAACGGTCCGCACCACGAGAAGGCGGGGTCGGACATTAGGTGCCAGGCCTGGCCGGTTCTGTGCATCATCACAGGGGATTGGTGCATAGCATTTTAATGTGAAAAAATATTAATATACCTAAATGCTTCCTAATTGCGTTCTATTCTTGTATTTCAGCCTTATTCAAAAAAATATAATATCTAGATGTTTTTTAAATTATTTTAGAACTTAATGCAATTTTTTAAAAGGAAAAATAAACTTTTGACTGATATTGTAATTATGATCACTCAACTTGCATAATCTAAACCCAAATGCCATATATAGCAGTTTTTTAGAATAACATTTATTGAAGATTCAGAGTAACCTTTAAAATTCATAAAGTTTAGTCAATGATTATAAGAAGTACGGAAATTTCGCTTCTGTGATATCCCGACTATATATGCAAGTTTGCAGCATTAGCGAATCAAAAATGCGGTAAGAAAAGCGCGACTTTTGCCAAAAAAAAAGATGCGAGATGAAATCGCTCAGCACTCTTTTTAGTGCCAAGCGAAATCATCTAGCTTTCCATTGTGGTCACGAGTACCATAGGCTGACATATAGTTGACAATCAATTTTTTTTTTGTTATTTTATTATGATTCCGACATTTCGGGATCCGAAACGGCTTGACGTATCCAATACTATAACTTGCGACACCGAAGGTTAAATTCCAAGCGATGTATAAAGTAAAAATGCACTAGAGAATTAAATTCTTAGTTGATTAATTTTTTTACACCCCTCAAATAGCTGTTTTCTGACAGGTCTCATAAGATCATGTCAATTTAAGCTGTCAGAAGACCAGTTACGAAGACAAGATCTCAGCAGAAAGACAATGCGAGAAAGAAAATTCATAACTATAGGGTCCTGAACCCAGGTTCCATATAGGAATGCGTGTGTTGTTTTTCTACTGAGGTCCCCCCCTCCCATACTCACAAATATTCTCTATGGTGATTCAGGTTCGAATCCTGTACTGGCATGGTTGTTTGTTCTGTGCTATCTTGTACAAGAAGGCCTGTATAATCTAGAAGCAGCTTCAAATGCCCTTCTCTGTTCTCTATGCAATTTATCAAGGAAAAAGAAAGTTATAAATACTTCGCGTACAGTTAGGGATGCCACCTTTCCGGTTTTCATCCGGAGACTCCACGTTTTGAAATCTATCTCAAGACTCCGGTTTTTGAAAGCAAATTTCTGTTTTCTGCAATTACGGTTTTAAAATGATCAAAGAGTTGCCGCCATTTCTACTACCACGGCCTACGCAGGTTATGAAATGGGCCAGACCGTAGATTGTACACACGATTACCGGGTTCAACCAAACTCAACTCGCTGAAATAACTAGAGAAACCAGCTCCAAAAATTAGCGCTTCCCTTAAAACCAATGCTAAATACATTTTTTGAAAAATCTGTTATGATAGCGAAAACGAAAAAAGGCCCAATATTTCAATTAAAAAAAAAACGAACAAGATTCGAGTGAAAGCAGAATTATGCACGAAAACTGATTATAATGTGAATTGTGCAAATTGTTTAGAATATATTCAGAAGCCGGAACGAAAAGTTTCTAAAAAGATTGTAAAGATAATTGAATGTATGAATCTAAATTCAAAAAATAATATATATTTTTTATTTATTAATAAAATTTTGAAACAACAATAATGATTGCGTTGATTATTTTAAATAAATATATTGTTATTATTAGTTATTTTTTTTGTGGGGGGGGGGGGGGCGAGCGGAATTTACTTAAAGCCAACTTTATGATCTCTGGATATTTAAATCTCAAAAGGTGGCAGCTCGATTTATAGTGCTAATCAAAAATTATATTTAAGAAAAATAATGGCCAACTGTTATGGGACTCTCTCCCAAACTTTAAACTCATTTGTTAAATATGTGGTAGTATGTGCCCCATCGCTCCCATTAAATTGCCTTCCGTTATGCTCAGAAATGTTAGGATTTTCAATTCAGCAATATATAAATTATTTGCAAAAATATATTTATACCAGAAGTCTCTGCTTGCCACAGAGGTCTAACAGCAACCTGTCAGTTTATATGCCATAGTAGAAGGTTTGTAAGGATGGCGGACCTCAGCAGAAAAACAAAACAAATATCCATGTCCTACCCGGGGCTCGAATCAGGTTCCTTCGATTAAAAAGACGAAAATTAGAAAACCAGAAATATTATCTTGTAAAGGATTACATTTCAACACCTAAGTCAGCTCATATCCTTTCTTTTATTTGTCGTCCCTTTTTCCCATTTCTGCTTCTGGTAGGGATTGAGACCGAACCCAGACAGCTACGGCGGATGCGCATTGTCCGTGGACACTTGACGACTTCCCGAGAGATGGCTTTGGTTGGAATCACCTCTGTCTGTCGAGTTCTGTTCTCTTTTCCCAGTCTGCTTTTACTAATTGTTCAAAGAGAGAAAGCACTACCTCAGATATTTGGATTAACACTCCGCCTTGGCACTCCCTGTCGGCAGAAATGGAACCTCAAGTGCCTCAAGTATGCGGTTTTCAAGCAACCGGTATCTAAAGGGTTAAACTATAGTAGTATAATTAAAAATCGATGAATTTTTCTTCAAAGGAACGATTCGCTCTTTAAAAAATTAAATGCTCGGTTGAAACTGCATTAATGTGTAAAGAAAATCATTAACGGAGCCACTACTGAAAAATGTTTTACCGGTACGCCGTACCGGCAAATAATTTGCTGCCGGTACGGCGTACCGGCCTACTTTCACCACTGCTTAAGATGACGTGGGCAATGTCAAACAGGACCTAGTTAGAATTGGTGTGCAGTGGCCAGATGCAGCAAATATACCTCAGGACTTTGGGAACTATATTGCACGGTCTGGTTGGACCTCTGTAGCCCATGGCTGCTTGAGGTTGATGATGATGATATTAAACTGCAATATATCGTATAAGCTTATTTTAAGTAGAGTACGACGTTTTCAATTTTAACCAATTTTGAATGCTTTTTGTAATCTGAACTATTTTCACCTCGTTTTCAAAAGTCGATGAAAAAAAATCCTTATGACTCTGAACGAAGCCCATATCAGAAAAATTCCGGTCGGAATGAAAAATCTAGGAGGGGGCCAAGAAACACAATTGAGAAGGGAAAATGTAAAATAGGGTCGGGTGGGGTGGGGGCAGAAAATTGGATTTCCAATGCATTTCAACATTTCTCTCTCCTTTTTGCAGGTCTTTAAAAAGTTTCTGGAAAAATGCATGAAATATAAATAAGTTTAATAATTCTTTTGCGTCTATTAACATTATTAGTATTCTGAAAGGGTAGGGACATGGTCCCCTTGCCTTCCCCCTATATCCGGCCCTCCTTTGAACCATGAGTTTGTTCCTCTTGAGAAAGTTCCAAAGATAAATTTTTTTCAGAAATGGGCCAACCCATTGTTTCCTTATTTTTGTCCTATTATTTGATCTCCGCAACGACCACCACAGGATCACTCATTTCAGACATCATTTAAAGAATGAATTGCATTTATTTGCAATTTACTTATAGGGGGCAGCACTAGCGAAATCGAATTGCGCAAACGTTTAATTGCTTCAGTTTGCGGTGGATCTGGAAGCGATTGGTTTGCAACACTCATAATGCGACAATTGCATCGTGATTGCTTTCGAATTGTAGTCGCAAATTGGCTGTTGCAAATTGAGGCGGTGTTCGCCCTCCCTAAGACTTTTATTTTTCTGCAATTTCTAATAATTTATATTTGTAGAACCCACTGATATTTCACGTAAAACCAAAGTGATGACCTTTTGCCGCATAAAATAAAAATGCCTGCATTTTGTTCCAAATGATTATCTTAGTTTTTCACTGCATACATATAAAACATTTATCCAAATGTTATTTACTTTATTCTTCAGAGAAGCAAGGAAAGGTTTTGAGACAATGAGAACTGATTGTTCATGATTCGTTACTATTGGTTCAAAGCTATTGAAAACAATTCCGGGCTATTCGTTTTAAACACTTGTATATCAAGCGTACCAGTAAATTTAACCCCCCCCCCCCCCCAGCCTCTCCCGCATAGCGTGGATTGCGGGGCCTATCAGTACGACTCTATATACACTGCCATTAATTATCTGCAAAGGACAATTTTAAGTTACCAGAAAAATTTCTTTTTGTAGAGTGGGATACAATTCACCTGCAGCATTGTCCTGATAACATTGTTAGTGGAGGTCTTATCAGTGGAAAAGCATTTATCTTATCGATTATGTCACTTATTAGTGGTAATATGATTTTGCATCTGGCAGATGTTTACTTCAATGATCATTTTTACTCTGCATTGACTGTTGTTTGTTT
The DNA here is from genome assembly GCA_038380435.1 of Ryuthela nishihirai. Taxonomy (NCBI): domain Eukaryota; kingdom Metazoa; phylum Arthropoda; class Arachnida; order Araneae; family Heptathelidae; genus Ryuthela; species Ryuthela nishihirai. The sequence continues at coordinate 12,902,527 of JAWZYU010000001.1, read as the reverse complement.
TATTGGTAAGTTACCAATAGCATTGAAAGGGCTTTAAAATGATAGTCTTTGCATAAATGAAATCGAGTGAGGACAATTAGCGTTGTACCCACTAATATGCTCATTTATGTTTTGATAGAATTGGGATTGGTGAATTAAGATTTTCAATAGAGGATATAGCATAAGTAATAACTATTTGATTAGGGAATGCCATGGAACTGTGCAGTTGAAGTTTCAACAGTTTTTATAGATCATTAGTTGGGTTGGGTTGTTTTACCTCTGAGCGCACTTTTTTGAACACAATGGGCTAAATGACCAGGTCACAAGGACCCCCAAGGCTCAGAGAAGGTTGGGGGAGGGGACCCACCGAAACATCTGCTACGAGACAGATTGTAGCCTCCCGTCAAGGCCATCCAGCGTTTTCTTTAACGTGCACAGGGTATGGCTCTCTCGCACACGGAGTCACGGCTTAACGTCCCATCCGACGGACGGCGGCCTTTCCAAGCCCATCTGTATCCCCTACTGACCGTGGGCAGGGCGGGGAGTTTTGCGGAGATAAATCTCAACGCTGACCCAGCTGGGACTCGAACCTGGGAACTGCAGATTACGAGCCTGGCGCGCTAACGACTAAGCCACCCCCGTCCCCAACATTAGTTGACTCTTCCATCGTTCTCATAGATCATTGGTTGACTGACAAATGATTTCATAAATCTATTAACAACAATATATTCTCGCGGTAAGGCATGGTTGTGTGTGTTGTTTTTCTGCTGAGGTCCTGCCATCCTTACAGACCTACTACTTTGGCATATAAACTGACAGGCTCCTGTCAGACCTCTGTGGCAAGCAGCTGATTGAGGGGGTATTTTTATTTAGTCTAACAGTTACCACTCCAACAATATCGCTAGAATTCATAAGCTATAAACGAAATGCAATCTCTGATATCAAATAATAAGTTTTTATATCCAGCGTATGTTTTTTGTATTACAGTGTATATGTCACAAATAGAATCATACAAAATGTCAATATTTAAAAAACCGAGTTTTTAAAATGAAAATTCACTGATCATCAAGAACAACGGTTCAAACCTGTACTACAGCAAAAGTTGAATTTTAAAATCTTGCATTTATATTATAGCTACTATGCCAAATTTCGTTTTAAGCGAAATGAGCAAAGAAACCGTTCCAGGCTGAAATTGTTCCACGTAGAATATGTTTTCCTTCCTTTCGAAGCGTTGTTAGAGTGGGTTTGTTCGTGGCTATGGGTGAGATCGTTTTTCCTTTGTTCGCTTGATCGTGTCCTTTTGGTTGGTAGAGTCTGCCTTTTTCGAGATTGCTCCCCAATCATAGCAATTACGAAATGCCATTGATTGTTGTTATTCGCATATTGTGAACGGTTTTGAAGCTGCTGCGAAAGCGATATGCACACTTGTTTTCAAGGGTCGCCTCAATGGGCGGTTTTCACCTGTATTCTAACATCTGTCAAGTGATTCCCTTTCCCAACATTTCAGAGCCATTCGGAGCCTTGTGATTTGGCCATTTTGTCCATTGTGTGAGGAAAAGTGCAGCTCAGAGGTAAAATAATCAAACCCAAACAACTATCATTAAGTTTATATTACTGATATGAATTCAAACAGATGAAAACTGAGCGTGAGTTCAAAAATTACAACTAGTAACAATCAATCTAAAATAATGTGAGTTAATACAAAAGTATGGATAAAAACATGCACATAAACTAAAGATACCAATGTTTATCTTAACTGTGAACAAACTTTCAATCTAAGGAGAGTCACATATGTGAATACTTGCAATATCTCAAAAATAGGGGCGGGGGTGGCTCAGTCGGTAGCGCGCCAGGCTTGTAATCTGTAGTTCCCGGGTTCGAGTCCCAGCTGGGTCAGCGTTGAGATTTATCTCCGTAAAATTCCCCGCCCTGCCCACGGTTAGTAGGGGACACCGATGGGCTTGAAAAGGCCGCCGTCCGTCGGATGGGACGTTAAGCCGTGGCCCCGTGTGCGGGAGAGCCATACCCTGTGCACGTTAAAGAACACGCTGGATGGCCTTGACGGGAGGCTACCATCTGTCTCCCAACAGCTGTTCCAGTGGGTCCCCTCCCCCAACCTTCTCTGAGCCTTCGGGGTCCATGTGACCTGGCCATTTAGCCCATGGTGTGCAAAAAAGTGCCGCTCAGAGGTAAAACAACCCAAAATCTCGAAAATAACCTTACCAGTTCCTAAATAACTAAATAGTTATACATCAAATGATTTCTTCCTAAGGTTTTAGACTTCAAGCACCTAAAGACTAAAATTAGACTGTATAATAGTTTGGTTCTTTCTAGGGTTAGTTATGGTAGTGAAACTTGGCCAATTTGTAAACCAGATAACAGGAAACTAGATGCTTTTGATTCCAGATGCTTACGCAGTATCTTGGGCATTAGGTGGTTCAACTTTGTAACTAATGATGAGGTTAGGCAAAGGAGTTTGCAACCTCCTTTAAGCAGGATATTGTGCAGAGAGAGACTCCGCTGGTTTGGCCATGTTACCCGTATGAATAATTATAGATTGGCGAATAGGGTTATGAACAGTGTGCCTAAAGGCCTCAGAAAGAGGGGGAGACCTAGGATGCGGTGGGCAGACAATGTCAAACAAGACCTTGTTAGAATTGATGTGAATAGATGTATCTCAGGACAGACTTGCTTGGAGAACTAAATTGCACGGTCTGGTTGGACCTCCATAGCCCATGGCTGCTTGAGGATGATGATGATGATGATTCTAAAATTGTAGCTAAGTATATTTATGTAATCTCCCGCGAATACACCAAATGAAATAAAATTATTTCTTCTCTAAACTTTAGTGCACAGACAAAAACTACGTGTTTCTTCACACAAATTATTATTTATTCTTCTTGAAGTCAAGTTCGTTCGATCTCGTTGGAAACGTAACTCTCATGCTGAAGCCCACGCGAGCGTCCATGACGCGTTTTTCATAAATTCATTATAGCACGTTCATCTGTCGTAACATTACTTTGAAGAATGCTCATGCAGTGCAAGCATTCACCCGTTTGATACGTTTATCGAATTCGAAGGTGAAAATGTAGGCACAAAGAAAGCAGATTGCGAAATAATCTGTGTTAACGTGAACCCGCTTCCTTCAACCTCAAAATACCCGATACGAGAATATTTGGAAGGCTACGGGAAAAGCTCCACTTTTGGTCAATCGCCGAGGCTTATCTCTCTTTAGGATGCAATTAAATAACCGCCCACAAAATCACTCCTTCTTTCTCGCTCAAGGCAGACCATGTTTGCTTTAGGGAAACTAGGCAAATGCTAAAAGCCAAAAATTAGTGATCCTAAAATATAAAAATTAAATATATAAATATATATTGTAGAAAGGAAAAGGAAAGAAACTAAATGACGAAATAGTCTTTGTTTAGATTTACTTCGTTGAAGATTAATCATTTTGTCAGAAGTTTTCCAATTATAAATTAGTTATGTTCTTACGAACTGACCAGTCTGGAAAACGAAATATCAACGGAAATGGGCCAAAACGCAACTCATAGGCCCTATAGGCCAAGTCAAAATTACATGTATGCCAACCATGCAAGTTCTTGTTTGATCAATTACGCTAACAAAAAATCCAAACCAAATCGGCATGGCTATGCATAGGGATAACCGACAATACCGAAAAATAATTAGCAAACGATCAATACACCCAGAGGAAGATTTCAGAGCCACTTCATAAGTTATGTTATTTACTCTGTTTCTGTGTACATCAGTGGCAATGCGTGACTTTTTGAATAAGGGAAGCAATTTTATTTTCAAAGCATTGCCCAATCTCAGTTCGTAACGTCTTTAGGGCACTTACGTTTCCAAATTATTGAATCGGAGTAGTAGCATAAATGACAGTTCTGGCACAGTAAAAGGGGCTCGAGAATTTTCCCATGGATTGTCATAGAATTCTCGAGCCCCTTTTACTGTGCCAGAACTGTCATTTATGCTACTACTAATCGGAACACCGTTCTGGTACTTATATTTCTAAATAATTAAACCGAAACTCCATTCTGGCACTTTTATTTCTAAATTAGGGGTTCTCAACGTGGGTACGCGATAAAATTTTTTTGGGTACGCCGTGAGAGCTGAAAAGTCGGTTACCCGATAAAATATTTATAATTTTATAAGATTTGTTAAACTGTTTATGTCATTTTTGCCTTTATCGATATATATAATACATGAATGCAAAATTTAATATGTGTATATATATATATGTTTTATTTTATTACCATTGTTATACTATAACTATAGTTTTATCTGTCTATACAAGAGGTACGCCAGTTACATACACATTTCCAGGGGGTACGTGAAGCATAAAAGGTTAAGAACCACTGATATATATGTTTTATTTTATTCCCATTGTTATACTATAACTAGAGTTTTTATCTATCTATACAATGGGTACGCCAGTTACATACACATTTCCAGGGGGTACGTGAAGCATAAAAGGTTGAGAACCACTGATATATATGTTTTATTTTATTCCCATTGTTATACTATAACTATAGTTTTTATCTATCTATACAATGGGTACGCCAGTTACATAAACATTTCCAGGGGGTACGTGAAGCATAAAAGGTTGAGAACCACTGATATATATGTTTTATTTTATTCCCATTGTTATACTATAACTATAGTTTTATCTATCTATACAAGGGGTACCCCAGTTACATACACATTTCCAGGGGATACGTGAAGCATAAAAGGTTGAGAACCACTGATATATATGTTTTATTTTATTCCCATTGTTATACTATAACTATAGTTTTATCTATCTATACAAGGGTTACGCCAGTTACATATACATTTCCAGAGGGTACGTGAAGCATAAAAGGTTGAGAACCACTGATATATATGTTTTATTTTATTCCCATTGTTATACTATAACTATAGTTTTATGTATCTGTACAAAGGGCACGCCAGTTACATACACATTTCCAGGGGGTACGTGAAGCATAAAAGGTTGAGAACCACTGATATATATATGTTTTATTTCATTCCCATTGTTATACTATAACTATAGTTTAATCTATCTATACAAGGGATACGTCAGTTACATACAGATTTCCAGGGGGTACGTGAAGCCTAAAATCTTGAGAAGCATTGATATATATGTTTTATTTTATTCCCATTGTTATATTATAACTATAGTTTTATCTATCTACACAAGGGATACGACATTTACATACACATTTCCAGGGGGTACGTGAAGCCTAAAATCTTGAGAACCACTGATAAATATGTTTTATTTTATTCCCATTGTTATATTATAACTATAGTTTTATCTATCTATACAAGGGGTACGCCAGTTACATACACATTTCCAGGGGGTACGTGAAGCATAAAAGGTTGAGAACCACTGATATATATATATATATGTTTTATTTTATTCCCATGGTTATACTATAACTAGAGTTTTATCTATCTATACAAGGGGTACGCCAGTTACATACACATTTCCAGGGGGTACGTGAAGCATAAAAGGTTAAGAACCACTGATATATATGTTTTATTTTATTCCCATTGTTATACTATAACTGTAGTTTTATCTATCTATACAAGGGATACGCCAGTTACATACACATTTCCAGGGGGTACGTGAAGCCTAAAATCTTGAAAACCACTGATATATATGTTTTATTTTATTCCCATTGTTATACTATAACTATAGTTTTATTTTATTCCCATTGTTATACTATAACTACAGTTTTATTTATCTATACAAGGGGTACGCCAGTTATGTGCACATTTCCAGGAGGTACGTGAAGCATAAAAGGTTGAGAACCACTGATATATATGTTTTATTTTAATCCCATTGTTATACTATAACTATAGTTTTATCTGTCTATACAAGAGGTACGTCAGTTACATACAGATTTCCAGGGGGCACATGAAGCATAAAAGGTGGAGAACCACTGATATATATGTTTTATTTTATTCCCATTGTTATACTATAACTATAGTTTTATCTATCTATACAAGGGTTACGCCAGTTACATATACATTTCCAGAGGGTACGTGAAGCATAAAAGGTTGAGAACCACTGATATATATGTTTTATTTTATTCCCATTGTTATACTATAACTATAGTTTTATGTATCTGTACAAAGGGCACGCCAGTTACATACACATTTCCAGGGGGTACGTGAAGCATAAAAGGTTGAGAACCACTGATATATATATGTTTTATTTCATTCCCATTGTTATACTATAACTATAGTTTAATCTATCTATACAAGGGATACGTCAGTTACATACAGATTTCCAGGGGGTACGTGAAGCCTAAAATCTTGAGAAGCATTGATATATATGTTTTATTTTATTCCCATTGTTATATTATAACTATAGTTTTATCTATCTACACAAGGGATACGACATTTACATACACATTTCCAGGGGGTACGTGAAGCCTAAAATCTTGAGAACTACTGATAAATATGTTTTATTTTATTCCCATTGTTATATTATAACTATAGTTTTATCTATCTATACAAGGGGTACGCCAGTTACATACACATTTCCAGGGGGTAGGTGAAGCATAAAATTTTGAGAACCACTGATATATATATATGTTTTATTTTATTCCCATTGTTATACTATAACTATAGTTTTATCTATCTATACAAGGGGTACTCCAGTTACATACACATTTCCAGGGGGTAGGTGAAGCCTAAAATGTTGAGAACCACTGATATATATGTTTTATTTTATTCCCATTGTTATATTATAACTATAGTTTTATCTATCTATACAAGGGGTACGCCAGTTACATACACATTTCCAGGGGGTACGTGAAGCATAAAAGGTTGAGAACCACTGATATATATATATATGTTTTATTTTATTCCCATGGTTATACTATAACTATAGTTTTATCTATCTATACAAGGGGTACGCCAGTTACATACACATTTCCAGGGGGTACGTGAAGCATAAAAGGTTAAGAACCACTGATATATATGTTTTATTTTATTCCCATTTTTATACTATAACTGTAGTTTTATCTATCTATACAAGGGATACGCCAGTTACATACACGTTTCCAAGGGGTACGTGAAGCATAAAAGGTTGGGAACCACTGATATATATGTTTTATTTTAATCCCATTGTTATACTATAACTATAGTTTTATCTGTCTATACAAGAGGTACGCCAGTTACATACAGATTTCCAGGGGGCACATGAAGCATAAAAGGTTGAGAACCACTGATATATATGTTTTATTTTATTCCCATTGTTATAGTGTAACTAGAGTTTTATCTATCTATACAAGGGGTACGACAGTTACATACACATTTCCAGGGGGTACGTGAAGCATAAAAGGTTGAGAACCACTGATATATATGTTTTATTTTATTCCCATTGTTATACTGTAACTATAGTTTTATATATCTATACAAGGGATACGCCAGTTACATACACATTTCCAGGGGGTACGTGAAGCATAAAAGGTTGAGAACCACTGATATGTATGTTTTATTTTATTCCCATTGTTATAATATAACTGTAGTTTTATCTATCTATACAAGGGATACGCCAGTTACATACACGTTTCCAAGGGGTACGTGAAGCATAAAAGGTTGAGAACCACTGATATATATATTTTATTTTATTCCCATTGTTATACTATAACTATAGTTTTATCTATCTATACAAGGGGTACGCCAGTTACATACACATTTCCAGTGGGTAGCGAAGCATAAAAGGTTGAGAACCACTAATATATATATATATGTTTTATTTTATTCCCATTGTTATATTGTAACTATAGTTTTATCTATCTATACAAGGGGTACGCCAGTTACATACACATTTCCAAGGGGTACGTCAAGCATAAAAGGTTGAGAACCACTGATATATATGTTTTATTTTATTCCCATTGTTATACTATAACTATAGTTTTATCTATCTATACAAGGGGTACGCCAGTTACATACACATTTCCAGGGGGTACGTGAAGCATAAACGTTTGAGAACCACTGATATATATGGTTTATTTTATTCCCATTGTTATACTATAACTATAGTTCTATCTATCTATATAAGGGGTACGCCAGTTACATACACATTTCCAGGGAGTACGTGAAGCATAAAAGGTTGAGAACCACTGATATATATGTTTTATTTTATTCCCATTGTTATACTATAACTGTAGTTTGATCTATCTATACAAGGGATACGCCAGTTTCATACACATTTCCAGAGGGTACGTGAAGCATAAAAGTTTTAGAACCACTGATATATATATGTTTTATTTCATTCCCATTGTTATACTATAACTATAGTTTTATCTATCTATACAAGGGATATGCCAGTTACATACACATTTCCAGGTGGTACGTGAAGCCTAAAATCTTGAGAACCACTGATATATATGATTTATTTTATTCCCATTGTTATACTATTACTATAGTTTTATCTATCTATACAAGGGATACGCCAGTTACATACACATTTCCAGAGGGTACGTGAAGCATAAAAGGTTGAGAACCACTGATATATATGTTTTATTTTATTCCCATTGTTATACTATAACTATAGTTTTATCTATCTGTACAAAGGGTACGCCAGTTACATACACATTTCCAGGGGGTACGTGAAGCATAAAAGTTTGAGAACCACTGATATATATATATATATTTTATTTCATTCCCATTGTTATACTATAACTATAATTTTATCTATCTATACAAGGGATATGCCAGTTACATACACATTTCCAGGTGGTACGTGAAGCCTAAAATCTTGAGAACCAGTGATATATATGATTTATTTTATTCCCATTGTTATACTATTACTATAGTTTTATCTATCTATACAAGGGATACGCCAGTTACATACACATTTCCAGAGGGTACGTGAAGCATAAAAGGTTGAGAACCACTGATATATATGTTTTATTTTATTCCCATTGTTATACTATAACTACAGTTTTATCTATCTGTACAAAGGGTACGCCAGTTATATACACATTTCCAGGGGGTACGTGAAGCATAAAAGTTTGAGAACCACTGATATATATGTTTTATTTTATTCCCATTGTTATACTATAACTATAGTATTATCTATCTATACAAGGTGTACGCCAGTTACATACACATTTCCAGGGGGTACGTGAAGCATAAAAGTTTGAGAACCACTGATATATATATATATGTTTTATTTCATTCCCATTGTTATACTATAACTATAGTTTAATCTATCTATACAAGGGATACGCCAGTTACATACAGATTTCCAGGGGGTACGTGAAGCCTAAAATCTTGAGAAGCATTGATATATATGTTTTATTTTATTCCCATTGTTATATTATAACTATAGTTTTATCTATCTATACAAGGGATACGTCAGTTACATACACATTTCCAGGGGGTACGTGAAGCCTAAAATCTTGAGAACCACTGATATATATGTTTTATTTTATTCCCATTGTTATATTATAACTATAGTTTTATCTATCTATACAAGGGGTACGCCAGTTACATACACATTTCCAGGGGGTAGGTGAAGCATAAAATTTTGAGAACCACTGATATATATATATGTTTTATTTTATTCCCATTGTTATACTATAACTATAGTTTTATCTATCTATACAAGGGGTACTCCAGTTACATACACATTTCCAGGGGGTAGGTGAAGCCTAAAATGTTGAGAACCACTGATATAGTTGTTTTATTTTATTCCCATTGTTCTATTATAACTATAGTTTTGTTCTATTATAACTATAGTTTTATCTATCTATACAATGGGAATAAATCATATGATTTTATTCCCATTGTTATACTATAACTATAGTTTTATCTATCTATACAAGGGGTACGCCAGTTACATACACATTTCCAGGGGGTACGTGAAGCCTAAAATCTTGAGAACCACTGATATATATATGTTTTATTTTCTTCCCATTGTTATATTATAACTATAGTTACATACACATTTATTCACGCCAGTTACATACACATTTCCAGGGGGTACGTGAAGCATAAAAGGTTAAGAACCACTGATATATATATGTTTTATTTTATACCCATTGTTATACTATCACTATAGTTATATCTATCTATACAAGGGGTACGCCAGTTACATACACATTTCCAGGGGGTACGTGAAGCATAAAAGGTTGAGAACCACTGATATATATGTTTTATTTTAATCCCATTGTTATATTATAACTGTAGTTTTATCTATCTATACAAGGGATACGCCAGTTACATACACGTTTCCAAGGGGTACGTGAAGCATAAAAGGTTGAGAACCACTGATTTATATATATGTTTTATTTTTTTCCCATTGTGATACTATAACTATAGTTTTATCTATCTATACATGGGGTACGCCAGTTACATACACATTTCCAGGGGGTACATGAAGCATAAAAGGTTAAGAACCACTGATATATATGTTTTATTTTATTCCCATTGTTATACTCTAACTGTAGTTTTATCTATCTATACAAGGGATACGCCAGTTACATACACATTTCCAGGGGGTACGTGAAGCCTAAAATCTTGAGAAGCATTGATATATATGTTTTATTTTATTCCCATTGTTATATTATAACTATAGTTTTATCTATCTATACAAGGGATACGCCAGTTACATACACATTTCCAGGGGGTACGGGAAGCATAAAAGGTTGAGAACCACTGATATATATATATGTTTTATTTCATTCCTATTGTTATACTATAACTATAGTTTTATCTATCTATGCAAGGTATACACCAGTTACATACACATTTCCAGGGGCTACGTGAAGCCTAAAATCTTGAGAATCACTGATATATATGTTTTATTTTCTTCCCATTGTTATATTATAACTATAGTTTTATCTATCTATACAAGGAGTACGCCAGTTATATACACATTTCCAGGGGGTATGTGAAGCATAAAAGTTTGAGAACCACTGATATATATATATGTTTTATTTTATTCCCATTGTTATACTATAACTATATTTTTATCTATCTATCTTGTCGCCTGTGCGAGAAGCATGCTGTAAGAAGGGAGAGGGTGTCGCGTCGTCGCATCAAACTCTCATTAGGCGCATCCCCCTTTGCCATCAAAGTTTTGAAGGGCAGGCTGCCCCCTCCCAAGGCCCCCAAGGCCCCCAAGGCTCTTCGTCAGCGCAAACGCTTCGCAGTAGCCACCGAGCGAGGCACAAGGTTCGCGGTCGAACCTTATGGACCACGCGACAGCGAAAAACCTGAACTTTTTTCGAGTGTTGAACTTTAATACGGAGGGGGAAAAAGTTGGTTAATGAAGCTAGTGGCAAAATATCTTTTAACGTTAATTAGTAAGGTAGTATAATTTAAGTCTGCCAATTATTTCGACACTCTAGATGAAAGCACCTTGTTTAGTACTCATCCAAAATAGTATTGCCGTTTACCTACGGAGAGAGAAACCAGGTGAAAAGAACCCCGTGTCCTCCATTTTGCGTAATATGTTTTAAACTTTGACTATCATTATTGTTAACCGTGAATGCTAAAATGAATGTTTTGAAAATTACTATTTTCTGTAATCTCAATATTAGCAATTTATAATTATCTGATTGGAAAATTTACTTACGCCCATGGATAGCAGTTTTATTTACAGTATGAAGTGCAGCAAAGCAGTTACACCTCGGCCAGAGCTTTCTGCAACATAGTTACTATTCTTCGATTGTTTTCCAAAATCGTTACATCGAATAATTAGGTCTTTTCCTGATTGAACTGTTAGTAGGTAAAAGTATTTTACACCGTGTTAGTAGAGAGTAAACATCTTACAGTATATTAATTTCCTTGGTAACGTTTCATTTTACATGATCAGAGAGTGTATTATCGTCTAAATATTTAACCAGAGAGCCTTCGCTTTTTTCAGTTCATACTGCCAACTTTAGAGGTAATATTATCACATTATAAACGATTTCGTACAAAGACGTGTGCACTCCATTGACGCATTTAAATCTATCGAGATAGCGATCAGTGAAAAAACACGCTGTGAATAGGTTTCAGAAAGATTCTTTAGCCAATGGATTAGAGCGTTGCGGGAAAGTTATACTTGTTGAGAAAGATTCTTTAGCCCATGGAGTGGTGCGTTGCAGAGAAAGCACTCCGTCTTCGATACAGGAGCCTACATCAAAGTTATACTGCTTGAGAAAGATTCTTCAGCCCATGGAGTGGTGCGTTGCAGAGAAAGCACTCTGTCTTCGATACAGGAGCCTACATCAAAGTTATACTGCTTGAGAAAGATTCTTTAGCCCATGGAGTGGTGCGTTGCAGAGAAAGCACTCTGTCTTCGATACAGGAGCCTACATCAAAGTTATACTGCTTGAGAAAGATTCTTCAGCCCATGGAGTGGTGCGTTGCAGAGAAAGCACTCTGTCTTCGATACAGGAGCCTACATCAAAGTTATACTGCTTGAGAAAGATTCTTTAGCCCATGGAGTGGTGCGTTGCAGAGAAAGCACTCTGTCTTCGATACAGGAGCCTACATCAAAGTTATACTGCTTGAGAAAGATTCTTTAGCCCATGGAGTGGTGCGTTGCAGAGAAAGCACTCCGTCTTCGACAGAGGAACCTACATCAAAGTTATACTGCTTGAGAAAGATTCTTTAGCCCATGGAGTGGTGCGTTGCAGAGAAAGCACTCCATCTTCGATACAGGAACCTACATCAAAGTTATATTGCTTGAGAAAGATTCTTTAGCACATGGAGTGGTGCGTTTCAGAGAAAGCACTCCATCTTCGATACAGGAGCCTACATCAAAGTTATACTGCTTGAGAAAGATTCTTTAGCCCATGGAGTGGTGCGTTGCAGAGAAAGCATTCTGTCTTCGATACAGGAGCCTACATCAAAGTTATACTGCTTGAGAAAGATTCTTTAGCCCATGGAGTGGTGCGTTGCAGAGAAAGCACTCCGTCTTCGACAGAGGAACCTACATCAAAGTTATACTGCTTGAGAAAGATTCTTTAGCCCATGGAGTGGTGCGTTGCAGAGAAAGCACTCCATCTTCGATACAGGAGCCTACATCAAAGTTATACTGCTTGAGAAAGATTCTTTAGCACATGGAGTGGTGCGTTGCAGAGAAAGCACTCTGTCTTCGATACAGGAGCCTACATCAAAGTTATACTGCTTGAGAAAGATTCTTTAGCCCATGGAGTGGTGCGTTGCAGAGAAAGCACTCCGTCTTCGACAGAGGAACCTACATCAAAGTTATACTGCTTGAGAAAGATTCTTTAGCCCATGGAGTGGTGCGTTGCAGAGAAAGCACTCCATCTTCGATACAGGAGCCTACATCAAAGTTATACTGCTTGAGAAAGATTCTTTAGCCCATGGAGTGGTGCGTTGCAGAGAAAGCACTCCGTCTTCGATACAGGAGCCTACATCAAAGTTATACTGCTTGAGAAAGATTCTTTAGCCCATGGAGTGGTGCGTTGCAGAGAAAGCACTCCGTCTTCGACAGAGGAACCTACATCAAAGTTATACTGCTTGAGAAAGATTCTTTAGCCCATGGAGTGGTGCGTTGCAGAGAAAGCACTCCATCTTCGATACAGGAACCTACATCAAAGTTATACTGCTTGAGAAAGATTCTTTAGCACATGGAGTGGTGCGTTTCAGAGAAAGCACTCCACCTTCGATACAGGAGCCTACATCAAAGTTATACTGCTTGAGAAAGATTCTTTAGCCCATGGAGTGGTGCGTTGCAGAGAAAGCATTCTGTCTTCGATACAGGAGCCTACATCAAAGTTATACTGCTTGAGAAAGAGTCTTTAGCCCATGGAGTGGTGCGTTGCAGAGAAAGCACTCCGTCTTCGATACAGGAGCCTACATCAAAGTTATACTGCTTGAGAAAGATTCTTTAGCCCATGGAGTGGTGCGTTGCAGAGAAAGCACTCCGTCTTCGACAGAGGAACCTACATCAAAGTTATACTGCTTGAGAAAGATTCTTTAGCCCATGGAGTGGTGCGTGGCAGAGAAAGCACTCCATCTTCGATACAGGAACCTACATCAAAGTTATACTGCTTGAGAAAGATTCTTTAGCACATGGAGTGGTGCGTTTCAGAGAAAGCACTCCATCTTCGATACAGGAGCCTACATCAAAGTTATACTGCTTGAGAAAGATTCTTTAGCCCATGGAGTGGTGCGTTGCAGAGAAAGCACTCCATCTTCGTTACAGGAGCCTACATCAAAGTTATACTGCTTGAGAAAGATTCTTTAGCTCATGGAGTGGTGCGTTGCAGAGAAAGCACTTCGTCTTCGATACAGGAGCCTACGTCAAAGTTATACTACTTGAGAAAGATTCTTTAGCCATGGAGTGGTGCGTTGCAGAGAAAGCACTCCGTCTTCGATACAGGAGCCTACATCAAAGTTATACTGCTTGAGAAAGATTCTTTAGCCCATGGAGTGGTCCGTTGCAGAGAAAGCACTCCGTCTTCGATACAGGAGCCTACATCAAAGTTATACTGCTTGAGAAAGATTCTTTAGCCCATGGAGTGGTGCGTTGCAGAGAAAACACTCCGTCTTCGATACAGGAGCCTACATCAAAGTTATACTGCTTGAGAAAGATTCTTTAGCCCATGGAGTGGTCCGTTGCAGAGAAAGCACTCCGTCTTCGATACAGGAGCCTACATCAAAGTTATACTGCTTCAGAAAGATTCTTTAGCCCATGGAGTGGTGCGTTGCAGAGAAAGCACTCCATCTTCGATACAGGAGCCTACATCAAAGTTATACTGCTTGAGAAAGATTCTTTAGCCCATGGAGTGGTGCGTTGCAGAGAAAGCACTTCATCTTCGATACCGGAGCCTACATCAAAGTTATACTGCTTGAGAAAGATTCTTTAGCCCATGGAGTGGTGCGTTGCAGAGAAAGCACTCCGTCTTCGATACAGGAGCCTACATCAAAGTTATACTGCTTGAGAAAGATTCTTTAGCCCATGGAGTGGTGCGTTGCAGAGAAAGCACTCCGTCTTCGATACAGGAGCCTACATCAAAGTTATACTGCTTGAGAAAGAGTCTTTAGCCCATGGAGTGGTACGTTGCAGAGAAAGCACTCCGTCTTCGATACAGGAGCCTACATCAAAGTTATACTGCTTGAGAAAGATTCTTTAGCCCATGGAGTGGTGCGTTGCAGAGAAAGCACTCCATCTTCGATACAGGAGCCTACATCAAAGTTATACTGCTTGAGAAAGATTCTTTAGCCCATGGAGTGGTCCGTTGCAGAGAAAGCACTCCGTCTTCGATACAGGAGCCTACATCAAAGTTATACTGCTTGAGAAAGATTCTTTAGCCCATGGAGTGGTGCGTTGCAGAGAAAACACTCCGTCTTCGATACAGGAGCCTACATCAAAGTTATACTGCTTGAGAAAGATTCTTTAGCCCATGGAGTGGTCCGTTGCAGAGAAAGCACTCCGTCTTCGATACAGGAGCCTACATCAAAGTTATACTGCTTGAGAAAGATTCTTTAGCCCATGGAGTGGTGCGTTGCAGAGAAAGCACTCCGTCTTCGATACAGGAGCCTACACCAAAGTTATACTGCTTGAGAAAGATTCTTTAGCCCATGGAGTGGTCCGTTGCAGAGAAAGCACTCCGTCTTCGATAGAGGAGCCTACATCAAAGTTATACTGCTTGAGAAAGATTCTTTAGCCCACGGAGTGGTGCTTTGCAGAGAAAGCACTCTGTCTTCGATACAGGAGCCTACATCAAAGTTATACTGCTTGAGAAAGATTCTTTAGGCCATATAGTGGTCCGTTGCAGAGAAAGCACTCCGTCTTCGATACAGGAGCCTACATCAAAGTTATATTGCTTGAGAAAGATTCTTTAGCCCATGGAGTCGTCCGTTGCAGAGAAAGCACTCCGTCTTCGATACAGGAGCCTACATCAAAGTTATACTGCTTGAGAAAGATTCTTTAGCCCATGGAGTGGTGCGTTGCAGAGAAAGCACTCTGTCTTCGATACAGGAGCCTACATCAAAGTTATACTGCTTGAGAAAGATTCTTTAGCCCATGGAGTGGTGCGTTGCAGAGAAAGCACTCCATCTTCGATACAGGAGCCTACATCAAAGTTATACTGCTTGAGAAAGATTCTTTAGCCCATGGAGTGGTCCGTTGCAGAGAAAGCACTCCGTCTTCGATACAGGACCCTACATCAAAGTTATACTGCTTGAGAAAGATTCTTTAGCCCGTGGAGTGATGCGTGTCAGAAAAAGCACTCCGTCTTCGATACAGGAGCCTACATCAAAGTTATACTGCTTGAGAAAGATTTTTTAGCCCTTTAGTGGTGTGTTACAGGGAAATACCTATTTGCCTCCCTTGCGTAACATGAATTAAAATTTTAACCCTATGAACTGGTCTCGTGAGGAATGATTCTGACGGAAAAATCAATTAGTCTTTCAAAATGTAGAGTCCTTTATTACCCAACGTAATGTACGTGGCAATGGGGAAAAAATCCGTTTTATTAACACCGTAATCAATACGTTTTGAGATCATTGTCAAACCTCATAATATAAGAATGAAAGAAACATAACAATAAGACATAAAAAATGAAAGAAATCTTTTTAAAAAATTAATTATGAAATGGATACTCCAGCAAGATGTAGAAACTTTGTTATAGTGAATATGCCTTGCATGATTATAGTGTCTAAATATACTTTTTTAGTCATATTGTTAATGGGTTTATTATGTATTAGTGTTAAGCTAGCATTGCTGCTTTAAAATACTTTATGTTTTCTTAATCTAATATCTCCACAAATGCACTTTGACTCCTCAGGAGTTTTGTATTTTAGATATTGTTCATTTACTTTGGAAAAACATTTATTCCTTTTGTTCTTATAAGTTCCGTCATGTTTTCGCTAGGAGGTAGTTGTTTCCAGTCATTCGTTTATTACATCGGGGTCCTAAGTATGACACCACTAAACATATTTTACTTGAGCATTCTGCTTTTAATCTTGAAGGGAGTTTTTATTTTGCGTACCTTCCAGGAGGATTTTTTTCCAATGACTGTTTTTTAACTGAATATTTTGACGTTGGCTTTCCTGTATTTTTATTATATATAGGGTGATTCAAAACTTATCGTTCAAATTTCATGGGGAGGTAGGGAATACGTCGGGAAACCGATTTCACATAGGAAAGAATGTCCGCAAATGTACCCATGCGTATGTAGAGGGCGCTGTGTGTACCCAACCAGTATACAGCTCGCCCGACCACTCCCGCTGTCATCAGTGTACGAGCTGACTTACTAGTGATAAGATGAATCATTTTACGCATCAAGAGCTAGCGGATATGCATCTCGCATATGGGGCAGCTGGCGAAAGCGGCCGCCGAGCTAGGCAAGTTTACGAAGACCGATACCCCAACAGAAGAATACCGCAGCATCAAATGTTTGCACGTGTGCATCGCAATCTGCGCGAACGTGGTTCACTGCGCAGCAACATGCAGGATACGGGGAGAAGACGACTGACGCGGACTGTCAACGTCGCAGAACAAGTCCTACAGTCCATCGAAGATAATTCGAATACCAGCACACGAGCTATTGCTCAGCAGCTTGGGGTCTCTCAGTTAGCAGTGTGGCGGAGATATTGCACGAGGAACGTGTGCATCCTTACCATCTGCAAAGGGTGCAGTTACTGCATCCTGATGATTATCCGAAGCGTGTGGAATTTGCACAATGGTTCATGCAGAAAGGTGCCGTGGACCCCAGTTTTCCAGCTTCTGTCCTTTTTACAGATGAAGCTTCATTTACTCGTGAAGGTGTGTTCAATACACACAATTCACATGTGTCGGCTTACGACAACTCGCATGGTACGAGAAGTCACGCTGCGCAACATCGTTTTGCCGTAAATGTGTGGGCTGGAATCATTGGTGACTGTTTGTTGGGACCTTACTTGCTACTGCCCCGATTGGACGGCCGGAAATACCTAATATTTCTCGAGACAGTGTTACCGACTTTTCTGGGCGCTGTTCCTGTGCATATCCGCCGAGATATGTGGTATCAATATGACGGGGATCCAGCCCATAGCACAATTGTTGCACGTGATTACCTGAACCGAACATTCGGAGCTCAATGGATCAGTAGAGGTGGACCGATCGCTTGGCCACCCAGATCACCTGATTTATCGCCCATGGATTTCTTTTCGTGGGGGGCCATGAAAGACCATGTGTACGAGACCCCCGTCGACAGTGCAATGGACCTTGTTGCACGAATAGTGGCCGCCGCAGGCATTGTCCGTGATATGCCAGGCGTTTTCGAAAATGTTCGGCGGTCAATGCAACGGCGCTGTGAATCCTGTGTCCGTGTAAATGGTCGCAATTTTGAGCACCTACTGTGAACCTGTACTTTACCTTGTTGGAATAAAAGTCACATTCGTTACCACTTAACTGTACTGTTTCCTTGTATTCACTTTACTTGTCCATTTTGTTCATGTAGATGACGTTTGCGGACATACTTTCCTATGTGAAATCGGTTTCCTGACGTATTCCCTACCTCCCCACGAAATTTGAACGATAAGTTTTGAATCACCCTGTATACCCAATACTTTATCTTTTCGGTTTAATGCTTCCATCATTTGCATTTTAACTAGACTTTTGCTTCGGTAACGAAGTTCTATGTCACCTCTATATCAAACGTGTTATGGTGAAAAACTATTTGTCTCCCCTGCGAAATATGAATTAAATCAAAACTGGAAATTTTCCCGTATGCACTCCCCTGGTGCATTTGGGCTCGTAAGGAATGATTCTGAAATGTAAAATCAGCCTCTTTTTCAAACCGTAGACCACACTATTTCGAAAGTTGCAGTGGGGGATTAAAATCTATTCAGTAATGCAATTCACCGGAAAAGTCAGTTTTATTACGTAGGGTGCATAAGAGTGACCCCGTTAAACATATTTTACTTGATTGCCCTGTTTTTAATTTGAACGGAGTTTCTATTTCGCGTACCTTACATTCGGTCATGCTTTTTTCCCAAAGACTCCTTTGTGTCTTTTTACTTTATTGGTTAAACGTTTCCATCTTTTGCATTTTGGTTATGACTTTTGTCCTTTGCACCTCTTTTGAAGCATAAAATCTATTAATCGTTCTAAAAACCTGATTACAAATTAATTTTTCGTAAAACGCATAAGTATATTCCACTTTTATTCTATATGTTTGTTTTAAATTTAATGAAAACTTTCTTCGTCTTGAGGTATACAAAATCTCCTTGTCTGATGTTTTAAATCCATTTTGAAGTTTGTTGATGTGTCTTTCAGACTTGGTCCGCATTAAGTGAAGGCAGTTCCCTTTCGATGCCTCGGGGTCTTACTTACTGCTAGTGCTTCGTTACAATCCTGTTTCCCGCTTTCCGAATAACTGCTGTATTTCCACGCCGTCTTTGTCATAGCAACCGCTTGTTTACAAATGTACGGTGGGTGAAGGGTACGGTGACTGAAGTCCCGACGTAAGTTATGGGTTTTTCGTTACCTTCCCCGCTCCTGATGTAATGGAGCAACGCTCGGACGGGAAGAGCTACCCTTGGGGCTTTCTTATCGCCAACCCAAGACTCCCGTTCATTGTCAGTAGCCTCCCTTCTGTTAAACGGAACGTGACGTTGGGTAAGATTCGGTAACAAGTAATGACCCTTCCGAGTGGACGTTACGCCCCCTTAAGCTCTGTGTGTGAAATAACCATAACCTGTGAATTTTAAATAGCACACTGGATGACCTTGACGAGAGGCTAACAATCTACAGAGGTTTATCAAAATAATGGAAACACCGATGGCCACTGGAGTACACGCAATGCGCCTTATGCATATCGCAGGGATGACGTCACCCGCGATATGAGGAAATAAAGGGGAGAAGTACGATGTCGGCTATAACGTAGTAGTGCTACAGGTACAGGTGAAACTGCTGTTGTGGTGTAGTTGTTGACAACGTCAGATCATAGTAAGCTCCAAAAAGCATGATCATTGGTGCACGTCTTGCAGGAGATTCAGTGACCAGAACTGCGAAACAAGTAGGTGAAACACGAAGAACTGTATCGAAGATTATGACTACCTATCAAAAAGGACAAGGCGTTGCCTCCAAACATGCAAATTGTGGACGCCATATGAAGTTGTCAGATAAGGATAGGCGAATGTTGGCACGGATTATATAATGGAAGCTCAAGACCACCGCACCGCAAGTAGCAGCAGAGTTGAACACCAGTCGGAATGATTCCGTTTCGGTCATAACAGTTCGTCGGAAACTTCATCGTGTCTATCTGTGTATCCCTATTAAAAACCTGCAGAGCATACCACACCGACTGTTTGGTTCCGACTAACAGTTCGTCGGAAAATCCGATAACAGTTTGTCGGAAACTTCATCGTGCTAGTATTTATGGCAGTGCTGCAATCCACACACCTCTGATTACCAACATTAATGCAACGAAACGTATAAGGTGGTGCACAGCACATATAATCAGGGATGCCAAAGACTGTCAACGTGTCATCTGGTCTGAAGAATAGTGCTACACATTGTTTCCCACCACTGGTAGAGTGTATGTCAGGCAAAAACCTGTAGAGTATACCACACCGACTGTTTGGTTCCGACTGTGAAGCATGGAGGCAGATACCTGATGCAGTGGGATGCCATATCATGGCATTCCTTAGGGCCACTGGTTATCCTGCAGGGTCGTGTCAGATCCGCAACGTACGAATCCATTCTCGGGGACCACCTGCATCCAATGTTGGGATCATCATCATTGTTCCCTAATGAGTGTCCCTGGTTTCAAGCGGATAATGTACTCAAGCATTGTGCGAAACGTGTCGAGTTGTGGTTTACAGAGTGTGAGGATAGGGTACAGCAACTATCCTGGCCACCTTAGTTTCCAGACCTCAATATTATTGAACATCTGTGGGAATATCTGGAGTGCAAGACCGTATGTGCATTACCATATGTGCTTGACTTGTATAAGTCTATTCCACATCGAATTGCGTCTATTCTGAATGCTCGAGGGGGCCTACAGCTTATTAATGAAATGTTCTCCACACACAGTACGTGTTTCCATTATTTTTGTAAACCCTTGTATCTCCTAACAGCTGTCCAGTGAGTAACAACTGTCATATGAGCCTTCAGGGTCCTTGTATCCTGGTTATTTAGCCCATTGTGCGCAAAATTGTACATTTCAGAGGTAAAACAACCTGACCCCATTAGATTCAACCATGTCAAATGTTATTAGGCTCAAATGTGCGGGAGAGTCATACCCTGTGCACGTTAAAGAATACGCTGGATAGCTTTGACGGGAGGCACCATCTGTCTCCCAACAGCTGTTCCAGTGGGTCCCCTTCCCCAACCTTCTCTGAGCCTTCGGGGTCCATGTGACCTGGCCATTTAGCCCATGGTGTGCGAAAAAGTTTTGTCATTGTTGTTTGCTTGCCATGGTGTGCAAAGCCCACCCAACTTCCCATTAGATTAAAATTGGACATCTCAAGCCCCCCATTAGATTTTATTTAGATTGGAACATGTCAAGTCCCATTAGGCTCAAATGTATCGACATCCTTTTTAAACTCAAGTGTCAACCTCCTATTACGCTCAAACGTGTTAACTCATCATTATACTCCGTTCCACTTGAGGAAACAAACCGTGCGACATAAGCAAGCCTTTCCTAGTATCAATGTACACAAAATTAACTGCTATTGGTTACAATTTTGGACCGCATTTTTAAGCACATGTCAAACTTGTGGATAAAAACATACAATGCCAGAAGTGTATTTTGCTAGATATTTAGCGCAACGTTATATACAGGGTGAATCTGAAAAAGTGGGCAAAACTTTACGGGGTGGTAGAACGCAGCTATACGAGCAATATTCGTCATAGAATGTATGGTCAGAACGCAAGCGGTGAGAAGTTAAAAGGTAGTTTTCCACTGTCACATTTAAAGAATGAACACAAGAAGGAGAGGAAATACTTCAGAAAACATTTTATTAACAGGAATGTAATCGAGGTACATGCTCAAAGAAATTGCTCAAAAGAGCTGCCGCCAGCTGTAATGCAGGCTTCACACCTGCGGGATAGGGACCGACGCACATTTGCGAAGACACCAGGCATTTCCCGAATATCGCCGGCAACAACAACGATCCTGGCGACTAGATCCATATCGGTTTCAATGGGGCACTCGTAGATTAGGCTTTTCATATGGCCCCACAGGAAAAAGTCCAAACACGAGAGATCCGGCGATCTTGGTGGCCAAGCTATGGGACCACTTCGACCAATCCATCGCCCTGGGAACGTTGCATGTAAAGTGTTCCGCACATCTAAGCTGAAGTGTGCAGGCTCACCGTCGTGCTGGAACCACATTCTCGACCTGCTGGGGTTGGAATTGGACACATCAGCTCCTGCAACACCTCTCGTAGGAATGTGTTATACGATTTGCCGTCCAGACGGTGTGGCAGGAGGTATGGGCCAACCAAATGGTCATGGAGGATCCCTGCCCAAACATTTACGGAGAACTGCTGCTGGAACGAATGAGGACGTGTGGCATGCGGGTTCGTAGATGCCCACGTGTGTGAATTGTGGGTATTCAAAACGCCCTCACGGGTGAAAGTGCACTCGTCCGTAAACAGAACACGTGCACCAAAATCCGGCTGCGCTGCATTCTGCTAAAGGTACCAACGTGCGAAATCGACACGTGGCTGATAGTCCGCCGGTGACAACGCTTGTACCTTCTGCGTACGATAGGGGTGCATTCCTTCCTCCTGTAGCACACGGCAAACCGACATTTGGGACGCGTGTACTGCACTGGAAACCGCTCGCGTGCTACATCCCGGTTGCTCTTCCACCCTACTTCTAATGTCCTCTGCAAGTTGCGGCGTCCTGACACTCCTTTCACGCCCTGCATCTTGCTTGGCCGTGGCGAAGGATCCCGTTTCACACAGCCGCCGATGCAAACGCTCGAAGGTTTTCCGATCATCGGAAACTGGTCGCGGTAACGTCTCTGTGCCTCACTTGCATTCCCGTCCGCCGCACCATACACAAAGTGCATATCCACCATTTCGTGGTTAGTATAACCAGCCATCTTCTCAGCAATCCACGGTAGAAATGCCGTTGGGTGCGAGGACCGACACTTTTATACCATTTCCAACGCCACCTAGCGGCTCGCCCTTTGCGTTCCGCCCATACTTTCTATGAAGAATATTGCTCGTATAGCTGCGTGAAAGTAACCCCGTAAAGTTTTGCCCCCTTTTTCAGATTCACCCTGTATATATATCTCCTATTGTTAATTTTTTTCCCCTTTCGAAGCAAGATTACATCCCCAGAAGCACCGACAATGACTTGTGAAATTAATATTATTTTTACTTTATGCAAATATTTATGATATAATACAAGGAATAAAAAACATTTCAACGAATTTCTCTTTAAAATTAAATGTTTCTTTCAGTTGTCAAGTGGCTAGAAATTGCTCTCCTCTGATACATTGCACACAATATCATCACTACTATGATTAATAATTGTTTATATATTTGGTATGTAAACAAATATTTTCTGGACAACGTGTTCACTGATTACATCAAATTTCCATAAATCCTCTTCTTCAGCTGCCACATGTCTAATATAATTTTCCAATTTCCTGTTGAAACAAGTTTCATTGCTTCTTCAAATAATAACCGCGCTTATCCTAGTTTAGCCCATTATGCGCAAAAATGTGCATTTCAGAGGAATATTGTTCTTGTTCTACAGATGTATGTCAAGAATGTTTTGAACGCTTCTCGTAGAATACGAAATGTCTGTTAATCGTTTGGGGCCACTAGTTTCAAACATTGCTAGCATTTCCTCGCATGAGTCGACTCTAGCCCTTTTTTGCTGTTGTGTCAGTTTGTGGGGTACCAATTGGGCACAGATCTTTCGGAACTTTAAATGTTGATGAATAATTGCTTCCACACTGCCAATCAATACATTGACATCTAAACTTATTACCTGAACGGTGAGGTGTTGGTTTTCCTTAAGGAATTCAAGAATAGAAGCGATGGTTCTCTCGTTCACGGCCTCCTTCTGCCTTCCTGCACGAAGGAGGTCTTCGAAGCTCTGCCATCCCTTTATAGATTTACGCATCCATCCCATAACACTGATCCCCATATATACGATAAATCGGCATGATTTTTTTTTTGCATCGTCCCCAAGCTGCATTCTTGTGAAAATGTAAAATATTTCCTCGTGTTAAGTAGGCTCCATAGCAACAACGCTCAGATTTCGCAGACCGAACTTTAGACGCCGCCAGCGAAATGAGAAAGGATGATAAAGCCTTTGTTTTTAACATGTAATGACCAATTTAGACAAGCTTTCAAACAAGTCGTAGCTCGTTAACTTCGAAGGAACGAGTGCAAATCTACAGACACCTGACAAGAATTTTTTTGAATGCCCACCCTAAATATGGAACTTTTAGAGACTTCCAGATATAAAATATTGTCTTCCATACGTGACTCCTAGAGGATATAAAATATTGTCTTCCATACGTGACTCCTAGAGGCCAGATGCAAGAATCCGGAGATGTCCACAACGAGGTCTGACCAAATGCTCTGTGGGAGAGTTGCTTACAGAGAAGAGAAGATGCTTTAAAGGGAGTTTGTCACTGGGAGAAGGGTCTAATCCATTCTTAATCAGATCTTGCGTAAGATGTTACAAAACATTTCAGTTAAATTCTCTCAACAGAAAATAAATTCTGATTGACGTTGTAATGGAAGTTTTGCGATGTCTTGAGCCCTCTTTTTCCTTCCACACTAGCTGCCTATGTGTGGAGGGGTTTTCTCCAGGTTAGAGCAAAACACTCTGACATGGATGGTGCCTTGACGTGACGTCAGAGCTTTTCACCAAACCATCTGGCAGACATCTTTCCAATCATAAAAAAGCTCTACTATGAGTCGGGGATAGGCGAAGGGGGAGCAGGAACCTGCAACCCTTCCCAAAATTATGGTATGGAGAAAAAGATATTAGAAATGTTTGAAGAATTGTATTGTAAAACCTGACAGCTTTCTTGGAGGTCCTTGATGCAGGCTTTCCCAATCAGCATTTGAAACATCATTAAAAGTTGACGTTTGTTCTTCTTTCCTTTTTTAATTCACAATTTAAAAGAAAAGGAGAAACAGGGAATAAAGACAAAGAAGTTTAAAAAAATCAATATTTAAGTTGAAATTCAAATTGATGAAAAATTAATTTTTTTAAATTTAAAAGTAGAAATTTAAATATGAACTCGAAAATTGAATTTCATTTTTTAAATTTTTATTTAAATGAAGAATTGTTGAATTGATTATTTGAAGATTTTTCTTTAGCAGTTATTAGTCCTTCAAATGAAGGAGAAAAAAGATTTTTAAGGTTTAAAATTTAAAATTTTCATGAAAAGGGTAATAAATCAGACTGAAGTTAGAAGAATTATTAAATTGATAATTAAAATATATTTTTTCAATTCTCTTCCAGAGGCTTGATTAAATGAAGAATATTTTTTCTTTTATTCAATTTATGAGGATTTAGAAGAATGGATGTGGTGAGTTCATTAATATTGATTTTTTTTTCCAAAGCAGATATAAGTTTTTTTTTTCTTTCAGTGTTTTTTTTTACGACATTTACATAAATCGAATTCTTTTTGCTTCTCTTATTAGCATTCTAAAAGAGACTTGATTACTCTTTGATCTTCATCATCTTCATCCTTTCGTATCTTGGGACATCCTTTTACTCTTTGATCTTCATCATCTTCATCCTCTCGTATCTTGGGAAGCTTCTGTCAATTCTACACGTCCACATGTTTAAAGTTGGTACCACACACAGAGAGAAATGGCATAAGGTAGAGTCTGTAGAAATTCGGGAATAAAGTTATAATTTTTGTAGTTGTATGCGTTGTGATAGAGACAAAAGAAAAAACCGTCTGGGTATCTTCTCTTCCCTGGATGAGGTGATAGGTTTTATATTATTAATATATTTATATTATTATTATATTATATTTATATTCTATCAAAGTTCAGGGGAAAGTTCTATTCTAGTTGATCATCCAGGTATGGTTGTTGTGTCATAGCTTCCTTTCTTGAGTTTGTTGGCGGTTGCAGGTGGGCAATTCCATGGGGGTTCTGCAATCAGAGTTAGTGGATTCGTGAGCCTTTGAAAGGTGCCATGGGGGTTCTGCAATCAGAGTTAGTGGATTCATGAGCCTTTGAAAGATGCCATGGGGGTTCTGCAATCAGAGTTAGTGGATTCATGAGCCTTTGAAAGGTGCCATGGGGGTTCTGCAATCAGAGTTAGTGGATTCATGAGCCTTTGAAAGGTGCCATGGGAGTTCTGCAATCAGAGTTAGTGGATTTATGAGCCTTTGAAAGGTGCCATGGGGGTTCTGCAATCAGAGTTAGTGGATTCATGAGCCTTTGAAAGGTGCCATGGGGGTTCTGCAATCAGAGTTAGTGGATTCATGAGCCTTTGAAAGGTGCCATGGGGGTTCTGCAATCAGAGTTAGTGGATTTATAAGCCTTTGAAAGGTGCCATGGGGGTTCTGCAATCAGAGTTAGTGGATTCATGAGCCTTTGAAAGATGCCATGGGGGTTCTGCAATCAGAGTTAGTGGATTCATGAGCCTTTGAAAGGTGCCATGGGGGTTCTGCAATCAGAGTTAGTGGATTCATGAGCCTTTGAAAGGTGCCATGGGGGTTCTGCAATCAGAGTTAGTGGATTTATGAGCCTTTGAAAGATGCCATGGGGGTTCTGCAATCAGAGTTAGTGGATTCATGAGCCTTTGAAAGGTGCCATGGGGGTTCTGCAATCAGAGTTAGTGGATTCGTGAGCCTTTGAAAGGTGCCATGGGGGTTCTGCAATCAGAGTTAGTGGATTCATGAGCCTTTGAAAGGTGCCATGGGGGTTCTGCAATCAGAGTTAGTGGATTTATGAGCCTTTGAAAGATGCCATGGGGGTTCTGCAATCAGAGTTAGTGGATTCATGAGCCTTTGAAAGGTGCCATGGGGGTTCTGCAATCAGAGTTAGTGTATTCATGAGCCTTTGAAAGGTGCCATGGGGGTTCTGCAATCAGAGTTAGTGGATTTATGAGCCTTTGAAAGGTGCCATGGGGGTTCTGCAATCAGAGTTAGTGGATTCGTGAGCCTTTGAAAGGTGCCATGGGGGTTCTGCAATCAGAGTTAGTGGATTCATGAGCCTTTGAAAGATGCCATGGGGGTTCTGCAATCAGAGTTAGTGGATTCATGAGCCTTTGAAAGGTGCCATGGGGGTTCTGCAATCAGAGTTAGTGGATTCATGAGCCTTTGAAAGGTGCCATGGGGGTTCTGCAATCAGAGTTAGTGGATTTATGAGCCTTTGAAAGGTGCCATGGGGGTTCTGCAATCAGAGTTAGTGGATTCATGAGCCTTTGAAAGGTGCCATGGGGGTTCTGCAATCAGAGTTAGTGGATTCATGAGCCTTTGAAAGGTGCCATGGGGGTTCTGCAATAAGAGTTAGTGGATTCGTGAGCCTTTGAAAGGTGCCATGGGGGTTCTGCAATCAGAGTTAGTGGATTCATGAGCCTTTGAAAGATGCCATGGGGGTTCTGCAATCAGAGTTAGTGGATTCATGAGCCTTTGAAAGGTGCCATGGGGGTTCTGCAATCAGAGTTAGTGGATTCATGAGCCTTTGAAAGGTGCCATGGGGGTTCTGCAATAAGAGTTAGTGGATTCGTGAGCCTTTGAAAGGTGCCATGGGGGTTCTGCAATCAGAGTTAGTGGATTCATGAGCCTTTGAAAGGTGCCATGGGAGTTCTGCAATCAGAGTTAGTGGATTCATGAGCCTTTGAAAGGTGCCATGGGAGTTCTGCAATCAGAGTTAGTGGATTCATGAGCCTTTGAAAGGTGCCATGGGAGTTCTGCAATCAGAGTTAGTGGATTCATGAGCCTTTGAAAGGTGCCATGGGGGTTCTGCAATCAGAGTTAGTGGATTCATGAGCCTTTGAAAGGTGCCATGAGAGTTCTGCAATCAGAGTTAGTGGATTCATGAGCCTTTGAAAGGTGCCATGGGAGTTCTGCAATCAGAGTTAGTGGATTCATGAGCCTTTGAAAGGTGCCATGGGGGTTCTGCAATCAGAGTTAGTGGATTCATGAGCCTTTGAAAGATGCCATGGGGGTTCTGCAATCAGAGTTAGTGGATTCATGAGCCTTTGAAAGGTGCCATGGGAGTTCTGCAATCAGAGTTAGTGGATTCATGAGCCTTTGAAAGGTGCCATGGGAGTTCTGCAATCAGAGTTAGTGGATTCATGAGCCTTTGAAAGGTGCCATGGGGGTTCTGCAATCAGAGTTAGTGGATTCATGAGCCTTTGAAAGGTGCCATGGGGGTTCTGCAATCAGAGTTAGTGGATTCATGAGCCTTTGAAAGATGCCATGGGGGTTCTGCAATCAGAGTTAGTGGATTCATGAGCCTTTGAAAGGTGCCATGGGGGTTCTGCAATCAGAGTTAGTGTATTCATGAGCCTTTGAAAGGTGCCATGGGGGTTCTGCAATCAGAGTTAGTGGATTCATGAGCCTTTGAAAGGTGCCATGGGGGTTCTGCAATCAGAGTTAGTGGATTTATGAGCCTTTGAAAGGTGCCATGGGGGTTCTGCAATCAGAGTTAGTGGATTCATGAGCCTTTGAAAGGTGCCATGGGGGTTCTGCAATCAGAGTTAGTGGATTCATGAGCCTTTGAAAGGTGCCATGGGGGTTCTGCAATAAGAGTTAGTGGATTCGTGAGCCTTTGAAAGGTGCCATGGGGGTTCTGCAATCAGAGTTAGTGGATTCATGAGCCTTTGAAAGATGCCATGGGGGTTCTGCAATCAGAGTTAGTGGATTCATGAGCCTTTGAAAGGTGCCATGGGGGTTCTGCAATCAGAGTTAGTGGATTCATGAGCCTTTGAAAGGTGCCATGGGGGTTCTGCAATAAGAGTTAGTGGATTCGTGAGCCTTTGAAAGGTGCCATGGGGGTTCTGCAATCAGAGTTAGTGGATTCATGAGCCTTTGAAAGGTGCCATGGGAGTTCTGCAATCAGAGTTAGTGGATTCATGAGCCTTTGAAAGGTGCCATGGGAGTTCTGCAATCAGAGTTAGTGGATTCATGAGCCTTTGAAAGGTGCCATGGGAGTTCTGCAATCAGAGTTAGTGGATTCATGAGCCTTTGAAAGGTGCCATGGGGGTTCTGCAATCAGAGTTAGTGGATTCATGAGCCTTTGAAAGGTGCCATGAGAGTTCTGCAATCAGAGTTAGTGGATTCATGAGCCTTTGAAAGGTGCCATGGGAGTTCTGCAATCAGAGTTAGTGGATTCATGAGCCTTTGAAAGGTGCCATGGGGGTTCTGCAATCAGAGTTAGTGGATTCATGAGCCTTTGAAAGATGCCATGGGGGTTCTGCAATCAGAGTTAGTGGATTCATGAGCCTTTGAAAGGTGCCATGGGAGTTCTGCAATCAGAGTTAGTGGATTCATGAGCCTTTGAAAGGTGCCATGGGAGTTCTGCAATCAGAGTTAGTGGATTCATGAGCCTTTGAAAGGTGCCATGGGGGTTCTGCAATCAGAGTTAGTGGATTCATGAGCCTTTGAAAGGTGCTAGTACTTGCAAGAAACCTGCTGTTTTCTTTCCTTCTATATTATGTTGTATAACGCGGTGCCTTTTAGAAACTTGATGATTAGAAGGTATATTTTATTTTTGTGGCTCTTAGGGGAAAGATTACTTTCAAGTGAGAATTCATGCCCTCCCAATTTTCTCATTTCATCAAAGAGAATATTTCTATGTAGAGAGTAGGCCGTACAGTTCAGGATAACATGTGGCACGGTTTCATTTACATCACAGTTTTGGCCTTTGCTGGTCTCCGATTTTTTCATTATATGCATTTTATCATTTAAACGTGTATGGCCTGTTCTTAACCGAGTGATTTTGACTTGGTCTTTTATGTTTTTGAGGCAAGAGCATGTTTCCCAGATATTTTTGGACACTAGTCTTCTGTGATTGGGCGCCAATGAAGTTTGTTCTGAGAAAATGTTTTGAAGACTTTCCAATGGTTGTGAATTGATGATTGCTTTGAGTTTGTTGATATTGTGGGAGTTTTGGATCAGGGAGTAGTGCTATTGATTTCTTTAGTTAATATTAGTGTCAATATACCAGTTGAGTCTAGATTTCATCAACTTTTCGAATGTTTTCAGAAGTCATGAATGGGCCTATATGCTTCTAGACTGGTGGGGATTTTATTTGGCTTTCTAATGAGTATAGTTTGTGCCAGGTTCCAATCCTTGGCAATCTCATTTCCAGTGAGTCCTATACGGTTAGGCACCCACTGGAAAAATGTTTCATTATTATTATTATTGACATTTGTAGAGTTGTAGGATTCTTGTACTGTATTCTGGTGGCAGCATTTGTAAGGTTCTTTTTTTTATGGAAAGAAGTGCTACTTTACTGTCTGTGATAAACATAATTTTTTTCTCTCCTTTTCTCTCCATTTTAAGGCTTCTTTAAGTGCCACGATATCTGTCTGTTGGGCTGGTACATGTTGTCAGACTGAAACTAAATCTAGAGTTGTTTTCTTTGTCGTAGAATGCCCCTAATGCAAAGTTAGTTTCTTTGTTTGAAACTCCATCTGTAAATTTTTTTTTTATGTGAGAAGTAAAGTCCAGGTGTCTTTCCGTTTTCTCTAGGATATCTTCTTGAATGTAATAGTGTTTGCAGTTTGTGATTCCTGGAATATCTGTTATTACTTCTGGAATGTCGAGGATCCAGGGTGGAAAATCTGAGAGCCATTTGAATTTTTCTTTCATCTATTTTATATCTTCATAGATGGGATCTTGTTTTTAATATTATAAGATTTTTCTTGTAGGTATAATGTTTGTAATTTAAATAAACAGATGATGGTTTTGATGCCTGGTGCCACTCTTACGAATTTTTTTTCAACTGTTCCTATAATCTGATTTTAATGGGAGGCATGGGAGTCTCTGCCAGAATAGAAATATTGGGACATGATGTAAGTTGTCTTGTGCAAAATTTTAGGATTTTATGTTGAGATATCTCAATTTTTGGTTTTAGTGTTTCCGTTGCATTGACTGTTAGGTAGAGACCATATTCAATTTTGGACCTGGCTTGCTGAATAAAGATTTATTAGGCATTTTGGTTTGCATCCCCGGGTTGTACTTGCCATGCATCTGAAAAGTTGTAGGTGCTTTTTAATGGCCAAATGGAGGCTATCATAATGCTCATTCCAGGACATTTTGTTATTGAAAGTAAAGCCTAAAAATTTGTGTGATACCACCTGTTTGATATTTTCTTCCTCAATTTTAATATTAATTGCTGGTGTGGCTCTTCTTTTTCTACTGATGGATAGCATTACTCTTTCATCTTTCGAAATTTGAATGTGTCATTTTTTGAAGTATACTTGAAGCAAGTGTACAGAGAGTTGCATATTTTCTTCCAGCTTGTGGGAAGAGGTGTTGCTACTCTATATGGCAATGTCATCCGCTTAAACTGTAATTTTGGTGTGTGTGACTGTAAAAATTTGGCAGGTCATACAGAAAAATCTGAATAATAGAGGCGAAATTATGCTTCCCTGGATGAAGCCTGTCTTGATATGTTTTTCTAGAGAGAGCTGTGTCTAATTTTATTTCTATAATTTTATTTTTAATAATTTGTTGAATGGCTTGAAACATATTGCCATGGATACTATTTGTTGTATTTTGAAAAGAAGGCCATCTTGCCAGACTGCATTAAATGCCCCCTTTATATCCAAAAAGATGACCGCAGTAGGCCTGTTAGAGTGTAGTGTTTGTTCAAGATCTAGGATAAGATATCTGAGGTTATCTTGTGTACATCTAGCTTGTCTGAATCCTGTTGAGATGTTGTTTGTGTCAATATACCAGTTGAGTCTAGATTTCATCAACTTTTCGAATGTTTTCAGAAGTCATGAATGGGCCTATGTGCTTTTAGATTGGTGGGGATTTTATTTGACTTTCTAATGAGTATAGTTTGTGCCAGGTTCCAATCCTTGGGAAATAGTTTATCCTCCCAAAATTGGTTGAATAGGTTTAGAAGCTTTTTTGGACGATGCTTGGTAGGTTTTTAATCCCACTCCTCCCCTTGATCCGTTTCTGTACAGGATGACCACAAAATTAAACAGTAATAACTACTGAAACAATGAACTTTTTTATGCTAATGCTATTGAAAAGTTGCAAAAAGGGGAAAATATTTTATGCAACAACTTCACGAACACCATTCGTTGCACGAGCAAGTCTATAATCAATATGCTCGTTGATTATAGAAGATTATTATAAAAAATTATCTCTAATTCAACATGCTCGTTAAAGCAGTGATAGTGGAAGTGTTGTTGGGGAATCAGAAAACGTGGGATTTGTTTCAACAAGATAGATTGGATCACCATCAGATGGGTTTGTCTTATGAGGAACATTTGCAATAGAGAATTTCTTGGGAGTTGGATTTTTCTAAATGGACCAATCGTTGGGCCTATGTGGCTTCCAAATTCACCCATCTTGACTCTTTGATGCTATGTGAAGATATCGTGCAAACCAATCCTGTTGCTGATCTTCCGAACCCGAGCAACAGGATCTCAAACGTCATATCCATGATCATGCTTCAACGCGGAGATGGGTCTAGAAAATGTCTTTTTTTTTTTTTGGGGGGGGGGGGCGATATACGAGGCAGGGTTCCTTCTCGTGATAAGAGATCCACTGATGAGAAAATGGACTTCGCAACTTTAATACTTCTTTTGGCATAAAAGCAGCCTATTATTTTTGCTTTGAAGACAAAAGCGATTTAATGACCTAAGATTACACCCAATCCTCGATTTACACGGTAGATAAGTTCTAGGATATCACGGTATAAATCGAGACCAACAGCTTATGGGAAAAATGAGGATTGGTTCCAAAAGAAATCCTTGTTAAGAATGAAACGTGCATCTCTCTCTGATTATAGATTTGACATCTGATTTTGTTATCGAAGAAACTGAGTCATTATATTCAGGAATATAATGCCCCGCTGCTACCACACGTGCAACTTGTGCGACTGCACTGAACGGTATTGTTTTAAGGGCGGCAAATTTGAAAACCAACTAACAATTACAGCTGCAGGAAGATTGACCGGAATAACTATGACGTAGTTTTCAGCAGATAAATTTCGATTGCTTTTAAAAATGACAATTGAGTTAGCTACATTAATCGTTGATATCTAAAATCTGACTTGGAGAAAGGGTCAGCAGAACTGAAGTTCTCTCAGGGCTGCAAAATAGTTAGCCCTTATTGTATTCACATAGTATATCATTCCTGTCAGATATATTATTAAAGATGTAAGAACTAGAAATAGCCATCGTAACCGATGCACCGTCAACTAAAGTCAAACTTTCTTCGTGATCTTCATGTTTAGTTCACTATGATGTTCCGCCGCAGCTGCTACATCATCTACAACTTCGTAAATGCCGTTATTCTATTTTACCTCACACATATAAGGATATATCGTTGGATTCTTCAGTTTCTACAGCTGCGCACACATCAAAAGCTGTGGTAGAAGGGCAATCGCCACTCCCTTACCCAGAGGAAGGATGGTGAAAGCTATGACATTGAAGAGATTTGACTTGACGTCATTAGAAAGCAGAGAAATGCAGTCTGGGAATCTTCTGGGAGCAATTGCTGACCAGTGGAACCTACGATTGCTGTCAGTGCATACGACTCACTTATGTGAGTCGTGCGTACTGACTGACAGCAATAGTATGTTCCCAAGGGAACAACCCTTCCTAAGACGCCGTTATTGGCTCGGGAGGGTTTAGTCATTGTGGGGTGAACAGGTTGTAGAGTTTCATGCTGCCCTGTGGATGGACACTATGGTCGACACATATTGTTGACCACCAGGCTCCACAATATCTATTTGCCACATGGAGCGAACTTCGATATTTGCCTATCCCTTTCTTCAGATCTGCCATTAGCTCAGTCAGATATTATCCCTTTCTTCAGATCTGCCATTAGCTCGGTCAACTTTACATCAGCTGAGGTTAGCTTATTAGCAAATTGGCAGCACGGTGCGCCTTCGGGTTCCGATTAGTAACTTCCTCTGGTATGACTCAGACGATTGCGCTAAACGAAAAGGAACAGGTCAACCCAGACCTACGACAAGAACAGAGCAGATGCCTTTATTTTTTAGAGTATTTCGGGGATTGAAACTTTTCATTTGTTAAAACTCCCCAATGTAATTTTGCAGTTGAATAAAATTTTTGCATTTGTTATAGTTTATTTTGTTGTTTGAGATGGCTTTCCGTAATTAAGGCTCAATTCTTATATTCGACCTAATGCACATCACGTGATCGACATTACTCTCGGTCAGACCGATTCAGCCTTATTCGGGAATAACACCTTTTCGTTCGCAGTTTGTAGGTGACGCGGAAAAATATCGATAATACAAGATGGTTGGTAACCCTTGGTGTACTCAAGTGTGTGTGTTTGGAGGGGGAAAGGTCTGAGTTCTACCCCCACTCCCGCCACTTGAGATTTTGAGTAACATATTTTTGCTAGGGATACATCTAAAAATTCGAGCATCGAGCTTGCCATTTTTAGGAAATGATATTAAAATATGTCAACTTCCATAATTCGTAACTGCTAATTATTGAACCTCATGCTGTGTTTATAACGTTATTTTGAAATGTCAACTTCCATTTCAAAGTTTCTGAGTATGCCATTGGCAACGCTGTGATGAACGTAGGTGTGACTTTCACTCTTGCCATTCGTAACAAACCAAGTTGCAGACGTTTGTTGTGCGAAACAGAAACATTCGTTACGAAACAATGAAAAAATTATTTCTCAGTTTCAACGTCGAGAAGTGGTTCTTTTCTGTGGACTTTCGTCAGTTGTTTCTTCTCGTTTGTGCGTGGAGAGTTTGCTGTGTCAGCCTACGCCAGCCAGTATCTAAAGTATCAACGTGGGACGCAAGTGTGCTCAGTTGAGTGTTTTCCCTGAGCACTAGGACGAATAAACGAGTTCCTTGCGCTGTTTGTGGTGATCTTGACATCTTCCTCTGTGAAGGTAAGCCTAACTCTCAATGCCCCATTTATCTAGTCATGGAGTTAACGTGTTTATGCAGTAGTGAATATAAACAGTTCACAGTTGTTTTATTTCTTTAGCCAATATCGTTGTTGTTTGTCGGGGGTTGGACGCCCAGAAGATTGGTTGCACCGCATTAAGTGCGGACTTCTATAATATCGCGCTGTTAAGAAATGGTAATATATTGGGGGAATATTTAATGTATTGGGATTTGAATGGGGAATAAGCAATCGTTCTCTTGTTACTTGACTATACTTTAGCTCAGGAGTTATTTATTTCTCGTGTGTTTTATTACTATAATATCTATGTGTTAACTCAGTGACGGAGACGTGCAAGGTTTTGAACCTTGAAGTTCTCAGTTTACTCGGTGTTACGATACCAGAGTTGGGTTGGGTTGTTTTTACCTCTGAGCTGCATATAATGGGGTACAGTCGCTCAAAAATATATCCGAATACTATGGTTGATTACAGAATTCAGAAAAAATATCTGGCTGCGTTTTTTTAGAAATTAGTGAAGATCTCTTTGGAGAACCTTAATTGTTCGTTGGGTGTCTCTTCTGCATTCACTTTGTTCATATCTTGTATAAATTAAAAATAATAAATAATATTTAACCAGCTGTATCTATTACTTAAATGGTTTTATTATTCTTATTAATAAGAACTTTTCATTTTATTAATATTTGAACCGTAAAATCAATTATTTTAAGTAGGTTTATATTTTAATGCTTTTATTTTTTGTAAAAGACGTGGACAACCTATTTTTTTTATTGAAGTTCTGAGAAATGTCGATTAAATCTACTACTCCTTTAATGTTTTGTGCTTCTTCCTTTGGTTCAGATGACAAGGTGCCCAGAAGTTCCAGGAAAACGTCATCAGGACAAGAAGTTCCCCATGTGGGGAAGAGCGCGAATTGGACGACAATGAAGGTACGTCTTGAAATATTTGTCCATTCAGTCGCATGTACGGATTTTCTTTTGTGAACCTAGTTTCGAAATATGATGATCAGCTTGAAAATTATATGTAGGTTTTATATGCATTTTGTGAATTGTTTTCCATTATGAACTTTTCTTTGCCAGATATAACATTGTCACCCATTCGTGCCTCCAAGAGACAGCGATTCCGGACACATCCACAGCGAGGATCTCATCGACGGATTTGATTGCAGAATGTGACAAGGCATAATCTCTGGGGTTGCTTAGAGAGAAGGGAAGTTCCTTTTAAGGGGGCTTCTTCCAATGGGAACGGGTGGGAGCAAGGTCTAATCTTTTTTAAATAGATCTTGCGCAAGATGCTACAAAATATTTCCATTAAATTCGCTCAACAGAAAATAAATTCCGATTGACGCTTTAATGGAAGTTTTGTGGTGTTTTGAGCCCTTTTTTCCTTCCACAGTAGCTGCCTATGTGTGGAGGGGTTTTCTCCTGGTCAGAGCAAAACACTCTGACATGGATGGTGCCTTGACGTGGCGTCAGAGCTTTTCACTAAACCATCCGGCAGACGTCGTTCTAATCATAAAAAAAAGATGTACTATGAGTCAGCGTATAGGCGAAGGGGGAGCTGGAACCCGCAATCCTTCCCGAAATTCTAGTATGGCGGAAAAGGAAATTAGAAGTATTCCCAAAATTTGAAATGCAAAGGTGAATAGAATTAATTTAACCTTCTGATCTACATTATAATGCGAACAAACCGTTTAACTGATGCAGGAGATCTGAATTAAAATACGAACGTTCGTATTATAATTCAGAACTTCTGCCATCGAAATTTAATGATGCAGAGGATCTACATTTTGATACGAACAAAGTGTTTAACTAATGGCAGCAGAAGATCTACATTTTGATAAGAACAAATCGATTAGTAGAAAGTTAAACGGTTCTCCTAAAACTTTCATCTATGTAGTTTTTGGAAACTGCAGAGATGTAGTTCTGTCATTGGATTGTAGCAGTGACAAGGAGATAAACGGTTCTCCTAAAACTGTCATCTATGCAGTTCTATGAAACTGCCTTATCACCTTCTGCATTAGTTAAGCGATTTCTTCGTATTATAATGTAGATCTTCTGCCATCATTAAATTTCGTATTATAATGCAGTTTTAGGTAAAACTACATTATAATACGAACTTTGTCTAGAATACACAGTCTGAACTGCTGTATACTCTTCCTTCTAACATCATACTTGAAATCAGTATGCTATATGTTTTCAATCAACTGTACAGAGTTCTGGTAGAGACAAATCACTGTGTCGAGAATCTTCTGTCTTCAGTGATAACAAGATTATATCTAAACCAGGCACTCATTTAGAGAAAAAGAAAGGGGACTCAGCTTTTATGAAACAATTCTTACTTTCATTGGATTGGTGATAAAAATTTCTTGATTTAAACATGCTTTAACCTGCTTGTGATTATACATGCTTGTGATAATACGTTTTATGATTTAAACCTGCTTGTGATCAACGACAAATTATATCGATCAGCAAAGTCAAAAGTCATATTGAAACTTGTGGTTGATTGTGAGTTAGGCTGGGTTTGTTTTATTCTGCACATAATAGATTAAATAACCGTGTCACAAAGAACCTCAAGGGTTGAATGGAAGATAAGAGGACACACTGGACAGCTTTTAGGAAACAGATGAAAGACTTCGGTCAAAGCCATACAGCGTGATTTTTAACGTGCACAGGGTATGGCTCTCCCGCACACTGCACCACCGCTTTACGCTCCATTCGACGGAGAGCGACCTTTCCAAACCCATCGGTGTGCCCTTTCCTACCAATGGCAGAACGGAGATAACAAACATGTTATATATCATGAATTGTAGTAGTTTCGAACTTTTTTTAGCCTTTTGCAAAATTTTGTTTGCTAACCAGGATTGCTTTTACCAATGGTTATTTTCCAATGTCCCCTTGATTGAGAGCAAAATAATTTTTTCGGTATAAAACAAGCTTAAAAGTAGATGGGAGTAGCTTCCCGTTAGCTACTTGACAAAACAAATGCTCCCATTTGAGGGTGGGGGTGGCAGTTTGATCTAGTATATCTATAAATATGTGCCATAAAGTGGTAAAACACATTGAAAACTTCATCTTAACTTAAGTTACGGCCCCCAACCAAACGACATCGGTTTTCAATAATTTTTTTTGTTCGTATCACCCGAGTAAACTGACAAATTTCTCATTGCGAAAGTAATGAATTAATATATTCAAAATATATATTTTTATGAGAATATAAAACGAAATAACAAAATCAAGGGCAAACTCTTAAGTCGGTGATTTCCTACATCGGTACACGTGGGACTCGAACCTGGGAACTGCAGATTACGAGTCTGGCTCTGCGGACTTACTAACACCCCTTCCCACTCGTGATCTTGCTATTTTGGCTATTGTGTGTACAAAATTGCTCTCAGAGATGAGATCACCAAATTCTTAGTCCAAATATTTTCTGTGAGTAGCTAACAGAGTCAAGTATATTACAATGACAAGGAGTAACATTGTCAAAACATATCCTTTCTTTCTGCACTTTTATCAAGTTGTCTTTCTCATGACTATAAAATAATAGATTTCTACGATTACAATTTTTTTTCATTTATCTTCAGGACACTGGATCCAACTTAGATCTTTTTTGTTGATGGCCGTGGCCGAGTGGTTAGTACGCTCGACTAGTGATCAAAAGGACCTGGGTTCGAGCCCTGGATAAGGCATGGATGTTTGTGTTGTCTTTCTGCTGAGGTCTCGCCATCCTCACAGACCTTCTACTGTGGCGTATTAAACTAACAGGTTCTTGTTAGATCTCTGTGGCAGCAACAGCTTGAGTGGTATTCATTTTTTTTATTTATTTAGTAGGCACGAAATCCATAGCCATTTCCATCTGATTGTTGTATCCCTCTACAGAATGATTCAATTATTGATGCGGTTGATTCTTGTTGATATTTCCTATGTACCGTATTTCTTCGATTCTAAGACGCACTTTTTTTCCCATATAAACGTCTCTAAAAACGGAGTGCGCCTTAGAATCGATAACATCTTAGAATCGCAGTTTTGTTTTTCGAATTTTCTCGCGCTTTGCACACGGCACCACACGTTATGTTTTTACGCGGAATCCCCGCCTCCAAGTTTGACCGTTATCGCATTCTCCAATTCCATTGGAGAATAAAGTGGCGTGGGTATTTTCCCGCTCTTTCCAAATGTGAAGCCACCGTTATTTCATTTTAGTGGAGCTCTGTGAGTGATTTATATAGTGAGCTTGGAACCTGGCTGTTGACTGACAACCTTCCGCTGACACCTTCCGGAAAAATTAAGAAAGCGCCGGCATCAAAATTGGCGGAATGGGTATCAACAGCTTGGAAACTAATCCCAGAAAGAATAGTGCAACACTCAGTTAAAAAATGTTGCATCACCAATGCTGACCGTGGCTCAGAAGACCATATATTATGAGATAATGAAGATAAAGACTGCTCAGAAGAATCAGACTCTGAATGTGAAGTAGACTCCGTTATTGATTCAGATGCAGATATCGACGGCTCAGAAGAATCAGACTCTGATATTGATTCAGAAGGAAGTGATGGATAACATACCTATTGTTAAATAAGTACTATTCTTATTAGTAAATTGAATTCTATTATAATAAAAATATTTGTTAGATATATTTTAGCGTTTTTTTTTCGTAGAATCAAAGTTTTTTTTCTGTTGGTGGTACTGAAATTAAGGTGCGTCTTACAATCGATGGCGTCTTAGAATTGAAGAAATACGGTAATTAGTTTAGTTTTGTTATTAGCAGCCAATTTTGCGTGAAATCTTCCCCATTTCTTAATAAAACGGAGAGTTATTCCGGCTAATGTGTGGCAGAGTTGCGACATCATTTAACCTTTAACATGCCAGGCTTATAAAACAGAATTTACTCTGGTGGCTGGGAAAAATTTTAAATGCTTCCGGCAGAATTAAAGAATAATTTAAAATCTTAACTGAAATAGCTAATAGACAAAAATAGGTATGTCATATACCAAAACAATGATCATTTTATTTTGAATTTCAAGAAAAAAAAAGTTTGAGAAAAATATCATATATATTAATTTTAACAGCACTTTTTGAATGAATATAGAAGAAAAAGGAGTAATTTCATCGGATTTAAACCCCGTTCTGAAATAACTAATGAACAGAATACGGCATGCTATATCTCAAAAGAAGTAGCATTTAATTCTATATAATGACAAATAAACAGATTTATTTGAAACAGAATAATTACATAGTACCGTATTTTTTCTTGTACAGTACTGCCAGAAATTTCTTTCGAGTCGTTATATTATGTACTATCACTCTTATTAACAACATTTAATACTAACACATTACACAGGTTATTTTTGAGAGAATTTACAAAGCTCAAGAAGAAGTTTAATGGCAAGTGTAGGAAGAACACGCTCCATGAAAGTTTAGTTTAGGAACATTAAAATAAGGAAGAAAACAACCAATGCTTCCGTGTCATAAAAAGCCCCAGTAATGGCTGCTACAGCAGTGTAATAGCTTCCTTTTCATTTTTTAGCTTTATTGAATATATAAATCATCATGTTTTTATATTCTTTCATAAAACTTTTGTTCATAAACTTTCAGGATTGATTAAAAAGCATTTGAAATGGCCAATTTCTATGGGAAATAAAATAAACTCTTGGAGCATAATATTCTGAGAACTATAATTCCCAATGGATTGAAAAATAAAAATATGCAGATTAAAAATGAAACGCGTGAAGTGCAGGATGCCGCTAACTTAGAAATAAATTAGGAATATGATAATCTATGAAAATTTTAATTTAGTCTTTCGTATCAATCATTATAAGTTGAGTTCAGTTGTTTTACCTCTGACGGGCACTTTTTTTTCTCACAATGGGTTAAATGTACAGGTCACAAGGACCCCAAAAGC
Organism: Ryuthela nishihirai; assembly: GCA_038380435.1. NCBI lineage: Eukaryota > Metazoa > Arthropoda > Arachnida > Araneae > Heptathelidae > Ryuthela > Ryuthela nishihirai. The sequence continues at coordinate 12,861,624 of JAWZYU010000001.1, read as the reverse complement.
TCAGAGATGGTTGAGAGGAGGAGACTCATTGGACAGCTGTTGGTAGACATATAATAGCCCTCCGTGAAGGTCATCCAGAATATTCTTTAATGTGAAAAGGACAAGTGATCAAAAATTGAATGTGTGTACGCAAGGTACGTACATATATATTGCAGATTATCAGTACATAGTCGCATATTTCATCAGTACATAGTCGCAGATTTAATCAGTGTATAGTGACCCACCTCTGCCGGTTATACAAGCCTGTAGACCTCTTGGTATTCCATCAGTCAGATGGTTATCGGCATCCTAAAGTATGGCGTTCCAAACTGCACCCAGTTGGGCACGTAACTGTACCAGGTTCGCCGCCAGAGAGATCTAGCGACCCATAAGGCCGCACACATGCTCAATGAGTGACTAGTCTGGGGAGTATGGTGACCATGGGTGGAACTCCACACCTATGAGACTGTCCATTATTGCAAGTGCAGTGTGTGGGGTGGAATTGTCCTATTGCAGAATCAGTCCAGGAATTGTAGTAAGGGTCTTGATACAGGATTAAAGATAGCAATGTAACGTCTCGCCTTTAGTGCACCAGAAACATGGAGCAGAGGTGACTGGCCATGCATCATGTATTGTATACCTCTCTTAAATTTCGGGGTGGGGGGCGGGTCCCGAAGGACCCCCATGGGGTAAGCACGTATTCCGTCTCACGACACTACACGTGTTTGCAAGAGAAGTTGGAAGTAGAAAATGAAGTTTGTCTCAGAGGAGACCAGTAGGGACTTGGAGTATGGGTGGTGTTAAAGGAGGAGCAGAGTGTAGCCAGGTTGAAAATGGAAAATAAGGAAGAGAGCGAAAGCAGCTCCGGTCTCGAAAAAGAGAGTACCGGAGCTGGCTGACAAGCCATCCCATCCCTCAGATGTGCCCTGACTGGGGCACTCTCGATGGACACCGTGACCGCCTCGCCTGCTACCTCATTGACCGCCTGGGAGCTCCTGAGTTCGTTAGCGAACCCTTCCGTAATCGGGTACCTGAGGATATAGTGCCCGACAACTGCATCTAGAGCCCCACAGCCGAGTAACTGTGGGTAGCGATCTTAAAGCACTACAGATATTTTGGGAAACTCCCGTGTTCCGTCAGGACCTGCGTCAAATAGTGGTCAGAGGACATCAGGGATAGACTGACCCTTTTCAAGAATGTCTTTGTTTGAAGTCCATTCTCAGTCGTATCCCAGAGCCGCTGCCACACCTCAATTTCTTTTCGGCATGGGATAGACTTCAGGGTAGTTTTTTGAAGTCTTGACCGTTATCACAGGTTGAGTATTATTACCTGCTGAGTGAGCCAGTTGGTCTGCCCGCTCATTCCCCTCATGACCTATGTGTGCCTTGATCCAGGAGAAGGAAACTCTGGGCATGTTCTTATTACCTAAAATGCGCTTGATCTCGTTAACAGTTTGATGCCTGTTGTTTGAATCTTCAAGCGCTTGCAGAGCTGCCTGGCTGTCCATATACAACCGGATGTCGCTATTGTGACCGCCGTCATGGAGGGCCCACTTAAGGGCCTCTCTGATAGCGAGCAGCTCTGCTTGGAAGACTGAGCCATTATTTGAAACCTTCCTATTATAATCATACACTTTGGCTCCTTGATTGTAGACAGTGTAGGCTAAGCCCACACTATCCTCGCTCTTGGAACCATCGGTGTATATCTCAATTCCTAATCCTGATGGTATCTCCTTGGACCATGACACACTCAGTCTTTTGGTGGGATGGATATCCCACTTAGCGGTATTTGTCTCATAATCCTGTGGTCATACTGGACTCCAAGGAATGTTGCTTTCTCCTTAGCTTGCAGGACTCTGAAAATGGTCGCTTCTTTACCGACCGTCAAAAATAGCAGAGGGATCCCTGCTAACACCAGGAGGGTATCCGTAGATGTGGTGCTATAGGCCCTGGTGATTCGCAGTAAAACAGGTCGTTGGGCTGCAATCAGCTTTCTACACATGATGGAGTGGTCCGTCGGGCGCCACCAGGTGCCCGCTCCATAAGTTAAGATCCGCTCCGTGCCCCTGAGATAAATTTCTTTGAGGACTTCACCTCTGAGTCCCCATGAGACGTGAGCCATTCGCCATAGTTTGCACATAACATTTGTGCATTTAAGTTTGAGGTCCTGCAAGTGTGGGATCCAGCTCATCCTTTCATCCAGAGTGATCCCCAAGTACTTAATAGTCGTCATATGGCGGATATTATTGCCATGTAATTTAAAAATCAGGTACCTCTTTTTGAGGACACCCTCTTTGGCCATAGTCATGGATGTTGTCTTTGCAAAGCTGAACCCAAGTTTGTTGTGCAGACTCCATCCCTCAAGTATTAACAATGCTGCATTGCCGGCTATCTCCAGTCTAGCTCTGGAGGATGCCGATATAACAAGCAGCATGTCATCAGCATAAGCCTGGAGCCAGACACCTTCAGGTAGGGTCAACTCCAGGGCAGTATCGGCGACCAAGTTCCAGAGGAATGGTCCACTGCACGAACCCTGTGGGCAGCCTCTCTCCAAGTTTCTTGAGGCTGTCTCGCTAGGTCCTTGTTAGAATTGGTGTGTAGTGGCCGGATGCAGCAGATGTAGCTCAGGACAGATATGCTTGGAGAATTAACTGCATTGTCTGGTTGGACCTCCATAGCCCATGGCTGCTTGAGGATGATGATGATGTTTCACCAAAGGAAGAGGTCTTGGACCCATCTTCTTTGTGAACATATTCAATTTCGAGGGGTTTTATGTTTTTCTCTGTAGCCAGCTTGTACTGTGGAGTAAATTGTTCTGTGCAGAGACATCACTACAAAACTGCTGCCAAGAGGCCAACTGTGCTTGGCGTATAGCGAGCTTATACTCCGCCTGTTCCTTCCTGTACATTTCTTCTCTGAAACCTCTGTCCCCATTGCGGCACCTTTGATACCGTTTCCTAAGAGCTCTGACCCTTTTTCTCTTAATACTGAGCTCAGGTGTCCACCAGGGCACCGACCAACAGCCTGTGCTGGGTTGCCTCTTGAACCCAAAGGTTGTCTCACAGCCTGTGCTGGGTTGCCTCTTGAACCCAAAGGTTGTCTCACATCCAGAACTTAAACACTCCTTCAGATCTTTGAGGATTTATTCAGAGTTAGACAATCACCAAAACTAGAGACGTGCTGGGATCTTCGCCAGATCCAGCGCAACACAACGCGCGAGTTTATACCAGTCAGGTGTCCTGCCCACCGCAAAACTGATGTGGGGGAGGTGTTGTTCCACCCACAAGGAACACAATATAGTTGTGGTCGCTGTTAGTGACCTTGTCGCTAACGCACCAATTCTGGATCTGAGGAAACATCCGAGGCGTTGTCAAGGTCAGGTCGATCCAGCTCTGACCTCGAGGGCCATGAAAAGTTGCTGGTGTATCCAAATCATTTAATAAAATAAGATCAGCAGAGTTGATAAAATCCAGAGTCATTTCTCCTCTGATGTCTTGTCTATTTGATCCCCACAAGGGGTGGTTCGCATTGAAGTCACCACCTATCACTAAGTTCTTAGAATTCACACGAGCCAGGACGTTTTGCAACTCAGTCAGTGAGTCCTCGATGTTATGACTCTGAGGACAATAGATAGAGATGGCATGTAATATTAGTCTCCCATAGCCAATCTCCGCTACCACCATAGTGTCAGAGTGATATGCCAGGATGGCATTCACTTTGGAGTTCGAAACGACAACTCCAGCTTTCGGCTTAGCTCCTTTAATGCAAAATAGCCTGCTGGTCAGAGGGAGCCCCCTAATGAAGTTCTCTGTGCAATAAGGTTCTTGCACTAGAGCAACATCGACTCCTTCTTCTTTTATCTCCTGGCTGAATTGGACCATTGTGGACCTTGCCCTGTTCAAATTTATCTGGAGAAATTTCAGACTCGCCCTACGACCACCTGGAAGCCTACTGCCCATAGTCGGTGCGCTTCTGTAACAACTTCAACTCTCTACAATACGACGGACAACTACTGTCCATCTCACTGTGGCCAATGTCATACTTGGCTCCGTGATCCTTATTGGCATACTTGCATACCATGCACCTAGGCTTGGGCTTCTCGCACTCCCTGTACGAGTACTTGCCCACGCATACATTTATCTTACCTACCTCAATTACCTTTCTGTGGGAGGCGCTGTTGGTTTCCTTAACCCAGTGGACGGTATTGTCACCTCGTCCTTTTAAAGAGAACAGCGGGGTTAAATCCGCGTGTTTTTCAGTTAGCCCATTCTGGGTTTGGATGACTCTCTGAAGGTCATCTTGGCGGATGTCCTTGTCAACTCCGTAGACTATGAACTTTGGCCTTAGCCTCTTGGCTGACTTGGCCTCTAGTACATCCTTCAGCACGTGATGGCTGTCTACTGCCTTTTTTAGGCAGTCCATGTCACCCTGCGTGCTACATTCGACGATGACGCCGTTCTTTCTCAAAATGTGCGAAAATGAAAACATTTTACAGAAAATTGCTTCATGTGAAAAATGCGCACAATAACACTGATTTTTTCAATTAATCTACGTTTTTCAAGTTTTATTTTTGTGCTAACTTACTAGATATTAAGATATTATTATGTGCAATTATGGATAAAATGTGCTCTAAATGAAAATGGTTGTGTTATGTTTTAACATATAATCTCATCAAAAGTTAAATCTTCAGATTGAATGTTTATATGTCCCCGGACCATTTTAAATCTTAATAAAAAGTCAATACTTTAGACAATTTTTAGAAGTCGGCGAATCATATTCTGTAAATCTGGTCACCCTGGTTAATTAAGGATGCATAGCGATCTCAATCTGAGACCTTAGACCATCACAGTCAAACCGAAATTTATAGCATGAATATATATTTTGCAATAGTCGTTTAAATTTTGCAGTATTCCACATTTAGCAAATTCCCTGGAATTGGAAATTGAAAGAATGATGCAATCATTGGGGCAGGGTTATTAAATTCTCAGAGGATGGAAAGCTCACATGCAATAACAGGATACCAGACATATTTATTTTGGCTGTTAGATATATAAGAGAAATTTTTCAGTGGGGGCGAGCCTCTCAGTCCCCCCTTCCATTCTGGGCGCAGTGGATGCAATTGTTGGAATTGTTAAAAAAATGCAGATCTTAATATTTTATTACATATCACTCCGGTAGGCCAAAGCGCGGAAGAATTTTCTCATTCCACCTTTGGTATTCCTGTGTGGCACTCTCCAACAGACAGACCAGGGAGGCAAGCCTCCTAGGTCTGTTGTTTTGCAGTGTCCATTTCTACATACTGGACTCGAGACGGTATACTGGCGTCTTAGGTTACTGAAATTGAGCAGCATATCTAATAGGTTTGGTGGCAATGATGTAGTGAATGTGATGTAGTGAAAGTGTAACACCCGTCACTGTAGGGACGTCTCCTATATACTGTCTGATGTCCACTGTTAAGTTACACGCGCGAATTTTGTATACGCCGTCTAAGGCTTTTGACTCCCCACACTGAATATTTTTACTAGGAGCTACAAGTTCTAATACAAGCACTGCTATCGTTAACACTGTCACGATTACACTACCCACACTAGCTAACACCTTCTTTCTCCTATCCATACCAGGACTAAAATGACACAGGATGAAAAGACAGACACATTATATAAGGTTACAATTATTTATTTAACTTATACATTTCATTTTTTGCCTTGTCGACAATAGCGTTATATTTTAGAGTGCAAACAAAACCAGAATCTACAAAATTCAACAGACCTCGTTTCCAGGCCGTATCCACAAATACCTGTGCTAGAGCGTTAATGTCCAGGTCACCAGACCACCCTACGATAGTCGGTGTTTTTTCTTCGGGTTGTAGTCCATCTAATGGTATCACACGCAAAAGTTCTTGCTGAAAAATATTCACCAACAGTGGGTAAACACAATCGGGGGCGTCGAAAACAGGCCCCAGCAGGAAAGTGCGAACGGATTCTGAATGTTCCATAATAGCTGTACGGAGTTGGTGATCTTTGGGGGTCCCGCACACGCTATGCACAATGCGCATCATTTCGTCTACATGGATAGTCAGCGTGAACCACTGCGAAGCATTCAGTGTTATACAACGTCTCACAACACAGAACTGTAGAGTTCTTTGGGCGGCGGATTCTTTGATGAAGTCGACATAGCATTCACCATCCACAGTTCGATACATGTAGGCACGTAAACCATGCGTCACATACCATGTCTGTTGATCGGGGCGGATTTTCACTTGATCCTCTATGTGGGGGACCGTGGCACACAAAGCATCCCATTCAGGTATGGAGAGGCTAACCCCCGCAGGTGTAGGGTAGATGAGTTCGCCATTTTCATATTTCTTGTAGCGGCGTACGTGCACAGAAAACTTATTTTTGAACAGTGTAGGTACAACGTAAACATCTTCACCGAGACACCACGCATCTGGAATGCTAGGCTGCATCGTGAACAATGTGGCACACAGCACTCGCTCCCTATTTAACTAGAGAACCGCGCCACCTGGGACGACCAATCAGGAACGATCTGATAAGCGAGTGTTTGTTGGGACATGTTCTCAACGACGATCGATCCATCTGAAGAAAGCAACTGTTTCGGCTAAAGAGCAGTGGACGTCCTCTCCGGTGTGATATCCGCACTCGAACTCGGAAACTTTTGGGAGATCACAATATTTGGGACAGCCGTAAAGTTCGAGATTAACACTGGGCAGATTTAATTGTTCCAAGAGATTTCTTTCCACAGTACCTCCTTTGTAACCCACCACAGTAGCTTCTTCAGTACGTGCAAGTTTGTAAGCATATTTCACGATGTTAGGAACGTGATCTAACGACCACACCTTTTCACGAGGCAGAGGACAAAGGGTAGGCCTAGCACATGTTTAGATACGTAGTTCGCTGTCCTTCTGTCTTTTACCGACAAAGGCTGGTGATGCCGAAGATTGAAATGGTAGACACCACATTTCCCATTCAGAGTTGCATATCCGAGTTCGCGCACTAGGAAACGACCATTTACGCGGAAACCGTCGAGATCTAGAACCATACAGATATTTTGCATGGTTGCACTAGTTCGAGTATCTAGAGACAAAAACACTTGACGTCTTCACACAGGCTACAGACGTCTCTGTCGTTTACGCCTCAGAGCCTGAATGACGTTCTGTGGTAGTCCCGGGGGCCAGGTTTCGGGCGGCTTCATCACCAGAGGTCCACGTAGTCTTGTAAGTGGTGTCGGCGTAGTGTCCTCCACGACAACAGCCTGTAGCACAGGACCACCAAGCCCAGGTCGCGGCAGCATCTTAATAGTGACGGCCGGAGGTGGTGGTGGAGGAGGCGGCACAATCACAAGTCGACATAGCAATTGACGAATGCACGTTCGAAAGTGTTGTGGATCGCTCTCGTAGCCGGAGTCTACATCACTCGTCCAATTATGCCCAAAATCCAAGTTGTCGTCGTCGTCCATAACGTATGGCTCAGAATAAATGTCAAATCTTTTTCAGCGGTTATATACATCCAGAACCGTGACCTTGGGGTTTTTCAAGCTTGTTGGAAAATTACGAGTCAATTTCCGGTCGATTGTGACATAGGGGTCAATTTCCGGTCGATTGCGACATAGAGGTCAAAGTTCAGAAGGCAACATGGACCAACACGGGCCAATTTCCGGTCGATTGCGACATAGGGGGGAAAGCACTGTGCAAAGGGGGTCCTCCGGTTGTGAATAAACTACTAAGGGGGCTTTTAATGAAGGGGAGGGGTTTTTAATAAAGGGGTGATTTAATGAGGGAAGCTTTTGATAAGGGTTTTTTTCAATGAGGAGGGTATCTGGGAAAAATTACGACTAAAATAGAGGGTTTTTCTAAAAATAGTACTCAGCCTATACACCAGATGGCGCCAGGGAGTTAAAAGGGAGGGAACTTTTGATACGGGGGGTTTTTAATGAGGGGGAGTCAAAAATTGGAAAATTATAGCTAAAATAGGGTTTTTTAATAAAAATAGTACTCAACCTATGCACTAGATGGAGCCAGGGGATAAAAGGGGAGGAATTTTTAATAAAAGGGGGGTTTTTAACAAGGGGGAGTAATTAATTTGTAATTAATTATTAAATATGAATTATTAATTATGAATATTAATAAGGGGCGTGATCAGTGATGTCATAGGGGGAAAGCACAGTGCGTGGGGGGTCCCATAGCGGCTAAACAATACTGATGTCTCCATCTTGTATCCACATCATTATTTTATTAGTCAAACCACCTAATATCCAAACTGATACATCATCATCTAGAATAGTAGTTAACAGGAGATATTTTCTCGTTGTCGCATTACAGCGCGACATCAAATGAGCTGTAGCAGCATTAAGAGTAAAACAAATAAAATTGTAAGGTAAACTCAAATGGGAAAAGAAATTGAAAAAATAAAAGCTTACATTTTTTTTTTCTTTTAATCCATAATTCAATCCCCTCATCAAATAGTTATGTACTGTGTAGGCCAATACACTTAATAATACGGCTTTGGTTGAAGTAAGTATTTTCATAATAAAATAACAAATGCTATAAATTTGATTCTGAAAACACCGGTTCTCATCCGATCACCGAAGTTAAGCAGCTTTGGGCGCGTTCGGTACCTGGGAGGGTGACCACTTGGGAACACCGCGTGCTGTTGGCAAAAAATCTGTTGAGGGTCCGCCATCCTCACAGATCCCTCTATTATGGTGTATTAAACTAACAGGCTCCTGTCTGACCTCTGTGACAAGCAGCTGCTTGAGGAGGTATTTATTTTTATTTTATTAATGCGCTTATTTTAATTTGTTCTTTTGATGGCGAACTTGTATCATAAATAAAAAGTATCATTAATTTCTTTGGTTATTTCAATTATTAGTAGCCTCACTTCAGAACCTTTGATCTAGAATAAAAGACGTTAAGTTTCTTACTATCTTGTCACAAAAAATTATTTTTCATTTAATAATTTGTTTATAGCAGAGCTCCAAACATGCCAGTCGTGCAGTATAGGAACTAACTACCCCAACTTTGCTGTTAGGAAAATAAGACCCCCTCTCCCCCCACCCGAAATTTTACGATGATTATATAATAATATCAGATAAAGATTGAATTTATAAAAGTTAACTGTTCTGTGTATTAATTTGCTTTAAAACCATTTATTATTATATTACGTGAAATTATATGTTTTATCGGAATTAAAATTAAGCATCTATATCTATATTTTTTCAGTTCCACCACTTTTTAAAAGTTTTGCAAACCATTTTTCCGGTAAATACTTCCTGGCTATATGCTAGAGATATGCTATGAATTCTTTTGTAAAAATTAAATATTCCCTCAAACAGTTGCTTGACACAGAATCCTGTCAGTGTATAAAGCCATAGTAGAAGGGTCTGTAAGGATAGCGGGACCTCAGCAGAAAAACAACATAAACATCCGTAACTCACACGGGACTCGAACCCAGATCCTTTTGATCAGTAGACAAGGGCGCAATTAATTTCTAATTGTATGTCTTAAAATATCAAAAATTGGAACCAAATAACTAGCACTTTGTTATTTAAAATAAATCATTATCTTTTCCGCGGTCCCTGGTCATAGGTTGGGACAAGTTGACCTAGCTACTACCTTACGCATGGGCTGTCCCCTTACCCGTTTCTTCTCTGTTTCTTTCCTGTAAATGGTCTTTATCAGAATTCATGGCCCTTGGCACTCCCTCATTTCTATACCTTATCCTAAATCCCCATCCATCGAAAAAATTCATTAGTACTCGTTGCTTCGGTTCTGGCCGATTTAGTATATTATATATAATTCACAAAGTATTTATCATCCAAGTTAATCTTTACAGTCTAAGTAAATATGAAACATTGTCATTCTGCACATTGTCATTCAGGATCCTTTCAGGTCTTTAAATATTTTTGTATCCAAACACTGTACAAGATTTAAAGTTATGAGGAAACAGAATTGAAACAGGGCTTTCATCCTGGAATGGCAGAGAGTCTAGCTTGTTTGATCACTGGTCTTGGGTTCTCTGTACACATAGTGTATGAGTTTTTAGGTTTAACCCGATTTCACCCGGTTTTCATCCCCCCTTCCCATCCCGTAAAAACAGATAAAAATCTCAGGTTAAACGCAACAAATAAAATGATGCGCAGTTCATAATAATATATTGTTGCTTTTTTCATATAAAAAACAAAAGATTCACTTAGTATACTGATTTGTTTGAATTTTCTATTTGTAAAATTGTTATGAGAACAAACTTAGTCAAAGAGGTTCTGTTTTCTAAATGGATCGGTGCAATTAATAGAAACCTTCTTACATCTGTTACGGACTTCTGGAGAAAGGCGATCTGATCTAGACTAATTTAGTAAATCTGTACATAATAAAAATGCATGTGATTGATTATATGCAACTATTCAGATAATTCATCGACGTGGACGATGACTTGATTATTTCAGTATTTTCAGCTATTTTTTTTATCTTCCACCAAAAACTATGATTTGAATATTCTTAAATTTCGGATTGATATCCTCAAGTAAGCAAGGTGGCATTAGCACTGCATACTTTGCAACAGATGTGATGTAGAGCGATCGTTTAGCTAACCAAAAAATCTGTCACCGCCTGCCGGAAATAATTTTGCCAAAGAACTCGTCTGTTTTATCTCTGAGCGGCACTTTTTTTGCACACAGCAGGCTAAATGACGTGGTAACAAGTACCCCTAGGGCTCAAGAAGGTCGGGGAAGGGGACACATTGGACAGAGGAGACAGATGGTAGCATCCCGTCAAGGCCATCCAGTGTTCTTAAACGAGCACAGGATATTACTCTCCCGCACACGGGCCACGGCTTAACGTCCCATCCGATGAATGGATGCCTTTCCAGGCCATCGGTGTCCCTTACTGATAGTGAGTGGGCTGTGTGGGAAAGTTTTTGCGAAGATAAATCTTAAAGTTGGTTCAGCTGGGGCTCGAACCTGGGAACTGAAGATTACGAGCCTGGCGGCTATCGACTAAGCCACCGTCGCCCCTCTCGCCGAAGAAACAATCGATATGCACAAGTTATCGTATGTCAATAATAAAATTATTACCTAATGTCCGAATATTTCAATTATTTTTATTTCAACACAAATTGAAAAAAGAAAAGATTTTCCCGGTAATTATCCCCCTAATGAAGTTATTTTTAACCTAAAAAAGTCGTACCCTATGTATAGATGTGTCTTTCTGCTGCGGTCTCGCCTTCCTCACAAACTTTCTCTATAGCGTATTATACTGACAGCTTCCTGTCAGACTTCTCTGAGAAGGAGATGTTTGGAGATAATTTATTTTTATTTTCATTTCATTCCATAAACTGATTATTTTCCTAGGAAATCGAATTCAGTTTGGAGAAATGAAACAAATTTTTGCTCTTAGTGAAAAATTTTAGAGTCGAAAAGCCATTTTACTAAACTGAATCTTATCTCTAGAAACTACCCTTCAGATTGTCAACCAGTTGATGAGAATGTGACCTTCAGCTCCGAGAAACAATGGAGGTGCGACTTTGGTTGGCACTGCGCATGGACCGAATATCTGTGTTTTGCAGTGGTCAGCAGCATGCATATTACCATTCTCTGTAACCCACCCTAACCTGCAGGGTACTGCAGCAGTAAGCGGGGAGAGCCATACCTCTAGGGCATGCAATAAAACAGAACAAAAGGCTTAACTTCCATGTTTACTTTCCTTCGACAGCCAACGCTGCAAACTAAGCAAGCCGAAAAGAGACAAAAAAATAAACAAATAAAATGAAATCAAACGGCTTTCAAAAATATATTTGCTAAGCAGAAAACAGTACGTAAAATTTAAAGCAATATCAGAACTATGAACTTTATTTTGAGTTTTTGGAAGAAACAATATCTAGTGAACTTTTATTTCGTCAAGAGTGAATTATGCTTTAAATAATTCCGTGATCAAACGGAAAAGTCAGCAATGAAACTATGAAGTGTTATCAATAGGTGTCGGCAGAGGGAGCTGGAAGGGAGGAGAGGGCAATTACCTCTCTTCTGGTAAACTTGATCGAAAAATAAATTAATGATTAATATCACAAATGTGCTAAACAGTAATATTATTTTCTTACAAAATGTAGTATTGAATTTTCCCTTTACGTTTCCTTTGTTTTCGGAAGCATATCATTTATATTTATTAATATAAGAAAGCATTTTTACATATATTTTTAAAAAATAAGTATCCCATTTTTTGCGTTCTATTTTCGGACATCCTCATTTGCTCACGTTAACATGCATGATTACTGTTTCCGCAACTGCTCTGATTAAGGAAAGACTTGAGTGAAATATTTATATTTTGAAGAATCGATTTGCTTTCCCATTCTCCGAAAAAAAAAACAAGTTTTACTCCACTCTGAAAAAATTCCCCCCCCATAAAAAATTACAAAGGAGCCATGCAAAAAAAAAAACTGTTGCTGAAAAAAGCTTTAAAGATTAATATGATTAGATTCGAAAAATGAGATTTAATAAGCAGTTTCTAATTCTTATATTTTTCTATTATCAGTAATTAACATTGGGTAGAGGAGTCGAACTCTGGTGGAGGAGGGAGATTTAAATCAAAATAAACAAATATTTTATCTGCATTGAATTCAATCTTCCATCTCCGCCAAAAATAAACTATGCTGCCTTCAGCAAGAATATTTCCGAACTACCTGCGAGATCAAAATATATAAAAATAAATTAATATTCCTGTCAGGCTAGAGGCCTTTTTAGATATTTTTTTTGTTCAGGCTTTGTATAATTATTTTGGATTTCACCAACAAGGCATATGCTACGTGGGAGGCCCTCTGTCCCGGCATCTGGAAAGTTAATTGAAGTAGCAGTGCCCCGAGGGGACGGAGGTCACCCAACTGCTAGCGGACTTCCCAGATGGTCAGGCGGAGAGAGAAAGGAAGAAAGGGTTTGGCAACAGCGAGGGAGAGCCAGTCGAATTTTGAAAGCGTGCAGACATAAAATTGAAAAGCTGGTGAGTGCCGACTGCTATTAGCGGTACGTAGGCTCTCGGGAAAACAGCTGAACGGGGATAGTAAGCTGGTTTTGTAATTCATAGTAAATGAGTGACGAGTGTGTTTTTCCTCATCAGTCAATGTAGTTTATATCAATAAAGGATAGTTATTGTTTTACCAAGGACTAAGTTGAGCCAATTTATTGGGAAGGAGCCTCAGTATCGAGTCCCTTCAATTGTGATAAATCTTTGATTTTTGATCTGAAAAACTCTTTCACCCGTCGCGTATTGCGATCGAACCGAGGGGACATTCCTAAGTGGTCCCAATAGACAAACAAACGAAGAAGCAACATCATAATTCCCCTCAAGCAGCTGCTTGCCACAGAGGTCTGACAGAAACCGGCCAGTTTTTACGCCATAGTAGAAGGTCTGTGAAGAGGTCGAGACCTCAGCAGGGAAACAACACAAACATACCTAGGGGCTCGAACCCAGGTCACTTTGATAAGTAGCTAAGAAATATATTAATAAATTGCATGCTGAAATGTGATGCTGAAAAATGGTTCAGGAACTCATCAGTTGGTGGGTAGCTTCACAACTTCAGTATGTTTTTACCAGCAGCCTAAGGTAAATGAAGATCAGTAATACATTTATTGTTTTTGCGAAGAATGTTTCGTGCTATAGGCTTCGGAAGTTAAGCGGAATGACGCTAGTCTTAGGAATTGATGCCTTTGGACATAAATCATGAACACTTGACTATTTACAACACAATTACATTCCTTGAAATATTCCCTATCACTTGTGATAAATACGCTATTCACACGAAAAAAAAATCGGACCAGTTTTAGAGGCAAATATTTAAAAAAATAATTAAAAAAATACGAATAAGTCATTTGATTCCAATTTTACAAAAAGAGGCAATATGTACGAAAGTTTTGTAGCGAAATAAATAAAAAAAAAAGATAATCCTGGTTTCTTAGGCAAAAACGTTAAGAAAGTTCACAGTGGTATAGCTACAAAACTATTTAGAATTTGGTGGTGTATTACAGAATGGGTTACAGGTATTATAAAGAAAATGTAGTTTTGAACCTAGTTATAAAAGGAAAAGTAGCTCCACTTTGTGATCTGTCTGCCTGTGTGTGAATATTTTTTCCGTATTTCGAAATATTATTAAAAATTCTTTTTGATTAGATAATTATTGATGAAATATTGCAATCGCACTTTCTCAGAATACTTCAATAGCGCCCTATAATGGTGGAAAAAGTGTGAAAATGCCACAATATTTAACAAACATTGCCAACGATATCTTTATGATAGAAATTTGAAATTTGGATGATAGATTATGGTGGTTACATAGTTTACATTGGCAGCAATGATTGGCTTCGTGCTTCCAAAATATAGCTGGGAAAATGCAATTTTTTGTTTAATGAGAAACTCCATTTGTGTGGTAAAGGTACTAATAAAATATTAATACCTGCATTTTTCCAATCATCCATTACATCAAATTTCTAATATGAGAGGAATGTAAAGATCGAAAATAAGAACTTCATTCTTTTTGAAAACGAGTATCCCTTTTTCACCAGAGGCGATATGTATTCTTCTAGTTGTTAAATGTGTTCCACTTCCTACTCTCGTACGTTATATGGGAAAATTACGAAAATTATCGATCTAATTTTTTATTATCAGAATGTCGAATTTTTTTTTTTTTCTTCTTATTTGGGAAGGGGGGGGGGCAATGTTGCCTCTCTATAAATTTTACTAGCAATCAGCTAAGCTATTAAGTTGAAATTTATATCGAAGTATATTTTGAGCTGGCTAATGAATGTCCTTCTATGCTCTATGGCAAACTTACTGGAAGCTGTGCGAAGGGGGGGAGGGGGGGGGGCTATTTCTAGAGTGTCAAGTATGACATGCTACGTTGGTAGTGAATTTATAATTTCCTGTCTTAAATTTCAAGACACATTTCTCATTAATTATGAGTGTATTCCTTCAAAACATTAAAGAGTGCGATGCTCATTGTAAAAACTGGAGTAACGTGGAAATTAGTGCATAAAGGTAGCAGGGTGACTGTTTGGCTCACTTCGTAGTGTTGGAAGCCTCTGCTCAATAGTTTCCAGGTTCGAGTCCCAAATATCAGCGTTGAGATTTATTTCCATTAAATCCAAAGCCTTCATTTGGTGAGAAAGCAGAACCGATTTTGGCTTGGAACGATGCCTTCCTACGGTTGCGACGTAACGCCGTGGTTCGTGGGAGGTAAATCACACTCTGTGCACGTTTATTGATGGCCTTGAGGGGAGCTTTCCATCTGTCTCTTAACAACTGCCCAAAGAGTTTGCTTTATCCTACCCATGTATGAGCCTTTGAGGTCCTTATTACTTGGCATTTAGCTAATAGTGTGCACAAGAGTGCGACTGAGCGGTAAATAACTCAACTAAAGGTATATGCTGTAGAGTGATTTTATAAAATGGATTTTAAAATAACACTTCTGCTAAGATTTTCAACAAATTTTGCTATTTTTTCGAACCGTAATCCCAAACTACTGTATGGAACTTATATACTCCTCCCCCACGAAAAACCATCATATTCAATGGAAAAAATCCAAAGTTTTAATTTTATTGTTTGTTTTTTTCTTTGTAAGTACTAATAAAATATTATTATTTAAATTTTCCAAATCGTCTGTTAGTTCGAATTATCACTATTAAAGAGTACAAAATTTGGAAAATGATAAATTTCGTTTTCTTTGGAAAGGAACATCCTACATTCTCCGGAGGCGATATATGTTCTTCCAGTGTTTTGACAGAAATTATTCTTGCCGAAAAGGGCAAGGTATGGTTTTCCTCATCTTGAAAGCGATCTTTCAAAAAGCATTATTCCAAAGTATGTGTAGGGTACATGAAAATCGATATGGTCCCTTTCAGTCCTCCCAGAACTACCAGAGCCGTAACAACGGTAAGGCAAGTAAAGCACTAGTCTAGGGCACACAAGATGAGGGGCGCATAAAAAAACAATATGAGGAGCTGCATAAAATTATAAGATGAGGAGGCTCAGAAAAAGGCTGCTATGAAACTATATAGGGGTGCAATTTCTATTTTTGCCTCTGGCACAAATATAGCTAGTTACGGCTCTGCTTCGCGCCCTCACAGTATGGGGTGTCTGTGGTGGAGGGGACAGGTTTACCCATTTGACAGAGCTCCAGACTCAAAATTTTATTTTTCCAATTTCTACTCCCCAATGCGATTGCATTCAGATTTTCCTCCGTTAACCTCAGCGAGAAGGGGATCACCATTGGGCTTCTGAAGATTGCCGTCCGTCAGATGGGACATTAACCTGTGGGTAAAAATGCCATACCCTATGTAAGTAAAAGAATGCACTGAATTTTCCTAATAGCGGTCTCCTAATAGCTGCCCAATATAGCTGCCCCTATATAGTTTCATAGCAGTCTTTTTCTGAGCCTCCTCATCTTGTATTTTTCTGCGGCCCCTCATATTGTTTTTTTATGCGGCCCCTCATATTGTTTTTTTATGCGCCCCTCATCTTGTGCGCCCGAGGCTAGTGCTTTACTTGCCTCACCGTTGTTACGGCCCTGGTAGTTCTGGGGAGGACTGAAAGGGACCATATCAATTTTCATGTACCCTACACATACTTTGGAATAATACTTTTTGAAAGATCGCTTCCAAGATCAGAAAAACCATACCATACCTGTTGTGTGCAAAAGTGTGCAGCTTAGAGATTAAACCTAAGTCTTAACCACCCTCCAGTGCTGAGTAAAATAACTTTGTCTCTTTACTATTTACTTGGTTCATAATCAGAGGTACACGAATCTGGTACCATTCTTCCACATGAGTGTTTTCGACGTACTGCCGCCACATTGTCCCGAGTGGGACCCAGAACTGTTAAGAACTGGTTGTCTCTCGAGCAAGTAGATCGTTTATTTCATGGACACTTTCCTAATGGGAAATTCTGCATCACGCATAAAGTCTCCTTTATTGAAAAGGGACGCGCCAGGGGGCGCTTGTTTAAAAATTGTCCCAAAAGTGGGAATAGTTGTGTGTGTAAAATGTCTGAAAGTAATTTTGTTAATAAATGTTGTATTTTATTGTTAACTGCAAGATTAGCTCGGTTGTCATTTTGCTAAATGTCTGTTCATTGGAATATTGGGTCTGGGAACTGCCTAGATTTGGCAGCAAGTAAACGAATCACGACCAAAGTGCGTGTGCCGCCCTAAAATACTCAGGGGTGGTCATCACAATACTTCAATATAAAGCCAATATCTTGCCTTCCCCTTTTTTACCTTTTTCGGCTCCGTTGAGTCACTTGCACTCGTCCCCCCCCCATTTTTTCCAATCCTCTTTATATTTTTTCAGATCCCAGCCTGAATGATACTGATATGATATCTCGTGATTTATATGTGTACACTGCAAAATTAAATTAAGAAAACGATAAAACAATGGTGTTTCTATTTCATTAAAAAATATTTTCCTAATTTATTTCCCAAAATATGTTTTTAAGGAGGGGGAAGGGGCTCAAAAAATAAGGATCGCGAGAAAGCCCAGTCAGTCACCTTGCTACGTCACTGTTAGGAACCCTGTCACTGAGTTAGGATACCATTATAACGGAATAATACTATCAAGGAACCATTGCGCGGAATATGCATTAAAAGATTTTAAGTCAGAATGTATCATTTGTTTAGTCAAAAACTTTTTACGGATATTTCTTTCATGGTGTAGTCTTTCGTCTCGAACAGTTGTATTTAATTTTAACAATAAACAACGTAGGTAAAGCAAAATAAAAATAACACGGAATTAAGTAACCTTGCCTCCAATTCCTTTACACTGCCAAGCATTGTTTTAGTTGTGACTGAGGCAGTGGTGAAACAAACTCTCAATTTTGATGAGCATAGTCAGTATGCTTTGTATACACTTGAAAGTATGCTTTATATATTTTGAACAGTATATAGTTAATGATAGGGCATGTCCTTGTACGGAAAGTCCTGGAAAATCTAGGAGTAGGATTCTTTGCCCGAAGTGTTGCGAATTATTAGAAAACCAAAAAGCTGGCAATCCAACGAAGCTTTTTGCAAAATTTAATTACCAGAATTAACGTCCAAGAGCAAAAAGAAAGTTCTGTAATACGTTGTTTTTTAATAACGCTCCTGACAGCTATTGCAGACTATTGTTCAAATGGAATTAGCGAAAACTAAAGCAAGAATAGAAATAGTTCGCTTTACCCAATAATGTGAAAAGATGACGCTATGTAGCACACAAAAACTATAATATAGACCAGTGGTTCTCAGCCTTTTATGCTTCACGTACAACCTGGAAATGTCTATGTAACTGGCGTACCCCTTGTATAGATAGATAAAACTATAGTTATAGTATAACAATGGGAATAAAATAAACATATATATCAGTGGTTCTCAACCTTTTATGCTTCACGTACCCCCTGGAAATGTGTATGTAATTGACGTACCCCTTGTATAGATAGATAAAACTATAGTTGTAGTATAACAATGGGAATAACTTAAAACATATATATATAACATATATCTAGCGAATTTTGAGCTCTCACGGCGTACCCCAAAACATTTTACCGCGTACTCCACATTGAGAACCCCTACTTTAAAGTGAACTAGTGGCATCTGTCGGACGCATAGAAAATGTGAAATTCATTTTAATATTTTTATGCAAATTTTGTGGCCTTACTGGTTCACTGACCTCGGTTTTTACGATATGCTGTTAAAAATCGAGTCCAACTCAAACTTAGTGAAGAGCCACTAGGAAAATAAAAAACTATATTCTGAAACAGCCGCAGGAAAAATTCTCTCTCTTAAAACGAAAAAATACAATTCTATTAAGTAATGATTTGGAAGAAAATACTCTATTTTTTAGCAATTATTAAAATATTTTGATTAAGAACCAAAAATATACATTTTTGATGAGTACTATGAACTGATTATTATGCACCTAAAAGTATTTGGTCAAAACATTTTCTAGAAATGGATCAGAATCGTCATTTTTGTTGTTTGTATTATGTGCCTAGGTTTTGTATGGATAATCGAAAAATACGAATCGTAACATTTCATCAATATCTATCCAACTCAAAAAGAATTATCTGTAAAAACAAAAAAGTGAATATCTACACACGACAAAGTGAAAACATTGGTGGCTTTTTTTTTTTAAAATGAACTGAAAATTCTCTCAGCTGTAATGAATTATGTTCCTATTCTTCCGCCAAAATCGTATTCCACTGTTGTCTCTCTTGAGACACTTTAATAAACTAACAATCGTTATGGATCTGGAACAGGAATTCAAAGAATTCTTTGCTCATAAAAATTTATACAAAGCGTGAACAACTCATCCCATTCCGCTTGAGACGTTCTTACGTTCATCACATCAAATCTCTCATTGGTATAGTTGCAATGAAGCTTAGCAGAAACAAGTTCAGGACGGGATCAATTTTACGAGCCCGAGCTCAAAGCTGTTGAATCCGATACTGCCTGGACGAACCATTTCTTCAATTATTGAGCCTGAACCATTTCGTCAAATACTGAGCCCGGAGTCCATTTCGTCAATTATTTGAGCCCGAGACCCATTTGGAGAAAACATTCTCTGACGCATCATAAGACCTATATAGAGAAATGCATGTAGCTAATCATTTATTATATTCTTATCAATTATAATCATTTTATAAAAAAAATTAAAATGTTAATGCTATTCGAATCGAAAAATGGAAATTCTAGTAGAGACTGAAAATTCGTAGGCCTCCTGCTAAATGCAAAGAGCTATTCATTTAAAAACGCTAGAGAATATGTAAAAAAATAATCGAAACCCACATGGTGCTTATTTCAAATTGCTATGTATTTGAAACTTAAATTATTCTGAGCCCAAACCCGCTCGATCTCGAACTCATCTTAGAGAGCCTAAGTTCAATATATATAGAGTTGGGAATCTGAAAAAAAAAATTAATTATATATTTGAGCACTTGAATTTCATTTGCTCATTTATAAAAACAAATTTCACGTAAAAATTTTAAATTCAACAAAGGAAGGGTATTTAGAAAAATGTTGATAATCGGTATTACATTTCTTACGATATTCAAAAGCATTCAGAAATTATTTTGTACAGTTCTTTTCGCATACGTTAGATGTCAAATTTGTGTAAAACCATTTCGAATTAGGTCAAGGCAAAGCAGTAAACATTTCAGCTAGAAACTTCCAATGGGCATTAGGAAAGACTTTCTCAGAGGGGGTAGGAGTGGATCTTTCAAGGGCTGCAAAAGGTTTCCAGGAGGGGGGGGGGGAAATAAAAAAAATCAATGTTTCAAGAGTGAAATATTTAAACCGTTCACTAATGAGCGCAGTTACAAATACAGCAATTATGCCTACATCTTACTCTAACGCAACTACGGATAGCCGAAAACGAAAAAATAGGATCTTCAATGGTTTTACCTCTGAGTTACACTTTTTTGTCCAAAATGGGCTAAATGGCCAGGTCAAAAGAACCCCGAGGGCTCAAAGACAATTGAGGGAAGAGAATTCACTGGACAGATTGCAGCTCCCGTCAAGGCCATCCAGCATGTTTTTAAGGTGCACAGGGTCTCCCAGAGACGGGGCCACGACTTTACGTCCCATACGACGGACAGCGACATTTCCAAGCCCATCGGTGTCCCTTACTGACTGAGAGTTTTGCGGAGATAAATCTCAACGTTGGCCCAGGTGGGACTCGAACCTGGGATTTACAAATTACGAGCCTAGCGCGTTACCGATTGAGCCATATAGGCAGCTAACGTGGGAGGAAAAAAAGGGATAAAGATACTACAAAGTTGCATTAAAGTGTCAATCAGCATTTTCTGTTACATAGAAATATGTCTGCCAGATGGTTTAGTGAAAAGCTCTGACGCCACGTCAAGGCACCATCCATGTCAAAGTGTTTTGCTCTAACCTGGAGACAACCCCTCCACACACAGGCAGTTAGTGTGGAAGGAAAAAGAGGGATCAGGGAAATTTTTCTTCTTCAACACTTAAGGAGAATGCTGATCCAGCTAATTCCCATACCAAGTATCCTTTTCGGATTTTCCTTCAAAGATTTCTTAGAGCAGTGAAAATGTCACTTTACTAGATAATTTATTTTGTACGATCGGGCATCCTTTCTACACAATATGTGGCTCTTAAAAGAGCCTTTTGTTTTGGGTGTGTTGATTTATAGTTTACTTCTTCCCAGTTTTCTTTGGGCCTTCTTCTCATGTAAACTGCGACACAATTCACTTTCTTCATTTTTCTCACCACTGCTTCATTACATTTCCTTTGACACGGTCCCTTTGCTCTCTTCTTCTTCACCACTGCCTCATTTACATTTCCTTTGACACGGTCCCTTTGCTCTCTTCTTGTTTTCTTTAAATTCTTTTCGTATTCTTTATCTTTAATTTCTTTTTGCTTCACACATTTCTTCCCCCCCCCCCCCCCCCACTTTTCACACACCTCACTTTTGGGACTTTCAGCTAACTTTCTTTTGATTTTTTTCTTTTCCCCGAAATTCTTCTTGCTCTCATTACTCACACCATCAGAAACGGAATCTGGCTGCTTATAACCTATTATTACTCTTTTAGGATGCATTTCATCAGGAGGCAGTTCATTCACTTTGCCAATCTTAAAATCTTGCCTTTTATTAGTAGACGTACAGAAGCAACTCATGCAGAATATTCTCCTGAAAAATCGTGCGACGCACTTGCGTAATTGTATCATCCTTCTGCCATCATTAGTTGGTGAAGCTTTATCACATTCTTTCATTTCAACATCTGGATTTTTATTGGACGAAACAGTTTTTGGCTTTTTCGAACCTTCAGCTTTATTAGCATGAGCGCCTCTTCGTATCACACGAAAACAGGAGTCCATCACTTTTGCACCATCACACTCAACATTATTATCTTCATCTTTCAAGAAGAAATCACGAAGCAGCGCTGCTTTCGCCCTTACTCTTTTCTGCGGCTCTTCACAAATAAAGAGATCTAAAAAGGTGATTAGTTGATTAGCAGCTTCAATTTTAATGGGTGAAGCAGGATTAGCCTTTAACAGAAGCGAACGCATGAACCGAGGATATTTCATGCTCGTGAGCATCGGTTTAACGTGATTGTCGAAAGTGGGCCGAGGTACATTAAGTTGAATGCTTTTTGAAAACGCTTGTTTTGTCATTATCTGAAGAATTACGATTCCTGCCACCCAGACCTCAGCATCTATGGCATCAAATGGGCCATGCATTCTAGCAGATACAATTTCCGGTGGTAAATACAGAAAAGGCGCAGCTATCTTGCTAAAGTCTGTTTCTCTTGCTTTATTTAGGAATGAGAAATCAGTTATGACAGCTTTATTCATTTCTCTATTAACGAGTATATTCTCTTCTTTCAAATCATTGTGTGTTAATCCTTGACTATGTAAATAATCCAATCCTTTGAGGAAATCAAAAACAAATCCCTTTTTTCTTGTCATACAATCTGGAGCAGTAAAAAATTCAGGTGCATGTATTAAATTCAAACGATCCGTACCCATTACGGGCATAAAGAATGCTTTCGCTCTTCCAATTAGTGTTATCATTCCATATAAGCACACAATGTTCTCGTGGCATAAATGTGTCCATAACATGACTTCACCATTAGAAGCTTCTGCCACTATCTTAGTTGCTACCTTACAAGCTTTTGCTTTGTCATACAACGCTATGACTTTGCCGTAACCTCCTTCACCAATATCATGAAGGAATTCATATTCATCTTTACGCTTAAGTAAATCTACCGATGCTTCAATAACATGGACCACTACGATACATGTTTATTTTCATTAATTCAACTCATAAGAACTTACCTCTCTTCATAATTCGTAATGCGAATCACACAGTTCTCTTCATACAATGCTAAAACATCAACTCCTTTTTCCCCATTCGCTTTCATTTTTGAGTTGCGATCATTGTTACGTATCGATGCAAACAATTATTTTTTTTCCTTCTGTTAAATCCACTGATTGAGTGACATCATCGGAATTGTGTTGAGTAATTTTTCTTTCAATTAATAATAAAATGGTAGCCAAGGGTAGGTGGTTACAAATTCTGTACTTTTTTCATTCTCAATTTGCTGTATATTATTTTCTAAATAAAATCTCATCTAAAATTTTTTTCTTAATATAAAAATTCACATTTTACGAAATGAATGCATTTCTAATTTCGTTTTTTTTTTTCCATAGCTCATAAATCTCAGAATCGTGTTTGGATCAATTTGTTCGTTAAAAGACATGTTGTCACTAAATCAGTTACAATCATTTCAATGGTTTCATAAAATTTTGACCAATACAGAAAACGAAATTTTATTCATGGTTCGATAAACAACTCAATTTAGGTCTCAGTTTTCAAGTAGCTATTAACGAACCCATTTCGCAAACCATCAACTAATGTTGCGAAGATTATCTCCTATATGTAGTCCATTATTTTAACAGATACATTTCATAATCATATTCATATCTAAAAAGACTTTTATTTTGTGTCGAAAACTTTTTATTCTGTTACAACTAATCCCAAAAGATTTCTAACAAACTGATTGGATAGATATTCCACATTTTTTTTGGTTCGTCAATTGCACAAATGAATATTTTGCTTAAACTTGAAACAAATTCAGAATTAATAAACAACGAACCTTACAAACAAAAAAAATTAAGAACATCATATCGTTACGAATATATTATTTAAAAATCGTTATTTTTAGCTGTTTTTCTTTCTAAAGAAAAACAAAGACGAGTTTAATGTTTTCACTTTGTGTTCTGCATATATGGCTGTCCGTTTGTAGACATTCATCTTCTTTGTTTTTAGTGATATATTAAAAATGTTTTTTGTGTCGGGTGGGTGTTGAAATATTATGATCTGCACTTTCGTAATGTCGTAAAAGTCACAATTGCATTGTCTGACGGTGGAGAAATTTCGAATTGGCAAAATTTAAACGAATATTTCAAATGATGTGATTATGTTACAATTTAAAAATTTTGTTGGTGAAATGTGAAGGTCATGACGTTTGAATTGAAGAAATGATTTTCACCAATACCTCCGGGGGGAGGGAGAGAAACGCAATTATGTAGTTCTTAGGGATGAATAAAAAATTATTTTGGTTCCATAGGAATTGATAAACTATTACGATTCATTCTTTTCGAATCTCTCGAAAGTTTAAAGTGGGCCATTTGAAAGGGGGGAAAATTTTAAAACTTCAAACGAACATTTCTAATGATTTATTTCGGCTAGAAAATTGATATTTGTGTGCAGTCTAAATGTTTTAGCAGTTTACCGTTTGTTTAATTGTTATTTGTTTTTGAACTAATGAACCCCGCATTTGCTAAGACTGGGGTTGAACACACATCAACAGCATTGAAAAAAGAACACCCAGAAGGAATTCCTTTATGAACGTCATATGTTAATAGTTAAGGGCGGCAGAAACCGTGATCCGAGATTGAAAGTCATTGGATGAAATAATGACGTCACTGAGGACGACAACATGCAAATATACGCAGCGTGTATTTAAAACAATACTATATGACACAATTGAAACATTGTATACAGAGGAATGGTGAAACTTTGCAAGAATTGGCTAGTGATACTGAGCGTTTACCTAGATTAGCTTATAGTAACTGTCCACCAGAAATTCAAGATAACTTAGCTCAGTTGCAATTTATTGATTATGTTACTGACCCTGAGACTCAACAATCTCTGAAGATGTTGGAAGGTGAAACCTTAAAATCAGCTGTGGTACATGCAAGGCCGGTCCTATGGTTGCTGGCACCTTGGGCAAGCTGAAATTCGGCGCCCTTTTTAAGTATAATTATAAAAAATTTCACAAAGAAAAAACTAAAAATATAGAAATGAGTTTATTACCTGGGTTGTTTTTTAACAAACAATGAACAATAATATTGGTTTTTTTTTCTGAACCAGTATTTGGACAGTATGAACAATTAGCCTACCTAAAACATATTTTTTTCTAGCCTTTAGTTCAGCAAATCTTTTTATGACACTTTCTATATTTATATTCTTTGCAATATCATTTTCTATAGACAAAATTACCAAAGAATTCATTCAGTCTTGAGACATGGATGACCATAAGTATGTTTTTATAAGCTTTAATTTACTAAAGCTTCTCTCGCCAGCGGCCACAGATTAAGAATAATGCTTACAGTACCTATTACTGTGGCCGCTGGCGAGAGAAGCAAAGCATTATTCTTAATGCAACCCACAGATTTGGCACGACATCCTGTAACTTATTAGTGTTTATGAACCTAGCGGCTTCTATTGGAAGCTTTACATCTTCAGGAAATAATTCTTTGACTATATCTAGTTCAGTCAAGAGATCACATCCATTTATATCATTATTTTCTTGGTACCTTAACTTATTCTACAAAACTGAAATTTTCATGTGACTGAAAGTATTCATGAGCATGCTTCCGGTCATTAATTCCAGATTTTCCTAATATTGACTGGAGAAGCCAAAAATTTTGCAACAAAAGCAATAAATTTTATTGGTGCTCTCTGATTAAATAAGCCACCTTCTAAGAAAATTCTCACCATTGTTTATTTTCCTATATATCATTGTCACGTATAAACTACGTTTATTTGCATCTTTTGGAAGACTGTACTGTTTATTAATAGGATGTGGCCCATTCATAATGATGTGATCACTTTCAGCTATTGATAATTCATCTGACCATTGTGCTGGATCATTGTAGTTGACATTTATTTTGATTGAGTTTTCAAATATACTTTCAACATTCCCAGTATTCCCTGCTGTGAGTGTAACAGTACTGCCTAGACTAAGTCTTCAACCGCATTACAGTTGTGATCCTGATCTTTTAATTCATACATGCAGTTGTTCTTTTCTTCAGAAAGTACAGTATCTTCAGTGGGTTTGACTTCACAATCATTAGGTGACAAATCTTGACAGATATATGTAGCTGAAGAAGTTGAGCCTGCATTGTTCCCACTGTTTGACTTTGGACTGAAAAACGTGATACCTTTGGGTGTTTCTTGACTGCTTCTTCTTGTTGAAGACGTCTTTTTCTGTTTTCATAGCCGGATAACTTTTTTGGAGGCATTTCCTAATTTTAGGAGTAGGAAAAAATAAAATAAATCGAAAATGTCTAAAGGAAACAAATAAAACACTACGGTATATCATTATAAATGGCAGAAAACAAAACACACAAGAACAATCTCAGAAACAAAAGAAAAATTGACAGCTCACTTTGACGTCTGAGAAGATACTAAACAGATACTTTGTTGCCTTTCTAGTGGAAAAACGTATCGTACAGTAACGCCAATATCAATAATAAACTCCGCGTGAATTTACACTAGCGATTTGGCAACCGAGCATCTTTGCGTGTCGCTAAAAGTGACACACTTTCTCTCTCTACATATATACACATCACCTGCTGTTTTTTCCATCTTAAAAACGTCAGATTGAAAAAATATTTTATTTATTATTTTCACTTTTTCTTTTTTTGGAAGATCCTTGATGGCGCCCCTAAGCACATGGCGCGCCCGGGCAACTGCCCGAGTTGCCGGTACCTTGAGCCGGCACTGCTGCCACACCATGTTGTGCTCAAACTAACAAAAAAACATGTTGTTATCCATGGCTTGAGTGTAATGCGAGTAAACCTTGCATCTCAAGTTTTCAGACAATCAGTAGCCACTGCCTTATGCTATTTAAGTGTATTAAAGCATCTGCCAGTCAGTGCTAGCCATATTGCTGATTTTTGTTCCATCACAAATAATTTGTTTGTCATTTTGAACAGTCGCATATTTAAACACAGAACAAAAGCTCAGCAGTGATAGCAAACTTTGGACGCTTGAGTTCGTGGAAAACTTTCATTGAGTCATCTGCAGCATTCAGTTTCAGACCGGGGACAAAAAGATTCCCTTTCCATGCAGACATTATCGGCAGCCTTGGGATTAATTCCAAATTTGCCATCTCATGTATCACATAAATTTTACACTTAATAATAACTAAATTTTACACCTAAATAAAAATGCGATTTAAAATTTGTTTTGTGTATAGTGCTGTTCAATATTAACATGAAGTGGAAACGTTATTAACAGTAATATCCTTCTTACAACCACTAAAGTGTAAGGGTCAAACAGCTGTAAGGGCATTTTCTGTGGTTGTGAGCAAAACCGAAGGAAATAAAACAAAATCATATCCTGCCATCTATGCCTAAAAACAAAATGCTAGAATATAGGTTATTTTGCTACAGTGAGACTAAAAAGATTTGGAATAACAGCCCCTAATGGTTAGCTGTCAGTGCTGTGGGATTGAAATTTTCTAAAAAAATTACATTAATGCTAAATTTTACATTCTGTAATTTTTATTAATAATTCAGCTTTAAAACGTAATTTCGTTTGTTGATTTAATAAAAGTGAAATACTTGTAAATAATAGAATGGAATAATCCGATTATTTAATATTTTTTTCAATGACAGCGGTTGTAAGTAAAAAAAACTATCTGGAACTTAAAAAGTATTAATATGCATAGATCCAGGGAATTACTCTAAAGATAATGTGCATGGTTGCACGCAAACTTCAAAGTAGATACCAGTTCTTTGTATTTTCCAGTTAAATTTCCTGTTAACTGCCGTTAAATTCATGTTTCCAGGTAAGCCTCCAACATTAAATGACAATTTTCAGCACACAAAGAAAGAAAAAACAATTTTTTGATCGCTTGTAAGGAAAACGTAAACATCGGAATATTATTTGGGAAGTTCGACAGAAATAAAGTAAGATAATTTTTTTTATAGAATAGCATGAAAGAAATGGTATTTTTATACTTTTTGCAGTACATTTAAATTGCTGTCTTTAGAGTTTTTTTTTAAATAGAAAACGAATTACATCTAGTAAAAGACTTTACTGAAAATGACAAAAATAAAAGTTTTCTTCTGGTTTCATCTGATTAAAATATAATTTTTATTTTATATTAATAAATATAATTAATAAGATTAAATTTATGTTCCTAAATAAAGAATTAATAACTTATTTCAGAGTTTCTGGAATAGCATTGTCTGAATAGCGGCTTTTCTACCGAGCAGGTTGTATTGCCTACCGAGCACGGCGCTGCTGTCGTTCATTTTACATTCCATCTATGGAGCATTTCCTTCTTTACCCTTAATTTTCTTTGTCTCCCCGTCGCTCCTCTCGGTAACTCAATCCGTGTCTCTCCGGCTAGTGACGGAGATGCCTTAAAGTCATTTATGGCATCTCCGTCCTATATTTTATATATAAGCTTATTTCCTAGATAAATACAATAAAAATAAATATGAAAATAATTTAGAGGGACACGACAGTTTCACTTTTAAGGGGAAATATCTGAATTATTTAATTAAAATTGTAGTCGCTTGGTATTTATTAACAGCTTGGTATCCAAAGGGTTAAGGTAGGGATTTTCCTTAATTTATGAAAATCAGTGTATTTAATTCCATCATATAATGATTGTTCAGACCAGTGGTTCTCAACCATTTATGCTTCACGTACCCCCTGGAAATGTGTATGTAACTGGCGTACCCCTCGTATAGATAGATAAAACTATAGTTATGGTATAACAATGGGAATATAATAAAACATATATATCACTGGTTCTCAAACTTTTATGTTTCACGTACCCCCTGGAAATGTGTATGTAACTGGCGTACACCTTGTATAGATAGATAAAACTATAGTTATAGTATAAAAATGGGAATAAAATAAAACATATATATCAGTGGTTCTCAAACTTTTATGCTTCACGTACCCCCTGGAAATGTGTATGTAACTGGCGTACCCCTTGTATAGATAGATAAAACTATAGTTATAGTATAACAATGGGAATAAAATAAAACATATATATCAGTGGTTCTCAACCTTTTATGCTTCACGTACCCCCTAAAAATGTGTATGTAACTGGCGTACCCCTTGTATAGAGAGATAAAACTATAGTTATAGTATAACAATGGGAATAAAATAAAACATATATATCAGTGGTTCTCAAATTTTTATGCTTCACGTAACCCTTTGGAAATGTGGATGTAACTGGCGTACCCCTTGTATAGATAGATAAAACTATAGTTATAGTATAACAATGGGAATAAAAAAACATATATATCAATGGTTCTGAAACTTTTATGCGTACCCCTTGTATAGATAGATAAAACTATAGTTATAGTATGACAATGGGAATAAAATAAAACATATATATATCAGTGGTTCTCAACCTTTTATGCTTCACGTACCCCCCCTGGAAATGTGTATGTAACTGGCGTACCTCTTGTATAGATAGATAAAACTATACTTATAGTATAACAATGGGAATAAAACAAAACTTATACCGTATTTGCCGGCGAATAGGACGCACTTTTTTCCCCTCAAAATACTCCTAAAATATGGGGTGCGGCTTATGCGCCGGTAATCAAAATTATGAGTTGAAATTTCAGTCCAAAACTTTTGGTCTATATCAATATACATATATAAGTATTGTTTTGCATTTTGTCCTTTTGTGAAAGAGTGGTTTCAAATAAATCGTTTCCATATTTTTTTTTTTGTTCTTAAAAAATAATAAGTTGCGTGATGTATTTTATGTTTCACTACTGATAGAGGGAGCATTCCAGTAAAATAGAGTTCAGATCCACAGACACCTCAAGGTTACGATTCATCCAATGTGCGCATGTGTGATCACATTTCACCGGCATATTTTTTCGAAAAGCGCGAAAACGGCGCGTCGTTACCGATTACAGCGCCTCAAGGCAACCAAAACGTAAACTTTTAGTACCGAAGAAGCTTTCTCATGTTTTTACTGCGAAACATGGCTCCAAAACAACGCAGATTCTGCTGTTATATTGCATTCAAGCTACGAGTGATTGAGTGTGCTAAAGAACACGGAAACAGGGCAGCAGCGAAGAATTTCGGATCACCGCCAACAGAAAAGATGATAAGAACTTGGAGAAGACAGGAAGAAGACCTAAAAAAAGCTATGCGTAATAAACATAATCTGCGACATGGAATTGCAAAATGGCCGGAACTAGAAGAAGAATTAAAAACTTGGTTATTAGTCCACCGAAGCTCGGGATTTTCAGTTTCCACAAAAATGACTATTCAACAAGCAAGAGTGATAGCTACTAACAGAGGCATCGCTGATTTTAGAGGATCGACGTCATGGTGTTCTAGATTCATGAAGAGAAATGACTACATATGCGGACTAAAACAAAAATAGCACCAGAGATGCCAACAGAATATGAAGACAAGATTATCGAGTTTCATAAAATTGTCATTAATGCAAGAAAAAGTGGAAATTTTGAACTTTCACAAATAGGAAACATGGATGAGGTCCCACTAACGTTCGATGTACCCTCAAACAAAACAATAGATTCCAAAGGTGCAAGAAGTGTTATTGTTAAAACTTGTGGACATGAGAAAACGCATTACACAGTCGTGTTGTCTTGTTGTGCCAATGGAACAAATTGCTGCCTCTTTTGATTTTCAAAAGGAAAACCTTGCCCAAGGAAAAACTGCCTAAAGGTGTGTTTGTGCACGTTCATCCTAAGGCTGGATGGATGAAGGGGGGGGATGAAGTGTGAATAGACAATGTGTGGTCTAGGCGTCCTGGTAGACTGTTAAAGAAACCTGCCTTGCTAGTATGGGATCAGTTTCGGAGTCATAGAACAGAAGCTGTAAAAAATAAAATCAACCAACTGAAAACTCAGTTAGCTGTAATTCCAGGTGAACTAACGAGCCAGCTTCAACCTTTACATGTCTGCATTAATAAACCATTTAAAGGATTCATGAAGGAGAAATGGAACAGTTGGATGAAGTCTATAGATTTTGAAGTGACACCATCAGGAAGAAGGAATAGACCTAGCATTTTGCAGATTTGTGAATGGGTCAAAATTTCATGGAATGCTGTGAAACATGAGACAGTTGTAAAGTCATTTAAGAAATGTGGTATTAGTAACTCACTTGATGGCACAGAGGATGATTTGTTATACGAAAACTCAGTTTCTAAAAAAGAGGCTTCAAGTGGTTTTTCATTTATTTCTGGAGATGAATTTCTGGGTTTTGAGGATGAACATTAAAAGGTACCTAACTACAATGTTCCCTAGTTACATTTTTTGTATACATAAATAACTATAAAATGTGAAGTGAAGCATAAAAGTATAAAAGGTTGAGAACACTGATATATATGTTTTATTTTATTGCCATTGTTATATTATAACTATAGTTTTATCTATCTGTACAAGGCGTACGCATAAAAGTTTGAGAACCACTGATATATATGTTTTATTTTATTCCCATTGTTATACTATAACCATAGTTTTATCTATCTATACAAGGGGTACAAAAGTTATATACACAAATCCAGGGGGTACGTGAAGCATTAAAGGTTGAGAACCACTGATATATACGTTTTATTTTATTCCCATTGTTATACTATAACTATAGTTTCATCTATCTATACAAGTGGTACGCCAGTTAAATACACATTTCCAGGGGCTACGTAAAGCATAAAAGGTTGAGAACCACTGATATATATGTTTTATTTTATTCCCATTGTTATACTATAACTATAGTTTTATCTATCTATACAAGGGGTACGCCAGTTACATACACATTTCCAGGGGGTACGTGAAGCATAAAAGTTTGAGAACCACTGATATATATGTTTTATTTTATTCCCATTTTTATACTATAACTATAGTTTTATCTATCTATACAAGGTGTACGCCAGTTACATACACATTTCCAGGGGGTACGTGAAGCATAAATGGTTGAGAACCACTGGTCTGAACAATCATTATATGATGGAATTAAATACACTGATTTTCATAAATTAAGGAAAATCCCTACCTTAACCCTTTGGATACCAAGCTGTTAATAAATACCAAGCGACTACAATTTTAATTAAATAATTCAGATATTTCCCCTTAAAAGTGAAACTGTCGTGTCCCTCTAAATTATTTTCATATTTATTTTTATTGTATTTATCTAGGAAATAAGCTTATATATAAAATATAGGACGGAGATGCCATAAATGACTTTAAGGCATCTCCGTCACTAGCCGGAGAGACACGGATTGAGTCACCGAGAGGAGCGACGGGGAGACAAAGAAAATTAAGGGTAAAGAAGGAAATGCTCCATAGATGGAATGTAAAATGAACGACAGCAGCGCCGTGCTCGGTAGGCAATACAACCTGCTCGGTAGAAAAGCCGCTATTCAGACAATGCTATTCCAGAAACTCTGAAATAAGTTATTAATTCTTTATTTAGGAACATAAATTTAATCTTATTAATTATATTTATTAATATATTATAAAAATTATATTTTAATCAGATGAAACCAGAAGAAAACTTTTATTTTTGTCATTTTCAGTAAAGTCTTTTACTAGATGTAATTCGTTTTCTATTTAAAAAAAAACTCTAAAGACAGCAATTTAAATGTACTGCAAAAAGTATAAAAATACCATTTCTTTCATGCTATTCTATAAAAAAAATTATCTTACTTTATTTCTGTCGAACTTCCCAAATAATATTCCGATGTTTACGTTTTCCTTACAAGCGATCAAAAAATTGTTTTTTCTTTCTTTGTGTGCTGAAAATTGTCATTTAATGTTGGAGGCTTACCTGGAAACATGAATTTAACGGCAGTTAACAGGAAATTTAACTGGAAAATACAAAGAACTGGTATCTACTTTGAAGTTTGCGTGCAACCATGCACATTATCTTTAGAGTAATTCCCTGGATCTATGCATATTAATACTTTTTAAGTTCCAGATAGTTTTTTTTACTTACAACCGCTGTCATTGAAAAAAATATTAAATAATCGGATTATTCCATTCTATTATTTACAAGTATTTCACTTTTATTAAATCAACAAACGAAATTACGTTTTAAAGCTGAATTATTAATAAAAATTACAGAATGTAAAATTTAGCATTAATGTAATTTTTTTAGAAAATTTCAATCCCACAGCACTGACAGCTAACCATTAGGGGCTGTTATTCCAAATCTTTTTAGTCTCACTGTAGCAAAATAACCTATATTCTAGCATTTTGTTTTTAGGCATAGATGGCAGGATATGATTTTGTTTTATTTCCTTCGGTTTTGCTCACAACCACAGAAAATGCCCTTACAGCTGTTTGACCCTTACACTTTAGTGGTTGTAAGAAGGATATTACTGTTAATAACGTTTCCACTTCATGTTAATATTGAACAGCACTATACACAAAACAAATTTTAAATCGCATTTTTATTTAGGTGTAAAATTTAGTTATTATTAAGTGTAAAATTTATGTGATACATGAGATGGCAAATTTGGAATTAATCCCAAGGCTGCCGATAATGTCTGCATGGAAAGGGAATCTTTTTGTCCCCGGTCTGAAACTGAATGCTGCAGATGACTCAATGAAAGTTTTCCACGAACTCAAGCGTCCAAAGTTTGCTATCACTGCTGAGCTTTTGTTCTGTGTTTAAATATGCGACTGTTCAAAATGACAAACAAATTATTTGTGATGGAACAAAAATCAGCAATATGGCTAGCACTGACTGGCAGATGCTTTAATACACTTAAATAGCATAAGGCAGTGGCTACTGATTGTCTGAAAACTTGAGATGCAAGGTTTACTCGCATTACACTCAAGCCATGGATAACAACATGTTTTTTTGTTAGTTTGAGCACAACATGGTGTGGCAGCAGTGCCGGCTCAAGGTACCGGCAACTCGGGCAGTTGCCCGGGCGCGCCATGTGCTTAGGGGCGCCATCAAGGATCTTCCAAAAAAAGAAAAAGTGAAAATAATAAATAAAATATTTTTTCAATCTGACGTTTTTAAGATGGAAAAAACAGCAGGTGATGTGTATATATGTAGAGAGAGAAAGTGTGTCACTTTTAGCGACACGCAAAGATGCTCGGTTGCCAAATCGCTAGTGTAAATTCACGCGGAGTTTATTATTGATATTGGCGTTACTGTACGATACGTTTTTCCACTAGAAAGGCAACAAAGTATCTGTTTAGTATCTTCTCAGACGTCAAAGTGAGCTGTCAATTTTTCTTTTGTTTCTGCGATTTTTCTTGTGTTTTTTGTTTTCTGCCATTTATAATGATATACCGTAGTGTTTTTATTTGTTTTCTTTAGACATTTTCGATTTATTTTATTTTTTCCTACTCCTAAAATTAGGAAATGCCTCCAAAAAAGTTATCCGGCTATGAAAACAGAAAAAGACGTCTTCAATAAGAAAAAGCAGTTAAGAAACACCCAAAGGTATGAAGTTTTTTCAGTCCATAGTCAAACAGTGGGAAAAATGAAGGCTGAACTTCTTCAGCTACATTTATCTGTCTAGATTTGTCATCTAATGATTGTGAAGTCAAACCCACTGAAGATACTGTACTTTCTGAAGAAAAGAACAACTGTATGTATGAATTAAAAGATCAGGATCACAACTGTAATGCGGTTGAAGACTAAGTCTTAGGCCATAATGTCACACTCACAGCAGGAATACTGGTAATGTTGAAAGTAAATTTGAAAACTCAATCAAAATAAATGTCAACTGCAATGATCCAGCACAATGGTCAGATGAATTATCAGTAGCTGAAAGTGATCACATCGCTATGAATGCGCCACATCCTATTAACCCTTTAACTACCACAGGCCTTGGAAAACGAAGTACCTCAGAATACCAAACCGGCCGAGTTTTGAAATGGACTCTTCCTAGTTTGTCGTCCCCCGTTCCTTCACCCGAAGGGAGAACGGAGTTAAGCGCAGCAGAGCTCCCCTCCACTCCGTAAATTGCGTCTCATTAGGCTGAGTATCCCTTCACCTCGAAACCCATATGGTCATGAGCTACATACACCCATTGAACACGAGATATCAGACTCCTGTGACTTTTGCTCTTAACTCCTTTCCAAAAACAGTTTTTAAAACGCATGCATGTTTGTCGATTTTTGAAAAGTTTTTTCATTATTATTTTTTAATAATAACTTTTAAAAGCTTTTTAAATTTGATTTTCTACTTAAAAACTGGCATAAGATTGTAATTATTTGGATTACATCTTTTTACATAAAATAGATGTCATAATTAGATATTTTTCAAAGAAAAATGTTTCCGTTTTTTGGATTCTGATGTCAGTTTTCTAACACCCAGCCAGCAAAGAGAAAGCTGTTATTAATAGTCGAATGTATGATGAAAAAAATTATAAGAAAGATTATTAAAATAGAAGACCAAAAATAGAAAGCAGTAAGAGTGCTGAATTGATTTTTAAAGAATAGATTTTAATACAATTGTAGAGAGTACTCTAACATAAGAATCAAAAATGATTTTGTGAGAAAGGTTTGCATCTGAGATAAAAGTAAACGAAGTGGATATTGCAAAAGATATCCGAGGAAGCAAAGACTAGATAAAATGAGAAATAAAGAAACTAAAGTAATCAGAGATTACATAAAAATATTGGAGGTGTAAAATATATTATCAAAATGAGAAAGACTTATGAATATGATAGATAAAGGAAGATGGCTCAATTTAATATGGAAATGAGAACCCGCTGGAAGAAGACGGTGAAAGAGATGGAAAAATGGTATGATAAAAAGAATGCTGAAAAGAGGACTTCAAGAGCAAGATGGCAAAGATAAAAATAAGTGGATAGAGAGAGCTGACTGTGACCACACAACTTAAACTTGGGAGGGTGAAAAGAATAAAATTTTGTATCATTATAAGTTTTATAGGATACATTATTAAGTAATTGAGTAAGTGATTCAATTCAGCAAATGATTAAATCAAAAGTAGTCTGTTCTATTTTACATTTCAGATCATTAGTAATGTGCCTAAAAAAGTCTTATGGGTGGAGGGTTACATACTAGAGTCCAAGGACAAGATCTAGGGAGGGGGGCATCTCCTATTCCTTTTCAGAATCCTAGTAAGGGTAATAGAAACAAATACTACTAAACTTATTTATGTTTCATGGATTTTTCAAAAAAAATTAAAAAAATTTATAAAACGAAGGGAAAATGATACATTGTATCCCTTCCTTTACATTTTTTCTGCTCGATTGTGTTTCTTGTCTCCTTCTCTTCTCGATTTTTTTTCAGATCCCGGCCTACTCGTGTCTATTAGGGTGAGGGGATGGAATGATGCTTGAGTTAATATATTCCGTCTGAGCGGCTCTGTTTTTTGCACAATGGGCTAAATGTCCTGGTTACAGCAAAGACCCACTGTACAGCTGTTAGGAGAAAGATGGAAGCCTGCCTCAATCTTACTGTTTTAATGGCACAGGCTATAGTTATCCTGCACACAAGGTTAAAATTTTACTTCCCATTTAACTGACGTCGGCCTTCCCAATCCCCTCAGTGTCATCTTTTCTCCCCGAGGGCAGGGTAGATATTATCTATATACCCTCGTCAAACAGCTGCTTGTCACAGAAGTCTGACAGGAATCTTTCAGTTTAATACGCCATAGTAGAAGGGATTTGTGAGGATGGCTGGTCCTCAGCAGAAGAATAACACAAACATCCATGCCTTATCCGGGGCTCTAAACCTAGGTCCCTTTGATCAGTAGACAAACATGCTAATAAATAATAATAAATTTTTTTAGTTTTTTTTAATCTACTTTTAGTGTTCCAAATGTAACTCTATCTATTTTTAGTTCCAAATACAAATGTTTTGGATTTCAAAGCAGGTAGAGAAGTCTGAGATATGAATAACAAGACCAAGATTGCAAAGATAAATATAAGTGGAGAGAGAGATTTGATCTGGACCACACAACCTGAACTTGGGAGGGTGAAAAGAATGAAATTGTGTATCATTTTTTATGAATTACATTGGAAAGTAATTCAGTAAGTGATTCAATTAAGCAAGTGACTAAAGCAGAGAGGAGGGAAAAGGACAAGAGCATGGCCCATGCCTAAAGCCAGTAACCATGGCAGAGTGTGTGTGTGTGGGGGGGGGGGGGGAAGAGTCAGCGTGTACCAACCTAAGACCAGGGATCACGGAAAACAGAATGGGTGGATAACAATAGAAATTTGTGCGCACAAAACAATACAATATTCCGGGCCCCCTGGGTACGTCCCTGTCTCTCTCGTTACACATGAAGCGAGTCAAAAGTTGTTGATATCTCCATCTTCTAACCACATCATTATTTGCTTAGTCAAACCACCGACACTTCAGCTTCTAGAATAGTAGTCAACAGGAGATATTTTCTCGTTGTCGCATTACAGCGCGACAACAAATGAGCTGCAGCAGCATTAAGAGGAAAACGAATAAGCTTTTAAGATAAAATCAAATAGAAAAAGAAATTCAGATAACAAAAGCTTCTATTTTTTCTTTTGATCCATAATTCAATCCCCTCATCAAATAGGTACGTACTGTGTCGGCCAATACACTTAATAATACGGCGTTGGTTGAAGTAAATGTTTTAATAATTAAATAACAAATGCTATAAATTTGAATCCGAAAACACCGTCCGGCCACCGAAGTTAGGCAGCTTTGGGCGCGTTTGGTACCTGGGAGGGTGACCACTTGGGAACACTGCGTGCAGTAGGGAAAAAATCTGCTGAGGGCCCGCCATCCTCACAGATCCCTCTATTATGGCGTATTTACTGACAGGCTCCTGTCAGACCTCTGTGGCAAGCTGCTGCTTGAGGAGGTATTTATTTTTATTTTATTTATTAATGCGCTTATTGTAAATTGTTCATTTGATGGCGACCTTGTATCGTAAATGAAAAGTATCATTAATTTCTTTTGTTATTTCAATTATCAAGTAGCCTCACTTGAGAACCGCTTATCTAGAATAAAAGACGTTAAGTTTCTTGCTATCTTTTCACAAAAGAATTATTTTTTATTTTATAATTTGTTTATTGCAGAGCTCTAAACATGCCAGTCGTACAGTATAGGAACTAAATACCCCAACTTTGCTGTTAGGAAAATAAAATCCCCCCTCCCCCCCACCCGAAATTTTAGGATGATTATGTAATAATAGATAAAAATTGAACTTATAAAAGTTAACTGTTCTGTGTATTAATTTGTTTTCAAACCATTTATTATTATATTACGTGAAATTATATGTTTTATAGGAATTAAAATTATGCATCTATATCTATATTTTTTCAGTTCCACCAATTTTTAATAGTTTTGCAAACCATTCTTCCGGTAAATATTCTGCTATGAATTCTTTTCTAAAAATTAAATATTCCCTCAAGCAGTTGTAGTTGCCCTCAAGCAGATTACGAGCCTGCCGGCCTATCGACTAAACCACCCGCCTCTCTCGCCGAAGAAACAATGGATATGCATATGTTATCGTATGTCAATAATAAAATTATTATCTAATATCTGAATATTTCAATTATTTTTATTTCAACACAAATTGAAAAAAAAGAAGAATTTTTTTCCCGATAATTATTCATCTAATGGAGTTATTTTTAACCTGAAAAAAGTCGTACCCTATACATAGATGTGTCTTTCTGCTGCGGTCTCGCCTTCCTCACAAATTTTGTCTATAGCGTATTATACTGACAGGTTCCTGTCAGACTTCTCTGAGAAGGAGATGTTTGAGAGATAATTTATTTTTATTTTCATTTCATTCCATAAACTGTTTATTTTCCTAAGAAACCGAATTCAGTTTCGTAAATTGAAATAGATATTTGCTCTCAGTGAAAAATTTTAGAGTCGAAAAGCCATTTTACTGACTGCATCTTATCTCTAGAAACTACCCTTCAGATTGTCACTAGAAAGCAACCAGTTGATGAGAATGTGACCTTCAGCTGCGGGAAACAATTGAGGTGCGACTTTGGCTGGCATTGTGCATGGAGCGAATATCTGTGCTTTGCAGTGGTCAGCAGCATGCATATTACCATTCTCTGTAACCCACCCTAACCTGCAGGGTATTGCAGCAGTAAGCGGGGAGAGCCATATTCTAGGGCATGCAATAAAACAGAACAAAAGGCTTAACGCCAATGTTTACTTTCATTCGGCAGCCAACGCTGCAAACTAAGCAAGTCGAAAAGAAACAAAAAAAAATAAACAAATAAAATGAAATCAAACTTCTTTCAAAAATACATTTGCTAAGCAGAAAACAGTACATAAAATTTAAAGCAATATCAGAACTATGAACTTTATTTTGAGTTTTTGAAAGAAACAATTTCTAGTGAACTTTTATTTCATCAAGAGTGAATTATGCTTTGAATAATTCCGTGTTTAAACGGAAAAGTCAGCAATGAAATTATAAAGTGCTATCAATAGGTGTCGGCAGAGGGAGCTGGAAGGGAGGAGAGAGCAATTACCCCTCTCCTGGTAAAATTGATCGAAAAATAAATTAATGATAAATAACACAAGTTTACTAAATAGTAATATTATTTTCTTACAACATGTAGTATTGATTTTTCCCTTTACGTTTCCTATGTTTTCGGAAGCATATCATTTATATTTATTAATATAAGAAAGCATTTCTACATATATTTTTAAAAAATAAGTATCCCATTTTTTCCGTTCTATTTTCAGACATCCATCCTCATTTGCCTTGTTTTGTGATATAGGCATGATTACTGTCTCCGCAACTGTTCTGATTAATGAAAGAGTTGAGTCAAATATTTATATTTTGAAAAATTGATTTGCTTTCCCGTTCTCTGAAAAAAAAAGAACGTTTTACTCCACTCTGTAATAATTTTGCCCCCCTCCCCATAAAAAATTACACCGGAGCCATGCAAAAAAAACTGTTGCTGTAGCTTTATCTGTAGCTTTAAAGATTAACATGATTAGATTCGAAAAATGAGATTTAATAAGCAGTTTCTAATTCTTATATTTTTCTGGTATCAGTAATTAACATTGGGTAGAGAAATCAAACTCTGGTGGAGGAGGGAGATTTAAATCAAAATAAACAAATATTTTTTCTGCATTGAATTCAATCTTCCATTCCGCCAAAAGTAAACTATGCTGCTTCAGCAAGAATATTTCCGAACTAACCCCGAGGTCAAATTATATAAAAATAAATAAATATTCCCCTCAAGCAGCTGCTTGCCACAGAGGTCTGACAGGAACCTGCCAAAGAGGAGGGCGAGACCTCAGCGGGGAAACAACACAAACATGCCTTACCCGGGGCTCGAACCCAAGTCACTTTGATAAGTAGCCAAGAAACATATTAATAAATTGCATGCCGAGATGTGCTGCTGAAAAATGGTTCAGGAATTCATCAGATGGTGGTTGCTTTACAACTTCAGTATTTTTTACCAGCAGCCTAAAGTAAATGAAGATCAGTATTGCATTTATTGTTTTTGCGAAGAATGTTTTGTACTATAGTTTTCGAAAGTTAAGCGGAATGACGCTAGTCTTAGGAATTTATGCCTTTGGACATAAATCATGAACACTTAACTATTTACAACACAATTACATTTCTTGAAATATTCCTTATCACTTGTGACAAATACGCTATTCAAACGGAAAAAAAAAATCGGACCAGTTTTAGAGGCAAAAGTTTCAAAAAATAATTGAAAAAATACAAATAAGTCATCTGATTCCAATTTTACTAAAAGAGGCAATATGTACAAAAGTTTTGCAGCGTAAAAAAAAAGATAATCCTGGTTTCTTAGGCAAAAATTTAAGAAAGTTCACAGTGGTATTCACAAAAATATTAAGAAAGTTCATACTACAAAACTATTTAAAATTTCGTGGTGTATTACAGAATGGATTACAGGTATTATAAAGAAAATGTAGTTTTGAGCCTAGTTATAAAAGGAAAAGTAGCTCCACTTTGTGATCTGTCTGCCTGTGTGTGCATATTGTTTTCGTATTTCGAAACATTATTAAAAATTCTTTTTGATTAGATAGGTATTGATGAAATATTGCAATCGCACTTTCCCCGAATATTTCAATAACGTCCTATAATGGTGGAAAAAGTGTGAAAATGCCACAATATTTAACAAACATTGCCAACAATATGTTTATGATAGAAGTTTGAAATTTGCATGATAGGTTATGGTGGTTACATAGTTTACATTGGCAGCAATGATTGGCTTCGTGCTTCCAAAATATAGCTCGGAAAATGCAATTTTTTGCTTAATGAGAAACTCCATTTGTGTGGTAAAGTTACTAATAAAATATTAATGCCTGCATTTTTCCAATCATCCATTACATCAAATTTCTAATATGAGAGGAATGTAAAGATCGAAAATATGAACTTCATTCTTTTTGAAAACGAGTATCCCTTTTTCAACAGAGGCGATATGTATTCTTCTAGTTGCTAATTGTGTTCCATTTCCTTCTCTCGTAAGTTACATGGAAAAATTACGAAAATTATCGATCTAAATATTTTTTATTATCAGAATGTCGAAGTGTATTTTTCTTCTTATTTGGGAAGGTGGGGGGGGGCAATGTTGCTTCTCTGTAAATGTTACTAGCAATCAACTAAGCTATTTAGTTGAAATTTATATCGAAGTATATTTTGAGCTGAATAATATCCTTTTATGGGCTTTATGGCAAACTTACTGGAAACTGTGAGAAGGGGGGGGGGGAGGATATTTCTAGCGTGTCAAGTATGGCATGCTACGTTGGTAGTGAATTTATAATTTCCTGTCTTAAATTTCCAGACACATTTCTCATTAATTATGAGTGTATTCCTTCAAAACCTTAAAGAATACAATGCTCATTGTAAAAACTTGAGTAACATGGAAATTAGTGCCTAAAAGTAGTGTTTGGTGACAAAGGTGACTGTTTGGCTTAGTTGATAGTGTTGGAAGCCTCTACTCTATAGTTTCCAGGTTCGAGTCCCAAATATAGCAGCGTTGAGACTTATTTCCATTAAATCCAAAGCATTCATTTGGTGAGAAAGCAGAACCGATGGGCTTGGAACGATGAATTCCTACGGTTGTGACGAAACGCCGTGGTCCGTGTGGAGGAAAACCACACTCTGTCCACATTTATTGATGGCCTTGAAGAGAGGTTTCCATCTGTCTCTTAACAACTGCCCAAAGAGTCTTCTTTATCCTACCCATGTATGAGCCTTTGAGGTCCTTATTACTTGGCATTTAGCTAATTGTGTGCACAAGAGTACGACTGAGCGGTAAATAACTCAACTAAAGGTATCTGCTGTAGAGTGATTTTATAAAATGGATTTTAAAATAACACTTCTGCTAAGATTTTCAACCAATATTGCTCTTTTTTCGAACCGTAATCCCAAGCTCCTGTACGGTCCAAATCATCTGTTGGTCCGAATTATCACTGTTAAAAAGTACAAAATTTGGAAAAGGATAAATTTTGTTCTCTTTGAAAAGGAACATCCTACATTCTCCAGAGGCGATATATGTTCCTCCAGTGTTTTGACAGAAATTATTCTTTCCGGAAAGGGCAGCGTATGATTTTTCTCATCTTGGAAGCGATCTTTCAAAACGTATTTTTCCACAGTATGTGTACGGTACAGTCGCTCAAAAAAGTATCCGAACACTACGGTTGATTACAGAATTCAGAAAGAATATCTGGCAATGATTTTTTTTAGAAATTAGTGATTTGGCAACCTTCATGTACAGTACACGAAGGTTGCCAGATCACTAATTTCTTAAAAAATCGTTGCCAGATATTGTTTCTGAATTCTGTAATCAACCATAGTGTTCGGATACTTTTTTGAGCGACTGTACATGAAAATCAATATGGTCCCCTTTCAGCTCTCCCCAGAACTACCAAGGCTGTAACAACGGTGAGGCAAGTAAAGCATTAGCCTCGGGCGCACAAGATGAGGGGCGCATAAAAATACAAAATGAGGGGTTCAGAAAAATACAAGATGAGGAGGCTCAGAAAAAGACTGCTATGAAACTATATAGCGGTGCAATTTCTATTCTTGCCTCTGGCACAAATATAGCTAGTTACGGCTCTACCCCCCCCCCCCCCCCCCACACACACACAGCATGGGGTGTCTGTGTGTGTGTGTGTGTGTGTGGAGGGAGCAGGTTGACCCATTTGACAGAGCTCCAGACTCACAATTTCATTTTCCCAATTTCTACTCCCAAATGCGATTGCACTCAGATTTTCTTCCGTTAACCCCCGTGAGAAGGGGGTCATCGTTGCGCTTCTGAAGATTGCCGTCCGTCAGATGGGACATTAACCTGTGGGTAAAACGCAATACCCTGTATAAGTAACAGAATTCACTGAATTCTCTTGACGGGAGATTAGCATCTGTCTCCTACTAATAGCTGCCCAGTGTATCTCCTACACCAACTTTCTTTAAGCCCTTTTGACTTGGCCATTTAGCCTTTTGTGTGGAAAAGGGTGCAGTTTAGAGGTTAAACCTAAGACTTAACCACCCCAAAATAACTTTGTCTCTTTACTATTTACTTGGTTCCTAATCAGAGAGCTAATAACCAACGGGACGTGGATTCGAATCCCTGATGAGGCATGGATCTTTCTTTTTCTGTGTTGTCTTTCTACTGATGTTTCGCCTTCATCCCAGTTCTTCTCCATAGTGTATTATGCGTACTAACAGGCTTCTCTCACATCTCTGTGACAGGCTGCTCTAATAATTTAATATTTTATTTATTTTAGAGTGCTATATATAATACTAACTACCTAAGCTTTATGAGAGAATTTTCTTGGAGCACGTTTTCGGCATGTTCGCACAAAACTTATGTTGTATATAACATATTTCTATAGGCTTTGGTTAGTATTGAAAAAAAAGTGGATTGGTGAAGGAAAAGTGGGTTGGAACTTTTCGGAATGTCGCCATTTGCAGTAATATATCCATTGCCGATTTAGATAGAGCATTTCATGATGTGAAAGGAAAGCATATTCGTAGGTAATGTAAAATTTTAGTGTATAGTGTTTCATTGAAGATAAATTAGTCATCATAACACGTGACTCTTTAATTCTATATTTTCCACATAATTCACTCAATATTTAAAGGGTTATAGAAATTTAAATATTTAACAAGCTCATTGTATCAGAAATCTATTCCAGAAGTACTTTAAAACTATATAATAATTTTATATAGGTCGGATCTAGAAAAAAAAATATGGGAAGGTCAATTAACTGGATCGAACCGGAAAAGAAATAAAAGATGGAAAATAACTGAGTTGGTGTTTCAGTATAAAATTGCTACTCCGTTGCAGTGGTCTTAAAATTCTTTTGAAAAATCGTGTTACATATTTGTTTCATATTATTTTCATCTCCAATCCGGTTACTAACATTCTGAAGACGGGGGAACGAGGGACATGCCCTCCCCTCCACCCCAATAATAAATGAAAATGAATGAAAAATAATATGAAACAAATATGTAACCAATTTTATCAAATAATTGTTTATTTTGGAAGTTTGTATAAATAATTATTGCTCTGTTAGTAAAGATTATATAAGTTCCTTACGCATTGTTTCTGTTAAATATTCCAGCATATGCAACTCCTTAAATAATAAGAGATTATTATTGAAATTTAAGAATTAGCTCCATTAAATGTGGATCTTCATTTTTTTTGTTGTAACATTTTACCATAAAATCTTATATTTTAAATTAGAAAGCTTCAAAAATGTTAGCATTCTGTTAATAAAATGTGGAAATTCTTTTATATTGTTGTCTAAGCATTATATCTATACGTAGGTACTGAACAGAAAAAACGTTTCATGTTATTTGAACATGGAGTCATATTCAGATATCAGTAACTTCTTAAGTAATATTAATATGGACAAAATATGACTATAGTTATACTTGAGGTCTCTATCAAATCTCTTTAAATGTTGAATTATTCACAAATAATTGTTCAGTATCCAAATAATTTTGTAAGCTGGAAAATGTACTCAATTAAAACTTGAAAAATTAATTCAACATATTAAAATGAAAAACAAACATTCTGTAAACTTTAATAAAATGTATATTTTAGCTGCATATGTAACGATTGAACAATACATGAATTTTGAATGATTTTTGGTTAACGAGGTAAGTTAATGTTAAATATTCCAGATTCTATAACTCACTGAATATTAAAAATATCAAAAGTAGGTATTTAGGCAGACCGCAGTCAGATCTTCAAA
Source organism: Ryuthela nishihirai (assembly GCA_038380435.1). Lineage (NCBI taxonomy): Eukaryota > Metazoa > Arthropoda > Arachnida > Araneae > Heptathelidae > Ryuthela > Ryuthela nishihirai. The sequence continues at coordinate 12,816,662 of JAWZYU010000001.1, read as the reverse complement.
AGTGATTGTCAATAATCACATTTTTCCATAAAAAACTCTTTTAATAAATTGTAGAGTTGTGAATTTGATTCCCTCTTGATCAAACCTTTAACAATTTCAACTGTTTCTACTTTCTGTTGAGAACCTATCAATGCATGAATATATTATTCGGTCCTAAGACGTTTTTCTCTTCCCTTCAAATCCGAAAAAATTATTCCATGTTTCCTTTGCTCTTTGCCGAAATGTAAGTTTCAATAAAGCAATAAACAACCCACATTCTGCAGTCGACTATTAGAGTCCCCCTGTTGCCTGGAGGGATGCAGGCAGTTAGGCAATTAGACGTTAATTGATGGTCGTTTGAACCATCTGAGCGGGAGAGGCACAAAGAGGGGAGGGAGAGTTCACCCGTTCAACCTACCTTCTCCCCGGCCGACGGGCCGGTATGGTAGCGAAAGGGATTCGGCCGGAACGGCCGGTATGGTAGCGAAAGGGTTAATAAACAGTACAGTCTTCCAAAAGATGCAAATAAACGTAGTTTCTATGTGACAATGATATATAGGAAAATAAACAATGGTGAGAATTTTCTTAGAAGGTGGCTTATTTAATCAGAGAGCACCAATAAAATTTATTGCTTTTGTTGCAAATTTTTGGCTTCTCCAGTCAATATTAGGAAAATCTGGAATTAATGACTGGAAGCATGCTCATGAATACTTACAGTCACATGAAAATTTCAGTTTTGTAGAATAAGTTAAGGTACCAAGAAAATAATGATATAAATGGATGTGATCTCGTGACTGAACTAGATATAGTCAAAGAATTATTTCCTGAAGATGTAAAGCTTCCAATAGAAGCCGGTAGGTTCATAAACACTAATAAGTTACAGGATGTCGTGCCAAATCTGTGGGTTGCATTAAGAATAATGCTTTGCTTCTCTCGCCAGCGGCCACAGTAATAGGTACTGTAAGCATTATTCTTAATCTGTGGCCGCTGGCGAGAGAAGCTTTAGTAAATTAAAGCTTATAAAAACATACGGTCATCCATTTCTGAAGACAGAATGAATTCTTTGGCAATTTTGTCTATAGAAAATGATATTGCAAAGAATATAAATATAGAAAGTGCCATAAAAAGATTTGCTGAACTAAAGGCTAGAAAAAAATATGTTTTACGTAGGCGAATTGTTCATACTGTCCAAATACTGGTTCAGAAAAAAAAACAATATTAGTGTTCAATGTTTGTTAAAAAAGCAACCCAGGTAATAAACTCATTTCTATATTTTTAGTTTTTTCCTTGTGAAATTTTTTATAATTATACTTAGAAAGGCCGCCGAATTTCAGATTGCCCAAGGTACCAGCAACCATAGGGCCGGCCTTGCATGTACTACAGCTGATTTTAAGGTTTCACCTTCCAACATCCTCAGAGATTGTTGAGTCTCAGGGTCAGTAACAGAATCAATAAATTGCAATTGAGCTAAGTTATCTTGAATTTCTGGTGGACAGTTACTATAAGCTAATCTAGGTAAACGCTCAGTATCACTAGCCAATTCTTGCAAAGTTTCACCATTCCTCTATATACAATGTTTCAGTTGTGTCATATAGTATTGTTTTAAATACACGCTGCGTATATTTGCATGTTGTCGTCCTCAGTGACGTCATTATTTCATCCAATGACTTTCAATCTTGGATCACAGTTTCTGCCGCCCTTAACTATTAACATATGACGTTCATAAAGGAATTCCTTCTGGGTGTTCTTTTTTCAATGCTGTTGATGTGTGTTCAACCCCAGTCTTAGCAAATGCGGGGTTCATTAGTTCAAAAACAAATAACAATGAAACAAACGGTAAACTGCTAAAACATTTAGACTGCACACAAATATCAATTTCTAGCCGAAATAAATCATTAGAAATGTTCGTTTGAAGTTTTTAATTTTCCCGTCTTTCAAAGGGCGCATTTTAAATTTTCGAGAGATTCGAAAAGCATGAATCATAATAGTTTATCAATTCCTATGGAACCCAAAATAATTTTTTATTCATCCCTAAGAACTACATAATTGCGTTTCTCTCCCTCCCGCCGGAGGTATTGGTGAAAATCATTTCTTGAATTCAAACGTCATGACCTTCACATTTCACCAACAAATTTTTTAAATTGTAACATAATGACATCATTTGAACAACACATCAACTGAATATTCTTTCTACATTAGCATTGTCATGTGGTACAGATTATTATTATTAGCTCTAGAGCACTATAGGACTGACCTATACAGTACTGAAAGAACATTAATATTCTTTGTGGGAAAATAATAATAATTTTCTTTTGTGAAAAAATATTAATATTCGAAATATTAATATTCAAATTTATTAATATTAATATTCAAAATTAATATTAAAAAAATTAACATTCAAAATATTAATATTCAATTGGTGCCGTCAACACCTCTTGATTTCTTGCTGGTCACTCCAACCCCTATTTAACCTTGAACACCACACCGAATCTGAAAATTCCTCTCATTTCTGAGTTTTAATGCCCAAAATAACCATATTCACCAATTTTTAGCTCTCCAGCACCGGCATATCGAATATCACCTCAAAAGATTCATCGCATCCATAATTTTGCAACGTTTCCGTGATCTACAACTTAAAACATCCTATGCATCTATTATGAGCATCTATTTTGATTTTCACCGAATATGAAAATTCCTCTCATTTCTGAGTTTTACTGTCCAAAATAGCACTATTCACCAATTTTTAGCTCTCCAGCACCGGCATATCGAATATCACCTCAAAGGATCCATAATTTCGCAACATTTCCGTGATGTACAACTTAAAACATCCTAGGCATCTATCTCAAGCCCTGTAACACCTGTAGATCGATATTTAAATTTTGACCATGAAATATCCATCGCATTCAAAATTTCACAACATTTCCGAGATCTACAACTCAAAATACCACCAAGAACCAATTTCTAACTCCCTAGGACTGATAGATCTAAATTTGACCTCAAAGAACCCTCCGAATACGAAATTTCGTAACTTTTTTCGAGATCTATAACCCGAAACACCCAGGACGCCAATTTTCACTTTTCTAGCACTGGTAGATCACGGTTTGACCTATGTAAAAGCTATCAAGCCGGTGAAATTGAAATCTACGTGACCTACATTTGACCTTGAAAGACGCATCTACGACCTGGATTATCCCTAGGTGCAAATTTTCAGAGTTTTACCATTTCTGCACCAGAGAGTGATCCACTGTCAGTCAGTCACTAACAATCGTTTAAATATATGAAGGTTGGATTCTAAATATGTAAATTTACGAAAATAAGATAATTAGTAAAATTCAGAGTTTTTTCGTTCATACGTTTTAACCTTGAAATACCTTTATAAACGGCATGTCTGGCTTAGATTTTTTAAAATTGAATTACTTGTTACCATTCATATCGTACAACGTAATAAATATTTGACTTAACCGATAGGTTAGAGCATTTTAATGCTGCAAGTTATTGGTATCATGATTATTCTTTCTTGTTTAACAAATTACAATGTTTTAAATTGCTTTTGCAATTTACATGGATATGTACGCCATAAGACTTCTCTTACAACTTGGCGATTCCAAGATTCCAAACGTCACATGTTAGAACATATGTTATATCACGTGTCTTTCGAAGAGTTTACCAAAGAGTCAATCAAAATGGTCACTTCAGAGCTCTGATACATAAAGAGGAATAAGGTTTGTTTTCATCAAACGGCCATCAATTTTCTTCGTCTTAAAAAAATTCACACTTGCTTATGCGTTCTCCAAGTCTTACTATTTCATTTAAAATACTTAGAATAATGTACATTTGAATGGTAAAATAATTGCATAGATGCTTCTATGTTTAAAAGTCATTGGAAAAGGAAACGTCCATAGAGGGTAATGTTAAGAAGGCAAGAATTTCGTTCCCAGCGTCCTCTACTGGAATGGGACACTTTTTCTGCTAGATTTTATTAGGTGAATGCTACTCTGTAACGCTCCAAATAAATGCAATAATGCTTTAAAGTTTTATCCAATTAGTTTAATGCTCCGGATAGCTGATACGGCGCCAGGCAATAATTAACAAATTGCCAAAAAAAGTAGACTAAGTTTAAAGTAGGGTTCAAAATGCCAGCGAGCGTTAATGAGTAAGAATAAAAAAATGATTGTCAAAATACCATTAATCTAAATTTGCGTTGCTCAAGAGAAAAAAATTGTACAGACTCAAAAGGTTTAAAATAACAAACAGATTTATTTCCAAAATAGTTCAACTCACGAAGACATCAATGAAGAAGATACAACTCCTGTGCTACACGCACTGTGCTTGGTGCTATGCACCTTGTGCTTGTGCACTAACTGCTCTCCTACTTTGACTCGCAGGTCACCGGTTTAAAACAAGAGCCGGACTGCATGCTGGGGGAAAAGACATTAACATAAAATGACGAACGACGCAAGCTATGACGCAAGAGGGGGCGTGTCCTTGGCACGCGTTTAGCGGGATTAGCGGGACAGTCGGAAGATCGGAGTTGCGCGTGCGTCCGCAACTCACAACATCTTGGAAACGAGTGCTGTGATGCCAAAAAGGAAATAAAAATCCCCAAAATGATAAATATAACGTAAATTAAACAAAACTGGTTAAAAAAAAAATACCCCCTCAAGCAGCTGCTTGCCACAGAGGTCTGACAGAAGCCTGTCAGTTTATATGCCACAGTAGAAGGTCTGAGAGGATGGCAGGACCTCAGCAGAAAACAACACAAACATCCATGCCTTACCCGGGGCTCGAACCCAGGTCCCGTAGATCAGTAGCCAAGCGCGCTAACCACTCGGCCATGGGACGCAAAAGTGAACGATGGGGCATCACAACACATATATTTATAAGCACTGTAATATGGCCATAGGATTTTCTTGAAGATTTGAATAAAATTTTGTACCAACATCGACTTTCCCTTAAATTTTCCAGCACTCTTCTCTCTTACCCAGCATGAGTGGTCATTTCCATAGGCTATATCTGTTTTCACTGCAGTTTCTATATCTTCTACAATTGTCTCTCTCTCACTACAGGAGGTTTCCAATTTGACAGTTTGTCATTTGTTAAAAATGTGAATAAGGTTGGCACTGCATCATTAATCTTACTGTGTCATTTCCTGAAGCTTTATTTTTCAAACAGTAAAATGCTGGAAACAGAATAGTACTAGCTACTGTTTAAAGAGAGCTTGGTGCATATACACTAAGTGGAAAATAAAAAAAAAAGTTATTCACACCCTGTTTAACCCGTATGCTGATTATACTGGTATGTTCAACTCACCTAAGGGTATATTATAAACAATATGTACAATATATACATTCAATACTTAATTTGTAACATTGTGTCTTTTCTTAATTTTATACTAGAAAACTATTGTAAAATTGCAAAATTTCTCTATGTTGCATTTTTATACCTCTTCTTTCTTGAGAAAAATCATCTTTGCTTGTGATCTAAGTAACAAAATAACAGTAATTGAGAAACCAACCCAATACTAATGATGTCCTTTTGATAATCAGTCATGCATAAGGTATAGTCATAACAACTGCTACCACAATTGCTACAACCTTAGCATTTTCACTCAGAAGTTTTTTTTATGTAATATTAAAAGCAAATTTTTAGACTTCATTTATAACATGCAAATTTATAAACATCCCTATTTCAGGCGTTTCCTTTGAGGAAAAATTAGAACATTTTTTTTTTATTTTGGGAAAAATGCAAAGCAGAAGTTCCATAAAATTAATGTCAAAAAAATCTATAAATTTCACGCTGATTCAATCTGTAAATCACCTTTTCATACGTAAACATTAATTTCATATTTAAAAAAAATTCGTGAACTACATTTGATATTATACCTAAGACAGAACGGTATTTGGAAATGATTTATTTACTTTTAGGCCTCTCTGATTTAACAATTTCAAAGTATTTCACAATTTTCGTAAATTACTAACTGTGAAATGTGAAATTTCTACCTTTATATTTCTTTTCAATAGTTAGTGCTCAATTCAAGTAAGTCCATGATGTGATGAAAGATCTGTTTACATTATCCAAACACGCGTCTCTCTCTGACTCTCTGAGGAGTAAACTTAAGATTTTGAACATGTCCATGGCGTCCGTTGCCAGTCCTATCTCTAGTAATATTACCTCAATGCAGATGACACCATGCTACAACGTAACTGCAGAGTATATATTTATATCATTTTTGATGTATTTTTTAATATGACCATAATATAATCAGTTAATAATATTTCAATTAGAGTATTTTTATCATGTAAAGTAAATAAATAAACTAACGATATCTGACACATACTCGACAGTGTTTATGGGCACAAAAATATGGCCATCCTATGCTTCACCTGTTGTTACGGCAAAACTCGTTTAGGCTCTCTCTCTCCACCTTTCTATTCTCTTTGATAGCAGGTAGCAACGCTTCATAACCCATGGCTGAAAGAGGAGGAGGATATTGATGATAATGATGAACGCTTGTTGCAGAAACTAAAACAAAGGTGTCCGTTAAGAGAGGTGTCAGTGTATGTTGATTTAGATATGACAAATAATGAATACTAAATTTTAAATTAATTTAGTATTTCTTGCGATTAGTTTTGGTGCGGCAGTGCCCGACGTGGCCTAATGGACGATGAGGGGGGAGCCCTGGCTCTATTGAAAAATGTTTTCAATATCGAAAACATTAGAAAAATTTGTTAATAATATTGTTTAAAAACGAAAGTTAAAACCGTTTGCTCATATCCATCATTGCTCTTTATGTTGTTTAATTTTTATTACATAACAAGGTAGTTGCCACTTAACAGTTTTGTTAAATATATTTTGGCATATGTCACATCGACTGCGTTTGGCTGACGCAGCCAGATTGTCGTGCTGCAGTGATGTTATAGGGGTGTATCAGTCTGTAATATGTTGCTGTAGCAGAAATGTGCAATTAATGCCATTTACTATTTGTTATAATTATGACACCATTGAAGTTTGTTAATTTTTAAATTAAAACATATTTTCATGTCAATGATGCCAGTTAGGTAATTGCAGCCTAAGTAAAATTGTGATATTTTCTCCTCTTATATTCAGTATGTAAGTTATTGAATATACTTGTATTTTAATACATGTGTACATCATTGTATTTCATTTAAAGCGTTTTCACTCGATATAGTGTAGTTGATTTTGTGTAAAAGTGTTTAACAATTGTCATTTCATGTCCGAAATATACCCCATACTTAGTTTAAAAATTTTTTTTCTAAATCCACCAAATACTAATTTTTACTTGTGGAATGTAAAAAAGGGTTTTAGTTCTATTTAATCGTTACGGATGCATAGTTTTTTTCACCTATATACTACTAGTTTTCACAAAACTGGAACTAACAAAACTGGAATTCTAAATTCTCTGTTATTGAGTTTATGTTGCCGTGAAATAAATTGTATAAAAGAAGAATTTTCATCTGCAAACCTGAAAAGCAGATGTTTAAAAACTTTTTCAGAATAAGAAATTTTAAACTGTGAAATCCTATTTACCATGTATGCACTATCCCATACACCTGGGCTGTCAAATTCCAGCAGCTGGGTGGACTATTCCTTGCATTACAACTTTTGTGTTCTGAACAAAACTTTTATGCTATTTAACAATAGTAGTGTAATTATATAATATAGCTACTTCTTCATTAAAAGGTTTCAGGTAATCAGAAAAATATTAAATGGCTATGTTTATGATAGGTAAACATAGAAACGAACTGTTTTAGGAATTATAATTTATTACTAATTAGTGTTTTGTAACAAACAATCGCAGAATACTACTGCTACCAAATGATAAATCTATGGAGTTGTGAGTTGGTCAAGGTGCATGGATATATTGAAAGCATGTTGCGGCATATGTACACAGTACACAATTAGTTATTAACCGGATACAAGTTTTATCTGACTACATTTAGCATATGGGGATTTTTTTAAGTGCAGATCTGTAATGCATTTTTTTAGATTTTGTGTTTTTTTTGTTGGTTTGTGTTATAGTATGTTTACCTTTTATTAATCATATTGAGGGGTGGCTCAGTTGTCATATCCAGTCTTGTAATCTGCCTTTAAATTGAAGAGATATTTTTTGACACATTTAACGAATATTAAGGAAGATATCACTCTGAAGTTAACGTTGATTAATTTTAGAGGAAAAATTGTCTTGAGCCGGGTGGGATACTAACCTACAACCTCCTGATAACATGTCAGGTACTCTAGCTGCTGAGCTACTGGTAGCTGATCAAGATTTCCCTTGTTGTTGTTTAGTTATACCCTAGTCTCGGGGGTGGGGGTGGCTCGGTAGCATGCCAGGCTCGTAATCTGTAGTTCTCAGGTTCGAGTCCCAGCTGGGTCAGCATTGAGATTTATTTTTGCAAAATTCCCCGCCCTGCCCACGGTCAGTAGGAGACACCAATGGGCTTGGAAAGGCCGCTGTCTTTCAGATGGGATGTTAAGCCGTGGCCCCGTGTGTGGGAAAGCCATACCCTGTGCACGTTAAAGAACACGCTGGATGGACTTGACGGGGAGGCTACTATCTGTCTCTCAACAGCTGTTCCAGTGGGTTCCCTCTCAAAACCTTCTCAGAGCTTTTGGGGTCCATGTGACCTCTCTATTTAGCCCATGGTATGCAAAAAAGTGCCGCTCAGAGGTAAAACAACCCATCCCAAACCCTAGTCTCAAGTAGATATTATGATTGTTATCAGGAGGTCATGGGTTTGTATCCCACCTAACTGAAAACAATTTTTCCTCTAAAATTGATTGATATTAATTAACTTCAGAGTGATATCTTCCTTAATATTCATTAAATTCGTTGAAAAATATCTCTTCAATTAAATAATTGTACACTCAGAATGTACTTGCCATCTTCATGACATGATTGTCATTGTTTCGTGAGGTTGAGAGCAACTGGGACAAATGCCTTCATAAGACACAGAGAATTGTGTACTGTGGGTAGAAAGTTCATAGCATCAATTAGAGAAGATCTTGATCGGCTGATGGTAGCTCAGTGGTCCAGAGCACCTGACATGCTATCAGGAGGTCGTGGGTTAGTATCTGGCCCAGCTCAAGATAATTTTTCCTCTAAAATTGATCGTTGTTAACTTCAGAGTAATATTTTCCTTAATATTGTAATCTGCAGTTCCCAGGTTAGAGTCCCAGCTGGGTCAGCATCAAGATTTATCTTCACAAAATTCCCTGCCCTGACCATCGTTAGTAGGGGACACCAATGGGCTTGGAAAGGAAAGTGTCCATCAGATGGGATGGTCCCATGTGTGCGAGAGCCATACCCTGCACATGTTAAGGAACATGCTGGATGGCCTTGATGGGAGGCTACCATCTGTCTCCTAACAGCTCTTCCAGTGGGTCCTCAACCCTAACCTTCTCTGAGCCTTTCGAGTCCTTGTGACCTGTCCATTGTGTGAAAAAAAATGTGTTGCTCAGAGGTAAAACAAACTAACTTATACACAATGAAAATTTTTAGAAGGGATTGTTTTATTGCAAGAGGATATATGTGAAATATGTGAGCTAAAATATTTTACAATTTATATCAAATTTCCTCTGTAACCTTATACTTTTTGGTGGCTTTCTTTTTATAATGGAACATGCAGATTCATATGGAATAAGTATTTATAATTGTACATTTGAATATTATCCAAAAATTAAAAAGAAATCATTATTCTGCTTCCTCACACTAATTGGCAACAGTCGCCATTTTTATCAATAATTTTATGAATATGGCGATGTCAAATATATTGTTAATAAGATTATATTAATCATTATCATCCTCAAGCAGCCAAGGGATACGGAGGTCCAAGCAGACCATGCAATTTAGTTCTCCAAGCAAAGCTGCTGCATCTGGCCATTGCACAACAATTCTAACAAGGTCCTGTTTGACATTTCACACCATATCCTAAGTCTCCCCTCTTTCTGAGGCCTTTAGACACTGTTCATAACCCTATTCGCCAAACTATAATTATCCTTACGGGCAACATGGTCAAACCAACATTCTCTCTCTGCACAATATGCTGCTTAAAGGAGGCTGCCTTTGCCTAACCTCATCATTAGTTAAAACGTTGAACCAACTAATGCCCAAGATACTGCGTAAGCATCTAGTTTCCTGTTTACAAAGTGTCCAAGTTTCAGTACCATAACTAACCTTAGAAAGAACCAAAGTATTATACAGTCTAATTTTAGTCTTTAGGTGTATACGCCTATTTCTCCACACTCTCCATAGATTTTTAAAAGTCCCGGCAGCAATCCCTATCTGTCTGTTAATCTCATGCCACACATCACCAGTATCTGTTACATTGCTTCCAAGATAATTGAACTGTGATACCTGCTCAAGACTGCAACCATTCAGATTACTGAATCACAGCCTGCCTAACAAATTTTCATCACTTTAGTTTTCTCTCTGGTTATAACCAAACCTACTCTACTAACAGTCTTATCAACAGCCCAATGAAAGAGTTCATCTCATCAACATCATTTGCCAAAAGGGGTAAATCATCAGCGTAATCTAAATCTAAAATTTTCGTATCTCCAGTCCATTTAAGACCAAAATCTTTTCCTTGAAGTGAATATTGCATAACATAATCAATAACCAAGCTAAAGAGAAAAGGAGACAAAATGCACCCTTGTCGAACACCAGAAGTAATGCTAAACCAATTGCTACAAGCCTTACCAACTCTCACTCCTGACCCAGTGTTATTATAGAGAGCTTTCATTTATGTTAACTAATTTGTCTGGTATACCACGATTTCACAATCAACCACAATTAATGACAATCAACAGAGTCGAAAGCCTTTTTGAAATCAACAAAGCTAGCAACCAAAGGTTTCTAAGACTCAACATTTCTCAAGAATCTGCCTAAGTGAAAATATCTTATCCACACATCCCCTACCACTTCTGAATCCACATTGCTCATCACACAATTGACTGTCAGATTCTTAATTCTATTAAGCACAATCATGGAAAGAACTTTACCTGGAACAGAGAGTAGGCTGATACCCCTATAGTTACCATAAGAACTGCGATCACCTTTTTTAAAAGTAGGGGTAATAATAGCTCTGGTAAAATGCTCAGGAACCATGCCTTTATCATAAAAGATATTCAAAATTTCAGTCATCCATGTGCTAACCAAAACATTCCCAGCTCAAAGCATTTCCGTAGCAATTTCATTTATCCCTGGGGATTTATGTAGTTTAAGTTTAGAAATAGTCAAAATAACTTCAAACTGTGTTATAGGGCCAACATTAAAGCCAGCAATGCATCTATCATCATTACAAACAATGGGAGTAGAACTAACCAAATAATTTGGAACATCACTGAAATGCTCAGTCCACCTAGCCATTACAGAATCCTCACTTCTATAACCTTGCCTTGTTTGTCCTTCAATTCCTCTGTATACCTGTCTGCTTTCTATCAAACGAAACATTAACTATCTGGTACAGCTCTCTGCTGTTGTGCTAACTGCTTCCTCAGCTTTGTTAGCCAAGCCAAAGAGTCACTCAGTAGTGTGACAAGCCACTCAGTAGTGTGACAAGCTTGTAATCTGCAGTTCCCAAGTTTCAATCCCAATTTTTTCAGGGTTGCAATTCATCTCAATTGTGCCACGTTGAAATTCATGCTAATACCCACTCTGCCTTAGTGAAAAATGGAACACTAATGGGCTTGGAAAATGCCCTCTGTCAAATGAGATGTTAAGCCATGTTCCAATGTGCAGAGAGCTTATACCTTGTGCAGGTTGAAGAATATGTTGGAGGACCTTGACAGGAGGTTTCATCTCCTAACATCTGTCTCATGGGTTCTTTTTGCCATCGTTTGAGCATTTGGGTCTTTGAGATGTGCCATATAGCCAATTAATGTGGTCAGGAAAGCCATTTGATATCTAATTTAGACACTTGTTAATTTTGTGATATTAGGTATGACAGTGAAAGATGTGATTTAGTGATTATATGATTAGACACTATATGGCTGTTAGGCATAAAAATAAGGATTTGTTTTTCTCATTTATCCTTCTTATATGGAATCTTGTAACATTACAAATTTGTGTGCCTTAATGGAATATAGTTGTAGAGTAGCATTCAGTATCAATGGAGCAGACTCACTTTGGCCAGCAGCAGGTCAACGATCTAGGTTTGTTCAATATCCACTAATGTACATCAGAGTATTATCAGGAAATATCCTTTTGGATGTCTTTACTCTTGTCTTAACAGGAATACACATAGCAACTCTATTTTGTGAACAAGATAGATGATATAAGTTAAAAAGTCCAAAAAAATTCTTAAAAGGTACCAAAAGTTAAACATTTAATATCTGTTAAAAGTTTTTATTCCAATTTGTTAATAACTAAAAGATAGTGCTAGTGGTTAAATGTAAATAGTTCAATTTGTTTATTGTCATTTGCTTATATTTAACAAAGTCACAGCCAATGTCATGTCTGTAATGATAATTTTAAAAGCATTTCTAGTACTCATTAGTTGGATTCACATAGTGGACTTCATCTAGTTGATTATAAAGAATGAAGAGAGCAGTTGAAACACCATTCAAATATAATAATATATTCAGTAACTTTTCTTCATCTTTATGCCATATAATGTTGACAATCCAATATTGTATTCCTGCATAAGTTGCCTCCTTTTTTTCTCCACTTTCTAACCTTTCAATTTTTTAACTAAATTATGTGTAACATAATTCAGTGGTAGAGTATCACAGGAGATAAACATGGGTGACAATCACAGCATTACCTGTTGACCTTTTAATGTCGATATATCAATAAATGTTTCGTGGAAAAAATTTGTTCAAAGGTAAGAATACTCTGGTATGTTTCTGGAGAGATGCGGGTTCAAGTCCAGTATGTCCACGAAATTTTTTCCACAAAATATTTATCACGAGATATCCTGTATACATGAACCTCATGAATAATTAGCTGAAAAAAGATTTCTCTTGTATCATTTCTTTCCATCTTATTTTTTATCGCCATAGTTGAAGAACAGGGGAGAAATTTTGCAATAGATGAGACAAGCAAAATAAAATAGCCTAATAAAGTGAATATGGTATATAAGATATTAAATGCCACAACCTAAATAGTAACTTGTGCTTGAATTGTAGCCAGGTAATAGTTCAAAATTTGTAAATTGTGGCTTGGCCTCATACAAGGATGCCAGATGTTGCAGATCCCGCAGTGCATTGGTTTGTCTTGTATCTCCCATTAACCTTTAAATATTCCACCTAAAAATTCATTCATGTTGAGTCTGTATTATTGCCTACAATGAGCTAATATATATGTGTGCATCTTTTCTATACAGTCTTCACTATTCAATCTAACTCCATATAACGTGTGTTCTAATGGAAAAAGTGTCTGGCCTTCCCAGGAAGGTTTTAAAATTTAGGCTATGATAATTGTTTACATCCAAATGTTTGGTAGTGGTAAAAGTGCAGAATTCTTAAAGGCAAATGTGATGATGCCATATTTCTTTTTTTACTATTTCTGGATTGTGAAATAATTATTTTATGCAAAATGTGCTGGATTTTAAAGAGTTCATTGTATCTTGGGCATTAAGTGGTTTAACAAAAAATTACGGTAGAGCTTCACAGTGCAGTGATTAAATTTAAATTAATATCTCATACTCTATGACATTGTTAAATGTACAGTGTGATAGAGTATTAAAGATATTAATTTAAATTTAAAACTATGTGGTTTACTCCCCTGAAAAAATGGCCAAAAGGCCTATATATCATAACACCAAGAAGAGATGCAGCCAGGAACAGAAAAATCCCAAACCCACACATGTAAACTCCTAAGGGAGTGGCTAGTCCAAGCCCCAAACTCCCTGAAATATGCCCAGAAGGCATGTGTATCGAAACACCAAGAAGAGATGAAGCCAGGAACATAAAAATCCATAAACCCACACATGGAATTTGACTGAAGGCAGCATTACAGATTACCAAATAGAATTATGAACTGGGTTCCTGAGGCCTCAGAAAAAGAGATGTTGATGCACTGAGTGCACAAACAGGATCTTGTCAGAATTGTCCTCCAATAGACAAGTGCAGTAGTAGTAACTCAGTATAGATGTGTTTGAAGAATTGCACAGTCTATTTGGACCTTCCTGGCTTCTTGAGGATTTATATATACCCTATATTTCTGCAGATAAGACGATAGTTGAATCATAAAAAAAGGCCCCCAAAATCCGGGTCGTCTTATAGGACAGATACAAAAAAAATTAGATTGAAATTTATATAAATTGAAACCATTATTACTACAACTTATCGAAAAATCTATAATATTATTTAAATACGCTATATGATAATACATTACATTGTAATAGTAAATAATACATTACATTGTAATAGTAAAACAATACTAAAACAAAATAAATATTAAAAATTATGTTTATTGAGCTACTGAGGAAAAAACGGACAAACTGTAATTATTTACTAGTACAGAGTAGGGCATGTCCACAAAATAGAATAGCCCATACGACGCTTTTGTGAATAGTCAAGGTCATTACTCGAATGTCCGAATCAGTGCGAATGTTTGTGAATAGGACATAATTCCGTATATGCTATACAGTATTATTATCCAGATGATGATCGCCGATCTAAAGGCCATTGATAGTTTGGAGTCATCTTATAAGACAGATATATGCTAAAACTATAAAACTTTGACGAAAATTTATACCTCGTCTTATCTGAAGGTCATCTTATCTGCGGAAATATATGGTATGTATGTGTGTGTGTGTATGTATGTATGTATGTATGTTTGTATGTATGTATGAGATCATACTTTGGTACTTGGCAATAGGTTCAACCTTTCAACTCTTATCTGCCATATAATTGGCCCATGCCGATTATATTGCAGATAATTGTGAGATCCCCCCCCCCCAAAAAAAAAAAATTTAAAAAGCTAACGAAAGATCTCATCATGCTACTCTAAATCTGAAATGTATTTGTACATAATGCTTAGGACACTTTTCAGGGCTAGCCTCTTAAAATTGTGGCTTAAGTTATTGCCAATTTCAGCATCACTTGTTGATTTCATTGGGGTCCTCAGTTTGATTGCATCAAAGGAGGCCTCATCTGGGCATAATACATTCTTCTCTATGAGTAGGTAGAATCTAAGTAACTGCCTGAGTCTGATTTGGCTAATAAGGAGTGATGTTCAGATTTTTCGATGGAGTTCTGTGAAATTCAGATTAACAGGGGAGCCTTTTCATCATAGGGCTAGGCAGTGCTTTAGAAAGCTGCTGCTATTCACCGCTTTGGCCTCTGTTTCAGGTAAGTGGGACCTGCTGAGGTTGATCCCAGGACCAGTGGGCTGCCCTAGGGTCAAACTGTAGAGTTTGGTGAGTTCCTTGTTCATACTCATTATCAGAAGTTTCCTTACCATGTTCATGGTACAGGACTTGCACTCAGTGGATGTTTGGACATCGATCCTGTGCAGTACTGATATGTTTGGTTCCATGGTGGGTGGGGATGAAGTGCACTGAGCCATAAGTATTATGATCATGAATTGTTAAAATAATTCATCTACCTTGAGCATAAAAAGGCATGTCAGGATTGCCCATCATCTTCAACTACTTCCTCTTCATCACCTTTTTTTCTGTTCCACAATTCTTGAGCCTACATTCCGTAAGCGATCAGGTAATTGGGGGACATCTCCCCCTTTTTCAGTAGTAGAGGTTTGAAAGTCTTGCAGGAGTTCTGAAATCAGTCAGGCACCTAAGATCTGGTGACTCTCTGGTGGAAACTTCCTACTCAAAACGTTCTGAGCTGCTCCTTAAGGTCACAAATGATTGGTGGCTGTCATGAGAAGAAATCTTGGATCAAGTATAAAGGGTGACTTGAAAAGGTACCAGACCATGTCATAAATCAGGGTGCAGTATGAGCATGAAACTGAATCAAAAAGGTTTAGTAAACATGGTGCTTAAAATGTGTCATTATGGTGATATTGCTCTTTCAAACTACCTGTTCTATGAGGAGGCTTCCCCCACTGGCAATGCATAATGGCATTGAGCCCAATGCAAATCTCATAGGGAGACCCAGTGTGATGTCATGTGGAAGTACCACTTGAAATACCTGTGTGCATCAGCAATCAGTCACCCTTTGGTATGTCAAAATTTTGCATACTGTGATGAAACTGCCATAACAACCTGATAAAACAGCATGGGTTATCCACCATTGCAAGTTTAGTCATCTGTGATACCACAGATTACATTTATTCTGAATATGCTGATATACATTTGTTGTTGGTAGAATGTGCAGGGAATGGTGTGGTGACTGCTCACTGGTGCAGAGAATGCTTTCATGTTAATGTGCACCTGATTGTTGGTTATGGGAACATGGATGCCTTGGGCCACTGACCTAATGTGGCTGCAATTGTACAGTGTGAATCAAAGATGTTATCTTGAACATCATGCACAATGATCTGACAATGAACACCAGGAGTATAGTAGCATTTTTGGTGATGTAAAACCTAGTTTTGGAAAATCATGAGAACTGACTGCACCTAACTGAACTAAACTGCATGCGTTGTCACCAGCAGATGGAGTTCCATGACGTGCTTTCTGTGAGTGGTTCTTACATAGGTGTGCCAAGACCCCATGTTCCCATGAAACATACTGATAACAGATGATTACCTGCACTTCTTGATACCATTTTACACAGGTTGCTGGACAATGTACCATTGTCCCTATGTTGCTACACGTGGTTCATGCACATTGAAGCTGCAAAACTCCCCGCCCTGCCCACAGTCAGTAGGGGACACCGATGGGCTTGGAAAGGCTGCCGTCCATCGGATGGGACATTAAGCCATGGCCCCGTGT
This sequence comes from Ryuthela nishihirai, assembly GCA_038380435.1. NCBI lineage: Eukaryota > Metazoa > Arthropoda > Arachnida > Araneae > Heptathelidae > Ryuthela > Ryuthela nishihirai. Next base: position 12,799,818 of record JAWZYU010000001.1, on the reverse strand, counting down.
TTGCGAGAGCCATACCCTGTGCACGTTAAAGAACATGCTGGATGGCCTTGATGGGAGACTACCATCTGTCTCCTAACAGCTGTTCCAGTGAGTCCCCTCCCCCAACCTTCTCTGAGCCTTCGGAGTCCTTGTGACCTGGCCATTTAGCCCATTGTGTGCAAAAAAGTGCCACTCAGAGGTAAAACAACCAAAAGCACGTTGGAGCACCACCACACTTCAGTCAGGGTGCATGTGACAGTGGTTCAAGAACCATTATTTGTGAAAGATTGGGTGGGATCTCAAGGCTCCTGTAAACTGGCCAGCTTGATTGGCAGATTTGAACCACTGGATTTTTATCTGTGGGTCATGTCAGATCAGTTGCTTACACCCTTCCCTGTGAACAGTAGAAGAGTTGTGGAATCACATTTAAGATGCGACAGGACATATACAAAATACCTCGAGGGTTAGAATGCATTCGACTGTCCTTATATTACCCTGCTGATTCCTGTATTCAAGCCAACTGAGGAAACTTTGAGCATCTGTTGTGATGCACATGATTAAATTACCAATTGTTTTCTGAAAATTGTATGGTTTGTGTCTCATTTCACTAATATGTCCAGTCCATTTGATGTTTTCTTGTGTAACTATCTGTTTTATGCATTTTGCATTTGCACATGACATCATGTTGGGCCTCCCTACCTACAGGGTTTACATTTGGCTCTGTATTGTTTTGCATGCTAGTGTAGAAAGCCTTCTTCACAGGCTGTGTAGTTTGAAAGAGCTGTGTTCCCATAACTCTGCATTTTAAGCACCATGTTTACTAGACTTTTTGACTCGGTTTTGTGCCTTGATACCACTCTGTGATTTATACCTTTCAGGTCACCCTATATATCTTCTATCACCTGCACAACCAATTCTAAAGTCATTGGGATAAAGTCTGGAAGATGGGTGTGAACTATTTGTCCCATCCATAATCAGTCCTGTAGCATGATAGAGTGGCAATAACATCCCAAAGCAATTGCCCATAGTTACTCTGGACCAATTAGTTTTTTTCATTTCTTCCCCTTCTACATATTACCCTGAGTTTCTGGCCCTACAGAGCAAGGTTGAATACTTTACCTTTCCACTCAAGTGCCTATAGCCTTACAACAGCCTATTCACTGTGGAGAAACTGCATCTTGCTCTGCATTCTTGCTGTTAGATTGGTGCTCCTGCTGTTGGGCCAGACAGTATCATTATTCAATACTCCAGCATATCTCTCCATTGAATAAGGATCAGCTACTCCAACTTTTCAACCACAATTTTCTTGAGGAGCAGTTTCTGGATTGGTAGGAGTCTATAGTTTTGGCCTTTCCTAAGTCAGAAAGGGATCACAAGATTCCTTCCAATTACTGCCCTATTACATTGACCAGCTCTTTGTACAAAACATGGAAAGAATGGTAAATGCAAGGCTAATCAGGTAGAGACCAAGTCTTCTTTCACAGTGTGGCAACTCAGTATAGATTTCACAGGTAATGGTCTACCTTAGACCCTCTGATACTCTTCAAAATTGAAAAAACGTATGACACAGCATGGTCATTTGGTAGATTTGGTATTCTTTGACCTCCATTCCTTTGCCTTTAATGTCACATGCCAGTCTTTATTGACAGTTTTCTTTCTCATTCTTTTAGTGACTATGTTTACACTCTGTCGTGGCCTTTCAAGAACAAGAAGGGTTTCTTCAAGACTACTTGAGTGTTATGCTTTTTGCTCTGAAGATTAATTCTGTCATTAGACAACTTCCTCTGACTGTAGGCAATTCCCACTATGTTCATGATTTTAGCATTTGTTATTTCAGCATGAGGGCCATTGAACAAAAACTGCCCTGAACAATCTGTTCTGTCAATAATGAGGGCCTTTCAGGAGTGTGTGTGTTGGGGGAAGTAATGAGGTCATTAGGATGGACTTAAAGCTCTCAAAGGGAGCCTCAAATTTAAACACTCATTAATTTTTTGATATTAGATACAATAGTAAAAGGCGTTTTTTTTGTGATGGGTCTTGGATAAAGCATGGATGTTTCTTTTGTTTTTCTGCAGCATACTACACTAACAAGCTCCTCTTAGACCTCTGTGGCAAGCAGCTACTTGGATAAATTTTGATACAAATTTTGGCAAATTGGAATAAAAATGTTCATAAAAAATGACAATTTTTATTTTCGTTGGGACCTCAGAATTTTAAAGTGGCTAGGGCCTCTGTGGACCTCTGAGAAGTTCTGGTGATGATGGTTCTCACAAAAGACTGCTTTTCTGCACTTTTGCCACAAACACCATCATTTGGACTCCAAGTTACTGCTCAGGGGTTCCATTCCTGTTTTGAAGGAGACCTAGTTTTTCAGTCTTGTCTTCATAATTGAGTAAAAGTAATTGACTTTTTTACCATGTTTTCACAATCTTAGGTCGAGTGCATACAGAATATTATTGAGGGATTTTCCTCTCTCCTGAGGAGCAGACTGATGTTCTTTACTCAGCCTATATAATGCACATCCCAGGTATATGATTCTGCCTTAGATTCAGTGGTGAAGGTGTTAGACCCCTCTACCATCAGGCCTTCTATGTGTGCACTGGGACCTTCTGCATCTCACGAGTCTAGAATCTGCATCGAGGCTAATGAACCTTTATCTCTGTACTGTCAGCAGTAGCCCTTTTTAGATCAGATGGTCGATGCCTAGTCAGATGGTCGAGCATGGATCACATTTTACAATGATTGCAAAATGTGTTCCATGCTCGACCATCTGACTTGGGATTGCATATTTCATCCCAAGTTTAAAATGCTTTACACTAATTTCCTGACTTCAGCATTGTAGCAGGAGCAGTACATGACATAGTCTCAAGTGTGCTTCATGTCACACAGTTAGGACTGTAAGCTCTTCCAAGAGTGTGTAGAGTTGCTGTAGGTGACACCAACTCAGAGATGAAGGAGGAGGGTCTCCTCAGATCTGTGAAGATTACTGAGCTTGGTTTGCATGTCAGAGACTTCTTCAAACACATTGACATCAGTCTCAATAGCCTGAGCTGCCTCCACCATGGCTCACTGTTTTCCCTTCCTGCAACTCTTTGTAGAATAGGGAAGGCTTTCACATCTGACTGCTTGTATTTACAACTCTGTCAGCCACTGTGCTACATACCTGGACATCTTGCCTGTCTTTACAGATGGTTTGAAGTCTAGGGAGTGTAATGATGCATCTGCAGAAGAAAAACCATTTCACTTACCTCAACAAAACTTTTACTGCCCTTGAAAGCACTCTCCTCCAGCATCTATGCAAAGTTGCAGACATCTACACCAATTCTGGAATGATTGGTTGTACTCCTGTTGGTGAATACTCTGCAACTCTGAATAAATGCATTTTGCAAGGTTTTGCTCCTTTGAAAAGGGTTTCTCAGCAAGTTCCTTTTTAATTTTTGGAAACAACCAAAAATTGCATGGTGCAAGATTGGGTGAATTTACAGGATGGAGTAGCTATTTGACTTTTCCTTGCTCCAGATTGGCTGTAACTTGCTGGGTTTTGTGAGCACTGGCATTGTCGCCAAGAAGGTGAACCCTTGACATGACTGCTGTTTTACACTGCTCCATCTCCTTAACCATTTTGGGCAAAACAATAGCTCCATCTCCTTAACCATTTTGGGCAAAACAATAGTGTAGTATTGGTCATTTATAACCATATTTTCAGGTAAGGTATCCTTGGCTACCACTCATGGAAATAGAAAAAAAATGGTGAACATCCTCTTTGTTGAGCGAAAGTCTTATTGGAGTATTGAGGATGTGATTCATCTTCCGCAAACCTAACATAATTGTCGATCTTTCTGGGAGTTTTATATATAATAAAACCACATCTGATCACCCCTGACAATGTCTATTAACCATTTGGGGCTACTAGGTTATACATTGTCAGCATCCCTTTGCACTAGTTAACTCTAGCCCTTTTTTCTGTTCTATTTGTGGGATACCCATTTGACATAGATCTTTTGAAACTTTAAATGCTGATGAATAATTGTTTCCCCACTGCCAATCGATACACTGACATCTAAAATTATTACTTGAAAGGTGGTGTTTGGGTTTTTCCTTAATTGGTTCATGAACAATACTTCTCTCGTTCACGGTCTCCTTTGGTCTTCCTGCACAAGGTGGTCTTCGAAGTTCTATCGTCCTTCTCTGAATTTGTGCATCCATCCTGTAACAGTGCTATATGAACAGGTATGGTCCCCATATACTTGTGATAAATCAGCATAATTTTTTTCCTCGTTGTCCCCAGGCTGCATCCTTGTGAAAATGTAAAAATCTTTCTCTTGTCTTTAGTAGGCTTCATAGTAACAATGCACAGATTTTGCAGATCAAACTTTATGTACTGCCAATGAAGAGAGAAACGATGATATGGTCTTCATTTTTAAAATGTAGTGACAAGTTTAGACAAGCTTTCAGACAAGTCATAGCTTGTTAACTTCGAAGTAAGGAGTGAAAATCTACAGATATTGTCAAGAACATTTTGAATGTCCTCTGTACATTCGGAGGCCCAAACTATTTTTTCACTGTGCTCTGCTGAAAAAAAATTAACTTTAGGACTTTTTTGCCAAATAACTAATGAAAGGAATTATTGGCATGTTATATGCCAAATTAATCTGCATTTAATATTGGAGTTAATGAAAATAAAATATTTTACCAAAAAAAGACTAGTTTTATTTTAGGGCTGGTACAAACTAGGTAATTTAAAAAAAAAGAATTTTGCAAGGGGGGAAGGGGAGTAAAACACTTAGTATAGTGGGATGGTGGTAAAAATATTGCTGAAATAGCCCTCCCATTTGATTATTGATTTACATATGTCAAGGAAGTCTTTTTAGCTTCCATAGAACCAGATAGCAATGTTCTAAAAGGACAGAAAAGGTAGCAATGGAGGACAAAAAAGGTAAAAATGGAGGAAATGCTTTAATTTGTAAATATAAGTTTTATTTTAAATACCAACTAACAGTTTAGTCAGAAAAAGGCATAATTGTAATTATTCAATACACTTCAAAATATAACATATGCCAATTTTTAGTCATACTTGATCAGCAATCAAGGGCTATTTGGCTTTAAGTGGCATAGTGATTAGTAATTCTCTGCTTTTGAAGGAGGCAAACATGTGTGTTTCTATTAACTAAGGAAGTGGTCAGCAGTGACTTTGGTCTTGCTAGGGTATAGGCTCTTGTATGAGAAGGCTGGTACAAACTAGGAATAGTTCCTTAATTCCTTTACTGTCTTTTTATGTTGCAAATAAATAAAACTGCTGTCAATTTTCAAAGCTCCAACTATCGGTTGACAGAAGCAAAATTTATGCAGTTTTCTAAAGTGCGTACTTTTTCAATCTGGCATGTAAATTGTACATATTGAGATTACAGAAAATAGTAACTTTTACAATAAGAGAATTTATCATTCACGATTTGCATTTGCAATATATTTTGCGGTGAACAGTAAATTGTATTTAGCCATGGGTTTAAGATATTTAAAAAAGAAAAATGTAAAAAAAAAGTACATTAATTTTAATTTAAAACATGTTCTGAGTTTATACAAAACGGAGGATATTTCATGTTTTTCCAAAATTCCAAGAGGATACAAGATGAAAAAGGACACATCCTTCTCTTGGATGATGTATGGTAATCTTCCCCCAACCTTTTCTGAGCCTTCGGGGTCTTTATGATCTGGCCATTTAGCCCATTGTGTGCAAAAAAATGTAGCTTGGAGGTAAAATAACCCTACATCAAATGGACTCGACCATGCAAACAGTGACCGTTTAGCCATTTAACACACCTCTTGCACATGTGAGTGAGCAATTAGTAATACCTGTCTCCCTCTGCTGTAATGCTGTGTGCTGCAGCCAGTCAACAAGCTCCGACTAAGAAGACTTTTTATATAGTTGCAGTTTCAATTTGAGGAGTGGAAACAACACAGACTGTTGGAATAACTGATATGAATAATATAAGTGATATATAAATAATAAAAATAATTCTAGGAATACTGAAATAGGTTTAAGGTTGAAAAGAGTGTAAAATGAAAAAAAAAAACACCACCAGAGATATGTACTTTGTAATTACTTTCAGAATCTGTTTTTAAAATTAGCAGTTTTTTGTTAATTTTCAGATTTTCAAAACTTTAAGGAAAAATTTCTTTAATTGTTCAAATTAAAACTTGGAATTATTTTTATATCATAGTTTAATAAATTATGCATCAAATGGAAAAAGAAAGTATTATTTTCCAAGCATTAATAATGTAGTTTTATAAGATGTATGTAGTAAAATTTTCAAATGGCAAATAAAAAAAATATCGAAGTTTCATGTGTTGTAATAAAAACTGATATAAGTGTTGTTGGTCTCTCATTTTGGATTCTGTCAACTTGTATACAAGATGTGAGCCTTGGAAGGGTTAATAATTAAACATTTTAATTGATTGTATTGCTTTTAATTTCGAATGCTTGATTTTTAGTTTCCCTATTTACCATCCTAGCCAATCTTTTTTTTAATCACTATTATATATTTAGACTTTTTTTTCCTCTGGGGTTTGTCTTTTATATTTTGCATCTGTTGTTTCCATTTTTTCACACTGATTTGTTTCACCCACTATTATTGTACTGTTTTATTGTTCTGTTATACAGTTTGAATGTTGTTTCATTTACTTGTCTGCATCCTTTAATTTTGGTTTTCAACGATTTTTATGAATGGCCCTTACAAATCTTTGTTATGCTCCTGGCAGTGAAGTACACAAAATTTTGCATGACCAGTGTTGAAGTTACTGTTTGTCCCTTCTCTAAGGGAAAAATCTCAAGTTTATTAAAGTTGACAGTTTGTAAATTCTGTAGCCATATGTTGAAAAGCATGTTTATAGTATTCTGAAGCAAAATTTTCCATGAAGTACAGGCCTGATTTTCCATAAGGCATGTTAACCACTTGCTAGAAGCACCAAAATAATAGGAGCTCAAGCATTTAAATAACAACAAAATCATGACCTTTTCTCAAAAATTATCAAAAGGAATAAAATAATGTTTGCAAATATCCTTAATATAAATGCTAATTATGCTGTCTTCAGAGCAGTGACAATTTTTTATTTTGACTGGCTTGAGTAATGATATATGTTGGGGAGGATTGAAGGTTGCCTTTATAACCTATCTTCTTCCCAAATCTTTAAGTATGCTACTCCTTCAAAGTGCATTTTCTCCTTACAATTGAAAATGAACTTTTAATTGAATATAGATTGTAAGGATTTCCACTGTATTATCAAGTGCATTTAGATAATTAATTAGGGAGGAAAAATTGTCATTAGCTGGGTGGGATCTGGTCCCATGACATATTTTGATAATTCCAAGTTTTTTTTTTAATGCAAAACCAAATTTTAAAGCTCCTTTGAAAATAAGCTTACTGAAAATTGTTGCGAGCCCTTAATCAGATTGTAAACAATATTCATTTAATATTTAAAGTGTTAGTCAAGCTGAATTATTTTACAGCAGATGTTGCTATTCTCTTGTTCTAAACATTTTTTCAAGATTGATTAAAACTAAAATAGTAATATATAAATTTCTAAAATTACATTTTAGGGAATACTTTGTTATAACTTTGGAGGTAAATATTTATGACTAGCAACATTACTGTTAAATATTTGCTTCAGTATTGCTCATAAACAGATTTTTGGAATTTAACAGTTTTGTGAAATTTTGCTACGAAATGCTTATTTCAAAGCTATGAACTTTAAATATAATTTTCCATTCAGACAATATGCAAATGTCCCAAAACTTTGATAGTTTTCTATAATTTGCTCATTTCCAGAGGAAAAAGAGTAAAATGGAAAGAAAAAAATTCAAATTTTAAAATGAATCATTTTGATTTTTAAATATTACTGCATATTAAATTATATGCTATATATAATACTAATATGTAGTTGTAATTTTTTACAGTATTTGTTAGCAAAACTGCATTATTTGTCATTAAAATTCTTGCATTCATTTCAATTACATTATGGCTTCTTTATGGTTGTGAAAGAAAAGTGCATATTTTACATGAAATAGGAAAAAAACTACTATTGTACATAAAGTGCACTACTGCTTTATGTGCCTAGGTGCACCTGAAATGTAAATCCAGCTATGACAAAATGAGTGGAGAGGTATCTGCATTATAGCATTTCCCCCCTCTACAGCTTATTTTAGGTCAGGAGTTGACTCAGTTGGTAGCATATGAACTAGTAATGGTTTGGTAGTGTGCCAGACTAACAACCTGATGTTCCCAGGTTTGGTCCTTGCTTTGTGTTTCAGCTCTTCTTTGTTAAGCACCAAGGTCTTTGTGATTTGACTATTTGTGTTATTTGTGGTTAGACTGTTGTGTGCAAAATGGATTCTCAGAGCTAAAACGATTGAACAACCTACAGTGGACTCCCGTACAACGCAGGGGATATGTTCTGTGTTATAGGAAATTTCATTATACGGGACATGCATTATCAGACGAATTGTCTATCCCCATATTTTCAATCTAAAAATGATCTGGAAAAATAATTGTTTTTAAATAATGATAACAATAAAAACGAAACTATGGACTCTTCAAGCAATGAATCTGTACAACCAATGTTAACAAGACTGCGACATTGGAACTTATTTCTTGATAATTCCAATAGTGAATGAATGTTAAATAGTGAAGTACATATTTTTATTTTAATTAAAAGTTGAATAAAAATATTTTCTTCATATCTTTAGATGTGCATATTATTTTTTTGATAAACCTTTACATCTTTTAAAGCTGTCAGCTTCACTGTTCATATATAAACAACAGGTAAGTGTATACATTTGCTTTTCTAAACAAAAAATCAAAAACTATGTCAAATGTTAAATTTATCTTACGCGTAATACGGGACTGTTTATCGCGCTGTATGAGTACTAGTCGCAATTTTTTCATCGCGTTATGCGAATTCATGTTATAGGGGAGCATGTTATACAGGAGTCCACTGTATAAGATTCTTCAGGTTAGTCTGTAATTCACAGATTATTCATCTAGAATTCTGATGGTATTAAAAAATTCTTGGTCACTTATCACTGTAAAAGATTTATTTTCTAGTTTATTTGCTAATTCTTTCCTCTGTTGTGCACTAGAAGTGTGAAGTAGTGTCACAGCTACATCCTTTTTTTTTTGCTTATATGGAATATGATCCACCTAGCTGCTAAATTTTGGGTAAATCTTAAGTCAAACCATATATTACACATTTTTGTTTCATTTTACCAGTGAATAGTGTAATAGAAGATTGTTTGCATGAGCTTTAAGTGACATAGTGGTTGTAAACTTCAAAGAGGTAATAAAGTTTTAATTTAGTGAAGATGTTAAATTATCAAAATCACTGAATTTTTTAAAAAGGAAGAAGGTACTTCCCAACACAAAGGACTGATTACCTAGAAGCTATATTAGGCTTGTCCCGTTTTCTCATGCAACACACAAACACTTACACAAGGGCATGCCCCACTGATCTTTATAGTCAGGATGCTAACCACTAGACCAGATAGGTCTAGTGAGCCTACCTGGTCTAGAAAAAACAATTCTTTGCCAGTGATAAGTGACCAAATATTCTTTAATAGCACCAGAACAGTAGATGAATAATATTCAATTAGAAACTTTAATTTATAGACGAATTAAGCTGTAACATTAAAATCCTCTATAACAGCTCTCTAGTCAAATCAGGAGGAGTTCATCAGTTTAACATTTCAACATTTAGTGGCAATAGGCATTACCTCTGTACCACTTCATTTTAATACTTAACATTATTCCTTAACATTAACTTATGTCTTTGTACTAAATGTCAAAGACATATTAACAGGAACATATTAAAGTGCTTTTTACCATTATTCAATAGGCTGGAACAGCTGCATTGGAGTTACAAGCGATGACATTTGCTTTCTACAGGGCGTATGCCGATGTCTTAAGTCCAAGGCAACCAGTCCTTTTTTGTTTGCACAGCACACTGATGTTATCTAACTAAAGATTTGGGATGTCCATAGTTGTTATACTTTTCCCATTCGTGGTTTGATGTTTGAAGTTATCGTCGTCGTTAATCAGGTATTGATGACTGAGTCATCAATACCTTGGTTAACAACGATGATGTCATCAATATCTGGTTAACAACTGAGTCAATGTGACCACATCAGTACCTGGTGACCTTGACTGAGTCATCAATACCTGGTTAACAACGACGATAACTTCAAACATCAAACCATGAATGGGAAAAGTATAACAACTATGGACATCCCAAGTCTTTAGTTAGATAACATCAGTGTGCTGTGAAAACAAAAAAGGACTGGTTGCCTTGGACTTACGGCATCAGCAATACACCCTGTAGAAAGCAAATGTCATCGCTTGTAACTCCAATGCAGCTGTTTCAACATATTGAATAATGGTAAATAGCACTTTAATATGTTCCTGTTAATATGTCTTTGACATTTAGTGCAAAGACATAAGTTAATGGTTAAGGAATAATGTTAAGTATTAAAATGAAATGGTATAGAGGCAATGCCTATTGCCACTGAATGCTGAAATGTTAAACTGATGCACTCCTCCTGATTTGACTAGAGAGCTGTTATAGAGGATTTTAATGTTACAGCTTAATTCGTGCATGAATTAAATTTATCAATCTAACTGTGTAGTTTATTACTTAATTAGAAACTTACCTGAAGTATCTTATAGGTTGTTCAGTTGTTTTAGCTCTGAGAATCCTTTTTGTACACAATAGTATAAATGGCCAGATCACAAAGACCTTAGAGCTTAGCAAAGAATAGCTCAAACACATAGTGAGGACAAAACCTGGGAACATCAGGTTGTGAGTCTGGCACACTACCAAACCATTATATGCTACCAATTGAGTCAGTGCTATTATTAGTTAAGCAGTTAAAATTTAATGTTGGCAATGAATTCATGTAAACATTTTGTAAATATATAGTAGTAATGATGGCTTTCTCTTTTTTTCAGCTTAATATTAGAGTCTTTTGGCTCTGAATGGGCTCATGTTATTCATGTAAAGCTAGTGGAGGAACATACACTTACACAACTGTCCAAATGGCTTCCACTAAGCTTGAGGAGACTTCACGACTTGCAAGGCCTACTCCATATAGCAGAAATGTATCAGCAAATACAACTTCTAACTTCAGTATAAAAAAATCTATTCCACCACCTACCAAGTTTGACCATGTTTCACCTGTAGTTTATAATGCATCTCACACAAGTGAACTAGAAGAACACAAAAATCAGAAACCGGCTGCAAACTCGTGTGTTGCTGTCAGTAGTATGGCTGCATCTTTCCAATCAAACATTCCACGTATGAGTTCCAACATTCCATCCACTTCATCTGTCATACTCAATGATGATAACATTGAAACTAATGAGGCAATTTTGGACTCTAATTACAATAAGTATGAAAATGAGTTGCACATTATGAATAACAATGCAGAATCAACTGATGATGTTACAGATGTTTTGCAGAACTCTGCATCAAATAAGCTTCATCAGATGAAAAGATCTACTGTAGATTCAAAAGGAAATATAGTGCTTCCCAATAAATGTGAGAAAATTAATGTTGGAAGTAAGAGCTATCCTGATGGTATTAGCAATCAACAGGGCAAGGCAGATGAAAAAAATTTGCTCTCACGAATTCCAGCAAAGTTTACAACTCACCTAACAGGTTTGCCTCGTCCACAATTACCTCATTATGTAGGAAAATCTACACTTCCAGTTTCACAAATTAATAAAGTTTCACAATCGGCAATTAAAATGCAGTCACTTTCATGTGATAAATTAAGTACTGGGAAAGAACAGAGTCTTAAATCCAGTGATACTGATTCTGACCTGCAAAAGGAACATTCACAGATAGCAAATATTCCTACTGGAGATAGTCATGACAGCATAGCTGACATGGATTCTGGTCTTGGTAATAGTCTCATTGAGAAGAGTAAGCAGGAAGATGCAGATACACTGAAAGATGTTGAACATTTTGATTCTTGTGAAGATTCTCCAGTATTTCAATCACAAGTGGGCAATGAGAACAATTCTGTTCCTGAGATAGCACAGAGCATTAAAAATTTAAAGCTTGAAAAAATTAGTTTGAGGTCACCTACATACAAGAAAGAACCAAATGGCAAATGGAAAATTGATGATAAAAATTTTGGTTTAATCCATAAATATAATATAAAGACAGGAAGTAACAAAGATTCTAAGACAGATTTCCAACAACCTTCAAATTACCTTGGAGATAAAAACACTTACAAAAATAGTGCATATGAAAATGGATATTCAACATACGCTTCATACAGAGGACTTTTGTCATATAAAAGACTTTCCCCATTAAGACAGTTTGATTCTACAACACTAAGTAGAGGAAATGAAAAGTATGCTGGTTCTGAAAAAGTTAGTCATTCAGAAATTTCAAGCATTCCAAAATTTAGAAAACAACGAAATAGTGAAAGTAATAAGCTTGGAAACTTATTTAGTGTTACAGAATATAGTGGAACTGGTAAGGCTGAAAAAGGGTTTCATAATGTCAGAATGTCAAGGAAAACTTCATACAAAATGGAACTTCCCATGGAGCAAAAGCAGTCGAGTCCAGAATCTGAAGATAAATCAGATAGTATAGGAAATGGCATAATAAGTCCTGTATCAGAAATAGAAAACAGAGAATTTCTTATTGATGATGAGATAGCAGATCAACCTGCATTGATTTCTTTCGAGAATTCTAAAATAAGTGGTTCTTCTGTACCATCACTTCAACAGACTATGACTGAACTTCATGCCCTACAGGCTGCAAGTTGCTTAAAGAAACGTACTGATAGTCAAGGGAGTTTCAACAGCAAGTTGAGTCGAGAAAGATCTGCCACTGAGGGTCGGGAAAGTTTAATCCTTTGTTCTGATATAGGTTCATCATGTTCTAGCCTTGGATCAGATGATCTAATGCTTGATTATGAAAAAACCTTTGACCATTTTCCTGATGGTACCATTAATGAAGGGTATTTATGCTTTCATTAATTTTTGTTCTAAACTAGTGCTTGTTCTTCTAAGAACTTATTCAATGCCAAATTTTTGAAACTTCTCTATTCTTGATTTAATTAAAAAGAATGAATTACAATATATATAGAATATATATATATAGAAATACAATATATATAAAATACTAAAAATATAATAAAATAACTGAAATACTAAAATGTACAATAAAATATTTTAGTATTATATCTGTTAGGAATACCAGGTCATATAAGGGAGCTGAAATTGGATCTGACCATTACCTTGCTAAAAGTGTCCTGCAACTTAAACTAAAGAAGTGTTGTGCTAAGGTTGAAAAATTTACCTTTAATTCTGAATCTCTGAAAGACCCAGTTATAGCTAAAGCTTACCATGATAGGTTACTTAGTCATTATGACAGTCATGGTTTGTTTACTGCTGAAGTTCAGGAAGAATGGGACTGTTTTAAACAAGCTTTTCTTGAAACTAACAGTACTCTTTTAGGAAAAAAGGAGCAGAGGAGGCAAAATTATTTGAGTTATAAGGCACTTGAGCTCATTTCAGAAAGAAAGAACTGCAGGAATGTCCTTAATCAATCCCCTACTAGTCCTAATAGAAAGCATTACAGAGAGCTTAATAAACGTGTAAAGGATCAGTTAGCTACTGATAAGAATCTTTGGCTTGGCTGACAAAGCTGAGGAAGCAGTTAGACAGCTCAACAGCAGAGAGCTGTACCAGATAGTTAATGTTTCGTGTGGTAGAAAACGGACAGGTATACAGGGATTGAAGGATAACAAGGTAAGGTTATAGAAGGTGAGGATTCTGTCATGGCTAGGTGGGCTGAGCATTTCAGTGATGTTCTAAACAATGTGGTTAGTTCTACTCCCATTGTTTGCAATGATGATAGATGCATTGGTGGCTTTAATGTTGGCCCTATAATACAATCTGAAGTTATTTTGGCTATTTCTAAACTAAAACTTCCTAAATCCCCAGGGGTAGATGAAATTACTACGGAAATGGTTAGAGCTGTGAATGCTTCAGTTACCACTTGGATGACTGAAATTTTGAATATCTTTTATGATAAAGGCATGGTTTTTAAGGATTTTACCAGAGCTATTATTATACCTATTTTTAAAAAAAAAAGTGATCGCAGTTCTTGTGATAACTATAGGGGTATCAGCTTACTTTCTGTTCCAGGTAAAGTTCTTTGCATGACTGTGCTTAATAGAATTAAGAATCTGGTTGACAGGCAATTGCATGATGAGCAATATGGAATCAGTAGTGATAGGGGATATTTAGATCAGATATTTTCACTCAGACAGATTCTTGAGAAATGTTTAGTTTTAGAAACCTTAGGTTGCTAGCTTCGTTGATTTCAAAAAGGCTTTCGACTCTGTTGATCGTCATAATTTGTGGTTGATTGTGAGATCATATGGTATACCTGACAAGTTAGTTAACATAATGAAAGCTCTCTATAATAACACTGAGTCGTGTGTGAGAGTTGGTAAGGCTTATAGCAATTGGTTTAGCATTACTTCTGGTGTTCGACAAGGGTGCATTTTGTCTCCATTTCTCTTTAGCTTGGTTATTGATTATGTTATGTGAAATTCACTTCGAGGGAAAGATTTTGGCCTTAAATGGACTGGAGATACGAAAATTTCTGACTTAGATTATGCTGATGATTTATCTCTTTTGGCAAATGATGTTGATGAGATGAACTCTCTTATTAGGGCTGTTGATGAGACTGGTAGTAGAGTAGGTTTGGTTATAACCAAACCTACTCTACTACCAGTCTCATCAACAGAAAGTGATGAAAATTTGTTAGGCAGGCTGTGATTCAGTTAATCTGAATGGTTGCAGTCTTGAGCAGGTGTCACAATTTATCTTGAGAACTATGTAACAGATACTGGTGATGTGCGGCATGAGATTAACAGACGAATAGGGATTGCTGCCGGGACTTTTGAGAATCTATGGAGAGTGTGGGTAGAGACCCTGATCCCCACTGAGGCATGTGACATGGCTAGTAAGAGACAAGATCAGAATGAGATATAGAATAAGGTTAAAGTGAGAACATGATTATATAATATGGTATGGATGTTAGACTGGACATACTGATACATACTACACTGGTCCTGTCTACTTAGGGATAGTGGAGGCCAAAGGGTGCCTGTGGTCCTCAGGAGGGAGGAAACCACCATGGTAGGAGTGATGCTGGCTAGCCCCCACCACTCACCAAGGCAGTGAGCAGGCCAGCCAAAAGCAAACAGTGTGGACCCAGGCTTTCCTGAGTCCCCACTGAAGCACATGACTAGTGGAAGGCAAGATCAGAATGTAGAGAGAGATGGGGGTAAGGGGCGAGCTTGTGGAAGATAACATATACATAATACGGAATACGACATATAAAATAATATGATAAATACTGGTATGTGCTTGACTTAGCTAACATTAGTTTCATGGCATACACTTTTTTTTAAAGCATATTTTATACATATGAAAGATAAGAGACACCTAGAAACAACACAGAAGAGAGAAAACACTGAAGAAATCATTATTTAGAGAAGTGCAACTACTGATTTAGCCAATATTGGTTACATAACATACACTGTTTTTTTTTAATCCTTCCCTTCCTATTCCCTCTCTCACCCCCTTCCTTTGCTTTTATTTTCCTTTATCATAGAAGTATCTGGGATTATATCTGGGGCATACTATGTAAGATAGAGCATTTGTATAACGAGAAGCAATGTTCACTTATGTCACTTATTATACTTGACAATGGTAGAAATTAAGATAGATAATGGTATTTAATTTATAAGCTAGAAGGAAGGTTATAGGAATATGGGTGAAAGGGAAAAAACGTGTGATAGGCTATGGAGAAAAGGGACTAAGTTATAAATAATATAGATATTGCTGATAGAAATCGTGCTAAAAATATAATAGTAAAGGTATTAAAAGTTCGAATTAAGTGAAGTCCCGTCAGTAGCGGCTGAATGGTATGTGATATTTTTAGCATTGTTCAGTTGTGGTGTAGTTAGATTTTAGATCCATTAGTGGTATTAATAAATATTGTTTTCTATCCGTGAAGCTATGTTGAGTTAGGAGAAAGAGAAAAATGGGGGGGGGGGGGATAGAAATTGTGCTGTGTGTTTGTAAGTGTTGATAATTCGATATAAGTGTAAATCAAAGTGGTTGGTGTTTCTTATATATAATGTGTGATTTAATTCTGGAGTGCTGGCACTCTCGAGGTCGAGTTAATGCACTTGTACTAAAAGCACTTCCTTTTGGCATGTAAGAGTGTGAGTTAGGCTTGTTGGTGTTGGCAGGAGTGTAGAGGCTTAGGGAGCTGGTTGCAAGCATCTGACCTTGCCCATGGAGCCAAAGAGAGGCAATGGCATGCTAGATTGACCTTGCAAGCACATACGAGGTCAGTAATCAGTGCAGTTGTACTGAGAGCACCTCATGTATGACCTTCGAAGCAGTATGAGTTGCTTGCAAGGGTGGGTGTGCATTGGGGGGAGGATAACGGAATGTGGGCCCTTTGAGAGCTTTGGCTTGGTATGTGAGACATAGAGAAGTGCTTGGCTGGGGATCTTAAAAGAGAATCAATAAATATGTTTGGAAGAAGGAGGTGTGAATAATTGAAGAAAATGTATATTGTATCAATAGTGAGTCCCAGTGCTGTGTGGGCCATCGCTAAAAGATTGTTTTGGGCACACCTAGTTATTTATATACTCTTTTGCGAGTAATCTATAAAAATTAATCATACTATTACGATATCAGATGTTTGAATTAGCATCTAAACATAAGGGAGACATAATTATTTGATATAACTATATTGATATTCTCATACATTTTATGGTATTATATTTTGATATCCATTACAATGGTAAACACAGAATGGTTAATATATAGATTTTATGAGCATGTTAAAGGAGAGAAAGACAAATATTCATAATCGTGTTGTTAGTTCAGAGATGGAATTGTTAGAAGGCAGTTGGCATTTGTTTAGACAGTTACTAGGCTTCACCTTTATTATTTTCCCAATCTGAATGGTTTCATTAATTATAGATAAGGCTATCTGTGTTTGGGCTATCGCTTTGCTTCATTTTACCGCGATCCCGTGCAGTCTACCGCTGGGTCTGTGTGACTTGGGTATAGTAAGGAGGAAATATAGAAGTGAAAAAGAAGGGAGAATAAGCGAGCATAGAAGCAGGGTTTATGGGGGAGTGTAGTATGAAAGGGTGTGTTTAATGTTGTAGTTTGATTCTGAGTTATTTTACTATGATGTGTTATGTTTGGTGGAGGATCTAGAGATGTCTTTGTTTCCTTAATCTCTTCAGGACATTCCCCAAGACCTTTAGATATGATTTATCTAAAATATTCATGTCTAATGCCATCGTTACCTCTTATCTCAGGATTAATATCTCCTGTTAATATAGCATTAGTGTTCTTTACATTTTCCAGTTTATTTTCTAATTCACTAATGAAATTTGCTTAGAGTATGAATGTAATCTGTAAAATGCCATTGAGATAAATGCAAAATATTTAGTATGAGGATGGTCGGGGTCCAGTGTTGTTGTATGCGGGTATGAAATAAAGAAGGAAGAGAATGTACATAAACATTGAAGAGATAGAGACGATATATAATATAGGGAAATAAAAGATGTTAGGGGATATTGTGTAATAGGGATGTAGAGAGAATTAGATCGTATTATTTATAAATTCATTGTTAAGTTAGGTAGCGCTAGTACCATTGTACTTTCTAATCTGTTTATAGTTTTATGTGTATTTTGCACATAAGTGTTAGTATATATTGTATGGCTGCACTGATGTGAACAACCAATTAAGTTATTCATTAGGGTTTATGGGGGGAAATCAGTGTGGAGGAGATAAGGTAAAGGAGGAATGAAGCAGGCTGACATGAGAATGGGTGTCAGGCCCAAGGACAAATACCGGACCACGTCGAACCGGACGGTGTGACGGCCGCCAGTTTATCGCACAATTCAGCTGAATCGGCGTGACTCTGCAGCCATAGCGAGTATGTAGGTTTGTCAAAACCAGCTCTTTAGGGTAAATGTTGAGTGTATGTGTACAGAGCTAAATTTATTCTATCTTCTGTGGGTGGGGAGTAACTAGCAGAGCTAGGTTGAAGCAGCAACCAGCTTGGGATGCAAGCCAGAATGGGTTGGAGGTTGTGGAGGGGGGAAGGGAAACAAGCTGGATGAGCTTGTACTGGAGATCTCAGCTGCTAGCTCAGGTAGGTGGGAGTTAGGGGGGGGGGGAGTGGAATGTGGGCCTCCAGCTGGCTGAGCCTGTGCAGAAGATCATGAGCTACGTGCGAAGGTAGGAGGGAGATAGGGGGAATGAAAGGAATGTGGCCTCTAGCTGGAGTATTGCCTATCTTGAGAAGTCTGTTTGGGAATCCCAGTAGAAATTTAAGGGAAGGTAGAAAGATACATATATATTACATCACAATACATACATATTAGTAATATACATTTGATATGTGGCATGTCTACAATTTTAAACACTAAAGAAAATATAGAAAGGGGCTCATAAAAGAGAAATGTAACTATTGACTTAGCTAATATTAGTTGTATGAAAAAAACTTTTTTTAACGTAATTTTACACATGAAAAGATAAGAGACACCTAGGGACAACACAGAAGAGAGAAAACGCAGAAGAAATCGCTATATAGATAAGTGTAACCATTGACTTAGCTAATACTAGTTACATGGCATATACTGTTTTTTTTTTAGCATATTTTATACACATAAAAATAAGAGACACTTAGGGACAACACAGAAGAGAGAAAACACAGAAAATCATTATTTGGAGAAATCTGCCTGGTGTTTTAGAGGTCCCTCTGCAACATTTCACCGTGATCCCATGCAGGCTGACACGAGTCAAGTGATTGGTAGTTGGAAATTAGGATGTGATCGCTGCTTGGCAAAAATCTTGATAATGTTCTGCAAGGTTCTTCATGGCTCTTGAAATAATTATCTGATTTTCTTTGGAGATTACTTTCGATAAATCAGGATCTGCTAAATTGATGTCTTTAATTTCATTTTTTAAATTTAGTATGTCACATTCTAGAAGGTAATGCTTACTATTGCCTTACCTACCGCATCTGCAGAGAGAGTTGTGCGTTTTTCCGATTCTTGTAAAATATTCTGTGGCCTGTTAGTACTTGGTTCGTATAGTGATTGAAAAAGTTATTTGTTTCCTTGACATCTTTTAAATATGCATATAGTGTTCTTCCTTTGTCGCTTGTGTTCCATGATCTCTGCCATTCATTAATTATTCTAAATTTTCTAATTTAGAATTGTTCTAAATTTTCTTTCTAAATTTTTCTTAGATTTAGATTGTTTTAAATTTTCTTTTTACATGGTTGAGTGGTAGGGGGACGTGATTGGTAATAACATCTAAATGACTTGCTGCTTTGGCTTTTGAATCTACTATTTCATTACCTTCATAACCGCGTGTGCCTTTATCCAGTGAAATGCGATATTTCTTCTGTTATTAATCTTTTGATATTTTCTTTTTACTTCGTTGATCATTTTGTTTCTGTCACTGCTGCTCCCTAATGCTTGTAGAACTGAGAGTCACTATATATATTAATGTCTGTATTTTCGCATGTTTTTTTACATATTCTAGGGCTTTCAAGATGGCATTGACTTTAGCTTGATAATTGGATGCGTTGTCCATTAATCTAAATTTTTTTTCCTGTATCTGGGCGTCATTATAAACAATGATGAATGCTGCACTTGTTCTATTGTTTTTTTTTGAAGCCATCTGTGTAAATCTCTAGTCCTGAGCCTGTCGGAGTTTGTCTATCGTAGGGAATAATTTTTTGAGCTGGATGTGTCGTCCATAGATCCTCTAGTTGTTCAAGATCCTGTGGTCTTGAATCTTCGTTTATTAAAATAGTTTCTTCCTTCAACACTCTGAGCTTGAAAATACTGTGTTCTTCTAGAGCTTTGAGATTGGCTGGAATTAATCCTCCTAAAGCGAGGATCACGTCCGTAGATATTGTACGATATGCTCTGCTTATGAGGAGGGCAGGCTGACGCTGAGCACGAAGAATGTAGCTTCCTAGCTTTTTATCTTTAAGTGATCTATGACCCCAGATCCTGTGCCCATAGACTATAATTCTTTCCAAGCTTCGTTTATAGGTCTGTTTCAGGATGTCTCCTCTTTTCTGATAAAAATCTCTTCCTGTTTTCAAAAGGCCATAGGTGACGTCAGCTACTCTGTCTCTGATCTCAAGGAAGTGCTTATAAAATTTCAGTTGATTGTCTACTATGACTCCTAATATTTTAATTTCTTGAGCCTGTTTTATTGTTTTGTTTTCAATTTTGAATGTGGGGGGGGGGGGTCTCGCCATCCTCATTGTTAGCGCTATGGTCATCGTCAGACTCTTTGCTAAATTTAAGTTTGTTAGATGTGCTACATTCCGTTAATTTCCCTATTGCTTGCTTGCCCAATTCTTCTAATTCTTTCCTTGTTTTTCCTCCTATAATTAAACTAAGGTCGTCGGCATATGCTTGAATTTTGACTTTCTTTGGGAGTTCCATGTTTAGGGCCTGATCCATAATAAGGTTGCAGAGTAGTGGACCAGAACATGAGCCCTGAGGGCATCCTCTCGTTATCTGTTTTGTGTGTTGGAATGTATTGGTCTGATATATGATCCGTCTGTCAATAAAATAGCTTACTATTACATTGTAGATATTTTCAGGGCAATTCTTCCTTCGTAGTTCTAATAATATGGCCTGCCACCAGACTTTATTAAATGCACCACTGACATCTAAGGATATAATTGCTGTGTTTAGGCGATTTCTCTTGTTTTCCTGTAGTTTTTCATATAGCCTGCTAAGTGCCAAGTTACATGATTTGTCAGTTCTAAATCTGTATTGCTCTGCATTTAAATTCCTTGTCTTGTATAGGTGATAGTAAATCCTTCTTGTTATCAATTTATCTAGAACCTTGCTTAATGATAAGATGCAGATAGGCCTGAATAATTTTGGTTTACTGCTGTCCTTTCCTGGCTTATTGAAGAGAATGACTTTGGCCGTTTTCCATGCTGTCGGAAAGAATCCTAACTTCTGGCAGGAGTTAAATAGTTCTGGGAGAACATTAGGAATGTTTGTGTGGATAGTTTGGATAATTTCTATATTAATCCTGTCTAAGCCTTGGGGCGGGGGTGGCTCAGTTGGTAGCGTGCCAGACTCGTAATCTGTAGTTCCCAGATTCGAGTCCCAGCTGGGTCAGCGTTGAGATTTATCTCCGCAAAACTCCCCGCCCTGCGCACGGTCAGTAGGGGACACTGATGAGCTTGGAAAGGCCGCCGTCCGTCGGATGGGACGTTAAGCCATGGCCCTGTGTGTGGGAGAGCCATACCCTGTGCACGTTAAAGAACATACTGGATGGCCCTGACAGGAGGCTACCACTGTCTCCCAACAGCTGTTCCAGTGGGTCCCCTCCCCCAACCTTCTCTGAGCCTTCGGGGTCAATGTGACCTGGCCATTTAGCCCATGGTGTGCAAAAAAGTGCCGCTCAGAGGTAAAACAACCCAACCCTGTCTAAGCCTGGCACTTTGTTTTTTGGCATTGAATTTATGACATCAGTTATTTCTTATTTTGTAAAATTGAAGTCTTGGGTGCTGTGATAATCTTCTTTGATTTGGTCTCTAATTTATGTTCATCTTGGTTATCCTTTATGAACAATACGTTCAGTATGGATTTAATAATATTTTCGTAGTCCTCTGTTCGTGTGTTTTCTTCTGTAATGATAGTGGATAGCTTGAGTGAGGTTCCTATTTTTCCTTTAGTTATCTTGTAAGGTAATGAGAACAGGTTTTCTTTTGATATATTTTCACAGATTGAGTTCAGGAATTGTTTCTACTAAAGTTGAGTAATCTTCTGTACACTGTTCTTTGCTTTTTATATTCTGTTTTTCTGATATTTCTCTCCTCTTGTTTGCTGGTTCTCTGGAATTTTCTTCGCATAGCTTTCAGTTTTCTCCATTCTATATTGAGCTGTGTGTTCCACCACAGGACTGATTTTCTTTTATCTTCTGATTTTTCCTTTAGATGTTTATTGCTGCTTGAGGAAATTTGTTCAGTAAAGGTGTTTACAAATTTAAATTAGGTCCTCCTTGTTCTTGATATTTTTAATTTGTTCTTCCAGAATCATTTAGTCTTTTTTTATATCTTTAGCTATCCTGGAGATTCCTTTCGTCGTTAGCTTATATCTTGTCGCTATTGTGTTGATTTGTCTAGGTCGTAGTGTAGTAACAATATATTTGTGGTTGCTTAATGACTCCTCTTCTAGTACCTCCCAATTGTTTATTTGATCTTCTATACTTGCGCTAGCTATTGTTAAGTGAATCCAGCTTCTTCCATTGACTGTTTCTAATGTTGGGGGTGAATGACGTTGGTTAATTAGTCTCAGGTCATGTCTTAAAATAAAATCTAGAACCAATTCCCCTTTATCATCCGTTGATGGATTATATCACCCCATAAAGTGTGTTTGGCATTAAAGTCTCCATTGATTATTAATTTCTTGTTTCTGAATCTTCCTAATAAGGTCTCTGATTCTGCTAGATTATCATCTAAATCTTCAGAGGGTGGGAAGTAGATGGATATGATAATAATGCTAGTCGATTTGTCCCTAGCTTCTATCGCAGTTATATTTGTACTGCAATGAATCGTGATGAGGTCTATGGTTCGAGTGGTGGCAATGATAGCCACTTTTCCATCATGAGCGTGGGCCGAGGTCCAGTGTAGTGGCTGTCCTGCTAACTTACCTCCGCTGTTGTAGGGTTCCAGGATGCATATTATATCGGGTTTTAGGGTCGGGATCATGTAGTCTAGCTGGGCTCCTAAATTCGCTGTTGCTATCTTAGATCTATTAATGTTGACCTTCAAGAGGGACCATTGTAGGTTTGGTTCTTGGTGTCTAGCCATAGTTCGTATGAGAGCGGATGCGGTCTATCTCCCTCAAGTAGCATGGACAGGATTGATCCATCGCTCCATGTTGTGTGTCATGCTATGTCTTGTACTTGACATTGGCCTTCGTGCAGTTGATGCATGTAATCCTTCATGTGGGACACTCTCTGTGGTTATCTTTCCAGCACAGTTCAACATATCTGCACTTTGCTAGTGCAGTTTTTCTGTATATGACCATACTTACAACATTTAAAGCACTTAATTGGGTGGGGCGGGGGTGGCTCAGTCAGTAGCGCTCCAGGCTCGTAATCTATAGTTCCCAGGTTCGAGTCCCAGCTGGGTCAGCGTTGAGATTTATCTCCGCAAAATTCCCCTCCTTGCCCACGGTCAGTAGGGGACACCGATGGGCTTGGAAAGCCCGTCGTCCGTCGGATGGGACATTAAGTCGTGGCCCCGTGTACGGGAGAGCCATACCCTGTGCACGTTAAAGAACACGCTGGATGGTCTTGACGGGAGGCTACCATCTGTCTCCCAACAGCTGTTCCAGTGGGTCCCCTCCCCTAACCTTCTCTGAGCCTTCAGGGTCAATGTGACCTTTCCATTTAGCCCATGGTGTGCAAAAGAGTGTCGCTCAGAGGTAAAACAACCCAACTTAATTGGGTTAATATACTCCTTAACATTGTGTCTACTCCATTCAATATTGGGGCGGGGGTGGCTCAGTCGGTAGCGCGTCAGGCTCGTAATCTGTAGTTCCCAGGTTTGAGTCCCAGCTGGGTCAGCGTTGAGATTTATCTCCGCAAAATTCCTCGCCCTGCCCACGGTCAGTAGGGGACACCGATGGGCTTGGAAAGACCGCCGTCCGTCGGATGGGACGTTAAGCAGTGACCCCATGTGTGGGAGAGCCATACCCTGTGCATGTTAAAGAACACGCTGGATGGCCTTGACGGGAGGCTACCATCTGTCTCCCAACAGCTGTTCCAGTGGGTCCCCTCCCCCAACCTTCTCTGAGCTTTCAGGGGCCATGTGACCTGGCCATTTAGCCCATTGTGTGCAAAAAAGTGCTGCTCAGAGGTAAAACAACAAACCATTCAATATTTAAGTTACCTATTTTCATGATGCTGTGGAAGGTTTTGGGTTCACATTCATATACGATGTGCTGATCCATCTTGCAGGCCGAATTTGAAAGTCATTCCTGAGACAGCATCCTCTATGCCATTCTGCTCCTATATGCAGTTCTTGACTTCGTTGGGGTCCATCTTTGCTGGGAGATCGTAGATAATAACCTTTGGCTTGTTGGGAACAGGATGTCTGGCATTACATCTTTCCTTTAGCTTGGCATCGTTGCTGATCATGTTTTGCAACGTGAGTCAGATGTTCCAGTTCAATGGCCAGGGCAAGGATGGACAGGTAGCCATTGGTATTCAGGAACCCATCCAGTGGTACCAGTGGTCCCAGGTCATACCAGAAAAACATCCCCTAGACATGCACACTGCTGACCTGTACTTGACCGACACTGACAAACACGTCCGGGTGTTGGTTCTCGTGTCTGACACCGTATCCGCCACCGCCCGTCACTTCTGTGGAGTAGAAACCTGGATTCATCGTAGAAGGCAACCTTTTTCCACTCTTCCACTGTCCAATGACGATAGTCACGTGCAAACTGCTGGCATCGTTGCCGATGGACCTTAGTTAACCTGGGCGCCTTTACACAGTGTTAACCCGGAGACCCGTGCATAACAGGGTTCACTCTACTGTTATTGGGGACACGTACCTGTGTGCCCCAGTGTTCATTTGAGTGGTCAATTGCTGCACTGTTGTGCATCGATTGCTCTTTACCAGTTGACAGAGGCGATGTTCTCCTCTGGGGTCGATGGCCTTTGGGACTCCACAGTTATGAAGTCTGGAGGTACTCTGTGTGCCAGCGGTCCATTCTTGGTACACCCTTATTACAGCACCTTGTGAACAGCCCACAAAGTCTGTAGTTTCTGAGATGATTCCAACTTGGCGTGGAGGCCAATGATCATTCCTTTTTGAACGTCTGTCAAATCAATACCCCTGCCCATTGTGGTCGCGTTGCACTATGGCTCATCTGTCCTGGCCGGCCTCTTATATCTCTGTGTGGCCGACTTTGTCATGTGCACTCTGTGACATGCTTGGGCTGGTACACTGTGATTTTGTGAGTGGTCATATTATTCTGATATGACTGTGTATAGTCATTCTATTCATGTGCATTGTAATCATTTCTGTCTATTGGTTTTTTTAAAATAAATTTTTATTTGTTAAAAATAAATCCAAAGTGAATGCACAGTATTCCCTGTTAAGATAGACATCAAACATTAATTAATAGATTCTGAAAAAAATTCATCGCCGCCACTGCGGGAATCGAACCCGCATCTCACCAGATTCATGCCAGAGTGCGCTACCATTGCACCACACGTCGGACAACGAATATTTTCAGAATATGACTTTATAAATCTTCTTCCTGAGACGTGACTGAGACAGTGCCATCTATACTCAAGGAGATGCAACTTTTTCAGTTGTTGCTATTGATTATCAGATGTTAATGAGAAGGTCGCTAACACTACCGCATTAAATATATAATTAAAAATCAATCCAAAGTGAATGCACAGTATTCCCTGTTAAGATAGACGTCAAACATTAATTAATTTGATGTCTATCTTAACAGGGAATACTGTGCATTCACTTTGGATTGATTTTTAATTATATATTTAATGCGGTAAATCAATCCAAAGTGAATGCACAGTATTCCCTGTTAAGATAGACATCAAACATTAATTAATTTGATGTCCATCTTAACAGGGAATACTGTGCATTCACTTTGGATTGATTTTTAATTATATATTTAATGGTAGACATCCTGCATTAGCGACCTTCTCATTAACATCTGATAATCAATAGCAACAACTGAAAAAGTTGCATCTCCTTGAGTATAGATGGCGCTGTCTGTCATGTCTCAGGAAGAAGATTTATAAGGTAATATTCTGAAAATATTCTTTGTCCGACACGTGGTGCAATGGTAGCGCGGTCTGGCATGAATCTGGAGAGATGCGGGTTCGATTCCCACCGTGGCGGCGATGAATTTTTTTCAGAATCTATTAATTAATGTTTGAGGTCTATCTTAACAGGGAATACTGTGCATTCACTTTGGATTTATTTTTAATTATATATTTAATGCGGTAGCATTAGCGACCTTCTCATTAACATCTGATAAACAATAGCAACTGAAAAAGTTACATAATCCTTGAGTATAGATGGCGCTGTCTCAGTCACATCTCAGGAAGAAGATTTATAAGGTCATATTCTGAAAATATTCATTGTCCGACGCTTGGTGTAATGGTAGCACGCTCTGGCATGAATTTGGAGAGATGTGGGTTCGTTTCCTGCCGTGGCAGCAATGAAATTTTTATTTGTGTTCCCAGATGCTTTTTTTTACTACATGACTCTAAAAAAGTCTTATTAAAATAAAACATTGCCTTTTTTGTTAAATACTTTGTTTTCAGAAAATACAGAATTAAATGCTGATTAATTTGGCATACAACATGTCATAATTCCTTTCATTAGTTATTTGGCAAAAATAAAAGTTCTAAAAGTTTTTTTTGGCCGAGCATAGGGAGAAAATAGCTTGGACACTGGAAAGGTTAAAAAATTCGTTGAAAATATTCATTGTCCGATGCGTGGTGCAATGGTAGCGCGTTCTGGCATGAATCTGGAGAGATGCTGGTTCGATTCCCGCTGTGGCGGCGATGAAATATTTATTTGTGTTCCCAGATGTTTTTTTTTACTACATGACTCTAAAAAAGTCTTATTAAAATAAAACATTCTTTTTTGTTAAATACTTTGTTTTCAGAAAATACAGAATTAAATGCTGATTAATTTGGCATACAACATGTCATAATTCCTTTCATTAATTATTTGGCAAAAATAAAAGTTCTAAAAGTTTTTTTTGGCTGAGCATAGGGAGAAAATAGTATGGACACTGGAAAGGTTAAAAAGGATATCCAGGCAATTATATTTTTGCAGTGGCATATTTTCCATGAAATTGTAGGCTATGGAACTTGATTTTTGGTTATTCACAGATGTAGGTCAAAGTAACTACCCTATAACATGTGCACAATTCAACTTCTATTTTTTGGTTTGAAATTTCATTCTTAATGAGAAATTTACTGTATAAGTAGATCCCATTTTCAGTCCTCTTTCATACCTTGCATTTTAATACATGCTGTTTATGATGTTTCTGCAAAAAAATCCTGTAAATTTTAAGAACTCTGATAAGGAAAAGAAAATGAACAATTTTTTTGGGTTTTAAAAAGTTGTAGGAATGTGTATTTGTGTGTTAAAATACATGTGCAATAAATTGTAAATACATTGGTCTTAGTTCATATCCTCCTAATTCACGGCTTTAAAGTGTAAGATTTGATAATTGTATAAATTAATGTCCATTAAAATCTTAGATCATTTTCCAGTGCTCCTTAAGTCAAGTAATATGCTACAATATATGGTAATAAAAGATCCTTTCACTATTACCAATTCTGAGTTTTGCATGGCATTACAGCATTCATATTTTCAGAAGTAAGTTATACATTTTTTTTGTTAAAAACACATGATTTTCTAAAGTCATACAATGAGTGGTCATTTTATTAGGTGCACCTACTTAATAACGGAGTAGCTCCCCATTTTTCTTTAGGAATAGTGACTTTTTTTGGGGGGGCGGGGGCGGGGGGAGGGTGTTGACTCCACTTTCCACAGGGTTGCAAATTGGCAGGTGCTGGATATTCCATCTGATCCCATAGCTGCTCGATTAGATTGAAATCTAGTGACTGGGGAGACTATTGAAGTAATTTGAAGTTGTTGTCATGTTCCCAGAACCATTCCTGGATGATCCTATCCTTGTGACATGAAGCATTATCCTGCTGAAAGAATCCATTTGCAGATGCCATGCCTTTACTGCTGTCATGCAAGGATAGACCTGGTTGCCATTGATGCTCATATATCCTTTTGCATTCAAACACTGATCTCCACCACAAGTGCATATTTTGTATTGGAGGGCTTGGCCTCAATAATTATCGAAATTGGTGTGGGCCCAGTCTCAATTTTTCTCATCACTTGTGGATTTGACTGTATTTCTTGTGGTGGAGATCAGTGTTTGAATGCAAAAGGATATATGAGCATCATTGGCAACCAGGTATATCCTTGCATGGCAGCAGTAAAGGCATGGCAAGTGCTTAATTTGTGGCACACAATGGGTCCCTTGATATCAAGTGACATTCTTATCACTTGATATCAAGGGACCCATTGTGTGCCACAAATTAAGCCTTAATGGCATAGTGGTCAGGGAACTAGCTATTCCAGAGGGCAAACTTTGCTGTGTTAGCTGTAACTGAGGCAGTAGTCAGCAATGACTTCGGTCTCAGTAGGGTCCCTTGTATGAAAAGACCTGTAAAGGCTAGGAATAGCTTCTAGGATTCTTATCTGTCCTATATTTCCAAGTGAAAAAAATACGAACTCTCCAGACCATTAACTGCCACCAACAACTTGTAACATTGATTCCTGGCAGGATGGTTCCATGAACTCATGCAGTTTTAACCATATCCTGGTCTTTCCATCAGTGTTAAACAGCAGGACATTTTTCCAATCTCTAGGTATTGTGTTCTGTATCCCACTGCATCTGCAGTTTCTAGTTTTTTTCTGACAGGAATGGAACCTGTTAGGTCATTGGCTGCCATACACCATATGTCACAAGGTATGACAAGTTGTGTGTTCTGATATGCCTCTTTTGCTACCATCATTGTAGCCTACTGCTATTTGATTAATATTATTTATGCCATTCCATGGCTGAGTGGTTAGCATGCTTGGCTACTGATCAAATGGACCTGGGTTTGAACTTTAGGTAAGGCATGGATGTTTGTGTTGTTTTTCTGCTGTGGTCCTGTCTTCCTCACAGACCTACTATGGCATATAAACTTGTAGGCTGCTGCCAGACCTCTGTGGAAAGCAGTAGCTTGAGGAGGAATTTTTTTTAATGTTACTTATAAATTTTAAGCATTAAGTAGTGTAACTCATTTGTGTGATTCTGCATAAAGTCATTGTCAGCCTCTGTTGGCTCATTTCATCAATGATATGTTTCTGACCATAAAACTGTTTTGGCTGGATGTTTCTTGGCTCTTAGACCATTGAAGATAAACCCAATACACTCTCATGTATGAAAACCCCAGCAGGGTTGCTGTTTCCAAAATGCTCATGTTGGTGCCAACTGCATTGTCATGTTCAAAGTTGTTTAAATCTTTCATCTTGCTCATTCTTGCACTAAATTTCACACACACAGTATCCATAATGTAAAAATATAATAATCCATAATGCATAAATCCTATCTGCTTTAAACAGCATGGTGTAAATATGTGATGCTGTTACTGAAGGATTAGTCTATTTCATGGAAAGGGGAGGTGGTACATCATGTAGTGGCCACTCTGTATATTTTTTCTGCAAAAGACAAGTATATTTTCAGTAAGAGCAAGCTTTCATTTGCTTCATTTATAAAAGAAAGTTTACTGCAGGAGATAGCATTCTGATATAATAGAGATTTGGTGGCTCTCTTGGAAGTTTCAGTGTTTACCAGCACTAAAGAGAAAATTCCCAATGGTTACTAAGTAGTGGGAATTACACTGTTTTAGACACTGTTACAAATTACTCAATATGTATTAAGTTGTGTATCATAGATTACTCAATATAATAAGGATCATTGAATTATCACCACTCCCATCCAGAATGGAATAAGTCAGTGGACCTCAGTATAAAATATCGTGCAGCACTGTATGCAAGCTCATAGTCAGAAATATGGTCATGCAAGCCATTGTTAAATCTGCAGTTGTGGGAAAAGTTGCAGATATCATGGAGTTACAAAAGTTCATGATAGATGGGGCTCAGATGTCAGGTGTGTGATTCTCAGAAATAGAATCACTTCTGTTGATTTTCACACAGTGGTTGAGGTGTTCACAAAATGGCATCAAACAGGCAAAGTCACCTCCTGCTCGCAAAACTGTCATGGAGTATGTAAGGTGGATGCCTGTGGGGAGTGAAGGGTGCAACACTTTGTGCCACTCAATGACACATGTATGGCATGAACAACACCAAGTTGATAGACCCTTTTGTGCAGTGTGTCAATTGTCCAGGCCATTGTTCACATTAGGTGCACATGGACCAACATGTGTGGACAGGTTTGTGCTACTGGCAGCCATTATCAGACCACTTGCACTGTGTTGCACCTGCTCCTGGAAAGGGACAGAATCTTCCAGGATGATAATGTGCCAAGTCATCAGGCCATTATTTTCTTGCACAGGAGTGGTCCGAGGCAGGGGGGTACCCAGAGGGTATGTCACTGCCTCAGACACCCCCCTCTGCTCCCAAAAAATCTTGTCATCATACTAAATCTCAAACTTGCCTGCCTGCTTTGAAATCCAAAACAGTTACTAACTTAACTAAAAACAACTTACTTAACAACATACTAAATATCTCATATAACTTACTAAATATCTCAACGCATAGGAAAGCAGAGAAAAATATTTTAGTAGTGGTTTATGTAGTTACCTTTGGCGATTGAATCAATCCCCTTTTTTAAAAATTCTTTAATGACTCCCTATGTTTAGTGTTCACAAGAGTTTTAATATTTTTGTGTTTGATAAATGATTGTCACAGTTTAGAAGTTCAGTTTGAGGTAAACTATGGCATAGCATGATTATATGTTTTTGTTACTGTAGTTCCAAAAATACAGTCGAAGTTGATGCTTACTGTGCAAGGGACCCATTGTGTGCCACAAATTAAGCCTTAATAGCATAGTGGTCAGGGAACTAGCTATTCCAGAGGGCAAACTTTGCTGTGTTAGCTGTAACTGAGGCAGTAGGCAGCAATGACTTCGGTCTCTAAAGAACACCTTGGCAAAATAATATGCTTCTTGTGATTTAGATTTTTTTAAAATGAAAACGGCATTGAACCAAAGAAGCCATTCTCTTGATGCCTTGATTGAAGGGTTCAGATCCATCCCCCACTGTCACCTGGATTATGCTCATTGAGATGGGGTTATCCAGCTAATTGCTGAAACTGCAGAACCAAGTCATTTGAGTTGCATCCCTCCATTTTTCTTTTAATCTGCCATAGAAAACACCATATTGTAGAGGATTTGCCCCCAGCTTCTTTCTGTCAATTCAAGCTTCATATACCACTAGCAGAATTACCTGGGTTGGGTTGTTTTACCTCTGAGCAGCACTTTTTTGCACACCATGGGCTAAATGACCAGGTCACATGGACCCGAAGGCTCAGAGAAGGTTGGGGGAGGGGACCCACTGGAATAGCTGTTGGGAGACAGATGGTAGCCTCCCGTCAAGGCCATCCAGCATGTTTTTTAACGTGCACAGGGTATGGCTCTCCCGCACACGGGGCCACAGCTTAATGTCCCATCTGACGGACAGCGGCATTTCCAAGCCCATCAGTGTCCCCTACTGACTGTTGGCAGAGCGGGGAATTTTGCGGAGATAAATCTCAATGCTGACCCAGTTGGGAACTACAGAATACCAGCCTGGTGCGCTACCGACTGAGCCACCCCCGCTCCCAGAATTACCTGACATTGGTTGGGTCTTAATATAATGACTTGGAGTAGCAAGCTTACAGGTGTATTCTGAATGCTGCATGGACACAGGTTTCTTGTACATCTGCAGTGATCTCACTGATGGTAGAAGCTTTCAGCTTCTACCATCAGTGGTAGAACTCCCTGTAATTCAGCTCCCTGTATTTCATACAGGGAGCTGTATACTGTCTCCTGTATTTCAGCTCCCTGTAATTTCTTGGGTACTTGACCCAATTGGTCCCAAATTTAGTATTGTCCAATTTTCATCTTGCTGCATAGGGTTTAGAGATAAGATTTCCAGCTGGGATGAGACAAGATTAAACTTGCTGCAAGTGTCCAAAATCTCTGGGGATGCTGTCATCACCCACCTTATGTGTGGAGAGCTGAAAGTTATGTATAGAATAGTTTTCAGTATTAATTATTGACATGAAAAGTTGTCAGTGGACATGTTTTGCTGCAAACCTTTTGTGGGGAGGGCCTAATGTTATGGGGTTGAAACCTTTACAGCACTAAATTACAATGAGATGAAGCTGTAGATGAAATTTGTGGTCTTAGCTCTGACCTTTTAGGAGGAATTCTGACTGAGAGAGACACACTCTAAAACATAAAATAAATGTACACTTGGCAATACACAAAAAGGCTTTGAAATGAAATTAGCCAATCTTTGCCAATTTTGAGATGCTGAATGCGAAAATGACAATAAAATTTGTTGATTGACTCTTGTTTAGGAAAGACAGAGATGGTCATGTATAAATAACTCAGTCCGTATTGAGCACATAAAATAAATCTAATTACACTTGGCAATACACAAAAAGGCTTTGAAATGAAATTAGCCAATCTTTACCAATTTTGAGATGCTGAATGCGAAAATGACAATAAAATTTGTTGATTGACTCTTGTTTAGGAGAGACAGAGATGGTCATGTATAAATAACTCAGTCTGTATGGAGCACATAGGTAACTATTTCGCAAATTTGAATTTTAAACTTCATATTGCAACATTGCATTGTATTGCATCAGTCTGCCATTCACACAACCCTCAGAGGTATTGCATTATTGTCTGATGCAATGTAGTTGAGTCATGACATGCAGCTTTACGATCATGGACAAAAGATGATGCAATCATTAGTTGTATGCAACGTCTCATAGGGTGAGCAAGTCTTTTGAGTGACTCCCATTTATCCCTGAGTTATAAGTACAACACAGTAATCCTGCAGTTTTAATACAGCAGTAGTAATGCCTCATAACTGTGTTAATAGTGCAGATACATTTCGTTACATTTGCAAGGAAGTGACTTTTGCAAGTCAGAAAAGGGCCATCACTCCAATAGTGAAAGTGGTGTATGAGTTTTATTTTGGATGCAAGATCAGAGACTAGGACAAGACCTGGGCCCCACACATATATTGCAGTATGTGTGCAAGAAATCTTCCGAAGTGGCTGAAAGGCAAAAAAGTGTGTATGCCGTTTACTGTTCCTATTGTTTGGAGAGAGAGCCAAGCAATCACGCAAATGACTGCTACTTGTGCATGGTTCCACCTGTTTCTGGTGGCATCACAAGGAAAAAGAAGTGGACAATAGCGTATCCAAATATACAATCTGCTCTCCGACCAGTTCTGCACGCAAAGGCCTTCTCATTCCTGAACCTCCAAAAAAATTTTCCATCGATTCAGATGATGAGGAGGGAGGCGAACCAATGTAGGATTCTCTGCAGCCTTCAGTGTTTACTGATGATCCATATGTCTGCCATGGTACGTTATCTGCACCACACGTTCTCACCAAAAGAAAAAATGAATGATCTTATTTGTGATCTGGAGCTCTCCAAGGCCAAAGCAGAGTTATTTGGATCAAGACTACCTTGGAATCAAGACTAATGGAATCTTCTGAAGGAAAATGACTGAGTGCCTTTGTTTTGAACTCGTCATGAGCAGTTTGTGCCTTACTTCGGAAAGGAAGATGACCTTGTGTTCTGCTTTGATGTAGATGGCTTGATGAATGCCCTTGGAATCAAACATGACCCTCAAGAATGGCGACTATTCATAGACTCCTCGAAATTGAATCTCAAGGCGGTGTTGCTGCATAATGGAAATCGACTTCCATCCATTCCGGTTGGACATCCTGTCTACATGAAAGAAACCTACGACAACCTAAAACAACTGTTGAACTGTCTTCAATACAGCAAGTATGGCTGGCATCTCTGTTGTGACTTGAAGGTAGTGGCTCTGTTGATGGGTCTGCAGCTGGGATATATGAAGTACTGCTGTTTCTTATGTGAATGGGACAGCTGAGCAAAGACTTTGTACTGTGTGAAGAGTAACTGGCCTCAGAGGAAATCTCTGAAGGTCGGAGAGAAGAATGTGAAACATCCAGCACTGTCAGAAACATACAAAATTCTGCTACCGTTCCTACACATCAAACTTGGTGTGATGAAAAACTTTTTAAAAGCTATGGACTGGACTGCATCAGTTTTCAAGTACTTGACTGACAAATTCCCTCGACTTAGTGAAGCGTAAATTAAAGAGGGGATTTTTGTGGTTCCTCAGATCCGTGAGCTATTCAGAGACATGTTTGACAACCAGCTTCAGGGTGTGAGAAAAAAGGCTTGGGATGCATTTTGTCTGGTGTCAACTAAATTCCTTGGGAATGTCAGGGCAGACAACTACAAGAAACTGGTTAAGAACATGTTGTCTCTGTATCACAAACTTGGCTGCAATATGTCCTTAAAGATCCACTTTCTCCATTCCCATTTATCGGCATTATTACGCTTAGTTGTTGGGGATTTCTTCCCTGACAACTGCAGCATGGTTAGTGATGAGCACAGTGAACATTTTCACCATGACATTGCAATGATGGAGAAATGATACCAGGGAAACTGGTCCACTTCAATGTTGGCTGACAACTGTAGGATGCTCACCAGAGATGATCCTGAGCAGCTGTAAAAGCAATAGGCAAAGTGACATCGGAAGTAGAAGTGGAGTTTTACCGATACATGTCATGTACGTATTACTCTATTATATAAGAAACTATTGTGGCTTTCTCAGAAATCGTAGCCAATTTTGCATTTTTGTTATCATATTTGTGTTCAGCACCTTGAAATATAAGAATTAGTTACTTTTATCTCAGAGGCATGACTTTTATGAAAATTTGTTTCCCAGTGTTCTTAAAACAGGGTGGGTGTTGGCTAAGTGGAAATGTGCCATGCTCATAATCTGTAGTCCCACCTGTGCCAATGTTGAGTTATCTCTACTACCTTTAGCATGCCCTTTGTGAGAAAGGGGGTATTGGTGGGCTTGGAAAGGCCATTGTCTGTCAGTTGAGATGTTAATTGTGGTCCTATGTGCAGGAGCACCATAAAGAGCACCATAAGAGCACCATAAAGAGCACATTTGAATGGCCTTGAAGAGAAAGGTATCTTCTTCCCCAACCTAATCTGGGCCCTTGTGACCTGGCCATTTAGGGCATTGTGTGAAAAAGTGTCACTCCATGGTCAATTTGACCCTCTTCCCAAATGCTACTAAAATATTATGCTTATAAAATTCTTATTGAAGCAAAAATGCTAATAAGCAAAATTTTAGAAAAACAACTATGAAGTTGAACATATGAAGAACATTTGAACTATGAAGTAGAAAAACAACTATGAACTTGAAGAAAAATTAAAAATTAAATACCCCCTCAAGCAGCTGCTTGCCACAGAGGTCTGACAGGAGCCTGTCAGTTTATATGCCATAGTAGAAGATCTGAGAGGATGGCAGGACCTCAGCAGAAAAACGACACACATCCATGCCTTACCCGGGGCTCGAACCCGGTCCCATTAAATCAATAGCCAAGCTTGCTAACCACTCAACCACGGGAGACTGATCTAAATTCAACTATTTCCAATCCAGTAACAAATTATATGTTTAACAAAAATCCCTGTTATGTATATATGTGCCTTAGAAAATAAAAATTAAAGTAAAACCCTACAATGAGGAATTCCCTACAGAAGACCACTTGTGTGAACTTTTGCCACAAGTGTAATCTTTATCTGGACCCTGAGCTTCAGCTCAGGAATACTGACATTCCAGTTGTGGCAGAAACCAAGTTTTTGGGTCCCATTTTTGACCTTTTCTACCTCACATCCATCTCTGTTCCAAGTGCATGTTGGCATTGAACATTCTCAAGGTCCTCTCCTGGGGAGTGGACCAATGTTCTTTGCTCAGCTTGTACTGTGCACTTGGTTGGTCAAAACTGGACTATGGATCCCAGATAGATTGAGACTGGACTAAGTACCTCCATCTGGGATTTGGAGTAATATGATCCTCTTCACCATCAGGCTCAGTATATTTGCCTAGGGGTCTTCTGCACCTCACAGGTGAGACCGATGAACCATCTTTATCTATTTGCCATCAGCAGTTGTCCCTACAGTATGCATCAAAATTGCAATCCCCCTCCTCACAATCCCACTTGGGATTACATTTTCAGTCCTCAGTGGGAAATGTTTTACACGAATCACCCCATTTGCAGTTGTCCTTTCAGTTTGCGTGTCCAAGGCTGCCTCACAGATATCATCAGTCTCGATAGGGTTGCCCAGTTGACAGCCAAGCCACTTCCACTGTGGCTCACTGGTTCCCCTTCCTGTGACTTTTCCTTTTATAGGACAGTAAAGGCCTTTACATCTGACACCTGACCACCAACTCTTTGCCAGCCGTTGTGCTGAACATTTGAACTTTTTGCTTGTTTTTACAGATAGCTCAAAGTCTGGCATGTATGAGATCAGCTGTGGTCTGCTGTGATACTATCATTGTAGACCAGATCCCACTGCAGAGCTATATACTATCAGTCTGGGCTTGGACCACATAGCAGCTAAGCAGCAGCATCAGTGTATGCTTTACACTGACTCACTTAGTTCGCTACAGGCTTTGAATTCGGTGAGGTCTTGGCCTCTCCTAGGTATTCCAGCAGCTACAACCACCACCACCATCGTCTGTTAGGTGTCCTGTCATGTCGGAATCACAGGCAATGACTTGGCAGTTGCTACTGCCAGGTCTGCCACACCTCTGTCCAACTCTCCACCATTGGCTACATATGTGGACTTCTGCCATTGTTTTTCCACCAAGCACAGTGGCAATGATCTTGTTCTGAACAGATTGCTAACAAACTTTTTGAGATCAAACCTATTGTCAAACCGTGGCAATCATGTTTTTGTCGCAAGGAAGTTGTACTTGCTAGGCTCTGCTTAAGTCGTTTATCACACATTGTTTTCTTCTATGGGCAGACAATGAACCTAAGTGCAAGTTTGTGAAAGCATTTTAATTATTAAGCATTTTAATCCAATGTCCTTGTTTTTTTTAAAATTCCATGAATTTACATCCAAGCCACTTACACTCGGACATCTTTTATCCAATGACTCCTTTTTAGCACCTGTGTTTGCATTTTTATGTTTACAGGATATTTTAATCGTATTTATTTTAAATGACATTAAAAATCTCTGTCATTGAGGAATAAACGTTTTAAGTTTATTCTTCAAACTATTTGCATTTTAAAAGTTTTTAGGGAAAAATTCAGAAGCTTTTCAGAGCAAGAACAGTACTCTGTCTTCAGTGAAGTGACACTATATGGTGATGTTAGGGCTTTTGAGAGCTTCTTTCCAAGGTGTTTCCAGTGCCTTGATTGCAGGTGGGGATGGTGAGGTCATTATTTTAATGGCCTCGTGGACTATGGTTCTGTAGTAAGTGGATGCACATGCAAGCAGTGTGGCGTGTTTCCGTTTAATGTTTTTACCTTTTGGTATTTAGATTTTCTGCTTTTTATTATATGGGTCCTTTACTACACACTTTGTTGTTTTTGTATTTTTACCTTTGTTGTTATAATGCTTACACCTTTTGTGTTTGCTTGTTTTTGTCTTTGTATTTTAACTTTGGTTGTGGGTTGCATGACTTTTATGTTTTTAATTTTATTTGTCACATTATGGCTGTAATTGCTGATGCACCATAAAATTCCAGCCAACTACAATGAAGAAATCATTATTGGATTCATATTAACTTCAATAGAACACAGGGTGGCAGCAATTTTTGTTCAGTTGATAAAGTTGATAAATCAATTTTGGTGCCTTTTTAATTTAGTAAATGATTTCATCATTGGTAGGTTCCCCCTTTTCCTTCTTTTTAAGACACATAGAAAGATAGTTTTTTTAAAAAGAATTTTAATTTATATATTATTTTTAGTGGCAACTTCTTAAGGAACTTGGTCACTAAAAATACTTATCTTTTTCTTTTCTCTGGAGGAGTTAATTGTTACATTCCCTATGCTCTTTGTGTGTCTTAAGCTTTTTTTTGACATGACACAAAGATTTATCCCTTTTAAATTTTCCCCCATTTTTGGTGGGTGGGGGAAGAAGGGGGCATTTAAGGTAACTCAAGATATTCTTGAGGCCCCAAGCCTTCATTTGAGATTTTTCTCATTGAGATTGCCTTTGTTAAACATTACTCCTTTTTTTTGGTGAGATATAGTGGGAAGGGAGAGGGATATGCTGTGATAAGCCCATCACATCACAAGCTGTCATTTGACACCCAACTCTTAGCCCTCACATTTAGAAGATATAAGTGTAGCAATCATTACACTATCCTCCCCTTTATTTTTTTTTAGGGGGGGGGGGGTATTTACAAGTTCTCATTGATGAATATCTCATTACTGACCTTCTCATTCAAAAGATATAGTGGAACAATTGTTTTTACATTTCCCTTTTTTTTTAAGGAGGAAAGAAAGCCTGGAGGAAAATGTACCCTATAAAACATTCTCCATATAACAAGCTTTCATTTTACACACAACTTGTTAAATTCAGACCTTGTGTGTGTGAAAGATATGATAGAATAATTGTCTTGAAAAACGTACAAACTGGCAAAAAGCAGTATGAAGATTGGAAAAAAGTAGCACTTATGGCAATGGGGCTGAACCTTTTCAGGTTTAAGAGTTACTTAGATTGCCCAAGACTCACAGTGGGCCCCTTTCCTACTACAGCATGGCGACTCTCATATATCAAAAGAACTCGTATGTAAACTTTAATAATATGCTAAGAGAAAACTTCATAGAGAGCTTTTGCAGGTGCCTCAGAAAAGCTTTGTGGGTTACCAAGTGCCAGTGAGCTACTGGCTGCACATCACTTCTTCTTTAGCTATATGAGCCTGCAAGGCTCTTCACTGCAAGTACAATTTCTCTCCATTCTATTCTATCCATGGCCTCCTCTTCCCAGTTTGAGATATTCAATTCATCCAAGGCCTTTTTTATGCAGTCTCTCCATCTCAAGCAAGAGTGTCTTGGTGGTTTTCTGCTTGGAAGAGAGATAGCTTTTCTTTGGTTCTCTCTCTGCATCCATCCTTTGAATGTGTCCCATCCATCGTAATCAGTTGGCTTTAATCTCACTGATTATAGTAGGAGAGCCATATTTTCCATATAATTCTAGGTTATGTCATCTACACCACAATCCACTAGAGTTGCCAAGGATTGGTCCATATGTTTTCTTAAGACTATTTTCAAACTGCTGTAATTTACCTTCATCAGCTCTTGTAGTGCTTCAAGTTTCAGAGCCATACCAAACAACTGGGCGTAAGAGTGCCTTATATATACTTTCTTTCGCTCTATGTGATGATATTTTTGAAGACAGTAGAGGGTGGAGTACATGAAATATTTGATTTACTTCTTTTATTCTAGCAAAAATATATAGACCAAATGCTGAAAATTTTTGTTGAGTTATTATGAATCTTCACCTTCAGTATTGAAGAAGAAAAAAAATCAATAGATATTCTCATCACAAGCAATAATTAAATGGGATACAATTGTTTATAGAAAACACACCTACTTTCATTACAGTATATCTAAAAATTCATATCAGCCTATTAACCTTTTCCCTGTCGGAGCAGTATAAATCAATCTTGTCTTTTGAATTCTAGTGACCTGAGAAGTAAACTTGGGTGTCACAGTACAAGTTCGTAAATTTTGTTTTTTCAAATAGAAATTGCCAGCTTTTTATAATTGTTTCTAATCAGATATCAAAAATAACATTTAAATCTATGATGGATATTTTTTACCTGTTGATTCCACTTGAAAAAATGTGATAGAAGTTTAAAAATAAATCTATTTGAGTCTACAGTGAATGTATAACATATGTTCAGTCATCTTAAATGGCATCAAGTAGCAACAGTTTAGTTTATGCTTTCATTCTGCTGTCCCATATGCAGATTATTGATTGGATGTGATTTCCAATCTTCTGGCCTAGTTTCAGCTCTAGCTGAGTTGTAATGCTTTCTAAACTTTTAACATAAAGGTATTGATTTTATTACTACCGGAAATTGTGTCATCCGGGAACTATGCACATTGGCTTTTGGTCAATATTTTAGCAAACTTTGATTTTAAAGACTTTTTCTTTTCACTCTAATGCT
Source organism: Ryuthela nishihirai (assembly GCA_038380435.1). Classification (NCBI taxonomy): domain Eukaryota; kingdom Metazoa; phylum Arthropoda; class Arachnida; order Araneae; family Heptathelidae; genus Ryuthela; species Ryuthela nishihirai. Next base: position 12,759,832 of record JAWZYU010000001.1, on the reverse strand, counting down.
TCTAAAATTATTTTTTATTGTTTCTCAATATATACTGGGATTATAAAAATAATTTTTTTGAAACAATTGATAATAATACCTCTAGTGATCTCTAATGGTGAATATCGGGAGAACTGTAAGATTACTCAAAGTGCGATTTTTAAAAGGTAGTATTTTAGCAATACTGTTTACATTTCAACCAAATGAACTAATTAAGGATAGGAAATTGCGTTTTTTAACCAAAATTTCTGCCAGAATTTTAAAAATAAACTTTTTTTTGCAGCAATTATGCAGCTTTATATTGAACTCAATTTCAGTTCTTCAGTTAAACTTTAAAATGCTTTGGAACATTTTGACTTTTTTTTAATAGTTCTATCACATTTCAGAAATATTTTTCAATTTTTATTAAAATTATCTTGTTTTTAAAGCAAAATTATTTTTTATTACACTGCTTTTCTTTGGCTTTGTTTGCCAGTTGTCAAAAGTCTTAAGTATACATTATATATAAATGACTAAAAAGAGAAGTATTATGAACTGCTTGTATTAGAATAATAAAATAATTAATTTTTTTTAAATTTTACTGAAGTTAAAATGGAAAAATTACAGTAAAATTTTCTAATACCTAAAAATATGCTTCAGAAATATAACATACCATTTTTTTTTTCATCGAATTACTGCCATTTCATTAATCACAGTTAAATACTTCCTTTTGGTATATAATATGACATATTTCCATTCATTAGTTACTTCAGGATGAGGTTCTAAAGCTTGTTATTTTATTTTCTGCTAACACTTTAAAATAAATCCACCCACCACAGTGAGTTCAGTTTCAGGAACCAGACACTGTAAGAGTTAAATATTAAAAAGCAGTTTTCGATTTAATGTTTTACAGAGCTTTAAGGTATTAATCCAACCCATGAGCCCTAAACAAAAAATCTATTCATATACCAAATAGGAAGAGATGCAGGACACTCTTACTTCTTCATCAAGTAAATATTGGAAACTGTTAAGCATAATGCCAACAACAAACAAAATCGAAACAGAAACAGCCAGTAAAAAGTTGTTAAACCAATAGTTTTTCAGAAAGATAATAGTACATACTCTGAATAATATCTTTTCAAAATATAATCCCCAGCTCCAATACAGAGCAGCAAGAAACATCTTTAGATATATCAAATTAAAGATGAATGAAATTCTTGTGTACAGGACGTTTTCCAGTGAAAATTTATTACTGAAAGATAAATGACTTAATAGGAAGGAATTGCTTAGAAAAATGGCAAAATATTTTAAGGAAAAGACCAAGCATTAACTGTATAAATTACTTTACAATTCAATCAAATATTTGTTGGAGCACCCCAAACAAAATTACTACTAGTAGGCACAAAAATGTAAGAAGGCTACAATAGCAAAGAATTCTGCTGTAATTACAACCCCCTACCCCCCCCCCCCCAAAAAAAAAAAAAAAAAAAAAAAAAATAGAAAATCCCACTTAAAGTCAATGAAAATCAAAGAAATGCATTGCAGCAAAGTAGTGGCAATTTTTGCACATCCACTGTGGGCAGCAGTTATTGCCAGCCATAGGTGGGTGATTTTTAACATCCACAATCATTTGTTAACATAACATGAGAAAAAGGATTAAACTAAAGCTCACAAACCTGAAGATCACAGCAGTTTTGTCAAAAATATAGTGGTCATAATCACTATATTTTTGTATCGCAACCTTTTTTTTTTCCAGAATTAAGATTTTATTTCTTCAAAGATGTTCATGAAAATTCTTGCATCAAAATCACTACTTCATCTATTAAGCAGAAAATGTTGGAAGATGAACATCTACCACTAGAATTTACTCTAAAGCTACCACTGGGTATCCTATGTGGTGAGGGGACCACCCTGTGAAAGTTCTGGTTTGGGTCTGTGGAACAGGATCCTAGTAGTTTCTCGGGAGCCCTCATCTTCTCTCCCTAACTCATGACTAGTTGGTTCCCTTTGGTGTATCTTGCCATTGGTTAAGCCAGTTCATTGTGGGATTGGACAGTGCTTTCGAGAGCTGCTGCTACACACTGCTTTGACCTCTTTGACCAAATGATGTTTGCCCCAGCAAGCTGTGCGGGCATACTTCTCTTGGGAGTCCTCATCTTCTCTCCCCAACTCATGACTAGCTGGTTCCCTTGGTGTGTCTTGCCATTGGGGAGCCAGTTCATTGTGGGGTTGGACAGTGCTTTTGAGGGCTGCTGCTACACACTGCTTTGGCCTCTTTGACCAAATGATGATGATGTTTTCCTCGGCAAGCTGTGTGGACATACTTCTGGCAGTGGAAGCAGTGCAGAGGATTAGGTATTCAGTAGTAATCGGCTGGTGGGCTGGACCTGCTAGGGTGAACAATGCAGTACAGTGAGTGCCTGGGTACAGGTTTGAGAGTTCCCACACATTTTTATACTTCTCTAGTTATCTTTATTTTGTGAGGCAGTTTGGTTCTTCACAATTTTTATGTATTCTCTTGGTTCTTTTTGTGAGGATAGTTTATTTCCTCACTTCTCTTTTCATTTTATTTTTGAGAGCTAGGTTCACTGTCTCTCTCTCTCTCTGTGTGTGTGTGTGTGTATAGTGCCTGTTCAGCCCTTGTACCTGACTGGGCATGGGCACTTAACCATAAATCAAAAATCACAGGTTCAATTAATGCAATTGATATGATCATTGCTATCAAGAGTGCTCAACATAAGCCCCAATCTTTGTAGCCTTCATCGTCTATGCCATCATCATCATCATCTTTGTGTCTTTATCCCCACAATTCCTGAGTTCCACGATTCCTCGTCCATGATCATCCAATTCCACAGGTGATCAGATAATTTGGGACATGTTCCCATTTTTCTTTAATAAAGGTTTGAAAGGTCTTGTGGGTTCACCAAATTCCATCAAATGCCTACAATCTGATGACTTGCTTGTTGATATTGTTCAAAAATTCAGAACTCTCCTTCAGGTTACTGTGATTGGTGGGGTGGCTGTCACAGTTACCCCACAAATTACAGAAATCCTCTTGGGGTGTGATCTCTAAGTGGTGACTTCTCATAGTCACTGAGGAGGCAGTCCTTTCAGATCTCTGCCCCCAGGGAGTAACAGCAGTCCATCAAGTTGTGAATGTTGTATAATCACCCATCCTGATACAGATTCTAACTTTCAACATGCCTTTCAACAAGTGAAGGTATGGTCATGTATACCTAATCCTCTGCACTGCTTCCACTGCCAGAAGTATGCCCGCACAGCTTGCTGGGACAAACTAACCGTGCTCATTGTGGTAGACAGGATCACTTTGATTGTGACTGCACAGCAGACAAAGCAAGCTGTGTGAACTGTAGTGGCTATCATCCAGCATTTTCTCTTGACTGTCCAGGTGGAAAGAGCAAAAGGATGTTTAACACCTCAAAACAATAACATCCCTTATCCTGAGGTGAGAAAACTTGCTGCACCATCTGCCCCACCTGACAAGGTTTCCTGTGCCAGGGCAGTTGTTGGAAAGCCCATCATTCCAATGAGCTCTGTGGCAGTGCAGGTTGATATCTTGTGTTACCTACTGAATCATTCTCACCTGCGGTGAAGTACCTCCTCACGCAGGACTCTGGGGCGGGGGTGGCTCAGTCGGTAGTGCGCCAGGCTCGTAATCTGTAGTTCCCAGGTTCGAGTCCCAGCTGGGTCAGCGTTGAGATTTATCTCCGCAAAATTCCCCACCCTGTCCACGGTCAGTAGGGGACACCGATGGGCTTGGAAAGGCCGCCATCCGTCGGATGGGACGTTAAGCCGTGACCCCGTGTGCGGGAGAGCCATACCCTGTGCATGTTAAAGAACACGCTGGATGGCCTTGATGGGAGGCTACCACCTGTCTCCCAACAGCTGTTCCAGTGGGTCCCCTCCCCCAACCTTCTCTGAGCCTTCGGGGTCCATGTGACCTGGCCATTTAGCCCATGATGTGCAAAAAAGTGCCGCTCAGAGGTAACCCAACCCACGCAGGACTGGTGTCACATTGACATCAACCCCAGTTTCCATTCCTGCCATTCAGCCTTCCACCTCTCACCTCTGGAAGGCCTTTTTCTTCCCATCCTCAGGCAGCAAAACCTTCCAAACCAAAGGGGCTCCCACCAGGTCCCAAGGAAAAGACAGCCCCACTGCATTAAAAGGTGGTTGGTGATCCATGCCCCTTGGACGATTCCATGGACATGGATACTGACTGCTCCATTATCTCCTCAAAACTCCCCACCCTGCCCACAGTCAGTAGGGGACACCGATGGGCTTGAAATGGTTGCTATCTCTTGGATGGGACCCTAAGCAGTGGCCCCTTTTTGCGGGAGAACCATATTCTGTGCACGTTAAAGAACACGCTGGTTGGCCTTAATGGTAGGCTACCATCTGTCTCATCTGTCCAGTGGGTTCTCTCCCCAACCTTCTCTGAGCCTTCATGGTCTTTGTGACATGGCCATTTAGCCCATTGTATGTAAAAATGTGCTGCTCAGAGGTAAAACATCCCAATCCAACTAACCACCCATATTTTAATAAACTGCTGTCTGCAGCTGTTAAACTAAATAGAAAAATGTGATCTGCCCAATCACCTAAGTCCTGAGATGACCACACTCCTACAATGGAATTGTTGTGGATTCCAAAGGAATCTTGATGACATTTAGGTCTTTCTTTGGGCACACCAGTTTATGTGTGCCTGCAGGAAACATGCTTGCAGCCAGTCAAAGATCTCATGATCCAGCGTTTTACTCTTTTGCCAGGACTGGATGGAGATGGTCCAGCTCACAGAGGTGTCACCATCCTTGTGAGCAACCATTCTCCATTTGAGGTCATACCCCTCCACACAACTCTAGAGGTGGTAGCCATCCCCCTCTTCATGGGGTTTTCATTGACTGCTCTGTATATCTTCTACCCAGAAGTATTATCTTCTGGAAAGACCTTGATGATCTCATCTTGGAGCTGCCATTCTCCTTATGGGGGAGGGCGGGGGTGGCTCAGTCGGTAGTGCGCCAGGTTCGTAATCTGTAGTTCCCAGGTTCGAGTCCCAGCTGGGTCAGCGTTGAGATTTATCTCCGCAAAATTCCCCGCCCTGCCCACGGTCAGTAGGGGACACCAATGGGCTTGGAAAGGCCGCCGTCCGTCGGATGGGACGTTAAGCCATGGCCCCGTGTGTGGGAGAGCCATACCCTGTGCACGTTAAAGAACACGCTGGATGGCCTTGACGGGAGGCTACCATCTGTCTCCCAACAGCTGTTCCAGTGGGTCCCCTCCCCCAACCTTCTCTGAGCCTTCGGGGTCCATGTGACCTGGCCATTTAGCCCATGGTGTGCAAAAAAGTGCCACTCAGAGGTAAAACAACCCGACCCTTATGGGGGATTTCAATGGACACAGTCCTCTTTGAGTACTGATGTGAATGGGAGAGGAGGGGTCCTCGAGCAGTGGCTCCTGGATCCTTTTCTCTCCTTGTTAAACACTGGTGTCAGTATGTACTTTAACTCCCCAACATGGACATTCACTGTCATTGACCTCACCATCTGCTCCTTCTCGATCTTTCCACTCTTTACATGGAAGCTTGAAGACTACCCTTATGGTAGGGGCAGGGATGGCTCAGTCAGTAGCGCGCCAGGCTCGTAATCTGTATCCATGCCAATCTTAATTGCCAACTTTCTTTCTCCTCATTCTTTTCAAGTCCGTGTCGGCAATACTCTGTTGTGGACTTACCCCCAAGATGCCACAAGACTGCGTCTTGAGTGTTACACTTTTTGCTGTCAAGATTAATTCTATTACTAGATAACTTCCTATGACTGTAGGCAATGCCCTATTTGTTGATGATTTTAGCATATTTTGCTCTTCTTCCAGTGTGAGGGTCATTGAATGACAACTGCAAATTGCCCAGAAAAATCTTTTGGTTATGTGATGACCAATGTGTTTCAGTTCTACCCATAGAAAACAGCTTGTGTGTACTTTTGCCATAAGTGTAATCTTCACCTGGACCCCGAGCTGTGGCTTGGGGTAACATCATTCCAGTTGTGGCGGAGACCAAGTTTCTCGATCTCATCTTCAACTGGAAATTGACATTTTTACCACACACATAATCTCAGAGCGATGTGCATTGAACATCATCAAGGGCATCTCCTTTTTTTCTGGGGAGTGGACTGATATCTTTGCTCTGCCTTTATGATGCATTTCTCTCGTTGAAACTGGATTACAGATTCTGTCTGGGATTCAGTGGTGAAGGTGCTGGACCATTATCACTTTGCTTGTCCAGAGTCTTTACTTTGAGACCAATAAACCAGCTTTATTCACCATCAGCAGTTGTCCTTACAATATGCATCAAAGTTGTGATCCCTGCCGAGCTTTGTGACAGTGTTTCAGTCCAAAGCAAGACTGAAAGCAAGTACCGAGCACTTGGGGATGCATTTTCAGTCCAAACTGGGAGATGTTTTATAATAATCGCCTGACTAACATTTGTCCTTTTGGTTTGCATACCAGGCTACCTCAGAGATATCAACACCAGGGTTCATAGCATCACACAGTCAACAGCCAAGTCACTTCCACCATGGCTCACTGTTTCCCCTTCCTGTGGTTTTCCCTTTGCAGGACAGAGAAGGCCTTTACACTTGACTGTGCATACTTTTTGTCAGCCACTGTGCTGAGTACTTGGACTTCTTGCCTGTCTTCACAGATGACTCAAAGTCTGGCACATCAGTGGAATCAGCCATGGTATGTTGATGTAATCATTGCAAACCAGATCCCACAGTAGTGTTCCATCATCAGTGCAGAGTTGCATGCATTAGCCTCGTTTTGGACCATGTGGCAGCTAAGCAGCATTATCGTTGATGTGCTCTACAACAACTTGCTTAGCTCACTATAGGCTTTGATCTTCTTTTTGGAAATAACAGAGTGAGGCATCGGCCTCACTCTGTTATTTCCAAAATCTGGCAGCAACTATGTTATCTGGCAGCCATCACCACCATTCTTTTCTGGTGAGTGCCTGGTCATCATTTCATCAGGGGCAATGACTTGGAAGACACTGCTGTCAAGTCTGCCATGCCCTTATCTGACTCTCCATTGCCAGTTCTGTATCTGGATTTCCAGCAGCATTTTACTGTCAAGCTCCAGGCATAGTGGCAGAGATCTTGGTCAGAACAACTTGCAAATAAGCTCTTTGAGATCAAAGCTATTGTCAAACCAAGGCAGTCATGTACCATACAGTTGAATGCCATATTTTTTAGCTTTCACAATTTTTACTTGTTGAGCCTCTTACATTTGGACATCTTTTATCAGATATTTCACTTTTACCACCTGATTTTGCATTTTTATGATATACTGGATATTTTAATAGACTTTAGTTTTACATTCTTGTTGTCTTTCTATTTTTTTTAACCCAGGTTTTTTTACACCTGGACTGATTTTATTTTGTATTTCTCTTTGTGGCATTGTTTTCCTGTTATTTATACATTCATTTTTTGTTGTTTTACCTTTTTATCATATTAGTGTTTTAGTTTTTTAAATTATGGTTGCAGGTGTTCATGTCTTTTATTATTTATTTTGTCTTTTGTTTGGTGCTTTTTGAGTTAAGTTGCCAATATACCATTAAACCCCAAACAACCAACCCACACTCTAAAGCTAATTTCATTCAGCTCGAAACAGTGAAATATTTATATTAAGACTATTTGATTGAACTTGCTAATTTTAAATTACATACATGTTATAGAATTTAGAATTAATATATATATAGTTATTCTATGTGAAGCTTTTATTTTATAAGTTAAAATAACATGTATTACTATATATATTAGCCCTGCCTCACCTGTTAAAAAGATACCAGATTTGGATAGTATTGGTGAAAAACTTTTGTCCTTAAGACGTGAGAAGAGATATTCTGCTGACTATGAAGACAAAACCAGGTAAAAAAATTCTTACTGCACATACTTTACATTTGTAATTTCATATGTTTTTTATTTTTAATTGAAAATAGTCAATTAATATTTCACTGTACAACAAGAAATGTTGAATATCATGATTGTAAAATAAATTTCTTTATCTTTTTAGAATTTGTAAATGGCAGCTGCTGTAATACATGCATAAAAACAATATGTTGGCAGTAGTACAGATCACGGTCCTCAGCCACCATTTTTTTGACGCAATGTCACAAAACAGCCCTTTTAGTCGATTCCCACAACCCCCAAGACCCTAACCTAAACAGAGGTTTCTAGAAAAAATATTTTTTTTTTTGTTACCATAGTAACGAAAACCCCGAGTTTACATTAAATGCAAAGTACCGTTACCATGGTAACGGTAATTTGCATTGTAAAGAAACAATGTAACAAAAAAAAACACGATTCCACTAAAAACATTCCACACAACCACAAATTCTTAAAAAAATTACGAAAAAAACCCCCCATAAACAAAGAAACACTAAAGTTGCCTTCCGATATATGGCAAATATCTGAAATACCCTCTTTTCCCAATAATTAAAACACTCCACAAATATATTTCCACAAACTAAACTAATCAATCCAGTCACATATACAGTAATTAGCCTAAATAAATCACTATAATTAATGAAATTGAACACTAATCTCAAAACCAAAAACACCATTGACAATGAATCGCCGACCGGCAATATAAAAAAGCCCCCAAAAGTAAATCTCATCGGTCATAACACGTACCAAAAAGCAAAAAAAATCGGAAACAGTGTACCATCGACTGAATTATACAAAAGCCCCAAAACTAAATAATGTCCTCCCAGGTAGCACAAACCAAAAAACATGAAAATCAGAAACAGTGCACTGTTGACCGAATTATAAAAAAGCCACAGAAACTGAATAATGTCCTCCCAGGCAACACAAACCAAAAAACATGAAAATTGGAAACATTGCACTGCCGACCGAATTATAAAAAAGCCCCCAAAACTAAATAATGTCCTCCCAGGCAACACAAACAGAAAAAACATGAAAATCGGAAACAGTGCACTGTTGACAGAATTGTAAAAAAGCCCCGGAAGCTGAATAATCTCATCAAATACAAAAAAAATAGCTCAAATAACCCTTCCCTAAATTATTGATTACTTTCTTGACTCTCTCAAAAAATTACAATGTTTTTCCACTCCAACAATTCTACAATACCCATAATTTCTGCAGTGGAGGTGGCTCAGTCAGTAGGGTGCCAGGCTCATAATCTGCAGTTCCCAGGTTTGAGTCCCAGCTGGGTCAGCGTTGAGATTTATCTCTGCAAAATTCCCTGTTCTGCCCATGGTCAGTAGGGAACACCGATGAGCATGGAAATGCCGCTGTCTGTTGGATGGGACGTTAAGCTGTGGCCCCGTGTGCGGGAGAGCCATACACTGTGCACGTTAAAGAACACGCTGGATGGCCTGGACAGGAGGCTACCATCCGTCTCCTAACAGCTGTTCTAGTGGGTCCCCTCCCGCAACCTTCTCTGAGCCTTCAGGGTCCTTGTGACCTGGCCATTTTGTTCATGGTGAGCAAAAAAGTGCCGCTCACAGGTAAAACAACCCAACCCATAATTTCTACATCAAAAAGCCACCAAACGCTTCCACATATCCACAATAAATCACATAAGTAACTTTAAAAGACTCCAAAATATATAACAAAAATTAATAAATCACCATAATACACTAATAATTACCATATTACACGACTACTAAAAACTACTAAAAAACACTCAATTCATTTTAAACTACAATAATGAAATACACGTGTTCGTTACTACCGCCATGTTCAGTCCCATACGAAAAAACTTCCAACATTCTTTCCCCAATGCATATTCCCCCCAACTACATTGGAATCCTGTGAAAACTCTATACGTTTCACCAAAAACTATTCTCCTAAAAGTAACACCCCATAAAAACTCATTTTTTTTAACTTAATCACTCCACATTATAAACTTTTGCCATTTTCTTCCACTCACAACAAAACACATACTACTGCATCATACTAAACACAAAAAAAATTAACATAGTTCTATGTGGTTAACCACTCCTCCCTACCCCTTCAAATGCCCCTCACTCCAAACAACTTGCAAAAACATTACCCCTACACACAGCAGTAAAAAGCTACTGAACTTCGACTTCCAAATGATGTGATCTTAAATTGCAAAACAGTTCACTAACACTATCAACAACAACCCTCCTAATATTAAATAATTTCAATTCCAAAATATCTTTAATAACTTTTTATTTACCACATCTTAATGAATTTTCCAAAAAACAACGTATTAATAGCTATCACTTAAAAATCAAAAAACAACGTTTAATAGCTATTACTAAAAAACCCTCATTAAATATATGATACATATGCACTTACCTCTAGCTGTACAGGCGTGTTATCCAAAGAAGTCATCAAACAAAAACAGCAAAAAAAGAAACAAACGTAACTTCACACTTCCGTCAAATTACACACATAACAAGTGACTCCACATTACCCACCCAAAAGAAACAAATCAAAGAGCCATAGGCCACCAACAGTTATGTTTCTATGTCATACTTTACACATCGACATCATACTTTACATTTTGCCATCACCCGCCACTTGAGCAATGCCATCTGTCGGCTGAGAACCGTAACCTATACACTGACCCAATATATTGTCTAACCTAACAAAATACTCTGTATCAATGCAGTGTTTAATATACTGTAAAGATTTTAACTATTAGTAGTTATATAAGTTGTCTTTCTGCTGAAGACAACTCTTTATCACAATTTTCTATACTGACTTACAGGATGCAGGTAAAATGTCTGGATATGATATATACAAAGACATTCAGTACATCCCAGTAAGACTTGAGCTGTACATTGAAGTTGCTGGCATCCATTTTGGAATTAAATAATTCTGTTGTTATTCTGAGATTCTAAATTTGTTTTCATTTTTACTGGTTATGAAGTATGAGAGTGAATTATGCCATATTTTGTCTAATCTTTTACTGAACTTGATGCACTACATACTTTTGTTATTAGACTTCTCTATTTGATAATATTTTAACCATTATAAGATATATAAATACAGTGAAAGGTAAACTACAGTTTTAAATTGAAATATTTTTATTCTACAATATCACTGTAGTGAACCACTTAAAGTCAAAAATGGATGTGGTAGGCTATGAGGGTTTCATAGTACATGTAATGGGGAGATATACTAATTATGTAGCAGTTAGTAGTGAGGGGAATGAGTCTTATTACTGTAAGAAGTGGTGAGTATATATTAAATACTTGTAGTTTGCATGGCAGTTTTAAGTTCTAATTGTCTCAGCAATATTTTTTTTTGTAAGTCCATACACTTGTGGCTGGTGCACTCACTATTGGTCATGGATGCACTGTTTGATTTGTGGTGAGTCAATGTAGAAGGTCCAAGTTGTTTCTAGATGTCAATTCTAGGTATGACTAGCCTTCATGAATTACGTTATACTGCCATAGTTGTGCACTCAACCCCAAAAAAAGAATTCAAAATGCAAGTGGCCAAGAGATGGCTATTGAAAAGGAATTGCTCTTCTGACATTAATCTTTGCAGAGTCCTGCCTGAAAAACTGAAACCTGTTACCATTCAGAGGCCCAGCTGTTTTTTTCACTATGATCAGTCGGAAAGAAAATATTGGAACTTTTTTTTTGCCAAATTGCTAATGAAATGAATTATGGCATATTATATGTCAAATTGATCAGCATTTCTGGATTTTCTGAAAATAAAATATTTTGCGAAAAAAAGTTTTATTTTAATAAGGCATTTTTGAGTATGTAGTAAAAAAATGCATCTGGCAATGCAACTAAAAATTTGTTTTTAAAAAAAAACTAATAGACAGAAATAATTTACAGTGCACATGAATAAAAAGGCAATTTGTTTCTGAATAACAATATATATTTATTTGAAGCAAGAAAATTATTCACTTTTTGTAATTTTTCTCTCGGTACCATACTTTGAGAAAAGTCCAGGCTTTTTGCCAATTGTGCTGAGTCATATTAACAATCAACTTTAGAATTAAAAAAAAAATAACCAATCAACCAAAATAGATCATGATAATATACCAAATTAAGCAGACTTTAATTCCAGATTTCATGAAAATAAAAAAATTAAGCAAATTTTTAAGGATTTTGATTTTAATAAGTTTTTTTTTTATGTGATATAGCAGAAAAATAGATTGGACTATGCAATTAAAGCTTAATTTTGGAAAATCTGATGAATAAAAATAGCTAAATTTTATATTAATGGATAATCTGATAAATAAAAATAGCTAAATTTTATATTAATGGATAATCTGATGAATAAAAACAATTAAATTATATATTAATGGAAAGGAGGGAATGGAACATTGCCAGGAGTGTGTGTGTGTGAGGGGGGATAAATCTTTTAAAAATATTTAATTTCAATATAAACTTAAAAGCTTATAATTTTTCTGTCAAGTGGGGAGGGGGAAAGTTAAATATGCTTGTCAAAATTGCCAATCCCACATGAGAGCTGATTTCAATGTCAAGGAAGTCCTTTTCGTTTTCATATCAAAGACATTCATTTTATGGAAATAATACGAGATCAAGGTATTTTTGATATGGAAAACAGAAGAAATAAAATAAAAATTAACATATAGCACAACAACAACATTGTAAGCCGGTCATCCGATGTAGCATAACTTTGAAATATCGATAATAATCGATTAGCCGAAAGATTGTTAATTTACAGAAATAATGTAAATCTGCAGAAATGAACACAAAGGTTTAATTATAAAAAAAAAATTAAATGGGTATATTCAATATGTTGGGAGGAAGTATTTAGACTTAAAACATCCATGAAATAATTCTGCATGCAGCCAGTTACCAGATGGTTCTTTTCACTCTCGCACATGTGAGCAATTAAAGCACCTGCTGTGACTTCATGTGATGCTTAAGCTGCACCCAGTCTTGAAGAAGCCTGGCTCTGAAGTTTTTTTTTTACAGTTTCGATTTGAAGAGTAGAAAAGATGCATAGAATGCTGGGATAAATGAAATAAATGATAAAAATAATTCTAATAATAAAAAATAATAAATACCCCCTCAAGCAGCTGCTTGCCACAGAGGTCTGACAGGTGCCTGTCAGTTTATATGCCATAGTAGAAGGTAATAATTCAGGAATAGTGAAATAGGTTTAGGGCAGGAAAAGGTATTAAAATGGGGGAAAAATAGGTATGTACTTCACAATTACTTCCAAAATCTTCCATTTTTTTTCTTTCTTTTTTAGGAGAATCTATGGTTTCTCCATTAATCTAAAGGAAGGATAGTTGCTTGAGACAGGTTATATCTCTTCGTGAGAGATCACTGCTATACCTAATTAACATATAACCTAATGCAACGTTAAAATATCCATAGCAACAAGTTGTAAGTCGGTCAATCCTTGCAGTATAATGCAGTATAACTTTGAAATATCGATAATAATTGATCAGCCATATACATAGCGTGATCATTTAATTCATGGACAGAAGCAAAAAATTGCATTAAATATCATCCTCTGAATCTTCTTGGTATTTGTCTTTCCCAAAATACTCTCCCTTGAACTTCACACATTTTTGCCATCATTGTACCCATATATTAAAAGCATCTTTGAAGTCATTTTTCGAAAGCATGTGAAATGTTGTCGTTGTGGCTCTGCAAGCTTCGTCGTTGGATGCAAAATGTTTCCCTTTCAAAGCTTTCTTCAATCACAGGAAGAGGAAAAAATCGCAGCGTGCTAAGTCTGGGGAATATGGAGGATATGGCAGAACCTCGGCACTTATGGCAGTGATCACTGGCTGCACAATATTAGCTGTGTGTGGCCTGGCATTGTTGTGATGGAGAAATCAAGTCACACCAGAAAGTTCCAGACATTTTTCATGAATGGCATGCCGAAGTTTAGTTTGAGTAGGCTTTCTTATTCATGGTTTTTCCATGAGGCACAAAGTGAGGAACAAGAACACCTTTGATGTAAAAAAAACAAGCCATTTGTTTCCCAGCTGAACGAGAAAACTGAATTTTCTTGGGTCTTGGTGAATTGGGGTGCTTCCATTGACTCGACTGTTGTTTTGTTTCGGGATCATAGTGAAAGATCCAAGTTTCATCGCAAGTCGCAATTTGACTCATGAAGGTTGGACCCTGGCTTTCAAAATGATTAAGCATCTTCTTGCACAGCTGTACCCTTTTGTTTTTATTCTGGAGTCAAACTGTGTGGAATCTATTGAGCACAGATTCGGGATATTTTCAGATGGGTTTTCACAATTGCGTGACCGCTTTCATATGAAACTGACATTTTCACAACCACTTTACGAAGAACAGCCCTCACAAGAAGATGCCACTTAAAAATGGCAGACCTATGAAGACTGTCATTATCATAGGCTTCACTCATCTCTTCAACAGTCGCAGCAGCACTTCGGCCTCGCCTAACACAATAATGAATGACGTACCATTGTTCTGTCTGAATTTCCGACATTCTGAACGAACGTCTGACACTCAACTCGAATCACAGTCTTAACACAACAGCAGTCGATGGCAAATGACCTTGGCAAGTGTAGCCTCCTTCACAGTGGTAATGCACAGCGCCATCTAGTGTTACTTTGGAAAAAGCGCTACATATGAGTACTTATGGCGTCAGTTCACAAATTAAATGATCAACCCTCGTAGTAAGTTCTGAACTTAGTATATGGTTTCATTTAGTACCCATATACTAAGTTCTCAAACTCAAAATTTTCTTACTAGTTTTACTTGTGCTACCTTATGTTGCACTGAAAATTCAAGTCTCCAGGTGCAAACTAAGAATTTTTTTTTACTGGCCCCCCCATATAAACACCTACCCCCATTTCATACCCTTTGACTATTTTTCACCATATTGATTATGAACAAGTATTTGATTAGAAATATATTTCAGATACTAATACTATAGAACTATTAGAAATTGTTTAAAGTGAATAATAATTTTTAAATTGTTTCCAAAGTGTACTAAATGCTACATTTGCAGATGTTATGAAAGTATAATTTTTACCTGTATACGTTATGTATCAAACACCTAATTACGACTTATAAATGAATATGTAATTCTTAATTTAGAATTATAACAAATTGAAGTTTTATACATTTAGATCATGTTTTAATATCCGTCCCATGGCCGAGTGGTTAGTGCGCTTGGCTACTGATCTAAGGGACCTGGGTTCGAGCCCTGGATAAGGCATGGTTGTATGTGTTGTTTTTCTGCTGAGGTCCTGCCATCCTCTCAGATCTACTTTGGCATATAAACTGACAGGCTCCTGTCAGACCTCTGTGGCAAGCAGCTGCTTGAGGGGGTATTTATTTTATTTTTATTTATAGTGTGCAGGTAAACAGTAGATCAATTAAATGTTTATTACAACATAAGAGAATAACATCATGAAAAAATAGTTATATATGAAATTAGCAAATGGGAGATTAATTTCTTGGCTTGTACTCTGATCATAACCTGCATTACTTGAAATCTTACTCTTGCCTGACTGAAAATAGGTTCTAGCCTGCTTTTTAATTTGTGATATCATCTATATAAATACAGAAACACATCACATCAGCAATTATGGGATACTCATTTTCAAAGAGAATGTTTTTTTTTACTTCAGTACATATTAATAATAATGTAATTTCAGATAACGAATGAATAGGAAAATACAAATCATAATATCTTACTAATACATATAAAACACAAAAATTATTTTTCATTTAACTGTAAATCAAATGAAGCCAAATTTCTGCAGAAGAACAGATGGAGAAAAAGCAAAAACTATAAATTATAAAAGAGGGTGAACAAGTAGCCATATTTCAGGGCCCGAGTGTGTTCTTCTTTGTCCACATTTGCAGCTGCTCAACATCAACAATGAATGAGGTTATTTGTCATCAGCATCACTGAAATTACAATTTATTTCAGAAACTTTTAGCAAATGTTTGGGACCCCCTAGCTTTTCAGAAAATTGTTTGATTGGTCTCAAATTTTCCATACAGGGTTCCCTTGGGCAATACTATATTGTGTTCAAAAATAGTCTCTATCTTTAATAAAATGTGAAATATGTTCAAAAAATGCTGTCTAAAATTTCTTTCTCCTGGTTGCTATTTTCCCATGTTTCTGTATTTAGCACACTGGGACCTGCTTTTAAGTACCAAATACTTGTTCCCTCACTTCCAAATACCCTCACTCCCAAATACCATTTAAAAGGAACAGTTCCTTTTAATTCACCATGTTGCCTTAAAACACAGAGTCTTTAGATATAATTGAATACAAGTTTGACTTGAAGACTGCCAAGTGAAATATGCATTTCCATCCCACCAAATATCGTTGGGAGATATACTAACAATTATATAATTTTCAGTTAAAACGTTTTTGAATGAATAAATCACCAACAACTTATTAGCTTGTGTTTTCACTTATCACATTTTTGCTGTCTTGCACACTTCATGATAAACTTATGGAAACATTCTACTTGGCCAAAGACAATAAATTATAATAGGATCATAATATAAGTATTCTGATGTCATCTGTACCTGTGCCATTTCTTTGTGACCAGCATATAATAATTTTTTTATAATTCTGTTATAACATTTATTTGCACAAAGAGACTCATTCTGAGGAAACAGTTTAATAAATTCTAACATGAAATCTATTTTACACCAGGTCATCTTTAAAATAATAAAAAAAGAATCTAGGCAACAGAACACAAGGTAGTATCACAAATGTCAGATGACGCTTCAAGCAGCCTGTTCAGTCAATCTTCTGCCATTCCAAAAGTTCTTCAGGCTGGTATTTTGGCTTGAACAGTCCATCTGGCTTCCATACACACATGTATGGTAAATGAGATCAGTCCTTGATTTTTTTTACTTATATCTGAAGGCAAAACAGATATCTGTGGGGCCCTTAAACCATTGAGAGATACCAGCCTATTGGTAGAGACAGATTAGGCTAAGTTGTTTTTGATGATCCTGTAATATTATTGACTTTGGCTGTGTTGGCTGTTGAATTGGAGTATTTTCCAGGTGAAGTTTGGAGGAGGATGCTCTTGGAGAAATATATTAGAGAAATACATAGCTGGTGGAGTGCTGTCTTTATAATAATGGTATCAGAGCACCGAGAGCTGCTTAGCTGAAGATGCTGACTGAAGATTTCCATTTCCTCCCCCACACATTATTAGAGGATGCAATTATAGCTTTTGGAAGATTCAAAAAGTGCAAATTGTAATATTTCACCAGTACCTGTCGAACTCATAAAAGAATTATCAATGTATCTCTAAAAGCAAACAATTTTCTCTTTGAAAAAGTAGACCCGCATATGATGTAGGATAACCACGAAAATTAATCAATCAATTGGAAAAAACGCCAAATACCGCAGTAAAAAGGAAATTCAACCTGCACCCAATCAACCTGAAAATAGTCATAAATATACACAGTTCCCCATAAACTGAAATAATCTTTCATGCATTAACGAATATATTATAAAAATACGATATAGAATTATCAACAGTTATGAATAACTCCATCAAGTAATCAATGATAGAGATAAAGTTAGACCCACAAGGGTGTGTGTGTGTATGAAATAGAGATACCTGATCTGGAAAATAAAAGGGAAAAATACAGGTGCGATACGTTATCCCAATTACATTGGGATAACGTATTGCACCTGTGAACAGAGAATGAATGAACACTATACAGATATTAAAAATAAAAATCCATCAACCGCATTTGCACAGACAGTGTTCAAAAATAAAATCAAAATAGATGAAATTAAATATAAAACGTTGGCAAATCTGCAGACAAAATTTCAACTCAATGGCACTAATCAACATCAGCTTTGCAACACGGAGATCCCACCCCCACCAGCGGCGTGGAATCCTATTGTGCGAGCAGCAGTGCAAATCACAAGAGTAAGGTTAACCTGAAGTCAGTGAGAGACTGGTATAAGATAGCACACGACCGCTGAATAATTGCCCGATGATGCCAGCGAGAGAGTACTGGTGAAACGCGAAGCAACATGGTAGGGACCATGTTTTTAGAGTTCTTTCAAATATTTTAAAGATTGAGAATGTCTACATCATTTAAGTCAGGAGGAAGTGCTAACAATCGCTGAGTCATAATGTCATCATAGCAATTAAGACAACCACTATGCTTTAATGTGAAAGGACTGGTATACAGAAATTGTCAGTGAGTAAGAATGTCTTAAAGCTATCACTATTAACAACTAAGAACTGAAAAAGTGCAACAACAGCATAAATCTGACGTCACCTGACATCATGAGCAACTGTTGGACTTACATCGTCAACAGAAGGAAGCTGCACCAACCTGTACCTGTGCCAGCGGGTGTTCCACTGTGATAAGATCTGAACCGTTAAATATGGTTTCTTTGTTCTACATCACCTTTATGAGGAAAAGTTTGCTGTAAGAAGATAGCATTTGAAACTTAATGTAAGAACAAACCAGTTCAATGAATTAGTGACTCTAATGTATTGTGAAGCACTCCTCTGGGCTTAAATTTTAGTTGTACAGTAATTAATCATGGAATTAAATATTTATAGCTTAATTACATTGTTTGCAATATTCATTGAATTTTCAACTTCTTCTACCATTACAGGGCATAAGTAAGCTTTTGGGAGTTCCCAAAAGTGCAAATCATAATATTTCATCAATACTTATCAACAGAATTTATTTTTTAATTTATCTCTAAAAACAAAGTTTGGTGTCTACAGATGACAAAGTGAATACATTATCTCTTTGTTTTTGAAAATGAGATAAAAATCAGTGTCTTACTTTAAAAGTTTATAAAGTGTCACAACTCTGCTAGATGAAAAGTAGACAAAATTCATGGAAATCAGACTGATCAATGACCTATGTGTGATAAAACAGAGGAAAAACTTAAACTATTGTATTACTTCTTCATCCTACTTATGGTGACTCGAGCAGTGTGTGGGATGCTAAGCAAGTGCAAATAGATTTATTTTAACTTTATAATGTTTTAAAGATGTTCAACAGGTAAAAATTATTTATAAATTTATATGTCCTTTTCCACATTTGATTAAAAACAGTGAAAAAAATTTCCTATGGAAATATTTAATTTTCGGATCACTAGAATTTGTAAAAGATTAATCAAGCCCTGACATGCAAAAAGTTAATAATTTTTTAAAATTGAGTATGCATAAATTAACACTACAGGACAGAAAGAATAGCAAAAAATACCAATCAACCAGAATTTTTTCAAAAATGCATTGACCAGCAATTGCTACTCTCAGTATGTGGCACAGGAAATGGTAGCTTGTAGGAGCCACTGCCAAAATTTGCATCTTACCTACTTTTTGATGTTATTTCTAATAATTAGTAACCAAGTATTAGTATGTATTCATCATGTATTGATTAATAATCAATATATTAGCATAAATTATGTCAAATACTAGAATTAGTGAGCATAAGTGCAATTGCTCTGAATTTTCTTTTTTGAAATTGTAATTTTGGTTGTGTAAGGTTGGCAGCTCTGCACAAGATGACAGGGACTGCTGCATTCATCGGATTTTAATTTTATGAAGTGAAGGACTATTTTTCTTGGCAGTGTTTTTTACTGGACATAGGCATTTTTAATTTGGATGTTGCATTTTGGAGACCTTTCCAAAGTGCAAAAATCTTATTGCACAAAGTCTGAAAATTGGTAATATCTTCAGAGGGGTGAGTTGGTTAAAACTTCCTCAGTATAGTGGTGAAGGGGGAGGGAAAGTTATAACACCCTTGACAAAATTGCCCTCCCAACTTTAGTAGGACTACTTTCTGTTGCAATGAAATCTTTGCTTCCGTATACAAGACCCCATTCATCAGCCATGGCCCATTTGTGGGAGAGTTGTACCCTGTGCATGATAACATTCTGGATGGCCTTGATGGGAAGCTATTTCTTTCCTAATAGCTGTCCAGTGGATCTTCTCACCCAACCTTGCTTTGAGCTGCCTTCTCTTATGACCTGGCCCTTTATCCCATTATGTTAAAAAAATTGTTGCTCAAAGGTAGAACAATCCAATCCTCATTCGTTCTCAGGAAATGATAAAAGATCAGTTTCTAACTGAAAATCAAGAAATAATGATTAAAAAAAATTTAACCTAATATGATGTTAAAAAAATATCGACATCAAGTTATAAGATGTTTTTGTTGTAACCAGCAATGTAGCATAACTCTGAAAGATCAATAGTGGCATATAAATCTACAGAAATAAAATCGAAATAAATCTATAGAAATAAAAATGAAGTTTTAATTATAAAAATTATAAATAAAATACTAAGTGAATGAAGATTTCCAGTT
This sequence comes from Ryuthela nishihirai, assembly GCA_038380435.1. Lineage (NCBI taxonomy): Eukaryota > Metazoa > Arthropoda > Arachnida > Araneae > Heptathelidae > Ryuthela > Ryuthela nishihirai. The sequence continues at coordinate 12,739,557 of JAWZYU010000001.1, read as the reverse complement.
TGCAATGAAATTGGGCTGATGCTGTAAATAACTCATCATGCCAACCTCTGAAATCACTACTTGCATGTTTAAGTAATTAGTGAGATCTGCACCTTGTATTCTGCCATGAGCTACAGGTACTGGACAGAAAAATGCAAACAGTTTATTTTCTCAATAGAAAATCACATTTAGAGCTCAATAACTTCTTCAATGTGATTTTTAATGAAAAATGTGTCTAAAGATAAAGATCTCAATGAAATCTATCTAATTCTCAATTTTATGTAATATTTGTTCAGTATTCGAAGAGTTATGAATACTGGAATATATAACAGGCTACAAAAAATTGACCCCAAAATTTAATTAAAACAATAAAGTAGGTTAAGAGATCATAGTTAACTTTAGTTTCTTAACCTGTTTTAAATTTTGGTGTCAATTTTTTGTAACCTGTTAAATAATTTTTGAATTCTATATTCATAACTCTTTGAATACTGAACAAATAGTGTTTAAAATCGAGATTTAGATAGATTTAAGGTCTTCAATTTGTCTTTAGACGTATTTTTCATTGTCATATTGAAATTATTGAATTCTGAATGTGATTTTCTATTGAGATATATGGAACTCTTTCCATTTTTCTGTCCAGTACCTGTGGTTTGTGTAGTTTTGATTTGAATCCAAGAAAATAATGCATTAAGTGCTACCTGAGTGACAAAAATAATTGTAGAAATATTGAAATAAATTTGAAACAAATGAGAGAGTAAAAAAAGATGTGTATACTTCATAATTGCTTCCAAAATCCTCTTTTTAAAAATAGCAACTTTTGGGTAATTTTCAGAGATTTGAAACTTTATGAAAAAATTAGTTGCAATAGTTCAGATTTAGCTGAAATCAGGAGGTTGCTTCAGTTAGAAAAATGGAAACAAGGAAATATGTTGTACACTGAAGTGCCATTGAATTAGGGATAGCAACCTAGTAACATGTTTGACCCCCTCTGGCCCTGATAACAGCTGGCACACGATGTGACAAGGACTCCACAAGCTTGTGTAAATGTTCCACAGGTATGGCGACCCATGCATCCTCCAGAGCTGTCCACAAATCTCTCAAGGTTGTCGCTGATGGGACACGGCACCAGAACACTCTGCTCGACGGTACTCCAAAGATTTTCGATGGGATTTAAATCTGGGCTTCTAGGTGGCAAATTCATTATTTCAAAGTCAGCAGAATGCTCCTGCAACCATTCAGTAGCCAACCTGGACCTGTGAGGTGAACAGTTGTCTGGCTGGTAGATGCCATCTCCATTGGGATGCACGATGGCCATAAATGGGTGTAAAAATGGACAGCCATGAGTTCTACGTACTGGGATGCATTGAGAGTCGTCAGTACACGTACTGAAGGTCCCGCAGACGTTAAACTGAAGATACCCCAGGCCATCACTGAGCCACCACCAGCTTATAATGTTCCAACCTAACATAAAGGATCCATGTCTTCATGGGGTTGGCACATACCCTCAGTCTCCCATCGGCATGAGAAGTTTAAATCGGGATTCATCACTCCAAGCTATCTGTTGCCAATTTTCGATGGTCCAGTTTCTTTATCCCAGGCAAAATTAAGAACCGTTAGAAGTGGGAGTCTCATAGATCGGTGGTTCCCAAAGCCAAGATGATGAAGTGAGTGTTGCACGGTCCAGACTTCCTGGCTGGAGCCTGCATTCAGATGGGAGGTGATTTCAGATAATATCTGGCCCCTATCAGTCCATGCGATGCAAGTCAGACAGTGAAGCCCACGATCATTCAAGACTGGTTGTCCTTTGCAGTTTGTCTGGGTGCTTGTTTTTTGCTGAGATTTTCATATTTCTGGAACACTCTTGAAACTCTCATACGAGAAAATCCAAGTTCTTTGACAATTTCAGAGATCGAGTGCCCCATCCGTTGGCCACCTATGATCTGCTCACTGTTAAATGCATCTAAATCCCACACCTTTCCCCTTACGCTTCTCATGAGGAATGCCTGGGAAAGCCAAAACTGACAGCTATATATGACCAGAGTTTCGGCCATGCATGCGCACAAATGCGGGACTTTTCGGTACTGAATTTGGATAGTGTCTCCTGTCCCTAATTAAATAGCACTTCAGTGTATAACATCTAAAAAGTAGTGATCAGATCACTAACAAATTTTTTGTAGCTTACTAAAAATATGCATCTAATGAACATGTAAGTACTATATTTGAAACTTGAATTATATATTTTTTTATAAGAGATATGTAAGAAAAATTTTCAAACTACAATTTCTATTTAAAAATAATTTTGTTGTACTAAAACTAGATATAGTCATTTGTGGCCTCTAATTTTGTAATTTGTTAGCGTCAATAAATGATGACGTTTCTAGAAATTTTTTGCAAATTCATATTACAGTGGCAAGTAGCTGCTTGAGGGGGTATTTATTTGTCATTATATTATTATATAGGTCAGCACTGTCCAACTAGTGGCTCACTGGCCGCACACGGCCCGCACAAGGATTTTTGTAGCCCGCGAACAAAATCAAGTTTTTTCTTGAAATTTTAAATAAATATCTGTAATCCACCTTATAATTTTTTGTCAACTTATATTACTTGATATGCAATATTCAACTTACTCATTCTATTTGCAACTATTATTGCATTATTTCAACTTACTCATTTTATTTTTATTGCCCAGGGGGCGAGGGTGGCTCAGTCGGTCGTGCACTAGGCTCATAATCTGTAGTTCCCAGATTCGAGTCCCAGCTGGGTCAGTGTTAAGATTTATCTTTGCAAAATTCTCTGTCCTGCCCACGGTCAGTAGGGGACACTGATGGGCTTGGAAATGCTGCCGTCCATCGGATGGGACGTTAAGCCATGACCCCATGTGTGGGAGAGCCATACCCTGTGCATGTTAAAGAACACGCTGGATGGCCTTGATGGGAGGCTATCATCTGTCTCCCAACAGCTATTCCAGTGGGTCCCCTCCCCCAACCTTCTCTGAGCCTTTGGGGTCCATGTGACCTGGCCATTTAGCCCATGGTGTACAAAAAAGTGCTGCTCAGAGGTAAAACAACCCAACTCTTATTGCCCAACAACTACGGCAATAATGCTCCCATTAAATTTATTAAATATTTGATAAGGTTTAAAAAATTTACATTGGTTTATTATTATTTATTATTTTTCATATAAATAAAATAATTTTTTGAGGTGACATGATCTGACTTTTCAATTACCTATATGTCCAATTCTTTTTTTTTGGCCCGCGAAATATTGGCCAAAGAAAAAATGGCCCGCAAAATATTGGCAAAAGAAAAAATGGCCTGCAGTCTTAGAGAAGTTGGACAGCACTGATATAGGTAAATGTACAGGGTAGTTATTATTAAACTGACACTACAATACTACACACACACACTGATTAATTTACAAATCGAGATTCTCAATATGTGAATCATTTGTATGCAAAATGTGCTGGAAACATAATGCAGCATGGTCTACAGTTTCTTGAAACGTCTTGGGGAATGACTGCAACATGCTGTGTTATTACCTTTAGCAAGTTATTCAATGTTGCCTTGGTAAACTTTGCTTTTCAAATAACCCCATAACCAAAAATTGCATGGGTTGATGTTGGGGGAATGTGTTTGGCCAAGCATTGGAAAGTGTTCAAGAAATTATTCTGTTCTCACCAAATGTGGTACGCAACAATTGCATTGCGTACATGCAATATGGGGTAGTGCCCCATCCTGCATGAAGGTTATGGAGCCTAAGCAATTTCTTGCAAAGCCAGAATAATCTTGTGGTGGAGAAGATCTGTGTAATGTGGTCCATTCACCGATCGATGCATGGGGCCTTGAGACATGATCTCCTTAATGAATAATGGTCCAATTATAAAGTTTGCAGTAAACCCGCACATACAGTTACATAGTCGAAGTGTAGGGGCACATCATACACAACATGTAGATGTGTAGGTTGCCATATTCGACAATCATGCATATTCATTACTCCATGTAGGGAAAAATGTGCCTTATTGGTCCATAAGACTTTCGAAGGCCACATGTCGTCAAGCTGCATCCTCACCAGAAATTGCAAAGCGAAGTGGGTGTGTTGTTCAGGGTCACGTGGTTGCAGCTGCTGCACCCTATGAATTTTGTAAGGATTCCATTTCAGGATGGCCCGTATAATTTTACGGACAGTTGACCATAGAAATTGCAATTGCTGGGATACCTGTCTCGCACTAACTATGGGTAGCTCCGATTGCGACTGGATTTCTGCAACAGTAAGTGCGACATACTTAAGTCTTCCACATTGCTTTCTGCAACAGGCTGCCGGCCTCTACCCGGAGCCACACCCAACTTGCCTGTTTCTTCAAATTTCTGTATCATATTTTTCAGTCCATTTAGCAACAAAGGTCTTTTCCTCATATCTTTCAGATGATGATATTCACATAATGCAGTGGCAGTATGACTGCCATTTTAGTAAAAGAGGTTCATTAGCAAAGCTCAGTCCTTCTTACAGAAACCCATAGTTCCTTCTAGCGATTACAGGGAAGACATCACATTTTATAGTGTGCCTCATGCAACTCACAACGTGTGATTGGCTACAATGTCATGAGAAATTAGTATGTTCTACTGCAATTTTAGCACAACCACACCACCTAGTGGCACTAACATTAACTAATTTTTTTTATTTGCAAATTCTCTATCTCATGTTCTTATTAAGGTATCTGCCACTTTTCGCTGTGATCTGCTGAGTAAATCTTTCTCTGCATCGCTCTGAGTACTATCAGTTTACTATTAAAAATCACAGTGAGTTTAATAAAATTTAAGTAACACGATTAATAGCTGTACATTAACACGATTAATAGCTGTACATTAATAACTGTGTATTTAAACATTATAACAAGTACAGAGGAGTGCTCAGAATATTCTTGTAGAATCTTATCAGCCTAATGCCATCTAGGCTACTGTTCAAATATTACAATAAGTTCCTATTTTCTGTACTCACTATTGGTACAAACTTTTTTAAGCCAGCCTTTATCCCATAAAGGTGCTCAAGTAAAAAAGAGGAACAATATTTATCAGTAATGGTGGTGAATCAGTAATAGTGGTCTGCTGGCACAGGTACAGCTTGTAGTTGCTTGTTATATCTCACTCTATCTTCAGTTGAGCATTGACATAGATGTTGGACTGTTTGCTATCACCGCTGCAGATTGTAGATATTTGTCATACTCTACACAATCTTGCCCAGTTGTGTGATAAGCATTGACATAGTCATCAGTGATGTTGTTATCTCACTACTAAAGCTGTATACCAGTCTTTTTACGAGAGCTCCTGTCGTCGATTTCTTTGATGCCATCTGGTTATTATAATTCTCATAATTGAATGTTTCTCACTCAACTGGTTTTAAAGATGGTATTTATTACAACATTCCAACTCACATCCTCAAAACTTACTAAAATAAATTTTTCAAAAAAGTTTCTAACATTTACCCTCTCCTAAAAAGTTAAAAGTTTAAAAATACAACTGCCCTTTCCCAGAGCTACGCATTTTGCCAACTCTCCGTGGTTTTTGACTTCATCAGGCTCTCGATTGTGAATGTTACATCTCTTAAATGCATGTCTCATTGACATCATCTGTTTGTTGCTCATTCTGTTTGCACATCTGCTCACGCAACAGGAGATTCCACACCACTGGAAGGAGTGGAATCTCCGTGTTGCAGAGTCTAAAATTTAAAATTAAAAGGTCTTGCTCAGAAATTAATTAAAATAAAATTCTCTGTCAAACAAATTGTTTACTACATCAGCAAAACCATAAGTTCTTTACAAGAGAGGCTTGCAGAGCACCAAACTGATGTCGGCCAAAACAAGCTAACGATGGTCGCCGCCGAGCTAGCAGTACAACACACAGCAACAATAGACTGGGAGCACACCATACTGCTTGCACGTGCATCCACTTTCTATGGAACCATAGTCTGCAAGGCTGCAAGGAAATAATGACCTTCCCGTCCCACTTGCAACCAAGACACTGGAATCGCCCTTCATGACACGTGGAAAGGAGCTCTTTGTCTAAATAGCCCTAACATCACCACATAGTGTCACTTCACTGAAGACTGAGGGTGTCATTGCTCCAAAAAGCTTCAGAGTTTTCTCCTAAAAACTTTCAAAATGCAAATAGTTTGAAGGATAAACTTTAAAATTTTATTGCTCAAAACAGGGAATTTTAAGTTATTTTAAGTTTATAATTCCACTAATTTAGTGGCCCATTGTCATAGCCAGCATAGACTCTACAACACGGAGATTTCACCCCTTTGATATGGAATCTCCTGTTGCGTGAGCAGATGCACAAACAGAATGAGCAACAAACAGATGATGTCAATGAGACATGCATTTAAGAGATGTAACATTCACAATTGAGAGCCTGATGAAGCCAAAAACCTTGGAGAGTTGGCAAAACATGTAGCTCTGGGAAAGAACAGTTGTATTTTAAACTTTTAACATTTTAGGAGAGGGTAAATGTTAGTAACTTTCTTGAAAAAGTTATTTTAGTAAGTTTTGAGGATGTGAGTCGGAATATTGTATTAAATACCATCAGTTTAAAACCAGTTGAGTGATGAAACATATTCAATTATGAGAATTGAAATAACCAGATGGCATCAAGCAAATCGACGACAGGAGCTCTCTTAAAAAGACTGGTATAAGCTATAGTAGTGAGATTAACAACAGTGCTGATGACTATGTCAATGCTTATCAAACAACTGGGCAAGATTGTGTACAGTATGATGAGTATCTACAATCTGCAGTGGTGATAGCAACAGTCCAACTCTGTCAGCACTCAACAAACAACTGAAGATAGAGTGAGATATAACAATCTGTACCTGTGCCAGCCGACATTCACCCCATTACTGGTAAATATTGTTTTTCTTTTTTACTTGAACAGAACACCTTTATGGGATAAAGACTGGCTTAAAAGTTTGTACCAATAGTGAGTACAGAAAATAGGAACTTATTGTAGTATTTGAACAGTAGCCTTAGATGGCATTAAGCTGGTAGGATTCTACAAGAATATTCTGAGCACTCCTCTGGACTTAGTGTTTAAATGTTAATGTACAGCTATTAATTGTGTTAATTAAATTTTACTGTCAGTTTAATTATAACCTCATGTATATGTTACATGCATCATATTATATTACTTTTGTGTGAAGCTCCATCTCCTAATCTGTTGGGTAATTTGTTGATAAATCCTTAACCCTTTCCTTGTCTAGGTCATAAATGTTGACAGAATACGAAATGAGAGGCTGAGGACATCAATGTCTATTTTTAGTGCAACAGATAAACTTCGTTTTAAAAGAAATAGAAATTGCCATTTGGAAATTTTCTTATATATATTTCTTATAAAAGTATATAATTTCGACTTCAAATTACACTTTCTTTATTCATTTGATGCATATTAAAGTAGGATGTAAATAATTTGTCAAAGCCATCTGATCGTCATTTGTTAGATCTGATATACAGGTGTAGCTGATTTATTTGTTAAGATTACTCTATGCTCAGGCAACCCCCTGATTTAAGCTTACAAGTTTGATTTAAACCATTATCAATAAATTTTCCCTTAAGGTTTCAAAAATCTCCTGAAAATGAACAAAAAAACTATATTCTTAAAAACAGATGTTGGAAGTAATTACAAAGTATGTATAGTGCTACTACCATCTGGAGGAAATGGACTTTCTCAGTTTTAGAAATGGAAGGTCTGACCATGGGCTCCCTGTAGGGCAATCATGAGCACAGCTGTCTTAATCGTTTTATGGCTTGCCACTGTGAAATCCACATGGAGCAAGAGTGATGTAGGGAAGTAGGGGAGAGAGGGGAGGGGGTCTGAAAGATAACAGAAGAGAAGGGGAGTATTAGTTTGCATAGAGTAAAATGCAATCACAGCTTATTTTCCAGGCGATCTAGGTGCCATTTGTTTCCTTTCAGAATTCACTATTCGTATAAGCTATAGTCAAAACCTTTGGGTAGAACTTTTGAAGGAAAGTGAGAGAAAAGGTTATGTTTAAAATTTTAACTGGAGTATTTTCCAAAACCACACAAGTTTTTTACATTTCTACTACAGCAGACTTGCAATTACTCAGAATAAATGGAAAACAACAATCCATAAAAACTGTAAAAAAAAATTTTAATTTTTAGAAAATATCGTAATATGGTCCTATTCATTTAAAATAGGATAGGAAGTTTTCCCTTTCACTTGCCATTTGGCAAATGTTTCTCTGCATGAAATCTACTGTCACATTGTAATTTTGTGGCTGCATTGTCATAGCCAATATTATTTTCAAGCAAACATGTTCGCATTATTTTTTCTGCCAAATTATTTCTTGTATTCTAGTTTGATTTCTTAGTTTCCTAGTTTTCCTAGATGACACTGATTAAACGAGATATGCAATGTTAAATAAGAGAGACCTTTAAAAATTTGATTTTCCATCATGCCATTCATTTGTTAAAATGAATGCTGCTAATTTTTAAGTCGTCCCGGTGGCCAAATGCTTGGCTACTGATCAAAGGGACCTAGGTTTGATCCCTGGGTAAGGCATGGATGTTTGTGTTGTTATCCTGCTGAGGTCCCACCATCCTCACAGATCCAATCTGGATTACATTCCTGAATGTAACAATGACATATTAACATATACTACTAATAGTCCAAGATTGGGATTTATGTTAATATGCCATAGTTACTTATTGGGATCTATATTACTATGGTGTATTAAACTGGCAGGCTCCTGTCAGACCTCTGTGGCAAGGAACTGCTGGAGGGGATATTTATTTTATTATTTATAATCTTCAAGAAGAGTGCAGAATTTAATTCTTAAATGTGACAGTGATTTGAATGCCTTGGAAATTTTGTTAAAGATTCAGAGTTTTGGACATCAGGTTTTAAAATTGTTTCCAAACATTTCATCTGTGACTAGTTTTCACCTTCTTCAGATTGGGATATAATGAATTCAATCCAAATGTAATCCACAATGAATATTTTCCTATTTGCCAGTGATTATAGGATCTTGTGAAAGACATTTCAATAAGCTGAAAATAATTAAAAATTACTTTCAAGCATCCACAGATCAGGAGAGATTAACCAACATGTCTATCTTTTCAACAGAACATGAGATAGCAAGTAATATTAATTTTGATGGGATTATCTTGGAATTTGTTTCATAAAATCACAAAAGGTATAATTGTAAAAATAATGTACTTGGCATGTTATAGTTTAGTTTTTATTTCTTAAATGTCATATATATATTAGTTTATTGTTTATACAGTTCTCATAATAAATAAAAGTTTTCTTATTTATGTATTTTAATTTTTTTCTATGGAATTACTAATAGGAAAATATAAGCATAAGGAGAGGGGGACACAATTTTATAATCTTGTCTTGGGCACAAAATTAAAGATAGTAATGGTACTGGCTCTAGGGGGACTCCTTGATGGTCTTCTGGAAATATTTGTCTCACAAAATGCTGCATGGATTACAGAAGTGCTCACATTGAGCCACCTCATAATCTCCAGATAGCTCACCTTCAATTTGTCCAGTCACTTTCCATCTCAAAATTTCCATTAAATGTCTAGGTTTCATTGTATAACAGAAAACCATCTTTCTGTGAACAGATACTAATCTTTCATTAATTTTAGATTACTAATCTTTCATCAACATTCAGCAAGCAGAGTGCTAGCTAAATGTTGAATGATGCAGAGATTATCTAAGCTTTATCAAGATAAGGCAATATTCAAGTCTGGGCAAATCCACTTGTCAATGGTGTATAAGTTTTCTGGTGGGATTGTTACTTTCAAATTATTATAAAATTATAAAAATAAAATATTTCCAGGAATATAAATCTGCATTCACATTTAAATGCACTATTGATTTTTTGTTTTATGCTTTTTTTAATGTACATAAAAGTAGGAAAAAGGTTTTTTTCCTCCCTTTGGTATGCAATTTTGACTAGTGGTAGGAACTGCTGGCTGGCTATATTTTTCCAAATTTTACCATCTCTGGCAATATATTTCTGTGCTTGCATGAGGCATTCATTTACATATCATCAATTCAATGACTTTACATGCCATTTGTAATATATTTCAGAAGCATTTTATGATGGCATTTACAATTATATTGAAATGCAAAATTCCATTTAAATTGCGAAGTACAGTGTATTTGCCCACATGTGCTGAAAGTTCTAAAGTTGTGCATTTTATTTTCTGAAAACACTTCAAGATTAACTTGGCCACCAGAGTGACACCAGTTTCAGAAACCTGACACTTTAAGGATTAAGAATGTTTATTACAATGTGTGTAAAAATTGTACATAAGCTGCCTCATTGGTGGGGGTGACTCAGTCAATAGCACGCAAGCTCGTAATCTGTAGTTTCCAGGTTAGAGTCCCAGCTGGGTCAGCGTTGAGATTTATTTCCGCAAAATTCCCCTCTTTGCCCATGGTCAGTAAGGGACACCGATGGGCTTGGAAAGGCTACCGTCTGTTGGATGGGACGTTAGGCCATGACCCCGTGTGTGGGAGAGCCATACTCTGTGCATGTTAAAGAACATGCTGGATGGCCTTGACAGGAAGCTACCATCTGTCTCCCAACAGCTGTTCCAGCTGTTGGGAGACAGATGGTAGTGGGTCCACTCCCATCCAGTAGCGGCCAGTGGGTCCCCTCCCCCAACCTTTTCTGAGCCTTCGGGGTCCACGTGACTTGGCCATTTAGCCCATGGTATGCAGAAAAGGGCCTCACAGAGGTAAAACAACCCAAGCCTCAGTAATATGGTGGTATTGTGTTGGTTCATGGTGACACTGCAGCTGGTTCTGGGTTCGAATCCCAGGATTGCATGGTTGTGTGTTCATGTTTGTACTACAGTCAACCTCATTAATTTGAAGCTTCAAAAGAGAAAAAAAATCAAATTGTTGAATTTGTGTAAAAATTAGATATATGCAAGTTATGAGTGAACACAGTGAATAATAACAAGTAATATTTATTTCACAATTATACTGTTAGATTTATGCAGCTGTGTTGCAACAGAGATGCTAATCGATTCGATGGTAATAGTTTGTTTTAGGTGTTGTGCAGTTAAAGGCTTAAGTATATTTACTACTACAGGAGGATAATCCTTGACTGGTACACTTGCTGTAGTTGCCGAGGCTTATGCTCGGTTGCTGCTGTGTTCTAGTTGTCATTGGTTTGCCTGTCTGAGAACATTGCCAGGTGGTTGTTGACACTGTCTCTGCTGATGCATGGAAAAAATGGTAGCCGATGGTGGTGTAGCCATAGAATAACTGGTATGTTTCCAGGAGATGTGGGTTTGAATCCCACTCTCGGTAAAAACCAATTTTTTTCAGCTTATTATTACTTGAGTTTCATATCTACAGGACATGTCCTGTGATCTTTTACTACTGAATTATTGATTTAATACCATGAGTGTGAGTGGCAAATATTAAATCCCATCTCTGCACAATTGTCCACTTCCTGGATAGATGGTGCTAGTGTGTGAATCAAATAAAAAATCTGGAAAGTTTGTCACAGAAGCTGAAAAAACAGTAGCTGATGATGGTGTAGCAGTAGCATAAGTGGCATGTTTGCAGGAGACACGTCTTACTCTCGGCAAAAACCAGTGTTTTTTAGCTTATTTCATGAATGTTCATCTGTTTAGCACATGACGGAGGTGTTTCTCTACACATGCTGCAGGTGACATGCTATGGGACACGGTCACAGTGGAGATGTTCTTCCAACTTTAACTGTTTGTTGCATGGTGGAGGATTGTTTTCTGCTACTTTACACATTTGACATATATTCTTGAACATAATACATTTCATTGGTCTACCTTGCCAACATCTTCAGATGCTATCAACTCATTGTCAGATGGGTTCAATTTAATGCAGTCCCTCTAGTGGTGCTCCTACAACTTAAATCGGAAATTGTGAATAGCAAGTTCCAGGGGGAGGCAGATCAGTGTTGCATAGTTCATGCGCTTTCAATTATATAGAACAATAAAACAATACAAACCCACAACTAGAAACCAAATACACTGGAAAAGACAAATATATTAAAAGATTTAAAAAACAACACACATTGAAATTATACTAGCAGATAAAATAGATCAAATAGTCCTAATTGATAAAGAAGATCATAACACCAAAATAAATAATACTTTAAAGGAATTAAATTGTCATAAAATCACTAACAACCCCATACCTAATACACTACCAAAATTAACAAAATTAAGAAGTGATCCATTCCTACCCACCAAAATTTCTAAAGCCTGCACACCTCCCATTTACCCGGATATAACCCAGATGTTTATCAAAATTAAATTGCATAAACCCGATCATCCCTTCAGACCCCTAATCTCAAAAAGGAAATCACCAACATATAATCTTGAACTGCTTTTTTGAACCTTTCCACCTATGCAATGCACTGCTAGCACAGCACAAGATGCTGTAAGAACCATCCTAAACACCCATATCACCTCAAACACAACAATGCATTCAGTTGACGTTGTTTCATTATACTCTAGCACACCAGTGCTAGATGCAATGATGAGACTGAAAGCAACATAGTCACAAAACACCAGACCCACAACAGTACTTCAACATACATGAAGCCCTTGACCTAGTCACCTCTTTAAACTGGTTTGTGGTAAATGGAGAAACCTGGATTCAGATGGAGAGCCTACTCATGTGCTCCCCTCTTTCCAGACTAATGGCTGATGCAGTAATGAGGCATGTAGAAGAAACAGCCCTAGTTACAAGTAAACTTAAACCGACACTATATGTACATTACATAGACGATATTTTAATATTCTGGGACCATGGTTCAGAGGAATTATATAAACTTTTAGATATCTTTAATAACATTTTACTCAATAAAGTTTACATGTGTCAATGAAACCAACCATCAATTACCATATTTAGACAATGATAACACATAATAATCTAAAATGCAATACAACAGTGTACGGAAAGCCTACTTTTGTACCAAATCTAAAATCGGCTAAATCTAACCACCCCACTTTGTATAAAGCCACAGCTTTCAACATGTATTTTTATAGAGCACATCACAATGCATCATCTAAAGCTTTACTAAGAAATGAAATTAACTATATTTGTTAAATAGGTCAAGAAGCCGGTTATGAGAAAATCTTCATTGAGAAAATCTTCATTATGAAAATCTATAAGCAAGTCAAACTTAAACACAGCACTCGGCCAACACAAGCACACAACATAGCCAGTGAGGATCTTTTTCTTCACTGGCAAGAATTTCAGCAAATTACCATCACCAGCAATAAAATTTCATGGGGAAAAAACTTTATTAAAAAGGGTTTTGTTTTCAATTTTGTTTTTCATAAAATTTCGAGGTGACACTGAAAAATAGTTCGAGTTAAAAATAAATAAATAAATAAATAAATAAATACCCCCTCAAGCAGCTACTTGCCACAGAGGTCTGACAGGAGCCTGTCAGTTTATATGCCACAGTAGGAGATCTTGAGTTAAAAAGAGAAAAATACAATAAATGTGTTGGGAATCGTTTGGGAGTAAAAAAAAATTAAGTTAACGAGAAATTCAGCATGTAGAGGTTCGAGTTGATTGTAATGTGAGAAACCAGGACAAACCTGATAGAGCTTCTAGGTAGTCCCTGACCTTTAAAAAAAATAAATGTAAAAAGAGAACCATAGAGATAAAATGCTCAGATTTAGTCAGCTGAAATTAAAACTAAATTTTTTCAGAAAAGCGAAATTATAAATATAGGTTACTACTTTTTTTATGCTATATAAGAAATCTTCACATTTTAAATATTTAATCTTTTCAGTCATTTCAAATAAAATAGCACAGTTTGACAATCAAATCTTTTGTAAACTAACATAAAACTGTTTTTATTAGATTTAAAAATTGTATTTTTTTTCCTGTGGTTATTAACTGTAATATTAAGATTAAAAGTTCTGATTGTTTGAAGTATCTTATTTGCCAATTTAAACAATCACTAGCTCAGGGATGGCCAATCTGCAGCAGAAGTGGTGTGCCTTCTGGTTTAGAAAAAGTTCTAAATATTTAGCTGTGAGACACTTTTTTTTTGCTCATGAACGAAATTTCAGATTCCTCGTAGCTAGATGTAAACTGGAAGGAGAGCTGTGTACCAATCCCTAGTGATGATGCACAGAACCGGCCAGGTCTTGCACCTAATGTCCGACCCTGCCTTCTCGTGGTGCAGGCCGTTAGTACCTTTCAAAAGAGATATTCTCTTTTGGAAAAGAACGGAAGGGGAGGGCTGCCAGTTCAGTATGGCCTACTGATCTGGTCATCTATGGTCACTTTTTTCTTTTTTTTCAAACCTGCTGAGGTGTGGTCAACTTCACAGGGTCTTGGTGCTGACCATTTATACCTACTAGACTGGACTTGTTTATGGATTTGAGTTTGATTATGGATCCTGGACTTGCTGCACTGGTGGGCCTCTGTTGAGGGAGAATCTGCTGCTGTGTTTTCCGTTTGTTTGTGGGTTGCCAACCCTAAGTGAACAGAGGCATGGGATACCTTATATCAGTTGTGGATAATCCTAATCAGAGACCATCACAGGTACCTGAACCTTACTTAGCTAGTTGGGCATCATCAAGCCTAAACTGGAGTAATGTGTCTCAGGCAGGCCATATGGCTTTTGAAAAATTCCACTTGAAAAGGTGGTGCCTGAAGTTCCTACCAGCATTGGTGACTTCAGCCTTCAGCGGAGGAGGAACAGGTCTTTGCCCCATGCCTGCGATCAGGGGGCTGTTTGATATTGTTGGCCCTACCAATCTCAATAAACCTAATTTCTTTAAAAATCCTACTAATCATTTTCTCTCTGCAGGAACGTGGAACGTGACGACATTACATAGAGATTATTCTCTTGATGTCCTCATGCAGGAATTCCAGCGCTATAACCTAGATATTCTAGGCTTGCAAGAGACCAGATGGACAGGTAAAGGTGAGATACTTAAAAATAACTTTAAATTTCTCTTTACAGGGAGGGAGGATGGAAAGCATCACCAAGGCGTGGGTCTGCTGCTCAGCAGACATGCTAGTGATGCTCTTCTAGGATATGAGTGCATTAATGAAAGGTTTCTTACAACAAAATTTCAGACAAGCGTTAAAGACTTGAATGTTATCTGCTGTTATGCCCCCACTGAGGATGCCGATGAGGATGAGAAGGATATTTATGAACAACTTCAGGATATTTTGAATTCTGTCAAGAAAGGAGATATTACCCTTGTTCTTGGTGACTTCAATGCCAAAATTGGTACTGACTCTGACCTTTGGGGAGGAGTAATAGGCCCTTTTGGTATTAGTAGCTGCAATGGCAATGGGCAACGTCTCCTACAGGTAAGTAAACTCGATGGTTTCAGAATAAATAACACATACTACAAACACCGCGACATACATAAATACACATGGGTTTCACCTGATGGGCTGCATAAGAATATGATTGATTATATATTAACAGCAAATGGGCTAGTTCTGTTAGAAATACCAGGGCATATAGGGGAGCTGAAATTGGATCTGACCATTACCTTGTTAAAAGTGTCTTGCAACTTAAACTTAAAAAGTGTTGTGCTAGGGTTAAAAAATTTACTTTTAATATTGACGCTTTGAAAGATCCAGTTATAGCCAAAGCTTACCATGATAGGTTACTTAGTCATTATGACAGTCATGGTATGCTTACTACTGAAGTTGAGGAAGAATGGGATCATTTTAAACAGGCTTTTTTGGACACTAACAGTACTCTTTTAGGAAAAAAGGAGCAGAAGAGACAGAATTATCTGAGTGATAAGGCACTTGAGCTTATTTCGGAAAGAAAGAACTGCAGCAATGTCTTTAATCAATACCCTACTAGTCCTAATAGAAAGCATTACAGAGAACTTAATAAACGTGTAAAAGATCAGTTAGCTGCTGATAAGAATCTTTGGCTTGATGGTTTGGCTGACAAAGCCGAGGAAGCAGTTGACAGCACAACAGCAGAGAGCTGTACCAGATAGTTAATGTTTTGTGTGTTAGAAAACAGACAGGTATACAGGGATTCAAGGATAAACAAGGTAAGGTGGATTTGTCATGGCTAGGTGGGCTGAGCATTTCAGTGATGTTATAAACAATGTGGTTAGTTCTACTCCCATTGTTTGTAATGATGATAGATGTATTGGCAGCTTTAATGTTGTCCCTATAACACAATCTGGAATTATTTTGGCTATTTCTAAACTTAAACTTCATAAATCCCCAGGGGTAGATGAAATTACTACAGAAATGCTCAGAGCTGGGAATGTTACGGTTACCACTTGGATGACTGAAATTTTGAATAACTTTTATGATAAAGGCATGGTTCCTAAAGATTTTACCAGAGCTATTATTATCCCTATTTTCAAAAAAGGTGATCGCAGTTCTTGTGATAACTTTAGGGGTATCAGCCTACTCTCTCTTCCAGGTAAAGTTCTTTGCATGATTGTGCTTAATAGAATTAAGAATCTGGTTGACAGTCAATTGCATGATGAGCAATGTGGATTCAGAAGTGGTAGGGGATGTGTGGATCAGATATTTTCATTTAGGCAGATTCTTGAGAAATGTTTAGAGTTTCAGAAACCTTTGGCTGCTAGCTTTGTTGATTTCAAAAAGGCTTTCAACTCTGTTGATCATCATAATTTGTGGTTGATTGTGAGATCATATGGTATACCAGAGAAGTTAGTTAACATAATGAAAGCTCTCTACAGGGTAATTCAAAACTTATCGTTCAAATTTCGTGGGGAGGTAGGGAATACGTCAGGAAACCGATTTCACATAGGAAAGTATGTCCGCAAACTTCATCTACATGAACAAAATGGACAAGTAAAGTGAACACAAGGAAACAGTACAGTTAAGTGGTAACGAATGTTACTTTTATTCCAACAAGGTAAAGTACAGGTTCACAGTAGGTGCTCAAAATTGCGACCATTTACACGGACACAGGATTCACAGCGGCGTTGCATTGACCGCCGAACATTTTCAAAAAAGCCTGGCATATCATGGACAATGCCTGCGGCGGCCACTATTCGTGCAACAAGGTCTATTTCACTGTCGATGGGGGTCTCGTACACATGGTATTTCATGGCCCCCCCACAAAAAGAAATCCATGGGCGATAAATCAGGTGACCTGGGTGGCCAAGCGATCGCTGATGACAGCGGGAGTGGTCAGGCGAGCTGTACACTGGTTGGGTACACACAGCGCCCTCTACATACGCATGCGTACATTTGCGGACATACTTTCCTATGTGAAATCGGTTTCCTGACGTATTCCCTACCTCCCCACGAAATTTGAACGATAAATTTTGAATCACCCTGTATAATAACACTGAGTCATGTGTGAGAGTTGGTAAGTCTTGTAGCAATTGGTTTAGCATTACTTCTGGTGTTCGACAAGGGTGCATTTTGTCTCCTTTTCTCTTTAGTTTGGTTATTAATTATGTTATGTGAAATTCACTTCAAGGGAAAGATTTTGGCCTTAAATGGGCTGGAGATATGAAAATTTCTGATTTAGATTATGCTGATGATTTAGCCCTTTTGGCAAATGATGTTAATGAGATGAACTCTTTTATTTGAGCTGTTGATGAGACTGGTAGTAGACTAGGTTTGGTTATAAACAGAGAGAAAACTAAAGTGATGAAAATTGGTCAGGCAGATTGTGATTCAGTTTATCTGAATGGTTGCAGTCTTGAGCAGGTGTCACAGTTTAATTACCTTGGGAGCTATGTAACAGATACTGGTGATGTGTGGCATGAGATTAACAGACGAATAGGGATTGCTGCCGGGACTTTTAAGAATCTGTGGAGTGTGTGGAGAAATAGGCGTATACACCTAAAGACTAAAATTAGACTGTATAATAGTTTGGTTCTTTCTAGGGTTAGTTATGGTAGTGAAACTTGGTCGCTGTGTAAACAAGATAACAGGAAACTAGATGCTTTTGATTCTAGATGCTTACGTAGTATCTTGGGTAGTAGGTGGTTTAACTTTGTAACTAATGATGAGGTTAGGCAAAGGAGTCTGCAACCTCCTTTAAACAGTATATTGTGCAGGGATAGACTCCGCTGGTTTGGCCATGTTGCCCGTATGGATAATTATAGATTGGCAAATAGGGTTATGAACAGTGTGCCTAGAGGCCTCGGAAGGAGGGGGAGACCTAGGATGTGGTGGGCAGACAATGTCAAACAGGACCTTGTTAGAATTGGTGTGCAGTGGCCGGATGCAGCAGATGTAGCTCAGGACAGATATGCTTGGAGAATTAAACTGTGTGGTCTGGTTGGACCTCCGTAGCCCATGGCTGCTTGAGGATGAGGATGATGATGATGAGTGACACATGTTCATTTACAACATAATATGTGGCACTTCACAGAAAATGGTTGGCCACCCTTGCCCTAGCTTTATACTCGGCTTTTTCAACGTAATTCATCTTTGATCTTTATTTTTTAATTTAATCTTTAGTTTTTATATAAAAGTGGACAAATTGGAAATGAAGTGTAAATCATTTTTTAAACTGTCCAAATTTGCAATGCTTATTGAGCTTTGTTCCAATATGAAATTAGCAACATGATACTCTTTTCAAGAGTGACATCAGCTGTTGCATAAGGAAGTCTGTGACAATGCACTGCACTTTTTCATGCAATTGCAACTTTATTTTCATGGCAGTTTTTTGGGTACAGAAATGTGAAAATCTATAAGGGAGATGCCATGACTATAGGGAGGATGATGTTCAAGACATTTCCACCTATATCTGTTCAATTCTGATGGGCTTCACAAAGGTCATTGTCCATTGGATGTGAGATTAAGCTGTGGTATTATGTACAGGAGAGCCATCCTCAGTGCATGTTTAAGAATATGCGGGATGTTCTTGATGGGAGGTTTCCATCTGTCTACTAATAGCTGCCTAGTGGGTCCCCTTCCACACACCTCTGAGCCATTGTGACCTGGCCATTTAGCGCATTGTGTGTAAAAAAATGCTGCTTAGAAGTAAAACAGCCCAACCCTGTTTAACTTTGTTGCTGTTACGTGGGCAGTATGTGAGCAAATGTCATACAACAAAATAAGTGTTTTACTGAAAAGTCTGGGGCGGGGGTGGCTCAGTTGGTAGCGTGCCAGGCTCGTAATCTGTAGTTCCCAGGTTTGAGTCCCAACTGGGTCAGCATTGAGATTTATCTCTGCAAAATTCCCCGTCCTGCCCACGGTCAGTAGGGGACACCGATGGACTTGGAAAGGCCACTGTCCATCAGATGGGACGTTAAGCTGTGGCCCCCATGTGCGGGAGAGCCATACCCTGTGCACATTAAAGAACACGCTGGATGGCTTTGACGGGAGGCTACCATCTGTCTCCCAACAGCTGTTCCAGTGGGTCCCCTCCCCCAACTTTCTCTGAGCCCTCGGGGTCCATGTGACATGGCCATTTAACCCATGGTGTGCAAAAAGTGCCGCTCAGAGGTAAAACAACCCAACCTTTGATGTTCACTTAATGTAGTGGATATAACTGGATTTCGAGATGCTAATTGCTGATAAGTTCTTAAGTCCTCTGAAGTCATTCCTGGCATGCTTATGCTTAGTAACTGTTAGTTGATAATCACTCAGCTGGCATTGCTATCACTCATCCTATTAATTTGTGCATTAACTGGAATAAGAACATGCTGCACACCACCCACTCTTACAAACTTTATAAAAACTTCTAAAAGAATATCAATGCTTAACTTTAAAACATTAAAACTCTAAAAGTTAACTCCACTTACATGCTTTTAGAACATTAACATGTTGGTATTCTCAAGCTCGGCTCTTAACACTGCTGTCATCGGCCTTTTGTACATATCTCATTGAAGTCATGTGTTGTGACGTAATTGGGTGCACCCACACCATATGCTAAGCAAGGAGATTCCATGTGGTGGGCAGAGGTGGGATGTCAGTATTACATATTCGGTTATGGTTTTTATTTATCAGAAGTTTTTCTGTATATAGTAGTTGAAATTTTGTTTTAGGAGTGGCAATGGCCTATATTCAATATTATTAATTTTCAGATTATTTTGTATTATTGTTTGTGCTAGAGCTGTGTTCTGAATTCGTTTTTTTAATATCATTTTGATGTTCCTTCATTCTAGATTTAAATTATCTATAGGTTTTACCTATATATGCATCTTTTCCCTGTAATATTAGTGTTGGGTCGGAATATTTATTTCATATACACCGCCTGCAGGTGGGCATTTATTTCTGTCATTTATTATTAGATCTTTAATTGTATGTGTCATATTTGTTGGTATTATTGTATTATATTTTTTAAGAATATTAGTCATGGTTTTAGTGATATTTTTTCTGTGGAAAACTTTTAGCATATTTATCAATTTTAATTTCTTGATTTATTGGAATTTGTGAATTCTGTTCAACTATGTATTTTGCATTTTTATCCATTTATTCTGTTGTTGTAATGTATATCCTACTTCTTAAGCCTTTGTTTTGAATAAATGGGATAAAAATGCAAAATATATAGTTGAACAGAATTCACAAATTCCGCTAAATCAGAAATTAAAATTGATAAATATGCTAAAAGTTTTCCACAGAGAAAAAATATCACTAAAACCATGACTAATATTCTTAAAAAAATGTAATACAATATTACTAACAAATATGACACATACAATTAAAGATCTAATAATAAATGACAGAGATAAATGCCCGCCTGTGGGATGTGTATATGAAATAAATATTCCCGACCCAACACTAATATTACAGGAAAAAGATGCATATATAGGTAAAACCTATAGATATTTGAAATCTAGAATGAAGGAACATCAAAATGATATTAAAAAACGAATTCAAAACACAGCTCTAGCACAAACAATAATACAAAATAATCTGAAAATTAATAATATTGAATATAGGCCATTGCTGCTCCAAAAACAAAATTTCAACTACTATATACAGAAAAACTTCTGATAAATAAAAACCATAACCGAATATGTAATACTGACATCCCACCTCTGCGCACCGCATGGAATCTCCTTGCTTAGCATATGGTGGGGGTGCAACCCAATTACGTCACAACACGACTTCAATGAGATATGTACGAAAGGCCAATGACAGCAGTGTTAAGAGCCGAGCTTGAGAATACCAACATGTTAGTAAGTTGGCGAAATGCTATGTTCTAAAAGCATGTAAGGGGAGTTAACTTTTAGAGTTTTAATTTTTTAAAGTTGAGTATTGATATTCTTTTAGAAGTTTTTATAAAGTTTGTAAGAGTGGGTGGTGTGCAGCATGTTCATAGTTATTCCAGTTTATGCACAAATCAATAGTGGATGAGTGATAGCAATGCCTGCTGAGTGATTATCAACCAACAATTACTAAGCTTAAGCATGCCAGGAACGACATCAAAGGACTTAAAAAGTTATCAGCAATTAACATCTCAACATCCAGCTATATCCACTACAATAAGTGAACATCAAAGAGTGCATTACATAAGGACTAGTAATGCTTGGAAGAAACTAGAAGATATAAGCCTACATCTGATTGTAACGTCAAATAGAGGTATTTTTCTTATGAACTGCATAACATCAAGCAGAGATCTTTCAAAGCCGTTGTACTAGACAAGATGGACTATGGTAACTGTAATTTATCATTCTCTTGATTACCGTTACACTGGGATAAAGGTTAATAATACAAGATAAGATAATGTATAGCATGCTAAACAAAGTAACGATAAAGCTGAGATTAACGCCATTATCCATAAAGCTGAATCTGTAATAACTTTGGTAAACACCCCATACTTGATGAATTTCAAAGACTTTATTATGTAATACAGCTTTAATTGTGATTAAATTGATACATGAGTGGTGCCAACCTGTGGCTGCATATGGGCCACCATTGCTTTTTTGCAACCCATGACCAACATACATTGATGTCAAATATATAAACAATATTTGACATGATTTATTACTGCCGTTGTTATTGTTACGAATTTGTAATTTATTTTCATAATATTTCTCAGTGAATTATTGTGTTTATATGTAAATATAAACTTAAATATGTCTTTACTGTATTTTACTTGTTAAATTTTCTTACTGCTGCAGGCTCAGAAATGATCTCTTGTGTAGTCTTTTGACAGGCAAAAGTTGCACACCACTGATTTAGATTGACCGTGTTGTACGAAATAAAGTACAAACTCTGTGATATATAACAAAAGTGATGTTTGAATAAGTTGATCATAATGCCAAAAAAGTAATGTTTTTTTTATAAGAAAATTGAATATCTTATTTGTTTGGACAACCCTATGTTAATGCTTTATATAGAATGAAATGCTATTTTGCCAAGTTTAATTATCATGATTTCAAGCTGTTATTACGCTTTAAAAACTAAAAATTTTCCTTGGGTGGTTACCAATGTCAACTGTTTCTTCATGATCAGAGGAATTTTGCCTCTTGTGCAATATCCCCAATTTACACGTTACACCTCTTTTCAATTCTAAATCTACCTTTTACTAACAAGATGATGAAGTTAATAAAAAAGCAAAAAAAAAAGTTATTAATAGTTCTGCATATAGTAGAGGGTTGGCACAGACTCTTGATGCCTTCAACTGTTAATCCTCTTCTGAGGTTGGCATTCCATTTGGCGTCTCGGCATTAGGATTTACTAGTCTTTATACTTTTGTTGTTCTTCAACTGATGGTTTACTGGGTTTGCTAGGTGTCAATGGTTCATTTGTGCACACACTTAATAGGTAGTTCTCTTCAGAATGGTTGAGCTTTGGTAACTTTTGTTCACATCAGTTCTGAGTATAGTAGATGGCTGGCACAGACACTTAATGCCTCCTGATGTGGTACTTTTCACCCACTGAGGTGGACATTCTGTTTGACATCACAGCATTAGATTTACCAGTCCTGGTACTCTATATTTGGTCGTCAGCTAATGATTTGCTGGACCAGATATTCATTGATGTTTGGGGTTGTGCACATGCTGCATTCTTAGTCCAATTCAGCATGTTACAGCTTTGGTGATGTTTTGTTTCCACCCAGGAACATTCAAAGTTTAAAAGTAACTTCTAAGAATTTAATAACATGTAATCAATTTAACTTTAAAATGTTAAATTAAACATTAAAACATTTTAAAAAGTTGACTCCACTTTACCATCATGATGTTTTTTGCCCTCTTCAGTCTTGGGGCTTCCTCAATTGCGAGTGCAATATGTTGGTGACTGCTTCAGGTTATTTATACTCATCTCTCTAATTTTTAGTGTTAACTGCGCAACTCGAGTTTTTGATTGCTTGTGCAGCAGGAGATTCCATGCTGCTGGAAGGGTAGGTATTTCTGTATTGCAGAGTGTTTCTTTATGTAAATTGATCATTAGTGTCTCTGCATATTGCAATTGAAATTTAGTTGGTGGAGCTACTAGGGGTTTATACTGAACTTTATTTTTATGTTGTTTTCAAGTATTGTTTGCATTAAGGCTGTATTTGGTTTTTTATTTTTAATCTCATCTTGTTAGCAAAAGTAGATTTAGAATTGAAAAGAGGCATAAAGTGTAAATTGGGAATATTACACTGGAGGCAATATTCCTTGGATCAGGAATCAATGGTTGACATTGGTAACCACCCTAGGAATATTTTTAGTTTTTAAAGTATAATAACAGCTAGAAATTGTGATAATTAAACTTGATAAAGTGTAGCTGTTTTTGTAATTTATTTATCTATAGTACAATTTGTGCATTCCACAAACTTCCTGATGTGATTTGCATCTAAAATTCTGAATGGCTGTAGTGAACAAAATGCCATTACCATCAAATCTGTCTTGGTAACCATAAAAGGCGTGGCTTTGTTGAGTTGTTTTACCTCTGAATGGAACTTTTTTTGCAGACATTGAGTTAAATGGCCAGGTCATAAGGACTTGGAGAAGATTGAGGGAGAGGATCCACTAGACAGCTGTTAGGAAAAAGACGGTAGCCTCCTGTCAAGGCCATCCAGTGTGTTCTTTGATATGCACAGGGTATGGCTCTCCCACACATGGAGGCCATGGCTTAATGTCCCATCTTATGGATGGCAGCCTTTCCAACCCATTGGTGTCCTCTATTGATATAGGGCAAGGCAGGGAGTTTTGCAGAGATAAATCTCAATGCTGGCCCAGCTGGGACTTGAACCTGAGAACTGCAGATAACGAGCCTGATGTGCTACCTATTGAGCCATCACAGCACCTATAAAGGGTGGCACCTTCACAGCCAGTTTCAGTGTTAGTATAGCAAAATGTTCAGATGTCCCTTCAGTTTTTCGTACCTTATGGCTGACTGCACATTGTTCAACAATGAATGTTTCTATGCATGGTTTGTCTGGAATCCACACAACATCTGTCACATTCAAGCCAATTCTTACCACTGATTCTGGTGTTGGTGTGTTCTTTCTATGTATATCAGTTTTCCTTTGCGAGGGCACAATGATCACTCATTCCATTATCATGATGTAGGGGTTGTTCACATTTCATTTCAGTGATAATGAAAATATTATAGAAATGTGATTTTATTCTGTTGCAACTTTTGTATTTGCAAGGCTTGTTTTATAGAAATAAATTTGGCTATATGTGTTTTATTCTTGACAGTTCAATCATTTGTAATAAATATATTACATTTAAGTGTGATTACGCAAAAATTCATTTATAGTATAATTTTGATTGAGATGAAACCTGAAACAGTGTGTCTTAAAGCAGGAGATGGGCACATAGAAGAGCATCAGGGTCATTTGCTGGAGAAGAATGGCGGCTACGATCTGTCAGTCTCCCATTACGACCTCCTCGCCAGATGTCTGTTCTGGAAGCAGAAGATGGGAGCATAAAGCTGGATTCATCATCCTATAGGTTATTATGCCAGGATCTGAATAATGTAAAAACTTTGCTACTGAGATTGAAAACTGTCATCCAAGAGGTATGATCATTTCACACATATTTGTTCCTCCTAATATCTAAAATCATAATCTGCATTAATGTACTTTATTTATTCATTAATCCTTCCAGGGTCCAGCCTGAAAAACATTGACATCCAGAGGTCAGCTAATATTTCACTCTGATCAGGCAAAAAAAAAAAATTAACTTTAGAACTTTTTTTAACAAGTAACTAATGAAAGAAATTATGACATGGACAGAAGAATATAGTCATAAAGAAATTATGACTATATGCCAAATTAATCAGCATTTAATTCTGGATTTCCTGAAAGTATTTAATAAAAAAAAAGACTATTTTATGAGTCATAAAATTGTATTTGGCAACACAAATAAAAAAATTATTTAAAAAAGCTAAGACAGAAATGATTATAATGCACATGAATAGAAAGACTATTTCTAAATAACAAAAAAATTAATTTTCTTGCTTCAAGTAAATATTTCTCTCCTTTTGTAATTTTTTTCTTGTTACCTACTTTGAAAAAATTCCAGGTTTTTAGCCAGTTGTGCCGAGTCAGCTTTAGAATTAAAAATAACCAATCAACAGAAATAAGTCATGTTATATACCAAACTAAACAGAATTTAATTGCGAATTTTATGGAAATAAATAATTTAAACAAATTTACAAACATATTGATTTTAGTAAACCCTTTTCAATGTGATATAGTGAAAGAAAAGATTGGACTCTACAATTAAGGCTTAATTTTGGAAAACGCGATGAATTAAAATAGTTAAGTTATATGTAATTGAAAGGAAATTTCCTCCCGAATAATATTAACATGAAACATTATTTTTATTTCTTTTAATGATTTTTTTTCGGTAGCGTATATTTTAAACACAGCCAATGTTATACAAAGTGACTTGGACATCTCACATTCAAGGGATTTTCTGAACTGGTTATGAAATAAGAAAAAACGTTCTTGGCTACTTTTTTTGCTAAACATTATGAATTTTTTCTTTGGGTGTTGAAATTTGGTGATCTTGGCTAAGTGCAGAAAGATTTGTGCACCAAAGCAAAAAGAATAGTGTCATCAGAGTGGCATAGCCAAGATACTGAGAGGGGGGTGCTTTTAAAATCATTCAATATAAGCATAAAAACTTCTTTTTTTTTAAATAAATTTTTCTAGGGGGGGGGGAGTGAAATATTCACAGTAAATTTAGCAAAGGTGGTTAAAACCCCCGAAATTGCCCTCCCATATGAGGATTGATTTCCATGCCTAGGAAGTCCATTTTGTTTCCTTATTCAAGACCTCATTCATTTTCAGAGAGAGGTAAATGTTCCTTACTAAAAAACCAATAAATGATAAATTTTTTGCATATAACCTAATGGGATTTAAAATATGTGCAACAACTTTTAAGTTGACCATCCAATATAGCATAACTCAGAAAAATTGCTAATTTATGGAAATGAATTTGCTTACATATCAAAGATCTCATTCAGTTTCAGAAAATGATACCAGATCAGAGCTTTACTGGAAAAGTAATCTATATAATAAAAGAAGATGTCTGTCTCTGTGTGTGTGTGTGTGTGTGTGTCTGTCTGCCTGACTGCCATAACTCATCGGAAAATCAATGTACATGCTCCAAATTTTCAGAGAATGTGTGCCAAATTTCAGGTTGAAAGTCCAAAAGGGGGCTTGCTAGAATCAAAAGTATTTACCACACTGTTCCTACAGGAAGCGAGAATCGCTGTCAGATATATTGTTGCCATTTACTTCTCCCTAACTGTAAAGGTAAAGAGTGTGGCCAATGTGGATGAGAAGGCTGCAATTTTGTACACCCATGGGATGCATGAGTCCACACATATGATGGACAGTATGTAGATAGGCTTTCAGTATATTGACATCGTCAAGGCTCCTGTGTCATCTTTTTGAATAAAAACATCTAAATAGGGAATGACATTGATGTTTTCCCTTTACTTCAAAAAACTTATTATAGGATAGATGCTGTTGACTTTATTAATGAGAGAGTCTAATTGCTCATTGTTGTAATTTCCATTTCAAATAAAAAATATATTGTCAACAGTGACACCAGAAGACTAGTAAAATTGCTGCTGAATAGAATAATTTTGTTTTGAGGTCTTGAAGGACGATCTTGGGCAGGATGTAGGAAAGGGGTGAGCCCATAGGGCCATTGAGCCCATATTTATTTTTTGGGCCTGAGTAATTTACGGATTGATTCACACATGACAGGAATGTAAGCTATGGATCTGGTAAGGTTGCCTGCTCAGTTGTTTGGAGTTTTATGGCGTAAAACAACTAAGCCCATGATGTGCCACCTGCTCGGAGTTGGTGATTGGGAGAAGAGCCAAATCTGTTCTGTTGTCATCAAATGAGTTTTTACTTAAAAGAGAAATTCGAAACATTCAATCCATTGCTGCACCCCATGGCTACCACCCACAAACAATAGGAAAGTTAATTAATAAGTATAGAAACGGCAATAGAACAGATTCAGCTCTCCTCCCAATTACGAATTCCAAGTGAGCAAACTTTGCCGGATCCATATCTTACATAAGTATAGAATTTTCACAGCTTTAACAATATTGATATTAAATACACATCGTATTTATAAAATAGAACTTCTGTTATGTTCCTGGTGGAACTAAACTCAAGACATCCAAAGGACTTTCCCTGATCATAACACCCAGATGTAAATCGACTGATCTGGAACAAACAAGAATTGTTGACCTGCTATTAAATATAGTAAGTTTGTTCCATTGACTCCTAGTGTTACTGTACAACTCTAATCTAGTAAGGACAGCAAGTTCTAATGTCACAAGACACAATATGAAAGAAAGAAAAAAAAAGGAATAAATTTTTTTATACCAATACATAGATATGGTATTGGTATAATATAATTTATACCAATACCATATCTTACATTCCTGTCCAGTGTGAATCAGTCCACAAATTCCTCGGAGCTAAAAAAAAATACTGTTTTCACCTCGGTCCAAATCTGAAGAAATTAATGAAAAGGGACAGAAATAAATTTAGCATCCTTCAAAAATAGTATGTATACAGATTTTCCCTACATTTGCCAGATAATTCCATTGTTTTAGTATATCAGCAAAACCATACGTTGTCTACAGGAGAGGTTCGTAGAGCATTGGACAGATGCCAGTCAAAACAAACTACCATAGACTGGGAGCATGCCACACTACTAGCACATGCATCCACTTTCTATGTAAACATTCAGTGAGGCCACTGAAATAATGACCTCACTCCTGTCCCCACTTGCAACCAAGACACTGGCAACAGGTAATGCTGTGATTGTCATTCGTGTTTAAATCATTAATAACACTAAATAGCGTGAAGAGATTTTATTATTTATTTCCAACTTACTGCAATATAAAAAGAAATAGTTGCCAACAGTAGTCGCCAAAATCTCAGTGAAGAGTTTAAAGTCTTAAAATTACTTGAAAAAAGACAGCTAGCATTAGTCCCATGGTAGAATACACTGGCATGTTTCTGGAGAGGGTCAAGTCTTGTATGTTGGCAAAATTTTTTCCACAAAATATTGATTGATTTATAGATGTTAAAAAGTCAGTAGGTAATGTTCTGATTGTCATTCTCATAGTACCATGTTTTAATCATACCTGGTGGACCTTTGTTTATTCCTTGGAATGCTTGTGCTAATCCAGATCCAGGGTGTTAGAAGATCTTCAGTGATTGAATTCGAAACCCACCTAGGGAAGGTGACAGAATCCCCCAGAGGTCAGACTGCTTGAAAAGTGTTTTACTGCAAAAGGATTAACTTTCAAAGGGGAAAGGAAGGGAGATATATAAATTTTCTCTACTCTGTATGCTCTGACTAAAAGATCCTTAATGAAAGACATATTTATTGTATCAGTAAAGAAAGGAAACATTTTTTGTAATAAAAGTGCAAACAACATAGTTTTATAACAGATATTGTAGGGGAATGAGTATTGCTTCTTTTAAACAGTAATTTCATTTTACCCACCTCGTTATAAATGGGTTTGACTATTTGATATTTAGGGCATCGGTCTCAACTGGGGCAAATTACATAATCGGCACATGAGGTGGTTGTCTAGCGTCTTGACACTCATGGAGGCCCCTAAACAGTCAAAACTCGATTTTTTTAAAACATATCATTGAGTAAAATATTTGTCAGTATAATCTACAATTTATGTACACATGTTTTTTCTTAGGTTAATACCAAATGTGATGTAATTTTTTTAATACAGCATACATACTTGCATTTTCATATATTTTTAAAAAACATGCAAATTTCTATAATACATATTAAATTTTCTATTCAATATGTCAGTAATTCAAGTAATTCAAATTACCTACTGTATGCATTTTTATATTATTAATAATCAGTAATTCAATTTACCTGCTGTATGCATTTTTACTATTCCTAAGTTGCACTTTTTACATAGAATGAGTGCTACCCCACTCACTCTCGGCAGTTGGGGGCCTCTCAAATCTCTTGCACCTGAGGCCTCTAGATACCTTATGGAGGGTATTCAAAAAGTTCTTGACATATCAATAGATTTGCATTCATTCTTCCGAAATTAATGATATATGACTTGTTTGTAAGCTTGTCTAAATCTGTCATGTATTAAAAACAAAGGCCATATCATTTCTTTCTCTGCTGGTGGTGCATGAAGTTCAGTCTGTGAAATCTGTGTTGTTGCTTACTAAAGATGGGGGAAATGTTTTTTTACTAGGATGCAGCTTGGGGATTACACAAAAACAATCATTCCAATTTATCAGAAGTATATGGGATAAGGATCATGCCTGTTCATATGACACTCTTATGGGATGGATGCACAAATTCAGAGGACAGCAGAGCTTTAAGACCTCCCTCATGCAGGAAGACCAAAGGAGGCTGTGATTGAGAGAACTATCACTGCTGTTTGTGAACTCGTTAAGGAAAACCCGCACATCACCATTTAGGTAATAAGTTTAGATGTTGATGCATCATTTGGGAGTATGGAAACAATTATTCATCTACAATTAATGTTCTGAAAGATCTGTGCCAAATGTGTACCTCATAAACTGGCAGAACGAGAAAAAAAAAGGACTAGAATTGACTTGTGCAAGGGGAGGCTGTCAATGTTTGAACCTAGTGTTTCCGAATAGTTAATACACATTGTCGCAAGTGATGAGACATGGTTTTATTACTATAGAACTCCTGTGAAGATTGACAACTATATTTTGGTTGCAGAAGATGAACCCAAATCCTCTGACAAGATTTTCGCTAAAGGAAGAGGATGTAAATTTTTTTTTCAATTCCCAAGGATTAGTAGCCGTGGGCACCTTACCTGAGAAAAATACCATAAATGGCCAATATTACGCCAACATTGTTTTGCCCAAAATGAGCATCCAACAATAGATGTGTCAAGGGTTCTCCTTCTTGATGATGATGTCAATGCTCACAAAACCCATCAAGTTATAGCTTATCTGGAGGAATAAAAAATTAAATGGCTACCTCATCCTGCATATTCACCCGATCTTGCACCATGCAGTCTTTGGTTGTTTCCAAAAATTAAAAAGGAACTTTCTGGGAAGTTTTTTTTCAAAGGTGAAAAAGTCCTTGCAAAATGTCTTCATTCAGAGTTGTGGAGTATTCCCCAACAGGAATGCCACCAAGCATTCCAGAATTAGAATAGATGTCTGTAACTCTTCATAGATGCTGGAGGGGAGTACTTCGAAGAACAGTAAAATTTTTGTTCAGGTAAATGCAATGGTTTTGCAGATGCAAGTCAAGAGTATGAGAGAGTAATTTACCAGTCCCTTGAGTTCTTGTCTTGCCTAGTGCAGGTTACAGCTGTAAAGGGGGGGGGGGGGGGGTTATGTCCCTTGTTTCTGCTTTGTAGTGCACTTGTTGTTGACTGGACATATATATTTATGTCACCTCAGCTGTATTTACCAGTCTCAGTCCCCTCAGTGCGAGCTCCTGTATGCGGTGAGGGGACCACCCTGTGAAGGTTCCGCTGGCTCAGTTACCTTCACAGAGTCCCGAACGCTCGCCCGCATGTTTGCCGTGTGCAGAGACCCGTGTCCTGGGAAAGGAGGATCCTGGTAGTTGCTTGGGGTCCCAGTCTTCTCTCCTCAGCTCGTGACTAGCAGGGTTCCCTTTGGCCGCCTTGCCATTGGGGAGCCTGTCTGTCGCAGGGCTGGGCAGCGGATTCTGGGGC
This sequence comes from Ryuthela nishihirai, assembly GCA_038380435.1. Taxonomy (NCBI): domain Eukaryota; kingdom Metazoa; phylum Arthropoda; class Arachnida; order Araneae; family Heptathelidae; genus Ryuthela; species Ryuthela nishihirai. The sequence goes on along the minus strand of JAWZYU010000001.1, from coordinate 12,708,457 downwards.
CTCTGCTATACACTGCTTTGGCCTTTGCTTCTGGTAAACGGGAGCTCCTGGGATGGCCCCCCCAGGAGCAATCGCCTGGTGGGCAGGTCCTGCTAGGGTCAACTATGCAGCACAGTGAGTAACCTTGCCCACAGTCCGGGTACAGGTTTGCAAGTTTCTTCACAGATTTTCATTTTGCAGTTATAATTTCTTTGTGAAGCTAGTTTGGTCATTCACAATTTTGTTATTTTATATGTAGTTTATTTTGTGTAGAAAGTTTATTTCTACACATTTCTCTTTTCATTTTCCTTTTATTTATTTGTGACGGCTTGGCTCACTGTCTGTGTGGGTATAGTGCCTGCATAGCCCTGGTGCCTGCCTGGGCGTCCCCTTGTTGTGCTCCATGGAGGGTGGGGACAGCGGGCACTGAACCTCACAAAAAAAAACATGATCGAGAATGATGAAATTAATGCGATCAATGCCGCAAAGAGGGCTCGACATGAGCCCCCATCTTCCTCTTTCTCTTTGTTATCGATGCCATTGTCTTCTTCTTTGTCTTCATTCCCGAGATTCCTGATCATCCATTCCACGGGTGATCAGGTACTTGGGGACATGTCTCCATTTTTCGTTAACAAAGGTTTGAAGGGTCTAGCAGGTATCCGTCAAGTGCTTAAGATCAAGCAACTTGCAGGTTGAGGCCGCTTGTTCAAAACACTCTGAACTGCTCCTGAATCTCAGAGATTGGTGAGGTGGCTGTCGAGGTCAATCCCCACAAAACTTTGAATTCCTCTCGAGGTGTGATTACTGAGTGGGGCCTCCTCAAAGTCACTGAGGAGGAAATCCTCTCGGAGCTCACACCTCAAGGAGTAACAGCGGTCCACCGGGTTTCGACACACTGTGATGGGAAATTGGTATCCTCCTGGGTACTGATTGTCACATTCAACACGCCACGCCTGCCTTTTTCCATCAAGGCAGGTTATTTACATTGTGAAGTATGGCCGTATATACCGAACCCTCTGTGCTGTTTTCAGTGTCAGATATACGGGCATGCCCGCACAGCATGTCGGGGCAAACCCACCTGTGCTCGCTGTGGCAGTAAGGATCATCTCGATCCTGACTGCACAGCAGAAAAGGCATGCTGTGTGAACTGCAGTGGTGAACATCCGGTGTACTCCCACGACACTCTGAAGTGGAAGGAGGTGCAATGCTTGAAAGTAATGAATAACATCTCATATGCTGAGGAAGAAAGCTGGCTGCACCACCCACCCGACCTGGCAAGGTCTCCTATGCCAGTACAGCCATTAGGAAGCCCATTGTTCTAATGACTTTGGTTGCGGTCCAGACTGACATCAGTGTACCACCTTCTTTCTCGCCTGTAGCAAAGTACCTCCTTATGCAGGCGAAACCGAGGGTGGTGTCGACTTCTACATCAATCCCGGTTTCCATTCCTGAAACTCAGCCTTCCACGGAAGGCCTCCTCCTCCCCGTCCTCAGACAGCAAGACCTTCCAAACTAAGGGGCACCCGCTGGGGCCCAAAAAGAAAATCACTGCACCACAAAGGGCAGTCACCGATTCATGCCCTTCGGATGATTCCGAGGACATGGATACTGCCCACCTCCTATTCACTAAACCGTCCTCTGCGGTGGTTAAGTTGAATAGGAATTCGTCGTCCACCCACTTTTCTAAGTCCTGTGATGGCCACACTCCTACATTGGAATTGTCGTGGATTCCAGAGGAATCTTGACGACATCAAGGCCCTTTTTCAGGCACACTAACCCATCTGTGTGTGCCTGCAGGAGACATACTTGCAGCCAGTCACAGATTCCACGATCCTGCACTTTACAATAGTTCGCCGGGACCGGGATGGAGATGGTCCAGCTTGCGGGGGTGTCACCATCCTCATGAACAACCATTCTCCATTCCAGGTTGTACCCCTCACCACCAACTTAGAGGCGGTAGGGGTCTCTTCGTGGGGTTCTCACTTACTGTCTGCTCAGTATATCTTCGACCTGGGAACATCGTCTTCCAGGAAGACCTTGATGATCTTGTCTCGCAGCTGCCGTCCCCCTTCCTCATCATGGGGGACTTCAACGGACACAGTCCATTATGGGGCAGTGCTGACCCCAATGGGAGGGGCGGGGCCCTGGAGCAGTGGCTCCTGGGTCCTTCTCTCTTCCTGTTGAACACCAGTGTCAGTACTTACTTTCACTGCCATTGACCTTACCATCTGCTCCTCCTCAATCCTTCACTCTTTACATGGGAGGTTGAGGACAACCCATAAGGAAGCGATCACCTCCTCGTGGTGTGCACCATCTGCCATGCAGTCCTTCATGCATCTCACGGTGGAGGCTCGATTGGGCTGACTGGGGTGGTTTTGAGCTGCTCTCTGAGCTTGAAAACCACTCTGTCAGCCAGGAGCCCATCAATGTTGCAGTGGCAGAGATTACGGACTGTATTGTAGATGCAGCTGCATCCATAATTCCTCAAACTTCGACACGGTTTCCTCGTTTTCCAAAACTGTGGCGGAATCCAGATTGCACCGCAGCTCGTAAGGCTCAGAACAAGGCTTGGGGGGTGTTTCGGAGATATCTGACGATCCCCAACCTCGAAAAGTTCAAACGTGCCAGGGCGAAAGCTCGTTTCATCTGACACCAGAAGGAATCCTGGATCAAATATACGTCTTCTATCACCCGCAAGACCAGTTCTAAGGTCACCTGGGATAAAGTCTGGAAGATGGATGGGAAGTACACGTCCCACTCATTATCAATCCTGGAGCAGAATGGACAGGCAATTGCTGATCCCAAAGCAATTGCCGACACTCTGGGGAGTCTTTCTTCTCCATCTCATCATCATCTTCTTACTCTCCCGAGTTTCTGGCCCAGAAGGGCAGGGCGGAACGCTCTCCGCTGTCCTTCCACTCGAATGGCCTGGAGCTTTACAACAGGCCATTCACAGCGGAGGAGCTTTGCCTCACTCTGCACTCCTCTCATGCATCTGCTGTAGGGCCAGACAATGTCTATTATGCTATGCTTCAACATCTCTCCCCATCGAGTAAGGATCGGCTGATCTGTCTTTTCAATTGCATTTTTCTCGAGGAGCAGTTTTCCGGACTCCTGGTGGAGGCCATTGTTTTGGCCTTCCCGAAGCCAGGAAAGGATTCCAAGATTCCTACGAATTATCATCCCATTGTGTTAACGAGCTGCATGTGCAAGGTGTTGGAAAGAATGGTAAATGCCAGACTCATCGGGTATTTAGAACACCACAACCTTCTTTCCAACACCCAGTGTGGTTTCACAGGCAACGGTCAACTCTTGACCATCTGATACGCCTCGAATTGACTATCAGAAACTCTTTTTTATGAAGAGAGCACCTGGTGTCAATTTTCTTTGACATCGAAAAAGCGTATGACACAGCTTGGAGATTCAGCATTATTCGTGACCCCCACAGCTTCAGCTTGCGAGGTCACATGCCGATCTTCATCTCCAACTTCTTATCGACACATTCTTTTCGTGTCAGTAACACTCTGTCACGACCGTACCCCCAAGAACAGGGGGTGCCACAAGGCTGTGTTCTGAGTGTTACGCTTTTTGCTGTTAAGATTAATTCTATTACTAGACAACTTCCTCCATCAGTAGGCAATGCCCTCTATGTTGATGACTTTAGCATCTTTTGCTCTTCGTCCAGCATGAGGGTCATTGAAAGACAACTCCAAATTGCCCTGAACAATTATTCTGTTTGGGTGACGGCAAACGGGTTTCGGTTCTCTCCACAGAAGACTGCTTGTGTGCACCTTTGCTGCAAGTGTAATCTTCACCTGGATCCCGAACTACAGCTCGGGGGTAACATCATTCCAGTTGTGGCGGAGACCAAGTTTCTCAGTCTCATATTCGATCAGAAATTGACCTTTTTACCACACATCCATCATCTCAGGTCCAAGTGCAGGCAGGCACTGAACATCGTCAAGGCCCTCTCCTCCCTTTCTTGGAGGGCAGATCGATGTTCTTTGCTCCGCCTCTACCATGCACTTGTCTGATCGAAACTGGACTATGGATCCCAGGTGTACGATCCGCCCGGGATTCAGTGGTGACCGACGAACCCTCTCTATCTCTTCGCTGTCAGCAGTTGTCCCTCCAATATGCATCTAAATTGTGATCCCTGCCTTGCCATCCCACTTTGGACTGCGTTTTCAGTCCAAAGTGGGAATGCTTTACACTAATCGGCCAACTGTCATTCGTCCATTTGGTTTGCAAGTCTGAGGCTACCTCAGAGACATCAACACCGGTCTCGATAGCATCGCACAGTTGACAGCCAAGCCACTCCCACCGTCGCTCGCTGTTTCCCCTTCCTGTGATTTTTCCATGTGCAGGACAGGGAAGGCCTTTACACCCGACTGTGTCTATTGGCAACTCTTTGCCAGCCATCATGCTGAGCACCCGGACTTCTTGCCTGTCTTTACAGATGGCTCGAAATCCGGCACATTAGTAGGATCGGCCATGGACTGCTGTGATGTAATCATTGCAGACCAGATCCCACTGCAGTGCTCCATCTTCACTGCAGAGTTGCACGCTATCAGCCTTGCCTTGGATCACGTGGCAGCTAAGCATCATTGTTGCTTAGCTCACTACAGGCTTTGATCTCGGTAAGGCATCGGCCTCACCCTCTTCTCTCCAAGATCTGCCAACAGCTCCATCGTCTGGCAGCCACCACCAATGTTCTTTTCTGTTGGGTGCCTGGTCACGTTGGTATCAGGGGCAGTGACTTGACAGACGCTGCTGCCAAGTCAGCCACGCTGTTGTCCGACTCTCTGCTGCTGGTTCCATATCAGGATTTCCGGCAGCGTTTTACCATCGAGCTCCAGGCACAGTGGCAGAGATCTTGGTCAGAACAGCTTACAAACAAGCTATTTGAGATCAAACCTATCATCAAACCATGGCAGTCTTGTTACCGCAGGAATCGTGAGGAGGAAGTTGTACTTGCTCTGCTCTGCTTAGGTCATTTGTTTATTTCTCATTCGTTTCTTCTACGGGAGGATGACGAACCTAAGTGCGAGTTATGTGACATCGTTTTAACTATAAATCATTCTAATTTCTTGTCCATTCTTTAACTTTGAGTGCTGATATTTTTAATTTCATGATTTTATGTCTGAGCTCCTTACACTTGGACATTTGTTTGTTATCTGATCATTGTTGTTTTAACGCTGTCTCTGAATTTTTACATTTTACAGGATATTTTACTCGGATATAGTTTTATTCCAATATTTAACCCAGGTCGCTTACATCTGGGTTACTTTTACATTTATAACTTATTTATACATTTGTTTCTTGTTGTCAACTATGTTTCCTTTTATTGCTTTACATTCTTATTTATGTTTGTGGTTTCTTTTAAAATTTGGTTAAGGGTTACATGACTTTTAACCTTTTTTCTTATGGACATTCATATGGCGCATTATAGCCTTAGTTGCTAATGCGCCATTAAAACCCAAACAACCAACCAACCAGTCTCAGTTTTCTTGATATTCATCAATATCGATGTCACTACTTTGCTGACTGTAGTTGCACATAGATGTCAGACAGTATTTGCTATTGGCAATCATATCTTCCTACTAAGCACTGATGCTGTCATGGGTTGATACATTATCAGGGCACCAATCTTAAGAATCTTAAGTTTTTAACATAATTCACTCAATTGTATATTAAAGAATTTAACAACTTTAAAATCCTTTCTGTGACATGTTTCGCTGCCCTCCATCTCGGAGCTTCATCAGGCATCTACTAAGATGGTGGTGTTTATATTATATAAGAGTCTTGTTATGTTAATGGCTGCTTGTAGAGCTGGGGTGATTGGTGGTTCGTGCAACAGGAGTTGTTCCGTGTTGCAGAGTGACTCCTTATGTAAATTAATTAAAATAGTTTCTGCATATCGTAATTGGAATTTGGTTTGTGGTGCAATAAGGGGTGTATACATTAGATTATTTTAAATTTATTATTATTGTTTGTGCTAAAGCTGTATTAGGTTTTCGAATTTTAGTATCATTTAAATGTTCGTTATCATTTAAAAGCTGTATTAGGTTTGGACATACACTGCTCATATGTACAATATTTTTTCCCAATATATTTATTTCTACCTATTAATTTATCTTGGGGATCAGGTTATACCATATATGTACCCTGACATACCTCAATTATTCATAAAAATAAAGTTAAATAAAGACAACAAACCTTTTTGGCCCCTAGTAAGTGCAAATCTCCTACATATAGTTTAGAAAGCACTTTTTGATTTTTTTTTTCACACCCTTTTTTACTCCCACCAAGTATATTGTTACCTCAGGTTATGAGGCTGTTAATAGTATATAACATACTCCAGTTAAGGAGACAATGACTATTCATTCTGTAGATGTCGCATCAGTGTATCCCAACACACTGCTTTTGGATGCAGCAATGTGGCTGAAGGGTGAATGGTTGAAGGAAGCCTGGCCCATGATCCAGGAGTACTTCAGCATAAATGAGGTTCTGAACCTGGCTGCCAACTCCCTGGTTCATTGCTAATCAGCAGGCATGTGTTCAGACAGATGGGGTCCCGGTGGGATCACCACTGTCAGGACACATGGCAGATATCGTAATGTAACATGTTGAAAACACGGCATTAGAAAAAGCTAAGTTTAAACCCTCTTATATATTCGTTACATAGATGATGTGCTTATTTTTTGTGATCACCCTATAGATAAATTACAAATTTTAATATACACTTAATAGTATTTTACCTGCTGTACAGTTTACACATGAACCAGGTGTGAATGATGAATTACTATATTTAGATGATTAAGAAGAAATGACCAATATGTGCAATAGAGGTATAACAAAAACCTATACCAAGATGGAGGGCAGCAAAACATGTCACAGGAAGGATTTTAAAGTTGTTAAATTCTTTAATATCCAGTTGAGTGAATTATGTTAAAAACATAGATTCTTGAGATTGGTGCCCTGATAATATATCAACCCATGATAGTGACCAGTGCTTAGTAGGAAGATATGATTGCTAGCAGCAAATACCATCTGACATCTACGTGCAACTGCAATCGGCAAAGTAGTGACATCAATATTGATGAATATCAAGAAAACAGACTGGTAACTACAGCTGAGGTGACCATAAACATCTATGTCCAGTTAACAACATGTGCACTACAAAGCAGAAACAAGGGACATTACCCCTCCTTTACAGCTGTCACCTGCACCAGCCAAGACAAGAACTCAAGGGACTGGTAAATTACTCTCTCATACTAGGCAACCTTTTGATAAGAAAAAGTCCTTTTTTCGCAAATACTATCCGAGCAAAAAATGTCTGTCATAAGAAAATTGCACTCTGAAGCAATTTAACTATACAGGGTGTTTCAAAACTGTACAAATTTCAATGGGAAATAGGGAACACCAAGACTAACCATTTTTGTCAATAAATGTATGTCCGCTGACGTAACCATTTGGTGCTAGAGGTCACTGTTTGGCAGTGTTGCAATTGGCTATAGGGGAATAGTGGGAGTGGAGAATGCACTTGTGTTTGTAATTGGCATTCGTAAATCAGACACATTACATGTAACATGGGAGTGTTTCACGGCTGCTGAGATGGTTGACATGCTTCTGGCATATGGGGCTTCCAATGGAAATGGAAGAGCTGCTGTGAGGTTGTACTGAGAGCCCTTCCCAAACAGGCATGCCAAACCACCAAACATTTGCATGTTTTCACTGGCAACTGTGAGAAATTGGAACATTCCATTCAAACATGCATGACACTGGTCAGTAAAGAACAATGCGCACTTCTCACATGGAAGAAGATATACTACAGCGGATTGAGGACAATCCATGCACAAGCACACGAGTTGTTGCATGTAGCCTTGGTGTGAACCAAGCCCTTGTGTGGAGAGTGTTGCATGAGCAGCAGTTACATCTGTTTCATCGTCAGAGAATCCAGACATTGCAACCTCAGGATTACCCTCTTCGTATGGAATTCATGTGCTGGTTTCTGCAGCAGACCGCAGTGCAGTCTGATTTTTTGACTCGTGCTCTTCTCAGATGAGACCTCTTTCACACGTGAGGGTGTGTTTTAATATGCACAATTCTCAAGTTTGGGTGCACAAAAATCCACATGCCACAATGGTGCATGGTTATCAATAATGGTTTGCTGTCAATATTTGGGTGGGTATCATCCTTGACATTTTGATTGGGCCATTCCTGCTGCCTTCCTGACTTAACAGGCTGATTTATTGGGTATTTCTTGAAGAAACGTTGCTGGGACTGCTAGAAGATGTTCCTGTGGTTATTCACAGATGAATGTGGTTTCAACATGATGGGGCACCAACATACTTCAGCAATGATGTGCGAGATTATCTGAATGCCACTTTTGGGGACCAATGGATAGGCCGGGGTGGACCCGTCGCCTGGCCACCAAGATTGCCTGATTTAACAGGTATCAATTTCTTTCTCTGGGGACACATGAAGAACCTCATGTATGAGACTCCCATTGACTTAGATGAAGACCTCATCGCAAGAATCGCTATCACCACTGCAACCATTTGTAAAATTCCGGGAATCTTTCAACATGTATGGCAATCGGTGCTTTGATGCTGTCATACATGCAATGCTTTTGCTGGTCACAACTTTGAGCACCTTTAAATAAACTTGTTGTTCACACTTGTTTCCATTCATTTATGTACCAGCTCCACTGATATTTCTGGCAGTACCCTCTAGCACCGAAGGGTTATGTTAGTGGACATACATTCATAGACGAAAAAGGTTTGTCTTGGTGTTCGCTATCTCCCACTGAAACTTGTGCAGAGTTTTGAAATACCTCTGTACATTAATGAGCAATATTAGCCGATCTCGAGACCAATTTTTTAATTGTACACAATCGCCAACAATCATGTATTATTAAATTTTTTAAGTATTAGAGCTGTGACTGTAATTACTTTTATAAGCGTTTATTTGACACATAATCGTTTTATTTTCCCTTGTTTAGGAGGCAAAAAAGCATTGGGGAGACAATTTTGCATATTCTATGACACTCCATGTATCACAAGGTTTCATTTGATGCATTGCATGTTACTTTTGGTACATGCATTCTGGAGATGTAGCCGTCCCGTGGCTGAGTGGTTAGCATGCTTGGCTACTAATCTACGGGACCTGGGTTCGAGCCCCGGATTAAGGCATGGATGTATGTGTCATTTTTCTGCTGAGGTCCTGCCATCCTCACAGACCTTCTACTATGGCATATAAACTGACAGGCTCTTGTCAGACCTCTGTGGCAAGCAGCTGCTTGAGGAGGTATTTATTTATTTTTTTATTTTTATTCTGGAGAGATATATATAGAGGAATAATCGTTTTCACATTTCTCCTTTTTTACACAGAAAGCATGGGGGGATGGTTTATACCCTATGCACTCTCCGCATCATATGTTTTCATTTGAAACTTAAATCATTAAATTGGTCTGTAGTGTTCGAAAGATATAATGGGAAAGCTGTTTTCAACAAATCTACAAACCAACAAACTGACAAATGTCGAGAGAAAAGCAATATGAAGATAGCTAATAAAAACAATAACTTAACAAAATGCACTTATGCCTATTTATGTTAAGATATGAATCATTTTATTAAAAAAATATTTGCATGAATAGTAAATTGAATCAGTTATTTATTGACTGTTTCAATAGTGAAGTTAATGGTTGTTAATCATGATCAGTTGATGTCTTGTCCTACATTTAAAGAATTTGTCTAAGGATAGGTAATTCATATGCTTCATTTTCTCTTTATAAAGCTCCTTATATGTATATCAGGCACAGAGTTCTGAAACTCCCTTACTTCCTTGAAGTTTCTGTACCATTCACGTATATTTTTGTCAATATGACTGTTTCAGTGTCAATGTGCTGAAATCCTCTGCTAAGATTTTGACACAGAGCCTTCTTATAGGCTATATCTCAGCAGTTGATCCAATTTTAATTCCATTCATGTTAATCTTTACAAAATTCTTTGCACTAGACAAATAATTTCATTATTTTTTAATCTTCACTAAAAATAACAAGGAAATGCTCTGAGGGGGGATGTCTTGCCCACCTGTTGTTGTTTATATCAATGTTCATATGAAATTGTGATACCAGAAATTTCACCTAAGTTGAAATTGTCTAAATTGCAGGATACCTGTATATTTGAGGCCTTGAAAGGGAGAACATTATGTGTAGTGATATTTCACTCACCGATATTATGAGATGTAGGTGATTCTATATAGTTCTGTATTTTTCAACTTTTTTGACTTCTGAAATTGTCCATTTACAGTCGCACACCTGTGGTAAAGAGTCATTTTATTATGTAACTTAAAATTTAATTTTCTTAAAAATGTATATTAAACTCAACATTTGACAAAAAGTAAAATCATAATAAAAATTATTAAAATAAAAAAAAATCCCCTCAAGCAGCTGCTTGCTGGAGAGGTCTGACAGGAGCCTGTCAGTTTATAAATCATAGTACAAGATCTGTGAGGATGGCAGGACCTCAGCAGAAAGACAACACAAATGCCTTTGCCTGGAGCTCCAACCCAGGCTCTTTTGATCGGTAGCTAAGCATGCTAACCACAGAATTGTAAAAGTGAAATTTTAAAAAGTCTGAATACAAATAGTCATCTAGTATTATTCTTTTTCTTGAATTTTTGCAACATACCTGGGGGGCAGGGGTGGCTCAGTTGGTAGCACACCAGGCTGCAGTTCCAAGGTTTGAGCTCCAGCTGGGTCAGTGTTGAGATTTATTTCTGTAAAATTCCCCGCCCTGCCATCGGTCAGTAGGGGACACAGATGGGCTTAGAAAGGCTGCTGTTCATCGGATGTGATGTTAACCCATGGCCCCTGTCATTCCCATCCAGAATACATGCTTCAACAAATTGTTTGTCTTGAAAGTATGTATTCTTCAAAACTAGTTCGTCAGATGCTGTTCGTTGGATGAGATGTTAAGCGTGTGTGGGAGAGCCATACTCTGTGCATGTTAAAGAACACGCTGGATGGCCTAGACAGGAGGCTACCATCTGTCTCCCAACAGCTGTCCAGTGGTTCCCCTTCCCAACCTTCTCTGAGCCTTACAGGGTCCATGTGACCTGGCCATTTAGCCCATGGTGTGCAAAAAAGTGCTGCTCAGAAGTAAAACAAACCCAACAGTGCAACATACCTGAACTTTGGAAGCGACACATTCTGTTTTACAACACACTGGTTGAGAACCACTAGCTTAGTTTATTATCTGTGATACTAGAGAAAGTTTTAAGAAACATAATGATTAATAAATCAAAATGAATAGCTCATAGTGTAAATCTTAGCTGTACTCATAATGGATGTTAATGTTTTATGTAATTTTATTTTTTTTATTACATAGGGAAAATGATACTCTTTTTCATAAAGGATGGCAATAACTAGAAACTCTATTGGGATTGTCCATGTTTCTTATATACTATACAAACACATTTGTAGGGACATGAGACCACTGGTTTAGTACCTTGTACACCTAACCTCTAGATCAGGTATGGTCTCATTTTGCTTTGGCAAAATAAGAAATTCAAAATTTCATAATGATTTTCAGTTATGGAATAATTTGATTTTTAACAAGTATTGTTGAGCCCCATGACAAAGAGTAAAGATCATTCTTTTTTTTTTCAGGCAGAAACTTTAAACCCATTTGATCAAGCTAATCCAAAGGTAATTTGTTAATGTTATTTTTTTAATATGTACTTACACATAATACTTAATATTAATTTCTGTACTGTTGGTATAGGTTGATGTTTCCTTCTGTTTTTTGTGTCTTTTACAAAAAGTTTAGATATAGATTTTTGAAAATTATTTGTCTTGAAAGCATGTATTCTGCAAATTTTGAAACATTCAAAATAATAAAGCTTCTTTTGGTTTAAAGTAATAAACATATGTTTGTCTTGAAAGTATGTATTCTTCAAAACAAGTTCGTCAGATGCTGTTCGTTGGATGAGATGTTAAGCGTGTGTGGGAGAGCCATACTCTGTGCATGTTAAAGAACACGCTGGATATTAAGTTAAAATAGATTTTTTAGGTTACATAATGATGTTTTAATAATAAATTTAACCATCTTTAACATTCTAAATGTCAAAGTAAATAGTTAAAAACACATTAACATTGTACTGCACATTCATTTAACTAGATGACATAGTGAATATCTACAGGGTGGAGTGATATGCATACCAAATACTTCATACTAACACAACTTTTTAGCCGTGGCAATGAATGTAGTTTAACCCTTCCAGGACCAAACTGGTTTACATCCAGAGGCCAAGCTATGTTTTTACTATGCTCAGTCCAAAAAATTAACCTTAGAACTTTTTTTTGTCAAATAACTGATGAAAAGAATTATGGCATGTTATATGCCAAAGTAATCAGTATTTAATTCTAGATATTCTTAAAATAAAACATAAAATAAAACTGATCATCTTTTTTTGTTAAATAGGGCTCTTTTAGAGTCCTGTAGTAAAAAAATGCATCTGGTAATAAAAATTAATTTAAAAAAAAGCCAGAAATAATTGTAATGTGAATGATTAGAAAAGCTATTTTTGAATAGCAAAAATATAAATTTTGAAATAAGAAAATTACTCTCAATTTTGCAGTTTTTTTCTTGGTACCATCCTTTGATAAAAGTCCAGGCTTTTTACCAATTGTGCTAAGCCAGATGAACAATTCAGCTTTAGAGTTTTTAAAAGAATAACCAATCAACTGAAATAAATCATGTTGTATACCACATTAAACAGAATTTACCTCCAAATGTTATGGAGATGAAAAATTTAGTCAAATTTGTAATCCTATTGATTTTAATAAAACTTTTTCATTATGATATAGTGAAAAAATAGATTGGACTATGCAATTAAGGCTTAATTTTGGAAAAACCTGATCAATAAAAACAGTTAAGTTATATATTAATTGAAAGAAAGTTTCTTCCCAAATACTATAATATTTATCTGAAACATGATTTTTATTTCTTTTAATGATTTTTTTTTAGTGTGGTATATTTTAAAACATGAGCCAATATTATAAAAGGTGGCATGAATTGCTCACATTAATGGAATTTTCTGTTCTGTTTATGAGAGGTGGGGATGGCTGTTGGTAGTGCACCAGGCTCATAATCTGTAGTTGCCTGGTTCAAGTCTAACCTGGGCCAGCATTGAGATTTATCTCCGCAGAACTGCCCATCCTGCCCTTGGTCAATAGGGGACACTGATGGGCTTGGAATGGCAGCTATCTGTTGGATGGGATGTTAAGCTGTGTGCAGGAGAGTCCTACCCTATTCATTAAAGAACATGCTGGGAGGCTGTCTCCCAGCAAGCTCTCCAGTGGATCTCCTCCCACTGGAGAGGCTGGGGGTTGCCCAGTTGGTAGAATGTCAGACTTGTAATTTGCAGTTCCCAGGTTGATGTCCCAGCTAGGTCAGCATTGAGATTTATTTCTGCAAAACTCCCCGCCTTGTGTATGGTCAGTAGTGGACACCGATGGGCTTGGAAATGCTGCTATCCATCGGCATTAAGCTGTGGCTCCGTGTGTGAGATAGCCATACTCTGTGCATGTTAAAGAACATGCTGGAATGGCTTGATGGGAGGCTATCATCTGTCTCTCAACAGATGGTTCCAGTTGGTCCTCTCCCCCAACATTTTCTGAGCCTTGGGGATCCTTTTGACCTGTCCATTTAGCCCATAGTGTACAAAAAAGTGCCACTCAGAGGTAAAATAACCCAACCCTTCCCCACAACCTTTTGAGCTGTTGGGGTCATTGTGACCTGACTGTTTAGCCCATTGTGTGCAAAAAAGGTTGCTCAAAGATAAAACAACCCAGTGTATGAAATGGAAAAATACTTTCTTGGCTACTAATAAATCAGCACTTTGATGTCGATTCAAATTTTAGAGGAAGAATTGTTTTGAGCTGGGTGGGATATGAACCCACGACCTCCCGATAACATGTCAGGTTTATATCATTATTTGCTTTCTTGGCTGCCTTTTTTTTCTAAATGTTATAAATTTTTTCTTTTGGTATTTGAATTTTGGGGATTTCAGTTAAGTGCCAAAAAGTTAGTTCACCAAAGCAAAAAGAAAAAGCCTTATCATCAGAATGGCACAGCCAAGATATTCTGGGGAAGAGGGTAAATTCTTTTAAAACCAATATAAACTTAAAAAATTGAAATTTTGTCAAGGTGAAACCAGTGAAATGCCCTCAATGTTGTGGGGAGAGGGAAAACACTTAACGAAATTGCCTTCCCACATAAGGACTAATTTCTGTGTTAAGTTATATTGTAATCTTTTTAGATTATAATATAACTTGACACCTAATGCGATGTTAAATATCTGCAACAACTTGTAAGCTAGCCATCTGATATAGCATCTCCAAAATATCAATAATAATCTATTGATAGATCAACTGACTGAAAGATCAACAATTTAGAGAAATAAAATAAATCTACAGACATAAAAATTAAAGTTTAATTATAAAATAAAATATAAAGTTTATGAAGGGAGATGATATCCAATGTGTGGGGAGGGAAACATGGCTCTCACACTTGTGAGCAAGCAATTAGTGCATGCATCTTCTGCTGTGACACTATGCACTGCAGCCAATCTTGGAACAACAAACTCTGGCTAAGGTTTTTTTTAGTTATTAAATTTCAATTTGAGGAGTGGGAACAATGCATAGAATGCTGGGATAAATGATATAAATGATAAAAATTATTCTGGGAATATGAAATAGGTTAATGCCAGAAAAGAATGTAAAATGGGAAAAAAACAACAGAGATGTGTACTTTGTAATTGAAATCCAAAGTGAATGCACAGTATTCCCTGTTAAGAAACAATAATTAATAGATTCTGAAAAAAATTCATCGCCGCCACGGCGGGGAGATGCGGGTTCGATTCCCGCCGTGGCGGCGATGAATTTTATTTCAGAATCTATTAAATACTTTGTAATTACTTCCAAAAACTTCCATTTTTAAAAATAGCAATTTTTTGTTAATTTTCAGGAAAAATTTGTTTATAGTTCAAATCAAACTTGTGAGCTTAAAACAGGGCAGTTTCAACATAAGAGTAATGTTAGCGCTCTTGGCTACTGATCTACGGGACCTGGGTTCGAGCCTCGGGTAAGGCATGGATGTTCGTGTTGTTTTCTGCTGAGGTCCTGCCATCCTCTCAGATCTTCTACTATGGCATATAAACTGATAGGCTCCTGCCAGACCTCTGTGGCAAGCAGCTGCTTGAGGGGGTATTTTAGCCGTCCCGTGGCCGAGTGGTTAGCACGCTTGGCTACTGATCTAAGGGACCTGGGTTCGAGCCCCGGATTAGGCATGGATGTGTGTGTCGTTTTTCTGCTGAGGTCCTGCCATGCTCTCAGATCTCCTAATGTGGCATATAAACTGACAGGCTCCTGTCAGACCTCTGTGGCAAGCAGCTGCTTGAGGGGGTATTTATTTTTATTTTTTTTTATTTAAACAAATAAGCAATACCATGTATCACTTCTAATAGATGGCTCTAATAAATTATTTATATTATAGTTTAATAAAATATGCATGAAATGGAAAAAAATAAAATATATAAGAAAATTTTCAAATGGCAAGTTTAAAAAAAGAATTTTTAGTGCTGTACAAAAAACTGATATAGGCATTGTTGATCTCTCATTTCGGATTCTGTCAACTTTTATACAAGATGTGGGCCCTGGAAGGGTTAAGATTATGCTGTTTTTAAGTGCTAAAGTCTCTTGGCTAGTTAGAAGATTGACATGACTACATTAATCTTTTAACTTTTTTGTTATATACATAAGTTTACTGTTAACCTTTAAAGTGTCCAAAGAGGGTTTGCCATTTTTTAAAATTAGGCTTAAGTAGCCTTCCCCAGTGACGATGCATAGAATTGGCCAGGCCTGGCACCTAATGTCTGACTTGGCCTCATGATGCCTTTCAAAAGAGAGATTCTCTTTTGGAAGGGATGGAAGGAGAGGGTTGCCCAGTGTAGTCTACTGATCATCTGTGACCATTTTTTCTTTTTTTTTTCTGCCCTGCTGAGGAGTGATCAACTTCACAGAGTCCTGGTTCTACCATTTATATCTGTGAGACTGGACTGATTTATGGCTTTGAGCTTGATTATTGATCCTGGACTTGCTGCATTGGTGGGCTTGAAGGAGAGAATCTGCTGCTGTGTTTTTTGTTTGCTTGTAGGTTGTGAGCCCTAAGTGAACAGAGGCATGGGATACCTTATATCAGCTGGTTGATAATCCTGATCAGGCCATTGCAGGTACCTGAGCTTTCACTTAGCTAGTTTGGCATTGCCAATTCTACACTGGAGTAATGTGTCTCAGGCAGGTCAGTTTCTTTCTAGATTCTGGCATATTAACATTAAATCTCCTGACCTCATAGGCTAGCGAGGAATGTGCTTTTAAATAAGCTTTGAACTGTCACATAACTTTATTTATAGCACAATTCGCCTTGCATGGTGAAATTTCCTGTCACTTAAAGCTACTTGGTGGTTAAAGCTTATGATGTTCTAATGTATAATGCTTTGGTAATTACACTTTGAAGTACAGATATGAATATGTAACCTTCTGCCTTGCATGGCAAATCTTTACCTACTATGAGCATTTTTGTTGATTTGTCTTCTATAAATAATAATAAATTATAGAGATATAACAATCAGTAACATAAATATTTAAGACAATACTGTACCTGTAAGAATAATTTGTAAGACTTATGTTACTTAGGCATCCGTGTTGCACTGATATGTCTACTTAAGAGCTGATACTTAAATGTTATCATTTCTGTTGGTTTCTACTGCTTTATCCCACTGCATTTTAATGATATACAGTGTCAAGAGATTTTAATAAATTTGTAATACATGCATTGTGAAATTTTAATTTTGAAATAAGCATATATGCCTAAAGACTAAAATTAAGTTGTTTGGTGGTTCTTTCTAAGGTTAGGTATGGTAGGATAACAAAAAATATGATGCCTTTGATTCTAGAGGCTTATGCAGTATCTTGGATCATAAGTGGTTTGTAAGTAATGAGATTAGATGTCGCAACCATAAGTGGTATGTATGTAATGATGAGGTTAGAAGAAGAAGCTAGCAACCTCCTTTGAGCAGCATTTTGTGCAGAGAGAGACTATGTTGATTTGGCCATGTATCCCATATGCATAGCTTCAGATTGGCAAATAGGATTATGGACAGTGTGCCCAAAGGCTTCAGGAAAAGGGGAAGACCTAAGATGTGATGGGCAGACAGTATCAAACAGGACCTTGCTAGAATTGGCCTACAGTGGCCAAATGCAGTAACTATAGCTTAGGACAGACAAGTCTGGAGAGCAATATTACACAGTCTGGCAGAACCACTGTAGCCCATGAGAATTTGTATATATATATACATAGTTGTATCAGAATAATATGACCCGCCCAGGTGTGTCACAGAGTGCACGACAAGGTCGACCACATGAAGATATAAGCTGCCAGCCAGGATGGATGAGCCATAGTGCATAACGTGAGCACAATAGGCAGAGGTATTGATTTGATGAACGTTCAAAAAGGAATGATCATTGGCTACCACGCCATGGGTGGAAGTATCTCGGAAACAGCAGACTTTGTGGGCTGTTTGCAAGGTGCTGCAGTAAGGGTGTACCAAGAATGGACCACTGGCACACAGAGTACCTCCAGACGTCATAACTGTGGACCCCCAAAGGCCATTGACCCCAGAGGAGAACGTCACCTCCGTCAACTGGTAAAGGGCAATCGATGCGCAACAATCAGCAAGTGACCACTCAAATGAATGCTGGGGCACCCAGGGTGTCCTTGATAACAGTAGAGTGAATCCTGTTACACATGGGTCTATGGAGTTGACGCTGTGTAAAGGCACCCATGTTAACCAAGGTCCATCGGCAACGACGCCTGCAGTTCGCACAGGACTACCATCATTGGACAGAGAAAGAATAGAAAAAGGTTGCCTACTCCGATGAATCGAGGTTCCTACTCCACAGAAGTGACAGGCGGTGGTAAATACAGCATCAGACACACGAGAACCAACACCCAGACTCTTGTCGGTCAAGTACAGGCTGGCGGTGGCAGTGTGCCTGTCTGTGGGATGTTTTCCTGGTATGACCTGGGATTGCTGGTACCACTGGATAGGTCCTTGAATGCCAATGGCTACCTGTCCATCCTTGCTGACCACATGCATCCCTTCATGTTGGACATTTACCCTGGTGGTGATGGTGTCTACCAACAGGACAATGCACCCTGCCATGTTGCTAAGGTGATGCGTGACTGGTTTCAGGAACACAACAGCAATGTCTCCGTTCTCCCTTGGCCGGCGAAATCGCCAGACCTCAATCCCATAGAGCACTTGTTGGGACCATTTGGATCGACAGGTTCGGCATGCGGACTCACAACCACATCATATCCAGAACCTCTGTGCTCTGCTGGAGTCCAAATGCACACGTGTGCCTCTGGCAACCTTCCAGGGCCTCATTGCGTTCATGCCATGCCATCTTGCCACTGTCATTCATGCCAAGGGTGGTTATTATTCCCCTTATTAGGTAGATGGTCATATTATTCTGATGCAACTGTGTATAGGTAACCTTCATTGCAATCTGAAATTTTGTTATTTTATTATTATTCAGAATAAAATGTTCTTTCATTTAGTGTGTAACATGACTTTATGTATTCAATAGTAAAGTATTACAGGATATGTCCTGTAGACATAGAGCCTTTAGTCTACATGACATCTCCTGTGAATTTTTTCAGCTAAATATTTCATGACCTATATATATATCTGTTAATCACTTCAATGTAAAGTTTCAAAGTTCTTTGCTGGAAAAAGTAAGAAAAAAATTTGGTTTCAATTGTATGCATTGCGAGAAAACTGAGACTTTAAGGTTTTTAAATTTAACTTTACTCTCACTTTAATTTTGCATGACTTGCAAAACTGATGATAAATGTATGCATCTATTATATCACCTCTGCAAAGATTGCATGTAGTTTAATATCAGAACTGTCAGCTACAATAAAAAGAAGTTTACCTTTAACATCAGAACTGTTAAAGTAGCAGCAGTAAAAGGAATCCATCTGGCACGTAATAACAGTTGTACTACAATGAAATCTTATAGTGGCATTGTAATATGTGCATAATTACCATTCAAAAATGCTCCTCTGTTGTTTTCCTTGGTCTCACCAACAGACCAGCACTTAAAGATAGCTGGTAATATTAAACTACCTCTATTGCCATAACTGATGCATTGTGTTAGTATAAAGTACACCCATCCCTTGATTTAGACAGTAGACAGAGTCCGGAAAATCACAATGTAAATCAAAACAATGCAAATCGAGATCAATTTATGGAAAAAAGAAAGACAGATTAAAAAAAATCATTGTTATTAAAAATCATTGTTATTAACAAAACATGCATTAAAATTTTTATTTGTATGTATTTATTTGAACTTTCAGTTTAGCAGTAATAATAAACATAAATGTTTTATTATTTTGTACTTAATTTTCACTAATCCAGATAAGTTGCTACATTAGTTTTTGGCTACAAAAAATACTTATCATTAATGTAGTGAATTTGAAGACAGAATTTGAAAGAATGATATTTATGACTGAATATAAACCAGATTAAGCATTTGTACCATTAATACTACATGTTTATTTTATAAAATTAGTATATATATGATATGAAACAGTGTACTTATGAATCAGCCATAGTAGTATATATTTTAGTATAGCAGCTTAGTCTATGAAGATGAACTTGCTGCTGAAAATGATATAAAACATGGTTTTTACTGGTCTGAAACAATTTAATCTGGAAAAGTTAGATGTTTCATTAAGATTTTGGGAGACAGATTGCATTACAATGGCAAGTTATGCAATTTCAGTGAAATAATACAAATATAACTTATGGATGACAGTTTTTTTAATTTAGGAATTTATTATCTGTTTATTGAAAATAAATTATATTAACTGAAACCTTTTGAGTTGATTTTTACTTTGAAATGGCAGTCTAATAATTCCCCTTTATGCTATGCCACTGCTACTTCATAATATGTATTATATCTACATGCATAGCAACAAAGATATATGAATCTGTACCATGTAAAACCGAATGCACAATTGTGTAAAATGAAACTTGTTGCATTTTCTTGAGCATGAAAAACCAAACCCCTGTAATTTGAGATATGAGTGTATTTGGTACAAATGTCACTCCATCCTGTAGATATTTATAATGTCATCTAGTTAATGAGTAAGTAGTACAGTGTTAATGTGTTCTTAACTATTTTGTATACATTATGACTTAAATTAGTATATATGTCAAAAGTAACATGCTTGTACAAATGGATCATTTAATTGTGTTAACTGTGTACTAAGGTGATTTTATTTTTGATAAACACTCTTATTATCTGGGGCCAATTGTTTTTGGAATTAGTCTAACTGAGGTAGCCAGCAGCATAGATGAAGATTAGTGATATGACTTAATTTTTTTTCAAAATGTTTTAATCATGTTTATACAGTGACATACCCACAAACTTTCTGTGTGTGTTTTGGGGAGGAGTGACATGTTTGAGTCTCATTTGACTTATGTGAGTCTGTTTTTTGAAAACTGCCATAGAAAATATATATCAAAGCCTCAAGATGGGGAGATTTATAACCCCAATTCCTTATATTCTATGTAAAGGCTGTGAACCTATATATAACTCAACCCTTGGGTATGCCACTGTGTTGGTATGACTAGCTGAAGTTCACTTGCTTTAACTCTCAGTGCTGAGTTTAAAATTGCAAATGTTCAGAAATACTACATTGAGTGTATAGTTTTTTTTTAATGAAAGTTAAAAAGATGTATTGCATCACTATTTCCTTTTATAAAAGCTGCAGAGAATAAGCTCCTCCATGTACTTAAATCATAAGTTAATGAACTGCTTCTTCATGCAGTTTTAAAACATAAATTAATGAAATTGTACATGTATGCCATAGCACTTCGAAGAATAATAAAATTTGCTATTATATATTTATACACTGCTGGCCATTAAAAGTGCAACACCAGGAAGAACTCATCAGATTGTCCCAAAATATGCAAGATGGGTAGCCCATGGCAGAACATGTAAATGATTCAAAGCACAGCACATACACACACATCATGTGTGACAATAATGCCCTGGTGTAACGCTCCAAAGAAATGAATTACTTTTAAAGTTTGGACCCTTTGTCTGATCCAATTATTTTCATGCTCCGGATAGCTGAGTCGGGCGCCAGGCAATAATTGACAAATTGCCAAAAATAAAGTTTAATTTAGGGTTTGAAATACCAGCTAGCGTTAATGAGTAAGAATTCAAAAATATTAAACGATTGTCAAAATTTTATGTTAATGCTAATCAAAACAAACTAATGTTGCTCAAGAGAAAAAAAATTAGTAAAGATTCAAAAGGTTTAAATAACAAACAATTTATTTCCAAAAAGCACTCGCCAAAACTTCAATAAAGAAGATACTACATCATTTCGTACTACAAACATCTTCAACAAACTAAAACTGATCTCTAAACTGCTGTGCTCTATTACTCTCTCTACTATCTTCTGTGCTACTGTGACAACATGTCACCAGGTTATAACAAGAGGTACAAAGCTCACACGTGTCATGTTGCATGCTGGGAAAGACATTTGCATAAATTGACGAGCAGCACAAGCTGTGATGCAAGAGTGGGCGTGTCCTTGTACATGCGCTTTAGCGGGTGGCAATCAAAAGTTCGGAGTTGCGCATGCACAACTCCTAACTCTTGGAAATGAGTGCTGTGATGCCAAAAAGGAAATAAAAATCCCCAAAATGATAAATATAACGTAAATTAAGCAAAACTGGTTTAAGGTAAAGTGAATGAGGGGGCATCACACCTGGAAGTGGTATAAGAATAGATTACAAAGAGCTGGTGTAAAACACTGGAATTGTATTTGTTTGCAGTTCTTATGCACTTAGTGCACAAGAAAAATAACATAATTTCATAACGTGAAACACTAAGAACAAATGAGCCCTTTCCCCTCCCCTACTTTAAACCTTTCCTACTATTTTCTATCAATAAACTATCAAACTCCTATCTGTGTTTTAAATTCTGTCCGAGAAGTCTTTTCAAAAAATTATTTTGCAAGAAGAAAAGTGTAGTTGTGGTAAATACTTCAGTTTTAAATTTCATACATTATTCCTCTTCTACAAAGTTCTGAATATAGTTCATAAAAATAGTGAAAACAAAGAGGAAGTAAAAGATGTCTAGATTGTCTTTAAAAGAAGTAATGTTTTATTCTTCTGAATCTGAGGCTACTGTTGCCTCTCTTCCCAGATCCGCCACCCTTCCAATGATTCCCCAGTGATAAACCAGAAGCACAGAACCAGAAGAGACCTTACCGAGGAGTATGCCTACTTGCTGCCTTCAATATTACACAATCCTCAAATGGTCACTAAAATGTTGGTTGAACAAATTTCCATTTCAAAGAAATTTCTTTCGAAGAAAATTCTGTCAAACAATTTCTGTTTCAAACGAATTTCCGTTAAACAAATTTCTATTTTCTATTTTGAACAAATTTGTGTTGAATAAGTTTCAAACAAATGTTGTCAAACGAATTACACCTAACCTTAACAGTCTGGGAGGTGGCTTCAGCTTTTAGTGGTGGGGGAAGTAGGTTTTTGCCCCATGTGTGCAATTAGGGGGCTCTTTGATATTGCTGTCGTTTCTTCTCCCAGTAAACCTAGTTTCTATAAAAATTCTACTAATCATTTTCTCACTGCAGGTACATGGAACATCAGATCAGTGCATAGAGATTATTCTCTTGATGTCCTCGCACAGGAATTCCAGTATTATAACCTAGATATTCTGGCTCTTTTCAGGGAGGGAGGATGGAAAGCATCATCTCCAAGGTGTAGGTTTGCTTCTCGCCAGACAAGCCAGTGATGCTCTTCTAGGATATGACTGTATTAGTGAAAGATTTCTTACAGCTAAATTTGAAATCAAGATTAAAGACTTAAATATTATCTGTTGTTATACCCCCATGAGGGCTCTGATGAGAAAGATAGGTTTTATGGACAACTTCAGGATATTCTGAATTTTGTCAAGAAAGGAGATATTACTCTTGTGCTAGGTGACTTCATTGCTGAAGTTGGTACTGACTCCTGATCTTTGGGCAGGGGTGATAGTTGTTTTGGCAGTGGTAGTTACAATGACAATGGAGAATGTCTCTTACAGATAAAAAAAAAATGGTTTGAGAATAAGTAACACAATCTACAAACTCCAGGACATTTATAAGTAAAATGATCTATGCTGAGGGTTGCATAGGAATATAATTCAGTTATGTTAATTAACAGCAAATGGGCTAGTTCTGTTGTTGTTTGTCCCTAAAATGTGCCACCATCTATTGGCAGAAACAGCTGCAATTTTGACATCTGAAATCCTTCTTATTTATTGGGATAAGATATATTTAATCCATGTTGCCATCTGGACAAAGAGCAGAGAACCAACATTTAAATTCGAAGGACATTAATCATCTCTTCAATTAACTTGGAGGTATGAGAATAATTTTTAACCAATGTCTGAACATTACTGCTTATCATCGAAATCAGACTTGGGCAGCTCTGCTCGAAGTTGAGAACACATTCGCTGAAAAAAGGCTTCCCTAAGTTGAACTGAACTGAGGACCCTGAAAGAAGTCAATAGTGCTGAAACAGCCAATGAAAGTAGAATCACTAGGCCAAGAGGCTAGCTTAGTCTGCTACAATCTGACAACAATGTGGGCAGAAGGCAGAATCAGCCATTGTCCATGAATGCCATAATACTGGCTCACAGGATGTTGTTGTTTAGAGAGCTATCAGTTATGACAGTAGGCTACCTCTGGTATGTGTGGGGCTCAAAATCTGCAGTTCCCAGGTTCGAGTGCAACCTGGGCCAATGTTGAGATTTATCTTCATAAAATTCCCTTCCCTTGGTCAGTAGGGGACACCAGTGGGCTTGAAAAGGCCACTATCCATCAGATGGGATGCAAAGCCATGGTTCTGAGTGCAGAAGAGTGTACAGCACATTAAAGAACATGCTATAGATGGCTTTGATGGGAGATTATCACCTGTCTCCTAAGAGTTGTCCAGTGGCTCCCCTTCCTCCCACCTTCTCTTAGCCTTTGGGGTCCTTCTGATCTGGCCATTTAGTCAGGGCAAAATTTTGCAAGGGAAAGATAAAGAACTTAAATGATCTAGAGATTTCAAAATTTCTGATTTAGAATATGCAGATGATTTGGCCCTGTTGGTTAATGATGTTGATGAGATGAATTTGTTCATTAGACATATTGATGAGACTGACAATAGAGTAGGTTTGGTGATAAACGGAGAAAAAACTAAAGTGATGAAAATTGATCAGGCAGATGATGCTTCAGTTGTTTTGAATGGCTGCACTCTTGAGCAAGTGTCTCAGTTTAATTATATTGGGAGTTATATAACAGATCTGTGATGTGTGGCATGAGATAAATAGAAGAATAGGGATTACTGCTGGGACTTTTAAGAATCTATGGAGAGTGTGGAAAAATAGGCATATGTACATCTAAAGACTAAATTTATATTATCTGTATAAATATACTAAAGACTGTGTATAATAGTTTTGTTCTTTCTAAGGTTAGGTATGATAATGAAACATGGACCCTTTGTAAGCAGGATAACAGGAAAATTGATGCCTTTAAATCTAGATACTTACGCAGTATCTTAGCCATTAGATGGTTTGACTTTGTAAGTAATGATGAGGTTAGGAGTCAGCAGTATTTTGTGCAAAGAGAGACTGTTGGTTTGGCTATGTTGTCCATATGCATAGCTGCAGATTGGCAAACAGGATTATGAACAGTGTGTCTAAGGGTTTCAGAAAAAGAGAGACCTAGGATGTGATAGGCAGACAATGTCAAACAGGACCTTGCTAGAATTGGCCTATAGTGGCTAAATGCTCACAATCTGCAGCTCATAATTAGTAGCTGTAGCTCAGAACAGACATGTCTGGAGAGGAAAATTGCACAGTCTGGTTGGACTTTTGTAGCCCATGGCTGCATGAGGATTTTGTTTGTATGTATGTGCAAAAAAGTGCCACTGAGGTAAAATAACCCAATTTGGTATTTGTAATTGGTAAGGTGAAGTGTGGTGGCCCACCATCATGCTTGGCTGGACTGGTACCTGGAAGAGTGCCCAGCTCTGTGCCATTGATGGCCAATGGATTAAAATAAACACTTAAAATAAACTTTATTGGCCTTGAAATACTCTCATTTTCCCACTGCACTTTAACTTTTTTTAGCATTTTTCAGTTTTTTAAAATTTCTTGTTTAATAATGTGAAGTAAATTTTTTGTGACATTACTACATTAGTCTTAGAATTTGCAGATCACTAAAAGATCCAAGCATAAAAACATCATGTTTTTTTGCATAAATAGCCAAAAATTAAAAACAAACTGCATAAATGAAAGATTTAAGTAATATAGAAATATGATTTTTTTTATATTAAAATAATGAAATATTTTAGAAAAGATTGCAATTTTTTTTTATTTTTTGCTAAAGTTAAAATGAAAGAAATAACATTTAATAAAAATCATGTATAAAATTTTACTTACCATATTCTTTGAATATTTGTCACTTTATTTATCATAATCAAATGCTATTGTTATATAACATGATTTATTTCTGTCGATTGGTTATTTGGTAAAAAAGTTCTAATGTTACTGTTTTATTTGACTGAGCACAGTTTAAAAAAGGTCAACATTTCTCAAAACATATTAATGAGAAAAAAATTACAGAAAAAAAAATAAATTTTTCCTGTTATTCAGAAATAAATTTTCTTAGGTTTTTGTTATATTTGCTATATTAGGTTTTGCCTTAAGTTTTATTTGCAGTGCCAGATTTTTTTTTTTGTAATACACTACTCTAAAAGAGTTGTATTAAAATCAATACTCTCCTCATTTTGTTAACATTTTATTTTATAAAATCTAGAATTAAATGCAGTTTGGTATATAACATGCCCTATTTACTTTCATTAGTTAGGTTAAAAAAGTTTCCAAGTTATTTTTTTTTCACTGAGCACAGTTAAAAATTGTGCCTGTTCAGCAGGTACAACTATGTTATTCAGACTGTTACTGTAATGAAGGGTTCAAGGTACTTATAAAACTTAAAATGGAATTGATTAATAAGAGTGGAAGAAAGAATCCATTTTAACCCTGTTTAACATTGTCAGCCCACCGCATCCTAGGTCTCCCCCTCCTTCTGAGGCCTTTAGGCACACTGTTCATAACCCTATTCGCCAATCTATAATTATTGATACGGGCAACATGGCCAAACCAACGGAGTCTCTCTCTGCACAATATGCTGTTTAAAGGAGGTTGCAAACTCCTTTGCCTAACCTCATCATTAGTTACAAAGTTGAACCACCTAATGCCCAAGATACTGCGTAAGCATCTGGAATCAAAAGCATCGAGTTTCCTGTTATCTTGTTTACAAAGTATCCAAGTTTCACTACCATAACTAACCATAGAAAGAACCAAACTATTATACAGTCTAATTGTAATCTTTAGGTGTATACGCCTATTTCTCCACACTCTCCACAGATTCTTAAAAGTCCCGGCAGCAATCCCTATTCGTCTGTTAATCTCATGCCGCACATCACCATTATCTGTTACATAGCTCCCAAGATAATTAAACTGTGACACCTGCTCAAGACTGCAACCATTCAGATTAACTGAATCACAGCTTGCCTGACCAATTTTCATCACTTCAGTTTTCTCTCTGTTTATAACCAAACCTACTCTACCAGTCTCATCAACAGCTCGAATGAAATAGTTCATCTCATCAACATCATTTGCCAAAAGGGCTAAATCATCAGCATAATCTAAATCAGAAATTTTTGTATCTCCAGTCCATTTAAGGCCAAAATCTTTCCCTTGAAGTGAATTTCGCATAACATAATCAACAACCAAGCTAAAGAGAAAAGGAGACAAAATGCACCCTTGTCGAACACCAGATGTAATGCTAAACCAATTGCTACAAGCCTTACCAGCTCTCACACACGACTCAGTGTTATTATAGAGAGCTTTCATTATGTTAACTTACTTGTCTGGTATACCATATGATTTCACAATCAACCACAAATTATGATGATCAACAGAGTCGAAAGCCTTTTTGAAATCAACAAAGCTAGCAACCAAAGGTTTCTGAAACTCTAAACATTTCTCAAGAATCTGCCTAAGTGAAAATATCTGATCCACACATCCCCTACCACTTCTGAATCCACATTGCTCATCACGCAATTGCCTGTCAACCAGATTCTTAATTCTATTAAGCACAATCATGGAAAGAACTTTACCTGGAACAGAGAGTAGGCTGATACCCCTATAGTTATCACAAGAACTGCGATCACCTTTTTTGAAAATAGGGATACAATAGCTCTGGTAAAATCCTTAGGAACCATGCCTTTATCATAAAAGATATTCAGAATTTCAGTCATCCAAGTGGTAACTGAAACATTCCCAGCTCTAAGCATTTCAGTAGTAATTTCATCTACCCCTGGGGATTTATGTAGTTTAAGTTTAGAAACAGCCAAAATAACTTCAGATTGTGTTATAGGGCCAACATTAAAGCCACCAATGCATCTATCATCATTGCAAACAATGGGAGTAGAACTAACTACATTGTTTAGAACGTCACTGAAATGCTCAGCCCAACTAGCCATGACAATCCTCCCCTTCTATAACCTTACCTTGTTTATCCTTCAATCCTTGTATACCTGTCCGTTTTCTACCACACAAAACATTAACTATCTGGTACAGCTCTCTGCTGTTGTGCTGTCTAACTGCTTCCTCAGCTTTGTCAGCCAAACCATCAAGCCAAAGATTCTTATCAGCAGCTAACTGATCTTTTACACATTTATTAAGTTCTCTGTAATGCTTTCTATTAGGACTAGTAGGGTATTGATTAAGGACATTCCTGCAGTTCTTTCTTTCCGAAATAAGCTCAAGTGCCTTATCACTCAGATAATTCTGTCTCTTCTGCTCCTTTTTTCCTAAAAGAGTACTGTTAGTGTCCAAAAAAGCCTGTTTAAAATGATCCCATTCTTCCTCAACTTCAGTAGTAAGCAAACCATGACTGTCATAATGACTAAGTAACCTATCATGGTAAGCTTTGGCTATAACTGGATCTTTCAGAGCTTCAGTATTACAAGTAAATTTTTTAACCCTAGCACAACACTTTTTAAGTTTAAGTTGCAACACACTTTTAACTAGGTAATGGGCAGATCCAATTTCAGCTCCCCTATATGCCCTGGTATTCCTAACAGAACTAGCCCATTTGCTGTTAATTAATATGTAATCAATCATATTCTTATGCAGGCCATCAGGTGAAACCCATATGTACTTATGTATGTCGCGGTGTTTGTAATAAGTGTTAGTTATTCTGAATCCATTGAGTTTACTTACCTGTAGGAGACGTTGCCCATTGCAGCTACCAATACCAAAAGGGCCTATTACTCCTCCCCAAAGGTCAGAGTCAGTACCAACTTTGGCATTGAAGTCACCAAGAACAAGGGTAATATCTCCTTTCTTGACACAATTCAAAATATCCTGAAGTTGTTCATAAAACCTATCATTCTCATCCTCATCGGCATCCTCAGTGGGGGCATAACAGCAGATAACATTCAAGTCTTTAACGCTTGTCTGAAATTTTGCTGTAAGAAACCTTTCATTAATGCACACATATCCTAGAAGAGCATCACTGGCGTGTCTGCTGAGAAGCAGACCCATGCCTTGGTGATGCTTATTGTCGTCCCTCCCTGAAAAGAGAAATTTAAGATTATTTTTAAGAATCTGACCTTTATTTATCCATCTGGTCTCTTGCAAGCCAAGAATATCTAAATTATAATGGTGGAATTCTTGTGTGAGGACATCAAGAGAAAAAACTCTGTGCAGAGTCCTCACATTCCAACTACCTATGGAGAGAAAATGGTTAGTGAATGTTTAAAGAAACTATGTTTATTGAGAGGGAATGCCGACAATATCAAACAGCCCCCTAATCGCAGACATGAGGCAAAGATCCGTTCCCCCACCACTAAAGGCTGAAGCCATCTACACTGGAAGGCTTCCTCCAATGTAGACTATGACGATGTATAGAAGTAATAGAAGCAAAGAGTTCAGGTGCCTGCGATGACCTCTGCTCAGGATTATCCACCAGCTGATAAACATATCCTGTGAATCTATTCACTTGGGGCTGTCAACCCACAAACAGAAAACACAGCGGAAGATTTTCCCTCCACAGAAGCCCACCAGTGCAGCAAAATCAGGATCCATAATCAAGTTCAGAGCCATATATCTGTCCAGTGGGTTTATATGGTCAGCATCAGGACCCTGTGTGGTTGACCACTCCTCAGCAGGGTAGAAAAAAAGAAAAGTAGCCACAGTTGTCCAGATCAGTAGGCCACACTAATCTGGCAGCCCTCCCCTTCCGTTCATTTCCACAAGAGAGTATCTCTTTTGAAAGGTACTAATGGTCTGCACCATGAGAAGGCGGGGTCGGACATTAGGTGCTAGGCCTGGCCGGTTCTATGCATCATCACAGGGGATTGGTGCATAGCTCTCCTTCCAGTGACTACCTAGCTACCATTTACAGACCTATAAACCCAACATAGTGCAAAAAAAAAAAGTATAGGGTAGTAAAGACAAAGAAAGAGTTCTATTCAGACAAGTCCATTTCAGATTTTGGCCATTTTAGGAATTAAATGGTTAAAGTCAGATAGCATTTTGTTTTGTGAAATGAAATTGTAATAAAGTGTTGTAAATTTCAATGGGATTGCATAGATAGCACCTTTTTTTTTGCTCTATGGTATACACATGCATTAAACACAAAAGACTTGAAATATTAGTTAATATTTCTGAAAAAAATTTCTCACCAACATGCGGGAATCGAACCCGCAACTCTCCAGATTCATGTCAGAGCATTGCTGGAGAGTTGCGGGTTCGATTCCTGCCATGTCTGCGAGAAAATTTTTTCAGAAATATTATCTAATGTTGAACTCTATTTCTACAGGTAATTTATGTATTTACTATGGATGGACTTGCAATATGTTATAAAATATGATATGTTAAACTGTGTTTTTTTTTTCTCCCCTTCAGAATATATTTTTTCACAGTCTAGTGCACAGTGACTTTCCACCAGGGTCTATTCTATTTTCTGAAGAAAAGCAGTCTGGAAATGAAACTTCTAATGTTCTTTTGCTTACACAGGTGAGTCTAATCAGTGCTCAAAAATTATATTTCGTTAAAACAGTGCAATGTGCAGTTAATATGGGTATTAAGCCATTTTAATGCTTCTCTTTCAGAAGAGCATAATTGTGGTCTGAAATTATGGTATGTTATGAAATTGTTTGCTTTGTGGAATCATTAGTTTGCAATTTATCATCAAATAACACTGGGCAACACACAAAAAGACAGAAAAGAAATAGCCAATCTTTACTAATTTCGAGGTGCTGAACATGAAAATGACAATAAATTTTGTCGATTGGCTTTGTTTAGGAGAGACAGAGATGGTCATGTATAAATGACTTAATCCACATTGAGTACTTAGTCCACTTAGGTAACCATTTCACAACGCTTTATTTTAAACTCCAGATTGCAACATATTGCATTGTATTGCATCAGCTTACCATACACATAATCCCCGGAGGTATTGTGTCATCTGATGCAATGTAGTTGAGTCATGACACGTGGCTTTACAATCGCGGACAAAAGATGATGCAATAGTTGTAAGCGATATCTCGCAAGTCATTTGAATGAATCCCATTTACCCCCGAGTCATAAGTACAACACAAGTGATCCTTGCAGTTTTAATCCAGCAGTAGTAATGCCTCGTAACTGTGTTACTAGTGCAGATACATTTCATTCATTTCCGGGGAAGTGATGTTTGCAAGCCAGAAAAGGGCCATCACTCCAATAGTGAAAGTGGCATATGAGTTTTATTTTGGATGCAAGATTGGGGACGAGGACAAGCCTGGCCCCACACATATACTGCAGTACATGTGCAAGAAATCTTCCAAAGTGGCTGAAAGATGAAAAAGTGTCTATATCATTTGCTGTTCCTATTGTTTGAAGAGAGCCAAGCAAACACACAAATGACTGCTATTTCTGCATGGTTCCATCTGTTTCTGGAGGCATCAAAAGGAAAAAGAAATGGACAATAGCGTACCCAAATATACAATCTGCTCTCTGAGCAGATTGAATGAAGAGGACCTAGTGTTCTTACTTCAGAAAGGAAGATGACCTTATGTTCTTCTCTGATGGTAGGTGGCCTGATTAGGCATCACAAGGAAAAAGAAGTGGACAATAGCGTACCCGAATATACAATCTGCTCTCAGCAGATTGAAGGAAGAGGACCCAGTGTTCTTACTTCAGAAAGGAAGATGACCTTATGTTCTGCTCTGATGTAAATTGGTCTGATGAATGCCCTCGGAATCAAACATGACCCTCAAGAATGGTGACTATTCATAGACTCCTCGAAATTGAGTCTCAAGGTGGGGTTGCTGCATAATGGAAATCGCCTTCCATCCATTCTGGTCGGATATGCTGCCTACATGAAAGAAACCTACAACAATCTTAAACAGCTGTTGAACTGTCTTCAATACAGCAAGTATGGCTGGCATCTCTGTTGTGACATGAAGGCATTGGCTCTGTTGATGGGTCTGCAGCTGGGATATACGAAGTACTGCTGTTTCTTATGTGAATGGGACAGTTGAACAAAGACTTTGCACTACGTGAAGAGAAATTGGCCTCAGAGGAAATCTCTGAAGGTCAGAGAGAAGAATGTAAAACACCCAGCATTGGCAGAAATACACAAAATTCTGCTACCGTCCCTACACATCGAACTTGGTGTGATGAAAAACTTCGTAAAAGCCATGGACCGGACTGCATCAGTTTTCAAGTACTTGGCTGACAAATTCCCTCGACTCAGTGAAGCAAAAATTAAAGTGGGAATTTTTGTGAGTCCTCAGATCTGTGAGCTGTTGAGAGACCAGATGTTCGACAACCTGCTTCAGGGTGACGAGATAAATCTTGGGACGCGTTTCGTCTGGTGTCAACTAAATTCTTTGGGAATGTCAGGCAGACAACTACAAGAAACTGGTTAAGGACATGTCTCTGTATCACAAACTTGGCTGCAATATGTCCTTAAGATCCACTTTCTCCATTCCCACTTAGATTTATTCCCCGACAACTGCAGCATGGTTAGTGATGAGCACGGTGAACATTTTCACCAGGACATTGCAATGATGGAGAAACGATACCAGGGAAACTGGTCCACTTCAAAGTTGGCTGACTACTGTTGGACACTCACCAGAAATGATCCTGAGCAACTGTACAAGTGACAGGCAAAGTGCCACAGGAAGTAGAAGCAGAGTTTTACCAATACATGTCATATGTACATATTATTCTATTATATAAGAAACTATTGCGGATTTCTCAGAAATCATAGCAAATTTTGTATTTTCATTGTCATATTTGTGTTCAGCACCTTGAAATCTAAGAAATGGTTACTTTTATTTCAGAAGCATGACTTTTATGAAAATTTTTTAGCCCAGTGTAATCTACTTTGAAATCATAAATAGTTTGTAGAAATGTAGGTAAAGCATTTACTTGACTGAAAAGGGAAGATGCTAGTTGAATGTGTTTAATTTAATAATTGAGTACTTGAATAAAATAAATTAAATAAATTAATAATTTTAATTAAAAGGAAAATAAAATTAATGTTGAGTAATAGACTTTAAAAGTAAGAATAATATGATCTTTGACATGTACAGTGCACCCAATAATATTGTCTACATTTATATTGTAGGTAGTAATACTTTTAGAGTAGAGCTAGTTTATCTGTAATATTTATGTTATGTTTCTGTACTGTCTAGTTATCTGTAATGTTATGTTCTGTAATGTTATTACTGGCTGAATATATCATGGTAACCAAAGGTACCATGATATTTTCAGCCCTTTCTATTATTGCCTATTTGTTATATAGTATTATAGAGTGTTGAAAAGCTACCAGACACATTGTATTGGACTATGGCATTTGCTGTTGCGCCAGAACACTGTAGAAAGTTTTCTTTATGAGAATGCTGAAGTTTCAGCTGTTGACACCATTCATACAATATGAAATATTAACTTTTCAAATGCATCATTAACTTAAAGAATTATTTCTTCCATTGTCAAAGTATATAACATATGTTACAAATTATGAATTGTAATAAATATACCGTATATTTCCGCAGATAAGACTATAGTTGAATCATAAAAAAAGCCCCCAAAATCCGGGTTGTCTTATAGGACAGATACAAAAAAAATTAGATTGAAATTTATATAAATTGAAACCATTATTACGACAACTATTCGAAAAATCTATCATATTATTTAAATACGCTACATGAAATACATTACATTGTAATAGTAAAACAATACTAAAACAAAATAAATATTAAAAGTTATGTTTATTGAGCTACTGAGGAAAAAACGGACAAACCGTAATTATTTACTAGTACAGAGTAGGGTATGTCCACAAAATAGAATAGCCCATACGACGCTTTTGTGAATAGTCAAGGTCATTGCCCGAATCAGTGCGAATGTTTGCGAATAGGACATAATTCCGTATACACTATACAGTATTATTATCCAGATGATGATCGCCGATCTAAACTAAATTCATAGGCTGTTGATAGTTTGGGGTCGTCTTATAGGACAGATATATGCTAAAACTATAAAACTTTGACGAAAATTTATACCTCGTCTTATCTGCGGAAATATACGGTATATGTTATGAATTCAGTAAAGCATACTTTTTTTATATATATTTAATTATTAGTCTTTACTAGAAATTGGAAGATCATATACAATTGATGGATGTGCTTGCCATTTAAAAATATGTGCTGTGCTTGATATTTACTAATTGATGGTTGTGCTTGCAATTTTTAATTGTGGCTAGTTGTCAGTGGGTTGTAAATACTGGTGCCTACGTGATAAGAATGGCTGCAATTTTTCATGAATCCCTTGTTAACAGCTGCATATGGGAAGCTTCAGAACTTACCACATAAGGGCAGCACCATTCTGCAGTAAGCTAACCTAAGCTAATGGTAAATATATAGCAGTCTGTTCGAAGTCAGATAATGAACAATTAGACAGATGGTTAATCAAATGGAATAAAGAAGAATCTTGGAGATAGTGTAACGCTTCAAAGATTATTAACTTTAAAGTTGGACCTTTTGTCTGATCCAAATTTATTCAAATTCCGGATAGCTCTATCAGGTGCCAGGCAATAATAACTTACAAATAAAGTTGAAATAGGGTTCATTAAGTATTTGTCAAGCGTTACTTGTTGAGTAAGAATTCAAAAAAGGATTGTCAAGTTTAATTAAAGTTTAAATATAATCAAAAAATCAATTTATGTTGCTCAAGAGAAAAATAGCAAAAATTCAAAAGTTTCTGAAACAAAGTTTATTTCCAAAAAATTCAAAGATTCACCCAATTCATACAAAAGTTGTAGTACTAACAACTCCTTCTATCTACGTAACACATACTTCTGACTCCTACATCTCTACTCCACTTCTCACAACTCGCAATCCAACTCTCATTCTACTAACTCTGTGAACTAACATCACTACTATAACATGCCTACAAATCTGCATGTGTCTATTGCATACCGGAAAAGACATTTGCATAATATGAAGATCGTGCTAGCTATGACGCAAGAGGGTCATGTCCTGCAAGAGGATCATGTCCTACACGTGCTTTAGTGGTGGACAATCAAAAGGTAGGAGTTGCGCATGCCTACACGTGCTTTAGTGGTTGACAATCAAAAGGTCGGAGTTCATGATAATTATAATGTAAATAAAGCAAAACTGGTTAAGGAAAAGTAAAAGTGAATGGGTGGACCATCACAATAGAACTGAAATATTAATTTAAACTCTCTATAAGGAAAAAGGTGTTTAAAAATAATTTGTCAGAGAAATGTTACAATTAAAAATTATCTATTAAAATCCAAAATTTTTGGGTGTTTTCTCAATAATATTATTTAAAAGTAATTCTTTGAAGAACCAAATTTAAATTTCATCAAAAACAATTCTTTACCTTATTAAATAACTTTTATTGCTATTGCAATTGAGCTTATTAGCTGAAATGCATAAGCAGTAGATTAAAGCAAGGCTGTTTTGATATTAGTACTCTTTTTTTTTTCAAAATTAAGCATAAAGTGGAAAATGTAATAAAAAATTAATGATTTGAAGTAATAATTTTAAAATCTAATTGGCACAAAGTTTATGCTGCAGCACAGAATTGATTCTATATGTTAGGTTTTTTATTGCAATGTTGCTATCCCCATCTGTAGGGGCTCTCCTGTTTTTTTACTTGTTTAAAGTAATGTTTATTATACATCTCCTTAATTGATGATTTTACATAAAGTAGTTAAATTTTTATTATTTTTCAGTTTAGAATAATAAAGGGGCTCCATTTAGAACATGACTCTAGGGTTCCCATTTAGAACTTAGTTCCAAGGACCACATTTACTTAATTTGTCATTGTTCATATATGTATTTGTGGAGTTCAAAAAGCTGACAAACTGTTGTAAACGTCAATATTCCATTAGTCATATACAGGACTGGTTTTAAGAGGAGGGGAGAGTCTGGCCCCAAGAAAAATGAGGGACACTTTTACTGCCATATTTAGCATTATTAAAAAAAAGGTATTAACATATATTTTAACTTGTGCAAATTTTAAATTGCTAACAACATCAGCTATTTATATTTCATTTCTGATAATAGAAGGGAGGGGGGTGCAAATGCAGTTAAGTTTGACAACTGAAATATTTGCAATTTAAGGGTTTAGAATTTAGCCTATTTGGTTCTTCAACTTCTTCAGTATATTTACTGCCATAATTTGTTAAAATGATTTTAAAAAACATCTTGATGTTAAAACTTGAAATACTTTAACGATAAAATTAACAAATGATTATTTCACAAAGAATTTTTACTTGGTTTCAATCATTAAAGGAACAATGAAATAATTTATTTTTGCATAACCTTGACTCTTTAAGTTGAAATTTGGTAGCATGTTTTAAAAAGCTAAAAACACTTAAAAATTTAAGTTTTGAATATTTTAAACCACGATGATCAAGATTTCGAATAATGTCATTTGATTGTGACTGGGTATTTAATTTGATGGTGATATTTAGTAGCTCATAGTAGCTATAGCATTATCTTTCCATGTCATATCAATGAGAATCTAACTCCGAAGAACTATAAATTTTAAAATGTGTTTAATGAAAAAAAATGCGACTGAAGATAAAATAAAGATCATAATCAAATTTATTTAAATCTTGATTTTTCATCAGTATTGATTCAAATTTTAAAGAGTTATAGAAGCTGAAGTATTTACAATAAATTATCTTGTTTTATAAAAAATTTTCATAATTATCTAATATTGAAATAATTATTATGTAAACTCTTAAAATGTATATTTTATTAAATGGTTTGAAACAATACTTGTTATTTAAGTTTTAATTAATATCTGAGGTAAATTGTTATGACCCATTACTGTTGTGAAATATTCTAGCTTCCATAACTCCATAAATACTGGACAGATATTGTTGAAAATTGAGATTTTAATAGGTTAGATTATGATCTGTAATTTTTTTTCAGTAACATTTTTCTGTTAAATGTATATTTTAAAAGTCTTAGAGTTTTGAAGTTAGATTCTCATTCACATAATAGGGAAATTCCATAATATGTTAGGGTAGTGTAATTCAATTCTGTGTAGTGTAAAGATAGTTATCATTTTGAGTTAACAGGAATAACTTTCCCTTGCTTACAATTCCTGTGATTTCAGAATATTGTTTATTCAAAAGTGATCTCTGAAACTTTTCCCAGTTACTCATGTCAATGTTACGTTGTCAACATATTGCTTTCAGCCACTTCAGATCGAGCTTAGAAGGGATTCAATAGAAACTGAGTTTCATAAGTTTCGTTCCTGCAAAATATCACACAGAATTGCACCATCATGCACATTTCTAGTTTAAAATGGCAGCAAATAGACAGAACAGTAAATAAATCACATATGAACAAATCCATATCAGAATCTAATTTTGAAACTAGCAGTAAATAATGTAATAACATATACTGCTACGAAGCAAGTAGCAAGCAAAACAGCAGATGCCAGTGCCACAACGGATGAAAATATGACAATGCTGCTATTGCTGCACAGCTTGAATTTGGCAGGTATTTCCATTATGTAGGCACCTGTAAATACATTCTTTTTGGGATTTCTTTTTTTGCAAACAATAAATTCTTTATATGTTACATATCTTAAAAATAGAGTGGGAAATACACCTTTAACACAAACAATAATACAACATAATTTTTGCACCTATAACACAATTAAAACCTAAAATTATAGCAGCCACCTCATTCCCACTAAGTATTGACTGAACTATGTAGAAAACATCTAAGTCAACATACTCTATGTAATGCCAACTTTTACCCCCCTGCCTCTGGCATGAAACCTGCTATTGCATTTGGAGTGGAATGACTTGTGATGACACTGACAGAGGGCATTATTCTTAAATTATCCAAGTCATACAATCAATCATCTGTCAGAAAAAGCCATTGGGGTAAAAGAAACATGCATTGCAGGGTGTTTTTGAAACTTTCAGATGTAAAAAAAATTTGAATTTTTGTAAATGTTAGTTGTGTTCTCAATATGTGTGTTTTTTAATCATCTGGGTGGATATCATTTTCACCCTTCCAGGGTTCTGCCTAAAAACTGTTTTACATTCAGAGGCCCAGCTATTTTTTCACTATGATCAACCGAAAAAAAAAAAATTGAAACTTTTTTTGCCAAATAACTATAATTATGGCATGTTATATGCCAAATTAATTGGCAGAAAAAAAGACTAGCTTTATTTTAACCCTTTGCACTCAAGAGGCGATCCTCTGCACTCAAGAGGCTATCCTCTGCATCAAACCAAGAGGCGATCCTCAGTCGCACTTGGTTTGATGCAACAACTCGAATGGTGACCGAGAGGCGACAATAAATGTTTTATGAACAGATATCTTTCCTCTTTGCATTTTAGATGTGCATGTGCAACTCCTTCTCTACGGCCAGAAGAAAGAATTGTGATTAAAGCAATGTCATAGAGAATTAAATTCCTTTAATTTTAATTACCGCACTGTGTACCTCTAATCTAATTTTTGAAAGAATTGTGATTAGTCCAAATGAAATAATCCCCGAAATGATAAATGTAACGTAAATAAAGTAAAAGTGAATGGGTGGACCATCACATAATGAAATGGAAGGACATTTTCTTGGCTGAGTTTCTTATTAAACATTATGAATGGATATTGTTGAAGCTTGAGGCTAAATGTAGGTCACACCCAGCAAGAGCAGATGTTGGTAATTACATACAAGTGTTTGTCTGCATTGTGTCACATATGCTCGCTGATTTGATGTAGATTGTTTACAGCATTGGATATCCGTTCATTCAATTGGTATTTTATTTATACTTCTATAATTAAAAAAGCCGTCCCATGGCTGAGTGGTTAGTGCGATTGGCTACTTATCTGAGGGACCTGGGTTCGAGCCCCGGGTAAGGCATGGCTGTTTGTGTCGTTTTTCTGCTGAGGTCTTGCCATCCTCTCATACCTTCTACTATGGCATATAAACTGACAGGCTCCTGTCAGACCTCTGTGGCAAGCAGCTGCTTGAGGGGGTATTTATTTTATTTTTATTTATTTATAATTAAATATTCATTTTCTGTAGGTTTATTTCGATTTTATTTCTGTAGATTTATGGGTAATTACCAATCATTTGGATTTACGCTAGATTTGTGACTATGACAATGACTAACTTACAACTTGTTCCTTGGGTATTTTTTTAACATTGCATTAGGTTATATGTTAATTTTTATTTTATTATTTCATCATTTTCAAATCAAAAAACTTTTATATTTTATCAATTCCTGAAATTGAATGAGGTCTTGGATATGGAATGCCAAAAGGCTTTACTTGGCAAGGAATTCAATCCTTCTGGGGGAGGGCAATTTCAGCAAGTGTTTTTTAACCTCTCTCCCCACTACACTGTGGGTGTTTTACTTCTTCCTGTCCTTGGCAGAATTTTATTTTAAATAAATTTATTTTGAATGGTTTTAGAAGAGTTTATGCTCCTCTCCCCCCAATGTCTTGGCTATCTCTGAGGATGTTGGCATTGTTTTTGCTTTGGTGCATAACTTTTTTGCACTTTGCCAAGATTCACAAAATTCAACACCCAAAGGACCAAATGTATAATGTTTAGTACAAAAAAAAAGAGCCAAGAAATTGTTCTTCCATATACAGGACAGAAACTCATGAATGTGAGCAGTCGAAATCATGTTGCATAACACTGGTCCATGTTTCAAAATATACCGTTTTGAAAAGACTTATAAAAAGAAACGAAAATCATGTTTCAACTAAATATTATTCAGGAAGAAATTTCCCTTTGATTAATATGTAATTTAACTCACTTTATTGATCAAGTTTTCCAAAATTAAGCTTTAATTGCATAGACAGCTATTCACTGTAAAAAAAGTCTTATTGAAATTGATAAGTATAAATTTGTAAATTTTTTATTTTCATAAAATTCAGTGGTAAATTTTGTTTAATTTGGTATGTAGCATGACCTATATCTATTAATTGGTTGTTAAAAAAAATCGAAATTT
Source organism: Ryuthela nishihirai (assembly GCA_038380435.1). NCBI lineage: Eukaryota > Metazoa > Arthropoda > Arachnida > Araneae > Heptathelidae > Ryuthela > Ryuthela nishihirai. The sequence goes on along the minus strand of JAWZYU010000001.1, from coordinate 12,668,690 downwards.
CACTTGTTTATATGACTCAGTGCAATTGGCGAAATGTCTGGACTTTTCTCAAGGTGGTTAGCACGCTTAGCTACTGATCTAAGGGACCTGGGTTCGAGCCCGGGATAAGGCATGGATGTTTGTGTCGTTTTTCTGCTGAGGTCCTGCCATCCTCACAGACCTTACACTATGGCATATAAACTGACAGGCTCCTGTCAGACCTCTGTGGCAAGCAGCTGTTTGAGGGGGTATTTATTTTTATTTTTTATTTTATTTTATCCTCCTCCTCAAGCAGCCATGGACTTCGAGGTCCAACCAGATCGTACAATTTAGTTCTCCAAACACATCTGTTGTGATCTATATCTGCTGCATCTGGCCACTGTACACCAATTCTAACAAGGTCCTGTTAGAATTGGTCAACCTTTTATGCTTCACATACCCCCTGGAAATGTGTATGTAACTGATGTACCCCTTGTATAGATAGATTAAACTATAGTTATAGTATAACAATGGGAATAAAATAAAACATATATATATACATATTAAATTTTGTATTCATAAATTACATATATTGATAAACGCAAAAAGAAAAAAATGACGTAAAGAATTTAACAAATCTTATAAAATTATAAACATTTTACTGGGTAATCAATGAAATGGTTGCTCTTGTTTACGCTTGCATAGTTCATCATTGTATTTATCTGCAATTATCTTGCTAAGGTAGAGTTGCAAGTCATCTTCAACATCCAGCCTGTTCCTATATTTTTTAAAGCAATTAAAGGTGAAAAACCAGTTTCACATAAATAAGTTGTTGTGAAAGGTAACAAATATTTGACTGAAATTCTTAAAGTCTGATATTCCTTCTCCACTCCAATCCAAAAACTAGTCAATGGCTTTTTGGAATGAATTCTTTTTAAACTATTGTCACAAGATATCTCAATCAACTCTTCTTTTTGGACAATGGAAGCTTACATTTTTCCAAATTAAATGTGAAGGGGTCTCGAATCCATTCCTGTGTTTCATCAGGAGGTGAAAAATACTGCCTTATAAGAGTTTTAAGAGCGTTTAAGTGAGTGATTATTTGTTGTCTGATTGATGTCTTCAAAGTTTGCTCATTTTCTTTAAGAAATGAATCTAGTCTCTGGAATTGGTCACAGCTGTTCTTTTAAATTCCGTTTTCCCAGAGAGAATTTTTTTTATCATGGCCTCTGTTTTCTTCTTAACATAGAACACATCAACATTGTCTCCTTGCAATGATAACTTCAAAATATTCATTTTTTCAAAAATATCAGCTAAATATGCTTTTCAAATGATAACTTCAAAATATTCTTTTTTTCAAAAATATCAGCTAAATATGCTAACTATAGAAGCCATTCCAAGTCTTGTAGTTTCAAAGAAAGTCAAAACTCATGGTCTATGAAAAAAAGGCATACTTCATTGTGGAGTTCAAATAAATGGCAAAGAGCATTTCCTTGTGACAACCAACGTACTTCTGTGTGAAGCAGCAATCTCTTATGCAGGCTACCCATTTCTTCACACATAATTGAAAAACATTGAGACTTCGATGGTCGAGTTTTGATGAAATTAACCATTTTTACACTTTCATCCAGAACTCTTTTCAAATCATCAGGGAGAAATTTAGCTATCAGTGCTTCATGGTGAAGACAACAATGAGTGAACTTACATTTCTAGTGCAATTTGTTTTATACGACCTGCTTGTTATGTGATATAACCACTCATTGCTTTTGCTCTGTCAGTACATACAGAAATACAATTTTTCCGTTCAAGGTTGTTTTTGGCAAAAAATGAATCAATCATATTAAAAATATCCTCACCCTAGTAGAAGTTTTTGAGAGACTTACAAAATAAAATATCTTCAAATATTGCATCCCTCCACAATGAAGTACGCACAAAAACAAGTAATTGAGCTAGCCCAGCTATGTCTGTCGACTCATCCACTTGTATGACAAACCATGGGCTACATTGAATAGTTTGAATGAGTTGGTCCTTAATATTACAGGTCATATCTTTAATTCTCCTGGAAACTGGGGTCAGGGGTGGCTCAGTTGGTAGCGCACCAGGCTCGTAATCTGCAGTTCCCAGGTTCGAGTCCCAGCTGGGTCAGCATTGAGACTTATCTCCGCAAAACTCCCCGCCTTGCCCACGGTCAGTAAGGGACACTGATGGGCTTGAAAAGGCTGCCGTCCGTCTGATCGGGCGTTAAGCCGTGGCCCCATGTGCGGGAGAGCCATACCCTGTGCACGTTAAAGAACACGCTGGATGGCCTTGACGGGAGGCTACCATCTGTCTCCCAACAGCTGTTCCAGTGGATCCCCTCCCCCAACCTTCTCTGAGCCTTCGGGGTCCTTGTAACTTGGCCATTTAGCCCATGGTGCGCAAAAAAGGGCCACTCAGAGGTAAAAACCCAACCCTGGAAACTGTCATTTGACAAAGGAATGGTTCTGTCAAGGTTTGCCTCTTTTTGACCAAACATACAAGAAGCTATTTCTTCTGCTGCTGGAAGAATGAGTGATTCGCCTATTGTGTGAGCCTTTCTGGCTTTGGCAATTTGAAGGCTTACTTTGTAAGATGCTTTAAATGCACTTTCATTTTCTTCTACACCAGAAAAATGCTTAATTACAGTTTTTCTACTAATCAAGTCTTTCAAAAGACATTCAAAATAGCTTAAGGTCTTATTTTTTAAATGCTCATTCTTTGTTTCAAAGTGTCATAGTAAAAGAGACAGTTTCTTAGAATTTTGTGGCAGAACTTCAGAGCAAACAACACACTGTGGATTTGGTTCTACTAAATTTCCTGTCCGTGTAAAGCCAAATTGTAAATATGATTCTTGATATTTACGTTTAAAATTTTTTTTTATTACTTGATTGTTTAACATTTAACGCTCTTTTAGTTACTGCTGAATCCACCTCTTTACTCACATGGAATGATGTAGATGTAGAAGCAATTGGCTCTGGCTCCACATTACTTTTCTTCTTAATTATCCATTTATTCATGTTTCAAAGCACTTTAGAAACACGTTCATTTAATTTCACAGTGAGCTGAAGACTGAAAATAACTTTAAGTGCAGCAAGTGAAATAAATCTCAACAATTACATAGAGCAGTAAGAAGGCACTTCACTCACTCAGAATGGATATTTTGACTGGGCTGTTCAGGTAGGTTCAGCTCTCAGATAGGAGGATTGACAAGCGTGTACAGACATGAACTACAGTGTTGCTCTTCGTCATTCAGTTCTCAGAAATTAATCAGTGGCAGTGTTGCAACTTCGTGACTTTGTTATTAGATCTGGTGACTTTTGAGCTCTCACAGTATACCCCAAAAAATTTTACCATGTACTCCACGTTGAGAACCTCTACACTAATCTATAATTATGCATATGGGCAATATGGCCAAATCAACAGTTTCTCTCTGCACAATATGCTGCTCAAAGGAGATTGCCAACTCCTTTGCTTAACCTGATCATTACTTATAAAGTTGACTCACCTAATGGCCAAGATGCTGCATAAGCATCTAGAATCAAAAGCATCAAGTTTCCTGTTATCTTCTTTACAAAGGATCTAAGTTTTACTACCATAACCAATTCTAGAAAGAGCCAAAGAAAGGAGAAAAAAAAATTGCAAAAGGAGATTAATTTTCAAGTAAAAATTTTTATTCAGAAATAACCTTTCTATTCTTTTGCATTATAATCATTTCTGTCTATTAGTTTTTTTAAATAAATTTTTATTTGCATTGCCAGATGCATTTTTTACTACATGATTCTAAAAATGTCCTATTAAAATAAGTCATCTTTTTTGTTAAATACCTTATTTTTGGAAAATCCAGAAGTAAGTACTGATTAATTTGGCATATAACATGCTATAATTCCTTTAATTAGTTATTGGGAAAAAAAGTTATAAAGTTAATCTTTTTGGCTGAGCATAGGGAAAAAATAGTTTGTCATCTGAATATAGACCAGTTTTTAAGGCTGGAGCATGGAAATGTCAATGCTGGTATGTAGGCAGCATATCATTAACAGTGCCTATTCGGCAGGAGGTTTACCCCAATAGACCCACCGTAAAGGAGGATGAAAAAAGAAAACCCCAATAAAATGGTCAAAAGCTGATATATGCACTGCTGGCCATTAAAAGTGCAACACCAGAAAAGACGAGAGATATCACAGCCATATTTAGGGAATACATAGCTTATGTTACAAGAATCAAATGATTACAAATACAACTCTGTTAGACTTATGGAATACAACGAAATCAGTATCTTGTGTAGCCACCATGAGCAGCAATAACTGTTGCTACATGGTCTGGCACTGAGAGGATGAGTCATCAGATGTGTGTTTGGGGGAATGTCAGTCTATGCCATTCTGATACGTAGCCAAAGTTCATCTGTTGTAGCAGCTGCTGGTGTCTAGTGTGCTAGTCCTCATGAGATCATGGATCAGACATGTTCAATTCGGGACATAACCGGTGAACGCAAGGCCAAGGCAGAAGTGTCACATGGTGGCTGTTCAGTAATTGTTGGACGATGCATGCCACATGTGGTCAAGCATTGTCCTGTTGGTAAATGGCACCAGAGAACCCTTGAAGATAAGGTACAACCACAGGCTCCAACACCTCAGTAATGTAATGCTGGCTGTTCAAAGTACCGGTAATGCATATGAGGCACTTTCACGAGTGAGTGGAGTCCAATGGTATCCCATACCATAACACCAGGGGTCGGACCTGTATGGCACTGCATCATGCATGTCTCACTGAGCCTGTTGCCATGATACCGCCAGATATGGATTCGTCCATCATGGTACTGCATACTGAAGTGGGATTTGTCTGAAAAGACGATACTATGCCATTCAAACATCCATGCACGACGTTCTTTTCACCATTGCAGTCACATACTCTTGTGTTGTAGAGTCAATGGTAGCCGAAGCGATGGCTGCCTAGTAAAGATGCCTCAATGCTGCAGACGATGTTGAACCATATGTGCGAACACTGGTTGATGTGCAACACACCCTAACTGTTGAGCTGAGATGTTTGATGTGGCTGTACGATTATTCAAAGCCATGCGCATTAGATGTCTCTCCTCTCGTTCATTTGTGTGACATGCCTGTTGAGATCCGTTCCTCATCTACCCACTGATGACTGGTGAGTTCGTTCCTCATCTACCCACTGACGCCGTATTCTCATCACTGTGGCAGCATTCCATCTTGTGGGAGAGCCAAAATTCGTTAAGCGCTTACGATCTGGTGACTTGCAGGTAGAGAACATTTGTTTCAAACACTCAGAACTGCTCCTGAAAGTCGGAGAGATTGGTGGAGTGACTGTCAAGGCCACTCCCCACAAAACTTTGAATTCCTCTCGGGGTGTGATAACTGAGTGGGGCCTTCTCAAAGTCACTGAGAAGTAAATCCTCTCAGAGCTCATTCCCCAAGGAGTAACAGCGGTCCAATGGGTTTCGATCTGCCTTGATGGTAAATTGGTACCCACCTGGGTACTGATTATAGCCTTCAATATGCCATGCCTGCCTTCTTCCATCAAGGCAGGTTATTTACATTGTGAGGTATGGTCGTATATTCCAAACGCTCTGTGCTGTTTTCAGTGCCATATGTATGGTCATGCCCACACGGCTTGCCAGGACAAACCCACCTGTGCTCGCTCTGGCAGTAAGGATAATCTTGATCCTGCATGCACAGCAGAAAAGGCAAGCTGTGTGAATTGTAGTGGCGGACATCCGGCATATTCCTACAACTGTCCCAAGTGGAAGGAGGAAAAGGAGGTGCAACATCTAAAGATCATGAATAACATCTCATATGCTGAGGCAAGAAAGCTCGCTGCACTGCCCGCCCCACCTGGCAAGGTAACCTATGCCAGTGCAGTCATTGAAAAGCCCATCGTTCCAATGACTTTGATGCTGTTGCAGACTGACATCAGTGTACAACCTACTACCATATATTTCCGCAGATAAGACGATAGTTGAATCATAAAAAAAGCCCCCAAAATCCGGGTCGTCTTATAGGACAGATACAAAAAAAATTAGATTGAAATTTATATAAATTGAAAACATTATTACTACACCTTATCGAAAATTCTATCATATTATTTAAATACACTATATGATAATACATTACATTGTAATAGTAAATAATACATTACATTGTAATAGTAAAACAATACTAAAACAAAATAAATATTAAAAGTTATGTTTATTGAGCTACTGAGGAAAAAATGGACAAACCGTAATTATTTACTAGTACAGAGTAGGGTATGTCCACAAAATAGAATAGCCCATATGACGCTTTTGTGAATAGTCAAGGTCATTACCCGAATGCCCGAATCAGTGCAAATGTTTGCGAATAGGACATAATTCCGTATACGCTATACAGTATTATTATCCAGATGATGATCGCCGATCTAAACTAAATTCATAGGCCGTTGATAGTTTGGGGTTGTCTTATAGGACAGATATATGCTAAAACTTTGACGAAAATTTATACCTCGTCTTATCTGAAGGTCGTCTTATCTGCGGAAATATACGGTAAGTTTTCTCGCCTGTAGCAAGGTACCTCCTGACACAGGCGAAACCAAGGTTGGTGTCGTTTTTGACAGCAACCCCAGTGTCTATTCCTTGAACTCAGCCTTACACCTCCACCAGAAGGCTTCATCCTTCCCCTCCTCAGATAGCTAGACCTTCCAAACCAAAGGGGTCCTCACCAGGGCCAAAAAAGAAAACCATCACTCCGAAAAAAGCGGTCACAGATCCATCCCTCTCAGACAATTCCAACGACGTGGATACTGTCCGCCCCCTATTCACTAAACCATCCTTTGTGGCGGTTAAGCTGAATAGGAATTCATCATCCGCTCACTCTTCTAAGTCCTGAGATGGCCACACTCCTACAATAGAATTGTGGATTCCAGAGGAATATTGTCATCAAGACCCTCCTTCAGGAACACCAGCCCATCTGTGTGTGCCTGCAGGAGACATACTTGCAGCCAGTCACAGATCCCATGATCTGGCACTTTTCACTAGTTCGCTGTGACTGGGATGGAGATGGTCCAGCTCGCTGTGGGTTTCGCCATGCTCATGAGCAACCATTCTCCATTCCAGCTTGTAACCCTTGCCACCAACTTAGAGGCAGTAGCCATCTGCCTCTTCGTGAGGCAGATGAGGTTCTCCCTGACTGTCTGCTCAGTATGTCTTCCACCTGGAAGACAATGCTTCCAGGAAGACCTTGATGATCTCGTCTTGCAGCTGCCATCGCCCTTCCTCGTCATGGGGGACCTTAATGGAAAATAGTCCACTTTGGGGCAGTGCTGACACCAATGGGAGGGGGGGGGGGGGGGAATCCTGGAGCAGAGGCTCCTGGATCCTTCTCTCTCCTTGTTGAACACTGGTGTCAGTCCTATAAAAAAAATAGAAATATGCTACTGCCTCTACAAGTAAATCCTTAAAATTTTTTTTTATAGTACCTAATTTCTGTTTTGCATTCTATTCTCAATATAATATTTCACTTAACATTCAATCTTCAATGACTGTGACTAGATTGAAGAAATTTTGTCATGTAATAAATACATGCCTGTAGTTAAGCCAAAATTGGTTTTATATCAGTGAAATAAAAAAAAAAAACGTTGAAATAAGTAGTATAAGGTAAACATAAATGACAATAACAGTGTTACCTGTTCGCTTTTTAATGTCTATAAATTTAAATATTTAGTGGAAAAATTTTTGTCAACATACGGGAATTGAATCCACATCTCTCCAGAAACATGCCATTGAACTAATGATTGACTATGATCTCGGGTGACAACTATTTCTATTTATATTGCACTGAGTAAGATGGAAAATAAATGTCTCTTCATGCTATTTAATGTTATTAATGATTTAAACATAAATGATGATAAATTTAATCATTAATAACTCTAAACAGCGTGAAGACTTTATTATTTATTTTCCATCTTATTCATCACAATATAAAAAGAAATAGTTGTCATCCGAGATCATAAATGGTGCCAATGGTAGGCACTGAAATCTTGGTGGAGTTTAAAGTCTTAAATTCGTGGAAAAAAGACAGAGCTTTAGTCAGCCATTAGTTCAATGATAGAATACTCTGGTATGTTTCTGGAGAGATGTGGGTTCAATTCCCATATGTTAAAGAGATTTTTTCCACAAAATATTAATTTACAGACGTTAAAAAGGCAACAGATAATGCTGTGATTATAATTTTCCACTTTATTTCACCCTTGGTGTGAGCTCTTGTATGCAGTGAGGGGACCACCCTGTGAAGATTCCACTAGCTTGGGTACCTTCACAGGGTCCTGAATGCTTGCCCGCATGTTTGCTGTGCATAGAGACCTGTGTCCCAGTAAAGAAGGATCCCGGTAGTTGCTCGAGGGTCCCCATCTTCTCCCCTCAGCTCATGACTGGCAGGGTCCCCTTTGGCCACCTTGCCATTGGGGAGCCTGTCATTTCGGGGCTGGGCAGCAGATTCCGAGACCTCTTTATACACTGCTTTGGCCTCTGCTTTTGGTAAATGGGAGCTCCTGGGGTGGTCTCCCCAGGAGCATATGGCTTGTGGGCTGGTCCTGCTAGTGTCAGCCATTTCAGAGAGGTGAGTAACCTTGCTCACGTCCGGGTACAGGTTTGAGAGCCTCACAAATTATTTTCCATTCATAGTTATAATTTTTTTATGAGGCCAGTTTAGTCGTTCACAATTTTGTTATTTTCCGTTTAGTTCCTTTGTGTAGAAAGTTTATTTCTGCACATTTCTCTTTTCATTTTCTTTTATTTATTTGTGAGGGCTTGGCTCACTTGTCTGTGTGGGTATAGTGCCCGCATATCCCTGTCACCTGACTAGGCGTCCCCTTGTTGGACTCTGTGGAAGGTGGGGACAGCGGGCACTGAACCACACAAAAATAAAAATGAGAGTTAATGAAGAAATTGATACGATCAATGCCAACAAGAGGGCTCGACATGAGCCCACACCTTCCTCATCTCTGTTATCTCTGCCATCATCTTCTTTGTCTGTGTCTTCATTCCCAAAATTCCTGATCGTCCACTCCACAGGTGATCAGGTACTTGGGGACATGTCCCCATTTTATGTCAACAAAGATTTGAAAGGTCTTGTGGGAGAGCCGAAATTCATCAAGTGCTTACGATCTGGTGACTTGCAGGTTGAGACCATTTGTTTCAAACACTAATAACTGCTCCTGAAAGTCAGAGAGATTGGTGGAGTGGCTGTCGAGGCCACTCCCCACAAAACTTTGAATTCCTCTCGGGGTGTGATAACTGAGTGGGGCCTTCTCAAAGTCACTGAGAAGTAAATCCTCTCAGAGCTCACTCCCCAAGGAGTAACAGCGGTCCAACGGGTTTTGATGTGCCTTGATGGTAAATTGGTACCCACTGGGTACTGATTATAACCTTCAATATGCCATGCCTGCCTTCTTCCATCAAGGCAGGTTATTTACATTGTGAGGTATGGTCGTATATTCCAAACGCTCTGCACTGTTTTCAGTGCCATATGTATGGTCATGCCCACACGGCTTGCCAGGACAAACCCACCTGTGCTCGCTCTGGCAGTAAGGATAATCTTGATCCTGCCTGCACAGCAGAAAAGGCAAGCTGTGTGAATTGTAGTGGCGGACATCCGGCATATTCCCACAACTGTCGCAAGTGGAAGGAGGAAAAGGAGGTGCAACATCTAAAGATCATGAATAACATCTCATATGCTGAGGCAAGAAAGCTTGCTGCACTGCCCGCCCCACCTGGCAAGGTAACCTATACCAGTGCAGTCATTGAAAAGCCCATCATTCCAATGACTTTGATGCTGTTGCAGACTGACATCAGTGTACAACCTACTGTCTTTCTCGCCTGCAGCAAGGTACCTCCTGACACAGGCGAAACCAAGGTTGGTGTCAACTTCGACAGCAACCCGTTTCCATTCCTTGAACTCAGCCTTCCACCTCCACCAGAAGGCTTCATCCTTCCCCTCCTCAGACAGCTAGACCTTCCAAACCAAAGGGACCCTCACCAGGGCCAAAAAAGAAAACCATCACTCCTCCGAAAAAAGCGGTCACCGATCCATCCCCCTCGGACAATTCCGAGGACGTGGATACTGTCCGCCCCCCTATTCACTAAACCATCCTTTGTGGAAGTTCAGCTGAATAGGAATTCATCATCCGCTCACTCTTCTAAGTCCTGAGATGGCCACACTCCTACAATAGAATTGTGGATTCCAGAGGAATATTGTCATCAAGACCCTCCTTCAGGAACACCAGCCCATCTGTGTGTGCCTGCAGGAGACATACTTGCAGCCAGTCACAGATCCCATGATCTGGCACTTTTCACTAGTTCGCTGTGACTGGGATGGAGATGGTCCAGCTTGCTGTGGGTTTCGCCATCCTCATGAGCAACCATTCTCCATTCCAGCTTGTACCCCTTGCCACCAACTTAGAGGCAGTAGCCATCCTCCTCTTCGTGAGGTTCTCCCTGACTGTCTGCTCAGTATGTCTTCTACCTGGAAGACAATGCTTCCAGGAAGACCTTGATGATCTTGTCTTGCAGCTGCCATCACCCTTCCTCTTCATGGGGGCCTCAATGGAAAATAGTCCACTTTGGGGCAGTGCTGACATCAACGGGAGGGGGGGGGGATCCTGGAGCAGAGGCTCCTGGATCCTTCTCTCTCCCTGTTGAACACTGGTGTCAGTACTTACTTTCACTCCCCAACCCTCACATTCACTGCCATTGACCTCACCATCTGCTCCTACCTTGATCCTTCCACTCTTCACATGGGAGGTCAAGGACAACTCTTATGGAAGCAATCGCCTCCTTGTGGTTTGGGGCAATCATCTCCCATGGGAGGCCTTGCAGTCGTTCACGCATCTCATGGTGGAGGCTTGATCGGGCTGACTGGAGAGGTTTTGAGCTGCTATCTGAGCTCTATGACCACTCTATCAGCTAGGAGCCCATTATTGTGGCAGTAGCAGAGATAACTGACTATCATAGATTTAGCTGCATCAATAATTCCTGAAACTTCGACACGGTTTTCTTGTTTTTTGAAACTGTGGTGGAATCCAGATTACACTGCAGCTCTTAAGGCTCAGAACAATTCTTGGGGAGTGTTTCGGAGATATCTGATGTCCCCCAACCTCGAAACGTTCAAACGCGCCAGGGCAAAAGCTCGCTTCATCTGGCTCCAGAGCCAGAAGGAATCTTGGATCAAATATATGTCTATCACCTGCACGAACAGTTCAAAGGTCATGTGGGATAAAGTTCAGAAGAACTACACATCCCACTTATTATCGATCCTGGAGCACAATGGATAGGCAATTGCTGATCCCAAAGCAATTGCTGACCCTCTGGGGGAGTCGTTCTCCTCCATCTCTTCTTACTCCCCTGAGTTTCTGGCTCAGAAGAGCAGGGCGGAATGCTCTCTGCTGTCCTTCCACTCGAATGGCCTGGAGCCTTACAACAAGCCATTCACAGCGGAGGAGCTTCGCCTTGCTCTGCACACCTCTCGTGCATCTGCTGTCAGGCTGGACAATATCCATTATGCCATGCTACAACATCTCTCATCATCGAGTAAGGATTGGTTGCTCCATCTTTTCAATCGGATTTTTCTCGAGTAGCAGTTTCCAGACTCCTGGCAGGAGGCCATCATCTTGGCCTTCCCGAAGCCAGGAAAGGATTCCAAGATTCTTTCCAATTTTCATCCCATTGCGTTGATGAGCTGAGTGTGTAAGGTGTTGGAAAGAATGGTTAATGCCAGACTCATCTGGTATTTAGAACATAAACCTTGTTTCCAACACATAGTGTGGCTTTCACAGGCAACGGTCAACTATTGACTGTCTGATAGTCCTTGAATCGGATATCAGAAATTCATTTTTACATAGTGTGTCAACACCTGGTGTCAATTTTCTTCGACATCGAAAAAGCATACGACATGTCTTGGAGATTCAGCATTCTTCGTAACCTCCATAGCTTCGGCTTGAGAGGTCAAATGCCGATCTTCATCTCCAACTTCTTATCGTCCTGTTCTTTTTGTGTCCATGTTGACAACTCGCTGTCCGTATCCCTAAGAACAAGGCTGCATTCTGAGTGTTACGCTTTTCGCTGTCAGATAATTCTGTTACTAGACAACTACCTCCATCTGTAGGCAATGCCCTCTATGTTGACGATTTTAGCATCTTTTGCTATTTTCTAACATGAGCTTAATGAAAGACAACTGCAAATTGCCCTGAACAATCTTTCAGTTTGGGTGATGGCAAACGGGTTTCGGTTCTCCCACAGAAGACCGCTTGTGTGCACTTTTGTCAAAGTGTAATCTTTACCTGGATCCCGAGCTATGGCTCAGAGGTAATATCATTCCAGTTGGCGGAGACTAAGTTTCTCAGTCTCATTTCAATTGGAAATTGACCTTTTTGCCACACATGTCATCTTGGTCCAAGTGCATGCAGGCATTGAACATCATCAAGATCTTCTCTCTCTCCTGGGGAGCTGACCAATGTTCTCTACTCTGCCTGTACTGTGCACTTGTCTGGTGAAAATTGTACTACAGATCCCAGGTGTACAACTCCACACAGGATCGGTAGTGTATGTGCTGGACCCCCTCCATCATCAGGCCCTCCGTGTTTGCATGGGATCCTTCTGCTCCTCACCGGTCCAGAGTTTTTATGTTAAAACCAATAAACCATCTTTATCTCTTTGCCGTCAGCAGTTGTTCCTATAGTATGCATCTAAATTATGATCCCTGCCTTGCCATCCCACTTGGGACTGTGTTTTCAGTCCAAAGTGTGAAATACTTTACATTAATCAGCTGACTGCCATTCGTCCTTTTGGTTTGCATGTCTGAGGCTACTTCAGAGACATCAACACCAGTCTTGATAGCATTGCACAATCGACAGCCGAGTCACTCCCACTGTGGCTTGCTGTTTCCCTTCCTGTGATTTTTTCCCGTGTAGAACAGGGAAGGCCTTTACACCCAACCGTGTGTACTGGCAACTCTTTGCCAGCCATTGTGCTTCATATCCGGACTTATTGCCTGTCTAAACAGATGACTCAAAGTGTGGCACATCAGTGGGATCGCCCATGGTCTGTTGTGATGTAATCATTGAAGACTAGATCCCACTGCAGTGTTCCATGTTCACTGCAGAGTTGCACACTATCAGCTCGTCTTGGACCATGTGGTGGCTAAGCATCATCATCAGTGTGTGCTTTACACTGACTCGCTTAGCTTGCTAGAGGCTTTGATTTCGGTGAGGCATCGGCCTCACCGAAATCAACCAGTTCTTTCTAACCCAGTTCTTTCTAAGATCCTCCAGCAGCTACATTGTCTGGCAGCCACCACCACCATTTTCTTCTGTTGGGTGCCCAGTCATGTTGGTATCAGGGGCACTGACTTGGCATATGCTGCTGCCAAGTAAGCCATGACCCTGTCTGTCTCTCCATTGACAGTTCCATATCTGGATTTCCTGCAGTGTTTTACCATCGATCTCTGGGCACAGTGGCAGAGATCTTGTTCAGGACAGCTTACCAACAAGCTCTTTGAGATCAAACCTATCACCAAACCATGGCAGTCATGTTACCACAGGAACTGCAAGGAGGAATTTGTACTTGCTCTGCTCCTCTTAGGTCATTTGTTTATTGCTCATTCATTTCTTTTTTGGGCAGATGAAGAACCTAAGTGTGAGTTTTGTGACACCATTTTAACTATTAAGTATATTTTAATTTCTTGTCAGTGTTTTAACTTTGAACGGCACACTTGGACATCTCTTATCTGATCATTGCTGTTTTACCTATGTATTTAACTTTTTACAATATACTGGATATTTTACTCGCCTTTAATTTTACTCTCCTTTTATTACTCTATTTGCTTAACCCAGGTCACGTACACCTGGGGGGCTCAAAAGAATTTTCCAAGTTTAACATTTAAATGCTACAACAGAATAATAATAAACTTCTCTCAACTTAGCAAAACATTTTAAAAACACCTTTTAAAATTAACCTATTAATCTAAAATGTCAAGTTTTAGAAACATTAAAATCGTTAACACATAACGCTAAAATTGGGAGAACAACCCTCCATTTCACAAGGACAGGGCTACATGTTTTGCCCTAATGCAAGTCGGGCTTCATTTGGCAGCCAGATGAAACCCTGCTTGCTTGAGCATATGGTATATCACAAAATGAGTTTCAGAAAATGTCAGCCTAACTCCTAGTTCTGAAACATCTACAAATAGTGTCATCGATGATAAAACCTGGACTGGTATCCAGATTACAAACAGAGAACATCAGTACTATACGTTAAAGATGAACAGTGTGAAAACCAACAGTTCTTCAGAAGAAATCCTGAAATATGAACTGTGGAAAAATGTTACAAGAAAGATAGCACAACTGACTGCAGCCAGCAGGACTCATCAAAGACATCTAAGAATGGTAATAACTTTAATCCTTACTTGGGAACGTTTTACTGATAGAAAAGTCCCTTAAGTATAATTTACCATATATGAAACTAATCATACCTTGACTATGTAAGAATTAGTCTTAAGTGTTATGTGAACTGGTTGCTCAAAAATTCCCTAGGTTATACAGCATAATTGTGGATTAAATGTTCTTTATTTTCAAAAATTGTTTGAGGGTATCATGACTTTTATCTTTTATTTGGACATTTGTTTGGCGCATTGTAGCCGTAGATACTAATGCACCATAAAACTCTAAACAACCAACCACTTTATTTAATTCAGATTTCATCTCTTACATCTTTTTTACCACAAACCCTTTGTTTTAAATGCCCAAAAATTTTAGAATTTACCACTGAGTTTTTAACTGCTGCATTTGAAAATATTTTAAACAATTTTCAAATTGACTTTTATGTAGTTTGAACTTACAGGTAACTTAAATTATGTAATATTTCTAGGAAAATGCAGATTTGAAACGTCAGCTTGTACTTCTGCAGCAGCAGCTTGATGAGAAGGATCATACTATACATCTTTTGCAACAACAAATGGTAAGAAATTTATATTGATGTTTTGTACTAGCACATTGCCAAACATTTGGTGGGATGGAAATAAATTTCTCCTCTGGTCGCCTTAAATTCAAAATCTATTTTTATTACAGCTAGAGACTCGAATTTTTAAAACAATATGTGTGTGTTTTGGGGGGGGGGGGGTAGCATGGAGAAAACTCAAGGAAAATTTGAGACTGATTCAAAGTATTTGAGTATTTCAGGCAGTAGCATACTATGGGGATTTGGTTTAACCAATCTGCATCAAACCAAGTGGTGACTGAGAGGGGACAATAACTATTTCATAAACAGATAACTTTTCTCTTTACATTTAGGATTGGATTGGATTGTTTTACCTCTGAGCGGCACTTTTTTGCACACCATGGGCTAAATGGCCAGGTCACAAGGACCCCGAAGGCTCAGAGAAGGTTGGGAGAGGGGACCCACTGGAACAGCTGTTGGGAGACAGATGGTAGCCTCCCGTCAAGGCCATCCAGTGTGTTCTTTAACGTGCACAGGGTATGGCTCTCCCACACACGGGGCCACGGCTTAACGTCCCATCCGACGGACGGCGGCCTTTTCAAGCCCATCGGTGTCCCCTACTGACCGCGGGCAGGGCGGGGAATTTTGCGGAGATAAATCTCAACGCTGACCCAGCTGGGACTCGAACCTGGGAACTACAGATTACGAGCCTGGCGCGCTACCGACTGAGCCACCCCCGCCCCTAATTACATTTAGGTGTTTAATTCCTACATCTTATATAAACTTGTAAAAAAGCAAAGAAATGAATGTCTGTTTAGTCATTTGAAATATGTTAAACTCTTAAAACTAAGGGGTGATTTTCAATACATTTGTAACACTTGTCCTGACAAACTGAGACTGCATCTTGATGGGTGCTTCCTAAAATATCACATGAGGCAAAATTGCAAAGCTTGATATTCAATATTAGGTCTTTGTATAATGTAAAAATACATGAAATACTGAAATAAAATAGTTCTATTCATTGATTTATGTACGATTTATTTTTATGTTGTAAAAAATTTCTTCAACTTTTTAGCAAAAAAACTTCAAGTTGCTACTTCCCTATAGCAAAAAAACCTTTGAATGCAAAGGGTTAAGTTTATAACCACCTATCTCCTCATTTGAGAGCTTGAATCTAATACATAAAGAAGAAAGTTTGTTTTTATGTGTCTGTCTGCTTATGCACCTGGTCTCCAGAAGAGCCAGAGGCTTCAAACTTTGCATAAATATTCCCTTCACCCAGGTGAAGAATATAGGCTATTTTTGAGCTGCAACCAAAATTGGAGTGGGTGGGTTTGAATTTCCAAAATTCCCATAGACTTAACATTAATGGTTGAAAGTTATTCAGAATAACTGTTGCCACCAATAGAGTGGAAATAGTGAATGCATCAAACTAATTTCTTTCTGATTTTGCATGATAAACTCGTTCAGTTTGTTGGGTCATGAGCACGAGCACCTGTGAATATTACAGTCGTTCTAATTAAGCACGAATGGAACACGAGAATTTTTTGTAGAAATGGAAGTTTCAAAATCTAAATTATTATCAGAAGTTAGAATTATTAACTTAATTTGAAAAAGATGCAAAAGCTAATAAAAGTATATACAAATAATTAATAAGTAATAATTTTGTTTAATAATAATAATTCTTTAGTATCTTTACATTTTTTTTTGCACCTCAGACTATAGTTAATTTACTTTTGCTGTAAAGTTATATATGCCAGGCAAATTGTATCCGTGGAACTCTGGTGAGACGGAGTGATTTGAAAAGTTTGATTATCTAAGTGAGGAAATTCCGGTTTTTGGTTTAGAAATTTCTGATGTGTGGAGGAGTATGGGTACCTTGAAATATGTCCATTTCTTTTCCCCCCCTAAAAGAGGGAGAAAATTTTAACTGGAAGGGGAGGTTGGGTTGTTCTGTTTTACCTCTGAGTTACACTTTTTTGCAGGTTACAAGGACCCCGAAGGTTGGAGGAGGGGACCCACTGGAACAGCTGTTGGGAGACAGATGATAGCCTCCTATCAAGGCCATCCAGTGTGTTCTTTAATGTGCACAGGGTATGGCTCTCCCATACATGGGGCCACAGCTTAGCATCCCATCTGACAGAATGCAGCCAATCCAAGCCCATTGGTGTTCCCTGACTGTTTGCAGGGCAGGGAGTTTTGTGTAAATAAATCTCAAGGACACAAAAAGACCTTCTTGCTCAGAAATTAAAAATAAAATTCTCTGTCATTGAGCAATAAAATTTTAAAGTTTATCCCTCAGACTATTTGCATGTTAAAAGTTTTTAGGAGAAAACTTGAAAGCTTTTTGGAGGAAGGACAGTGTGCTGTCTTCAGTGAAGTGACAGTATGTGGTGACATTAGGGCTGTTTAGACAAAGAGCTTCTTTCCACATGCGGTGTAGGGAGATTCCAGTGTCTTGGTTGCAGGTGAGGATGGGCGAGTCATTATTTCAATAGCATCGTGGACTATGGTTCCATAGAAAATGGATGCACGTGCAAGCAGTGTGGCATGCTCCCAGTCTATTGTTGCTGTGTGTGTTTTATTGCTAGCTTGGCAGTGGCTATTGTTAGCTTGTTTTGGCTGACATCCATATGATGATCTGCGAACATCTCTTGTAAAGCAAAATTTATAGTAGAGGTACACAGTGCGGTGATTAAAATAAAGTAATTTAATTCTCTATGACACTGTTAAATGTTTTAAGCAGTTCAACACATGGACTATGCTATCAAGTATCAATAATTATTGTAGAGAGATTTACGTACCATGCCGTAGAGGATGGGAAGTAACAGGAGCTTCTTGGGATGCTTTTGGTGAGAAATTTAAAATTCAACATTCTTGCCGGCAAGTGACATCTCAGTGGAGTTTAAGATAATGATGACTGCTGCCAATGGTCTACTTGCATTGGCAAATGACATAATTATTTATACTTTTTGATAGCATAGGGTGCTTAAAAAGTTTTAGATCCCTGACCCGCGTTTCGTGCCGTTCCTATCAGCGCTTCATCAGGTGGGAAGTTAGGGACTTAATGTAGTAGAGGCAGTTGGTTGGTGAGTGCAGGGGAGGGGTGGGGTGCCACAAATTGACATGTCAGTGGTTAAGCTCTGAGGATTGGAGTAGTCGGCAGAAGTGTGGGTGGCAGTAATGCGATCTGCATGTAACGGAGATTGGGAGAGTGTGGGATTATGGGAAATCGCCAAGATATGCATATGTTGAGGGAAGCATTACTGTTTCTGGATAGTAATTCATCTTTATAATGAGTGAGGTACTTTTAGTGAATTAATAAATTTGGTAAACTGAAAATTGGGGTTAAGATAATTATGTTATTGAGGTTCTGAATAATGGTTTTTGTATTGGTATTATTATAGGGAGTTTTTTTTTTTGTGTTTGTGTGTGGGGGGGGGGATTGATTACCGATTTCAGGAGGTATTATGGAGGTGTTCTAAAGGGTTAGGTACGTGTGTATTATTGCCGGTGGAAAATGGGGATCAACGATGAGAGAGGAGAGTGTTTAGGGAGGGTGGAATATCCGAGGTGTATGTTATATCCCCTAAGTATCAGACGCCACGCTGGGGGGAGGGGGACAATATCTGTGTTGCAGAGTTTGGCCAGTTTTACATTGATGAGGATATTTTCTGTGACGGCTAGTTGGAATTTGGTAGGTGGGGATATAATTTTAGCGGAGTGAAAATCAGTGGGCAGATTGTTTTCGGTGATTGCTTGAGATAGTGCGGTTTTTTTGTAGTTTATTTAAGATGTTGTATTTGTGCTCTTTAAGTTGGGCATTAAATGGCATGAGGTTTTACCTATGTATTTGTCTTTGGGGAAGATTTTATCTGTGGGGTCATTGAGTTGAATGTAGTAAACTCCTCCAGAGCTCGATATATGGTCATGATCGTTTCGAATGAATTTGGATATAGTGTGAGACATTTTAATTGGGACTTTATAATGGTAAGATTTTAGGTTATTTTTAACAGAGTATGTGAAATTATTATTTATGTATGGTAGGACTATTGTGTATTTTTGTGTTTTTTTTATTTACAGGTGTTGGAGGATTTTGGGATTGTTTGCATTTGATTTGTTTGTGAATTTTGTTGATGGTGTGTGAGGTATATCTACCCTGTTCAGCGAGTTTAAAAATGTATTTTATTTTGTTGTTGAGTGCTTTTTGTGTATTGCAGTATTTATAGGCTCTGGTGAAGTGTGAATGGAAGGTTGATAATTTGTAGTTTGTGTGGGCGGAGGTGCTAGTTATCATGTTAGGTATGAATGTATGTTTTCTGTATATGGGTGTGTCTAGTTTAGTGGGGATACTGTGTAAGTTGATGTCTAAGAACAGTAGGTGTCTGTTTCGTTCCTCCTTAAGTGTAAAATCTTCAGGTAAATACCCACAGGTAAAATCTTCCCCAAAGACAAATACATAGGTAAAACTTCATGCCATTTAATGCCCGACTTAAAGAGCACAAATACGACATCTTAAATAAACTACAAAAAACCACACTATCTCAAGCAATCACCGAAAACAATCTGCCCACTGATTATCACTCCGCTAAAATTATAGTATCCCCACCTACCAAATTCCAACTAGCCATCACAGAAAATATCCTCATCAACATAAAACTGACAGAACTCTGCAACACAGATATTGTCCCCCTCCCCGCAGCATGGTGTCTGGTACTTAGGGGATATAACATACACCTCAGAAATTCCATGCCCCCCTAAACACTCTCCTCTCTGATCGTCGATCCCCATTTTCCACCGGCAATAATACACATGTACGTAACCCTTTAGAACACCTCCATAATACCTCCTAAAAGGGGCGGGGGTGGCTCAGTCGGTGGCACGTCAGGCTCGTAATCTGTAGTTCCCAGGTTCAAGTCCCAGCCTGGTCAGCGTTGAGATTTATCTCCGCAAAAATTCCCTGCCCTGCCCACGGTCAGCAGGGGACACTGATGGGCTTGGAAAGGCCGCTGTCCATCGGATGGGATGTTAAGCCGTTGCCCCGTGTGCGGGAGAGCCATACCCTGTGCACGTTAAAGAACATGCTGGATGGCCTTGACGGGAGGCTACCATCTGTCTCCCAACAGCTGTTCCAGTGGGTCCCCTCCTCCAACCTTCTCTGAGCCTTCGGGGTCCTTGTGACCTGGCCATTTAGCCCATGGTGTGCAAAAAAGTGCCGCTCAGAGGTAAAACAACCCAACGGTGATTAATGTACCCCCCCCCCCACACACAAAAAAAAACTCCCTATAGTAATACCAATACAAAAACCATTATTCAGACCCTCAATAACATAATTATCTTAACCCCAATTTTCAGTTTACCAAATTTATTAATTCACTAAAAGTACCCCACTCATTATAAAGATGAATTACTATCCGGAAACAGTGATGCTTCCCTCGACATACGCATATCTTGGCGATTTCCCATAATCCCACACTCTCCCAACCTCTGTTACATGCAGATCGCATTACTTCCACCCACACTTCTGCCGACCACTCTGATCCTCAAAGCTTAACCACTGACATGTCAATTTATGGCACCCCACCCCTCCCCCGTGCTCACCAACCAACTTAACCAACATAGGATTAAAATGTCATTTACACTAAGGTTACATATCCATTTATCATACAATACAAATTAAATGATACAAAATACTAAGGATTTAAATATAAGGATACAAAATACTAAGTTTTAAATTACAAAGGAAAACTAAAAAAAAGCAATTCTTCACCATAAAAAAATTCATTCAAACACAAAAACTCACACAACCTTCCCCTTATTATGCTCAGTGTGTCATTAGGTATGTCAACCCAAGGAATGACCTTCATTGTCCTCATTGTTTACTTCTTTTGTTCCTCAGTTCCTGACCATCCATTCCATGGGTGAGCAGGTTTTTGGGGACATCTCTCTCTTTTTTTTATCAGTAGTAGTTTATGAAGGGTCTTGCACAAACTCTAAAATCAATCAAGTGCCTCAGATCTGGTGTTTTGTTGGTAGAAACTGTATGCTCTAAACACTCAGAGTTCCTCTTTCAGGTAGCAGTGATTGGTAGGGTGGCCATCACTATGTCTCTTCACAGATCGCTGAATTCCTCGTGTGGAGTGATCCTTGGGTGAGGCCTCCTCAAAGTATCTGAGGAAGAGATCCTCTCAGAGAGCTCTGCCCAGGGAGTGTCTGCAGTTCACCAGGTTTTGGTTCATTGAGATGGTAAATTGGTACCCATCAGGATACTAATTTTGACCTTTAACACTCCACACATGCTACCACCATCAAGGCAGGGTTCTTACAATTGCAAGGTGCAACCATACATTCTATACAGTTTCCAATATCAACCATACATTCTATACAGTTTTCAATATCAATCAACCCTCTATACAGTTTCCAGTGCTAGAGATACTTACTTGTGGCCTTATCTGTGCCATAGGGGTAGGGATGGCTCAGTTGGTAAGGTGCCAGTCTCATAATCTGCAGTTACCAGGTTCGACTTTCACCACTGGAAGGCACCCTCCTTCTTGACCTTAGTCAGCTAAACTTTTCAAATTGAAGGGAGTCTGCACCAGGCCCAAGAAATATCATTACCCTCATCTCATGCAGCAGCCTCAGATCCAATTCCATTGAATAATCTGCAGATATGGATACCAACCACCCTAATTTTCAGAAACCGTCCTCTGTGACAGTTATTTTAAATTCATAATCTTGTCCACCTATTCTTCTTAGACCTGAGATGCCCATACTTTTGGAACGGAATTGTTGTGGATTCCAGAGGAATCTTGATATCAAGGTCCTCCTTCAGGCACTTGAGCCCATCTACATGTGCCTGCAGGAGGCATACTTGCACACAGCACCTGATCCCATGATCCAGAACTTTTCACTCATTTGCCGGGACTAGGATGCAGATGATCTAGCTCACAGGGGTATGACCATCCTTGTGAGCCATTTCTCCATTGTTGTACCCCTCACCACCAACTTAGAGTAGTTGCCACTGCCTCTTTGTGGGCTTCAATGATGGTGGCAATGATGGATTCAACATGTCTAAAGTGCAGTAAACTCTGTGATTTAAAAGATGGGATTTTACAATGTTATGGACAATGCAGAGGATATTTTCACATCACCTGTACAAGTATGAGACAAGAGACTTCCAAGAATATGATAGTTGATCAAAGAAGTAGATGGATATGTCTAAATTGCAAGAATAAGCAAAGTTGCCTTTGATGGGCATATCTCACGAAAGGGAGTATAGGTATCAGGTACAGGTGTAGCCATCTAGTGATCCTGGATGAGCTACTGTGCAAGCTTCCAATTAACAGGTAAGTCTGAATCAGGAAAAATTAATTTGGATTTTCATAAGGAAATATTGGAAATGATTAAAATTAGATTACAATAGAATTCACTCTATTTGAAAGTAACAAAAAAAATGCTGAAATTTATTGAGTTTAAAAGTAAAAAAATTGTTATTGAACATGAGAAACTATGATCTGAGTTATGTGACTACAAACAAGAGCAAAAAAGAACCAATAATACTATTTTGGTTTTGATGAAAAAAGTTAGGGATCTTGAAGATAAATTGATTTAAAGCAATAAAATTTAGGCAATAACATAGAAATTATAGGTATACCCAGGGATGGATTAAGCCAGCTGAGGGCCCCTGGCAGTAAAATTTATGGGGCCCCTAAAAAAAAGTGTTTATATATATATGCTACAAAGAGAACTAGGGCTTCACTGTAACGTAAAATTAAACACATAATATGTGATTTAGTATTTTTATTTCGAAACATTGCAATAATTTTTTTCTTTATAATAGCATTAAGCATAAAATATATAAAAAATATAAAAATTAAAATTGCAACAAAATAAAATATTTTAAGAAAAAAAAAAAGAAATAAATATATTTAAGTTGGAGTAAAAAGTTCGAGCCCCGGGTAAGGCATGGATGTATGTGTTGTTTTTCTGCTGAGGACCTGCCTTCCTCACAGACCTTCTACTATGGCATATAAACTGACAGGCTCCTGTCAGACCTCTGTGGCAAGCAGCTGCTTGAGGGGGTATTTATTTTTTTTAAAAGTTAAATAAATTTTTTCCTCGATTTTTCTCTAGCAAATTCATCAATTATTTTCGATGTATTGATGTTATTTAATAATTCTTGTTCCATATACAATAACATCATACTGTTTAACCTTTCTTCTGACATCATACTTTTTATAGATAAGATAGATCTTTCTCTGTCTTAAAAAGGATTAAAAAATTATCTTTCTCCTGATGAATTCGAAATAGGAATAGTAAAAAAAAATTATTTAGCGATTTTAATAAACCAGGTACTTTAAATAGTGTACACCCAATTGATTGCAGTGATTTGCTGGGTAGCATTTACTCTCTGTAAAATAGTGTTCCAAATTACTGTCATCAGTGATCAGTGCCATTTCATATTTGTTCATTTTCTTTAACAAAGATGTAACTTCCACTACAGTTATTTTTTTTTTCCGAATTTTAAGCACAGATGTCAGATAAGGCCTCATTTATATGGTTATAATCAATTTTTAATGTCATTACAGCATCTGCTCTCACTGATTATCTAGTGTCATAATTTTTTTAATGTTGAAGCATTTTCATATTTCTCCAGCTTTTTACACAAAATTTGCCAGCGATGAATGGATGCAGAAAAAAAAGCAAATAATTTTTGCACAAACATAAAATATTGAAGTGCAGCAAAATTGCCGACTAAATTTAAAGAGTGACTAGCGCAAGAGATGTAGACCGCACTCAGACTGTAGTCTTTAATGCAAGCTTCTAATCCTTAGTACTTTCCCCGATATGTTCACAGTGTTGTCATATATTTGTCCTCGATAAAATTTAATATCTAAACCTAATTTTGTTAAAATGAGGAATACTTATTCTTCCAAATGTGATGATGTATGTTCTTCAATCAGTATGAATCCCATAAATCTTTCTTTTACATCACCAATTAGCAATGCATATCTTATAACAAGTGTCAGCTGATCCATATGTGAAACATCAGGTGTAGAGTCAAGTATAAGAGACTAATAATATACAGATGTAATTTCTTCGACTCTAAGTGCTGTTACATGTTTGCAAATGATGGCTGTGAATTCATTGCAAATATTATGTGACAAATAATTAATATTTCCTCGTCCTCAATTACTTGTTACAAAATTACTTATTGTATTTTTGTAAATGTAATTTCAAAAAATTGTCATATCCACTTATGTATTCCTAGCATGTCAAGTAGTTTCCTTTTCTATTTGAGTTTTGACCTTCATCCTGACTTCTAAATGCTAGTCATAATTGACTATTAATCTTATAGTTGATAGTATTCTTATCAACACTTCTTTCCAAAAGCTCTCTTCATGTTCTCTCTGCTGCAATAAATTAGTATTGATTATGTTTAAAGTTGATCTTTTATATAAAATGCACATAGATGACATAGTATTTTCTTTTGAAAGTTCATGGTCGGACAAAGTTGTAGTAATAGTTTTCCAGTTTTGGAAACCACTAATTGAATTTCGATGTGGGAAACATTTTGCAAGGCTCGTTTCTGAAAATGCAAGCTAATTTCTCTCTTCTTTAATTCCATTTGTTTTTATATGGTAAAAAATGATCATATGAAAGATCTGTGTTATACATTTGATCTCTAGCCTTATACACTGATTTTAAAATTTCTATCTTTCCAACATCTCTTGGTTTGTTTACAAGTATATGATCAATCATTGCATCAGATATCACTGTAGGCCAAAGAGTTATATCATCATTTATGCAAGGCTCTAATTTGGTAAATTCTCTAGAACTATCTTCAGATTTTTCAAACTCATCTTCTGTGGTATTTTCATTTTTGGCATTTTCTTCTTTATTATAGGACACTGTTTCAGTTTCACATTTCTTTTTGTCTGCTTCTGTAGATAGCTTTTTGTTGATAGAGTTGCATGATGAAGATGGGGATGGCTCATCTCTATTGATGACGAGAAATCTATGCCTAGCATTTTTCTGGTCTTCAATAATTTCTTGGATTCGTTTTAATTTTTTGTTCTTTTTTCTGTTCCAGATTGATATCATTTCAGTTTTTCGCCCTAAAAGAAATTATGATTTTTTTATGTTTTTAAATTTTTAATATGTGAATTTTATTTTTATTCAGGCATGAATGAAATCAAAATAATCAATAGTTATAAAGAATAATAATTATAGTAAAAACAAATAAAATAAAAAAATAAATAATCAAGCTTATACTTCATCAAATATTATTTGTATATTAATAAAAAATAAAAATGAATTACAAAAAAAAAATTGTGAAAAAAAAATAATAGTAAGGTTACCACTGTGCTTAACTAGATGGCCACTGGGCTTATGACCAGGAGAAGATGAAGGTTGAACCAGTTTGCGGCATACCGACACTTCCTTTACCATCTTTTCACTTTACAGAAGTAAAAAGGAAAATTCTACCTGTTCGTTACTCAGAAATTGTCCCACATTGGGTAAAATTTTAGGTATCCAGCAACAATCTGGATTTAACCATTCACTTCCCTTGGGACCCATATATCCTTGTATTGAGTCAGGCAGAGAACAAAAAGCCCCTTTTATCAATAGTTGTAAAAAAAATGAAAAAAATAAAATAAACAAATAGGACCATCCCGAGTATCACTAGGTAGAATTTTTTTTAAGTGCGAAGATGGTAAAGGAAGTGTTGACACTCCAGTAACCGGTTCAACCCTCATCATACCCTTGCAAGTCTGGCCGGTGGCCATCTAGTTAAACACAAATTTTTTATAATTTATTTTTATTTTAAAAAAAATGTGAACATAAAAAAATTGATAGAATGTAAAATATCTTTTGCGATGGATAAATGTGTAAAGAATAATATATTTTTTCCTTCCGCAAACAAAAACTGAATTGCAGGAACTTTTAAATATGAGCGTTTGAAATGATTTTCCCAAAAAAATAACTTTCTATATTTGGTAATTTTTGTGAATTGTAATTAAATTGAAATTTTATCTCATTCTCAAATGATATTTAAATATTATTATGAATCTTTATACTTACCAATTAAAAATGTCACAAATATACAACAGGAACAACGAACAATGAACTTTAATTTTTTTCACAAAAACTGATTAAAGCTACATGAGCACAAGTTGCAGTGACGAAATACTGAGTATCAGAATACTGACTGTAGCACTAGCTGTCACTGATGGCTTTTGTGTTTGTCAGCCAAAGACAAACAAAGTTTTGTGTTTGGTAGGCTGTAAAACACAAAACATAATAAATTCTAAAAACAGAAAAAGGAAAGGAGAAAGGAATTAAATTTTATTATATTCTTTTAAAGAATTTAACAAAATTTAATAGTGTAATTATTTTTGTTCCCGATTCGTTATTTCTAAGCAAAATAGATTGACAGATAATATTTTTTTTGTGTTACTTTAATAAACAATTTGATTATCTTTCCGTAATTAGAAAAAGGTTTACAGCCCCAGATGATTATGGGAGCCCCAGGGGCTCCAATCTGTTTTTTTTCTCTCCCAGCTCAGGGGCACCTAGCGGCTGTCAGGTCCAATACCCACTTGATCCACCTCTGGGTATACCAGAGGCAACCCCAAGGAAACTTGAAGCACATAGCAAAGGAAATGTCAAATAAAGTCATGATCACTAAATATTGAATTTATTTATAGACAGAGTAGCAATGTAAAGAAAAATCTGGAAATATTGTGATAGGGCTTTCATCACATGAATGGAAATGGGACACATGGGGAATGTGTTGGGGGACCAACAAGAGTGCAAACAAATTCTTGTTTGGATCACTTGTTTGTGAGTAAATTTAATAACTATGAGTACAAAACCTATATACACTGTGTAATACTCCAAAGTTTAGCTTTTTAAGTTGGAACTTTTGTCTGATCCAAATTTCTTCAAATTCCGGATAGCTTGTTGGACTCCAGGCAATATTATAATTTATAGGCAGAAAACCATAATTATTGATTTCTGCCTATAAATGGTTAGATGGAAGAAAAAAGAAAAAGTTGTATTGAAATTATCTAAATCCAGAACTGGAAAAATTACCTATATGTATATAAATGTGCAATTGGTACAAGAAAAAAAGAGGTTGTTATATAAAGCCAAGGGTATTACAAAAGGAAAACTTTACAGGTTTGTTTTAGGTTAGAAGAAGGAAAATTTATATGAGAAACGCAGAGGGTTCTAGAATAATCCGATTAGACAATGACACTCCTTTGAGGAGTTGTGAATATGTTATTTGTATAAGTTTATTTTGACTATATTTGGTAAAAGGTAATTTAGATATGACTACTAAACTTACTTCATATGTGCACACTACAGACTTTTAAGAATCTTGTTCAGAACAATCCACATGGGCGAATATGTTTACATCCTAACATAAGAAGTATCAGAACACATTTTGATTAAGTTGTCTTGGTTTTTCAAGAATCAGAAATTTTCCCATTTAATTGTATTTTCTGAAATACAGATGTGGGAAAGGGAGGTGTCCTTACAGTTGAATATATAGTTGAAGGGTACATGCCTTATATTACAGAGAGAACATTTAATAAAGCAAGAAGTATAGTTTTTTATGTAAGAAAACACTTAAAATTATACAGATAGACTTAGTATTACCAGAAGCTGAATCATTAGTACTAAATTGTGATTTTAATAACTTACAGTTTATGTTGGTGGCTATATTTATATATATAGAAAGAGCATTTTATCAATATCTTCTTACTGGTTTGGATCAATTAAAGAGAGACAATATAATTATAACTGGTGATATAAATATTGATTTAAATAGTCAAGTGCAAGTTATCTTGATGTGATGTATTTACTTGAACCTACAGAATGTGTTGAGGGACCAACAAGAGTGCAAACAAATTCTTGTTTGGATCACTTGTTTGTGAGTAAATTTAATAACTATGAGTACAAAACCTATATACACTGTGTAATACTCCAAAGTTTAGCTTTTTAAGTTGGAACTTTTGTCTGATCCAAATTTCTTCAAATTCCGGATAGCTTGTTGGACTCCAGGCAATATTATAACTTGGCAAATAAAGTTGAAATAGAGTTCACTTTGTACATCTAGCATTACTTATCAAGCAAGAATTCAAAAAGGATTGTCAAGTTTAATTAAAGTTTAAATCTAATCAAAAATCAATTAACGTTGCTCAAGAGAAAAATAGAAAAAGTAAAAAAAAATTTAAAACAGAGTTTATTTCCAAAAAATTCAGACTCACCAATTCAGTTGATGAATACAGAAAGTTGGAATACCAACAACTCGCATCTATTTAAATCTCTAACAACTTCTATCTACACAACATATTCTTTCTAACTTCTCCTCCTACTAACATCATTCTCTACTCAATTTCCACTAACAATACTCCTTCTTACTCAACTCACTACTATACTGACAATTCCAATTCTAACTCTGTGGCCTAACACCACTTAGTTATAACATGCAGTGTACAAATCCGGCATTTGTGTCTGTTGCATGCCAGGAAAACATTTACGTAATCTGATATCGCGCTAGCTATGACATGAGGGGTCATGTCCTATATGCTTGCATTAGCGACTGAGAATCAAAAGTTGGTGTTGTGCATGCACAACTCCTTCTACAGCTCAGAAGTAAGAATTGCGATAAGTCCAAAAATGAAATAATCCCCAAAATAATAAATATAACGTAAATAAAGCAAAACTGGTTAAGGGAAAAATAAAAGTGAATGGGTGGACCATCACAACCCCCCCTCCCAAAGGGAGTCAAAATTTGACCTAACAGATTTTGACGAGCAAATTTAGAATAATAGGACACTTTTCACGTCATTTACACATTGCTGAACATAAAGTAAAAGTATGATTATGCAAATTTTGATAAGACTAATCTCATAACACAATTTTCCATCACAACCAAAGGCTCCTCCCATTTCACCTAACAAGAGTGTATAGCTGCCTATTGTATGTACATACCAATGGCTGTGGCAGTTAACTACATACTAGTGTTATTGGACTAATTAATATCACATTCTGATACAAACTTCAAAAGTTGCATACAATAACCTGTACAAACAGCTAGTAGTATTACTCCTGTCCTGCTTAACTTCTAAAAAGGTTAAAGAAAAAATTCAATTGCATCAAATTCTGCTCTTTCACAGAATATAATTAGACACATCAAGTGGGGTACAGAACTTCCGCTTATTCCCCTAACCGCAGTTCAAATATGTGAAATCTAAATCTTCTCCTACCATATATAAAAAAAAGGGTATTGATACACCATTAAATCCTCCTAACTACAAGAAAAAAATGCAAAGCTAAAAAATTCCAAATTTTACAAATAAGTGGGAATGTAATCATCCACTAAAGACTTCACCTAACACAATAATTGCAAGCTATCTGAAATGAAAAAAAAATGCATTAGTTACCTCCCCTCATTGAACTTTACATCCCCCTCCCAAAGGAGTTATACTAGTGACCATCTTGGTCACCAGACTTTGTCGTTGGGGACAGTTCTACAAAGGTATAAAACTTCAAAGACATCATGGTCAGCTCATATATATGCACACAAATGCTGCCAATGTCATCCCAATAATTATGCATCATTGACGCATCAATATCACTGATGACACTGAACAGATTTAAACACATATGCATACATCGTATCTAAGAGTAAAGAAAAACTGTATCTATAATTTATCATATACAATGTTAACATTTCATCCGATACAATTCCATTCACTTTTTACATGAAAACACACTTTGCATACAAAATATTTACTTCAAAATGCAAATACACCTCAAAATGCAAAATATTTATTCACTGTATACTATAAATTCTCTTTCTCATCATTCACATCCATAACCATTTTATAACGCCTAAATTTCTAACTTAATGTTAACTTAACAGCACTCAGTTCAACTTTCAGTCAACTGAAACAAAAAAACTTCAAAAATACATAAATGCATTTTAAATCACGTTAATACAATACATAATTCTTTGTTTCAGCTAGAACTTTAGATGAACAAGAAATGCATAAAAAAATTCTATTCACATCACATTATAAACTCAAACTATACACCTTGAATAGTAAATTCACTTTTCAAAAATAAATATCAAAACTCCAAAGTTTCAACAAGAAATTGAACATTTCAAAATTTCTAAGTATAAATCACAATAAATATTGCTTCTCGTCTTCATCTTCACCTATTCCAGAGAAAAGAAATAAAACATTATAAATCATTAATGCCACAGTGGAAGAATAATAATATACTTAAATTTTCATTGTTGGCACTCAGTTGCGATAAATCATCATCCAGTCATTTCCTGGTAACTTCCCATGTCGAACGATAAGCTAGGTGTAGGCACTTCTGAAGATCTCGTTGGTGATGTCATCTATTCTATGTTAACTACTTTGTTTCCAGTTGTCACTCTGCAGGTGGTTTCATTTCATTGACATCTTGTTACGCTCTTGACATCGAGGAACAGTTGAATCTGGCTTTATTATCTTTTTTCCTGTTGTATGCAATAGGTTATAATCTAATCTTCTCTTGTCTGTTTGTTAGTGGTTCATCATCAT
Source organism: Ryuthela nishihirai (assembly GCA_038380435.1). Lineage (NCBI taxonomy): Eukaryota > Metazoa > Arthropoda > Arachnida > Araneae > Heptathelidae > Ryuthela > Ryuthela nishihirai. The sequence continues at coordinate 12,638,120 of JAWZYU010000001.1, read as the reverse complement.
CAGAGACATCATTTTCTTGATTTTGTTGTGGAGCCTATAGATCATTCAAGAGTTCTGATCTGGAAAATTCTATGGAACTTTTATACTGTTTAATGTTTACAATATTAAAGTATCGTATTGAGGCAGTGGTTATATTTGGCTAGTTCATACATCAAAGGTGAAATCTTCTTCACAATATATGGTCCAGCATATAATGATGCAAATTTCTTTCTGAACCCTCTTTATCACTTTTATGGTGTGTTTTTTTAATCATCACCTAATTTGAATTTCATATGCTGTCATCTTTTGTTATAATCTTCTTATTGCTTTTGTTGTGCTCATAGGGAATTACCTTGTGCCTTTGAAATGACTTGAATATTCTGTTCCATTCTAAATCCAATGGATTGTGGAGATGCAGGTTGACCAATGAGTCTGTCCCAGGGTAATGTCAGCTCCCTTCCTATAAATATCCTTGATGGTGTGAATTTAGTGGTTTCATGTAATGATGCGTAGAGCAAAGGAAAACTGTTGCAAGTATTTATGTCAGGTACACTGTCTGTTTTCAATATATTCAGCTATCATTCTACCAATATTTCGATTAATTCTTTTGGTTAAATTTGATTGTGGATGATAAGGAGTTGTATATATGCGTTTTGTTTGAAATGTTTCACATACTTCAGCAAGCACATTTGAAATGACTTGGGGCCTATTGTCTGAAACTATACTCTTGGGTACCCCGTAACTGCATATAAATTCATTTATAAACTTCTTTGATACAATTGTTGCCACTGCATTTCTAATGGGAAATATTTCGACCCATTTTGAAAAATAATCTAACACCAGAATGTATTGGGATCCTGCTTGTATTTGTGAATATGGACCCATTAAATCCATGCCTACTAATTCCATGGGTTCATTGGAGATTGTGCTTTTCATAAGACCACAAGGACTGTTCTGATCGAATTTTATGGTTTGACAAATTAAGGATGTTTCTACATAGGTTTTTACATCCTTTTTAAAAGCTGGCCAATATGATCCTTTGGCTACCTTCTGATATGCTTTTCGTGTACCTAAATGTCCTGCTGAAGGTACATCATATTATTCTTGGAGTATGTACTCTTAAATTCTTGGGAATAAATGGGCAATAACTGTCTATTTGACTCTGTTGTCTGCAGTAGTCTAAAATGTCATTAATTAGTTTAAAATGTCTGGTTCTTCCAACAATACTTGATGCTATACTAGAATCTAGAGGTAATTCATCAGTTTTTAAATAATGGTATACCTTTCCATATTCTAAATCTTTTTGTTGTTCATTAATTAAATGTTCTTTGTATGTGATGGGAAGTATTGTCGTGAGCCAGGGAGCAAAAGGCTTATCCTCCAGCTCTGGCATAACTTCTGCCAATCACAGGGGAGCACAGGAAATGCATGTTGTAGCTAACGTACACTTCCCTTTGGTGCTTGACCTTAAAATTGAATTCTTGTAGGCGTAATGCCCAGCGCATTAGATGACCTGTTAAATTGGTGGATGTCTGCAACCATTGTAAAGCAGCATTGTTGGTAAAAATAGTAATGTCGGACATGTCTAATTGCACTTTAAATTTTTATAGGGCCCATATTATGCTTAGACATTCTTTTTCAGTCACTGTATAATTTTTTTCAGTGTGACTCAAACTACAACTGGCATACATGATGATGTTTTCACAATTGTCACCCTGCATTTGGCTAAGCATAGCACTGAGACCAACATCGAAAGTATCATTGTAGATCTTAAAAGGTTTGCCTGACTGCAGCAAGGAACACAGGAACATGACACAATGCATCTTTTAAAGTCTGAAATGCTGTGTCACAAACAGGTGTCCAATGGAACCATTTTTGCTTTCGGCATAATCACATAAAGTTTCGGCCAAATTAGCAAAATTAGGTACAAATTGTCAGTACCAACCAATTGCATTCATTCCTAGAAATTTTTCATTCCTAGAAATCCACTAAGTTGCTTTGATATGCACGGTGTGGGAAATCGTTTTATGGCTTCAACCTTATTAGGTAATATTCTTACTCCATCTGCATTAACTGTAAAACTGAGGTATCGAATGTCTTCTCAGTGAAATGTGCATTTAGATAATTTTATAGTGAGCCCCGCTTCTCTTAACTTTGAGAATACCAAATCTTAATGACGCACATGCTCAGAAAAATCAGTGGAAAAAATAACTGTGATCTAAGTATATCTTTCAGATCGCTCAGAATCATGGACATAAGATGTTGAAACATGGCAGGTGCTCCGGATAAGCCAAAAGGTAAACAACGAAATTGGAATAATCCATCTTTTGTGAGGAAAACTGTTTTGGGCCGATCTGGTGTATATATAGACACCTGCCAATATCCTGAAGACAAATATAGTATGCTATTAAATTTCTTGCCAGCCATTGTCAGCAGATTCTGAATAATAGGTAATGGGTATCTCTCGGGGGATTCGGAAAAGTGGCCCCTTGCATTTCACCCCTGGCACATTTCGCCCCCAGTAGATAATGAGTAGGTTACAAAAATGCATCTAATTTTTTAATAATTCTGATTTATTTTGTTTTAATAGAATAAATTGTTTAAAGCCGTCCCGTGGCCGAGTGGTTAGCACGCTTGGCTACTGATCTAAGGGACCTGGGTTCGAGCCCCGGAATTAGGCATGGATGTGTGTGTCGTTTTTCTGCTGAGGTCCTGCCATCCTCTCAGATCTCCTACAGTGGCATATAAACTGACAGGCTCCTGTCAGACCTCTGTGGCAAGCAGCTGCTTGAGGGGATATTTATTTTTTTTTATTATTGTTTAAAACTCGAAGTTGTATGCAATGCCTCTAAGGTAATCACATTACGATTTTGAAAATCTTGGACTATTCTTTTGATTCTAGTAGAAATTGCAGCATACTTCTTGTTTCTTTGATTGCCTGAATTACCAGCAATTAGTTGTGTAATTTCGAAATTGTGCAGTCCTTGTTTCTTTAAAGAATCAATGAATCGATAAATATATGAGAATAAAGTAACACAAGTTTCCTGAAATCCCCTGTGCCACCCCTCCACATCGTTGTTGGTACATTGCTGATCATTCAGTGTTCGTATGTAAACATTCCACAATTCGATGACAAAAATGGGTAATTGCTGGCCTCTATGTTGTCTTCTTCCAATATATGTATCTTCAGGAAGAATAAATACCAATGCCAGAATCATTCAGTTCCAACAAGCAAATTCATGGTCTTGTTCGTATCGGGCTTTTAAACTTTCATTCACAATGGAAAGAGAATCCTGAAGACACACAGAAAGGGAGAAATTAGTTTAAAGGCTATGTGACAATTTGTACACGAATGTAATTTTGAAAATTTGTTAGAAAAAGTTAATTTGTCGGAAGTTCAGTTCGAGCAATCGAGATAGTTTAACATTGAAACTCCACTAAAGGGGCTGGGACTTCAATAAAAATTCGAGTTATCGAGAGTTGACTGTATTTACATTTTTGTAACTTACTCATTAAGTACAGGGGGCGAAATGTGAGGGGCCACTTTTCCGTAAATCATCACTCGGGGACTGTGACAGTATTTAGTTTTCGATAGTCCACACAAAATCTCAAATCGCCATTTTTTTTTTTAACTAGGACAGCTGGTGAACCCCAAGGGCTAAAACTTGGTTCAATTATCCCATCCTTTAACATTTCTTTAATTTGCGCAGAGATTATTTCTTCTTTACTTGGAGGATAATTATATGGTTTGCTGTAAACAGGGCTACTATTGCCCGTATAGATATGATGTTCCAAAATCTGACATCTGCCAGGATTGTTGTTAAAAAGTTAGTAATTAGCATTGAGCAGAGCTTCTAACTTAACTCTCTCATTACTATCTAAATGAGCGCTGCCTGCATGTTTTCTAATATCCAATTTTATCTGATTGACATCAAGTTTTTTTTTCATTGTTGCTTTCTGCAAAATAGTAGTATTAGCAAAAACAAATTCAATCATGTTTCTATATCGCATCTATTCCTATCAAGGAGTCATATAGTAATTCATTTATTACTACAAATTCAAGTCTTATCTCCACATTATTTAAAGTGATAGGTAACTCAACAGTTACTTGCAGTAAACACTGCTTGGAAGCACAAGTTAAGTTTAAAGGTTCATGAGGCCATGACTGCAATTTCAGTTTACAACTTCTCTGAATTTTATTCCATACTTATGTAGACATGTAATTTCAGCTCCTGTGTCGATACAAGTTATGAATTTAGTTTTGTTGTGATAGAGCTTGACAAAAGGTAATGTAGAACATTATTATACCCACAGTGGCAAAACTTATCTCATGAGAGGGCTTTTCTTGAGGAACTTTGGCCTCTTGCTTCAAAGATCCTAATTTAAGTTTCCTGAATTGTCATTCCTTCTATAGCACTATTGCTCCGTGGCCCTAGTCGGTCACAAAAATTACATCTGAAAGTCTTTCTATTATTCTTTGCAAAAGTTTTAGGTATAGATTCAATGTTGGAAGCTTGACGTAGAACAAATTCTCTGCTTCATTCGTTCTTCATCATTGTAGGTGCATCGTTCCAGTCGTGTGGGAGTCATTTTGCAAGACTCAATGTGATAGCGCTGCTTTGGCAAGGATTGCATTGATGTTGGTTTAATGCAATTTCTGCAGATTCTCTTCTTGCAGAATATTGCTGAGCCCAATTTCACTAAAGTTGAAATTCAGTTTGCATTTCATACTTCTAAGAATTCCCTAATGGGCAAAATAATTGAGACCTAATACAGTTTTAAAATGTCAATTTTGGTAGCATCAGCATCGTACAGCTTGTATAACTCTACTGTACCCTAGATGAATTTTTCGATATCATCTCCTTACCTTTGTCTTCATGAAAACAGTTCTGTAACTAACTGTGTGAAATCATCATAAGGGGGATAAATTTCCAAAAGTTCACTTTTAAAATCTTCCCAAAATTTCTATTCCATGACAACATCCTATGTTATTCCACCATTGCTTAGCATATCAAATTAAACAAGATACTGCTAAAACCACCTTTTTGCTGCTGGTCACTTCATGTAAATGGAAATGCTATTACATGGACTCGACGATGACGACGGACGTTTCGAATCTTAACTATGAGCAATAACTGTGCTGAACTTCAGTATCTTTGACTAATACAAAAGTTAAGCTTTTTGACTCAACAAAATTTTGGCTTAAACTGCCGTTAAATCTATAATTAGTACAAATAACTAATGAGCGATCTGCCAAAATTTTGAATTTTGGAAATTTTGACTTTTTTTATCTTGTAGTGCTCAAAGGTACTGCTTACAACAATACAATACTAAAGCTATACTAAGCTTGCAAATAAACTTGCTTATCAAAAAGTTTATCTATCGTGTGTCTGGATACTTCTAATCTTTGCATACATACAATAAAGATCTTAACTATCAGCAATAACTGTGCTGAACTTCGGTATCTTTCACTAATACAAAAGTTAAGCTTTTCGGTTCAACAAAAATTTCAGCTTAAACTGTCGTTAAATCTGATTAGTACAAATAACTAATGAGCTCAAAAATTCGTTATCTTGGACAATCACGTTAAATAATGTACAATTTACACACACAATTTATATTCAGTCCCTGTGTTCAGTGCGTCACTTTCTTTATTGACTCTGTTCGGCACTAAACTCTGTTCGACTGTTAACTTTTCCAAGTTGGACCTTTTGTCTGATCCAAATTTATTCAAAATTCCGGATAACTTGTCGGGCACCAGGCAATATTAACTTGTCAAATAAAGTTGAAATAGGGTTCGGTTTGTATATCTAGCGTTACTTATCAAGCAAGAATTCGAAAAGGATTGTCAAATTTAATTAAACTTCAAATCTAATCAAAAATCAATGTTGCTCAAGAGAAAAATAGCAAAAGTCAAAAAATTAAAAAAAAAAGTTTATTTCCAAAAAATTCGAAGACTTACCAATTTAGTTGATGAATACAAAAAGTTGGAGCACTAACAACTCACATCTACCTAAATCTGTACTAACAACTCCTCTCTGCACAGCACATTCTTTCTGACTTCTCCTGCTAACATCATTCTGTACTGAACTTCCACTAACAATACTCCTCCTTACTCAACACATTACTATACTAACAATTCCAATTCTGACTCTGTGACCTAATGTCACTTAGTTATAACATGTGGCATGCAAAATCAGGCACGTATCTGTTGCACGCTGCCAAATATTTGCATAATCTGATGATCATGCTAGCTAAGATGCAAGAGGGGTCGTGCCCTATGCACATGCATTAGCAGCTGACGATCAAAAGTCGGAGTTGTGCATGCTCAACTCCTTCTACAGCTTGGAAGTAAGAATTGTGATTAGTCCAAAAATAAAATAATCCCCAAAATGATAAATATAACTTAAAGCAAAACTGGTTAAGGAAAAGGAAAAGTGAATGGGTGGACCATCACCATTAAAAATGCAACACCAGGAAGAAACTCATCCGATTGTCCCGAAATATGCAAGATGGGTAGTCCATGGGAGAACATGTAAATGATTCAAAGTACAGTGCATACGCACATCATGTGCGACAGTAATTCCCCCTGGAAATGGTATAAGAGGAAGTTACAAAGAGCTGGTGTAAAGTACTGGAATTGTGTGTGCTTGAGTTCTTGCACACTAAAGGATCAAGTATGCCTGTCGAAGAACTTGGCATCCATACCACCAGGTTTCCAACTTTGATCGAGGGGGGATTATGGGAAGGCAGATTATCATACTGAGACATAGGTGTTCATGTTGGATGGAATGCTGCCAGAGTAATGGGGTCAGTGGATAGAGGAGGAACTAACTCAACATGAGGGATCTCAAAGGCCCTGTCACACAAATGAACGAGAGGACAGACATTTCATGTGCATGGCTTTGAATGATTGTACAGCCACATAAAATACCTTAGCTCAACAGTTAGGGTCAACTTTTACAAAGGTCTTGCAGGAGGACCATTATCAGTGAAGTGCCTAATATCTGGTGACTTGCAGGTGGAAACTGCTTGCTCAAACTTTCTGAGCTCCTCTTGAAGGTAACAGCGATTGGTGGAATGGCAGTTGAAGTCACTCCACCCAAGACGCTCAATTCCTTTCTTGGTGGGGTCTCCGAGTGGGGCCTCTTCAAGGTTTCTGAGGAGGAAATTCTCTTGGAGCTGTCATCCCAGGGAGTGATAGCAGTCCACCTGGTTTCATCAACCAGTGTCCGCACATACGGTTCGACATCTGCAGCATCGGGGCATCTTTGCTAGGCTGCCATTGCTTCAACTACCATTGATTCTACAACACAGGCGTATGCAACTGCAATGGTGCCAAGAATGTCATGCATGGATGTGCGAATGACATTGCATTGTCTTTTCAGATGAATCCCGCTTCAGTATGCAGCACCATGATGAACAAATTCCTATCTGGCAGTATCACAGCAACAGGCTCAGTGAGACATGCATGATACTGTGCCATACAGGTCTGGCCCCTGGTGCTATGGTATGGGGTGCCATTGGACTCCACTCACGCACGCGCCTTGTTCATATACTGCTCACAAAAATTAGGGGATATATTATCGCTTCATATTCATTTTGAAATATCCCCTAATTTTTGTGAGCAGTATATTACTGGTACTTTGAACAGCCAGCATTACATCACAGATGTTGGAGCCTGTAGTCATACCTTATCTTCAGGGGCTCTCTGGTGCCATTTACCAACAGGACAATGCCTGATGACATGTGGCATGCATCATCCAACAATTCCTGGATAGCCACCATGTGACACTTCTGCCTTGGCCTCTGTGTTCACCAGATCTGTCCCGAATTGCAAATGTCGGATCCATGATCTCACGACAACTAGCACACCAGACACAAGCAGCTGCTACAACAGATGAACTTTGGCTGCATATCGACTGCTGTCCGTGGTGAGGGGACCACCCTGTGAAGTTTCTGCTGGTTCGGGTACCTTCACATTACTGAATGCTCACTCGCTTGTTTACTGTGTGCAGAGACCTATGTCCCTGGAAAGGAGGATCCTGACAATTGCTCAGGGGTCCCCATGTTCTCTCCCCAGCTCGTGACTGGTGGGGTTCCCTTTGGCTGTTTTTCCATTGGGGGAGCCTGTCTGTCACTGGGCTGGACAGCAAATTAGGGGGCCACAGCTATACACTGCGTTGGCCTCTGCTTCAGTAAACAGGAGGTCCTGAGGTGGCCCCCTGAGGATCAATCTGCTAGTGGGCAGATCCTGCTAAGGTCAACCGTGCAGAGTGGTGAGTAACCTTGTCCACGTCCAAGCATCGGTTACGAGTTTCCTTACACATTCACTAATTTTCTAGTTTTCTTTCTTTTCTGAGGGCAGTTCTTTCCTCATTCTTTATTCACTTATTTTGTGAAGACTCGAGTGAGTTTCTCACATTTCTCTTTTCATTTTCATTAGTTGTGAGGGCTTGTCTCACTGGTTGTGTGGATATGGTGCCCGGACAGCCCTGGCACCCAATTGGGCATCCCCTTGTTGGACTCCATGGTGAGTGGAGCACTGAACTCAATACCCAAACATGAGTCCCAAAAATGAAAATCTAGAGGCAAATGTAGCTAAAAGAGCTCGGCATGAGCCCCTGTCTTCCGTGTCTTCTTTGTCATCATTGCCATCACCTTTGTGTCTTTGTTCATCCCCGAGGTTCCTGGTCATCCACTCTACATGTGATCAGGTTCTTGGGGAATGTTCCCATTTTTTTATTAATAAGGGATTGAAAGGTCTTGCAGGAGAACCATTATCAGTCAAGTGCCTAAGATCTGGTGACTTGCAGGGGGAAACTACTTGCTCAAACTTTCTGAGCTCCTCTTGAAGGTAACAGCGATTGATGGCGTGGCAGTTGAAGTCATTCCACACAAGACGCTTAATTCCTCCCTTGGTGTTGTCTCCGAGTGGGGGCTCCTCAAGGTTTCTGAGGAGAAATTCTCTTGGAGCTGTCATCCCAGGGAGTGATAGCAGTCCACCGGGTTTCATAACGCCGTGATGGGGAAATTAGTACCTACCAGGGTACTAATTATCACATTCAATATGCCATACCTGTCAGCTTCCATCAATGCAGGTTACCTTCATTGCGAGGTATGTCTGTATGTTCTTAACCCCCTGTGCTGCATTCATTTTCAGAGGTTCGGCCATATCTGTACAGCATGCTGGGGAAAACCCACCTGTGCTCGTTGTGGCAGCCAGGATCACCTGATCCTGACTGCACAGCAGAAAAGGCATGCTGCATGAACTCTGGTGGCGAGCATCCAGAATAGTCCCCCGACTGTCCTTAGTGGTTGGAGGAGAAAGAGGTGCAAGGCTAAAGATCCTATGCAGAGGCGAGAAGGTTGGCTGCACTGCCTGCCCCATCTAGCAAGGTCTCCTATGCCGGTGCAGTCATCAGAAAGCCCATTGTTAAGATGGCTTCCATGGCGGTGCAGATTGACATCAGCGTCCCACCTCTCAATCTTTCTTGCCTGCTGCCAAGTACCTCTTGACCTAGGCAAAGTCAGTGTCGATTTTGACATCGACTCCGGTTTCTATTCCTGCGTTTGTGCATACCACTTCACCTCTGGAAGGCCACCTCCACTCCACCCACAGACAGCAAGACCTTCCAAACCCAAGTGGCCCCCACCAGGGCCAAAAAAAGAAAATTTTAACACCTCTTCGTTTGGCGGTCTCTGATCCATGTCACTTGGACGATTCTGAGGACATGGATACAGAGTGCCCCATTTTCCCAAAACCGTCGCTGGCAATGTTTAAAGTAAACTGTAAGTTGTCTTCCAATTCTTCTAAGACCTGAGATGGCCACACTCCTACGATGGAACTATTGTGGATTCCAGAGGAATATTGATAGCATCAAGATCCTCCTGAGGGCACATGAACCCATCTGCGTTTGCCTACAGGGGACATACTTGGAGAAGCCAATTATCCCAGTATCCGGCACTTCTCTCTCATTTTGAGGGACCGGGATGGAGATGGTCCAGCTCATGGGGGTGTCACCATCCTCATGAGCAACCATTCTCCATCCCAGGTCATTCCCCTCACCACGAACTTTAGAGGCGGTTGCCATCCACCTCTTTGTGGGATTTTCGCTGACTGTCTGTTCTGTCTACCACCCGGAAGAGTGGTTGACAGTGGTAGGCCTCGACTCTCAGCTGCCATCCTCCTTCCTCATCATGGGTGACTTTAACGGACACAGTCCACTCTGGGGCATTGCTGTCACCAACAGGAGGGGTCCTGGAGTAGTGGCTCCTGGATCCTTCACTCTACCTATTAAACACTGGTGTCAGTACATACTTCCATTCCCAACCTGCACATTCACTGCCATTGATCTCACCATCTGCTCCTCCTCGATCCTTCCACTCTTTACATGGGAGGTCGAGGACAATTCATATGGAAGTGATCACCTCCCCGTGCTGTGCACCATCTCCCATGGTGGGCCTTGCAGCCCTTCATGTGTATCTTGGTGGAGGCTTGAGCAGGCTGACTGGAGTGGCTTCAAGCTCCTTTCTGAGCTCGATGACCACTCTGTCAGCCAGGAGCCAATCAATGTTACAGTGGCGCAGACGACGGACTGTATCGTCCATGTGGCTGCCTCTACTATTCCTCAGACTTCGACTCAGTTTCCACAGTTCCCAAAACCGTGGTGGAATTCCAACTGCACCACAGCTTGTAAGGCTCAAAACAAGGCTTGAGGGGTGTTTTAGAGATATCTGACATCCCCCAACCTTGAAGCATTTTAACATGCCAGGGCAAAAGCTCGTTTTGTCTGGTGCCAGAGCCAGAAGGAATCTTGGATGAAATATACATCTTCCGTCACCCACATGACAAGTTCTAAGGTCATGTGGGATAAGGTCCGTAAGATGGGTGGGAAATACACATCCCACTCATCGATACTGGAGCAGAATGGACAAGCAATTGCTGACACTCTGGGGGAGTCATTCTCCTCCATCTCTTCTTTATCCTCCTACTCACTTGAGTTTCTGGCCCTGAAGGGCAAGGCCGAACACTCTCTGTTGTCCTTTAATTCAAATGGCCTGGAGTCTTTCTTACAACAGGCCATTCACAGTGGAGGAGCTTCGCCTTGCTCTGCACACTTATCGTGCATTTGCTGTCGGGCCAGACAATGTCCATTATGCAATGCTGCAACATTTCTCACCATCGAGTAAGGATCGGCTGCTCTGACTCTTCAACCATTTTCATTGAGGAGCAGTTTCCGGACTCCTGGTGGGAGGCCATCATCTTGGCCTTCCCTAAGCCAGACAAAGAACTCTTCAAATTATCGTCCAATTGTGTTGACGAGCTGTGTCTGCAAGGTGTTGGATAGAATGGTATTTGGAACATTATGGTCTTTCTTTTTGGAACATATGGTCCAACATCTAGTGTGGCTTTTGTAGGCACAGGTGTGCTTTTGATCATTTGATTTGCCTTGAATCGGCAATCAGGAATTCCTTTTCATGTTGAGAGCATTTGGTACACATTTTCTTCGGCATCAAAAAGCGTATGACACGGCATTCTTCATGACCTTCATAGCTTCGGCTTTGCAAGGTCACATGCCAATCTTCATCGACAATTTTTAATCTTCTCTCGTAATTTTCGAGTTCATGTCGGCAACACTCTGTTGTGGCCTTTCCCCCCAAGAATAGGGGGTGCCACAAGGCTGTGTCCTGAGTGTTATGCTTTTCGCTGTCAAGATAAATTCCATTTACATGGGAACTTCCTCCGACTGTGGGCAATGCCATCTATGTTAACAACTTTAGCTTGTCATTCAACATGAGGGTCATTGTACGACAACTGCAAACTGCCCTGATTAATCTTTTGGTTTGGGTGACGGCCAATGGGTTTTGGTTCTCCCCACAGAAGACCGCTTGTGTGCACTTTTGCCACAAGCATAATCTTTATTTGGACCCTGGGCTGTGGCTCAGGGGTAACATCATTCCAGTTGTGGCAGAGACCAAGTTTCTTGGTCTCATATTCAACTGGAAATTGACCTTTTTGCCTTATATTCGACATCTCAAGTCCAAGCACGCTGGCATTGAACATCCTCAAGGTCCTCTCCTCCCTTTCTTGGGGGGCAGACTGATGTTCTTTGCTCTGCCTCTACTATGCACTTGTCCGGTCGAAACTGGACTACGGATCCCAGGTGTATGACTGCCCAGGATTCGGTGGTGAAGGTGCTGGACCCTCTGCATCAGTGGTTATCAACCTTTTATGCTTCATGTACCCTCTGGAAATGTGTATGTAACTGGCATACCCCTTGTATAGATAGATAAAACTATAATTATAGTATAACAATGGGAAAAAAATAAAACTTATATATATATATACACATTAAATTTTGTACTTACATCTAGCTACTTTTGAACTCTCATGGCATTCCCCAAAAATTTTTACTGCATACCCGACATTGAGAATCCCTACTTTACACCAATCAGGCCCTCTGTGTCTGCATGGGGGCCTTCGCACCTCACCAGTCCAGAGTCTCTATGTAGAGATCGACAAACCATCTTTATCTATTCACCGTCAGCAGTTGTCCCTACAATATGCAGCAAAATTGCGATCCCTGCCAGGCCATCCCACTTGAGACTGCGTTTTCAGTCCCCGGTGGAAAATTTTATACCAGAATCGGCCGACTGCCATTCATCCTTTCGGTTTGTGTGTCTGAGGTTACCTATGAGACATTAACACCTGTCTCGATAGCATCGCACAGTTGACAGCCGAGCCACTTCCACCTTGGTTCGCTGTTTCTCCTTCCTGTGATTTCTCTCTTTACAGGACGGGGAAGGCCTTTGCACCTGACTATGTATATCAGCAACTCTTTGCCAGCCATTGTGCTGAGCACCTGGACTTCTTGCCTGTCTTCACAGATGGCTCGAAGTCTGGTATATCTGTGGGATCAGCCATGGTCTGCTGTGATGTAATCAGTGCAGACCAGATCCCACTGCAGTGTTCCATCTTCACTGCAGGGTTGCATGCTATCAGTCTCGCCTTGGATCATGTGGCGGCTAAACATCGTCGTTGTGTGCTTTACACCGACTCGCTTAGTTCGCTACAAGCTTTGATCTCAGTGAGGCATTGGCCTCACCCAGTTCTAACATCTGTCAGCAGCTACATTTTCTGGCAGCCATAACCACCATCCATTTCTGTTGGGTGCCCAGTCATGTTGGTATCGGGGGCAATGACTTGGCAGATGCTGCTGCCAAGTCAGCCATGCCCCTCTCTGGCTCTCCATTGCCTGTTCTATATCTGGTTTTCCGGCAGCATTTTATCATCAAGCTCCAGGCACAGTGGCAGAGATCTTGGTCAGAACAGCTTATGAACAAGCTTCTTGAGATCCAAACCATGGCAGTCTTGTTACTGCAGGAATCACAAGGAGGAAGTTGTACTTGCTTGACTCCACTTAGGTCATTCATTTATTACTCATTAATTTCTTCTTTGGGCGGACAACAAACCTAAGTGTGAGTTTTGTGACATCATTTGAACTATTAAACGTATTTTAATCGCTTGTCCTGCTTTTATGCTTGAATGTTGTATATGTTTTACCTTCCATAATTTTACCACCAAGCCTCTTACACTCGGCCATCTTTTATCCGATGACTCTTTTTTACCACCTGTCTTTGCCTTTTTACATTTTACAGGTTATTTTAGCAGGCTGTGATTTTATGGCTTTATATGTTTTACCCTGATTATCCTGGGTCTTTTACACCCGGATTCGTTTTATCTTTTTGTATGTGTATTGGTTTTCTCTCTTACATTTACACTTTTTGCCTTTAACTTTGGTTGTGGGTTTTTCTGACTTTTACTCTTCTTTTTCTTGTTTCGCACATTATGGCCCTGTTGCCCATGCACCATAAAACCCCAAACAACCAACCAACCAAAAATTTCCCCAAACACAATCTGACATCTCATCTTCTCAATGATGGACCGTGTAGCAGTGGTTATTGCTACTCATGGTGGCTACACAAGATACTGATTTCTTTGTATTCCACAAGTCTAATCAAGTTGTATTTTAATTATTTGATCCTTGTAACATAAGCTATGTATTCACTAAATATGGCTTTAATATCTCTTGTCTTTCCCAGTGTTGCACTTTTAATGGCCAGCAGTGTAATAGACCTTGATATAAGCTGACCATCTAATGAAAAGCCCACTGAATTTTAAACAAATTGATGTCTTTACCTGAAAAATATTCAAAAAACAGATTGGAGGAGAGTAATGGATATGACTCATGTAAATGAAGGATTTAATACATTGGCAATGACTATCATAGAAATCATAACTCTAAGCACATTGTTGTTTTTAAAAAAAAAGGGGGGGGGAAATTTAAACCTTGGATAACATTGTCTTTAATATATACATAAGGAAAAGAAATAAAATAGGCAATTGGAAAACAACACAGTGGGTTTTAACTATTATATAAGTTACAGAAATATATTAAACGCTTTGATTATTTAAACGAAAAAACGAACAATACTTTTGAAGTTAGTTAAGCCTAACAAAACAGGGAATAGCAATAAAAACGTGGGAAGTTATTAATGAAATCATCAATGATAATACACCTAGAAAACAAATCTTTAATGAGTAGAGTACCAGGGAAGCACCATATCCTTTTCCCCATGATCCTCTAAAGTATGTACATTCAATGATTTTTCTACAAATATTGGAGCATATTCTATGCTAGAAAGCCAAATACATGAAAAAAACACTCTCTACACATTGCCTGCGGACACTTTTCAATTCATCATCAACATCATCAAGCAGCCATGGGCTACGGAGGTCCAACCAGACCGCGCAGTTTAATTTTTAATTCTCCAATCATATCTGTCCTGAGCTACATCTGCTGCATCCGGCCACTGTACACCAATTCTAACAAGGTCCTGTTTGACATTGTCTGCCAACGCATCCTTGGTCTCCCCCTCCTTCTGAGGCCTCTAGGCACACTGTTCATAACCCTATTCGCCAATCTATAATTATCCATACGGGCAACATGGCCAAACCAGTGGAGTCTCTCTCTGCACAGTATGCTGCTTAAAGGAGGTTGCAGACTCCTTTGCCTAACCTCATCATTAGTTACAAAGTTAAACCACCTAATACCCAAGATACCGCGTAAGCATCTAGAATCAAAAGCATCTAGTTTCCTGTTATCTTGTTTACACAGCGTCCAAGTTTCACTACCATAACTAACCCTAGAAAGAACCAAACTATTATACAGTCTAATTTTAGTCTTTAGGTGTATACGCCTATTTCTTCACACACACCACAGATTCTTAAAAGTCCCAGCAGCAATCCCTATTCGTCTGTTAATCTCATGCCACACATCACCAGTATCTGTTACGTAGCTCCCAAGGTAATTAAACTGTGACACCTGCTCAAGACTGCAACCATTCAGATAAACTGAATCACAATATGCCTGACCAATTTTCATCACTTTAGTTTTCTCTCTGTTTATAACCAAACCTTCTCTACTAACAATTTCATCAACAGCTTGAATGAAAGAGTTCATCTCATCAACATCATTTCCCAAAAGGGCTAAATCATCAGTATAATCTAAATCAGAAATTTTCGTATCTCCAGCCCATTTAAGGCCAAAAGCTTTCCCTTGAAGTGAATTTCGCATAACATATCAACAACCAAACTAAAGAGAAAAGGAGACAAAATACACCCTTGTCGAACACCAGAAGTAATGCTAAACCAATTGCTACAAGACTTACCAACTCTCACACATGACTCAGTGTTATGATAGAGAGCTTTCATTATGTTAACTGACTTGTCTGGTATACCATATGATATCACAATCAACCACAAATTATGACGATCAACAGAGTCGAAAGCCTTTTTGAAATCAACAAAGCTAGCAACCAAAGGTTTCTGAAACTCTAAACATTTCTCAAGAATCTGCCTAAGTGAAAATATCTGATCTACACATCCCCTACCACTTCTGAATCCACATTGCTCATCACGCAATTGCCTGTCAACCAGATTATTAATTCTATTAAGCACAATCATGGAAAGAACTTTACCTGGAACAGAGAGTAGGCTGATACCCCTATAGTTATCACAAGAACTGCGATCACCTTTTTTGAAAATATCGATAATAATAGCTCTTGTAAAATCTTTAGGAACCATGCCTTTATCATAAAAGTTATTCAAAATTTCAGTCATCCAAGTGGTAACCGAAACATTCCCAGCTCTGAGCATTTCTGTAGTAATTTTATCTACCCCTGGGGATTTATGTAATTTAAGTTTAGAAACTGCCAAAATAACTTCAGATTGTGTTATAGGGCCAACATTAAAGCCGCCAATGCATCTATCATCATTACAAACAATGGGAGAAGAACTAACCACATTGTTTAGAACATCACTGAAATGCTCAGCCCACCTAGTCATGACAGAATCCTCCCCTTCTATAACCTTACCTTTTTTATCCTTCAATCCTTGTATACCTGTCCGTTTTCTACCACACAAAACATTAACTATCTGGTATAGCTCTCTGCTGTTGTGCTGTCTAACTGCTTCCTCGGCTTTGTCAGCCAAACCATCAAGCCAAAGATTCTTATCAGTAGCTAACTGATCCTTTACACGTTTATTAAGCTCTCTGTAATCCTTTCTATTAGGACTAGTAGGGTACTGATTTAGGACATTCCTGCAGTTCCTTCTTTCTGAGGGGCGGGGGTGGCTCAGTCGGTAGCATGCCAGACTCATAATCTGTAGTTCCCAGGTTCGAGTCCTAGCTGGGTCAGCGTTGAGATTTATCTCCGCAAAATTCCCCGCCCTGCCCACAGTCAGTAGGGGACACCAATGGGCTTGGAAAGGCCGCAGTCCGTTGGATGGGACGTTAAGCCGTGGCCCCGTGTGCGGGAGAGTCATACCCTGTGCACGTTAAAGAACACGCTGGATGGCCTTGACGGGAGGCTACCATCCGTCTCCCAACAGCTGTTCCAGTAGGTCCCCTCCCCCAACCTTCTCTGAGCCTTCTGGTCCATGTGACCTGGCCATTTAGCCCATGGTGTGCAAAAAAGTGCCACTCAGAGGTAAAACAACCCAACCCAACAACCCTTCTTTCTGAAATAAGCTCAAGTGCCTTATCACTTAAATAATTCTGCCTCCTCTGCTCCTTTTTTTCCTAAAAGAGTATTGTTAGTTTTCGAAAAAGCCTGTTTAAAACGCCCCATTCTTCCTCAACTTCAGTAGTAAGCAAACCATGACTTTCATAATGACTAAGTAACCTATCATGGTAAGCTTTAGCTATAGCTGAGTCTTTCAGAGCTTCAGTATTAAAGGTAAATTTTTTAACTTTAGCACAACACTTTTTAAGTTGCAAGACACTCTTAACAAGGTAATGGTCAGATCCAATTTCAGCTCCCCTATATGCCCTGGTATTTCTAACAGAACTAGCCCATTTACTGTTAATTAATATATAATCAATCATATTCCTATGCAGCCCATCAGGTGAAACCCATGTGTATTTATGTATGTCGCGGTGTTTGTAATATGTGTTAGTTATTCTGAATCCATTGAGTTTACTTACCTGTAGGAGACGTTGCCCATTGCAGCTACCAATACCAAAAGGGCCTATTACTCCTCCCCAAAGATCAGAGTCAGTACCAACTTTGGCATTGAAGTCATCAAGAACAAGGGTAATTTCCCCTTTCTTTACAGAATTCAAAATATCCTGAAGTTGTCCGTAAAACCTATCCTTCTCATCTTCATCAGCATCCTCAGTGGGGGCATAACAGCAGATAACATTCAAGTCTTTAATGCTTGTCTGAAATTTTGCTGTAAGAAACCTTTCATTAATGCACTCATATCCTAGAAGAGCATCACTAGCATGTCTGCTGAGCAGCAGACCCACACCTTGGTGATGCTTTCCATCCTCCCTCCCTGTAAAGAGAAATTTAAAGTTATTTTTAAGTATGTCACCTTTACCTGTCCATCTGGTCTCTTGCAAGCCTAGAATATCTAGGTTATAACGCTGGAATTCCTGCATGAGGACATCAAGAGAATAATCTCTATGTAATGTCCTCACGTTCCACGTTCCTGCAGAGAGAAAATGATTAGTAGGATTTTTAAAGAAATTAGGTTTATTGAGATTGGTAGGGCCAACAATATCAAACAGCCCCCTGATCGCAGGCATGGGGCAAAGACCTGTTCCTCCTCTGCTAAAGGCTGAAGTCACCGATGCTGGTAGGAACTTCAGGCACCACCTTTTCAAGTGGGCTTTTTCAAGAGCCACATGGCCTGCCTGAGACACATTATTCCAGTTTAGGCTTGACGATTCCCAACTAGCTAAGTAAGGTTCAGGTACCTGCGATGGCCTCTGATTAGAATTATCCACCAGCTGATATAAGGTATCCCATGCCTCTGTTCACTTAGAGCTGGCAACCCAGAAGCAAACAGAAAACCCAGCGGCAAACTCTCCCTCAACAGAGGCCCACCAGTGCAGCAAGTCCAGGATCCATAATCAAGCTCAAATCCATAAACAAGTCCAGTCTAGTAGGTATAGATGGTCAGCACCAGGACCCTGTGAAGTTGACCACTCCTCAGCAGGGTTGAAAAAAAAGAAAAAAAGTGACCATAGATGACCAGATCAGTAGGCCATACTGAACTGGCAGCCCTCCCCTTCTGTTCCCTTCCAAAAGAGAATATCTCTTTTGAAAGGCACTAACGGCCTGCACCACGAGAAGGCGGGGTCGGACATTAGGTGCTAGACCTGGCTGGTTCTGTGCATCATCACTAGGGATTGGTACACAGCTCTCCTTCCAGTTTACGCCTAGCTACCATTTTCAATTGGTAGGCGCATATTATTTAGTTTTCTTTTATCTCTTATTCGTCAAGTACGTTGTGGAATGCCAGTTTTTCTTTCTTTTCCAATTTACCTCTACAATGTTTTTGAAAGTATTCAATGACTTATGACTTATTTAGTAACCTAAATTTAGTTTTTGATGACAACCCATATGACAGACTTTGCGCATAGGGGTAGATCAGGTTTTCTTAATGTGCTGTTCAGCTCCGATTAAAGAGCTCACCTCTCACTCAAATTGACACTATATCAGTAAACATTCTAATTGCGAAAGTTATCAAGGCCAGCATAGAAAGGAAACATTTGTGAAACTTATGGCTGTATTAAACAAGCAAAAAGAATTATTTACCCAAAGATCTTAAGACTCTCATTCTCTTGTATGAGCAAGTTTTGCTATTAGTGAGAAAACTGAAAAATATTATAAAAAATTGTTCTGATGGCAAATTTGTAAATGAATTCCAGCAAACACTTGAGGTATGTTTTGTCCAGAGAGAAAAAATGATGATAATTTATCCCACAGAATGGTAATCAGGTATATCAATGAATTTGCTGCCAATATAAAAAAATACCTTTACAGAGCTTGCATAGAAATTTGAATATTTTTCTTTGGCTCTTGATGAAATACCAATGTTTCAACACATTTAGTGGTAACTGTGTGGAGTCGATGTTAATTTCCATTAAAATGCATTTCATTTTTATCTAATTATGCTGTTTAGTTTTAATTTCTTCAATATTTAATCCTCATTTTAATTAGAAATAAGTCTTTTCAGTGAAATTCTAAAAAGGTACATGTTCTTTTCTGTAATAAATAGTACATGTGAAAATTTAATTGCTTACTCATATTGTCTACTCAGGGCATTGAATGTTGGAGGGGTAGGTTTAGGGGGTTTAATGCAATAAGTAAGTTTCTGGCCTATGGCACTTTGAAAAATCCTCGTCCTGCCCACCAATGAGAAGAGATTGCTCATATCTGATCTAAATCCTACTCAACCAGCATCAAATACATATACCATTTTAAATTCCTTTGCTTTATTTCCAATGACCATAAGTGAGCTTGACAAAATAGTAACTATTATGAAAAAGACTATAGGAGAGATAACCTTTCAGATGAAAATTTTAGAATTGTATATCCATTTATAAAAGAAGTTTTGGTTTATTTAATATGTCTTGGAAAAAAACTGTTCCTTAGGTATTGAAATGTTCAGTAATCCATCAATTATAAAAGAGGAAGTCATAGAGATATCAGTAATTATATACCCATATATTGCCTATTATTGAAAAAATATTTGAAAAGATATTTTTACAAAAAATTAGTTGAATATTTAAAATAGTAAAAAAATTCTAGCTGCAAAACAATATGGATTCACAAAAGGTAGAACTACTGAGATGGCAATAGAAATTCTCTGACTAATTGAGTAATTCGAGAATTATTCAATTCTCACTAACATCAAAATGTTATGTCTGTTCCTTGAGAACTCCTTGAAAACTTTCCAAATCCTTGAGACTGCAATAGACACATTTTTTTCACTAATAGCAAAACATAACAGAGACTGCAATAGAAAATCTCTGCCAAATCTTTTTGGTTTTATCTGAAGTTTTTAATGTGGTCAACCACAATATTTTATTAAAAAAAGTATACAAATGTGGAGTTAGAGGAATCCCTTTAATTGGTTAAAATCATATTTTGTAAATAGAAAGTAAGTTGTCAGAATATCTAACACAATATGTGATTTGTTATGTGTAATGAGAGGAGTTTCCTTGAGGTTCAGCCTTTGGCCTGATACTATTTTTATTACATGTTTATGATATTTTTGAAGCAAATTTTGAAGCAGAAATAATCTTGTTTGCAGATGACACAACATTACTATACAAGTCAGATAACACAGAGGTATTATATGATACAGCAAAAGGATTTGTTAAAACTCAAATTTGTCTACATTGCAATAACTTAAGTCTCAACAAAAGTAAAATGGCACACACAGAGTTTTCGTTGCAAATCATAACAAAATTGAATGATAATAAATTAACAATATCTCATCATGTCAATTGTAAAGATCTTAATGAATGAAATGTGAAAAAATGAAGAAAGTAAAATTATATAAAATATCTAAGAGTTATGATTGAGGAGACCCTCAATTGGAACAAGCATATAGAGTTACAATATTATTAATTTTGCAACATATTATCAAAATTGTATGCTTTGATATCCATATTGGATATTCAAGCAAAAGATGTTTTATCATTCTTGCATACATCCACATAAAATATATGGAATTATGTCGTCCCATCCCATAGCCGAGTGGCTAGTGATCTAAGGGACCTGGGTTCGAGCCCTGGGTAAGGCATGGAGGTATGTGTTGTTTTTCTGCTGAGGTCCTGCCATCCTCTAAGACCTCCTACTCTGGCATATAAACTGACAGTCTCCTGTCAAACCTCTGTGGCAAGCAGCTGCTTGAGGAGGTATTTATTTTTATTTATAATATGGGTTGAGCTCCAAAGAGTACTGCGTAGATTAATAGTATTGAAAATTCCTGATGAATGGCTCAAGAACATTCAGCTTCCCATCTTCAATGCTCTATGAATACTACCTGTAATGAAACAGTACATATTCAAAATAATAAAACACATCCACAAAAATATAGATTATTTTACAATGAAAAATTTTTATATCCCATTAAAAGCAAAAAAAGAAAAAAAATTATTTGTACCACCAAAGGAAAATAGTCTCTATATGAAATGCAAATTTACATAGGTCCAAGACTTCATAATGAACTTCCTGATGAACTGAAAAGGATTCATCCTATGCACACATTTAAAAGGAAACTCCATGATTGGATAATGATCTTCAGTAAAAATTTATTTTATTGATAATGAAAGTTGTCAAAAATACATTTAATGTTAAATGAATATATATATATCCAGCACAGAAGTCTTGACTTATGCTTCAGATACAGAAGTCTTGACTTGTGCTGGATATGTGTTATGCTGGATATGTGTTTTATTTTCTGATTATGTAACTTTTGACAATAATCAATAAAATATATAAAGTATATTTTCTTTGACTGTCAGTTTTGTTTATCTTTCCAGAAGTATTTTGTGGGAAGATTTTGATGACATTGTTATGCAAATCCATCCTCCTTTTTTGTGGAGGTCTTCAATGGACACTGTCCAATTTTGGGAAGTACCGACACCATTGGGATTGGTGGGGTCCTCAAGCAATGACTTGTAGACGCTCCCTCTCACTGCTGTACACCAGTGTTGGTACACATCTTCACTTGCTAACCTGCAGTTTCACTGCCATTGGCTTTTTCTATTTGCTACTCTTCAATCCTTCTATTTATATGCGAGATCAAGGACAACCAGGGGTGGCTCAGTCGGTAGCTGTCCAGGCTCATAATCTGCAGTTCCCAGGTTTGAGTCCCACCTTGGCAAGCATTCAGATTTATCTCCCCCCCCCCACCTCTATCTGCCCTTGGTCAGTAAGGGACACCAATGGGCTTGGAAAGGCTGTTCTCTGTTGGATGAGATGATAAGCCTTGGCACTGTATGCAAGAGAGCCATACCTGTGGACATTAAGCAACATGCTGGATGTCTTGAGGGGAAGCTACCATGTCTCCTAACAGCTATTCAGTGGGTCCACTCTCCCCAACCTTCTCTGAGCACTCAGGTTCTTGTGACCTGAGGATCATTTAACCCATTGTATGCACAAAAATGCCACTCAGAGATAAAACAACACAATATGAGGACAACCGTTATGGAAGCAATAATCTCCCCATGGTATGTACCCTCTCCCATGATGGATGTTGTGACCCTTCACATATATCACAATGGGGGATTGATCAGGGACTGGATTATGAGCTCTTCTACAAGTTCAACCACCATTTGGTCAACCAAGTGCAATAAATGTTGTAATAGCAGAGATGATGGACTGTAATCTCCAAGCATCTGCCCTGACCATTCCTAAAACTTTGACATGTTTCCTCGCTTTCTGAAATGATGGTAGAATCCCAACTGCACTGCAGCTCCATAAGACTCAGAACAAGGATTGGGGGATGTTTTAGATATCTTACATCCCCCATCCTAGAAGCTTCCAAGTGTGCTAGCCCAATTTTGCCATATTTTCTAAGTATTTCATTACTTTTGTTGTACTGCAGAATATAAATAATTCACAATATTTCTGTCAATACTTAAATTTTTCATTTAGTTTCTTGTAATTTTTTTGGCCATTTATGCAAACATTGCAAATGTTTGGGTTTTTTGCTGATTGGAAAACTCTGACTAAGGTTAATAAAAATTTATTTATTTTGAAAATGAAATAATTTAAAAACCTAAAAGTATATAACTAAAGAGGGATAAAGACCATTGAAAAAAATTATATATATTTCAAAAGAGATACAGTTTAACCACTGAAACTGAGATCAGACCA
This sequence comes from Ryuthela nishihirai, assembly GCA_038380435.1. Taxonomy (NCBI): domain Eukaryota; kingdom Metazoa; phylum Arthropoda; class Arachnida; order Araneae; family Heptathelidae; genus Ryuthela; species Ryuthela nishihirai. Next base: position 12,614,891 of record JAWZYU010000001.1, on the reverse strand, counting down.
TTCCATATCAATTTGCTATGGAAAAGATATACATGACAATGACTGCAAAATCTTTAAAAATTATAGATTTTCAATGCTAGTTATGAAATTAATTCAGTTTAAAAATAATTAAAATAAGTTCTATGTTTAAAAATTGAATTTTTCGTTATAATATTCTAATCAGATATCTCCTAAAGTAAATACATGGATTTCCTGTTGACATAGAATTCAAGTCATAATTTTGCTGAAAAAATGAATTTTGCCATGAGCAGGACTCGAACACACATCTCTCAGTTATCTGCCGCATATTCTCACCATTTAACTATCAATGGCTATTTCATCCTATCAGCTAATTGTGACTTTAAATCTTCCAGATTTTTTTGCTCATGGAGAGCATTGCCAGAGCAACACGATCAGAAAGATTTAAAGTCACAATTAGCTAATATGAGGGGTGTTCAAAAAGTTCTTGAAATGTATCTGCAGAACAAAAACCATTGCACTTACCTCAACAAAAATGTTATTCTCCTTTTCAAAGCACTCTGCTCCAGCATCAATGCAAAGTTGCAGACATCTATGTCAATTCTGGAGTGCTTGGTGGCACTACTGTTTGGGAATACTACACAACTCTGAATGAACTCATTTTGTAATGTCTTGCACCTTTGAAAAAGGCTTCCCAGCAAGTTCCTTTTTAATTTTTGGAAACAACAAAAAATTGCATGGTGCAAGATTAGGTGAATAGGCAGGATGAGGCAGCTATTTGATTTTTTTCTTGCTCCAGTAGGCCATAACTTGCCAGGTTTTGTGAGCACTGGCATTGTCATCAAGAAGAACCCTTGACATGTCTGTTGTTGGATGCTGCTCCTTCATCTCCTTAACCTTTTTGGGAAAAACAATGTTGGTGTAGTATTGGCTAGTTATGGTCATTTTCTCAGGTAAGGTGTCCATGGCTACTAATACTCGAGAATTGAAAAAAAAAAAAAAAAAAAAAATTAACATCCTTTTTCTTGTGCAAAAATCTTGTCGGAGGATTTGGGAACACAGTTCATCTTCTGCAACCAAAACATAGTTGTTGTATCTTCCCAGGAGTTGTATAGTAATAAAAATCACATATCATCATCATCTGTGACAATGGCTATTAACTGTTTGGGGCCACTAGGTTAAAACATTGCCAGCCTTCCCTTGTGCAAATCAATTCTAGTCCTTTTTTGCTGTTCTGCCAGTTTGTGGGGTACCCATTTGGTACAGATCTTACGGAACTTTAAATGTCGATGAATTGTTTCCTTACTGCCAATCGATACATCGACATTTAAACTTATTACCTGAATGGTGATGTGTGGGTTTTCCTTAATGAGCTCACAAACAGCAGTAATGTTTCTTTCATTCGCAGCCTCTTTTGATCTTCCTGCATGAGGGAGGTCTTCGAAGCTCTGCCATCCTTCTCTGAATTTGTGCATCCATCCCATAACAGTGCCCTATGAACAGGCATGATTTCCATATACTTATGATAAATTGAGATGATTCCCACATACTTGTTGTAACGCTCCAAAGATTAATAACTTTTTAAAGTTTGGACCTTTTATCTGATCTAATTTATTCAAATTCTGGATAGCTCTATCGAGTGCCAGGCAATAATAACTTGCCAAATAAAAAAGTTGAAATAGGGTTCATTTATTTGCCAAGCATTACTTATCGAGTAAGAATTCAAAAATGATTGTCAAGCTTAAAGTTTAAATCTAATCAAAATATAAATTTATGTTGCTCAAGTGAAAAAATAGCAAAGATTCAAAGGTTTCTAAAACAAAGTTTATTTCCAAAAATTCAACTCGCCAAACTCAAAGTGAAATTTTTGACTATATCTCGGACAAAATTTCTGTCTACACTGATTTACAATAACTCGGCTCTCCTTCTCACTACTTCACTCATCTCTACTACTAACTACTTCACTACTTCTTTCTCTGTGTCTTCTAACAAGTGGCTACAAAGTTGGCACATGTCATGTTGCACGCTAGGAAAGACATTTGCATAAACTGACAATCACGCAAGCTATGACGCAAGAGAGAGCGTGTCCTTAACACTGGCGCTTTAGCAGTTGTCAGTCAAAAGGTCGGAGTTGCGCATATGTAACTCTTGCAGCTCGGACGAGGATTGAGACAGTCCACGAAAATGAATTAAAATCCCCAAACTTAGAAATATAATGTAAATAAAGCAAAACTGGTTAAGGAAAAGTGAATGGGTGGACCATCACATTGTGATAAATTGGCATGATCCCCATATACTTGTGAGAAATTGGCATTATTTTTTTTCACATCATCCCCAAGCTGCATCCTAGGGAAATGTAAAATCTTTCCACATCTTTAGTAGGCTCCATAGCAACAATGTGCAGATTTTGCAGACCTCACTTCATGCACCACCAGCAAAGAGAGAAATAATGATATGGCCTTTGTTTTTAACATGTAATTATTTTTAACACATAATGACAGGTTTAGACAAGTTTTCAAACAAGTCATAGCTCATTAACTTCGGAGGAAGGAGTGCATATCTATTAACATGTATCAATAACGTTTTGAAAACACACCATAAGATATCTAGAGGCTCCAGGTGCAAAAGATTTCAGAGGCTCCCAACTGTCCAGGAGTGATTGGGGTGGCACTCATTCTACATAAAAGGTGCAACTTAGGAATGGTAAATACAACAGATTAAATAATTTGTATTACTGAAATGTATAAATAGAAAATTTAATATGTGTTATAGAAATTTGCATGTTTTGAAGAATGTATGAAAATGCAATTATAAGCCAAAATAAATATCTGTTCATTTTACTGTATAACAAAAATTGCATCACATTTGGTATTAACCTAAGTAAAAACATGATATGTGTATATAAATTATAGATTATACTGATTGTGAAATATTTTACTAAATAAAATGTTTGAAAAAAATTAAATACACGTTCATTAGATATCATTGGAAAGATAACACAATGTTCGTTAGCTATACATAATACATCAGGAAATTCAAAGTGTCCTTAGGAGCATAAGAAGATGAATTTATTTCTTGATGTTCTAGCTGTCCCATGGCTGAGTGGTTAGTGCACTTGGCTATTGGTCTACAGGACCTGGGTTCGATCCCCAGATAAGGCATGACTGTGTGTGTTGTTTTTCTGCTGAAGTCCTACCATTCTCATAGACCTTGTACTATGGCGTATAAATGACAGGCTCCTGTCAGACCTCTTGCAAGCAGCTGATTGATGACAAAAATGAAAGAAGAAAACATTTCTTGGACATACAACAGGATGGAATAAATTGCTTTGAACATAACTTACTGTACATATTCACAATTGTTGTAAGTTGTGTCCAAATAATTTATGCAATCCTGTTGTATCTTCAACAAATGATGTTTTCTTCTATCATCTTTGTCATCAAGAACATCAAGAAATAAATTCATCTTCTTATGCTCTTAAGGACATTTTGAATTTACTGATGTATTATGTGTGTGTTTATCTAATGAACACCATTTTCACATAAACATTTGACAACTTCTGTTCTATAATCAGTGAAAAGTGTATATATATATATGTATTTGTAATAAAAATGATGTCATTAGTTTTTTATGATGTAATGCATAATATCAGTAATACGCCATAATAAAAGAAGTAGTTATAATATTTAGATGATCTTTAAATATCAGTTCATAGAAAGTATAATTATAAATATTTTACATTTCCTCCTTTTTTTACAGACCAAGTATACTAATTTCATGGAAATCAGAGGAGAAAGTAGTGACACCATCAATGCTGCAACACAGACTGAAAGGGTAAGATGTATTTCTTGGTAAATGCATAATAGCTAAAGATTTATTATGATGGCTCATCTGATTCATTAAATGATACTATAAGTGTCTCACATTTCAATATATTTCAAGGAAAAGACTACTTTGGATCTTTGCTTGCCAGAAAGCTTATATATTCTTTACTGTGATGGACACATTCTCTTCCATTTAGAATGTCACCTGTACTTTTTAACTCTTGCCCTCATAACTCACACCAAACACTATTAAAACAAAATATTATGTGGTGAAATATTTTTGTGAAGAAGCAATTGTTTTTGTTGTTGTTTTTTTTGCACCCAGAAGCTGCTGCCAGAGGTATGAAGTAAATGGGAATGATATCGTTCAGTTTTTTTGCTTCCAATTCTACTGCCTCCTTGTTTGTGCAACATACCTGTTATCAATATTTGCTTTTCATCAGAACTTTAATATTTGCATGTACCAAAAAACAAAGCTGTTATCCTCAGTATAGAACATTATGATAAATGGACAAGTAAATATTAAGAACTATCAACCTTTCATTGCAGCTATACTAAAGGTATCATTGACACTATTACAAGAGAATAGGAGAGTATTTAGTAGCTTATCTGTTTCAGGCAACTAGAAGTTAATTCTAGCGCTATTGTTTTTAGGAAAGTTTAATATTTCAATTCTTTGTATTGCTTTGTATTGTTAATAATGGGTGACTGCTGCAAACATTGATTAGTATCCTCAAGTTTTTCATCACTTAATAGAGAAGGCCAACCAGTATGTTTCTTGTCCATGTACACTTCCAATCTCAAGGAATCATGCAATGGCATACCCAGGATTTTGGAATGGGGGAGGTTTTGACTAACCAGGTGATGATAAACTGCACAGAAAGAAGTGGTTGTGGCACTTAAAATTTGCATACACTCAAAAACAAAATTCCACTTTTTTTTTTTCAAAAATGTTATCAAATTTTGATAGGGGAGGTTTGAACCACTAAAGCCACCCTAACATAGATAAGCCCCTGCTGTGATGTATCTCACATGGCTTTTATATTGGTGACTGAGCAGTGCCTGAGCATATATTCACAATTATGTCCTTACCACTAACCAATTACAGCTATTCTCCAAGTTATGTGATAGTTATGTTCTAAAGAGTGGTTGTATAACTCAAAATTACGTATGTAGAATTTTTTTCCTTGATATCATTGATGATATAAATGGAAATTGCATTCCTGAACATTTCCCAAATTCACTCTTTGGTATGAAATGTTCTAATAATTTGTCTATTAAAGCAATAAATGAAGGAAATAAAGAAAATGCATTTCTGTATATGACTCGAATTATTTTATTGAAAACATTTACATGAAAAGAAAATTAAAGCAATTATTTAAGGATTGTTTTCTGAATGAAGTTGAAAGCTGCAAATCATCGTTAGTTGATGTTTTGTCCCACATTTAAAGAATGTTTTCTAAGGACAGCTGATTTTATGCTTCATCTTCTCTTTGTAAGAGGCTATAGCATTCTTAAACTTCTTTGTTGGAACTGTTTTGTCAGTTGGGGTCACTCTTGTTGTTAGGACATGGTCAGTGACAATACATTAAAAAAACCTGCTAATATTTTGGCCCAGAGCCTTTTATAGGCTGGATTTCAGCAGTCAATACAATTTTAATTCCATTCACTTTAGACATTTATTAATCATCCTTTTTTTTGTGTTAAGTAATTTCATTTTTTTGTCTTGACCAAAAAAATTAAGGAAATACTGTGAGGGAGATGTCTTTCCCAGCTGTGGTTGTAATATCAGTGTTCATGTGGAATTGTCTTAAAACAATTTGAATAAGCCAGAGGATACCTGTATTATGTAATGATGTTGATAGAATAGTAAAAACATTGCAGTTAAATATGAATATTAAAAATTAATATAACATCAAAATGTATAAGGGATAAAAAAAATACATAAATGAACTAGAAGAATGACTTTACTGACTTTGTTGATTTCAGGATATTCATTTGCAAAGAAAATGAAGTTTTTAATTTTCCAAATTTTGCACCTATTAACAATAGTAATTTGTACTAATGGGCAATGGGAAAATATACTTAATGTACAGAATGATTCAAAATTTGTGCAACCCATATTAGAAAATTTCATTTATTCTCAATTTATGTTTACAAATTGTTAACAATGGGTGACTGCTGAAAACATTGATTAATATCCTGAAGTTTTTCATCACTTAATATAGAAGGCCAACCAGTATGTTTCTTGTCATGTACACTTCCAGTTTCACAGAATCATGCAATTAAATGTGATACTATAGACTTGTTGGATACCAGAGAATCAGGAAACTCTTTGTTGAATTCAACTTGAACAGTTAAAAATGATTTGGTTGTTAAATAATGTTTGACTATGTATATATGTTCAGTCTGTAAAAATTTCATTATGGGCAACTAATACAATACATGTTACCAACAAAGAACTGGCAGCATGAGAACTAAACTGTGTTGCATATGTCAGTGAGTGCAAGGTTGCTAATGTAAGAATCAGTATTTAATTCCATTCAATTGGCACAAAATAGTAAGAATTTACATTTTGGGTTGTACGAATTTTGAACCACTCTGTATTATTTAGAACTATCAACAAAATAAACAATGCAAAAAGAATTTCCCATTTATTCCATAAAATGAAAGGGTTGCACTTCCTCAACCCCTAGGGTTAAGGGGCAAATCAGTGTATATAAAATAATTTATTTTTTATTACTCTATTAGAATATTAAATATTTAAAAATTAGGCACCATCATTTTTAAAAAATAAAGGTTACCAGTCAATTTTAACCGTTAATTGAAGCACTATGATTATTATTATATTTCTGTTAGTTATCTGGGTATCCATTCTTCAACAGATGCACAAGAATTCCTAATTTCATGCATAAAATATCATTTGCCATATTACTTTAAATTTTACATTTTCTATATTTAGTGCCCTCTAAATAAATAAATAAATAAATAAATAAATAAATACCCCCTCAAGCAGCTGCTTGCCACAGAGGTCTGACAGGAGCCTGTCAGTTTATACGCCACAGTAGAAGGTCTGAGAGGATGGCGGGACCTCAGCAGAAAAACATCACAAACGTCCATGCCTTATCCGGGACTCGAACCCAGGTCGGTCCCTTAGACCAGTAGCCAAGCGCGCTAACCACTCGGCCACGGGACGGCTCTAATGATGTTAATTAAGGCCTTTTGGAGGATTTGAAAATTATGAATCATCATACTTCGTTAGTACCTATTCAATTCAAAAACAATTTTCATTAATCTCTCAAAACAGAAAGTTGTATTTTTCTACCCCTGGGGTAAAGGGATAAATTGTTGCTGACCATGTAAACCCCTTTCATCATCACTTTCCACCACTAAAATATCAGATTTTTAATCCAAATAGATCCCTTGCAATGTTTGTTTGACATTTTGTTATTTTTCCCCTGTTAGAGGGTGCAATTAAAACTGTCCCAGTCCATTGCTACATTGATCTTCAATTTCTCTTCTATCCATTTCCTGTCTGCTGTGCACCTTTAATCCTCCCCTCCCAGCCTAATGACTTAAAATTTGTGGTCCCCCATCTCGTTTGTACTCTCCTTCACATTAATCCTTCACTTCTGCTCTTGCTAGTTTATTCATTCACTCTCATTGTCTACTATCAGAAACACTAGCAACACCTTTCTCCCCTTGTCCCATTTCCTTTTAGGCTCGTAATCTGTAGTTCCCAGGTTCGAGTCCCAGTTGGGTCAGCGTTGAGATTTATCTCCGCAAAATTCCCCGCCCTGCCCACGGTCAGTAGGGGACACCGATGGGCTTGGAAAGGCCACCGTCCGTCAGATGGGACGTTAAGCCGTGGCCCCGTATGCGGGAGAGCCATACCCTGTGCACGTTAAAGAACACACTGGATGGCCTTGACGGGAGGCTACCATCTGTCTCCCAACAGCTGTTCCAGTGGGTCCCCTCCCCCAACCTTCTCTGAGCCTTCGGGGTCCTTGTGGCCTGGCCATTTAGCCCATGGTGTGCAAAAAAGTGCCGCTCAGAGGTAAAACAATCCAATTCAACCCATTTCCTTTACACCTTTCCTTCCTCCTACTCACCACACAAAAGGATTAACTTCAACTGCTCTTACACACTGTTTACACCCTGCACTTCGAGCTAACAGCTATGCTTTGGTCACTACTATGGATAAGGGAATCTGACCTCCTGCAGCATAACACATGAATAGCTCCCACTACCACACAGGACCTAACCCTACCAAAAAGATTCTAAAACTATATTTAGACCAGTCACCTTAATTCTATTCAAATATAATGATTTAGAATTTACTCTATATTCACTTCAGAAAAAATAACCAAAAACAAAATTTCATTAAAAAATATTAACTTTATTTGAAATCTATTCCATCTTATCCTTTGACCAACCTCCAGCATTTTAGCATCCCTTGCAGCAAACAACATAGTTAAATAATTTTTCTCTCCCCCCCAAAAAAAATTATTTAAAAATAAAATGTCCCAAGAGTTATAATTGCAAACTTTAAAAATCCACCTATAACAGTCAATTACAACCCCCCCCCCCCCCCAAAAAAAAAAAAAGACTTACAAAACTTCCTTTCAAGGCAACTTCATGCAGTAACTTTCATCTTCCTACTTGAACTACATCGAGTTTTCATTTTACACCCAACGTATTAAATCCAAACGATTCAAACTTGCACCTAACAACATCCTCTGTGTTGGCAGTTTATTTCCTACATTACAAAGCTATTTGCTTCCATACAGCTAATTGAATTTGCAACAAAAAAAAAAGAATAAAAAGCTTCTAGACTATCATCATTTCTTCAAACACATACCACAACACAGAAACAAGCAAAAACAACATCCTTTTAAGGACTCTCACCTGAAAGTCCTTTTCAGGACTGAAATAATTACACCACATCAGACTTTACATAACAAATACCAGCACTCTCACTCTTTTTCTGTCAACATTTCTCCACTCTTTCTGGGCCTTGTATTTGCAAACTTCACCAGCACATGGAGCAACGGCATTATCAAAGCAAAGCAAGGTTCTTCAAATATCACACCAGCATTATGGACGAACTAATTACCATTCAACCTAGAAGTATCCCTCCTTTACAGGAAAATCGAGGCAGATGGCCAGAAAAGGCCTAACAGCTGAAATTGTTTTGTGGATGAAAAAAAAAGAGCCTTTAGGTGATGGTCTGGTAGTGAATTCATTATGATCAAATCATTGATCCCTTTTATATTTCAGAATAATATGAAAAGACCTCTGTAGCAAGTAGCTTCTTGAGAGTAAATTTGTTTTTATTTTTCTCTATGATTGATAAAAGTCCTACTGTTCAGCATTTGTTCACTCTTATTTTAATTTACATAACATTGGGTTTGTTATATCCCACCACACTAATACCTGGTTAAACAAATTGTGTCAGATCTTACAGATTCAAAACCTGTCATATCAAAAAGTTAAATAAAAAACACGACTTTTTAATGACAGTATTTTATTAATAAGAAGAACTTTATGAATTAGCTTCAGAGGGTTTTCATTTCATGTATTATTCTCTCATAATACTGTTTTAGCATAATCAAAAAGTACATTTTTCTCAAAATGGACTAAGATGCTTTTAAGTATGTTAAATATATGTTTGATAGATGTTTTGAATAAACACTCCATTTCATCTTGAAGGAATATTGTATTCAATTTCACATTTCCTTATAAATATATGGCTTTGATTACCCTAATAACAAGGTACAAGATTTCATAGTTATCACATGTCTGTAATTAAAAGTAGTGTATTTCATTGTTAAGAATAAAACTCATGATATTGTATATACTAATCATGACTGATTCACACATATTAAGAGATATTTTGTGGATTTCAGTAATCTCATGTGTATACTCTTGAAATTTCTTTAGGCTAAAAACCAAGCTAATATCCATTCCATGTATATCAGTTTCACTATAGGTTATCAAATCTTCAACAAAGCATTTTCTGATTTCAAATCTACAGTTGTGTAAACAGCTTTTGACAATGGGAGCTATGTTATAACTAGATGAGCTGACAAAGCTATAATAGGGGATTCAACACATTCTCTGTTTTTTTTTGTGCTCATCATGCTTCTGTAGTAATGTTCAAATCATAGGTATAGAAAGCTAAGCATGTACATCCCCAAACAAACTCAGTGGCATAAGTGTCCATACCATATTTGGTCATATGGCTGTAGGAACTTCTACAGTTGGTAGAAAGAATGGACCTTTCATATTATGCAAATTAGTTAATATATTGGATTTAACCAAAAGTTCATTTGGATTTTTCCTAATATATCACTGGATGTGGTCTGCACAACCATGTGCATTAGCAGTTATAAATAGTGTGTGCTTTCGACAGGGTACAGTTGCTAGCTTGTTCTGAAAAGCAAATTATGCAGTTTCAGTCAGTGATATTCATATAAAGTCAGTTTGAAAGTGGAAGACACGAAGGTGCATTTTCACCATCTTATGCTCTTTTCAGAAAGGTAGAAAATCAACACAAACCTGAAAAAAGATTTATGCAGTGTACAGAGATGATGCTGTAAATGACTGAATGTATCAGAAGTGGTTTGCTAAGCTCAGAACTGAGAATTTCTCACTGGAAGATGCCACATGTTCAGGGAGGCCCTCCATAGTTGACAATGACCACAGTAATCCAAACTAACCAGCACATCAACACAAGAGAGATTGCTGAGACACTAAAAACTGTCGCAATATCAATTGTAAGGCATTTGGAGCAGCTTGGATATGTGAATTGGTATGTGTGTGGGTGTGGCATTGATTGAACATTGGTTAAAGGCAATTTCCAGTTGTACCACAACATATGGCTGCACACCAACTATGGGGAGATTGCCCAATCTCCACTAACTACATCGGGGCAAGACAGTGCCACAAGGACCCAGCTCATCCACGACTACCTATGGCGAACAATCCTATAGAAGGAAGGTTCATCCATTGGTCAAAACCTAAATTTAATCTGTTCCCCAGTTAGCCACAAAAATAGTATATAGAACCAAGTTGACTCGGCTCCCAGGGTGGAGATTCTTAGTCTGGCCTTTCCACTGATAAGTCTGTCAACCGAGGATCTTTTCCAGTCACAAGCCTTCAACTTCGTCCTCTCCATAGTGCCACACACCTGCTGCCCCCCCAGAAGCAGTCTGTACCCCAACTTCACTGAGACTGCACCAATGAGCCCACTGGACCAGTGCCCCCCAACACCAGTCAGCAGTACTCTCAGCCACATCCCCTCCATCGAGGCTGTGAACCTAAAGTTTTCCTGAGCAAGCGAATAAGCCCACTAGACTGGCCTCTCCCAAACCAGTCTGCAGACCCTCACAAGCCCTGCCACCAAAGGCCACATCCCATTGTGCAAATGAGGAAACAACAGGCCATGACCCTACTTCACAGAGGCACAATTCAGCCCCCCCCCCCACACCATGTCAAGGTGGTCCCCTATCGGGGGAGGGGGGGAGGGGGGGCATTAATTGAGCAAAAGAAAAATTTATGAACCGCATCTCTGCTTGTGATTTGCTCCTGCAATGAAAATGACCCATTTTTGAAGTGGTTAGTGACAGCCGGGAAAAATTGATCCTTTACAACAATGTTCCAAAAAAAAAGATCCTGGAGCAAGTGAGGTGAGCCTCCATTACTGCAACCCAAGGCCGATCTGCTTCCAAAGAAGGTCATACTCTGCATGTGTTGGGATTGGAAGAGAATCCTTCACTATGAGCTTTTGCCAAGCAATCAAACTATTAATTCAGATCAGTATTGCTTGCAATTGGATTGGCTGAAGGCAGCAATCAATGAAAAACATTTGGAATTGTTGTTGCAAAGAAGTTGTGTTCCACCATAACAATGAGAGACCACAAGTGTGTTTAACCTTCCAGCAAAAATTGTTGCAGTTGGAATGTTTTATGCCACCTGCCATATTTGTCTGACATTGCACCCTCAGATTACTATTTATTCCAGTTGCTGCAAAACTGTTGAATGGTAAAAATTCTAATCTTTGGAGGCCATCACAAACCACTTTGATCAGTTCTTGAACGAAAAACCAACTAAGTTGTACCCCCGTGGAATAATGAAGTTGTCTGATAGATGGGTTAAGATAATCAAAGAAAATGATGGATACATTATTGTTAAATAGTATTTTTTACTATTTAATATTTCAATTTGAATTTTTGCATAAAAATTTAATGAACTTCTGTTCTGGTTCAACCCAATATTTAAATTCAAATGTTCTTTTATATGTTATGCTAGCATTAAATTCTGCCAATTTAGTTTCTATTAAAGTAAGCTTATTTCATCTTTTGATGAATAAGGGAAATTCATTAAATAAGATAAATACAGCTATAAATTTTTATTTTGCAGTGTTGAAATAATTTTAAACTCTAAGAATTTTGATATGTTTATTCTTTCTGGATTTAGATATGTTTGAGTTCTTCTTTTCAATTTTAGATAAAAACAGTGACAGGTTCATCTCATTCTTCATCAGCAACTGATTCTTCAGAAACACTAGTCAGGTTAGGTTGCATTTTAAAACTAATGTACGAGTGTTTTATGTAATGTTATATTTACTTGAAAGTGAATATGCATTTAGTATATACATGAGGTAAATCAGAAAGTAAGGCTCCATATTTAATTCCTGAAGAGGGCTGGTAATTACAATGAAGACAATATACAGGAAATGTCATATATACATTCTTTATTTTTCCATGTCGTCATCAGAGATTGAATACCATATCAATCCATATATTAGTGGCAGAGTGCCACAGAACAGTTACTTTAGTAGTGACACTGATGTTAAATGAAAACCAGTAATGGAAATATGTAGAATAATTTTGTAGATATGATTGTGTTGCAAATAAATACAGTGCTGCTTAGAAATATATTTTATGGACTTATACTGATCATAGCAATCATGTTGGTCTGCATGCATGGGATTATTGAAGAATATATATTTTTTATAGTTAGCTGAATAAACTGTAAGCAGATAAAGAGAACCCAAATAACATTTCCCTGGTTACTGCTAATGAGAGTAACTCTGATGTCTTTACACCAATAATGTCCAAAAAAGAATATCCTGGAGAAAACCTGATTTAGAAATTGAATGAAAAATAGTTAATAATGCACTTATAACAGTGAAATTTATTGCAATTTATAGACAGACTCAAAATATTTTTTATCTGAATCTGTCATTCATTTCACTCAGCACATCCAGATGATGATATATTTCTGCCCATGTTCATTGCAACACATCAGAAGTCACACTTCCAATTGTATTTATTATCTGGGTCTGCTGTTCAGAGTAATTGAAGGCATACTGCCCAAAAAGATGGTGCATAACCTCACCGAGACATAATGTTCAGAAATCGTCTGAACCAAAAGTGTTTCCTTGGCTTTCTCACAAGATATCATTCCCTTTCCATTTGGAGGGGGGGAGGGGAGTTAAAATCATCAAAGTTATGTACCCAAACACCAGGAAGTATGACTTCTGCTATGTTGCAGCAAACATAAAGAAAAGTGTCAAATAGCATCTGGAAGTGCTGAGAGCACTGAATGGGTTATCATATTTAACCTTACTGATGTGCAGATAAAAACTTTTTGAGTTGGTCTTCGAAATTCATATATGTTTTATAAACCCTGAGATTAATATTAACATATGTACTTGTAAAGGGGTGTAAATAAAATAGGTGAAAGAGATAGGAAAATTATTTTAACCATGAAATGTTTAAAACAACGTAAAACTAGTTAAAGAGTTAAATTTTTATATGAATTTAGTTATGGGAATAAACATTTAATATAAGTAATTTGTTTATCAAATTTATGTATCCAACAAAATAAAATTAAAAAAGGAATTTCAAACTATTAACTCTTAGTGTCAGTTTCTGAAATGAAACTCATGTGGCTGACTAATTTTGAAGTTTTCAGAAAATAAAGCACTAGAATTTTATTCTGAAGCAACTTGCAACAGTAATAGGTAATTGTTAGATATCAAAAGAAAGAGCATTTAATTGCAAATAATACAATGGCAAAATTCAAAGAAAATGAAAGGTAAGTGAAATTTGTATCCAAAATGGCATACTGTATTTTTTTCATTTAAACTTCAGTAAAAAAAAAGAACTTTTCTATATTATTTCATTTGTGTAGTTTTTTTCTAAATTATTTAGTAATTTATGCAAATAAGGCATAATGTATCATGCTCAAGTTTTTGGCATTGGCAAACTGGAGTGTATCACAAAAAATTTCTTCTTGCTTTATAACAAAATTAAATAAAAACTGAAAAATATACCAAAAAAGAGATGGTGAACTGTGAAAAAATATTAAAAATAGAAATTTGAAAGAATATTTAATTTAACCATCGAAATTGAATTCAAATCATTTCTTGATCAAATTGCCTTATTTCTGCTTTGGAAAAGTTCAATTTCGAAACAGCTGCACAATTTCATTTAAAAATAACAATTTCTTAATGTTAATAATGAAATTACTTACCATGTAATTAAAAATATGGAAATAAATTCTACATTTTCAAAATAGAGTTTGCAGTTATAATCCATTATTCAATGTTATTTGAGATGGCCACCATTTGAAATCAATTTCTAACATATGTTGTAACATAGTTTTGTTTCCTTTAGTGTCAAAATAATTATCACTGATTTTAATATTTGTATGTATTGTATAAGCAGCAAAGTAAAAGAAAATTCCATTTTTAATATTGAAAATCTATTTAAATATTAATCCAAAAGCATTGTTGCTAGATAATGCAACTTCCACTAATAATAAAAATTGACATCTAATATTCAAAAGTTTAGAAAAATTGCAGCTTTGCATGATGGGAAAGTAATGCAAAGCTGCAAATCTCGAAACCAAAATCGACAATCTGCATATCGAAGAGAAAAATAGCATAAATATAAGAATTGGCCATTGTTCTACTTATGGTGATTCAAGCTAAGACTACTTAAGCCTTCAAAAAAATTAATTGTCTTTTGGACCCTTGAAGGGGTTAGGTATATTTTACAGTTTCTAAGGCATAGATTTATTTACAAAAGTGTCTTTAATCATATACAGTGTTTTAGAGATTAGAAGTTTGCTCAACCCTTCCAGGGTCTCTATCGATTATAACGTTGACAATATCCAAAATGAGAGGCCCAAGACATATGGGCAGTTTTTTTTTAGTACAACACTTTGAAACTTCAGTTTTAAAAAAATAGAAATTGCTATTTTAAATATTTTTCGTATATCTTATACAAATATGTAATTCGAGCATGAAAAATAATATTTTCATTCTTTGTTTGATGCATGAATACGTTTCGTTTGATGCATTATGCTACAATATAAATAATTTGTTAAACTTATTGCCATTTCTTAGGTGCAATATATGAGATTGCCAATTTCTTTGTTAACATTACTCACTATTGAAACAACACCCTGATTTAAGTTCACTAGTTTGATTTGAACTATTATCAACAAATTTTTTCTTAAAGTTTTGAAATTCTCTCAAAAATTAAGCAAAAACAACTATTTTGAAATAGAAAGATTTTAGAAGTAATTATGAAGTATGTACTTTATTTCGTTTTATGCTCTCTTTTCTGTCTTAAAACTATTTCAATATGCCTAGAAATATTATTACCATTCATCCTAGCATTCAGCAGTGCTCTCTGGCTAATGAAACCTAAACTATAAGTAAATATAAATTTATTTGAAGCCACTCTCTTCGCTGTTGTATTCTGTTAATACTGGGTATAGACTACTTAAGCTATGTTATCAGCTAATGCTATCAGTAAGTCATGGATTTGGATCCCACCTGGTCTCAACAATATTCCTCTTATATTCAGTATTAGCAGAATACAACAGCAAAGATGTGGCTTCAAATAAACCTAATGATTGCTGTGAATACAAAAGAAGATAAACAGTAACTAGTTAGTGTAAAACTGTTGTAAACTAGGTCACAGCCAAGCAAGATGCAGATGGTAATAATTACTAGTTAGTGTTGGCACATGTTCATGGTGTGCTGCTTAGTGTCACCAACATTGAATATCTTTTCAGTTCAGTTATTATATTATTTGTAATTCTATAATTAAAAGACTAATTTTTATTTATATAAATCTATTATGATTTTATTTCTGTAGATTTATTTATATTGATTTTTTTGGAGTTATGCTGCATCACTAGTTATCATGATGGCCATCGTGTTTCTTTTTTGCTTCTGATTTATGATTTTATTCCTGTATAGTTATATGTTGTATTTCTTTATTTATTTTTGACAGCTATCCATTGGCCAAGTGGTTAGCATGCTTGGCTACTGATCAAAGTGGCCTGGGTTTGAGCCATGATTGTTTGTGTTGTTTTTCTCTTGTGGTCTTGCCTTTCTCACAGGTCTTCACTATGGTGTTATAAACTGACAGGCTCCTGTCAGACCTCAGTGGCAAGCATCTGTTTGAGTGGGTATTTATTTTATTTTTTTATTGATCTTTCAGAATTATAATGTATTGCTGGTTATGATGATAGCTGGCTTGCAACTTGTTGGTACGATTTTTAACATTATATTACATTATAGGATAGTTTTGAAAATAAATTAAAATTTAAAAAAATTATTTCTCAATGAGAGAATTTTAATTTATTTTAATTTCTGGGCAAGAAGGTCTTTTTTATTTGTGTATGTTACTTTTTTTTACATCTTTACTTTCCAGTTAAAAAAACATCATTTATTGTTTCCTGAAAATGAATGAGGTCTTGGATATGGAAGCAAAAAGAGTTTACACAGAAATTAGTTCTTATGGTTGGGAAGGCAATTTTGTCAAGTGTATTATAACTCTGTCCTCCCTGGAAAAAACTTTGAAGCAAATATTAGTTTAAGTTTTTAGTTTATATTGAATATTTTTTAAATAGTATACCCTCCCCCCCCCAATCCCAGTATATTGGCTGTGCCACTCTAAGGATATTGACTTCTTTTTTTTTAGATTGGTGCACAAACTTTTTGGCACTTTTCTAACATTCCTAAAATTCAGGACTCAAAGAAAAAATGCATAATATTCAGTAAAAATAAAGCCAAGAAAGTGTTCCTTCACTTCATAAACAGGGCAGAAAACTCCATGAATGTGATCAGTCCATGTCATCTTGTATAACACTGGGCTGGGTTTTAAAATATGCCATACTGAAATGAATTATTAAAAGAAATTAAATAATATTTCACATAAATAATTTATTACTCAGGGAGAAACTTCCTTTCAGTTAACATATAATTTAACAGTTTTTATTGATCAGGTTTTCTGAAATTAAGCCTCAGTTGAATAGTTAGATCAATTTTTTTCACTACATCACTGTGAAAAAGTATTATTTAAATTAATATCTTTGTAACTGTTTAATTTTTTATTTTAATAAAATTCAGACTTAAATTCTGTTTTATTTGACTTAGACCATGGCCTATTTCTCTACTTGGTTATTTGTTTAAAAATTTTTTAATTCATCTTATAATACAGTGGCTTTTCTCAAAGTATAGTACCAAGAAAAAAAATTGAAGAGAGAGTAATTTTTTTGTTTGAAGAAAAATATTATTTTTCTGTTATTTAGAAATAGCCTTTCAATTCATATGCATTATAATTATTTCTGTCTAGTAGGGTTTTTTTTATTTGCATTGTCAGATGCATTTTTTATTACTACATGACTCTAGAAAAGATATCCAGGGTCCAGTCTGAAAACTGGTTTACATCCAGTGGCTCAGCTATTTTTTTTCATTTTGTTCAGCCAATAAAAAATCAACTTAGATCTTTAATGACAATGAACTTATGAAAGGAATTATGGCATGTTATATGCCAAATCAATCAGCATTTAATCCTGGTTTTTCTGAAAATAAAGTATTTAACAAAAAATATGACTAATTCTGTTTTAATAGGACCTTTTTAGAGTCATGTAGTTTCCTTGGTGTAAGATCTTGTCCATGGTGATATGGAATCACCCTGTGAAGGTTCCACTGGTTTGGATCCTTCACAGGGTCCTGAATGCTCAGCTGCAACCTGTGTCCCTGGAAAGGAGGATCCTGATACTTGGTAGGGGATCCTCTTTTACTCTCGTCAGTGTGTGTGTAGTGGGATTCCCTTTGGCCTGTCTTGCTATTGGGGAGTCTATTTATCATGGGGCTGGGTAGCACTTTCGAAAGCCACTGGGACTGGACCTGCTTAGACCAACTATGCAGTGCTGATCGTCTTGCCCATGTCTGGGTACAAGTTTCTGAGTTGCCTCTCACTTTTATTTTTCCTCTTATTTTTAATTTGTGAGGTCTCACTGGCTGCGTGTGTATGGGTCTCAATCAACCCTGGTGCCAAATTAGGCATCCCCTTGTTGAGCTCCATTGTGAGTGGGGACCACCAGGGTACCACTAATAAATTTGCAGTCACAAATTTCTATTGATTCAGCCTCTGCTGGGCCCCCATTTTCTTTGTCTTCTTCATCTTCGTTAAGTGAAAATTTTTTGGAAAAGTTGTCATTGAATGAACCGCAAAGTTTTGGAGGTTCATTTAAATTTCCAAACTGATTTGTCCAATGACACAACTCATCCAAAATTGTTTCATCCAATGACAAAATTCATCCAAAAGTGTCAATAGTCAACAAAAAGATAAAATGTTATGTTTCATGTGTATTATTGTAAATTAATAATTTCGTTTTTTATTTGTTTTTAGCACATTTTCTTGAAAACAAATATTACTTATACAGAATGGACAGATTAATAAAATAATAAAAATAAATACCCCCTCAAGCAGCTGTTTGCCACAGAGGTCTGACAGGAGCCTGTCAGTTTATATGCCAAAGTAAAAGATCTGAGAGGATGGCAGGACCTCAGCAGAAAACAACACGAACATCCATGCCTTACCCGGGGCTCGAACCCAGGTCCCTTAGATCAGAAGCCAAGCGTGCTAACCACTCAGCCATATAGTTTCTCAAATGCATTTATAGTTTATTGATTAAGTGTAATTTCTTGATGGATTTTTTTTTTACTTTTTATCTGTGTTGGGTTAAATATCGGTTTTGAAGCTCACTATTAAAAAGTTTGCATAACACTGCCTTCCTTTTATTATGAAAAGCACTAATAGTTTTATTTCAGAATAATCAACAATGATTTTGCATTGCCATGCCTTTTCTGTTAATTACTGAAAATATGCAACATTTTTATGAGGTGTATTGACATTCATTTTCAATTTGTTTTGAACCATGGAATGTAGGTTGCACTTAAAAAGAACAATATAAAATAGGGCTGCTGGAAAAATGACTGAAGAGTAAAAAAAGACCAGGGGAAAAGTTCATTGATTAAGCCTCTGCTGGAAGGGCAGTATTGGGTATGCAACCTCATGACATTCACATTAAGCCATCAAAATTTTAATTTCTGTCATAAATACAATTTTTGTAATATTTATGTAAAAGTTTGCAATTTTCAACTATTTCCACATCTAGAGGACTTGATTGAAACTTTTGGATGATTTTTAAAGTATGAATCAAATATTTCATCAATACTTATCATCCCGAAAGGAATTTTTAATTTAACTCAAAAAAAAAAGCACACAACCATCTCTTAAAAGAAAAAAGTTATATTTTCCCAATCCCAGGCATAAGTGATCAACTCATTGTTACCAATGAAAACTTCATGACTGTTACACACTCCATCACTAAAATTTTTACCACTAGAGGCTACAATTATAGCTTTTGGGAGATTTGGAAAGTCCGAATCATAATATTTCACAATACCTATCCAACCCAAAACTTTTGATTTATTGTCTCAGTTTAGTGGCTCAGTCAGCACCAGGCTCTCGTTATCTGCAGTTCCTAGGTTAGAGTCCCAGCTGGGTCAGCATTGAGATTTATCTCTGCAAATCTCCCTGCCCTGCCCACAATCAGTAGGGGATACTGTTTCATGATGGACTTGGAAAGGACATTGTCTGTTAGATGGGACATTAAGCCATGGCCCTGTGTGTGGGAGAGCCATACCATCTGCAAAGAATATGTAAGGAGAAGAATGACAAGCTTCTTGTATCCGGAGCTGAGTCACTACTACTGCCACTCAGCTCCAGATACACATTCTGCTGTGAAACGTGCTTACAGGGGCAATGCAGCAAACCGGTTGTTGGTAGTCTAGGATTGAATTATCTCTGCGCATGCACGATCTGTGGTTTTTCAGCATATTGCTTCTGAATGACAGTGGATATGATCCCCAATTTTATGCAAGTTTCAGATACATTGAATATTTTTTTTTCTCCTTCAGCACTTTGATACATTTGCTATGCCAAAAAAAAATAAGTTAGTAAAAGCTTGATTTGTAACGATATAGATGTAGTTTTCCAAATGCAATCTTCCTTACCAGATGCACATGGTTTGTCTTAAACTGTGCTGCCATGTTGGCAGTTATGGCAGGTGATGACTTGTAATGTGTCAAGCAGTACTTGTTGGTATGTATTCCCTCTATAACTGTAGGGTTAATTCCAGAAGTATATGTGGCATTTATAAATGACTGATTCTTACAGATTATCAGTTTTTGATAATTAGTGATTAAGTGAACTTTTGTTATCATAAAGCTATGCTTGTTGCGGACTTTGGTCCTTTTCGTACTGTGTACTCTGGTCCTGCCAGAGAAGAGGGTTTGCCATGCGGCATAGTAAGCTCTGGCATGCTGTGATTCCAAGGAGTCTTCTCACCACAATAGCAAAGCAGCAAAGTTTTATGGATTATATTTTTATCATATTCGCAATTCACATGAAAAGTGCATGATTTTTACTATCTTATCATTTCTTTATAATTGCAGAATTTAAAAGAGAGGTTTGATATTTTTCAGACATTGCAAATAAAATTTATTCCAATTGGCATAATCTGTTGTAGATGTAAACAATTTATAAAATCTCCGTGATGTTAATATTCTAAATAGGAAAAGATTTATGTAGACATTTTACAGTGTTCAGCTTGTTATATGCAATGAAGATTTACTAAATAAATATAAAACAAATTCTGGAAGGATTGTATGAGACAAAAAAAAAATTAAACAATCATCATGCAAAAATTTTTTATAAGATAAATTTGTTGAACACAGCAAAAAAGTGGAGTGAGGGAGCTGGAACGGTTAGTAAGGAATGCAATATATTTGAAAACTATATATATTATTAAAAAGTGTATCAATCAAGATTTTATTAATGTTTCCTTTCAGGAACATATGTAAAAGTGCTGAAGAAGAAAAAAAGATATTTCATACGATGCAAAACGTTCTCAAATGCTATAATACATAGTAAAAAAAGCTTATAAACGTTACAACACTAAAAACAACAGCAGCTGAATCTAAAAGTTCTCACGGAAACAAATATGAGTACCTTAGCCTCTGAGATCACGAATAGCAGCTTCCCTGCAGCACAGCACATGTATCTGCATCCTTGCGGTGCTGCTTGCCCCCTCCTCCTAGATTCAGACTTGAATACTAAGGGAACTGACTGACTGAATACCAAGGGAAAATTGGGTTCAATCACCCTCCAAATTGTTTTTGAAAGCCTGGTTTTTACATATACAATAATCATATGAATTATTTAAAACCAGGGGTGGCTCAGTCGGTAGTGTGCCAAGCTCGTAATCTGTAGTTCCCAGGTTCGATCTCCACATGTGTGGGAGAGCCATACCTTGTGGGCATTAAAGAACATGCTGGATGGCCTTGACAGGAGGTTACCATTTGTCTCCCAACATCTGTTCCAGTGGGGCCCTCACTGAACCTTCTCTGAGCCTTTGGGATCCTTGTTACCAGGCCATTTAGCCCATTGTGTGTAAAAAATGCCACTCAGAGGTGAAACAGCCCATGCCCAGATCCACCAAAAAAGTAGTGGAATTCCATTGCAGAATGGGGTGGGGGTGGCTCAATCGGTAGCATGCCAGGCTCGTCACCTGTAGTTCCCAGGTTCGAGTCCCAGCTGGGTCAGTGTTGAGATTTATCTCCACAAAATTCCCCATCCTGCCCACGGTCAGTAGGGGACACCGATGGGCTTGGAAAGGCCATGGTCTGTCGGATGGGACGTTAAGCCGTGGTCCCGTGTGCAGGAGAGACATACCCTGTGCACGTTAAAGAACACGCTGGATGGCCTTGACGGGAGGCTACCATCTGTCTCCCAACAGCTGTTCCAGTGGGTCCCCTCCCCAACCTTCTCTGAGCCTTCAGGGTCCATGTGACCTGGCCATTTAGCCTATGGTGTGCAAAAAAAATGCTGCTCAGAGGTAAAACAACCCAACCCATTACAGAATAACATTTTACCCTGGGGTTTCAGAGGTCTTTAGAAATTTCTTGAAAAATGCATGAATATGCAGAAATGTAATAATTTTTGGCTTCTAATTACTTTTACAAGCATTCTGAAAAGGAAGGGCCCCTCCCCCTTACCCCCTCCCCCTTACCCCCTCCCCCTAGATCCGATCCTGAATGTAAACAAGGGAAAATTGGGTTCAATCACCCTCAAAATTGTTTTTGAAAGTCTGGTTTTTATATTTGCGAAAACAACCCAACCCAATATTTAAAACCCTGCCAGAAAATTTTAAAACCACCTCTGAAAACCCTCCCTAGCTAAAATTCTGATTTGCTCCTGCTTATTATATGCATGATAAAATGCATAATAGAAATGAATGCTTTACACCCAATGACATCGGATGGATTGTCTCATTAGACAAACAACTCATTTAGACAACAGTTTTAAGGAATCGTCCAAATTGACAAATCATACCATTGTATAAAATGGGTATTGGATAAGTCATACTATATGAAGAAAGGGTATGGATGGATCGTTGCAGTGGATAAATGGGCATTATATGAATTGTACTATTCAGTGAAAGTCTATTAGACCAATTGGGATTGGATGAATTGACCCCTTTGCAGTGGTGAATTAATGTATCTGGAGGCCATAGGTGCAAAAGATTTGAGAGGCCCCAACTGTCTGGGAGTAGGTGTATGTGTTTGGATACAGGGTGGGGGGGGTACTCATGCTACAAAAAAAGTGTGAAACTTATGAATGGGAAAAATGCATATATCAGGTTAAATAAATTGAACTGCAGAAATGCATAAACAGAAAATTTAAAATGCAATTTATAAATTTGCACATACTGAAAAATAAATGAAATCTTAATTGTAAAAAAACTGTTCATTTTAGTGTATTTAACAAAAATTACATCATATTTGGTATTACCCGAGTAAAAACACAAAATGTGTCATAAATAGTAGATTATATTGATTGCGAAATATTTTAATAATGTTTGGAAAAAAAAATGAGTTTTAACTGTTTTACTTCCCTTGCGAGTGTTGAGGCCTTAGGTGAATTGGGTAATTCACCACTGCCTCTTTGGACCAATCAGAATTGGATCAGTCATCATTGCACAAATTACCTGGGACCACTTGCAAACAGACACTAATCCATGATCCTGCACTTTTCACTTATTCACTGGAACCAGGATGGAGATGGTCCATCCTTAAGAGCCACCATTATCCATTCCAGGTCATACCCCCTCACCACCAACTTAGAGGTGGTTACCATTCACTTCTTCGTGGGATTTTCTTTGCACTATTTATCTTCAGGGAAGACCTGGATGAGCTCTTCTTAGCTGCTGTCTCCTTCTTGGGGACTTCAAATGGACACAGTGGAATGACTCAGTCAGTAGTGCATCAGGCTCATAATCTGAAGTTCCCAAGTTTGAGTCCCACCTAGGCCAGCATTCAAATTTATTTACAGAAACCTCCCACCCTTCTGTCAGTAGGGGACACCAATGGGTTTGGAATGGCTGCTGTCCATTGGATGGGAGATTAAGCTGTGGCCCCTTGTATGGGAGACCCATACTCTATATACATTAAAGAACATGTGGATGGCCTTGACAGGAGGCTTTCATCTTTCACCTAACAGCTGTCTAGTATGTTCTCCCAATGTTCTCTGAGCCCTTGGGGGTCCTTGTGATCTGGCCATTTAATCTATTGGGGCCAAAAAGTGCCTTCAGGTAAAACAACACAACATCTCAACAGATACAACCCACTTTGGAGCATTACTGACACCAATGGGAGGGATAAGGTTCCTCAAGCAGTGGCTTGTGGATCCTTCCTACTGAACATTGGTGTCAGTACATATTTTCACTCCTCAACCTGCACTTTCACTGCCATTGACCTTTCTGTTTGCTCCTCCTTGATTCACTCTTTACATGGGATCATATTGAGGACAACCCTTATGGTATTGATCATCCTATATGTGAGATTGTACATACCACTGGAGTGGTTTAGGTACCACTCCAGTGTGAATTTGACTGCTGCTCAGTCAGCAAGGAGCCAATCATTGTTGCACTATTAGAGATGACAGACTAAGCAGCTGCCTCAACCATTCCTCAAATTTCACATGGTGTACTCAATTTCCCAAACTGTGGTGGAATCTGTATCAGTGTTCCATCTTCACTGCAGAGTTTCACACTATTAGCCTGGCTTTGGACCACATAGTAGCTAAGTATAATTATCATTGTGTGCTTTACACTGGCATGCTTAAGCTTGCTACATGCTTTGATCTTGGTGTGGCATTGGCCATGCACTGTGCTGTCCAAGATCTACCAGCAGCTCTGTTGTCTGGCAATCATGGCAACTATCCTTGTCATCAGGGCAACGACAGCAGATACTGCTACCAAGTTGGCCATGCCCCTGTCTGGTTCCCAGGTTCGAGTCCCAGCTGGGTCAGCTTTGAGACTTAATTCTGCAAAACTCCCTGCCTTGCCCACGGTCAGTAGGGGACACTGATGGGCTTGGAAAGGCCACCATCCGTTGGATGGGGCGTTAAGCCGTGGCCCCATGTGCGGGAGAGCCATACCCTGCGCACATTAAAGAACACACTGGATGGCCTTGACAGGAGGCTACCATCTGTTTCCCAACAGCTGTTCCAGTGGGTCCCCTCCCTCAACCTTCTCTGAGCCTTCGGGGTCCATGTGACCTGGCCATTTAGCCCATGGTGTGCAAAAAAGTGCTGCTCAAAGGTAAAACAACCCAACCCCTGTCTGGCTGTCCATTACCTGGTTCCCTTTCTGGACTTCAGACAGTGTTTTGTCCCAGGCTTGTAATCTGCAGTTCCCAGGTTCAAGTCTCACCTGAGTCAGCATTAAGATTTATCTTCACAAAACTACCATCTCTGCCCTTGATTAGTAGTGGACACTGATGGGCTTGGAAAAGACTGTCGTCCATTGGATGGTACTTTAAGCCTTGGTCCTGTGTGCAGGAGAACCATACTCTGTTCATGTTAAAGAACATACTGGATGTCATTGGTGGGAGGCTAACAGCTGTCCAGTGGGTCCCTTTGAAACTTCTCTGAACCTTGTGACTTGGACACTTAGCCCATTGTGTGCAAAAAAGTGCCACTCAGAAGTAAAACAGCCCAACCCAGGCAGTTTTCTTACTGTGCTCTGTGCACAGTGACAGAGATCTTGGTCAGAACAGTTGCGAACAAATTCTTTGAAATCTAGCCTATAGTCAAACCCATAATGGTCATGTTTTCACAGGAATCATAAGGAAGAGGTTTTACTTGCTTTGCTTGGTCATATTTTCATTACTCATTCTTCTATGGATGGGTGACGAACCTAAGTGCAAGTTTGTGCCACCATTTTCACTATTAAGTATATTTTAATCAATTGTCCTTATCTTTGAACATTTTTATTTTAAATTTCATAATTTTACCTCCTGAGCCCCCTTGCACTCGGACATATTTTATCCTATCATTCCCCTTTTACCACCAGTTTTTGCCTTTTTATGTTATGCAGGTTATTTTAAGACTTTAATTTTATGTTATTTTCGTCCTTTTTCTAAAAATATTTATTGGGTTTTTTTACACATGGGTTGGTTTTATTTTGCACATCTATATATATATACATTATTGGTATATAGATGGGTCATTATATTATATTACAAGGGGCCATTATATTATACCCTTGATATTTGTTATTTGTGTCTTTCACCATTGTTGGTATGCATTTTTACAATATTTTTATTTGTCATTTTGATCTTTTTTAAATTTTGGTTGAAGGTTTTGTATTTTTTATATTTTGTTTTTTGTTTGGTGCATTAGAGCTTTAGTTGCTAATGTGTCATAAAACCCCAACCAACCAACTAACCAATTAGTCATGTATAAAAAAAGCATCTGGCAACGTGGCTGAGTGGTTAGCGCGCTTGGCTACTGATCTGCGGGACCTGGGTTCGAGCCCCGGGTAAGGCATGGATGTTCGTGTTGTTTTCTGCTGAGGTCCTGCCATCCTCTCAGATCTTCTTCTGTGGCACATAAACTGACAGGTTCCTGTCAGACCTCTGTGGCAAGCAGCTGCTTGAGGGGGTATTTATTTTATTATTTTATATGCATAGAAAGACTATTTCTGAATAGCAAAAAAAAAAGAAATTTTTGCTTAGATAATCTCTCTCTGTAATTTTTTTTCCTTGGCATTCTGTGAAAAATTCATCCTTTTGTCAACTGTGCTGAGTCAAACAGGCCATCTTAGAATTTTTTTTAACAAATAACCAATCAAGAAAAATAGGTCATGCCATATACCAAAGTAAACATTTGATTCTAAAGTTTATGGAAATAAATTTAAAAGAAATCCCCAAATATATTAATTTTAATAAATTAATAAATATTTAGCGAAAAAATTTTTGCTGACATACATTTCTGCAAAATATTTATTGATTTATCAACGTCCAAAAGTCAGCAGGTAATGCTGTGATTGTCATCTGTGTTTAAATTTTAATAACTTTTTTTACAGTAGTATAGTGAAGAAATATATCTGACTAGCCAATTAAGGCTTAATTTTTTAAACCCTGATGAATAAAATCAGTTAAATTATATATCAATAGAAAGGAAATTTCTTTCTGAATAATATAAAAAACACACACACATACATACTTAAAAGTAGACTTCTGTATATATATATTTTTTCATTGTAATTACTTCAAAAATGGGCCAGAATTTGCAGAAGGTGAATTTGCACTGTTCATAATTCATAATATTTTTCTGTCTTGTTTAATGGATATGGAGAAACACTTTTCTGACAGTTTTTTTTATTCTTTTGAGCACCATGCAAATTTTCTTTGGTTGGTACATTTTGGGGATCTTGGGCAAAATAAAAAATTTCAATATCTTCAGAGAAGCACAGCCAACAACTTAGGAGGGGTGAAATTTTTTAATCCTATCCAATAATAATTTCTTTAAAATAAAGTTTTGCCAATGGAAGTGGGTTAACATCCTCTTAGTGTGGCAGGAAAGGAAGGGGCTGAAATTCCCTTGATGAAATTGTCATCAAAGCTGTAACCAATCCCTCCATATTTGTATAAAGAAAGTCATTTTTACTTTGCAAGACGTCATTTGTTTTCATGAAACGATAAAAATCGGTTCTTTGACTGAAAAATGAAATAGCTTAAATTTAATTTTTTTTCTAATGCATTGTTAAAAAATATCCATTGCAACAAGTTGTAAGCCACCCATTGTCGTAATTAGCAATGTAGCATCACTCCAAAAGATCTATAATAACATATAAATTGACTGAAATAAAATCAGATCTATTGGAATAAAAACCAAGGCTTATTATAAAAGTATGAATTAAATACTAACTGAAAAGATATCCAATGTGGGTTATGATCTATGAAGCACACTGTACTCGTGTCTATGTATGCTACTAATTATTGCTGGCCTGTATCCTAGTTTTATGCAGCAGATCTGCACAGATAAGTAATGGCTTTGGGTTTCAGTAATGGGAACTACACATTGATGGGCTAAATGATAAAAGTAATTATTGGAATATTGGATTAGGTTTACAGCAGAAAAGAGAGTGTAAAACAAAAAAAAATAGACTATGCACTTAGTAATTGCTTTAAAAACGATTTTAAAAATAGTTTTTGGTTAATTTTCAGGATAATTTTGAAACTAAAAAAAAATTAGTGCAGAGTAGCTAAAATCGAACTTGCAAGCTTAAATCAGGAGCTTGCTTCAATGTATAAAAACAGAAACAAGGAAATCGGCTTTGCTATATATCACATCTAGAAGTTGCAATCAGATTGCTTTAATTAAATTATGTATATCACAGCTTAATAAAATGTTTCAAAATGAAAAAGCCTCTCGTTTTGGATTCTGTCAATGTGTATAGTTGATTGGAGCCCCTGTAGGGTTAAATGATAGTTTTTGAAAATAATTTATGTAAACAAAGGAAGGATATAACCTAGAAGCTCTGTGAGGCTTGTTCTGGTTACTCATACAACATAGAAACACACAACAATACTGGGCTGGGACTTAAACTTAGAGCTCAGCAGCTGCAGTGTCACCATGAGCCAATGCAATACCACTTTGCCACCAAAACAGTGTAGTGGATCTGACTTTTAATGAGAAAATTTTATATTGCCCATTAAATTAATAGCAGCACTTCAGAACCACTGACCTAAAGTCCATTGAGTTGGTTTTGCATTAGCAACCCCCTTCCCCCCATACCTATATGGGGGGAAGGAATGGGCTAGTTTGAGGTGCTGGTTATGGCTCAAGATTGCTAATGGCTGATATATGATTGTAGAGTGCACACATGGCAATGAATTTTTGCATTACTTAGAGCAAAAGTGGGTTGGCATCATGATCTTTCTATCTTCAAACATGGTATGATTGTTGGGTGTAATGTTCAGATGTCAGTATCTCAATAATAGCTGCCATGGTGAACTGATCCCGTTGTATAGTGTCATGAGTCTACTGTGACTGGCTCAACAATGGTCAAACAACCAGCCAATGGTCATACATGTGGCTGTCCAATGTGTCCATGGTGAGCAATGTGTGTCCTATTTCGTAACACAGCAGAGTGGCCCAGGTAACCACCCAGTACAACATTGGAATGGCAATATAATCCATGTTGGCTTTGACAATCAATGGCCATCATGGACACCCATGCTCACTACCTTGCATGGGCATGTCAGCATCAACACCAGACCACCGACATGGAAATTTGTCCCCTGAACAAATGATCCCGTTTCAAACTCCATCTTGCTGATGGGTATGTTTGCATTTGAAGAAGCCAACATTAGGCCATGGCACCAGGATACATTGTAGGTATTTGGTAGGCTGGATGCTATGGTGTTATGGTATAGGAACTGTTTTTGTGCATGCCCTGAGTCTACTAATCGCAGTGAATCAGTGGTTCAACAGGACCACTGACCTTTCCTCACAAGAAAGTGCATCACTTCATGGTAACAATGTATTCAGACAACTTTGGCATCTATTAACAAGATATCGAACCATGTCACATGGCCTAGGGGCATGTTGCAAACTGGTTTCAGGAATATAACAATGAATTCTCCATCCTTCAATGGCTGCCGTGCTCACTGGCACATCCAATTGATCGTGTTTGAGACCTACCAAAAAAGGTGATTTGATTGTCTGACCTTCCACCTAGCAATGTGCAGGCATTACAGCACATGTTATGAAATGTGTTTAGCACTACCACAGGACACCCTGCAATCCAAAAACACTGTGGAGTCCATGCTGTGACATGTGCTGACTGTATTTAATAAAATGTATTAGGTAGGTGTTGCTAATGCGAAGCCAACTCAGTGTATATAGTAGTAATTTGTTTGTGTTTTTATTCTCACCTTATATTTTATTATATTCATATTTAATCCAATATTCATATTTCAGAGACTTCTGATGTTAAGGTTAAGTTAGTCTTTATTTCTGTGCCATCTACTTACAGAATAATAGTAAATATAAATAAAATATAGCAAACTCTCCAGGATTCAGATGGCCTGGGACTAAATTTTTTTGCATATTTAAATGTTCATATAACTTAAAAAACAACATGAAATGTTATATAAAAAGGAGCTAATTGATCAAAGTTTTTTTAAAACAATATTTAACAGCATAATATTTTAAAAGCTAGTGTCTAGGCTGATAGGTCTTGAGGATGGTCTGCTTCTTCATCTGCTCTTCATGAAACACTAACATCATATTCAGTATCAAGGAGATGTACTCTTAGTAACATCTTTTCATGGAAACTGCAGAGAGATACTGTGCAGTATATTAAGGTTGAAAACACATGAGTGACAGATGCTGCATGCTCATATGTTTTCATACATTTTGCATTTTTTGTTATGGAGAGTTTAAATCATTCAGACCAAACTGCACTGGTGTCCAAAAGTTAGTATAATTAACAGACTAAAATATTTCACAAATAACTAAAGTTATGAATATGACATTTTGTGTGTCAATGAAATGGAATATAGGCAACATCGTACCAGTTCCCAAAATACATCTAGTCAGACAAAATTTGCATACATGACTTGAAAAGCAAAAAAATGCGGACAATAATTATATTAATTTGCATACATGACCTGAAAAGCTTGAAAGCCTGGCTGCTATAAAAGCTGATTCTGCACCACTCATTTCTTGTTGAGCAAGCATTGTATTCATGTTGGTAGAATTTTTCATAATAACAGTGTAACACAGAGACATCATACGGATGACTTTACATGTGGTAGAGCAATCGGTATGTTAAAGTCTGGCTGATTTCAGACTGATGTTACGTAATATAACACATGCAACGGTAACAAAGGGGCACAAGTGCAGAGAACAGTCCAAGGAAGGGTAGCAGAAAAATTTAGAATTTTGGAAGGGAATATTTTTTGAAAAACTAACCAATATGTCATGCAATAGCAAGGGGCAAAGGGCATCTCCAAAGTCATTTCCAAAATATAGGAGATAAGTTCAACAGATGGTAGACATCAACCATAGATGAATGCAAGGTTGTTGAGTGATAAAAGCACAGGATAACCACTTTCTTGCACTAACAATCTGACTTCAGGGTGATGTCAGCCAAGCAACTCTTTGTGTAGCTTTCTGCAACTATTAGGAGGACAGTTTCCAGGTAAACTGTACAGAAGGTTTAACCAGAGAGGGCTCTGTGCTAGACATTGATGGTTTATATTCCCCTTGATCACAGAAGAGCACATTAAGCCATGACTGGTGCCTATGTAATAAGAATACCTGCCAATTTCAAGACGAAGCAACAGCAGCACTAGTTACTTTTCATCCGCTGTGGTGCTGGCAATCCGCTGTTTTACTTCCTTTGTTGCAGTATAGGTTATTATGCTGTTTACTGCTTGCTTCAAAATTGGATTCTGATACGATTTGTTCATATGTATTTTATTTACTGTTCTACTTTCTGCTGTCTTTGACTAGAAGTCTGAATAATGTTGCAGTATTGTGTGATGTTTTGCAGAAGTGAAACTTATGAAACAAAACTCATTTTCTATCTAATCTCTTCCAAACAATCTGCAAGACCCACGGCTGCAGCAATATGTTGGCAAGGTAACATTGACATGAGTAATTAGAAAAAAAATTCTGAGATCACTTTTGAATAAATGATATTTTGGAATTGCAGAAATCTTTGCAATATATGGAACTCAGCTACACTGCCCTAACAAAATATTAGGGAATTTCTGTGTTATGTGAATCTAACTTCGAAGCTCTATAACTTCTAAAATATTCATTTAATGAAAAAATGTTACTGAAAATAAATGAAAGATCATACTCTTATCTATTTAAATCTCTTTTTTGAACAGTATTCGCTTAGTGTTTAAGGATTATGGAAGGTAGAATATTTCACAACAGTAATGGGTCGTAATAATTTATTTCAGATATTAATTAAAACTTAGATAATTATTTTTTTAAATCATTTAATGAAATATAGATTTTAAAAGTTGCATAATGATTATTTCAATGTTAGATAATTATGAATGATTTTTATAAAACAAGATAATATATTATTAAGTATTCCAATTTCCATAACTCTTTAAATACTGATGAATATTGATGATAAATCAAGATTTAAATAAATTTGATTATCTTTAACTTCAGTCAATTTTTCATTAAATGGATCAAATGACATAGTAGAGACAAGTACCACTCTGCACACTCGAACGGCTCGAAAAGAATCTAGCTCTGAGGGGTCTACAATTACCAGTCTACAATCTTTATCTTCATCACATTTCTCTATTAAAGGAATATTTTAGATGTTATAAAGCAGAGATAACCAAACAGTTGATCGCATAGCTGCTAGTTTTAGATGGAAAAGATTTTAATTAGTTTAACAATATCACTTTAATATGTTTGATGCTAAATTGTAATTTTATGCATTATGGTCAATCGCGAAAGATTTTCTGTCTTAAAAGTCAATCGCAGAGTCTAAGTTTGGCCCTCCCTGTTATAGAGCTTCGTAGTTAGATTCCTTTTGAAATAACATGGAAAGATAATGCTATAGCTTTCTTTGAGCATAATATTATTTCCAATTTAAAAATTTTCACTAATTCAAATAATGTGTTTTAAAAAAAAGTGCTAGGTGTAGTAGTAAAAATGTCACTCATTTTCTTTGAACCCGGACACTCTTGACCTCCCCCCCCCCCCGATCTCTTCTTCAACCAGTCTTATATGTGACTAATGAAATGTTGAAGTTTATAACAGTTTGTCAGCATTTTGAATTGCACATATATATGTATGAACCAAGATTCATTAAGCAATTGGGAGATCTGGAGCCAAGTTCAAATGGGTGCCCTGGAACAAAGTTCTAAATAAGAGCCTTAGAGCTATATTCTAAATAGAGCCCTTTTATCTTTCTGAACTGAAAAATAATGAAAATTGAACTACTTTATATAAAATCGTCAATTGACGTGATAAAAAATAACATTACTTTAAAACAAGCCAAAAAATAAAAACAGGAGGGACCCTATTGGTCGGGAGAAGTAATTGAAATAAAAAGACTAACATTTAAAGAGTCAATTCTGTACTGCAGCATAAACTTTGCACCTATCGCATTAAAAAAAAACTATTCTTTTTTTAATTTTTTAGCAAATTTTCCATTTCGTGCTTAATTAAAAAAATCTAGTATTAATATCAAAATAATCTTGCTTAAATCTATTGCTTATGCATTTCCCTTAACAATAAGCTCTATTGCAATAGTAATTAAAATTATTAAATTAGATGAAGAATTTCTTTGTAAAAACCTTAAATTTTATTCTTTAAAGAATTATTAAATAATAATATTGGGTAAACACTTAAAAATTTCGGATTTTAATGGATAATAATAATTTTCAATTGTAACACAATTATTTTTAAACATTTTTTGTTATGGAGAGTTTAAATCATTATTCCCATTGTATCACTAAGAAAGATGCTATTTATTGTATTTGATTAACCATATGTCTGATACTTTACTATATGACTTTGATCAGATCACTATATACTTACCATTAGCGTAGGTTAGCCTACTGTAGAACAGTGCTGCCCTCATGTGGCAAGTTCTGAAGCTTCCTATGCACGCTTGCTAATACGGAGATTCACAGAAATCGACAGGCACCTCCATGACTTATCATGGTTCAGACAGCACTGTTACTAGACCCAGACCAAGGAGTGCATGTGCTCTTCACCAATAAATTACAATTTGGTTTTCATACTGATTCTTGATGTGTTTCCATTTGGAGAGAGGGCAAGGAACTCATTACCAACCCCCTACATCACAGAATGATACCACTATGGTGGTGTTGATTTGATGATCTGGGACTGTATTATATCAAATGGACACACTATTTTACATCTTTGCCAGAGGCACTCCGACTGGTAGGAGGTATAGGGATGATATTCTTCAGCCCTATGTTAGGCTTTTCAAGGGTGGTGCTGACTTCTAGTTTATTACCTCTCTTCCTATTGTTTTTGGATTAGACATTTGTTGGTTGTGGATTTGACAAAACATTGTTCCACCATTTCTTTTGAATGCGATTGAGAAATTTAATGATTTATGTGCCATGTGAAAGCTTGTGATGTAGGGAGTGTCATAGGCTATAAAAAATTGACCCCCCATGCATTCTTCTCTCCCTAAAAAAGGGGAAATGTGAAAACTATTCTTAAGCAGTAACAAGCTGTACATCAAATGAAAGCTTCTGATGCAAAGAATGTCATAGGCTGCAAAAACTTGACCCCCATGCTTTCTTCCTCCCTAAAAAGGAAGGAAGTAGGAAAATGATTCTTCCTCTATATTTCCTGAACATGAGTGTGGAAAGTAATGAGCTGTGTGTCAAATGAAAGCTTGTGATGTGGGGAGTGTCGCAGGCTATAAAAAATTGACCCCCATGCTTCTCCCCTCAAAAACTGGAAATGTGAAAGTCATTCTGCTATATCCTCCAAATATGAGGGCCTACAGTTATCAGTTAGATGTCAAATGAAAGCCCGTATAATGACAGTCAAACTGTTTCCAATTTTGCCCCTACCATTCCCCTCTGACAAAATGCAGGGAGGGCCGGATTTTCGTGTGTTTTGACTAATGAGTTGTATCTCAAATTAAAGCTTATGATTGTTTCCAATGTCATGGGCCACCTCAAACATGACTCCAAAAGGGAGGAAAAATGCACTCAATGTTTATGAGTCATATATTAAAGTTTTTGAAGGTAGGTGTTTTTATGTGATAAAAAAAAAAATAAAAAAATTAAAAAAATATCCATCTTCCTATAAGGCTCTAAAAAGTAGAAAATAAAACTAAAGCATACCGATAGTGCAATCAGTCACTTTGAAGGAAGATAAAGTGCTGGATTTACCTACTTGACAAGATTGCAGGCACCCTATCTTCCTTTGAAGTGAATACGAACTCAGTGGCTGATTGCACCATTGGTATGCTTTAGGTTTATTTTCTACTTTTTAGGGCCCTATAGTAAGCTGTTTTAAAAATTTCTGATTTATATTTTTTTGATGGACAATAATGCCTGCCCTCATAGGATTCAGTCAATGAGTTCCTCAAAAGTAATATAATTCAGTGGATGGATTGGCCAGCCTATTCTCCATATTGGAATTCTATTGAGAAATCAAGAGCAACCTGTGACCCACTTGCTGTTTTCAAATGGCCTACGACTTAATTATGTTATTTTTTTCTAATATTTAAATTGCATATTCCTTTTTGCAATATATGTAAAACTTTAATTGATTATATTTTAAATTTATAATCACCTTGATTATAAAAATAATATAGTCTACTCTCAGGGTATTTTATGATATTAGTATTTTATGCAATAACAGTCTAGCCCATAGCACTTCGAAAAATCCTCATCGAAAGGTTGCAGCCATTCCTGTTATGGAGCATGTGTGGTGTGTTCTGGGGAGATGCATTGAGGTCATCACACCTCCAATGTCACTCAGATCTTGTCTCTGCGAAAAGATGGATGTACTGCCAAAAATGCTCATGATCAGCCTGATAAACAGTATAAGAAGTTGTGATGTTTGTGTAGTTTAGGGTTATCATATTCTATATTAACCTCTTCTGCTGAAACAGGTCTCTTAACTTTGGACACTCCTGCATTAATTTGCATAACCCATGGAAATCATATGATTGGTTTGCTCTAGGCTTCACTTTTTATTGTGTAATATATCATGATCAATATTTTATTGTAGTGCATTTGAGATCTTTCAGAATTTTTGTATTATGTTTACTAAGCATTTAATTGCTATTAGGCTGGTTTAAGTATCATGATGGCAATGTGTGTAGAGGAAATATGTCTTAAACTGGGCAGGCTCTGATCCATAACCTCCTGATGACATGTTAGGTGGTCTGACAGTGAGCTACCAGCTGTTGATCGATCTCAACTCTATTGCTGATGTTAAGTTTATCCCATAGGGGAAACTGAACTTCAGCTATAGACCTCTGAAGGACACTCTCCAATGCATTCAAAGATAGTGACTGACTGATAGAACATTCAAAAATAGTGACTGACTCATAGAACATTCAAAAATAGTGACTGACACATCACGCTCTGAAGGACAATCTCCAAAGAGATTGTCTTTCAGAGCCATTCATGGTTCTGGAGGTCATCACACCTTCCATGAACATGATTCTGTTCATGGAGATTCATCAAACCCTCAATTCATCAAAATCATTCTCCATTCAGCAAATCTCCATGAAGCAATCTCAAGCTTCATCACTTTTAGTATGATCACTAGTATCTTGTAGGTACACAAATTAATACACAGCACATCATTGGTTTGCTTAGCATTTAATCACTATTAGGCTGTTTTTAAGAATCATGAAACCGAAAATAAAGCAGATTAACATTTGCTCAAAAAAAATATCAGTCGGGATGCACTTGCCCCTCAGTGCGAGCTCCTGTCTGTGGTGAGTTCCCTGTGAAGATTCCGCTGGCTCGGATATCTTCACAGGTTCCTGAACACTCGCCCACGTGTTTGCCATGCATGACTACTCATGTCCCTGAAAAGAAGAATCCTGGTAGTTGCTCAGGGGTCCCCGTCTTCTATCTTCAGCTCATGACTGGGGGAGGGGTTCCCCTTTGGCCATCTTGCAATTGGGGAGCCTGTCCATTGCAGGGCCGCTGCTATACATTGCTTCAGCCTCTGCTTCAGGTAAATGCGAGGTCCTGGAATGGCCCCCTCAGGATCAATCGGTTGGTGGGCTGGACCTGCTTGGGCCAACTATGCAGCAGTGGGTGCCTTGACCACTTCCAGGCAACGGTTTGTGAGTTTCCTCACATATTTATTAATTTTGTAGTTTTCTTTTGTGTTGTCAGTTTGCTTCTTGCATTTCATTTTTTTTTTTTTGCTTCTTTTGTGAGGACCCAAGTGAGTTTCTCATATTTCTCTTTTTCCTTTTTATTTAGTTCTGAGAGCTTGGCTCACTGGCTGTGTGGGTATGGTGCCCAGGTAGCCCTGGCACCCAATTGGGCATCCCCTTGTTGGACTCTGTGGTGGATGGGGACAATGGGCACTGAATCACAGAACAACGAGTTCCAAAAATGTAATTTCATTGGCAAATGCTGCAAAAAGAGTTTGGCATGAACCCCTGTCTTCTGGTGTCTTAATTGTCATCATCACCACCATCTTCGTGTGTTTCTCTGTCCTCAAGGTTCCTGGTCATCCACTCTACAGGTGATCAGGTGATTGGAGACACATCCCCCTTTTTTACTGACAAAGGTTTGAAAGGTCTTGTGGGAGAACTTAAATCTGTCGAGTACCTAAGATCTAGTGACTTGCAGGTGGAGACTGCTTGCTTGAAACATTTGGAGATTCATTTGAAATATTGCAGCAACTGGTGGATTGGCAGTCACAGTCACTCCACAAAGACTCTTAATTCCTCCCAGGATGTGATCTCTGAGTGGGACTTCCTCATTGTTTCTGAGGAGGAAATTCTCTTGGGGCTTTCATTCCAGTGAGTGACAGCAGTCCACTGAGTTTCACAATGCCGTGATGGAAAGTTAGTGGGAAAGTTAGTCAATTAATGTTGCAATGGTGGAGATGACAGACTGCATTGTCCATGCAGCTGCCTCTACTGTTCCTCAGACCTTGACTCAGTTTTCATGGTTCCCAAAACCAGGGTAGAATCCCGACTCCACTGCATCTTGTAAGGCTCAGAACAAGGCTTTCGGGGTATTTTGGTAATATCCAACATCCCCCAACCTTGAAGCATTCAAACACTCTAGGGTGAAAGCCTGTTTCGTCTGGTGCCAGGAAGAATCTTGAATCAAATATACGTCTTCTTTCACCTGCACGACCAGTTCTAAGGTCATGTGGGATAAGGTCTTGGAAGATGGCTGGGAAGCACATGTCCCACTCGTTATCAATCCTGGAGCACAATGGACAGGCAATTGCTGATCCAAATACAATTGTTGACACTCTGGGGGAGTTATTCTTCCCCATCTCTTCTTTGTCTTCTTACTCCCCTGTTTCTGGACCAGAACAGCAGGGCTGAACACTCTCTGCTGTCCTTTCACTCGAATGGCCTGGAGCCTTACAACAGACCATTCACAGCGGAGTAGCTTTGCCTTGCTCTGCACACTTCTCGTGCATTTGCTGTTGTGCCAGACAATGTGTCATTATGCCATGCTCCAACATCTCTCACCATCAAGTAAGGATTGACTGCTCCATCTCTTCAAATCAGATCCTCGATTGAGGAACAGTTTCTGAACTCCTGGTGGGAAGCTATCATTTTGGCCTTTCCTAAGCCAGGCAAAGATACCAAGATTCCTTCCAATTATTACCCAATTGCATTGATTAGCTGCATCTGCAATGTGTTGGAAGGAATGGTAAATACCAGGCTGGCCTGGTATTTGGAACATCACATTCTTTCCAACATCCAGTGTGGCTTTTGCAGGCACAGGTCTGCTTTAGACCACTTGATCTGCCTTGAATCAGCGATCAAAAATTCATTTTTTTGTCGAGAGCACTTGGTGTCAATTTTCTTTGACATCAAAAATGCATGTGACATGGTGTGGAGATTCGGCATTCTTTCTGACCTCTATAAATTTGGTTCCCCTCAGAAGACTGCTTGCATACACTTTTGCCACAAGCGTAATCTTCATCTGAACCCCGAGCTGCGACTCAGGGATAACACCATTCCAGTTGTGAGACCAACTGGAATGGACCACCATTCCAGTTTTTTGATCTCATCTTCGACTGGAAATTGACATTTTTAATCCATATATGACATCTCAAAGGTCTAAATGCACATGGGCATTGAACATCTTCAAGGTCCTCTCTTGGGGGGCAGACTGATGTTCTTTGCTCCTCCTTTACTGTGCACTTTTCTGGTTGAACTGACTATGGATCCCAGGTGTATGACTCCGCCCAGGATTTGGTTCTGAAGGTGTTGGGGGCGGGGGTGGCTCAATCGGTAGTGCACCACGCTCGTAATCTGTAGTTCCCAAGTTCGAGTCCCAGCTGGGTCAGCATTGAGATTTATTTCTGCAAATTTCCCTGCCCTGCCCATGGTCAGTAGGGGACACCGATGACTTTGGAAAGACCACCGTCCGTCAGATGGGACGTTAAGCCGTGGCCCTGTGTGGGAGAGCCATACCCTGTGCATGTTAAAGAACACACTGGATGGCCTTGACGGGAGGCTACCATCTGTTTTGGTAGGTTGTTTTTGTCCAAGGTTACCTGCAAGACATTAACACCAGTCTCGATAGTGTCTCACACACACACATAGCCAAGCCAGTACAAGCGTGGCTGGCTGTTTCCCCTTCCTTTGACTTTTCTTTTTGCAGGTCAGGGAAGGCCTTTACAACCTGACTGTGCATATCAGCAACTCTTTGCCAGCCATTGTGCTGAGCACCTGGATTTCTTTCCTGTCTTCACAGATAGCTCAAAATCTGGCACTTCAGTGAGATTGGCTGTGGTCTGCTGTGATGTTATCATTGCAGACCAGATCTCATAGCAGTGTTCCATCTTCACCGCAGAGTTGCATGCTATCAGCATTGCCTTGGACCATGTAGCAGCTAAGCATTATCATTGTTGTGTCCTCTACACCAACTTGCTTAGCTCACTACAGGCCTTGATCTCAGTGAGGCATTGGCTTCACCCTGTTCTCCCCAAGATCTGCAAGCAATGCATCGTCTGGCAGCCGCCAACACTGTTCTATTGGGTGCCCTGTGACGTCGGGATCAGGGGCAATGACTTGGCAGATGCTGCTATGAGGTCAGTCACGCCCCTATCCAACTCTCCGCTGCCAGTTCCATACTTGGACTTCCAGTAGCGTTTTTTCATCGAGCTCCAGGTACAGTGACAGAGATCTTGGTCTGAACAGGTCGGTAACAAGCTTTTCAAGATCAAGCCCATTATCAAATCATGGCAGTTATGTTTTTGCAGGAAGTCGTACTTGCTTGGCTCCACTTAGGTCATTCGTTTATCACTCATTCATTTCTTCTTTGGGCGAATGACGAACCTAAGTGTGAGTTTTGTGACACCATTTTAACTATTAAGTACATTTTAATCAATTGTCCTGTTTTTAACCTAGACAGATATTTATATTTTACCTTTCATGATTTTTACATCTGAGCCCCTTACACTCGGACATCTTTTATCTGATGAATCGCTTTTAACTCTCTTTGAATTTTTACTGGTTATTTTACATGTATTTAATGTTTTACCTGGATTTTCCATTCGGCACATTAGGCACCTGACTATGGGTGCCATCATTTAAACAATACAATTTGTTAATTTAAGTAACAATAATTTTTTTTTAAACAAGTATCCATGGATAACAATTACTCTCTTCTCAAAGCATTCTCCCGACAATAGAAAATGAACTTTTAAAATAATATGGATTATGCATCAATATACTATGTTACCAAATGCATTGGGATACTTCTTTGGTATATGAAAAAGAAAAACCACATTCAAAGCTTGATAACTTTGAAAATAAGTGTTTTTACAGAAAAGTGGTGCAGAATATAAATTGCAACTCAGATTTATCCAAATTTCAGTTTACAAATATTACATTATTATTTAAAGAGTTATTGAAGTTGAAATATTTGACAGAAGATTCTGCTGTTATATTTGTCCTGAACACTTTCAAAATTGATGCAAAAAAAAAAAGCATTTTCCCAAACTTCTAAAATTACATTTTTTTGGTAAACAATTTGTTATAATTTTAAGGTAAATTCTTAGAGTAACACACAGATGCTATATATTTCAATTTCCAGAACACTTTAAACAGTAAACAAATATGCTCAAATTCAGAAGCTTATTCTTATTTGATTTGGAGAATTTTTTTGAGGTTTTACATTTCTTGTGACATTTTGCTTCAGAATGTTTAATTTAAAGTTAGGGAGCTTTAAATAATTTTCCCATTTGTATAACATGAAAATGCCCCAATATTTTTGCTAATTAGTGTAACTTGTTCATTCCCAGGGAAAAGTAGCTAGAAAGAAAAATATTTTAATATCAAATGATTAATTTGATTTTTATATATTTAATGTATATTGAATACCATAATTTATATGCTATGCATATTAATTTATTACCTAAATTTTGCTATTTATTATCAAAATTGTATTACTTAACATTAAAATTACTATATCCTTTTAGATTACATTATTTCCATTCTTCATGGTTTTCACAACCATTTAATATTTTTAAACAAAATTGGAAAACCTACTGTACATAAGGGTGCACTCTACTTCATGTGCCTAGGTGTGCACGAGATGTAAATCTGACCCTGGTTTGTATATTATGCTTAACTTTTGCTGACCAGTGTTGGAACTCGAGATGAGTAAGGAATTTTTCAGACTGCTTTGACAAAAAAAGTTATATTCTGCTTGTTTTGACTATTTAAGAGTGAATGCAGTCTGTAAATTTATTTCAGATAATTGAATTCATCAGATATTATTCAACAGATATTATTTCTTTGGCAAAAAAGTTTGGATAAATGGTATCTAAATACAGGAAGGTTTGCTGTATTTCTCAATTTAGAGGCTAAGTATGTTAGAAAAAGTAGTAAGGTAACCTTAATGAAAAAGAGCAAAAAAATATTTTTGCTGATTTCTATTTTTAATCATCTCATTATGTTTATGCTGTTTTCTTATAGTTATATTTATTATACTTCATATTTCAATATGCATAATCTATTTTTTTCATGCTGTATTTATGGTTGCCAATATTCAGCTTCAGGATTAGTAAGGTATGAGTCTCATCCACATTTATACTAAAATATTGTGCATCCATAACGTTGCATGATCATCTTATAAGTTTCATTTTTTTCTATTAATGCATGTTTTCATCTGTTTGAAATCTATAATAAAGGTTCTGATATGTTCATGAATAAAAGCTTTGCATTTTATCATATATCATCTAAATATGACAATTGATTTCATTTTGTAGCTATTTTAATTTATGCTAAAATAGTGTTCATGTGAAATATATGTTCCATTCTATTTGAATAATAAAAATGTATCCTCAGGCAGCCTACTTGCCACAGAGGTGTGACAGGAACTTGGCTGTATAATGTGCTAAGAGAATATCTGTGAGGAAGCTGAAACAGATGAAAGAAAACTTGCATCAGAAAGAAAGTATCCAAGCTATTACTGGGTTCAAACCCAGGTTCCTTTGCTCCACAAAGCAAATTTTATCATAGTGTTTGATGAATTCAAATAGGTTTTTGCTCCACAAAGCAAAATTTTCCTTTGCTCCACAAAGCAAATTTTATCATAGTGTTTGATGAATTCAAATAGATTTTTGTGATGTACTAGTTGTATCATCATTTTTTCAAAATTTAATGGTATTGCCAAATGCAAATAAAATATCTTATGGTCAGGATTGGATACCCCTTGAACAATAATAACAAGAATGAATTTAAAATGCTTATAAAATTAGAATGGATTCATGCTTTTGCCACAGTATATCTTAAAAGTAATAAGTGTGATTTTAAAGGCAGTGTCAAATCTTAAAAATAATTCAAAGGAGCAATTTCTTGCTTGACTTTCTTTCTGCTGAGATCTTTTGATAGTAGTGTACCATTTCAGCTTGTAATTATTATATCTACTTGTATATCGAGATCATATGATGCAAACTGAAAGGTCTGTAGGTAATAAATCACCAACACAGTAATTGAACTCAAGTCCTTTATTCCCATAAGTCATTGTCTGAATTTTATCAGTTATGCATATTTTAAAGTGCTTCTTTTATCT
This sequence comes from Ryuthela nishihirai, assembly GCA_038380435.1. Lineage (NCBI taxonomy): Eukaryota > Metazoa > Arthropoda > Arachnida > Araneae > Heptathelidae > Ryuthela > Ryuthela nishihirai. The sequence goes on along the minus strand of JAWZYU010000001.1, from coordinate 12,572,582 downwards.
CCTCATTGAAGCTCCCAATGAATGTTTATGGCTGTCTTGTGGAACTTTACACTCCATAATGATTGAAGATGAAGATTGGTCAGGTTAACTAGAGCATCTTAATGCTGCTCTCTGACTTCTGTTTGCACACAGTAAGCAAGGAATAAATCAATATCACACTAGTAGCTTGCCTTACTGTTTTATCCATAATGCTTCTACCATTAAAATAGCATAATTCTCTGCCATTGAGCAATAAAGTTTTGAAGTTTATCCTTCAAACCATTTGCATATTAAAACGTTTTCAGCTTGCTCCAAAAAACTTTTTAATATATAAATGGTTTGAAGGGTGAACTGCAAAATTTTATTGTGCAATAATTGTGTTATTTTAAGTTATAATAACTTCTATAATAATAGATAATTAAAAGTTATTTTAATTATTTTCTGAGCAAGAAGGACTTTGTAATTGTGCTTCTACCATTTTAAAACTTCAAAATAGTTACAAACATCTGAAAAAAATTATCGCTGTTGTGGCAGGAATCGAACCCGTAACTCTCTAGATACGTGCCAGAGCACTCTACTGTTAAACCATGAGGCAGACGCTAAAATCTTCCAGAATAAGACCTATAAATAGGTCTTATAAAATCTTCCAGAATAGGACCTATAAATAGGTCCTATTCTAACTTAAAATAACTTCTAAGTTCTCCATCATTGCACAATAAAATTTTGCAGTTCACCCTTCAAACCATTTACATATTAAAAAGTTTTTTGGAGCAAGCTGAAAACATTTTAATATGCGAATGGTTTGAAGGATAAACTTAAAAATTTTTTTGCTTGATGACAGAGAATTAAATTATCTCGATTCCTGAAGCTGATGGAATCTTGAATGTAGTGTAGCTTGCAGGGCCGAGAGCAAAGTTCGAAAAAAAAAATTCAGATATTTTACAAACTTCATCCTTGTTGCTTTTCACACATTTTGCTGTCAAAGTTTGCTGTTCCAGCATCTGAGCTAGACTGCTGATCAAATTTGTGTAGGATAAAGCCTGGAAAGTTATGATGGAAACTGCACATCTGACTATTTGTTGGTGCTAGTTATAACAGTTGCACAGTTACAGGTTCCTGCATTTTCTTACACCTGCCTTCTGTAACATATGAGAAAAGCTTTTAAGTTTTTTTTACAGGTTTTCAAGTATATAAAAGTTAAAAATTCACTAATCTGTATGAATTAGAGAAATCTCAGGTACTTGCCATGGAAGTCCATAAGCAGTCTGCAGTATAATACATTGCAAACAGTATTGGTGAGGAAGTCAAGACTTCAGCAGAAAAGCACAATACCTCAGAAAGAAAGAAAAAACTGCTTTTTTCCAGATTTCAAACTCTGATATGCCCTTTATTTTTCATTCAGTGGCTTTTCTGACATTATTCATTTTAGTAATGGCAAAACATAACTTTTTGAACAAGGGAAGCAATTACAAAAAAAAATAATAATAAATAAATACCCCCTCAAGCAGCTGCTTGCCACAAAGGTCTAACAGGAGCCTGCAAGTTTATATGCCGTAGTAGAAGGTCTGAGAGAATGGCAGGATCTCAGCAGAAAAACAACACAAACGTCCATGCCTCATCTGGGGCTCAAACCCAGGTCCCTTAGCTCAAATTAAATCAGAATGCAGTTCTAGGACTTATATTTCAAAATAATCGTGGAACTGGAATGCCATTCATGTACTTGATGTTGTAGAATAACCAAAACAGAGCATTGTTCTGGTACATGATGTTTCTGAATCACTGAGTGCAGATAGTTCTATAATTTTTAAACCAAATATTTTTGTGATATTAATATTACAAATAATGCAATAACAAGGAGGGGATTGAGGGTATAATCTCCCCAGTCTTTGTGGGGGCGGGGGTGGCTCAGTCGGTAGCGCGCCAGGCTCGTAATCTGTAGTTCTCAGGTTCGAGTCCCAGCTGGGTCAGCGTTGAGATTTATCTCCGCAAAATTCCCCGCCCTGCCCACGGTCAGTAGAGGACACCGATGGGTTTGGAAAGGCCGCCGTCCGTCAGATGGGACTTTAAGCCATGGCCCCGTGTGCGGGAGAGCCATACCCTGTGCACGTTAAAGAACACGCTGGATGGCCTTGACGGGAGGCTACCATCTGTCTCCCAACAGCTATTCCAGTGGGTCCCCTCCCCCAACCTTCTCTGAGCCTTCGGGGTCCATGTGACCTGGCCATTTAGCCCATGGTGTGCAAAAAAGTGCCGCTCAGAGGTAAAACAACCCAACCTCAGTCTTTGTGAAAATTTCTTTTTAAGAATTAATTTGTTCATCAATTTTCATTAACAGAAACATTAACAATTTTTTTTTCAAAATTTCACACTCCCAAGAATTTCAGTTAATTTTGGCTGTGCCACTGATTATACAATTGCAACAATTATATAAATTTATAAATTATACTATTTCGTTGTTAGTTTTTATTTATGATCATGGTGTTGTGTCTTGAATAAAGGCACCATTATTATTAAAAAATGCAGAATAATTCCTACATACAATATTTTAGAACAGACTTTTGAGGAAGACATTAATAAAGTGTCACAGGAGATGTCCTGTAGACATGTGACTAATGAAAAAGCTGAAAAGATTTAGTTTTGCCATCAGTGGGATTCGAACCCATGTCTCCTAGTAACATGCTAGGCATAAATAATCACTACGTATGTCGTGTTCTAACATTGCTAAGCAAAAGTACAAAGGGTATTTTGATTGTTTTGGAAAATCACAAAAATCTGTAACATCAAAAAAGATCTAGTGAGACAGCTTACTATATTTACTTGTAACATATTACTTTGGGTGTGGGTATTTCAAAATTAAACAAAGTTGACAGAAAGTTATTAATTTCATTCTTGCTTATTTTGTAAAATAAATAATAAGTTGGATATCCTGTGAGTATAAGCTACAGAGAAGTTCTCTGAGGAAGGTGGGTTGGGTTGTTTTTACCCCTGAGTGGCACTTTTTTGCACACAATGGGCTAAATGGCCAGGTCACAAGGACCCCGAAGGCTCAGAGAAGGTTGGGATAGGAGACCCACTGGAACAGCTGTTAGAAGATATATGGTAGTCTCCTGTCAAGGCCATCCAGTGTGTTCTTTAAAGTGCACAGGGTATGGCTCTCCCACTCACAGGGCCACGGCTTAATGTCCCATCCGATGGACGGTGGCCATTCCAAGTCCATTGGTTTCCCCTACTGACTGTGGGCAGGGTGGGGAGTTATGCGGAGATAAACCTCAATGCTGACTCAGCTGGGACTCTAATCTGGGAACTGCAGATTACAAGCCTGGTGTGCTACCGACTTAGCCACACCCACCCCTGAGGAAGGTGAGACTTCAGCAGAAAAACAACATATTAAGAAAAAAAAAACTCGTGTCTTATCCGGGTCTCAAACCCAGGTTCAAACATTGTAACCACTCAGTCATTGGTTTTTTTTTTTTGCCAAAATTTAATATATTTACTGTTGTGGAAATATAACTTATGTTGCTAATGTTAAAATTGTAGTACAAGTGAATAGTAAAATCCTCCAAAAAATGGTTCGAATGCAAAATTCAGAATTTTGATAAAATTACATATGTGTAATATGTTTTATAAATTTTCACTCATTTGTTTTTCATAGTTCATTTTCAAAAACAAATTCACTTCTTTTGTTTTTGACATTTTTCAGAATCCTCCACAGAATGTATTTTGTATCCTTTGGGAAGTTATTTTTTGGTATCTAGCTAATGTTTCAAAATTAAGATAATAAACATTAGTGGCATACCCACAAAATTTTAATGGGAGGGGGCATGTTTAAGTTTAATGTAAGGGGAGGTTGATATTTTGATTCTCTTGTTTTCTGAGACTCTTTTTTTTTTTAGAAAATATAGGCTATTCAAGCTTTCAAAGGGAAGGGTTATAATCTCAATTACTTGACCCCCATAGTTACCCCACTGATAAGCACTCTCCATTTCTTATGCTCTAGAGATGAGAATGAACAATAAAAAATTCAATATTTTGCATGAACACTACAAGAAACTTTGCATAAATCACAAATATACCAAAGTCAAACTGCAGTTTTCTTACTATTCCAATGCCATTGAGGGCTCCTGTCCCACCTATAATTTTCCTTTCATACTTCAACATATATTTATCAACATAAGAGTGGTATTTCCTTAATCTGTGAACCAGAGAAGTTGAGAATATTCAAATTTAATCGAATTATGTTTTTTTGAAATTATAGTAGGTGAATGCCTGAGGAGTTCAATGTGAAATTTTAATTAAAATATGTAATTTTGTTATAAATAAAATTTTTGAAACATGACAAGATTTTTTATTTTAATTTTTAACTATAGAATGATATTACCTTGTTTTTGATCATTCCTGCCAATTTTATCCTTTATTTCTCGATTTGTGTTTAGAATTTGTATTAAACTTTTTCCTAGTTCAAACTTGTGTTTTATTAGAAATACAGAGTTGAATTTTCAATACAAGGTGGTTTATGCACAGAAATTAGTTCCTGGAAAACCTCTGCGTAAGTGAAATCTTGTTTCAGTAGAAAGGGGGATTGCAGTCCAGATTCTCAATTATATTTATATGATAAAAAAGATATGTAAGTGAAGAATATTCACAGACAGTTATATGCAAACAGCAGTAATTTTTGAGTACTGAAGAAAGCAAAACTATACACAGTTTGGTATCATAAATTCATTATCTGAGAGCAAAAGTTTCTACATAAACTTAAGAATCTGGCAGTCATTTCCAGTATTGGCCCTTCTGTGGCTAGTGTGTGACACATTTTGTTTGCAAGAACTATGCCACAGTAGTTGGATGCTGATACAAACTCCAAGATACCAAGAGTGATTCTCCTAGATATGCACATCTTACCAAAAAAAAAAGACAAAATACACTCTTTTGATATTGAAATTACACCACCCAAAAGAAGTGGTTGGAATCAGATGATAATCACAGACAAGACAGGTTGGCAGATAGTAAAAAATGATTGCAGAGCAAAGGAAAAAATTTATTTCACACACAGATGTCTTATATGGCATTGATCAGTATCTTGTAAATCCCCTTGTTTTACCATTTTACAATTTAGCTCATTTGTTTTAAATTTGGTTGCAGGTTACACGTCTTTTATCTTTTATATTGTCTTTTGTTTGGCGCATTATGGCCTAGTCGCCCATGCGCCATAAAACCCAAAACAGCCAACTTGTAAATCCCCCATGGTTTGTGGCACACACAGCTCACCATGCCTGGAGAGGATGTACTGGCATAGAATAGCATTTTGAGGCACGGCTCACCATGCCTGCAGCTGATCTCTCACGGTAGCTACAATCTGTGACATTTACAGATGAGTCTGCAAATGATGCCTACCAAGTCCCAAACATATCTAATGGGTGATAAATCTGGGGACCTCGGTGACCACAGAAGAGTGTTGACACATCATAGATATTCCCAGGTGATGTTAGTGGTATATAGCCTGGCATTATCCTGCTGAAACATGGTCCAGGTATTGGCCATTGTGATTTATTGTGCCCAAGATATAATGCCTGTTGCTTGGGCTGTGTGCTTTCAATGGTAGCAGCAGGATTGGAGTGTTGACTGTGCTGTCTCCACACATTCCTATGGTGATCATTAGCTCCTAGGCAAAAGCAGGATTTGTCACTAAAGATGACACAATGACATTCCACATCCCAAGTTGAGATTGTTTTGTTTGCTATGCCTGGGTGATCATTTGGAAGGTGATGCAATGGATGATGTTCATGCAGGCCAGCCTCTGCAGGGCAATCAGTGTGCCAGGCTTCTAGTCTTCAGTTCCCAAGTTTGAGTCCCAATTTTGCAATGTTGGGATTTATCTCCACTAACCTTCACCCTAGCTTCAGTGGAAAAGGAACACCAATGAGCTTGGAAAAGCTGCCATCCATCAGATGAGATGTTAAGCTGTGGCTTCATGTGCACGACAGCCATACCCTGTGTACATTAAAGAACACACTGGAGGCAGCCTTCCCAAGGATGGGAGGCTACCATATCTCCTAACAGCTATCTAGTGGGCCCCTTCCCCCAACCTTTTCTGAGCCATAGGATCCTTGTTACCTGGCCATTTTAACCCACTGTGTGCACAAAAGTGCCACTCAAAGGTAAAACAGGTGGGGATGGCTCAGTCGGTAGCGCTTCAGGCTCGTAATCTGTAGTTCCCAGGTTCGAGTCCCAGCTGGGTCAGCGTTGAGATTTATCTCCGCAAAATTCTCCGCCCTGCTCACCGTCAGTAGGGGACACTAATAGGCTTGGAAAGGCCACTGTCTGTCAGATGGGACATTAAGCTGTGGCCCCGTGTGCGAGAGAGATCCATACCCGTGTACGATAAAGAACATGCTGGATGGCCTTGACGGGAGGCTACCATCTGTCTTCCAACAGCTGTTCCAGTGGGTCCCCTACCCCAACCTTCTCTGAGCCTTTGGGGTCCATGTGACCTGGCCATTTAGCCCATTGTGTGCAAAAAAGTGCCGCTCAGAGGTAAAACAACCCAATTTTGCCTCTGCAAGTCATCAGGAAATGGTTCATCGTGTTGTGGGGTGACACAAGGCTGGTGTAACCATTCTGCTGAGAGTGGCTAGAGTCACAATTGTTGGGTGGACACTTGTCATAAAATTAGTTAGGCTTGCATAGTTGTGTCCTCCAGTGTGTACCTGCTCCTTGCTGATGACTGTGTGTAGCTTCTTGCAACTGCTGTTGCCAATATTGAATGATTGTATGGTTGTTGCAACACATTCTGCTATTCCCCAGCTTGATCCCATGCTTTGTGCAGTTAAGATGATCCACCCTTTCTTAAATGCCATAAGATGGTGATATGGCTGATATGCTTGTTGCATTGATATGCCATATGTGATGCTGTTCCTAGGGCTTCATTTTTTGGGCTCAAAGTTAAATGGGCAGCAAGCTTGTGAAGGCATGAAAAAATCTGGCTTTAGTCAGGGCAGCAGCATGTCTTTGCCTTATAATGCTGATCCTCTCCTCCTGATTTGTCTGACAGTGGAATGATTTGCATAGCCTGAGACCTTGCTGCACTCGATTGCCAATTTGCTTAAAAGTCTGATCACTTTTTTAGAGTGGTACAATTGCATTGTCACAGACTACATAAAAAGTTAACGTATTAAAATACTTTTAATCAGAGACAAAAGTGAAGGACATGAGGGAACTTAAATGTACTCAAAATAAAAAAAAAAAACATTATTAGCAGTCATTAACTTCTTTTATTATACAGTGTGTGTGACAAGTTTTATATAAAGTTCTTCACAAGTGTCTGTAAATTTGCACTTATACCAAAGTTAATGAGCTGCTACTTGTTTGAAAGTTTTCTAAACTTGTCATTACATGTTAAAAACAAAGTATCATCATTTCTCTCTTCACTGGTAGCATATAAATTTTGGTCTGCAAAATCAATGTATTGTTGCTATGGAGCCTACTAAAGACTGAGAAAATTGTACATTTTCACAAAAAATGCAGCTTGGGAACGATGCAAAATTTTTTAAATTTTTATGCTGTTTTATCACAAGTATATGGGGATCATATCTGTTTATATGGTACTGTTATGGAATGGATGCACAAATTCCAAATTCGGAGAAAGACGACAGAGCTTTAAAGACCACCCTCATGTAGGAAGACCAAATGAGGCAGTGAGAGAAACATCACTACTGTTTATGAACTTGTTAATGAAAACCCACATGTCACCATTCAGGTAACAAGTTTAGATGTTGATGTATCGATTGGCAGTGTGGAAGCAATTATTCATCAGCATTTAAAGTTCCGAAAGATCTGTCCAAACGGGTACCCCATAAACTGGCAGAACAGCAAAAAAGACGAGTCGACTTGTGCAAGGAGAGGCTGGCAATGTTTGAACCTAGTGGCCCCAAACAGTTAAGATATTGTCACAGGTGATTAGACATTTTATTATTATATAACTCCTGGGAAGATCAACAACTATGTTTGCATTGCAGAAGATGAACCATGCCCCCAAATCCTCTCACAAAACTTTTGCCCAAGGAAAGGGATGTTCAATTTCTTCGTTTTCAATTTCCAAGGATTGGTAGCTGTGGACATCTTACCTGAAAAAATTACTATAAATGGTCAAAACTACACCAACATTGTTTTGCCCAAAGTGATTAAGGAGATGAAGGAGTAGTGTCCAACAACAGGCATGTCAAGGGTTCTCTTTCATGACAATGCCAGTGCTCACAAAACCTGGTAAGTTATGACCTATCTGTAGCAGGAAAAAAGAGCTGTAGCTGTAGTTGTTGCTGTAGTAGCAAACAACTACCCTATCCTGCATATTCATCCGATCTTGCAACATGTGATTTTTGAGTGTTTCCAAAAATTGAAAAGGAACTTGTTGGGAGGCTTTTTTCAAGGGTGCAAGACCTTGCAAACTGCATTCATTCAGAATTGTGGAGTATTCCCCAATAAGAGTACCACCAAACGTTCCAGAATTGGCAGATGTCTGCAACTTTGTATAGATGCTGGAGGGGTAGTACTTTGAAGGACAGTAACAGCTTGTTGAGGTAGATGCAGTGGTTTTTGTTCTGCAGATGCATGTCAAGAACTTTTTGAATCCCCCTTGTACCAGTTTGATTGCACTAAAACTGCTTTGTGATTATATATAATAATAAAGAAAAATTCAAAGTTTACGTTAGTTAAAATATTGCAATATTAGTACCAATCTCTTAGCATGCCTTTGTTTCCAAGAAATGACTGAAATATATTGGCAGGCATGGCTTAGTCGGAGCAGTCCAAGCTCATAGTATGCAGTTCCCATCCCAAATCCCATCTGACCAGCATCTCTGGAAAACTCCCCACCTTGCCCTTGTTTAGTAGGGAACACTGATTAGCTTGGAAAGATTGTTGCCCATTGGATGGACATAAAGCCATACCCCCTGTGCTGAAGAGCCATATCCTGTGCACATTTAAAAACGTGCTGGATGGCCTTGACGGGTGGTTACCATCTGTCTCCTAACAGCTGTCAAGTGAGTTCCCTCCCCCAACCTTTTCTTAGCCCTCAGGGTCCTTGGTCATTTAGCCTATTGTATGCAAAAAAGTACCACTCAGAGGTAAAAACAACCCACCCAACTGAAATATATCATAATAAATAATAAATGTCTTTCATCTTACACTGAGTTACAACTATAACCTTAATGGATTATTCTGCTATTAGGTTTCCCCCATTTGTCCACTGACAACTATTTTGTTTCATGTGCTCTCTAATATACATATTTTTGTATTAAAATATACTTGTGAATTGTTATCACAATAATCATTACACAGTCGAGCAAGTTGCATGTTACTTCAGCAGATGCTGACTACCATTTCAGCTTTGAGGTATCATGAACGGAGATGAATGTACTTGTCAGTGTAATAGTACACTAAGTGAAATTCGTGTATAATTTTTAGGTAGTGAAAACTAGACATATGAAGTATATTTAAAATGCCTGATGGACATAGAACAGTAAATGAAAAAAGCAAAAAATAAACTAGAATGACATTTTGCTTGTGGCAAATATTGGATGCTTGCTCTCAAAGAAAACAAAGTTTTTTGTTATTGGGATTTTGTATCCTTTGACAGTAGTTATTTGTACTAATAGATTATACTAAATTGTAAACATAATGTATTATTCGGCCTGTATAATGCAAAAAAAATTCATCATTCTCTCCCTAAAATGAAATAATTTCATTTTCTCACCATCTACAGTGTACGGTTAAGGGGCAAATCAGTCAGTGTATATAAAATAAATTATTTATTACTACTATATTTACAATATTATTAAAAATTTTAAAATTAACTAAATTTGAAAAAATATAAAACAACTGGTTGAATTTCAACCAATAGTAATTTAATTAAAACACACATAAATTACAGTTCTCTTAGTAAGCTCTGTGCTTGATTAACCCTTTAAATGTCTGAAACTGATTAATCTGTTTTCAAAAATCCACTACAGATGAACTTTCAACGTTTTAAATGTTTACCTACCATTTTTTTTCCTCTTAATTGTTTGTTCAGAATTAAATTCTGTTTTAGTATGTAATGTAAACCATTTCACTGATTAGTGGTTTCATAATGAGACTCAGAAGTTGAGTTGCATTTTTAGAGAGAAAAAAAAACCTTCACTGTAAGGGTTAACACATTTCCACTGCCAGAACTTAAATTTTCTAACTTAAATATGTTGTTTGCAATATTAATTCAAGTTTTACATTTTCTATATTTAGTCCCCTCTAATGATATAAATTAAAACTACCTAAGATTTGAAGTATTGAATAATATTTCGTTAATACCTGTTTCATACAGAAACATTTTTTCATTTTTCTTAAAACAAAAAGTTGCATATTCCCACCCACCCACTCTTTCGTGATATTATACTTATTCAACCTAAAAAGAATTTTTCTCTGAAAACAAACAATAATCGCTTTAAAAAAAGTTGTGTTTTCATCTTTCTCTCAGGGTAAAGGGGAAAATCATTGTTGTCATCCCAAACTTGAGGACAAAATTCCAGATTTCTAGCATAATTACATTTGCAATATTTGTATAAAATTTGCCATTTAAAAATTTTTCACCATTAGAGGGTGCAATTAGCTTTTGGGAGATTTGGAAAGTGAGAATCATATTTTAATGGTACCTATCGAACCCAAAAATAATTTTTTAATTTATCTCTTAAAAACAAAAAAGTAGAACATCTACAGACTAGATCATTTTTTTTCTGAAAACAAACTTAAAAGGGAACTTGTCTTTACTTACTAACAATTAATTATTTTTTTTTACATTTGCATTTCTCGAGCTTCTCTATGGAATTAATGGTATCCACTAAGTACCTAACAAGACTGATAATAGATGCTGATTGGTTTAGAGCAGGAAGTGGAACATGTGCTGTACATTTGAAGCAAAACATGAATTGTTTAGAGTGGGCCTGATGCAGAGAAGTGAATAGATTATCACATAGCTAAATTAATTACAAGCACAGCTGTAATTATATCAAATTTAATTGCCACAATCTTTAGCTGTTGTTACATTCTAAAAAACCAAATATTCCTGAGATGGTCACTAAGGTCAACATTTACTTGGTTATCAGAGGTATTTGCCTCCTGTGCAATATCCCCAATTATCACATTATGATTCTTTCGTACTTTAAATCTATCTTTATCCACAAAGGTGATGAAGTATAAGAAAAAAGTTATTACCAGTTCTGAATATGGTAGAATATGGCGAGACGTAGATGCCTTCGGGTATTAATCTTCTTGGTTTGGTGATGTTACTTTTCACCATCAGAAGTTAATGTTCCGGCATTAGGTTTACCAGTCCTTGTGCACTTTAGTTGTTCCTCAGCTGGTGGTTTGCTGCCTATCTAGTTATTGCACTTGATGATTATCGTTGTTGACTTGTGCACTCACTTAATTCTAAGTCCATTTCAGAAAGGTTGAGCCAAGGTGACTTCGTTCACACTCAGGAACATTTAAAATTTTAAACTAACTCCAGAAAGTTTAATAATGTGTATTCAATTGAAATTAACATTAAAACATTAAAGAAACAACACAATAACTTCACGACGCATTTCATCCTCCCTCATTTATCGGGGCTTGCTCAGGTACAATTGCAGTGTATTGGTAACTGCTTCAGGTTTTTATACTTATTTCTCTACTCATTTTTGTCGGACTGTGCAACTTGAGTTGTCAGTTGCTCGCACAACAAAAGAGATTCTATGCTGCGGGAAGGTGGGTATTTCTGTATTGCACATGGGGCGGGGTGGCTCAGTTGGTAGCGCGCCAGGCTCGTAATCTGCAGTTCGCAGGTTCGAGTCCCAGCTGGTTCAGCGTTGAGATTTATCTCCACAAAATTCCCCGCCCTGCCCACGGTCAGTAGGGGACACCGATGGGCTTGGAAAGGCCGCTGTCCGTCGGATGGGACGTTAAGCCGTGGTCCCATGTGTGGGAGAGCCATACCCTGTGCACGTTAAAGAACACGCTGGATGGCCTTGATGGGAGGCTACCATCTGTCTCCCAACAGCTGTTCCAGTGGGTCCCCTCCTCCAACCTTCTCTGAGCCTTTGGGGTCCATGTGACCTGGCCATTTAGCCCATGGTGTGCAAAAAAGTGCCGCTCAGAGGTAAAACAACCCAACCCAACTCTGTATTGACAATGTATCCTTATGTAAACTGATCATTAGTGTTTCTGTGTATTGCTATCAAAATTTAGTTGGAGATGCTACTAAGGGTTTATATTGACCTTTATTTTCTTTGATATTGTCAAGTATTGTGTGCATGAAAGCTGTATTCAGTTTTCCATGTTTAATATCATTCTTGTGTTCTGTCATATGCTGCTCATATTTTCTATAAGTTTTTCCTGTATAATGATTTTTCCCTGTAGTTTATTTGTAGGATCAAGTATATCTGTGTTGTATACTTTCCCAGTAGTGACTAATTTATCCCTATAATTTATTACTAATTTTTTAATAGTATGAAGTACAGTGTGTGGTAAATTTATTTGATATTTTTTAATACATTACTTAATGTTTTAATTAACCCAGTATTATATGGGAAACTATGTGCATATCTTTTAGTATTAGTTTGTTGATTGATTATAGTGTTTAGTTTGTTGCGAATCCTGATTTTTTAAATTTTTTGGAATGAATTTTGCATTTCTTTCTAATATCTGTACTTCTTAGGATACCCTGCTTCTTCAGCTATTTTAGATATAAATTCTATTTCTCTTTTTAATGAGCTGTTTTGTATGTTGTATCGATAAGGGTAGGGTTGTTTTACCTCTGAGTGGCACTTTTTTGCACACCATGGGCCAAATGGCCAGGTCGCATGGACCCCGAAAGCTCAGAGAAGGTTGGGGGAGGGGACCCACTGGAACAGCTGTTGGGAAGCAGATGGTAGCCTCCCGTCAAGGCTATCCAGTGTGTTCTTTTAACGTGCACAGAGTATAGCTCTCTAGCACACGGGGCCACGGCTTAACGTCCCATCCGACGGACAGTGGCCTTTCCAAGCCCTTCGGTGTCCCCTACTGACCGTGGGCAGGGCGGGTTATTTTGCAGAGATAAATCTCAATGCTGACCCAGCTGGGACTCGAACCTGGGAACTACAGATTACGAGCCTGGCGCGTTACCAACTGAGCCACCCCCACCCCCGTATATCGATAAGCACACGGAAAATACAGTAGAAGGTTATTTTTTTTTTTATAAGTGATAGGATGAGCTGATGATAAGGTATTATAAATTAGGAATAAAAGTTGTTTTTCTGTATACTTCCAACTGGCATTTGGGGATTTTCTTTTTAATCATGATATCTAAGTATGGTATTTCTCCATTGATTTTGGTTTCATGTGTGAATTTTATAGTGGGTAGTATACTGATAAATGTTTAGATTAATGTTTGTAATTCACGTATGGAATGGCCCCAAAAAATTAAAACATCATTGATGTAACAAATGTACATTGAGGGTTTTAATCTGGCTTGCTCTAAGGCAGTTTGCTTTACATCATGCATGATAACATCAGCCATGAACCCAGATAGAGGTGATCCCATTGGGACCCCCTCCATCTAAACCCATGTCTGACAGTTGCCTACAAACCAATTGGAATTTGTGGCAAGATACAGGGCTTCATGAACACTAAAGTATTCTTGTGTGGTGGGTCTAGCCACTTCAGCTTTTAGTCACATCACTGCATCTATACATGGCATATTAGGATACAGTGATGCGACATCTGGAGAATGGATGGTTGTGATCTCTTTTACTTGTGTGTGCCTTATTAGATTGACTGCTTCAGTACATGTTACAATAAATTTTGTAGGTGGGAAGTAAGGTGAAAAAAAGTCAAATAAGGACCTTTCTAGATTTGTGGGAGATTTATGTTTGCTAAGGGTCGGAACAGTTTATTTTCTTTATGCAAATTTTATTTTTACAAACATCTGAGGTATAACTGGGTACATAGGGGGTGTATATTTTGTAGTTATGCTCTTATGTATGTCCGAAGGCATCTAGCATCTGTACCAGCCATCTATCATATTCAGAACTGGTAATAACTTTTTCCTTATACTTCATCGCCTTAGTGGGTAAAGGTAGTTTTAAAGTATGAAAGAATCATAATGTTTTAATCTGGGATATTGCACAGGAGGAATATACCTCTGATAATGAAGTAAATGTTGACATTAGTGACAGTCTCAGAAATATTTGGTTTTTTAGAATGTAATAACAGCTAAAGGGTTGTAGCAATTAAATTTGAGATTATCACATATTTCACAGTAATTTTTGCTTGCCTAGTATGGAAATGGGACTTCATTGTATATACAGTAGGAGTGAAGTGAGGTTTTTCATATACTCTACTAGCCTGGCAGAGTGGTGCTTCTATTTATTACACATTGCAGTATGACAGGGAAATTCAAAGAATATTGAAAAAAATATATATATATTGTTACAATGTGCTGGTTAAGAAAGTACTTTTTCCAAAATACTTTTTTATTTTATGTGAAACATTATATCTTATGGAATTTTTTAATATATCTTCTTCTTTTGATTCAAAAGAAATTTAAGGGAAGCATTACTTTCCTTGCTGTCATGGATGCTTCGCCACCTGATTTTTAGAGATGGTTCCAGTATTTAAAAGCCCTCTGAGCTTTGGCATTGGGCTATGTCTCAGTTGGTAACACAGCAGACTTGTAATCTGCAGTTCCCAAGTTCAAGTCCCATTTTTGCCAACATTTATCTCCATTAAGTTCTCATCCTGCCCTCTGTCAGAAGGGGAAAACTGATGTGCTTGGAAAACTCTGCTAAAAACACCACTGCAATGTAACACCAAAAACAAAAACGGTATAGCAACAATACAGCAGGAACAAAAATACCATCGCAACATTAATCAGAGAATAAAAATGCCATTGGAACATTACGCAGCGGACAAAAATGTCATTGCAATATTATGCCAAGAACAAAAATGCCATAACAACATTATGGTGAGAACACAGACACTGCAAAATGTGTCAACAATAATATATGTTGCAAGAAAAGCATTAATGACTTCTAAATAATAATAATAATAAATACCCCCTCAAGCAGTTGCTTGCCACAGAGGTCTGACAGGAGCCTGTCAGTTTATATGCCATAGTAGAAGGTCTGAGAGGATGGCAGGCCCACAGCAGAAAAACGACACAAACAGCCATGCCTTACCCGGGGGCTCGAACCCAGGTCCCTTAGATCAGTAGCCAAGTGCGCTAACCACTCGGCCTCTACTATTATTAAAATTTATTATTGCTATTAGATTAATATTTTCACTTTGTCATCTGTCTCTGTATACATTAAGCAATTTTTTTTCCCGAGATATATATGTTAAAAAAAGTTTATGCCCAATAGGTATTAATAAAATATTACTATTCACACTTTCAGCATTCCCCAAAAATTTAAATTGTGCCCTCAAATGGCGGAAAATTTTCAAAATTTCAAGCAAATATTACAAAACAATGTATGCTAGAAATTTGAATTTTGGTTTTTTTTATAATTTTGGTTGGTGGATAATTTAAAAATTCTTTTTACATTGCATGGGTTCTAAAATATTATGATTCACATTTTAAAATTTTTCAGAATATTCTGTTTACCTACATTTTAACTCTTTAAAAGTTTGAATTCTAACTAATGGAATCATTTCAACCTTATGGTAGGTAGTTTCATTTCAAGTGGATTGGGAAAATGAAAATAGTACTATTCTGTTAGGCAAATATTTATATGTTATATAAGTACTATGTTTTTTAAAATTAAAATTTGCTTTTCTCACACCCCTCTGAGAAAAGGGGGCAGATTGTTGCAGTCAATGGAATATCTTTTGACACTGAAATTTCATCTCTTTTTCCGTATTTTGTGACCTCTAACGATTGTAAATTCAAACTACCAAAGGTTTTCAAAAATGCCAATAATATTTCATTAGTGATAATCAACTAAAAAAAATTTTTCGAATTATCTCATAAAACAAAAAAAAGTTGTATTGTCCCACCTGCCTTGGAATAACAGCCAACTCATATTGCCAGTGCAAACCTCATGACCTTCACATTCCATTATCAAAATTAAAAGTTTCTAATAAATCATGTGCAATATTTGTCCAAAATTTTGTAATTTCTAAAATTTTCCATCGTTAGAGGATGGGAGATTCGGAAGGTGCAAATCATAATATTTCGGAATACCCATCCAACCCAAAAATAATTTTATCTCTTAAAATAATTTATTATGTGCACAAAAGAGCAAAAAGCAATAGGAAGATTGGTAGCAAGCTACGTGAAGCAAATTATTGGACAGCATTTTTGCTCCTGGTCTTATGTACAGGCAGTGTTTTTATACATGCCATTTTTGCTTACACTATTTTTGTTCATGTCATTTTGCATAGGTGGCATTTTGTTGTATGCTGTTTTCGTTTGCAGTGTTTTGTATGTAGTGGTTTATTGGTGGCATTGTGTAGAGTTGGGCATTTTTGCTGACGGTATATTGCTTAGGTGGTGTGTATTCACTGTTTTTTCTTCAGCGTTCTCTCATGGAACCATGGGAGAGCCATACCATGTGTATGTTAAAGAACACATTGGATGGCCTTGACAGGAGGCTACCATTTATCTTCTAACAATTGTCTAGTGGATCCCCTTCCCCCAACCTTCTTTGGGATCTTTGTGACAGGGACATTTAGCCCATTTTGTGCAAAACACTGTCGCTCAGAATTAAAGCAACCCATTCCTTGTGCATGTTAAAAACATGTTAGATGACCTCAATGGGTAGGTTTCTTTTCTCTCCTAATAGTTGTCCAGTGGGATCCCTTTTCTGTATGGGATCCTTCTGACAGGGACATTTACCCCATTGTGTGCAAAAAATGCCACTCAGAGATAAAATAACACAACCCTCTAAGTTACCTCCTCCCTAGATCATTTTAATAAAGTTTAGCAAAAAGTAAAAAGTGCAAATAGGAGACATGCAGGCAAAACGTGTAAAACAGAAGCACTCAAGAATGTCAGTGATGCACTTGACATCGACCATATTCAATATGTGATCAATATTTTTTGGGTTAATTCTTCAAATTTTATTTACATCTTGAAGAACAATTTTGAGATTCTTGCTGTAAAGTAACAGTTCATGCCATTCCTAAGATAGGCATAGTTGTCATAGTTCATTTTATCATATTGGCAAAATGTGGATTTCAGAGTGTTGGAAAAATAAATAAAATACAAGGTGGATCATGTAATTCATGGACTAATGATGGACCTTTAATCTTCACTAATATCTATAGGTGATTTCTCCTTCTCAAAGTGTTCCCCACTGAAAGCTATGCACTTAAGTCATTGAGCTGCCATTGAGCTTAAGCTGCTTTTGAGGATGATGATGATGATGATGATGAATAATAGGCATCGAATGCTTGGTTATCCATTTTGCAATATAAATATATATATTATATAAATAATCCTGCAAACCATTTTATTAGAGTGTTTGGAGCACCTTTGCTGTAGTCACTTGTACCTCATAATTTCCAAAGCAATGGCCTTTTAATGTTTTCAGTTTTGGAAACAGGTGAAATTCATAAGGTGCAAGATTGTGAGAGTAACTGGGATGCTACAGCATCCCAGTTACTCTCACAAGGGTTACCTGGTATACTTACTTACATTAGGGTTACCTGGTATAGGGAGCCCCTCATTAGAGGCTAATTTCGCCATGTTCTTACAACTCCTTGAACTTTGAGCATCTCAGCACTGATGTTGGTGACAACACTTTGAATCATACGTTTTTGAATCATGTGTTTTAATTAAATTACTCTTGGTTAAAATTCAGCCAGTTGCTTTTTATTTTTGAAAAGTTAATACTTAATTTTTAATTATATTTTAATTTACTAATAATTTGGCAAATGCTGTTAATGAGATGAACTCTTTCATTTGAGCTGTTGATGAGACTGGTAGTAGAGTAGGTTTAGTTATAAACAGAGAGAAAACTAAAGTGATGAAAATTGGTCAGGCAGGTTGTGATTTAGTTCATCTGAATGGTTGCAGTCTTGAGCAGGTGTCACAGTTTAATTACCTTGGGAGCTATATAAGAGATACTGGTGATGTGCGGCATGAGATTAACAGACGAATAGGGATTGCTGCCGGGACTTTTAAGAATCTAGGGAGAGTGTGGAGAAATAGGCGTATACACCTAAAGGCTAAAATTAGACTGTATAATAGTTTGGTTCTTTCTAGGGTTAGTTATGGTGGTGAAACTTGGACACTTTGTAAACAAGATAACAGGAAACTAGATGCTTTTGATTCCATATGCAGTATCTTGGGCATTAGGTGGTTCAACTTTGTAACTAATGATGAGGTTAGGCAAAGGAGTCTGCAACCTCCTTTAAGCAGCATATTGTGCAGAGAGAGACTCCGTTGGTTTGGCCATGTTGTCCGTATGAATAATTATAGATTGGCGAATAGGGTTATGAACAGTGTGCCTAAAGGCCTCAGAAAGAAGGGGAGACCTAGGATGCGGTGAGCAGACAATGTCAAACAGGACCTTGTTAGAATTTGTGTGCAGTGGCCAGATGCAGTAGATGTAGCTCAGGATAGACTTGCTTGGAGAACTAAATTGCACGGTCTGGTTGGACCTCTGTAGCCCATGGCTGCTTGAGGATGATGATGATGAAAGACATTCGCCTAACAGATCTCTCCAATAAAGAAGAGAGGTCTTGACTCTCTTCTTTATTTGCAGCTGATTTATGCAGGTGAGAGAATGAGTTTCTTTATTGCAGGTGATTGTTGGAGTTATGGTTGGTTGATGAATTTTTTTGTTTAATAGCTGTGGCAAAGAGATATTATTTTGTAGAAAGTTTTGTAATAGAGTTTTCCACTTTTTGACAATCATCTCATTGATTAATTTTTATGTATCTTCAAGATTAGTGTACAAAAATATGCAAGTATAAACTAAAAGTTGTTTAGCCTTCTTATTATTCAATCTACTACACTATTCAACAAGAGACTTACAATATCAACAAATTATTCAACTATAGTGAAATAAACAAAGGGACTATCACATTTATTTCTATAATTTGTATTCATATGTGTTTTAATTAAATTACTCTTGGTTAAAATTCAGCCAGTTGCTTTTTATTTTTATAGATTTGATACTTAATTTTTAATTACATTTTAATATAGTAATAATAAATTATTTTATATGCACTGATTGATTTTCCTTTTAACCCTAGGAGTTGAGAAAACAAGGCTTTTTCATTTTAAGGGATAAATGATAAATTCTTTTTGCCACTGTATAGGTCTAATAATATATTATTGTGTATATTTTCTAATCATCCATTAGTAGAAAACTATTGTTAAAGGGTACAAAATTACAACAGTGAAAAACTTCCTTTTTCTTTGAAAACAAGCATCCCATATTTGCCAGAAGTGGTAAGTTCTAGTTGTATGTGATAAATCAACCTAGCAGTGTAAGGTTGCATGAAAATAAGACCTACATGTGGATAATTCTGAATAATCATTGTATATACTTTTTAATAATAAAAATAAAACATTAATTTTGAAATATCATGATAATTATTTACAGTGTTCAGGATGCTTTTGAGGATCACTTCAGCAAATCTTTGAAGGTATGTAATTCTGTTTTGCCTCCCATTTCAATTACCTATTGTTGGGTTAACTGTGAACAAACATTGTCTGGAGTACATATGTTGTGAGTCACAAATCAAAAATTCAGTGAAGTTTAACAATAGTAACATAACATAGGTAATCTCTAGTTGCCTTTTTAGTCACTGAAAGTTTCACTTCTCATGTACATTTTCAGTAGATATAGATTTGAGCCCCACTTCCACCAAAACTCAATTTTTATTTTCAACTAAGTCTTCAAAAGCGAAATAGAGTGACCTAAATATATGTGAACCTTTGTGAAAGATGCTCTTGATTTAATATTTGGACCTCCGTAGCCCATGGCTGCTTGAGGATGATGATGATGTATTTGATACTAACACATATTGTACTTCTACAACAATTGAAAAAACAGTTTCACACAAGAAGAAATTTGGGAGCTAGACCAATATCAGGTTGTTCCATTCCTGAGATCTATTAACAGTACCCTAGAGTCACCTATTCCATATATTAGAAATTGCTGCATCTTACACAATCTCATTAATTTTTTTGTAGACCACTTTTGTTCTAATCTTGATTTTTCATCATGCAGTCTTATAAAAGTTTTAATCAGTAATAAAGTTGATAACTGGGTAGTTCATAGTATAACTGGATTTGAAATTTGAAGTGCAAGGCTAAAATTTAATTCCTTGTAAGTCAGACAAAAATTCAGATTTATATTTCCAAATTATAGTCAATACAAAACAATTTGAAGATTGTCTGCTGAAACTAAGAAGTTAATCTGTAGGGTAAGAATAAAAATTGGAAAAATTACTGGAGCATAATAAAGTAAATTGTTGCTGTCACAAAAATTCATGTCTAGTATGCTTCATTTTGTGAATATGCCCTTGATTTTGAGTTTCCTTGTAAAGGGGTCTCTTGAACTTTTGGTTTCTTTTTAAGTTTGGTTTAGTTGATTATAACTAGTTTTTGAATTTTAATAATTCATTATTATTATTATGATTCAGTACCTTCCAGGGTTCTACCTTCAATGTATCCCTCTTTTAGAAGGCTCAACAAGTTCCCAAAATATGTAGGTAACCAATCAAGTGATTTTATGTCATCTTATGCTAACTGATGATCTAAATTCTGTCTACAAGGGAAACATTTCTTGTTGCTAACCAGAATAATAGCATCATAAACCTAGCCTCTCACAACTGCCATCAATCAAGACCATTAACAGAGGACTACACAAGGGTGTTGGACATCTTTTCCATCCATTGCACTACATACCCATCGTGGTACATTACCATTTGTAAAACAGCCATTAATGAAAGATTTCTTACAACTAAATTTAAAACTAGGATTAAAGACTTGAATATTATCTTCTTTTGAATTCACAGTAAATTTTTTTTTGGTTAAAGGTTTATTTGAAGCCACTATCTTCGCTGTTGTACTCTAATACTGGGTACAGGGGAAAAATTGTCTCGTGCCATGCAAAGTGGGAGCTGAACCCAAGACCTCCTGATAACATGTCAGGTGCTCTAATCTCTGATTACCAGCCACTGATGAAGATTTCCCTTGTTTTGTTGTTAAGTTTTTGTTGATACAGAGTTATTATTAAGTTTATTTGAAGCCACTTTCCTGCCTGGAGAACTTCAATGCCTCTTCAATGCCTGGAGAGATGTTAAAATATGCTCCAAAAATACTAGTGGGATTGCCTTTGTGTGCTTCTGATGTTGTGTGTGAACCTGAAATAATTGTGATGAATGGAGACTTTGTAAGAGTAAGGAGCAGCATGGAAGTGGGGGGAACTCATTGGAGTGACCATTGTTCCATCCCTTGGCTTCCCCTCTTCAAATGACAACAGGGCACAATTGTGACGTTAAGGGCCAGGCAAAGTATTTCCATTTCTTGGAAACTAAGTCTTGGGTCCTTGGCTGTCAGTTTTGGGAATCAGCAGTCAGCTAAGGGGCTGCCAGATATTTGAGACTATGCATGATTCTGACTCCTGTCATGCAATGAAGCAGAGTGGGTGGACTTGTTGTCTTTAAAAGGCATCATCTTAGAGGTGAGGTAGGTGGTCAGACTGCCCCTCAGGCTGAGTTTTAGCTTTTTTCTCTGGATCCTTGAGAGACATTTTGATGTAAATAAATAAATAGATGTATATATGTATTACATAAATCTAGTATGATACTGATGCCACCAGGAGTCTTCCTCATCCTGACAATATTAAACAAATGTACTAATTTATACTCTTACCCACAGTTCACTTGATAGCACAGGGAAGAAATTCTATAGAATATATCTGCAATCAGCATCTATCTTGAGATTAGGGTATGAGGTTTAACGACAACAGGAGAAATGTTGATCAGTGACCAGTAGTTCAAGCAGTCAGAGCACCTGACATGCTATCTGGAGGTCTTGGGTTCAGATCCCACCCAGCACGAGACAATTTTCTCCCTATACCTAGTATTGCAGAATACCAGCAGCAAAGATAGTGACTTAAAATAAACTTGATGATCTCTGTGAATACAAAAGAATATGACTATGGGTTACTAACATATACCAACATGTCTAATGCATAGAGAGATCTTAAAATATGCTACAAAAATACCAGTTGTATTGCCTTGGCGTGCTTCTGGTGTTGAATGCGAGCCTAAAATAGCTGCGATGAATGGAAACTTTATCTGTAATCATAACATCTACTTGAGACTAGGGTATAAGACTAAACAGTAGGGGAAATCTTGATCAGTGGCCTGTAGCTCAGTGGTCTGAGCACCTGACACGTTATCAGGAGGCCATGGGTTTGGATCCCACCTAGCGCTAGACAATTTTCCCCCTATACCCAGTATTAGCAAAATACAACAGTGAAGATAGTGGCGTCAAATAAACTTGAATATTATCTATTACTATACTTTCATAGAGGACTCTGACGACAATGAGAAAGATAGGTAAAAACAGCTTCAGGATATTTTGAATTCTGTCAAGAAAGGAAATATTATTCTTGTGCTAGGTGATTTCATTGCTAAAGCTGATACTGACTCTGACCTTTGGGCAGTTGTGATGTGCCCTTTTGGTATTGGTAGCTGCAATGGACAACGTCTCCTACAGGTAGGTAAACTTAATGATTTGAGAATCACTAACACTAATTACAAATACTGAGACATTTATAAATACACATGGGTTTCATAGTAATATGATCAATTTTATATTAATTAACAGAAAATGGAATAGATCTGTTAGGAATACCAGATCATAAAGGGGAGACAAAATTGAGTCTGACCTTTACCTTGTTAAAAGTGTCTTGCAACTTAAGGAATATTGTGATAAGTTTAAGAGAATTGCATTTAACACTGAAGCTCTGAAAGACTGATATAGCCAAAGTTTTAATTAACACTGTAAAAAGTGTTATTTAAATTAATACCTTACATCATGATAGATAACGTAGTGCTTGTGACAATTGTGATTTGCTTGCTACTGAAGTTGAGGAAGTATGGGACTATTGTAATCAGGCTTTTCTGGAAACTAACAGTACTTTTTTGGGGGTAAAATGGAGCATAGGAGATAGAGCTATTTAAGTGATAAAGCTGTGAAGCTAATTTCTGAAGGAAGGGAGTGAAGATTGGAGTTAAAGCAACACCCTGCTAATCTTAACAGGCAAGTTACAGAAAACTTAATAAATGTGTAAAGGGTCAGTTGAATGCTGATAAACTATGGCGTGATAGCTGGGATGACCAAGTGGAGGAAGCAGCTTCTTCCCTAGTCAAGGACATCTATAGATGTTTTTCATACAACATTGGAACTTCAATTTTTTTTAAATTGCCATTTGAAAATTTTCTTACATACATCTTTTAAAAATAGATAATTCAAGCTTGGAAAATAATATTTTCTTTAATTAATTAATGAAATAACTCATTAATGAAATAACTCATCAGAGTTAACTCGACAGATATTCAAATCAAATTCATAATCAACAGACACTTTAGCGTCAATTTCAGTTTTTGAGGAAAAACTGTCTTGAGCCGGGTGGGATACGAACCCACGACCTCCTGATAACATGTCAGGTGCTCTGGACCACTGAGCTACCGGCCGCCGATCAAGATTTCCTCTAACTAGCGTTATGAACATTCCTTTCATGTTTCCTGTAGGTGCTTTTGCCGGCAATTTCCAGCCACAAGCGGCATTATATTGCCCAATAGATGAAAGCATATATGATAAGTATGCAGATATAATTAATTAATGAAATAACTCATCAGAGTTAACTCGACAGATATTCAAATCAAATTCATAATCAACAGACACTTTAGCGTCGATTTCAGTTTTGAATTTCAGAACTGAAATCGACGCTAAAGTGTCTGTTGATTATGAATTTGATTTGAATATCTGTCGAGTTAACTCTGATGAGTTATTTCATTAATTAATTATATCTGCATACTTATCATATATGCTTTCATCTATTGGGCAATATAAATGCCGCTTGTGGCTGGAAATATTGCCGGCAAAAGCGCCTACAGGAAACATGAAAGGAATGTTCATAGCGCTAGTTAGAGGAAATCTTGATCGGTGGCTGGTAGCTCAGTGGTCCAGAGCACCTGACATGTTATCAGGAGGTCGTGGGTTCGTATCACACCCGGCTCAAGACAATTTTTCCTCAAAAACTGAAATCGACGCTAAAGTGTCTGTTGATTATGAATATTTTCTTTTTTCATTTGATGTATATTTTATTAAACTCCAATATAAATAATTAGGTAAAGCATTCTGATTGCCATATTTTAGAAGCACTATACAGTATTGCCGATTTGTTTGTTAATGTTACTCTGTATTGAAGCAATCATCAGATTTAAGCTCACAAGTTTGATTTGAATTATTATTAACAAATTTCAGATTTTTCCTTAAATTTTCAAAAATCTCCTAAAAATTGACAAAACCCCCCCCCGCTATTTTTAAAAACTGAAGATTTTGGAAGTAATTATGAAATATGTACCCCTTTTTTGGTACCCCACTGTAAAAAGTGTTATTTAAATTAATACTTTACTACAATGTTCATATTTTTTACTTCAATAAAATTCAGAATTAAATTCACTTTAATTTGGTATATAGCATGACATATTTCTGTTGATTAGTTATTTATTAAAAATATTCTAAAGTTGGCGTATTTATTGGACTCTGCAACAAGCCTGGATTTTTTTCAAAGTATGGTATGGAGAAAAAAAATTACAAAACTGAAGAAATGTTTACTTTAAACAAGAATTTTTATTTTTTTGTTGTTCAAAAATAGTCTTTCTATTCATGTGCATTATAATCATTTCTGTCCATTAATATTTTTTAAATAAATTTTTATTTGTGTTGCCAAATGCATTTTTTTTTTTACTCCATGACTCTAAAATACTCCTATAAAATTTGTAGTCTTTTTTGTTAAGTAATTTTATTTTCAGAAAATCCAGAATTGCTGATTAATTTAGCATACACCAAAGAGCCAAAACATTATGACCAGCACATCTTTATGCAAATCGATGCAACTGCAGGTAAATGATAGTGTGCATGAGGGTCACGAAATAGTATAAATAACACCTGATACTGAGCGCTGTTAATCAGTGTTATTCTTGTTCTTCAGTTGGAAAAGGCAGTGGACTTAAGTGAGTTTGACAAAGGCCAAATTGTAATGGTCAGACAATTGAGCCAGAGCATTTCTGAGATAACAAGGCTTGTGGGGTGCTCATAGTCAGCTGTGGTTAGTACCTTCAAAAAGTGGTCCAAGGAGGGAAAAACCATGAACTGCTGGCAAAGTGTGGGCTGACCATGGCTCATCAATGCTAGAGGTGAGTGAAGACTATCCCATATGGTACAAACCAATAGAAGGGATACTGTGGTGCAACTCGCCCATAATTTGAATGCTGGTGATGGGAGTAATGTGTCACAACACACAGTACATTGAACCCTGCTGAAAATGGGGCTGGGTAGCCACAGGCCACTTCGAGTGCCCATGCTAACATCGGTTTACCGTGGAAAGTGCCTACAATGGGCACATTAGCATTAAAACTGAACCTTGAATGATTGGAAAATCATCTGATGAATCTCGTTTCCTGTTGCACCATGTGGATGGCCAGGTATATGTGTGTTGTTTATCTGGGGAAGTGTTGGCACCAGGATGCACCGTGGGATGAAAACAAGCCAATGGAGGAAGTGTTATGCTTTGGGCAAAGTTCTGCTGGGAAACCCTGGGTTCAGCCATTCATGTGCAGGAAACTATGACATCTACCTAAACATCATTGCAGACCAGGTACATCTTTTCATGACAACGGTATTCCCCTCTAGTAGTGCCTTTTTTCAGCAGGATAATGTGCCATACCACACTGCCCTGATTGTTTGAGAATGGTTTGCAGAACATGAGGAAGACTTCTAGGTATTTTCCTGGCCTCCAAATTTCCCAGACATCAATCCAATCAAGCATCTATGGTTTGTGTTGGAACAGCATATCCGATCTGTGGTGGCTCAACTATTTAACTTACAAGAGTTAAAGGATCTGCTGGTAACATGTTGGTACCATATCCACAAGACACCTTTAGAAATCTTGTAGTGTCCATGCCTCATTGGGTAAGAGCTGCTTTTGGTGGCACGTGAAGGACCAGGTGGGTGGTCATAATATTTTGGCTCTTTGGTGTATAACATGCCATATTCCTTTCATTAGTTATTTGGCAAAAAAGTTCTAAAGATGGTGTTTTTTTTTGCCTGATCAGAGTGAAAAAATTGCTCTGCCTGGGAAGGGTTAAACAGCAGAGAGCTATACCAGATAGTTAATGTTTTGTGTGAGAAGAAACAGACTGTCACACAGAGATTGAGGGATAAATATGGTAAGGTTATTGAAGGTAAGAATTCTGTGATGGCTAGGTGGGTTGAGCATTTCAGAGATTAAATAATGTGATTATTCTACTCCCATTTTTTCTAATGAGGATAGTAGTTGCAGCTCATGACTAAAATATTTGATGGGTCAGTTGAACTAGCACTGGCAAGCCCCAAATTTAGAAATTTTTTTAGGGAGATGCCTGATATTGAATTAAACTGTCAAAATGTTCGATAATGAATATATTTCTTTTTTTTAGCTATTCTCAAAATGCATTCATTATTTATCAAAAAATTTTGGGAAAAGCAAATCAAAAAAGGTTCTAGTCTTTTCTAGTTCAATTTTGCCACCTTTGTATAATAATATAATAACTTATATAAGCATTTTACCTCTTTGTTCTAGTGGTATTTTTAAAAACTTCTCATGAAAAATATATGTAATATATATACACAGTCGTATCAGAATAATATGACCACCTACCATAGTATATGTATGGTAGGTGGTCATATTATTCTGATATGACTGTGTATATAGATTTGCTATTTTTTTACTCTGTTCCAATTATAAATTTATATTTAAACTGAATTACTCATAGTAAATTATAACTTGAACAGTTGGTTTTTTTTTTTTGGTAATATTTAGTTTGCACTGTTAATTTATTATACGTATATATTGCATATATTAATTTATTTTACAATGAATTGTGAAAAATGATACAGTAATAAGCGAATTATAAAAGAAGACTGAAAAAAAAGTAACTATTACGAGAGCTGCTGGTATTGAACCTGAGACTTTTGAGTTGCAAGTTAAAAGAAATTGCCTTGAGTTAAGCATTGCCAATGAAATATCTTGCTAAAATGTGTTATTAGTGTAAGGATTTGGCATTCACTTTGCTTCATGATTTCCTGACCCAACAACGTGCTTCAGAAGGATGTAGCAGCAAGGACAGGTGAATTAGCCAACCTAATGCATTCTCCCTAACCCCGGTCATGTGTACTGACCACGCAGCATAAGAGAGAGAAAGAGCAGAAGAAGACTTGCTACATCTCGGTGAGGGAGGTCAAGTAAGGACTGCCGCTTATGCATCCTTAGGTATTCCTTTGCTGGACATGAGGTTCAGGAGCCAGACATTTGGTTGGCTGGCTGGCTCAGTGTAAATAGTTTAAGACCAAAATGTGGTCAGGGATAAGCATTTGTAGATATGTATTGAATATATGTATGTAAATAAATTGATTGTACATAGTAACTGTCATGGTTGAAGGTTTCAGACCTGAGGTCCCCCTCCCCCAACTTCTCTCAGCTGATAGCCTACTGATTCTTGAAATGGAGAGAGGGATGAAAGTTTCCATCCCAGTTGCAACAGCATGCATGTTCAGCTCCTTCACAAGTGGGGGAACTGAAGTTTTATGAAGGTCTTGACTGTGGCCAGCTTCTTGTCTCTTCTATCAGAAGAATTGTGGAGGGGGTTCGATATAAGACTTTATGAATTTTTTTGCTATCTAGAATTGGATTAAATCCTGGATGCTACATTCCTAATGAAGGTCGTTAGTGTTGGCATGAGCTATTGGACCACACCTAGCATCATTGCGACAAAGGGTGAGAGCTGAACCCTCCATGTGATGTTTTGCCTGATGATATGGAAAGAGCAGGAAAAAGAGTCCGTCTGTGAACATCTTGAGGAGGGGACACTTGTGATGAGACTTGTGAGAAAGAGCTGGCTGAACTAGAACTGTGTTCTAGTTGGGGCCAGGTGATGAGGCCAGCTAATATTGTTTGGGGCAGTTTGTAACTACTGAGCTAAGGGAGTATTGTATCCCTGAGAGTGAATCAGGGATGTAGCAGCAAGTATTCTATATACATCTATGTACTTGTAAATGTACATAGATGTATATAGAATAAAGGGTGTAAATAGGAATGCTGCATATCTGAGTTATTCAGAAAGTTGTGCATATGTCTCACCCATGCAATGGCCACTTGCACCAATGAACTCTTTGACATACTGGTGTCAGAAGTGGGGTGAAAGTTTGGCATAGGCAAGCCGAAGAGACAGATACAAAGAACTTTTACTGACCCTATTGGATAACAATTGTGAGTGTGTCAGCGAAGGAAGTCACGCAGTGCCCAACTTCAGGAGGAGCTGTTTGCCAGAGATTAGAGCGATGCCGTGATCCAGTGCAATGTACATCCCAGTTAACATCGAAATCCAGTAGCAGTCTATAATTTGGATGATGCAGTGATCCAGTGCAGGCTACAGCCAGATCAATGGGTTAGTTAAGCATCCTGTTATGTATTTTCTTGTGCTGATTATTTTAAAATGAGGTTCATTAAAAGGGGAACAGGGGGAGAGGACATAACATTAGATACAACACATCCCAGATGATAAAAGGATCAGAGTTTGAAGTAGGGCAAGAGGGAGACTGCTTCGCAGAGATTGAGATTTGTGGAAGTGCTAAAGGCAAGGATGCGGTAAAAGCTAATTTGCTCATGCAGATTGAGCTGAAGAAATTAGCCTTGGAAGAGCAAAGAGTGCAGTGCAATTTCCAGTGTGAAAGGTTAGCTGCAGAAGTGACACGATTAGAATCAGAAGAGAAATTAATGATGCAAATGGAAGTGCAGCGTGAATGGAGAGTGCATGAAATAGAAATAGCTCAGTTGGGGGTGAATCTGGAAGTTCGCAGAAATGGGGACAATTCTCTGGAGCATACCCCATCTGAAGAAACTGACCCAGTGGTTAAAGAAATAGAAACCGCACATCATTATGCACAAATTTTGTGTCTGATTATTAGTAGACCTCCTGATGATGCTAGTGAGATGCCTCTTTTCTTCCAAGAGGTGGAGGCAGTGTTTAGAGTGAATAATGTTCCATCGTGATACAGGTAGACTCCTGATGCCAGTGCTAGCAGAGCACTTGAGGCACATGATTGGTGAGATGGCAAAGACTGATGCATGGAATTATGAGCAGATTGACATGCTAAGGTGTTGCCATTTATCCTTGGAGTATTGGCATAGGTTTGATGCAGCGAAGAAAAAAGCAGATGAAAATTTTCATCATTTTGCAGAGCAAATAAGAATGCTGTGGAGTCATTATCAGGGCAGCAGAGAGGTTAAAACTTTAAAGAATTTGCAATAATTGTGGCCGACAGGATAAAGCAGGAATTGTCTCCCACAACTTTAAATTTTGTTAGTGAGAGAGAGGATAAGAGTGGCTCAAACCTATGGAATTAGCCAATTGCATTGATCATCTGAGTTGCCACAGTGCAAATGAGACCTGTCAAAAGGGGTAGGAGTTGAATAAATATGTATATTCCCCCACCAAAGCACAATGAACAAAGGACACTGAGAAATGCAGGAAGTGCGATGAGAGAAATCCAGCCACCAACAAATACATACAAGTATCGTTGTTTCCAATGCCGGTCCGACTTCCATATTCGGAAAAATTGTCCTCAGCTGGGGGCAGGCAAGGACAATAAATCCGCACAGGTTCACCATATAGAGGCTAAAGGATCCAAGGGTGAAGGGCTTCAGTTACTGTTCGGGGAAACAGCAGTATTTGCCACAGTAACTGCTAATAATTTTAAAGCGCAAGGTAGGGGATACAACTTGAAGCCTGCTAAGATAGCAAAAGTTCCTATATTATGTGGACCTAAAACTACAGACTGTATTGTGGATAGCAGAACAGAAATTAATTTAATTAGGTCTGATTGCATGCCTCGCCAATGGAAAAGGCTTTGTGGAAGGATACAGCTCCGGGGGATAATCATTTAGTCCCATTAGTTAAAATCCCCATGAAGATGCAGATGGAAGGGAAGAAAGATGGCCTTATCTCTCCTGAGGTTATGGTCATTTGCAGATTTACAAAATTAGTGGTGGAAGCATTGATTACCAATGACACCTATGAATAGATGAGAAATTATAGGAACCTCAAAATTTGTTGAGCATGAAGAAGTGGCTAGCAAATTGATAGGGGTTGGTATAAAACAAGCGAAGTGCAAGAAAGAGGTGAAACCAAGAGGGCAGAGTTGCAGCTGCAGAGTGCGTGGCAGAAAGCATGAGAGGCGAAACCAGCAGTTCTTTGCAGAGTGCAGAGGAAGGCACTAGAAGCAGGCAAGCAGGAGAAGGCAGCTGGCATACAGAAGCCTGACGTCTAAAAGAATTATCATGCAAAAATAGTGAGCATTGGCGTAGTTCTGATTGTGACTTTAAGCTAAGAGATGGATTGCTATCTCAGTGGCATGAGAATTGGTGCAAAAGTGACCTGTGGCCAGCATGTGGAAGGCAGAGGTTTTTTTGAATGCATGGTAGATAGTGTACCCGGGTTCTAGCTAATGCGATGTTATAGGCAGTCATCCTGCTCATCAGTAGCTTGGAGAAAAGATTATGGGGGGACACCAACGCGACTAGCTTCGTTAAGGGAATGCATAGAGGAAGCTTTGGGCCCACAGATGTCTTGCAGAGAAGCCTGAAAATAGTGTTGTTCATGAAATATTCAAATGAAAAGTTCTGCAAATTTTTACGTTAGCGAGTGTGTGATTAACAAGTATTCTATCCTGTAGTAAGTATTGACTATGTTCTCAAAATGAGAAGCCATCCAGATGAACTGTTTATGGACTATGTCATGAACTGTCTGAGTGCACTAGAACCATGAAGGATGTGGCACCCTGTGAACTGAGAGATGGGGTTGTGCCAATTAGTGGAGGACAGTTTCCTTCGCCCATTCATGTGATGAGTTCTTGAGGCTGTTTTGGCATACAAGAACTTGGGAAGGAGGTGTCATGGTTGAACGTTTCCGATGTGAGCTTCCCCTTTTCTCAGCTGATAGCCTACTGATTCTGCCTTCCAGCTCCTTCACAAACTTCACAAGTGTGGGAGCTGAAGTTTTATGAAGGTCTGATGGTGTGGATGGTGACCAGCTTCTCATGTTCCCCGATGCTACATTCTTAACGAAGGTTGTTAGTGTCAGTGTGAGCTATTGGACCACACCTAGCATCATTACGACAAGGGGTGAGACAAGGGTTGATACATCAGTTGAACCCTCCATGTGATGTTTTGCCCGACAATATGGAAAGAGTGGAAAGAAGTCCCTCTGTGAATGTCTTGAGGAGGGGATGCTTGTGATGAGGCACAGGAGAGAGAGCTGGCTAAACTAGAAGTGTTTCCTAGCTGGGACTAGGGGATGAGGCCAGCTAATATTGTTTGGGGCAGTTTGTAACTACTGAGCTGA
The DNA here is from genome assembly GCA_038380435.1 of Ryuthela nishihirai. Classification (NCBI taxonomy): domain Eukaryota; kingdom Metazoa; phylum Arthropoda; class Arachnida; order Araneae; family Heptathelidae; genus Ryuthela; species Ryuthela nishihirai. Next base: position 12,540,926 of record JAWZYU010000001.1, on the reverse strand, counting down.
GGGAGTATTGTTCCCCTGAGAGTGAATCATGTTAGTGAAGCAAATGTTCATAGTTGTATATAGAATAAAGGGTTTAAATAGGAATGCTGCATATCTGAGCTATTCAGAAAGTGGTACATATGTCTCACCCATGCAAATGACCACTTGCACCAATGAACTCTTTGACAGTAACCTTGTAGTGAAGTAATTTCTAACCACCAGAGACTTTACCTGCAGTTTTAGAGTACACCCGGTAAATACTCCTACCTACAATCTCGGCATGCCCCCATGAAAGAAGAGTCGACAACAATTAGTACTCTATTATAAACCAGATGTTCAGTGCATTTTATATTTTCATATCTAATATTCTTCTTAAACTGTTCACACATCATCCTTCCTTGGGAAAATAAAAAAGTTGGTGTTCAAGTTCATTTTAAATACATCTTGTCAGTAAAGTTTAAGCCTGTTGAGCCTAGCACAGTCAAATGAAGATTTTCTCTAAGCAATAAAATCTTCAACTCTTATGGTTGTATTGGTATGGTGTAATCAGCCAATCAAGTGTCACGGTCCACTACAAAATGACCCACTTTCTGCAGTTCATTGTTATTGTATTTCAGTGCATGCACATTTGTGTAATTGTTATAATAGATAATGTTAAAATTTCATGCAGTGGCTGTAATAGATAAATTCATATTATATAAACTAAAGCAGAAAATGCAGCACTGATTTACAAAGTAAATGCTGTGATTTTGTACATAACATGGCAAATAATAATTACAAAGTAATATTATTGTGTGTTGATTTAGGTATGATAATGAACAAATTTAAAGTTTAGTATTCATTATTTATCTGTTGTGATTTTTGTGATGGAACAGTGCCCCAGGTGTCCTAATGGATATGCTGAACCTAAAGATAGATGTATTAGTGAATTATTGGCTATATATCAAAATCTGAAGTTTGGCTATTTCTAAATTAAAAGTACATAATCATATGGCAGACCCCTGTGCAGCGGTTCGTCATGTTTTAATCCTTAACTGCCTTAAAAGTGAATTTTTTGTAGACCCCCCTCAGATGTTACCACTGACCCCTGGAGGTCTATGGACCACGGATTGGTCTAGAGATCGGAAAATATCTGTAGATTATGCTAATGATTTTTCCCTTTTGTCAAGTGATGTTGATGAGATGAATTCTGTTGTTAAGAGCTGTTGATGAGACTGGTAATAGAGAAGGTTTAGTAATAAAAATCAAAAATAAAATAAATACCCCCTCAAGCAGCTGCTTGCCACAGAGGTCTGACAGGAGCCTGTCAGTTTATATGCCATAGTAGAAGGATCTGAGAGAATGGCAGGGCCTCAGCAGAAAAACGACACATACATCCATGCCTTACCCGGGGCTCAAACCCAGTCCCTTAGGTCAGTAGCCAAGGAGCTGTGTAAAAAATATTTGTCATGCATGGCATGATATAAATAGGAACTGCGACAGGGACTTCAAGAATGTATGAAGAGTGTGCAAAAATAGGCATATGCACCTGAAGACTGGAATTAGGCTATATAATTATTTGGTCCTCTCTAAAGTTAGTTATTGTAGTGAAACTTTGACCATTTGTAAGCAAGGTAACAGTAAATATGATACCTTTGATTCTACATTCTTAGACAGTATCTTGGGCATTAAGTGGTTTCACTTTGTAAGTAATAATGAGGTTATTTGAGATAGTCAGCAACTAGACTATGCTGCTTTGGCCCTTTGCTTGTGTATATATAACTACAGATTTGTGAATAAAGTTATGAATAGTGTGCCTAAAGGCCACAGAAAAAAGGGGTTTTCTGCCAACTCCTTGAATGTGTTGGCAGAAAGTGTTAAATAGAACCTTGTTAGAATTACCTATTTTGGCCAAATACATCAGTTGTAGCTCAGGACAGACATTTGGAGGATGTCTGTCTGTCTGCAGTTTTGAATTTCACTGTGATTCTTTAGTATGCAGTGGAGAAAGGCAACAGTTGTTGCTTAGGGTAGACATATTTCAGGAACTAATTCATGCATTGGTTGAACTTCTGTAACCCATGGCTGCCTGAGTATTGTATATGTTTTTGGGTTTTCAGTTAATATTTTGTTAATTAAATCAATACTAGTCTTTTTCTTTATGTAAAATATTATTGATAATCTATCAACAGTGAAGGATTAGGGTTATCTGAAGGACAAAAGATTCAAGAGACCTGCAATTGTCTGTGTATGTAAGTGGGGGTACTCTATAAAACATTTTGCAAGTTATGAATAGGAAAAAATGAATAAAATCAGTTAAGTAAATTGAATTACGGAAATGCATAAATAGAAAATTTAATATGCACATTGCTAAAAAGTAAACAAAAGCATAATTATAAATGAGAATAAATATCTGTTCACTTGAAATAATCAGTTGAAAAAAATTGGTTGTCCTGAGTGGGATTCGAACCTACTTCTTCCATAAGCATGCCTGGCATCATAACTGCTGGACCACCAAAGCTAATCATTTCTTCAACAAAGTGACGTATAAGCATTCTCCCAATTTTTGTTGATTTATTGGTGGCACCATGTGCTATCACTCATGCTCACAACATTATATAAATAATTCACTTTATTATAACTTGCTACATGCAAAGTACCACAGGAAAACATCCTATAGACAAGACTTGTCTACAGGATGTTTCCCTGTGATATTTTATTACTGAAGTATTGTTCATTTTAGTGTATTTAAAAGAATTGCATGTTTGGCATTAACTTAAGCAAAAACATGATGTATACATGATTAGTACATTATACTGAATGTGAAATATTTTACTCAACAAAATGTTGAGAAAAAGAAGTTTTGACTGTTTTGGGATCTGCATCAGCATTGATGTACTCAGCTTCATGCATCTATATGATAATCTACCACTGTTCAACAAAGTAGAAAAATAAAAAATAAAATGCTTTTTTAATATCCTTATTGTGGTAGGGAAGATTTATTAATTCAAATATTTGGTAATATATTTATTTTTATCTGATTATTTTTAATCTAAAAATTATATATATGTAGTGTGAATCTGGAAATCATTTAAATTTTTTTTTCCAAGGAACAAGACAGCTTCAGAGATCAAATGGAAGAGGTAACTCGATCCTTGAGCAGCCTAAATCAGAGCCTTCGTGTGACAGCAAACAAATATCCATACTTACAGAATCGTTCAGCCTCTTCATCTGAATTATGGTGTTACAGACATAATTCTTAGCTATGAACTCTTTTGTTAATGTGCTGTTGATAACTATTTATTCTAATAATTTGGATCCTGTATAGACTTCCTTGTAATGTGATTCTTCTGGTTACTAGCAGTAGTGTACATTAATAAATATTAGATGCTGTGGCCAATAATATGGAAGTTGTATCTACTAGAATCCAATAATTTAGGTACTGTAAGTAATTTTCTTTTTACAAGCTCAACAATGTGGTGTAGATAGTTATATGTTTGTAATATTGTAAATTTCACTTTATATTGCTTTATTAAGAGTACATTTATTAATAACTTATATTTGCACTATTAATTAGAATTTTGCTTTTAAATTTCCAGCTGCTCAGTATTTTGAAAGAAATATGAACTACTTTTTTTTGTATATCTTTTAGTTATTCTGTTTAATGGTTTATGGCAAGAATGAAAGGTTAGTTAGATAAGTTGAAAATGAAAAATAACAGATATTTAAAGCAAAAAAATTGTATAATGTTTTTAAATCAAATTTATCTTTGTTTCTATAAGTGTTGCATAAACTTATGCATAAATCATTTTGCTCTTACTAATATGTTTTTAGCTAACAATCATTCTTGAAATATTTTCAGTTTAGTCTAATTATTTGCAAGTCTGCTTCTTAACTATTATTTTTGTCCATATATTGATGTGATTTACTGTCTTATTCTTCCACCATAATCTCCTTTTAACTTTCTACTTTTCAGTGCTGTTTTATATATTTTGAACACTGTTGTTTTTTTACATGATTTATCATTTAGAGAGAGTGAAAATCGACAGCAGTCTTATTTTTTTAGTTTGCCATAACCATGTTTGGTTTCTACAGTACTGTGCAAATTAGTTGGGACAATAGGAAAATGCAGTAACAAAGACACAACTAAAATATTTATTTGTTTAATAGTGTAGTTAATAGTGAATTTGACCCCCTTTAGCTTTAATTACTTCTTTCACCCTCTCAACCATTGATGCCACTAGCTTTCCACACATCTCCTTCACTTCAGGGTCGTCATGGTACCACACTTTCATGACACTTTCTATCATTTTGGTTTTCGTCGTGCAATCCATCTTAGATATGCACGCTTTAATAATGGCCCACAAATTTTGAATGGGGTTTAGATCAGGTGAATTTCCTGGCCACTCCAATACCTTCAAATGTTGCTGGGTAAAGAAGCTCTTAGCAAGCTTAGAATTGTGGCATGGAGCCAGATCCTGTTGAAATACCCCATCGCCGTTAGGAAACAGCTTCTGCAGTGTTGGGACCATTTTCGCCTCCAGAACGCCTATGTACTTTTTGCTGTCCATCATTCCTTCAATGGGGTGAAGTGTCTGTGGCCTGGAAGCTGTGAAACCCCCAAAACATGACCTTGGGTGAGTGTTTGGGGGATTGCTGGGTGTGGCCGGATCGAAGAGGTTCTCTAGGCTTTGCTTGTCCCAACCAATTCGCACAGTACTGTAGATATGAAAAATTATCTGTGATTTTGCTCATAGTACCATTTATTTTGAAATATTCACACATTACACGTTTTTATCTTTAATTTTTACCATTTTTCATGTACGTAATATAGGCAAAAACTTTATTCAATTTTTTATATTCACAAAATCTATATTTTTTTTAGTTTTTACTTACTCAATTTTAAAAATAATTGCTTAACTTATTTCTTTGTTACTGAACTTGTTTTAATAATATTGTATCCTTATTGATTTTTGTGGAAATCATAGGGTACAATATGTCACTGTTCTTGCAATACTGTAAAGTATTGCTAAAACTGTTAAAGTTTGAAAAAAATATACAAGTTTTCTCCTGTCATCTCTGTGATTTTTCAGACTTTAGAGAGACAGAGTCAATGACTACTATTAATTTGAATGTGGTATTAAGCTGTGGTACCATATGTGGGAGAGCCTTATACCCAGTGCATGTTAAAGAGCATGTGAAATGATATTAATGTAGGATTTTGAACTTTTGATCGTAACGAACACTCAGTAGTCCAATTTTAATTTTTCAATGATCTCAGATGGAAATATTTTTTCCCATTTAACCTTCTGCACGTTGGAAGAGTGTTTTAGCTGTTATTCTCACTCTTCATAAGTTTGAACGGTGTTAAAACTGTCATAGTACAAGGTTGTATATTTTTTTTCTAAATGAAATGCATTCAAAAATTAAATCTTTCAACATAATGTTTACTATTATGCTGTCTAATATCAGATACATATACAAATATCTATACTACACAAACATTAATACATATTATGGCATCCATGTTATACTATAGTGCTTCGATATTAGTTTCATGGTAACATAAAGCCATCATTAATTCATAACAAATCACTAGTATGTGATTGCATAAATCATATGAATGTGATTTGTTATGAAGTGACTTTAACTATGCTGCCATGGAACTAATATCACAGCACTGTGAGGTAATATGGATGCTATGAGATGTCTTGATGTTTGTGTTAATGTAGATGTTTTATAGGACTGACACTAAACAGCATAAGTGACTCAGCATTAATGTAGAAAAGTGCTATGTACTTTGTACAAATTCAGTGCTTCAAATCGTGAGTGAACTTTCAAAATTAAATTTGTAAGTTTGATATTGCATGAAGAAATAATATTAAAGTTGAAAAAATAACCATCACTATTTGTGTTAATCAGTTATGTACCATTTTCCACACAGTGACAATTTTTTTCTTCACATTTCTGATGTACCATAAATAAATTTTAAACGGAATTTTGTTCTCAACTTTTGTCAAAAATTGACAGGTTTTTTTATGATTAGAGAAAGTTGAATTGCCAAGATGTATGCAGAGTAAAATGTCAAATTAGGCTGGTGGTTTTTTGTATATTTTCATCCTGTGGATAATATATATTCATGCACGATGATTGTTATGTCAAATGAAAAATAACCCTTATAGCCTAAAGATTGTAAAATATTATGTGAAAATATAAAATGAAGTAGTTTTCTTTACTTACAAACATGTGAACATTTCATATGCCTGAGTCTTTGTAGCTCATTCAGTGATATCTATTTGATATTGTTCTGTGTTCAACATTTGCTTTGCAGCTATGATTTCATGTGTTTATTTAGTTTTTGAATTTTTTAAGTATGGAGTAAAAGTTATTGTTTAGCTTGAAATCTGATAAAATAACTTTTGAACATTAGCCTCAGTGTTAAAGAAAAAATGGCTTGAGCTATGTTGGATACAAATCCAGGACCTGATGACATATCAGGTGCCTCTGGCCATTGAGCTACTAACTACCAATCAAGATTTAATCTATTAATGATATGAACCTTCTACTAACACTAGAAAATCGTGTGTTGCATGAAGGCAGAGACTCCGTTTCTGAACAGTGGCATAATATCAGATGGTTGAAGTGTATTATGAGTATACCAGTAATAACAAATAAAGATCTTATGTTGATTTATTTCAAATTCAATAAAAGCACTATTGAATATCAAACTCGGAGTTAGAGAAAAAGTTGTCTTGTGGCAGGTGGGATACAAACCCATGACTGATGATAAAAAGTGAAAGTCCTTGCCTTCATGTGACTTGCAAATGTGATTGTGCTCTGCTAGTGGAAGTTTCATCGTATTGAAAGAGATCTTGATTAGTGGCTGGTAGTTCAGTGGTCAGAACATCTGTGTTATCAGTAAGTAATGGGTTGTATCCCACCCAACTTCAATTTTCCTTCCAACTTTGAGTTTAAGTGTGCTTACATTGAATTTCATGTGAACATTCATATCTTGAGAATCCTTGTTTAGTGATATGCAGTGTTTAAAAAAAATGTTTTCAAAGGTATTTAAGTTTTGAATCAGATTCCATATTTATCAATGTATGTTATTTGGAAAATGTCTTATGGTGGAAATTAAAGGACATACATTTATGTATTTAGGAAGCAAGCCGGAAAAAGTCAATATTTCTGTGAAAATTAATGCAATGCTAGCTTAGAAATAATTGGCTTTTAAACTGCATTGCAAAATTAACTTCTTCAATATCAAATTTCAATTTATTTTATTTTTGAGCAGCACTTTTTTTGCACACAACTGGCTAAATGGCCACGTTGCAAGTACCCTGAGGAGAAAGTCGGAAGGTTGGGAGAGGGGACCCAGTGGATAGCTGTTAGGAGACAAATCAAGGTCTCCCATCAAGGCTCTCCAGCATGTTCTTTAACATGCACAGAGTATGGCCCTTCCACACATGGAGCCACTGTTTTATGTACCATCTGATGGATGGCTGGCTTTCCCAATCCATATAATCTGTAGTTCCCAGGTTTGAGTCCCAGCTGGGTCAGCGTTGAGATTTATCTCCGCAAAATTCCCCGCCCTGCCCACGGTCAGTAGGGGATACCTACTTGATGACGGATGGGCTTGGAAATTACTGGTCAGTAGGGGATACCTACTGAAAGACGGATGGGCTTGGAAAGGCCGCCATCCGTTGGATGGGACGTTAAGCCGTGGCCCCGTGTGCGGGAGAGCCATACCCTGTGCACGTTAAAGAACACGCTGGATGGCCTTGACGGGAGGCTACCGTCTCCCAACAGCTGTTCCAGTGGGTCCCCTCCCCCAACCTTCTCTGAGCCTTCGGGGTCCATGTGACCTGGCTATTTAGCCCATGGTGTGCAAAAAAGTGATGCTCAGAGGTAAAACAACCCAACCCATCAGTGTCCCAGACTGACTGAATACAGTGCAAGGAATTTTGCAGAGATAAATCTCAATGCTGGTCCAAGTGGAACCGAACCTGAGAACTGTAGATTACAAGCCTGGCATGCTACCAACTGAACCACCCTATCAAATTTAATGGCTTTAGATGTGTACAGAATAAACATTCCATTGTTGTTCTTTTGTGTTTTAAAAATGCCTATCAGGTCTTGATATATATATATCTTTGTGCCTTTGGATAGTATCCACTATGAAAGAAACAAAATGGCAATGAAAAATCGGACACTGCACTTCTGCCTTATTTTGGCTGAAATATATGTTCATAAATTATTTGTTTTCTTTGAACCAATTATCCTGAACAGTCAGGTTAATTGGTTGTAGTATATGCTTGTAAACTCAATAAATATTCTAATTTCAATTTTCTTTTGAAAGTGTGCTAGTACTTTTCAGAAGAAAGTAAAACCAAAAATTGATTAATCAATTATTGAAAGGGATAAAAGAAGAAAACATAATCTTATACAGTAATGTCACATTCTGAGCAGGTGACCGAGACATGTTTTTTCTGTGATTCTGACATCAGCACATGCTTAACTCTTTGACTGCCGCAATGTTAAAATTTTTTCGAGTCCTGGGGCCACATCTTTTTTTTTGTTATATCAACTAAAATTGGTCGTAAATTGCTATACAATATAAGTATTATTCTATACAATATATATATTTTGTATGTTACGTAATTTTTATAAATTTGTTGCTTAAAAACAAACTTTGAAAGTGTGAATAACATGTGCTTCATGCGCCCCGAACTACAAATTTGTATGTGAAGCACGGATGATTCACGCGGCTCCAGGAGCAAATTAAGTGTGAATCATATATGATTCATACGGCAGTCAAAGTGTTAATGCAAATTTAAGCGTGTGCTGATGTCATTTATGTGAAAGTTATGAGTGATTTATGTAAAAGGAGTTTTTCTTGAGAATTACTAAAAGAAATTTAAATTTGGAAAGAAATCATATATATTTTGAGAGTAATAATAATAGTTTAAAATTTTTATAAGAAATATTTTAAAAAATTTATGGTTTTTGGTCAATTTTGATTATTGGACTTATGCTTTTAAGCTTTATACTTTTCATTTTTGCCTTAAATTTCACTCTTGTTCTTTTTTAAGTTTTTTTTATTTTGCTCTTTTAAAAATTATTTTTTATCCTTTATTAAACATTTATTGTGATTCAAAAGAATTATATATTTTTTTAAATGATTACTATCTGAATCAAAACTCTAACTGAAAATAATATATTATTGAATATCAAAACTTGAAAAAGTGCCATTTTTAAATTGTAGGACTAATTTTAATAATTTAATTACTTATGTCACTTAGTTCAGATGAAAAAAAATGCGTCTAAAATTTTTATTTCCATAATTTTGAAATCAAACTTCTTATAATTACATTTACAAAGTACAGTTTGGTGACAAAATAATAAATCTGTGCAGCTAACAATATTTTATTTAGAGAAGATACAATTAGGAAAGTGCAGTAAATGCATGGTACCAAAGATAAAAACGATTTGCAATTATATGTTTTCATAGTGATTTGAAAGGTTAAACCAGAATTGTTTTAATTTCAACTTCATTACTTATAAACAATAAAGTTCTATATGCTATGAAGTATTTGTATTTTTCTTTTTTTCCTAGTTTTATTTTAGATCCTTTCTAATATAAGCTCACCGGATAAAAAATTAGTCATCTACCTCCATAAGAGGGTTAGGTCCATTTGACAGCAACAGAGGGTGCACCAGTAATAAACGCATCCTACAAATAGCTGTGCCATGCGCTACAGGGTTCATACAGTGACAAGAGATAGTTGTGTGCCCTGTGTGTTAGTCGCTCTATGAAACATGGGGTGCACCAAATATGTGAATGAGTGGTAAAAGGGTGTTATTGCATTTGGCCGAAGGGCATAGTGTACAAGAAGTTGCTGCCTTTGCAGGTGTGTCGAAACATACTCTCCAAAGGGTCTTCCAGCAGTGGCGTACATCGCAGTCCACTGCTAATCATTGCTATAACTGCAGCAGAAAGACTCTGTTCACCAATAGGGATGCCACAGTGTATCATGCGCTGTTAGGGCAAATTGCTTTGAAATGAGGTAGAAATTGCTCCAGTCAATCAATGCAGGCCTACAACGAGCTGTTTCCAAATGAACACTCCGAAGGCAACTGCATGCCATGGATATCTGGAGCAGAGTACTGCGGAAGAGACCCATGTTAACAGCTCTGCAAAAGGCTGCATGGCTACAGTGGGCATGGTGCCACAAAGACTGGATTGTTGACTCTTGGAAGCGTGTGATCTGGTCGGATGAGTCACGTTTTTGCTCATACTCGAATGATGCGAGGCGACGGGTACATCGTAAGCTGCATGAAGCCTTCCATGCAGACTGTGTGCAAGGTTCTGCCCAAGCTGGAGGAGGCTCTGTGATGTTCTGGGGGTCTTTCACGTACAAGGAAATGGGTCCTTGTGGTGGTGTCATATTTGAACCAGAATGGCTATATGGAACTACTGGATGACCACATGCTACCTTTTGTGCAGCATCTCCACAATGAACACCAGAAGAATACCCCAGTCATCTAAGATGACAATTGTCGCGTGCACAGGGCTCGAAGTGTGTCGGATTGTCATGACAAGCATTCTGAAGCCTTCGAACATCTCGACTGGCCTACCAAATCACTGGATTTCAATCCCATAGGAAACTTGTGGGACTATTTAGGGCAATGAGTGAAGCGCTGTCCCAGCCATCCGGCTAGTCTGGCCGAACTGCAGCATTTGATGCTGGAAGAGGATGAATATTGATGTGCACTACATCTTCACACTGGTGGCATCCATGCCAGACAAGATTTCGGCTGTTCTTCGGTTGCACAGAGGAGTTACGTGCTATTTGGTGACATTCAGCCAGGGGTGACTAATTTTTTGTGTGGTGAGCTTATATCAATATTTTAAAAGTTGTATTAAAGCAAAATGAAATGCATGCTATTTGTTTAATAAGCTATTTATAAATGTTTAATGTATCAAATTATAAACTAAATTTTTTGATAAAAATTGCTCTTTTTTTTTACTGGGATTCTAAAGTAGGGACTGTGTTTTTGATATGGTTGTTCTAAATACTGAAGAGTAGTTCGTGTATTCAGTTTCATATTTTTTATTACGTTCGTTTTCCAATTTGACACTTTGAAACATGCTTATGTGTATATACATAGAGATGTATACTTTGCAATTTAGAAGTTTCATGCAATTACTATAATGAAACTGAAAATATGTGTAGTGGGCACGTATCATCTGTAAATATCAGTGCCAAAACCTCCTTAATTAAGTTGGTTAAATAGACAGCTAACTAGATGAAGGTCCTTTTATTTCATGTATCTGATGTACAGTTGACTTGTAGTGCATATTTACCCAGTGCTGCTTTTATTTCCTTTGAAATTTTCTCCCATATACAGAAAACAAATTACATCATATTTTTAAGTTTTATAACTTTATTTGTGTATTTCTGGGCACTAAAATACACGTTTGACAATGTGTAAAATTGTAATGTAAATTTACCATTTTTATTGAAGTGTCCATAGAGAAGAGAAAAATTCTCTTAATATATTTAATTAATATCCAAAAATAACATTTTTCAAATGCAGTCGCTGTTTGAAATGTGAGCAATCCTGGTTTATAATTTTGCTGAGAAAGATATTTGTGGTTAGTATAGGAAAGCTGAGATGACAAAGGATGATTGTTTTACAGAATGAACAAGGTCTTGTCATCAGGGTCAGTAACTGAACACCCTTGGCTGTATTTTGTTAGCATATTTTCTTGCCTAGCATATTTTATACATAGCGTTCAATAAAATATTCATCACATATCGAGATACATAAAAGTATCTTAACAACTTACTGGAAGCTTTGTGGTCGCTTACAGAGCCTTTTCAAAGTTGTGAAATCGAATAATATCAGATTATTGCATCGAGCTGGCTTGGCAATTTTACTAACCTAACGTCTGCAGAATGGTAAATAAGAATAGGTCATCTTGATTGTTGTGCTAAATGATTTATAATTAAACATTGAAACAGAGCTTAATAATTGTTTAATATTTGAAAATTATTATGTGAGATGACGTTAGATCTCTGAATATGGATGAATGATATTAACTTTTAAGCAGATGACACACCAGTGACTCATCCTTTATGACTGTAATTCATCCATTGGTTTGCAAGTTCGCTTTAAAGCTTTGGAAAGCACTTCATTTAATGCATAGAGCTATTATTCTGTGAAGTAAGATTTTTTCCCTGAAAATCATGATAATTTACAAGGTATTCATCAGGTTCTGACCAAGTTCCAGGCTACACTCCTGAAGAAACAAACCATATTCAAGAAATTAGAATCAATAAGAAGGATAATGCAATCCTGTAAGTTTATGGTGCTGTTCGTTTGGAGAAAGTATGTCTAATAAGTGACGCAGCAAAGTAAAATATGTAAACAATAACATCTTCAGTAAGAAAGCAGCATAATTTTGTACACAAAATGGATCAGTATTGTCCGAGTGCAACAAGAATTATGTCGGTTTTTTTTTTAAATCAAAAACTCTCCCGTCTAAAGCAGAGATATGCAAATTTGAATCAACTGTGGTATAGCTGTATCTCGTGCTTTAACTCAAAGATAATAAATGACGCATGGCATTTCCAACAGAATTGGGCACTAGAAGCCGGGAATTTCCAAGGTAAATACATTCAAAGGAAATTGATACAGTTGCAATTGACTGATTTAATCTGACCACAGAACTTATTTGATCTGATGCCGCATGTGAGGGGGTGGGGGGGCTCAGTCGGTAGCGCGCCAGGCTCGTAATCTGTAGTTCCCGGGTTCGAGTCCCAGCTGGGTCAGCGTTGAGATTTATCTCCGCAAAATTCCCTGCCCTGCCCACGGTCAGTAGGGGACACCGATGGGCTTGGAAAGGCCGCCGTCCGTTGGATGGGACGTTAAACCGTGGCCCCGTGTGCGGGAGAGCCATACCCTGTGCACGTTAAAGAACATGCTGGTTGGCCTTGACGGGAGGCTACCATCTGTCTCGCAACAGCTGTTCCAGTGGGTCCCCTCCCCCAACCTTCTCTGAGCCTTCGGGGTCCATGTGATCTGGCCATTTAGCCCATGGTGTGCAAAAAAGTGACGCTCAGAGGTAAAACAACCCAGCCCAAGCCGCATGTGAGATTTCCTAAACGATAAAAACTGTATTGCTGCTTTGTGATCTTTGAGGGCTTGAAATAAACAATAGTAATATGCAAAAATAGCAAAATGAATAATTATGTCTAACGTTTTGTGTAAAGTCTTGGAGAAATTAACTAATTGTTTCAAAGGCGGTTAGCTCCAAAACATTGGCTATATAGACTCTTAAAATTTCAAGATACATTAATGTATAAATCATGATATGCACGCAGTGTTTTCGTTAATTTTTTATAACGGTGACACTAATTTATCATTGAGTCAGAAACCTCTAAAAGATGTTGGTATGAAACCTTACTTCCTGTGGTGTTACAGATTGGATTTTCACCTATTAAGCGACTTACGATGTTACAGGGTGTTGTTCCCTCTTTGCGGGGTTGACTCAGTCAGTAGTGCGCCAGTCAGTAATCTATATGTCATAGGTTCGAGACCCAACTGAGCCAGCACTGAGATTTATCTCCAATAACTCCCACCCTCCCTTGGTGAGGAAGGGATACCAGTGGGCTTAGAAAGGTTGCTATACATTGGCTCCGTACGCAGAGAACTATACCCTGTGCACATTAAAGAACATTCTGGATGCCCTTGAAGGGAGGCTTCCATATGTCTTAACATCTGTCCAGTGTGTCCCCTTCCCCAATCTTCTCTAAGACCTTGGGGGTCCTTGTAACCTGGCAATTTAGCCCATTTTGTGCAAAAAAAAGTGCCACTCAGAGGTAAAGCAATCCAACCCATTTGATTCTGGAATTTCAGAGTGCATTCTTAAAGAAACTAACAGAGCATTTTTCATTGTTTTATTACTGAGCCACCTCGACCCTCTTTTTTTTACACTGTGGGGTAAGTGCTAAATCTCAAGAACTCTGAGAAGATTAGCAAAGGTGACACTGGATAGCTTTTAGAAGACATTGAAGTCTCGCGTCAAGCTCATCCAGCGTTTGTTTAACGTGCACAGGGTGTCTTTTTAGCACATACGATCATTGTTAACGTCCCATCTGATGGATGACAGCCTGCCAGTTACGTAGAAGAAATGTACTGATGAAATGGACTCAAATTTCTTACAAAAAAAAAACATTTTCGTAAAAACATATTAGCTTCATTCCTTTCAAATTTTTTGTTATTATTAATAAAAAAAACTAAATTTTAAAAATGCATTAATTGATTTCGTTTCATTCTACGAGAATTTCTATATAGATTTTTGCTTAATTTATTTTTAGGACAAAATTAGTAATATTCCTTTTATGATAACGAAGATCTGTTAAGAAAAATTATATTTAATTCATTTGTAAATGTTATTAAAATTTCAAAATATGTAAATAAAAATTTTTTTTCGCTAAGTTACTGAATTAGCCATATATACTGTATCTGGTAGGCCTAGTCAGTTGCTTATAAAATATAAAGAAAAATTCGTAAAAAAGATTCCTGATTCGAATCCCAAATGATCGAGCGTTGAGATTTATATCTGTTATCCAGTGGTGTGATTCAGCCGGTTCGTGTGAACTTGTTCCTAGAATTTCCTCAAGTTCGCCGAGCCGGTCCTTAATTCTTTCGGATAGGCTGCTGTTCATACTTCGGGATCGCAATTATTGCTTGCACTATTCCACGGATGATTATTGCCCAAATCACAATTCTTATAAAATATTTTTGGTTTTCATTTTTCACTATGAAAGCGCGGTAAGGTGAGAGAGAAGCGGTTGCTAAATTTCTGAATTCCACCACTGCTGCTATCCCCAAACCTGCCATGGATCAGAAAGGGGACACCAATGGGCTTGTAAAGGCAACCGTCCATTAGATGGAATGAGCTATGGCCTCATATACAGGAAAGCCATAAACTGTGCACATTGATAAGCATACTGAATGGCCTTGACTGGAAACTTCCATCTGTCTCCTAGCAACTGTCCAGTGGTTTCCCTTCCCCAAACGTTCTCTGAACCTTTGGGATCCTTTTGGCCTGGCCATTTAGCTCATTGAGTGTAAAAA
Source organism: Ryuthela nishihirai (assembly GCA_038380435.1). Lineage (NCBI taxonomy): Eukaryota > Metazoa > Arthropoda > Arachnida > Araneae > Heptathelidae > Ryuthela > Ryuthela nishihirai. The sequence continues at coordinate 12,525,818 of JAWZYU010000001.1, read as the reverse complement.
AAGTGCGGGCAGAGGTAAAAGAGCACAATGGCTTTCCTGTATACGGAATCGCGGCCCAGCGTTCTATAACGATGAACGTCAGCCTTTTCAAGGCCATCAGGATCCCCTCTCACCGAGTGCTAGGTGATGCTTAGTGGAGATAAATCTCAATGTTACCACTGTTCTACATACAAATTAAAATTACAGTAGGATCAAAATTGTTTTAAACAATGTCTTAATTAACATTTTTTTAAAGCCCCCCCCCCCGAACGCAGGAAAACACATTTTGTTGCATGTGATGCAGATGTGTTTTATATTCTGTCTTCAAGTATAGTAAGTAACTTTCGTAGAAATTTGCAATTGATTACTGTTGTGATTTCTATATTATTGGTTTTAATCTCATTAAATGCATTTCTCTTAATTTTGTAGAATAAGAAATTTTTTTTAACATAAGAAACTGTTATTTCCAGCATATTGCTTTTGTGATTTTGATATTTCAATTCCGATATAAAAGGGAGATGAGGGAGATGAAAAGGAGAAAAAATGAGGACAGGTGACGCTCGAATGGAAGAAGGAGCCAAAAGTAAAACAGCCAAGAGACCGGATTTTCATTGCAGTATAACGTCGCCCCATCGTTTTAAAGGTCTTTAAAAAAAATAGCTTTGAAAAATACGCAATTTTAATACTTTTTTGTCTCCATTACCAACATTCCCAAAAGTAGGGGGCACGCGTTCCTTCCCCCTTCTACATCCGGCCATGTATATTACGTATTATACACAATTTAGCAATGTTTTAGGCATAAAATATTTTAAACTGTTTATTGGCGACAGCAGTAAAATTTCAAGTATTATGTAATCATTTCTTTCGTTACTGTTCCATTTATTCAAATTTCTTTTTTATGAAACGTTTATGTAATCAAAGTAATAGTTACATAACGGTAAAGGTATATAGTATGCTACACTATTCGACACCAGAATATTCATTGCCGAAAGAAAAAGATCTATGTTAAATCAAAATAATGTAAATGCACTTTTTTGAGCTATAAAATTAATAGTAGACGTAGTAAATATATTAGAAGCGAACAAACATGCGAAAACTAGGCTTGATTGTGGCAGTAGATGGTCTGTTTTGTAAGCAGCAACCATCCTCTACGGGGACATCGAACTTGAACAAGGGAAGCGCATTATGCTTCTCCCATTCCTACCCTCCATGTTCCTACCTTCATGGTTTAAATCATTGCAACGTTGTCAGATGCTGAAAATAAAAGTACGTAAAGATGGGGGGGAACGTATATATTAAGAATTTTTTTTACACACTTCGCTATAAGGGATCATATATTTTCCTTATAATGGTATTCGTTTTTTCACGTCAAACGTTTAGTATGTGTTTAACTAGTTATAGTATAATTGTTGATTTTACTCAAGATATTAGAGTAGAACAATTAGCTCCAATTGTAAGACGGGATAATCTCTGACGATATTTTATCATTTGGTGTGAATACGGGGGCGGGGGTGGCTCAGTCGGTAGCGCGCCAGGCTCGTAATCTGTAGTTCCCAGGTTCGAGTCACAGCTGGGTCAGCGTTGAGATTTATCTCCGCAAAAATTCTCCGCCCTGCCCACGGTCAGTAGGGGACACCGATGGGCTTGGAAAGGCCGCCGTCCGTCGGATGGAACGTTAAGCCGTGGCCCCGTGTGCGGGAGAGCCATCCTCTGTGCACGTTAAAGAACACGCTGGATGGCCTTGACGGGAGGCTACTATCTGTCTCCCAACAGCTGTTCCAGTGGGTCCCCTCCCCCAAACTTCTCTGAGCCTTTGGGGTCCATGTGACCTGGCCATTTAGCCCATGGTGTGCAAAAAAGTGCCGCTCAGAGGTAAAACAACCCAACCTTGGTGTGAATACGCTCCAAATGAGACACATAGGCAATTGGACGGGGACTGAATAAAATTTCAGTATATGCCAGTGGTCATCTTAGGTATCTTACGGATATTATGATGTGTGGGTCGTTACTTCGACACTTTATACAATACGCCAAACTAGTTTCACACGTTAAATACGGCATGAACACTGATTACATAGAATAAAGGTAGGATACAAGTCTGAGCGGTTATTTGGAGTATACACATAGTCTTTGCGAAAGAGCGGTGATAGACGAGTCCATTACTATGCATGATAGTACGTCTTAAAAATGTGCTCGCCACCCGAGGCACACCAGCATTTTGCCGCTCCTTTAAGACGCTGCTAGAATTTTTATTTTTTTCTCTTATTGTTGGGGTCCTCTATGTTGAGTATGGTCCAAGTAGGGAAGACAATCTGCAAATCGACCCTGGAAAATAACCTATATTTGAAACTAAGATAGAATTTTATTAGAGAAGTCCGCAAAACTCCACGCCTTGGCCACGGTCAGTAGGGGACACCGATGGGCTTGGAAAGGGACGCTAAGCCGTGGTTTCGTGTGCGGGAGAGCCATACCCTCTGCACGTTCAAGAACACGCTGGATGGCCTTGACGGGAGGCTACCATCTGTCTCAATAGCCGTTTCAGTGGAGCCCCTCCCCCAATTTCTATGCCTTCGGGGTCCTTATGACCAGGGGCAGGGATGGCTCAGTCGGTAGCGCGCCAGGCTCGTAATCTGTACCCAGGTTTGAGTCCCAGCTGGGTCAGCGTTGAGATTTATCTCCGCAAAATTCCCGCCCTGCCCACGGTCAGTAGGGGACACCGATGGGCTTGGAAAGGCCGCCGTCCGTCGGATGGGACGTTAAGCCGTGGCCCCGTGTGCGGGAGAGCCATACCCTGTGCACGTTAAAGAACACGCTGGATGGCTTTGACGGGAGGCTACCATCTGTCTCCCAACAGCTTTTCCACTGTGTCCCCCTCCCCCAACCTTCTCTGAGCCTTCGGGGTCCATGTGACCTGGTCATTTAGCCCATGGTGTGCAAAAAAGTGCCGCTCAGAGGTAAAACAACCCAAACCTTGTGACCAGGCCATTTAGGCCATTTAGCCCATTATGTGCAAAACAATTGCCTCTCGGAGATAAAAAACAACCAAGAAATATTAGAGGTTAAAAACAAAAATGGCATATAAACTGACAGGCTCCAGTCAACCTCTGTGGCAAGCAGCTGCTTGAGGGGGTATTTATTTATAGTGATATATTTGCATTATAAATACCAGAAAAATCCGGACGACGTACCTAAGTGTGAGTTTTGTGACACCATTTTAACTATCAAACACATTTTAATACGAATTTAATCGAACGTCGTATGTTTTTTAACTCACGATTTTACGTCCGACCTTACACTCGGACATCTTTTATCAGATCATTGTTGTTTTAACGCTGTTTTTCAATTTTTAAAATATACTGGATATTTTAATCGCTTGTAGTTTTACTCCCTTTTTATTACTCTATATTTTTAACCCAGTTTGCTTACAGCTGGGTTATTTTTATGTTTTTATTCGTATAAATATTTTTACATTTGTTCATTGTTGTTCTACACGTTCTGTTTTACTGAAGTCTATTATTTTGTTGTTCTTTGTAGTTTATTTTTAACTTTGGTTAAGGGGTAACATGATTTTTATCCTTTTACCTTTTGGACATATGTTTGGCGCATTATAGCCTTAGTTGCTAATGCGCCAATAAACCCCAACCAACCAACCAACCAGAAAAATCAAAATTATTATAAAATGTTGGTTGTTTTACCTGTGAGCGGCACTTTTTTTTGCACACAATGGGCTAAATGGCCAGGTCACACGACCCCGAAGGCTCAGAGAAGGTTGGGGAAGGGGACCCACTGGAACGGCTGTTGGGAGACAGATGTAGCCTCCCGTCAAAGCCATCCAGCGTGTTCTTTAACGTGCACAGAGGATGGCTCTCCCGCACTCGGAACCATGGCTTAACGTCCTATCCGACGGCCGGCGACCTTTCCAAGCTCATCGGTGTCTCCTACTGACCGTGGACAGGGCGGGGAGTTGTTGAAAAATGGCCCCACCCTCTTTCAGAATTCTTGAAAATTACATGAAATATAAAGACTTGTCAAAGGGATGTTTACCTCGTTGGAAATACAGTCTCTTGGCACTTCCTTTTTTCATTTTTCCAGCTCGATTTATTTCTAGATTTGGGCCTGATTGCGCCCTCTTATGTTGAAAAACAGTTGAAATTTTCAAACTAATATTGCAAATTATGTAGTTTCGCTAAAAATTCTAAGGTTTGGTGGTGAAATGAGAAGGTCGAGAAGTTTCCATTGGCAACAATGAGTTGACCCTAGGCGTTTAGAAAATGCCAACTTTTTTAAGAGATAATTTTTTTGTTTATGCAGATAAAAATTCTTTTTGGGTTGCATAGGTATCGATGAACTGTTACGATTTGCAATTACCGAATATCTCAAAAGCTGTAACTGCGCCCTTCTAGTATTAGAAAAAAAAAAAGAAAATTCAAACTTTTTAAACGAATTTTGCAAATGATGTATTTATGCTAGAAATTTTGGTGGTGGAATGTGAAGGTCATAAAGTTCCCTTTGGAAGCTATGAGTTGTCTGTCCCCTTAAGTCCAGGTGGGTGGGAACAGCAAATATTTTGAGAGAGAATTGGAAAAATCTCTGTTGAATTGGCGCTAATGACATATAATTCGCATTTTTCAAATACTTAATTTCAAACGTATACTGGTATATAAGGTAAAATGCTTAGAGATCACTGTAAACGGCAAAACTCTTAACAAATGTTGCAAGTGATCTGTTTACCACCAAAATTTCAAATATCTACCATAGAGATATTCCACTGACAGCAATAATCTGCCTCCCTTTTCTCGGAGGGGTGTGAGAAAGCAATTTTTCAAATTTTAAAAATAAGACAAATTAGCTTAAAACTTTTAAGAGTGAAAACAGGTAAATGAAAACCTTCATTCTTTTTGAGAACGAGATTCCCATATGGGGCAGATGCGATATGCCTTGTTCTAGTTTAATTCCTAGTAGCAATTTAATTTTCAAAATGCAATTTCATAATTGGTATATTAGGAGAAATAAATTCTTATTCTATTAAACGTTTATATTAAGTTTCTTGATGATATGTAAAAAGTAAATTATGCGATGAGTAAGTTCCATTTTTGAACTCCCTCGCAAACGTTCTGGAATTGCTACTCGGCTATCGGACTACATGCAATGTTCAAAATTCGGTACTTGCTGATTCCTGTCCTGAATTTGAAACAATGCGCGTTTTTTCTAACTTATTAGTATTATTTCAAACCATTTAATTTCTTTAGGTTTTAATAACGTCTGAGGTCAGAAAAACATATGAATTAACTCATATACAATATTTCACTAGTCACGTTTGAAACTTATTTTGATTCCCTTTATCCCACGGATTTTCTGCAACACAACAACAAAAGTAATTTAAATAAAATACTGAATACCCCCTCAAGCAGCTGCTTGCCACAGAGGTCTGACAGGAGCCTGTCAGTTTATATGCCACAGTAGAATGTCTGAGAGGATGGCAGGACCTCAGCAGAAAAACGACACATACATCCATGCCTTACCCGGGACTCGAACCCAGGTCCCTTAGATCAGTAGCCAAGCGCGCTAACCACTCGGCCATGGGGATGTAGCTCAGAAAAAATGTTAAGAACCCGGTTGATGGGAAGCTTCCATCTGGCTCCTAACAGCCGTTCAATGGGTTCTCTCAATCCTCTGAGTCTTGTGACCTGGTTATTTAGCTCAGTGTGTGCAAGGAAAGTGCTATTCAGAGGTAAAACACAGCACTTCGAACGGTGGGAGCTACACATGACTGGTTCTTTGCTTCTTGGACTGCTGCTACATTGTGTTAGCTGTCAGTTGCAAACAAGTTTATAACGTGATTTGTTCGACCATACGATACGTGTCCAGTCCTCAGCTGATCATTTTTCGGAGTTGTTGCAAATGTGTTATTTTTGGAAATGATAGGCTTACGTATCTTGCAGTCCCTAAATCTCAATTTTCAATTCTCTGTGCGTAGTTCTCGTTGAAATGGGTTTTGAAGTATTGCTAGAGGTCTACCTTTCAGCTGGTAAACTGTAGCTGCTCTGTTTTGCTATACCGTTCGTAGCAACAAATGCTGTCCCTGTCTGTCGGGGTCTTTTTTTTTCCTTCCCCTTTTGCATGACTGGCGGCCTTGTCTTGAAACCATTGCCATATAACTAGGATATTGTGCCCATGTTTTCTTGCTGAGTTTGTCAACTCCGTTATGGGTGCTCCTGCCCATCGCGCTTCAACCGTGAGCCGCTTTCGTAATCAGATCAGCTTTTTTACTCGTGTCGCTCTTTGCTTTCCACTCTGCCTTTACGGCTTTTATAGGACTTCGTAGTGACGTAGAATACGTACGTGAGTAAGAAATTTTTTATACATAGGCATATTTTATGAACCTCGCACACGAAGGAGTGTTTCGTAATAATTTGACCAAGTAGTGCATTCCTTAACATGCAGAAAAGTTTGATATCCATATCTGAAAATGCAAGTAAATCAACTTGTAGATTCTCAAGAACTTTCAAGAGTTCATACACAATTACAGTTGCATTTTTGGAAGTCATTACCCAGATTTCTTATTAAAAAGCAAGGGAATTCCTGAAATGTCTAATAAAACTTAAATAATAATAATAAATATCCCTCAAGCAGTTGCTTGCCACAGAGGTCTGACAGGAGCCTGTCAGTTTATATGCCATATAAAACTATATGCCATAGTAGGTCTGAGAGGATGGCAGGACCTCAGCAGAAAAACAACACTAACATCCATGCCTTAGGGGCTCGAACCCAGGTCCCTTAGATCAGTAGCCAAGTGCGCTAACCACTCGGCCACGGGACGGCTAATTTGCATATGCAGTAAATATACACGGCTGCCAGTGAGGAGGGGTGACTCAGTCGGTAGTGTGCCAGGCTCTTAATCTGTAGTTCCCAGGTTCGAGTCCCAGTTGAGTCTGCGTTGAGATTTTTCTCCGCAAAATTTTCTGCCCTGCCCACGCTCAATAGGGGACTCCGATGGCTTTAGAAAGGCCACCGTCCGTCGGATGGGACATTAAGCCGTGGCTCTGTGTGCGGGAGAGCCATCCCCCGTGCACGTTAAAGAACACGCTGGATGGCTTTGACGGGAGGCTACCATCTATCTCCCAACAGCCGTTCCAGTGGGTCCCCTCCCTCAACCTTCTCTGAGCCTTCGGGGTCTTGTGACCTGGCCATTTAGCCCATGGTATGCAAAAGAGTGCCGCTCAGAGGTAAAACGGTCCAAATCAGAGTCGCGATCCAACAAAACTGATACGTGCAACAATGACCGTAAGAGATGTCGGAGTGAATACGATTTCTCGTTTCAGTCAGTAGAAAGAGAGAATTATTCCCTAGAGGTTCACAGGGTGATGCTAAGTGAACCCACTTGAAAGTTGGGCATAGCCAACCCCCTATTCCCGGTGAAGTTGATTACCATAGCTGTAGTTAAATATGCCTGCTTCCGTAATTCTTAATGAATATTGTTAAATATCGAGATTTAGATATATATGAGAACTTGGCATTTTTTTTTTCGTAAAAAGCTTATTTAAGACGGTTAATTAGCTCAGCCGCTTTATTGACATGAGTCTATTCCTAGTAAAGCGGCACGACTGCATATACATACGATATAATATATAACGTGAATTTCGGTTTGAAATGGTAGTTATCTTTTATTCCAACAAATAGATATTCCGAACATCCACGTTTCGACTCGTGGATCATGCAGCCTTTTAATTAAATGAACCAGTTATGCAAAAGCATCATTGGTTGCGTCCTCTACCCTTAGCCCCGGTTCTTTTTTTCTACAGCTTTATACGAACTAGCTATTGCCTGCCTATGATCCTGGTGCTATTTCTTTATGGAGAAATTTCATATACAATTGTATATATTGTTTTTGAATAGCCACCCCTCCCCCCTGACTGGTACTTCCCCACATCGCGGTGGGTACTTCCCCACATGCGCAAGACACCCAGCTAATAATGTTACCTCCGAGAGTAACTGTGATCAGCTAATATCCAGAAGATAAGATTTTTCGTTCCCGAAATCTTCAATGGTATTTTATGTGTTAAACTTGCAATAACGGACAGCTTATAGTTACTCCTTTCAACCATCTACCGAAAGTTCTTCCAACCGCAGTGGCATCGGTCATAACATACTGGCGCTACAGACGACGGAATGCTACCGAACCAAAGCTATATAAGTATTTTAACTTTAGAACGTTTAGAAAGAAAACTAAATGGTCAACAAAAAATAACATTATGCTATGTGTTTGCAGCCAGGATAGTCATGTCCAAGGAGTGAACTGAATGTTACAGACATACAGTTCGATGATATATTAAAAAACTCGAATTCATCAGCTGGCCTTATTGTGCAACACAAAAGGAAGAAAATTCTTGAACCTTCCTGCACGTTTCTGATTCAATTGAAAACGAATACAGGCCTACTTGTTGAATAAATTGTAAAGTGCACAGATAGACTAGAAAAGAAATTGTATGCACAGATAATATGCACAGATAGACTAGAGAAGAAATTGTATGCACAGATAATATGCACAGATAGACTAGAGAAGAAATTGTATGCACAGATAGACTAGAGAAGAAATTGTAAAACGGAAAGCACAAAAGGAATTTTTTTAAGTGTACACTATTGTATAAACGATTTGATCTGTAGCTACGCAAAGTTAAGCATGCAGAGAACATAGATTATAATCTGTTGGAGCAACTATCATGAACTTAACTAATCTGAATTATGCGAAATCCAATATCCAATAAATCTTTCCCAAACTTTTAAGGCATGCTGTTTCCATTTCGAACCTCGCTGATGAGAGGTAAGAAATTCGTACTTTAATCCTGACCTTAAAACTGACTCAAACTGCTTGAATCTTTTCGTCCTTTGTAATAGGCAAATACGTCCCTTAATAATATGAACAAATGAAAAAATTTCATTTCATTGTTAGAGACAACAGAGAGCATGCTAAAGCCACCGCCATTTGTTGCTGAAATAATTGTGCATCTTACATAGCACACTGGCAAACGCCACCTAGAAACAAGCTAATTCACTTAGTGAACGTAAAAATATAGAAATTTCTTATATTGTTATTTCTACTGGTAAGTTTTAAAAATAATCTTTATATTAATTTATATTTACAAATACACATTATTCAGGAAAAATTGGAGCGGGGGTGACTCGGTAGCGCACCAAGCTCGTAATCTGTAGTTCCCAGGTTCGAGTCCCAGCTGGGTCAGCGTTGAGATTTATCTCCGCAAAATTCCCCGCCTTGCCCACGGTCAGTAAGGGACACCGATGGGCTTGGAAAGGCCGCCGTCCGTCGGATGGGACGTTAAGCCGTGGCCCCGTGTGCGGGAGAGCCATACCCTGTGCACGTTAAAGAACACGCTGGATGGCCTTGAAGGGAGACTACCATCTGTCTCCCAACAGCTGTTCCAGTGGGTCCCCTCCCCCAACCTTCTCTGAGCCTTCGGGGTCCATGTGACCTGGCCATTTAGCCCATGGTGTGCAAAAAAGTGCTGATCAGAGGTAAAACAACCCAAATCGGGAAAATTTCGTGTGTATATACACAGTCGTATCAGAATAATATGACCACACCCCATTCCCATTATTCGGTCGGTGGTCGTATTATTTTGATACGACTGTGTATATAAGTATTATCATAATGCTAATACGAATAATTTTTCTAAATGTATATTTGTAAATATAATACGAAGATTAATTTTGAAATAACAGAAATAAATATATTAGAAATTTGTATATTTTTAAGTTCGCTATGCTGACTCGTAACTCAGTGGAATGGCCTATTCTAGGTGGTGTTCACATTGGTCGGTGCAGATCATCACAATATCAAAGTACATTCTTTTCTGTAACAGATGCTTATGGAATAGTGTTTCCTTTCCTAACCACTTGTAATTTTACACTTGAGAATATTGTGAAGCCTAAAAACTGCTGTTCATTCATGGGCAAAAAATCTCTTTTGGGGAAAAGAATGGATTTGTTAAGTATCCTAGATACCATTAAATTACGTACATTGATTGCTGCTTTAAAATAATGACAATAAAGAACAGATTTTATAGCTGCACCTAAGTACGGAAAATAATGTTTATGCGAAGGAAGAATGTTCGAAATCAACGAGGTAACTCGTTCGAAACCTTTGCTTAAATGTGACACCAGATGAATTCTGCAAAACGGCGAATTTCATGCACAATTGATTCAGTTTGAGGGTAGGTTGAAGTGTTTTAACTCATTGCACTTGGGGCTGGGGTGGCTCAGTCAGTAGCGTCCCAGGCTCGTAATCTGCAGTTTCCAGAATGGGAGGCTACCATCTACCAACAGCTGTTCCAGTCGGTCCCCTCTAAGCCTTCGGGATCCATGTGACCTGGCCATTTAACACATTGTGTGCAAAAAAAGGTCACTCAGAGGTAAAACAACCCAACTCATTACACAAAATGGGCTAAATGACCAGGTCTCAGAATATCCACTGGACAGCTGTTAGGAGACATGGATGCTTCCCTTTAAGGCAATCCAGCGTGTTTAACGTGCATAGGGTATGTATGACTTTACGTCCCATATGATAGATGGCGGCCTTTCCAAGACCATTAGTGGCCTCGTGACCAAGGGCATGATGGGGGATATTGTGGTGATAATTCTCAATCCTGACAGAGGCGAAACTCTAACCTAAGAACTTTAGATTACAAGCTTAGGACACTGCTGATTGAGCAATCTCCCGCCCCTGTTTAGGGGTAGTGGATGTAGTAAAGCCGTTATGTTGGTATCAGTTGATGGTTTGTGAAAGTATTTCACCGAGTCCAAAATAAACGACAAATGTTTTCCAAGAGGCAAATATTTTATTACAAACAAGTACTATAAAAACACGAATGCGAACTAACGTTTTTCGCAAGTTTCTTAAAATGTCGAATGTATTACTGGTTCGCATGCCATCTTCCAGATATAGAAATTGATTAGAGCATCTGATTTAACTGAAAAAAGAAATCGTTCACATTTAAATAGTGCCTTTGACCACGATCCGAATGTACTTAGTTGCACGCAATAACAATGCCCCCCTCCAACATACCACCACCACTTATCAACGCAGTCAATGCTATCCAGCTGTGACTAATTGCCGACCTGATTTGCAGAAGATAACAGCCAACCACCTTAATATTTTTCACTGGTTACTACAATCATTTCCGCGAACAACTATTTTAGAATATGATCATACCTGCTGTATCAACATTGATGACGCTTCCAAAATAGCAACTTATTAAATAAATTCTAATTTTTAATTAATATAGTCTTTTATCGAGAAGCCATGATCATCAGTTTCTAATATATTCATATCACTGGAGTTTAATGAAACCGATTCCAAAGTATAACACCATTTATGTTTTACTTCTTATTCTGCAGGTACAGATAATATGGTTAATGAGAAGACCCAGATGTTCCGCAAAATTCATACGATAAAATTAAAAACTGCCATAACGATAAAAAAATTCATATGGGGCCTCCCTGCGTGTGCGGGAGAGTCATACCCTGTGCACGTTAAAGAACACGCTGGATGGCCTTGATAGGAGGCTACCATCTGTCTCCCAACAGCTGTTTCCTTCCTCAACCTTCTCTGAGCCTTCGGGGTCCTTGTGACCTGGCCATTTAGCCCATGGTGTGCAAAAAAAGTGCCGCTCAGAGGTAAAACAACCCAACACCAGTTACTATCCCACCGCCAAGTCCTGATACTCCAAAATATTTTGCCATCCTTTTAAATTAAAAGTTTGCCACATAAATCATAATGTAAGTTTAAAGTTATTAAATAGCATTAAAAAATTTTATTTTGATTATGAAAGCCTTCCAAAATTTTCAATTTCGTTTTTCCTATTTGCTAACAAAATTGTGTAAAAATATTTCGGAAATTTTTCTCATGGCGATGTAATTTGCAATCGAGATTACTAAGCCATTTCCATAAAATGATGCCTAACACTCACTAAATACTACTCGGTAAAAATGCAAAAAAAAGTTTTACGATAATGGTGCATGCTTCGATTGCTGCAAATAAAATTATCGTTTCATAAGGGAATATTTTGTCACTTTGTGAAAGATGTTAGACGTTCTTATATTTGGAACATTAAATCAAGAGTTCGGACCTAAAAGTTAGCGAAATGTTTTTTTTTATGGTTCCTAATCGATACAAGATCAGAGTTTGCATAAATATAATATATATGACAGTAAATTAATGATTTAAAGACATTTACCACTACTTCGTATTTTTTGCTTTGAGTCATATTCTCATTTATAATAATTGGCAAGTTATCTTTTAAATACTCCAGTAAGATATTACTTCCCATTTTCTCTAATTCCGTAATGCAGATACAGACACCAATGGATTTTGTTGCTATTGAGGTGGTTGGGTACATTGAATTGGAATAGAGTTCCATTTTGTTAAATTCTTACGAAATGGCGACCCATGTTCATGTTTTATGCTTATCACCTTCCTCCCCCGCTTTTTATTTTTTGATTTGGAGTAATGTCTAACGTAAATTCAAAGGCAGTTTGTTTCGGCTTCATGTTAAAAGTATAAAGAGCTGATATGTAATCGTTGGGCACAAAATATTTAAAATGAATTAAAAAAGCAATCTGCCGTCATCCGTAACCCCCCCCCCCCCTTTTTTTTTATTGGAAATAATTTTTATAAATAGGAATTTATTATTTCCATGATATATATATATGTTAATTATTACACTATAATAAAGGTGAAAGTAGCATTCAATCATTGAAGTTTTTAGCATTGGCTAGTAATGAATGCTACGGGAATGCGGTCTCTAGTATTATTACCTCTTTTATTATAACCACTTCTGAAAACCTGGGTTGACCAAATAATGAAATTGTTATCACATCTGGTAAAGTTAAAAGAAAAAGTATTTACTGTGCTTACGCAGAAAGAAAAGATAGGAAATAACTTGGTTGTAGGCTGTTTCAGCAGATACGACTATGCCCTTCCTCAGGTTTCAGTGTTGTTGCTTTTTTAACATTGTCAAGAAATACTTTGTAGAATCTAATGCAGGGGTTTTCAAACTTTCTGGAGTCCTGATGTTTAATTTGTTTTACCCGGAATCTTACATTTAATCTCACCCTCCTCCAAATTCTCACCTTTAATTCTCTTCCCCAGACCCTTTTTATTCTGGAATCTTAAGAGGCGGAAAAATAAATTACTCCTCAAACAGTTGTTTGTCACAGAGGCTATCAATTTAATATGCCACAGAGGAGATCTGTGAAGAAGGCAAGAACTGATCAGAAGCATGCCTTACCCGGTTTCACAGTCCCTTTGATCAGTAGCCAAGTACGCTAATCACTACGGCCACACCAAATGATGATAAAGTTTATATTCCTTGTATAATAAGGAATTTCCAGTGTTCTGAAAAGGAAATTCTAAAGATATGAAATACGTGCTGCTTATAATGGTAACTGGGGGCATATTCGAAGAGTTTCAAAAAAGTGTAATTTTATAGCTCCTAAATGTAAAGCTATTTATTGTTCGGTGACAACAGTTATGGAATATTTTCCATAACTGTTGTCACCGAAGTTTCTTTTATCTCTCTCTCAATCGCTTAAAGAACGCCAGCAAGCGGGGTGTGGGTATATCAATCTGCAGCGCACGAGGCTCGTAATCTGCTACTCCCAGGTTCGAATCCCACCTGGAGCAGAGTCAGGGCCGAACTTTTGACCTCCTGAGACCGGCAGAGTCGGGGCCGATTATTGACCTCCTGAGGCCCTAAGCTATGACAAGTTTTGAGACCCTAAGCTTTGGTAATGTTATACTGATTGAAGTGAACATTTAAAAAATAAACACGAATTTAATGTGGTGAAAATATTATACTAGAATTAGTATATAATGATGACCAGTATTTGGACAATAGATTAATTTTGAAAAAGTTTGTGACATAGTAAACTTCAAAACTTTACCTTTTCGAGGCCCCTCTGAATCGTGAGATCCTAAGCTGCAGCTTAGTTAACTTATGCGTATGTCCGGCCCTGGTCAGAGTTGAGATTTATCTTTGCCAAACTTCTCACCTTAACTTCGGTCAGTAGGGGACACCGATAGGTTTGGAAAGGCTACCGTCAGTCGAATGGGTTGGATTGGATTGTTTTACCTCTGAGCGGCACTTTTTTGCACACAATGGGCTAAATGGCCAGACCACAAGGACCCCGAAGGCTCAGAGAAGGTTGGGGGAGGGGACCCACTGGAACAGCTGTTGGGAGACAGATGGTAGTCTCCCGTCAAGGCCATCCAGCGTGTTCTTTAACGTGCACAGGGAATGGCTCTCCCGCACACGGGACCACGGCTTAACGTCCCATCCGACGGACGGCAGCCTTTTCAAGCCCATCGGTGTCCCCTACTGACCGTGGGAAGGGCGGGGAAATTTTGCGGAGATAAATCTCAACGCTGACCCAGCTGGGACTCGAACCTGGGAACTACAGATTACGAGCCTGGCGCGCTACCGACTGAGCCACCCCCACCCCAGTCGAATGGGACTTTAAGCTGTGTCCTCCGTGTGTGTGTTGGGTAGTTTTACCTCTGAACGTCACTTTTTTGCACACAATGGGCTAAATGGTCGGGTCACAAGGATCTCAAGGGCTCAGAAGTTTTGGGGGAGGGGACCCACTGGAACAGCTGTTGGGTGACAGATGGTAGCCTATCAAGGCCATCCAGTGCATTCTTTAACTTGCATAGGGTTTGGTTCTGTCGCACATAGGGTCACGGCTTAATGTCTAATTCGACTCAGGAATGCGGGAGAGCATACCCTGTGCACATTAAAGAATTCACTGGATGGACTTGACGGGAGATTACCATCTGTCTCCTAGCAGTTGTCCAGTGTATCCCCTTCCCCAACCTTCTCTGAGCCCTCGGGGTTCTTGTGACCTGGCCTTTAGACTATTGTGTGCAAAAGACAGTGCCATTCGGAGGTAAAACAACCCAACTCTAGCAAGCTTTCATGGAAAAATTTAAAAATCGTTGGACTAGTGAAAGATCATAAAAAATATTATTTGATACCTCTTTCACTTTGTAATACCATCCACTCCTCCTTTTCGACAAAAAATGTCTTCAAAGCTGGGTTCAGAGGTAGAAAACATCTTCAAACTTTTGGTGTTGAGATGGATGCAATACGGCTTGGAATATGTTCTTTGCAGAAGATATTCGTAAAATCTAAAAGCATGCATATTTTATGGAGTGATAAAGTATTTGCAGTTGCACAAAATGCAATAATTAATAAAGAGCAAATGAAATTTCGGAATAGCCAAATCCAAGTGTCTGCGCTGTTTATTAGTAGCCATGTATGTTGCCATTTATTGTGAATCTAAGTTGGAAGAGGCTGAACGATTTGAAAAATCGAATGCAGGGAGTGTTCAGTTAATATGTTAGATACACCAAATAAAAAAGTTGTGAATTAATGCTAATAGAATTTTTAAAAATTAAAAAATTAGAGAGGAATGTAGAAGAAGAAAGATTTGGTAGGTAAAAGTATTCGTGTATTAAATATGTTTCCACAGTACCGCACGTACCAATACAATTTGGATAATACGTACAATATTAAAACTATCAAAGCAAAAGGTATTAATTTAAGGTATTAATTATTTTTAAGTGGTAACTTTTGTAAAATACGTTATTCTGTTAATTGATATGTTTTGCAACATTTATACTTATAACTACAAATGTGTTGTGTTCACAAAATTTATGTAGTTTAAATTTATTGCACTTTTTCGATAAACAAAAATGGTCTGTATACATGGGCAGGTTTTTTTTCTGAATTGTTTTGATGAATATGAATCGCTATGCCTTAAATTTTTAATTTGCCTTAAATTGGATAATTTTTCATATCAATCAATTATTTATTTGCTACTTCACGTTGAAGTTAATTTCGTTATCTGTGAATCGTGTTGAGCGGGTACTACCTGTAATTTATTAAGAGTTTTCGTAATTAGAATAAATACATATGCAGTATTTTTTTTTTATCTGATGCCCGGGATTTGTGCAGGCCTGTATTAGTCATAATTCATTCCAAACGATAAACAATCCTCTAAGCACCAGCATTAACCGAACGGTTTTCCAATGTAATTATCGAGTTAGCACTTCTATGCATTTCCTGGAAAATGTTCGTAACAATATAATGTAGTTTAGTGTCGGTATAAGCAGATATGAATCGCTCTGTAATTTTTCTGAAAAAGTGTTGTTTCAATTGACTGGCTTTCATCCTTGGTGGTTAAAGGAAAATTGTACGCATGCTGGCCACTGTTATAACTGTAAGTTAAAGGTTACTCCGTAGTGATTGTAACGTTTTCTTAAAAATTTTGCTGTTAGTTTTTTAAATTAAAATTGGCATGCTTCATCAGATGTTTTCAGATTTGCTTATTTAAAGAATAAACACTGCAATATACAGGATGCCATAAAATAATGTAAAAAAAATATTAATTGAATGACTCGTAATATACATACCTCTATTTGTTTTTTCTCCAAAGACACATGAAGAATGGGAGTTTTTTTTTTACCTCGTAATAAATTTCTATATGAGCGCCTTTAGTTGCGTGCACGAAATCTAAACGATAGTTGAGTTCAAACTATGTTTGCTGTAGGATATCAAGAGTGATTGTACAAATGGCACTGGTGATTCTGACGCGAAGTTCCTGAAGGTCTTTCAATGGAGTAGCGCAGACAGTATCTTTCACGAAGCGCCACAAGAAAAAAAATACAGTGGGGTTAAATCTGGATGATATAATGTCCAAGAACCCGTCCAATCCAGCTCCCACAAAACTCTTCATCAACAAATTCTCTCATACAGAGGGATCGGTGTAGTAGAGCCCCATCTCGTTGGAATATGACTGGTTTGTAGGTCCCGAAACTCTAGTAAAATGAATTGCTCAGCATATCAAGGTAAACGATTGCAGTCACGGTCGGTGAAAAAGAAAGGTCCGATTATGCAGTCATGCATTACACCACGCCAGACGGAGTTTTCTGCTGCTGTGGAAGTTCAGAACCTCATATTCGAATGTTTCAGCACTGATACGCCTGATACATGAAAAGTTGCTTCATCGCAAAACATTCCGTGCTGCAAAAACGCAGTATTCTCGTCGATTTTATTCAACAGCTCAACTGCAAATTTCATTCATTTTGAATGAGTGTCTGAACAGTTGCACTTTGTAGGCATAGAATTTAAGCCTTTTGGTGTGTAGAGAATTGAATTCAGTATCTGAAATTCGCGAGATGCGCACTTCGTGCTCTGTGGTGGAATGCTTCCCTTATTAGTTGAACATTTGCGTCAGGCTTTTCTGATTTAGTTGAGCACATTGAGAGGCTTTTCTGATTGTGATTTTGTCGAAACACTTCCTATTATGATAAACAGCTCTTACCAACTTTTTATTTCCGGTCTTGTAGTACATACAGCATACGTTTTGGTAAAATTTCGCTGCATCTGTGTTGTTTATTTGGTCACATTGAACCATTTCAGTGGCTATTTCCCTTCCTTACGTGGGACACACACAACACCATCTGTTAGTGCCTGTTGTACAGGGCCGTAACAATGGTGAGACGAGCCTGTCATGCACAAGATGAGGGAGGGCAGAAAAACACTGCTATGAAACTATATTT
Source organism: Ryuthela nishihirai (assembly GCA_038380435.1). Taxonomy (NCBI): domain Eukaryota; kingdom Metazoa; phylum Arthropoda; class Arachnida; order Araneae; family Heptathelidae; genus Ryuthela; species Ryuthela nishihirai. The sequence continues at coordinate 12,508,201 of JAWZYU010000001.1, read as the reverse complement.
TTTTGGGTGTGCAATTTCCTAATCTTGCCTGGGCGCAAAAAGTCTCGTTGTAAACTCTCATTCTGTCACTGCTGATAGAAAGAAACTATGACAACAGCTACCATGATTTTCATTTTAGGACATTATTTTACGGACACCCTGTCGTATTCTATGTAGAATAATGATGCAATCATAATGCAGTCAAAAAGAATCGGGCAATCCGTGACCCCAAGTATTTTTCCCAGTTTTTGGTATCGGTTCAATTTTCAAAGATTTATTGAGGGATTAATCTTTTTTTTTTTTAACATTTGTGAATTTGGTTAGAAAATATTGAGAGTTATGGGGGAGGATATTAAATTATTAACAGATAGGAAATTTCGGGTCAGAGACAAAAATTCTATCAAAAAACACTAGTTTGCCAATCTGGATGTATACCTAACCAAGCAAAAGAAGTGCTGTTAACATGCAAGGGTAAAAAAAAGAAGTTTTATGTAGAAGTCAAACATATAACAGTGCTGCACAATTCGAGGATTATAAAATATATTAAAACACCATTACACTCTACTGACCTAGTCAAGACCTCTCTTCTTTATCGGAGAGATCTGTTAGGCGAATGTCTTTCATCATCATCCTCACAGCCATGGGCTACGGAGGTCCAACCAGACCGTGCAATTCAGTTCTCCAAGCAAGTCTATCCTGAGCTACATCTGCATCTGGCCACTGCACACCAATTCTAACAAGGTCCTGTTTGACATTGTCTGCTCACTGCATCCTAGGTCTCCCCTTCTTTCTGAGGCCTTTAGGCACACTGTTCATAACCCTATTCGCCAATCTATAATTATTCATACTGGCAACATGGCCAAACCAACGGAGTCTCTCTGTGCACAATATGCTGCTTAAAGGAGGTTGCAGACTCCTTTGCCTAACCTCATCATTAGTTACAAAGTTGAACCACCTAATGCCCAAGATACTGCGTAAGCATCTGGAATCAAAAGCATCTAGTTTTCTGTTATCTTGTTTGCAAAGTGTCCCAAGTTCCACCACCATAACTAACCTTAGAAAGAACTAAACTATTATACAGTCTAATTTTAGTCTTTAGGTGTATACGCCTATTTCTCCACACTCTTCCTAGATTCTTAAAAGTCCCGGCAGCAATCCCTATTCGTCTGTTAATCTCATGCCGCACATCACCATTATCTGTTACATAGCTCCCAAGATAAACTGTGACACCTGCTCAAGACTGCAACCATTCAGATTAACTAAATCACAGCCTGCCTGACCAATTTTCATCACTTTAGTTTTCTCTCTGTTTATTACCAAACCTACTCTACTACCAGTCTCATCAACAGCTCGAATGAAAGAGTTCATGTCATCAACATCATTTGCCAAAAGGGCTAAATCATCAGCATAATCTAAATCAGAAATTTTCGAATCTCCAGTCAATTTAAGGCCAAAATCTTTCCCTTGAAATGAATTTCGCATAACATAATCAATAACCAAGCTAAAGAGAAAAGGAGACAAAATGCACCCTTGTCGAACACCAGAAGTAATGCTAAACCAATTGCTACAAGCCTTACCAACTCGCACACACGACTCAGTGTTATTATAGAGAGCTTTCATTATGTTAACTAACTTGTCAGGTATACCACAAATTATGACGATCAACAGAGTCGAAAGCCTTTTTGAAATCAAAAATGTTAGCAACCAAAGGTTTCTGAACATCTAAACATTTCTCAAGAATCTGCCTAAATGAAAATATATGATCCACACATCCCCTACCACTTCTGAATCCACATTGCTCATCACGCAATTGACTGTCAACCAGATTCTTAATTCTATTAAACACAATCATGGAAAGCACTTTACCTGGAACAGAGAGTAGGCTGATACCCCTATAGTTATCACAAGAACTGCGATCACCTTTTTTGAAAATAGGGATAACAATAGCTCTGGTAAAATCTTTAGGAACCATGCCTTTATCATAAAAGATATTCAGAATTTCAGTTATCCAAGTGGTAACCGAAACATTCCCAGCTCTAAGCATTTCTGTAGTAATTTCATTTACCCCTGGGGATTTATGAAGTTTAAGTTTAGAAACAGCCAAATTAACTTCAGATTGTATTATAGGGCCAACATTAAAGCAACCAATGCATGTATCATTATTGAAATCAATGGGAATAGAACTCGCCGCATTGTTTAGAATATCACTGAAATGCTCAGCCCACCTAGCCATGACAGAATCCTCACCTTCTATAACCTTACCTTGTTTATCCTTCAATCCCTGTATACCTGTCCGTTTTCTACGACACAAAACATTAACTATCTGGTACAGTTCTCTGCTGTTGTGCTGTCTAACTGCTTCCTAGGCTTTGTCAGCCAAACCATCAAGCCAAATATTCTTAGCAGCAGCTAACTGATCTTTTACACGTTTATTAAGTTATCTGTAATGCTTTCTATTAGGACTAGTAGGGTATTGATTAAGGACATTCCTGCAGTTCTTTCTTTCCGAAATAAGCTCAAGTGTCTTATCACTCGGATAATTCTGTCTCTTCTACTCCTTTTTTCCTAAAAGAGTACTGTTAGTGTCCAAAAAAGCCTGTTTAAAATGATCCCATTCTTCCTCAATTTCAGTAGTAAGCATACCATGACTGTCATAATGACTAAGTAACCTATCATGGTAAGCTTTGGCTATAACTGGGTCTTTCACAGCTTCAGTATTAAAAGCAATTTTTTTAACCCTAGCACAACACTTTTTAAGTTTAAGTTGCAAGACACTTTTAACAAGATAATGGTCAGATACAATTTCAGCTCCCCTATATGCCCTGGTATTCCTAACAGAACTAACCCATTTGCTGTTAATTAATACATAATCAATCGTATTCTTATGCAGCCCATCGGGTGAAACCCATGTGTACTTATGTATGTCGCGGTGTTTGTAATAAGTGTTAGTTATTCTGACTCCATTGAGTTTACTTACCTGTAGGAGACGTTGCCCATTGCCATTGCAGCTACCAATACCAAAAGGGCCTATTACTCCTCCCCAAAGGTCAGAGTCAGTACCAACTTTGGCATTGAAGTCACCAAGAACAAGGGTAATATCTCCTTTCTTGATAGATTTCAAAATATCCTGAAGTTGTCCATAAAACCTATCCTTCTCATCCTCATCGGCATCCTCAGTGGGGGCATAACAGCAGATAACATTCAAGTCTTTAACGCTTGTCTGAAATTTTGCTGTAAGAAACCTTTCATTAATGCACTCATATCCTAGAAAAGCATCACTAGCGTGTCTACTTAGAAGCAGACTCACGCCTTGGTGATGCTTATTGTCGTCCCTCCCTGAAAAGAGAAATTTAGGATTATTTTTAAGAATCTGATCTTTATCTGTCCATCTCGTCTCTTGCAAGCTGAGAATATCTAAATTATAATGGTGGAATTCTTGTGTGAGGACATCAAGAGAAAAAGCTCTGTGCAGAGTCCTCAGATTCCAACTACCTATGGAGAGAAAATGGTTAGTGGGATGTTTAAAGAAACTATGTTTATTGAGAGAGGGAATGCCGACAATATCAAACAGCCCCCTAATCGCAGACTTGGGATAAAGACCCGTTCCCCCAGCACTAAAGGCTGAAGCCATCTACACTGAAAACTTCCTCCAATGTAGAATTTGACGATGCCAATAGAAGCAAAGAGTTCAGGTGCCTGCGATGACCTCTGCTCAGGATTATCCACCAGCTGATAAACATATCCTGTGAATCTATTCACTTGGGGCTGTCAACCCACAAACAGAAAACACAGCCGAAGATTTTCCCTTCACAGAAGCCTACCAGTGCAGCAAAATCGTGATCCATCATCAAGCTCAGAGCCATATTTCAGTCCAGTAGGTTTATATGGTCAGCACCCAGGACCCTATGTGGTTGACCACTCTTCAGTAGGGTAGAAAAGAAAAGTAGCCATAGTTGTCCAGATCAGTAGGCCACACTAATCTGGCAGCCCTCCGCTTCCGTTCACTTCCACAACAGAGTATCTCTTTTGAAAGGTACTGTCTGCACCACGAGAAGGAGAAGGATGAAAGGTAACCTTCGTATCACGTGACACGAAGGTTGCCAGATCACTAATTTCTAAACGTTGCCAGATATTTTTTCTGAATTCTGTAATCAACCATAGTGTTCGGATACTTTTTTGAGCGACTGCAAATTTAATAAGGGCGTAGCTTTAATCCACTGCCCCACCGAAAATATACAGTCGCACACTTTCTGAGTGCTGACACGACTTTATTAAAAAGTCCTTCAATTACGCTGACTCTCAGAGCACAGCAGTCCCCTTCTGACCTGTTCTTTTCCGATGGGCTCCATTGCTTCGTGCTGTAAGCGCCCAGAAAACCTCGCGTCACGGCATACCAAGATGCGTCGGTACTACGGTTGAAGAATAATCGATTAAAAACTGACTTTTAAATTTTCGATCTGTTTTTTAAAAATCGGTTTAAACCGGTTTTGAGCAAAAATTATAGTAATTTTTAAAAGCCAAAATGAAAGGTACTGACTTTAACTCTTAACAAGCATAATTTATCGTCTATGTTTTGGTAAAAAAAAATCAAAAAAGTAAACATCATACGCATGCATATGAAAAAGAAAATGACAAATTTGACAATTGACATATTTTAGCCAAAATAATACATCATTCAGACAATTTAGAACTGAAAAAAATTAATAAAAAAAATCTATACTTAAAAATAAAAATTAAACTCTTTGTAAAAAAAATTATAAAGAATAAAATTAAAATTTATCTCTATTATGGAAAAAAACATTGAAATAAAAGTTTTTAATAAAAAACATTTACCTAGAAAACAAAAAAAAGACCCTTTTTGTAAGAAAAGATATAAAATTAAATTTTAATTTATAGTTATGTTGAAAATGACATTTTAAGAAACAGGACATTATGGGTATTATCTGTCATTCTTGAACGAAGCTTAGATAAAAAAAAAAGATCCGCAGCTGAAAAGCCTCTTTCTGATTCAACACTCGTTGGTTTAAAGATAAGAAACGCATTATGTAAAAGCTCTAAATTTTTACTCTTTTTTTTTTCTTGTGGCTTCAAAGTATTTAAATTCATCGTTGACATTAAAATCTCTGGAATCTTTCATAGGCAGCATTTCTAATTTAGTCATTTCGCTCAAATACTTGTGCATTAAGTATTCGTCATCATCAGATTTAGCAATATTAGCTGCACCTTGCACTTCTGACTCTGTTATCTACCTCGATGGCTTGACATTCATCAGGAAAAAGCCTAAGAAATATATGTACTGCGATTTTCTTTACTGTTTGCCTGGATTATAAAGGGAATAAATCAGACGATTCATTTTTAAAATCCTCTGGATTGGTTAAATATCTCAACAATGAAATGACTTCCTTTTGTCGTCTTGATAAATTGCATTTGATAAGACATTCTTTGAGATTGGCAGCAATTCCTTATTGTCTAGTTTCTTAAGGCAATTTTTCATAAGCGTGTCAGCTTTAAGTTGCTTCTTCAGAGCACAGAACTTTCAAAACAAATTCAAGTGGACGAAGAGTTTCGGTGAAGTTATCTAACAAATTCCATTCCTTCTCAAAGATATTTTCTGTTGAGTACTAGTACTCGTAGAGCCTTAGGAATGCAGTTCACTCAGAGAAAAGAGACTATTCCACCGGTCTTGCAGTCTAAGATAAGCTTCTCCATTGAATTCCTCCTTTACGAAATCTTTAAGCCTGTAATTATTCAAGAATATTTGCGAAACATTCGACAGATTTTTCTGAGTTTCTTAATTACTCTCAAATTGCCTGCATTAGTCGCGATTGCCACATTTGTGTTAATATTTATCTCAAATATAGGATCCAAATATAGGTCTTGATTCACATCATACTTCATTAAAGTCTTCATCATCATCTTCAATACGCTACTACTCCTAATAGAAAGCATTACAGAGAGCTTAATAAACGTGTAAAGAATCGGCTAGCTGCTGATAAGAATCTTTGGCTTGATGTCTTGGCTGACAAAGCTGAGAGAACAGACAGCACAACAGCAGAGAGCTGTACCAGATAATGTTTTTGTGGTAGAAAACGGACAGGTATACAGAGATTGAAAGATAAACAAAGTAAGGTTATAGAAGGTGAGGATTTTGTCATGGCTAGGTAGGCTGAGCATTTCAGTGATGTTCTAAACAATGTGGTTGGTTCTACTCCAATTCTTTGCAATGATGATAGATGCATTGGTGGCTTTAATGTTAGCCCTATAACACAATCTGAAGTTATTTTGGCTATTTCTGAACTTCATAAATCCCCAGGGGTAGATAAAAATTACTACGGAAACTAGGTTCCCAGGTTCGAGTCCCAGCTGGGTCAGCGTTGAGACTTATCTCCGCAAAACTCCCCGCCCTGCCCACGGTCAGTAGGAGACACCGATAGGCTTGGAAAGACCGCCGTCCGTCGGATGGGACGTTAAACCGTGGCTCCGTATGCGGGAGAGCCATACCCTGTGCACGTTAAAGAACCCACCAGAAACTTCACTGGTCAGCTCTGCTGGCTTGTTAAGTTCAACTGTCCTTTTAGTGCACAACTCGAGTCAGTTTTTCTGTCCTCTCCAAAAATTAATCCTGTGCAATTAGATAAACATGAGAGAGTCATTCCACAGTTCATTTAGTTGCATAGGTATTATAACGTGAACCAATTGTTCGTTCATTCAAAGTTCGTCTGTAGACAAGAGTTTATATATACTCTGTGATATTGGTAAGTGCATATTAAGGTTCCTTGCACTGATAAGATACTTCGCACATCTCGACACTAAATCTGGAAATGGTCTCAAATGATTTGAAGTTTTGTTGTGGAGGAACCCCTTCAGCTGATTTCAACCCAGCCTACAGATATAAGTTCGCCTTTGTGCCCATTCTTTCGTTATACTCATTATAAAACATGGTGTTTCCTCTTTCCCTTTCAAAAACAGTTTACGATTAGGAGCCTGTTTAATTACATTACCAGCAATTCGTCCTCTCAAATGTACATACCTTCGCACCAATAATCTACCAATTCCGCGCACTTACAGTACTGTGCAAATTAGTTGGGACAATAGAAAAATGCAGTAACAAAGTCGCAACTAAAATATTTATTTGTTTAATAGTGTAGTTAATAGTGAAAGTGACCCCCCCCCCTTAGCTTTAATTACTTCTTTTACTCTCTCAACCATTGATGCCACTAGTTTTCTACACATCTTCATTTCAGGGTTGTGGTACCACACTTTCATGACACTTTCTATCATTTTGTTTTTCGTCGTGCAATCCATCTTAGATATGCACGCTTTAATAATGGCCCACAAATTTTCAATGGGGTTTAGATCGGGTGAATTTCCTGGCCACTCCAATACCTTCAAATGTTGCTGGGTAAAGAAGTTCTTAGTAAGCTTAGAATTGTGGCATGGAGCCAGATCCTGTTGAAATACACCATCGCTGTTAGGAAACAGCTTCTGCAGTGTTGGGACCATTTTCGCCTCCAGAACGCCTATGTACTTCTTGCTGTCCATCATTCCTTCAATGGGGTGAAGTGTCTGTGGCCCGGAAGCTGTGAAACATCCCCAAAACATGACCTTGGGTGGGTGTTTGGGGGATTGCTGGATGTGGTTGGATCGAAGAGGTTCTCCAGGCTTCGCTTGTTCCAACTAATTCGCACAGTACTGTAGTTAAACTCCGACCACTAATTACTGACCAAAATTTAGCACATTTCGCTAGCGCATTTTTATAACTCGCTATATTAAGAGCTGCACTATAGCAAAAGCCCTCCCAAATGTCCAATTACTGCATCACGCAGGGTTCGATTCACTTTCGACACAAAATGCTTAAAATCTCCCAGGGGTTCTGCTGTGTCCCTTCTTTACTGTAATAACGCAACGCCGCTGCTCGTACCAGAAGTGCTGTCCTCGAGCCTCTCTTTTCGTCGCTCTGCTCCCTTGACCTCCCCAAAGACGAATCGGAAGTCGGGTTGTGTTTGGCGTTGGTGGCTAACTTCGTTGGTAGCTTTTCTTAACTTTCGGCGTCTTCAGTGCACCAAAGGTCTAAGAGCTGTCCTCATCAGTATTATTCACTTTTTGAAGCATGCCTTTGCGAGCCAACACCTCAACCCCGGGAATGCGAAATTACTACCCAGCTCTCATTCATCGTAGCAGCACGTTTCGCTAGCGCATTTTTACACGCAATATTACATTGCAATAACTAAGATATCTACTTGTCTCTAACTCCATTTAGCAGCAGAATTTTCGTAATCTTAATTTTCTTTGCCCGATTTCTTTCCCGATGCAAACATCACCATTAAATCTTTACACTTCAAAGTTTGCATCGGTAACTTTTACACACATCCTTGCACTTCTTGTTTATAAACTCAATCGCTATCGGTAAGTCCCATATATCTCAGAAATTAACCAGCTTACTGCCTATATCATTCTTTTCCCCTTTTAATGGCATTTCTTTGCATTCACCAAAACTAGCTCTACAGTTTATGACCTCAAAATATGATAAAGGTAATTTTGTAGCTGGATGCCTACAATCTTGGCATAAGTAAATTTTAAATCAATTTTCTTGCTCTTAAAGTTCAAATTCTCTCTGTTGTATATACACCCAATTCTGTTTTTACACGAATTTTTTTTATACGATTTTAGATCGATGAACACGGTTTAGAAAAAATTCCAATTCCCTTTTTACACGATTTACTTTGATCTAACACGGTTCAAACGGCGCCTTTTAAAAAATCTCCATTTGAATTCTGAAAAATATTCCTATTCAAGAAAAAAATTCCTAGAATTTACATTTATAACAAAGATGCCGCTTTTATGGTCACATTTTTTGAAGTAGTTTTAACTTCGAAAATGCATTATAGATACACATTCTGTGCAACTAAACAAAAAAAGTAAAAGATGAAATCCCCAAAATAAAATCTACACTAACATAACTATACAGCATATTTTCTCTATTTTATTATCTATTTTATGGAAAAATTGTACAAAACGTACTTCATTCGGAATAAAGTGGCAACATTGAGTTCCGGGAATTTCCCTCAATTTTATCTTCGATAACGCGCTTGGCTATTGATCTAAGGGACCTGGGTTCGAGCCCCGAGTAAGGCATGGATGTTTGTATTGTTTTCTGCTGAGGTCCTGCCATCCTCTCAAACCTTTTACTGTGGCATATAAACTGACAGGCTCCTGTCAGACCTCTGTGGCAAGCAGCTGCTTAAGGGGGTATTTATTTTTATTTACATATGTTAGTCTTGGTCTCATTTCGTGCTTAAAGTTAGAAGTGTTTAGATGTTCAATAGAAGAAATAGAAAAAATTTTGGTTTTGTTTTTGAAGTTTTGTGTGCGTAATATAAATTTATTAAATTTTGCAGATAGGTAATTTACATTTTTTCATCATCTGATTTATTAACTACAATTCAAATATTTTTCGTAAGCCTTACCACGATGTCGGAACTATATAAAAGCAGAAAAAGCTATCTCTTTGGATACTAAGATCCAAATTTTAGATCGTCTTGCAACTGGAGAAGGTTCAACATCCACAGGTAAATATTTTGGTTTGAACGAAGCTACTGTAAAAATCATGAAGAAAAATAAAGATGATATTAGAAAATCTCTGCTTTCTGGAACAAAATTGAGCGTTAAGTCGTCATTATACACGAGAGATATTGTAAAAGTGAAGATGGAAAAGGCACTAGTAATGTGGAATAGAAGATAACTTGCAAAAAAGAATACCTCTACACGGAAATACCACCAAACAGATGGCATTACGAATATATAAGAAGATAACAAGAAATGGAACCAACCACATCAGCTCAGTTAAACAAAAATTATGAATTTTCTGCAAGTACAGGCTGGCTTGCAGGATTTCTTAAAGACACGCGTTTCATAATGCAAAGATAAAAGGTAAAGTTGCATCTGCAGATGAGCCAGCTGCTAAAGAATTTTGTTCAAAATTGGCCTAAAGCATTGAAGATTGTGGATACACTCCTGATCAAGTTTGGAATGCAGATGAAACTGATCTTTTTTGGAAAAAAAAAATGCCGAGTAGAACCTACATAGCAAAATCACAAAAAACTTTTGGTGACTTTAAAGCAGCTACGGATCGTGTGACCTGTCTATTTTGCAGCAACGTATATTAAAACCGCTGCTCATCAATCGATCCCTAAGACCACGGCAATGAAAGGTGTAGATTTGAATAAATTGCCAGTGTATTGGATGGTAAACAAAAAAGCCTAGGCTGCAAAAGAAATTTTTAATGAATGGTTCCATAAATGTTTTGTTCCAGAAGTTAAACGCTATTTGAAGGAAAAAAAATCTCTAATTTAAAGTTCTGTTGATTATAGACAATGTACCTGGCCATCCTGTTTTGGAACACCCAAATGCGCAATTTTATTTTCTGCCGCCTAATACGACATCCTTAATACAATCTCTAGACCAGGGTATAATTGCCACATTTAAAACTTACTACGTAAGACGAACATTCCATTACATTTTGGATAAATAGATAAGGATAACGCATTATTTTCTATTTCAGATTGTATCAGCCATGCTGGAAAGCTCTTTGGCCAGAATGTGTAAAAAGAAAGATCCTGTACCCCCAAATACGGCTGAATATCCTAATATCACTTTAACACATGCAGTTCGTGGAGAAGGATTCGATGATTTATCGTTTGCAGATATTGATGAATTGCTGGTTGACAAAGCTCTTAGCGAAGATGAAATAATAGAAGTTGTCCTTGAGACTCTTGATGAAAAAGAAAAAAGTGATGGTGATGAAGAGGTTCCACTGACTGCAGGTTTAAATAAAGAAGGGCTTCAAATGGCTAGTAAATTGGAAAGTCATTTTCTTACACATGATCCCATTGTCGAACGAGCTCATCAGTTTAAACGTGAACTGGAGTCATGTATGGCGCATTATCAAGAATTATACAAAGATCTGGTCAAAGCAGGATCTGAACCATTGATTACAGAGTTCGTTGACAAAACTAATCAAACTTCAGAATCACTGGAAACAATTGATAATTTGGTTCCCCGTGCCACAGAGAGCATTTCACTATTGGAGTATGAACACGCCAATATGTGTCAAGCGATGAAAGTGATTTAATTCCAGTCTTATGCAAACGAATGCGTCTATTGTCAGAAAGTGACAACGAATAAATTCTTGTAAATAAGTATATGTGTAAGTCATTTTTTTTGCACTTTTGTATTCTTGAATTAGTGACATATTATTTTCTTTATGAAGGATAATTTATTTTATATATATACATATAATTATTTTTATAAGTTTATGATGATTAGAACCGACCAGGCCTAGCACCTAATGTCCGATCCCGCCTTCTAGTGGTGCAGGCCGTTAGTACCTTTCAAAAGAGATACTCTCTTGTGGAAGTGAACGGAAGCAGAGGGCTGCCAGATTAGTGTGGCCTACTGATCTGGACAACTATGGCTACTTTTCTTTTCTACCCTACTGAAGAGTGGTCAACCACACAGGGTCCTGGTTCTGACCATATAAACCTACTGGACTGAAATATGGCTCTGAGCTTTTGCTGCACTGGTGGGCTTCTGGGGAGAGAAAACCTTCCGCTGTGTTTTCTGTTTGTGGGTTGACAGCCCCAAGTGAATAGATTCACAGGAGATATTTTATCAGCTGGTGGATAAGCCTGAGCATAGGTCATCACACACACCTGAACTCTTTGCTTCTACTGGCATCGTCAAATTCTACGTTGGAGTAAGTCTTTCAGTGTAGATGGCTTCAGCCTTTAGTGGTGGGGCTGAACGAGTAGTCTTTGCCCCATGCCTGCGATTAAGGGGCTGTTTGATATTGCTCTCAATAAACATAGTTTCTTTAAACATTCCACTAACCATTTTATCTCCATAGGTAATTGGAATCTGAGGACTTTGCACAGACCTTATTCTTTTGATGTCCTCACACAAGAATTCCACCATTATAATTTAGATATTCTCGGCTTGCAAGAGACCAGATGGACAGATAAAGGTCAGATTCTTAAAAGTAACCTTAAATTTCTCTTTTCAGGGAGGGAAGATAATAAGCATCACCAAAGTGCGAGTCTGCTTCTCAGCAGACATGCTAGTGATGCACTTCAAGGATATGAGTGCATTAATGAAAGGTTTCTTACAGCAAAATTTTAGACAAGCATTAAAGAATTGAATTTTATCTGCTGTTATGTCCCCACTGAGGATGCCGATGATGATGAGGAGGATAGGTTTTATGAACAACTTCAGGATATTTTGAATGCTGTCAAGAAAGGAGATATTACCCTTGTTCTTGGTGACTTCAATGCCAAAGTTGATATTGACTCTGACCTTTGGGGAAAGGTGATAGGCCCTTTTGGTATTGGTAGCTGCAATGGTAATGGGCAACGTCTCCTACAGGTAAGTAAACTCAATGGATTCAGAATAACTAACACTTATTACAAACACCGCGACATACATAGGTACACATGGGTTTCATCAGATGGGCTGCATAAGAATATGATTGATTATATATTAATTAACAGCAAATGGACTAGTTCTGTTAGGAATACCAGGTCTTATAGGGGAGCTGAAATTGGATCTGACCATTACCTTGATAAAAGTGTCTTGCAACTTAAAAAGTGTTGTTCTAAGATTAAAAAAATTATCTTTAATTCTGAAGCTCTGAAAGACCCAGTTATAGCTAAAGCTTACCATGATAGGTTACTTAGTCATTATGACAGTTATGGTTTGCTTACTACTGAAGTTGAGGAAGAATGGGACCATTTTAAACAGGCTTTTTTGGAAATTAACAGTACTATTTTAGGAAAAAAGGAGCAGAGGAGATAGAATTATTTGAGTGATAAGGCACTTAAGCTTATTTCAGAAAGAACTGCAGGAATATCCTTAATGAATACCCTACTAGTCCTAATAGAAAGCAATACAGAGAGCTTAATAAATGTGTAAAGGATCGGTTAGCTGCTGATAAGAATCTTTGGCTTGGCTGACAAAGCCAAGGAAGCAGTTAGACGGCATAACAGCAGAGAGCTGTACCAGATAGTTAAATTTTGTGTGGTAGAAAACGGACAAGTATATAGGGATTGAAGGATAAACAAGATAAGTTTATAGAAGGTGAGGGTTCTATCGTGGCTAGGTGGGCTGAGCATTTTGGTGATGTTCAAAACAATTCAGTTAGTTCTACTCCCGTTATTTGTAATGATAGATGCATTACTGGCTTTAACACTTCGACTGTTGCAATGTTAAAATTTTTTCGAGTCCTGGGACCACGTGTCTTTTTTTGTTAAATCAACTAAAATTGGTCTTAAATGCTATACAATATAAGTTTATATAAATTTTATAAATTTGTTGCTTAAAAACAAACTTTTAAAGTATGAATCACGTATGCTTCACGCGCCCTGAACTACAAATTTGTATGTGAAGCACAGATGATTCATGCGGCCCGAGGAGCAAATTAAGTGTGAATCACATGTGATTCATACGGCAGTCAAAGTGTTAATGTTGGCCCTATAACACAATCTGAAGTTATTTTGGCTATTTCTAAACTTAAACTACATAAATCCCCAGGGGTAGATAAAATTACTGCGGAAATGTTTAGAGCTGGAAATGTTTCAGTTACCACTTGGATGACTGAAATTTTGAATATCTTTTATGATAAAGGCATGGTTCCTAAGGCCATGGCTGCTTGAGGATAATGATGATGAATTATGGTAGAATAAAAAATGTGATTTGTTTGAAAACAACTTATTATTTTTACTGGGTTTTTACTTCTGGAACCAATCTTCTGTTTTTTTTCTGACTGTGTTTTTTTTTTTGCACGATGTTTTCTGAAACCTATCTACCGTGTAAAAACAGAATTGGGTATATTAAATTCTATCTCCCTAGCAGGCAAATTATCTGTTTTCCAATCAAATTTCAAGAACACGCTATCAGCAACTTGTTGTGGAGCCTTGTGTACTGTTCTTTCCACTAGCTGGAAACACTCCTCCTGCAGCACATCCAATTCCCGGAACTTGGGGTCATCTCCTTCCCTAGCCAAAGCTGACAAATCATCTATCGAGTCTGTTTCCTCGCCTCAGTTTCAATCTAGCCAACTCCAATTCACGAGCTCGGTCTAATTCCTCCCTAATCGTGCCTGACTTGCTCCCTTATTTCATCTTCCCTTACTTGCTCCTTTATTTCATCTTCCCTTTCTCGCTTTATGCTCTCTTCTCTATCTTGTTCTCTTATTCGAAGTTCTCTTTCTTTCCTCCTACGTTCAATTTCCAATTGTATCAAGTGACATGCATTCTCCACATTACTGGGTCTGCCCAAGGCCACCTCGATACATGAGGGCTGGACACTGCAGTAACAGAAGACTTAATTTTTAAATAGATACCAGTTTCAATTATGTGCCTGTATCTAAAAATTTAACTGGTAGTTGTTTTTAAAAACTTGGTAATTTTAAAATATTTGAGAATTGTTAAATAAAATTCTAATAAGTAAATTACATTATTTTAGCTGGTTTTAAAATAAAAACATTTACCTAAATTTTCAACAAATTAAATTACTTATATTTTTTATGCATAATTAATATTCTGTCTTCGAACCCCACGTCATGCTTCTGATTTAATGCCATGAGTGTGAGTGACAAATATTAAATTCCATCTCTATGAGGCAACACAGTTTTCTATTTCCTGGACAGATGGCGCCACCGTACGAATAAAAAAAATCTGAAAAGTTTATATGTCACAGTAGCTGAAGAAAACGTTAGTCATTGATAATGTTGTGGTAGCAATAACTGGCATGTTCCCAGGAGACGTCGGTTGGAATCCCACTCATGGCAAAACAAATTTTTTCAGCTTATTATTTTCATGAGTATCAGTTAGTATTCAGTTTTTAACTTTAAATTCATTTTCATAAACACAGCTAATGTTTTAGAACTTTTCAGTTGGATCCTAACACTAAGCAGTTGTGAGAAAGGTTGATTACGAAAAAATTTCGTTTGTGCCCGATTTCCTAAGGAGTGATTACTGAAAAAAGGAGGTGCTAACATATAGTACATCGCTCTATAGATGCATAGCCCCATTGAAAATGCTATATGCCGGAATGGAGACGAAAAAAATTTTGAAAACGTATACATTGTTTTTATTTCCTGAAATGCGGATAATATATATACATATTACCAGTACTGAAACTACGGGTAATATATACATATTACCGGTATTTTTCAAGAAATTGTTAAAGACCACTATAATGGAGGAAAACGGTTTGTATTTGAAGAGTGTTTCGGCTTTCAGTCTGATCACTTGGCCCTCGCTTTACTTTTATTTCTACATCCCGGTCTGGCATTACATATGACTTTAAACACGATAGCGTCTAAAGTTAAACCCAAGCATAGAATAAAAATAGGGAATAGAGCAGTGTCTCGCAAACTGTGTGCCGCGAGAGATTTTCAAATTGACACTAGATATTCCAAAGATTTCATTTTGACTTGTGTTATCGACGTGGTTTAATTTCGACGTGCTATCGACGTGCTTTAATAAAAAACTTTCAGATTTTATCAACTGGGAAATCTTGTAAGTATTTATCAAGCTTTTTCCAAATTTTGGTATTAATTTTTGATTATTTCAAGCCATAGAATGGACAAATATTTAAAACAAACACACGAGAGCAAATCTTCAAGTAAAACCAGGCTGATGACTTCAACAAAGCGCAAATATAATGACGATTATATAGAGTTTGCTTTTATTCTTTTTTAGGTGTGCCGCGGGAAAAAAAATTAGATTCAGTGTGCCGCAGAGTAAAACAGTTTGCGAGACACAATAGAGCATTAAATTAGAACCTCTACCGCCTTTATGTATAGAAAAAACACTTCTATTAATGGCTAGATTTTTGCGTGATAATGTTAAAAAAAGAGAAAGAGAAATGCAATGGAAAGCGGACGTTGAACATTAAGTTTAACACCTCTCCTCCTAAACTCGTCAAATCATATGTACCAAGCAATATATATATATACTTTTGTGCACGTTACGTGAGCAGTTACAAACAATGGGAAGATAGGTGAATTTTCCCTTGATGCCTAATATTTTTGAAAATAATCATTCGATAAGAATAAACAGAAAATCAAGGCGATCATCATTAAATTCACCAAAGAGCCAAAACATTATGAGCACCTGCCTAATATGATGTTGGTCCTCCATGTGCCGCCGAAACAGCTCTTACCCGGAGAGGTATGGACATTACAAGATTTCTGAAGCTGTCTTGTGGTATCTGGTACCAACACATTACCAGCAGATCCTTTAACTCTTGTAAGTTACGTGGTTGATCCGCCGCAGATCGGATATGCTGTTCCAACACAAACCACAGATGCTCGATTGGATTGATGTCTGGAGAATTTGGAAGCCAGGGCAATACCTGGAAGTCTTCCTCATGTTCTGCGAATTATTCTCAAACAATCTGTGCAATGGTGTATTATCCTGCTGAAAGAAGGCACTACTAGAGGGGGAACACCGTTGTCATGAAAGAATGTACCTGGTCTGTGATGATGTTTAGGTAGGTTGTAGACGTCATAGTTTCCAGCACATGAGTGACTGGACCCAGGGCTTCCCAGCACTTTGCCTAAACCATCACACTTCCTCCACCGGCTTGTTTTTGATCCATGGTGTATTCTGGTGGCAACACTTTCCCAGGTAAATAACGCACACGTACTCCAACGTCCACATGGTGCAACAGGAAACGAGATTCTTTGGACCAGACGACCTTCCAATCATTCAAGGTCTAGTTTGATGCTCGCGTGCCCATTGTAGGCGCTTCCAATGGTGAACCGAGGTTAGCATGGGTACTCGGAGCGGCCTGCGGCTATGTAGCCCTATTTTCAGCAGGGTTCGATGTACTGTGTGTTGTGATACATTACTCCCATCACCAGCATTCTAAATATGGGTGAGTTGCACCACAGTATCCCTTCTGTTGGCTCGTACCATACGGGATAGCATGGTCGGCACACATCTTGCTGGCGGTTCGTGGTCTTTCCCTCCTCTGACCACTTTTTCAAGATAGTGACCACGGCCGACTGTGAGCACCCTACAAGCCTTCTCTCTTTCTCAGAAATACTCTGACTCATTCATTTGGTCATTAAAATTTGGCTTTTGTCGAACTAACTTAAGTCCGCTGCCTTTCCCATCCAAAGAACAAGAATAACACTAACAGAACTCAGTATCAGGTGTTATTTATACCGTTTAATGACTTTCAAACGCGCCGTCGTTTACCTGCAGTTGCTTCGATTTGTATGAAGACACGCTGGTCGTAATGTTTTGGCTCTTTGGTGTATATACATATCTTGCAGATGCATTCTGATCATCGACTGAATGCGAGTCTTGTTTCTTCTTCTTTATTATCGTTTATAGTTTTCAGAAGAGAGAAGTAAATTTGTCATATTTTTTGTTTCCCAATCCTGTATTTTTATTCATCTATATTTTTTGTTTTATTACTTTTTGCTAGGTCGATTAAAAATACTTTTTTATTACACACAAAAAATAATAAAAAAAAACACTAAATCTTGAGAAATTCGGAGATGCATAAGGGAACCAATCAATTAGCAGCTAAAGCTTTGTCCCACTTCTCAAAGGATGAGGAAGAGATTAATGTGTCGAAATCAAGCTCCAGAAGTTAACAGTTATCCTGCACTCATAGCAGAGATAGTATTATGATCGTCAAACTTTACAATCTCATACTCAGCATTGCTTTAATTGCATCAGAAGTTTTGAATTACGCTTGAGACACTGAATTCGTTGCCCATTTTGATTCATTTTTCTTCCACTAACATAATGAAAACTTCAAAGCGAATTATGCTCCGCTACATACTTAGGTCAGATATTAATTTGCACAAAACAGTAAAGCACCTCTCTCTGAAGGAACAACATGAGACCACAAATCACAGACAATGATAGGTCAGATATTAATTTGCACAAAACAGTAAAGCACCTCTCTCTGAAGGAACAACATGAGACCACAAATCACAGACAATGATATTCAAAGGAAAAAAAAATGTTGAAAATCAATATTGGGGTGGATTTTTTTTCTCTTTATTTGGGTGATACGCCTTACAAAATAGTGGCATATTTATTATATGGAAGAGTGAATGTTTAGAACATTCTGAAAAGACAAAGAGAATGTTCATAAAATTTCTGAAAATCAAAAGAAAAACTCTCTAAATTTAAGGCTTCAAGTTTTCGACGATCCAAGGAAAGGTTTCAGTTTTTGAAGAATTGAAAGATGAGGTTTTCAAAAGCATAATGAATTAAAATTTAGTGTTGATATTTGGAAAAATTTTATTTCAAAAAACATTTGTCTTTGAATTTACACTAAAAGAAAAAAAATCCTAAATCATCCTCTTCTTGAAACCCTGGCCACTCCGCTGCATGTAACGATAATATCCATGCCTAATTTTACATTACCCATGCGCAGGATTGAAATGGAATCTAAAAGATAAATAGCTACTTCTATGAGTGAAACAAAATGGTGAAATACGGAGGGCGTTCCAAAAATAAAAGAAGGGCGGCAGAGCTTCTAAGAACTTCCTCGTGAAGAAAGTCCGAAGGAGGCCGTGAACAAGAGAACCATCGCTGCTGTTCGTGAACTCATTAAGGAAAACCCAAACAACACCATTCAGGTATTAAGTTTAGATGTTATTGTATCTATTGGGAGTGTGGAAACAATTAGTTATCAACGTTTAAAATTCCGAAAGACTGTGACAAATGGGTAGCCCACAAACTTAGAGAACAGGAAAAAAAGGCTAGAGTCGACTCGTGCAAGGATATGCTGGCAATGTTTGAACCTAGTGCCCCAAATGGTTAACAGACATTGACCACTTGACGAGACGTAGTTTTATTACTAAACAACTGCCAGAAAGATCGATAACTATGTTTGAGTTGCGGAAGATGAACCGTGCCAGCAAATCCTCCCACAAGACTTTCGCTCAAGGAAGAGGATGTTCATAGTTTTTTCATTTCCCAAGGAATGGTAGCCGCGGACATCTTACCTGAAAAAATGACTCTAAATTGCCAACATTGTTTTTCCCAAAATGGTTAAGGAGATGAAGGAGCAGCATCCAACAACAGGCATGTCAAGGGTTTTCCTTCTTCGTGACAATACCAGTGCTCACAAAAAGCGACAAGTTACGGCCTATCTGGAGCAGAGAAATATCATACAGCTACCCATTCTGCGTATTCACCCGATCTTGCGATCTTCTGTTCTTTCCAAAAGTTAAGAATACCTTGCAGGGAAGCCTTTTCCAAGGGTGCAAGACCTTTGCAAAATGTATTCATTCAGAGTTGCTGAGTTATACTAAGACATGCGTACCACAAGCGTTCCAGAATTGGAATAGATGTCTGCAATTTTACATAGATGCCGGATGACAGTACTTTGAAGGACAGTAAAAGTTTTATTGAGGGAAGTGCAATGGTTTTTGATCTGTAGATGCATGTCAAGAACTTTTTGAACGCTCCTCGTACAAAGGACCGAACTGAGTTTTCGCCAATGAAGGAAATTCCTGATGTACATCTGATTGTAATTGATATCAATGAGAAAGGTCACTCTTGATGCAGCTGGATTATGTGGGTAATGGTTGCATTCAATTTGGGAAACTTTAAAGAGGGAAAATTATACTTTTAGAGTTAAAATGTTGAACCAGGTGAGTATAAAAAGTTCCTTTCAGTTTTACAGCAAATTAGGCTGAAATTAATATAAGTTGTGGTTTTACGCAACTTTTTTGTCAGTTATACAGGGTGATTCAAAACGTATCGTTCAAATTTCGTGGGGAGGTAGGGAATACGTCAGGAAACCGATTTCACATAGGAAAGTATGTCCGCAAACGTCATCTACATGAACAAAATGGACAAGTAAAGTGAACACAAGGAAACAGTACAGTTAAGTGGTAACGAATGTGACTTTTATTCCAACAAGGTAAAGTACAGGTTCACAGTAGGTGCTCAAAATTGCGACCATTTACACGGACACAGGATTCACAGCGCCGTTGCATTGACCGCCGAACATTTTCAAAAACGCCTGGCATATCGCGGACAATGCCTGCGGCGGCCTAGTGGCCGCCGCAGGCATTGTCGTGCAACAAGGTCCATTTCACTGTCGACGGGGGTCTCGTACACATGGTCTTTCATGGCCCCCCACAAAAAGAAATCCATGGGCGATAAATCAGGTGACCTGGGTGGCCAAGCGATCGGTCCACCTCTACCGATCCATCGAGCTCCGAATGTTCGGTTCAGGTAATCACGCGCAACAATTGTGCTATGGGCTGGAGCCCCGTCACGTTGATACCACATATATTGGCGGATATGCGCAGGAAAAGTCGGTAACACGCCACATATATCGGCGGATAAGCGCCCAGAAAAGTCGGTAACACTGTCTGGAGAAATATTAGGCATTTCCGGCCGTCCAATCGGGGCGGTAGCAAGTAAGGTTCCAACAAACAGTCACCAATGATTCCAGTCCACACATTTACGGCAAAACGATGTTGCGCAGCGTGACTTCTCGTACCATGCGGGTTGTCGTAAGCCCACACATATGAATTGTGTGTATTGAACACACCTTCACGACTGAATGAAGCTTCATCTGTAAAAAGGACAGAAGCTGGAAAACTGGGTTCCACGGCACCTTTCTGCATGAACCATTGTGCAAATTCCACACGCTTCGGATAATCGTCAGGATGCAGTAACTGCACCCTTTGCAGATGGTAAGGATGCAGTAACTGCACCCTTTGCAGATGGTAAGGATGCACACGTTCCTCGTGCAGTATCCGCCACACTGCTGGCTGAGAGACCCCAAGCTGCTGAGCAATAGCTCGTGTGCTGGTATTCGGATTATCTTCGATGGACTGTAGGACTTGTTCTGCGACGTTGACAGTCCGCATCAGTCGTCTTCTCCCCGTATCCTGCATGTTGCTGCGCAGTGAACCACGTTCGCGCAGATTGCGATGCACACTGCAAACATTTGATGCTGCGGTATTCTACAGTTGGGGTATCAGTCTTCGTAAACTTGCCTAGCTTGGCTGCCGCTTTCGCTAGCTGCCCCATATGCGAGATGCATATCCGCTAGCTCTTGATGCGTAAAACGATTCATCTTATCACTAGTAAGTCAGCTCGTACACTGATGACAGCGGGAGTGGTCGGGCGAGCTGTACACTGGTTGGGTACACACAGCGCCCTCTACATACGCATGCGTACATTTGCGGACATACTTTCCTATGTGAAATCGTTTTCCTGACGTATTCCCTACCTCCCCACGAAATTTGAACGATAAGTTTTGAATCACCCTGTATAAAGCGAACAACTTTGATTTAAAAACGATAAATTCATTTAAAACAAATCACTATTTTTACTCGCCTTGCAACAAACAAGATAGGAATCTTAAATACTTCTGGAATTTGGCCAGCCACTTTATAGTATGATTTGCCTAGCAATACTACTAGTTATTTAACTAGTTATTTAAAATATAATAATTACATCTGTTTTTTACTAACTATGTCTTATCTGATTGAAAAATCAGCTGAATAAAGCAACACTTTCTCCTACCCATCATCCGTGATTAATACGATATTGAATTATCTTCCGGGAAGAGCCGGAAATTATTCTTGATAAACATTTCATAGAAACAAAATGACTTGTAGTTTATTTCTATCACTTTGCCTTCTTTGCAGTGTTTAAAATGCTTTAAATGATGAACTACAGATGTGGACATATCGTGACTTTCTCTGTAAGTGCGATTGTACAATAAAAGAGATTCATTATAAGGTTAATGAATGAACTATATCTGCGGAAAATATTGAGACTTTCTTTGGGAGTCGAAAGAAGGAGAGTCACTGTAAGGTAAATCTATGAATGTATCTGGGGAAATAGTAAAAGTAGTATAGTAAATGAGAGTTCTGGGCCAATGTTAAAGTATAGGGGATCCCATGTTAACCTATGTGACACCCCAACAGTCCAATAATTCAGTGAAGTGTTGATAACTGCAACATTTTCCCAACAAAACCCATTCGTGTCCTGTCTTTCACACAGAACGTCTTTCCGAACACCACGTCAACGCTCATCTCCCCAAACGTGTCCCATATAGTTAACATGGGATCCCCTATACAGGTACAGATCCCCTATACCCCCCCCCCCCCCCCCCTCCGTTCATCGCGACCCCGGCGAGTGCGGATTCGTTATATCGCGATCTTTTTTTGTCTCGGCAATTGTCTGGGTTTGAAACATGCGAGGAAAAGTCAAAATGAATGGTTGCACGTGCGTGCTAACTTTCTCGCTCAATCACATCATGCACATGTACATAACGTAAAGTGAGGAGCGTGGGCGAGACAAAAGAACGCCGTGCGCCGGTGCCTGATACGGTTGAGCCAGTGCATCATTTGGGTCTATCCTTCAGTGGAATCTTAGCTGCAGTGTCAAACGCACGCTAATTAAATTGACTACATATTTTTTTATCCCTTCGTAATTTTAAAATGTCAAAAAGACAATGTGAAAAATCGGTTAAGAAAATTCGCAATGTAATGACTTTAGAAAAGAAACTAAAAATTATAGAAAGGATAGAAAGTGGTGCTAAATTTACAGTTGTAGGAAGGGATGTGAAATTGCCTGTGTCTACTGTGCGATCAATTGTGCAAAAAAAAAGACAAAATTAAAAAGGCTGGCGAAAGTGTTACTCCAATTACAGAGACGAAAGTTTCACGAACCAGAAGTTTTTGGATGATAGAAATGGAAAATTTATTAAGCAAATGGATAGAGGACCTAAATCACTTAGTCTTTGGGATCATTTAAAATCTGAAAATGGAGGAGAAGTTTTTAAAGCAAGCAAAGGTTAGTTTGATCGGTTTAGAAAACGATCAAACTTGCATAGCCTTAAAATGATTGGCGAATCGGTTAGTGCAAACGTAGAATCAGCTGAAAAATATCCAGTGAAGTTCCGTGAAATTGTGGAAAGGGGAAATTATCCACCAAATTTAATTTTTAATGTAGATGAGACGGGACTGACGAATGCCAACACGTACGTTTATTTCCATAGAGGAGAAGACTGCTTCTGGATTTAAATCAGCGAAGGATCGTCTAACTCTTCTTCTCGGCGGAAATGAATCAGGAGAATTAAAATTGAAACCATTGTTGATTTATCAATCAGAAACTCCTCGTGCCATGAAATAAAAAATAAATAAATACCCCCTCAAGCAGCTGCTTGCCACAGAGGTCTGACAGGAGCCTGTCAGTTTATATGCCACAGTAGGAGATCTGAGAGGATGGCAGGACCTCAGCAGAAAAACGACACACACATCCATGCCTAATCCGGGGCTCGAACCCAGGTCCCTTAGATCAGTAGCCAACCATGAAAGGTTATTCTAAAAACAATTTACCGGTTTTTTGGCGAAGTAACCCTAAGGCTTGGATGACACAAAATTTATTTATGGACTGGTTTAAAACTTGTTTCTGCCCAGCAATAAAAAAATATTGCGAGGATATTGGAGTTGAACCTCGAGCTCTTTTGGTGTTGAACAATGCGCCGGAACATCCTGTGGAACTTGAGACCCTGTGCACTGGTTTTCCCGTTGAAGTGGTATTCTTACCTCCGAATACCACTTCCATCTTACAGCCTATGTATCAAGACGCAATAGCAGCATTCAAAGCCTATTATTTAAGAAAAACGATGCGCCAATTCATTGAAGAAACTGATGGAGGTGGTAGAGATGCCATGCGGGTTTGGTGGAAATAATTTAATATTATGAAAGCTATCAGAAATATCGACGGAGCGTGGAATGAAGTCACCCAGTCGTGTATGAAGGATGTTTGGAAAAGGTTGCTCACAGAAATTGTTGAAGATCACATCAATTATGAAAATGATATTCAAAATGTCATCGAAGATATTACTCTTATAGCCATTTCCGGAGGCATCGAAGGTGTTGATGTAGATTATATTCTAAATAATAGTAAGGGTAATTCTAATAGTAAGGTTTCACCGTGTGATTCTACTTCGTTAGAATCACACGGCGAACCCTTAACTAACGAAGAGCTGCAGGAAATTGACTGCCATACTATGTCCCAAGAAAATGACGTCTCGGAACCTGTTCCCGTGCGAAAGTTAAGTGTCAAAATCATTGAAAAGGCCCTTTCTCTTCACAATCAATGCATGGAGTTGTTAGAAGAAAACGACGAAGATTACGAGCGAGTGACTGCTGTAAAGCGTGGCTGTAACGGAGTATTTGACAGTTATCGGCAGATTTTGCATAATAAACGTAGAGAGGCCAAACAAGGGAATCTAGATTCCTTTTTGCAAAGCGGAACAAAATGAATGAATTGGGTTATGTATGACATTTTTTTGTTATTAATAATATTTATTTTATTAATAAAGTGTTTTTTCGAATTTTAAAATGATTAGTAGGTAGATCAACGGTGTAAAAATCCCCCGTTGATCGCGAAATTTCGCTTATCGCGACCATGTCCAGAACGTATCCTTCTCGGTGAACGGGCGGGGGGGGGGGGGGTTACCTGTACTTTAACATTGGCCCAGAACTCTCATTTACTATACCTCTAGTACAACTTTCTCTGGAATGGGATGGTCTATAGAGGATTATTACGACTTTCTCTGGATTGGGATAGTCGAAACAAAGAGAGTCACTGTAAGGTTAATCTATGAATTGCATCTAAGGAAATATGACGACTTTCTCTGGAGTGGGAGAGTCGAAACAAAGAGAGTCACTGTAAGGTTAATCTATGAATTGCATCTAAGGAAATATGACGACTTTCTCTGGGGGTGGGAGAGTCGAAAGAAGGAGAATCACTGTAGAGTTAATCAATGAACTGTACTGGGGAAATATTGGAATATTGCGATATTTATGTACTCCTTTGACCACTCCCAGAGAAAGTCTACAATATTGGAATATTGCGACTTTCTCTGGGAGTGGGATAGTAGAAAGAAGGAAAGTCACTCTAGAGTAATAGTACTGTAGCTATGGAAATATTACGACTTAATTTCGGAGTGGGATAGTCGAAAGAAGGAGGGTCAACTTTAAGGTTAATCTATGAACTGTATCTGAAATAATATGCCGACTTTCTCTTGGAATGGGATAGTCGGAAGAAGATTAATCTATGAACTGTATCTGAGGAAACATTGCGATTTGCTCTATTAGTGGGATAGTCGAAAAAAGAGAGTCACTGTAGTGTTAAACTATGAACTGTAGCTATGGAAATATTACGACTTTCTGTGGGAGTGGGATAATCAAAAGAAGGACTGTCATTGAAATTTTAATCTATGAACTGTATCTGGGGAACTATTGCGGTGGGAATGGGATAATCAAAAGAAGGAGTGTCATTGTAATTTTAATCTATGAACTGTATCTGGGGAAATATTGCTATGGGAATGGGATAATCAAAAGAAGGAGTATCATTGTAATTTTAATCTATGGCTAGCATGGCTAGCAAGTCACATTTTTATGTTAGTGGTCATTTTGACTCCTGTTAAGATCTTCCTATACCAACACCTCCAAACAACTGGGAAGATACTAGATATTTTACTTTTTGTGGCTGACAACACAAATTGACAAGTGGGGAAAACATGTAACAGTAACCTAACCTCAGACCGCCATTTTTGTTGTTTTCATTGTAGGAGGAACACGTGCTGTACGTTGCAGATAGAAGTTTGGCGTTTAAATGGCACAAAGGCAGCGTCGTGGATGTGTTAATGTGCCAGATAAGTTTTGCTATGTGTGTGGAAATTATATTTTAAAACCCCAGGATCGTTCGTTGACAAAGATTGCAAAGAAAGCCTATAACTTGTATTTTGGATGTCATGTTGGAGATCAGGACAAAACATGGGCTCCATATGTGTGCTGCATTTCGTGCTTTGTTGGCCTGAGTGAATGGTTGAAAGGCAAGATAAAATCCATGCCCTTTGCAGTTCCAATGATTTGGCGTGAGCCAACGAGTCGCTTGCATGATTGCTACTTTTGTTTAACTAAAGTGTCGGGCTTTTCAAAAAAAAAAACGATATACAAATGTTCCTTCGCCATAAGACCAGTTCGTTATGGAGAATATATGTAGTGAATAAGTGAATGCATGTAGTGAATAATTGAATGCATCATTGGAATATAGGGAATGAGTGAATGCGTATAGTGAATGAGTGAATATGTATAGGGAATGAGTGAATACGTATAGTGAATGAGTGAATATGTATAAGGAATGAGTGAATACGTATAGTGAATGAGTGAATGCATGGAGTGAGCGAGTGAGTGAATGAATGTAATGAGCGAGTGAATGCATGTAGTGAGTGAGTGAATGCATCTAGTGAGCGAGTGAAGGCATGTAATGAGCGAGTGATTGAATGCATGTAGTGAGCGAGTGAGTGAATGCATGTAGTGAGCGAGTGAGTGAATGCATGTAGTGAGCGAGTGAGTGAATGCATGTAGTGAGTGAGTGAATGTGTGTGTTGTACCAGAGCCTCATGTTAGCCATCCATTACCTGAGGTTTCCCTAAAGATAAAAGGAACTTTTGAGGAAATCAACTGATAATGGATGTTGCCCGTCTCCCACGATCTAGGACGTCTGAGGGTGGCTTTTGGGGGAGACATTTTTTTTTCTTTTTTTTCAACTTTGTTTCCCTTTTTCTTTCTCTCTTCAGTTTAACGTTTTTCTATTTTTTAATTAACGTTCTCTCATTTTTGGTCAACCGAGAATGCCTTCCACATAGCAAAGAGGACCAGCAAAAGATGTAAAACAGAAAATGTGAATCTAAGCACATTCCACGTTATGAGGAAGACATCCTCTTTATCGTCCTCTGATCGTGTTATCGATAACAGCCAGTTATTGGTGACTTCACATTCACTGGTGGCAGTAGAAGTGGAAGATCTTGAATCACACGGGTGCGACAGTCCTGATTTAATTGGACGAGAATCCTCATCATCCACCGAAAATGGTTCTGATATATATCTTTTTGGTGGAATGTTTACCATTTCGAACCTAATGGCACTGTGGTCATTGCGAGTGGAGGGGATATAGAATATTGATGTTTCTGGTGGCTGGCTACGCTCATTGCTCCCCTCCATACTCCCTAAACAACAGGAGCAACAAAGGTTCTTCATCTGTTTCCACCTTCGACGGAGGCATTCCCTGCCCCTCCTTGCAAAACTTGACGCGCGTTGGCGTACATTAAACGCTCTGCGCGTACGATCAGCAGTAGGCATCCTGCCCATTCAACTCAATACAAATAATATTCAGCATACACTATCTAGAAACTACTTCAAATATAAATATCTCGAATCAAAGAACACTTACAATCGCATCCAAAACATTTCGTCTTAACGCTTCTAAGGAAAGATTTACTATAAACTCAATTGTTTTTCAGTTATATTGCTCATAATTTTGAATAATTAAGATTTTAATTTGTTGCGTCTGCTGAAGGTTTGTAATGCCAGATACAGGTAACAATGAGAATCATTTTCGCATATTAATATTTATCTATTTATTTTTGATGGCGACCATTTTGAATATATTAAAATTAGTTTGGGGAACTGCAAATGGTCATTTAAAATCACATCGATTACGTATTTATCTGTTTCTTTACTCCTCTCACGTGATCAGAAAAGCGCTTAAATGATTAAAAGCAAAATTTTTGAATAGTAACTTACTTCGTCATCACATAATCACATACAAATTTAAAATAGAAATTAATATAATTCTTAATTCAAAGGAATGAACAACGCAAAATTTCTGAATAGTAACTTACTTCGTCATCACATGATCACATACAAATTTAAAATAGAAATTAATATAATTCTTAATTCAAAGGAATGGACAACGCTTTTTTGTCCGTTAGATTTATTTACAGAAGTGTTGCAATGTGCTATTCACATGGGGCCGAGCGCTTTCGACTGTACTCGGCAGTTATCATCAGAGCGGCGTACAGTTCCTTGTAGAGGCGGATTGTTGTTAATGACAGGTTAGGTTAAGCAAAAATAATCCACTAGCATGCTGAAACTTTCTTCCGCTGCAGAACTCTCGTCAGCGAAAATGTCTGCAAGAAAAAAAGGTATTATTATTTTAGCTTAACTTGTCACCAACAATGCGCATCTCCAAGGAATCTCCAGTCAGGAACGTGCTCAGGGGAAGGAGGGGCAGGAGGTCTGCCCACCCCCCCACCCCCCGAAGATCCTGCAGTTTTATAAGATATCTGAAGCTTGTCTACCGGTTATGGAATCAAAACAGTTGTGTTTGTATAATTTTGTTTTAATAAGTTTTCGGACACTAGAAATAGGTTTAAAAAACAACTATAAAATTTTATTCCACGCAGAATTTCATTTTAACCTTTCCTATCTGGTGGAATATTTTAGTAATTGGCAAACACTAATCCAGTCATATTCTGCCCCACCCTCCTTAACTAAATCCTGGGTACGTACCTGCAGTCAGTGTCTCTTAACGTTGTCATGCAGCTTGTAAAAATGGACTCTACCTAAGATTCCCTACACTTCCTAAAAATGATGACTGGAAACGGAATCTTCAGTAACATGAATGTAAAAGCACTAATTGTTAAACACTGAACTCAAATGATTAATTATCACCATGTCACATCAACATGAAAAACTACTATTTCTAAAAATACACAAACCTACTGACTGCACAACTTAATTTACATTTCAAAACTAACTCAATTCCATACAGATAAAACCTATTCTTCAAAACGCGTGGAGCACTCCTTGGTTTTCATCAAAAACTGTTGAGCGTGGTTTCAATGAAATATATTTATTTTTTCATATTTTTCAACCTTTAATATATTTTCTGCATCCACAATTTATGAAAGCATACTTTTAAAATTCATTCAAAAAATATATATACAGAAGGCAAACAGAAAAAGTAAACCAAAAATAGGCTGAGAAACTGCTAACGCCAATGCGCGCAATATGGTCCAAAAGACCGGTCTTTTGGACCATATTGCGCGCATTGGCTGTTAGCAGTTTCTCAAGCCTATTTCTTGCGGCTTTACTTTTTCTGTCTTGCATTATGTATATATATTATTTGCAATGATAATTAAACGATTAAGTTTCCTTGAAAAGGGAAAAAAAAAAATCATATGGATTTTAATGCATTGAAGAAAAAAAAAACCTGAAATCCCTTAATAAAAAAGGTCTCCATTGCTAAGGTATTGTGACGACAGACGAACGTGCGACAATAAAAGCAGAAGTACTGTGTCATTTGATGCTCGTGTTATGCGCAGCGTGAGAATTATGTCACTAGGTTATCAGAACAAACAGACTTAAAATAATAACAAAGAAACGAACATTTGAAGGTTTTCCGTAGTAAAAAGTATTAGCTTTTTTTATTTTAGTGAAGCTTCAAAGATCATGTCACGTTCGTGTGACAGATTAATGACATCGATTGTAGTTTCACAGAAAAGTCTCGTAACAAATTCGAAACAACATTGATCTGGATTCGACGTTTTCACTACTCAAATGTTTAAACAATGGTTACGCTGTTAAACTCAAGTGTTCAATTCGCACCTGTCCAAATCCTGATGATTATGATAAAAGGGATAGATTCGCGATCATCTCCGTTGACTTTGCTCCTCTCTTCCTTCTCCCCCCCCCCCCTCCATAGAGTAGCATATCGCTCCAGATGAGCATCATCTATCAACCAAGATGGCTCCGCAGCCTTGCTCAATGTTGCGTTCGTAACTGCTCTAACCGTTTCTAATCAGCTCTGTTCGGCATTCAAGATGTTGTTTGTATCTGCGGCGCCGCGGCTAAAATTGCGCTCTGTGTAGCAATGGCATTCGGAGCATCTGTCTGCATGTATCTCTGTGTTGCAACATGTCTCTGTATTGTGGTGCTACTATGTCCGGCGGGCGATCGTCTTATCTATTGGACCTAAAGAACGAGTCCTACGATTGATATTTTTCCAAGCCTGTGATATGCCATATCTGGATGAAGTGAAATTATTCAAATAAAGCCTAAGATGTATAAAGTTTTCGTGTTTCTCTGTGAATAAGACTAGTTTTTTCCTTCGGTTATATAACTTTCCAGTTGGAGTGGATACGAAAGAACCTACACCTAGGAGGATAACAAGAGAGCCGACAGGCGCCATGTTGGTGCTCTTTGATAACATGACTAGATTTAGAAGCATTAGAAGCAGGCCCGGATATGCAAAATAAATAGGGGGGGGAGGGGTGGCAAGTGATGCAGTTAAGCCGTAAAAAAAAAAAAGGGGTAGGCCAAGAGATTGTATTTCGGTTGCAATGAAAACATTTTCCTCTTCGTTCTAGAACTTTTAAAAAATTTCGTGTAAAATGCATGACAGTTTTGGCATGACATTCTCATTATGCGTACCATCCACCATCAGATGCGCCCTGTTTAAAAGGATTGATGTTTAAAACGATAAAAATTTTTTAGCTCCTACTTCACACTGATGAAGATGATAATTCTTCAAGACATAGTAGCTTTTTCGAAGTAATAGTCTGTTATCTTTAATCAAAATTTGCCGCGTACAGTCATCGAGCACAAACATAGCGACCAATGGCCTCTGCTTGCCACCCTCTGACGACAACAGGACCTCCACCTCTTCCGCGACTGAAATGCCCTCTAGGTTCATAAAGTTGCTCCCATCTCTTTCAGTTGGACAAAAACACTAAAAGCTCTTTCTATCTAATCTGTCGCATGCGCTGAAAAATATTTGGCACCCTTACGAAAACCTAACGTAATAAAGGATATGAAAATAAAACAATCTTACAAGCTGATTTAATTCATACGAATTCATTCATTTAATCCTATTTCTCATATCAAAAATTGCTACATTTTACTTTGGAAGCGACAGCCCCTTATTTTGACCGACAGGGAGCGCTGCACCTCGTGTTGAAATGACCAGCTACAATGACTATTTTCAACACTAATCACTGAAAACCACGCAAAATAAATAAAGAAACAATGGCAATAAATATGAACAGATTTATCACATTATTCACTTTCTTTCTATTAATTTATTACCAAAATTAAATCTCCTGAGAAACGAGGATAAATAAATCTTTCAGTAAATAACAAAGAAAACTTTCTTATTTACCTAATTTGAATAAATTGCCAAGATTTATTTATCGGTATACAAAGTAAGAAAATAAAACAAAATTCTTTAAAATGCCGATACATTGAAATGATTAATATTGTTTTATTAAATATAGTTAGAATTAGCAATTTCAACTTCTTTTCGAAGAGGAAGCAGATTAACCAAAAAATTAGACATGAATTGCGAACTGATGCTGTTATTTTCGCCCTTGATCGACTTCTTACCATGAGATTAAGTAACCGCAAATCGGTTGGGAGGGCGAAGTTGTTTTAATTAATCAGCATTAATTATCATTTTCTTGTATCGACTCCCCACCGTGCTCGAGTTGAGATTTTTTCTTCTAAACTTCACTCTGACATAGATAAAAAAAAGAGAATACCAAAGAACTTCGAGAGACTTTCATCCACAGAATGAGAGTTAAGTGTGAGTCTTTGGCAGGTGAGCCTACATGATAAAGGACATGCTGAAAAGCCTTAACAGTATGCTTCCATCTGTCTCCGAAGAGCAACCCAGTAGATCCCCTTTTCAAAATTCTCTCTGCCCTTAGGGTCCTTGTGACTTGGTCATTTACCCTATTGTGTGCGTGAAACACACAAATCTCTCAGGTAAAACAATCCAACACATAACTCTCAGGTAAAACAATCCAACACAAAACTCATGCAACGAAAAGATGTGACTTATTCCAAGAGTCTGATAATTATCAGTTATTTGTTCCAATTAGATAAACTGGAATGCAAAGCATTTGATCTCGAACTATATAGGGAACAAATTTGCGAAGGAAATCTTTTCGTATAACTTTTAAGAGTGGAAACATTATTAACATTAGCCAATGTTAAGAGCCAAAAGTTATTGACGAAAACTCGACAACAGATTCATAGCGTGTCACTGAATCATCCCTTTATCATAATCTTTCCATGGGAATATGAAACCAAAATAAATAAAGAAATGTTAGCAATAAATATGAATTGTCTCTTGGAATATCTTCTAATAATTTTATAGATTATTTTTGGCTTTTAGCGTTGGCTAATGTTACTAATGTTTTCACGATGATGATTATTAGATGAAATGATTGATATTAGTTCAAACGATTGATGATTATTAGATTACTTTTGGCTTTTAACATTGGCTAATGTTAATAATGTTTTCAATCTTAAAAGTTATGCGAAAAGATATCCTACGTATATTTATTCCCTATATAGTTAGAGATGAAATACTTTGCATTCCTGTTTATCGAAATAGAACAAATACATGCTCAGGGTTTGGCAGAACGTAAGTAGAGTTGGATTGTTTTGACCTCTGAGCCGTACCTTTTTGGAACAATCGGCTAAATGGCCAGGTCACAAGGACCCCAATATGGGGAGGAGAATGCAGTGAACAGCTGTGAAACAAAAAGTAATTGAAGAACAAATATGACAATCTAAATAGGATGAAAATGTAAAGTGTAGCAATCAACTTATATGAATTTAAAACGTCACATGTATGGCAATAACATCTCTGGAAGCATTAACCACCTGAAGAAGAGTCTTAATAGATTGGTATATGGCAATATGTTAAACACGACTTATTCAGCGATCATTTCCCTAAGTTGTCCATAGCAAGCCCTCCCTTCCCAATCGCCAATGGTTCCCTTTAATCTTGAATGGCTCTGGCGCAACATATGAAAAAGGGCTACTATTGTCGTATACATCCCTGTTCTATGCAGAGCTGAGAGGGGTGGGCAATGGGGAGCATTGCAGATTTCGGACAGAAAGTGAGTCGTTAGTAGCAGTAACTCATGACTTTTTTTAAAGGTTTCCTTACTTAGTTTCCTAATAATTTCCCAATAATAACTAGTGACTCAAAATAGTGAAGAGATCATTTTTCTAAGTAGGATAGAGCTCTGCTTTGACTTCCTCGAAGTCCACATTTCCTCATACAGGAAGAGTCTCTTCGGGCTCAGTTTTGGCCTGGACTGGCACCACAAAACAGGACGCAATGGTACAGTCGCTCAAAAAAATATCCGAACACTATGGTTGATTACAGAATTCAGAAAAAATATCTGGCAACGATTTTTTTTTAGAAATTATTGATCTGGCAACCATGTCACGTTCGTGCAACCTTCGTTTTTTTGAGAGACTGTACTAATGGGTTGGTAAATGCCACTAATACAAGACTCGGGCACCTTTGTGTTAACGAGGGATTTTTGCGAGGGGATAGAAAAAAGTGATACTGATATGAATCACTTTACATCCGTCGTTCCGATATGATGGAATTCTGCTTTTCTGGCTTTTTCACTCAGGTGAGTTTAGTTAAGCAGGAACTTTTAATCAAGGTGAGCATGCGACTGGAAAGAAACATATCGGCCCGGCCTCGCAAGGAAACAGGCGCCGGAACTCACTCTTCCAGCGAGCGACGTTTTTCTTCACCTCTTCTGTCTGACTTCAATATGCATATTGCGGAAAGTTTCCAAATCTAAGTTCATTGGTGGGGGCTGCATGCGCAACGGAATCTCTAATGCCTGACATCTTGACCGTCTGATTAGAGGCCATCATCGCCTGATACACAATTGGCGATCGCATGATGTGGAATGGAGATGGGAGGGTTGCGAGACGGGTGCTGAAGAACCGTCGAGATTCCTTCTCGATGAGCAGCACTCTCCTTCGATGCGTTTCCTGGAAGCTTGTCACGAGGGCGAAACAGAGAATCGGGAAGGGGGAAACGGACAAAAGGCGGCAATCCACTTCGAAAATGGCGAAAATGTGTTGCAAGACCGAAAGTTTGTCGGTTACGTACTTTGAAATGGTTTCCGATGAACGTTGCATCAATTATTATTATTATTTATTCGATGCAGAGGAGAAGGGTTAAAGTAAAGCCAATAGAGATGTAATTTTAGATATTATTATAAATGTCATGATGCTTGATGCCGACATGCAACTCAGCACAACTGGAACGTGTGCGCTCTTTGATGCTCCAAATTCTTTGATGGTAAAGTAAACCTAGGATTGGTAAACAGACATCAGGTGCTACTTCATATAGACAACACAAAACCACACATCGCATTTCGGACCAAAGAAAAACTTCGAGAATAGGTATTTGAGCTTATTCCTCACCCAGCTTATAGTCCGCACCTTGTCCCTTCCGAATCTCCATGGCTTATTGTCTTCGAGGAAGACGGTTTCAAATATTTGAAGAAATTGGAAACGGGGTCTGGAGTTTTTCACCTCCACGGACCAAGCAAGCTATTCAAAAGGAAGCGAATAACTTGCCTACAGATGGCTGCGAACTATTGAAAAGGATGGTTTATATTTCGCTGAGTAAGATTCCTTATTTATACTGTAACAATCATTTCTCATGTAAACGATGAAACACAGAGACTTATGAATCACTTTAGTAAATCCGTGTATCGATTAAGTGTAGACTCCATGGGCTATGAACTAACATTCCATTTTTCTTATATATATTGAATCACTTTAGGGAATAAGTTGGTCACGCCGTCACTTTTATGATTTCAATCAAAAGTCACTTTTTAAAATTATAATTGACCCAGTGCAGAGTTTAAAAATGTTTAATGAAGCCATATTCAATGTAACTTTGCAAAAAATTGATTGAATCAAATCAATCGTTGTACGTTTTATATCCCAAAGGAGCGGGCAATTTTAAATTTCCCACTGCATTATTCTTTATACTAAACTGCTTGAATCTATACAGCAGAGGTGCTCAAAACATTTCCAAATGGGCATGACTGTTCAATTTCTTTAAGCTGTTTTGTAGGCCAAAGGTTCAACAAAACGGTAAAAGTTTTCCAAAGGTTGAACAAAATGGTAAAGGTTTTCCAAAGGTTGACCAAAATGGTAAAGGTTTTCCAAAGGTTGAATAAAACGGTAAAGGTTTTCCAAAGGTTGAACAAAATGGTAAAGGTTTTCCAAAGGTTGAACAAAATGGTAAAGGTTTTCCAAAGGTTGACCAAAATGGTAAAGGTTTTCCAAAGGTTGAATAAAATGGTAACGATTTTCTAAAGGTTGAACGAAAGATTTCCTGACAGAAAAACAGGTCTCAGGTGAAAACACATAAACATGCCAGAAACGACATTACACACAAAATGGAAGAATAACGATTCACCTCTAGCGAACATGAAACGCTAAATTTTTAAAGAATTTTAAAGAAATGAAGATAGTTATTTTACGACTTTAGCACCCTCTAACGTTGGAAATTCGAACTGATGAATGATTCTGAAAATGCAAATCGTAATATTTAATTAACGGGTATCGAATACGAAAAGAAATTCTAATTTTTTTCTTAAAAATCGTTTGTTTTCTCAACTCCACTGGGTGCAAGAAGACAAATCCCTTCTCTCAGCCCTTAACCATCACATTCTATGAAAAATGTTTCAAATCTTTTCATTGAAAAGATCCTTTAAAGTGTCCTCTTAAAGTTTTGTATTTTCGAAATTTAGGGTGCTGCAACGTTGGATATTAAAACTATTGGGAGATTCGAAAAATGCGAATCCTAATACTTCATTAGTACCTATTCAACCAAAAGAGAACTTTCCTTTATATCTAAAAAAAAAAGTTGGTTGAAAGTCAACAGACGGACAGAGAGATAAATGGACAAAAAAGTAAAAACAATAACCAGATTTGATTACCGACTAAGATCTGGATTACCTTGATTACCGACTAAGCTCGTGTAAGGCCCGCAGCTAGGGATCCTTATTCCTTGGAGTCCCCAAACTCTATATATTATATAGTTTTTTTTTCTTTTCATCAATTATTATTTTAGA
This sequence comes from Ryuthela nishihirai, assembly GCA_038380435.1. NCBI lineage: Eukaryota > Metazoa > Arthropoda > Arachnida > Araneae > Heptathelidae > Ryuthela > Ryuthela nishihirai. The sequence continues at coordinate 12,472,381 of JAWZYU010000001.1, read as the reverse complement.
AGAACGTTTGCATCAGTGTAATTAATTGGTATGTTTAACTTCTTCTTCATTTTCTTTGTCTTTTTTATCAACTACAAGCCCTAACTAAATTCTGAAACTTGTTCAGACTTATTTAGTTCAGAATAATCTTGAACATTTGCTACACTATAAATGGAAAATAACTGGTAATATCAGAGGACAAAGAGAAACACCTACATTTGGAAGTCAGAATAAAGTTACAGACTATCGAGCCTCTTGGGGGGCCCCATAAGCACGCTGTGCCTAGGGCCCCCTGATACCTTAATGGTGTCGTGGGAGACTCCCAAATCAGGGACGATGGAGGACCCAAATGGGAAATCTTAAAGATATTTCATGTCTTTAAGATTTAAGTAGGCTTTATTAATTAATAAAATCCTGTGAGACATGTTCATTCCACAAGTCACATTATTTAGTATAGTGACTCGCAGAAAAATAGTATAATATTTTCATTTCAGTTATTGCACATTATGATTCTACAATCTGTTTCAATTGACAATACTCGTCGATACAGCAATCCTGTGCAGCAGAGACGTCTCTAGGCTATGGCCAATATGATACCAACCATAGGCGCCTTGTCAGTTAGGCGCCAAATGCCATTTGGAGAGACGTCTGAAATTTTCGTATATTACCGTAACATATATACACAATCATATACGAACTTCCTTACACGTTCGAGCTTACCTGCCATGGACGAAAGGCAACGTCCTGTCACTTTACACTGTGACTTTTCATACTGGTGGTCTCAATGGAAGAGGTGCGACTGAGGTTGTTTTATTGTTTTTGAAATTGCCTTATTGGATTTGTGTAGCCTTGTAGAGAGCCAGTTTCTTTTGGACTAGTAAATATCGACTCCAAAAACGCCAGCGCAAAGAACTAACAGTTCTCCATGCTCTTGTTCTAATCGTGTGTAACATAACATATGACCTATTGACAGTTCTTATTAAACAAAGGTTTTTACAATTCGTTCACAACCAACCCGTAACTGAAATTTAATTCCTCAATTGATGTTTTTAGTCATTTACCGGGTCATTCGTGTTCTTGGTGAAAGGGCATTTTAAATGATTTCCCTTCGGTGAGCTTCATCGCGAAAGTGTTTCAGTTTTTGCAACTCTTTAAACATTTTTTCAGTGGATGAATAGAGAGTAGAAGACAAACATTAAAAATAAAGTAAGTTGGTAAGTGGATAAGGTAACTTCGAAATGGAGTGGCCATTACATGGAAGGGAAATAGAAAGGGAGCTTCTTTTTATCTAAAAATAAGTTGTTGTTTTTAATTCAATAACTTGTAAGGAAACTTTTATTTAAAAGAAACTAATGTTACTTAAATTCGTTCATTAGAAAGAGAATTCAGAAAGAAGAGAAAGAGAAAATATTATTTTCTTAATACCTTTTGGTGGAAGTTATACACTGCTCATAAAAATTAGGGGATATTTCAAAGTGAATATGAAGCGATCAAAAAAGAAGCATTTCAATTTTTTTTTATTGAACAAGTACATCAGAAAACAAACGACAAGTCAAAGAAAGTTGTTCGATTATGCAAATGAGATGCAAAACCAACTTTTATGTCATTGATGAAAATGCACCATACAAAAGACTGAAAGTACTGGAGTATCTGCACGTTCCCTGATCTTGAAAGTGCACATCCTGCAATTTCCCAGCCCTTGCAATGCCCTGCAACACGATTTGCCCGAATGCGAAGCCTGGAGAGCCATAGGACGTCTTGAAGCTGTTGAAATAGAGACGACAGTGGCAACAGCACTTGGAACATCCCAAAGCGTGATTAGCAGACTTTGGAGTCGCTTTCAAGAGACTGGGACAGTACCAAGAAGACGAGGGCAGGGTCGCCCGTCTGCCACAACAGCAAGAGATGACCGCTACTTGACCTTATTGGCAAGAAGGAACAGGCGCAGCAATGCAACAGAGCTGCGGGGACAGTTTCTTGCTGCAACTAGACGACGGATATGCACCCAGACCATACGAAATCGGCTTCATCGTATTGGACTGCATGCCCGGCGACCAATCGTATGCATTCCGTTATCTGCTGAACACCGTAGAACCCGTAGAAGGTGGGCTGATGAGCATCGTCATTGGACCCGTGATGAGTGGTCAACTCTCCTCTTCTCTGATGAGTCACGGTTCAGTCTGCAGCCTGACAATCATCGTGTCCTGATCTGGCGTGAACGAGGAACACGGGAGAATCCACGTTTCATGCGAGAAAGGGACTTCTTCGGTGGTGGTGGAATCATGGTGTGGGCTGGAATCATCATTGGTGGTCGTACCGACCTCCACGTCATCAGAAACGGATCGCTGACTGCTGTCAGATATCGAGATGAGGTACTGCACCCTATAGTGGTACCCTATGCTGGAGCAGTTGGAAACAACTCTCTTTTCATGGACGATAATTTAAGGCCCTACCGTGCGCATCTCGTCAACAACATGCTTCAGGAGGCAGGAATCGAACGCATGGACTGGCCTTCACGTTCTTCAGACCTGAATCCCATTGAGCATGCTTGGAATGCACTGGCAAGATGTCTGGCAAACCGTCCAATGACTCCCACAACACTTCTTGAAGGTGCCCTGGAGTAAGAGTGGCAGAGGATCCCACAAGAACTGCTGGACATTCTGATCCTGTCCATGCCCCATCGCTGTCAGTGTGTTTTGGCAGTCTTGGGTGACCATACACTCTACTGAACAGTCAATGTGTGCCACTCTCGTCCAGTTTGACATGCTTCTGTTCACCCCCACCAATAGGTCACTTGCTACTCAATCTCGACAATTGAGTTTGCATTTCATTTGCATAATCGAACAACTTTCTTTGACTTGTCGTTTGCTTTTCTGATGTACTTGTTTAATAAAAAAATTTCAAATGCTTCTTTTTTTTATCGCTTCATATTCATTTTGAAATATCCCCTATTTTTTGTGAGCAGTGTATTTAAAAAGGAAGAAATTACGCTAAAGGGATTAGATTCACATTTACTTATGTTCTTGAGCAATTTTTTTTAGTTACTAACTACTCCAACAAACATTTTCAGCAACTAAGTTTTAAAAGTTCAAAAATTTATATAATAATATTATCTCCAAACTTTACGAAAAGAAAAGGTGTAAAAAGGTATTTTTTTTCCATTTAATATTAATAGCAAATCGTTGCAGCAAAACGACATTAGATTAACAGACGAATAGAGATTGCTGCCGGGACATTTAAGAATTTATGGAGATTGTGGAGAAATAGGCGATACACCTAAAGACTAAAATTAGATTTTATAATAGTTTGGTTCTTTCTAGGGTTAATTATGGTAGTGAAACTTGGACGCTGTGTAAACAATATAACAGGAAACTAGATGTTTTTGATTCAAGATGCTTACGTAATATCTTGGATATTAGGTGGTTTAACTTTGTAACTAATGATGAGGTTAGGCAAAGGAGTCGGCAACCTCCTTTAAGCATCATATTGTGCAGAGAGAGACTCCATTCGTTTGGCCATGTTGCCCGTATGGATAATTATAGATTGGCGAATAGGGTTATGAACAGTGTGCCTAAAGGCCTCAGAAAGAAGGGGAGACCTAGGATGCGGTGGGCAGACAATGCCAAACAGGACCTTGTTAGAATTGGTGTACAGTGGCCAGATGCAGTAGATGTAGCTCAGGATAGACTTGCTTGGAGAACTAAATTGCACGGTCTGGTTGGACCTTCGTAGTCCATGACTGCTTGAGGATGATGATGATGATGATGCAGCGAAACATTAATTCCTAGTCTAGATCAGCTATCAGCAACCCATGAAGAATGAAAATGATTGTTGGGCTTCTGAAAGGATAAAAGTAAATATTTTCTATTTCGGTGATTCATCGGACACTTGATTTATATAAATTTCTGATGAATCCAATATTTGAACCTGTTTTAACGTTTTTGACTCTCTGGATACCATTGTCTTCAGTGATTCAGTTTTATTAACATTGATTGGCAATTTTTTCATATTTCTTAATATTTTAAAAAATATTACATATATTGTATCGTTAAATATAATAGGAGTAAAAATATTCGTTATATAGTTCAAAAAAGAGCGAAAGAGAACCTTTCTTATATAAAAAAAGAGTGTAAAAGATCCGTACAAAAAAAAGGGAACCTGCTGTTTGTAAAAGAGGCCTTCTGGCCACCCTGCTCCGAAACAGTGACGTACGTTACACATATAATTAATAATAGAACGAAATCTGTCCAAAAACGAAATTTGCATATTGAGGAAATATCTTTGTTCCATCGAAACTGGGACCTTCTTCATGAGACCTTCGGGGCGGGGGTGGTAGTAGACCTCAGTCGGTAGCGCGCAAGGCTCGTAATCTGTAGTTCCCAGGTTCGAGTCCCAGCTGGGTCAGCGTTGAGATTTATCTCCGCAAAATTCCCCCCGCCCTGCCCACGGTCAGTAGGGGACACCGATGGGCTTGGAAAGGTCGCCGTCCGTCGGATGGGACGTTAAGCCGTGGCCCCGTGTGCGGGAGAGCCATACCCACGCACGTTAAAGAACACGCTGGATGGCCTTGACGGGAGGCTACCATCTGTCTCCCAACAGCTGTTCCAGTGGGTCCCCTCCCCCAACCTTCTCTGAGCCTTTGGGATCCATGTGACCTGGCCATTTAGCCCATGGTGTGCAAAAAAGTGCCGCTCAGAGGTAAAACAACACAACCCATATTCAGTATATTTTTATGCAGTAGCAGAGGATTATAATTTCATTTGTAACTTAATAAGCTTAGGAACCGGAATATTTCAAATCACTAATCACAATTCCACAACGGAAGAGTTTTAACTCTTTCGTTTCCAAGAAGAGAGGAGCTTTCGTTTGCTCTACGGTTCCTTTTTACCTGAAATTTTCAGGCATTAAAATTCTTTTTTTGCAAAAATATTAGTTGTTGACTAAAATAATGTACATTTTGAAGTTTCATGGTGAAAATTGCTTTAGCATATTTTGTTAGGCGATTTTTCTTTCACCACAGGGTAGTCAAAGAATTCATAGAGCTGAGGGTGAAAAAAAAATGCATTTTCTTTAAAAGAACGCATTTTTTTAATGAAAATAAATTTAAAACATACACAGTTCCTTAGACTTTCATTTTAACTAGGACTTGCTTTAGTTGACAGCACCAAGAAATCCTCGTATTACCTTTACGTTTACTCAATAGAGAATCTTGTGCAAATTTCAGGATTAAAAACAAGTTTACCTTTATTATTTAACTAGGCTGTATTGTCTCAGCACTGCCCTCATCTAACTTTTAAGATGCAATCTGTATATTCTGATTTTAACTACCCCTACAACCCTTCCTCATAACTCAGGGGCTTAGCACTAAGATATGGTGATTTTGTAAAAAGGAAAAACAATTAAAGACATTGTTGCCAGCTGCGGAAGATGAAAATCCACTAATGATTCTTGGACTGCTGAACAGTTCATAATAACCACCAGGGAAAGAAATACATTAACCTACATCTTTTATGTCTTGCCTCTAACTGAGAAATTATATATTTCCCGAGTAACTTTTGAACATTCTGCATAACGTGAGCAAATGAAGTGAAAGGAAAAGGAAGGGGGTCAGAAAACGGCAACCATGGATTAGGAAGTGGTTGCCGTGCCCTGTAGAAACATTTTTGTTAATATCCCTAGGTAAATATTTTTACTTCTAATAAACTCGCTTTTGGAGTTCTGACTGGTTTTCAATTAGCAACTGCAACTTGAATGACAACCGAAAACACTGTCGAATTTTAAAGCGTCAACCACTATTTACCGATGAGCTACGGATGCCACAGACAGTCACGCAAACAGGCATCGCCTTTTATTATTATAAATTGGGTATATTATGATTATAAATGTAATTCTATAAAAATTCTGATATCGTTTGAATGAAATTCGACGAGTAAAACTCTTCAAGGTTAAACTCAAAGCTAAAAGGAAAAAAAAGTCTTTTGCTGGGTGGTATATGAACTCATGACCTCCCGGTAGCATATTAAGCACAACTACTGGAAGGTTTTCTAAAGCTTTTTACGCGTCCTCTCGTTTTCTTAAATCTATTCTTGGTTCGTGCAGAAGATGTTCTATATCTGCTCCGTCGATTAATGCTCAACAGCCAGATATCTGAATAACATTTCTTTACTAAGACAACTTACGGGGAGGAGGTAGCTAGTGGACAGTTGCGAACTTGTTTCAAACACTGGTCTGCACAGTAGAGTATGAATGACAACGAACCAAGAATAGATTTAAGAAAACGAGGGGAAACCGTGACTCATCAGAGAAGAGGACAGTTGATCACTCATCACGGGTCCAATGACGATACTCATCAGCCCACCTTCTACGGGTTCTACGGTGTTCAGCAGATAACGGAATGCATACCATTGGTCGCCGGGCATGCAGTCCAATAAGATGGAGCCGATTTCGTATGGTCTGGGTGCATATCCGTCGTCTAGTGGCAGCAAGAAACTGTCCCCGCAGCTCTGTTGCATTGCTGCGCCTGTTCCTTCTTGCCAATAAGGTCAAGTAGCGGTCATCTCTTGCTGTTGTGGCAGATGGGCGACCCTGCCCTCGTCTTCTTGGTACTGTCCCAGTCTCTTGAAAGCGATTGAAAAGTCTGCTAATCACGCTTTGGGATGTTCCAAGTGCTGTTGCCACTGTCGTCTCTGTTTGAACAGCTTCAAAACGTCCTATGGCTCTCCAGGCTTCGCATTCGGGCAAATCGTGTTGCAGGGCATTGCAAGGGCTGGGAAATTGCAGGATGTGCACTTTCAAGATCAGGGAACGTGCTGATACTCCAGTACTTTCAAACTTTTGTATAGTGCATTTTCACCAATGACATAAAAGTTGATTTTGCATCTCATTTGCATAATCGAATAACTTTCTTTGACTTGTCGTTTGCTTTTCTGATGTTTGTTCAATAAAAAAAAATTGAAATGCTTCTTTTTTTTTTCGCTTCATATTCACTTTGAAATATCCCCTAATTTTTGTGAGCAGTGTATAACTTCCACCAAAATGTATTAAGAAAATAATATCTTCTCTTTCTCTTCTTTCTGAATTCTCTTTCTAATGAACGAATTTAAGTAACATTAGTTTCTTTTAAATAAAAGTTTCTTACAAGTTATTGAATTAAAAAAAACAACTTATTTTTTGATAAAAAGAAGCTCCCTTTCTATTTCCCTTCCATGTAATGGCCACTCCATTTCGAAGTTACCTTATCGACTTACCAACTTACTTTATTTTTAATGTTTGTCTTCTACTCTCTATTCATCCTTTAAAATAATGTTTAAAGAGTTGCAGAAACTGAATCAGTTTCGCGATGAAGCTGACCGAAGGGAAATCATTTAAAATGCCCTTTCACCAAGAACACGAATAACCCGGTAAATGACTAAAAACATCAATTGAGGAATTAAATTTCAGTTACGGGTTGGTTGTGAACGATTTGTAAAAACCTTTGTTTAATAAGAACTATCAATAGGTCATATGTTATGTTACACACGATTAGAACAAGAGCATGGAGAACTGTTAGTTCTTTGCGCTGGCGTTTTTGGAGTCGATATTTACTAGTCCAAAAGAAACTGGCTCTCTACAAGGCTACACAAATCCAATAAGGCAATTTCAAAAACAATAAAACAACCTCAGTCGCACCTCTTCCATTGAGACCACCAGTATGAAAAGTCGCAGTGTAAAGTGACAGGACGTTGCCTTTCGTCCATGGCAGGTAAGCTCGAACGTGTAAGAAAGTTCGTATATGATTGTGTATATATGTTACGGTAATATACGAAAATTTCAGACGTCTCTCCAAATGGCATCTGGCGCCTAACTGACAAGGCGCCTATGGTTGGTATCATATTGGCCATAGCCTAGAGACGTCTCTGCTGCACAGGATTGCTGTATCGACGAGTATTGTCAATTGAAACAGATTGTAGAATCAAAATGTGCAATAACTGAAATGCAAATATTATTCTATTTTTCTGCGAATCACTATACTAAATAATGTGACTTGTGGAATGAACATGTCTCACAGGATTTTGTTAATTAATAAAGCCTACTTAAATCTTAAAGACATGAAATATCTTTAAGATTTCCCATTTGGGTCCTCCATTGTCCCTGATTTGGGAGCCTCCCACGACACCATTAAGGTATCAGGGGGCCCTAGGCACAGCGTGCTTATGGGGCCCCCCAAGAGGCTCGATAGTCTGTAACTTTATTCTGACTTCCAAATGTAGGTGTTTCTCTTTGTCCTATGATATTACCAGTTATTTTCCATTTATAGTGTAGCAAATGTTCAAGATTATTCTGAACTAAATAAGTCTGAACAAGTTTCAGAATTTAGTTAGGGCTTGTAGTTGATAAAAAAGACAAAGAAAATGAAGAAGAAGTTAAACATACCAATTAATTACACTGATGCAAACGTTCTTCTAAAATAATAATTGATGAAAAGATAAAAAAAACTATATAATATATAGAGTTTGGGGACTCCAAGGAATAAGGATCCCTAGCTGCGGGCCTTACACGGGTTTAGTCGGTAATCAAGGTAATCCAGGTCTTAGTCGGTAATTAAATCTGGTTATTGTTTTTACTTTTTTGTCCATCTATCTCTCTGTCCGTCTGTTGACTTTCAACCAACTTTTTTTTTAGATATAAAGGAAAGTTCTCTTTTGGTTGAATAGGTACTAATGAAGTATTAGGATTCGCATTTTTCGAATCTCCCAATAGTTTTAATATCCAACGTTGTAGCACCCTAAATTTGGAAAATGCAAAACTTGAAGAGGACACTTTAAAGGATCTTTTCAATGAAAAGATTTGAAACATTGGTCATAGAATGTGATGGTTAAGGGCTGAGAGAAGGGATTTGTCTTCTTGCACCCAGTGGAGTTGAGAAAACAAAGGATTTTTAAGAGAAAAAAATTAGAATTTCTTTTCGTATTCAATACCCGTTAATTAAATATTACGATTTGCATTATCAGAATCATTCATCAGTTCGAATTTCCAACGTTAGAGGGTGCTAAAGTCGTAAAATAACTATCTTCATTTCTTTAAAATTCTTTAAAATTTAGCGTTTCATGTTCGCTAGAGGTGAATTGTTATTCTTCTAGTTTTGTGTGTAATCTCGTTTCTGGCATGTTTATGTGTTTTCACCTGAGGCCTGTTTTTCTGTCAGGAAATCTTTCGTTCAACCTTTGGAAAACCTTTACCATTTTGTTCAACCTTCGGAAAACCTTTACCATTTTGTTCAACCTTTGGAAAACCTTTACCATTTTGTTCAACCTTTGGAAAACCTTTACCATTTTGTTGAACCTTTGGCCTACAAAAGAGCTTAAAGAAATTGAACAGTCATTCCCATTTGGAAATGTTTTGAGCCCTTCTGCTATATAGATTGAAGCAGTTTAGTATAAAGAATAATGCAGTGTGAAATTTAAAATTGCCTGCTCCTTTGGGATATAAAACGTACAACGATTGATTTGATTCAATCAATGTTTTGCAAAGTTACATTGAATATGGATTCATTAAACATTTTTACACTCTGCACTGGGTCAATTATAAATTTAAAAAAGTGACTTTTGATTGAAATCATAAAAGTGACGGCGTGACCAACTTATTCCTTAAAGTGATTCAATATATATAAGAAAATTGGAATGTTAATTCATAGCACATGGAGTCTATAGTTAATCGATACAGGGATTTACTAAAGTGATTCATAAGTCTCTGTGTTTCGTCGTTTACATGAGAAATGATTGTTACAGTATAAATAAGGAATCTTACTCAGCGAAATATAAACCATCCTTTTCAATAGTTCGCAGCCATCTGTAGGCAAGTTATTCGCTTCCTTTTGAATAGCTTGCTTGGTCCGTGGAGGTGAAAAACTCCAGACCCCGTTTCCAATTTCTTCAAATATTTGAAACCGTCTTCCTCGAAGACAATAAGCCATGGAGATTCGGAAGGGACAAGGTGCGGACTATAAGCTGGGTGAGGAATAAGCTCAAATACCTATTCTCGAAGTTTTTCTTTGGTCCGAAATGCGATGTGTGGTTTTGTGTTGTCTATATGAAGTAGCACCTGATGTCTGTTTACCAATCCTAGGTTTACTTTACCATCAAAGAATTTGGAGCATCAAAGAGCGCACACGTTCCAGTTGTGCTGAGTTGCATGTCGGCATCAAGCATCATGACATTTAAAATAATATCTAAAATTACATCTCTATTGGCTTTACTTTAACCCTTCTCCTCTGCATCGAATAAATAATAATAATAATTGATGCAACGTTCATCGGAAACCATTTCAAAGTACGTAACCGACAAACTTTCGGTCTTGCAACACATTTTCGCCATTTTCGAAGTGGATTGCCGCCTTTTGTCCGTTTCCCCCTTCCCGATTCTCTGTTTCGCCCTCGTGACAAGCTTCCAGGAAACGCATCGAAGGAGAGTGCTGCTCATCGAGAAGGAATCTCGACGGTTCTTCAGCACCCGTCTCGCAACCCTCCCATCTCCATTCCACATCATGCGATCGCCACTTGTGTATCAGGTGATGATGGCCTCTAATCAGACGGTCAAGATGTCAGGCATTAGAGATTCCGTTGCGCATGCAGCCCCCACCAATGAACTTAGATTTGGAAACTTCCCGCAATATGCATATTGAAGTCAGACAGAAGAGGTGAAGAAAAACGTCGCTCGCTGGAAGGGTGAGTTCTGGCGCCTGTTTCCTTGCGACGCCGGGCCGATATGTTTCTTTCCAGTCGCAGGCTCACCTTGATTAAAAGTTGCTGCTTAACTAAACTCACCTGAGTGAAAAAACCAGAAAAGCAGAATTCCATCATATCGGAACGACGGATATAAGGAGATTCATATCAGCATCACTTTTTTCTATCCCCTCGCAAAAATCCCTCGTTAACACAAAGGTGCCCGAGTCTTGTATTAGTGGCATTTACCAACCCATTAGTACAATCTCTCAAAAAAAACGAAGGTTGCACGAACGTGACATGAAGGTTGCCAGATCAATAATTTCTAAAAAAAAATCGTTGCCAGATATTTTTTCTGAATTCTGTAATCAACCATAGTGTTCGGATATTTTTTTGAGCGACTGTACCATTGCGTCCTGTTTTGTGGTGCCAGTCCAGGCCAAAACTGAGCCCGAAGAGACTCCTCCTGTATGAGGAAATGTGGACTTCGAGGAAGTCAAAGCAGAGCTCTATCCTACTTAGAAAAATGATCTCTTCACTATTTTGAGTCACTAGTTATTATTGGGAAATTATTAGAAAACTAAGTAAGGAAACCTTTAAAAAAAGTCATGAGTCACTGCTACTAACGACTCACTTTCTGTCCGAAATCTGCAATGCTCCCCATTGCCCACCCCTCTCAGCTCTGCATAGAACAGGGATGTATACGACAATAGTAGCCCTTTTTCATATGTTGCGCCAGAGCCATTCAAGATTAAAGGGAACCATTGGCGATTGGGAAGGGAGGGCTTGCTATGGAGAACTTAGGGAAATGATCGCTGAATAAGTCGTGTTTAACATATTGCCATATAACAATTTATTAACACTCTTCTTCAGGTGGTTAATGCTTCCAGAGATGTTATTGCAATACATGTGACGTTTTAAATTCATAGAAGTTGATCGCTCCACTTTACATTTTCATCCTATTTAGATTGTCATTTTTGTTCTTCAATTACGTTTTTGTTTCACAGCTGTCCACTGCATCCTCCTCCCCATATTGGGGTCCTTGTGACCTGGCCATTTAGCCCATTGTTCCAAAAAGGTACTGCTCAGAGGCCAAAACAATTCAACTCTACTTGCGTTCTGCCAAACCCTGAGCATTTGGGTTGTTGTTTCACCTCTGAGCGGCACTTTTTTGCACAGCATGGGCTAAATGGCCAGGTCACATGGATCCCGAAGGCTCAGAGAAGGTTGGGGGAGGGGACCCCACTGGAACAGCTGTTGGGAGACAGATGGTAGCCTCCCGTCAAGGCCATCCAGCGTGTTCTTTAACGTGCACAGGGTATGTCTCTCTCGCACACGGCGCCACGGCTTAACGTCCCATCCGACGGACGGCGGCCTTTTCAAGCCCATCGGTGTCCCCTACTGACCGTGGGCAGTGCAGGGAATTTTGCGGAGATAAATCTCAACGCTGACCCAGCTGGGACTCGAACCTGGGAACTACAGATTACGAGCCTAGCGCGCTACCGACTGAGCCACCCCCGCCCCAAACCCTGAGCATGTATTTGTTCTATTTCGATAAACAGTAATGCAAAGTATTTCATCTCTAACTATATAGGGAATAAATATATGTAGGAAATCTTTTCGTATAACTTTTAAGATTGAAAACATTATTAACATTAGCCAATGTTAAAAGCCAAAGTAATCTAATAATCATCGATCATTAATAGAAGCCAAAAGCCGTCTAATAATTTTAATAATTATAATTATTAGAATGCGGCATGAGATTAACAGACGAATAGGGATTGCTGCCGGACTTTTAAGAATCTGTGGAGAGTGTGGAGAAATAGGCGTATACACCTAAAGACTAAAATTAGACACTATAATAGTTTGGTTCTTTCTAGGGTTAGTTATGGTAGTGAAACTTGGACACTTTGTAAACAAGATAACAGGAAACTAGATGCTTTTGATTCCAGATGCTTACGCAGTATCTTGGGCATTAGGTGGTTCAACTTTGTAACTAATGATGAGGTTAGGCAAAGGAGTTTGCAACCTCCTTTAAGCAGCATATTGTGCAGAGAGAGACTCCGTTGGTTTGGCCAAGTTGCCCGTATGAATAATTATAGATTGGCGAATAGGGTTATGAACAGTGTGCCTAAAGGCCTCAGAAAGAGGGGGAGACCTAGGAAGCGGTGGGCAGACAATGTCAAACAGGACCTTGTTAGAATTGGTGTGCAGTGGCCGGATGCAGCAGATGTAGCTCAGGACAGATATGCTTGGAGAATTAAACTGCGCGGTCTGGTTGGACCTCCGTAGCCCATGGCTGCTTGATAATGATGATGATGATGATGATGATGATGAGAAGATATTCCAAGAGACAGTTCATATTTATTGCTAACATTTCTTTATTTATTTTGGTTTCATATTCCCATGGAAAGATTATGATAAAGGGATGATTCAGTGACACGCTATGAATCTGTTGTCGAGTTTTCATCAATTACTTTTGGCTCTTAACATTGGCTAATGTTAATAATGTTTTCACTCTTAAAAGTTATACGAAAAGATTTCCTTCGCAAATTTGTTCCCTATATAGTTCGAGATCAAATGCTTTGCATTCCAGTTTATCTAATTTTAACAAATGACTGATAATTATCAGTCTCTTGGAATAAGTCACATCTTTTCGTTGCATGAGTTTTGCGTTGGATTGTTTTACCTGAGAGTTATGTGTTGGATTCTTTTACCTGAGAGATTTGTGTGTTTCACGCACACAATAGGGTAAATGGCCAAGTCACAAGGACCCTAAGGGCAGAGAGAATTTTGAAAAGGGGATCTACTGGGTTGCTCTTCGGAGACAGATGGAAGCATACTGTTAAGGCTTTTCAGCATGTCCTTTATCATGTAGGCTCACCTGCCAAAGATTCACACTTAACTCTCATTCTGTGGATGAAAGTCTCTCCAAGTTCTTTGGTTATTCTCTTTTTTTTTATCTAAGTCAGAGTGAAGTTTAGAAGATAAAATCTCAACTCGAGCACGGTGGGGAGTCGATACAAGAAAATGATAATTAATGCTGATTAATTAAAACAACTTCGCCCTCCCAACCGATTTGCGGTTACTTAATCTCATGGTAAGAAGTCGATCAAGGGCGAAAATAACAGCATCAGTTCGCAATTCATGTCTAATTTTTTGGTTAATCTGCTTCCTCTTCGAAAAGAAGTTGAAATTGCTAATTCTAACTATATTTAATAAAACAATATTAATCATTTCAATGTATCGGCATTTTAAAGAATTTTGTTTTATTTTCTTACTTTGTATACCGATAAATAAATCTTGGCAATTTATTCAAATTAGGTAAATAAGAAAGTTTTCTTTGTTATTTACTGAAAGATTTATTTATCCTCGTTTCTCAGGAGATTTAATTTTGGTAATAAATTAATAGAAAGAAGGTGAATAATGTGATAAATCTGTTCATATTTATTGCCTTTCTTTATTTATTTTGCGTGGTTTTCAGTGATTAGTGTTGAAAATAATCATTGTAGCTGGTCATTTCAACACGAGGTGCAGTGCTCCCTATCGGTCAAAATAAGGGGCTGTCGCTTCCAAAGTAAAATGTAGCAATTTTAAATATAGTAAATAGGATTAAATGAATGAATTCGTATGAATTAAATCAGCTTGTAAGATTGTTTTATTTTCATATCCTTTATTACGTTAGGTTTTCGTAAGGGTGCCAAATATTTTTCAGCGCATGCGACAGATTAGATAGAAAGAGCTTTTAGTGTTTTTGTCCAACTGAAAGAGATGGGAGCAACTTTATGACCCTAGAGGGCATTTCAGTCGCGGAAGAGGTGGAGGTCCTGTTGTCGTCAGAGGGTGGCAAGCAGAGGCCATTGGTCGCAATGTTTGTGCTCGATGACTGTAAGGGGCAACTTTTGATTAATGATAACAGACTATTACTTCGAAAAAGCTACTATGTCTTGAAGAATTATCATCTTCATCAGTGTGAAGTAGGAGCTAAAAACGTTTATCGTTTTAAACATCAATCCTTTTAAACAGGGCACATCTGAGGGTGGATGGTGCGCATAATGAGAATGTCATGCCAAAACTGTCATGCATTTTACACGAAATGTTTTAAAAGTTCTAGAACGTAGAGGAAAATGTTTTCATTGCAACCGAAATACAATCTCTTGGCCTACCCCTTTTTTCTTTTTTACGGCTTAACTGCATCACTTGCCCCCCCCCCCCCCCCTATTTATTTTGCATATCCGGGCCTGCTTCTAATGCTTCTAAATCTAGTCATGTTATCAAAGAGCACCAACATGGCGCCTGTCGGCTCTCTTTGTCATCCTTATAGGTGTAGGTTCTTTCGTATCCCATCCAACTGGAAAGTTATATAACCGAAGGAAAAAACTAGTCTTATTCACAGAGAAACACGAAAACTTTATACATCTTAGGCTTTATTTGAATAATTTCACTTCATCCAGATATGGCATATCACAGGCTTGGAAAAATATCAATCGTAGGACTCGTTCTTTAGGTCCAATAGATAAGACGATCGCCCGCCGGACATAGTAGCACCACAATACAGAGACATGTTGCAACACAGAGATACATGCAGACAGATGCTCCGAATGCCATTGCTACACAGAGCGCAATTTTAGCCGCGGCGCCGCAGATACAAACAACATCTTGAATGCCGAACACAGAGCTGATTAGAAACGGTTAGAGCAGTTACGAACGCAACACTGAGCAAGGCTGCGGAGCCATCTTGGTTGATAGAAGATGATGTTCATCTGGAGCGATATGCTACTCTATGGAGGGGGGGGGGGGAGGGGAGAAGGAAGAGAGGAGCAGAGTCAACGGAGATGATCGCGAATCTATCCCTTTTATCATAATCATCATCATCAGGATTTGGACAGGTGCGAATTGAACACTTGAGTTTAACAGCGTAACCATTGTTTAAACATTTGAGTAGTGAAAACGTCGAATCCAGATCAATGTTGTTTCGGATTTGTTACGAGACTTTTCTGCGAAACTACAATCGATGTCATTAATCTGTCACACGAACGTGACACGATCTTTGAAGCTTTTATCCTCTCGCCAGGAGTTGAAACGAAAACTTCAACGCTCGGTCGGTGGATTCAGGAGGAACTTCATCGTTGGAGATGTTGTCGGCGAAATAAAACAGGATATCTCTCCAAAGTTCCTTTAAATTATATTTAAATATTTCGATTAATTCTTCTGTGGATGATAATCGAGACCACCTAAGAGTCAGAGTATTCCCCTCACCCATCACCATTAGAATCACAAAGTAAATTTAGACCATCGGAAAAGATCGAGGAATGATTCTGAAAGGATCTGAGATTGTGAGTTGAAAGTGAACTCTGAAGTGACGTCAATACTAAGGTAAACGTAACCGTTGCTGAAGACCGGAGCACAACATTTGCTTATCAGAAACAAGCCAAGGTAAAACGGGAGAAATCTGATCAGTGAATAGTTGGGATTAGAACCTCAGATTATGTGTATGGAGCCCCATTTGCTTATTTGAAACGGATGCAACGAAGGCTGGATGTTGACACATTTAAAATCTAATGATCTGCATGCAAGAAAGTTAGCTACTGAATTTTAGAACATTTTTCGAGCAGAACAGAACTGCTGAAACGCTTAAAAGGGAACGTTCAGGGAGTTATTTGCGAGCTACATTTTGTTGTTTCGTATTGGGAATGTTGTTTTCTTTTGATTGGTTCTCTAGAGAAAGTTATTTTCTTTAGGGAAAAAGTTATTGAATAAGTTCAGTTCAGCGTAAGCAAAATATAAGTTACCTCTTCACTTAGATTCATATTACACTTACTTCACTAAAATAAAAAAAGCTAATACTTTTTACTACGGAAAACCTTGAAATGTTCGTTTCTTTGTTATTATTTTAAGTCTGTTTGTTCCGATAACCTAGTGACATAATTCTCACGCTGCGCATAACACGAGCATCAAATGACACAATACTTCTGGTTTTATTGTCGCACGTTCGTCTGTCGTCACAATACCTTAGCAATGGAGACCTTTTTTATTAAGGGATTTCAGGTTTTTTTTTTCTTCAATGCATTAAAATCCATATGATTTTTTTCCCTTGTCAAGGAAACTTAATCGTTTAATTATCATTTGAAATAATATTTTATAGTAAATTAATCAATAGAAACGTTGTACTGGTTAATCGGAGCACGTCCTGATATTTTTACATACTGTGACACAAAAAAATAGCCATTATTGGTCTTTTGGACCATATTGCGCGCATTGGCGTTAGCAGTTTCTCAGCCTATTTTTGGTTTACTTTTTCTGTTTGCCTTCTGTATATATATTTTTTGAATGAATTTTAAAAGTATGCTTTCATAAATTGTGGATGCAGAAAACATATTAAAGGTTGAAAAATATGAAAAAATAAATATATTTCATTGAAACCACGCTCAACAGTTGTTGATGAAAACCAAGGAGTGCTCCACGCGTTTTGAAGGATAGGTTTTATCTGTATGGAATTGAGAGTTAGTTTTGAAATGTAAATTAAGTTGTGCAGTGAGTCGGTTTGTGTATTTTTAGAAATAGTAGTTTTTCATGTTGATGTGACATGGTGGTAATTAATCATTTGAGTTCAGTGTTTAACAATTAGTGCTTTTACATTCATGTTACTGGGGATTCCGTTTCCAGTCATCATTTTTAGGAAGTGTAGGGATCTTAGGTAGAGTCCAGTTTACAAGCTGCATGACAACGTTAAGAGACACTGACTGCAGGTACGTACCCAGGATTTAGTTAAGGAGGGTGGGGCAGAATATGACTGGATTAGGGTTTCCAATTAGTAAAATATTCTACCAGATAGGAAAGGTTAAAATGAAATTCTGCATGGAATAAAATTTTGTAGTTGTTTTTTAAACCTATTTTTAGTCTCCGAAAACTTACTAAAACAAAATTATAAAAACACAACTCTTTTGATTCCATAGCCGGTAGACAAGTTTCAGATATCTTATAAAACTGCAGGATCTTCGGGGGGGTGGGGGTGGGCACCCCTCCTGTCCCTCCTTCCCCTGAGCACGTCCCTGACTGGAGATTCCTTGGAGATGCGCATTGTTGGGACAAGTTAAGCTAAAATAATAATACCTTTTTTTTCATGCAGACATCTTCGCTGACGAGAGTTCTGCAGCGGAAGGAAGTTTCAGCATGCTAGTGGATTATTTTTGCTTAACCTAACCTGTCATTAACAACAATCCGCCTCTACAAGGAACTGTACGCCGCTCTGATGATAACTGCCGAGTACAGTCGAAAGCGCTCGGCCCCATGTGAATAGCACATTGCAACACTTCTGTAAATAAATCTAACGGTCAAAAAAGCGTTGTCCATTCCTTTGAATTAAGAATTATATTAATTTCTATTTTAAATTTGTATGTGATCATGTGATGAAGAAGTAAGTTACTATTCAGAAATTTTGCTTTTAATCATTTAAGCGCTTTTCTGATCACGTGAGAGAAGTAAACAGGTAAATACGTACTCGATGTGATTTGAAATGACCATTTGCAGTTCCCCAAACTAATTTTAATATATTCAAAATGGTCGCCATCAAAAATAAATAGATAAATATTAATATGCGAAAATGATTCTCATTGTTACCTGTATCTGGCATTATAAACCTTCAGCAGACGCAACAAATTAAAATCTTAATTATTCAAAATTCTGAACAATGTAACGGAAAAACAATTACGAGTTTAAAGGAAATCTTTCCTTAGAAGCGTTAAGACGAAATGTTTTGGATGCGATTGTAAGTGTTATTTGATTCGCTATTAGTGATAAAGTGCGAATAGATATTTATATTTGAAGTGGTTGCTAGATAGTGTATACTGAATATTATTTGTATTGACTTTTATGGGCAGGATGCCTACTGCTGATCGTACGCGCAGAGCGTTTAATGTACGCCAACGCGCGTCAAGTTTTGCAAGGAGGGGCAGGGAATGCCTCCGTCGAAGGTGGAAACAGATGAAGAACCTTTGTTGCTCCTGTTGTTTAGGGAGTATGGAGGGGAGCAATGAGCGTAGCCAGCCACCAGAAACATCAATATTCTATATCCCCTCCACTCGCAATGACCACAGTGCCATTAGGTTCGAAATGGTAAACATTCCACCAAAAAGATATATATCAGAACTATTTTCGGTGGATGATGAGGATTCTCGTCCAATTAAATCAGGACTGTCGCACCCGTGTGATTCAAGATCTTCCACTTCTACTGCCACCAGTGAATGTGAAGTCACCAATAACTGGCTGTTATCGATAACACGATCAGAGGACGATGAAGAGGATGTCTTCCTCATAACGTGGAATGTGCTTAGATTGACATTTTCTGTTTTACATCTTTTGCTGGTCCTCTTTGCTATGTGGAAGGCATTCTCGGTTGACCAAAAATGAGAGAACGTTAATTAAAAAATAGAAAAACGTTAAACTGAAGAGAGAAAGAAAAAGGTAAACGAAGTTTAAAAAAAAGAAAAAAAAAAGAAAAAAAAATGTCTCCCCCAAAAGCCACCCTCAGACGTCCTAGATCGTGGGAGACGGGCAACATCCATTATCAGTTGATTTAGTCAAAAGTTCCTTTTATTTTTAGGGAAAACCTCAGGTAATGGATGGCTAACATGAGGCTCTGGTACAACACACACACATTCACTCACTCACTACATGCATTCACTCACTCGCTCACTACATGCATTCACTCACTCGCTCACTACATGCATTCACTCACTCGCTCACTACATGCATTCACTCGCTCATACATGCATTCACTAACTCGCTCATACATGCATTCACTAACTCGCTCATACATGCATTCACTAACTCGCTCATACATGCATTCACTCACTCGCTCATTAGATGCATTCACTCACTCGCTCATTAGATGCATTCACTCACTCACTAGATGCATTCACTCGCTCACTGCATGCATTCACTCGCTCACTGCATGCATTCACTCACTCACTACATGCATTCAGTCGCTCACTACATGCATTCACTCGCTCACTGCATGCATTCACTCACTCACTACATGCATTCAGTCGCTCACTACATGCATTCACTCGCTCACTACATGCATTCACTCACTCACTACATGCATTCACTCGCTCACTAGATGATTCACTCGCTCACTACATGCATTCACTCGCTCACTACATGCATTCACTCACTCACTCACTCACTCACTCACTCACTAATGCATTCACTCGCTCGCTCGCTCACTACATGCATTCACTCACTCACTCGCTCACTACACGCATTCACTCACTCACTCGCTCACTACATGCATTCATTCACTCGCTCACTACATGCATTCACTCACTCACTACATGCATTCACTCACTCGCTCACTACATGCATTCACTCGCTCACTGCATGCGTTCACTCACTCACTACATTCATTCACTCACTCGCTACATGCGTTCACTCGCTCACCACATGCGTTCACTCACTCCCTACATGCATTCACTCACACCCTGCATGCATTCACTCGCTCATTACATGCATTCACTCGCTCACTACATGCATTCACTCGCTCACTATATGCATTCACTCGCTCACTACATGAATTCACTCGCTCACTACATGCATTCACTCACTCGATCATTACATGCATTCAAGCAAGAAAGTTAGCTACCGAATTTTAGAACATTTTTCGAGCAAAACAGAAGTACTGAAACACCTAAAAGGGAACGTTCAGGGAGTTATTTGCGAGCTGCATTTTGTTGTTTCGTATTGGTTTCGTTTTCTTTTGATTGGTTCTCTAGAGAAATTTAGTTTCTTTAGGGAAAAAGTCATTGACATTTTATGTTAAATGCTTTTTCTGTCTGTTGATTTTATAGAAGGACGCTTTCATCAGCAGGAAAGATTGCGGAAGAAGGGCAGAAGGAGGCAAGGGGAAGAAGGGGAAGGAGGGAAAGAAGGGGGAAGGAGAGGAAGAGGGAAGGGAAGGGAAAGAAGGAGGGAAAGGAGAAGAAGGAAAGGAAGAGGAAGGAGGGGAGGAGGAAGAAGGAAAGGAAGAGGAAGGAGGGGAGGAGGAAGAAGGAGAGGAATCGGGAAGAAAGAAGGGGGAAGGAGGAGGGGAAAGGGAAGAAGAGGAAAAAGGAAGGGAAAGAAGGAGGCGAAGGGGAAGGACAGGAAAAAGGAAGGGAAAGAAGGAGGCGAAGGGGAAGGACAGGAAAAAGGAAGGGGAAAGGAAAGAAGGAGGGGAAGTAGAAGAAGGGGAAAAGGAAGGGAAAGGAAAGAAGGAGGGGAAGAAGAAGAAGAAGAAGAAGGGGAAGAGGGAAAAGGGGAAGGAAGACGGCAAGGGTGAGAAGGAGGATAAGGCAGAGAAAGATGAAAGAGTGGAATAATGAAAATGCTCGGCATTGAAAAGGGAATCGTATGAGTGGACAATGTATTTAGCCATGAAACATTTTTGGGGTGGAAGGAGATTTCAAGAGGGGATCAAGATTAAAAAATGTCATGGAAGTAGAAAAGTCGATTTAGGCGTAATATTTCATAAAGTAGGAGCTAAGAATTATTTACTGCTTGGTGGCCACGTGAGTGGTTAGCGCCCTTGACTACTGATGGAAGAGCCCGCGTAAGGAATGGCTGTTGGGGTTATCTTCCTGCTGCGGTCTCGCCTTCCTCACGGATCGCTCTCTAGGGTTCATGTCACAACACTTCTGGCAAGCAGCTGCTTGAGGGGGTTATTATTTTTTATACTATATAATTACAAGTAAGGGAATAATAAATTTATTTAAAAATAATTAAATACGCATAAACTATTAGTTTCTTAAATCCTAATCTTTTTAACTTTTTTTTTACCGGCTAAAAAATCCGAAGCAGAGATCCCCAAGAGCAAAAATCGTTGCCAGATGTTTTTTCTGAATTCTGTAATCAACCATAGTGTTCGGATACCTTTTTGAGCGACTGTACTAACGTGTGATTAGAAAACGCATGTTGTAATATATATATTACTCATATACAGCCCGAAAAGAATTTCTCATTTATCCATTAAAATAGAAAAAAAAATGCTTTTTATCATTCCCTATGATTAAGGGTCAAATCAGTAAATTATTCAATCTAAAGGTCAAATCAGTAAAAAATTATCCGGTTAATGTTCACAGCACATTGGATCGTGTGAGCTCACAAAAACCTGGATCGTGTGGGCTCACCCACGGAAATATTGAGCGTGTGCAGTTACCGTTCACAGCAAACTGGAGCGTGTGCAGTAACTGCACACGCTCCAGTTTGCTGTGAACGGTAACTGGAGCGTGTACAGTTGCTATACACGCTCCAGATATTTTTTCTGAATACTGTAATCAATTACAGTGTAATTATAATAAATTTTTTTGAGGTGATTTGATTCTGAATCTTGGATACTTAGTTAGAAAGAACATACATAGATTATCGGTTAAGGGCAGTCAAGTGTAGTTCAGGAGTTCTCAATCTTTTTGCAACTAACGTCCCCTTAATAAATATCATGTTGTAATGCATCCTTATATGGGATTATGGAAATAAAAATAATTTCCTCCTATATAAAACTAGATGCTAATAGCGCCCTCGTTACCGGTTCGACAAACTAATGTCCCCAATCTTGGGAGCCATTGCTGTAGAGCAACCGGAAATTCCAGAAAGTCCGGGGGAGGAGGGGAGAGTGCAGTGATTTAGTTCGTTGTCTTTTAGGGCTTTTAGTGACTTGATTCACTAATAAATAGCGAGGTGAGCGATAAGGAACAGGAATAGGAAAAAGGGTTGGAGAGAAAACCTATTTCCTATCAGGGCTTAATAACTTACTGGTGGTGAAAAGTTTGAAGCGAATGACTGAAATGACTTTCTGAAATGAAGCATTAGACAGACGCGATGAAATGCCTTCCGAGCGAATCAACACAGAATGAGGGGATTGGATTCCGAGGAATGGGATCGAAAATGTATCGCAAGTGGAACAGTAATGCTGGGAATGATTTCAAATGAATCCGTAATGCGATTGCAGTGAAGTGGTTTGAAAACGAAGCAGTGGTTGGAAAATAACCTAACAACGATGCGTTTGGTTTGAGAAAAATAATGGGAGGGGGGGGGGAAGATGATGAAGGGAGCATTGAAGGGAGGAACAGGGCAACAGGCAGCCGTTGAATTTCGATGGGGTCTTGATGGGAGGAATTTAATGACGTCTGAATAGGGAATTGATCTTTCCTTACGGATGGTTACATCTTTAGTACTTAAATTATTATAATATTATAAAAAAAATAATATTGCAAATTAATTTTTATTAGTATTTAATTAAAAAATGTAAAATAATATTTTAGTATTGCAATAATAAATTAATTATTTAATATGCACACTCTGATTTGACCCTTAATCATAGGGAATGATAAAAAGCAATTTTTTTTTCTATTTTAAGGGATAAATGAGAAATTCTTTTCGCGTTGTATATGACTAATATATATATTACAATATGCGTTTTCTAATCACACGTTAGTACAGTCGCTCAAAAAAGTATCCAAACACTATGGTCGATTAGAGAATTCAGAAAAAATATCTGGCAACGATTTTTTTTAGAAATTAGTGATCTGGCAACCTTTGTGTCACGTGATTACAGAATTCAGGAAAAATATCTGGAGCGTGTACAGCAACTGTACACGCTCCAGTTACCGTTCACAGCAAACTGGAGCGTGTGCAGTTACTACACACGCTCCAGTTTGCTGTGAACGGTAACTGCACACGCTCAATATTTCCGTGAGTGAGCCCACACGATCTAGGTCTTTGTGAGCTCACACGATCCAATGTGCTGTGAATATTAACCGCAACCGCTCCAGTTTGCTGTGAACATTAACCGCAACCGCTCCAGTTTGCTGTGAACGGTAGCTGCACACGCTCAATATTTCCGTGAGTGAGCCCACACGATTCAGGTCTTTGTGAGCTCACACGATGCAATGTGCTGTGAACATTAACCGCAACCGCTCCAGTTTGCTGTGAACGGTAACTGCACACGCTCCATATTCATTGCATTATATATTCATACGCAATATATATATTAAAAAATATCCGAATACTATGGTTGATTATGGTTTCTAAAAAAATCGTTGCCAGATATTTTTTCTGAATTCTGTAATCGACCGTAGTGTTTGGATACTTTTTTGAGCGACTGTACGTGTAATAAAATTTCCATATATACATATTGTGGCTTATGTCAGGCAAGTACCCCATGATTTAGTTTCAGGATGGGATTCGAGAATTTAACCTCTTAGTAGCTTTCTCGTATTTCGCGCTGATAATAAAGGCGCGCAGGACAGTTTCGATCGTATTACTTCACTAAAGCTCATTGAAATGAAATAAAACGTAAGATATTTTAGAAAGGAAATATCCATGTAAAGTATTATTTTGATTATTTATTCCAATTCTAAGTTTAATATTTTAGTATATATATTGCAGAAATGTTGGTGAGGCCGATCCCTTTGGCTCCTAGTGACGAAACCACTGGGGAAAAGGAAACGAATCTTAACTCCTGTGATACTTTTCTCACCAATTCCTGAACATTCGAAGCACCTTTTTCAAAAGCCTTGTCTAAAAGCCTGCCACTTCCATTCATCTTCATTATAATCACTTCGAATAGATTTAGATTCGAGCGTGTGTAGTTACCGTTCACAGTAAACTGGAGAGGTTGCGGTTAATGTTCACAGCACATTGGATCGTGTGAGCTCGCAAAGACCTGGATCGTGTGGGCTTACTCACAGAAATATTGAGCGTGTGCAGTTACCGTTCACAGCAAACTGGAGCGGTTGCGGTTAATGTTCACAGCAAACTGGAGAGGTTGCGGTTAATGTTCACAGCAAACTGGAGAGGTTGCGGTTAATGTTCACAGCAAACTGGAGAGGTTGCGGTTAATGTTCACAGCACATTGGATCGTGTGAGCTCACAAAGACCTGGATCGTGTGGGCTCACTCACAGAAATATTGAGCGTGTGCAGTTACAGTTCACAGCAAACTGGAGCGTGTGCAGTAACTGCACACGCTCCAGTTTGCTGTGAACGGTAACTGGAGCGTGTACAGTTGCTGTACACGCTCCAGATATTTTTCCTGAATGCTGTAATCACGTGACACGAAGGTTGCCAGATCACTAATTTCTAAAGAAATCTTTGCCAGATATTTTTTCTGAATTCTGTAATCAACCGTAGTGTTCGGATACTTTTTTTGAGCGACTGTACGTTTCTTCCACCATTAAATTCGCATCTTTTCTTTTCTCATCCCGCCTTTGCTCCATCACCCAGTAACTTCTGTCTTCTTCGAAGAATCTTCGGAGCCACAGAAATATTCTCCAATGACACAAGAACGAAGGAAGAAGGTCAGACAAGTATTGCCAAATTCTGCTCATTTTTGCAAGAAGGTTACGTGCCGCCATTGATGGAATTGTGGGTAGAAATCACACCATCGGTTCGAGTTTCACTCCGTTTCTGCTGCGACGAGGATCTGATAATTGTGGCCTTTCAAAGTATTCAACAAATGGAAGAAACTTCGATCAAGAGGCATAAGAAGATGTCATCTTTACAGACTGAACTGGAGCTAAAGAAAAGAGTGCAGAATGAGTTGGAATCCACGGAGATGAGAGAGGAATTTATCGCGAAGAAAAACCTATCTGTCATTAGAAAGCAGAAACAGTTCCTTTTTTCGATAAGATTGGATCAATTTCTTGCGCAGTTAAATTTGTAAACTTTATTACAAATTTTGAATTGTACAAAGGTGCATTTTTTGGCAGAGATATTAGGGGAATCCTTTGAAAGGAAGCTGGAGTCCATCCTTTCTCTCTCATTGGAACAAGTTTTCAATTAATCCGTAAGTTTCTAGCAATCGGTTTCTTGTCATAAGCGACAGAAAACGTGACTGTATTTAACAGCTAAAAAAACTACCAAACTTTAACAAATATTTATTGCGGAATTCTGATAATGTGTTATATGAAAAAATCTATTCGAAGTGATTATAAGAAGATGAATGGAAAGTGGCAGGCTTTTAGACAAGGCTTTTGAAAAAGGTGCTTTGAACACAGCTTAAATCTTCTGTGGTACTCTGTAAATTGATGGAGGGAAGATATGATACTTTGCTCCTGGACGTCACTAGCTTCAAAAGAGAGCCCATAGATCAGGTTACAAGGACCTCATAGCTCAGGACTGGGTTGGACAAGGGAAACCACCCGAGAGAGCTGTTAAGAGGCAGGCTGGAGTCACTGTTTAATTTTATCCGGGGTGTTAACATGTGGCTGGCTCTCTGCTGCACACGCAGCCCCAGTGGGCACAATGCAACCACAGAGGAATGCGTTACAGACCTCAGTGAGCGGGGAAATGGCAATGCTGGGATCAGAGGTGAGGGACATCGCATCGCTGACTCATGCCTAGAAAAAGGAAGAAACAGATATGCTAAAAAGAAAAGTTTATCCTCATGAGATGAGTTAGAGTGTTTTATATCTGAACGGGACTTTTATGTACACAGTGGGCTAAATGGCCAGGTCATAAGGACCCCAAAGACTTAGAGAATGTTAGGGGACCCATTCGATAGCTGCTAGGAGACCGATGGGAGTTTCCCTTCAATGTCATCTAGCACTTTCCTTAACTTTCACATGTAATGGATCCAATTAATGACTGCCTTTCCAAGCCCAACGCTCTCCCCTTTCTCATCGATGGCAGTGGGGGGGGGGGGGTAGCGGAGATAAATCTCACTGCTGGAACAATTTGAACTCGAACCTGTTAAATGCACTTTATGGGCCTGGGGCGCGATCTGTACCCAACGCTCTGAAGAGATGAAGTGGCACTTAAGGTGAAAGGAGAAAAGGAGGAAGAAATAAGAATGCTTCGGTTTCTAATGAGAAGAAAGAACGAGAATAGATATGTGGAGAGACAGGAAGGGGAAGGAAGTCTCGGGTGAGGAGGAAAAGTCGAATGGAACAAGAGGAAGGAGTATTTTAAACTTCCGAAGTCTTTTTACACATTGTGAAGAAATCAATGAAAATGAAAGTATCAGGCGATCCAATTTAATGATGAAAATGTTAAAATGACCAACTGTGTTGAAGAGACGCCGTGATTCGTGCTGCAGCTATGCAAAACGTGTTATAAAAAAGTGATTTTTTCTTGTGAATATTCTTTTAAGAGAGAAATAAGCGAGAATGTGCTGGAAGATTTTTATTGAATGTTTTTTTATAGTTTTGGGCCCTGCAAAGGATGATTAAGGAGTTCTTGGGTATGTGGAGAAGAGAAATGCGTCGATGCTACAATTTGGCACAATTCTGAATTGAGAAGTGCGTATGGAAAACCACAATTCTTTTGTGTTTATAGATTAATTTTACTTTTGCAAATTATTTTTGTGCCGTTCCATGGCCGAGTGGTTAGCGCGCTTGGCTACTGATCTAAGGGACCTGGGTTCGAGTCCCGGGTAACGCATGGATGTATGTGTCGTTTTTCTGCTGAGGTCCTGCCATCCTCTCAGACCTTCTACTCTGGCATATAAACTAACAGGCTCCTGTCAGATCTCTGTGGCAAGCAGCTGCTTGAGGGGGTATTCAGTATTTTATTTAAATTACTTTTGTTGTTGTGTGGCAGAAAATCCGTGGGATAAAGTGAATCAAAATAAGTTTCAAACGTGACTAGTGAAATATTGTATATAAGAGTTAATTCATAATTTTTACTGATTCAGTTGGTATAAGTTGCAATATTAGGTCAAGCTGAGTGATGTTGCCATGTAGTTATTATGGGTTAGGGAAAAATTAAATTGAAGAAACAAAATTTCGCATTTTTTTGTAAATGGCTTGTGTTGATAACTAACCCTAGAAAGAACCAAACTATTATACAGGCTAATTTTAGTCTTTAGGTGTATACGCCTATTTCTCCATACTTGGACACTTTGTAAACATGATAACAGGAAACTGGATGCTTTTGATTCCAGATGCTTACGTAGTATCTTGGGGGCATTAGGTGGTTCAACTTTGTAACTAATGATGAGGTTAGGCAAAGGAGTTTGCAACCTCCTTTAAGCAGCATATTGTGCAGAGAGAGACTCCGTTGGTTTGGCCATGTTGCCCGTATGAATAATTATAGATTGGCGAATAGGGTTATGAACAGTGTGCCTAAAGGCCTCAGAAAGAAGGGGAGACCTAGGATGCGGTGGGCAGACAATGTCAAACAGGACCTTGTTAGAATTGGTGTGCAGTGGCCAGATGCAGTAGATGTAGTTCAGGATAGACTTGCTTGGAGAACTAAATTGCACGGTCTGGTTGGACCTCCGTAGCCCATGGCTGCTCGAGGATGATGATGATGTGTTGATAGTTGAAAGTGGTAAAGCTTCATAGGAAAATTGTTTTTATTTAAGAATTTTGCGAATTTCTTACAAGGTGGAAATAAAAGCTACGATAGAATTAAACGATACTTTCAGAATTGCGAATCTATCTCCATTTAAAAGATGTTTGTATAGGGATGAAAGAAAGACTTACTTTCATTCATGGCATTGTTGTTGCCCTTGAAAACGTTTTCTGCAATTCACTTCCGTTCCGAATGGTTATTGTCTAAGTCAGTGGTTCTCAACATTTTATGCTTCACGTACCCCCTGGAAATGTGTATGTAACTGGCGTACCTCTTGTATAGGTAGATAAAAGCTATAGTTATAGTATAACAATGGGAATAAAATAAAACATATATATCACTGGTTCTCAACCTTTTATGCTTCACGTACCCCCTGGAAATGTGTGTGTAACTGGCGTACCTCTTGTATAGGTAGATAAAAACTATAGTTATAGTATAACAATGGGAATAAAATAAAACATATATATCACTGGTTCTCAACCTTTTATGCTTCATGTACCCCCTGGAAATGTGTGTGTAACTGGCGTACCTCTTGTATAGGTAGATAAAAACTATAGTTATAGTATAACAATGGGAATAAAATAAAACATATATATCACTGGTTCTCAACCTTTTATGCTTCATGTACCCCCTGGAAATGTGTATGTAACTGGCGTACCCCTTGTTTAGATACACAAAAACTATAGTTATAGTATAACAATGG
Source organism: Ryuthela nishihirai (assembly GCA_038380435.1). Classification (NCBI taxonomy): domain Eukaryota; kingdom Metazoa; phylum Arthropoda; class Arachnida; order Araneae; family Heptathelidae; genus Ryuthela; species Ryuthela nishihirai. The sequence goes on along the minus strand of JAWZYU010000001.1, from coordinate 12,443,671 downwards.
GAATAAAATAAAACATATATATCAGTGGTTCTCAAACTTTTATGCTTCACGTACCCCCTGGAAATGTGTATGTAACTGGCGTACCTCTTGTATAGGTAGATAAAAACTATAGTTATAGTATAACAATGGGAATAAAATAAAACATATATATCAGTGGTTCTCAACTTTTTATGCTTCACGTACCCCCTGGAAATGTGTATGTAACTGGCGTACCTCTTGTATAGGTAGATAAAAACTATAGTTATAGTATAACAATGGGAATAAAATGAAACATATATATCAGTGGTTCTCAACCTTTTATGCTTCACGTACTCCCTGGAAATGTGTATGTAACTGGCGTACCTCTTGTATAGGTAGATAAAAACTATAGTTATAGTATAACAATGGGAATAAAATAAAACATATATATCAGTGGTTCTCAACCTTTTATGTTTCACGTACCCCCTGGAAATGTGTATGTAACTGGCGTAACCCTTGTATAGATGGATAAAAACTATAGTTATAGTATAACAATGGGAATAAAATAAAACATATATATCAGTGGTTCTCAACCTTTTATGCTTCACGTACCCCCTGGATATGTGTATGTAACTGGCGTAACCCTTGTATAGATAGACAAAAACTATAGTTATAGTATAAAAATGGGAATAAAATATATATATCAGTGGTTCTCAACCTTTTATGCTTCACGTACCCCCTGGAAATGTGTATGTAACTGGCGTACCTCTTGTATAGGTAGATAAAAGCTATAGTTATAGTATAACAATGGGAATAAAATAAAACATATATATCACTGGTTCTCAACCTTTTATGCTTCACGTACCCCCTGGAAATGTGTATGTAACTGGCGTACCTCTTGTATAGGTAGATAAAAACTATAGTTATAGTATAACAATGGGAATAAAATAAAACATATATATCACTGGTTCTCAACATTTTATGCTTCACGTACCCCCTGGAAATGTGTATGTAACTGGCGTACCTCTTGTGTAGGTAGATAAAAGCTATAGTTATAGTATAACAATGGGAATAAAATAAAACATATATATCACTGGTTCTCAACCTTTTATGCTTCACGTACCCCCTGGAAATGTGTATGTAACTGGCGTACCTCTTGTATAGGTAGATAAAAACTATAGTTATAGTATAACAATGGGAATAAAATAAAACACATATATCACTGGTTCTCAACCTTTTATGCTTCATGTACCCCCTGGAAATGTGTATGTAACTGGCGTACCCCTTGTATAGATAGATAAAAACTATAGTTATAATATAACAATGGGAATAAAATAAAACATATATATCACTGGTTCTCAACCTTTTATGCTTCACCTACCCCTTGGAAATGTGTATGTAACTGCCGTACCTCTTGTATAGATAGATAAAACTATAGTTATAGTATAACAATGGGAATAAAATAAAACATATATATCAGTGGTTCTCAACCTTTTATGCTTCACGTACCCCCTGGAAATGTGTATGTAACTGGCGTACCTCTTGTATAGGTAGATAAAAACTATAGTTATAGTATAACAATGGGAATAAAATAAAACATATATATCAGTGGTTCTCAACCTTTTATGTTTCACGTACCCCCTGGAAATGTGTATGTAACTGGCGTAACCCTTGTATAGATGGATAAAAACTATAGTTATAGTATAACAATGGGAATAAAATAAAACATATATATCAGTGGTTCTCAACCTTTTATGCTTCACGTACCCCCTGGAAATGTGTATGTAACTGGCGTAACCCTTGTATAGATAGACAAAAACTATAGTTATAGTATAAAAATGGGAATAAAATATATATATCAGTGGTTCTCAACCTTTTATGCTTCACGTACCCCCTGGAAATGTGTATGTAACTGGCGTAACCCTTGTGTAGATGGATAAAAACTATAGTTATAGTATAACAATGGGAATAAAATAAAACATATATATCAGTGGTTCTCAACCTTTTATGCTTCACCTACCCCCTGGAAATGTGTATGTAACTGGCGTAACCCTTGTATAGATAGATAAAAACTATAGTTATAGTATAACAATGGGAATAAAATAAAACATATATATCAGTGGTTCTCAACCTTTTATGCTTCACGTACCCCCTGGAAATGTGTATGTAACTGACGTAACCCTTGTATAGATAGATAAAAACTATAGTTATAATATAACAATGGGAATAAAATAAAACATATATATCACTGGTTCTCAACCTTTTATGCTTCACCTACCCCTTGGAAATGTGTATGTAACTGCCGTACCTCTTGTATAGATAGATAAAACTATAGTTATAGTATAACAATGGGAATAAAATAAAACATATATATCAGTGGTTCTCAACCTTTTATGCTTCACGTACCCCCTGGAAATGTGTATGTAACTGGCGTACCTCTTGTATAGGTAGATAAAAACTATAGTTATAGTATAACAATGGGAATAAAATAAAACATATATATCAGTGGTTCCCAAACTTTTATGCTTCACGTACCCCCTGTAAATGTGTATGTAACTGGCGTAACCCTTGTATAGATAGATAAAAACTATAGTTATAGTATAACAATGGGAATAAAAAAAAAAAAAAAAAATCAGTGGTTCTCAACCTTTTATGCTTCACGTACCCCCTGGAACTGTGTATTAACTGGCGTAACCCTTGTATAGATAGATAAAAACTATAGTTATAGTATAACAATGGGAATAAAATAAAACATATATATCAGTGGTTCTCAACCTTTTATGCTTCACGTACCCTCTGGAAATGTGTATGTAACTGGCGTAACCCTTGTATAGATAGATAAAAACTATAGTTATAGTATAACAATGGGAATAAAATAAAACATATATATCAGTGGTTCTCAACCTTTTATGCTTCACGTACCCCCTGTAAATGTGTATGTAACTGGCGTAACCCTTGTATAGATAGATAAAAACTATAGTTATAGTATAACAATGGGAATAAAATAAAACATATATATCAGTGGTTCTCAACCTTTTATGCTTCACGTACCCCCTGGAAATGTGTATGTAACTGGCGTAACCCTTGTATAGATAGACAAAAACTATAGTTATAGTATAACAATGGGAATAAAATAAAACATATATATCACTGGTTCTCAACCTTTTACGCTTCACGTACCCCCTGGAAATGTGTATGTAACTGGCGTACCCATTGTATAGATAGATAAAACTATTGTTATAGTATAACAATGGGAATAAAATAAAACATATATATCAGTAGTTCTCAACCTTTTATGCTTCACGTACCCCTTGGAAATGTGTAACTGGCGTAACCCTTGTATAGATAGACAAAAACTATAGTTATAGTATAACAATGGGAATAAAATAAAACATATATATCACTGGTTCTCAACCTTTTATGCTTCACCTACCCCTTGGAAATGTGTATGTAACTGGCGTAACCCTTGTATAGATAGACAAAAACTATAGTTATAGTATAACAATGGGAATAAAATAAAACATATATATCACTGGTTCTCAACCTTTTATGCTTCACCTACCCCTTGGAAATGTGTACGTAACTGGCCTAACCCTTGTATAGATAGACAAAAACTATAGTTATAGTATAAAAATGGGAATAAAATAAAACATATATATCACTGGTTCTCAACCTTTTATGCTTCACTTACCCCCTGGAAATGTGTATGTAACTGGCGTACCCCTTGTATAGATAGACAAAAACTATAATTATAATATAACAATGGGAATAAAATAAAACATATATATCACTGGTTCTCAACCTTTTATGCTTCACCTACCCCTTGGAAATGTGTACGTAACTGGCCTAACCCTTGTATAGATAGACAAAAACTATAGTTATAGCATAAAAATGGGAATAAAATAAAACATATATATCACTGGTTCTCAACCTTTTATGCTTCACCTACCCCTTGGAAATGTGTATGTAACTGGCGTAACCCTTGTATAGATAGATAAAACTATAGTTATAGTATAACAATGGGAATAAAATGAAACATATATATCAGTGGTTCTCAACCTTTTATGCTTCACGTACCCCCTGGAAATGTGTATGTAACTGGCATACCCCTTGTATAGATAGATAAAACTATAGTTATAGTATAATAATGGGAATAAAATAAAACATATATATCAGTGGTTCTCAACCTTTTATGCTTCACGTACCCCCTGGAAATGTGTATGTAACTGGCATACCCCTTGTATAGATAGATAAAACTATAGTTATAGTATAATAATGGGAATAAAATAAAACATATATATATATAGCATATATCAAGCGACTTTGGAACTCTCATGGCGTACCCCCAAAAATTTTACCTCGTACCCCACGTTGAGAACCAATGCTCTAAGTAACTATATTAACTACTCGGATAGTTATCTTCGGAGTTCAATTGTATAGACAACTGATCTCCGATGAGTGTAAATCAGTTTATAATTTAGGATCCTAAGGCGGTTCTGATTAGTCGGCTTATCTACATCACTTGTGAATTTGCTTTTCACTTGACAGAATGTATATTGACTGTATCTTTTACATTTCCAAATTAATCACAATCTTTGAGATCATCATCACCTCACACGACTATAATGAATACTTTCCACCATATTTCATTTTTCCGAAAGACTTTTGTTTAAATTATACACTTGATGATAAAAAGTTTAGTTTATTTCTCTGGAAGAGGTGGACTCATTGAATTCACCCTTACCGATCACGAAGTCGAGGGTGATGTGTGGGACTGGAAAAAAAATATCTTTGCTCTAAGGAGACAGAAAAATGATGTACATAATGGTTGAGTAAAGAATGCAAAAAATAAATAACGTAGGTGCTCTCGTAGTCTGCAATAGTTAAAGTTTATTAAGTGCCGTAACTTATAATAATAGATAGAGTAATCAGAAGAGATTATTAAATGGTTTCGATTTAAAGAGAAGTATCTTATTGCTATGACAACTGCAATTGCTTCAAGCTAGATTTCCTGTTATGCCCTGACTGAGTGGTGAAAACGAATAAAGTATTGCGAAGTGAATCCGAAGTTGTTAACATAATCAGGACAATTGGTGCTTTTCGTTATCAAAGCAAATGAAATGTAGGTTGCATAGGTCATGGAAAAAAAGCAATCTTAATAGGTACAGTCGCTCAAAAAAATATCCGAACACTGTGGTTGATTACAGAATTCAGAAAAAATATCTGCCAACGATTTTTTTGAAATTAGTGATCTGGAAATCTTCGTGTCACGTGATTACAGAATTCAGGAAAAATATCTGGAGCGTGTACATCAACTGTACACGCTCCAGTTACCGTTCACAGCAAACTGGAGCGTGTGCAGTTACTGCACACGCTCCAGTTTGCTGTGAACACACTCCAGTTTGCACTCCAGTGCAGTTACTGCACACGCTCCAGTTTGCTGTGAACGGTAACTGCACACGCTCAATATTTCCGTGAGTGAGCCCACACGATCCAGGTCTTTGTGAGCTCACACGATCCAATGTGTTGTGAATATTTACCGCAACCGCTCCAGTTTGCTGTGAACGTTAACCGCAACCGCTCCAGTTTGCTGTGAACATTAACCGCAACCGCTCCAGTTTGCTGTGAACGGTAACTGCACACGCTCAATATTTCCGTGAGTGAGCCCACACGATTCAGGTCTTTGTGAGCTCACACGATGCAATGTGCTGTGAACATTAACCGCAACCGCTCCAGTTTGCTGTGAACGGTAACTGCACACGCTCCGTATTCATTGCATTATATATTCATACGCATTATATATATTAAAAAATATCCGAACACTGTGGTTGATTAGAGAATTCAGAAAAACTATCAGGCAACGTTTTTTTTAAAATTAGTGATCTGGCAACCTTCGTGTCTGTTCGGATATTTTTTTTAGCGACTGTAACTGCCTTAAAAAAGTTGCCATGAATAAAGAAATAACATTTCATGACCATATTCAGGAGTGGGACAAAAAAAAAAAACAAAAAAAAAAAAGAAAAAATTACGAAAGAATTTCCTTTTCCTTTTAGGTTGTCAGCCTTTCCCTATCTGCATTTTTATTTCTTCACATTTTATTATTTCTCTAAAACAGAAGAAATACAATGCCATTTTGCACTGATGTCGTTTACGTGTTTCCCGAATGTTTTGCAAAAAACAAGCTTAAAAAAAAACATTCAGAAGTAACAATAAAAAAATGAACCAATAGAATATTGGATAACGAAAATCTGAAACAAATAAGTCGAAGAAGCTGATGAAAAGAAGGAAAAGATTTCTAAAACAATTTTATTAAAATTGTCGAGATATTTTCTCAGCCTACTTAACAAAAAATAAATTTTGCAATGAAAATAATATGACGAAAAAACGAATAAATGGTTGAAAGACTAATAAGAAATAGAAAAATTTAAGCTGAACTCTATTTGTTTGAGTAAAAGTGAATTGAAATATTGATAAGACAGATTATTTTGGTTTTAGATAAAGAAAAAACAATTTTGGGAACAGAAAGAAAAGTTTCAGAAAAAAGGAAAGAATAAAAAAAATATTTTTTAAAATCTTTTTCTAATATTGAAGAGAATGTTAGCAGAGGACATGGACCTAACTTCAAATGAAACCTTTTGAGTAAAGAGCGAAAATTTTGGGCACATTTTTTTCAATCGAAGAAGAAAAAAATACGCTTCGGCCTGACGGTCTCTGAATATTGAGATGTCATTTTCTCTGTGAACATTTCATTTACCATCCAGAGGGGATGCAACCGATACTTTGAGTGCAAATCGGGCAAACATTCGAGTTGAATCTGTTGCAGCGATTGTGTGGAGGCTAACTACATATGATATCACATAATCTCTTGGAGTAAGTACTAGAACTTGCAGTTTTCCTATTAATCGTACGAGTGAAGGTCATTTTGCTCTCCAGTCTCTTCTTTGACCCTGACCTTTCGATTAATGTAGTTCTTCATGCACCTCGAGGATATTTGGAGACAGAACTCATAATGCAACTTCCACAGATGAAGGAAAAGCAATGCACGAGAGTTCTCTGACGTGTTAAGACACCAGGACATGTTTTCACTGAATCAGAGAGAATTCTGTTTTTAATCAGTTCTTATTGGGTGTCTCTTAATCTTTCATTTGGGTTTCTTCAGAGACCGTTTCATTTTCAGTCTGCTGCTTCCAATATGATCATCCCCTATCAATAGTAGAAATCTCCCTCTTTATCCTCTTATCTTTATTGTCTTTATCCTCTTTATCCTCTTATCTTTATTGTCTTAATCAGTTCTTATTGGGTGTCTCTTAATCTTTCATTTGGGTTTCTTCAGAGACCGTTTCATTTTCAGTCTGCTGCTTCCAATATGATCATCCCCTATCAATAGTAGAAATCTCCCTCTTTATCCTCTTATCTTTATTGTCTTTATCCTCTTTATCCTCTTATCTTTATTGTCTTAATCAGTTCTTATTGGGTGTCTCTTAATCTTTCATTTGGGTTTCTTCAGAGACCGTTTCATTTTCAGTCTGCTGCTTCCAATATGATCATCCCCTATCAATAGTAGAAATCTCCCTCTTTATCCTCTTATCTTTATTGTCTTTATCCTCTTTATCCTCTTATCTTTATTGTCTTAATCAGTTCTTATTGGGTGTCTCTTAATCTTTCATTTGGGTTTCTTCAGAGACCGTTTCATTTTCAGTCTGCTGCTTCCAATATGATCATCCCCTATCAATAGTAGAAATCTCCCTCTTTATCCTCTTATCTTTATTGTCTTTATCCTCTTTATCCTCTTATCTTTATTGTCTTAATCAGTTCTTATTGGGTGTCTCTTAATCTTTCATTTGGGTTTCTTCAGAGACCGTTTCATTTTCAGTCTGCTGCTTCCAATATGATCATCCCCTATCAATAGTAGAAATCTCCCTCTTTATCCTCTTATCTTTATTGTCTTTATCCTCTTTATCCTCTTATCTTTATTGTCTTAATCAGTTCTTATTGGGTGTCTCTTAATCTTTCATTTGGGTTTCTTCAGAGACCGTTTCATTTTCAGTCTGCTGCTTCCAATATGATCATCCCCTATCAATAGTAGAAATCTCCCTCTTTATCCTCTTATCTTTATCGTCTTTATCCTCTTTATCCTCTTATCTTTATTGTCTTAATCAGTTCTTATTGGGTGTCTCTTAATCTTTCATTTGGGTTTCTTCAGACACCGTTTCATTTTCAGTCTGCTGCTTCCAATATGATCATCCCCTATCAATAATAGAAATCTCCCTCTTTATCAAATATTTTTGAAAATTTCGTGATTTTGAGACATCGGGATCTGTTACTTTCTACATTCATAATATCTTCACTGAACCATGCTTTTGTTCACCGCGTAATGTATCGATCTCTCTTGATTTAAGGCTAGGTTTCCTCTTTAAACAAAAATAAATACCTCGCCAAGCAACTGTCTGACAGGAGCCTGTCAATTTACACGCCACAGCAGAAGGTCTCGTGGGTTGGGTTGTTTTACCTCTGAGCGGCACTTTTTTGCACACCATTGGCTAAATGGCCAGGTGACATGGACCCCGGAGGCTCAGAGAAGATTGGGGGAGGGGACCCACTGGAATAGCTGTTGGGAGACAGATGGTAGCCTCCCGTCAAGGCCATCCAGCTTGTTCTTTAACGTGCACAGGGTATGGCTCTCCCGCACACGGGGCCACGGCTTAACGTCCCATCCGACGGATGGCGGCCTTTCCTAACCCATCGGTGTCCCCTACTGACCGTGGGCAGGGCGGGGAATTTTGCGGAGATAAATCTCAACGCTGACCCAGCTGGCACTCAAACCTGGGAATTACAGATTACGAGCCTGGCGCGCTACCGACTGAGCCACCCCCGCCCCGAAGGTCTCATGAAGAAGGTCTCATGAATAAGACAGAAGCGGAACCGGAAGACAATGGAAGCATCCATGCCTTACCCGGGCTCGAACCCAATACCCTTTGATCAGTGGTCAAGCACGCTCTTTAAGATTAATACTTTCCAGTTTAGTATTTGTGGCTTTGAACTACACAGAAAAAATTATTTTGTTTTAACGTTATTTTTAAAGAGTTATTTGTATCGTAGGAACTCTAATAATTATTTTATTTTTGAAAATGTTAGTAATAAAGATAAGTACATCATCAACTTTATTAAATATTTTTATCTTCCTTTTGCATTTTCTTAGCGTTTATTCATTATCATAAGAATGCATTCAAGGATATAATTAAGAATAAACTATATTTCTTATTCTATAGTTTTTAGTTTCTCTCTATCCATGCGTGTACAGAGTTCACCAAATGAAGAATCTTTGTTTGGTTTTTAACCTCCCTTTTTCTGAATCTCCATGCTATAAATTTTATAATCTCTGAAATTCTCTTCCTAAGGAACGATCTCTTTGTTTCCGATTCTTCTTTTTTTCCTGTTACTCTTGACTTTGATCATCTCTCGCGATAATTGCTGAAAGTGATCGTGTCTCTGTTTCATCTTCACACTTTCAACCTATTCTTCCTCTCGTATAGCGATCCTTCTGCCTCTTTATTCTCTTCATCTCCAACTTTCTACATCTTTTACTTTTCGACAATCACGGCTTTTTATTTCTCTCATTTCCATTCTTTGTTTTGAGATTAGCAGCAGACATTTCTCTCTCATCTCTTGCATCATCCTATCAGGGTTAGGTGAGGTAAAACACTCTGAGCGGCACTTTCTTTGCACACAATGGGCTAAAAGGCCAGGTCACAAGGACTCCGATGGCTCAGAAAAGGTTGGAGAGAGTGGACAGCTGTTTGGAGACAGATGGCAGCCTCCCGTCAACGCCATCTAGCATGTTCTTTAATGCGCACAGAGTATGGCTTTCCCGCACAACGGGGGGCGGGGGTGGCTCAGTCGGTAGCGCGCCAGGCTCGTAATCTGTAGTTCCCAGGTTCGAGTCCCAGCTGGGTCAGCGTTGAGATTTATCTCCGCAAAATTCCCCGCCCTGCCCACGGTCAGTAGGGGACACCGATGGGCTTGGAAAGGCCGCCGTCCGTCGGATGGGACGTTAAGCCGTGGCCCCGTGTGCGGAAGAGCCATACCCTGTGCACGTTAAAGAACACGCTGGATGGCCTAGACGGGAGACTACCATCTGTCTCCCAACAGCTGTTCCAGTGGGTCCCCTTCCCCAACCTTCTCTGAGCCTTCGGGGTCCATGTGACCTGGCCATTTAGCCCATGGTTTGCAAAAAAGTGCCGCTCAGAGGTAAAACAACCCAACAACAACAACCCGCACAACGGGCTACGGCTTAATGTCCCATCCAATGAGCATCATCTGCATCAGAAGATAATTTATTTTTGGAAGATGATTCAAATTTATCGTCGACTGTTCGAAACATTTTTTGTTTTTGGAAACATACAAGTGAAAAAAATAAAATCAAAAGCACCAATCTGCGTCCTGGATTCGAATATGGAAGATCCTGGTTAGCGCCAGTTGCTCAATGTGGTTTACATCAATTGCTAGAGAAACTGGTGCGTAAACAGTAGATTCAGTGTTGGAATCCCGGAGGCGGATCAATGTTTTTCTGTCCACTTGCCTATTTGTTGAAGGGGCGGGGGTGGCTCAGTCGGTAGCGCGCCAGACTCGTAATCTGCAGTTCCAAGTTCGAGTTCCAGCTGGGTCAGCGTTGAGATTTATCTCCGCAAAACTCCTCGCCCTGTCCACGGTCAGTAGGGGACACCGATGGGCTTGGAAAGTCCGCCGTCCGTCGAATGGGACGTTAAGCCGTGGTCCCGTGTGCGGGAGAGCCATATCCTGTGCACGTTAAAGAACACGCTGGATGGCCTTGACGGGAGGCTACCATCTGTCTCCCAACAGCTGTTCCAGTGGGTCCCCTCCCCCAACCTTCTCTGAGCCTTCGGAATCCATGTGACCTGGCCATTTAGCCCATGGTGTGCAAAAAAGTGCCGCTCAGAGGTCTCAACCCAACCTATTTGTTGAAACAATAGTTTCTTATGAATGTCCGTAATGTGAGTTCCATTTCTGTTTTGGAGATTTTCCAGTTTCCTAAAAATATAATGAAATAAGCTCTAAACAGAAACGCTTAATCTAGAAACGGGAGGCTCAGTGGACTCAGTCGAGAAATAAGAATCACTCGTTCGTTGGGAAATAATTGGTTAGCGTCAATGATCAGGAGAGACGCGTTGCAAAGTTACGTTCTTATTGATTCTGTCCTATCATTCCCATAGCCAATCAGGTACTTGATGAATGCATGACGTCACCAGGCTGTCACCCGATCCCTCCTCCATCGGAGATCCCATGTGTCGGCGTCTTCGATCTTTAATCGGAAAGAATGATCTCTTCCGCTCCTGAAGACGAAGCATCCGCAGCGAATCCTTCTCACTACAGAATCGTTGATACTCGATGAGACCGCCTCTTATTTCGGGGCAGAAAGATTCCGTGTCACCTCTCCTCTCGAGATGAGTTTTCGTTCCCATGGAAATGATGACGTGATCAGGGAAGATGTCTTCATCTGTTCCGTTTCGAATTTCGTGTCTCGTTGGCAGAAGGGGACAGAGAAGCAATTATTGAGAGAAATTTTATCCAAAAGCAAAAAGTGGAAACTTTAAAATTTTGTAGTCTGATTATTTCAATGATAAATTATCGTTCCGTAACGAATGCTTTTATTGAAAACATTTTTAAAATTCACCTCAAACAATTACGTAAACAAATACTTTCCATTACGTAGCTGAATAAATTAATTATATTAAATAAAGAATCTATCTGCAATAGCATGAAGCCAAGTCTTTTCCATAAATAAAAATCAGAAAAAGGAGCTTTTGTCCTCTTTGGATATAACGTTTTCAGTTCTGCTTTATATCAATTATCGACAATCAACTTTCGTAAATAATTTCTACCTAAAATTTTTAGATTAAACTCTGTAACAATTATCACCTTTCGTAAAACCGTAAAAATTAAGTTATTACTTTTTTTTAATATCAAAAGAGTGAAATAAATATTTGTTGTCCTAAAGGAGTTAGTTAAGTATAATTTTGAGTTGGGCTGTGTTGTTTTACCTCTGAGCGGCAATTTTTTGCACACCATGGGCTAAATGGCCAGGTCGCATGGACCCCGAAGGCTCAGAGAAGGTTGGGGAAGGGGGACCCACTGGAACAGCTGTTGGGAGACAGATGGTAGCACCCCCTGTCAAGGCCATCCAGCGTGTTCTTTAACGTGCACAGGGTATGGCTCTCCCGCACACGGGGCCACGGCTTAACGTCCCATCCGACGGACGGCGGCCTTTCCAAGCCCACCGCTGTCCCCTACTGACCGTGGGCAGGGCGGGGAATTTTGCGGAGATAAATCTCAACGCTGACCCAGCTGGGACTCGAACCTGGGAACTACAGATTACGAGCCTGGCGCACTACCGACTGAGCCACCCCCGCCCCGTATATAATTTTGATATTGTATTTTTTTAACGCATTCTGTTACAGATTTTATTCGGATAAATAATCGCCTTACCTTTAAAATAGCCTACTTATGTGCAACTCATTCATGAATATAACTACAAAGAAATGCACCGATCAAATAAGGTTTTTAAATTTTAAAGTGAAATAAAACTCTGGTGTTGGAAAGGAAAAATGTTTATTAAAACTCCGAAAAGAAATACCTTAAAGAGATCCGTGACGGACATTTCCTTTTTTCAGATGTGCTTGCAAAAGTATCGCGAAGGAGGAGGAGGAGAAGAATCGATGGCATTTCAGGGCAGGAAAGGAGAAAACAACGCCGAGACGAAGAAACGGGAAGAGAAGCGCATCCGAACCCAGGCGATATGACTTTGCATCTATTGCAGCGCCTGAGATTGAAATATGTTGTTGATGGAATTCGGCGAAATTCTTTATGAGGAAATTAGAGCATCGAATATCTGTGCGAGGTTCGCGTTCTTTTATCATTTGAAAAGAGGATTTCTGATGGAGAGCGAAAGAGTAGAAGAGCAAGGCGATGTTCAGGTCATCCGCAGGAACACTGAAGACATTCGCCGCACTACAAGAAGAGAGAGAAGTGGATTCTGGTTGGTTTAAAACAAGAATCTGGAATGCATGATCCTAGACATAGGGTTATCAATACCATGAAATATTCTTCAGATTTTGTTCAGTTAACCTCTAGTGCCCTTTTTATCATAATAACAATACATACTTTTTTGCTAAGAAAATATCAGTTTTTTCCATTTCCATTGGCATCATACGGACATGTGTGATCCGTGTATAAATTTAAAGTTCTTCCTCGTACTCCTTCTTCTGAGGGAATTGTACCTGCTTAGAGTGTGGCGAAAGATAGGAATGAAGGCCTCAAAAACCTCCACCCCAATTGGTGAGCGAAATTCATCTATGAAATGATTGCCATGCACAAAGATGTTATAGAGTCACTTAAGCATGCAATTCCAAGGATAGGAAAGAGTGTTAGAAGCTGTTGGCATGACAACCTAGCTGCCTTAACCACACGATATTTTTTCCTCTCCTTGGTAATGTTCACCGTTCACTCTGCTCTTTTTTTTTGGATCATCTTTGTTAAACTGATAATGACGTCACAACTTGAAAACTCATGGAATTGAGTTAGGTCACACATGCCTTCACACCTGCAGGCAGGGGCAGACGGAGTCCAAAATTCTGCCCTGGTATTTCAGCGAGAAAACCGGTTCTCCGCGTCAAATATCTCACATTAATAAAATATTCCTACTTTAAGTAATTTCCCCGAAAAGAACCGACTTTTCTGGCATTTTCGAAAATGGCGAAAAGGCCAGTCAGCCCCCCGACTGCAGGTGCTAGTAGAACAATATCCATCGGCTAGATCAGCGGTTCCCAACCTATTTAAGCCCAGCGCCCCCCCTTTACGCTTTCATGGAATTCAAAATATTTTCTCTGCATAAAACTAGTTTAAAAATATTTACCAGCATTTTCATACTGTATCCATAAGTTTCTAAAACTTTTCTGTTGAAACAAAGCATGCACAAGTACGTTAATTTAATATTCTATTTAATCTATTTCTACTGAAAAACTCAAGAACCCTAAAGTTCTAAAAAGCAGCGTTGGGAACCTCTGGTCTAGATGATTCTGTGAATGAGGACGCATACATGTTTTCACATTCAGGATAATATTCCAGAAGCATATTCAATTGACAAAGACTCCTCATATCTTTTGTATACTTGTTCATGAAGAGACAGACGATTTACATATATAGATAGATATGCTCGAAGCCTTTATAATTGAGATGAACAACTTTTGCGATGCCAAGCTTCAAAAGCAGCAACAAGTCACAACATCTAGGAATATATTCTCAATTTGATTCTCTTAACGGCAGAATAGAATGAAGAATTGGAGCGAAAAATAGCTTCCCTTTGAGGTGAAGCACACAATTCGTTTTTTAATGCCACAGGACAGATATTTGGAAGTATTCTGTTCATCATCCAGACACTCTTTCTCTTGAGAAAAAAAAAAAGATTCCTCCTCCGCATTCTTCCCCTCGACATCCCCTGCGATGTGGATTACGTTGAATTGAGTCGCGTGTTAGAATCCGTTTCTTCCAATTATTTTTATCTAATCGAATGGATGACATTATTTCCATTCATGACTGAAGACCAGTGATCCTCAAATGTCTCGAGGTCTCGATTTTTTATGAGCTTCACTCCCCTCTAAAATTCACGTGACTCCTCTCTAAAAGGGGAATCATAAATTCCCTCTGATTGGTCAAAAAAGTCCCATGCTTCAACCACTGAAGAAGAATCAGTCGCATTCTGATGTGGTTCATTCTGTGAGAGTCAACTGCACTCGATGTTTCATATTCCTCTATGCTAGGAATCAAAGGTGGCGCCTCGTTATTCCTCAGTCGTCACTCGGATCTTTATTACACCTCGAGAACCACGTCGGATCTGAAAAAGTCATAATTTTTCTGAGATCTGCAACCCGAAATACCGTTAGGCAACATTTTTCACGTTTCTAATGCGCTTAGTTTGCTGTTTGACCGAAATTTAGCCCTATTTGACCTTGAAAGATATCTTTTTGAGGTTTCGTAACATTTCCGCGATCTCGACCGGAAATAGCTTAAGACGCCAATTTTCACTTCTCTAGCATAGGTAGATCGGAATATAACCTTTGACCTCAAAGGGACCCACTGGATCCTAAATTTCGTAATGTTTTTGAGATCCGTTACCCGATATATTCTAGACAAACAATTTTCTGTTTCCTAGCAAGCATATATCAGGTTTCGACCTTTATTTGACCTAGAATAATAATTCGCACCTAACTTTCGAATTTTTCCCGATATCGAGGCCTGAAGTGCTCCTTGGTGCAAATTTTTAGAGCTGTACAATCAGAGTTAAAATTTGTTTATTCCTACATTGAACTGACTTCACTTACTCAATCACAATCTACATATATTAGATATATGTATATATACACCATAATGTGTATAAATAAATAAATAAATAAATACCCCCTCAAGCAGCTGCTTGCCACAGAGGTCTGACAGGAGCCTGTCACTTTATATGCCAGAGTAGAAGGTTTGTGAGGATGGCAGGACCTCAGCAGAAAGACGACACACACATCCATGCCTTACCCGGGGCTCGAACCCAGGTCCCTTAGAACAATAGCCAAGCGTGCTAACCACTCGGCCATGGGACGGCTAATGTGTATAACGATATTTAAATTAGTTTTATGATAGATATGCGTAAACCCTTCATGAAACGATCATATCAAAACTGTGTGATTTATTCAAGAAATCAAATATTGTTTTCGTTAAAAAAAGATAAATTACCCATCAAGCAGCTGCTTGCCACACAGCTTATGATGATAATACTCCACAGAGAAACTCTGCCAGGCATTAGTCGAAGAACAACACCAGAAAATATCCAGGTATACCTTTGGATTCAGGCAAACACTCTAATCACTCTGCCACTCGAACTTCTAACTTTTTACCAGTATTTTGGTACTCTCGTTCCTCATTGGTGACAAAATGTAGGAAAGGGTTTTCTGTCTCAATTTCCATTCCTATATTCTGGTGCTCCCAGAAAGAATGGGGACCAACAGCGCTGGGATTGTCCCTAGAGCGTATTGTGTTCACTGCAACGAAGATTGCTAATTAAATGGTCTTTGGGATTTCCTTTTTAGGATGATGAAAGATATTTCCCATTGAATTCAGAAATTGGAAAAGCAACACTTAAGTAGACTTCAGAATAATAATGAAACCACTTGAATGGAAAGGTCAAATTTTCAGCAAATGCATTTTTTGTCTATTTTGGTCTATCTTTTTTTATATATTATTAATTTATATATATATTTTTTGTATATTCTGGTCTATCAGTCGTAGTCAGATCACTCTGTTGGTGAAAGTCCCTCGTAGTAATTTAAAATAGATGGGAGGGGGATAGCAACGGAAACGAGGTCAGGTGAAAATTGATCATTGTCCTAATTCTCCGATGAAGCAAAAAGACTGATTTCGCCCACCAGTTCGCTTCTCCCCATATCCACGTTACTTAAAAACTAACACCGAAAGCAGGACAGTCTGTTAAAGGCAGATGTAAATTTCCTTCGATGGCATGCAAGATTAAATTTCAGGAGCACAACTGTCCCCCCCCCCTCCCTCCACGTTTCGATGTACGATGACCTTCCCTTGACCACCGTCATCTTGGATCTTATTCAGATGAAATCAAATTTTTTGAATGGCCTCATCGAATATCGAAAAGGAGAAATTTCGCATTCATCATTCGCGAGCTGTTTACGAGGCCAAGATGATCTTCTTATCGACTGAGCGACCGATCAGAATTTATTCCTTCGACATCCCCCACTGAGCATATTGCACCTCAGTTCAGACTCCATCGCGCAGAATCTTACTTTTTGCTCACCATCAATTACGAGCCATGGCAGACGCAATGACCAGAGATCATTTGGAGTCGGAATATTAACGATTGAATCCTAAACATATATATCCCCGAAATACACATTTCGAAAGTCTGGATATCAAGTGACATGTTTTCGGGTCTTCCTTCTACTTTTGTCCTTCAACTGGCAAGTTTCGATTAGCAGAGGAGTTGATTTCGATCCACTGGAAGTGAATCAGATTGTGTGATGAATATTTCTGGATGCAGAGATCAGGCTCTCGGTATCCTCACAACGAGACCAGGAGATTTAGATGACCAATATATCCCATACAGCTCTGTCCGCAAGTGCGATGGATGATCAAAGCCAGAGATGAATTCCGAGACCAATGAGCTTCAAGGTTTCTGGTCTTCTTGTGCCATGGCAGTTTTAGTTTCCAAAAACATACGCTGTTGGTTAAGATCAGTTGAGTTGCTTCCGACCGTGAGCTTTTATCATCGATTCGGAACGGGGTTGAGTACATCTCAACAACACCGAAGGCTCAGCGAAAAGTTGGGAAGAGTCATCGTGTTTCTTAATTTGAAAATGAAGAATCTTCACAGAGAGATGTATTGGCTTTTCCAGGTGTGCATTAAACAGAGAAAGATTTCGACTCATCAGCATCATTCGATCATTTCATTGAGGAGGAGGAGGAGGAGGAGGAGGAGGAGGAAGAGAAGCGATATTCCCGATTGTCTCGAAAGTAATTCTCTGCGGAAATGAAATTAGAGAACCCTTTGAATAAGTCACAGGAGTTTAAGAAATGGGGCTTTCAGCAGAAGGTAAAGATACAATTCTAATTATAATTTTGAGAACTAATGCTTAAGACGTGTATTTAACAGAAGTTAAAAAAGGAATCGTCCTTTAAAATTCTGAATTCATATTTCTAAAAGATTTACTAAGTTCATTAAGAGATCAAAGATTCTTGGAATAATTACATCGGATGGGAACAAAATAATTTCCAAGATCATCTGTTCATCAAGATCTGTGGCATTAATGTCAGATAATTAGACATTTGAAGGACTGGTTCCAACGTACTTCCTTAACACTTTACATTAATTATTCTTTATACATATATTAGATTCTTTACATGCATTTTAACTCTCTTTTTCTTTTACAGTTTCAACCACATCTTCATCAGATTCTAAAACAAGTGCTACAAAGTCTAATGCTAAAATAACAATTCTGTGAAATGCCGATAAATAAAGAAATCCCTTACACAATTGTAGAATATCCGTTATTTACTCGGAAAAAAGATTTCTGTAACTAAACGTGAAGCTGCCGATTCGCATTAGTCATTTTCGACGTGTTTTGCTGGGGGGCGATTGCTTCTGAGGAGCCGAATGAATTGCCGAAGAAAGAAGCAGAAATCATTCCGAAAGAGATCGTTTCTATTCAGCACGCCAAGGCTCCTTCTGTGGTCTTCCTTTCATCGTAGAGAAAGCATTCACACTAATTGAAATCTCTCACTTCGGAATTTTCGCGACGTGTGACGATTAGTTGAACTAAGGATGACACTTGACCTCAGAGGAAAAGACTAACGCCACTGTGAAACATCGAATTGGGAACAACGGCAAATATGGTGCCAGGTGAGTTGGCCATCTCTATCCACATGACTGATGAGATACTACTGATGGAATGTTACCATTTGCCACGTCATCGTTTGGCATTTGTTTTCCTATAACATCGACTGCAACTGAAACAAAAGTGATTTGCATTGATCTGTCAGCAGAATGGCCCAGTCAAGTGCAGACCACTTTTTTTTTTTTTTTTCCTTTTGAACCTGAGTCGCGATCGTTTTTTTTTTTGGCGTAGTGTAGCGCAAGTGGCAGCATCTTTTGATGATCAGTAGCAAAAGTGAAACGAACTCCTCTATCTTCTGAAGACTGCGCACGGAAGAATAAAAAGAAACTGAAAGGGACTGAAACGATTGCAGTTTATAGTTCTGCAGAAAAGTTTTTGCTGCGAAACTCTCTGTACTATTGGCGAATTTTTTCATTTGAGAAAGCAGCCTAATTCACAACTTCTTTTTTTTGCTAAGCTTTTAATAGCTACAATTTAAGGAGTCAACTGAATATTTCTCGCGCACCAGATGACAAAATGTTTCCAGTGTACCAGGCTGAAAAAAAGGTTTATCCTTACTTAAAAGTATTTTAAATGACATCACTTTTAAAACGAATCGTTACTTTGCTAATTAATACTTTGAAAGAGCTAACATTTCGATCCCGATGTTTTCCCATCGCGATGCGATGCGGAAGCAGCGATATGCAGTCTCATCACGAGCTCATCCGGATCACGTCCTATGACAATTTCTCGTGACAGCCAAGCGATGCGAACGCGTGATCTTTTCTCCTCTGAGTGAGGGCTGGAGATCGGAGGAAGAGCAAGATTTCCCCGTCCTCCCCTCCCTAACACAAGGGAGATATCTGATGTGGATCGCGATCTAACGAGACCCGGATGATACATCGCCACTTCAGATGCACCGCCAGGAGGGAGAAACGAAACCAACGAAGACATATGACGACGACGCCATGTAATGAAGAACTTCTAAAAAGAGTGCTTGGTGTAGAAAAGGTGGCATTCGTTGCACACCAACTAACTCTATTGGCAGCCACAAAAAGAGCTGGCAGTGGGCCACTTCTGGTGATGTATGTCGAGAGTGGCACGAGATTCACTTGCAGTGAGTGAGGTGGCTACGACAAAAGACGGTGGCGCACACACAGAGACATGCGCCTCGCACCTCGAAGTTCAAGAGTTGCACTTGGAGGATGTCTCCGCCGGTGACGAGGGCTAAGAAAGGAGGAGCACGGAGATCGCAGCAGCAGGGCACCGGGAAGACGCAATCACTGACGACGGACAGCAAGAAATGGCGGCGGCCCCGGAGGCGCCTGTAGCACCGGAAGCGGAGGCCGGACAGAGCCAGCCATCCAATAGGAGTTGAAGAAGATCCGGACGTGAGGTTAGAAATTTAGCCTTCCTCGTGGCACACCTCCATGTAGTTGGGATCTCTGAGGACAGCCTTGATCATCTCCTTCAGCATGTTGTAGCGAGGGAAGATGGGATACATGCGCGATGATCTGTAGGAGAGGTGCAAGGCGTGCACCACTTGGCGCAGGTTGGCGTACTTCTTGAGGAGCCGGTACAAGTCGTTGATGAGCAAGGTATTCTCTTCTTCGATCTGAGGAACCGGGGCTGGCGGGAAGAGAAGGGGAAAATCACACAAGAGCAAAGGAAATAAATTCAGTGGTTAACAATAAAATAAGCAATACATTAAAATACTTATGGAAATTGCAAAAATCAGTTAGGCAGCACGAGTAAATTTCAAAAACTGTGACATTTAATTCTTTTTAGATACTCAGAATAAAATTGTAGATTACAATTAGTAGCCTCCAACTTTGGAGAAATTTTAAAGAGAAACGAATTGTAGAATAATATCATTTACAACGAAGCAAACTCAATGACAAGGTATTGGGAGTATTTCACTACCTTTGGGGAATACACTTAGAAGTATAGAAAGTAACGATCAAGCCCACTTATTCATTGCAAAACACCAAATGACAATTCTCAATAAGTTGTCTTATATTCTACAAAGTACCGGATGCCAAGACGGCATGCCATTGCATACCACCAGATGGATCAATTTCATTGAAGCCATATAATCCACCCACTAATTGCGGCCTGGTCTGTGAAATGTAGTTAGTAGTCACTTGAAGGAGAGTTATGTACCAATCCCCTGTGATGATGCATTGAACAGGCCAGACCTTGCACCTAATGTCCGACCCACCTTCTGGTGGTGCAGGTCTTTCAAAAGAGATAACTCTCTTGTGGAAGCAAACAGAAAGGGAAGCTGTCAGATTAGTGTGGCCTACTGATCTGGACAATTATGGCTATATTTTTTCTACCTTGCTGAGGAGTGGTCAACCTCACAGGGTCCTGGTGCTGACCATATAAGCCTACTGGTACTGGACTGGAATAAGGCTCTGAGCTTGATTATGGATCCTGAATTTGCTGCACTGGTGGGCTTCTGTGGAGGGAAAATCTTCCACTGTGTTTTCTGTTTGTTTGTGGGTTGACAGCCCCAAGTGAATAGATTCACGGATAACTGGTGGATAATCCTGAGCAGAGGTCATCGCAGGCACCTGAACTCTTTGCTTCTATTGGCATCGTCAAATTCTACATTATAGGAAGTCTTCCAGTGTAGATGGCTTCAGCTTTTAGTGGTGGGGGAACGGGTCTTTGCCCCATGTCTGTGATTAGGGGGCTGTTTGATATTGTCGGCATTCCCTCTCTCAATAAACATAGTTTCTTTAAACATCCCACTAACCATTTTCTCTCCATAGGTAGTTGGAATGTGAGGACTCTGCACAGAGCTTTTTCTCTTGATGTCCTCACACAAGAATTCCACTGTTATAATTTAGATATTCTCGGCTTGCAAGAGACCAGATGGACAGATAAAGGTCAGATTCTTAAAAATAATCTTAAATTTCTCTTTTCAGGGAGGTTCGACAATAAGCATCACCAAGGCGTGGGTCTGCTTCTCAGCAGACACGCTAGTGATGCTTTTCTAGGATATGAGTGCATTAATGAAAGGTTTCTTAGAGCAAAATTTCAGATAAGCATTAAAGACTTGAATGTTATCTGCTGTTATGGCCCCACTGAGGATGCCGATGAGGATGAGGGCCAGAATACTCTGCTCAATGGTATCCCAAAGATTTTCGATGGGATTTAAATCTGGGATTTCATTATTTCAAAGTCAGCAGAATGCTCCTGCAACCATGCAGTAGCCAACCTGAACCTGTGAGATGAACAGTTGTCTTGCTGGTAGACGCCATCTCCATTGGGATGCATGATGGCCATAAATGGGTGTAAATGATCAGTCATGAGTTCTACGTACTGGGATGCACTGAGAGTCGTCAGTACACGTACCAAAGATCCCACAGATGGTCAACTGAAGACATCCCAGGCCATCACTGAACCACCACTAGCTTGTACTGTTTCGACCTGACATGCATGGTTTCATGGAGCCATGCATGTCAGGCCATAATCTGTCTCCCATCAGAGTGATGAAGTTTAAAACGGGATTCATCACTCTAGGCTATCAGTTGCTAATTTTTGATGATCCAGTTTCGATGTTCTTTAGCCCAGGCAAGGTGTTGAGCCCGGTGTCATGCCGTTGGAAGTGGGACTGTCGTAGGTCGGCAGCTCCCGAAGCCAAGACAGTGAAGTGAGTGTTTGCACGGTCTGTGCACTGACTTCCCAGCTGGAACCCACGTTCAGATGGGAGGTGATTTCAGATAATGTCTGGCCCCTATCAGCCGGTACGATGCGAGTCAGAGGCCCGCGATTATTCAAGGCTGGTTGTCCTTTGCAGTTTGTCCAGGTGCTTGTTTCTTTTCCGGAATTTGCGCATTCCCGTAACACTCTTGAAACTGTTGTACGAGAAAATCTAAGTTCGTTGACAATTTCGGAGATCGAGTGTCCCATCCGTCGGGCACTTGCGATTTGCCCTCTGACAACAAATGCATCTAAATCCCGCACCTCTCCCATTATGCTTCTTCTGACGAATGCTTGGGGAAGCCAAAACTGACAGTTATATGTGACCAGAGTTTCAGCCACGCATTCGTGCAAATGCGG
Organism: Ryuthela nishihirai; assembly: GCA_038380435.1. Taxonomy (NCBI): domain Eukaryota; kingdom Metazoa; phylum Arthropoda; class Arachnida; order Araneae; family Heptathelidae; genus Ryuthela; species Ryuthela nishihirai. The sequence goes on along the minus strand of JAWZYU010000001.1, from coordinate 12,421,187 downwards.
GACTTATAAATATAATATTATATTTATAATTATAATATTTTTTATATTATAATATTTTTTTCTGCCACATGGTTTTATTTAAGTATATAATACGGTTTTTATTTAAATTTCAATAAACGTTCTTATATTTTTCTACTAGCAAAGCTGGAACTTTACTCTGGTAAGGATATGAGAGTAAGCCGAACAGAGAATATGAGAGTAAGCCGAACAGAGGACCATATTGATATTTGTATTGGATGAGCAATTTTGCACTGAGTTTTCGAATTCTTTTTTTCGCTTTGTTGTAAGAAAGAGTCCCTAGGTGTTGAGTTTGAGAAGCATACTTGAAGCAGCCCTCTTCGATTTAGATATTTCAGTCCTGAATATTAAAAACCGAGTTTCATATTTGAGTGAAGTTAACATTTCCACTTTCTTTAGACGTCGAAATTTCTTCTCCAAGAGAGTGGACTCTAATCGAAGACTCTAGTGCGAAGATGGTTCGAGGACTTCATGTGAATTAAAATTTGATTTAAGAGAAGACTGCATGAGACGTTTCCAGGCATTGCGACATCGAAAATTATATGAGATGTCTTAATCTGCTGATAAGCTAATTTTTTGGGAAAGTCAAGAAAAAAATTCACATAACCATTAAATTCGAAAATTTTCAACAGAGAAATTTTGAAGTCTGTGTTAAGAAACGGGTAGCGTACTTATCTGCGGCATAAAAAGGCCTGGGTTCGGCTCCCTTAATGAATGAAGGTTTTGCTAGTATTGTCTTAATGTAACTCCATAATGTATTTCTGATTACAGATTTGTAAGCAGAAATACATTATGGCGTATTATGATGATAGACTACACTCATCATATTTCATACACCTATAGGCATCAGTCAGCGATTTTAGTGGCAACCAGCTGCTTCAGTAGCAATTTATTTCTCCGTTAAATGATTTTTCAAAGAGAAAGAAGATATTTGAAGTTCGTTTCGGTCTCCACGAGCCACAAAGCAGGAACTCTTGGTTGTCCGAGTTTCGGAAAGGAGCAGGCGTCATAAAGCACGAGGCAACGGAATTCCTGGCCGCACCCAAGAGTGAGGAATTTGTGCAACGCTAAAGAGAAGTGACGCAGGAGACTTGAACAGTTGGGAGGGGAAGATGCTCATCATCATCATCAGTCATTAGAAGGAGGTGGAGTGGCAGGAGATGAAATAAATAGCACGATTTGGGAAAGGTCAAAGTGGAGTCGTGAGAAGGAGAAAACAAATTGAAATTTCATTCAACATGCTTTGGTTCTTTCCTGAAAAAAAAAAAAATCTTAGTGAATAAAAAGGAACAAAAATTATTTGCCTTTGGATGAAATTCACGTGATTTCAATAAAACAAGTTTTTGAAAACTAAATCCCGTATTTATTCGCATATAAACCCCACCCCATGTTTCCTGGGGATGTGCTGGATGAGTCACGATCTCTAGGCTCATCACTTGATACTCTCAGTTTCCAGTCGCCACTGTGTGCCATGCATTAAGATTTCCCCGCTATAACTATCGCTTTGCCCTCAGTGAAAAAGGACACACCAATGGACTTGAAAAGGTCGCCATCCATCACGTGGAACTATAAGCTGTGATCCTTTGTGCAGGAGAGCTATGTTAAATAATGTATATGTTAAAATAATGTATGTGTTAAAGAACATCCTGATCATATTCATGAGAAGCTTTCATTTTCGCAGTTGCCCAGCAAGTCCTGATCTCTTTGGGTCATTGTGACCTGGCCATTAAGCCCATTGTTTCCACAAAAAATTCCTCTGAGAGGTAAAATAGCCGATCCCAACCTCATATTTTCGGGATTGGATTGAGCTCTTTTACTTCTGAGATGCACACAATGGACTAAATGATCAGGTCACAAGGACCCCGATGACTCAGAGAAGATGTTTTGAATTTTGAATTGCCAAACTTAGTAATTAATCTGTTCCACTGGCCAGATGTCGGGAGACAGATGGTTGCCTCCCGTCAAAGCCATCCAGAGTGTTCTTTAGGGTGCGCAGAGTATGGTTCTCGTGCACACGGGCTTGGAAAGGCGCTTTTCCAAGATGATGGCGGCTGTTTCAAGTCCATCGGTGTGCCCAACTGGCTGAGGGCAGCGCGGGGAGTTTTGGGGAGAAAAATCTCAACGCTGGACCAGCTGGAACTCGAGTCATATTTTGGGATTGAAACTGAGAAACAAAACATACCTGAATATAAACCGCGTCTAACCTTTCGTTGCTTGTAATTATGCTTTTTTTTTTTATCCATTTTCAGTTTGCTTTAATTGAATACATAGTCTTCAGTGGAACTCTGTATCTCTATGCGATACAGTTCATAATCTTTACATTTCTCTCACAATATGCGAACTTCTGCGTTTTTCCTTTAGTGTCTGTCTTTCTGTAGATATTCCACTTTTGCTCTTTTAGAGATAAATGAAAACTTCTTTTCGGACTGGATAGGCGTTGATGAAATATTAGGTTTCGCGCTTTCCGAAACTCCCGAAAGTTTTAATAGCGCTCTCTAGCGGCAGAAAATTTTGAAAATGCTGAATTTTAAACAACTATTTCAAATGATCTAATTATGATAAAATTTTTATGTTGGCGTTTGAGGGTGAAGAGATCTGCAGAGAGCGGTGATGTGCGCGCCCTTAACCCTTTGGAGGTGGAAGAATGAAACTTTTTCTTTTAAGAGATAAATGAAAAATCCCGTTTCATTTTATAGATGCTAATATAATATTACTCTTTTTATTTTACCAATCATCTATTTTCATCCGAATTTCTACTTAGAGGACCGAATTTTCCATGTTAGAGGATACAAAAATCAAATAATAATTTTATTCTGTTTGAAAACCACTAATCCGATATTCGCCAGAGGCGATGCATTTTTCTTTTTTTTTTTTTAATATTTGATATTGCAAAAAATCAATTGGAAAAATATAAGTAAACGTCTTTCTTATTTTCAAAATTCACGAATATTTTTCTAATTGATTTTGTAATATTAAATATAAACAAATGTCTCTGGAGATATAGGATTGGTGTTTTCAATGAGAATGAAATCATGTTTCGATTTCTGCATCTTCTAGCAAGCCCTCTTAAATCGGGTGGGTGGCCGGGTCCCAAAGGACCCGCCCCCCTGGGGAAAAACTCCTGCTCCTTTTCCAACACTACAGAAGTGGTGAGAGCATTAAAATAGAGGTGAAGAGGTTGTCTCAGAGGAGACCAGCAGGGACTTGGAGTAGGGATGGCGTTCAAGTGTGTGCAGAGCGCAGCCCGGCAGGAAAATTAGGAAATCGAGTAGTAGATTGGAAGCAGATCAGGTCTGAATGAAGTGAGTCCTGGAGCCGGATGGGTGGGGATGGCTCAGTCGGTAGCGCGCCAGGCTCGTAATCTGTAGTTCCCAGGTTCGAGTCCCAGCTGGGTCAGCGTTGAGATTTATCTCCGCAAAATTCCCCGCCCTGCCCACGGTCAGTAGCGGACACCGATGGGTTTGGAGAGGCCGCCGTCCGTCGGATGGGACGTTAAGCCGTGGCCCCGTGTGCGGGAGAGCCATACCCTGTGCACGTTAAAGAACACGCTGGATGACCTTGACGGGAGGCTACCATCTGTCTCCCAATAGCTGTTCCAGTGGGTCTCCTCCCCCAACCTTCTCTGAGCCTTCGGGATCCATATGACCTGGCCATTTAGCCCATGGTGTGCAAAAAAGTGCCGCTCAGAGGTAAAACAGCCCAGCCCAGCCTGGAGCCGGAAGACGAGCCGACCTAAATCTCTCAGGTTGACCCTGACTTGGGCATTCCCAATCCATATTTTGATCATCCTGCGTGCTCCTCCCTGACAGTCTGAGCTCTTTTGAGTTCGTTAGCGAAACCCTCTGTGATCGGGTACCGGAGGATGTTGTGCCCGATATTGGCGTCTGGAGCCCCCACAGCCGCAGTTACTGTGGGCAGAGATCCTGAAATATTCCAAGCCCGAAAATTTCTGTATCCTGTTAGAATCTGCTTTAGGTAAGAGTCAGATGTCGCTAAGGACAACTGTAGTAAATTGAATGGCAAACCTCGATGTTACACGACAGCACTACATCGGATATGTGATGCCATATTTCCCCCATCTACTCTCAAGGAAGACCTTCAAACAGAATAATCATTCTTGCTATAAGACAGCGGAGTAAGCACCTGTTATTATGAACATGACCATTGCTGATAAATCAGTAGGAGTCTGGGTTTTTAATCATCGAGGGGCGGGAGAGGTCTTTTTGAATTTAGAGCGCATATCTATTCAGCATTGTCAAATCTTGAAAAGAGTTTCGATCTATTTATATATTGCCAAACTATTATTCATGGACAGTTAAGAGGGTTCATTGTTTTGAATTCTGAATTTCCAAACTTAGTAATTTATCTATTGGCTGATTAGTTCATGGATGAAGAGAGGAAGCGGGAGGAAAGCGTGGAGAGGAAGGAAAACGTTCGCGAGGGGCAGTCAGCTGAGGCTCAAAGGTGTCCCAAGGAAGGGGGGGGGGGTGGAGGGAAGGTCAATGGATGACCCGCTTTATTATGGGCAGAGCCCAGACACCTGTGAACATCCCATGACTACGGGGTAGGAAAAACGGCCAGGAGAAGGGACGCTGAGGGTAGAAGCCAACCTCTATCCTCGTCATCCCGGCGACTATAGAGCTAGCCGGCCGGAAGCAGATCAGAAGGAGCCCAGGCTCCTCCAGATCTCCTCTTGGGGTGCATGACACGGCAGTGAAAGATGAGTTCAGAATGAAAAGATCGGGGGGGGGGGTAATGTGGGGTGAAGCGAACGGAATAGAGATCAGTGTAGCTCAGTCCCAGGAAGAGAGGAGGGAAGAGATGCGAAAACGGTTGGGATGAGGGGAAGAAACGAAAAGTAGGAGCGCTAAGGTGCATTAAGATTGGGAAAAAATTAAATAAATTAATAAACAAAAATTAGAACAATAATACATATGATGCATAAAAAATAAAACACATCAGGTGCAAAAATTGAACCTGAGGTGGATTCTTACAATCGATAAGAGTTTCTATCAATTATTTCGATAAAATGTTATCATTTGAATGGAGAGCGCGATTTTCCATTATTTATTATGATGTTGAAAGTGTACTGGGAAGTAAATTAATAAAAAGATATTGCAAAGACACTGGGAACTGAGCAGCATAAAGGAATACTCAACTGGCCATGATATTGCGCTTTTAGGTGCATTTAGGATTAACCTCAGAGGAAACGGAAATAGTGGGCACTAAGGACAAATCAACTGTCTGTCTTCGTTTTTGTCTTCGTTTTGGAGACCAAAGACGCTTCGGATAGCAGGAAGCCCATCGTTGAAGTGTTTTTAACCTTCCCATCACATTTTTATCCCACCACAGACAGCCGTGTCCCAGAGCTCCTGTGACCCGGTCATAACTTACTTGCCAATTAGGTGCTTCATTGGTAATCTGCAATAATAATACACTGGTTTCCATAAATTATGGAAAAAAAGAGAAAAACCGCGAAAATTCGCCAAACAAAAATTGTGCGATTCTCATCAAACTTGTTATGTAACTAGTAAAGTAATGCCGAGTGAGCATATCGTATGCAAATTAGTCTAGGTCGCGTCGATTTGCGTAATCGGATAGCGGCGAAAAAAGGGTATTTTGGAGTGGATCTTTATTTTGTGTTGTAAATGAGAGTAAAGAAATTCGAAATTGCCATTTTGTAGGAATGACCTCGAGTCATCATTTGGCAAATGAATTGCGGTGGAGAGACATTGGCCGGCTCGAAGCAGGCCAAAGTCAGTCAGAAGTGGCACGACTGTGGTTCAGAGACTGGAATCAATTTCTTAGCACGGATTTCTCGTCTCGGACGTTTAGCCGAGGAAGGGCTAGAGGTACGACCTCTGTGCAAGACCGATATCTACGATTAACAGCACGAAGGAGCAGGATGTCTGCTCTCTCTCAACTACGATCCTCTCTTGCAGCAGCCACTGGGGAGGTTGTATCAGCTTCTACTGTGCGTAGAAGACCTTCATGAGGGAAGTCTGTACGCTAGAAGGCCAGTAATTTATATACCCCTCACGTCACAGTAGAGAATTGGGCACGCACGCATGTTAATGGACACAAGAGCAATGGAGGTCCGTACTCTTCACAGATTAATCCCGGTATTGCTTGCAGAGTGATTCCGGACAATTTTTTGATATGGAGAGAACGAGGTACCCGGTATCATCCTAATATCAGCAAAAGAGACAGTTACGGCGGAGGTAGCGTTCGTGTTTGTGGTGGCATTTCCTTAGGTGGACGCACAGACCTTTATACTTTGACGAGTGGGAACCTCAATGCTCAAAGGTATAGAGATGGCATCCTGGACCCTTATGTACATCCTTATGCTGGTGCAATAGGTGAAACATTCATCTTACAAGACTATAATGCTCGTCTATACAGAGCTCGACTAGTGCAACAATACTTTAACTTTAAGAGGAGACTATTATGCGCATGGAGTGGCCAGCTCGATCTCCCGACTTAAATCCGATTGAGCATGTGAGGGATGCTCTAGGGAGACGTGTTGCTGCCCTCAACCCGCCACCTGCAACGAAGGGGGAGCTTATTACTGCTTTAAAGGAACAATGGTCGTTACTCAATAACTGAGATGATTCACAACATCATAAACAGCATGGAACACCGCTGTCGTGCCTCCATTGCTGTAAGGGGTGACCACATTCCTTATTAAAGAACTTTGCCCATTGCATTCTGACACCTCATTTTTGGACAAGTTCGTGTGTTATTTTTTGACGAAAAATGTTTCTAGTGTAAAATATTTTATGCCATTCTGAAACTAGCATTGTAATTCATGTTTCCATTAAATTTCATTAAAATCATTCATATCGTTTTTTGTTTATCATAATTTTTCTGAGTTTTTCTTAATTTATGGAAACCAGTGTATTTCAGGTAATAATGGAAAATCGCGCTCTCCATTCAAATGATAACATTTTATCGAAATAATTGATAGAAACTCTTATCGATTGTAAGAATCCACCTCAGGTTCAATTTTTGCACCTGATGTGTTTTGTTTTTTATGTATCATATATATTTATTATTTTTATACTGTAACCCGAGCAGAGTGGTTAGCGCGCTTGGCTACTGATCTAAGGGGCTTGGGTTCGAGCCCCGGGTTAAGGCATGGCTGTTTGTGTCGTTTTTCTGCTGAGGTCCTGCCATCCTCTCAGACCTTCAACTCTGGCATATAAACTGACAGGCTCCTGTCAGACCTCTGTGGCAAGCAGTTGCTTGAAGGGGTTTTTATTTTTATTTTTTAACCCGAATTCGCGAAGTCTTTACCGCAATGTCAGGATGATGTCAGTGCCTGCTGAACGGGCCAGTTGGTCTACCCGCTCGTTTCCTTAGTGACCTACGTGCGCCTTGATCCAGGAGAAAGAGATACTGGCTCTGTTCTTATCACTGAAGAGCTGCTTGATCTCGTTTCCCGTTTGCATCCTGAAGCGCTTGCAGAGCTGAGCTCGGTTGTCAGTATACAGTCGCTCAAAAAAGTATCCGAACGCTATGGTTGATTACAAAATTCAGAAAAAATATTTGGCAACGATTTTTTTAGAAACCAGTGATCTGGCAACCTTCGTGTCACGTGATTACAGAATTCAAGAAAAATATCTGGAGCGTGTACAGCAACTGTACACGCTCCAGTTACCGTTCACAGCAAACTGGAGCGTGTGCAGTTACTGCACACGCTCCAGTTTGCTGTGAACAGTAACTACACACGCTCAATATTTCCGTGAGTGAGCCCACACGATCCAGGTCTTTGTGAGCTCATACGATCCAATGTGCTGTGAACATTAACTGCAACCGCTCCAGTTTGCTGTGAACGGTAACTGCACACGCTCAATATTTCCGTGAGTGAGCCCACACGATCCAGGTCTTTGTGAGCTCACACGATCCAATGTGCTGTGAACATTAACCACAACCGCTCCAGTTTGCTGTGAACGGTAACTGCACACGCTCCATATTTATTGCATTATATATGAATACGCATTATACAGGGTGATTCAAAACTTATCGTTCAAATTTCGTGGGGAGGTAGGGAATACGTCAGGAAACCGATTTCACATAGGAAAGTATGTCCGCAAATGTACGCATGCGTATGTAGAGGGCGCTGTGTGTACCCAACCAGTGTACAGCTCGCCCGACCACTCCCGCTGTCATCAGTGTACGAGCTGACTTACTAGTGATAAGATGAATCGTTTTACGCATCAAGAGCTAGCGGATATGCATCTTGCATATGGGGCAGCTGGCGAAAGCGGCCGCTGAGCTAGGCAAGTTTACGAAGACCGATACCCCAACAGAAGAATACCGCAGCATCAAATGTTTGCAGTGTGCATCGCAATCTGCGCGAACATGGTTCACTGCGCAGCAACATGCAGGATACGGGGAGAAGACGACTGACGCGGACTGTCAACGTCGCAGAACAAGTCCTACAGTCCATCGAAGATAATCCGAATACCAGCACACGAGCTATTGCTCAGCAGCTTGGGGTCTCTCAGTCAGCAGTGTGGCGGAGATACTGCACGAGGAACGTGTGCATCCTTACCATCTGCAAAGGGTGCAGTTACTGCATCCTGATGATTATCCGAAGCGTGTGGAATTTGCACAAGGGTTCATGCAGAAAGGTGCCATGGACCCCAGTTTTCCAGCTTCTGTCCTTTTTACAGATGAAGCTTCATTCACTCGTGAAGGTGTGTTCAATACACACAATTCACATGTGTGGGCTTACGACAACCCGCATGGTACGAGAAGTCACGCTGTGCAACATCGTTTTGCCGTAAATGTGTGGGCTGGAATCATTGGTGACTGTTTGTTGGGACCTTACTTGCTACCGCCCCAATTGGACGGCCGGAAATAACTAATATTTCTCGAGACAGTGTTACCGACTTTTCTGGGCGCTGTTCCTGCGCATATCCGCCGAGATATGTGGTATCAACATGACGGGGCTCCAGCCCATAGCACAATTGTTGCGCGTGATTACCTGAACCGAACATTCGGAGCACGATGGATCGGTAGAGGTGGACCGATCGCTTGGCCACCCAGGTCACCTGATTTATCGCCCATGGATTTCTTTTTGTGGGGGGCCATGAAATACCATGTATACGAGACCCCCATCGACAGTGAAATGGACCTTGTGAAATCGGTTTCCTAACGTATTCTTACCCTTGTTGGAAATAAAAGTCACATTCGACCTTGTTGCACAAATAGTGGCCGCCGCAGGCATTGTCCGTGATATGCCAGGCGTTTTTGAAAATGTTCGGCGGTCAATGCAACGGCGCTGTGAATCCTGTGTCCGTGTAAATGGTCGCAATTTTGAGCACCTACTGTGAACCTGTACTTTACCTTGTTGGAATAAAAGTCACATTCGTTACCACTTAACTGTACTGTTTCCTTGTGTTCACTTTACTTGTCCATTTTGTTCATGTACATGACGTTTGCAGACATACTTTCCTATGTGAAATCGGTTTCCTAACGTATTCCTTACCTCCCCACGAAATTTGAACGATACGTTTTGAATCACCCTGTATATATTAAAAAACAAATATCCGAACACTATGGTTGATTACAAAATTCAGAAAAAATATCTGGCAACGATTTTTTTAGAAATCAGTGATCTGGTAACCTTCGTGTCACGTGACACGAAGGTTGCCAGATCACTGATTTCTAGCAACCTTCGTGTCACGTGACACGAAGGTTGCCAGATCACTAATTTCTAAAAAAATCGTTGCCAGATATTTTTTTTGAATTTTGTAATCAACCATAGTGTTCGGATATTTGTTTTTTGAGCGACTGTACAGCCTGATGTCTTTGTAATGACTGCCGTCATTGAGGTAGGGTCTCTCTGATGGCAAGCTCTGCTTGAAAGGCTGAGCCATTATTTGATACTTTCCTCGTGAAATCACACTTTGGCTCCTCGACTGTAGACCGTGTAGGCTTTGCCAACATCATCGTCGATCTTGGAACCATCTGTGTGAACTTCTGCTCTTCTTCCTGATGGACCACGGCACATGCAGTCGCTTTGTGGAGTGTGGATCCCACTTTGCAGTTTCACTCTCAAATTCCCCAGGGTCATACTGGACTCCGAGAAATGTTGCTTTTCTCTTTTCGTGCAGGACTCTCAACATGTTCGCTTCTTTTCCTAATGTCACATAGAGAGGCGGAATCCCTGTGATCACCACGAGTGTATCCGTTGATGTAGTTTTATAAAGCTCTGGTGATATGCAGCAAAACTGGTATTTGGGCAGCGAGCAGCTTTCTGCACATCAAGGAGTGGCTCGTGGCGCCCACTCCTAGGTCAGGATCCATTCTGTTCCCCTCAGATAAATTTCCTTTAAGACCTCTCCTATGAAGCGTCACGAAATGCGAGCATTCGCCCCAGTTTGCACGTAACTTTGGTGCATTTCGCTTTCCAATCCTGAAAGTGTGGGATAAAGCTCATTCTCTAAACCAGCGTGATCCCTAAGTACTTCATAATCATCTGATGACGGATGTTCCCGTCAATCATCTTAAAGACAGGGTATCGATTTTGAAGACAACCTGCTTAGCCAAAGTCATTGATAGTGTTTTCGTACAGCTGAACTCTAGCTCGTTGGGTTGTTTTACCTCTGAGCGCACTTTTTTGCACACCATGGGCTAAATGGCCAGGTCACATGAACCCCGAAGGCTCAGAGAAGGTTGGCGGAGGGAACCCACTGGAACAGCTGTTGGGAGACAGATGGTAGCCTCCCGTCAAGGCCATCCAGCGTGTTCTTTAACGTGCACAGGGTATGGCTCTCCCGCACACGGGGCCACGGCTTAACGTCCCATCCGACGGACGGCGTCCTTTCCAAGCCCATCGGTGTCCCCTACTGACCGTGGACAGGGCGAGGAGTTTTGCAGAGATAAATCTCAACGCTGACCCAGCTGGGATTCGATCCTGGGAACTACAGATTACGAGCCTGACGCGCTACCGACTGAGCCACCCCCGCCCCTACTCTAGCTCGTACCGAAGACTCCATCCTTCGAGAATCGCCAATGCTGCTTTGCCATGAATCTCCATTCTCTCTCTAGAGGAGGCCGACATTACAAGCAGCATGTCGTTTGCATAAGCCGGTAGCCAGACACCCTCAAGCAGGGGCAAATCCAGATTCGTGCACGCAACTAAGTTCGAGAGAAACGGACCACTGCACGAACCCTGTGGGCAGCCTCTATCCAGATTTCTCGAGACTACCCCACTGGCATGAAAATAGATGACCTTTCTATCACTTAGATAATATGACACCCAGCGATGTATGTTCTTAGGATAAGAACATTCTTTTAGCCTATTAAGTATGGCTGTCCACCAGACATGATCAAATGCCCCTTCACGTCCAGGGCAATCAGAGAGGTGTGAAATCTTTCCTCGCCATTTACACCACTTGTTTGATAGCGGCCGTGGTGTATTGCTCTGTTCTGAATACGAATTACTGCTGTTCAGAAAGCCCATCTGAGTGCAGTGGTAGTAAAACCGATTTGTGACCAGTTTATCCAATATCTTTCCCATGACCGGCAGCAGACATTTGGGTCTGTAGGTTCTCGCGTCTGCCCGATCTTTACTTGCCTTGTTGAAAAGGCCGTCCTCCTTCCTGGCCTTTGAGAAGCATTCCAGACTTAGACGCAGTTATAGAGCTGGGTGAACAGATCTCCTTGTTCATTAAACAACTGAGTAACAACTTCCAGTGCAAGACCATTTGTGGCAGGGACCTTGCCACCTCTCCGACTTCATTCTCTGTCTGGTGGATCCAGAGTCCTTTCCCACTGAGTTGCTATTGGGCATCATCAGAGCTCCTGTCATCTGCGGGGAATAGTCCCTCCAAAAGTGCCTGAATCGTTTCTCTGAGAGAGGTGGTCTCGGTACCATCCTCTTTGCGAATGTACTCAATATCCAATGGAGTGAGGTCTTTCCCTGCTCCAGTTTTTAATGCAGAATAAATAGGTTGTGTACAGGGACTTCACTGCAAAATTTTCTCCAAAAGTCTAACTGAGCTTGTGGAAATTTAAACATAGTAATATTTTATTACTATCTATAAATCTAGTGGCTGAATCAACGTTAAAAGTTCAATTTCCTCCATTTGTTAAAACTGTATTCATGAAACCTATGATAACGTTATCAAAGCCTTTCAATAAATCAATGTTAGAATTACCAATAATTAAATTTCCGTTTTCCATCTCCTGAGCAATACTAAAATATCTTTTAAATCAGTGGTTCCAAACCTTTTTGGGCCGAACGCCTCCCTTTCTTGGACTGAAGGCATAACCTTCCATCTGAGCAGTGTTCGATACTCGGTTTAACCTATTCCCATAGAAAAACTCAAGAAAACGACAATCGTGGACGAAAAAATCCGTGGGGTTTTAAAGCATTTAGGGAAATAACCATTGCACTAAACGCTTTAAAACAATATTGAGTTGGGAATTAGTAGTCAGTAATCAACATGAAAATATGTTCTTCAGGCAAGTATGAAGTTCATTTCCAAAACTATAAGTAAATTAAATGACAAAGCATATCGATGGTGCAATCAGTCACTGAGTTCGTATTCACTCAAAGGAAGATAGGGCGCCGGTAATCTTGTCGAGTAGGTAAATCGTCGCCCTAGCTTCCTTTGAAGCGAATACGAACTCAGTGACTGATTGTACCATCGATATGCTTTCTCTTTAGGTTTATTTTCTTCTTTTTAGGAGGCATATAGGAAAGAGGTTTTTTTATTTTTTGGTCGCATGTAGGAAAGCTAGTTTTTTCAAAAATGTTTCATTTATTATTTTTTTCTCTGCCACCATAAACACCTCCTTTCAGAAACTTTTATTCGACCTATGATTCCCAAGCATGGAGCCCATTCTCCCTTACCCCATTTCTGTAATCGTGTTGGAGGCAGCCACTGACATTGCAGACGCCACAAGCTTTAATTTGACGTATAACTCTTTAAGGTCTCCCCCTGAATTTCCGTCCCCTTTTGGAGCGAGGGGAGATCGCAGACCTCATATGAACTCTCGTTTGGCGCCAAATTGTAGGCCTCGCCCCTAATTGTAGGCATTCGCGTAATTGTAGGCCTTCGCATTCGGAAGATAGAGTGTAGTACAAGATTTTCATATTTCCCCCTTTGTAGGGGGGAAGAAATAAGGGGTGATATTTCTATTACCCCCAACATTTCCAACGTCACAAGCTTTAATTTACATACAACTTGTTACGTTCATCTCTCGCGTTCCGAAGAGATAGTGAACAGGAACATCGAAAATAAAAAAAAAAGAATGAAGAAAGAGGAGGAACTTTTTCTATCGAGGAAAGAAGAAATATTTTTTATATTTCTCCTTTTTTAGGGAGAAGAAAGCATGGAGGGTAGATTTTTTTATAGTCTACGACACTCCCTGCTTCACAAGCTTTCATTTGACGCGTAGCCTGCTTCGTTCGGCCTTTGCGTTCAGAAGATATAAAAGGAAAAATCGTTTCATATTTCCCCTATTTTTAGGAGGAAGAAATCATTGGGGGGGGGGGGGTTAACTTTTTATATCCTGTGACACTTCCAGCTTCACAAGTTTTAATTTGAGACATAAATCATTGTTTTGTCGATAAATACGATGGAACAGCTGTTTTGACAAGTTCACAAACTAACAAACCGACAAAGGAGGAGAGAAAATCAACAAGCAAGATGGGCAATAAAAAGTAAAAAGGAATTTTGATCTAAGTTGAATAAATACCCTCTGAATCGGCCAAGGTTATCCTTGTCGGTATGCAGGATTGATCTTCTCTTAAGATCAAATATATATTTATATTGTGGGGTTGAGTTGGGTTGTTTTACCTCTAAGCGGCACTTTTTTGCACACCATGGGCTAAATGGCCAGGTCACATGGACCCCGAAGGCTCAGAGAAGGTGGGGGGAGGGGACCCACTGGAACAACTGTTGGGAGACAGATGGTAGCCTCCCGTCAAGGCCATCCAGCATGTTCTTTAACGTGCACAGGGTATGGCTCTCTCGCACACGGGGCCACGGCTTAACGTCCCATCCGACGGACGGCGGCCTTTCCAAGCCCATCGGTGTCCCCTACTGACCGTGGGCAGGGCGGGGAATTTTGCGGAGATAAATCTCAACGCTAACCCAGCTGGGATTCGAACCTGGGAACTACAGATTACGAGCCTGGCGCACTACCCCCACCCCACTCGTAATGGTATTAAACGTATGAAAAGGATAGATTTTACAGATAACTTCACGATATTTTGAATTTGTCAAGAAAGAAGATATCACCCTTGTTCTAGGGTTTTTTGGGTTGTTTTACCTTTGAACGGCACTTTTTTGCACACCATGGGCTAAATGGCCAGGTCATATGGACCCCGAAGGCTCAGAGAAGGTGGGGGGAGGGGACCCACTGGAACAACTGTTGGGAGACAGATGGTAGCCTCCCGTCAAGGCCATCCAGCATGTTCTTTAACGTGCACATGGTATGGCTCTCCCGCACACGGCCTTTCCAAGCCCATCGGTGTTCCCTACTGACCGTGGGCAGGGCGGGGAAATTTTGCGGAGATAAATCTCAACGCTGACCTAGCTGGGACTCGAACCTGGGAACTGCAGATTACGAGCCTGGCGCGCTACCGACTGAGCCACCCCCGCCCCTACTCTGGTAGAATGTGTAGGTCGTGAAGTTTCCATTGCTAGCAATAGGTTGCCCCTTTACCCCCAGGGTGGGTGGGAAACGCAGCTCTTTTGTTTTAAGAGATAATTGGAAAATTCTTTTTTAGTTCGATTGGTACCAGTTGAATATTGCAATTCGTATTTTTCCGTCCCTTATGTGGTTTAATTTGTTTCATTAGAGGGCGCTAAATATGCATGTGAAAATTTGAAGGAATACTGAAAGTGATTTATATATGGTAGGAATTTGAAATTTCGGTGGTAGAGTGTCAAAAGATATTCCACTGACAGAAACAGTCTGCCCCCTTTTCTCTGAGTGTGTGTGAGAAAATAATCTCTGTTTAAATTTAAGGAAAAAACGAAAAATACTTTTTATGTTGTATAAGGCACTGATGAAATAATACTATTTGAATTTTTTGATTCATCCATTAGTTCGAATTAGAGGCAAACAAAAGATTTCATTCTCTTTAAAAACGAATTTCCCATATGCGCCAGAGGCGATGTGCGTCCTTCTGATTTCCCATTTATTTCGGATAATCGAGAGTCTTCTCTATAAGAAATCTTTCCTTAATGCATTCATGCACTAAAAGAATGTGTATAAGTTTAGCCATCTTAGGATATTTCAGATTTGGGAGGAAACATCCATCGAATGCAAGACCTTTGGTCAGTAGTGTGGTTCAAGTGTGGCAACCACTTCCCTGGTACATAGGATATTTATTTCCCTTAGCCGTCATCATCATCATCATCATCTTCAAGCAGCCATGGACTACGGAGGTCCAACCAGACCGTGCAATTTAGTTCTCCAAGCAAGTCTGTCCTGAGCTACATCTGCTGCATCTGGCCGCTACACACCAATTCTAATAAGGTCCTGTTTGACATTCTCTGCCCACCACATCCTAGGTCTCCCCCTCTTTCTGAAGCCTTTAGGTACACTGTTCATAACCCTATTCGCCAATCTGTAATTATCCATACGGACAACATGGCCAAACCAAAGGAGTCTCTCTCTGCACAATATGCTGCTTAAAGGAGTTTGCCGACTCCTTTGCCTAACCTCATCATTAGTAAAAAGTTGAACCACCTAATGCCCCCAAGATACTACGTAAGCATCTGGAATCAAAAGCATCTAGTTTCCTGTTATCATGTTTACAAAGTGTCCAAGTATGGAGAAATAGGCGTATATACCTAAGGACTAAAATTAGAGTGTATAATAGTTTGGTACTCCTTAAGGTGAAAGCGAATGGTGGCGTCGGCGTCCCCATGTCGCCCCACAGATTGCTGAATTCTTCAAGGTTTCTGAGGAGAAATCCTATTGGAGCTCTCTACCCAAGGAATCAAAGCAGTCCACCAGGTTTCACAACACCATGATGGTAAGTTGGTACCCACCCGGGTACTAATATTTTCGACACACCACACCTGTCATCAAGACAGGATACCTTCACTGCTGGTACGGCCGTATATTCCAAATCTTCTGCTTTATTTCAATGCCAGCGGTGCCGAGGCGAATCTACCTGTGCTCAATGGAGCAGCCAGGACCACTTGATCCCGATTTCATAGCAGACAAGGCAAGCTGCGTGAACTGCAGTGAGGATCATCCAGCATTCCATCACGATTGTCCAAAGTGGCTGGAAAAGGATATCCAACGCCTCAAAACAGTGAACAATATTTCTTATCCCGAGGCCAGAAAGATCGTTGTACAGCCAGCACCATCTGGCAAGGTTGCCTATGCCGGTGAAGTCATTGGAAAAGACATCGTTCCAATGACTTCTGTGGCGGTGTAGACTGACATTAGCGTTTCGCCTACGGAAAAGTACGTTATAACGCAGACAAAGCCGAAGTTACTGTCAACATCGTTATCAACCCCTGTTTTCATAGCTGCTATTCAGCCTTCCACTTCCACTTCTGGGCGGGGGTGGCTCAGTCGGTAGCGCGCCAGGCTCGTAATCTGTAGTTCCCAGGTTCGAGTCCCAGCTGGGTCAGCGTTGAGATTTATCTCCGCAAAATTCCCCGCCTTGCCCACGGTCAGTAGGGGACACCGATGGGCTTGGAAAGGCCGCCGTCCGTCGGATGGGACGTTAAGCCGTGACCCCGTGTGAGGGAGAGCCATACCCTGTGCACGTTAAAGAACACGCTGGGAAGCCTTGACGGGAGGCTACCATCTGTCTCGCACAACTGTTCCAGTGGGTCCCCTCCCCCAACCTTCTCTGAGCCTTCGGGGTCCATGTGACCTGGCCATTTAGCCCATGGTGTGCAAAAAAGTGCCGCTCAGAGGTAAAACAACCCAACCCAACCTTCACAACCTCAGACCTTCCAAACTGAAGAGGCCCCTACTGGGCCCGAAGAAAAAGGAAGTATTCTTTCCTCAAAAAGGCGATCTCTGATCCGTGTCCCTTGGACGATTCAGAGGACATGGACACAGACCACCAATATATTATTAAATCATCATCCCCTGCATTAAATCAAAAATTGCCATCAATTCAATCTCCAAAATCTTGGGATGGCCACACTCCTACAATGCAATTGTCGTGTATTCCAGAGGAATCTTGATGACATCAAGGTTCTCCTTCAGGCACACAAGCTCATCTACATGTGCCTGCAGTAGACTTACTTGCAGCCAGTCACAGATCCCACGATCCGATATTTCTCTCTCATTCGCCAGTACCAGGATGGAGGTGGTCCAGCTAGCGGGGTGCTGCCATTCTCTGTTCCAGGTCATACCACTCACCATCACTCTGGACGCGGTAGCCATCCACCTCTTCGTGGTATACTTTTATTTTTTACATCCACCTCTTCGTGGTATACTTTTATTTTTTACATCCACCTCTTCGTGGTATACTTTTATTTTTTACATCCACCTCTTCGATATGCTTTACTTTTATTTTTTATTTGTAGAACGCACATAGGAAGAAAGGTATTTAAAATTTTTTTTTAATTTTACCCTGAGAAATTTTTGATTGATGCATTCAAATCTTAAAAGAATATCACTAGCCTTCATATTGAGAAGCATAACTACACTCAGTGTTTGCTATCATCACGTTACGAAAAGAGAAATTTAATAATTTAAAATATTTGACCTTTATCTGTGCATCTCATCTCTTGCAAGCCCAAAATATCCAGATTATACCGCTGGAATTCTTGTGTAAGGACATTCAGAGAATACTCCTGTTAAGAGTCTTCACTTTACAAGTCGCTGTAAATAGAAAATAATCTGTAGTGTTTTTTTAAAGAAACTAGTTTTTTTTGAGAGAGTCATGGCCAATATTAAGCATCTTCCTAATCGCAAACCACGGAAGAAAGAACTGTCCCCACCCCCATCTTCTTCCTCATCGAAACAGAACCATCTTGCAGAGACAAAAATTGTTGGGTGCAGGAGGCTGTAAGCTGGCTGAAATCCATCATAGGATACAGATAACTCACAAAAGCAATCCTCCTCCTTCACTACGATGCTCCTTCAAAGCTATGATACGTGAAATATGAGGGAAGGTGTCCTCTTTACTGATATATGAGGGAAGGTGTCCTCTTTACTGACCAGATGAGTACTTCACTTCAATTCGATATTTCCGGGACTCTGAAGAAAGCTTCAAAAGATGCCAATTGAAGTCTGATGCTGAAGTGCAGAAGGTTGTGAACAAATGACTTGACCAACAACCGAAAGAATTCTCAGTGAAAGGTATTAAGCGTTTGGTGACTCATTGACGTTCACATTTAAAGGGTTGAAGTGACTATGTGTGTCTTGCGGCTTGGTAGATCAAAAGTCCTTGCACTCGGACTGGTTCCTATTCAACTTTTGACGTTAACAATAAGAAATCACACGATTTCTTGTGGCTAATCTAGCTCTGTTTTATATTACATATAAGCATTAATCTTAAATATAAACCTTTTAAAATAGATATTTTTACTTCATCTTTTTTAAAAAGTTTCTCCTTCTTACATAAAGGGATAGAGATAGCGTAAAAGCTTCATCTAGCTTCTCCTGTTTTCTCATAGAGCATACAAAACCCTGCTCGTCATTTCAATCGCCCCACTTACAAGGAATGCTCATGTTGAGCTAAACACGAGCCAAGTTATTGGGTTGTTTTATCTCTGAGGGACACGTTTTGGACACGAAAGTCTAAATATCCTGGTCAAAGAGCCCCAAGTGCTCAGAGAAGGTTGGGAGGATGGGGAGGGGACCCACTTGACAGCTGTTAGGATGCTAGCCTCCCGTCAAGGCCATCCAGAGTGTTCTTTAACGTGCACAGGGTATGGCTCTCTGGTACACTAGCCATGGCTTTACATCCCATCGAACTGATGGTGGCCTTTCCAAGCACATCGCTGTCCCCTACGTACTAAGGGAGAGAGGGGAGCTTTAGCAAAAATAAATCTCTACTCTGGCCCAGGTGAGACTCGAACTTGGGAACTGCAGAAAAACGAATCGAGTAACAAATAGCAATGTAGACAAGAAATTATTATTAAGATTGTGTATCGAATCAGCAGTATATAGGTACTTACGAAAATGTGATGTACATCAGTAGGAAGCATGATATGCATGAACAGCGATTACAAGCGGAGAAACGACTTAGCTAGTCTAAAAAGTGGCGAATGTCATCCTGGTCATCCATACTTCATACACCTGTGCTGTGAGATGGGACCGAGAGGAGGTGGTCAGTGAACCAACCAAGGAAGCATATACATATCACGCAGTCATTGTGGGAATTTGAAAGAGTTGTATGTGATTGAGAATATTCCTTTTATCATTTGAGATGGAGCACAGAAGGGGCAGAGACACAGTTTCAACATGTCTTCCCATCAACGTGTCATCAATAATGCCTGACATGAACGTCTATTGTAACTGGTGAAATCTATCCCTGGCATATCTCAAGACATGCATACGGTCATTGGATCCCGCACAGAAGCGAGATTAATCACTACAGAGGACACGATATCAGACTCCTTGCAGCCCAAAGTTGTTCTCTCCCTGCACTACTGCAGACGCAGGCAACAATTAGAAGCATCAGAGGCAGACGAGACAATGGAAGGCGCGAAACCCAATTCTCGCAGTCATCTTCTAATTGTGCTCTCCGACACAGCTGCAGAGAGGAATGGCATTATGATGTTGGAAATCTGGCTGCTTGTGGCAGATCTGTCTCCTCTCTCTAATCAGCGGATCTCTCGATCCTCTGATCATTTCAATATTCTTCTTATGCCATTAGAACCTTGGAGACATGTGTCCAAGTCTTCCTGTATCTATTGCTGCCAATAGCATATACTCCTGTATCCATTGCTGCCAATGCATCTACTCTTTCTGGCATTGTGGGGCGGGGGTGGCTCAGTCGGTAGCGCGCCAGGCTCGTAATCTGTAGTTCCCAGGTTCGAGTCCCAGCTGGGTCAGCGTTGAGATTTATCTCCGCAAAATTCCCCGCCCTGCCCACGGTCAGTAGGGGACACCGATGGGCTTGGAAAGGCCGCCGTCCGTCGGATGGGACGTTAAGCCGTGGCCCCGTGTGCGGGAGAGACATACCCTGTGCACGTTAAAGAACACGCTGGATGGCCTTGACGGGAGGCTACCATCTGTCTCCCAACAGCTGTTCCAGTGGGTCCCCACCCCTAACCTTCTCTGAGCCTTCGGGGTCCATGTGACCTGGCCATTTAGCCCATGGTGTGCAAAAAAGTGCCGCTCAGAGGTAAAACAACCCAACCCAACCCAACCCTTTCTGGCATTGCGACCTCCATGAATGGCGAATATCCAACTTTTGGGAACCTAATGATCCGAATCCTTTCAAATTCCATCAGCTGTACATAACGTTGCCTTTATTCTTCTTAGACATTTTGCAGGTCATTCGTTCACCATTTTGTTTCCTTGCTGACGTTTAATTCATTTTTTATCGCCCCTTCAAGAATCATACATCATCACAGTACCGGATACATTTTTGAGCATTCTGCTACGCCGATCGGATTGACATGCAAATCGTTATGTCCGTATACGTCACAACGCTGCATACAAATCGTCAGTTCCAGCAGGCCATTCTTTCTACGTGGGGAAATTTCAGTGACGGACAGTGTACATCCACAAGTACATTACGGTTGGCCTAGCAGTTAGGCAAGCGAATCTTAATATCAGATAATATTCGCTTACTAACTTTGGTAATAAACCAGATTGGATTTATTACCAAAGATGAGACAAAAAAGTTTAAACCAGATAGGTCTAAACTTTTTTTTAAACCAGATAGGTCTAAACTTTTTTAATTTAATAATTTTATATATTTATTGTTTTGTTTTGAATTGTTTTTCATTTGATAATTTTATATTTTTAAGAAATATCTTTTTCCTTTCAGAGGTTGTCTAGTTTTTCTTCATTTTATAGCAAAAAGAAGAAGGTTGTAAATATTCTCATGCATTTAGTTTTACTCCTTAAGCTTGCAAAAGTATTGAACAATCAGAACATTGAAGAAATGCCGTTAAGATTGCGATTAAAGAGAGTCGTTAGAAACCTTTTCTGGTGCTTTCGGCTTTACTCAAACATAATACGTACAAAATCCTCAAGCAACCATGAGCTGCGGAGGTCAAACAACACTTTAATATATTTCTTCGAACACATCTGTTCCGAGCTATAGCAGCTGCATTTGGCCACCGTAGGCCAATTCTGAACAAGATCCTGCTTAACATTGTCTGGCCATTATTTAATCAGTTAGAATTTGAAATATTTGGTAATAATTAAGACATCTTCTAAGAACTAAAGAAATACGACAGCTGAAGCCAACCAATATCAACCTTTTCAAAGTTTGCTTCAAACACTCGTTCAAGAACCAAAAAACAATATATTTTCTATAACCTTCAGGGAAAAAAAGCAATATTATCAGTGAAGCTTTGGGAAATGTGTTTCTTCTTCTAAATTTGTTCACCTTTCATTGAAATCTGCATCATCCATACTGCATGCATGGAGAGAACACATTTCCCAAAGGCACACATCTCACCTCATCTCCCGAGTGCTTCGGACAAGGTAAGGCACATCAATGGCACAACTTACAATACACTGAGGTGGAAGAAGTGTGCGGTTATGGGCGGAAGGTGGGATGACGGAGGGAGGGGGAGTAAAATTTTCTTTTCATCTTAGCGGTTCGCAACGCATCCATTCCAGTGCAGTTACTATAGTTACCTGAAGTTGAGCCCCACTCGCCTGAGCGTTATCATCTCCCCCTCCATCTGTGTGGAGAACACTGCCTGACGTGCGTCATTTCACAGTTGGGTCTCTGCACGCCTGCTCCATATCCGATGCGATGCCTCGAGCACAAATAGCTCTCCAAAGTTAGCAAATGGAGAAATCTAAGAATGGACGGGAGAGTTGTAATGCGTCACGATCTGTTGCCCAGCAACGTTGTTCGTGACAGGATTAGCGCAACGACAAACCCAATTACTCCGCTAATACTAGTGATGTAATTGCTATTTGAGTTTAGCACGTGAGAGATCCTTTTCAAGGAGACGTGCTGCCGTATTTCGCCTTTGAAAGCATTCCCGTTCGAAGCCGCCCTCGTGGTACAATAAAGCCTGTTGTCATCCGGCATTATGAGCGTCGTTCGTATTGCTGAATCTTTTGCAGAAGAATTCAATTCATATTCTAATGCTACAACTGACTTCCTTTGGACACATCTGTTAAAATAACACTCGTCAGAACTCTGAACAGCGTTATAAGACACTTCAGAGTGTCATTATAATTTGAAACTTGAAGGGTCGATGCTTTGTCTGAGATAAAGAGCTCATTGTTCTTTCTAAATTAGTTTAGAAGACAGGCCAAACAATTTATAATAATATACCTTTATTATTCTGTGGTAATATTATCTGCACTAGTTATAGGAAGATGATAAATATAAATTTGTAGCTGATTAGCAATTTATGTAATTGGGGTTTGGCTGTGCTTGGTTATTGTACAATTGTCTCATCTGTTCTACAAATGCCTTTCCATTGTGATGAGAAGACGAAGAAAAAACCAATCTGAATGGAATAATGACTCTGAACTTGATTATGGATCCTTAATTTGCTGCACTCGTGGGTTTCTGTTGGGAGAATATCTTAGAAAACAAAAGTTCAGAGGCCATTGCAGGCACCTAAACTCTTGTTTCTAAGGGCATCGTCAAATTCTTCATTGGAGGAAGTCTTCAGTGTAGTTGGCTTCAGCCTTTAGTGGTGGGGGAACGGGTCTTTCCCCCATGTCTGCGATCAGGGGGCTGTTTGATATTGTCGGCATTCTCTCTCTGAATAATCACAGTTTCTTTAAACACCCCACTAACCATTTTCTCTCCATACGTAGTTGGAATGTGAGGACTCTGCACAACGATTATTCTCCTGATGTCCTCACACAAGAATTCCATCGTTATAATTTAGATATTCTTGGCTTGCAAGAGACCAGATGGATAGGTAAGTGTCAGATCCTTAAAAATAATCTTAAATTTCTCTTTTCAAGGAGGGAAGATAAAAAGCATCTCCAAGGCGTAGAAAAAAATCACTAGAAGAACATCACTAGCATGTCTGCTTCTCAGCAGAGATGCTAGTGATGTTCTTCTAGGATATGAGTATGTTAATGAACGTTTCTTACAGCTAAATTTCGGACAAGAATTAAAGACATGAATGTTATCAGTTGTTATTCCCTCACTGAGAATGCCGATGAGGATGAAAAGGATAGGTTTTACGGACAACTTCAGGATATTTTGAATTCTGTCAAGAAACGAGATATTATCCTTGTTCTATGTAACTTCAATGCCAGAGTTGGTACTGACTCTGACCTTTGGGGAGGGGTGATAGACCCTTTTGGTATTGGTAGCTGCAATGGCAATAGGCAACGTCTCCTACAGATAAGTAAACGCAAAGGTTTCAGAATAACTAACACTTATTACAAACACTGCGACATACATAAGTACACCATGGGTTTCACCCGATGGGCTGCATAGGAATATGATTGTTTATATATTAATTAACAGCAAATGGGCGAGTTCTGTTAGAAATACCAGGGCATATAGGGGAGCTGAAATTGGATCTGACCATTACCTTGTTAAAAGTGTCTTGCAAATTAAACTTAAAAAGTGTTGTGCTAAGGTTAAAAAATCTATCTTTAATACCGAAGCTCTGAAAGACCAAGTTATAGCTAAAGCTTACTGTGATAGGTTACTTAGTCATTATGACAGTCATAGTTTGCTTACTACTGAAGTTGAGGAAGAATGGAGCCATTTTAAACAGGCTTTTTTGGAAACTAACAGTATTCTTTTAGGAAAATAGGAGCAGGGGAGGCAGAATTGAATAATAATGCACTTGAGTTCATTTCAGAAAGAAGGAAATGCAGTAATGTCTTTAATCAATATCCTACTAGTCGTAATAGAAAGGATTACAGAGAGCTTAATAAACATGTAAAGGATCAGTTAGCTGCTGATAAGAATCTTTGTCTTTGATGGCTTGGCTGACAACGCCGAGGAAGCAATTAGACAGTAGAGAGCTGTACCAGATAGTTAATGTTTCGAGTGGTAGAAAACGGACAGGAATACATGGATTGAAGGATAAACTAGGTAAGGTTATAACCTTACCTAGTTTGTGAGGATTCTGTCATGGCTAGGTGGGCTGAACATTTCAGTGATGTTCTAAACAATGTGATTAGTTCTACTCCCATTGTTTGCAATGTTGATAGATGCATTGGTGGCTTTAATGTTGGCCCTATAACACAATCTGAAATTATTTTGGCTATTTCTAAACTTAAACTTCATAAATCCCCAGGGGTATATGAAATTACTACAGAAATGATTAGAACTGGGAATGTTTCGGTTACCACTTGGATGACTGATATTCTGAATATCTTTTATGGTAAAGGCATGGTTCCTAAGTATTTTACCAGACTATTAATATCCCTATTTTTAAAAAAGGTGATCGCAGTTCTTGTGCAGTCTTTTGTCTCTTAGGGGTATCAGCCTACTTTCCGTTTCAGAGAAAGTTCTTTGCATGATTGCATTTAAGAGAATTAAGCATCTATTTGACGGGCAATTGCGTGATTAGCAATATGTGGATTCAGAAGTGTAGGGGATGTGTAGATCAGATATTTTCACTCAGGCAGATTCTTGAGAAATGTTTAGAGTGTCAGAACCTTTGGTTACTAGATTTGTTGATGTCAAAAAGGCTTTTGACTCTGTTGATCGCCATAAGTTGTGGTTGATTATGAGATCGTATGTCATACCAGAAAGTTAGTTAACATAATGAAATCTCTCTACAATAACACTGAGTCGTGTGTGAGAGTTGGTAAGGCTTGTGGCAATTGGTTCAGCATTACTTCTGGTGTTCGACAAGGGTGCATTTTGTCCCCTTCTCACTTTAGATTGGTTATTGATTATGTTATGTAATATTTACTGCAGGGAAAGGTTTTGGCCTTAAATGGGCTGGAGATACGAAAATTTCTGATTTTGATTATGCTGATGATTTAAACCTTTTGGCAAATGATGTTGATGAGGTGAACTCTTTCATTCGAGCTATTGATGAGAACTAGTAGTAGAATAGGTTTGGTTATAAACAGAGAGAAAAAAGTGATGAAAATTGTTCAGGAAGGCTGTGGTTCAGTTAATATGAATGGTTGCAATATAATTTTCTTGGTAGCTATGTAACAGATACTGGTGATGTGCGGCATGAGATTAACAGACGAATAGAGATTGCTGCCGAGACTTTTTAGGATCTATGGTGAGTGTGGAGAAATAGGCGTATACATCTAAAGACTAAAATTAGACTGTATAATAGTTTGTTTCTTTCTAGGGTTAGTTTTGGTAGTGAAACTTGGACGCTGTGTAAACAAGATAACAGGAAAATAGATGCTTTTGATTCTAGATGCCTACACAGTATCTTGGGCATTGCAAGTAATGATGAGGTTAGGCAAAGTAGTCGGCAGCCTCCTTTGAGCAGCATATTGTGCAGAGAGAGATTCCGTTGGTTTGTTCGTTTTGCCCGTACGCATAACTATAGATTAGTGAATAGGGTTATGAACAATATGCCTAAAGGCCTCAGGAAGAGGGGGAGACTAGGAAGCGGTGGGCAGACAATGTGAAATAGGATCTTGTTAGAATTGGTCTACAGTGGTGAGATGCAGCAGATGTAGTTCATGAGAGATTTATTTGGAGGACTAAATTGCACAATCTGGTTGGACCTCCGTAGCCCATGGCTGCTTGAGGATGATGATGATGATGAAGAAGGCTTCAATCTGCCCAACGTCTTAATTAAAAACTTCTATCTCTGACCTTTTACTTCAGCCTTTTGGCAAACTGTTCATGGTTCGACTCTTTATATATTTAGTTATGCATTGAAGTGACATGGCCAGAACACCGAAGTCTCTCTCTGGACAAGATGATGTTAAAAGGTGATTGCTGACTCCTTCTAACCTCATCATTATTTAGGCAGCTAAATTAACTAATATTGAAGATACTGCGTAAGCATCTAGAATCTAGAATCAAAGGCATCAAGTTTGCTGTTATCTTGCTTACTAAGAGTCTACATTTCACTCATCATCATCACCATCACCATCACCATCATCATCATCATCATCATCATCACCACCACCACCACCACCACCACCACCACCACCACCACCACCACCACCACCACCACCACCACCACCACCACCATCATCATCATCATCATCATCATCATCATCATCATCATCATCATCATCATCAAGCAGCCATGGGCTACGGAGGTCCAACCAGACCGTGCAATTTAGTTCTCCAAGCAAGTCTATCCTGAGCTACATCTACTGCATCTGGCCACTGCACACCAATTCTAACAAGGTCCTGTTTGACATTGTCTGCCCACCGCATCCTAGGTCTCCCCTTCTTTCTGCGGCCTTTAGGCACACTGTTCATAACCCTATTCGCCAATCTATAATTATTCATACGGGCAACATGGCCAAACCAACGGAGTCTCTCTCTGCACAATATGCTGCTTAAAGGAGGTTGCAAACTCCTTTGCCTAATCTCATCATTAGTTACAAAGTTGAACCACCTAATGCCCAAGATACTGCGTAAGCATCTGGAATCAAAAGCATCTAGTTTCCTGTTATCTTGTTTACAAAGTGTCCAAGTTTCACTATCATAACAAATCCTAGAAAGAACCAAACTATTATACAGTCTAATTTTAGTCTTTAGGTGTATACGCCTATTTCTCCACACTCTCCATAGATTCTTAAAAGTCCCGGCAGCAATCCCTATTCGTCTGTTAATCTCATGCCGCACATCACCATTATCTGTTACACAGCTCCCAAGATAATTAAACTGTGACACCTGCTCAAGACTGCAACCATTCAGACTAACTGAATCACAGCCTGCCTGACCAATTTTCATCACTTTAGTTTTCTCTCTGTTTATAACCAAACCTACTCTACTACCAGTCTCATCAACGGCTCGAATGAAAGAGTTCATCTCATCAACATCATTTGCCAAAAGGGCTAAATCATCAGCATAATCTAAATCAGAAATTTTCGTATCTCCAGCCCATTTAAGGCCAAAATCTTTCTCTTGAAGTGAATTTCGCATAACATAATCAATAACCAAGCTAAAGAGAAAAGGAGACAAAATGCACCCTTGTCGAACACCAGAAGTAATGCTAAACCAATTGCTACAAGCCTTACCACTAGTAGGGTATTGATTAAGGGCATTCCACAGCAACTCACACATGACTCAGTGTTATTATAGAGAGCTTTCATAATGTTAACTAACTTGTCTGGTATACCATATGATTTCACAATCAACCACAAATTATGACGATCAACAGAGTCGAAAGCCTTTTTGAAATCAACAAAGCTAGCAACCAAAGGTTTCTGAAACTCTAAACATTTCTCAAGAATCTCGCCAAAGTGAAAATATCTGATCCACACATCCCCTACCACTTCTGAATCCACATTGCTCATCACGCAATTGACTGTCAACCAGATTCTTAATTCTATTAAGCACAATCATGGAAAGAACTTTACCTGCAACAGAGAGTAGGCTAATACCCCTATAGTTATCACAAGAACTGCGATCACCTTTTTTGAAAATAGGGATAACAATAGCTCTGGTAAAATCCTTAGGAACCATGCCTTTATCATAAAAGAGATTCAGAATTTCAGTCATCCAAGTGGTAACCGAAACATTCCCAGTTCTAATCATTTCTGTAGTAATTTCATCTACCCCTGGGGATTTATGAAGTTTAAGTTTAGAAACAGCCAAAATAACTTCAGATTGTGTTATAGGGCCAACATTAAAGCCACTAATGCATCTATCATCATTGCAAACAATGGGAGTAGAACTAACTACATTGTTTAGAACATCACTGAAATGCTCAGCCCACCTAGCCATGACAGAATCCTCCCCTTCTATAACCTTACCTTGTTTATCCTTCAATCCTTGTATGCCTGTCCGTTTTCTACCACACAAAACATTAACTATCTGGTACAGCTCTCTGCTGTTTTGCTGTCTAACTGCTTCCTCAGCTTTGTCAGCCAAACCATCAAGCCAAAGATTCTTATCAGCAGCTAACTGATCCTTTACAAGTTTATTAAGGTCTCTGTAATGCTTTCTATTAGGACTAGTAGGGTATTGATTAAGGGCATTCCTGCAGTTCTTTCTTTCCGAAATAAGCTCAAGTGCCTTATCACTCAGATAATTTTGCCTCTTCTGCTCCTTTTTTCCTAAAAGAGTACTGTTAGTGTCCAAAAAAGCCTGTTTAAAATGATCCCATTCTTCCTCAACTTCAGTAGTAAGCAAACCATGACTGTCATAATGACTAAGTAACCTATCATGGTAAGCTTTGGTTATAACTGGATATTTCAGAGCTTCAGTATTAAAAGTAAATTTTTCAACCCTAGCACAACACTTTTTAAGTTTAAGTTGCAACACACTTTTAACAAGGTAATGGTCAGATCCAATTTCAGCTCCCCTATATGCCCTGGTATTCCTAACAGAACTAGCCCATTTGCTGTTAATTAATATGTAATCAATCATATTCTTATGCAGCCCATCAGGTGAAACCCATGTGTAATTATGTATGTCGCGGTGTTTGTAATAAGTGTTAGTTATTCTGAATCCATTGAGTTTACATACCTGTAGGAGACGTTGCCCATTGCCATTGCAGCTACCAATACCAAAAGGGCCTATTACTCCTCTCCAAAGGTCAGAGTCAGTACCAACTTTGGCATTGAAGTCACCAAGAACAAGGGTAATATCTCCTTTCTTGACAGAATTCAAAATATCCTGAAGTTGTTCATAAAACCTATCCTTCTCATCCTCATCGGCATCCTCAGTGGGGGCATAACAGCAGATAACATTCAAGTCTTTAACGCTTGTCTGAAATTTTGCTGTAAGAAACCTTTCATTAATGCACTCATATCCTAGAAGAGCATCGCTAGCGTGTCTGCTGAGAAGCAGACCCACGACTTGGTGATGCTTATTGTCGTCCCTCCCTGAAAAGAGAAATTTAAGATTATTTTTAAGAATCTGACCTTTATATGTCCATCTGGTCTCTTGCAAGCCGAGAATATCTAAATTATAATGGTGGAATTCTTGTGTGAGGACATCAAGAGAAAAAGCTCTGTGCAGAGTCCTCACATTCCAACTACCTATGGAGAGAAAATGGTTAGTGGGATGTTTAAAGAAACTATGTTTATTGAGAGAGGGAATGCTGACAAATATCAAACAGCCCCCTAATCGCAGACATGGGACAAAGACCCGTTCCCCCACTACTAAAGGCTGAAGCCATCTACACTGGAAGACTTCCTCCAATGTAGAATTTGACGATGCCAATAGAAGCAAAGAGTTCAGGTGCCTGCGATGACTTCTGCTCAGGATTATCCACCAGCTGATAAACATATCCTGTGAATCTATTCACTTGGGGCTCTCACAGAAAACACAGCGGAAGATTTTCCCTCCACAGAAGCCCACCAGTGCAGCAAAATCAGGATCCATAATCAAGCTCAGAGCCATATATCTGTCTAGTCCAGTAGGTTTATATGGTCAGCACCAGGACCCTGTGTGGTTGACCACTCCTCAGCAGGGTAGAAAAAAAGAAAAGTAGCCATAGTTGTCCAGATCAGTAGGCCACACTAATCTGGCAACCCTCCCCTTCCGTTCACTTCCACAAGAGAGTATCTCTTTTGAAAGTTACTAACGGTTCGCACCACGAGAAGGCGGGGTCGGACATTAGGTGCCAGGCCTGGCCGGTTCTATGCATCATCACAGGGGATTGGTGCATAGCTCTCCTTCCAGTGACTACCTAGCTACCATTTACAGACCACATCTCACTACCACAGCAAATAAGGACCGAACAATTTATACAGGTTAATTTTAGTCTTTAGGTAAATACGCATATTTCTCCACAATATTCACAGATTCTTAATAATCTCAGTGGCAATGGATATTCTTCTGTATCTTATGCCTCACATCTGCACACACTACTACATCATTGTATATGTTATGTAGCTTCCAAGATTATTAAACGCAGACACATGATCATGGTACAACCATTCCGATTAATTGAACCACAGTCTGCCTGACCAATTTTCAAGACTTTAGTTTTCACTCTGTTTATAACCAAACCTACTCTACTATCATTCTCATCAACAGCTCGAATGAAAGAGTTCATCTCATCAACATCATTTGCCTAAAAGAACCAAATGATCAGCATAATCCAAATCAGATATTTCATAACTCTAGACCTTCCCCTTTCAGTGAATTCAGCGTAACATAATCAGTAATCAATGTAGGAAAGAAAACGCAGCCTTGTCGAATTCCAGTCCAAATGCTAAACTATTTGCTACAAGATTGATCAATTCTGACACACGACCCAGTGCTGTTATAGAAACCGTTATTTAGGTTCCCGAAATTAAATTTATATTAACTGAAGCAGGTGATGTGCATATTATTTGAAATTACTCTGTTTACCGCTGGATATGATATCAAATCAAAATAAATAAGAAAGTTAAATTTAATAACGTAGCAATAAAATATTGAAAAAATTTTCTTTATATTTTCTCCAAAAATACATTTCGAATATCTAGAAAGTGATAATATAATAGGAAGTATATTTATAAATTAAAATATGCCCTAAAATTGAGCCCAGGGATTTTTTTTCCCAAGTTCAAATTGAAGTCATGGTTAGTTTCAACTAGTTTCAACAAGGGGAGGGGGAAGGGGGAGGGGACTGAGATTTCCCCTTTCGGAAATAATATTTTATAAAATTCGTAGGTGATCAATTTTACATTAACGAAAAGAGTAAGAATATTTTCAACTCCACCTATCGAAAAACTTTTTCGAATCCTTGCTATTCCATTGACTTCAGTTGCGATGGAGACTAGAGATGTTCTCGGGGCCCCAATTTAAGATCACTGAGGGAGGGGGGGGGGACGTTTTGGAAATTACTGAGTAGATTTTAAAAAAAAATCTGACTCATTATGAAATATGATATGAAATGAAATATTTATTTAGTTTGGTTAGAAAAGTACAAATACATGCATTTTTACATTTCTGAACATTATCAAACACAAAATTAGAAGCAGTAATCAATAACAATATTGAAATCAAAACTAAAATTGGGATTAAATTCAAAAATGAAAAGAAAAAGTAAAACAATGGAAAAATTATGTTCCTTGTGCATCTGAGAACGAAGAGACGATTATTCCTGTCCACGTTTCAAAGATTTGTCTATAAAACGTTTTTGGCACCATTTATAAATTTCAACATATTTTAAACAGAAATGTGCAAATCCTATTTTGATAATTGTTATTATAGGCTACAATAATTTCAAAATAATTATGTTAAGCATAAATTTAAATCTTAATGTTATTTGGAAAATAAATATTAGGAATAATTGAAAGAAAGTTAAAATTATCGAGTAATATCAACACAAAACACAAAAATGGTTCATTAGTGATATGGAGAAAAAACCTAATGAAATAAATAAGATTGGATGGAGCTCATTTTTATTTTAAAGATTGAGTTAAGGGTTGAAAATATAATAAAAAGAAGTAATTTATTTTTGACAATAGAAAAAGATTAGAAATTTTTATTGAGACTGAGCCCTAGCTTGTAAAGGTTATTGCAACACAATTAAAATTAAAAAATGGAATAATCATAAAGTGATATTTTATAAATTGTTACGTTATACAATTTGAAAATAAAAGGGAATTATGTTCAAAATTTAATTACAGTAGAACCTTTATATCGAAGAGGTATTTTTTCGACGTATTTAATGAATGTTAAAGGAAGATAACACTCTGAAGTTAACGTCGATCAATTTTTAGAAGAAAAATTGTCTTCAGCCGGGTAGGATACGAACCCACGACCTCCTAATAACATGTCAGGTGCTCTGGACCACTGGGCTATCAGGACGGGGGTGGCTCAGTCGGTAGCGCGCCAGGCTCGTAATCTGTAGTTCCCAGGTTCGAGTCCCAGCTGGGTCAGCGTTGAGATTGATCTCCGCAAAATTCCCCGCCCTGCCCACGGTCAGTAGGGGACACCGATGGGCTTGGAAAGGCCGCCGTCCGTCGGATGGGACGTTAAGCCATGGCCCCGTGTGTGGGAGAGACATACCCTGTGCACGTTAAAGAACATGCTGGATGGCCTTGACGGGAGGCTACCATCTGTCTCCCAACAGCTGTTCCAGTGGGTCCCCTCCCCCAACATTCTCTGAGCCTTCGGGGTCCATGTGACCTGGCCATTTAGCCCATGGTGTGCAAAAAAGTGCCGCTCAGAGGTAAAACAACCCAACCCAACTGGGCTATCAGCCTCCGATCAAGGTCTCCTGTAATTGATGGATTGAATTTTCTACCAGCAGTACACACCAATCTTCATGACGTCATTGTCTCTTGAGGCTGAGAGCAGCTGGGACAAATACTTGCGTGAGACACGGAGAATTGTGTACTGTGGGTAGAAAGTTCATAGCATCAATTACAGGAGACCTTGATCGGCGTCCTCTAGCTCAGTGGTCCTGACATGTTATCATGATGATCGTTTTGGTATCCCACCGGTTGTCCACCGTTTTGGTATCCCACCGGATTATCGTATTGTGTCCGGTGGTTTCGTATCCCACCGGTTGTCCACCGTTTTGGTATCCCACCGGATTATTTTATTGTGTCCGGTGGTTTCGTATCCCACCGGTTGTCCACCGTTTTGGTATCCCACCGGATTATCGTATTGTGTCCGGTGGTTTCGTATCCCACCGGACACAAGACAATTTTTCCTGTAAAATTTATCGACATTAAATTAAGTGTGATGTCTTCCTTAACAGTAGAACCTCATAAATCTGGCACTCGAAAATTTAGAACTTTTTGAAAAGTGCACTTTCTTAAATTTTAAAATCTATTTCGCTGCGGAACTGTGAACGTAAAAATTCACGAATTCTAGATATTTGATTAAATTTTGAAATACATTATGTAGATTAAAAAAAAACGCTTTATTTTGATTTATCCCGCAAAGTCCGATTCGCCTTTGGATAATATTACGCTCTCTGAGTGGCTGCACATTTTCAGGAAACCGGAATTTTCTGAAATCCGGTTTGTGACAGGTCCCGCAGGCGACAGATTTATTACGTCCTACTGTCATTTGATCATCTCAAAAAATTTTTTAATACATTGTTTTCAAAATTGGCGGAATATGCTTCCGAAGTGATGTCTTCTACGGCTCGTTAACCTAACAGATAACACGAAATCATTGATCCACATTCCATGAATAACTGCTGACTGATGAGAAAAGTTCTCATAAACTTTAAAATCACTTATTGAAATGATTAATTGAATAACGAAATCCCGAACCCAGTGGTCCACACCTGCACAACACAAAGTCCACAAAACAATTTCATATTTGAATTGATTCGTTTATCAATATATATATTATATCATATATATTTTGATACATATATTTATCATTATACATATTATATCATATATATTTTGATATATATATATATTTATCAATATATATTGTATCATATATATATATTGATCGGTTGTTTTACTTCTGAGTAGCACTTGATTTTTGCACACAATGGGACACAATCCAAGTCACAAGGACCTGAAAGGCTCAGAGAAGGTTGGAGATCCACAGGAGAGCTGTTGGCAGACAGATGGTAATCTCCCATCGAAGCAATCCAGTGTGTTCTTTAATGTGCACAGGGTATGGCTCTCCCGCACACGGGGCCACGGCTTAATGTCTCCTTCTTGGCCTTTCCAAACCCCTCGGTGTCTCTTACTGCCCGAGTGCAGGACGCGGAGTTTTGCGGAGGTAAATCTCAATGCTGACCCAGCTGGGACTTGAACCTGGGAGCTGCAAATTACGAGCTACCCCTGCCCTTATTTAAAATGGTGTGGACAACGTTTATTTCGTTTTTTTTTAATATATATTTTTAATAATAATGGGGAAATATGTAAAAAAAATTCTCTTTAATTTTGCAACAGGCTAAATGTTTTTAGTTTATATGTTACTATTCAATAATTAAGCTGCGAACAAGTAAAATTTAAAGCACTTTTGAGACGAAAATCTGCCATTGTTCATAAAACAACTAAAAGACCTCAACTCTATATGCCTCTATTCCCCCCCCCCTATACTTTCACCTCTAGAAAATCCGTCGGATGAGATTTTAAGCCATGTGCAGGAGAGCCATCCCTTGAGCACATTAAAGCACAAGATCGATGGTCTTTACGATGGATTTCTATCTGTCTGCTAACAGCTGTCCAAAAGATATCCTGATTCAATCTTTTCTTAGCCCTTGGGGTACTTGTGATCTTGCCATTTAGCCCATGGTGTGCTAAAAAGTGCTTTCAGTGTAAAACTACCCAACAAAAACTAACGCCTAGGCCAACGATTGTGTGAGCATACTAAGACATATTTTGATCTGATCACCGACATTAAAGGTCGATTCCGCCCCCCCCCCGGTCCGGCCCCTTAAGTAGACAAATCAAAAGACAATTGGTCGAGAGCAACAGAACTCAGGTAGTTTTTTTCTATCACTATTCAGAAAATGCACCAAATGATAAACTTATCAATGAATATCCCAATTACGCTCTGCTGACGGGGCTGGGTAAAGTTGTTTTAAAAGACTTCCAATTTTTTTTTGAAGACTTTGAAGAGGCTCAGTCGGTAGCGCACCAGGCTCCATAATCTGTAGTTCCCAAATTCGAGTACCATCTGTTCCACGTCGGGATTTATCTCCGCTAACTCCCACTTTGCCCTCAATAGAAGAAAGGAGACACAGATGGGTTTGGAAAGGCAGCCATCCGGCGGCTAGGGAGTTAAGCCGCGGCCCCTTGTATTGTTCCATACCCTGTGCACATTGAAGAAAACCCCGGGTGTCCTTGATGGGAGGGAATAATATCTGTCTCCAGTCCAGTCGGTTCACTTCCCAACCTTCTCTGAGCCCTTGGGGTCTTAGTGACCTGGCCATTTAGCCCATTGCGTGCAAAAGAGTGCCTCTTTGAAGTGAAACAACCTAATCCAATTTTATTTTTTGTTTATGTAGAATGAGAACTCAAAGCAAACTTTTAAAAGCTTCTAAGTTTTTCCAAACTCTGCGATGTATAATCCTAATTCCTTTCAAGAAAAATAGCGCATCTAGAATTGGTTTTAAAGCCCTAAAGCGTATAATAAAAGTTATTTAATATACAAAACTGTGCTTCATGTTATATTGCCCGGCTGTTTTAATAAACAATAGCCTTCTATGGTGAGCAGTTTGCACTGGATTAAGATGACTTCTTATAAGCCCTTTGTGTCATTCTGTTTTCAGATGCTTTTTTAGTCGAAGAAGAGGCCAGGCTGTTTCCTTGGTTACCTTTCTCTTTGTGATGCTTGGAGCAGATCTTCCCGCAGAAAACGTTCATAGTCTGGCTGACAATCGCTTCAACACTAAAAGCATTAAGTATGCAAAGTTAGCGCATTCGTCTTTAGTTGCCAGCGTGTTTGCTCTTTTCAGTGAGGTGATGCACTCTGCGCGAGAGAGAGTTTCTGACGCATTTGCCTTCAAGAATATTAAGCAGCGGCTGCTACAGAATGAAGGGTTTCGTTTCTGTGTAAGCTGAGGTCACAGCTGTGTGAAATGGTCTGCATTTCAATGTTACCACGAGCGGAGATGACATCTTCTTTACGGCGAAGTGAAACA
The DNA here is from genome assembly GCA_038380435.1 of Ryuthela nishihirai. NCBI lineage: Eukaryota > Metazoa > Arthropoda > Arachnida > Araneae > Heptathelidae > Ryuthela > Ryuthela nishihirai. The sequence continues at coordinate 12,385,413 of JAWZYU010000001.1, read as the reverse complement.
TCGCGATGCCGTCAGAGTAACGCTAGAGGAATTCGTTTTCTCTTAGAATTTGTGAAACCACAGAGAATTTTAAAAATAACCGAAAGACAATAAAAAACAACGATCTTTATAAATCACCACTTTAGTTTCGAATAATTTTCTAATGATATGATGCGAATAAGTACAAAAATCTGTAATAATAAAAGGATATGTGTATATGTGCCCTCTTCAGAAAAAATGATAGGAATTTTTGATTGAGGTTGAGGACATTTTGACATCGTTATTGAATACTTTTCTGATAAAACTAATTGCAGGGTTAAAATTATCCCTGGAGAAAATGTATATGATAAAGTATATTATAAATGGAGACAAGTTTAAAATAATTGCAAGGAAAATCAGGCGTGTAAGGAAAAATTTTGAACATTTTTCATTACACCTAATTTAACAGAATTTTGCCAGACATACATAATTGTATTGACCGAAATCTGGGTAAATGAAAATGAGTTAGATTTATATGCAATACCTGGATACAATTTATATCATTATTGTGAATCAAAAAGTAGAACTGGTAGGGTTTAGTGTTTATGTAAAAAATAGTATTATAGTAAATAATTTTTGCATTGAATTTTTAAATGCTGATATGGTTCAAACCCAATTTAAAAGCGCAAATATAATATACACTTGATTGGAATTATACAGGCCTCATATTTATACAAAAGGGAATTTTGTAGATGAATTAGAAAGTAAAAGTAAGTAAAAAAAAATACAAACATTAAATAATAATTTTATTGTTATGATGGAAGATTTGGATTTTGACATTAGATCTAGAGATAATTTAAATCCGCAATATTTGCGATTGATGCAAAAAACAGGTTTTTGTATGGGTCATGATCTTATTACCAAAGAGGAATCGCTAACTTGCTTGGATAATGTATTTGCACGTGTTCCAAATCCAGATATTTTAAAGATGTAAGCTATCCAAATTCACTTTACTGACCATTACTTTGTAGGTCTAAATGTCCAAACTAATTTTAATCAAAATTTAAAAAGTGACAAAAATGTTGAAAAACTTGATACAGAATGATTGGTGCAATTAACAAAGAAGAATTGGAATGATATCTTAAACAATGATGATGTACATGTACAATTTGAATCTTTTTCAAGACCATTGCAGCGAATGATTAGAGTTTAAGGGATGATAAAAAGAGAATTAAACCTTTGCTTACTCTAAGGCTGATACAATCTATAGAAAGACGCAATAGATTATATAACTCATGCAGAAAACAACCTTTCAATACGGCCTTAAAAGAAAAATTCAAGAGATACCGAAATGTTCTGCTCAATTTATTCAGACAAGCAAAATGCAATTATTACTCAGATAAAATTTCAAAAAGTTATTAAAAATATGAAAAAACAATGGGAGATAATAAATAAGATTTCAGACAATAGTAAAAGTAAGATTTTTCCAACCGAAATATGTTGAAAATCATTTTGAAGAAAATATTTTAGGCTTTGTAAATAAATTTAACGATTATTTCACTGCAGTAATTAGGGATTCATCAAGAGAAGATGGTATGATACCATACATTTTAAAAGTGCTGTGCCCATACATTAATGGTCTGATACCATACATTTTAAAAGTGCTATGCCCATACATTAATGGTCTGATACCATACATTTTAAAAGTGCTATGCCCATACATTAATGGTCTGATACCATACATTTTAAAAGTGCTATGCCCATACATTAATGGAATTTTCTGTAAGTTAAACAATTCATTTCAAACAGGATGTTTTCCAAACAACTTGAAAGTTGCAATTGTCATTCCAGTGCATAAAGGGGAGATAGAAACAATCCTGGAAACCACAGGTCATTTTCCATTCTATTAAATATTTCAAAGATTATTGAAAAGCTATTGAAGAAAAGAATTGTCAAAATTTTTACAAGGCAGCAGATTCTTTTCTGTAAATTAGTATGGATTTAGGGAGCGAGTAGGTACTGAGGATGCGATTGTGAGATTGACATCAACAGTATATAAAATAATAAACGAAAATCAGAAAGTGGCTGTAATTTTCCTTGATTTACATAAGGCGTTTGATTCAGTCCCCCATGATCATCTTCATTTTAAACTGTATAAATGAGGCCTAAGAGAGCCAATTTTTAACTGGTGTAAAAGCTGCTTAAATGACAGATTACAGAGAGTAAAAATAAATGATTGTATAAGTAATGAAAATAAGGTATGTTTCGGTGTACTTCAAAGTTCAGTGCTAGGACTTATTTTATTTTTAATTTAAATAAATGATCTATATAATCTAAAGGTAAATGAGATAATAATTACTTTTGCTGAAGATACTGCACTAGTGATTACTGATCCGATGATGGAGTCTTTAATTACATCAGTAAATTGAGATTTAAATAAAATTAGAGGTTGGTATCTGAAAAACAAATTACTTTTAAAAAGAAGCAAAACAAAATATTTAGGCTTAAGTCTTAAGGGAAAAAATGATTTATTGTAAAATAAAATTATCTGTCATGATATGTATTATAATATTCAAGATTGTAAATGCCTTCCATTAGATGGAGTTGAAAGTTTTAAATATTTAGGAGTCTGTTTGGATTATAAATTGATATGGACTTACCATATTATATATAGAAAAACATTAATGTTATAATACCAAAGCTCTCTTATGTTCAATTCCATAGAATTTAGTGTTAACATTGATGATCGAAAGTTCAGTGAACTCGAAACACCAAAGCATCGGAAGCTCCACTCTTTAATTCCAGAAAAGAGACAATTTAATTTAATAAGATTAATGTTTCAGTCTCAAAAAACTATCCGGATTATGAAGATAACAATGGAGTTTATTTCCTACAAAGTGTTTTTCACTGGGCATACATTTTCATTATTTAGTTTGAATAAGATGTGTGGCATTAAGATATTTACACATGATAGAGGAAATATTGAAATACAGGACCATCACTATATTGGGAACCGAAGAAAACATTTTGAGCAAGAAACGGTTATCGAAACTCAAAAAATTTCAGAAACAGTGAAACTGTTAAAAAATTTTGGAAATCGGGGAAAAACCATGGAAAAATATATATAAAATAAATCATATATATTATATATATAAATATGAAATAATCGAAAATAACACTGAAGTGCTTGGAAACCTCAGATACATTAACCCCAGTCTCGAAAGCTGAGCCATTTCCAATCTGGCTGTCTGTTTCCCTTTCTTGAGATTTTTCTCTTTGCCTGACGGGGGAAGCTTTCACGCCCGACTGCTTGGACCAGTAAACTCTTTGGAGGCCATCGCACTCTGTTCCCGGACTTCTTGCCCATCTGCACAAATAGCACGAAGTCCAGCATGTCGGTGGGATCGACCACGGTCTGCTGTGATGTCATCAGTGCAGACCACATCCCAATGAGTTTAGTTCTAGTGAGCTAAGTGAGTTGGTGTCCCTTTTACACCAACTCACTTAGCTCACTAGAGGCTTTGATCTCGGGAAGGAGTCGGCCTCACTCTGTTCTTTTCAAGATTCGCCAGCAGCTCCATCGTCTGGCAACCGTCCTCTTTTTTTCTGGCAGTTGGACATGTCGGCATGTAGTGTAGTCGCACTATACCGTAAATGGCACTTCCGGTCACATGATATGACGTCACCGACCACGCCATTTCCGGTCACGTGATATGACGCCACTTACAACCACGTCCATTAATAATATTTATAACTCATAATTACTAACTCATAATTAATAATTAATAACTAATAGTTCATAAAGACCCCCTGGTTGAACCCCCTCATTAAAAAAACCCTTTATTAAAAATTCTTCCCCTTTATTAAAAACCCGTGGCTCCATCTAGTGTATATTATGAGTACTCTACTTTAGAAAAGCCCTCTGTTTTAACCGTAATTTTTCCAATTTTTGACTCCTCCTCATTAAAAAAAATCCTTATCAAAAGTTCTGCCAGATCTATCAAAACTACACCCTGGTTGACCCACCTGTACTCTTACCCCCCCCCCCTTTTAAAGATCCCATGGTTGAACAACCTGCATTTTTTAATCGCCCCCCCCCCCTCTTTAAAGACCCCATGGTTGACCCACCTGTATTTTTTAATCCTCCACTTATCAAAAATCCCTCCCCTTTATAAAAACCCTATCAAAACTGACACAACCTCGTTAATTAATCCTTATCTGCCCCTCATTAAAAAAAACTTATCAAAAGTTCCGCCCCCTTTATTAAAAACCCTATCAAAACTGCCCCCTAGTTGACCCACATGTATTTTTTTAATCCCACCCTCTTTAAAGACCCAATAGTTAACCCACCTGTATTTTTTAATCCCCCCTTATCAAAAGCTACGCCCCACATTAAACCCCTCCTTATCAAAAATCCCTCCCCTTTATTAAAAACCCTATAAAAACTGTCACACCCTCGTTAATTAATCTGTTATCAAAAGTTCCGCCCCCTTTATTAAAAAACTCCTGTCGCGAATTTTTATTTCCTCTCGTAAATTAAATCCACTCACACTCTTGATCGTAGTGTTCGGACACATCTCGAAATTTTTCTAAGTCCAGAGATGTCACTCATTGACAGCCCTTCTGACTAAACCGCATTAAACCAATAAAACAAACTTTTTTTTATTCCCTTATATCCGTTACGCGACTGGATCACAAGTTTAAACTTTTTATTCCTAATACTTATTACCACTGTATCCTCAGTACATGCTGCAAAATATTACTCTTTCCTGGGAAGTAACGTTACTCAGTAACAATCGATAACAAAATATTATTTCTTCCTCCGAAGAAAAATCAGCTAATTATTTGGATGTAAGATATCATTTAAAAAAAAACGCGTGTTCGTTACACTTTACAAGGTTAGTTGTTTTCATTGGGTAAAAAATAATTCTGTAAAGAGCTTTTCTACGCGGTTGAATGTTATAGAAAGTAAGCAATGCTAAAAGTATAAAACAATTCATGCGTTGCGGGTACCCTTGCGTTTCTGCTTATATAAAAACTAAAGTAAAACATCTGACTTTAGTTCTACATCAAAGTCCAACATGAATGTATGTTAATGGTGTAGGGGATATTAATTTTAACAAATACTATAAAATACACGAAGCTGTAAAAAATAATACACTTAATAAGTCTCACTCGATCGATATACTGATAACAACTCTCAACTTACCTGAGATAATCTACCGAAATTTTATTTGCAGCTGGACTGATAGTGAAAATTTAGCAAATACTTCGGCGATTATATCAGTATATCTGTGGAACAACCTACATGAGAAAGCTTCGTCGATTCGGCAGCATAAAAATCCGCCTAACTTAAAATTTTCAGGAATAATTTAAAAGTACAAACCTCAGCAATTAATTTTGGATACTTATTACTGTTCAGTGACACCGGTGAAAACGAATTTTTCCCCTGCACAGAAAAGCGACACTGATATACCTTTCATGCAAAAAGACATGTACTTGGTTAACGATCGCGACTGATGAATTTTTTCCCTTTAACTCAAATGGTTAGATCGGCATTGGATATAAGTGACAGACAAAAAAATTATGTCTTTACAAACTAAGAGACACTCGGTGTGAAACATCCCAAGTCCAGAAAAGCCCTTCTTAAAAATAGGAAAATCCTCTCCACACACTCTCCCACTTCTTAAAATTTAACTCGACTTGGCGCTTAATTCGAAGAAATGGGCTAGAGACGCCGGAACAAACAGCTAGCCCAACCGGTGATAACTCAAAGGTCACAGGGCTTTGGGTTGGGTTGTTTTACCTCTGAGCGGCACCTTTTTTGCACACCATGGACTAAATGGCCAGGTCACATGGACCCCGAAGGCTCAGAGAAGGTTGGGGGAGGGGACCCACTGGAACAGCTGTTGGGAGACAGATGGTAGCCTCCCATTAAGGCCATCCAGCGTGTTCTTTAACGTGCACAGGGTATGGCTCTCCCGCACACGGGACCACGGTTTAACGTCCCATTCGACGGACGGCGGCCTTCCCAAGCCCATCGGTGTCCCCTACTGACCGTGGGCAGAGCGGGGAATTTTGCGGAGATAAATCTCAACGCTGACCCAGCTGGGACTCGAACCTGGGAACTACAGATTACGAGCCTGGCGCGCTACTGACTGAGCCATCCCCGCCCCTAAGTCACAGGGCACTTATGCACTGATCTATGGAACAGCCTTTCGATGTGAAAACAGATATGCTACTGTTTATCTAAATCCTTTACTTATGGGAAGAACTGCCTGCTATGTGACTTTTATCTTCCTCAAGAATCTTTTGAACCCTAATGACAAAGTGAAATTATTCGTTTTATGTCGAAATGCCGCACTTTATCGGATAGGTCAACGGAAGCTCCCGTCTTATGATGATGATGATTAAACCCATCTACTTTCCTGGCCTTACTGTAAGGCCTCCCCATGTCGGGGGGCCTATTCAAACAGGCCATATCACTGGTTTGCCATAAAAATCACTCTGGATAAGTTTTATGTAAGTCAGTAACCATAAAAAATTCATTTACCTTAATATAATTAAAAAATTAAGAAATAAAAGTACCTTAGGTATGTAGAAGGGGAGCCTCCCCAGATGCTCTACATTGGAGATGAAGTTGAGAAAATTTATAGAACCGAAAAAGGGGGAAGAATTTGGAATTCGTCACATCCCGATCGAAAGTTGTATGAAATAGTAGAAACTCTGAGCTCAATGAGCAAAGAGGAAAGGCCAAACGGCAGAGAGGAAGAGAGTGACTTACCCATCAAAACTAGATGAGTAAATCATAACACTGTATAAAAGGAAAGTAAAAGCATAGAAAAGAATAAAAAATTTATATTTAGACAAAAAAAAAAAAATGGCCACGTACGGTGGAGAGAAATGAAAGGCCTAAATGAAGAAATACAGAAACGTTAGCCTAATCGAAGACAGCATTCAATTTGGACAGGATTCTGAGAGAAAAAGTCTCAGCCAATCAGAAGAGAGAAATTTTGGGATTGGCTAAGAAGGAAAAAAGATGGAAGACAGAAAATTTACAAAACTAAATACAATTGTTAACATTAAATAACATAGAAAAACTCTATTTCAACTAGAAATAAAGTAAATATATAAAAAATAGTTAACTTATAGTGGAAAGGCTCACGATAAGTTTAAATAACATTTACAACACAGTTCAAATAATCCCAGACGCTAAAAGAGTCTGGTAAATGAGAAAGTTGAAGTGCATCACGATAAAAAGAACGATATTTAGCTTTAATTTTGCCTTCTTCTGTAACTGTTTTCTTGAGTTTCAGGTAAGATTGTGGAATTTCCCACACTGAATCTGCAGAATTAGGCCTTGCTATGAATTTAAGAACATCAAGCAAGTCATCAAAAGTTTCCTGTGAGTCCTCGTCGGCCAAAACACAATCTTCGCGATTTTCGGGAAGACGGTTCTGAATGAAAGACAAAATGGCGAGACTGAGGTTAGCTTTAATTTGAATTTTAGGCACTTTTGACTTGGTAAAGTCCACAACAGGAACATTTTCACTAGAAGTAGGCGTAGACACAGGGGAGATGTTTTTCCTTTTCTGGGAAGACATCGAAACAGATGTGTCAACCTGGCACTTTTCAGTAGTAGAATTTAAAACTGGAATAACCACCGATTCAACATTTTGAAGAACCTGTGGCTTAGGAACAGGAGTAGATTTAGAATTTAAGACCTTAGCAAAGAGTTCACAGTCCTTGACTAAGTGTTCCTGGGATTTACACCATTTACAGAGCTTGGTAATGCCTCTATACCACACTGTAGCAGTGAAGCTGCCCACTTTGATGAAGTTTGGCAGAGGTTTAGACATTTGCATTGAAAAAATTTTAGTACCAGTCCTGATAGACTCCAAGCCCGGTGAAGTGAAGAATTCATCTCTGCTGTCCAAAACTTTCCCGAAGGACTCAAGGACTGATTTAATGTCGCCATGTGAAATGAAAAAGGGAAGTTTGGAGATGAATACTGACCTGGTTGGTAGCGCCAGTCGTGCAGAGGTAATCCAAATGTTATCCAGACAGAACTTTGTTGAAGAAGCGAAGCTGTCGGCACTAATTTCATTCTTGAATGTGATCACAGTTGTAGCGTTTGTTAACTTCTGAGCGAAGTCGACATTTTCGGATCCATATTTATCAGCAACATGCTGAATCAACGTATTGAATTTCACGTTTGAATGGCGCACTTTGAAAGACCATGCTAGACGTTCATCTTTGAGTGCATTGTTGACGTCCATGGCTGGCGGCCCGGCAACTTCAGGAGCAAAGCGAAAACACGTCTGTTCACCAAGGAGGCAAAGGAGAGAGTCCCTCCCGTCTTATCTTCGTGGGAATCTTTTCGGCTTAAGAACACAGCAGTTCACTGCGTGCAAAAACTCCAATCGGTCAGCTAATTTTAAAATGTCCTCTTATACTGTTCATCACAATTAAAGAAAGTATTCAGCGGTTACCGGGAGAATATGATTTGACCATAAAAGGAAATAAAGTACATTAGAAAGGGAAAATCACTGTTAGAAGGAGCCCATACAGAAATGTGTGACGTATGTCACAAAACGGTACCGATGTAGAAAAAAAATTCAGTTTATAAAATGGAAAAACAAAAAAGTATTATTTAATACGAGTTTCGCAAAATAATAGAATGTGTAAAAATTTAATTCACAGTATGATATGATGTAGCAGTAATGCGAAAACTTTAGCATTATTCCCCACGAATTTTCAAATGACATTCAGGGGGGTGCATCATTTCCATCACTTATGTTTCAACTTCTTTTATTTTTTCCAACCAATAACCACGATAATGTGCAGTTTTTGAGGGACAGTTCCGGTGGTGACTTCGATGCAGAAATGGCACCGGGGGGCGATCTTTCTCATAGTAGCGATATGACCATGCACTTTGCTAAAAAACAAACCTGCTGAGGACAATATGTAATTAAGATTTGAACTAAAAAGTTATGACATAGCTGAAATTAGGTGTTACACTACACGAGGAAATCTAACACGCGCATTTCATGTCTAAGAATCGGTTTAGTTATTTTTCCTGCATGAGAATATATATTTCTATACTAGTGTGTAATTCTTAGAACAAGTGGCACTATGTTTTTATAAGTGTGAAAGTGATTGTTTTTCCAGCAAAGGATACGTTTTTTGATAATGTTATGTATTCCCATATGTGTTTCACTTGTTTGGAAATTTAAAATCTGAAATAACACTACCAATAGAAAGTAGCATTACTCCAGTAAATTCCATTAGTATGTACTAAATGCTTCTCGATTCTGAAGGAGAGGGCCCCCAGAATCGATCGACTACACAATACTTTGCGTTCTCGTAACTTCAACCGTTTTACGGACCTAATGCATAAAGCGCTAAGTCTTTCAACGGTTATTTCATACTTCAAACACTCATCAAGACAATCAATCGCCACATTACAGAAGTAAGGAAGATTGAAAAAGAAAAGAGAATTGATAGGAAAGCAAAAGAAAAACACCCTACCCGCATTGTCACATTAAAAGAAAAAATATTAAAAACGTAACGTAAAAGTAAGTATTCATCGGTTTGGCTCAAAACAGCTAAGATACAAAACAGCCCAACAGAGGGCGCCCTGTGCCAGCTTGAAAGGCAGCAACGAGAAACGTCGATCATACAGTTAGAATGAGAATGCATGTTTCTTTACGTTCGAAACTTTTTTCCTTGTTTATTACAAGTATGTGCACCTACGAAGTACATAGTAACAACAGTTTAATCACAAGTATTCATTTTTTTGAGTATTAGGGTGTTAACATCACAATTTCTTACAACAACGTTCATTTCTAATGAGATGCAACGTTATTTTTTCCTCCAAACATTCACTTTTTGTGCAAACATGTGAATATTATATGTAACTTTTCAGTTGTATGTGAATCAAATAGTCACTTTTCTGAACAAGTGCAAAATCGCTCCAATGGAGTGAACTACAGTGAAATCGATTACGCACACATGACACGTATCAATATTATGCTCCTGCTATCTTTGAAGAATGCTGGAAATATCAACCTTAGGACATTTAACTCGCGCCATCTAGTGGTAAATATAGTATGTTGACTGCATTCACTTTAAGTCTGATTCGAGTAAACGGAAGACAATCGGAATAGCTGTTATTACATTCAAGCAGAATAAAAATCCTGTTTAATTTTACATGGTCATAAACCTATGAATATGTAAAGATTATGTATGTACGAGAATGTGAGACTTTCTCTGATCTTATGCAAAGTACGCATATATGCATGTTTATATCTGTGGTTAAGAGATGCATGGTATTATACAAATTCAATGGATGTCTTTCTAAGTGCATGTTTCTATGCATACATGAATGTGATTGACTAAGTTTTTGTCTCTCTTCATATATTTCTATTTTGTCACATACTTCCATATACATGTTTCATGTTCGTCTCTGTACATGTGTTAATTTTATGTTTGTGCGTGCGTGCGTGTGCATGCGCATGTTTGTGTGTACGTGCATATGTTTTCATGTTTGTTTCTGCGAATGTGTTCATGTCTGTTTCTGTGAATCGGATGTGTGTGTTCATTTTGTTTCTATGAATCGTGTGTTCACACACAAGAATAAACATATTATCTATCTGTCAATTGCTCGTTACAAAGGAAGCTAACACTTTACACCCTGCAACCTCAACAGATTGGCATTATAGCTCCATTAGGAATTTCCAAAATATATTTTTTATCTCATCGAAAAGTCACTAAACAGATACTTGTGAAAAGTTTACTAAAGAGAAAGACGTATTTTCCCCCTCCAATATTGTACACAGTTTTCAGATAGTCTTTTATTTTTAACTCATTATTTTACCTTTCTCGATTCAGTTAAGTAGAACGAATAGTCAGTAAAACAGCTTTGCAAGAAAAATCTTTTATTCATACACTATCTTCAGGAATTTTTCAATTATCGACTACTTAATAAAGAATTTATTTTTTCGAAGCAGAGTTTGCAGGTTTCAAGATCGTAATAAAAGTTACAAGACCACGAACACACCATTTTATTCTACATAAGCCGACTCGCTCTTATAATAAAGATTCTGAGAACACATCACTTTATTCTGCAAGAGACGAATCATTCACATAATTCTACAATGCTCGTAGATGATTTTGTAATGCTCTCAGATAGAATTTGTTAAACTCTGCGGAATTCAAAATAAATCTAAGTTTCTCATCTAACCAATCAGGAGATGTTATAGTTTCACCACTGCATGAAGTCTCTGTATGTTTTTTAATCCTAGGAACAACACCTTGCCACAGTTCTTACACATTGAACGGAATCCTTCCCCCCCCCCCCTCCTTGGTGTTTTCTGAATCCTTTCCAGACTGGATCACTCTTTCCACCATTCATATTAGTCACTAGAGTAAAAAACCACAATATCCAGTTAACAACCTACACGGCTATACCTGTCAACAACGTTCTACTTAACTGAATCGAGAATGGTAAAATAATGAGTTAAAAATAAAAGACTATCTGAAAACTGTGTACAATATTGGAGAGGGAAAATACATCTTTCTCTTTAGCAAACTTTTCGCAAGTATCTGTTTAGTGACTTTCGATGAGATAAAAAATATATTTTGGAATTTCCTAATGGAGCTATAATACCAATCTGTTGAGGTTGTAGGATGTAAAGTGTTAGCTTCCTTTGTAACGAGCAATTGACAGATAGATAATATGTTTATTCTTGTGTGTGAACACACGATTCATAGAAACAAAATGAACACACACATCCGATTCACAGAAACAGACATGAACACATTCGCAGAAACAAACGTGAAAACATATACACACAAATATACGGGAGCACACACGTACACACAAACAAACGCACATGCACGCACGTATCCACGCACACGTATGCACGCACGCGCAACGCACTCACAAGTGCTTGTAGTGATGGTTCCACTTTCGGAATAAACCAAGGTATGTGAGATATTTCAGATTTATACAAAATAGTCTCAACTCTCTGAATAATGTTATTGTCGTCATTTTTTTCTAGTTTTATGGTATTGTTTACACCGCGAAACACTTTATCCACGTCTCGGCAGAATCCGAACAGCCGATTTAGTGGTAAGAATAAACTTACAATTTGACTATTTTTTATAATTTCATATCTGTCGAGAATCCTTGATTGAATTCTGGATTTCTCTTTAACGCTTGTGCAAAATGTGATACATTATACTTTATTTTATAAGTATCACGTACTTATATACAGGGTGATTAAAACTTATCGTTCAAATTTCGTGGGGAGGTAGGGAATACGTTAGGAAACCGATTTCACATAGGAAAGTATGTCTGCAAACGTCATGTACATGAACAAACTGGACAAGTAAAATGAACACAAGGAAACAGTACAGTTAAGTGGTAACGAATGTGACTTTTATTCCAACAAGGTAAAGTACAGGTTCACAGTAGGTGCTCAAAATTGCGACCATTTACACGGACACAGGATTCACAGCGCCGTTGCATTGACCGCCGAACATTTTCGAAAACGCCTGGCATATCACGGACAATGGCTGCGGCGGCCACTATTCGTGCAACAAGGTCCATTTCACTGTCGACGGGGGTCTCTTACACATGATATTTCATGGCCCCCCACAAAAAGAAATCCATGGGCGATAAATCAGGTTACCTGGGTGGCCAAGCGATCGCTGATGACAGCGGGAGTGGTCGGGCGAGCTGTACATTGGTTGAGTACACACAGCGCCCTATACATACGCATGCGTACATTTTGCGGACATACTTTCCTACGTGAAATCGGTTTCCTGACGTATTCCCTACCTCCCCACGAAATTTGAACGATAAGTTTTGAATCACCCTGTATATAAATTAAGCATGTATTGTGTAAAGTGTAAAACGAAAACTCTAACGGATAACGTTGAATATGTCACATCAAAGAATAAAAGAGTAATGATGAGAGGTAGATGTCGAATGTGTGGAAAAATGAGGTATAAATTTGTGAAACAGAAAGAAAAATTTGCAAAAGGTGGAGATATAGTAAGCTGGATTCAAGAAACGTTTAATCCACCCGAAATGTACATTCCAGGTTACCAGTATTGTGGACCTTTTACGAAACTGGAGAAAAGGTTAATGTGAGGAGATCCTGGTATTAACCGTGTGGACAAAGCCTGCAAAAAGCACGGCATTTCTTACAGCAAATCTACAGAAACTAAAAAGAGACACGAAGCCTACCAGAATTATTAAATGATTTGGATGAAATTCAGAACCTAACTTTAGGAGAAATAATTTCAAGAACGATAATCAAACCTATTATTAAAACAAAGAAACGGTTCGTTTTAGAACACAAGAAATAAGATGATTTCTTCCAGTTACTATGATTCATTAAAGGGATTTTCCGGTATAAAAGATCTAATGCGCAAAACTGGATGGAATAAAAAAGAAGTAAAAAGATTTCTCCAACAACAAGATGCGTACACGGTTATCATCATCATCATCCTCAAGCAGCCATGGGCTACAGAGGTCCAACCAGACCGTACAATTTAGTTCTCCAAGCAAGTCTATCCTGAGCTACATCTACTGCATCTGGCCACTGTACACCAATTCCAACAAGGTCCTGTTTGACATTGTCTGCCCACCGCATCCTAGGTCTCCCCTTCTTTCTGAGGCCTTTAGGCACACTGTTCATAACCCTATTCGCCAATCTATAATTATTCATACGGGCAACATGGCCAAACCAACGGAGTCTCTCTCTGCACAATATGCTGCTTAAAGGAGGTTGCAAACTCCTTTGCCTAACCTCATCATTAGTTACACCACCTAATGCCTAAGATACTGCGAAAGCATCTGGAATCAAAAGCATCTAGTTTCCTGTTATCTTGTTTACAAAGTGCCCCAGTTTCACTACCATAACTAACCCTAGAAAGAACCAAACTATTATACAGTCTAATTTTAGTCCTTAGTTGTATACGCCTATTTCTCCACACTCTCCATAGATTCTTAAAAGTCCCGGCAGCAATCCCTATTCGTCTGTTAATCTCATGCCGCACATCACCATTATCTGTTACATAGCTCCCAAGATAATTAAACTGTGACACCTGCTCAAGACTGCAACCATTCAGATTAACTGAATCACAGCCTGCCTGACCAATTTTCATCACTTTAGTTTTCTCTCTGTTTATAACCAAACTTACTCTACTACCAGTTTTATCAACAGCTCGAATGAAAGAGTTCATCTCATCAACATCATTTGCCAAAAGGGCTAAATCATCAGCATAATCTAAATCAGAAATTTTCGTATCTCCAGTCCATTTAAGGCCAAAATCTTTCCCTTGAAGCGAATTTCGCATAACATAATCAATAACCAAGCTAAAGAGAAAAGGAGGCAAAATGCACCCTTGTCGAACACCAGAAGTAATGCTAAACCAATTGCTACAAGCCTTACCAACTCTCACACACGACTCAGTATTATTATAGAGAGATTTCATTATGTTAACTAACTTGTCAGGTATACCATATGATCTCACAATCAACCACAAATTATGACGATCAACAGAGTCGAAAGCCTTTTTAAAATCAAAGAAGTTAGCAACCAAAGGTTTCTGAAACTCTAAACATTTCTCAAGAATCTCGCCAAAGTGAAAATATCTGATCCACACATCCCCTACCACTTCTGAATCCACATTGCTCATCACGCAATTGACTGTCAACCAGAGTCTTAATTCTATTAAGCACAATCATGAAAAGAACTTTACCCACAAGAACTGCGATCAACTTTTTTGAAAATAGGAATAACAATAGCTCTGGTAAAATCCTTAGAAACCATGATAATATAGATAAATAAATAAATAATAGATAAATAGATAAATAGATCATAAAAGATATTCAGAATTTCAGTCATCCAAGTGGTAACCGAAACATTCCCAGATCTAAGCATTTCTGTAGTAATTTCATCTACTCCTGGGGATTTATGTAGTTTAAGTTTAGAAACAGCCAAAATAACTTCAGATTGTGTTATAGGGCCAACATTAAAGCCACCAATGCATCTATCGTCATTGCAAACAATGGGAAAAGAACTAACCACATTGTTTAGAACATCACTGAAATGCTCAGCCCACCTAGCCATGACAGAATCCTCACCTTCTATAACTTTACCTTGTTTATCCTTCAATCCCTGCATACTTGTACGTTTTCTACCACACAAAACATTAACTATCTGGTACAGTCGCTCAAAAAAGTATCCGAACACTATGGTTGATTACAGAATTAAAAAAATATCTGGCAACGATATTTTTGGAAATTAGTGATCTGGCAAACTTCGTGTCACGTGACACGAAGATTGCCAGATCACTAATTTCTAAAAAAATCGTTGCCAGATATTTTTTATGAATTCTGTAATCAACCATAGTGTTCGGATACTTTTTTGAGGGACTGTACAGCTCTCTGCTGTTGTGCTGTCTAACTGTTCCTCGGCTTTGTCAGCCAAACCATCAAGCCAAATATTCTTATCAGCAGCTAACTGAACCTTTACACGTTTATTAAACTCTCTGTAATCCTTTCTATTAGGACTAGTAGGGTACTGATTAAGGACATTCCTGCAGTTACTTTTTTCCGAAATAAGCTCAAGTGCCTCATCACTCAGATAATTCTGTCTCTTCTGCTCCTTTTTTCCTAAAAGAGTACTGTTAGTTTCAAAAAGCCTGTTTAAAACGGCCCCATTCTTCCTCAACTTCAGTAGTAAGCATACCATGACTGTCATAATGACTAAGTAACCTATCATGGTAAGCTTTGGCTATAACTGGATCTTTCAGAGCTTCAGTATTAAAAGTAAATTTTTTAACCCTAGCACAACACTTTTTAAGTTTAAGTTGCAAGACACTTTTAACAAGGTAATGGTCAGATCCAATTTCAGCTCCCCTATATGACCTGGTATTCGTAACAGAACTAGCCCATTTGCTGTTAATTAATATGTAATCAATCATACTTTTATGCAGCCCATCAGGTGAAACCCATGTGTACTTATGTATGTCGCGGTGTTTGTAATAAGTGTTAGTTATTCTGACTCCATTGAGTTTACTTACCTGTAGGAGACGTTGCCCATTGCCATTGCAGCTACCAATACCAAAAGGGCCTATCACCCCTCTCCAAAGGTCAGAGTCAGTACCAACTTTGGCATTGAAGTCACCAAGAACAAGGGTTATACACCTTATACCTTCTATAAAAAATTCCAAACGAGACGGGTTTATGTCTCTAATGTAGATGACAGTGGCAGAGTGATTTAATTGATATGAAAAAATTTAAATTTCACAATAACCACACGAATTATATTTTAACCATGATTGATATTTTCAGCAAATTCGCCTGAACCCAATACCAATGAAAAAGAAAACGGGTAATGAAATTACCAAAGCAGTTGTCGAAAATTTTAAACAACGTAAGCCATCCAAGTTACAAACGGATAAGGGAACTGAGTTTATCAATAAAGAAACTCAAGCATTGATTAATAAACGAGGTGTCCATTGGTTTGCCACAGGAAATGAGACTAAAGCTCAAATTGCGGAAAGATTTAATAGGACTCTAAAGACAAAAATGTGGAAATATTTCATTGTCAATAATACTTGAAAATGGATCGATGTTCTACCGAAATTTGTTAAGAATTACAATACTTGTTATCAAAGATCAATAAGAATGACCCCAAATGAGGAAAGCTTGAAGAAAAACAGAGATATTTTGTATTTTAATCTGTTTGGTAAAAAAGAATTAAATCTATTACAATACCAAAATTTAAAATAGGCGACAGAGTGAGAATCGCCAAGTACAAGACACCGTTTAGAAAAGGATATCTGCCGAATTTTACAGAAGAAAATTTTGAAATTGCTCAAGTTCTGAACACAGATTCCATAACCTATAAGATCAAGGATCTGAAAGGAGAACCAATCATTGGTAGTTTTTACACCCAAGAAATGGTGAAATGCGAAAAGCAAGATAACATTTATAAAGTTGAAACTATTCTGAAAATTAGAGTGAAGAATAATAAAAAAGAGTATTATGTTCAATGGTTCGGTTATGATAATACATTTAATTCCTGGGTCAAAGTAGATGATCTTTTTAAATAAATCAAATGGAGATTAAAAATTTAGACTTTGAAGAAGATGAGAATTTCTTGAACAGAAACGTATTAGCATCTCTCTGGTCTTTTAGACTTTTAATCTGTGGTCCATTTAGCTCAACGAACCTTTTGTTGAATTTAATATTTAACCATCTCTACTATAATAAAATCTTTTTATATGCCAAAGATTTAACCTAGACGAAATATCAGTTTATGCAAGAAATATTCGAAGATTTGCGCGAAATGTTTGAGAACACATTTGGCAAAAAAATCTCAGTTGCAACTTTCTCTTCCAGTGAAGAAGAATATCGTCAAGGTCAACGAACTGGATCCCGACATGCAAAATGTAATTGTTTTCGACGATTTCGTAGCCGAAAGAGATCAAAACCTCATTGAAAACCTCATCAAAATCTCATTGAACTTATTCGTCAGAGGAAGGAAAAAGAACATATCATTGATTTACCTGACACAGAGTTATTTTTCGAATCCAAAAGATATTCGACTACAGTGTAATTATTTTACATTCTTTAATATGCAGAACAAGAGAGAAATGTTGCAGATACAAATGGATCATGCAACAGAAATCAAGAAAGATATTTTTATGCAGTTTCAAAACCACAAGATTTCTTATTAATCAATAAAAAAAAACAAGCACATGCCTCTCAAGTACAAGAAAAACTTTGGGAAATAAAGAAGAATTACGTGATAAAGTTTGGTGTCATCAGCTCAGAGACCGATTCCGGAAGTCCAGAGTTCGATTTTAAATTGACACACGATGGGGATTACGACATGAGAAATAAATAAATTGAGAAATGTAGTAAAACACCGAAGAGGGTTCGGACTCTGTGACAAAACAATATCTACAAGAGTCATAACACTGAATCAGACAGGAAATTATGACGCAAATACTAAAAGAATATTGACTATAGGTAGACCTATAGAAAATGGAGATGCCGCTACCATTCAATACGTTAATAATACTTCTTTAATTTTTCGGAACAATTGCTACGATGCGCGAAACAAACAAGTAATCAATGTTACTGAACCGGATGCAGATTCTGGAATAGTTACAAAACGATATTTGAAAAAAAAAAGCACTTTGCAATGACCGACGGAATCTTGCAGAACCTGTCGATTCATCCAATGCCACTACGAAATACTACGTCGACAACTTGACCAAAACAGTCCAATGTATACTTTGGTGAGAAATAAAGATGGGCTTTACGTTCCACGAAGCATTGGATTCGACGGGCATAGTTTCAATGTAGAAAAAAAAAATCCTTGATATTGCCGATCCCGAGTCTGATTCTGCTGCTGTAACTAAGGGATATTTGGAAAAAGTCTCTTTAACTGGCGAGGATGTCTTTAATGCGAACAATAAGAGAATAGGAAATCTCGGGGAACCGAGGCACAACAGAAATGCGACAACAAAAAGTTACGTTGATGGCTTGACAAAGTTAGATCCTAACCCATCCAATTCTTTATTGAGAAATGAAAATGGACTCTTTGCATCAAGTGGGAGCAGTTTCAATGGCGATGCAAATGGAAAGCGAATTACGAATTTTGGCACCCCAATTCTAAACAACGATGCTGCTACGAAACTATACTTTGATAAAAATACTGTAATTTGTCTTACCTATGGTGATAAAAAAGACATTGCAGTCTCATCCAATTATACAGATAAACACAAAATTCGACCTACTAACGCCACCTATTTTCAAAGATAATTACCATCTGTGCATTTCTAATGGATATATAAGCAAGCTAATCTGCTGCACAACAAATCCCTCTTTTAGTACAAATTATAGCATCAACTTGGACGATCAAAAATTCATTGAAGTAGTAAGACCACAACTTCAGCGGTTGTTTTCTGTTATTCCAGCAAACAAGAAATTTGACAGGGGCAGCAAGATTAGCGTTTCACTTGCTAGACACTATCCAGATCCAAAAGAAAGAAGAAAAGTGCTTGGAGGTCTTGTTTCAGACTTTCATCACTGGGAATATGTCTTTATTGTATTTGAATAAAGATGAAGGATCTTAAGCAATTACACAGTATTATAGATGAAATCTTGAAATCGCGAGCTACTACAAAATCGAAAATTGACGACACTATTTCGGGAGAGGAACGAATTAAGGAAACGCTCGAAGAATTTCACAAGCCAGTGGTGGAACGGTTAAAAGGTCTGGAAACTGTGCGTGGAGAAACCATGAAAAACATACAAGATGTAGTGAAAACTTTAGAACCAGAAGAGCCCACTGAGATGCCAGAAAAAACGTTCATTTATATACAGATTCCAACTTGCAAGATGAAATATTAAACCAAGAGAAATTAAAACTTCCGAGTGAAATCTTACAGGCGAGAAATCCCATTCCTGAGCTGAAAGAAATGATTTACCAAACAATCACATTGAGGCACTTAGAAAATATTTAAAGCGATTAAAATGATGATCACAGTAACAGAAAGTCAGCAGTTTGGTTTGGACTATACAAAAGTCCACAGTTTGGTTCTGGACTATACAAGAGACATATGCGACAAATTATCAATTTTTGGTTGCCAGTAAATGAGCTGGAAACACCAGTACAGAAGTAGTAAATGAAATTGTTGAAATTTGGATATTTGGCTAAAAAACGATATCATTGACAAAAAGGAACATAAGATTATGTTCAATAACATCGGTATTGTTTAGAAATTTACTCTTGGACACACACTACAGTCATGTCTCTTTCAACTTCCGATTATGCAAAAAATTCCGAATTTTTGCATAATCGGACCATGATTTTTAGCTACTATAAATAATAAAGAGGGTATAACTGCTAACTCAAAGATGAGCGCAACTATTCAATGTACCAACTGTGGGATATCTATTCGCAAGTCCAATACGAACCGTCATATGAAAACTGCATGCACTTCTTGCATATTTGAAAAATGCGAATTTTACAATTTCAACTTTAACAGAAAAGACAATTACAATCATCATCTGAATTAATATCATATAAATAAAAGCAGTGCTTTTCGGAAAACGTTTCGCACATATCAAATTGATAACATAAATGTCAGAGAAGACATAAAAAGTTTCCTGGAGAAAAAAAAACAATAAATGGAAACATATAATTCGCAAGAAACTCAGTCAGCCTCTAAAGGTGTGAGGAGGGGAAGAGAGTGAGGAGGGGGAGAGGGGAGGGGGGGGACTCAGAATCAGTTAACCTTCCATATCATCACGGCACATAGATGTGTCCATGAGAAGTGTCCTATGTCATGTATTGAATTAGTCAATTGAACTTAAATAAATGAAACTCAATCTCGATCCCGTTGTTCTGTAGAGGTCGAGACTGATTTCTATTTAGTTTGAATTAAGCACGATAACATAAGAAAAAACTCTTCTCTCTCTATTCAACTTCATACATTTTCAAAATTATTCTAACCTACATCACTTTTTACTTCAAATTCAATCTTTAAAATTTTTTATATCTCACACACATACCATCATTCATACCCCATATTTCACTCTCCATTTCTCACCTTCATTTTACTTAACTCAATGCTCTTCGTCATTTTCAAAAAATATATATAAATCTCATCTCCAGAAACTTCCCCCAATTTTTTCTAACCCACATCACTTCAAATGTTCAATACAACAAAATCACACACTTATCGCCTAAGACAATACTGAGGGGCATTTGGCCTGTTATGCTTAAATTTGAAATTTTTATCCAGGCTTTTTCACGATTCATCGTAATATCATTACTTGCAATTTTTTTCGAAATTGGATTCATCTCATACCTTCTCATCCTTACTGGATCAAAGAAAATCCATACATTCACAGATATCACTTCAAAATCTATCTTTCCATCACATTTTTCTCTCCCAGCCCCCGAAAACGTCATTTTACCTGTTAATTTTGAATTGCCATATTTTTCAAACTAATTTCCCAAAACTGTCTGGCTTTGTCGACTTTTCCTATTTACCTGGCTTTTGCAACCTAACAGCCCAATAAGTGAAGTGTATGATAACTACAATATTTTCTCAACGAAACCCATAATTTCATGTTTTTTACACACACCACCTTCTGAAAATTAGTTTAATCCCTCATCCCCCCAAAACTTCCCCCATAGGTTAACATGGATTTCCCAATACTTTAACATTGGCTCAGAATTCTTCTCAGTACTCAGGTGTTCTGACCAATGAGCTACCTGCAGACGATCAAGATCTCCTCTAATGTTGGCTTTAAGCATTATACGTGGGGGTCAGTCATTGGGTGCTGTCTTGATTATAATTGATCCTTACGCATGATTAAACCGTGAATGCCTCAAAGAAATACAGCGTCCTTCACATTTGAGGAGCGAGTGTCTTGTGCATATAGCTTGAAGGCTGCTAATCAGAATCTTCAATTGCAGTCAGGACAACTTCTAATGACTGATCCTCATGGTATAATGCCTAAACCCACCAATAGGGGAGTCTTGGGTTCGTATCTAACCCGACTCAAGATAATTTCCTCTTCTATAATCAAAGGTGGACTGTGGACTCTACGCCTATGCTGAGGCGGTGATGGCTCAGCTGGCAGCATGCCAGGCTCGTAATCTGTAGTTTCCAGTTTCGAATCCTACCTCGGCCGGCATTGAGAGATATCTCCCCATAACTCCCCATGCTGCTCACGGTCAATAGGGGATACCAATCGGCTAGGAAAGGCCACCATCGTTAGATTTGCAAAGTCATGGCCCCCATATGCAGGAGAGCCCGCACATGGGGGCCATGGCTTTACACGTTGAAGAACACGCTGAATGGCCTTGAGGGGAGGCTACCATCTATATCCTAATAGCTGTCCAATGAGTCTCTTCCCCCCAATCTTCTTTGAGCCCTCGGGGTCCTTGTGACCTGGCAGTTATGTCCATGGAGTGCAGAAAAGTGCCGCTCAAAGGTGAAACATCCCAGCCCAGGATTTGGTGGTGAGAGTCTGGAACCTCTCTAGCATCAGTCCGTTCGTAAGTGCACAGTTGCCTTCTGCACTCCACCCATTCAGCGTCTTTAGGTTGAGACCGACGAACTATATTAATCTCTTTTCGTCAGCAATTGTCCTTACAGTATGCTTGCAAATTGCAGTCCCTTAGAAGTCTATTCCATTTGGGATTGCACTTCCGCCCCAGGTGGGAACTGCTTTTCACTAATAGCCAGATTATCATCTGTCTCTACAACTCTGCACGGTCGACAATTGAGCCACCTTGACTCGCTTTCAAGACGACAACTGAAGCGCCTTTACCTCGCTCTAGAGAGAAGGCTTTGAAAGACTTTCATGATCGACTGCGTCTATCGCAACTCTTCATCAGCCTCCGTGCTGTGCATCCAGACATCTTGCCTACCTTCACAGATAGTCCAAAGTTCGGAAGTTCAGTGGGATTAGCCATGATCTGCTCTGACATCACCATAGTAGATCAAATCCCACCCAAAATAGCTCCAATTACATCAGAGTTGCATGCTCTTGACTTGCTAAGCATAGTCGCCGGTGTTTTTTTTAGATCACTATAGGCTCTGGTCTCGGCGAGCCCCGTTCTTTCCAAGATTCGCCATCAGTTCCATCGTCTGTCTGATACCTCTCCCATCATGCTCTATTGGATGCCCAAGGAATCGAGACAACAATTCATCATTGCAGAAAGTATATCGTTCGTAATAGAAACCACACTGAAGACTGAAAAGCACAGTTTTCGTTTCATAAAAATGGCTTTCAACTTTAGCGTTTTAATTTGAATGACCATTTTATTTCTGCTTTTTAAAAATTTCTTGAGTATTTTAATGGAATATATTTTTTCTTCTTCATGTTTATTTTATAATCGTTTATTCTCTTCCTCTTTTGCATGGGTCCTTTAAATGCCCCCTCCTAAATAATTCATTTGCTGATTCTTCTTCTTACAGGGGTTCTTTGCTCTCATTTTTGTTGTTCTGCAACTTTATTTTCTTTGCTGTTTCATTTACTCTTTCTGTGTTTTGATTTTAACTTTGATTATGGGATTCAGTGAATCTGATATCTTTATCTTTCTACATCTAGTTTGGCGTAAAATAGCTTTCCTTGGTTTTTGCGCCATAAAACTTTAAGCCTAACTTAAGCCCAAATGAAAACGTCCAAAGGAAAACTGCGAACGATGAAATGCGGGCAGTTTCGTACTCTTCTCAGTAATTCAAAAGATCCATAATGTGGAATATTTCTTAATATATTAATTGCCCTACACATTGGGATATAAAATAGACAATTTCCTTTCCATAGCATTTGAAAGTTTTAAGATAGCTTTGAGGAAGCGTCATCTCTTAGTAGATCTCATCCACTTCAACATTAGAGGTGGTTGAAGCGTCTTACTATCCTTATTTGAATGGCAAAATAAAAGCAGAAGAGCATTTCTCTTTGTCACTTAGAAAGAATCCGAAATTGCCTTTTGAAGCGTCTTCGGCGAGACCACTGCACCGCCCCTCCCCCAATCTGTACTGGCGCGTCTTAAAGGAAATACCTGGAATATTTCCTTTAAGACAAGAGAAAGTCAGAATCAGAGAGCCTCGCTTCCTCTAATCTCTGCGGTAGGGCTTCCCTTTCCTGCTGCCAAGGGAGAAGAAACTTCCATTATTCATGAAACTGCATCGCTGCTATCGATTGTGGCCCGCGCGTGCAACATCCGATCTATGAATATCCCGATGCCATATGTTGTATCCCGGAAGTGTCAGGATGCGGCTTTCACGGAAGTGGCAAGGCGGACCTGAAGGAGATGCAAATTATCCTGCTTTTGAATGGTTTGCGATTTCTATCGTCCATCATCCACTAATCAGCAAAAAGAGCGTCCATTGGACGGGAAGAGGAAGATGAGGATCGCTGAGTGAGGTCATAAGTCGTCGAAGATTTGCGTGGTGTTGCCACCTCATTAAATCCCGTAAATAAGATCCCCTCGAGATGCATGCCTCATAAAGTCCCTTTAATTGAAATTATTGCTTCGCATGAGGAGAGGAGGGAAATTGGATTCTTCTTTCATGACATAAAGTGATCGAAAGGGACACGAAATTAGGGATCAGTTTAAATTTGCATCTCTGAAAGTTGAGCGCATTTCAGTCGATCGTAAGAAAGGAAATATGTGCTAAAAGTTGATGAACTGATGAATAGTGAAAGCTCTGTGGACACATTGCATGTTCTTTGTTTTAAAAACTAAATGCAAATTAAAAGTCCAATTCTCTCTTTTGAATATGGAATGCTCCTTCTCAACCAAATGTTTTGACATTTCGCATATTTTGTTTACTTTACGTGCAAATTCAAACTAATGGAAGATTTTCAAACTGCGAAAGGTGATATTTTTCATCAGCACCTACTTAGACGAGAGAGAAGTTTTTCTTTACTTCTTAAAACTTGAAAGTTGCGTTTTATCACCCTCCTCGATCTGTTGGTGAGGGCGCACAGCGATGCTGTCGCTGAAAACCCTCTGGCCACCACACTCCATCACCATTAAAGTTTTAAATCTCTAGTATGAGTTGGGTTGGGTTGTTTTACCTCTGAGCGGCACTTTTTTGCACACCATGGGCTAAATGGCCAGGTCACATGGACCCCGAAGGCTCAGAGAAGGTTGGGGGAGGGGACCCACTGGAACAGCTGTTGGGAGACAGAGGTAGCCTCCCGTCAAGGCCATCCAGCGTGTTCTTTAACGTGCACAGGGTTTGGCTCTCCCGCACACGGGGTCACGGCTTAACGTCCCATCCGACGGACGGCGGTCTTTCCAAGCCCATTGGTGTCCCCTACTGACCATGGGCAGGGCGGTGAATTTTTGCGGAGATAAATCTCAACTCTGACCCAGCTGGGACTCGAACCTGGGAACTACAGATTACGAGCCTGGCGTGTTACCGACTGAGCCACCCTCGCCCCTCTCTAGTATGAAGAAAATACTTACATTCCTAATAGTTATTTAAAGTTTAGTGATTCTTGCAACTTTAGGACCTTTTAGCGTTGAAAAATTCAACTTATTGGAAGATTCGGAAAACGCGAATCGTAATATTTTATTAGAGCCAACTTAATTCAAAAGACGATCCCATTTGTCTCGTGAAACAAAAATCTTGGAATATCGAATGGCGGGCAGACGAACAAGAAAGGGAAAACAATAAGCGGGATTTTCTTAAAAAAGAAAACAGTTTAGCTAATTGCTAAAATCCCGAAATTAATGGCTAAAAAGTATAATTTCTGTAGTTTATATCATTCGGAAAAAGATAAATTTTATTGACGTGTAAAACAATCGATGAGAATATTACCGACGTTACAGAATATTGTTACGAAAATGAATATAGAGCTGGAGTCATTTCCATTCGGATTTGCAGAAGAGAAAATTGAGAAAATAATTCAACGAACTGTGACAGAAGATGATTTAGAATCTTCAAAATTCTTTGACGCATTCTCCAAAAAAAAAAATTCCCGATACTTAACTTGTGAAGCAGATTCCAGTTTGCCATTACAGGAATCTGAAAAAAGCCACACGAGCAAATTTTTTTGTGTTTACTAATATCGTTTTCAATATGTTCTGAGCGGTACATTTTTTCTTAGTATGAAAGGGTCTCGCGATCTAGGGATCGTCTATGCTCCAGCAAAGGACTTTTATGCTTGCAAACCAATAGTAAAAATATTACAAGCGACATTCAACAAATGGATTATTCCAATAAAACGTAACGTTCTTAAGAAAAATATAAGCAACATGCGTTATAATCTAAATCTGTGATCTGGCAACCTCCGTGTCACGTGATTACAGAATTCAGGAAAAATATCTGGAGCGTGTACAGCAACTGTACACGCTCCAGTTACCGTTCACAGCAAACTGGAGCGTGTGCAGTTACTGCACACGCTCCAGTTTGCTGTGAACGGTAACTGCACACGCTCAGTATTTCCGTGAGTGAGCCCACACGATCCAGGTCTTTGTGAGCTCACACGATCCAATGTGCTGTGAACATTAACCGCAAGCGCTCCAGTTTGCTGTGAACGGTAACTGCACACGCTCAGTATTTCCGTGAGTGAGCCCACACGATCCAGGTCTTTGTGAGCTCACACGATCCAATGTGCTGTGAACATTAACCGCAAGCGCTCCAGTTTGCTGTGAACGGTAACTGCACACGCTCAATATTTCCGTGAGTGAGTCCACACGATCCAGGTCTTTGTGAGCTCACACGATCCAATGTGCTGTGAACATTAACCGCAACCGCTCCAGTTTGCTGTGAACGGTAACTGCACACGCTCAATATTTCCGTGAGTGAGCCCACACGATCCAGGTCTTTGTGAGCTCACACGATCCAATGTGCTGTGAACGTTAACCGCAACCGCTCCAGTTTGCTGTGAACGGTAACTGCACACGCTCAATATTTCCGTGAGAGGGCCCACACGATCCAGGTCTTTGTGAGCTCACACGATCCAATGTGCTGTGAACATTAACCGCAAGCGCTCCAGTTTGCTGTGAACGGTAACTGCACACGCTCAGTATTTCCGTGAGTGAGCCCACACGATCCAGGTCTTTGTGAGCTCACACGATCCAATGTGCTGTGAACATTAACCGCAAGCGCTCCAGTTTGCTGTGAACGGTAACTGCACACGCTCAATATTTCCGTGAGTGAGTCCACACGATCCAGGTCTTTGTGAGCTCACACGATCCAATGTGCTGTGAACATTAACCGCAACCGCTCCAGTTTGCTGTGAACGGTAACTGCACACGCTCAATATTTCCGTGAGTGAGCCCACACGATCCAGGTCTTTGTGAGCTCACACGATCCAATGTGCTGTGAACGTTAACCGCAACCGCTCCAGTTTGCTGTGAACGGTAACTGCACACGCTCAATATTTCCGTGAGAGGGCCCACACGATCCAGGTCTTTGTGAGCTCACACGATCCAATGTGCTGTGAACATTAACCGCAACCGCTCCAGTTTGCTGTGAACGGTAACTGCACACGCTCAATATTTCCGTGAGTGAGCCCACACGATCCAGGTCTTTGTGAGCTCACACGATCCAATGTGCTGTGAACGTTAACCGCAACCGCTCCAGTTTGCTGTGAACGGTAACTGCACACGCTCAATATTTCCGTGAGAGGGCCCACACGATCCAGGTCTTTGTGAGCTCACACGATCCAATGTGCTGTGAACATTAACCGCAACCGCTCCAGTTTGCTGTGAACGGTAACTGCACACACTCGATATTCATTGCATTATATATTCATACGCATTATATATATTCAAAAAATATCCGAACACTATGGTTGATTACATTTGGACTAAAGGGAGTTGTTTGCGGTTGAGAACCTGAACTTACTCTCCAGCAGGGGCCGTGACTAGCGAATTTTGCACCACGGATAAGAAATATTTTTCAATCTATCGAATGATTATTTTTTGCATATAGGTAAAAAAAATTGACCATGCAATAATTAGAGATTGCATTATAGGCTTGATTTGACCTCACTCACCTGTGCCTTGGCGGGGCATTGTTTGCAGGGGCATTGCTCTCAACTTTGGATTTCTCTCGATTGGAAATGGCGGCAGAGGAGGAAGCGAAGAAACTGACTTAAGGAAGCAAAGCTCTCAATCAGGAGGGAATTGAAAACCGAGTCCAAAACATTCGTCTTCAATTCATCTTTGTTGAATCATACGCTTTGATGAAGATGGAGAGATGTGGTGAATTGAGATCTTGAATTTCCTTTAAAGAATTTGCTGAGAAACTAGCAGAAGTTAGTATAGTAACTGGAGTTAACTAGCAATAAGAGCTGAGGAGCTCAACAAACGTATTTGGCTGAAAATACTGGGATATTTGCTAAACGCATTTAGGAGAAAGAGATGAGAAATTCACTCAATGTAATTGGAGAAGAAATCTAAGCAATTAACTAAACGAATAGGGTGAAAAGAGTTGAGGAATTTTCAAAACGCATTTTTATGAAAAAAGCTGAGGAAGGAGTTAAAAGTATCCGATGATTAAAGCTCAGGAGATTGCTAAATATACTGGAAACAGAAGCTGAAGAATTTTCTATGCATTGGAGCAAAGAGATGAAAAATTACCTAAGTGTATATGGAGACGAGAGTTGAGGAATTGACTAAACATATTTGGATAATGCAGCTGATGAACGCACTGAACATACTGAAAGCCAAAGGTTTCGAATGTAGTCTATTTTTTGTTATCTGCCTGCTTTCGTCTAGGCAAGAGAGGTGAAGATCAGGGGCGCATTTTCCGAGAAGCGGACTAAGAGGACTCTGGGTTCGAAGCCCAGACTACTGAAAGGCCCCCAAAATCGATCTGTGAATTTTGTGTTTTGATTACATTTTTGTACTTTTGATTATTATTATTTTTAAAGTAAAATGCTCATTTTTAGGTACAGTCGCTCAAAAAAGTATCCGAACACTACGGTTGATTACAGAATTCAGAAAAAATATCTGGCAACGATTTTTTTTAGAAATTAGTGATCTGGCAACCGTCGTGTCACGTGACACGAAGGTTGTCACGTGACACGTATCCGAACGCTATGTTTGATTACAGAATTCAGAAAAAATATCTGGAGCGTGTACAGCAACTGTACACGCTCCAGTTACCGTTCACAGCAAACTGGAGCATGTGCAGTTACTGCACACGTGTCACGTGTGCAGTAACTGCACATGTGCTTTCGTGTCACGTGACACGAAGGTTGTCAGATCACTGATTTCTAAAAAAAATCGTTGCCAGATATTTTTTCTGAATTCTGTAATCAACCGTAGTGTTCGGATACTTTTTTGAGCGACTGTACCTGGTGTTATTGAAACAAAAACTTCCTTGGTGCCCAACAAATTCAAGTCGCATCGAGATTTTTTCCTATTCAATTACAATAAGGAAATGGAATTGCCTTCGAACTTTAACTCACTACTCTGAAATTCCATTTAATGCGAAAAGGTTTCAATTTCTGGTTTCTTCTAAAGTGCAAACTTTCTCTAAAGACGTTCTGTTGCGAAATCACATACGTCGACCTTCGGGGTTTCGGTTTTATCATTTAGAATAAAACTGCATCATCGCGAATAGACTTTCGAGGTTTTCGTCTCATCATCAAGGATGGAGCTGCATCATCCTGAATCGACTTTAGGGATTTTGGTCTCATCATCAAGGATGAAACTGCATCACTTAAATCGATTTTCGGGGTTTTGGTCTCATCATTAAGAGCAAAACTGCATCTTGAATCGACTTTAGGATTTTTGGTCTCATCATCAAGAATAAAACTGCATCATCGTGGACCAACTTTACGGGTTTTCGTATCATCATTAAAAATAAACCTGCATCATCGCGAATCGACTTTAGAGGTTTTGGTCATATCATCAAGGATGAAACTGCTTCATCGTGGATCGACTATAGGAGTTTTGGTCTCATCATCAAGGATGACGCTGCATCACGTGAATCGAATTTCGGGGTTTTGTTCTCATCATTTAGAATAAAACTGCATCATCGTGAACCGACTTTCGGAGTTTTGGTCTCATCATTAAGAACAAAGCTGCATCTTCATGAATCAACTTTAGTGGTTTGGGTCACTTCGTCAAGAATGAAACTGTATCATCGTGGACAGACTTTCGGGGTTTTGGTCTCATCATCAAGGATGAAACTGCATCATCGTGGACCGACTTTCGGAGTTTTGGTCTCATCATTAAGAATAAAACTGCATCACCCTGAATTGACTTTCGCAGTTTTAGTCTCATTATCAAGGATGAAACTGCATCACGTGAATCGAATTTCTGGGTTTTGGTCTCATCATTGAGAATAAAACTGCATCATCATGGACCGACTTTCGGAGTTTTGGTCTCATTGTTAAGAACGAAACTGTATAATCGTGGACCGACTTTCGAAGTTTTGGTCTCATCATCAAGGATGAAACTGAATAATCGTGGACCGACTTTCGGGGTTTTGGTATCATCATTAAGAAAAAAACTGCATCATCCTGAATCGACTTTCGGGGTT
Organism: Ryuthela nishihirai; assembly: GCA_038380435.1. Classification (NCBI taxonomy): domain Eukaryota; kingdom Metazoa; phylum Arthropoda; class Arachnida; order Araneae; family Heptathelidae; genus Ryuthela; species Ryuthela nishihirai. Next base: position 12,355,377 of record JAWZYU010000001.1, on the reverse strand, counting down.
TTGGTCTCATCATCAAGGATGAAACTGCATCAGGTGAATCAACTTTCGAGGTTTTGTTCTCATCATCAAGAATGGAACTGTATCATCGTGAACCAACTTTGAAGTTCTCATTATTAAAAAAAAATGCATCATCATGGACTGACTTTCGAGGTTTTGGTCTTATCATTAAGAACAAAACTGCATTATCCTGAATCGACTTTCGCGGTTTTGGTCTCATCATCAAGGATTTTCATCATTGATGATCAGACAAAAAGTTTTTCACCAAAGTGCATCATCGTGAATCGACTTGCGGGGATTTGATCTCATCGTTAAGAATAAAACTGCTTCATTGTGAATTGACTTTCGGGATTTTGGTCTCATCATCCTTGACGATGAGACCAAAATCCCAAAATCATTAAGAATGAAACTGCACTATCGTGGACGGACTTTCGGTGTTTTGGTCTGATCATCAAGAATGAAATTACATCATCGTGAACCGACTTTCAGGGTTTTGGTCATCGTGAATTGACGTAATATTCAGAGTGCAAAAAACGAATCTTTTCCTCCGCAGGCATGACCAACTGAATTCTCTTTATATATTAGATGAATTATACCTTGATTGATATATAAAGGGAATTCAGTTGGTCATGCCTGCAGAGGAATCAATATTTGATTATTAGATGATATAGATTGATATTGATTATTAGATCAATACAGATATTATTAGATGAATTATACCTTGATTGATAAAGATTCGATTCAATCGTTGCTCCGACGTCGCCCAAGTGATTTTGTGAGAACTTACCTTCGAGCCTGGCTTTTCTTTCCCTCTCTCTAGCCTCTTCTTCAGCCAGAATGGCTGCCTGGCTCTTCCCTGTGTCGACTGGTCGAGAGTCGGAGGCTTTTTCCAGGACTGCGCAGGCGCGTAGCACGTAAGTGTTCACCTGCTCTTGCTTGTCCTGCTTCGGAACATCCAGCAACAGCCAGTACTGCGCATCCAGCTGGATGACCTCTTTGATGATGCCCTTCAGCAGAGCGTACCTCCGGAACACGTTCCTCTCGACCTTCGACTCCTCGTACTTCTCGTGCAACGTGGTGAGGGCCGTCTTGACCGTGTTGTATGACACGGCCACCTTCCCCGTGACCAGCCGTAGTCGATCATTGGTCTGCAATGCTCCATCGCGGGTGTTGTCTGCAAGAGAAAAATTGGAACTACATTCGCATCAACGAATCAGAATATAAACAAAAGGAGTCGCTATTAACAAACACTTTGAAGCTGTAAAGGAAGGGGAAGCTACAAATTCAAACATTTTGTGACATTCAAAAAATTGACAACTTTTTAGAGAAGGGATATGATTAACTAGAATTTTAAGTTTATAACAGTAAAAACAATTGATAGGCAATGTCCTATAAATATAGTACACGAAGGTTTGATAGAATGCTCTAAAATAAGTTCATGTTTTTTAATACATGTAATATTCTGAAATCTTATAAAGTACATTTTAAAAGCATTCAATAATTCATCGGTTGAAAATATTTCAAAAGGAGAATTTCCATGCTAAGAATGATGCTTATGGAAAGCGGCTTTGAAGGTCGTCGAATGAAAATGACTCTCAGCTCTCTGAAGAAACATAAGCTCTCTTACTCTCTGAGAAACTCAGCTCTCTTAAATGAGCAGAGGTTGTTGAGATCGCTATGTCGTACTGTAGAATTCGAAATATGGAACTTTAGCTATGCACTGCGCATATTGTACTGGTATTTCGTTTCTACGATACGTCAGTTGCTTCATTAAGTTCGAGAAAGCATTTTTGTTCTCACAGAGCAGACGAAGGAAAAACATTCGTCATCAGAGAGAAATTGAAGCGACTCTAGTTTTCGGTTCAACAAATGATTCATTCACAAGACGTTTATGTCTGATATTTGTATCCAGAGAATGGCAGGATATCGGATCGCTAGGTTTGGACAGATATGACTCGCTACCAGTTTTTTATCAGTAAATTCACGGAGGTCGATTTCTTATTTTCGCATGTAACTTGCTGTGATTCTTAGGGCTTTTTGATCATTAATGCTATTACGGATTACCGTTAGAAGAAAGAGTAATACATGGGATCTGAAGATAAACAGATCGTAACAGGTCGATATTTTACAGCAGTTTTTAAGGTTGGGTTGTTTTACCTCTGAGCGGCACTTTTTTGCACACCATGGGCTAAATGGCCAGGTCGCATGAACCCCGAAGGCTCAGAGAAGGTTGGGGGAGGGGACCCACTGGAACAGCTGTTGGGAGACAGATGGTAGCCTCCCGTCAAGGCCATCCAGCGTGTTCTTTAACGTGCACAGGGTATGGCTCTCCCGCACACGGGGCCACGGCTTAACGTCCCATCCGACGGACGGCGGCCTTTCCAAGCCCATCGGTGTCCCCTACTAACCTTGGGCAGGGCGGCAGTTTTTAAGGTATCGCTTTCCAATAGTCTCTCATAGTTCGAAATAGAATAGGATTTAACTTTGGCAATAAACGCATTCTTGCTAGATAAGCACTATTAACGTGGGAATTTAAATTCTGCCATGATTCCTGGAAAATCAGAGGCAATTTCTTTTAGCAACTGAAAAAAATAGATTACAAGAAGGTTTCAGTTGCAGTGGATAGAAATGGGAATTCCTTATTTTGGTCTCAGGTGGCAATCTTTGTCAAAGAGATGGAGGCAGAATTAAAGACAGCGTTTACGGAGATGAGGATTTAGAATTCGAAGCAGGAGGTCAGCAGTGGTCTCTTGCCTGCTCGAGCTGTGGCAGGAATTCGTCTCGTTCTGCGCTTAAACAGGAAAAAGAGATGCCTTTGGCTTGGCGAAGGTCGTAGTCCGTTAGATGGGAACGAAAAAGATTTCTATGCTCTAGGAAGAGGAATCTTATGTACCATGAAAAGGCACGATGGATAGCCTAGAACGGTAGACACGTGTGCAATACTTGTAATTCACCAACTGTGCTCTGAGGGATGGAAGTCTTCTGACCTTGCCATTAATTATATTGAGCAACAGAAGAAATGATTTTTGGAGGGAAACAACAGAATTCCAAATCCTTGATAGCAAAAATGGCATTTAGAAATTATGAATAAAAATGGAATAATTGGAATCATGGAAATTAGCTGAAGCACAGCGAAAATACTAATGAAAAAAAAATCAGCTTCTAGATAGGCTCAAAAAATGAAAAAAAAAATTAACATAAAAAATTTATATTTGCATGCTCAAAGTGGAAATTGAAACACCGCGAAGGAACTCGCAGGGCGGAAGCTATGAGGGTAGATGAGAAAATAATAAAAAAAAAAAATTGGAACGTGAGAATATAAGATTCATCAGTACATAAAACGCCACCTTCGGCGATTATACAAGGCTGTAGACGTCTTGATATTATCATCAATCAGATGGTTAATGGTGTTCTGCGGTATGGTGTTCCAAACAGCATCCAACTGTACAACGCAACAGTACCAGGTTCACCGCCAGAAGGAGCTGGTGAAGGCAGCGACCCATAAGGTCCCACACATGCTCAATGGGGGACAAGTTCCGGGAGTATGGCGGCCATGGAAGAACGTCCACACCTTGGAGACTGTCCATCATTGCACATGCAGTATGTGGGGTGGCGTTGTCCTGCTGCAGAATCAGTCCAGGCATGATGGTAAGGAAGGGTTGTGCCAAAGGATGTCATATATGTAACATCTCGCCGTTAGCATACCAGAAACATAGAGCAAAGGTGTCTGGCTGCCATATGTGATGCCACCCCATAACATTTTACTAAGGTGGAAAGCTGTATGGTGGCTAATGAAATAGGCTTCCTCATGTCATTGATGATGCCGATTTCATGTGGGCAAACGCAATCTGGCATGTCGAAACAGAATCGTTACTCGTTCGTGCACAACACTCTCCTCCATTCCGTAATCCTATGTGTCTCGCTCAATACCAGTGGAGACGGCTTAACTGATGTCACTGCAATGACAGATGCCAGACTGGACGTCTCACCCTCATTCCTGCATCATACAAATGTTATTTAATGGTTTTTGTGGAGACCATGGTATCTGTAGTGGTACGTAAATCACTCTACAGCACAATCGCTGTGATGAAAAGGTCGTGAATAGCCCTCCTACGGAGCATGCGAACTTCATATCCTGTGGTGCGGCGTGCTGCTCCCGTACCTGTTTTTTCTGTCATTTTGTGATCTGTGATGTTGTGTGAGACGCACCGTTGCACTTTGTTCATATTGCACCCCTTGCGTGCAGCAATCGCTCGAATGCTTAATCCAAGCTCTCGCCTATCGACGATTCGCCCTCCCTCAGAAGGCGTCTATTGCACATAAGGGTCCTGCCAGCATCTCCAAGGCATGTTCCGACACGACTGTTTGGCGTGGTAAGTCTCAGCCAACATTGTTTCCAGCCACTAGTGCCTTTTTCTATTGTCTCCATTTTTGGCGTCCAGTTCAACCGAGGAAGAACACTGCCACTGGCACGGAGACTCTACAGCATGGTTCGGTGGGCCCCAGATGGCAGGGTCCTATATGGCTTGTTGTTTTAAACAACCTACGCCAGATTGGTCCAGGATTCGCACCTCGACCTACGCGGACCAATGAACAGCATCCACGCATAGCCGGTGGGTGACCTATGTGCCAGGAGTGAACAGAAGGAGAGGCGGAGAAGGCGCGCAATTATTTCTCTACTCGTCTCTGAGCTGCGAGGAGGAGGAGGAGGAGGACGAGGAGGACCTGTAGAAAGTCTTTCCTGCGAGTGAAACGAGCGGGAAAGACTTTTTGAGGTGTAGCTGAGTACTGAGCAGCAAGGACACCAAACTCCCTGTGGCGCACGAGTTGACGGCGGCAGCACGGCCACCGACCATGCATCTTCTTGTGGCCCACCTGAGTTGAACGAGGTAAGGATCGAATTCATTCTGAGCTGGTTTTTCCCAAGTGAGATTAGTGTCAATTATCGCCGCCATGCCGCTCCTATATGGGACTGAGAGACTTTTAGCTCTCACCAGCCACTCGAGCACTTTCTCGGACTCAGGAGTTCTGGAATTGGCTATTGTATGCCACTCACTAAGGAAGAGATCGCGCCGTGGAAAGAGACCGCGCCGTGGGTGCCCATCAAAAAGTATGTTAATTGAATGTGTGACTGATTAAAAAAGTACGTTAAATAAATGTTGATTTTTGTTATTTGTAACTGCTCTTAGTTTCGATATCAATATATGTATGTGTGTATCAATTTAAGGTTGTTTCTGCAGGCGGCACGGAAAGAATTCGGCCACTAATGTTGTACCGCCTCTAAAATACTCAGGGGTGGTTACAACATTATGATACGAGCTCATGGGCATCCATGGCTTGGTTGGATAAATTTTCGGTGACCAGTCTTCATCCGCTGCAGAACTTTGATCATTGGCATATCTGCGATGGGCGATTGCCTCCTGCGATTTAAATATCTCTACTTCCATTCCTTCTTGGTATTGCGATTTCCACTTTGCGAGTGTAGAATTTATAATAAATAATATAATAATAATATAATTTATAATAAATAATAATTTATAATATTATAATAGGTAAAATATTTTTAATACAAAAATATGTTTTGTAATTTGGAATATTATTAATAATGTTTAATAGGTTAACCAATAAAAGTAATCTGTAGTTCCCAGGTTCGAGTCCCTGCTGGGTCAGCGTTGAGATTTATCTCCGCAAAATTCCCCGCCCTGCCCACGGTCAGTAGGGGACACCGATGGGCTTGGAAAGGCCGCCGTCCGTCGGATGGGACGTTAAGCCGTGGCCCCGTGTGCGGGAGAGCCATACCCTGTGCACGTTAAAGAACACGCTGGATGGCCTCGACGGGAGGCTACCATCTGTCTCCCAACAGCTGTGCCAGTGGGTCCCCTCCCCCAACCTTCTCTGAACCTTCGGGGTCCATGTGACCTGGCTATTTAGCCCATGGTGTGCAAAAAAGTGCCGCTCAGAGGTGAAACAACCCAAGTTAACCAATAAAAAACGGTTAAATTAAAAAAAAGTAGTAAATATTTTTCTTTCATTAAAATATAATAAAGAGAAATATATATTCCTTTTTTCTATTTTACTTTGGCAAAAAATATTAGAATAAAGTTAAAATAGAAAATTTATTTTCTAGAAAAGTGACACAGTGTTCTAAAAAGTGAAACAAAATTCCTAAATTCACCAAAGCAGTATCCCCAATGTAAAACGTTTGTTCAGACAGATCTCAACACATTTGACCAGATATTATCTTCCTCAAATATTAAGATGATGAAGGGCACTGATTCGGGGATGTGATCATCATCTCCTTTAAGTGATCTCTTTATCAGCGATTAAAAAAAAGAGATGTAAATCTAGACATTCTTTCTCTGTAACTACCTGATAACTTGAAAGCAGTACTGTTGCAATGTGCATCGTGAATCAAATTTTGTTTGTACACTAATTTTCCTTGAATTTAAAAAGTGCACGACAATAATTATCAGTAAAGCTATTATTTAGATATGTAAATGCTACAATGGGCACGAAGAGAAAAGAATGCTCCTGGTGGTCTGGTGAAAAGGTTTCCAGTAAGTCTTCAGTTTCCTTAAGAGTTAAGGTTTCCAACTTTCAAGGACTCGGTTCACAAACTTTTTTTCGTTCTTTCATTCCTTTTTCGTTTCATAATCTTCACAAAACCTTCCAACGATAAACATTTTCTTTCCTCACAATGAAATAAAATATCAGTATATTAATGTATTGAAAACTATATACAAGAATAAATAAAAAAAAACAAAATTAAAAGCAAAAACATTTTTTAGTTTTACATGCTGCAATTTTTCATATCATTACTGTTGCGAACCACTTATTATTCGATTATCGATACTATTGTAATAATTTCCATTGGCCATAGAAATAGGGTCCATGAGAAATAGTCCACACTGTCGATACTGTTGTAATACTTATTTTCCATTGACCTTAGAAATAGGGTCCATGAAAAATAGTCCACACTGTCGATACTGTTGTAATACTTATTTTCCATTGACCTTAGAAATAGGGTTCATGAAAAATAGTCCACACTGTAGATACTGTTGTAATACTTATTTTCCATTGACCTTAGAAATAGGGTCCATGAAAAATAGTCCACACTGTCGATAATGTTGTAATACTTATTTTCCATTGACCTTAGAAATAGGGCCCATGAGAAATAGTCCACACTGTCGATACTGTTGTAATATTTTCCATTGGCTTTGGAAATAGGGTCCATGAGAAACAGTCCACACTGTCGATACGGTTGTAATATTTTCCATTGGCTTTGGAAATAGGGTCCATGAGAAATAGTCCACACTGTCGATACTGTTGTAATATTTTCCATTGGCTTTGGAAATAGGGTCCATGAGAAATAGTCCACACTGTCGATACGGTTGTAATATTTTCCATTGGCTTTGGAAATAGGGTCCATGAGAAATAGTCCACACTGTCGATACGGTTGTAATATTTTCCATTGGCTTTGGAAATAGGGTCCATGAGAAATAGTCCACACTGTCGATACTGTTGTAATATTTTCCATTGGCTTTGGAAATAGGGTCCACGATAAGTAGTCCACAAACTGCCAACTTCGGTTCCATGTGATATATTAGAAAGAATGGAATTGACACAAAAAGGAAATGTCGAGAAATTTTATGGAAAATGCCTCTTTTTAGGATAACAGAAATAAGTCAAATTGGTTTTATAATTTATTAATAATTCTAGGCAAAGAAAATCGAAATCATATAATTTTATGGCATGCAATGATTTATGAATTTCACTTTACTTCTTAAATGGGGTTTAGAAGTTCAACACATGAAAACTACAGATGAACGTCTGCTAAAACATGCAATATTATTAAATATTTTGTGGTAATAAGTAACGTTTTCTAGTAGGAAATACGAAACGTCAATACAAATATTAAACATGCTTCCTATAAAACTAATACATAGCAGCAAACGTACTTTTTATGTTGTCTCTTTTAAAGAAAATATCAGTTTCATTTTTATAGATTACTTTTCTAACTAATCTAATCATCATGACTATCTACTTTCAATAACAAATACCAGTCATCCTACTCAACACCAGTCTACTAACGGTAGAAACTACAACTACATTCCCTTCGTCCATGGCCTTCATTGTAAATCTACTTCTTGAAATCTGTTCTAAAATCAGTATTTTTCAATATCATTTGCTATTGAGAGATATACTTACCAGTTCGCTGATGCCACAATTTGTTAAGAAACAACGATAATAAGGAAATGTTACAAATTGACATCATTTCGTTATATAAGTAAGAAACACATAAAAGGTAATTGAAGGTAAAATAACATTTATACATCATCTACATAATTAATTTCGAGCAGTGCATACAGAACTTAAGAAGACATTTTAATTCATTTTTGAAATTTCTATAATTATAATTGAAAATTATAATAGATTTTCTTTTAAAAATATTTCCTGTATTGTTTCGCATCCGATTTGTGTTTATAGAAAGTACTGATCTAAAATCAACTCTTATTAGTATTGTTTCTTTGACAAATGAGAATCTACGTGTAAAGATCCTTTTTTCAGTTGATGAGAAGCAGAATTCAATGACTATTTTTTATATGCAACGTTTTTTCCTCTATTCAGTTCTCTCACTTTCGCTTTAACCATGGCTTGGTTGAGACGAGAGGTGCAAATTACAAATCAGAATGCTCTGTTTTGCCAGTATTTCAAATTGAGTTATGAATACATCCAAATATTTTCTTATCTATCTTAAATGTGAAATTCTTTTCTCAGTTCAATTCGAAATCTACACAAACACGATAAAAGAGAAGCCCGCCAGAAATATTAGGAAGCATCCATCACCCTGTCACGTAACGGGAAGACTTCCCTCGAAGCTTACTAAAAAGAGGAGACTGCAAATAAATTTTTATGCAGAAATATCACTGAATATAGGTCATCGGCCAGTTCTTTCTAAAACTAGATGTTTAATATTATTCATGCAGTTGTATGCAACCTGGGAGACTTTAGGGAACAGCATCAGGCCTCTACTAAGGAAAGGGGGCGGGGGTGGCTCAGTCGGTAGCGCGCCAGGCTCGTATCTGAAGTTCTCAGGTTCGAGTTTCCACCTGTGCCAATTTTGAAACTCCCACCGTTAGTGCGTAGGATCATCCTTCCTGCGAGTCGCAGGAGAGCCATATCCTGTGCACACCAAAGTACACACAGGGTGACCTTGACGGGAGGCTAACATCTATCTCTTACAAGCTGTCTGCTGCATCTCTCCCCAAACCTTCTCTGAGCCTTTGTGACTTCGTCCATTGTGTGAGAAAAAAAGAAGTTCCGCTCTGAGGTAAGACAACTCAACCAAACTATAAAGAAAATTTCTCCAAAACTGATTCATTATAGAAAAGAAAAGATAAATTTCTTTTCCCATAGCCACATAAGTTTGGAGAAGCCTGTGAGTAAGTTAAAAAAGCCATAATGAAGGTCTGTGAGAAAGACGAAACCTCAGAAGGAAGACAACTCTAGAAAAGAAATATCGATGCCTTTCTTATCCGGGGCTCGAATACAGGTTACTCCGATCTAAAAATAAATTTTTTATATGAAACCAGTTTTTCAAATAACTTTAATTTACTTTTAATTAACTTTTTAGATAAATTTCTGAGACTGTAAATAGTGTTAAATTTTTCGGCTCGCGTAACTTCACAAACAATGAACACATAGAAGGTGCCCGCGACAAAAACTTATCAATAAAAAAGTAACACAATTCCTCGGTCAATGTTGCGACGGCAAAAGACAAACTCACCAAGTTTCGTTGCTACAAGTGGGCACCACTATTATTGCACGCGGGCAGCGAGTCATTTTTTTTACTACAAGATGGCGCTGTTCACAGTACAGCAGAAAGTGAAATGTTGTTATTGGCTTGCCGAAATCAAGTTTCCAGTGACAGCGACATGTGACTCTGCGCATTAATAAATAAGGCAAAATCTACCGGAGAGGCACACAAAGACAGCAAGGCAGAAAAAGGTATATTTGCTTGAAACATATTCAGTCATAAATAAAATCAGTCACACGCTCAACATTTCCGTGATTCTTTGTGAGCTCAACGATCCAATGTGCTGTGTGGTCTTTGTGAGCTCACACGATCCAATGTGCTGTGAACATTAACCGCAACCGCTCCAGTTTGCTGTGAACGGTAACTGCACATGCTTAACATTTCCGTGAGTGAGCCCACACGATCCAGGTCTTTGTGAGCTCACACGATCCAGTGTGCTGTGAATATTAACCGCAACTGCTCCAGTTTGCTGTGAACGGTAACTGCACACGCTCAACATTTCCGTGAGTGAGCCCACACGATCCAATGTGCTGTAAACTTTAACCGCAACCGCTCCAGTTTGCTGTGAACGGTAACTGCACACTCTCCATATTCATTGCATTATATATTCATACGCATTATATATATTAAAAAATATTCAAACACTGGTTGATTACAGAATTCAGAAAAAATATCTGGCAACGATTCTTTTTAGAAATTAGTGATCTGGCAACCTTCGTGTCACGTGATTACAGAATTCAGGCCCCCTCGGTGTGAGCGCCTGTACGTGGTGAGGGGGACCACCCTGTGAAGGTTCCCGCTGGCTCGGTTACCTTCGCAGGGTCCTAAACGCTCGCCCGCGTGTTTGCCGTGCGCGGAGACCCGTGTCCCGGGAAAGGAGGATCCTGGTAGTTGCTCGGGGGTCCCCGTCTTCTCTCCTCAGCTCATGGCTGGCGTGGTCTCCATTGGCCGTCTTGCCATTGGGGAGCCTGTCTGTCGCGGGGCTGGGCAGCGGATTCCGGGGCCTCTGCTATACACTGCTTTGGCCTCTGCTTCCGGTAAACGGGAGCTCCTGGGGTGGCCCCCCCAGGAGCAATCGGCTGGTGGGCAGGTCCTGCTAGGGTCAACCGTGCAGAGCGGTGAGTAACCTTGCCCACGGTCCGGGTACAGGTTTACAAGTTTCCTCACAGATTATTTTCCTTTTGTCGTTATCCTTTCTTTGTGCTGCCAGTTTGGCAGTCACAATATTCTTATTTTTGCGCTTTGTTTCATTTGTGTAGAACGTTTTTGTTCTGCACATTTCTCTTTTTATTTTCTTTCTATTTATTTGTGAGGGCTTGGCTCACTGTCTGTGTGGGTATAGTGCCTGCGTAGCCCTGGCGCCCGACTGGGCGTCCCCTTGTTGGGCTCCGTGGAGGGTGGGGACAGCGGGCACTGAACCACACAAAAACAAACATGCGAGTTAATGAGGAAAATGCGATCACCGCCAACAAGAGGGCTCGACATGAACCCCCGTCTTCTTCTTCGTCTACGTTATCACCGCCGTCGTCTTCTGTGTCTGTGTCTTCGTTTCCAAAGTTCCTGATCATCCACTCCACGGGTGATCAGGTACTTGGGGACATGTCCCCATTTTTTGTAAATAAAGGTTTGAAAGGTCTTGCGGGAGAGCCGAAATCCGTCAAGCGCTTACGATCTGGCGACTTGCAGGTTGAGACCGCTTGTTCTAAACACTCTGAACTGCTCCTGAAAGTCAAAGAAATTGGTGGGGTGGCTGTCGAAGTCACTCCCCATAAAACTTTGAATTCCTCTCGTGGTGTGATCACTGAGTGGGGCCTCCTCAAAGTCACTGAGGAGGAAATCCTCTCAGAGCTCACACCTCAAGGAGTAACAGCGGTCCACCGGGTTTCGACACGCCGTGATGGGAAATTAACACCCACCCGGGTGTTAATTGTTACATTCAACATGCCACGCCTGCCTACTTCCATCAAGGCAGGTTATTTACATTGTGAGGTTCGGCCGTATATCCCAAACCCTCTGCGCTGTTTTCAGTGTCAGATATACGGTCATGCCCGCACAGCATGCAGGGGCAAGCCCACCTGTGCTCGCTGTGGCAGTAAGGATCATCTCGATCCTGACTGCACAGCTGAAAAGGCATGCTGTGTGAACTGCAGTGGCGAACATCCGGCGTACTCCCGCGACTGTCCGAAGTGGAAAGAGGAAAAGGAGGTACAACGCCTCAAAGTCGTGAATAACATCTCGTATGCTGAGGCGAGAAAGCTTGCTGCACCGCCAGCCCCACCTGGCAAGGTTTCCTATGCCAGTGCAGTCATTGGAAAGCCCATCGTTCCAATGACTTCGGTTGCGGTGCAGACTGACATCAGTGTACCACCTACTGAGTCTTTCTCGCCAGCTGCGAAATACCTCCTTACGCAGGCGAGACCGAGGGTGGTGTCGACTTCGACATCAACCCCGGTTTCCATTCCTGCAGGTCAGCCTTCCACCTCCACCGGAAGGCCTCCTCCTTCCCGTCCTCAGACAGCAAGACCTTCAAAACCGAAGGGGCCCCCACCGGGGCCTAAAAAGAAAATCATCACTCCTCCTCAAAGGGCGGTCACCGATCCATGCCCCTCGGACGATTCCGAGGACATGGATACCGACCGCCCCCTATTCAGTAAGCCGTCCTCCGCGGCGGTTAAACTGAATAGAAATTTGTCGTCCGCCCACTCTTCTAAGTCCTGAGATGGCCACACTCCTACAATGGAATTGTCGTGGATTCCAGAGGAATCTAGACGACATCAAGGCCCTCCTTCAGGCACACCAGCCCATCTGTGTGTGCCTGCAGGAGACATACTTGCAGCCAGTCACAGATCCCACGATCCGGCACTTTTCACTGGTTCGCCGGGACCGGGATGGAGATGGTCCAGCTCGCGGGGGTGTCGCCATCCTCGTGAGCAACCATTCTCCATTCCAGGTCGTAAACCTCACCACCAACTTAGAGGCGGTAGCCATCCGTCTCTTTGTGGGGTTCTCACTGACTGTCTGCTCTGTATATCTTCCACCTGGGAGCATCGTCTTCCAGGAAGACCTTGATGATCTCGTCTCGCAGCTGCCGTCCCCCTTCCTCATTATGGGGGACCTCAACGGACACAGTCCACTTTGGGGCAGTGCTGACACCAACGGGAGGGGTGGGGTCCTGGAGCAGTGGCTCCTTGATCCTTCTCTCTCCCTGTTGAACACCGGTGTCAGCACTTACTTTCACTCCCCAACCCGCACTTTCACTGCCATTGATCTCACCATCTGCTCCTCCTCGATCCTTCCACTCTTTACATGGGAGGTCGAGGACAACCCGTACGGGAGCGATCACCTCCCCGTGGTGTGCACCATCTCCCGTGGGGGGCCTTGCAGCCCTTCACGCGTCTCACGGTGGAGGCTGGATCGGGCTGACTGGGGTGGTTTTGAGCTGCTCTCTGAGCTCGACGACCACTCCGTCAGCCAGGAGCCAATCAATGTGGCAGTAGCGGAGATAACGGACTGTATCGTAGATGCAGCTGCATCAACAATTCCTCAAACTTCTACACGGTTTCCTCGCTTTCCGAAACCGTGGTGGAATCCAGATTGCACCGCAGCTCGTAAGGCTCAGAACAAGGCTTGGGGGGTGTTTCGGAGATATCCGACAACCCCCAACCTCGAGAACTTCAAACGCGCCAGGGCGAAAGCTCGTTTCGTCCGACGCCAGAGCCAGAAGGAATCTTGGATCAAGTATACGTCATCCATAACCCGCACGACTAGTTCCAAGGTCGTGTGGGATAAAGTCCGGAAGATGAGTGGGAACTACACGTCCCACTCGTTATCGATCCTGGAGCACAATGGACAGGCAATTGCTGATCCCAAAGCAATTGCCGACACTTTGGGGGAGTCATTCTCTTCCATCTCTTCGTCTTCCTCTTACTCCCCCGAGTTTCTGGCCCAGAAGGGCAGGGCAGAGCGCTCTCCGCTGTCTTTCCACTCGAATGGCCTGGAGCCTTACAACAGGCCATTCACAGCGGAGGAGCTTCGCCTTGCTCTGCACTCTTCTCGTGCCTCTGCTGTTGGGCCGGACAATGTCCATTATGCCATGCTCCAACATCTTTCACCATCGAGTAAGGATCGACTGCTCCATCTCTTCAATCGCATTTTTCTCGAGGAGCAGTTTCCGGACTCCTGGCGGGAGGCCATCGTCTTGGCCTTCCCCAAGCCAGGCAAAGATCCAAAGATTCCTTCCAATTATCGTCCCATCGCATTGACGAGCTGCGTGTGCAAGGTGTTGGAAAGAATGGTAAATGCCAGACTCATCTGGTATTTAGAACATCACAACCTTCTTTCCAACACCCAGTGTGGCTTTCGCAGGCAACGGTCAACTCTTGACCATCTGATACGCCTCGAATCGGCTATCAGAAATTCATTTTTAAGAAGAGAGCACCTGGTGTCAATTTTCTTCGACATCGAAAAAGCGTACGACACGGCTTGGAGATTCGGCATTCTTCGTGACCTCCACAGTTTCGGCTTAAGAGGTCACATGCCGATCTTCATCTCCAACTTCTTATCGACACGCTCTTTTCGTGTCCGTGTCGGTAACACTCTGTCGCAGCCGTACCCCCAAGAACAGGGGGTGCCACAAGGCTGCGTTCTGAGTGTTACGCTTTTCGCTGTTAAGATTAATTCTATAACTAGACAACTTCCTCCATCAGTAGGCAATGCCCTCTATGTTGACGACTTTAGCATCTTTTGCTCATCGTCCAGCATGAGGGTCATTGAAAGACAACTGCAAATTGCCCTGAACAATCTTTCGGTTTGGGCGACGGCTAACGGGTTTCGGTTCTCCCCACAGAAGACCGCTTGTGTGCACTTTTGCCACAAGCGTAATCTTCATCTGGATCCCGAGCTGCGGCTCGGGGGTAACATCATTCCAGTTGTGGCGGAGACCAAGTTTCTCGGTCTCATATTCGATCGGAAATTGACCTTTTTACCTCACATATGTCATCTCAGGTCCAAGTGCACGCGGGCATTGAACATCGTCAAGGTCCTGTCCTCCCTCTCTTGGGGGGCGGACCGATGTTCTTTGCTCCGCCTCTACCGTGCACTTGTCCGATCGAAACTGGACTACGGATCCCAGGTGTACGACTCAGCCCGGGATTCGGTGGTGAAGGTGCTGGACCCCCTCCATCATCAGGCCCTCCGTGTTTGCACGGGAGCCTTCCGCACCTCACCGGTCCAGAGTCTTTACGTTGAGACCGACGAACCATCTTTATCTGTTCGCCGTCAGCAGTTGTCCCTACAATATGCTTCTAAATTGCGATCCCTGCCTGGCCATCCCACTTGGGACTGCGTTTTCAGTCCGAAGTGGGAAATGCTTTATACTAATCGGCCGACTGCCATTCGTCCATTTGGTTTGCGAGTCCGAGGCTACCTCAGAGACATCAACACCAGTCTCGATAGCGTTGCACAGTCGACAGCTGAGCCACTTCCACCATGGCTCGCTGTTTCCCCTTCCTGCGATTTTTCCCTGTGTAGGACGGGGAAGGCCTTTACACCCGACTGTGTGTACCAGCAACTCTTTGCCAGCCATCGTGCTGAGCACCCGGACTTCTTGCCTGTCTTCACAGATGGCTCGAAGTCCGGCACTTCAGTGGGATCGGCCATGGTCTGCTGTGATGTAATCATTGCAGACCAGATCCCACTGCAGTGTTCCATCTTTACTGCAGAGTTGCACGCTATCAGCCTCGCCTTGGTCCACGTGGCGACTAAGCATCATCGTCGGTGTGTGCTTTACACCGACTCGCTTAGCTCGCTACAGGCTTTGATCTCGGTGAGGCATCGGCCTCACCCAGTTCTTACTAAGATCCGCCAGCAGCTACATCGTCTGGCAGCCACCACCACCATCCATTTCTGTTGGGTGCCCGGTCACGTCGGTATCAGGGGCAATGACTTGGCAGATGCTGCTGCCAAGTCAGCCACGCCCCTGTCCGACTCTCCGTTGCCGGTTCCCTATCTGGATTTCCGGCAGCGTTTTACCATCGAGCTCCGGGCACAGTGGCAGAGATCTTGGTCAGAACAGCTTACGAACAAGCTCTTTGAGATCAAACCTATCGTCAAACCATGGCAGTCTTGTTACCGCAGGAATCGCAAGGAGGAAGTTGTACTTGCTCGGCTCCGCTTAGGTCACTCGTTTATTACTCATTCGTTTCTTTTACGGGCGGACGACGTACCTAAGTGCGAGTTTTGTGACACCATTTTAACTATTAAACATATTTTAATCGAATGTCCGTGTTTTAATTTCGAACGTCAATGTTATTTTAGCTTTCATAATTTTATGTCCGAGCCTCTTACACTCGGACATCTTTTATCTGATCATTGCATTTTATCTCCAGTTTTTAACTTTTTGAAATATTGTGGATATTTTAAACGAATTTGATTTTACCGTAATTTATGCATTATTTACCCCAGGTCTCTTACACCTGGGATTATATTATTTAATATTTCTACACTTGTTTTACTCTGTTCCTATACACTTGTTTTCTGTTGTTTTACCACTTTTCAATGTTGAAACTGTATTTTAACTTTTGGTTACGGGGTTCGATGTCTTTTATCTTTTATATTATCTTTTGTTTGGCGCATTATGGCCTTGTTGCCGATGCGCCATTAAACCCCAAACAACCAACCAACCAACAGAATTCAGGAAAAATACCTGGAGCGTGTACAGCAACTGTACACGCTCCAGTTACCGTTCACAGCAAACTGGAGCGTGTACAGTAACTGCACACGCTCCAGTTTGCTGTGAACGGTAACTGCATACGCTCAATATTTCTGTGAGTGGCAACGATTTTTTTAGAAATTAGTGATCTGGCAACCTTCGTGTCGACTGCCAGATCACTAATTTCTAAAAAAATCGTTGCCATGTATTTTTTCTGAATTTTGTAATCAACCGTATTGTTCGGATACTTTTTTCAGCTACTGTACAATCAAATGAAGATTTAGGCTAAGTAGCAAGATCTTCGATTAATGATGCTCATTCTATTTCGCAGCTTATTTTTTGAATAGGTTTACATCCCTAAAGATCTAACCATTTCAGAGCAAAGCGAACAAGTTCTTCAACTGAATTTAGGTCTCAGGCATATCGCAGGAAGTTGATTTCTTTCCAGTCCATTTTACCTTTGTTAAGTTTGTCCATTGCACATGATGCAGATACACTATTCTAAAATAGTAACCTTAAGAGACGACGGAAGGTTGCGTTAATTGTGATTGTAAAGTGCGATCGTGAAACCGAAATAAAAAAGACATGGTTAAGTAGGTACGCTTCATTAATGATTGACTCAACTTGTTTGATGACTGACTCAACTTGTTTGATGACTGACTCAACTTCCTGCGATCGCCTCTATCGGACTGCCATTTTAGCCGTGGTTAAAGCTTCAGGGATTTGAAGCAGCATTTCACCGGATGCAAACACTGCAGGTGTGAAAAGACAAAGGTCGGATAATAGTTATTCTAATAAACTCATCCTCAATGGGGGCATAACAGCAGAAAACATTCAAGTCTATAATGCTTGTCTGAAATTTTGCTGTAACAAACCTTTCATTAATGCACTCATATCCTAGAAGAGCATCACTAGCATGTCTGCTGAGCAGCAGACCCACGCCTTGGTGATGCTTTCCATCCTCCCTCCCTGTAGAGAGAAATTTAAAGTTATTTTAAGTATCTCACCTTTACCTGTCCATCTGGTTTCTTGCAAGCCTAGAATATCTAGGTTATAGCGCTGGAATTCCTAGGTGAGGACATCAAGAGAATAATCTCTAGGTAATGTCCTCACGTTCCACGTTCCTGCAGAAAGAAAATGATTAGTAGGATTTTTAAAGAAATTAGGTTTATTGAGATTGGTAGGGCCAACAATATCAAACAGCCCCCTGATCGCAGGCGTGGGACAAAGAACTGTTCCTCCTCTGCTAAAGACTGAAGTCACCGATGCTGGCAGGAACTTCAGGCACCACCTTTTCAAGTGGACTTTTTCAAGAGCCACATGGCCTGCCTGAGACACATTACTCCAGTTTAGGCTTGACGATGCCCAACTAGCTAAGTAAGGTTCAGGTACCTGCGATGGCCTCTGATTAGGATTATCCACCAGCTGATATAAGGTATCCCATGCCTCTGTTCACTTAGAGCTGGCAACCCAGAAGCAAACAGAAAACACAGCGGCAGACTCTACCTCAACAGAGGCCCACCAGTGCAGCAAGTCCAGGATCCATAATCAAGCTCAAATCCATAAACAAGTCCAGTCTACTAGGTATAAATGGTCAGCACCAGGACCCTGTGAAGTTGACCACTCCTCAGCAGGGTTGAAAAAAAAGAAAAAAGTGGCCATAGATGACCAGATCAGTAGGCCTAACTGAACTGGCAGTCCTCCCCTTCCGTTCCCTTCCAAAAGAGAATATCTCTTTTGAAAGGTACTAACGGCCTGCACCACGAGAAGGCGGGGTCAGACATTAGGTGCTAGACCTAGCCGGTTCTGTGCATTATCACTAGGGATTGGTGCACAGCTCTCCTTCCAGTTTACGCCTAGCTACCATTTACAGGTCAAATGGGAAGGATAGAGAAAGGATAGAAGGATAGGTTTGATAGGATAAAAGGATGAGAAGGATAGGTTTTACGGACACTTCAGGATATTTTGAATTCTGTCAAGAAAGGAGATATTAACCTTGTTCTAGGTGACTTCAATGCCAAAGTTGGTACTGACTCTGACCTTTGGGGAGGAGTAATAGGCCCTTTTGGTTTTTCACTTCAAGGGAAAGATTTTGGCCTTAAATGGACTGAAGATAGGAAAATTTCTGATTTTGATTATGCTGATGATTTAGCCCTTTTGGCAAATGATGTTGATGAGATGAACTGTTTCATTCGAGCTGTTGATGAGACTGGTAGTACAGTAGGTTTGGTTATAAACAGAGAGAAAACTAAAGTGATGAAAATTGGTCAGGCAGGTTGTGATTCAGTTAATCTGAATGGTTGCAGTCTTGAGCAGGTGTCACAGTTTAATTACCTTGGGAGCTATATGACTGATACTGGTGATGTGCGGCATGAGATTAACAGACGAATAGGTATTGCTGCCGGGACTTTTAAGAATCTATGGAGATTGTGGAGAAATAGGCGTATACACCTAAAGACTAAAATTAAACTGTATAATAGTTGGTTAGGCAAAGGAGTTTGCAACCTCCTTTAAGCAGCATTTTGTGCAGAGAGAGACTCCGCTGGTTTGGCCATGTTGCCCGTATGGATAATTATAGATTGGCGAATAGATTTATGAACAGTGTGCCTAGAGGCCTCAGAAGGAGGGGGAGACCTAGGATGCGGAGGGCAGACAATGTCAAACAGGACCTTGTTAGAATTGGTGTGCAGTTGCCGGATGCAGCAGATGTAGCTCAGGACAGATATGCTTGGAGAATTAAACTGCACGGTCTGGTTGGACCTCCGTAGCCCATGGCTTCTTGAGGATGATGATGATGATGAATAAACTCAGAAATTTAATTTAAGCGCAATTTTGTCGTTGTAAAAATAGTTTAAAATAGCGCAAAAACAAAACGAAAAAAAAAAACAGTTTTTTGATTAAAATAAAGCCAAATTTCAAAATATAAGCAAATTAAAAATTTTCCAAGTTAGACAACGTCTTAAAAAAGCTAGATTTGGCTTGAAAAAAGATAAGTGAATAACACTGGCTAGAGGAATATCAATGTTTACCGAGGAGGCATTAGAGTAGCCAAAGGAAGATAAGTTAATAACACTGGCTAGAGGAATATCAATGTTTACCGAGGAGGCATTAGAGGAGCCAAAGGAAGGGTATTGGAGCGTTTAACAATTTCCCATCCCGTTGCTAAGATATATTTTTTTTAAATCAATATTTCATTAAAGTTAACTTAGCCTCAGATGTTAAATTTTCTAACCCTTCTCTCTTTCTAAAATCCTGGCGACACTACTGTTGAAAAAAGCTATCAGTGATATGCAGGGAAGGTATCAGTGATATCTGAAAAGGAAGGTATGACATACTCGTAAAGTAGGGTTGGTTTGGGTTGTTTTACCTCTGAGCGGCACTTTTTTGCACACCATGGGCTAAATGGCCAGGTCACATGGACCCCGAAGGCTCAGAGAAGGTTGGGGGAGGGGACCCAGTGGAACAGCTGTTGGGAGACTGATGGTAGCCTCCCGTCAAGGCCATCCAGCGTGTTCTTTAACGTGCACAGGGTATGGCTCTCTCGCACACGGGGCCACGGCTTAACGTCCCGTCCGACGGACGGCGGCCTTTCCAAGCCCATCGGTGTCTCCTACTGACCGTGGGCAGGGCGGGGAATTTTGCGGAGATAAATCTCAACGCTGACCCAGCTGGGACTCGAACCTGGGAACTACAGATTACGAGCCTGGCGCGCTACCGACTGAGCCACCCCCGCCCCTACTCGTAAAGTATCAATGATCCTGAATGGGTCTCTGGATGCATTTCCCACCGAGATAATTCAGTCAAAGTAAATTCAATCATATGCGTTTCTTAAGCAAGAACATAGATGGAATTCGATACATTCTATGATATTTCCAGTAATTTGTCGTCTCAGAGGATTAATTTTGTTTAACTGATTGTAGTGGGATGCGAAATATTTGTCAAATAAAGCTTACCGTTCATTCTAGCCATACTGCGCAAAATTTACCTTTAAATCTTTTAGTTCTCCTTTTTCCAGATAAAGCATACGATTTTCTCCATTTAGTTTATTTTTACGACACGCACAATGGGAAGGAAGGTAGATCCCACGAATGCCAAAGATCAGTGATTGAATTTTAATGAAATCGAAAAGGATGTAAGGATCAAGTTGTATCGAAATTCTGCTTGAAATTGAGCGCCGTCTTGATCAGTTTTAAAATGTCCTTCAGATAAAACTGAAATGCGATTGTTTTGATAATGAATGTTGATTTGGATTTCTTTCTGAAAATAGAAGCAATGAATCAGGGCCGGATGGACGAGGGCACGGGGGCCATGCATGAAAATGCTAGCAAGGGTAACAAAAGCCAAAAAAGTGAAACTATGCATATTTCATGCATTTTTCAAAAAGTTTTCAAACATCTCTAAAACGGTGAGGGAAATATTATATTGCAAAGGAAATCGATTCCCTTGCCCCTTTCCACTTTGTTTTTTTTCTGGCGCGATGGAGTTTTTTGGCTTCCCTCTTTATTTTTTCAGATTCCGGCTTGCGGTGAATATTGAAAAAGCAGAAAGGATCATAAAAACATTAGAATTTTCTAAATCTTAGCTTTCTAACGACGAAGGGTTAAAAATATAATGGAGAAATGGAAATTAAGCCTTCAGTAGACCCCACGTTTCTTGTAACATATTTCTTATTTATCCTTTTTTAAAGCACGAGCCCTTCGCATCAGCTGTTTATTAGACTTTGTGCATCTTGCTCACTTGCAATAATTTCGCAGTGATATGTGCAGCAGATTTTAGAATTTATTCTGAATTGGCTGCAATTTTACAATTCTTTACATAAAGTTTTAAACTGCAAACTAATTTTATTCAATACTTTGATACAATATTTATTACTAAGTTTTAATTAACTTTGAAGTCAATTTTTGTGGCTGACATTGTTATATCGCTAAATATTGAAACTTTCCATAACTCATTAAATGCTGAATGAATATTGTTGAAAATCGAGATATTGATTTATTTGATTGTGATCTTTATCTGAAATCACATTTTTCAAAACAAATAATCTTATTTTAGAGGTTATAGAGCTTTGACGTTAGCTTCGTATTGACTTAACAAAGGGATTTTCCTTAATTTATGGAAACCAGTGTACTTTCGCTTTCTTCTGTCTTGTCTGTCTCTAGATAACGGAATTTTTTTTTCAGAGATAAATTAAACATTCTCTTTGTGTAAGATAGATATTGGGAAATATTACGATTTGAACTTTCCGAATATCTGTAAAGCTATAATTACGCCCTCTAGCGGTGGAAAAACTTTAAAATCTAAAATCTTCTCTGAGAGAAGTGAGTAGTGACACAGCCAGTATGGCGAGTGGAAGTGCCACGCACCCCTCGCTCCATAACGTCCCCAGATCTACAGCCGGTATGGCGAGTGGTACCCTTCAGCGAGGGGTGTGTGGTACTTCCACTCGCCATACCGGCTGTACATCGGGGGACATTATAACATCTCCCGATCTACAGCCGGTATGGCGAGTGGAAGTGCCACACACCCCTCGCTCCATAATGTCCCCCGATCTACAGCCGGTATGGCGAGTGGAAGTACCACACACCCCTCGCTCCATAATGTCCCCCGATCTACAGCCGGTATGGCGAGTGGAAGTACCACACACCCCTCGCTCCATAATGTCCCCCGATCTACAGCCAGTATGGCGAGTGGAAGTGCCACACAACTCTCGCTCCATAATGTCTCCCGATCTACAGCCAGTATGGTGAGTGGAAGTGCCACGCACCCCTCGCTCCATAATGTCCCGCGATCTACAGTCAATATAGCGAGTGGAAGTGCCAGCACCCGTCGCTCCATAATGTCCCCCGATCTACAGCCGGTATGGCGAGTGGAAGTGCCACGCACCCCTTGCTCCATAATGTCCCCCGATCTACAGCCGGTATGGCGAGTGGAAGTGCCACACACCCTTCGCTCCATAATGTCCCCCGATCTACAACCAGTATGGCGAGTTTAAATGCCACACACCCCTCTCTCCATAATGTCCCCCGATCTACAGCCAGTATGGCGAGTGGAAGTGCCACACACCCCTCGCTCCATAATGTCCCCCGATCTACAGCTGGTATGGCGAGTGGAAGTGCCACTCACCCCTCGCTCCATAATGTCCCCCGATCTAGAGCCAGTATGGCGAGTGGAAATGCCACACACCCCTCGCTCCATAATGTCCCACGATCTACAGCCAGTATGGCGAGTGGAAGTGCCACTCACCCGTCGCTCCATAATGTCCCCCGATCTACAGCCGGGATGGCGAGTGGAAGTGCCACGCATCCGTTGCTCCATAATGTCCCCCGATCTACAGCCAGTATGGCGGCCGAAAGTGTCACGCCCTCCCGTGAAAAATTCCTCGATATTTGTTTACTGCGTAACGCCCCCACCTGTCAAAAGACTCCCCCCCGTTTTGTTGCCGCCCCTATCACCTTCCCATTGGAAGTAAACAACTGGAGATTGAATCCGAACCCACTGGGAAGTAAAAAACCTAAGGTCCCGAAATATTGTTCTGGTTGCCATCTGTTGTTTAAAATACGAAATATATTTAAAAAAAAAACTCTCTTCCACGGAAGGTCTCGAACCCACCCCGTTCATCAGTGAACAAAAAGTTTATCCACCTCGACATGGTTGACCTGCGAGTGAAGTGATGAAAGATGGATGTTCATTCTTCTCGGAAAAAAGTCTCCACAGATGGAAACGTTTTTTACATAAACGTCTGTTAGGCGTCCGTTATTACACCGCGGCCGAAGCGACATGTTTATGTCCCTCGACCGTGGTGTTTCCCACTCGTTTCGCCTGGCAGAATTTGAACTTGTGAGAGCGCATCGGCATTCGAGTGGGTGCCGCCTCGCCTATAATACACACTTGCATCATATTGTGAAGTCGTTAATGGCCAGCGCTGCAACTACTGCTGGTTGACGAGGCTGCTGTGAGTAGCTCAATGGGGTATGGTCTCAGAAGACTTGACCAGGGTCCCATATAACCAGGTCGGAAACCTCACAGAGCCCACACAACTGTATAGGCCTCACGTTCGATTGATGCCCATCTCCGCTGACTAACATTTAACTTAAGAGAAGCAAATGCGATATGCCTCTTCGATTCTTTGTCATAAAGCTCGGCCAACAAAGTTCGAATCACCCTCGCAATATGCGCCAGTGCGAAATAAAAATAATCTGCTGTGATCTGTCAAAGCTGTGGTCTGCTGCTCAACGAACTCACTGCTCTCTTCCTTTGCAGAGAACTCACTGCTCTCTTCCTTTGCAGAGAACTCACTGCTCTCTTCCTTTGCAGAGAGCTCACTGCTCTCTTCCTTTGCAGAGAACTCACTGCTCTCTTCCTTTGCAGAGAACTCACTGCCCTCTTCCTTTGCAGAGAACTCACTGCTCTCTTCCTTTTCAGAGAACTCACTGCTCCCTTCCTTTGCAGAGAACTCACTGCTCTCTTTCTTTGCAGAACAGGGTCTGCTTGCTAGCGCGCTCACATAATCGGCTTCTGACGTGACGTTCTGCATCTCAGCTTGCTCGCGCGGAGCCAAAGTTTCCCATACGTCGGGGCTAATAATTGCATCCGTATTCACTTTGTCTGTAAGCGTTACAGTGCATTTCAACTCAGGGCGATATGTATCAATTGGGGCTTCTCCCACACGTCGCAAAGGCACGTTAATCAAGTCTCGACCTAGACCGTGGTTCCAAAAGCCCCTTTCAACATGATCCTGCCTGTCGACTTCAAGAACTGCGCCGGAACATACTTCTTCTTAAAAATAGATATTCTAAATTCTGAATCTAGTACTGCTGTGCAATTGTGCCAGCACAATTGATGGCCACTACCTGTAATTTGCTTATGCATGGCGCTGCTGTTCGCGCCGCTCTCAAGGGCTCGCTCCGTGTCTGCGAAATAATGCTAGTTGACATTCTCGCACATAGCACAGGATCTGCTGTTTCTGCTTTATCTCTGCATTGTACTGGGAACGAATGAACACTACCGACACGTTGCCTTTGTACTCGTTTGTATTTCGGACAGTTTTTCTTAAGATGTTCGAAGGAATCGCGTTCGAAACAACCCTTTTGTCTAACAGCTGCATCAGTCTCCCAAACTCTAGCATACTTACCTGGAGCTCCTATTTCCTGTTGTGTCTTCCGTTTAGCGGGGGAATCTATCGGTTAGACACAGGATCGTCTTGCTTACCGATCAGCCGGGTACTGGCTAAGTGGTGCTCAATACATGACAGATGGCTAAGTGGTGCTCAATACATGACAGATGGCTAAGTGGTGCTCAACACATGACAGATGGCTCAATGGTGCTCAATACATGACAGATGGCTGAGTGGTGCTCAATACATAACAGATGGCTAAGTGGTGCTCAATACATGACAGATGGCTAAATGGTGCTCAATACATGACAGATGGCTAAATGGTGCTCAATACATGACAAGTGGTGCTCAATACATGACAGATGGCTAAGTGGTGCTCAAAACATGACAGATGGCTAATGGTGCTCAACATATGACAGATGACTAAGTGGTGCTCAATACATGACAAGTGGTGCTCAATACATGACAGATGGCAAAGTGGTGCTCAATACACTCAACCAGTTCGTTGGGCCTGAGCCAATCTGTCCGTTCTTCCATGGAAATATATTCCTGCGTGGCTGTCGGGGATTCTGACTTCAGCCGATCGTACACAAGGAACTCTACCAAACCACTAAGTTCCATGACTTCCCATGTAAAGGTACCACAGATCACATGTAGTGCCCAGGTATTATTGGGTAGCTTTTCATTCCATCCAACCGTTGGTTATGTTCGACTGCTGAGACCTTGCACTTGCCGAGAATGCATCTTTTAAGCTTATCATAATGAGTCACCTCCTCAGCAGGCAGTGATGTTAATAATTTATTCAGCTTTTCTCTAAACAATGGTCGTAGCACTAGCCCCTTCCCCCTGCATGTCCTGTGCCACGCCTTCTGCGGCTAACGCTGTTTCGATAGTTTAAAATACTTGGGAGTATCAAAATAACTCTCTTCTGTGATTATAGGTCGCACGAGGGAGCCCATCTGGCCAGCTCCTCTCAGAGGCCACCTACCAGGTCTGACCCATGCAAACGTGACCCGGAGGGGCTGTTTCTATCATTCAGCACACTACTAGGTCCGTTTGCTCCATCCTGAGTCTGCCACATTCGCGCCATCGCCATTTCGAATTCTCTGACCTCTTTCCGCTCAGCAGCAGCCTCAAATACGCGCTGTTCTCACCCTGCTTGAAGCTCCATCTCTCGTATTTGCAATTTAATGAGCATTACTTCGACGTTTTCCCTGGGTTCGGGTCGCAGAGTACTTTCAGCGCATCATCCAGCCGCTTCGCTCTACAGCGAAATCCTGCTTTCGACTTACCCTATGAATTCATCCCCACAATCTACATCCATGTCTTGTCTGTTTAGTGACTGTGGTGTTCCGTTCGCGTGCTGATTATCGGATTCACGTTTCGCGTTTAACCGTGTATTGTATCGCTGCCCCAATAACATCAATACAAACAGTTTAAGCGAAAGATCCTACCTTTTTTCATAAAGTTCTAGAAGAATGAATACAAATGGCGCCAATGATGAACATATGAACCAATTTTTATAAAAAGAACCACCTACTCGAATTTCTTTCTACGTTCCGCGTCTGACACCAAGCTGTGAAAGCAACTTCCCGGCGGCACCTATTACCTAATGCTAACTGCAGTCGGTGAGCTTCGATGTGGGTTCTTTCTTTACGAGTTCTAACTATTGTCAGGATATTGTGCCTAACTGGTGGTTTGAGATCTCGACGCAATGACTTCGGATTAAATATTTATTTGCAGAACATATATATATTTAAACATATATACAGCCGTCCCATGGCCGAGTGGTTAGCGCGCTTGGCTACTAATCTAAGGGACCTGGGTTCGAGGTTTTAATATATTCAAAATGGTCGCCATCAAAAATAAACAGATAAATATTAATATGCGAAAATGATTCTCATTGTTACCTGTATCTGGCATTATAAACCTTCAGCAGACGCAACAAATTAAAATCTTAATTATTCAAAATTCTGAACAATGTAACTGAAAAACAATTAATAAGTTTAAAGGATATATTTCCTTAGGAGCGTTAAGACGAATTTACGTTTTTGGATGCGATTTGTAAGTGGTTTTGTGTGAATATTTATTGAGATTTGTTGCTAGATAGATTTATTGTGTTGAACTTTTGTGAATTGATTTTATGTATGGGCAGGATGCCGACTGCCGATGGTACGCGCAGAGCGTTTAATGATTTTGCAAGGAGGGGCAGGAAATGCCTCCGTAGAGGGTGGAGACGGATGAAGAACATTTGTTCTTGTTGCTTTAGTTCCTGTTGCGAAGGGACTGTGGAGGGGAGAAATGAACAAAGCCACCCATCAGGAAGATCGACATTTTATATCCCCTCCACTATTGTTGATATTGAATTGAGGTCCGAACGACCTAACATTCCACCTAAACTAGATTTCTCAGTCCCATTTCTCATTCCCTGCACCTTTCGGCTCCAACTACAGAACATCCCACATAAACAAAATGCCATAGACAGATTTGCAGAGGACGAAGAAGATATTCCTGAAACAGAAACAATATCTCAGAACATTTATACTACAGGATCATCCACTTCAACTGAATCAAATAACCCGAAATTAATTACAACAGAATCAGAGAACAATGATGAAGAAGATAATGATGAAGAGGATAATGATGAAGAGGATATCTTCAGAGATGTCGTCATCATGTGGGATGTGATGAAATTCACCTTCTCCGTTTTATATTTTTTGATGGTCCTCTACAATGTAAAGGAATTCTTAGGTGAAAAAAAATAATAGAATGATAATTCGAAAAAAAGAAAAAAAAAAAAAAAGAAAAAAAAAATGTCTCCCCCAAAAGCCACCCTCAGACGTCCTAGATCGTGGGAGACGGGCAACATCCATTATCTGTTGATTTCCTCAAAAGTTCCTTTTATCTTTAGGGAAAACCTCAGGTAATGGATGGCTAACATGAGGCTCTGGTACAACACACACACATTCACTCACTCACTACATGCATTCACTCACTCCCTACATGCGTTCACTCGCTCACCACATGCGTTCACTCGCTCACTACATGCATTCACTCGCTCACTACATGCGGTCACTCGCTCACACAGTCGCTCAAAAAAGTATCCGAACACTATGGTTGATTACAGAATTCAGGAAAAATATTTGGCAACGATTTTTTTAGAAATTAGTGATCTGGCAACCTTCGTGACACGAAGATTGCCAGATCACTAACTGGAGCAAACTGGAGCTAACTGGAGCAATCAGCAAACTGGAGCGTGTGCAGTTACTGCACACGCTCCAGTTTGCTGTGAATGGTAACTGCACAAGCTCAATATTTCTGTGAGTGGGCCCACACGATCCAATGTGCTGTGAACATTAACCGCAACCGCTCCAGTTTGCTGTGAACGGTAACTGCACAAGCTCAATATTTGTGTGAATGGCAACGATTTTTTTAGAAATTAGTGATCTGGCAACCTTCGTGTCACGTGACACGATGATTGCCAGATCACTGATTTGTAAAAAAATCGTTGCCAGATATTTTTTCTGAATTTTGTAATCGACTATAGTGTTCGGATACTTTTTTGAGCGACTGTACATCAGAAGTTCATTGTAGCACGTTCATCTGTCGTTACAATAGGCCGGCCAATATTGTGGTGTCGTATCTGACCCTGTTGCCTGTCCCAGCAAGAACATCACCAGAAATGAACTGTTGATTTTAAACAAAGGATTAGTATCAATGAACTCAGATCCTGATTTGAATAATTTCAGTCTAACATTATTCAGATACGACTTGAGATTTTCCCCTCGGAATGCGAAGCTGCTATTAACTGAATGAGGGGATATAAAAATGGGGAGACGAAATTATTCACGGCAAATTAAAGCATTTCGTGGAAGTAAAAGAAATATTTACTCATAAAATGGAACTTGGACAAATGCATGTCACACAATTTTTAGTAAATGAATTTCAATAAGTGAACAAAAGTTTCAAAATATAATTGTTGACTTAGCAAAAGTAGTGACACTACTGTAGGCAATGTATTTTATCAGAGGTTCTCAAACTGAGGCTCACGAGCAGATTGGAAGGGATTGCAAAGCTCTGATGATTTTATAGTTGATAGGATATTTAGTGAAATGATTTTTGAAATGTTAAAAGAAAAGCGCTTTTGACAAAATTAAGATAATTTTGTTTAATTTTAGCCTATATAAATGTAGTTAAAAATAACGAAATTATTAGATTTAACTACACAGTCGTACATTGTGGGCAAGAAGGAAGGGTCGCATAATTTCATCTACGATTCTAAGAAGTCTCATAAATTTATTGCAATTCTAGGGGGTCACAATGTCAAAAAGTCTGAGTGTTAGATGACAGGGATTTCCGACCAATAGGGGGCGGGGGTGGCTCAGTCGCTTGCGTGCCAGGCTCATAATCTGTAGTTCCCAGGTTCGAGTCCCAGCTGGGTCAGCGTTGAGATTTATCTCCGCAAAATTCCCCGCCCTGCCCACGGTCAGTAGGGGACACCGATGGGCTTGGAAAGGCCACCGTCCGTCGGATGGGACGTTAAGCCGTGGCCCCTTGTGCGGGAGAGCCATACCCTGTGAACGTTAAAGAACACGCTGGATGGCCTTGACGGGAGGCTACCATCTGTCTCCCAACAGCTGTTCCAGTGGGTCCCCTCCTCCAACCTTCTCTGAGCCTTCGGGGTCCATGTGACCTGGCCATTTAGCCCATGGTGTGCAAAAAAAGTGCCTCTCAGAGGTAAAACAACCCAATCCGACAAATAGCCGATTGAAAAAGCATTTTCAATTTAAAGTAAAATTTGCCCAAATGATTCCATTGATAATATTTTATTATTTCATATTTGTTTATAAACATTTCAATCATTAAACGCTGGCGTTTATTTAGCATTAGTAATACAGGATAACTCTTCTCTGTATTGTGTTTTATGTGCCCATGCTTAGGGTTACCAGATGCCAGTGTCCAAAAAAGAGGACAAAAAAGCTAGAAATGGAGGACAAAGGAGGACAAAAAAGCTGGAAATGGAGGACAAAGGAGGACAAAAAAAGGTGCAAATGGAGGACAAAGGAGGACAAAAAAAGGTGCAAATGGAGGACAAAGGAGGACAAAAAAGGTGCAAATGGAGGACAAAGGAGGACATGATTTCAATTTGTGAAATAAGCTTTTCCTACTAAGTTTTATGCGAAGTATTGAGTAACAGTTTGAGTCAGAAAAAGGCATAATAATGATTATTAAATATACTTCAAAATGTATATGATGTGCCGATTTTTGTTAATACTTGATAAGCGATTGTAATGGTTAGCAACTATCTGTTGTTGCACGAGGCAAACTTTCTGTTTCTATGAAACTGAGCTAGTGGTCAGAAACAGTAAAATATTTCACGGTTAGCACAGTAAATTATATTATTGTCATGGATTCAAGAAATTTGAAAGAGGAAATTACAAAAAAGTGCTTTAAAATGCGAGCATCCATGGATATTGAAGTCGTTCTAATTGAGCATGAGCAGAACACGAGATTCTTTGTTGAAATGAAAGCTTCAAAACCTATATTCGTATCGGAAGTTAAAATCATTAATTTAATTTGAAAAACATGCAAAACTAATAAAAGTACATAGAAATAATTATTAAATGTTTTAAATATTATGTTGAGTGATAAACAATTTTGTTTAATAATAATAATTTTTTTTTGTATCATTACATTTTTTATGCATCTCAGATCACAGTTAATTTTTTTTTGCTATAAAGTTACATATGCCTTGCAAATTGTATCCAAGGAACTCTGGTAGGTACGAAGTGATTTGAAAAGTTCGGTTGTCTGAGAAGGGAAATTCCGGTTTTTTGGATTAGAAACTTCTGACGTGGGGAGGACTATGGGTAACTCGAACCATGTCCATTTCTTTCCTCCCCTAAAAGGGAGCGAGATAATTTTAACCGGAGGGGGAGGTTGGGTTGTTTTATCTCTTAGCGGCATATTTTTTGCACACCATGGGCTAAATGGCCAGGTCACAAGGACCTCAGAGAAAGTTGGGGGAGGGGACCCACTGGAACAGCTGTTGGACGACAGATGGTAGTCTCCCGTCAAGGCCATCCAGCGTGTTCTTTAATGTGAACAGGGCATGGCTCTCTCACACACGGTGCCATGGTTTAACGTTCCATCCGACGGAGGGCGGTCTTTTCAAGCCCATCGGTGTCCTCTACTGACCTTGGGCAGGGCTGGGAGTTTTGCGGAGATAAATATCAACGCTGACCCAGCGGGGACTCGAACCTGGAACTACAGATTACGCATCTGGCGCGCTATCGACTGAGTCACCCCCCCCCCCCCCCGAGGAGGAAGAGATCGAGTCTAATGATATTTATGCCAAACGGAAGCTTACGACGTAGGGTAAATATGGTAGTAAAAAATAAAATATGTTAAAAAAGAAACCTACAAACTTGACCACGTGGCGGGATATAATGTAAAGAGAAAATATTCAAATTATTCTTTTTACTTTATTTCTAAATTACGATTAACAGTCATACACTGGATACACTGGAAGAAGTGGCGTCCAAAATAATCTGCTGCATGTCACGATATCTTTAATTTTTAATCGAGACTTTGCATTGAATTTTCGTTTTCGCTGAAATCAAATTGGCAACAATTCCTTAAAGGTTTAGTAGAGAATAAACAGAGAAGCATCTCCCCCTATAGAGAAGCATCTCCCCCTATAGAAAAGCATCTCCCCCTATAGAGAAGCATCTCGCCCCATAGAGAATAAACAGAGAAGCATCTCCCCTATAGAGAATAAACAGAGAAGCATCTCCCCTATAGAGAATAAACAGAGAAGCATCTCCCCTATAGAGAATAAACAGAGAAGCATGTCCCCCTGTAGAAAAGCTTCTCCCCCTATAGAGAAGCATCTCCCGCTATAGAGAATAAACAGAGAACCATCTCCCCTATAGAGAATAAACAGAGAAGCATCTTCCCCTATAGAGAAGCATCTCCCCTATAGAGAATAAACAGAGAAGCATCTCCCCTATAGAGAATAAACAGAGAAGCATCTCCCCCTATAGAAAAGCATCTCCCCCTATAGAGAAGCATCTCCCCCTATAGAAAAGCATCTCCCCCTATAGAGAAGCATCTCCCCCTATAGACGATATCGTTGACTATTAAGCAATCTGAAATTTAAAATTTTCCTTCAATTTAGATAGCCTCCATCTCGGGTTTTGAAGAGTATTCCTAAGCTTAATAAGGCAAATTTGGAATTTCTAAAACTATTTAACAACTTTACTAGAATTTCCTATGAAAGAAATTCATTAGACAAAATTGTAATTGCTATTATTATGGATAATGAGTTGTTTATTTAAATGCCAAGATATCATTCATGTCGTCGTGTAAGCTCCTGTGTGAGTCATTTCAATGATCATTTGTTATGTGTTAAGAGATAATTAGGAGAATTCAACACTCATTAAATACAAGAGAAGCCATAAGATGAATCAGATGATTTATTCAAGATTTGTCTCCTTATGCAGAACCTGAAAGCTAATAAAATAGTGCAGAAACAGACGATCCCTTATAAAAGTCTTTTGACCAGCATATTGTGCAGAGGGAGACTACGTTGGTTTGGCCTTGTTGCCCGTATACATAGCTGCACATTGGCAAAACAGGATTATGAGCAGTGTGCCTAAGGGTTTCAGAAAAAGGGAGAGACCTAGGAAGCGATGGGCAGAAATGTCAAGCAGGACCTTGCTAGAATTGGCCTAGAGTGGCGAAATGCAGCAGCTGTAGCTCAGAACAGACACGTCTGGGGAGGGAAATTACACAATCTGGTTGGACCTCGATAGCCCAAGGCTACATGACGATTTTGTACATATGTATGTATGTGTGTATGAACTTAAAAAAATTGTTGCTTCATCTAAAATGACACTGAAATTCCGTTAGATTTTAGATTCTCATTATGAAATACATGAGTGAAAATCGACCCCCAAATTGTGTTAAGTATTTAACTAAACACTTTTTCAATCAGAACAGAAGTCTCCTTTTTAACAGGCGACCGTTAAGTGCGTGTCTAATATACAACATACTTATAATCTGACTAAGAACTTTTACTGAAATTGTTCTTGTTTAACCACCAGCACTTCAAATCCTAATGGTCATTAAGTACATTTTATTATAGAGATACATTATCTCATATAATTGATTGATGTAGGAAAGTTCTGCCTGTTCAGCATTCGGCAATCAGTCAATTACTAAAACTTCGCCCTCTTTGTGCCAATAGCCGAATATTGACATGTTCGGCCAATTCATGGTTTTGCATACTTTTGTCTTTAGCAACGGATGTTTTGTGAAATGTGACGAAGTAATCCAGGGAAACTTGCGCAGAAAGTTTTTACTCTGTTTCTCATTTAAAAACGAATTCTCATTCGAAAGAGTTATTTTCATTTTTCACGAACATCCAATCCAAATGTTACATGAAATGCATTTGCTCTTCAACAAACTCTTCCTGAATACCATAAATGGTATTTAGTTTTTCATTTTATATTAAAAAGATTTTAAGTAAGTGGCTTTTCAGTTCCGCTTAAAAAAGTCTTTCTGGGAAAGATGTTTTCACAAATTGGTTCTTTCGAAATTGTTTCAAGAGAGTTTCCCATTCTATGCGCTATAACTGAGACATTTGTTTTTAATGCCGGATTCTTTTTAATTCGGCGAAATAAAACAAGGTCGTAAGACCTTATTTTTAAATCTGTTCTTACTCTGGTGTGCAGTTTCGAAAAAAAAATATTTTAGCTTGAAATGCCCTGAAAACATCCATATAGCTTCAGTTTTATGCTTTCATCTTATCTCATGTGAGAACACATCCATCGCTGACGACATCAGCCATTGAATCAATGAAGGCGATCCCGCCGCGTTTCATTGTGGAACTTTGCAGATTGCTCAGAATGCTGAAGAAATGGAAATCCAAAACTGGGCACCAGAAGGTGAGATGCATGCTTCGATTAAACCTAAATTAGCATAACTTATGGAATTTAAAATTGAATTCTTTCGTCGCAAGACCTCCCGGCGAGATTTCGTGCAATACAAGATGTTCACGAAATGGTTTCTAAAGTCAGAAAGGGCATGCCTGAGGCCTTATCTCCATCACACTCCTCTTTATGGTGAATTACTCTGACAGGTTGACATGACACGTGAACATGACACTTGAATGGCAAAGGAGATCATTTTTCTTCTCAGGTTTTTGCCAAATATGAATGCAAAATAATAAGACTAATGCATATTTGAATTTAGGCATCAGAAAGAATAAAAAAAATCATTCTTTCGAAGAAGAAAATATATATTAAGGTGCTCTGTTAGCAAATCATCCGAGTCCATGAAGATGAAGGTCGTTAATCTGCTTTTTTTCGTCTCCTTTCATACACACAACACTCTTCGACTTCCACAGAGATGCTAATCAGAAGGTGAATACCGATGAGCAAATGGTACGGAGAAAAATTTCCCTTGCAACAAATCTTCAGTCAATATTCGAAACTAAGATTAAGAACAGTTCACGACATTTTCGCCATCGTTTCACTGACTGCAATTACCTCTACGATTAAGTGCAAATTGAAGAGCAGGTCATTAGTTTCGGAGAGCAAATTGTTTCAGTTTGAATGAGGAGAGCGCATCGGAACCTCTTTGGTCTCCTATGTAACGACGTCAGAGAGGCGACATATGAGAAATGCTCTCGGCCATCATTAGCTGCGACGAGTCACTTGCTCATCAGAGCGAGGAAGCGATCGTAGCGCAAGTACGATTGAATTCATCTGCTCGTGAGATGTATTCTAGATTTTAAATGTGTATTCCTATTCAGACACGAAACGGAAGGGTTCATCTATTAAATTAAACCCCAGCTCACTTGTCAAAATTTGGACGGAAAGATCAGTCAAGTTAGCTTGAGGTTCTAAGAGACTTGATTAGTTTCTTTTCGTTCGGTTACACCGTAACCAAATCCCAGAAATACATTACACAGGATTGTTTTTCGAATTAAATCTAAAAAACATCAATTTATGTTCCTAAAAGAGATTTTTAGAATTTGATCAAATTTTTGCCACAAAAACAATCACGCAGAGAGTTTTTTTTTTTCTTAAAACCGATAGTTTTTAAAAAGGCTCGTTTTCCTAAACGATCAGACCCATCAAGTTAATAGCTTATGACAAATCAAACGTCGACGCCATGAATGCAAGACTCGAACCCGGCAGCTGCCAATGTTACTGCGAACCAATCCGATCCGATTGCTCCACCGGGAATTCTGTTAACACTTTCTACAAACTTCTTAATAGTTCATCAGGAAAAAGAGACGAAGAGGTGAGGTTTGAGATGCATAAAAATAGTAACCGGGGTGTGATACGAGCTTCAGACAATTGGGTTGATTAGCGCAGTTTGAATGAGGAAAGCGAATCGGAACACATCTACCTCTGAGCAGCTCTTTTGTGCAGAGCTAATGGGTAGGTCACAACAACCCCAAGGACTGAGGGAAGATTACGCTGAATAACTGTTATTCAGCCTAATCTTGCTGACATCTGCTGACAGATGCTTGCTTCCCGTCAAGGCCATCCAGCGTGTTGTTTAGTGTGCACAGGGTATAGCTCTCCTGAAATGAAGCTACTGCTTAATATCCTGTTTGTGAGAGCAACTGACTCATATAACGAAAACACTGAGAACTATTTTAATGAGATGAGGGAAGGGAACGCTCTCAATAACATTAAAAATGTTTGCGTTGCTGTTACTAGCATTAAAAACGCTCTCTCCCATAATATACATTGAGATATATGTAGCTGCTAAGTAGGAGTGAGAATAATTTTATTCTTTCGTGTGAAATAACTGAGTATTTTGAACTTTTATAATACTCAGTTATTTATTTACTGTTAATTTTTATTAATAACAGCGAAAAAATAAAAATCTGTTGAACAAGGGCTATTTTCTCATGCATCTTCAAAGAGTGTAAAATTTCACAAGTTCAGCAGGATTTAAATTATGAACGTAAGTTCAAAGATGTTACATAAAATATCCAATTTCAAAGATGAAAATTTATCTGTTAGGAAAGGGAAATGCTAAACAAGAAATGCTTTGCTATAATAGCGCAATGAAATATCTGTGGAGGCATTTTGGAAATGCTGAGATTGAAATGACATGAGAATCATCTGAAGGGGGAAAGATGTCGATCGAGCGATGCAAGTGAAATGAGAGAGAATCATTTGCTAAAAAGATCAGCAAAGTCATCGTTGATGACTTGCTCTTTCTGTGAGCAACACGGAAGGCTTTTGACGTCATAACTGCAACCTCCACATTTGAGCAGAATCGTTCAGAACCCTTCGTGCCTAGGATGTCTTTTTCCCAATTATATACAGAGAATATGAATAAAATGCTATAGAAAATGGAATCTGAAATGATTAATGTGAGGGAACATTTTTTTCTATTGTAAAAAAATCACAAATTTAAAAGCCAAATTCTTATTGCTTGAAACATTGTTTACAATATTATTTATAATCCTACAAATAAGTTTTTTGCGTTTTTTGCTTAATAAATTACTTTCGAAAAAAACAAATATTTAACGGAAGAAGATCTTTTGCCAAAATATTATATTAACTGCATGGCTGCTCAATCCTCCCCCCAAAAAAATTCCTTTTCAGAAGGAATTCTCTTTGATAGCGACGAAGATAAAAGGCTGGAAAGAAAGCATCATTGATGACGAATCAGCAGACGCATTTAGGAGACTGTAGCGGTGATGGCCAATCAGCGCCTTTCTTTTCCTTAGACAGGGAGACAAAATTTGGTTACTTCTTAATAACGTTAACGAAAATTGGGCAAATAGGGGAGGAAAAAATATTCTCATTGTCACTGATGCAGAAGAATTCATGAAGTAAATTATTTTAAATCGAAATGGTTCCCTCTATGCTGACTTCAGTTCAGGTGATTGGTATTTTCCATTTATTGCAAACATTGGAAGCGGGTTATTATTTTAATATGGAATTTAAATATGGAAATTTTAATATGAATTTTAACATGGAACCTCAATAAAGGAAGGGAAATGCGATAAAAAGAAAGTAACGATTTCGATTACATGTCTTGCCATTTTTTTCATTCCACTTCAACATTAAATATCTGCCTGCTGTAAAGTGATAAAAAAAACCAAATTGTTATTTATCAGTTAAGGATGAAGACTCTGAATACAAAGACGGGACTTCTGAATTCATTTCATCATCTACTCATGTAAAGGGTGATTAAGAGTACTTAAAAACTTGAATGACTGATAAAATTGTAATTACTTGCAGCAAAGACATTCACAGCTTACTTACTCGGATCAATCAACTGAAAAAGTGTATTCCGAATGTATGACGCTGCAATAGCAAGCGCACAAGAGAGGGTGAATTGTGTAGTTTGCTGCATTGAAACAAAATGAAACATATATCAATAACAGACCACGCGTTCCATACCTTGATAACAATTTAATCGTCCCAATGTGAGGATATGGTGTTCGGAGAACCTGCACGTGGCTGCTGAACACATCATCACTAAAGTTAACGTGTGGTGCCTACTAATAATAATAATGGTATTATTAGACTGAAGAGATATTTTCTGATGTATTTAATGAATGTTAAGGAAGATATCAGTCTGAAGTTAACGTCGATCAATTTTAGAGGAAAAACTGTCTTGAGCCGGGTGGGATTCGAACCCACGACCACCTGATAACATGTCAGATGCTCTGGACCACTGAGTACCAGCTGCCGATCAAGATCTCCTCTAATCGATGCTATGAACTTTTCCTTAAAATTGGTCGACGTTAATTTCAGAGTAATATCTTCCTTAGCATTCATTAAATACGTCGAAAAATATCTCTTCAATTTAAACAATTGTACACTCAGAATGTACTTACCATCTTCACGACATGATTTTCATTGTTTCGTGAGTCTGAGAGCAACTGGGACCTGCATGAGACACAGAGAATTGTGTACTGTGGGTAGAAAGTTCATATCATCAATTAGAGGAGATCTTGAACGGCGGCCGGTAGCTCAGTGGTCCAGAGCACTTGATATGTTATCAGGAGGTCGTGGGTTCGCATCCCATCCAACTCAAGCCAATTTTTGCTCTAAAAATTGATGGACGTTAACTTCAGAATGGTATCTTCCTTAAGCATTATTAGACAGTTTTTATTTTCCAAACTGATCATTACAAAGTGGATATGATTGAAGAGCTCGCAGTACCTCAAGTTGCTGATTTACAATCTAATGTTATCTGGTAGTAAGATAGTATTCCGCCATATTGGGAAAAGTCGTTTGCGAGTACCTAAATGAAAAGATCCCAGATGGATTGGTAGAGGAGAGATTCCAAGGCATCCCATTACCCTGACATCCAGCTGTGGACTATCTTTGGGGATGTGCAAAGGTCAGAGTGTATAGGTCAAATGTGGCAGGTGTTGATGAGCTAAAAATCAGTTTTCGTTCTTGTATTTACTATTGGTGGCACGAACATGAAATAGATTAGATGTGTTCTGTATTATATTGAGCATGTGTTCTGTATTATGTTGAGCGTGTGTTCTGTATTATGTTGAGCGTGTGTTATATATTATGTAGAGCATGTGTTACATATTATGTTGAGCGTGTGTTCTGTATTGTATTGAACATGTGTTTTATATTATGTTGAGCATGTGTTCTATAGTATGTTGAGCGTATTTCTATATTGTATTGCGCATGTGTTCTGTGTTGCGCTGACCGTGTGTTCTGTATTGTGTTGAGCACGTGTTCAAACATTCCAGAGTTTAATGTTACGTGATAAGCCTTTTCGATTTCGATTTGCGACATATAGGACAGAGAAGAATCCTAGAAGCTACTCCTAGCTTAATAGAAGCCTTCTCATACAAGGACATGCCCTACTAAGACCGAAGTCACTGCTGACCACTGCCTTAGTTAGAGCTAACACAACACACAAAGTTTGCCTTGCTGGAACAGTCGCTAGCTGCCTAACC
Source organism: Ryuthela nishihirai (assembly GCA_038380435.1). NCBI lineage: Eukaryota > Metazoa > Arthropoda > Arachnida > Araneae > Heptathelidae > Ryuthela > Ryuthela nishihirai. Next base: position 12,316,769 of record JAWZYU010000001.1, on the reverse strand, counting down.
ACTATGCCAGTTAAGGCATAGTGGTTAGCATTATGGTTAATCAAATTGTTCAAGGACTTTCGAGGCGCCACATATAGAGTCCTGCGCCAATAGAAAAAGTGTTATCCTCATCAGCAAAATCTTATTCACATCCAGCAAAATTTTGCGAGGTTTGAGGTGTGCTTTCGAAAAAAAAAAATCTGTCTGTTGGTTTGCTAATAACTAACAATTAACTGGAAAAATATGATAAAAAAACCTGTATTTCAGAAAAATATATCACATAAAATTTTAATAGAATGTTATTTTGCAAATTCTAGAGTAAATTTTGCTCTTTTAAATACAGTTACACTCTGAGAGGCCATTCCTTTTACTATGAGAGGCCATTCCTTTTACTATGAGAGACCATTCCTTTTACTATGAGAGGCCATTCCTTTTACTATGAGAGGCCATTCCTTTTACTATGAGAGGCCATTCCTTTTACTATGAGAGGCCATTCCTTTTACTATGAGAGGCCATTCCTTTTACTATGAGAGACCATTCCTTTTACTATGAGAGACCATTCCTTTTACTATGAGAGGCCATTCCTTTTACTATGAGAGGCCATTCCTTTTACTATGAGAGACCATTCCTTTTACTATGAGAGGCCATTCCTTTTACTATGAGAGGCCATTCCTTTTACTATGAGAGGCTATTCCTTTTACTATGAGAGACCATTCCTTTTACTATGAGAGGCCATTCCTTTTACTATGAGAGGCCATTCCCTTTACTATGAGAGGCCATTCCTTTTACTATGAGAGGCCATTCCTTTTACTATGAGAGGCCATTCCTTTTACTATGAGAGGCCATTCCTTTTACTATGAGAGGCCATTCCTTTTACTATGAGAGGCCATTCCTTTTACTATGAGAGGCCATTCCTTTTACTATGAGAGACCATTCCTTTTACTATGAGAGGCCATTCCTTTTACTATGAGAGGCCATTCCTTTTACTATGAGAGGCTATTCCTTTTACTATGAGAGACCATTCCTTTTACTATGAGAGGCCATTCCTTTTACTATGAGAGGCCATTCCCTTTACTATGAGAGGCCATTCCCTTTACTATGAGAGACATTCCTTTTACTATGAGAGGCCATTCCTTTTACTATGAGAGGCCATTCCTTTTACTATGAGAGACCATTCCTTTTACTATGAGAGGCCATTCCTTTTACTATGAGAGGCCATTCCTTTTACTATGAGAGGCCATTCCTTTTACTATGAGAGACCATTCCTTTTACTATGAGAGGCCATTCCTTTTACTATGAGAGGCCATTCCTTTTACTATGAGAGGCTATTCCTTTTACTATGAGAGACCATTCCTTTTACTATGAGAGGCCATTCCCTTTACTATGAGAGGCCATTCCCTTTACTATGAGAGGCCATTCCTTTTACTATGAGAGGCCATTCCTTTTACTATGAGAGGCCATTCCTTTTACTATGAGAGGCCATTCCTTTTACTATGAGAGGCCATTCCTTTTACTATGAGAGGCCATTCCTTTTACTATGAGAGGCCATTCCTTTTACTATGAGAGGCCATTCCTTTTACTATGAGAGACCATTCCTTTTACTATGAGAGGCCATTCCTTTTACTATAAGAGGCTATTCCTTTTACTATGAGAGACCATTCCTTTTACTATGAGAGGCCATTCCTTTTACTATGAGAGACCATTCCTTTTACTATGAGAGGCCATTCCTTTTACTATGAGAGGCCATTCCTTTTACTATGAGAGGCCATTCCTTTTACTATGAGAGACCATTCCTTTTACTATGAGAGGCCATTCCTTTTACTATGAGAGGCCATTCCTTTTACTATGAGAGGCCATTCCTTTTACTATGAGAGACCATTCCTTTTACTATGAGAGGCCATTCCCTTTACTATGAGAGGCCATTCCCTTTACTATGAGAGGCCATTCCTTTTACTATGAGAGGCCATTCCTTTTACTATGAGAGGCCATTCCTTTTACTATGAGAGGCCATTCCTTTTACTATGAGAGGCCATTCCTTTTACTATGAGAGGCCATTCCTTTTACTATGAGAGGCCATTCCTTTTACTATGAGAGACCATTCCTTTTACTATGAGAGGCCATTCCTTTTACTATGAGAGGCTATTCCTTTTACTATGAGAGACCATTCCTTTTACTATGAGAGGCCATTCCTTTTACTATGAGAGGCCATTCCCTTTACTATGAGAGGCCATTCCCTTTACTATGAGAGACATTCCTTTTACTATGAGAGGCCATTCCTTTTACTATGAGAGGCCATTCCTTTTACTATGAGAGACCATTCCTTTTACTATGAGAGGCCATTCCTTTTACTATGAGAGGCCATTCCTTTTACTATGAGAGGCCATTCCTTTTTATTATCCAATAACTCCCTTTTGCAAATATCGTGATCTCGACGACTGAAGCTTCCGAAGATTTAATTTGTTTTCTACGCAAAATTCGAATAATTGTTCGAACTTACATTTACCAAGGCAGGCAAAAAAATCGTTTCTTTCACATAAAATAAGGTTTTTTAATTTGGAAATTGGCTATCGTTCGACTGGAATTAGGCTATCGTCCGTTATCTAAAGTATTTTTTCTCCTCATGTCAGACATCATCGATAACGTTTTTATAATTTCATATTTTTGCATAAACAACACTGGCGTTTTTTTTAGCATTGAAGAAACAGGATCGTACATCTCTGGTATTCTGTTTCATATCCACATGTTCGACATGCGTTTAAAAGTGAGGCCTCAAAATGTAACCAATAGCAGTTACTTCTGCGCACGTTGATACTAGAAAAGGAACTGGAGCGGATGCGGAGTTGAACTGGAGCGGTTGCGGTTAACGTTCACAGTACATTGGATCGTGTGAGCTCGCAAAAACCTGGATCGTGTGGGCCCACTCACAGAAATATTGAGCGTGTGCAGTTACCGTCACAGCAAACTGGAGCGGTTGCGGTTAACGTTCACAGCACATTGGATCGTGTGAGCTCGCAAAAACCTGGATCGTGTGGGCCCACTCACAGAAATATTGAGCGTGTGCAGTTACCGTTCACAGCAAACTGGAGCGTGTGCAGTAACTGCACACGCTCCAGTTTGCTGTGAACGGTAACTGGAGCGTGTACAGTTGCTGTACACGCTCCAGATATTTTTCCTGAATTCTGTAATCACGTGACACGAAGGTTGCCAGATCACTAATTTCTAAAAAGAATCGTTGGCAAATATTTTTTCTGAATTCTGTAGTTAACCATAGTGTTCGGATAATTTTTTGAGCGACTGTACCAATAGGAATCTTTTAACCATCACATTCTACTACCAAAATGTAAAATTTCTCACATAAATTCGTTAACACTTTTGCCTTTTTCAACTTTTCTACCGTTAGAGGATGCAATTAAGGCGAATGAAGCATTTGAAAAATGCGAATGGCAATACACTGAAGTGCCATTAAATTAGGGATAAGAGACGTTATCCAAATTCAGTCTCGCAAGTCCCGCATTCGCGTGCATGCGTGGCTAAAACTCTGGTCATGTATAGCTGTCAGTTTTGACTTCTCCAAGCATTCGTCGTGAGAAACGTAATGGAAAAGGCGTGGGATTTAGATGCATTTGACAGAGGGCAGATCGTAGGTGTCCGACGGATGGGACACTCGATCTCTGAAATTGTCAACGAACTTGGATTTTCTCGTATGATAGTTTCAAGACTGTTCCAGTAATATAAAAATACCGGTAAAAAAACAAGCACCGAACATACTGCAAAGGACAACCAGTTTTAAATGATCGTGGGCTTCGCCGTCTGACCTGCATCGTATGGACCGATAGAGACCAGACATTATCTCAAATCACCTCCCATCTGAACGCGGGTTCCAGCCGGGAAGTCAGTGTACAGACCGTGCAAAACTCACTTCATCGTCTCGACTTCGGGAGCCGCCGACCAACGAGAGTCCCACTTCTAACGGGTAAACACCTTCTAACGGGTAACACAAGGCTCAACACCTTGCCTGGGCTAAAGAACATCGAAATTGGACCATCGAAAATTGGCAACGGTTAGCCTGGAGTGACGAATCCCGATTTAAACTTCATCACGCCAGTGGGAGACTTAGGGTATGGCGTTAATCCCATAAAGCCATGGATCCTGCATATCAGGTCGGAAGAGTACAAGCTGGTGGTGGCTCCGTGATGACCTGGGGTGTCTTCAGTTGGACGTCTGTGGGATCTTTGGTACGTGTACTGACGACTCTCAATGTATCCCAGTACGCAGAACTCATGGCTGACCATTTACACCCATTTATGGCCATCATACATCCCAACGGAGAGGACATCTACCAGCAAGACAACTGTTCATCTCACAGATCCAGGTTGGCTACTGCATGGTTGCAGGAGCATTCTGCTGACTTTGAAATAATGAATTTGCCACCTAGAAGCCCAGATTTAAATCCCATCGAAAATCTTTGGAGTACCGTCGAGTAGAGTGTTCGGGTGCCGTGTCCCATCAGCGACGACCTTGAGAGATTTGTGGACAGCTCTGGAGGATGCATGGGTCGCCATACCTGTGGAACATTTACGCAAGCTTGTGGAGTCCTTGCTTTATCGTGTGGCGGCCGTTATCAGGGCCAGAGGGGGTGCAACACGTTACTAGGTTGCTATCCCTAATTCAATGGTACTTCAGTGTAGTTCATTAGCATCTATCGAAACCAAAAAAAAAAAAACAGTTTGTTTCTAAAAATGTTAAATGACTGCAGATGGACAAGCAAACTGCAAAGAAAAAAAAGTCAGCCTTTTTTTTGAAACGCAAATAAATAAATTAGCACAATTAATGTTTTAATCTATTATTTGCAACATATATATTTCAATTTCTGAAAATATTTTTTATTTGGTTAAAAAAAAACAACGGTGTTTCAAGTGTTCTGAATAGATAACATTTTTTTTTTCAGGACAGAAATGTGATCACCACTGTCCCTCAACGTAATATTATGATTAATTATAAATTTCTGAATGTCTTTAAGGTGAATCTATATTAAATATTATGACAAAAAATTACACCTATTGTTACTGATAATTTAAGGAATAGAAATGGAACAACTCTAGCAATCAAATGCATACCTTTGCCTTCAACTGGGGTGTACTTTCATGGTCCGATTCATCTTATTGGACTTAACTGTGTAAGCAAAGCAAACAACTTTCAATCTATATATAGTACATCTATATTATACTGGCGTGAAAGCATTTATAAAGAAGATTGTGTGTGTGTGTTTATTTATTTGCATGTTTGTCTGTCTGCTTCCGCATTCAGCCCTTTAAAGAGCCAGACGCACCAAACTTCGCATGAACTTTTCCTTCACCCAGGGGAAGATTATAGGCTATGCACGAATCCGCTGGGATGGATATGGATGGAGCTGAATTTCTGTGCTGCTAATCGCTAAGAGTTCAGTACACAGCTTCATCTCATCGTAATTTTCTGCAACGAAAGGGTCTGAACCTGAAAGATTTATTCCCCTCCTCCTACTAAAAAAAGGGGGTAAGAATTGCTCTTGAACATTAAGAGTTAGGACCACCAAATTTGGTATATTGCTTCCTCTAACCTTACCTTAAAGAGCCTGAAGTATTGGTCTTTAAAATTCCTCCCTCAGCCCCAGAAAGATTGGAAAGGATTTCTTTTAAACTGTAAGAGCTATGATCAGTAAATTCGTTATACAGTTTGCTCTCATTGTAAGTTAGAAAAACATGAGAATTTGACCCAAACGTTCTTCCCTCACACCCAATAAAGTTCGGTTTGCAGTTTCGTCTAATCTTGTAAACAACATAAGCGTTTGAGCCGCCCCAAAAATTTTCTTTCCCCCTAAAAATGGGGAAATACGTAAACGATTAACGAGTTATATCTCCAATGAAATGAAATTCTGATGTAGGAAGTATCATGGCCTACTTCAAATTTCTTTCTTTTTTCTCTTCCAAAAGGGGAAGGAAAATCTCATGAGAGTCATTCGCAATTTGTTTCGTTGCAAATCAAATTTTGCAATGTAGGGTTTGCTGTCTACTATATATTTTAGACGGTTATTATTTATTTAGACCCAATCTTTATCGCTGGGTGGTTAGCGAATTTGGCTACTGATAAAAGAGTTGGGTTGGGTTGTTTTACCTCTGAGCGGCACTTTTTTGCACACCATGAGCTAAATGGCCAGGTCACATGCACCCCGAAGGCTCAGAGAAGGTTGGGGGAGGGAACCCACTGGAAAAGCTGTTGGGAGATAGATGGTAGCCTCCCGTCAAGGCCATCCAGCGTGTTCTTTAACGTACACAGGGTATGGCTTTCCTGCACACGGGGCCACGGCTTAACGCCCCATCCGACGGACGACGGCCTTTCAAGGCCCTACTGACCGTGGGCAGGGCGGGGAATTTTGCGGAGATAAATCTCAACGCTGACCCAGCTGGGACTCGAACCTGGGAACTACAGATTACTAGCCTGGCGCGCTACCGACTGAGACACCCCGCCCCCTGATCAAAGGGACATGGGTTCGAGTTTGTGTTGCCTTTCTGATGAGGTCTAACCTTCCTCACAAATTTTTTAGGGCGTATAAACTGTGAGACGCAGCTGCTTGAGGGAGATATTTATTTTTTAAACTCTGCTAGTAGAACATATTCTGAATTACTGAAGCATTTTTAACACTCACCACTGTGACGCAGAGACAACAATATGTGAATGTTAATGAGAAAAGGCAGTTCACTCACAGAGACAGTTGCTGAAATTCATTAGGCTGTTCAAGATCTTAAGGCCTTGGGTCAATAGGTCATGTCTCATCAGCTGGAATATTTGCGTTTACATCACGCAAGACCTTTCGGACACAGTATGGCTATTTTCATGCACTTTGGTCTTATGTTGAGTATTTGCAAGCTTCCCTTACAGCTTCAGGTTTTCTCCCTTTTGGAAATGCCTGAGCACTGGCCGATGATATCCCTTGAACAAAGAAGCGTTCTTTCTGGGCAGTGCGAAAATAGGCAAATCTGTGGTTCTGTTCAAATCGAATACAGAGGACAGACACTGGTTTCCATAAATTAAGAAAAAATGAGAAAAATTGCGATAATTCGCCAAAACGTTGTGCGATCCTCACCAAACTTGTTCATGTAACCTGGTGCGCTACCGACTGAGCCACCCCGCCCCCTGATCAAAGGGACCTGGGTTCGAGTGAGCCGAGTGAGCATTTGTATGTAAATTAGTCTAGGTTGCATCAATTTGCGAAATCGGATAGCGGTATAAAAATGGGTGTTTTGGAATGGATCGTTATTTTGTGTTGCAAATGTGAGTAAATAAATTCGAAATAGCCATTTTGTAGGAATGACCTCGAGACATCATTTGCCAAATGAACAGCGGTGGAGAGCAATTGGTCGGCTCAAAGCAGGCCAAAGTCAATCAGACATGGCACGATGGCTGAATGTGAGTCCTCCTGTGGTTCATAGACTGTGGAATCAATTTCTTAGCACGGATTCTGTGTCTCGGAGGTTTAGCCAAGGAAGAGCTAGAGTTGCGACCGCTGTACAAGACTGATATCTACGATTAACAGCACGAGGGAGAAGGACGTCTACTCCCTCTCAGCTACGATCCTCTCTTGCAATAGCCAAATAGCTTCTTACTGTACTTCATCAGCCAGAAGGCCACTAATTTGTATACCCCTCACGTCACAGGAGAGAGCGGTTGAATTGGACACGCACTCATGTTACTGGACAGCAGAGTAATGGAGATCCGTACTCTTCACAGATGAGTCCAGATATTGCTTGCAGAGCGATTCCATTCCGGACATTGTTTGATATGGAAAGAACGAGGTAGTCGCTATCATCCTAGTAACATCCGTCAAAGAGACAGTTACGGCGGAGGTAGCGAGAATGTTTGGGGTGGATTTCCTTAGGTGGACGCACAGACTTCTATCTGTTGACGAGTGAGAACTTCAATGCTCAAAAGTAGAGATATATATGTCCTTATGCTGGTGCAATAGGGAAACATTTATCTTAGAAGACGATAACGCTCGTCCACACAGAGTTCGACTACTGCAACAATACTTTAACTTTAAGAGAAGACCATTATGCGCATGAAGTGGCCAGCTCGATCTCCCAACCTAAATCCGATTGAGCATGTGAGGGATGCCCTAGGGAGACGTGTTGCTGCCTCAACCCGCCACCTGCAACAAAGGGGGAGCTTATTACTGCTTTAAAGGAACAATGGTCGTTACTCCCTGACTGAGATGATTCACAGCATCATAAACAGCATGGAACATCGCTGTCGTGCCTGCATTGCTGTAAGGGGTGATCACATTCCTTATTAAAGAACTTTGCCCATTGCATTCTGACACCTCATTTTTGGACAAGTTCGTGTGTTATTTTTTGACGAAAAATGTTTCTAGTGTAAAATATTTTATGCCATTCTGAAACTAGCATTGTAAATCATGTTTCCATTAAATTTCATTAAAATCATTCATATAGCTTTTTGTTTATCATAATTTTTCTGAGTTTTCTTTAATTTATGGAAACTAGTGTATTTCAAAGTCCCCTCCATAATTTAAAGGTAATTGTATTCTGGAGTTTTACGATTAAATTCATGTTTGACCCTTTGTTTACCAAGGGGAACACTGAATGAGAATCAAAACAGTTGCCAATCGCAGCTGGTCTAGACTGCACGGTTTTAGGCACACTTGTCACTCATATCAGCAGGAATGGGACGAGCTGCAAACAAAGATTGCCCCTGGAACAGAAATTCTTCTCCACATAATGGAACGCCAAATAATCTCTAAGGTAGAATAATTTCTCGTTTCCGTTCCGTTGTTAGCACTATGATCTCATCTGCGACCAACGGTTTCTAACAGGGGCACGAATTTGTGATATTTCATCCTGGAGGATATCTGAAGTATGCGGTGATCCAAAATAAGGTGATGCTGTCGACTCACAATCGACGCGTTTGTGAATGCAGGTGCTCCTATGTGAGCCAAAATCAGGCAAAAGGGAAAATGATGGTATTTTTTTCACCTTCAAATATGCTATGAACCCACTTCAAACGTTTTGTAGGTCATAGGTCAAGTAATATGGTTCTCAAATCACTTGCATGGACACTAATTCAATAGACACATGCTACACGTAAAAGCAATAAGCCACTTTGTAATCGCCTTGCACTTCTTTAAGCATATGAAGCGGAAGTGTAATTCAATGTAAGGCGTATGTAAGGATATCGTGCACATAGATGAAAAACCAGAAATATTGGAAAATATATATATTTGTTCATCGTATTAGGGGCTATGAACTATTCGGAAAATTTATAGTGGGCTACGAGAAAAAGAAATTGTTAGAAGAGGTTTCAGAAATATGAATTGTCTGTGCACGGATGTCTGTGCACCCAGAGGAAAATTAAATATTGAAAAATATATTTTTAATGCGCATTTTTCAGATAGGAATAGAGCTGGGCGAGTTGATGCGACTTAAAAAGACTGTGAGAAATCCCACCTTGGATTCCGATGCAGCATCCTTTCCTTGGCGATATAAGAAAGTGTTTGTAACTCTTGCAATGCTTAAATATGGGAAGGATTTGGACACCTGCCGAAGCGGGAGGGATTGACCGTAATCGTCTCGTCTCCTTTTTTAAGTCTGTATATGAAGAAGAGTTTGTGTCTACTCTCCTGAAGAGAAAGTCTTGCACTTCTCAAATGCTATTAAAATGTAGAATGACTAATCTCAAGGGAAAGTATTACTTCTTCGTAAGGTGGAAATATTCTCCGCACAACTAAATTGTCGGAAATACCTCGGTTCAAATTTTGGTAAATTTTTATAAATAAATTTCCAGAAAATAAGAGTAGAATATTAAGCGTTGTCTCAGGCATTTTAATGGCTGTCTTATTCATCGGGCCGTGCACTAGTTAGCTTTGGATTGTTCATTTCCTGTTGTTGAATAATAATGCAGGAAAGCATTAAATCTCGATTGTAGGGAAGACAAGATGCATGATAGAGAGACATACAGATACGAGAAAGGTCATCTACATCCACTAAAATTGCTTTAAAAATGTTTTGATCTGTCCTTATTGCTGTGAATGAATGCATGCAGAATCGATTCCATCCGAGTGAACCTGATCTGCTTAGGGTTTGATGAATCCAATCTCCATTCCTCCAAATCTTTTCTCATTTCTTCTTCTTCTCTCCCCCCCCCCTCCATCTCATCATACTTCTCTAGATTTCTTTCTTTTTTTGAACTGTGAGCTCCACCTAAGAGAGTATGTGCGCATCTTCCTTCTACATTTTCTCTGACTGTGTACATCCCACAGAAGGATCTTTTTAATTCTTCCAAATACAACATTTTCCTAGCGTCGACTTCTTTCTCATCTTAACTATTAAATTTAACCTGTATTTGACCTATCCGTCAAGTTTCTACAAACGATATTAAAGTGGGTCATATTGTAATCGTTGCAGAAATTTCACTTTTTCTCTTTTCTTCTGCTCAGCAAATTGTATAAAACATCGTACGGAGATATTTTTCGAATCTTTAAATTTTTCACTTTATGAATTTTATGTTAAAAAACAAACATTATTGCAGTTTGAGATAAATGATTAAAAAATAAATCGGTCAATAAAGAATTAAAAACGATGGAACATTTTATCAATCATTGCCTTCTGATAAAACTTAACTTTTTCGTTTTACGAGCTGGACGTTTGCATTTTGGATGGTTGACGTCATTCGGAAGCTGTGCAAAGAGGAAGAAGAAAGCCTCGTCCTCAGGACCATTCTCTGGGAAGAGGAAAAAGGATCTGGCAAGAGCAGCAGCAGCGCCCTCCAGCGACAGCAGAAGATGGCGAAGCGGTGGCCCCAAGGGAAGTGGACGATCGATAACGGATCACATCGACACGGAGATTTTAATGGTCGCCCATTTGTCAACGGTTACGGTCACATTTTCACTCCGATTTTCAGCCGTTTAACAGTAAAACTTCTCCAAAATTTATTGCTGAATTTAAGAAAAAAAAATTAATAAAATATAAGTTTCGAAAAGTATTCCGCATAAAAAAATTAGCTGCAAGTTGAAATGGACATTTTCATTTTCATTTTTTTCGTGTTCAAAACTGGGTTAGTCTTCTCAGTCGGTTGGTGTTTTTAAGCTGCCATTACTCTCTCTGCCGATTTGCAAATTTTTCGTGTATCCAGAGTTCATTTAGCATTCAACGGAAGTGGAAAAGGGATGCATTAGCGCTCTAAACAGTCCGAAAAAAAAAATCATGAAAAATTAAAATAGAAGATCATAAAATATTTCTGTCTGATTTCTTTGCCTGCATCATCTGACAGAGCAGAAAAACGTATATATGATTAATAGGAGAATAATTTTCATAAAACTTTGACTCCTCGTGAGGAACATCTTACAGCTTATGAGAGCTTATGATGCGCAGAATAAATTGAAACCAGTGATTTCTTGTTCACAATTTATAATTCGATTTCGCACGTTATTTTTTGGAAGAACTAAGGCATCGATAAGAAGAGAGTGGAAACGATTACCGAGGAATTATGAACTACATGAGGCATATTTAAAGGCTCTTCTAGCTGCCAAAAGGTGAGGTGGGTCAATTTGGTTCGGAGATTTTGAGCTCATTTTCAGAAAAGACGAAGTAATGTTTCACTTTGTCGTCTGTCCATTTGTAGACAATTAGGGCGGGGGTGGCTTAGTCGGTAGCGCGCCAGGCTCGTAATCTGTAGTTCCCATGTTCGAGTCCCAGCTGGGTCAGCGTTGAGATTTATCTCCGCAAAATTCCCCGCCTTGCCCACGGTCAGTAGGGGACACCGATGGGCTTGGAAATGCCGCCGTCCGTCGGATGGGACGTTAAGCCGTGGCCCGTGTGCGCGAGAGTCATACCCTGTGCACGTTAAAGAACACGCTGGATGGCCTTGACGGGAGGCTACCATCTGTCTCCCAACAGCTGTTCCAATGGGTCCCCTCCCCCAACCTTCTCTGAGCCTTCGGGGTCCATGTGACCTGGCCATTTAGCCCATGGTGTGCAAAAATAGTGCCGCTCAGAGGCAAAACAACCCAACCCAATTTATAGACAATCAACTTCTTTGTTTTTAGAAATAAATGAAAACACCGTTCTTGGTTGGATATATAATGTTGAAATATCCCGATTCATTTTCGGAATCTCCCAATTGTTATAATTGCGCCCTCTAACGTTGTAAAAGTTTGAAAATGGCAAAATTTTAAAAAAATATTGCAGGAGATGAATTATGCTAGAAATTTTGGTGGGATATGTGAAGGTCACGAAGTTTGCATTGACAACAATTATTTTCACTCTTACCGACAGTGAGGAGGAGAAAGCAATGTTTTTTAAGAGATAATTGTTTTTAGATAAAATTAAAAATTCTTTTTGGGCTGGATAGGAATTGATGAAATATTGAGATTCACACTTTTCGTATCTACCAAAAATTTAATTGCGCCCTCTAAATTTTTCAAATTTCAAAATTCAACAAAATTTTTTTCACAAAATTTGAAAAATTTAAAACTTTAAACATATTTTATTTTATTGTTATGAGAAGAAAACAAGCACAACAAAACTCGAACAGGTGTCATCTGACGCTCAGCGCGAGAATTGCGTCACTAATTTGTTAGAACAGAGAGAGACTTTGAGTAATAACGAATTGAGTGAACATTGTAAGTTTACAGTAGCGTAAAAAGTTGACCTGTCCTTTTTTTAGTGGGGTTTTGTGATATTATTCGAAAAGAAGGTATTTGAGTAGAGTTGAATGGTTTGTTGCTTGAGAAAAGTTGAGTAGCTAGTTTTTGAAAGGATTCGAGCGAAGTTAGCATTATGAAACCTAATTTTGGTGGTAGTAATGTGTCGAAGAAGTCTTCAGTAGAAAAACGAATTGGATTTGATATCGGCGGTTAGTGTGAAATATAGAATTGGAAAGAGATAAAATTTGGTAACTTATAGGTATATCGACAAAGATAATTGTGTCGCTTGTGGAATGTTTTAATAAGATCCCCTTTATGCTTTGAGTAGAGTTTGTAAGAATTGAAATACAACGATTTGAAATATAATTAAGAATTTGAAAAATAATATATAATTAAGAATTATGAAATATTCTTATGGTGGTTTAACTTCATACTGATGGTAGACAAATTTCTGTTTAGTTGAAATTATTATATATATATGTGATATAATTACCTTTGTAATTAAATTAGTTCATTTATCATTTGGTTGATAATCCCTTTTTTTAACTCAAGGTCAGTTTTCTATTCAAAATTTATAACAATATTTCAGTGATTAAGTGTGATGATGAAGAGGATTGCTTTGGCAGCATTGGACCTTCACCCTCAGGGTGGGGGGCAGAAAAACACTGCTTTTTGCTTTAAGACACTAATGAAGGATTATTTTTGAGTTGAATAAGTACTAAAGAAATATGATGATTCATAATTTTTAAATCCTCCAAAAGGGTTTACATCGCTAGATAAAAACTAAATGTAGAAAATGTAAAACTTGAAAAATATTTCAAACAATTTATTTATACTGTAAATTAGACATTCTGGGGGTAGAATGTGTTGACCAAGAGCAATACCCAGGTAACTTACTAACAGAAGTATAATCTAATTCATATGTGCTTTAATTAAATATCGGTTAAAATTCAACTGGTTACTCTTTATTTTTGAAACATTATTAATATAATTTTAAAAATTTCAATAATATTTGAATACAATAATAAAAAATAAATAATTTTATTGCTTATTGAATGTTTTAATAAGATTCTATTTATGCTTTGAGTAGAGTTTGTGTAGGGCTATGAACAGTGTGCCTAAAGGTCTCAGAAAAAGGGGGAGACCAAGGATGCGGTGGGCAGACAATGTCAAAAAGAATCTACTTTCTACTCAACTCTCATCATCATCATCAAGCAGCCATGGACAACGGAGGTTCAATCAGATTGTGAAATTTAGTTCTCCAAGCATATCTGTTCTGAACTATATCTGCTGCATCTGGCCACTGCACACCAATTCTAACAAGATCATTTTTGACATTACCTGCCCACAGCATCCTAGGTCTCCCAGTCTTTCTGAGGCCTTTAGGCACACTCTTCATAACCCTATTCGCCAATCTATAATTATCCCTACGGGCAACATGGCTAAACCAACGGAGTCTCTCTCTGCACAATATGCTGCTTAAAGGAGGTTGCCAACTCCTTTGCCTAACCTCATCATTAGTTACAAAGTTGAACCACCTAATGCCCAAGATACTGCGTAAGCATCTAGAATGAAAAGCATCTAGTTTCCTGCTATTTTGTTTAAAAAGGGTCCAGTTCTCACTACCATAACTAACCCTAGAAAGAACCAAACTATTATACCTGGACCAATTTTAGTCTTTAGGTGTATACACCTATTTCTCCACACTCTCCATAGATTCATCAAAGTGCCGGCAGAAATCCCTATTCGTCTGTTTATATCATGCCGCACATCACCATTATCTGTTACATAGCTCCCAAGATAATTAAATTGAAACACCTTCACAAGAGTCATCATTCAGATTAGTTGAATCACAGCCTTGCCTGACTAATTTCCATCACTTTAGTTTTCTCTCTGTTTATCACCAAACCTTCTCTACTACCAGTCTCATCAACAGCTCGAATGAAAGAGTTCATCTCATCAACATCATTTGCCAAAAGGGCTAAATCATCAGCATAATCTAAATCAGACGTTTTCAAATCTCCAGACCATTTCAGGCCCAAATCTTTCCCTTGCAGTGAATTCCGCATAACATAATCAATAACCAAACTGAACAGAAAAGGAGACAAAATGCGCCCTTGTCGAACACCAGAAGTAATGCTAAAACAATTGCTACAAGCCTTGCCAACTCACACATGACATTAGAAAAACAATGGGGAGATGCATGATATTGAATTGAACCGAATAGAACTGAAAAGACGTTTCGTAATGAATATATTCCTTACGTATGTTCTTGTCCTTTCTACAATTCAGTTCATTATTTTGCCTATTCACTGTAATAACTGCCATTTACATTGTTACGACAAATGCACATGCAAGAACAAGACCATGATGTGACATGTCATTTATGAAGCGCGAGACTACATCGTTAACCATTTGGAACAGAGGGACTCGAAAATATTAACGGTGCGTTTTTAAGGAGGAATTTGTGAAGAGCTAATAAATAATCCTAGAAAGAACCAAATTATTATACATTTAATTTTAGTCTTTAGATGTATACGCCTATTTCTCCACACCCACCATAGATTATTAAAAATCCCAGCAGCAATTCCTATTCCGGAACTAATCTAATATTATGAAGAACTAATAAATAATCATAGAAAGAACCAAATTATTATACATCTAATTTTAGCCTTTAGATTATACATTTAATTTTAGCCTATTTCTCCACACCCTCCATAGATTCTTAAAAGTCCCAGCAGCAATCCCTATTCCGGAACTATTCCGGAAGTAATCTAATATTGTGAAGAACTAATAAATAATCCTAGAAAGAACCAAATTATTATACATCTAATTTTAGTCTTTAGATGTATACGCCTATTTCTCCACACCCATCATAGATTCTTAAAAATCCCAGCAGCAATTCCTATTCCGGAACTATTCCGGAAGTAATCTAATATTGTGAAGAACTAATAAATAATCCTAGAAAGAACCAAATTATTATGCATCTAATTTTAGTCTTTAGGTGTATACGCCTATTTCTCCACACCCTCCATAAATTCTTAAAAGTCTCAGCAGCAATCCCTATTCCGGAACTATTCCGGAAGTAATCTAATATTGTGAAGAACTAATAAAGAGTCCTAGAAAGAACCAAATTATTATACATATAATTTTAGTCTTTAGACGTATACGCCTATTTCTCCACACCCTCCATAGATTCTTAAAAGTCCCAGCAGCAATCCCTATTCCGGAACTATTCCGGAAGTAATCTAATATTGTGAAGAACTAATAAATAATCCTAGAAAGAACCAAATTATTATACATCTAATTTTTGTCTTTAGATGTATACTCCTATTTCTCCACACTCTCCATAGATTCTTAAAAGCCCCAGCAGCAATCCCTATTACGGAACTAATCCGGAACTAATCTAATATTGTGAAGAGCTAATAAATAATCCTAGAAAGAACCAAATTATTATACATCTAATTTTAGTCTTTAGATGTATACGCCTATTTCTCCACATCCTCCATAGATTCTTAAACGTCCCAGCAGTAATCCCTATTCCGGAACTATTCCGGAAGTAATCTAATATTGTGAAGAACTAATAAATAATCCTAGAAAGAACCAAATTATTTTACATCTAATTTTAGTCTTTAGGTGTATACGCCTATTTCTCCACACCCTCCATAAATTCTTAAAAGTTCCAGCAGTAATCCCTATTCCGGAACTATTCCGGAAGTAATCTAATATTGTGAAGAACTAATAAATAATCCTAGAAAGAACCAAATTATTATACATCTAATTTTAGTCTTTAGATGTATACGCCTATTTCTCCACACCCTCCATAGATTCTTAAACGTCCCAGCAGCAATTCCTATTCCGGAATTATTCCGGAAGTAATCTAATATTGTGAAGAACTAATAAATAATCCTAGAAAGAACCAAATTATTATACATCTAATTTTAGTCTTTAGACGTATACGCCTATTTCTCCACACCCTCCATAGATTCTTAAAAGTCCCAGCAGCAATCCCTATTCCGGAACTATTCCGGAAGTAATCTAATATTGTGAAGAACTAATAAATAATCCTAGAAAGAACCAAATTATTATACATCTAATTTTAGTCTTTAGGTGTATACGCCTATTTCTCCACACTCACCATATATTCTTAAAAATCTCAGCAGCAATTCCTATTCCGGAACTATTCCGGAACTAATCTAATATTGTGAAGATCTAATAAATAATTCTAGAAAGAACCAAATTATTATACATCTAATTTTTGTCTTTAGATATATACGCCTATTTCTCCACACCCTCCATAGATTCTTAAAGGTCCCAGCAGCAATTCCTATTCCGGAATTATTCCGGAACTAATCTAATATTGTGAAGAGCTAATAAATAATCCTAGAAAGAACCAAATTATTATACATCTAATTTTAGTCTTTAGATGTATACGCCTATTTCTCCACACCCTCCATAGATTCTTAAACGTCCCAGCAGCAATTCCTATTCCGGAATTATTCCGGAAGTAATCTAATATTGTGAAGAAATAATAAATAATCCTAGAAAGAACCAAATTATTATACATCTAATTTTAGTCTTTAGGTATATACGCCTATTTCTCCACACTCACCATAGATTCTTAAAAATCTCAGCAGCAATTCCTATTCCGGAACTATTCCGGAACTAATCTAATATTGTGAAGAGCTAATAAATAATTCTAGAAAGAACCAAATTATTATACATCTAATTTTAGTCTTTAGATGAATACGCCTATTTCTCCACACCGTCCATAGATTCTTAATAGTCCCAGCAGCAATCCCTATTCCGGAACTATTCCGGAAGTAATCTAATATTGTGAAGAACTAATAAATAATCCTAGAAAGAACCAAATTATTATACATCTAGTTTTAGTTCTTTAGGTGTATACGCCTATTTCTCCACATCCTCCATAGATTCTTAAAAGTCCCAGCACCAATTCCTATTCCGGAACTATTCCGGAAGAAATCTAATATTGTGAAGAACTAATAAAGAGTCCTAGAAAGAACCAAATTATTATACATCTAATTTTAGTCTTTAGATGTATACGCCTATTTCTCCACACCCTCCATAGATTCTTAAAAGTCCCAGCAGCAATCCCTATTCCGGAACTATTCTGGAACTAAATCTAATATTGTGAAGAGCTAATAAATAAACCTAGAAAGAACCAAGTTATTTTACATCTAATTTTAGTCTTTAGATGTATACTCCTATTTCTCCACACTCTCCATAGATTCTTAAAAGTCCCAGCAGCAATCCCTATTCCGGAACTATTCCGGAAGTAATCTAATATTGTGAAGAACTAATAAATAATCCTAGAAAGAACCAAATTATTATATATCTAATTTTAGTCTTTAGGTGTATACGCCTATTTCTCCACATCCTCCATAGATTCTTAAAAGTCCCAGCAGCAATTCCTATTCCGGAACTATTCCGGAAGAAATCTAATATTGTGAAGAACTAATAAAGAGTCCTAGAAAGAACCAAATTATTATACATCTAATTTTAGTCTTTAGATGTATACGCCTATTTCTCCACACCCTCCATAGATTCTTAAACGTCCCAGCAGCAATTCCTATTCCGGAATTATTCCGGAAGTAATCTAATATTGTGAAGAACTAATAAAGAGTCTTAGAAAGAACCAAATTATTATACATCTAATTTTAGTCTTTAGGTATATACGCCTATTTCTCCACACTCACCATAGATTCTTAAAAATCTCAGCAGCAATTCCTATTCCGGAACTATTCCGGAACTAATCTAATATTGTGAAGAGCTAATAAATAATTCTAGAAAGAACCAAATTATTATACATCTAATTTTAGTCTTTAGATGTATACGCCTATTTCTCCACACCCTCCATAGATTCTTAAAAGTCCCAGCAGCAATTCCTATTCCGGAACTATTGCGGAACTAAATCTAATATTGTGAAGAGCTAATAAATAAACCTAGAAAGAACCAAGTTATTTTACATCTAATTTTAGTCTTTAGGTGTATACGCCTATTTCTCCTCACTCTCCTTAGATTCTTAAAAGTCCCGGCAGGAATCCCTATTCCGGAACAATTCCGGAACTAATAAATAATCCTAGAAAGAACCATATTATTATACACCTAATTTTAGTCTTTAGGTGTATACGCCTATTTCTCCTCACCCTCCTTAGATTCTTAAAAGTCCCGGCAGCAATCCCTATTCTTCTGTATTCCT
The DNA here is from genome assembly GCA_038380435.1 of Ryuthela nishihirai. NCBI lineage: Eukaryota > Metazoa > Arthropoda > Arachnida > Araneae > Heptathelidae > Ryuthela > Ryuthela nishihirai. Next base: position 12,297,876 of record JAWZYU010000001.1, on the reverse strand, counting down.
ATTCTTCCTATTCTTCCTTGGTCTGTGAAGTTAGTTTAAAGAAGACTTCGCTGGTGTCGTGAAAATCGTTTAGTAAGTTATAAAGCAAATCACGAAAAGGTTTTTGTAAAACGTTGACAGTTTATTGTTTAGAAAAAGTTGAGTCATTAGTTTCTACTGGATTCGACCATAGTTTCCATGAAAAAATCCAATTCGAATGATTTTAATGTATCCATGAAATATTCTTGTAGAAAAGTCAAGGACGCTTAGTGCCAATAAGGTGCTAAAGGCAAAGATATCACAATTGGAAATATAAACGATAAATTTATTCTCAAAGATGATTGCGTGGCTATTTGAATGTTATTAAGAATCACTTCATGTTTTGAATGAAATCTGTTAGTGTTTCGTACGACTGCTTCATGTGTGGTAGAAATTGCTAGACATTCTTTCATATTTAATTCCATGAATTACATTTGTGATTGTTTTAAATTATTATATTTTTTGTACTGTAAATTTGTGTATTTATAATTTTATGTTTGGTAAAATACTTTTGAACTGACGCTCAGTTTCCATCCATTAAATTTATAAAAATATATATGTATTTTTCTACTCCGTTCTAGTAATATTTTAAAAAGCTATTCGTGAAAATTATGTATGTTATATAGGTTTACTATTTTCCTGGACTTCGCTCCAATAATAAATTTATGTTTATTATTTTAAGCGGAATTACTCGTCATAAATTATCATTTGTACAGTTATCTATTTTGGTTGTATTTTTCATTTACAATACTAATTTATCACATTTTTTTTTCTACATAATAATTTATTTTTCAAAAATTGTAAAAAAAGGTGATGAAAATCATCGTCGGCAGTGCGGAATAATTTTTTTCAAATAAATTTTTATTGAATTATACAGGTAATCAGGTAATATGTGTATTTGCTATGAATCGGGTTTTCATTAATAATGTTTAAACTTGAGTGACCTCCTCATTAATATCTGATTCTTTAACTTCAATTGGAAAATAAGTTGCCTTCACTGATTATAGATGGCGCAAGGTCCGCCATATTCAGCGAAAGATAGGTTATATTCTGGAAGCATATTATCGTCCGATGGTTGGTTTATTGGAATAGTCGCGGGTTCGCATATCGCCCCGTCAGTAATAACGTTTTCCAAATAATTATTATTGAACAATATTTTTACAAGTAATCTGTGTATTTACTGTGGATTGATTAATTTAGTAAATGTTTCAAATAAAATGTTTCAATTTAAGTTTTAAATAAACAATGTTTTTAAATTTTTGAGTACAATAATCGAGCATAAATTAAAAAAAATAATTCAATTAAGTTTTAAATAACATAATTTTGTATTAGTTCAAAATTAATTTAATACAAATTTGCAAATATTTTCTTCAAATAAATTGAATTTTAAATAATAAACAACAAGTTATTTTTTCACGTTAAATTTAAAATTCTCATATTTTTAGACTTATAATAAAACTTAAAATAATATAAATTTAAAACAATTCGTTAATAATAATTTGGTTTAAAATTAAGCTTGAAATAGAATAATTTTAATTTAATAAGATAAATATAAAATAATATAATTTTGAAACAAACAAATTATGCTTAAAATAACGAAATTTAATGTTTAAAATAAACAGACTTAAAATAATTTGTTTTTATTGTAAAAGTTTAGCACATTTGAAAGGACATGAGATATTAAAATCTAAAACAGCAAGTTTGCAATAAAGTTATGAAATTTAAATAATTTGATATAATTTAAAATGCATTTCAAAAATTTAATATATTAAAGAAATCTAATATACGTTTGTATTATTTTATTATATATTTAAAGTAATTTAAAATATATTTAAAATATAAGAGTTTGATATAAGTTTAAAATAAAATGGTTTGAAATGCATTTGAAACAAAATAGTGTAATATGCATATAAAATGTTCGATGTCCTATAGAAATAAAACAGCCCGATTTACATTTCTAACAAAATATTTGATCATGGTTGAAATAAAAGAAAAGTTTGATGTAGTTAGAAACAAATGAAAAAAAAATGTTTGGCATTCGTTCCAACAAAACTCTAATACAGTGGACCCCCGATATAACGCGCATGTCGGGCGGGAAACAACACCCGCGTTATAAGGTGAACCCCGTTATACCGAGCGGCGCGGTGGCGACACAATAAATTTCGCACTGTAAGCTTTTCTTTTACTCATCATGCATACAATAATTAAACACTATTCAAAATACATGCAGGAACTCAATACATACACAATTACGCAGTAATTATAAAATGCGATACTCACTAACGCCGCACGGACCTGTATAAACATGTTTGAACTTATCACGAACATCGCCCGCGCTATAACCGAGGCGCGGTATAGCGAGCAGCGCTATAACGAAGGTCCACTGTATTTTTGCAAAACTAAATGTTTGCCCTGCTTTGGACGAACAAGTTTTCCAATTTGGAAAGTTATACTGTTTTAATTTCCTTTTTCGAATCAGAGAGCGAAATTGAGAAGATAGCCAAATTGGAAAAAAGTAAGAATGAGCAGAAAAAATATTGAAACTTCTGAAGTTTCAGTTGCTAGTTTCAGTGCTAGTGAAAAATCAGTGCGGTTGAAATTCAGAATTTGATCAAATCAACTTACTGATGTTCAGGGAACCACAAACGTGTGTTGAATTAGAATGAATGAAAAATTTTCAAAAGTTTTCGTTTGACTTAAAATTCTTAGTTGTTTTAAAAATAACCTCAAAATTTGCTGGAAAGTGGATTTTTTCCAAAGTGAGAGAATATTGAAATCTACAGCAAACAGAATCTTGCAAGAAAAGTAGTTTAGATAAAGTTTGCAAAATATGTGCTTTTTTTTAAAAATAAAACTCAAAGAGTTTCATTTACGTTCGAAACCAAATAATTAATATATATATATATTGCTTGACAATATTAAGTAATTTTGTTAATATTTTATATTAAGATATTTAGTTAATATTTTATATTAAGTAATTTTGTTAATATTTTATATTAATATTTTATATTAATTAAAATATTATAATATTTGTTAATATTAAGGTAACATTAACAAATTTTAGCATAACTTTTCAATTTTTCAGTTAATTAAACGAAAATTTGCCCAGAAATGTATTTTAGTATAACGAGAAATTGTATAGAAAACGAAACATCGGAAATGAATGTATTACAATGACGTTTTTAAAATAAGAAACTACGGATTGTGGATCGTAGAAGTTGGCTTCAGATGCTCTCAGATATGCACATATGACATCAACATAGAGTACGATCCTGTCTGACGGCTAAACAGGTCTGACAGCTTTGATCCATGCTCAATATTAGGTTGTTCAAAAAGGCCTGAGGTAAGAAATTTAATTCTTCCATAAGAGCTAACTTTACCTCGCAGATTGACCGAGGACGAGACTGAAGGTTTGCATTTCCCTAAGGTCTCAACGTGGGGTACGCGGTAAAAATTTTTGGGTACGCCGTGAGAGCTCAAAAGTTGTTTACCCAGTAGAATGTTTATAATTTTATAAGATTAGTAAAATTCTTTACGTCATTTTTTGTGTTTATCGATATATGTCATTTATGAATACAAAATTTGATGTATATATATATGTTTTATTTTATTCTCATTGTTACACTATAACTATAGTTTTATCTATCGATACAAAGGGTACGCCATTACATACACATTTCCAGGGGGTATGTGAAGCATAAAAGGTTGAGAACCACTGCCCTAAGGCATCCCATACATGTTCAATGTTATTTAGGTCTGGTGGCTTAGCTGGTCACGTCATTCGTTAGCTATCTTTTGTCTCTAAGAACTCTTGTACTAGGTTGCTCTATATGGAGGGGCACTGTCTTCCGTAAACAAGAAATCAACGGAACCGCGGCCCTAAAGAGTCGCTCAACAGGGTTCAAAAGGACCTTTTCTCTGTACCTCTGAGAAGTTACGGAGAATCCATCGAATACATGACAAGGTGTACAGCGTTTAATGGTTTTAACTCCTCGAACAATACACCACCTCCCCGTAAGTCTCCCTATATCTGATATTCGAATTTCATATCGCATTCTTCATTTTTTTCTTAGTGAACGATTCCCAGAATTTGGCTATAGGTTAAATCGAGACTCGTGAGAAAAAGAACACTAGCCTTTTTGTTGAAGGTCTCAAGGGATATGTTGGAGGCACCAGTTTCGACGATCTTTTCTGTTTTTAGTGGACACAAACCACTGGCGTCCTGACAGAGAGCCCGCATTAAGGCTTCATGGCACTGTTCTGCTGGAATTCCTTTCACATGTAGCAGCAGAAACCTTGAGAGACAAAGTCATCGTCATCGTACCGTTCCTTCTACACAAAGTCATCGTACCGTTCCTTCTTGCCATTAGAGCCAGATAACGGTCAATTCAGGTTGAAGTAATTCTCGGGCGAACTTGGTCAGCTCTTCTAGTAATGCATTCATGTCTCCTGGAACTGTTTTCAAAGTGTCGAGATCGTCTTTTTCGACACTTTGATGCATTTTGACACCTCATCATGCGACTATCCTCCTTCAAGTCTTCCAACAGAATGAATCCTTCAGTAGAAATAATGAGATTTACCCTCCTTGCAAGAAACGGTTTTGAAATGGAGTGATCTGGTAACAATTTGAGTTTTTCTGGGCATTAGTAATTTGCATGTTGGAAGGAATTGTGGAGTCGTAGATCAACTTCGATTGAATATGTGAAATCTGCAAGTAATGTTTGTATATATACCCTGGGGTTTGCGGTTAAAATTAAAATATTAACCAAAAACGCATTTTTACTTTAATTTTGTCAACCATTGTATACATTTAAATCAAAATGCAACTTTACAAACATTGGTTAAAGCAAAATATTACTTAATTTCCATATGCATAAAGTTAAGTATAGTTTTAATATACATACATTTAGAACAAAGTTTAATTTAGAGAAATCAGAGCATTTCTATTATATAACTGAATGAGAAATCAGAGCATGCTATTATGAATCTGATTTCTGATAAATTTAGAGAAATTTCGCAGAATTCAGATTCATAATAGCATGAATCTGTAGAGATGCTAGTTCGAATTCCGCACTTCGGCAAAACTCAAATTTTCAACAAAATTATTTATTAATATGCATATAGCTGAAAGAAAATTTATTTTTGAATGCATATTTTAAAAACGAAATTTATTTTTACAGACATATGTTTTTAACAAATTTTATTTTTATATACATATGGTTAAAACAAAATTAAGTTTTATATGCATTATTCAAAACAGAATATTATTTAATATACATATGCTTAAAACAAATATAATTATATATATTTCACTATATTTTGATTTATATTAAATTTTAATATTGTTCTATACCTCGGTTTAAGAAGTAGTTTAATATACATAGACTGTAATAAAATTGTTTAGTATACATTTTTAAAATAAAAATTGTTTAATATACCGATGTTTAGATGAAACATTTTTCGTGCAAATTAACTTTGAAACAAAATTGTTTAATGCATGTTTATTTCCTACAAAATAAATTATATAAAATAAGTTGCAATACAGCTTGAGTGGGATGTTTCATGGCTTAAATGTTAGTAGCGAGTTTAATAAATAATGAATGCATTGAATTGCATTAAATAAACCATTTTTATGTTGTTTTATCAAAACTGTAGTGCTTCGAAAAGTCTTTTGTCGCATTAGCTTCTTAGAATTAAGATCTGACAGTTTTTGCTCTGCTTCATCTGCAAAAGAATTTATATATATTTTTATGCAAATGAATCATTTTCTTTCAGTGATATTACTGAAATTCTGGCAATTCGGAATTCTGGAAATTTGACATTCTGGAACTTCGGAATTCTGGCGTGTCACGTGACACGAAGGTTGCCAGATCACTGATTTCTAAAAAAAACGTTGCCAGATATTTTTTCTGAATTCTGTAATCAACCATAGTGTTCGGATACGTTTTTGAGCGACTGTACATATATATTTATTTTGACAATCCTTCCTCCATACATACACACATATCCTTTGCAACAAATGACACGATCATTCTGCAGATGTTGCGCCATCTGTAGACAATTGTTGCCAAATGGTCATAGCAAATTAATGAAGTAACTATTTCTACACATACACCCTCCTCCGCCCCCCTCCCTCCATATTTCACATCTCCGATCTTTTACTCTTATTGATCAGCTAGTGGCATTCGCGCATATTGAATTGCTTTTTTATTGATAATTTGTAACTCTGTGGGGAATTTGTGAAAGGAAAAGGAAAATTTTATACAAAGGTATATTAATTTTTATCGAGTATTTTTGAGATAAAATGTTTATGACATTTTGGAAAACTGTTTTTTGCCAAAACACTTTCAGTTCTGTATCTAAAAAGAGTTAATTTAGTTCGCATCATAAATCTTTTTAGAATACGTTATTATGTGTTCTTCATTTACATTTTTCTTTCATTCTTGTTAAATATAGATTTCATTCACCAGAGTTCAGCATAATCATTTAATAAAAGGAGCCCCAGAGATTCATTCACCAGAGTTCAGCATAATCATTTAATAAAAGGAGCCCCAGAGATTCATTCACCAGAGTTCAGCATAATCATTTAATAAAAGGAGCCCCAGAGATTCATTCACCAGAGTTCAGCATAATCATTTAATAAAAGGAGCCCCAGAGATTCATTCACCAGAGTTCAGCATAATCATTTAATAAAAGGAGCCCCAGAGATTCATTCACCAGAGTTCAGCATAATCATTTAATAAAAGGAGCCCCAGAGATTCATTCACCAGAGTTCAGCATAATCATTTAATAAAAGGAGCCCCAGAGATTCATTCACCAGAGTTCAGCATAATCATTTAATAAAAGGAGTCACAGAGATTCATTCACCAGAGTTCAGCATAATCATTTAATAAAAGGAGCCCCAGAGATCAATGAGTCCTCTTTACCTATTTCCACCTCCTGGACGAACTTCTTGACCGAGGTTGTGAATTTCCCCACCAGGTTGGATCCTGCGAGACATAAAGGTAAAAAAAAAAGATCAAGCATTGAAAGGGAAAACACAAACATTTTAAATGCAACAAATGAGAATAAATTTTCGAATATAATTTTACAGATTAAAATGTCTTTTAAGACTATTTTTTAAATTAATTAAAAACGATTTCATTGTTTCATTTATCTTAATACGATTTAAAGCAAAATTAAAAATAGATGAAAATTTTATTTCGGGGAACGAATAACAACCAAGAAAGGAAATTCTGATACACGAAATTAAATATTGCAATATTTAAATAAACTTTTCAATACCTCAAAACTACGATTACATTCAATAGTGCAATTTACTTAAATTACTTTATTTTTTAAAAACACTTATTAATGTAAACTGGTATCAGCGAAACAATTTATTTCCAATGGTATAAAGTTTTAAAAAAGATAATTAATATATGAATTTTTTTCGTCAGTAAACATTTTGGGTTCATACCACCAACAGGTATTCTTTTAGAAACTAAGAGAAAACTCCTTTTAAGAGTTTCAACGCTAAATTTAATACCACTCAATTTACTGAACACTTGTCCTTAATGCTGATATGATTTTATTTCTAATAAAAAAAACTATTTATTCAAAATATTGTTCTAATAATTTATGCAGTATATTCATTTGAAAAATGTAAAATTCGTTTTTACATAGAGTTATTAGGTTTGAAATGTGGATAAAAATAGGAAACAATATGATCATTTTCTTCAGAACAAATGAAAACGAACCCATAAATAACCGTAATTAGAGATCAGTTTAATACATTTAATGAAATTGTTTTTTAAAGTTTATACATCTTGCTCTGATTTCTTTTCATATATTCTTTAAAGAACGAAAGAAATAGATTTTAAATTTGTGAGATTACATAAGTAATATTGCGTTATCTATCGGAAATGATCAGCTGCAATAATATAGATCACTGAAATGCACCTATTTTCGATTGGCAGTACCTAAGACCTTCAGAAACACGAGGTTAGTCCTTATCAGTAGTTAAGAGCACATCCAACATTTCTTCCTCCTTCAGCCCCGGTTATCAGGTTCACATTTTTACCTCAGTTGCGTGGTAAAGCATAATGACATTCGTGGTCCGTTTTTTAACGGTGACGATTATTTGCTTCGTGTTTCGAACTTCGCCCATTCTTCAGAGTTCAAAAACGCAAAGTTAGGTTCTCAACTTAATTGATATATTCCGAATATCAGAAACCCTTCGGCGATAATCATATAAGACAAAAAGAATTGCTTCAAACACCATTATTGTATCCGAAATACAGTTGACGTATAATTTTGGTATTGATCATCATGTTATGAAATCGAAAACTTCTTCTGTTGAAAAAACTCAACAAAAAGTATTTTGAACGCTGCCACTAGAGAGCACTATCTCAAAATATTCATAATTCTTCATGGGAGAGAGTATTCCATGCTCTTCTCAAAGAGAAAAACGTCTCTCTACAAAATACTCAAAACTGGTGTACGCTGTGACGAAAATATTCGCCTTTTTTTTTCATCAATTTCTTATTCCCTGTCCAATGTTTTTCATCAAAGGAGTGACCACTTCGTTCGCGTTTCGTCCCTCTACAGATGATGGAGATCGTAAAGGATGATGGAGATCGTACTCTCTAGTGGTGGAGATCGTGAAGTGAAGGTGAATTTCCGTCTCCTCACTTCACGATCTCCATCACTAGAAACTGTCGGAAAAAAACAACGCGAACGAATTGGTCAATCGTTTGACTTGGGAAATCTCGACTTGGCCTACAGTTTTCCTTGATACTGCTGAGTCTCACAGTTCGTAGGAGGAGATAACCATTCCCCTTGGGGAAAATCTTCATTGCACGCAACAAAGAATGACTCATATCGTTATTTGTGATATTGGCTTCAATGATGAAAGGTGTTTTGTTTGTATAGTGAGCGTGCTTGCAGAGAAGCCACTTTATAGTTACCATAGTAGGTGATCAGATTTCAAAGGAGTGCGATTATTTAATTCAATATAAATCTTCTGAACCCGTGCCCCCAGGAGAGTTTTCTTCGTTTAGAATTAAAGATAGGATAAGAATGAAAATATCGCCAAAGAGAAGTACATTGGATAAACTTTTTTTAAGGTAGGAAAGCTCACCCTCCAACATATCTAATTTAAAACTCAATGATTCATTCAAAAATAGAAATGCACCACTGACATTTATTGCAATGCAAAATCACATTCTGAATTCTTTAAGTTTAAACTGAGGATTTTTTATGTAAGAAAAAAAAAGCCACTGACAATCTCATGTAAGTTTTGCACCAGTTAGATTCACTAACTGATCTCTATGACATTTTTTTCAACAAAATGGTTATTTCGACAAACGACTGTAACATGCCATTGGCATAACTTCGAATAAGTGAAGGGTTAGCCTAAAACATCGAGTTTTGGTGGGAATGCAAATCCGAACCGACACGACCTTCTCCAAATAATCAGCAGGTGTTTTTGCCAAGTGAAACACACCGATAGAATCTTCAGAATATTGTTACGACAAATGAACGTGCAGCAATAAAACCAGAACTGAAGTGCCATTTAGACACTCGTGTTTATGCTTCAGAGTGAGAATTACGTCACTAGTCTATTGAAACAGAACAGTCTATTGAAATAATAACGGTGTTCAGCAATATTGGAAAGTTTTCGGTAGTAGCAGAAAGTGATATTTGTTTTCCTTTTAGTGAGTTAGTATTATATTCATCTAAGTGAGAAAGTTATTTATATTTCGTTTACGGTGATGTGAAGGTTATTCAAGAGACACGGCAATCAAAACGAAGCTGGACTTAATTTCTTGTAGGAAGGGTTCATCCTTTGATGGTGGTGATCTCAATGCATGAGATGAAGCTTATTTCCATTGGTGAAAAACGTATAGGGTTTAGTGACAACATAGAACATAAAAAGAATTGGTAGGCATTTCAACAAAGAAACTTGCGCTGCTTGTCAAATGTTTAAATAATATTCCATTCGTGCTTTGAGTAGATATTGAAATAATTTTAGTACAGATATTTAAAGTAAAATTAAGAGATGTAAAACACTTTTTTATGGTTTAGCTTCATACTGACGAAAGCAAGAATTTTTGTTAGTTGAATTTGTTTTATATGTTTATATAGTATTATACCTTTGTAATAAATAAGTTCATTTATAATATTTGTTGCTAAGCATTCTTTTGAACTCACGTTAAGTTTTTCTATTAAAAATTCATAACAATATTATCAGAAGATTCAGAATATTATCAGAAGTCCATGCGTTTGGGCATCACTTCAGCAGAAGCTAAATTTTCGCAGTTAAATTTCCATTAGAGAATTACTTTTTAATTTCCCGCAACATTTAAATTAAAAAATGTTTTAGATAGCCAGATGTTCTCTTTTACCTATGTCATCTTTACTACTAATCAGCTTTGAGGATCCGAATTACTATCTGTCAAAAATGAAAAGAAAAGATAACCAGCATTTATTGCTAATTTCAAAAAATAAATGTTTGAAATTAGCAACAAATAAAAATTGTATGAATTAATTGAAAACAAATTTAAATTTTTTTTAATTGATACTCATTACAGAGCTTTTGTTAATTTTCAACTTATGACCCGCAGGTGAAACGATGACCCGATGGCCACGATATGGCTCGCCTGTCACCAAAATCTGATTTTTTTTCAATTTAATTCAATTTATTTATTTGCACAATAGTTAAATACATAGCAAATACATAGTCAAGTTCCACAAGAGTTAGCATCTAACTTACAAGTGGATATTTACAAATCATATATATCCATATATATCCTGCACATCAATATATATAAATATATAAACAGAAAAATAGCAATTTCAGTCTCTGTAAAATATAAATTTATCTCTTGCTACTCATATCTCATTATGAAGTAATCAAATAAAACATCAGTCGCAATCTCCACCGTTCAGCAACAGTTTTTTTAGTTCTTTAGAGAAATGTATTTTATTATTTATAATTTTCATGCTATCCGGCAGTGAGTTGAATACTTTTAAGATCAGGGATGTTTCAGGTAAGATGAATATATAAAACTGAAACAATCTCTGGAGAATTGTTTACAATATCTCGGAACTGAGCTGTTGTGCTTTCACTGATTCTAACCGATGGATCTGGTCCACAGCACGAGAAACATTCCCCGCCACTACGATCATCATCACCGCTGCCATCCTGACACTTCCATCTCCGTCTTTTATCATCGTGGTCAACCACCCAGTCGTAATAAAAGCATCCACAAGATTTCCCTCTGCACCGAGATTCGAAAATCGGGTGAACAAAGTGTGAAGTTGGATCCATCAATCCAGATTCCTGTTGCCATGGTTTTGCGCTAAATTTAGTCTCCGTTTCGCATCGCGCGTTCCCTGCTGCTCTGCTTCCAAATCTTCCTCGTTGATGGAGATGTGTCTCCAGATTATAGATACCATTCCCATCTTCTCTACGCTGCGTGATTTCATCGTGACTGGCTTTGCGATCTCCCTCACAATATCACTCTCTCATCAGATCTCCATCGGATCATATTCTGCTGGACATAAACATTCGCTTCTTGTCTCATAACTCTCTACACTGTTCCTGGTTGGAAATGATTCATCTTTTCGCCCCGAATCATTTCATCAACTGAGTTGTACAAATGTGCCACATGTCAGAGATTGATTAAACAGCATTACGTAAAGTAAAGCTTTATTCGACACAATACCAGTGCAGGGCAAAACTGTTACATGATAAATATAACGCAGAGAATATTACTGCAACATTCGAAACTGGTTTCTCCTCACAATGTTTTATACAAAATCTTAACCGATCTACTGATTTTTAAATAAGCACAATATGAAAATTAATCATAGTGTAACATTTCATTTCACTCTCTATTTAACAATATCAGATATTCCATTCGAGTTAACATTCGTCTGTAATTAAATAAGTAAATAATACTAATATTTTAATAGTTAAAATCACTGCGCTTAAAAATGAAATTATAATTTCGGTGTGGCCTTTAGTTTTAAATATTAATAAATATCTAAGAAAAACAAAAAAACATTTTGATAGTCTTGCATATTTGAATCTTGAATTATGCAATTTCTTAAAGCGAAGGAATTTTTTTCACAATATATGCAAGCTGCCGATGATTGTTATAAAGCACGTAGACAAGCCAATAATGCTTCATAAAAAATATTTTCCTTAACCGGTTAACAGAACTTTTTTATAAATAATCTCATAAGGAAGGCAAAATTTCTAATTCTGCCAATATACAACTTTTTATTTAACTACAGTCAGCGAATTTAATGGGTATAATTTAGGTCATTCTAATAAATCAAGATATCTATATCTCTCCTTATCACTTTGCCTCCTCTTTTCGTTAAATCATGCTTTTGAACAATTTCTCAGTCTTTATATACTTGTGAAACCTACCTACTGAAAATGAAATCCTATATGATAGATGCGACTTAATTGATCCATGTATAATGTATTATTTTGGGTGAAGAAAATATAGACAGGCGTCTTCTCGACCTGTCTGATCTGGGTTGTTTTTCAACCGATCGTGTGTGAGAATGTATGCAGAAGGGTACTTATCACTATCTTTGTCAGGATGCTTACTATCTAAGTGACCGATATACATAAACTCAGGTGTACTCTCATATGTACATTTATTTACACAATTTTACACTTCATATTATATATCCAAGTAGTGACTGCCCACCCGGTACAGTCACTCGCTATCCTAAGCACAGACGACTTTCATCTGCGGTTCCACCGCTAGATGAAAGGACAAAAGGCTAAATCAAGCCACAGAAAATCCGCCTGACATATGGTGGTCTCGTTGTCCGAACGCAAATCTCTCGTTCTCCCAACTGTCCCCCCAGTTCGAAAGAACCGCCAAATGTGGTCATGTGATGTTTCTCGGAGAGTTAGGGTCTCTTGGTCAATGGAACAGGGACACGATGCCATAACGCTACGTCTACGTTCGTTCCCATGTAAGGTGGCGCTGGCGCTGTTGCCAGACAGAAGGGGCCTTACCACCAAAATGGCGATTCTGGTACTCACTCTTTCCGATGTAGCTGACCAAGTGCGTACAGAGTTGGGTTGGGTTGTTTTCCCTCTGAGCGGCACTTTTTTGCACACCATGGGCTAAATGGCCAGGTCACATGGACCCCGAAGGCTCAGAGAAGGTTGGGGTAGGGGACCCACTGGAACAGCTGTTAGGAGACAGATGGTAACCTCCCGTCAAGGCCATCCAGCGTGTTCTTTAACGTGCACAGGGTATGGCTCTCCCGCACACGGGGCCACAGCTTAACGTCCCATCCGACAGACGGCGGCCTTTCCAAGCCCGTCGGTGTCTCCTACTGACCGTGGGCAGGGCGAGGAATTATTTGCGGAGATAAATCTCAACGCTGACCCAGCTGGGACTCGAACCTGGGAACTACAGATTACGAGCCTGGCGCGCTACCGACTGAGCCACCCCCGCCCCAGTGCGTACAGAAAAGTTAGGAAAATGCGGAATATATATTTTGGATATGGCTTTAATATTTTACAAACAATTTGTATGCGATTTTTTAACTTCATTTTCCTTGCTAAAAGGATACCTAAGTATTCATAAACAATCGATTCCCCCCAGTGCTTCACAGTCACATATGCTATAGTTGCAATCTTTTTCATGATATATTGATTTCCCTATAAAACGTCTTCTGCACTACCTTGTAATCTTATATGCATATTTTTTTTGTTCCACATTTAATATTTATTTATTTTTAATGAACTGATTTCTAAACCGTTCCCAGACATTATTCACTTTGGCTATTATTGATTCATGCTTATCGGTAAAAAAAATCATCAGAACCGATTTTATGAAAGGATTGAGTTTTGGTAATCGAACCGAGCTTTTAATGATGCATTTAGGCAAACCAGAGAAAATGGCAAGCGGACCAAGAATGCGAATACACTGAAAGTTAAAACTTCACATTGAAGCTGAAGGTGAAAAGAAAAACGTCAAGGAGCAGCTTACGGTATTTGATGCTTTGATCAAGAATGGTTTCAGTACTTTTTCTTTTGCATAATTGATCTTTTAGCCTGTATATTTTTGCCCTCAAGATAGAGAATTGTGAAATTAAACACACAAACAATTAACACAGAAACAATTTTACAGGCGTCTTCTCGACCTGTCTGATCTGGGTTGTTTTTCAACCGATCGTGTGTGAGAATGTATGCACAGAAGGGTACTTAACCAGAGAAAATGTACTTAACCAGTTGGTACCTTACCTCTCTGGTAAGGTGTAAATTAAACACACAAACAATTAATGTTCACAGCACATTGGATCGTGTGAGCTCACAAAGACCTGGATCGTGTGGGCTCACTCACGGAAATATTGAGCGTGTGCAGTTACCGTTCACAGCAAACTGGAGCATGTGCAGTAACTGCACACGCTCCAGTTTGCTGTGAACGGTAAGTGGAGCGTGTACAGTTGCTGTACACGCTCCAGATATTTTTCCTGAATTCTGTAATCACGTGACAAAGTGGAAGCATAAAGACTGCTACTCGGAATTTGAACTTGACCATAAAAGGTACATACATCGCACTGCTGCGCCTTTAATGAAGATTTCAGAATGCATCTTCATCTCCGCATCACATCCTTTAGAGGCAAGGGAAAGCCATTCACTCTGACGGTTGATAACAACGTTGCGCAATTTTAAAATATGAGATATTCAAACGATGTTGAAATTTGAATTACGGATCATTTTTTAGGAAACGAGCAATTGATGATGTCTAAGACAAAAAAATTATAAATGTCAAACATTTTGGCTTGTATTGTTTTTAGTAATATTTAGAGACGGCTTGTTTTTCAATCTTGGGCAAAATGGGCAAGTCATAAAGACCCCAAATTAATAATTTAAATAGGGAAGAGGCTCGGTAAAGAGTGGGCAACTAAGACTAGCCGGATGGAAACTTCCCGGCAAAGTCATGCATCTGTTATTTATCGTTCACAGCGTATGGGGGGCGGGGGTGGCTCAGTCGGTAGCGCGCCAGGCTCGTAATCTGTAGTTCCCAGGTTCGAGTCCCAGCTGGGTCAGCGTTGGGATTTATCTCCGCAAAATTCCCCGCCCTGCCCACCGTCAGTAGGGGACACCGATGGGCTTGGAAAGGCCGCCGTCCGTCGGATGGGACGTTAAGCCGTGGCCCCGTGTGCGGGAGAGCCATACCCTGTGCACGTTAAAGAACACGCTGGATAGCCTTGACGGGAGGCTACCATCTGTCTCCCAACAGCTGTACCAGTGGGTCCCCTCCCCCAACCTTCTCTGAGCCTTCGGGGTCCATGTGACCTGGCCATTTAGCCCATGGTGTGCCAAAAAGTGCCGCTCAGAGGTAAAACAACCCAACCCACAGCGTATGGTTTTCCTGTACACGGGCCATGGCTTAACCTGATGGATAACTCTTCAAGCTTTCCAAGGGGTATGACAGACGACGAAAGAGCTTTAATATGTCTATAGAGGAGACTTTTTGTGTAGTTTCAAAGATGCCAAACAAATGTTGCAATTTGTTAAATACTTCGAAATTTATCTGTTAAGTAATAACCTCTGATTGGCTTTTGATTCCTCATAGGCATTATAAATAAATAACTTTTTCCGCAACCTACAAGAACTAAAAAACCTGAAAGAACGGCTGAAGAGTTTGGTCATAAATCACTCTGTTTGTTTATTTGCATTAAATATTTGGGTTGTCTATGTTGTTTTATTTCGTTAAAGCTTCGATGAATCTCGGTGCCAGATTGCCACGGTCAATTGAAATTAAATCTAGCATTTAATTCATTTATATAATATTTCACCTATATTTAATTTAAATATTCGAATTTATAACAGTATAGCAGTAACTGCACACGCTCCAGTTTGCTGTGAACGGTAACTGGAGCGTGTACAGTTGCTGTACACGTTCCAGATATTTTAAAAACCTGGATCGTGTGGGCCCACTCACAGAAATATTGAGCGTGTGCAGTTACCGTTCACAGCAAACTGGAGCGTGTGCAGTAACTGCACACGCTCCAGTTTGCTGTGAACGGTAACTGGAGCGTTACAGTAGATATTTTTCCTGAATTCTGTAATCACGTGACACGAAGGTTGCCAGATCACTAATTTCTAAAAAAAAAATAAAAAAAATCGAAATAGAAAATTGTGATTTCGTTGATAATACATGAACTGAAGCGTGCAGCGACACCTTCAAACCAACAAACATGTTCGCAACTGAGAAAATCGGCTCTTACATCACTATAAAGATATGTTTTTTGTGGAAATATTTCCCTCTTTCCGCAAAAGGTTTTTTGAATCTGAAAAAAATCATTTTGCATCCTTTTGTAGTTTGTAGTGCATCTTTGTGCACAGTGAAATATTCTCTGCCCCTCTTCGAAGTTATAAATAGAGATTTTGCTTTTCGCCATCTTCTTCAAGTGTCCATCTTGTAACCTGTTCAAGTGTACAATCGCTCAAAAAAGTATCCGAACACTATGGTTGATTAGAGAATTCAGAAAAAATATCTGGCAACGATTCTTTTTAGAAATTAGTGATCTGGCAACCTTCGTGTCACGTGAGACGAAGGTTGCCAGATCACCAATTTCTAAAAAAGTCGTTGCCAGATATTTTTTCTGAATTTTGCAATCAACCGTAGTGTTAGGATATTTTTTAATATATATATAATGCGTATGAATATATAATGCAATGAATATGGAGCGTGTGCAGTTACCGTCCACAGCAAACTGGAGCGGTTGCGGTTAATGTTCACAGCACATTGGATCGTGTGAGCTCACAAAGACCTGGATCGTGTGGGCTCACTCACAGAAATATTGAGCGTGTGCAGTTAACTGGCTCAATATTTACTGGAAAACTGGAGCGTGTACAGTTGCTGTACACTCTCCAGGTATTTTTCCTGAATTCTGTAATCACGTGACACGAAGGTTGCCAGATGACTAATTTCTAAAAAGAATCGTTGCCAGATATTTTTTCTGAATTCTGTAATCAACCACAGTGTTCGGATACTTTTTTGAGCGACTGTACATTGCGGTTAAAAAAAGCTCAAGTCACATTGTCTGTTGCTACGTCCACCTGAGGAACCTGCTAAGAAGAAAGTTTCCTTCTTTCCTATGAATAATGCCTAATTTGATTTCGTGACTGTTCAACAAAAGTGCCACAAGAGAGACTGCTAATCAGGTTTGCAGTTCTGGAGATCTTGTGCTTTGTTAGGAGCGAAAACATCTTCCTCTTTCATTGTCGGGAGAATAAAATATCGCTCGTGCTGATGAGAAAAAGAATTTCCTTGTTGATAGAGCTTGGATAAATCTTTTTCTTATCTTCGAACTCATTAAAGAGTCAACATTTGGGCAAACCGCGAATTTTGTTTTCTTTTTTCGAGACGTAAAAATTAATTTCGTTTTTTAAGTCATTTGTGGAAACCGAATAGAATTGAATAATTACTGCCTCTCCTTCTCGGCTGTCATTTGCTTGTCCAATGTTAATGCGAAGTCCTAAGAAGAAAGTTCAGAGCTGCCTCAAATATTGATCAATTTCCTTAATGTAATAATTGTACAATTGAAATGAAAATGAGGAAGAAATATCTTCTTGTTACTATAGAAACTGATTCTAATGCCTGCATTGAGTTGGAATCGGAACAACAAAATTCCTTTGCGAAGCAGAAATTTAAATTTCTTTCGAATTTTTGCGAAGCAGAAATTTAAATTTCTTTCGAATTTTTGCGAAGCAGAAATTTAACCTATTCCTTGCAAGAATCCGCAAGGTATAGGTTTGCTACTCAGCATTTGAACTTCACTGGCTTTAACGTCAGTAATACTCTTCTAGGATATGACTTCATTAGTAAAAGATTTCTTACAGCGAAATCTAAAATTAAAATTAAAGATTTGAATGTTATCCGTTGTTATGCCCTCAGCGAGGACATAACAACAGGTAAGTTATGACCCAACCAAGTTTTTTGTACACCTTTAGGATATTTTGAATTCTGTCAAGAAAGGAGATATTTCTTTTGAGCTAAAGTTGGTACTCACTCTTTCCTTTGGGCATTGTACAGTTGTAATTTCCTACAAGTAAGTAAACTTAATGGCTTGAGAATAACTATCACTTATTGCAAACAGCGCTACGTATATAAATATACGTAGCTGAACTAACTCCGCTCCTCGATTGAATTATTTCTCGGAAATTTCAACTTTTCCCTTTGTTGATCCATTTCTCTGTGATTTCAGACGAACAAGCCAGATATTCTTCCAACATCAATCAACTACCATCTCGTGGCAATTTTCCAGCCTCATTGGATTTCAAAACATTCCTAGTGAGGGAGTTTACAAATGAGACCATTTCAGAGTTTCGTAGAAACACACCAACAACAAACGACATGCTTCAGGGGGCACCATTTGGTTTTCGCAGGAAAAAAAAATGGCTTAAATGTTACGATTAAGAAACGAACTTTTGTGTTGCAGCTGAAGATTCCGCCTTTTTCTCAAAGAAATAATCTTCATGTGACTATGGTTCATATTTTTTTAAGTCTTGGCTTCAGATGCGAGTTCAGCAAGCAAAATGCTAAAATTTTACGTATTAGTGTCGAAATTCGTCAAAAGCAATCAAAAAGTTCTTTTATTGGATTCGATATTTTTTCTTCAATGCCCTTGGACGAATATGGAATTCTCATTTCAGAGAAAATCAAGTTTTGTCATTTTTCAACTTTAGCGTCCTCTAATTATGGGAATTTCAACTAATGGAAGCTTCGGAAAATAAGAATAGGAATATTTCATTAGCACCTCCACCTCAAAAAGTTTTTAATTTATATTTTCACCCCAAAAACGTTGAGCCACTCCCCCCCCCCCCCCCCCCTTCACGTAGGGAGAGGACTCAACTCGGGGCTGCTTTTCCGTCCGCCCTCCGACAACCACCACACTCAACCACCTAAACTTCTTCTCAACGGTGAAAATTTAAAACTAAAGGGAGATTCGAAAAAACGAATAGGAACATCTTATAAATATTTGTCCAACCAACCGTTATACAATATTTTTATCCATCTCTTAAAATAAAACTATTGAACAGCTGCGGATGAGAAGACGGTAAAATGAAAACCGTAACTTGTCTTCTTAAATCCTTGGTGCTGAAAAAAATAAAGAGGGTTTCTGAGAGTAAAAGGATGTAACACATAAACAAGATATTCATTTGAAAGTCTTCTTACAAATCAACAGAAATATCCTTTTTTAAATTTACAGAAGTGGCAACTGCAGTGACAAAACAACTCTTTCATCAAGTGCTGCCAAAACACGCGGAGAGAAAGTTTCGCGCCTTCGAAGAAAAGTAGAATTAAGACCTTTCAATGGAAAGGACTAAATAATCAAAATCTCGGTAAATAATGAGATGTAATTCTTCGAACTAAATGGACGAAATAAAGTCAGTGGAAAAATTCAATGTAATATTTGTAAGTCTCTTCATTTGAATCAGCGCCCATGCTTTCGTGTGTAGACAATTCACAATTTTTCGGTCTATTTTCAACGACGAATTTTCAGAAAGAAAAAAGACAAAAAAATATTTAAGATGATAAACCGAAACATTTAGTGTCGTAAATATCACAAGGAATTAATTCAGAACTCATTGAACAATAATTGTACGATGCCCGTGATTGTTTTGAATTGCTCTACGGATGGAAAAATAAGCGCGATGTAAACGTACGGTACAAAACCTTTTAATGTAAAATGTCTTAAAATAGACATAATAGCGATTGTTATGTATAAAATTATCTGATGAAGATTCACAATAAATTGCACCATTCAGAGCTTTCTCGAAGATAAAGTTCTGCCATTTTTCAACTTAAATGAAAAAGAAGTCAACCAGCAGCCTGCCATGGTCTCGACATATGGGATAAGTTAACCAGCATTATTTCCAATACATTGACCTTTTAAGCGTTTTCTTTTAAATAAACAGATATCGATTTTTCTTTATTTAAAAACAAAAAGTAATATTAATTCAGTTAACTGCATTTTTTTATTTCTTCTGTTTCGCCGTTTGAGGTTTGGTGGATGGAAATTTCAAATTCACGATGCCTTCTTCGAAGGGGACAATTCGAAAACAGGACCTCTCTTCACCCTCTTGAAACCACTCTAAAAAACTTCACCTTCCTGCTTCAGTGCTTTCACTTTTTTCAGAAGATAATCAGTTGCAGCGCATAGATTATCCCATGTTTTGAAGTATCGGCTGCGTTATTAAGATCCCAGTCTTTAAATTATTTTGAGGCTCCATAGCCTCCCCCCCCCCCCTCCATCTGCTTTAGCTCTGTACAGTCGCTCAAAAAAGTATCCGAACACTATGGTTGATTACAGAATTCAGAAAAAATATCTGGCAACGATTTTTTTAGAAGTTAGTGATCTGGCAACATTCGTGTCACGTGATTCAGAATTCAGGAAAAATATCTGGAGCGTGTACAGCAACTGTACACGCTCCAGTTTGCTGTTAACGGTAACTGCACACGCTCAATATTTCCGTGAGTGAGCCCACACGATCCAGGTCTTTGTGAGCTCACACGATCCAATGTGCTGTGAACATTAACCGCAACCGCTCCAGTTTGCTGTAAACGGTAACTGCACACGCTCCATATTCATTGCATTATATATTCATACGCATTATATATATATTAAAAAAGTATCCGAACACTATGGTTGATTACAGAATTCAGAAAAAATATCTGGCAACGATTTTTTTTAGAAATTAGTGATCTGGCAACCTTCGTGTCACGTGACACGAAGGTTGCCAGATCACTAATTTCTAAAAAAAATCGTTGCCAGATATTTTT
Source organism: Ryuthela nishihirai (assembly GCA_038380435.1). Taxonomy (NCBI): domain Eukaryota; kingdom Metazoa; phylum Arthropoda; class Arachnida; order Araneae; family Heptathelidae; genus Ryuthela; species Ryuthela nishihirai. The sequence continues at coordinate 12,277,033 of JAWZYU010000001.1, read as the reverse complement.
TCTGAATTCTGTAATCAACCATAGTGTTCGGATACTTTTTTGAGCGACTGTACACTGCTAAACTCGATTGACAGCTTCCAGCTTCGATTAAGAGGTTCGTAGCAATTTCAGTTTCGCATGTTTCTAGTCCTAACTTTCTCACTACTGGATTTTATTTCAACCTTCGTGTCGCTTTTGCAGGATTAAGATGACTTCTCGACGAGCTTCGAACCTCAACTTGGTCGGGATACCGATTTTTCTTTTTTCTAATTTACATTTGCAGATTGTTCAGGGTCGAGTCGACAGACACAGATTCCAGACACAACTTCGTCAGAATAGATTTTGTTTTCGCATTTTAAGTCGCAACTTGATCAAGACCAAGTTTTTTCTCGCCCGGATTTGAATGGCAACTTGATCATGATTGATATTTTTTTTTGCACTCTAGTCCTGACTTCCGCATTGTTCAGATCTTTCCATCTACTCTCCTTCCCTCACGAAAAAAGGAGCAGTGAAAGGGCTTCTAAAATTTTAATTCTATTGAATGATCCTTTTAGTCATTGGTTTTAGTCGCAAGTTTTTGTTGAATGGTCTCATCGCTTACGTTTTCTTATGCAAACGTGAAATTAAGCGAATTGAATGTCATGAAATAGTCGCAAAAACTTCGAAACCAAATAATGATGATCAAAGAGAGAAGTGTTTTGAATATCGGATTTTTGCTCATCCGTCGACAGTTCGTCCCCTCACCTCTTTATTCCGGCCAATTCTACCAGTGAAATTTCATCCCTACGGATCAAGTCTTCCTCTTAATACTTCAGATATTGAGCATGCACGTTTTAATATTTTTATTTGTGTATGTGTATTATATTTATATTTTTATTTGCTTTTAATATTAATATTTATGGACTTCCACAGTGACAGGATGCGAAAGTGAGATAATTATTATATCAATTTTTGTAGTTCCAATGAATAGAAATCTGTTCCTAAGTATGAATTAAAGTATATTTCAGAATTCGAATCGAAACTTCACTATTTGCCGATTAATAAATCCTTTTCTACTTAGAAACAAAGCTTATTTTTATATTACTGAATAAACATCATAGGACATGTTTCAACAGAATTGTAATGGTCTCACACATTTATTTCCCCTAGAAACTGGATCGAAACTGCAAATATTTTTAAGTTTAATTGGTTGAGAATTAAGCTATAGATTTTATTTTCCTATTCCGTGATTTTGTACGGGATCATCTACTTTATTTTTCAGTCTACCCGTTTCTTTTGCTTAATACTGTAACCAGAATCAGTTGCGGTATTTTATTTGTAAGAAAATATTCTTACTGAATGATGTAGCATACGTTTTTTCGTCTCCGTTTTAACATTTTGCAATATTTTTCTCTTCCTTTTGGGTTAATAAAACTCACTACTGGAGGAGGGAGCATGGTCGCCCTTGACCTTGACACTCCATAGCCCTTAGATCCGACTCACGTCCACTATTTGCTTTTCCCAGTAGATAAGAGAAACCCGTTTTCTAAGTGAACTAAATAACCGAGACATTTTGCAGTCCAAACGAAATTCAGACCCCTTCCAGTTTTCTTCAGCAAAATGAATTACATGCACAAAAATAAAGTAGATCATTTCTTTGTTGCTAAAGTGGAGATATTTATTTATTTTTTTTATTTATTTAAAGTGGAAAGTCAATTTAGATGCTTCGTAATTTCCAAAAAGTTTTTTGTGGGAGAGAAAAAGTAACTCTATTTAAATCCTGAATTTCAAAAATATTAATATTGAAAGACTATTTATACATACTCCTACAATATAAACTTCTTTTTTTAAATATTTGAAATATTACTTGAAATTTGGACATAATAAAACAGAGAAACTTATTATTCAAGTTTCATTAAATTCTCAGGTATGCTATTATTACTTTTAAATATTCCATTTTCCATATGACTTTAAGCACTGAAAGAAAATTTGTTGAAAATGAAAATTTAGGTAGATTTGATTGAAATCTTCATTTTTCAGTAAAATATTTCCATAAAAAAGTTTGTTTTGTAATTACACAATCAAATTTGGCTATCCACTAAAATAACGAGAAAAATCTCCATGGATAACACATGGATCCACATTGGATACGAATGAGTTTTGCAATTTTATTAAGAGTTAGTAAGTGATAAATATACGAGGTTTCGACTCTAATTCTCAAACATTTTCTAAACACCTCGTAGCAGATTTCCTTTCATAAGAACCATAAAAATTCGTTTGATTAAATTAATATTCAAAATTGCCTGCTCCTTGACTTTACTGTAATCCCCTTCACGGAATAAATTATTAATATTATTATTTTCTTACCTTTCATTTGGCCAAAATAGAAATTCAAAAAGATTAAAAACTGCAGACTTAATATTCGGTTTGAATAATAAGACGTTATTGACTCCTGAAATGATCAATTGTATCGTATGTTTCTGAAACACCTTTGAGACAAAGTTCCTTATATGATTTGGAGGCAAGGCCGCATACCGTTCCATGCTTATAGTTTGCCCAAGATGTTGCCAAAGTCTGAAACACCCTGACCTAAGCCCTACAGTGAAAGGTTTTTCAAAGATTAACCGCTTTTTATTACGGTTTTTATTTTTGTTTGTGTGACCACTTTTGAATGGGTGCACAGAGGGAGCTTTAGTGGAGAGCGAACGGTGTGAGGTCGCAAATATTCGCCTTAATCTGTGGGAGCATTAAAAGCACATCAAACGGCCTTTACAAGAGGATGGGTGGATTCCAAAGTTTCTCTCTATAAAGCTTATTTAGCCTATTGGAAAGAGAAACAGCTCATTACAGAAATGAGTCAACTCTTTCAGATCCTTGTTGGAAAAAAAGATTTAAGGGCGGAAGGGAAATATTAATATGGCTTTATAAAATCAGACGTCATAAAATAATTTTGGGGCGGGGGTGGCTCAGTCGGTAGCGCGCCAGGCTCGTAATCTGTAGTTCCCAGGTTCGAGTCCCAGCTGGGCCAGCGTTGAGATTTATCTCCGAAAAATTCCCCGCCCTGCCCACGGTCAGTAGGGGACACCGATGGGCTTGGAAAGGCCGCCGTCCGTCGGATGGGACGTTAAGCCGTGGCCCCGTGTGCGGGAGAGCCATACCCTGTGCACGTTAAAGAACACGCTGGATGGCTTTGACGGGAGGCTACCATCTGTCTCCCAACAGCTGTTCCAGTGGGTCCCCTCCCCCAACCTTCTCTGATCCTTCGGGGTGCATGTGACCTGGCCATTTAGCCCATGGTGTGCAAAAAGGTGCCGCTTAGAGGTAAAACAACCCAACCCATAAAATAATTTCTCTTTCCAATTAACTGCTTCATTTCGTGGTAAAGTTCTTTTCATCGTGAGACATTGAAGTTTAGTTTGTCGCTATGAGTTTAATGCAGAATGCTTTTCTTTTCACAGCATTCTTTTCTTCCTAACTTCAAATTTCTTTTTTTTTTCTAACTTCAAATTTTCTTTTTTTAATTTAAAAAGGTCTTTTTTTTAACCAAATACCACTTTAAAGCAACCTACAATACGAATGCATTTTTTATTCAGAAAAGTTCAATAATGCGCTTTGTAAACAATTCTGTGGTAATTTGCAGTAACGATGTCATCATTAGGAGTCAGAATGTTTGGATGAGCGATAAAAGCTTGTGGAAAATGAATAGACAGCGAAGCTGATTGGAAGAAATAAAGAGATTTCGCTCATTTAGCCAACACCGTCGCGGGTGGCAATCTCTTTCGAAAAATGTTCTTGAATGCGAAATTGAAACTTGCTCAGCAAGAGAGAAATTAGAGAGCAATTTCGCTTCTCCTTTGAGAAACAACGCGCGTTTTCAATTACGACGAATCCTAATGTACTGTAAATACGCGTGGTGGAAAATGAAGAAAGAAAACACGTAAATCGTCACGAGCAATTCATTGAATCGCTATATGACTCTGAATTTCTGAAGTGGGATTTTTTTTATTCACACTTTTAATGCAAACTTAAACACAAAACCGTTGCTGTTATTTGTTCACCTAATTGGAACCATTTGATTAAGCAGGCTCCCAAAAGGATATTTTTCTCAGTTTGCTCTTTATAATACAGAAATGGGCAGATTAATAACGGAATGCAAATTGTTTAAGAAATCTCTGAAAGGAGAAATTAAAATCTTCAATGGTTGATATCCTGAGCATCAATAATTTATAAAGTGAATCTTTTGACAAACTACATGAGTGGTTTTCCTTTTTAGCGAAAGAAAAGAAAGTTAAGATTTGACTTTTACCTGACTTCCACGCTAATTTCAAAACTTCTTTGACCAATACGTCCTCTCAACGGAAATGAGACTCAGAAGATATGAACACGTGGCGGAACGTCTTTATTAATTCAATACGAGAAAATACGAGAAATCAATCGTCGACTTCAGCACCTCCTCATTTCTTCGCCGTTACTCTAATTCCTATTTGATCTCTAACGCGACACGTGATCTAAAAGTTCTTAACATTTCTGTAATCTACGATCCGAATATGCTAATTATTCATCAATTTTTAGCTCCTTAGCACCAGTATACAAAAATGTGACCTTTGACCTGTAGGGATCCATCGCATACAAAATTCGACAAAGTTTCTGAAAACTATAAGACCTGAAATATTCCCTAGGAGTCAATTTTCAGCTCTCCAGTAACGGTAGATCGTGATTTGATCTCGAAGGACTCACGTGCTTGAATTGTTGGTCATCTTTCTACACGTCACTTACCGCAGCAAGTCTGAGGTATATGTCGGTACGACGTAACAACCGCGAACCTGTTATTTCACCTAGGTAATGGTGAATGTAATTAAGGGACTAATCGAATTCCCTATTAATGTGACTGCGTTTATCCTCCTGTCCTCCACAACACGACATTTGGCGCAGTCACGACAGCATGACCGTTCGTGTTCCGAATAAAATTTCCATTGTGCTGAAAGAAAAAGTGTAAGGAGATTTCTGTTGTGCTAAAAAAGCATAAAGTGCAAGAACTTCAGAAGATTCTGTGATTCTGTGTCAGTGATCCCGTGGAAGTGAAGAAACTGCAATCAATTCCATGGGCTAAGCTGCATCCAATTCAATTATTCTGCAAAGTGTAATTTCCTCGAGTTCCATCCATCGTCGATATCTTCGCTGGTTTTTCCGTGTGCCAAGGTTATTCACTGTGGAAGAGGTTCCTCGTTTTGGAAGGAGATTCCAGGTATAGCAGACAAGAGAGCAGAAGCCGATCTTCACGAGAGTGAAAGGGATGTGGTTTATCTGCCTTTTACATTTTTTTACGAGTTTTGAGTTGCCGATGATGCTTAGGAGTCGTGATAAAACCAAGGGTGGAAAATTGGTTAACCACACACATTGAGGCTGGGGAAAGTGGGGAAGTTAGCGAAATTGTTAGGATTGATAGCGATTTTGGGGTAGAACAGGGTGCTTGCAGATGTGGTTGTTCGAATCCGGTCAAAATGAGTAACTCAGGTCCGAAATCAGTCTCAATAATGGAATATGAGATGATGAAGTGACAGATAGAGAAGGAGGAAAAAGAGAGCGAAGAAAGAGGATTGGAAATGGAATACACGAGAGAGAAAGAAGAAAGAGATAGGGAAGAAAGAAGATTAGATAGGGAAATAGAACTTAGACGATTAGATCTAGAAGAAAAGAAACGGACATGGATTGTGGAGAAGTGGAGGTTAGAAAAGGAAAGCGAAGGTAGGGAATTAGCTTGGCAAGAGAAAGAAAGTAAGGTAAGAGTGAAAGAAAAAAACGGGGATAATTCTGCTAAAACTGTAAAGGTCAGTAAAGATAATGTCCAGCGAAAATTAAAATTTAGCTGTGAAAGTGATTGTCATGATAAGCTGAATAAGGCTGATAAGACTGAATAAGGTTTCAAAGGTTTAATACTTATAATGCAGGACGGAATAATAACTCTGGTAGTGAGAGTAATTTTAATGAGGTAAATAATAAGAGTAATAAAAGTAAAGTGTTCAGTAAAAGTGTTAAATTTTGTCATGATGAAAGGAAAGTAATTATATGCCTGAGAAAGGCAGATAGTTTGATAACTCTAAAGGTACCAGGAGAAAAGTATTAGATAATAATAATGTAAATATTATTAAGATTCATGATGTCAGTAACTTGGAGAGTAATGAATATGGCAATGTACGAAATAGCAGAAGGGTTAATCACGAGGTTATGTCGAAGTTTCGCAAATGCCCGAAAGTTTTCAAGTTTGATAATGGTGATAAGCCAGTAGGTGAGAATGTTTCTGGCGTAATTGGGTTTATGCCTAATGCAGCTGGTAAAGTATTCAATATACCTAAAGCTAACTGGGAAGATAAAAGTAATTTCCCATCAAGGAATCTCCCGGTAGACACCAGAGTTGTTGAGTATGATGTTAATTATACAAATGAGATGTTCAGTAATAAGGTTAAGGATAAGGTTAAATTTGAGGGTACATAACGAGAAAAGATGTAGCAGTGATGCCCGTAGTGCGATTAAATTTAAGGTGGAGAAGAATGTGGCTAGATTTAGTGAAGAAAATATATTTCTCTAGATGATAAGTGTGAGATATTGTTTAATGTACCTGAAAGGGAGAAAGATGGTAGCAAGAGTATTAATATCAGAGAAAGAGAATGAGAGGGTAGCAATTTATATGACAGCAAAGTAAATAACGATGTAGGTAGTGATAAAATTAAATGTGAGAAATATGGGATAATATAGATTTAGACAGTGAGTTACCTAGCAGAACTGTTGATTATTGTACCGTGATTAACAAGTGTAATAAAATAAATTGTGAAGAGAGCACAATTAATGTAGGAGAAAGTACAGTTTTTGGTTATAAAGATAATATTTGTTGTGAAAGCGATGATCATAGTAAAGCAGAAATGATAAGCGAGAGAAAAATCAGGATATATATGATTGTAAATGATAAGGATAGTTTTGCAACTACGGTTGACTATCTAATAGAAGATTTGAGTGAATCCCGTGATCGCGATAATTATCAGATAGAAACTTCGTGTCAATCTGAAGTTAAAGATAGAATGCAATTTAATAAGGTGACTGATTCTGTATTGGCCATAGTTAGAATAAACGATCGCACTCTATAGCGCGATCTTCAGATAGCGACAGAAGGTGATTTTGAAAGTAGGAATAGATTTCAGTTGGATAAAGCGTCTGAAGGTGATGTCAAAATAAGTATCAGACAGACAAGGACCCTAATGCTAAAATAAAGATTAATGTTTGTATCGAAAAGGCGAAAGAAATTAGTCAAGTAATGCCAGATAAGAATCAAATAGGTGATAGATATAATTCTGAGGTAACAGATAGTGGACGAATATTAGATTAAGATAAATCAGAGGAAGTTAGACAGTAAATGAAAAGTGAGAATCTAACTGAGAACTTAAGCAAGATCGGAAACGAAATTATTAAGGAATTAGGTTGTGAATATAAAGACAGTGATATTGAGGATGATGTAAATAACAGTGATAAGGAGGAAATGTTAAAGGAGAAAGGTGAGAGATTGTTAGGCAGACATGATCGTAAGGAAGTAGATTCTATGATTAATGATGGAGAGAAAGGGTTAAAAGTTCAGTTAAGTGTTGTCGAAGGTATGAAAAGAAAAGAGAGACGATTTGGTCTAAATGACAGAAGTAAAAACGCTAAGGTTCGAGGAAGATTTAACCAAGGTGCTGATAGAGCAGAAAAAGGTTCTGATATTCATACAGTGATTAGGGAAAAATTTGTTAAAGGTAAAGGAAAGTACGAAAGTAGATCTAGGTGGTAATAGTTATTAATAAAGAATTTCTGTGTTGACAAGGTCAAGGACGAGGCAAGTAGATTTATTTCTGGAGTAAAGGATAGTATCTCGTTCAAAGATAAAACTTCATTAAAACGTGGAAGCTCAGTAAAAAGTAGTAATAAAATAAACAGAGGATTTATTAAGAAAATATCCGAAAGCAAAAGAAACAAGTCCGTGGAAAAACAGGCTCTAATGAAATTTAAAAAGAATACAACTTTTAAATTCATGATGAAACGGAAGAATTGCAAAATGAAAGATAAAGCTCAAGAATTAAATTTAATTATTCTGCGAGTATCGGATTGACAGATGCCAATAAAGATGAAAAGGAGGATTCTGGATGCGTCATCGTCATCGGTGCAGGACCTCGAGCTAAGGTCAGATACGCGATCTCTAACCGATCGGAGTTGGCTAGATCTCACAACACTCCTGGGGGGGGGGGGGGTAATTTGGTTGAAGGTTGCAATGAAAGGATTAGGGATGGCAACTCAAAAGGGTGTGAAAATGAAAAGGGATGGAATCCGCCTGACCCACTAGGGGGAAGATGCTCTATTCCAACAATCAACGTCATTGAGGCTGTGGACACTTAAAGAAAGTGAACTGCAGTCAATTACTTTTGAGTGACAGTGATATTGGTACACTATAAGAAAATTAATTGTACAGTCTAAAGGTGAGGACATTGCTCATCAGATGAGCTGGGTCTCATTGACATTAGAGTGAAAGAAACATAGTTTTTACTGCCTTGATAGAGGTAAAATCTGTTTAAAAGGGGATGTGTCATGTCCCTCTAATTTATTTATGTTGTATTTTTGTTGCTATTTTACGTATATATATCTGTGTTAAGTGTATTTTTGGAAGTGCTGAGATGGGGATGTGACTTACGAGTTGTTATTCGGGTCTGAAGTGGCCGGTTGCATATGCTCACAGCAGCGAAAGCTCTTTTACTTTCTCACAGCAGCGAAAGTCCTTTTACTTTCTCACAGCAGCGAAAGCCCTTTTACTTTCTCACAGCAGCGAAAGCCCTTTTACTTTTTCACAGCAGCGAAAGCCCTTTTACTTTCTCACAGTAGCGAAAGCCCTTTTATTTTCTCACAGCAGCGAAAGCCCTTTTACGACTACCCTCAGGTCTAGTGGGAGTGAGGGAGAGATAAGCGCATTAACAACAACGAAGAGCAAACTGAGCGCCGGTGGACAAACAGGAAGGACGTTTATTAAGCGCGTCAAAGGACAGGTCTCTTTATCAAAAACAAAACCATTAAGAAGAGGATTCGGTTCTGTGTGAACCAAGGTAGGGTTCTGTGTGAACCAAGGTACAGTTCTGTGTGAACCAGGTAATATACAAGGATTAAATATCCTCTCGCCGAGTTTGGAGGTTTGGGGTCAGCAAAGCGATTTCTGGAAAGCGCAGATTTCCACCTCATTGTATGAATGTTTGCAGTAGCAAAGCAGCATTCAGATTAAATTTGATCTGATTGGAGGAAGTCTAAAGAACGTCTCTGGAACCGAATCATTCTGATCTTCAGCGGAGCGAAGGCTCAAGGAATAGAGCGCATCACCACATAATGGTATGTGAATATAAACAAACTGCGTCGTCCATCCACTACTCTCGTGCTTGAATTGTTGGTCATCTTTCTATACGCCACTTACCGCATCAAGTCTGAGGTATATGTCGGTACGGACGTAAGAACCGCGAACTGTGATTTCACACAAGTAATGGTGAATGTAATAAGGGAAAAATCTATCTCCTCTACTAAGATTGGATTCGTTTATGTGCTCGTCCCCGACAACACGACAGTAATGCTGAGTATGGTAATGATTTTGCCAAAACAGTTAGCTATAAATTCAATCTTTTTTTTTTAACTGATTTGACTTTTGTAAATAACTAGAAGGCTATTTCTCTTTCTCGTAACAGCGTTCTGATTAGTATCGTTCCACTTCCACAACACCAAAGGAAACATTACCCTTTCGGTTATTGGACGATGATGATGATGTTAAAACTATGAATGGAATTATTAGGGAGATATTCAGAAGAGAAAAATCATTTGCAGATAATTAATTATTATCCTGCAGAGTGAACACGGAGCCTGCCAGCCAAGAGGCTGAATTAAATTTAGATTTAACATTTCTATCCGAAAGGAATTCAGAAACAAAATTTCGAAAGTGAAGAGACTGCTTCTAGAAATTCGAACTAAATGGAGATGAGAGGTTGGGGGAATCAAGGAAATGGGGGAGGCAGTTCCTCAGGAAATGATTTGAGAGAAGGAGATGATGGATCGCGGAAGCTGGCAACATCACACGACAAAGCGAAAAGCAGACATTGTGGCGGAAATCGTTAATTCTGCTGCAAACAGTTCGCTTCTTTTTTTTTGTATCGCACGTGATGACAAGGATCAAGGACGCTTCTTTCCGGAGAGGGAAATTAGACAATTTTCTTTTCATTTTCGAGATCGTAGTTTCATCTGCTAGAAGTTCGTGCCTCAGCTCATTTGTGCCAAAGATTAAAAGTCTTAAAAGTGTCTTTGAAAAGAATCGAGGTTTGCTATTCGAAGAATCTCGAGCCTGGTCACCGGTATGCGTCTGCATTTTGGCTAAAAGGAAAATGAAGCTATCAGACGAGAAAAGGCAAAGGGGAAACTGTATTCACGGGGAGAAAGTTTAATTCTCCGAAGAAGTGGAAAACATTTTCCTTAGTCGCCACTTGGCACGACAATAAACCTTGAAACCGAAATGGAATTTGAATCCCTATTTATAATATAACATGAGAAAAAGCAATGATCATTTTTGGCCACCAAAGCCTAATTAAAATCTGAATAGTGAATTGTCATTTGTCATGAACAAATTGAATTGTCTTTAAACAGAACAATACCAAAGAAAGCGTTTCACCGTTGAAAATATTATTGACAGAATCAATCCATTTCCGATGCAAACCGATTGCATACGAATTGTTTATTAAACCCAACTGGACTTCTTTCAACATATCTGCACTTCATATCAGCACAGCTTCCACCCTCATCTGCTTTGATTGCACTGAAACTGATTATACTTATTGGTAAACAGGAAATGCTAATTAGTTTATTTTCCTGCTCTGTAGTACTTGAGTTATAATCATTGAAATGCGTTAAAATAAGTTCAAAAGTTTGGCGATTGAGCGTTCTTCAGACGTTCATAATTCGAATTCTATTTATGCTACAATGTTAAGTGATCTCAGACCACTCTTAATATTCAACATAAATATCAAAACAGCCTTGAAATAAATTTTAAAATCAGGGATCACATGTTTGTGTTATATTAAATCAAAATTTCAAGGTCACCGACCAAGCAATTTTTCAATGGGGGAAGAAAGAATGGGAGGGGGTAATGTTTAATAGCTAATGAAACTCCTCGCATCAGAAGCTCTACACTCGTGTACAGTCGCTCAAAAAAGTATCCGAACACTGTGGTTAATTACAGAATTCAGAAAAAATATCTGGCAACGATTTTTTTAGAAATTAGTGATCTGGCAACCTTCGTGTCACGTGATTACAGAATTCAGGAAAAATACCTGGAGCGTGTACAGCAACTGTACACGCTCCAGTTACCGTTCATAGCAAAACTGGAAAAATACCTGGAGCGTGTGCAGTAACTGCACACGCTCCAGTTTGCTGTGAACGGTAACTGCACACGCTCAATATTTCCGTGAGTGAGCCCACACGATCCAGGTCTTTGTGAGCTCACACGATCCAATGTGCTGTGAACATTAACCGCAACCGCTCCAGTTTGCTGTGAACGGTAACTGCACACGCTCCATATTCATTGCATTATATATTCATACGCATTATATATATTAAAAAATATCCGAACACTATGGTTGATTACAGAATTCAGAAAAAATATCTGGCAACGATTCTTTTTAGAAATTAGTGATCTGGCAACCTTCGTGTCACGTGACATTCATGTATTACATTCATGTATTTCCTCTTTTGAAACAAGGATTTTTTCAGTAGTATTACGTTTTATCACCCTTCGTCCACTTGCGCGAAACAACAGGATTTCGATCGCTTCAGCTCGTGTTTCAGCTGGTAGTATCCCTCCACTTCGTTCTTAACACATCAGGATGTCGTATTATTCTAAGTTTGAAATATTCTCGGTTGAATGTCCTCTTCTGTATTAGCAGAACACACACACACGCTTTGTTCGTTACGAGACATCTGACAGGAAACGTAACGTAAGACGTAACGTAAGACAGTCGTGTTCAAAAAATATTCGAACGTGCTGAAGAAAAATCCTTACATCTGAAATATGAGTATTCAAGTTAAGATCTGTGATGAAATATTTTGCATAGCCACAAGGCTCGTTTTAAATTGTTAGCTTCTTCTGTAGCAAGCAAGTGTCCGTAAGACAATATGTTTATTCTTGCATGTGAACACACACACACACATACGATAACATATACACATAAAGATGAAACACATACAGACACTTTAACACACACACACACGCACAGAGAGAGAAACAAACATGAAGACGTATAGACATACAGAGAAACGAATATGTGCACACAGACATCTTAACACATACGCACAAAACATATAAAGAAACATATTAACATGCATCAACATACACACACTCACATACGCACACATGAAATATTTTGCATAATCACAAGTCTCGTTTTAAATTGTTAGCTTCTTCTGTAGCAAGCAAGTGTCCGTAAGACAATATGCTTATTCCTGCATGTGAACAAACACACACACACATACGATAACATAAAGATGAAACACATACAGACACTTTAACACACACACACACACACAGAGAGAGAGACAAACATGAAGACGTATACACATAGAGAGAAACGACTATGTGCACACAGACATCTTAACACATACGCACGAAAACATATACATATAAAGAAACATATTAATATACATGAACATACACACACTCACATACGCACACATACACGATTCACTGAAACACACACACACACACACCTAGAGAGAAACAAACATGCAGACACAGTTACATCTTGACATATATGCACACATCTACACGTACACACATTTCGTAGTAACATACATATTTACACATAGACACAAACACACACACACACACAGAGAGAGAGAGAGAGAAACAAACATACAGACATACGTACAAGACAGTGTGCTTTAGTGTAATGCTGTGCCCTGTGAACTAAAGAATCTTTCTCAAACCCAAACAGTATAACTTTCACGTACGTTCTGATATCAAAGATAATGTGCCTTCTTGCAGTGCAGCACCCCCAAGGGCTAAAAATCTTTCTCAAACCCAATCGTAGCGTGTTTTTTCACAGATGTGTTCCATGGGCAGTGATCGTTATCTCTATAGATTTAAATGTGAAGCATAGAGTGCGTATCTCTTTGTATGAAATCGCTTATAATGAGACAATATTTCCTTTAAAAGTGTGCTGGAGATATTTGGTGGTGATTCAACCACACATTTAAGGTATTTTAATGTTTTGAAAGCAATTCTGTCTTTCCCTGTGTGTATTTATCTAATTTTTTACAGTTGTTTTTTCAGCTATTGGAACTTATTTTGAAGTTATTCTGTCATGCGTCCACTGCATTTGAAGATATTTTGTCGTTCATTCATCAAATAATTTTAGCTCTTGACAAGAAAATGGGTTGAAATACATGAATGTAATAAAAAAATTAATGTAATGAATAGTGATTTTTCTAGATCCTAGTATAGTAATATTTCATGTGAGAGGATGTCGGGACCTTGGTAGGAAAACAACACAAACGTTCATGTCTTACTATGGATCTCAGACCTTGGCTTTGTTAGATCAGAAGTAACTAACCTGCTGTCTATGAGATAGATTAGAAATATTCTCATGCAGGAAAAATAACTAAACACACATGAAATCCCGTGTTAGATTGTAGTGAAACACCCTATCTTTGTCGAAAAACTTGTGTTTGCAGCGAAAAATAGCCATCTTTACCCACACTTATGCGCCTATTCATGCGGTGTCCCGTGAACTAAAGAATCTTTCTCAAACCCAAACAGTATAACTTTCATGTAGGTTCTGATCTCAAAGATAATGTGCTTTCCTGCAGTGCAGGACCCCCATGGACTAAAAATCTTCCTCAAACCCTATCATAGCGTGTTTTTCACAGATGTGTTCCATGGGCAGTGATCGTTATCTCTATAGATTTAAATGTGAAGCATAGAGTGCGCATCTCTTTGTATGAAATCGCTTATAATGAGACAATATTTCCTTTGAAAGTTAGAAGATATTAGTATGAACTAAAAAAGTGGTGATGTATACACTATCTGATCATTAAAATCAAACTTTAGCAAGTTAATATATCATTCTCTAGCTAGCGAGTCCGAAATTAGTGTGTCTTTGCTTTAAAAATAAATACGCCTTCACGCAGCTAATTGTCGTAACAGTTACAGGATTTTTTCATACGACCCAGTGGAAGGGGGTGAGAGGATGTCGGGATCTTGGTAGGAAAACAACACAAACGTTCATGTCTTACTATGGATCTCAAACCTTGGCTTTGTTAGATCCGAAGTAACTAACCTGCTGTCTATGAGAAGGATTAGAAATATTCTCATGCAGGAAAAATAACTAAACACACATGAAATCCCATGTTAGATTGTAGTGAAACACCCTATCTTTGTCGAAAAACTTGTGTTTGCAGCGAAAAATAGCCATTTTCACCCACACTTATGCGCTTATTCAAACGTACCGAGGGGGCCAGAAACTCTGAAAAGAGATAGCGGGTTGGGATAACCGACGAGAGAGCTTACATTACGTTTTATTGGTGGTTGAAGTCAGAGAATGCAAAGTCAGGTCTAGCGGATCGATTCTGGGACTCAACTTTTCATGGAAGTACTGAAAATATTGTTGTTTTCTTATAAACACTGCGTTTTCAGATTTTAAATTTCCAGACTTCTGTGGTTCTTTGCTGATGTTTTCTATATGCAAAGTATTTTGTGGTATTCGTCCATCCGTGTGTACGCAATGTAGTATAGAAATGTGTATTCTCATACAGGAAAAATAACTAATAGTGAAAACAACTTGTGTTTGCAACGAAAAATAGCCAACTACACCCACACTTATGCGCTACGTACCAGGGAACTATAGAACCAGGAAATCTGAAAAGAGCGTGAGATAGCAGTTTGGAATAACCGTCGAATAGTCGTTTTTTTTTTTTCTATCTTTCAGTATTTGCGTTGTAATTTTCTGTTTTGAAGCGATTTTTTACAACCATCCCACTACATTTTTATACTTTCTCTCTCTCGTCACAGTATGTTTTACAGTTATTGTGCCTTCCACTTCCAAAGAATTGTGAAAATATTCACCTATCCACTGAAATGTGTGTGCATTTACAGATATTCCAACACTCTTTACATTTTAGTGATTCTCATTGAATTTACCAAGCATTTCGTTGTTTTTCTAATTTTCGTTTATGCATGTAATTTGATTTAACGACCTAGTCACATGGTGTATCATGGGTAAAGTACTACCCATTTCATCTCTTTTCAGGTTTGTATGACAGTAAAGCAAACTTGCAATCAGTTTTTCATTCTAAATACTTGTTGTCTGCATATCACCGAAATTCCTCCTCGTATGCCTTCCAAAAAGGTACATTGTAGGTTATCAACTCTAGTATTTGTCATCTTCAGGTATGAAGGCAGGAGCTGCATAAACATAGCAGGGGTCAGTATCTGCCACCAAACACATCAGATAAGAGGAGCATGTCAGTGTACGCGATATTGGCGTAGGTTTTTTTTTATGTCGAATGAATATTTTCATTACACGGGTATATTCTTCTACCCCCTAGCGCTTCTCGGAGGAGCTAATGTGTGTCATCTCAATTTTAAGCGTTCTAATAAGATTATTTCATAACCTAAAGGACATCCATCTGCAAGGAATGTATTAATTGCATTCCCTATAATATGGAAAACAGCATTCTCCCTTTGAATTTCATAGAAACAAATTCTTAATGGAACAATAATGCTGCTTTTCATCGTCTGATAACAGTAGGAGATTTGCGTGCGCTTTAAATCTGAATGGTGTGATGTAGAGTGGGAACATCTCTTTCTCGTATCCAGATTGTTAAAGGGAAAATTAGACCTGATGTGTTTTCTTCTAAATGTATATAGTTGTTAAGGTGTTCAGTGTTTCCTATTGCAGGATACAAAGTGGCTAAAACAGACAAAACATTTTTTGTCGGAATTACATGCATTAACAATAGCACGTTTTCATTAGTAATTCTCTTGGAGTAGGGATATAACTAGGTCCCGCAAGAGGCCAATGTTCATTTCACTATGGAGTACAGTATCCACTATGTGCTCCTTCAAATGAGGTCTTGATCTTCTTGCACATTAAATCCGATTCTCTGTTTAGGGATGATGTAGGAAGACTTGTGACACAGTTACTTCGGAAAAACGGGGTGCAGTGTTCGAAGGGGAGGCTTTTCGCCTGAAGCGCACTTGCACTGTAAAGTACCATTTAATAACTATTTTAAACTTTGTCCACTAAATTATTTTTCTGATCGTAATACATGCAATTGAATTTCGTTGAAACGTATTTCTTCCCGACACTGTACCATAATTGTGTATTCTTATGGAAGTTGAGTGATTCAAGTCACTGGTTCATTTCTAACAATAGTTTTTCAAGTAAGTTGAAATCTGGAGATGTTTTAGCACGAAATCAGTTTGGGTTCTTCCCAGTATTTTCCCAGTGATACCCCATTATTTAATTAGTTTTTATTTTTAATGAAGGAAATCGTTTTATCAGTAGCAAATATTGTCGAGCGGATAGCAGGGCCAGAGTTGAGATTTATCTCCGCAAAAATCCGCGCCCTGGCGATGACGCTTCAGCTATCGGCACTGAGGTAGCGCGTTCAAATACGGCGACGAAAGCCAATATTTTTTTTTAAATACAGGAGACGTACTAAAAATAGTATGGACGTTGGATGACACCGATTAAATGCGCAAAAACTGATTTGGTTTAAAGAGGGGAGGGCTTAAAATATAGGTGGATCAATAGGTGGGTCTATGAAGAGGGGAGGGCTTAAAATATGGGTTAAACAGGGGAAAAATATGGGTTAAACAGGGAAAAAACAAGAAAATTCGAGAAGGGGACTTAAAATATAGGTCAACCATGGGGTCTATGAAGAGGACTTAAAACATGGTCGGTTGCGACATAGGGGTCAAAGTCCAATCTGAGAAGGCAATGTGGATTCTAGGAAACATCTATTTTTAAACCTTATCAGTGTCAAATGCAGACACAGTGAAGCGCTGGACATTTGAACTTTTGATCTTCCAGCTGATAAAGGATTGCACCATATCGTGTGATGTGGCGAAAGTGCTGTTGCTACCCCCTAATAAGCGATCTGAAGGATGTCTACAGGAAACGTACGATTTCCGATACACTGATAACGGACTTGGAAAACTTTTAGCCTGTTGAACGTCTATTGCAAGGTAGATCTTATATACAAGTCCTACGAATAATTTAAAACAAATTTTATTAATTTTTCTGTGAAACAGTTACTGTGTCATTCTTCTAGTAAAATACGTGGACCTTGGATCCGATGAGGCTTTTTCCCGAAATTAACGTGGAGGTACGCTAGCGAGGGAATGATTTTTTTTTTTTCGATTAAACCCCTCTAGAGTAAACTGATTTATTACGAGCGCTGGATGATTTTTAATAAAGGTAAGTGAGAGTTTTTATTTACTAGGGGATCGATTAACGGGTTGGAAAAATATATATACCGGAGTTTTAATAAAAGGGAATCGTTTAACAGTCCTGGCAAAATGAACACCAAAAGATTTTTAATAGAAAGGGTTTTAATTAATAAGAATACAACTTTGAGAGTTGATTTTTACAATTGAGACTTGTGTCATCCTTTTCTGTGGAATTATTCTGAGACTTGAAATCCGAGGGAAGGAGGGGGCTTAAAATATAGGTCAACCAGGAGGGTCTGCAAAATCCAGGGCTTAAAATATAGGTGGGTCTGAAATAAAGAAAAATCGAGACTATTCGAGAAGGGGAGCTTAAAATATAGATGTGTCGACCAGGGGGTTTGCAAAATCGAGGTTTTAAAATATAGGTGAGTCTGAAATAAAGAAAAATCGAGACTATTCGAGAAAGCGAACTTAAAATATAGCTCAACCATGGGAGTTTGAAAAATCGAGGTTTTAAAATAAAAGGCGAGTCTGAAATAAAGAAAAATCGGGACTATTCGAGAAGGGGAGCTTAAAATATAGGTGAACCAGGGGGGTTGGATCTATGAAGAGGGCTTAAAATGAAAGGTGAGTCTGAAATAAAGAAAAATCGAGACTATTCTGGAAGGGGAGCTTAAAATATAGCTCAACCAGGGGGTTTGCAAAATCGAGGTTTTAAAATAAAAGGCGAGTCTGAAATAAAGAAAAATCGAGACTATTCGAGAAGGGGAGCTTAAAATATAGGTAGGGCTTAAAATATAGGTCAACCAGGGGGTTTGCAAGTGGAGGGTTTAAAATATAAGTCAACCATTGGGGGGTCTGAAATAAAGAAAAATCGAGACTATTCGAGAAGGGGAGCTTAAAATATAGGTAGGGCTTAAAATATAGGTCAACCAGGGGGTTTGCAAGTGGAGGGTTTAAAATATAAGTCAACCATTGGGGGGTCTGAAATAAAAAAAAATCGAGACTATTCGAGAAGGGGAGCTTAAAATATAGGTAGGGCTTAAAATATAGGTCAACCAGGGGGTTTGCAAGTGGAGGGTATAAAATATAAGTCAACCATTGGGGGGTCTTTTTGGAGGTGTTTTTACAATTGAGACTTGTATCATCCTTTTCTGTGCAATTATTCGGAGGCTTGCATCAGCTGGTCCGAGGGAAGGAGGGGGCTTGAAATATAGTTAGGGCTTAAAATATAGGTCAAACAGGGGGTCTGCAAGTGGAGGGTTTAAAATATAAGTCGACCATTGGGGGGTCTGAAATAAAGAAAAATCGAGACTATTCGAGAAGGAGAGCTTAAAATATAGCTCAACCAGGGGGTTTGCAAAATCGAGGTTTTAAAATAAAAGGTGAGTCTGAAATATAGGTCAACCATGTGGTTTGCAAAATCCATGACTTAAAATATAGGGCAACCAGGTGGTTTGCAAAATCGAGGTTTTAAAATAAAAGGTGAGTCTGAAATATAGGTCAACCATGTGGTTTGCAAAATCCATGACTTAAAATATAGGTAGGGCTTAAAATATAGGTCAACCAGGGGGTTTGCAAAATCGAGGTTTTAAAATAAAAGGTGAGTCTGAAATAAAGAAAAATCGAGACTATTCGAGAAGGAGGACTTAAAATTAGAGTTAAAAACTAGATAGCACAAGGGGTTAAAAGGGGGAGGAATTTTTAATTATAAATTATTAATTATTAATTATGAATTATTAATACCACGACAGTTGCTACGCCAGGGTCAATTTCCTGTTGATTGCAACATAGGGGTCAAAGTTCAGAAGGCAACGTGGACGATTGCGACATAGGGGGGAAAGCACTGTGCAAAGGGGGATTCGCAGGTTGTGAATAAACTACTAACTGGTAACTAGGAATCCTGAAAGGCAACGGTAAAGAATATTATCATAAGTTTTAAATATTCATTTAAGGGTTAGTTTGTAAGTACTCTTCAGTTATAGTTACACTTCGAAGGAGGAACAGATCTCTACTGATTTACTGCCACAAATCACTGGACAGAAGTCGGATGGCAGGACAGACGCTCTCCGTCTGTTCAAGAGAATCCAATCCCATCATTAGAAGCATCTTATCTGTTTCGCTGACTTCAATCCCCAAGCAGTATTTACTTCCGATATGCGAGTTCCGTGATGCGGTCAACCGTTTCTCTGGCTCCAGTTAAAAGCCGTAAGATTGTGAGATTTGCTCGCAAGTGATCTTTTCCTGTTGAAATGATGCATTCGTCTTCAGAGGTTAATTTGTTCGCACAGCTTTACTATTGGTTCCCATTTCTCTACGCAATGAGCCAAACCATCTGTTCGGATGAAATCCGAAGTCATTCGCCAATTCTATTAACAAGACATTAGAAAATGATCCTAACAAACGTTTTAATTTCAATTAAAATTCGTTTCGAAATAACGATGTTTTAAGCATGTATAGCTGAACATTGGAGATCGTGGATTGGATTAAACGCACTTAAATAAATGTGATACCTACTGGTACTGAAGAGAAAAAAGGAAAAAGTTTCATTTTTTCTCAATAGAAAATCAGAATTCAATACTTCTTCAATACGATTTTTAATGAAAAACACGTCTAAATTAAAGATCTCAATTAAATCTATCTAAATCTCGAATTTAAACAATATTGTTCAGTATTCAAAGAGTGGTCTGTAAATGGTAGCTAGGTGTAAACTGGAAGGAGAGCTGTGTACCAATCCCTAGTGATGATGCACAGAACCGGCCAGGTCTAGCACCTAATGTCCGACCCCGCCTTCTCGTGGTGCAGGCCGTTAGTACCTTTCAAAAGAGATATTCTCTTTTGGAAGGAAACGGAAGGGGAGGGCTGCCAGTTCAGTATGGCCTACTGATCTGGTCATCTATGGCCACTTTTTCTTTTTTCTTTTTTTTCAACCCTGCTGAGGAGTGGTCAACTTCACAGGGTCCTGGTGCTGACCATTTATACCTACTAGACTGGACTTGTTTATGGATTTGAGCTTGATTATGGATCCTGGACTTGCTGCACTGGTGGGCCTCTGTTGAGGGAGAGTCTGCCACTGTGTTTTCTGTTTGCTTCTGGGTTGCCAGCTCTAAGTGAACAGAGGCATGGGATACCTTATATCAGCTGGTGGATAATCTTAATCAGAGGCCATCGCAGGTACCTGGACCTTACTTAGCTAGTTGGGCATCGTCAAGCCTAAACTGGAGTAATGCGTCTCAGGCAGGCCATGTGGCTCTTGAAAAAGTCCACTTGAAAAGGTGGTGCCTGAAGTTCCTACCAGCATCGGTGAATTCAGCCTTTAGCGGAGGAGGAACGGGTCTTTGCCCCATGCCTGCGATCAGGGGGCTGTTTGATATTGTTGGCCCTACCAATCTCAATAAACCTAATTTCTTTCAAAATCCTACTAATCATTTTCTTTCTGCAGGAACGTGGAACGTGAGGACA
Organism: Ryuthela nishihirai; assembly: GCA_038380435.1. Classification (NCBI taxonomy): domain Eukaryota; kingdom Metazoa; phylum Arthropoda; class Arachnida; order Araneae; family Heptathelidae; genus Ryuthela; species Ryuthela nishihirai. The sequence goes on along the minus strand of JAWZYU010000001.1, from coordinate 12,256,125 downwards.
TTACATAGAGATTATTCTCTTGATGTCCTCATGCAGGAATTCCAGCGCTATAACCTAGATATTCTAGGCTTGCAAGAGACCAGATGGACAGGTAAAGGTGAGATACTTAAAAATAACTTTAAATTTCTCTTTACAGGGAGGGAGGATGGAAAGCATCACCAGGGCGTGGGTCTGCTGCTCAGCAGACATGCTAGTGACGCTCTTCTAGGATATGAGTGCATTAATGAAAGGTTTCTTACAGCAAAATTTCAGACAAGCATTAAAGACTTGAATGTTATCTGCTGTTATGCCCCCACTGAGGATGCCGATGAGGATGAGAAGGATAGGTTTTACGGACAACTTCAGGATATTTTGAATTCTGTCAAGAAAGGAGATATTACCCTTGTTCTTGGTGACTTCAATGCCAAAGTTGGTACTGACTCTGATCGTTGGGGAGGGGTGATAGGCCCTTTTGGTATTGGTAGCTGCAATGGCAATGGGCAACGTCTCCTACAGGTAAGTAAACTCAATGATTTCAGAATAACTAACACATATTACAAACACCGCGACATACATAAATACACATGGGTTTCACCTAATGGGCTGCATAGGAATATGATTGATTATATATTAATTAACAGCAAATGGGCTAGTTCTGTTAGAAATACCAGGGCATATAGGGGAGCGGAAATTGGATCTGACCATTACCTTGTTAAAAGTGTCTTGCAACTTAAACTTAAAAAGTGTTGTGCTAAAGTTAAAAAATTTACCTTTAATACTGAACTCTGAAAGACCCAGTTATAGCTAAAGCTTACCATGATAGGTTACTTAGTCATTATGACAGTCATGGTTTGCTTACTACTGAAGTTGAGGAAGAATGGGGCCGTTTTAAACAGGCTTTTTTGGAAACTAATAGTACTCTTTTAGGAAAAAAGGAGCAGAGGAGACAGAATTATTTAAGTGATAAGGCAATTGAGCTTATTTCAGAAAGAAGGAACTGCAGGAATGTCCTTAATCAGTACCCTACTAGTCCTAATAGAAAAGATTACAGAGAGCTTAATAAACGTGTAAAGGATCAGTTAGCTACTGATAAAAATCTTTGGCTTGATAGCTTGGCTGATAAAGCTGAGGAAGCAGTTAGGCAGCACAACAGCAGAGAGCTGTACCAGATAGTTAATGTTTTATGTGGTAGAAAACGGACAGGCATACAGGGATTGAAGGATAAACAAGGTAAGGTTATAGAAGGTGAGGATTCTGTCATGGCTAAGTGGGCTGAGCATTTCAGTGATGTTCTAAACAAAGTGGTTAGTTCTACTCCCATTGTTTGTAATGATGATAGATGCATTGGCAGCTTTAATGTTGGCCCTATAACACAATCTGAAGTTAGTTTGGCTATCTCTAAACTTAAACTTCATAAATCCCCAGGGGTAGATGAAATTACTACAGAAATACTCAGAGCTGGGAATGTTTTGGTTACCACTTGGATGACTGAAATTTTGAATAACTTTTATGATAAAGGCATGGTTCCTAAAGATTTTACCAGAGCTATTATTATCCATATCTTGAAAAAAGGTGATCGCAGTTCTTGTGATAACTATAGGGGTATCAGCCTACTCTCTGTTCCAGGTAAAGTTCTTTCCATGATTGTGCTTAATAGAATTAAGAATCTGGTTGACAGTCAATTGTGTGATGAGCAATGTGGATTCAGAAGTGGTAGGGGATGTGTAGATCAGATATTTTCACTTAGGCAGATTCTTGAGAAATGTTTAGAGTTTCAGAAACCTTTGGTTGCAAGCTTTGTTGATTTCAAAAAGGCTTTCGACTCTGTTGATCGTCATAATTTGTGTTTGATTGTGAGATCATATGGTATACCAGACAAGTTAGTTAACATAATGAAAGCTCTCTATAATAACACTGAGTCATGTGTGAGAGTTGGTAAGTCTTGTAGCAATTGGTTTAGCATTACGTCTGGTGTTCGAAAAGGGTGCATTTTGTCTCCTTTTCTCTTTAGTTTGGTTGTTGATTATGTTATGCGAAATTCACTTCAAGGGAAAGATTTTGGCCTTAAATGGGCTGGAGATAAGAAAATGTCTGATCTAGATTATGCTGATGATTTAGCGCTTTTGGCAAATGATGTTGATGAGATGAACTCTTTCATTCGAGCTGTTGATGAGACTGGTAGTAGAGTAGGTTTGGTTATAAACAGAGAGAAAACTAAAGTGATGAAAATTGGTCAGGCAGGTTGTGATTCAGTTAATCTGAATGGTTGCAGTCTTGAGCAGGTGTCACAGTTAATTACCTTGGGAGCTATGTAACTGATACTGGTGATGTGCAGCATGAGATTAACAGACGAATAGGTATTGCTGCCGGGACTTTTAAGAATCTATGGAGATTGTGGAGAAATAGGCGTATACACCTAAAGACTAAAATTAGATTGTATAATAGTTTGGTTCTTTCTAGGGTTATTTATGGTAGTGAAACTTGGACGCTGTGTAAACAAGATAACAGGAAACTAGATGCTTTTGATTCTAGATGCTTACGCAGTATCTTGGGTATTAGGTGGTTTAACTTTGTAACTAATAATGAGGTTAGGCACAGGAGTCTGCAACCTCCTTTAAGCAGCATATTGTGCAGAGAGAGACTCCGCTGGTTTGGCCATGTTGCCCGTATGGATAATTATAGATTGGCGAATAGGGTTATGAACAGTGTGCCTAGAGGCCTCAGAAGGAGGGGGAGACCTAGGATGCGGTGGGCAGACAATGTCAAACAGGACCTTGTTAGAATTGGTGTGCAGTGGCCAGATGCAGCAGATGTAGCTCAGGACAGATATGCTTGGAGAATTAAACTGCGTGGTCTGGTTGGACCTCCGTAGCCCATTGCTGCTTGAGGATGATGATGATGATGATGATTCAAAGAGTAATAATGAACGCTGAAATATTTAACAGGCAAAAAAATTGACCTCAAAATTTAATTAAAACATTGAAACAGGTTAACAGATCAGAGATCGTAGATATGTGTTATTCCAAAGTTCATAACATTTTTTATAGTGCACAAATATTGTTCGAAATCGAGATTTAAGCAGCTTTCATTGATATATTTATCTTTAGATATTTTTCATTGAAAAATATATTGAAGAAGTTATTGAGCTCTGAATGTGATTTTCTATTGAGATAACACGCTCCATGTCATTCATTTTTCTCTCCAGTATTTGTATTTACATAACGTGAAAAAGGAATATTACACGTGGCCTTGAATACCACTTCCAATACGGGGCCATATATATTAATATATTGTTACGATAGATGAACGTGCTGCAGTGACTTCATGAAAAACGTGACATGAACGCTCGCATATACTTGTGGGTGAAATTTATATAACAAACGAATTTGAATGTAGAACCGACCTAGAAAAAGAGAATTTCAGTGTGCTGGAATTGAAGAGATCTAAAAAAAAGGGAGGTTTAAATAGTCTGAGTCAGTGCACGCATAAATCACAAACAAAAATATATTTATGTGGTGTGCGCGCAGGTGGTTGTTTTATTTTACTAGTATGATAAATCTAGTGAGGTAACCAAAATTCTAAAAAATTCTCAAAAATCTAGTGAGGTAACCAAAGACAACGGATTGTTTATGCCTGAAGTGAAGGTATTCAAGAGAGAAAGCTGACAAAATGAAGAGGTAGTAATTTAGTAGAACAGACAGAGCTGGTCTTGTATGCTCTGTGGAAAAGGGGTTATTAATTTATGTACGATAGTAGTTAGTTTGATTATAAGTTATTTCATCCATATTTTTGTAATAATTTGGATTGTATTATAATTTGTATTGTATTATAATTTGTATTGTAAATATACTTATTATACTCACGCTCAGTGTCATCCATTTGAACAATATTTTTGATCGAAAGAGTCTTGGTAGAAAATGAACCGCAATCACGGGTCAGACTGTTGAGGCCTCACATAACTGATGATGCTGCACATGGCACGCACCATGTTATAGTATCCAAGGGAACTACGCGTGCATCTAACAATATATTAAGCGCAGCCGACGAGAGTATGTGTACAGATACAGCATTGGGTTGGGTTGTTTTACCTCTGAGCGGCACTTTTTTGCACACCATGAGCTAAATGGCCAGGTCACATGGACCCCGAAGGCTCAGAGAAGGTTGGGGGAGGGGACCCATTGGAACAGCTGTTGGGAGACAGATGGTAGCCTCCCGTCAAGGCCATCCAACGTGTTCTTTAACGTGCACAGGGTATGGCTCTCCCGCACACGGGGCCACGGCTTAACGTCCCATCCGATGGACGGCGGCCTTTCCAAGCCCATCGGTGTCCCCTACTGACCGTGGACAGGGCGGGGAATTTTGCGGAGATAAATCTCAACGGTGACCCAGCTTGGACTCGAACCTGGGAACTACAGATTACGAGCCTGGCGCGCTACCGACTGAGCCACCCCCGCCCCCACAGATACAGCATTAAGCATACGACGTTACAAATAATAAAATAAATACCCCCTCAAGCAGCTGCTTCACAGAGGTCTGACAGGAGACTGTCAGTTTATATGCCATAGTAGAAGGTCTGAGAGGATGACAGGGATTCCAGAGCAAGCTTTAATTTCGTTTCTGCTTAGCGTTTTCTGTCAGTTATCGCGCTCAATTTATTTTTTGAAGTTGTTGCGCCTGTGATGATTTGCAAGAGACCAGATGGACAGGTAAAGGTGAGATACTTCAAAATAACTTTCAATTTCTATTTTCAGGGAGGGAGGATGGAAAGCATCACCAAGGCGTGGGTCTGCTGCTTAGCAGACATGCTAGTGGTGCTCTTCTAGGATATGAGTGCATTAATGAAAGGTCTCTTACAGAAAAATTTCAGACAAGCATTAAAGACTTGAATGTTATCTGCTGTTATGCCCCCACTGAGGATTCCGATGAGGATGAGAAGGATATGCTTTACGGACAACTTCAGGATATTTTGAATTCTGTCAAGAAAGAAGATATTACCCTTTTTCTAGATGACTTCAATGCCAAAGTTGGTACTGACTCTGACCTTTGGGGAGGGGTGATAGGCCCTTTTGGTATTGGTAGCTGCAATGGCAATGGGCAACGTCTCCTACAGGTAAGTAAACTCTAATGATTTCAGAATAACTAACAATTATTACAAACACCGCGACATACATAAGTACACATGGGTTTCACCTATTGGGCTGCATGAGAATATGATTGATTATATATTAATTTACAGCAAATGGGCTACTTCTGTTAGAAATACCAGGGCATATAGGGGTGCTGAAATTGAATCTGACCATTACCTTGTTAAACGTGTCTTGCAACTTAAACTTAAAAAGTGTTGTGCTAAAGTTAAAAAATTTACCTTTAATACTGAACTCTGAAAGACCCAGTTATAGCTAAAGCTTACCATGATAGGTTACTGTCATGGCTAGGATCACTTTCTGTCATGGCTAGGTGGGCTGAGCATTTCAGTAATGTTCTAAACAATGTGATTAGTTCTACTCCCATTGTTTGCAATGATGAAAGATGCGTTGGTGGCTTCAATGTTGGCCATATAACACAATCTGAAGTTATTTTGGATGTTTCTAAACTTAAACTACATAAATCCCCAGGGGTAGATGAAATTACTACGGAAATGCTTAGAGCTTGGAATGTTTCGGTTACCACTTGGATGACTGAGATTTTGAATATCTTTTATGATAAAGGCATGGTTGCTAAAGATTTTAGCAGAGCTATTATTATCCCTATTTTCAAAAAAGGTGATCGCAGTTCTTGTGATAACTATAGGGGTATCAGCCTACTCTCTGCTCCAGGTAAAGTTCTTTCCATGATTGTGCTTAATATAACTAAGAATCTGATTGACAGGCAATTGTGTGATGAGAAATGTGGATTCAGAAGTGGTAGGGGATGTGTGGATCATATATTTTCACTTAGGCAGATTCTTGAGAAATGTTTAGAGTTTCAGAAACCTTTGGATGCTAGCTTTGTTAATTTCAAAAAGACTTTCGACTCTGTTGATCGTCATAATTTGTGGTTGATTGTGAAATCTTATGGTATACCAGACAAGTTAGTTAACATAATGAAAGCTCTCTATAATAACACTGAGTCGTGTGTGAGAGTTGGTAAGTCTTGTAGCAATTGGTTTAGCATTACTTCTGGTGTTCGACAAGGGTGCATTTTGTCTCCTTTTCTCTTTAGTTTGGTTATTGATTACGTTATGTGAAATTCATTGAAATGGAAAGATTTTGGCCTTAAATGGTCTGGAGATACTAAAGTATCTGATTTAGATTATGCTGATGATTTAGCGCTTTTGGCAAATGATGTTGATGAGATGAACTCTTTCATTCGAGCTGTTGATGAGACTGGGTAGTAGAGGAGGTTCGGTTATAAACAGAGAGAAAACTAAAGTGATGAAAATTGGTCAGGCAGGCTGTGATTCAGTTAATCTGAATGGTTGCAGTCTTGAGCAGGTGTCACAGTTTAATTGTCTTGGGAGCTATTTAACAGATACTGGTGATATGAGGCATGAGATTAACAGGTGAATAGGGATTGCTGCCGGAACTTTTAAGAATCTATGGAGATTGTGGAGAAATAGGCGTATACACCTAAAGACTTAAATTAGACTGTATAATAGTTTGGTTCTTTTAGGGTTAGTTATGGTTGTGAAACGTGGAAGCTTTGTAAACAAGATAACAGGAAACTAGATGCTTTTGATTCTAGATTCTTACGCAGTATCTTGGGCATTAGGTGGTTCAACTTTGTAACTAATGATGAGATTAGGCAAAGGAGTTTGCAACCTTCTTTAAGCAGCATATTGTGCAGAGAGAGACTCCGTTGGTTTGGCCATGTTGCCCATATGGATAATTATAGATTGGCGAATAGGGTTATGAACAGTGTGCCTAGAGGCCTCAGAAGGAGGGGGTGACTTAGGATGCGGTGGGCAGACAATGTCAAACAGGACCTTGTTAGAATTGGTGTACAGTGGCCGGATGCAGCAGATGTAGCTCAGGGCAGATATGCTTGGAGAATTAAACTGCACGGTCTGGTTGGACCTCCGTAGCCCATGGCTGCTTGATGATGATGATGATGATGATGATGATGATGCGCTTATGAAATTAGCATCTGAATTTCTTTTTACCCATTGCGTTAATCGCTGATGTAGCTGAACCACGACTCTTAAATATAAAGCCTCTTCGAGTGTCAGTGCGGAAAGAAATCGCGCAAAGTGTTAAATTCCACTGGAAAGATGTGAGTGGATACCACGCATCAAACAAATCAATACATTCTCAATGCAACTCACGAATCTACTGACATTACACACTCTGCCCAGTTAATGGTATTGTAAGATATTAGTATAATTTTCGAATTCTTGAAGATTTCCTCTTCTGTAGGACTTTTACTGTAACAACAAAAATAAAAAACTAGAGGAGTTCTTTTCGCAGAATGAGCTTGAATGATCAAAATGCAAAGATGTATGAACAGATGGTGCAGCAGACATGACTGGACGGAATTAGGGATTCAAGAATACTATGCGAAATATGCTCACTGCATTACACATAGGGAACATTTAGCTTTCCGAAAAATAAGTGTCGAACTCAATGATGACTTCAGTTGTGTCTGTAATCAACGCCGATAATTGCTTTTCAAATGATTTGTTTTTTAGCTCCCTGATGTGAAAATGTTAAATCATTTGCCTTTATCTAATTCACACCTCAGAATCGACAGCGAACACCTCGTGCCGCTCAGAGGTAAAATAACCCATCCCAAAAAAGGCCATCATCATTAATGAAAGACAACAGACCAATGAGAGCTCAGTTCAATTTGGGAAATATAATTTCTCTTGAAATAGATGGAAATCAAAACTCTCCGTCCATTAGCGACATGTTCGGTAGTGGGCAATCTTGTCGAGTAGATAAATCGGTGACCTGTCTTCCTTCGAAGAGAATATGAATTCAGTGATTGATCGCACCATCGATATGCTTTAGGTCTCTTCTTTCTATATATTTTCTACATATATTTTTTTTCTTCCCTATAGGAAGATAGGTATTTTAATTTTTTTTTAATTTACATTTTTTTGTTGTCACTAAAAACACCGACCATCAAAAACTTTGATATATGACCATAAACATCGACCACATCCCCCCCACTTTTGGAGTCATGTTTGAGGTAGCCCATGGCATTGGGGACGTCACAAGCTTCAATTTAAGATACGACTCGTTAAATTCGAGCCCGGCGAAAATCCGTCCCCCCATTTTATCAGGGGGAAATAGTGGGGACAAAATTCGAAATAATTTACGACCGTCATTATACCAGCTTTCCTTTGACACTTAATTCATAACTGTAGGCCTCCACTTATGGAAGATGTAGCAGAACGACTTTCATATCTTCTGTTTTTCAGGGGGGAAGAAAGCATGGGGGTCATGTTTTGTAGTCTACGACACTCCCCGCGTCACAAGCTTTCATTCGACACATAGCTCGTTACTCTACGTCCTTGCGTTCAGGAGATATAAGGGAATCATTTTTACATTTCACCCCTTTTTAAGATTCGCGACTACAACGCAACTACAAAGGGACTGGAAACAGGTAAAACATCGAATACCTACCAGGCGGACGGTAAACAACAGGCCTTCACAGTTTTCATTGCGAGCCTATTGTTCGGCACTGCGTTTGTCCCTCACATCTGCCCACATTCAAGCACATTTTCAGTGGTGTCGCCTCAGACAGAACTGGAACGAAAAAGAGTAGAGTACCGTGGTGTTTAGTGACGAATCTCGTTTTTGTCTTGGTCAGCACGACGGTAGACAACGTGTTCGCCGTCATCCACGGGAAAGGAACGCCACCCAGTGCGAGCGACATCGTCGGGCAGCTCCGTGCAATCGACATCCAACAACTGGTGTCTTGGTGTTGAATGCTATAAGTCGGACATCACGGTCAGAACTGGTCATCATAAGGGGATCTCTAACCACCCAATGATATGTTACGAATATTTTGCAGCCAGTGGCTGTCCCATTCGTTCAGCAGCACGGAACCTTTTATCAGAAAGATAACGCCCGTTCCCATACAGCCCGCATTAGTTTGCAGTATCTACACGAATAAAACGTTCAGGTACTATCATGGCCAGCACGCTTGCCTGACCTTTCATCTATTGGACACGTCTGGGACATGACGGGAGAAAGCTCCAACAACATCCAAGAGGTGAGCCAGCTACTGTCGATGAAATGGAACGGTGACTTAGCGCTATTTTGCATTATAGAACTGTGCATTAGCCTTGCCCGCCGTGTTCATGAATGCATTGCTGCGCGGGCGGTTCAACATCATGTTAATTATATCACTTTACAGGGTAGGTAAAGTGGTAAATATCAATATTTCTTTTTGATAATGTAATCAATCACACATCTCAGTGTATGCTAGCAGCTGTCTGTGTTTCAAGAAAATGGCATTAATCCTTCCAGGTGGTGCAATTTTTTTTCTGTAGTGTATATAAAAAGAAGACTTTGAAGGTACTACTCACGAAAAGAACTTGTGTGTGAATAGTAAAAAAAAGCAAAACAAGAGATGTATAAGGGGAAAAACAAGACACTAAAAAGACGACAGCTGTGTGGACTTGGACCTACATATAGGTGAGCCTAAATCTGTGCAAGCTGGAGGTGATTTCGGTGTAAAATAAAATGTCTTTCACTATAAAATAAATTGTAAACAGAAACTTATCTTCAATGTCAGAAGTGCTTTTCAAACCATAGCTTTAATTGCTTAGAGAAGCTTATATAATTACTCGCCATTTCAATTTCGAAGTTAGGGAATTGAAATATTTGATATTGTGTAAAGGTAAAATTTTTTTAACTTGGTTGAATTTGCCCTTTCTAAGGGGACAACCCTCCCTCTTAAACTATTTCCGTATATTCCACAATAAATCATAAACCTATTACTACTACTGGTAAAAAAATCTCTCAAACCCTATGAGACATAGAAATGTCTAAGTGACGGAATTCAGTTCTAGATTTAAACAAATTTAATCGTAATGAAATGTTTCAGAATAATTAATAATGGTTTCAAAACAGTAACCTAAGTATCACCCCAACCAACTGTGCCATAATTCAATCTGGAATGTACCAAGGAGAAATGAGCCATGCCGAAAACAGAAAGAGGGAAAAGGTTTCGTACAAAGTAAAACTTTCTAAGATAATTATTTACTTCCTGGTAATTCCATCAACATGTGGTTTCCAAGTCAATTTACTATCTAAAGTAACCCCTAGATATTTAAAGGTAGTGACTTGTTCAATCACACTGCACAATCACAATTACTTAGTTACTGCACAATCACAACAATTTAATTAGGTCAATGCATTCTACCTCATAATATTTAAAAGGAACATGAAATTCATGCATCAGGCCATTCATTAGCTTTGATTTCAATATACCAATATTTAGTTTATTTAATACAAAACCACTGGTGCAACACAAGTAAATCACAATTTATTTTTGGTCGAATCTCCTCTCGAGTCTTGACAGCATAACATAATGCAACGCCATCAGCAAAAGCTGTCAAAGAACCCATTTTGTTATCACTTCATAACCCTGTAATTTTAACGGATCGTTTCCTGTTTACCAAGTAGTCCCGAAACCATTGTTAGAAAACCAAACAAGACCTCCATGCCTGAGAAAAAGGTTGCGAAAAAAGACACACTGGATTGCTGTTACTCGATACAGATGAGAGACTTAGTCAAGATTTTCCAGTGGGCTTTCAAAGTTCACGGAGCGTAGACTCGAATGCAACCGAGGCCATGACTTATCATCCCAGTGTGACAGGACGGAAGGATTTACAAACATATCGGTGTCTTCTTTATCACCGAAGACAAAAGCGAAAAAAATTCCGAATCAGTTGGAACCCAAACTTTAGAACACCAGGAGATGATCGCAAATGAGAGTTATTTTCAATTTATATTTTGCCTCTAATTCAGATGCTTTTGAGTTAATATCGTAATTGTCTGCTGTAATTGAATTTCTGATCTGTTGTGAACACATTTCTTAAATAGATAGGATTTATTTTTAGGGTCAAAGTAAATATAAACAGAATCTCTAGAACAGTAGCAGCTGATTGGCCGCAGCTGAGAGCCCGTGACGAGTGAAATGCCCGAGCGACCTCAGGTGTTCTGGTGGAGAAATAGATGCTGTCGATTCTGTTGTTTCAGGGGAAGTGGAAGTTGGAGCTAAAGAGGAAGAGTGCGTCTGTGTTCGCTCTCACCGATTACCCAGCGGGATCTTTAATGGGAAGAAGTGAGTATTGTTCTGTGTCTGCTGAGTAAAATCATCACTTGATGTTCCCATTCTGAAGACAAAGAAGTGTTATCGAGCCTCGTCTCTTCATCATCGTAATGGGCACCGGAGAGGGAACTGCGATAACCTTTGAAACGCAGAGGGAATGATTTCACTTCGGAGGCTCTTAATTATTTCGTGAAAGATTTCAACATCCGAGTTTTCGTCGTCGGTTGTTAACTTAGTCACGAGGCTGTTTGCCTTTACGAATTTTTAGAGCCGACTTTTATCGCTGTTGTCGGAAATATTCTGGCAGCAGCGAGATCGGGTAGTTTTCATTTCATCGCATCGATTATAGTGGAAGGGGGGGGGGGGGCTTGCAGCTCATAAAGACTGAAGAGATTCCCGCCGTCATTAGGAGCTAATGAAAACGAAAAGCCAGGATACAAGATAATAGACAGACGGGGAGAATTATTGGGCTCTTTTTTCTTCACCGTGGTCATTACTCGTTCGGTGCTTTGCCTTTCCGAATTCTGCTCAAGTGGCAACGAGGTAAGAGACGTTCCTTCGGGAATGGCTCCTGCATACCGAATGAAAGGGAATGAGTCTGTTTTTGCAATCTAACAAGATGCTGTCATAACCCTTAAGATACTTCCTTACGTAACGACGGAGCCATTTGGAGATGGCTTCAATGGATGTTCTAAAGGGGATTCAGTTTTTACCTCTTTCTAGCAACCTCTTCCTCTCCTTTAACACACTTCGCGTTTCTTAAACTTTCTCTCCTCGAGGCAGTGCTCAACAGTTTCTGAGGCATCCTTAAGCACTGTCTTTAAATTCCCAGATACCTCAACCAGTTAAAGGATTTTGCAGCATTTAAAGAGATGGCTCTGCGACCTTTTAATGGTTCGCTTTACACTGTTTCTGTTTCCATTGTTTTCACGTCACCTTTAAAATTAAGTTGTTCTTTCTCTCTCAGACCTACATAAAAATTCACTAATTAATACATTGAAAGTGCTATTGATTATGTCATAATTCAATTTACAAAATAATAATAAAAAAGCAAGCTGAAACATCGTCAACAAATTTTCTTTTAGTGTAGCACTCAGAACCATTTAGGTCACGCCCTTTCAACCCAAATTTAGTGAAGAGCTAATACGGGGAAAAACTATTTTTTTAAGGAGCAGCAGGCAAAATTCTCTTCTGGGAAACATACACTGCTTTGACAAATTATTACGAACACCTATTTAATTCATTGTCTTACGTAGCATGATATATTTCCTAAATTCAATAGTTTTCAAATTCTCTGCGAATAGTTCTCGTTGAAATGGGCTTTGAAATACTACAACTACTAATAGTAGTGGTCATCTCTCTCAGCTGATGACCACTTTTCATTTGATGCTGTCCGTCAGAACCTTTTCTTACTCCCACACTTGCACAATTAACGGAGTTCTTTTTCTTCCTAGACCTTTGCCAATCTTCATACACTTGGGATATTATGCCCCGTGATATAGCTCTCAGTTCCATCATCTCCGCTACGGATGCTCCTCCCCATTGTGCTCCAACGATGTGAGCCATCTTCGAAATCAGCGAGATCAGTGTTTTATCCATGTCGCACTTGACTTTGTTTTCCACCATATGCCTTTACAATTCTTATAGGACTTCATAGCGATGCAGAGTACAGTCGCTCAAAAAAGTATCCGAACACTATGGTCGATTATAGAATTCAGAAAAAATATCTGGCAACGATTTTTTTTAGAAATTAGTGATCTGGCAACCTTCGTGTCACGTGATTACAGAATTCAGGAAAAATATCTGGAGCGTGTACAGCAACTGTACACGCTCCAGTTACCGTTCACAGCAAACTGGAGCGTGTGCAGATACTGCACACGCTCCAGTTTGCTGTGAACGGTAACTGCACACGCTCAATATTTCCGTGAGTGAGTCCACACGATCCAGGTCTTTGTGAGCTCACACGATCCAATGTGCTGTGAACATTAACCGCAACCGCTCCAGTTTGCTTGAACGGTAACTGCACACGCTCCATATTCATTGAATTATATATTCATACGCATTAAATAAATAAAAAAAAATAAATACCCCCTCAAGCAGCTGCTTGCCACAGAGGTCTGACAGGAGCATGTCAGTTTATATCCATAGTAAAAGGTCTATGAGGATGGCAGGACCTCAGCAGAAAAACAACACGAACATCCATGCCTTAACCTGGGGCTCGAACCCAGGTCCCTTAGATCAGTAGCCAAGCGCGCTAACCACTCGGCCAATAAGAACACCAAAATTGGTGTTCTGCTGTAACATGCTCTTATCTAACAAAATAAAAAAGACAAAGGCATGCAAAAAGAAAAACTTTAATATAAGATTACAATTTATACATTTTCCCTTACTTTATAAATGTCTACAACTTCTTTCAAAGTTTAGATTTTTTTTCAATTTCCTGATACTTTTAACAACTGCAATGTTTTATGCATACTAACATTTATGGCCAATTTCAATCTGTGATGAGTGGTGAACTGTTCTGGTTGACTGACATGAAATATTGAAGGAGTGATAGTCGTGAAATGCTAATCTTCTACCATTAATATATTGACTTTGTGTGTCTGTGTCTACAAGGGGTGAAGATAATCCCCAAACCAAAATAAGTGATGTTTAAATTTTTAAATGATAAAATTTTTTAATATTATATTGTGTAAATATTTTCCCTGTGAGAAAAGGTAAAAACCAAGTAGTGCGAAGGATACAAAGTTAATTTATATTCGAACTATATATTTTCGCAGACTATATTTCAAAACCCCAATGGTGAGTAATAAAAAGGAATTTATTCTCCTAGGGGATTAACCCAATAAAATATCCCTCTCCTCCCCCCCCTTCCCTTTACACACTTACCTAAGTAAACAACTCTGAGAAGTTTGCAACTCTTATCATAAATCACTTAAAGAGAATAATGAATTTATATCACAAAAGTCACATGATAAAGGAAATTCAATATTAACATAACATCACACAAATTTGTTCAGAAAATGTTTTAGGTTTCCTACAATACCAATAAAGCTAGGCATTTAAATGAAAAAACAGTTGATGCAACCATGATCTTGATACTGGACAATGCTTTTGAACCATCAGATTTATGTGACATTAGCAATATTTTTACATGATAATTATTACATCAGTTATTGAAAAAACTTCCCCATTACAATAAAATTTCTAAAACATCAAACAAGACTTTCTTATAAGAAATCAGAAACTTGATTTTGGCATTTAATACAAAAATAATAAATAGTACCACCAACAGAATGCAGTGAAAATGGCTTGTTGAAATTGCATAAGGACATTACTCAATATTTTTGAAGCCCAATTTTCCCCCCAATGTGGAAGTACAATCTTCAGTACACTATTATGGCAATGTGCAGCAGTGTTTGTTTCCTAGTAAACTTCTCATAAGTTACTTGTGATGGCAGCATATGTCTATCACTAAAATACTTGATTAAGAACATCCATTAACTCAGTTTCTGAGTGACTTATACAGTCTTCAAGCACAAACAGCCACAGCCAATAGTGTTATTGTAGTATGTAAAATCTTTCATCTAGAGCATAGATTCCCAACGGGGGCGATATCGCCCCCCAGTGGGCGCTGGAGCCTTCCATGGGGGGCGGTAGCGGATCCAGAGGCAAATGGGAGGCGTTGAGGCAGTCAAGAGGGGCGGACAAATAAATAAATAAATTTATTGTAATTTTCTGTGACAACCTTTTTATCTCTTCTATTCTGTTGTGTCTTCCTGGTGATTCTGGTCATCCACTACCTCATCCGTCATGTACAGCTTTTCAACTGCAGCTTGGACAATAAGTTCCCTGCTACCGCCTACTAGCGTACTGGTACGTCTGAAGTCGACTGAGATGCTCTCAAAAGTTCTCTTCAAGATCACAGATTGGATATAAGCTTCAATATGTTTTCCCACTCCAAGTCGCTTTGAGTATGCTTTATGGTACGTAGTTACAATACCATCCCACGTCAGAACATAAGGTATAATATTAACATTACACTTGTGAATTAGGCTCAACTCATTAGCCAGCAGATCATACATCCTCTTCTTTTCAACCTCTACTGTCTGCAGGTTATCCTGAGATGTTATTCCTACTTCAATAATTGTAATCTCATTCAATACCTTATCATGCATTACTATATCAGGCTTATTATGTTGGGCATGTGTGTCCGTCCTGATAGGCAAATCAACCTTGATGCAATAATAATATAATAATAATAAATTTATTATATTTAATATTTTTTATAATTTTTTTTAATATAATAAAATACTTTGAAAATACCTGTTTTCATGAATAAACATTTTATCTAGCTATGTAAATTATCTTATTGTTATCGCGTTAATAATCATTTTAAATTAGCATTAGATATACCTATACCTTATTTGTTTTAGTTTAGAATAGATTGACGGTGACAAGTCCTTGCAAGTTGGTAGGGAAACACGCGGTTCATGCAATTTAACATGTTTCGACAAGAATATGGGAGCTTGAAATGACTTGTTTACGGAGCAAGTGCGCCGCATCGCAAACGTACAAGTTAATGCGTGCACAAAATCAAATCTATAAAAGCGATAGCTCTAGGAATGTTTTATTATTTTTATGTGCTTCGCCGTGATAAATAGTCGTGAGTGATAAGTGTTAGAAGTCATTATAAACATTATTTTTATAACTATCTAGAAATCTGTTGAGAAGTTAATTTGTATTTGAAAATGTCTGAATCTACATCTAAAAAGAAATGCCGGCAGTACAGTATTGAGTATTTGAAATATGGATTTACGTACTCTCCTACAAACCAATCATTACCTATGTGTTTAATTTGCCGAAAAGTGTTTTCAAATGAAGCTATGAAACCTTCTAGGCTACAAGAGCATTTAAATAAAATGCATGCTGATAAGAAGAACAAAGATTTATCCTATCTTCAAAAACTGGAAAAGCAATATTTAAAACAGCCAACTATGTCAAACCTTTTTGCGTCGTCTTCTAAACAAGATGATGATGGACTACGAGCCTCATATAACGTTTCATTGTTAATCGCAAAAGCAGGAAAACCACACACAATTGGCGAGGAATTAATTTTGCCGGCAGTCAAAGAGATATTAAAAACTGTTCTTCATCATAAGACACCGACAGATATCATCAAAAAAATTCCTCTCAGTAATAATTCAGTGCAAAGAAGAATAGATGAAATGGCAAAAGACGTTGAAATATCATTATGTGATTACTTAAAGACTTGCAAATTTTCCATTCAACTCGATGAATCAACTCTACCAAATAACGGAGCTCTACTCTTATCATACGTACGATTTATAAAAGAAGAAAAAATTCATGAAGAGTTATTATTTGCTAAAAATTTGGAATCTGATACAA
The DNA here is from genome assembly GCA_038380435.1 of Ryuthela nishihirai. Taxonomy (NCBI): domain Eukaryota; kingdom Metazoa; phylum Arthropoda; class Arachnida; order Araneae; family Heptathelidae; genus Ryuthela; species Ryuthela nishihirai. The sequence goes on along the minus strand of JAWZYU010000001.1, from coordinate 12,239,472 downwards.
AGGGAGAATCTATATTTAATACCATGCAAAAGTTTTTTTCAAGAGAAAGAAATTCCTATTTGCAATATTTTGTCTGCTGCTACTGATGGTGCTCCAGCAATGACAGGGCGTCATAAGGGTTTCATAGCGCATTTGAAACAAGCAGTACCAAATGTACTCGCTGTACATTGTATTATTCATCGTCAGCATTTGGTTGCAAAAAATTTGAATGAACGTCTGCATACGTCGCTCCATTACGTTATTAAAGCAATCAATAAGATTAGAAGCAATTCATTGAATAACCGATTATTTGGTAAGATCTGTAATGAAAATGATGAAGATTACAATCACTTGCTGCTGCACACAGAAGTACGTTGGCTCTCTAAAGGTGTTTGTCTGAATCGTTTTTTCAATCTATTTGACTCAGTACTGGACTTTCTTGAAGACAGACGAAAAATTGCGCGAAAACCTGATTACGTCAAAAAATGACATCGCTTATTTGACAGACCTGTTAAAAATATTTAATCAAGTTAATTTACAATTGCAAGGTGATGAGTTGAATTTAATTAAAACAAAAATCGTCATAGCTGCTTTTGCAGGAAAACTTCTTCTATTGAAACGAAATCTAGGTAGAGGTGAATACAACCACTTTCCCACATTATCAGCAGTCTTTGCAAAACCGGAAGATTTACTTACTTACTGCCAACACTTGGAAGTTCTTCATGTTGATTTTACGGAGCGTTTCCAAGATATTTTAAACATGAATATACCGAGTTGGGTTTTAGATCCTTTCGCAAACACAGATACTGAAGAATCATCAAATTTGGAAGAGGAACTCTTAGAACTCACGACTAACGAAACACTCAAAGTAAAATTCAAACATGGATACCAAGAGTTCTGGCTTCAAAAATCAATACCAGTTCTTTACCCTGGATTGTGGGTAATAGTACAGAAGTTTTTAATCGCATTTCCTTCGTCCTATATGGCTGAGCGTGAATTCAGTGCAGTAGCTAATTTACTGTCAAAGAAGAGGAACAGACTACACATCACTGAACGTGGCGATCTGCGATTGATGTTAACGAAATTGGAACCCGACATTAACAAATTGTTAACACTCCACCAGCCTCAATCATCTCATTAATTTTTTTTATTTATTATTAATTTTGTGTTTATCTCATTATTTTTTATTTCTTATTGATTCTGTGTTTATTTTTAAAATTTTAAAAAACAATTTTATTGTACATTTGGTTGTCGTTTTATTAATTTCTGCTTTATGATTTTTAATAGATAAATAAACAGATAAATTAGGTACAGATAATATGCAACAATATTTTAATATTTCATATAAAATTAACTATTATGGACTAGGGGGGCGTTGAAATTTTTGTTCTCTTCTAAAGGGGGCGATGGTCCAGAAAAGGTTGGGAATCACTGGTCTAGAGTCATCTTTTCGAACCAAAACTACTGGCGATGTAGATGCTACAGCGTGAAGAGGAAGTTATTCTAAGTTCTTTGGATTAGTTTCTACTTGATATTTACAACAAGGGTCTGTCTGCCAAGAGATAGAATATAATCCTGTGCAAAAAAACTAATTGTACCCAGTGGAAAACAGACATATAATCTTTCTGGCAATGCAAATCCTGATATAATTGATCCAAACCCTGAAAGAACAGGTGTTTTGTGTAGGCAGTTTCCAACAGAGATCCATCGAGCTGTATCTTCTCCAAGTTTAGTTGGTTCAATAACTATAATAGAGCACTTTGTTTCCAGAGCTCTTTCAAGTTCATTTTCAAACACTTCATGTGCATTTTCGCCGTCATAAATTTCTCGAACAATGGCTAGATCCATAAACTCCAGAAGCTCTCTGTCAGGGCTGTCGTAACCCGCCATAGCAAGGTCCCTAATGATGTTTCTAAACGTTTTGAAATCCAGCGTTTTACAACTTCAACAATAATATTCCGCTTGCATCTAACTCCGGGATAATCAGAGGGCACTATATATTAAAAAATATCCGAACACTATGGTTGATTACAGAATTCAGAAAAAATATCTGGCAACGATTTTTTTAGAAATTAATGATCTGGCAACGATTTTTTTAGAAATTAATGATCTGGCAACCTTCGTGTCACGTGGGTGCCAGATCATTAATTTCTAAAATTAATGATCTGAATTATTTCTTCGTTGCCAGATATTTTTTCTGAATTCTGTAGTCAACCATAGTGTTCGGATACTTTTTTGAGCGACTGTACTGATGGTGGATTTCTTTGTTCGTTCCTATTCTCCACTAATTTGTGACTTTATCGTTGACGGGGATGAAAATGTTTCTAAGATCAGATTTCAGAAATATTTTAATTGGTGTAATTGAAAATTGAATATTTTTTAAGTTTATTTTCTTATATTTCGATATCGCTTCGGGTGAGACGCAGTTAGTTCAATTCCTTATGACATGGATTTCTCACGGATTCAAATTAAAATTTGAATTCATGAGGATATTTGAAGATCACTCGATAATCTTGTTTGCAATTGCACTCACTGCTTGGCACTTTTTTCGATATTAAAGGTTAGAGAATATATACATTCTTATAATTCCAGACTCAAATAACTTCGCAATACGTCGCATTTTTCCATTTAAGATAGAAATTAATGTGAGAGTGTTGAAGTTTGTTTGAACTTGATGAGCAGCATTAAAAAAAAAATAAATACCCCCTCAAGCAGCTGCTTGCCACAGAGGTCTGACAGGAGCCTGTCAGTTTATATGCCATAGTAAAGGACCTCAATCAAGAGATAGCATATAATCCTGCGCAAAAAAACTAAATTGTACCCAGTGGAAAACCAAGTGGACCCAGTGGACCCAAGAAAAACAACACGAACATCCATGCCTTACCCGGGGGCTCGAACCCAGGTCCCTTTGATCAGTAGCCAAGCGCGCTAACCACTCGGCCACGGGATGGAGCTCAACTTCTCTTGGCATTTAACTGGAAGCATAAAATTTAAAATATTTAAAAGATATCTATCTACATACGTTTTAAGTTAATTTCGAAGAAAGAAGGCCGTACAAAAAATTTCTTCTTATGCACATAAATTTAGAATTGGTATCGCAACGGTTTTGTTTGAATTAATTTCAACAATTGACGTAACCATTGGTAATATTTTTTACACATCTTCAAGCCACATCTAAGAAGAGAAGCATTTTGTTCAGTTTATTTTTTTGAACTTCTTCATTCACTCCCGATTTTATAGGCTGCCATCCTATGTTAACAACGATGCCAAGAACGTTTTCTTGTAGCGAGTGCATCCATCTCCGCGCGGGGTGTCGCCCGACTGCATCGAAATCGCCATCCGCTTGCCTCTTAAGTGAACTTGTTTCGATGTCCTCTGATACGAATAGGGTCGTTGAGGTAATGAAGAAAAGTTTCAAAAAAGGAAACCCAGGCCAGGGAGAGCATTTCTTTGTTCTCGTTCATTAAGGTGCATGTTTTGCTTGTGATGCAACTTCCGATCCCTTCGCCAGGCATCCCTCTCCTCTGCTCTTGCTTCCTCGGGAATGCAGCAGTCGTCACCACTGCGACGTTTTCATTACTTCCTTGAAGGGGTCGATCAAATCGAATTTAATTAAAGGCATTCAGCGCCTTTCGCTGTCGCTGAGAATAAACAATTTCTTTTGCTGCTAGGAATTGTGTGGCAACAGGTTAATCAATCATGAGACCGAGAGAAATGGGCAACAGCGCTCCAATCGGAGATAATTGAAAATGCTAAGACGACGTGGCTGTTGTTAGTGTGTGAGCGATTTTGGTCAAATCTTTGCATAGCGAAGCTTTTCTTTGCATTAAGAAGTTGAAACTTTCAAAATGATATTCATTTCATTTTCGGTTTGCTAATCAGAAACGGAAAACTCAGGAAGAAGAGCAAAAAATTTGTTCCCATTCATCAAGGTCACTCGTCGTAACAACGAAACACATAAATAAACGAAAAAAAAAAAAGATTTCTGATGATGACCAAACGAATTCAATTTCTTCATCTTCTGATATTCCTAATGTTGTTCACACCTCTTCATCTTGGGGCGGGGGTGGCTCAGTCGGTAGGCGCGCCAGGCTCGTAATCTGTAGTTCCCAGGTTCGAGTCCCAGCTGGGTCAGCGTTGAAATTTATCTCCGCAAAAATTCCTCGCCTTGCCCACGGTCAGTAGGGGACACCGATGGGCTTGGAAAAGCCGCCGTCCGTCGGATGGGACGTTAAGCCGTGGCCCCGTGTGTGGGAGAGACATACCCTGTGCACGTTAAAGAACACGCTGGATGGCCTTGACGGGAGGCTACCATCTGTCTCCCAACAGCTGTTCCAGTGGGTCCCCTCCCCCAACCTTCTCTGAGCCTTCGGGGTCCACGTGACCTGGCCATTTAGCCCATGGTGTGCAAAAAAGTGCCGCTCAGAGGTAAAACAATCCAATCCTCTTCATCTTTCTTCACCAGTTAAGTGACATGACAAGAATACAGATGCCATTTATCCTATGCTTAGGATCAATTATAACAAAGCCCATCATAACGACTTCCAATTCGCTCAGATGCTTATCAACGTTAGGATATGAAGTAGATTACTATCGGGAATAACAGAGAGCGTCTTCGTAAAGGTTGAAATAATTGTAGAACCTTATATCTTGAAGGATTTATGTGATCGAAATTAAGCATCATTTTTCAACTTTATTGCTCCTGTCTGTAAATGGTAGCTAGGTAGTCATTGGAAGGAGAGCTATGCACCAATCCCATGGGATGATGCATAGAACCGGCCGGACCTAGCACCTAATGTCCAACCCCGCCTTCTCGTGTTGCAGGCCTTTTGTACCGTTAGTACCTACGTAGATACTCTCTTGTGGAAGTGAATGGAAAGGAAGGGGAGACAGATCAGTGTGGCCTAGTGATCAGGACAACTATTGGCTACATTCTTTCTACCCTACTGAGAAGTAGTCAACTACACATGGTCCTGGTGCTGACCATGTACACTATCCGGACTGAAATAGCTCTAAGTTTGATTATGGATCCTGAATTTGCTGCACTGGTGGGCTTCTATGGAGGGAAAATCTTCCGCTCTGCTTTTTTTTTTGTTTGTGGGTTGATAAACCCAAGTGCATAGATTCACAGGATATGTTTATCAGCTGATGGATATTTTTTCCATCAGGCAGATCTGAGCAGAGGTCATCGCAGGCACCTGAACTCTTTGCTTATACTGGCATCGTCAATTTCTATATTGGAGGAAGTCTTCCAGTGTAGATGGCTTCAGCCTTTAGTGGTGGGGAAAACGGGTCTTTGCTCCATGTCTGCGATTAGGGGGTTGTTCGATATCGTCGGCATTTCCTCTCTCAATAAACATAGTTTCTTTAAACATCCCATTAACCATTTTCTCTCCATAGGTAGTTGGAATGTGAGGACTCTGCACAGAGCTTTTTCTCTTGATGTCCTGACACAAGAATTCCACCGTTATAATTTAGATATTCTCGGCTTGCAAGAGACCAGATGGACAGATAAAGGTCAGATTCTTAAAAATAATCTTAAATTTCTCTTTTCAGGGAGGGAAGACAATAAACATCACCAAAGCGTGGGTCTGCATCTCAGCAGACACGCTAGTGATGCTCTTCTGGGATATAAGTGCATTAATGAAAGGTTTCTTACAGCAAAATTTCAGACAAGCGTTAAAGTCTTGAATGTTATCTGCTGTTATTCCCCCACTGAGGATGCCGATGAGGATGAGAAGGATAGGTTTTACGAGCAACTTCAGGATATTTTGAATTCTGTCAAGAAAGGAGAAATTACTCTTGTTCTAGGCGACTTCAATGACAAAACTGGTACTGACTCTGACCTTTGGGTAGGGGTGATAAGTCCTTTGGTATTGGTAACTTCAATGGCAACGTCTCCTACAGGTAAATGAACTGAATTTTTTGAGAATAACTAACACCGCGACGTACATAAATACACATGGGTTTCACCAGATGGGCTGCATAAGGATATAATTGATTATGCATTAATTAACAGCAAATAGGCTAGTTCTGTTAGGAATACCAGGTCATGTTAGGAGAATGTTAGGAATACCAGGTCAAAATTGGATCTGACCATTACCTTGTTAAAGTGTCTTGCAACTTAAACTTAAAAAGTGTTATGCTAAAGTTAGAAAATTTATCTTTAATACTGAAGCTCTGAAAGACCCAGTTATAGCTAAAGTTTACCATGATAGGTTACTTAGTCATTATGACAGCATGGTTTGCTTACTATTGAAGTTGAGGAAGAATGGGATCATTTTAAACAGGCTTTTTTGGACACTAACAGTACTCTTTTAGGAAAAAAGGGAGCGGAGGAGGCAAATGCGACCCCCACACAGCCCGCATTAGTCTGCAGTATCTACACGAGCAAAACGTTCAGGTATTACCATGGCCAGCACGCTCGGTGGACCTTTCACCTATTGAACACGTCTGGGACATCATGGGTCGGCATTTCCAACAACATCAAAAAGGTGCAAACCACTGTCGCTGAAATGGAACAGCAACTTCGCACTATTTGGCATTCTATCGCTCAGGAGAACATTATAGAGCTGTACGATAGCATTCCCCGCCATGTTCGTAAATTAATTGCTGCGCGGGGCGGGGTTCAACATCATACTAATTATATCACTTTACCATGTAGGTAAAGTGTTAATTTTCGCATTTCTTTTGATAATGTAATCAAACACACATCTCAGTGTATGGTAACAGTTGCCTGAGTTTCAATAAAATGGCATTAATTCTTCCAAGTGGTGAATTTTTTTTCCTGTAATGTAGTGTTTTCCTGTAGTAAGATGAAAAAAAAATCTGAAATCCTTATCCCCATGATTACTGGGTTACAATCAGCAATGGTCGGTTATAGCTGCTTGGTTTCACCTGCTCAATAATTCAGCTCTAATTCAAAAAAGGGAGTAGAGAGCTAATTTTTAACTCCCATTTCTTTTCATAGGGCAATGCGGAAAATAATATTTCAAATAGAAACTCACTTTCCTCAATTTTAAAAGAAGAACAATCAGATTAGGTGGCAGAAGAAACAAACAACCTGTCGTGGACAAAATTACTGTTTCAGTAATTCTTCGGAAATTCCAAAATTCTTCAATGAACTTTCATATTCTGAGGTCAAATCCCGACTCGTGCTACAAGTGGAGAGTTCATGCATCGAGGTTCGAAGTGAAGGGCACTCGCAGCGGCCCTTCCTCTCCTTTGTCGATGGAAGTGATTAAACTTTTGTTACTTGTTCTTTTCTTTTCGCTTTTCTGTTAAAGCGGGAAAAGCTTCATTCAGAGATTTTCAGGTGAATATCGTGTCCTAAAAGTGCAACTGAAAGTTCCTTCAGTCGGAGGAGCATTGTGCTCGTGCATCATGGCAGAGAGGATGCTCAAGTGGCACATGAGAGAAGAATGGACTCGCTCATATCAATGGGAAGAAGTTTTCAAAGCATGCTATTACTTCGGTACACTCTGGAAAACACTAACTGTAACCATAGATGTCGCCACTATCTTTGGAATCCAACATTAAAGGCATCATCTTCTCTCCTCGTGTTTGATGTGAGAGGCTGAGTGATCCAATACTCCAGAGATAAGTGCTCTCATCCCCTGATCACTCCTCCTCCCTTTTTCGCTTCACAAGACAACTCCAAGTGCTCCCAATTCTCCCCAGCATCGGCCGTTTACCTTCATCTATTTTTAGCTCTAAAAGGGAGATTTATCTTAATCCAAATATATCCGTTACTTTCAAGTAATTTTTAATTTTGGAAATGAAATTCGTCATTCATTTTTTATTTTTAATTATTTTAAATTAATTTAAAAATAATTTTAAAGTTTAATAACTCATCGACAAACGACAGGATGGGTAAATTTAAATATACAATTATCATATTATTGAATTTTAAGAAATAAATGGTTTTCATCTAAAATATTCAATAACTACTCTTCTGAACTCGTAATCTTTAAACTTCCTACTAAATTTTTGAATTTCGATTTGATTAATAGGAGTCTTTTATATTTTGGCACGTTTAAGGAGAGAATCATATGAATCGTTACATTATCATACTCATAGTTTAATTAATATCTATAACTTTTAAAGAATAGCAACATTATTAACGAATTAAAAATTAAAATATTTAAAATAACTCTCCAAACTGCAAACATAAAATCAATGTGAATATAAGAAAAAGATATATATATATGGCAAGTCGACATGGATGCTTCTATAAAAAATCGAAATATATATTGCATTTTCTTCTAAAAACTACTACATTCGATAAATATAGCAAACAACACCAAGCGCACGTAAAGCTTCGCATAATGTTTATTTCTGGATTTTTTTTTATTAGGTAGCCTCCCTGCGAGATTCATTGCTATTTTACAAAAAGCGTCGAAGGCAGATGGCATTCAATGGTTGGAATACAAATTTAGCTAAAATAGTATAATATCGATAATATGCAAAAATTGACGAATTGTTTTTGGTATTGTTATTTACTATTATCTATTATTCTTTAAAAATGTTATCGACTCATCTATTTAGTTTTCTTTTGAGATGACTTCATACAAAATTTGTATGAAATGGAAGTTTGGTGTTGTTTGCCTATATTTATCGAATGTAGTAGTGTTTGGAAGAAAATGCAATATATATTTCGATTTTTTATAGAAGCATCGATGTCGACTTCCCATATATAACTTTTTCTTATATTCACATTAATTTTATGTTTGCAGTTTGGAGAGTTATTTTAAATATTTTAATTTTCATACAAAAGTCTCCCCTGAATCGACCGAGTTGATCATTTACATGATCGGTTGTTATGAAATATATCGGAACGTGAACGTAATGGGGGAAAAAAAGGCCAAATCAAAATCCCGGGCAAATTAAACCTGACTTCTTTTTTTAATGCATGGAATTTATTTTCCTTTCCCCTTTGCCTGAGAGGATTGAGTTTCGAAACTTGCCAGCAAACGATCAATGATGTAGTATGAAATTAAAAATCTTTGTAAAGGAAAATATTCTTTCAATAGGATCAGACAAGAGTAACCACGTTTCATAATAAACGTATAAAATTGATCTTTAGAGTTAAATAGTTTCTTTAACTTAGCAACTAAATTTGTTTTATTCTTTGACATATATTATAAAAATTTTAGTTTCATTTGTTCTTATTCTGGAAATATTTTCTCGACAGTGTTCGGGTGTTTTACTTCTAAGCGGCACTTTTTTGCACACAATGGACCTGAAAGCTCAGAGAAGGTTGGGGGATGGAACACACGGCACAGCTGTGCTTTAAGCGTGCTTTAACGTGCACAGGATATGGCTTTCTGCACACGAGAACAAACGTCCCATTAACGGACGGCGGCCTTTCCACGCCCATCGGTGTCCCCTACTGACCGTAGGCATGGAGTTTGACAGTCCATCCGACGGACGGCGGCCTTTCCAAGCCCATCGGTGTCCCCTACTGACCGTAGGCAGGGAGTTTGACAGTCCATCCGACGGACGGCGCCCTTTCCAAGCCCATCGGTGTCCCCTACTGACCGTAGGCAGGGAGTTTGACAGTCCATCCGACGGACGGCGGCCTTTCCTAGCCCATCGGTGTCCCCTACTGACCGTAGGCAGGGAGTTTGACAGTCCATCCGACGGACGGCGGCCTTTCCTAGCCCATCGGTGTCCCCTACTGACCGTAGGCAGGGAGTTTGACAGTCCATCCGACGGACGGCGGCCTTTCCACGCCCATCGGTGTCCCCTACTGACCGTAGGCATGGAGTTTGACAGTCCATCCGACGGACGGCGGCCTTTCCAAGCCCATCGGTGTCCCCTACTGACCGTAGGCAGGGAGTTTGACAGTCCATCCGACGGACGGCGGCCTTTCCAAGCCCATCGGTGTCCCCTACTGACCGTAGGCAGGGAGTTTGACAGTCCATCCAACGGACGGCGGCCTTTCCACGCCCATCGGTGTCCCCTACTGACCGTAGGCAGGGAGTTTGACAGTCCATCCGACGGACGGCGGCCTTTCCAAGCCCATCGGTGTCCCCTACTGACCGTAGGCAGGGAGTTTGACAGTCCATCCGACGGACGGCGGCCTTTCCAAGCCCATCGGTGTCCCCTACTGACCGTAGGCAGGGTGTTTGACAGTCCATCCAACGGACGGCGGCCTTTCCACGCCCATCGGTGTCCCCTACTGACCGTAGGCAGGGAGTTTGACAGTCCATCCGACGGACGGCGGCCTTTCCAAGCCCATCGGTGTCCCCTACTGACCGTAGGCAGGGTGTTTGACAGTCCATCCAACGGACGGCGGCCTTTCCACGCCCATCGGTGTCCCCTACTGACCGTAGGCAGGGAGTTTGACAGTCCATCCGACGGACGGCGGCCTTTCCAAGCCCATCGGTGTCCCCTACTGACCGTAGGCAGGGAGTTTGACAGTCCATCCGACGGACGGCGGCCTTTCCAAGCCCATCGGTGTCCCCTACTGACCGTAGGCAGGGTGTTTGACAGTCCATCCAACGGACGGCGGCCTTTCCACGCCCATCGGTGTCCCCTACTGACCGTAGGCAGGGAGTTTGACAGTCCATCCGACGGACGGCGGCCTTTCCAAGCCCATCGGTGTCCCCTACTGACCGTAGGCAGGGAGTTTGACAGTCCATCCGACGGACGGCGGCCTTTCCAAGCCCATCGGTGTCCCCTACTGACCGTAGGCAGGGTGTTTGACAGTCCATCCAACGGACGGCGGCCTTTCCACGCCCATCGGTGTCCCCTACTGACCGTAGGCAGGGAGTTTGACAGTCCATCCGACTGACGGCGGCCTTTCCAAGCCCATCGGTGTCCCCTACTGACCGTAGGCAGGGAATTTGACAGAGATAAATTTCAACGCTGGCCCAGCTGGAGCTCGAACCTGGAAACCGCAGATTACAAGCTTGGTGTGCTACGATGGAGCCAACGCCGCCCCTATTTCCCATAGACAAAATGGACTTCAATTGTTGGACTGGTTTCCATAAATTAAGGAAAAATGAGAAAAACTGCGATAATTAGCCAAAATATCGTGCAATCCTCACCAAACTTGTTCATGTAACCAGGAAAGTAATGCCGAGTGAGCATATCGTATGCAAATTAGTCTAGGTCGCGTCGATTTGCGAAATCGGATAGCGGTATAAAAACGGGTGTTTTGGAATGGATCGTTACTTTGTGTTGTAAATGTGAGTAAAGAAATTCGAAATAGCCATTTTGTAGGAATGACCTCGAGACATCATTTGCCAAATGAACAGCGGTGGAGAGCAATTGGTCTGCTCAAAGCAGGCCAAAGTCAATCAGACATGGCACGATGGCTGAATGTGAGTCCTCCTGTGGTTCATAGACTGTGGAATCAATTTCTTAGCACGCATTTCGCGGCTCGGAGGTTTAGCCAAGGAAGAGCTCGAGTTGCGACCGCTGTACAAGACTGATATCTACGATTAACAGCACGAGGGAGAAGGACGTCTACTCCCTCTCAGCTACGATCCTCTCTTGCAGCAGCCACTGGGAGGGTTGCATTTGCTTCTACTGTGCGTAGAAGGCTTCATGAGGGAGGTCTGTACGCTAGAAGACCAGTAATTTATTACCCCTCACGTCACAGGAGAGAGCTGTTGAATTGGGCACGCACGCTTGTTAACTGTACAGAAGAGCAATGGAGGTCCGTACACTTCACAGATGAGTCCTGATATTGCTTGCAGAGTGGTTCTGGATATTGTTTGATATGGAGAGAACGAGGTGTCTGCTATCATCCCAGTAACATCCGTCAAAGAGACAGTTACGGCGGAGGTAGCGTGTGTGTTTGGGGTGGCATTTCCTTAGGTGGACGCACAGTTTTCTATGTGTTGACGAGTGGGAACCTCAATGCTCAAAGGTATAGAGATGGCATCCTGGACCCTTATGTACATCCTTATGCTGGTGCAATAGGTGAAACATTCATCTTACAAGACGATAACGCTCGTCCACACAGAGCTCGACTAGTGCAACAATACTTCAACTTCAAGAGGAGACCATTATGCGCATGGAGTGGCCAGCTCGATCTTCCGACCTAAATCCGATTGAGCATGTGAGGGATGCTCTAGGGCAGTGTCTCGCAAACTGGGTGCCGCGAGAGATTTTTAAATTGACACTAGATATTCCAAATTTTTCATTTTGACTTCACTTGTGTTATCGACGTGCTTTAATATCGACGTGCTTTAATAAAAATCTTTCAGATTTTATCAACTGGGATCTTGTTAGTATTTCTCAAGCTTTTTCCAAATTTTGGTATTAATTTTTGATTATTTCAAGCCATAGAATGGACAAATATTTAAAACAAACACCGAGTTATTATTAATTATATTTATTATTATATTTATTTTAAATAAAATGCATTTAACGAAACTTCAATTTTCCTCTTTTTACGTAACCATCAAAAATTCTTTTTTAGGTGTGCCGCGGAAAAAAAAATTAGATTCAGTGTGCCGCAGAGTAAAAAAGTTTGCGTGACACTGCTCTAGGGAGACGTGTTGCTGCCCTCAACCCGCCACCTACAACGAAGGGGAGCTTATTACTGCTTTAAAGGAACAATGGTCGTTACTCCCTAACTGAGATGATTCACAACATCATAAACAGCATGGAACACCGCTGTCGTGCCTGCATTGCTGTAAGGGGTGATCACATTCCTTATTAAAGAACTTTGCCCATTGCATTCTGACACCTCATTTTTGGACAAGTTCGTGTGTTATTTTTTGACGAAAAATGTTTCTAATGTAAAATATATTATGCATTCTGAAACTAGCATTGTAAATCATGTTTCCATTAAATTTCATTAAAATCATTCATATCGTTTTTTGTTTATCATAATTTTTCTGAGTTTCTCTTAATTTATGGCAACCAGTGTATTTAAGCTATGTCAATATACACGAGCGCGGAAATGGCTGAGTCAGTAGCGCGCTAAGCTCCTAATCTGATATTCCCAGTTCGAGTCCCAACTTTGTCTACGTTGAATAATTATCTCCATTAACCCCCGATCTGCTCTCGGTGAGAAAGAGGACACCGTTGGGATTGGTAAAGGTTGCCGTCCGTCGGATAGGATTTTAAGAAATTGATCCCGTCGGAGTGCAAGCGTTGTGAATGTTAAATAACACTCTGGATCCCCTTTGAAAGGAAGCTACCATCTACCCCCCTAACAGCTGTCCAGTGTGTCCCCTTCCTCCGACCTTCTATGAGCCCTCGTAGTCCATGTGACATTAAGCCCATTGTATGCAAAAAAGTGCCCCTCAGAGGTAAAAACCAGCCAATCCATTATACTAGAAATAAAAAAAAAATCAATGTTCTCTACAAGAATTTCTTTCAGTTCTTGCTGTTTAATCTTTTCAGTTTTTCTTGCAAATATAAGTTGCTTATTAAGCGTTGATTTATTTTTTACATTCATTTTCTAGTCCTATTTGAAATTTACAAAAGGTGAGACAGAAAAACGCTGAAATATCCTGTTGAACTTTTCGAAAATAAAGAGGTTGGATGAAAGTTTGGAGAGTCGATCTTCGATGACCCGAAAAAATAAAGGAAGAGATTCCGCGGAGAAATGAGCAAAAGGAAGAGGGGGGGGGGGGGGCGGAAGCTAACGAGAGGATGATATGAATCAAGATAAGATTTCAATTGATTTCAAAATTGATTTCAATGGCAGAACACAACACAAAACTGAAGCTCGTGATGATGAATACCTGCTTTTCGTTACTCCTCAGCTTTCTTCTCTTTGGCATTGGAGTGATGAATGACCTTGCCGTGAGATTCCCTTCATCTCACGCAATCCATGACTATTAATTCATCTGAAAGCGAACAGTGCAATTAATTGAAATTCCTTTTGCCTCCAGGAGCCAAAGGATTGTCTCATCTCCGGCAATGTCTTCGTTCAATTGATGCACCGATCTGATCCATTGCTCATCGAAGGCATCTGTTGCTTCAACAAGTCGACTCAAGATGAGAAGGCCAAGCGATACATAATCTGCATGGAGATTTTAAGTTTAATTGGATCCGGAATAAAATGCAAAATTACTCACACTGAGCAACGATCCAAATATCCCTTTATTCTTATTTGCCGTATAATGCATTCAAAATTTGATTCATGTTGTTAAAGGCGAAGAAGCAATTAAAAGGGGATCAGATTCCAGCTCTATTGTCAGCTATTTAACTCAATACGATAATCTTGAATTCATATGAAATAGCAGACAACTGAATCTCTAATCAAGTACAGAGACGTTTGTTGCTGCAAAGGAGGAGAAACGGAATCGAAGATAAGAGGTATGGAATACTTCCGACTTTATTACGAGAGGGATAGATTGCTATGCAATTTAAACGAAGCTTTATCATGGGACAATTCTTCTTTCAAATTGAGATAAAAGAAATGATTAATTTCGAATACGAAGCCCTAGATTAACGAACCAGGTTCGTTGTGGTGTTCGGGTTCAGAGAAGTCCTCCACTGGCTGCACAATCAAGCATTTGGGCACGCCAAAACATGATTGGAAATAGATGTCGCTGAACAACTGTTGCTGGGCAAATGTGAGCCTCGTGTCAAGGCCATCGGATCTATTAAAGCGAATAAAGTCACGGCACTCATGCACAGGTAGCCAAGGTGTTCCATTGATCGTTATTCTTTTGGTTCTTCCACCATGGGTCTCCTTTTGAAAAAGTAGAGATATTTTTCATACGTTTCTATTAAAATAATCTGTTCTCATTTATGACGGTTTAATCGGTTCCCTTTATTTAAAAGTAACATCGTTTTAATTATAAACGGAATATTCCTTAAACCAGGATCAAATCCCAGCGGATAAATTTCATTCATAAATCGCAGCTGGCAGAAGAGAGCGGTCACGTGAAGGACTGCTCTAGGAGCTCGAGATCACCCTTTGGAGAGCAATCGATGGATTGGGCAGAGCACGGGCTCTCGCTGCGGGAGGTGGTTCGACAGATACCGGTTCACAGGGAAGATTGATTAGCGTCTGCTGCGATGAATTTGTCGTGCAGTCTCTGGCAACGTCAGCCACACTCCTGAGCTCATGGGGGAATAGGAGGAGGAGGGGGAGGCAAAGACGTGCTTCCGACACAGGGAGTCTCTTTCAACAAGTTAAGGGGCGCAGAAACCTCTTTACTTCGGCGCGAGAGAAAAGAAATTCTCCTTAACTCTAGGATAGCTTCCTTTGCCAGTTATCTTGTTGGGAAAGAGTAAATGGGTTCGGAGAAACGGCAAAAAAAGAAAGGATCGAAGACCACGAGAAAAGTCAGCTTATTCTGCGATTCTCTGAGCTGCGTTTTTGTTCGTTTAACGTTCATCTATTTGTATTTATTGTTCATCCAACCTTAAATGATTAAAGCTTTGTTGGATTGCCAATACACTGAAGTGCCACTGAATTAGGGATAGGAGATGTTAATAGTACAGGTAAATTCAGTCCCGCAAGTCCCGCATTTGCGCGCATGCGTGGCTGAAACTCTGGTCAAATATAGCTGTCAGCTTTGGTTTCCCCAAGCATGCGTCGTGAGAAGCGTAGTGAGAAAGGCGCGAGATTAGATGCATTTGTCAGAGGGCAGATCGTAGGTGCCCGAAGGATGGGACACTCGAAATTGACAACGAGCTTGGATTTTCTTCAGACAGTTTCAAGAGTGTTCCGGGAATATGAAAATACCGGCAAAAAAAATCAAGCACCGGACAAACTGCAAAAGACAACCAGTCTTGAATGATCGTGGGCTTCGCCGTCTGACCCGCGTCGTATGGGCCGAGAGGGACCAGACGTTATCTGAAATCACCTCCCATCTGAACGACGTTTCCAGCCGGGAAGTCAGTGTAACGGTCACTTCATCGTCTCGGTTTAGGGAGCCGCCGACCTACGAGAGTACACCAGCCAGCACGACACCAGCTCAACGCCTTGCCTGGGCTAAAGAACATCGAAACTGGACATCGAAAATTGGCAACGGATAGTCTGGAGTGATGAATCCCGATTTAAACTTCATCACGCCGGTGGAAGACTGAGGTTGTGGAGCCAATCCCATGAAGCCATGGATCCTGCATGTCAGGTCGGAAGAGTACAAACTGGTGGTGGCTCAGTGATGGCCTGGGGTGTCTTCAGTTGGACATCTGTGGGACCTTTGGTACATGTACCGACGCCTCTCAATGCATCCCGATACGTAGAACTCATGGCTGACCATTTACACCCATTTATGGCCATCATGCATCCCAATGGAGATGGCGTCTACCAGCAAGACAACTGTTCATCTCACAGGTTCAGGTTGTCTACTGCATGGTTGCAGGAGCATTCTTCTGACTTTGAAATAAAGAATTGGCCACCTAGAAGCCCATATTTAAATCCCATAAAAATTCTTTGGGATACTGTCGAGCAGAGCGTTCGGACCCGTGTCCCATCAGCGACGACCTTGACAGAAATGTGGACAGCTCTGGAGGATGCATGGGTCGCCATACCTGTGTAACCAAGCTTGTGAACTCCTTGCCTCGTCGTGTGGCGGCCGTTATCAGGGCCAGAGGGGGTCCAACACGTTACTAGGTTGCTATCCCTAATTCAATGGCACTTCAGTGTATATATCTATGCATTTTCTCTTATTGAAAAATACATTCATGAAGCGTCCCAATTTTTAATCACTGATCACCAAGTCAAAATTCTTGCTATTTTTTCAAACTTCTGCTCATTGGGAAAGTGGTTCCTAATGGCAGAGGTGCATCTTGAATGGCAGCAGGAGGAGACAAGGAGACTGCGCAGTTGACACTTTGACAGTTCTTCTGAGGCTACAGTGCTTTTCGTTTCCTTCTAGTCCCTTTCACAAAAGTGCCACTAAAGAGAGGATTTTTGCAGCTCAGATTTTTTTCCTATGATTTCCATTTTAAAAATTACTTACATCTGATAATTTTTTTTATATATATCGTGAATTGCTATTACTCTCGAAAAAGCAAATGTTATTATCTAAATCCAACTAGATCATTTTCCTTTGGGGAGATTTAGTCTTTCGCTCTATCTTGGTGCTACATGATAATCTGAAGCTACTTAAGCCGTGGTGAACTCCTAACTTAAGCTCAGTGAGAGGATCAATCTCGTATGCTAATTTTCGGAGATCGTCGATATCCAATGTGTGAAATCAGAACTCACTCGTAGAGGCCATCACTGCATCGTAATAACGCACGATCTGATGTTGCCATCTTTTTTGTTTGTGAAACCTTTAAGATTCTTTTTCATAACAAAAGCCACAAAGATTGAAGGGCGGGGGTGGCTCAGTCGGTAGCGCGCCAGGCTCGTAATCTGTAGTTCCCAGGTTCGAGTCCCAGCTGGGTCAGCGTTGAGATTTATCTCCGCAAAATTCCCCGCCCTGCCCACGGTCAGTAGGGGACACCGATGGGCTTGGAAAGGCCGCCGTCCGTCGGATGGGACGTTAAGCCGTGGCCCCGTGGGCGGGAGAGCCATACCCTGTGCACGTTAAAGAACACGCTGGATGGCCTTGACGGGAGGCTACCATCTGTCTCCCAACAGCTGTTCCAGTGGGTCCCCTCCCCCAACCTTCTCTGAGCCTTCGGGGTCCATGTGACCTGGCCATTTAGCCCATGGTGTGCAAAAAAGTGCCGCTCAGAGGTAAAACAACCCAACCCAACAAAGATTGAAACCTCCCCTTCCCGATCTCATTCCATTGCCAACAGGAGAAGGCAGCTCAGTTTTTCAAATCTCTGAATTTTGCAGCTGCCAGCTTACTCTTAGAGTAGCTATAATTTAAATATCTCATATTTATTTAGTCTCTTTTCCTACTTTGGGAAATCTTGCATCATTTCATCCCCATTTCTCAGGCGCTGTTTCATTTCCGTTTCTTTTTCGACGCAAACAGTTAATTGTTAAGTTACTCATTTCCTATTGATTGAAAGTCTTCTGCAGACGAAACCATTTCTCGCAGTGGAATTCGTGGTGAGAATCGAGCTTTATGCGTTGCACAGAATAAGTCTGTTACCCACGTGGCATGTGCAAAGGTTATTAGATTAGGGTTGTTTTGTCTCAATGCGGAACTTTTTTGCATGCAATGGAGTAAATGGCCAGGCCACAAAGACCCCCCTCCCCCAGTGCTCAGAGAAGGTTGGGGGAAGAGACCCACTGGATATCTGTTAGGAGACCGACTGGATATCTGTTAGGAGACCGACTGGATATCTGTTAGGAGACCCACTGAGATATCTGTTAGGACCCATGGATATCTGTTAGGAGACCCACTGGATATCTGTTAGGAAACCCACTGGATATCTGTTAGGAGACCCAATGGATATCTGTTAGGAGACCCACTGGATATCTGTTAGGAGACCCAATGGATATGTGTTAGGAGACCCACTGGATATCTGTTAGGAGACCCAATGGATATCTGTTAGGAGACCCACTGAGATATCTGTTAGGACCCATGGATATCTGTTAGGAGACCCACTGGATATCTGATAGGAGACCCAATAGATATCTATTAGGAGACCCAATGGATATCTGTTAGGAGACCCACTGGATATCTGTTAGGAGACCCAATGGATATCTGTTAGGAGACCCAATGGATATCTGTTAGGAGACCTACTGGATATCTGTTAGGAGACCCACTGGATATCTGTTAGGAGACCCACTGAGATATCTGTCAGGACCCATGGATATCTGTTAGGAGACCCACTGGATATCTGTTAGGAAACCCACTGGATATCTGTTAGGAGACCCAATGGATATCTGTTAGGAGACCCACTGGATATCTGTTAGGAGACCCAATGGATATCTGTTAGGAGACCCACTGAGATATCTGTTAGGACCCATGGATATCTGTTAGGAGACCGACTGGATATCTGTTAGGAGACCCACTGGATATCTGTTAGGAGACCCACTGAGATATCTGTTAGGACCCATGGATATCTGTTAGGAGACCCACTGGATATCTGTTAGGAGACCCAATAGATATCTCCTAGGAGACCCACTGGATATCTGTTAGGAGACCCAATGGATATCTGTTAGGAGACCCACTGGATATCTGTTAGGAGACCCACTGGATATCTGTTAGGAGACCCACTGAGATATCTGTTAGGACCCATGGATATCTGTTAGGAGACCCACTGGATATCTGTTAGGAGACCCAATGGATATCTGTTAGGAGACCCACTGGATATCTGTTAGGAGACCCAATGGATATCTGTTAGGAGACCCACTGGATATCTGTTAGGAGACCCACTGGATATCTGTTAGGAGACCCAATAGATATCTCCTAGGAGACCCACTGGATATCTGTTAGGAGACCCAATGGATATCTGTTAGGAGACCCACTGGATATCTGTTAGGAGACCCACTGGATATCTGTTAGGAGACCCACTGAGATATCTGTTAGGACATATGGATATCTGTTAGGAGACCCACTGGATATCTGTTAGGAGACCCAATGGATATCTGTTAGGAGACCCACTGGATATCTGTTAGGAGACCCACTGGATTGGGTTGTTGGGTTGTTTTACCTCTGAGCGACACTTTTTTGCACACCATGGGCTAAATGGCCAGGTCACATGGACCCCGAAGGCTCAGAGAAGGTTGGGGGAGGGGACCCACTGGAACAGCTGTTGGAAGACAGATGGAAGCCTCCCGTCAAGGCCATCCAGCGTGTTCTTTAACGTGCACAGGGTATGGCTCTCCCGCACACGGGGCCACGGCTTAACGTCCCATCCGACGGACGGCGGCCTTTCCAAGCCCATCGGTGTCCCCTACTGACCGTGGGCAGGGCGGGAAATTTTGCGGAGATAAATCTCTACGCTGACCCAGGTGGGACTCGAACCTGGGAACTACAGATTACGAGCCTGGCGCGCTACCGACTGAGCCACCCCCGCCCCTAGAGAGACCCACTGGATATCTGTTAGGAGACAGATGGAAGTATTCCGTCAAGGTCATCTAGCGCGTTCTTTAAAGTTCACAGAATAAACCTGCCGGCGGCATAGGTTATCCGACGGACGGCGCCCTATCTGCGCCCAAAGGTATCCCCTTTCTGACCTAAAGCAGGGTGGGGGGGGGGTTAAGGAGAAAAATCTCAACGTTTGCATAGATGGGACTCGAACCTGGGAACTGCAGATTACGAGCCTGGCGCGCTACCAACTGAGTAAGCCTCCCCTCAATTCAATTTTTCATACAACCTCTTAATTCAAATATTAATGACTTTGGAAAAACGAAACTCCCGAAATAACCTCCATTGCGGTAATAATTTTAATAATTTAAGATCATTGCTTTTAATGTAATATCATTGCCGCTGATGGCAAAGGACCGCGTTCCTGTTGAAGCTGACAAATGCTGACAAACTAGGGACACAATGTCTTATAAAATACGGCTATTTGCCACAGCTAGTTTTACAAAAAAGTTATTATTTCCCCTTTTTCGTCTGTTCATATGCAGGCACTTAGCTTCATTTTGTGTTAAGAAATAAAATATTTTTATGGTTTATAAATAAAAATAATACATTGCGATTTGCTTTTGTCCGGTTAATCCATTAATTCAAATTACTGTGAAAAATTCCCCGCCCTGTCCACGGTCAGTAGGGGACACCGATGGGCTTGGAAAGGCCGCCGTCCGTCGGATGGGACGTTAAGCCGTGGCCCCGTGTGTGGGAGAGCCATACCCTGCGCACGTTAAAGAACACGCTGGATGGCCTTGACGGGAGGCTACCATCTGTCTCCCAACAGCTGTTCCAGTGGGTCCCCTCCTCCAACCTTCTCTGAGCCTTCGGGGTCCATGTGACCTGGCCATTTAGCCCATGGTGTGCAAAAAAGTGCCGCTCAGAGATAAAACAACCCAACAACCCAAATTACTGTTATTAGTAGGTATTCAAGTCGCAAAACTGTAAACTTCATTCTTTTTGAAAGCATTCGATATCGCTGAAGTATTTTGTGTTCTTCATAGCAAATGGTACCTAGGCGTAAACTGGAAGGAGAGCTATGCACCAATCCCCAGTGATGATGTACAGAACAGGCCAATGTCCGACCCCGCCTTCATGTGATGCAGGCCGTTAGTACCTTTCAAAAGAGATATTCTCTTTTGGAAGGGAACGGAAGATGAGGGCTGCCAGTTCAGTATGGCCTACTAATCTGGTCATCTATGGCCACTTTTTCTTTTTTTTTTCAACCCTACTGAGGAGTGATCAATTTCACAGGGTCCTGGTGCTGACCATTTATACCTACTGGACTGGTTTATGGATTTGAGCTTGATTATGGATCCTGAACTTGCTACATTGGTGAGCCTCTGTTGATGGAGAATCTGCCACTGTGTTTTCTGTTTGCTTCTGGGTTGATATCCCTAGGTGATCAGAGGCATGGATACCTTATACCAGCAGGTGGATAATTCTGATCAGAGACCATCCAGGTACCTGAACCTCACTTAGCTAGTTGGGCATCGTCAAGCCTAAACTGGAGTAATGTGTCTCAGGCAGGCCATATGACTCTTGAAAAAGTCCCCTTTGAAAAGGTAATGCCTGAAGTTCCTGCCAGCATCGGTGACTTCAGCCTTTAGCGGAGGAAGAACAGGTCTTTGCCCCATGCCTGCGATCAGGGGGCTGTTTGATATTGTTGGTCCCTACCAATCACAATAAACCTACTTTCTTTAAAAATTCTACTAATCATTTTCTCTCTGCAGGAACGTGGAACGTGAGGACATTATATAGAGATTATTCTCTTGATGTCCTCACTATACGTATTCACTGATCATTCCAGCACTATAACCTAGATATTCTAGGCTTGCAAGAGACCAGATGGACAGGTAAAGGTGAGATACTTAAAAATAACTTTAAATTTCTATTTACAGGGAGGGAGGATGGAAAACATCTCCAAGGCGTGGGTCTGCTGCTAAGCAGACATGCTAGTGATGCTCTTCTAGGATATGAGTGCATTAATGAAAGGTTTCTTACAGCAAAATTTCAAACAAGCATTAAAGACTTGAATTTAAATTAAAAAAAATTAAATCAGACTTGATATGCGTTCGCACGGTCGTAATTTCATGCACAGCGTCCCCCGGTGATTGGTTTAAAAATCAGGTTCTCACTTGTCCCGTGGCTTCGTTTCTACACAAATTGTGACAACTCGTGTCTCACTTTTAATCTTCATATTCTGTTGTTTCCTGCACTAAAGGTTATTTAGTATTCCTCCCCCCGACATTTTATCACAGTTTGAACGTGAAGAATTTCCGGTGTTGCAAAGACCATTGCTGACTCGGTGCGCACTCTCAGCCCGTGACAAACGATCGAGATATTTCGTCAGATTTTGGCATTCTGTAATTCCCGACGTATTTCACGGATAGGTCCCAAATTTCGTACGCGGGTTCCTCGTGCCCGACCCCATTCGTGGTTGGAACATCAGGTCCTAGCTACAATGGAACGCCTAAATAATGCTTTTCGAAATGTGGGGAAACTGGTAACGGCATCAGATTTGCAGCAGAGATTTAAATGCTATTTTAACACTTTACGTTCACAGTTAGGGAGCAGAAAATGGCAACAGTAAATTTGACAACGATTCTCATTTCCCGTAGGAATAGCATGGTAAATATTTGTGGTTCTAGCAAGTCCCCCTTTTCGACTTTCGACCTGAAATTTGGCACTGGACTCAGGACCACAACCAGAAACGTTCTCTGAAAATCTGGAACGTGTACGTTGATTTTCCGATGAGTTATGGCTGCCACAGACAGACTCACAGACACCTTCTTTTATTATATAGATAATTATATCATTGTATAGAATATAGTGGTAAATCCATAAACGATTTCACGCCATCATTACTAACTCATAAGAATGGACAACGCTTTTTTGTCCGTTAGATTTATTTACAGAAGTGTTGCAATGTGCTATTTACATGGGGCCGAGCGCTTTCGACTGTACTCGGCAGTCATCATCAGAGCGGCGTACAGTTCCTTGGAGATGCGGATTGTTGGTGACAAGTTAAGCTAAAATAATAAAACCTTTTCTTTCATGCAGACATTTTTGCTGACGAGAGTTCTGCAGCGGAAGGAAGTTTCAGCATGCTAGTGGATTATTTTTGCTTAACCTAACCTGTCATTAACAACAATCCGCATCTCCAAGGATCTGTACGCCGCTCTGATGATGACTGCCGAGTAGAGTCGAAAGCGCTCGGCCCCATGTGAATAGCACATTGCAACACTTCTGTAAATAAATCTAACGGACAAAAAGGCGTTGTCCATTCCTTTGAATTAAGAATTATATAAATTTCTATTTTAAATTTGTATGTGATGACGAAGTAAGTTACTATTCAGAAATTTTGCTTTTAATCATTTAAGCGCTTTTCTGATCACGTGAGAGAAGTAAACAGGTAAATACGTAATCGATGTGATTTTAAATGACCATTTGCAGTTCCCCAAACTAATTTTAATATATTCAAAATGGTCGCCATCAAAAATAAATAAATATTAATATGTGAAAATGATTCTCATTGTTACCTGTATCTGGCATTATAAACCTTCAACAGACGCAACAAATTAAAATCTTAATTATTCAAAATTCTGAACAATGTAACAGAAAAACAATTAACTAGTTTAAAGGATATCTTTCCTTAGAAGCGTTAAGACGAAATGTTTTGGATGCGAATGTAAGTGTTATTTGATTCGAGATATTTATATTTGAAGTAGTTGCTAGATAGTGTATGCTGAATATTATTTGTATTGAGTTGAATGGGCAGGATGCCTACTGCTGATCGTACGCGCAGAGCGTTTAATGTACGCCAACGCGCGTCAAGTTTTGCAAGGAGGGGCAGGGAATGCCTCCGTCGAAGGTGGAAACAGATGAAGAACCTTTGTTGCTCCTGTTGTTTAGGGAGTATGGATGGGAGCAATGAGCGTAGCCAGCCACCAGAAACATTAATATTCTATATCCCCTCCACTCGCAATGACCACAGTGTCATAACACTCGAAATGATAAACATTCCACCCACGAAATATGTATCAGAAGAATTTTCGGTGGATGAATATGATGTCTCTGCTCCTGAAATAGATGAATATGATGTCTCTGCTCCTGAAATAGCTGAATATGATGCCTCTGCTCCTGAAATAGATCAATATGATGTCTCTGCTCCTGAAACAGATGAATATGGTGTCATCCTCTTCGCACTACGTGTCGTGTTGGCATTCTCCATTTTACATCTTTTTATTGTCCTGTATGCTTTTTGGTAAGATGATAGACTTCATGTGTGAGAATTCTGCGAATAAAATATGAGAGTGCAAAGAGGTGAAATGGGAAAGTGGAGAGAATGTCAAACTAAAGAAAAAAGAAAAAGGTAAACAAAGTTTAAAAAAAGAAAAAAAAAAGAAAAAAAATGTCACCCCCAAAAGCCACCCTCAGACGTCCTAGATCGTGGGAGACGGGCAACATCCAATATCTGTTGATTTCCTCAAAAGTTCCTTTTATCTTTAGGGAAAACCTCAGGTAATGGATGGCTAACATGAGGCTCTGGTACAACACACACACATTCACTCACTCACTACATGCATTCACTCACTCGCTACATGCATTTACTCACTCGCTACATGCATTTACTCGCTCACTACATGCATTCACTCGCTCATACATGCATTCACTCGCTCATACATGCATTCACTCGCTCATACATGCATTCACTCGCTCATACATGCATTCACTCACTCACTAGATGCATTCACTCACTCGCTACATGCATTTACTCGCTCACTACATGCATTCACTCGCTCATACATGCATTCACTCGCTCATACATGCATTCACTCGCTCATACATGCATTCACTCGCTCATACATGCATTCACTCACTCACTAGATGCATTCACTCACTCACTACATGCATTCACTCACTCACTACATGCGTTCACTCGCTCACTACATGCATTCACTCACTCGCTCACTACATGCATTCACTCTCTCGCTCACTACATGCATTCACTCGCTCATTGCATGCATTCACTCACTCGCTCATTACATGCATTCACTCACTCACTCGCTCATTACATGCGTTCGCTCGCTCACTACATGCGTTCGATCGCTCACTACATGCGTTCACTCGCTCACTACATAAATTCATTCGCCCACTACATGCGTTCACTCGCTCACTATACCTATCCATACAATCGCTACATGCATTCATTCGCTGGCTCACTACATGCATTCACTCGCTCACTATACATATTCACATACTCACTACATGCATTCACTCGCACACTCACCACACGCATTCATTTGGCCACTATACGTATTCACTCACTATACGAATGAATTCACTCGCTCGTTATACGTATTCACACACTCACTATACGTATTTACACTACATGCATTCACTCGCACACTCACTGCATGCATTCACTCACTCGCTCACTGCATGATTCACTCGCTCACTATAGGTATTCACACTACATGCGTTCACACACTCACTACATGCATTCACTCACACACTCACTACATGCATTCACTATACGTATTCACTCATTCACTATACGTATTCACTTATTCACCATATGCATTCACCAATTCACTACATGCATTCACTCACTCACTACATGCATTCACTCACTCACTACATGCATTCACTAATTCACTACATGCATTCACTCACTCACTGCATGCATTCTCCCACTACATACACTCACTCATTCAGTTCATAAACTCTCACTACTGCATACTCCGAAATACATGCAACGGATGCATTTGCTCCTTTTTCCAATTGTTTTTGTTCCTGGTTTTCTAGTTTCTGTTTCAGTTGTCCCAGCGGATAAGGAATCCCTCTCCTAATGCAACCTTATCATGGCGGGAGAAAAAAAAGATCCTTTCACTGAAGATTTATTTCTAGAGTATAAAGATTTATAAAAAGCACTTAATCTTAAAATGAGACAAAAAATTGCATTTCTTTTGGCACACAGAATACATCAAAAATTTCTGAATTGTGAAAAAAAGATTTTAATTACAAAACGTTTGCATCATATTTTTGGTCTTTCGTACTTTCTTAGAGATGCATTTATATAAAAGTGAACGCATCTTATTCCTAAT
The DNA here is from genome assembly GCA_038380435.1 of Ryuthela nishihirai. NCBI lineage: Eukaryota > Metazoa > Arthropoda > Arachnida > Araneae > Heptathelidae > Ryuthela > Ryuthela nishihirai. The sequence goes on along the minus strand of JAWZYU010000001.1, from coordinate 12,213,467 downwards.
ATTAGAATGAAAAACTCCGAAATTGATTCCGTATTCCATTACAACTCCTACATGTGACATAATGGAATATGTACTGTAGGTAGAAAATGTTCATATCATCAATTAGAGGAGATCTTAATCGGCGGCCGGTAGCTCAGTGGTCCAAAGGTCAGGAGGTCGTGGGTTCGTATCCCACTCGGCTCAAGACAGTTTTGGCTCTAAAACTGATCGACGTTAAATTCAGAGTGGTAACTTCCTTCATACTTATCAGGGATTATGCCATTTTCGTGTGCTATGATTTAGGAAATGATTTCCAGGTACTATGAACTCCAATAAAGCCATTTGCAATTTCTGATCAGTATATGACCTCTTACGTTTACTTTGAAAACAGTAAAAGTAGAGGTCAAATTTAAACTAAAGCCGCCGCGCCAGTCCATTTGACGGGCGATGCCACGCTAGAATTTCATTCCCTCGCCTTAGGATAAAATCATCCTTATTCATCAAGTAGGAAAACCCACTGTTCGTTTGGCTACTAATAATGCGAATAATACAATTATTACTCCCAGCCTCCCACAATCTTTAATGGTAATAGTTGTTCAGTAGGTGCAATAAAATACCAACTCTTATCTCGAGCATCACTTTGACAAAATTTAATTTCCTTTTTTCTTATGGACTTCACAGACCACATTGAATATTTTATTCAGATACTGCAGCAAACAACTGACACTCTTTAAATCACCACTCGAATAACTTTAAATACGTTTAAACAGTTTACACCGATAGTAAATGCAATGCCCATTGATCTAGTTAAAGTCCAGAATCATTTATAAATGCAGACATAGTTTTAACCCTTCTTGTGGCCGAGTGGTTAACACGCTTGAATATTGATCTAAGGGACCTGGGTTCGAGCCCCGGGTAAGGCATGGATGTATGTGTCGTTTTTCTGATGAGGTCCTGCCATCCTCTCAGACCTTCTACTCTGGTATATAAACTGACAGGCTCCTGTCAGACCTCTATGGCAAGCAGCTGCTTGGGAGGGTATTTATTTATATCTTTATATAGTTAATTATTTATATTTATATATAATTAATTCTTTTACTTATTTTTATGCTGATGATACTGTCTTTTTTCAGAGACTAATGTTGATAAAAATCAAGCTTAATTTTAACTATATATTACTATAACCTCTAAATTCCTTAGTTAATAATTTATGTAAATTGAAATGAATCGAAAGTCGTATTTCCATTTCCACATGATAGAAATCCACGAGGTATACTGTCTACCTGTGGGAGGTGGGTTTTCGCTAAATCAGCAGCATATTCAGATACTTGTTGAAAACTACTTTTAATGTTCGATATGTTTATTTTTGTTTCTTAGTGTCTGTAGTATTTTTTTTAATTGCATCTTCTGCGGATAAGATTAGTTACACGGATTTACTTTTCAACTACGAGACTGTAATTTGTAAATAAAACTGCTGTTCGTAATTTTAAGGAAGTTGAAGAAAAATGCAAATATCTCAAGAAATCTTTTTACAATTTAACGATAGTTTTAGAGGATATTTAATACCACATATATTAATATTTACATTTGAAATAAAGAATATATCGGAATATTTGTTCAATTATAAAGTTTAATTTCAAATCAAAGAATATATCAGAAAATTTTTCCAATTATGAAAATTATAAATTACCGCAGATGATGAAGTTAATGTTATTATGTAAGGAGCATGATTACCAGTACAGTACAGTAGCGAAGCGTAACATTTTGAGTAGGGGAATCAATTAACAAAAGCACTACTACAACAAAAATGGTACACAGTTCCGCTATCTCTGCTTCCGAATCATTGAACCGGAACGCCATTCCACTACTTGATGTTTCAGAATCATTGAAACGGAACACCGTTCCGCTACTAGATAGTTTTGAATCATTTAACCGGAACGGCGTTCCGGTATTTAATGTTTTCGAATTGTGGAGTGAAAGATGATCTATGCTTTTTTAAATCAAATGCTAGTAATGTATACAGGGTGTCTCAAAAATATAGGTATAAACTTTTACGGGAGGTAGATAACATCTAAAGGAATGAGAATTGCATAGGAACCCATAACCGGAAACGTCATGGGAAAGTGGTAGCAGAGGTACAAGATCTGAAAGACACAAGACAGTGATTAATGGGAAAACATGTATTGGACATAATTATTACAAATGGCGTACTAGATGATACATTTCATAATGTTACAACAGATGCTCGAAGTTTCCACCATGAGACGCGATGCATGCGTGACACCGACGGAGCATTGATTGCTGGACACGGTCGAACACACCTGGAGTTTCTTTGATAGTAGCAGCATCGCAGACGAGCCTTGTCACGAGATCCTTGTCAGACTCCACAGGCGATTCATACACGGTAGCTTTGAGCCCACCCCCCACAGAAAGAAATCAACCCTCGTTAAATCATGTGAGCGTGGGAGCCAGGCAACTGGTCCAGCACGCCCAATCCATCGTTGCCCAAAAGGCATGTTCAAATGCGCACGAACACACCTTTCATAATGGGGAGGCGCCCCATCATGTTGAAACCACATATTGCGTCTCACATTTGCTGGAACATGGGCAAGTAAGCCTGGTAGAACCTGTTCCAGAAAGATCAGATACTTCGCGGAGGTCATGCGGGATAGTAAAAGGTGTGGCGCGACTAAGCAGTCGCCGACCAAACCTCCCCACACATTTGCTGCGAAACGATGTTGTGCTGCATGGGTGCGCACACCGTGGGGTTTCTCGTGAGCCCACAAATGCGCATTGTGCTGATTGAATAAGCCACCCCGAGTGAAACTGGCCTCATCAGTAAACAAAACATAAGCTGGGAAATTCACGTCTTGGGCACTTTCTTGGAGATACCACTGCGCAAAACGTATTTTTTTGCAGGATGATCTGCGGGGAGAAGTAACCGCACTCTTTGGAGATGAAAGGGGTGTAAGGACTCGCCGTGCAAAGCACGTTGTACACTGCCTCCACGGCATCCAACACACTTTCTTCCATGGAGGGAGTACGCTTCGATCGTGGCCTGCCCTCACTTCTACTACCTCTTAATGACCCATAATCGCACAAATTTTGATGCGCACGCGCAAACAAACGGTGTCCCGGTACATGTCTGTGTGGGAAGTGTTCTTGATACATTCGTTGAGCGGCTCGTCCGTTGCCCTCAGATATTCCAAGTGCATGTCTGCCAGCTCCCTGTTCGAATACCTTTGCATGCTTTTCGTCAGTCGACTACCGCTCGAATGAGGAAATCCGAAATTTCCCCTCTAGCGCACTGATGAATAGCGCCGCCTATTGACTTACAGTGACGTTTCCGGTTATGAGTTCCTATTCAATTCTCATTCCTTTAGATGTTATCTACCTCCCCTAAAAGTTTGTACCTATATTTTTGAGAGCCCTGTATAGAGTCTAGAAGCGAAGTAGGGCTGGGGATTGAGAGGGCAATCTCCCGTCATGGAGGAAAGTTTTTTTTAACAAACTGATCATCGGCATTCCGATAACCGCGTGGTTAGCATGCTTGGCTACTAATCTTAGGAACCTAGGTTTATGATATATGAATATTTATAATTTTATAATGTATGAATATTTGCTTTCTGCTGAGGTCTCGCCTTTCTCATCAAATCTTCTCTATGGTATATTGTAGTGACAGGTTCCTATTAAATTTCTTGGGGCAAGCAGCTGTTGGAGGGGAAATTTGTTTGTTCATTAACTAGTATTAACAAAAATGCTAACGAAAAGTTTGAAGGACCCCATACTTCCAAAAAGTAGAGAATTAATTTGATTCTCATTTAATTTAGCCTAAATTAAATGTCATAAAATTAATACATTAAACTACTGTGCAAAAACACTGTTATGTCGATAATTGTTGAATAAACTTGTATTAGGTAAAGAGTAAAAAACCCAAAGCATTTTTTGTGTGATTGAAAAACCAGCAATATTCATAAAATTATATGTATTTTATGTTTTGCAATTTTGAGATAGCAAATGAAAATGTAGATGAGATTGTTTAGAATGTATTAAACGTATTGCAGGTAGATCCAAATAGTTGGAATATCCAATCTGCTCCTCGGGTTCCTACTAAGAACAAATAAAAACATAAACCTATAATTGTGCAATTGGGAACTGCAAAATGAAGGTTCAGTGCATTTTGCTCGTTGCAAGTTAAAAAATAATCGTTGCTTGCAAAGGAGATTTATGGAGGATTTTATGAAGCAAAAATATTTATAAATGAACACCACACTCTGGAAAATAAATTGCCACTGAAAAATCAGCTAAAAAGCTCCAAAGTGAACAGAATTTTTAAGTTTGTTTTGGTAGAAGACGAAACACATCAGAAAAGAGGAACAATCAAAACTGCTTCAAATAAGATGTTTAAAGTTTAGGTTCTAATAGGATGCAGAGCCAAAGAATGTAGAGGGAGAAGAAGTTAAGCTTCCATAGAGATTAATGCAAAATCGAGTATCGTGCATTTGGCGTAGAGGTGAAACGAACATTACAGGGGACGAACGCTTTTGTAATTACATGTTACTGTCAACTTCCATTCTCTTCGCTTTTCCTATGTAATAATTTCCCATTGATATCCTTGCAGAGTATATTAATATCAATTCTGTTTCCTGTTTCTATGCAACCAAGAAAGTTTCTAATTGTAATAATTTATTCTATAAATTAACTTCAGGCAAATTTCAAATCTTCTCTATCCGTTCAATTTATAATTGTTGGTTCAACGAAAAATAATTCCAATGGAGAAAATAAACCTTTATTAAAATCATGATATTATTTTTTTCAAATACAAAATGCAGTTACTTTTTTTCCTTTTTTAAAATATAAATTTTTGATGCATAATTCCTTTGCCCCTTATTGTTTGCTTCCCAGGTTAAAAAATGCACGATACGAATCGAAACACCACTTGAGGTCGCCACTTACGCTTTGTCAAAGCTGAACTTCTTTTCCTTATACGTTCTTTGGCAGTGCCGATCTACGGCTTGGGGGGGGTGCAATGGCGGGAATAAAGATCATTTAATTTCTCCTTTGAGAATGAGAGTAAATGGAACGGAGGCATAAACAAAATTGAACACATGTGTATATATTTTCACGCATTTTTCTGAAATTTTTTTTAAAAACTACCTAAACGGAAGGAACGTTTTATAGCGGAACTTGTTTCCCTTCTTATTTTTTTTTAGATCCGTACCAGCTAGGAACCTTTTTGTTTATTAATGTGGATGATTTAGAAAAACTTTAAACAATAAATGAAATTTTACCTAGAAGGCCGGTTTAACGGAAAATGATCAATCACTATTTAGGAAATAATTTAGCGATTACAGAAGTTAAAAAAGCTTTCTTGTATCGTGAAAACATCAGTAAGGATAAGAAAATTTTTAACTAGAAGGCCGGTTTAACTGAAAATTATTTTTTAATGATTTTCGAATTTGTAATAAAGCGAGTGTGATTTCAGGAGAAAATATATATGAAAAAAAAAAAATTCCGAATGGGAAAAAGGGTTTGAATATAATTCTATTAAATATTAGGAGCATGAAAGGAAAATTTTGAACACCTTTCTTCGTTTTAAAATTCTTACAGATATTTCTCCAGATATTATTGTATTGTCCGAAATGTGGATCAAGGAGAATGAGACACAGTTTCAACAAGTTGCGGGTTACAGTATTTATTTTATGTGCTGCAATTATAATATTACAGTATTTATTTTTAAGATATGGAATTTATAGAAATCAGCGTTTATTGAGCAATTCGAATGTAAGTTGAAAACAATAATGAAAAATTATATTGTTATAACTGATGATATGAACATAGAATAGACATTTAAGCTTAGGATCAAATGAGGGAAATACAGTATCTATCAATATTGCAAGCCGTCCCGTGGCCGAGTGGTTAGTACGCTTGGCTACTGATCTAAGGGACCTGGGTTCGAGCCCCGGCATGGATTCGAGCTAGGCATGGATGTGTGTGTCGTTTTTCTGCTGAGGTCCTGCCATCCTCTCAGATCTCCTACTATGGCATATAAACTGACAGGCTCCTGTCAGACCTCTGTGGCAAGCAGCTGCTTGAGGGGGTATTTATTTTATATTTTTTATTTATCAATATTGCTACGACAGCTGAACGTGCTACAATGAACTCGTGATATGATGTATCGTTTTGAATCTCGAGTGTGCTTCAGCGTGCGAATTACAGCAACAACGACTTGGAACTCAGCGATTTGACTCAAAGGATATTCAGTTGTGAGTTCGGTGAATTGAAAAGAGGAAAAGAGTTGATTTGGTATTGTGCGCGATTACTCGGCTTCAGTGTTGTTTTATAATTACTATTTTGTGTTTATCTTGAAGGAGATGTTTCTAGTCAGTGTCAAATAGTGAATTGAGTGTATTCAGGAATAGAAGACAGATGTTATGTTCTTTCTTACAAAGTTGTACTACTACATAATAGAAGGCAGAGGTGATATGAATAAGACATAAGGTAGTAATATAATTTAAAGAAAATACTCGGTATTCTTGTAAACAAAGTAAAGTAGGTTTCACTGATAATTGATTTATGTAACCTGATGTTGCTAAGTAGAGAATTGTTTGATAATGTGCTTGCTACTCAATTAAGATAGTTCGACTCTTAAGACTTGTTAATTTGAATGGCGTGTTAAGGATATTGGAATGTTCTCTTCTATTAACATTTGTCAATAGAAGATAGTGAATAATTAGTCATAAAAGCATATTTAGTTGAAAATTTAAATTCCCATACTTCTTGTATAAATAATTATTAAATAGTACTACCGTATTTCTTCGATTCTAAGACGCCATCGATTGTAAAGACGCACCTTAATTTCAGTGCCACTAACAGAGAAAAAGCTTTGGTTCTAAGAAAAAATAAATAAAATGCTAAAATATAATAATTAAACGATTAGAGAAGTTAAAAAAAAGCTTTCTTTTATCATGAAAACATCAGTAATGATAAGAATAAAAAATTCCAAACAAAAATGATTTGTGTATTTATTCAAATATATATAAATGACCATTATTGCATAACTGTATTTTAGATAAAATTCAGCTTATACCTTAAAGAAATAATAAAGATGAGTATAGTTCTGTTAATTAATAAGGTTTTAGATTGCAAATTAAAAAAAAAACTGCATTTGATTCAAACGTATGGTTTGAGCTATTTACGGAAAAATTACCTGGTTAATTAGAGTTCGAATTTTGTTACGCATAATCACGATGTTCGAAAAAGTAAAATGAAATACATCTTGGATTAGAGGTGCATTTATTGAATTCTACAGAAAGGAAGAATTAATCGTATAAATTAGGTGAAGGCAATCTACAATTTTGGAGAAAGATTACGGAATAAAGAAATTCGTTGTTTAACCTTATAAAGTTAAGGTAAATATTGTTTAAAAAAGTAAAATATTTGAAAATTTGGGAAATATGGAAAAAATGGTAAATAATAATGAATTATCTGGTGTTCAGAAGAAAAATGTGGTAGTTCCTGCAGTATCCCTCGCATAATTAATTGACTGATTTTTTCTTATGATTTAAGTGCATAATGTAGTATATATTTAAAGATATTGATATTTTTATTGATAATAATTTCTATGATCAATGTACATATTTATGATATTTGCGACCATTTTGATCTCGTGGTACGGTTATTGGCTGTAGTTATTTCTGTTGACTGGGAACGTCGAGTTGATGACACTGCACCTAGTGCACGAAATGCATCGAAAATGTGTGAGAAGCCAGGAGAAGATCCATTTCCTATGATGATGAAGGGTAGCCAATGTCATTGCGGGCGACCTCGTTCAGGCCCCCTTCTCCACCGTCTCTTGTTCGCTAGGAAAGGTGTCGGCTCAGCGGATGAAACTTTATAGCACTGCTGGGTGGTGCGGGCGGGCGCTGTTGCCACCTTGAGACATCGCTGACATTGAAGGCATGAGCAGCAGCTGGAGAGATGAGGGTCAGCGACGGGAAAGGGAGAAGCGTATGGTATGTCAAAGTATTGAGTCGTGCGTTTTCTCAGGAACTGAGATTCTGAAGGAAGGTCTCAGGGTAGGGTTTGATAGATTAAACCCTAAGAATAATCTGTGTGACTATGAGTAACTAGAGGACTGTGTGATTATACGTAACAAAGGTCTGTGTGACCACATTTATGTATCAAAGGTCTGTGTGACTAATCCTAATCAGTCTATGTGACAAATCCTAATCGGTCTATGTGACTACAGAGAACGGAAGATATCCCTAAGAAATAACAGACAACCTCCTAAGACGTATCCCGCGAACAGAAAGCAACACTAATGAGAAGGGAAGCGAAGGATATAAATAAAGCTCGTGTTAAGTTTGAAACAATGTCTTCGAATTATTCATCGATCAAAGCTGACTATAAAGCGGTGGTTGATTAATTCCTCTGAAGGGCTGCATAGCATCGGTAAGAATTATTGACTGGATAAGCACTCTAAGACACTGGCGCTGGATTAATTAATCCTCGAACCTCATTATGAATTTTAAGTGTTGAACGTCTCCTACCCTTACCACTGAAGGGCAGCGAAGTGCGACATCCACTGAGCACAAGAGAGTGAGGGGGAAGCCACAGTTCCTGTGGAAGGAAATTGTAAAAATGTCGAATGCAATTTTCATGACAACTCTTTGGCCTTTGTTGAAATATTCAATAAATATTTTACCGAAGTTACAGGGAATTAAAAAAAAAGGGTTTCCAATTAATAAAACAAATTATATTCTACATTGCAGTCCCTTTTTGTCGCTCACGATTATCGAAACAAGCTTATCGAAACGATAAATTATCACCATTTATTTAAAAAATATATATTCATATATTTCAGAGATTTCATTTAACAAGTTATTCTTGACAGGAGGATTGCTTTCCTAAATGTTTCAAGTGGCAACCAAGTTTTGCTGTTTACAAAAAAAGGTGACGGAAATCACTTGTGTAACTGCCAGTCAGTTCCATTACTTTGAAATAAAGGAAAAATCTTTGAAAAGATTTAAAATAAAGAATTATGAAATATTATTAGAGAATTTTTTCTGCTTCCTTATTAGCAATTTGGATTAAGGAAGACTAAAGTACACAAGATGCTATTTTGAAAATCACTTCAATGCTTCACAAACAATAAATGATAACATTAATAAAGTAGCTATTATTTTTTGGATGTACACGGCATTTTGATTGCGTTCCACATAACGTAACGCTATTTAAACTTAAAAACCATGTTAGGATAGAGGGAAAACGTATAATTGGTTAAAAATTATTTAAATGAAAGAGTCTAAGAGCTGAATTACATGATATTATTGACATGGAAGAAAATGTGCACTTTGGAGTTCCTCAAGTTTCGATTTATGTAAATGATTTATGCAAAACTGATACTGGAAATTTAATTGTTTTGCTGATGATATGGTCTTAATTTAAACTGCCAGGGATTTGAACTCTTTATTAGAAAACATAAATTTAGATGATTAAAATTAACATTTAGACATTAGATGATTAACATTAGATGATTAGAAATAGATTTTTTTAAATAAATTACCTTGAACTGTGAATGAAATATTCTTAGGTTAAAAGGCAGTACGATTATCTATGCATTTCGTTTTTATTTTTAAATCAAACTCTGAACTGTTACGATGAAAATTGTTTCCTGTTCAGCTATTGAGAGTGTTCATTGCTTCATATATTTAAGTGTTTTTTATTATAGATTATTGATTAAAAATCGAAAGAACATATAATGTACGTGCAGTGCAAAACATTTAATTCGAAAGGGAGGGGCCTAGCGTAAACATTTCGTGTTAACAGAATTCGCATTAACAGTACGTTGATGAATTAGTTGCATTGTTGATTCCTAACACTGAGTGTAATTATCACTTTCACATATTGTTAATTGAAGGGATTGCAGCAATAACGAGTCAGCTCCACTTTCTGCCAATTTTGACTAAACAAAAAAAAATATCATTTTAAATTCAAGTTTTTTTTTCAAACATGCTATAAATTGATAGACAACCACTATTGGTTGTAATAAACTTTTTAACTGAATATTAAACCTATACCTCTTATTGACTTCCCCATAAATGAAATTCGAATGTTGGTTAAAAATAAGTAACAATTGGAGCTGTCTCCTTTTTGTTGCCAGCCTCGCAATTATCACTTTCACTTTGAATTATAATTGACGACGGGATTGTGAAATTAATTATAATAAACGACGATCAAGGATAATGAATTAGAAGAAATTACAGTGGACAATATTGAAATACTCATGTTTTCAGATTTCTAATTTTATTTCTTTTGTAGTGGGGCGGGGGTGGCTCAGTCGGTAGCGCGTCAGGCTCGTAATCTGTAATTCCCAGGTTCGAGTCCCAGCTGGGTCAGCGTTGAGATTTATCTCCGCAAAATTCCCCGCCCTGCCCACGGTCAGTAGGGGACAACGATGGGCTTGGAAAGACCGCCGTCCGTCGGATGGACGTTAAGCCGTGGCCCCGTATGCGGGAGAGCCATACCTTGTGCACGTTAAAGAACACGCTGGATGGCCTTGACGGGAGGCTACCATCTGTCTCCCAACAGCTATTCCAGTGGGTCCCCTCCCCCAACCTTCTCTGAGCCTTCGGGGTCCATGTGACGTGCCCATTTAACCCATTGTGTGCAAAAAAGTGCCGCTCAGAGGTAAAACAATCCAACCCTTCTTTTGTAGTAGTCGTTTGGCAGTGGAGAACAACTCTTTCAAGTTCCTTTTTGAGCATCCTGCTCTCTGTAAGTGCAGTAATGTTTGTGCGCTCTATTTCTGTAATTAATGGCAGTCATTAAACTTTTCGCATTCACTATTTAGATACCATTTGAATATAAAAATCGGAAATCAAAGTAAAAATATTATCTTTGCGTTCAGAAAAATATGAAATTATATTATTGAAATAATAATTGAAATTTTAAACAGTGATATATTAGAGGCAGTGAAATACATGAAGAAATGAAATAGTTAACTGCAAAAGAAGTATAATTTGTTAAGAAGAGAGGCGGAAATCGACCTTGCTAATTTCGTCAGAGGATCTCAGAGAATCTGAACAGAGAGCATGAAATTGTCGTCAACACCTGCACATGCCATCATTTACTTTGGTCGCAGGTCTCGAGTCTGAAACGCCCTTGTGTCTTTACAGCCTCTTTTAAATAACTAATCAGAAGAAAATGAGAAGCCGTTCAAAATTTATCAAACTGTACTTCGGTTGGGTTGGGTTGTTTTACCTCTGAGCGGCACTTTTTTGCACACCATGGGCTAAATGGCCAGGTCACATGGACCCCGAAGGCTCAGAGAAGGTTGGGGGAGGGGACCCACTGTAACAGCTGTTGGGAGACAGATGGTAGCCTCCCGTCAAGGCCATCCAGCGTGTTCTTTAACGTGCACAGGGTATGGCTCTCCCGCACACGGGGCCACTGCTTAACGTCCCATCCGACGGACGGCGGCCTTTCCAAGCCCATCGGTGTCCCCTACTGACCGTGGGCAGGGCGGGGAATTTTGCGGAGATAAATCTCAACGCTGACCCAGCTGGGACTCGAACCTGGGAACTACAGATTACGAGCCTGGCGCGCTACCGACTGAGCCACCCCCGCCCCACTGTACTTCGGATTCTGTTTATTGATTCCATATTAATTTAGTATTATCCGAGAAAGTTTGAACGGAATTCTATTCTTTGGCAGTAGGAGATTTTCGCGTTAAGTGAATTTTTCGTATTATCCTTTTCGCGTTAGAATAATATTTATGCATGCAAAAGTATTGTCGTCGGAAAGGCTTAGCGTTAACCGATATATCGACTTCTCCGTTTCCTTGTGTTAAATGTTTTCGACTGTAGTTAAAAATATAAATATTATAATAACAAAGTTAAAATAGACATTTTGCATTTTTTTTTGGCTAGGAAGATATGGGAATCATACTTAAAATGTGGACTTACTTTTCGGGGAGAACCATACTAGTGATTGCAAAAATTATTTTAACTGTCCCTATAATGTCGGTTTGGCTGCTCTTACTATGTGATATCACCAGTGCGATATTATTATTTTTGAAGTTAACCATCGAGTTGTTAGTTGGAGCTGAGCGTCACTTTCTCTACGAGGCACCAATTCTTGGAGAAGCGATAAGAAATATTGTTAATATTAAAATTCTTAGATTGTGGGAGCTCGCATTGATTTAGCCTCCCACGAGGCGAGGGACTGCATTCAAGATAATTGCAAAGTAAATTTAGAAATTCAAAAACCTCTTTATTTTTCAAACGAAACGAAAACAGATGACATAAAACGAAGAGAAATAAAAGTTCACAGACGCTCAATTAAGCATAGAAATGCTGAAGCAGACATCTCAAAGAAGTTCTCTATGGAGCGCATCAGGAGTTACTTAGGAGATAATCGGCATCTTGGATGAAACTCCTCAGGATGAAATCGAGGGGGTTGTGTTCCGGTGAATGAAGAGGAAACTTAATTGGCTTGGGAATTATTGATTGAGACACTCACAGCAGATAATGGGATACGATGCGCTCCTACATTTAAAATTTACTCTTACTTTCTGATCGTCATCATTGACATGTGGTGGTAACACTTGCACTCTGCACCTCATTAATCTGCCATTTCTGGTTTTTATATCGGAACTTCCAGTGGAAGCAAACTTAACATATTTCTTTTCATGATCTGTCATTCGATTCCCTTTCATGGTACACATAAGGCATCTACATATGTTTGAATTTGTAAAGCTACCTTACAATTACTATGTATTGATTTGAAAGGAAAATAAAGAGGTTGCCAAATCGGATTTCTTTTACCCAACGGAAAAAGATTCCTGTCAGTCTGTCTGTCTTGGAAATGAATTTGAACTAAGTAAAGGGTAGAAGCATTTGCATTGAATATTGGTTTTTACTTTTTATTTTAATTTTTAGAGCAGGTGTTGAAATATAGTTTCCAATCAATTTTCGTTTCACATGGTCATATATACGAAGGTTGTTCGAAAAGTAATGGCAACCCAGCCGCCAAATACGATTGGCTGCAATATAAATTATGGGTGCAATATAAATTATGGTGCTTTTTGCCAGGATCGAGACAATGTTACTGATGTTCACCGTACAGGGATCCGCAATCCTGTAGGAGAAAGTTGAGCTCGTGCAGTCGTTGCTGCATGTTGACAGACACTGGACGATGCGCCAATTGTCAAATGATGTTGGACTCAGTGATTCTACCATTCAGCAAATTCTGGAGGATATTCTGGACATGCGAAAACTTGTAGCATGGATAGGTCCCACATTGTCTCACAGAGGTGCAAAAGTGGCACAGCTATACCATTGAAAACCTCCACATGGAATAAAATCAGAACGAGGGTGATGCATTTTTTCATTGTGCCATTGTCATCACTGAAACGTGAGCACGAGCATACGAGCCAAAATTGAAACGCCAGTCCAACGAATGGTGCCATCGAGGATCTCCATACCCGAAATATTGCGGCAAGACTCCAGCAATATGAAAGTGCTGCTAATTGTCGCTTACGACACCGATGGCTTTTTACTCCACCATGCAATGCCTCACGACCAAACTGTGCATGTGGAGTACTACCGACGGTTTCTTGTGCATCATTTGCCTCCGGCCGTACTGTCGCTCAAAAAAGTATCCGAACACTACGGTTGATTACAAAATTCAGAAAAAATATCTGGCAACGATTTTTTTAGAAATTAGTGATCTGGCAACCTTCGTGTCACGTGACACGAAGGTTGCCAGATCACTAATTTCTAAAAAAATCGTTGCCAGATATTTTTTCTGAATTTTGTAATCAACCGTAGTTTTCGGATACTTTTTTGAGCGACAGTACAACGAAAACGTCGACAGTCCATCACAGAGGATGCATCACTTCTCATAGATGAGAATGCCCATTGCCATCGGGCAATGGCCTTGGAGCACTCACCATAAATTTAAATTAAATAAATAATTGTTTGAAACGTAATAGCAACATATGCAGTACTTACTGAACACTTTATTTCCATGTGAAATTAACATTCCATACCCTCAATGTAAAAACACAAGCTAGGTTAAAAACTTTATTGTAAATCTGTGAGAGTCGACGAATGCCATCAGCAGATCTGTTTCTGTCGATCACCGTAATGGACCACCCTCTTTTGAAAGGGAACGGAAGATGAGGGCTGCCAGCTCCGTGTGTCCTACTGATGCTGTCATCTATGAGCACTTTTTCTTTTTTTCAACCCTGCTGAGGAATGCTCAACTTCACAGGGTCCAGGCGCTGACCATTTATACCCACTAGACTGGATTGGTTTATGGATTTGAGCTTGATTATGGATCATGGACCTACTTCAGTGGTTGGTCTCTGTTGAGGGAGAATCTGCCACTGTGTTTTCTCTTTGCTTTTGGGTTGCCAGTCCTAAGTGAACAGAGGCACGGGATACCTTATATCAGCTGGTGGACAATCCTGACCAGAGGCCATCGCAGGTACCTGTACCCTCACTTAACTAGTTGGGCATTGTCAGTCCTAAACTGGAGTAATATGTCTCAGGCAGGCCATATGGCTCTTGAAAAGACCCACTTGAAAAGGTGATGCCTGGAAAAGTTCCTACCAACATCGCTGACTTTAGCCTTTAGCGTAGGAGGGACAGGTCTTTGTCCCATGCCTTCGATCTGGGGGCTGTTTAATATTGTTTGCACTACCTCTCTCAATAAACCTAGTTTCTTTAAAAATCCTACAATAATTTTCTCTCTGTATGTACATGGAATGTGAGGACGTTACATAGAGATTATTTCTTGATGTCCTCACGCAGGAATTCCAGAGTTATATAAATATTCTAGGCTTGCAAGAGACCAGATGGACAGGTAAAGGTGAGATACTTAAAAATAATTTAAAATTTATCTTTTCAGGTGGGGAGGATGGAAAACATCTCCAAGGTGTAGGTTTACTTCTCAGCAGACACGCCAGTGATGCACTTTTAGGATATGAGTGCATTAATGAAAGATTTCTTATAGCAAATTTTAAAACAAAAATTAAAGACTTTAATGTCATTTGTTGTTATGCTCCCACAGAGGACTCTGATGAGAACGTTTACAGCCAGCTTCACGTTTTACAGCCAGCTTCAGGATATTTTGAATTCTATGAAAAAAGGAGATAATTCTCTTATAGTAGGGGGCTTTAATGATAAAGTTGGTACTGACACTAACCTTTGGGCAGGTGTTTTAGGTCCCTTCGGCATTGGTTGTTCTAATGGCAATGTGAAATGTCTGCTACAGTAAGTAAACTTAATGGTTCTCGAATAAGTAACACATACTACAAACACCGGAGCATTTATAAAGATACATGGGTTTCATCTGATGGGTTGCACAGGAATATGATAGATTATATTTTAATTAACAGCAAATGGGCTAGTTCAGTTAGGAATATCAGATCATACAGGAGAGCAGAAATTGGGTCTGACCATTCCCTGGTGAAAAGTGTCTTGCAGCTGAAGCTTAAAAAATGTGCTAAGGTTAAGAAAATTAGCTGTAGCCCTGAATGCGTGAAAGATCCAGATATAGCCAAAACATATCATGATAGGCTACTTAGTCATTATGACAATCGTGGTTTGGTTACTGCTGAAGTTGAGAGAGAATGGGGTCAGTTTAAACAGGCTTTTCTTGAAATCAAGAGTATTATTTTGGATAAAAGGGATAAAAAGGAAACAAAATTATTTGAGTGATAAGAATAATAACTTCTTTCTGAAAGAAGGAAGTGCAGGATTAATATGAATCAACGCCCTACTAGTCCTAACAGATGGCATTGCAACGAGCTTAATAAACGTGTAAAGGATCAGTTAACAGCTGATAAGAATCTTTGGCTTGATAACTTGGCTGACAAAACTGAGGAAGCAGTTTGATAGCACAACAGCAGGGAATTATACCAGATTGTTAATGTTTTATGCGGGAAGAAATAGACAGGTACAGTCGCTCAAAAAAGTATCCGAACACTACGGTTGATTACAGAATTCAGAAAAAATATCTGGCAACGATTTTTTTTAGAAAATTTTTTAGCAACCTTCGTGTCACGTGACACGAAGGTTGCTAAAAAATTTTCTAAAAAAAATCGTACTTTTTTGAGCGACTGTACACAAGGATTAAGGGATAAACATGGCAAGGTGGTTGATAGTGAGGATTCTGGATGGCTAAGTGGGCTGAGCATTTCAGAGAAGTTCTAAATAATGTGATTATTTCTATCTCTTTGTTTGAGGAGGATAGATGCATTACCGGCTATAATGATGGCCCTATATCATATTCCAAAGTCACTTTGGCTATCTCTAAATTAAAACTGCATACCTTTGCATTGTCACATGGCTGAATGAAAGTTTAAGCATTTTTATGATAAATGTGTTGTTCCTAAGGGTTTTACTACAGCTATTATTATCCCGATTTTTAAAAATAGTGATCGCACTTCTTGTGATAATTTCAGAGGGATTAGTTTACATTTTGTTCCAGGTAAAGTTCTTTGCATGATTATACTTAGCAGAATTAAGAATCTGGTTGACGGACAACTGCATGATGAACAGTGTGAATTCAGAATTGGTAGGGGATGTGTTGCACAAATATTTGAAATTAGGCAAATTCTTAGAAATGCTTAGAGTTTTAGAATCCAATGTTTACTAGCTTTATAGATTTCAAAAAGACTTTTGACTCTGTTAATCGACCAGATTTGTGGTTGATCGTTAGATCGTATGGTATACCTGACAAGTTAGTTAGTGTAATGAAAGCTCTCTATAATAACACTGAGTCGTATGCGAGAGTTAGTAAGGCTTGTAGCGATTTGTTTAGCATTGCTAGTGGAGTTAGACAAGGATGCATTTTGTTTCCTTTTCTCTTTTGTTTTGTTCATTGATTATGTTATGCGAAATTCCTTGCAAGGTAAAGATTTTGACCTTAAATGGTCTAGAGATTTCACAATTTCTGATTTAGATTATGCAGATGATTTGGCCATTTTGACTAATGATGTTGATGAGATGAATTCTTTCATTAGGGATGTTCATGAGAATGGTGATAGAGGTGTGATGATTAACAGAGAAAAACCTAAAGTGATGAAAATTGGTCAGGCAGATGGTGCTTCAATTGCTTTGAATGGCTGCACTCTTGAGCAAATATCTCAGTTTAATTATCTTGGGAGCCATGTAACATATACTGGTGTTTTGCGGCATGAGATAAGTAGAAGAATAGGGATTGCCGCTGGGACTTTTAAGAATCTATGGAGAGTGTGGAAAAATTGGCGTGTACACCTAAAGCCTAAAATTTGGCTTTATAATAGTTTGGTTCTTTCTAAGGTTAGTTATGGTAGCGAAACATGGACCCTTTGTAAGCAGGATAACAAGAAACTTGATGCCTTTGATTCTAGATGCTTACGCAATATATTGGGCATTAGGTAGTTTGACTTTGTAAGTAATGATGAGGTTAGAAGAAGTCGTCAACCTTTTTTGAGCATCATATTGTGGAGAGGGAGACTACGTTGGTTTGGCCATGTTGCCCGTATGCATAGTTGCAGATTAGCAAACAGGATTATGAACAGTGTGTCTAATGGTTTCAGAAAAAGGGAGAGACTTAGGATGCGATGGGAAGACAATGTGAAACAGGACCTTGGTAGAATTGGCCTAGCGTGGCCAAATGTAGCAGCAGTAGTTCAGAACAGACACGTCTGGGGAGGAAAATTGCAGTCTGGTTGGACCTCCGTAGCCCATGGCTGTATGAGGATTTTGTATGTATGTAAAGAATCCAGCACATAAACACCACTCTTAGGGGTCTTCTGTTTAGGAGGGTATCTTAATTTTGTTTTCTGCAATGAAATCGTATCCAAAAGTCAGTTGAAGGATGCAAAAACATTTGACAAAAAAGTGTTGAATATTAATTGGTATTCAACACTTTGTTTTCCAATGTTCAGGATATTAAAAGATTGAAAATGACGTCAGCGATATCGAATTGAACAAAGATGTCTCTGCTGCAACGAATTAGAAATGAAGTGTCATCTGGGATCCTTGGTGCACCAACAGATCTGAAAATGCGAAGTTTTGTCACGTTTAAGATGAGAAATGAAATAGTTGAAGATCGCCTTAAATACAATCTTGCTAGTTTTAAGATTTGTACGACAACATAGAGGCAAAAGAATCTCTACCAAGTGACATTTATCGAGTCAGAGAGTTTAAGAAAATGAAAGGTAACTTCTGAAACATTCGAAAGAAGTTCTTTTCGTGTGATGTGCACAAGTCTCGGGAGAGCAGGATGTCACGGGGATGGGAGCGGAGAGCGCGCGAACGACTGACGTAAAGTGAAGGAGGATGCGATCGATTCGCTTGGGATTGCAGAATGGAAAGAATTTAGAATGAGAACGTTTTCTGGGAATGGCAAGGATGAGAAATCATGAAAATAATCGCTTTCTAAAAGATGGACGCAGATTTTGAAACACGATTGCAAACATGTTGCCCACGAGACCATTGATTTTTACAGTATAAATAATATATAGCTCGGAGTTCGTTAACCATGAATTTGGGGCGGGGATTCGTTTGGTTGGTAGCGCACCAGGTTCGAAGGTTCTAAGTTCCTAGGTTCGAGTTCCAACTGCGCAGGCCCGGATGTAGGTAAAATAAAGGGACAAAATAAAATGCAAGGAATTTAACTGTTCCCAAAAAAGTAAAAGTGGGAACAAGAGACGGAATTTCTGTTGCAATATAGCATTTCCCCCTACATTTTATTAGTCTTTAAAAATCATTTCTTGATTCCCACATCAGATCTGTCCCTGCAGATATGCAGGCGTTCAGATTTTCTCCACTAATCGCAAGGATTTGGAAAAGTTGTCGTCTGCCGAATGGAACATTAAACAGATGCCCTGTGCTCGGGAGAGCCATGCCCTGTGCATACTGAAGAATGGGCTACACGGCCTTAAAAGAAATCTGTCTTTCTGTCTCCTATCCAGTGGATAATCCTTCTCCAAACATCTTTAAGCCTTTTGGTCCGTGTGGTCTGGCCATTTTGCCCATTTGGTGAACAAAGTTTGCTCAGAGGTAAACAACTCAAACAAGAAGTTGAAAAGTTATTTTGGAAAGCTTTAGTAAAGTTTACAATTTCAAATCTGATATAAATAGTAGCTGTAATTAATTTCCTGCGAATTACTTCAGGATGCCTCCCGATTGCTTTGCTGGCAATGACATGGAAACTGAACAGGCTGTCCATGGGTCACGCTCGACATAGCAGCGTGCAGCTTCATTCACCGATAAAGAGATTGAACTTTTTTTTTTAACTGGTTTGGGCTTTCCCTTCCCGTCCCGTGCTGCATTAAAGCTTCGAATGCCTAACTATAGTAGAATAAGATTTTGAACCACGGACCACAATTATTCACCCATTTTTATATTTCTTATTCGACACTTTCAATTGACACTTTTTTTCACCCCTCCCCTTACCGTTTCCCCCCCCCCCCCCCCCTTAACTTCCTAAATTCTTGACGGTCTTTTTCAAAGATGTAAGCGTTTCACTCCGGTTAGAGTTTGCGTTAAAAATTAAAGCTTTCTACCTCTGATAGAACCTAAGTTTAATTTTTAAAATTCCTTTCAGTTTTTTTATTTAAAGGATCCATTGAATTTCAATCGGAAATATAATTAAATATAAAAGTGGCAGTCATCTAGTTATGAGCTGAGAGTTTTCGAGGTCAAGCATTTGTTTGCAGTAGGCTCTGCCTAACACTGATTTATTCGTTCGCAGGGAAGATGGTGAATGTTCGAAAAAAGTACGATTTTTTGAATTTTTGACATTTCGTATCGAAATACGGACTCAAAAGTTTTTTTTAAAATTCTTTGTTCGTACAGTCGCTCAAAAAAGTATCCGAACACTATGGTTGATTACAGAATTCAGAAAAAATATCTGGAGCGTGTACAGCAACTGTACACGCTCCAGTTTGCTGTGAACGGTAACTGCACACGCTCAATATTTCTGTGAGTGGGCCCACACGATCCAGGTCTTTGTGAGCTCGCACGATCCAATGTGCTGTGAACATTAACCGCAATCGCTCCAGTTTGCTGTGATCGGTAACTGCACACGCTCCATATTCATTGCACTATATATTCGTACGCATTATATATATTAAAAAAGTATCCAAACACTATGGTTGATTACAGAATTCAGAAAACATATCTGGCAACGATTTTTTTAGAAATTAGTGATCTGGCAAACTTCGTGTCACGTGACACGAAGGTTGCCAGATCACTAATTTCTAAAAAAATCGTTGCCAGATATTTTTTTCTGAATTCTCTAATCAACCACAGTGTTTGGATACTTTTTTGAGCGACTGCACTTTTAGACATTCAGCGAGTCCCTTTTTCTCTCATTGGTAACAATGTCGACCTCACAGAGCTTTGCTGTTGGACGAATGAATACATTGAGAATGAAGATATCGCGCGCATGGATTGTCACTCCTGTTTGTTCTTCATTCACTACTATCACTAATGTCAAAATTAAAGCAACAAGCACAAAAATCCAAGGGAAAAGCTTACTGATGAACGGAATGTAGTGAAAGTTGTGGGTGTAACTTGATGTGATATGTGTCATCCTGGATCAAAAAAGAATATCAAAGCGTACAGAAAGAAGCGCATGCGCAACTGGATGGACGAGAAATGTGCATCAGGTGAATGCATCCAAGTGAAGAAATAATGTCTCCACTCTCTACAATACTCGTATAGTGAATGGTCGCCTCTGGCAGCAGTACAAGCCTGACAACGACTTACCATGGTCTTCCAAAATACCCTCTGTAGGACTTGCTACACCCCAAACAGGAGCCATTGCGGCAGAGCCTGGTAGAGTAATTCCCTCTCATGAAGAGAAGAGGGGTGAGGGGTGAGAGGGGTGGTCGTGAGTGACAATTCATTGCGCTACATCATTCCAGACATTCTATGGAATTCAGGTCTGGTGATTGCGATGACCAATCCATGCGAGTGATATCTTCATTCTCAATGTATTATTCAGAGGGGCGGGGGTGGCTCAGTCGGTAGCGCGCCAGGCTCGTAATCTGTAGTTCCCAGATTCGAGTTCCAGTTGGGTCAGCGTTGAGATTTATCTCCGCAAAATTCCCCGCCCTGCCCACGGTCAGTAGGGGACACCGATAGGATTGGAAAGGCCGCCTTCCGTCGGATGGGACGTTAAGCCGTGGCCCCGTATGCTGGAGAGCCATAACACGCTGGATGACCTTGACGGGATACTACCATCAGTCTCCCAACAGCTGTTCCAGTGGGTCCCCCCTCCCCTAACCTTCGTCCATGTGACCTGGCCATTTATTTAGCCCATGGTGTGCAAAAAAAATGCCGCTCAGAGGTAAAGCAACCCAACCTTTCATTCGTCCACCAGCAAAGTTTTGTGAGGTGGGCATTAAGAGAAATTTTGATTCACTGAATCTCTAAAAGGATGAACATCAATATCCAGAATCTGAACTCGATATTTGACACCAATCGGACCTTGCCGATTTACCATGGCGAACTCATGAAGAGCCATGCGACCAATGATGCTGCAAACTGAATCTCGATTCATCAGTAAAGACTCATTTTTGGCTCATTTTTGATGGGTTTTTTGATTGGTATTAAAATTCACTGGTAATAATAATAGAGACAAATGCATAATATTCAGTAGTAAAGAATCAGAAGATGTTCCTGTAGACATGGAACTCATGAAATAATAAGCTTAAAAAAAGATGGCGCTACTGTGCGAATCGAATAAAAAATTAAGAAAGTTTATATGCCACACCAGCTGAAAAATGTTAACCGATGATGGTTAGCATAACTGGCGTGTTTCCATGAGACTGGGGTTCGAATCCCACGCCTCATGAAAATCCCAAAAATCCCATGTCTACAGGACACATCCTGTGATTCTTTACTACTGAATTATTGAGTTAACGCCATGAGCGTGAGTGACAAATATATAATACCAACTCTATATGACAACACAGTTGCCCACTTCTCGGACAGATGGCGCCACTGTGATACTCAAATAAAAAAGATCCGTAAATTTTATATGTAACGCCAGCTGTAAAAAATGTTAGCCGATGATGGTGAAGTGGTTAGCATAACTATCACGTTTCCAGGAGACGAGCGTTCGAATCCCACTCACGTCAAAAACCAATGTTTTTCAGCTTATTATTTCATGAAATGCATAAGAAATGACCGGATTTCAGGACTAACAATACTGACGTCATAATTTTATTGCACCAGCTTCTGTCGTAGGAGACGTTGGTCAAGCCGTCACTGTCAACATTTCTGATCAGAGTAGAAAATTATGGCTATAACATGTACAGTCAGTCGCTCAAAAAATATCCGAACACTATGGTTGATTACAGAATTCAGAAAACATATCTGGTAACGATTTTTTTTTAGAAATACGTGTCACGTGACACGAAGGTTGCCAGATCACTAATTTCTAAAAAAATCGTTGCCAGATATTTTTTTTTGAATTCTGTAATCAACTATAGTGTTCGGATACTTTTTTGAGCGACTGTATTTGTCCAAAGTGGATGATTTGTTCATTTCATGGGAATAAAACAAAAGGTTGTCTTGCATAGAGAGAATTATTATGAACCTGCTGCTAATTGTAAGTCGGGATACATTCCTTCCAGTGGATAAGGAGTGCTGATGCGAGTATACTCTATACCAGGGGTGGGCAACATTCTTAAGTGTGCGTACCAAAATCGCCAAATTTTTAATGCAAGTTTTTTTCACGTGCCAACCGAAATTTTGGGAACATATTATTATTTGGTGTCTTTTAAGTATTGGGATTTAAGATACAGTCACACAATTTAAAGATGCAATTTTTAACATCAGCAAAACAATAAACAATAATTCTGAATTTTTTTTGTTTTTGTTTATTTTTGTAAAAATCAGTCAGACATAAGTTTTTCAAGTTTTTCCAATATGTTTCAGCGCCCAATCTCATAATCGTTTCACTTGATTGAGCACAGTAAAATAAAATAAAATTAAAGATATTCTTTTATTAATTCTTAATACCTTACGAGTAATACAAAAAAATTACTAGAAAATAAAATGTTATTTTACGTACATAACATATTAAACAGAAATTAATCTTTACCATTTTTTAGCAGAAAACATCAAATCAAAACTAAAGAAAGAAAAATTATGGACGTTTTATTTATTTAACATCAATGATGACTTCTGCTGCTGCATCAATGATGACTTCACTGATGACAGATAATTTATATCAGGTTTATATTTTGTAACCTTTAGAGATATGCATGCGCTACTAGTACTATAAATTAATTAATTGCCAATAAATACTTTCAATCCATATTTTAATGACTTACGATTTAATTAAATCCAAAATCACATATATACACACTTTAGAAAACCGATAAATTCTTTACGAAACACGAAAAAAAAAAATGATGTTAAAGGAGTCACGCTACGTGTGGCTGCTTGGCGAATGATGCAACTGAACGGGTCAAAACTTGTACGTCAGTATATCGCGGAGATGGATGGCTTGGAAAGAGGATGTTTGTTTCATTTTCTTATTACTTATTATTGCTAGAACAATTTAAAGTGTTTGTTTCTTTATTGCATTTTTATTTGGTATCGCTCTACTTAAGAAAATTGTATTCTATTAAGTTAAAATATACAATTCAGCGAAGACGTTGGATATTTATTTATTAAATTATTTTTTATGGTGAGCCCTGGGTTGCCTGCTGGAAAAAAGTCGTTGGCGTGCCAAGGGTTCCCCTCCCCCTTGCCCCTTGCTCTCTACTGTATCTGTAGTGCTTCGGGGTTAACACCCAGTAATCATTACACGGTGCTGAAGTCACACTCTGAGGTCCTTGTGAAGATCTGAGAAAAATGTTTGGAGTCTCTTCAAATTGTTCCCACAAGAGGTTAACGACAGAACGATCCACATTTAGCCATCTGGCTACTTCATCTTGATATTGCCCCTGCTTCCACGATTCTTTAGAAATCATTCAAATTACTTCTCTAGACGTGTTCACAATCTTTCTGACTTGAAAGACAAAAAGACGCACACACTTCAGCATTTTTAATCGCTCCTCTTTAAACAAGCATTTGCTTTGCCACTGGCATTTTCTCGCAAGGGGGCGCTTTTATTTTGTTTTTATGTACCGCGTTCTAGCTCATTAGATAATACATTTGCTGTTTTCAGTCTGACAGTACTTTGAGGTGATTTCTTTGCGCCACTCAATTCTTGTGTTTGTTGCTTTAATTTTGACCATTGGTGTATTTCAAGATTTGCGTTTTAAATAGGATTATTTAGTAGCGATCACAGGACGTGTCTTTCAGACATGGAACTCGTGAAATAATATGCTGAAAAAAAAAATGGAATTGCCGTGAGTGGTATTCGAACCTACGTCTCTTGGAAACATGCTAGTTATGCTAACCACTACATAACCAGCTGAAGAAAAAACATTAGCCGATTATGGTGTACATCCTGGAAACGTGCTTAACTGGTATGTTTCCAGGAGACGCGGGTTCGAATCCCACTCCTGGCAAAACCAATTTTTTCAGCTTACACGTATTTAATTTTCTGTTTCATAGATTGAATCCAAAGGCATAGAATAATATTTTGTTCACATTGCTTTATTGAAGTTAGTATGTTAAGCAAACTCAAATATACAGAGTGCACTTCATGCTTAATTTAATGATTTAAAGGCAAAAAGCCACTTATCCATTTGGGGTGCATTAGTTTTTTCTTTTTATGTGTTGAGATTATTTATTTTATAAAAGCGACTAAAATTTTGATTCTTTCGTTAGAGTAAGTCAGTGGTTCACAACTTTTTATGCTTCACGTACCCCCTGGAAATGTGTATGTAACTGGCGGACCCCTTGCATAGATAGATAAAACTATAGTTATAGTATAATAATGGGAATAAAATAAAACATATATATCAGTGGTTCTCAACCTTTTATGCTTCACGTACCCACTGGAAATGTATATGTAACTGGTGTACCCCTTGTATAGATATATGAAACTATAGTTATAGTATAACAAAGGGAATAAAATAAAACTTATATATCAGTGGTTCTCAACCTTTTATGTTTCACGTACCCCCTGGAAATGTGTGTGTAACTGGTGTACCCCTTGTATAGATATATGAAACTATAGTTATAGTATAACAAAGGGAATAAAATAAAACATATATATCAGTGGTTCACAACTTTTTATGCTTCACGTACCCCCTGGAAATGTGTATGTAACTGGTGTACCCCTTGTATAGATATATGAAACTATAGTTATAGTATAACAATGGAAATAAAATAAAACATATATATATATACATTAAATTTTGCATTCATAAATTACTTATATCTATAAACACAAAAATATTTAATTTTTCCACAGCAATTTTACCACCTTAGCGACTTTTGAGCTCTCACGGCGTACCCCAAAAACTTTTACTGCCACACACTTTCTTTAATCAACGTGGGGTAACTTTGAGAACCCCTAGTGTAAGTAACAACCTGACTCACCTTCTCTTTGGTTTCAATGAACGTGGCCCACACATTTGTTAGAGTTTAACAACCCATGTCATAAAATAACACCCGATACAATGATACGAAGGTATTGAAGTTAGATTAATCTTATTATTATGAATTGCAAAACTCATTTCAAAAGTGAGAAGTGCAAAATGCTGCAATTGCAAAATTAAATTAAAATCTGAAGAATTTTAAAGGAGAAAATTAATTTTTATCGAAATCAAGGCTACTGAGTTACATTTTCAAGATTTTTTTTTAATTTAATTAAGCTGGCCTTTTGCAGTAGAAAACTGCACTTAAAAAAGCAATTTGTTCCAATAACCCAACATTTAAATTGTGTTGAAATAACTTCTTCCATGCGCAGTGTTTGTTGACTAGAATGAAAATAAAAAGAAAATTATGATTCGAACATGATTTTGTATTTGATGACTTCTGATCGGTCAATCAAGGCATCACGTTTCAAAAGTTTAAAGTTTTTTCTATGATTTAAATATGCTTTACCATTACAATTCATAGTATGTGTGTAATTGAATTAAAAACTCCGGCATGAAATGTTTGCAATCAAACAGCACGTATGACTGAAACGGAACTGAAAAGTTCATTAAATGATGCAATGCATCCTCTGCGAATTTCGTTTCTTCTCCAATCACCTTTTCCTTTCCTCATTTTCCGCAACCGTTTCCTTGGTGATGACCTCCTTCGCTCTTGGCCCTCTGCAACATCCTTCTAACCCACCTCAAAGCGAACTCGTTGCTATGGAGACTGCAAGTTGGCTGACAATGACGTCAGAGAGCAGGCACAGCACGGACCAGCGCGTGAGAGACGCTCTAGAACACGAGTAGACGGTGGCGAGGGGCAGAGGGGGGAGGGGGGGGGGAGAAGCACACGGCATCTTCGGCTCACCGGTGACTCTAATTCTTCACCCTCAGTGTTCAGTTGCATCCCCGGAGCTCATAAAAGCCACACTCTGGGGTGACATCTCGGCCAGTGGCAGCGGAGAGAACCCCTTTAATTTCTCCGCTGCAAATGCAATCTGTTCCTAGTGGTCCTTGTAAAGACAAAATTCACTGGATTCTGTCAAATACTTTCTTGGTTCGCTTTATTTGTCCTTAACCGACGACTAGCATGTCCCTATAACTTCGAAGTAAAGAGCACGCAACTGGAATTCTTGTCTCCTCGTGTTCATTGGGAGTCGTGCCAGTAAGTGTTCTGCTTTCAGTCTCTAAAATTGTGTTTGGACATCAGGATGGAGAAAAGGTCGCGAAAGGATTTTTGCGTTTTCTTTCTGGCAGGACTTTCTGGCTCTTCTGACTGTTTCGTTCGTCCAGTTTCCCGGAATAGGTTTCAATACTTAACGGCCCAAAAGATCAATTCTTAACTCTATTAATACAAAAATACATGTGCAAAATCTTCAACATGCAGAATATTATGGAGGTTCCAGAAGACGAAAAAAAATAATTTGCACCCAAAACATTTTTCTGAGAAACTTATACTGAACACTACAGCCAATTTTAATTTGGTCTTGTTCGACACTATTAACCCAGTGAATTCTACGTCTATTCTATTTACTGAAGCTTTCAAGGGCGATCTTCGTAATCCTATTCTGCATGCTCATAACATGGCCAAACCAAATCAATCTCTTCCTGTATTAAGATGCTATTTAAAATGTTACTTCTTCTAACTTATCTTTAATTGCATAATAAAACCATTTAATATATCAAGATGCTTATTAAGGAATGAAATCAAAAGTGTCAAGCTTTTTCTTATCTTAAACAAGATCCGAATTTTATTATTGTATTAAATTCTAAAGAGAACAAACTGTTAGCAACTCCAAGTTTCGTCTTTAACTGCATGTACCTATTTCTACGCACTAGATAAAGTCTTACAAGTTTTAATAATAATTCTGATTTTCCTGCTACAAAGCATAGCCATTCAAAATACCTGAAGTATTACCTGTTCATCTAAATCTAATCTTGTTTTTAAAGTTTTACATATTTCCTATCTGTGTTAAGTCTCTGTTAGTTGTTCTCAAATCAAAAAAGTTACTTGCAAGAGATATTTTAATTGATATTGCAACTAACAATCCGAAAAGGACCAATCACTTCAGCACGATGATCTCCCATAAAGGAAGTGCCAACTTTGTAAATGAAGTCACCTAGCAAAAAAGTAATATCGCTTATTAAGGGAATTAAAAATTTTCATGGAATTGCCCATACATTCTAGTCCCCCCCATCGGAATTTCAGTAACAATGTAACAACAATCCCCCCTTGTTTTAAATTTAACTGTAAGAATCTCCAAAGAAAAGTAAAAGGGCATTGATGGCATTTATGCTAAGTGATAATCCACATTTTAGCCTATGCTACCTATCATCATGATCTGTAAACAGAAATTTGAAATTAATTTTGAATACTTCGTCTTTTCGTCTCCATTTGTCCTTTGAAACACCATAATGTTTAGCTTATATCTTTTATATTCTTCTGTTTTGGACATCAAGAGAGTAATTGAAAAGATTTGGAATATTGGAATTCAAACAATTGTAAAATGAAATGGTTAGTTTCAGTGGAGTACCTAAGGGGCTGGGTTTTGGATCTATACTCCCTTTGAGGTCTTCAATACCGTATTTGTTCTGAAACAGTGGTCCAAAATCAGACACTGAAGTATGTCAACTCCGCTCCGCCAGCCACCAATGTAACTTTGTGGATACATCACTGGCTAGGTTCTTAAGACGTTATATTATTTGTGAAAGACAGAGTCAAAATATCAAGTCCAACATTATTAACTTTAGTGGAAAGAGCCATTACTCCATTACTAATGGCCTAAGCCACCAATTCTTTTCAGACCTTTTACAGCAGATCTTCACAGAAGCCAGAAGAGCCAGAAATACACGAATAAGAGAAAAACACAGAAAAAGATTCATTTTCAAACGAAATGAAAAAATGTAACAAGTCCAAAAATCATAAATTGTAACGGAAGCAGCCAGAAATATTTTGGGGCTTAATGGATAACATTGATCATTCCTTAACATTTCCGAAAAAAAAAAAAAAGATCAAATCGAAATGCACACTGATGGTGACAGGCCTTCCTTTTATTTTTTCTTCAGAGGAGCAAATATCGCGTTTGAAAGATATGAATGTCCTGCACCACGTGAAGACTGTCAAATCAGTTTTCAGAGGCTAGGGCCTGGACTGGTTCTGTGCATCATCACAAGGGAATAGTAGTGCACAGCTGTGTTAATTTTATCATCTAAATATTAAAAATTGTTAAGTCTAATAAACAAGAATTGGTACAAGAAACGGAAGCCAAAATGAATGAAGCCAATGATCTAATACTGAAACTGAAATAGGAGACGAAAAGGCTGAGAAACAGGAACAGAGTAAATGGCCGTCTGAATATTGCTAACTGTTTTTTAACTACACACTATCCTTTCTCATGTAATAATGAATAACTTGGCATTATTCCCTCGGTGTTGCGGAAAGTTATCCTTGCTGAATGAGTCTTTACTTCTCATAAATATATTTACAATGTATCAACCGGGATGGATACTTACCAGGTATGCATGAATTATCAACCTCGATGGACGCAACCAGGATGTGTACCTGTAGTAGTAGTCGTCAACATCATCATCATATGCTCAAACAGTCATAAGCTACGGAGGTCCAAACAGACAGTGCAATCCAAGCGTATCTGTCCTGTGCTACATCTGCTGCGTCCGGACACTGCACACCAATTCTAACAAGGTTCTTTTTGACATTGTCTGCCCACTGCATCCTAGTTCCCCTTCTTTCTGAGGCCTTTAAGTACCCTGTTCATAACCCTATTCGCTAATCTATAATTATCCATATGGTAACATGACCAAACCAACGGAGTCACTCTCTGACCAATGTGCTGCTTAAAGGAGGTTGCCGACTCCTTTGCCTAACCTCATCATTAGTTACAAAGTTGAACCACCTAATACCCAAGATACTGCGTAAGCATCTAGATTCAAAAGCATCTAGTTTCCTGTTATCTTATTTACAAAGCATCTAGTTTCCTGTTATCTTATTTACAAAGCATCCAAGTTTCACTACCATACCTAATCCTAACTTTGTAAATGAAGCCACCTTTTACTAATGCCTATTAGCTAGAGAGAACCAAATTTTATACAGTCTAATTTTAGTCTTTCGCTCTATTCGCTTATTTTCCCACACTCTCCATATATTCTTAGACGTCCCGGCAGCAATCCCCTATTCGTCTGTTAATCACATGCCGCACATCATCAGTATGTTACATAGCTCCTAGGATAATTAAACTGGGATACCTGCTCAAGACTGCAACCATTCAGATTAACTAATCTGCCTGACCAATTTCCATCACTTTAGTTTTCTCTCTGTTTATAATAATAAAACCTACTCGACTTTCAGTCTCATCAACTGCTCGAATGAAAGAGTTCATCTCATCAACATCATTTGCCAAAAGGGCTAAATGATCAGCAAAACCTAAATCAGACGTTTTCAAATCTCCAGACCATTTCACGCCAAAATCTTTGCCTTGCAGTGAATTTCGCATAACGTAATCAATAACCAAAGAGAAAAGGAGACAAAATGCACCCTTGTCGAACACCAGAAGTATAGCTAAACCAATTGCTGCAAGCCTTAGCAACTCTCACACCCGACTCAGTGTTATTATAGAGAGCTTTCATTATGTTAACTAACTTGTCAGGTATACCATATGATCTCACAATCAACCACAAAATATGACCTTTTGAAATCAACAAAGCTAGCAACCAAAGGTTTCTGAAACTTTAAACATTTCTCAAGAATCTACCTAAGTGAAAATATCTGATCCACACATCCCCTACCACTTCTGAATCCACATTGCTCATCACGCAATTGACTGTCAACCAGATTCTTAATTCTATTAAGCACAATCATGGAAAGAACTTTACCTGGAACAGAGAGTAGGCTGATACCCCCAAAATTATCAAAAGAACTGCGATCACCTTTTTTGAAAATAGGGATAATAATAGCTCTGGCAAAATCCTTAGGAACCATGCCTTTATCATAAAAGTTATTCAAAATTTCAGTCATCCAAGTGGTAACAGAAACATTCCCAGCTCTAAGCATTTCGGTAGTAATTTCACCTACCCCTGGGGATTTATGAAGTTTAAGTTTAGAAAGAGCCAAAATAATTTCAGATTGTGTTATTGGGCCTAACATTAAAGCCACCAATGCATCTATCATCATTACAAAAAGGGGCGGGGGTGGCTCAGTCGGTAGCGCGCCAGGCTCGTAATCTAGTCCCAGCTGGGTCAGCGTTGAGATTTATCTCCGCAAAACTCCCCGCCCTGCTCACGGTCAATAAGGGACACTGATGGGCTTGGAAAGGCCGCCGTCCGTCGGATGGGACGTTAAGCCGTGGCCCCGTGTGCGGGAGAGCCATACCCTGTGCACGTTAAAGAACAAGTTGGATGGCCTTGACGACAGGCTACCATCTGTCTCCCAACAGCTGTTCCAGTGGGTCCCCTCCCCCACCCTTCTCTGAGCCTTCGGGGTCCATGTGACCTGGCCATTTAGCCCATTGTGTGCAAAAAAGTGCCGCTCAGAGGTAAAACAACCCAACCCAACTCATTACAAAAAATGGGAGTACAACTAAGCACATTGTTCAGAACATCACTGAAATGCTCAGCCCACCTTGCCATGACAGAATCCTCCCCTCCTATAACCTTACCTTGTTTATCCTTCAATCCCTGTATGCCTGTCCGTTTTCTACCACATAAAACATTAACTATTTGGTACAGCTCTCTGCTATTGTGATGTCTTAACTGCTTCCTCGGCTTGTCTGCCAAACCATCAAGCCAAACATTCTTATCAGCAGCTAACTGATCTTTTACACGTTTATTAAGTTCTCTGTAATGCTTTCTATTAGGACTCATAGGGTATTGATTAAGGACATTCCTGTAGTTCCTTCTTTATGAGATAAGCTCAAGTGCCTTATCACTCAGATAATTTTGCCTCTTCTGCTCCTATTTTCCTAAAAGAGTACTGTTAGTGTTGAAAAAGCCTGTTTAAAATGATCCCATTCTTCCTCAACTTCAGTAGTAAGCAAACCATGACTATCATAATGACAAAGTGACCTATCTTGGTAAGCTGTAGCTATAACTGGGTCTTTCAGAGCTTCAGTATTAAAGGTAAAATTTTTAACCCTAGCACAACACTTTTTAAGTTTAAATTGCAAGACACTTTTAACAAGGTAATGGTCAGATCCAATTTCAGCTCCCCTATATGCCCTGGTATTCCTAACAGAACTAGCCCATTTTCTGTTAATTAATATGTAATCAATCATATTCTTATGCAGCCCATCAGGTGAAACCCATGTGTATTTATGTATGTCATGGTGTTTGTAATATGTGTTAGTTATTCTGAAACAATTGAGTTTACTTGCCTGTAGGAGACGTTGCCCATTCCCATTGCAGCTACCAATACCAAAAGGGCCTATTACTCCTCCCCAAAGGTCAGAGTCAGTACCAACTTTGGCATTGAAGTCACCTAGAACAAGGGTAATATCTCCTTTCTTGACAGAATTCAAAATATCCTGAAGTTGTTCATAAAACCTATCCTTCTCATCCTCATCGGCATCCTCAGTGGGGGCATAACAGCAGATAACATTCAAGTCTTTAACGCTTGTCTGAAATTTGGCTGTAAGAAACCTTTCATTAATGCACTCGTATCCTAGAAGAGCATCACTAGCGTGTCTGCTGAGGAGCAGACCAACACCTTGGTGATGCTTATTATCTTCCCTCCCTGAAAAGAGGCTAATTTGGCATCCTTCCGCTTCCGTTCATTCCACAAGAGAGTATCACCTTTGAAAGGTACTAACGTCCTGCGCCACGAGAAGGCAGTGTCGAACGTTAAGTGCTAGATCTCTCCGGTCCCGTGGATCATCAGAGGGGATTGGTGCTCAGCTCTCCTTCCAGTGACCTCCTAACTAACATTTACAGACTATACTAGTAGTAAAAACTTTAATTCAATATTCATTTATTAAACATAACGTCAAAAAAATTGCAGTCAAATTTCGAAAGAAAACAAACAAACAAAAAAAAAACTAAGCGATAAAATAAAAAATAATTTTGGTATCTATTTTTTTGGCACTTACCAATATTAATGTTTAGATAGTACATAACTAAATAAATAAATACCCCCTGAAGCAGCTGCTTGCCACAGAGGTCAGACAGGAGCCTGTCAGTTTTTATGCCATAGTAGAAGGTCTGTGAGGATGGCTGGACCTCAGCAGGAAAACGATACATACACCCTTGCCTTACCCGGGGCTTGAACCCAGGTACCGTAGATCAGTAGCCAAGCGTGCTAACCACTCGGCCACGCGAAGTATACCATATATTAAGGTAGTGGCATCAGAAAATTCAACGATGTCCCCATTTAAATCAAAGGAATACAGAACAGTGAAAAACATCAAATATAATGACGTCTCCAAAACTGATCCTTTTGAAACATCTTTACCTTTAAGCTAAAAATTACTCTGAATAATTTTTTTGCTATTACTTTTGTTTTTCAAATAAGATTTGATTACTCATAAGTAATTCCTCAAACTCTTATTTTCTTTATTTTAAACACTAGCAATTCGTGGTCAACTGTATCAAAGTTAACCACATCGACAACGTCACCATAAGGGTCACAAAAATGAATTGTATTCATTGCCGAAAAATTAAAAAATCATATTTCTTTGCTTACATCTCAGAGATGGCAGAAAGATATTCGAGCACAAATTATTCGTATAATAGCTTATAGTAGAGCGCACACTGGCTGTAAAATCGCATTCATCTATCACCTGCTGAGACTGAATCTTTTTAATATAATACACTCACGGACACAAAAATTGCAATACCATGAAGCATATCTCGAACCGCGGTGAAACTGAACAAAATGGTAGGACATGTTACAAGGTTGTAATGATTAATTAATACGATCACCTGCGAGCATATTAAGGGTGTGTTTAGAGGCCTCAATATGGGATTTCAGTACGGGATATGACACCCATTGGTGGCGATGCATGCAGCCAGACGTCGACATGTCCCTAATAATGTCCTGCACCACTTTCCACTATTCCTCCTCCAAATAGAGACATGGGATGTCCAGTGCATGTTCTGGCTGTGCACATTGTCGGAGATGTCGACTCAGTACATCTATATGTGCTCCATAGAGGACAAATCTTGAGAAATAGCAGGCAAAGGTAGGATGTTGACATCCTGTAGACTCTGTTGGACAATCGTTTGGTTTGGTTGTTTAGGGTTTTATGGCGCATTAGCATCTAATGGACAATGCGTACTATATGGAGATGTGCATTATCCTGCTGAAAGATGCAACCAGGAGAGCTCAGAGTGTCGCCGATGTATCGTTGAACTGTCAAAATTACCTGGGCAAACATTAAGAACGTTCTGGAGTCATAGCTGATGGCAACCCACACCAGAATGCTGGGTATGCGGGTTTGTGTGGTGCTCCCGGATGTGTGCCACATCCTGCTGCTGCCTATGGTGATGCCAAACCCTGATGTAATAATTATCTGCACTCAGAGACAGAAGTGTGACTCCTCCGAGAAGGCGACATGCAGCCATTCTCCCTCCAACAACACATCCTGGATGCCGCACAAATGAAGTGTCTGGCGATGATTAGAGGCTTCTAATTCAGCTTCGTTAAATGTAGTCGGATGGTCTGTGTGCAGTACAAGTACCACATTCTGCTGCATTTCTGTACATGTCACACGGAGGTCAGAGGTTACTTGCCGGTCGATGAGGCGATCTTTTCGTGATATGGTAAGTCTACAGGGACCTGAGCCATGGCCACGTGAAGTAGTACCTGTCTTCATCCACTGCTTCAAACAATGCGTTACTGTGCTTACTGCATGACCGAAATGGTCGGCTATACGACGGGCAGACCAACCTGCCTCATGCATCCTACGATATGGCCCGTATGAACGGACTTAGATGCTGATAACGAGCTCGCTTTAATTGTGCCTTGGCGTAACTGAAACACACGTGCACTGTTTCACTTCCACTGAATTCCCTGCTATCTGCTACGGTGACTGGATACAGTTAATAGAAGTACTATAAAATGTCCAGTCATTTGTAATAAATATAGAATGCTTGATTTCAAATTAAAATTTTTGCCATTTTCAAATTTAGCTCTTTTTTTTTTGAAAAATTCGAAAACGGATTGGATCGCTGTTAATAAAATATTACTATTCACTGTTCGGGAATTTTTTTTTTTTTTTTTTTTGAAAAATTCGAAAACAATGAATAGTAATATTTTATTAACAGCGATCCAATCCAGTGAGAAATTTTCATTTATCTCTTTGAAACAAAAAGTTTCCTCCTACCTTGGAGAAAAGTAAGAAGTCTCTGCTGTCAGTGTATCAGCCCCCACCCCGACAGGGTTGACACCTTGACGTGGTGGTGGGGGGGGGGGGGGGAGCTTGTGGGCCCACTAAGGTCGAAGTCTCTGCTGCCGGTTTGGGCCCCGGTTGGACAGACTAAAACCTCCATCACAGAGACTCAGAGGAGTCGTTAGGGACCCTGCTAACTGACTTGGTCCGTCAGGTTGGACAAGGCCCCAAATTGTGGGCCAGACTAAGAGTTCCCTCCATGGGATCGAGTCAACTTGGTTCTACATATCCTTGTTTGTGGCTAACCGTGGAATAGATTAAAATCCAGGATTTGCAGCGGCGGTGCCGTGGGTTGCGCGTTACTTCTATAGTACTGTTCAACCCTAGACTGTCGTGGGTTGTGCATATACCTATATGCTATTGTATGTCCCCGACCTCTAGATAGTGGTCAAAGTGGCATTTCCTATACTGGAAGTGCTTCAGGCGGAACCAGTGCGTTTGTCCATTCATTTACTTACTGTCAGTGTATCAATGTATCACCCTCCACCCCCCCCCCACCCCCGACAGGAGAGCCCATCGAGGTCGAAGACTCTGCTGACCGGTTTGGGCCCCGGTTGGACAGGCTAAGACCTCAATCTCAGGGGAGTTGTTAGGGACCCTGCTGACTGACTTGGTCCGTTAGTCCGAAAGTCGGGCCCGACCAAGAGTTCCCACCACGGCAGCCGAGGCAACTTGGATTCTATATCCTTGTTTGTGGCTAACCGGGACATAGATTAAATTTAGGATTTGACCGATGGATGAGCTTTACTCCTATAGTACTGTTCGCTATTAGGTAGACGGGGATGAGATGTATCTTTATGGTACTGACTTGCCCCTGACCGTAAATAGTGGGGAATAAGGCATTTCCCTATACTGGCAGTGCTTTAGGCGGAACTAATGGGATTTGTTTCATAAGTATATTTACCTGTCAATGTATCAATCTCGTGACCGTCACATTCCTCTACTACGGAAATTTCAGATTTATAGATTGAAGAGACTCTTTTGCAATATTCGTTTAAAGTTTTGCTGTCGCCATAGCACATAATATATGTCGGTGAAGCGTTGCATTGGCAACAGTTATTGGCTACCTTAGCCTGGGTAGGGGAGAAGCGCAAAATTGTTTTGCTTTGATAAAAATATAAATATTCTTTTTTGGGTTTAATAGGTGTTCTAATACAATAGTACTCTTTGTATTTTCTGATTCATCCATTAGTTGAAATTTTCGCTCTTAGAGGGGGCTGAAATTAGAAAATGAACAACTTCATTCTCTTTGAAAATGATAATTGAATATTCACTACAGGCGAATTGTTATTCTTCTAACATTTTTTTCAAAACAAAGTAAACGACCAAAAACCCTAAAATTATTTATTTTGTGCAAAACTATTAAAAAATTATATTTTATCCCAATTATGAATGAGAAACACTCTCCTTTAGTTTAATACAAAAGGAAATTTGTTGGAGCATTGTAATTCGAAGGAAGGGACTATGGCAGGTAATTAATTCTAATGTAATCCTATGAAGGTAATTAATTCTATGTAATAATACAATAAGATGAATTCTTTTATCATCGTAAAACCAAGATAAAATTGCTAATTACAGAGGTAAGCTTACTCTTATTTTATCGTTACGGCACCCCATATAACACCTTCTCCCCATATCATAAGTCGTGACCCTCTCCCCATATCATACGTCACCCTCTCCTCATATCATAAGTCGTCACCTTCTCCACATATCATACGTCACCCTCTCCCCATATCATACGTCACCTTCTCCCCGTATCATACGTCACCCTCTCCCCGTATCATACGTCACCTTCTCCCCGTATCATACGTCACCCTCTCCCCGTATCATACGTCACCTTCTCCCCGTATCATACGTCACCCTCTCCTCATATCATAAGTCGTCACCTTCTCCCCGTATCATACGTCACCTTCTCCCCGTATCATACGTCACCCTCTCTCCGTATCATACGTCACCCTCCCTCATATCATACGACGTCACCCCCTCCTCATATCATACGACGTCACCCTCTCCTCATATCATACGTCGTCACCTTCTCCCTATATCATACGTCACCCTCTCCCCATATCATACGTCGTCACCTTTCCCCATATCACACGTCACCCTCTCCTCATATCATAAGTCGTCACCTTCTCCCCATATCATAAGTCGTCACCCTCTCCCCATATCATACGTCACCCTCTCCTCATATCACAAGTCGTCACCTTCTCCACATATCATACGTCACCACCCTCTCCCCATATCATACGTCACCTTCTCCCCATATCATACGTCACCCTCTCCCCATATCATACGTCATCAACTTCTCCCCATATCATACGTCATCATCTCCTCATATCATAAGACGTCACCCTCTCCTCATGTCATACGTCGTCACCCTCTCGCCATATCATAGTCACCCTCTCCCCATATCATACGTCGTCACCTTCTCCCCATATCATACGTCACCCTCTCCTCATATCATACGTCGTCACCTTCTCCCCATATCATACGTCACCCTCTCCCCATATCATACGTCACCCTCTCCCTATATCATACGTCGTCACCTTCTCCCCATATAATACGTCACCCTCTCCTCATATCATACGTCGTCACCCTCTCCCCATATCATAGTCACCCTCTCCCCATATCATACGTTACCCTCTCCTCATATCATACGTCGTCACCCTCTCCTCATATCATACGTCGTCACCTTCTCCACATATCATACGTCACCCTCTCCCCATATCATACGTCGTCACCTTCTCCCCATATCATATGTCAGCCTCTCCTCATATCATACGTCACCTTCTCCCCGTATCATACGTCACCCTCTCCTCATATCATAAGTCGTCACCTTCTCCACATATCATACGTCACCCTCTCCCCATATCATACGTCGTCACCTTCTCCCCATATCATATGTCAGCCTCTCCTCATATCATACGTCACCTTCTCCCCGTATCATACGTCACCCTCTCCTCATATCATACGTCACCCTCTCCCCGTATCATACGTCACCCTCTCCCCATATCATACGTCATCACCCTCTAGTGATTTGACACGAAGGTTGCCAGATCACTAATTTCTAAAAAAATCGTTGCCATATGTTTTTTCTGAATTCTGTAATCAACCATAGTGTTCGGATACTTTTTTAAGCGACTGTACCATCACCCCCTCACGATTCAGGGAGAAAATAGGTGCTATCGACATAAACCTCTTGACTACCACATTTTACCATCTAAAGTTAAAAATTCTAGCACGAATAGATCATTTACAGTAGTCGCTTAAAGTTGAAATTATAAGTATTGGAAAATTTTAAAAAAAATGAGAAGTCTAATATTTCACTCAAAAGGATTTGTTTCATTTACGCACAAAAAATCAATAAGTTAAATGGCCTCATACGTATTGACGATGACAAAGTGAAAATAATAGCTCATTTTTGCAAACGAGCTAAAGAGAAAATGTCCTGAAGTATAAACATGAAATGGAAAGTTTCTGTTAAGAAATCAGAAGCGAAATTTCCAGTGAGATGAATTTCATTGAGAAACAAAACCACAAAAAACGAAAATTTGAAAACAAATATTTCGCACAATGCTATTTGAAAACATAGTGAACTGAACGAAACATCTAAGGAAACACGTCACGTGATTATCTCTTTTCATATTTTCTCTTCTGATGATCGTCTTCGCGAGCTTTGAAATATTTCCGTTGACTAAAGCTAAAACTAGACAAGTGTCATTTTAAACTGAATGAGATGGCATTCGTCTAAAATTAGAGAGAGATTAAAATTAGAGAGATGGTGTTCAAAGGAGTGCCTCAAACTGGGCGAGGAAACAAATAGCTTCAGCTTTTTTCTATCTATTTGATAAAAATTAATACTCAATAATAAAAAATATAAAATAATGGAAGTTCTTAGTACTTTTAGAAGTAGTATTTGAAAGGTTATGATTTAATTATGGATTTGTTCCCAATGGCAGAAAAATATCCTCTTTTAAATAAATATTTCTGCCTTTTTCAAATTTCTACAAAAGATCATTCTCATGACATAGATCTTTTGTTAAGGAAAAGTTCTTAAATGAAACCTTTTCAGTCTCAAATTAATTTGGTTAAAATAATGTAAGGAGTATTATATTATTGTTATGTCGCTTGGCTAGTGATCTAAAGGGCCTGGGTTCGAGTCCGGGGTAAGGCATGGATGTATGTGTCGTTTTTCTGCTGAGGTCCTGCCATCCTGTCAGTTCTTCTACTGTGGCATATAAACTGACAGTCTCCTGTCAGACCTCTGTGGCAAGCACCTGCTTGAGGGAGTATTTATTATTTTTTATTTTTATTTTTATTAATGTAAATAATCATTTTTTTTTTGAAAAAAAAATGTTAAAATAATAAAAATAAAACCATGGCATGAAATAAGCTAAAATTAAAACAAAAATCATTAATTGCAATTATATTACATGTTCTATTGTGGAAAACAATTTCCTAAAATGTATTTTATTTAATTAATTTAATAAGATTTAAAAATAGTTTTACAGTGTTGCAATAGGGGTCTCAAAGAATGAAGGTTTTGTCTTTCATATTCTGTCTTAAGTGGCGTTTACCGTTTTTTATTTCAGATCCTATGTTCTGATAAGTATCGGAAGAATTTCCAGTTGGCTTACCCCGAACTCAATTAAGGTTAAGTCATTTATAAATTAAAATGCGACGCTTTGAGGGTCATTGTGACGTATGTGGATAGGAATACCCTTCCTCTGCAAACCTTTTCTATCGGGGCACCGGACACAGTTTAACTCATCATATCTTTTTATCAATCGCATTTGTTCTTTATTTCCTTTTCTTTATCATTTAATTCACTGTAAATATTTCGCGATCTGCATTGTCGATAAGGAAATCGAGAAGTTTTCAGGTTTGACCTGGAGGGAGTCATCTATCGTGACATCATCGTCTATGTTTAGACCCCTGGGGCGGGGGTGGCTCAGTCGGTAGCGCGCCAGGCTCGTAATCTGTAGTTCCCAGGTTCGAGTCCCAGCTGGGTCAGCGTTGAGATTTATCTCCGCAAAATTCCCCGCCCTGCCCACGGTCAGTAGGGGACACCGATGGGCTTGGAAAGGCCGTCGTTCGTCGGATGGGACGTTAAGCCGTGGCCCCGTGTGCGGGAGAGCCATACCCTGTGCACGTTAAAGAACACGCTGGATGGCCTTGACGGGAGGCTACCATCTGTCTCCCAACAGCTGTTCCAGTGGGTCCCCTCCCCGAATCCTTCTCTGAGCCTTCGGGGTCCATGTGACCTGGCCATTTAGCCCATGGTGTGCAAAAAAATGGCCGCTCAGAGGTAAAACAACCCAACCCAACCCAAAATGTTTAGACCCCGAAACAGAAATCATCTTGTTGAACAATGAAACAGAAGCATTTCAGTGCAATTGCACAGCAAATCTAAACCATCCGATTTGATGTCCCTGTACGGACAGTTTTAATATTAATCAGTATCGAGGAAAGGATGAATAACTTGGGAAATGAGCTCGTTTTAAGCCTGTTCCTCTGCTTCGACTGACCACAGAGGAAGTTCTTTCTTCATCACGTGGTTCCGTGTCTTATCATTTGCTGACACTTTTTCTTTCCGTTTCTCCTCTTTCTGCTTCTTCTTCGGTTTATTTAATTGTTCGATGTGTGCATATCTCATGCATTAGAAATAGGCATTGCCTCAATAATTCATCTGCTGCGCCAACCGAACTCTCCCCAGACAACCTCTCCGAGCCAATTTGCCGCATTCCCGTGTCTCAAACGAATCGATCGGTGGCCCGAGCTTCGCAGTCCGCACCCGATATTGATTCTCTATCAGTCGGTCAGCGCCATGTTGTTGACATGTGACTGGGGGCTACGCGAAACGTGTCGAGGTCGTCGCAGATCCGTCGCCGAATAAAAGGAAGAAGATCTCAGCGAATGAAGAGCAAGCAAAGTTCTCACGGGAGTCGATCCACTTTTCTTTCCTCTAGGAGAGAGATGAACATTTCCATTACGATGCAGATTGACTCGAGCGCCACCAACAGGTCTTGCCTGGCAGGGTCAAGCGAATCTGAAATGGAACATTCTCGTACCCTGATGCAATTCCATAGGAACTGAAACGATGGGGAATTGGATTCCTTGAATAGGAATGCCAGTTCTTTTACCACTTGCATTTCGGTTTCACATGTCAAACTGTTGGCCTATTCACGTTGTTCGTTGATGGATGGGGCGGGAGTGGCTCAGTCGGTAGCGCGCCAGGCTCGTAATCTGTAGTTCCCAGGTTCGAGTCCCAGCTTGGTCAGCGTTGAGATTTATCTCCGCAAAATGCCCCGCCCTGCCCACGGTCAATAGGGGACACCGATGGGCTTGGAAAGGCCGCCGTCCGTCGGATGGGACGTTAAGCCGTGGCCCCGTGTGCGGGAGAGCCATACCCTGTGCACGTTAAAGAACACGCTGGATGGCCTTGACGGGAGGCTACCATCTGTCTCACAACAGCTGTTCCAGTGGGTCCCCTCCCCGAATCCTTCTCTGAGCCTTCGGGATCCCATGTGACCTGGTCATTTAGCCCATGGTGTGCAAAAAAGTGCCGCTCAGAGGTAAAACAACCCAACAACAACGTTTATGGATATTCCTGGAGCTTATAGATATTGCAACATACGTAGAGAAACATTTTCAAAGAGGAAAATGGAACTGATGTAAACTTTTCGAGGGTCACGTCGTTGACATCATCATAACAATGAGACAGATGAAGCGGATGATATTAAGGTTTTAAAAGTCGAGCAATTTGTAACTGTAGCAGAGAAAAGAACTAAAGCTTTTCTTTTAAAAACCGTAAAATGAAATCAAGCAAGAAAAAAGATTGCGGCCATTGACCTCTAGAGGTAGAGACATATTTTCAGAAAAATAGAGGAGCTCAGATAATATTCTTCGTCTGTTGAACTACTTTTATTTTATTGTTCTTATGATGTGTTATTATTGTGTTGCGAAATTATCGTTCAAAAGAACATTTCTCTTCAGCACGAGGCAAAGTAGTAAGAAAACGGTATTCCTCTTTTTTTTGATTGTTTGTTTCTTTTTACTTGCCTAAGCATTATTATTAGTGTGTTGTTTG
Source organism: Ryuthela nishihirai (assembly GCA_038380435.1). NCBI lineage: Eukaryota > Metazoa > Arthropoda > Arachnida > Araneae > Heptathelidae > Ryuthela > Ryuthela nishihirai. The sequence goes on along the minus strand of JAWZYU010000001.1, from coordinate 12,171,439 downwards.
ATTTTAGTTTCTTGTTTTCACACAAATTTTTCCAATTCGTCTTTCATCCAGAACTTAAAGAGTTGTTAGATGCCACTTTGAAATGATTGATAATGTTCAATCATTTGTGGTATATAAAATAATATTAAAACAAAACTCAAAATTTCTGCTGTTGCATTTAGGTTTAAAAACGAATTAGAGTTGTATATATTGTGTAAAATATATTACCAATTATTGTTTTTGAAAGGGGCGGGGGTGGCTCAGTCGGTAGCGCCAGCCTCAAAATCTGCAGTTCCCAGGTTCGAGTCCCAGCTGGGTCGGCTTTGAGATTTATCTCCGCAAAATTCTCCGCCCTGCCCACGGTCAGTAGGAGACACCGATGGGCTTATCCGCCGTCCGCCGGATGGGACGTTAAGCCGTGGCCCCGTGTGCGGGAGAACCATACCCTGTGCACGTTAAAGAACATGCTCGATGGCCTTGACGGGAGACTACCATCTGTCTCCCAGCAGCTGTTCCAGTGGGTCCCCTCCCCCAACCTTCTCTGATCCTTCATGGTCCATGTGACCTGGCTATTTAGCCCATGGTGTGCAAAAAATGCCGCTCAGAGATAAAACAACCCAACCCAACTGTTTTTGAAACCAATCGATTGGTTGAACATTAACCTTTTACATTATATAAAGGAAATGCAACTCATTAGTGTCTTGTTTTTCCTTCAGAGTAAAGAAAAGAAGGAAAGTAAAACGGTAGTTAATGGGTGGACATTTGCTATTCCTTTGAAATTATGACTCTTACTAAATAGAATTCCTTCGTTGAAAAAAGAAAGTTTTTAATCTAAAGCTTTTCATTCCAAAGGCGATAAAAAATCTCCTTTTTTTGGGTTTTGCGGAGGTAGTGTGGCTTCCGCTCAATAATCTAAGCTGCTTTTGATAATATGCTTTTAATGATGTAGAGGAGCAGCAGCGGAGTTAACGCGCGATCATAAATACATCTTCTGAGAACTTCATTGCCGAGATATCTCTTCCCCTGCTGCTCAGGATTTCAGTAAGGGACCTCTTGGCATTTTCACAACGGTTTCGAAATTTTTTCCACAGGGGCTACGAAGGGACCATTAAAAGGGACATAAAAGTTAATTGGCTGTCGATGGCCATAACGGCAACTACGACACGGTGCTCATCTGCAGAAGGAAAGATTGACTCTTGAATGCCTAATCAGTTTTTCATACATCGAACTGTGGAGAGAAAAAAATCGAAGAGTTCACTTATATTCGACCTGAGAGAATTTTCTTGCTGCACAATTATCTGAGGAGTCAGATCACAACGATTCCTGACTCTCGGAAATAACTGAAAAGAAAATGCCTACTGGCAGTAAGGTATCACAGATTCAGTAAGCGCAGATGAAAGAAATATGGTACACGAATTCTATCATTAATATAATATAGATTGGAACATTCGTTTAAACTTCTCCCTTTTCCACTTTAGGGCCCTCTAGCGATTGAAATTCGAAAAGGGTGATCGCCATATCTTATTACATGTAAATCGTAATAAATACATCGAATTGTAATTAAGGTCTGAATCGTAATATTGGTCGCATAACGTCGTTGGAAACCACTTCCTGGGAATACTCGAAGGGGTTACGTTGCGTCCTTGGCAATCAGTTGCTGGGAAGTACCAAAAGGGGATAACTTTACATTGTTGGCAACCAGTTCCTACTAACTACCCAAAGAGGTAACGTTACGGCGTTGGAACTACCAAGGAAGTTAACTTCTCTGGGAACTACTCACTCAGTGTAAGATAAGGAAGAGGAGCCCCTGACTTTAATTCATGGAATATAATATCATACAGGAGACGACGAATATTTACGACATACTTTGCCACTCTGGTCGACCATAGAATACATGTGTTGCATTTCCAAGTCCTTGAAAGACGTTTAGCCCTTCACCACATCAACACACAAATAAAAGCATGTTTCTGTCAATCAGAGAACATGACATCAGAGATAACAACCAGACAAGTCTGAGATATCGCCACAGGCGGTTTCAAGTCTGGACAAGATGATTGCATCATAGTTAATGACGTCACCCTTGATGGGTTTGTGCAATTGGTCTGAGAGGAGATGCCCTGAATGTTGCCAGCGAAAGTTTAGTTGGATTTGGTAAATTTCACAATTAGTTAGCAATGATGCAATCGTGAGAATATTTCGACGGTTTTTTCGAAAGTGATGACGTCAAACTCCAAAATGCCGGACTTGGGACTTAGAATTATTTGGGACCTTTAGAGTTGTTTACTTGACGAGGGGTTTGGGTGGGTCAATCAGGGGGTCATAGAGGGATCCGGGGGGGTCTTTAGAGGGAAGACGTGTGACGTCAGAATTCAAAATGGTAGATGTACGACATTATCGAGGGAGTTTGTGGCGCGATGGTGATGACGTTATAATTCAAAATGGCGAACGAAAGCAAAAATCGAGGGACTTTCTGTAACCGGAATGATATCACAGGGGCACGTGACCGAAAGTGGGCATGGTCGTTTACCGTGACCTTGGGGACTTTTCAAGGTCAAAACCGGGTAGAGGGTCTCACCACTACTGCAGTAGCTTCAATGTTAAAGTTGCTATTGACTCTGACCTTTGGAGAGGGGTAATCGACCCCTTTGGTATTGTTAGTTGCAGTGGCAATGAGCAACATCTCCTAGAGGTAAGTAAAGTTAATGGTTAGAGATAGAAGATGCGTGGAGTGCTCATGAGGATGGCTTGCTCCTGCCATTCTCCTGCAGCTTCGACCTGCTTTAGAGAAGCAATGGAGATTACTAATTATAGAGCGGATGAAGACATCGATGCAAGTCTTGCGATCACGTGTACTGCGATAACAGGTGAACACATTCCAGTTAAACCATTTAGGTTATATAAGCTGACCTTTAACTTTTCATCATGTAACTGTATTCGTATATAATTTTGGGAATTAAAAATGCTATTCTTATGCACAATTTTTATATACACCTATCTTCCGATTCACATGCAAGAAATCCAATGGGACTTCGAGAAAACTCGGATTTTCAGCTTCCTTAATTTATGGAAACCAATGTATTTATACTAGAAATTTGAAATTTTGATCGTGGAGTGTGAAGGTCATAAGGATTTCATTCGCAAGAGTAAATTTCTCTGCTACACCTAGGAGAGTGGGAAACGCAACTATCTTAAGAAATAATTTGAAAATAAAGAAATATTAGCGATTTTCAATTCGTTATCTAGTTTCAAATTACGTCGTCAGTGTGCACTAAATATGCAAAGTGCGAAAATTGTAATGGATGTTCGAAGTGAATTGTGTACGGCAGAAATTTCAAAATTCGGTGATAGAGAATCAAGAGATATTTTACTGAAAGGAATAATCTGCTCCTTTTCTCAGAGGGGTTTGAGAAAAGCAACTTTTTCACTTTAAGGAATAAAAGAGAAATAATCTTTATGTTATATTAATAATATTATTTGCATTTTCCTAATCATCCATTAATTCGAATTATAACTTTTAAAGAGTACAAAAACAGATAAACGATAAACTTCATTCCATTTGGAAATGATTTTCACATATTTGCTAGAGTCGATATGCCTTCTTCTTTGAAATGTTGACATTGAGAGTCTCATCTGAATGAAATTTTGAAATGTTGACATTGAGAGTCTCATCTGAATGAAATTTTGAAATGTTGACATTGAGAGTCTCATCTGAATGAAATGTTGAAATGTTGACATTGAGAGTCTCATCTGAATGAAATGTTGAAATGTTGACATTGAGAGTCTCATCTGAATGAAATTTTGAAAGGTTGACATTGAGAGTCTCATCTGAATGAAATGTTGAAATGTTGACATTGAGAGTCTCATCTGAATGAAATTTTGAAATGTTGACATTGAGAGTCTCATCTGATTGAAAAGTTGAAATGTTGACATTGAGAGTCTCATCTCAATGAAATTTTGAAATGTTGACATTGAGAGTCTCATGTGAATGAAATGTTGAAATGTTGACATTGAGAGTTTCATCTGAATGAAATTTTGAAAGGTTGACATTGAGAGTCTTATCTGAATGAAATGTTGAAATGTTGACATTGAGAGTCTCATCTGAATAAAATTTTGAAATGTTGACATTGAGAGTTTCATCTGAATGAAATTTTGAAATGTTGACATTGAGAGTCTCATCTCAATGAAATTTTGAAATGTTGACATTGAGAGTCTCATCTGAATGAAATGTTGAAATGTTGACATTGAGAGTCTCATCTGATGAAATGTTGAAATGTTGACATTGAGAGTCTCATCTGAATGAAATGTTGAAATTGAGAGGCTTATCTGAATGAAATTTTGAAATGTTGACATTGAGAGTCTCATCTGAATGAAATTTTGAAAGGTTGACATTGAGAGTCTCATCTGAATGAAATGTTGAAATGTTGACATTGAGAGTCTCATCTGAATGAAATTTTGAAATGTTGACATTGAGAGTCTCATCTGATTGAAAAGTTGAAATGTTGACATTGAGAGTCTCATCTCAATGAAATTTTGAAATGTTGACATTGAGAGTCTCATCTGAATGAAATGTTGAAATGTTGACATTGAGAGTCTCATCTGAATGAAATTTTGAAATGTTGACATTGAGAGTCTCATCTGAATGAAATTTTGAAATGTTGACATTGAGAGTCATCTGAATAAAATTTTGAAATGTTGACATTGAGAGTTTCATCTGAATGAAATTTTGAAATGTTGACATTGAGAGTCTCATCTCAATGAAATTTTGAAATGTTGACATTCAGAGTCTCATCTGAATGAAATGTTGAAATGTTTACATTGAGAGTCTCATCTGATGAAATGTTGAAATGTTGACATTGAGAGTCTCATCTGAATGAAATGTTGAAATGTTGATATTGAGAGGCTTATCTGAATGAAATGATGAAACGTTGACATTGAGAGTCTCATCTGAATGAAATGTTGAAATGTTGACATTGAGAGTTTCATCTGAATGAAATTTTGAAATGTTGACATTGAGAGTCTCATCTCAATGAAATTTTGAAATGTTGACATTGAGAGTCTCATCTGAATGAAATGTTGAAATGTTGACATTGAGAGTCTCATCTGAATGAAATGTTGAAATGTTGACATTGAGAGTCTCATCTGAATGAAATGTTGAAATGTTGACATTGAGAGTCTCATCTGAATGAAATGTTGAAATGTTGACATTGAGAGTCTCATCTGAATGAAATTTTGAAATTTTGACATTGAGAGTTTCATCTGAATGAAATGTTGAAATGTTGATATTGAGAGGCTTATCTGAATGAAATGATGAAACGTTGACATTGAGAGTCTCATCTGAATGAAATGTTGAAATGTTGACATTGAGAGTTTCATCTGAATGAAATTTTGAAATGTTGACATTGAGAGTCTCATCTCAATGAAATTTTGAAATGTTGACATTGAGAGTCTCATCTGAATGAAATGTTGAAATGTTGACATTGAGAGTCTCATCTGAATGAAATGTTGAAATGTTGACATTGAGAGTCTCATCTGAATGAAATGTTGAAATGTTGATATTGAGAGGCTTATCTGAATGAAATGATGAAACGTTGACATTGAGAGTCTCATCTGAATGAAATGTTGAAATGTTGACATTGAGAGTTTCATCACGTAGCCTTGCTTTATAAGCTATGTTTGCACTCTGAGCCTCAAGTGATATACTGCAAGCAATAAGGACAGAATAGGAATCATACTAACAATAGTGTAAGAAGGTCAAGGAAACGAAACAGTTGTAAGGTAGACAAACATAAATAATGGAATACTAAATATTTCTACAATTAATGTTATTTCCTATACTTAGAAAGAGTAAATGAGTAAAAAGGGACGTTTCCAATAAAAAATAAGTTGGGTATGACTTTTCTTGTTAGAAAAAAACTTCATTCGCGTGGAAAGAGCATAATTATAGGGTAATTTCTTTTCCAAATTCGGATTGAAATCGGGGTCTAAAAACTAATAATTCAATATTGTTTCTAAAATTCAAATTGAAATAAAAATAATCCAAATTTTCAGGTTTTAGATAATAATGTTTTAATTGCATGTAATAACATAAGCTTGCGAATGTTTCTTCAGCGAGATTATTCTATACAAACTCTTCCATCTAATTCTTTTAAATTCACAAACATATTCATCTACAAATGATATTTAAAAGAATCTACAGTGCTTTTAACATGAATTATGTTCTAACTCTGAAATTGTTTCGATATTTTGCTATTAAACGATACACCAAGAGCGAATAAATTTATTTCCCTTAGTTAACATGCGAATTTCATTTTCCTTTAAAGAATTACATCCTAGAACCGATTAATTCGATATAGAGAAGACCTTCCTGTTTCTAGTAATCTAATGCAATGTGGCTTTCCACATCTTTCATCAGTTGTAAGCATGCACTGCCACGTAACATAAAATAATTGATGATAATAATTCGTTCTCTTATCTTTCAATTCCTGTGAAATGTTTGCAAATGACAAACTCAAAGAAACCGGCAGTAATACTAATTAAATCTTTTCTTCTTTTTATGAGAAAAAGCAACAATTCATATCTTATTTCCGATTTTTTATCCCATCCTTTAACGAAATGCCAGTTTGGTTCCATAAGCTCTGTAGGGAGCTGAGTACATAAGTAGACAGACAGCAAACAAATACCCACTCTCCTTTTTATATTAGATTCAGATAAATAGAGTCAGGATAATTTTTTCTCAGATTGTTATCAATATAAAAAATGATCAACGTCTGCAAAAATATTTCTTTAGATGTTTCTAGCAATCGTTATACTGTGTCCGCAAGGGGAATGCCATTTCCCCTTCTTTTACAGAATTTCTTCCTCTGTCTTTTAGAGAGACATTTCTTTCTCGTGACTAACATCACGAGAGATGTTTTTCCTCGCTCGTGTTTCCTCAGACTTCCACAAAGGAACATAAGCGCAGCCTTCGTGCTAATTAAAAACTACAACAAAAGGCAGAAACTAATTTGTTTAGCTCGCATTTTCCAGACGCCGTTGTTTCCGTTTCTACGGAGAAACTTAAACAAAAGTTCTCCAGACTGTCGCTTAAAAACAGAACACTTTGTTTTCGATGGAATTTAAAAAAAAACGGAACTTGGGAGTGAAACCGACGCCAATAATATTAGAAAAGAGTCAAAATAATATTCGGTGTAGTTTAAAACGGAATCCAACAATTCAATTATGACATAGTTTAAGTATTACTCGGAGGAGCGGCTTCGAGAGCAGGAGTTCCCAAACTGGGGAGGCATAAAAACATCCCAGGGGAGAAGCGAGGATATGAATATTCTGCATTTATTTTTAAATAGGAACTATTTTTTTCTTTTAAAGGGGGATTGGCTGATGATAAATGAGAGGTAGGGATGGTGAGGGTTTCTCAAAAATCAAAAGAGATGCCGAAAAAACTTGGGAACCCCTGGTCTAGAGCACTGGTCTTCAAACCTCTTTGGATCACTCACCCCTATATCAGCAAACAAAATAGCCCTCATCCCCAATATGTATGAAGATATATATACATTTGTTTTATATATTTATTTATAAGTATACAACTGAAATAAGATAAGATGGCAATAAACTTAAAAATATAATTTAGCGAGAACAGTGTGACTGAAGATGTTTCATAAATTCTGAAAAATCTTAGTTTGACACCTTCTGATACAACGATTCGAACACCTTCTGATACAACGATTCGATTCTTTATGACAGATATCTTTATGAAACTGAACAGTTTTGCTTGGGTAAAATGACAGCGAAATATAAACATAAAATAGCAGATATATACACTGCTCGACGTAGAAAATGCCACACCATGAAGGAATGCACGAAATGAGACGAAACTTATCACACATGTAGACAAGTAGGTGGGAAAGAAGAGTTTCAGTTTCTGAGCGATTACATGAATGTGATGGAAGAGGAGACAGTGTAATGTGGCCTGAGTCAGTAGGTCGTACGACGCCATGCTGGGCTATACATTCGGCAATACAGCGTGGCATCGAGTGGACGAGTCCCCAGATGATGCGCTGAGGTATCACGGACCATGCGTCGTTGATCGGTGTCCGTAATTCATCTACATTGGGAGGGAGTCATGCAGAGGCGTGAAATCGTCTGCCAATGACGTCCCACACTTTTGTATTGGGGTGAAGTCTGGTGTTCACGCTGGCCAAGGCAGCATCTGAACACTTTGTAGGCACTGTCTACTATGTTGGCAGTGTGCGTGCAGGTGTTATTATATTGAAATTGGGCTTCAAGAATACCACACAATATGGCAACAAAATGGGCTGTAGGACCTCATCAACGCATTTGTCGTACTTTCATTGTATCCACTATGTGTACGAGCAATGAATGGCTGTTAAAACTGATAGCGCTCCAAACCATGACACTAGGCTGAGGAGCCGTATGATGTTGACGGATGGCAGCAAGATCAGACTTGTGATCATGTCATCTCCAGACTCTCAATCGGCGATGTTGGTACTGAGACAGAAGCGAGACTTGTCGCTGAATACGACATGGTTCCATTTGTCCTGCCACACATGTCTGGTACTGCACCACTGCAACCTTGCGTAACAATGTGCTGAAGTGGATGGCAGTCATCGCAATGACTGGTGAGAGTGCAAACCTGCCTCAGTCAATCTGCGATTCATAGTCCATAGCTGCCTGTACACTGGGTCGAATGTTGTCTGCTCTGGATTGTGCAGCTGCTACGGCTTGCCATCGAATGGGGCAATCGAGGCGTTCAAACGTCCACCTACATACACCAGTCCCACCTACAGCGACGCACATTGCCTTCCTCCAATGACTGTCGCCAAATTCGGCTGACAGTTGTTGCATCCCGATACGTTTCCGCCGCGATACGAGTCAGAGACCAACCACCCATATGTAGCCCTTGATGAAGCCTCAGGTAAAGGTGTCTATGTTCCCCGATGACATCACCCAAGCATTCTCACTCCTTACACGTGCTTCTGTCACCGAAATCACTCTGATGCAGCGATCCACATGCACAGGTGAGAAAAACCAAACTTAACTACGCCAAGCAGTTTTACTCTGTTGTCTCCCTCACCTATCACGTGATTGGTCGCAACTGCACTCATTTACATAACCCAACTGTTGACACATACCCACTTATTTTCATGGCGTTCCGACAAATTCTTCCTAGTGTGGCAATTTCTATGTCGAGTAGTGTATATATATATATATGTTTCCTGGAAATTACAAATCTTTCTAAAAATTATAAATTGCAATCATTAACTTTTTTTGTGCAGTCCACTTTGGAGACCACTGGTTTAAAGAATGAAAATTCTAAACTTTTTCATTCCAAGAAAGCTTTTTCTGAAGGATATTCTTTTAATCAGAGATTCATCCAACTGACGAGGCAACGAAAGGAAGGCAATTCTCTCCCCTCTGCCTTGCACTCTTGCTACACGATCGGATTGAAGGAGAAAAAAATTAATAAGGGGAAATTTGATTGACAAGAATCGCTTTTAGCGTCTTATGCACGAATATCAGTAGTTTCAGCAAAAAAATACTGATGCTGTTGATGGTTGAAGAAGAATTTCTGATCGGGCTCAAAATAAGCGACGAATTACAACAAATTGGTTTTAAATTGCGAAAAACGCAATCATTCTGATGCAGCGATCCACATGCACAGGTGAGGTGCACAGGTCCTGTGCATGTGGATCGCTGCATCAGAATGATTGCGAAAAACGCACTTAGGTAAGTATGTAGATTGATAGCATGCATATACACCGTCGCATCAGAATAATATGACCACCTACCATAGTATGTGTATGGTAGGTGGTCGTATCATTCTGATACAACTGTGTATATTTATACAGACATCAAATTACGAATAATTTGGTTTGATTCTCTGAATACTGCAAGTTTACAGATTTAGTGCTCTATGTCGTAATAATCCTAATGAAATCATTGTCCATTTGGCATACTAAAAATGAACTTTCGCTTTTGAAACAAAATGAAATTAACTTTTGAAACATTCCCTCTTTCTTTCATTTTTTCTTCATTTTTTTTTTCAAATGAAATTCACTTTTGAAACATTCCCTCCAAATAAGCCATTTGGAGTCTCTTACGTTTTACTGAAATAATCCTTTAGGGAAAAGTAAAAAGTGTCGTTAAACTTACTGTCTTTTTAATTTATTTTTTAAAACTATCCAGATTTTGATATTCTGTGATTTGCGATGTACTTGACCGAATGGTCCCAAATTTCATAGGCGGATTCCCTCCCTCTGACCCCCTGTTGGGTTGGGTTGGGTTGTTTTACCTCTGAGCGGCACTTTTTTGCACACCATGGGCTAAATGGCCAGGTCACATGGACCGCGAAGGCTCAGAGAGGGTTGGGGGAGGGGACCCACTGGAACAGCTGTTGGTGGTAGTCTCCCGTCAAGGCCATCCAGCGCGTTCTTTAACGTGCACAGGGTATGGCTCTCCCGCACACGGGGCCACGGCTTAACGTCCCATCCGACGGACGGCGGCCTTTCCAAGCCGATCGGTGTCCCCTACTGACCGTGGCTAGGGCGGGGAATTTTGCGGAGATAAATCTCAACGCTGACCCAGCTGGGACTCGAACCTGGGAACTACAGATTACGAACCTGGCGCGCTACCGACTGAGCCCCCCCCCCCGCCCTGTTGGGTTAAACATGAGGTTAAAACGTCATTCGTAATTGGGCCATGGAATTTTCCATTGTTTCTAAAAAGACCCATATTAAAATATTGTCACACCTTATTTCAAAAACGTTTAATTCTGTGTCGTACATGATTGAAATTCAAAATTTTTTCAGATTCACTGAAGTTCCTTGAAGTTCTTTTTTTATCATTTAATTGTTGTTTAACTCACTTTTTGTGTTAATTTCTAAAAAAATAGCAAGCACCAGACATATTACTGTGGCTCGAAATAAATAATCCAATTTGCGGGTGATTAATTAAATTCCCGGAAAGTTTATAAACCCTTCTGGATTTTAAAAATCTGAAATTAAGATATTAATACCAATTATTGGCTCATTAAGATCGTAAGCTCAATGACCACTAGTGGTTAAACCAGGCATGGCCAACTGTTTTTGCCCCCGGGCCGGATTGGAAAAAAAATATTTTCACGGGCCGGATGAAATATTAAAATTGAAAAATGTTAAGCAAAACACTTATTTCTTTAAGTAAACAAAATTTTCTTATGAAATTTGTTTATGAATAATTGTAAGTAAATCAAAACAACAAATTAACATAATAACTAATGCGACGTGTTGAGGCGGTTTGCATCGCTTATTATTTTTTTAATATCTGGTTCTATACTTGTAGTAGCTATTCTTAACACAGCCTCCAAATGTAAATCATTCAATCTTGATCTTGTTGTACTTTTATTTAGATTCATTAAAGAAAAGGTTTGTTCACAAATATAAGTTGAGCTAAAGATTACGAAATACGTCTTGGCAAGTTTTTTTAAATTTCCATATTTTTCATTATTCAATTGCTTATAAAAATTACACAAATTTTCTTGCTCTTCTCGATATTTCTCATGTAATAATTCATCACATTGTAAATTAATTATTTCTAATTGTATATCAACAGGAACGTCATCAACTTGTACAGAAAATGGATTTCGGATAATAGATAAAATTTTATCAATTTTTTTGAAGCAATCGAATCTCTGCTCGAAATCTGTCATTAGTGCAAGGATGTTTTTATTAAATGTTTTAACCTTTTCTTTTAAAATATTTAAAGATGTGGTCTTTAATGTTGGAAAATGATCAAATTTACATTCAGCCAGATTTGTAGAAAAAAGGCTAAGCTTCATTTTAAAAGCTCTTAATTTCTGTATTAAATCATGAGCAAATAAATTTTTTCCTTGTAAACGTGTTAAATTCGTTCAAATGTGTGAGAATATCCAAAGAAAATGCTAAATCACAAATCCAATTTGGATCTGATAATTCAGGAAAATCCTCATTTTCTTTAAGCATTAAAAATATTTTTATTTCCTCTTGAAGGTCCCACACACGTCTTAAAACTTTTCCCAAACTTAACCAACGAATTTTATTGTGATATAGTACATCTAAATGACTGGTATTTAGTTCTTCAAGGAGATCAATAAATTGGCTGTGATTTAATCCTTTTGATCGTAAGAAATTCACTAATTTCACAACTACATTTGTAACATGATCGATTTTTAAAATATTTTTGCATAGTGCGTGTTGATGAATAATGCAATGTATGGGTATAATTTTATGATTTGGATCGATTTCGAAAATTTTATCTTCAATGCGTTTGATGAGCCTAATTTTTTTCCGATCATGTTTGGTGATCCATCTGTTGCAACATTCACCAATTTTTTCCAGTCAACATTGTACTCCAAAAAACACTTTTCAATCTCTCGGAAAAGATCTTCTCCCTTTGTTGTACCTTTCATCGAACAATTGATAAAAGTTCTTCCGAAATTTGAAAATCTTCGGTGATAGCTCTGATAAAAATTAACAACTGAGCAGTATCTTTTACATCGCAACTTTCGTCCAGAGCTATTGCATAAAAATTGGCCGATTTTAAATTATTTAATAACTGATTATTTATATTAGCATTTAAATTTTCTATTCTTCTAGCAATAGTTTGCCGAGAATTTATTTTTAACTTCTGGACACATCACATCGCAAACATCCAACATGCACTGTTTTACAAATTCTCCTTCAGCAAAAGGTTTTCCACATTGAGCAATACGTTTTGCTACTAAAAAACTTGCTTCAGTAACAGATTCTTGTAAGCGATTTTGCTTTAAAAATACATTTTGCTGTCGAGTCAATTTTACTACCAGATCTGCGGTTTGCTTTTTTCGGCTTTCTTCGTTTAAATTTTGTGCGTAACTTGCATGTTTGGTTTCAAAATGTCTTCTCAAGTTGTATTCTTTTAAAACTACCACACTCGAGTTACAAATAAGACAAACTGCCTTATTATTGTACATTGCAAAAAAATATTTCCACCTTCATTCTTCATTAAATATACGGCATTCTAAATCTACTTTTCGTTTTTTGGAAGCCATCCCTGGAGTGAAAAGTTTCTTAATATACAATATTTTTAATAACAAAAATAAAATAACACACCGTTTAATAATAAATTACCTGACTTTGGGTGCTGCACAGCAAGCTCCGCCTAAAGAGTGGGGTTTCACATCAGTGGACTGAATTGTGGGCGCGCAGCACCTGCCTCTCGTTCCAATCAACTCGCCTGCTGGCAACGTCGCTTGAACATCAAACAGATCATATCGAGTACAGATGAGTATAAAAGTTTTAATTCTTTATAACGGAATCTTTTTTAAAAAATATAGAAGTATCGAGAATTCATTCGATTAATTACTAGAAGTTAAATGCTAATATTGAAAAATTGTTCGCGGGCCACATAAATTCATTCGGCGGGCCGGATCCGGCCCGCGGGCCGTATGTTGGCCATGCCTGGGTTAAACATATGCTATGTTAATCGGAAGTGATATTCAGAGTCCACTAACTTCCTAAATAATCTTTTCATAGAAAAGTGTGGCTGAAGATAATTTGAAACTTTGAATCAGATGCACACTATGTTACCAAAAATGTTCTGACACTTGTATGTTATATGTTAACGGAAAACCACATTCAAAACTCATAAAAAATCATTCAATTCAAAACTCAAAAAATCATTCAATTCAAAACTCAAAAAAAACTCATTTGAAAACATGCTTTTTAAGGGAAAATGAAATTGAAATAAATTAAAGATCTCCCTTCAAACTCTTCAAATTTCACTTTTCAAAGTTGTTCATTGAATATTTAAAAGGTTGTTGAAGACGGAACAATTAGCAGCACTTGCCTCTAGTCATGCTACAGGAGTTTATCAAAATAATGGAAACACCAATGGCGACTAGAGTACAACGCAATGTTCCGTATGCATATCACAGAGACGACGTCATCTGCGATGTGAGGTATATAAAGGGAAGAAGTACGATGTCGTCTATCACATAGCAGTGCCACAGACGTAGGTGAAACAGCTGTTGTGGTGTAATTGTCGACAATGTCAGATTCAGTGACCTACAAAAAGGCACGATAATTGGTGCGCGTCTTGCAGGAGATTCAATAGCCAGAACGGCGGAAATAGTAGGTGCAACACGAAGAACTGTAACGAAGATTATGACTGCCTATCAAAAACGATAGGGTGTTGCCTAAAAGTGCAAATTGTGGACGCCATACGACGTTGTCAGATAGGGATAGGTGAACGTTGGCACGGATTGTACAGCGGAAGCACAAGACTACGGCACCGCAAATAGCAGCAGAGTCAGAATGATTCCGTTTCTGTTATAACAATTCATCGGGAACTTCATCGTACCAGCATTTATGGCCGTGCTGCAATCAACAAACCTCTGATTACTAACATCAATGCAACAAAACGTGTAAGGTGGTGCAAAGCACATAAAGACTGGGATGCTAAAGACTGGCGACGTGTCATCTGGTCTGATTGCTCATTCTACACATTGTTTCCCACCACTGGTAGAGTGCATGTCTGGCGAAAACCTGTAGAAGCATACCATCCCGACTGTTTGGTTCCGACTGTGAAGCATTGAGATGGATTCATGATGCTGTGGGCTGCTATATCATGGTATTCCTTAGGGCCATTAGTTATTTTGCAGGATCGTGTCACATCCGTAATGTACAAATCAATTCTCGGGGATCACCTACACCCAATGTTGCGTGCATTGTTTCCTAATGACCGTCCCTATTTTCAAGTGGATAATGCACCCGTGCATTGTTAATACTATGAACCAGTTTTGAACCAGGGGCCACTATGGGTCGTTTTGGGTCATTTCTGGGTCAGGGATTGTGTCACTTCCGGTTTCTTGTTGCGGGGTTGTGGGTTTTAATGAACTCTATACTTTGGGTCACTTCCGGTTCGTGAGGTTCAGTTTGGGTCACTTCCAGGTCAGATTTAATGTTGTTATGAGCCCTTTCTTTAGGGCATTTTTGGGGTCACTTCCGGTATAACTTAGGTTACTTCCTGTTTATTTTGGAGTCACTTCTGGTGTACTTTACTGTTTGAGACGCTTTGGGACATCTTGGGGCTTTCAAATAAATGTAACTTTAGAAGTCATTGATCATTTCAGTTTTGCTTAATTTAAAACGAAAGGTTTTTCAGGATGAACTTTAACAGCAGTATCAGTGCCCTTTTTACCTTAACAAGAATATTTTTAAAGCAGAGAGCGGGGAATGAAGATTTCCATTCACATAACATGGCAGTGTCCGACCACTCTTGGCAATAGAGTGTGTAGGGACTCGGCAGGAGTGAGGGTCAGGATCGCCATCTTGGCGGCATAGCGCCAGCGGCGGATCCAGTTAGAGTAGCCGGACGAAGAAAGGCGACAAGAGTCAGCGTGGCATTGCGATCGTGTCCGTTCCTGATTGGCCGAGACACCCTAACGTCCCCGAAGGACCGGTGAGCTCATCAGACGGGGTAGTTGAAAACTAGCTTTGCACGCGGATCACGAGGCTGTCCGGATGTCATGCGGATAGTCTACATGTCGTTTTCTTAAGCTTTGTTCTGTATCTAGCGGTGGGATCGTTGAGGCTCATTGTAGCCTGTGTTGCATTCGGCGAGTGACTGCACCGGTTGGGCAGTCACCGTTTGTATATATTATAAAGTGTAAATTGTGTAAATAAATGTAGATATGAGAAACACACGAGTTTGAGTATTCGGCCACCTGAGTTATTCATCCTGACAAGATAGGGACAGGTACAGTCGCTCAAAAAAACTATCCGAACACTATGGTTGATTACAGAATTCAGAAAAAACATCTGGCAACGATTTTTTTAGAAATCAGTGATCTGGCAACCTTCGTGTCACGTGACACGAAATTTGACCCCAAGTTTACACCACCTTATGCACAACAAAACAAGTTGTCTTACCTCTGAGCGACACTTTTTTGCACACCATGGGCTGAATGGCCAGGCCACAAGGACTCCTAGAGCTCAGAGAAGATTGGGGGAGGGGACCCACTGGAACAGCTGTTGGGAGACGGATGGTAGCCTCCCGTCAAGGCCATCCAGTGTGTTCTTTAAGGTGCACAGGGTATGGCTCTCCCGCACACGGGCCACGGCTTAACATCCCATCCAACGGACGGCGGCCTTTCCAAACCCATTGGTGTCCCCTACTGACCGTGGGAAGGGCGGGGAGTTTTGCGGAAATAAGTCCCAACGCTGACTCAGCTGGGACTCGAACCTGGGAACTGCAGATTACGAGCCTGGCGCGCTACCGACTGAGCCACCTCCAACAAAACAAGAAACACGAAATAATGCCACTCCTCCTAATCACCTATCCTCTTTTGGCTTTCTACTTCTCTCCTTCCGATCAGAAGAATTTGGCTGCAAACTAAACCCAATAGACTGGAAAGCAATGGATCCAAAACAAAAGAAATGCAACGGAATAAAAATGACGCACTGAGGAAATTTAAAGTATGAACCAAAACGTACCACAAAAAAATGGAAATAGGAAGCCTTATCAAAACCGAATGAATAAGAAAAAGATTTCTTTTTTGATGAAATAAAACAGATAATGCAATAAAGGAAATGCAAAGGCGTAACGTTTGTGGATGCAGCAGCATGATGAGAAAACAACAACAACAACAACAACAACAACAACAAAAAGAGAATATTATTGATATCCAATCGCTCTTGGTTAAAAAACGTTACTAACATGGTAAAATATAGAATTGTTTTCGGAGGCGAAAGCAATATTTTAAAATTTATGGCTTATATTGTAAAAACATACATACAGTTTTATTTAAATTCTTGGTGGGGAGAAAATGGTTACTTTTCTTCTCTCCGGGGACCTCCGTGGATGCAAAAGAGTATTAACATTTCTCGAAATCAGATGAACTTCATTACAAAGGCTACTTATGACTCATTACTTATCGTTCTTTGCTCTCCATTAGGGAGTGGCTCTTTCATTGTCCAATAGCTACGTAACAGAACGCACCGAACAAGAAGCTGTAGAAATCAAACACCGAAAACAACGGCTGAGTAACCATGGTGACATATTTCTCTCTCCCATATGCATATGATATATCCTAGGATCGCTAACTGATCATTGAAGCATCGCTATGGAGCGATGCTTCAAATCCTGAATTCAGGAAATCTAAAAATCAGGAAAAAATCCTGAATTTTTCAGGATAAATTTACGGTCGCTCTTTTCCAAGTGTAATGCGGAATTTCATTTCCTGAAGACTTTAAAATTCTGGACTTCAGAGATGGGAATCCGAAAATTATCTTTCGTTATGCAAAGCAAGAGATAAAGGAAAAACTTTGGTTCTGTTTTGTTACTCAAGTATCAAAACATTTCCGCATTTACTTTAACTCTTCATTTACGCCAGAAGATAATTGGTGATTTAAAGGTTATGGTGTGGACGACAACATACTGCTTGCCCGTGGAGAGTAATAGCAGATCCAATGAATAGAGCAGCTGAAGGGCAGTGAGAATAATTTCGCTTTGATTATTTTTTATTTGCACAAATGGAATGACACTAACTTATTAAAAGTTACGGAATGCTCAGAAAAATTTCTTTAAATCTCTCCAGAGTCTGGTCTAGGGGGGAGGGACAAGTGTCTCCCCCTTTCAGAATGTAAGGGTAAAAGACGTAAAAAATTATTAAAGTTATTTGTATTTCATGCATTTTTCAAGATAATCTTTAAAACCTGTAAAACGGCGGAGGAAATGTTACACTACATTGGAAATCAAGGGTCTTGCTCCCCTTTACACTTTTTCGATTCGATTGTGTTTCTTGGCTTGTGATATTTTTTCTGAATTCTGTAATCAACCATAGTGTTCGGATATTTTTTAATATATATAATGCGTATGAATATATAATGCAATGAATATCGAGCGTGTGCAGTTACCGTTCACAGTAAACTGGAGCGGTTGCGGTTAATGTTCATAGCACATTGGATCGTGTGAGCTTGCAAAAACCTGGATCGTGTGGGCCCACTCACAGAAATATTGAGCGTGTGCAGTTACCGTTCACAGTAAATTGGAGCGGTTGCGGTTAATGTTCGTAGCACATTGGATCGTGTGATCTTGCAAAAACCTGGATCGTGTGGGCCCACTCACAGAAATATTGAGCGTGTGCAGTTTCCGTTCACAGCAAACTGGAGCGGTTGCGGTTAATGCTCACAGCACATTGGATCGTGTGAGCTTGCAAAAATCTGGATCGTGTGGGCCCACTCACAGAAATATTTCCGCTCCAGTTTGCTGTGAACGGTAACTGGAGCGTGCACAGTTGCTGTACACGTTCCAGATATTTTTCTCCCTCCTCGATTTTTTTCGAGATTCGGCCTGAGCATGTCGAATTTCCTCACCTTCGTTGCATCAAATTTTCTAAACTACATACAGGGATTTGAGGAATGAGGGATGGTAAGGTGATTGAAGATGTGGTTTCCGTCAATATGGCTAAATGGATGAGCACTTCAGAGTGGTTAATCAATGTGATGCTAGATCTATTCCATGTATGATGTTATCAATGATATTAATTATCCGTTTTGTGACATTAAGCAGTGTGGTTAGATCCAGGTACAGTCGCTCAAAAAAGTATCCGAACACTATGGTTGATTACAGAATTCAGAAAAAACATCTGGCAACGATTTTTTTTAGAAATGAGTAATCTGGCAACCTTCGTGTCACGTGACACGAAGGGAATAGTAGAATTATTTTTTGAAGAAGAACAAATTTTCCTACTATGCTGGGGAATAGGCTATGGACAAATTATTTTAAACAAATTATATTGAGAAAGAGTAATGTTTATCAATTATTAGAATATTCCATTAGGAAATGTTAAAATGGTATTATACAGGGTGATTCAGAATTCATCATCAATATTTAGTGGGGAGGAAGGGAATAAGAAAAGAAAGAGATTTCACATAGGAAAGTATGGGGGCAGACGAACGCATGGTGGTGTAGAGGGCGCTGTGTGTACACACCTCTCATACAGAAGCACAGCTGTTTGACGCGTGCAGTCAGTTGTCATTCGACAAGGTGAATTTGCAGAAGTAACATGAACCGGTATACGTGGAATGAATGTGCAGATATGCATGTAACTTACGGTGCGGCAGGAGAAAGATGTCTTCGAGCCAGGCAATTGTATGCAGCGCGCTTCCCAAACCGCCGTGTGCCACAGCATCAAACGTTTTCACGTATTCATCGCCAACTGCGTGAAACAGGATCGTTTGCTGCTAGTAATGTTAATCGAGGGAGGCGCTGCACGCGTCAAACAGCTGTGCTTCTTTATGAGAGGTGTGTACACACAGCGCCCTCTACACCACCATGCGTTCGTCTGCCCCCATACTTTCCTATGTGAAATCTCTTTCTTTTCTTATTCCCTTCCTCCCCACCAAATATTGATGATGAATTCTGAATCACCCTGTATATGGAATAAAATTTTATAGTTGTTTTTTTAAACCTATTTTTAGTGTAAGACACATACTATGGGACGAAATCAAATTATACAAAGACTTTGGATTTAAAAGCAGGTAGACAAGTTTGAGATTTCGTATAAGATGACCGAAAAAAAAAAGTTTTTTTTGGAGGGGGGGGGGGGGGTGGAGGATCGGACTCCCTGGTCCCCCCGGGAAATTCCTTGGTTAGATCTATTCCCATTGTTTGCAGCGTGCTAGATATTTTGCCAGCTTTATTTTGTCCTATTTCACGATCTGAATTTACTTTGGTTATCTATAAGTTAAAACCTCACCAGAGGTACATGAAATGGTTAGAGCTGGGAATGATCTTGTTAGCAGATGGTTGATTAGAGTACTGAGAGTCTTCTATGATAAAGCAGTTATTTCTAATGATTTTACTAGAACTATTATTATTTCTATTTTCAAGAAAGGTGATCGCAGTTCTTATGATAATTATAGGAGCATCAGTATGCTGTCTGTTCGAGGTAAAGCTATGTCAACTATTGTGCCTAACTTTTTCCTTGGGACCATAGTGTTCGGATACTTTTTTGAGCGACTGTACCTGGATCTAACCACACTGCTTAATATCACATTGATGTAGCATCACCTTCTTGCCTTGGGTGACGTTCGTGCAAAGTCTGAATCCTCTAGCTATTTGGAGGCCGAGTGCATAAGGGGACACACACACACACAACTACGGGATGAAAAACGTGGGTTCAGATGTGGTAGGGGTGGGGAATAGGCTACGAACAAATTATTTCCTACTATGCTGGGGAATAGGCTACGAACAAATTATTTCCTACTATGCTGGGGAATAGGCTATGAACAAATTATTTCCTACTATGCTGGGGAATAGGCTATGAACAAATTATTTCCTACTATGCTGGGGAATAGGCTATGAACAAATTATTTCCTACTATGCTGGGGAATAGGATATGAACAAATTACTCTTTACTATGCTTTCTTCCTTTGTAAAAAAAGGAGTTATGCGTCAAATGAAAGCTTGTGACATGAAAAGCGTCACAGGTTATAACCTCCCCCCTCCATAAAAAACAAGATGAAAATATCTGAAGGATTGTTCTACTCAGGGGTGAGCTAGGGGGATCAAAGGGGCCATGTCCTCCCCCCCTTTCAGAATGCTAGTAAGGTGAAAAAGGGTTAAAAAAATCATTCAACTTATTTATATTTCATGCATTTTTGAAGCAATTTTTGAAGACTTCTGAAACGGAGAGGGAAATGTTATACTGCAAAAAAAAAAATCCAATCTCTTGGCCCACGTTTAAAATTTTCTGTTTTAATTTTGTTTCTTGCTTACCGCCAGACCCTCGATTTTTTCTCCTGAATCCGGACCTGGTGAATGTTGTCGGTTATAAAAATATAGCCTCCTCCCAGCTTCCTTCCTCCCTAAAAAAAGGATATTTAATGAAAGTTAATATATCTTTCAAACGCAACGGTCCACGTTTACTAGTTAGTTGTCAAATGAAAGCTCATATGAGGACTGTGATTATGCTTCCACCACTATTCTCTCCTCCTCCTCCTAAAGGGAACGGAAATTTCGCGGGGGGGGGGGACCTTAAAGAGTTATATCTGAAATTAAAGCTTCTGACGTCTTTAATATCGTGGGCGTCTTCAAAGGTGACACCAAATAAAGGGGAAGAAAAATGCGGTCCTTGTTTATGATTTGCTTGCTCCGCAAGATTTATCAAGGAGGAACAATTGCATTTCACAGGTGAATAAAGCAATTTTTAACTTAGATCATTATATTATTTATTTATGACTGTGCATATATGACTTAAATATCCATACATCAAATGAAAGTTTCTGAAGATATGTATTTTTAGCGAGAAAGAAAAATACAAATAAAAAAAAAATCTTATCTTCTTATGTGCGCCCGAAAAAGCAAATAAAAATGAACTTAAAACATGCAGATGGTGCACAGGGACGTACCCAGTGTGGACGGGGATTATTCGGACTTCCCTCCCCTCGAAAATCCAGTTTTCTTATATTTAGAAATTAGTGATCTGGCAACCTTCGTGTCACGTGACACGAAGGTTGCCAGATCACTAATTTCTAAAAAGAATCGTTGCCAGATATTTTTTCTGAATTCTGTAATCAACCACAGTGTTCGGATATTTTTTAATATATATAATGCGTATGGATATATAATGCAATGAATATGGAGCGTGTGCAGTTACCGTTCACAGCAAACTGGAGCGGTTGCGGCTAATGTTCACAGCACATTGGATCGTGTGAGCTCGCAAAAACCTGGATCGTGTGGTCCCACTCACAGAAATATTGAGCTGTGCAGTTACCGTTCACAGCAAACTGGAGCGGTTGCGGTTAATGTTCACAGCACACTGGATCGTGTGAGCTTGCAAAAACCTGGATCGTGTGGGCTCACTCACAGAAATATTGAGCGTGTGCAGTTACCGTTCACAGCAAACTGGAGCGGTTGCGGCTAATGTTCACAGCACATTGGATCGTGTGAGCTCGCAAAAACCTGGATCGTGTGGTCCCACTCACAGAAATATTGAGCTGTGCAGTTACCGTTCACAGCAAACTGGAGCGGTTGCGGTTAATGTTCACAGCACACTGGATCGTGTGAGCTTGCAAAAACCTGGATCGTGTGGGCTCACTCACAGAAATATTGAGCGTGTGCAGTTACCGTTCACAGCAAACTGGAGCGGTTGCAGTAAACTGCACACGCTCCAGTTTGCTGTGAACGGTAACTGGAGCGTGTACAGTTGCTGTACACGTTCGATATTTTTTCTGAATTCTGTCATCAACCGTAGTGTTCGAATATTTTTTTGAGCGACTGTACCTGCTTTTAAATTCAAAACGGTTGTCTTCTTATAATTTTATTTTAGCTCCATATTTTATGTCCGACAATAAATAATAATAGATTTAAAAAAACAACCGTTAATTCTTATTCCATATAGAATATCACTTTAATCTTTTCTGTCTGGTGGCATATTTTAGTAATTGGGAAGCCCTAGTGAAATCTTATTCTGCGGTCCTCCACCTGCGAAACTGAATTCTCCGACCCCCCCCCCCCAGCACCCTCCTTCGAAACTAAACCCTGAGTAAAAAGAAGAATGTCGCAGATTTACTTACGCAACAAGATTGACAGCGCCCTATCTTCCTTTGAAGTGAACACGAATTCAGCAAACTGATTGCACCATCGATATGTTTTTGATTCATTTTCTACTCTTAGGACACATATAGGAAGTTAGTAATTTTTTTAATTTATTTATATTATCAGAAAGGGGAGAAATTCGTAAGCATATGCTCCAATAAAAACAGCTCAGAGTTATTGAAATAAAAATAGTATTACTTTACTCCAATGATAGACCTCGTGCAATAACATTTACAGATCATTCCAAACTCTGTTTAACAGAAATAAAAATTCAGCCCCAAAAATAATACACGACTATAAATGTTAGATGTTTGTCAGAAGCTGATTAGAATGCTAACAGTTTACTGTCCCATAATTAAGAGATCACATTATATTCTTCCATCCTGAGAAAAATAATTCAGTATTCAACATTTCCCTGTTTACTGAAATCTGTAGCCATGTTAAAAGTAACGCTGAATTGATGGATGCGAGTAATGCAAAACGTCTTAATGACATTAAGAAAGAAATTTAACAATAACAGTCGTAAATAATTGACACAACGATCTAGGTTAAAATTGCTTTATTCACCTGTGAAATGAAATTGTTCCTCCTTTGATAAATCTTACGGAGGAAGCAAATCCACAACACGGCAACGCCATTCCCAAAGCATACTTTCCATCAGTCACGGGGGCGGGGGTGGCTCAGTCGGTAGCGCGCCAGGCTCGTAATCTGTAGTTCCCAGGTTCGAGTCCCAGCTGGGTCAGCGTTGAGATTTATCTCCGCAAAATTCCCCGCCCTGCCCACGGTCAGTAGGGGACACCGATGGGCTTGGGAAGGCCGCCGTCCGTCGGATGGGATGTTAAGCCGTGACCCCGTGTGCGGGAGAGCCATACCCTGTGCACGTTAAAGAACACGCTGGATGGGCTTGACGGGAGGCTACCATCTGTCTCCCAACAGCTGTCCCAGTGGGTCCCCTCCCCCAACCTTCTCTGAGCCTTCGGGGTCGATGTGACCTGGCCATTTAGCCCATTGTGTGCAAAAAAAAGTGCCGCTCAGAGGTAAAACAACCCAACCCATCAGTCACGTGATACCACACCTTTCGATGTCGGGCGCTGCAACGTCGCTAGAATACCTCGTCTACGCTATTTATGGTCTAAGGTTTAATCATGCGAAATCAGAAATTAGTTTGGTTTGATGTATTCCTCTTTTCAAATTTATTGGTGGCAACAATTATTTTGAATAACGTTTCACCGTTAATGCTAAGTCTATGGGGATTTTGAAAAATTCAAACCTGCCCACTCCAATTTTGGTTGACCCCAGCGGGTTCGCAAATATCCTATATTCTTCCCTTGGGTGACGTTCGTGCAAAGTCTGAATCCTCTAGCTACTTGGAGGCCGAGTGCATAAGTGGACACACACACAAACACACAAACAAACAGATTTTCTTCTTTATATATTAGATCAGTGGTTTTCAACCTTTTATGCTTCACCTACCCCCTGGAAACGTATACGCAACTGGCGTACCCCTTGTGTAGATAGATAAAACTAAAGTTATAGTATAACAATGGGAATAAAACATTGTTACTAGATCGAGCGATTTTTAGCTCTCACGGCGTACCCCAAAAAATTTTACTGCATACCCGACGTCGAGAACCCCTACATTAGATAGTATAATTATATCTTATAACATCTCACAGCTAGTATTTCAGTTTTTAAAAATGCGTCCACTCCCGTGGTTGAGTTGATAGAATTGCTAATACATATTTTTTTTTTTACACCAAAAATAATAGATAACGATATTCTCTAATTTGTTTGTGGTGATTGAAGTTCGCAGGAAAAACTTATTAATGAATACTTATCACAACTAACCGTACTCGACCTGTAAAACGATTAATTTTGAGATTGAGAAGTTCGGACGATTTCATAAGGTCATACTTTATAAAGTTATCATAATAAAAAAATACCCTCAAATTAAAAAAGGAAATAAGGTAAAGAAGAACTTCTCTTTCGTTATTCCCTAAAAATCTCGTTTCAAGAACTTTTCTTGTATTCTTTGTGAACAAAGATCCTCTGTCTGAAAACTTTCTCTTTTCCTTCTAAACTCCAATAAGCGAGTTCTTCGAAGATGACGTCACCGTCTCCGAGGATCTGGATTAAAGTGTGCAGAAGTCGCAAGGTGCGTGAGGTAGGAGCACGATTAACAGAGATTGGAGGAGCCCGGCTGCCCATTTCACGAGCAGCCGACTGCGTCCCTCGAAATCGCCAATGCCTCCCCCTGGTGCAGGTGGCAAAGATGAAGAAAGGGAAGTGAGAGGAGAAGGAAAAGTGGGGGGGGGGGTTGAAGTTGCATCGATCGGAGAGGGTGACACCTCTCCGCGAAGTCGGGGAGAGAGGACTTTCTCGAAGTACGGAAGCCCTTCTTCTGCTTAGGAGTGATTTGCTTAGGATTTCCTGGTTTGCTCTTTTCTAAAGATACGATTTAAGGAAAGTGAGGAAATGAAAAACAGTTCCAAGTATTTGTCAGGAGCATTTCTCCTAGATCCATCATTTCGACATGAAAGCAGAGAGCGAAAAGCAGATGACGCCCAAGGTGTATCATAGAATCGAAACTGAGATGCCAGTTTATTACGTACAGTCGCTCAAAAAAGTATCCGAACACTACGGTTGATTACAGAATTCAGAAAAAATATCTGGCAACGATTATTTCAGAAATTAGTGATCTGGCAACCTTCGTGTCACGTGACACGAAGGTTGCCAGATCACTGATTTCTAAAAAAATCGTTGCCAGATGTTTTTTCTGAATTCTGTAATCAACCGTAGTGTTCGGATATTTTTTAATATATATAATGCGTATGAATATATAGTGCAATGAATATGGAGCGTGTGCACTTACCGTTCACAGCAAACTGGAGCGGTTGCGGTTAATGTTCACAGCACTTTGGATCGTGTGAGCTCACAAAGACCTGGATCGTGTGGGCCCTCTCACGGAAATATTGAGCGCGTGCAGTTACCGTTCACAGCAAACTAGAGCGGTTGCGGTTAGTGTTCACAGCACATTGGATCGTGGGAGCTCGCAAAAACCTTGATCGTGTGGGCATTCTCACGGAAATATTGAGCGTGTGCAGTTACCGTTCACAGCAAACTGGAGCGGTTGCGGTTAGTGTTCACAGCACATTGGATCGTGTGAGCTCGCAAAAACCTGGATCGTGTGGGCCCACTCACGGAAATATTGAGCGTGTGCAGTTACCGTTCACAGCAAACTGGAGCGGTTGCGGTTAGTGTTCACAGCACATTGGATCGTGTGAGCTCGCAAAAACCTGGATCGTGTGGGCCCACTCACGGAAATATTGAGCGTGTGCAGTTACCGTTCACAGCAAACTGGAGCGTGTGCAGTAACTGCACACGCTCCAGTTTGCTGTGAACGGTAACTGGAGCGTTTACAGTTGCTGTACACGCTCCAGATATTTTTCCTGAATTCTGTAATCACGTGACACGAAGGTTGCCAGATCACTAATTTCTAAACAAATCGTTGCCAGATATTTTTTCTGAATTCTGTAATCAACCATAGTGTTCGGATACTTTTTTGAGCGACTGTACACTTGCTTAGCAGGTCGCGCCTTCTTTCGCCTTCGGAACAGCACGCTTTCGTCGGGGCATGGAACTTTTGCTAGATGCGTTGTGCAGGAATGTTTACCACGAGGAAATAATTGTGCCGTGCAGTTGCTGCAAATTGGACGGCATCACAGTCGTGCTGCGAATAGCCCTTATCACCTCATCCCAAAGATGCTCGATGGGGTTTAGATCTGGGGACTGTGCAGGCCAATGCAGCAAGGAAAACTCGTCGGCTTGCTCCTGCAACCATTCAGTCGATACGTGCCTTGTGAGCAGGTGCATCATCCCTCTGAACGTGTCCATCCGAGTGAGAATGAACTGTAGCCATAAAGAGATGAACTCGGTCAGCATCGATGTTCAAATATGCTGTGGAGTTCAGATGTCCTTCGATTGGTGTCAGTCGGCCTAATGTGTGCCAAGAAAACATTCCCCACACCGACACGCCTAGCACCAAGTGTCATGCTACGTTCAGAGTCGCTCAGGTCCTTCGTTTTGCTCATTCTGACGCTCAGTCCAATTCTAACTGATGCTTGAAGAGCTGGTCTGTCTGATTTATACAGCACACCGTGATCATGTGACGTATCACGTGTTGGAATGAACACGTCGTGTGACGAGGGTTAGTGTACCTAATAAACTGGCGACACAGAAAACGGGTAGTAACTTTCCAACAAAAGGTTCTCAGGTGTCCAGCATAGATGATATATCTTTTGAAATTAAACTTTGATTTTTGGCATTTTTAAAACAAAATTGAGTAACTTTCAATCGTTTGTATTTCATATTAAATGCTTCGTTTACAGTTATAAAATTTTGTATGTTTTAGTCTAGTTTTATTTTCATGTTTCTGTTCGCAAAGTCATGACTAACTTAAAGATTTATATACACATAAAATGCAACAAAGATTACTTTTAGAATTAATTTCACTGCATACTTTCAAACTTAATTTCCTTCAGATATCCGGTTTATGCCCACGTTTCCTTTATTCAGTCCCATAAAAAGGGGATAAATTTGATGCAATTCTTAATTGCTACAAAATGAATAGCATGAATAGTTGCTGGACTCATTTACACCGAATGCATTCCGGCATAAAAATTTACGCGTTTTTTATCATTAAGACTGCTTAAGTCAGCATCTTTGGAATTTTCGACAGTCGCGGCCTTCTTTATCTCCAATTCAAAAATTTTGCGCACCCAAAATAAAATGCTAACCAAGCTGTTCATATTACTCTCTATAATTATCACGAACTTTCAATTTGAAATTTACATAATTCAGACTGAAACTTTCCCAATATATAGCCATTACACACCTTGCACAATTGTTTTCCGACACTACATCGTGAAAATAGCAATAATATTGCCGGTAGCTTGGTCGGTAGCGCGCCAGGCTGAATAGGTTCTCAACCAGTACAATACCCATTTGATATCCTAGTATTTCAAATAACCCTATTACATCTGCAGTTCCCAGGTTCGAGTGCCAGCATTGAGATCTGTCCATGTCGACGGTCTGTAGGAGATACCGATGGGCTTGGAAAGGGCGCCGTCCATCGGATGGGGCGTTAAGCCGTGGATCCATGTACGGGAGAGCCATACCCTGTGCACGTTAAAGAACAAGCTGGATGGCCTTGTGGGAGGTTACCATCTGCCACCCAACAGCTGTTCCATAGGGTTCCCTCTCCCAAACTTCTCTTAACCTTCGGAGTCCTTGTGATCTGACGTATTGTGAGCACAAAAGTGCCGCTTAGAGATCAAACAACCCAAACGAGTAAAAATAAAAAGATTTCATCAAAAAAAATATCCCGCAGTTTGAAAAACTTATTTTTTGTTAAAAAAAATCCTAAATAGAGATAGCACATAGTTTTGTGCCCCCCTTCATATCTTCGAAAAGTTTCAGTTAAATAATAATAATTCCTAATTTTACTTATGACGCAGCGATATCAATCAATCAATCAATAAACAAATCAGTTTTATTTCATCATCATATACAATTTATAACATGGAAAAATATGAGTGAACCCAAAAACCACATGGTTTGTCTGGGTTACTAAAGGAAATTAATACAAAAATCAATAACGACTTACTCACTACAAAGATTACAAACAATATGGGTCATTTTTCCAATATATGTACAATAGATTTTTACTTTACACTTGACTATTTAACATAGGTGCAATATCTTCCAAAGGAAAGAGAAAGCTTTTTAAATTCTGCTTAAACATATTAAGTTTTTTTTTCACTTCTGATTTCAAGAGGCAACTGATTGAAGATTTTAGGTGCGATATACGAATAATGCTTATGAGCAATTTCTTTTTTGGTCAAAGGAACTGAGTATTTTGGATCTTTCTCTCTGAAGTTGTATAAATCCGACCGAATGTGAAAATTAAAGCATTTTGCTTAAAAAATATCATCATTCTAAAAACAAATATATGTCTAATAGGTAGATATTTTAGCATAGAGTAACGACTGAAATTGCTTAAATCATCAGTGTTATTTTTGGCAATTAATTTAATAATTTTGTTTTGCAGAGACACCAGAGGTTTAAAAATCGAGACATAAGTTCCACCCCAACAAACTATACCGTATTGAAATGCAGCTTGTATCCATGAGAAGTACAATGTTCGCAACTTATTTCAGATTAACTTTGCATTTCAAGTGGTGTAATTTGAGTAGTTTCTAGCGTGCTTTACCTGTGATGTAATCAACATGCTTCTTCCATTTTAGATTATTATTTATGAAAATACCTAAATATTTAATGCCCTCAACCTGTTCTATGTCATCACAACGGCAATCAATATGCTTCTAACATTGAGGTGAATGCAGTTTAATGGCAAAAGCATTTACAGCATTTTGGTTATTTTTCAACTTGTATAAAACAAATTTAGTTTTATTCTTATTAATTGAGAGCTTATTATTTTCGAACCACATATTAACTTTCTCAAGAACATTATTGACATTGGACAATAAATCTATAATAGTTTGGTTATTAAACGTTAATGCAGTGTCTCTGCAAAGGTAGTAAATATTACAATTAATGTTCATTTCACAGAGGTTATTAATATAAATTTTAAACAATAGGGGTCCAAGAACAGAGCCCTGCGGAATGCCATATTTAGTTTGTTTAGGACTGCTGAGGCAGTTTTTTAATTTAACTAATTGAGTTCTATTTGTTAAATAACTGATAAACCATTCTCGAGCAATCCCTCTCATGCCCAAATGCTCCAGTTTTTTCAAAGGCAATGAATGTGTTACGGTGTCAAAAGCTTTTTCAAGGTCTAGAAAAACTGATAGAGTTAAATTTCCTTGGTCAATTGATTTTTAAATAAAATCAGTAAATGACAATAACGCATGATCAGTGCCCTTATCCTCAGTGAAGTCAAACTGATTTGACGAAAAGAAATTTATTTTATTTAAATATCTCAATACTCTGAATTTTACTAGTTTTTCAAATATTTTGGAAAAAACAGGCAAAAGCGAGATCGGTCTGTAGTTTGAAAGGCAGTTTTTATTTCCCTTCTTGTAAATCGAAAGTACAATAGAGGTTTTGAGATCGTCTGGAAAAACCCCAGTTTGAAAGCAAAGGTTAAGATATAGACTAAAGGATGAATAATGAAATTTTTGCAATTTTTTACTGTAGTTACAGAAATTTCATCGATTCCTGGGCATTTGCCTTCTATTAGATTGTAACAGTCTTATCTAATTCTTGTACGGTTATAGGAGTAAAAAAGAAAGAGCTATCTGTTTCATAATAATTTTTATAACATTTATATTCAGTAGGTTTATCATTTAGTATTTTTGCTAGGTAAATGGACAAAATAAGTGTTAAATTGATTTACAACATCTCTAATTTCGTCAGTATTACAGTACTTAATATTTTAAATTTTATCCGGTAGAACTTCATCTTTTGAGTTATTCCAAATTAAATTATTTACGAACTACCATTGTTTTTTCATATCATCATCATCAACAACATCCTCAAGCAGCCATGGGCTACGGAGGTCCAACCAGACAGTGCAGTTTAATTCTCCAAGCATATCTGTCCTGAGCTATATCTGTTGCATCCGGCCACTGCACACAAATTCTAACAAAGTCCTGTTTGACATTGTCTGCCCACCGCATCCTAGGTCTCCCCCTCCAGCATATTGTGAAACACCAGCGGAGTCTCTCTCTGCACAATATGCTGCTTAAAGGAGGTTGCCGACTCCTTTGCCTAACCTCATCATTAGTTACAAAGTTGAACCACCTAATGCCCAAGATACTACGTAAGCATCTAGAATCAAAGTTTCCTGTTATCTTGTTTACACAGCGTCCACGTTTCACTACCATAACTAACCCTAGAAAGACCCAAACTATTACGCAATCTAATTTCAGTCTTTAGGTGTATACGCCTATTTCTCCACAATCTCCATAGATTCTTAAACGTCCTGGCAACAATCCCTATTCGTCTGTTAATCTCATGCCGCATATCACCAGAATCTGTTACATAGCTCCCAAGGTAATTAAACTGTGACACCTGCTCAAGACTGCAACCATTCAGATTAACTGAATCACAACCCGCCTGACCAATTTTCATCACTTTAGTTTTCTTTCTGTTTATAACTAAACCTACTCTACTACCAGTCTCATCAACAGCTCGAATGAAAGAGTTCATCTCATCAACATCATTTGCCAAAAGGGCTAAATCATCAGCATAATCTAAATCAGAAATTTTCGCATCTGCAGCCCATTTAAGGCCAAAATCTTTCTCGTGCACTGAATTTCGCATGACAGAAATTAATAACCAAACTAAAGAGAAAAGGAAACAAAATGCACCCTTGAACACCAGAAGTAATGCTAAACCAATTGCTACAAGACTTACGAACTCTCACACACGACTGACTGTTATGATAGAGAGCTTTCATTATGTTAACTAACTTGTCTGGTATACCATATGATCCCACAATCAACCACAATTAATGACAATCAACAGAGTCGAAAGCCTTTTTGAAATCAACAAAGCTTGCAACCAAAGGTTTCTAAAACTCTAAACATTTCTCAAGAATCTGCCTAAGTGAAAATATCTGATCCACACATCCCCTACCACTTCTGAATCCACATTGCTCATCACGCAATTGACTGTCAACCAGATTCTTAATTCCATTAAGCACAATCATGGAAAGAACTTTACCTGGAACAGAGAGTAGGCTAATACCCCTATAGTTATCACAAGAACTGCGATCAACTTTTTTGAAAATAGGGATAATAATTGCTCTGGTAAAATCTTTAGGAACCATAGCTTTATCATAAAATATATTCAAAATTTCAGTCATCCAAGTGGTAACAGAAATGTTCCCAGCTCTAAGCATTTCGTTAGTAATTTCATCTACCCCTGGGGATTTATGAAGTTTAAGTTTAGAAATAGCAAAAATAACTTCAGATTGTGTTATAGGGCCAACATTAAAGCCACCAATGCATCTATCATCATTGCAAACAATGGGAGTAGAACTAACTGCATTGTTTAGAACATCACTGAAAT
Source organism: Ryuthela nishihirai (assembly GCA_038380435.1). NCBI lineage: Eukaryota > Metazoa > Arthropoda > Arachnida > Araneae > Heptathelidae > Ryuthela > Ryuthela nishihirai. The sequence goes on along the minus strand of JAWZYU010000001.1, from coordinate 12,139,747 downwards.
GCTCAGCCCACCTAGTCATGACAGAATTTTCACATTCTATAACCTTACCTTGTTTATCCATCAATCCTTGTATGCCTGTCCGTTTTACTACCACATAAAACATTAACTATCTGGTACACAGCTCTCTGCTGTTGTGATGCCTTAACTGCTTCCTCAGCTTTGTCAGCCAAACCATCAAGACAAAGATTCTTATCAGTAGCTAACTGATCCTTTACACTTTTATTAAGCTCTCTTTAATGCTTTTTATTAGGACTAGTAGGGTATTGATTAAGGACATTCCTGCAATTACTTCTTTATGAAATAAGCTCAAGTGCCTTATCACTCAAATAATTCTGTCTCCTCTGCTCTTTATTTTCCTAAAAGAGTACTGTTAGTTTCCAATGAAGCCATTTTGAAACAATCCCATTCTTCCTCAACTTCAGTAGTAAGAAAATCGTGATTGTCACAAGTAGCCTATTATGGTAAGCTTTAGCTATAACTGGGTCTTTCAGAGCCTCAGTATTAAAGGTAAATTTTTGACGTTAGCACAACAATTTTTAAGTTTAAGTTGCAAGACACTTTTAACAAGGTAATGGTCAGATCCAATTTCAGCTCCCCTATATGCCCTGGCATTCCTAACAGAACTAGCCCATTTGCTGTTAATTAATATATAATCAATCATATTCCTATGCAGCCCATCAGGTGAAACCCATGTGTATTTATGTATGTCGCGGTGTTTGTAATATGTGTTAGTTATTCTGAAACCATTTAGTTTACTTACCTGTAGGAGACGTATCCCATTTCTATTGCAGCTAACAATACCAAAAGGACCTATCACCCCTCTCCAAAGGTCAGAGTCAGTACCAACTTTTGCATTGAAGTCACCTAGAACAAGGGTAATATCTCCTTTCTTGACAGAATTCAAAATATCCTGAAGTTGTCCGTAAAACATATCCTTCTCATCCTCATAGGCATTCTCAGTGGGGGCATAACAGCAGATAACATTCAAGTCTTTAATGCTTGTCTGAAATTTAGCTGTAAGAAACCTTTACTCTCTGAAATGTAGCTGTAAGAAACCTTTTTTTCGTTAATGCACTCATATCCAAAAGAGCATCACTAGCATGTCTGCTGAGAAACAGACCCACACCTTGGTGATGCTCTCCATCCTCCCTCTCTGTAAAGAGAAATTTAAAGTTATTTTTAAATATATCACTTTTACCTGTCCATCTGGTCTCTTGCAAGCCTAGAATATATAGGTTATAGCGCTGGAATTCCTGCGTGAGGACTTCAAGAGAATAATCTCTATATAATGTCCTCACGTTCCATGTTCCTGCAGAGAGAAAATGATTAGTAGGATTTTTATAGAAACTAGGTTTATTGAAATAGGTAGGGCCAATAATATCAAACAGCCCCCTGATCGCAGACATGGGACAAAGACGTGTTCCTCCTCCGCTAAAGGCTGAAGTCACCGATGCTGGTAGGAACTTCAGGCACCACCTTTTCAAGTGGACTTTTTCAAGAGCCATATGGTCTTCCTGAGACACATTACTCCAGTTTAGGTTTGACGATGCCCAACTAGCTAAGTGAGCTTCAGGTACCTGAGATGGTCTCTGATCAGAATTATCCACCGGCTGATATAAGGTATCCCATGCCTCTGTTCACTTAGGACTGGCAACCCAGAAGCAAACAGAAAACTGAGCGGCAGATTCTCCCTCAACAGAGGCCCACCAGTGAAGCAAGTCCAGGATCCATAATCAAGCTCAAATCCATAAACAAGTCCAGTCTAGTAAGTATAAATGTTCGGCACCAGGACCCTGTGAAATTGACCACTCGTCAGCAGGGTTGAAAAAAAAAAGAAGAAAGTGGCCATAGGTGACCAGATCAGTAGGCAATACTGAACTGGCAGCCCTCATCTTCGGTTCCCTTCCTAAAGAAAATATATATTTTGAAATGTACTAACGGCCTGCACCACGAGAATGCGGCGTCGGACATTAGGTGCTAGACCTGGCTGGTTCGGTGCATCATCAGTAGGGATTGGTACACAGCTCTCCTTCCAGTTTATGCCTAGCTACCATTTACAGACACCATTACATTTTAAAAATTCTTCCATGCAATATTTGTTTTTGGCGTCCTTAGTTTTAGACCTTACGTTTTACCTAACTTTTAGACCTATGTTCTAAGAATCGCTTCTCATGGTCCTCGTTATATGGATATTTTTTAAAATTTTTATATTGCTTATCTAAATTATTAATCATATCGCAGATTTTATTTGTGATCCAAGGCTTTTTCAGTGTCTGAATGTTTCTTTTTCCATAGGAAGGTGAATTCTTAATTACTTTACACAAAATCTCTGAAATTTTTTGTACGCATTATTAACGTTATTTTCCTGTGTTATCCCCTCCCATTTATAATCTTTTAATTTATCATTTATTAGTTCATAATTAATTCTGAGCATGTAAACTTTAATATTATCATTTCTTTTGTCACAACTTTTATTTCCCTTATGTCTAATTTTAACTACTATGGGGTAATGATCCGTAATAGGCATTTTATATACTGCATCTTGTACATTAATTCTATTGTTAATTTTAACCAGTACATGGTCCAAACAAGAATGGGTATTATGGACCTCTCTGGTAGCAATACCCATCATGGACTCATATCCATACATAGCAGTCGGATTTAGATAATCATTTACAAGTTTGAAAGTATTCGCTAACAGATCTATATTTATATCACCAGTTATAATAATATTTCTTGTGTTTAACCCCCGCACAATAAGCTCCAATTCATTCATAAAATCAGATGGTGAATAACTGTGTGAATGGTAGATTGCAATTACTGATATTTCACATAATGAAAGCTCTATATGGAGTAACTCTGCTGTTTGTATTTGGTTATGGTTTATTGTTTTAACGTTAATATGAGATTTAACATATATCATTACACCACCAGCTTTGTTATATTGTCTACAGTTACCATATGTTGTATAGCCATTAATCTGATAAAGATCAACCTCACCTCCCTTAATCTAGATTTCTGTCAATATCACGCAATCAAATTTATAATCTACAGAATTGATAAACAATTCGAAAAGTTCAAAATTGGATCTTAAAGTTCTAATATTTAGGTTTAATTATTTTTTATTAGGGTACTTATTTAGGGGTTTTAATTTAGGTATTATTATATTTACATTTAGACTATTGTAATCAACTGTTCCTATAAATGCAGTTAAATCAGATTCTTCAGTGATTGTCAGTCTATTAGCAACATTATCATTGTCTGCCATAGCATGGAAAATCCAAACAACCGGAATAATTTTGATTTTTTTTCGCTATATTTGGTCTGTAAATGGTAGCTAGGTAGTCCTGGAAGGAGAGATATGCACCAATCCACTGTAATGATGCATAGAACCAGCCAAGCCTAGCAACTAATGTCCGACCCCGCCTTCTCGTGGTGCAGCCCGTTAGTGCCGTTCAAAAGAGATATTGTCTTTTGGAATCGAACGGAAGGGAAAGGCTTCCAATTCAGTGTGGCCTACTGATCCGGACAACTATGGCTCCTTCTCACTCTGCTGAGAAGTGGTCAGCCACGCAGGTCCTGGTGTTGACCATATATACTAACCGGCCTGGAATAAGGCTCTGAGCTTGATTTGGATCCTCAATTTGCTGCACTGGTGGGCTTCTGTGGAGGGAAAATCTTCCGCTTTGTTTTTTGTTTGCTTGTGGGTTATCAGCCTCAACTGAATAGATTCAACGGATATGTTTTATCAGCTCGTGGATAAACCTGAGCAGAGGTCATCTCAGGCACTTGAACTCTTGTTTCTACGGGCATCGCCAAATTCTCCATTGGAGGGAATCTTCCAATATAGATTGTTTCAACCTTTAGTAGTGGGGAAACGGGTCTTCAGTCTGGGGACTATGCCTACGATTAGGGGCTGTCTGATATTGTTTCTTTTTCTCTTTCAAAACACATAGTTTCTTTGAACATCCCATTAACCATTTTCTCTCCATAGGAAGTTGGAATGTAAGGACTCTACACAGAGCTTATTCTCTTGATGTCCCTCACACAAGAATTCCACCGTTAAAATTCAGATATTCTCGGCTTGCAAGAGACCAGATGGACAGATAAAGGTCAGATTCTTAAAATAATCTTAAATTTCCCTTTTCAGGAAGGGAAGATAAGAAGCATAACCAATGTATGCTTCTCAGCAGACACGCCAATGATTCTCTTTTAGGTTATGAGTGCATTAATGAAAGGTATCTTACAGCAAAATGTCAGACAAGCATCAAAGACTCAATGTTATCTGCTGTTATGCCCCCACTGAAAATAACGATGAGGATGAAAAGGATAGGTTTTACGGACAACTTCAGGATATTTTGAATTCTGTCAAGAAAGAAGATATTATCCTTGTTCTTGCTGACTACAATGCCAAAGTTGGTACTGACTCTGACCTTTGGGGAGGGGTGATAGGCCCTTTTGGTATTGGTAGCTGCAATGGCAATGGGCAACGTCTCCTACAGGTAAGTAAACTTAATGGTTTGAGAATAACTAATACTTCTTACAAACAGCGCGACATACATAAGTACTCATGGGTTTCACCAGATGACTGAATAAGAATATGATTGATTACATATTAATTAACAGCAAATGGGCTAATTCTGTTAGGAGTACCAGGTCATATAGGGGAGTCGAAATTGGATCTGACCAATTTCAGCTTGATTTACCTTGTTGAAAAAATTACCTTTTTGAAAGTATATTGCAGCTTAAGCTTAAAAAGTATTAAGGTTAAAAATTTTACCTTTAATTCTAAAGCTCTGCATCACCCAGTTATAGCTAAAGCTTACCATGATAGGCTACTTCTGACAATCACAATTTACTTACTACTGAAGTTGAGGAAGAATGGGATTGTTTCAAAAAGGCTTCATTGGAAATTAACAGTACTCTTTTAGCGAAAAAAACAGCAGAGGAGGCAGAATTATTTGAGTGATAAGGCACTTGAGGTTATTTCAGAAAGAAATAACTGCAGGAATGTCTTGCACTTTGAATTGAACTGCAGGAATGTCTGTAATCAATACCCCACTAGTCCTAATAGAAAGCATTATAGAGAACTTAATAAACGTGTAAAAGATCAGTTAGCTGCTGATAAGAATCTTTGGCTTGGTGACTTGGTTGACAAAGCCGAGGAAGCAGTTAACACATCACAACAGCTGAGAGCTGTACCAGATAGATAATGTTGTGTGTGGTAGAAAACAGACAGGTATACAGGGATTGAAAGATAAATAAGGTAAGGTTATAGAAGGGGAGTATTCTGTCATGGCTAGGTGGACTGAGCATTTCAGTGATGTTCTAAACAATGTGGTTAGTTCTACTTCCATTGTTTGCAATGATGATAGATGCATTGGTGGCTTTAATGTTGGCCCAATAACACAATCTGAAGTTATTTTTGCTATTTCTAAACTTAAACTTCATAAATCCCCAGGGGTAGATGAAATTACTAACGAAATGCTTAGAGCTGGGAACATTTCGGTTACCACTTGGATGACTGAAATTTTGAATATCTTTTATGATAAAAGCATGATTCCTAAAGATTTTACCAGAGCTATTATTATCCCTATTTTCAAAAAGGTGATCGCAGTTCTTGTGATAAATATAGGGGTATCAGCCTACTCTCTGTTTCAGGTAAAGTTCTTTCCATGATTGTGCTTAAAAGAACTAAGAATCTGGTTGACAGGCAATTGTGCAATGAGCAATGTGGATTCAGAAGTGGTAAGGGATGTGTGCATCCGATATTTTCACTTAGGCAGATTCTTGAGAAATGTTTAGAGTTTCAGAAACCTTTGGTTGCTAGCTTTGTTGATTTCAAAAAGTCTTTCGACTCTGTTGATCGACATAATTTATGGTTGATTCTGAGATCATATGGTATACCAGACAAGTTAGTTAACATAATGAAAGCTCTCTATAATAACACTGAGTCGTGTGTGAGAGTTAGTAAGTCTTGTAGCAATTGGTATAGCATTACTTCTGGTGTTCGACAAGGGTGCATTTTGTCTCCTTTTCTCTTTAGTTTGGTTATTGATTACGTTATGCGAAATTCATTGCAAGGGAAAGATTTTGGCCTTAAATAATCTGGAGATACTAAAATTTCTGATTTAGATTATGCTGATGATTTAGCCCTTTTGGCAAATGATGTTGATGAGATGAACTCTTTCATTCGAGCTGTTGATGAGACTGGTAGTAGAGAAAGTTTGGTTATAAACAGAGAGAAAACTAAAGTGACGAAAATTGGTCAGGCAGGCTGTGATTCAGTTAATCTGAATGGTTGCAGTCTTGAGTAAGTATCACAGTTTAATTACCTTGGGAGCTATGTAACAGATTCTGGTGATGTGCGGTATGAGATTAACAGATGGATAGGGATTGCTGTTGGGACTTTTAAGAATCTCTGGAGAGTGTGGAGAAATAGGCGTATACACCTAAAGACTAAAATTAGACACTGTATAACAGTTTGGTTCTTTTAGGGTTAGTTACGGTTGTGAAACTTGGACACTTTGCAAACAAGATAACAGGAAACTAGATGCATTTGATTCTAGATGCTTACGCACTATCTTGGGCATTCGGTGGTTCAACTTTGTAACTAATGATGAGGTTAGGTAAAGGAGTGGCAACCTCCTTTAAGCAGCATATTGTGCAGAGAGAGACTCCGCTAGTTTGGCCATGTTGCTCGTATGGATAATTATAGATTGGCGAATAGGGTTATGAACAGTGTACCTAAAGGTCTCAAAAAGAGGGAGAGACCTAGGATGCGGTGGGCGGACAATGTCAAAACCTTTGTTACAGGACTTTGTTAGAATTGGTGTGCAGTGGCCAAATGCAGCAGATATAGCTCAGGACAGAAATGCTTGGAGAACTAAATTGCGCGGTCTGTTTGGACTTTCATAGCCAATAGCTGCTTGGGATTATGATGATGATGATGATGATGATGATGATGATGATGATGATGATGATATTTTTTCAAAGTATGTATACTAAATTTATAATATTGATTTTTAACCCATTATAGCCTTTTATTTTACGATAATTGCAAGTACACACGACTAACTATGGTCTGATCTAGGGGGGTTAATCCTCCCCTTCCGTACCTTAAGAATGCTAGTAATGGTAATACAGACAAAAAAGTGTTGAACCTATGCAAATATCGTATAGTGTTTTAAGAAATGTTTTAATCACCTCCAGAACAGAGTAGGAATTGGGATACTAAATTGAAATACAGTCTCTTGGTCCCTACCCACCCCCTCTTACTTTTATCTCGATCGAATGAATTTCTTGCGATCCCCTTACACCCCCCTATATTTTTTTTATAGATCCGAATTCGATTCTTCAGAAGAAGAAAAATTCGAGCTCTCTTCAATATGCCGAAGATTTTGAAAAAAATAAAGTAGCAGTAGGCAGGTGAGGATTCAGCCATTACGGGATCAGATCCGATCCTGACGCATCCTTTTCTCCATCTGACACAGAAAGCGAAATCAATGGATTCTGGGTGTGCAACATGGCGAAGAAGAAAGAAGAAATGTTCCTTTAGTAAAAGCCTTGAAATGGGAAACCACCATTACAACAGATAGCAGCCTCATCCATTCGTAAGAGCGCAGTTCCCACCCACCCGCATCCTCTCCCCTACTTCCCATCTGGATTATTTGGTGAGTACCTTCTTATTACTTGTCATAGGTGGAGCTTCTTTTGATGTCGTTCCCTCCCCCATTCCCAGTTCGAGGACCGGGATGGTTACAACAAAAGCACGTGACAAACGCGCTGCCACCGCAGACAGCGCCATCTGTAACAGAACTTGAGACCTTCGATCGATTGTTGCGGCTAAGGCAACGGTCACGTGGCACTCGGACAGTCTCCTTAAGCAGACGACCAGAGAAGGAAATCGAAAATCGTTGAGAAATTCTGGGAGAAAAAAATAAATGTAATAAGTGTCGGAAAGAAATTCCTTCCTCCTTCCTCCCATCTCTTATAATTAAAATCGAAGTAACGGCGAAGAGAGATGTTAAAGAGCCAGAAGGCGGAACACAGAGAGTCATGGCTCTGCCGCTGATGGCTTCGTAGCAAGGTAATAAATGAAAACAGATCTGAGAAGGAAGAAACTGACATAACGCATCGAATTACTCTCCTATGCAAATCTCATCACGTCGTCGTTTATCAAGCCAACACCGAAGGAGATTCTGAAACTTTCGAGAAACAGAAATCGCTGTTTTGGGGGACTTAGACGAGGCGCAACTTTATTACTGGTGATGCTGAGATCTTACCACTGATGAAGAAAACAAAAAAAAAGAAGAATTTCCCAAAATATCTTGTGGCGCTTTATGGTGAGCAGAGATTAAATTTTGGGCTAAACATTTTCGGAACATTTATTTTTCAGTTTTCATTTTTCTGCAGCATCTCGTCTCGTGAACTGGCTGATTATTCAGGCAAAAGAAACAAAATTAATTTTTATCAAGGAACGACGGTCGAAGATTGACGTCACTCTAATGAACTACGTGCTAGAGATTCTATGACCTCTGTGGTTGCTGATAAGCATACCAGAGTTTTATAATTTCACATTGCGAATGGACAATTACTCGCGACCATTCTCAGTTTACGTCATTTGGTGATGAAACTCTAAACTCTTTTACCATTGGGCTTCGTTTTTAGATTTTCAAAATGTGTGACAGCACAATCAAGAAATCCACTAACCCACTTTGATATTTTAAGAAAAAATCCGCTGATGAACCTCACTTGTGTCGTATCATCAGCGGAGACGGGCGACTAAGTTTACTCAAATAAAAATGGTTGAGGTGAATTTATTTAATATTTATTTTTGAAAAGTGTTAATAAATCCCGATATTAAAGAAGAATCGAAGTCAATTATAACAAATGGCTGGAATTTTAACCCTAGTTTTAAAGTTTTCTGATTGGCAACACTAGAATAAATCCCCACGGTTACGGATTGGGAGTGAAGAGAGAAGGAACCATTATCTCAAAAGGAGTCTTGGTGTCTCGAAATATCCCCTTCCTCCGATGCGCCAATGACCTTCATTTCTACTTTTTTTGTTATTTACAAAATATTTTTTTTGTTATTTACATTTTTAATGTTAAGTCGATAAGGATTTATTCTTTACAATTAAATATAGATTACTTCGCTCTATATACAATCCGAAAACTAAGTTGTTATTTTCAGAAAGAAATGAACTTCCCTGATTGGCTGGTTGTTCAAATCCTTCAGAATATAATTTTTTTACCTGAAAATGAAAAGGTTGCCCCCCCAACTCATGAATGTATTTCTCCCTACGAATTGCACAGGTAACGAAACAGGCGCACCCATCTAATGCTGTTAAGTACTACGTTAATCAATTCAGTAAACGACTATTATTTGATCTCTAGCAGACCGTTTAGTGTTCGCAACAAATGTATGCAATGTAAAAGACTGATCTGTTTGCATATTAGTGTAATGAATTTATTCGGCAGATTTTGAATAAGAAAGCAAAATATAAATGTTTAAAAAGCAAGGTGTCGATGTTACCGCGTTATCATGCAACCTATTTTTTATTTTCTAAAAGAATATAGCATTTATACGAAAAAAAGTTCTCACAATTTAATATTTTTAATGGAGAATTAAACAGTAATTTAAAAAATGGTATTTTAAATAATACATCATGAACCAAGTTTGAAATACATCGACTTCTAAATTTTGGCTCAATGAAAGAAAATCCATCTAGAAAAGAATCAAGCACAGAATGACATTTTACCATTTTAAACAATTGGATAACTTCAGTAAACCTGCTAAGCCTTAAAAAAAACTCATTTCTTCTAATCCTTATTAGTAATTCAAAATTTTTATTTCGTTTGCAAAAAAAGAGGTAATATTTTTTTAATTTTACTTTGCCGTTTCTCTCTCTCTCTGCCCGTATAGACATCGAACATTTCTATTGAGATAAAAATCATTTTTTATGTTGGATGGGTATCGAGAAATATTACGATATGCGCTTTCCGAGTCTTCCAAAAGCTATAATTGCGCCCTCTAAGGCTGTAATAAAGTTGAAAATTCTAAAATTTCAAACGAATATTGCAAACGATGTATTTATGCTAGAAATCTGAAATTCCGATGATGGAATATGGAGGTCATGAAGTTTTCAATGGCAACAATGAGTTGACCCCTTACCTCTAGGGTGGATGGGAAAACGGAATTTTTTTTGTTTTAGGAGATAATGGTGTCACGTGACACGAAGGTTGCCAGATCATTAATTTCTAAAAAAATCGTTGCCAGATGTTTTTTCTGAATTCTGTAATCAACCATAGTGTTCGGATATTTTTTTAATATATATAATGCGTATGAATATATAATGCAATAAATATGGAGCGTGTGCAGTTACCGTTCATAGCAAACTGGAGCGGTTGCGGTTAATGTTCACAGCACATTGGATCGTGTGAGCTCACAAAGACCTGGATCGTGTGGGCCCACTCACAGAAATATTGAGCGTGTGCAGTTACCGTTCACAGCAAACTGGAGCGTGTGCAGTAACTGCACACGCTCCAGTTTGCTGTGAACGGTAACTGGAGCGTGTACAGTTACTGTACACGCTCCAGATATTTTTCCTGAATTCTGTAATCACATGACACGAAGGTTGCCAGATCACTAATTTCTAAAAATATCGTTGCCAGATATTTTTTCTAAATTCTGTAATCAACCGTAGTGTTCGGATACTTTTTTTAGCGACTGTACTAATGAAATAATATAATTCGCATATTTCAAATCCTTAGATAATTGTAATTTATATCGTAAGATATCACTAAATATGGAAACTGTTAACGAATGTTGGAAGTGATTTGTTATGGTAGAAAATTGAAATTTCGGTGTCAGAGTGTGCAGAGACTTCCAGTGACAGTAATAACACTGTTCTACAAGGGAAAAATTTTCTTTGGTTAACTGATGTGTTCCTAAAGTATTTTGGTGTGGGAAATTTAAATCTGAGATCAGAATTAGCCTATCAGGCCTAGTTTTAGAGTTACACATCAATTTCATACATATTACTTGGGGAATGAAAAATAAGGAAACGTTACATCAAAAATATTGGCAACACTGACTTGTTTGCAATAGTTTATACTCACATGTTGGCAACAATGTTATTCTATTCATAGTTTAGAATACTACTAGTCTCCTCTGTAAAGTTTATTTTAAAAACGTATAAGTGACAAGGTATTTATGGAATTAGCATCAATTTTTTCAAACTATTTTTTTATTTTTTTGTATTCTAGGGTATGTGTATTTTATGACAATATTTGTGCAGTTAGCATGACAGGTTTGGGAATACTTCTATTCTAAATTATTCTAGAAAACGCCCCGCCGAAAATGTCAAAATAAGGCAGACAACTTGTTCACCTTTGCAAGACACAAGAAAAAAATGTCACCTATAATAAAGAGAGCACACAAACATTATTTTGGATGTAAAATAGGAGATCAGGATAAGCAGTGGGCCCCTCACATATGTTGTGCAACTTGCTATGTGAAATTAATAAACTGGTGGAAGGGTAAAGGTAGCGCCATGTTATTTTCTGTACCCATGATATGGAGGGAACCAAAAGACCATTTCACAGATTGCTACTTCTGTATGATTAGTATCCAAGGCTTTACCAGCAGAAAATCGAAGAGACACATCGATTATTCCAACTTATCTTCTGTAATACGACCAGTGCCACAATCTAAAACTTTGCAGTCCCACTAACTCCAAATCAGGAAACAGAAGATGAAGAAAGTATTGGTGAAGAGAATGGGGTACGTGAATCACCTCCAGAAAAACGTAATCCTTCCTACGATGCTACCATGGATTCAACTCCACATTTTTTAAAGCAGGCAGATCTGAACGATTTGGTTCGTGATCTAGGGCTAAGTAAACAAAATGCTGAACTGCTGGGCTCTAGGTTGCAAGAATGGAATCTTCTCCACCCTAGTACAAGAATAACTTTATATAGAAATAGAAAACGGAATTTTGTTGCATTCTTCTCACATGATGGCCGATTGACTTTCTATAATGATATTACCGGTTTCATGACAGCTCTAGGATTTATTCATGACCTACAAAATTGGAGGCTCTTTATGGATGCATCCAAAACTAGCTTGAAGACAGTTTTACCACAAAATGGTAATTTAATGCCATCTGTTCCAGTTGCCTATGCTAGTATGGCAAAAGAATCATATGAGATTATAGATATAATGCTCAAATCCATTAAATATACGGATTTCAATTGGAAAATATGCGGGGATTTAAAAATCATTGACACGATATTGGGAATGCAATAAGGGAACACAAAATTTCTTTGTTTCCTTTGTGAATGGGACAGTCGTGACAGGGCATCCCGTTAGTTGAAGAAAACTTGGCCAATATGTAATTGGAAAGTGGGAACAAAAATTTTACAGAAGCAGAGACATAGCTTATGAGGATGTGATCCTTCCTCCCTTCATATAAAACTGGACTTATGAAGCAATTTGTGAAGGCAGTGGATAAATATGGTAGAGGATTTGCCTAACTAACAACAAAATTCCCCCGTCTTTCAGAAGCAAAGATAAAAGAGGGCGTGTTTGTTGGTCCTCAAATAAGACAGTTGAAGAAAGATGTGGAATTTGACGAATCGTTAACAGAGAAAGAGAAACTTGTCTGGACATGTTTTAAGAAAGTTACAGACACTTTTCTCGAAAAAAAAGAGGTCTAAAGATAATAAAGAAATAGTAAACCAGATGCTACATGCATATCGGGATTTAGGATGTGATTACATCTGGACTACTTTCCGGAATGCTGCAGTGACGTCTCCGATGAACACGGTGAGAGGTTTCACAAAGATATTTGGACAATTGAAAAGCTATTATAAAGGGAAATGGATGCCTACAATGTTAGCCGACTTTTGTTGGAATCTAAAAGAGACAGCACAGATAAACATAAAAGAAAAAATTATTTACGTTTGTTAGCCGTCCCGTGGCCGAATGGTTAGCACGCTTGGTTACTGATCTACGGGACCTGGGTTCGAGCCCCGGGTAAGGCATGGATATTCGTGTTGCTTTCTGCTGAGGTCCTGCCATCCTCTCAGATCTTCTATTCTGGCATATAAAGTGACAGGCTCCTGTCAGACCTCTGTGGCAAGCAGCTGCTTGAGGGGGTATTTATTTTTTTTAATTTTTTTATTATTTAATTATTCTGTATTCATTTTATTTCTGTATAATATTCTGTAAAATTTTCTGTATGAATCGATAATAATTTTAATACTAAGGAAACAAATATTAATCCCTTTTTTCCCTATTATTATTCATTGTAAATCTAGGAATAAACTAAAAAATTAAAAATCGTCTAACTCGAAAACTATCGCTGATAGAGAGCATCTGCGCGCAGATCTGAAGTCTGCACTAAATATCTTTAAGAATCACACAACTCTTACTTAGAAAAAAGAAATTTTTTATAGAACAGTGTAATCTACCTCCTTTTCTCAAAAGGGTGTGAGAAAAGCAAATTTAAAAATTTAAAAATAAAAGATGATAATAATTTAATTTAAAATAAAATAAAAACCTTTTCTGTTGTATAAATACTAATAAAGCTCTAGTATTTGCATTTCCCCCATCATTAATTAGCTGAAGTTAGAACTTTAAAGGAGTGAAAAAGTTGGTTATAGGAAAAATATCATTCTCTTTGAAAACGAGATTCTCATACGCGTCAGTAAGGCTTGGTTCGGGATTTTATGGTGCAAGAGCAACAGAGGCTCTGTTTCGCGAAACAGGAGGCCAGAGGCGATATGCATTCTTCCAGCTGGTATTAACTCTCCCGACACAACCATCAGTTCAAACAACATTACTGGATGAGAACTGAGACTACTACTCAGGACTTCCTGTGACGAATACAAGATAGGAAGAGAGGGATGGCGGTGGAATGCTTGGAGGGTTTTTAAAGGACTCAAATCAGCAATGTAAAGTGCCTAATATTCACTGGGGTAATGAACTAAATGAAGTTGTTTTCTCTATTTCCATCGAATACCGAGATCAGCGGAATAAGATAAAAAAAAAAGAATTTGGAAATCTCTTTCAACTAATAAAACGGAAAAACAACAGATTCTGTGAACGGTAAGAGGGGGGGGGGGAATGACAAAATTGCGATCGATTATTTTAAAAAGGTAAGATGACTTTGAAGAATGGCTTCGAGCTAGACTTCAAAACTGTCCAGTATTCTTTTTCGTTTTTTGATGATGTTTATTCAGTTTTATTTTTCAGAACAGTTTTCAAAGCTCTTGGCGTGTTAGAGAGGAATTCCATTTCAATCCTAACTTTAAATTCAGTTATTAGTTTGAATATGAGGCGAATCTATTCTGACAATTCCATCTTTATGCTCTCCCATCCTCACAGAGATTCTGCGACCGCTGTTCCATGCACTGGCACTACTCCTATTCGGAGCTCAGTATATTGCCAGTTGTTGTTGCCTGACTGTCCCTCGTTCCTTCCAGAGCCCTGTCATCGCCAATCACTTGGAAATGTCCTCTCACCATCTCGAACCGCTTCTACTCGATCAATACGTTGTTGCGTAAGTTCAAAGTGTTCAAGCTTTGATGGACGCAGAACGCAGAAACGCTCTCACCCTTAAACCAGTTTAAGGACTTGAATATAAGGAGACAAAGTACAAGAAAAACAACTTACGTCTCTTCTGAACGAATTTCAACTATAACCGCTTTTACTATGTAAAATCATTTATTAACTTAAGTGATTTATAAAGACTTTTTTAATCTTAATTACGGAAATAACATTGATATATTTGTACTTCAACGGATTTTGGGCAAAATGTAAATAAAATTTTACCATTCTTCAATAAGTCAATAATTTTCGGTTTTGTTGTAATATTATTATGAAAAGAATTAAAAAATATTTTGCGACTGTTTTACGGTTTCTTTATCAGTGTCCAGCAAGTCAGCCAATATATTTGGGTTTCTTTTCCGCATTACTCATTACTAGCATCTTAAATGTTTCGCGAAAAAAAAAAGTCTCACGCGAAAAAAAAAAGTCTCACTCGAAAAATAAATAAAGTTAATGGGGCATATTTTATCACATCGGTTTATAAGCTATAAGCATTTTTATTCCACTACAGAGACATGATTTTTCTCATCAATGCAGGAAATTACTACTTTCAAATCGTGTGTTTCACAGATATTCCTTCTTTGATCTGAAATTAAATATAGAAGTACCTGTCTTAAAAAAAATTTCTTGTCTTTTTCCAGAGCTTTTACAAAATTCTAAATGAAACCATATTTAATACGGATCTGCGGCAAATATATGTATTTTTAGGGATCACTTGTGCTAGTGAGAGCTTCTCTTACCTACGGCAGACTGATTTCCGAATTAGTAATCGCAACCTTATAGTGACTCTCCTACAGTCGACTTACCTCAGAGAGAAACACACAATATTTCCATACCTACAATTCATTGATAATTCTTACAATGATTCTCCTTCACTGCACTATACTACTACTGACATAAAAAACCACAAATTTTCTCAGCTAGATATCATTGTCTAACCTTATAGTGACTCCTTCATTCGACTATGCCATCACAAAGTCCCAATATTTCCCCGGATACATAGATTAACCTTACAGTGTCTCTCCTTCATTCGACTATCCCACTCCCAGAGAAAGTCGTAATATTTCCCCACATTCAGTTCATAGACTAACCTTAGAGTGACTCTATTTTTTTAACTATCCCACTCCCACAGAAAGTCGTAATATTTCTCCGGATACAGTTCATAGATTATCCTTAGAGTGCACCTACTTCTTTCGACTATTCCGCTCCAGAGAAAGTCGAAATATTTCCTCAGATATGGTTCATAGATTAGCCTTACAGGCTCTCTTTCTTTTGACTATCCCACTCACAAAGGAAGTCGTAATATTACCATAGATACAGTTCATAGATTAACTCTACAGTGATTCTCCTTCTTTCGACTATCCCACTCCCAGTGAAAGTCGAAAATTTGCTCAAATACAGTTCAAATATTATTAACCTTACGGTGATTCTCCTTCTTTCGACTACCACACTCCCATATAAAGTCGTAATATTTTCTCACATGCAGTTCATAGACTAACCTTACAGTGACTCCACTTTTTTTTAACTATTCCACTCCCACAGAAAATCGAAATATTTCCCCACATACAGTTCATAGATTATCATTACAGTGACCCTTCTTCTTTCTACTAACCCACTTCAGAGAAAATCGTAATACACTGGTTTCCGTAAATTAAGGAAAACTCAGAAAAATTATCATAACCAAAAAAATATGTGAATGATTTTAATGAAATTTGATGAGAACATGATTTACAATGCTAGTTTCAGAATGGCATAAAATATTTTACACTAGAAACATTTTTCGTCAAAAAATAACACACGAACTTATCCAAAAATGAGGTGTCAGAATGCAATGGGCAAAGTTCTTTAATAAGGAGTGTGATCACCCCTTACAGCAATGCAGGCACGGCAGCGGTGTTCAACGCTGTTCATGATGTTGTGAATCATCTCAGTTATTGAGTAACGACCATTGTTCCTTTAAAGCAGTAATAAGCTCCCCCTTCGTTTCAGATGGCGGGTAGAGGGCAGCAACACGTCTCCCTAGAGCATCCCTCACATGCTCAATCGGATTTAGGTCGGGAGATCGAGCTGGCCACTCCATGTGCATAATGGTCTCCTCTTGAAGGCATTCTTACACTAGTCGAACTCTGTGTGGACGAACGTTATCGTCTTATAAGATGAACGTTTCACCGAATGCACCAGCGTAAGGACGTACTCATCGAGCCCCGGGTAAGGCATGGATGCTTGCGTTGTCTTTCTGCTGAGGTCCCACAGACCTTCTACTGTGGCGTATTAAACTAACAGGCTCCTGTTAGACCTTTGTGGCAAGCAGCTGCTTGAGGGGATTTTTTTGTTCTCTGAATTCACGAGATGAGAGTGCACAATACTTTATTTATCATTGCAATGGACAATGAGAGCCTCTATCCTGACTAAGCTTTTTTCTTTTTTCTTTTTTTCAAATTTGAATCATGTTAGTGGAATGACTGTTGAGCATAATTTTAAAACAATCATTTCGGAATTCGCCAGAATTTTTCATAAAAACTTTTTTAAATTCTTCTTTATTTCAGTATTTCCATTCTTTATTTCTCAGTCTATTTAGAATTTGCATCATAGTTTAAATTAATTGCGAGTTCGAACTGATATTCTGTATCACAGGTAAAGAGTTGAATTCATAAGACAATACGATGTGGCTTATTTTGAGGGATGCGTTACTGGAAAACATCGGTAAAAATAAACCCTGTTTTAATACGAAATGTGGGATAAACCAGACTCTCCCCCATTTCATATATACATTTCAAAAAATTGTTAATTAAATTCCTATCGCAACCTGCAATAAGTTCACTCAACATATAAATTCACGAATACCGAAGAAAGCGAAACGACACACAATTCTGCTTTACAGATTTGTGAAGAGCCCTCAAAACATCAGTTTTGCCTCCAGGTCTGACGGAAAGTTTCAGGACTGAACAGTTCGGCATGCAAGTGAGCTTGTGTCTTCTATGTGAACGGTTCTAGACATGGCGAGCCTTGATGAATTGTTGCGATTCACTGCTAATTAGGGAGAGTAAAATTATATAGTTTGCTAATGATTTGCGTTATAATTAATAATATTATGTGTGCTCGCATGAGATGTAAATTCGGCCATTTCTAAAAAATAAAAATAAATATCCCCCCCCCCTCTCAAGCAGCTACTTTCCACAGATAAGACAGGTGGATGGCAGGACCTCAGCAGAAAAATCACAAACATCCATGCCTTACCTGGGGCTCGAACCCAGGTCCCTTTGATCAATAGCCAAGCATGCTAACCACTCGCTACGGGATTAGAAATATATTCTGCGACTCTTGAAAAATTCAGAAATTTAAAAAGAAAACAGCACTGTATTTTCGAAAACGAAAAATTCTCCTTTTGCCTTTTGTAACCACTGTGAAAAGTAAGAATGCAACTGTATCCGTTTTGCACTTTTTTCCTGTCTTCCTATTGCTTTTGGCTTTGACATTTGCCGATTTGGTCGGTTGGTCATTTTGTGGATTTGACCGAACTTCTCACAAGATCTTTCGAACGGCGATGGAGAAACTTAATGATTTATATGCAGATGAAAGTTTGTGATGCGGGGAGTGTCAGAGGCTATAAAATAATTGACCTCCATAAAAATTACCTCCTAAAAAGGGGGAAATATGAAAACTATTCTTAAGTTATATCTCCAGAAAGCAAAGGGCGAAAGTAACAAGCTATACGTCGAATGAAAGCTGCTGACGCGGGGGAATGTCGTAGGTTAGGAAAATTTGGCCCCCCGTGCTTTCATCCTCCCTAAAAAGGGGGGCAATGTGAAAATGATTGTTCCTCTATATCTCCTCATAACGCAAGTGTGGAAAGTAACGAACAATGTGTCGAATGAAAGCGTGTGACGCGGGGAGTGCCGTAGGCTATAAAAAATGACCCCGCTATGCTCACCTCCCCCTAAAAAATGGAAAATAGTCGTTATGCAATATCATCGGAAAGCCAGGGCCTACAGTTACGAGTTAGGTGTCAAATGAAAGCTCGTATGATGACGGTCATAAACTATTTGGAATTTCGTCCCTACTATTCCCCCCTGATAAAATGTGGGGGGCGTATTTTTTCGGGGGTCGACTTTAAAGAGCCTTATCTCAAATTAAAGCTTCGCTTCGAAGGAAGATAAGGCGCCGATTTGCTTACTCGACAAGATTGCCGGCGCCCTATCGTCCTTTGAAATTTAATTTGAAATTTTTTAAATTTTTTAATTTATATATTTTTTTAATATTTCAGTTTTAAGCTTCACAAAATGTTTTCCGTTTGACCTAAGTTATTTAGACTTGTTTTATCTCTTACACATGGTATTGGGCATGCAGAGTGTTGTGACCCTCTAATTTATTTTATTATCTTATTTATTTTCCTTGTATTTATATCTATTGTTATAAGTGTATATTCAGAAGTGTTTTAAATGGGTATGTTGCTCATTAGTCCTTGGGATCCTAGTTGGGCAGTTCTCCATATCCTCAATGAAATGTGGGCACGAAATGGCTTTATGGTATCTCCGTCACTCTGCCCCACTTGGAATTGGAGGGTTTCGAGTGTGAGTGATCAAGAGAAGAGACCGGCAGATGCAGAAAGAAACAAAGCAGAAGGACGGGTGTTGACGAACAGAGAAGAAACATTTGTTTAGCAGGTCAAAGTGATGTAGTTCTTTCTCGACAACCCTAAAGGGTTCGGTTCTGATTGAACCAGGTTATCTTGGCAGGGATTATCTATCTTGGCAGGGATTAGGATATCCTCTCGCCGAGTTTAAGTTTAAAAGTTTGAGTATAAAGTTATTTCTGTATGGGAAAGTACAGATTTCGAGCTCATTCAGTGAATGTCTGCAAAAGCAAAGCAGCATTCAAACTATATTAAGCTGATTGGAGAAAGTCTCCAAGAAACATCAATAAAGCCATTTCATCCAACGAAGTGTTGAACACAGCTAAGGCCACAGAATCGAGCACATTCACATATATGTGTGAATGCAAATAAACAGTGTGCCGTCCTCTATTTAGTGCATTGAACATTTATTTCTTTCATCAAAATAACGACACATCTGACGCACACCTAAGTACAGGTATAAAACCACACAAATCTGTGATTTCAGCCAGACTCACGGGTGAAAATTAATCAATAGGAAAAATTAATTAACAGGAAAATTAAAAAAAAGCTTCGGGTCAATCACCACTTATTCCCGACATGACATAGAGGATAGGGCATTTTTTTTTCGAATATTCCGGTTATATCACGACATCTCGATATATCATGAATTTTTAATGTCTCCCTAAAAGCCCAATATAATAGAGGTCTACTGTATATTCAATGCACAATTCTAAAGAGATCACTTTGATTCTTATAACTGATATTATCTTATTATTAAATACTTATATTATTCTTATAAATATATATCTGTTAATATTATAATTAGTGTATAGTGTTAAAATACACTGAAAGCACAATTTATTATACACACCTCAACCATCCACAAACCTGACCTACTCCGGAACAAATACAACCAGCTGAAACCCTTTTTGGGCCATAAACAGGGCAGATACCTACCCACTGTACGGCTTACCTGCGACTATTATCATGGGTAAACATGGCAACCTGAGCTAGTCAATCCTGGGCAGAGAGTCGGTGTGAGGAAAATGGGGTATATTCGCAACCGCATGCGTCTGTCGCAGACTACATCGAAATGAGCAGGGTGAGCTCAAGGTGAGCAGTACCTCTCCCGTATCCTAATGCTGAAATAAAAAGCCATGATGCAGATGATAATGTCGGCATTCAATGACAGGGCAGATATGAAGGTTTGTGCTAAGACCATTCCACATACATGACAAGACTGAATCCTGACCGGCGGCCGGTAGCTCAATGGTGCAGAACACCTGACATGCTATCAGGAGGTCGGAGATTCGTATCCCACCCTGCACAAGACCATTTTGCCTCTAAAATTGATCGATGTTAAATTCAGAGTGATATCTTTCTTCATAAACAATTTACGTTTTTATTCATAAGAAGGATTTTTCGTTTCGTAACTAATCTACATTTTTTTTCCATAATCTGTTGGTCTCTATTTGTATGGTTTCGATTTATATGGTAATGTCGGGGTACCTATGTACAGTGTAAAGAACCTATCTACGAGGTACAGGTGTAATCTTATTTTATTAAAATGCTTTTGTATCCAAAAGAAAAAAAAAACGGTTTTTCAAGCGAAAGACTTACTGAAATCCCGAAATCCATTTTTTCCCCAATGGACCTCTTAATTCGAAACGGAGGGCTACCTCGTATATCGACCCGCCCTAAAGACATTTTCTGGATCCGCCCCTGTGCAGAAGTATCAATTACCGGTACGGCGTCCCAGTTCAATAATTTGGAAACAAAGAACCAGAACGGCGTTCAATTCCAATGATTCGGAAAGACAAATAGCGAAACGGAGTTCCATTCCAATGATTTGTAAATACAAGTAGCGGAACGGCGTTCGAGTAAACTGATTTATGATCATAAGTATCGGAAAGGAGTTCCTGTACATAAAGGACTTTCCATTAGACTGCGTCCACCAAGTTCGCCTACATGGACGATATGTCCCTGATGTTTGAAAACTCAAGTATCGATGCCGCTTTCCGATTCAATTTCAGGAACGGTTTTCATCATTACATCTCTTACTCAAAAAACTCACTCTACGCGACTGGTAATCTTTAGATAAATAAAAATAAATACCCTTAGAGCATCTGCTTACCACAGAGGTCTGAATGGAACCTGTCAGTATAATACGCCGAAGAGAAGATCTGTGAGGAAGGGAAGACCTCAGCAGAAAGACAACAAACATTCATGCCTTACTGGGGGTTGAATCCAGGTTGCATTGTCATTCATCAGCAGAATTAGTTCATTTAGTTTTACTCTAAAATTATAAGAGCTAATCACTTTGGGATGCAGATTCATTCAATGATCATTTTATTTTTTTTAAATTATTTAATATTTCGTTACATATTTATTTCTTTATTTTAATTATAATTATATCATTGTATAGAATATAGTGGTAAATCGATAAACGATTTCACGCCATCATTACTAACTCATAAGAATGGACAACGCTTTTTTGTCCGTTAGATTTATTTACAGAAGTTTTGCAGTGTGCTATTCACATGGGGCCGAGCGCTTTCGACTGTACTCGGCAGTCATCATCAGAGCGGCGTACAGTTCCTTGGGGATGCGGATTGTTGGTAACAAGTTAAGCTAAAATAATAATACCTTTTTTTCATGCAGACATCTTCGCTGACGAGAGTTCTGCAGCGGAAGCAAAGTTTCAGCATGCTAGTGGATTATTTTTGCTTTACCTAACCTGTCATTAACAACAATCCGCCTCTACAAGGAACTGTACGCCGCTCTGATGATGACTGCCGAGTACAGTCGAAAGCGCTCGGCCCCATGTGAATAGCACATTGCAACACTTCTGTAAATAAATCTAATGGACAAAAAAGCGTTGTCCATTCCTTTGAATTAAGAATTATATTAATTTCTATTTTGAATTTGCATGTGATCATGTGATGACGAAGTAAGTTACTATTCAGAAATTTTGCTTTTAATCATTTAAGCGCTTTTCTGATCACGTGAGAGGAGTAAAGAAACAGATAAATACGTAATCGATGTGATTTTAAGAAATGACCATTTGCAGTTCCCCAAACTAATTTTAATATATTCAAAATGGTCGCCATAAAAATATACAGATAAATATTAATATGCGAAAATGATTCTCATTGTTACCTGTATCTGGCATTATAAACCTTCAGCAGACGCAACAAATTAAAATCTTAATTATTCAAAATTCTCAACAATGTAACTGAAAAACAATTGAGTTTATAGGAAATCTTTCCTTAGAAGCGTTAAGACGAAATGTTTTGGATGCGATTGTAAGTGTTATTTGATTCGCTATTAGTGATAAAGTGCGAATAGATATTTATATTTGAAGTAGTTGCTAGATAGTGTATATTGAGTATTATTTGTATTGAGTTGAATGGGCAGGATGCCTACTGCTGATCGTACGCGCAGAGCGTTTAATGTACGCCAACGCGCGTCAAGTTTTGCAAAGAAATGCCTCCGTCGAAGATGGAAACAGATGAAGAACCTTTGTTGCTCCTGTTGTTTAGGGAGTATGGAGGGGAGCAATGAGCGTAGCCAGCCACCAGAAACATCAATATTCTATATCCCCTCCACTCGCAATGACCACAGTGCCATTAGGTTCGAAATGGTAAACATTCCACCAAAAAGATATATATCAGAACCATTTTCGGTGGATGATGAGGATTCTCGTCCAATTAAATCAGGACTGTCGTACCCGTGTGATTCAAGATCTTCCACTTCTACTGCCACCAGTGAATGTGAAGTCGCCAATAACTGGCTGTTATCGATAACACGATCAGAGGACGATGAAGAGGATGTCTTCCTCATAACGTGGAATGTGCTTAGATTCACATTTTCTGTTTTACATCTTTTGCTGGTCCTCTTTGCTATGTGGAAGGCATTCTCGGTTGACCAAAAATGAGAGAACGTTAATTAAAAAATAGAAAAACGTTAAACTGAAGAGAGAAAGAAAAAGGTAAGCGAAGTTGAAAAAAAAGAAAAAAAAAATGTCTCCCCCAAAAGCCACCCTCAGACGTCCTAGATCGTGGGAGACGGGCAACATCCATTATCTGTTGATTTCCTCAAAAGTTCCTTTTATCTTTAGGGAAAACCTCAGGTAATGAATGGCTAACATGAGGCTCTGGTACAACACACACACATTCACTCACTCACTACATGCATTCACTCACTCGCTCACTACATGCATTCACTCACTCGCTCACTACATGCATTCACTCACTCGCTCACTACATGCATTCACTCACTCGCTCACTACATGCATTTACTCACTCGCTCACTACATGCATTCACTCACTCGCTCACTACACGCATTCACTCACTCGCTCACTACACGCATTCACTCACTCGCTCACTACACGCATTCACTCACTCGCTCACTACACGCATTCACTCACTCGCTCACTACACGCATTCACTCACTCGCTCACTACACGCATTCACTCACTCGCTCACTACACGCATTCACTCACTCGCTCATTACACGCATTCACTCACTCGCTCACTACACGCATTCACTCACTCGCTCACTACATGCATTCACTCACTCGCTCACTACATGCATTCACTCACTCGCTCACTACATGCATTCACTCACTCGCTCACTACATGCATTCACTCACTCGCTCACTACATGCATTCACTCACTCGCTCACTACACGCATTCACTCACTCGCTCACTACACGCATTCACTCACTACACGCATTCACTCACTCGCTCATTACACGCATTCACTCACTCGCTCATTACACGCATTCACTCACTCGCTCATTACATGCATTCACTCACTCGCTCATTACATGCATTCACTCACTCGCTCATTATATGCATTCACTCACTCGCTCATTATATGCATTCACTCGCTCACTAGATGCATTCACTCGCTCACTACATGCATTCACTCACTCGCTCACTACACGCATTCACTCACTCGCTCATTACACGCATTCACTCACTCGCTCATTACATGCATTCACTCATTCGCTCATTACATGCATTCACTCACTCGCTCATTATATGCATTCACTCACTCGCTCACTAGATGCATTCACTCGCTCACTACATGCATTCACTCGCTCATTATATGCATTCACTCGCTCATTACATGCATTCACTCACTCGCTCACTACATGCATTCACTCACTCGCTCACTACATGCATTCACTCACTCGCTCACTACACGCATTCACTCACTCGCTCATTACACGCATTCACTCACTCGCTCTTACACGCATTCACTCACTCGCTCATTACACGCATTCACTCACTCGCTCATTACACGCATTCACTCACTCGCTCATTACACGCATTCACTCACTCGCTCATTACACGCATTCACTCACTCGCTCATTACATGCATTCACTCACTCGCTCACTACATGCATTCACTCACTCGCTCACTACATGCATTCACTCACTCGCTCACTACATGCATTCACTCACTCGCTCACTACACGCATTCACTCACTCGCTCATTACACGCATTCACTCACTCGCTCATTACACGCATTCACTCACTCGCTCATTACATGCATTCACTCACTCGCTCATTACATGCATTCACTCACTCGCTCATTACATGCATTCACTCACTCGCTCATTATATGCATTCACTCGCTCACTAGATGCATTCACTCGCTCATTACATGCATTCACTCACTCGCTCACTACATGCATTCACTCACTCGCTCATTACACGCATTCACTCACTCGCTCATTACACGCATTCACTCACTCGCTCATTACATGCATTCACTCACTCGCTCACTACATGCATTCACTCACTCGCTACATGCATTCACTCACTCGCTACATGCATTCACTCACTCGCTCACTACACGCATTCACTCACTCGCTCATTACACGCATTCACTCACTCGCTCATTACACGCATTCACTCACTCGCTAATTACATGCATTCACTCACTCGCTCATTACATGCATTCACTCACTCGCTCATTATATGCATTCACTCACTCGCTCATTATATGCATTCACTCACTCGCTCATTATATGCATTCACTCGCTCACTAGATGCATTCACTCGCTCACTACATGCATTCACTCACTCGCTCACTACACGCATTCACTCACTCGCTCATTACACGCATTCACTCACTCGCTCATTACATGCATTCACTCACTCGCTCATTACATGCATTCACTCATTCGCTCATTACATGCATTCACTCACTCGCTCATTATATGCATTCACTCACTCGCTCATTATATGCATTCACTCGCTCACTAGTGCATTCACTCGCTCGCTCATTATATGCATTCACTCACTCGCTCATTATATGCATTCACTCGCTCACTAGATGCATTCACTCGCTCACTACATGCATTCACTCGCTCATTACATGCATTCACTCGCTCATTACATGCATTCACTCACTCGTTCACTACATGCATTCACTCGCTCACTTGATGCATTCACTCGCTCACTACATGCATTCACTCGCTCATTACATGCATTCACTCGCTCATTACATACATTCACTCACTCGTTCACTACATGCATTCACTCGTTCACTCCACGCATTCACTCAGTCGCTCACTACATATATTCACTCGTTCACTCCATGCATTCACTCATTCACTATACGTATTCATTCATTTCTTATACATATTCACTCATTCACTATACGTATTCACTCATTCCCTATACATATTCACTCATTCACTATACGTATTCAGTCATTCCCTATTTTCCAATTATGCATTCAACTGTTCACTACATGCATTCACTTATTCACTACATATATTCTCCATGAGGAACTGGTCTTATGGCAAAGGAACATTTGTATATCGTTTTTTTCTTTTGAAAAGCCCGACACTTTAGTTAAACTAAAGTAGCAATCATGCAAGTGACTCGTTGGCTCACGCCAAACCATTGGAACTGCAAAGGGCATGGATTTTATCTTGCCTTTCAACTATTCACTCAGGCCAACAAAGCACGAAATGCAGCACACATATGGAGCCCATGTTTTGTCCTGATCTCCAACATGACATCCAAAATACAAGTTATAGGCTTTCTTTGCAATCTTTGTCAACGAACGATCCTGGGGTTTTAAAATATAATTTCCACACACATAGCAAAACGTATCTGGCACATTAACACATCCACGACGCTGCCTTTGTGCCATTTAAACGCCAAAATTCTATCTGCAACGTACAGCACGTGTTCCTCCTACAATGGAAACAACAAGAATGTCCGTCTGAGGTTAGGTTACTGTTACGTGTTTTCCCCCACTTGTCAATCAGTGTTGCCAGCCACAAAAAGTAAAATATCTGATATCTTCCCAGTTGCTTGGAGGTGTTGGTATAGGAAGATCTTAATAGGAGTCAAAATGACCACTAACATAAAAACGTGACGTGTTAGCCATTTTTTAAGGCCAGATCTGAAATCAACACCTGAAAAAAGTTAAAGGCAGCTCCAATTGTTCAAGTTATAAAAACCTTGTAAACCGGTGTTATTGTCATCCCAAAGTAAAAATCAACTGAATGGTTTGTAATTGATATCATTTATTTTCAAGAATAGATAAAAGTGAATTCCCTTATTAATAAAATCGTCATCTATAACAAGTTATATTCTTTCGTTAAAATTATATCTTTACCATTGTAATGCAATGTGTATCGCGACATCTTAAAGAAATGAAGCCTTTTTTCAAGCGGATGTGATCTTTCTAAACTAAATTTTTCAGACTAGTAAAAACCTTGTTTTTTCTTATTTTTAGAAACACTACATTATATAGAAAACTACATTTTTAGAAACACTACATTATACATTATATATTTTATATACATTACATTACATAGGCTAAATGCAGCTGATTCGTAAGTTCACTGTTTCATAAAATGTCATACAAATACTAATTTTACCAAATAAAGCACTTAGTATTGGTACAAATGCTTAATTTCTAATTTTTATTCAGTTCATGAATATATCCTTCTTTTAAATTTCCTCTTCGCATTCGATAGTGTAAGTCTTCATTAACGATGACTAATTTTCGTGATCAAACAGAAATGTATCCAAAATTCATCTCAGCTTATCTGAAGTAATGCAAATAAAGTTCAAAATAGTGTTGCATGAATGCTGCACTGACATTTGAGATAAGAAAACTCTCAGTGTACATTTTATTTGTAACAATTATTTTTTTCCGTAAGTTGCTGGTTTCGATTTGCACGGTCTCGATGTACACGAGGATTTCCCGGAATCTATCTGGCGTGTAAATCGAGAGATGGGTGTCTATCATTTCGCATTTCAAAAGTACCGAAAGAAAATAAATTCTCATAGGAGGAATACATATTTTCCTCCTATAATGCCCATAGGAATTATAGGAGGCAAATAAATTCCCATAGGAGAGATCCATATTTTCCTCCTAAAATGCCCGTAGGAATTATAAGAGGAAAACAAATTACCATAGGAGGGACCATCTTTTCCTCCTATAATGCCCATAGGAATTATAGGAGGCAAATAAATTCCCATAGGAGGTATCCATCTTTTCCTCCTATAATGCCCATAGGAATTATAGGAGGCAAATAAATTCCCATAGGAGGTATCCATCTTTTCCTCCTATAATGCCCATAGGAATTATAGGAGGCAAATAAATTCCCATAGGAGGGATCCATCTTTTCCTCCTATAATGCCCGTAGGAATTATAGGAGGCAAATAAATTCCCATAGGAGGGATCCATCTTTTCCTCCTATAATGCCCATAGAAATTACAGGAGGAAAACAAATTCCCATAGGAGGGATCCATCTTTTCCTCCTATAATGCCCATAGGAATTATAGGAAGCAAATAAATTCCCATAGGAGGTATCCATCTTTTCCTCCTATAATGCCCGTAGGAATTATAGGAGGCAAATAAATTCCCATAGGAGGAGGAACAGAAAAAAATCAGATAATTTATTTATTAAAGTTTTAAAATTTAAAAGTTTTAATACAGCACACTTGTTATACGCTGATGTTCAACACTTAAGCACGGATCAATGAAATGCGGATATCTCGAAATGTATCTGGAAAAAAGCAATCAAATTTCACAGGAAGATAAAAAGATAATGTTGTGAATCTTTGGCGCCAAAATCGGTTATACCCTAAAAGGAGAATAAAGAAAATCAAACAAATAAGAAGGGAAGGTTTTTTTGTATAAAATGTATAGTCAATAGGGACATGACCTCCTCTATAAGGTAATCCGGAGATTTAGCGAACATTAAAGTCCGTTGAGCAATAAGAGGAGTCCTGGAAAGTTTCGGGAGGGGGGGGGGGGTTGCAATGCATCTCTCCAAAAATCCCATAGATGATATATCAGGTCGAGATTCGCAGAGAATGCAATTCATTGGATACCTTCTTTCTCAAGATATGGATTGGTCAGTCTTGCTCTGTAAGGACGGACATTATAGTGTATTAGGGGGAAATCGTCAGGTATTACATCGGCATAGGAGTTGACAGAATCATCAATGATCTTAGAGCCTTCACAGAACCTCCATGAAACTGATCAAAGTCAGTATGCCCATCCAATGAAAAGGTGGCTAAAGAGTGAGAGCCAATGAAGTTCTTTCAACGATGCTATGTGTCTGGTTGCAGGCACCCACCTCGCTACAGATCACGAGATGTCTGCTGTCGGCAGAGAATCTAGATTCCTCTGAGCAGGATGCGATTCCACTGGTCTCGGGTCTAGGCTACACGATGAGGACACTATTTCAAATCGCTGTCTGTGTCTGGAGGTTAACGGGAGGCATACCCAGTCGAGCCTTGTGAAAAGCCTTCTGGTCACCATGAAGTATATATATCACCATATCTGTCTTCCTGAGACGGCAATGAGGCCTGAAGGCAGAGACGATGCTTTTACTCTCGTATTCCGGCGGGAGGATTGTAAACCCCCCCTAGGTCGCCTTTGAATGGTTCTTCTGACATTGGAATTGCTGCCATAGCCATGAGATAACACAGAATGGCGGCACAAAATAATAGCTCCAGCTCCGTAATTGTTTACGCTGCTTCCAACCTTTCAAAGGCTCTTGATCGTTTTCAGTCGTCTAAACGTTTTCTCTGAGGCATCTTGAAGCTTTTCAACTTTTTCAATCTGAAATGATCCAGCGTCTACGAACGTGCTCCTTTTATAGGGCACCTGTTTTACATGTTCCTTGAAGTTATATGGGATTTACACTTTTATTTTTCAAAACTGTGCATTAAATTTCCTAAGAATGTCAAAAGTAATTTATTTTTCTATTTCACTTAATAAATTTCTCGACATTAATTTCAACGAAAATTCCAGCAATTGCTCTTGGTCGAACATCGATATCAGGGGGGAAAATTTCCTCGAGCCGTATATTTCCTGATCACATGTCAGATGAGCTGATCGCTGAAGAAACGACTTTCAGCAGACACAGAGTTTTGTGTACTGCTGTAACAGGTTCATCCCATCGAATTGAGGAGATCTTGAACGGCGGCCGCTAGCTTAAGAGGTCAGAGCACCTGGTCTGTTGTCAGGAGATCGGATCTCACTCTGCTGAAGACGATATCGATGTTCAATTAAAAGCGATTACATTCTCTTTTTGTCATTCACATTTTGGTTATCCGTACTTTTGACGACCAATGTAGTTTAAATGTTATACTCAAAAAAGAGATTTCTTTACAAATTATCCTCATTGGAGCCACTTAGAAAAAAATTAAAGGTAAGCATAGTCTTAGCGTAATATATACTGAAATAATGAAAAGCTGTCAGTAACTTATCAACTGAAGAGTAATTGAATAACAGCACTTCTCTTATATTAAGGGATGAAAAGCTCTTCTTAGGGTATCACTGCATATCGGTTTCAAACTGTCGAAGATATCCTGCAGCTTTGCCAAAAGGCAGTTTAACCTTTCTTTGAAATGGGAAAAATGAATTTTATTAAAACTACTAAGAAAAGACGGCGCAAAGAAATTTTATTGTTTCGCGGACATAAAATGAAAACTTTTTAATCTCTCTCGAAATAACAAAATGTAGCCGTCACGTGACCGAGTGGTTAGCGAGCTTGGCTACTGATGAAAGGGACCTGGTTAAGGTCTTTCAGCAGGTGTCCGCAGGCTTTCCAAGTGAACCTTTCACGCAGTGCGAAACCAAAATTTTGATTGGGGGAGGACATGCTGCTAGATAAAAATTACCTGTACCTTGACTTTACTGTAAACCCCTGCATAGAATAAATTATTATTATTATATTATTTCGAAACTTACGGACGTTGTAAGCCGCATTCCCCCGCTTTTTCTGAAAGAACATAGTTGCTTAAACAAAATAATTACTTTAACTTTTCAGGAACTTCCTAACTTCAGATATCGCTTTTCTTATTCGCATTCGAATCCATCATATTCCTATTTATTTATTTTTTATTGGGGAGGGGGAGTCGGCTGCGAGTCACCCCACCCCCCACCCCATCTGATGCTCCTTTGTCTCCCAAGCATGCAGTAGGCATTAAAATACGCAGTGCTATTTATTATCACCTAGGTAATGTATTACCAACTTGTATTTTCAAATGAAGTGTTTTTGAAAAAATACAGAACCTCATAAAATACAGAAAACTCAGTTAAGTCCTTTGTACGAGGAGCGTTCAAAAAGTTCTTGATATGCATCTACAGATCAAAAACCATTGCACTTCCCTCAATAAAACTTTTACTGTCATCCAGCACCTATGTAAAATTGCAGACATCTATTCCAATTTTGCAACGCTTGTGGTACGCATGTCTTAATATAACTCAGCAACTCTGAATGAATACGTTTTGCAAGATCTTGCACCCTTGGTAAAGGTTCCCTGGCAAGGTCTTCTTAACTTTTGGAAAGAACAGAAGATTGCAATATGTAAGACCGGGTGAATACGCAGGATGGGTAGCTGTATGATATTTCTCTGCTCCAGATAGGCCGTAACTTGTCGCTTTTTGTGAGCACTGGTATTGTCACGAAGAAGGAAAACCATTGACATGCCTGTTGTTGGATGCTGCTCCTTCATCTCCTTAACCATTTTGGGAAAAACAATGTTGGTCATTTAGAGTCATTTTTTCAGGTAAGATGTCCGCGGCTACCATTCCTTGGGAAATGAAAAAACTATGAACATCCTCTTCCTTGAGCGAAAGTCTTGTGGGAGGATTTGCTGGCACGGTTCATCTTCCGCAACTCAAACATAGTTATCGATCTTTCTGGCAGTTGTTTAGTAATAAAACTACGTCTCGTCAAGTGGACAATGTCTGTTAACCATTTGGGGCACTAGGTTCAAACATTGCCAGCATCTCCTTGCACGAGTCGACTCTAGCCTTTTTTTGCTGTTCTCTAAGTTTGTGGGCTACCCATTTGTCACAGATCTTTCGGAATTTTAAATGTTGATAACTAATTGTTTCCACACTCCCAATAGATACAATAACATCTAAACTTAATACCTGAATGGTGTTGTTTGGGTTTTCCTTAATGAGTTCACGAACAGCAGCGATGTTTTTTTTTTCTTTTAGTGTAAATTCCAAGCAAATGTTTTTTAAAATAAAATTTTTCCAAATATCAACACTAAATTTTAATTAATTATGCTTTTGAAAACCTCATCTTTCAAATTCTTCAAAAACTGAAACCTTTCCTTGGATCGATAAAAACTTGAAGCCTTAAATTTAGAGAGTTTTTCTTTCGATTTTCAGAAATTTTATGAACATTCTCTTTCTGTCTTTTCAGAATGTTCTAAACATTCACTCTTCCATATAATAAATATGCCACTATTTTGTAAGGCGTATCATCCAAATAAAGAGAAAAAAAAACCACCCCAATATTGATTTTCAACATTTTTTTTCCCTTTGAATTTCATTGTCTGTGATTTGTGGTCTCATGTTGTTCCTTCAGAGAGAGGTGCTTTACTGTTTTGTGCAAATTAATATCTGACCTAAGTACGTAGCGGAGCATAATCCGCTTTGAAGTTTTCATTATGTTAGTGGAAGAAAAATGAATCAAAATGGGCAACGAATTCAGTGTCTCAAGCGTAATTCAAAAATTCTGATGCAATTAAAGCAATGCTGAGTATGAGATTGTAAAGTTTGACGATCATAATACTATCTCTGCTATGAGTGCAGGATAACTGTTAACTTCTGGAGCTTGATTTCGACACATTAATCTCTTCCTCATCCTTTGAGAAGTGGGACAAAGCTTTAGCTGCTAATTGATTGGTTCCCTTATGCATCTCCGAATTTCTCAAGATTTAGTGGGTTTTTTTATTATTTTTTGTGTGTAATAAAAAAGTATTTTTAATCGACCTAGCAAAAATAATAAAACAGAAAAGATATAGATGAATAAAAATACAGGATTGGGAAACAAAAAATATGACAAATTTACTTCTCTCTTCTGAAAACTATAAACGATAATAAAGAAGAAGGAAAAACGAGACTCGCATTCAGTCGATGATCAGAATGCATCCGAAATACACTACAGGAAATAAAGAATACAACACTTGCAAGAAGTTATGCAAATGTGACGAAATTGGGGGAGGCGTAGTATATGGAAATGCATGGGAATGATTAGGTTTGCAGGACGATCGAAAGGATTGGAAAGGCGCGAGCTGACGTCACAGGTGGGGGAGCACTCAATGACAGATAAAGGCAACCAAAGCTCCCTGGTTGACAAAATGTTGTGGAAATTGTTCTAAACCGCTAAAGGTGCCCTTACGCAGACGTCGACAGCTGTTCCAACAGTTAACAGACTTTGAGCGTGGAAGAATCATTGGCCTTAGAGAATCTGGTTGTCGTATAAATATGGGGCCAACCTTGTTGGCCACAATACCAGCGCTATCGTACACATATGGTGCATCCCTTAGGTTCAAGAAGGATCCAGCACACACCGATAAGGATCAGGGAGATGACTTATGACCACGGAGCGATAGGACCGCCATTTGCGACGCATGGCAGAGTACAGTTTTCTTACAGTTTCTTTACAGTTTTCTATACAGTTCTTACGGTTTTCATTGTGAGCCTATCGTCCGGCACTACGTTTCCCCTCACATCTGCCCACATGCAAGCACGTCTTCAGTGGTGCTGTCTCAGGCAGAACTGGTATGAACACGAGTGGAGTGCCGTGGTGTTTATGGCGAATCTCGTTTTTGTATTGGTCAGCACAACGGTAGACAACGTGTTCGCCGTCATCCAGGGGAAAGGAACGTCACGCAGTGCGTGCGACATCGTCACACAGCTCTAATACCTAGTGTCTTGGTGTGGGGTGCCATTAGTCGGATATCTCGGTCAGAACTGGCCATCATAAGAGGATCTCTAACTGCCCAACGATATGTTACCAACATTTTGCAGTCAGTGGCTATCCCATTTGTTCGACAGCACGGTACCTTTTACCAGCAAGATAACACCCGTCCCCACACAGTCCGCGTTAGTTTGCAGTATCTATACGAGCAAAACGTTCAGGTACTAACACAGCCAGCACGATCGCCGGACCTTTAACCTATTGAACACGTCTGGGACATCACAGGCCGACATCTCCAACAACACCCAAGAGATGCGCTAACCACTGTCGCTGAAATGAAACAGCGACTTCACGGTATTTGGCGTTCTATCCCTCAAGAGGCATTATAGAGCTGACGATAGCATTCCCCGTCGTGTTCGTGAATGCTTTGTTGCGCGGGGCGATTCAACATCATATTAATTATGCCCTTTACCGTGTAGGTAAAGTGATTTTCCATATTTCTTTTTATTAATGTAATCAATCAAACATATTAGTGTATGCTAACAGCTGCCTGCGTTTCAATAAAATGACATTAATCCTTCCAGGTGGTGCAGTTTTTCTTCTTGTAGTGTGTTCCTGTAGTAAGATAAAAAAGAACCTGAAATTCTTATCTCCACGATTACAGGGTTGCAATCAGCAATGGTCAGTTACAGCTGCTTGGTTTCACCTGCTCATTAATTCAGCTCTAATTCAAAAAAGGGAGTAGAGAACTAATTTTTAACTCCCATTTCTTTTCATAGGGCAATGGGGAAAATGGTATTTCAAATAGAAACTCAATTACATAATGCAATTGTCGAAATATTGGGTGTCTCAGTCGGTATAGCGCGCGATTAATAATTAGCGTCCCAAGTTCGAGTCCCACCTGGTTCAATATTGAGGTTTATTTAAGCGAAACACTCCGCCTTGTTGGGGCCACCGATTGGCTTGGAAGAGCCGCGGTCCATCGGATGGGACATTAAACAGTGGCATCCTGTGGCGAACAGTCATACCCTGTGCGCTTTAAAGAACACGCTGGATGATCTCAATATGAGAGCTACCATTTGTCCCTTAACAGCTGTCCAGTGGGTCCCCCTTCCCTCAGCTTTCTCTGAGCCGTCCGGGTTCTTGTGACCTGTCCATTTAGCCCATTGTGTGAAAAAAATACAACCGAAATAATGTCTTAAGTAAGTCATTAAACTGTGATAAATGACACTGTTTAATTTCCTACAGGTAAAAGGAATTTCTAATCTCGAAACTTAATCTGTTAAATACTGAAAAATTGGCAACAAAGTTTTATCTCCTCCTTTTTAAAATTGCTATTAGCGAAGTTTCCATTTCTTCTGCCTCAGATAGTGATCCAGTTTTGGAAAAACCCTTAGCATTAGATAATGAGCAATTTGCAATTGACGATGAGTGTAATTATTATGTAGCAGTAAAAGGCTTTCCGCCCATTGTTATTTCATTAAAGGGTAACGAAATAAAGAGTGTTCATAGTGCTAAGCAGGGCTGGATCTAGAGTTGGGACCCAGGGAGCCACGTCCCCTCCTTTAAGAATGCGAGTAAGGGTAAAAGAGGAAAAAAAAGAGGGAAAAATTTTTTAAACTTATTTATATTTCATGAATTTTTCAAGAAATTTTTTAAACCCATAAAACGGAGGGGGGGGGGGGTGGAATGTTACACTGCATTGGAAATCAAATGCCTTAGTCTAATCTTTTATATTTTTCCGGCTTGATTACGTCTGCTGCTGCTCTTCGATTTTTTTCTTGATTCTGGCCTCATGCTGAGTGTTACCTTTCAGCGAAAAAAATTAAAATATGTTATAGCTGAGGAGTTTCTAAATTTTGAAATTTAGTATTTTTTTCACAATGAATATTATATGCTAAATTCATCGAGACAATTGCCCTGTGGGTAGGTTTAGTCTCATAGCAACACCTGACCCAATGCAAAACAAAAGCTAAAGTCGATAATGATGTAGGTT
The DNA here is from genome assembly GCA_038380435.1 of Ryuthela nishihirai. Classification (NCBI taxonomy): domain Eukaryota; kingdom Metazoa; phylum Arthropoda; class Arachnida; order Araneae; family Heptathelidae; genus Ryuthela; species Ryuthela nishihirai. The sequence goes on along the minus strand of JAWZYU010000001.1, from coordinate 12,104,292 downwards.
TAGTCTCATAGACCTGACCCAATGCAAAACAAAATATGCATAACACCATACCCAAACAATGCATAACACCTGACCCAATGCAAAACAAAAGCTAAAGTCGATAATGATGTAGCGACAAATATCTATAAAAACAACGAATGAGATAAGAATTTCCAACGAAAAGAGAGAAGTTTAAAATTAAAATGTCTTTAAGTCTGTAAATGTTAGCTAGGTAGTCACTGGAAGGAGAATTATGCACCAATCCCCTGTGATGATGCATAGAACCGGCAGGACCTAGCACCTTTTGCCCGACCCTGCCTTCTCGTGGTGCCAGGCACCGTTAGTACCTTTCAAAAGAGATACTTTCTTGCGGAACGGAAGGGCTGCCAGATCAGTGTGGCCTACTGATCTGGACAAATACGGTTCCTTTTCATTTTTTTCTACCCTGCTCAGGAGTGGTCAGCCACACAGCTCCTGGTGCTGACCACATACACAGTCGTATCAGAATAATATGACCACCTACCATACATATACTATGGTATGTGATCATATTATTCTGATACGACTGTGTACACTAACGTTCTGGAATAAGGCTCTGAGCTTGATTTGGATCCTCAAGTTGCTGCACTGGTGGGCTTCTGTGGAGGGAAAATATTCAGATGTGTTTTTTGTTTGCTTGTGGGTTATCGGCCTCAACTGAATAGATTAAACGGATATGTTTTATCATATCCGTTTAATCTATTCAGTTGAATATCAGCTGGTATCTGCTGGTTGAATATCAGTTGATTATCAGCTGGTGGATAATCCTGAACAGAGATCATCGCAGGCACTTGAACTCTTCTTTCTACGGGCATCGCCAAATTCTACATTGGAGGAAGTATTCCAGTATAGATTTTTTCAGCCTTTACTAGTGGGGACACAGGTTTTCAGGCTGGTCGTCAGTCTTTGCCTCATGCCCTGAGATAAGGGGGATGTTTGATATTGTTGTCATTCCCTCTCTCAATAAACATAGTTTCTACAAACATCCCACTAACCATTTTCTCTCCGTAGGGAGTTGGAATGTGAGGACTCCAAATAGAGATTATCTCTTGATGTCCTCACATAAGAATTCCACCGATATAATGACCAGGTGGAAAGATAAAGGTCGGATTCTTAAAATGAATCTTAAATTTCGCTTTTCAGGGAGGGAAGATTAAAAGCATCTTCAAGTAGTAGGTTTGCTTCTTAGCAGACACAATAGTGAATGCTCTTCTTACGGCGATATTTCAGATAAGCATTAAAGATATGAATGTTATATGTTGTTATAGCCCTACTGAGGATGCCGATGAGGATGAGAAGGATAGGTTTTATGGACAACTTCAGGATATTTTGAATTCTGTCAAGAAATGAGATACGATTCTTGTTCTAGGCGACTTCAATGCGAAAACTGATACTGACTCTGACCTTTGGCTACTGGTAGCTGCAGTAGCAATGGGCAACGGCTCTTACAGGTAGGTAAATGTAATCGTTTGGAAATAACTAACACTTATTACAAACACCGCAACATACATAAGTGCAAATGGGTTTTACCAGATGAGTCGCATAAGAATATGATTCATTATATAGTAATTAACGGCAAACGGGCTTGTTCTGTTAGGGATACCAGGTCATATAGGGTAGATGAAATTCGATCTGACCATTACCTTGTTGAAAGTGTCTTGCACCTTAAACGTAAGAAGTGTAGTGCTGTGGTTAAAAAATTTACCTTTAATTTCTGAAGCTATCAAAGACCCAGTTATAGGTAAAGATTACCATGATAGGTTACTTAGTCATTATGACAAGAGTAGTATAGCTAGAGACCTGGGGACGAAAATGACGTCATAGACCGGAAGTGTCATCATCGCCCACGGTTAGAGGTCCCGCACTGGTGTGAAAGTGACTCTCCAATTTCCGGAGGGGTACTTCCCGTTAATGCCGGGGACGTGTGACTGTAGCTGTCACATCCGCGTCCACGTTTCCACGGCGGGACCGGTTGTGGGGTGAGGCAGCCCTCACCAATACAAGATTACGAGTTGAGAGAGCGCAGTGGGATTTTCAACGTCGACGTTGTACGTTGATTTTTGGGTCTGACATGATGGCAGCTCTGCGAGGGACAGATCAATGTCTCTGCAGTTGTCACCGTGTTCTTGCCGCGCCATCCCCACTTCGACCACCGCCGTGCGTTCGAGGTCAGAGCGCTGGTGATCGCGTGCTTACCGTGATATCACCTCAGTGGCCTGTGGACACGCCTGTAAGAGATGCAGAAGTAACGCCGTCTGTTCTACGCAGACGGTTGTTATTCTAAGCGCCGGAGATCTCATGAGGTGTTCGTCGTCTGTGATGTTTCTGTCTTCAACCCTCTAGTCTTGCTTTTATTTTCCACTTCCACCATCGCCGTCTTTCTTTAAAGGGCCTTTTTAAAGGCCACCCAATTTTGATAAGGGGTTACACGATCGTACAAAGTAAATTAATTTTATTAGGTAGGTAATTTGAACGTTCAGTTTAAGAAGTTTTTTCGTATTAAGAAGTTTTTTCGTATTAAGAAGTTTTACGTATTAAGAAGTTTTTATACTTGTGTTTTTATATTCTAGTAAATGGGTTTTCCCATCTCTTTAAAAGTTTTGGTAATATGTCATTTAATAAATTGTGTTTCAGATATTTCCTTAAGAAGTTTTTTTTTCGTTTTAAGAAGATTTATACTGTATTATTCAGGTATTAAGAAGTTTTTTTTATGTGTTCAGATGATTTTTATGTCTTCAAATATTACTTTAAGAAGTTTTTTCGCCTTAAGAATTTTTATACTTGTGTTTTACTTTATACTTATGGCTTCAGATTTTTTATGCTTTCAGATATCACTTTCAGATTTCCCCCCCTTTTCATATATTATACTTGTGTATTATTCAGGTATTAAGAAGTTTTAAAAAGTTTTTATGTGTTAAATTTTTTTATGCGTCTTCAAATATTACTTTAAGAAGTTTTTTCGCCTTAAGAATTTTCATACTTGTGTTTTTCTTTATACTTATGGCTTCAGATTCTTTATGCTTTCAGATATTATTTTATACAGTCGGATTATCCCACAGGTACCACTACGTGAGACTTCAAAGGTAAGTGATTTTTCTTTAGCCCCCCCCCCTCTTAGTGGGAGAAACTCATAGATCACAGGGGTTTAAACACATTTATTTACATTTCAGGTTAATAACTTGAACAAACAGCGTATGACAATCATTCGTGTGACATAGCATTTTTGACCATAATGCAGTAGTAGTGTGACATAGCTTGAACAATATTTAAAATCATAGTATGATCAATAATAGCATTTATAACCATAACGCAGTAGTATAAAGTCAGTAACATATGTGCATAACCCATATTTAAAATCATAATGCGTACATGACCAATATAAAAAATAATAGCATAACAACATTTAAAATCTGTGCATGAACCATAATAGCATTATTTAAAAAATATGTGCGTGACCCATATTTAAAATATGTGCATGAACCATAGCTTAAACAATAACCATTAGAATGCAGTATTATTTACAAAATATGTGCGTGAACCGAAACATTATTTAAAAATATGTATCTGTGCCAATATTTACAAAGCTTAAACAATAATAATAGTATTATTTACAAAATATGTTCATGAACCATAATATCATTATTTAAAAATATGTGCAGAAAGAGTTTGAAAGTGGCTAAAGAATGTGAAGCATGGATATTACGAGGACTGGTGACTGGCTGCCTGGTGACTGGCTGCCGACAACGGTTAACAGGAATTTAGACTTTTGTAACCGAAAGGGAATGTGTCACTTTGCTCGGGTTTAAAGATTCTCTTGTTAAAATTAAAAGAGAGTTTTTTATGGAAAGGACGGTTGGTGAGGGTGGCCTTGTGTTTTTCAATTTGGACATTGAAGGGGCTTGTTAAAGTGGTTGGGGGACCTCCTAGAATTAAATCGTGGAGAAGCTCCGTGGTGTAGCATTCCCTGTTATGCACACTCAATTTAAAACCTTTCGCTGGGTGATAGTTTCGCCGTTTGAAAGTTCCAGGATATAATTTTTATGGACTATTGAGATGTACCGATCTATAGTGACGTTTGGGCCATACTGATCGGTTCTCATTTTTAAAATGCCCCATAAAATCGGAGGACTCTGGAATAAATGTGTCGCCGGGTGAAGTTTTAAATATGCACGAATCCGTGTCAGCATAGAGGGCTCACTGTTTTAATTTGGAAATCATGTCTAATAGAACGAGCCTCGCCTGGGAAGTGATGAAAGAGGCTACGACGACCCTCCCTTTCGGGTTTGTGGGGGTGAAATTCTCTAGCGGGTCTGTAGGTCACTAGGATATGATCCGAATTGACCGCATGAAGGTCAGTGAGAATTTTGGAGCGATCGTTCGCTAAATCCAATAATTTTATGGGGTTGTTGATGATCTGGGACACAGGTCTAGAAAGATCTTCCGACACTTTTCCCCACAGGCTGTTGCGCGAGATTTTTCCCAAATTTCTTTTAGTGCTATTATACACAACTTCCTGTGGGTTAATTCTCACCCCTTCTGCCTGGAAGAAATCTTCGCAGAATTTTGCTTTTTCCTCGTCTGTGTTGACGTTTGTAGGGAAACCTGAATATTTCTGTTTGGCTTCTAAGAAAGTGTTGCTGTATTTTCCAAATAAGCCGGGGTCCTGGGTGGTGTAAGTAATATTTTCCGAATAGTGCCAAACATCGTGAAATTTGAGAATTTTGTAGCCTTCATAGACTGCTTTATATAATTCAAGCGACACATAAAAGGCTGTGAGAGCTCTCTGTGCTTCGGTGTGAGTACACTGGTCTACCTGTGCTAATTCTACACAAGTGCTGCACAGAGAAACAACAGTTTGTTGAGACAATGGTAAGGGAGTACGGGGATGTAGAGGTCGGTAGGAGGAAGCACAGTACAGTGAATGATGCCGAAATAAGCTTCTGAGGTATAATCAAAATTTTCGGTGATCCTCCTGGGTGTTTAAAGAGAAGACCCCCCACTTGCAAATCGCGGGATAAAGGGAATTTACGTTGAAATACCTCACGTCACAATTTTCGACTTTCGTGTCACAAAACAAGGAGAATGTCTCCGTTCTCCCACCATAGAGGAAGGAGCACCCGCTAATTCTCCTTACCTCTTCTGTCTACTGATAAAGCGCGCATCGGTGGGATCTGTTTAGAGTAGCCGGTCGAAATCATGCTCCCAGCACACTCTGTACCTGTAATCATCTATCCAGGGTCCTTAAATAATTTAGAACCATGGGTTGACCTGTGAGAGTGTGAGTAATGCCGGGAGTGAAGCAGTCGGGACAGGAGTGAAAATAACATCCCACAAAATCCAGATCCTGCTTGGTCTGCCTACACAGCCCGTCCAAAAATAAGGACCAACTTTGGCTTCACCCTCTGCAGAGCGCGCAGTCTGGAGGGTGAGATTCTCGGTCTCTGCTATGTAGGCTAACCAGGCAAGTCCTTTCCTGCTCTGTCAGTCACCCGAGGAATAACCGTTCGAGGGGTAAACACCAATCACTCCTTCGGGCATGAATTTCTGTCTGTAGACCTGCAGACAAGCCGAAGAGAGAGTAATTTTAGAAAAAGGGTCTACCCCCATCATCCCTAAAAATTCCGTTCTTAAGCTCTCACAACCTCGCATTAAAGTGTGCACGTCAGATTTACAGTACGCAATCATTTCAGATTTGAAATCCCAGTGAGTCCCCTGCACTGTTCCATACCACTGATGGAACGATGAAGCTTCTCCAGGGGTCATGTGCTGTGGTTCGAAATAATGGGGTTCGGGAATGGGTCCTGAATAATTAAAATTTTGACACGTGCAAAAAGCGTGCGGGAAGAAACCTTTTTTAACTTCGGTGATACCGAAAGTTTTAGGAAAAGATCGAAGAGGAGCCTGAATGAAAGAAAGAGAATCAATAAACCTGATTTTAAGGCCGGGTAAATTAAGAAGAATTTTATTGCCATTAAAAATTAATTCCGGCCTCAGACACTTGTGGTAGAGGTAATTTAGAACCGGAATGAAATCGAAACCTCTGCCGTTATGTGCAAGCAAAGTAACATCTCTAAATTTCGGCTTACCGTTGTCGACAGCCAGCAACCAGTACAAAAAGACATCTGTATGGGGGAACTCTTCATATTTCCATACACTGTCACCTTCTTCATAGGTGACGATGCACAGAATGGGGGTGAGTGTGCCACCTTCTTCTTCCACCGTTTCTATGTCGAAATAGAAACGGCAGCCTGTGACTTCACATTCTTTAGCCACTTTCACACACTCTATAACTCTTTCTGCACACACTGCTGAGGTGAATCGGAGGTCTGGTAATTGACCCCACAGTCGAGACACCTGTGTCGTTTAGCACAGTTACCATTTAAAAAATGAGTTGTCAGGCACTGTTGACCTCTGAAGTTGTCGTGACAGAGGTCACAGTAAATGGAAGAACCCCTTTTCCCACAGTCTGTCGTCATGCACGACTGGCAGACACCCTTACAGATGTGGGGTTTGTGGTACAAGGGCTTGAGGCAGGGAACGCAGAATTCTAGCGCACCGAAGTAGCCTGCTGGTCACCACTGAGAAGTGACCAGCGTCGTGCAGGAGGTAGATGTTGTTTGGTGCCTCCTGCTTGCCGGCGAAGATGACGTGAAAATCATCCTGTGCCCCAAACACGATGATTCGGTATTCGGGGTACAGGAACAGCTGGAAGACGTGTAGCTCGGGCAACCCGCACTTGCCCTCCGTGATCCCAGCCTCCAAATGCAAGGCCTTAGCCTCCTGAAGCTGTCATGGTCGCCTGTGTTTGCAGAGATGTTTGAACGCTGCCTCTGTCATCATACCTTTCTTCTTCAAACACAGGGCACGACTGACGACGAGGCTCCAGGCTAGGCACAGGTTGTCGTCATTGACGATGGAGATCACACTTGTTTTGGAGGTGTTAAATGCAGCCAGGTCCGCCAGAGGTCTGCAGCGTGTTCCAGGGTTGTTACGACCTCCTCCGGAACTCTCCAAATCAGCGGCGGCAAAGTCGAAGAATAAATATTCACCAGTGCCCACCGCTTCATTAGAATTTAGAACTTTTTCGATGGATTCCATGAATTTTTCCGCCGTGACCTCATTACAGGTGGTCAACAGCAGGTTGATAGGGTTCTGGAGGCATTTGTAGTGCACGCAGAGTCTCACGTGGGAATATTTTTCTTCCGGCAACAGTTCTTTGAATATCTGATGCTGGACAGTCAGAAGTGCATCCATGAATCTGAGTGCTCCACACGATCGAAATTGGTCATTCGGACCGTGTGGAATGCGAATATCGCCTTGTGTTTGGCGGACCTGAAGCTGCTGGACCGCGTGATGATATAGCCAGAAGATTCCTCGCCAGCGGATGACGTACTCGACTGTGCAATGTCGTAAGCAGGTGTGGAAGATGTTGCAGCAGCGTCGCCTCCCACGGTTGTCCGATGCTTCAGCGATGGGTCTTCTCCCTGCTGCAGTCACCTCTTCAGACTGAGGTGCCATGACCTAGACGCTCTGCCGCTCGGCGCGACGGCAGGCGCGGGAGATGCAGTGGAGATGCACGGCTCCCACGGAGTTGATGCAGTGGTGGCACACGCTCTCTCCAGGGACAACCTCGAAGTTTCAGATTCGAGACTTTTCAAAATACTAAAGAGTTCGCACTGGATACGTTCTAATGCAAAAAGTTTCTCCTCATACAAGAGCTCCATGGCTGAATGGCTCATGCCGGGCTGTGCGGGAGGTTATAAACCCTTTCAATGCGCATGCGCGTGTCCTCCCACCTCCCACCTCCCGCCAATGACAACTATTTTTTTTAAATTTCGTTCCCTCCTCGTGATCAATTCTATATACGTGGGCGAACTTGTTTCCGTCAATGGTCATTTTCAGGATGTGAGTTCCTATTGCAACACATACCCTTTCAATGCGCATGCGCGAGTCCTCCCACCTCCCGCCAATGGTGGCCATTTTTTTAAATTTCGTTCCCACCTCGTGACCGATTCTACCTACGAGGGTGAACTTGTTACCATCAACGGTCATTTTCAGGATGTGAACTCCTATTGTGACACCATACTGCCTAGGGGTCTTTTCAAGGGTTAATGCCAGGCAAGTGTGTGAGTCTCCCACATACAGGGGTCAATGATCGGAGAAAAATCTGTGAACCCAGACCCAGCACACGCGTGGGGGTAAGAAATGGGGGAGGAAAACCGGTCAAAATATAAGCCCTCCCTAGCATGGAAGTGGGGATCGTTGACCCCAACGCCATCAAGAAAATTAAGAGCTCCCCATCAAAGCGCACAAGAAAGCCCATCAGACCAGTGCGGGGCCGATGACCTCTAAGCGTGTGCGATGACGTCACTTCCGGTCTATGACGTCACTTCCGTTCCCAGGTCTCTAGCTATACTACTGACAAGTCATAGTTTGCTTACTACTAAGGCTGAGGAAAAATGGGACCGTTTTAAATAGGATTTTCTTGAGACTAACAATCGGCACACACCTTGCCAACCGTTCATGGTTTTTTCCGTCCTCGGACCACTTTTTGAAAGGTACTAACCATGGCTGACCATAAACACCCCACAAGTATTGCCGTCTCGGATATGCTCTGACCTAGTCTTCTAACCATTTCAATTTGGCCTTTAACAAACTCACTTAAGTCCGCTGCCTTTCCCATCTGAAAAACAAGAATCACACTGATTAACAGAGCTCAGCATCAGGTGTTATTTATATTATATATTAATATTGTTACGACAGATGAACGAGCAACAGTGACTTCATGACTTAACGTGACTTTAACACTCGTGTGTGCTTCTACGTGAGATTCAATTTAGCCAACGAATTGGAACTTAGAACGATTCAGAAGAAGAAGAAAAAGAGAGCAGTGCAGTGTGTTAAAGTTGTGAGATCTGAAAGGACATCCAGATGGTCTGATTCAGTGCGCGTTAAGTGAAAATAATTAGTATATTTATTAGTGTGTACGCGGGTGTTTGTTTTCTGTTGTTAGTAATAAAAGTTTAGTGAACTAGCACAGGACGAGAGTTTGTTTACGTCTGAAGGTATTCAAGTGACATGGTAAACAAAGTGAAGAGGTAGTATTTTTAGTACAACAGACAGAGCTGATATTGTGTGCTCTGTACAAAAAGGTTAATGACTTATGTATGATAGTAGTTAATTTGTTTATAAGATACTTCATCCATATTTTTGTAACAATTTGCAACGTATTGTAATTAGTTTGAAAATATAGTTATTAGTACACACGCTCAGTGCCTATCCATTTTAAAATTTGCAACAATATTATTTCATGACCTTCTCATGCGCCGTCGTTTACCTGAAGTTGCTTCGATTTGCATAAAGACGCACTGGTCATAATGTTTTGGCTCTTCGGTGTATGTATACACACATTCAAATTCAATACTTTTTTTTATAAATGTAGATTCTTAGATATTTTTAACTTGTTTTGAGACCACTGCTGTATCTAGGAGTTGTGGAAGAGTGGAAGGAGATCAAGCGACTTCCCCTTACATGTGAAGTATCCATATCTTGCAAGAATTTGTTTTGACTTTTGATATCAGAAAGGAATGGAAAAATAAAATGACTATTTGAAGAAAAAAAAAAACATATCTCAGAGCCGCTTTCTCAGCTTGCAGAACTATATCTTCTCCGATAAAACATGGAATATATAGACCAAAACATATGCTTTTTGTAGAAACCTCGACTAGTTCAGTACTTTATGTGGCACTAGCGTATTTCGCACAAATATGTTAACTGGAATTACTACAGGCAATAAAATTTAGGAAAATGCTTTGGTTACCGTATTTCATTACAGGGTGCTGAAATCCTTGTGGATGAAACTAACACCACGGTGAAGCCATCATCATCATCATCCTCAAGCAGCCATGGGCTACGGAGGTCCAACCAGACCGTGCAGTTTATTTCTCCAAGCATATCTGTCCTGAGCTACATCTGCTGCATCCGGCCACTGCACACCAATTCTAACAAGGTCCTGTTTGACGTTGTCTGCCCACCGCATCCTAGGTCTCCCCTTCTTTCTGAGGCCTTTAGGCACACTGTTCATAACCCTATTCTCCAATCTATAATTATCTATACGGGCAACATGGCCAAACCAACGGAGTCTCTCGGCACAATATGCTGCTTAAAGGAGGTTGCCGACTCCTTTTCCTAACCTCATCATTAGTTACAAAGGGGAACCACCTAATGCCCAAGATACTGCATAAGCTAGTTTCCTGTTATCTTGTTTACAAAGCTTCCAAGTTTCACTACCATAACTAACCACAGAAGCAACCAAACTATTATAAAGTCTAATTTTAGTCTTTAGGTGTATACGCCTATTTCTCCACAATCTCCATAGATTCTTAAAAGTCCCGACAGCAATCCCTATTCGTCTGTTAATCTTATGCCGCATATCACCAATATCTGTCACATAGCTCCCAAGATAATTAAACTATGACACCTGCTCAAGACTGCAACCATTCAGATTAACTGAATCACAGCCTGCCTGACAAATTTTCATCACTTTAGTTTTCTCTCTGTTTATAACCAAACTTACTCTACTACCAGTCTCATCAACAACTCGAATGAAAGAGTTCATCTCATCAACATCATTTGCCAAATGGGCTAAATCATCAGCATAATCTAAATCAGAAATTTTCGTACTCCAGATCATTTAAGGCCAAAATCTTTCTCTTGCAGTGAATTTCGCATAACAGAAATTAATAACCAAACTAAAGAGAAAAGGAGACAAAATGCACCCTTGTCGAACACCAGAAGTAATGCTAAACCAATTACTATAAGCCTTACTAACTCTCACACACGACTCACTGTTATGATAGAGAGCTTTCATTACGTTAACTAACTTGTCTGGTATACCATATGATATCACAATCACCCACAAATTATGACAATCAACAGAGTCGAAAGCCTTTTTGAAATCAATAAAGCTAGCAACCAAAGGTTTCTGAAACTCTAAACATTTCTCAAGAATCTGCCTAAGTGAAAATATCTGATTCACACATCCCTTACCACTTCTGAATCTACTTTGTTCATCACGCAATTGCCTGTCAACCAGATTCTTAATCCTATTAAGCACAATCATGGAAAGAACTTTACCTGGAACAGAGAGTAGGCTGATACCCCTATAGTTATCACAAGAACTGCGATCACCTTTTTTGAAAATAGGGATAACAATAGCTCTGGTAAAATCCTTAGGAACCATGCCTTTATCATAAAAGATATTCAGAATTTCAGTCATCCAAGTGGTAACCGAAACATTCCCAGCTCTAAGCATTTCCGTAGTAATTTCATCTACCCCTGGGGATTTATGTAGTTTAAGTTTAGAAACAGCCAAAGTAACTTCAGATTGTGTTATAGGGCCAACATTAAAGCCACCAACGCATCTATCATCATTGCAAACAATGGGAGTAGAAAAAAACACATTGTTTAGAACATCACTGAAATGCTCAGTTACCTAGCCATGACAGAATCCTCACCTTCTATAACCTTACCTTGTTTATCCTTCAATCCCTTTATAGTTAACAGGCACTTTGAAATTGTAGCTTTGTTACGTAGTAATTACTCGATAATTTAGAGTAACTAACTGAAGTTTACTAAGACAGCTACCTTCGACGCAAGCCATGTTGGCACCACTAATGATATCCGATGATTCTAAGCAACCTCAGATTAGACACCTCCAAATCATTAGTGAGGATGTGTAATAAATCGAAATCTTATAGCGTGTGCAAAGTATTTTCATTTATAACGTAAATTGTAGAAATTTCAAAGATGAAAGTTTATATGAAAGGAAATCACTCTAATATATTGAATGACATATTTCAAAAATAGCCAATAAATGCTCAATGACTCTTATGCTTATTGATAAAAATTGAACCATTCTTGAGATTTCGCCTCAGTCGCAAAGCCTCCCTGCTCGAGCCATTCCTTTTCAGTTACAACAGCAATTCCCATACGGTATTATTCTTCATTACTTCAGCATCACTGACACTTATTTCTCTTGAGTCCACCATTAGAACGACATTTTATCCTCTTTTATTATTTCTGCATTTTTCTTTTGTGAGAGCATTTTCTTTCTCTCAGCCATCATTGTACTTTTTCGTCTTCACCCACATTATCGTCAGAGATTTCTTACTTCATTTCTGCTGCCATTCTTCACAGGTTGCAGCGACATTTATTTCTTTTCCGAAAGGCTTTAACCCGGCCAACGCTTCGCCGCCTGCTTTCCGTTGCCTCGAGATTTCTCTCGTTCCTTACAGCAAAGAGCCAACTGTCAACTCGTTCTCTGACTAAGGACTCTGCTCTTTAATGTACAGTTGACCCCTGTCGAATGACTCGACTGCAGTGGAGCAGATCAAACGACGAGTCCCGAAGCATTCCCCCTCGCCCGCGTGTGCTTCCGCCCACCCATCAATCTCTCGCAGCAGAACACAACTCCCCCTCGGTCTGGCACCCATGAAGGACACTCGAATTAGAACTCCCGTATCAAATATTAGTGGCGACCGATCTGGAATTAATCACCGATAGTGTGGCTCGCTGCGCGCTCTGACGCCCTATTGATCACGTGCAGCGCAGCGGGCGGCAGAAGAAGAGTTGGATGATTGCGGCAACGTGCGCACTCCGAATACAAAGTGTCACCTGCAGACATTATTGCCCCGCAGGAAAAAATAATAGCTCTGCTCAGAGAGAAAAGTTTCCAGAGGAAATTGGGACGGGGTTGCTTCACATTTGCCGACGTCATTCTCTTGAATGGCATCTCGATTCTCTCGTGCGAAGAGAAATATTTAAAATCGCTCTGTCGACATCAGATTTCAGGCGATGTTGGTGTTACGTTGTTAAAAAGTGCATAAATATGCAAGAATTCGGATCATTTGTTAGTTTACTAATTGTGATAGATTGGATATTGCATCCACATGAATAATGGTTAGAGTTTGGCTTTGAAACTGTTCCCTGTCATTCAGTTCAAGTCTTGAATATCCCTTATTATGTTGAACATCACTGTATCTAACTAGCTAAAACTTGAAAATGCCAATGCTAGTAAGATTTGCAGGCTCATAAGTGATTTTCTTTGGGTACTATGTTATTTTAAGTGTTTAATCATTGTTTTCCTAGTTTTGTATTGGTGAAGATTAAGTAAGATTTTCAGATATATCAGTGACTTTTCCTGGTTTCCGTATAAATTTTAGTTTTGATAATTGATTCTAAAGTTTGCCACTATTAAAGGTTGATAATATTCTTAGTTACATTGCAGAGTTTAAATATTATAAATATTTTTTTTTCCAAAGTACGCCTGGATTTTCCAACAGGCACGTTAGTAGGACCACATTCACGCTTCCCTAGGCACAGGAAATGGTAGTGTAAGCCCTTACGACTGTTTCTTTTTTTTTTACGCAACCAAAAAAAAGGCGAAAATGCAATCGAAGCGGATGTAATTTGATGGTTTTAATGATAAGTAATACGGTTTTTGTATCAAATACTGTAAAATTTAAATGTAAAAAAAATCAATATTACATATAGCATAAAATGTTCTATAGTGTTTGCAAGTTAGTTGCAAGTTTTTCACTCCTTCAAATAATTGAAAAACACATAATTTTGTTGTTACTTAAATAAAGAAATTGCAACACTTTTTATAAATAATATAAAAAATTTTTTATAATATAATGGATGTAGAAATTTTAATGATAAGTAATATAATTGTGTTAATGAATGGTAAAATTAATGTAATAAATGAATATTATACATAACATATAACTTGAAAATATTCAATAGGTGGAAATATTTAAAAATCAAATTAGCCATATAAAATTTCGAAACAATATTTTTTATTATTTAAAGAATTCTGGAAATTGAAACATTTAACAATTATTTATATAAAAAATTTTCATATAAAATTATTTCAATAAATATATTTATATAATTTTTATAAATAATAAAAAATAAATAATAAATTTTAAATTTAAATAATTAATTTCTTTACCTAGGAGTCCCTAGGTAAGTGCCTAACGTGCCTTGTGAGAAATCCGGCCCTGAACGTTAAGCAATAACCTCGGATCGCCAACATAAGATGGGAGCCATTATGTAAATGCTACAATTTGTTTACTCCTTAAGTAACAAAAAATTATGTCTCTTTTAATTTGAATTAGTTGCAAATATCCATGGATAGCGATTACTCTTTTTTCAAAATGCCCTCTCTTCTAAAAATCGAAAACGAAATTTATAAAGAATATGGATATCTATACATTATATTAACAAACTATATAAAAGCAGTAAAGGTTTTAACTACATTCACTTAGTTTTACAAACTAAAGTTCCTTTTTTAGTTTTACAAAGTAAGTAAAGTATTGGAATATTTCTGTGTTATATGTGGAAAGTGAAAACTTTCAAACTTTTAAAAGCTTTTTTAATAGAAAAATGTTGCAGAAGATAAGTTTTACACGTTAGACAAATTTATTCCAATTTCGATTTTGGAAAATATTCGTTTAACAGTCAAAGAGTTTTGAAGATGAATTATTTGACAGCAGATGTCGCTGTTATGCTTGTCTGCCCTAAACACTGTTTCAAAATTGATGCAAAGCGAAAAACGTTGCCCAATCTTCCAAAATGACATTTATTTCAGAAAACGATTTGTTAAAATTTTTGATAAATTGCTACGAGTAAAAATGTTGTTAAATGTTTCAATTTCCAGAATTCTTTAAATAATAAAAAATATTGTTTCGAAATTTTATATGGCTAATTTGATTTTTAAATATTTCCACCTATTGAATATTTTCAAGTTATATGTTATGTATAATATTCATTTATTACATTAATTTTACCATTCATTAACACAATTATATTACTTATCATTAAAATTTCTACATCCATTTAAAATATATTATTTCTTTTCATCATAGTTGGCAAAGTAAAAAGATTAATAATTTTCTGCTAGGCCCGCCTGAGGTGCAAATCCGGCCCTGGTCTAAGGGCCTTCCTGAATTTTACATGCCACATAAAGATTTAATGATTTGCAGTTTAGATGTAAAGAATAAGGTTTGTTTTCGACTTTTGATCTGCCAACGAAAGGAATGCTAAAAGTAGGGAATATCTTGATCTGTTTTCCTTATCATTTTGAAGATTAATTTAATTGGGATACATAGTTGACATTAAGTGTCAAATTGTTAGAACACTGTGTTTAACAAATGTGCTATTTTCATGCTTTGTACTGTCGCTCAAAAAAGTATCCGAACACTACGGTTGATTACAAAATTCAGAAAAAATATCTGGCAACGATATTTTTAGAAATTAGTGATCTGGCAACCTTCGTGTCACGTGACACGAAGGTTGCCAGATCACTAATTTCTAAAAAAATGCGTTGCCAGATATTTTTCTATTAACCTTCGTGTCACGTGACACGAAGGTTGCCAGATCACTAATTTCTAAAAAAATGCGTTGCCAGATATTTTTTCTGAATTTTGTAATCAACCGTAGTGTTCGGATATTTTTTTTAAATATATATAATGCGCATGAATATATAATGCAATGAATATGGAGCGTGTGCAGTTACCGTTCACAGCAAACTGGAGCGGTTGCGGTTAATGTTCACAGCACATTGGATCGTGTGAGCTCACAAAGACCTGGATCGAGTGGGCTCACTCACGGAAATATTGAGCGTGTGCAGTTACCGTTCACAGCAAACTGGAGCGTGTGCAGTAATTGCACACGCTCCAGTTTGCTGTGAACGGTAACTGGAGCGTGTACAGTTGCTGTACACGCAGATATTTTTCAGATATTTTTCCTGAATTCTGTAATCACGTGACACGAAGGTTGCCAGATCTATAATTTCTAAAAAAAATCGTTGCCAGATACTTTTTCTGAATTTGTAATCAACCGTAGTGTTCGGATACTTTTTTGAGCTACTGTATTGTTTAGGTTGTTTTTCGGTTTATACGTTGATATTTATATAATGCTAAAAGGGAGCACAAGAAAAGCTTTTGTACTGCTCACCTTTTTCACCTAGTCCTTATTTTGTTATATTGAAATTAATTGTTCAGCTGTTTTGCTGCAGAAACAAACAATTATTATATCAGATGTGTCTCTTTTAATTCATTAGCAAATTAAAACACGGGAAAGTTTTTCACAGTCAGAGAAGTGATCAAGATTTGGTATCTTATTTCTTTATTTAAAAAGGTTCCAACAACCAAGCAGATTTGCAGAGACTTGAACCATGTAGTGTGCATTTTGTGTTTGGAACGTCTTCTAGGGAGTGACAGAGCGTGACTTTGAAAGTTGCATAAACGGGAAATGTGATTCGTTTGCTGCTTGTGAGTTGCTTTCCTTATTTGAACTTTTCTTTTCATTTGCTGTTTTTCCGATTTTCTATCAAAATTCTTAATACTTGAAATATATTCATTCTACCATTTCTTACCACCTCCGCAAAATAAACGAAGCAGTAAAATTTTCTCGTTTTAGCACTATCAGACAACTATTTAATTTCATTGGACATGAATCTTTGAGTCTTCAATTTTTCTGAAAAAATTCTTGTATTTCTTAAATTGCATTTCGTTTTATAAGACTCGATTGTATCGCCTCATTCCCGATTCATTTCCATCAAAACGTTTGAAGCAGAATGCAAGCGTCATTCACAAATTACAAATCAATTTCTTTGAGTTATTTGATATTTTACTTATTAATTATGTATTTGAATATTCTTAAAAACAATCGACACCAAGTCTTGTTTCAGCAAAAGAAGTCACAAGTGTTTATTGTAATATTTTAATTACAAACGTTATTCATTTCAATTGCAAACCTTATTCATTTCAATTACAAACGTTATTATATTACAAACGTACAAGAATTGGAACTGCAATCGCTATATCATGAGTCTGCACGATTGAAAGATTCAAACCGATAACATGATCAAAATTTCAATTTCAACACGTCAGACAAGTTTTAAATTTGCAGCAAACTATTCAATTGCTAGAAAAATATGAAGTGTGGATTATTAAAATGTAAAAAATAAAATTATTGATATATATAGATTCCTTTTTTCCTAAAAGAGTACTGTTAGTTTCCAAAAAAGCCTGTTTGAAACGATCCCATTCTTCCCCAACTTCAGTCGTAAGCAAACCATGAATGTCACAAGTAGCCTATCATGGTAAGCTTTAGCTATAACTCGGTCATTCAGAGCTTTAGAATTAAAGGTAAATTCTTTGAACTTAGCACTTCTTAAGTTTAAGCTGCAATACACTTTCAACAAGGTAATGGTCAGATCCAATTTCAGCTACCCTATATGACCTGGTATTCCTAACAGAACTAGTCCATTTGCTGTTAATTAATATATAATCAATCATATTCTTATGCAGCCCATCTCGTGAAACCCATGTATGTTGTGGTGTTTTTAATAAACGTTAGGTATTCTCAAACCATTAAATTTACTTACCTGTAGGAGACGCTGCCCTTTGCCATTGCAGCTACCAATACCAAAAGAGCCTATCACCCCTCCCCAAAGGTCAGAGACAGTACCAAATTTGGCATTGAAGTCACCTAGAACATAGGTAGTATCTCCTTTCTTGACCTTTCTTGAATTCAAAATATCTTGAAGTTGTCCGTAAAACCCATCCTTCTCATCCTCATCGGAATCCTCAGTGGGGGCATAACAGCAGTTAACATTCAAGTCTTTAATGCTCGTCTGAAATTTTGCTGCAAGAAACCTTTCATTGATGCACTCATATCCTAGAAGAGCATCACTAGCGTGTCTGCTAAGAGGCAGAACCACGCCTTGTGATGCTTACTATAGTTCCTCCCTGAAAAGAAAAAATTATGATTACTTTTAAGAATCTGACCTTTATCTGTCCATCTGGTCTCTTGCAAGCCGAGAATATCTAAATTATAACGGTGGAATTCTTGTGTGAGGAGATCAAGAGAAAAAGCTCTGTGCAGAGTCCTCACATTCCAACTACCTATGGAAAGAAAATGGTTAGTGGGATGTTTAAAGAAACTATGTTTATTGAGAGAGAGAATGCCGACAATATTAAACAGCCCATAATCGCAGGCATGGGGCAAAGAACCGTTCCCTCACCACTAAAGGCTGAACCAATCTACAGTGAAAGACTTTCTCTAATACAGAATTTGACGATGCCCCTAGGACGCAAGTGTTCAGGTACCTGCGATGGCTTCGAATCATGATTATCCACAAGCTGATAAAACATATGCTGTGAATCTATTCAGTTGGGGCTGTCAACCCACAAACAAACAGAAAACACAGCGGAAGATTTCCCCTCCATGCAAGCCAACCAGTGCAGCAAATTCAGGATCCATAATCATTTCAGAGCCTTAATCCAGTCCAGTAAGTTTATATGGTCAGCATCCCCTGTGTGGTAGACCACTCCTCAGTAGGGTAGAAAAGAAATAAAAAAGTAGCCATAGCTGTCCAGATCAGTACGCCACACTAAAGTGGCAGCCCTCCGCTCCCGTTCACTTTCACAAGAGAGTATCTCTTTTGAAAGGTATTAACGGCTTACAACATGAGAAGGCGGGGTCGGACATATGTGCTAGGCCTAGCTGGTTCTATGCATCATCACAGGGGATTGGTGCATAGTTCTCCTTCCAGTGACTACTTAGCTACCATTTACAGACGTTATTCTTCGTTTATAAATGCTTAATGATACAATGAAATATTAAATGTAATTAGCGTGTTTTATCCGTAATAAAAAGTTATTAAAATTATTTATAGAAAACTAATTGTTTATTAACAGTTTTTAATTGGGTACGGATAGTTACACTCAGGTTCAATTCGAAGGAATTGATTCAAAATTCGTATTAAAATTAGTTCAAATCCTTAGAAAACTGTGAAATATATTTACCTGGAATATATTGCGGAAAAAAGTAAACATCTCAGAAGACCCGTGGCTGGAAAAGCAAAAATGGTAGCAGATTATCCAAAGATTCATAAAAGTAGCGTTGTCTTAAATACCCCTGAAAGAACTCCAAATATCGCCCGTAAATGCACACAAAGAATTCGTTTCATTAATCGCAGTCTTCTGATTTTTGCTATCTTAGAATTCCGATGGAGAGGGAAAGGCAAAAGCCACAACCCCCCCCCCTGGTTACATGCATATATGATAGTAATAGAGATTGAAGGCCATTAAGCAATGAATATCTGAGTGGGGGGGGGGCAGCTGATTAATGCAATTACTGCTCCCAGTTCGACCCATTCATTTTCAGCAGCTTTGAAATCTGAGGATTGGGAAAGGACTTTGACATGCAAATTAAAGTTGCGTTGAGGCCACATCCTCTAAACTACTTCCTAATGGATTGAAAATTGGATTGAAAAGTGTCACTGGAGGTTAAGATAATCCATTCCTTAATAATTGAAGTTGATCACGATCTATCGCTTTTTGGACTGCTAAAAGTGTTCATGTTGACAGGATGCTGAATTAAGTTTCCCATATATTGCAATCACGATTTTTCTCAAATACTTCTTCACTACACACACGCCAATATGTATTACATATTTTATGCATATACAAATGCAAATTATACTCCTAACACCAAATCAGATGCACTAAACAAGAAAAAATGGAAACATTTTGTCTTGCAGTTCCCCTTTTCAAAGTCATCTGATGATTACATTTATAATTTATTTTGTCATCCGATGCATCTGTAACGGATCGATGTCATCCATAAGTCAGACATTGTGGGCAGCGGCTCTTCACGTTAAATATTTGTCTTTGGAAACTTAAGGATCCTGTCTGCTATCAGAGGAATGGGAAAACAGCAGATGGCGGCAAATGATACCTTGAGAGTCAAACATCGCTGACGTATGCTCGGCTCTCAGTGCCAGGGGCGTTTCAGTTAGTTTTTTGTTAAATTGCAGAGGAGATTCAGAAGATAATTTTCAACAGAACTGTACCGTGACTAGAAATCTAAAAGTAAACGTTTGGTTTTTTTGGCAGAAAAGGACAAAGTAAACGTTTGGTACTTTTGCCGAATAATTTACTCTTCTGTCCTATATAATATTCCACTCCACGTTCAAAATTATGTTGCTTTAATTTCGTACTATTGCCAAAAAAATAATCATCGAAAAGAGTGGGAAAATGTTACTGTTGCAAAAGGAAGGCATCTCGTCGATTTCGTTGTTTCTAATGCAGAATGGAATCATTTGCCAGTTAAGCCTCAGGAAAAGAATAGACGGAAAACAATTTCAAAGATCCGAAATTCAGATAGAAAAAAAAAACATCAAAAAATTCCCTCAGCCTACATACGAAAAAGCTCTTCCTTCGTTTAATTCAATATCTGAAGCGCGCTCTTACGAATACCGATTTCTGGAACAAATTTATATTCCTATTTCCCAAATAATCATTTTCATCCCTTTCTCCCTTTACTTAGAATCACAAACTGTTTCCATTTTTATCACGTATGATTTATCGATCCAATTTCGTTGTTGCTCACACTGTAAAAGAAAAAAAAAATTACCTTTTTATGCCTTGTAATTTCCCTCCTCTAAATCATTTACGACTTCTACCGTGCATTCCAGTTTTTGAGTCATCGGCAATAAATTGTTTAACAGCATTGGCCATTGCTGATAAAAAAAATTCTCTTAATGCCAAACTAAGGAATAATGCTGGGACGAAATTTCTCCATCGAAATGTTCCTCTCGTTCAACACGGAGAAAAATGTTTCTTTTCTTTTTACAACTAATCTCTCCAACGCTCGAAGAGAATCGATCTTAATCAACTGAAGACGAGAGAGAGCTTTTACTCATCGATTCCAATGATGGACGAGAATTGTGAGTGGAAGGCGTTTGCCATTCGGAGGCAGTCTGCCAGGAATCCCTTAACCCATCTCTCTCTGCAGGATCTAAGACGACCTCTGAATCCAGAAAGTGATCAGCTTCGGTTCCGATAAACAACACTGTGAGTAGCGAACACTCGGACTCAATTGGAACCAATACTTTGAGAGCGTTGCAGAGAAAATGAAAGAAGAGCGTTCATCTGTTGAAAGGATCTAGGATGCGGAAGCGAATCATCAAACACTTTTCCGAAGTTCAAGTCCCAACTGAATATTAGAGGAATACCTTCCCGTATGGATTCGTAATACCTCTGTTGGTTTCTGCCCATTTGGCACAATGGAATCATTTGCCAGTTGAGCACAGATTTTTTAATTTTGACAGATTTCATTCGTCTTGACAGATTATAGATTTTTTTCTTTGGACGCATCTAGCCTTCACAGATGCCGAAAAGGACAATGCAAATTCCTCTCCCTCTCCTGTTGGAATGGGCGCTAATACCTTCTATGCACTCTGAACAACTCTCTGAGTTGCTGAAGGATGAGGAAGGATGACGAGGAACTCTCATTTATTCCTAACAGCTGTCTCGTAGCACTGCGTTAAAAAGAGTCCTCTCTTTAACGCAGTGCGATGTGAATTCGTCTTTCAGTTCATTTGGCGTCAGCTTTTGAATCTGTTACTGTTTCGGAGTCCTGCGACTTCTCAGCGTGATAAATTCCAACGTTAAGCGTTTATAACTAATTTGATCATCAAAAATAAAAAGTATCTTAATTGGTCAATATATCAGAAGAAATGATGACCACTAAGGGATGAATACAGTGCTGATGACTATGACGGTGAAAACAGCTCCAAAATTTGTCACTGAAATAGACCTAGAAATTGTCAAGAAAATAAATTAGTTCACCTTTCGTTGGTAATCAAGTGATTTATCATTAATAAATGATTTGATATTTGTTAATGTCAGATATTACAATACCCGTTTGGACCTTGTCCGCAATTCCATGCATGAAAGGATATTTATTTTGTTATTATGTAATCTGATTTATTCTCACAATTTGTACTGTAAGGAACCAAAAACTCAAATTAAAGAACAGAATATGAACTGTGAAAATCAGTCGTTTGCAGGAAACTAAATATATTATCATCAGAATCAAATGAAAAATCAATCAGAGGATTTCATCGAAATATATCAGAATAATCTTTATTTTCGTATTTTAAATTTTGGAAAGAAAATTTAATAATTCAGAAAAATATCCCTAAACAATTAAAAGGTAAATAAATAGTCTCAAAGCTTTTCGAGATTTTCCTTTTCTCCGTTTAAGAGGGTTAGCTTACTTGGCTACCGACCGAGTAAAGCATGGATGTTTGTGTTGTTTTCCTGATGAGGTCCCGCCATCCTTACCATCTAGGTCCGACAGGCTCCTGTCAGACCTAGATGGCAAGCAGCTGCTTGACGGGTTAGTTTTACGTTTTTTTTTACTTAATGACCATTTAATGTTTTATAGTTGGGATAATTCACACATTTAAAATTGTCGACACCACCCTTGTTATTTGGGGTGTCTGTTTTAAAGTGTCAATGTGGGAGAAATGTCCATTTGAGGATGAGGCCTTTGGGGTATCAGAGTCAAATCCATTTTACAGCATAATGACAGAATAATGCCAATATCAGAGAAAAGGATCAAAGCGAACGCACAGTCAAAATTTTATTTGTGTCAACATTCAAAAAACAATTTTAAACTGATTAGGTTCATTTCATTTCCGCTCTCTTCAGAAATCGAAATCAGGAACGATGTGTCAATTTTTTAAGGAAAGGGTTTTCCAAATTTTAGGGCGAGTGTGTCTCGTTTTTAAATAAATAAGACAGAGAATGAAAATACCTCAACAAATGACATTTAGTGCATAGCTAGATTGGTCGCAAAAGATGAGGAGAGCTAACTGATAATAAGCCCGAGTTGTACTAGTTAGCTCTTAAAATTCCAATTATCTGCCATTATGAGTTGTCCCGATGGTTGGGTTGTTTAACCTCTGAGCGGCACTATTTTGCACACCATGGGCTAAATGTCCAGGTCACATGGACGCCGAAGGTTCAGAGAAGGTTGGGGGGAGGGGACCCACTGGAACAGCTGTTGGGAGACAGATGGTAGCCTCCCGTCAAGGCCCTCCAGCATGTTCTTTAACGTGCACAGGAGATGGCTCTCCCATACACGGCTCACAGCTTAACGTCCCATCCGACGGACGGCGGTCTTTTCAAGCCCACAGGTATCCCCTACTGACCGTGGGCAGGGCGGAGAATTTTGCAGAAATAAATCTCCACGCTGACTCAGTTGGGACTCGAACCTGGGAGCTACAGATTACGAGGCTGGTGCGCTACCGACTGAACCAGCCCGCCCCCACAGTTGCCCCCCATTCCTGTCTGATTATATGCTGTGCGAATTCAGATTCGTGTATGTGCCTAAGTGGTCTTTAAATTATACTAATCGTGAATCGTAAAGTACGCTTTATACCTGATTTAAGTTAAGGATCTGTTTGTTGATTGACAACGATTTAAAGATTCGCACGCAAACGATTACTGAGCGAATGAGTGAATGATGCACGAGACTCCCTTCATGTTATTTTACATTTATTTCAGTTTCACTGGATTTCATAATTCTTAATTCTGATATCACTGAGGCCATCTGCTCCTCATAAATATTTTAGCCACCCGAATCCAAACATTTGCAATCGAATTCACGTTGTTTGTATGAGTTATTAAATCTCTCCAGGGATGTTTAACCTCCCAATTCGTTATGTCATTGTTGCAACCCAAGGTAAATTTTTAGATATTTGATTAACTGAAAGAATGTGCAGGGTGGGAATCTGTATATGCTTAGTAATAATAATAGATAATGTATTGATTTAAAACTTGTCTTTAATCAAACCCCTCTCTCGAAACCTTATAATTAAAGCCTCATTCTATCCGCATCAGCAAAACTCTATCAGCATCTGCGCATATTTGCTACTTAATAACCGCGTAGGTTTTGAAAATGCTTGAGGTTTGATGAATGTTTATAAATAGAAGAAATTTGTTTAATGGTTTATTAAAGACTAATAAACTTAATATTGAATATAAATTAACTTAATAATTAGCTGAAAAAATATACTCTGAATAAAAATAGCTTTCATTTCAGAAAAATATCCCTTAATAAATATTGGATAAAAAATTGTAATACAAATAATGTAGTTTCGAAATTTAATTAAAGTAATTTTGGTCTTTTAACTGTTTCTACTTTTGGAATGGGTTGAATGGCCAGGTCACAAGGACCCCAAGGGCTCCGAGAAGTTTGGGGGAAGGCGACCTATGGGGTGGTTTTGGGTTGGATTGATTTACCTCTGAGCGGCACTTTTTTGCACACAATGGGCTAAATGGCCAAGTCACATGGACCCCGAAGGCTCAGAGAAGGTTGGGGGAGGGGGCCACTGGAACAGCTGTTGGGAGACAGATGGTAGCCTCCCGTCAAGGCCATCCAGCGTTTCCTTTAATGTGCACAGGGTATGGTTCTCCAGCACATGGAGCCACGGCTTAACGTCCCATCCGACGGACGGCGACCTTTCCAAGCCCATCGGTGTCCTCTACTGACCGAGGGCAGGGCGGGGATTTTGCGGAGATAAATTTCAACGCTGACTCAGCTGGGACTCGAACCTGGGAGCTACAGATTACGAGCCTGGCTCGGTACCGACTGAGCCACCCCCGCCCCTTTGCGGTGGCTGTTAGTAGACAGATATTAAGTAGCCTCTCGTCAAGGTCATCCAGCTTGATATTTAACGTGTAGAAGTACAGCTCTCCTTCCCTCGACTTTACGTCCCATCTGACAGACGGAGAGGCTTAATTGCCTCTTCGTGTCCTCTTTCTGACCGAGGAAAGGGTGGGTTTTAGCGGAGATAAATCTCAACGCTGGCACAGTGGGACTCGAACCTGGGAACTGCAGATTAAGAACCTGGTGCGATACCCATTGAGTCTTTCGGTTGAGGTCTGCCTTCTTTACAGACCTCTGTGATGTACTATACTTGCAGATGATTAGGACACCTATGGCTTAATTCAGAAACACGTAGCTTAGTTTACAAACAAGTTGCTTGCTGTATTTAATCCTTTGCCTTCTTGCAAAGTTTTTTCAAAAAAAACAAACAAACGTATTTTACATTCCTTCAGAATTATATAAATATTTATGAGTGTCTAAAAACTAGCAGATTTTGACGGAATTGCTCGGGTCTGAACCTCTCTAAAATAGAGAGCAGAGGCATTCCCCAAGTAGCAAGCTTCCATTTGGCATGAAACATAAGAATAAATTCTCCCTTCCTCAGTTAAATTTTTCTGCCTCCCTTTTACGGAAATTCTGAAACTCTCTAAAGTGTATAGCAGATATGGCCCTTCCCATGTCGCAGGTTTTCATTTAGCATAAAACTCATTACAATCGATTAAATTAAAATCCACTGTTAAATTTTCTCCCTCTCTTTGAGGTGACGAAAGAAATGAACACATTTCGAGGTACAGTCGCTCAAAAAAATATCCGAACACTATGGTTGATTACAGAATTTGCCAGATATTTTTTCTGAATTCTGTAATCAACCATAGTGTTCAAATAGTTTTTTTAGCGACTATAAATAAATATGTTAATAATCGGTTGATATAAGGCAAATATTTCTAAACTTTTTTTATCGCGACACCATGTGCTCACACCGAAAATATTTCGACACTAAAACTTTAAAGAAAAAAACTCAATTAGAGAGAGAAAAAAATGCCAACAAGGGAATTGCGATTTCTTATCTCAATTTCGTTGTTAACCTCAACAAAATATTTCCTACAAGTGCATTTGCCAACTGAAATTTGGCGACACATCAATATGTCGCCATATCCATTTTAGAAGTCACTGGTGTAATACGATTAAAATGAGTCTCTGCTTCGACTACCTTCGTAACTTTTCTGGAAGAAATATAAATCCGTTTTTTTTTCAATTCAGCTCCAGATTTCAATTAGAGCCAATACGATGACTTGAAGTTCGTCCAGAAAGAGAAGACTGGACGATGTTTATTTTTAAAGTTTGCTGCATGAACTGAATTCATTTAAAATAAAAGATCGCTGAGCGACGCCTTCCGTTGAAAGCAACCGCAATCTCCCGTCTCGCATTTCTAATGACACTTTCTGAGCCTCTCTGTTTACCTTCCGACTGAGTCATTTGGAAAGTTTTCGCAAAAAGAAAAGCAACCTAAAAATCCTTCTTTAACGTTGAGCGACGCCACCATTACTGAAACCCACTTTAGAGTCTCTGGTGCCACGGCTCTTGGCCTTGCTTTTGATCATCCATTACACGAGACTGTTTTTTTTTTGCCTTCTGTTCCACTGAGATGCCATCATCTCGAGGGACATATTACTATGGAAAAATAATTTAATATTTATGTCCAGAAGGTTTCTTTTCTTCTAAGTCAACAACCATTCTTAAAAAATCTTTGAAAGAATTGCTCTTTCTCCTTCAATGGCTGCTGCGTGGAGTGGCTTTTAATTAGCGTTGCTTCGAAGTGAGCGAAAGGAATTTGTTACGCATGCCTATTAAGTGTGCCAGGGGCTAATCAGAATGCAACATGTAAAGGTGCACGAGAGAGATTTGTCTACTTCTTCAACAAGTGTGCTTCACTCTGTTGTTGATCCAATGAAATAAAAGATCATATCACGAGGACTCCAGAGTTCAGAAGAGGTGGCTAGAAATGGAGGACAAAAAGAGGAGATATTTAAATTGTGAAATAAGATAAGTTTTTCCTACCAAGTTAACCGACTAACAGTTCAGTCAGAAAAAGGCAAATTACATATTCACTACACTTCAAAATATGTGACATGCCGATTTTTATTCGTATTTGATAAGCAATCAAGAGTTACTTGACATTAACTGGAATAGTTGTTAAGAAGCTAGTCTCTGTCAAAGAAGACAAACATCTGTGCTTGTATTAACTGTGAGGCGATCAGCAGTGACTTAGATTGATAGGATAGTTCTTGAATGAGAAATCTTGTACAACTAGTAATAGTTTCTAGGATTCTGTTCTGCCCTTTACATTGCAAATCAAAAGTGAAAAAAAAATGCTGTGAACTTTTATAGACCATCTCTCTGTAGAGGCGATAGCAAAATTTAGCGCAAATTTTACCTATCAGTAATTTTCTAAAGACCGTACCTTTTCAATCTGGCATGTAAATTACAGAATAGTAATTTTTGCAACACTAAGAGAATGACTTTAGCATTCACGATTTGCAATTTATACTAAATTATTTAAAGGTTAACAGAAATAAAATGATAGTAGCGAGTTCAAGAAATTTAAAAAAGAAAGTACAAAAAAAGCGTATTTTAGTTTAAATCAAGTTCTTATTTGAAATAATTAGCTGAAAAAATGGTTCAAGGTGTATTAATTTTTTGGAGAAATTGGCCTCCAATAAGGGGCTGCCTACACTAGTCAGAAGAGAAGTTCGAGATATCGGATGCAGAGGAAACTGTCTCTCAGCTATCTCTCGAAGCTGATAAGATTATTAATCAGGAGAAGAAAAAAAGAAAAACATTAGACCTTGCAGAAGAGGCCAATGTTCTGAAAGAAATCAGTTATCAATCGGAAGCGCGTTCGCTGCAGCTTCACATTGGGGTGATTACCAAGATGGGAGGTGATGTAGCAGTCGGTGGTTCCGATAGCATGAAGCTCACGGAACAAAGTTTCTCGTTCGGCATTCTAGCGGGAGCAGTTGAGAAGAACGTGGGATACAGTCTCAGGTGTGCTGCAAGTGGCACACCGAGAGTGTATCCCACGGTCTCTCTGTAGTACTTCACACTACCGAGAGTGTGAAGCATAGAGTTGTTGAAGATGATACCAACTCGGAGATGATGAAGGATGGTCTCCCCAGATCTGCGGAGATTACCGAGGTTAGGAGCAGTGGAAGAAGGGTCAACCAGGTACCTGAATAAGGAATAGTTGCTGTCCTTCTGCTACTGGGCAAGACGATACTGGTTCATCAGTTGTGAGACAGAACTCTTGCAGTTGCTGAGAGAGAGAGGGTAATTAGTTACAAACCTCTGACTCTCCAGCGCCTCTTTCGCAGTGTGATCAGCGAGCTCATTGTCAGGTATCCCTACATGGAAAGGGATTAACTGGAAATCGACCTTGATTCCGGCAGAAGTGACCATGGTGCAAGTCTCCATGATCTTCTGGATAACGAACGGGTTGCAGCTCTTACTGTCTCGCTTCTGGAGAGCTCCCAAGGCTGACTTCGAGTCATAGAGGATGACAAAATTGCCACTCTTGAGTCTGAGGATGAAGAGTTCAGCTTCAAGGATAGCATGAAGTTCTGCACAGGTGGAGGCACAGTTTCTCTCTGCACAGTTCCTCCAGGGTGGAAGGTCAGGGAAGAGCGTATACCAGCAGTGGAGCTGGCAGGGACGACTCGGTCGTAGAAGTCCGTGGCAGACA
Organism: Ryuthela nishihirai; assembly: GCA_038380435.1. Classification (NCBI taxonomy): domain Eukaryota; kingdom Metazoa; phylum Arthropoda; class Arachnida; order Araneae; family Heptathelidae; genus Ryuthela; species Ryuthela nishihirai. The sequence goes on along the minus strand of JAWZYU010000001.1, from coordinate 12,075,998 downwards.
CGGCGATGGCAGAGTCTAGTCTGTCTTTCAACTTCCTGAGAAGCTCATGGTTAAAGTGGAGGGAACGGAGCCTCGAGAAATGACACAATATATCTTTCTTCCGGTGCAGGTGGAAAGACATGTCATCAGCCTCAACAATAAGAGACGCATTTGGTGTGTAAGGGCAGAGTCCGAGGCAGAGGTGCAGAGATATAGTGTGGACAATGGCCAACATGCTCAGCAGTGAAGCAGAGGCATTGTTCAGAAGGTGACCACTGTAGTTAATGCGGGAAAGGATCAAGTGCTGGTACAAGACCAGTAGGGTCTTGCAGGAACTTCCCCAGCGGGTACCAGCAAGGAAAGACAGTATATTTCTCTGCCCAGTGGCAACTGTGTTAAGATACTGGATGTGAGGTCCCCAGGTCAGCCTATTGTCCAGGACCACACCAAGGAACTTATGCTGTATGACGACCATGATGTGATCTGGCCCAAGCATGAGACCAGGGAAGGTGGGCGGAAGGTGACTCTTCGTGAGAACCATGGCCACAGTCTTATCGGAGGAAAGAGTGAGGCTTAGGTTGTCGAAGAACTTGAAGACCTTGGACACAGCTCGTTTCATCTTGGGCTGAGCACAGGAGGGGTTCTGGCTAAGGAAAAAGATGTCATCTGCAAAGATGGAAATACCCACTCTCTCCTCGAGTCGAGAGGGTAGGCGTGACATCAAGATGTTCAGTAACATCGGGATGAGAACACCCCCTTGAAGTACTCCATGATTGATAGTGTGGGAGGCACTGAGCGTGTTGCCAAGCTTCACACGAACCGTCCTTTTGGAGAAGTAAGCCGAGATTCAGTGGATGATATTGCCTCTGAGGCCGAGATCATGGAACCTGAAGGGAATATCCGAGTGCGACAGGGAGTCGAAGGCCTCCTGAATGTCGAAGAAGACAGCGACTGTAGTCTGTCCCTCGGACAGTGCCTGATCAGCAGTGGAGGTGAAATCGATAAGGTTATCGGACTTGCATTTCCCTTTGCAGAAACCCGAGAGGTTGTCAGAGAGGAGACCATTGGACTCCAGATACCATTCTAAGCGTCCAAGGACCAGTCTCTAAGATCTTGCAGAGGCAAGATGATAAAGCAATGGGCCTGTAAGAGGACAGCTCCGTGGCGGGTTTTCCCTGTTTCAAGATAGGCACGATGTGTGTTGCCTTCCATGAATCAGGTACTGTGCAGGTGGTCCAGGAGTGATTGAAGGCTTTGAGAAGCACAAGCAGAGCCTCAGATGACAGGTTAACTAACTGAGTATAGCTGATGCCACCAGGGCCTGGGGCCGACGAGCGCTTCGAAGCCCCAATTGCAGAGGTGAGTTTCTTCAAGGTGAAAGGATCATTATAGCAACTGCTGATCCCAGAGTAGGGCTGCTGAGCAGTATCCTGATCAGTCACTGGTGTGGCAGGAAGAGAAGATGTGAGGTGCCACAAGAAGGCATAAGCAGCGGCAGCTAAATCCTCCCCACGGGACAGGGCAGGGTTATGGAAAGGGAGGGCAGGCTGCAGTCTCCCAGTCAGGTTCCTGATATACTTCCAGACATTCCCAGAAGGGGTGAAGACATTGATGCTGGAGCAGAAGGATCGCCACCTGAACCTTTCACGGCAATTCAGGTACCTTCTGATCGCAGCATGTAGCCTTCTAGCATGAAGAATGTCTGGAAATCTATCAGAGCGGCGTATGGTGCGAAGCCGCTTACAGTGGATATCCTGAGGGGGAAGATGTTCAGGTGTCGAGATCGTAACAGTGAGACTCTGACACTGCAGCAGCAAGGGCCTCTGACACTGAGACTGTAGCTTCGATGGCAGCGAGTCCTTCAGACGAGATCTGCTGAAAGAGCTGCCAGTCAGTAAGCTTCGACGTTCTTCTCGGAGCTGCACGTCCCTTGGGAAGCAAGGAGATGTGCACCGGGAAATGGTTATTTCCCCAGGTGTCAGGGTCAACTGACCAGCTGAGGCTTTGACCAATGCTTGAAGAACAGAGAGTGTCCTGAGTGCCCTGATTTGAACCACGTCTCCTAGAAGCATACTAGGCGTCATAACAGCCAGATGATATATAAGCAATCCCACATATTTTGTTAATTCGCTACTGGCGCCATCTATGTTGGGAATCTGGCAACCAAGATGCCCCATAGGATGGAAGTAATATTTGTCATTTACGCTCACATCGTTATATAATTAATTAAATAATAAAGTATCACAGGAAAATGTTCTGTAGACAAGAAACGCTTGAAATTTTTAACTAATTATTTCAAGTGTTTCTTGTCTATAGGACATTTTCGTGTGATACTTTATTACTGAACAAGTTCTCATTTATGAGTTATATTAAAAGGAGGAGATTTTATGTTTCTAAAAATGTTGGGAGGATGTGATGTAAAAAAGGAAAATATGTCCATCTTTTGGAGGACGTATGGTAACCCTGGGTATGGCGAGTCTCGATGAATTGTTATGTTGCCATAGATTGTGCATTCGATCAAAACGCAAGTGGGGCAAGGAATGGTATTAAAAAGGAATTTGGTTCTTATTTTACACTTGGGAGATATTGAAGATTTATACCTTAAAATCGCTCGTATATTTAGAGTGCTCAGGCAAACGGTTAATGAAATGTTTATTACGACACAAGATAATAAACTTCATGATAAAACAGCTTCGTATAAAACTCACAAATGGGATATTAATTTTTCAGCTTGCATTCTTATCATAACGTGCATTATTAGAAATCGGACTCTTGTCAGACTGTTATGGTTCTAGCCTGTACTTACGTTGAAATATCATCTACATAAACTATAATAACTGTAAGAACTACTATCACTTATATAAAATATAAGAACTTTAAGAACTACTATCACTTATATAAATTATAAGAACTTTAAGAACTACTATCACTTATATAAATTATAAGAACTATCGTCACTTATATGAATTATAAGAACTATCGTCACTTACATAAACTATAAGAACAACTATCACTTCGGTAATAATAACTAATAAACATTCAAAGAGAATGTAGTCTACATTTTTGCGACTTTAATATTCACTAATAACGGTAAATTCAATTAATGGATGAATCGAAAAGTGCAAATCGTATTATTAGTATTTATAAAACACAAAAAAGAATGTTCATTTATTTCTTAAAACCAAAAGAAGCTAAATGTCTGCAGACGAAAAAGATTAAAAAATGGAAATAACTGTTTAATAAAACTAGCTACACAAATAGCCATATTTATAATGCGTTGTGTTCCTCGCTGTCTGTATTTGTTGTCGCAAAACAATGAATGTTGTCATTTGCCATCAGCGCCATTGAAGTAACAATTTATTTCACAAACTTTTATCAGAAAAATCTCCCATAAAATTGTCTGATCGGTCCCACATTTTCCGTAGGGGTTCCCTTGGGCAACAGCATCCTGCTTTCGGAAATTAAATCTCTGTCTTTAATGGAAACTGAGACAAAGTTTTAGACGGCATTTTGTTTTTACCATTCTCCTGTCTACAACTATAATAGAACCCGAGTTCGATTTTAAGGCTGCCGAATGTAATATGAATTTCCATCTCGTCAAAAGATCCTGAGCGATGTGCTCATTGAATTTTCGATTTAAAAATTAAAACCTTTTGAATGAATAAATCATCATTAACTTCTTAGCTTCTGTTTTCACTTACCTCGTTTTCGCTTCCTTGCCTACTGCATGACGAATTCAGTGGAATATTCAGGTTGACCAGAACAATGAATAATCGTAGTACCATAATTAAGGTATGTAGAGGTCGTCTCTACTAGTGCCAGACCTACTAGATTTCATTGCTTTCTTCTGCTCTTTTCGAAAACAGCTCCGCATATTGTATATTTTTTCGTGACCCTCTCCCGGTTTGCAGTAGGATCTACCCCCTTTATCTTTGTGATCGAGTATGTTGCAAGTTTATTTTTTTAATTCTGTTATGATAATCGTTCATTTACACGAAGACTCATTCTCACGGAACAGTTTAATAAATTCCAATATGAAATCTTTCGCACACTGGGTCATATTCATAAAATCACAAACCAATGAATGTAGGCAACGGCACACAAGACCGATGTTGACGCTGCGAAAACTTGAGCGGACTGAGGATCGGCCTTCAGGTATCATCACAGACATCAGATGACACTTCAGATCAGGCGGCCTGTTCAATCGATATTCTACCGTTCCCAAAGTTCATCAGGCTAGTATTTTGGCTTGAACAGTTCATTCGGCCTCCACACATACGTACGGTAAACTGCATCCATCGTAAATTGTTCAGTTAGACCTGTACGCCAAACTGAACGTCTGTAGAGACCTTAATATACATTGCAATCGACACCGGATCAAGCAACCCAGGTGTGTTTTTGTTTGAAACAACCAAGTTGGTTTTGTTGAAGTTGCAAACCAACTTGGTTTTTGTTTGAGCTTGCGCCTTGATTCGAAGTCCCTTTTCGGCGTCCCTTTTCAGACATTTTTACGATACTGCGTTCGAAACAAATTTCAAGCAATTCAAGCAACTCTAATTGAAAGCAATTACAAGCATGGGGTTGTCGAAGGCATCCTTTGGAGAAGGAGCCCCGATGCAGAGGGCACTTCGCTTATCTGCTTGAGCTGGCCTTGACTAGAGTTGGGATGAATCTCCCTTGACACTATGCTATTGATATTTCATAATATGTGTTATATTTGCATAAAAAATAAATCTAAATAAATAATATAGTTTAAAACAGAGAGAGATCGCGTAAAACCAAACTGGTTGCATTTACATGGTTTAGTGTAAAACCGAAACCATGTAAATCGAGAGATTCGTGTATATGTAAATGTACTACGCAAGACATGAGGGAGTTTTATCTTTAGAGAGATTTCGGTCTCCTATTGTTTCCTATTTGCTTGAACGAATGGTCCCAATTTTGGTACTCTCCCTTTGTAATTCCAGGTTGGGTTAAAAAATTCAGTCCTACGTGTAATGAGATGAGATTATTGCCTTGCGAATGTGGGGGATCTGATAACGGTGGGTGGTGGGTGGTGGGGCTGGCATCGCCTCGTCTCTAATTTCTGGCAGTTATGAATGGAGAACAGAGGGAGAAATTCGTTTCGCCCCAAAATTTTGATAGTCTGTAGCTAATAAGGATAGATTTATTTTTCTTAGTGATTAAAGAACTTTCGTCATTTTCGAGATGTTTCCAGTTTGAAACCCTTCATTTCGTAGAAAGTGAAGTTAGACATCGGCAGGAATTTTTTCAGGAGGTGAGGAATTTCAGGAGAAGGGAAAAAATCGGGTCAATATTTCAAGACAGAAATATTTAGCTTGAGATTTTAGGTTGTTCATTAATGGGTTCTGTTGCGAATACAGCAATCGTACAGAAATCACACCACAATGCAACTAGGGATGCCAAAAAATGTAGAAAAGGAAAAAAAAACCTATGATGAAAACACATTAATTATTTTTCCATATTTATAAATAATAATAGTGTTTTTTAAAGGGAAGAAGGTGCTCTCCTATACAAATGAAGGAGATAATCTAGAAGCTCTAATGGGCTTATCTTGGTCAGGGGCGAGACCAGAAACGTTTCTTAGAGGAGCAGGAACAGATTGTTGACAAACAGTGCGACCTCGATTAACCGACTTGCGATAATCCAATTATTGTTTTAACAGATCAAATCCTGTTGAGCTTCGAATTTTATACAAGTACAGTCGCTCAAAAAAGTATCCGAACACTAAGGCTGATTACAGAATTCAGAAAAAAATATCTGGCAACGATTTTTTTAGAAATTAGTGATCTGGCAACCTTCGTGTCACGTGATTACAGAATTCAGGAAAAATATCTGGAGCGTGTACAGCAACTGTACACGCTCCAGATTTACCGTTCATAACAAACTGGAGCGTGTGCAGTTACTGCACACGCTCCAGTTTGCTGTAACTTAGTGATCTGACAACCTTCGTGTCACGTGACACGAAGGTTGTCAGATCACTAATTTCTAAAAAAATCTTTGCCAGATGTTTTTTCTGAATTCTGTATTCAACCATAGTGTTCGGATATTTTTTAATATATATAATGCGTATGAATATATAATGCAATGAATATGGAGCGTGTGCAGTTACCGTTCACAGCAAACTGGAGCTGTTGTGGTTAATGTTCACAGCACATTGGATCGTGTGAGCTCACAAAGACCTGGATAGTGTGGGCTCACTCACGGAAATATTGAGCGTGTGCAGTTGCTGTACACGCTCCAGATATTTTTCCTGAATTCTGTAATCACGTGATACGAAGGTTGCCAGATCACTAATTTCTAAAAAAATCGTTGCCAGATATTTTTTCTGAATTCTGTAATCAACCTTAGTGTTCGGATACTTTTTTGAGCGACTATACCACTCAGTGATAGAGCCACGCTTCCTAGCATCCCCTCCCCCCAACTCCTCCAATATAGTGTTAAAAATTTCTTAGAGGTAAAAATAGTAGTTTATGATCACTAATGTTTCTAATTTTAGCATTAATTTCTTTCAGTAAAATTTAAAATAAGCTTATTGTGATCAAAGGTGTCCTCCTCCTTTTTTCCTGATTAATGTGCCCAAAAATGTTATCTAAAAGCTTTCATCATGGATGAAAAAATTATTCAGAATATTTACAGCTGAAACATTGATTTATAAAAGGAGAACATTTGATTAAAATAAGTCTTATTATATTACGCTTCTTTGTAGCGCTTCTTTAAAGTGTTATGATGACGTTAGCTTTCTTTGACTGCCTGGAGTAAATTGCTTAATGCTGAGCTGCTTAAATGAACATCGCCAATTAGAATAGAGTTTTAGTTTCGTCTCTTACATACACAGTCGTATCAGAATAATATGACCACCTACCATAGTATATGTATGATAGGTGGTCATATTATTCTGATACGACTATATGTATCAGTGACGAGAACAAAATTGACTTTTATTGTAATTGTCTCGTGTGGAGAAATTCTCTCGATATAATTTTATATATAATTTTATATCATCACTGATTCAAATTAATTAAAAAGCTTTTTTACGCCTTATTAACATAACCATTTCCTTTATAATTAAGCTGAATCTTAATTTTTTTCCCAGTCTTTCTTAATTATTCGTATTTTTTCTGAAATATCCGATATTTCTACGTATCCGAGCCATATAAAGGCCGATTAATCACAGTTCTACTATACTCGGATACCCATATTTTCAATAGCCACCTGAGGGACATAATAACTCTGGCAATGATGTTAAGTAATACATTTTTTTCGTATTTTTAAAAGGGAAGAAGTTACTCCCGAAACAAGTGGGTTGTTTTACCTCTGAGCGGCACTTTTTTGCACACCATGGGCTAAATGGCCAGGTCACATGGACCCCGAAGGCTCAGAGAAGGTTGGGGGAGGGGACCCACTGGAACAGCTGTTGGGAGACAGATGGTAGCCTCCCGTCAAGGCCATCCAGCGTGTTCTTTAACGTGCACAGGATATGGCTCTCCCGCACACGGGGCCACGGCTTAACGTCCCATCCGACGGACGGGGCCTTTCCAAGCCCATCGGTGTCCCCTACTGACCGTGGGCAGGGCGGGGAATTTTGCGGAGATAAATCTCAACGCTGACCCAGCTGGGACTCGAACCTGGGAACTACAGATTACGAGTCCAACTAAGCCACCCCCGCCCCTACTCCCGAAACAAAAGACGGAGATAACCTAAAAGCTCAATTGGGCTTGTCCTGGTTTCTCATAAAACATACAAACACATACACAGGGACATACCCTCTGGTTTAATAATCAGGTACGCTAACCATTAGTTCATAAATGGACTAAATTGTGTGTTAAGTGAAGACCATTTTTAACCTTTAGATATAAGAATGTCTCAAAAGCGGCTTTAACCTTTCCATGCTTAGGTGCCATATTGTGTTACATCAGTTTCCCCAAAACATTTTGTTCAGTAAGGATACATGTTTTCGTCATACTGATCAAAAAATATTATTAGTAACGACTCTCTTTATTGCCGATAATAATTGCTCATCAGCAAGGCATTTTGACGCTTCAAGAAATCACTCAAAGGCCTTTTCCTTTGAGAACATTTTTAGCAAAGAGTGTTTGTCATCTTTTAGAGAAAAACAATGTAAAAATATCCTGGAGATTGTCGCAAGCAAAGCAGTTTTCCTGTTCCCCACAGTCTGAAGTGACCTCGTACAGTATATATCCAAAACTATTAATAAAAGTTTTTAAAGAACGCAAAAATACATAATTATTTTACAAACCTTGCAAAAAGACATTTTTATTGTGTTCTGTGACATTAACCAGTGTTGTCAGATGTGAGCCTCATTTTCCTAGTGCTAGATTAAGAACTAAATGCATCTGATTTCAGGAATAGCAATACATCTGTCCTATTTTAAGCTACATTGCCATCCAGAAATAAAAACGATTAACCAACATGACATAAAATGAAGCTAAATCTTTCTAAATTTAATCACATTCTCAGATTTAAAGATTTTCCCTAAGGAAATTTCTGCTTTTCTCTAAATTAAAATAATTAATACAGCAAACAACTTGTTTGGAAACTAAGCTGCCTATTCTGAATTAATCTGTAGGTGTCATAAATTATCTGTCAGTATTAGTTTTGAAACCCGGTCTATAAAATCACTTCAAAAATTGTAAATCGAAAACAAAAAAAATCATTTTTTTTGTTTGATTTTTATTTGACTAGAGTAATGTTGAATTTTTTATAAATGTTTTTTATAGAAAGAGAGAGAGAAGGAGAAAGAAAAAAAATGAAAAATGAACACATTTCAAGGTCATTCAAATAATGAACGAACGCATATATAAAACTTTTTTCAGTTCCAATTTTATATGCCGTATACATAGAGAGAGAGAATGAAGGCCTACGTGAAAAAGTCATCATTTTATGGCATAGCTTACAATGGGAACAGTTTTATATTTTAAATCATCATCATCATCCTCAAGCAGCCATGGACTACGAAGGTCCAACCAGACCATACAATTTAGTTCTCTAAATATATCTGTCCTGAGCTACATCTGCTGCATCCGGCCACTGCACACCAATTCTGACAAGGTACATTTTGACATTGTCTGCCTACCGCATCCTAGGTCTCCCCCTCTTTCTGAGACCTCTAGGCACACTGTTCATAACCCTATTCGCCAATCTATAATTATTCATATGGGCAACATGGCCAAACCAACGGAGTCTCTCTCTGCACAATATGCTGCTTAAAGGAGGTTGCAAACTCCTTTGCCTAACCTCATCATTACTTACAAAGTTGAACCATCTAACGCCCAAGATACTGCGTAAGCCTCTAGAATCAAAAGCATCTAGTTTCCTGTTATCTTGTTTACAAAGCTTCCACGTTTCACAACCATAACTAACCCTAAAAGAACCAAACTATTATACAGTCTAATTTAAGTCTTTAGGTGTATACGCCTATTTCACCACAATCTCCATAGATTCTTAAAAGTTCCGGCAGCAATACCTATTCGTCTGTTAATCTCATGCCGCACATCACCAGTATCTGTTAAATAGCTCCCAAGATAATTAAACTGTGACACCTGCTCAAGACTGCAACCATTCAGATTAACTGAATCACAGCCTGCCTGACCAATTTTCATCACTTTAGTTTTCTCTCTGTTTATAACCAAACCTACTCTACTACTAGTCTCATCAACAGCTCAAATGAAAGAGTTCATCTCATCAACATCATTTGCCAAAAGGGCTAAATCATCAGCATAATTTAAATCAGAAATTTTCGTATCTCCAGACCATTTAAAGCCAAAATCTTTCCCTTTCAGTGAATTTCGCATAACATAATCAATAATCAAACTAAAGAGAAAAGGAGACAAATGCACCCTTGTCGAAAATCAGAAGCAATGCTAAACCAATTACTATAAGCCTTACCAACTCTCATATACGATTCAGTGTTATTACAGAGCGCTTTCATTATGTTAACTAACTTTCTGGTATACCATATGATCTCGCAATCAACCACAAATAATAGCAGTCAACAGAGTCGAAAGCCTTTTGGAAATCAACAAAACTAGCAACCAAAGATTTCTGAAACTCTAAACATTTCTCAAGAATCTGCCTAAGTGAAAATATCTGATCTACGCATCCCCTACCACCTCTAAATCCACACTGCTCATCAGGCAATTGCCTGTCAACCAGTTTCTTATTTCTATTAAGCAAAAATCATGCAAAGAACTTTCCCTGGAACAGAGAGTAGGCTGATACCTATAGTTATCACAAGAACTCTCTATAGTTCTCTATAGACCTATAGTTATCACAAGAACTGCGATCACCTTTTTTGAAATTAGGGATAATAATAGCTCTTGTAAAATCCTTAGGAACCATGCCTTTATCATAAAAGATATTCAAAATTTCAGTGATCCAAGTGGTAACAGAAACATTCTCAGCTCTAAGCATTTCCGTAGTAATTTCATCTACCCCTGGGGATTTATGAAGTTTAATTTAGAAATAGCCAAACTAACTTCAGATTGTATTATAGGGCCAACATTAAAGCCACCAATGCATCTATCATCATTACAAAAAATGGGAGTAGAACTAACCACATTGTTTAGAACATCACTGAAATGTTCAGCCCACCTAGCCATGACAGAATCCTCTCGTTCTATAACCTTACCTTGTTTATCCTTCAATCCTTGTATGCCTCTCCGTTTTCTACCACATAAAACATTAAATCTCTGATATAGCTCTCTGCTGTTGTGCTTCCTAACTGTTCCCTCAGCTTTTTGAGCCAATTATGTACTAACTATTTTAATAAATTTTTTCTTATAAATATTCTGAGTATAGATTTGTGCATCAAGCCAAAGATTCTTATCAGCAGCTAACTGATTCTTTACACGTTTATTGAGCCCTCTGTAATGCTTTCTATTAGGAAGCAGGGTATTGAAGATGATGATGAAGACTTAAATGAAGATAAGTATGATGTGAATCAAGACCTATATTTGGATCCTATGTTTGAGATAAGGCACCGCGACTCAGTGCAGATAATTTGAGAATAATTAAGACATTCAGAAAAATCTCTCGAATGTTTCGCAGATCTCCTTGAGTAATGACAGGCTTCAAGATTTCGTAATGGAGGAATTGAATGGAGGACAATCTTATCTTAGACTGCAAGACACGGTGGAAGTCTCCATTCTATTATTGAATGTTTTCTAAAGTTAAGGAACTGCGTTCCTAAGACTCTACGAGTACTAGCTTCAACAGAAAATGTCTTTGAGGAGGAATGGAATTTGTTAGATGGCCTCGCTGAAACCTGTCGTCTACTTGAATTTCTTTTGAAGGTTCTATGCTCTAAAGAAGCAACTTTACTTAAAGCTGACATCCTTATCAAACACTATTTATCAAGACGACAGAAGGAAGTCATTTCATTGTTGTGATATTCAACCAATCCAGAGGATTTTGGAAATGATTCGTCTGATTTATTCTTTTTATTTTCCAGGCAAACAGTAAAGAAAATCGCAGAACGTACGTTTTTTAGACTTTTTCCTGATGAATGTCAAGCCATCGAGGTAGATGATAACGCAGAGTCAGAAGTGTAAGGTGCAGCTAGCATAACTAAAACTGACGAAGATGAGGACTTAACGCACGAGTATTTGAGCGAAATGAATAAAATAGAAATGCTGCCTATGAAAGAGTCCAGAGATTTTAATGTCAACGATGAATTTTAATGCTTTGAAGCCACAATGAAAAAGAGTAAAAATTTAGAGCTTTTACATAATACGTTACTTACCCGTTAAACCAACGAGTGTTGAATCAGAAACAGACTTTTCAGCTGCGGGGCCTTTTTTTTTGTCTAACATTCGTTCAAGAATGACAGATATTCTGCACTAAATAACAATAGTGTTCAGACCTTAATACCCTTTGTTTCTTAAGATGTCATTTTCAACATTTAATTTAGCGATAAAATCTAAATTTAATTTTATATTTTCTTACAAGAAGATTCTATTTTTTTGTTTTCTAGGTAAATGTTTTTTATTAAAAAAATTTATTTCAATGTTTTGTTCCATAATAAAGATAAATTTTAATTTTGTTCTTTATAATTTTTTTACAAAAAGTTTAATTTTTGTTTTTAAGTATAGATTTTTTTATTTAATTTTTTTCAGTTCTAAATTGTCTGAATGATGTATTATTTTGGCTAAAATAAAATATGTGAATTGTCAACATTGTCATTTTCTTTTTCATATGCATGCGTATGATGCTGCCTTTTCTGGTATTTTTTTACTAAGAAATAGACGATAAACTATGCTTGTTAAGAGTTAAACTCAGAACCTTTCATTTTGGCTTTTAAAAATTACTATACTTTTTGGTCAAAAACGGTTAAAACCGATTTTTAAAAACAAGAACGATTAAAAACCGCATTTACATTTTCAATTATCTTTCAACCTAGACAGTTGATACTATGTAGTGTTTTGGAACCACAGCTGGTCTTCAGCTGTCAGATAACTTTGGCACCACGCTTTATTTTATTTTCCTTTCTGCAAGAAATGCACAAATTGCCACTTAAATGAAATGTCACCTTAACTTCCAGGAGGGTGAAAACATCCCGATTAATGGATAAAACTCCTATTCTGGGAACACTTTGATAACAAGTCCTGTTATTCTTCTGTGATATTTCGAGTTACCTATCCATCTGTTATACATTTAGGCTTCTATACATAAAAAATTGTCTATTTGCACTAAAAAAGATGGGCCCGTACTTGTCTACGTCCCTGATGCCTAACATAGGCATGGGAATCAAGCTTTTAAGACCTATGAACCAAAGTAACTAAGAAAATCAGCAAAAAAAATTCAAGAAAAAAAAAAGCTAGATCACTTCAGCCTTTTACACTCCTTTTCTTGGGGAGATGTATCACTGTAAAAGCCACTAGAGAAACCTCCTGCTACCACAACACCTACAAGAGCCACCTGGTTCCTTCCTATTAATTAATCGGTTTTTTTAATTCTTTGAAAATTCACTTCGTGGTCCCAAAAAATATTTTACTGGCAGAATCGATAAGGGTGGGTTGGGTTGTTTTACCTCTGAGCGGCACTTTTTTGCACACCATGGGCTAAATGGCCAGGTCACATGGACTCCGACGGCTCAGAGAAGGTTGGGGGAGGGGACCCACTGGAACAGCTGTTGGGAGACGGATGGTAGACTCCCGTCTAGGCCATCCAGCGTGTTCTTTAAACGTGCGCAGGGTATGGCTCTCCCGCACACGGGGCCACGGCTTAACGTCCCATCCGAAGGACGGCGGCCTTTCCAAGCCCATCGGTGTCCCCTACTGACCGTGGGCAGGGAATTTTGCGGAGATTAATCTCAACGCTGACCCAGTTGGGACTCGAACCTGGGAACTACAGATTACGAGCCTGGCGCGCTACCAACTGAGCCACCCCCGCCCCAAGGATAAGGGTGGAAAATGTTGGTCATCTATTTTAATATATTCTATATCTGAGGATACCTTCCTAATTTAAAGCAGTTGCAGACATACGTCCGTTTCCTAAATACCACCGACACGAGATGGTAATCAAATTATTTTGTTTCGGTTTCGATCTAATAGAAAGACAGTTACAAATAGATAATGTTTTAGAATCAAAATTGGTTCAGTTGTTCGCCACAATTAGTCTTATTTTACTCTACTGCAAGCACTGCACAAAACACTACATAAATAAAATATCCTTCAGATTTCCCAGTGATAAAATAAAGAAAGAAAAAAAAACACTGTTTTACACTTTTGTAACACCATCCTGCTACTCTTCTCTGATTTTTTGGGTTACTTTTAAACAATTGCACTTATCTACATAAAAAACATTTATGTATTTGCAATAACAGATTCTTAGGGGAGGGGGAGTACAGTCACCCCCAAAAAAATCCGAACAGTATGGTTGATTACAGAATTTAGAAAAAATATCTGGCAACGATTCTTTTAGAAATTAGTGATCTGGCATCCTTCGTGACACGTGACACGAAGGATGCCAGATCATCATCATCATCATCATCATCATCATCATCATCATCATCATCATCATCATCATCATCATCATCATCATCATCATCATCATCATCATCATCATCATCATCAAGCAGCCATGGGCTACGGAGGTCCAACCAGACCGTGCAATTTAGTTCTCCAAGCAAGTCTATCCTGAGCTACATCTACTGCATCTGGCCACTGCACACCAATTCTAACAAGGTCCTGTTTGACATTGTCTGCCCACCGCATCCTAGGTCTCCCCTTCTTTCTGAGGCCTTTAGGCACACTGTTCATAACCCTATTCGCCAATCTATAATTATTCATACGGGCAACATGGCTAAACCAACGGAGTCTCTCTCTGCACAATATGCTGCTTAAAGGAGGTTGCAAACTCCTTTGCCTAATCTCATCATTAGTTGCAAAGTTGAACCACCTAGTTGCCCAAGATACTGCGTAAGCATCTGGAATCAAAAGCATCTAGTTTCCTGTTATCTTGTTTACAAAGTGTCCAAGTTTCACTACCATAACTAACCCTAGAAAGAACCAAACTATTATACATTCTAATTTTACTCTTTAGGTGTATACGTCTATTTCTCCACAATCTCCATAGATTCTTAAAAGTCCCGGCAGCAATCCCTATTCGTCTGTTAATCTCATGCCACATATCACCAGTATCTGTTAAATAGCTCCCAAGATAATTAAACTGTGACACCTGCTCAAGACTGCAACCATTCAGATTAACTGAATCACAGCCTGCCTGACCAATTTTCATCACTTTAGTTTTCTTTCTGTTTATAACCAAACCAGATCACTAATTTGCAAAAGAATCGTTGCCAGATATTTTTTCTAAATTCTGTAATCAACCATACTGTTTGGATTTTTTGGGGGCGACTGTACTGCCTATGCTCCTGATTTCTCATACAAACGCATGTACAGGGACATGTTCACTGGTTTAATAGTCAGGTACGCTAACCACTACACCAGGTAAGCTAATAAAATATATGTTTCCGAAACAAAAGAAAACGAAAAGAGAAATCACGTCTACGGTTTGTTAAAGGAAAAAGTTTAATTTTTGGTACACCTGATATTATTACTACTAATAACAATAATTTTATTACATAATTACAGAACATACACACATACACTAGGCACATTAAATTAAAAATATACAACAATTGAAAAAAAAAAGTTATTGTAGTCTCTACAATCGATAACCAAGGGGAAACTGTCCAGGTTCTGCTGAATATTACTAATAAAATTACCAATAAGAGAAAAGTGATGTATACAAATGATTTATATTGGAAAATATAAATTGATTAATTTATATTATAAAACATAAATTAATTTTTCGATCCCTTTTTTGAGGGGGATAAATGCTCCTGTTCCCCCCCCTCCTGCAGACGCCTATGAGTCTTGATGAGATAAAAGATTCCTCATTTGATAAAAATGGAAAAATTCAATCGAAGTTCAACAAAATGGGGATGGAAACGAGAAATAAACTTGACCTTTTGAACTTTCCAACTGGATCTCGATGAACAGAGGTAAAAAAAAAAGCAATGCATGTTGTTTTTAGCCTCGTCAACAACAAGCTTTCAGTCTGAATCGCCATTGCGTCAAGTGACTAACTAATGACTTGTTGACCTTGCCGCAAACTTTGAGATAATTGATTCTAAGACAACATTGGTCTGCCAAAGAAAGGAATCAACCTCTGTGTTTCTCATTAAGATCTTCATTAAGGAATGCGGGAAAGAAGATATGCGGACACTCTAGTTACCCGCCCCCCTTCCACTTTCTTTTCTCTTCCGTCGATATTCGTTGCATGTGGATGGCGCGATGTGAATTTTAAGTTCTCGCGGTTAGAGATTAATCCCAAAGGGAATCGGAAATCTCCTGATGGTTTGCCTTCGCTCATCTAGTGACGTCATCCACGTGCATGCCGAGAATAATCTGAAGGAAATTGCCACTGAAGAGTTCAACAGATATTGTTAACTGCTTTATTTACGATTTCTCAAGTTCGACAGAAATGACCGTCCAATGGCCGAGTGGTTAGCATGCTTGGCTACTGATCTAAGGGACCTGGGTTCGAGCCCCGGACAAGGCATGGACGTGTGTGTCGTTTTTCTGCTGAGGTCCTGCCATCCTCTCAGACCTTCTACTTTGGCATATAAACTGACAGGCTCCTGTCAGACCTCTGTGGCAAGCAGCTGCTTGAGGGGGTATTTATTTTATTTATTTATGGTTGATTACAGAATTCAGGAAAAAAAATACCTGGCAACAATTTTTTTTAGAAATTAGTGATCTGGCAACCTTCGTGTTGCCAGATCACTAATTTGCAACCTACGTGTTGCCAGATCATTAATTTCTAAAAAAAATCGTTGCCAGATATTTTTTTTTTAATTCTGTAATCAACCATAGTGTTCGGATATTTTTTTGAGCGACTGTACATCTTTGATAAAAAAAGAGCTCCATAGGAAAATTTTAGAAAGTAATTGATACCTGAAGTATCATTTACAAAATGTTGTACATTTCGTTAAATCAGTTACATATAATACTATTTTTTTTTCATTGCATCTACTGAGTTGTAAAATAAAGATTTACTAATCGATTCCAAATGAAGAGGCCAAGACACTTCTAATGAACAGACGTAACCCTGCATTCTGATCCCCAGCGATGCATACAATTAAACTGGGAATGTCATGGAATTGGAAAATGCCAATTTCAGCTTTCCAATGGTAGTAAGGGAGTTAAGGGTTCTGGAACAATATTAAAGTATAGGGAATTCCATATACTTTAACCTAACAAAGCTCATATTCTCAAAAGTCTCCCACAGGTTAACATGGGATTCCCTATACTTTAACATTGTTCCAGAACCCCCAACTCCCTTACTACTTCCAATTAGTCAGGATTCAATGTATCACATCGTATTCACTGCATCATAATGAGACTGAATGTCACTCTAAGAATCAGTGAGAAGTCCAGGCCAGGCCTTTTTTTTTTTGATGATTGCTGCGACAAAGATAATAATTTCATCTTAATATTCGTATCTAGTTGTTAATTGAACTTAAATATTTATTTCACTGAAACAAATGAATTTCATGTAAATGTTCCATTGGTAAAAGCAAATTCTAACAAGTTTAGATTATCTAATTGATATTATTCTTTATTTTACACTAGTCGACATTGAAATTGCCCCACCCCGAAGGAGAAGACGAATTTGCATGGATATCAGCAGGTGAAGGCAGAAAGTGATATATACAATTGATTAAGTTTCCATGACAAACACGTGGTATCTGATGGAGTTACGGACTAACGTTGAGAGCGCGATAGTCAATATATTGATATTTGATTATCGATAATGATCGATAGTCCAATATTTGAGGTGTTATAGTGGTCTTCAGAAAAAAGCTACCAGATAGTGTTGATAGCAGATATTGAGCACAAAGTATAGAAGATGCCATAACGACCCTTTTGCCAACCATATCAGCGGTGTGGACTCGATTGAACAACGTCGTATTGAATGACTGTGCGAAACCAGATAATCTACCCGCCGAGTCGCCATACATATGAGATGCGATGGGTTTATATGTACAGTCGCTTAAAAAAGTATCCGAACACTACGGTTGATTACAGAATTCAGAAAAAAATATCTGGCAACGATTCTTTTTAGAAATTAGTGATCTGGCAACCTTCGTGTCACGTGATTACAGAATTCAGGAAAAATATCTGGAGCGTGTACAGCAACTGTACACGCTCCAGTTACCGTTCACAGCAAACTGGAGCGTGTGCAGTTACCGTTCACAGCAAACTGGAGCGTGTGCAGTTACCGCTCACAGCAAACTGGAACGTGTACAGTTACCGTTCACAGCAAACTGGAGCGTGTGCAGTTACCGTTCACAGCAAACTGGAGCGTGTACAGTTACCGTTCACAGCAAACTGGAGCGTGTACAGTTACCGTTCACAGCAAACTGGAGCGTGTGCAGTTACCGTTCACAGCAAACTGGAGCGTGTGCAGTTACCGTTCACAGCAAACTGGAGTTCACAGCAAACTCACAGAAATATTGAGCGTGTGCAGTAACTGCACACGCTCAATATTTCTGTGAGTGGCAACGATGTTTTTAGAAATTAGTGATCTGGCAACCTTCGTGTCACGTGACACGAAGGTTGCCAGATGTGGGTGCTGACAAGCGTTGCATCTACTTGCGGAGAAGACATCGAGAGAGGGTGGATCCAGTCATCATCCAAGAACACCTACTGCTTGCCCAGGTGGCTCTCGTTTAAGGAGTTATCAGTTTAATTACGACAGCAGGTCGCCTCTGACACATATAATTTGTAATGTAATACCCAGCGGTATGTCGATGATGTTCTACAACCAGTCGCACTAGCCTTTCTGTCGAGTATCCCTAACGCCATCTTTTAATAAATCTCGCACACATACTGCTGCCATCTCCAGGGGGTATCTTCAAGATCCCAGATTATTCCATAGTCTCCCACTGAGCATCTTTGGAACATGAGTGGATATCTTCTGCAGGTCGACATCTTTCTCAACCGGTCTACAATACAGTTGCGCTATGAGACTAAGTGCATGTGGCACGACGGAATAGCCCTTGCGATAACTATGCTGCGATATGTCGCTTAAAATATTGAAACCCCAGCTGTTTTTCTACTCTGGCCATTGGTTTATTGCGCTGTGAGCGAAATTATATGTGTCTGTGATCAGTTTCAGAAGATTCTATTAACCCCTTCTGGGTGAAACTGTTTCCATATCGAGCAGTGTCTTTTTATAGAGTCATGTATTTATGTAGTTAATGATTTTTCAAAACCGGTGTCTGCTGCTCTGTCACCATTCGTATTCCTCTAATTTTTTCCCTCTTCCGAACCTTTATTCCGGTATTTAAGTACACCTTTAACACGCTATGGGGGGAAATTTTAATAAATGGAAGAGGAATTTTCTGTTTTTTACTTTCAAAGTATCATTTTGTTTGAAGAAACCTTTTTTCCAATAAAAGACGAATATTGATCTGTGTTGGAAATTATCGGGTGGTTTTAAGATGCAGTGAGGCTGAAAATAGCTACACGAGAGAAAAGTACGAAATTGAAGAGAAGTGTTTGATCTGAGGTTAATTATCGGAGGGAAGACTGTTGCGGAGAAATTGTCTTCAGGAGGATCTCTTCAAGAGAGAAACAGCAGATGAGGAAAGGGGAATGAAACGAATCTGCAGAGAAACGATCGACTCGATTCCTTTCAAGTTCCCTTCTGCTTCGCATATCTTCTTTCTGCTGCCATTTCAGATTTCTTTCCGATAGTTGATACTCTGGTCTTTGTTACTTAAAATATTTTTTTTTCTGCTCCAATGAACAATGTGTACTTTCTAGCTCATTAATTCGTTCGACGTCCTTTCCAAAACGTCTGTTCTCAAATTTACATTCAGGTTAAACGAAAACATCTCGATTGGCACTCACTAAATCCTCCGCAATGCCTTCGCAAAAAGGAATTTTCAGTTCGCAAACAGTTACGACAGAAATTTCAAATATTTTTGGTTTTGTACAGTCGCTCAAAAAAGTATCCGAACACTATGGTTGATTACAGAATTCAGAAAAAATGTCTGGCAACGATTTTTTTTAGAAATTAGTGATCTGGCAACCTTCGTGTCACGTGATTACAGAATTCAGGAAAAATATCTGGAGCGTGTACAGCAACTGTACACGCTCCAGTTACCGTTCACAGCAAACTGGAGCGTGTGCAGTTACTGCATACGCTCCAGTTTGCTGCGAACGGTAACTGCACACGCTCACTATTTCTGTGAGTGGGCCCACAAGATCCAGGTTTTTGCGAGTGAAGTGATCATTTTGGCGAAGGTATCATTTTGGCGAATAATGTGTCGCAGAAGAAAAGTAAAATCTCATATGCAAAAGGGCGAGGAGTTCTGGCAAAAAGTTGATAAAAAGTTTCTAAATTGAACGATGGAGCCTCCGTGCTGAGAATGTTAATTTCTGTCAGCATAATAACATTTAAAAATTTCAAAATATATTCAAGGTAAATTCAGAGAATATCCCAGTTTTTTTGGGGGGTTTTCAGACTTGGAATGATTGCATGTAGAAAGCTTAAGTGTTCGTCAGATTCATGCACAATTTACTAGTCAAGAACCATTTCTAAACTTCTTCATAGTCGCACAAAACATTTTCGTTGTCATCAAATGTCGGTATGAACGAAACTACGGCACGAGCAAACTTCCCTGTGTATGTATTTGTATATTGTATTTTATATGTATTAGAAGCAAGGGAAGCCCAATAGAGCTTCTGTGTATCTCCTCCTTTATGCAGAGAAGAACCTTCTTCCCTTTTTAAAAAGAAACATTTAAAAATAACTTAATCTTTGTAGGAAAATTCTTATATCAGGTCACAGAAGATTATTGATTTCTGTGAAGAACTTCGCCGCAATGTGATGTAAGTCACTTGGAGCAAAGGAACGGCACATTTCAAGCTCGGTCAGAGACCTCAAACGGAAATATTACGGGAAGCCAAATCAGTTATTTTTCAAGTCGACTTTTCACTTTAAGTAATATTAAGCAAAGCATAATTATTTACATTTTGTTTTATTGTTTATATGTTACACACTTTTAATATGAAAACATAAACCAAAATTTCGTTTCAATTATCAAAAAGGCCAATGGAGAATGCGCCGAGAACCTTCTACCATACATGGTGCCCGAGGATTTCGTTTTCCCTCCATTATAGCTGTTTGCCGGATGTGTTAGGTTGATGACACCAACTAGGAAGCTGTGCTTTTGCTTGTAAATCAACGAATTTTACTTCATTGGGTCCTGGCCAGTGACGGGGAAACTATGGCCAGAGAAGAAATTTTATCTGGATCATTTAGGTTTTCACAGGGATAGCTTCTCAACTGAGGTTGTATTTTATTTTTGACAATTTTTAGAACAGCGAATTGTGCCGAGATTTCCGCTTGCTGTCACTTGGCTACTGCTGGAAATTCAAACCTGGTGTTATTTTATTTGCCTTTCTTGCCACAACCGACGGAAATTAATAAAGACTTCTGGCCCGCCAAAACTCAGAGTTTACTTCAAGTTGTTAACTCTGTTTCAATAACTCTCGTTTTTGTTTCATAAAATTCGTCCCTCCGTCTCCACGATTTGAACACGGGACTCCCTGATTATGTGCCAGTTGCTCTTAAGGACTTGCCTAAGAAAGGCTACGAAGGAAAGCACGTGGGACTTTTGCTTCAACTGTCGGGTTTTTTTAATAATTTTTGATGAATCTCATTATCGTTTTTTTTTTTTTGGTCATCCTAATCACCATTACACGGTTGGGGGTGTTTTAGTTAATACTTGTTTTTCAAAACGATCTAAAAAGAGGAGCAACATTCTAGTTCATTCCGTTGCCATTCAATCACTAACACCCAATCTGCATCCACCCAGACCAGGGCGTGGCGAAGGGACTACGGTTGGGGGGGGGGGGAAAGAGATCCGAAATTTTCCAACTCGAATATCAAATTTTGCCAACTGGAAATTAGTACCAGACTTTCGTTCAGTTGAAGAGGGGGGAGTGGCGTTGGATCTTCTCAAACCTTTCTCGGCATGAAGCAACCTCGCCAAAATTTCACAAAAAAAATGCTCATTTTTACATCCTTAATTTTACCAGATCACTTTGAATTTCACAAACTATACATGCTTTTACAAAGTTTCGCCAATTTCCTCAACTCTCCTTAATTTCATAAAACCAATCCAATTTTCACAACTCACCTGCATTTGGCCAACTCCCCTAGATTTTGTCATGTGTCTCCATTTTGCCACCTCTCCTTAAGTTCACAAAAACAATACCAATTGTTACAACTCTACTGCATTTTACCAAGTCACTTCGAATTTTGTTGTTTAAATTTGGCCAACTTCCCTAGATTTTACAAATTGTCTCGATTCTGTCAACTCTCCTTAATTTCACAAACCCCCCCCCCCCCCCCAATTTTCCCACTTGTCTATATTTTATCGAGTGGCTTCGAATTTCGCAACTCCCCTCGATTTTGCCAAGTCTCCTTAATTCCACAAAAACTATCCCAACTTTTCCAACTCTCCTAGATTTTGTCAACTTGTCATAATTTAACAGAAAAAAATTCTAATTTCTACATCTCATCTGAATTTTCCCATGTCACTTCGAATTTCGCCAACTCTCCTTAATTTTACAAAAAAATTCAAATTTTTACATCTCACCTAAATTTTACCAAGTGGCTTCGAATTTTGCAAATTCTACAAAGTTGGAATATCGAAGCTACTTGGTAAAATCTAGGGCAGTTGGAATATCGAAGCTACTTGGTGAAATTTGGGGCAGTTGGAATATCGAAGCTACTTGGTAAAATCTAGGGGAGTTGGAATATCGAAGCTACTTGGTAAAATCTAGGGGAGTTGGAATATCGAAGCTACTTGGTAAAATCTAGGGCAGTTGGAATATCGAAGCTACTTGGTAAAATCTAGGGCAGTTGGAATATCGAAGCTACTTGGTAAAATCTAGGGCAGTTGGAATATCGAAGCTACTTGGTAAAATCTAGGGGAGTTGGAATATCGAAGCTACTTGGTGAAATTTGGGGCAGTTGGAATATCGAAGCTACTTGGTAAAATCTAGGGCAGTTGGAATATCGAAGCTACTTGGTAAAATCTAGGGGAGTTGTCAAAATCGGGGCAACTTGACAAAAATCTTGGAGAATGGAAAAAATCGAGGCAAAATTCGAAGCCGTAAAATCTAGGTGAGTTTCAAAAATTGGGATTGTGTTTGTAAAATTAAGGGGAGTTGGCAAAATTGATGCAATTTGGCAAAATCCAGGGGAGTTGGCTAAAATTCGAAGCCACTTGATAATATTCAGGTGAGATTATGAATTTACAAGAAAACCCAGCGACGGAAGCTCCTCAAGATTTTGGCAAGTTGCCTCGATTTGGCTAACTCCGTTAGATTTTGACAACTCGCCATAATTTTACAAAAACAAAATCCCAATATTTACATCTCATCTGAATTTTTACCAAGTCATTTCGAATTTTGCCAACTCCGATTTCCTTCGGGGGAGAGGATCTTCCCCCATCCCCCCCTCCATAGCTACGCCCCCGACGCTGTCATATCCTTTCCCTCCCACACACCACCACAACCACCACCGATAATATTTTCTAGATCCTGATTTAGTATTTTGTTTTGGTATTGAAACGCAAGATATTTCCCTCAACATTTGCTACCTTAATGTTAGGATTAAAGGAAACATTTTGAACCTGAATCATGTGAAGAGAACTGGAAGTGAATTTATGCGAAGAATATTTCTCTTCGATCTATTTAATCATCTGGAGAGGTTTTCATTAGGAAAGATCTGTTAGCACATTCCTCCTCAACTCATTGCAATAGCTCTCTTTACCTGGCAGCGATGTGAGGATATTCGGAGTCGCTTCAGTGGATGAAGAGGGAAATCTTTCCAAGCAGCCATTTGCAAATCACGGCTCTAATGTCTGATCATTTGATTCTGTGTTTTGAGGAACGGAAAAGGATACCTGAGGCCGATGTCGTTAGAGTGAACAAAGGAAGAAAAATAAAGGCATTTCATGGAAACAAATCAGAGAATGAGGGAAAAGAAATTCCCTTTCATTCGCATCCATCTGAATCTGTTTCGTATCAAGTGCTTACCTTCAGCGCAAAGCTCTAATCTGCACGTCATCATCTGTCGCCATAAAAAGATGCTGAGGATCGACTTTTCTCTTCTTTCGTCTTTATCTCTTCCTTCATCCGAAGAACAATGCATTAGAGCATATCGGGCCACGGGAATATCTCAGGAGATATGGCTTCATCCATTCGAGGGAATATCACAGCGAAGGAGCATTTGAGAATTATCGAGAGATAAAGAGAGCGGACTAAAATCCAATGGCCTCCTTGTTCACATGAAGTTCTTTTTTGCCTCATCGGATGAAGAGTCATTCATGGATTTGAAAATATTTTCATTTCGCTGGTATGAAAAAAATTCTGTTTCAAAAGAAACATCAGTTTTTCAAGTGAAGTTTTTGGAGATTTCGCAACTGTCTTAGGAACTGTAAGCTTAAATATGATTCCGCTTCAGTTTAAACGTTAATCTAAAATCCTTGTCTCCATGGAGCTTCATTAAGATTAAATATAACTGAAGACTGTTCCCTCTATTCAACTGTTTCTTGACATATAAAAACATTTACGAAAAATAATGCTATTTTAGTAGGACATTCAATGAAATTTGATCTTGTTTCACTTTCTGATACCAGAAGCTTGAAATGAGAAAACTCTTTGCAACAAATTGCTTAATATATGACACTTACTTTAAAATATTAATAAATATTTTTATAAACATTTCGTCTTATCAATTATTAATCGGGTTTATGGGAAAATGATAGAAATCGGCATTTCTCAAACTTTTTTCCATCGCCATTACCCCAAATAATAGGAAAATTTATGTGCACACTAGGATGAAGATACATGAGTTCATTAACATTTCAAGTTCGTACATTAAATTTTAAATATTTTGAAAAGTACACTACATTGGCATGATTACAATGCTTATAAGATTGAAAACTGCTTAAACAGAAAAAAGAATGTTATAAAGCAAAATGATTTCCCCTTAAAAATTCATTAGATTATACGATGCTAAATAGCGCTTGATAGAAAATACAGTTGGCGACAAAAATAAATTCGAGACATTTATATTTACTACATTTGACAGACTGATAATGCGAACATGTTAGTTATAATGAACACGTTGACATACAAAAATGAAACACTCTAAAAGATAATATGCAAGCTGTTATCGGTCTCGCAACAAATAGGACTTCGTCTGACATAAAAAGTGATGGATTAGCTTATAAGTTACCTGAATGTAAATTTCTATGTCGAGATTCGAATTGTAGTTGCGATGAAGTGCGATGGGCGAATGAGCGAGGTGAGTTGTCTCGAGCAATGATGCTTAAGATGTTCCCGATGCCGTTTCAAGTCTCTCAAGACCCCATATATGTTTCGACCTACAGTATGAGAGTCCATTCATTGCATTAATATTTCTCCTTACGCGTTTCAGTTCCAGAGACCTAAATGCATGCATACATCCTTTTCACTTTTGCTTAAGAACCCAGCGATGTGTGTTCATAGTCCCCATTTTTCTATCATTTACAATCTACTTCCGAAAGTGGTAGAGTGTGATCCTATGAAGAATGGCGCCTGGGAGGACGAGAAACTCATTTTCCACTTTCATTCATAGATGACGCTAATTGTCTCAATAATGACTCTGAATAAAAGTTTCGAAAAATTCGTGTTTTTTGTTTCTCTGTTGTAAAATGTAAAATTTTCTTTCTCTTTGTTTGATAGGAAAATACGTTAAATTAAGTTATGGACCCATTCATGAATATTGATTCCTGCGATGAAGAGGATTCTGATTTTCAAAAAAAAAAAGAAAAAAAAGAAAAAAAAAAGAAAAAAAAATTTTTTTGATTAACTCAGATATTGAGGCAGCAGACGCTGGATCAGGTTGGAAATCCATTTCGAATATTTATTTTAAAAATACTTGCAGATAAAAAAATTGTGTTTGTTTTAGAGAAGTGAAGGAACTTGAGGTAAAAGAAACAAGACAATCGTCTGCATACATGAAAATGTTGCAGTCAGTAGAGGATTCTGGAAGATCATTAACGAAATGGTTAAAGATAACTGGGTTAAAAATGGTGAGGTACAGTCGCTCAAAAAAGTATCCGAACACTATGGTTGATTACAGAATTCAGGAAAAATATCTGGAGCGTGTACAGCAACTGTACACGCTCCAGTTACCGTTCACAGCAAACTGGAGCGTGTGAAGTTACTGCACACGCTCCAGTTTGCTGTGAACGGTAACTGCACACGCTCAATATTTCCGTGAGTGGGCCCACACGATCCAGGTCTTTGCGAGTTCACGCGATCCAGGTCTTTGCGAGCTCACACGATCCAATGTGCTGTGAACATTAACCGCAACCGCTCCAGTTTGCTGTGAACGGTAACTGCACACGCTCCATATTCATTGCATTATATATTCATACGCATTACATATATTAAAAAAGTATCCGAACACTATGGTTGATTACAGAATTCAGAAAAAAATATCTGGCAACGATTTTTTTAGAAGTTAGTGATCTGGCAAACTTCGTGTCACGTGACACGAAGGTTACCAGATCACTGATTTCTAAAAAAATCGTTGCCAGATATTTTTTTTAATTCTGTAATCAACCATAGTGTTCGGATACTTTTTTGAGCGACTGTACTCTCCGATTGATTTTAAGAGGCGTAGAGATCTCATCAGTGCTTAATTTAGTTCGAATAACACGGTCTTGAGATAATTTTAAACCAGGAAGGAGCTGAGTACGATAGACTAAAATTTTTGCAAGATACGTTTGTGTTCAACTGAATCCGATGCTTTTGAGATGTCAAGGGAAACCAGTCCCACAACCGTTTCCACTTTGCTGTCTAAAGCCAATCTCCATTAATTAACAAGAAGTGTCATGAGAGTTTCAGTTGACCGTTTTATCCTAAATCCGAATGTCTGCACGAAAATAAACTATATTTTTCAACAAAAGTCGATAATTGTCTCTCGACGACATTTTCTAAAATTTAGTTTAAAGCACATGTGACTGAAATTGGTCGATAATCCAGAGGATTAGAAGGATTTGAAATTTTAAGTATAGGTGAGATGATGGCTTCTTTCCATGGAATTGGTAATTCATTGGAGTTAAATGAGCAATTAATTACATCACAAAGGGATGCAGAAATTATTAGGGAAAGAATTTTTAGAATAAAGACAGGGATTCCATCTAGCCCGACACTGCGAGTTGTTTTTAGCGAATTTATAAGCTTAAGAACTTCGATTTCGGTAACATTTTTGAGCTTAAAGGTTTCCAGATTATTATATGATTTATCGGAATAAGATAATGACTCATTTGTGTTTGCATAATTTTTTGTAGAAGTGCAGGATTTATAGAATACATTATTCAAAACATTAGCAATTTCTTTAGGATCATAGAAGGAATTGTCATTGTAAACGATCTTATTAATTTTGGTTTGATTTCTTAATTTACTGGTAATAGAATCAAAAATTCGAAATATTTGATCACGATTTGGATTAATAACCGAAAGTCGATTAAGAAAATACAAACGCTTGGCATTTTTAATACTGCTGTTGACCAGATTACGGGAAGTTCTATAGTTCTCCAACGTATGTGGGTGATTAGGGTTCTTAAAGTGTTTATTTTTTAATGAGATCATTTCGAGAAACTCTTTTGTAATCCAAGGCTTTCGAGAAGGACGAACTCTGAAAGCTTTATAAGGAGCATAGGTGCCAAGTGCAAAATGGATTAAACAGGACAGATGTTGTGCTTTTGAGGTAGGAGTTGTGCATTTGGAAATGCTCTTGTGGAAAGGAAGATATTTTGCAAACTCAAAAAACTCATCATTGTTGAAATTTTTAAAGGATCTTTTTGAAATTAAAACTTTAGGTGCACGAGGTGAAAAATTCAATACAGATGTGCTAATAATAAAATGATCACTAATGTTTTCGAAGAGAGTAAGTGTATGTTTGTGAAGTGTAGGTCTCTTGGGGAAAATCATATCAATGAGAGATTCACTGTGATCAGTAATGCGAGTGAGCAATTTGTTTAAACGAATATGTCCGAATGTTTTTAGGCAGATTTCAAGCTTGGAAAATGTAGAATTATGTTTTATAATATCGGTATTAAATGTCTCCCATAAGAATGGAAGTAATGTTCCATGGAAACTTTCAAGTACTGAGTACAATGAATTAATAAAATCTTCAATATTGCTGTTCGGAGGTCGTCAAAGTGTGCCGATAATAAGAGCAGGGTTTTGTTTATTGGTAGGGGAGATTTTGATCCACAGATCTTCGAAAGAAGAGCAAGAAGGAATAGGCATTACTTCGACATTAAATGTTTCCTTCACATATAATGCAAGTCCTCCTCCTGTCCCATTAGATCTGTCGATGCGAAATAATTTATATCCTTCGATTCAAAAAGATCATCTGTAAGGGAGATATTGAGCCATGTCTCTGTAAGAGAAATTATATCAAATTTCAAAATATCAGAACTCAGTAGATAGGAGTGTTTAGATATAAGAGAACGAATACTGAGTTAACAAAGGTTTAACCAACAGTGATCTTGGGGAATAAATATATCTGAGAGAGTTGGGAAAAGTTAAGAAAAAAATGTTTGTTAGCGGTTGATAGGGACTGAAGTTATAAAAATGTACAAATGGAAAAGGAATATAGAATAATAAAAATATATAAATAAAAGGATGTGGTTTATAAATAATAAAAATATTAAAAAGAGATAAATAAAAGGAATGGGTTTCTAAAAGTCGTAAAAGTACTCGTAGCAGGAGAGTTTTTACTTTAAAAACGACAAAATATGTGCAGTTTAACAACAATAGAAGTTTTGAGAGAGAGAATTGTGTAAAGTGTGTTACAGATTACAAAAATATACATATAAACATGGGTAAAAACTCATATAAGTATTCAAGTACACAAAGAAATTTTTCAAAACTAATTTTAAAGTTCATTTAACTCATTCTTCGATTTAATAAAGCGCTTGTTACCGTTTTCCATTTTTACCACTGTTGATCCGTATTAATTCCCAAATTGCACTCACCAAATTCATCAATAACCAAAAGAAGAAGTCTTTCTGAAGTTAGATCTCATGAATAGAGATTCCACTGTCTTTAAGTTTACTTTTAGCACTGAAAACAGCATTTCTTTTCCCATAAGAACAGAATTTTGCAATGATCGGTCAGGGCTTGCCGTTCCGACCAATCCCGACTCGATGACTGCAGTCAATTTCATTTATGGAAATATCGATGTTTAATTTTTCATTGAAAAATTTAATGGCAAGGTCATCAGTTGGTATATCTATTTCTTCCACTGCAAAAAATCCTGATCGAGTTTCTGCGTTGATACTCTTCAAGTTCAAGTTTCATTGCATTTTAAAGAAATCTCAGAACCTAGTTCATTTATTACTGCATCTTTCTCTCTTAGTTTATTCCTTAGCTCATGTACAGCTTTCCCATTAAGAAACTCAACAGTTCTTTTCAAAGTAGAAAACTCAACTGTTCTTTTCATTTCTTGCAGAACAGCAGAAGTAACTGCTTCAGTGAGTAATGAACAGTCTTGGGATTTGAAAACAGTTTCAACACATTTAGAGTCTGGCGCCAACAGATCGTCGTCCGAAGGCGACAAACCAGTGCTAGGGGTAGGGGGGGGTCGATCTTGGAAGGCTGCTTCTACCCACTGGCGAGCTTGATGCTTTGCTAGCGAGAGCTGCATTTTTTTAGCGAGGTTGCCATCTTGATTTTAGGTGATCATAACATGTTGTTAACATTAACTTGTTTTTGGTGATCTTAACAATAAATACGACGAAATAAGACTAAAGTACAATGCCTGAAGTGTGTCAAATAGAGGCACGAAACTTACGAGGAAGGAACACAACTTTTCAAGAACACTAAACTGCCAAACACCTACAAAATACAAAAGTCTAAGGAGTACAAACGAACCAAATGTTACATCACCTCTTTGCGGTTACGGATGCTTTTCCCCATGTCACAAGCTTTCATTTGTCATAAAACTCATTACAATGGATTCTCCCCTCCCCCCCCCCAGTATAATTTCTGCAACTTTAGAGAATTTCAGACTTCCTTTAAAAAGGAAGAGAATAGATGGCACTCCTTACGTGATTTTTGACCAACTCACGCATTTTTGACCACTAATGTTAAGTCTATGGGGGTTTCGAGAAATTCAAACCCGCCCACCCCAGTTTCAGTTGACCCCATCGGGTTCGCACGCAGTCTATATTCTTCCCCTGAGTGAAGGGAACGTCCATGCAAAGTTTGGTGTCTTTAGCTCTTCTGGGGACAGAATGCATAAACAGGTAAACACACAAAAAACAAACACTGAAACAAACTTTCTTCTTTCTATATTAATGGATGGCGTTGTTATTGGCCCTGTTTAAAAAGATTCTTATTCACATCAAACTGCACATGGTTTTGAACAACTACCTTCTGTGTAACTCAACTGAGAAAAATAATGAATCTTATCTTGAATCCCTCATGAACCTATGCAGCCAAATTCTTGACAAATATTGTTTTTTGAAAACTTAGTTAGCTGACCTCCGAAGGTCACGAAACGTTTCCAATTCCTCCTATGAAGGGAAAAAAGCGACCTCGAAAGAGATGTGGCATTTGCATGAGAAACAAAATCAGAAGAGGCTGTGAAACCATTTTGTGAAAAGGTGCGAAGGCATCTCAGCAGATATTTTAACACTTGGCGTCAAATCTAGTGTAATATAGTTTTGAAACGTTTTCATTGAAGTCCTATTACTATGACTCTGCGACTTACATTTATATAGAGAAAAATATCTATATTTATTTTTCGTATAAAAAAGTAGTTTTAAATATAAAGTAAAATGTTTTCTGAAAATCGTATTTTAGTGTATGCAGAATAGCGTCAATTTAAAAACTGCAAAATAAGAAATGAAAAATCCGAAAAAAAAGGTAAATAGGGTAATAGCATCCCGAAAAGAGTAACTTCAGCTCCCTCTGATAACCGTCCTGGCTTAATCTTCAGTGTTCACTGAATATTGTGCAGAATTAAAAATGCACAGATTTCCAAGAAGCGCGAAGTAAAACAGATGATTTATATCCACAAATTCATATTAGTTTTTAACAGAGAAATTTCCTAATTTTCCTTTATTATTATTGTTATATTTGATGTTAAGAAATTTTATTTCCCTGACTATTTACTTTGGGGATATTTCTTTTCACTTTCAGATTGGAAAAACGAGAAAAATAACCTGGAACGCAGCAGTAAATTTCGAAATTCTTCTTTGGAGCGAAGGATTTAATCAATCGTTAACAGCAAAGATCTGTCAGGATCTGCATTATATGGCATAGAGAAGCCTTGTGACAGAGACGAAACTTTTGCACTGGAAAGTGTTACGAATCTTTCAAAACAATTCCCATTTTCTAAAAAATATTTCATGTTTAGTAGACAGGTTAGCACATCAAGAGTTCTGGGTCCTGTATTTTTAGGTAACCAAATGGCCCTCGCTACTCGGAAGATTTTTCTGCCTGTAATTGCCCCTTCTCGGTAAGACTATCTATATTGCGAAGAAGCCTATTTAAATGAAGACGCCTCTTTACCTATTCTCATAATGGAACGCGCTGTGCGAACATAAGAATGCGAAAGCTTCCAATTTTAACATTCTTTAATCTTGAGGAATGTTAAATATTTCATGATATTTAATTTATAGTTTGATAGTAGAAAGCTACGACCAAGTGGAAAACCAAGTGCAGAACTAAGAATATCCAGTTAGATTAAAATGTAAGAAAATGAAAGTACTTCTCAGGTATCAGCCCATTTACCAGTAAATATTACAGCCTCTGAATGATGATACTCCATGAAGAAAACCTAGTGCGAAAAGCGAGACCTCAGCAGAAATAAAAGATCCACTTTTTATTTGGGATTAGAACCTATATATAGATAGGTCCTCCTCAGACAATCTTTTGTCCTTTGAGTCTGCAATAAGATGATAGAAGGCACTGCTCAAAACATAATCACAATAACAATCCCTTTCTTTCGAATTCTGCGAAACACAATCCTAGAGCCAATAAAATCAAAGAGAAACTACACAATAAAAGCAGCATATTTAAATCATGTAATTTCTATTGTTACACATTTTGAATAGGAAACTCAGCAAAAGAAATTTAATAACGCCCAAATTCTTTATACCTGAATATCTTATCTAAAATTTGAAAAATCTGTGTCCATCACGATTTTTAGAATCGAGCTCAGACCGTAAAATGAAGTATCAGTGCACGTCGTTGGTTGCGAAACGAAACGGCGATTTCAGGCTGCAAAGAGTCAAATGATGCATGTGAAGCGACTCCATGGCTGCTCTCTATACCCGTCTTAGATATGCTATGAAGTCAAAATGCTTTCGATAGCTGGGAGCGGATGCTTACTTTAAGTGCTTATTTTCCTCCAGTTTTCGTTGCAAATTCTTAAGTTATTAAAATCTGGCTTTCAATACAATAACTAAATTAGACGGAAGCTGTATTTAAATGGCATCAATGTAAAGCTTTCGGACTAATCTTTTCTTGCGCCACTTAATCACTTCGGGCGTAGTCTTTCTAAGGAATCAACCTCAGTTGGGTCTCATCGAAATTGCTTCCGCTGAATCTCATCGAAATTGTTTCCATTGAATCTCATCG
Source organism: Ryuthela nishihirai (assembly GCA_038380435.1). Lineage (NCBI taxonomy): Eukaryota > Metazoa > Arthropoda > Arachnida > Araneae > Heptathelidae > Ryuthela > Ryuthela nishihirai. The sequence goes on along the minus strand of JAWZYU010000001.1, from coordinate 12,043,728 downwards.
GAACTATTTCCATTGAATCTCATCGAAACTATTTCCGCTGAATCTCATCGCAATTGTTTCCGCTGAATCTCATCGAAACTATTTACGCTGAATCTCATCGAAATTGTTTCCGCTGAATCTCATCGAAATTGTTTACATTGAATCTCATCGAAATTGTTTACATTGAATCTCATCGAAATTGTTTCCCCTGAATTTCATCGAAACTGTTTCAGCTGAGTATCATCGAAACTGTGTCAGCTGAGTATCATCAAAACTGTTTCCACTGGCTCTCATCAAAACTGTTTCCGCTGCATCTCATCGAAACTATTTCCGCTGAATCTCATCGAAATTGTTTCCGCTGAATCTCATCGAAACTGTTTCCGCTGAATCTCATCGAAACTGTTTCCGCTGAATCTCATCGAAACTGTTTCCGCTGAATCTCATCGAAATTGTTTCCACTGAATTTCATCGAAATTGTTTCCCCTGAATTTCATCGAAACTGTTTCAGCTGAGTATCATCGAAACTGTTTCCACTGGGTCTCATCAAAACTGTTTTCGCTGAATCTCATCGAAATTGTTTCCATTGAATCTCATCGAAATTGTTTCCCCTGAATTTCATCGAAACTGTTTCAGCTGAGTATCATCGAAACTGTGTCAGCTGAGTATCATCAAAACTGTTTCCGCTGAATCTCATCGAAACTATTTCCGCTGAATCTCATCGAAATTGTTTCCGCTGAATCTCATCGAAACTGTTTCAGCTGAGTATCATCGAAACTATTTCCGCTGGGTCTCATCGAAACTGTTTCCGCTGAATCTCATCGAAATTGTTTCCATTGAATCTCATCGAAATTGTTTCCCCTGAATTTCATCGAAACTGTTTCAGCTGAGTATCATCGAAACTGTTTCCACTGGCTCTCATCAAAACTGTTTCCGCTGCATCTCATCGAAACTATTTCCGCTGAATCTCATCGAAATTGTTTCCGCTGAATCTCATCGAAACTGTTTCAGCAGAGTATCATCGAAACTGTTTCCGCTGAATCTCATCGAAACTGTTTCCGCTGGGTCTCATCGAAACTGTTTTCGCTGAATCTCATCGAAACTGTTTCCGCTGAATCTCATCGAAATTGTTTCCACTGAATTTCATCGAAATTGTTTCCCCTGAATTTCATCGAAACTGTTTCAGCTGAGTATCATCGAAACTGTTTCCACTGGATCTCATCAAAACTGTTTCCGCTGAATCTCATCGAAATAGTTTCCATTGAATCTCATCGAAATTGTTTCCCCTGAATTTCATCGACACTGTTTCAGCTGAGTATCATCGAAACTGTGTCAGCTGAGTATCATCAAAACTGTTTCCGCTGAATCTCATCGAAACTATTTCCACTGAATCTCATCGAAATTGTTTCCCCTGAGTATCATCGAAACTGTTTCCACTGGGTCTCATCGAAACTGTTTCAGCTGGGCCTCACTGAAACTGTTTAGCCGAGTCTCATCGAAATTGTTTCAGAAGAATCTCATCGAAATTGTTTCAGCTGAGTATCATCGAAACTGTTTCCACTGGGTCTCATCGAAACTGTTTCCGCTGGGCCTCACTGAAACTGTTTAGCCGAGTCTCATCGAAACTGTTTCCGCTGAGTGTTATCGAAACTGTTTCATCAGGCTAGCATGACCGAAGTGGCTCAGGAAACAGTTCGCATTTTTAACTAAGGATTATCAGTTTAAAACCTCTTGTTTAAATGCCCATTTTGGACATCTTCCTTTGACTCTTGATATCAACAATAATGATCTGTGGCTCTCTTAAATATCTGATCAGACTTTGATGGATTAAATGCAACTACGAACTTCTCTGTGATAAATGCAATTCTCATCTCTCCCAGTAGGTATCCCAAAACTTTTACCCCTAGGCGGACTGTATTCATATGGATTTTATCAAGACATCAAAAGCATTTTCGTTTGGCGCATTCGGTTAATTAATTTCTTGTTATAAATGATGACTCCTGAAAACATCATTCCGAAACTTGTGGAAATGCTTTAATCAATCTCTAGAGATACCAGGAGCATTAAATTCGTTACTTTTTTGTTTGGCGTCGAAAAAGCTTTTCGCTTAACTTTGTTATAATTAAGTAAAACATAAACATTATCATCTGATATTAATCTCTAAGGAATCAAAGCGATGTTTTGGACAAACGGGACAAGAATTTGCAAAACAGTTGAAAACGTTAACTAGATAATTTTAAAACACTCATTCGGAAATCTAATGATCATTTTGCGCTGTCATTACAAGGTGTTGTTAAAGGGAGCTCAAAGTAAGTGATACTGAAAGAGCGATATGAACCTGAAGGCAACGTCACAGTAGCTGGAATAGATGTAAACTGCAATAAGAGATCTGAAAATTGAAACACTTTGGTCTTTAGTATTTATAATAAGGGCAATTGCAATAGAGGACAGATATATATATACGTACACACACGTGCACATTTCGTGGTATTACTCGCTTGGGAAACACAGTGGCATCCACAATGAATATTTGATATCTTGTATTTTTTGTAATTAATGTAAACTTCTCAATTTAAACTTAAAATTCTTGGCACAGCAATTCGTGTATGTATAGTGAGTAATAAAATGGATTTAAAGATTGAAACTAAGTTATAAAATAATAAAAAAGTGTCTTAAAAAGTGAGGTGATTTCGATTTTTTCTGCGTCGTAACTACCATTAGGACGCCATCTTGTAAGACTTGACCAGCGCTGCTTCCAGGGGCGTAGCGAAGGTCTATGGTTAGGGGGGGGAATCAAAATTTTACAACTCGAAATTCAAATTTGCCAACTGAGCAAACTTATTTAGATTTCTGCTCCGTGTGTGTGTGTGTGGGGGGGGGGTTGAGGCATTTTTCACAACTCTCCTGCATTTTGCCATTTGACTTCCAATTTTGCCAACTAGCCATAATTTCACAGAAATAATTCCAATATTTACACCTCGTCTGAATTGTAGCAAGTCAGAGTGAATGTTTCCTTGATTTGGTCAACTCTCCTTAATTTCATGAAACCAATCCCAATCTTTACATCTCTCCTAAATTTCCCAATTCACTTCAAACTTTTCAAACTCCCCAAGGTTTTGCCAAGTTTTCTCGATTTTAGCCAACACTTCTGAATTTCACAAACCCAATCCCAATTATCACAACTCGCCCGTATTTTCCAAGTGGATTCAAATTTTGCCAACTGCCCTACATTTTGTTAAGTTTCCTCAATAAGTTGTCCAACACTCCTTAATTTCACAAAACAAATCTCAATTTTCACAACTCACCTATATATTACCAAGTGGATTCGAATTTTGACAACTACTCTAGATTTTGCCAACTCGCCGTAATTTTACAGAAAAAATCGCAAATTTTACATCTTCCTTGAATTTGCCAAATCATTTGGAATTTTATCAACCCTCCTTAATTGCACAAGAAAGGCACAATTTTCACAACTACCCTGTATTTTACCAAGTGACTTCGAATTTTGCCATGGGTTCTTGATTTTTCCAACTCTCCTTAATTTCACAAAACCAATTCCAATTTTTACAACTCACCTGTACTTTACCAAGTGGATTCGAATTTTGCCAAATGCCTTAGATTTTGCCGAGTTTCTTCGATATCGCCAAAATTTTACAGAAAAAAAATCCCAATTTTTCTCACCTGATATCTCCTAATATCTCACCTGATTTTTCCAAAGTCACTCTGAATTTTGCCAACTCCCTCAAGATTTGCCAACTCTCCTATATATTGCAAAGTTGCCTCGATTTTGCCAACATGTCATAATTTTACAGAAAAACGATTGCAATTTTTACATCTCACCTGAATTTTGTCAACTCTCTTAGATTTTGCCAACTCGCCATAATTTTACAGAAAAAAATCCAAATTTTTCACATCTCAACTGAATTTTGCCAACTGTCCCTAGATTTTGCCAACTCGTCATAATTTTACAGAAAAATTCCTAATTTTTACATCTCACCTGAATTTTGCCAACTCCCCACGATTTTGCCAAGTCACTTTGAATTTTATCAACTCCCCAAGATTTTGTCAAGTCACTCTGAATTTTGTCAACTCCCCAAGATTTTACCAAGTCACTCCGAATTTTACCAACTCCCCAAGATTTTGCCAAGTTGTCCCGATTTTGCCAACTCACTTGTATTTTACAAAGTGGCTTCGAATTTTGCCAACTGATCTAAATTTTGCCGTCTCTCCATTTTCCAAACTGCCTTAGATTTCCCAAGTTGCCTCAATTTTGACAACTCCGCTTAATTTTCCAAAAAAAAATACAAATTTTCACAACTCACTTAGATTTTACAAAGTCGCTTCGAATTTTGCCAACTCCGAGTTACTTTGGGGGGGAGCCTCCCCCCACGGCTACGCTCCTGGCTGCTTCCCCTCTCCAATGACCTTGATCTCGATCTCCGAATGTGGCAAGTACATAGGGACAGTATACATATTTAGAACACGAAATTAAAATAGAAAATGAGGAGCACTGATACAGTTTAAATATTTTAGTAATCGTACCCCCTTACAGTGATCTGATGGTTATTTCGTCATAGATTATTCACTGAATTTTTTATGTAACAAGCATAAAGAAAAAGGCCCATCCCTATTGTCTTTCGTTACTTCTGATTCCACACAAGTTGAAAAGAACTATATTGAAATGAGACTGTGCTGACTATTAACGTGAATCTATCTCCAAAAAAAATGTCGCATGTTTCATCTTCTTCGGTGTGCATCGGTTGCCACAAAAACATTTCAAATCCTTCAGAAAATGTACAGTGTACTGGAGAATGAGGTAATTATTTTCACCCTTCTTGTGACAGTGGCACCAATACAAATTCCAGAAAATTGTTCACGATGCAATAACTGCCTATTTTATCCTGTGATAATAGTAACAGAATCTCCGTTTGCGACTTATTGCCTGTTCATGATGTATCAGCAAAGCAATTAAACAAATAGCATAGAAGCCAACGAACATGATCACAAAATGCTTCTACAATATCTCTGGAACAAAATAGTCCTACTCAGCAGTTACAGATAGACGGTAAATGGCCATCTTCTCAGCTCCCACTCATAAAAAAAGACATTTCTGTAATTGGAGACGTCCAACAAAGAGTAGACTTCCTTTCTTCACAATATATATTGCTAAATGAATTTTAAAATATGAAAACGGAATTAAAACATGTGGATGAAGCCAACAAAGCTTTGCAGAATGAAAACAAGGCTCTCAAATCAGAAGTCTGTGATTTGAAAATCAAGGTATACGAAATGGAACAATACAGCTATAATAGAAACCTAGAAATAGATGGAATATCTGAAATGATAAGTGAAGACACAAGTAATATTGTAGTTAAAGTCGTAAAATCCTTACAGGTTGATATCAAGAAAGAGAACAATGAAATCTCTCATCGAATACAACGTAAAGATCCAAATCGACAAAATCCCCATCCATCATAACAGGTTTCAAGGATAGAATTATCAGAAATTATATTATTATCCAAAAAAAGAAAATACGATCATTAAATACTGAAGAAGCTGATATTGTTAATGAAGAATATCCGATATACATATTAAGGAACATTTATCCCCTTACTTCAAAGAATTATATCTCAAAGCAAGCCGCCTTAAAATAGAAAAAAGTTACAAATACCTTTGGGTATTAAATGGTAAAATTCTTATTCGTAAGAAGATGGGTCACAATCTTTACATACTCTATGAGAACTTTGAATGACCTAAGTAACATTGTTTGAATTGTACATATTTCATAACTTTGTTTAAATTATTTTTCTAAATGACTCAGTATTATAACAGTTTATCTTAATAGGATTTAACTAAAGTACTTCTTTTGATATTTCCATATCTCATATAAATGCCCGAAGCCTAAACAATAAAACCGAATTAATTTATCATTTCTATGGGGAACTATATCCACAATTCTATATTATTTCTATAGCTGAAACTTGTTGGATGATTCAACCCTGAACTATGATCATGTAGATTATAACGGTTATTTTTAAATAGAACTGATAAAAAAAGGTAGAAGTGTGCTGTCTATTTTAAGCCATATATTTAGTTACACCATTAATGCTGAATTTACCATTTCTTCACTGCATTTTTAATCAATTGCTTCTGAAAGTGGTAATGTAATGTATAGTGTTGTATACAGACCTCCAGCCTCTGATGCACAAATGGTTTCAGATTTTTTTCGAAAATTCTGTAATATGCAACTGTTAAGATTTTAATTTTTATGTAATTGGTGACTTTAATATTTGTGTCTTACGACAGAATGATACTGTTATTGATTTTAATCAATTAATTGATATTTATGGATCTAGAAATCTGATTCAATTACCTACGAAAGTCATATGCTCTAACTCAACTACCATGGATTTGTGCATCACTAATGTATCATCTGTAATTGGAGGTGTCTTCTCAATTGGTACAGTCGCTCAAAAAAGTATCCGAACACTGTGGTTGCCACGTGACACGAAGGTTGCCAGATCACTAATTTCTAAAAAAAACGTTGCCAGATATTTTTTCTCAATTCTATAATCAACCATAGTGTTCGGATACTTTTTTGAGCGACCGTACAAGTGACCATTTTCCTTTCTTTTCCCTTTGTTCTAATAATGAGCTTAAAGAAAAATTAAACCCTCCTGCTTACCTTTCGACATTTTTCGAATTTTTCGGATTTTTTTTAAATTAGCATATCAGCTGGGAGGATGTCTTAATATGCAATGATACTAATGAAATGTATAATAAATTTATCAGCTTGCTAACTCTATGCTATAATGCATGTTTTCCTCTGCAAAAATTTAAGAAAAAGCGAAAAAAATCGAAGACCTTGGATAACTATTGATATTTTAAATAAAATAGAAATAGAATATAAGAAATTTAAAGAATTTTTGAATGCAAGAAGTACAGAATCATTAAACTCTTTTAAAAATTACAGAAATCAACCAAATCTAGAAATCAACCGAAGCAAAAACATGTATTACCAAAATATTTTAAGCACTGATGTTAACCAAAAAACCACATGGAAATGTATCAATAGTCTTTTACAAATGAAGAATATTGTTTCTGAAAAAATTAATTATTTCAATAAGTACTTTTCAATTATTGGAAGTTATATAAGTCAATACCTTTCAAACGATGCAAATACTATTAGAATGTTTTTAAAAGATAAGAGTTGTACTAATAGTCTTTTTCATTTTCCCACTTCCACAAACGAAGTGTATCATGAATTATTAAACCTAAATGTTAAGGAAAGTATGGAATTGAACGTATTCCAGCAAAACCCATTAAATCTGTTGCTAATTTAATCGCTGCACCACTAGCCGCTATTTTAAATGCTTCAATGGCTAAATGTGTTGTTCCCGATGAATTAAAAATTGCTCGTGTGATAGCTGTTTACAGATCTGAAGATCAAAATGACGCATCAAATTACCGACCAATATCAGTTCTTTCTACTTTCGCTAAAGTCATGGAAAAAATAATTTATAAAAGACTACTAGATTTTGTTTTTAATTATAACATTTTACATAAAAACCAACTTGATTTTCTACCTAGGAATTCAACAGAAAAAACTTTAATAAATATAACAGAGTTTCTGTATAAAAATATTGAAAACGAGCTATTAACTACAGATATTTTTCTAGACTTATCTAAAGCACTTGATTCTATCTGCCACGAAATTTTGTTGTTCAAGTTATATCATTATAGTTAATGGGGTGTTGTTTACAAATGGTTTCAAAGTTACTTATCCAACAGAATTCAAGTTGTTTCTTATAATTATAATGTATCCGAGACTTGTAGCCTTAAAAGCGGTGTGCCTCAAGGGTCTAATCCAGGACCACTACTTTTTCTATTATATGTTAATGATATTATTAACATTTCGAATAATTCGGCTCTAAATTATAAAATTAATAATTAATATTATTTGCAGACGATACTAGTATATTTCTACAGGTAAAACCATTGATAACTTAATTGATATCGTTAATAACGATTTAAAAATTTATGCAAAATGGTTTAAAGCTAATGAACTCCAGTTAAATATTGGCAAAACTAAATATATCTTATTCGGTCCAACTGCAAAAACCGAAAGTCTTTACCTACATGATATATGCATTGATGGAAATGCAATCGAAAGAGTTAACAAAATTAATTCTTAGGAGTCTGGTTTATTGGGAACTTAAAATGGAATGAACACGTTATGTACATTAGGAAAAACATTTCCAGGAATTTTGGTCTTATTTGAGGATATAGATTCTTATTTCCTTTTCGAATTAAATTACAATTGTATAACTCCATTATTTATCCTCATCTACATTACTGTATTTTAATATGGGGTAACACAAGTAATCAGGATATTAATAAAGTACTAAAACTTCAAAAAACATTCGTCAGAACTCTGTATAATCTAAACGTTAATGAACATACTAAAGAATTTTTTGAAAAGGCCAAAATTCTATAACTTCCGGATCTATACAAATTAAATATAGCACTATTTGCACAGTCGTATCAGAATAATATGACCACCTACCATACATATATTATGGTAGGTGGTCATATTATTCTGACACGACTGTGTATGTTCCGTGCTATTAGGTTAAAAAAATACGATATCAATTTCCAGAGAAAGTGTTATCATTACCCAAGTCGACAGCAAATTCACCTAGAATTTTCATTATGCAGAACACATTATGTACAAGCATCACTAACCTTTCAGGGTGCGAAATTTTGGAATAATTTACATAATAATTTAAAAGAAGCAGAAAAGTATTCTACATTCAAACGTAGTTTGCTAACTACTTTAACGGATTAATATTTTTAATGCTTAAAACGCTTAAAATGCTGGTGTGCCATACAGTAGATATTTGCCACAAGTTTATAATTTAATGTAATTTAGTTAGGGTGCTCAGTCTTGTCAAATACTGTATCGAATTTTTTAACTGAGTGTCCCAACTTTCTGTTTCATGTGAATTGTACTACATTAACTAGCATAACATCTTTGCACTGCATAATAAAATGGAAATAAATTATTACTATTAAGATAGGGCTGTAATATTTTTGTGGAAACCAAAATGGCCTTTTTGGTTTTGCTGAGCGAGCCAAAGTGTAAAATTACTCACCACATCCGTTATGGATCAGGATTTTTCAGGTAGGACGCACATGAGTAGATCAATCGGCCATCTCTTCTTTAGACATCGTACAGTCTCTCAAAAAAGTATCCGAACACGATGGTTGATTACAGAATTCAGAAAAAATATCTGGCAACGATTTTTTTAAAAATTAGTGATCTAGCAACCTTCGTGTCACGTGACACGAAGGTTGCCAGATCACTAATTTCTAAAAAAATCGTTGCCAGATATTTTTTCTGAATTCTGTAATCAACCATCGTGTTCGGATATTTTTGTTTAATATATATGATGCGTATGAATATATAATGCAATGAATATATAATGCAATGAATATGGATCGTGTGCAGTTACCGTTCACAGCAAACTGGAGCGGTTGCGGTTAATGTTCACAGTACATTGGATCGTGTGAGCTCACAAAGACCTGGATCGTGTGGGCTCACTCAAGGAAATATTGAGCGTGTGCAGTTACCGTTCACAGCAAACTGGAGCGTGTGCAGTAACTGCACACGCTCCAGTTTGCTGTGAACGGTAACTGGAGCGTGTACAGTTGCTGTACACGCTCCAGATATTTTTCCTGAAGTCTGTAATCACGTGACACGAAGGTTGCCAGATCACTAATTTCTAAAAAGAATCGTTGCCAGATATTTTTTTTAATTCTGTAATCAACTATAGTGTTCGGATACTTTTTTGAGCGACTGTACCTTAGATTTCCTGGGTTCCCATAGAAAACAGAATTTGCGAACGATTCTCTCCTCTAATGAGGCGGAACTGAGGGAACAGATCCTTGCTGCCAGGTGACAAATAAATATATCAATTTCCAAAGGAAGTGTTATCATTGCCCAAATCGACAGCAACTTGACCTGCAATTAGCATTATGCAGAACAAATTATGGACAAGCATCACTAACCTTGATATATGACACAATATGTTTGAAACTAGAATGAATACTTCGGGTATATACCCGAGCCACGTTACTTCCGATTGTCAAAATGATGTTTCTTGAAGTTAAAACACAAACCTCGTTGCGCTGTAATGAAGATATATGAAAGTATAAGCCATCAAAGTGTTACAAAAATCTCCCAAGTTTACCAAAATGATTTTTCAATTCCTTCACAGTCTCCATAAGAAAAGATCTGCTCTTCATTCATTTACAATTGGAAGGAAGCACATTTGAACATCAAGGAGAAAAAATGTGTCGTCGGTTGCAAAGGGTTGCAATACTACATGTTGTGAGGTGGTGATGTGTTCGCGTCCCACCCGGCTGAAATACGTTTTTCCCTCACAGTTTATTTTTACCTTTCCTTTTGTGCATGAGTCACATGGGAAAAACGACAATTCTTTCCTTTACTTACATTCATACATTACATACATACAAAATCCTCATTCAGTCATGGCTACGGATGTCCCTCCAGAAATGTCCGTTCTGTGCTACAGCTGTTGCATTTCGCCACTCTTAGCCAATTCTAACAAGGTCCTGTTTGATATTGTCTGCCCATCGCATCCTAGGTCTCCCCCTTTTGCTGAAGCCTTATTCAGCTCTATGCATATGGGCAACATGTCCAAACTAATGCAGTCTCTCTCTGCACAATATGCTGCTCAAAAGAGGTTGATGACTCCTTCTTCTAACTTCATAATTACTTACAAAGTTGAACCACCTAATGCTCAAGATACTGCGGAAGCATTTAGAATCAAAGGCATCAAGTTTCTCGTTACTGTGCTTACAAAGTATTCATGTTTCGCTATCATAATTAACCTTAAAAAGAACCAAACTATTATACAGCCTAATTTTCGTCTTCAGGGTTCACGCCTATTTTTCCACACTCTTTATATACTCTAAAAAGTCCCAGCGGTAATTCCTATTCTTCTATTTATATCATGCTACACATCACCAGTATCTGTTACGTATCTCCTAAGGTAATTAAACTGAGACACTTGTTCAATAGTGCAGCCATTAAAGAAACTGAAGTACCTTCTGCCTGACCAATTTTCATGATATTTATCACCAAACCTACTCTGTTAGCAGTCTCATCAGCAGCCCTAATAAAAGAATTCATCTCATCAACATCATTGGCCGACAGGGCCAGATCATATGCATAATCTAAATCAGAAATTTTAAAATCTCTAGACCATTTAAGGCCAAAATCTTTCCCTTGCAAAGAATTTCGAATAACATAATTAATAACCAAACAAAACAGAAAAGGAGACAAAATGCACCCTTGTCTAACTCCACTAGCAATGCTAAACCAATCGCTGAAAGACGTACCAACTCTCACACATGACTCAGTGTTATTATAAAGAGCTTTCATTACATTACCTTATCAGGTATTCCATATGATCTAACGTTCAACCACAAATTATGTCGATCGAAATATAACTGTAATAACTGGTATAAATAACATGGTAAAGCTAGCAACCATAGGTTTCTGAAACTCTAAACATTTCTCAAGAATCTCCTAAGTGAAAATATTTGATCAAGACATCCCCTATCACTTTTGAATCCACACTGTTGTCCATCATCAATCAAATTCTTAATTCCATTAAGTATAATCATGCAAAGGTCTTTAGCCGGAACAGAAAGTAGACTAATTCCTCTATAATTATTACAAGAACTGCAATCACCCTTTTTTTTTAAATTGGGACAATAATAGTTCTAGTAAAATCCTTAGGAACAACACCTTTATCATAAAAAATATTCAAAATTTCATTCATCCATGTGACAACACAAATGTTCCCAGCTCTAAGCATTTCAGTGGTGATTTCATCCATCGAAAGGAATTTATGCAGTTTTAATTTAGAGATAGCCAAAGTTACATCGGAATGTGATATAGGGTCATCATTAAAGCCAGCAATGCATCTATCCTCATTACAAACAACGGGAGTAGAAATAATCGCATCATTTAGAACATCTCTGAAATGCTCAGCCCACTTAGCCATCACAGAATCCTCACCTTCAACCACGTTGCCATGTTTATCTCTCAATCTCTGTGTACTGTCTGTTTCTTCCCAAAGAAAACATTATCAATCTGGTACAACCCCCTGCTGTTGTGCTATCAAACTTCTTTCTCAGCTTTGTCAGCCAACCTACCAAGCCAAAGATTCTTATCAGCTGTTAACTGATCCTTTACACGTTTATTAAGATCCTTGTAATGCCTTCTGTTAGGACTAGTAGGGCGTTGATTCATATTAATCCTGCACTTCCTACTTTTAGAAATAGGTTCCATGGCCTTATCACTCAAATAATTTTGTTTCCTCTGTTCCCTTTTACCCAAAAGAGTACTGTTGGTTTCAAGAAAAGCCTGTTTAAACTGATCCCATTCTTTCTCAACTTCAGCAGTAAACAAACCACGATTGTCACAATGACTTAGTAGCCTATCACGTTTTCGCTATATCTGGATCCTTAAGGCATTCAATGCTATAGCTAAATTTTTTAACCTAAGCACAACATTTCTTAAGCTTCAGCTGCAAAACACTTTTGACCAGGTAATGGTCAGACCCAATTTCGACTCCCCTGTGTGATCTGATATTCCTAACTGAACTAGCCCATTTGCTGTTAATTGACATATAATCTATCATATTCCTGTGCAACCCATGTATATATTTTTACCATGCAATTAACATTGTCCTTGCATAACATGTCCCGTTGTTTGTAGTGTCGTACTCGTAGTCTCCGCTACGAGTCCGCCATGTTCCTATAGGCTCCGTTTTGGCGCCATTCTTGAAATGTCCTGCCACACGTTTCCCTCCCCACTTGTTGTCGGTTAACAACATCGTCACTGGCCTGTTGCCGCCATTAAAGCGTCGAGATTGTTCTACAGAACAGCCCCACCCCCTTCTACTGATTCAGGATATAGGATTCTGAACATAGGATTGAAATTATGTGTGCCTAACAACAAGCTAGTCAATACGAGGTCATCGAGATCACGCGCTGTGTCTGTCAGACGCCAGCCCACTTATCGGAAGGCTTGAAGTAGCCGAGTTCGAAAAGTACGCTCGGGATCTTTTGTTCTTCTGATAAATGTCATTGTTGCATTAAAATGTCGAGGTCGACATCCCCGAATCTTCGATTTGTTCGTGTTGGGACATCGCCCAGCACTGGAATGATAGAAACTTGGTTTTATCTTGTTGTCGTTGCTAGCTGAACTACAGTGTCCATGATGTCCAGCGAACTTGACGTCATTTACCAATAACCAAGGACCTCAATAACAGCCCAAGATGAGGTTCAAGAGTCAACTATCAGGCAGCAAATGGACAGAGGCGATAATCCCGAAGGTACAGTCGCTCAAAAAAGTATCCAAACACTATGGTTGATTACAGAATTCAGAAAAAATATCTGGAACGTGTACAGCAACTGTACACGCTCCAGTTACCGTTCACAGCAAACTGGAGCGTGTGCAGTTACTACAGTTACTACAGTTACGTTTGCAGTTACTGCACACGCTCCAGTTTGCTGTGAACGGTAACTGCACACGCTCAATATTTCCGTGAGTGAGCCCACACGATCCAGGTTTTTGCGAGCTCACACGATCCAGGTTTTTGCGAGCTCACACGATCCAATGTGCTGTGAACATTAACCGCAACCGCTCCAGTTTGCTGTGAACGGTAACTGCACACGCTCAATATTTCCGTGAGAGGGCCCACACGATCCAGGTCTTTGTGAGCTCACACGATCCAAAGTGCTGTGAACATTAACCGCAACCGCTCCAGTTTGCTGTGAACGGTAACTGCACACGTTCCATATTCATTGCATTATATATTCATACGCATTATATATATTAAAATAAAAATATCCGAACACTATGGTTGATTAAAAAATTCAGAAAAAATATCTGGCAACTTTTTTTTTTTTAGAAATTAGTGATCTGTCAACCTTCATGTCGCGTGACGCGAAGGTTGCCAGATCACTAATTTCTAAAAAAATCATCGCCAGGTATTTTTTTCTGAATTCTGTAATCAACCATAGTGTTCGGATACTTTTTTGAGCGACTGTACTCGCACCTCTGGATGGATGAAACAGGTCAGACAGTTTTCCCATTCTTTTCCGTTTTTCTTTCCCTTCCCTCTCGTTAGGCAGTTGACTGCCTGGCTGTCTGTTAATCGTCGAAAATGATCACCAGGTCTCTGTTCTTAGCTGCCAACTTCAGCGCCATGAAACACGTGAAGAGTGGGCCAAAATGGCCAAAGTAATACCTATCGGATAAGAGTATATGAATAAATGTGTTACTTTAAGAAAGTCGAACCAGGTGTTGATCAATTATTTCCTGAATTAGTCTGGTTGTGTTCCCTTCTTTAATCAGTCGACTGAGCGCCGATTAGACATGGTGAGACGAAGTCTCTCTCATAACGTGCCTCGTCCATATTCCACTATACGATATTTTAAAACTTAAAATCACAAAGCAGTCCCTGAGTTGACGTTACCCCCATGTTCCCCCCTATCAGCCACGCTTGAACAGAGGTATAGAACTGTAGTATGTGCTAGTTATTTGCAAACATTTACGTTTACTTACCTGTAGGAGACGTTCCCCATTGCCGTTGGAACTATCAATGCCAAAGGGACCTAAAACTCCTTCCCAAAGGTCAGAGTCAATACCAACTTTAGCAGTGAAGTCACCTAGTACAAGATAAATATCTCCTTTCTTCACAGAATTCAAAATATCATGAAGCTGTCTGTAAAACTTATCCTTCTCATTCTCATCAGAATCCTCTGTGGGAATGTAACAACAGATGATAAGTCTTTAATATTTGTTTTAAATTTTGCTGTAAGAAATCTTTGATTAATGCAGTCATATCCCAGAAGAGCATCACTGGCGTGTCTGAACTTGCACCTTGGAGATGCTTTCCCTCCTCCCTCCCTGAAAAGAGACATTTAAAGTTGTTTTTAAGTAACCCACCTTTATCTGTCCATCTGGTCACATGCAAGCTTAGAATAACCCGGTTATAAAGCTGGAATTCATGCATGAAGACATCAAGGGAATAATCTCTATGAAACGTCCTCACGTTCCACATACTTGCAGAGAGAAAATATTTCGTAGGGTTTTTAAGGAAACTAGGTTTATTGATAGAGGTAGGGCCAATTATTTCAAACAGTCCCCTGATCGCAGGCATGGGGTGAAGAATTGCCCCTCCTGCCCTCCCATTAAAGGCTGAAGTCACCTATGCTGGTAGGAAATTCAGGCACTACCTTTTTAAGAGCTCTATGACCTGTCTGAGATACATTAGTCCAATTTAGGATTGGCGATGCCCAGCTAGCTAGGTGAGGGTTGAGGTTCTCCCACCGCTAAAGGCTGAAGCCACCCATGCTGGTAGGAACTCCAGCATGGGTGGCTTCAGCCTTACCACCTCTCAAGTGAACCTTTTTAAAAACTGTATGTCCTATCTGAGACACACCTTTCAAATACCACCTTTTCAAGTTACTACCTTTTCAAGTGGACCTTTTTAAAAGCTGTATGTCCTATCTGAGACACATTAGTCCAATTTAAAACTGGGAATGCCCAACTAGCTAAATGACGTTTGAGGTTCCCCACCACTAAAGACTGAAGTCACCCATGCTGGTAGGAACTCAGGTATCACCTTTTCAAGTGGGCCTTTTCAAGAGCCGTATGACCTGTCTGTGACACATTACTCCAGTTTAGGATTGGCGATGCCCAACTAGCTAGGTGAGGGTTAAGGTTCTCCCACCCCTAAAGTCTGAAGCCAACCATGCTGGTAGGAACTCTAAGCACCACCTTTTCAAGTGGACGTTTTCAAGAGCCGTATGACTTGTCTGAGACACATTACTCCAGTTTAGGGTTGGCGATGCCCAACTAGCCAAGTGAGTATAACGGGCAGATGACTGTTAGCTCCTCCAAGCCCGAGGAAAAACCAAAGTATCTTGCCCCTGGGTGTGGGAGGGTCCACAGAGGTAATCAATCTGCCCTCTTGGCAGGCAGCGATGACCAGCACTTTTGGCCCTGTGTGGACAAAGGACCCCATGTAATTGAGCACTAGAGAGAAGCAGCGAGACTTTAGCTCCTGTCTTCGTCAGTGATGGTGAACAGCGAAGCAGGCTCTGTCACGGTAAAGTCAGCGGCATATAATGTATCCAGCCGGTGCCTTTGTTCGGCCACATTTGTAGTACAGTTCGAGGCCCTAGTGGAGGGTCGATGTAAATATTTTGTAAATATAGTATATAATATTGTGAACAATAAATGTGTTGTACATATCTGTACAGTCTTCGGTTGATCCATGCAACCACCGAGTTCACCATATTCCTGATATATACGCTGCATTAGGTACCTTTTTAAAATAATGCTTGGGACCTAGCCCGGTTCAACGAATTTGTGATATCCAAGAAAACACCCTCTGCCAGTGAGGGTTGAGGTTCCCCCACCGCTAACGGCTGGTCCTATCCATGCTGGTAAGAACTCCGGCACCACTTTTTCAAGTGGACCTTTTCAAGAGCCGTATTGACCTGTCTGAGACACATTACTCTAGTTTAGGATTGGGGATGCCCAACTAGCTAGGTGAAGGTTGAGGTTCTGCAACCACTAACGGCTGGAGACACCCATGCTGGTAGGAATTTCGGGCACCACCATTTCAGGTGGACCTTTTCAATAGTCGTATATTGATCTGTCTGAGAGACACATTGCTTCAGTTTAGGATTGGCGAAGCCCAACTAGCTAAGGGAGGGTTGAGGTACCTGCGATGGCCTCTGATCAGGATTATCCACCAGCTGATACAAGGTATTGCGTGCTTCTGTTCACTTAGGGCTGGAACTCACAAACAAACAAAACAGAAACCACAGCGGAATATTTTGCCTTTACCTCAGAAATGATTTTCTAAATCACAGTTTATCTACTCTGGGGAATATATTGCGCTGCCGATTTGAATGAAGGAGGTGGACTACTTAATAAACTAGAAATTAAAATTGATTGCCATTTATGTAAAAAAAAGCAATTGATTGTATAACGAAACAAAGTAAACAAAATGCAGATGCTGTAGACTCGAGACTTTTGTATTTTGTTTCTAAATTAATGACTTGATTTTCCATCCCATTACATTTCTTTGCTGTAGGTTTTTTTTTCTCTTTATCAACGTAAAATTCCGTTTCAGGCTCTAATGGATTGCATGCAAAGGAAATTGTTTGCTGCCAGTTTTTCTGTCGGAGACAGAAACTCTATCACTCATTCGGTTGCATTGACGTCTTTTCACTTTACTAAATACAAATTCTTTTCATTTTCCAAAGGCGTCTATCTCCGAGAGTCGTCGGCCGTGACCCGCATTTTAAAGTGAGGGGATTCTGTTCTGTGTCGACAGCTTCGCACTTTTTCTTTCAGAGACTAATGCAATTACAGCCGAAACGAGTGTAACGACGCGTGTTGCGGAGTGCAGAGGAGAAAAAGAGAGTTCGAAACCGAGAGCGACATCATTTGTCACCCGTGGCTCGAAATTCGCGAGTTTTTAATCGCTTCGCGGGACTTGTCGCAGCAGAGCCTTTTGGGACTGCGACTCGGCGATCATAATGAACGCGAAGCTGCGATCGGTGGCTCTGGAAATTTAATTAATATCAATATCCGTCGCAATTTACTTCTTAAGGTTTCATCTGCTGAAAACTAGTGTATTATTTTTAAGAATTATTCACTGAAAACGTATTTCGATTTCGAAGATATCGAGAGTGTTTACGAAGGGAAGTTTTTCCGTTTAGTAACTTGACTGCAGATTAAAAGGAAAACTTCGGTTGTGATCAAAGACGGAAAGAGATTCAAAAAAATTCTTGCTTTCGAAAAATTCTTCTTTGTTTCCGATATCATCTAAAAATGATTTCTTCTCGTTTCGCATGTCACGTAATGAAGAGTAAAAAAACTCCTTTTTTGACAGATGTCATCTAACGAAGCAAAGATGATGTCATCCCACTGCTGGGAGAAAAGCATTTCTTCCAAGAAAAGGAATCGGCTTTTCTCCTCTTCATTCTTTCAATATTAGGAATGCTTTGAAGAGGAAAACGCAGTACGAAATAATGTAAGTCTAGGTATAAAGCTAATGTAACTCAAAATAAATTGATTCGTGAAAACAAAAACTACTTATTTTATTTAATGAATAATGTTTTTCAGCTATGTGTATTTTCACGTTTACCGATTCCGCCATTGCATTTTTAGCAAATCGTTTTACAAACTTCGTAACTTAATTATTCGATCCCCGAAGTGCATCGTGAAATTGTAAAAACATCCTTGGGAATCAGACCCGGATATAGAAAACAAACCTGGGTAAGAGACTGGATTTCTAATGCAGTATAACATTTCACCTTCCGGTTTACAATTATTTAACAAAAATTATTGAAAAATACATTAAATTTAAATCAGTTTCCTAAACTTTTGGCTCTTTTACTCTTACTAGCATTCTGAAAGAGGGACACGGCTCCCTCCCCCCCAGATCCGGTCTTGTTGAGAATAGAGTAGCGTTTGTTTCTCTGCCGTAAACGCTTTTCTCTCATAAAAGAGAAAGTGCTGAGATACGAGTTGATGGAGGAATCAAATGAGAAATATGATTTCTCTTCCAACTGTTCCCTAATAATGAATTGGTTTGAATAAGAATTGCTTCCGAAGTACGAAACGAAGAATAAACAACTTCTTTATTGAATCACGAGACTAGCGCTTGAAAAAAGAAAACAGTCTGATGGGAGAAGATTAAGACTGTTCATTGAAGAGGATCAGTTTTCGTCGCGAGAGGAATTTCCACCTCACTTCAGCTTTAAAGTAAAATAATTATAAAGCGACTCTTTATATTCTTTTTCACTAACCTATTAATAAATAGAAGGCAACAGAACAATTCTTTTTCTGCTCTCATTATTTTTAATTACTTTATATGAATAACTTAATAACACTTGTTTTTCTTGAAAAATAAATTAATGTGTAAAAACATTCATTCTATTTGAAGTAAGGAATTTAAACCTTTTTCCCCATCTGTAGGAGATATTTTTGACTAATCAGTCCTCAGAGGCTTTATATCAACTTAAAAATTACTTTCACCTGAAAGCCAGTCGGTAACGCATATTTTGACTTCTCATTGCCGTACATCAAGTTAAAAGGCGACATCATGCGCAGTAATCTTCCGCCTGAGCTTTGATACAGCGGCGTAGTACGAATGAAAGCTTGGGTGAGAGGGTAAAGCTATGAACCGGGGCGGTTGACACTTCAGCAATTCTCGTAGGTCATTGGTCAATGGACTATCAATCACTCTTAATTAGCCTATGATCGCCGACAAACGAAGCTTCGACTGCGCAGTCTCAGAGCCTCCCCAGCTGCCTCTCATGTTTGCCACTGTTACAACATACTTTTTTGTGCACGTGACTTATTTCATTAAAATGAGCTAATGTCTGACTGTTGCGTCACATAGAAGTTTTAAACTTTTTAGTGCAATACAAATGTCGAAGAGTATCAGATTTGTTGGGTGAACATGATCCAATGTAAACAGTCAAACTAATTCCTTTTATTTAAGAGTTTATTTAGCTTTAACTTTCAGCGATGTCACTTTCATTGAATAAAATGAAAAGGTGAATAATTCAGTTTCCATTAATAAAAGAATGAAACGTTTAAAAAGAATCATTTAGTTGAAAACTGAAATGTTTTACAAAATGAAAACATTGATGCGGTAAGTCTCATAACGAAACGATCCCATAAACTAACATATAATCACGAGATAACTGGGTTAGCGTTAAGATTTATCTCCGCAAAACTCCCCGCTCTGCCCACGGAGAGTAGGAGACACCGATGGACTTGGAAAGGCCGCCGCCAGTCGAATGGTAGTGGTCCCGTGTACGGGAGAACCATACCTTGTGCACGTTAAAGAACACGCTGGATGGCTTTGACGGGAGGCTACCACCTACGTCGCTATCAATCACTTCTTAATCAGCTTATGATCGCCGAGATCATACCTACGTCGTCCCCTCAACAGTCCTCTCAACAGCTGTTCCAATGAGTCTCCTCCCCAAACCTTCTCTGAGCCTTCGGGATCCTTGTGATCTGGATATTTAGCCTGTTGTATGCAAAAAAAGTGCCGCTCAAAGGTAAAACAACTCAATCCTTAATATAACAGCAGCAGCTAACACCGAGCTTCTTGTATAGTCTTTTTGTGGATGATGCACATGATAGTGCGCATCTGCAACAGGTTGAACCACCTTCAAAATCCACGTGACTCATCCAAGTGACCCTTTCAAATTTAATGACATTTACATCATTCCTAAATAAAATTAGTCTCATCAATTTTGAAAACAAGAGTTACTGATGGATGTTGCATGCAATGCTGTTAATCCCTCTTCTGTTTCAATGCAATGGCTCAAGGGACATCTTTTAAATGATCTGAATTAAAATCTCCCCACAGAATGTCGTAATTCTGTTCACTACTTCTTTCTTGTTCATTTAAACAACATTCTGCGATTTCCATTACGATGCTTGGTTGGAAAAACTAATTAGCTTCGTTTTTGTTGTACAAACGAATTAGTTTCGTTTTTGTTTATCGCATTATTTTGAAGCAATACCTGGGTCGTTCTTTTTTGACTGACTGCAAACAATCAGAGGCAGACATTAAAAAACACCAAACAAATGCAAAATGTTAGCAAATGTTTTCTCAGAAATGTCCGTGAGCTTCAAATAGAAGGAAAAAAAAACATGATGCGAATTCTAATCTTTGAATTTGATCTGTTCTTTAAAATTCGACTACTTCTTTGAAGATAAAACAAAGTGAAGACCAATCTTTGCGAAAAGAAATGCGGCGTAAAAAAAGAACGGAAATAAAGCTCAGTATATTAAAAGCATTGTTTCCTGTGGGATCAATTGTGAGTGAAGATGATTCTATTTCTACTAGCTCTGACCAGAAATATTTACCTTCGATAACAGTGCTGAATGATGCACTGTTTTGCTCTGGGATCTAAAGATTGAGGATGATTCTATTCCACGTTAGCTTTCACCAGAAATACTAATCTTCGATAACAGTGCGGAATGTTGCACTGTTTTGCTCTGGGATATAAACAGTGAGAGTGATTATATTCCCTGCTAGCTGTCACCAGAAATATTTCTCTTTGATTACAGTGCTGACTAAAGCATTGTTTTTTTTTCCCTGGGATTTAAAGAGGAACGATGATTCTATTCCCAGCTAGCTCTCACCAGAAATATTTCTCTTTGATTTCACTGCTGAATGATGCAGTCCTCAAGCAAGCTAATACATTTATTTTCTTCTTTAAAATACAATTTTTCTGAAACTGTGTTAAATTTATAAACGAGAGATATGAAATTGAAACATTGAAATACCTACAATTAAATTAAGGAAGTTTAAGTGGTTGTTATGTTTACTTTAGTGGTTGTTATTATACTATTTTTCGCATTGCCTTTCGCATTGCCTTGCTCTATGCCTTCTTGCTTCTCTTCCATTTCATTCGGGTCCTAATACACTTCGCACTCTTAGCGTTCAATCTGGCTTTCATAAGGGTTGGGTTGGGATGTTTTACCTCTGAGCGACATTTTTTTGCACACCGTGGGCTAAATGGCCAGGTCACAAGGACGCTGAAGTTTGGGGGAGGGGACCCACTGGAATAGCTGTTGGGAGACAGATGGTATCCTCCCATCAAGATCATCCAGCATGTTCATTAACGTGCACAGGTTATGGCTCTCCCGCACACGGGGCCACGGCTTAACATCCCATTCGACAGACGGCGGCCTTTCCAAGCCCAGCGGTGTCCCCTACTGACCGTGGGCAGGGCGGGGAGTTTTGCGGAGATAAGTCTCAACGCTGACCCAGCTGGGACTCGAACCTGGGAAATGTAGATTACGAGCCTGGGAACCTGGGAACTGCAGATTACGAGCCTGGCGCGCTACCGACTGAGCCACCCCCGCCCCACTTTCATAAGGTCTGACAGGAGAAATGGAAGACAAAAGGAAACCTTTCCAGTTCAAGGGCAAAAGATGATCATCATGATTTAACTATCACTTTTGACTAGAGTCGGATCTGCTCGTCAGTGAAGGATTTCTCATCCCCATGTGGTTGTAATTTCAAGTGACATCTCTCATAAAGGTGTTTTGCGTGTGGGACGGTCGGTCAGCTATGGAGCTAAGCAAATGACGTTGATAATTAGGGGGAAGTGAAAAGGTTCCACGACCCAATATTAATTTTATTTTTAGGCATTAAATTTATGTTTCCAATACTTTTTAATTGTTGTGTAAAATGCATGTTATCATTGTAACATTATTGGCCATGAAAAATCTGTTGAACTCTCACCAATTATTGTTTCATAGGCCGAATTATTCCGCGTCAGCCATAGGTAGCAAAAAGGTTTCTTATTTTTCTGACATTGGGCCCACATATATCATCCACCCTTTTCTTCTCTATACTCTACTTTCTCATCTCCAGAGGGGTGGAGGTGGCTCAGTCACCAGCGCGCCAGGCTCGCTCGTAATCTACAGTTCCCAGGTTCAGAGTCCCACCTGGGTCAACGTCGAGATTTATTTCTTGAAAATTCCCCCGCCCTCTCCTCTGTTAGCAGGGACCCGATTGGCTTGGAAAAGCCGCCATCCGTCGCATTGTACCCTGACTCCGTGTGCGGAAGAGTCATACCCTGTACACAATAAAGGACGCACCTAAATGACCTTGATGGGAAGCTGTCTGTCTCTAACAGCTGTCCAGTGGTCCCCTTTCCCTCAACCTTCTCTGAGCCCTCGGGGTCCTTGTGATCTAGCCATTTAGCCTATTGTGAGAAGAAAAACAACCAACCCATCTCATTTTCAATCATATAAGCGCATCAGAAACAAGTTCGACTTTACATCTGATCTCTGTCTGTGGAGGAACGCTAGTGCATCCTTTCAGAGAATGTGTTCATCTTAGAAGAACATTGCGTGAGGGGGGATAAGGAAAATGCTATTTTACATATTCAGGGGACAAATTGGTGAAGGGATATATCTTGAAAGATTGGACAAGAGGACCTGGGTCCATGGAATGCTTGGTTGTTTTACCCTTGAGCGGAACATTTGTGCACACAATGGGCTAAATGAGCAGGTCGCAATCACCAGAAAGCCTGGAGTTGATTAGGGGAAGAGTCTTACCAAGACCACAAAGCTTATTCTTTAATGTGCAGAGGGTATGGTCCAGACAAACTTTGAGCACGATGTCTAAGATTCCCTTCCTTTACCAGATTGAATGGCACGTTGAATGCAAAGTTCATACCCAGACTAAAGCGATTCATCCGATGTTCTTTGGGGGAAGGCGAAAGGTTCATTTCAGATCGAGGCAGAAGGCAGAAATTCGGAAGGGATGTACGTTTTATACATTTATAGATAATGATCTAAAGGTCAATTTTCTACGCTTACGTCTAATGGTGAAAAAGGTTAATATTCGGCGTTCATCGTAAGAAGTGGGAAAGCGAAGGATCCGAAGGGAAAATGCAGATAGAGCAGTGGATAACGGAGAAAATCTCAACGCAAGTTTAGAAGAGACTCGAACCTAGGAACATCAGCTGACGAGAGTGTCGAATGAATGTTTTAATATATTTTTTTTCTGCAGATGATTACACCCCCATGATTGGAAGTCACCACGAATATTCGTGGATTATACTTTAAAAAAAATATTGAAATTCTATTTCTACATTGCAACATCTTTTTGATCTCCCTGTATTATCATGAAAATTTCTACAGAATGTTATCATTGAGATGATTGCTTACGCTTTTGGAACCGATTTAAAACATATCTATCTTTTCATGTCAGCTATCTTCTAATCATTATTCTTTCATTTATTTTTATTAAGAATTTTGTCTCGTCCAAATAAAAAACATTGCCAATGTCTACTTAGCAAATTGGCGGAAGCTAAGGTCAACATATTTGCAATGATTATTGAGACAAATTCAGTTCCAGAACGAGGCTAATGGAGACCTTTAATAAAGCGGTCAGCCAGATTATTCCGAGCAACGAGGTCAGCAGCTCTTCGGCTTCGCGGATGGCACCTCCGAGACCAATGAATCCCCGAAGCGTGACGCTTCACCTACGTCAGAGGCAGCGTTCAGCCGTCCTGTCGCTCTCCGGACTCGACAGTTTTGCCTTCCTGCGGCTGCTTACGTGCGCTCTCTGTGTGCTCCGGAAATGGAGGGGGGAGCAGTAGGGGAGGAAAACAGACTTTCCCGCGAACATATTCTCCGGCAAGTCTGCTCTAGTCGTGGGCTCAAAGGGTCATCGCCCAGAACGCCATCACTGCGCATGCTTGTTCATTTGCGTCACGTGCAAGAAAGAGTCGATGTCGTCGGCACAGATCGAAGAGGCAGCGAGTGTCGAAGCCAAGGGAGCTCTCGCGCGCTTTGCAACGCCGAGAGACGGCATTAGCTCGCTCGGGCGCGTGCGGACGAAAATAACCCTTTAGCACCTCGAAGTGGGTGTGGCAGACCACGCCGTCTGGGAGGCAGGCGGGAAGAAGATGCGGGGGTCGCGCGGGAAGGGATGCCAGCTAATGTCGCATCGCAACAGACCGTGGACGCGCCCACTCGAGACAGGAACATGATGTTGGGGGAAGGGAATGTCCCGTTCCTGGCAAGCTGCCAGATACATGATGACGAAGTAAGTTACTATTCAGAAAGTTAAACTTTTAATCATTTAAGCGCTTTTCTGATCACGTGAGAGGAGTAAAGAAACAGATAAATACGTAATCGATGTGATTTTAAGAAATGACCATTTGCAGTCCCCCAAACTAATTTTAATATATTCAAAATGGTCGCCATAAAAATAAATAAATATTAATATGTGAAAATGATTCTCATTGTTACCTGTATCTGGCATTATAAACCTTCAGCAGACGCAACAAATTAAAATCTTAATTATTCAAAATTCTGAACAATGTAACTGAAAAACAATTAACGAGTTTAAAGGAAATCTTTCCTTACAAGAGTTAAGATGAAATGTTTTGGATGCGATTGTAAGTGTTCTTTGATTCGAGATATTTATATTTGAAGTAGTTGCTAGATAGTGTATATTGAGTATTATTTGTATTGAGTTGAATGGGCAGGATGCCTACTGCTGATCGTACGCGCAGAGCGTTTAATGTACGCCAACGCGCGTCAAGTTTTGCAAGGAGGGGCAGGGAATGCCTCCGTCGAAGGTGGAAACAGATGAAGAACCTTTGTTGCTCCTGTTGTTTAGGGAGTATGGAGGGGAGCAATGAGCGTAGCCAGCCACCAGAAACATCAATATTCTATATCCCCTCCACTCGCAATGACCACAGTGCCATTAGGTTCGAAATGGTAAACATTCCACCAAAAAGATATATATCAGAACCATTTTCGGTGGATGATGAGGATTCTCGTCCAATTAAATCAGGACTGTCGCACCCGTGTGATTCAAGATCTTCCACTTCTACTGCCACCAGTGAATGTGAAGTCACCAATAACAGGCTGTTATCGATAACACGATCAGAGGACGATGAAGAGGATGTCTTCCTCATAACGTGGAATGTGCTTAGATTCACATTTTCTGTTTTACATCTTTTGCTGGTCCTCTTTGCTATGTGGAAGGCATTCTCGGTTGACCAAAAATGAGAGAACGTTAATTAAAAAATAGAAAAACGTTAAACTGAAGAGAGAAAGAAAAAGGGAAACAAAGTTGAAAAAAAAGAACAAAAAAAAGAAAAAAAAATGTCTTCCCCAAAAGCCACCCTCAGACGTCCTAGATCGTGGGAGACGGGCAACATCAATTATCTGTCGATTTCCTCAAAAGTTCCTTTTATCTTTAGGGAAAACTTCAGGTAATGAATGGCTAACATGAGGCTCTGGTACAACACACACACATTCACTCACTCACTACATGCATTCACTCACTCACTACATGCATTCACTCACTCACTACATGCGTTCACTCACTCACTACATGCGTTCACTCGCTCACTACATGCGTTCACTCGCTCACTACATGCGTTCACTCGTTCACTACATGCGTTCACTCGCTCACTACATGCGGTCACTCGCTCAACATGCATTCACTCACTCGCTCATTACATGCATTCACTCACTCACTAGATGCATTCACTCGCTCATTACATGCATTCACTCACTCGCTCATTACATGCATTCACTCACTCGCTCATTACATGCATTCACTCACTCGCTCATTACATGCATTCACTCACTCGCTCATTACATGCATTCACTAACTCGCTCATTACATGCATTCACTCAATCGCTCACTACATGCATTCACTCGCTCACAACATACATTCACTCGCTCACAAAATGCATTCACTCACTCACTACATGCATTCACTCACTCACTACAAGCGTTCACTCGCTCACTACATGCATTCGCTCACTCACTCCATGCATTCAGTAATTCACTACATGCATTCACTCACTCACTGCATGCATTCCCCCACTACATATACTCACTCATTCAGTTCATAAACTCTCCCTACTGCATACTCCGAAATACATGCAACGGATGCGTTTGCTCCTTTTTCCAATTGTTTTTGTTCCTGGTTTTCTAGTTTCTGTTTCAGTTGTCCCAGCGTATAAGGAATCCCTCTCCTAATGCAACCTGTTCATGGCGGGAGATAAAGATCCCTTCACTGAAGATTTATTTCTATAGTATCAAGATTTAAAAAAGCACTTAATTTTAAAATGAGACAAAAATTTGGATTTCTTTTCGCACACAGAACACAACAAAAATTTCTGAATTGTGAAAAAAAGATTTTAATTACAAAACGTTTGCATCATATTTTTGGTCTTTCGTACTTTCTTAGAGATGCATTTATATAAAAGTGAACGCATCTTATTCCTAATGTTAGAATGAAAAACTCCGAAATTGATTCCGTATTCCATTACAACTCCTACATGTGACATAATGGAATATATACTGTAGGTAGAAAATGTTCATATCATCAATTAGAGGAGATCTTAATCGGCGGCCGGTAGCTCAGTGGTCCAAAGGTCAGGAGGTCGTGGGTTCGTATCCCACTCGGCTCAAGACAGTTTTGGCTCTAAAACTGATCGACGTTAAATTCAGAGTGGTAACTTCCTTCATACTTATCAGTGATTATGCCATTTTCGTGTGCTATGATTTAGGAAATGATTTCCAGGTACTACGAACTCTAATAAAGCCATTTGCAATTTCTGATCAGTATATGACCTCTTACGTTTACTTTGAAAACAGTAAAAGTAGAGGTCAAATTTAAACTAAAGCCGCCGCGCGAGTCCATTTGACGGGCGATGACACGCTAGAATTTCATTCCCTCGCCTTAGGATAAAATCATCCTTATTCATCAAGTAGGAAAACCCACTGTTCGTTTGGCTACTAATAATGCGAATAATACAATTATTACTCCCAGCCTCCCACAATCTTTAATGGTAATAGTTGTTCAGTAGGTGCAATAAAATACCAACTCTTATCTCGAGCATCACTTTGCCAAAATTTAATTTCCTTTTTTTTTTATGGACTTCACAGACCACATTGAATATTTTATTCAGATACTGCAGCAAACAACTGACACTCTTTAAATCACCACTCGAATAACTTTAAATACGTTTAAACAGTTTACACCGATAGTAAATGCAATGCCCGTTGATCTAGTTAAAGTCCAGAATCATTTATAAATCCAGAAATAGTTTTAAACCTTCTTGTGGCCGAGTGGTTAGCACGCTTGGCTATTGATCTAAGGGACCTGGGTTCGAGTCCCGGGTAAGGCATGGATGTATGTGTCGTTTTTCTGATGAGGTCCTGCCATCCTCTCAGACCTTCTACTCTGGGATATAAACTGACAGGCTCCTGTCAGACCTCTGTGACAAGCAGCTTTTATGGCGGAGAACAGAACGCAAACTGCTATATAGTGAATAGAGCAGAATTTCAGTGTGATAGTTGCTCTTGACTAACATAGAGCTTTAAAGTTAGGACTACTGAAAATAAAAAAGATCTAGTGTCAAGTCCTATTCCACTTTGAGTCTATTTCCGAATTTGTTCCGCACAGTGATTAATTGGGACTGAAAACTGTCTCGGTAAGCGAATCTAAGGTCGGCGAAAAATGGGGATTTTGGCAATGGGGAAAATGGAATTTCTTTTTTATTAATAAAATTATGTAAAATTTTATTATGTTACTATTATAATAATAAATAGATGGTGATTTAATAAAGAACATGCAAAAAAACATTTTTCATTACTTTTTCTTTTGTCAAGAAAATATGTATGTTAAAATAAACATAACAATAAATTCCACTTTAATAAGTAAAGAGAAAAGATACATTTAAATAAAAAAATGCCCATTTTTGGAAACTTACTCAAAAAAATCAACTTTTATAAACACAACTATCTGTTGCATTTTAATAAAAAAAAAACTTGAAAATGATAGCAGCAAAAAATGAATGAAAAAATTGCTTTCTTTGACAGCGTATTGCAGAAAACACCGCCCCGTCTATGTAATCACTTGATGAACAGTAAACAAATTTTGGATGCCTGATGTAGAGGGAAAAGATTCTTGACATTCTTCGCAAGATGTGGAGGAGAGAGTCACGTTCGGATTAAAGAAGGAATCAATTTTCGTCATCCCATTCTGGATAAACACATATGGCTCAATATGAGAGTAAATTTATAGGATATAGGATTGATTGCTCTTCCATAATGAGAGTCACATGAAGACAATAACGATTCCAATTTCTGTGTTGATATTTGTTTTCAGATTTTGAGTGACTTCTTCTTTTAGTCTCTGTATATACAGGTTCTGACACAACTTTTTCATCGATTTCGAAGATTTCTTCTTCAAAGAGGTCTTCGCAATGAGACTGGAGCAGCTCCTCCATATTATCAACCTCAAGGCTGTGATTTTCTACAACCTTTGACACTTCTTCAGTTTCTTTTTGCTGTAGTTCAATTGGTTCGATTCCTTGAAAATCGAGCACAATTTAGGGCAACAAATTTTTTTAATTGCAAAATGTAAAAGATTAAAACCATTGTAAATTGTTTAAGCAAATATTTCTCCTTTTCAGAATTTAACACCGAGTTTTCTAAAAATTGCATCATGTGCAAAGAATGCAATTAGAATAAATTGTCTTGATGAACAGTATCAAATTTCACTCGTTTGAACTGGGAAACAATATTTTCGCGTTCCTCGAAAAACGACGGTCAAGCAGATTTGACCGAGATATTTTTTAATGCGTTCCAAAAGAAAAAACATGGTAAAATTGAACGTCACAGAGAGGCGTACTACCTTGACCACCCATTGGATATCTTTTAGGAGACCCACTGGATATCTGTTAGGAGACCCACTGGTTATCTGTTAGGAGACCCACTGGATATCTGTTATGAGACCCACTGGATATCTGTTAGGAGACCCAATGGATATCTGTTAGGAGACCCAATGGATATCTGTTAGGAGACCCACTGGATATCTGTTAGGAGACCCACTGGATATCTGTTAGGAGACCCACTGGATATCTGTTAGGAGACCCACTGAGATATCTGTTAGGACCCATGGATATCTGTTAGGAGACCCACTGGATATCTGTTAGGAGACCCACTGGATATCTGTTAGTAGACCCACTGCATATCTGTTAGGAGACCCACTGGATATCTGTTAGGACCCATGGATATCTGTTAGGAGACCCACTGGATATCTGTTAGCAGACCCACTGGATATCTGTTAGTAGACCCACTGCATATCTGTTAGGAGACCCACTGGATATCTGTTAGGACCCATGGATATCTGTTAGTAGACCCACTGGATATCTGTTAGGAGACCCACTGGATATCTGTTAGGACCCATGGATATCTGTTAGTAGACCCACTGGATATCTGTTAGGAGACCCACTGGATATCTGTTAGGGGACCCACTGCATATCTGTTAGGAGACCCACTGGATATCTCTTAGGAGACAGATGGAAGTATTCCGTCAAGGTCATCTAGCGCGTTCTTTAACGTTCACAGAATAAACCTGCCGGCGGCATAGGTTATCCGACGGACGGCGCCCTATCTGCGCCCAAAGGTATCCCTTTTCTGACCTAAAGCAGGGTGGGGGGTTAAGGAGAAAAATCTCAACGTTGGCATAGATGGGACTCGAACCTGGGAACTGCAGATTACGAGCCTGGCGCGCTACCGACTGAGTAAGCATCCCCTCAATTCAATTTTCATACAACCTCTTAATTCAAATATTAATGACTTTGGGAAAACGAAACTCCCGAAATAACCTCCATTGCGGTAATAATTTTAATAATTTAAGATCATTGCTTTTAATGTAATATCATTGCCGCTGATGGCAAAGGACCGCGTTCCTGTTGACGCTGACAAATGCTGACAAACGAGGGACATTGTGTCCCTCGTTTTTCTTATAAAATACGGCTATTTGCCACAGCTAGTTTTACAAATGTAACGTAATTCACTTCTGTACGCTTGTAATTCTAGGAACAGAAACGGGGATGGAACTAAAAGCAAATATTTTACAATTTTTTTCCGTAAGGCGCTCATTCGAACAAAGATGGATAAAAGATTTAAATGGCGAACAAACTGTAAGCAAAACCATAATAAAAAGAAAGCACAAATAATTTATCAAAAGACCACCAACCTCCTATCAATATTTACTTCCGAAAGTTTTATTTGTTGCTTTAAGATCTCCCTGTTTTAACTGCTTCGTTAAAATGCAGTAATAGAATACATTATTTCAATTTAAACTCTTCCTTCTGCTTGTATTCCAAACAAACTGCTGCAAGTTGGATTTCGTTTCTTCCTACTGAGAGTGAACTGGTCAAACGTTAAGAGGAAGACAGCGCATTTACCGATCCTAATATGGGTGGGAATGGATGCCCAAGACCAGTGGAGCAGAAAGTTTTGCGGAGATCAATCTAAAAAACTTCTCTTTAAAGGCCAGAAGAGGATGCCAATGAGCTTGGAAAGGGATGTCCGTCGAATGGGACGTTAAGCTGTTGCTCCGTGTGCATGAGAGCAATACTCTGTGCACGTTAAAGAACAAGCTAGATGGCCTTGATGGGAGGATCCCGCAAACCTTCTCTGAGCCTTCGGGGTCCTTGTGACCTGTGCAAAAATAGTGCCACTCAGGGGAAAAACAATCGATCCTAATATTTCACTTTACTCTTCTTCTTTGTGGTTAGGCTACATAATTGTGCACACCGAATTTCGAAATATGAGAAATCGAAAGCTGATAACAGTTATTAACCATTAATATCATCTTCGATATTTCGTACTTACTATTTTTCAAAAATGCTTTTCACTGTTGCCATACGATGCGACTGAAATAGCACATAAACGTCAGCCTTTGAACATTTTCCTGACACACCATCAGCAGTTGCATCAGCAGTTGCATAAGAATCGAATGAAGACATCCCTGAGAAGAAACTGATGAATAGTATAAAGCAGTGCTTCGCAAGTGATGAAATTATATTATACCTTTCTTTTATTAACACTATTGACAGACATAACGAAAATGTGCGATTAATATACATAACAGATATTTTCAGTAAAAGGTATCATAGAAGAGGTGTTTGCAGTTAAATTAACTTTTACGTTGATTTTCTATAACTGATAATACTGCTGTAAAATATCCCAGTTTCCATAATACTCTCTAAATGCAAAACAAATGCACCCACCCCCTTGCACCACCAACAATGCTGCGCCCATCCTTGCACACTGGGTGCAAAACAAATGCTCCCGGAGACGGCTGCTTTTCCAAGCCCATCGGTGTCCCCTACTGACCGAGGACATGGCTGAGAGCAAATTTCCCCTACCCATTGTCCCGAAAGGATATTAGGAGGATAAATCTCAACGCTAGCCCAGCTGGGAGTCTGGGAATGGGAACTGCAGATTACGAGTCTGGTGCGCTACCGACTGAGCCACCCCCGCCCCTAACATCTCTTTTGAGTTAAACATCAACCATGCCCGTCTGCATAATTATTTTAGACAGGGTAGGGGGAAAAATGCTTTCAGAAGAGTAAAATATATTCCGGGGGGGACAAAAAGAAATCAATATTTGAAGATAGAAATAATTAACTCCAGATGTTCATGAATGAGCGCAATTGGGAATAAGCAAGCATGCATCACTCAGATCATAATACAACTAAAGATGCGCACAACCAAACAAAAAAGAAGGGAAATTTATTATTGAAAACACATATAATTCTTTTTCATATTAGTAAAGAAAAATAAATTAGAAGCTTCAAAAAACAAAACAAAAAAAAATTCCAGATTACATTTTATTAATGAAAAATGTCGTTAATTTTGGCACATTTGATATTATCCAACAGAAATTGATTTTTTTTTGATAAAATTTTCCGGGGTGGGGGACAACTTCTCCACTTGCCCGCTCCCTGCCGACGCCCATAACATCAACAGATCAATCCGAATGATATATCAGTGACTGCAAATCCGATTCTAAATGGCGAGAGGTTCACTCTAATGATAGCACGATTTAAGGTATAATTAGGATTGTTACTTTTTTTAATTTTTTTATGGTTCCGAAAGAAAATATAATTTTTTATTAGTAATTTAACTTATAAGTTGCTTACTAGTTATAAAAGCGAAAGTTGGTATTAGCCATTTGCTCTTCTTCTCATGCCGTGAGGATGGGTCACATTTCAACAGCTGCCGCCCCCCCCCCCCAACACACCACTTCAGTTGTTTGTTTTTCCCCTACAGCTTCGACTTACGTAATTTGTTTCCTCTTAACTGCTGTGCGATTTTTTCCATTGCAAAGAAAGAAAAGTTTTTTTTTTATGCTTTATACTTTCTAATAAAAAATTTTACCAACAGAGAAAAAAAAAACTTTTTTTCTTTTCATCATTGTTTTCTCTCTCCAGAAGAATGGTTTTGCGATTATTTTTATTTAGTGCTTTCTTTGCTTTAACTGGAGTGCGATTTCAGCGAATTGCACCACCAGGGGGCGCCTACATTATTCGATCCCTTCTGTTAAAGGAGAAGAACCTAAAGAAGTTTTGTTTCGAGTCGCCATTCTTTTCTTCCATCGACGTAACGAGTTCAGACAAAAAATCGCAACATTTTCGACTTTAGCTTCGCCTACGTGCCCAACAGCACTTCACTCCGCGAGACTTCCTCCGCCGTTGCTAATCTAATAACAAGTGAAACCTAATTAGCCAATCAGGTGACGCAATTGGCCCTTCAATAGGAATTGGGAAAAATATATCTCATCGAGCCAAGCAGAGAATTATTCTTTATTCAATTACTGGCACTGAAATATCATTAAGTGGGGCAAAATGAGATTATAACTGTGGAATCGGCGTTTTATGAGTAGTGGGGATGGCGGTTGAATTATCCATCTGTAACCAGCGCAAATTGTGCGTGGAATTATAGTTTACAAATTCATATTGTTTTCATATGTCAGTGATCCATTGTTACTAAATTCAAAGGGAGCCTTGTTAATCTCTTGATGAGATTCAGAATACAAGTAAAACACAATATTTTAAACCCAATACCTCTTCGTATTATCAACGGAAGCAAAAGACCTAAAGTTGGTCCCAAATAAAAGTGAATAACATTTGAAACTTCCAAATAAAAAAACCTCTTTACTAAACAATTTTGCAATATCACTAAAAGGCTGTAAAATTGCAAATGCCCCTACTTTAATATGACTATGTAACCTAAATTCGTAGTAATAGGATGTCTTCTTAGAATACAAAATCATAACCCATTTGTCTGCATGTTCGACCAGTGCATGTATGAATACTACTGTGGAGTGGTACATAATACTACTCCACATTAGTAGTCCACATTAGATACTAGTGTTGGACAATACACACGTTTTGTGTGTATCCATCATTCCATCTGAGAGAGAACAGGTTGTTGAAAATGAAGAATACGAATTCGTGCTTTCAGTATCTCCAAGCTCTGCACTGTTACAATCCTCTGTGTTATGGCAGAAATGATAGACATCAGAAGATGTCTATCATTCCTGCCATAACACAGCCTTCTGTAAACAGCATCGATTTGTTTGAGGATACATAGTTGTACAGTCGCTCAAAAAAGTATCCGAACACTATGGTTGATTACAGAATTCAGAAAAAATATCTGGCAACGATTTTTTTAGAAATCAGTGAACTGGCAACCTTCGTGTCACGTGACACGAAGGTTGCCAGATATTTTTTCTGAATTCTGTAATCAACCATAGTGTTCGGATACTTTTTTGAGCGACTGTAGGTGGTCATATTATTTTGATACTAGATCGTGTGGGCTCACTCACGGAAATATTGAGCGTGCGCAGTTACCGTTCACAGCAAACTGGAGCGTGTGCAGTAACTGCACACGCTCCAGTTTGCTGTGAACGGTAACTGGAGCGTGTACAGTTGCTGTACACGCTCCAGATATTTTTCCTGAATTCTGTAATCACGTGACACGAAGTTTGCCAGATCACTAATTTCTAAAAAAATTGTTGCCAGATATTTTTTCTCAATTCTGTAATCAACCATAGTGTTCGGATTCTTTTTTGAGCGACTGTACCAATGACTATCTGAAGGCACCCTTGAGCTGGCTCGCCATAGAAAAACGATCCTGCAACATCCTTCACCAGCATCTACGTTCCTCGTAAGATTCTACTTTCTGTTCTTGGCAGCTGTCTGCTTTGATCTGATCTAATTCAATGACACCAACAGCATTGCAAAGTTCCCACATCATAACCAACCCAGACAGCAAAGACTTTCTAATGGATAATCTTGCCTCCCGCAATTCCACGATACGCTTTATGCTCAGTTCGTTACT
Organism: Ryuthela nishihirai; assembly: GCA_038380435.1. Lineage (NCBI taxonomy): Eukaryota > Metazoa > Arthropoda > Arachnida > Araneae > Heptathelidae > Ryuthela > Ryuthela nishihirai. The sequence continues at coordinate 12,008,896 of JAWZYU010000001.1, read as the reverse complement.
TGGCGATTACTCTGGGCATGTCCTCTTCTTACCACTGCTGAGAATGCACAACGAAACACAGCTAGCGGACATAAAAACGGAAAGAGTCCCATGTTATCTCAATAGAAAATCGCATTCAGAGTCCACTGATTTCTTCAATGCGATTTTTAATGAAAAATATGTCTAATGATAAATTAAAGATCTCAATCAAATCCATCTAACTCTCGATTTTAAATATTATTTGTTCAGTATTCAAAGAGTTATAACTCTGGAATATTTATGCTCCCCAAAATTGCTACAGAAAATTGTTGCTACCCAAAAATGACCTTAAAATTTAATTAAAGCAATAAAACAGGTTAAGAGATCAGAGATCATGGTTGACGCTAGTAGAGTTCCATGGCGGATACTGATCTCTTAACATGCTTTAATATTTTAATTAAATTTTGGGGTCAAATTCTTTACATATCGCGCTTTAGATAGCTTTGATTAAAATCTTTAATTTATCTTTAGACACGTTTTTCATTCGTATTGAAAACGTTATTGAGCCCTGAATGCGATTTTCTATTCATATAGCACGAACTGTTTCCATTTTTCTGTCCAGTGCCTGTATCTCCTGAAGCAACACCTTGCATGCTTCATCGGTCTTCTTTCCACCAATCACCATTCTCTGCCAAAATGTCATCATTTGAATGTCTGAACGAGCAGAATGTCTGGTGCTATTTAAAAGGTTCGAACTCTTTCCTTCCTGGCGTGGCAGTTCCTCTGTTGCGCGGTGCATTATAAACTAAATGGCACAATAACGAAGTGCGGAGTTTTTCAAAAAGTAATAAAGGATATTTCGAAATACAAGTAATTTTCGCTTCTTCTTTAATTCCCAAGACATTAACGATAAATAAGGGCGTTATGCTATTTCCAGCTCTGCTAGGATAGTTCTAATGCTTATCCGATATTATCGATAGTTTCTCTTAAACCTATCGATGAATACGCACTATTGTTGTGTAATTGAGTCAATTAAGCATTTCGAACCAACATCGTCTCCTCCTCATCATCAATACACATCAAACTTTGAATATTCCTGCAAAGAGTTAAAACAATGCAGACTCATTCAGGCATAATTTTTGTGGATCCTTACGTATATATATATGTGTGTGTGTGTTTAATTATTATTCATTTTATATTCATTCATTTTTTAAATTTTTTTTAATTATTATTCATTTATCTTTTTTTATAGTTTATCTAAGAGATTGATGTTTTTGAGATAATCAATTAATAATTTATAAAAAGTTAGTTTTAATTTTTTTGATGTTGGTTCTAATATGTTTTTAAAATTAAATGTGTTTACATTATATTTTTGCAATTTATTAAAATAAATTTTTCTCTCCTCTTCATATTTGTTACAACTGAATATTATATGCTCTAGTGTTTGTATGTTATTGCAGAAAAAAACAATTTGGTGAGTTTATTTTTCTAAATTTAAATAGTGTGGAATCTGTAAGAGCTAGATTAGACTTTATTCTTAAAATCATAGAAATTTCTTTTTTCTTTAATCCAAAATTATTAAATTTACCAATGTTATTAGAGATTTGAAATCTATGTGTGTTCCTAGCTTTTGTCATGTACCAATTCTGTAATTCTGACAATAATTTTATTTTATTTATTTTTTTATGTATAACAAAATGATAAGGAGAATTTACAGTGTGGTTTAGATCTTTTGCCTTTTTTGCTAAAGTGTCTACATGTTCATTATATGTTATATTAACAGGTTATATTAACAGGAAGGTAATCATTGTAAAGTTATAATGTTATTCTATAAGTTGTTATATTAACAGGAAGGTATCCATTGTAAAGTTATAATGTTATTCTGATCTATGTGTTTGTATGTTAAAGTAAATATATCATTAATAAATATTGAAAAATCATTTTTGAAAGGGTTATGTTGAAAAATGTCTAGCGATGATTTACAGTCTGTAAATATGACAATTTTTTTATTTTTATATTTTAAGGTCCAGTTGATTGCTATAATAATAGCAAACATCTCAGCTATAATTACTGGTTTAGATATATTAAATTTAAATTGGTGTTCATAGTTTTCATTTGGGCAGTAGACGGCTCCAGATGTGACAGTGGAGTCAGAGTTAAGAGATCCATCTGTGAATACATGTATATAATTTTTATAGTTATCACTGATAAATGTGTCAGTTAATGATTTTATAATTGATTTATCATATTGATTTTTAGATTCTATTCCTGGTATTTTATCAGAAATAATGGGTAATGTTGAAATCCAGCAGGGAAAGTTGGAAGATAATCTCCATTAAGTTTATTATTTATTATTTCCAATATCTTTTCTTTTTCTGAAAAACCCTTCAAAGTTGTATCTTGAAAGTTATTATTAAATTTATTTATTATAGGGTGTTGTTGATTTTTAGTGATTATTCGAAATATTAAATTCGATAGTAAATATTTTTTTTTCATTTCAATTGTGGGAAATGAAGTTTCAGCGTATATATTTAAGTTGTTTTTTGTTGATTGCAAAAGTCCAAGGCAAAATTTAAAAATTTTTGTTTGAATTGTTTCTAGATTTTTAATTTTTGTTTGAGAAATGATATTTATGAGCTCAATTCCATATACACATTTAGGTAGGATTATAGAATTAAATATTAATAAAAGGTTTTTTGTGGAGCAGTCCCATTTAGAGCTTCCAAGGAATCTTAAAAAATTAAATAATTTAGTAGCTTTTTCTTTTGCATTTTTAAGAAAATGATTCCATAATAATTTCGAGTCCAGATGAAGTCCAAGAAATTTTATATTATCTGTAATTTTTAATTCTGTGTTATTTAAAGTTATTTTTATTTCATTTGTGATTTTCTGTCTTTTGTAAAAATATGTGTTTTTTGATTTTTCTGATGATATTTTTAAATTCCATTTTTTACAATGATTTACTAGTTTATTAAGAGTATTTTGTATTTTTGTGTTTATTATATTAAGATCTGTGTGAATGGTCCAGAAGATAAGGTCATCTGTATATGCAATATATGAAATATCTGAGGAAAAAATTTCTGAGATGTCATTTAGATATATATTAAAGAATATTAGAGAAAGTTTGTCTCCTTGAATTATTCCAATTTTAAGTTCATATTTATTTGAGAAGTTATTTGTAATTTTAACTCTAAAGTTTTTATTTTGTATTATATGAGAAAAAAGTGATACATATTGCCATAAATTTTAAATTTTCTAATTTTAGCTAATAATCCTTGGTGTGAGATTGTATCAAAAGCCTTTTCTAAATCTATTACAACTGCAACAAGGAAAAAACCATTTTAATTGCAAATTCAGCGTCTGAGATAAGATTCAATAATAGATCCTTAGTGGAGCGTCCTGATCTAAAACCAAAGAAGTTAAAATCAAATAAGTTATGATTTTCAAAATGCCAGTTAAGTCTATTAAAAACTAAATTTTCAAATAGTTTGAGCATGTTTGATCTAAGACAAATGGGTCGATACGATTTTTGATCATCAGCAGGTTCATGTTCTTTTTTTATGAATATCATAAAATTGTCTAGCCATGATTCAGGGTAGCATTTTTGAGACCAAAATGTATTGAAGTTTTCTAAAAGTTTAATTAACCATTTATGTGTTAAATTCTTAAGCAGTTTATTAATAATTTCGTCAAGGTCTGGTGTGGTATTTTGTTTGAGAGTTTTTATAACAGTTTTCAATTCATGAAATGTAAAGGGAAGGTTTAAATAATTAGTTGAGTTACAATGAAAAAATTTGTGAAAGATATTTGAATTTTTAAAAATTTTATCTATTTTATTGTCATATTTGAAGTGTGAATTAATGTAAAATTGTGCTACGTCTTCTGTTGTTTCTTTTAATGTTTTATTATTCTTAATTGCATATGTTTGAACTGGATTGTTTGGGGTAGTATTAGTTTAGAATTTTTTTATAAATTTTTTTATAAATTTTTTTATAAATTTTCCAGAGGTTTGATGTGGTTGTATGAGGTGTTAAGTATTCGGTGAATTTTCTCCAATTAAGTTGCTCTAAATTTTTTATTTTTTTTTTTGAGATAGCTTTATTTAATCTGTTAAAGCTCCGTTTCTCCTTTCTGCCCTTCTACGAATGGCTATTAATTTATTGACAAATAGTGTGTGTATATTATTTTTGGGTATTTTTTTAGTGATAGTGATAGTAATATTTATTTTTTTTGTTATTTAAAAATTCTGTTAATTCTATATAACCACATTTACCATTTATTAATTCCTTATTTTGAATGTCTTGCTTGAAGTTCTTCCAATTTATTATTTTTATATTAGGTTTTGTGCTTTTATAATTTTTAAAATAAATAAAGATAGGTAAATGATCACTATCATAACTGTCTTCTAATATGTGCCATTGTAATTCTTTTAAGATTTTATTAGAGCAAATGGATAAATCAATTACAGAGTTGAAGTTATTTTTATTAATATGTGTTATGTGTTTATTATTTAAAATCATTAAATTATTATTTTCAATGAATTTTACCAAGTGGGTGCTTTTGTGTTCATTTCTGTATGAGAACCACATTCTATTATGTGTGTTTAAATCATCACATATTATTATTTCACCATTTAAGTTTTCAATTAGTTTTAAATATTGACTATATTTTATGCATACTCCAGCATTGTAGATATTTATGATATATGTAGTTATATTATTTATTTTAGTTTGTATAATAATGAATGACTTCTAATTTATTATGTACTACATCTATATTTATTCTGTTTTGAGGTAGGTTTTTATGTATATAAGTTAATATTCCCCTGGTATTGTCACTATTTTTTTGTTTATATGCTATGAAATTAGTAAATTTTGGTACCTTGTTTGAGATTCCTGTAGACACATAATTTGAATATTTTTTGATTTGATTAGGTGATTGAGATAATGTTTCTTATTTAATATACTTCTACAGTTCCATTGTAGAATTATCGTTCTATTGCCCATGGATTGCAATGTAGAAACGATAGTAGAATGTCTTTAATTAAGTTTAATTCCTGTCCACTAGGAAGTAAATAGTCCAAACGTTTGATTAGAAATCCGATAATTTGGCCTTTAGAATTCATATTCATTGTCGAATTATCAGTAGTTTCGGTTCGACTTGAAGTTGAAGCTTTTGCATTAACAGATTTATTTGAAATGTTTTTCTTTGAATTCTTTGCTCCTGAAATATTTTTTTTAACCATACAAGCATAGTCTATGCCTTTCTTTTGTTGAGTTTCAGAAATGTCCTTTAGCCGAAAGTCATTTGAAGTAGATGGTATTGCAGGATATAAAAATATAAAAACCATAAAAACCATAAAACAATGAAGTTACTTTTCGAATATGAAGAGAACTTATGTCATCTTTAATTCCTGTAATCACTAATGCTAAGTCTTTATTTTCATTGAACTTTAAGTTTTCTGTATCGAGGGAAGTCACAAGTGTATATCTATTATCTTTTTCATTTTCAGAAATGTTATTTATTTTGCTATTTACTGTGATATTACTGAGGTTATTATTTTGTTCTATAATGTTTTTATCATTACTGATATGGCTTTCATTTATAGGTATTTTATTTTTGTCAGAATTTACCTGTAAGTTTTCCTTTTCTGGTTTTTCTTGATCAGTAGTAGAAATGTTCTTTGGTTGTGACTTGTCTTCTATTGACTTTGCTGGTGACACCACAGAATCAGTCGAAACCATCAAGTCCTCCTCTAAAATGGAAATTTCTTTGGGTTCTTTATCACGTTTATTTGTATGCTGATACATTTTGGACTTTTTAACTTTTATTTTCATATTAGTCGGTGAAGGTTTCTTTTTCCTCGTTCCGTTGGTCATTTTTATAAGATTTTCATTCCGTGCAAAATAGCTTAATATACTTTGCTTGCTTCAAAAATGCTTAACAAACTATAGAAATTGAAGATATAATCACTTTTAAGTAAAATTAAAGATAAAAACTGACTGTAATTATTTTACTATCAAATTAGACACACAGCACAATTCAAAATCAACCGCCACCAACGGACTTTTTTTTAACATCGTCTCCTTAGTGATGAAAAGCACAGCTAATTCATTCTACTGTTAATGGTCTTATTATTATTTTCAGCAACAGCGAGAGAGATGAAAAAGGAGAGAGATCGATCAGGGCATGGTCGGAGTAGAGCATGTCCTGATCCACCTCTCTCCTTTTTATCGCTCTCACTTTTGCTGCAAAATAATAATAAGACCATTAAGAGTGGAATGAATAAGTTCTGTTTTAATAACAGAAACATAAATTCAGAAAAATAGCAGAAAAGTAGTTTGTATGTTTGAATTACACTAAATTTTATTTAAATTTTAAAGAATAAAAATCACACTACGAGATAAAAATAAGCACATCATCATCATAAACACATTTGATTTCCACGATGCTGTTCCTAACATTAGAATTTGAATAATTCGTTCGTAACTGATGATGAAGAAAGATTCGTTCATCTTTCTTTGTAATTAATGAATATTAACTCTTTTTTTTTCATAAAAGTTTAACTTTGAAACAATTCTCTTTGCTGAAACGCCAGTTGCAGGAACTGTTGTTTTTGTTCTTTAAATTTAGTCTTAATCAATCAATAATATTTTATGCTAATTTGCCCGTAAATGTAAATACGAAGAGTCTTACCGGAAGTCAAGAGCAGATCGAGTTACGGACCCTAATGACAGTTTTTCTTTTATCTGAAGTATAAGAGGAGTAGAGACATCTATTACCTGCAATATAAACATAGGTCCGCTGCATGCGCTCTCTTATTGTTCCGTCATAGAACTAGAAACAAATGGCTGCTAGCGACATTTCGTTTCTGCGATGATCGAATTCTTTGTGAAATAAAAAATCCCCTCCCTCCAGTTGGGACTGGTACTCCTCGACTCTAGTGTTTTCAGCCCATTTAACAAGCGTTGGAGAGGCCAGCGCTTTGAAAACGACGAATCAGTTTAGAAAGCATGCACTGGCAATTGCAACATACTGGAATGGACTGTGGCCGTAGTGAGATTTTCAGACATGTTCACCCTGGTTGAAATGTTTTGACCATTATAAAGACTTTGTGCAAGGATATTTGCCAAAATTTTACTTTTTTTGTGCATATATTCTTGAATATACCATAAAATGAATAAGTTAGGGACTTTCGATGCATCCTTTGCATATTCGGATATAAAACCTCCATTTCATTATCATATATTAGTTTTAAACAATCTACACTGCTGGCCATTAAAAGTGCAACACCAGGAAGAACTCATCAGATTGTCCCCGAAATTTGCAACATGGGTAGCCCGTGGGAGAATGTGTAAAAGATTCAAAGCGCAGCACATACGCACATCATGTGTCACAGTAACACCCCCTAGAAGTGGTATAAGAGATTACAAAGAGACGGTGTAAAGCACTGGAATTGTGTTTGCTCGCAGTTCTTGTGCGCTACAGGATCAAGTATGCCCCGGCGAAGAACACGGTATCCATACGACCAGGTTTCCGACTTTGATCGAGGGAGAATTGTGGGATTACGGGAAGACGGATTATCTCACCGAGACATCAGGGCTCCTGTTGGACGGAATGCTGCCACAGTGATGAGAATATGGCGTCAGTGGATAGAGGAGGAAAGAACTCACTGACGTGAGGGATCTCAAAGGTCCTGTCACACAAACGAACGAGAGGCAGACATCACGAGTGCATGGATATGAATGATCGTACAGCCACATCAAACACCTTAGCTCAACAGTTAGGGTGTGTTGTGCATCAAGCAGTGTCTGCACATATAGTTTGACGTCGTCTGCAGCATCGGAGCATCTTTGCTAGGTGGCCATTGCTTCACTTACCATTGACTCTGCAACACAGGCATATGCGACTGCAATGGTGCCAAGAACGTCATGCATGCATATGTGGATGGCATCGCATCGTCTTTTCAGACATATCCCGCTTCAGAATGCACTACCATGATGGACGAATCCGTATCTGGTGGTACCGCGTCGACAGGCTCAGTGAGACATGCATGATGCAGCACCATACAGGTCTGGCCTCTGGTGTTATGGTATTGGGTGCCATTGGACTCCACTCTAGCACGTGCCTCATACGCATTACCAGTACTTTCAACAGACAGCATTACATGACTGAGGTGTTGGAGCCTGTGGTCGTACCTTATCTTCAGGGGCTCTCTGGTGCCATTTACCAACAGGACAATGCCCGACCACATGTGGCATCCAACAATTCCTGGACATGTGGTATCCAACAATTCCTGGACATGTGGTATCCAACAATTCCTGGATAGCTACCATGTGACGCTTCTGCCTTGGCCTGCGCGTTCACCGGATCTGTTCCCAATTGAACATGTGTGGTCCAGACACCAGCAGCTGCTACAACAAATGAACTTTGGCTACTATCGAAACTGCATGGACTGACATTCCCCAAACACACATCCGACATCTCATCCTCTCAATGCCAGACCGTGTAGCAGCGGTTATTGCCTCTCATGGTGGCTACACAAAATACTGATTTCTTAGATTCTACAATTCTAACCAAGTTCTATTTGCAATCATTTGATCCTTGTAACATAAGCTACGTATTTACTAAATATAGCTTTGATATATCTTGTCTTTTCTGGTGTTGCACTTTTAATGGCCAGCAGTGTACATAGGACTGCAGAAATATTGCACCAAGGCTTGTTTCACAAAGCTCCCTCTCTGCAAAATGTTGCAGACATGGGCACAAATATGTGTCTTGTCACCATAAAAGTAGATGCAAAAATTGTAGCCAAAATCACCCCCTCAAAAAATTGCGTGAGTACTTCACTATGCTGTTCAAACTGCAAAGTAGCACACCCGGCCACATGGTCCAAATGCCCAGAAAAACATAACTTGCAGAGCGGCTAAAATAATATATGAAGAAAGAATTAATTTGAAATTAGCATATGACAAAGCTAAAATAACATACTCAGCAGAATCTCCTATATCAACAAACCCTACTGCAAGACATACTACAGAAATATCTCCAGGAAATAAAGAAATTAAAATGCATTATATAATCAGGAAATCCAATATTCAGTCAACAGAAAATGAACGGCAATGGATTACCCGAAATCAATACCACGACATTAACATCATAAAGAAAAACATCCACAAGGTTCAACAACAAAAAAATTCAAACAAATCCTGAAAATAAGAAAGTACACAGAGAAGAGTAAATCCCTATCAATATCAAGAAGATCAACAACAAAATATAATAAATACACTTATAAAATTCATCCTGGACTTCATAAACAAAAACCCCTGCAAACCAATATGATATTGAAAACCATTCCACAAATGAGCACATCTAATATCTAATACCTGGAAATCCACTCCACAAATGAGCACATCTAATATCTATGTGAATTTCCAATACATTATACAACGGAACATCAGGTCTCACTCCAACAAAAAACTTGAATAATTTATACTAGTAAACAAATCCCCCACGGCAGCTATTGCACTACAGGAGACCAGAGGCAAATAAACCATCGAATTCAGTGGATTTACAGCTTACCAAAATCAAGAAAGACCTAATGCAGAGGGGCTAATATACTATATAATAGCCCAAAGAGGAGGAATTCCTATTATTTTAAACCAAAATATAATGGAAGTCATAGCCGTTCAGATTAAAATTAAAGAAAAATCAGTCACCTAAATAAACTGTTATAACCCAGGGAACAGATCAGATATAGAACATTTTTTTAAATATCTTTCAACAATGCCCCCCCCCCCCCCCCATCATGCTGTGCGGTGATTCTAATGCACACAGCAGGATGTGGGGTTCACATAAAATTGACATAAGAGGAAATATTATTCAACACCTGATTCTAGAGCATAATATGATTTTATTAAATGATGGATCTCCTGTATATTAGAAATCTAGAACTCAAGAATCTGCCACAGATCTTACTCTAGTTTCTGACAACCTCGTTGACTCATTCCAATGACTCACCTTCCCTAATATAATGGGAAGTGAACTTTTGCCAATTATTATTAGCATGAAGTGGACTTCTAATATGAAAAAAAAAAACAAAGAGAAAAATACACTATTAACTAACTGGAGAAATTACAACAAAAATCTCTATCTCGATACACAAGATAAAATTGAAATTACCTATGAATCTTTCACTAAAAGTACTAAATATTGCAGGGAAAAACACTACTGAACATATTAATAAAAGCATAAGCAACAGATATACAAATCAACCTTTTATTCAAGAAAATTATTAAAAACACTGCGTATACAGATGAAGAATTCTCACTTTTAGAGCTAAAAAATGCTACCAAAACCCTAAAAACCAGAACCTCCCCTGGACTGAAAAAAAATCTCTAATCAAATGATTAAAAATATGGATGAAATAAATCAAATTACCTTCTTAAGCATTGTTAATAAAATATTGACCACACACAATTATCTAGAAGAATGGAAGTTGACATCATCATCATCATCATCATCATCATCATCATCATCATCATCATCATCATCATCATCATCATCATCAAGCAACTATAAGCTACAGAGATCCAACCAGACAGTGAAGTTTAATTCTCCAAGCATATCTGTCCTGAGCTACATCTGCTGCATCCAGCCACTACACACCAATTCTAACAAGGTCCTGTTTGACATTGTCTGCCCACCGCATCCTAGGTCTCCCCCTCTTTCTGAGGCCTTTAGGCACACTGCTCATAACCCTATTCGCCAATCTATAATTATCCATACGGGCAACATGGCCAAACCAGCGGAGTCTCTCTCTGCACAATATGATGCTTAAAGGAGGTTGCAGACTCCTTTGCCTAACCTCATCATTAGTTACAAAGTAAAACCATCTAATACCCAAGATACTACGTAAGCATCTAGTTTCCTGTTATCTTGTTTACACAGCGTCCACATTTCATTACCGTAATTTACCCTAGAAAGAACCAAACTATTATACAGTCTAAATCTAGACTTTAGATGCATACGCCTATTTCTCCACACTCTCGATAGATTTTTAAAAGTCCAGTAATTTAAATCAGAAATATTAGTATCTCCAGACCATTTAAGGCCAAAATCTTTCCCTTGCAATGAATTTCGCATAACATAATCAAAAACCAAACTAAAGAGAAAAGGAGACAAAATGCACCCTTGTCGAACACCAGAAGTAATCCTAAACCAATTGCTACAAGACTTACCAACTCTCACACACGACTCAGTGTTATTATAGAGAGCTTTCATTATGTTAACTAACTTGTCTGGTATACCATATGATCTAACAATCAACCACAAATTATGACGATCAACAGAGTCGAAAGACTTTTGGAAATCAACAAAGCTAGCAACCAAAGGTTTCTGAAACTCTAAACATTTCTCAAGAATATGCCTAAGTAAAATATGTGATCTACACATCCCCTACCATTTCTGAATCCACATTGCTCATCACGCAATTGACTGTCAACCAGATTCTTAATTCTATTAAGCACAATCATACAAAGAACCTTCCCTGGAACAGAGAATAAGCTGATACCCCTAGATTTATCACAAGAACAGCGATCACCTTTTTTGAAAATAGGGATAATAATAGCTCTGATAAAATCTTTAGGAACCATGCCTTTATGATAAAAATTATACAAAATTTCAGTCATCCAAGTGGTAACAGAAACATTCCCAGCTCTAGCATTTCTGTAGTAATTTCATCTACACATGGGGATTTATGAAGTTTAAGTTATGAAATAGCCAAAATAACTTAAGGTTGTGTTATAAATAAAAAAATAAATAAATAAATACCCCCTCAAGCAGCTGCTTGCCACAGAGGTCTGACAGCAGCCTGTCAGTTTATATGCTATAGTAGAAGGTCTGAGAGGATGGCAGGACCTCAGCAGAAAAACGGCACAAACAGCAATGCCTTACCCGGGGCTCGAACCCAGGTCGCTTAGATCAGTAGCCAAGCGCGAAAACCACTAGACCAGAGACAACATTAAAGACCCCAATACATTTATCATCACTACAAACAATTGGAGTAGAACTAACAACATTATTTAGAATATCACTGAAATGCTCAGCCCACCTAGCCATGACAGAATCCTCCCCTTTTATAACCTTACCTTGTTTATCCTGCAATCCTTGTATGCCTGTCCGTTTTCTCCCACATAAAACATTAACTATCTGGTACAGCTCTCTGCTGTTGTGCTGCCTAACTGCTTCCTCAGCTTTGTCAGCCAAACCATCAAGCCAAAGATTCTTATCAGCAGCTAACTGATCTTTTACACGTTTATTACGTTCTCTGTAATGGTTCCTATTAGGACTAGTAGGGTATTGATTAAGGACATTCCTGCAGTTCTTTCTTTCCGAAATAAGCTCAAGTGCCTTATCACTTAGATAATGCTGTCTCTTCTGCTCCTTGTTTCCTAAAAGAGTATTGTTAGTTTCCAAAAAAGCCTGTTTAAAATGGTCCCATTCTTCTTCAACTTCAGCATTAAGCAAACCATGAATGTCATTATAACTAAGTAACCTATCATGGTAAGCTTTAGCTATAACTGGGTCTTTCAGAGCTTCAGTATTAAAGGTAAATTTTTTAACCCTGGCGCAACACTTTTTAAGTTTAAGTTGCAAGACACTTTTTAAGTTTAAGTTGCAAGACACTTTTAACAAGGTAATGGTCAGATCCAATTTCAGCTCCCCTATATGCCCTGGTATTCCTAACAGAACTAGCCCATTTGCTGTTAATTAATATACAATCAGTCATATTCTTATGCAGCCCATCAGGTGAAACCCATGTGTACTTATGTATGTCGCAGTGTTTGTAATAAATGTTAGTTATTCTGAAACCATTGAGTTTACTTACCTGTAGGAGACGTTTCCTATTGCCATTGCTGCTACCAATACCAAAAGGCCCTATCACCCCTTTTGGTATTGGCAGGGTCAGATTCAGTACCCAAGGGTCAGATTCAGTACCAACTTTGGCATTGAGTCACCAAGAACAAGGGTAATATCTCCTTTCTTGACAGAATTCAAAATATCCTGAAGTTGTTCATAAAACCTATCCTTCTCATCCTTCTTGACATCCTCAGTGGGGGCATAACAGCAGATAACATTCACGCTCGTCTGAAATTTTGCTGTAAGTAACCTTTCATTAATACACTCATATCCTAGAAGAGCATCACTAGCGTGTCTGCTGAGAATCAGACCTACGTCTTGGAAATGCTTGTTACCTTCCCTCCCTGAAAGGAGAAATTTAAGTTTATTTTTAAAAATCTGACCTTTATCTGTCCATCTGGTCTCTTGCAAGCCGAGAATATTTAAATTATAACTGTGGACTTCTTGTGTGAAGACATGAAGAGAATAATCTCTCTGCAGAGTCCTCACATTCCAACTACCTATGGAGAGAAAATGGTTAGTGGGATGTTTAAAGAAACTATGTTTATTGAGAGCGGGAATGCGAACAATATTAAATATCCCCCTAATCACAGGCATGGGCAAAGACCTGTTCCCCCATTACTAAAGGCTGACGCCATCTACACTGGAAGACTTCCTTCAATGTAGAATTTGACGATTCCCATAGAAGCAAAAGTTCAGGTGCCTGCGATGACCTCTGATCAGAATTATACACCATCTGATAAAACATATATGCTGTGAATCTATGCTGTCAACCCACAAGCAAACAGGAAACACAGCGGAAGATTTTCCCTCCATAGAAGCCACCAGTGCAGCACATTCAAGCTCAGAGCTTTATTCCAGTCTGGTTAGTGTATATGGTCAGCACCAGGATCTGTGTGGTTGACCACTTCTCAGCAGGGTAGGAAAAAAAGAAAAGTAATCATAGTTGTCCAATCAGTAGGCCACACTAATCTGGCAGTCCCCCCTTTCCGTTCATTTCCACAAGAGAGTATCACTTTTGAAAGGTACTAACTGTCTGCACCATGAGAAGGCAGAGTAGGATATCAGGTCTGGCCGGTTCTGTGCATCATCACAGGGGATTGGTGCATAGCTCTCCTTTCAGTGACTACCTATCTACCATTTATAGACCTATGTATCTATAATTTACTAAGAATAAAGAAATAATTCAAAATGCCATAACGTAATTTATTTAAACATGTGCGTTGATAATGCAAAGTGAAAAACGTTGCGCTCCTATTCGAAATTAACAAAAACGAAAAACCCATTTTCCTCTCTACAAATTATAACGCATGTGCAGTAGAGTTTTGTGATTTTAAAGCTTGTCCAAAAGGTAGCACATGTACAGTTGTATCAGAATAATATGACCACCTACCTAATAATGGGAATAACCACTCTTGGCGCCGATGACAGCGGCAAGACGGTGTGGCATAGACGCAATGATGCCCTGGAAGGTTGCCAGAAGCACATGTGCCCATTCGGACTCCAGCAGAGCATAGAGGTTCCGGAGATGACATGGTTGTGAGTTCGCACACCGAACTGGTCAATCCAAATGGTCCCACAAGTGCTCTATGTGATTGAGGTCGGGCAATTTCGCCAGCCAAGGGAGAATGGAGACATCGCTGTCGTGTTGCTGGAACCAGTCACGCACTACCTTAGTGACATGGCAGGCATATCGTCCTGTTGGTAGACACCATCACCACCAGGGTAAACGTCCAACATGAAAGGATGCATGTAATCAGCGAGAATGGACAGGTAGTCATTGGCATTCAGAGACCCATACAGTAGTCCCAGCGGTCCCAGGTCATACCAGGAAAACATCCCCCAGACATGCACACTGCCACCGCCAGCCTGTATTTGACTGACAAGCGTGTCCTGGTGTTGGTTCTTGTGTGTCTGACGCCGTATCTGCCACTGCCCGTCACTTCTGTGGAGTTGAAACCTCGATTCGACGGAGGCTACTTTTTTTCCATTCTTCCACTGTCCAATGACAGTAGTCCCGTGCGAACTGCAGGCATTGTTGCCGATGGACCTTGGTAAATATGAGCGCCTTTATGCAGCGTCAACTCCGGAGACCCATGCGTAACAGGGTTCACTCTACTGTTATCAGGGACACGTACCTGGTACCCCAGCGTACATTTGAGTGGTCAATTGCTGCACTGTTGCTCGCTGAATGCCCTTTACCAGTCGACGGTGGCGACGTTCTTCTCTGACATCGATGGACTTTGGGACTCCACAGTTATGACGTCTGGAGGTACTCGGTGTGCCAGCGGTCCATTCTTGGTACAGTCGCTCGAAAAAGTATCCGAACGCTATGGTTGATTACAGAATTCAGAAAAAATATCTGGCAACGATTTTTTTAGAAATTAGTGATCTGTCAACCTTCGTGCCACGTGACACGAAGGTTGTCAGATCACTAATTTCTAAAAAAACCATTCCCAGATATTTTTTCTGAATTCTGTAATCAACCATAGCGTTTGGATACTTTTTTGAGCGAATGTTCATCCTTACTACAGCACCTCGCGAATAGCCCACAAAGTCTGCTGTTTCAGAGATGCTTGCACCCTTGGAGCGGCAGTTGATGATCATTCCTTTTTAAACGTCCATCAAATCAAAGCTCTGTCCATTGTGCTCACGTTACGCACTATGGCTCATCTGTCCTCGCCGGCCGCTTATATCTCTGTGTGGTCGACCTTTTCGTGCACTCTTGTGACGCGCCTGGGCGGGTTCACTGTGATTCCGTGGGTGGACACATTATTCTGATACGATTGTGTATAACTGAGTGAAATTATGAAAATCGACAAGTGGAAATCTATTGTGATATTTGTATGCAAAAGTTACTTTTCAGCGATGGACGGTGTAAATACAAATAAATACACTGCTGGTCAGTGAAATTACCCCATCTACATGGCGTGCTCGCTTTGAGCTCCAAACAAGTGGAGTGACAGATGGCAGTTGTAGATAAGAAAAAATTAATTCTTATTTAAATCACAGTTTACTGTACTAGTTTCTAAAGGTACACTCTGCATCTGTTTAAAATTAAATCATCTTATTTTAAAACTTTACAAAAGTTCCATAAGTGAATAGTCAAATCTTTGCATTGGATAAAACTCGCGCAAAATTCAATGAACTCCGAAGTGTAATGAGCTCACAGAACATAATTCTTCAACAAGACCTGGGAGCAGAACTGCCAGCGTGGCCTGCCATCCATCGCAAAGGTTTGACTATTCACTTGTGGAGTTCTTGAAAATTTTTAGAATAAGAAGGTTTATAAACTGGCGGAAATTGAAAAAAGAACACCATTAACAATTGAAACGTAATCTATGAGATTTATTTAGTAGAAACAACTTGTTGAGAAAGGATCACACGTGTGAAGTGATTCTTTGTTTATTTTACCTTTTAATTAGTATTACATTTTACAGAATGCACATATTAATAAGGTGTTAAACCTCCTCGAGCAGCAATACAAGCTTCCAATCTGGCATGCAATCCGTCGTTCAAATGCGTTCAATGAATCCGTCGTTCAAATATCAAGCTGGGGGATACCGTTCCATGTGCTTTCAACTTGGACGCGTAATTCAGCAATGGTGGTTGCCTGCTGCGGTCCGCGGAAGAGTCATTGTCCGATCCAATCCCATACATGCTCGATTGGAGACAACTTCGGAGAGTGTGATGGCCAAGGGAGTTGGTGCACTGCCTGAAGAGCATGTCAAGTTGCTCAGGTGGAGTGTGGGCGGGCGTTATCCTGCTGGAATATCGCTATTTGGATTACACTCAAATATGTCAGGACGACTGGCTGTACGATGTCGCTGACGTATGTATTGCTATTCAGTGTACCCTGTACAAACACCAGATACATACGAGAGTGATAGTTAATTGCTCCCCACAACGTGATGCCCGGCGTGGGCCCTGTGTGTTGCTGGCGGATGCACGATGGAAGAACCCACTCACCTTGTCGCCTTCGGACGCGTAAACGACCATCAGATGCTCCTAAGCAGAATCGGCTTTCATCATTGAAGACCACAGACTGCCATTCTTCCCTCCAATGAACTCGTTCTTGACACCACTGCAAACGTGGTCGACAATGACGAGGTGACAGTGGTAACTATGCCAGTGGCACGCATGCCCGTAGTCCTGCTTCCGAAAGACGGCTGCATATCGTTCTTGTAGACACCCTCTTGGTACGACAGAGGACCGAATTTGTGACGCCGTAGCCATTCGCTCTACCACCTCCGCCCTCATGATACGCCGATCCTCTCGTGCGTCCATAACTCTGTATTGCCAGGAACCACATCTGTGAGTGTGCGAATGCTCTTCTGACCATCAAAGCCACCATTTTACCATTGCTGATACCTCTTGTCCAACACGGTGTGCAATTTGCGAAAAGATCAACCTACTTCTTGAAGACCTACTATACAACCTCGATCGAACTCCACTAACTGAACAAATGTTGTATGCCTGCACCATCCAGGCATGGTAGCTTCTTCAAAGAGCACTGAACAACACGACACAAGACGAATAACTTCTTTCTTCATGCTTAGTCCTTAGATACGCGCGGCATATATATTTGCATGTTGTTGTCCTCAGTGACGTTATTATATCATCCAATGACTTTCAATCTTGGATCATGGTTTCTGCTGTCCTTAACTATTAACATATTATAACATGACGTTCCTAAAGGAATTCCTTCTGGGTGTTCTTTTCTAAATTTCCGCCAGTGTATTTCAAACAGATATAGATTGTACTTTAACAAAAAATCAAAGAAATAATTAGGTTTGTGTATCGAACAGATGGTCCTACGAAAATGTGCTGTACATCAGTAAGAAGCATGACATCCATGAACATACACAGCTGAGGAAATCTCGGTAGCGAGTCGAAAAAGTGGTGAATGTTATCCTAGTGAGTATTCAGGAAAGTTTCATTCACCTATGCTGTGATGTGGGAACAGTGGCAAAGAGGATGAGAGGTGGTGAACGTCCCAGCATATCCTAAGCGTGTTCGAAGGGCAATAGCTCTGGGGAACGTGATGGTCAACGGAGCTTATCCACATCACATAGGCTCTGTCGGGCTATGGGAATGGCATGAGGGCGGCATTGTACTGCTGAAAAAAGAGCGTTTGGGATGGAGAGTAGTAAGGGCAAAAAAACTGGCCATAGAATAGTTTCAGCATAATGTACTGCCGTCAATAACGACCAGATTTCAACGGTTTTTGCAACTGATGGGTTCACATACCCAGTATTGGTGACCTGACATCCATCGTACTCCCTGATGTAGGATGGATTACTTCTGTCCGCGCCGTGTTTCCAAATGGACATGCGAACATCACTGGATCCTGAATAGAAAGGTGATTGGTTACTAAAGAGGACACGGTACCATTCTTCTCTCCAAGCATCTCCTCCCTGCGCCACTGCAGACGTCGATGAGATGGCATCAGGGGTACATGAGGCAATGGCAGGAGCGAATCGAGCGCCGAACTCTCAGTCGTCTTCCAATCGCGCTCCCACACACAAGCTCTCAATGCTCGGAAAAATAATATTGCTGATCTCGAAATTCATACACAATTAGATATTAACAAATTTGTAAAACTATTTTCAGATGTCAGAGCTACAAGTCTGGAACAGTTTTTATTAACAGTTTTGCAATTCGGGGAATTTGAAGAAACGGTGAAATTTATGAAGCACCCCGATAAGGTAATGTCAGAAAATTTGAATTTAGAAATGCTTGATGGAGAGATTTAACCGATTCTGAAATGCAGTATTTCGAGTTATCATCCGATTCCAGATATTCGTAGAAACAAAAGTTTACCGACTTAAAAGTCGAGTTGTCTCTCGAACAAAATCGCTTAACAGAATCAACACTGAAGAATGCCATAAATGAAATGCAAAAAGCGTGGACTGCAATTCCTGAAATATTCATTTTTTAAAAACGATATGTTTTAGTTTTATTATTTTTACTCTTTCTTATCTTTTCTGCTTTGAACTTCATAAATTCAGATATAAAAAATCGATTAATTGAAGAGATAGGTAAGTGCCGTTTCCATACAACTAACAGCTGCGAAATAGAAGTCTGTAAAAAAGTTATCATCGATAGTAAAAGCAACAAAAATTTCACAATGAAAAAAAAGCAAGTAAAGAAACGTGTTTGTGATTTCGTGTTCTCTTTGATTTCATAAAAATATTATTCAATGAATGAAATAAAATTACATTTTTAAGTTACATACTGTATCCCCCCCCCCTTTCATTAAAAAAATGCCACAAATTTTTAAATTTCATAAATGAAATTTCATATTTTTCTCACCCTACCTAAATAAAATATCTTCAACAAAGAAAGCCATCTCCTACGTTACGCGCATAAAATTTAAATATTCGGAAAAACTATCATTAGCGTGGCAAGCAAAAACGCAAATTAAATATTGTCTTAGCTACTTATGTATGTATTAGATACGCCATATGAAAGAGATTCTGTAACAGAGTTCATCCACTAGTTAGGGCTGTGCAGGAAAGCGTCAGAAGATTCTCCAGGAGTAATAAAAGATTTATTCTATTGCTCCAAATAAGAATCTCAACGAACGACATAAATTAACTTTTTTTTATTCTTTAGAAGAAAGATCTCATGAAAATATTTAACAGTGAACTCTCAATTATAGCAGGTGAGGGAGAGTTCGGACTTTTTTTTTTTGTTAAGAAAAACGGAAACCTTTAGAAATGTGTTTTTATATCAGAGAAAGTATCGGTTCTACTACATTCATATAAAAGTTTCTGTTTTTCTTTTTAGCTTTGCTTTTGTTTCCGGATGTCCTTAATTGCTAACCGTTTAATACGCACACAAATATTGGAGAATCTGCTGTAGTGGCTTGTCACCTTTTTTTTTTTTCGTATGCTTTGTCTCGTTTTCATTTTCGTTTTCGTTATCTTGACGCCGCAGACGAAAATGAATTAATCTTCGCACCTGAAAAAAAATTCACCTTTGAACACATTTTCAGAACGTGATCTAAAATAAATTGGGAGACATGGCTGGAAGGGAAGCAATAGTCTGGGTTCTTCCAGAATTTATCAGAACGACGTTACGATATGTAGATAGGAATTTGTTGCTTTCAGAAACTGTTCTCGCAAATAGTGCAATATCTGCTTTTTCACTCTCCACTGTATCTTTTTAAAAAATTCTGAAAAAAATATGTGCAATATATGTTTGCTTATTTTTTTTTATCTCTGTTCTACTTACTAAATTTCTCCATGTGGTGAGGGTGAGCTATAGCCTCCCCCCCTTCTCCCCACTTTCCCCTTGATCTGACCCTGCTTAGATGATCCCAATTCAAATCACCAAATCAAAGACAAACTACAAAATCAAATATCTTTCTGTTATCTTCGCTTAATGCATTGTTCAAAATTTTTGGCTACCCCTACTACGCTTTTGTAATACATCGGATTATCCGGGGTTTGTTTGTTGCATTATTGAAAAGTCCGAGATTGTTTAGTGAAATATCTGCATAATCTGTACGTATTTTAGTTTCGGATGATTCATCGCAATCTAGAGCCGAACATCGTCAGCTTCCTCTCTCTCATAAGAAATGGAGTTTTCTCTTAACGCAATATATAATCTTTCCGATTGTCATTCTGCTGCCAACTCCGTTTATGCATTTTGAATTGGGAGGAAACGTCCATGAAAACAAAAATAGTTGCTCCAATTTTAATCCTAATAATTTAAAATAGATTAAATATATGGGTAATGACGTAAAACACCAACCAACTTACAGCCAAGACTGTGAAATAAGTGATGGCAGCACGGCTGGTGCAGCAAAATGTGTTTAATTTGCACTTATTTGCCCATTACGTCCGCTTATGAAGTCAGTCTCCTGCACAAAGCGTTCCCAAACACCCAACAGGCGTCTGATATCCGTCAGCGAGACTCTGTTTAATGGCGCAAGGGAGATCCTTGCAGTTTGTAGTAGGCCTTGTGTAGTCCAAAACTAAATCAATAAGTTTCGTGAAGTACATATGAATTCAGTTATACTGCTTCATGTAAGATGACAATTTCAAACTTTATTTACGAAAACAACACTTATTTTATTTTCCCAGTACTTATCCTTAGGAATCTATCCCGGATAAAGATTTCACGACATGAAATGCATTGATTTTCAGAATATTTTTTGCCTATTATAAAATTCGATTACAGTTGTTAACATCAATATTGTAAAGCAGTTTGAATAGTCAATTCATTTCTCCAATTGAAGTCTCAAGTGGCATAAATTTAATTTAAATATTGAACTTCTAAAGTTTAAAAATTGCCTTATTTATTGCTTAAATGTTTTTAATGAATAGCCCCCTTTGAAAAAAAGCAGAAAACATTCTCTTTAAATATTAGCTTTTGACCGTTGCAGCCCAAATAAAGGTGCGCAAGATATTTTAATAATATTTAATCATGTGTAAAAGAGTTTCTGTCACTTCTAGAAATTATGTCAGCTTTAATCTAACAACAGACAGACCACAATGTTAGCTGTTGTAAATGTGAAAATTGCCTAAAAGTTTAATTTCTTTTCAATTATTTGTTTCGACTTAGCGTTAAAATTTTCAACAGTAAGGCTACTGATCTAAGGGACCTGGGTTCGAGCCCCGGGTAAGGCATGGCTGTTTGTGTCGTTTTTCTGCTGAGGGCCTGCCATCCTCTCAGACCTTCTACTATGGCATATAAACTGACAGGCTCCTGTCAGACCTCTGTGGCAAGCAGCTGCTTGAGGGGGTATTTTTTTTTAAACCTCTTTCCTGCAAACCCTGTGAATTCTCAATTCTTTTAATACCTTTCGACCCCTTCCTTCCTCCTGATGATTAATTTTATTCAATATTATCAGTTTCATCCTTTCCATATGTTTTGATTCCATTTTTTTAAAGTTAGCGAAAATTTTTCCCTTATTGGCTGTCAGTTGGTTTGTTTTTTACCTCATTACCCATATATTCAATCTATTTCAAATTATTAGAATTAAAATTGGAGCAACTATTTTTGTTCTGATTGTAGTATTTTTAGAGCACTTTTTCCTCAATGACAAATGTAAATTTCTCACTTCAGATTTTATGAATTGATTAAGAAATGCAAATGAGAAGATTAGTTTTCCTATTATCGGAATACTTCTCCTGTTCTGAAACCTTCTCTACCCTGTTGTTAAAGAGGAGTATCATAAACGACCTAAAAGCGAGACATTCTATGAATGCTGCTTAAGATTCAGAGACCGTGCTACATCAGAGTTATATTTATATAAAAAATATTAAAAATATCAAGAAGCATATTCGTGTTCGTAAAAGAAATATAAATAACAAAGAAATTGGTAAAAATATGAAGTATTAGATATAAATGAGTTTGGGAGTTCAGTCTTCTGGGGTTTTTGTTCCTATTTTTGGATCGGTTTTTTTTAATCTTTGTATCTGACGCACAGAAACACTCGAAATTGCACAAATGAAATCCTCTGCCTCGTTGCAGTATGTAATTGACATAATGAAAACTTTATCTACTTCTAGCTTTCTTTTAGATAAAGTTTCTCGAACATCTGTAAACTCAAATTTATGCATCGCACGGTAAACATTTGGAAGCTGACTCTACGAAAACGAATTAAATTTAATCTCCCTAAATGCCTCAAAGTAGTTAAACCTCCGTTATTTTATCGATTCGTTTCCTCATTTTTGTAGAAATAAAAATTTATTTCGGAAATAATTGAGAACTTGTTCGAAATCGCAGATACGTTCCTACAGAGACCAATCAGAGATTAAAGCAACTACGGGACGACAAACTACTGAAGTCAGTCACAAGTCAAAACTCCTACGTGCAGCTACTGAAGTCAGTCTAGTCAAAACGCCTTCATAACAGTCAAAGTTACTAAGTCAGGCACAAGTCAAAACTCCTTCTGACAGTCATAGCTACTGAAGTCAGTCACAGGTCAAAACTCCTTCGTAACAGTCAAAGTTACTAAGTAAGGAACAAGTCAAAACTCCTTCTGACAGTCATAGCTACTGAAGTCAGTCACAGGTCAAAACTCCTTCGTAACAGTCAAAGTTACTAAGTCAGGCACAAGTCAAAACTCCTTCTGACAGTCATAGCTACTGAAGTCAGTCACAGGTCAAAACTCCTTCGTAACAGTCATAGTTACTATATCAGGCAAAAGTCAAAACTCCTTCATAACAGTCAAAGTTACTGAATGACAAAGAAATGGTTCGAGAAGCTTTCGAAAATTCTTCTGTGTGTGAAACACCGTACAGGTAGTCTTCAATTATTTAACAACAAACGAAACAAATAACACGGCGATTACAATAAATGAAACGACAAGATCAACTCGATCAGTCCTCATTTTTAGTCAGTGGAAAGTCCTTGTCATACTTTAATTTAATGTAAATCAGTTGCTCGACATTTCTTTTTCCTGAGTGGGACTTCGTCACTTAACAATGCCATAAAAGGAAACAATACTCGCAGAGACCCTCTCGAGTTTAATTTGTTTCCGTAAAGAGAACTAAAAAGATTTCCCTCTTCGCCACCGTCATCCTCTTGGTTCCCCTCGGTTCGATCCCTTCGTAGCCCAAAACGGGATGGCAGCCATTGCCACCTGACTCAATCCTAGCCGGGGAGGGCCTTGAAGCTCTCCTTTTCATGTTGGAAGCATCACTGCTGAAAGAACACGGAAATGAGATACGACTAATAACTAACAGTCAGAAAAGCTTTAGTCAAAGCCTTCCGTTGACAACTGAGAATTCTTTGCAGTTGGTAATTTATTATAGGTTTTTATTATATATTTATTATAGCTGGGGGACGTCCTTCGCGATAAATGGGACAAGTACTCGCAACAAATAAAAAGGAATAAATTGGATTCAATTTTCGAGACGAAAGTAGACTAATCTGTTGCTAGAGGAAATGAAGTTGTGAGCGCAACTCGATAACCTTTGAAAGGTCATCGGCTGTGCCTTCTGGTAGCGGAGCGAGGCAGCAAGACACGAAGCGAAACCAACGCAGCTTGGCAGGAAATGGCGGACTCCTCACAAATAGACGAGGTCGAACTGTTGAATACAAGAGACAGAGTGGATTGCTCTCTAACAGTCGGTAAGGACAATGTTCTCCCGACGAATTGGATATCGTAATCAGTCTTCGTTTTGTGTTCTTCAAGAGACTGGCTATGCGTGAAGATAACAGACGTTAACTCTGACAGGACAGGAGAAACATTCGTGCGTCGGACAGAGTGTTGCTGTGGGATCAGAGAGGAAAAAAGAGTCGGTACTTACTGCTCTCCGTCTTCGGGGGCTCCTTTTTACGGTCATACTTGGGCGGCATTTCCGCCGGGCCAGGTCAAAAGTCAGAGGGCCGGCGTTCCCGCGCCTCACCGCGCCACACGCACAAACACGCTCCACACGCGACCACCACTCCAGGAACTCGGAGATCACCTTGAAGCACGGGCGGAGACAGCGCACACATTCGCGCGCTCACGCTCTGACGTCACTGCCGGCGTCGGTCGCCACGGAGGCTGGGAAGATGAAATGAGAGAGAGTTGAACAGAAGAGCTCGCTCGCTCGACCTCGGACCGACGACGCCCAGGACGATGCGATGAGCCTCACGAGAGGTGTACAGAGCACCGGGAGGAGCAGGTCCCGTCGCGCAGCGCCGCATCTCTTACGAGACAGAGGCGCCAAAACACAAACACTAAGTTGTCTGTCTTCGGCGAAAGACTATGGCAACTGATGCCACTGTCCTTCCCCGATTCTGACCGCGGAACAGACACTGAACCCCGAAGAGCAAAAGGAATTCTCTCGCCACTTCTCTACATCAGAAATGAAACCGGGACTTGCATTGCTCGTGTTGTTGATCTAACATTTTCCCCATCTTATCACGGATTTGTACAACCATTCCACTCTCTAAATGCGACATTTATTGGATATGTATGCTGCTTTCTCTCTTTCAAGTCGCTGAGAATAATCCTAAGGTAGGGGGTATTAATTAAATTAAATTAATATCGTTTTCATATGACCCTTATAGAATCGCTTGTAAAATGTAAATTTCTCACACGGTTTTTAGTAAACGAAAAAAAAAAAAACCCAATTCGAATCAATACCGTCCGAAATATTGAAATTGATACATAACGAAAAACTTATTATCTAATATCAATCTGCACGCGCTCCGAGTAGAGAGAAATCCATTTTAAAGTGCAATTGCTAGAAATATCGAAAACGAATGGGGGATACTGATTTAGAGAAATTCGGAAAGTTATGATTGGAAGCTTTTGCCTCTGGTGTTATTAGAATTACTGGGGATGGAATGCTTGCTCTTTTCATATATAAGAACTATATTTTTCTATTTCATATATATATACATATAATTTTTTAGCTTTAAAAAATTTATTTTATTAAAACTAAATGAAAAACAAGGGAGCAAAATTTGCAATTTTCAAACACAGTATCACTCTTCAAAAATCAAGTCTATAACTTCTGACATTTTATTTACTCAATATCTCTAAATGTTTTTCATTTTGTTCCTTCAGTTGGCATAACACAAACAAACCTTTTTCTGTATCCACTATTCTTGGCTCTGATTTCTTACAATGCATTGAATCTTATGTCGCAAACTGTTATTTATTAAGCAATGTGTGGCCAACAAATTAGAAACCTTGATATACCACCATTTACATTATAAACCACCATTTACAACTGGAAACTGCCCATCAGGCAAAAAAAATGAAGCACTGAAGGATATTCGTGATCGGATATGTTGTTTAAATATGCTGTGGCATTTTGTTGACCTCTCGCGCATATTAACAATACAATCTATGTGAACATTACCCACAGTATTGCCAAGTCACAAGTGCAAGTACCCCCCAAGTGCTCAGAACTGAGTGGGTAGTTCTCAACAGACAGATAGAAACCTTTCACAAAGGCAACCTAATGTATTCTCGGAGGTATGCAGGGAATAATTCGAACTCATAGTGCCACGGTCTGTCCCATCTGATGGGAAACAACCTCTACCAATCCCATCGATCAAGAGAGGAGCAGGAGTTAGCAGAGAAACTTTCAATGCAAGTACGTTTGGGATTCAAACCTAGTAACATCAGAATACGAATATAGAACGTTACCGAATGAGCTAAACCCTGAATTTTTGAAGGCAGGCCTTATTTATCGATTCATGACCGTCCTGGAGCAATAATGCGTTAACTGAAAGTGCATACCTTACTAGGGGCGTTCAAAAAGTTCTTGAGATGCATCTGCAGAATGAAAGCCATTGCTCTTACCTTAAGAAAACTTTTACTCTCGTTCAAAGCACTCCCCTCCAGCATCTATGCAAAGGTACAGACGTTTACGCCAATTTTGGAACGCTTGGTGGTATTCCTGTTGGGGAATACTACACAACTCTGAATGAATGCATCTTTCTAGGTTTTGCACCCTTGAAATAGTCTTCCCAGCAATTTACATTTTAAATTTTGGAAACAGTACAAAATCGCATGGGGCAAGATCGGGTGAATATGCAGGATAGGGGTGTTGTTTTGATTTCTTTTCCTGCTCCAGATAGGCCGTAACTTTCCGGATTTTGCGAGTACTGGCATTGCCATAAATAAGATGAACCCTTGACACGCTTGCTGTTGGACGCTGCTCCTTCATCTCCTTAACCATTTTGGGCAAAATAATAATGGCCTAGTATTAGCTATTTATAGTCCATATTTCAGGTGAGGTGTCCACGGCTACTGCTCCCTGGGAATTGAAAAACATTGTGCACAGCCTCTTCCTTAAGCGAAATTCTTGTTGAAGGATTTGGGGGACGCAGTTGATCTTCCACAACCCAACATAGTTATCAATATTTCTAGATGTTGTATAGTAATAAAACCATCTCTCATCACCTGTGACAATGTTTATTAACCGTTTGGGGCCACTAGGTTCAAACATTGCCAGCATCTCCTTGTACGAGTCGACTCTTACCCTTTTTTGCTATTCTGCCCGTTTGTGGGGTACCCATTTGGAATAGATCTTTTGGAGCTCTAAATGTTGGTGAATAATCCTTTCTACACTGCCAATCTATACACTGATATCTAAATTAATTACCTGAAAAGTTATGTGTGGGTTTTACTTAATGAGTTCACGAACAGCAGCGATGGTTCCCTACTTCACGGCCTCCTTTGGTCATCCTCCATGAAGGATGTATTCGAAGCTCTGCCGTTCTTCTCTGAATTTGCTCATTCATACCGTAACAGTGCCATATGGACAAGCATGATCCCCATTTACTTGTGATAAATCGGCGTGAATTTGTTTCTCGCCATCTCCCAAGCTCCTTGTAAAAATGTAGTCTTTCCCCGTCTTTAGTAGGCTCCATAGCAACCACGCACAGATTTCGCAGACCGAACTTTACTCGCAGCCGACGAAGGGAGATATGATGACACTGCCTTTGTTTCTAACACGTAATGATAAATTCAGACAAGCATTCAAAATCGTCGTAGCACGTTAACTTCGGAGAAACGAGTGCAAATCTTGAAACACGTGTTAAGTACTTTTTTGATCGATAACTAGGGGCGTAGTTATAGGGGGGGGGGAGCTGTCCTCAAAAAAGTAAATCGGAGTTGGAAAAATTCGAAGCGACTTTGTAAAATCCAGGTGAGTTGCGAGAATTTGGATTGTTTTGTAAAACTAAAGAGAGTTAGCAAACTCTAGACAATTTAGCAAAATCTAGAATAGCTATAAAAATCGAGGAACTTGGCAAAATCGTGACAACTTGGTAAAATCGAGGAACTTGGCAAAATCGTGACAACTTGGTAAAATCTAGGGCACTTGACAAAATCGTGACATCTTGGTAAAATCTAGGGCAGTTGGCAAAATTCGGAGCCAGGTTAGTAAAATACAGGTGAGTTGGAAAAATCGAGACAACTTGACAAAATTTGGGGTGACTTGCAAAATTCCAGTTAGATGTAAAAATTGGGATTTTTTTTCTGTAAAATTATGACAAGTTGGCAAAATTCGAAGTCACTTGGTAAAATACAGCGAGTTGATAAAATTTGGATAGGTTTTGTGAAATTAAGGGGAATTGGGAAATTCGAGAAAATTTGGCAAAATACTATAAATTGGTAAAATTCGAGAAAATTTGGCAAAATACTATAGAATTGGTAAAATTCGAAACCACTTGGTAAAATACAGGTGAGGTAAGTATTTTTTAATTTTTTATTCACATCTTCCTATATGGTGCAATCAGTCACTGAGTTTGTATTCACCTCAAAGGAAGGGAAATCGACGCCTGTTGTCGTTTGAAGTGAATGCGAACTCAGTGACTGATTACAGCATCGATATGCTTTAAGTGTACTTTCTTCTTTTTGCGGTTCATATAGGAAGATATGTAGGTAACAATAAAAATTATATATCTTCCTATTGCTTTTCTTTTGTCCTTCGTCGATTTGTGGGTTTGTCAAAACAGTGGTTCAACCAACATATCTCTGAAACGCGATGGAGAAACTGGATGATTTTTGTGACAAATGAAAGCTTGTGACACGGGGAGTGTCATAGGATATAAAAAAGTGACCCGTCGTATTTTCTTTCTTCTAAAAAATTAAAAATACGAACACGACTGTTCTAATATATCTTCAGAATGTGAGAGGCGAATATTTTGAGCTATGTGTGAAATGAGAGTGTGTGACGGGGACTATCAGAAGCTGTAAAAATATTGTTCCTCCATGCTTGCATTCCCCATAAAAAGGTAAAATTTGAAAACGATTGTTCCGCCATATCTTATGAACGCAAAGTCGGATAGTAACACGCTGTGCGCCAAATGAAAGCTTATGATGCTGGGAGTGTCATAGGCTGTATAAAAGAAACACCCCCCCCAAAAAAAAAACACGCTTTATCCCCCCACCCCTTCTCTTAAAAGGGGAAATAGTGAAACGATTGTTTCCCTTTATATTCGGAGCTCCAAGGCGGAGAGTAACGGGCTGTGTGCGTCAAACGAAAGCTTGTCACATGGGGAGTGTCAGAGGTTGTTAAAAATATCCCCTTCCTTTTTTTCCACTTAGAAATATGAAAACGATTGTTCTGCTTTATCTTCGGAATTCGAGGGGGAAATGTAACACATTGTATGCCAAATGAAAGCTTCCGACATGGGGAATGTTGTAGGCAAAGATCATAGACCATCCTCATTTCTTCCCCTTCCCCTAAAAAAGGGAAAATGTGAAATTCATTCTTCTACTATAACTTCCGAATTCGAGGGCCTAGATTTACGAGTTAGTTGATGAATGAAAGCTCATACGAGGGCCTTGATGCACTACTTCGAATTATTTCCCCCACCATTCTCCCCTTCCCCCAAAAGGGGGGGGGGAAATTTAGGGGGATCGACCTTAACTAGTTATATCTCAAATTAAAGCTTGTGACGTCTCCAATGTCATGGACTACCTCAACCACGACTCCAAAGAAGAGGGAGGAAAAAATCTAGTCGTTGTTTATGAGTCATGTAGCATATGAAAGTTTCTGGAAGTAGATGTTTTCAATGACAAAGAAAAAATATAAATAAACTGAAATACTTTAAAATACATATTATCCTATATGGAATAAACCCTAAAAATTAGAAAACAAACCTGAAGCATATTGATGGTGCAATCATTCACTGAGTTCGTATATTCACCTCAAAGGAAGATAGGGCGCCGACAATTTTATTGTGTAAGTAAAGTGGCGCCCTATCTTCCTTTGAAGTGAATACGAACTCAGTGGCTGGTTGCACCATCGATATACTTGAGTTTATTTTCTATATAAGAAGATGGGTAATTTTTTAAATTTTAATTTATTTTTGGGACTAAAAACATTTGCCTTCGAAAACTTTCATTTGATATTTGACTCAAATATTGACCACATTTTTTCTCCTTTCTGGAGTCATGTTTGAGCTAGCCCATGACATTGGAGAAGCCACAAGCTTTAATTTCAGATATAACTCGTTAAAGTCTAACCCCGCGAAATTCCAACCCGCTTTTCATCACAGAATGAATAATGGGAGAAAAAATTCGTAATAGTTTACGACGGTCATTATACGAGCTTTCATTTGTCATCTAACTCGTAACTGTAGGCCTCCGCATTCGCAAGATAAAAGAGAACGACTTTCACTGTTCCCATTTTTAGGGGGAAGAATGCCTGGGGATGTCAATTTTGCATAGCCTGTGACATTCACCACATGACAAGCTTTCCATGACATACACTCGTATTCTGGAGATGTAGGAGACAATCGTTTTCCATTCCCCACTTCCATTTCATGTGGGGGTACGAAAGCAGGGGGAGGGGGTCAATTTGCTTACCACGCACATTTACATTCACCGCGTCAGAAGCGTTCGTTTGACACATAGCTGACACATATCATTTTTATATGTCCCTCCTTTTACAGGGGGAAGAAAGTTCCGTGGGTTAGTTTTTCGTCCCATATGATATTCGCCGTGTCAGAAGCATTCTTTTGACGTATAGCTTGTTACTTTCATCACTCTCATTTTGAAGATATAGGGAAAGGATTGTTTTCATATTTCCCCTTTTTTAGCGGAAGAAAGCATTAGGGGTCATTTTTTATAGCCTCTGACACTCGCAAGTCACAAGCTTTCATTTGACACATAAATCATAAAAGTTTCTCCATCGCGTTCGAAAGATATGAGGGGACAACTTTTTATTAAATTCACAAACCGACAAATGACAAAACCAAAAGAAATAGGAGTATGGATAAAAGTGGGATGGGTTTTGTTTAATTAAGTACAGTTGGCACAATCGAGAAAACTTTGCAAAATTTGAAGCCACTTTGTAAAAAACAAGTTAGTTGTGAAGAATGAAAATGGTTTTGTGAATTTTTTGGTTTTTTACTCGAGACAAACTGGATACTATAAAAAGTACCTTTAGCAAAAAGATATTTCTCATATCTTGCACTCAGTATTCAATTCTTTACGTTCAGAAATTAATAATGAAAATAACCCTTTTGCGGAGGGGATAATTCAGGTAAGAAATGTCAAAACCAAAAGAAATAGGAGGATAGATAAAAGTAGGATTATCTTTATATTGGTTTTGTTCAATTAAGTACAGTTGACGCAATCGAGAAAACTTTGCAAAATTTATGAAAACTGGCAAAATTTGAAGCCACTTGGTAAAAAACAAGTTAGTTGTGAAGAATTAAAATGGTTTTGTGAATTTTAGGATAGTTGTTGATATCTAGAAAGCTTGTCAAAATCGAGAAAACCTGGCAAAATCGAGACGACTGGACAAAATGCTGCAGAGCGTTTTTTTTTTGTATAACATCATGGCAAGGTTGCAAACACGAGGCACTTGTTAAACCCAAAATCGAGGCACTGATGATAATATTCAAAATCTCCCCCCCCCCCCACTGAGTGAAATTCAGTGTACGTCATTGTCATTTAAAGAAAATACATAAAGAAATTTATTTATGGTGCTTATTTTCTCAATTGGCAAAATCTGATTTCAGAGTTGGAAAACCTTCGCTACGCGCCTCTAGTACAGTGAACAAGAGAAATATCACATAACATTTACAAGAGATTTAAACATACATTTAAACAGAACCATAGTTTATCTGTATATCATATCATGATCTAATGAATTTGTTTAATCTTCATGTAAATGTTCATGTTCATGTAAAACAACTGTATGGAAAGGTTTAGAAGGGTGAAATCAGATCTATGTTTTTATCATTTGTTTTTGAGTAAATCACTAGTTTATCAATTTGAGTATTTTGTGGTAGATGTCGATGTAACAGATCATCCCTCGATTTGCTTATACCTGCAAACTAATAAACTAAAATTAAGAATCTTTAAATTAACTAAAATTAAGAATCTTTAAATTAACTAAAATGTCTTTTTTTTTCAATCTGAAGCTTTTCCAAAATAATATTAAGAAAACAATTTGAATAAAAATATTAAAAATTACAGATTTCAATATAGGGTTTAACACAGCTTTAAGCTTAGTGTCTATTTTAAATTATTTCAAATTTTGGTTGTAAAAAATAGAGGAAAAAATGGGGAAAACGTGGATAATTAATTAAATGTACAAGAAAGTGAAATACATTTCGCAGGGTGAAATGAAAAATGACCTTTTGGATATTAATTTTACAAACGCTGCAGAAAGATCCTTAATGTCTTGATTGCAAAATAAGCTTAAAGAACTCATATTGCCTCTATGAGAATCTCGTTTCCAAAGAGAATGAACTTTTTCCTTTATCTACTCCTTCATTCCTTAAAATGTATGATTTGATCTAGCGGATGATGGGGAAAATGGAAATAGTATTTTATTAGAGGCAGAGACAAGAAGAGAGAAGATTTATTACATAAATGACAAACATACATAGAAAGCAATTCACAAAGACTATCCACAATAAAATAAATTACAATAATTCAAAGAAACATAATTGTGGTCTCTACAATTAGGAATCAAGGGGCAGCTGCCCGTTCAGGCTCTGATGAATATTTCCAATAGAAATTTAGACAGCAGCACACTGTGTCACGTGGTAAACGACAATATAAAATAGAAATTGGTTTCCTTACAATAAATTTTCAACATTAGAAATATTTAAAACAAAAGAATTTAAGTATACTTTAAATAACATAGGGTTACTTTAATTTCTAATATCTGAACGTAAAGAATTGAATACTGAGTGCAAGATATGAGAAATATCTCTCCAAAATATTTCTTTTTGTTAAAGGTACTTTACATAGTAATCCAGTTTGCCTCGAGTAAAAACTAAGAGTTTTCTGAGGCATCCATTATTTTGCTGGTATAGAAATAAAACAATTTTATAAAAATAAATTTGTCTAATGGTGTAAAAATATCTTAGGAAATGAAATGTTGGAATATTTAATTCTAAATGCAAATTTTGAAAATTGTTTATGTATTAAATATAAATTTCTTAAATTATGTTGGTAATCTCCACCCCAACTACTTATTATATATTGTATATTTGAATATACCCATGCAAAATAGAGTGTAGCAAGAAAATTTCTTGGAATCATATTTTTAGCAAAATAAGATTTATATAAAATGTCTAAGTTTACTTGTAAGTATGACTGTATGGGATTTCCATTTTTGATTGGAATTAAGCACAACACCCAAGTGGTCGAAAATGTTATGCTCCTTCAATAGGTGAGCAAGCACAATCAATGCGATTTTCGCAATTTAATTCATGATACTTTTATATACGTGGTTCAAACTCAAAAAGAATATAATTTAGTTTTTTGGACATTAAAAGATAATTTATTCAAAATTAACCAATACTGAATTTTTTTAAACCACTTTCCATAGAAATCCTCAAATCACACATAGTGTCATGGGAATAAACAATAGCAACAGCATCAGCATAACACAATAAATCACCGTTTAACACAGATCATTCATAAAAATATTTTGACACAGATCATTTATATAAATTAAAAACAGTATTGGACTCTAAACAGATCCTTGTGGTACCCCTCTTGTAACTTCCATGAACTCAGTTTGTTCGTTTGCAATTCTAACTAAATTGCCTTCTGTTATGAAGTGTGGTCACCAAATGCTTTTCTGATGTATAGAAAAAGGCTGTAGTTTTCTTACTGTCATTAATTATTTTATAAACTTTACGTGTTAGAGCTAATATACATTGTTCTGTATTCTTATTTTTCAGAAAACCACATTATTTAGTTATATTATAAGTAGTAGGTGAGGCATTTGCGTGGCAAACAAACTTTGACCCTTGAGTCGCAAGTCTCTTCTCAGAAGGGTCAAACGTCCCTTGACCTTCAGTCGCAGAAAGGTCACTTTTAGTACAACGCGCCCCAGTCGTCCGACATATTGCATCATCGCCTCAAACCCATGGCAAGTAAACAACTTCTCTGGCATCTCTTTGCCGCGGATTTTCAAAGCGCCATCTGGTGTTTAAAATACCTATTATATTTTTAAAACTCTTTATATTTTTGCGGAGGGGATGATCCACACTTTCATGAGTCAGTGCGTTTCAGGGATTCAGGGTGTTGTGAATATGGTGAAATTAGTCTCCAAATAAGGGACTCCTTACACCAGTCACAACAGAAGTGCGAGATAGCAGAAGCAGAAGTTACTGCGTCTCAACTATCTCTCATAAAAAAATGGTTCTATTCAGGAGAAAGCCAAATAGAGAACATTAGACCTTGCAGAAGAGGTCAATGTTCGTAAAAAGTCAGTGACCATACGGAAGCGCGTTCGTTGCAGCTTCGCATTATGGTTGTTGCCAAGAAGGGAGCTGATGGAGTAGTCAGTGGTTCCGATAGCATGATGCTCCCAGAACAAAGCTTCTCTTTCAGCATTGTAGGAGCAGTTCAGCAGAACGTGGGATATAGTCTCAGGTGTGGTGCAAGTGGCACAGTTTGGACTGTAAGCTCTGCCAAGAGTGTGAAGCATGGAGTTGCTGTAGATGACACCAACTCGGAGACGATGAAGGAGAGTCTCCTCAGATCTGAGGAGATTACCGAGGTTAGGAGCAGTGAGAGAAGGTTCAACCAGGTACCTGAATGAGGAATAGCTGCTGTCCTTCTGCCACTGAACAAGACGGTACTGGCTCATCAGATGTGAGACAGAACTCTTGCAGTCATTGAGAGAGAGGGTAATTAGTTACACACCTCTGATTCTCCTGCGCCTCCTTCGTGGTGTGATCGGCGAGCTCGTTGCCAGGTATCCCTACATGGGAAGGGATCCACTAGACATGAACCGTGATTCCGGCAGAAGTGACATTGGAGCAAGTCTCCATGATCTTCTGGATGAGGAATGGGTTGCAGCTCTTGCTGTCTTGCTTCTATAGAGCTTCCAAGTCTGACTTGCTGTCACAGAGGATGACAAAGTTGCCACTCTCGAGGCTGAGGATGACAAAGTTGCCACTCTCGAGGCTGAGGATGAAAAGTACAGTGTCAAGAATAGCATGAAGCTCTGCACATGTGGAGGAGGTTAGATGCGGGAGATGGAAACCTCTGGCAATGCCAGTATCGGGAATGACAAAAGCAGAGGCAGCACATTGCCTCTCCCAGTCCACAGATCCATCAGTGTAGACCTCAGTACATCTCTCATATTGTTCAGTGACATAGGAGGTGGAGAGAAGTCTGATGGCCAATGGATCAGAGTCGCTCTTCTGACCAAGAGAAGGGATAGTGACATTGATCATAAGATCACTGTTCCTCCAGGGTGGAAGGTCGGGGAGGAGAGTATTGCCAGCATCCAGCATTATCAGCTCGAGCATCTGGAGCTGGTAGGAAGGACTCGGTCATAGAAGTCCTTGGCGGACAGGGCGATGGCAGAGTGAGGCCTGCCATGCAACTTCCTGAGAAGCTCAAGATTAGAGTGCAGGGAATGGAGCCTCGAGAGATAACACAGTATATCTCTCTTCCAGTGCAAGTGGAAAGGCATGTCCTCAGCCTCTGCAATGACAGATGCATTAAGTGTGTTAAGGCAGAGGCGCAGAGATATAGTGTGGACAGTGTACAACTTGCTGAGCACTGTAACAGAGTCATTGCTTAGAAGGTGATCACTGTAGTTGATGCGAGAGAGGATCAAGTGTCGGTACAAAACCAGTAGGGTCTTGCAGGAACTTCCCCAGCAGGTACCAGCAAGGAAAGACAGTATATTTCTCTGCGCAGTGGCAACTGTCTTAAGATGCTGGATGTGGTGTCCCCAGCTCAGCCTGCTGTCCAGGACCACACCAAGGAACTTATGCTGATGGAAGGCCTTGATGTGATCTGGCCCAAGCAAGAGGTCAGGATAGGTGGGTGGAAGGCATCTCCTCATGAGAACCATGGCCACAGTCTTATCAGTGAAAAGAATGAGGCTTAGGTTGTCGAAGAACTTTACGACCGTGTCCATAGCTCATTTCCTCACGAGCTAAGCATAGTAGGGATCCTGGCTAGGGAACCATATGCATATATCGTCAACCTAAATGGAAATGCCCACTCTATTCTCGAGTCAAGAGGGTAAGACTGACAGCAAGATGTTCAGTAACATCGGGCTGAGAACATCCCCTTGAGGTACTACATGATTGATGGTGTGGGAGATGCTGAGCATGTTGTCCAACTTCACGTGAACAGTCCTGTTGGATAGGTACGCTGCGATCCACTGGATGATATTGCATTTGAGGCAGAGATCCTGGAGCCTGCAGAGAATATCCGAGTGGGACAGGGAATCGAATGCCTTCTGGATGTCGAAGAAGACAGCGACCGTAGTCTCTCCCACGGACAGTGCCTGATCAGCAGCAGAGGTGAAGTCGATGAGATTGTTCGACGTGCACCTCCCTTTGCGGAAACCCGAGAGGCTGTCAGGGAGGAGGCTCTAGACACCATTCCAGGCGTCCAAGGACCAGTCTCTCTAGGACCTTGCAGATGCAAGATGATAGAGCAATAGGCCTGTAAGAGGACAGCTCAGTGGTGGACAGTGTAAGAGGACAGGTCAGTGCTTCAAGATAGGCACGATGTGTGTTGCCTTCCATGACTCAGGTACTGTGCAGGTGGTCCAGGAGTGATTGAAGGCTTTGAGAAGCACAGGCAGAGCCTCAGATGACAGGTTAGCTAACTGAGTATAACTGACGCCATCAGGGCCTGGGACTGATGAGCGCTTCGAAGCCCCAATAGCAGAGGTGAGTTCCTGCAAGGTGAAAGGATCATTATAGAAAGCCTCAGTCCCAGAGCAGGGCTGCTGAACCATATCCTGATCATTCACCATTGGGCAGGAAGGGAAGAGGTGAGGTGCTGATGACAGGCATTAGTATTGGTGGCTACGTCCTCCCCACGGGACAGGCAAGGTTATGGAAAGGGAGGGCAGGCTGTGGCTTCTCCGTCAGGTGAACCTTTCACGCTGGTCATGCTTCTGATCGCAGCATGTAGCCTTCTAGCATGACTTCTAGCATGTCTGGAAATCTACCAGAGTGGTGGGCGCACCTTTCTGCTCGATGGCGAATGGTGCGAAGCTGTTTGTGGTGGATATCCAGAGAGGAAATATGCCCAGTTGTCGAGATTGTAAGAATGCAGGCATCAGAGGCAGCAGTGAGAGCCTCTGACACTGCGCTGAGATCTGTAGCTTCGATAGCAGCGAGTCCTTCAGACGAGATCTGCTGAAAGAACTTCCAGTCAGTAAACTTCGACGTTCGACACATCCCTTGGGAAGCTAGGAGATGTGCAGCGGGAAATGATCACTGCCCCAGGTGTCAGGGTCAACTGACCAGCTGAGGCTTTGACCAATGCTGGAAGAACAGAGGGTCAGATCAATGGAGCTGTAGGAACTCGGAAGTCAGTAGAACGTGGGAGAGCCATCATTGACAATAAAGTGATTGTGCTGCAAGATGACATTCTCGATTTCCTCCCTTCACTGATCACTGATATCTCCGCCCCAGGGTGGGCTGTGGACATTAAGGTCCCCACAGAGAATCTAGGGCTGAGGGCACTGCCAAAGAATATCCTGTAAGGTGGATACAGGAAAGGTAGTGCAAGTCCGGATGTAACAGGATATCAGGGTGATATCATGGCTGTTCAGCCGGATGCGGTATGCTACGAAATCACTTTTCGCATCAGTGAAAGTGAACTCAATAGCATGATGCATGACATTCATGTGCACAAGAATCGCTGCATTGCGGGAGAGCGAATGACTCTTGCAATAAAAAACATACACAATATAGGGACAATATAGGCACAATATAGGGATTGAAGACATAGTTATAAGGGAAGTTAACCTCACAGAGAGCAAGGATGGGAACTGGCATGATGTTGATGTAGTTCCAGACGTCAGCAGCACTGCTCCTGAAGCCCCTGCAATTCCACTGAAAGATGGAAGGGACACTTACCGACTTACTACTAATACACTTACTTACTTATACAATACTTACTTATTTACTCACACACTTACTGACTTACTTTCTTACTCGCTCAGTAAATTACATACTGACTTCGAAAACGGAATTATCACTCACTAAATTACTTACTGACTTACGTACCCATCACAAACTCATTGCAGCACGTGCATCTGTTGTAACACTGCCCCCTCATTAACTCTTGTTCGTCCCGAACAATTCTGGATTCCGAAGCTCCTTCATTCTACGATCAAACGCGGCCAAACGATCCACATTAACCACTTTCCACTTTGCAGTGGACGCTGACGAATGCGATACACCACGTCGTTAATCCTGTTAACTACTGTATTAAAACAGTTCCATTTGTTTCACTGTAGTATACAAATTTGGTTCTTTCGCTTGCTAAGTTGATGTTAAGTCTGATGGAATGGTGGATTTCTTCTAGTCGTTGTTGTAATTCTTTTGCGTATTGTGGAGTGGATACAGGCATTGCGTCAGACAGCTATATCACCTTAAATATCATTTGTTTTACTAGCAAGTTCACCAATTTCACCTCTTATATCAGTCATCAACTTTACTAATTCATCCATACTTCTAGTTAAAGGAATTCACAATAATAATGATATCCGTACTCCTGGCACCACCTGATAAGAATTCAAAGAGATGAAAGCTTAACATGAGCTCATAAATAGCATATATGTATACCACTAAAGTATGAATGATGCAATTTATTACAATGACACAATATTATTACAAATTAATCAATTTTATCTAATCATAAGTACTTCTATTTCTCTTAGCATAAAGACAAAACCACTTTGTATTGAATCTCATTTGCGACATTAAATAATCATAACAATGTTTTATACCTTATACGTGTGAAACGTTTAACATTGATCTCACTTTGATAGAGGACCCAAAAACAAACTTTACTGTTGATTCCTCTTCTCCAACGGAACCATGTTTCATCTTAAATCAAATAAGAGCAGTCCTTTTACATAGCATTCATCATCATAATCATCATCCTCAAGAAGCCATGGGCTACGGAGGTCCAACTAGACCTCGCAGTTTAATTCTCCAAGCATATCTATCCTGAGCTACATCTGCTGCATCCGGCCACTGCACATCAATTCTAACAAGGTCCTGTTTGACATTATCGGCCCACCGGATCCTAGGTCTCCACTTCTTTCTGAGGCCTTTTGGCACACTGTTCATAACCCTATTCGCCAATCTATAATTATCCATACGGCAACATGACAAAACCAACGAAGTCTCTCCTTCACAATATACTGCTTAAAGGAAGTTGTCAACTCCTTTCCCTAACCTCATCATTAGGTGCAAAGTTGAACCACCTAATGCCCAAGATACTGCATAAGCATCTGGAATCAAAAGCATCTAGTTTCCTGTTATCTTGTTTACAAAGTGTCCAAGTTTCACTACCATAACTAACCCTAGAAAGAACCAAACTATTATACAGTCTAAGTTTACACTTTAGGTGTATACGCCTATTTCTCCACAATCTCCATAGATTCTTAAAAGTTCCGGCAGCAATACCTATTCGTCTGTTAATCTCATGCCGCACATCACCAGTATCAGTTACGTAGCTCCCACGGTAATTAAACTGTGACACCTGCTCAAGACTGCAACCATTCAGATGAACTGAATCACAACCTGCCTGACAAATTTTCATCACTTTAGTTTTCTCTCTGTTTATAACCAAACCTACTCTACTAAAAGTTTCATCAACAGCTCGAATAAAAGAGTTCATATCATCAACATCATTTGTCAAAAGGGCTAAATCATCAGCATAACCTAAATCAGAAATTTTCGTATCTCCAGCCCATTTAAGGCCAAAATCTTTCTCGTGCAGTGAATTTCGCATAACAGAAATTAATAACCAAACTAAAGAGAAAAGGAAACAAAATGCAGCCTTGTCGAACACCAGAAGTAATGCTAAACCAATTGCTACAAGACTTACCAACTCTCACACACTACTCAGTGTTATTATAGAGAGCTTTCATAATGTAACTAACTTGTCTGGTATACCATATGATCTCACAATCAACCACAAATTATGACGATCAACAGAGTCGAAAGCCTTTTTGAAATCAACAAAGCTAGCAACCAAAGGTTTTTGAAACTCTAAACATTTCTCAAGAATATGCCTAAGTGAAAATATCTGATCCACACATCCCCTACCACTTCTGAATCCACACTGCTCATCACGCAATAGATACCCCTATAGTTATCACAAGAACTGCGATCACCTTTTTTGAAAATAGGGATAATAATAGCTCTGGTAAAATCCTTAGGAATCATGCCTTTATCATAAAAATTATTCAAAATTTCAGTCATAGAAGTGGTAACCGAAACATTCCCAGCTCTAAGCATTTCTGTAGTAATTTCATCTACCCCTGGGGATTTATGAAGTTTAAGTTTAGAAATAGCCAAAATAACTTAAGATTGTGTTATAGAGCCAACATTAAAGCCCCCAATACATTTATCATCATTACAAACAATGGGAGTAGAACTAACAACATTGTTTAGAATATCACCGAAATGCTCAGCCCACCTAGCCATGACAGAATCCTACCCTTCTATAACCTTACCTTGCATATCCTTCAATCCCTGTATACCTGTCCGTTTTCTACCACACAAAACATTAACTATCTGGTACCAGCTCTCTGCTGTTGTGCTGCCTAACTGCTTACTCAGCTTTGTTAGCCAAGCCATCAAGCCAAAGATTCTTATCAGTAGCGAACTGATCCTTTACACGTTTATTAAGCTCTCTGTAATCCTTTCTATTAGGACTAGTAGGGTACCGATTAAGCACATTCCTGCAGTTCCTTCTTTCTGAAATAAGCTTAAGTGCCTTATCACTTAAATAATATGCCTCCTCTGCTCCTTTTTCCTAAAAAGAGTACTGTTAGTTTCCAGAAAAGCCTTTTGAAAACGGTCCCGTTCTTCCTCAACTTCAGTATTAAGCAAACTATGACTGTCATAATGACTACGTAACCTATCATGGTAAGCTTTAGCTATAACTGGGTCTTTCAGAGCTTCAGTATTAAAGGTAAATTTTTTAACCCTAACACAACACTTTTTAAGTTTAAGTTGCAAGACACTTTTAACAAAGTAATGGTCAGATCCAATTTCAGCTCCCCTATATGACCTGGTATTCCTAACAGAACTAGCCCATTTGCTGTTAATTAATATATAATCAATTATATTCCTATGCAGCCCATCAGGTGAAACCCATGTGTACTTATATATGCCGCGGTGTTTGTAATATGTGTTACATATTCTGAAACAATTGAGTTTACTTACCTGTAGGAGACGTAGCCCATTGCCATTGCAGCTACCAATACCAAAAGGGCCTATCACCCCTCTCCAAAGGTCAGAGTCAGTACCAACTTTGGCATTGAAGTCACCTAGAACAGGGTAATATCCCCTTTCTTGACAGAATTCAAAATATCCTGAAGTTGTCCGTAAAACCTATCCTTCTCATCCTCATCGGCATCCTCAGTGGGGGCATAACAGCAGATAACATTTAAGTCTTTAATGCTTATCTGAAATTTTGCTGTAAGAAACCTTTCATTAATGCACTCATATCCTAGAAGAGCATCACTATAGCATGTCTGCTGAGCAGGAAACCCACGCCTTGGTGATGCCTTTCATCCTCCCTCCCTGTAAAGAGAAATTTAAAGTCCATCTGGTCTTTTACCTGTTCA
Organism: Ryuthela nishihirai; assembly: GCA_038380435.1. NCBI lineage: Eukaryota > Metazoa > Arthropoda > Arachnida > Araneae > Heptathelidae > Ryuthela > Ryuthela nishihirai. Next base: position 11,967,488 of record JAWZYU010000001.1, on the reverse strand, counting down.
TCTGGTCTCTTGCAATCCTAGAATATCTAGGTTACAGCGCTGGAATTCCAGCGTGAGGACATCAAGAGAATAATCTCTATGTAATGTCCTCATGTTCCATGTTCCTGCAGAGAGAAAATAATTAGTAGGATTTTTAAAGAAGTAGGTTTATTGAGATTGGTAGGGCCAATAATATCAAACAGCCCCCTGATCGCAGGCATGGGGCAAAGTCCTGTTCCTCCTCCGCTAAAATCTGAAGTCACCGATGCTGGTAAGGAACTTCATGCACCACCTTTTCAAGTGGACTTTTTCAAGAGCCATATGTGCCTGCCTGAGAGACATTACTCCAGTTTAGGCTTGACAATGCCCAACTAGCTAAGTAAGGTTCAGGTACCTTCAATGGCCTCTGATTAGGATTATCCACCAGCTAATATAAGGTATCCCATGCCTCTGTTCACTTAGGACTGGCAACCCAGAAGCAAACAGAAAACACAGCGGCAGATTCTCCCTCAACAGAGGCCCACCAGTGCCACAAGTCTAGGATACATAATCAAGCTCACATCCATAAACAAGTCCAGTCTAGTAGGTATAAATGATCAGCACCAGGACCCTGTGAAGTTGACCACTCCTCAGCAGGTTTGAAAAAAAAAGAAAAAAATGGCCACAGATGACCAGATCAGTAGGCCATACTGAACTGGCAGCCCTCCACTCCGTTCCCTTCCAAAAGGGAATATCTTTTTTGAAAGGTACTAACGGCTTGCACCACGAGAAGGCGGAGTCGGACATTAGGTGCTAAACCTGTCCGGTTCTGTGCATCATCACTAGGGATTGGTACACAGCTCTCCTTCCAGTTTACGCCTCGCTACCATTTACAGTCCTTACCATTTACAGGCCTTTACCATATATAGGCCCTACCATTACACAACACTAATTTTTATACGCTATCTCCTTCTTCCTTTTACTAATGCACTTTATCTTTTTGCTTTCTTTCGCAATTCTTTCTATTTCAAAGCATCCTCGTTCTAAACAGTTAATAACGTAAATCGTCACGCTAAGAATAGGCAAGCGTTCATGATACACCTGTCACAAGTCATTGTCGCACGTTTATTGGTCGTGACAATATTGTCAAATTTAATTACAATTTCTGGCTGTATATGAATAATATTTAACCGAGCATAAATTCAAAAAATAAATAGGCAATTATAAATGAATCGATTTAATAAGTAGCGCAATAAAAGCTACATAAATCACAATTTCTTAACTATTTACACAAAACACCAATATGCTATCTATCCCTATAAAGTGATCCTGATTATCACAATTACTAGACCATGCACATTTCTATTACTAGTTAACCATGCAGATTTCTCTGCGATACACCTAAATTGCTAGTTTACTTGAAACCATGACTTTTCTTACCATTAATCATCCGAAACTCTTCACCGCTTTTAGCACAAACTGAAAGTGTCCAAAAGAGCACACTTTTTACTACAAATACCCAAAGACCAATAAAACATTTCTTAGACTAACGTGCACAAAGTAAAATATATTTCAATATCGGCTTCACACTAATTCTCCCAAAATTAACCACTGAATATCCTTTCCCTTTTTTAAGTTGATTCAGCGTTCGAAGGAGTATCCGAAGTAGTAGCATAAATGAAAGTTCTGGCACAGTAAATGGCTCTAGAGAAGTCTATGAAAATCTGTGGGAAAAGTTATGGCGTGAGGTGGAAAAAAAGTTTTTTTTTTCATAGAATTCTCTGGACCCATTCACTGTACCAGAACTCTCATTTAACCTACTACTCTCCGAGGTATATCTCGAGTGTCACCTGGAACCACAGTCACGTTCTTCATTGTTGCACGTGCTCTCTCCGTATGGAAAAGTGTTCAAAAATGTATTTTGCTTAACAGTTTTATATTAATTAAAATAATTCCATAGTTAGTGTTCCCGTTTGGGTGCAGGGGGATATTTTTGCACATATGTTTTTGTAGCAATAATTTTGTTACATATTCTGACACGAGTTATGGAAAACTGCTGATGTTGTCATGGAAAAAAAAATTGCAGAATTTAATTTTTTTTTCTCTTCCAATTACATCAATCTTATTCGCGTAAAAAGATTTTAGAAGCATTGGCCTAATATCGTCTGCTCGTTCATAATCAAGCTTTTAAACACAAGACAAATATAATTGAAGTAGTCTTAAATACTACTAGTAAAGTAGGTAGCAAAATGATAATAACAACCTTCGTTTGCGCAGTATATGGGTTCTCACCAAAAAATTTCACTGCCAAAAATTACACGCTCCATCCATCGCAGTTTGCGAAAGTGGCGGGGGTCAGCAATCTCTAAATGCAATGAGAAAGCCTCTCCCCGGGGGAGCCGCCTCGATGACAAGGCATCCCCAACGCCAGTAATATTTTTGGCGGTAAATATTTTTGGGGTACGCCGTGAGAGCTCAAAAGTCGCTGGATATAGTAACAAAGTAAAAATAACCTTGCTACACTATAACTATAGTTTTATCTATCTATACAAGGGGTACGCCACTTACATACATATTTCCAGGGGGTACGTGAAGCATGAAAGGTTGAGAACCACTGATATTTATGTTTTATTTTATTTCCATTGTTATACTATAACTATAGTTTTTATCTATCTATACAAGGGGTACGCCAGTTACATACACATTTCCAGGGGGTACGTGAAGCATAAAAGGTTGAGAACCACTGATATTTATGTTTTATTTTATATCCATTGTTATACTATAACTATAGTCTTATCTATCTATACAAAGGGTACGCCAGTTACATACACATTTCCAGGGGGCACGTGAAGCATAAAAGGTTTAGAACCACTAATATATATGTTTTATTTTATATCCATTGTTATACTATAACTATAGTCTTATCTATCTATACAAAGGGTACGCCAGTTACATACACATTTCCAAAGGGTTACGTGAAGCCTAAAATCTTGAGAACCACTGATATATATGTTTTATTCTATTCCCATTGTTATACTATAACTATAGTTTTATCTATCTATACAAGGGGTACGCCAGTTACATACACATTTCCAGGGGGTACGTGAAGCATAAAAGGTTGAGAACCACTGATATTTATGTTTTATTTTATATCCATTGTTATACTATAACTATAGTCTTATCTATCTATACAAAGGGTACGCCAGTTACATACACATTTCCAGGGGGCACGTGAAGCATAAAAGGTTTAGAACCACTAATATATATGTTTTATTTTATTCCCATTGTTATACTATAACTATAGTTTTTGTCTATCTATACAAGGGGTACGCCACTTACATACATATTTCCAGGGGGTACGTGAAGCATAAAAGGTTGAGAACCACTGATATATGTTTTATTTTATTCCCATTGTTATACTATAACTATAGTTTTATCTATCTATACAAGGGGTACGACAGTTACATACACATTTCCAGGGGGTACTTGAAGCATAAAAGATTGAGAACAACTGAAATATATGTTTTATTTCATTCCCATTGTTATACTATAACTATAGTCTTATCTATCTATACAAGGGGTACTCCAGTTACATACACACTTCCAGGGGGTACGTGAAGCATAAAAGTTTGAGAACCACTGATATATATGTTTTATTTTATTTCCCAAACTATAGTTTTATCTATCTATAAAAGGGTACCACTGATAACATATATATCAGTGGTTCTCAACCTTTTATGCTTCACATACCCCCTGGAAATGTGTATGTAACTGGCGTACCCCTTGTATAGATAGATAAGATTATAGTTATAGGATAATGCCAGTTACATACATATTTCCAGGGGGTACGTGAAGCATAAAAGGTTGAGAATCACTGGCGTAGTAGATCTTTTACATAAATTAACTGAAAAAGCAAGGTAGTACGGTCAATGGTAAATTGGCCAGTCAAGGTATTACGCCTCTCTGTGACGTTCAATTTTACCATGTTTTTTCTTTTGGAACGCATTAAAAAATATCTCGGTCAAATCTGCTTGACCGTCGTTTTTCGAGGAACGCGAAAATATTGTTTCCCAGTTCAAACGAGTGAAATTTGGTACTGTTCATCAAGACAATTTATTCTAATTACATTCATTGCACATGATGCAATTTTTAGAAAACTCGGTGTTAAATTTTGAAAAGGAGAAATATTTGCTTAAACAATTTACAATGATTTTAATCTTTTGCATTTTGCAATTTAAAACATTTGTGGCCCTAAATTGTGCTCGATTTTCAAGGAATCGAACCAATTGAACTACAGCAAAAAGAAACTGAAGAAGTGTCAAAGGTTGTAGAAAATCACAGCCTTGAGGTTGATAATATGTTAGGAGCTGCTCCAGTCTCATTGCGAAGACCTCTTTGAAGAAGAAATCTTCGAAATCTTTGAAGAAGTTGTGTCAGAACCTGTATATACAGAAGCTAAAAAAAGAATTCACTCAAAATCTGAAAACAAATATCAACACAGAAATTGGAATCATTATTGTCTTCATATGACTCTCATTATGGAAGAGCAATCAATCCTATATTAGAGATTTACTCTCATATTGAGCCATATGTGTTTATCCAGAATGGGATGACGAAAACTGATTCCTTCTTTAATCAGAACGTGATTCTCTCCTCCACATCTTCCGAAGAATGTCAAGAATCTTTTCCCTCTACATCAGGCATCCAAAATTTGTTTACTGTTCATCAAGTGATTACATAGACGGAGCGGTGTTTTCTGCAATACGCTGCCACAGAAATCAATTTTTTCATTCATTTTTTGTTGCTATAATTTTCAAGTTTTTTTTTTATTAAAATGCAACAGATAGTTGTGTTTATAAAAGTTGATTTTTTTGAGTAAGTTTCCAAAAATGGGCATTTTTTTTATTTAAATGTATCTTTTCTCTTTACTTATTAAAGTGGAATTTATTGTTATGTTTATTTTAACATACATATTTTCTTGACAAAAGAAAAAGTAATGAAAAACGTTTTTTCCATGTTCTTTATTAAATCACCATCTATTTATTATTATAATAGTAACATAATAAAACTGTACATAATTTTATTTAAAAAAAAAACGCCCCATTGTTCGCCGACCTTAGATTCGCTTACCGAGACAGTTTTCAGTCCCAATTAATCACTGTGCGGAACAAATTCGGAAATAGACTCAAAGTGGAATAGGACTTGATACTAGATCTTTTTTTTTTCAGTAGTCCTAAGTTTAAAGCTCTATGTTAGTCAAGAGCAACTATCACACTGAAATTATGCTCTATTCACTATATAGTAGTTTGCGTTCTGTTCTCCGCCATAAAAGCTGCTTGCCACAGAGGTCTGACAGGAGCCTGTCAGTTTATATGCCAGAGAAGGTCTGAGAGGATGGCAGGACATCATCAGAAAAACGACACATACATCCATGTCTTACCCGGGGCTCGAACCCAGGTCCCTTAGATCAATAGCCAAGCGTGCTAACCACTCGGCCACAAGAAGGTTTAAAACTATTTCTGGATTTATAAATGATTCTGGACTTTAACTAGATCAACGGGCATTGCATTTACTATCGGTGTAAACTGTTTAAACGTATTTAAAGTTATTCGAGTGGTGATTTAAAGAGTGTCAGTTGTTTGCTGCAGTATCTGAATAAAATATTCAATGTGGTCTGTGAAGTCCATAAGAAAAAAGGAAATTAAATTTTGGCAAAGTGATGCTCGAGATAAGAGTTGGTATTTTATTACACCTACTGAACAACTATTACCATTAAAGATTGTGGAGGCTGGGAGTAATAATTGTATTATTCGCATTATTAGTAGCCAAACGAACAGTGGGTTTTCCTACTTGATGAATAAGGATGATTTTATCCTAAGGCGAGGGAATGAAATTCTAGCGTGGCATCGCCCGTCAAATGGACTCGCGCGGCGGCTTTAGTTTAAATTTGACCTCTACTTTTACTGTTTTCAAAGTAAACGTAAGAGGTCATATACTGATCAGAAAATGTAAATGGCTTTATTGGAGTTCGTAGTACCTGGAAATCATTTCCTAAATCATAGCACACGAAAATGGCATAATCACTGATAAGTATGAAGGAAGTTACCACTCTGAATTTAACGTCGATCAGTTTTAGAGCCAAAACTGTCTTGAGCCGAGTGGGATACGAACCCACGACCTCCTGACCTTTGGACCACTGAGCTACCGGCCGCCGATTAAGATCTCCTCTAATTGATGATATGAACATTTTCTACCTACAGTACATATTCCATTATGTCACATGTAGGAGTTGTAATGGAATACGGAATCAATTTCGGAGTTTTTCATTCTAATATTAGGAATAAGATGCGTTCACTTTTGGGCGGGGGTAGGTCAGTCGGTAGCGCGCCAGGCTCGTAATCTGTAGTTTCCAGGTTCGAGTCCAGGCTGGGTCAGCGTTGAGATTCATCTCCGCAAAATTCCCCGCCCTGCCCACGGTCAGTAGGGGACACCGATGGGCTTGGAAAGGCCGCCGTCCGTCGGATGGGACGTTAAGCCGTGGCCCGTGTGCGGGAGAGCCATACCCTGTGCACGTTAAAGAACACGCTGGATGGCCTTGACGGGAGGCTACCATCTGTCTTCCAACAGCTGTTCCAGTGGGTCCCCTCCCCCAACCTTCTCTGAGCCTTCGGGGTCCATGTGACCTGGCTATTTAGCCCATGGTGTGCAAAAAAGTGCCGCTCAGAGGTAAAACAACCCAACAACCCAAGCGTTCACTTTTATATAAATGCATCTCTAAGAAAGTACGAAAGACCAAAAATATGATGCAAACGTTTTGTAATTAAAATCTTTTTTTTCACAATTCAGAAATTTTTGATGTGTTCTGGGTGCCAAAAGAAATCCAAATTTTTGTCTCATTTTAAAATTAAGTGCTTTTTTAAATCTTGATACTATAGAAATAAATCTTTAGTGAAGGGATCTTTATCTCCCGCCATGATAAGGTTGCATTAGGAGAGGGATTCCTTATCCGCTGGGACAACTGAAACAGAAACTAGAAAACCAGGAACGAAACAATTGGAAAAAGGAGCAAATGCATCCGTTGCACGTATTTCGGAGTATGCAGAAGTGAGAGTTTATGAACTGAATGAGTGAGTGTATGTAGTGGGGGAATGCATGTAGTGAGTGAGTGAATGCATGTAGTGAGTGAGTGAATGCATGTAGTGAGTGAGTGAATGCATGTAGTGAATTGGTGAATGCATATGGTGAATAAGTGAATACGTATAGTGAATGAGTGAATACGTATAGTGAATGAGTGAATGCATGTAGTGAGTGTGTGAGTGAATGCAGATAGTGAGTGTGAGTGAATGCATGTAGTGAGTGTGTGAGTGAATGCATGTAGTGAATGTGTGAGTGAATGCATGTAGTGAGTGTGTGAGTGAATGCATGTAGTGAGTGTGTGAGTGAATGCTAGTAGTGAATGTGTGAGTGAATGCATGTAGTCAGCCTGCGAGTGAATGCATGTAGTGAGCGAGTGGATACATGTAATGAGTGAGTGAATGCATCTAGTGAGCGAGTGAATGCATGTAATGAGCGAGTGAGTGAATGCATGCAATGAGCGAGTGAGTGAATGCATGTAGTGAGCGAGTGAATGCATGTAGTGAGCGATTGAATGCATGTAGTGAGCGAGTGAATGCACGTAGCGAGCGAGCGAGTGAATGCATGTAGTTAGCGAGCGAGTGAATGTATGTAGTGAGCGAGCGAGTGAATGCATGCAGTGAGTGAGTGAGTGAGTGAATGCATCTAGTGAGCGAGTGAGTGAATGCATGTAGTGAGCGAGTGAGTGAATGCATGTAGTGAGCGAGTGAGTGAATGCATGTAGCGAGTGAGTGAATGTGTATGTGTTGTACCAGAGCCTCATGTTAGCCATCCATTACCTGAGGTTTTCCCTAAAGATAAAAGGAACTTTTGAGGAAATCAACAGATAATGGATGTTGCCCGTCTCCCACGATCTAGGACGTCTGAGGGTGGCTTTTGGGGGAGACATTTTTTTTTCTTTTTTTTTTTTTTTTCTTTTTTTTCGAATTATCATTCTATTATTTTTTTTCATCTAAGAATTCCTTTACATTGTAGAGGACCATCAAAAGATATATAACGGAGAAGGTGAATTTCATCACATCCCACATGATGACGACATCTCTGAAGACATCCTCTTCATCATTATCCTCTTCATCATTATCCTCTTCATCATTGTTCTCTGATTCTGTTGTAATGAATTTCGGGTTATTTGATTCAGTTGAAGTGGATGATCCTGTAGTATAAATGTTCTGAGATATTGTTTCTGTTTCAGGAATATCTTCTTCGTCCTCTGCAAATCGGTCTATGGCATTTGGTTTATGTGGGATGTTCTGTAGTTGGAGCCGAAAGGTGCAGGGAATGAGAAATGGGACTGAGAAATCTAGTTTAGGTGGAATGTTAAGTCGTTCGGGCCTCAATACACAGTCAACAATAGTGGAGGGGATGTAAAATGTCGATCTTCCTGATGTGTGGCCTTGTTCATTTCTCCCCTCCACAGTCCCTTCGCAACAGGAACTAAAGCAACATAAACTAGGGCAACACTTCTTCATCCTGGTCCAGCCTCTACGGAGGCATTTCCTGCCCCTCCTTGAAAAATCTGACGCGCGTTGGCGTACATTAAACGCTCTTCGCGTACCATCGGCAGTCGGCATCATGCCCATACACAAAATTAATTCACAATAAAGTTGAACACAATAAACCTATCTAGAAACAAATCTCAATAAATATATGCGCAAAAAACACTTACAAATCGCAAATTCCTCTTAACGCTTGTAAGGAAATATATCCTTTAAACTCGTTAATTGTTTTTCAGTTACATTGTTCAGAATTTTGAATAATTAAGATTTTAATTTGTTGCGTCTGCTGAAGGTTATAATGCCAGATACAGGTAACAATGATAATCATTTTCGCATATTAATATTTATCTGTATATTTTTTATGGCGACCATTTTGAATATATTAAAATCAGTTTGGGGGACTGCAAATGGTCATTTCTTAAAATCACATCGATTACGTATTTATCTGTTTCTTTACTTCTCTCACGTGATCAAAAAAGCGCTTAAATGATTAAATGGTAAACTTTCTGAATAGTAACTGATTTCGTCATTACATGATAGGACTGTATTACAATACTTTTGTAACAGTCTTGTTATTTTTCTGTGATATTTCAGGTTACATTTAAATAATTGCACTTATCTAGGTAAAAAAAAAATCTGCATTTACATTAACAGATTTCTATGTGCGTGCTTTGCTGCTTATCTTGGCAGGATTTTTCTGTAGATTTAACAGTGCAGGTTTCGTGTCTCTGATAATGATCATGCCTGTATGATTGTCTCTAATGTGTGCTAGCTTAACTTGTCTGATTGTTGCAATTTCGATTTCCATAATATTTAATTCTGGATTACATTTCCATCCTTAGTTCATGCTGACGGTAGGGATGAAGATGCCTATTGTAGCTGTGATATGTGCTTGTTTAGGGAACCGTCTGTATAAATGACAAAATGCTGGAGGCCGCCCCTTCCAGCATTTTGCCATTTATACAGACTGTTCCCTAAACAAGAAAATATCGCAGGGGGTGGGGGGGATTGCTTATGAGGGGGTAATAATAAGTGAGTTAAGTTGATTACCAGAGGATTGTTTAATGTATAGACTGAAATGACAAATGCTAAGTGAAAATGTAAATGTTCGTGAAATTAAAAAATGCAAAAAGAAAAAAAAAAGAAATAGACAGTTTTGACTTCGCAGCTGATAAATGTAATGGGAAGTTATGGGAAGAGTAAGGAGAAGCAAATCTTTTGCATATGCCTGAACGCGTACTCTAATAAAGCCACAGTTTTGCCTCGAGGGTGGGCTGGCTCAGTTGGCAGTGTGCCAGGCTTATAATCTGCAGTTCCGAGGTTCTAATCCCAGCTGGGAGAGTGTTGTGATTTATCTCTGCAAAGCTCCCCACCCTCGGTCAGTAAGGGACACTGATGGGCTTGGGAAGGCCGCCATCCGTCTATTGGGACATTGAGCTATAACCCTGTGAGTGGGAGAACAATACCCTGTGCACGTTAACGAACACGCTGGATGACTTGACGGGAGACTATCGTCTGTCTCCTAACAGCTGTCCAGTGGGTCCCCTTCCCCCCCGACCTTCGCTTAGTCCTCGGAGTCCTTATGATATAGCCATTTAGTCCGTTGTGGGCAAAAAAAGGGCAGGCTCAGAGGGGAAACCACCATTCACAGGTTTGTCATGTCACAACTCATTTTGGCTCGTAGCTCTTACTTCACACTGGTTCATTAATGCAACATAGAGTGTGCAGTCTATCCTATGTATGGTCCAAGGTTGATACTGTCGATCAGTAATTGGCTACCTGTGACTGGCATTGTCTGCAAGTCCAGTTGGTGACCGGCTGTCAGATCTTTCCTGTTATGTTAAATGAAAAAAATATTAATTTAAAATACATTTCCTTATGGTTTTCTTTGTACAGTATAATTATGGGTATAATATATTTTTTATGATAAAGGTGTTGTTCCTTAGGATTTTACTAGATCTATTATTATCCCAATTTTGAAAAAAAAAAGTGATCGCAATTCTTGTGATAATTATAATAATAATAAATGTTTATTGACTATATATAACATATAATACACTTAATAATTATTGACTATATATAACATATAATACACTTAATAATAAATAAATAATGCTTATACAACATAATGAGTTAAAATAAAATCCACAATTCGGTATGAACAATTGAACAAAATATACAACTGATATAAATAAATCCATGTAATGTAAAATATTTATTGTGAAATGAAATGCAATAAAATAGAAGCCATGTAAGAACAACCAATGAGCTTTATGCTCTTTCAGGCTGTCAAATTAAATTATTAGTTATTAACGATACGCATTTTTATAATACAGAATTAAAGGTTTAAGAGTGGAAAAATTAATAATTTTAGAATTATTCATTAATGACATGAAATGAGGTAAGTAACTTAACAATGAAATAAAGACTCAATATTGCGTCTATTGAGTCTTTATTTATTCTTTGCTTAATTTTTATTTTAGATATATTTTCATTTTTTTCTACCCTTTTTTTTCCCGACAATTTATTAAAATTTCGTGGAGCTAGAATCATGAAATATTTATGGATAATTTCTTTTCTTGAAAAGGTACATAATAAAGTTCACATGAACCGCTGGCCCTCCTCTGTCAGACGATGTAATGGCCTTGCGATATTACAGAAACTCTTGACAAATCTTTTATAGTAGGTGCAAAGCCCAATAAAACTACGAAGTTGATGAACATCTTGTGGTGGAGGCCAGTCTCTTACAGCTTCTATCTTACTAGGATCAGTCTTAATCCCTGATGTAGTGAGCAAACTTCTTGCTAGAACAGTTTACACTTTATCGGTCCCAATTTTAGCTTGGCTGCGCTAAGTTTTTCAAACACTTGACGAAGATTTCTGAATTATTTTTCGAAAGTTCTTCCAAGAACGATGATGTCGTCCAAGTAAACCAGGCAGACCTCCCAAGACAAACCTTTGAGCACCGACTCCATTAGTCGTTCAAACGTTGCAGGTGCGTTGCAAAGTCCAAATGGCATCACCTTAAACTGCCAAAGTCCACTTCCTGTAGTGAAAGCTGTTTTCTCACGGTCTTCAGGACGTGTACCAACTTGCAAATAGCTGCTCTTTAAGTCTAATGTTGAGAACCATTCTGACGCAGATAGAGTGTCCAGTGTATCATGAATTCTGGGTAAAGGAAAGCAGTCTTTCTTTGTTATATCATTTAATCTGCGATAATCTACATAATCGGGTAGATCCATCCTTTTTCTTGACAAGAATCACTGGTGATGTCCAAGGACTCTGTGATGGTTCTATAATGCCTTGAGCTTCCATGTCCCTTATCAGTTGTTCTGTCTCCTCCCGTTTTACCAATGGTAGCCTTCTTGCAGGTAGATGGACTGGAGGAGAATCACCAATGTTGATCTTATGTTCTGTCAGGTTAGTACCGCCATAATCATTTGATGTGGCAGAAAAAAATGTCGCAAAATTCTTTTAATAGGTTCTCGCCCTTAGCAGCTTGGTCTTCAGTTAATATTCGTCTTGTTTCTCTCCATAAGATCTACTCTGACTAAAGTCCTTGCAACCAGAATACCATGAGCCAAAGCTCCTTTACCAAAGGCTTCAGTGACTGCCAATCGGAAGGCCCCAGAAGTCTCCACCCGATGTTCACGGACTATAATTTCACTTTGTTCTGGGATCTCTGTGCCTTCCGTCACTAATATTGCAGTCACGCTTGATAAAGAATCAGATATTCGGCTAAGCAAAGGGATCTCTTCTGTCCTATAGATGAGTAAGTTGTCACTGAGTCTAATGTTGAATCCATGTTTCTTAAGGAAATCAAGGCCTAATATGAATCCATCGTAGATGTCAGCGATGTAAACAGGATGGTGTACCAGACAGCTGCCAACTCGGATGTTAAGTTCTATCTTTCCATGGACTTTAGCACGATTTCTAGTGGCTATTTTTAGGGTTATTTTAGACTGTGTAGTATTCCAGTTTGGATGAGGTATTATTTTCTTTATTATATCCGTTCTGAGTAAAGTCACATTTGCACCAGTGTCGACTGTCATACGGCAAGGTATTCCATTTATGGTTCCATCAGCTACTAATCCATTATTTTCACTATGTAGTTGAAAGGTGGGCGACTTCCTCTGGGGTCAACCAATCAACAGCCAGCCTTTGCTCTTCACGTTGCTTCTGCTGGTTCTGTTGTCTGTTAAATGTGCTTGAACTTTGCATCCACCACCTTTTGCAGTTGTCTTGCCAGAATTCCAACACTGAATGTTTGTAGAAGTCTTTGGAGAGGAATCTTTAAACTCTTTCAAAACGGACAATATAGCTTTGGTTGATTCTTTCATTTCATTATCCTTTTCTACACTTTCTTTTGCACTCATAAATCTCACTGTACGTTTGTTCGCTCGGGAGGAAAGCCTGGAGCACTCGTACTTCATAGCATGTTCCACAGCTGATTTTAATTCTTCACTTTCCAACATCCTCAGAGATTGTTGAGTGCCAGGGTCAGCAATAGCACCAAAGTCCATTTCCTGTAGTGAAAACTGTTTTCTCGCGGTCTTCAGGATGCATACCAACTTATCAATAGCCGCTCTTCAAGTCTAACGTCGAGAACCATTCTGACCCAGATAGAGTATCAAGTGTATCTTCAATATTGGGTAAAGGAAAGCAGTCTTTCTTTCTTACATCATTCAATCTGCGGTAATCTACATAAATTCGGGTAGATCCACCCTTTTTCTTGACAAGAACCACTGGTGATGTCCAAGGACTCTGTGATGGTCCTATAATGTGTTGAACTTCCATGTTTCTTATCAGTTGTTCTGTCTCCTCCCGTTTTGCCAATGGAAGCCTTCTTGCAGGTAGATGGACTGGAGGAGAATCACCAATGTTGATCTTATGTTCTGTTAGGTTAGTACGGCCATAATTACCCTATGTTGTTTACAATAATTACCCTATGGCCATAATTACCCTATGTTGTCGTACAATTTAAGAGTGGAACCATTAAAAATACGTGGATGGCCCGGAAAAAAACTAGATTTAACAGTGGAGAGGTTTTTCATTATAGTTTAAATAATTCAATATACATTAACGAAAATTTGACACAGGTGAACAAAGAAATTTATTGGAGAGTTAGATTCTTAAATTATAGTTTTTCCCATTTTTAATCAATTATGGAGGTTATTGAACTAATTAGGTAAAGAATTAGATTTGGATGACTCTGATATCGCACAAGAGTTTAATCCTATTTTTTTTGCAAAGCAAAGATGATAACGAATTAGGCATATTCTATATTAATGTGAGATCTGTTTAAAAAAATCAGGATCTCTTTATTGTTTATATCGATTATTTGTATATTATTCTAGTGTAGGGGTTCTCAACGTAGGGGTACGCGGTAAAATTTTTCGGGGTACGCCGTGAGAGCTCAAAAATCGCTAGATCTAGTAACAAAGTAAAAATAGCCATTGTTATACTATAACTATAGTTTTATCTATCTATAGAAAGGATACGCCAGTTACCTTTTCTATCTATAGAAAGGGTACGCCAGTTACATACACATTTCCAGGAAGTAGGTGAAGCATAAAAGGTTGAGAATCACTGTTCAAATGGAAAGTACAACTAACAGCATGGAATATTCACTTATTAATTTAGCTTGTTTTGATGAAACCACTATTGATGCTAATATTTCAGGTGGGCAGAGGTCTTATAGTTTTCTATAGACATAAGATGAATGCTTCTGAACTGAATATTTCGATTTCACCTGCGGAAGTAATTCATCTACAGATTAAAATTAATGGCTTTTTATTAAACGTGATTGCTCTGTACAGATCACCAAGTACAAAGGTTAAAGAATTTCTATCAAATTTGAAAAATAGGTTCGACTTAAATTTAAATTTAAATGAAATTTTCTTGGTTGGCGATTTTAATATTGATACTGCGTAATTTGTTATTGGAGTATGGTATCGAACAGAAGGTATCAGGTTTTACTAGAGAAGAAGTCGTTATGCAAACGTTGCAGCAATCTCAAATTTATCATGTGGTTCATAAAATTAAAAATTTTGAAACAGATGTAAGAGTTTATGAAAAAAGATTGATCACTATGGAATATTAATTAGAACAAAAATAAAATCCTTAATTCATAGAGATAGGAATCCTACAAATAAGATCAGTGCTCATAGTAATAACGCTTACTTAGGTACATGTGTAGATGATAAAAAAATTTCCCAAAAATTTGGCTTAGATGTTATTGGAACTGAGGTTATTAATCCGGAAGACTTGCTAAAATTGATATCAGAAAAAAATTAACGAAATTAGGAATCAGTGTTCTTTCAAGGCATCTTGAGTTAAAAATTTCAAAAGGAAACCTAAAGAATGGATGACTGAAGGGATAATTAAATCCATTGAAGAAGAGATCTGTTGTGGGTAAATATAAGAATAATACGCAAAGTACGATATTATATGATGAATATAAAAAAGTAAAGAAAAGATAGAAGGTGTAAATAGTTTGATAAGGAACCAAAAATATTTTTATTATAGAAATAAAATCAATTTAAATAAAGATAACAATAAAAAAAATTTGGGAGCTGGTAAAAGATATTATCATTGACAAAACGAAATTAACTGTTGACATGCAAATAAAACAACATTTTGGCAAAAAAGAAAGCGATGGAGTTGATAGTGGATGATTTTAACAATTACGTTTCTAGTGTTACAGAAAATTGAATCGCGAAATATTCAAAAAATATAAATATAGCTGTCAACGAGATTATTACACCTTGTAATTCACATTCTATTTTTATACCTGAAGCAAATAGGGATGAGGTATTATAGATCATTAACAATTAAAAAACTAGTATTCAGTAGGCTATGATATGTTGACTACTTCATATATAAAAAGCAATCAATTTCTCATATCCTGCAAAGTTTGAATAATTTGAGTTCGACACTAGCATTGTTCCTAACACACTCAAAACTGCAATTGTGCGTCTTATATTTAAAAAGGTACCAAGAAATATATATAGTAATTATAGACCGATTGTGATCTTATCAGTTATTGAGAAAGTTTTAGAAATAAATATATATATACAAATATGCTAATAATTTTTTAGATAAATGCAAAATAATTACAGATAGGCAGTACGGGTTTAGGAAGAACAGAGGAACAATTGATTTATTAGAGCATTTCTCACAATATGTTAGTACAGCACGCAATTCTGGAAAAAATGTTTGTGCTATATTTATGGATTTCAATAAAGCATTTGACACGGTTAAGAATGATATATTGTTAAAAAAAGTTATCATTAGTGGGAATTCGTGGTTCACTGAACATATGGTTCAAACATTACTTGTCTAATAGGACTATCATCACTAGGATTGAAAATTGTGAAAGTAGAGATCAAATTTTAAAATCAGGTATACTACAGGGTTCAGGTTTGGGGCCACATTTATCTGCAATTTATATAAATGATTTAGCAGAAATACATTTTCAGGTTAATTTGTTTATGTTTGCTGATGATACCGTTCTGCATAACTCAGGTATGCAGGTAGAAGAGATAGATGTGCACAAAACGAGTATAATGTAGCAAAATCTTGGTTTCAGAATAACAAACTGTTCTTAAATGAAGAAAAAACGAAATATAAGATCATTCAGAGCAGGCACAAGTTAAATAACTTATGCACTAAAACGCATAATTATAACTGTCAATATAAATTAAACATTTTCCAAGATGCATGTCCCTACCCAATTGTGGAAGAGGCTACAAAAATTGAATAATTGTGGATTTATATTGACAAAGTTTTTAAATGGAAATCGCACATAAAATATACTTGTGACTAACTAAGGCATCCATCTTAAAAAGTGTTGAAGTTGAATACATTTATTACACTGAGTATCATAACAATGATATATAAAGCTCTCTGTGAATCAATCTTTAGGTATAATATCAGTATATATAGATGCAGATATAAACCTGTTTTAAATAAAATTAAACGAATACAAAAAAGTACTCTAAATAATATTGTTAAATTCAATAAAAAAAATAAAGAAATATCCCCTCAAGCAGCTGCTTGTCACAGAGGTCTGACAGGAGCCTGTTAGTTTATATGCCATAGTAGAAGGTCTGATCTCTATGTTGCGATCTTGTGCAACCACGGCAATTCCCGGTTCCACCTGACAGCACTACCTGGTTTAAGAAAAGCCATGACTATCTAGAGCCGGGGGCAAGGAATACGCCCTATAGGCGCACCTCAACCCCGGCCTCACATGGCAGCAGTCCTATAGAAGGAAAGCTAACCACCGGAAGAAACCTAACTTTAATCTATTCCCCGGTTTGCAAATTGCAAGGATATAAAGATCCAAGCTCGATCGGCACCCGGGGTGGAGACTCTTAGTAGGACCCAGACTTTTATGGACGGCTCATGCCTACTAGGCAGGAGGGACCTTTCGACCGAGCCGTCGAACTGACCACCCAAGGTCCCTGAAAGTGAGGTCTCCGACGCCGTCACCACCCGACCGGCAATCAAGCCGGCCAGCAGCGTCTTCAACCTCGGTTGGCCTTGGCCATGTCCAACCGGCGCCCAACCCGGTCGGCACAGCCTTCAGCTGGGTTGCTGGGCCCTAGGCCCCCCCACCACGACAAGGTGGTCCCCTATCAGGGGGAATAGTAGAAGGTCTGTGAGAATGGCAGGACCTCAGCAGAAAAACAACACAAAAGTCCATGCCTTGTCCAGGGCTCGAACCCATTATCAATAATGGGTTCGAACCCTTAGATCAGTAGCCAAGTGCGCTAACCACTCGGCACGTGTATGTGTCGGGAACATGTATTTAATGAAGATCAACTTCGCAGCAGTTTTCATTATCTGAACATTTTACCAGTTGATTTGTTATATATTTATGTAACTATCTTTAGAAATTACTTTAAAAATGAACACAAGGAGAAACTTTTGCGTGTGATCAATACAAGACAAAAGTGTAAAAATTATTTTGTCGAACCAGTTTTTCACAATAATTATGGTAAAGCGCGGATATCTTATCAAATACCCAGTCTTTAATTCTCTACCGAGAGATCTGTTATGCCTGAGCACTTATTCAGAAATTAAAATTAAAGTTTCGAAATGGTTATTAGATGTAAATATTTGAAACGTTATCATCATCATCATCCTCAAGCAGCCATGGGCTACGGAGGTCCAACCAGACCGTGCAATTTAGTTCTCCAAGTAAGTCTATCCTGAGCTACATCTACTGCATCTGGCCACTGCACACCAATTCTAACAAGGTCCTGTTTGACATTGTCTGCCCACCACATCCTAGGTCTCCCACTCTTTCTGAGGCCTTTACGCACACTGTTCATAACCCTATTCGCCAATCTATAATTATCCATACGGGCAACAAGGCCAAACCAGCGGAGTCCCTCTCTGCACAATATGCTGCTTAAAGGAGGTTGCAAACTCCTTTGCCTAACCTCATCATTGGTTACAAAGTTGAACCACTTAATGCCCAAGATACTGCGTAAGCATCTGGAAACCAAAGCATCTAGTTTCCTGTTATCTTGTTTACAAAGTGTCCAGGTTTCACTAACATAACTAACCCCAGAAAGAACCAAACTATTATATAGTCTAATTTTAATCTTTAGGTGTATACGCCTATTTCTCCACAATCTCCATAGATTCTTAAACGTCCCGGCAGCAATCCCTATTCGTCTGTTAATCTCATGCCGCACATCACCAGTATCTGTTACATAGCTCCCAAGATAATTAAACTGTGACACCTGCTCAAGACTGCAACCATTCAGATTAACTGAATCACAGCCTGCCTAACCAATTTTCATCACTTTAGTTTTCTCTCTGTTTATAACCAAGCCTACTCTACTACCAGTCTCATCAACAGCTCGAATGAAAGAGTTCATCTCATCAACATCATTTGCCAAAAGGGCTAAATCATCAGCATAATCTAAATCAGAAATGTTCGTACCTCCAGTCCATTTAAGGCCAAAATCTTTCCCTTGAAGTGAATTTCGCATAACATAATCAATAACCAAGCTAAAGAGAAAAGGAGACAAAATGCACCCTTGTCGAACACCAGAAGTAATGCTAAACCAATTGCTACAAGCATTACCAACTCTCACACACGACTCAGCGTTATTTTAGAGAGCTTTCATTATGTTAACTAACTTGTCAGGTATACCATATAATCTCACAGTAAACCACAAATTATGACGATCAACAGAGTCAAAAGCCTTTCTGAAATCAACAAAGCTAGCAACCAAAGGTTTCTGAAACTCTAAACATTTCTCAAGAATCTGCCTAAGTGAACATATTTGATCCACACATCCCCTACCACTTCTGAATCCACATTGCTCATCACGCAATTGACTGTCAACCAGATTCTTAATTCTATTAAGCACAATCATGCAAAGAACTTTACCTGGAACAGATAGTAGGCTGATACCCCTATAGTTTATCACAAGAACTGCGATGACCTTTTTTTGAAAACAGGGATAACAATAACTCTGGTAAAATCCTTAGGAACCATGCCTTTATTATAAAAGATATTCAGAATTTCAGTCATCCAAGTGGTAACCGAAACATTCCCAGCTCTAAGCATTTCGGTAGTAATTTCATCTACCCCTGGGGATTTATGTAGTTTAAGTTTAGAAAGAGCCAAAATAACTTCAGATTGTGTTATAGGGCCAACATTAAAGCCACCAATGCATCTATAATCATTGCAAACACTGGGAGTAGAACTAACTACATTGTTTAGAACATCACCGAAATGCTCAGCCCACCTAGCCATGATAGAATCCTCACCTTCTATAACCTTACCTTGTTTATCCTTCAATCCATGTATACCTGTCCGTTTTCTACCACACAAAACGTTAACTATCTGGTACAGCTCTTTGCTGTTGTGCTGTCTAACTGATTCCTCGGCTTTGTTAGCCAACCATCAAGCCAAAGATTCTTATCAGCAGCTAACTGATCTTTTACACGTTTATTACGTTCTCTGTAATGCTTTCTATTAGGACTAGTAGGGTATTGATTAAGGACAATCTTGCAGTTCTTTCTTTCCGAAATAAGCTCAAGTGCCTTATCACTCAGATAAATC
This sequence comes from Ryuthela nishihirai, assembly GCA_038380435.1. Lineage (NCBI taxonomy): Eukaryota > Metazoa > Arthropoda > Arachnida > Araneae > Heptathelidae > Ryuthela > Ryuthela nishihirai. Next base: position 11,947,808 of record JAWZYU010000001.1, on the reverse strand, counting down.
TGTCTCTTCTGCTCCTTTTTTCCTAAAAGAGTACTGTTACTGTCCAAAAAAGCCTGTTTAAAATGATCCCATTCTTTCTCAACTTCAGTACTAAGCATACCATGACTGTAATAATGACTAAGTAACCTATTATGGTAAGCTTTGGCTATAACTGGGTCTTTCAAAGCTTCAGTATTAAAAGCAAATTTTTTAACCCTAGCACAACACTTTATAAGTTTAATTTGCAAGACGCTTTTAACAAGATAATGGTCAGATCCAATTTCAGCTCCCCTATATGACCTGGTATTCCTAACAGAACTAGCCCATTTGCTGTTAATTAATATATAATCAATCATATTCTTATGCAGCCCATCGGGTGAAACCCATGTGTACTTATGTATGTCGCGGTGTTTGTAATATGTGTTAGTTATTCTGAATCCATTTGAGTTTACTTACCTGCAGGAGATGCTGCCCATTGCCATTGCAGCTACCAATACCAAAACGGTCTGTTACTCCTCCCCAAAGGTCAGAGTCAGTACCAACTATGGCATTGAAGTCACCAAGAACAAGAGTAATATCTCCTTTCTTGACAGAATTCAAAATATCCTGAAGTTTTTCATAAAACCTATCCTTCTCATCCTCATCGGCATCCTCAGTGGGGGGCATAACAGCAGATAACATTCAAGTCTTTAACGCTTGTCTGAATTTTTGCTGTAAGAAACCTTTCATTAATGCACTCATATCCTAGAAGAACATTACTAGCGTGTCTGCTGAGAAGAAGACACACGCCTTGGTGATGCTTATTGTCGTTCCTCCCTGAAAAGAGAATTTTAAGATTATTTTTAAGAATCTGACATTTATCTGTCCATCTGGTCTCTTGCAAGCCCAGAATATCTAAATTATAATGGTGGAATTCTTGTGTGAGGACATCAAGAGAAAATGCTCTGTGCAGAGTCCTCACATTCCAACTACCTATGGAGAGAAAATGGTTAGTGGGATGTTTAAAGAAACTATGTTTATTGAGAGAGGGAATGCCGACAATATCAAACAGCCCCCTAATCGCAGACATGGGGCAAAGACCCGTTCCCCCACCACTAAAGGCTGAAGCCATCTACACTGGAAGACTTCCTCCAATGTAGAATTTGACGATGCCAATAGAAGCAAAGAGTTCAGGTGCCTGCGATGACCTCTGCTCCGGATTATCCACCAGCTGATAAACATATCCTGTGAATCTATTCACTTGGGGCTGTCAACCCACAAACAAACAGAAAACACAGTGGAAGATTTTCCCTCCACAGAAGCCCACCAGTGCAGCAAAATCAGGATCCATAATCAAGCTCAGAGCCATATATCTGTCCAGTCCAGTAGGTTTATATGGTCAGCACCAGGACCCTGTGTGGTTGACCACTCCTCAGCAGGGTAGAAAAAAAAGAAAGGTAGCCGTAGTTGTCCAGATCAGTAGGCCACACTAATCTGGCAGCCCTCCCCTTCCGTTCACTTCCGCAAGAGAGTATGTCTTTTGAAAGGTACTAACGGTCTGCACCACGAGAAGGCGGGGTCGGACATTAGGTGTTAGGCCTGGCCGGTTCTATGCATCATCACAAGAGATTGGTGCATAGCTCTCCTTCCAGTGACTACCTAACTACCATTTAATGTTTGAAAAAGTCATATCCTGTATCTGGTATTGTTTTAAGCAACTGCAATATTAATGTGAAATGATGACTTGTACAATAGGTGATATTTTTGTGTAATGTGTGTTATAGTCCGTAATTTTAAAGGTTTATTTTGTAAATGTGTTTAATTTTTCATGTTTGTGTTTTTAATTCGTGTTTTTCTTTTTATTATTGTTATTGTTTTTTTTCTGTTTTCAATTATTTGTTTATTTTCCATTATACATGTCTTATTATTTAATTAGCCTGTCATGAGATTGAAAGGAATCCTGCTGACAATCCATAAGACTTAGCGGGGTAATCTATGTATATAGCCCTACTAAGTCATAAATAAAGTTATTATTATTATTATTTTAATCACTCAACTTGCATATTCCAAACCCAGATGCGAAATTTAACTTTTTTGTAGAATAACATATTGGAGTTTCTGAGTAACTTTTAAAATGAACAAATTTTTCTACGTTCTTGTAACGACGGTATCAAATGCAGAGATGATATTGTTTCGAATAGGGTGGGATATGAACCCACGACCTCCTGATAACATGTCAGGTTTTCGGATCGTCGAACCACAGGCCATCGATCCAGATTTTTTCTGTAATTGATGTTATGAACTTTCCTACCTTAATACACAACTCGGTGTCTCTTGAAGGAAGGCTCTTGATCGGAGAGCAGTAGCTCAATGATTAGAGTACCTGACATGTTTTGAAGAGGTCGTGAGTTCGTATTCACCCCACTGAAGATAATTTTCCCATATATTGACGTTACCCTTCCCCCCCTCCCCCGATACGGGACTACCTTGTCGAGGTGGAGGGGGGAGTTTGAGGGCCTAAATGAAGTCGAAGGCTATGCTGACCGGATTGGCGGTTGGACAGGCTACGATTTCCATCTCAGAAGTTAAGAACCCTGCTGACTGACTAGGTCCGGTCATGTTGGACAGGGCCCCGACGGAAGGGCCTGATTAAGAGTCCTAGTCACGGGAGCCAAGGCAACTTCGATCTATATATCCTTGTCTGTGACTAACAGGGGGGCAGATTAAATTTAGGTTTTGACCGACGGATGAGCTTTACTCCTATAGTACTGCTCGCCATTAGGTAGTCGGGAATGAGCTGTATCTATATGGTACTGTCTTGCCCCTGACCGTAGATAGTGGTGAATATGGCATTTCCCTATACTGGTGGTGCTTCAGGCGGAACTAGTGGGTCTTGTCATTATTTATATTTATATTTATATTGACGTTAAACCTAGAGTGAATACTTCTTTGATAACAACTTTTAATTGGAAGAAGAATGGCATTTAAAATTCATCAAGTGTAATCAATGATTACACGAGATACAGAAATTTCGCCTCTGTGATATCCGCGAAAATAAATGCAAAATTGCAGAGTTTGCACATCCAAACTAGAGTAGAAAAAGAGTGACTTTCCACCCCAAAAAAGTGACTTTCCCCATAAAATAAAACTTTTTGCTCCTGTAAGTCGCGTTGTGTCTAAAGGCAACTATTGCTATTTCCTCTTCCGCACTTCTGTCGATGGTTAAAGTTGTGCTGCGGTGAGAGGAGCAGCGCGCTCTTTCAGCTTGTGCCAAAAGCTCACCTTATCATGTTATAAAATGTTTCCATTTAAATATAAAGGGGACATTTTTTCACGTTGTTTCGGTTATTCAATTTAGTAATGTTTTCGAGTAATTAATACTCTGATAATCTAGTATGAAGCTATCGTTACTTGTTCTTTCTATTGCCTATATAGTAGCACGAGCACATAATCTATTGAATGCAATCCTTATATGAGAAGGACTGCAAAATCTAGGAGTAGCTTCTAGGACCCTTAAACAAAAATTACATTATCACAAAAAAATCCTAATTGTGCATATTTTTGTATTTATAGTGATATTAAACGCAAGATAACAAATTCGTACTTTTGAAATAAGGGTGATTATTGCAGCAAGGGCTTTAAACACAAGTAACAAAAGTAACAAAAAAATTAATATTTTGTTCTACATACGTATACCTTAACTGAAATTGAAGTTTTGAATAAGCTAGTATAATAATAATAATAATATCAATTTAATAATTTTACCTAAGATCAAACATCTCTGGGTTCATATTGATTCCATAGTGCTATCTACGAAAAAATTTAGGAGTTTTTGTATTAGATATATTTCTTGAGATAAAAGTATCGATAAAGACAGTGGTAGAGTTTACAAATAAAAACTAAAGGGATTTCGCCATTTTTGGCATGGTTGTCACTGCCTTAATATTAATAGGGGCGCTAACTGTAAGTAATGTGTAATGGTCTGAACACATTGCTTTACTTTATCTTTCTCCAATAAAAACAATTGTCATAGAGGTCCGACTTGAGCTTGCAATAATATGGCATGGAGAAGACGTGTAAGGAAGGTGAGACTTCAACGTGACAACACAAGAAACAAAACATCCACGAGTTCTCTGGGGGTTCAAACCCGGGTCCCTCTGATCAGTAACTAAACATACTAAACACTCCGTTACCTGTTTTATCGCTCTCTTCTAAAAATGTAAAGGGATAAAAAGGTCCGAAAAGTCATCTTTCATACTCCCAGAAAAATAAAACAATTAATTGAAGTTTATAGTTTTGTTGAAAAAGCATCCCTTCCAACATTTTCAATTAAAAGAAGACGTTTATATATCTATGTCGACATTCTTGTGCTGGCTGTGTTGTTTTACCTCTGAGCAGCACTCTTTTGCACACAATGGGCTTAGTGGCCAGGTCACAAGGACCTCTAGGGCTCAGAGAAGGTTGGGGGAAAGTGTAGGTGAAGTGAATGAGACAGCTGTTAATAAATAGATAGTCGTCTCCTTCAAGACCATCTAGTGTATTCTTTAGCGTGCACAGCATATATCTCTCCTGAACAGAAGGCCATGGCTTTACGTTCCATCTGATGGACGGTGGCCATTCCAAGTGCATCAGCGTCCTCTTTTTGACCGAGAAGGTTGTTGTAAGAATAAATATTGAACATAGTGGTTCAGTGTAATACGTTTATACACTCTAATCATTCAATTATCATCTGCCAAATTGTAAATATTTAACAATACAACATAACTTTTAAAATGTTTCGAACGAAATGTCAAATAAAATAAAAAGTTAAGCAATAAAAAGGTCAAGTAAAAAATAACTTTAAAAAATTATATAAAATATTTTTGTTTTATCTATTTTTTTTTCCTTTTTATACATTTCGGTCTATTGAACATAAGGTACTACTTATGTTTCTTTTCCCATGTGCAACAGTAAGGTTAACGACGACTATTACAAACCAATATCAAATGTTTTGCGTTCTTTTAAAGCTCGAATTTCATCTACACTTTTCGTTTTTGTTCTTCGTTTCAAACAGCAATTGTTAAAACAACCATTTTTGTTTTATTCAATGAAAACATGTTATCTTGCATATGCATGAAAAAAGATGCAATAAAACTGAGATGAATGTATGCAATTTGCATTTGCTCAAAGAAACCGACAGTGGGCTGATGTTTGAACGACAAACGTGTGTGGGCAAGCTCAGACCGCGCCTGGAGCGATCTGAACTTGATGTTTGGAGCCTGGCGTGGATCCAAACACCACCGTTTATGGCCAGATAATACCTAATATCCTTGTTAATCGTTCAAAGAGAGAACGGACTGCTTATTCTCCATTGCCATACACTTTCGGCAGATATGGAATCTCAAGTATGCAGTTTTCAAGCAGATTGGTATCTAAAGGATTAAACCAGGGCTGTATCTAAGGGGAGGGAATCATATCTACCAGTGTGACTCAATGATGGCCTGGGGTGTCTTCAGTTAGACCTTTGGTACGTGTACCGACGACTCTTAATGCATCCCGGTAAATAGAAATCATGGCTGACCATTTACACCCATTTATGGCCATCGTGCATCCCAGTGGAGATGGCGTCTACCAGCAAGACAACTTTCATCTCATAGGTCCAGGTTGGCTATTGCATGGTTGCAGGAGCATTCTGCTGACTTTGAAATAATGAAATCCCAGATTTAAATCCCATCGAAAATCTTTGGGATACCATCGAGCAGAGTATTCCGGCCCCGTGTCGCATCAGCGACTCACCTTGACAGAATTGTGGACAGCTCTAGAGGATGCATGGGTCGCCATACATGTGAAACATTTACGCAAGCTTGTGGAATCCTTGCCTCGACGTGTGGTGTCCGTTATCAGGGCCAGAGGGGGTCCAACACGTTACTAGGTTGATATCCGTAATTCAATGGAATTCAGTGTATTATATTTGTTTATTATTTCTTCAAATAAAAGTCACGATTATAGAAATTAAAAGGTGATTTAAAAATGTGCATTGAAAGCAAATATTTTGAACAACTGAACTTTAAGTTAAAGAACGTATAAGAGACAAGAAGGTAGAGTCAAATTTCTTTTTTTATTTTAATGTTAAGTTTTTATTATTTTTTATTAAATTTTAAAACAAAATTCCAAATAATTAGCTGATTTTTCTTCCGAGGAAGAAATTGTTATCGACTGTTACTGCCAGCGTTACTTCCTACGAACGAGTAATATTTTGCATCATATGTTGAGGATACAGCAGCAATAAGTATTAGGAATAAAAAGTTTTAAACCATGTCGCTTAAGGGATATACTTACGGAGAGTAATTAATTGAGACATGGCAGAGATAAGAATTTAACGTAAAACCAATTTATCGTTCCAAAACAAGCTCTGACGCGGAAAGTGCAGAATATGTGTGAACACAAATATCTGATGGCAACATCCTTCAACCCGATGGAGACTAATTTTAACAAGAGAAGCTCAACTCTTGGAGGTTTAGGGGCGCGTAATTTCAAAATGGCTTGTCTTCTTCCGACGGGGTAAATAAAAATAAAAAATATATACCCCCTCAAGCAGCTGCTTGCCACAGAGGTCTGACAGGAGCCTGTCAGTTTATATGCCATAGTAGAAGGTCTGAGAGGATGGCAGGCCCTCAGCAGAAATGGGATGTTTCGATAAGAGGATGGAAAATTATTTCCAAAACACTGTTTCCCTGCCGTATCTCGTGTGATGACCTGAGACAAAGGGGGGTAGAATTGGGGGGTGACAATGCGGTTTAGTCAGAAGGGCTGGCAACCGTCTCTGGACGAAGAAAAATTTTGAGATGGGTCCTAAAACAGTAGTCAAGGCTGCGAGTGGGTTTTCATGTTGTAAGACAAGTCTGATACGGAAGCAAAGGGGTATCGACAGCGCAGGGGGTGACGTGATCCAAGATCCATCCTTCAATAAAACGTGGTCCATAGTAGGGGTGAGGTACCGAACGTTTGTTGCGTGTTCTAAAGCGGGTGTTTTATGTCACCCATACAGGTCACCAGACCATATTACCCCTCAATATTTTTCATAATTACGAATAATTTGTTTTTAAAACAAAGATTTTTTTTCGCCGTTTTCCTTTTAGGATTTTTTTTTTATTTTTACCCCAATAGCATTTTTTCATTTCATTTTCTGCGGGACAGTCTTTTAAAACAGTTACTGCGGGACAATCCTTAAAAGGGAGGTGGAACTTTGGATAAGTTTTTTTTTTAATGAGCGGGATTAAAAAATTAGAATAATTTCGATTAAAATCTTGCTAAGGTATACACTAGATGGCGCCCCCAGAAATCGTGGGGCTTTTCAGGTGACTTTTCAGGGGGGGGGGGGGGATTAAAAAATACAGGTGGGTCAACCAGTGGTTCTCTAAAGAGAGGGCTTAAAAAATACAGGTAGGTTTTTTAATAAAGGGGCAGAACTTTTGATAAGGGGTTTTTATTGGGGGGCGGAACTTTTGATAAGCGTCACCAAAAATCTAAGACTTTTTTTCAGGTGACTTTTCAGGGGAGCTTAAAAAATACAGGTGGGTCAACCAGGGGGTCTTTAAAGAGGAGTGAGTCAAACATACATGCTAACCAGGGGGTAGTTTTGATAGGGTTTTTAATAAAGGGGGCGGAACTTTTGATAAGGGTTTCTTAATAAAGGGTGGGGGTCAAAAATTGGGAATAATTTCAGTTAAAAGAGAGGACTTTTCTAAATATAGTACTCATAATATACACTAGACGGTGCCTCGGGTTTTTAATAAAGGGGGATTAATTAATTATTCAATATTAATTATTAATTAATTATGAATTATGAATACTGGGAGGTGGTCGGTGACGTCATACCACGTGACCTTAAGGGGACGTGGTCGGTGACGTCGTCACAATTACGGTGAAGTGCGACACCAGTACTACCAACGCAAAAAAATTAAAACAAAAAAATGCTTAGAAAGTGATCGATATTACGGGGCTCCAGAAATCTGTCCTCTTAAAATTTGAACAGGAAAGAATTAGGAAAAGCGACTGTGAATATGGGACCAGACTCCAAAAACCTGTCATAGAAAAAAAAGGAGAGAAAGCAACGCATGCAAGGGGATCGAGTATCTGGGGCTCCAGAAATCGGTCCTTTACAAAAAATAGAAGGTAAAAAAAAATGAAAAAAAAAAAAAATGCCTAGAAAGTGATCGAGTTACGGTGCTCCAGAAATCGGTCCTCTAAAAAGTTAAACAGTAAAGAATTAGAAAAAGTGACTGAGAATGTGGCGCCACACTCCAGAAATCGTCATATAACGAAAAGGAGAGAAAGCAATGCGTGCAAGGGGACCGAGATTATGGGGCTCCAGAAATCGGGCCTTTAAAAAAAATTAAAAGGTAGAGAAATAATGCCTGCGCTGTGATTGAGATTATGCGGTCGGGAAATAACATAAACGGTTAGGCAATGACTATTGTGTTACTTCGCAGAATTTGAATTACAGGTTTAGAGGGTTAATGTAACGAAAAAAAATGTATTTTTTTTAAAGTAAACTGACAACAAATGAAGTGACGTTTAAATAAATGAAGTGACGTTTAAATAAATGAAATTTTTATATTCCTTTCCCAATTTGGCCATTGTGCCTGGTAATTCGAGATGAAAACTGAACAGTACTGAAAGAGATAGTTTGAGTAGTATTGCGATTGGAAAGAAATAATCTTAATCGAATGATACTTTTAGTTAAACTTCTGGAGATGAAATGTTACTGGATCTCCCTTCATTTAACGGAACATGCAATATTTTTTTTGATCATTTGAATAAATATGATGAGAGGAATCCTGGAAGAGACTCCTAGATTTCGTATGCCCTCTCATATGAGCACATGTCGTTGTATAACAGAACTCATTGCTATCACAAGGTATAGATTTATTGCTAAGCGTTCTATGTGGCCCTTTGGCGTTCCGGCTACTAAGCTGTTATGTGAATTGCTTTCATAATATTAGAGACCTTTCAACTATACACCATAGCGCTCCTTTATTTATTTTCCGCTTCGGGGCCCTGGAAAACATTGTGTCTAGATTCATTACATTTGACCACTGCCTCAGTACAGAACGTTTGCTCTCTGGAATAAAGGCTTGTGTTCCAAATACTCTTCCTCTTAAAGGCTAATTTAATAGACGGTAACAGCTGTTTCTGGGGAAGAAAGGGTTAGGTTCAAGAAATAAGTAAAAGATATAGAACAATTAACAGAAGCAGCGCTCTTATATATGACTTTGAGCATAGCCAAATACCAGAGATTTTATGTGTGGAGTACAAATTTCAAATTTATTATAACATAAATAACACGAGGACAATAAACACACAATGCACAACACTTTGTCAAATACAACACCTTACAATGAACAGAGAAACAATAAAAGCATAAACTAAACTTTATAATAGGATATATAAATAGAAGTTTGTATTGTAAGTAAAACAATCAATAAGTATATGTGAGCCAATGAGCTTCGTGTTCTTACTGGGTAGCTCAGTTAGTAGAATTTGTAATAAAAATATATATTTTTTTGATTCTTTATATGTTTACTGATCTCTTAGAGTTAGACAATATATTCTCCAGTTGTTTTCTTAAAATAAAATCTTTTAGCTACCACTGTGGTTTGCTAATATAAACGTCCAATCATTTATCAATTCTTAAAAACTGAATATAATAACGGAAAGAAGGAGCATTCTGTTGGCTCGGGAAACAGCCCTCCCCCCTCCCCCTCCCAGCAAAGGAAGGGCGATGACGAGGCAAATTCTTGAAGGGAGCCCTATCAGCTGCTACGCTGTAATGGGTGGTGGTGGACAAAGTGCAGTTTCGATTAAGATATAGTTTTTTTATCGGTACTTATTATAATGTATTTTTGAAGTTGCAGAAGCTGCGATAGTTCCCTTTTTGTTCCAAGTGGGAACATCCACAAACGTAATTGGTGAGCTGAGGAAGGTAAGAGGTGACTTTTATACTAGTGAATTGCAAACATCCACGGAACATCATGAATCCTTGAACTCTCTACATACCTAGGCAGAACGTGCAGATCTACCCTGCAGGCACCCTAAGCTCTGCGTCTTCCAAGACATCAAGACTTTTACTTTATAGTTTTTCCTAATATGAAGTACGTTTTATTCTGTACGAATTTTAGGGCAAGAAGGCTGGAAGAAACTGGTAAAGGAGTTTATATTTGCTTAAATAATGTAAATGTCGTTGATTTGCGCATATAATATTTGTATTAATTGTATTAATTCAATAAATATTGAACATTATTTTATAGATACTATCTGATTGGTTATTTTGTGTCCGTTGCTCATTATATCACTGTGGGTTTCTACAATTTGTTGGGTGGGGGTTGACTCAGCCAGTAGCGCTCCATATTTGTTATCTGCAGTTCCCAAGTTCGATGGGTTGCTTTAACTCTGAGCAGCACTTCTTTTTGCACACATTGTGCCAATTGGGCATGTCAGAAGGACCCGAGGGCTCAGAGATGGGTGGAAGAAGAAGACCTACTGGTCAGCCAACACCTCCCATAACGGAAGGCCAGTGGACCAAACCATGACATCACCATTCTAAGCTCGCATTATATCAAATAGTTTTTTTTTCTTCCCATTTTTGTGCTCTTCCTTCAGTTTTGTTAACAGCACTAACTGTCTAAAAATCTTATTTTAATTTTTAGTATTATCGAGTATCTTTTGCCATTTTTTGTTCGTATTACTGAAGAATACGATTTGAATATTTCTATCAAGTAACCGAATCTGTAGCTTTTATGGTCAGTCCTCTCCTGAAAATTATTAGAAACAGAGTTTGAAATTGGCCTTTAATGGAAATTAAGAGCAGCATTTTGAGCAAGCTCTAAAGCATGTAACTACATCAAATTTTTAATAAAACATCTTTTCATTCTGAGAAAATATTTTTTTAAAAATTACTAACAATCTTAACTAAACTTGATTTTTGAAGCAATGTGAAAAATTTTTAAAAATAGAATATATTATGTATATATTTTTTTACACTTTTGTTATATAATAATGCATTAGAAAACAAAGTGTAATTGTGGTATAGAATGTTATAAGGAAGGTTAACAGAGCGCAAAATTCATTTTGTTCAATTGGTACTAAAATCTTTATTAATATAACTGGATTAACTTTAAGACACTGCTTTCTCATTATTATAAAGTATCATAAAAGAATTTGATAAATGATATTACTAACTGCAGGATATACAATGCACTGTACACATAAAATTGAAGTAAAATATCTACTGATGAATTACAACTATGTGAGGAAACATTATTTTTACATTCGAAAACCTAATGTTAAACAACACTGCAAACTAAATGATAAATATGATTTTCTCAGAAGAGAAATTTACGTATTTGTGGGAATGATTCAATGAACAGTTAATAAAATGCAAAAAAATGCTGCATTTAGAAGTTGCATATTTACTATACCGCGTTTCTGATTCCCAGAAAAATAATACTGCATATCTGAACACAAGAAAGAAATTGAATAGGTTTATTATTTTAAAGTTGGATATTAATCAATTGATCCTTAAATAAAAATTACTAATATTATCATTAATCTTTCAGTGAAATAAACACTTTAATAATTTAATAAAGAAAAGGAGAATATATTGCAATATTTTCATTGTCGAAACTTTATTCAGTTATCGAAAAGTAAGTGGAAAAATCTAGAATTATCTTTATATTTGAAACAAAATTTAATGCAATCTGCTCGTTGGTTTGTAAACTGAAACTTCAGGATTTTAAATTGTGTAGTACTTAAATGTAATCACAATACATTAAGCATTTTCTCAATCTTATATCGTTTAAGTGGAACTTGCAGGGTAAGCTAAATTTAAGCATTAATGACAGAAAGCAAGCACTGATTATTTGAAAATTTCTCATAAATCTAGGAATTGCATACAAACGTTAACTGGTAAAGCAAGATAGTATGCAAGGAGGGGCAAATCAAAACCTTACCAACAATATTTTTTGCGGAATATGACAGTAGAATTGCATAATTACATACGTTTTTACAACTTCTTTGGAACACAACTTGTTCCGTTCAATGAAAAGCATATTCCTATACATTGTCACTATATTTCGAAATGGCAGTCATTTTTATATTATCTTACATATGTCGTGTATTGTTTCGTGATCATAACTAGTACAGTTTTCTGTTATTTAGCAAAATAGAGCAGAAGTTCAGTACTTTACTATCTTGAACATTGCAATCATATTTTGTGTAGTACTTGTCCTAGGAATAAATAAAGCAGATATTAAATTAAATAATTATTTTTCTATTCGGGATAACAATAATATCACACTACTAGCTAATTCTACATTAGCATAGGTTGTTCATAAATTCAAACTGATCTAAGGGACCTGGGTTCGAGTCCCGGGTAAGGCATGGTTGTGTGTGTGTTGTTTTTCTGCTCAAGTCCTGCCATCCTCTCAGATCTTCTACTATGGCATATAAACAGACAGGCTCCTGTCAGACCTCTGTGGCAAGCAGCTGCTTGAGGAGGTATTTATTTTTATTATTAAATAAAACCACATATATATAATAGGTAAAATTCCGGCGGTGGGGCGGACTCGTGTGACCTGATCAGTGGCAGAAATTGGCTGTTTCCCGTGATTCCACGGATACTTGAGCGATCTATCCCAAATATGGTAGGGTGGTTCATTTCTGGTATAACTCTCTTGAGGTAATAAATGGGGTTCCTAGTTGCCGCGAGGCGGGAGTTTCTGGGTCTCTTACCTCGCCTACTTTGTGAATGGGGTAGTACGAGTGGAACACTGTGAATGAAGTTACTGATCAACATATTTTTGGCGGGATTTAATTGGAATTGGAGTAGTGGAAATCTCTGATTTAATTTATCGATGGTAATAGTTATCGATTCGTTTCTCGCCATACGTTTGACTGGTATAACTACTTTATATTACACTCGTCAAAGTGGAAATCGTAACACTGCTAAGGAAGTGATACATGATCCCGAAACTGACTGGAAGCTATGAGGGTAGATGTGCAAATGCCGAAGTACATATTAGACCCACCTCGGGTTGTTATACTAGCCTGTGGACGTCTTGGCATTCCCATCAATCAGATGGTTAATGTTCATAGGTATAGCGTTCCAAGCAGTATCCAATTGGGCACGCAACTGACCATGTTCGCCGCCAGAGGTAAATGGCGAAGGAGACAACGCATAAGATCCCATACATGCTCAATGGATGACAATTCCGGGAAGTATGGTGGCCATGGGAGAATGTCCACACCTTGGAGACTGTCCATCCATGCACGTGCAGTGTGTGTGTGGTGGCGTTGTCCTGCTGCAGAATCAGTTCATGTATGACATTCAGGCATGGTTGCAAGGAAGGCCCCTGAACACACCCTGCCCCGTTTGGCTCTTGTAGTAGCTCACATAGGTGTCTGCAGAAGGGGGAACGAATTTAACCCTCATGGCAGAAATGTAACTTGACTAAAACTTTACCGAATTTAAAATGCAGAGGTTCTCCTGTATCGGTATGAAGGAAGATTCTCACACTCTCGAAACTATTTCTTGCCAGGGGGTAGTAATCAGGTTGTTGATACACTGCAACAATGGCTTCGTTATTACTGGTTCTGACGGCAGGTTTCACAACACGCAACAGTTCACCATGAGTATCACCTAACAACTGAGGTGCAATCAGGTCTGAATACAAATAAATACCATACATTCCTCTGTTCATGTCGATTGGGTAATCACCCAGGGCTTTATTCAGTGGAATATCTAATTTAGTAATTCCTAGCATGTCTCCTAATCCGGGGTTCGATTGAGGAAATTTAATGAAATGTAACTTGTCTGCATCAATCAACATTGTGTGATCGGCCTGTTGCTTGAAACGGAAAGCTTTTCTCAACTTGTAGGGCATGACCTGGTTCATCGCATCGAATAATGATTCAGCAGTTTCGTATCGTCCGTGGGGTACCTTTCGTTTGTGAAAACTACCTGGAGGAATCACGTAGAAATAACAATCATCATCTATCTCGAATGTTGCAGTATTGCAAAGTTTTCTAGTAAATCGCTGGTGGAAGGGTTTGTCAACTTCTCCCTCGCCGACACACAGAAGCCTGCCGAAATTCGTCTTAGGGAACATCAACCGTATCCCTCACCTGGTTTGAATACCCAGTAACCATTGTTATATGACACCAATATTTCTTTGGGGAGCTGAGTAGAGAAGTGAGACAACAGTTCAATTCGAGTTATTTTGCCTGTTTAAGCTTGATTTTCCAGTATTCTTCAAAGGGAGCAGGAGCATAATATTGAAAGGTGTCATTAGAACCATCCACATTGTACCAGCTCACGGGTAAGTGAACTTCTGCTAGTCCCACTTTTCATTTTCCACTTAGTCTTAGGGGTTGCGCTAGACGAAACATGAAATCACTCTGGGAATTATTTAGGTAAATATTCTGACTAGCCGTGGAGGGGAGGGTCAGGTAGAAACTATCTATTTTTTAGGAATCCATGAAGGTTTGGAATAACCGCGAAATTTGACTAGTGCCTTTTGATCTTTTCTCTCGATTATTTTCTCAATAGTGTAAAGTTCGGGTTCGGTCACTTTTTGAAGTTCCGATTTATAGAATGTTCCCTTCAACACTTCTCCATGGAATCTCGTATGACGTATACAGGGGGTTGACGTTGTAACGTCTTGTCGACTATAAAAATTTCTTCGGTCCACAAATGCATACCTTCCTTCTTGAAGGGTACTTTTAGACTGGCTAGTCGAACCGTGTCCCTCACTTTAAATGCCGGATTTTCTTTTACTATGTTTGGATTGTAGTAGAGTTGAACCCACACAACGTCTTCATTATGTAAAGTCACGTCCTTGGGAACCAAACAACTTGGATGTGCTACAACACGTTGCAGCACGTCCAAGCACCGGTATGTGTTGTTGAGTGTATAATATCTCACCAGTCTCTCGCGTAGTGTGCGATTCCATCTCTCCACCAAAGCTGCTTTTTTGTCAGAGTAGGTGACAAAGAACCGAATACCTTTCTTTTTCAGGAATTTCTGCAACACTCTGTTGGTAAATTCGGTACCTTGATCCGTGTTTAAATTCATGGGAGATTGCCCCTTGTAAAGGATTTTTTTGAAAGCCGACACCAGTTTTCTTTCCCTGTTTTTGTCTTCATAGGCACCGCCCACCCATACCTTGAGAACACATCGATGACCGTTATTATGTAGCAATAACCGCCATTGAATTGAGTTAGATTTTTCACAACTACGAGATCAGCCTGCCATTGTTCGTCTAAGACTGTGACATAAACTTTGTTACGGGGGAACTTTCTGTGAACAGGTTTATGTAGCGTGTAGGCGGGTTGCTTTTCTAACCATTCTCAGACGAGTTTCAGTGGCAGTCCTGTATTCTGAGCTAACTTTTTTACACTACTCTTTCAAGGTCGAAATAATGGGATTCCAAAGTTTTGTTTTCTGCTGCACCCAAACATCGTATCCCACCAGGATTTGCCATTGGTGTAATGAAAGTGTAACACCTGTAACTGTCGGGATGTCTCCTATAAACTGTCTGATGTCCACTGTTAAGTAACAAACGCGAAATTTGTATTCACTGCCTAAGGCTTTTGACTCTCCACATTGAATATTTTTACTGGGGGCCGAAAGTTCTAATACAAGCACCACTATCGTTAACACTGTTATGATTACACTTCCAACATTAGCTAACACCTTCTTTCTCCTATCCATACCAAGACTAAAATGACATAGGATGAAAAGACCGACACATTATATAGGTTACAATTATTTATTTAATTTATACATTTCAATTTTTACATCGTCCACAACAGTATTAAATTTCAGAGTACACAGAAATCCAGAATCTACATAATTCAACAGACCTCGTTTCCAGGCCGTATCCACAAACACTTGTGCCAATGCGTTAATGTCCAAGTCACCAGACCACCCTACGATGGTCGGTAGTTTTTCTTCAGGGTGAAGTCCATCTAACAGAATCAGACGTGTTAATTCTTGTTGGAAAATGTCCACCAACAGCTGATAAACACACTCGGGTTCCTCGAAAACAGGACCCACCAGGAAGGGTAGAACTGATTCAGAATGTTCTATAATAGCTGTACGGAGATGGTGATCTTTGAGAGTTCCAAACACATTATGCACGACGCGCATCACTTCATCTACATGGATAGCCAACGTAAACCACTGCAATGCGTTCAGAGCTATACTGCGACTCACAACACGGAACTGTAGAGATATCGTAGCAGCTGATTCTTTGATGAAGTCGACACAGCGTTCACCACCTTCGTTGCGATACATATAGGCACGTAGACCAGGCATCACGTGCCATTTCTGTTGATTGGGACCGATTTTCACTTGGTCCTCTATGTGGGGCACCGTGGCACACAAAGCCTCCCATTCAGGTATGGAGAGGGTAACCCCCACAGGTGTAGGGTAGATGAGTTCACCATTTTCATATTTCTTGTAGCGACATACGTGCACAGGAAACTTATTTTTGAACAGAGAGGGCACGATGTAAACATCTTCTCCGAGACACCACGCATCTGGGTTGCTAGCCTGCATCGTGAACAATGACGTACTCGACGGTTGCCACCTATTTAACTAGAGACAACAGCGCCCTCTGGAAGCAGGAACGATAATTATGCAGAAAATGTGATTGTCCGATAAGCGAACACCTGGTAATGCAACACTTGTTGTAACATGTTCTCAATACTTGAGGCCTCGATCAATCCATCCAAAAGAAGCAGCTGTTTTGGCTAAAGACCAGTAGAGTCCCTCTCCTGTGTAATATCACACTCGAAATCAGAAACTTTTGGGAGCTCACAATATTTCGGACATCCGTAAAGTTGAAGATTAACGCTGGGAAGATTTAATTGTTCCAAGAGAATTCTTTCTACATTTCCTCCTTTGAAACCCACCACAGTAGCTTCTTCAGTACGTACAAGTTTGTAAGCATATTTCACGATGTTAGGAACGTGATCTAACGTCCATACCTTTTCGCTAGGTAGAGGATGAAAGGGTAGGCCTAACCTATGTTTAGACACATAGTTGACTGTCTTCCTGTCCTTTATCGACAAAGCTTGGTAATGTCGAAGATTGAACCGATAGACACCGCATTCCCTGTTCAGAGTTGCATATCCAAGTTCACACACTAGCAAATGGCTGTTTACACAGAAACCGTCGAGATCTAGAACCACACAGATATTTTGCATGTTTCACAACCACTCTGAAGCTAATTCGCACTAATTCGAATACTGATGCTGGAAGGCAAACGCTTGGTGACTTCACACACAGGCATGACTAGAGACATCTCTGACGTTTACATCTCAGGGCCTGAACGACGTTCTGTGGCAGACCAGGGGGTCAGGTTTCAGGCGGTTTCATAACCAGAGGGCGTTGTAGTCTCGGTGCTAGTGGAGGTGTCCCATCATCAATAAGAACAGCTTGAAGCATAGGGCCGCTAAACCCCGGACGTAGCTCCATTCTAACAGTTGACACTGGGAGGTGGGGGGGGGGGGGTGTGGAGGAGACACAACCACAGGTCGACGTAACAACCGACAGATACGTGGCCTGAAGTGCTGAGGCTCGCTCTCGTAGCCAGAATCCTCAGCACTCGTCCAAAAACCCAAATCCATGGTGACAACTATAACATGTAGCTCAGAAGAAACTTTGAAATACTTTGATCCTGGTGAAGCCTCACACCAAGGCCAAACCTCAGTGTCTGAAGTGCCAACGCTTCACGCACATTGCGAAGAATTGCAGAGGTACGGTGTGGTGTAAGCGCTGCAGTGGACCTCACTCCCACAAGCAGTGCAAGCATACTGGGCCTCCTATCTCTGCTAACTGTGGTGGACCTCATGCCGCCACCTTCTCTGGGTGCCGCGCCAGGAAGTTTGCCTGTGAGAAGATGAGGGAAGCCCTTGGTCCTGTGCACTCTTTGCACAGCAGCATCGGTATTGTCCCTCTTGCAAGCTCCGTGGTGACACCCCTGCCACCCCCACCACCTAAGAAGTCCGCGTGCAGCAGGTGTCTCTTTGACCCCTCAGTGAGCTTTGCCACTGCCACGAGGGGTCAAATGACCCCTTCTGCTGCCACAGAGGTAGCGTCAGCAGAGATGCCTGTGCTTGAAGCATACGTACAGTCGCTCAAAAAAGTATCCGAACACTGTGGTCGATTACAGAATTGAGAAAAAATATCTGGCAACGATTTTTTTAGAAATTAGTGATCTGGCAACCTTCGTGTCACGTGACACGAAGGTTGCCAGATCACTAATTTCTAAAAAAATCGTTGCCAGATATTTTTTCTCAATTCTGTAATCGACCACAGTGTTCGGATACTTTTTTGAGCGACTGTACTTTCTGCTTCTGCTGCTCCCCTGGCCCCTGTCATTACCCTTCCTGTGGTGATGCCCTCTGCCCCTGAGGCCCCTTGTGCTGCAGATACCTCCATGGTACTGGATTCTGCTGCAACCTCGGCAGCGGACTCCTGTCCCATTCAGGCCAAGCAGTTGGCCAAGCAGGTAAAGAGGACAAGGAAGAAGAGGGCTGCTCGTCGGCCTGATCTGAAGAAGCCCTCCTCTTCCCTGATGCATCAGGATTTCAGAAAGGACCATAGGGACATGGTTCTTCTGCCCACCATTCTCTCTCTACTTGTGGATGTCATCAAGGTCATAACTTCCACACTGCCTGAGGAGTCTTGATCTCGAACTTTGACGATCCTCAATCAGTTCACCTCCCTCATTTCGCACTTTGTAGACTTCTAGACACATTGAGCTGACTAGCTTTTTCTCCAAGGTTCGTTTTTACCAACCGACAATGGGCATGGCAAACGGAGTGACTAACATCTCCTTCATCCTTTAGTGGAACTGCAGAGGCTTCAGGAACAAGGCTACTGACGTCTTGAACTACATCAACATATTGCCAGTTCGCATCCTTGCTCTCTGTGAGGCCAACCTCCCTGATCACTATGTCTTCAATCCCTATATTGTGCACACCAGCAAGAGTCATCCGCTCTCCCGCACTGCGGGGATTTTTGTGCACAAGAACGTCATGCATCATGCTATTGATCTCACTTTCAGTGATGCGAACAGTGATTTCATACTATGTTGCATCCGGCTGAACAGTCATGATATCACCCTGATATCCTGTTACATCCGGCCTTGAACTGCCTTTCCTGTACCCACCTTACAGGATATTCTTTCGCAGTGCCCTCAGCCCTGGATTCTCTGTGGGGACCTTAATGCCCACAGCCCTTCCTGGGATGGAGACATCAGTGATCAGCGTGGGGTGGATATCGAGAATGTCATCTTGCAGCACAATTGCTTTATCGCCAATGATGGCTCGCCCACATTCTACATACCTCTGAGTACCTACAGCTCCATTGATCTGACCCTCTGTTCTTCCAGCATTTGTCAAAGCCTCAGCTGGTCAGTTGACCCTGACACCTGGGGCAGTGACCACTTCCTGCTGCATATCTCCTTGCTTCCCAAGGGACGTGCAGCCCCGAGAAGAACGTCGAAGCTTACTGACTGGCAGCTCTTTCAGCAGATCTCGTCTGAAGGACTCGCTGCCATCGATGCTACAGATCTCAGCGCAATGTCAGAGGCCCTCACTGCTGCCTCTGATGCCTGCACTGTTATGATCTCGACGCCCAGGCATCTTCCCCCTCTGGATGTCCACTATAAGCTCTTTGCACCATTCACCGCCAAGCCGAAAGACGCACCCACCTCTCTGGTAGATTTCAGATATTCTTCATGCTCAAAAGCTACATGCTGCGATCAGAAGGTACCTTAACCGGCGTGAAAGGTTCAGGTGGCGATCCTTCTGCTCCAGCATTAATGTCTTCACCCCTTCTGGGAAAGTCTTGAAGTTTATCAGAAACCTGACGGGGAAGCCACAGCCTGTCCTCCCCTTCCATAACCTTGCCCTGGCCCATGGGGAGGGCTTAGCTGCAACTTCTAATGCCTTTTTGCGGCACCTAACCTCTTCCCTTCCTGCTCCAACGGTGAATGTTCAAGATACGGCTCAGCAGCCCTGCTCTGGTTCTGAGCCTTGCTATAATGATCCTTTCACCTTGCAGGAACTCACCTCTGCTATTGCGGCTTTGAAGTGCTCGTCGGCCCCAGGCCCCGACGGCATCAGCTATACTCAGTTAGCTAACCTGTCATCTGAGGCTCTGCTTGTGCTTCTCAAAGCCTTCAATCACTCCTGGACCACCTGCACAGTACCTGAGTCATGGAAGGCAACACACATCGTGCCTATCTTGAAGCAGGGGAAACCCGCCACGGAGCTGTCCTCTTACAGGCCCATTGCTCTATCATCTTGCCTCTGCAAGATCCTAGAGAGACTGGTCCTTGGATGCCTGGAATGGTACCTAGAGTCCAATGGCCTCCTCCCTGACAGCCTCTCGAGTTTCTGCAAAGGGAGATGCAAGTCGGACAATCTCATCGACTTCATCTCTGCTGCTGATCAGGTGCGGTCCGTGGGAGAGACTACTGTTCCTGTCTTCTTCGACATCCAGAAGGCATTCGATTCCCTGTCCCACTCGGATATTCTCTGCAGGTCCCATGATCTTGGCCTCAGAGGCAATATCAACCAGTGGAACGCAGCATACCTCTCCAAAAGGATTGTTCGTGCGAAGCTGGGCAACACGCTCAGCGTCTCCCATACCATCAATCATGTAGTACCTCAAGGGGGTGTCTTCAGCCCTATGTTGCTGAAAACCTGCTGTCAGGCCTACCCTATCGACTCGAGGAGAGAGTGGGTATTTCCATTTATGCAGACGATATCTGCATCTGGTTCCCTAGCCAGGACCCTTACCCTGCTCAGCTCGTGATGAAATGAGCTGTAGACACAGTTGTCAAGTTCTTCGACAACCTAAGCCTCACTCTTTCCACTCATAAGACTGTGGCCATGGTTTTCGTGAGGAGACGCCTTCCACCCACCTTCCCTGACCTCTTGGTTCGGTCAGATCACATCGAGGCCGTCCATCAGCATAAGTTCCTTGGTGTGGTCCTGGACAGCAGGCTGAGCTGGGGACACCACATCCAGCATCTTAAGACAGTTGCCACTGCGCAGAGAAAAATACTGTCTTTCCTTGCTGGTACCTGCTGGGGAAGTTCCTGCAAGACTCTCCTGGTTTTGTACCGACACTTGATCCTCTCTCGCATCAACTACAGTGATCACCTTCTGAGCAATGCCTCTGTTACACTGCTCAGTAAGTTGTACACTGTCCACACTATATCTCTGCAGCTCTGCCTCAGATTCTGCCCTAACAAACTTAACGTGTCTATCATTGCAGAGGCTGATGACATGCCTTTCCACCTGCACTGGAAGAGAGATATACTGTGTCATCTCTCAAGGCTCCATTCCCTGCACTCTAACCATGAGCTTCTCAGGAAGTTGCATGACAGGCCTCACTCTGCCGTCGCCCTGTTTGCCAAGGACTTCTACGACCGAGTCCTTCCTGCCAGCTCCAGATGCACGAGCTGGCAGGGACAGATGCTGGATGCTGGCAATACTCTCTTCCCCGACCTTCCACCCTGGAGGAACAGTGATCTTATGATCAATGTCACTATCCCTTCTCTTGGTCAGAAGAGCTCTGATCCATTGGCCATCAGACTTCTCTCCACCTCCTATGTCACTGAACGATATGAGAGATGTACTGAGGTCTACACTTATGGATCTGTGGACCGGGAGAGGTAACGTTCTACCTCTGCCATTGTCATCCCCGATACTGGCATTGCCAGAGGTTTCCGTCTCCCGCATCTAACCTCCTCCACCTGTGCAGAGCTTCATGCTATTCTTGACACTGTACATTTTACCCTCAGCCTCGAGAGTGGCAACTTTGTCATCCTCTGTGACTGCAAGTCAGTCTTGGAAGCTCTCCAGAAACAAGACAGCAAGAGCTGCAACCCTTTCGTCATCCAGAAGATCACAGAGACTTGATCGAAAGTCACTTCTGCTGGAATCACGATCCATTTCCAGTGAATCCCCTCCCACATAGGGATACCTGGAAATGAGCTCGCTGATCACACCGTGAAGGAGGCACGACAGTCAGAGGTGTTAATTAATTACCCTCTCTCTCTCAGTGACTGCAAGAGTTCTGTCTCACAACTGGTGAGCCAGTTCCATCTTGCTCAGTGGCAGAAGGACAGCAGGTGTTCCTCATTCAGACCTGGTTGAACCTTCTCTCACTGCTCCTAACTCAGTAATCTCAGATGCGAGGAGACCCTCCTTCATTGTCTCCGAGTTGGTGTCATCTACAGCAACTCTATGCTACACACTCTTGGCAGAGTTTACAGTCCGGACTGTGCCGCAACTGTGGCACTTGCGGCACACCTGAGACTGTATCCCACGTTCTGCTCAACTGCTCCTGCTACAATGCCGAAAGAGATGCTTTGTTCCGGGAGCTTAATGCTATAGGAATCACTGACAACTCCATCACCTCCCTTCTCGGCAACAACCACAGTGATGACACCTCCTGCAACGTGCATGCTTCCGTATTGTCACTGACTTCTTTCAGAACATTGGCCTCCTCTGCAAGGTGTAATGTTCAGTACTTTTACATTGTCCTGAAAAGGGCTTTTTTTTCCTCAGAGAGATAGCTGAGAGGCAGATTCTTCTGCATCTATTATCTCACAATTCCCTTGTGACTTCCCCTTCTCTGGAGGCTAATTTCACCATATTTACAACACCTTGAACCTTGAATCTTGGGAGGAATTTTGATAAGGAGGGTTTTTAATGAGGGGGAGTCAAAAATTGGGAAATTTTCAATTAAAATAGAGGGCTTTTTCTAAAAATAGTACTCATCATATACACTTGATGGTGCCTCGGGTGTTTAATAAAGGGGGAGGAATTTTTAATAAAGGGGATTAATTAATTATTAATTATGAATATTAATATATATATATAATAAATTATTATATATGCGATAGTATTCTTTTGGTGCAGTCTTGGAATGGCGCATAGATTATAAATATATATATTATAAAATTTTAGGATAAATATACAAATTTTTAATTTTGAGCACTTAGAATTTTGAAATCAGGACCTCCAAGTAGAAATTTAACAAAATTCATTATAAATACTATTAAGAAATTATTTTCCGAATTCATATGTGTTTGGAATTTTCACTGTATAGCGCCAACCATTTCGTTACTTGAATGTATTTAAAAAACTGGAACGCGACGATTTATAATATTTGATATGGATTCCACTAAACGAAAATACCCGATCGATCTTTGAAAACTTAAGTTGCGTTTTCCCTCCCACCCTGGGACAAAGGAGAAATTGCTAGATCATGCCTACCTCTGTGAAAATACGATATTTATAGTTTAAATGATTCATTTGAAATATGGGTGTTTTCGGCCGACAGGGGGTGCAGTTCAAGGTTTTGGGTGATATCGTTGAGTTTATGAATCCCTCGCTTCCGTAAGAGAATTCTGAACGTATCTTCGACATTACCTACTATGACTTAAAACAAGAGGAGAAACGTGTCTTCCAACCTCCTCTCTGATGAGATGTGGAAAACTCTTTCCTTGAATGGAAATTTCATTTACACAGGTTCGTATTCCTAACGTAGTTACATAGCTTGCACTATCCGTTTGAAATACTCTACAGTTTCCAAATACAGTGACACCTATAGCGACCTTCCAAATGTGTGAATGGCAGTGTTTCATCAATACTTAAACAGTGGAAAATTGATCATTTTTACGACTAAAGAAGAAAGAGTTGGATATCTACAGAACGGACTCGCAGATAGGAAGAGAAGGGCCTAAGAGAAAACATTGTTGTTTTTCCCGAAGACGATCTGAAACCAACAGATTTTTAAAATCGTAGAAAATCATCCAGAACACAACAAAACATCAAAGAAGTAAATGAAGCTACCCCTTGGCGAAATTAGCCCCTAGCATTGCAGTCACAAGTAAAGGTGGAGACTGAAGAGTCAGCGAGATTTACATATCAATCCACCAGCGACTGGAAAGGGACTAATTTCTTTTTTCTTATCTAGAAAAGGGAGAATAAAAACGTCAGTCTATTTTGCATGTGAATGCGATATTCTCAGATAACAAAATAGGACGGCATTTCGGGTAAAGCTTGCAGCCGTTCTTAAATTCTAGTTTGTAGGCAATGCGTTTGGCGGAAACTCAAGAAACAAGCATATACCAAATATGCTCCTTTAACGATGGTTTCTCCGAATTGCTGTAAGGATGGAACGAAAACCACTACCTTGAAAGGTCAAATTGAAGCACGCTTGCAGAGCCACTCCCTCTCAGAGCAGTACAGTGACATTGCCACGTGACCGACTTAAGAAGACAGGAAATATCTGTTTCTTGGTACAGAGGATTAAATGAGGTGCGGTAATCATTTTTCTTGTACGTCAGCTGCTCCTATTTCCTGGAAGGCTGACTCTCATTGTTTTTTTTAACGAATCACAAGTAGAGCCTATAAGTGAGGTATACACAGGAAACCTGCCGATATCAGTTGGTGTTCTCTGTTTGAGCTGTGAAGATGTGTGTTACGAGACTTGCGCTTGCGCGTGGAAGAAACACAGGACGCTGATGATTACCCAGAAGAGGAGGATATGACTCCTGAAGAAGTTGAAGAAATGCCGATTTCGGAAGAAGAATGGGAGGGTTTCGATGAAGACGATTCCGATTTCGCAGAAGAATATGAAGATATCCCACCTGAACTTTTATACGACTTATTCGAGCAGCTGGTATACCTTTCCGTTTCTTTGGTCCGTGCAGTATATGAAGACCAGTGAGAAGAGGAAATTGAAGAATAGAAGCCTAAGAATCATTTTTTTTACTTGAATCTAAAAAACTACTTCTTTAGGAGTTTTATTGTAATGTAGACAGCAGCGATTTCTTAGTGATTTTAGACTGTTAGTTTTTGTTATCCACATAATTGTATTTCAAATTTCCTGTAGAATGTGTTCATAAACTATACGAGTCAGTGTTATTTCTGTTGCTTTGTCATCCGAATAACTTAAAAAGACCTACAACTCTCTACTGAAAATCGCAGATATTTCTATGACAATTTTCTTGATTGTTCACTGTGTTTCTGTCGCATTGAAATATTTTTAAGTCAACCACACTTTGTGTGAGATGACATAGAGACACGTATTTTTTAAAATGTATGTAATAATAAATGCATGTATAATTTAAATGATCCATAATTATTACTTCTTGACTGCTAGTATTTCGTTGTAAATAAAAATTTTTTTAAACTAACTACTCGTTGTCTTTTATCCTCACATGAAAAAATGTTTCATTTTTTTTCAGGAATTAATCATTGCAAATATTTCTCTAGCGTCTGTTTTAAAGGAGAAAATATTTACACCAAATGTTATGAACAGATTGTGATCTTTTCATAACTTGAGAGACATGTATCTCCAAAAAGTGCGAAGTTTCTCAGCGCACCTTGGCGGGTCCGCTTCTGTTACCAAGGAAAGGGGGCCGCAAGAGCACAACGAATTTCTCGTTCCAAGAGGGGGGCTTGAAACAGCCATAGTTGTGCTCCTCAACCCAACAATATGCCGTTAAGTGCAGCGTTCTCCCAAAGAAACGATGTGAACAGGCCATAAAAGTGTAGACGCATCGGTACTTCAAAGATGCCCGCGGAAACATCCCCCCATTAGCGCACGGTAGAAGCAAGACACTGACCGACCCCTGGTGTCCAGGTAGCCTCTTAACGGCTTCCCACACTATTTCTGGGAACAATAAGCAGAAGAGAGAAAACAAAATTCATGGGAAGAATAGCAAGACAACGGGACCAGGGGGCGACCAATGAGAAAGAGGGAGGGCCAACAAAGGATCCGACATCGAAAACTGTTTGTTTCGTCTATGAGCCCCAGTAGAAAGAATGAGATAGAAGGAGAGCGTGCTCGAGGACAGTCAGATATGGAGCGAGCACTAATAAGGTCGATGTTTCATCTTGGGAGAGTGAGCAAAAACGTTGAGATGTGAAGCGAGTGCAAATAAGAGCGATATTTCCTTTGGTACAGTGTATTCGAACTCTTATCGAGATGATTTTTTCGGCTGCTAAAGATGCCGAATATTAAATGATTTACATTTTAGTTTAAAACTCTCTCTCTGCGGATCGAAAAGAAAAGGTTCATCTTACTGCCGATATCATGGTGATCCTACGTTCCTGCTGCCGTGGATGTTCCACGTTTTCCCTTCGTTTGCCGTCGCATGGGACCACGATGGTTCAATCTACATGAGCAAAGTTCCTGACAAAGACAAATGTGTTATGCCCTGTGCTTCCTGCTCCCGTGACGCTGAATGTTGCCGAAGATAATAAGAGGTGTGAAATGATCATGTTTGCTTTTATAAATCAGAAAGTTTGCGTATCAGTTTTAAGTCAGATTTGCACTTAGAAAAGATGGCGGCATTAACTGTTGGTCACTGTCTTAATTGGCGTGGACTAGATAGATGCTTTGAATGACACTGATGAGGCTCCGAGTTAAGGTCAGAGAGAAATCGAGATGTCTTGATTTACGAGCGAAATTCAAGGGTGACCTGTGTAGCAAAGGGTTCTATTTATATTCGCACGGAGTTGGCACGATAATCAGAAAACTCAGATTCATTCAAGCGTCGGTACTAATCAAATTACTGAAGCAATGGAAGACTAGGAAAAAGAAAACTGAGTTTAGTTGTGTGGGTGAATAAGCATACCACAATTACGAAGTAGAAACTTGTTCCCACACAGAGACTTCCGGAGTATTGGCATATCCGAAGAATCCGCCGACGGGGACCAGAATTTTGACCAGTCCGTCGCCCGGGACCGCGTCGTAGAGTCCGTCCCTCACCGCCCATTGCGATTGCCACCACGACGAGTTATCGGCGCCAAAGCATGCTCCCAGAGAAAGCCAACGATGACAGCAGGCCTACAACCAATCAGAAGAAAGCGACCGCAGTGGCGAGCAGCAAACCAGTTTTTCCCCCACACCCTACTCTGGAAATACGGAAGGATGCATGCAGCTGTGAGGAAACAGCCACGCGAAGCGAGGCTCCCGCGGCGCTTACCAACACCGCTTACTCTCATGCTCCTGACGTCATCTGCACGTCAGTGATCTTGTGATGACGAAGTACGTTACTATTCAGAAAGTTTGCTTTTAATCATTTAAGCGCTTTTCTGACACGTGTGTGGAGTAAAGAAACAGATAAATACGTAATCGATGTGATTTTAAGAAATGACCATTTGCAGTTCCCCAAACTAATTTTAATATATTCAAAATGGTCGTCATAAAAAATATACAGATAAATATTAATATGCGAAAATGATTCTCATTGTTACCTGTATCTGGCATTATAAACCTTCAGCAGACGCAACAAATTAAAATCTTAATTATTCAAAATTCTGATCATTGTAACTGAAAAACAATTAACAAGTTTAAAGGATATATTTCCTTAGAAGCGTTAAGAGGAATTTGCGATTTGTAAGTGTTTTTTGCGCATATATTTATTGAGATTTGTTTCTAGATTTTATTGTGTTGAACTTTTTTGTGAATTAATTTTGTGTATGGGCAGGATGCCAACTGATGGTACGCGAAGAGATGGTACGCGAAGAGCGTTTAATATACGCCAACGCGCGTCAGATTTTTCAAGGAGGGGCAGGAAATGCCTCCGTAGAGGCTGGACCAGGATGAAGAAGTGTTGCCCTAGTTTATGTTGCTTTAGTTCCTGTTGCGAAGGGACTGTGGAGGGGAGAAATGAACAAGGCCACCCATCAGGAAGATCGACATTTTACATCCCCTCCACTATTGTTGATATTGTATTGAGGTCCGAACGACCTAACATTCCACCGAAACTAGATTTCTCAGTCCCATTTCTCATTCCCTGCACCTTTCGGCTACAACTACAGAACATCCCACATAAACAAAATGCCATAGACAGATTTGCAGAGGACGAAGAAGATATTCCTGAAACAGAAACAATATCTCAGAACATTTATACTACAGGATCATCCACTTCAACTGAATCAAATAACCCGAAATTAATTACAACAGAATCAGAGAACAATGATGAAGAGGATAATGATGAAGAGGATAATGATGAAGAGGATGTCTTCAGAGATGTCGTCATCATGTGGGATGTGATGAAATTCACCTTCTCCGTTATATATCTTTTGATGGTCCTCTACAATGTAAAGGAATTCTTAGGTGAAAAAAAATAATAGAATGATAATTCGAAAAAAAAGAAAAAAAAATGTCTCCCCCAAAAGCCACCCTCAGACGTCCTAGATCGTGGGAGACGGGCAACATCCATTATCTGTTGATTTCCTCAAAAGTTCCTTTTATCTTTAGGGAAAACCTCAGGTAATGGATGGCTAACATGAGGCTCTGGTACAACGCACACACATTCACTCGCTCACTACATGCATTCACTCACTCGCTCACTACATGCATTCACTCACTCGCTCACTACATGCATTCACTCACTCGCTCACTACATGCATTCACTCACTCGCTCACTACATGCATTCACTCACTCGCTCACTACATGCATTCACTCACTCGCTCACTACATGCATTCACTCACTCGCTCACTACATGCATTCACTCACTCGCTCATTACATGCATTCACTCGCTCACTACATGCGTTCACTCACTCGCTCACTACATGCGTTCACTCACTCGCTCACTACATGCGTTCACTCACTCACTACATGCATTCACTCGCTCACTACATGCGTTCACTCGCTCACTCACTACATGCATTCACTCACTCGCTCACTACTGCATTCACTCACTCGCTCACTACATGCATTCACTCACTCGCTCACTACATGCATTCACTCACTCGCTCACTACATACATTCACTCACTCGCTCACTACATGCATTCACTCACTCGCTCACTACATACATTCACTCACTCACTATACTTATTCACACAATCACTACATGCATTCACTCACACACTCACTACATTCATTCATTCATTCATTCATTCATTCGCTCACTATACGTATTCACACACTACAGGCATTCACACACACACACACACACACACACACACACACACACACACACACACACACACACACACACACTTCATGCATTCACTCGCCCACTATATGTATTCACACTCACTACATGCATTCACTCATTCACTATACATATTCACTCATTCACTATACGTATTCACTCATTCACTATACGTATTCACTTATTCACCATATGCATTCACCAATTCACTACATGCATTCACTCATTCACTACATGCATTCACCAATTCACTACATGCATTCACTCACTCACTGCATGCATTCCCCCACTACATATACTCACTCATTCAGTTCATAAACTCTCCCTACTGCATACTCCGAAATACATGCAACGGATGCATTTGCTCCTTTTTCCAATTGTTTTTGTTCCTGGTTTTCTAGTTTCTGTTTCAGTTGTCCCAGCGGATAAGGAATCCCTCTCCTAATGCAACCTTATCATGGCGGGAGATAAAGATCCCTTCACTGAAGATTTATTTCTATAGTATCAAGATTAAAAAAGCACTTAATTTTAAAATGAGACAAAAATTTGGATTTCTTTTGGCACACAGAACACATCAAAAATTTCTGAATTGTGGAAAAAAAGATTTTAATTACAAAACGTTTGCATCATATTTTTGGTCTTTCGTACTTTCTTAGTACGAAAGACCAAAAATCGAGCAGAGTGTTCGGCCATGTCCCATCAGCGACGACCTTGAGAGAATTATGGACAGCTCTTGGGGATGCATGGGTCGCCATACCTGTGGAATATTTACGCAAGCTTGTGGACTCCTTGCTTTGTCGTGTGGCGGCCGTTTTCAGGGCCAAAGGGGGTCCAACTCGTTACTAGGTTGCTATCCCTAATTCAACGGCACTTCAGTGTATATAAACACTTATTATTTTTTTTATTTTAATATTATTACTGATGGACTCTTGTACTAATCTTTGTACTAATGTTTATCTATAAATATATTTTATTTAGAAAGAAATTATTCATATTTATTTTCAAATATCTTAATGCTAATTAATAAAAATAAAATTTCTCCCAAATAAAATATTTTATAGACAGACATTAGTATAAAGATTAGCACAGAATCTACCAGTAATAATATTAGAATCAAAAACATAGAAGTGTCTATATGGTATGACCACATAAGCTGACGTCATAAATTTGGCGCCCTGGCTTTCTGTTATAGGAAGTTTTGGCTGGTCTCATACCTGTCCTTCCTGTCATTGGTGCTCCATGATGTTGGGTGAAATGCACTGTTGCACTGTGCTCACATTGTGCCCAATGTATGTGGCGATCGCTCGAAAGCTCAATCCGAGCTCTCTCATATCGACGATTCGCTCTCTCTCTCTTAGAAGGCGTCAATTTTACATAAAGGTCCCTCAGGCATCTCCAAGGCATGTTCTGAACATTTTCGCTGCTCCAACTTCACGGTCGGTCATGCTATAATACGAATCTAATAACTTCCACGGCTTGAGGGGTGTCACATGTCCATTCGCTGCGAAACTTTGATCATTTGCTTATCTCCAATGATCGAGTGCCTCCTGCGATTTACATATCTCTACTTCCATTCTTTTTGGTGTAAATAAATAAAAATAAATACCCCCTCAAGCAGCTGCTTCGCACATAAAATATACTTGTGACTAACTAAGGCATGCATCTTAAAAAGTGTTGAAGTTGAATACACTTATTACATTGAATGTCATAACACTGATATATAAAGCTCTCTGTGAATCAATCATTAGGTATGGTATCAGTATATATGGATGCAGATATAAACCTGTTTTAAATAAAATAAAACGAATGCAAAAAAGTACTCTAAATAATATTGTTAAATTCAATAAAAAAAATATAAAAATATCCCCTCAAGCAGCTGCTTGCCACAGAGGTCTGACAGGAGCCTGTTAGTTTATATGCCATAGTAGAAGGTCTTGGGATGGCAGGACCCCTTTGATCAGTAGCCAAGCGTGCTAACCACTCGGCGCGATTTTCAAATTCAGCATTGTACCAACACTTCGACCACCAGTTTCTACAGGATCTGAACTAATGACATTAAATTTATATATATGGTAGATGCTATTTTGAGAAATGTTGTAGTAGTTTAATTTCAGTAAGAACAATAATGTCTAAAAGTTCAATGATTTCATCAACATACATGTATCATAACAATATCCCAGTACGTTCTCAAACTTCTAATATTAAAGTGTTTAAAAAAAAAGACAATCGGATGGGTTTGTGGAGTTCAAATTTTTATGGTTCCATTTTGCTAAATTATCAGCTACTACAAAATGCTGTGCAGATTCTAGTTCTCTAAAAAAAACTTCCATGAGGGAAGAAGAAATATACTCGCAATTCAAATGCTCTCATTGTAATTGGGTAAAAATAAAAATATTCTAAAAACAAGCAATGGGAAGAGGTTTGCTGCGTCGGCACAGGTAGGTTCAAACTACTTACGTATGGACTCTCCACATGACTTGGGGACTGTTCCCTCCTCCTTGTATACAATCCTTCTTCAGATAAGGGACAGAATGCTCGCAGCAGTAATCACATAGAAAGAATATTGTTGCACTGTCCACGTCCGAAGACAGACACGACAATAAAAGAGCAACTCAACTCCTAAGGTCAGATGAATCAGTCATGCATTGTTTACACTATAAAACGTTTTATGTCACTGAAATCCTTTACATAAATGGCTTTGCTAGTTTTATCTCTTTCAGCCAATACTTTACAATTTTTGTACCAGACGAATTTCAATTCTTTTCCTTTGGGTGAGCTTTAGTTTCCCAAAGCAGTTGTTTATTTATGGAGGTCAGATTTTCATTACGTATATGTTGCTAGAATCGTGATTCTCGAAAATTATACGTTTTTCCCTTCTTTCTACCCATATATCATGAGCCTTTCTGTTGAGCAACTGCACTATGATAGGTGCAGTTTTTGCATTTTGCTTCTGTGGCAATCTATATATAACGTTGATATCTTCTTCTATGTGGTCTGTGATTTCCAATTTTTCTGCTATCAAATTAATTACATTAGCTATCAATTTAACTGAAGTCACATTTTTCTACTAATGCATATTTTGAAATTATAGATCTTTAAAGTTATATTCCAATTCCAATAGCATTCAATGGCGAACAAAAGTATATATTGTTATGAATTAAAGTTATGAATCAAATGTATGAAACTGAGCGTGAGTTCAAATAAATAGTATATAACAATGATAATTTTAAATGTAATTTATTTCAAAAATACGGATGAAATCATTTATACAAACTAAATTCCACCAGTGTTTTTTACCAGTTGACTTGTTATATATTTATATAACTATTATTAAAAATTACTTTAAAAATTAAGACAAGAGCAAAATTTTGCATGTGATCAATATAAGACGAAAGTGTGAAAATTATTTTGTCGAACCAGTTTTTCACAATAATTATGGTAAAGCGCTGATATCTTATCAAATACCCAAAGTTTTAATTCTCTACCGAGATATCTGTTATGCCTGAGCACTTATTCAGAAATTAAAATTAAAGTTTCGAAATGGTTATTAGATGAAAATATTTAAAAAGTAATGCTTAAGTAATGTTTAGTCTGTTAGACAGACGTACTTGAACTTTGCCCCCACCACTTTTTGCAGTTGGCTCGAATATGACCAATCTTGCCGCAATTCCAACACTGTATGTTTCTAGAAATCGCTGAATAGGAACCTTTTATCTCTTTCGAAACGGATAGTATGGCTTTGGTTAGTTCTTTCATTTCACTATCCTTTTCTACAGTTTTTTCTGCATTCACAAATCTCACTGTTCGTTTGTTTACTCGGGAGAAAAGCCTGGAGCACTCGTACTTCATGGCATGTACCACAGCTCATTTTAAGGATTCACCTTCTAACATCCTCAGAGATTGTTGAGTCTCATGGTCAGCAATAGGATCAATAAATTGTAATTGAGCTGTTATCTTGAATTTCTGGTGGACAGTTATTATAAGCCAATCTAGCTAGACGTTCAATGTCACTAGCTAGTTCTTGCAAAGTTTCACCACTCTTCTGCATTCGATGTTTAAATGAGTTACACAGTATTGCTTTAAATAATTATCTCCAAATCTGAGTTCTAACGCAGACACCAAACTTTGAAAATCTAGTTGTTTTTCTTCTGGAACAGAGTGTAAAACTTCCGCAGCAGAATTTCTTAAGGAAGCTGCAAGGAAACTGTTCTTCTGAAATTCATTCCACTCATTTGCTCTAGCGATAACTTCGATTTGTGTTTAAATACAGTCCAAGATGATTGACCATCATATATGGAAGGTTTAGTTGTATTTCTAGCGATATATGTAAAAATATTATTGTCACTAAAATTACCATTATCACAAGAAGGTAACATTTCATTTTTTTTTAAATCTGACACTGACATTCACAATCAGTTTTTACATTTTAATTTGATGCTTATAATCTACCTTAACACTATCAAGCTTTGTGCTAAAATCACAAGTGATTTCATTTGCATTACACTTTACCCCCATCAATATCATTTTTTACACTGGCAATTTCAACCTTTAGATTATCACATTGTCTGTTGAGTTCGGTCTTAATGTCTTTACATTGTTCAGAGATTTCACTGTTTTTTCTGTTCAGATCACTATTCTGATCAGTATACTTACTAATTTGAGAAGCCACTTCAGCTCTCAACTCATCATTTTGTGTAGCCAGACGACCAATTTTGCTATTTGTGTCATTATGTTGACTGGCGAGTTCACCAATTTCACTTCTCTGGGCATCTATTTCACCTTTAAAGTCCTTGAACAGTTTTACTAACTCATCCGTACTTCTGGTTAAAGTCATTCAATAAATTATCCCATTCCTGACACCAAACGCCATGAATTAAATGGATGAAACTGAGCGTGCAAATAAATAGTATATAGCAAAAATAATTCTAAAATAATGAATCCATTTCAAAAGTATCGATGAAATCATATATACAAACTAAATTCAACAGTGTTTATCATATATGTGAACAAATCTGCAATCTATTGAGAATAACCTAACACAAATCTTACAAACAACTAAATGTAATTATACTTCTCGACTAACATATTACCTCTTCATTTTGATTGTCATATCTCTTGTATAACCTTCACTTCAGCGTAAACAATCCTTTGTCTTTTCTTAATTAGTTTTACTAACAAAATTCTACCCTTTCAACTCTTTTAACCTCCCGCGCACTCACCACCTAAAACCTCTCTTTTTTGGAATATCTTATCGTGTAAAAACTAACTACGTTTCGTTTTGCACTTCGCCTGCGCTTCATAACACAACTTTATTCCTTATTCTTTCAGTGAAGTTCGTTCGATGTCATTGGTGACGTAGCTCTCACGCTGAAGCATACGCGAGCGTTCATGACACGTTTATCATAAATTCATTGTAGCACATTCATCTGTCGTAACAATATATTTGAAATTATATCTTCAGTATTTTGCAATGCCTTTTGTAAAAACAGATTTCATTTCTTTCAATATGGGAAACTGCTGAAAATAAGTAATTCTCTTGGAAGAGAATTATGGAGGAAAGGTATTTTAAAATCACTTACATCCATAATTATTTTTGACATTTACAAAAAAATGGTTATCTTCTTTTAACCTAGTTTTTTTTCCATAATTTATTTTAATGTTGTATAGTCAAAAAAGCCTCTACTATAATATTGAATTTACATAAATTTCAATGACAGGATATGTAAAAAATTAAATCTCTCTTTTTATCTGTTAAAGGGGAATTTTCATTGTCACCGAGTATATTTATTGCTATTGGTGATTATGTGGACTTCTTTCGCATTTATATTTGCAGTTCCATGTATATGGTATTGCTGTAGTTTAATATCGATTCACAAATTGCTTCATAAAATTATATACATGCCGTTCTGTCGATTATAGATATCTCGGCTAATGCAATTTTTTTGCAGCCAACCTTAACTTGTCATCTATATATTGTTATTGGTTGTTCCATCTAAAAATATTATCAAAAAAGAAAATAAAAGTCATCTTGTGAAAAATGTCATGTATATATTTATAAAATATCATTTCAATTTTATAACATTTGCAAACATCTTCAATAAAGTTATTTTCTTTCTGTAAACAACCCGTTTTTGTGATTTAATAAAAATATTCTCTTTACCATTTCATGGAATCGAATGTTATCGATTTTGTATTGTTTACATTTAAAAAGATTTTATTGTAATTTAGTCAGCATAATATATGATTAAAATTCACTTGTATATATATTTGCTTATCACTTTAGTATTTTTATTTTTATTTATTATTAACATGTCATCTGCATATAAGTCAACTTTTAAGTAACTCTATTATGTTAGTTAATGTCTTAATATTAGTTAAATCATTAATGTATATAAGAAATTAAATGGGCCTAGTATTGATGCTTATGGAACCACTTAATTGCTTATACATTTGGAATTGCATACTTTGTCCATTTTTGTAATGTATTTATTGCTTAAATAATTCTTAAACTATTTTAGTGCAATAATTATGTAATGGTACTCATATAATAATACTCATGTTCTTATAGCAAATCTAAAGTATATCTTATATTATCTTTTAGTAAATCTTTTCGTAAATCAAAAGATATTGCTGTTACTTTATTACCTTTATTTAATACATTAATGTATCAGAATTAATGTTATCTGTGCGTTTTGTTAGTAGCTTTGCAGTATCTTTGTGATTTTGAAATCTGACTTGATTATTTTTAAAATGGTATAATTTTCTTAAAAATAAACATAATATATGTATTATGTAAGTACTGTATAATATATTTTACACTTATGTATATAAAACCTGAACTGGTCTGTGGAACCCCTTAGTTTCAATTGTACGAGAAAAAACTTTTAATGCATTTTTGGCAATTTATTCTAGTTGAATAAAGGAATTATTATTATAATTAACAATTACACATTCAAGCCCTGCAACTTTTTACAGGGGGGTCCTTTCGCAGTTAGACTATAGCAAGGTGTTCAAAACATTCTCCTTGATAAACAATCCTGTCTAAATCAGATATAATCAATAAATGGAATAGAATAAATAATCCTAATCTTGATCGAAGAAGTTGAGTTAAGGTCCACTACGGCCTATCTTTGGATCATATTTTGTCCTATGTCTGGTCGCTTCAGAGTGCCGAGAAAGTGGTTGTGAGTACAACCACTGATGCTACCAAAAAATGTCTGCTTAGCATCGCGACCAAAGGAACCATTTCTCGAGTTCATCACTTGAACACATTGAGTTTCCACTATCAACACAAGCTCGAATTCGTCCACTTGCCTCTGTAAATGTTGTCCCGAACATATGATTTTTGACATTCCCAATTTTCAGCAGAAGATTTGTTCGTTGCTCTGCTTACTTCTGTCTTCACTATCTGCCAAACAATCTGGATCATTTACCCAGGCATGCGTCAGTTGAGCTGTAATCAATTAATGGTCAATTGTGAGGGCGACAGTGGGGTAGACGG
This sequence comes from Ryuthela nishihirai, assembly GCA_038380435.1. NCBI lineage: Eukaryota > Metazoa > Arthropoda > Arachnida > Araneae > Heptathelidae > Ryuthela > Ryuthela nishihirai. Next base: position 11,911,314 of record JAWZYU010000001.1, on the reverse strand, counting down.
CAATGAGGTGGATACGACAACTTGGAGCAATTGGGTGGATAAAACAATTGGTGGGCAACAACCAGATGAAGAGTAACTGGTTGGGTCGCGAATTTTGTGGAAACAAGAAATGGATAGTTTAGACTTCCACATGTATAACTTGATAATTTATTTGATAATTATTTGCATAATGGTAAAAAAAACAATATCTGCAGTTGAGCAAACAAAACCAGCACTAACCGAAGACTCTGTAATCCGGCATTCAATGAAAAGACGTTTTGTAAAAATCATTTCTTTACTAACAAAACAATCAGAAATAAAGTTGATGCACTCTAGGAAACCAAACTCGAAACCATAATATGTATTCTCTTAATCCGGAATTCAACAAAACGGATTTTCTTCTACGTTTGCAATTGAAAAGATAAAAGTTTAAATGGTGATTTGGAACTGACGGATGGAAAAAGAAGTAGGCACGTGAATGAACGAGGGTGTCAAAGAGAGAGATTTTTTAGGGAGGGGGGGGGCGATACATGCGGTAGAAAGTTTTCACTGTCATTCGCAAAATCCTAAACACTATTCTGAATGAAATCTTAAAGAGGCAGACGCATGACGACGACAACAAAGACTGGAAATATATTACTTTGTTTTTTACAAATATTTTTATGCGTACCATTTGTAAGCCATTCATAGAAATAATTTCATATAGAGATAATTTCATATAGAGATAATTTCATATAGAGATAATTTCATATGGAGATAATTTCATATGGAGATAATTTCATATAGAGATAATTTAATATAGAGATAATTTCATATGGAGATAATTTCATATGGAGATAATTTCATATGGAGATAATTTCATATGGAGATAATTTCATATGGAGATAATTTCATATAGAGATAATTTCATATGGAGATCATTTCATATGGAGATAATTTCATATAGAGATAATTTCATATAGAGATAATTTCATATAGAGACAATTTCATATAGAGACAATTTCATATAGAGATAATTTCATATCGAGATAATTTCATATGGAGATAATTTCATATGGAGATAATTTCATATAGAGATAATTTCATATAGAGATAATTTCATATGGAGATAATTTCATATGGAGATAATTTCATATAGAGATAATTTCATATGGAGATAATTTCATATGGAGATAATTTCATGTGGAGATAATTTCATATAGAGATAATTTCATATGGAGATAATTTCATATGGAGATATTTTCATATGGAGATAATTTCATATGGAGATAATTTCATATGGAGATAATTTCATATGGAGATAATTTCATATGGAGATAATTTCATATAGAGATAATTTCATATGGAGATAATTTCATATGGAGATAATTTCATATGGAGATAATTTCATATGGAGATAATTTCATATGGAGATAATTTCATATGGAGATAATTTCATATGGAGATAATTTCATATGGAGATAATTTCATATGGAGATAATTTCATATAGAGATAATTTCATATAGAGATAATTTCATATGGAGATAATTTCATATGGAGATAATTTCATATAGAGATAATTTCATATGGAGATAATTTCATATAGAGATAATTTCATATGGAGATAATTTCATATGGAGATAATTTCATATGGAGATAATTTCATATGGAGATAATTTCATATGGAGATAATTTCATATAGAGATAATTTCATATAGAGATAATTTCATATAGAGATAATTTCATATGGAGATAATTTCATATGGAAATAATTTCATATAGAGATAATTTCGTATAGAGATAATTTCGAATAGAGATAATTTCATATGGAGATAATTTCATATGGAGATAATTTCATATGGAGATAATTTCATATGGAGATAATTTCACATAGAGATAATTTCATATAGAGATAATTTCATATGGAGATAATTTCATATGGAGATAATTTCATATAGAGATAATTTCATATAGAGATAATTTCATATGGAGGTAATTTCATATAGAGATAATTTCATATGGAGATAATTTCATATTGAGATAATTTCATATAGAGATAATTTCATATAGAGATAATTTCATATAGAGATAATTTCATATAGAGATAATTTCATATGGAGATAATTTCATATGGAGATAATTTCATATAGAGATAATTTCATATAGAGATAATTTCATATAGAGATAATTTCATATGGAGATAATTTCATATGGAGATAATTTCATATGGAGATAATTTCATATGGAGATAATTTCATATGGAGATAATTTCATATGGAGATAATTTCATATGGAGATAATTTCATATGGAGATAATTTCATATAGAGATAATTTCATATGGAGATAATTTCATATGGAGATAATTTCATATAGAGATAATTTCATATGGAGATAATTTCATATAGAGATAATTTCATATGGAGATAATTTCATATGGAGATAATTTCATATGGAGATAATTTCATATGGAGATAATTTCATATAGAGATAATTTCATATAGAGATAATTTCATATGGAGATAATTTCGTATAGAGATAATTTCATATACAGATAATTTCATATGGAGATAATTTCATATGGAGATAATTTCATATGGAGATAATTTCATATAGAGATAATTTCATATAGAGATAATTTCATATGGAGATAATTTCATATGGAGATAATTTCATATAGAGATAATTTCATATAGAGATAATTTCATATGGAGGTAATTTCATATAGAGATAATTTCATATGGAGATAATTTCATATGGAGATAATTTCATATTGAGATAATTTCATATAGAGATAATTTCATATAGAGATAATTTCATATAGAGATAATTTCATATAGAGATAATTTCATATGGAGATAATTTCATATGGAGATAATTTCATATAGAGATAATTTCATATAGAGATAATTTCATATGGAGATAATTTCATATGGAGATAATTTCATATGGAGATAATTTCATATAGAGATAATTTCATATGGAGATAATTTCATATGGAGATAATTTCATATGGAGATAATTTCATATGGAGATAATTTCATATAGAGATAATTTCATATGGAGATAATTTCATATAGAGATAATTTCATATAGAGATAATTTCATATGGAGATAATTTCATATGGAGATAATTTCATATAGAGATAATTTCATATAGAGATAATTTCATATAGAGATAATTTCATATGGAGATAATTTCATATGGAGATAATTTCATATAGAGATAATTTCATATAGAGATAATTTCATATGGAGATAATTTCATATAGAGATAATTTCATATGGAGATAATTTCATATGGAGATAATTTCATATAGAGATAATTTCATATGGAGATAATTTCATATAGAGATAATTTCATATAGAGATAATTTCATATGGAGATAATTTCATATGGAGATAATTTCATATGGAGATAATTTCATATAGAGATAATTTCATATGGAGATAATTTCATATGGAGATAATTTCATATGGAGATAATTTCATATGGAGATAATTTCATATGGAGATAATTTCATATAGAGATAATTTCATATAGAGATAATTTCATATAGAGTTAATTTCATATGGAGATAATTTCATATGGAGATAATTTCATATGGAGATAATTTCATATGGAGATAATTTCATATAGAGATAATTTCATATAGAGATAATTTCATATAGAAATAATTTCATATAGAGATAATGTGATATGGAGATAATTTCATATGGAGTTAATTTCATATAGAGATAATTTCATATAGAGATAATTTCATATGGAGATAATTTCATATAGAGATAATTTCATATAGAGATAATTTCATATGGAGATAATTTCATATGGAGATAATTTCATATGGAGATAATTTCATATAGAGATAATTTCATATGGAGATAATTTCATATAGAGATAATTTCATATAGAGATAATTTCATATGGAGATAATTTCATATGGAGATAATTTCATATGGAGATAATTTCATATAGAGATAATTTCATATAGAGATAATTTCATATATAGATAATTTCATATGGAGATAATTTCATATAGAGATAATTTCATATCGAGATAATTTCATATGGAGATAATTTCATATGGAGATAATTTCATATAGAGATAATTTCATATAGAGATAATTTCATATAGAGATAATTTCATATGGAGATAATTTCATATGGAGATAATTTCATATAGAGATAATTTCATATAGAGATAATTTCATATGGAGATAATTTCATATAGAGATAATTTCATATAGAGATAATTTCATATGGAGATAATTTCATATGGAGATAATTTCATATGGAGATAATTTCATATGGAGATAATTTCATATGGAGATAATTTCATATGGAGATAATTTCATATGGAGATAATTTCATATGGAGATAATTTCATATGGAGATAATTTCATATAGAGATAATTTCATATAGAGATAATTTCATATAGAGATAATTTCATATAGAGATAATTTTATATAGAGATAATTTCATATAGAGATAATTTCATATAGAGATAATTTCATATAGAGAGAATTTCATATAGAGATAATTTCATATAGAGATAATAGTCTTGATACATTAACCCGTCACAAAAACAGTGTACAGAAAAGAGAACTTAATCTTTTCATACATAGTCCTCTTCCTAAATTTAGTTTCTGAGTTCTCTATATTCTTGGATAAAAATACATTGTTCTTTATCCAAGAAATTTTTACCAGTTGACATGGATGTTCCAAATTATATATATCCAGTTATCAGTGATATTTGAATTTTGAAAGCTCAATCAGGGAAAGTTTTAATGTTATCAAATTGCAATACTATTAGTCCACTTCCTAGCCCAAAATTTAAACACTGTGTGCTATTTACCGTAACCGTGATGCAAACGAAATAGTATATCACAGTCATGGGATCCCTGAACTGTGTTAAATACACTGATCAACATTCGACCAGTCGAAAACAAAAATAAATTATCCCTCAAGCAGCTACTTGCTACAAAGATCTGACAAGAATCTGCCAAGTTTAATGCACTATGGAGAAGATTAGCAATTAAGGGGAGATATAAATAGGAGGACAACACAGAAAAGAAACGTTCCTACCTCATCCAGGTCCCTATGATCAGCAGATAAGCACCCTAGCCACTCGGACAATGGAACGATTGAGCCAAAACATAGATCCATCATTTTTGATTCCAAAACTGTGTTATTGGCGGTGCTCGACAGGCTGGTCAAAACAAGGTCAAAATATGGTCAAACTTATGGAAATATCATGACTGTCGAAATGTTACTGCCATATCACTCGAATGATTTATTATTTTTGTTTTTATGAATAAGTCAAATCTTTGAAGAATCTTAAATATGTATATAAATGCAATTATTTTTCTTACTGATAATTTTTATTATTTGCAATGTATGTTTATGCTTTTGTGCAATATTGTTTCAGTTGTTTTAACGTGTTCTCAAGATATTATTTGCATGTTATTTTATGTTCGCTGGAAGCACCTGTTTTACGACACCTCTGTAAAACATGTTTGTCAGAGACTGGAATACACAGTCGAAAGGATCGACTGCTTCTGGTCTGGTCTGAGCATGCTGGTGTCGGCGGGTGAGAAATGTCTCTTCCCTCTCGCTATAAAAGTATTAGCAAATAATCGGAGTTTTTACTCCCCTGCCTGGGTCACATCGTCACTCAGACCCAATGGATATGAAGGGGTGGTCGATGTGATGGAGAAGGAGTTTTAGATCTGTTAAGTACCAGACGTCAAGACTTGCATCTCTTGGTAAAACGGTAAGTGTAAGTCTTCATAGATCAAGGAAGTCGATCGGAGAGACATCAAATTTAAGATCTTATCGCAGACGATGGTTTCGACCAGAGTTAGTGTCCAAAAGTTAAGAATAGTTGACAAAAATAGATCAAATGAAAAATACGAGACTGTAGAATGACATGGGAGATAGAACTGATGAACAAATGCGCGATCAAACTGAGATAAAATACAGGATAAAATGGATCAATGTACTGTAGTTCGATAGGTGGTAATTGAAGAAGTTACCTGGAGACGCATTTGCTCATTCACGAGAGTTCAGTAAGGTGTCTGATAACCCCTTACAGCGATACAAGTGTCACATCGACGTTTCCTCTGTTCACGATTGTAGTAAGAAGGTACTGTGGCCTTAAATCCCACTCCTGTACAAGAGCAAATCGCAGCTCCAGAAAGTTCTGTGAGGAGGTTGATGAGAGGAAATCCATCTGCTAAAATGCATCCCACACATGCTCTATAGGGTTGAGTTCCGGCGAATATGATGGCCATGTGTGATGTCCCTCTAATTTATTTATTATTGTATTTTTGTTGTTGTTGTGTATATATATATATATCTGTGCTAAATGCATTTTCAAAAACTGTTGAGATGGAAATGTGACTCAGGAGTTGCTATTTGGGTCTGAGCTAGCTGGCGCTATATGCTCATAGCGGTGAAAGCGCTTTTATGACTAGCCTGAGACTCTGATGCGAGTGACACAGAGGAGCGTGTGTCATTCGCATTGACGGGCACTCTCAGCGTTGCTGTCAAACTGGAAGGTCGTTTGATGCGTGTCAAGGGGCTCTTTCTAAAAAAAAAACCCCTAAGGAGAGGGTTCGGTTCTGTGTGAACCAGATAGTAGGCAAGTATTAAATATTCTCTCGCCGAGTTTTGAAGTCGATAAAGAGATTTATGCAAAGCGCAGATTTCCACCTCATCGTATGAATGCTTGCAGTAGCAAAACATCGTTCAGATTAAATTTGGGCTGATTGGAGGAAGTCCAAAAGAACATCCAGGAAGTCAAATCATTCTGATCTTCAGCGAAGCGAAGGCCCACGGAATCAAGCACATTCCCATATATAAATATATGTACATAAACTGTGTCATCCATCCACTACTCTCGTGCTTTAATTGTTGGTCATCTATCTACATGTCACCTAGCGCAGCAAGTCTGAGGCATATATCGGTACAACCCGCGAACCTGTGATTTCACATAGGTAATGGTGAATGCAATTAAGGGACTAATCGATCTCCTCTACTAGGGTGGGTTCATTTATGTCATCAACCTGCAAATACGACACCATGGTACATGCTGGATGTCTTCAATTTCAAGGAAATCATCCACTAAAGTAGCCTTATGTGGATGCAGGTTATCATCGATAAATAGGAACTGTGGGCCAACAGCACCCCGAAAAGACTCACGTAGGATTCGAGAATTTCATCTCTATATCTGATGGTTGTCAAAGTTCTTCCAGAAAAGATAAGGATCGGCGTGCGGCCATGTGACATAATGCCATTCCAGGACAGCAAATCACCACCTCTGTAATGGTACAGTTCTCTTATGTTTGAGGGGTGATAAGGAATTCTGGGTTCTCTCCGGATGACAACACGACGACTATCACTCTGTAATCTGAATCTGGATTCGTCCCAGAAGAGAACATTGACCCATTGATATGTGGTCCAGTCCCGATGTCGCCTGCACCTCGACAACCTGCCTCTTCTCCCTGATGAGTGAGTGGAATGTACATTGTAGGTTGTTTCGCATACAGTCCTTGTTCATGAAACCTTCTGTATATCGCTTGCCTTTAAAATGTTTCCACGAGCCACAGACAGATCTATAGTGAGCTTTTGCGTGACGTGACTGTTACTTCTGAGGCATATATAGAACACCTCATATTAGTGTCACATAAGCGGTCATCCTGAGCCGTCGTAAGTCGCAATTGACACTGCACCCGTGGACGGCTAACGTTTCCTGTTTATTGGTACCTTCTTTATACCTTCACACCATGTTGCCCTGGCAACATCACTCTGTGTTCGGCCTGATTCCAAAATCCCGATAGCCGACCACGTGTAAGGATATCCACATGCTGTCTATGTGACATATTGTTACAACAAATGGGGCGGGGGTGGCTCAGTCGGTAGCGCGCCAGGCTCGTAATCTGTAGTTCCCAGGTTCGAGTCCCAGCTGGGTCAGCGTTGAGATTTATCTCCCCAAAATTCCCCGCCCTGCCCACGGTCAGTAGGGGACACCGATGGGCTTGGAAAGGCCGCCGTCCGTCGGATGGGACGTTAAGCCGTGGCCCCGTGTGCGGGAGAGCCATACCCTGTGCACGTTAAAGAACACGCTGGATGGCCTTGACGGGAGGCTACCATCTGTCTCCCAACAGCTGTTCCAGTGGGTCCCCTCCCCCCAACCTTCTCTGAGCCATCGGGGTCCATGTGACCTGGCCATTTAGCCCATGGTGTGCAAAAAAGTGCCGCTCAGAGGTACAACAACCCAACCCAATTGTTACAACAACAAATCGGTTCGAACACAAACGTAATGCGCTGGCGAAAAAAATGAGGTTTCCCATATCTTTCCCGTTATTTATACCGTCACAAGTTTTCAATTCTTGTCTCTTATACAAATTATGTGGTCACATGCCATTGCAATATTACTTCCACATTTACATTTGTCCGCCATTATCTGCACGTACCTTTTGTTGATGTTTTCGCCGATTGTTTGTTTAATATAGCCCATTTTGTCAACTAGGCTTAACTTTTGATCACCAGTGTAAATAGGTCTTTATTGATCACCAGTGTCACCAGTGTCAATATTGATCACCAGTGTCAATAAATCTTTTTGACTAATTAGGGAGCAGCACACCTGTTTAGGTGCGACTGCATGTGTTGTAATTACAGGTAAGAAAAAAATCTCTATCCAAAAATCAGTTTGTTGAACGACAGCGCAATGCACGTGTGTTAGTGGCTGAGAGAGCTATAAAGTCAGCAGAAGATGAAGAAACAGCTTGCTAACGACATATCCCAGCAACAAGATTGCTCGAATATTGTATTAAGTGAATGAATAAATTTGTTAAAGTTTTCCACTGACTGTGTGCCACGTCATTCATCAGTCAAAAGGGATTTAATGATTCAATTTATTTCATCGATTCCTCAACGGAAGGCAAACTCAATAATTAATTATCGTTAATTATCACTGTTGCTTTTAATGCTCTTAATACGGACATAAGATTAAATAATCCACCATGTCTGGCAGGAATAATATTGTGGCAGACGTCCAATAAGGCTTGAAAGGGACCATAGAATGTGACAGAGACATTCAACTTTCAAATGTGCATAGAATGGTTGATCAGAAGGTTGTTATAAAATTACATATGAGCCAATGAATCTAATATCAATACAAATACAATTTACAAGTAATATATTTTTCAATTATTTAACAGTTATAATAATAATCAGCATTAATTAAATAATAGTTCAAAAATGAGTCTCTGATCAATTTTATTATTCGTATTTCTCCCCGTTATATTATAGAGATATAAAATTTATAGTTAAGTGCTGTGCGTATCTGGATATCAGATGTTTATTCTGCGCATATCTGCATTTAAATGCTCTCAGTGGATGGAATCTATACGAACATGAGCAAACAGTACTTCACAGAAGCGAAAATAAACACTACTTTAGATAAAGAGAAAAAACTGATTTGAAAATTCGTTAATAATATTCACTTTATAAAAATATATAGGAGTAAAGCTACAAAGTAAAATAAAAAATATTTTTATGTCAAGCGATCTTTTTGGTGACAAAGCACATATAAATTAAAAACATTTTCCAGAGTTGAAAACGAAACTGTGGACTCGTGGAAGTCAAAAAGGAGAAGCTTCCCCATAAATGCGGATAACTGAATTTAAAAGAGGAAAATTTACTCAGAAGCACTTGCAAAATTGTACTCTGGTTACTCTTTATCTTGTAATTTGTAAGGCATATTTTGCTCTAATACGGGGTTTTGTCTTTTTATCACAATATGCACTGCTGGCAATTGCAAGTGCAACACAAGGAAGAACTCATCAGATTGTCCCGAAATATGCAAGAGAACATGTAAATGATTCGAAACGCAGCACATACGCACATCATGTGTGACAATAACGCCTCCTGAAAGTGGTATAAGAGGAGATTACAAAAAGCCGGTGTAAAGCAGTGGAATTGTGTTTGCTCGCAGTTCTTGTGCGCTAAAGGATCAAGTATGCCCCGTCGAAGAACACGGCATTCATACGACCAGGTTTCCGACTTTGATCGAGGGAAAATTGTGGGATTAGGGGAAGGCGGATTATCGTACTTAGACATCGGTGATCATGTTGGATGGAATGCTGCCACAGTGATGAGAATATGACATCAGTAGGTAGAGAAAGAATGAACTCATCGACGTGAGGGATCTCAACGGCCCTGTAACACAAACGAACGAGAGGACAGACATCACGTGTGCATGGATATGAATGATCGTACAGCCACATCAAATTAGCTCAACAGTTAGGGTGTGTTGCACATCAAGCAGTGTCTGCACATATAGTTTGACGTCGTCTGCAGCATCGGAGCATCTTTGCTAGGCAGCCATTGCTTCGCTTACCATTGACTCTGCAACACAGGCATATGCGACTGCAATGGTGCCAAGAACGTCGTGCAAGGATGTGCGAATGGCATCGCATCGTCTTTTCAGACGCATCCCGCTTCAGAATGCAGCACCATGATGGACGAATCCGTATCTGGTGGTACCGCGGTGACAGGCTCAGTGAGACATGATGCAGCGCCATACAGGTCTGTCCCCTATTGGACTCACTCACGCACGTGCCTCGTACACATTACTGGTACTTTGAACAGCCAGCGTTACATCACTGAGGTGTTGGAGCCTGTGGTCGTACCTTATCTTCAGGGGCTATCTGGTGCCATTTACCAACAGGACAATGCCCTACCACATGTCGTCCAACAATTTCTGGATAACCACCATGTGACATTTCTGCCTTGGCCTGCATGTTCACCGGATCTGTCCCCAATTGAACATGTCTGGTCCAGACACCAGCAGCTGCTACAACAAATGAACTTTGGCTACGTATCGAAACTGCATGGACTGACATTGCCCAAACACACATCCGACATCTCATCCTCTCAATGCCGGACAGTGTAGCAGCGGTTATTGCCTCTCATGGTGGCTACACAAAATACTGATTTCTTAGATTCTACAATTCTAATCAAGTTCTATTTGCAATCATTTGATCCTTGTAACATAAGCTACGTATACACTAAATATGGCTTTGACATCCCTTGTCTTTCGTGGTATTGTACTTTCAATGGCCAGATGTGTATTTGTTCAATAATTTGGCCAAAAATAAATTGTGATTTATTTGTGTTGCACCAATGCTTTGCATTAAACTAAAGATTAGTGTGTTGCAATCAAAGGCAATGAATTTCAGTACAGGCCTGATATCTAAAATTTATGTTCCTTTTAAGTATCATGAGGTAGAATGTATGAGTTTGAAACCAAACTTGGTGTAGTGTGACTGAACAAGTCACAACTTTACAAATGTCTTGGAGTTAATTTAGATAGTAAATTAACTTGGAAACAGGAACGTAGCGAAGGGACTATGGCTGATGGGGACAAAACGAAAATTTTCCAAATCGGAAATCAAATTTTGCCAACTGAGAAAATAAGCACTTTACCTAAATTTAATTATGTGTCTGTTGTCAGGGACGTACCCAGGATTTGATTCCGTAGGGGGTGGCCCCTAAAATCTTGACAAATTGGTTCAATTTTGCCACCTCGCCAAACTTTACAAAAAAAAAAACAACCTATTTTCACATTACACTTGAATTTTACCAAGTCACTTCGAATTTTGCCAAGTTGTCTAATTTTTGCCAACTCTCCTTAATTTCACAAAAAACAATTCTGATTTTTCAACTCACCTGTATTTTACTAAGTGACCTGGAATTTTGCCATTCCCTTCGCTTTTGCCAACTCGCCATAATTTTAAAGAAAAAAATTCCAATTTTTACATTTCACCTGAATTTTGCCAAGTAACTTCAAATTTTGCCAACTTCCCAAGATTTTGGCAAGTTCTCCCGATTTTGCCAGCTTCCCTAGATTTCGCCAAGTTGCCTCGATTTTGTCTACTCACCATAATTTTACAGTAAAAAAATTCAAATTTTTACATCTTACCTGAATTTTGACAAGTCACTTGGATTTTGCCAATTCCCCAAAATTTTGCCAAGCGGTCTAGATTTTACCAACTTCTCAAGATTGCAGCGATCTTGTCAACTCTTCTTAATTTCAAAAAAAATCCCAATTTTCACAACTTACCTGTATTTTATGAAATGGCTTCGAATTTTGCCAACTTTCCAAGCTGCCTCGATTTTGGCAACTTGCATTAATTTTATAAAGAAATTTCAGTTTTCACAACTCTCCTGGATTTTATCAAATCTTTTCGAATTTTGCCAACTCCGATTTACTTTGGGGGGTGCTTATCCTTCCCTCCCACAGCTTGATGGAATTTACAGGGAAATAAATAATTATCTTAGAAAGTTTTACTTTGTACGAAACCTTTTTCCCTCTTTCTGTTTTCGGCATGGCTCATTTCTCCTTGGTACATTCCAGATTGAATTATGGCACAGTTGGTTGGGGTGATACTTAGGTTGCTGTTTTGAAACCATTATTAATTATTCTGAAACATTTCATTACGATTAAATTTGTTTAAATCTAGAACTGAATTCCGTCACTTAGACATTTCTATATCTCATAGAGTTTTAGAGATTTTTTTACCAGTAGTAGTAATAGGTTTATGATTTATTGTGGAATATATGGAAATAGTTTAAGAGGGAGGGTTGTCCCCTTAGAAAGGGCAAATTCAACCAAGTTAAAAAATTTTTACCTTTACACGGCATTAAATATTTCAAATCTCTAACTTACGAAATTGAAATGGCGAGTAATTATATAAGCTTCTTTAAGCAATTAAAGATATGGTTTGAAAGGCACTTCTGACATTGAAGATAAGTTTTTGTTTACACTCTAATAAATCGCCTTCAGTTCAGTTTGCACAGCCACAGGTTTGCCTACATATAAGTCTGATAAGCGTGACCATCTATGGTTTGCTTTTTTGCGTCTTCTATTTATACATCTCTGGTTTTATGTTTTTTTACTACTCCCATGTAAGTTCTCTTCTTGAGTAGTACTTTATTTTTACATAATGTACGAAGAAAATTAATTATTATTATATTATTAGTTAATTATTAGTGATTAATAATTAGACTAATTTCTTTAACTCGTAATCATACCCCAGAGAAGAATTGCAAAACCTCGATGGTTATTAAGCAGACAATATACGCGGATGCTAATAAACTTTTGCTCATTCGGTGGCGCATAAGATCTTGAGGATGGGAATAGAATGTTTGCTATTCGCTCTGAGCTCGGCATATTTTGACCGCATAACCAATTTTTTTTTTTTACTTGAGAAATCTTTAAGAATTTCTTGTGGTACTTGATTGAGCACGTGTAGGACAGGAATGACTTCCCATCGCACTACACACCTTCCAAATACTCGTTGAATTTATACCAATCGAATTCAAATTGTTCAGAAGACAAATGGAGCTTTACATGATATTCAGATAAAGTTTCTGAATTTTTGGACAAGCAGTGTATGACATAGGCGTACAGAGTAACGAAATTCGAAAAATTACAAATCATTGTTAAAGAAGCATTTTTTAAACGTTTACAGGATTAAATTATATATTGTTCAACAAATTTGCTTTCGTTTTAATATAATGTAATAAATTTTTGTACAGCTATTATTTATACTGCTTTTCACCTTCAAATACTTTCAAAACAGGAATTAATTGAACTAAACATTTCTATTTTTTACTGATTCTATTACGTAATTTATTTTTAATTTGCCATAGTACAAAGTGCTTTGGAGCGTGCGCACTGGGAAAAAAGGCTGAACTCTTAAAAATCATACTTACCAAACTAAATGAGGAAATTTTTCGTTCTCTATGCACTATTTACCGAGCTATTCTTCTGTTTAGTCATAGAAAATAAACTCTTCTTTCATGAAGACTTTGTAAAAACTTCATTATGAAAGAATTCGTCGCTGAAATGCTTGCCTTGGATGAAAGAAACGATGTTATTCATATGGCACATTGCTAATTTCTATTCGTGGATTTGACAAAACTCGTAAACTGATGAAAAAAGGATCATTCCTGAAAAACATCCATAAGATTACATAAAATTTTTTTTTTTTAATTCATGTAAACAATGTTTAGACAGAATATGATTTATGGTGTAAAAACTTTAAATTATAGCAAGTGTTAGTGTGCAAAAGATGACTGAAACGAAATAGGATTAATTAGTCGATTTAGAAACGAAAAATGCCTAGGCGTCTTTTAAATTTCGTTGCATCTTCACACATCAGCGGACTTCGAAGAGGGAAGTGTACATTTAGATCACATAATGAATGTGGCATTAACCATTAGTACATTAAAAGGAAACGTCTAAAAAAATTCCGTTCTACTGAATTTTGCATTAAAAGGAATTGATACAATCACTATTTCCTGTAGTGTATCCTTCTTAATTGGGACTGAATCGTTCGGATGAATTGGAACAGAAAAACTCACTTTTGTTGAATTCCGAAATGGAAAATATGGATGCAATTGTGTTTGTTTTGTTTGCTTGAATGTAGTCTTCTGATTTCATCGATTTGTTCGGAAAAAGTAGAATTTTAGAAACTGTTTCATTGAATGTAGATTAGAGAGGCCAACGATAACAATTCTTTCGTTCCGCTTTCTGACGAGAGTTTCTCTGGATTTCCAATTGTTTCGTTTGGGAGGAATTCACTTCTAAAATTGCCAATTTTATTGAATGCCGATTTAGAGAGGACAGAAGTAAATGTTGGTTGCACTGGTTTTCTGGAGGACGTTACTTTGATTCCCAACTGTACCGTTAGGATATAATATTTTACTGAATGCCACATGATAAAGAATAAATGTAATTTCGGCTGTGCAATTTTCCAGCAAAGTGTCCATTTGATTTCCAACTGATTCGTTCGAAAGGAATGAAATTTGAAAACTACGTTTATTGAATACCGGATTATATTAATTGACGACAAGTCTGCTCAGTTTTTGCATACTCAGCAAGTTCTCTTATCATAATTCTCTTCATCTTATCACTCTTATCATTAAGTTCAATAATCTGAAGTAGTTCCTATCCAGGCCCGGATCTAGAAAAAAATGCAAAGAGTGGGTGGGCAAGAAACAGAATCGCGCCGAAAAAAGAAAAAATGGTGGTTGGGCAAGAGTTTACAGATCTATAAAATGGTTTAAAAATTGGGTGGGTACATTCTCCGTTTTACAGATCTATAAAAAAATCTTTTAAAAATGCATGAAACATCAAAAGTTTCATAATTTTTTGTTTCGTCTACCATTATTAGGATTTTGAAAAGGGGGCCATGGCCCCCTTTATTCCGGCCTTGTTTCTATCCATTGCTGGTTTCCACCCAATTGTTATAACCACCAAATTTTCTCATCATCATCATCGTCGTCGTCGTCGTCGTCGTCGTCGTCGTCGTCGTCGTCGTCGTCGTCGTCGTCATCATCATCATCATCATCATCATCATCATCATCATCATCATCATCATCATCATCATCATCATCATCATCATCATCATCATCATCATCATCAAGCAGCCATGGGCTACGGAGGTCCAACCAGACCGTGCAGTTTAATTCTCCAAGCATATCTGTCCTGAGTTACATCTGCTGCATCCAGCCACTGCACACCAATTCTAACAAGGTCCTGTTTGACATTGTTTGCCCACCGCATCCTAGGTCTCCCCTTCCTTTTGAGGCCTCTAGGCGCACACTGTTCATAACCCTATTTGCCAATCTATAATTATCCATACGGGCAACATGGCCAAACCAGCGGAGTCTCTCTCTGCACAATCTGCTGTTTAAAGAAGGTTGCAGACTCCTTTGACTAACCTCATCATTAGTTACAAAGTTAAACCACCTAGAGAACCGCCTAAGAACCCAAGATACTACGTAAGCATCTAGAATCAAAAGCATCTAGTTTCCTCTTATCTTCTTAACACAGCGTCCAAGTTTCACTACCATAAATAACCCTAGAAAGAACCAAACTATTATACAGTCTAATTTTAGTCTTTAGGTGTATACGCCTATTTCTCCACAATCTCCATAGATTCTTAAAAGTCCCGGCAGCAATCTCTATTCGTCTGTTAATCTCATGCCGCACATCACCAGTATCTGTTACATAGATCCCAAGGTAATTAAACTGTGACACCTGCTCAAGACTACAACCATTCAGATGAACTGAATCACATCCTGCCTGACCAATTTTCATCACTTTAGTTTTCTCTCTGTTTATAACCAAACCTTACTCTACTACAAGTCTCATCAACAGCTCGAATGAAAGAGTTCATCTCATCAACATCATTTGCCAAAAGGGCTAAATCATCAGCATAATCTAAATCAGAAATTTTCGTATCTCCAGACCATTTAAGGCCAAAATCTTTCCCTTGAAGTGAATTTCGCATAACATAATCAATAACCAAACTAAAGAGAAAAGGAGACAAAATGCACCCTTGTCCAACACCAGAAGTAATTCTAAACCAATTGCTACAAGACTTACCAACTCTCACACATGACTCAGTGTTATTATAGAGAGCCGTCCCATGGCCGAGTGGTTAGCGCGCTTGTCTACTGATCTAAGGGACCTAGGTTCGAGTCCCGGGTAAGGCATGGATGTTTGTGTTGTTTTTCTGATGAGGTCCTGCCATCCTCTCAGACCTTCTGCTGTGGCATATAAACTGACAGGCTCCTGTCAGAACTCTGTGGCAAGCAGCTGCTTGAGGGGGTATTTTTTTTTTCATTATGTTAACTAACTTGTCAGGTATACCATATGATCTCACAATCAACCACATATTATGACGATCAACAGAGTCAAAAGCCTTTTTGAAATCAACAAAACTAGCAACCAAAGGTTTCTGAAACTCTAAACATTTCTCAAGAATTTGCCTAAGTGAAAATATCTGATCCACACATCCCCTACCACTTCTGAATCCACATTGCTCATCACGCAATTGACTGTCAACCAGATTCTTAATTCTATTAAGCACAATCATGGAAAGAACTTTACCTGGAACAGAGAGTAGGCTGATACCCCTATAGGTATCACAAGAACTGCTATCACCTTTTTTGAAAATAGGGATAACAATAGCTCTGGTAAAATCTTCAGGAACAATGCCTTTATCGTAAAAGATATTCAAAATGTCAGTCATCCGAGTGGTAACCGAAAAATTTCCAGCTCTAAACATTTCAGTTGTAATTTCATCTACCCCTGGGGATTTATGAAGTCTAAGTTTAGAAATAGCCAAAATAACTTCAGACTGTGTTATAGGGCCAACATTAAAGCCACCAATGCATCTATCATCATTGCAAACAATGGGAGTAGAACTAACTACATTGTTTAGAACAGTGATTCTCAAAATTTTCTGGACCATCGCCCTCTTTAAAAGAGAACAAAAATTTCAACGCCCCCCTAGTCCATAATAGTTAATTTTATATGAAATATTAAAATATTGTTGCATATTATCTGTACCTAATTTATCTTTTTATTTATCTATTAAAAATCATAAAGCAGAAATTAATAAAACGACAACCAAATGTACAATAAAATTGTTTATTAAAATTTTAAAAATAAACACAGAATCAATAAGAAATAAAAAATAATGAGATAAACACAAAATTAATAATAAATAAAAAAAAATAATGAGATGGTTGAGGCTGGTGGAGTGTTAACAATTTGTTAAAGTCGGGTTCCAATTCCGTTAACATCAATCGCAGATCGCCACGTTCAGTGATGTGTAGTCTGTTCCTCTTCTTTGACAGTAAATTAGCTACTGCACTGAATCCACGCTCAGCCATATAGGACGAAGGAAATGCGATTAAAAACTTCTGTACTATTGCCCACAATCCAAGGTAAAGAACTGGTATTGATTTTTGAAGCCAGAACTCTTGGTATCCATGTCTGAATTTTACTTTGAGTACTTCGTCAGTCGTGAGTTCTAAGAGTTCCTCTTCCAAATTTGATGATTCTTCAGTATCTGTGTTTGCAAAAGGATCTAAAATCTAACTCGGTATATTCATGTTTAAAATATCTTGGAAACGCTCCGTAAAATCAACATGAAGAACTTCCAAGTGTTGGCAGTAAGTAAGTATATCTTCCGGTTTTGCAGAGACTGCTGATAATGTGGGAAAGTGGTTGTATTCACCTCTACCTAGATTTCGTTTGAATAGAAGAAGTTTTCCCGCAAAAGCAGCTATGACGTTTTTTGTTTTAATTAAATTCAACTCATCACCTTGCAATTGTAAATTAACTTGATTAAATATTTTAAACAGGTCTGTCAAATAAGCGATGTCATTTTTTGACGTAATCAGGTTTTCGCGCAATTTTTCGTCTCTGTCTTCAAGAAAGTCCAGTACTGAGTCAAATAGATTGAAAAAACGATTCAGACAAACACCTTTAGAGAGCCAACGTACTTCTGTGTGCAGCAGCAAGTGATTGTAATCTTCATCATTTTCATTACAAAGCTTACCAAATAATCGGTCATTCAATGAATTGCTTCTAATCTTATTGATTGCTTTAATAACGTAATGAAGCGACGTATGCAGACGTTCATTCAAATTTTTTGCAACCAAATACTGACGATGAATAATACAATGTACAGCGAGTACATTTAATACTGCTTGTTTCAAATGCGGTATGAAACCCTTATGATGCCCTGTCAGTAGGGTAGACAAAATATTGCAAATAAGAATTTCTTTCTCTTGAAAAAACTTTTGCATGGTATTAAATATAGATTCTCCCTTTGTATCAGATTCCAAATTTTTAGCAAATAATAACTCTTCATGAATTTTTTTTCTTCTTTTATAAATCGTACGTATGATAAGAGTAGAGCTTCGTTATTTGGTAGAGTTGATTCATCAAGTTGAATGGAAAATTTGCAAGTATTTAAGTAATCACATAATGATATTTCAACGTCTTTTGCCATTTCATCTATTCTTCTTTGCACTGAATTATTACTGAGAGGAATTTTTTTGATGATATCTGTCGGTGTCTTATGATGAAGAACAGTTTTTAATATCTCTTTGACTGCCGGCAAAATTAATTCCTCGCCAATTGTGTGTGATTTTCCTGCTTTTGCGATTAACAATGAAACGTTATATGAGGCTCGTAGTCCATCATCATCTTGTTTAGAAGACGACGCAAAAAGGTTTGACATAGTTGGCTGTTTTAAATATTGTTTTTCCAGTTCTTGAAAATAGGATAAATCTTTGTTCTTCTTATCAGCATGCATTTTATTTAAATGTTCTTGTAGCCTAGAAGGTTTCATAGCTTCATTTGAAAAAACTTTTCGGCAAATTAAACACATAGGTAATGATTGGTTTGTAGGAGAGTACGTAAATCCATATTTCAAATACTCAATACTGTACTGCCGGCATTTCTTTTTAGATGTAGATTCAGACATTTTCAAATACAAATTAACTTCTCAACAGATTTCTAGATAGTTATAAAAATAATGTTTATAATGACTTCTAACACTTATCACTCACGACTATTTATCACGGCGAAGCACATAAAAATAATAAAACATTCCTAGAGCTATCGCTTTTATAGATTTGATTTTGTGCACGCATTAACTTGTATGTTTGCTCCGTAAACAAGTCATTTCAAGCTCCCATATTCTTGTCGAAACATGTTAAATTGCATGAACCGCGTGTTTGCCTACCAACTTGCAAGGACTTGTCACCGTCAATCTATTCTAAACTAAAACAAATTAGGTACAGATGCTAATTTAAAAATGCTTATTAACGCGATAACAATAAGATAATTTACATAGCAAGATAAAATATTTATTCATGAAAACAGGTATTTTCAAAGCATTTTATTATATTAAAAAAAGTAATTTTAAAAAAATATTAAATATAATAAATTTATTATTATTATATTATTATTGCATCACGTTTGATTTGCCTATCAGGACGGACACACATGTCCAACATAATAAGCCTGATATAGTAGTGCATGTAAAGGTATTGAATGAGATTACAATTATTGAAGTAGGAATAACATCTCAGGATAACCTGCAGACAGTAGAGGTTGAAAAGAAGAGGAAGTGTGATCTGCTGGCTAATGAGTTCAGTCTAATTCACAAGTGTAATATTAATATTATACCTTATGTTCTGACGTGGGATGGTATTGTAACTACGTACCATAAAGCATGCTCAAAGCGACTTGGAGTGGGAAAACATATTGAAGCTTATATCCAATCTGTGATCTTGAAGAGACCTTTTGAGAGCATCTCAGTCGACTTCAGACGTACCAGTACGCTAGTAGGCGGAAGCAGGGAACTTATTGTCCAAGCTGCAGTTGAAAAGCTATACATGACGGATGAGGTAGTGGATGACCAGAATCACCAGGAAGACACCACAGAATAGAAGAGATAAAAAGGTTGTCACAGAAAATTCCATTAAATTTATTTATTTATTTGACCACCCCTCTTAACTGCCTCAACGCCCCCAATTTGCCTATGGATCCGCTACCGCCCCCATGGAAGGCTCCAGCGCCCACTGGGGGGCGGTAACGCCCCCGTTGGGAATCTATGGTTTAGAACATCACTGAAATGCTCAACCCACCAGCCATGACAGAATCCTCCCATTCTATAACCTTACCTTGCTTATCCTTCAATCCTTCTATGCCTGTCCGTTTTCTACCACACAAAACATTAACTGTCTGGTACAGCTCTCTGCTGTTGTGCTGTCTAACTGCTTCCTCGGCTTTGTCAGCCAAACCATCAAGCCAAAGATTCTTATCAGCAGCTAACTGATCTTTTAAACGCTTATTAAGCTCTCTGCAATGCTTTCTATTAGGACTAGTAGGGTACTGATTAAGGATATTCCTGCAGTTCCTTCTTCCTAAATAAGCTCAAGTGCCTTATCACTTAAATAATTCTGTCTCCTCTGCTCCTTTTTTCCTAAAAGAGTACTGTTAGTTTCCAAAAAAGCCTGTTTAAAATGGCCCCATTCTTCCTCAACTTCAGTAGTAAGTAAACCATGACTGTCATAATGACTAAGAAACCTATCATGGTAAGCTTTAGCTATTACTGGGTCTTTCACAGCTTCAGTATTAAAGGTAAATTTTTTAACTTTAGCACAACAGTTTTAAGTTTATATTGCAAGACACTTTTAACAAGGTAATGGTCAGATCCAATTTCAGTTCCCCTATATGCCCTGGTATTCCTAACAGAACTAGCCCATTTGCTGTTAATTAATATGTAATCAATCATATTCTTATGCAGCCCATCAGGTGAAACCCATGTGTATTTATGTATGTCGTGATGCTTGTAATATGTGTTAGTTATTCTGAAACCATTGAGTTTACTTACCTATAGGAGACGTTGTCCATTGCCATTGCAGTCATTCCATCCAATTGTTATAACCACCAAATTTTCTCATTCCTTTCAATTGCTATAACCACCAAATTTTCTCATTCCACCCAATTGTTATAACCACCAAATTTTCTCATTCCATCCAAGTGTTATATCCACCAAATTTTTTCATTCCACTCAATTGTTATAACCACCAATTTTTCTCATTTCATCAAATTGCTATAACCACCAAATTTTCTCATTCCTTTCAACTGTTATAACCACCAAATTTTGTCATTCCACCCAATTCTTATAACCACCAAATTTTGTCATTCCACCCAATTCTTATAACCACCAAATTTTGTCATTCCGCCCAATTCTTATAACCACCAAATTTTCTCAATCCATCCAATTCTTATAACCACCAAATTTTCTCATTCCATCCAATTCTTATAACCACCAAATTTTCTCATTCCACCCGATTCTTATAACCATCAAATTTTCTCATTCCACCCGATTGTTATAACCACAAAATTTTCTCATTCCACCCGATTGTTATAACCACCAAATTTTCTCATTTCTTTCAATTGCTATAACCACCAAATTTTCTCATTCCACCCAATTGTTATAATCACCAAATTTTCTCATTCCATCCAATTGTGATATCCACCAAATTTTATCATTCCACTCAATTGTTATAACCACCAATTTTTCTCATTTCATTCAATTGCTATAACAACCAAATTTTCTCATTCCTTTCAACTGTTATAACCACCAAATTTTCTCATTCCACCCAATTCTTATAACCACCAAATTTTCTCATTCCACCCAATTCTTATAACCACCAAATTTTCTCATTCCACCCAATTCTTATAACCACCAAATTTTCTCATTCCACCCGATTCTTATAACCATCAAATTTTCTCATTCAACCCGATTGTTATAACCACAAAATTTTCTCATTCCACCGGATTGTTCTAACCACCAAATTTTCTCATTCCACCCAACAGTTATAACCACCAAATTTTATCATTCCACCTGATGGTTATAACCACCAAATTTTCTCATTCCACCCGATTGTTATAATCACCAAATTTTCTCATTCCACCCGATTGTTATAACCACAAAATTTTCTCATTCCACCAGTTTATTATAACCACCAAATTTTCTCATTCCACCCTATTGTTATAACCGTCAAATTTTCTCATTCCACACAATTCTTATAACTACTAAATTTTCTCATTCCACCCGATTCTTATAACCACCAAATTTTCTCATTCCACCCGATTGTTATAACCACCAAATTTTCTCATTCCACCAGTTTATTATAACCACCAAATTTTCTCATTCCACCCGATTGTTATAACCACAAAATTTTCTCATTCCATCCAATTTTTATAACCACCAAATTTTCTCATTCCACCCGATTGTTATAACCACAAAATTTTTTCATTCCACCCAATTGCTATAACGACCAAATTTTCTCATTCCTTTCAATTGTTATAACCACCAAATTTTCTCATTCCACCCAGTTGTTATAACCACCAAAATTTCTCATTTCATCCGATTGGTATATCCACCAAATTTTCATTCCATCCAATTGTTATAACCACCAATTTTTCTCATCTCATCAAATTGCTATAACCACTAAATTTTCTCATTCCTTTCAACTGTTATAACCCCAAAATTTTCTCATTCCTTTCAATTGTTATAACCACCAAATTTTCTCATTCCACACAATTCTTATAACTACCAAATTTTCTTATTCCACCCGATTCTTATAACCACCAAATTTTCTCATTCCACCCGATTGTTATAACCACAAAATTTTCTCATTCCACCAGTTTATTATAACCACCAAATTTTCTCATTCCACCCGATTGTTATAACCGTCAAATTTTCTCATTCCACACAATTCTTATAACTACCAAATTTTCTCATTCCACCCGATTCTTATAACCACCAAATTTTCTCATTCCACCCGATTGTTATAACCACCAAATTTTCTCATTCCACCAGTTTATTATAACCACCAAATTTTCTCATTCCACCCGATTGTTATAACCACAAAATTTTCTCATTCCACCCAATTTTTATAACCACCAAATTTTCTCATTCCACCCGATTGTTATAACCACAAAATTTTTTCATTCCACCCAATTGCTATAACGACCAAGTTTTCTCATTCCTTTCAATTGTCATAACCACCGAATTTTCTCATTCCACCCAGTTGTTATAACCACCAAAATTTCTCATTTCATCCGATTGGTATATCCACCAAATTTTCATTCCATCCAATTGTTATAACCACCAATTTTTCTCATTTCATCAAATTGCTATAACCACTAAATTTTCTCATTCCTTTCAACTGTTATAACCCCAAATTTTTCTCATTCCTTTCAATTGTTATAACCACCAAATTTTCTCATTCCACACAATTCTTATAACTATCAAATTTTCTCATTCCACCCGATTCTTATAACCACCAAATTTTCTCATTCCACCCGATTGTTATAACCACCAAATTTTCTCATTCCACCAGTTTATTATAACCACCAAATTTTCTCATTCCACCCGATTGTTATAACCGTCAAATTTTCTCATTCCACACAATTCTTATAACTACCAAATTTTCTCATTCCACCCGATTCTTATAACCACCAAATTTTATCATTCCACCCGATTGTTATAACCACCAAATTTTATCATTCCACCAGTTTATTATAACCACCAAATTTTCTCATTCCACCCGATTGTTATAACCACAAAATTTTCTCATTCCACCCAATTTTTATAACCACCAAATTTTCTCATTCCACCCGATTGTTATAACCACAAAATTTTTTCATTCCACCCAATTGCTATAACGACCAAATTTTCTCATTCCTTTCAAATGCTATAACCACCAAATTTTCTCATTCCACCCAGTTGTTATAACCACCAAAATTTCTCATTTCATCCGATTGGTATATCCACCAAATTTTCATTCCATCCAATTGTTATAACCACCAATTTTTCTCATTTCATCAAATTGCTATAACCACTACATTTTCTCATTCCTTTCAACTGTTATAACCCCAAATTTTTCTCATTCCTTTCAATTGTTATAACCACCAAATTTTCTCATTCCACACAATTCTTATAACTACCAAATTTTCTCATTCCACCCGATTCTTATAACCACCAAATTTTCTCATTCCACCCGATTGTTATAACCACAAAATTTTCTCATTCCACCAGTTTATTATAACCACCAAATTTTCTCATTCCACCCGATTGTTATAACCGTCAAATTTTCTCATTCCACACAATTCTTATAACTACCAAATTTTCTCATTCCACCCGATTCTTATAACCACCAAATTTTCTCATTCCACCCGATTGTTATAACCACCAAATTTTCTCATTCCACCAGTTTATTATAACCACCAAATTTTCTCATTCCACCCGATTGTTATAACCACCAAATTTTCTCATTCCACCCAATTTTTATAACCACCAAATTTTCTCATTCCACCGGATTGTTATAACCACAAAATTTTTTCATTCCACCCAATTGCTATAACGACCAAGTTTTCTCATTCCTTTCAATTGTTATAACCACCGAATTTTCTCATTCCACCCAGTTGTTATAACCACCAAAATTTCTCATTTCATCCGATTGGTATATCCACCAAATTTTCATTCCATCCAATTGTTATAACCACCAATTTTTCTCATTTCATCAAATTGCTATAACCACTAAATTTTCTCATTCCTTTCAACTGTTATAACCCCAAATTTTTCTCATTCCTTTCAATTGTTATAACCACCAAATTTTCTCATTCCACACAATTCTTATAACTATCAAATTTTCTCATTCCACCCGATTCTTATAACCACCAAATTTTCTCATTCCACCCGATTGTTATAACCACCAAATTTTCTCATTCCACCAGTTTATTATAACCACCAAATTTTCTCATTCCACCCGATTGTTATAACCGTCAAATTTTCTCATTCCACACAATTCTTATAACTACCAAATTTTCTCATTCCACCCGATTCTTATAACCACCAAATTTTCTCATTCCACCCGATTGTTATAACCACCAAATTTTCTCATTCCACCAGTTTATTATAACCACCAAATTTTCTCATTCCACACGATTGTTATAACCACAAAATTTTCTCATTCCACCCAATTGCTATAACGACCAAATTTTCTCATTCCTTTCAATTGTTATAACCACCAAATTTTCTCATTCCACCCAGTTGTTATAACCACCAAAATTTCTCATTTCATCCGATTGGTATATCCACCAAATTTTCATTCCATCCAATTCTTATAATCACCAAATTTTCTCATTCCACCCGATTCTTATAACCATCAAATTTTCTCATTCCACCCGATTGTTATAACCACAAAATTTTCTCATTCCACCCGATTGTTATAACCACCAAATTTTCTCATTTCTTTCAATTGCTATAACCACCAAATTTTCTCATTCCACCCAATTGTTATAATCACCAAATTTTCTCATTCCATCCAATTGTGATATCCACCAAATTTTATCATTCCACTCAATTGTTATAACCACCAATTTTTCTCATTTCATTCAATTGCTATAACCACCAAATTTTCTCATTCCTTTCAACTGTTATAACCACCAAATTTTCTCATTCCACCCAATTCTTATAACCACCAAATTTTCTCATTCCACCCAATTCTTATAACCACCAAATTTTCTCATTCCACCCAATTCTTATAACCACCAAATTTTCTCATTCCACCCGATTCTTATAACCATCAAATTTTCTCATTCAACCCGATTGTTATAACCACAAAATTTTCTCATTCCACCGGATTGTTCTAACCACCAAATTTTCTCATTCCACCCAACTGTTATAACCACCAAATTTTATCATTCCACCTGATGGTTATAACCACCAAATTTTCTCATTCCACCCGATTGTTATAATCACCAAATTTTCTCATTCCACCCGATTGTTATAACCACAAAATTTTCTCATTCCACCAGTTTATTATAACCACCAAATTTTCTCATTCCACCCTATTGTTATAACCGTCAAATTTTCTCATTCCACACAATTCTTATAACCACCAAATTTTCTCATTCCACCCGATTGTTATAACCACAAAATTTTTTCATTCCACCCAATTGCTATAACGACCAAATTTTCTCATTCCTTTCAATTGTTATAACCACCAAATTTTCTCATTCCACCCAGTTGTTATAACCAGCAAAATTTCTCATTTCATCCGATTGGTATATCCACCAAATTTTCATTCCATCCAATTGTTATAACCACCAATTTTTCTCATCTCATCAAATTGCTATAACCACTAAATTTTCTCATTCCTTTCAACTGTTATAACCCCAAAATTTTCTCATTCCTTTCAATTGTTATAACCACCAAATTTTCTCATTCCACACAATTCTTATAACTACCAAATTTTCTTATTCCACCCGATTCTTATAACCACCAAATTTTCTCATTCCACCCGATTGTTATAACCACAAAATTTTCTCATTCCACCAGTTTATTATAACCACCAAATTTTCTCATTCCACCCGATTGTTATAACCGTCAAATTTTCTCATTCCACACAATTCTTATAACTACCAAATTTTCTCATTCCACCCGATTCTTATAACCACCAAATTTTCTCATTCCACCCGATTGTTATAACCACCAAATTTTCTCATTCCACCAGTTTATTATAACCACCAAATTTTCTCATTCCACCCGATTGTTATAACCACAAAATTTTCTCATTCCACCCAATTTTTATAACCACCAAATTTTCTCATTCCACCCGATTGTTATAACCACAAAATTTTTTCATTCCACCCAATTGCTATAACGACCAAGTTTTCTCATTCCTTTCAATTGTCATAACCACCGAATTTTCTCATTCCACCCAGTTGTTATAACCACCAAAATTTCTCATTTCATCCGATTGGTATATCCACCAAATTTTCATTCCATCCAATTGTTATAACCACCAATTTTTCTCATTTCATCAAATTGCTATAACCACTAAATTTTCTCATTCCTTTCAACTGTTATAACCCCAAATTTTTCTCATTCCTTTCAATTGTTATAACCACCAAATTTTCTCATTCCACACAATTCTTATAACTATCAAATTTTCTCATTCCACCCGATTCTTATAACCACCAAATTTTCTCATTCCACCCGATTGTTATAACCACCAAATTTTCTCATTCCACCCGATTGTTATAACCGTCAAATTTTCTCATTCCACACAATTCTTATAACTACCAAATTTTCTCATTCCACCCGATTCTTATAACCACCAAATTTTATCATTCCACCCGATTGTTATAACCACCAAATTTTCTCATTCCACCAGTTTATTATAACCACCAAATTTTCTCATTCCACCCGATTGTTATAACCACAAAATTTTCTCATTCCACCCAATTTTTATAACCACCAAATTTTCTCATTCCACCCGATTGTTATAACCACAAAATTTTTTCATTCCACCCAATTGCTATAACGACCAAATTTTCTCATTCCTTTCAAATGCTATAACCACCAAATTTTCTCATTCCACCCAGTTGTTATAACCACCAAAATTTCTCATTTCATCCGATTGGTATATCCACCAAATTTTCATTCCATCCAATTGTTATAACCACCAATTTTTCTCATTTCATCAAATTGCTATAACCACTACATTTTCTCATTCCTTTCAACTGTTATAACCCCAAATTTTTCTCATTCCTTTCAATTGTTATAACCACCAAATTTTCTCATTCCACACAATTCTTATAACTATCAAATTTTCTCATTCCACCCGATTCTTATAACCACCAAATTTTCTCATTCCACCCGATTGTTATAACCACCAAATTTTCTCATTCCACCAGTTTATTATAACCACCAAATTTTCTCATTCCACCCGATTGTTATAACCGTCAAATTTTCTCATTCCACACAATTCTTATAACTACCAAATTTTCTCATTCCACCCGATTCTTATAACCACCAAATTTTCTCATTCCACCCGATTGTTATAACCACAAAATTTTCTCATTCCACCAGTTTATTATAACCACCAAATTTTCTCATTCCACCCGATTGTTATAACCGTCAAATTTTCTCATTCCACACAATTCTTATAACTACCAAATTTTCTCATTCCACCCGATTCTTATAACCACCAAATTTTCTCATTCCACCCGATTGTTATAACCACCAAATTTTCTCATTCCACCAGTTTATTATAACCACCAAATTTTCTCATTCCACCCGATTGTTATAACCACAAAATTTTCTCATTCCACCCAATTTTTATAACCACCAAATTTTCTCATTCCACCCGATTGTTATAACCACAAAATTTTTTCATTCCACCCAATTGCTATAACGACCAAATTTTCTCATTCCTTTCAATTGTTATAACCACCAAATTTTCTCATTCCACCCAGTTGTTATAACCACCAAAATTTCTCATTTCATCCGATTGGTATATCCACCAAATTTTCATTCCATCCAATTCTTATAATCACCAAATTTTCTCATTCCACCCGATTCTTATAACCATCAAATTTTCTCATTCCACCCGATTGTTATAACCACAAAATTTTCTCATTCCACCCGATTGTTATAACCACCAAATTTTCTCATTTCTTTCAATTGCTATAACCACCAAATTTTCTCATTCCACCCAATTGTTATAATCACCAAATTTTCTCATTCCATCCAATTGTGATATCCACCAAATTTTATCATTCCACTCAATTGTTATAACCACCAATTTTTCTCATTTCATTCAATTGCTATAACCACCAAATTTTCTCATTCCTTTCAACTGTTATAACCACCAAATTTTCTCATTCCACCCAATTCTTATAACCACCAAATTTTCTCATTCCACCCAATTCTTATAACCACCAAATTTTCTCATTCCACCCAATTCTTATAACCACCAAATTTTCTCATTCCACCCGATTCTTATAACCATCAAATTTTCTCATTCAACCCGATTGTTATAACCACAAAATTTTCTCATTCCACCAGATTGTTCTAACCACCAAATTTTCTCATTCCACCCAACTGTTATAACCACCAAATTTTATCATTCCACCTGATGGTTATAACCACCAAATTTTCTCATTCCACCCGATTGTTATAATCACCAAATTTTCTCATTCCACCCGATTGTTATAACCACAAAATTTTCTCATTCCACCAGTTTATTATAACCACCAAATTTTCTCATTCCACCCTATTGTTATAACCGTCAAATTTTCTCATTCCACACAATTCTTATAACTACTAAATTTTCTCATTCCACCCGATTCTTATAACCACCAAATTTTCTCATTCCACCCGATTGTTATAACCACCAAATTTTCTCATTCCACCAGTTTATTATAACCACCAAATTTTCTCATTCCACCCGATTGTTATAACCACAAAATTTTCTCATTCCATCCAATTTTTATAACCACCAAATTTTCTCATTCCACCCGATTGTTATAACCACAAAATTTTTTCATTCCACCCAATTGCTATAACGACCAAATTTTCTCATTCCTTTCAATTGTTATAACCACCAAATTTTCTCATTCCACCCAGTTGTTATAACCAGCAAAATTTCTCATTTCATCCGATTGGTATATCCACCAAATTTTCATTCCATCCAATTGTTATAACCACCAATTTTTCTCATCTCATCAAATTGCTATAACCACTAAATTTTCTCATTCCTTTCAACTGTTATAACCCCAAAATTTTCTCATTCCTTTCAATTGTTATAACCACCAAATTTTCTCATTCCACACAATTCTTATAACTACCAAATTTTCTTATTCCACCCGATTCTTATAACCACCAAATTTTCTCATTCCACCCGATTGTTATAACCACAAAATTTTCTCATTCCACCAGTTTATTATAACCACCAAATTTTCTCATTCCACCCGATTGTTATAACCGTCAAATTTTCTCATTCCACACAATTCTTATAACTACCAAATTTTCTCATTCCACCCGATTCTTATAACCACCAAATTTTCTCATTCCACCCGATTGTTATAACCACCAAATTTTCTCATTCCACCAGTTTATTATAACCACCAAATTTTCTCATTCCACCCGATTGTTATAACCGTCAAATTTTCTCATTCCACACAATTCTTATAACTACCAAATTTTCTCATTCCACCCGATTCTTATAACCACCAAATTTTATCATTCCACCCGATTGTTATAACCACCAAATTTTCTCATTCCACCAGTTTATTATAACCACCAAATTTTCTCATTCCACCCGATTGTTATAACCACAAAATTTTCTCATTCCACCCAATTTTTATAACCACCAAATTTTCTCATTCCACCCGATTGTTATAACCACAAAATTTTTTCATTCCACCCAATTGCTATAACGACCAAATTTTCTCATTCCTTTCAAATGCTATAACCACCAAATTTTCTCATTCCACCCAGTTGTTATAACCACCAAAATTTCTCATTTCATCCGATTGGTATATCCACCAAATTTTCATTCCATCCAATTGTTATAACCACCAATTTTTCTCATTTCATCAAATTGCTATAACCACTACATTTTCTCATTCCTTTCAACTGTTATAACCCCAAATTTTTCTCATTCCTTTCAATTGTTATAACCACCAAATTTTCTCATTCCACACAATTCTTATAACTACCAAATTTTCTCATTCCACCCGATTCTTATAACCACCAAATTTTCTCATTCCACCCGATTGTTATAACCACAAAATTTTCTCATTCCACCAGTTTATTATAACCACCAAATTTTCTCATTCCACCCGATTGTTATAACCGTCAAATTTTCTCATTCCACACAATTCTTATAACTACCAAATTTTCTCATTCCACCCGATTCTTATAACCACCAAATTTTCTCATTCCACCCGATTGTTATAACCACCAAATTTTCTCATTCCACCAGTTTATTATAACCACCAAATTTTCTCATTCCACCCGATTGTTATAACCACAAAATTTTCTCATTCCACCCAATTTTTATAACCACCAAATTTTCTCATTCCACCCGATTGTTATAACCACAAAATTTTTTCATTCCACCCAATTGCTATAACGACCAAATTTTCTCATTCCTTTCAATTGTTATAACCACCAAATTTTCTCATTCCACCCAGTTGTTATAACCACCAAAATTTCTCATTTCATCCGATTGGTATATCCACCAAATTTTCATTCCATCCAATTGTTATAACCACCAATTTTTCTCATTTCATCAAATTGCTATAACCACTAAATTTTCTCATTCCTTTCAACTGTTATAACCCCAAATTTTTCTCATTCCTTTCAATTGTTATAACCACCAAATTTTCTCATTCCACACAATTCTTATAACTATCAAATTTTCTCATTCCACCCGATTCTTATAACCACCAAATTTTCTCATTCCACCCGATTGTTATAACCACCAAATTTTCTCATTCCACCAGTTTATTATAACCACCAAATTTTATCATTCCACCCGATTGTTATAACCACCAAATTTTCTCATTCCACCAGTTTATTATAACCACCAAATTTTCTCATTCCACCCGATTGTTATAACCGCCAAATTTTCTCATTCCACCCAATTGTTATAACTACAAAATTTTCTCATTCCACCCAATTGTTATAACTACCAAATTTTCTCATTCCACCCAATTGTTATAACTACCAAATTTTCTCATTCCACCCAATATTTAATATAACATTAAATTTGCAATAACATAATCCCTTCCATCGTAAAAACATGGTTTTTTCTTTTTCTCTCTATTCCATTTTTTGTCCGATTTTAAGAATATGTCCTTTGCATTTTCCATTGAGAAATACGTGCAGCTTGCAAACGATACTAAAGTAAACGTTCAGCAATTTCGGTATCACAGAGTGAATTGTTAATGAAAATTAATCGATTCACTAATTCGAAATAGATGTGATTTACTCTTGAATATCTGAACAATTCTGATTCCATAATCGACATTGCATCCTAATATATGTACTATAGCCAGTGATTTTAAACTGTGCCTTTGTCTTTATTGGTTTTAAAAATCAAGAGAAATCCTTTTTATAGTGTAAATTAACTAATATCGTAATTTACATCCATTTTCATCCCAGCTGCCATGCATTTAATTTCGCTTCTCCACGATCGCCATCACATCATTTTTGCACTGATGTAAAAGTTTCAGTTTTGTGTATTAAGCCGAGGGAGTTTTTGATGCTGTGCCGTGGTCACATTTCACGAAATGAGAGTCCGACGTATCTACCAGGGCTGGATTCGCACCGCCATCTTGTTGTTTGCTTGTTTAGTTCTCAACCTCCCCCACACCTCCCAGTTCTTCCATCTTCTTCTGAGTGCAGCGCCCGTACAGGAGACCGCCGCAGGGCGGGCAGATACCAGGATTGACACGAGAAGCGGGTGCCACCTGCAACGGAGGTCTCAGTGAATGACAAACAACTTAGGCGACGTGGCAAAACTACAAGTCGTGGCAAATGGACCAATAGAAAAATTCCACGCGTGCCCAGATGGTTTAGATGATGCTCCTGGGCTGGCACCAAGAGAGGACTAGCCACACTTTACCGGAGTGCTCCCGCTGAAGTGTGGCTGAGACTGCGGACCGAGATGACGGGTCCCGAAAATTATGTTTGCAACCTAAAAGGCAGCTGTATGCGTCTGCTGAGAGCGCTGTTTCCTCCACAAAAAAGGAGGAGCGAGGTATTGTTCATTTTCTTATTCTGGTCTCCTCCCCTCTTAAAATAACAGTGTATGATTTATGTGAGACGAATTTAGTCTCTGATTGCAAGATCTCTTGTTGGGCCATTCAGGAGGTCCCTGCATCAATGTCATTGATTGATTAGAAGTGTCATCAAATTTGTTGTTCCAATAAATGCGTTTAACTGGACAATTGGTCTGCATTGTCTCATTTATGTTCGGTCGCTGAGCCCATTGAAATCACAATGCCTTGTTGCACCCCCTTTTTATTTAATAAGTTCGCCCTAAAGTCTAGCCATCCCAAAACACAATAGGGATGGTCACGACAGTTGCGCAAATATGAGCACAGGGATTGCGCAACCCACTGCCGAATCATTCAGGAAACAGAACGATTGTGCAACGCGTAGTTTGGATGAGCGATGAGAGATATCGCGCGCAGCAGTCGGGATTGTAACACATAAAAGTGTGTCGCAAAAAAATGATTCCCAAATATGTTGCTTCTTATCCAAATCACTTGTTATAAATGGGGGACAGGATCCTGCCATTTTTAATGCACCACAGAGCATAACTGTGAGGAAGGCGACATCTTAGCAGAAAGAAACAACAGAAATGGAACACATGCCTCATCTGGAATTCGAATCCAAGTCTAATTGCACTCTGACCATTCGGCCATTCTTTCATTGCTTATAAAAAACTAACTTTGTCAGTTATTTTCCTATAAAATGGAAATTATATTCTGACATTTAACACTAATTTAAAATTTATTTGTAAAGCAAATTTTCTGTTTACCAATAATAGAAGAGTTTTCGCCTCAGGTCATTTCTCGAAATCTAATCTTAGAAGTTCTTGCCATTCACCTGCAATAGTCCTCATTTTTTTCATTTTTTTTTTGCTTTTAACCGCAGTTTCTATAATTTGTTATATTTGCATTCGCAATAGAGAAAATATAAAACGACCTCTCATGCTGAAGAGGATGAAGAAACGAAAATGCAATGACAGAGTGGTCCTACTCCACCGGCACAGCAGCTGCCTCCACATAACTTTAGAAGCTGGCCCTCGCGCTCTCTCTTGACTCTGGTGGCTGACGAGCTTACTAGGATTATTATAATATCACCCGAACTGAGTTGACAGTAGGATTGACAGAAAAAATCCTGATGGACCAGGATCAGAAGTGGCTGAAAATTGGTAAAACTGTTAAAATAGACTCTAAACCAAAACCTACTGGAAATTTAGCCTTCTAAGATTATTTTGTGCAATCTGAACTAGTTCTGTCAGGTTCTATCTGGCGGTGTCTTTTTTTTTCAGAAAATGGTAAATGAATATGATCCGTAATATTTCAACGACGTGAAGCAAAAGCAGTTTTTTCAAAATTCTTGTATTTGATTAAAATTTTAGGAAATGATTAAATTCAAGCAAAAGCAGTTCATAAGTTGTGAAGATTAAAATGTTTTCGAATAGATAGATCAATTCTAATCATATAATAAATATTGTTCTAATCCGACGTATCTATTCTAGGTTTAAATCTAATTACATAATATAATAAATGGATAACTAAAAAGATATTTCTTGCAAATGAAAATGACAAACTGATTCTTTTCAATGCATTCATCGATGCAATTTTATTTTTCGTTCCGTTTGAAGGCAGATCAGAGGAAAAGATTTCTCTTCCACCGCGATCAAAAAAAGGAACCGAGTGTAATAAAGATTGCATCCTAACGACGAGTTCTAAAGATGCGATTTTTTTAAAAGAAGTGCCCTTCAGGGTGCGCTCAGAAGGGGGCACGTGGACGAATTCTTAAATATGGAGAAAGAAGGATGCGTGACTTAAATGACACAGCATGAGAATTAAGGCTTGTTCTTGACATTTCAAGTTCTCTCTTGGCATTGTTATCTCTACGTTTGTATCGAATGTACAACTGAAGCGCTTCTTCAAAGCGCACTTCTTTCAAAAAAATACCGTCTTTAGAACTCCTGATTAAGATGCAAATCTATTTACACGAATTTGCTCTCAAAGTTTGAAAAGAACGAAAAATCCTCCTAAGCGAATTGCAGAGAACATAAGACATGAAGCAAACAGTTGTTTTTTCTTATACTCCGGAAGGTATAAGAAAAAATAATTAAATTTTTAAGTTATTTTATTTCGTCAACCAGTACAATGTGCGGCACCTTTACAAAAGTTACAAACGACATTTCCATTTCGAAACAGTTCTAATAGGCATTAATGAAACTGAATGAAAATAAAGCCACACATGAAACCAATGATAATAATAGAAATCAACTCTTCTTAGTATGCAAAACACCTCCACGATAAAGAAGCGTTCATGTGCAGAAGCTCATTTCCCATGTGAAAGAGAAACCTTTCACATCGAGATGGCCAAACTCTTAAAAATGTCGCAAAGACATTTTTACGACCGAACTCGTAGACATTATTTCAGCTAAAGGCTTCTGATGGGGAGTCATTGAATGCTCGGGACTCGGTAGTTTCAATAGAAAGCAGCTGAATGTATAAATACAAATGCCATTTTGTCATCCACAGAATCTGAGCATTGCTTTAAAAATTATTTGGACATATCGTTAAGGTATTTTGTTTTTCTTACGCGAGTAGTTATGCAGTGGATAGTTTTATTGTAACTAATGCATATAAGTGGTAATGTTTTCAGGAATTTATTTCAACATTATTTTGCTGTGATTTTGCAATATTCTGTGTCATTTTCTTATTCTCTATAAACTCTCCTGTTTTACGTGGCACTTAAGTGTCGTATAAAGTAAAAACAGATTTTTTGTGTGTGGTGAAGAAAAATGTTGCAGGTCTAGATAATAGAGAGATATGAGGTGAGAGGAATGAGGGTGACCCTTGCTGTTGGCGAGAAAGAAATGAAGGTGAGCCCTTGCTGTTGGTGAGACAGAAATGATGGTGAGCCCTTGCTGTTCGCGAGACAGAAATGAAGGTGAGCCCTTGCTGTTGGTGAGACAGAAATGAAGGTGAGCCCTTGCTGTTGGTGAGACAGAAATGAAGGTGAGCCCTTGCTGTTCGCGAGACAGAAATGAAGGTGAGCCCTTGCTGTTGGTGAGACAGAAATGAAGGTGAGCCCTTGCTGTTGGTGAGACAGAAATGAAGGTGAGCCCTTGCTGTTGGTGAGACAGAAATGAAGGTGAGCCCTTGCTGTTGGCGAGACAGAAATGAAAGTGAGCCCTTGCTGTTGGTGAGACAGAAATGAAGGTGAGCCCTTGCTGTTGGTGAGACAGAAATGAAGGTGAGCCCTTGCTGTTGGCGAGACAGAAATGAAAGTGAGCCCTTGCTGTTGGTGAGACAGAAATGAAGGTGAGCCCTTGCTGTTGGTGAGACAGTTGTACATTCACGGTAAGAGGAGGTTCAAGTTCCGATGTGCCCAGAGGTAAAACAACAGATGGCAACATATTGCCACCGAAGTCGTAGATCTGGACAATCAAGGCAGCCAGGAGGAGAAATGGTTTCTGATGACGGAGTGACTTTTGCTTTTGAATGTGAAAGAGCTGTTTCTTGGAGTGAGAGGGGTGTAACGGGTAGATGACCGTTAGCCCCTCCAAGGGCCAAGAAAACCAAAGTGTCTTATTGCCGGATGTGGGAGGGTCCACAAGGGTCATAAATCTTCTCCCTTGGCAGGTAGCTAGGATGCGATGAGCAGTACCTTTTGCCCCTGTGTAGACAAAGGACCCCATGTGACTGAGCGCTGGAGAGAAAGAGCAAGACTTCGTCTCGGGTCTTCGTCTGTGAGATGGAGCAAGGGACAGAGAATCAGGCTCTGTCGTGGCAAAGTTGTCGGCAGAGAGTTTCCAGACGGTGCCATTGTTCGGCCACATTTGCAGTAGAGTTCAAAGCCCTAATGGAGGTTCGATGTAAATATTTTTGTAAATATAGTCATATAATCTTTTGAACAATAAATGTGTTGTATATATCTGTACAGTCTTCTGTTAATCCACGTAACCACCTAGTTCATTATATTCCTGATATTTACACTGCATTCGGTACTTTTTAAAAAATACTCGGGACCCACGCCAGTTCATAAAGAATTATGATCTCACGAAAATACCTGACAAGGGGAGAAGAGTAAATTCAGCCCCTTTAGATGTGGATTTGATCTCGTTGTGCAATCGTGGACTCGACCAGAAGATGCAGCAGTAATGTCAAAAAATGCAGCACTCGGCGGATTTTGTTCCTGAGGCTCTGAAGTCAGCTAGCTAGTCAATTATTCGCGTTATAAAAAGAGACCAACTCCACAGACAGAGTAACCATTAAAGTATGATTTGATATGAAAAAGTATTAAAGATGCATAAGATGAGAACAGTTAATTGAAAAAAATCGAAGTTTTTCCCCAAGTGGGATACAAACCCACGATCTCCTGATAACTTGCCAGGTGCTCTGACCACTGAGTTATAGAAGCTCCCTCATTAAAACGTGTTGACCAGAGGGGTACTGATAGGCCCCATAACCCCTGTGCTGCAGGGAGGCTGCGCAGTTAAAGGGGCCAATGCAAAACATTTTCTACAAAATTATGAGGATGTTTGATACAGAGGGTGTTTCAAACTCTCTGTGCAAATTTCAATGGGAGATAGGGAACATCAGGAAAAACCTTTTTCATCTATGAATGTATGTGCACTGACATAACCCTTCGGTACTAGATGGCGCTGTTTGGCGGCACAACAAGTGGTTAGAGGGCGAAGTGGAAACGGAGAATGAACTTGTGTTTGCCGTCGGCATTCGTAAATCAGGCACATTACGCATAACATGGAGTGTTTCATGACTGCTGAGGTGGCTGACATGCATCTGGCGTATGGGGCTGCCAATGGAAACGGAAGAGCTGCTGTGAGGTTGTACTGACAGTGCTTCCCAAATAGACGTGTGCCAAACCACCAAATATTTGCGCGTTTGCATCAGCAACCGCTGGAAATTGGAATATTCCAAGCAAAAATGCATGACACTGATCGGGAGAGAACCGTGCACACTCCTGACATGGAAGAAGAGATCCTATGGCGGATTGAGGACAATCCAGGCACAAGCACACAATCTGTTGAACGTAGCCTAGGTGTGAACCACACCCTCGTGTGAAGAATGTTGCACGAGCAGCAGTTATATCCGTTTCATCGTCAGAGAGTCCAAACTTTGCAACCTAGGGATT
Source organism: Ryuthela nishihirai (assembly GCA_038380435.1). Taxonomy (NCBI): domain Eukaryota; kingdom Metazoa; phylum Arthropoda; class Arachnida; order Araneae; family Heptathelidae; genus Ryuthela; species Ryuthela nishihirai. Next base: position 11,873,178 of record JAWZYU010000001.1, on the reverse strand, counting down.
ACCCTCTTCATGTGGAATCCGTACGCTGGTTTCTGCAGCAGACCGTGGTGTAACCTGATTTTCTGGACCATGTGCTCTTCTCAAATGAGGCCTCTTTCACACGTGAGGGTGTGTTCAATGTGCACAATTCTTACGTTTGAGCGCACGAAAATCAACATGCCACAATGGCGCATTGTCATCAACAATGGTTTGCCATCAATGTTTGGGTGGGTATCATCCATGACATTTTAATTGGGCCATACCTGCTGCCTCTCCGACTAAATGGAGAGATTTATCGGGTATTTCTTGAAGAAACGTTGCCGGGACTGCTGGAAGATATTCCTGTGGCTATTCGCAGACGAAATTCCAACGTGACAGGGTGCCAGCACACTTCTGAATGCTACTTTTGGGGGCTGATGGATAGGCCGGAGTTGACAGGTCGCCTGGCCACCAAGATCGCCCGATTTAACATGTATCGATCTCTTTCTCTGTGGACACATTAAGAACCTCATGTACGAGATTCTCATTAACTCAGATGAAGACCTCGTCGCAAGAATCGCTGTTGCCGATGCAACTGTTCGCGAAATTCCAGGAATTTTTCAACATGTACGGCAATCAATGCTTCGACGCTGTCATGCATGCAATGCTGCTGCCGGTCGCAACTTTGAGCACCTTCTTTAAATAAACATGTTGTTCACACTTGTTTCCATTCATTTATGTACCAGCTCCACCGATATCTCTATCAGCGCCCTCTAGCACCGAAAGTCTAAGTCAGCGGACATACATTCATAGACGTAAATATTTTGTTTTGGTGTTCCCTATCTCCCATTGAAATTTGTACAGAGTTTTGAAACACCCTGTAGAAGTATTTAAAGGAATACCCCAGAATTTTTCCTATAGCCTTGAACGAATAACAACAGATTGGGAAAAATCAGCTTCGTATTTTCCACTAAATTTTACCTCCTTGCTACCTGTGGGTCAGAACTCGTTTTCTCAAAGACTTTCAATAGATCATAGATCATAGAGTGACAATATGAAGTACTGGGCAACTTAGCCAGCCGATACCTTCTTCAACTGAGTTATGCCAATGGTACTGATAAAATAGTAGGGATAAAACAGTTACAATTGGAGCTCGAAGGTTAATCTAACGGTTCTTGATAAAAAGAAAATAAGAACTCAGTTCAAGATATTCTTGGATCTTTTGAACCTTTATGGACATATATGATCATAACTAACTATGGTAGAAAAGGGTATTGGGATGAGATGCCGCATTCTCAAAGAATTTCTGGGCAAGCTTGACAATACATTCGTGGATCTTCATGACTTTTAAATCTGTAGGAATTACAGAGTTAGGAACAAACCATGATGCTGCTGCAGCTGTCGTATTACAATAGCCGAAAAGGAGCTGCATAAAATAGAATAGGCTTGATGACCATTTTGTAAATTAAAACTTTGTTATTGATTGAAAGATCTGAATTTCGTGAAAGTAGAGGGAATAGCTTGAATAAGGGATTTGTTGCTTTTTTGAGGTGTTAGTGATGGGAATATCCCAGTTTAATCTCTTATTAATCGTGATACCAACATATTTGGCGGTGGCTACCACACAATTTGTCCATCGAAGATTTGGCTACACTTTTCTAGCATTGCTTTTGGTGTGCCATTTCACACACCATTTTTCAAAAGTGCAATAGAATCTCTTGCATTCTTCTGATTGCAATCATTGGTGATATCGAAGACACCAGGAAGGTTGTATCGTCTGCATAGAGACTTTGTCAATCTTGTCAATCTTGGGTACAGTCACTCAAAGAAATATCAGAACACTATGATTGATTAGAGAATTCAGAAAAAAATATCTGACAACGATTTGTTTTAGAAATTAGTGATCTGGCAACCTTCGTGTCACGTGAAAGGAAGGGAATCTGAAATGAATAAGTTTGAAAACTGTTCCCTCGATCCTGCTTTCTATTGGAAGCTCAAAGCCTTTCATCAATTCTCTAAAGCAGGGGAGCACGCGGTAAAATGTTTTTGGGTACGCTGTGAGAGCTCAAAAGTTGCGAGATCTAGTAACAAAGTCGCTAGGTTGGCATTATTATACTATAACTATAGTTTTACCTATCTATGTAATGGGTACACCAGTTACATACACATTTCCAGGGGGTACATGAGGCATAGAAGGTTGAGAACCACTGCTCTAAAGAATACATTTTACATGATATTATAAATACTTGGGTAATTTTATATATATGTATTTAGTATAAGAAAAAACTCAGACAATCGTTTGAGTCAAAATGCAACATATTTGATTTTTTATAAAGTTTTTACTGGAAGGAGAGCTATGCACTAATCCCCTATGATGGTGCACAGAAATGCCACGCATAGCACTTAAAACCTGACCCCGCCTTCTCGAGTGCAGACTGTTAGTACCTTTCAAAAGAGATACTATCTTATAGAAGTAAAAAGAAGTGGAGGGTTGCCAGATCAGTGTAGCCTTGTGATCTGGAGTACTATGATTACTTTTCTTTTTTTCTACCATGCTGAGGAGAGGTCAACCACACAGCATCCTGGAACTGACCATATGCACCAACCGGAATGGAATAATGACTCTGAGCTTGATTATGGATCCTGAAATTTCGCCACTGGTGAGCTTCACTTGAAGGAAAATATTCCGCTGTTTTCTGTTTATTTGTGGGTTGACAACTCAAGTGAATAGATCCAAAAGATACGTTTTTCAGTTGGTAGATAATCCTGAGCAGAACTCATCGCAGGCATCTGAACTGTTGTTTCTACAGGCATCGTCAAATCCTGCATTGGAGGAAGTCTTCCAGTGTTGATGGCTTCAGCTTTTAGTAGTGGGGGAACAGGTCTTTCCTCCATGCCTGCGATTAGAGGGCTATTTGATATTGTCAGCATTTCTTCTCTCAATAAACATAGTTTCTTTAAACATCTCACTAATCATTCTCTCTCCACAGGTAGTTGGAATGTGTGGACTCTGCAGGAGCTTATTCTCTTGATGTCCTAACATAAGAATTCACCGTTGTAACTTAGATATTCTCGGCTTACAAGACACCAGGTGGATAGATGAAGATCAAATATTTAAAAATAATCTTAAATTTCTCTTTTCAGGGAGGTAAGAATGAAAGCATTCTTGAAGGCGTAGGTTTGCTTTTTAGCAGACACACTAGTGATGCTCTTCTAGGATATGAGTGCATTAATGAAAGGTATCATACAGTTAATTTTCACATGATCATTAAAGGCTGCTTTTATGCCCCCACTGAAGATGCCAATGATGATGTGAAGGATAGGTTTTATGGACAACTTCAGGATATTTTGAATTCTGCAAAGAAAGGAGATATTACCCTTGTTCTAGGTGACTTCAATGCCAAAATTCGTACTGACCTTGGGGGGGGGGGGGTTGATAGGCCCTTTTGGTATTGTTAGCTCCAATGGCAATGGGCAACGTCTCCTGCGAGTAAACTTAAAGGTTTTAGAATAACTAACATTTATTACAAACACCACGACATACATAAGTACACATGGGTTTCCTCTGATGGGTTGCATAAGGAAAGGATTGATTATATATTAATTAACAGCAAATGGGCAAGTTCTGTTAGGAATACCAGGTCATATAGGGGAGCTGAAATTGGATCTGACTATTACTTTGTAAAAAGTGTTTTTGCAACTTAAACTTGAAAAGCCTTATGCTAAGATTAAAAAGTCAACTTTAACACACTTCGGCTCTGAAAGACCCAGTTATAACTAAAGCTTACCATCTGAAACTAGTAGCATTCTTTTGGGTAAAAAGGAGGTGAGGAGACAAAATGTTTTGAGTTATAAGACACTGGACCTTATTTACGAAAGAAAGAACTGCAGGAATATCCTTAATCAACACCCTATAAGTCATAACAGAAAGCGTTACAAAGAGATTAATAATAGATGTGTTAAAGGTACAGCTGATAATGATGTTCAGTACAGCTGATAATGATGTTCAGTACAGCTGATAATGATGTTCAGTACAGCTGATAAGAAGATTGGGTCGACTTGGTCGGCTTGGCTGACAAAGCAGAGGAAGCAACTACATATCATAACAGCAAAGAGCTGTAAATAATATATATAATAATATGTATACAGGGTGAATCTGAAAAAGTGGGCAAAACTTTACGGGGTGGTAGAACGCAGCTATACGAGCAATATTCGTCATAGAATGTATGGTCGGAACGCAAGCGGTGAGAAGTTAAAAGGTAGTTTTCCACTGTCACATTTAAAGAATGAACACAAGAAGGAGAGGAGATACTTCAGAAAACATTTTATTAATAGGAATGTAATTGAGGTACATGCTCAAAGAAATTGCTCAAAAGAGCTGCCGCCAGCTGTAATGCAGGCTTCACATCTGCGGGATAGGGACCGACGCACATTTGCGAAGACACCAGGCACACCAGGCACACCCTTTTATACCATTTCCAACGCCACCTAGCCGCTCGGCGTTTGCGTTCCGCCCATACTTTCTATGACGAATATTGCTCGTATAGCTGCGTTCTACCACCCCGTAAAGTTTTGCCCACTTTTTCAGATTCACCCTGTATACTTCCTCAAGCAACTACTTGCCATAGAGATCTCACAGGAGCCTATCAGTGTAATACGCCATTGAAATGATCTATGAAGAAGGCGAGACCTCACGAGAGAGACAACACAAACATCCACGACTTACTCGGGGCTCGAACCTAGGTCCATTTGATAAGTAGACAAACGCGCTAACCACTCTGCCGCGGGAAGACTGAGAGCTGTACAAGACAGTTAATGTTTTCTATGGAAAGAAACGGATTGGTATACAGGGACTGAAGGTTAAACATGGTAAGGCTATTGAAGATAAGAATTCTGTCCCGGTTAGCTGGGCTGAGCATTTCACTTATGTTCTAAGAAATATCGAAAGTTCTACTACCATTGTTTGAAATGATCATAGATGCATTTCTGGCTTTAATATTGGCGCTATATCATAGTCTGAAGTTATTATGGCTATTTCTAAACTTAAACTACATAAATCCAAGGGGTAGATGAAATTACTCTTGAAATGCTTAGAGCTGGAATATTTCGATTACCACATGGATGAGTGAAATTTTGAATATCTTGTATGATAAAGGCATTTTTCCTAAGTATTTTTACCAACGCTATTATTATTATTATTTTAAAAAAGTGATCGCAGTTTTCGTGATAACTATAGGGTACTAGGCAACTTTCTGTTACAGGGAAAGTTCTTTACATGGTTGTGCTTAACAGAATTAAGAATCTGGTTGACGGGTAATTGCATGATGAGCAATGTGGATTCAGAAGTTGTAGGGTAATGTGCATGTCCGTTCGCAGAAAATTTTCCAGGGAGGGGGGGGGGGGGCAAAGCTTGGAGACAAATAATTACATCAATAAATTTTTATTTAATTATTTAATTTTTTAGGGGTTTTTTTCACAAGTAGATTATAGAATACAGTATTGCATCAATACAAAAATACATACATAATGTATATAAATTCATTTCGTTTAAATTGTTATGATTATAATTTCTGGAATTTTTTACTCGATTCTAGGGGGGGGTAAGTGCCCCGTTTGCCCCCCTCTGCGGACGCCCACGGATGTGTGGATCAGATATTTTCACTCACGATGACATCTGTGGGTCCTAAAAATTTGAATTCGTAAAAAATACAGAAAATCTTAAAGGAAATATATTAATATCAAATTTGGTTACAAAATTTCAGTAATGAATTTCTGGAAAATGTTTCATCTGCAGAGACATATTCTCTTCAGAGGGCACGAGGTTTTCCTGTAAGCTACTGGTGTTGACTATATAAACCTATATAGTAATAGTTATTCCAAGACCAAGTATCAGATTCGCCGTCTCTTCCTGTTCATAGACGGCGCCATGATCTATTGCAAGTGGGAAAGTTAATATGCGAAATTTGCTAAGAAATGAGTTGGCTTCGCTAGCTAATCACAGCAGCTGGGATTGCTATCAGGCCTATGAGAATGTATACTCCACTCGGGGTAAACCTCCTTTGTTTTCAATGAACTATTCATGAATTGCACATGATTCTATAGTATTGAAACTTCTATTAGAGATGTCTTTCAACAGAGGTTATAGCTTCAAAACTGAAATAAGAATCACTGTGTTAAGTTTGGGAAAATGCCTGAGTGAATTTAATAAATTTCTTAAGAGATTGCGTGTAATGGGGCTGAATAGGATGGAAGGAACTTTTATTTCACAAAGTTCTTGCTTATTCTCAGGATGGCTCTAACTTGTGGCCAAAAAATTCCTCCAGTTTAAATATATTTTTAAATTAATTATCCCTTAAGCAGCTACTTGCCACAGAGGTCTGATAGGAACCTCTCGGTAGAATATGCCATAGAAAAGACGCGTGAGAAAGACAAGACTATAATTAATTGACAAGCAGCAGTTCATAATTAATATTTATAGATAGAGTGACTGTCTGCACAGTGTCCTTTAGAAAATAGTCAGTCTTCGTTGAATGAACTCTGTCACGTGCTGTATTCACAGATGTGCAGTCCCTTGGCCAATCCGGTTTCTCCATACCTCATCTGTTTTGGACGAACTTTCTAGAACGCAGTTTTGGAGGCATGCGATTAAAGGTACGTGCGGTTAGGATACTCTCTTTTCATCACAATACGTTACCGACACTTTCTCTCCATCACAACACGGTTCAGGGTACTCTCTTTTCATCACAATATGTTTCCGGCACTTTCTCTTCATTACAACACGGTTCAGGGTACTCTCTTTTCATCACAATATGTTTCCGGCACTTTCTCTCCATTACAACACGGTTCAGGGTACTCTCTTTTCATCACAATATGTTTCCGGCACTTTCTCTCCATTACAACACGGTTCAGGGTACTCTCTTTTCATCACAATAGTTTCCGACACTTTCTCTCCATCACAACACGGTTCAGGGTACTCTCTTTTCATCACAATATGTTTCCGGCACTTTCTCTCCATTACAACACGGTTCAGGGTACTCTCTTTTCATCACAATATGTTTCCGGCACTTTCTCTCCATTACAACACGGTTCAGGGTACTCTCTTTTCATCACAATAGGTTTCCGGCATTTTCTCTCCATTACAACACGGTTCAGGGTACTCTCTTTTCATCACAATAGGTTTCCGGCACTTTCTCTCCATTACAACACGGTTCATGGTACTCTCTTTTCATCACAATATGTTTCCGGCACTTTCTCTCCATTACAACACGGTTCAGGGTACTCTCTTTTCATCACAATAGGTTTCCGACACTTTCTCTCCATCACAACACGGTTCAGGGTACTCTCTTTTCATCACAATATGTTTCCGGCACTTTCTCTCCATCACAACACGGTTCAGGGTACTCTCTTTTCATCACAATATGTTTCCGGCACTTTCTCTCCATTACAACACGGTTCAGGGTACTCTCTTTTCATCACAATAGGTTTCCGGCACTTTCTCTCCATTACAACACGGTTCAGGGTACTCTCTTTTCATCACAATAGGTTTCCGGCACTTTCTCTCCATTACAACACCGTTCAGGGTACTCTCTTTTCATCACAATAGGTTTCCGACACTTTCTCTCCATCACAACACGGTTCAGGGTACTCTCTTTTCATCACAATATGTTTCCGACACTTTCTCTCCATTGCAACACGGTTCAGGGTACTCTCTTTTCATCACAATATGTTTCCGGCACTTTCTCTCCATTACAACACGGTTCAGGGTACTCTCTTTTCATCACAATAGGTTTCCGGCACTTTCTCTCCATTACAACACGGTTCAGGGTACTCTCTTTTCATCACAATATGTTTCCGGCACTTTCTCTCCATTACAACACGGTTCAGGGTACTCTCTTTTCATCACAATAGGTTTCCGGCACTTTCTCTCCATTACAACACGGTTCAGGGTATACTCTCTTTTCATCACAATATGTTTCCGGCACTTTCTCTCCATTACAACACGGTTCAGGGTACTCTCTTTTCATCACAATAGGTTTCCGGCACTTTCTCTCCATTACAACACGGTTCAGGGTACTCTCTTTTCATCACAATAGGTTTCCGACACTTTCTCTCCATCACAACACGGTTCAGGGTACTCTCTTTTCATCACAATATGTTTCCGGCACTTTCTCTCCATTACAACACGGTTCAGGGTATACTCTCTTTTCATCACAATATGTTTCCGGCACTTTCTCTCCATTACAACACGGTTCAGGGTACTCTCTTTTCATCACAATAGGTTTCCGGCACTTTCTCTCCATTACAACACGGTTCAGGGTACTCTCTTTTCATCACAATAGGTTTCCGGCACTTTCTCTCCATTACAACACGGTTCAGGGTACTCTCTTTTCACCACAATAGGTTTCCGACACTTTCTCTCCATCACAACACGGTTCAGGGTACTCTCTTTTCATCACAATATGTTTCCGGCACTTTCTCTCCATTACAACACGGTTCAGGGTACTCTCTTTTCATCACAATATGTTTCCGGCACTTTCTCTCCATTACAACACGGTTCAGGGTACTCTCTTTTCATCACAATAGGTTTCCGGCACTTTCTCTCCATTACAACACGGTTCAGGGTACTCTCTTTTCATCACAATATGTTTCCGGCACTTTCTCTCCATTACAACACGGTTCAGGGTACTCTCTTTTCATCACAATAGGTTTCCGGCACTTTCTCTCCATTACAACACGGTTCAGGGTATACTCTCTTTTCATCACAATATGTTTCCGGCACTTTCTCTCCATTACAACACGGTTCAGGGTATACTCTCTTTTCATCACAATATGTTTCCGGCACTTTCTCTCCATTACAACACGGTTCAGGGTACTCTCTTTTCATCACAATAAGTTTCCGGCACTTTCTCTCCATTACAACACGGTTCAGGGTATACTCTCTTTTCATCACAATAGGTTTCCGGCACTTTCTCTCCATTACAACACGGTTCAGGGTATACTCTCTTTTCATCACAATATGTTTCCGGCACTTTCTCTCCATTACAACACGGTTCAGGGTACTGTCTTTTCATCACAATAGGTTTCCGGCACTTTCTCTCCATCACAACACGGTTTAGGGTACTCTCTTTTCATCTCCATACGTTTCCGGCACTTTCTCTCCATCACAACATGGTTCAGGGTACTCTCTTTTCATCACAACACGGTTCAGGGTACTTTTTTTCCATGGCACTCTCACGATTATAATATGTTTCATGGCACTCTCTCTCGATCATAATGTATTTCATGTCAATCTCTCTCGATCATAATATGTTTCATAGTAATCTCTCTCGATCATAATATGTTTCATAGTAATCTCTCTCGATCATAATATGTTTCATAGTAATCTCTCTCGATCATAATATGTTTCATAGTAATCTCTCTCGATCATAATGTTTCATGGCACTCTCTCTCGATCATAATATATTTCATGGCAATCTCTCTCGATCATATGTTTCATGGCAATCTCTCTCGATCATAATATGTTTCATGGCAATCTCTCTCGATCATAATATGTTTCGTGGCACTCTCTCGATCATAATATGTTTCCTAGCAATCTCTCTCGATCATAATATGTTTTATAGCAATCTTTCTCGATTATAATATGTTTCATGGCACTCTCTCTCGATCATAATATGTTTCATGGCAATCTCTCTCGATCATAATATGTTTCGTGGCACTCTCTCGATCATAATATGTTTCATGGCAATCTCTCTCGATCATAATATGTTTCATGGCACTCTCTCTCGATCAAAATACATTCCACTGCACTCTCTCGATCATAAATACGTTTCATGGCACTCTCCCACAATACATTACCATACAAGATGGTTAATTCTTCTTCCTAATGCTCCTAATGGGAATGATACTGGGAATGTCTGTGGGAGTGTTTCTCATCATTCTTTGGATTGATTTTCTGAATTATGAATGTGTATTGAAAATGGTAACCGAAATGGCGAATTGTGCTTGAACGAAATCAATATAAGAAACAAATATGTCGGCTTGACGATATTTGACTCAAGACTTCTGCTAGTAAAGGATGTACTCTTGTGTGGTGATAAATCAGTCTGATTTATCACCACACACGATCATAATATGTTTCATAATATGTTGTTATAAGATCATAATATGATCATAATATGTTGTTTAATTGGTATCAAGAAGGAACTTTATGAAGTCTTTTATTAAGGACCATTTACCGAACATGGACAGTAGCAAAGAAATAAAATCCACTTGTATGTATTAAATTTTGTTTCACGGATTACACTTTTTTACAAGGTTTTTATAAAATTAACAATTGTAGCTGCCTTTAATTATTTTTCAGGTGCTGATTTCAGATCTGGCCTTAGAAAATTGCTAGCACTATTTTATATTATATTATTATAGTTTTTACGTTATTGTTCATTTGACTCCTATTAAGATCTTCCTATACCAACACCTCCAGGCAGCTAGGAAGATACTAGATTTTTACTTTTTGTGGCTGGCAACACTGATTGCCAAGTGGGAGAAAACAGGTTTTTACACATTATAGGAACATGCGACAAAAAAAGGGTTCTATTAGCGGAAGTTAACCGATCAGTTTTTCGATCACCAAAGTTCGATCACCAAAGCGAGGTCATCAACTCGGTGCATGCTGGGAGTATTTGGTTAACGTAATGGAGACCACAATTGGGTGACTACGAGGTAAGCATTTATTGGTAAAAATTTATAGTAAATGATGTAACTGAAATCTTTTTTTTGTTATGGTAATAATTTATCGTATTGTCCTAAAAACAAATGAATTGTTGTTTATTATTCTACGTATATTTTCGCAAAATTCCCACAATGTAATGGTAGAAACAATTTCAAAATGAAATATGCTATATCCTTAATAACATTAAAATAAAGGCATAAATTTTGAACTGAATTTATAAGGCGAGAAATAAAAATTATGAACAAGGTTATAATTAAAAATTAGCGATTTGCATCTTAAGGAGACATTTAAGGAAGACTTGCAGTTTATGTTGCTTATGCGCCATTTTTTAAGCAAAGAAGTAATGCGTTCATATGTAAAAATATATAAGTATAATAATCATATCATCTAGTGAGCTGAGCGATTTAAACTGCAGAAATACCTCATTGAATAGTTTGGTTTTTTGTTTTGTTTTTTTCGCATAGTTGTAATTTTCTCCCCCATTAATACCAAGCATATTATATCTAGTAGTATTTTTTTCTCTTTAATACCAAGCATTCTGTATCTAGTAGTATTTTTTTTTCTACCAAATATTCGGTATCAGTGACTTTTAATTGAAATGTTAATGTAAAATTGGTTTATTTATTCTTTAATGAAAATAATAATTCTAAATCTTATTATATTAATAACTTATTATTAATAACAATAATTCTCTAATCTCTAATCTAAATTTTAATAATTCTCTAATCTTTAATGAAATAATATTTCTAAATATTTGTAGTTATGCATGGTTCATTGTATGTTGCAACAGCATCATCTATTAATTCAATTTCTTTTCTCTTTATTTATAATTTGGGCTTAGCAATGGTAACTCCAAAATTTCACATTTGCTTCTGTGTAAAGAAGTGTATTTCTCCTTTATAATTCATCTGGAAGAATAATGTAGCATTTCATTGGACACTAACTAAATTATAATTTAATTATATTAAAATAAATTATAAGTAAAGATGCACTAAAATGCATGATTCTATTGAATAATTTATAGGCTACTATTTCAGTAGTTTTTCTATCTGGGCTGTGTCACATAGACATTTCACCCTTACAAATACCGGTACAATTATGTAGTGTGAATCTTTTCACAATAAATTGAAATATTATTTTGAGCAAAGGTTTAATTTCCAGATAGAAGCCTGTTGATACAACTTTGCAAGTAGAAATTTATTTATATACTATAGGTATAGAATTTTGACAAATGTCTCAAAATCAAATACCTTCTCCTCAACCTGCTTCGCTTTGTATAACACGGGTTAATTTCTGATGTCTCTAACATAAGTTCAGACAACTGGTATGTTAAATCTCAGACAGGGTAGTCCCAAAATACAGTTGTACTTGTATATTATTGCAAGTGTGAGACGGACAAACTATTTATGAGAAGAATCAGAATATCTTTCATTGTTACCTTACAATTATGAGTGAAAAGGTTCACTGTATGCAATACAGTGTTTCTGATTTATTCCCTACAAATAAACCCATTATTTTCAAAACCAAAAAAGATAACAAATGTTCAGTTAAAGGTATAACAAAAAAAAAAAAAAATAGAAAGCATAAACCTTGTATGTAAATATTCCCTATTCCTTTTGGTAAAGTTCTTTTTCTTCATATGTAGGGGTGGAGGTGATTCAATTGGTAGCACATCAGGCTCATATTCTGCAGTTCCTGGGTGAGAATCTCACCTGTGCTAGGATTGAGATTTCTCTCTGCCAACCCCCCATCCTACCTTCAGTTAGGTACACCGATGGGTTTGGAAAGGTCGTCGTCCATTCGATGGAACACAAAGAAGTAGCCCAATGTGAAAGAAATAGCCCAAAAAATCATACCCTGTTCATGTTAAAGAACCCACTGGATGGCCTTCATGGGAGGCTGTCATCTGTCTAGCGGGTGGCCTGCCATTTATCTCACTGTGTATAAAAACATGCTCAAAGGTAGCACAATGCAGCCTTCGTTATATCCTTTGGGATTTTCATGATATATAGGTTACATTAAATGTTTTTCTTTTTTCTTTGGTAGACGTCCCTTGGTCGAGTGGTTAGCGTGCTTGGCTACTGATCTAAGGCACCCGGGTTCGAGCCCCGGGTAAGGCATGGATGTTTCTGTCGTGTTTCTGCTGATGTCCTACCATCCTCTCAGACCTTCTACTATGGCATATAAACTGACAAGCTTCTGCCAGACCTCTGTGGCAAGCAGCTGCTTGAGGGGGTATATATATATATATAAAGCTTGACCAATTATAACATATATCAAGAGTACCAATATCCATATTGCAAACTACACAATTATAATACTAAGTAAAATCCCCTCAAGCAGCTGCTTCCCACAGAGGTCTGACAGGAGCCTGTCAGTTTATGTGCCATAGTAGAAGGTCTGTGAGGATGGCAGAACATCAGCAGAAAAACATGAGCATCCATGCCTTACCCGTGGGTTCGAACCCAGGTTACTAAATGAAAAAATATACACCCCTCATGCAGCTGCTTGCCACATAGGTCTGACAGGAGCCTGTCACTTTAATATGCGATAGAGAAGTTCTGTGAAAATTGTAAATTGAAAGTCAATGATCGACCATTATTTAATTTTTTAATATGAAAAAAAAATGGATAGCTTTATAATATTACTCTACAGTAATATACATATTTCATGTCATAGTATCCTGACAAAAAATATACAGGAATGTATGAGAAGTGTTTCAATATTATAAATATTCCGTATATATGTTTATCATAATAACCCTAGATCAACAAGGTTAGATACCTAATGGAAACCAATGCATCTGACTAATATTGCCGTAAAGAGATACCCTTCTGCCTGCATTATATAAAGGGTACAAACATCTATTCTAAAATTATATTTATTTATATGACTACAACTTATCTAAGATTCGATTTTAGTAGTCATTGTGTTTATATCATTTCTACTTATGTAGAGATGACAGTAAGCAAATAATACATTTGATTTGTTGTAAATGTTTCAAAAGTTTGTGGGGCCATAATAACATTTGCAATGAATGTAAAGAATAGAAAAAAAATGGGGTTTCTGCAATGGAAACTTGATTTAAAAATGTTATTTCTTATATTTTCTAAAGCATAAAATCCAAACATAATTTTGATTTCCCCATAACATTTTCTTGGTGCAATATTTCAAGAAGAGTTTTATTTTAGAAACAGCCCAAGTCAATAATAAATAGGAGGTGTCATATGTGATCCCATTTGGTGATACAAATAATGAATAATTCACATTGTGAATTACAATTCACAATTGTGACTTTTCATAAAGTTAAAAATCGTGAGTTTATTCAAGGCCAGTCAAGCAGCAAGGACAATATATCAAACTTTTTTTTTTGGGGGGGGGGGAGGAAGGGTGGCTAAACCATCATCATTCATTACGAAAATCATCATCATCATCAAGCAGCCATGGACTACGGAGGTCCAACCAGACCGTGAAATTTAGTTCTCCAAGCAAGTCTGTCCTAAGCAAGTCTGTCCTGAGCACTGAGGTGTGCAGTAGCCAACTGCATCTGGCCACTGCACACCAATTCTAACAAGGTCCTGTTTGACATTGTCTGCCCACCGCATCCTAGGTCTCCCCCTCTTTCTTAGACCTTTGGGCACACTGTTCATAACCCTATTCGCCAATCTATAATTATCCATACGAGCAACATGGCCAAACCAGCGGAGTCTCTCTCTGCACAATATGCTGCTTAAAGCAGACTGCCGATTCTTTTGCCTAACCTCATCATTAGTTACAAAGTTAAACCACCTAATACCCGAGATACTACGTAAGCATCTGGAATCAAAAGCATCTAGTTTCCTGTTATCTTGTTTACACAGTGTCCAAGTTTCACTACCATAGCTAACCCTAGAAAGAACCAAACTATTATACAGTCTAATTTTAGTCTTTAGATGTATACGCCTATTTCTCCACAATCTTCATGGATTCTTAAAAGTCTCGGCAGCAATCCCTATTCGTCTGTTAATCTCATGCCGCACATCACCATTATCTGTTAAATAGCTCCCAAAATAATTAAACTGTGACACCTGTTCAAGATTGCAACAATTCAGATTAAGTGAATCACAGCCTGCCTGACCAATTTTCACCACTTTAGTTTTCTCTCTGTTTATAACCAAACCTACTCTACTACCAGTCTCATCAACAGCTCGAATGAAAGAGTTCATCTCATCAACATCATTTGCCAAAAGGGCTAAATCATCAGCATAATCTAAATCAGAAATTTTCCTATCTCCAGACCATTAAGGCCAAAACCTTCCCTTGAAGTGAATTTCACATAACATAATCAATAACCAAATTAAAGAGAAAAAGAGACAAAATGAACCCTTGTCGAACACCAGAAGTAATGCTAAACCAATTGCTACAAGACTTACCAACTCTCACGCACGACTCAGTGTTATTACAGAGAGTTTCATTATGTTAACTAACTTGTCTGGTATACCATATGATCTTACAATCAACCACAAATTATGACGATCAACAGAATCGAAATCCTCTTTGAAATCAACAAAGCTAGCAACCAAAGATTTCTGAAATTCTAAACATTTCTCAAGAATCCGCCTGAGTGAAAATATCTGATCCACACATCCCCTACCACTTCTGAATCCACATTGCTCATCACGCATTTGCCTGTCAACCAGATTCTTAATTCTATTAAGCACAATCATGCAAAGAATTTTCCCTGGGACAGAGAGTAGGCTGATACCCCTATAGATATCACAAGAACTGCGATCACCTTTTTTGAAAATAGGGATAACAATAGCTCTGGTAAAATCCTTAGGAACCATGCCTTTATCGTAAAAGATATTCAGAATTTCAGTCATCCAAGTGGTAACCGAAACATTCCCAGCTCTAAGCATTCCCACAGTAATTTCATCTACCCCTGGGGATTTATGTAGTTTAAGTTTAGAAGCAGCCAAAATAACTTCAGATTGTGTTATAGGGCCAACATTAAAGCCACCAATGCATCTATCATCATTGCAAACAATGGGAATAGAACTAACTACATTGTTTAGAACATCACTGAAATGCTCAGCCCACCTAGCCATGACAGAATACTCCTTTCTCTAACCTTACCTTGTTTATCCTTCAATCCCTGTATACCTGTCCGTTTTCTACCACGCATAACATTAACTATGTGGTACAACTCACTACTCTTATGCTGTCTAATTGCTTCCTCGGCTTTGTCAGCCAAACTATCAAGCCAAAGATTCTTATCAGGTTCTAACTGATCCATTACACGTTTATTAAGTCTCTGTAATGCTTTCTATTAGGACTAGTAGGGTATTGATTATGGTCATTCCTGCAGTTCTTTATTTCTGAAATAAGCTCAAGTGCCTTATCATTGAAATAATACTGCCTCCTAAAAGAGTACTGCTAGTTTCCAAAAAAGCCTGTTTAAAACGGTCCCAAAATAGCCTGTTAAAACATCCTCAACTTCACTAGTAAGCAAACCATGACTGTCATAGTGACTAAGTAACCTATCGTGATAAGCTTTAGCTATAACTGGTTCTTTCAGAGTTTCAGTATTAAAGGTAAAATTATTAACCCTAGCACAACACTTTTTAAGTTTAAGTTGCAAGACACTTTTAACAAGGTAATGGTCAGGATCCAATTTCGGCTCCCCTATATGTCCTGGTATTTCTAACAGAACTAGCCCATTTGCTGTTAATTAATATGTAATCAGTCATATTCTTATGCAGCCCATCGGGTGAAACCCATGTGTACTTACGAAGTCGCGGTGTTTGTAATAAGTCAGGCGTCGGCAATCTATGGCACTCGTGCCAAGCGTGGCACGTGGAACGTTTTTCAATGGCACGCTGAGTGATTTGAAATACAGTATATGATCTCATAAAAAAATAGAATTTTTAATTAAATATGAGCATATAATTCTTTTAAAGCTATTCCTGCTTTTACATCCTTTGAAAACGAAAGTTGTTAGGCATTGGAGATAAGAATGTGCGATCTGATGCAAACTAACTGAATGTGTGTGGAGCAACAATGACTGACCTTGACGTAGTTCTATTTTCGTCCTCTCCTTCCCCTCTCTCCCGACCCCACCCCCACCTCAACAGTTCTCTCGGCTGTCGCATACTCATGCCAGTACCGTCCGTTGACGGTAGCACAGAAGTTGGTGTTAAGTAATACGGTGCAGCTAAAATGACTCAGAAAAGGCAAAAACTTGATATGCGCTCGTTTCGAGACCTTTGGACAAACCAATATGGATTCATACAAAAAAAGGATCGTGCTGTTTGTGCTTTATGTTGTGAAAGTGTCGTGTGCCGCACGTCAAGTATACAAAGATACTATCAAACCAAGCATCAGTCCATGTTTAAAAACTGTGAGGAGAAAAGTGAAGCCATGTTCCTGGCTACAAAAAACAAAGTAGTATTTTTAGTCAAGTAATTGGAACCAAAAATAAAAGTACCGAATGTAGTTACAAAATTGCTCAGTGTGTGGCTTCGAAAGGAAAACTTTTCACAGATGAGAGAATAAATACATCAAGGAAACGTTTTTGAGCAGTGCTGAAATTTTGTTTAGTGATTAAACAAATAAAGAAACAATACTGTCTCGGATTCTCAGAAATACCGGCTTCTGCGAGATCAATCGAGAGGCGCATAACTGATATGGCTGAAAAATGTAACGGTAAAAAGAACAACCGGGTTACAACAAGCTGTTGTATTTAGTATCGCTCTTGACGAAAATGTCGATGTGAATGACATGGCGCGACTAGCTATAGTTGCGCGATATTGTGATAACGATCGTATTGATGAAGAACTGTGCTGCTTGATACCTCTTGATGGTACAGCCAAGGGAGAGGACATCATAACTGCATTTGTAAGCAATTTCGAAACTCAGAACATTAACATGAATAAAATATTATGTGTTACTACTGATGCCGCCCCTTCAATGGTCGGAAAGAAGAAAGGATTTGTTAAACTTCTTAAGGATCATATTGAACGTTAAGTATTGAGCTTCCATTGCATTATACACCAGGAGAGTTTGTGTGCGAAGATTTCGTCTCTGTGCTTGAACTATGTAATGGAAACGGTTGTCAAGAGAGTTAACTTCATAGTTTCTCGCTCTTCATTGACCCACAGCAATTCAAGTCTCTTCTACAAGAAATGGAGAGTACAAATGCGGACCTCCCGCTGTACAGCAATGTTCATTGGCTTAGTCAAGGTAATGTTTTGCACAGATTTGTATCATGTCTAGAAACAATCAAGGTGTTTCTTGATGAAAATGAACAACATTTCCCGGAATTCAATGACGAGGACTGGCTGTGCAAGCTGAAGTTTCTGGCTGACAAACTACACATCTGAATGAATTAAACTTGCGCATACAGGACAGGGTCAAACAGTACTTGATCTTTCTGAGCACTGGAAAGGATTTGCGTCAAAATTAGACATATTTTGCCGTGATATTGCCACTAACACATACAAGTATTTTCCGAACGTAAAGGCTCATTCAAATCGATTTGCTATCAACAGAGATGAACTTCAGAAGTACGTACGTTGAAGCGCTCAAAGGAGAGTTTGCTCAACGAGGTCAAGACTTCCAAATTCACGGTCCCATGTTTTCTTACCTCATCAAGCCCGACTTAATTGATCTTACTACCATCCCATTTGAGTTGTCTCTTTTCGAGTGGATGGATGTTGACAATTTTGAAATGCAGCATATCGAATTCAAGGCATCAGAGTTATGGACGATAAAATTTGTAGAATTGCGGAAAACTCTTGAAGGAAACTGCTTGGAAAAGTCAGCTGCCATCCTCAACTGCTGGACATCCCTGCCTGAAGCGTTCACCTGTTTGAAGAATGTTGCATTTGCTCTGTGCATTCAGAAGCGTGTGGAAAGCTGAAAGTGATCAAATACACACCTGATATTGAACAATTAACCAAGGAGGAGCAAGGACAAGGGTCCCATTAATTGATTAATGACTCAGATCAATAATAATCAATGATTGTTTATATTAAAATTTTAATAACGTGTTTTACGTTTGAATTATTTAATTGTTTTGTTCTTCAACCTATTGGACTTTCTGTCTTAACAAAATATACATATGGCAATTTCGTAATAAAATTTCAAATGAATGTTCAGAACTTAAATTTTGCAAAACATAATCTTTGTATTTGTTCCTGTTTATATTAAAGTATTGAATAATCTACAAAGAATAGGATAATTATTTAATGTATTGGAAACATGTTAATAGAAGATAAGATTAATTTGTTTCAATGGTTGTTGTATATAAAAGTATGGTGGACTTAGTTTGGCACATTGAGTGACTTTGCAACATTACTTAGGCACAACACTACTAAAAGGTTGCCGATCCCTGTAATAAGTGTTAGTTATTCTGAAACCATTGAGTTTACTTACCTGTAGGAGACGTTGTCCATTGCCATTGCAGCTACCAATACCAAAAGGGCCTATCACCCCTCCCCAAAGTTCAGATTCAGTACCAACTTTGGCATTGATGTCACCTAGAACAAGGGTAATATCTCCTTTCTTCACAGAATTCAAAATATCCTGAAGTTGTCCGTAAAACCTATTCTTCTGATCCCCATCGGCATCCTCAGTAGGAGCATAACAGCAGATAACATTCAATTATATTTATATTCCCCTATGTGATTTAAAATTATATTTTCATTATTTTCTGATTAAATAGTATTTTCATCATTTTCTGAGTAAATGTCAAGAAATTATAGCCATTTTCTAAAATTTTGTGGTGTTCGATGGCTTGCTTTTCTAACCTTCTACTTGTTGGCTGGCCCTGTGTTATAGGACGTGGAACAATATTTCACCTGATTAATGTTCCCTGGTGGAATATTGTTCCATGTGAACACATTTGGGGATCGAGCCGAACAGGTACCTCTTGGGTGGCATGGAAACCCTGTTAATAATTTTAACGATAAAAATTGATATAAATGAAAATGTTTACAGCTGCTTTATGGGGATATGTATTTTTTGGTTCCAAAGTATGTTGTTTAGTTGCAATTTCATATGTCTTTTTCTTATCGCCAACAGCTATCTGGCATTGCCTAGAGGAAAGTTTTCAGCTTTTTTCAGCCAGTTTAGAATCCACAATTAGAATTTTTTTTCCACTATTGTGATTACATTTCCCATGTTGGATATTGGAACAATTTTCGGTAGTTTTTTCCCTCATTAATCAGTTTAAATTTTGGTGAGACAGTTACTTTTAGCATTATGTTCCCATAAAAAGAAAAAAAAAACAATGGTTTTAGGGTAACGTGCAGGATATAAAAGGCTGTTATAAAAACAGTTAGAACTTAGCATAAGTTTAAAATTTTCTTGCTACCACAAAATATGCATTTGTTTTTTCGTATAGTTAGAGACCAAAACACCTTTTTATTAATTTTTTTGGATTTACCATTTCATTTATATTCCCACTGTAATGGTATTCAATATTCTATTGAAGATAAGTTGTTGTGCATGTGAAAGGATCTGAATGAAGAATCATAAAATATCTTACTATTTGTAACCTACATAATACGTAAGTGAAAAAAGCAAAACGTGATTAATTCTTTCAGTTAATCGAAATTACAGAATACATCCTGTTACTCCTTTTAATTAGAAATGAATATTATGAAAATGGCACATAATAACAGCAAGACCTATTACAGTATAGATTGAACAATACTTTTAATCTAGTTGTTTACAAGAAGCCTTTGTCCTGCCATTAGTAAAGCTGCAGAAATGCACTCCAAATAAATGCAATGTACAAATGTTTCTCTGTGGTCCATAGAGTTGCAAAGAGCAAAGATTGCTTTTAATGAAAAAAAAAATTTACAATGACAGCAAGAAATAAACACTGTAGATTTCATTTAAATGGACAGACATCCAAGGCTATCAAAGATACAGGGAGTCAATTGAGATGTACTAAAAATGTACTTCAAGTGAATTGGAGGCAATGATTGTTAGGGTACACAAAGGTCAACACCAGAAAAGTGATTTTGCACTCTCTATATTTAATTTCGGTAATCCATGACCGAGTGATTAGCGCATTTAAGTACTGATCTAAGGCAACTAGGTTCGAGCCCCGATATGGATGTTCGTGTTGTTTTTCTGCTGAGGTCCTGTCATCCTCACAGACCTACTATGGCATATAAACTGACAGGCTCCTGTCAGACTTCTGTGGCAAGCAGCTGCTTGAGGGGGTATTTATTTATTATTTATAGTAGGTATGGGACAAGAATATATTATTTTGTTGCTAAACAGATTCCATAAAAAAATGAGGAAAACAAAACAAAAAAAAAAAAAAAACTGAGAAAAACACAAAATAATCCATGGAAGTAAGCTTTATTATAAAATTAATGAGTATTACTCAAACCAGAAAGTTAACATGAAATGCCTAAGAGTATGAGAAGCACAGAGTATCAGAAAATTAGTATTGTAGTTTACAAACTTTGTGCAAAGGTTGGGTTGCTTTTCCTCTTTGTGGCACTTTTATGCTCACTATGGATTAAATTGCTGGGTGACAAGGACCCCAGATCTCGGAGAAGGTGGTGAAGGGATCCGGTGGACAGCTGTTAGGAGAATGAAGCTCCCATCAAGGCCTGTCAGCGTATTCTTTAACATTCATAGCTTAAGGCT
This sequence comes from Ryuthela nishihirai, assembly GCA_038380435.1. Classification (NCBI taxonomy): domain Eukaryota; kingdom Metazoa; phylum Arthropoda; class Arachnida; order Araneae; family Heptathelidae; genus Ryuthela; species Ryuthela nishihirai. The sequence continues at coordinate 11,851,841 of JAWZYU010000001.1, read as the reverse complement.
TAATCTACCATCAGATGGACCCAGCGTTTCCAAGCCCAACTGTGTGTCCTTTCTCACCAAGGGCAGGTGGGAGTTCAGCAGAAATTAAACTCGACGCAAGCACAGTTGGGTTCAGGTAGAAATGGAGCAATGGTGAAGGTTTGAACTTGGTTATTGCAAATTGCGAGCCTGGAACAATGCTGAGTTAGCTGCCAATTGGACAACGGTGAAAGACGCGAAACATCGCGATAAAAAACTGAGAGCAGTGTAAAATATTTAGCATCTGGATCAGGATTATAAAGAAATATATAGCTGAGAATTAACGTTATGACAATAAAATGATTTTGTTGTTCCTATGATGGACTTCTGTAAAAGCAGACGAACTCTTGAACTTTCAATGTAGGTTCTGAACAAAAATTTAAATCTTTTTTTTTTTCTTTAACTGATTGCATATTTACCAGCTGCCCACTTTCCATCAGTTGCTCACTTTTCATGTTGAAGCACGTGTAGCAGGGAACGTAAGATTAATAGAGCTATTGCTTAGTAAAACTTGAATAGCTAATTTCATTTTTAGCAAACAATAGTTCCATAATTTTTATGTCGTTAGTAATAACTAGTCAACTAGCACTCTTTGCACAACCTACGTATTCTACAAAAACTTGAAATTATATTTTGGGAGCTCTCAATGTATTGGGGGCAATACGCCAAAGCCTAGATGGTTTCTGCTTTAATCAGGTACTGAATACAATCTATGGTCTTTTTTTACAACAGAAAAAGATTTCTGTTTCATTAAGCAGCAACTTATAAAACTAAATTGAGAAAATATGTACTTCCTTTTCATTAGTACAACACTGGTCACCATCATATAGTATAGAAGAAAATTCCCTTCCACTGCTGCAAAATGTCAATTTTTTTTTTCTGAATTGCTGAAAAATTCGCGAGATATGTACAGAATTCTCTAAAACTTTTATCAACTGAGAAAGCACTCAATAATGGCTAAAAGTTATTAAAATATTGTTATTTATGTATGAATTATGTTACAATGCACTGGAACTTTAAAATGAAACACTATTCTCGCCTGTTTTATGAAATAGACCAAAAGTAATTAGGTATTAGAATGGTCAAAATTTAGATGGGTAGTTTAAAATTTCCGAATTTAAAGAAGACAAAATTGACATCAGACTAAAGGGAAGTAAACGCGGTTTTCATTAAAAAAGAAATAAACAAGAATATGTTCCCAGCATGCACCGAGTCGATGGCTTCGCTTTGGTGGACTACGTCACGTTCACTAGTCGAACACCTTTTGCATCGCATGTTCCTATAATGTAGCAGAGTAAACATGTAACAGTACCTAACCTCAGACCGCCATTCATGTTGTTTTCATTGTAAGAGAAACAAGTGCTGTACGTTGAAGAGTGAATTTTGGCGTTTAAATGTCATAAAGACAGCGTCGCGGATGTGTTAATGTGCCCAGATAAGTTTTGTTATATGTGTGGAAATTATATTTTGAAATCGGGCCGTTCTTTGACAAAGATTGTGAAGAAAGCCTGTAACTTGTATTTTGGATGTAATGTTGGAGGAGATCAGGACAAAACATCGGCTCCACATGTGTGCTGCATTTCGTGCCTTGTTGGCCTGAGTGAATGGTTGAAAAGTAAGATAAAATCTATGCTCTTTGCAGTTCCAATGGTTTGGTATGAGCCAACTAGTCACTTGCATGATTGCTATTTTTGATTAACTAAAGTTCGGGGTTTTCAAAAAAAGAACAAAAGCAAAATACAATATTCAAATGTGCCTTCAGCCATAAGGCTAGTTCCTCATGGAGAAAATCTTCCTATGCCAACACTTACAACCAACTGGGAGGAAATGGATTCACATTCATCAAAGGAAGACTTTGAGGCACATACAGTTCCTGATCCTATGCACACCCTAAAAAGTTAAACGAGCATCATCTGATTCAGTGAAATGAACTAAATGATCTTGTTCGAGACGTAGGACTTTCCAAACAACAAGCTGAGATTTTAGATTCAAGACTTCAGAGTGGAAACGTCTGGCCAAGGGTACCAGAGTTTCTCTGTTCAGAAAAAGAAATTTGGCTTTATCTGCTTATTACGAAATGCAAGATGGTTTGTGTTTTTGCACAGATATTTCAGGGCTGATGGAAGAAATTGGAACAACTCACGACCCTAAGGAATGGCGTCTATTTATAGATTTGTCAAAATTCAGCTTAAAAGCTGTCCTTTTGAATAAAGGAGACCAAAAATCTTCCATTCCAGTGACACATGTTGTGGGAATGAAATAAACTTATGATAGCATTGAAAAAAATACACATTGTTCTAAAATGTAACTAGTTTAAGTGGAAATATGTGGTGACCTCAACGTTATATATGTCTTGCTCGGGCTTCAAGTAGGCTTCACAAAATTTTGCTGTTTTCAGTATTTATGGTACTGTAGTGCCAGTAAAAAATACTTCAGAACAAAGGACTGGTCCAAAAGAGATGTTTTTATTCCTGGAAAGAGTAACGTGAGGTATAAGCATCTAGTTGACCCCTCTGATGTTCTGCTCGCACCACTACACATCAAATTGGGTCTTATGAAAAACTTTGTAAACCCAAGGAGAAAACTGGTAAAGGATTTTTGCACTTGAAGGAAAAAGTTTCAAAACTAAGTGATGCCAATCTCAAAGAAGGGATCTTTGTTGGTCCTCAGATCAGGAAGCTACTGAATGATACTGTCTTCGAAGAAAAACTGAATATGAAGAAGCACCTTGCATAGAAATCCTTCACGTCTGTGGTCCAGGGTTTTCTGGGGAATCACAAAGAGGAAAATTACCATCAGCTCATTCAAGATCTCAAAAAGTATGAAAATCTTGGCTGTCGAATGTCTTTGAAGATCCATTTCTTTCCTAAGAACTTAGGAACTATTAGTAATGAGCAAGGGAAATATATCACCAGGATATCCGAACCATGGAGGAGAGATACCAAGGCAGCTCGGACCGAGAATGATGAGTGACTACTGCTGGTTCTTGCAGAAGGAAGACACCTCAGCACATAAAAGACAAAAATGAACTTCTTGTAAGTATAAAAGATCCTTACCCATGTTTTCTTATTTTGCGTTTTAATATTATTTCATTTGTTACTTTATATTCAGTGGTCTACAACTATAATGTTCCAATTTTTTTTCACTGTAATCATGTAATTAATTAACGAGTTTCAGTTGCAATTTAATAAAATAATCACATTTATTTTCATTTCCCAGATATGCGTATTCAATGAAATTTGAAATACATCAATCCGTAATTTAAAGAAAAACTGTACATGCTGCAGATTTTTCACATCCATGTTTGAATTCAGCAGCACCCCAAAGTTAGTTAAAAACATCCCATTTGAACAATTTTATAAAAACAAAGTTTCAATTTGTTGTCTAGTGTTACCTTTTTCTTGAAATGAAACTTTAGAAGCGAACATTGGAAATGGATGGTACTGACATGGAATAAATAGTTCACAATTTTTGAAATGAGAACCACTCGTTTTACGAAAATGTTCTTCTGATTGGAGAGAAGATGAAATGAAACTTTCGTGTTCGACAGGAATCTGCCGCTGAAAATGGATATAACTCTTCAAACAACAGCGAAAAAATAGATGTTCCCATTTCATTGACGAAGAGCAGAAGGAACAAATGATGGAGAATCGGGCAATAATCTGAAAACTTAGTATTTTCTAATGGAGTGGGAGAGAGGATGGGTGGGTGGAAGCAATCTCCAAGGATGAGGCACAAGACAAAGACTGAAAGGGATTGGAGAGCTGAAGTGATATGGAAAGGAAAATTGACGTTCAATAGGAACGAAGGGTGAAAATGAAATGGGGAGATTCGAAGAAATTGGGAACGTTACTTTGAAAGAGATGAAGAAATGTGTAAAAGGAAATAGAATATATATCAAGAGAGAGAAAGAGGAAAGGTTAAGGAAATGACGTGGGAAGATGCAATTTAGTGGAGAGCTGACTGCGATTGAAATTTGTTGAATTTTGAAATACGAAGAATGAGACGACTTCTGCATCAATAAATATGCACGAGTTTTATTTCTGGGAGATTGAGCAAGCAACCAACTTACGATGAGACGATGGCAGAGGGGATAGGGGAATCTTTTGGAAATTTTTCTCTCTTTCTCTGAGTCAAACATCATACGGAAAGCAAAAATCAAATTTCTCAGCCAGAAAATTTTCAGATGAACTGTTGTGTAGATTGTCAGAGTGTGTTCTATATTTAGTTAATGCAAAAGTTCTTTTTTTTTTAGGAATAACCAAAATAGTCTCCCAGTAAACGAGCTTCAGCGTGGGACGTGGGAAGCGAGGCAAAAGAGGTTTCTTTGCTCCGTTCGATACTAAGCGAAGCTTGTGGCAGAGAGATCGTCTCAGAATAAGCAGATTGTGGTCTGGCCTCGGAAACGAAGATCAGTCGATGCGACTGAGAGCATCGCCACAAGAAAAAGAGACGCTTTCGCATGCCTTATTCCGAGGACTAACACCGAAACGGAGGAAGATATTTTCCATCAAATTTCTCTCTTCGTTTCCGATTTATCAATGGAAATTCCCTGAATATTTTTACGAGGAAACAACCTTTCATTGTTCTCTTAAAAAGTTTAGAATTTTTCAAATTGAAAAAGAATCGGAAGAGCATTGATTTGTGACATTGAATGGGTACAGATATCAAAATTATAAAAATATATAGTACTAGTATTACTTTTTTAGAAAAATAAACTTCGAAAGGAAAGTAACAGAAAAGATGCAATCGAAAATACGTTTAATCTCATTTAATCCTTCTCTACTGCCCCAAAAGAAAATCCCAGGAGTAGAAAATTATTCAAAAACGCTTCAGTATGGAGTCGGATCTGAGCCCATGTACACCAATAATAATTGGTGTACATGGGCTCAACACATGTCATTGGGCCATGGGCTACGGAAGTCCAAACCACACCGTGCAATTTAGTTTTCCAAGCGTATCTGTCCTAAGCTATATCTGCTGCATCTGATCACTGCACATAAATTCTAACAAGGTCCTGTTTCACATTGCCTGCCCATCACATCCTAGATTTTCCAATCTTTCTGAGACCTTTACTCACACAGTTCATTAACCCTATTCGCTAATTTGTAATTGTCCATGCGTGCAACATGGCCAAACCAACGTAGTCCCTCTCTGCACAATACCTGCTTAAAGGAGGATGCCGACTCTTTTGCCTAACCTCTTCATTACTTACAAAGTTGAACCACCTAATACCTAAGATACTGCGCAAGATATCTAGAAACAAAAGCATCAAATTCCCTGCTATGTTATTTACACAGCGTCCAAGTTTCACTACCATAACTAACCCTAGAAAGAACCAAACTATTATACAGTCTAATTTTAGTCTTTAGGTGTATACGCCTATTTCTCCACAATCTCCATAGATTCTTAAAAGTCCCGGCAGCAATCCCTACCCGTCTGTTAATCTCATGCCGCACATCACCATTATCTGTTACATAGCTCCCAAGATAATTAAATTGTGACACCTGCTCAAGACTGCAACCATTCAGATTAACTGAATCACAGCCTGCCTGACCAATTTTCATCACTTTAGTTTTCTCTCTGTTTATAACCGAACCTACTCTACTACCAGTTTTATCAACAGTTCGAATGAAAGAGTTCATCTCATCAACATCATTTGCCAAAAGGGCTAAATCATCAGCATAATCTAAATCAGATATTTTAGTATCTCCAGACCATTTAAGGCCAAAATCTTTCCATTGCAATGAATTTCACATAACGTAATCAATAACCGAACTAAAGAGAAAAGGAGACAAAATGCACCCTTGTCAAACACTAGAAGTAATGCTAAACCAATTGCTACATGCCTTACCAACTCTCACACATGACTCAGTGTTATTATAGAGAGCTTTCATTATGTTAACGAACTTGTCTGGTATGCCATATGATTTCACAATCAACCACAAATCATGCCGACAACAAAGTCAAAAAGCTTTTGAAATCAACAAAGTTAGCAATGAAAAGTTTCTGAAACTCTAAACATTTGTCAAGAGTCAACATGAGTGAAAATATCTCATTTACACATCCCTTACCACTTTTGAATCCACATTGCTCATCACGCAATTGCCTGTCAACCAGATTCTTAATTCTATTAAGCGCAATCATGCGAATAACTTTGCCTGGAACAGAAAGTAGGCTGATACCCCTATAGTTATCACAAGAATTCCAATCGCCTTTTTTTTAAAAAAGCGATAATAATAGCTCTACTAATAAGTTATCTGATCTACTGTATCATGGTTTCAACTCTGTCACGCCGATTGGAGGGTGCGTATGTGATGTAGAGCACACGAAGCAATGATCCTAGCTTGCCAAGTTGGGGTCATATATGCGGGTGGAGGCAGTATAATAGTTCGAGGTACGTTTACATGGGTTTCCTTGGGGACCCTCGTATCCATCGAGATTTCTGTTACCGGCACAAGGTATGTGAATATCCGCGCCAACCATCTACACCTGTTAGTAACGATTCTCTTTCCATGACGCCATCTTTCAACAGGGCAGTGCCACAACGCATACTTCCCGAGTGGCGACCAATTGGCTGCAGAAGCATTCAAGTGAGATTGCCACACTCGAATGCCCCCTCGATCGCTGGACTTCAACACCATTGAGAATTTGTGAGACGCATTGAAAAGATCTGTTCGGCAAAGATCCCATTGGCAGTTGTGGATGCTGTACAACAGGTGACCCTCGCTTTATAGATGGCACCTCGTTGTTTTCAATACCTCATTGAATCTTTACCAAGACGTCTGGCTGCTGTCGTGAGGGCAAAAGATAGAGCAACAGGTTTTGAGGTAGGTATATATAATAACATGTACATTCAGTTTATGATATAGTGCTACTTAGAATTAAATAAGAATAGAGTGCTGAAAAACGATTCTGAATTATTGCACTTTACATGTGCGTTCAATATTCATTGCAAAAGAAACGTCAACAAGTTGGTTGGCATTGAGGTTACAACAAGCTCATTATTGGATTGGCATATTATGTATTTATGTCTTAAGGCATATATGGTGAAAACACCGAAAACAATTTAAATAATAAAGCACAAGCTTTAGCATCACGAAAGAGGCAGAGCAAAAGCATCACGAAAGAGGCAGGGCAAAAGCATCACGAAAGAGGCAGGGCAAAAGCATCACGAAAGAGGCAGGGCAAAAGCATCACGAAAGAGGCAGGGCAAAAGCATCACGAAACAGGCAGGGCTTTAGCATCACGAAAGAGGCAGGACAAAAGCATCACGAAAGAGGCAGGGCAAAAGCATCACGAAAGAGGCATTACGAAAGAGGCATCACGAAAGAGGCAGAGCTTTAGCATCACGAAAGAGGCAGGGCAAAAGCATCACGAAACAGGCAGGGCTTTAGCATCACGAAAGAGGCAGGACAAAAGCATCACGAAAGAGGCAGGGCAAAAGCATCACGAAAGAGGCAGGGCAAAAGCATCACGAAACAGGCAGGGCTTTAGCATCACGAAAGAGGCAGGACAAAAGCATCACGAAAGAGGCAGGGCAAAAGCATCACGAAAGAGGCATTACGAAAGAGGCATCACGAAAGAGGCAGAGCTTTAGCATCACGAAAGAGGCAGGGCAAAAGCATCACGAAACAGGCAGGGCTTTAGCATCACGAAAGAGGCAGGACAAAAGCATCACGAAAGAGGCAGGGCAAAAGCATCACGAAAGAGGCATTACGAAAGAGGCATCACGAAAGAGGCAGGGCTTTAGCATCACGAAAGAGGCAGGGCAAAAGCATCACGAAAGAGGCATTACGAAAGAGGCATCACGAAAGAGGCAGGGCAAAAGCATCACGAAAGAGGCAGGGCAGTTAGTTCGTAATCGAATAAACTGATGTTCGATTCATTAAGATTCATGTTTTCCCATTTATTTATTAGTAGTATGAAAACGATACAACAAGCAATCCTATATTGTATGCATTTTATCACTTGTCTATGCCATTTATATAGATTTATGAACCAATGCGTGTGCCCCATGGTTTCGTTACAAAAGCAGTTTGGTCCTTTGATACATTATCCATAAATACAAATTTTGATAGGGCTTTGGTAAGTTCTCTGGAAGTAGTGAGCGAAGCGACCCAACAACAAGGGTGGGGGGGGGGTGTTCGAAAATAATGCATTTAAATGACTTCATTCAACTTCAGTGCTGAACAGTAAATTGGATTATTTAGACTGAGAACACTAAAGGGAGTTGTGCACTCGAGAAAAGTCAAGATTTAAACAAAAAATATAATAATAGAAATGTGTCACACTTTGCAGCAACAAAATAAAACATTACACGAAGTGAAGAGCAAAGTACAGTCGCTCAAAAAAATATCCGAACACTACGGTTGATTACAGAATTCAGAAAAAATATCTGGCAACGATTTTTTTTAGAAATTAGTCAAATAGTTTCAACAATTACGTGTAATGAAAACAATTCATCGTGTAAGTCCAGATCATCGAGGAGCCACAGATGAAGAAATGTCCCTTGAGCACCAGGCCAGATCATCGAGGAGCCACAGATGAAGAAATGTCCCTTGAGCAGCAAGCCAGATCATCGAGGAGCCACAGATGAAGAAATGTCCCTTGAGCAGCAGGCCATAGAGTAGAGCTTAAAGCGGGTCGGCAACACACGGCCCCGCAACCCTTTGCTTTTTTAAGTGGCCCGCAGATCATTTGGGCTTTATAAATAAATTGTCCTGCCAGCCACGTTGGTAATAAATAAATTTTAAATTAACAATGTTAAATAATTTGTTTTGTAACAGTTAAATGCTGTTATGTCTCAGACAGGACATGACGATGATGTTTTGAAGCGGATTGTAGTAGGATGCACCGCCTCGTGGACTCGTTGGTAATGTGAATGTTTCTGTTCTGCGGGGATTCAATAACTCTGCTCCTAAGCGCGGCAGAACAACTGTGCGATACCGCTGCTCAGTACTGCAGTCGCGGCAAAGATAGGACGACATCTGTGAACAAAGATTTTCTCGAACGAATATCTTTTTTCATTTATTCAACAATTATTTTTATTTGCGATATAAATAATCATAAAAGTATGCATATACATATAAATATTATTTCAATAATAAATCAACGTATAAAAACGAGCATTTATGTTGTACGACCCCTGGCTTAAAAGAAAAGGCCAAGTATGGGAGTAAAATAAACCCTTCGAACTTAATATAGTCTAAGGAACATTATCCATTTCTTAATATTTCACACTTTTGGACACATATCAAAAGATAATACTGTTTTTAACTAATTTTAAAATTGATTCTGCACTTAAAAATCTAAAAGTAGTTTTATTTATTATTATTTTTTTTCATTTGAAAGTGGTTTTAATTATAATTAATAACCACTTTCTGTGGTTATTGATACTTCAAATATTGGCATTCATTGATAATTCTCAGTTAAAAAAAAGTCAACAAAAGTTAACAACACAAATATTTCTACTGATATTTTTGTGTGGAATGAAAGCAACAAAGATTTAAAAACTTTAAGATTCAAGCAGAATTAATACTTCTTTGATATTAGCACATAATGCTGTAAAAATCTAAAAGTAGTTTTATTTATTATTATTTTTTTTCATTTGAAAGTGGTTTTAATTATAATTAATAACCACTTTCTGTGGTTATTAATACTTCAAATATTGGCATTCATTGATAATTCTCAGTTAAAAAAAAGTCAACAAAAGTTAACAACACAAATATTTCTACTGATATTTTTGTGTGGAATGAAAGCAACAAAGATTTAAAAACTTTAAGATTCAAGCAGAATTAATACTTCTTTGATATTAGCACATAATGCTGTTATAAATGAAATTTTTTATATATTTTTTACATATTTTTTTACATATTTTTTAATTAATTTTTATTAAATTATAAATTTGTTGCAGAGGCATTTTTTAGAAATGAGTGAAAAATATAAATTGCCTCATTTTAGAGCTATTGCAGAATATATTAAAATTCTTAGCACGTGGTGGAATATAGTAAATATTAAATCTCCTTTTAAAGGAGTTTGACTAAATGACGTACAAAATGTCTCTCACAGCATCATCTTTAGATGAAAGAAATTTATTTTGTAATAAATTACTAGATTGGCTGAATTCATGGCAAATTATGGGTTGCGATACAGGTATGCTGACCGAAGAAACTCATACTACTCCAAAATTATCAACACGGGCTTTGCAGGAATTAGCTTCATATTATTGTGGAGACTGCCTGGGAAATTCCAGACAGATTGTTTAGAATACAGATGTAGCAAATACAGGCAACTTACTGGAGGCCAATATCACATTTCAATATGGCAGGTATTTGAGTGGGGAAAAATTAAGGATGTATTCAATCTTGAAATTAATGTTACCAACTAAAGGTATGGGGAACCTCCGCATTTGTAGTTTTTCTGCCAGTTAGAGATGGGAAGAGCTGAAGGTAAAATTAAGTGTTTCTTTTAGCATTACTGTTACTGAAGATATTTCAAAAACAGACTACCTTCCTGTCTTAACTTATTTTGCTAGTCACTGTGCCTATTTCATACAAGGATTGAAGGATAAACAAGGTAAGGTTATAGAAGGGGAGGATTCTGTCATGGCTAGGTGGGTTGAGCATTTCAGTGATGTTCTAAACAATGTAGTTAGTTCTACTCCCATTGTTTGCAATGATGATAGATGCATTGGTGGCTTTAATGTTGGCCCTATAACACAATCTGAAGTTATTTTGGCTGTTTCTAAACTTAAACTACATAAATCCCCAGGGGTAGATGAAATTACTACCGAAATGCTTACAGCTGGGAATGTTTCTGTTACCATTTGGATGACAGAAATTCTGAATATCTTTTATGATAAAGGCATGGTTCCTAAGGATTTTACCAGAGCTATTGTTATACGTATTTTCAAAAAAGGTGATCGCACTTCTTGTGATAACTATAGGGGTATCAGCCTACTCTCTGTTCCAGGTAAAGTTCTTTCCATGATTGTGCTTAATAGAATTAAGAATCTGGTTGACAGTCAATTGCGTTATGAGCAATTTGGATTCAGAAGTGGTAGGGGATGTGTGGATCAGATATTTTCACTTAGGCAGATTCTTGAGAAATGTTTAGAATTTCAGAAACCTTTGGTTGCTAGCTTTGTTGATCGTCATAATTTGTGGTTGATTGTGAAATCATATTGTATACCAGACAAGTTAGTTAACATAATGAAAGCTCTCTATAATAACACTGAGTCGTGTGTGAGAGTTGGTAAGGCTTGTAGCAATTGGTTTAGCATTACTTCTAGTGTTCGACAAGGGTGCATTTTGTCTCATTTTCTCTTTAGCTTGATTATTGATTATGTTATGCGAAATTCACTTCAAGGGAAAGATTTTGGCCTTAAATGGGCTGGAGATACGAAAATGTCTGATTTAGATTATGCTGATGATTTAGCCCTTTTGGCAAATGATGTTGATGAGATGAACTCTTTCATTCGAGCTGTTGATGAGACTGGTAGTAGAGTAGGTTTGGTTATAAACAGAGAGAAAACTAAAGTGATGAAAATTGGTCAGGCAGGCTGTGATTCAGTTAATCTGAATGGTTGCAGTCTTGAGCAGGTGTCACAGTTTAATTATCTTGGGAGCTATGTAACAGATAATGGTGATGTGCGGCATGAGATTAACAGACGAATAGGGATTGCTGCCGGGACTTTTAAGAATCTATGGACCGTGTGGAGAAATAGGCGTATACACCTAAAGACTAAAATTAGACTGTATAATAGTTTGGTTCTTTCTAGAGTTAGTTATGGTAGTGAAACTTGGACACTTTGTAAACAAGATAACAGGAAACTAGATGCTTTTGATTCCAGATGCTTACGCAGTATCTTGGGCATTAGGTGGTTCAACTTTGTAACTAATGATGAGGTTAGGCAAAGGAGTTTGCAACCTCCTTAAGCAGCATATTGTGCAGAGAGAGACTCCGTTGGTTTGGCCATGTTGCCCGTATGAATAATTATAGATTGGCGAATAGGGTTATGAACAGTGTGCCTAAAGGCCTCAGAAAGAAGGGGAGACCTAGGATGCGGTGGGCAGACAATGTCAAACAGGACCTTGTTAGAATTGGTGTGCAGTGGCCAGATGCAGTAGATGTAGCTCAGGATAGTCTTGCTTGGAGAACTAAATTGCACGGTCTGGTTGGACATCCGTAGCCCATGGCTGCTTGATGATGATGATGATGATGATGATGATGATGATGATGATGATGATGATGATGATGATGATGATGATGATGATGGTGGTGGTGGTGGTGGTGGTGGTGGTGGTGGTGGTGGTGGTGGTGGTGATGATGATGATGATGTGCCTATTTGGTTCTAAAGAAAATGAAATGTGAATCCTGATGCACATCATTGGTGTATCCTTAAATTGAATTCATTTCTTATTTGATTCCTCTTCGCTCTTTGACGAGTAGCAATTCAATTACTCTGAATCTATTGATAAGTTCTCAGGGTTGAAGTCTGGTTTAGCTTTGAGATATTTAGTGTAATAGGTACAGATAATGATATGGAATGTTTATTAACTGCTTTTTCTTAGTTTAATATTGGATTAGACAGTTGCTCAACTGGCAGGTAAAAATATTTAACGATATTAAAACCTGATTTTTATCAAATTTGCACGAAAGTCTTAATTTTTACATACCCTTAAACAATTAACATAACCTTAAACAAACAGGAAAAAACCTTTCAAATATATTTCCCTATATAGAATTTGTCTGATTTAATGTGTAAATCATACCAGTGTTTTCCAGCATTGGCTCTGCATGCTTTCAATATATTCGTAATATCCCCCCCCCCCACCTCTCATCACTTCTAATGCTGGTGTCAGTTTAAATATACATTAAAATTTTTACTTTTCCATGCCGCTTCTCATATGCATTCTCTCCCATAAATTTCACTTCTGGTCAATAACTTTCTACTTGGAGCAAAAAAAATCTATGATTTAAAATTCTGTGTAATTCATAGTGTGACCACAGTTTCAATGAGAATTATTAGCAATAATAAATCTCAAATTTAAATGACCATGTTTTGCTTAATCATTTAAGAAATAATTTGCAATCACATAACATTTGAGAGATAATCACCCTTACCACTAAGTGGTTAGTGTGCCTGACTATGAAATGTAGTGACCAAAATTTCGCCATGGGGATTGTATTGGATTGGATTGTTTTATCTCTGAGCGGCACTTTTTTGCACACCATGGGCTAAATGGACAGGTCACATGGACCCCGAAGGCTCAGAGAAAGTTGGGGGAGGGGACCCACTGGAACAGCTGTTGGGAGACAGATGGTAGCCTCCCGTCAAGGCCATCCAGCGTGTTCTTTAACGTGCACAGGGTATGGCTCTCCCGCACACGGGGCCACGGCTTAACGTCCCATCCGACGGACGGCGGCCTTTTCAAGCCCATCGGTGTCCCCTACTGACCGTGGGCAGGGCGGGGAAATTTTGCGGAGATAAATCTCAACGCTGACCCAACTGGGACTCGAACCTGGGAACTACAGATTACGAGCCTGGCGCGCTACCGACTGAGCCACCCCCGCCCCATGGGGATTGTATGGAATTTCCTTTTATCAGGCATTGCTGCTGAGGTTTTGTTTTTCCCAGAGAGATCTACAGCTTATAATGGCAGGCTGTATCAGACTTCTGTATTAGAAAATGCTATAAGGATAATTTTTCTGCTTGTGGTATACAATGATCATCTAGGTACACGATGTATTATATAAATAAAATAATAATAATAAATACTCCCTCAAGCAGCTGTTTGCCACAGAGGTCTGACAGGAGCCTGTCAGTTTATATGCCAGAGTAGAAGGTCTGAGAGGATGGCAGGACCTCAGCAGAAAAACGACACAAACAGCCATGCCTTACCCGAGGCTCGAACCCAGCTCCCTTATATAAGCTATATATAAATTTTCATTCAATCACATTTTATGTTGTAAGTAGAAATTCACTGAAAACTGTTTTAGTGCTAGCTGAACAAAAGATCAATGCAATTGAGTAAGGAGAATGTGAGAAGTGGCATGACAGAGCAAACTTTTCAACTTATTAAAGCAATGTGCATAGGAATCAGAAAAGTGACAATTGCAGAATGCAGTGCAACATAATATATAAGTAATATTTTAAAATTATACGAAAGCTATTATGGACTATTTGCTTGTTAAATCACCGATAAACTTGGTGAAGCAAATTGTATTCATTTGCTTTTGGTGATGAGTAATATTGATAATATCACACATAGTTCTTGATACAAGTATGCTCACCATATATTAATTTTTGCTCTGTCATGTTTTATGTTTTAAGAGAAAAATTTGCTGAAATTAGTGTTTCTGTGAGATATCTAGAAGCAATTTTGGGTAAGAAATAAATGTGGAAACTAAATGCATCAGTATAAATAATATATGCACACACAGAGAGAGAGTTTAAGAAAGAGAAATGTTTAAGGTATATGGTAAGGATATTATTACTACCATATTGTAGAAAGATTATATGGTTTCAAGCTAGAGCTTATACAGTATAGCAACTTTGAAAGCAATTGAAAATTGCAGCTATGTGTCAATAATAGTCATATATCATTGGTTGATTTCACTATTAATTTAAAATCAACCAGTGATCTTATAGATCATTAGTTGAGATATAAACTGATAGCTCGGTGAACTGTGTGAACTGTTGCATCAACTACATGTCTCAAAGTTTCCATATATGCTTCAACTTAGAACTGAAGATTTTCAACTTAGAACTGAAGATAGAACTTTAATGCTTTGGACATTTCGCCAAGATACACCACTGATAAGTATATGTGATATTGCACATGGATTTTTCTCATTTTGAAATTTGTTCAGTGGTCCTATAGTATACAGTATTAAATACATTAACTAAAATTCTCTGTCGTTGAGCAAAGTATTTTGAAATTCATCCTTCAAACTATATGCATGTTAACTTAAACATTTTATAATTTTATTGCTCAACGACAGAGAATCTTAGTCATTGTAATTAATTTCTGAGCAAGAAGGTCTTTTAAATTGTGTATAATTGTATATTATTAAATCAATGATTTTATCTCATTGGAGCAATTCTTTCAAGCTGCTTTTTTTTTTGTATTCTTAGTAGCTTAAATATTTGCCCAATGCACAGTTATGTATAATCCATACAAACTAATTCTACCATTTCTTGTTAATTGGAAATTAAGGTTATGTCAAAATTTATTTATTCTTTTTTTTAAATCGTACAGCAAAAATATTTGCATATCTTATATATAAAAGGCTTGTCATTACCAATGGAAAATGATTTGTAGAATATAATTCTGAATTGATTTTCAACGTAAGTTTTATCCATACAACGGAATTTTGAATACCTAATATATATATACTTTAAGAAATGTGGATTTTTTTTTACCATTTTCATTTCTGAAGAATAAATTATTACATAAAACCGTAAAATGTTTCTGTTTCTGTTTCTATTGCATTCTCTTAATTAAAATACCAATATAAGAAGTGAGGATTATAAAACTATGACGTTTACTTTCGTTAGGGGACATATCATCATATCGGTTACTAGTAATAAGTCTTCTAAGCTTTCGATTACTTTTCTATCTCTTCCACATGATGGGATTTACAGAACAAATGCATTTTTTTCGTTTCTTTCCCAGCAATCAAGATTAAAATTAGTTCAATACCAATTTCAGCATTTTTGCGATGTATTTATAAGTTTAAAACATCTTTTCCCGCCCAAAGCCAGCGGTGAACCCCAGATCTTGTTCGTCTACAACTCTTCCGTAGCACCACGTTGTTAACGTCACAAACAGGGCGTTAGGGCCTAGTAGGTATATAGACGGCCATGCACACACGCACCCTCCCAGCGGCGCGATAGAGTTGAAATCGTGATCCGTCAGACCAGATGATGCGTTTCCAGTCCACCACATCCAGTTGTGATAGGCCTTTGCAAACTGCAACCAAATCTTTCGGTGCCTTGCAGTCAACAAAAGGACACGATGTGGACGTCGACTGCCATTGCCTATTTTTTCCATGATACGACGGATAGTCTTTGTGCATAAGCTTGTGGACATGCCCTCATTTAATTACAGCATTATCTGCTCCACGGTAGCGGTGCGATTCCTTGTAATGATACTAGACAGTCTTTGTTCTCCTCAAGACTCAATTGCATGTTTACGTCCACATTTCTCATTCTGGTTGGAAGTGTTGCAATATTTCACGTAGTCTTGGTATACATATGCGACTGTCTGACGTGAAAATCCCACACGTTAAGCGGTTACAGTGATTGAACAACTGGTCTTTGAATCTACTATCTCGCCATGGTCAAACTCACTTATGTTGCTCCCTTTTCCCATGATTACTGGTTTCCAATGCGCAGAGAATATATGCTCTATTCATAGGTATTGTCAGTTTCAACATCCCACGAAATTGGACGCGATACTTCTGCTTTGCATATTGTTATCGGGGTGTATGTAATAATTTGTCCATTCAGTTTACATAGACGATTGCGAGTAATTAATTGACTTACTGATGGCTGACAGGAAATTATGCTAATTCTAAGTAAGGTCAGAAATGGTAGAGCTCTGAAATTTTCACCTAGAGGTAATCCAAGTCGTAGATCATGGGGGAAAAATCCGAAATCTGACCTTAAAGGATATTTCAGAGGTAAGATTTCGGATTTTTCTTTTTTGAAAATAAGGGTAATAATAACTGTGGTAAAATCCTTAGGAACCATGCCTTTATCACAAACGATATTCAAAATTTCAGTCATCCAAGTGGTAACCGAAACATTCCCAGCTCTAAGCATTTCTGTAATAATTTCATCTACCCCTGGGGATTTATGAAGTTTAAGTGTAGAAATAGCCAAAATAACTTCAGATTGTGTTGTAGGGCCAACATTAAAGCCACCAATGCATCTATCATCATTGCAAACAATGGGAGTAGAACTAACTACATTGTTTAGAACATCACTGAAATGCTCAACCCACCTAGCCATGACAGAATCCTCACCTTCTATAACCTTACCTTGTTTATCCTTCAATCCCTGTATACCTGTCCGTTTTCTACCACACATAACATTAACTATGTGGTACAACTCACTGCTGTTATGCTGTATTATTGCTTCCTCGGCTTTGTCAGCCAAACCATCAAGCCAAAGATTCTTATAAGCTTCTAATTGATCCATTACACGTTTATTAAGCTCTCTGTAATGCTTTCTATTAGGACTAGTAGGGTATTGATTAAGGACATTCCTGCAGTTCTTTCTTTCTGAAATAAGCTCAAGTGCCTTATCAGTTAGATAATTCTTGCTCTTCTGCTCCTTTTTCCTAAAAGTGTACTGTTAGTGTCCAAAAAAGCCTGTTTAAAATGGCCCCATTCTTCCTCAACTTCAGTAGTAAGCATACCATGACTGTCATAATGACTAAGTAACCTATCATGGTAAGCTTTTGCTATAACTGGGTCTTTCAGAGCTTCAGTATTAAAAGTAAAATTTTTAACCCTAGCACAACACTTTTTAAGTTTAAGTTGCAAGACACTTTTAACAAGGTAATGGTCAGATCCAATTTCAGCTCCCTACATGACCTGGTATTCCTAACAGAACTAGTCCATTTGCTGTTAATTAATATATAATCAATCATATTTTTATGCAGTCCATCGGGTGAAACCCATGTGTACTTATGTATGTCGCGGTATGAATCTGACATTTATCTGTACATCTAGTCTCTTGCAAGCCGAAAGTATCTAAATTATAACGGTTCTTTTGTGAGGACATCAAGAGGAAAAGCTTTGTGCAGAGTCCTCACATTCCAACTACCTATGGAGAGAAAATGGTTAGTGGGATGTTTAAAGAAACTATGTATATTGAAAGAGGGAATGCCGATAATATCAAACAGCCCCCTAATCACAGACATGGGGCAAAGACCCGTTCCCCCACCACTAAAGGCTGAAGCCATCTACACTGGAAGACTTCCTCCAATGTAGAATTTGACGATGCCAATAGAAGCAAAGAGTTCAGGTGCCTGCGATGACCTCTGCTCAGGATTATCCACCAGCTGATAAACATATCCTGTGAATCTATTCACTTGGGGCTGTCAACCCACAAACAAACAGAAAACACAGTGGAAGATTTTCCCTCCACAGAAGCCCACCAGTGCAGCAAATTCAGGATCCATAATCAAGCTGAGAGCCATATATCAATCCAGTCCAGTAGGTTTATATGGTCAGCACCAGGACCTTGTGTGGTTGACCACTCCTCAGAAGGGTAGAAAAAGAAAAGGAAGGTTGCCAAAGTTTTTCAAATCAGTAGGCCACACTAATCTGGCAGCCCTCCCCTTCCGTTCACTTCCGCAAGACAGTATCTCTTTTGAAAGGTACTAACGGTCTGCACCACGAGAAGGCGGGATCATTAGCTGCTAGGCCTGGCCGGTTCTATGCATCATCACAGGGGATTGGTGCATAGCTCTCCTTCCAGTGACTACCTAGCTACCATTTACAGACCCTGGATAAATGAGACGTCTGATTTTAATTAGAGATGATGGATAAAACTTTGATTACTGAATAGATAAATGTGATATTAGTATTAAAATCCAGGTCGGATAACATGGCTTGAGAATCTGAAGAGCAATATCCCCGAGAGCAATAAACTGAGGTTGATGCTGTCGTAAAGAAAGAAGGCGAGATAACGGAGAAAATGAAATTCCGTGGATCTATGCAGCACAGCCATGGGATAAGAACTCTGGCATCATTGACTCAAACGAGGCAGACGGCAGTACTCTGCTGAATGGACTTGTGTCACCCCCCCACCCCCCGCACACACACACTAATACTATGAATGAAGAATATCTAACTGGAGAAAATCCTTCGCGGATTAAACCTCCTTAGAGACGTGCATAACTGCTGCCATGGTAAGCAGCTTCGAACAAGTATGCGAATCCCAAGGGACCACTCCCTGGACGAAAGCCAATTCAATTATCCCGAGGATGTCTTGGGAGTAATTTTCCTTTTTGAGCCTCTGAATTAACACAGGAGCTGTGGTGAATATGATTAAGACAGGAGTTTTGCTAAAACTACAGGAAGTGGCTCTTTTATTTTGCTATTTCTTTTCAAACTTGTTTAGAAATTGCATAGTGCGTTTAATACTGCATGGATTTGGTGTTAAGGGAAGGTGTTTTTTGACTGCTTTGCTTCGCTATACAGACTTTAGCTAACTTTGCATTCCTTTCCATGTTAAGATAACCAATCACTCTTATCAAAAATGCATACAAACATCAAAAATGCATGCTTGTTGTCCTGACCGAGAGCATCAGGATTCTCGTGATCACGAGAATCCTGTTGTTCTGGTCAGGACAACAAGGGTGGAATAAATAGGAGACCACATCAAGGCACGTTATGTGCAGGTTGTGTTCATTTTTGATAAGAGTGATAGGCTATCCTAACATTGAAAAGAATAGAGTTAGCTGAGTCTAGTGCCTGCACTGAAAGTGATCTCCACTAAGCCTCACTTTGACTACCGTGTGACATTGACGCTGCCCTTTGTCAGACGAGACGTTCAGCTGCAGCAGAATCATACTCCATCCACATTGAAGAACACGCTATAAATGGTCTTGACGCGGAACTTCGGTCTCCTAACAGCCCTTCCTTAATTAACTCTGCTCCGTTGGGGTTCCGCTTCACCTCACCATTTTGCTCATTGTGCAAAAAAGTGACGCTCAGAACTAAAACCAATCCATCCTTTTGTTAAGAGGAACTCTTTTAAAGAAAATATTTTAAACACATGAAAGAAATACAGAGATATATTCCCGATCAACTTTTTAGGACTAATTGTGTGTTTTCTTGTTTTGCCGAATATGTATTCTGCTTTCTGGCTACTTTTTTTTTCTTCTATTTTCATCAGGCTGGCTAAGCACGCAATTCGGCCTGCTGTGATCACCTAGATTAAAATATTCTTAAAAATATCGATCGGCCTGCTGTGATCACCTAGATTAAAATATTCTTAAAAATATCGATCGGCCTGCTGTGATCACCTAGATTAAAATATTCTTAAAAATATCGATCGGCCTGCTGTGATCACCTAGATTAAAATATTCTTTAAAATATCGATCCTTTTTGCCCCCTTACATTTAATTCTTGCAATTTGAACGGCGGTTTCGTAGTGAGTTCATAAAACGCTGATTAATCACCCTTTATTTAAAAAATTATAAAATATATAATCAGAATTCATTCTCTTTTCCATCTCTGTTGAATGTTCGAAATCTTTTGCGATATGGCTGCTAAAAGATCTGCCAGCACATTAACAGCTTGTTTAAAGAAAGTGGTATTACCCTTAGGTTCTCTGCTTTCTGAAGAAAAAGAAGGGATGTGAGATGAAACAGATTCAGGATCAAAATCAAAATTTTCCAACTCTGAACAATCGATTCCCAAAAATGTGAGAGCTGAGTGCGAGATTGGTTCATCTGCCATGTCTCATCAACATTCTCATTTCACTTCTTTATAACGGAGAAAAATTCGGTTTTCTTCTCAACAATATTAATAACATACTGAAATTAATTTTCATCGATTCTATCCGTGGTCCACTGAAAGAGATTTAAAACCTTACCAGCAGATAGATTCCCAAAGGGAAGGGAAAAAATAGCTTGCCTTGTATCCAGAAGGGGGGAGTCATCTTCATCAAAACATTTTTAATATACCAAAGGAAGAGATGCCCCCTCACCCAACCCATTCTTCTCTCATCCGATTCTTCCGGTGATGGCCATGATTTCTTATGTAGCAGTTGGCAGCTTCGAATACGTGCAGAATTCTTTTAGACATTTTTGTTTAAAAATTAATCTTTAAAATCCCTCATTATTTGTATCATTATTTTCAATATAATTATTTCACGAACACTAATAAATTTTCCATTCAATAGCCATTTGTTTTTAACACAGGCAGAGAAAGAAATAATTCTAAATTAGTTTCGCTTCAACAATTAAATTTAAAAATCAGTTTCAGCTAATACTGTTACAAATGGTCTATTTTTCTCAACTATTACCTAAATGCTCGAACTTAAGTAAATATTCCTATGAATAATTCATATCAGAAGTGATTAATGGAATTGTCAGCATGATAAGAATAACATGAGCGAGAAAACGTAGTTTCATAATATTTTTAGCATTTCTGTTTAGATTTTTTGATCATAGATAGATTTATTGAATGCACTGGAAACAAAAACTGAGTTATAAACATAAATGTTGGCATTATTAAATTCAGGTGAGAGGTATATATCCACGACAAAGAACATGCAAACATGCGATGCATAGGAATGGATGGCCAGGAATAATGCTCGTGAGTCAAAAAAACTTCCTGGTGGTAGCAAAAATAGGTTTTTGCGGTGATCAATAGAGAGTATGATCTCCCTTGTCCACCATACATGTTGAACAATGATCATGCATGCTGGGTACAAGATGACGGATGAGGTCGGAGGGCAATTAACGTCGTTGTTCTCTTAGTGCAGATCGCACCTGTGGGAGGCTTCTGGTAGGGGGTGAAGAGCACAACGCCTCCCCCAGGCATGCCCGATAGGATTAAGATCCGGAGATCTCGCTGGCCACCCACCTTATGGATATCCTCATTCTGGAGACAATCGTCGACCAGCCGAACCATATAAAGACAGCATTGTCGTCCATAAAAATGAATTCGGCCAACAGCACTCCTGAAAAACCTTATATAGAACTGAAGGATTTTTGAGCATGCATGTTGCCACCGTGAAACACATAGATTTACCATCCAGTATTGTGCTTCCCTACAGCAGAAGATCTTCTCCTCCGTAGAGGTTCTCGGATGTTCTAGAGATGGCTGCACTTTCTAGAAATCAAGAGGTGGCGAAGACACCGATTTTATATGCGCAGACTCTTGTGAAGGCTTGACGGTTGAGTGAGTGACAGAGGATGACGCTAATTCTAACTATGACGCAAAAATGGTAGAGCGCTGAAAATTTGCTCCTAGGTGTGATCCGGATTGTATCGTAGATCTTGGGGAAAATTCGACATTTTACCTCTGACGTGTCTTTCAAGGTCAAACATAGGCCACGTAGTAGTCAAACCGTGATCTGCGAGTGCTAGAAACGTGAAAATTGGAGTATGGGGCGGTTTTCGGATTGTAGATGAAATTTCGGATCCGAAGAGTCCTTTAAGGTCAAAGGGTCAAATTTAAATCTGTCGGTGCTAGATCGCTAAAAACTGGGTCGTACATCTGGAAAGTGTTGTTGAATTTTGATTGTAATATGTCCTCCGAGGTTAATGGTCAAATAGAGATCTACTGTGTTAGAGGACTAAACATTGATGCCTGGGGAGTATTTTGAGTTAGTAGATATCACAATTTATGTCAAATTTCAGATGCATCCTTCGATGTCAAGGTCAAATATCTCTGTACAGTAGCTCAAAAAAGTATCCGAACGCTATGGTTGATTACAGAATTCAGAAAAAATATCTGGCAACGATTTTTTAGAAATTAGTGATCTGGAAACTTTCGTGTTACGGGGCACGAAGGTTGCCAGATCACTAATTTCTAAAAAAATCGTTGCCAGATATTTTTTCTGAATTCTGTAAGTAACCATAGTGTTCGGACACTTTTTTGAGCGACTGTACCTGTGCTGGAGAGCTCTGGAGCAGATCTGGTGTAGCGTTCAAGGTCAAATAGGAGTCGGAGTGTAGGTCTGGAACTTAAGAGATGCCGAAAGCACTAGAAGAAGAGATAACCTTTGGATTTCTATTTCCTGATATTTTTGCCATAGCCTGCAGATGACCACCTTAGAGACATTGTGGTCTCTGGCCGCTGTAGCCTGCCGATATCCTACTAATGGTTATCCATCTCTCCGAATCCTCCAAGCGACTTCGGATGTTCCTCTGCATCTTCCGCAACATCTCTTGCAAGCGGACGGGCTTTGGAGGGTGCGAGGTACGATATGGCGAGCACCATATCTGCTCTCTCTTTTATAGCTTTCCTTATATACGTGGCGTTTTGCATGCGCCAATACAAGCACTGTTCACGTGGCATTCATTTTGGCCTACGTTCTCTGTCATTGTCATCTGTACCTCTCTATAACGAATTTCATTAAATTCTTGACAATCGTCATTGTTGATAGATCAACTTTTATACTTCTAACTTAGCTTTTGTCCACTAGTGCATTTATTGCATACAAATTTATGTTTTTTAAAAGGTTCGAAGATATATGTACCAATGAGTAAATAATATGTACGCAAATTTATACCGGCTGAAACGTTTGTTAAAACTTTTCCAGATACTCCCAAATTTAACGGTTGTTACAAGTAAGAGCAATACTTTTATTCAACATTATATTTCTTTAATGCTTTATTTATATATGTGAAAATGGAAATGAAAAATAAAAGATTTAATGCCGTTAATTGCGTATTTTCATCCGTTAAAAGAAAAAACAAAAAAAAAAACGAGATATTGTGTTCATTATTGTCGTCTCTCTCTCTCTCTGCAGAAATTGAACGTTTTAGTTTAAAGAGATTAATTAAAAATTCGTTTTGTGTTGGATAGTATATTAACTGTTGATGAAATATAACGATTCGAGCTTTTCAGAATCAACAACATGCTATTAATTAATTGCGCCATCTAAAGGTGGAAAATTCCGAAAATTCCAACATTTTACCGAATATTGCAAATGCATTATTTACATTTATGATAGAAATGCGAAATTTTGGTGGTGGAATGCGTAGGTCTTGAATTTCCACTGACAACAACGAGTCGGCTCCTCGCCCCCCCCCCCCCCCCAAGGGCAATGCAAAAGGCAACTGTGTTGTTTTACGGGATAATTATTTTTATTTTTGGGGAAGAATTTAAGTTTTTTTATATATTTTATTTATTTATTTTTGACTAATAATATTGATGATCTGTTGATGAAATATTAGGATCCGCAGTTTACGAATCTCCCAATTGCGTCCTGTAAAGGTGGAAATTTTTGAAAATTCCAAAATTTTTACGACTATTGCAATCGATGTATTTGTGTTAGAAATGTGCAATTTGGGGGTTAAAATGAAGGTCGTGAAGTTTCAACCTCCGGGGAGTAGTTCAAAGATGCAGTTGTTTTTGTTTTACGAGATAATTGTTTTCGGATAAATATTTAAAATTTTTTATATATTTTATTTAGTTCCTTTTTATTATTAATGTTGATGATCTATTGATGAAATATTAGAACTTTCCGAAAAATTCCTAAAGCAATAATAGCGCCCTCTAAACGTCGAATGTTTAAAAATTTCTAACGAATATTGCAAATGATGAATTAATGCTAGAAATGCGACCTTTTGCTGCTGGAATGTGACGGTCTCGTTCAGTTCCACTGTCGACAATGAGTTGACCCCTCACCACCGGTGGTAAGTACGAAAACGTAATTAATTTGTTTTATGAGAGAACTGCTTGTTTTTGGAGAAAAATTTAATTTTTTTATATATTGTATTTATCTATTGTTTATTAATAATATTAATGATCTATTGGTGAAATATTAGGATTCGCACTTTTCGAATCTCCCAGATACTATAACTGAGTCGTCTAACGGTGGAAAAGGTTGAAAACTGCGAAATTTGAAAGAATTTTTCAAACGAATATTTAAAATAATGTTTATGCTAGAATTTTGCAATTTTGTTGTGGAATGCAAAAGCCGTGAATTGTCTCCATGGAAATAATAAATTTTTTTTTCTTTTCTTTTTTTTCCCTTTTTCGTCCGGGGTGGGTGGGAAAATGCAACTTTTTTAAGAGATAATTCTAAAACTCTTTTTTAGTTGAATTGGCACTAATGAAATATAATAATTCCATTTTTTAAATCTTAAGTGATTTTAATTTATATCGCTATAGGACATTAAACATGGAAACGGCAAAATTTTAAAGAATATTGCAGATGTTCTGTTTATGGCAGAAACTTGAAATTTCGATGGTAGGGTGTCAAAAGATATTCTACTGACAGCAACAGTGTGCCCCTTTTCTCAGAGGTGTGTGAGAAAAGCAACATTCCAGTTATAAGGAATAAGAGACAAATACTCTTTCTGTTTTTTAAGTACTAATAAAATATTACTCTTTGCATTTTCGCTATCGTCCATTCGTTAGAATTAAAACTTTTAAGGAGTAAAAAAGTAGGTAAACGAAAAACTTCTTTCCCTTGAAAATGAGAGTCTTATTATCGCTAGAGGTGATATGTTTTCTTCTGGTTGACTTTAATGTGTTATACTTTTATGTAATATATATGTATACACTGCTCGATATTGAAAGTGCCTCACCCAGAAGGACAATCATACAAACATCCAAATAGAAGGGTGGGTGGCGCAGTTGAGATATGAAAATGATGATAATCCGGAGCCAAGAGATAATGCCGTTGTGCAGTGTGAGGCTCAAGAGTGTGAGGCTCAAGAGTGTAAAGTGTGAGGCTCAAGAGATAAAAGGTACAAAAAGGAACAGGGATGGTATTGTGTTTATGCAGGTGGAAGTCGTGCGAACGGTTGAGATTAGGTGCTTCTGCTTGGAAATTGTTCAGCGAAGACCGAAAATGCCTGGTACAGTAATTAATCATTAATTTCTAAAAAAAACGTTGCCAGATATTTTTTCTGAATTCTGTAATCAACCATAGTGTTTGGATACTTTTTTTGAGTGATTCTACATGCGGTCGGCTGGTTTATCATCATTTGGATGTTTTTGCGAGACGAAAAATTATAGGCCTACGTGAAGCTGAATGGACTACTCATCATGTCACTGCCCATGTTCATTGGGATGCATGAACTTTTGGACGCTGTTGGCAACAGTGGCGAAATGAATGTTCTAGCATGAATCGCAGAGGGAGTGGTGCCATCTGACAGACGTCAGCGTGGCTTGATAGGCGCATTGTTCGACATGCTCGTTCGTCACCACAGAGCACTGCAGGAGATATTCAATGGCTGTGTCAGCAGCCATGGACGTCTCCATATCGACCCGAATGGTAAACCGAAGGTTGCATGAGGCACACCTGAACTCAAATCAACCATTACATCGACTGCCATTGACTGCAAACCGTCGCATCGCTCATCTGGCTTGTTGCTGAAGTCATGTGAACTGGTGTCACGAATGGAACACTGCTGTATTTAGTGATGATTCCCATTCCTGTCTGGGTGCTGATGATCGACCGGTCCGTGTATGGCAACAACCTGGTGAGAGGACAGATGCAACTTTTGTTCGCGACAGGCACAGCACCCATCAGCCAGGCATAATTGTATGGGGTGCTATGGGATATGACAGCAGGTCACCTCTTGTCTGCATCACAGGAATACTGACAGCTGCACGATATGTTAGCGCAGTTCTGCAACCCATTTTGTTACCTTTCCTGGGAGACATACTGCAGACCATTTTCCAGCATGACAACGCCCGTGTACACACTGCTAGGATCTCAAGACAACGTTTGCAACATGTTCAAGTGTTGCCATGGCCAGCACGATCTCCAGATTTATCCCCAATAGAAAATCTGTAGGACCACATTGGACGACATGTGCAATCCTCTGACCGACCGAC
Source organism: Ryuthela nishihirai (assembly GCA_038380435.1). Taxonomy (NCBI): domain Eukaryota; kingdom Metazoa; phylum Arthropoda; class Arachnida; order Araneae; family Heptathelidae; genus Ryuthela; species Ryuthela nishihirai. The sequence goes on along the minus strand of JAWZYU010000001.1, from coordinate 11,825,267 downwards.
TCGAAATCTCGATGAATTATGGGAACAAGTCAACGCTGCTTGGTGTGCAAATCCTCAGGAACATATCCGTTAACTGTATGACCCCACGCCACGCCGTATTGCTACCGGTATTGCCGTTCACGGCGTATACCGGTAGCAATATGGCGTGGCGTGGGCAACCACCTACTGAGGCAGTGTTATCATTGTTATCAATGTGCTGCATTATCTCATCTTCTAACCGCTGTACGTGTCTGCAAATTAAATCATGGTATGCGACTACGTAGTGCTATGTGTGTACTACATTTCAGCCCTATCCCCTCACTCCTTCTGGGTCAGGCAATTTCAATGTCGTGCAGTGTATAACAATAAAACAATTTATAGTATTACCTTTACTTTCAATGGTCTAGTGGTTAGAGAGTTTCGTACTGAAAATCAAAGATACGATTCTGTAAAATCTATAAATATCTATAAAGATTTCTATAAAGTTTCTATAAAGATCTATAATATGAAAGATCAGATAGCCCCGGGTTGGAGTCCTGGATAAAGCATGGATGTTTTATTTCTCGTATTGCCATTCAGCTGAAGTCTCCCCTTCTTCACAGAGTTCCAGAACGTCATATTAGACTGACAGGCTTCTGTCAGACCTCTGAGATCCTTGAGCCCTATTTTTAAATAAGGCTATGTACAGGTTGCAGTGTCTGTGACAAGAAGCTGCTTCAGGGGTGATTTATTTTATTTATATTTCATGTCGAGAAAGAATAAAAAATGAATTTTTGCACAATTGTAGAGAGTATTCTAACACATGAAGCGGATACTTTGATGCTGACAGAATAATTAACATCTAAAGGTAAGAGCATTGAAATGGATTTCTGGAGAAGAAGTGGGGGGGGGGGAAGAAAAGAATGAATAAAATGAGCAAGGAGGAAAACAGAAGACTTACGAGAGTAGAGGATGGTGTTGGAACAGTTATCGAGGAGAATGAGACTGAGATAGTCTCAGCATCCTGTGGAGCTTTGAAGGGATGGAGCTTTAAAATATGATGAAAGGTGTTGAAAGAAAATATGGAAGTGTAAATTCAGTAGAAGGGAAAGAAAGAGAGGATGAAACGGAACGAAGATGTAAAGAAAGCGATGAGAAAAAAGACCTTAAATAAGCAGATTGAAAGAAGCAGATGGAGATGCTGTCTAGAGACAGGCAAACCAAGAAAGTAAAAAAGTATGTATTATTTATTCTAGCCGAACAGCACCTGGAGCTGTCCGGGTCTCATTTTTAATCTGTCACAATTTTCCGATGAGGTATGGCTGCCGCAGACAGACATCTTCTTGTACTATTAGACACTATTATTTTTGTCAAAATATAAATCTGTATTTTTTCCAAACATTTTTATAAAAACAAAGCATGGTCGAGATGGGAACTGAATTCTCAGGCTTTCTGCCAATATTAAGGTAAGGATAGGTATATAATAAGGCTCTTCACAAAAAAAAATGCAAAAAGGACCATTCGTTTTGATGAAGACTAAATCTTTCCCTCTTGTTCAAAAATATATCTCGCAAGATATTAACAGTATTTATATACATGTTCAAGTATAGGCATTTTCTCTCAATGGCAGTATTTGCTCCTTCTAAATTGTTTGAAAATGCTGCTTATAATTATCCACGTGATAAATGTGTGTTTCAGAAATACATTTCCTTTTAAGTGTCACTTGCACTGCCTCAATGCATGCATGCAAAGCAGTCAAGCAGTCCTCTTAACATTCCCTCAATGCATGCATGCAAAGCAGTCAAGCAGTCCTCTTAACATTCCCTCAATGCATACATGCAAAGCAGTCAAGCAGTCCTCTTAACATTCCCTCAATGCATACAAGCAAACCAGTCAAGCAGTCCTCTTAACATTCTATCAATGCATACATGCAAAGCAGTCAAGCAGTCCTCTTAACATTCCCTCAATGCATACAAGCAAACCAGTCAAGCAGTCCTCTTAACATTCCCTCAATGTATACATGCAAAGCAGTCAAGCAGTCCTCTTAACATTCCCTCAATGCACACATGCAAAGCAGTCAAGCAGTCCTCTTAACATTCCCTCAATGCATACATGCAAAGCAGTCAAGCAGTCCTCTTAACATTCCCTCAATGCATACATGCAAAAGCAGTCAAGCAGTCCTCTTAACATTCCCTCAATGCACACATGCAAAGCAGTCAAGCAGTCCTCTTAACATTCAATCAATGAGGGCCCAACACAGAGATGCTCTATCTGTCTATTCAGCTTTGCCAACCTCAACTGAAACAAAAATTGTGCCTTGACGTAAAAACTATCGTCTTTCATAGGTCACTATTTTACGTGTGCCGATTTGGATTTTCTTTTGCACGATACGAGATGCAAAATGTAATTTGTGTTTTTTAAATGATAAAATTACACGGAGAGGGCTCCTGGCACCCCCGTCTAGTCGGCACCTATACCAGATGCAATATCTCATTCTTTTGGTTTTAACAAATCAAAATTTATATCACCAGGTTGTGTAAGCATTGATTACGAATCATGTCATTTCGAAGGATTATTTCGATGTTTTTTGCACAAGAACAAATTTCTAGAGGAAGTTAAGACAGTCAGGGAAAACAAAGTACCACATTAAATATACGCTGAAAGCCCAATTTATTATACACACTGTGCCCATCCATAAACATGTCCTACTCCGCCACAATATTGCGGCCAGCCAAAACCCCTTGTAGGCTATAAATAGATCATAAACCTACCTGATGTATAGGGTATCTGAGACTGCTACGATGGGTAAACACAGCCACTTGAGCAAGTTCGATCGTGGACAGATAATTGGCGCATGGAAGATGGGGGTGCTCTATATCCGTGAGTGAGAACGTCTGGGATTTCCCCATGTGACTGTTGCATGTGTGTACCAGGACTACATAGAAACTGGAAAAATCTGTGGTTGCTAGGAAAAATGTGGCCAAAACCAGGCCATTGGTGTTTGAGGTGAGTGCCGCTTCTCCCATATTGCAATGTTGGAATGGAAAACCACAACGCAGATGGTAATGCCAGCATTCAATGACAGAGGAGCTACGAAGGTTTATGCATTCCGCGTATGATGGCACAACTGGATTATGGCAGCCGCCGCCGACATCGAGTATCCTTGGTAACAGCATGCCACCAGGCTGAAGCTGCAGTTGGCAAAGGAATGTCACCAATGGATTGTGGAAGACTGGAAACGAGTAGCTTGGTCATACAAATCGAGGTTCCAACTACAATATGTCAATAGGAGATTACATGTGTGGCATAGACCATACGAGGCCATGAACCCCAACTTGATAGTTGGGGTGTTACAGGCAAGAGAAGGCGGTATAATGTTCTGGGGCATGTTTACATGGTCCCCTTGTACCTATTGAGACCACCATCACCACACAAGGCTATATTGACGTGACTCTATTGACGCTGACCACCTATACCTGTTTATGACTATCCATTTCCCAGAGCAAGATACCCTATTTTAACAAGACAAATGCCCCGTCTCATCGCTCCAGTTCGGCGAAAGACTGCTTGGAGGATCATTCCAGTGAGCTGATAACCCTAGAATGGACCCCCTCACTCTCTGGATTTGAACCCTATTGATCATCTGTGGGAGGAAATGGAGCGATGCATTCGAGCCCGAAACCCACCACTGGCAACTCTTGGAGTTTTATGGATGGCTGCCCTGGAATCATGGGGTTGTAATTCAACCCGAACGTTTCTAACACACGGTAGAGTCTATGCCACAATGTATTGCTGCTGCTGTGAAGGCGAAAAGTGGGCCCACGCGTTATTAGGTGTTTGTGTATAATAAAATTTTTCTTTTAGTGTATTTGCAATGTTTATACATAAAATTGTAAATCAAATCAAATATTCTTGTGTCTCGACACCAACTGACTCTTTCGTCGGCGTTTTTTGGAATTTTTTTTATTGAGCAAGAATAATAAAGCCTTGAGGTGCGAAACACAAAGGAAATATCCGTGAGAGCATCGCGCTCTCTAATTGAACCTCTCCCCCCCCCCCTCCTTAGCGACAGAGAAAGACTTCTTTGCACTAAATATTTATTTTGCCTACGGTCTGGCACCAGTCGTTATGACAACGAATCGCCACGGAGAAAAACTGAGCGAAAGTTTTCAGTCCGTTTACTATTTAAAAGTGACGTGTTTAAATTCAATAATGTGTAAGCTTTCAATTTAAGTTTTAATTGTGATGCGTTTTGTCACGGAGAGAGTGAATTGAATCCCTTCTCTGGATGGTGAAGCTCTTTGCTGAGGGAGGAGGACGAAGTAACAAGCTGTGACGAGAACCATTCCGATCCTCAATCAATACGAACGTGCAACACTGGCGCCCTGTTACACGAGCGCACCTTGAGGAACCCAGTTCGCTGTTTATTTGGCGATCGAACTACGGAAATAATCGCGAGCTTCCCTTCTCACGTTGTCATGGAAACTACCTGATCGTTAGAATAATGTCTGATGGGAAATGACGCCTCACTTTGTTTGGGAAGGAAGGGGGGATGGGAGTGGGTTGGGGGTCGAGGGGCATTATCACGTGAAGAAACTGGATGAAGCCACATTGGGAGATCTTTGCCCTCACGGAAATGTAATCAAACCTTAATCGACTTCCCCCGGGGGGGGGGGAAACATTAAGATGGCAACAGCACGGGGGGAGGGAGGATTATGGAAATGTAAAACATCGACGAGAAAAATTCCTGCGGCGGGTGAAAATAACAAATCTCACAACTTTTGATCACTCTTCGAACTCTTGGAAGAGTGGAAAGAACCCGAGTTACGGATCATCGAGAATTATTTTGCCAATAGGAAGCGAATCGTGTGGAGGTTGTTGCCCAGAATAAATTCGAAATGGGATACAGTTTCCGCTCTTGTGAAGACCTTCTGTTGCACTCGTCGTCGAATGGGTCAAACAAACAAGCGCATGCGCTTCTTGGGGTGCTTAAATTAATGATTGAAAGCAATTCTAGGAGCAATAGCAAAGATATTTCGCAATTTCTTCTCCCTAGAAATCTCGGATGGATAACAATTGTGTCTGGAGATTTTTTTCTTGCGAAACCCATTTCAATGAATTCATTTTTATAGCTACGTCAGATTGTTACTGGGATGTGGGATGGAAAGATCAATGCCCATTCTATATCCTGCTGATGACCTGAATGAAAGCAAAAGAGATGCAAATTGCATTTGCTTACTAACGACGAAGTTACTCCTGATGTTATTTCTGTAGTAATGCTGAATGTGTGTAAAGACGCATTGATGTCGTCTGATGGTAATTGAGAGCAGACATTATTTTCTTAACCGACCGGGCTATGGAGAAAGTTTAACGCGTCGTCGAAGAATTGCTACTTGAAGCAACAAAAGTCAAGTTCATAAGAGATTTTAAAAGAGAGGAATTAAAAAAGAAAGAATTACTTCACTCAGTGATGTGATTCATAGAGTCTCTGTTCGGAATAAACAAAAATTACCTTATGTTATCATACAATTTAAGAGTAGAACCATTAAAAATAAGCGGATTGCCAGAGGAAAAAATAGAATTAACAGTGGTGAGGGTTTTCATGATAGTTCAAATAATTCAATATATATATTAACGAAAATTTGACAAAGAAATTTATTGGAGAGAGAGAGTTTTTGCTACACAACATAACTGTAAATATGTATGGTACAAGAATAGCGAAATATTTGTTAAAAAAGGATATAACGATAAGCCGATTAGGATTAATATGTTTGATACTATTGAGGATTTAATTAAAGATTATATTTTGCCATTTTTAAATATAGGTTTCCATTTTTAAACAGTTATGAAAGTTATTGAACTAGTAGATAATTAATTAGATTTGGATGGCCCTGATACTACATAAGAGTTTAATCCAAATATTTTTTACAAAGCAAAGATGATAACGAATTAGGCATATTCTATATTAATGTGAGATTAGTTTAACGAAAATTGGGACCTCTTTACTGTTTATATCGATTCGTTTATCGATTATTTGTATGTTATTATTCTAGTAGAAAGTACAACTAACATTATGGAAAATTCACTTTTTAATTTAGCTGGTTTTCATAAAATCACTATTGATGTTAATATTTCAGGTGGCAGAGGTCTTATAGTTTTCTATAGACATAAGCTGAATGTTTCTGAACTAAATATTTCGATTTCACCTGCGGAAGTAATTCATTTACAGATTAAAATTATGACTTTTTATTAAACTTGATCGCTCTATACAGATCACCAAGTACAAAGGTTAAAGAATTTCTATCAAATTTGAAAAATTGGTTCGACTTAAATTTAAAACTAAATGAAATTTCTTGGTTGGCGATTTTAATATTGATATTGCAAATATAGACAAATATGGTAGCGACCAATGCTTGAATCTGTTATTGGAGTATGGCATGGAACAGAAGGTATCAGGTTTTACTAGAGAAAAAGTCGTTATGCAAACGTTGCAGCAATCTCAAATTGATCATGTGGTTCATAAAATGAAACACTTTGAAGCAGATGTAAGAGTCTATAAAAAAGATTGATGATCGATGTGGAATATTAATTAGAACAAAAATAAAATCCTTAATTGATAGAGATAGAAATCCTACAAATAAGATTCGTGCTAATAGTAATAACGCTTTCTTAAGTACATATGTAGATGATAAAAAAAAAAAAACTTTCCCAAATATAGACTTAACATATAGGGATGTTATTGGAACCGAGATTATTAATCCGGAAGACTTGTTAAAATTGAAATTAAAAGAAAATAACGAAATTAGGAATCAGTGTTATTTCAAGGCATCTAGAGATAAAAATTTCAAAAGGAAACCAAAAGAATGGATAACTTGAAGGGATAATTAAAGCTATTGAAGAAAGAGATCTGTTGTGGGTTAAATATAAGAATAATATGCGTAATATGTAATATATGGATATTATTTTATATATAATATATATAGATGGTGATTCAGTTAAGCGTGTACAAACTTCTGGGAGGGGTAGGTTGCACAAAGACGAATTGGAATCATATAGCAATGCAGGGTCTGTAACGGCATCAACCTGTGCTAGTGTACAGAGAGGACGTGAATGAAAGAGCAACACGTAAGTGAACAAAATGCTTTTTATTAATCACAATAGGTACATTTGCGAAATGTACAGAGGTCACAGGAGGTGTTCGAAGTTGCGACGAAATTTCGAAGTGAGCTGTAACACAGGCCTGACATCGTCGGCGCATGGAATCACGTACAATATGGATGATTCCTGGCATCTACGGAGATGCGTGTGACAAGGTCCTCAGCACTTTCAACGGGAGTGTCAGACATCAGTCCTTTGATGTAACCCCAGAAGAAGTAATCAAGGCAAGATAGGTTCTGTGATCTTGCAGGCCAATGAACGGGACCACCACGCCCGATCCACTGTTGTCCAAATGTCACGTTTAAGTGTTGGCGAACTTCATGGCTGAAATGGGCGGGGGCCCCATCGTGCTGGAACCACATTGCATGGCGCAGCGACTGAGGGATCTGTTGTTCATCCAAAAGTTTTGGCAAGACGTTCTCCAGAAATATCCGGTAACTCCTTCTGTCCAGACGAACAGGCATGAGGTATGGACCTACTAAGTGGTGCCGACAATGCCGGACCAAACATTTACAACAAAACGGTTTTGTGCTGCACGTGTTCCTGTAGCATGGGGGTTCTCCACCGCCCATGCATTCGCGTTATGTGCATTGAAGCTACCTTCCCGTGTAAAGCATGCCTCCTCGTCTGTGAACAGCACAGAAGCAGGAAATTGGGGTTCTGCCGCACTCTTCTGCAGGTACCATTGCGCAAATGCAATGCGCTGTGGGTAATCCTCAGCCTTCAGTGTCTGGACGCGCTACACATGATATGGATGCAATTGGTTATCATGCATAATCCTCAATACAGTGGATTGGGAAAGACCGACACTGTGGGCGATTGCTCGAGTACTGGCATTTTCCTCTATGTCAGGGGTCCGTGCCCATCGTTCCCGACTCCTGGCAGCTCTCTGGAAAGAACCAGTGTCACATAACCTCTGATGCAACAGTGCAAACATCTGGTGGTTGTCAGTACGCCTCATCGAGTATCATTCCTGGTATACACGCACGGCGGCCGTTGCAGTCCGCAGTCCTGTATGCGAGATGCATATCGGCCAACTCCGCGTTTGTGTAATCAGCCATCCTACTACTTCTGAGGGCGGTTCGCGAATGACGGTTACCTGCGAGGACGTTATGCAGTCCTGCGGCCATACAATGCCATATACCACGTCGAACTACGCCATCTACCGCGTGAAGATGCCGTTACCGACCCTGCATTGCTATGTGATTACGATTCGTCTTTGTGCAACCTACCCCTCCCAGAAGTTTGTACACGCTTAACTGAATCACCCTGTATATATATATATAATAACATATAATAATGCATTTGCAATAAGATATTATATGATGAATATAAAAAAGTAAGGAACACTGTGAAGAATTTGATAAGGAAACAAAAATATTTTTATTATAGAAATAAAATCAGTTTAAATAAAGATAAAAATAAGAAAATTTGGGAGCTAGTAAAAGATATTATCATTGACAAAAAAATAATCTGTTGACATGCCAATAAAACGCCATTTTGGTATGAATAAAGCAATGGAGTTGATAAGGAATGATTTTAACAATTACTTTTCTAGTGTTACAGAAAATGTAATCCTGAAATATTCAAAAAATATAACTATAGCTGTCAACGAGATTATTACACCTTGTAATTCACATTCTGTTTTTATACGTGTGAAGCAAATAGGAATGAGGTATTACAGATCATTAACAATTTAAAAAGTTGTAATGCAGTGGCCTATGATATGGTGAAAACTTCATATAAAAAAAGCAATGCAGATTTTTTTCTCATATCCTGCAAAGCTTGAATAATTTGAGTTTGAACATTAGCATTGTTCCTAACACACTCAAAACTGCAATTGCGCGTCATATATTTAAAAAGGGATCAAAATATATATATAGTAATTATAGACCGATCATGATTTTATCATTTATTGAAAAAGTTTTAGAAAAATATAAATACAAATACGTTAATAATTTTATAGATAAATGCAAAATAATTACACATAGGCAGTACGGGTTTAGGAAGAACAGAGGAACAATTGATTTATTACAGAATTTCTCACAATATATTGTTCTGGTAAAAAGGTCTGTGCAATATTTATGGACGGTTAAGAATGATATATTGTTAAAAAAGTTATCATTAGTGGGAATTCGTGGTTCACTGAATAAATGGTTCAAGAATTACTTGTCTAATAGGACCATCATCGCTGAGTTTGAAAATTGTGAGAGTAGAGACCACAGGGTTCAGTTTTGGGACCACATTTATTTGCAATTTATATAAATGATTTAGCAGAAATAAATTTTCAGGGTAATTTGTTTAAGTTTGCTGACGATACCGTTCTGCAGAACTCAGGTATGCAGGTAGAAGAGATAATTAGATGTGCACAAAACGACTCTAATATAGCAAATTCTTGGTTTCAGAAAAACAAACTCTTCTTAAATGAAAAAAACGAAATATAAAATCATTCAGAGTAGGCACAAGTTCAATAACTTATACATTAAAACACATAATTATAACTGTCCATATAAATTAAACATTTACCAACATGCATGTCCCTATCCAATTGTGGAAGAGGCTAAAAAAATTCAATATTTGGGGATTATAATGATATAATGGATTATAACGATATAAGATTTTAAAATGAAATCGCACATAAAATGTACTTGTGCCTAACTAAGGCATGCATCTTAAAAAGTGTTGAAGTTGAATACACTTATTCCATTGGATGTCATAACAATGATATATAAAGCTCTCTGTGAATCAATCATTAGGTATGGTATCAGTATATATGGATGCAGATATAAACCTGTTTTAAATAAAATTAAACGAATACAAAAAACTACTACTCTAAATAATATTGTTAAATTCAATAAATATGTATTTAATGAAGATCAACTTGGCAATAGTTTTCATTATCTGATCATTTTACCGGTTGACTTGTCATAAATTTATGTAATTATCATTTAGAAATTACTTTAAAAATGAACACAAGGAGAAAATTTTGCATGTGATCAATACAAGACAAAACTGTAAAAATTATTTTGTCGAACCAATTTTTCACAATAATTATGGTAAAGCGCTGATATTTTAACAAATACCCAAAGTTTTTAATTCTCTACCGAGAGATCTGTTATGCTTGAGCACTTATTCAGAAATTAAATTTAAATTTCGAAATGGTTCTTAGATGTAAATATTTGAAAAGTAATGTTTGAAGAAGTCATATCCTGTATCTGGTATTGTTTTAAGCAACTGCAATTTTAATGTGAAACGATGACTTGTACAATAGGTGATATTTTTGTGTAACCCGTAATTTTATAGGTTAATTTTATAAATGCGTTTAATTTTTCGTGTTTGTGTTTTCAATTCGTGTTTTTCTTTTTGTTGTCGTTGTTGTTTTATTTTCTGTTTTTAATTACTAGCTGAACGTACCCGGCGCTGCTCGGGTGTCACTTTTAACCTGTAAGAACAACCCCCCTCACCACCACCGATATTTTAGCACAGATATTCAACAGGAAGAAATTTGCCCGGATCGTTGTTGACATCAGCGAGCACTCCTCATAGCCCGTGGCTTAGTTTCTGCGTAAGCTATCGAGATATTATTTCCGTTCCCACAGATTTTGCCGCCCTATGGCTCCCGTGATATTCGTTCGCACGGTCCAAATTTCCTGCACATCGTCCCCCGTGTGCCAGGTGATTGGCTTAAAAATCAGGTTCTCACTTGGCCCGTGGCTTCGTTTCTACACAAATTGTGACAACTCGTGTCTCACTTTCAATCTTCATATTCTGTTGTTTCCTGCACTAAAGGTTATTTAGTATTCCTCCCCCCGACATTTTATCACAGTTTGAACGCGAAGAATTTCCGGTGTTGCAAAGACCATTGCTGACTCGGTGCGCGCTCTCAGCCCGTGACAAACGATCGAGATTATTTCGTCAGATTTTGGCATTCTGTAATTCCCGTCGTATTTCACGGATAGGTCCCAAATTTCGTACGCGGGTTCCCCGTACCCGACCCCATTTTTGGTTAGAACATCAGGTCCCTAACTGCAATGGAACGCCTAAATAATGCTTTTCGAAATGTGGGGAATCTGGCAACGGCATCAGATTTGCAGCAGAATTTTAAATGCTATTTTAACACATAACTTTCACAGTTAGGGAGCAGAAAATGGCAACAGTAATTTGACAACGATTCTCATTTCCCGTAGGAATAGCATGGTAAATATTTTTGGTTCTAGCAAGTCCTCCCCCCCCACACTTTTCGACTTTCGACCAGAAATTTGGCACTGCAATCTGGACCACCACCAGAAACGTTCTCTGAAAATTTGGAGCGTGTACGTTGATTTCCCGATGAGTTATGGCTGCCACAGACAGACTCACTGACACCTTCTTTTATTACATAGATAATTATATCATTGTATAGAATATAGTGGTAAATCGATAAACGATTTCACGCCATCATTATTAACTCATAAGAATGGACAACGCTTTTTTGTCGGTTAGATTTATTTACACCAGTGTTGCAGTGTGCTATTTACATGGAGCCGAGCGCTTTAGACTCAGCAGTCATCATCATGGCGGCGTACAGTTCCTTGGAGATGCGGATTGTTGGTGACAAGTTAAGCTAAAATAATAATACCTTTTTCTCATGCAGACATCTTCGCTGACGAGAGTTCTGCAGCGGAAGGAAGTTTCAGCATGCTAGTGGATTATTTTTGCTTAACCTAACCTGTCATTAACAACAATCCGCCTCTACAAGGAACTGTACGCCGCTCTGATGATGACTGCCGAGTACAGTCGAAAGCGCTCCGCCCCATGAGAATAGCACATTGCAACACTTCTGTAAATAAATCTAACGGACAAAAAAGCGTTGTCCATTCCTTTGAATTAAGAATTATATTAATTTCTATTTTAAATTTGTATGTGATCATGTGATGACGAAGTAAATTACTATTCAGAAATTTTGCTTTTAATTATTTAAGCGCTTTTCTGATCACGTGTGTAGAGTAAAGAAACAGATAAATACGTAATCGATGTGATTTTAAGAAATGACCATTTGCAGTCCCCCAAACTAATTTTAATATATTCAAAATGGTCGCCATCAAAAATAAATAAATATTAATATGTGAAATTTATTCTCATTGTTACCTGTTTCTGGCATTATAAACCTTCAGCAGACGCAACAAATTAAAATCTTAATTATTCAAAATTCTGAACAATGTAACTGAAAAACAATTAACTAGTTTAAAGGAAATCTTTCCTTAGAAGAGTTAAGACGAAATGTTTTGGATGCGAATGTAAGTGTTATTTGATTCGAGATATTTATATTTGAAGTAGTTGCTAGATAGTGTATACTGAGTATTATTTGTATTGATTTGAATGGGCAGGATGCCTACTGCTGATCGTACGCGCAGAGCGTTTAATGTACGCCAACGCGCGTCAAGTTTTGCAAGGAGGGGCAGGGAATGCCTCCGTCGAAGGTGGAAACAGATGAAGAACCTTTGTTGCTCCTGTTGTTTAGGGAGTATGGAGGGGAGCAATGAGCGTAGCCAGCCACTAGAAAGTGGTCAATATTCTATATCAATATATTCACCATCAACATTCTATATCCCCTCCCCTCGCAATGACCACAGTGCCATTAGGTTCGACATTCCACCAAAAAGATATATATCAGAACCATTTTCGGTGGATGATGAGGATTCTCGTCCAATTAAATCAGGACTGTCGCACCCGTGTGATTCCAGATCTTCCACATCTACTGCCACCAGTGAATGTGAAGTCACCAATAACTGGCTGTTATCAATAACAAGATCAGAGGACGATGAAGAGGATGTCTTCCTCATTACGTGGCATGTGATGAGATTTATATTCTCTGTTTTACATCTTTTGCTGGTCCTCTTTGCTATGTGGAAGGCATTCTCGGTTGACCTAAAATCGGAGAAGGATAATTAAAAAACAGAAGAACATTAAACTGAAGACAGAAAGAAAAAGGGAAACAAAGTTGAAAAAAAAGAAAAAGAAAAAAAGAAAAAAAAAATGCCTCCCCCAAAAGCCATCCTCAGACGTCCTAGATCGTGGGAGACGGGCAACATCCATTATCTGTTGATTTCCTCAAAAGTTCCTTTTATCTTTAGGGAAAACCTCAGGTAATGGATGGCTAACATGAGGCTCTGGTACAACACACACACACATTCACTCACTCGTTCACTACATGCATTCACTCACTCACTACATGCATTCACTCACTCACTATATGCATTCACTCACTCACTATATGCATTCACTCACTGATTACATGCATTCACTCACTGATTACATGCATTCATTCACTCATTACATGCATTCACTCACTCATTACATGCATTCACTCACTCGCTCATTACATGCATTCACTCGTTCACTCCACTCCATGCTTATTCACTATTCCTATTCACTCATTCCCTATACATATTCACTCATTCACTATACGTATTCACTCATTCCCTATACATATTCACTCATTCGCTATACATATTCACTCATTCCCTATACGTATTCACTCATTCGCTATACATATTCACTCATTCCCTATACATATTCACTCATTCCCTATATTCCAATGATGCATTCAATTATTCACTACATGCATTCACTTATTCACTACATATATTCTCCATGAGGAACTGGTCTTATGGCGAAGGAACATTTGTATATCGTTTTTTTTTTGAAAAGCCCGACACTTTAGTTAAGCAAAAGTAGCAATCATGCAAGTGACTCGTTGGCTCACGCCAAACCATTGGAACTGCAAAGGGCATGGATTTTATCTTGCCTTTCAACTATTCACTCAGGCCAACAAAGCACGAAATGCAGCACACATATGGAGCCCATGTTTTGTCCTGATCTCCAACATGACATCCAAAATACAAGTTATAGGCTTTCTTTGCAATCTTTGTCAACGAACGATCCTGGGGTTTTAAAATATAATTTCCACACACATAGCAAAACTTATCTGGCACATTAACACATCCACGACGCTGCCTTTGTGCCATTTAAACGCCAAAGTTCTATCTGCAACGTACAGCACGTGTTCCTCCTACAATGGAAACAACAAGAATGTCCGTCTGAGGTTAGGTTACAGTTACATGTTTTCCGCACTTGTCAATCAGTGTTGCCAATTACAAAAAGTAAAATATCTGATATTTTCCCAGTTGCTTGGAGGTGTTGGTATAGGAAGATCTTAATAGGAGTCAAAATGACCACTAACATAAAAACGTGACGTGCTAGCCATTTTTTAAGTCCAGATCTGAAATCAATACCTTTGAGCATTGAGGTTCCCACTCGTCAAAGTATAAAGGTCTGTGCGTCCACCTAAGGAAATGCCACCACAAACACGAACGCTACCTCCGCCGTAACTGTCTCTTTGACGAATATTACTGGGATGATACCGGGTACCTCGTTCTCTCCATATCAAAAAAATGTCCGGACTCACTCTGCAAGCAATACCGGGACTAATCTGTGAAGAGTACGGACCTCCATTGCTCTTCTGTCCATTAACATGCGTGCGTGCCCAATTCTCTACTGTGACGTGAGGGGTATATAAATTACTGGCCTTCTAGCGTACAGACCTCCCTCATGAAGGCCTTCTACGCACAGTAGAAGCTGATACAACCTCCCCAGTGGCTGCTGCAAGAGAGGATCCTAGCTGAGAGAGAGAGCAGACATCCTCCTCCTTCGTGCTGTTAATCGCAGATATCGGTCTTATAAGGCGATTGTAACTCTAGCCTTCCTCGGCTAAACCTCCGAGTCACGAAATACGTGCTAAGAAATTGATTCCACAGTCTATGGACCACAGGAGGACTCACATGCAGCCATCGCGCCATGTCTGACTGACTTTGGCATACTTCGAGCCGGCCAATAACTTTCCACCACAGTTCGTTTGGCAAATGATGTCTCGAGGTCATTCCTACAAAATGGCTATTTCGAATCTCTTTACTCACATTTACAACACAAAATAACGATCTACTCCAAAATACCCGTTTTTATGCCGCTGTCCGATTTTGCAAATTGACGCAACCTAGACTAATTTGCATACGATATGCTCACTCAGCATTACTTTCCTGGTTACATGAACAAGTTTGGTGAAGATCGCAAAATGTTTTGACGAATTACCTCGATTTTTCTCATTTTTCCTGAATTTATGGAAACCACTGTATTCCCCAGATGCAGTTCACAGATTAACCTTACAGTGAATTTTTTCACGGATAGGTCAGATTGTGAATAGGTATTCAAAGTTTTTTTCAATTCAGACAGACTCAGACAGACACCTTTTTTATTATATAGATCACTGATTTTTGCAATTCCTTCTTCATATAACGCAAAACATGCTATTAAAAGAGTAAAATATGCTACAAAATATTTAAATATGTTTTTTTCACTAATAACGGCTATGAGGGGGCCACCAAGGTAAATTAGGGTCAGAAGGGGGAGGCATTAGAAAAAACAGGTTGAGAACCACTGATCTACACTACCCTCTAAATCGTCACTTGTCCACACTAAGTTATCATCCGTGTTGTTCATCGTAATTGTAGTCATTTTTACTTCAACATTGATAACTCTTCTTTCCTCTTGATTCCAATTATCTTCGAGTTTTTATCTTTTCTGATGAAAATTTGGCCACACAAATTTCTAGTGATGTGTTTGCTTATATTGTTTCGTTTCATAAAGTAACTCTTTATTCGACGGTGTCAAATGTTCGTTCAATACATAGACCGTATTTCTTCGATTCTGAGACGCCCTTCTTTTCCCATATAAACGTCTCTAGAAACGGGGTGCGTCTTAGAATCGGAGAAATACGGTCTATGTATATTTTATAACTCCCCAATCTCCAAGATACACATTCTGAGGAAATAAATTTTCTCTTCTTTGCTGCCAGCAAAATATTTCTCCTCTGATCCTTATCTTTACATTGCACTGTAATTGGTTTTAATTTATTTCTGATCGAATATGGGCACTCTACTTATTGCAATCTTTTCCGTTACATTTAAGGCTCTGCGAATTTCTCCAAATACATGTGTTAATAAATCTAACTGTCAAAAAAAAGAGAGACTTATTCTTTCTTATTCGTTAATAATGATGCCTTGAAATCGTTTCTCGATTTTTCACTTCCTTTTTACATCTTCTAGTTTCTCTCCTACATCTTCAGGTATACGCCAATTACCATATTTGAGTTTTTAGAATATTGTTCCAACTACCGTATATTGTTCCACAAACCGTTTTCAATAAAACCGTTTCTTAAAAATATACCTCCTCAAGCATCTGCTTGCCACATAGGTCTGACAGGAGCCTGTCAGTTTATATGCCATAGTAGAAAGTCTGAGAGGATGGCAGGACCTCAGCAGAAAAACAACTCAAATATCCATGCTTTATCAGGGGCTCGAACCCGTTTCTTACCTTTTTTAAAAATTATTTACTCTTTTGTAAGCAGGATGTCTTTACATTCACTTTTTTTTACTTTAATGTTCATTAATTTAATTTAATCAATACTCACTGAAATTCCGAAAATTTATTATTTGGGAAGGGGTTTTCGAAATCTGAATCTTTATCCACGCTCATAAAAAATTGCATTTGGTAGAAAAGTAGCGAGACCGTTTCTTGGTGGTGGAAAGAATATTTGTGAAAATAACTGCCATTTACCTCGTTAAACGTCAAGGCTCTATATCCATTATGCATTATTTACGGAAAATATTCCCTTCCTTAGAAAATATGGAGAACCACCTGCATGCCTCTCTTGAACAGGGGACTACGGCTCATTGTCCTTTTTGGGAGGAATATTTTTGAATCTTCTATCATCGAGGGTCTTTGGATGCTCGCGTTTGCCTCTTTTGTCCTGGAGGGCCTTTGAATGCCCACCTTTGCCTGTTTTCTACTCGAAAGCATTTAGATGCCAAACGCTGGCTCTTTTTCTCTTCAAAGGCGCTATTGTCTCTTTCCTCCTCTAGGGCGCTTTGATGCCCTCTGTTGCATCTTTTCTCCTCTAAGGTATTCTGATGCTCACCTTTGCCTAATTTCTCTTCAAGTGCATTTAGATGCCCACGTTTCCTCCTTTTATCCTTGAGGGCATTTAGATGCACAACGTTTCCCCTCTTTTCTCCTCGAGGACGTTCACCGTTGCCTCTTTTCTCCTCAAGGACGCTTAGATGCTCACCGTTGCCTCTTTTCTCCTCGAGGGCGTTTAGATGCTCACTGTTGCCTCTTTTCCTCTTGAGGGCGTTTAGATGTTCACGGTTGCCTCTTTTCCCCTCGAGGGCGTTTAAATGCTCACTGTTGCCTCTTTTCCTCTTGAGGGCGTTTAGATGTTCACCGTTGCCTGTTTTCTCCTCGGGGACGTTTAGATGCTCACCGTTGCCTATTTTCTCCTCGAGGGCGTTTAGATGCTCACTGTTGCCTCTTTTCCTCTTGAGGGTGTTTAGATGCTCACCGTTGCCTCTTTTCTCCTCGAGGGCGTTTAGATGCTCACTGTTGCCTCTTTTCCTCTTGAGGGTGTTTAGATGTTCACCGTTGCCTCTTTTCCCCTCGAGGGCGTTTAGATGCTCACCGTTGCCTCTTCTGCTCTTGAGGGCGTTTAGATGCTCACCGTTGCTTGTTTTCTCCTCGGGGACGTTTAGATGCTCACCGTTGCCTATTTTCTCCTCGAGGGCGTTTAGATGCTCACTGTTGCCTCTTTTCCTCTTGAGGGTGTTTAGATGCTCACCGTTGCCTCTTTTCTCCTCGAGGGCGTTTAGATGCTCACTGTTGCCTCTTTTCCTCTTGAGGGTGTTTAGATGTTCACCGTTGCCTCTTTTCCCCTCGAGGGCGTTTAGATGCTCACCGTTGCCTCTTCTGCTCTTGAGGGCATTTAGATGCTCACCGTTGCTTGTTTTCTCCTCGGGGACGTTTAGATGCTCACCGTTGCCTCTTTTCTCCTCGAGGGCGTTTAGATGCTCACTGTTGCCTCTTTTCCTCTTGAGGGTGTTTAGATGCTCACCGTTGCCTCTTTTCTCCTCGAGGGCGTTTAGATGCTCACTGTTGCCTCTTTTCCTCTTGAGGGTGTTTAGATGTTCACCGTTGCCTCTTTTCCCCTCGAGGGCGTTTAGATGCTCACCGTTGCCTCTTCTGCTCTTGAGGGCATTTAGATGCTCACCGTTGCTTGTTTTCTCCTCGGGGACGTTTAGATGCTCACCGTTGCCTCTTTTCTCCTCGAGGGCGTTTAGATACTCACCGTTGCCTCTTTTCCTCTTGAGAGCGCTTAGATGCTCACCGTTGCCTGTTTTCTCCTCGAGGACGTTTAGATGCTCACCATTGCCTCTTTTCCTCTTGAGAGCGTTTATATTCCCACCATTTCCATTTTTTTTTCTTCTCGAGGGCGCTTAGTTGCCCAGTTGCCTCTTTTATCCTCGATGGTGTTTAGATGCCCACAGTTTCCTCCTTTTCTCCTCGAGGCCGTTTAGAGTCTCAACATTACCTTTTTTCCTCTTGAGGCCGTTTAGATCCTCACCGTTCCCTCTTTTCTGCTCGAGGGCTGTGACAGAAGGAAAATCTGAACGGCAACAGAGTAGGAGGACTCGAATCTGAGAAGGTATCGACTACTTTTGCAAGTGAATGTCAAAGGGGTCATTTGCGCATTGCTCTCAAATTGAATTGAAAGAATTTCATTCCAATGGAAAAGCAATAAACTTACGATAAAAATGCCGCATGTCGTAAAACAAGCAGTAATCATTTGCGACTCAAGTGATGGGAATTCTTTTTATTTACTCTCTAGTAATGGTGGTCACCATGGAGATGAGTTTATTCGCTTCGCCTGTAATTCGCCGAGTCAGATCGTGTCTGCATAGCTGGTGCTTCCGAAGCAAAGAGAGCTCGTTGTGGTAATTCTGTTAAATCAGGTCTCATTCGGAATCGGGGCACGAGGGGGGAAAGCGAGGAAAGTGACTCAGCGTGTAAAGGACGAGAGAAGGAAAGCTTAAAAAAATCAGAAGATAAATTGTAAAAAATCACCACTTTGGCAGCGGCGCTCTATTTCAGATGAGGCTTAGTGTGGCTTTGTGAAGTTGGACATTCCTCGGGCATTGCAGTTACCATTATTGCTCGTTGCTTGGCAACAAGGTATTAGTGTAATCCTCGTGCATCACTACTGGATACAACACTGAAGAATCTCCCGGGCAACATCTGACGCAGCTTAGCGTCTTTAGTCCCCCCCCAATCCCCCCGCCCCCTCCATACGCAGAGGACGGGATAATAGTGGATTGCGCAATTTGGCGTTAAATCGCCTTTTTATGTGACCGCGAAGATATGTGGAAAAGCGACACCCATCCCAATGGGCGAAGTCGCACGAGGAAATCACTCACCTGATGGTGGGTGAAGAAAGGGCGCCAGTGATGCAACTCACGTGCCTCGGGCGCTCTCTCCTGTTGCGCGGCGAAATCGGCGGAGGAGGAGAATTTTCATTACCCGCTAAGGAGGGGGGATTGAAAAGGAGGATTACAGTGCTTATGGCGGAGGGGGGGATAAGAAGCGGGAGGGAGGGACTGAATTTGCAGGGTTAACTGTTGCTGTCGCGAATCAAGGAAATACGTTTCACGCAGTCTTCGTTTTGAGAACGAAAAGAAAATGTATAGCAAATGCTCAAGGGTGTGTGGTTAATGCAGCAGAAATATTTGAATCGATAAACTCATTGACCCTACCTTGGGATGACTTGAAGACCTCTTTAAGTTCTCTGCCTGAAGGAAAACTCCAATGCAATTTCAAAAGCTTGCTCATTTTAAAATAAAACTCGATGTTGGAGGAGTGAACTCGGAGCAGTTTTTCCACGAGAAGAGGCATCTTGGTTTAGCGAGTTCTTATAACCACGAGCTCGGTTTCAATAACTCTCGCGACTTTATTGCAAATAATAACAATAATTAGTATCTGATTCAATCTGAGACCTATTTTGAATTATTGGAGTCACAATGTCCAGTCTTAAGTGAAAGAAATTTGCCTATTCCAAGAAAGGAACCCAAATCATTCCACATTTAGCGCTATTGTTAGTTAGATGCAGAAGATGAAATTTCTGTTCCTATTTAACATTTCAGCTTTCTTTTTAAAATTATGGAGTTATATATTATATATTATGATTACCTCATATATATTGCGATAAATTTCAAATTGTATTTTTTAAAAAGGAAGCGGCGGTTTTCCAAAGAAAAGACAGATCAGTATTTAACTCTATCTAGATCCTCCTGAACCAATACAGAATTGACATTGAACTGTGTTTGCATACTCCCCCGTGGCCCCTGCTTTCTTTTTTTTCAATCAGTTTTTCACACTTCTTTTATTTTTTTTCTCTCAATCATTTGTAATTCTCCTAATCGTTTTTTAGAGAAATCATTTTTAATGTTAGTATAAAAGCAAATCTCTGTTGGGATCAGGAACGGGGGTGGCTCAGTCGGTAACGTCAGGCTCGTTATCTGTAGTTCCCAGGTTCGAGTCCCGCCTGGGCCAGGGTTGAGATTTGTCTACACAAAATTTTCCGTTCTGCCTTCGGTCATTAGAGGACACCGATGGGCTTGGAAAGGCCGCTTTTATTCGGATGCGACCTTACGTCGTGGCCCTGTGTGAGGGAGAGTCATATCATGGCCGTCTATATACCTACCAGGCCAGAACGTTCGTTTTGTGACGTCAGCAATGAGTTCTACGTGCCGGGATGCATTGAGAGTCGTCGGTACACGTACCAAAGGTCCCGCAGACGTCCAACTGAAGACACCCTAGGCCATCACTGAGATACCAAGCTTGTACGGGCGAGGGTGGCTCAGTCGGTAGCGCGCCAGGCTCCTAATCTGTAGTTCCCAGGTTCGAGTCCCAGCTGGGTCAGCGTTGAGATTTATCTCCGCAAAAATTCCCCGCCCTGCCCATGGTCAGTAGGGGACACCGATGGGCTTGGAAAGGCCGCCGTCCGTCGGATGGGACGTTAAGCCGTGGCCCCGTGTGCGGGAGAGCCATACCCTGTGCACGTTAAAGAACACGCTGGATGGCCTTGACGGGAGGCTACCATCTGTCTCCCAACAGCTGTTCTAGTGGGTCCCCTCCCCCAACCTTCTCTGAGCCTTCGGGGTCCATGTGACCTGGCCATTTAGCCCATGGTGTGCAAAAAAGTGCCGCTCAGAGGTAAAACAACCCAACCAGCTTGCACTCTTCCTACCTGACATGCAGGATCAATGGTTTCATGGGGTTGGCGCCATACCCTCGTTCTCCCATCGGCGAATTGAATTTGGATGTATCTCATATGCCTAATTCAATGACACTTCAGTGTATAGGGCCACTTAACAAATTTCAAAATTAGCAAAAAACATGTGTGGTATCTTTGTCAGTGGTGTATCTTGGTGAAATGTCCAAGGCATTAAAGTTGCAATCTTCTGCTGTAGGTTGAAGCATGTATGGTAACTTTGAGATTGTAGAGTTGATGCAGCAACAATTCGCACAGTTTACTGAGCTATCAGTTACTCCTTAACTAGTGATCTATAAGATCACTGGTTGATTTCAAATTGAGAGTGAAATCAACTAATAATATATGAGTATCATTGTCACATATTTGCAATTCTCAGTTGCTATACTGTATAAGCTCTAGCCTGAAACCATATAATCTTTCTATAATATGGTAGTAATAATATCCTTACCATGTATCTTGAATATTGCTCTTTTTTAAACTCTCTCTCTCTGTGTGCATATATGTATTATTATATTAATGTATTTAGCGTTCACATATATTCCCTCTGCAAAAATTGCATTTAGATATCTCACACAAACACTTATATCAATAACTTTTTCTCTTCGAACATAAAATGTGACAGAGCGAAAAGTAATAAATATATGTTGAACATAGTTGTATCAAGAAACTATTTGTGTAATATTATCAGTATTACTCATCACCAAAACCAAATTTCATCAAGTTTATCGGTGATTTAACAAAGCAAATAATCTATAATAGCTTTCATATATATTTAAAATATTATATAAAAATATAATCCCCCTGAATCAGCTGCTTGCCACAGAGGTCTGACAGGAGCCTCTCAGTTGACACGCCATAGTAGAAGGTTGGTGAGGATAGCGCGACCTCAGCAACATCCATGCCTTACCCGGGGCTCGAACCTAAGTCCCATAGATCAGTAGGCTAGCGTGCTAACCTCTCGGCCACGGGACAGCTTTAAACTATTACTTGGTATAAATGCTGCATTTAATAAGTTGAAATTTTTTCTTTCTTATCCCACTTCTCACATTCTCTTTACTAAATTGCATTGATCTGTTGTTCAGCTAGCATTAAAACAGTTTTTAGTAAATTTCTACTTACAACATAAAATGTGACTGAATAAAAATTCATTTATAGATTATATAGTACATCATGTCCACGAAGATCATTGTATACCACAAACAGAAAATATATCCTTATAGCATTTGCTTTCTACAGAAGTCTGATACAGCCTGCCATTAAAAATTGTAGATCTCTCTGGGAAAAACAATACTTTAGCAGTAATAAATTCCATACACTCCTCATCGCTAAAAATTTGGTCACTGTATTCCATAGCCAGGCATTCTAACCACTTGGAGATCAGGGTGGTTATCACTCAATTGTTATGTGATTGCTAATTACTTCTTAAAGGATTAAACGAAATATGCTCATTTAAACTTGATATTAATTATTGCTGATAATTCTCATTAAAACTGTGATCATACTATAAATCACGCAGAATTTTTAAATCTTAAATTTGTTTGTTTGTTTTTTTCAAGTAGAAAGTTGTTGACCAGAAGCGAAATTTATGAGAGAGAATGCATGTGAGAAGTGGCATGGAATTTTCAATGTATTTAAACTGACACTAGCATTAGAGGTGATGAGAGGGGGGATATTACGAATATACTGAAAGCAACCAGGGCAATGTTGGAAAAAACTAGTATGATTTACATATTAAATCAGACAAATTCAATATAGCATTTTTATAGGGTTTATCCATATTTGATATCGATAATAAATACACGCTTGCAGTTTTTTTCTTTAAGGGCATGAAAAAAGATGAACACTGTCATGCCCCCGAATTTTACGTTTATTTATTTATTACTGTATTTTTGTTATATTTCATTGTTGTATATATTTTAATGTGTTCTTGGAAATGTTTGTGCTGGGATGACTCACTGTTGTTATTTTTCGGGTCTAAAGCTGTTCCGTGTAAGTGGCGACGAATGCCAGCAGTTGTTGATGGACGTAGATGACTAGCCTAGGGGAACTAGTGCAGCGACGAGGCTAAGCGGTAGATTTCAGACCTTAGTCTGTGCATAGCTGTCAAGCGAAGAGGTTGCTTCGACCTCAAAGTAACCCCTGAAGTGAGGGTGTGATTCCAGGAGGGAATCTAGATTATGATGCAAATCTGTTTGATTTTTGTGGATTCAGAAGGAACCACAGTGTATGCAAAGGTTGGTTATCCTTTCGCCGAGTTTGAGGTCTGTAAAGTGAGAACTTGCAGAGCATGCGATTCTCCACCTCATTATTAATATTTCCAGTAGCAAAGCAGCAAAGGCTCACGGAGTTGAGCGGTGATCCTGAGAGTAGTTTTGTGGATTCAGAGGAACCACAGTGTAGGCAAAGGTTGGTTATCCTTTCGCCGAGTTTTGAGGTCTGTAAAGTGAGAACTTGCAGAGCATGCGATTCTCCACCTCATTATTAATATTTCCAGTAGCAAAGCAGCAAAGGCTCACGGAGTTGAGCGGTGATCCTGAGAGTAGTTTTGTGGATTCAGAGGAACCACAGTGTAGGCAAAGGTTGGTTATCCTTTCGCCGAGTTTTGAGGTCTGTAAAGTGAGAACTTGCAGAGCATGCGATTCTCCACCTCATTATTAATATTTCCAGTAGCAAAGCAGCAAAGGCTCACGGAGTTGAGCGGTGAACCTGAGAGTAGTTTTGAGAATTCAGAGGAACCACAGTGTAGGCAAAGGTTGGTTATCCTTTCGCCGAGTTTGAGGTTTGTAAAGTGAGAACTTGCAGAGCATGCGATTCTCCACCTCATTATTAATATTTCCAGTAGCAAAGCAGCAAAGGCTCACGGAGTTGAGCGGTGAACCTGAGAGTGGTTTTGTGGATTCAGAGGAACCACAGTGTAGGCAAAGGTTGGTTATCCTTTGGCCGAGTTTTGAGGTCTGTAAAGTGAGGATTCGCAGAGCGTGCGATTCTCCACCTCATTATATTATTGTTTGCAGCAGTGAAGCAGCAAAGGCCCACGAGTTGAGCTCATTCCCAGCACGTAGCTTTACAGTCACTCAAAAAAGTATCCGAACAGCATTGTTGATTACAGAATTCAGGAAAAATATCTGGCAACGATTATTTCAGAAATCAGTGATCTGGCAGCCTTCGTGTCATGTAACACGAAGGTTGCCAGATCAATGATTTCTAAAAAAATCGTTGTCAGATGTTTTTTCTGAATTCTGTAATCAACCATAGTGTTCGGATATTTTTTAATATACATAATGCAATGAATATGGAGCGTGTGCAGTTACCGTTCACAGCAAACTGGAGCGGTTGCGGTTAATGTTCACAGCACATTGGATCGTGTGAGCTCACAAAGACCTGGATCGTGTGGGCTCACTCACGGAAATATTGAGCGTGTGCACGCTCCAGTTTGCTGTGAACGGTAACTGGAGCGTGTACAGTTGCTGTACACGCTCCAGATATTTTTCCTGAAATCTGTAATCACGTGACACGAAGGTTGCCAGATCACTAATTTCTAAAAAAACGTTGCCAGATATTTTTTCTGAATTCTGCAATCAACCATGGTGTTCGGATACTTTTTTGAGCGACTGTACATATTAAAAATAAAACTGTGTCGTCCCAATCTAACTCTCGTGCAGTAATTAATGGACTGTTGTTATTCGTCATTCAACACCAGTTTCTTCAAGGCGTGCAGTGGCACGGGCTTAAAAACCCGAGAACCTGTAATTTCACCGAAGTGAGGGTGAAGTAATTATTAAGCAACGATCCCATCGTCCTCCGGCGGCCACGACGTTTGGCTCAGTCTCCCTAGATCTGAGAAGGGAGGACATCACATCTGGCCCAGTCGGACAGGATCCGAACCCAGGTCATCACATCTGTCATAATCCGACAGAACCTTTTCTCTTTGGGTCATCACAAAAACTTTCGTGCACATTTAATAAAATCATCGAAAGAAATTAGCATGCTTTTAATATTGTTAGATGTTTTTTACCTGACAGTTGAGTAACTGTCTAATCCAATATAAAACTACATTTACACTACATGAAATTCAAATTGGCCCCTTGTGGTCATTGCTATGACTCGATATTGAGAGAAACAATTTACTGATATTATGTGTAGCAAAAATAAGGCAGTTAATAAGCATTTCATATCATTATCTGTATCTATTTCTCTAAACAAAATATCTAAAAGATAAAGCAGAATTGTACCCAGAGAACTTATCAGTAGATTAAGAGTAATTGAATTACTATTCATCAAAGTTTGAACAGCACCAAATAAGAAATTAATTCAAGTATACACCACTGATGGGCACCTTTAATATTTTGCAGCAATGTAGTAAGTTTTCTCTTTTTTAAACTCTTTATGCTTTGAACAAAGTCATTTTTGAAATTTAGTCTCAGTAAGTTTTCTTAATGTTGATCCACAGGTGCAAAAATCATCCAAATTTAAGCACTGAGATTCAGATCCCTGCATAGATAAAGATTTTAAAATGAAATGCTGGTTTTTTTAATATATAAATTTGTCTTCAAATTCTTTGCTAATTATTGCAACATTTGGAATTCAGTGATAATTAAAATATACAAGAAACCTTTTTGGCCATTTCAGACCGCCTGTGCTGTTTTTAAGTAAATATTGGTATATTATTTGTGAAGATTCAATCTCAAAAACAGTTTCATACATCAAGATCATTTTCATACATCAAGATCATATTAATATTTATAATATGCACATTTTAAAGTCTTACCTATAGAATATGATACATAGCCACTGATAAAAACCAATATCTATTTAGTCTCATCTGTTATACACTGGCAGAAATTGGAAAAAGAACACCATTAACCATTCAAAGCGTAATCTATGAAATTTATTTAGTAGAAACAACTTGTTGAGAAAGGACAGTGATCACACGTGTGAAGTGATTCAATGTTTATTTTACCTTTTAATTAGTATTACATTTTACAGAATGCACATTTTAATAAGGTGTTAAACATCCTCGAGCAGCAATACAAGCTTCCAATCTGGCATGCAATCCGTCGTTCAAATGCTGGATATCAAGCTGGGGGACACCGTTCCATGTGCTTTCAACTTGGACGCGTAATTCAGCAATGGTGGTTGCCTGCTGCGGTCCGCGGAAGAGTCATTGTCCGATCCAATCCCATACATGCTCGATTGGAGACAACTTCGGAGAGCTTGCTGGCCAAGGGAGTTGGTGCACTGCCTGAAGAGCATGTTTGAGTTGCCCGGGCGGAGTGTGGGAGGGCGTCATCCTGCTGGAATATCGCATTTGGAATTACACTCAAATACGGCAGGATGACCGACTGTACTCTCGCTGACATACGTATTGATGTTCAGTGTACCCTGTACAAACACCAGACACATATCAGAGTGAAATTCATCGCTCCCCACACCATGATGCCCGACGTGGGCCCTATGTGTGGCTGGCGGATGGATGATGGAAGAAGCTGCTCACCTTGTCACATTCGGATGGATAATAAATTATGCCTTATCATCAGACGCTCCTAAACAGAATCGGCTTTCATCACTGAAGATCACAGACTGCCATTTTTCCCTCCAATGAACTCGTTCTTGACCCCACTGCAAGCGTGCTCGACAGTGACAAGGTGACAGTGATAACCATGCCAGCGGCACGCATGCTGTAGTCCTGCTTCCAAAAGACGATTGCGTATTGTCTTGTAGACACCCTTGGTACTACAGAGGATTGAATTTGTGACGCCATAGTTGTCCGTTCTGCCACCGCCGGCCTCTGATACGCCGATCCTCTCGTGCGTCCATAACTCTGTGTTGCCCAGAACCATGTCTGGGAGTGTGCGAATACTCTTCTGACCATCAACGCCACCATCACACCACTGCCGATACCTCTCATCCAACGCGGAGTACAATTTGACAAAAAGACCGGAAGACCCACTATACGACCTCGCTCAAACTCCGCTAACTGAATAAATGTTGCGCGCCTGCATCGTCCAGGCATGGTAGCTTCTCCAAAGCGCACTGAACAACACGACACAAGACGAATGTCTTCTTTCTTCACGCCCTAGTCCTTAAATACGCGCTGCGTACATTTGCATGTTGTTGTTCTCAGTGACGTCATTATTTCACCCAATGACTTTCAATCTTGGTTCACGGTTTCTGGTGCACTTAGCTATTAACATATTGTTACGACAGATGGACATGTTACAGTGAATTCGTGATATGATGTATCGTTTTGAATCTCGTGTGTGCTTCAGCGTGCGAATTACAGCAACAACGACTTGGAACCCTGATTTGACTCAAAGGATATTCAGTTGCGAATTCGGTGAATTAAAAAGAGGAAAAGAGTTGATTTGGTATTGTGCGCGATTACTCGGCTTCAGTGTTGTTTTATAATTACTATTTTGTGTTTATCTTGAAGGAGATGTTTCTAGTCAGTATCAAATAGTGAATTGAGTGTATTCAGGAATAGAAGACAGATGTTATGTTCTTTCTTACAAAGTTGTACTACTACATAATAGAAGACAGAGGTGATATGAATAAGACATAAGGTCGTAATATAATTTAAAGAAAATACTCGGTATTCTTGTAAACAAAGTAAAGTAGGTTTTACTGATAATTGATTTATGTAACCTGATGTTGCTAAGTAGAGAATTGTTTGATAATGTGCTTGCTACTCAATTAAGATAGTTCGACTCTTAAGACTTGTTAATTTGAATGGCGTGTTAAGGATATTGGAATGTTCTCTTCTATTAACATTTGTCAATAGAAGATAGTGAATAATTAGTCATAAAACATATTTAATTCAAAATTTAAATTCCCATATTTCTTGTATAAATAATTATTAAATAGTACTACCGTATTTCTTCGATTCTAAGACGCCATCGATTGTAAAGACGCACCTTAATTTCAGTGCCACTAACAGAGAAAAAGCTTTGGTTCTAAGAAAAAATAAATAAAATGCTAAAATATATCTAACAAATATTTTTATTATAATATAATTCAATTTACTAAACAATATTACCTATTTATCAGTAGGTACGTTATTCGTCACTTCCTTCTGAATCAATATCAGATATCTTTATCTTCATTATCCCATAATACATCGTTTTCTGAGCCATCGAGAGCATTGGTGATGCAACATTTTTTAAGTGCTGCACTATTCTTTCTGGGATTAGCTTCCAACCTGTTGATTCCCATTCCGCCAATTTTGATGCCGGCGCGTTCTTAATTTTTCCGGAAAGTGTCAGCGGAAGGTTGTCAGTCAACAGACAGGTTCCACACTCACTATAATTCACTCACAGAGCTCCACTATGATGAAATAACGGTGGCTTCACAATTGGAAGACGCGGGAAAATATCCACTTGGAGAATGCGATAACGGTCAAACTTGGAGGCGGGGTTTCCGCGTAGAAACAAAACGTGTGGTGCTATGTGCAAAGCGCGAGAAAATTTGAAAAAAAAAAAAAAATAACTGCGATTCTAAGACGCATCCCGTTTTTAGAGACGTTTATATGGGGAATAAAGTGCGTCTTAGAATCGAAGAAATACGGTATATATTGTTTTGAACTCATGCTCAGTGCTCATCTGTTTAAATTCGTATCCATATTATAATATGACGATCCTAAAGAAATTCCTTATGGGTGTTCTTTTTTCAATTTCCACCTGTGTACATACGGCTTGAGACTCCTCAATAACATGTTCAAAATCTTTATCAATGTTAGTACTCATTCTGTCACAAACAGCAATTTCAGAACAATTTCCAATAAATTCTTTTAATCTCACCCTATTTAGTTGAATATAGCTTGATCAAACCAATAAGTTTAATGAAAATTGAAAGAACTTAAATGGCTTATTAAGGTATAAAACTTACTCCATTTATTAACTTTCAGTTCTTTTCAGATTCTAAGATTTGAGTCACTGATACATTATAGCTTGCACCACTCATTTGCCGATAGCCACTGAATCTATTCTCTAAGTTATCAGTTTGAAATTTTCCTAAAAGTATATATTTAGGTTTTAAAACTGTAAACATATACAAACATAATTTTATCAGTGTTTCTGCGGTGTGTCTTAAGGCAAAAAATGTTTCTTGTGTTAATTTTCCAAACTGCTTAGAAGTAGAAGAACCAGAAACTACAATGGCTTTCCACTTATCAAACCATGAGATGAATTTTTCAAGATACTTCAAGGCATTTTCATGGCCATCTCATATGGGATCACAGAATAGGTCAAGAAGATTTCTTCCTTTATAAGAATGTTTAAAATTCATTATTTTCCAACACTTACAAATGATCTCCAAGAACTGAATGGTGACAGAAAAGCAGAGTTTATGTTGAGAAGTAAACTGTGAAAGGGCCATAGAGGTTTGATCATTAAAAAGATAAGTGGCCAAATTAACATTTTGTTTCTTGAAGGATGTAAGGAATAGAACTTTTCTATTTAACTTTGGTGCAAGTGTTGTGCGCACCTCGCGGATGCAACCATATTCAATTTTTAGGTAGAAATATGCAAATTTAAATCTGTGGAGTTGTGTTTCCCACATTACCCAATTACGGATTATTCCCTTAATTAGACAATACGGGCCGCAAAAATCCCAGGCCGTCTCCTTAGGGGAAGACGTTTTTATTAATATGAACAATGATGAGCGCAACTCAGGTTTATGGAAACATAAAACAATAGGAATATTTATTGAGACAAAATATTTAAAAGTACAGGCAGAACAATAAATTTTTCTAATAATCAATCGTCTATCGTGGATTTAAAAAAAGAAGGAACTTAAACAATTGAAATCGGGTGGGGACCATCTCCTTAATTCGTCCTTTAGCCGATGACTGGGAAAACATCTCCGTCGCACTGTGGCTGATGTGGAGACGGGCCCTCAGTTTACCATCACCTACGCTGTTGGGTAATTTGGCTGCGGCGAAGAGAGGCGGTTGGCTGCATGATCGTGGTTCTGGTGGAAGGGGGAGGGTTCCCTTCACTGGTTAGGCGCTTCGGAAGCAAATTCCAGTCTCTCTGCTTCTAATTCTAGGAAACCACTCATTCATAGGGATGTCCTTGCGTTAACACATCAAATCACACTGCTTTTGATTCAAAGTCCTGCACTCATTTCCAGTGATTCCGATATGCTGATACTGAATCTGGCCAGCGCAGAGCTCTGGCCATCCCGTCCAATTGCTCTCTCTAAAATCTCAGTGCTGTCTGCTCTGTTCAAATCTCGGATCAACTCAAGCCCTCCCTGCCCCCTGCCTCGCTACTCTATCCCACTTTCCTTTCCCCTTGTTTTTCCCGAAAATGGTATGTTCACCATATGTAGCATCTGCAGAGGAACTTACGAGTAATAAATTCCCCCCAGGGGGTCTGTCACTGCGCTTGAGGTTGACATCGCCGCCTGGTAAACAGAATTCCTCATTCGTTACTGTAAACAACTGGACGATGTTGTCCAGTCCTACATCTGTATTTGATGTGGGGGACGATTTCCCGAATGCAGCTTCCCGTGTGAGATCGCACTAAAGATGTCAGCAGTCTTTCGCACCCCCCGACCATTCCGGCCGGACCTCACACTGCAAGAGAATAAATGGTGATTCAGCCCGTCATCCACCTAATGGGCGCTGTGTCGTGTCATCTGGGCGCTGGGCGTTCTCTGTGTGTGGCCCGTCGGGGCAGCTGCGAATCACGCCCCCTCCTAACGTGTCCATCCTGTTAGTCTGTTCGTGTATTCCCTCTGTGTTTAAAAGAAACTAAATCGAGTGAGAAATTAATTTAAAAAAAATAAATCGTTATGCCTGATGTAAAATCAGTGCATAACACACCTTTACCCTTATGAAAAAAAAACTCTCCCTCCTTTGACTTTCACATAAATGGGGTCCACATATCCTTTCTTAATATGTACTTACAGACTAAATATATACAAAATGACATGAAAATATACTGTAATTGCTATCCTAATGAAAATTATCTTTCTTAAAAAAAAACAGTCCTATCATTCACGGGAAAGTCTCTGGAAAATGGTTTATGGAAACATAAAACAATACTGAACAAAAAGGAACTGGAAAATGGTAAGAGTCCATGGAGGCTCCTTCCGCCTTTCAGAGCAGGCCGGTTCTGCCAATGCTAAATTGTCAATTTCTTCCAGGATTTCTCCCGAGCGGTCTTTTTCCCCAACTGAGGTGGGAGAATAATGCCTGTAGTGGGGTGTATAAAGCACCGAGTCTTTGACTCCCTGAAGGATTGTAGTTCGTGCCTAAGAAAGAGTCTTCTGACTTTTCACAGATCATATTTTGTTGAAACAGCACAACCTTTTAGCACATATCCTTTTTTTTTCACAAGGTGCAATGTCCTGAAGTCTCTTTCTGTTCAATGTTCACTGTGTCTGAGGGCGTCACTCCGTTGCATGGAAGTGAAACAAGGTGTAAGTATCCAATATCTACATACAATCAACAAAGTTTCGCATAATTTTAAAATTCAACTTTGCTTAACTCTTTCACAGAGTGTTTATTATCAAAATAACATTCATCGTACCCCTAGGGCTTATTTTATGATGCAATACTCTATTTCATCCTACAAAACTAAACCTCTTATGATCCAGTTCTGGTATGGCATTTTCTTTTCGTATGTTATAAAAATTCCTTCCAAACATAGTTCAGAAAGTTTGGCAATCAAGAGAACATAGTTCGTTATGCGGAATCTGCCAACTGAGAATGGCTGATTCCAACATATTTCCATGTTAACCGAGGCTTGTTTAATTTACAAGACCTTTTGTTACCATCGCGGAGTTTACATAACCACCTAAATCATCACTCCTTACACTGATTTGCTTCCTCTCTTTTCAACAGTCCTTAATTTAGTAGAATTCATTTATATACAATATATATGAATCCACCTCTGCATTCAACAATTTGTATGCCACACTCTGCAAGCATATCTAATCAAATTCAGATATTGACAATATTAACCAAGGTGCTACACAGTTGGTTAGCAAAAGGTATATTGTTACCAACAAAAAAAATTCTCTAAACTGCACCGTTCTTACTGTTTCATAATTGACGCATTACTC
Source organism: Ryuthela nishihirai (assembly GCA_038380435.1). NCBI lineage: Eukaryota > Metazoa > Arthropoda > Arachnida > Araneae > Heptathelidae > Ryuthela > Ryuthela nishihirai. The sequence continues at coordinate 11,792,884 of JAWZYU010000001.1, read as the reverse complement.
TTACTCTTGTTACATTCTTCTTCCTACATGACCCTACAATGATAATGCATTCTTCAAGGAGAGTGTCTCACATATCCCTTCTTCCTTCATTGATAACTCTTACAGTATGAGCACCTCTTGTTCTTACATTAATCTGAGGGTTAACAGTAGGTTATTTTCTATGATTAATATTTTATGGCCTTTCCTGACTCTTGGCCGATATCAATAACTATCCGATAATGTGGAAACATTCCAAGAGTAATTATTCCTCTTATTTCCCATGCTTCATTGTTTTTTTATCCATTCAAAGTATTTCAGACAATTGGTTACACAGCGGCAAAATCTATCACCACAGGCTGTGTCCAATAAATATTCAGAGTTTCAATCTCTGTTCTCTCTATTAGCAACGTGTAGCTGAGAACAATTTTATATCATTTCAGTACATATTCCATTACTATTCCTTAATGACAGAAAAACCAAATAAAATCAAACAAAAGTTCTTATATCCTTCCTGTATACAATCTTTCTATTCTGTTATGACATATACTTTGCTTATCTAAAGTTGTTAGCTCATATTAAATAACTATTAATCTCTGGGGTCCCGCTATAGTATTTAGTTCACATGACCTTATTCTCAATATAGCACTAACTAAAGAAATATTTTAGAATTTTCTCATAAACCATATGTAATTGGTACAATTTATGCCTACACATATCTAGAAAAAAAAAATTCCTTTGCACTCTTTTATTACATCAAATCTGTGGAGAGATACAATTTCACTCGGTCACTATAGACTAACTAGACAATCCTCGATTTACGTTCCGTTTCATGTCATAAAATTCTCACTGCTGGTTCACTCCTGTCCCCACGGGGGTTTGTATCTCCATTGTTTTGCAAGGCTACTCGTGTTTTGCAGTCAAAGTATTACGTCTCCGTGTTGTGTGTTGTCTTCGTGTCGGGGGTGACTTTATTGTTTTACTTCCTTTTTAATTTTTTAATCAGGTACTGCAATCTAGGTGGTCACAATCAGAATGTTCAATTGCTGTAGCTAGAGTCTATATTTCTCTAAATATGCTTTTTGAAAGCTGATATGACAAGATATATTTAAGTCGTGGCCTTTGACTCAAGCACAGAACGTCATAATTACTATTTTTGCGACTCTACTATGTAGCACGTAATATCCTGGCTTATGTTTTGGCTACTCCTCAGATTGAAATTGGAATATACTCTATTCTCTTTAGGTATTTTTTTAAGATATGTTTCAGGTTGCTTTAAATTTAACTCGGCACTAATCCCATTAATTTATCTCTTTCCTCTCCTCTTTCTTTTTAAAATACTTTTAAATTTACCTGCATGTTATTACGTTTAATGTTCTAAATAATATAGTTTTACAACTGCTTATGGAGCCAACTGATTAAAATATTAATAATGTATTACTAATTAATTCTCTGTAACACCTTGAATTATTATTCTTTAAGTATTGCATATTCTATTATGTTTGTTTAACCGCTGTTCCCATGTTTTATGTGAATTTGCCAATTACCTTTTTATTAATTAAAAAAAATACCCCCTCAAGCAGCTGCTTGCCATAGAGGTCACAGTAGAAGGTCTGAGAGGATTAATTAGTGTGACCAAAAGTGTATGTGTATTTATGATGTAATCAAATAATTAGGGAATACAGTTCTCAATATAACAACTCAATTTCACACTGTCTCATGTCAACTTTCATAATCTGTTCTGATCTACAGCTCACCCTTGAGTATTGCTCAATACATGTTTTTATCACTTTAACCAAATATCACGAGAAGAAGTCATCATGAAATCTAAGCAACGCATTATGAGGAGCCATCAGGGGTCTAAGGTTTGAATGAGTGTTAGGGTTGGTTTTCTAAACGTCTAACAAATACTCTTAATCTCTTTCCCAGAGACTGTTACTTCCCAAGTGATTTGAATCATTAATCTGAGTCATTTCCACCGTTAAATGTCGACCTACGGAGGCACTTGTGCATCAAGTTACTATCTCCCTATGATGTCTGGTCCATTGTATGAGGGTTGTGAGTCATCGTGTGCCGAAATATCCATATATGGAGAAATTACTAGAACATGTGCATTTCGTAACCTCATTTAACTAGGTAGGACATTTATGTCGGGATGCGCAACTCAATTGTTGTCATTAACAAATCAGCAGAATATAAATCTATTAGCAATTTCTGTTTCTGGATCAAGATGATTAAAAAATCAATGCGATATAGTTCTTCCTTGATGAATTTTGCAAAATTATCTCCTTATCTGGTTATATAACCTTTATTCTTAAAAGCATATGAAACTAATATTTACCCTTTTTCTTTCCAATTATCAATCTCTGAAGTACCTGGCTACTATAATTGAATTAATTTCATTTCACTACATTGATGTAAACACACTATCTTTATCCATACTCAATCGTTATTTTCTACTTCTACCTCATATCATTTTAACTCCATAACTTCATAACTCTGTCATAACCTCATACCCTTATCTTTACCTCTCTTTAACTTCCTATATCTCCATCTGGAGGAAAAAAAATATCTATCCTTATACCTCCTTTGCATCTTATCTCTATACCTCATGCCTCTTCCGGTGATGATACTTCCACCATGCTTTCAGATCCACTCTGAGGTGACGCAGCCTCAGGTGCTGAAATATGCGCGGCTGGATAAGCTACTCGACCGGAGGCATCCCTGCATCTTAAGTCATAGTGATGTGACTGTTGAGGTTTTGGAGAACAGAGTATTCTAACCAACAAATCAGTAGGGATAGAAATAGGCAACCGCGTTTCTTCTTGGCTAGGGTAATTCGAACGAGAGAGGTGATTCGAACGAAGGGTGATTCGAACGAAGAGGATCTACCTCCCATTCTTCCACTTCGTCGTTTCCACTGGGCTCAGTCAATATGGTAAGAGGCCTCAATGTCGATTTGCTTGGGTAGGATCTGTTCATCGTCTGTTGCTGATGGAGTGAAAAAAGTTTTTCTCTTCCTTAATTTTGTTAGTCTGTTCACATGGACAATCTCCGTCTTGTGAGGATTAATAACTAAACTAATTTTATAGTTAACATCATTTAATCTCTTGAGTACTCGCCACTGTTTGCCTGCAGTCCTCACATTCCAACTACCTATGGAGAGAAAATGGTTAGTGGGATGTTTAAAGAAACTATGTTTATTGAGAGAGGGAATGCCGACAATATCAAATAGCCCCCTAATCGCAGACATGGGGCAAAGACCCCGTTCTCCCACCACTAGAGGCTGAAGCCATCTACACTGGAAGACTTCCTCCAATGTAGAATTTGATGATGCTAATAGAAGCAAAGAGTTCAGGTGCCTGCGATGACTTATGCTCAGGATTATCCACCAGCTGATAAACATATCCTGTGAATCTATTCACTTGGGGCTGTCAACCCTCAAACAAACAGAAAACACAGCGGAAGATTTTCCCTCCACAGAAGCCCACCAGTGCAGCAAAATCAGGATCCATAATCAAGCTCAGAGCCATATATCTATCCAGTCTAGCGGGTTTATATGGACAGCACCAGGACCCTGTGTGGTTGACCACTCCTCAGCAGGGTAGAAAAAAAAGAAAAGTAGCCATAGTTGTCCAGATCAGTAGGCCACACTAATCTGGTAGCCCTCCCCTTCCGTTCACTTCCACAAGAGAGTATCTCTTTTGAAAGTTACTAACGGTCCGCACCACGAGAAGGCGGGGTCGGACATTAGGTGCTAGGCCTGGCCGGTTCTATGCATCATCACAGGGGATTGGTGCACAGCTCTCCTTCCAGTGACTACCTAGCTACCATTTTGAAAAGTCTTAAATTCCCCTAAATGACCACAAGAGGGATTATCATGACAGAGTTCTAAAATTTGACTTATTAGGCTCCTGGGTATAACTAATTGCTCCGTTACCTCATTCCTAATTCCTCTCTCATGTGGGATGGAGTAATGAAAAAGTAACCCATCATTCATATAAAACTGATCCGACATTTTTGCTAATGGCTTTCTACTTGTCCCTTCTAACGCCTCAATTATGGTTTTTAATTTTGAGTCTCCCATTTGTAATTCTCGCAATTGAGCCTTGTTTTCAAATTTATCGGGTAGGACTAAATATGTTTCAATGGTGTTTGCATTCCTGGATAGTACATCCGCTGGAATGTTTTGTTTTCCTGGCCAATACACGATATCGAAATCGTAATTTTGAAGCATTAGATTCCATTTCGCTAATCTGCTCGAGGGATCTTTTAGTTTCATGAGATAAGACAAAGGTGCATGATCAGAAATCACAGTAAATTTCCTTCCGTATAAATACAGTTTAAAATAATCGATAGCAAATTTAATTGCCAAAGCTTCTTTCCCTATAGTCGAGTATCTGGTTTCTGTTGGCTTTAATTTTGTACTGACGAAAGCTACTGGTTGTCGGATTTCCTCTGTATTGGTCTGCTCGAGGACTCCCACAAGGGCGAGACCGCTAGCATTGGTTGATAGAAAAAATTGTTTCTCGAAATTTGGGTACAACAACACCGGTTCACTAACTAATTTTAATTTTAGAACCTGGAATGCGTCTTCTGCTTGAGGAGTCCACTGAAATTTCTTGTCTTTTTTAATTAACTCTATCAAGGGAAGAGTAATATCTGCATATTTGTCTATGAATTTCTGATAATAACCTGTTAATCCTAAAAAGGCTCTCACCTTCTTTATTGACTGAGGCCGTGGGAAATTTTGAATTGCCTCTAAATTACGGGGATCAGGTTGTATGCCACTGGGTGTAATTAAATGACCTAGGTAGGATAATGATTCCTTCAGAAATTGGCATTTTGCTGTCTTCAGCTTAAGGTTGAATTTTCGCAGCCTGTCAAAATCCTTTTGCAATTGATCTAAATGCTGATCAAAAGTTTGTGATGCCACAATAATATCCAGATAATACAAGGACCTGTTAATGTTTTAACCTCATTAGAACATTATCTAATAACCTTCGAAATGTCGAAGGTGATCCGGAAAGTCCAAATGGAAGGGAGCAAAATTCGTATAGTCCGTTCTTACTGATAAAGGCCGTCTTTTCTATATCTCTAGGGTGTACTGGGATTTGCCAATATCCTGAAACCATGTCGAGAGAACTGAAAAAGTTAGCGTTCGATAGAGAGTCTATAATTTCACTAATTAGGGGTAAGGGGTAGGAATCAGGGATGGTTTTCGCATTCAGTGCTCGGTAATCAACACAGAACCTATAGTTAGAATCTCTTTTCTTAAGTAAGACAATGGGCGTAGGAAAGGAAGATGCGCTTTTTCTGATTATTTCATTCACCAAAAGTTCAGCTATTTGATTATCTAGCTCCTCTTGCAAAGCATATGAAACCCTATAGGGTCGTTGTCTCACAGGCCGGTCATCTTTCAAATGAATTTCGTGGTATACTGCATCTGTACGGCTTAGTTCACTTACATCTCTGGCAAAGACATCTTTATTCCTTATCAAAAGTGATCCTAGCCGTTTTCGGAACCTGTGAGGGACATGGTCTAGCTGAAAATCCTCTAAGGTTAAGGGTTGCTTATTCTTTCGGGGACTAGTATTAATATTGTTTATTTGGGCTTTATCCATACTTTCAATGCTGGCTAGTTTCATATCCTTACTAATCCATACTGGACACTGTGAAACATTGGCAACTCTAATATTTAATAATCACTCTTTATTGATTACATTCAAAGATCTAGCCACCCTAATTGCACTAGATTTGATTTTTGCATGTTCCTCCACAAGTACAGTCTTCCACCTGGCATCAACTTCTGCACACTTAATTAAAATATTTCTTTCGGTTCTAGGCAGGATTAACGTTTTTTACCTTACCTACGCTAGTGGCGGGGAAACTTCTGTTTATATAGGGTTCTTTAGTGGGAGGACCATATCCTTAATAAAAACTTCCTTGGGACCTGAATTAATTTCTTCCCTCTCTTCACTTCCCTCGCTCTTTTCCACAATTCCTCTCGCTAAGTTAATCACAAATCCCTCAGATTTTAATATGTCGTAACCAAACATTGCATCATATTTCTCATTAATCTCCATGTCAACTACATAAACAGGGTGCTTAAACTTCGCACCTGCTGATTCAACTTCCACTTCATACTTCCCTAATAAAGGAAGATCCATACCACATATTCCCTTAATGCCGACTTTAAGAGGTAATATTCTATTCATTATTCTGCCTTTTATTCTCTTAAAGCACCTTAAGTCAACTATCGAGATAGTCGCACCCGTGTCAATTAGAGTTGTAACTTCCATCCCTTCTATCTTTCCTTTAATTAATGGGGGTATGATTATCATCGCCAATAATCGTACAGGAAGCCACATGAGCGCCTGAAAATTGAATGGGATATTGAGAACCGCACCCTATTCTCATCCCCTCTAGTTTAAAGTAGAGTTCTTGTAATCCTTCTCCCCCTATTACCAATGCGAATATTCTGCCTATTCGGTGGTTGTCTAACTTCTGAATTTTGATTTCATTGTCCACTCCAACGATTATTATGACTCACCACAGGCTCTCTCGGTGGGATCATGTCTCTGGGGTTTGGATAATACCGTTGATCCCTTGGGATGCTAGATCTCCAATATGAAATTGAATTACTCTGACACTGCCTCGCCAGGTGTCCAATTCTACCACACGTATAGTAAGCCCCTCTCCGATCGTTATACGCACCAGATGGTGTAACCGTTGGCTCTATCAGCCTTACTCTTCTATCGCGATTTCTCGAGGAAATTTCTACCTTTCGTACCTTCTCAGCTAAATTTTTTAACTCCGTACCAAAATTCTGTAGCACGATTTCGTTATCATGAGTTTGTTTCTGTAATAAATCACATAGTTCTTGTATTGCCTCTATGTTACCAGACCTAAGTTCATCATATTGCGAATCGGTACCTATAGCGCAAATACTAACTGATCTGTCAGAAAGCTGTTCCTTACTTTCCTCCAAGATAGATCTTTCTACAGTCTCATCAAACGTTTTAGGGTTATGGCTTAACACAAATCTTTTTAGTTTGGACAACAAACCGGTTACAAATTGGAATAAACGGACTTGATCTTGTATAGCTGTGAAATCCTCTGAATTCGAGTCATTCCCTTTCAATGATTTTCTGATGTGGAGATGGTCCCTCAGTTGACCATCACCTACGCTGTTGGGTAATTTGGCTGCGGCAAAGAGAAGCATTTGGCTGCATCATCGTGGTTATGTTGGAAGGGGGAGGGTTCCCTTCACCAGTGAGGCGCTTCGGAAGCAAATTCCAGTCTCTCTGCTTCTAATTCTAGGAAACCAGTCATTCATAGGGATGTCCTTACATTAATGCATCAAATCACATTGCTTTTGATTCAAAGTCCAGCACTCATTTCCAATGATTCCAATATGCCGATACTGGATCTGGCCGGCGCTGATCTCTGGCTGTCCCATCCAACTGCTCTCTCTAAAATCTCAGTGATGTCTGCTCTGTTCAAAATCTCAGGTCAACTCAAGCCCTCCCTGCCTCGCTACTCTATCCCACGTTCCTTTCCACTTGTTTTTCCCGAAAATGGTATGTTCACCATATGTAGCATCTGCAGAGGAGCGTACGAGTAATAAATTCCCTCCAGGGAATCTGTCGTTGCGCTTGAGGTTGACATCGCCACCTGGGAAACAGAATTCCGCGTTCGTTACTGTAAACAACTGGACGATTTTGTCCAGTCCTACATCTGTATTTGATGTGGGGGACGATTTCTCGAATTCATCTTCCCGTGTGAGATCGCACTAAAGCTGTCAGCAGTCTTTCACACCCCCCGACCATTCCGGCTGGACCTCACACTGCAAGAGTGGTGATTCCGCCTGTCATCCACCCATGCCTGATGTAAAATCAGTGCATAACACAAGTTTAACTACATTGCTGCTTTCAGCAGCATATAACTTTTTTATGTGTGACACACTAGCCTTTAGTACTAAATTTTGGTCGTCAAATGAAGGGAATATAAGTGATTGCTCATTATCAAGTTGCCTGAACCAGTTGTTTGGTATAAACTTCAACAAATGCACTGTGTTAAACAAAAAATATATTTGATGATCCTTATCAAATGGGTTAAGTATGTTAGATTTCAGTTCCCCTCAGATATTACAGTATAACCTGCATCAGCTAAAGCCTTTATCACTTTCACTGTGATTTCATACAGTAAATAAGCTATAAGATTTTTACAGGATGCAAAGAAACTATATTTTTGTTTTTTGAAAAAATAGACACAATCATAAAAGCTTGAACAGTTTTTGCACATAAATTTTCATATTCAGAGAAACCTTCTATCACACCTTTTTTGAAACTTACTTTAGATTAACATATATTTCATCCAAAAGAACAATAACCACTCTTTCATGTTGCTGCAGAAAAGAAGTCTTTTCCCTTAAAAAAATTCATATGTGAATTATGTAGGCCAAACTGCTCAGTACCAAGACCATAACAAAGTCGTCTCAAATGAGTTGGATGAGGCAGAGACATCATGCCAGATTTTCGTAACCAAACATATGCACTAGAATTAAGGAAAAAATTTTGAAAAGCCCATATCATTCGTTAACTCTGTGGAATATCTTGGGCATTTCATTGTCAACAAATTTAGCTGTTTACAAAGAAAATTTAGCACTGTTTCCTTCTCAGCCCCACTAACTGAAATGCATCCTTTGCATTCAGAAATAATGCTTCTTGCAAGTTTCAACTTGTTTTCCAATGGAATAGACTGAAAATTGAAAGAACTTAAATGGCTTATTAAGGTATCAAACTTACTCCATTTATTAACTTTCAGTTCTTCACCTAGAACCCACTTAAACTGTTTAATAAGTAGCAACAAATTATCATTCCAAATTCCACATGAGAAATCAGGAATAATTCATCATCTCTTTTCACTTGTTCAGTTACACGGTCAGCAGGATCTTTACTTTTGACACTAACCATTTTGGTAAAAAATACGATGGTTGATTGGGAACACTAACACAAGCTTTTTTCGTGCAGCTTTCAAAATCGTTCCATCATTTCTTGAAACAGAATCAAATCTTATTACTAAATTATCATTAAAGTGGTGAATGCAAGCTGCAGACGATTCTGATGGGATGAAATTATCTCTGTCGATGGCTTTCATTTATGGTTGAAATTCAAAACCTTTCTTCCAGATGAAACATGAACTTCTATGTATAGCTTCAAAGCAAGCATATTTTACATGCATCATATACATTTGCATTATTAATTCTGAGAATGGTTATACTTTTATTTATATCTTAAAAATTGGTTTACGTGTATATTTTTATGTGCCACCGTAGAATTAATTTCTATAATGCTTCGGCAATATGATATCAAGCTAAACTGAAACAAAATACAGAATTCTCAGCATATCATAGCACTTTCTTTAGTAGAACCAATGTAGCATTGATCTTATTGGTTTCCTTATTATAAACTTATCTGATAAAAAATCATATTATTCATATCTGATTCATATTATAAACTTATCTGATAAAAACAAACCTTATGTGAGTAAAGTTACACATACGTATCTGTTGTGTATTTCTTATGCAACAATACATAAAGTCGAAACATAATATAAGGCAAATAGCTAACTATTAGAAATCTTCAAATTCATGAAACCAACATATTACACAAATAATTAGGGAACACATATTTATGTACACACACAGCATAGTATTCAATAAACATAAGCAATATCCTTATATATACATGGGACTTGATTTAGTGACGAACACTGTATTTTATAATATAGCATTTACGCTGGTTTTGAATAAAAGTTTAAATATTTATGGACCTTAAATCTGATTTCTATAGTTCTTTACCTCATCACTTCGCTTTCATTTAATAATCAGTAAATATAACTTAATCGTTCATGGTCTAAAATTTAAATTTACCGCTCATCCTTAAATTTAGGCCTAACTTCAGGTGTGGTAGCAACTAATCGAAAACACAGCTAAATTATACAACATATTATATTATTAGCAAAAATTAAGATATAGAAGCTCAAAATAATAATCATAACTGTAACTTACTTTTGAATAATATAATCCGTGGTAGTTTTACAAACAACTTTTTTTTATTAACAGAGACTACAAGCAGATACTATTACAGTACAGATAGCTCTGAATTAGCACTGTGTGTGTGACGTCACAGCTACACTTCGGCGAAACGTTCAGGCCTGGTAAGTATATAGACTACCATGGTCATCCCCTGTGCATGTTAGAGAATACAGTGGATGGCCTTGACGGGAGGCTAACATCTGTCTCTCAACATCTGTTCCGGTGGGTTCCCTCCCCTCCCCAACCTTCTTCGGGCACTCGGGGTCCTTGTGACCTTGTCATTTAGCCCATTGTGCGCAAAAAAAGTGCCGCTTAGAGGTAAAACAACCTAACTCTAATGAGGGTCAAAAGCCGATTGTGCTAAACATCCCAAAAAATCTTTTTCAATAACAACAAATCTCTAGTAAACATAATACTGAGATTGAATGAAATGAAATAAAAACTCTCTGTCTATATCATTCTGTCATATCTGTATCTGTTGGCAGGGACGGAATTACCGGGGAATGGGAACTTGCACCTCCCTAAAATTTGAAAAGTTTAATATTTTAAGAGGGCAGTGAAATGAAAAGTGCAGTGATTCCATTGACAACACTTTTTGCAACTAAGATATCACTGCAAGAGATACTCGGCCGATCACAATCACAAAATGGTTCATCACGAGCACATCGAAAGTGATCAAATTATAAACACCTTTCTAGCGCAAAAACAACTTCACGATCTCTAACCATGCCGTCCCTCCGCCCCTCCTCTCCCGCGCGCTTACAGCAACTAGCAGATTTACCCGGCTTTGCTCTGCTCTGAAACTCTTTAGAACATAGAGCAGATGGCACTGCCCAAGTCGAAAGCTTTCATTTGGCAAAAAAAAAATCATTACGAACAACCCCTCCGGTTTAATTTTTCTCTCTCTCTTTTAGAGAGGGTAAGAAATGGAACAATTTCAAGGCACCGTATGATACTTCCCAAGTCAGAAGTTTCTAATCCAAAAAACGGAATTCCCTCGCTCAGTAATCGAACTTTTCAAATCATTTCATACCCACAATTTGCCAGCAATATGTAACTTGATAAAAAAAAGAAATTAAATATGGTCTGAGAGGCCCCAAAAATGTACAGATACTAAATAAATAAATAAATAAATGAATAAATATACCTCAAGAATAATTATTATTATCGAAAAACATTATTTATTACTTAACATATTAAAACTTTTATTAATTAACATATGAGATATTTGTTTATTAACTTTCACATGTTTTTCAAATTCAGTTGATGATTTTAACTTTCGATGCGAATTCTTGGTTTCTGAAGCTTTCGTTTCAACGAAGAGACTCGAGTTCCCCTCGTGCTTCATTGGAACGACTTCAATATCCACGGACGCTCGCGCTCTTCACCCAACAAACTGAACAAGGAGCTTATTATGCGAAAAGTGATTTTGATGCATTCATCATTTCAAATTTATTGGTGGCAACAGTTATTTGGAATAACTTTGAGCCTTAATATTTAATCACACGAAATCAGATATTAGTTAGTTTGATGTATTCCTGTTTTCAATTTATTGTGGCAAAAATTATTTTGAATAACGTTTCACCGTTAATACTAAGTCTATGGATATTTGAGAAATTCAAATCCGCCCACCCCAATTTCGGTTGACCCCAGCGTGTTCGAAAATAGCCTATATTCTTCCCCTGAGTAAAGGTAACGTTCATGCAAAGTTTGGAGCCTCTAGCTTTTCTGGGGGCCGAATGCAAAAACGGACAGACAAACAAACAAACATACTTCTTTTTATATTAAAAGCTACGATTCGAGCATTCTTTTCTCTCTGTTGTCAGAATCGTAATCAGGCAACCTCGATATGAAAACCCGTGAGCAGGAGCAGCCGATTCTGAGGCTGCATGACGACCCAATATTCGACGAAACCTAATGTGACGTCATCAGCTCTGAAGCGTAAGTTAGATCGAGGCTGCAGCAGTGCTCGGCCTAGAAGAATTTGGGAACTAAGAAAAAAACTAATCAAGAATTCCGTCAACGAAAGTGAAAAAATTATCAAATAAGACAATACGTATATTTGAAAGCTATTGGCCACATGTTAGTAAAATAACCTCTTCGCAATTATTGACTATTTATTAAAACGTGAAGTGGGACATGCAGTGCACACTTTCTCTTTAATGAAGGATATGCCATTGAGAACAGCTAAGTGCTTGCTATGAAACGATATCTCTCCAAAGCGTATGCTAATATGCATTCATTTCAATCTCATTAATAATCTCTGCCATCATATTTTAACCACTGCATTTGAACCTTCGCATGCTAGTGTCATACTGATTTAGAGCGTTATTAGTTATCTTAATTACTTGATTATATATACTAATAGATGCACCAATTAACATCTCTAATTAGATTGGTGTCATTGATCACTGCTCTTTAATTTATCGCCGTTACTGAAGACATTTTAGAGGATGGTCGGTGAAGTGAGTGAGGAAGGATATTTGGACTCCCCATGAAATAAGTTTTCTCTGGAGGAGAGATTTTCTGATTCGCTGTCATATCAAACCTCTCTGTGATCACTGATGTTCAGTTTTGGTGTGAAACAGATTTCACAGAATATTTCCTAGTGGTAATTTTTTCCTCAATATTTTATTACGTTCTTCCAATAGTCTGAATTGATATTGTTAAAAGCTAGGAAAAGGCAGAATTTCAACTAATACTCTGAACTGTGTATTTATGCTATAAATTTCACAATGGAATGGTAGATTGGTTCAGTGAAGGTTGTTCAGTGATTGATCTCGTTCCTCGTGCGGTGAATTGGCGGAAGAAGAAGAACCTTTTTGGTTTGAGAGATAAATGGAAAATCCTTTCTAGGTTAAAGAGATTTTATTAATGAACTCTTTTCGCATTCTTCAGATCCTACATTATTTTCAAGCTCTACAGTTAGAGGGCGCTCAAAAAAGTTTTCTCTTCAAAATGAGAATTTAATATACGACTGAGTTTTGCAGTGAACCTGAAGAGTGCAAGCGGTTTTAACAGTCACAATTAAAGATGTAATTCCAAGCACTCTCTAAATTGATTCGAAATGCCAGCATAAGAATATACCATTGGTCACAAGTTAGGAAAATATCGGTTTGTTTAAAAGTGAAATCGGATAACTGGGAGGGAAATAAGGTCACGGGGGAGCAAAACACAGCTTTCTTAACTTTCATTGCTACAAGTCTGTCATCTTTCCAATATGGAGTAATAAGATCGATATTACTTCCGCATGCGTTCGATGGCATCGAGGTAGAAGCCTCGAATTTTAATATGATTACTCTTCGCGTTCTGTTCTTCCCAAGGAGGAAGATGTTCATTGCTCTCTGTCCTTCAATCCTGCAGCGAGGTCAAAGCAGAATCATCAAGTCATTACGGAAAAAATTCTCCTAATATTCAGTGGATAAGATATTGTCGAGTTAGCGTAAGTGTCAAATTCAAATAAATAGAGAAGAATATAATAAAAGGAGCCAGAATTATCGAAAACAATCGGAATTCAATGAAAACTTCATCTAGCATATACCGTATATTTCCGCAGATAAGACGACCTTCAGATAAGACGAGGTATACATTTTCATCAAAGTTTTATAGTTTTAGTATATATCTGTCCTATAAGACGACCCCAAAACTATCAACGGACTATGAATTTAGTTTAGATCGGCGATCATCATCTGGATAATAATACTGTATAGCGTATACGGAATTATGTCCTATTCGCAAACATTCGCACTGATTCGGGCATTCGGGTAATGACCTTGACTATTCACAAAAGCGTCGTATGGGCTATTCTATTTTGTGGACATACCCTACTCTGTACTACTAGTAAATAATTACGGTTTGTCCGTTTTTTCCTCAGTAGCTCAATAAACATAACGTTTAATATTTATTTTGTTTTAGTATTGTTTTACTATTACAATGTAATGTATTATTTACTATTACAATGTAATGTATTATCATATAGCGTATTTAAATAATATGGTAGATTTTTCGAATAGTTGAAGTAATAATGGTTTCAATTTATATAAATTTCAATCTAATTTTTTTTGTATCTGTCCTATAAGACGACCCGGATTTTGGGGGCCTTTTTTTATGATTCAACTATCGTCTTATCTGCGGAAATATACGGTATGTATTTGAGAACGTTTGTCTGTTTGATCAAGAATTCTTCCTGGGCATCATGGGAGGTGTTTGCTGGGTTGCAACACTTCTGCTTAGTAAGTCGCAATCATGTTTAATAGGGATAAGGTCAGACGAGCAGACAAAGGCCAATCCATGTTCGCAAATCCCTCTTCATCAAGCATGGTGATAAACAGCTGGGCCCTATGAGGGCGAGAATTATTGCCGATGAAGATCTAGGAATCTCCGATTGCTGCCGCATAGAGAAGAAGAATGGGTCGTAGAAGCTCCTCTCTGTACCTTTTTCTTGTCAGAAATACATTCCTGATGATATAGAGGTCTGATACTAATGTCCATTACTAATGCCTCCCCAAACCATACCCCACCTACTCTAAAACGATCGCTCATGTGTTCCTTGTTCACACCAGATGAGGACTCCGAGATTATCAGGCTGCAAGCCGAACCTCGACTCGTCGCTGAACAGAACTGACCGTCGTGGTCACTGCTCCCATCGCAGGATTTTGCAGTCACTTCTTTGCGGGTGCAGTGGCGTGGGATCAGAGGAATGCATGCCATCCTCACCAAGCATTGCATATTGTATATTGGTTATGTGGATACGCACCTTCCGCTGGCTGTAGTGAACTCACGTTGCAGTTCGGTAGATTACAATGGACTACCAAAGACAAATAACATCATCTCTTGTTTATTGATGATGGACGACCTTGTCCTGGTCTTCTTTGAACTGTTCCTGTTTCTCAGAAACGATTCCACAATCTGCTTATGACCCTTTGCGGCACTCGAAAATCGACTAGGAGACCGATGGCTGTGACACGGTCACAGTCATCGGTCTTCTCTGTCTGACCAGCTTCCAATCTTCCTATTGCCGTCCACGCTGCAGATTCCCGCAAATCATGCTCAGATGACATCATTAACTTTAAACCAATGATAATCAACCGAATTTTCTCATTCACAGTGAAATGTGGAGGAATGATCGAGTGCTTTATTTGCACCGGGTTTTCTTATAACATCAGTCACTAACGATAATTTGCATATTCCCTGCTACATTTTGCAGCATATAGTATACGTCTCACTTCGACGCCGAACCTGACATTCATATTAACAGTTTTCCAATTTGCCTGCGAAATAATGTTGACTTCGCATTATCCCCTAATTGTTTTTGTGGAGGAATTCACTCAGTGATGAAAATTGTTTTTATCATTGTCCTCAGGACCCGTCCCCCGTCCCCCCCCCCGATTTAAGAGGACTTGTTTTTATAATTATCAGTTCCTTCAATACGTAGGCAAGTCGGTTTTTTGGAAAAAAAATCTTAATTCGCCTACTTGTTCTTTCAGTTTGAAATAAAAATTTCTCAGTTTTTTGTTTGTTTTCAAAATTCAAAATTAATTTATCATTGATAAACGTTTCATTATATTTCTAATCATTATCCCCTACTGTGGCATATAAACTGACGGGCTCCTGTCAGACCTCTGTGGCAAGCAGCTGCTTGAGGGGGTATTCATTATTTATTTTTTACTGGACAAAAGCAGGGGGCGGGCGTGGCTCGTAATCTGTAGTTCCCAGGTTCGAGTCCCAGCTGGGTCAGCGTTGAGATTTATCTCTACAAAATTCCCCGCCCTGCCCACGGTCAGTAGGGGACACCTATGGGCTTGGAAAGGTCGCCGTCCGTCGGATGGGACGTTAAGCCGTGGCCCCGTGTGCGGGAGAGCCATACCCTGTGTACGTTAAACAATACGCTGGATGGCCTTGACGGGAGACTACCATTTGTTTCCCAACAGCTGTTCCAGTGGGTCCCCTCCCCCAACCTTCTCTGAGCCTTCGGGGTCCATGTGACCTGGCCATTTAGCCCATGGTGTGCAAAAAAGTGCCGCTCAGAGGTAAAACAACCCAACCCAACTGGACAAAAGCTAAGTAAGAAGCATAGAAGTTGATATGTCAACATAACGACTACCTAGAATTTAATGAAATTCGGAAGAGAAGTCCATCAGACCATGACAAAGAACATGAAAATAAATGAAAATAAAATTTAAATACCTCCTCAAGTAGCTGCTTGCCACATAGGTCTGACAGGAACCTGTCAGTATATATGTCATAGTAGAAGTTCTGTGAGGATGGCGGGGACCTCAGCAGAAACTAAACACAAATATATACATACCCGACATATTTATAAAAATTGTGTAAAAAATAAATAAATAAATACCCCCTCAAGCAGCTGCTTGCCACAGAGGTCTGACAGGAGCCTGTCAGTTTATATGCCATAGCAGAAGAACTGAGAGGATGGCAGGACCTCAGCAGAAAAACGACACATACATCCATGCCTTACCCGGGGCTCGAACCCAGGTCCCTTAGATCAGTAGCCAGGCGCGCTAACCACTCGGAAGTTTAATTAAATGAGATTACTTTTGGTTTTAACAAGGGCTGCTGGAGCATGATCAAGCCCGATGTGGTACACCCAACAATGACGAGTGATTGATAAATATACTGTAAATGCAGATACCAATCAGTAAGTAGTTTTGAAAATAAAAATATTTAAGTCGTTCAGCAATTATATGTTTTATAAGCAGTATCATTGTTTCTCACATGTTCACAATGTAAGGATCGTAATCTATAATTATTTCAAATATTATGAAACTTTGCATATTAAATTCTACTAACTTATTTTAAAATAAAATAATAAAAATAAAATCCCCTCAAGCAGCTACTTGCCACAGAGGTCTGACAGGAGCCTATCAGTTTATATGCTAGAGTAGAAGGTCTGAGAGGATGGCAGGCCCTCAGCAAAAAAACGACACAAACAGCCATGGCCTTACCCGGGGCTCGAACCCAGGTCCCTTAGATCAGTAGCCAAGCGCTCTAACCACGGCCATGGGACGGCTAACTTATTTTACTAAGCCTAAATCATTCCATAAAAATTGCAGAAACTTTCTTCGAGGCTGGGGAGGGGTTTGGCTAAGTCTGTAGCGTGCCAAGCTCGTAATCTGAAGCTCTCAGGGTCGAGTCCCACCTGAGCCAGCGTTGAAATTTCTCTCTGCTAAACCCCCACCGTGCCCTCGTCGTATATGGGACACTGATAAGCTTGGAAGAGCAGTCGTCCGTCGCATGGAACGTAAAACTGGGGTGCCGTGTGCCGGGTGAGCCACATACCCTGTGCAAGTTAAAGAACGCATTATATGGCCTTGAGGGAAACTTCCAATTCTATCCTCTCAGCTATCCAATGGGTCCTCTTTCCCTAATCAACTTGGAGTCCTTATGACCTGACCATTTAGCCCACTGCCTACAAAGAAAAGTGTCCCTCAGAGGTAAAACGGGCCAATCTTCTGAGATCTCAACTTCATCACAGCTCTTTGCTACGGGTTATTATAATGACAGCTTTCTGTTAGACCTCAAAGACAAATGGAATGACTGAAGAGATCTATTTCACTTACAACTAAAGCTTCGGTGAAATTTTAACACTGGGCACAAAAATAAAATTCAGGGGAAATTGCGTTTTTAGCTAAAATATTTAAAATGAATTATCATTTTCATCAAATTATGCTCTTTCAATATTTATAATTATGCTGCAATTTACAGTCAACACATTTCATGAAAATCTACATCTACGTTTTTCATTTTAGCTCGTTTTCCAAAAAGAAAAGAA
This sequence comes from Ryuthela nishihirai, assembly GCA_038380435.1. Classification (NCBI taxonomy): domain Eukaryota; kingdom Metazoa; phylum Arthropoda; class Arachnida; order Araneae; family Heptathelidae; genus Ryuthela; species Ryuthela nishihirai. The sequence continues at coordinate 11,775,017 of JAWZYU010000001.1, read as the reverse complement.
GTTACTGCTCTCACTTTATCGTTATCCGTCTGTAGAAATCCATTTTGTTGTTTTCAGCAGTAAAATAAAAATTTGATTATTGGCTGGATTGCTAATTGCACATGATTAATTCTTCCGAAGTTGCTCGGCCTCCATCCTCTCCGTGTCCCTCAGAACTTGCGCGTTACTGATTAAGTGAATTCCTCTCCTCATAGCAAAGGAATGTCTAGTTCATTGGTCCCCAACAATTCATACTGTATCAAAAGACGACTCTTAAAACGACTCGATAAAAACAATGATCTTCATTATTTTTATATTGCTTTCCGCTTATCATTTTTCAATTTACTGGTTAGTTTACGGATTTATGCAAGCACTAATAAAATATTTCATTCGCTTTTTCGAATATCCCAATAGCTTTAATAACCTATTCTTCATCTGTTTATCACTTTGTCTATCGGTAAATCGAAAACATATTTATATGTGTATATAAATGTCTTACTGGATTAATTTTATTTCGGCTAAGCTTAATAATTAATTACGTTACTTGAGATTGAAGATAAATGTGTGATCAGACCCAGATCTAGAAAAAAAATCGTTGGGTAGAAACCGAGAAACAATCGAGCAGGAAAAATGTAAAAGAGTATGCCAAGAGACTGGATTTCCAACCAATAGAGTATAATATTTCCTTCTCCGTGTTAGATGTGTTTAAAGAAAGTTATTGAAAATACATGAAATATAAATGTTTAATAATTTTTGACCCTTTTACCCTTACTAGCATTCTTAAGGAGGGAGGGGGGAGTGCATGGCCACCTTGCCCCCTTCCTAGATGCAATAATTCATATTTTAATTATGCATTAATCAGTTGTGTTATTTTAGTTTATTAATTATTTCTGTTATTGAAATGTAACAGACTTGAAAAACCAAAAACACAAAATGGGTCGGTGTCATGTCCCTCTAATTTATTTATTTTTATTTATTGTTACATTTTTATTGTATTTTTGTTGTTGTAAATATTTTACGTATTAAGTGTGTTTTTTGGAAGTGCTATTGTGGGGATGTGACTCATAGCTGTTGTTTTCGGGTCTGAACTGGCTGACTGCATGGGCTGACGTGTCCAAAACGTCCTTTTTACGACTATTTACAAATAGCTTCGGGCGCGAGTGCGGGCGCTGGAGACTGTGGCAGCGAGAGTAAACAACAGTCTTGAGCATCGCTGTCTCTTTGACAGCGATGCTCAAGACTGTTGATTTACGTGACGAAATAAAACTCTGCGTTGTTCCTTTACCATATTTGGTGCAGTCCGCAACACCATTATCGTTCGTATGCCAAAGAAGATATCCATTAGTACATTTTTTAGGCAATCCCTCACCTCAGAAGCTGACTTCTCCCTGTTTTTGGAAAAAACCAGCAGAGTATGCCTTTGCTTTGGGCAGCTGGCTCCTTAACCACAACCAGACTGCCCTTTCCAACCCCTTGTCTGGCAACCGCTTTCTGATCAGTTGGTTTTGGCTGCATTTGTTTTGGGGGACACACCACTGTTTCCTTCAGACGTCCTGTGAGCTCTTGGTGAGCTCACAGACAATAGCATGTAGCTCTTTAGCTACCATCACTTCCTTCCGTACGGCATTGTCTACATGATGCTGAATGAGCACCACCTCCAACTGCTCCAGAAGGTCTGTCGCTGCTGACAGCCTCTACGAGCCTTCCTCGATTCCGTTTTCACTGTTACTAGGCTCATTCTCCTTGGGGGCCGCCTCTGTTTTTCCGTCTTGGCCCCATTCCTTACCATTCTCCTTAGGGTCCTCGATCTTATTTGGAGGCCTTTCCTGTTCTTGGGTTCCATTAGTGGTCGGAGGGAGGTCTCTGGGACTGCCTCCGTTTGCACTCTAGGAGTGGCAGCCCCTTTGGGCTTGCTGTCCTTCTTTCCTTTCATTTTCTTGTTCATAGGACCTGATATGTGCACATTGTTAAAATCGCTCATGGTTGGTTAAGGGTTTTCCACCCAGGCTCGTTCCACTTACCACCGAGCCCAACAAGGGGAGGCCTCCAAGTTCATTTTGCCACTCTTTGAACCTAGAACTTCACTCGAGCTATACCCAGACTAAGGATTGCCCCTCAGACCAAACCAGGACCAGGGCCCTGACCCAATCCAGTCATCGCGCTCACCACCACCTGATTGGCCCCCGCACCAGCTCTACCCCAGGTTATGGGAGGTGGTGAGAGAGGATGCCTCACGAACCAATTGATCTGAGTGGGCCAGCTCAGACCTCCCGTTTTATTGAAGCAGGGGCCGAAACTACTTATTGGATTTTTCAACTTTCTGACTTTCAACCGCCAGGATCCCCTTTTTAACATTAGGGGTCCCACCCATGGTCTACAGGTGGTCCACTCTTACCCATGGCAACCATGAAATGATCATCCCCCCAGCCGTCTTTAGGGCCTTTCCATTTCCAAAAAACACTGGCTTTCTTCCAACTCTTTTAGGTATTCTGCTCAATTTCAGCAACCAAATTTGCCTGTTCACCAAATTTGCCTGTCCAACTGCAAGTAGAAATGGAGGCAAGTCTCCCTGGATGAACTTTGCCTTGAATAGGTCCCTTTTGGATATTAGTGGGACTTCAAAATTTTCAAAAAGAAAAACCCAGATTGGATTGAGCCACTCTGGGAATGAGTTGGTATGAGTTGGTCCATGTTTTTCTGTCTCGAGGCAACTTTCGCCACCTCCAGATACCATGGCTCGAGTCGACTTTCATCACCTCCAGGGCACATGGGGGCAGGGGTGGCTCAGTTGGTAGCGCACCAGGCTCATAATCTGTAGTTCCCAGGTTCGAGTCCCAGCTGGGTCAGCGTTCAGACTTATCTCCGCAAAATTCCCCACCCTGTCCACGGTCAGTAGGGCACACCGATGGGCTTGGAAAAGTCGCCGTCCGTCGGATGGGACGTTAAGCCGTGGTCCCGTTTGCGGGAGAGCCATAACCTGTGCATGTTAAAGAACACACTGGATGGCCTTGAAGGGAGGCTACCATCTGTCTCCCAACAGCTGTTCCACTGGGTCCCCTCCCCCAACCTTCTCTGAGCCTTTGGGGTCCATGTGACCTGGCCATTTAGCCCATGGTGTACAAGAAAGTGCCACTCAGATGTAAAACAACACAACCCAACCCAGAGCACATGTTAACTAATCCTGAGATTTTCATTCTCCAGGATACAAAGTCCATCTCTTCTGTTCCTTGGACTTGAGCCCGTTGGGCTAAGTTGACTTAAGGCAAACAGATAACCGCGCACAAATCTATTCCCTGTGGATGTCATCTTCGATGGGGAACTCTTAGTCTGACCTTTCTGCTTTGGCTTTCTGCTTTCATGGGTAACCTTCAGCTTCACTTACACCCTGGTTAGTGTAACCTCAGCTTCACTAAGGTACACAAGCCCCCTCACCACGACAAGGTGAGGGGGCTTGTGTACCTTAGTACCCCTTTGAGGGGGATCTCACAGCACAGGTGAATGAAGCTTGCCTGAATGCTCAGCAAGATGACATTCACCACCTTTTCGACTGGCTATTGAGTCTTTTGTCCGCTTGCATCGCTGTTCATGGATATCATGCTTCTTATTGATGTACACTGCATTTTAGAAATATATACTGCTGATTAGATTCACAAACGCAGTTTTTTCTTTTCTACATTTCTCTGTCACTTCAAATTGTTTTGAGTTCAAAGCGAGCATTCTTCGTAGGTGGGGCAATTTCAATAACGAGCAGTGTATGTAAAATTCTGATATTCCTTTGCTAACAAATTTTTATTCATTTGACATATTGATAGAACAATTGGATGGAAATGTTGCCGCAGCATGTCTTATTAAAATCATTTTAAATATTTTCGGTTCTTGAATCCGTTAGGATAATGTTTCGTTGAGTAAGTTCTAATTTATCATTGACTGCTCAGTCACATTATCGAAGACATCGAGAGAAAGACGAAAGAAGAAAACGAGTGAAAGATTCTTTCGTACCATTTCGAAGAGTGCGTGAAGAATGCTTTCGTTGGAATGATAGCGGAGAAGAAATCTGGCTCTTCCCAAAAGAATTAATGGCGCATCATTGAATGCCGAACTGTTGGTTCGAAATGATCAGAACCCAATGACTGGTGAACCAATAGACACAGGACAAAACAGACTTCACAGAGAGATAAAACTATGGGGGGGGGGGTAATTCAATTACAGCGCAGAAGGGGGATGTAGTGGAAATGTGCTAAATATAATGCGCTAAACTCTTGTAACGAATGTCGTCGTTTCTGTAAAAGGAGGAGGGAGAGAGAGAAGAGATTGTGGGAAGAGGGAAGGGGAAAGGGGAAGGGAGAAGGAGGAAAGAGGAATGGGAAGGGGAGGAAGAATAGGCCTCTCGAGGAGCGAAAGTGGATTTCGAATCGACGAAGATGAAAGGAAGAGGTACTCCGTCATCATTAATTTCCTTTCCGGCCATTACTGTTCCACGTTGCATGAAAGGGTAATTCAATCAGCAGGCACTGAAATGGCTAATTCCTGAAGGATAACTCGCAGCTTCACGCTTGCTGGGGGATTACAAATTTTATTTGATTATCGCGCGCATTTGCAAACAGAAGCCCCGAGTCGACGTTCTTTGGCGCGAATGGGTCTCGTAAGCAACAAGTTTGAAAGAGTCATCATCATTTGCAGATGAGAAACGATGACTGTAATTTCAAATATTTGATGATTAGTTTGAAGCTTTGTTCTCGTCCTCCTATAAAAGTACCGAAAGATCCATTAATGTCCAAAATTACCTGTACCTTGGCTTACTGTAACCCTCTGCATGAAATAAATCATTATTACTATTATTAAGGACTGACAGACAATGATCTGCGCGGAGGATGATGAGATAACAAAGATTCAGAATACAGGTAATTATCTGGGATCATAATTTAAAATAATGCCATTATCTTGGGAAGCACATATTGACAGTAATCAGCATACGGATGTCGTTAATTAATTGAAATATTGGTAAAGGTGGGAAAATACATATTAGGTGTTGCTCGCAACAGCAAAGGGTAGTTTGGTTTCTACCATTCCCCTCTGATATATAAAATTATTAATTATTCTATTAATTTTTTTAATTTGTTTAAGGAAAGTATTTATGGAAAGACGAATGCGAAGACAATTATGATTTCGAGGGGAAATGTAATCCCCATGCTTTCTTCCCTTAAAAAGGGGAAATAGGGAAGCGATTGTTCCGCTATATCTTCGGAACGTGAGGGGCGAAAATACAGTCTACGCATCAAATGAAACCTCGTGGGGATGGGGAAGGGCCACAAATTATAAAAATTTCCCTTCCACACCTTCTTTACTCTCAAAAAGCGGAAAATATGCGAATAATTGTTCCAGTATATCTTTTGAAAGCGAGAGCCGAACATAGCAAGTTGTATGTCAAATGAAAGCTTTAACCTCCCTCCCCCCGAAAAATGGAAATCTTTCGAATTTACAGTGACGAATAGGTGTCAAATTAAACCTCACATGAAGACCGCCCTAGACTACTTCCAATTATGCTGCCCCCCAACATTCTCACCTCTAGCGAATGGGCATCGTCAAATTCCACATTGGAGGAAGTCTTTCAGTGTAGTGTAGATGGCTTTAGCATTTTGTAGTGGGGAACAGGTGTTTGCGCCATTCCTGCGATTAGGGGGCTGTTTGATACTGTCGGCATTCTCTCTCTCAATAAACATAGTTTCTTTAAACATTATATTAACCATTTTCTCTTCATAGGTAGTTGGAATGTGAGGACTCTGCACAGAGATTATTTTCTTAATGTCCTCACACAAGAATTCCAGCCTTATAACCTAGTTATTCTAGGCTTGCAATAGACCAGATGGACAGGTAAAGATCAGACACTTAAATATAATATTAAATTTCCCTATTCAAGATGGGATGATGGAAAGCATCTCCAAGGATAGGTTTGCTTCTCAACAGACACACAGTGATGCCCTTCTAAGGATATGGCTGCAATTAATCAAAGATTTCTTACAGCTAAATTTGAAACTAAGATTGAAGACTTGAATGTTATTTGTTGTTATGCCCCCACAGAGGACTCTGATGAGAATAATTTTAAGTTCTGCAGACTTCAGGATATTTTGAATTCTGTCAAGAAAGCAGATATTTCTTTTGTGCTAGATGACTTCAGTGCTAAAGTTCGTACTGACTCTGACTTTTGAGTAGGAGTTTTAGGTTCCTTTGGCATTGGTAGTTCAAATGGCAATGGGGAATGTCTCCTACAGGAGCCTACAGGTAAGTTAATGGTTTGCGAATAACTAACACGTACTACAAACACTGGGATTTATTATAACACAGGGGTTTCACCTGATGAGCTACACAGGAATATGATAGATTATATTTTAATTAACAGAAAACGGGCTATTTCGGTTAGGAATACCAGATCATACAGGGGAGCCTAAATTGGGTCTGACCATTACCTGGTCAAAAGTGTCTTTCCACTGAAGCTTAAGAAATGTTGTGCTAAGATTAAGAGATTTACTTTTAACACTGAATGTCTGAAAGATCCAAATATAGCCAAAGCATACCATGATAGACTATTTAGTCATTATGACAATCATGGTTTGCTTACTGCTGATATTGAGAAAGAATGGGATCAATTTAAACAGGCTTTTCTTAAAACTAACAGTACTCTTTTAGGAAAAAAGGAACAGAGGAGGCAAAATTATTTGAGTGATAAAGCTATGGAACTCATTTCTGAAAGAAGGAAGTGTAGGAATCAATACTGTACTACTCCTGAAAGACGGTATTACAGAGAGCTTAATAAACATGTAAAGGATCAGTTAACAGCTGATAAGAATCTTTGGCTTGATAATTTGGCTGATAAAGCAGTGGAAGGAGTTAGACAGAACAACACCGGGAATTGTGTCGTGCTCACATTTGTTTCAAAATGGGGACACAACGGTTTGGCACGGAAAGCCTCGGCCACCATTATCTTCAGCCACTTGAGCCCTTTACATAGCCTTCATTTTTGGTGTCCAGTCCAACAACCAGAAAGAACACCGTCGTTGGCACAGAGACTCTACAGCATGGCCGGGTGGATCTCAGGTGGTAGGGGGCCTACGTGGCCTGTTGTTGTAAACAACTCACGCCAGATGGGTCAAGGATTCGCACCTCGACCCGCGCGCACCAATGAACAGTGTCCACACATAGCCAGTGGGTGACCTTTCTGCCATGAGTCGAGAGAAAGTGAGGCGAAAAAGGCGCCCAAAGAATTAATTCAGTTCTGAACAGCGAGGCAAAAGGACATGTGGCAAGTTCTTCCTGCGAGTCGAAAGAAAGGAACAGAACGAGTGCACATATGTGAAGTGTAGCTGAGGACCGAACAGCAAGGACGCCCTATTATCTCTAGTGCATGAAATGAGAGTGGCAATGTGGCCAACAACCATGCATCCTCTTTTGGTCCACCTGAATGGAACGAGGTAAAGATCGAATTTATTCTGATCTGGTTTTCCCACAAGAGTTAGTGCTAATCGTCGCCGCCACGCTGCTCCTCTGAGAGAGATGAGAAATTGTTAACTTCCACCAGCCTCTTGAGCGTTTTCTCATAGAATTTGGGATTACGAAGCTTGTCTCCTGCACTAGTACTCGCGCCCGAGGCTAGTCGTAAAAGTGCATTCCGTCCTGTGAGCATATGCAAGTCAGCCAGCTCAGACCCTAATAACAACTCATGAGTCACATCCCTACATCAGCACTTTCAAAAATACGCTTTTTACCGATGTATATTTACAACAATAAAAATAACAACAAAAGTACAATAATAAATAAAAATAAATAAATTAGAGTGACATGACAATGCATATTATCACTCAGCTGTAATTTTGAAAATCCTAATGGATCCGAATCTACCGAAAGATTATGAACTGATCCAACTCAATTTTCATGAGAAATCCCAGGTCATTGATTCATTAGTGATTTGGTTGGACCATGAACTGTCAGTAAAATCACTTCCTCTATATCATCACTTTTTAGTGTTGCAAAAATCCTTCCTGCCTTCAGTGCAGCTGAATATTCTTGGTCGATTGCGGTGAAAACTCGTTCCCTTCTTCACATATCTGAATTCGTTGGCTTCATTCTATGAACTATAAATGACAGACAAAATGTTCATAATTTCTTTCCCATGAATATTTTCCATTTATAGAAAGCCATCTCAAACAACAAAATAAAATATAACAAATGTAAAAATTTTACTCAACTCGAAAATTATATCAGGGAATTTTAACAGTTGTAAAAGTTCCCATTCCATAAAAAAATTCTGAAAAATAAATGCATGTATTCTATTCTTGTCGCAAGCCTGGGTTGACACGTTGCTTTAGCACGAACATCTGAGTCATACCAGAAAAAAGTTACAACCGGTAGATCCAAGGCCAGCCTGTAGCATCTTGCAGCAAATTTGTCCATAAACTAACCTCAGCTGCTGTAAAGCTGACCGAGCTAATGGCAGATCTGAAGGAAGGGGCAGTAGACATCCAAGTTCGTTCTGGGTGGCGAAATAGCTATTGTGGAATCTATGTGGGTCATCAATAAATGTCGAACACTAGCAGTATCGAACTTGCACCCACAAGGCTCTACAACCTGTTCATAACGGTTCCCAGCCAATAACTGTTCCTTTGGAATCATGTAAGGCATGCATAGGGATGGCAATGGCTCCCAGAAATCTCATCTACAGTTTGAAAAGAGAACCCTAGACAGCATTTCTATGCTTGCTAATGAAGCGAAGCCTAAATTCATTTCAATGTCACAGCCTGCACCACCCTTCCTTTGTTTCAGTGAGTGGTGATTGCCCTTCTACCATTGCTATAGAAAGTGAAGAATGCAACGGTAAATCCTCGCATGTGGGCAGTACAACAGATGGAACGGCGATTTGCAAAAATTAATTAAACCGATATATTAGCTGCGGTGGAGCATCAGAGTGAACTAAAACATGAAGTACATGAAGGATACTTTACTTTAGTTTACGGTGCATCTGTTACGACGGCAATTTCTTTCTCTTGCATCTGCAATGTTGTATCTGATAGGAATGAAATGATAACAAAATCAGATATAACATTGATCATAAGAGATGGATTTGAGATAAATATGCATAAATAATATTTTTAATTTACGTTTTTATTCATATGATTATTTTTTTCGGAATAAATCTCGCAATTTTTCCATAAGTTGTTGATTTCTATTTGTACGGTTTCGATTTATATCATAATATCCTGGAACTTATCGACAGTGTAGAGCACCTATCTACAGAGGAATAGGTGGAAGCTTATTTTATTAAATTGCTTTTGTATCCAAAAGAAAAAAGAATCGACAATTTTTCTGCCAAAAGACGTAGTAAACTTGCGAAATCCATTTTTTTCGTCAGCGGACCTCTATTCGAAAAGGAACGCTATGTCGTATATCATCCCCCCTCCCCCTCAAAAAAAAACATATTCTGGATTCACCTCTGTCACAAACATTAGACATGTTTTATTTCTTGTGGTTTTCACTCGCCTTTGCTTTGATGTACACTATAGGTTAACCAAAAACTGAAAAATTATATTCCCTATTACAAAAGAATGGCCGAATGCAACTTAAATTTGTTACCATTCTCTTATTTGCTTCAAAATACAGGATATTTGCTATCAAAACTTCTAAACAAGTAGGTTTGTGATTTCAGAAATTTCTCGATTTCCTCTCACTTCCTGTTGATCCCATATGGCAGCAATAGCAGTGCTAAATGGTACACATAAAAACCAATTTGCAGCTTGTTTTTCTGAAACTGGTTGAAATTAGCCTTAAAAGCATAGTGGCTCTGATTACTTTTTATTGTACAGTATTAAACTCTTTCGTCAGTGGTCAGAAAACTTGATTTCAGTCTTAGTGGAATAAGCCTTTTTTGAAATCCTTGCAAATAATTAATGCCAAGTAAAAATAAATGAAATAAAATGGAAAGCGAAACTGCTAGACAAATTCGGAAGGATTTAATATTTACGACCTCAAAAAATCATTTTTAAACATTTGTGTCTACTCTAGAGACTCCAGAGAGAGACTAGAGACTCTAGAGAGACTAGACTAGAGACTCTAGAGAGAGATTTGTGTCTACTCTAGAGACTCCAGGATCAAAACATAATTACAGAACATTTCAAATATCTTACAAGTGCACTCTCAGAATTGAGAATCTCTTTAAAAATTACCAAAACAACAAAGGAGCCTCAGTTTCACAGATCTCCGTATCTCGTATCGGGATTCTTGTAAGAAGACCTGTAAAAGTTAGGAGTAGCCTCTAAGATTCTTCTCTATCCTATGTGCCGAATAAAATTATGAAGTCGTGTTTTTCAGTCTCCGATTTCCTCTGCCAATGAGTTACGAGTAGTATTGATTTTTCAATTCAGATGTGAAATATTAAAATGGTCTTCTATACATTACGAAGCAGTTTTAAAAGTCATTATTGTTTCTTACAAGGTATTTTTTCTGGACCCTTTTAAAGCATTTATAAAAGAAAACATTAATCAACGAAATAAGAAACCGATGTGCTTCAGTATCATAGTGTAGATTTATTATTTCCGTTAATAGCGGAGACGTTCAGCTAACTTAGTAAGTTTGAAAATAAATAGTCTTTTACACTTTAATAACTGCCCCGTTTTAAGCTTCCAATGAGTGCAAGTGATATTTCATTCCCGAGTTGCAATGAAAGGAAGGCAGACGACATCTGTGTAAGCCTCGTGATGCCAGAGCACACGACATAATTGCCCAAGATGATGAATGGCCTTTGAAACCGGACTTCCGCTCTTGTCCCAAATTCACAGATAAAGCATATCAGCAAGCCCCATTTTGCTGAAGACGCATTTTCATCGTTTGGAAAAGCTCCATTTTGCAGACATCTTTCAGTTAAGGAGATTTGTTGATTCTGTTTCGTATTTATTACGATCAGCATATTTTAGATTAAGGAGAGAAAGAAAAAGAAATAAATAAAAGCTGAATCAAATCTCTAGGTGACAAATCAAAGTCATTTCCGTTACCGATGCACAATAAAAAACAACAAATACACTACGGGGAAAAAATTCCAACACCTAGAAGTGTTAATGCCATTTTATTGAAACGCAGCCAGCTGTTACTTTTTTAAAAACTGCCGCAGTCATACCCAGTGGATAAAGGTGGCTGTGATAAGAAAATTTAAAATTATTGACCAATATCCATCTTGTCTGTCTTTTCCAAAATAATAGAAAAAATAGTCAAATCTAAAACGTTAAATTTTTTAATATAATTTCTTTTCTAAACATCAATATGGTTTCCGAAAAAACATGGAAACAGAGGATGCAATTCTAAAAATGACATCAACCGTATATAAAAGCATCAATCAAAATTTGAAAGTCGTTGTTTTATTCCTTGATGTTAAGCATTTGACTCTGTCCGACATTTAATTCTATTACATAAATTGGAAACAGGCTGGAATGAGAGGTGAAATGCTATCTTGGCTCTCTAGCTATCTGACAGGTTAGAAGCAAAGGGTTAAAATAAAAAATTGTTTCAGTTCCAATGCTAAGATAAATTTCGGTGTTCCTCAAAAATCTGTTTTGGGTCCTTTTTTATTTTCGGTTTATTTTAATGATCTTTTTGACTTACAATTGTACAGCAGCAAAATAACTTTTGCAGATGATATATCTTTAACTTTATGCAGGCAAAACTGAAGAATTAATAGTGCAAATAAATGATCATCTAAAAAAAATAAAAATTGGTTTATTCCAAATATATATAATAAATAAGTTTTAAATGTTGCCAAAACGAAGTACATAAATTTTAGATTACAAGAAAATCAAACTGATGACTTTTTCAATAAACTCTTCTATGATGATCTAAACTGCAATGAGATATATTGTAAATGTTCAGTTATTTAGGGTGTTGATTGCTTCAGATATTTGGATGTCTACCTTGACAAAAAACTTTCTTGGAAAACGCATATAAGTAATATAATTAAGAACTTAAATATTATGGTTTCAAGATTTAATTATATAAGAAATTTTATAAATCTTTCAAAGTTAAATATTATTTATAATTCGTGGATAAAAACCTATTTGAAATAGGGCATTACGTCTTGGAGAGGTCTGTATATGACAAATCTGAAACCATTACAAGGTTCTCAAAATTACATAATAAGATGCATGCTTTGACCAGCAAGATAACACCCGTCCCCACACAGTCCGCAAAGAAAAAAAAATTGATAGTGTAAAAAATTTTAAAAAATTAAATATCTTACCAGTTAGAAAATTATATATTTATCACTTATTAGTATACAGAATTCAAAATTCGGATGAATCTAATGTTAAGTTCTTTCCAAAATATACACGTTTATCATCTACTATGCATTTATCCATACCGTTTCCTAAAAAATCTATCATCCAAAAACACTACGTTTATCTGGCACCAAAACTTTTTAATGCTCTGTCGGCTAACATTAGAAATGAAAGAAACATTTATGCTTTTAAAAGATTAATATGGGATTGGTTAGTGGATTGTGATGATGTAGAGAAATATCTATAGAGATAAAACTTCAGCTTAAATATTTAATTTTTATAACTCTGTTGCAACTAATTCTGTAAACGTTATATTCGTGAACTCCACCTATGAGCTCAGACTCAAGTGGAGTTCTCTTATTTATTTACTTCTTTCATATTGTTCAGTTTGTTTGTTTAAAAAAGACTACCTATAAAATAAATTATAATTTATACTTTACAATATAATTTATGTTAATCAGTTTATGTGTATGAACTTTTGAATTGGGAAAATTTACGTAAAAGTACGTTTTTTGTTGCAGTTTTTTGTATTGAACTGTACTGGTGAAGAGAGTAGTGAATAAAAAATCTACCTAAAAATCTATCTATCTATCTATATTAGCATACACTGAGATGTGTGATTGATTACCTTATCGAAAAAATATGGAAAATTTCCACTTTACCTACCCGGCAAAGTGGTATAATTACTTTGATGTTGGCAGCAACGCATTCACGAACACGGCGGGGAATGCTATCGTACAGCTCTATAATGTCCTCTTGAGGGATAGAACACGAAATACCGTGAAGTCGCTGTTCCATTTCAGCGACAGTTGTTGGCGCATCTCTTGGTTGTTTTGGAGCTATCGGCCCATCAATATCCCAGACGTGTTCAATAGGTTAAAGGTCCGACGAGCGTGCTGGCCATGTTAGTACCTGAACGTTTTGCTCGTATAGATACTGCAAACTAACGCGGATTGTGTGGGGACGGGTGTTATCTTGCTGGTAAAAGGTACCGTGCTGTCGAACAAATGGGATAGCCACTGACTGCAAAATGTTAGTAACATATCGTTGGGCAGTTAGAGATCCTCTTATGATGGCCAGTTCTGACCGAGATATCCGACTAATGGCACCCCACACCAAGACACTAGGTATTGGAGCTGTGTGACGATGTCGCACGCACTGGGCGACGTTCTTTCCCCTGGATGACGGCGAACACGTTGTCTACCGTTGTGCTGACCAATACAAAAACGAGATTCGCCATAAACACCACGGCACTCCACTCGTGTTCATACCAGTTCTGTCTGAGGCAGCACCACTGAAGACGTGCTTGCATGTGGGCAGATGTGAGGGGAAACGTAGTGCCGGACGATAGGCTCACAATGAAAACCGTAAGAACTGTATAGAAAACTGTAAAGAAACTGTAAGAAAACTGTGCTTTGCCATGCGGCGAAAATGGCGGTCCTATCGCTCCGTGGTCATAAGTCATCTCCCTGATCCTTATCGGTGTGTGCTGGATCCTTCTTGAACCTAAGGGATGCACCATATGTGTACGATAGCGCTGGGATTGTGGCCAACAAGGTTGGCCCCATATTTATACGACAACCAGATTCTCTAAGGCCAATGATTCTTCCACGCTCAAAGTCTGTTAACTGTTGGAACAGCTGTCGACGTCTGCGTAAGGGCACCTTTAGCGGTTTAGAACAATTTCCACAACATTTTGTCAACCAGGGAGCTTTGGTTGCCTTTATCTGTCATTGAGTGCTCCCTCACCTGTGACGTCAGCTCGCATCTTTCCAATCCTTTCCATCGTCCTGCAAACCTAATCATTTCCATGCATTTCCATATACTACCGCCTCCCTCAATTTCGTCACATTTGCATAACTTCTTGCAAGTGTTGTATTCTTTATTTCCTCTAGTGTATTTCGGATGCATTCTGATCATCGACTGAATGCGAGTCTCGTTTTTCCTTCTTCTTTATTATCGTTTATAGTTTTCAGAAGAGAGAAGTAAATTTGTCATATTTTTTGTTTCCCAATCCTGTATTTTTATTCATCTATATCTTTTCTGTTTTATTATTTTTTGTTAGGTCGATTAAAAATACTTTTTTATTACACACAAAAAATAATAAAAAACCCACTAAATCTTGAGAAATTCGGAGATGCATAAGGGAACCAATCAATTAGCAGCTAAAGCTTTGTCCCACTTCTCAAAGGATGACGAAGAGATTAATGTGTCGAAATCAAGCTCCAGAAGTTAACAGTTATCCTGCACTCATAGCAGAGATAGTATTATGATCGTCAAACTTTACAATCTCATACTCAGCATTGCTTTAATTGCATCAGAATTTTTGAATTACGCTTGAGACACTGAATTCGTTGCCCATTTTGATTCATTTTTCTTCCACTAACATAATGAAAACTTCAAAGCGGATTATGCTCCGCCACATACTTAGGTCAGATATTAATTTGCACAAAACAGTAAAGCACCTCTCTCTGAAGGAACAACATGAGACCACAAATCACAGACAATGAAATTCAAAGGAAAAAAAATGTTGAAAATCAATATTAGGGTGGATTTTTTTTTCTCTTTATTTGGGAGATACGCCTTACAAAATAGTGGCATATTTATTATATGGTAGAGTGAATGTTTAGAACATTCTGAAAAGACAGAAAGAGAATGTTCATAAAATTTCTGAAAATCAAAAGAAAAACTCTCTAAATTTAAGGCTTCAAGTTTTCGACGATCCAAGGAAAGGTTTCAGTTTTTGAAGAATTTGAAAGATGAGGTTTTCAAAATCATAATGAATTAAAATTTAGTGTTGATATTTGGAAAAATTTTATTTTAAAAAAACATTTGTCTTGGAATTTACACTAAAAGAAAAAAAATCCTAAATCATCCTCTTCTTGAAACCCTGGCCACTCCGCTGCATGTAACGATAATATCCATGCCTAATTTTACATTACCCATGCGCAGGATTGAAATGGAATCTAAAAGATAAATAGCTACTTCTATGAGTGAAACAAAATGGTGAAATACGGAGGGTGTTCCAAAAATAAAAGAAGGGCGGCAGAACTTCTAAGAACTTCCTCGTGAAGAAAGTCCGAAGGAGGCCGTGAACAAGAGAACCATCGCTGCTATTCGTGAACTCATTAAAGAAAACCCAAACAACACCATTCAGGTATTAAGTTTAGATGTTATTGTATCTATTGGGAGTGTGGAAACAATTAGTTATCAACATTTAAAATTCCGAAAGATCTGTGACAAACGGGTAGCCCACAAACTTAGAGAACAGCAAAAAAAGGCTAGAGTCGACTCGTGCAAGGAGATGCTGGCAATGTTTCAACCTAGTGCCCCAAATGGTTAACAGACATTGACCACTTGACGAGACGTAGTTTTATTACTAAACAACTGCCAGAAAGATCGATAACTATGTTTGAGTTGCGAAAGATGAACCGTGCCAGCAAATCCTCCCACAAGACTTTCGCTCAAGGAAGAGGATGTTCGTAGTTTTTTCATTTCCCAAGGAATGGTAGCCGCGGACATCTTACCTGAAAAAATGACTCTAAATGGCCAACATTGTTTTTTCCCAAAATGGTTAAGGATATGAAGGAGCAGCATCCAACAACAGGCATGTCAAGGGTTTTCCTTCTTCGTGACAATACCAGTGCTCACAAAAAGCGACAAGTTACGGCCTATCTGGAGCAGAGAACTATCATACAGCTACCCATCCTGCGTATTCACCCGATCTTTCATATTACGATCTTCTGTTCTTTCCAAAAGTTAAGAAGACCTTGCAGGGAACCTTTTCCAAGGGTGCAAGACCTTGCAAAACGTATTCATTCAGAGTTGCTGAGTTATACTAAGACATGCGTACCCCAAGCGTTCCAGAATTGGAATAGATGTCTGCAATTTTACATAGATGCTGGATGACAGTACTTTGAAGGACAGTAAAAGTTTTATTGAGGGAAGTGCAATGGTTTTTGATCTGTAGATGCATGTCAAGAACTTTTTGAACGCTCCTCGTACAAAGGACCTAACTGAGTTTTCGCCAATGAAGGAAATTCCTGATGTACATCTGATTGTAATTGATATCAATGAGAAAGGTCACTCTTGATGCAGCTGGATTATGTGGTTAATGGTTGCTTTCAATTTGGGAAACTTTAAAGAGGTAAAATTATACTTTTAGAGTTAAAATGTTGAACCAGGTGAGTATAAAAAGTTCCTTTCAGTTTTACAACAAATTAGGCTGAAATTAATATAAGTTGTGGTTTTACGCAACTTTTTTGTTAGTTATATAAAGCGAACAACTTTGATTTAAAAACAATAAATTCATTTAAAACAAATCACTATTTTTACTCGCCTTGCAACAAACAAGATAGGAATCTTAAATACTTCTGGAATTTGGCCAGCCACTTTATAGTATGATTTGCCTAGCAATACTACTAGTTATTTAACTAGTTATTTTACTAATTATTTAAAATATAATAATTACATCTGTTTTTTACTACCTGTGTCTTATCTGATTGAAAAATCAACTGAATAAAACAACACTTGCTCCTACCCATCACCGTGATTAATACGATATTGAATTATCTTCCGGGAAGCGCCGGAAATTATTCTTGATAAACATTTCATAGAAAAAAAATCATTTGTTGTTTATTTCTATCACTTTGCCTTCTTTGCAGTGTTTAAAATGCTATAAATGATGAACTACAGATGTGGACATATCGTGACTTTCTCTGTAAGTGCGATTGTACAATAAAAGAGATTCATTATAAGGTTAATGAATGAACTATGTCTGGGGAAAATATTGAGACTTTATTTGGGAGTCGAAAGAAGGAGAATCAATGTAAGGTTAATCTAGGAATATGTCGTGTAACAATGTAAGGTTAATCTAGGATAATGTCGTAATATTTCCCCCGATACATCGGGGGAAATATTACGACTTTCTCTGGATTGGGATAGTCGAAAAAAGGAGAGTCACTGTAAGGTAAATCTATGAATGTATCTGGGGAAATAGTACAAGTAGTATAGTAAATAAGAGTTCTGGGCCAATGTTAAGTATAGGGGATCCCATGTTAACCTATGTGACACCCCCAACAGCCCAATAATTCAGTGAAGTGTTGATAACTGCAACATTTTCCCAACAAAACCCATTCGTGTCCTGTCTTTCACACAGAACGTCTTTCCGAACACCACGTCAACGCTCATCTCCCCAAAAGTGTCCCCAAAAGCTCATCTCCCCAAAAGGTTAAGATGGGATCCCCTATACTTTAACATTGGCCCAGAACTTTCATTTACTATACTACTAGTACAACTTTCTCTGGAATGAAATGGTCTATAGAAGATTATTACGACTTTCTCTGGATTGGGATAGTCGAAACAAAGAGAGTCACTGTAAGGTTAATCTATGAATTGCATCTAAGGAAATATGACGACTTTCTCTGGAGTGGGAGAGTCGAAACAAAGATAATAACTGTAAGGTTAATCTATGAATTTCATCTAAGGAAATATGACGACTTTCTCTGGGAGTGGGAGAGTCGAAAGAAGGAGAGTCACTGTAGAGTTAATCTATGAACTGTACTGGGGAAATACTGTGTCTTTCTCTGGGAGTGGGATAGTAGAAAGAAGGAAAGTCACTGTAGAGTTAATCTCTGTAATGTAGCTATGGAAATATTACGACTTTCTTTCGGAGTGGGATAGTCGAAAGAAGGAGAGTCACTGTAAGGTTAATCTATGAGCTATATCTGAAGTAATATGCCGACTTTCTCTTGGAATGGGAGAGTCAGAAGGAGGTTAATCTAAGAACTGTATCTGAGGAAACATTACGATTTACTCTATTAGTGGGATAGTCGAAAAAAGAGAGTCACTGTAGTATTAAACTATGAACTGTAGCTATGGAAATATGACGACTTTCTGTGGGAGTGGGATAATCAAAAAAAGGAGTGTCATTGTAATTTCAATCTACGAACTGTATCTGGGGAACAGTTGCTGTGGGAATGGGATAATCAAAAGAAGGAGTGTCATTGGAATTTTAATCTATGAACTGTATCTGGGGAAATATTGCTCTGGAAATGGGATAATCAAAAGAAGGAGTGTCATTGTAATTTAATTTATGAACTGTGTCTGGGGAAATATTGTTGTGGGAATGGGATAATCAAAAGAAGAGTATCATTGTAATTTTAATCTGTGAACTGTGTCTGGGGAAATATTGCTGTGGGAATGGGATAACCCAAAGAAGGAGTGTCATTGTAATTTTAATCTACGAACTGTATCTGGGGAACTATTGCTGTGGGAATGGGATAATCGAAAGAAGGAGTGTCATTGTAATTTTAATTTATGAACTGTGTCTGGGGAAATATTGTTGTGGGAATGGGATAATCAAAAGAAGGAGTGTCATTGTAATTTTAATCTATGAACTGTGTCTGGGGAACTATTGCTGTGGGAATGGGATAATCAAAAGAAGGAGTGTCATTGTAATTTTAATCTATGAACTGTATCTGGGGAACAATTGCTGTGGGAATGGGATAATCGAAAGAAGGAGTGTCATTGTAATTTAATTTATGAACTGTGTCTGGGGAAATATTGTTGTGGGAATGGGATAATCAAAAGAAGAGTATCATTGTAATTTTAATCTGTGAACTGTGTCTGGGGAAATATTGCTGTGGGAATGGGATAACCCAAAGAAGGAGTGTCATTGTAATTTTAATCTACGAACTGTATCTGGGGAACTATTGCTGTGGGAATGGGATAATCGAAAGAAGGAGTGTCATTGTAATTTTAATTTATGAACTGTGTCTGGGGAAATATTGTTGTGGGAATGGGATAATCAAAAGAAGGAGTGTCATTGTAATTTTAATCTATGAACTGTGTCTGGGGAACTATTGCTGTGGGAATGGGATAATCAAAAGAAGGAGTGTCATTGTAATTTTAATCTATGAACTGTATCTGGGGAACTATTGCTGTGGGAATGGGATAATCAAAAGAAGGAGTGTCATTGTAATTTTAATCTATGAACTGTATCTCGGGAAATATTGCTGTGGGAATGGGATAATCAAAAGAAGGAGTGTCATTGTAATTTTAATCTATGAACTGTGTCTGGGGAACTATTGCTGTGGGAATGGGATAATCAAAAGAAGGAGTGTCATTGTAATTTTAATCTATGAACTGTATCTCGGGAAATATTGCTGTGGGAATGGGATAATCAAAAGAAGGAGTGTCATTGTAATTTTAATCTATGAACTGTATCTCGGGAAATATTGCTGTGGGAATGGGATAATCAAAAGAAGGAGTGTCATTGTCATTTTAATCTATGAATTGTACCTGGAGAACTACTGCTGTGGGAATGGGATAATCGAAAGAAGGAGTGTCATTGTAATTTTAATTTATGAACTGTGTCTGGGGAAATATTGTTGTGGGAATGGGATAATCAAAAGAAGGAGTGTCATTGTAATTTTAATCTATGAACTGTGTCTGGGGAACTATTGCTGTGGGAATGGGATAATCAAAAGAAGGAGTGTCATTGTAATTTTAATCTATGAACTGTATCTGGGGAACTATTGCTGTGGGAATGGGATAATCAAAAGAAGGAGTGTCATTGTAATTTTAATCTATGAACTGTATCTCGGGAAATATTGCTGTGGGAATGGGATAATCAAAAGAAGGAGTGTCATTGTCATTTTAATCTATGAATTGTACCTGGAGAACTACTGCTGTGGGAATGGGATAATCAAAAGAAGGAGTGTCATTGTAATTTTAATCTATGAACTGTGTCTGGGGAACTATTGCTGTGGGAATGGGATAATCAAAAGAAGGAGTGTCATTGTAATTTTAATCTATGAACTGTATCTGGGGAACTATTGCTGTGGGAATGGGATAATCAAAAGAAGGAGTGTCATTGTAATTTTAATCTATGAACTGTATCTCGGGAAATATTGCTGTGGGAATGGGATAATCAAAAGAAGGAGTGTCATTGTCATTTTAATCTATGAATTGTACCTGGAGAACTACTGCTGTGGGAATGGGATAATCAAAAGAAGGAGTGTCATTGTAATTTTAATCTATGAACTGTATCTGGGGAACTGTTGCTCTGGGAATGGGATAATCAAAAGAAGGAGTGTCATTGTAATTTTAATCTATGAACTGTATCTGGGGAACTGTTGCTGTGGGAATGGGATAATCAAAAGAAGGAGTGTCATTGTAATTTTAATCTATGAACTGTATCTCGGGAAATATTGCTGTGGGAATGGGATAATCAAAAGAAGGAGTGTCATTGTAATTTTAATCTATGAACTGTATCTGGGGAACTATTGCTGTGGGAATGGGATAATCAAAAGAAGGCGTGTCATTGTAATTTTAATATATGAACTGTGTCTGGGGAACTATTGGTGGGGGAATGGGATAATCAAAAGAAGGAGTGTTATTGTAATTTTAATCTACGAACTGTATCTGGGGAACTATTGCTGTGGGAATGGGATAATCAAAAGAAGAAGTGTTATTGTAATTTTAATCTAGGAACTGTATCTGGGGAACTATTGCTGTGGAAATGGGATAATCAAAAGAAGGAGTGTCATTGCAATTTAATTTATGAACTGTGTCTGGGGAAATATTGTTGTGGGAATGGGATAATCAAAAGAAGAGTGTCATTGTAATTTTAATCTATGAACTGTATCTGGGGAAATATTGCTGTGGGAATGGGATAATCAAAAGAAGTAGTGTCATTGTAATTTTAATCCATGAATTGCATGTGGAGAACTATTGCTGTGGAAATGGGATAATCAAAAGAAGGAGTGTCATTGTAATTTAATTTATGAACTGTGTCTGGGGAAATATTGTTGTGGGAATGGGATAATCAAAAGAAGAGTATCATTGTAATTTTAATCTGTGAACTGTGTCTGGGGAAATATTGCTGTGGGAATGGGATAACCCAAAGAAGGAGTGTCATTGTAATTTTAATCTACGAACTGTATCTGGGGAACTATTGCTGTGGGAATGGGATAATCGAAAGAAGGAGTGTCATTGTAATTTTAATTTATGAACTGTGTCTGGGGAAATATTGTTGTGGGAATGGGATAATCAAAAGAAGGAGTGTCATTGTAATTTTAATCTATGAACTGTATCTGGGGAACTATTGCTGTGGGAATGGGATAATCAAAAGAAGGAGTGTCATTGTAATTTTAATCTATGAACTGTATCTCGGGAAATATTGCTGTGGGAATGGGATAATTAAAAGAAGGAGTGTCATTGTCATTTTAATCTATGAATTGTACCTGGAGAACTACTGCTGTGGGAATGGGATAATCAAAAGAAGGAGTGTCATTGTAATTTTAATCTATGAACTGTTTCTAGGGAAATATTGCTGTGGGAATGGGATAATCAAAAGAAGGAGTGTCATTGTAATTTTAATCTATGAACTGTATCTGGGGAACTGTTGCTCTGGGAATGGGATAATCAAAAGAAGGAGTGTCATTGTAATTTTAATCTATGAACTGTATCTGGGGAACTGTTGCTGTGGGAATGGGATAATCAAAAGAAGGAGTGTCATTGTAATTTTAATCTATGAACTGTATCTCGGGAAATATTGCTGTGGGAATGGGATAATCAAAAGAAGGAGTGTCATTGTAATTTTAATATATGAACTGTGTCTGGGGAACTATTGGTGGGGGAATGGGATAATCAAAAGAAGGAGTGTTATTGTAATTTTAATCTACGAACTGTATCTGGGGAACTATTGCTGTGGGAATGGGATAATCAAAAGAAGAAGTGTTATTGTAATTTTAATCTAGGAACTGTATCTGGGGAACTATTGCTGTGGAAATGGGATAATCAAAAGAAGGAGTGTCATTGCAATTTAATTTATGAACTGTGTCTGGGGAAATATTGTTGTGGGAATGGGATAATCAAAAGAAGAGTGTCATTGTAATTTTAATCTATGAACTGTATCTGGGGAAATATTGCTGTGCGAATGGGATAATCAAAAGAAGTAGTGTCATTGTAATTTTAATCCATGAATTGTATGTGGAGAACTATTGCTGTGGGAATGGGATAATCAAAAGAAGGAGTGTCTTTGTAATTTTAATCAACGAACTGTATCTGGGGAACTATTGCTGTGGGAATGGGATAATCAAAAGAAAGAGTGTCATTGTAATTTTAGTCTATGAACTGTATCTGGGGAAATATTGCTGTGGGAATGGGATAATCAAAAGGAGTGTCATTGTAATTTTAATTTATGAACTGTGTCTGGGGAAATATTGTTGTGGGAATGGGATAATCGAAAGAAGGAGTGTCATTGTAATTTTAATCTATAAACTGTATCTAAGGAAATATTGCTGTGGGAATGGGATAATCAAAATAAGGAGTGTCATTGTAATTTTAATCTATAAACTGTATCTAGGGAAATATTGCTGTGGGAATGGGATAATCAAAAGGAGTGTCATTGTAATTTTCATCTACGAACTGTATCTGGGGAACTATTGCTGTAGGAATGGGATAATCAAGAGAAGGAATGTTATTGTAATTTTAATCTAGGAACTGTATCTTGGGAAATATTGCTGTGGGAATGGGATAATCAAAAGAAGGAGTGTCATTGTAATTTTAATCTATGAACTGTATCAGGGGAACTATTGCTGTTGGAATGGGATAATCAAAAGAAGGAGTGTCATTGTAATTTTAATCTATGGACTGTATCTGGGGAAATATTGCTGTGGGAATGGGATAATCGAAAGGAGTGTCATTGTAATTTTAATTTATGAACTGTGTCTGGGGAAATATTCTTCTGGGAATGGGATAATCAAAAGAAGGAGTGTCATTGTAATCTTAATCTATGAACTGTATCTGGGGAACTATTGCTGTGGGAATGGGATAATCAAAAGAAGGAGTGTCATTGTAATTTTAATCTACTAATTGTATCTGGGGAACTATTGCTGTGGGAATGGGATAATCAAAAGAAGGAGTGTCATTGTAATTTTAATCTATGAACTGTATCTCGGGAAATATTGCTGTGGGAATCGGATAATCAAAAGAAGGAGTGTCATTGGAATTTTAATCTATGAACTGTTTCTAGGGAAATATTGCTGTGGGAATGGGGTAATCAAAAGAAGGAGTGTCATTGTAATTTTAATATATGAACTGTGTCTGGGGAACTATTGCTGGGGGAATGGGATAATCAAAAGAAGGAGTGTTATTGTAATTTTAATCTACGAACTGTATCTGGGGAATTATTGCTGTGTGAATGGGATAATCAAAAGAAGAAGTGTTATTGTAATTTTAATCTAGGAACTGTATCTGGTGAAATATTGCTGTGGAAATGGGATAATCAAAAGAAGGAGTGTCATTGCAATTTAATTTATGAACTGTGTCTGGGGAAATATTGTTGTGGGAATGGGATAATCAAAAGAAGAGTGTCATTGTAATTTTAATCTATGAACTGTATCTGGGGAAATATTGCTGTGGGAATGGGATAATCAAAAGAAGTAGTGTCATTGTAATTTTAATCTATGAACTGTATCTGGGGAACTATTGCTGTGGGAATGGGATAATCAAAAGAAGGAGTGTCATTGTAATTTTAATCTATGAACTGTATCTGGGGAACTATTGCTGTAGGAATGGGATAATCAAAAGAAGGAGTGTCATTGTAATTTTAATCTACGAATTGTATCTGGGGAACTATTGCTGTGGGAATGGGATAATCAAAAGAAGGAGTGTCATTGTAATTTTAATCTATGAACTGTATCTGGGGAACTATTGCTGTGGGAATGGGATAATCAAAAGAAGGAGTGTCATTGTAATTTTAATCTCTGAACTGTATCTCGCGAAATATTGCTGTGGGAATGGGATAATCAAAAGAAGGAGTGTCATTGAAATTTTAATCTATGAACTGTTTCTAGGGAAATATTGCTGTGGGAATGGGATAATCAAAAGAAGGAGTGTCATTGTAATTTTAATATATGAACTGTGTCTGGGGAACTATTGGTGGGGGAATGGGATAATCAAAAGAAGGAGTGTTATTGTAATTTTAATCTACGAACTGTATCTGAGGAATTATTGCTGTGGGAATGGGATAATCAAAAGAAGAAGTGTTATTGTAATTTTAATCTAGGAACTGTATCTGGTGAAATATTGCTGTGGAAATGGGATAATCAAAAGAAGGAGTGTCATTGCAATTTAATTTATGAACTGTGTCTGGGGAAATATTGTTGTGGGAATGGGATAATCAAAAGAAGAGTGTCATTGTAATTTTAATCTATGAACTGTATCTGGGGAAATATTGCTGTGGGAATGGGATAATCAAAAGAAGTAGTGTCATTGTAATTTTAATCTATGAACTGTATCTGGGGAACTATTGCTGTGGGAATGGGATAATCAAAAGAAGGAGTGTCATTGTAATTTTAATCTATGAACTGTATCTGGGGAACTATTGCTGTGGGAATGGGATAATCAAAAGAAGGAGTGTCATTGTAATTTTAATCTATGAACTGTATCTCGGGAAATATTGCTGTGGGAATGGGATAATCAAAAGAAGGAGTGTCATTGTCATTTTAATCTATGAATTGTATCTGGAGAACTACTGCTGTGGGAATGGGATAATCAAAAGAAGGAGTATCATTGTAATTTTAATCTATGAACTGTTTCCAGGGAAATATTGCTGTGGGAATGGGGTAATCAAAAGAAGGAGTGTCATTGTAATTTTAATATATGAACTGTGTCTGGGGAACTATTACTGGGGGAATGGGATAATTTAAAGAAGGAGTGTTATTGTAAATTTAATCTACGAACTGTATCTGGGGAACTATTGCTGTGGGAATGGGACAATCGAAAGAAGGAGTGTCATTGTAATTTTAATCTATGAACTGTATCTAGGGAAATATTGCTGTGGGAATGGGATAATCAAAAGAAGGAGTGTCATTGTAATTTTAATCTATAAACTGTATCTATGGAAATATTGCTGTATGAATGGAATAATCAAAAGGAGTGTCATTGTAATTTTAATCTACGAACTGTATCTGGGGAACTATTGCTGTACGAATGGGATAATCAAAAGAAGGAGTGTTATTGTAATTTTAATCTAGGAACTGTATCTGGGGAACTATTGCTGTGGGAATGGGATAATCAAAAGAAAGAGTGTCATTGTAATTTTAATCTATGAACTGTATCTGGGAAAATATTGCTGTGGGAATGGGATAATCAAAAGAAGAAGTGTCATTGTAATTTTAATCTATGAACTGTATCTGGGGAAATATTGCTGTGGGAATGGGATAATCAAAAGAAAAAGTGTCATTGTAATTTTAATCTATGAACTGTATCTGGGGAAATATTGCTGTGGGAATGGCATAATCAAAAGGAGTGTCATTATAATTTTAATTTATGAACTGTGTCTGGGGAAATATTGTTGTAGGAATGGGATAATCAAAAGAAGGAGTGTCATTGTAATTTTAATCTATGAACTGTATCTGGGGAACTATTGCTGTGGGAATGGGATAATCAAAAGAAGGAGTGTCATTGTAATTTTAATCTATGAACTGTATCTCGGGAAATATTGCTGTGGGAATGGGATAATCAAAAGAAGGAGTGTCATTCTCATTTTAATCTATGAATTGTATCTGGAGAACTACTGCTGTGGGAATGGGATAATCAAAAGAAGGAGTATCATTGTAATTTTAATCTATGAACTGTGTCTGGGGAAATATTGTTGTGGGAATGGGATAATCAAAAGAAGGAGTGTCATTGTAATTTTAATCTATGAACTGTATCTCGGGAAATATTGCTGTGGGAATGGGATAATCAAAAGAAGGAGTGTCATTCTCATTTTAATCTATGAATTGTATCTGGAGAACTACTGCTGTGGGAATGGGATAATCGAAAGAAGGAGTGTCATTGTAATTTTAATTTATGAACTGTGTCTGGGGAAATATTGTTGTGGGAATGGGATAATCAAAAGAAGGAGTGTCATTGTAATTTTAATCTATGAACTGTATCTCGGGAAATATTGCTGTGGGAATGGGATAATCAAAAGAAGGAGTATCATTGTAATTTTAATCTATGAACTGTTTCCAGGGAAATATTGCTGTGGGAATGGGGTAATCAAAAGAAGGAGTGTCATTGTAATTTTAATATATTAACTGTGTCTGGGGAACTATGACTGGGGGAATGGGATAATCAAAAGAAGGAGTGTTATTGTAAATTTAATCTACGAACTGTATCTGGGAAACTATTGCTGTGGGAATGGGATAATCAAAAGAAGAAGTGTTATTGTAAAATTAATCTAGGAACTGTATCTGGGGAACTATTCCTGTGGAAATGGGATAATCAAAAGAAGGAGTGTCATTGCAATTTAATTTATGAACTGTGTCTGGGGAAATATTGTTGTGGAAATGGGATAATCAAAAGAAGAGTGTCATTTTAATTTTAATCTATGAACTGTATCTGGGGAAATATTGCTGTGGGAATGGGATAATCAAAAGAAGGAGTGTCATTGTAATTTTAATCTATGAACTGTATCTGGGGAACTATTGCTGTGGGAATGGGATAATCAAAAGAAGGAGTGTCATTGTAATTTTAATCTACGAACTGTATCTGGGGAACTATTGCTGTGGGAATGTGATAATCAAAAGAAGAAGTGTTATTATAATTTTAATCTAGGAACTGTATCTGGGGAACTATTGCTGTGGAAATGGGATAATCAAAAGAAGGAGTGTCATTGAAATTTAATTTATGAACTGTGTCTGGGGAAATATTGTTGTGGGAATTGGATAATCAAAAGAAGAGTGTCATTGTAATTTTAATCTATGAACTGTATCTGGGGAAATATTGCTGTGGGAATGGGATAATCAAAAGAAGTAGTGTCATTGTAATTTTAATCTATGAATTGTATGTGGAGAACTATTGCGGTGGGAATGGGATAATCAAAAGAAGGAGTGTCATTGTAATTTTAATCAACGAACTGTATCTGGGGAACTATTGCTGTGGGAATGGGATAATCAAAAGAAAGAGTGTCATTGTAATTTTAATCTATGAACTGTATCTGGGGAAATATTGCTGTGGGAATGGGATAATCAAAAGGAGTGTCATTGTAATTTTAATTTATGAACTGTGTCTGGGGAAATATTGTTGTGCGAATGGGATAATCGAAAGAAGGAGTGTCATTGTAATTTTAATCTATGAACTGTATCTAAGGAAATATTGCTGTGGGAATGGGATAATCAAAAGAAGGAGTGTCATTGTAATTTTAATCTATAAACTGTATCTAGGGAAATATTGCTGTGGGAATGGGATAATCAAAAGGAGTGTCATTGTAATTTTCATCTACGAACTGTATCTGGGGAACTATTGCTGTAGGAATTGGATAATCAAGAGAAGGAGTGTTATTGTAATTTTAATCTAGGAACTTTATCTTGGGAAATATTGCTGTGGGAATGGGATAATCAAAAGAAGGAGTGTCATTGTAATTTTAATCTATGAACTGTATAAGGGGAACTATTGCTGTGGGAATGGGATAATCAAAAGAAGGAGTGTCATTGTACTTTTAATCTATGAACTGTATCTGGGGAAATATTGCTGTCTGAATGGGATAATCCAAAGGAGTGTCATTGTAATTTTAATTTATGAACTGTGTCTGGGGAAATATTGTTCTGGAAATGGGATAATCAAAAGAAGGAGTGTCATTGTAATCTTAATCTACGAATTGTATCTGGGGAACTATTGCTGTGGGAACGGGATAATCAAAAGAAGGAGTGTCATTGTAATTTTAATCTACGAATTTTATCTGGGGAACTATTGCTGTGGGAATGGGATAATCAAAAGAAGGAGTGTCATTATAATTTTAATCTATGAACTGTATCTCGGGAAATATTGCTGTGGGAATCGGATAATCAAAAGAAGGAGTGTCATTGGAATTTTAATCTATGAACTGTTTCTAAGGAAATATTGCTGTGGGAATGGGATAATCAAAAGAAAGAGTGTCATTGCAATTTTAATATATGAACTGTGTCTGGGGAACTATTGCTGGGAGAATGGGATAATCAAAAGAAGGAGTGTCATTGTAATTTTAATATATGAACTGTGTCTGGGGAACTATTACTGGGGGAATGGGATAATCAAAAGAAGGAGTGTTATTGTAAATTTAATCTACGAACTGTATCTGGGGAACTATTGCTGTGGGAATGGGATAATCAAAAGAAGAAGTGTTATTGTAATTTTAATCTAGGAACTGTATCTGGGGAACTATTGCTGTGGAAATGGGATAATCAAAAGAAGGAGTGTCATTGCAATTTAATTTATGAACTGTGTCTGGGGAAATATTGTTGTGGAAATGGGATAATCAAAAGAAGAGTGTGATTTTAATTTTAATCTATGAACTGTATCTGGGGAAATATTGCTGTGGGAATGGGATAATCAAAAGAAGTAGTGTCATTGTAATTTTAATCTATGAATTGTATCTGGGGAACTATTGCTGTAGGAATGGGATAATCAAAAGAAGGAGTGTTATTGTAATTTTAATCTATGAACTGTATCTGGGGAAATATTGCTTGTGGGAATGGGATAATCAAAATGAGTGTCATTGTAATTTTAATTTATGAACTGTGTCTTAGAAAATATTGTTCTGGGAATGGGATAATCAAAAGAAGGAGTGTCATTGTAATCTTAATCTATGAACTGTATCTGGGGAACTATTGCTGTGGGAATGGGATAATCAAAAGAAGGAGTGTCATTGTAATTTTAATCTACGAATTGTGTCTGGGGAACTATTGCTGTGGGAATGGGGTAATCAAAAGAAGGAGTGTCATTGTAATTTTAATCTATGAACTGTATCTGGGGACTATTGCTGTGGGAATGGGATAATCAAAAGAAGAAGTGTTATTGTAATTTTAATATAGGAACTGTATCTGGGGAACTATTGCTGTGGAAATGGGATAATCAAAAGAAGGAGTGTCATTGCAATTTAATTTATGAACTGTGTCTGGGAAAATATTGTTGTGGGAATGGGATAATCAAAAGAAGAGTGTCATTGTAATTTTAATCTATGAACTGTATCTGGGGAAATATTGCTGTGGGAATGGGATAATCAAAAGAAGTAGTGTCATTGTAATTTTAATCTATGAATTGTATGTGGAGAACTATTGCTGTGGGAATGGGATAATCAAAAGAAGGAGTGTCATTGTAATTTTAATCAACGAACTGTATCTGGGGAACTATTGCTGTGGGAATGGGATAATCAAAAGAAAGAGTGTCATTGTAATTTTAATCTACGAACTGTATCTGGGGAACTATTGCTGTAGGAATGGGATAATCAAAAGAAGGAGTGTTATTGTAATTTTAATCTAGGAACTGTATCTGGGGAAATATTGCTGTGGGAATGGGATAATCAAAAGAAGGAGTGTCATTGTAATTTTAATCTATGAACTGTATCTATGGAAATATTGCTGTGGGAATGGGATAATCAAAAGGAGTGCCATTGTAATTTTAATTTATGAACTGTGTCTGGGGAAATATTGTTCTGGGAATGGGATAATCAAAAGAAGGAGTGTCATTGTAATCTTAATCTATGAACTGTATCTGGGGAACTATTGCTGTGGGAATGGGATAATCAAAAGAATGAGTGTCATTGTAATTTTAATTTATGAACTGTGTCTGGGGAAATGTTGTTGTGGGAATGGGATAATCAAAAGAAGGAGTGTCATTGTAATTTTAATCTATGAACTGTATCTGGGGAACTATTGCTGGGGGAATGGGATAATCAAAAGAAGGAGTGTTATTGTAATTTTAATCTACGAACTGTATCTGGGGAACTATAGCTGTGGGAATGGGATAATCAAAAGAAGGAGTGTCATTGTAATTTTAATCTACGAATTGTATCTGGGGAACTATTGCTGTGGGAATGGGATAATCAAAAGAATGAGTGTCATTGTAATTTTAATTTATGAACTGTTTCTAGGGAAATATTGCTGTGGGAATGGGATAATCAAAAGAAGGAGTGCATTGTAATTTTAATCTATGAACTGTATCTAGGGAAATATTGCTGTGGGAATGGGATAATCAAAAGGATTGTCATTGTAATTTTAATCTATGAACTGTATCTGGGGAACTATTGCTGTGGGAATGGGATAATCAAAAGAAGGAGTGTCATTGTAATTTTAATCTATGAACTGTATCTGGGGAACTATTGCTGTGGGAATGGGATAATCAAAAGAAGTAGTGTCATTGTAATTTTAACCAATGAACTGTATCTGGGAAGCTATTGCTGTGGGAATGGGGTAATCAAAAGAAGGTGTGTCATTGTAATTTTAATTTATGAACTGTATCTGGTGAAATATTGCTGTGGAAATGGGATAATCAGAAGAAGGAGTGTCATTGTAATTTTAATTTATGAACTGTGTCTGGGGAAATATTGTTGTGGGAATGGGATAATCAAAAGAAGGAGTGTCATTGTAATTTTAATCTATGAACTATATCTGGGGAAATATTGCTGTGGGAATGGGATAATCAAAAGAAAGAGTGTCATTGTAATTTTAATCTATGAACTGTATCTGGGGAAATATTGCTGTGGGAATGGCATAATCAAAAGTAGTGTCATTGTAATTTTAATTTATGAACTGTGTCTGGGGAAATATTGTTCTGGGAATGGGATAATCAAAAGAAGGAGTGTTATTGTAATTTTAATCTAGGAACTGTATCTAGGGAAATATTGCTGTGGGAATGTGATAATCAAAGGAGTGTCATTGTAATTTTAATCTATGAACTGTATCTGGGGAAATATTGTTGTGGGAATGGGATAATCAAAAGAAGGAGTGTCATTGTAATTTTAATCTATGAACTGTATCTGGGGAACTGTTGCTCTGGGAATGGGATAATCAAAAGAAGGAGTGTCATTGTAATTTTAATCTATGAACTGTATCTGGGGAACTATTGCTGTGGGAATGGGATAATCAAAAGAAGGAGTGTCATTGTAATTTTAATCTATGAACTGTATCTGGGGAACTGTTGCTGTGGGAATTGGATAATCAAAAGAAGGAGTGTCATTGTAATTTTAATCTATGAACAGTATCTGGGGAACTATTGCTGTGGGAATGGGATAATCAAAAGAAGGAGTGTCATTGTAATTTTAATCTATGAACTCTATCTGGGGAACTATTGCTGTGGGAATGGGATAATCAAAAGAAGGAGTGTCATTGTAATTTTAATCTATGAACTGTATCTGGGGAAATATTGCTGTGGGAATGGGGTAGTCAAAAGAAGGAGTGTCATTGTAATTTTAATATATGAACTGTATCTGGGGAACTATTGCTGTGGGAATGGGATAATCAAAAGAAATAGTGTCATTGTAATTTTAATCTATTAACTGTATCTGGGAAATATTGCTGTGGGAATGGGATAATCAAAAGAAGGAGTGTCATTGCAATTTAATGTATGAACTGTGTCTGGGGAAATATTGTTGTGGGAATGGGATAATCAAAAGAAGTGTGTCATTGTAATTTTAATCTATGAACTGTATCTGGGGAAATATTGTTGTGGGAATGGGATAATCAAAAGAAGTAGTGTCATTGTAATTTTAATCTATGAATTGTATGTGGAGAACTATTGCTGTGGGAATGGGATAATCAAAAGAAGGAGTGTCATTGTAATTTTAATCAACGAACTGTATCTGGGGAACTATTGCTGTGGGAATGGGATAATCAAAAGAAAGAGTGTCATTGTAATTTTAATCTATGAACTGTGTCTGGAGAAATATTGCTGTGGGAATGGGATAATCAAAAGGAGTGTCATTGTAATTTTAATTTATGAACTGTGTCTGGGGAAATATTGTTGTGGGAATGGGATAATCGAAAGAAGGAGTGTCATTGTAATTTTAATCTATGAACTGTATCTAGGGAAATATTGCTGTGGGAATGGGATAATCAAAAGAAGGAGTGTCATTGTAATTTTAATCTATAAACTGTATCTAGGGAAATATTGCTGTGGGAATGGGATAATCAAAAGAAGGAGTGTCATTGTAATTTTAATCAATGAACTGTATCTGGGAAACTATTGCTGTGGGAATGGGGTAATCAAAAGAAGGTGTGTCATTGCAATTTTAATTTATGAACTGTATCTGGTGAAATATTGCTGTGGAAATGGGATAATCAGAAGAAGGAGTGTCATTGTAATTTTAATTTATGAACTGTGTCTGGGGAAATATTGTTGTGGGAATGGGATAATCAAAAGAAGGAGTGTCATTGTAATTTTAATATACGAACTGTATCTGGGGAACTATTGCTGTAGGAATGGGATAATCAAAAGAAGGAGTGTTATTGTAATTTTAATCTAGGAACTCTATCTGGGGAAATATTGCTGTGGGAATGGGATAATCAAAAGAAGGAGTGTCATTGTAATTTTAATCTATGAACTGTATCTGGGGAAATATTGCTGTGGGAATGGGATAATCAAAAGGAGTGTCATTGTAATTTTAATTTATGAACTGTGTCTGGGGAAATATTGTTCTGGGAATGGGATAATCAAAAGAAGGAGTGTCATTGTAATCTTAATCTATGAACTGTATCTGGGGAACTATTGCTGTGGGAATGGGATAATCAAAGAAGGAGTGTCATTGTAATTTTAATCTACGAATTGTATCTGGGGAACTATTGCTGTGGGAATGGGATAATCAAAGAATGAGTGTCATTGTAATTTTAATTTATGAACTGTGTCTGGGGAAATGTTGTTGTGGGAATGGGATAATCAAAAGAAGGAGTGTCATTGTAATTTTAATCTATGAACTGTATCTGGGGAACTATTGCTGGGGGAATGGGATAATCAAAAGAAGGAGTGTTATTGTAATTTTAATCTACGAACTGTATCTGGGGAACTATAGCTGTGGGAATGGGATAATCAAAAGAAGGAGTGTCATTGTAATTTTAATCTATGAACTGTTTCTAGGGAAATATTGCTGTGGGAATGGGATAATCAAAAGAAGGAGTGCATTGTAATTTTAATCTATGAACTGTATCTAGGGAAATATTGCTGTGGGAATGGGATAATCAAAAGTATTGTCATTGTAATTTTAATCTACGAACTGTATCTGGGGAACTATTGCTGTGGGAATGGGATAATCAAAAGAAGGAGTGTCATTGTAATTTTAATCTATGAACTGTATCTGGGGAACTATTGCTGTGGGAATGGAATAATCAAAAGAAGGAGTGTCATTGTAATTTTAATCTATGAACTGTATCTAGGGAAATATTGCTGTGGGAATGGGATAATCAAAAGAAGGAGTGTCATTGTAATTTTAATGAATGAACTGTATCTGGGAAACTATTGCTGTGGGAATGGGGTAATCAAAAGAAGGTGTGTCATTGTAATTTTAATTTATGAACTGTATCTGGTGAAATATTGCTGTGGAAATGGGATAATCAGAAGAAGGAGTGTCATTGTAATTTTAATTTATGAACTGTGTCTGGGGAAATATTGTTGTGGGAATGGGATAATCAAAAGAAGGAGTGTCATTGTAATTTTAATCTATGAACTATATCTGGGGAAATATTGCTGTGGGAATGGGATAATCAAAAGAAGGAGTGTCATTGTAATTTTAATCTATGAACTGTATCTGGGGAAATATTGCTGTGGGAATGGCATAATCAAAAGTAGTGTCATAGTAATTTTAATTTATGAACTGTGTCTGGGGAAATATTGTTGTGGGAATGGGATAATCAAAAGAAGGAGTGTCATTGTAATTTTAATCTATGAACTGTATCTGGGGAACTATTGCTGTGGGAATGGGATAATCAAAAGAAGGAGTGTCATTGTAATTCTAATCTGTGAACTGTATCTGGGGAACTTTTGCTGTGGGAATGGGACAATCGAAAGAAGGAGTGTCATTGTAATTTTAATCTATGAACTGTATCTAGGGAAACATTGCTGTGGGAATGGGATAATCAAAAGAAGGAGTGTCATTGTAATTTTAATCTATAAACTGTATCTATGGAAATATTGCTGTATGAATGGAATAATCAAAAGGAGTGTCATTGTAATTTTAATCTACGAACTGTATCTGGGGAACTATTGCTGTAGGAATGGGATAATCAAAAGAAGGAGTGTTATTGTAATTTTAATCTAGGAACTGTATCTGGGGAACTATTGCTGTGGGAATGGGATAATCAAAAGAAAGAGTGTCATTGTAATTTTAATCTATGAACTGTATCTGGGGAAATATTGCTGTGGGAATGGCATAATCAAAAGGAGTGTCATTATAATTTTAATTTATGAACTGTGTCTGGGGAAATATTGTTGTAGGAATGGGATAATCAAAAGAGGGAGTGTCATTGTAATTTTAATCTATGAACTGTATCTGGAGAACTATTGCTGTGGGAATGGTATAATCAAAAGAAGGAGTGTCATGGTAATTTTAATATATGAACTGTATCTGGGGAACTATTGCTGTGGGAATGGGGTAATCAAAAGAAGGAGTGTCATTGTAATTTTAATATATGAACTGTATCTGGGGAACTATTGCTGTGGGAATGGGATAATCAAAAGAAGGAGTTTCATTGTAATTTTAATCTATTAACTGTATCTGGGAAATATTGCTGTGGGAATGGGATAATCAAAAGAAGGAGTGTCATTGTAAGGTTAATCTGTGAACTGTATCTGGGGAATACACTGGTTTCCATAACTTCAAGAAAAATGAGAAAGATCGAGGTAAGTCGTGGAAACATTTTGCGAGCTTCACCAAACTTGTTCATGTAACTATTAAAGTAATGCTGAGTGAGCATATCGTATGCAAATTAGTGTAGGTTGTGTCAGTTTGCAAAATCGGACAGCGGCATAAAAACGGGTATTTTGGAGTAGATCGTTATTTTGTGTTGTAAATGGGAGTAAAGAGATTCGAAATAGCCATTTTGTAGGAATGACCTCGAGGCATCATTTGCCAAACGAACTGTGGTGGAAAGTTATTGGCCGGCTCGAAGTATGCCAAAGTCAGTCAGACATGGCGCGATGGCTGAATGTGAGTTCTCCTGTGGTCCACAGACTGTGGAATCAATTTCTTAGCACGTATTTCGTGACTCGGAGGTTTAGCCGAGGAAGGATAGAGTTACAATCGCCTTATAAGACCGATATCTGCGATTAACAGCACGAAGGAGCAGGATGTCTGCTCTCTCTCTCAGCTAGGATCATCTCTTGCAGCAGCCACTGGGGAGGTTGTATCAGCTTCTACTGTGCGTAGAAGGCCTTCATGAGGGAAGTCTGTACGCTAGAAGGCCAGTAATTTATATACCCCTCACGTCACAGTAGAGAATTGGGCACGTACGCATGTTAATGGACAGAAGAGCAATGGAGGTCCGTACTCTTCACAGATGAGTCCCGGTATTGCTTGCAGAGTGATTCCGGACATTCTTTTGATATGGAGAGAACGAGATACCCAGTATCATCCTCATATCCGTCAAAGAGACAGTTACGGCGGAGGTAGCGTTCGTGTTTGTGGTGGCATTTCCTTAGGTGGACGCACAGACCTTTATACTTTGACGAGTGGGAACCTCAATGCTCAAAGGTATTGATTTCAGATCTGGCCTTAAAAAATGGCTAGCACGTCACTTTTTTTATGTTAGTGGTCATTTTGACTCCTATTAAGATTTTGTAATTGGCAACACTGATTGACAAGTGGGGAAAACATGTAACAGTAACCTAACCTCAGACGGACATTCTTGTTGTTTCCATTGTAGGAGGAACACATGCTGCACGTTGCAGATAGAACTTTGGCGTTTAAATGTCACAAAGGCAGCGTCGTGGATGTGTTAATGTGCCAGATAAGTTTTGCTATGTGTGTGGAAATTATATTTTAAAACCCCAGGATCATTCGTTTCCAAAGATTGCAAAGAAAGCCTATAACTTGTATTTTGCATGTCATGTTGGAGATCAGGACAAAACATGGGCTCCATATGTGTGCTGCATTTCGTGCTTTGTTGGCCTGAGTGAATGGTTGAAAGGCAAGATAAAATCCATGCCCTTTGCAGTTCCAATGGTTTGGCGTGAGCCAACGAGTCACTTGCATGATTACTATTTTTGTTTAACTAAAGTGTCGGGCTTTTCAAAAAAAAAAACGATATACAAATGTTCCTTCGCCATAAGACCAGTTACTCATGGAGAATATATGTAGTGAATAAGTGAATGCATGTAGTGAACAATTGAATGCATCATTGGAATATAGGGAATGAGTGAATATGTATAGGGAATGAGTGAATATGTATAGGGAATGAGTGAATATGTATAGGGAATTAGTGAATATGTATAGGGAATGAGTGAATATGTATAGGGAATGAGTGAATATGTATAGGGAATGAGTGAATATGTATAGGGAATGAGTGAATACGTACAGTGAATGAGTGAATATGTATAGGGAATGAGTGAATACGTATAGTGAATGAGTGAATACGTATAGTAAATGAGTGAATGCATGGAGTGAACGAGTGAATGCATGTAGTGAGCGAGTGAATGCATGTATTGAGCGAGTGAGTGAATGCATGTAATGAGCGAGTGAGTGAATGCATGTAATGAGCGAGTGAGTGAATGCATGTAATGAGCGAGTGAGTGAATGCATGTAATGAGCGAGTGAGTGAATGCATGTAATGAGCGAGTGAGTGAATGCATGTAATGAGCGAGTGAGTGAATGCATGTAATGAGCGAGTGAGTGAATGCATGTAATGAGCGAATAAGTGAATGCATGCAATGAGTGAGTGAACGCATGTAGTGAGCGAGTGAACGCATGTAGTGAGCGAGTGAACGCATGTAGTGAGCGAGTGAACGCATGTAGCGAGTGAGTGAACGCATGTAAGGAGTGAGTGAATGCATGTAGTGAGTGAGTGAATGTGTGTGTGTGTTGTACCAGAGCCTCATGTTAGCCATCCATTACCTGAGGTTTTCCCTAAAGATAAAAGGAACTTTTGAGGAAATCAACAGATAATGGATGTTGCCCGTCTCCCACGATCTAGGACGTCTGAGGGTGGCTTTTGGGGGAGGCATTTTTTTTTTCTTTTTTTTTTCTTTTTCTTCAACTTCGCTTACCTTTTTCTTTCTCTCTTCAGTTGAACGTTTTTCTATTTTTTAATTAACGTTCTCTCATTTTTGGTCAACCGAGAATGCCTTCCACATAGCAAAGAGGACCAGCAAAAGATGTAAAACAGAAAATGTGAATCTAAGCACATTCCACGTTATGAGGAAGACATCCTCTTCATCGTCCTCTGATCGTGTTATCGATAACAGCCAGTTATTGGTGACTTCACATTCACTGGTGCCAGTAGAAGTGGAAGATCTTGAATCACACGGGTGCGACAGTCCTGATTTAATTGGACGAGAATCCTCATCATCCACCGAAAATGGTTCTGATATATATCTTTTTGGTGGAATGTTTACCATTTCGAACCTAATGGCACTGTGGTCATTGCGAGTGGAGGGGATATAGAATATTGATGTTTCTGGTGGCTGGCTACGCTCATTGCTCCCCTCCATACTCCCTAAACAACAGGAGCAACAAAGGTTCTTCATCTGTTTCCACCTTCGACGGAGGCATTCCCTGCCCCTCCTTGCAAACTTGACGCGCGTTGGCGTACATTAAACGCTCTGCGCGTACGATCAGCAGTCGGCATCCTGCCCATAAAAGTCAATACAAATAATATTCAGTATACACTATCTAGAAACTACTTCAAATATAAATATCTCGAATCAAAGAACACTTACATTCGCATCCAAAACATCGTCTTAACGCTTCTAAGGAAAGATATCCTTTAAACCCGTTAATTGTTTTTCTGTTACATTGTTCAGAATTTTGAATAATTAAGATTTTAATTTGTTGCGTCTGCTGAAGGTTTATAATGCCAGATACAGGCAACAATGAGAATCATTTTCGCATATTAATATTTATCTATTTATTTTTGATGGCGACCATTTTGAATATATTAAAATTAGTTTGGGGAACTGCAAATGGTCATTTAAAATCACATCGATTACGTATTTACCTGTTTACTTCTCTCACGTGATCAGAAAAGCGCTTAAATGATTAAAAGCAAAATTTCTGAATAGTAACTTACTTCTTCATCACATGATCACATACAAATTTAAAATAGAAATTAATATAATTCTTAATTCAAAGGAATGGACAACGCTTTTTTGTCCGTTAGATTTATTTACAGAAGTGTTGCAATGTGCTATTCACATGGGGCCGAGCGCTTTCGACTGTACTCGGCAGTCATCGTCAGAGCGGCGTACAGTTCCTTGTAGAGGCGGATTGTTGTTAATGACAGGTTAGGTTAAGCAAAAATAATCCACTAGCATGCTGAAACTTGCTTCCGCTGCAGAACTCTCGTCAGCGAAGATGTCTGCATGAAAAAAAGGTATTATTATTTTAGCTTAACTTGTCACCAACAATCCGCATCTCCAAGGAATCTCCAGTCAGGGACGTGCTCAGGGGAAGGAGGGGCAGGAGGTCTGCCCACCCCCCACCCCCCGAAGATCCTGCAGTTTTATAAGATATCTGAAACTTGTCTACCGGCTATGAAATCAAAACAGTTGTGTTTGTATAATTTTGTTTTAGTAAGTTTTCGGAGACTAAAAATAGGTTTAAAAAACAACTATAAAATTTTATTCCATGCAGAATTTCATTTGAACCTTTCCTATCTGGTGGAATATTTAATAATTGGAAACCCTAATCCTGTCATATTCTGCACCACCCTCCTTAACTAAATCCTGGGTACGTACCTGCAGTCAGTGTCTCTTAACGTTGTCATGCAGCTTGTAAACTGAACTCTACCTAAGATTCCCTACACTTCCTAAAAATGATGACTGGAAACGGAATCTCCAGTAACATGAATGTAAAAGCACTAATTGTTAAACACCGAAGTCAAATGATTAATTACCACCATGTCACATCAACATGAAAAACTACTATTTCTAAAAATACACAAACCGACTGACTGCACAACTTAATTTACATTTCAAAACTAACTCTCAATTCCATACAGATAAAACCTATCCTTCAAAACGCGTGGAGCACTCCTAGGTTTTCATGAACAACTGCGTGGTTTCAATGAAATATATTTATTTTTTCATATTTTTCAACCTTTAATATGTTTTCTGCATCCACAATTTATGAAAGCATACTTCTAAAATTCATTCAAAAAATATATATACAGAAGGCAAACAGAAAAAGTAAACCAAAAATAGGCTGAGAAACCGCTAACGCCAATGCGCGCAATATGGTCCAAAAGACCAATAATGGCTATTTTTTTGTGTCACAGTATGTAAAAATATCAGGACGTGCTCCGATTAACCAGTACAACGTTTCTATTGATTAATTTACTACAAAATATTATTTCAAATGATAATTAAACGATTAAGTTTCCTTGACAAGGGAAAAAAATCACATGGATTTTAATGCATTGAAGAAAAAAAAAACCTGAAACCTCTTAATAAAATAGGTCTCCATTGCTAAGGTATTGTGACGACAGACGAACGTGCGACAATAAAACCAGAAGTACTGTGTCATTTGATGCTCGTGTTATGCGCAGCGTGAGAATTATGTCACTAGGTTATCGGAACAAACAGACTTAAAATAATAACAAAGAAATGAACATTTGAAGGTTTTCCGTAGTAAAAAGAATTGACTTGTTTTATTTTAGTGAAGTTAGTGTAATATGAATCTAAGTGAAAAGGTAACTTATATTTTGTTTACGCTGAAGTGAAGCACTGTGGTATGAATACACTGAAGTATGCACTATGGCTCATCTCTTCAAAAGGCATGGCATTCAAATCGAAGAGGCAATATGTTAGTCGAGCAAGGAAAACTGTCCTTAATTTCTCTGCAGGAAGAGTTCATCGTCTGATGCGTGGTGTTCTTAATGTTTAGGATAAAGCTTAATTCCATTGGTGATAATGTTTCAACCACCACTGAGTATTTTGGAGACGGCACAACATTAGTGACCGACTTCCTCTCATGCAGCCTGCCTGTCGCTAGTTTTCAGAACGAACATAATAATGGTACACATATTGTACGTATATATTGAAAGAAAATCGTTTACACATCAACATAAACGTTTATTTCGCACACTTCACGATAACTTTCCTTACAAGCTCTCTCCGCTTTCTTTTAAGGGAAACTTCACGAGTGACATACAATAAGTCAGTTCAAGCTCGTCATGAAATTCAGACAGGCTGGTCAAAGCCAACAATTTCTCATCAGTAGGGGGATAATGGGGCTTCTGACTCAGAGGCGGATCAATGTTAATCCTATGGGACCCGCCTCCCTGTGTTCTAAAGCGGAGGTAGGTCTTTTCGTCACACATACAGTCAACATTTCCCCTCAATAATTTACATAATTTCAAATAACTTATTTTTAAATCAAATATTTTTTTCATTTCACCGTTTTTCTTTTCATTCATTATTTTTTCATTTTTACCCAATAGCATTTTTCTTTTTCTGCGGGACAATCTTTTATTCCAGTTTCTGCGGGGTAGTCCTTCTTCAAGTATAAATACGACATCCAGCAGTCAAATTCCTCATTCTGTTGTCAGACGTTGACAGTGACGGTTCTCTGCAGCTGCATCACCGTGTTTTTTCAACTGTTAGAAGCCAATAGTGATAGTTCTCCACGTCCTCGTGTAGTATAAATCAGTTATTTTACAAGTCACTGTTTCATAATGTATCCATGTGATATATGTGAGAAGGTTTTCATTCATCAGACCCATCTCATTCCTCATAAGAGAAATCATGATAGAAATAACCTCTTTAAGTGCTCTCAATGCGAATCGACATTCTCAAGGAGAGATGATGTCCGACGTCACGAGTTATCCCACACCTCCAGGAAAACCTACAAATGCGAAAAATGTGCCATGGAGTTTGGGAGAAAAGACAGTCTTTTGCGCCATCAAAGAAAGCCCCACAATAATAAGCGAAAACGTTCTGAAAATTAAAGGATTCCCCAGAAGAAACAAAAGCCAGACCCTGAAGATCCCTGCCAGTTTACAGAAGAAATGAAAAGAACCCTGTCAACACATAAGCTGATGGCAACGGAAGAAACATCTGTTGACCTCACCTTTTTCCTCGAGTCCTCGCGGGAGTCACTCCTAACTCAACTGAAAGAAGAATTGACCTCGAAAGGTAGCATTAAATGGTACCTTGCCGTGCAAGAGCGTTTCAGGCGAAAAGTCCCACCTTCTACTTTCGAACACTACACTCCATTTTTCCGAAGTAACTGTGTCACAAGTCTTCCTACATCATCCCTAACAGAGAACTAGATACAGCGTGCAAGAGGATAAAGACCTCATTCGAAGAATTTGAAGGAGCACATAGTGGATGGATACTAGATGCCGTACTCCACGCTGAAATGAACATTGGAAAATATAAACCTCTTACAGGGTCTAGTTATATCCCTACCCCAAGAGAATTACTATTAAAACATGCTATTGTCAATGTATGTAATTCTAACCAAAAATGTTTTGTCTGGTCTGTTTTAGCCTCTATGTATCCCGCTATAGGAAACACTGAACGCCTTAACAACTATATACATTTAGAAGAAAAATTAAACATATCTGGCCTAATTTTCCCTGTAACAATAAATCAAATATCTAAATTCGAAAAAATGAACAACATTTCCGTCAATGATTTTGGATACGAGAAAGAGGTGTTCCCACTCTACATCACACCATTCGGATTTAAAGAGCATGCAAATCTCCTTCTGTTATCGGATGATGAAAAGCAGCATTATTGCTCCATTAAGAATATGAGTAGACTACTCGGTCCTCTCACTAAACATAAATGCCAGGCTTTCTACTGTGATTACTGCCTTCACCGTTTCACAAATGAATCATTCTCTGCGGTACATGTTCTTGACAATAGGGAACATGATCCTTCAAGAGTGATTCATTTGTGAAACGGTGAAGGCAGTAATCACAGTAGAAAGCCTGGCATTTATGTTTAGTGAGAGAACTGAGTAGTCTACTCATATTCTTAATGGAGCAATAATGCTGATTTTCATCATCTGAAAACAGAAAACGATTTGCGTGCACTTTAAATCTGAATGGCGTGATGTAGAGCGGGAACACCTCTTTCTCGTATCCAAAAACATTGACAGAAATGTTGTTCATTTTTTCGAATTTAGATATTTGATTTATTGTTACAGGGAAAATTAGG
This sequence comes from Ryuthela nishihirai, assembly GCA_038380435.1. Taxonomy (NCBI): domain Eukaryota; kingdom Metazoa; phylum Arthropoda; class Arachnida; order Araneae; family Heptathelidae; genus Ryuthela; species Ryuthela nishihirai. The sequence goes on along the minus strand of JAWZYU010000001.1, from coordinate 11,732,607 downwards.
CCAGATGTGTTTAATTTTTCTTCTAAATGTATATAGTTGTTAAGGCGTTCAGTGTTTCCTATAGCGGGATACATAGAGGCTAAAACAGACCAGACAAAACATTTTTGGTCAGAATTACATACATTGACAATAGCATGTTTTAATAGTAATTCTCTTGGGGTAGGGATATAACTAGACCCTGTAAGAGGTTTATATTTTCCAATGTTCATTTCAGCGTGGAGTACGGCATCTAGTATCCATCCACTATATGCTCCTTCAAATTCTTCGAATGAGGTCTTTATCCTCTTGCACGCTGTATCCAGTTCTCTGTTTAGGGATGATGTAGGAAGACTTGTGACACAGTTACTTCGGAAAAATGGAGTGCAGTGTTCGAAAGTAGAAGGGGGGACTTTTCGCCTGAAGCGCTCTTGCACGGCAAGGTACCATTTAATGCTACCTTTCGAGGTCAATTCTTCTTTCAGTTGAGTTAGGAGTGACTCCCGCGAGGACTCGAGGAAAAAGGTGAGGTCAACAGATGTTTCTTCCGTTGCCATCAGCTTATGTGTTGACAGGGTTCTTTTCATTTCTTCTGTAAACTGGCAGGGATCTTCAGGGTCTGGCTTTTGTTTCTTCTGGGGAATCCTTTAATTTTCAGAACGTTTTCGCTTATTATTGTGGGGCTTTCTTTGATGGCGCAAAAGACTGTCTTTTCTCCCAAACTCCATGGCACATTTTTCGCATTTGTAGGTTTTCCTGGAGGTGTGGGATAACTCGTGACGTCGGACATCATCTCTCCTTGAGAATGTCGATTCGCATTGAGAGCACTTAAAGAGGTTATTTCTATCATGATTTCTCTTATGAGGAATGAGATGGGTCTGATGAATGAAAACCTTCTCACATATATCACATGGATACATTATGAAACAGTGACTTGTAAAATAACTGATTTATACTACACGAGGACGTGGAGAACTATCACTATTGGCTTCTAACAGTTGAAAAAACACGGTGATGCAGCTGCAGAGAACCGTCACTGTCAACGTCTGACAACAGAATGAGGAATTTGACTGCTGGATGTCGTATTTATACTTGAAGAAGGACTACCCCGCAGAAACTGGAATAAAAGATTGTCCCGCAGAAAAAGAAAAATGCTATTGGGTAAAAATGAAAAAATAATGAATGAAAAGAAAAACGGTGAAATGAAAAAAATATTTGATTTAAAAATAAGTTATTTGAAATTATGTAAATTATTGAGGGGAAATGTTGACTGTATGTGTGACGAAAAGACCTACCTCCGCTTTAGAACACAGGGAGGCGGGTCCCATAGGATTAACATTGATCCGCCTCTGAGTCAGAAGCCCCATTATCCTCCTACTTTCATCTCTTAGAGGAGCGGTGGGGCTGCGACAATTAGCACTAACTCACGTGGGAAACCACATCAGATAAATTCGACCCTTACCTCGTTCTACTCAGGTGTGCCAAAAGGAGATGCATTCGTTGGCCTTCTGCCGCAGTCAGTCCGTGCGTCGCCAGTCATCTAGAAGAAAAATGTACCATACGCAGGTAGTTTTGAGTCATACGATGATCGGTCCTTACCTACTTGTCTTGCTCCGCTCTTTCGACTCGCAGGAAGGACTTGCCACACGCCCTCCGGCCTTGCTGTTCCAAACCGAATTAAAATCTTGCGCGACATTTTCCCCCTCACCTTCACTCAAAGATCATACAGTGACAGCAGCAGTCCCAGGCCTGGGGCCTATACCTGCTTAATCTTAGCTAACACCAGTAGACAAATGATTGAAATGTATGAATAAATGACGGTATAACCGTAATATGAGTTGAAAAGAGTGGGGCGATGTGGGGGGGGGAGAAGAGTGGGAAGGGGAGAAGTAAGAGAAAGGTAAGTAATAAGTAAGGAATAAGTTAAGGTTCGACTCCAGATGGGGCCAGTACAAGTGGCGCCATCTGGCTTCGATCCCTTGTTAATCCTGATTATCAAGTAGAGATTTTGGTAGTTTGAATTTGTGTGAGGGGTATACATCATAATTAAGTAAATCTCTAATAAGTTCATTAGGATGTTCTGTGATAGTTGCAAAATAGTTCTTGGCCATTTTCTTGATGGATTGGAGAATTGTTTCACAATTTAGATCTCGATGAATGATAGTATTCCTGACAAACCAGGGAGCTGTAGTTCTTGGCACTACACAGCAGATCGTAGGATTTTATTTTGTAGAGATTGGAGATTTGCAAGATTTTTAGTAGAACATGCACCCCAGATGGGGGCAGCATATAGAAGGATAGGTTGGATTACCTGATTATAAATTAGCACTTTATGTGATGTTGCGATATGAGATTTTCCCCCAATAAGAAGGAATAGTTTGCAGTAGAGTGCTCTGGCTTTGTTAATAACATTCCCTACATGGGCTTTCCATTTGAGCTTGTGATGGATCGTGATGCCTAGGTATTTGGCATGATCGCTCCACACTACCTGTTTATCAAATAGGTAGAAATTGTCATGATGGGGATTTCGTTTATGTGACGTAAGAACTGCAATACTTTTTGTAGGGTTAACTTGCACTCTCTTATCCGTGCACCAGTCCTCAAAAAGGTCGAGCATTGCCTGCATTCTCTTGCAAGCAATGGGCACGAAAAGGGAGGGTGCGAGAAATGCCGTGTTGTCAGCGTACATGGCATAACCCTTGGCAGAAAGGTCACCTATCGGCTACTCATGGACACTGTTCATTGGCCAGCACGGGTCAAGGTGCGAATCCCCGATCCATCTGGCGCAGGTTGTTTACAACAACAGCAAAGTCTTAGCAATAGTAAAAGCAATAGAACGTTTTCATCATTATCTCTCTGGCCAAACATTTCTTATTCGTACTGACTAGTAAACTTTAAAAATCCTGAAGGATAAATTGCTAGGTGGATACAGCGGTTGCAAGAGTACAATTTCTCCATTGAGCGTCATAGTGGCAAGCTACACAGCAATGCAGATGCCCTTACCAGACGTCCATGTATTGACAACTGCAAGCATTACTATAATGCAGAGTTGAAATATGGTACTAAAGACATAATGCCCATAAGACAAATAACATCGACACAAGCAAACAATGATACTCCTAACATCTGGAGCCCAAGAAATTAGAAAGGTCCAACTCAATATCAAGCTATAGACCAATAATGGATATGACGAAAAATCTGATATAAGATCTATTGGAAGCAAATCTCGAGGTATAGCCCAACTATCGAAAGTTATTGGGTGCAGTGAGACTCCTTTGAAGTGAAAGACAGTGGATTGTATAGAAGATGGGAAAATCCCACTGGACAATTGATCCAGTGGAAAATAATCATTCCTCGCTCACGAGTGGAAATAACAATGAAATACACAGTTGGATCAGAATAATATGACCACCCACGGAATCACAGTGTACCCATCCAGGCGCGTCACAGAGTGCACATGACAAGGTCGATCACACGGACATATAAGTGGCCGACCAGCACAGATGAGCCATAGTGCATAGCGTGATCCCAATGGGCAGAGGTATTGATCAGATGGACGTTCAAAAAGGAATAATCATTGGCAACCATGCCAAGGGTGGAAGCATCTCGGAAACAGCAGACTTCGTGGACTGTTCGTGAGGTGCTGTAGTAAGGATGTACTAAGAAGACACATTTTCCTAAAAGTACAACTAAACTTTCCTTATATGATGACCATTCATTTTGGGCAGTGTTCCAAACCCAATTCGAAGTCATTGCTCGAGCCAATGATTGGAATGAATTCCAGAAGACCTTCACTTCAGCGTAAGCAAAATATAAGCTACCTTTTCGCTTAGATTCATATTATCTAAGTGCTGGCACACCAAGTACCTCCAGACTTCATAACTGTGGATCCCCAAAGGCCTTCAACCCCAGAGGAGAATGTTACCTCTGTCGACTGGTAAAGGGCAATCAGTGCGCAACAGTGCAGGAACTGACCACTCAAATGAACGCTGGGGCACCCAGGTACGTGTCCCCAATAACAGTAGAGCGAACCCTGTTATGCATGGGTCTCCAGAGTCGACGCTGCGTAAGGGCGCCCATGTTAACCAAGGTCCATCGGCAACGACGCGTGCAGTTCGCACGGGACTACTGTCATTGGACAGTGGAAGAGTGGAAAAGGGTTGCCTTCTAAGACGAATCGATGTTTCTACTCCACAGAAGTGATGGGCGGTGGCGGATACAGCGTCAGACACACGAACATGCTTGTCAGTCACCTACAGGACAGTGGTGGCAGTGTGCATGTCTGGGGGATGTTTTCCTGGTATTCCTGGGACCGCTGGTACCAGTGGATGGGTCCCTGAATGCCAATGGCTACCTGTCCATCCTCACTGACCACATGCATCCCTTCATGTTGGACGTTTATCCTGGTGGTGATGGTGTCTATCAACAGGACAATGAGCCCTGCCATGTCGCTCTAAGGTGGTGCGTGACTGGTACCAGGAATCCGACAGCGATGTCTCCATTCTCCCTTGGCCGGAGAAATCGCCTGACTTCAATCCCATAGAGCACTTGTGGGAGAATTTGAATCGACAGGTTTGGCATGCAGACCCACAGCCACGTCATCCCAGAACCTCCATGCTCTGCTGGAGACCAAATGGGCACGTGTGCCTCTGGCAACCTTCCAGGGTCTCATTGCATCCATGCCATGCCATCTCGCCACTGTCATCCGGGCCAAAGCCGGTTATTACCATTATTAGGTAGGTGGTTATATTATTTTGATACGACTGTATATATATATATATAACAATTTTATCTAAACACAGATTCTTGTATTCATTCGTATGAAGTCAAACCATGAAAAATAATTCATACATCCCTTAACTGTGATTCAAATATTTGTATTAAAATTCCTTCATATCCTCTTAAAGCACAAAAGAGCTTTATTTTTGACATTTAACAAGCAACGCAATTTCTTTGTCGAAATACACATAAGTTAAAAACGTTAACCTTACCAATTCTTTTTACTTTATGGTGACACCAGACACTCTTTGCTTTCCCAATTGGAAAAGCAACGCTTGGTATATGGCGATCCCAGTCCGTTGATGGTCGTCAACAATCCTAGATGTTCTGCAATTTTCCTATTAAATCTCTCAACCATACCATCCGACTCAGAGTGTACAGGAGTTGTTTTGGTTTTCTGAATGCCTAAGTTGGAATTTAGCTTATCTTAAACATTAAGAACACCACGCATCAGACGATGAACTCTTCCTGCAGAGAAATTAAGGACAGTTTTCCTTGCTCGACTAACATATTGCCTCTTCGATTTGAATGCCATGCCTTTTGAAGAGATGAGCCATAGTGCATACTTCAGTGTATTCATACCACAGTGCTTCACTTCAGCGTAAACAAAATATAAGTTACCTTTTCACTTAGATTCATATTACACTAACTTCACTAAAATAAAACAAGTCAATTCTTTTTACTACGGAAAACCTTCAAATGTTCGTTTCTTTGTTATTATTTTAAGTCTGTTTGTTCCGATAACCTAGTGACATAATTCTCACGCTGCGCATAACACGTGTTTAAATGACACATCAGTTCTGGTTTTATTGCTGTAGGTTCATCTATCATAACACTGCCCCCCCTCCTTAGGTTTTCTTCATCTAGAACAATACTGAATTCCAAAGTTTCTTCAGTTCTTCAATGAAAAGTGTCCAAAAAATCCACGTGAAGCACCTTGCACTTTGTAGTCGCATGTCGACGAATACGATAGATCAAGTCGTTAATCCTGTTAACTATCGTATACGAGCCATCCCAAGATTTCTGAAGTTTCGGAGAAAGTCTTTTCTTCCTATGTAGATTGTATTACCAGAAACGTTCTCCTTGATTAAAAACAGTTCCATTTGTTTTACTGTCGTAACTCGTTTTAGTTCTCTTACTCGTCAAGTCGATATTATATCTGACGGAGTGGTGGATTTTTCCTAGTCGTTGTTGTAATTCGTGTACCTATTGTGGGGTGGGCATAGGCATTGTCTCAGCTGATCATATAAAAGGTCACAGGGAAGATGTAATTCTCTTCCAAACCCTATCATGGATGGTGACTGTCCAGTTGTTCCGTGCACTGTTGTTATGTATGCCAACAAAAAGCGGTGGTATATGGCGATTCCAGTCACGTTGATGGTCGTCAACAAACAATGCTAGATGTTGTGCAATTGTCCTATTAAATATCTCATAGCATCATCAACATACCTTCCGACTGAGGGTGTAGGGGAGTCGTTCTGGTTTTCTAAATGCCTAACAGTTGACATATGCCTTTAAACACATTGGATTCAAAATTCCGTTCTTGGTCTTAATGGAGTTGTAAAGGTATTCCATACCTACTAATTAAGCTATTCACTATCATCTCTGCAACTGTTGTTGCCTCCTGATCCTGGATAGGATAGACTTCAGGCCACTTTGTGAAATAATCCGTAACCACCAATAAATAGCGATTTCCATCATCAGTCCTAGGAAATGGACCCATTACATCAATGGCTATTCTTTCAAAAGAGGCACCAATGTTATACGTCTGCAGCTTACCCCGACTCCTAGTCTTAGGGACTTTCACTTATCTTTATTCCTAGTCTACACCTCTTTCAAAGTCTGCCCTACTTTTCAGCCAATGAAATCGTTTCATGGCTTTCGCTAATGTCCTATTAACACCAGTAGCACTATCATTCACATATGTATGTATATATATATATACATAGTATCGTATATTACTGATGAACCCTGTATTTTAAAATGTAGCAGTTATTTTGGTTTTGAATAAATGTTTAAATATTTATGATCCTTAGAGCTGTGACCTATTGTTCTTTACTTCACTTCGATTTCATTTATTAATCAGTAAATATAACTTAATATTTCATGGCTTAAAATTTAAATTTAACGTTCATCCTTAAAATTAGGCTTAACTTTATGTATGGTAACAGCTAATCGAAAACATAGTTAAATTATTACAATAAATTACATTATCAGCAAAAACTAAGATATAGAAACTCAAAATAATAATAATTGTAACATATCTTTGAATAATAAAATCCTTTTAGGTTTGTCAACACATTTTTAATACATACTACACGCGAACACAAACAGACACAGATTGTATGAAGTAGCACCACGTGTGTGACGTCACAACTAGACTTTCGTCAGACTAGACAACTAAACGTTCGGGTCTTGTAGGTTTATAGACGGCCATGGTGTGTGGCGTAGATCACACGAAGTGATGCTACACGAGGCGTAAACTACACTTGCCAAGTTGGGATCACACAGACAAATGGAGGCGGTGTAACAATTTGAGGTGCGCTTACAAGGGCTTCCTTGGGGCCCCCCTCGTACCCATCGAGACCTCCGTCACTGGTACAAGGTATGTGAACATCATCGCCGACCATCTACACCCGTTCGTAACGATTCTCTTTCCACACCATCACACCATCTTTCAACAGGACAATACCATACCACATATTTCTTGAACGGTGACCAATTTGCTCCATTAGCATTCAAGTGAGTTTACCACACTCGAACAGCTCCCTGGATCGCCGGACCTCAATCCCATTGAGAATTTGTGGAATGAATTGGAAGATCTGTTCAAACCTACCAACCTACACCGGCAACTGTGATACTCTATGACAACCGATACTCACTTCATGGGCGGTAATACTACCTCCATGTTTTCAACACCTCGTTGAGACCTTGCCAGGACGTCTGACTGCTGTTGTGAGGGCAAAAGGTGGAGCAACATTAGGTAGTTGTAAATAATGATTTTCCATTCAGTGTCCACTATCTGATCAAAAGTATCCGGTCACCCCTCCCAAGTAGTGATTCGCCCATATACGCCACAACCATGATTCAAAAACAGTTATAAAAGGATGCACATGGCTTGGCAAACCTCAAAGACACACATAAACAAAAGAATACACCGTGCAACAGAACTCAGTGATTTTCAATCAATCAATCTTTTTTTTCTCATCTATAGTCCCCTACCCCCAAGAGGGAACCACATTTTCGTGGGACCTTTGTGAAGTTGAGGACTCCGCTAACTAGAACTGGGCTAACTCCAGACGGACTGGATCCCGTTGGAACAACTGGGCCTTAGTGAAGTTGAGGGCTCCACTGACTGTAGCCGAGGGCAACTGCGGGAGAACGGGGCCCTGATGGAGAGGCCTGGGAAGGCCTGACTAAGAGTTCCCACCACGGGAGCCGAGGCAACTTGGATCTATATATCCTTGTTTGTGGCTAACCGGGGTGCAGATTAAATTTCGGTGTAAACCGATGGATGAACTTTACTTCTATAGTACAGTTTGCCATGTGGTAGTCGTGGATGAGCTGTATCTTTATGGTACTGACTTGCCCCGACCGTAGGTAGTAGAAAGCGTGGCATTTTCCCCATAGATGGTGTGCAGCCTCTGTGCTGCGGTACATCTGGGACTTGCCATTTAATTAATTTAGTTCCCCCATAAAAAGCTGCAGAATGAGAAAAAAAATTCTTTTCCTCTTTATGATGAACTGGGTCCTGAGAGCAGAAAAAATAATTCCTTAGCTGATGTCCATCGATCAGAGTCAGATATTTGTAGTTTTGATATTTCCTCTTCTTATCCAAGGGATTATGTACTATGGAGGACGACCGATTCATTTCGAGGTATACAAAACTGCTATTATACTACAATAAGTAACATGATAGGTTACTTAGTCATTATGATACTCATGGTTCGCTTATTACTGAAGTTGAGGAAGAATGGCAACATTTTAAACAGGCTTTTCTTGAAACTAACAAATAATCTTTTAGGAAAAAAGGAGCAGAAGAGCCAAAATTATCTGAGTGATAAGGCACTTGAGCTTATTTCGGAAAGAAAGAACTGCAGAAATGTACTTAATCAATACCCTAGTTGTCCTAATAAAAAGCATTGCAGAGAGCTTAATAAACGTGTAAAGTATCAGTTAGTTGCTGATAAGAATCTTTGGCTTGATGGCTTGGTTGACAAAGCTGAGGAAGCAGTTAGGCAGCACAACAGCAGATAGTTAATGTTTTGTGTGGTAGAAAACGGACAGGGATTGAAGGATAAACAAGGTAAGATTATAGAAGGTGAGGATTCTATCATGGCTAGGTGGGCTGAGCATTTCAGTGATGTTCTAAACAATGTGGTTAGTTCTACTCCCATTGTTTGTAATGATGATAGATGCATTGGCAGCTTTAATGTTGGCCCTATAACACAATCTGAAGTTATTTTGGCTATCTCTAAACTTAAACTTCATAAATCTCCAGGGGTAGATGAAATTACTACAGAAATGCTCAGAGCTGGGAATGTTTCGGTTACCACTTGGATGACTGAAATTCTGAATAACTTTTATGATAAAGGCATGGTTCCTAAAGATTTTACCAGAGCTATTATTATCCCTATTTTCAAAAAAGGTGATCGCAGTTCTTGTGATAACTATAGGGGTATCAGCCTACTCTCTGTTCCAGGGAAAGTTTTTTGCATGATTGTGCTTAATAGAATTAAGAATCTGGTTGACAGACAATTGCATGGATGAGCAGTGTGGATTTAGAGGTGGTAGGGGATGTGTAGATCAGATTTTTTCACTTAGGCAGATTCTTGAGAAATGTTTAGAGTTTCAGAAACCTTTGATTGCTAGCTTTGTTGATTTCAAAAAGGTTGTTGACTCTGTTGATCGCCAAAATCTGTAATTGATTGTAAGATCGTATGGCATAGCAGACAAGTTAGTTAACATAATGGGTTGGGTTGTTTTACCTCTGAGTAGCACTGTTTTGCACACAATGCGCAAAATGGCCAGGTCACAAGGACCCCGAATGCTCAGAGAAGGTTGGGGGAGGGCTCCCACTGGCACAGCTGTTGGGAGCCAGATGGTAGCCTCCAGTCAAGGCCTTACAGGTTTCTTTAATGTACACAGAGTATGGCTCTCAAGCTGACAGAGCCACGGTTTAACGTCCCCTCCGACGGACGGCGGCCTTTTCAAACCCATCGGTGTCCCCTACTGACTGTAGGTAGGGCGGGAAGTTTTGCGGAGATAAATTTCAATGCTGACCCAGCTGGGACTCGAACCTGGGAACTGCAGATTATGAGCCTGGCATGCTACCGACTGAGCCCCCCCCCACTTGGTAAGGCTTGTAGCAATTGGTTTAGCATTGCTTCTGGTGTTCGACGAGAGTGCATTTTTGTCTCCTATTCTCTTTAGTTTGGTTATTGATTAGGTTATGAGAAATTCACTTCAAGGGAAAGATTTTGGCCTTAAATGGTCTGGAGATCGGAAAATGTCTGATTTTGATTATGCTGATTATTTAGCGCTTTTGGCAAATGATGTTGAAGAGATGAACTCTTTCATTCGAGCTGTTGATGAGAGGTTTAGTGATAAACAGAGACAACATTAAAGTGATGAAAATTGGTCAGGCAGGCTGTGGTTCAGTTAATCTGAATGGTTGCAATCTTGAGCAGGTGTCTCAGTTTAATTATCTTGGGAGCTATGTAACAGATGCTGATGATGTGCGGCATGAGATTAACAGATGGATCGCAATTCTGTTTATAATAGAGATTTTTATTTAAGTGTGCCGGAGGACCAACCTATAGAAGAGCTTTGATTGGAGGATCCCATGTTGCCTCCTAACTTCACTCCTTTCAACTGACGCACCGCAAGGAGTTTTTTGTTACTTGTGACGTGGCTACCTGGGTAATTGAGCATCATGAAATGTTCCTCGTGTAGAAAGTAAACCAACAAATCATCAGATGAAGCTGTTTCTTTGTTTTATCCGGCAGTTTTAGAGTTTCAGTTCCGAATTTTTTTTCGGAACTGAACATATTAGCATGGCCATTCGAAACTTCGCACTCTTTCTGAAGGGTGGTGGCGATGGTATATTTAGCTCTCCCCTATTCAGAATCCGTGCTAATGGTTTCAACTCTTTCAAAAGATACCGCTCTCTTTAATCATTTCACATTCAGGAAGGGAAACTTCCTTTCTTTTGCGGTCAGCCATTTGCTGAACGATGCTTAAATGGTGGAGGAGGTTTAATATCCACTTGCAAAGTCGAAACGCCTTTTCTTCGAGGCAATAACCCTTTAAAATCATCTCGCTTCACTAATTATTAATGTTTTACAGACATCTCAAAAAAAATGCAAAGAGCATTTTTCTTTCCTGATAATTACAAGCTGGCCTCATTTGACGTCGACGCCGTTAGGAAAGAATCGTCTGAGCAGCTTGCGACGGACACGAGCCGAGAAAACGTTTATTGGTTGTGCGAAAGAAGGAAGAGATTTCTCGAGTCTCGTTGTGAGCAGAAAAAGAAATCATGTTAATGACTGTTGATTCCCGATTCACGAGCAGGAAGCAGAAGATCGCCTGTCAGAGAATGAAGGCGTGCAGATTGAGCGTTTTGGGTGGAAAGGCATCTAATGACCTTATTCAAATCCTTTACTCGCACCTTCCTTCCAACTCTCCCCTCTTTGCCTCCCCCGTACAACTGAGAACGCAAACGGTACTTTGTAGCCACAGCTGTAGGGGGGGGGGAGTTGGGAGGAGAGGTTAATGTGGATGCTCCATTCGAATGATCCTTTCTTATCTCCCACTTCGGCTGAGCTGTAGAGGGGGGGGGGGGAGTTGGGAGGAGAGGTTAATGTGGATGCTCCATTCGAATGATCCTTTCTTATCTCCCACTTCGGCTGAGCTTCCAATTCCATTTGAGGCGGCGAACTTTTCATTCGAGTCTGCAACTGCCTTCGCGACGACAGATGCAACAGAAAAGGCTCCGACGGACCGATCATCTTCTTCTTTTTCGGGGTACTTCATGTCGAAAAACTGCGAAAACGAAGAAATTCTGCTTTGACCAAGACGAAGTTATTATTCATTTATCAGCTCATTTTCCTTCAGGATAAATCCACTTACACTTTCCAACTGCCGAGTCTGGCGGAAGAATTTGCAATTACGTAACAATAACTGAAATGAATATCAAGTTCCTGGAAGTGCCAAAATTAGAAAAACGACGGTGCTAACGATGGATGAGGCCCGACATTTCTTAACTGAATTCGATTCGGCTCAAAGTCGATTTTCAGTTTCAAATCCCAAACTTTGTGTGAAAAACGGAGCTGAACTCGAGAGCTGGTCGGCATCAACTGAAACATCGTTTCTGTGCATGTGACAAAATGTGTGAAAATAAAATTCTTTATCCCATGACCGAGTGGTTAGCGCGCTTGGCTACTGATCTAAGGGACCTGGGTTTGAGCCCCGGGTAAGGCATGGATGCTTGTGTTGTTTTTCTGCTGAGGTCTTGCCATCCTCACAGACCTTCTACTATGGCATATAAACTGACAGGCTCCTGTCAGACCTCTGTGGCAAGCAGATGCTTGATGGGGTATTTATTTTTTATTTATTTATTTGGTGACAAGATAAAAAAAGCAACGTATGACAACCAATAGAGGGAGCGCGGAGCGAAGGATCTGCTCGAACCTCTTTATGCAAAGAAAGAGATTTTTCATCTCTCTGAACCTAGATAAGGCAAAAAAGTCAATTGGTGACGTACGCCAGGAAGGCCTTAATTCCATTTCTCAATGCACATGACAAAAATGTTCAAAGATCTTTACAAAACATTGGATGATTTTTTTTTTGCGACAATGTCTTGAAGATGTCGTACCTTGGTGATTCACAACTCTCCCTTTGTCGAGTTCGTCTGCTATTGGAAAAGAGGCTCCGGAAATCTTTTTAAACTGCACACAAGAAAGGAATCCTTATCTGAGAGAATGTACTTTTTAATGCATTCAAGTAGGTTAAGGAGGAGCCGAAATATTATATGATTAATATGTGTTATTCTCCATAGCCCATATGTCAATCAGACTGAATTTCCATTGCAATATAACATTTTTTAGTTTTAGGGGTTGTTTTAAAAAAATGTCTTTAAAAATACGTGAAATATGCGCAAATGTAAAATTTTTTGCTCTCTTACCATCTCTACAGAAAATGTAAACTCTTTCACGAACATGACATAACGCAATTGTTCTTGGCTCCAACAACAAGTTTTGGATAATATCTAAAAACGAAAACGTAAAACCTACACTGCCTTGTAATTTAAAGGGGATCTAATGCATATAAAAGCGAAGTCTCCATCTGCACGGAACTCTCTCTCCACTGACCTAACTTCCGGCAGTTCTCCTACCTCCTCTCTTGGCACACAAATCGTTGAAACAGATTTATCTCGCTTTGAAATAGATTTCATCCATCTACTTGACTGAGAGGTTACAAATTTTGCCCCATGCTTTCATGCTTTCCCTATGCCACTCCATATTTTTCCTCTGCCATCCCGTGTTTTTTCAAGATTTCAAGGCCCTACCCACAACAGAATGCGATTTATGACCTCGAACAGCTCCCCCTCCCCCCGCCACTTCCATTTGAACAATTGAAATTTTGAATTTCAGGTTATTTGTCCCCAACAGAAATATTTTCTCGTCCGTTCCAAATTTCTCTTACGAGTTTTACACTAGTCGCTCCAGGTTCCATTAAATGTCCCGTATGTCATTATCCCTTTGATCTCTGCCCTTGATAGAGCCCTAATTCGAATTGAAAACAATTTTTATTTATATTCACCTCATGGGGGAGGGGGGAGGGGACTCGCTGAATTTCAACAAAAAACTGTTGCATTAAAACTTCAAGCCTTTACGATTTCGAAAACTGGAATTCCTTTTTTATCCTTTCTCTTTAATTTTACATTTCGAATTTTTGCCCGTCAAAATTTGGCGGGCTTTCTAACAGTTTCTAAATAGTTGAAAATGATTCAAAGAGTCATCGATCGAAGCTAACCGAAATATGCTACAAAAGGTATTGAAGCCGTAAATACGATCACCATATGTAAATGAATGCTCCTCATAAGAATCTCGTTTCATCCTGACATCCCCGGATGAATCTTGTTTCATTCTGATAAGTGCTCTCGAATCATCGCTGCGTCATCCGACGTCGCTGAGAGTTGAGCGTCTGTTCGCTGAAAGGTGATTTTCTGTTGCATAATGGAATAAAGACGTTTGGGGTAAAACTTTGAGGGGAGGACGATTGAACAAATTGAAGGAAGATAATCCGAGCAAATGATCACGAGATTGTGAGCCCTTCTGCGTTTCAACGGGCTATGGCAACGCTTTTGCGAAACAAATTGTTTTTAGAAGATGATCACGGAGCCGCCTAAGGACAATAACAGCAAATACAAAATGATCGCGGAATACCCCAAGGGCGATAACAGCAAATAAAATTGGTCAAGGCGTTGCCCATAGGACAATAAAAACAAAAAAAGTTGGTCAAGGAGTCGCTCGAGAGCAATAACAGCAAATAAAGATGGCCAAAGAGTCGCCCAAGGACAATAACAGGAAATAAATATGACCAAGGAGCCACCCAAGAGCAATAACAGCAAATAAAGATGATGAAGGAGTCGCCCAAGGACAATAACAGTAAATAAAGACGATCAAGGAGTCATCCAAGGATAATAACAGCAAATAGAAAATGCTAAAGGCGTCGCGCAAGGACAATAACAGCAAATAAAGATAGGTATTTCCGACTCCAAGAGATAATCAAAAAACGTTTGTTCAACTGTTTTCTCACCACCGTAGGGCAACTAGAACCTTTGTTGCCATTCCAAGAGGCTTCGTGAAGGTGGTCTTATTTATCGCCGACCAGTATGTTGTGTGCCGCTGATCCCATCCCGAAGTCTGAATTGAGCTAAACAACATCGTGATTGGATCTAAAAATCAGTGGAGCTCAGTGCTCTTTACTGATGAGTTCAGATTTGCCTAGCAGAGCGCCTCAAGATGGCTGATCTCTTAAGACACTGGTTTCAAAACTGTTTGTTGTCCCACTACCCTACTCTTATAAATATTCCTTGCGCTCCTTGTTTTGTAAAATATTTCTCGCGCTCCGCTTGTCTTTTAAAATTTTTTCTTGACCCCCCCCCTCCCCCTTAAGTTCCGAAACCAAACTTTCATCTGTACCCCTGCCAAAAAATGCTAATACAACAATTTTGTACCATTTTCTATTAAAGCTTTAAACAAAGCACGTTCGACACGAATTTGAAAAGGGGAAAAAAGCACAAAATATATTCAGAATAGGAAGAAGCCAATCAGAAAATACATAGACCTGCTACCTCTGCTTCTCTCCCAAGACTGCCTCATAACCAGAGGAAACTGAAGACAATACTTAGATTTCTGCTAAAACCCTATCGGGGAAGCGGAGGCCGATATGCAATTACTTCTCTGAAATGGTTTTCCTGGAAACTTCCGTACTACAATACATTGCTTCTGAAAGTGGTGCCCGTCCGCGAGTCATCAGCCTCCGAGCTACATCGAGCTGCCAGGAAAGAAATATCTTTTCAGAATCATAATATTGATACGCCATAGTTGGTACTTTCCAACACTCCACGTGATGTCATGTGGTATCCGAATGTGGGTGTGAGGAAAGTATCGTGAGCATATAGAACACACTTTATTTCTTGAGGCAACACGTGAAGAGGAGCTCCAGGCGCATGCGTGGTCATTGGATCTCAGAAGCAGAGTTTCCTGACCGTCAGTCACATCACTGAACTTGAGAATCTACTACAACCAAGACTTGACTGCGTTGCCAAATCGTGCAACAAAACTCAACTACTTCGTCATCTGCTATAAAAAAATCAAATTAAGAATGCTGTATTCTAAATTCATATGCTCTTATTAGTTTTGGTTTGTATCGTAATAGTACATTTAAAAAACTATTTTGTTGCAATTTTTGGAAAGGTGTTACTAATTTTACTACCGGCGAATTATCCGCATTCCCTTTTAAACACATCCTCGCCCTCCGCCAGGGGAGCGAGCTTCAAGTTTGAAAACAACTATCTTAGTGGAACAACGGACACCCATTATCCATCAAACATTATTGAGAGAGAGAGAGACACTTATGAAGGGGGAAACTTCATCGCCTGGGAAAGCATTTCTCTGGGTGATCACAAACAGCTCTACATGCATTTCACCGTCACGATGACAGCTCAGAGGCTCAATGACCTTGACACTTATCAGCAACTTTTTGAAAGTGCAATGGCGGATAATTTCATTTTAAAGAACAACAATGCCCATCCCCACAGAGCTTGACTCATTCGACCAGTACGTGGAGGTGGAAACCATCAGCCGCGTGGAGTGACCAGCACGTTTCCTCGATTCCAATCTCTTGGAGCATATTTTGAATTTTTATTATTACAAAAACGATCGGAAGGTACAATTGAGGACACTGATACCGGACATGGAAAAGTACATTAAAATTCACATTGCAGAAATGGTGATATGCCAAATTTCTTCAGTCTAAAGGAAAAAATCTCAATACTTGTAGAAGTGACAATCCCGTTGGGAAGGGCGTTCGATACTCTTCCAACACGGCAAAAACAAGGAATGATACTAGTTTTTTCGAACAAAAGGCATATCAATCCTACGAGGGTGACCTCTTGTTCTTCTGTTGACAATATTTAATATTGGCGTATCTATGTTATAATGACTTACTCCATGAATAAGTTTATAACAAATTTCTAAATCAAGTATTGGTCTTCTCCATTCCATGGAATGTAACGAGTGCTTTTTCAATCTTTCTTCATATGGCATATTATGAAATCGGGGAAGTCTCTTTCTAAACCATCTCAAGATCTTTAATATCTAATAGTAGATGCCGTCTCCATAGAGGTGAGACATATTCTAGTAAAAGTCTGATTAAAGTCTCAAAAGCACGAATTAGGGAATCAATGTCACATTTGTCATAACATTTCAGAATTAAGAAAACTGCGCAATTAGCCTTTTTAACAATGTTGTTATAGTGGTCACCAAAATTTAACTCTGGTGAGAATAACACTCCTAAAATTTTTCTGCATCTGTACATTTGTAATCAGGATATTGGCAAAGTTGTAATTAAAATGAGAAGTTATGCTTCCAAGATATAGAAAACTTGATTTGTGCTTTGAAATAGGTAGTTCGTGCTTTAAGCTCCACTGATAAATAATGTCACAAGCAGTTTGTAATGAAATACATTCTTCTTGATTGATGGAGGTACAGAAGAAATTGACGTCATCTGCGTAAGCCGTACATTGGATAGGACGAAAAATATTAGGAATTTCAGAAGTGAAGATAATGAAAAACAATGCCCCTAATACAGTTCCTTGTATGACTGCACTTCCAATGGTTCTGACGGAAGATAAACTGTTTCCAACTCGAACTTGGTGTGTTCGGTGAATAATACGGCTGGTGAGAAGTCTAATGATCAGACTAGGTATGCTTAGACTGAATCATTTTAGAATTAAATAGGATCGTTTTAATTTATCAAAGGCCTTTTGAAAATCCAGGGAAATGAAATCAAAAGGAAGGTCTACAAATGCAAATTATGGAGTAATTGGTAGAACGGTTAGGTGTAAGAAGCTAAACTGTTCATTATAAGGTTTTGAATTTGTAAAAATGGTAAGAGTTTGTATAATATACACCTTTATATAAACTTAGGCATTATATTGGTGAGTGAAATGGGACGATAGTTGCGAGAATCTGATGCTTCACCATTTCGTTTAATAACAGATACAGCTATTGCATGACACCAATCCGGTGGGATATTGCCACTGTTTAAACAAATATTGAAGAGGACCGATAATTTATCGCTGATTGCATTAATGAGGTTCTTGAAAAAGATGGTGGCAATCCATCAAGTCATGGGGCAGAAGGATCGGGAGTTTCATCAATGGCTTTTCTAATATTTTGCACATCAAACAGTCCATCAAAGTGTGAGTCAAAGTTAGATTCTTCAACAGATATAGCGCTCGCTGCGCAGTCAGGGACATAAACTAATTCAAAAATGTCAGCTAAAAGTGATTGTTTGTCAGAGTCCATTTCAATAATGGTGGAAGGATACACGACTCTTTCAAGCGCCTTCGAATGTTGCGGAAGAAAGCATTTCGATTGTTAGCATTGCATAAATATTTCAATTTTGCAGACTCTTTATCTTCCACAGCTTTGGTATACTTCATTGAAGCAATATTATATTCCTTTCTGTTTGCGTCATTGCGATCGTTTCGATGTCTGTTCGCGTGTTTCATCCCCCGGAATTCTATCGACGGATGTAAGTGACCCTTGCGTGTGAAGGGCACATCATTTCTAATACACTTTTGGATAAACTTATATACAATATGACGCATTATTGTGAGTCTTGTATTTCTGTGAGAGGTGATCACGCCCTTTAATAAGCCCTCAATTTGTGTACCAACTGGAATCTGAATTTTGAATCTTTTGATACCATTTTGATATTTTCAAACCCAGGATGGTGAAATATTTGTTACACTTTCATTATTAATTCAACACATCTACAGATTATTCCTTGCCAATCTTTTGGCAAACTTATCGAGCAATGTTTGTTTTACAACATTTTTTCTACAAATCCTCTTTAAATTGCAAGCAGTTAATATATCTCACGTCATTTAATGTAGGTCGTTAAACTAATCGTCGCTTTAAATTGAAAATCTTTAGTTTTATTAAACATTCAAAGTATCATATTTTGCTCTGATTGAAAACATTTCCCTAATTTACAACAAAAGCAGCCAAAACAAATTCATTTCAGAAGCAGAGAAACGAAATGTTTAATTTCTATAAAAACGACTTTCTTTTTCGTTCCTTCATAACAACAGTTTCCTGATCCTTCCCATTCCCCCTTCCCAGAGATTTTTTAAGCGCACCAATTCTTACCCCCTCCTCGGCCCTCCTTCCTCGCATCTCAAAAACAAATCCCCGTGACTTTTTCTTACTTCTTCGGCGCGCGACTCATTCGTGTCCTGAAATATCATACACTCTGAAGCTGAAACATTAATAATATGTTCTTTAGAAATTTGAAAAATAATTCCGGAAGAAGATAAAAGCCTATGCAAATAATCAGAAAATTGCTACTCCATGTTGTTAGGCTTTTCCAAACCCTGTTTCGTGATGTTCGCTTTTCTTTTTACGGCTGAGATTTCGTCACCGCCAACGTCATTCACGCGAGTGGCATGCTGCCCTCTTTAGTCAAACAAACTTTTTTTCTCTTTTTAACAGAGAGTGCATTCCGCAAAGCCGTAAATCGCGGCTAGCGAAAATAGCCCAGCCTCTATCGATCGCATCTCGCGGTGAATGGATGATATTGTCAGTTCACATAATCGTTTTTAGGAGTGAGCCAACTGGGATGCAGATCGGAATTTCCTTCTTCCCCGGTGAAGAAGTTTCTTCGACGAGGAGGAGAAGAAACAAAATAATCGCGCTCTCGTGCTCAACGCTCGTTGATCACGAGACTTTGTTTACGCAAAAGCAATCATTTAACTTTAGTGGTCGTTTTTAGGAATTTTTGCTTTTCTAAATTTAGTGCTCCCTTCGATTTTTTAAAATATTGAGAGAGAATGGAGAGCGGCAACATCAACGTGATAAGGCACTAGAGCTTGGATGATCTTCGCAACTGATTTAGGAGAAGACTTTGAATACTTAATTTCTACCATATAAGAAAGCAAATTTCATTAAAAGGAAGTAGGATTAAAGTTTTTTTTTCGCATAAAATTGCAAACGCAATTTTCTAATGATAACAAAGGAATATTATTTATTGCCCTGCATCCTTAAATGTTCTCCAAAGGACGATGATACCTTAAAACCATTTAATTCTCTTGTATCAAATCCTCACTTGCCTCATCAGAAAATGGGGGATGGTCGTCTACTCTTGAGTGATGAAGTGATTAGCGAAAGTACATAATTACAAGCGGAAAGAAAAGAATTCTTGAAATATGCTTAACAACATACGTTATTTTCATTTTCAAAACACAGTGTGCAGCACAATATAATTTGCAATTGCACCCTTTATATTAAAACAAATTTTGATTCGCGCTTTTCGTATTGAGATCGTCTCTGCCTCGGTGACCAAGTGCTTAGCATGCTTGACTGCAGATCAAAGGTGCCTAGTTCGAAGCTTCGATGTTTCATTTCTTGTGTTGTCTTTCTGTTGTGATCTCACCTTTCGTTCTCAGAGAGCTTCTCTATGACGTCATATGCTGTCAGACTATACCTCTCCGGAGAGAAGCTGCTTCAATAGAGCAATCTTTTTCTTTTTTATGTTTCAAATTGAGCAAAGAATTTTCAAAGAATTAAAAGTTTTTACCGAAGTAATTAAAAGCCAAAAATGACATATTTTATTTTGTTTTTCTATTGCGTTCCGCTCATGACGAAATCTGAGAGGATATTATCTATAAATAATATTTGATATCTTTTGAAAAATTTAAAATTGCATGTTGTAAGCTCTTAAAAACTGTTATGCAGAAATAATTATTACTGTAAAATGAAGGAACTGTAAAGCTCAAACTGTTCAACTCAATCTTTATTTAAACATTACACAATAAAAAGCAGAAAATGACAAAATATTACAATTACAAAATTTTCTAATGCAAACGATGAATCTTTGCTTTAATTTCTTCGACAAATATCCTAAGGAAAACAATTTTTCATTAAGTAATTAAATCTATTCCTGTGTCTATAAATTTCTAAATTATTTTCTCTGCTTTATCTAAGCACTGCATTTCATGCATCCAACAATTGCACCTTTCTCTCCACCTCCCCAGCTTCCATATCCGTATCACTTCCACTAAGAAAGGATAAAGAAAGATTTCTTCCCACTTGAGAAATCATACAGGGTTGCCATCCGTTCATAATTTAAATCTTTTGTCCCGAGTCCCACACGAACAACATTTAACAAGCAAAATGTCCCTAATTTTGCATTTTTCGTTTTTTAAACCATAAAATGGGAAATGAAGCAAGACACTGTTGAGCATTGATCTGTTGATCGCTGTATCGACATTAGGGCTTTTCAGTTCTTGCTAGGAATGTTCTCTTCTCAAAGGAGGTCAAGCGGAAATTTTGTTTTGTTGAAAAATTAACTCTATTAACTTGAACGAGGTAGAAGCTCTGAAATTTACGGTAAAGACTTGGGAAAACAAAACAGCGGACACTAAGTAATTGAAAACGCTTCTTCATTCATCTCCTCCTCCTTTCGCATTTTTTCAGTTCGATTGTGTTTATTGTCCTCTCTCCACTTCGATTTTTTTCTGGACCCGGGCCTGTATAGTTATATATTTTATCAAAGTTAGAGAAAAAGTATATATTAAGATTTTTTATTAAATATATATATATATTATAATAATATATATATTATTAAAGACTCTAAACTTTATATTCGCCAAAATTAAAGGTCAAGAATATTTAAAATTAGAAATGTTTTTAATTTCAATTTTCAATTTATTGAATGGCTAATACTAAAACTTATTATATTTAAATAAACTTTAATGTGTAATAATATTACAAATCAAATTTTTAGTTTACATATGGAGACGCATATTGATCTCAATACTGATATTTCAGATTCTTGGTATAAAGCTAATAAAATAGAGAATGTTTATGAAACAGAATTTTATAATTAGGGTGAAGGATTGCAATTAATAATGGGCAATATAAGAAGTTTGAGAAGAAAATTTGACCATTTTTTGCTCTATTTAAACCTAGTAGATTTTCACCCTGACATAATAGTCCTAACAGAAGTTTGGATAACTGATGATGAATTACAATTATATACGATACCTGGTTATAAAATATATCATAAATGTCAAAATCAAATGAGATCTGGAGGGCTAATTATTTTTCTGAAGGAATATATTACAGTATACGAAATTAATACAAATTTTGTTAGTGCTGATATGCTGGGAATTAAAATTAAAATTAATAATTTAGTTTTTCTTTTAATGCCATTTTATAGATTACATTCATACACTAAGCAAAATTTTATTAATGAATTAGAAAATAAATTAGAAACTGTTAATAATAATAATGTTATTTTATTAAGAGATATTAATATTGACTTAAAAGGTAATGATAGTATTAGACATGAATCATCATCATCATCATCATCATCATCATCAAGCAGCCATGGGCTACGGAGGTCCAACCAGACGTGCAATTTAGTTCTCCAAGCAAGTCTATCCTGAGCTACATCTACTGCATCTGGCCACTGCACACCAATTCTAACAAGGTCCTGTTTGACATTGTCTGCCCACCGCATCCTAGGTCTCCCCTTCTTTCTGAGGCCTTTAGGCACATTGTTCATAACCCTATTCGCCAATCTATAATTATTCATACGGGCAACATGGCCAAACCAACGGAGTCTCTCTCTGCAAAATATGCTGCTTAAAAGAGGTTGCAAACTCCTTTGCCTAACCACATCATTAGTTACGAAGTTGAACCACCTAATGCCCAAGATACTGCGTAAGCATCTAGAATCAAAAGCATCTAGTTTCCTGTTATCTTGTTTACAAAGTGTCCACGTTTCACTACCATAACTAACCCTAGAAAGAATCAAACTATTATACAGTCTAATTTTAGTCTTAAGGTGTATACGCCTATTTCTCCACACTCTCCATAGATTCTTAAAAGTAACGGCAGCAATCCCTATTGGCCGTTAATCTCATGCCACACATCACCATTATCTGTTACATAGTTCCCAAGATAATTAAACTGTGACACCTGCTCAAGACTGCAACCATTCAGATTAACTGAATCACAGCCTGCCTGACCAATTTTCATCACTTTAGTTTTCTCTCTGTTTATAACCAAACCTACTCTACTACCAGTCTCATCAACAGCTCGAATGAAAGAGTTCATCTCATCAACATCATTTGCCAAAAGGGCTAAATCATCAGCATAATCTAAATCAGAAATTTTCGTATCTCCAACCCATTTAAGGCCAAAATCTTTCCCTTGAAGTGAATTTCGCATAACATAATCAATAACCAAGCTAAAGAGAAAAGGAGACAAAATGCACCCTTGTCGAACACCAGAGGTAATGCTAAATCAATTGCTACAAGCCTTACCAACTCTCACACACGACTCAGTGTTATTATAGAGAGCTTTCATTATGTTAACTAACTTGTCTGGTATACCATATGATTGCACAATCAACCACAAATTATGACGATCAACAGAGTCGAAAGCCTTTTTGAAATCAACAAAGCTGGCAACCAAAGGTTTCTGAAACTCTAAACATTTCTCAAGAATCTGCCTAAGTGAAAATATCTGATCTACACATCCCCTACCACTTCTGAATCCACATTGCTCATCACGCAATTGCCTGTCAACCAGATTCTTAATTCTATTAAGCACAATCATGGAAAGAACTTTACCTGGAACAGAGAGTAGGCTGATACCCCTATAGTTATCACAAGAACTGCGATCACCTTTTTTGAAAATAGGAATAACAATAGCTCTGGTAAAATCCTTAGGAACCATGCTTTTATCATAAAAGATATTCAGAATTTCAGTCATCCAAGTGGTAACCGAAACATTCCCAGGTCTAAGCATTTCGGTAGTAATTTCATCTACCCCTGGGGATTTATGAAGTTTAAATTTAGAAACAGCCAAAATAACTTCAGATTGTGTTATAGGTCCAACATTAAAGCCACCAATGCATCTATCATCATTGCAAACAATGGGAATAGAACTAACTGCATTGTTTAGAATATCACTGAAATGCTCAGTCCACCTAGCAATGACAGAATCCTCCCCTTCTGTAACCTTACCTTGTTTATCCTTCAATCCTTGTATGCCTGTCCGTTTTCTACCACACAAAACATTAACTATCTGGTACAGCTCGCTGCTGTTGTGCTGTCTAACCTCTTCCTCGGCAATGTCAGCCAAACCATCAAGCCAAAGATTCTTATCAGCAGCTAACTGATCTTTTACACGTTTATTAAGTTCTCTGTAATGCTTTCTATTAGGACTAGTAGGGTATTGATTAAGGACATTCCTGCAGTTCTTTCTTTCCGAAATAAGCTAAAGAGCCTTATCACTCAGATAATTCTGCCTCTTCTGCTCCTTTTTTCCTAAAAGGGTACTGTTAGTGTCCAAAAAAGCCTGTTTAACATGATCCCATTCTTCCTCAACTTCCGTAGTAAGCAAACCCTGACTGTCATAATGACTAAGTAACCTATCATGGTAAGCTTTGGCTATAACTGGATCTTTCAGAGCTTCAGTATTAAAACTAAATTTTTTAACCCTAGCACAACAGTTTTTAAGTTTAAGTTGCAACACACTTTTAACAAGGTAATGGTCAGATCCAACTTCAGCTCCCCTATATGCCCTGGTATTCCTAACAGAACTAGCTCATTTGCTGTTAATTAATATGTAATCAATCATATTCTTATGCAGCTCATCGGGTGAAACCCATGTGTACTTATGTATGTCGCGGTGTTTGTAATAAGTGTTAGTTATTCTGAATCCATTGAGTTTACTTACCTATAGGAGACGTTGCCCATTGCCATTGCAGCTACCAGTACCAAAAGGGCCTATCACCCCTCCCCAAAGGTCAGAGTCAGTACCAACTTTGGCATTGAAGTCACCAAGAACAAAGGTAATATCTCCTTTCATGACAGAATTCAAAATATCCTGAAGTTGTTCATAAAACCTATCCTTCTCATCGTCATCGGCATCCTCAGTGGGGGCATAACAGCAGATAACATTCAGGTCTTTAACGCTTCTCTGAAATTTTGCTGTAAGAAACCTTTCATTAATGCATTCACATCCTAGAAGAGCATCACTAGCGTGTCTGCTGAGACAAAGACCCACACCTTGGTGATGTTTATCTTCCCTCGCTGAAAAGAGAAATTTAAGATTACTTTTAAGAATCTGACTTTTATCTGTCCATCTGGTCTCTTGCAAGCCGAGAATATCTAAATTATAATGGTGAAATTCTTGTGTGAGGACATCAAGAGAAAAAGCTCTGTGCAGAGTCCTCTCATTCCAACTACCTATGGAGAGAAAATGATTAGTGGGATGTTTAAAGAAACTATGTTTATTGAGAGAGGGATTGCCGACAATATCAAACAGCCCCCTAATCGCAGACATGGGGCAAAGACCCGTTCCCCCACCACTAAAGGCTGAAGCCATCTACACTGGAAGACTTCCTCCAATGTAGAATTTCACGATGCCAATAGAAGCAATGAGTTCAGGTGCCTGCGATGACCTCGGCTCAAGATTATCCACCAGCTGATAAACATATCCTGTGAATCTATTCACTTGGGGCTGTCAACCCACAAACAAACAGAAAACACAGCGGAAGATTTTCCCTCCACAGAAGCCCACCAGTGCAGCAAAATCAGGATCCATAATCAAGCTCAGAGCCATATATCTATCCAGTCTAGCGGGTTTATATGGTCAGCACCAGGACCCTGTGTGGTTGACCACTCCTCAGCTGGGTAGAAAAAAAAAAGAAAAGTAGCTATAGTTGTCCAGATCAGTAGGCCACACTAATCTGGCAGCCCTCCCCTTCCGTTCATTTCCACAAGAGTATCTCTTTTGAAAGGTACTAACGGTCTGCACCACGAGAAAGCGGGGTCGGACATTAGGTGCTAGGCCTGGCCGGTTCTATGCATCATCACAGGGGATTGGTGCATAGCTCTCCTTCCAGTGACTATCTAGCTACCATTTACAGACCTAGACATGAATATTTTAGAGTAATTCGTCAAATGGTTTTAAGCAGTGTCACAAGAGAGGAATCAAAGACATGTCTTGATCATGTATTTATAAGAAGTATTGCTGCAATTAAAATTAATACTTATATCATTAAAATGCATATTACTGATCATTATTTCATAGATTTAAACATTGAGTCTAATATGAACAAAAGTATAGAAGGTTTAAAAGAAATACGCAAAACAAATGTTCCAAAACTAAAGAATTTGTTGAATGACAAAGACTGGTCTGAAGTTGAAATGGAAAAATATATCAATAAATCTTTCGAAATGTTTTTATTACAATTAAAAATATTAATTGAAAAATCAAAACACATTATACAATTAAAACGAAAACAAAATAAATTAAAACCTTGGATGACAATCTATAAAAAAAGGAATAATTTGTACAAATTACGGAAAATTCAACCTTTTAATACTGATTTAAATAATTTTTTTAAACAGTATCAAAATTTACTATTAAAATTAATCAGAGAAGCAATGTCAAATTATTTCACCAAAAGATTATTAGACAAACATGACAATGTACAGCAGCGCTGGAATGTAATAAATGAATTATATGGAAGAAAGCAACATATGCAAATGTATCCAATAGAAATAAAAATAAATAATACTTTGTATTCTTCTAATGAAAATCCGATTCTATTAGCTCAAACGCTTAATAATTATTTTACGGAAATAATAGAAAACTTTGTAACGGAAATTCCAAAATGCAATAACCGGAAAAAGGATGAGATATTTGTTTCATTGAATTCGATTTTCATAGATTTCTTAACAGAATATGAAATTAATTAAGTAATTTCTTCTTTGCAAATAAGAAAGGCAACAGGAGCTGATTGCATATCTATGGAGTTAATTAAAGAAATAAAAAATAATATTTCAGCTATTTTATGTCATCTTTATAATTTATCTTTGCATTCTGGATATTTTCCAACAATTCTTAAAAATTCAACTATAATGCCTGTTTACAAAGATGGCACACATTGAGATATTAATAATTACAGACCAATAGCTTTATTATCGGTGTTTTCAAAAATATTTGAAAAGCTAATTAAGATTAGACTTTTAAATTTTCTAGACAAAAATAATATTTTTTTTCAAAAAATCAGTTTGGGTTTAAGAAAAACATTGGAATAGAGGATGGTATATTAAAATTAACATCTTCAATCTACAGTGCAATAAATAAAAATTTAAAAACAGCAGTAATATTTTTGGATATGAAGAAAACATTTGACTCAATTTCACATGACATATTATTATATAAACCTGAGAAAGCAAGAGTTCGAGGGACAATTTTAATATGGTTTCAGACTTATTAAAAAATAAAACACAAAAGGTTAAAATAGGGAATTATTACAATAATGAAAACAAAATTAAATATGGTGTTCCACAAGTGTCTGTATTAGGTCTGATCTTATTTCATATTTTTATAAATGATCTTTGTAACCTAGAACTAAAAGGAGAATTAATAGCATTTGCTGATGATACTTCTCTGATATATACTGGAACTACTGAAAATATTTTAATTAAAAAAAATCAAGATTTATGGACTTTAAAAATTTTTTTATGAAAAATAAGTTGTTTCTAAATGTAGAAAGCACAAAATGTATATATTTTCGAATAAGACAAAATCAAAGAGATAATTTGAAAAAGAAATCATTTCATCATACACTTAAATGCATCGGTACTAGTTGTTCATGCAAGCCACTAGAAAGTGTTGAGTGCTATAAATACTTAGGAGTACATATTGATAGTAAACTAACTTGGAAAAAACACATTGATTCTTTAATAAAAAAAACTTAATACCATAGTACCACAATTATTTTATATCAGAAATTTTACAAATATTACACTTTCAAATCCCATTTATAATGCATGGGTTAAATCTCATTTAACATATGGATTACTTTCATGGGGTGGAGTATATCTCAGCAATATTAAACCATTAATTAAAACTCAAAATAGAATAATTAGATGCATTTTAAGGAAAAGAGATATGATAGTGTTAGACAATTTTATAGTGAATTGCATATATTACGTTTAAGAAAATTATGCATATACCATATCATTATATATCTTAAAAAGCATTGGATTGAAAATGATGTTAGACATATAATTATAATACAAGCATAGCTAAACACGTAAAACTCACTTTACCTCTTCCTATAAAAACCATTGTACAGAAACATTATATCTATTTAGCACCAAAAATATTTAATAATTTACCTGCAAACCTTACAGATGAAACAAACTTTAACTCTTTTGAAAATTAGTTGCAAATCTGGATTTTTTTATTATAACGATACTGAAAAAACTTCTTTGAAAATTGTTAATAATCATAAAATGGACTTTAGCTCGATTTAGTGCCTGTTTGCAGGGTTATATTGGACTGTCTAGTATACCACTTTGGTTGAGGGGTTATCTGCTTTACTATGTCTGTTCTGAGTAAAGTCACATTTGAACCAGTGTCCACTATCATACGGCAAAGCACTCCATGTTTCCATCAGCTATCAGCCCATTGTCTCCACCATGAAGTGCTGAAACGTGGGTGACTTCCCCTGGAACCAACCAATCAACAGTCAAACTTTGCCCTTCACGTTGCTTAGGCTGGTTTTGCTGTCTATTAGATGTGCTTGAACTTCACACCCAATTCTTGTTGCGTTGGTTCGAATATGTCCAGGCTTGCCACAATTCCAAAACTGAAGGGCTCCAAAACTCGGAATTAATTTTGCTAACTGAGAAAATGAGCACTTTACATGTATTTCATTTTTAATTGTCTTTCTGTCACATATTCCCAGATTTAGCAATTTGCCTCGATTTTCTCAACTCTCTACATCTTGCCAACTTTGCCTTGATTTTGCCAACCTACCCTATAGTTTGACATCTGCTATAATTTCACAGAAAAAAAGACAATACTTACATCACACCAAAATTAAATTTCACAAAGTCACTTTGAATTTCACCAACTACCCAAGATTTTGCCAAGTTGTCCAGATTTTTCCAACTTCACAAGATTTTGCCAACTCCGATTTCCTTGGGGGGGGGGGGCTCCCCCTCCAAAAGAAATCGGAAAAACAACTTTGCCCTAACCGGTGCGAACCGGCTGAATCCCACCACTGACTATGCCCCTAATTGCATGTACCACAACTGATTTCAAAGATTCACCGTCCAACATCCTCAGAGATGTTGAGTTTCAGGGTCGGCGATAGCATCGATCAACTGCTTTTGAGCTAAATTATCCTGGATATCTGGCCGTCAGTTACAATAAGCTAATCTAGCCAGGCTCTCAATATTGCTGGTTAATTCTTGAAGAGTCTCACCTCACTTATGTATTCTATGTTTGAACTGTGTCACATAGTATTGTTTCAAATAACTATCACCAAATCTTAATTCCAAGACAGATACTAAGCTTTGATAATCAAGTCGCTTTTCTTCTGGAAGAGATGGTAAAATTTTCGCAGCGGCGTTTCTTAAAAAAGCTGCAAGGAAACTGGTCTTCTGGAATTCATTTCACTCATTGGTTCTAGCGATGACTTCCATTTGGGCACTGCCCAAGACGACTGGCCATCATATGTAGAAGGTTTATTTGCACTTTTAGCGATATATGTAAGCACATTATTATCACTAACATTACCATTATTAGAGGAAGAGGATAACATTTCATTTCTTAGAACTTGAAACTGGCGTTTACAATCTGTTTTTACACTATAAATTTGATATTTACAATCATCTTAACACTATCAATCTGTTATTTAAGATCACAAGTGATTTCATTAACATTACACTTAGTACCATCAATTTCATCTTTTAAATCATCATACTCTCTGCTCAGTTTGTTCTTTATCTCTTTATATTGATCAGTAATCTTACTGACTTCTCTACTCGTTATTCTAAGTAGACATTTCAGCTTTCAACTCACCATTTTGACTAGCTATATCACCAATTTTACTGCTTTGAGTAACTCAAATGCTTTGAGTAACTATTTCAATAGCTACTCAAAGCAGTAAAATATAAATAATAAAAAACCAGTAAAAATATAAATATAAATAAGCAATTAAAATATAAATGAACTAATTTCATTACAAAAGTAATGAGAGCACTTATATAGCAATTTCAACTAAACACCAGTTTGTCTTCCATCGCTATGCAGTTAAACCATGTGAAGAATTTTACACATTTATTAACTGTTTTACAAATATTTGTATTGCATAAATCTTACAATCTCTACTCAGAGCATATATAGAATTTTATTAACACGTTTAATAAGCGACTCAGAAACTTTGTCCATATACCTATAAGTTTCTTAACCCTTTCAGGACCATAAGGTTTCTAAGAATAAATATTAGTATGTAACTGTTTATTTTAGTTTGTTTAGACGTAAAATAAACAAAAATTATAAGAAAAATACATAACAATGTGTAGTTTTTTTGGAATTTTATGGGAAATATTTTTCCCAATGGACTATAAAGGTAACACAAATTATAGTTAGGCTTATTATGCAATGTCTTTTCTTTATTGGTTTATTAGAACAAAATGTTAACTAAAATAATACAAAATTATGAAATAAAATTACTATACAAAATGATGTGCTAATTATGATAATCTGCGAAGCAATTTCTTTTGGTAGTGAGGCAAAGATGGACATTGCACATAGTACATATATTATGCGTCCTGACAGTTCTGTTTTTGTTTTCTAAACGTTCCCGTTTACGTAATTGCGTTCGGCATACGTTCTATTTTGACATTCTGTATAAAAAATGCAGATAAGGTTGCAATTAAATACGACAATCACCAATTTTAAAATGGGAAAAATGTTTCCCTTAGTCGTGAAAGGGTTAAACCTTACCAACTCCATATTTAACATAAAGCGCTTCGCCAACACTAAATCTTTTTTCTCAACACTAATCTTTCTTGCATCCAGTAACTTTAGGCTTCATCGCCGCTACACACAACCGCTACCTAGAAGACGATTCAACAACAATCGACAATTCCGAAAGACACACCAACAAATTTTTACCGCTTACTGTAGACTTCCTAATTTTTTACTCATCTCATCCGTTATTTTTCAAAGTCCCTTTCGTTCCAACAGATTAGGACATAATTCTCACACTAAGGCATAACACGAGCGTCAGAGGACAACTCAATTCCGGTTTTATTGTTGCACGTGTTTCTCTATCAACCTATATACTATATAGGTTGATATTAACTATTTCTAATCTCATATACCTAACTGCATACATCGGAGTGGGGGTCGCTCAGTCGCTAGTGCGCCAGGCTCGTAATCTGCAGTTCCCATTGAGATTTATGTCCGCAAAACTCCCCGCCCTTCTTTCAGTCAGTAGGGGACACCGATGGGATTCGAAAGACCGCCGTCCGTCGGATAGGATGTTAAGTCATGGCCCCATGTGCAGGAGAGCCAACCCTGCTCGCTTACCATCTGTCTCCTAAGTGACCAGTGAATATCTCTCCTTCCCCCAACATTCTCTGAGCCTTCGGGGTCCTTGTGACCTGGCCATTTAGCCCATTGTGTTCAAAAAGTGCTGCTAAGAGGTAAAACAACCCAACACCTGTATCTACTTATATATATACTTGACACATACTTACCTACACATACTTAACGGGTACACCTACCTATACCAACATGCCCGAGCACGAATCTACCTACATACTGACACCATACCTAACTAAAGGAGAGGGTTAGCTCAGTCGTTAGCGGACCAAGCTCGTAATCTGCAGTTTCCAGTTGGAGAAGCACTTGTGCCAGGGTTGAGGTTTATCTCCGTTAAATCCGTCACCTCGGGCCCGATCAGAAAGGGGACACCGATGGGCTTGGAAAGGCAGCCTTCCGTCGAATCAAACGAAAAGCTGCAGACCATTGTTCAGGAGAACCATACCCTGTAGGCAGGCATCAGTGTCCTAACAGCTGTGCAGTGGGTCTCCTCCCCTAGCCTCCTCTGAGCCCTTGGTATCCTTGTGACTGGCCATATAGCGCATTGTGTGCACAAAAGTGCCGCAACACGACTGCAGTGAAATATGAACGCAAACAAACATCCGAGATTTTGGTTTGGAAGTGAATCAAAGGAAGAGTTAGTCCGGAATTTATCTTGGCTGTGCGACAGAGCTTAATAGAGCGCTCTGTGCGGTCGGATGAACTAGAATGGAGTTGAACTGAGAGCCTCGCTTTCATAATGGCGAGGGGTTGGGTGCTTCTGTCCACAGCATTCTCTGGCATCCGTTGCGGGGGCCATTTCTCTTGGTGGCACCGTGGCCTCTCTTAATTACTCCCAACAACAGCGGCACCACTTCGCCAACGAGGTCATTAATTAGCGTAATGAAGTGGAGCAATGCGCACGAGGAGAGTGCCATTAAATTGGAATCATGGGATTCGAAAATTTCCGCACAAAATGAGCGTTGATTTGGTTCCTTTTTTTTTTCTTTAATTTAGCTGAAGCGGCATTTCAAGCGTGCGGTTTCTGATTAAGAATAAACGAGTGTTACTGTGATAAAATTTTTTGCAATTATTTCAAAAACCCGAAATTACTTTATTTTGAGCATAAACATTAAGGTGGAGGTGGAGGAATATTAAATGCAGGTGACAATTTCGTGTAATTATTTTACTTCAGAAGGAAATTTTCTTTATTTCAACGAAAGGACTGGGCTACTCTTAGTGATAGTTACATTAAGTGATTCACAGAGAAACATCGGTTCAATTATTACTGCAATTTGGATAAGATTACGAGTAGAGCAGTTCGAAGAAGATGGAACTTTGCCATAGATGCAAAAAAAATGAGGGGCTAAAAATGGTATAAAATGTACATGGTCATGTAAAAATTTGTTTAATTTTTACCGTTCCCGTATGGTCGAAGGCAATTATAAGACTTAGTCTTCAGCTATATATATAAACAGATATAAACAAATTAATGAATCTGCTAGAAATGCAGGAAAACAGCCATTGAAAAATTCTGTAAGGGAACGAGAGGTTTAGGATAATAGAATGAAAAACGTAGCTGACTCTGATAACATAAATTTTCAAACGGATGAAATTAGACCATTTAAAGATGATATTGGGTAAAATTAATAATAAAATTGGAAATTGTTACAACTTAGCCCATACCTGGGCTAGTGGTGAGCGTACCTGACTACTAACTCATCGGGATATGTCCCTGTATATGCTTATTGTAATTGAAACCAGGACAAACCCAATAAAAAACTTAAACACTTAAAACAAACTTTTAAATGTTTCAACCCCAATGATATTTATTTATTTTTGATTCCGGAATGGCGTTTCAGCTACTTCCGCTACTTGTTTAACTCAAATGGTGAAACAAATTATTCTGATTGCTGGAAGGATCTCAAATGGCATTTTAAAAAGCATTAGCCGCGGATAAATATTTGGTAACGCGACGCCACTGCTTTTTATCACCAAACTTCATTAACCAACCTAATGAAAGAGTTCATCTCATTTGTATTATTAGCCAATAGAGCCAAATCATCCACATAATGTAAATCAGAAATTTTCACCCTTCTTTTTTAGGCCAATAATGTTCATTTAAGGACTCCTTGAGCTGAATTTCCGCATACTATAATCAATAACCAAACTAAAGGGAAAAATACTTTGTCCAATAATAGCAAAGCTAAACTAATTGCTGCAAGCCTTACCAACTGTAACATAAGATGTTATTACAGAGACCCATCATTATGCTAACTGAATTGTCAGGTATGCAATACATCTCAAGATCATCAGAGTCAAAACAAAACTAATAACCAAAGGTTTCTGAAACACTAAGCATTTTTCAAAATCTGCCTAAGGGAAAAAATTGATCAATACCTCCCCTGTTACATTTCAATTCTTACCGTTCATCACGCAGTTCTCCATCAACTGAATTCTTAATTCCACAGGGTCTCTATTTCTTGGACCTCTTTTTATTCTTAATGCTACACGGTCTCTGTTTCTTGGTCCTCTTTTCATTCTTAATGCTACACGGTCTCTATTTCTTGGTCCTCTTTTTATTCTTAATGTTACACGGTCTCTATTTCTAGGTCCTCTTTTTATTCTTAATGCTACACAGTCTCTATTTCTTGGTCCTCTTTTTTATACTTAATGCTACACGGTCTCTATTTCTTGGTCCTCTTTTTTATACTTAATGCTACACGGTCTCTATTTCTTGGTCCTCTTTTTATTCTTAATGCTACACGGTCTCTATTTCTTGGTCCTCTTTTTTATACTTAATGCTACACGGTCTCTATTTCTTGGTCCTCTTTTTTATTCTTAATGCTACACGGTCTCTATTTCTCGGTCCTCTTTTCATTCTTAATGCTACACGGTCTCTATTTCTTGATCCTCTTTTTATTCTTAATGCTACACAGTCTCTATTTCTTGGTCCTCTTTTTATTCTTAATTCTACAGGGTTCTACACTCTGTTCACTACTGACATTGCTTTCTTATCATTGCAAACAAAATGATTTGTCAAAGCATGTTACTTATTGCAGAATATATAATACACTGTACACATTACAATTACAGTAAAATATCTACTGATGAATTGCAACTATGTAAGGAATTAGTGAGTTTTTGTATCCGAAAATATAATGTAAAGCAACACTTTGAACTCAATGATAAATATGATGTTCTCAGCGGAGAAAAGTATTATTTGTGGGAACTCTTTACTAGACACTTAATACAATATTCCAAAATCGCTTCATTTATTAATTGCAAATTTGCTATAACCCAGCTTCTGAACATTCTGGTTAATCAAATAATTCTAAAAATGATGTATCACATTATTTTGCATTATTTCCCAGAAAATTAATATTGCATGAATAAAGGTTCGAATAACAGTTCGATATTACCTGATTATTAAATAATAATTACTACTATTATCAATTATCTTCCAGTATAACATCATAAACCTTCATATGAGCACTTTAAGAATGTAATAAACAAACGATAAAATATTCCAGCTTTTTTAATGCTTCAACTTCATTCAACTATCGAAAAGTCAGTGGAATCTAGAAAACTCTTCAGTTTTTGAACCAAATATAATCTGCCATTAGGTTGTAAGCTAAAAATGCAGTATTTAAATTTGTATACAGTTTAAATATAACCATATTCTTTAAGCTTTTTCTCAACATATATGGTTTAAACATCACTTGCAAAGTGAAATGAATTTAAGCAATTAACAACATGTCTCTGTGGCAAGCAGCTGCTTGAAGGGGTATTTATTTTTATTTAACAAGAAAGTAAGCGCGGATTATTTCGAAAAGACTCGTAAATCTGGAATTTCCACGCATACATTTATTTGTAAAGCAAGATAATACTTGAGGGATAAATCAAAACCTTTTCAAATCATTATATTTTGCGGAATATGAAAGTAGAATTGCAGAACTACGTGTTTAATATTTTGTTAGTATTTATCCTTGGAGTAAATGAGGTAGAGGCTAAATCAAATGATTTTGTTTCTATTTGTGATCACTATATCACACTGAAAGTTACTGCTACATTAGTAGAGGTTGTTTATAATTTCAATGCATATTTTCATTTCTGAATAAAATAATATATAATTTTCCATTAATTGTAGTACAGTGTCATTTCATAATCATGAAGAGAATCAAGGCTCAGAGTAGTTACAACACTCCATTTTTCATTTGCATATAACCATTAGGATTGACATTTTAAGCACTTTAAAGTTATTAAAATTAAAATATTTCCTTTTGGCAGTAAGAAACGACTAATGGAATTTTACGATACAGGAAATTTTGTTTAATTTGTGCAACAAGAACTTCAAAGATTCATTGAGGTTTACTGTTACACTAGTATAGATTACGATTTCAATATAAAATTTATTTTATAATCAACCACGAAGAAATTCAACAACTTTCTAAGCAGCTAAAATTATAGGTAGTCTCATACAGTTACGAATGAAATACACTTCACCGAATATCCAAAATATTATGACCACCTGCCTAATATAATATTGGTCCTCCACGTGCCGCCAAAACAGCTCTTACCCGCGAAGCATGGAAGCTGCAAGATTTCTAAAGGTGTCTTGTGGTATCTGGTACCAACACGTTACCAAAACATCCTTTAACTCTTGTAAGTTACGTGGCTGAGCAGCCGCAGATCATAAATGCTGTTGCAACACACCACCGAGGCTCGATTGCATTGATGTCTGGGGAATTTGGAGGCCAGGGAAATACCTGGAAGTCTTCCTCATGTTCCGTGAACCATTCTTGAACAATCCGGGCTGTGTATGCCACATTGCGGTGCATTATCATGCTGAAAGAAGGCACTACTAGATGGGAATACGTTGCCATGAGTTTCCTGCACATGAATGACTGGACCCAGGGTTTCCCAGAAGAACATTTCCCAAAGCATTATACTTCCTCCACCGGCTTGTTTACATCCCACGTGCATCCTGGTGCAAAGCTAAACAATGCCCGCATACCTGGCTGTCCACATGGTGCAACAGAAAACGAGATTCATCGGGCCAGACGACCTTCTTCCAATCATTCAAGGCCCAGTTTTGATGCTCGCATTCCCATTGTAGGCACTTTTAACGGTGACCCTAGGTTAGCATGGGCACTCGGAGCTGCCTGCAGCTACTCACCACCATTTTCAGCAGGGTTCAATGTACTGTGTGTTGTGACACATTACTGCCATCACCAGCATTCAAATTATGGGCGAGTTGCGCCACGGTATCCCTTCTGTTGGCTCGTACCATATAGGATAGCCTTCGCTCATCTCTTACATCGATGAGCCAGGGTCAGCCCACACCTTGCCGGCAGATTGTGGTTTTTCCCACCTCGGATCACTTTTTGAAGTTACTAATCATGGCTGACCGTGAGCACCCCACAAGGTCTGCCATATCAGAAATGCTCTAACTAAGTCTTCTGGCCATTACAATTTGTCCTTTGACAAACTCACTAAAGTCCGCTGCCTTTCCCATCTGAAGAACAAGAATAACACTGATTAACAGAGCTCAGTATCAGGTGTTATTTTTACCGTTTCATGACGTTCACACGCACTGTCGTTTACCTGCAGTTGCTTCGATTTTCATAAAGACGCGCTAGTCATAATATTTTGGATCTTCGGTGTATGTATTATATTTAATTTTTAACAGTGTGAAAAGATATTAACATGACTTGCTGATTTTAAAATATTTTAGAATATAAATTCTGGTTATCAGTGATTGAACCTTTTTATATGCATATATTAAAAAATTGGAAACCTAAATATTTCATCAAATTTTGCAAGCACATTTCCTTTGCATTCAAGTTTAATATTATAATTTAAATTTAATCATTTATGCATTAAAAGCAAAACTGCCATCATTTAATGTACGATTGCTTAACAATGTACATCAGCAGTTATATATTCAGTTTTAAGAGTGCTTCAGTGGATAAATTGCGAAAGAGAGAAAAATGACACTTCATAACATTTGTACGTTTCCTCCATAGGGAAATATTGATAATTTACCTAGCACCAGCATAAATAAAAGCCAGAGATACATATTTAAACATGCTAGCAACGTTTATCTCCGACGACCCTTTTATATTACCACCATTCAAAGAAAAAATTATATTAAGTAATTTAATTTTACAATAAATATACTATTATACGGTGGTAAGGGAAAGAAAGAGGGGGCTTATATACATTCCCGTTCCGTCTTAAGTTAGTCATGATCGTATTACAGTTTCGAGTTAATAAACTCATAAAATCCTGGGCACTACAGCCCCAATGATATTCCGCTCTTCCCCTCTGGAATCTTATCGTTCGTCGAGTTGTTATTTTTAAATTTAAATCTTAATTTGAACTATACACTTAAGAATCACTCTTAAAAATAAAAAAATAACATTTATTGAAGTTCCGGCCCACAAACATTTTTCCATTATCTTTACAATTAACATGACATTTACATTAAACAATCGATGGAGTGGAGACACATTTGAGGACATTTCATCTGCGCCTAGTGTATTAGTCTCTGCCGCTCACAATCATTTCTCGTGGCCTAAAACTTTCTCCCCTCTGCCTTTCTCTGCTCGTAGCCAAAGACCATCTGTTTTCTCTCGAACTTTCTGAGTACGCAGTTCCAAGCTTTCTCTCCTAACAAAAGGTGCATCTGCTCCTTCCATTGGTCAGCATCCACCAATCAGAAGGAGCGAATATTAGTGG
Organism: Ryuthela nishihirai; assembly: GCA_038380435.1. Taxonomy (NCBI): domain Eukaryota; kingdom Metazoa; phylum Arthropoda; class Arachnida; order Araneae; family Heptathelidae; genus Ryuthela; species Ryuthela nishihirai. Next base: position 11,694,895 of record JAWZYU010000001.1, on the reverse strand, counting down.
GGCTTGAGAGTTCTTTGATGTTGCGCTCTGTACCCCGTAGGTCACTTCCTTTCGCATGGACGCTGTGATGCCGTGGTCCTGATTGCCTCCCTGGGGGATATATATCAGATGGTAAGAGCGCCTTTGCCCGTCCAGGCACAGGGGAAGAGTTGTCGCTCACTTGCACTCTGGAGAGGTTATTACCATTTGCATGAATGCAGCACAGCAGGCATGATTGTAAATTCTGACCCCAGCTAGCCAGAACCCACCGGAAATGACTCGCAAATCTTTGGTCGCGGTGCTGACAATGATTCACAAAGAACTACGGAGCACGTTTGGTATCGTTCTGCGTGTATACGAAAATCTACGCAGTACACCCCTATATATTATGGGGGGGGGGAAGAATCGCACTCCACCTGAGAAAAAGCTATGAACAGATACAACCCAATAACGAAAGTCAATTGATGCAAGTGTCAGAGTATAGAATACTCAAAAACAATATTGTATTCTCACTGTACACAACATATATATAGTTAATGGGAAGAAATGTTCCTTTGCTTAACTGTTGCTTGATTAACACATATGTAACACCTCACACCAAGTTCTTAATGTCCTAAAAAGTCAATTAAAAATAGTCACCAAGGTGAAGTAGTGTCCTTGAGGGAACGCGAAAGTCACTATAGTCTTTTCATCACAAAAATCCCTACTACACCAAAAGTCGGCAGTACACCGGTGTCCTTAGACTTAGCTGGGTAAAATCCTTACCTCAGCTAAGTCTCCCAGGGCATTTAAATGAAACATAAAACATAAAAAGAAAGTGTAAATATTCATTCAAGAATCAACAAATAAGAAATTATCATCCCTTATTGAAATTACAGTCAAGTGACGTAACTGCAAGTGAAATAGAATTTCTCAATCATATTAAACACACACAAAAAGGGAAGCTGTGAGTGTCATCCTTATGACACACAAACATCAATATAAAAAAAAACTTAATTACACATCTAGAGTACACTAAATTTATTTAATTTCCGCTAGCTGTCTCCTCATAAACAAAAAACACAAAAATGTACAATACTATCTCAAGATCAAACATAATTTCTACCAGAATTATTTTTAATACTCATACCAATGAGCATTTAGTGGACCCTTCGAAACAACCATGCATAGTTGAGCATAAAACTTTTTTTTATTTCCCTTGGCCCTAATAAGACTAAGTAGCAAAATTCTCGTTAATTTGTCACTGCATGTCTTCTAACTAATTCTGATCCTTTCCAAAAACCTTAACAATATTGATTTTAATTCTGGGAAGTAATCTGTGTACATCTGCTACTCAATGTATAAAATACTACATAGTCATTTAGAAGCAAGAACACAACAGAACTGGGTAACTTAGCTCGCAGTCTAATTAACTAAATATCAGTGCCACAAAATAGTGTGCCTCTCCAGCTTTCAAGACATAATAGTTAATCCGATTTACATTAATGGTCATTTACGCTCAATAGCAGCTCAGTAGAGTGATAGAGCTGGCTGAGTACACAGCCATCAGGTGACCCTGTAATTCCCTCTACGAGAGAGATATCTTTTCCACGGGGGCAAGATCCCGACTCACTTCTTCACATAGATACATCAGATTTATATATAGACAAACTATTTCCAACATACTCAAGTTATCTTATTCTGTTCTTCAAATTTAAACATATTACATCGTTTATATCAAGACATGCTCTACTACATTACACGATATGCATAACTACCCTACTATATGCTATATAAGCCCATGTGGCGAAATATTTCTGTGTTGTGAGCTCTTACAACTCATATTTGATCCACCATAAATTTTGAACGTTTATGTCAAGAATATAAAGTTACATAAACTGTAGAATATTAGAAGTCCAGTACATTACAGTTGAATTTTTCCAGACACATCGGGATGTGAAAGAATAACTTAAAACAGTCATTAGTCATGATGAATATTTAATTATAAAATTAGCATCCACATTCTTTAGCCAAATTATCACCATACAATAGTATCCAATCATATAATAAAGTATTAATTTCATAATAACTATTTTCGTGAACTTAAAATTTGAAGAAGCCAGGGAACCAAATAATAAATGTAAATTTAGTACATTAAAAAAAAGTTGACAAAATGAGCTGTTTTACAACTATATGTACAGTAGCTCAAAAAAGTATCCGAACACTATGGTTGATTAGAGAATTCAGAAAAATATCGTTGCCAGATATTTTTTCTGACTTTTGTAATCAACCGTAGTGTTCGGATACTTTTTTGAGCGACAGTACTTATAAATATGATACTGCCAGAACACCGTTTATCATTATCTCAAGTAACAAACAAAACATGCTCTCATTTAGCAGATCTGTTAGAGCCAATATCTGGAATCATCAATAGCTAATTTACAGTTCCTTTTTTTCTCGTCTTCCATTGCTTAATCAGTTTACTCAATAGCAGTTGAGAGGACCCAATCTCTCTAACAGTGGTACTCATTTGGTGTGACTCATCATTTATCCCTTCCATAAAAAAATCTTCGTTTAATTCTCCTACTTAATTTATCTCTAAATTTCTCCCTAACTACGGTACCCTACTTACGGTAAGCTCTTGCTAAACACTCTTTTCTTTAGATCTTCCTTAAACACACACTTAATATAATTCTTTATTTTTCTCTTAGACATACTCAAAATACATTCCTTTACCCTGTGCTTACACGTACGCAAAATACATCTCTTTAGTCCACTTAGGGCTTTATTCTTAATAAAGGATAACAATATTCCATCATTAGCACAATTCCTCATAGTACGCATTAAAATATCTACTCTTAATATCTCTGTCCCTATTTTATCATTTCTATCATAGGTGCCTAACCTGCCTTCGAGTTTTTCTTGTGGCATTAAATATATTTCAGGAGGGCGTTTCTGTTCTTCCAAATTTTTGTGTTAATAATAAATGTACCTTTGCCTTGTTTCTGCACAAAGTGTTGCCTAGAGTTGATTGGGGTTGCTGGAATAGGGGGTCACTTTTCTCAGTTCTGCTAGCTGCTTCTACAGGATTCGGGCACATAACCTGCGTAGGTGGTTGTCATTCTCTCTAATTTATTTATTGTTGTATATTTGTTGTAGTTGTACATACATATATCTATGTTAAGTATATTTTTGGAAGTGCTGATGTGGGGATATGACTCATAAGCTGTTGTTCGGATCTGAACTGGCGGACTTGCTTATGCTCACAGGACAGAAAGCACTTCTACAGCTAGCCTCAGGCACAAGTGCTAGCGCAGGAGAAAAGCATGGCAATAATGTACAACAGTCTAAGTGTCGCTGTCAAACTGGAAGGACGTTCAAACGTCATCAAGGGACGCCGCTCTTGCTCAAAAACAAATCCCTTAAGGAGAGGGTTCGATTCTGTGTGAACCAAGATATGTTTCAGTGTGAACCAGGGTCCAGTTCTGTGTGAACCAGGTTGTAGGCAAGGATTGAATATCCTTTTGCCGAGTTTGAGGTCTTTAAAGAGAATCTATGAAGCGCAGTTTTTCACCTCATTGTATGAAGGTTTGCAGTAGCAAAGCAGCAAAGGCCCACTAAATCAAGCACATCTTCAGCACGTAATTCTATATAAATGTAAATAAACTGTGTCATCCATATACTACTCTTGTGCTTGAATTGTTGGACACCTTTCTACCATCACTTGGTGCATCAAGTCTGAAGCATATGTCGGTACGGGTGTAACAATCTGCGAACCCGTGATTTCACCTAAGTAAGGTTGAAGGTAATTAAGGAACTAGTTGATCTCCTCTGCAAAAGAGCGAAATTTATGTCATCTAGCTCAATACGACATTCAGCGCAGTTCAATCAGCAGCATACCTAATAACACATGACAAAATAAGAATCTGCGTGCCCCCTCCCCCCCCCCCCCCCCCAATCACCACATTTGGCGCAGTAGCGACGGCATTACCGTTCATATGCCGAAGAAGATATCCGTTATGATAAAAAAAAAACGTGTAAGAGAATTTCCACTTTGCTAAAGAAGAAAAGTGCAAGAAATTTAGAAGATTCCGTGATTCCGTGAAAGTAAGGAAGCTGCAAGTAGTTCAGGGGGCTAAACCACATCTAGGTCAGGTTCTACAGAGTGCAATTTCCCCGAGTACTACGTCATTGAAATATTCGCTGAGGTTCTGTGTTCACTGTGGAAGAGGTTAATCGTTTTGGAAAGAGACTCCAGGTACTGCAGGCAAGTGAGCAGAGCCGAACTTCGCCGGAAGGAAAAGTCTGTGTTTTTTCTCCCTTTTAATTTTTATACTAATTTGAGTTGCCAATGATGCTTAAGGAGTTGCGATAAAACTAAGGGTGGAATTGAACAGGACGGGAGCGTTGATTTAACCAGATACATTGAGGCTGGGGAAAGTGGGGAGGTAGCGAAATTGATAGGATTGATAGCGATGTTGGGATAGAACAGGGTGCTAGCGGATGTGGTTCGAATTCGGTCGAAATGAGTGATTCAGGTCCGAAATCGGTCTCAGATATGAAATATGAGATGATGAAATGGCGAAAGAGAGAAAAAGGAAAAGGATAGGAAAGAAAGAAGATTGTTAAGGGAATACAAAAGAGAGAAAGAAGAAAGAGATAGGGGAGAAAGAAGGAAAGAAAGAAAATTAGATAGGGAAATAGAACTTAGACAAATAGATATAGAAAGAGGAAGATTACATATAGAAAGGACAAATAACAATAGCGATGGAAGTCAAAGATCAGTGGATTTGGGAGATCTAAAATTAAAAAGGCTTCGGGAGATTTGAAACCTTAATAACTATCCCTTACGACAAAAATGGAGGAATTATCAGCTTATTTTGAGACAATAGAGAAATTGTTTAAACAGCACGAAGTACATACCGGTGACTTGCAAAGGAATGTTATTAAATCCTTTTCTAGGGGGAAGAGAGCACGAAGCATTTTTACTGTCTTGAGTGACGAGGAGGTTCAAGACTATGAAAAAATTAAATCTGCCCTGTTAAAAGACAGCCAATTGACTCTGTTGAAATACAAAAGGAAATTCAATTCTATGTTTAAGTTCTCTACTGAAACATGGACTCAGTTTTCATCTCCAATGAAGAGTCACTTGAATTATTTTCTGAAGAGTCGGGAAGTGGATGATTTCCAAAAATTAAAAGATTTGATGTTAGCGGACAAAATTAAAGATCAATTACCACTGGATGCGAGAAATCATATCATGTTGCAGGAGAATGGAAAAATTGCCACGAAATTGCAGAGAACTTTCTGCACACAAAATGCACCATCACAAAGAACTGCAAGATTAATTCTCTTGAAAATTTTAAATCGAAAAATAGAGAAAACAGATTTGGCCAAGCAGCTACAAAACTAAATTTTAGTCAAAGGAATTTAAGACAAAATTCGAACTCGCAAAACAACTTGGCAGAAAACAAAAGTAATGATTTTAAAAGAAAACGGAGTTAGAGCTTTTTTTTCCAGAGAATGCTTTATCTGTAACAAGAAGGGACATTTGGCCAAGGAATGTAGCAAGAATGCAAAAGTGGCCATAACGTTTAATTAAACAGTCACGTCGGAGTCCATGGAGAGGTGTGGGGTCATTATTGCAAAAGTTGGGGACCAGTTTATGACATTAGAATCAGAAACAAGATTGGAAGGCTGCAACGCAGAAAGGCGGAAATGCAAAGGTCCTTGTCAAGACATAGAGACTTTAACGTTTGTTCGCATTCAGTGTGAAGATAAAATGCTTAATGCTATTGGATTCGGATGATTCTATTGAGTTCGGAGCTGATGATGGAATTCAAGCGGGAGTATACGGAGCAAAGTGTGAATTTTTGTGTGCGATGGTGGATGAATTGAGTGCAGATATGTTAATTATGTTATGCTTTACCAAGGTTCATGTGTTCTGAGTGGAAATAGCATATATCGGGAATAGATTCTGAATAATTTAAATTCTCTGATATGCAAAAGGTGTGAGGAAAGAACGTTTTTAACTTCTGTAATACCAAAGGTTTTGGGAACAGTTCACAAAGGTGCCTGAATGAAGGAGAGAGAATCAATAAATCTGATTTTGAGACCAGGTAAATTCAGTAATAGGATTTTGTTTCCGTTGAAAATTAATTCTGGTCTGAAACACTTTTCATAGAGAAAGTTTATTACGAGTTTAAAATCAAATCCTCTATCTTCTATGTGCAAGCAAAGTGACATCTCTAAATTTTTGTTACCGTTCTCTGTAGACAGTAACCACTCCATGAAATGTGAACAGTAGGGAACTCCTCATACATCCAGACACCTTCGTCGTCTTGGTGCGTGATGAGGTACAGAAGATGGGAAGAAACAGCTCTCCTTCCACCTCTGTAGTCTCGATATCAAAGTACATCCTTTGTCTTGAGACTTCAACCTCTTTGGCAACTTTGATAAAGCCCAGTTCTTTCACAGAACACTCGTGGAGTTTGGTGGTTTCAAACATTGAATCGTAGTCTGTACACCTGTATCGTTTAGTACAGGTTCCATTGATGAGGTATGTTGACAGACACTGTTGTCCTCTAAAATAATTTTTTCACAGAGGACAAAAAATAGAAGTCCCTTTCTTTCTACAGGTCTTGGTCATACACGAACGACACACATTCTTGCAAAAATGGGTAAGTTACATACTACTTTTAAACAGGAAACCCAAAAAACTAAACAAAGAAAGTAACCTGACTGTTTAGTGATCACTGAAAAGTGTTCGCGATCGTGCAGAAGGTAAATGGTGTTGTCTGTCTCCTGCTTGCCTGCAAAGTTGATTTCAAAATCATCCTGTGCTCCGAATACCATGATTCTGTACTCGGGATATAGGAACATTTGGAATTTTTTAAGTTCAGACAAACCGCACTTGCCCTCGGGCACACCAGCTTCTTGCTGTAAGGTGATGGATTCCTTCCTCTGTCGGGCATTTCTGTTGTCTCGAATATACTTGAAGTTTTGTTCTGACATATTACCTTTCTTCTTCAGACATAAGGCCTTACCCACCATGAGACTACGTGCGAGACACTAATTGTCATCATTACAAATGGTGATGACAGACCTTTTTGAGATATAAGATGCTTCGAGGTCGACCAGGTGTCTGCGCCGTGGTGCACGACCTTTAGCGACACTCCCAGAACGCTCCAAATTGGCATCGGTATCGCAGTGACATCGGTACGAGACATTAATGGAAGGTTTATAGGGGTTTTAATTGCTTTCGTATGGACGCAAACCCTGACATGAGAACATTGTTCTTTGGGTAAAAATTCTTTAAATATATCTTCGTGCACGGTTAGGAGACTGTCCATAAAATTTAATGGACCCACACTGTCAAAATTTGTTATCCGGACAGTGTGAGATGTAAACAGAGTGCTATATTTTTTAGATATAAATTGGTTGGATTGGGAGAAACGTCAACTGTACTAGCGGCAGGAGTGTCATCGTGGGTCCCTGAAGAGTTTTCAAATATCCTGATGGCAACGTCAGATGCTTTATTCGCTTCATCGCCCGTGACGTCGGAAGTGTAAACATGTTGGGAGATGCCTAGCAAAAACATCGTACCTCCTGTGGTTTGTGGTCGCACATCCAAGGTGGTGTTAGATGACACTCTGACACGTTTGGCTGATGATTTGTCGGAGGATTTCTTCTTGCATCTCTTATGGCTGAGGGGGAGACTTTGGGAGGGTTGGGCTCACCATCATCAAACCCTTCCAGTAGAGAGTTCAACTCTCGTTGAGTGTTGTCGACCGCTGGTATTCTATCTGTGTAATTAAGATCCATTTCAGAGTAAGACATTTTCATGTGTGTGATCGATTATAAATCTTCCCAATACGCATGTGCACACCACCAGATCTACACTCCACCAATAGAACTCAACCCACGTGTTGTTCCTTTAAATATCCCTATGATTTTTATCAGCTAGTAATGTTTTTTTTTGCAATTCAAAACCATCTGTCACTCTTTTAGATATTTTGTAACCTACATCACATATCCTCGAGTTTTTTAAAGATCCATCTTGTGATTAACATCTGCTATAAAACGTTCTTCTCAGACCCCTACTTTTTTATATAAAGGGTGTGATGTTGCATTTAAAGAGACCTCCACGCATCGTCGACATTTTTTTCTTTAAAGATCGGTCTTCTTTTTACCTCCATATTTGCAACCTACACCACACATCTTCTATTTTTTAAGGGTCGTCTTCCGATTAACAGATGGTGCAAAACATTCCTCTGCTTTTTTATAAAGGGTATGCCTTGTCATATTGCATTGAAAGACATCTTAGATAACTTCAGACATCTCCATGCATCCTCGACGTTTTTTTTTTAAAGACCCGACTTGCTTTTATCTCTATATTTAGTAACCTACACCACGCATCATCTGTTTTTTAAGGGTCGTCTTCCGATTAACAGCTGCTACAAAACATCCTTCATATCCCTTTACTATTTTTTTAAAGAGTAGTCTTGCGTTGTTGCATTTAAAGATATCTGTAGTATCTTCGCATCTCGCCATATATTCTCAACCTTTTTTTAAAAAAACTGCTTACTGATTAACAGCTGCTATAAAATATTCTGGACATTTGTAACCTTTATCACGATTTTTGCTTGTAACCTTCTTCCCTCAGTGTTATCGTTTGTTGTATAAAAAAGCCCTCCCTGACAAGTAATGGGTCTAAGAGCCAGGAAGGAGGGTAAAAAAATAAAAGAAAACTCTTAGCAATTTCTTGGAACCGACAACTCCATGCAGGGGGGGGGGGTAAAAAAATCTTTCAATCATTCATCAGTGTTATCATCTGTTGTATAAAATAAACTTCCCTAACAAACAACGCCTCTAAAAGTCAAGAAGGGGGATAGGGGGTGGGTAAAAGTAAAAATAAATAGAAAAAACACTCTAAGCAATTTCTTGGAACTGTCAGCTTCTCTAAGAGCCAGCAAGGGGAGGGTGGAGACAGGGGTAAATTTACGCTATAAAAGAAGTTACACTACTAACATTTCACCGGTAGGAAGTAGTGATAAAGTTTTCTTCCCGAATTTTTTAACTTTTCGTTATTTTAATTATATTGAAAATTACCGTAAGCTAACTGCTACCTTGTAATATATTGCTAAAATTACTGCAAATTTGAATTATCATCAACCTCCCCCCCCCCCTCGTTTTCTTTCTGGAGAGATTATTGTTGAATTGCTTTCATTTGATACATAATTTATTATGATAATGTTGAATTTTGAGCTAAACTACAGTTTTTAAAATCGCAGGGAAATAGAAAATCGAAATGAAATAACTGGTAATGAAAAAAACTTTCGATAATGTTTTGAAAGAGAATCTTTTCAACTGTAAAAAAAATTCGCTTTTATTAGACAGCATGTAGAAATAATTAACAAATTTGATCGTGGTGTTCAACTGCTGTTTTTGCAAATACATTCCAACACAGAACAGAATAAAAAGAAAAAAGTACATTCTTATGTACCAAATAATAGTGTCTTCACCTACAGAAAATATTGCGATTTATTTGTGCCAGTATTCATACAAACATTCACACATGCGATGACAACTGACTTTCAGCGCGGCTTTCAGAATAGGAATAACATGGAAGTCGCTGCTACACTCACCACCTATGCTAACTGATAGTAAGGGCTCCTCCCCTTATTTCTTCCTCTATAGTGCCGCTATGAAGTTGGATTCTTGTGTCATCTCGATTTCGCATCGCTTGTTGGATAACTTTGACATAGTGTTCACTTATAACACGTCTGCATTGAACAGATATACTCGCTTCACATACACATGCAAAAAAATGCCTTGTTTGAATAAAAGACACTTTGATGAATATCTCACCATTAAGGCTTTTCCTATATAAAAGGAAACCATTAGTCTAATTTCGTTACTTATCGTGCGATTATTCATGCTATAAGCTTGGCCGTCTTCCTTCAGAGCCATATCTGGCATAGGAAAAGTAGACAAATGCTGGGGGCTCAGCGATTTTTGGGTTAATTTTCGTTACCACACCCTTTAAAACAATTTTAAAGGGGGGGGGCATATCTGGCTTTTGCGTAAGCAGACATGGCCTTGTCTTCCTTTAGTCTATCACAACAAATATACACTGGTATGCACGAAAATCAGAACACGCTCATATACACAGTCACAATAGAATAATATGACCACCCACGGAATCACAGTGCACCCGCCCAGCACGTCACAGAGTACATATGACAAGGTCGACCACACGGAGATATAAGAGGCTGAGCAGGACAGATGAGCCATAGTGCATAATGTGAGCACAATGGGCAGAAGTATTTATTTGATGGACATTCAGAAAGGAACGATCATCGGCTACCGCGCCAAGGGTGGAAACATCTCGGAAACAGCACACTTCATGAGCTGTTCATGAGGTGCTGTAATAAGGGAATATCCAAGAATGGACTGCTGGCACACCAAATACCTCCAGACGTCATAACGTTGAAGCCCCAAAGGCCATCGACCCCAGAGCAGAACGTCACCTCCGTCGAATGGTAAAGAAAGGGCAATCAATGTGAACAGTGCAGCAATTGTCCACTCAAATGAACGCTGGAGCACCCAGGTATGTGTCCCCAATAACAGTAGAGCAAACCCTGTTACACATGGGTCTCTGGAGTCGACGCTGTTATGTAAAGTGACTTTGTTAACCAAGGCCCATCGGCAATGACTCCTGCAGTTCGCAAGGGACTACTATCATTGGACAGTGGAAGAGTGGAAAAAGGTTGGCTTCTCCGACAAATCGAGGTTTCTACTCCACAGAAGTGACGGGGTGGTGGTGGATACGGCGTCAGACACACAAGAACCAATACCTGGACATGCTTGTCAGGCAAGTACAGGCCGGCGGTGGCAGGGTGCATGTCTGGGGGAAGTTTTCCTGGTATGACCTGGGACTGCTAGTACCACTGGATGGGTCCCTGAACGCCAATGGCTACCTGTCCATCCTCGATGACCACATGCATCCCTTCATGTTGGACGTTTATCCTGGTGGTGATTTTGTCTACCAACAGGACAAGAGCCCTGCCATGTCCTAAGGTGGTGCATGACTGGTTCCAGGAACACGACAGCACTGTCTCCGTTCTCCCTTGGCCAGCGAAATCGCCCGACCTCAATCCCATAGATCACTTGTGGAACCATTTAGATCGACAAGTGTGGTGTATGGACCCACAACCACATCATCTCAGAATCTCCATGCTCTGCTGGAGTTCGAATGGTCACGTGTGCCTCTGGCAACCTTCCAGGGCCTCATTGTGTTCATGCCATGCCATCTCACCACTGTCATCTGGACCAAATATTCCCATTATAGGTAGGTGGTCATATTAGTCTGATATGACTGTGTATAGTGGTTCAATGTAGCTTTATTGTAGTAATAAATGATTACAATACATAGGTAATTGCACAGTTATATACCGAGTTGTTTATTAATGACTGTATTCCCCCCTGCTTGTATGGCCTGCTATACACAGCATGGTATGGAGTTAAACGATTGTTTGATTGCGAAATATCCATCCAAGCACTATGCACCAGTGCCCAAAGTTTGTCTACATTTGCTGGGATGTGCTGCACCATCAGTTTGACCATATCTCGTATTTTTTATGGATAACAACAGGAGATCTGTAGGGTGATGGAAATATATGCCCATTCTTTGCCTCAGGAAAACAACAATGGCAGCTGCTGCATGGGGTCACAGTTTGTAAGTCTGAAAGAACTATTTTCTGTAAAATGTCTCAAATGTAACAAGTATTGGCAGTGATGATGCGGATCCGTACTAGGGTGGATATGCTTTCATAACTGATCGCACCCCATACTATAATCCCAAGCTTTGGTACTGTATGCCTCATCCGAATACACTCCTCTCTGTGCTTCTCATCAATCAGTCAGCAGATGAGGATTCTACCATCGGATTTGAGCAGACAGAAGTGGAATTAATCAGCAAAGACATTGTACCATTCATTGCACCTCAGTAGTTGCTTGATACACCACTTTCTTCGGTCCATCGAAGTCAGTATTTGCTTGATGCACCACTTTCTGCCATCAGTAGTTGCTTGATGCACCACTTTCTTCTGTCCATATCTAACGTCAAAAGTACCACTGTAGTTTGGCTTCTTTGTGTTGGGATTCAGAGGAAGTTTTAGCAATGGCTGGCAGCTGCTTAGTCCGAATTGAAATAAATACCATCAACTCTTACAACAGACATTGGAAGATGTGTTGATGTGTTACTGACCTTCACTGTTCAGCCATGGCCATAGATGGGGCAGAGTGATCTGTTATAGCCAGTCTCTGAAGATGGCAGTCTTACCGTGGAGTTTTCTGTAGATGAGGTCACAACATGTTCGTTACCGTAACCATTCTCTGCATACTCGATGCACAACTGTACACTACATCCCACACGAGCTGCAATTTCCGAAAGATTCCTTGATCTGTGTCAAACTCACTCACCTGGAGTGACATATCCTAACAGCAACACAAGAACTGATAAGCTGAACACGGCTGTTGCTCCTTTAAATATCTGTGGGAAGAGTCCAGTTATACCCTTTCCAAGATGTTCTCATTGGCCTGTATCCAAGTAATACCTCCTATAACAAAAGCCCAATGGACCTAAGACCAGAACTTATATCGCGTTAACTTAGGTGGTTCGTTAAAGCATATTGTGCTGGCTACGCAGTATCAATGCCCGTAGTGTTGGACTGTTGTATTTCAGTGTCCTGAAACTTTCTCTTAATTCCTTCGCATTTAAGTCGTATTGTGGTTTTTCCCACATCGGTCAGTTTAATGAGTTAAAGTGGTGTACAATCTTCAATATCCATATCGATGTTCAGTCCCTGAATGTAATGGAAATTATTCAACAGGGCCAGATGTGTCATTTAACTTCCTGAAGAATTTGGAGCATCTTCCGATTAACAGATGGTGCAAAATATTGCTCTGCTTTTTTAGAATAAAGGTCGTCTTCCGAAGAAAGTGGATTCACATAGTTGATAGAAAAAATTACTTTCCGATGAATTCGAAAGTTATCAGCCTCGGAATATTTCTTGTATAATTAATATAATTTTTTCTTCGAATGTGGAATTTTTTCTTCGAATAAAAAAAGGGTTGTCGCAGTTAAAAGTTATTAGCATGTTTAAATATACACCGAAGAGCCAAAACATTATGACCAGCTCATCATTATGCAAATTGCAACAACTGCACGTAAACAATGGTGCGCGTGAAAATCATGAAATAAATAACACCTGATATTGAGTTTTGTTAATCAGTGTTATTCTTGTTCTTCAGATGGAAAAGGCAGCGGACTTAGTACCTTCAAAAAGTGGTCCGAGGAGGGAAAAACCACTAACCGCCGGCAAGTGTGGGTCGACCACATCTCATCAATGCAAGTGGTGAGCGAAGCCTATCCCAGATGGTACAAGCCAACAGAAGGGATAATGCAGTACAACTCACCCGTAATTTGAATGCTGGTGACAGAAGTAATGTGTAACAAAACAGTACATCAAACCATGCTGAAAATGGGGCTGAGTAGCCACAGGCTGCTCCGAGTGCCCATGCTAACCTCGGTTCACCGTCTAAAGCACCTACAATGAAGTGCAAGCATCAAAACTGGACCTTGACTGATTGGAAGAAGGTTGTCTGTTCAATGAATCTCGTTTGCTGTTGCATCATGTGGATGGCCGAATATGTGTGTGTGTCGTTTATCTGGGGAAGTGTTGGCACCAGGATGGAATGTTGGGCAATGTTCTGCTGGGAAACCCTGAGTCCAATTATTCATGTGCAGGAAACTATGACGTCTACCACCTACCTATATATCATTGCAGAACGGATACATCTTTTCATGGTAATGATGTTCCCCTCTAGTAGTGCCTTCTTTCAGCAGGATAATGCGCCATGCCACACTGCCTGGACTGTTCGAGAAAGATTTGCGAAACACGAGGAAGACTTCCAGATATTTCCCTGGCCTCCACATTTCCCAGACATCAATCCAATTGAGCATCCGTAGTGTGTTGGAATAGCATATCCGATCTGCGGCTGCTCAACCGCAGATCGTATATGCTATTCTGATCTGCGGCAACCGTAACTTAAAAGAGTTAAAGGATCTGTTGCTAACATATTGGTACCGGAAACCACAAGACACCTTTAGAAATCTTGTAACATCCCTGCTTCCCCGGTAAGGGCTGTTTTGGCGGTATGTGGAGGACCAACATCATATTAGGTACGTGGTCATAATGTTTTGGCTCTTCGGTGTGTATCTCTGGCTGTTACATATGCCAGTGCTAGGTAAATTTTAAATGATTCCGTATTGAGGAAGCGTACAAATGTTAAGAATTGTTATATTTCTCATTTTCGCAATTTATCCACTGAAGCACTCTTAAAATGGAATATATAATTGCTGATGTACATTGCTAAGCAATCGTACATTAAATGATAGCAGTTTTGCATTTAAGGCATACATGATTAAATATAAATTGTAATATTAAATTTGAATGTAAAGGAAATGTGCTTGCAAAATGTGATTTAAGATTTATAAGGTCTTATTCTGAAAGATTTCCTTGTCTGATGCGTGGTATAAAGGTAGCATGCTCTGGCATGAATCTGTAGAGTTGCTTGTTCGATTCCCGCCGTGTCGGCGATGATTTTTTTCAGAAGCTTTTAACCAATATTACGTAGTAATTTCATTCGTAACAGTATGAGACTAACTATAATTTTAGTTACTTAGAAAGTTGTTGAATTTCTTCCTGGTTGATTATCATAAGACATTGTACAAAATTATATTATGATTAAATAAATTTTATATTGAAATCATAATCTATACTAGTGTAACAGTAAACCTCAATGAACCTTTGAAGTTCTTGTTGCACAAATTAAACAAAATTTCCTGTATCGTAAAATTCCCTTAGTCATTTCTTACTGCCAAAAGGAAATATTTTAATTTTAATAACTTTAAATTGATTAAAATGTCAATCCTAATGGTTATATGCAAATGAAAAATGAACTGTTGTAACTACTCTGAGCCTTGATTCTCTTCATGATTATGAACTGACACTGTACTACAATTAATGCAATATTATATATTATTTTATTCAGAAATGAAAATATGCATTGAAATTATAAACAACCTCTACTAATGTAGCAGTAACTTTCAGTGTGATATAGTGATCACAAATAGAAACAAAATCATTTGATTTAGCCTCTACCTCATTTACTCCTAGGATTAGTACTAACAAAATTTCAAACTCGTAGTTCTGCAATTCTACTTTCATATTCCGCAAAACATGTTGATTTGACAAGGTTTTGATTTATCCCTCAAGTATTATCTTGCTTTACAAATAAATGTATGCGTGGAAATCCCAGATTTACGAGTCTTTTCGAAATAATCCGCGCTTACTTTCTTGTTACACGTTGTTAATTGCTAAAATTCATTTTACTTTGCAAGTGATGTTTAAACCATATATGTTGAGAAAAAGCTTAAAAAATATGGTTATATTTAAACTGTATACAAATTTAAATACTGCATTTTTAGCTTACAACCTAATGGCAGATTGGTTCAAAAACTGAAGATTTTTCTAGATTTTTCCACTGACTTTTCGATAGTTGAATGAAGTTGAAGCATTAAAAAAACTGGAATATTTTATCATTTGTTTATTACATTCTTAAAGTGCTCATATGAAGGTTTATGATGTTATACTGGAAGATAATTGATAATAGTAGTAATTATTATTTAATAATCAGTTAATATCGAACTGATAAAACCTTTTCATTTTCTTTTAAGTGTTCAGATATGCAATATTAGTTTTCTGGGAAATAATGCAAAATAATGTGATACATAATTTTTAAAATTATTTGATTAACCAGAATGTTTAGAAGCTGGGTTATAGCAAATTTGCAATTAATAAATGAAGCGATTTTGGAATATTGTATTAAGTGTCTATTAAACTGTTCCCACAAATACGTACATCTCGCTTCTGAGAATATCATATTTATCATTGAGTTTGAAGCGTTGCTTTAAATTATATTTTCGGATATAAAAAACTCACTATTCCTTACATAGTTGCAATTCTTCAGTAGATATTTTACTGTAATTTTAATGTGTACAGTGTATTATATATTCTGCAATAAGAATACGCTTTGAGAAATTGCTTTCTTTGTAATGATAAGAAAACAATGTCAGTAGTGTAAGGCTCCGCATCCCACCCCCAGACAGTGCTTCCCCTTTTGTGATGCCAATGATCACGCCCCTTCCGGTACATCGCTTTTGGCCACGCTGTTTTATGCACCCCACTACTACTCCTCTTAGTAATATTCATAACTAACTGCACCAACTTATTAATAATCGCTATGTCCTTATTAATATGCACTCTTTTTTTAATAAACGCTTTATTAATTAAAAAGTCCAAACCCCTCTTATTAAAAATTTCTTTTTAATTAAAATCCACAAACTCTTATCAAAAGTCACTTTCTTTAATTCATCCTCCCTCATTAAAACCCCCCATGGTGGCCATCTTGAAATTATTCTAAATCCAGAGACGGCCATCTTAGATGACGTCATCAAACAAACCCATATTGTTGATCATCTCTTCTTTCTCCGCTAAACTCCCTGCCCTGCCCACAGTGAATAGGAGTCACTGTTTGGCTTGGAAAGACCACCATCTCTCAGATAGTGCGTTAAGCCATGGCTCCATGTGTGGGGAGCCACACCCCACTCCTTTTCCCAACAGCCCTCCAGTGGATCCCCTCACCCAACCATCACTGAAACCAGGTGTTTGAAACGTGGACATTTGTCCTAACCATTTGAAATTAAGGTAGCGATACAATTTTTTTCTTTAAAATATAAAAAATAAAAAATAAAAGCTTGACATCACACTTTCTTAATGGCCGAAACCGGCACAATTCATTTACAGAGTGTTAGTTTAACCTAGATCATATTGTTACCTATAGAAATATCAGAAACTTATTTCTGGCACAGTTCAAAATTCTAAAACAATTCCATTAATTTCCAGAGACAAATGAATTGACCGAAATAAATATCTTCAATATAATGTAGATCACCTAGATAGGTTCATTCTTCGCTGCTCTATTGTCAGTTTTCTTTAAGCCTCAATTAGTATACGAATGCGACATTTGGTAACATCCATATGATGTGGTACTGTCCTGTATAGTGGAGCATCAGATGGCATCATTCATTCATATTTACATCTCCTTTGTTTCCGTATTGCATCAGACATGACATGTCACAACACAATTTGGAAACTCTTCACCCACATATCAAAAGTGCCATATCTTTCATTAAAAACCCCCTTGGCAGCAATCTTTGATGGCCAACCTATAAACTCGTTATTAATTTAAAAAAATACCCCCTTCATTAAAAATCCCTGATTAATTAAAACTCTTAGCAAAAGTTTCACACACCTCCCTCAATAGAAACCCCTTAGCGGCCATCTTGGATGGTCAAACCTTCTCGAAATTTTCCCCCACGACGGCCATCTTGAATGATATCACGTACTAAACCAACACTGTTGATCCTTCCTTTATTCCAGTATTCTAAATCATCACCATTATATCAGACATGATGTGTTACAACATGCTTTGGAAAAGTTCTTCAATCATTTATCATGTCCCCCTCCCCATTAAAAAAACCACCTTGACCACCATTTCGGATGGCCAACTCATCTCGAAATTTCTCTAACTCCAGAGACGTCGGATGATGTCACCCGATGGAAGTAAACAACCTTTTAGCCAAACCTGCATTGTCAACAACTACTTCAACCCCCTTTGTTTCAGGCTGACGCCATCAGTATTACAAGAGA
The DNA here is from genome assembly GCA_038380435.1 of Ryuthela nishihirai. Taxonomy (NCBI): domain Eukaryota; kingdom Metazoa; phylum Arthropoda; class Arachnida; order Araneae; family Heptathelidae; genus Ryuthela; species Ryuthela nishihirai. The sequence continues at coordinate 11,677,097 of JAWZYU010000001.1, read as the reverse complement.
TATGGTGTGCTACGACGTTTTGGAAATACTCTTCACCCTCTTATCAAAACTTCCCTTATCAATCCCACTCTCCTTTATGAGAGAAAAGCTATTTTGTAAATAAACAAATTTCCTCATCACAAGACGACAACCCATCTTGAAATTTCCTTTCGCCCCCCCCCCCCAGACCTCCAAGTGTCATAATGCTCCTCTTACTAAAATTACTCTCCATATTGTTGCAGGCTGATGTCATCAGATATTTGTGTTCAGACATCTTCCAACGTCTGCAGAGCACATTTCAGGTCACCCTACCGCATCAGGATTCGGAACTAGGAAAAGAAAAATATTTTACGTTAAATTCACATTTCTGCAATTCCCTAGACTCCCCTTATTTTCCCTTTTTAATACTAAGCCATTTCAAAGACATCGTGATTGCAACAGCACAAGAATCATAGATAAAAAAAAAACTCACCTTCCTATTTTTATTTCAACAGCTAAAAAAAATTTTTTTTTCTATTTATTTTTAATTCCAGTATATCTGCTACGCGATTTGATCTTAAGTTTAAACTCACTTTCCCATTTTTTATTCCTAATACTTATTGCCGCTACATTACCAATCCAGTTCGCAATTCATTTATACGAAATACTATTTTTCTTATGAAGTAATTTAAAAACTCTATTTATTCTCCTTAAAAACTTTTTAAAATCGGTAGCGAAATATTATTTCTTCCTAAGAAGAAAAAATCCGCTAATAATTAAAATTATTTGGAACAAATTATTTAAAAAACATCTGTAAGTATAAACACTCTTACAGTTTTAAAAAAATCGTTCTTTCCTCCGTTTACTGGCGAATGTGTGATTAGATCACAAGACCAATGATTCATCACGTCTCGTTACATATATATAATGATGAAATCTTATTTCGTGTTACACACCTACATGCGTGTGATCGTTAGTACACCTACATGCGTGTGATTGGTTCGTTACGTTTATTTACAGGATCAGGTTGTCTTTGGATATAAAATAATTCTCATAGAGTTTTTGGACACGGTTAAGTTTTATAAAAGTGCCTCTTCGTGTAAAAAATAAGTCATCAATGCTAAAAGTAGAAAGCAATTCATACGTTGTGGGTAGTCTTTCGTTTTGTCTCAAAAACTTTAAAGCATCTATCTTTAATTCTGCAATCCAAGCACAACATGAACTTAACTGTATGTTAATAAAAGAGGGGAGGAATCATTAATTTTAACAAATACTATAAAAAAATTCATATACAAATAATTAATAATTAAGCTATTTAGATTCAAATCAACTATAAAAATTATAATCTATTTAATAAATCGTTTGCCTCAGTAGATCGATATACTGTTTCGCACTTTCAGAGTTAATTTTCTCTGATAACCCTCTGAACTTACTTGTGAGCTAATTCTTCAGAATTTTATTTGCAACTGGAGAGGAAATCAAAATTTAGCAAATACTTTTCTTCTCTTCTTCAGTATATCTGTGTAACAAGCTATATCAGAAAGCTTCTTCGATACCATATTAATAACAGAAAATATCGCGCCTCACTAAAAATTTCAGAATGAGTTACGTGAAGTAATATGCTTTGGATATTTAATACTGTTCGAAACATTAGCCGTAAAAAAATAATAAATACCCCCTCAAGCAGCTACTTGCCACGGAGGTCTGACAGTTGCCTGTCAGTTTATATACCATAGTAGGTTTCAATAATTGGGTTGGGTCCCGAAGGACCCGCCCCCATGGGGAAAACTCGTATTCCATCTTCCGACAGTACACGAGTGGCATGAGAAGCCTGGAAGTAGAAGATAAAGGTTTGTCACAGACACTAATAGGGATTTGAAATATGGGTGGCGTTAAAGGGGGGTGCGTAGCGCAGCCCAGATAGTAGAAGGTCTGTGAGGATCTCAGCATAAAAACAACACAAACGTTCGTGCCTTATCTGGGGCTTGAACCCAGGTCCCTTAGATTAGTAGCCAAGCGCGCTAACCACTCGGCCACGGGATGGCTTAAGTGGTAGCAAATTGCCTTACACGAGCCAACACGTTGAAGGCATCCAACTTTCAACCTTATCATGTCGGTATGCAAAAGGTCACATGACCTCCAGGTTTCGCGTTTGCTGGGAGAGCGAGTCATCTGGTGACAAGTAAAAGAACCCGACCAATCCCTTTCAGGAGAAACGTCAATATGGCGAAATGCTGCACCCATCCACTTTGCTGAGGAGGTCAATGGTCAATGGAGGGTCCCTTATGTTCTATACTGCTGACATCTGAGATTTTATCTTCCTTGGGGATCTTTCAGTTTAATGGGGCATCTCAATAGTTTCCTGCCAGCAAATGCTACTAAAAGCGGTCAGCTAATTTTAAAATGCCCTCTTTTACTGTACATCAAAATTAAAAACTGTGAATATATGGTTTTACACCATCAAAAAAAGGAAATAAAGTACATTAGAAAGCGAAAAAAACTCCCTGTTAGAAAGAACCCAGACAGAAAATTTACAGTTGTACACCAGAAAATTGTTACAATATGAATTTAATATAAAAAAAATGTGTGCAAGTTGCATGAATGATGTATGTCTTACAAAATGTGTCGATGTAACAGAATGTTAGAAAAATTCAATGTAAAATGAATTATGTGTAAAATGCAAATTCAGTGTAGAATGAATAAAAAACAACCAAAGGAAATATTGTTAATACGAGTTTCACAGTGTAATAAAATGTGTAAAAGTTGCATTCTGGTGTGATAGGATGTAGAAGGATTGCGGAAATTTAAAGCAGCATAAATGTTATTCCTACATAATTTGTTAAGTGGTGATAGTGTCCACGTGCAACAACATCAACGGAATTTCAAATCATTAACGGCTGTATCATTTCCATCACATAAGTTTCTGCTTCTCTTCACCCAATCAATAACATTTCCACCCCTCATTTCCCTCATTCCACAGGACAGTTTTAATATCGTTTCTGTGGGACAGCCGTCGTTCGTTACTTCGATGCCTAAATGGCGTAGGGGACGATCTTTCAGAAGTAGGGATATGACATAACACTTTTCTAAAAACCTTGGTCAATGAGCGATGCATTTCTCTTAGAGAGGACGCAAATAAGATTTGAATTAGAAAGTCATGACATGACTTTCTAATTCAATGAAATGGATGAATTTTCAATTTCTAATTCAACGAAATTTCTAATTTCAATGAATGGATGAAATCAGGAGTGTAAGGAATATTTTCATGTATGAGCGTGGAAAGTATAAAGGCGTGTTAAAACAGATTTGCACAAAGAATGTCTATATTTTTGGACAAGTATTCCCATACTCTTTTCAGGGTTCCACGTGTATTTCTACAGTTATTTTTCCTGCAATCATTCACTTTTCAATATAATAGTACGAATATAATTCTACGTTTGAACAAGTGTTAAATTGTGCTTGTATAAGCGCAAAGGTTTTTCGACAATGATATGTATTCACATGTGTGTTTCATCATGTGAGTAAATCTAACAAGCACATTTCATGTTTAAGTAAGAATCGGTGTAGTTATTTTTCCTCATGAGATTGTATATTTCTATACCACTGGGGAATTCTTCAAAGAGGTGTGCAAGTACACGATGTTTGTATAAGGCTGAAAGTGGTTATTTTTCGTGCAACGATACGTTTTTCGACAATGATATGTATTCATATGTGTGTTTCGCTACCTAAGTAACTCCAAGACGTACATTTCATGTTTAAGTAAAGTGGGTTTAGTTATTTATCCCACATGAGAATGTATATTTCTACATTGTATAAGTGTGAAAGTGGTTATTTTTCCTGCAAGGACGTGTTTCTCGACAATTTTCAATTGTATATTATATAAATAATTTTAAAACATATTGTATAATTTCTCGATATGTATTCTTATATGTGTTTTATTACGCAATTAAACCCAACATGCATATTTCATGTTCAAGCAAGAATCGGTTCAGCAATTTTTTCCACCTGAGAATGCATATTTCTATACGTGTGAAACTCTTTTTTGGGTTATTACAATTATATGCAGGTACGAAGCAGTAAGGTTATTTTAACCGTAAGTATTCACTTTTTAGAACTCAGGTGTGAATGTCACAAATTCGTTTCCCGCAAGCATGCTCATTTTGAGTGCAATGCAAATCAGCGACATTATTTTTTCTGCAAACATTCTTTTTGTGTAAGCATGTGAATTTTACACATGCCTTTTCAATTGTGTGTGAATCAACCGTCCCCTGTTTCTGAAGAAGGGGAGATTCATTAGTGTTATTTTCGTTACCTCTATAGAAGGATTAATTTCACATGTTCACTTCCAACAACAGTGTGAGTAGAGTACCTTAATTTTTGAGGGGATGCAAATATACACCTTTTACATACGCATATGAATAGCACTTGTTCCTTTTTCAGTTGTATGTGAATCAAGTATTCCTTTTTCTGAACAAGGGTGAATTCCCACGTTCGTTTTCAGCTGTGTATAAAAGTAAAACATTTTATTTATAAGCATAAGCCAATTTGGATAATTTTCATGCAAGAGCTTGCCCATGTGAGACTTATTTCTGTGTTTGGGAGTGTTCGAATCTGCATGTATGAAATTATTTTCTCAAGAGTTTGGAAGAGGCAGAAGCATTTTTTGTTCAAAAGGGGGGATTATACCACTAATGTGAACTTGAATATTCATATTTCGTAGGTGTAATGATTTTTACCGTTACTTTCTCTACACCTACATATTCGTGTCTACGTATTTTTATGAACACGATTTAGCTATATTGATGAAATCACTTTTTCCTACATTTGTTTACAACGAGGTGAACTCTCTTATTGAATAGGTTTAAGAATATATGCAGGTCTTTTTTGCCCTGTAAGAACACGGTTCTGTGTATTTCTCTCTCAATGATGGGAATCAATGACGCCAATATTTGCCCATTTCGCGTAAGGTTCCAATTTTCAGATTCGATGAGGATGTTAACGTGTGTATTGTGTTCATTATCCAAGTGTGCACAGAGTTTTCCTCAGCGAGTTTGAATCTTTTTGAGCAGGACTGTGTTACGTTTTCTGTCAGATGTAACGAAGAAAGCGTTTGTTTAGGACGTATGTCTTAAGAGTTGTGTGTTTTTGGTATTACAGGAGATGATATGAGAGTGGCGAAGTTTAAGAACTTGGAAAAAACTCATAACGGAGCTTTGTTCAGCGCAGGAAATACGATAGATACTAGAGCCAGCGCGAGAATTTTCCAAACTTAGAAAAACCCAAAATCCTGTAGAGTGCACAAAATGCGTTAAGAACTCTGCGAAGGGGTGCAATAATCTGCAACGGTGACAATAACCTGACATAGGCAAAATCAAAGCCTCCTTCTACAGAGAAGGCCAAATGTCACGTAGCTGTGACGTTCAAAAAAAGAGATTTAGCAGTCCCGTGAGCTTTTCGTCTCACTTGTTCTCGCTGGCCACGGTGTCGTGATAGGGCGGAATTTTTAATTTTTTAACTTTTGTAGTAGATATATATTTCACATTTTTGAGGTGAATACAACGTGGATTGTTATTTATTAGAGTGCTTAACGTTCTCAGGTGTAATCAGTGAAGTGATTTATAGAAAGTTTGTGCGCATAATTTTTGCGTGAGCTACTTTGTGATAGTTCTTTGTTAGGCATAACCACCACGACTCTACTCGTCGTCTGGTGATTGATTGCAACAGCAACTATCACTCGGCTATGGAAAATACTCTTTTGTGCGAAGTGATATTATGTGAAAATCTTTCGATCAGAATTTCATCGTCGCTTTCAAGAACTCCCAAGGTAAATAGAATTTTGAAAAATTTAATAGGTAAGTAATTTGGTTTTACAGTTGAAAGCTCAGTGATATCTGAATGATAAAATTATTTGGTTTGTAGTTGACATTTGCTGATATTTCGGTGGTAAAATGATTTGCTTATAGCTGATATCTCAGTGATATTTAAGTGCTGAAATGATTAAAATTATAGTTGACATTCGCCAATATTTTAGTGGTAAAATGAGTTGGATTTCGCTGATATTTAAGTAGTAAAGTGATTTAGTTTAAAATTGACATTTGCTGAGATTTTAGTGCTAAATTGATTTGGTTTATAGCTGAAATTAAGCTGATATGTAAGTGATAAAATGGTTCGGTTTATAGTTTATATTTCGCTGATATTTTAGTGGTAAAATGATTTGGTTTATAGTTCACATTTCGCTGATGTTTACGGGATAAAATAATTTGGTTTTGCAGTTCATATTTTGCTGATATCTTAGTGATAAAATTATTTGGTTTATAGTTCATGATATTTAATTGGCAAAATGATTTTGTTAAGTTAACATTTCGCCGATATTTAATTGGTAAAATGATTTGGTTTTTAGTTCATATTTTGCTATTTGTTCATATTTTGCTAAAATGACTTAAATTTGACATTAGTTGATATTTTAGTGCCAAATTGATTTAAATTAGAGTTGACATTGCCACTGATATTTCCATTATATTAGTGGTAAAATAATTACACTTTATAATTGTTACATTTGAGCTATGTAATTGCATTTTGAATGTAAGATGATTTCGTTCAAGCTGGCATTGAAATATTATGAATTGTCGGTTTTTTTAGCTTAATTTGATAAGTGTTACTAAATATTTAAATTTATATGAGGGATAAGCAGTCTAATTACTGACATGTTTTATGTCATAGTGACACAAAACGTTTTAGGTTGTGTTATTTCCAATTCAGATTAAACAGAAGGATCTCATGCATGTATAATATACATTACTAAAACCATTCAACTTTTAATAAAACCTTCAAAGCTATTTTAGATCATTTGCATAAATAAAATTTAAACGCTGTAGAAAAGGATTCTCCATTTATGCTGAGCATGATAATCATTCAATATATGATAATGGTTGTTGACTTTTACTTCAGTAATTCTATCTACTTGCTAAATTAATTTTTGAATTTTATAGTTGATCATGTGTATCATAAGCCTTGTTACTCTGTGAATAAAAATACAATTTTACTAGGATATAAAATCCTAAACCATTTGAAATTAATTACTCTTCTATTGAAATATATGCATAATGTGATAGGTAAATATAGCAGCTAAATAGTGTATTACTGAATCTCAAAGTTAAAGATTAACATTGCAGTACAGAACTAAGGAAATAGTTCCCACATTTCTTTAGGGCAAACGATCATAAAATATGCTAAGAAACATATTCTCCCTATAAGACTATTGCACTATAAAAATATTACTGTTGTAGTCTAATTTCATCAAATTTTGTATTGTACAAAAAATTGTTTAAGGTAGATTTGAAAAGGATGTAATAATATTACTTGAACAATTTACGATGCAATAATGACAGAATGTCTTTCAAACAGAACGTTTCAATTTAATGTCCTTTTTTATTACAATAATCCTGAACCGTTAATTGTTTGAAAAGATTGCGATGATACATACTCTTTAACGATTCATGAAAATAATGAAATCACATATTTTCAAATATAGCTACATGTGCTAATTATGTAATTGGGAAAAAAATGTTTGATACATCATTTTAGTGAAAGACAACTTTTGGGAATTTAGTAGACCACAATGGGAAGAAATATTTTTTCCCATTAATTATCTTTTATTCATTTTTTTCTCCTGAATTTGATGTCAAATATGTTAGAGAATGTTTTGTACGAAGCAGAGTATGAATTTTTTTTTATGTTGTAGACTATTAAATTGGTAGTGATTTTTCGTGAATAAAAGTATGCAAGGTTTGATTATTCAACAACACCAACAACAATTTTTTTTATAAACTTTTTTTTTTTTATAAAAAAAACTTTTTTTTTATAACAGTGGTCAAATAGGATGTTTTTAACTAATTTTGGGGTGCTAAATTCAAATATGGTTGTGAAAAATCTGCAACACATAGTTTTTTTAAATTACAGATTAATGTATTTCAATGAATGTGCATATCTGAGAAATGAAAATAAATGTGACTATTTTATTAAATTGCAACTTAAAACTCTTTAATTAATTCATGATTACAGTGAAAAAATTTAGAAACATCACAGTTGTAGACCACTGAATATAAAGTAACAAATGAAATGATATTGAAATGCAAAATAAGGAAACATCGATAAGGATCTTTTATACTTACATGAAATTCATTTTTTCTCATATGTGCTGAAGTATCTTCCTTCTGCAAGAACCAGCAGTCACCCATTATTGCTGGGTCTCACCTTCCTTGGTATCTCTCCTCCATGGTTCGGATATCCCGGTGAAATCTTTCCCCTTGCTCATCACTGAGAGCTCCTAAGTTCTTGGGGAGGAAGTCGAGATGCGAGTGCAAGAAATGAATCTTCAAAGACATTCAGCAGCCAAGATTTTCGTAGTGTTTGAGAAGATCTTGAATGAGCGATGGTAGTTTTCCTCTTTGTGATTCCCGAAAAAAACTCTGAGCCACACATGTGAACGATTTCCATGCAGCGTGCTCCTACATATTCAGTTTTTCTTTGAAGACAGTATCATTCAGTAGCTTCCTGATCTGAGGACCAAGAAAGATCCCTTCTTTAAGATTGGCATAACTTAGTTTTGGAAAATTTTCCTTCAAGTGCAAAAACCCTTTACCAGTTTTGTCTACAGCCTTTACAAAGCTTTTTATAAGCCCCAGTTTGATGGGAGTGGTAGGAGCAGAACATCAGAGGGGGTCAACTAGAGGCTTATACCTCACATTACTCTTTCCAAGAATAAAAACATCTCTTTTGGGATAGTCTTTTGCTTTGTAGTGTTCCTTTCTGGCCTAACTTGTCCCGCAAACACAGAAAACAGCAAAATTTTGTGAAGCCTTCTTGAAGCCCAAGCAAGAGAGATATGACTTAGGTCACCACATATTGTCCACTTAAATTGGTCATACATTATAGCAGTACTTTTTCCATGCTTTCATAAGTTTCCTTCATTCCCACAGCGTGTGTCACTGGAATGGAAGGTTTTTGGCTTCCTTTATGCGAAAAACAGCTTTTAAACTGAATTTTGATGAATGTATAACTAGACACAATTCCTTAGGGTCGTGAGTTATTCCAATTTCTTCCATCAGTCCTGAAATATCTGCAGAAACACAAACCATCTTGCATCTCGTAATAAGCAGATAAAGCCAAATTTCTCTTTCTGAACAGAGAAACTCTGGTACCATTGGCCAGAAGATTCCACTCTTGAAGTCTTGAACCTAAAACCTCAGCTTGTTGTTTGGAAAGGCCTAGGTCTCGAACAAGATCATTTAGTTCATCTTGGGCTGATGTTCGCAAAGGCCTATCGCAACAGGAGTGCGGACTCGAAACATATCATCTGGTCCGACAAATCATGGTTTTAACTCTATCACACCGATGGGATGGTGCATATGTGAAATAAACCACAAAAATCAATGGATCCAGCTTCCCAAGTTGGGTCATATAGGCAGTGTAACAATTTGGGGTGCGTTCACGTGGACTTCCTTGGAGCCCCTAGTACCCATTGAGAACACCACTAGCACAAAGTATGTGAACATCCTTGCTCACCATCTACATACGTTCGTAATGATTCTCTTTCCACATACCATTTTTCAACAGGACGCCACGCCGCACAGCTCCCTAGTGCAGACCAATTGGCTCCAGGAGCATTCAAGTGAGTTTACCATACTTGAATAGCCTCCTCGATAGCCAGACCTCAACCCCATTGTGAATTGTGGGACGAATTGGGATGATCTGCACGAGCCTTGGTAAGGATTCAATACTACCTCCATATTTCAACACCTCGGCAATTCTACCTCCATATTTTCAACACCTGATTGAATCCTTACCAAGACGTCTGATTGCCGTTGTAAGAGCAAAAGGTGGAGCAACAGGTTATTAGATAGGTGTATATAATAATTTGTCCATTCAGTTTACATTTGGTAGCTATATGGGCACTTTCTAAACGTTGATTTAGTGAATGTTTGTTGTGGGTTTATGAACATTCGTCTTATTGGTCTCTTCTGCACTGTAATGACAATGACCGAAATGTTTACCTAGACATAATTAAAATTTTTGCTAATGACTAAACTCCCCAAGAATCAACGTTTCAACTAGATGGTACTTCCTCACATTACCACTATAAAAAGCATTCTTGAATCGAATTATTTCTTGTCAGAACACAAGGCCCTCTTGCCTGGCCACCACTTTTTTCTAGGAGATTTGTGAAGAAAATTGTATACCACGAGAGTGTGAAATTTGCAGGAATTCAGAAAGATATCAAAAATTTAATACCACAGAGCCTTGCTAAAATGCTGAAAAATTGCTTGACATGAAGTTGAATATAAACTTGACTTTAGCTGAATAAGATATGCACACGAGCTACACTCTTCATGATACTATCTAAATTGTACAGTAAAAACCGATAATTTGTACAGTATTATCTTCTAGCCCACACACATACGATATTCAACTTTTATACTGTTCTTTGTGAAAAGAAGTAAATAAAAACTATTATATTTAATATGGTCATTCTAAATTTCGGAAAACCGTGTATGATCCATATTTTTACTGCATTAATCTCTATGGTCTGTAAATGGTAGCTACGTAGTCACTGGAAGGAGAGCTATGCACCAATCCCTGTGATGCATAGAACAGGCCGGCCCATCACCTAATTTCCGACCACACATTTCTCGTGGTGCAGACCATTAGTACCTTTCAAAAGAGATACTCTCTTCAGGAAGTGAATGGAAGGGGAGAGCTGACAGATGTGGCCTACTGACCTGGACAACTATGGCTACTTTTCTACCCTGTTGAGTAGTGGTCAACCACAAAGGGTCCTGACCGTATACACTAACTGGAATAGAATAAGTCTCTGAGCTGGATTATGGACCCTGAATTTGCTGCACTGGTAGGCTTTCTGTGGAGGGATAATCTTCCATTGCATGTTCGTTTAATTGAAGGTTGATAGCCCAGGATGAATAGATTCACAGGATATGTTTTATCAGCTGGTGGATAATCCTGAGCAGAAGCAATCGCAGGTACCTGAACTCTGGCATCTATGGGCATCATGAAATCCTACACAAATCCTACATTGGAGGAAGTCTTCCAATATAAACAGCTATAGTCTTTAGTAGTGGGAGAACCGGTTTTTGCCCCATGCCTGCGATTAGGGGGCTGTTAATATTGTCAGCATTCCCTCTCACAATAAAGTTTCTTTAAACGTCCCATTAACTATTTTCTCCATATAGGTAGTTGGAACGTAATGACTCTGCAGAGATTTTTCTCTTGATGTCCTTACACCAGAATTCCACCATTATAATTTAGATATTCTCGGCTTGCAAGAGACCAGATAAAGGTCAGATTCTTGAAAATAATCCTAAATTTTTCTTTCAGAGAGGGAAGACAAAAATCATCTCCAAGATGTAGATTTGCTTCTCAACAAACACAATAGTAATGCTCTTCTACGATAGAGTGCATTAACGAAAGGTTTCTTACAGTAAAATTTCAGACAAGCATTAAACATTTCAATGTTATCTGCTGTATGCCCATACTGAGGATTCCGATGAGGATGAAAAGGATAGGTTTTACAGATAACTTCAGGATATTTTGAATTTGTCAAGAAAGAAGATATCACCCTTGTTCTAGGATTTAGGTCCTTTTGGTATTTGTAGCTGCAATGGCAATGGGCAACGTCTCTTACAGGTAAGTAAACTTAATAGTTTGAGAATAACTAACATATAGCGCGCTTGGCTACTGATCTAAGGGATCTGGGTTCGAGTCCCGGGTAAGGCATGGCTGTTTGTGTCATTTTTCTGCTGAGGTCCTGCTATCCTTTCACACCTTCTACTGTGGCATATAAACTGACAGGCTCCTGTCAGACCTCTGTGGCAAGCAGCTGCTTGAGGGGGTATTACAAACACAACATACATAAGTACACATGTAAAGAGTTTCACCAGATGGACTGCATAAGAATACGACTGATTATATACACTGAGGCCAAAGGTCATGGGAATAGAAGTTAAAGTAGAACTAACACGCTGTACTTGTAACCGATGCGTTGGATGTCAACAACAGAATGGCGCTGCAGTAGCCTACAAACCCAACATTCATTTCGTAGTTGTTAATTCAGCATGGCTGCACGTCATGAGTTGTCCGACTTTGAACATGGATTGATCGTCGGTCCCAAAAGGATTAGTCATACAATATGAGAGATCGTGCTGGAATTTGGTTTTCCTAGGTTTACAATGTCGAGTTTATCATCATCGTTCTTTTGATGGCATTTCCACACACGTGACGAATGGAACTTGCATTGGCTGTTATGAATGGTAACAACCAACATATGGGCTACAGTGCATGAATTCACTGCCAGTTTGAATGCGGGCCAAACACAAAACATTTCTGAAAGGACTGTCTGTCGCCACCTGCAATTCACCGGATATAGTAACCGTAGACCCACTTGTGTCCAATTGCTTACACATGGTCACAGAACTCAACTGGAATGGGCCTGAAGACATCAAAATTGGGCAGTAGAACAGTGGCATTGGGTAGCCACTAATACACACCACATCGGGTAGCTATATCGGTAGTCCAACGAATAAGATTCCAGTTGTTTCACGCTGAGGGGCATATTAGAGTGTGGGGTGGACCAAGTGAAGACATGGACTCTTCCTGTCTGCAAGGTAATGGTCAGGCTGTAATGGTGTGGGGAGTGTTCACGTGCTCTACATTGGGCTCTCTCGTCCGCTTGGGGCAATCGCTGACAGGTATGAAAAACGTGGACATTCTCGCAGATCACCTGCACCCTTCATGACTTATGCATCATAGAGGAATACCCCTTCACCATCAGGGGATGGCGAAAGGTTATTCCAAGAAAATAATGCAACATATCACCAGTCTTTGGCTGCTAGGTGGATGATCGAGGAACACTCCACTGATTTTACCACCATTAATTTGCCCCTAAGGTACCCCGATATGAACCGCTTGGAGCATCTGTGGGACACAGCAGAAACAAGCTTATGATCCACGAATCCAGCACCATCCAGTGCAACATAATTATGGTCTACACTACAGGATGTGTGGGCTTCCATCCCTGCAGAACGGAACCTCGACGTGTGGCTGCACTGTTGAGGGCTCGGGGAGGATCAACCCGTTATTAGGCACGCATCCCATGACTTTTGACTTGTGTATTAGCAGCAAATGAGCTAGTTCTGTTAGAAATACCAGGTCATATAGGGGAGCTAAAATTGGATCTGATCATTTTTTGTTAAAAGTGTCTTGCAACTTAAACTTAAGAACTGTTCGAGAAGGTTAAAAATTTTACCTTTAATTCGGAAGCTCTGACCCAATTATAGCTAAAGCTTACTATAATAGGTTACTTAGTCATTATGACAGTCATGGATTGCTTACTACTGAAGTTGAGGAACGAAATCGTTTCAAACAGGTTTCTGAAACTAACAGTACCCTTTCAGGGAAAAAGGAGCAGAGGAGACAGAATTATTCGAGTGATAAGGCACTTGAGCTTACTTCTCAAAGTAAGAACTTCAGGAATGTCCTGAATCAATACCTTACACTCCTAATAAAAGCATTGCAGAGCTTAATAAACGTGTAAAGGATCAGTTAGCAGCCGAAAAGAATCTTTGGTTTCATGGTTTTGCTGACAAACCCAAGGAAGCTGTTAGTACCAGATAGTTATTTTGTCGTAGAAAATGGACAGGTATATAGGGATTGAATGATAAACAAGGATTCTGTCATGGCTAGATGGGCAGAGCATTTCAGTGTTCTAAACGATGTGTTCTAAACGATGTACTTCCATTGTTTGTAATGACGATAGCTCCATTACTGATATTTAATGTTGACCCTATATTACCGTGTGATGTTATTTTGGCTAGTTCTAAATTTGAACTACATAAATCCCCAGGGGTAGATGAAATTACTATTGAAATGACTATTGAAATGCTTTAGAGCTGGTATTTCTGCTACCACATGGCTGACTAAAATTTTGAATATTGAATACCTTTTATGATAAAGGCATCATTGCTAAGGATTTTACCAGAGTCAATATTATCCCTATATTTGAAAAGGCAATCGCAGTTTTTGCGATAACTATAGGGGAATCAATCTACTGTCTGTTCCATGTAAAGTTCTTGCACGATTGTACTCAATGGAATTAAGAATCTGGTTGACGGGCAAATGCGTTATGAGCAATGTGGATTCAGAAGTAGTAAATGTGTAGATCAGATATTTTCACTCAGGCAAATTCTTGAGAAAGGTTTAGAGCTTCAGAAACCTTTGGTTACTAGTTAAATTGATTTCAAAAAGGCTTTTGATTCTGTTCGTCATAATTTGTGGTTGATCGTACTGCATACTAGACAAATTAGCATTATAAAGAGTTTTCATTATATTTTCATTATATTAACCGAGTCGTGTGCGAGTTGGTAAGGCTTGTAGCAATTGGTTTAGTATTGCTTCAGGTTTCGTCAAGGGTGCATTTCGTCTCCTTTTCTCTTTAGTTATGTTATGCCAAATTCACTGCAAGGGAAAGATTTTGGCCTTAAATGATCTGGAGATACGAAAATTCCTGATTTAGATTATGCTGATGATTTAGCCCTTTTGGCAAATAATATTGACGAGATGAACTCTTTCATTCGAGCTGTTGATGAGATTGGTAGTAGAGGTTTGGTGATAAAAAAAGAACTGAACTGATGAAAATTAGTCAGGTTATAGTTCAATTAACCTGAATAGTTGCACATTTGAGCAAGTGTTTGTTACATGGCTCCCAAGGTGATTAAACAGACACTGGTGATGTGCGGCTTGAGATTAACAAACGAATAGGGATTGCTGCCAGGATTTTTTAAGAATCTATGGAATGTGTGGAGAAATATGCGTATACACGTAAAGACTAAAATTGAGCTGTATAATAGTTTGGTTCTTTCTAGCGTTAGTTATGGTAGTGAAACTTGGAGGCTTTGTAAACATAAAACTTGATGCTTCAGATTCCAGATGCTTACGCAATATCTTGGGCAGTGGGTGGTTCAACTTTCTAAGTAATGATGAGGTTAGCCAAAGGAGTTGGCAACCACCTTTAAGCAGCATATTGTGCAGAGGGACTCCATTGGTTTGGCCATGTTGCCCATATGCATAATTATAGATTTGCGCAATAGTTCAACCTTTTATGCTTCACCCCTGGAAATGTGTATGTAACTGGCGTACTCCTTGTATAGATAGATAGAACTATAGTTATAGTGTAACAATCGGAATAAAACATATCTAGCGACTTTTGAGCTCTCACGGCGTACCCAAAAACCTTTAACCGCGTACCCCACGTTGAGAACCCCTACATTAGTGAATCGAGTGCCTAAAGGCCTCAGAAATAAAGTGACCTAGGATATTTCAAAATCTGGTTGCTTAGCCCATGGCTGGTTGAGGATGATAATCTCCATAAATTATAATTTAACTTGAAAATTTGCACCTATAAACTTATTTGTTCGTATTATATAAATAATTATGATGCTGACATTTTATGCAATGTAGCGAAGAGGTACAAAATTCAACACAATTCAATGGTTAATGGATTCATCAGTATTCAAAATTTTTAATACATACGTACACATTTCAAATTAGCACTCATTTAGACACGAATTATTTATGAATTAGCTAATTTAACATAAAAAAGATACTTTCTACACAAAATTATCTTCAAACAAACATAAGTAGCATTCCATGATGAAGAATATCTGTACACTACAAAAAATTGGGATTTTATAGTCCCATTCCACCTTTACAAGGAGGAGATTTCTTCCTTTGACTTGCCAATTCCTTTTGTTGAGCAGGAGAAATAGCCTGAAAAATTATACAAGTGCTTAAGAAACTGATTTTGTACGAGATTGGGAAATAAAATTTTCAATTTTCATTTATACACATTGAGATTCTTTAAAACAGTAATATTCAGGCCAAGCACACCGCAAGGATTTAGTTTCATAATGGATTCAGAGAATAACACTTGAGTAGGGTTTCCCAATTCTCCACTGGACAGGAAAGGTTCAAAATGATATTCTATATGGAATAACATTTTATAGTTAATTATTTTAAATCTATTTTTTGCGTTAGTCATAATGCTGAAACTTTACACAGACATCTGTTTTGGATTTCAAAGCAGGCATACAAGTACGAGGTTTCATATCACATGATGGAATTTCAGGAGGGGAACAAGACTACCTTTGTAGGTCCTTGATGCAAGCATATATCAAAAATTTCGTGAAAATATTATTCTCAATTACGGAAACTGAGCTTTTGGTTTTGTTTTTTTAGTATACATTTGAATAATACCAATTTCTCTTACACATAAATTTTTAATTTATTTTTCAGATTTCTGTAATAGCTGTTCACACAATGCAAACTAGTGGAACCAATGTATACTGAAGGGCCAAAACATTATGACCAGAGCATCTTTATGCAAACTGAAACTACAGGTAAACGACAGAATGTGTGAAGATCATGAAATGGTATAAATAACAGCTCTGTTAGTTAACAGCTCTAACAATCTGAGCTCTGTTAGTGTTATTCTTGTTCTTCATATGGGAAAGGTAGCGGACTAAGAGAGTATGACAAAGACGAAATTGTAATGACCAGAAGACTGGGTCAGAGCATTTCTGAGAGGCAAGGCTTGTGGGGTGCACATGGTTAGCACCTTCAAAAAGTGGTCCGAGGAGGGTGAAAACCATGAACCACCGCTGAGGTATGGGCCACCGAGGTATGGTAATCGATGCTAGAGGTGAGGGAAGGTTATCCCATATGATATGAGCGAACAGAAGGGATACTGTGGCACAACTCGCCAGTAATTTGAATGCTGGTGATGGGAGTAATGTGTCACAACAAACAGTACTTCGAACCCTGCTGAAAATGGGGCTGCATAGCTGCAGGCTACTCCGAGTGCCCATGCTAACCTCGATTCACCATCGAAAGTGCCTACAATGGGCACGCAAGCATCAAAACTGGACCTTAAATGATTGGAACGTCATCTGGTCCAATGAATCTCGTTTTTATGTTACACCATGTGGACAGCCGGGTACGTGTGCGTCATTTACCTGGGGAAGTATTGGCACCAGGATGCACCATGGGGCGAAAACAAGCCTGTGGAGGAAATGTAATGCTTTGGGCAATGATTTGCTTGGAAACCATGGGTCCAGTGATTCATGTGCTGAGAACTATGACGTCTACCAACTACCTAAACATCATTGCAGACCAGGTATATCCTTTCATGGCAATGGTAAGTATATCCCTCTAGTAGTGCCTTCTTTCAGCAGGATACTGCACCATGCCGTACTGCCCGGATTGCTTGAGAATGGTTTGCCAAACATGAAGAGTACTTCCAAGTATTGCCTTGGCCTCCAAATTCCCCAGACATCAATCCAATTGAGCATCTGTGGTTTGTGTGGAACGGCATATTCGATCTGCAGCAGCTGAACCACGTAACTTACAAGAGTTAAAGGATCTGCTGTTAACGTGTTGGTACCAGATACCACAAGACACCTTTAGAAATCTTATAGTGTCCATACCTTGCTGGATAAGAGCTGTTTTGGCACTGGAAAACCAACATCGCATTAGGCAAGTGTTAAAAATGTTTTGGCTCTTCGTTGTATAAAAAGAATTCAGACAACAAAAAAACTGAACATCATTTCATCATCATGGATTTTCTTTAATATTCAACCATTAATGATCTACTAATTTAAGAAATATAATTCCACATCACAATTTCAAATTTTACATTTTAAGATCCAATTATATGTTGTTAATGTTTCATAAGCCTTTGATAGAATACCATTTCGATTATTATACGGGGTTCAAAGTCCTAAAACACCCAAATAACTTTTTAAGGTAGGGCCTTAGGGGTGCAAATGTTAAATCTACCTAGAGGAATGTAATCATGACCAACAAAATTACAGCAACTTATCACCCACAGCGATAAATTTGGGAAGTTAACAAACTAACTCGGCAACAATGAGAGAGAAAAAAAATTAAATTACAAAGTTGTAGAGCATCTTCTAATTGGTAGGAAAGACACATGGTACACACGAAATGAGTGAATGAAAGTCTATAAACAGCGATCATTCAAAATTGGATGCTTGACACTTGGCCACCACAAAATACTGAGCAATGCTGTTCATACTCGTACATCAGTACCACAGCACTCAGTGGGGTCTGTAGCTTAATAGCTGTAGCATCCTATTAGGAGCATGGTGCACACAAGTGCCATCCCATACTAGTGCATGATATCAAAGATGTTTAGATTTCTGCAATTTCGTACTAAATACCTTAGAGTACAACCCATCATTTTTGTTCGAGATCCTTTGGACAGATGATGTGCAATTCACATGAGCTGGAATTGTTAACTGGCAGAACATTCATTATTCAAGCTTTTAATAACCTATCTCTTGGACAAGTGGTTAGGCATAACGTACACCGGTCAACTCTCTGGGCAGTATTTGCAACACACGTGTTGGAATTGTATTCCACGAAGGAACATTAACAAGTTGGAGGTACCTTCAACTGGTATGGGACACAATACCTGACTGATTGGATGACCTTCCCCTCAGGGATGGACAATGCATGTGGGGTCAATATTATGGTGCACTGTCGCATCACCCACCAAAAGTATGCTCTTTCCTGTCCGACATGTTCAGACACCAGATCATCAGGTATGGTGGTATTGTGGAGTGTCCTACAACATCGGATTATTGATGTTATGATAGAGATGTACTATGCTGATTACTGCAAAATGCGTTATTCTTTCTCTCATTCAGATGTGCATTGTACATAATGGTGGGCATATCAAACAGGCTCAGTTAGACTCGCATGCGAGTTTTGTTTATACCATCTGTGAATTTAAATTCAATCATCCTGTAATTATTAATCTGTTAAATAAATGGTTTTGTCACTATTCTCTCTCTCTCTGTGTTTTATGTGTCATGTTTCCTACATCTGTGGGTTGTCACATTTTGTGGTGGCTAAGCACTGAGAGTTCGATTTTGAATGATGGGTGTTTATAGCCTTCCATCCAATCATTTCATACATATGTTGTTTCCTTCTAATTAGAAGATTCTCTACAACTTTTTAATTTAAATTTTTTTCTCTATCTCTCACTGATGCCATGTTAGGTTTGTTAACTTCCAAATTTCCCACAAAGGGGCATCACTGCCATTCAATGTGGCATGGTCACTTTCGTATACGTAGACCTAACATTTACACTTCTAAGACCCTATGCTAAAAACGTTACTGGGGTGTTTTACTTTTTCTTTGAACCCTATATATAAATCAAGAGAACAATTAATTAATTTAATTAATTGTTCTCTTCATATATATATATATGGTGGATTACATATATTCATATTTAACAGAAACAGCAACATGTGTAAATTAGAGTTTTGAATTTTATAATGATGATAATAATCTGAAAAATCAAAATGTTGTCATTTTAAGTATAGTGTTCCTTTAAGGACCTAATGGAAGCATTTTGATTCAATAATTTCTTGCTATTTATTAATTGTTCTAATCAGTTCCTCTGATGCCCTACAACGGAACTCTGCAGCATATGTAATTGGTAATTATCTGCTAATTCAAATGCATGGTTTGTGATAGGGTGCTTTCAGATGAAAAACTTTTGACTGAGACTCTTTCTATTTTTCAAAGAGTACGATGTTACAAGAATGGCGTATCCCTCAAACTCGCTGATCACAACCTTTTTGTGAACTTGGTGATAGTGTCGTGCTTCTTTTCTTGTGATTTGCCAGGAACAGAGTATAAAAAAGTTAATATCCAGCTGAAAGTGTAAATCATAAATGGCTTACTTGTAGCCTTCATGCCATTGAAATGTGGGATAACATGTTAGATTACAATGCAAAACTTGTTATTTTATATGGTGAAGCAAATGTCACATCTAGAAGAAGAAATCAAGAAAAACTACCAAAAAGTTAAATAAACTGAACTAATGTTGTTTAGCATACAGTATCACCTAAATAACATTTTTTTTGGTAGTTTTTAGGTCTTTTTACATTTTGCTTTTCATTTATGTCTTGTGCATATATATTTCAATACTTATCAACTCGTGATTGCTATCAATGTAGTTGCCACATTCTTAGGTGGTAAATTGCAATGGTGATTTGCATATTTTAAGGTTAATGTGAACAGTGCCTTTTAGCCTGGATAGTTTTTGACTGTTTTGCAAATTGCTATATGTATATATGTAACTGGATACATTACGAAATTTAAAAAAAAATCATGTTCAGTATTTGTAGTTTAAACAATGCGTTGGTTGCAATGTTATAAAAGTAATTATTTGTAAGCATATCTTAGATAGAAAACATATTCTTTACACTGTTGATATGATTAACATAGATCTAGTTTAATATCGACCCAATATAGGGAGGGCTAAGAAGGGATTTTTAGTAGACTTGTATGCTTTCACTAATGATATTTGTAATTTTTGTTACAATAAAGGTCTCATTCAGGTAACGTTTAATAAACTAAAATATGTAACCTTTAATTTGTAGGTTCTGTATTTTACTAAAATATATGGTTAAATATGTCAAATGCTTTTCTGCAGTCTGGGAAAAATTATTAATAATAGATTCCAGGTAAGATTAAAATAATAGATTCCAGGTATTAGTGTTGAATAATAACTGTAATGATGCCTTTTTAGTTTAAAAATATAGAAAAAATTATGCCTGCAAAATTAGTGAACTAGTAAACAGTCTGCAATGTCCAGTTTTATTTATTTTACCTAGTTACTACCATTTCAAATGGAAATTATTTGCAAGTAGGATGCAGCAACTATATTGATAGGAATCAAGTGTTTATAAACATTTTACCTATCAAATTATGTTTCAAATCAATAGCTACTTCACACCATGATTTCATAAAAGATAAAATTTATAATTATTTATATACATTTTATCACTCAGTAACAAGTAGAAAGGGTTTATATAGCTGTATTTTGGATTGATGATATACAAAAAAAGTATTGATTAACACCAAGTACACTGCTAATATAGTTTTTTTTTAAATGTGGTAACATCTTTGCATTCACAGTGTGAATGAAATGGATTTGTCAGGTCAATTATGTCTAGGTTAGCAAATAATTTCCACTCCTCTACAAGGAAACAGTACTGTTCGCATGACCTGTGATATATGAAGTAAACAAGGTTTTCATATGAACAGCCTACCACTGAATGATTAAATATACACCGATCAGCCAATACATTAAAACCACCTCTGCATTATGCAAAGAAGTGCGCGTGCAGCCAATCAGTGTCATGTGCCAAAGTCGTGAATGATATACCGTATTTCTTCGATTCTAAGACGCACTTTTTTTCCAGTATGTCTCTAAAAATGGGGTGCATCTTAGAATCAATGGTGTCTTAGAATGGCAGTTTTTTTTTTAAGATTTTCTCGCGCTTTGCACATGGCACTACACATTTTTTTTTTACGCGGAAACCCCGCCTCCAAGTTTGACTGTTATTGCATTCTCCAATTCCATTGAAGAATAAAGTTGCTTGGGTAATTTCCCGTGCTTTCCAAATGTGAAGCCACCATTATTTCATTATAGTGGAGCTCTGTGAGTGAATTATAGTGAGCTTGAAACTTGGCTGTTGACTGACAACCTTCTGATGATACCTTTTAAAAAAATTAAGAAAACGTCGGCATCAAATTTGGCGGAATCGGTATCAACAGTTTGGAAGCTAATCCCAGAAAGAATAGTGCATCATCATCATCCCCCTCCTCAAGCATCCATGGGCTACGGAGGTCCAATCAGACCATGCAATTTAGTTCTCCAAGCAAGTCTGTCCTGAGCTACATCTGCTGCACCTGGCCACTGCACACCAATTCTAACAAGGTCCTGTTTGACATTGTCTGTCCACCGCATCCTAGGTCTCCACCTCTTTCTGAGGCCCTTAGGTACACTGTTCATAACCCTATTCGCCAATCTATAATTATCCATACGGGCAACACGGCCAAACCAGCGGAGTCTCTCTCTGCACAATATGCTGCTTAAAGGAGGTTGCCAACTCCTTTGCCTAACCTCAGCATTAATTACAAAGTTAAACCACCTAATGCCCAAGATACTGCGTAAGCATCTAGAATCAAAAGCATCCAGTTTCCTATTATCTTGTTTACAAGGTGTCCAAGTTTCACTACCGTAACTAACCCTATAAAGGACCAAGCTATTACAGTCTAAATTGTCTTTAGGTGTATACGCCTATTTCTTCACAATCTCCATAGATCCTTAAAAGTCCCGGCAACAATCCCAATTCCTCTGTTGATCTCATACCGCACATCACCAGTATCTGTTACATAGCTCCCAAGATATTTAAACTGTGAGACCTGCTTAAGACTGCAACCATTCAGATTAACAGAATTACAGCCCAACTGACCAATGTTCATCACTTTAGTTTTCTCTCTGTTTATAACCAAACCTACTCTACTACCTGTCTCATCAACAGCTCGAATGAAAGAGTTCATCTCATCGACATCATTTGCCAAAAGGGCTAAATCATCAGCATAATCTAAATCAGAAATTTTCATATCTCCAGCCCATTTAAGGCCAAAATCTTTCCCTTGAAGTGAATTTCGCATAACATAATCAACAACCAAACTAAAGAGAAAAGGAGATAAAATGCACCCTTGTCGAACACCAGAAGTAATGCTAAACCAATTGCTACAAGACTTACCAACTCTCACACACGACTCAGTGTTATTATAAAGAGCTTTCATTATGTTAACTAACTTGTCTGGTATACCATATGATCTCACGATCAACCACAAATTATGACGATCAACAGAGCCGAAAGCCTTTTTGAAATCAACAAAGCTAGCAACCAAAGGTTTCTGAAACTCTAAACATTTCTCAAGAATCTGCCTAAGTGAAAATATCTGATCTACACATCCCCTACCACTTCTGAATCCACATTGCTCATCACGCAATTGACTGTCAACAAGATTCTTAATTCTATTAAACACAATCATGCAAAGAACCTTCCCTGGAACAGAGAGCAGGCTACCCCTATAGTTATCACAAGAACTGCGATCACCTTTTTTGAAAATAGGGATGATAATAATAGCTCTGGTAAATCTTTAAGAACCATGCCTTTATCATAAAAAATATTCAAAATTTCAGTCATCCAAGTGGTAACAGAAACATTCCCAGCTCTAAGCATTTCCTTAGTAATTTCATCTACCCCTGTGGATTTATGTAGTTTCAGTTTAGAAATAGCCAAAATAACTTCAGATTGTGTTATAGGGCCAACATTAAAGCCACCAATGCATCTATCATCATTGCAAACAATGGGAATAGAACTAACCACATTGTTTAGAATAT
Organism: Ryuthela nishihirai; assembly: GCA_038380435.1. Lineage (NCBI taxonomy): Eukaryota > Metazoa > Arthropoda > Arachnida > Araneae > Heptathelidae > Ryuthela > Ryuthela nishihirai. Next base: position 11,653,771 of record JAWZYU010000001.1, on the reverse strand, counting down.
CACTGAAATGCTCAGCCCACCTAGCCATGACAGAATCCTCACCTTCTATAACCTTACCTTGTTTATCCTTCAATCCCTGTATACCTGTCAATTTTCTACCACACAAAACATTAACTATCTGGTACAGCTCTCTGCTGTTGTGCTGTCGACCTGCTTCCTCGGCTTTGTCATCCAAGCCATCAAGCCAAAGATTCTTATCAGGAGCTAACTGATCTTTTACACGTTTATTAAGTTCTCTGCAATGCTTTCTATTAGGACTAGTAGGGTATTAATTAAGGACATTCCTGCAGTTCTTTCTTTCCGAAATAAGCTCAAGTGCCTTATCACTCAGATAATTCTGTCTCTTCTGCTCCTTTTTTCCTAAAAGAGTACTGTTAGTGTCCTAAAAAGGCTGTTTAAAATGATCCCATTCTTCCTCAACTTCAGTGGTAAGCATACCATGACTGTCATAATGACTAAGCAACCTATCATGGTAAGCTTTAGCTATAACTGGGTCTTTCAGAGCTTCAGTATTAAAGGTAAATTTTTAACCCTAGCACAACACTTTTTAAGTTTAAGTTGCAAGACAGTTTTAACAAGGTAATGGTCAGATCCAATTTCAGCTCCCCTATATGACCTGGAATTCCTAACAGAACTAGCCCATTTGCTGTTAATTAATATATAATCAATCATATTCTTATGTCGCGGTGTTCGTAATAAGTTAGTTATTCTGAAACCAATGAGTTTACTTACCTGTAGGAGACGTTGCCTATTGCCATTGCAGCTACCAATACCAAAGGGGTCTATCACCCCTCCGCAAAGGGCAGAGTTAGTACCAACTTTGGCATTGAAGTCACCTAGAACAAGGAAAATATCTCCTTTCTTGACAGAATTCAAAATATCCTGAAGTTGTCCGTAAAACCTATCCTTCTCATCCTCATCAGCATCCTCAGTGGGGGCATAACAGCAGATAACATTCAAGTCTTTAACGCTTGTCTGAAATTTTGCTGTAAGAAACCTTTCATTAAAGCACTCATATCCTAGAAGAGCATCACTAGCATGTCTGCTGAGACAAAGACCCACACCTTGGTAATATTTATCTTCCCTCGCTGAAAAGAGAAATTTAAGATTATTTTTAAGAATCTGACCTTTATCTGTCCATCTGGTCTCTTGCAAGCCAAGAATATCAAAATTATAACTGTGGCATTCAAGTGTGAGGACATCAAGAGAAAAAGCTCTGTGCAGAGTCCTCACATTCAAACTACCTATGGAGAGAAAATTGTTTAGTGGGATGCTTAAAGAAACTATGTTTATTGAGAGAGGGAATGCCGACAATATCAAACAGCCCCCTAATCGCAGACATGGGGCAAAGACCCGTTCCCCCACCACTAAAGGCTGAAGCCATTTACACTGGAAGACTTCCTCCAATGTAGAATTTGACGATGCCAATAGAAGCAAAGAGTTCAGGTGCCTGCGATGACCTCTGCTCAGGATTATCCACCAGCTGATAAACATATCCTGTGAATCTATTCACTTGGGGCTGTCAACCCACAAACATAAAGCACAGCGGAAGATTTTCCCTCCACAGAAGCCCACCAGTGCCCACCAAATTCAGGATCCATAATCAAGCTCAGAGCTTTAATTCAGTCCAGTCCAGTGGATTTATATGGTCAGCACCAGGACCCTGTGTGGTTGACCACTCCTCAGCAGGGTAGAAAAAAAAGAAAAGTAGCTATAGTTGTCCAGATCAGTAGGCCACACTAATCTGGCAGCCCTCCCCTTCCGTTCACTTCCACAAGAAAGTATCTCTTTTGAAATGTACTAACGGTCTGCACCATGAGAAGGCGGAGTCGGACATTAGGTGCCAGGCCTGGCCAGTTCTATGCATCATCACAGGGGATTGGTGCATAGCTCTCCTTCCAGTGACTACCTACCATTTACAGACCAGAATAGTGCAGCACTTATTTAAAAAATGCTGCATTACCAATGCTCTCAATGGCTCAGAAGATGACATATTATGGGATAATGGAAATAAAGACTGCTCAGAAGAAACAGACTCTGAATGTGAAGTAGACTTTGATATTGATTCAGATGCAGATATGAGGGCTCGGAAGAATCAGACTCTCATATAGATTTAGAAAGAAGTGTTGAATAACATACCTACAGATAAATAGGAACTATTGTTGTTAGTAAATGGAATTCTATTATAATAAAATATTTGTTAGATATATTTTAGTGTTTTAATTATTATGTTTTTCTTTTCTGTTGGTGGCACTGAAATTAAAGGTGAGTCTTACAATCGAAGAAATACGGTATATAATACCTGGGTAAGAGCTCTCGCAGGCAGTATTTCACTTCATCTCAACATGAAAAAGGATTTATCTGAAAAAAAAAGGAAAGGCAAAGGATTTATCTGTTTTTAACAAAGGCCAAATCGTTATGGTAAGACGCCTTGGTAAGAACAACTCCGAAACGGGAATGCTGGTAGTCTGATCATGTTATGCAGTAGTTAGTACCTATCAAAGATGGTCTGAAACAGGAGACACTTCGAGCCGTTGACACGGCGTGGGCAGGCCATACCTCACTGATGTCAGCGCAGGTTATCTCATCTTGTCCACAGAAACATGAGGGCTGCTGTGGCTGACATTACCCATAATTTCAATTGTGGTAAAGGCCCAATGTGTCTGAACACACAGTTCAACATAAGATCTTGAATATGGGTCTCCGCAGACCCATTCGTGCGCCTATGCTCACAGCTGTTCACAATCATCGATGCTTGCAGTGGGCACGCAATCATTGACATTGGACCATACAAGACTAAAAGAGGGTTGCATGGTCAGACGAATCCCATTTTTTGTTACACCATGGTGGACGGACGAGCTAGTGTGCAACGTTTACCCACAGAAGCCTTCTCATCTGGATGCATTGTGGGATGGATCAGGTGGTTCAAGGTAGTGTGATGGTCTGGGCAATATTTTTTTGGGGAACACTTGGAAAAACACTTGGAAATTATCCCTGTAGAGAAAATTCTGACACCTGGTCACCTACTTGAACATCGTGGCTGACCAAGTACACCCCTTTATGGCAACTGTATTCCCTGGTGGAGATGGTGTCTTTCAACAAGACAATGCCCCATGTCACACTGCATAGAAGGTTCAGGAATGGTTCCTAGAACTGATGAGGAAGTCCATTTATTGCCATGGCCCCCAAATTCGCCGGAAATGAATCCTATCAAGCATTTGTGGTTTGAGTTGGAGAAACGGGTATGAACAGCATCACCCAACCACATAATTTACGGGAACTGTGGGATCTTAAGTTGCAGTCATGGTATCAAATATCAAGCGACACCTACCAACATCTCATTGAATCTATGCCTCATCGGGTGAGAGCTCTTTTGGTGGTGAGAGGAGGACCTACATCATATTAGGTAGGTGGGTTTAATGTTTTGGCTGATCGGTGTATGTAACAAGAGTTGTTTTTTCCCCATAAAGGAAAAAATTCATAGTTTTTTCTTTTTATTTTGTTACGTAGTAAGGTCCAAAAATTTACGGCCCGAACATGTTAGACAAGAACCCGTCAACTCCCCACCCTATGTTTTGTCGCACTGCAGTTAAAATTTTGCAGCTCTAGCATCAGCGCACTCAGCTAGTGTCGCAGATAGAAGTGTTGTTGTCCAATATTTTAAAATGTTTAAACTTGAGTATCGCACAGTCATTAAATTTTTGACGAAAGAAAGCAAAAGCCCGGCAAAAATTTAACGATATTTAGATTTAATATTTTTTTATTTAAAAATAAGGGATTCTGTTAGTCGACTTTAAGGAACAAAATACTACAGTTACTGGTGAATATTAAGAGTCAATATACAAACTGAAGGATACCATCAAAGAGAGATGCCGAGGAAAGTTGTCCTAGGGAATGAAGTTATTGCACGATAATGTGCCAGTTCACACTTCAGTTGCTGTGAAGGTTGCTATTCAGCAATGTGGTTTCCAGGAATTAAATCATCCACTGTACAGCCCTGACCTAGCCCCTATTTTTTGTTTTAAAAATTAAAGTCAGATCTGCGTGGGAAAAAATTTACAAGTGATGAAGAAGTCATTTCTGCAGTTTTAGACCATTTTAAGGACAAAATTCGGATTATTTTTTCAGTGGTATAGAAAAGTTAATTAGCCATTCTAAAAAGTGTACTGAAATAAAGAGTGATTATATTGAAAAATAAAAATTATTGTTTGATTCTATTACCTCTTTAATACCCTTGGGCCAGAAGCTTTTGGACATAAGTTTGGGCCAGAAGTCCTTTGCACGCGCATAATTTGGGCCAGAAGTCCTTTGCACGCGCTTTAACGGTACAGTCCGAAGATCGGAGTTGCGGCGCATGCGCAACTCCTATAAACTTGGAAACGAGTGCTGCGATGCCAAAAAGGAAATAAAAAATCCCCAAATGATAAATATAACGTAAATTAAACAAAACTGGTTAAGGTAAAGCAAAAGTGAACGGTGGGGCATCACAACTCCCCCTTCCAAAGGGAGTCAAAAGTTTGACCTAACAAATTTTGACGAGCAATTTTGAATAAAGGACACATCTTACGTCATTTACACATGGCTGAACATAAATAAGTAAAAGTATGCTAGCGCAAATTTTGATATGACGAACTATTCTCACTTTGACACAATTTTCCAGCACAACCAAAGGTACCTCCTCCCTTTTCCTCCTGACAAAAATATGTAATTAACAGCTAACCTAGTGTACTTCCATACCAGTGGCTGTGACAGTTAACTGTATACTAGCATCGGTCTAACTAGTATCACATTCTGATACAAACTCGAAATTGGCATATCTTGAACTGTACAGAAAAAATAGGTTAATTAACTCCTAATCTTACTTAGATTCTAAATGTTAAATACATGAAAAGAGAAAAAAATTCATTACAATTGTTGTTAGCGGGGTGATAACTTCCGCTTTTCCCCTAACCACAAAAAAGTATGTGACAGCTAAATCTTCACCTAAATCACATAAAAAAACGGGTATTCGAACACCGTTATCTCCTCCTAATTGCATTCAAATACGCAAAGCTAAGAAAATTCAAAATTTACAAACAAGCGGGAATGTAATAATCCGCTAATTCTTCTTCTATTCACAGAAATCGCGATCTAGCTGAAATAAAAAATCATTAGTTACCTCCCCCTTCAGAACTAACGTCCCCATCCCAAAGGAGTTATGCTGGTAACAACTCGGTTATCAGACTAGGCCATTTGGGGACAGCTCCAAAAAGGTACGCAAAAAAAACAAAATTCTGCAGTCATCATCATGGTCATCATCTATTTATACCAATAAATACTGCCAATGTCATCCCAAAAATTACGTATCATTGACACATAAATATCACTGATGGCACTGAACAGATTTAAACACATATACATAAATCGTATCTAAGAATAAAGAAAAAAGAGTGTGAATAATTTATAATATACGATGATAACATTTCATCGAATAACTTTTACATGAATCTCCTTTTTTTTTACATAAATTCACTTTGGAATGCACGTTATTTTACAATACAAATTCTTAAACATAAAAAATATTAAATCACTAATTCTCTTTCACTCTTCTCATTCATATCCATAAACATTTTACAATTTCTAAACTTTCCAATATCGACTTACAAAATTTTCAGCTATCAGTCAGCTGAAACGAAAAAAATCTACAAAAATACCTTTTAACTCACGTAAATACAATAACTAGAACTTCGATGAAAGCAAAAGAAAAATTCTATTCACACAAGTATAAACTCGAACTACAATAATTTCACTTTCCAAAAATAAATATCGAACTCTAAAGTTTCAACAAGAAATTAAACATCGCTAACTATATAATTCACAATAAACTTCTTCTTCGTCTTCTATTCCAGAAAAAAAAAGAACATTTTTATAAATCAACAAGTGCCAAGGGAAAGAAAAATAATATACTTAAATTTCATTGTTGGCATTCCGTGGCGATAAATCATCTAGTCCGTTTCCGATAACATCCTTCCGTCGTCGTTGAGTGGCTTCACGTAAAGTTGTTACTGAAGATCTCGTTCAAGTCAAGTCGTCGCTGTAGATCTCTCTCGTGACGTCATCTTCACGATGTTCGCTGCTTCGCTGCCGGTTGTCGCTCTGCAGGCTCTGGTCGTTTCGTCGGCCTTTCGTCACGCTCTTGACGTCGATGGAACAGCTGAATCTGGCTTTGTCAGTCTTTGTCCTGTTGTGTGCAGTAGGTGATAATCTAATCTGTTCTTTTCTCTTCTGCTTGATAAAGGTTCATCATCATCATCAGAGCCATCTTTCTCCTGGGTTTGTTGTGGAGCATCTACTTCTGATCTAGAAAATTCTATAGATGTTTTATATATCTTTATATTCACAATATTAAAGTATCCTACTGAGGCATTAGTGGTCATATTGGCCAATTCATACAGAAGTGGAGAACGTTTCTTCCTTATAACATATGGTCCAGCATATAATGGTGCAAATTTCTTGATGAATCCTCTTTCTTTATCACTCTTATGATGTGTTTTAATCAAGACCTTATCACCTACTTTAAATTCCATATGTCGTCGTCTTTTATTATAATCCTCTCGTTGCTTTTGTTGTGCTCATAGGGAATTATCTTGTGCCTTTGACATGGTTCTAATATGCTTTTCCGTTCTAAACTCAATGGATTGTGGAGATGCGGGTTGGCCAATGAGTCTGTCCCAGGGTAATGTTAGTTCTCTTCCAAGAAATATCCGTGAAGGCGTGAATTTGGTGGTTTCATGTAATGAAGTGCGTAAAGCAAAGGAAAACTGTTGCAAATATTTATCTCATGTACTCTGTCTATTTTCAACGTAAGCAGCTATCATTCTGCCAATATTTCGATTAATTCTTTCTGTCAAATTTGATTGTGGATGATATGGAGTTGTATATATATGTTTTATTTGGAATGTTTCACATACTTCAGCAAGCACATTGGAAATGAATTGGGGCCCATTGTCCGAAACTATACTCTTGGGTACCCCGTACCTGCATATAAATTCATTTACAAATTTCTTTGCTACGATTGTTGCTGTTGCATTTCTAACAGGAAATATTTCGACCCATTTCGAAAAATAATCTACTAAGACCAGAATATATTGGGATCCCGCTTGTGTTTGTGGATACGGGCCCATTAAATCATGCCAAGTAATTCCATGGGTTCATTGGAGATCGTGTTTTTCATGAGACCACAAGGACGGTTTTGATCGAATTTCGTGGTTTGACAAATTAGGCATGTTTCTACATAGGTTTTTACGTCTTTTTTCAAAGCTGGCCAATATGATCTTTTGGCCACTTTCTGATAGGTTTTCCGCGTACCTAAATGTCCAGCTGAAGGCACTTCATGTAATTCTCGGAGTACGTACTCTCTTAAATTCTTGGGAATAAATGGGCGATAACTGCCTGTTTGACTCGGTCGTCTGCAGTAGTACAAAATATCTTTAATTAATCTGAAATGTCTGGCTCTTCCAACAATACTTGAAGCTATACTAGGATCTAGAGGTAATTCATCAGTTTTCAAATAATGATACACGTTTACATATTCGAAATCGCTTTGTTGTTCAGTAATTAAATGTTCCTTGTATTCGATGGGAACTATTGTGGCGAGTGAGGGAGCAAAAGGCTTATCTTCGAGCTCTGGGGTAACTTCTGCCGGCCACACGGGAGCACGGGATAATACATCTGGTAGCTGATGTGCACTTCCCTTTCGATGCTCGACCTTGAAATTAAATTCTTGTAGGCGTAATGCCCAGCGCATTAGACGACCTGTTAGATTGGTAGATGTCTGTAACCATTGTAAAGCAGCATGGTCAGTAAAAATAGTTATGTCGGATGTGTCTAATTGTACTTTAAATTTTTCTAGAGCCCATATTACGCTTAGACATTCTTTTACAGTCACTGTATAGTTTCTTTCAGTATGACTCAAACTGCGATTGGCATACATGATAACGTGTTCACAATTGTCATTCTGTACTTGGCTCAGCACGGCGCCGAGACCGACATCGGAAGCATCAGTGTAGATGTAAAAAGGTTTGCCTAACTGTGGCAAGGCCAACACGGGAGCATGACACAATGCATCTTTTAATGTCTGAAATGCTGTATCGCAAACAGGTGTCCAGTGAAACCGCTTTCGACGTAATTCACACAAAGGTTCGGCCAAATTAGCAAAATTGGGTACAAATTGTCGGTACCATCCACACATTCCTAAAAATCTACTAAGTTGTTTCGAATTGCGCGGTGTGGGAAATCGTTCTATGTCTTCGATCTTATTAGGTAATGTTCTTACTCCATCTTTATTAACATTGAAACCGAGGTATTGAACGTCCTCTCGGAGAAATGTGCATTTGGACAACTTTATGGTGAGTCCGGCCTCTCTTAACCTTGCAAATACCAAATTCAAATCACGTAGATGCTCTGAAAAATCAGTAGAAAAAATGACTATGTCGTCTAAGTATACTTCACAAATTTTTCCTTTTAGGTCACCCAGAACTACGGACATAAGACGTTGAAACATGGCGGGTGCTCCTGATAAGCCAAATGGTAAGCAACGAAATTGGAATAATCCATCTTTTGTGAGGAATGCTGTTTTGGGTCGATCTGGTGGATATACGGACACCTGCCAATATCCTGAAGACAAATCTAGTGTGCTAATAAATTTCTTGCCAGCCAGTTGTGTTAGTAGATTCTGAATAATAGGTAGTGGATATCTGTCGGCGACTGTAACAGCATTTAATTTTCGATAGTCTACGCAAAATCTCAAATCACCAGTTTTCTTTTTAACGAGCACGACCGGTGAAGCCCAAGGGCTAAAACTTGGCTCTATTATCCCATCCTCTGACATTTCTTTAATTTGTGTTGAAATTATCTCTTCTTTACTGGAAGGATAATTATATGGTTTGCTGTAAACAGGTCTATTATTGCCGGTGTCGATATGATGTTCTAAAATCTGACATCTACCGGGCTTGTTGTTAAAAAGTTCGTAATTAGCATTGAGCAGAGTTTCTAACTTAACTCTCTCGCTATTTCCCAAATGAGCGTTGTCAGCATGTTTTCTAATGTCTGATTTTATCTGATCGATATCAAGTTTTTCTTTCATTGTTGCTTTTAATGAAATAGTATTGTTGGCAAAATCAAATTCAATCAAGTGTTTCCGTATCGCATCTATTCCTATTAAAGAGTCATATAATAATTCACTTATTACTAAGAATTCAAGTCTTATCTCCACATTATTTAAAGTGATAGGTAACTCAACAGTTCATTGCGGAAAACACTGCTTGGAAGCACAAGCTAAGTTCAAAGGTCCACCGGACCACGGCTGCAAATTCAGTTTACAATTTTTCTGAATTTTATCCCATACTTTCTTATGTAGACATGTAAGATCAGCTCCTGTATCAATGCGAGCTATGAATTCTGTCTTATCGTGATAAAGCTTCACAAAAGGTAAATGTAAGACACTATGTATACCCACAGTAGCAAGACTTAACTCATGAGAGGGCTTTTCTTGAGGAACTTTGGCCTCTCGCTCCAAAGATCCCGATGAAAGTTTCTCGAATTTTCATTCCTTTGGTAACAGTATTTCTCAATATGTCCTTGTCGGCCACAAAAGTTACAAGTGATAGTTTCTCTCTTTTGTTTAACCAAAGTTTTTGGTCTAGTGTTATGGTTCGAAGCTTGACGTGGCAAAAAGTCTCTACTTCGTTCATATTCTATAGTTCTAGGCGCGTTCGGCGCAAATTGTCGGGACCATGTAAATTCCGGTCGTGCGGGAGTCATTTTACGCGACTCAACCTGATATCGCTGCTTTGGCGGGAATGGCATCCATTGTTGTTTAAGTGTATTTGCTGCAGATTCTCTTCTTGCAGTGCATTGCCGAGCCAATTTGACTAACTCTGCAACTGAATTTACGTTTCGTACTTCTAGGAATTCTCTAATGGGCAAAAGCAATTGAGACAAAATGCAATTTACAATATCAATTTCAGCGGCATCAGCATCGTACAGCTGGTATAACTCTACTGTACCCCATATAAATTTTTCTATGTCATCTCTTTCCCTTTGTCTTCGTGAAAACAACTCTGTAGCTAGTTCTGTAAAATCATTATAAGCCGGATATATGTCCATGATTTCGTTTTTAAATTCTTCCCAAAGTTCTATGCCATGATGACATCCTACGTTATTCCACCATTGCTTAGCACATCCAATTGGGCAAGATACGGCTAAAACAACTTTTTTGTTGCTTGGCACTTCATGTAAACGGAAGTGTTCCTCCATGGACTTGACAAATGTCCACGATGTAATGTACGTTTCGAACCGTCGAACCTTATCTCAGGTAAAGGCCAATTAACATAAGGACTATAGTTAATGGATGGGTTGGCAAATCGTCGTTGTGGCGGTTGAAAATACTCTGTTCTATCGCTTGCTTCTGACGGAACATAAAATGGAACCTTACGTTCAAAGTTTCTTCGTTGGTGAACTGACGTAGCATTGTCAGCAAATTTAGGGGTTGTTGTCGTTCCCCTTTTCTCCCGATTATCATCAAGCAGATTCATTAGCACTTCTGCTTCCATCATTACATCTTGCAATCTATCCTTTACTCTTTCTATGTCGGGAGTCATTATGGCGGAATCGGCCATATTGTTAGCAGACATGTTTAGCGGTCTGCCGAAATTTTGAATTTTGGAAATTTTGAAAACCTTTTTTAATCTTGAGCAGCGCTCAAAGGTACTGCTATACAACAATACTAAAGCTATAACTAAGCTTACAAAAATATAAATTTGCTTATCAAAAAAAGATTTTTCTTATCGTGCCTACGTACGTGTGTGTCCGGACACTTCTAATCATTACATACAACAAATATCTTAAATATTCAGCAATATCTACGCTGAAACTTCAGTACCTTTGAATAATACACAAAAAATGTTAAGCTACTTGCTCAACAAAAATTTTCGGCTGCCGTTAAATCTACAACTAGTACATACAACTACTGAGCTCAAAAAAATTAATATCTTTGACAATCATACAAAATTTATCCACAAATATATATACTATCTTTAAATACTGGCGAGTCCCTGTTCGCTGCGCCACTTCTTTTATTGTACTCTGTAACGCTCCAAACAAATGCAAAATACTTGAAGTTTTTATGCTCCGGATAGCTTAGACGGGCGCCAGGCAATAATTAACAAATTGCCAAAAGTAGAATAAGTTGATAATAAGTTGATTTAGGGTTCAAATACCAGCGATCGTTCATGAGTAAGAATCAAAATGATTGTCAAGTAATTTTAAATATAAAGAAATCCTTAATTCGCGTTGCTCAAGAGAAAAAAACTGTACAGACTCAAAATGTTTTAAATATAACAAAACAGATTTATTTCCAAAATAATTCAACTCACCAAGACATCAATGAAGAAACCATAATTCCAACTCCTGTGCTACATGCACTGTGCTTGGTGCTACGCACCTTGTGCTCGTGCACTCACTTGTGCTTAGCTTAAGTGACTCGCAGGTCAGCGGTTTTGGACAATGAGCCGGCGCATGCCGGGAAAGACATTTGCATACTATGACGAACGACGCAAGCGGGGGCATGTCCTTCGCACGCGCTTTAACGGTACAGTCGGAAGATCGGAGTTGCGGCGCATGCGCAACTCCTAGAAACTTGGAAACGAGTGCTGCGATGCCAAAAAGGAAATAAAAAATCCCCAAAATGATAAATATAACGTAAATTAAACGAAACTGGTTAAGGTAAAGCAAAAGTGAACGGTGGGGCATCAGAACAGGCTCCTGTCATACCTCTGTGACAAGCAGCTCCTTGAGGGGGTATTTTTTTATGAAGGAAACAAGCCGTATGAAGGTGTTCATATCAGCTGCATGTCATTCAGAAGTGTAGCGAAGGACTATGATTGGGGGGGGAGGACAAATCGAAAATCAAATTTTGCCAACTGAGAAAATAATGTCTCTGTTAGGTACATACCTAGATTTTCGCTCTGTAGGGGGGAGATTTAGGCAATTTTCACAACTATATCTTGCATTTTGCCATGTAACTTCCAATTTTGTCAACTAGCCATAATTTCACAGGAATAATCTCGATATTTTCATCTTACCTGAATTGTACCAAAAGTCAGTGTGAATTTTCCCAGCTCCCTTTCATTTGGCCAATTCTCCTTAATTTCATAAACCCAATCTTTACATCTCTCCTGATTTTGTCAAATCACTTCAAATTTTTCAAACTCCCCAAGATTTTGCCAAGTTATCTCGATTTCATGAAAATAATGCCAATTTTCACAAGTCGTGTGTATTTTGAAAGTGGATTAGAATTTTGCCAACTACCCTAGATTTTGCCAAGAGTTCTCAATTTTGCCACTCTCCTTAATTTCCTAAAACCAATCCCAATTTTCACAACTCACCTGCATTTTGCCAACTCCCCTAGATTTTTCCAAGTTGCCTCGATTTTGCCACCTCTCATTAATTTCACAAAAACAATATCAATTTTTATCTCTCTCTCCTGAATTTGCCAAGTCACTGCAAATTTTTCAAACTCCCCAAAATTTTGCCAAATTTCCTTGATTTTGTCAACTCTTTTTAATTTCACAAAACTAATCTCAATTTGCACAACTCGCCTATATTTTACCAAGTGGATTCGAATTTTGCGAACTATCCTAGACTTTGCCAACTTGCTATTTTACAGAAAAAAAATCGCAATTTTTACATCTTCCCTGAATTTGCAAAGTCACTTTGAATTTTATCAACTCTCCTTAATTGCACAAGGTACAATTTTCACAACCCCCTGTATTTGACCAAATGGCTTTGAATTTTGCCAACTCCCCTAGATTTTGCCAAGAGTTCTCGATTTTTTCCCAATTCTCCTTAATTTCACAAAACTAATTGCAATTTTTACAACTCAGCTGTACTTTACCAAGTGGTTTCCAATTTTGCCAACTCCCCTAGATTTTGTCAAGTTGCCTATATTTTACCACCTCTCTGTAATTTTGTAAAAACAATCCCAATTTTTACATCTCTCCTGAATTTGTCAAGTCACTTCAAAGTTTTCAAACTCCCCAAAGTTTTGCCAAGTTTCTCAATTTTTGTCAACTCTTAAATTTCACAACTCGTCCGTATTTTACCAAGTGGATTCGAATTTTGCCAATTGCCCTAGATTTTGCCAAGTTTCCTCGACTTTGCCAACTTGCCACAATATTACATAAAAAAATCTCAATATTTACATCTCACCTGATTTTTGTGAAGTCACTCCTAATTTTGCCAACTGCTCCTAGATTTTGACAAGTTGCCTCAATTTTGTCAACTCGCCATAATTTTACTGAAAAAAAATTTTTTTACGTCACCTGATATTTGCAAAGTCACCCAGAATTTTGCCAACTCACCATAATTGTACAGAAAAAATCTCAATTACATCTCACTTGAATTTTGCCAACTCCCCACGATTTTGCCAACTCCCCACGATTTTGCCAACTCCCAAGATTTTACCAAATTGTCCCGATTTTGTCTACTCACCTGTATTTTACTAAGTGGCTTAGAATTTTGCCTACTGCTCCAGATTTTGCAGTCTCCATTTTCCCAACTGCCCTAGATTTGCCAAATTGCCTCGATTATGACAACTACCCTAGATTTTCCTAACTCCTCTTAAAAAAAAAGATTAGAAATTTTCACAACTCACCTAGATTTTACGAAGTCGCTTTCAATTTTGCCAACTCAGTTACTTTGGGAGGGAGCCTTCCCCATCCCTCCCATAGCTACGCCCCTGGATGTCGTAATGGAGTAGAACTTTGGGAAGACTTTAAAAAGGAACTTTTGGAAATTTACCCACCTTATGACGAATTTAAACATCTAGCTACTGAACTTTTTTCACGAAGACAATGAGGTAGGAGATATCGAAAAATTCATCTGGGTTACAGTTATACCAGCTGTATGATGCTGAGCTGCTGAAATTCAAACAACAAATTGCATTATGTCTGAATTACTTTTGCCCATAAGAGAATTTTTAGAAGTACAAAATGTAAATTCAATTTGAACTTTAGTCTAATTGACTCAACAATACACCACAAGAAGAGAATTTGAAAAAACTGCATTAAATTAACAATGGATGCAATCCTTGCCAAAGCAGAGATAACAGGTTGAGTATAACAGATTTAATACAGCTGAGTTAAATTAAAAACTTAATCACTATCCAAGCTGTTTTATTATCGTTTTAGTAGATCAAAATAGCATTTTGATTGGTGAACACAAGATAGTAGGGAGGTTAGACACTTTTTGTCGAAGTATATGAAGGAAGTCCTTTCCTGTTGCCCGGATCACATAATGGTTTTTAGACCACCAAGGCATGTTTCGACTATTAATGTCATCTTCAGAAGTTGGGTAAACAGTTCTACTTCGGAGATTGTGTGTGAGTTGTGCCGTTTGGTTTGCAGCGGGTGGAGCTGTTGCAGCTTCGTGGTCCTGCTCATGTGCCTCAGGTAGGGGTGAGGGTGTTTTAGCAGTGCTGTGCTGATCCAAGAGCAGTTTCCATGGGTGGGCGGTAGATTTCTTCGTCGCAGCACACTTCTTTATTTTGGTATTTCACCAGTTGTTCAGCGAGAGTTGTCAGCGATTCAATTAAAATTTAGCCGGGGGGGGGGGCACAAATAATTTTGGTGAGGTCAAATTGTGGGGTCATTCCAGTATTAGAGACCACTCTTGCCAATGAAGTGGGTTATTTTCAACCGTACACCCTTTTGTGTTCTCTTAACCTAGTCTGGCAGGTTCTTTTCGTTTTGCCATAATAAGGTTCATTGTTATTGTCGGTGTTTTCATGTAATGGTATTTTATATACTCCTCCTGTTTTCTCATTCTGGTCCCGATCAGTTTAAATCAATTATAGTGTTGCTAGTTTTAATTGGCACTATGTAATTGTAAGGTTGCAATGCATTTTTCAATGAATTTACCAGCATAGGTTGTTTGTTATCCCTATGGTAAACTTTTTTTTTGCTGCATTGGTGTCAGTTACGATATTTTTTTCCCAAGTTTGCCATATTTTCGGCAAGTTTCTCCAGGAAACGACTGGATGATGATTTATCACAACGGAGTGCCAACAATGAAAATTTAACTATATTATTCTTCTTCCACTGTGGCACTAATTATTTATGATGTTTTATTTCTTTTCTCTGGAATAAATGAAGACAAAGACACCTGAAGATTATTTACTGTTGTTTATACTTAGAGATGTTGAAATGTTAATTTAGGGTTGAAATTTGGAGTTTCAGATTTCTTTCGAAGTAAATTTATTATTCAAAGTTTATAGTTTGAGTATATAATGTGAAGTGATTAGAATTTTTTTTATGTATTCTGGTTCAGAAGTTCTAGTTCAACCATAAAGAGAGATATTTTATTAACGTAATTTCAAGTGTAATTATGTTTTATTGTAGATTTTTTTTTTCGTTTCAGCTGACTGAAAGCTGAATTGAGTGTTGTAAGTTAGAATTTAAGAATTATAAAAATGTTTATGGATGTGAATGATGAGAATGAAAGAGAATTTAGTATACAGTGATTATATAAATTGTATTGGAAGGTGTATTTAGGTATCTGAAGTAAATTTTTGTATTTAAATTGATTCTTATTGTAAAATTTGGATGGAATTATATTGGATGAAGTGTTAGCATCGTATATGATAAATTATTGATGCAGCTTTTCTTTACTCTTAGATTGATGTATATGTGTCTAAATCTGTTTATTGTTAGTGATATTGATGCTTCAATGATGCGTGATTATCGGGATGACATTGGCAGCATTTGTTTGCACATATATGAGCTGACCATGATGTCTTGAAGTTTTTGTACCATCCTTGAGCTGTCCCTAACAACAAAGACTAATGTGACTGAGACGGTCACTAGCAAAACTCCTTTGGGAGGGTAATTAATCCTCAATGAGGGGAGGTAATTAAGGCTATTTTTTATTTCAGCTAGCTTGCAATTTATTGTGTTTAGGTGAAATTTCAGAGGATTACACTCCCATTTATTTGTAAAATGAAATTCTTAGCTTTGTGTATTTGTTTGTAGTTAGGATTTAATGGAGTACCAATACCCATTTTTTTATGTATGGCAGGCATGAAAGCAGATTAGATTTCACATATTTGATTGTGGTTAGGGGAGTAAGCAGAAGTTATGTACCCCACTTGATGCATCTGTATTTATATTCTGTGAAAGAGCAGAATTTGATGTAATTGAATTTTTTCTGTAACCTTTTTAGAAGTTAAGCAGATTAGTAGTGAAATTAACAAGTTTTTTTGTAAAGGTTACAGTATACAACTTTTGGAATTGTATCAGAATGTGATACTAGTTAGAATGATTAAAGCTAGTATGCAGTTAACTGCCAGAGCCATTGGTGTCTATACACAATAGGTAGCTTTACACTTTTTTAGGAGGGATGAGAGGAGGTACACCTTTGGTTGGATTGTGTCGGTGTGAGAGTAGCTTCTTGTTATCAAAATTGCATATGCATACTTATTACTTTATATGTGTTCAGCGATTGACGTAGGAAGTGTCCTTTTATACAAAATTGCTCATCAAAATCTGCTATGTCAAATTTTGACTTCTTTTGGGAGGGGGACTTGTGATGGTCCAGCCATTCACTTTTACTTCATCCATTTTACCTTATTTATGTTATATTTATCATTTTGGTGATTATTTCAGTTGGACTTAATCACATTTTTCTTCCGATCCACTAAAGGAGTTGCGCAACTCTGACTATTGGCTAGCAGCCAACAGTCAGAGTTGCGCAGCCAAACGTCATGCCACCTCTTGCATCATAGCTAGTGCAAGATCATAAGATTATGCAAATTTTTTTCCCAGCATGCAACACACACAAATCAGTTGTACGCCACATGTATACTAAGTGACGTTAGGTCACATAGTAGGAATGTAGTAACGATAGTAGAATATAGTGATGATAGTGGACATAGTACAGATAGTGAGGAAGAACAATGTTAGCTGAGAAGTTTGTCAGTTTTGGAGGTGTTTAAATGAGCTTTCATTTCCTAAAACTATTTTGCATTCATCAGTCTATATGGTGAGTCATGAATTTTTTGGAAATAAACTTTGTTTCTTATCAGGAATATTTTGACTTTGCTATTTTTGCTCTTGAGCAACAATAATTGATTTTGATTAAGATATAATTTTAAATATTTGACAATCTTTCAATTTCTTACCCAATAAGTAACACTCATATACTTAACGAACACTCATTTAACTTTATTTGGCAAGTTAATATTGCCTGGCACTCGATATGCTATCCAGAATTTTAATTTCATTTGGATCAATCAAAAGGTTCAAAGAGAAAAAGTTTAAAAATCTTTTGGGGCATTAGACCTGGCCATTTAGCCCATTGTGTGCAAAAAAAATGACACTCAGAAGTAAAGCAACCTAAACCAAAATTTTTAATTTCTAATATAAATACATTGTTTGCAATTATTCAATTAATATTTTTGCAATTTTCAACGTTTTCTATCATTAGAGGGTACAATGCGAACTTTCGGATGATTCAGAAAGTGTGAGGCAGTATTTCATCAATATCTATCCAGCCCAAAAAAATTTATATCTAAAAATAAATAGAAGGTGTACAGATGAACTGACAAACAGATGACAAAGCATTATTCTGCTGTTTTTTAATGATATAAAAAGGAAATCCGGCAACATCCAAATCTGCTATAAAAGGTTATATATTCTTTCTCTTAGGAAATTATATATTTTTAGTATTTTGATGATGCTATTAAAAAGATCTTATCAAATATTGTCAGCAACAAATAATAATACTAAGCAAAGTGAATATACAAATATTATAATGTTTAGAAAAATCAAAAAGGATTACATTTGATGCCAAACTTTTTGATTCATTGCCTGCTACAATTGAAAAAGAAATATTTTTACAAATATTCAAAAAAATTTTATCACTTCACATGTACAGTAGTTTTACATGTATTTTGCAAAATGGAATACTTTATCTTGCAATTCTGTAATCTGTCACTTTCTTTTTCCATTCAATTTAAACCATAAATATTTTGCTTTGTTTACATTTAATGGCCATTTCCCTATGTATTTAAATAGGAAAACAATTGAAAATGTAAAAATATGAAATTAAGGGAAACGTGTTACAATGGGTTCACTATAACAGCATACACTTTCAAATTTACCTGAATAGACAAAGCATGTATTGGACCTTTTAATTCATCTTTTAAAATTTCATTTACCATCCGATGCCTCTGAAAAAGTTTAGATCATATGAGAAACAATGTGCAGTAAAACCAATAAGCTGAAAATCAGACAATGGAATATTACAAAATGAATTTAGGCAAATTTACAACCAGACACTCAGAGTAAATATGTTCATCGTATAACCAAATAATTCAACCTAAGATTAGTCATTCATTGGTCTTTTAGCTGTTCCATATGCATTTTTGATGTTTATAAATTTATGCTTTTATGTGTGTCCATTTACATAACTAGTCTTCAATGATCCTGCTAAATAGACAAAATATTTTTTGCATTTTAACAAAAGCATTTCACTGTGGCAATGTGAGAAACTCATGATTGGTCAAAAGATCCATAGCACAATTAATGATGATAGTTGTTTTTTTCACTGTATTTTGGCATATGTTCCAGTGAAAATTTTTTGTTATAGATTAATTAGTATTCATGGCATGTTTTGGTAAATTATGGATGCAAAAGGCGTATTAATCCTTTCAGTCCCAAATTAATTTGCTTAGATTAACGAAGATTAGATTTCACATATTTGATTGTTGTTAGGGGAGTAAGGGGAAGTTATGTACTGTCGCTCAAAAAAGTATCCGAACACTACGGTTGATTACAAAATTCAGAAAAAATATCTGGCAACGATTTTTTTAGAAATTAGTGATCTGGGAATATATATCTGGATCTTTAAGATCTTCAGTGTTAAAGGTAATTTTCTTAACCTTAGCACAACATTTCTTAAGCTTCAGTTGCAAAACACTTTTGACCAGGAAATGGTCAGATCCAATTTTGGCTTCCCTGTACAATCTAGTATTCCTAACTGAACTGGTCCATTTGCTGTTAATTAAAATATAATTATCATATTCCTGTACAACCCGTCAGGTGAAACCCATGTATATTTATAAATGTCCCAATGTTTGTAATATTTGTTAGTTATTCGCAAACCTTTAAATTTACTTAACCTGTAGAAGGCATTCCCCATTGCCATTGGAACTACCAATGTCAAAGGGGCCTAAAACTCCTGTCCAAAGATTAGAGTCAGTACCAACCTTAGCATTGAAATCATCTAGCACAAAAGAAATATCTCCTTTCCTCACAGAATGACTGTAAAATGTATCCTTCTCATTCCCATCAGTGTCCTCTGTGGGGGCATAACAACAGATGACATTCCAGTCTTTAATTTTTGTTTTAAATTTTGCAGTAAGAAATCTTTCATTTATGCAGTCATATCCTAGAAGAGCATCACTGGCATGTCTGCTGAGAAAGCAAACCTACACCTTAGAGATACTTTCCATCCTCCGTCCCTGAAAAGATAAATTTAAAGGCATTTTTAAGTATCTCACCTTTACCTGTCTTCTGGTCTCTTGCAAGCCTAGAATATCTAAGGTTATAATGCTGAAATTCCTGCGCGAGGACATCAAGAGAATAATCTCTACATAATGTCTTGCATTCCACATACCTGAAGAGAAAAGGATTAACCAGCCAGCCAGACAAAGGTTCCTAGAAACTGCTTAGTTGTACAGGCCTTCTCATACAAGGACAGACCCCACTAAAAAACTGAAATCACTGCCTCAGTTAGAGCTAACACAGAAACAATCAGTCCTGGGACTCCAGGACTGATTGTTTCTGTGTCTCCAGGACTTGGCAGTTGCAGTGTCATTGTGAACCAATGCAAGGAGGTTCAGCCCTGTTGGAATCGAACCCCCTCTGAAGATTATCCCTGTCAAGGATTGAAAGGTTGTGACAATTTATTTACAAGTGAATATAATATCTGCATAAGTTTTTAATCCTTAAATTTAAGTGACTCTTTGAATACCTTTTCCAAGACAACCAAGAATTCAGTTGTTCCTATTTGCATTTTCCAAATCATCAATTGATTGAAATTTCCCTTATATAAGGCCCTAAATTTGAAAAATGGTAAAAAACTTGCTTACTGTACATAATCATTCCATATTCACAAGAAGTGGTTGGATTTAAAAGATGACCAATATTCACAATGTATAAAATTAATATTTAACTCTATTCAACAGTTTCAGTTGCATAATTAAAAGGAGATAGTTTCAGACAGAAGCAGCTGCATTAACATTATACTAAGGTATCAGCAGATATGCAGTTAACTTTGCATTATCACAGTAATATAACTATGTTACTAAAGCAAAATTATTGTAAGATAACTTTGTTATCTTTATGTAAATATAAGGTAAACAGATTACTTGATTTAGTTGTAAATCAGTAGACAGATCTACAAGCTGAAACATTGCATTCAGCATAGAAGATAATGTCTTACATTTACACCGAGTTCCTTGGTGGTCTAGCAGTTAAGACACCCGCATGCTTCTGGGAGACCTAGTTTCAATTTTCAGTCAGTGTTTTTTTTCAACTCATTCTTGTCTACAGAACTTTTCCTGTGATAATTTATTACTGAATTTAATTATTAGGGAATAAGTTCTGTAGACATCCTTGTCTACAGAACTTTCCCTGTAATAATTTATTACTGAATTTAATATATCTATTTGGCCAGGATTAAAACATGTTACAGCCTACTATTTACATGAGATCTCAGTTTTTTTATGGTAATACAAAGTTAACTGAAATATGCATATCTGCTAATAGCTTAATATAATGTTAATGCAGATGACTTCTGTCTGAAAATTCAACCTCTCATACTGAGGTCTCTCATACATATCCTCCGACAATTATACAAAGTACATTGCTGAATAGAGTTAAATAATGATTGGAATTTTTCTTCCAGTTTTCAACCAACGTGCAGTATTAAATTCTGAAAGAGGTGCAATTTAGCAAAAAATAGTGGTAATAGTGCTGGCAGCTACTGGCCCCCACAACTTAGATCAGCATACACCATGTAGTTCAGAAATTTAGTTTCAACATTGAAGGACACTAGAAATAAAAATTGAAGCTAAATATGTATTGTATATAAAGGAACATTTTTTTTTCCTTTATTGTTATTCAGTTTTGTTTGACAACATAAACATCAGAAATACTATCATGTTCAGATTTCCAATACATTTTGCATTGTACATTTGGAATAACAGCATTTATATAAATTTATAAATATATAAGGGTAAAATACATTTTGCCACTTCCAAATGGCAATTTAAAAAAAAGTAAAATTTTACAGGATTTAACTAACAAGCTTATAAATTATGAACATTCATCATGTGTATATGTGTGTGCATATATATGAGTATATAATGTACTGAAGGAAAGAAACTTACCTGAACAAGAGTTTTATTATCAAATGCTTGTGATACTATAGTAACTCTGAAATGTGATGCTGATCCTAAAAAAAATAAGGGGCAATCAGCATGCACAAAATATTTTCTATCTCAAATGGAAACTAAATAACTAATTTTTTTAAGTTAATAAACAAAACTGATTAACAATAAAGGAAATAAATTTATTTCTTTATATACAATACATATTTAGCTTCAATTTTTATTTCTAATGTCTAGAAACAGTTTAATATTTTTTTTGTCTCCCTTATATTCTGCTTATCACTGTTTATAAATAAAAGATTTATTACTGTTAATATGAAAAGTAATTCTATCAACAATGCCGGCAAAAAACAGTGAATAAAGGCAAATATCAGCCACATTTTCAAAAAGAACAGATCTTTATGACACCCCAACACAATAAAAACTTTGAAAGGCAGAAAAGTTAGTAATATACCAAAATAGAAAAAAAAAGGCTTGTGATGAACTTCTGTAACCTAACTTCTTTATATAATTTTTGATTCCTTTTATCATAGGGTGTCATCTGTGACTCCATTCCCATGATAATGGTAGATACAAATAAACAATATAAAAATATATCTATTAAGGTGGGCCATAGGTTAGTCTACTGAGAAAAAAGTTGTTCAATCTAATTTTTCAAGTTCAGCCATCCCATGGCCGAGTGGTTAGTGCCCTTGGCTACTGATCTAAGGGACCTCAGTTCGAGCCCCGGGTAAGGCATGGCTGTTTGTGTCGTTTTTCTGCTGAGGGCCTTCCATCCTCTCAGACCTACTATGGCATATAAACTGACAGGTTCCTGTCAGATTTCTATGGCAAGCAGCTGCTTGAGGGGGTATTTTTTTATGCCCATATTACCTTATTCATTAATAAAAAGTTTAATTACTTTATTACTTTATTATGTGGTCTAATTAAGCAACTTTCAAATTAAATGGATGTGTCAAAAGACACAATTTTGTTCTTTGGAGAGCTCATCACTATCAAGGGATGTCTAGAAATGTAAAGAACAATTTGCAACAATAACTCAGTGACACTTGATATGCTGAAAAGTGAAAAAGCCCATAATCAGTCTTTCTGGAAAAAACTTCGAACTTTAAATGATCAAGTTCTTGCATTTTATACATAAAGATGTTATATTCATCAAGTAGAACATAACTGAAGCACACTACCTTTCACTGAGATAAATACAAACTCACCATTGATATAGATGTATAGTAATTATCGTAATTTTGGAAGTTTCAAAACACTGTGTTCAGATTCACAAACTAATCAAATAATGTTGCTTTAAAATTCTAAAAAAATTAGTTGATATTTAAAATAGTATGTGATTTTATAGCATGCATACAGGCTGAATGATGTGTTGCTGGTGTAATTTTTATCACGTGTCTCATGATATCATTGTTGATCATGTTCTATATATAGTTATAGGTTAAAACTGCTATGATGCCCAGAACCAGCCAAGGCCAAGCACCTAAATTCAAACCCCACCTTCTTATGGTGCCTTTGGTATTTGTGGTGCCTTTCAAAATAGGCCTTAGTAACTTTCAAAAAGGATACTTTCTTGTGGAAGGGGAGGAGGCTTATCAGACCAGTGTGGCCTATTCAGCTGAACTACTATGGCTACTTTTTTTTTACCCTGCTGAGGAATGGTCAACCACACAGGGTCTTGGTGCTGACCGTATCTACCAACCTGAATGGAATAATAGCTCCGAGCTTGATTATGGATATTGAATTTGCTGCACTGGTGGACTTCTGTTGAGCGAAAATATCAGCTTATAAAAGAGAAATGACTGATTAAAGGTCAGATACTCAAAAAAAAAAGGGTCTAAATTTCTCTTTTCAAGGAGGGATGATGAAAAGCATTTCCAAGGTTTGCTTCTCAGCAGACATGATAGTGGTGCTCTTCTAGGATATGACAGCATTAATAAAAAGTTTCTTGCAGCTAAATGTAAAACAAGCATTAACCCTTCCAGGTTCCCTGATGAATATAGGCATTGACAGAATCCAAAATGAGAAGCCCAAGATATCTATATTTTTTTCTGCAAAAAAAAATTCGATTTTTCAAAAATAGAAATTGACCTTTGAAACTTTTCTTATATATATATATCTTATAAAAAATTCAGGCATGAAAAATATATTTTTTTTTAATTTGATGCATATTTTATTAAACTACAATTAAAATAATTTATTAAAGCTATCTGATTGCCATTACTCAGAAGCACTATATTGTATTGCCTATTTGTTTGTTAAATTTACTCTATGCTGACACAACATCCTGATTTAAGCTCACAAGTTTGATTTGAAATATTACCAACAAATGTTTCGTTAAAGTTTTGAAATTCTAAAAATTAATTTTAAAAAAATGCTATATTTAAAATGTTGGAAGCAATTGTGAGGAATGATGGTTGTTATTTTTCACTTTACACTCTTTTCTGCCTTAAACCTATTTCAGTATTGCTAGAAATATTTTTTTCGTTTATCCCAGCATTCAATGCATTATTTCCACTCCTCAAATTTAAACTATAATTAAAAATAGAGCCTTCTTTGCCAGAGCATTGCAACAGTTCGTTGAAGACTGCCTCCAGCTAAACTACATCAGGTCAGAGCAGGTGCAGCGATTTAGTTATTTGCTGACACATGTAGTGTGTTCACAATGTTCTTTCCACACATCATATATCATCATCCAGTTAGTATTAACACTTATAATTAAACCTTTGTTTTAATTTCAGATTTATTTTATTAATGTAAATTATCGATTTTTTTGGTTGGCTGATGTATTGATAAATTATTCTCAAACTTTCAGAATTATGCTACATCGGATGGCTGGATTACAAGTTGTGCATATTTTATTTAATATTGCATTAGGTTATAACTTTCCTTTTATTATTTCTTCATTTTACAGAAAAAATACTTTGATTTTTTTGCTTCCTGAAAATTAATGAGGTCATGGATATGGAAGCAAAAAGGATTTCGTTGGCACAAAAATCAGTCCTATTGTAGAACCTGTAGAAGAGAACAGAGGCGTAGGAACGTGTTGGCATCGGGGCAGTTGCCAAGGGCGCCGGAATCACAGGGCGATGCTGGGGAGGCACGAGCCTTTCCACGATATCTGACGTTTATGTGTAAAATAAAATTGAATGATTAGCCACCCGTACTTCATTGAATTTTAATACGTATTGTTTATACCGTCATATCGTCAAGACAGCATATTATAAATTTTCGTTACTTCGTACAAAATTTATTTTTTTTTCATCGGCGGACAATTAGCTGCCCCCTTCCTTCCGCACTGCGCATGCCATAAAACAGTTTTTGGGTGTAATTTCCAACTGTTCATATTGCTTTTACAAATCATGCCGCTACAAAATAAAATTTTGTTACATAGGTATCTTTTCTTTGAGCAGGAGTTCATAATTTGAACGTTGTTATTGATTTCCTGACTGGAGAAGCGCTACATTCATTAACAAGTGAAGATTTGGAAGCCAAGGATGTTTCATTATCAAAAAAGTCTTCTGAAATAAATGGAGATCAATTAACAATTGAAATAAAATGTTTAAAACACCAAATAAATCAAATCTTGAGAGAGTAAAAATCCATTTAAATTGTATCACTTGGATGTATTGAATGTACTTTAGCAGATGGGAATTACAATAAAATTACCCAAATATAATAGTGGCTCTAAATATTTTCTTGACCATGCCAACAGCAGTGGCTACAGCCAAAAGAAGTTTCAGCAAATTAAAACTTGTTAAAAATTATTTAAGATCAACATCAGGACAGAAGCATACATCATCATTTTGTTTACTATCAATCGCGCGAGAACTCACTCAAAAAATTAATTTTCATGAGGTTATTAACGATTTTGCCAAGGAAAGAGTAAATTACTTTAGAAAATAATTACTTGCATAATTAATTGCAATTTCTTTTGCAATTATTTATTTGCAATTCATATTTATTCATGTAACTGTATTAAAATAATGACAAGAAATATATATAATATAAATAACATGTGTATTGTTTTTTATCAATAACTGAACTAGGGCAGACAATTAAAAATTTGCCAAGGGCACCAAAAGTCTAGCAACACCTCTGGAAGGGATATTTCAGCAAGTGCTTTTACGCCTCCCACCCCCCAGCTACAGTTACAATAAGGGTGTTTGTCTCCCCCCCCCCCTTGGAAAAAAAATTCTTTAATTACAAGTTTTTAAGTTTATACTGAACAGTTTTAAATGAGTTGAACCCCCCCCCCCCTAACTCAATATCTTAGCTGTGCCACACTGACAATATAGGCATTTGTTTTTTTGCCTTGGTGAATTAACTTTTCATCACTTGGTCAAAATTCCCAAAATTCAACACCTGAAAAAAAAATTAAGAACTTTTAGTGAAAAAAGCAGACAAGAAAGTGCTCCTCCATTTCATAAACAGTGTTTAGTAAAAAAATATATATCAGCCAAGAAGTGTTCCTCCATTTCATAAACAGGACAAAAAATTCCATTAATATGAGCAATCCAAGTCACTTTGTGTAACAGATTTTAAAATATACCACACTAAAAAGATTTGTTATATAAAAATTATTTTTCAGGTAAATATTACATTATTCAGAAAGGAGTTTCCTTTTTGATTAATACATAATTTAACTTTTTATTCATCAGGGATTTCTTTTTCAAAATTAAGCCCTTAATTTCTATATCACTGAAAAAAAGTCATTAAAATTAACATGTTTGTAAATTTGTTTACTTTTTTTTCATTTTCATAAATTTTGGATTTAAATTCTATTTAATTTGGTATATAACATAACCTATTTCAGCTTATTGGCTGTTTTTTTTTAATTCTAAAAATTGATTTGATTATTAGCACAGTTGCTAAAAAGCCTAAGTTTTCTCTAAATATGCTACCAAGAAAAAAATTACAAAAAGAGAGCAATTTTCTTGCTAAGTAAAAAATTTTTTTTTGTTATTCAGAAATCGCTTATTATTCATGTGCATTTTAATCATTTTTACCCATTTACTTTTTTAAATTTTTTTATTTCTATTGCCTGATGTTTTTTTTACTATACATGACTCTAAAAAACCCTTATTAAAATAAAACTAGTCATCTTCCGTTTGGAAAAATATTTTATTTTCAGAAAATCCAGAACTAAGTGCAGATTAATTTGGCATAAAGCATGCCATAATTCCTTTTCATTAGTTATTTGGCAAAAAATATCTAAACTTACTTTTTTTGGCTGATTTTAGTGAAAAAATAGCCTTTGAATATAAGCCACTTTTTCAGGTGGGACCCTGGAAACGTTAAAAATTGGAACATTATCTGTTGTTATGCCCCCACTGACAATGCTGATGAGGTTGAGAAAGATAGGTTTTTATGAACAACTTCAGGATATTTTGAATTTCATCAGGAAAGGAGATATTATCCTTGTTCTATGTGACTTCAGTGTCAAAGTTGGTACTGGCTCTGACCTTTGAGGAGGAGTGATAGCTCCCTTTGGTATTGGCAGCTACAACAGGGAATATCTCCTACAGGTAAGTGAACTTAATGGTTTGAGAATAACACATATTGCAAACACAGCAAAATACATAAGCACATGTGGGTTTCACCAGATGAGCTGCATAAGAATATGATTGATTCAACATTAATTAATAGTAAATGGGCTAGTTCTGTTAGGAATACCAGGTCATATAGGGGAGCTGAAATTGGATCTGACCATTACCTTGTTAAGTGTCTTGCGACTTAAACATAAGTAGTGTTGTGCTAAGGTTAAAAAACGTTACCTTTACACTGGCACTCTGAAACATCCTGTTATAGCTAAAGCTTACCATAACAGGTTACTTAATCATTTTATGACAGTCATGGTTTGCTTACTACTGAAATTGTGGAAGAATGGGACCATTTTAAACAGGCTTTTTTGGAAACTAACAGTACTCTTTTAGGAAAAAAGGAGCTGAGGAGACAGAATTATTTGAGTGATAAGGCACTTGAGCTTATTTCAGAAAGAAAGAACTGCAGGAATGTCCTTAATCAATACCCTACCAGTCCTAATAGAAAGCATTATAGAGAGCTTAATAAACGTGTAAAGGATCAGTTAGCTGCTGAGCGGCACTTTTTTGCACACCATTGGCTAAATGGCCAGGTCACATGGACCCCAAAGGCTCAAAGAAAGTTGGGGAAGGGGACCACATTGAACTGTTGGGAGACAGAGGGTAGTCTCCCGTCTAGACCATCCAGCATGTTCTTTAACATGCACAGGGTATGGCTCTGCCGCACACTGGGCGACAGCTTAACGTCCTATCCAACAGACGGTGGCCTTTCTAAGCCCATTGGTGTTCCCTACTGACCGCGGGCGGGGAATTTTGCGGAGATAGATCTCAATGCTGACCTAGCTGGGACTCGAACCTAGGAACTACAGATTACCAGCCTGGCGCGCTACTGACCGAGCCACCCGCCCCAGTTAGACAGCACAACAGCAGAGCTGTACCAGATAGTTAATGTTTTGTGTGGTAGAAAATGGACAGGTATGCAGGGATTGAACGATAAACAAGGTTATAGAAAGTGAGGATTCTGTCATGGCTAGGTGGGCTGAACATTTTGGAGATGTCCTAAACAATGTGGTAGTTCTGCTCCCATTATTTGTAATAATGATAGATGCATTATATGCTTTAATGTTAGCCCCATATCACAGTCTGAAGTTATTTTGGCTATTTCTAAACTTAAACTATATAAATCCCAAGGGGTAGATTAATTTATTACTGAAATGCTTAGAGCAGGTAAATCTTGTGTTATCACATAGCTGACTGAAATTTTGAATATATTTTATGATAAAGGCATTGTTCCAAAGGATTTTATCAAAGCTACTATTATACCTATTTTTAAAAAAGGTAATCACAATTCTTGTGATATCTATAGAAGTATTAGCTAACTTTCTGTTCTAGGTAAAATTTTTTGCGTGATGTGCTTAATTGAATTAAGAATATGGTTGATGGATAATTGCATGATGAGCAGTGTGGATTCAGAAGTGATAGGGGCATGTAGTTTAGATTTTTTCACTTAGGCAGATTCTTGAGAAATGTTTATAGAGTTTCAGAAACCTGTGGTTACCAGCTTTGCAGATTTCATACAGGCTTTTGACTGTTGATCATCATAATTTCTAGTTGATTGTTAGATGTATGGCGTATTAGACAAGTCATTCAATATGATGTCTGACTAGTCTAGTACAGTCAATGTGTCAACAGTCATGTGTGCGAGTTGGTAAAGCTTGTAGTGAATAGTTTAGCATTTACTAGTGGAGTTTTTTGCACACAAGGGTGCACAAAAATGCACACAAGGGTGCATTTTGTCTCCTTTTGTCGTAGTTTGGTTATTGATTATGTTATATGGAATTCTTTTCAAAGAGAAGATTTTGGCCTTAAGTGATCTATAGATTTCAAAATTTCTGATTTAGATTACGCTTATGATTTAGCTCTTTTGGCAAATGATGTTAATGAATGACCTCTTTACAGCTGTTGATGAGATGGTAGTAGAGTAGGTGATAAACAGATATTAAAATAAAGTGATGAAAATTGGTCAAGCAGGTTTCGGTTCAGCTAATTTAAATGGTTGCACCCTTGAACGGGTGTCTCAGTTTAATTATCTTGGGAGCTATGTAACAGACACTGGTGATGTGCAGCATGAGATTAACAGATGAATAGGGATTGTTGTCAGAACTTTTAAGAATCTATGAAGAGTGTGGAGAAATAAGCGTATACACCTAAAGACTAAAATTAGACTGTATAATAGTTTGGCTCTTTATAGAGTTAGCAAGGTAGTGAAACTTGGATTCTTTTTGAACAAGAGATAACAGGAAATTTGATGAAAGTTTCATAAGCAGTATCTTCGGCATAGGTGGTTCAACTTTACAAGTAATGATAAGGTTAGACAAAGGAGTCAGCAATCTCCTTTGTGTAGCATATTGTGCAGAGATAGACTCCATTGGTTTGGCCATGTTGCCCATATGCATAGCTATAGATTGGTGAATAGGGTAATGGACAATGTGCCGTAAAGGCCTCAGAAAGGATGGGGGGGGGGAGATCTAGAGGATACTGTGGGCAATGTCTAACAGGACCTCACTAGACTTGGTCTACAGTGGCCAGATGTAGCAGATGTAGCTCAGGGCAGTGTTTACAGATCTAAATTACACTGTCTGGTTGGACCTCTGTAGCCCATGGCTGTTTAAAGGTTCTGTATTGGAAAATGATTAAGCAATAATTTTCAAGCAAGAATATATAATAAGAATATCATTATTGCATCATTCAGAATTACTTATTAAAAAAAGGCTTAAATATATTTTAAAGTGAGTCTTGCATTAGAAGTGACTATGAAAGATTTATTGAATAAAGTTGTAGCTTTTAGTAATTTATAAATGTAGATAAAGCAATACTGTTTCTATTACATTGGTTTCCATAAATTAAAGAAAATCCCTATGTTAAGTCGAAAGGAAGCTAACGTCAAAGCTCTATAACTTCTAAAATATGCTTTTCTTTTTGTTTTGA
This sequence comes from Ryuthela nishihirai, assembly GCA_038380435.1. NCBI lineage: Eukaryota > Metazoa > Arthropoda > Arachnida > Araneae > Heptathelidae > Ryuthela > Ryuthela nishihirai. The sequence goes on along the minus strand of JAWZYU010000001.1, from coordinate 11,623,747 downwards.
AACATGTGATTGCAGATAAAGATCTCAATCAAATCAATATCTTGATATTCAACAATATTCATTCAGTATTTAATGAGTTATGGAAGTTTGAATATTTAGTGATAACGATGCCAGCCACAAAAATTGACTTCAGAAGTTAATTAAAATTTCGTAATAAGTATTGTATCAAAGTGTTTAATAAAATAAGTTTGTATTTTAGAACTTTGTGTAAAGAATTCTTTCACTAGTCTTCAGTTTTGTGTACGTTTCTTAAGACTAGCATTGCTGTTGTTAAATATTCAAACTTCCATAACTCATTAAATACTGAACGAATATTGCTGAAAATAGAGATAATGATTTATTTGATTGAGAACTTTATCTGCAACCACATTTTTCAAAACAAAAACTTATTTTAAAAGTTATAGAGCTTTGATGTTAGCTTCCCATTGACTTAACATAGGGATTTTCCTTAATTTATGAAAACCATTGTATTTGCTATACCTGCCTTATGTTCTTCCATTCTCTCTTCCAAGTTTCTTGATTGACATATGTAGTTTTTTTTTGGTTGGGTTGTTTACTTCTGAAATGCACTTTTTTTGCACACAATGGGCTAAAAGTCTTAGTTACAAGGACCCTGAGCGCCCAGAGAAAGTTGGTGGGAGTGGACCCACTGTACAGCTGTTAGGAGACAGATGGTAGCCTCCCTTCAAGACTATCCAGTATGTTCTTTAATGAACACAGGGTATGGCTCTTCAGCACACAGGGCCACAGCTTTACATCCCATTGAAAAGATGGCCTTTCCAAACCCATTGGTGTCACCCTGTTGATGTGGGTAGGGATTTTTGCAGACGTATATAATAAGAATCCTGGTTATTATACACTGAGATCTAGTTTATTAGGAACCTACTGTAACACTACAAAGATTATTAACTTTCCTCAAGTTCGACCTTTTTGTCTAATCCAAATTTATTCAAAATTCCAGATAGCTTGTTGGGTGCCAGGCAATATTAACTTGCCAAATAAATTTGAAATAGGGTTCATTTTGTATATCTAGCATTATTTATTGAGCAAGAATTCAAAAAGGATTGTCAAGTTTAATTAAAGTTTAAATCTAATCAAAAATCAATTAACGTTGCTAAAACGAAAAATAGCAAAAGTAAAAAATTTTAAAACAAAATTTATTTCCGAAAAATTCAAAGACTCACCAATTCAGTTGATGAATACAAAAAGTTGGAGTACTAACAACTCCTTCTATCTACACAACACATTCTTTACTGATTTCTGCTCCTACTACTACTAACTCATATGGATTCAACATACTCCATACTACAAATCCACACACTACTTCAACATACTTCAGCTCCTACTAACAATACTGACTCTGTGACCTAACATCACTTAGTTATATACGCTGTGTACAATCCAGCATGTGTCTGTAGCATGCAGCAAAAAACATTTGCATAATCTGACGATTGCACTAGCTATGATGCAAGAGGGGTGTCATGTCCTATATGCGCACATTAGCGGCTGACAATCAAAAGTCAGAGTTGCGCATGCGCAACTCCTACAACTCGGAAAAGAGAATTGTGATTAGTCCAAATGAAATAATAATCCTCAAAATGATAAATATAATGTAAATAAAGTAAAACTGATTAAGGAAAAGTAAAGTGAATGGGTGGACCATCACACTACCTAGCAGTGTGTTGCATCTTCTCTGGCCTTCAGAACAGCCCGAATTAGTCAGAGCATGGAACTTACAAGATGTGGATGCACTGTACAGGGATGTTGTACTACACAGAAATGATTGTATCATGCAGTTGCTGCAAATTGGAGAACAGCATAGTTTCACTGTGAACAACACTTACCTCATCCCAAAGATGCTCGATAGGGTTTAAATTTGTGGACTGTGCAGGCCAACAAAGAAAGGGAAATTCGTTGGTATGTTCCTGGAACTATTTGGTGATGATACGTGCCTTGTGAACAGGTGCATTATAATGCTGAATGTGTCATGCGAGTGAGGATAAACTGCAGCCATGAAGGGATGAACTTGATCAGAAATGATGTTTAAGTAACCTTGGCATTCAGATGTCATTTAATGGATATCAGGGGGCCTCATGTGTGCCAGGAAAACATTCCCTACACCATCACACCACCACCACTGGCCTGTACTGTTGACACCAGACGAGATGGCTCCATGGCCTGAAGTTGCTTGTGCCAAATTCTGATCCTTCCATCAGCATGATGCAAAAAGAATCTTGATTTGCCTCACCAGGCCACCTTTTTTCAGTCCTCAATGGTCCATTGTTGATGCTCATGTGCCCACTGGAGACACGCTTTCGTGTCCTCCACTGATAATATTGGCACCCAACATAGTCACTGGCTGTTGTAGGCCATTCGCGATAAGGTCCAATATGTGGTGTATTCAGAGATGACCTTCTTCACACCAAAGTTTAATTCTGCTGTGATTTGCCTGGTTGTGGCTTGTTTGTCTGCTTGCACAATTCTTGCCAGTCTCCTTTGATCTCTCTGATCCACCATTCTCGGTGTACAGTCGAAAAATATAACATCTTTGCATATAAAATGCAAGAACTTTAAGAACATTAAAAGTTTCAAGTTTCTTCCAGGAAGACTGGACTTATTGTGTTTTTTCAGCGTATCAAGCCATGATTTTTAATACACATACTATACACTAACTCTTTACCATATCATCTATCAGTGCAAACATGTCTTTACATGTTGTACCTGGAGATGTTGTACTACCTAAGTTACAGAACAATCTGCAATATGAAGATGTAACATTCATATGCAACAGCAAACAGGATGGAACACCTCCTTACTATAGATTACACAACATTCTTGAATGAGAATTTTGAAGAATGGATTGGAAAATGTGGAATGGTAGATTGGCTAGCAAGATCATATTACCTTGGTCAATGTGACTTTTTAATGTGGAGATCATCAATGACAGTATATTCACAGAAATAAATTGATCTAAATCACATGAAGCAACTAATAGAAAAGGAGTTTCAAGTTATGTATTAAGATAAATAGTTGTGTAACATCATTTGTGATTTTGTTGCTGAACAATGTCCCTTGCATTTAACAAAAAAGGGAAACATTTTTAACAATTCAAATAATATCATTTGCAGATGTAATATCAAATCAATAGGTAATTTAAACAATAATATTCACAGAGTTATAGAATAACATTAATATATCAAGAAATAATTTTATGGAAAAATGTTTCGCAGACATGTGGGGATTTGAACCCATGTATCTCCATCCGAGTATTCTACAACTAATGCCAGCTCCATCTTTTCCCCATTTAATATGACTTTTTCACTGTTCCCATGATTTTGGCACCTGGACTTGGTGCCATCCATGATCCAGGATAGCAACTATTTCTTTAAATGTTGCGGTAAGATTTAACTAAATAATTAAGTCATTCCACATTATAACAATAAAAAAATTAATAAATACCCCCTAAAGCAGCTGCTTGCCATAGAAGTCTGACAGGAGCCTTTCAGTTTATACACCATAGTAGAAGATCCGAGAGGATCGCGGAACCTCAGCAGAAAAATGATACATACATCCATGCCTTATCCAGGGCTCGAACCCAGGTCCCTTAGATCAGTAGACAAGCACGCTAACCACTCAGCCACAGGACAGCTAAATAAATACCCGCTGAAGCAGCTGCTTGCCACAGAGATCTGACAGGAGCCTGTCAGTTTATACTCCATACAGAACATGAGGAAGACTTCTAGTTATTGCCCTGGCCTCCAAATTCCCCAGGCATATTTGAATTGGCATGAAATCTCAATATATCAGTTTGAAGGTTGCAATAGAATCAGTTTGAAGGAAGCCATTGGAAATGGTGGTTTGGTGGAACAACATTACCACCAACATGAATTGTTGGCAACAGCTTTTAAAGCTGATGGTTCTGTTAGTTTTGTGCTCTGTGATTTCTTTTATTTATTCCGGTTTGGTTTGATTATTTTGTTGATAGATTTGAGGATTGATTCATTAATATGCAAGGTATGATTTGAATAAGTTTTGAACTCTTTTATAATTGCTACAACATAGTTTGATTTCCAATATTTCTCAAAGGGACTGTAAAATCGTTAAGATCTTTGTTGTATTTTGTTTTAAATTGACTTCATAATGAACATATGTGATATTTCTTATGTTCATTCTGAAGTAACCCCATGTCATCGCGTGTCAGTAACTCAAGCTCATTATTTCGTCAATATATTCAATTGTAAACTAATGATATTCTGCCTTTGTGGAAATTATAAATTCAATGGTAATATTTTGTGTGTGCATTTCACTTGAAGAATTATTTAAAGATAACTGCTTTGCTTAAAAAAAATCTGTAAAATGCATTACTCAAGCAAATTTTCTCCCTGGCATTACTCTGATACAGATGTAAGATGTATAGTGACTAATGATTATCATGACAATCTAACTAATAACAAAATAAATATTAAACATGATTTACAACCACATACAGTTATTTCTGAAAAAAGACATTACTGATTGTATACATAAAGAATTTGTCAAAAATAACAAATATATAAAGGAAGAATTTGAAGACATTAAAAAATCCTTAGAATTTAATTCTGATTACATAATAGAATTAAACAAAACTATTAATGAATTAAAATCTGAAATTAAAAACAAAGAAAATTTCAGCCTACGAAATGAAAATTTACAATTAAAGGATGAAATGAATATGATGAAAATACAATTAAATGATCTGGAACAATATGCTAAAAACTCTAATATTGAAATATTGGCTATTCCAGAAGACAGAAATGAAAATATACATGATATTTTTCAATCTCTAACAAATCATCATAACATTAAAGAAGTTGCTATTGAACGAATACACAGAATTCCAACGAAAGTAAAAAATAAAATCAAGCCCATTATAGTTAAGTTCAAGTGCAAAGACCAACGAAACAGATTTCTTGAAGCTGCTAAAAAAAGGGGGGGGGGGAATCAACGTTAATGAGATCTCTTCCAGATTATGAAAGCAAAAATCTTCATTAACGAACATTTAACCCAGCTAAATAAGAAACTATTCTATGAAGTAAAACAGTTTGGTTACGAACACAATTTCAAATATATATGGACTAAAGAAGGAAAGGTGTATATGAGAAAAAATGACAATTCTAGAGTTTTATCTATAACAAATGTTAATGATTTAATTAATATTCCTTAAATTATGAATAATTTAGATCATATAAATTCTAACATTTTTCCTTCCTATAATAATAAGTGTTCTAAATTTGATAATATAATAGACTTTGGTAATTTCATGAGACATGATTTATACAATTGCTTTACTATACTTCACCTAAATATTCGTAGTTTAAGAGCACATTTTCATGAATTATTAATTTTATTGTCTACTGTTAATTACAACTTAGATGTTATAATATTAAGTGAAATATGGGTAAAAGATGATGAAATCAGTTTATTTAATATAATAGGATTTCAAATGATTTTTAAATGTAGAGACTACAATAAATCAGGTGGCATAATATTTTATTTAAAAAAAATGTTTGATTTTCATAATATTAACATTGAAATGAATACTGCTGATAATATAAATGTATATGATAAAGTAGCTGATCTTTATATTATGGCATTATATAGTAGCTAGCGTAAACTGGAAGGAGAGCTGTGCACCAATCCCTAGTGATGATGCACAGAACCGGCCAGGTCTAGCACCTAATGTCCGACCCCGCCTTCTCGTGGTGCAGGCCGTTAGTACCTTTCAAAAGAGATATTCTCTTTTGGAAGGGAACGGAAGGGGAGGGCTGCCAGTTCAGTATGGCCTACTGATCTGGTCATCTACGGCCACTTTTTTCTTTTTTTCAACCCTGCTGAGGAGTGTCAACTTCACAGGGTCCTGGTGCTGACCATTTATACCTACCAGACTAGATTTGTTTATGGATTTGAGCTTGATTATGGATCCTGGACTTGCTGTACTGGTGCGCCTCTGTTGAGGGAGAGTCTGCCGCTGTGTTTTCTGTTTGCTTCTGGTTTCTGTTGCCAGCTCTAAGTGAACAGAGGCATGGGATACCTTATATCAGCTGGTGGATAATCCTAATCAGAGGCCATCGCAGGTACCTGAACCTTACTTAGCTAGTTGGGCATCGTCAAGCCTAAACTGGAGTAATGTGTCTCAGGCAGGCCATGTGGCTCTTGAAAACGTCCACTTGAAAAGGTGGTGCCTGATGTTCCTACCAGCATTGGTGACTTCAGCCTTTAGCAGAGGAGGAACAGGTCTTTGCCCCATGCCTGCGATCAGGGGGCTGTTTGATATTGTTGGCCCTACCAATCTCAATAAACCTAATTTCTTTAAAAATCCTACTAATCATTTTCCCTCTGCAGGAACGTGGAACGTGAGGACATTACATACAGATTATTCTCTTGATGTCCTCATGCAGGAATTCCAGCGCTATAACCTAGATATTCTAGGCTTGCAAGAGACCAGATAGACAGGTAAAGGTGAGATACTTAAAAATAACTTTAAATTTCTCTTTACAGGGAGGGAGGATGGAAAGCATCACCAAGGCGTTGGTCTGCTCAGCAGACATGCTAGTGATGCTCTTCTAGGATATGAGTGCATTAATGAAAGGTTTCTTACAGCAAAATTTCAGACAAGCATTAAAGACTTGAATGTTATCTGCTGTTATGCCCCCACTGAGGATGCTGATGAGGATGAGAAGGGTAGGTTTTACGGACAACTACAGGATAGAAGAGGTGACTTCAATGCCAAAGTTGGTACTGACTCTGATCTTTGGGGAGGGGTGATAGGCCCTTTTGGTATTGGTAGCTGCAATGGCAATGGGCAACGTCTCCTATAGGTAAGTAAACTAAATGGTTTCAGAATAACTAACACATATTACAAACACCGCGACATACATAAATACACATGGGTTTCACCTGATGGGCTGCATAGGAATATGATTGATTATATATTAATTAACAGCAAATGGGCTAGTTCTGTTAGAAATACCAGGGCATATAGGGGAGCTGAAATGGGATCTGACCATTACCTTGTTAAAAGTGTCTTGCAACTTAAACTTAAAAAGTGTTGTGCTAGGGTTAAAAAATTTACCTTTAATACTGAAGCTCTGAAAGACCCAGTTATAGCTAAAGCTTACCATGATAGGTTACTTAGTCATTATGACAGTCATGGTTTGCTTAATACTGAAGTTGAGGAAGAATGGGGCCATTTTGAACAGGCTTTTTTCGAAACTAACAGTACTCTTTTAGGAAAAAAGGAACAGAGGAGGCAGAATTATTTAAGTGATAAGGCACTTGAGCTTATTTCAGAAAGAAGGAACTGCAGGAATGTCCTTAATCAGTACCCTACTAGTCCTAATAGAAAGGATTACAGAGAGCTTAATAAACGTGTAAAGGATCAGTTAGCTACTGATAAGAATCTTTGGCTTCATGGTTTGGCTGACAAAGCTGAGGAAGCAGTTAGGCAGCACAACAGCAGAGAGCTCTACCAGAGAGTTAATGTTTTATGTGGTAGAAAACGGACATGCATACAAGGATTGAAGGATAAACAAGGTAAGGTTATAGAAGGTGAGAATTCTGTCATGGCTAGGTGGGCTGAGCATTTCAGTGATGTTCTAAACAATGTGGTTAGTTCTACTCCCATTGTTTGTAATGATGATAGATGCATTGGCAGCTTTAATGTTGGCCCTATAACACAATCTGAAGTTATTTTGGCTATCTCTAAACTTAAACTTCATAAATCCCCAGGGGTAGATGAAATTACTACAGAAATGCTCAGAGCTGGGAATGTTTCGGTTACCACTTGGATGACTGAAATTTTGAATAACTTTTATGATAAAGGCATGGTTCCTAAAGATTTTACCAGAGCTATTATTATCCCTATTTTCAAAAAAGGTGATCGCAGTTCTTGTGATAACTATAGGGGTATCAGCCTACTCTCTGTTCCAGGTAAAGTTCTTTCCATGATTGTGCTTAATAGAATTAAGAATCTGGTTGACAGGCAATTGCGTGATGAGCAATGTGGATTCAGAAGTGGTAGGGGATGTGTGGATTAGATATTTTCACTTAGGCAGATTCTTGAGAAATGTTTAGAGTTTCAGAAACCTTTGGTTGCTAGCTTTGTTGATTTCAAAAAGGCTTTCGACTCTGTTGATCGTCATAATTTGTGGTTGATTGTGAAATCATATGGTATACCAGACAAGTTAGTTAACATAATGAAAGCTCTCTATAATAACACTGAGTCATGTGTGAGAGTTGGTAAGTCTTGTAGCAATTGGTTTAGCATTACTTCTGGTGTTCGACAAGGGTGCATTTTATCTCCTTTTCTCTTTAGTTTGGTTGTTGATTATGTTATGCGAAATTCACTTCAAGGGAAAGATTTTGGCCTTAAATGGGCTGGAGATATGAAAATTTCTGATTTAGATTATGCTGATGATTTAGCCCTTTTGGCAAATGATGTCGATGAGATGAACTCTTTCATTCGAGCTGTTGATGAGACAGGTAGTAGAGTAGGTTTGGTTATAAACAGAGAGAAAACTAAAGTGATGAAAATTGGTCAGGCAGGTTGTGATTCAGTTAATCTGAATGGTTGCAATCTTGAGCAGGTGTCTCAGTTTAATTACCTTGGGAGCTATGTAACTGATACTGGTGATGTGCGGCATGAGATTAACAGACAAATAGGTATTGCTGCCGGGACTTTTAAGAATCTATGGAGATTGTGTAGAAATAGGCGTATACACCTAAAGACTAAAATTAGACTGTATAATAGTTTGGTTCTTTCTAGGGTTAGTTATGGTAGTGAAACTTGGACCCTGTGTAAACAAGATAACAGGAAACTAGATGCTTTTGATTCTAGATGCTTACGTAGTATCTTGGGTATTAGGTGGTTTAACTTTGTAACTAATGATAAGGTTGGGCAAAGGAGTCTGCAACCTCCTTTAAGCAGCATATTGTGCAGAGAGAGACTCCGCTGGTTTGGCCATGTTGCCCGTATGGATAATTATAGATTGGCCAATAGGGTTATGAACAGTGTGCCTAGAGGCCTCAGAAGGAGGGGGAGACCTAGGATGCGGTGGGCAGACAATGTCAAACTGGACCTTGTTAGAATTGGTGTGCTGTGGCCGGATGCAGCAGATGTAGCTCAGGACAGATATGCTTGGAGAATTAAACTGCGTGGTCTGGTTGGACCTCCGTAGCCCATGGCTGCTTGAGGATGATGATGATGATGATGATGATGATAATTATTCAACTCATGATTATCTGGAAGAACTAGATTCAATTTTACATACTATTAAATATAAAATGTTTTATTTATTGGAGATATCAATATTGTTATAAGTAATGATAACAATAATACTAACGAAAATTTCAATATATTATGAGCAAATGGATTTGAATCTTTCATAAACGACTATACAAGAATTTCTAATCACTCTAAAAGTAGCATTGATCATATCTTTATTAGAGAAAATAATATATATGATTACAAATGTGCACTATTTCTAAATGATATAACAGATCATTATACTTTAATTTTACAAATTCTTAAGCCAAATACAAAAATGAAACAGAAACATGAAATATCTCAAAGAACTAGTATCAATTTTAAAAAGTTGGAATCTAAGATAAAACATTTAAATTTTAAATTAGATGAAATTGATGATTCAAATATTAATGATATATATCAAACTTTTATACATTTAGTTAATAATGCAATATTAAACAGCACACAAACACATGATATTCATGATAGAAACATAAAAATTAATGGTAATCCTTGGATAACTAATAAATAATTATTTTGATTAAAAAAAGAGAAAAAGCATTTTTAAGACAAAAAATATCCATTTATATTGCAATATAATGATGATTATAAAACAATTAGAAATAACAATTTCAAAAATAAGAAATTTGAAAAATAAATATTATGAAAATGAATTTAAAAAATGTAAAAATGATACAAGAAAACAATGGAAATGTATAATGTTTGAATGAAAAAACTCTGATTCAACATTACCAGTGTATACTGATGTACTAAAATTAACTAATGACTTTAATTATCATTTCATTAATCTTAATAATTATAATAATGACACAACTATTAACTTTCATAATTATCCCTCTATCTTAAATAACAAAAATTCCATATTTTTAAAAAAGACAGATGAAGCTGAATTGAATGATATTATAAACAATTTAGATGAAAATAAAGCTTATGGATTTGATAACATAAGTCCAAAAATATTAAAACATTAATAAATACCATGCAACATTTTTAACACATCATAAATATATCATTTAATTTTGGTATTTTTATAAACCAATTGAAAACTGCTATTGTAAAGCCTATATACAAAAAAGAGATAAAAATAATTTAAATAATTAAAGACCAATCTCTATATTACCTATTTTTTCAAAAGTTATCGAAACAATAATGAAAAATAGACTTATAAAATTTTTAAATAATTCATTATTTTTTTATTAATCGCAGTTTGGGTTTAAAGAACATAAGAGTACAGATCATGCAGTGCTGGAAATGACCACTACTGTTTTACATGGTATAAATAATTCTCAAAAAACTATGGTAATTTTTTTCAGACATTGCAAAAACATTTGATACTGTAAATCATGATATCTTATTGCAGAAACTTAATTACACTGGTGTTAGAGGAAATACGCTAAAATGTTTTAAGTCATATATTACAAATAGAAAACAAATTGTAGACATAAAAAAAAGTTCACCCTTATTGCTTACTAAAGGAGTGCCCAAGAGCTCAGTTTTAGGACCTATTTTATTCCTGATTTATTTCAATGATTTCTTTTTTAATAACTTAAAAGGATATCCTACATCCTATGCTGATGATACTGCTATAGTATATAGAAGTAATAATTTTGAAGAATTGAAATCGACTATATCTCATGATTTTAAAAAAAATTCAGTTTCATCAAAATCATCTTACATTAAATAATCGAAAAATCGTATTAACTGTATTTCAGTCTCACTAACAAGAGTTATTTCAAAGATAAAATCATATATCATAGATAATAATATACAGACAATTGTCTGATATATCAGTGATAATAATATTGTATGTACATGTGCAGATATTAAACAAATTAAAACATACAAATATTTGGGGATTACTATTGATAATAATTTGAAGTGGAATAGTCATACATATATAATTGCAAAATGTTTAAGATATTTCCTAATTAGAATATATCATCTAAAGAAAATTGTAGGTACTTCCTTTCTAATAACTCTATTATTCATGGATTCAATCTACTTTACAATACCGTTTAATTAGTTGGGGAGGAACATATCTTAATTCTTTAAATAAATTAATAACATTACAAAACAGAATTCTGAAAAATATTACGAATTTAAAAATTATGATTATTGAAAACAAAATTTTGAATTTAAGATAATTATATATTTTTAAAATCCTTATATTGTAGTAATAAATAGGCACTCTTTGACGTCGATTTCAATTTTAGGGGAAATTTGTCTGAGCCGGGTGGGATATGAACTCACGATTTATTACTGGATGTTGAACTGTCGAGTTTATCTGAGTTTATCTCAATATTTATGAACCTTATGTTTATGTTTAAAAACCCAGATTTCTTAAAATTACAACATAAAAAAATCTTAGAAATAGAGAACTTTATTATGTACCTTTTTCAAGAAACGAAATTATCCATAAACATTTCATGATTCTAGCTCCACAAAATTTTAATAAATTACCAAAAAATATAAGGGAAGAAAAAAATGAAAATATATTTAAAATAAAAATTAAGCAAAGATTATTGCATATACACAATGTTGAGTCTTTATTTCATTGTTAAGTTACTTGCCTCATTTCACGTCATTAATGAATAAATCTAAAATTATTAATTTTTTAACTCTTAAACCTTTAATTCTGTATTATAAAGATGCATATCATTAATAACTAATAATTTAATTTGAAGACCTGTAAGAGCATAAAGCTCATTGGTTGTTCTTATATGGCTTCTATTTTATTGTATTTTATTTCACAATAAATATTTTACATTACATGGATTTGTTTATATCAGTTGTACGAGATCATATGGTATACCGGACAAGTTAGTTTTATTATAGAGAGCTTTCATTAGGTTAACTGAGTCATGTCTGAGAGTTGGTAAGGATTGTAGCAATTGGTTTAGCATTACTTCTGGTGTTCGACAAGGGTGCATTTTGTCTCCTTTTCTCTTTAGTTTGGTTATTGATTATGTTATGCGAAATTCACTTCAAAGGAAAGATTTTGGCCTTAAATGAGCTGGAGATACGAAAATTTCCGATTTAGATTATGATGATGATTTAGCCCTTTTGGCAAATGATGACGAGATGAACCCTTTCATTCGAGCTGTTGATGAAACTGGTAGTAGAGTAGGTTTGGTTATAAACAGAGAGAAAACTAAAGTGATGAAAATTGGTCAGGCAGGTTGTGATTCAGTTCATCTGAATGGTTGCAGTCTTGAGCAGGTGTCACAGTTTAATTACCTTGGGAGCTATGTAACAGATATTGGTGATATGCAGCACGAGAATAACAGATGAATAGGGATTGCTGCTGGGACTTTTAAGAATCTATGGAGATTGTGGAGAAATAGGTGTATACACCTAAAGACTAAAATTAGACTGTATAATAATTTGGTTCTTTCTATGATTAGTTACGTTAGTGAAACTTGGACGCTGTGTAAACAAGATAACAGGAAACTAGATGCTTTTGATTCTAGATGCTTACGTAGTATCTTGGGTATTAGGTGGTATGTAATGTATGTGGTGGTAATTTGTAACTAGTAATAAGGTTAGGCAAAGGAGTCTGCAACCTCCTTTAAGCAGCATATTGTGCAGAGAGAGACTCCTCTGGTTTGGCCATGTTGCCAGTATGGATAATTATAGATTGGCGAATAGGGTTATGAACAGTGTACCTAGAGGTCTCAGAAGGAGGGGGAGACCTAGGATGCAGTGGGCAATGTCAGGGTTGGGTTGTTTTGCCTCTGAGCGGCACTTTTTTGCACACCATGGGCTAAATGGCCAGGTCACATGGACCCCGAAGACTCAGAGAAGGTTGGGGGAGGGGACCCACTGGAACAGCTGTTGGGAGACAGATGGTAGCCTCCCGTCAAGGCCATCCAGCGTGTTCTTTAACGTGCACGGGGTATGGCTCTCCCGCACACGGGGCCACGGCTTAACGTCCCATCCGACGGACGGCGTCCTTTCCAAGCCCATCGGTGTCCCCTACTGACCGTGAGCAGGGCGGGGGAATTTTGCGGAGATAAATCTCAACGCTGACCCAGCTGGAACTTGAACCTGGGAACTACAGATTACGAGCCTGGCGCGCTACCGACTGAGCCACCCCCGAGTGGGCAATGTCAAACAGGACCTTGTTAGAATTGGTGTGCAGTGGCTGGATGCAGCAGATGTAGCTCAGGACAGATATGCTTGGAGAATTAAACTGCACGGTCTGGTTGGACATCTGTAGCCCATGGCTGCTTGAGGATGAGGATGATATTTTGTTCAATTGTTCATACCGAATTGTGGATTTTAACTCATGTTGTATAAGCATTATTTATTTATTATTAAGTGTATTATATGTTATATACATATAGTCAATAAACCATATGATATATATAATAATAATGCATAGTAGAAGGTCAGAGTATGGTGGGATCTCAGCAGAAAAACACCACTAACATTCATGCTTTACCTGGGACTTGAACCCAGGTCCCTTAGATTAATAGCCAAGCGTGCTAACCACTTGGCCACAGGATGGATGGAAATGGAAAAATCTTTTACATGCAGCAGAGATATTTAAGGCCAACTACACGAGGGAATAAGTGCAGGTGCCCAAATCTGTAACCATCAAAAACAAACTTAGGGTGGCCAAAATGTCAATTAGTTGAAAAATTTCCGGTTAATAACTTGCAAAATTGCAACCTTCAAATTGATATATTAAGATTTCATGCCAATTCAAATATACCGGGCTTGTGTATACAAACCAGACATTTTAATATACTCTAGATGTATTAGGGTTATTCATAAGTCTGTGAATTTTTTGCCATGCAAAATGTATATGACACATCATTGTGTTGCATTTGCATACCTCTGAATGTAGTACAAAGGGAAAGTGCAGTACAACAGGAACACTTGCAGTCTGTGATGCTTTAATGCTGCCCAGGATTGATAAACAGACATTAGGTACTCCTCCAATAAGATGAACAAAACCACACTTTGGACCAAAGAAAAACTTCGAGAACTGGCAATGCAGCTTCTTCACCCAGTGTATAGTCCAAACTTAGTTCCATTGCATATTCTTCGAGGTAGGTAGTTTCAAATATTTCCAGAAGTTGAAAACAGATGTTGGGCATTTTTCACCTCCAAGGACCAAGCATGGCATCGAAGAGGAATCAAACAACTTGCCAACAGATGGCTAAAAACTATTGAAAATGATGGTTTACATTTTGCTGAGTAAATTTCATTTACACCGAAGAGCCAAAACATTATGACCAGTGCATCTTTATGCAAATCGAAGCAACAGCAGGGAAACGATGGCACATGTGAAGGTCATGAAACTGTATAAATAACACCAGATACTGAGCTCTGTTAATCAGTGATATCATAAAGATAATCATCAGATGAGAAAGGCAGCAGACTTGGAGTATGACAATGGCCAAATGACTGGTTAATTATTACAATTCATTCTTACAATACAATTATTCTTATTCTACAATTAACTAATGCCAGCTCCATCTTTTCTCCAGCTATTTTCGACAGGCTCCTGGTTTGTATAAGAATAATTTCAGAGTAAGAATGATTGGAAGAGTATTTCCGAGACAGCAAGGCTTGTGAGGTGCTCACGGTCAGCCATGGTTAGTACCTTCAAAAAGTGGTCCGGGGGCAGCAGGGGGGGGGGCAGCAACCGCCAGCAAGATGTGGGCCGACCACAACTCATTGATGCTAGAGGTGAGCGAAGGCTATTCCGTATGGTATGAGCCAACAAAAGTGATACGCGGCACAACTCACCTGTAATTTGAATGTTGATATGTCACCTGTAATTTGAATTAGTGACAGGAGTACCCCTAATTTGAATGCTGGTGACAGGAGTAATGTGTCACAACACACAGTACATCAAATTCTGCTGAAAATGGGACTGCACAGCTGCAGGCCACTCCAAGTGCACATGTTAACCTCGGTTCACCATCAAAAGCACCTGCAATGGGCTCGTGAGCATCAAAGCTGGACCTTGAATGATTGGAAGGTCATCTGATCCGATGAATCTCGTTTCCTGTTGCACCATGTAGACATCCGGGTACATGTGTCATTTTCCTGGAGATGTTGGCACCAGGATGCACTGTGGGACGAAAACAAGCCGGTGGAGGAAGTGTAATGCTTTGGGCAATGTTCCGCTGGGAAACTCTGGGTCCAGTCATTCATGTGCAGGAAAATGTGACGTCTATCACCTACCTAAACATAATTGCAGACCAGGTATGTCCTTTCATGGTAATGGTATTCCCCTCTAGTAGTGTCTTCTTTCAGCAGGATAATACACCATGCCACACTGCCCAGTTTGTTCGACAATGGTTCACAGAACATGAGGAAGACTTCCAGGTATTGCCCTGACCTCCAAATTCCCCACACATCAATCCAAAGAGCATCTGTGGTTTGTGTTGGAACAACATATTCAATCTGTGGCGGCTCAACCACGTAACTTACAGGAGTTCCAGCAAGAAGTTCATTACCTTGGTCACGTCATCACTACATCAGGGATTAAGGCTGATCCTAGTAAGATAGAAGCTGTAAGACAGGCTTCCATCACAAGATGTTCTACTTCATAGTTTTATTGGACTTTGCACTTACTATAGAAGATTTGTCCAGGGTTTTTCCAACATCGCAAGGCCAGTACATCATCTGACAGAGGAAGGCAAGCGGTTCATGTGGATCACCGAATATGACGTAGCCTTCCAACAGCTGAAGCAGACTCGACAGCACCAGTGTTAGCATATCCACAAACTGGAAGAAAGTTCATAATACTGATGCAAGTAACATAGGAGTTGGTGCTGTACTTTCACAACAAGACAGACAAGAATACATTATTGCATATCTTAGCAAAACTATCCAAACCAGAACGAAATTATTGTGTCACACAAAAAGACCTGTTAGCTAGCAACAGTAAAAGCAATAGAGCATTTTCATCATTTCTATGGCCAGATATTTCTTATATGCACTGATCATGCAGCACTCAGGTGGTTACTAAACTTTAAAAACTCTGAAGGACAAATCGCTAGGTGGATACAGCAGTTATAAGAGTACAATTTCTCCATAAAGCATTGAAGCAACAAAATGCATAAGAATGCAGATGCCCTTTCCATATGTCATTGCTCTAATGCAGAGTTGAAATTTGGTACTAAAGAGGTAATGCCCATAAGACAAATAACATCGAGACAAACAGTGATACTCTTAATATCTGGAGTCCATTAGAAATTAGAAAGGCCCAACTAGATGATGAAGATATAAGTCCAATAATGGATATGATTGAAAAATCTGACATAAAGCCCAAATTGGGAACAAATTTCGAGATATAGTCCAAGTACCAAAAGTTACTGGGCACAGTGGGACTCCTTAGAAATAAAAGATGGTGTATTATACAGAAAATGGGAGAATCACACTGAACAGATGATCCGTTGGCAGATAATCCTTCCTCACTCATGAGTGGAACTAGTGATGAAAGATGTGCATGATAGTGCCACTGGAGGACACTTCGGTGTTAATAAGACATTAGCTAAAGCCAGGGAACAATTTCATTGGCTGAAAAGTAGGGCAGATATTGAAAGATGATGTAGGCAATGTGAGGCCGGTACAGCAAAGAAAGGCCCCAAGACTAGGAGTCGGGATAAGCTGGACGTATAACGTTGGTGTCCCTTTTGAGAGAATAGCCACTGATGTAATGGGTCCATTTCCTAGGACTGATGATGGAAATCACTATTTATTAGTGGTAATGGATTTTTTCACGAAGTGCCTGAGGTCAATCCCATCCAAGACCAGGAAGCAAGAACAGTTGCAGAGATGATAGTAAATAACTTGATTAGTAGGTATTGAATACCTTTACAACTCCACTCTGACCAAGGACAGAATTTTGAATACAATGTGTTTAAAGGCATCTGCCAACTATTAGGCATTCAGAAAACTAGAACTCCCCTACACCCTCAGTCAGATGGTATAGTTGACAGATTTAATAGGACAATTGCACAAAATCTAGCATTGTTTGTCAACGACCATTAATGTGACTGGGATTATCATATACCACTCCTTTTGTTGGCATACAGAATAGCAGTGCACGAAACAACTGGACAGACACTTCCATGATGCTCTTTGGAAGAGAGTTACGTCTTTCCTGTGACCTTTTATATGGTCGGCCTGAAGCAATGCCTGTATCCACTCCAAATACATACAAGAATTACAACAATGACTAGAAGAAATCCATCATTCCGTCAGACAACATCACCTTGGCAAGCAAGAGAACCAAAACGAGATACAACAGTAAAACAAAAGAAACTGTTTTCACTCAAGGAGAGCTTATTTGGCTGTACAATCCACATAGAAAGAAGACTTTCTCCAAAACTTCAGAAACTTTGGGAAGGTCCACATAGAGTAGTTAACAGGATTAATGACGTGGTGTATCGCATTCATCGACGTCCAACTACAGAGTGCAAGGTGGTTCATGTGGATAGTTTGACTCCGTTTCATTGAAGAACTGAAGAAACTTCGGAATCCAGAAATGTTCGGGCGAACAAGACCTAAGGAAGGGGCAGTGTTACGACACATGAACATGCTACAATGAACTCGTGATACGATGTATCATTTTGAATCTCTGTGTGCAGCAACAATGACTTGGAACCCTGATTTGACTAAAACGATATTCAGTTGCGAGTTCAGTAAATTAAAAAGAAAATAGTTGATTTAGTATTGTGCGCGATTAGTCATCTCGAGTATTTTATAATTACTATTGTGTGTTTATCTTGAAGGAAATGTTTCTAGTCAGTATCAAATAGTGAATTGAGTGTATTCGAGAATAGAAGACAGAAGTTCTGTTCTTTCTTACAAAGTTGTACTACTACATAATAGAAGGCAGAGGTGATATGAATAAGACATAAGGTAGTAATATAATTTAAAGAAAATACTTAGTATTCTTGTAAACAAAGTAAAATAGGTTTTACTAATAATAGATTTATGTAACCCGTTGTTGCTAAGTAGAGATTTGTTTGATAATGTGCTTGCTACTCAATTAAGATAGACTCTTAAGACTTGTTAATTTGTATGTCGTGTTAAGAATACTGGAATATTCTGTTTTATTAACATGTCAATAGTAGATAGTGAATAATTAGTCAAAAGCATATTTAGTTCAATATTTAAATTCCCATACTTGTATAAATAATTATTAAATACCACTATATATTGTTTTGTACTCCCACTCAGTGCTCATCTGTTTAAATTCATATCAATATGTTGATTCATGCTAATAAATACACACTCTGCAATATGGAGATCCCACCGCTGCCAGCGACATGGAATCTCCTGTTGCGTGAGCAGAAGCGCAAACAGATAATGTTGAGGAGGAGACACGTATATAATAGATGAACAACCAACATTAGTGAGCTTGATGAAGCCATGGGTGGTGGCGAAACGTGTAACTCAAAATGGGTGGTGAATTCGTTTTGACTTTTAGGAAGTGTTTATTTCAGTTAAAGAGTTTTACTGTTTCAAGTTTCGAGGATGTGCAGAAATTATGTTAATATGTACTATCAGTATAACCAGCCAACAGTGAGAAAATATATTTTTTATTGGCGAGAGATAACAACCAATGGTTGAAAAGAACATCAACGACTGTACTCACCTATAAAGCAGGACTGGTATGCAGCTATAGTAGTGACTAGTGTTGAAGAATAATCGAAAATTTAAAAGCCGGGTTTCAATCGATCTGTTTTTTAAAAAACGGTTTTAACCGGTTTTGACCAAAAAGTATAGTAATTTTTAAAAGCCAAAATGAAAGGTACTGACTTTAACTCTTAACAAGCATAGTTTATCGTCTATTTTTTGGTAAAAAATGCAAATATGCAGCATCATATGTATGCATATGAAAAAGAAAATGACAACTTTGACAATTGACATTTTATTTTTGCCAAAATAATACATCATTCAAACAATTTAGAATTGAATAAAAATTAATAAAAAATCTATACTTAGAAGACAAAAATTAAACTCCCCTGATGCTGAATTTGTGACGTCAATTTAGTCGTCTGGTTCATACTTAGTCACCTTAAGACGAATACAAGCGTCTGAATTTTCGGTAGTTAATCTGCTCCTGTTCTTACTTAAAATAAATTTCATTAAGTAGAACCGAACGCGGACAAAATGGCAAAGCAATTTTTTTCAAAGATGAAAACTTCGTAGGAAGTGATGACCAACACGATATCATGAGAAGGTGATAATCTTTCCGCAATGTCTTGAATTTGTCCGTCCACAACGTTGAACTTTTAAAATCAATCATTTCTAAACATAAATTGTCAATTTTAAGATTTCAAAATACTGCATCATTTTTGACCTGTGCGTCAATATTTTTTGCCATATCTTCAATGCGACGCTGAACTGTTCTGGCCGACAATGGCATTTCTTTAATTCTCTCAATTATTTGTTTTTTATTTGCGAAGTCGTCGAATAAGTGTTCGGAACAATTTATGAATTCGTTTTTCAAAAATTCGCAGTCTGTAAACGGTTTTCCGTTGGTACCAATACTAAGAGCTGCAATAAAGCTGGCAGATGTAGCGTAATTGTGGCTGGTAACAAATCTCTTCAAAAATTTATTTTGTTTACCATAATTTAATACACGTTTAGCAATGTATTCATATTTTTCATCATTTGGCATTTCACTCATATCTTTATGTTTTGAAGAAAAGTGTCGCTCAATATTGTAAGTCCTGGCGGTAATTATATCTGTACATAAAGTACATATCAATTTGTCACCATTTTCCATACATCCATACTTTTCAGTCCACACATCTTGAAATAATCTCTTTTTTGTTTTTTATTTGTCCATGGTAATAAAAATAATTATTATTTCTCTTAGGTAATTGTTCTCGCGCTTCTGAACTACTGTTTATTCACGTTAAAGATGAAGTAAACGTAGACAAGAGTAGATGCGTGATCAGCAGGGCTCCTATTGGTCGGCTGCAGGTGGCAAGCAGTCAGAGAACCCAGCCGACCAATAGGAGCCCTGATCACACATCTACTCTTGTTTACCTCTACTTCGTCTTTAACGTGAATAAACGAATTCTCGTCGGGTAAAGATGAGATTCATTCGGACAATGTCGCTGTATTCCGCCATGTTCATTTCTGCAAATTTGTAATCAAACCAAAATGTTAATCTTATTTATACTTTCTCAAAGTGTTTGTTTCATGTCTATGTTTTATAATTTATTTTTATATATTTTATTTGCGGAACTCAAGTGGGTCACTTGGTGACCCGCGGGTCATAGGTTGCCGATGCCTGATCTAGGGCATGCAATAAAACAGAACACAAGATTTAACTCCCATGTTTACTTTCATTCGGCAGACAACGCTGCAAACTAAGCAAGTCGAAAAGAGACAAATTAATAAAATGAAATCAAACATCTTTCAAAAATATATTTGCTAAGCAGAAAACAGTACATAAAATTTAAAGCAATATCAGAACTATGAACCTTATTTTGAGTTTTTGGAAGAAACAATTTCTAGTGAACTTTCATTTCGTCAAGAGTAAATTATGCTTGGAATAATTCCTTGATTAAACGGAAAAGTCAGCAATGAAATTATAAAGTACTATCAATAGGTGTCGGCAGAGGGAGCTGGAAGGGAGGAGAGGGCAATTACCTCTCCTGGTAAAATTGATTGAAAAATAAATTAATGATAAATAACACAAGTGTGCTAAATAGTAATATTATTTTCTTACAAAATGCAGTATTGATTTTTCTCTTTACGTTTCCTATGTTTTCGGAAGCATATCATTTATATTTATTAATATAAGAAAGCATTTTTACATATAATTTAAAAAAAAAATCTCATTTTTCCCCGTTCTATTTTCAGACATCCTCATTTGTTTTGTGATATATGCATGATTACTGTCTCCGCAACTGCTCTGATCAATGAAAAACTTGAGTCAAATATTTATATTTTGAAAAATTGATTTGCTTTCCCATTATCTGGAAAAAAAAAAGTTTTACTCCACTCTAAAATTGCCCCCCCCCCCCTCTCCCCATAAAAAATTACACCGGAGCCATGCAAAAAAAAAAACTGTTGCTGAAAAAAGCCTTAAAAATTAACATGATTAGATTCTAAAATTGAAATTTAATAAGCAGTTTCTAATTCTTATATTTTTCTGTTATCGGTAATTAACATTGGGTTGAGAAATCAAACTCTGGTGGAGGAGGGAGATTTAAATCAAAGTAAACAAATATTTTACCTGCATTGAATTCAATCTTCCATCTCCGCGAAAAGTAAACTATACTGCCTTCAGCAAGAATATTTCCGAACTGCGAGGTCAAATTATAGAAAAATAAATATTCCCAAGCAGCTGCTTGCCACAGAGATCTGACAGGAACCTGCCAGTTTTTACACCATAGTAGAAGGTCTATGAGGAGGGCGAGACCTCAGCAGGGAAACAACACAAACACGCCTTACACGTGCCTCGAACCCAGGTCACTTTGATAAGTAGCCAAGAAACATATTAATAAATTGCATGCCGAGATGTGCTGTTGAAAAATGGTTCAGGAATTCATCAGATGGTGGTAGCTTCACAACTTCAGTATTTTTTACCAGCAACCTAAAGTAAATGAAGATCAGTATTGCGTTTATTGTTTTTGCGAAGAATGTTTTGTGCTATAGTTTTCGGAAGTTAACCGGAATGACGCTAGTCTTAGGAATTTATGCGTTTGGACATAAATCATGAACACTTGACTATTTACAACACAATTACAGTTCTTGAAATATTCCCTATCACTTGTGACAAATACGCTATTCACACGAAAAAAAAATCGGACCAGTTTTAGAGGCAAAATTTCAAAAAATAATTGAAAAAATACGAAAAAGCCATCCGATTCCAATTTTACTAAAAGAGGCAAATATGTACAAAAGTTTTGTAGCGTAAAAAATAAAGAGTTGGGTTATTATTTTACCTCTGAGCGGCACTTTTTTGCACACCATGGGCTAAATGGCCAGATCACATGGATCCCGAAGGCTCAGAGAACGTTGGGGGGGAGGGGACCCAATGGAACAGCTGTTGGGAGACAGATGGTAGCCCCCCCCCCCCCCGTCAAGGTCATCCAGCGTGTTCTTTAACGTGCACAGGAAATCTCTCTCAGGGTATGTACTCGAACCTGGGAACTACAGATTACGAGTCTGGCGCGCTACCGATTGAGCCACCCCCCTAAAAAAAGATAATCCTGGTTTCTTAGGCAAAAATTTAAGAAAGTTCACAGTGGTATTCGCAAACATATTAAGAAAGTTCACAGTGGTATTCGCAAAAATATCAAGAAAGTTCACACTACAAAACTATTTAAAATTTCGTGGTGTATTACAGAATGGGTTACAGGTATTATAAAGAAAATGTAGTTTTGAACCTAGTTATAAAAGGAAAAGTAGCTCCACTTTGTGATATGTCTACCTGTGTATGCATATTTTTTTCGTATTTCGAAATATTAAAAATTCTTTTTTATTAGATAGGTATTGATGAAATATTACAATGGCACTTTCCCCGAATATTTCAATAACGTCCTATAATGGTGGAAAAAGTGTGAAAATGCTACAATATTTAACAAACATTACCAACGGTATGTTACGATAGAAATTTGCATGATAGATTATGGTGGTTATGTAGTTTACATTGGCAGCAATGATTTGAATCGTATTTCCAAAATACAGCTGGGAAAATGCAATTTTTTGTTTAATGAGAAACTCCATTTGTGTGGTAAAGGTACTAATAAAATATTAATACCTGCATTTTTCCAATCATCCATTAAATCAAATTTCTAATATGAGAGGAATGTAAAGATCGAAAATAAGAACTTCATTCTTTTTGAAAACGAGTCCCTTTTTCACCAGAGGCGATATGTATTCTTCTAGTTGCTAATTGTGTTCCATTTCCTTCTCTCGTAAGTTATATGGAAAAATTACGAAAATTATCGATCTAAAGATTTTTTACTATCAGAATGTCGAAGTGTATTTTTCTTCTTATTTGGGAAGGGGGGGGGGGGGCAATGTTGCCTCTCTGTAAATATTACTAGCAATCAGCTAAGCTATTTAGTTGAAATTTATATCGAAGTATATTTTGAGCTGACTGTCCATGTATGGCTTTCATGGCAAACTTACTGGAAGCTGTGAGAGGGGTTGTTTGGATTGTTTTAACTCTGAGCGGCATTTTTTGCATACCATGGGCTAAATGGCCAGGTCACATGGACCCCGAAGGCTCAGAGAAGGTTGGGGGAGGGGACCCACTGGAACAGCTGTTGGGAGACAAATGGTAGCCTCCCGTCAAGGCCATCCAGCGTGTTCTTTAACGTGCACAGGGTATGGCTCTCCCGCACATGGGGCCACGGCTTAACGTCAAATTTGGAAAACGCTAAATTTCGTTCTCTTTGAAAAGGAACATCCTATATTCTCCAGAGGCGAGATATGTTCTTCCAGTGTTTTGACAGAAATTATTCTTACCGAAAAAGGCAGCGTATGATTTTTCTCATCTTGGAAGCGATCTTTCAAAAAGTATTATTGCAAAGTATGTGTACGGTACATGAAAATCAATACGGTCCCCTTTCAGCTCTCCCCAGAACTACCAAGGCCGTAACAACGGTGAGGCAAGTAAAGAATTAGCCTCGGCGCACAAGATGAGGGGCGCATAAAAATACAAAATGAGGGGTTCAGAAAAATACAAGGAGGCTCAGTAAAAGACTGCTATGAAACTATATAGCGGTGCAATTTCTATTCTTGTCTCTGGCACAAATATAGCTAGTTACGGCTCTGCCCAATCGCCCCTCACAGCATGGGGTATCTGTGTGTGTGTGTGTGGAGGGAGCAGGTTGATCCATTTGACAGAGCTCCAGACCCAATATTTTATTTTCCCAGTTTCTACTCCCAAATGCGATTGCATTCAGATTTTCTTCCGTTAATTCCCATGAGAAAGGGGTCACCATTGGGCTTCTGAAGATTGCCGTCCGTCAGATGGGACATTAACCTGTGGGTAAAACGCCATACCCTATATAAGTAAAAGAATGCACTGAATTCTCTTGATGGGAGATTACCATCCGTCTCCTAATAGCTGCCCATTGGATCTCCTATACCAACTTTCTCCAAGCCCTTTTGACCTGGCCATGTAGCCTGTTGTGTGCAAAAGTGCGCAGCTTAGAGGTTAAACCTAAAACTTAACCACCCCCAAGTGCTGAGTAAAATAAATTTGTCTCTTTACTATTTGCTTGATTCCTAATCAGAGGTACGAATTTGCACATCGTACAATAATTTATTACGGTATAATAATCTTTCATCCCTGAATTTTCATTATTACTGAAGTGCGCGTAGCTTATATCAACGGGACGTGGGTTGGAATCTCTGATATTGCATTGATTTTTCTGTGTTGTCTTTCTACTGATGTTTCGCCTTCATCCCAGTTCTTCTCCGTAGCGTATTATGCGTACTAACAGGCTTCTCTCACATCTCTGTGACATGCTGCTCTAATAATTTTTTATTTATTTTTAGAGTGCTATAAATAATACTAACTACCTAAGCTTTATCACGCCATCCCGTGGCCGAGTGGTTAGCGCGCTTGGCTACTGATCTACGGGACCTGGGTTCGAGCCCCGGGTAAGGCATGGATGTGTGTGTTGTTTTTCTGCTGAGGTCCTGCCATCCTCTCAGACCTTCTACTGTGGCATATAAACTGACAGGCTCCTGTCAGACCTCTGTGGCAAGCAGCTGCTTGAGGGGGTATTTATTTTATTTTATATAAGCTTTATCAGAGAATTTTCTTGGAGCACGTTTTCAGCATGTTCGCACAAAACTTATGTTATATATAACATATTTCCATAGGCCTTGGTTAGCATTGAATAAAAAGTGGATTGGAACTTTTCGGAATGTCGCCATTTGCAGTAATATATCCATTGCCGATTTAGAAAGAGCATTTCATGATGTGAAAGGAAAGCATATTCGTAGGTAAAGTGAAATTTTAGTGTAAAGTGTTTTATTGAAGATAAATTAGTCATCATAACACGCGACTCTTTAATTCTATATTTTCAACATAATTCACTCAACATTTAAAGGGTTATAGAAATTTATATATTAAGCTCATTGTATCAGAAATCTATTCCAGAAGTACTTTAAAACTATATAATAATTTTATATAGGTCAGATCTAGAAAAAAAAAATATGGGAAGAGCAATTAAGTGGATCGAACCGGAAAAGAAATAAAAGATGGAAAATAACTGAATTGGTGTTTCAGTATGAAATTGCCACTCCGTTGCATTGGTCTTAAATTTTATTTGAAAAATCGTGTTGCGTATTTGGTTCATATTATTTTCATCTCCAATCCGGTTACTAACATTCTGAAGATGAGGGAAAGAGGGACATGCCCTCGCCTCCACCCGAATAATAAATGAAAATGAATGAAAAATAATATGAAACAAATATGTATCCAATTTTATCAAATTATTTTGGAAGTTTGTATAAATAATTATTGCTCTGTTAGTAAAGATAATAGATAAGATTAGTAAAGTTAGATAAGTTCCTTACGCATTGCTTCTGTTAAATATTCCAGCATAAGCAACTCCTTAAATAACAAAATATTATTGAAATTTAAGAATTAGCTCCACTAAATGTAGATCTTCATTTTTTGTTTTGTTGTAACATTTTACCATAAAGTCTTATATTTTGTTAGAAAGCTTCAAAAGTTAGCATTCTGTTAATAAAATGTGGAAATTCTTTTATATTGTTGTCTAAGCATTATAGCTATACGTAGATACTAAACAGAAAAAACGTTTTAAAGGCCCGATTTCTGGAGCCCCATATACTCGATCCCCTTGCACGCGTTGCTTTCTCTCCTTTTTTTTCTATGACAAGTTTCTGGAGTCTGGTCCCATATTCTCAGTCAGTTTTCCTAATTCTTTCCTGTTCAAATTTTAAGAGGACTGATTTCTGGAGCTCCGTAATATCGATCACTTTCCAAGCATTTTTTTGTTTTAATTTTTTTTACGTTGGTAGTACTGGTGTCGAACTTCACCGTAATTGTTACGACGTCACCGACCACGTCCCCGTATTCTAATTCATAATTAATTAATAATTAATATTGCAAAATTAATCCCCCTTTATTAAAAACCCGAGGGACCATCTAGTGTATATTACGAGTACTATATTTAGAAAAGCCCTCTATTTTAACTGAAATTATTCCCAATTTTTGACCCCCACCCTTTATTAAAAAACCCTTATCAAAAGTTCCGCCCCCCCTAATTAAAAAACCTATCAAAACTGCCCCCTGGTTGGCATGCTTTTTGACTCTCTCCTCTTTAAAGACACCCTGGTTGACCCACCTGTATTTTTTAAGCTCCCCTGAAAAGTCACCTGAAAAAAAGTCTTCGATTTTTGGTGGCGCTTATCAAAAGTTCCGCCCCCCTCATTAAAAAAACCCCTTTTCAAAAGTTCTGCCCCTTTATTAAAAAACCCTACCTGTATTTTTAAGCCCTCTCTTTAGAGAACCACTGGTTGACCCACCTGTATTTTTACCCCCCCCCTGAAAAGTCCCACGATTTCTGGTGGCGCCATCTAGATTTTAATCTTGATGGCGCCACCAGAATTTAACAAGATTTTAATCAAAATTATTCCAATTTTTTAATCCCGCTCATTTAAAAAAAAACCCTTATCCAAGTTCCACCTCCCTTTTAAGGACTATCCCGCAGTAACTGTTTTAAAAGACTGTCCCACAGAAAATGAAAAAAAAGTATTGGGGTAAAAATAAAAATCTTAAAAGGAAAACGGCGAAAAAAAAAATCTTTGTTTTAAAAACAAATTAATTATGAAAAATATTAAGGGGTAATATGGTCTGGTGACCTGTATGGGTGACATAAAACACCCGCTTCAGAACACGCAACAAACGTTCGGTACCTCACCCCTACTATGGACCACGTTTTATTGAAGGATGGATCTTGGATCACGTCACCCCCTGCGCTGTCGATACCCCTTTGCTTCCGTATCAGACGCGATGTCTTACAACATGAAAACCCACTCACAGCCTTGACTACTGTTTTAGGACCCATGAAATTTTTCTACGTCCAGAGACGGTTGCCAGCCCTTCTGACTAAACCGCATTGTGACCCCCCCAATTCTACCCCCTTTGTCTCAGGCCATCACACGAGATACGGTAGGGAAACAATGTTTTGGAAATAATATTCCATCCTCTTATCGAAACATCCCATTTCCCCTTTATGATAGGTCAGCTATTTGTTTCTATGTACCCCGTCGAAAGAAGACAAGCCATTTTCAAACTACGCTCCCCTAAACCTCCAAGAGTTGAGCTTCTCTTATTAAAATTGGTCTCCATCGGGTTGAAGGATGTTGTCATCGATATTTGTGTTCACTCATATTCTGCACTTTCCGCGTCAGGGCTTGTTTTGGAACGATAAATTGGTTTTACGTTAAATTCTTATCTCTGCCATGTCTCAATTAATTACTCTCCGTAAGTATATCCCTTAAGCGACATGGTTTAAAACTTTTTATTCCTAATACTTATTGCTGCTGTATCCTCAACATATGATGCAAAATATTACTCGTTCGTAGGAAGTAACGCTACGCAGTAACAGTCGATAACAATTTCTTCCTCGGAAGAAAAATCAGCTAATTATTTGGAATTTTGTTTAAAAAATTAATAAAAAATAATAAAAACTTAACATTAAAATAAAAAAAAACTGACTGTACCTAAAGTTCAGTTGTTCAAAATATTTGCTTTCAATGCACATTTTTAAATTACCTTTTAATTTCTATAACCGTGACTTTTATTTGAAGAAATAACAAACAAATATAATACACTGAATGCCATTGAATTAGGGATATGAACCTAGTAACGTGTTGGACCCCCTCTGGCCCTGATAACGGCCGCCACACGACGAGGCAAGGAGTTCACAAGCTTGGGTAAGTGTTACACAGGTATGGCGACCCATGCATCCTCCAGAGCTGTCCACATTTCTGTCAAGGTCGTCGCTGATGGGACACGGGGCCCGAATACTCTGCTCAATGGTATCCCAAATATTTTCGATGGGATTTAAATCTGAGCTTCTAAGTGGCCAATTCATTATTTCAAAATCAGCAGAATGCTCCTGCAACCATGCAGTAGCCAACCTGAACTTGTGAGATGAACAGTTGTCTTGCTGATAGTCGCCATCTCCATTGGGATGCATGGTCATAAATGGTCAGCCATGAGTTCTACGTACTGGGTTGCATTGAGTCTTCGGTACACGTAACAAAGGTAACACAGACGTCCAATTGAAGACATCCCAGGCCATCAGTGAGTTACCACCAGATTGTACAGTTCCGACCTAACATGCAGGATCCACGGCTTCTTGGGGTTGGAGCCATCCGCTCAGTCTCCCATCAGTGTGATAAAGTTTAAACCGGGATTCACCACTCCAGGCTATCCATTGCCAATTTTCGATGTTCTTTAGCCCAGACAAGGCGTTGAACCCTATGTCATGCCATTAGAAGTGGGACTCTCGTAGGTCGGCGTTTCAGATGGGAGATTTCAGATAATGTCTGGCCCCTATCGGTACATAAGATGCGGGTCAGACGGCGAATATCATATTCTCGGAACACTCTTGAAACTGTCATACGAGAAAATCCAAGTTCGTTGACAATTTCGGAGATCGAGTATTCCATCCGTCAGACACCTATGATCTGCCCTCTGTGAAATGCATCAAAATCCCGCGCCTTTCCCATTACGCTTCTCACGACGAATGCTTGGGGAAGCCAAAATTGACAGCTATATATGACCAGAGTTTCAGCCACGCATGCGCGCAAATGCGGAACTTGGTTACTGAATTTGGATAACGTCTCCTATCCCGAATTCAATGGTACTTCAGTGTATTAGCAATGGTTTAGAATTGGACAGGATATTAAGCAGATATTTTTTTTAAATCAGTCTCACTGCTGCTTATAATTATTAATATATCTAGCACACTGAACCAGTGGCATAGCCAGAAAGTTCTAATAAGGTGATGCTGATGGTGGTCGTCGATTCGTTTATCTGATTTTCTGGGTAAAATATCGTAAAAAAATGTTTTTCTCTCCCTTAAGAGGGGGGGGGGGCAGAAAGGAGTTGTAAATTCGTAATTCTCTTTTTGAGTATGACACTAATGAAAGCTTATCAGTATATGATAACACGAACGCTTTGAGATTTATCTCTGCAAAATTCCCCGTCCTGCCCACGGTCAGTAGGGGAAACCGATGGACTTGGAAAGTCCTCCGTCCGTCGGATGGGACGTTTAAGCCGTGGCCCCGTGTGCGAGAGAGACATACCTGTGCACGTTAAAGATCTCACTGAATGGAGATGAACGGGAGGCTACCATCTGTCTCCTAACAGCTGTTCCAGTGGTCCCCTCCCCTAACCTTCTCTGAGCCTTGAGGGGTCCATGTGACCTGGCCATTTAGCCCGTGTGTGGGAGAGCCATACCCTGTGCACGTTAAAGAACACGCTGGATGGCCTTGACGGGAGACTACCATCTGTCTCCCAACAGCTGTTCCAGTGGGTCCCCTCCCCCAACCTTCTCTGAGCCTTGAGGGGTCCATGTGACCTGGCCATTTAGCCCGTGGTGTGCAAAGTAGTGCCGCTCAGAGTTAAAACAACCCAACACGAACGCTATTAAACATAAATCTGACAGGTCCTTCTCTCAATGAACGAAATTTGTCAGATTCTCTCTTACTGAACGGTTAACTCTTTTTAAAAACTGTGGAGCAAATGATAACATTTCGTAAGTGAAGCTGAAACGTACGATGGAAGCAAACAAATGAATTATAATTGGCGGAAATATTACAGAACTACCTGATTAACTTTCTACTTCCATGTAGTGTTAACCTGAAATATGAAATTCCAACTAATATTGCTCAATGTCAACATATTTTATATTTATGCTTTACGATTAAAATACAATTAATAAAAATTTGTCAATAGAAAATTAAAAACTTTAAAATTTGTCAATAGTTTTTTTTTTATTAAGCGGAGCTTCAGTTTCCGAATATCATACTGAATCAGTGGTTCGAGGAAAAATAGAATAAACAAACGCGAAATATTTAAAGAAATTTCTCTATTTTTTATTGCCTTTCAGCTACCTATTTCAGCGAGAAATAATTTTTCTTCTTATATTATCTGAAGAACAAATGCGGAAATAGATTCAAAGTGGAATAGGACTTGACACTAGATCTTTTTTTCAGTGTTACCTGATTGTAAAGCTCTGTGTTAGTCATGAGCAACTATCACACTGAAATTCTACTCTGTTCGCTATATAATAGTTTGCGTTCTGTTCTCTGCCATAAGAACGGTTAAAACTATTTCTGGATTTATAAATGATTCTGGGTTGTTTTACCTCTGAGCGGCACTTTTTTTGCACACCATGGGCTAAATGGCCATGTCTCATGGATCCTGAAGGCTCACAAAAGGTTGGAGGAGGGGACCCACTGGAACAGCTGTTGGAAGACAGATGGTAGCCTCCCGTCAAGGCCATCCAGCGTGTTCTTTAACGTTCACAGCGTATGGCTCTCCCGTACACGAGCCCACGGCTTAACGTTCATCCGACGGACGGCGGCCTTTCCAAGCCCATCGGTGTCCGCTAATGACCTTGGGCAAGGCGGAGAATTTTGCGGAGATGAATCTCAACGCTGACCCAGCTGAGACTCTGATTACGAGCCTGGCGCGCTACCGACTGAGCCAATGATTCTGGACTTTAACTAGATCAACGGGCATTGAATTTACTATCGGTGTCAACTGTTTAAACGTATTTAAAGTTATTCGAGTGGTGATTATAAGAAAAAAGGAAATTAAATTTTGGCAAAGTGATGCTCGAGATAAGAGTTGGTATTTTATTGCACCTACTGAACAATTATTACCATTAAAGATTGTGGGAGGCTGGGAGTAATAATTATATTATTCGCATTATTAGTAGCCAAACGAACAGTGGGTTTTCCTACTTGATGAATAAGGATGATTTTATCCTAAGGCGAGGGAATGAAATTCTAGCGTGGCATCGCCCGTCAAATGGACTCGCGCGGTGGCTTTAGTTTAAATTTGACCTCTACTTTTACTGTTTTCAAAGTAAACGTAAGAGGTCATATACCGATCAGAAATTGCAAATGACTTTATTGGAGTTCGTAGTACCTGGAAATCATTTCCTAAATCATAGCACACGAAAATGGCATAATCACTGATAAATATGAAGGAAGTTACCACTCTGAATTTAACGTCGATCAGTTTTAGAGCCAAAACTGTCTTGAGCCGAGTGGGATACGAACCCACGACCTCCTGACCTTTGGACCACTGAGCTACCGGCCGCCGATTAAGATCTCCTCTAATTGATGATATGAACATTTTCTACCTACAGTACATATTCCATTATGTCACATGTAGGAGTTGTAATGGAATACGGAATCAATTTCGGAGTTTTTAATTCTAATATTAGGAATAAGATGCGTTCACTTTTATATAAATGCATCTCTAAGAAAGTACGAAAGACCAAAAATATGATGCAAACGTTTTGTAATTAAAATCTTTTTTTCACAATTCAGAAATTTTTGATGTGTTCTGTGTGCCAAAAAGAAATCCAAATTTTTGACTCATTTTAAAATTAAGTGCTATTTTAAATCTTGATACTATAGAAGTAAATCTTCAGTGAAGGGATCTTTATCTCCCGCCATGATCAGGTTGCATTAGGAGAGGGATTCCTTATCCGCTGGGACAACTAAAACAGAAACTAGAAAACCAGGAACAAAAACAATTGGAAAAAGGAGCAAATGCATCCGTTGCATGTATTTCGGAGTATGCAGTAGTGAGAGTTTATGAACTGAATGAGTGAGTGTATGTAGTGGGGAAATGCATGCAGTGAGTGAATGCATGTAGTGAATTGGTGAATGCATGTAGTGAGTGAGTGAATACGTATAGTGAGTGAGTGAATGCATGTAGTGAATTGGTGAATGCATATGGTGAATAAGTGAATACATATAGTGAATGAGTGAATGCATGTAGTGAGCGTGCGAGTGAATGCATATAGTGAGCGAGCGAATACATGTACTGAGCGAGCGAGTGAATGCATGTACTGAGCGAGTGAGTGAATGCATGTACTGAGCGAGTGAGTGAATGCATGCATGTAGTGAGTGAGTGAATGTGTGAGTGTGTTGTACCAGAGCCTCATGTTAGCCATCCATTACCTGAGATTTTCCCTAAAGATAAAAGGAACTTTTGAGGAAGTCAACAGATAATGGATGTTGCCCGTCTCCCACGATCTAGGACGTCTGAGGGTGGCTTTTGGGGGAGACATTTTTTTTTTCTTTTTTTATCTTTTATTTTTATATTTTTTTTTTTATCTTTTTTTTCTTTTTTTTTAATCTTATTTTTATTTTTTAGCTGTTTTTCCTTTTTTTTTTTATCTTTTTTCTTTTTTCAACTTTTTTATCTTTCTCTTTCTCTCTTGAGTTTAACGTTTTCTTTTTTTCTAATTATCGCTCTATCATTTTTGGTCACCTGCGAATTCCTTCCAAGTTGCAAAGAGGACCATCAAAAGATATAATATAGAGAACGTGAATCTAATTACATTCCATGTGATGAGGAAGACATCCTCTTCATCATCATCGTCCTCTGATCCTCGTGTAGATAAGTTCCAGTTATTGGTGACTTCATCAGCTTCACTGTCTGAAAGAAATCTTTCATCGGTGCCAGTTGAAGTGGACGATCCTGGACCAGTGCTAGTAGTAGTGTTGGTCACTCTTGATTCTATTTGACGAAAATCCTGTTCATCCACTGAAAAGGGGTCTGAGAAGTATTTTTGATGGTCAAATGTTCTGTAGTTCGAACCTAATGACATGATAGTCAGTACGAGTGCAGGGGATAGAAAATGGGTGTGAGACATATCTTTCACGTGGAATGTTAGGTCGTTCGAACCTAAAGACACAGTCAACAATAGTGGAGGGGATATAAAATATAGATCTTGCTGATGGGTGGCCGTGTTCATTTCTCCCCTCCATAGTCCCTTCGCAACAGGAACTAAAGCAACAAGAACAAATGTTCTGCACTCGTGTCCACCCTCTACGGAGGCATTCCCTGCCCCCCCCCCTTACAAAATCTGAGGCGCGTTGGCGTACATTAAACGCTCTGCGCGTACAATTGGCAGTCGGCATCCTGCCCATACACAAAATCAATGAACAAAAGTTCAACACAATAAATCTATCTAGCAACAAATACAATCTCAATATATATTCGCACAAAAACACTTACAATCGCATCCAAAATCGTCATTCGACTTAACGCTTCTAAGGAAAGATATCCTTTAAACTCGTTAATTGTTTTTCAGTTACATTGTTCAGAATTTTGAAAAATTAAGATTTTAATTTGTTGAGGCTGCTGAAGGTTTATAATGCCAGATACAGGTAACAATGAGAATCATTTTTACATATTAATATTCATCTATTTATTTTTGATGGCGACCATTTTGAATATATTAAAACCAGTTTGGGGTACTGCAAATGGTCATTTCATGAAATCAGATCGATTACATATTTATCTGTTTCTTTACTCCACACACGTGATCAAAAAAGCGCTTAAATGATTAAAAATTAAACTTTCTGAATATTAACTTATTTCGTCATCACATGACAGGACTGTATTACAATACTTTTCTAACAGTCTTGTTATTTTTCTGTGATATTTCAGGTTACTTTTAAATAATTGCACTTATTTAGGTAAAAAAAAAATCTGCATTTACATTAACAGATTTCTAGGTGAGTGATTAGATTCTAATTCTTCTATTCCTCTTCTGTCTCACTTTCTTGAGCCAAACGTCTTTTCTTTAAAATTCCACAGATTTCTTTCCTAAGGCCCTCTATGTCAAAAATATTTTCTACTATATTTATCACCTCTTCGTCTTCCTCTAAACCGATAGGGGTGAAAATGTTGGTTATTAAAAGAAAAGATCGCTCTTACTACTCCAAGACATGGGAAGAGGTCCCAGTTCTGCCTCTAATATTTTGTACAGGGCATATTGCTTAATTAGGCCAAGTTCGGGCTTTTCTTCAGGAGGGTTACATCCCTGTTTCACTAATTCGTACTCCTTAACCAAGTGTCCTTGCCTTGAAATTTCACAGATTGCTTCTATAACACCATCTATGTCCAAAGCAATTTCTACTAGACTTATCGCTTCCTCGTCTTCCTCTAGGCTAATAGGGGTTAAAACTTTCTCCTTTCTAATTGTTCAACGTCTAAATTAACTGCATTTCTTCAGCACATAGGAGGAGGTCCCAACTCCGCCTCTAATGTCAGGTACAGAGCAGATTGTTCAATTGTCTTAGGTTTGGGCGTGGCATATGCTAGGAGTTCATGTGAGCCGTAAGGCAAATTTCCAATTTGTTTCCTTTCCCCGTTCATCGTAAATTCGGTTCTGTGGACTATGAGGAGCCGAACCATACTCTATGTGGCTATCAGGATTGTCGTAAGTGAAATGTTCTCTTGTGGGATTCATTCTATCGGGGGCAATTTATGGCAAAATGGCCAAACCCTCCACATTCAAAACATTCCTCCCTGCGATGTCTCGTGCTCTTGATGGGAATGTTTTTTCGGTTTGCGTGGTGAGGGTATACAGTAGGATCACGTTTTGTCGGGTAAGATGCTCTAAATGCGATTATTAAATTCCTAATTTATATCGACAGACCTATATGCACATACAATAATCCGTATACTAATCTCTAAAGCTTTTCTCTTATCTCAGTAACTTGCTTTCTCTGTTCAACAACTTATCAACAATTTGTTGCTCAATCTTAACTAATCAATCGTCGCCGTAACTACCTTAACAAACTATCTTAAACATACAAAAACTCTTTTCCTTATTTCCAACAACTTGTTCATATCTGCGATATTCTTAAAATTTACAATGACAACTAAGCGCTTTATCATAGCAAACAGAAAGTTGAGAAAACTGATTTAACCCAGGTGGGATTCTAACTGAGCTAACCGCTGGCTAACTAACAGCTTCTCTCTCTATTGAGCTACTGGACAGTGATCATTCTCTAATCCTGCTATGAGATAAAATTATCCTCTACCAACCCACTTTGATCACTGAGCACCGCTCAACATTTATCCTAAAAAAAATTCCAATCATTTAGAGCATGCTTTAAGAGTGTTCCGATTACTATAATTCTAAATTACACGTTTGAACCACAATCTCCGAGCTTAACAACTCTTACGATATCCTTAAACATTTCTACACAATAAAGACTTTTTCCAAAATTTACTGAAGCCTTATCTCTGTAGCTTATTACCGTTATTATTATCAAACTATACAGCAACCACAAAAATCTCTCTAAAAAAAAATTCCTATCAATATCACGCTTCAATAATTCTCTCACTCACACAATTATTTAATTCAGAAATATATTACTAATTCCTTTTATCTTCATTAAGAATCTTAAAAATGTGATACACATATAAAATCCAATAACTCATGAATCAGCTTATCTGTAGCACTTATGAAAATATTAACGTGGTATACCAAATTAAACCTTTGGGTGTTTCCATTCATCTGTTCCACCATTCCCGGAGTACTGCATGTTGTAGTGGTGTTCGTGTAATTTGTATCCTCTAAAAGTGCAGGGAGGTGAGTAGTGGGACCCCACTATAGGCCTACTCTGCCCACTTCTGGTCCGTGTTATGTTGCAACTGTCCACATTGCCTTCTCAGATTGAACTTTGACCCCTATGTCGCAATCGACCGGAAAATGACCTCTATGTTGCAAATGTCCACGTAGCCTTCTCAGATTGACTCTTATGTCGCAACCGACCATATTTTAAGTCCTCTTCATAGAGACCCTGGTTGACCTATATTTTAAGCCACCCTTCTCAAAGAGTCTCGATTTTTCTTGATTTCAGACCCCACCTATATTTTAAGCCCCCTTCTCGAATAGTCTCGATTTTTCTTGTTTTCCCCTGGTTGACCCATATTTTAAGCCCACCCCTCTTCATAGACCCCCCTGGTTGACCCACCCAAATTTTAAGCCCTCCCCTCTTCATAGATTTCCTGGTTGACCTATCGCAAATCAGTTTTTGCACATTTAACCAGTGTCATCCAAGGTCCAGTGCATTTTTAGTACGTCTCCTGTATTTTAAAAAAATTCCTTCCGACAGCGTGAACTAACTACCTCGGTGCCGATAGCTGGAGCGTTATCGCGCTCGGCCATGCCTTGTACTTGATGATGTGGCTTAGATGTGTCTCAAACGGGGTATAACCGTATAAATTACGTATCTCTTTATTATAGCTTGAGTTTTTATATTTCATGTATTAACCTAGTACGTTTTTACAACCTTCGTATTCTTTATAACTAGCTTTTTCTACATATTTCTTATAACTAGAAGAAGGACAAATCTACAGTTTTAAAAGACTGTCGCACAGAAAATACCAAAGGGCAAAAAAATTAATAAAAGGAAAAAAAATCTTAAAAACTTATTCGTCATTATGTAAAAAGGGATAAGACCTATAACTTTAGTACGTCTCCTGTATTTAAAAAAAAATTTGCTTCCGACGCCGTGATTTGAACTCGCTACCTCGGTGTCGATAGCCGGACGTTATCGTGCTCGACTATGGCTTATACTTGATGATATGCCTTAGATGTGTGTCGAACGGGGTATAACCCATCACTATAAACTACTTATCTCTAAATGGTGTATAACCCTATAAATTACGTGTCTCTTTATTACAGTTTAAAGATTTATTTCAGATATTTTTTAAAGTAGGTTTTTACAACTTTCGTGTTTATAACTAGCTTTTTTCAGCGTAACCTTCGTTTATAACCTACGTATTTCTTTTAACTCCATTACTGTGGGTTGTCGTATTTTTACTAGGACTATTCTACAGTAAGACTACCTCAGAAAATGTCATTGGGTAAAAAATTTAATAAAAAGGAAAACCTATTCCTCATAATGTGTGATATGGTGACCTGTTAGGGTGTCATAAAAGTCCCGCTTTAGAACAAGCGCTCGGTACTGGACCACGTTTTACTGACTGACGGTTAAGTCCTGCGAAATTAAAAATTATTATTCCGAACGGGGTATCACAAGG
The DNA here is from genome assembly GCA_038380435.1 of Ryuthela nishihirai. Taxonomy (NCBI): domain Eukaryota; kingdom Metazoa; phylum Arthropoda; class Arachnida; order Araneae; family Heptathelidae; genus Ryuthela; species Ryuthela nishihirai. Next base: position 11,586,347 of record JAWZYU010000001.1, on the reverse strand, counting down.
GTTTTATTCACGGATGAATCTTGGTTCATCCCCTGTGCTGCTTACGTATCAGGAGCACTGTCTTACATTGCGAAAACCCACTGGCACTCTTTATCGTGGTTTCCGGACTCGATATTTTTCCAAGTACAGAGACGGTTCTCCGCACTCCCAATTCTACCCTTTATGATAGGTCAGCGTTTCAATGTAGACAAACCATTTTGAAATTATGCGTCCTAAACCTCCAAGTGCTGAGCTTATTAAAATTCGTCTCCATCAGGCTGGTGCCGTCAGATATCTGTCTTTCAGCGTAGTGAAAAAACCCTTGTTTCAAAAAAGAGGCCTCTTTTCTGAAACAAGGATTTTTTCAGTAGTATTACGTTTTTTCACCCTTCGCCCACTTGCGCGAAACAACAGGATTTCGATCGTTTCAGGTCACGTTTCAGCTGTTAGTATCCCTCCGCTTCGTTCTTAACGCATCAGGATGTTGTGTTATTCTAAGTTTGAAATATGCTCGTTTGCAGTTAAGATCTGTGATGAAATATTTTGCATAACCCCTAGTCTCGTTTTAAATTGTTAGCTTCTTCTGTAGCAAGCAAGTGTCCGTAAGACAATATGTTTATTCTTGCATGTGAACAAACACACACACATACGATAACATACACATAAAGATTAAACACATACAGACACTTTAACACACACACAGAGAGAGAAACAAACATGAAGACGTATACACATACAGAGAAACGACTATGTGCATACAGACATCTTAACACATACGCACATGCACGAAAACATATACATATAAAGAAACATTTAGCAACATGAACATACATACACACACTCACATACATGATTCGCTGAAACACACACATACACACCTAGAGAGAAACGAACATGAAGACACAGTTACATCTTGACAGATATGCACACACCTACACATACACACATTTCGTAGTAACATACATATTTACACATAAACACAGAGAGAGAGAGAAACAAACATACAGACAGACATACGTACAAGACAATGTGCTTTAGTGTAATGTGGTGCCCTGTGAACTAAAGAATCTTTCTCAAACCCCAAACAGTATAACTTTCACGTAGGTTCTGATATCAAAGATAATGTGCTCTCCTGCAGTGCAGCACCCCCGTGGGGTAAAAATCTTTCTCAAACCCAATCGTAGCGTGTTTTTTCACAATGTGTTCCATGGGTAGTGATCGTTATCTCTATAGACTTAAATGTGAAGCATAGAGTGCGTATCTCTTTGTATGAAATCGCTTATAATGAGACAATATTTCCTTTAAAAGTGAGCTGTGAGATATTTGGATATGATTCAGCCACACATTTAAGGTATTTTAATGTTTTGAAAGCAATTCTGTCTTTCCCTGTGTGTATTTATCTAATTTTTTACAGTTGTTTTTTTCAGCTATTGGAACTTATTTTGAAGTTATTCTGTCATGCGTCCACTGCATTTGAAGATATTTTGTTGTTCATTCATCAAATAATTTTACCTGTTGACAAGAAAATGGGGTGAAATACATGAATATAAAAAAATAAATGTAATGGATAGTGATTTTTTCTAGATACTAGTACAGTAATATTTCATGGTTTTCCCGCTGTTACTCCTTCTAGTAAAGACGTATTTTTGTCTTAGTTTTCAGGATTCCTTTTACCCGATAGATCGCGTGATTAAATTCTATAGCGACAAAATTCTTTATTTAACGCCTTTCTGACTGTTGCATGTATCATGCTGTATATCTGAAATTTCTATCTTTTAACATTTGTGGAGGTAAGAATAGCAGACTTGTTTTATGCTTCAAAGAGTTTACGGTGATGTTTTTAAACACTTTTAAATATTCTACTGTGTATTCCTGTATATTGTCATTCCTACATATTTTAAAGACAATACCATGTACTTTGTGCATTTTCGGGCTAATCTTCTATGTGTTTTTTTTTGGTAATACAGAAGATGACATGAGAGCTGTTAGGATTAAGAACTTGGAAGCAAAACCCATAATGAGCTTTGATCAGCACAAGATAAACGATAGAAACTAACGGAAACCCGAGAATTTTCAAACTTAGAAAAACCCAAAATCCTGTAGAGGGTACGAAATGCGTTAAGAACGAGACGAAGGGATATTAAAAGGTGAGTCATAATTTGACACGGACATAGTCGTGTGCTATATAAAGCATGATTTAACGTCTACCGTAGTGCACATGTCAGAGTTCTATTCGTTATGTTGATTTGAGTGAGAGGAAGTTGATCGATGGTTGCACGCCTGTTGCAATATTTATAACTGATAAGCCCTGATGAATTATTTCCTTCATTTAATGGAAGAGTTTGATAAGACTATCAACATCGGCATGGTCCAGACCGATGCAGTATATAACGAGGAGCGTTGTGTGAACTCATTCTAACTTGTGTCAAAATGAGGTTTACTGTACACCACGGTTATTTCTCTCTAACCTATCAAAGGGACAGGCTACCGTCTACCCATTGCAGGAGGTTTTGCGATTGTTCTTTGCCACCTCGAACCACGTCCAAGGTCTCCAGTTGGTGCAAGGTTGGGGGTGAGGGCCCCTTCACCAATCTGTCATGCTGATACGAATGTCGATGTCCAGATGTTACCGGAGCAGCGAGCACTCTATGTCACCATGGAGGATGACGCGTGGGAGACATTTTGTGGTGGGGTGGTATGCCGATGCTCCTGTCATACAGTACTAAACCCTGGTTCCCCTCCTAGCACCGTGAGGTACCTAAGGGGTTTCATCACGAACCCTCCAAGCTACGCTCACCCGCTGGTAGAGCAAGAAACCGAAGAGGGGTACGTGTCAGAAATAAAGGAGGAATACACGACAGAAATAAAGGAGGAGTGCCTGTTAGAAACAGAGGTGGACATGACAGGCGTTCAGTCGCTTGACTCAGAGGAGACAGTGTCAACCGTCTCCCCTGTGCGGATCAAGTTTTCTGCGCCTCCTTCCCACAGGAGGAGGATCGAGTAACTGGACAAAAATAAAATAAAGAAAAAGAAGAAAAAAACAAAAGGCTTTTTTCAAAGCCACCCAAATATGTTAAAGGATTGCCGTTCGCACAATGTGTCTGGTTGTCTGTGTGTGTGTGTTTTGTAAGAAAAAATTTTAATTTTCTCAATCCCCTGTGATGATGCATAGAACCGGCCAGGCCTAGCACCTAATGTCCGACCCCGCCTTCTCGTGGTGCGGACCGTTAGTAACTTTCAAAAGAGATACTCTCTTGTGGAAGTGAACGGAAGGGGAGGGCTGCCAGATGAGTGTGGCCTACTGATCTGGACAACTATGGCTACTTTTCTTTTTTTTCTACCCTGCTGAGGAGTGGTCAACCACACAGGGTCCTGGTGCTGATCATATAAACCTACTGGACAGATATATGGCTCTGAGCTTGATTATGGATCCTGATTTTGCTGCACTGGTGGGCTTCTGTGGAGGGAAAATCTTCCGATGTGTTTTCTATTTGTTTGTGGGTTGACAGCCCCAAGTGAATAGATTCACAGGATATGTTTATCAGCTGGTGGATAATCCTGAGCAAAAGTCATCGCAGGCACCTGCACTCTTTGCTTCTATTGGCATCGTCAAATTCTACATTGGAGGGTTGGGTTGGGTTGCTTTACATCTGAGCAGCACTTTTTTGCACACCATGGGCTAAATGGCCAGGTCACATGGACCCCGAAGGCTCAGAGAAGGTTGGGGGAGGGGACCCACTGAAACAGCTGTTGGGAGACAGATGGTAGCCTCCCGTCAAGGCCATCCGGCGTGTTCTTTAACGTGCACAGGGTATGGCTCTCCCATACATGGGGCCATGGCTTAACGTCCCATCCGACGGACGGTGGCCTTTCCAAGCCCATCGGTGTCCCCTACTGACAGTGGGCAGGGCGGGGAATTTTGCGGAGATAAATCTCAACGCTGACCCAGCTGGGACTCGAACCTGGGAACTACAGATTACGAGCCTGGCGCGCTACAGACTGAGCCACCCCCGCCCCTACATTGGAGGAAGTCTTCCAGTGTAGATGGCTTCAGCCTTCAGTAGTGGGGGAATGGGTCTTTGCCCCATGTCTGCGATTAGGGGGCTGTTTGATATTGTCGGCATTCCCTCTCTCAATAAACATAGTTTCTTTAAACATCCCACTAACCATTTTCTCTCCATAGGTAGTTGGAATGTGAGGACTCTGCACAGAGCTTTTTCTCTTGATGTCCTCACACAAGAATTCTACTGTTATAATTTAGATATTCTCGGCTTGCAAGAGACCAGATGGACAGATAAAGGTCAGATTCTTAAAAATAATCTTAAATTTCTCTTTTCAGGGACGGACGACAATAAGCATCACCAAGGCGTGGGTCTGCTTCTCAGCAGACATGCTAGCGATGCTCTTCTAGGATATGAGTGCATTAATGAAAGGTTTCTTACAGCAAAATTTCAGACAAGCGTTAAAGACGAATGTTATCTGCTGTTATGCCCCCACTGAGGATGCTGATGAGGATCAGAAGGATAGGTTTTATGAACAACTTCAGGATATTTTGAATTCTGTCAAGAAAGGAGATATTACCCTTGTTCTTGGTGACTTCAATGCCAAAGTTGGTACTGACTCTGCCCTTTGGGGAGGAGTAATAGGCCCTTTTGGTATTGGTAGCTGCAATGGCAATGGGCAACGTCTCCTACAGTTAAGTAAACTCAATGGATTCAGAATAACTAACACTTATTACAAACACCACGATATACATAAGTACACATGGGTTTCACCTGATAAGCTGCATAAGAATATGATTGATTACATATTAATTAACAGCAAATGGGCTAGTTCTGTTAGGAATACCAGGGCATATAGGGGAGCTGAAATTGGATCTGACCATTACCTTGTTAAAAGTGTGTTGCAACTTAAACTTAAAAAGTGTTGTGCTAGGGTTAAAAAATTTACTTTTAATACTGAAGCTCTGAAAGATCCAGTTATATCCAAAGCTTACCATGATAGGTTACTTAGTCATTATGACAGTCATGGTTTGCTTACTACTGAAGTTGATGAAGAATGGGATCATTTTAAACAGGCTTTTTTGGACACTAACAGTACTCTTTTAGGGAAAAAGGAGCAGAGGAGACAGAATTATTTGAGTGATAAGGCACTTGAGCTTATTTCAGAAAGAAAGAACTGCAGGAATGCCCTTAATCAATACCCTACTAGTCCTAATAGAAAGCATTACAGAGACCTTAATAAACTTGTAAAGGATCAGTTAGCTGCTGATAAGAATCTTTGGCTTCGTGGTTTGGCTGACAAAGCCGAGGAAGCAGTTAGACAGCACAACAGCAGAGAGCTGTACCAGATAGTTGATGTTTTGTGTGGTAGAAAACGGACAGGCATACAAGGATTGAAGGGTTGGGTTGTTTTACCTCTGAGTGGCACTTTTTTGCACACCATGGGCTAAATGGCCAGGTCACATGGACCCCGAAGGCTCAGAGAAGGTTGGGGGAGGGGACCCACTGGAACAGCTGTTGGGAGACAAATGGTAGCCTCCCGTCAAGGCCATCCAGCGTGTTCTTTAACGTGCACAGGGTACGGCTCTCCCGCACACGGGGCCACGGCTTAACGTCCCATCCGACGGACGGCGGCCTTTCCAAGCTCATCGGTGTCCCCTACTGACCGTGGGCAGGGCGGGGAATTTTGCGGAGATAAATCTCAACGCTGACCCAGCTGGGACTCGAACCTCGGAACTACAGATTACGAGTCTGGCGCGCTACCGACTGAGCCACCACCGCCCTAGGATTGAAGGATAAACAAGGTTATAGAAGGGGAGAATTCTGTCATGGCTAGGTGGGCTGAGCATTTCAGTGATGTTCTAAACAATGTAGTTAGTTCTACTCCCATTGTTTGCAATGATGATAGATGCATTGGTGGCTTTAATGTTGGACCTATAACACAATCTGAAGTTAGTTTGGCTGTTTCTAAACTTACACTTCATAAATCCCCAGGGGTAGATGAAATTACTACTGAAATGCTTAGAGCTGGGAATGTTTCGGTTACCACTTGGATGACTGAAATTCTGAATATCTTTTATGATAAAGGCATGGTTCCTAAGGATTTTACCAGAGCTATTCTTATCCCTATTTTCAAAAAAGGTGATCGCAGTTCTTGTGATAACTATAGGGGTATCAGCCTACTCTCTGTTCCAGGTAAAGTTCTTTCCATGATTGTGCTTAATAGAATTAAGAATCTGGTTGACAGTCAATTGTGTGATGAGCAATGTGGATTCAGAAGTGGTAGGGGATGTGTGGATTAGATATTTTCACTTAGGCAGATTCTTGAGAAATGTTTAGAGCTTCAGAAACCTTTGGTTGCTAGTTTTGTTGATTTCAAAAAGGCTTTCGACTCTGTTGATCGTCATAATTTGTGGTTGATTGTGAAATCATATGGTATACCAGACAAGTTAGTTAACATAATGAAAGCTCTCTATAATAACACTGAGTCGTGTGTGAGAGTTGGTAAGGCTTGTAGCAATTGGTTTAGCATTACTTGTGGTGTTTGACAAGGGTGCATTTTGTCTCCTTTTCTTTTTAGCTTGGTTACTGATTATGTAATGCGAAATTCACTTCAAGGGTAAGATTTTGGCCTTAAATGGGCTGGAGATACGAAAATTTCTGATTTAGATTATGCTGATGATTTAGCCCTTTTGGCAAATGATGTTGATGAGATGAACTCTTTCATTCGAGCTGTTGATGAGACTGGTAGTAGAGTAGGTTTGGTTATAAACAGAGAAAACTAAAGTGATGAAAATTGGTCAGGCAGGCTGTGATTCAGTTAATCTGAATAGTTGCAGTCTTGAGCAGGTGTCACAGTTTAATTATCTTGGGAGCTATGTAACAGATAATGGTGATGTGCAGCATGAGATTAACAGACGAATAGGGATTGCTGCCGGGACTTTTAAGAACCTATGGAGAGTGTGGAGAAATAGGCGTATACACCTAAAGACTAAAATTAGACTGTAAAATAGTTTGGTTCTTTCTAGAGTTAGTTATGGTATTGAAACTTGGACACTTTGTAAACAAGATAACAGGAAACTAGATGCTTTTGATTCCAGATGCTTACGCAGTATCTTGGGCATTAGGTGGTTCAACTTTGTAACTAATGATGAGATTAGGCAAAGGAGTTTGCAACCTCCTTTAAGCAGCATATTTTGCAGAGAGAGACTCCGTTGGTTTGGCCATGTTGCCTTTATGAATAATTATAGATTGGCGAATAGGATTATGAACAGTGTGCCTAAAGGCCTCAGAAAGAAGGGGAGACCTAGGATGTGGTGGGCAGACAATGTCAAACAAGACCTTGTTAGAATTGGTGTGCAGTGACCAGATGCAGTAGATGTAGCTCAGGATATACTTGCTTGGAGAACTAAATTGCACGGTCTGGTTGGACCTCCGTAGCCCATGGCTGCTTGAGGATGATGATGATGATTTGTATTTCATATTCCTGGTCCTCTGCGTACCCTATGACGTGTAAGGGTGAGTATATTTTAAAATTTATATCTATACTGCTACCATCTCTTTTAACTATAATGCTGAGTTTTGTTACCATTACTATTTTATCTATAATGTTGTTGAGTTTGTTACCATTACTATTTTATCTATAATGTTGTTGAGTTTTGTTACCGTTTCTATTTATCTATAACGCGTAACAAACATTATGTGTGCTTTGTACATTAATTAATTTTACTTTCCATGTGTACCAAGAGCATGTCGGTTCAGTTTATATGCTAATTTAGTTATAATGTGCTAAGTGGATTACCATATTTTTATTTACACAGAGTTCTGCTTAGTGTGTTACCACATTTACCCTACGTTAACCTTTAATGATGAGAATAGTTTATACTACCCTTAAAGTGACTACATAATAGTTCCTTAAAAACTATTTAGTCGTATACATATATTTTACACAGAGTGTTGAACTTCTTACATTTTTTTGTGAACGGTTTGCTAAAAACTCTGCTTAAACATCATACCCTAACGGGTACGTATGGTTTTGTCAGATTTTAAAAGTTAGATTAAATAAACATAATGCTACTGCCTCATAAAGTACGTGTTTTTTTATATATGAAAGCATGTCATCTGCTAAAGAGGGACATTTATCAGTTAGTCATTAGGGTCACTTATTTTCCACACTAGATGGCTCGCATTAATAGGTATGGCAAAGAAAATCCCGTTTCACCTTGTTTATGACTGTTACATGTATCACTTTCTTTGAAATTTTCTGTCTTACTATTTGAGTTATAATGTTCTCTTTTGGAACGATTTTTACACCCACCCTGTGCATTTTTATGTGATTTTTACACTTTTTCCTGTCGTCACAGTTAGTTAGGTGGATTCGAGGAAGTATTTGCTAAATTTTGAACATCGGTCTAGTTGCAAATAAAATTTCAGTGGATTAGTGCAGGTAACTTGAGAGGGTACGCTCGAGTGAGACAATGTATTATTTTATAGTTGAAGTATTTGCTAAAACTAATGTCCCCTACTCCATTAACATGCATTCATGATAGAACTAAAGTTTTTATGCAAGGGTAACCGCAACGTACTTTAAGCATTCTTACTTTCTATAACTTTCTACCTCGTACAAAAAAGTTATTTTTTACCCGATTTCATCAGCGTGATGAGGCATATGTTCGCACGCAAACGGTGGGGGAGACGTTTTTTAAAACTGTTTTAGCTGATTTTTCTTCGGAGTAGCGTTACTATGCTGAAACACAGATATCTGACGGCACCAGCCCAATGGAGACGAATTTTAATAAGCTCAGCACTTGGAGGTTTAGGACGCGTAATTTCAAAATGGTTTGTCTACATTGAAATGCTGACCTATCATAAAGGGTAGAATTGGGAGTGCGGAGAACCGTCTCTGTACTTGGAAAAATATCGAGTCCGAAAACCACGATAAGGAGTGCCAGTTGGTTTTCACGATGTAAGACAGTGCTCCTGATATGTAAGCAGCACAGGGGATGAACCAAGATTCATCCGTCAATAAAACCCTTGTGATACCCCGTTTGGAATAATAATTTTTAATTTCTCAGACTTAACCGTCAGTCAGTAAAACGTGGTCCGGTACCGAACGCTTGTTCTAAAGCGGGACTTTTATGACACCCTAACAGGTCACCATATCACACATAATGAGGAATATGTTTTTCCTTTTCATTAAATTTTTTACCCAATGACATTTTCTGAGGTACAGTCTTACTGTAGAATAGTCCTTCTAGTAAAAATGCGACAACCCACAGTAACAGAGTTAAAAGAAATACGTAGGTTATAAACGAAGGTTACGCTGAAAAAAGCTAGTTATAAACACGAAGGTTGTAAAAACCTACTTTAAAAAATATCTGAAATAAATCTTTAAACTGTAATAAAGAGACACGTAATTTATACGGTTATACACCGTTTAGAGATACGTAATTTATAGTGATGGGTTATACCCCGTTCGACACACATCTAAGGCATATCATCAAGTATAAGCCATAGTCGAGCACGATAACGTCCGGCTATCGACACCGAGGTAGCGAGTTCAAATCACGGCGTCGGAAGCAATTTTTTTTTAAATACAGGAGACGTACTAAAGTTATAGGTCTTATCCCTTTTTACATAATGACGAATAAGTTTTTAAGATTTTTTTTCCTTTTATTAATTTTTTTGCCCTTTGGTATTTTCTGTGGGACAGTCTTTTAAAACTGTTGATTTGTCCTTCTTCTAGTTACAAGAAATATATTCTAGTTATAAGAAATACGTAGAAAAAGCTAGTTATAAAGAATACGAAGGTTGTAAAAACGTACTAGGTTAATACATGAAATATAAAAACTCAAGCTATAATAAAGAGATACGTAATTTATACGGTTATACCCCGTTTGAGACACATCTAAGCCACATCATCAAGTACAAGGCATGGCCGAGCGCGATAATGCTCCAGCTATCGGCACCGAGGTAGTTAGTTCAAATCACGCTGTTGGAAGGAATTTTTTTTAAATACAGGAGATGTACTAAAAATAGTAAGGACGTTGGATGACACCGGTTAAATGTGCAAAAAACTGATTTGTGATGGTTCAACCAAGGGATCTATGAAGAGGGGAGGGCTTAAAATATGGATGGGTCAACCAGGGGGTCTATGAAGAGGGGAGGGCTTAAAATATGGGTCAACCAGGGGAAAACAAGAAAAATCGAGATTATTCGAGAAGGGGGCTTAAAATATAGGTGGTGTCTGAAATCAAGAAAAATCGAGACTATTCAAGAAGGGTGGCTTAAAATATAGGTCAACCAGGGTGTCTATGAAGAGGACTGAAAATATGGTTGGTCGCGACATAAGGGTGAAAGTTCATCTGAGAAGGCAACGTGGACATTTGCAACATAGGGGTCAATTTCGGTTGATTGCGACACAGAGGTCAATTTCGGTTGATTGCGACACAGGGGGCAATTTCCGGTCGATTGCAACATAGGAGTCAAAGTTCAATCTGAGAAGGCAACGTGGACATTTGCAAAATAACACGGAACGGAAGTGGGCAGAGTCGGCCTATAGTGGGGTCCCACTTCTGAGGTTTGTCACAGAAATACATTCACTTAATATGAAAAATCACTCCTAGCTAAAATAAAGGTTGAGTGGTTCCCTAGTCGACTCTCTACTTACTCCACATACAATACTATTCCTTTGCACAATAATTCACATTTCATGTTATTTCACTATAATCAAAAGTATTCTTTTTTTTTTAACAGATGTTTCTGAAAATCCTATCTGAAACATAAATGTAACTCTAGCTAGTACTAGTTTTCCAATATTTTCATACACCATTTCTCACATATACGTAATATTTCACTCTTAATTTTTAAAAATTTCTAATTTCTTTCCGCTACCGCGTTTCAATATAGCAATTTGCAGTATATATATATATATCCTAGGACAACGGCCTCCTCCAATCTTTACAACTATTCATAAATTTATATACTTTCCCGAACATAATAATTCATTGATACATTTTTTGTATGACCCAACTGTCATATTTCCACTATTGGCCGCAATAACATACAGGTTTAAAAAAATCCTGGTCACGAAGGTAACATTGTTAGAGGGGGAGGGGGGGAAAGAATGGTTAATGTCCTTCTTCCTCAAAATATATTTACATATATTATCTTATTGCACATTTCATTATTTTTCTTAAAATGTATTGGCCGTGCATATTTACTTTCTATCTGAATAAATAGGTCACACTGACAGGCAAAATATAGCCAACTCTTTCTCATATCATAAACGAAATAATTTAATGATGTAATATTGTTACAATACCGAGGAGAAGTATTAAGATCATAGATATATATATATATATTTCTCCCCTGAACTACAGCTCCTGCTTGCTCTCACAATTAAATGAATTACTCTTATAAAAACTATTTGGTCATTCAAAGCATCTATCTTGCCCACGTCAATTAAGACAGTGACCAACAGTTACTGCCGCTATCTTTTCTAAGTGCAGATCTGATTTAAAACTGATACGCAAACTTTCTGACTTATAAAAGCAAACATGATCATTTCACACCTCTTTTATTATCTTTGGCAACTTTCAGCGTCACAGGAGCAGGAAGCACAGGGCATAACACATTTGTCTTTGTCAGGAACTTTGCTCATGTAGATTGAACCATCGTGGTCCCATGCAACGGCAAACGAAGGGAAAATGTGGAACATCCACGGCAGCAGGAACGTAGGATCACCAAGATTTCGGCAGTAAGATGAACCTTTTCTTTTCGATCCACAGAGAGTTTTAAACTAAAATGTCAATTATTTAATATTCGGCATCTTTAGCAGCTTAAAAAATCATCTCAAAAAGGGTTCGAATACACTCTACCAAAGGAAATATCGTTCTTATTTGCACTCGCTTCACATCTCAACGTTTTTGCTCACTCCCGTAAGTGGAAACATCGACCTTATTAGCGCTCGCTCCAAATCTGACTGTCCTCGAGCACGCTCTCCTACTTCATTCTTTCTACTGGAGCTCATAGATGAAACAATCCGTTTTCGATGTTGGATCCTTTGTTGGCCCTTTCTCTTTTTCATTGGTCGACCCCTGGTCCCATTGTCTTGCTATTCTTCCCATGAATTTTGCTTCGCTCTTCTGCTTATTGTTCCCAGAAAGTGTGGGAAGCCATTAAGAGGCTACCTGGACACCAGGGGGCGGTCAGTGTCTTGCTTCTACCGTGCGCTAATGGGGGGGATGCTTCAGCGGGCATCTTTGAAGTACGGATGCGTCTACACTTTTATGGCCTGTTCACCTTGTTTTCTTTGGGAGAACACTGCACTTAACAGAATACTGTTGGGTTGAGGAGCACATCTATGGCTGTTTCAAGCCCCCCTCTTGGAACGAGAAATTCGTTGTGCTCTTGCCGTCCCCTTTCCTTGGTAACAGAAGCGGACCCGCCAAGGTCATACGATGCGCTGAGAAACTTCGCATGTTTTCGACAAACATGTCTCTCAAGTTATGAAAAGATCACAATCTGTTCATAACATTTGGTGTAAATATTTTCTCCTTTAAAACAGAAGCTAGAGAAATATTTGCAATGAATAATTCCTGAAAAAAAAAAAGGAAACATTTTTTCATGTGAGAATAAAAGACGAGTAGTTAGTTTAAAAAAAAATTATTTACAACGAAATACTAACAGTCACAAAGTAATAATTATGGGTCATTTAAATTATACATGCATATATTATTACATACATTTTAAAAAATATATGTCTCTATGTCATCTCGCACAAAGCGTGGTTGATTTAATAATATTTCAATGCGACAGAAACACAGTGAACAATCAAGAAAATTGTCATAGAAATATCTGCAATTTTCAGTAGAGAGTTGTAGGTCTTTTTAAGTTATTCGGATGACAAAGCAACAGAAATAACACTGACTCGTACAGTTTATGAACACATTCTACAGGAAATTTGAAATACAATTATGTGAATAACAAACACTAACAGTCTAAAATCACTAAGAAATCGCTGCTGTCTACATTACAATAAAACTCCTAAAGAAGTAGTTTTTTAGATTCAAGTAAAAAAATGATTCTTAGGTTTCTATTCTTCAATTTCCTCTTCTCACTGGTCTCCATATGAAACAGAAAGGTATACCAGCTGCTGGAATAAGTCGTATAAAAGTTCATGTGGGATATCTTCATATTCTTCTACGAAATCGGAATCGTCTTCATTGAAGCCTTACCATTCGTCTTTTGAAATCAGCATTTCTTCAACTTCTTCAGGAAGCATATCCTCCTCTTCTCGGTAATCATCAGCGCCCTGTGTTTCTTCCACGCGCAAGTCTCGTACACACATCTTCACATCTCAAACAGAAAACAACTGATATCGGCAGGTTTCCTGTGTATACCTCACTTATAGGCTCCACCTGTGCTATATTGAAAGGCGGTAGCAGAAAAAAATTAGAAATTTTTAAAAATTAAGAATGAAATATTACGTATATGTGAAACGGTGTATGAAAATATTGGAAAACTAGTACTAGCTAGAGTTACATTTATGTTTCAGATAGGATTTTCAGAAACATCTGTTAAAAAAAAAGAATACTTTTGATTATAGTGAAATAACATGAAATGCGAATTATTGTGCGTAGGAATAGTTTTAAGCAAACAGATAGGCCCAGGCATAGATTGTACGTGGAGTAAGTAGAGAGTCGACTAGGGAACCACTCAACCTTTATTTTAGCTAGGAGTGATTTCTCATTTTAGGTGAATGTATTTCTGTGACACATCTCCCTGCACTTTCAGAGGATACAAATTACACAAACACCACTACAACACGCAGTACTCGGGGAATGGTGGAACAGATGAATGGAAACACCCAAAGGTCTAATTTGGTATACCACGTTAATATTTTCATAATTGCTACAGATAAGCTGGGTCATGAATTATTGGATTTTATATGTGTATCACATTTTTAAGATTCTTAGTGAAGATAAAAGGAATTAGTAATATATTTCTGAATTAAATAATTGTGTGAGTGAAATAATTATTGAAGCGTGATATTGTTAGGAATTGTTTTTTTAGAAAGATTTTTGTGGCTTCTGAATAGTTTGTAGCTTATTACCGTTATTATCAGAGATAAGGCCTCAGTAAATTTTGGAAAAAGTCTTTATTGTGTAGAAATGTTTAAGGATATTGTAAGAGTTGTTAAGCTCGGAGATTGTGGTACAAACGTGTAATTTAGAATTATAGTAATCGGAACACTCTTAAAGCATGCTCTAAACGATTGGAATTTTTTTTAGGATAAATGTTGAGCGGTGCTCACTGATCAAAGTGGGTTGCTAGAGGATAATTTTATCTCATAGCAGGATTAGAGAATGATCACTGTCCAGTAGCTCAATAGAGAGAGCAGCCGTTAGTTAGCCAGTGATTAGCTCAGTTAGAATCCCACCTGGGTTAAATCAGTTTTCTCAACTTTCTGTTTGCTATGATAAAGCGCTGTTAACTGTCATTGTAAATTTTAAGAATATCGCAGATACGAACAAGTTGTTGGAAATAAGGAAAAGAGTTTTTGTATGTTTAAGATAGTTTGTTAAGGTAGTTATGGCGACGATTGATTAGTTAAGATTGAGAACAAATTGTTGATAAGTTGTTGAACAGAGAAAGCAAGTTACTGAGATAAGAGAAGAGCTCTAGATTAATGCAACCGCCACCACAGATGAGTTATCGGCGCCATAGCGTGCTCCCAGAGAAAGCCAACGATGACAGCAGGCCTACAACCAATCAGAAGAAAGCGGACGCAGTGGCGAGCAGCAAACCAGTTTTTCCCCCACACCCTACTCTGGAAATACGGAAGGATGCATGCAGCTGTGAGGCAATAGCCAACGCGAAGCGAGGCTCCCACGGCGGTTACCAACACCGCTTACTCTTATGCTCCTGACGTCATCTGCACATCAGTGATCATGTGATGACGAAGTAAATTACTATTAAGAAATTTTGGTTTTAATTATTTAAGCGCTTTTCTGATCATGTGATGAGTAAAAACACAGATAAATACGTAATCGATGTGATTTTAAGAAATGACCATTTGCAGTCCCCCAAACAACAGAACTACAGAACATTCGACGTCAAAAATACGTCTCTATCGTCCACTTCAACTGGCACCGGTGAAAGATTTCCTTCAGACAGTGAAGCTGATGAAGTCACCAATAACTGGAAGTTATCTACACCAGGATCAGAGGACGATGATGATGAAGAGGATGTCTTCCTCATCACATCGAATATAATTAGATTCACTATTCCTAACATTCCATGTGAAAGATATGTCTCACACCCATTTTCTATCCTCTGCACTTGTACTGACTATCATGTCATTAGGTTCGAACTACAGAACATTCGATGTCAAAAATACGTCTCAGACCCATTTTCAGTGGACAAACAGAATTTTCGTCCAATAGAATCAAGAGCGACGAACAATACTACTAGCACCGGTTCAGGTTCGTCCACTTCAACTGGCACCGGTGAAAGATTTCCTTCAGAGAGTGAAGCTGATGAAGTCACCAATAACTGGAAGTTATCTACACCAGGATCAGAGGACGATGATGATGAAGAGGATGTCTTCCTCATCACATGGAATGTAATTAGATTCACTATTCCTAACATTCCACATGAAAGACATGTCTCACACCCATTTTCTATCCCCTGCATTCGTACTGACTATCATGTCATCAGGTTGGAACTACAGAACATTCAATGTCAAAAATACCTCTCATACCCATTTTCAGTGGATGAACAGGATTTTCATCCAATAGAATAAAGGGCGACGAACAATACTACTAGCACCGGTTCAGGTTCGTCCACTTCAACTGGCACCGGTGAAAGATTTCCTTCAGACAGTGAAGCTGATGAAGTCACCAATAACTGTAAGTTATCTACACCAGGATCAGAGGACGATGATGATGAAGAGGATGTCTTCCTCATCACATGTAATGTAATTAGATTCACGTTCTCTATTTTATATATTTTGATGGTCCTCTTTGCCAGGCGGAAGGAATTCACAGGTGAAAAAAAAAGATTGAACGATAATTAGAAAAAAGGAAAATGTTAAACTCAAGAGAGAATGAAAAGGTAAACAAAGTTGAAAAAATTAAAAAAAAATGTCTCCCCCAAAAGCCACCCTCAGACGTCCTAGATTGTGGGAGACGGACAACATCCATTATCTGTTGATTTCCTCAAAAGTTCCTTTTATCTTTAGGGAAAACCTCAGGTAATGGATGGCTAACATGAGGCTCTGGTACAACACACACACACATTCACTCACTTGGCTCACTACATCACTCACTTGGCTCACTACATGCATTCATTATATAATTTTGGCACGAAAGAGATTATGTAATTGACAGATTGTAAGGAGAATTGTAGGTTAGGTGGAGTAGAGAACCTCACGAGACTGTTAATAGCCAAAAATTTCATGAAGAATTTTAGTAAATCAACCTCAGTGTTTGTAACGTAGTATAATCACCTCTTAAGGTCAGCTAAGGATCTCGAAATATGAAAAAAAAACGAAAAAACATTCCCATCAAGAACACGAGTCATCAAAGGGAAGAATGTTTTGAATGTGGAAAGTTTGGCCATTTTGCCAGAAATTGCGCCCGATAGAATGAATCCCACAAGAGAACATTTCACTTACAACAATCCTGATAGCCACATAGAGTATCGTTCGGCTCCTCATAGGCCACAGAACCGAATTTACGATGAACGGGAAAGGAAACAAATTGGAAATTTGCCTTACGGCTCACATGAACTCCTAGCATATGCCACGCCCAAACCTAAGACAATTGAATAATCTGCTTTGTACCTGACATTAGAGGCGGAGTTGGGACCTCCTCCTATGTGCTGAAGAAATGCAGTTAATTTAGACGTTGAACAATTAGTGGAGAAAGTTTTAACCCCTATTAGCCTAGAGGAAGACGAGGAAGCGATAAGTCTAGTAGAAATTGCTTTCGACATAGATGGTGTTAGAGAAGCAATCTGTGAAATTTCAAGGCAAGGACACTTGGTTAAGGAGTACGAATTAGTGAAACAGGGATGTAACCCTCCTGAAGAAAAGCCCGAACTTGGCCTAATTAAGCAATATGCCCTGTACAAAATATTAGAGGCAGAACTGGGACCTCTTCCCATGTCTTGGAGTAGTAAGAGCGATCTAGACGTCGAGAGATTAATAGCCTACATTTTCACCCCTATCGGTTTAGAGGAAGATGAAGAGGTGATAAATATAGTTGAAAATATTTTTGACATACAGGGCCTTAGGAAAGAAATCTATGGATTTTTAAAGATGTTTAGCTCAAGAAAGTGAGGCATTAGAAGAAGGGCGAGGGAGAGAAAAGGAGAAACAAATGCCTGTAGAACAGTTAGATGGGAACAGCGAGGAAGACTTAATTATAGTCATGTAGGACGACATTGATGATGAGGAAGAACACAGGGCTAACACAAATGGCATAGAAAGGAGTAACACGTGAGGTAGACATTATTTTGATCGAAGAGCAAAACTGTTAGAATACAGAGACAGTAGATGAGGAAATGTGCATGGAAGATGCAAGAGAGTCTTTAGGGCCAGAAGATTTAAAGGCACTCACCGAAACTGAAAAATCGGCATTTATCAAGTCTGACGATAGCCCTCCAATGCAAATCGATACAGAGGAAGCGAAGCTAACAATAGGAAGAGACAGGGAGGAAGGGACGTTTAGTGACACCCAAATTGGGGGAAGAGTAGATATTCAAGAAAACTCACTTGTGGGGCATTTGGAACCTCAGGGAAGCCACAAAGAAATGGTGGGCACCACAAAGAAATGGTGATAAGAAATGTAGAAGAAACAGAAGCATTAAGTGAAAAGAATTCAGTAATCAGTGGAACAAATTATGTCCTTGCTAAGCATGAGATACCAGCAAATCAAATAAAGCAAAAATCTTCATCAAAGAGAAGAGAAAATGTATCATTTCCGTCTGAAGAGAAAGCAAAAACACACTCCAAACGTACACTGGTGAGGCTCCGAGTTAAGGTCAGAGAGAGATCGAGATGTCTTGATTTACGAGCGAAATTCAAAGGTGACCTTTGTAGCAAAGCTTTCTCTTTATATTCGCACAGAGTTGGCACAATAATCAGAAAACTCAGATTCATTCAAGCGTTGGTACTAATCAAATTACTGAAGCAATGGAAGACTAGGAAAAAGAAAACAGAGTTTAGTTGTGTTGGTGAATAAGCATACCACAATTACGAAGTAGTAACTTGTTCCCACACAGAGACTTCTGGACTATTGGCATATCCGAAGAATCCGCCTACGGGGACCAGAATTTTGAACAGCCAGTCGCCCAGGAACACGTCATAGAGACCGTTCCTCACCGCCCATTGCGACCGCCACCACAGACAAGTTATCAGCGCCACAGCATGCTCTCGGAGAAATCCAACGACGACAGAAGGCTTAAAACCAATCAGAAGAAAGCGGCCGCAGTGGCGAGCAGCAAACCAGATTTTTCCCCACACCCTACTCTGGAAATATGGAAGGATGCATGCAGCTGTGAGGCAACAGCCACGCGAAGCGAGGCTCCCGCGGCGCTTACCAACACCGCTTACTCTCATGCTCCTGACGTCATCTGCACGTCAGTGATCTTGTGATGACGAAGTAAGTTACTATTCAGAAAGTTTGCTTTTAATCATTTAAGCGCTTTTCTGATCACGTGTGTGGAGTAAAAAAACAGATAAATACGTCATCGATGTGATTTTTAGAAATGACCATTTGCAGTTCCCCAAACTAATTTTAATATATTCAAAATGGTCGTCATAAAAATATACAGATAAATATTAATATGTGAAAATGATTCTCATTGTTACCTGTATCTGGCATTATAAACCTTCAGCAGATGCAACAAATTAAAATCTTAATTATTCAAAATTCTGAACAATGTAACTGAAAAACAATTAACAAGTTTAAAGGATATATTTCCTTAGAAGCATTAAGAGGAATTTGCGATTTGTGTTTTTGTGCGCATATATTTATTGAGATTTGTTTCTAGTAGGTTTATTGTGTTGAACTTTTTTGAATTAATTTTGTGTATGGGCAGGATGCCGACTGCCGATGGTACGCGCAGAGCGTTTAATGTACGCCAACGCGCGTCAGATTTTGCAAGGAGGGGCAGGAAATGCCTCCGTAGAGGCTGGACCAGGATGAAGAAGTGTTGCCCTAGTTTATGTTGCTTTAGTTCCTGTTGCGAAGGGACTGTGGAGGGGAGAAATGAACAAGGCCACCCATCAGGAAGATCGACATTTTACATCCCCTCCACTATTGTTGACTGTGTATTGAGGTCCGAACGACCTAACATTCCACCTAAACTAGATTTCTCAGTCCCATTTCTCATTCCTTGCACCTTTCGGCTCCAACTACAGAACATCCCACATAAACAAAATGCAATAGACCGATTTGCAGAGGACGAAGAAGATATTCCTGAAACAGAAACAAGATCTCAGAACATTTATACTACAGGATCGTCCACTTCAACTGAATCAAATAACCCGAATTTAATTACAACAGATTCAGAGAACAATGATGAAGAGTATAATGATGAAGAGGATAATGATGAAGAGGATAATGATGAAGAGGATGTCTTCAGAGATGTCGTCATCATGTGGGATGTGATGAAATTCACCTTCTCCGTTATATATCTTTTGATGGTCCTTTACAATGTAAAGGAATTCTTAGGTGAAAAAAAATAATAGAATGATAATTCGAAAAAAAGAAAAAAAAAAGAAAAAAAAAATGTCTCCCGCAAAACCCACCCTCAGACGTCCTAGATCGTGGGAGATGGGCAACATCCATTATCTGTTGATTTCCTCAAAAGTTCTTTTTATCTTTAGGGAAAACCTCAGGTAATGGATGGCTAACATGATGCTCTGGTACAACACACACACATTCACTCACTCACTACATGCATCCCCTCCCCTCATACTGACAATAAATTCAATAGGCTCAAACTACTGAACATTCCACATAAAAGATACATCTCCGAACAATTTCCAGTAGATGACCAGAATTTCCCTCAAATAGAATCAAATAGAAATTGACGAAGAGTTGTAGTTCAGGATCTTCCACTTCTACAGACACCGGTACAAGAATGGTGAAGCAGATTTGAGAAATAGACGATATATTTCCTTCACAGTTTGGTTCCAACAAATGAAGGGTCTACAGAATTAAGAAGTGATGATGTCTATGTTCCTGAAATAGAAAATGAATTTGATGTCTTCCTCTACACCTGGCTTGTCGTTAAACTTACCTTCTGTATTTCACATCTTTTAATTGTTTTTATTGCTATGTGGAAGGAATTCTCCGGTGAAAAAAAATGATTGAAGATAATTAGAAAAAAGGAAAATGTTAAACTCAAGAGAGAAAGAAAAAGGTCAACAAAGTTGAAAAAAATAAAAAAAAAAAGGTCTCCCCCAAAAGCCACCCTCAGACGTCCTAGATCATGGGAGATGGGCAATATACATTATCTGAAGATTTCCTCAAAAGTTCCTTTTATCTTTAGGGAAAACCTCAGGTAATGGATGGCTAACATGAGGCTCTGGTACAACACACACACATTCACTCACTCACTCACTACATGCATTCACTCACTTGGCTCACTACATGCATTCATTATATAATTTTGGCACGAAAGAGATTATGTAATTGTCAGATTGTAAGGAGAATTTTAGGTTATGTGGAGTAGAGAACCTCACGAGACTGTTGATAGCCAAACCTTTCATGAAGAATTTTAGTAAATCAACCTCAGTGTTTGTAACGTAGTATGATGACCTCCTACGGTCAGATGAGGCTCTCAGCGACTGCAGTGGAAAGCAGCAAACCAGTTTTTCCCCCACACTCTACTCTGGAAATACGGAAGGATGCATGCAGCTGTGAGGCAAGAGCCAACGGGAAGCGAGGCTCCCGCGGTGCTTACCAACACCGCTTACTCTCATGCTCCTGACGTCATCTGCACGTCAATGATCATGTGATGACGAAGTAAGTTACTATTGAGAAAGTTTGCTTTTAATCATTTAAGCACTTTTCTGATCACGTGAGAGGGGTAAAGACACAGATAAATACGTAATCGATGTGATTTTAAGAAATGACCGTTTGCAGTCCCTCAAACTAATTTCAATATATTCAAAATGATTTTTCACATATTAATATTTATGTATTAATTTAATACATAAATATTAATATGTGAAAATGATTTTCATTGTTACCTGTATCTGTCATTATAAACTAGCAGATGCAACAAATTAAAATCTTAATTATTCAAAATTCTGAACAATGTAAATGAAAAACAATTAACGGGTTTAAAGGATATCTTTCCTTAGAAGAGTTAAGTCGAAATGTTTTAGATGCGATTTTAAGTGTTCTTTGATTCGCTATTAATGATAGAGCGCAAATAGATATTTATATTTGAAGTAGTTGCTACATAGTGTATACTGAGTATTATTTGTATTGACTTGAATGGGCAGATGCCTAGTACTGATTGTACGCGCAGAGCGTTTAATGTACACGAACACGCCTCAAGTTTTGCAAGGAGGGGCAGGGAATGCCTCTGTAGAGGTTGGAAACAGCTGAAAAAAACCTGTTCTTGTTGTTGTAGCTCTTATGAAGGGAGTATGGAGGGGAGCAATGAGCATAGCCACCCACCCGAAAGATAAATATTCTATATCCCCTCCACTCGCAATGACCACAGTGTCATTAGACTCGAAACGTTAAACATTCCACCCAAGAGATATATATCAGAACCATTTTCGGTGGATGATGAGGATTCTCGTCCAATAAAATCAGGACTGACGCACCCATGTGGTTCAGGATCTTTCACTTCTACTGGCACCAGTGAATGTGAAGTCACCAATAGCTGGATGTTATCGATAACAGGATCAAAGGACGATGAAGAGGATGTCTTCCTCATCACATGGAATGCGATTAGATTCACATTGTTTTACATCTTTTGCTGGTCCTCTTTGCTATGTGGAAGGCATTCTCCGGTGACAAGAAATGAGAACGAAAATTAAAAAATAGCAAAACGTTAAACTGAAGAGAAAGAAAAAGGTAAAAAAGTTGTAAAAAAAAATGTCTCTCCCAAAAGCCACCCTCAGACGTCCTAGATCATGGGAGATGGGCAACATCCATTATCTGAAGATTTCCTCAAAAGTTCCTTTTATCTTTAGGGAAAACCTCAGGTAATGCATGGCTAAAACATGAGGCTCTGGTACAACACACACATTCACTCAGTCACTACATGCATTCACTCACTTGGCTCACTACATGCATACACTCGCTCACTACATGCATTCATTATATAATTTTGGCACGAAAGAGATTATGTAATTCTCAGATTGTAACGAGATTTGTAGGTTATGTGAAGTAGAGAACCTCACGAGACTGTTGATAACCAAACCTTTCATGGAGAATTTTAGTAAATCAACCACAGTATTTGTAACGTAGTATGATGACATCCTAGGGTCAGCTAAGGCTCTCAAAAGATGAAAAAAAAAACCGAGAAAACATTCCCATCAAGAACACAAGACATCAAAGGGAAGAATGTTTTGAATGTGGACAGTTTGGCCATTTTGCCAGAAATTGCCCCCGATAGAATGAATCCCACAAGAGAACATTTCACTTACGACAATCCTGATAGCCACGTAGAGTATGGTTCGGCTCATCCTCATAGGCCACAGAACCGAAATTACGATGAACGGGAAAGGGAAGAAATTGGAAATTTCCCTTACGGCTCACATGAACTCCTAGCATATGCCACGCCCAAACCTAAGACAATTGAACAATCTGCTCTGTACCTGACATTAGAGGCGGAGTTGGGACCTCCTCCTATGTGCTGAAGAAATGCAGTTAATTTAGACGTTGAACAATTAGTGGAGAAAGTTTTAACCCCTATTAGCCTAGAGGAAGACGAGGAAGCGATAAGTCTAGTAGAAATTGCTTTCGACATAGATGGTGTTAGAGAAGCAATCTGTGAAATTTCAAGGCAAGGACACTTGGTTAAGGAGTACGAATTAGTGAAACAGGGATGTAACCCTCCTGAAGAAAAGCCCGAACTTGGCCTAATTAAGCAATATGCCCTGTGCAAAATATTAGAGGCAGAACTGGGACCTCTTCCCATGTCTTGGAGTAGTAAGAGCGATCTAGACGTCGAGAGATTAATAGGCTACATTTTCACCCCTATCGGTTTAGAGGAAGACGAAGAGGTGATAAATATAGTTGAAAATGTTTTTGATATAGAGGGCGTTAGGAAAGAAATCTGTGGAATTTTTAAGACGTTTGGCTTAAGAAAGTGAGGCATTAGAAGAGGGGCGAGGCAGAGAAAAGGAGAAACAAATGCCTGCAGAACAGTTAGATGGGAACAGCGAGTAAGACTTAATTATAGTCATGTCGGACAACATTGATGATGAGGGAGAACACAAGGCTAACACAAATGGCGTTCAAAGGAGCAACGCATGTCAGGTAGACATTACTTTGATCGAAGAGCAAAACTGTGGGAATACAGAGACAGTAGATGAGGAAATGTGCATGGAAGATGCAAGACAGTCTTTAGGGCCAGAAGATTTAAAGGCACTCGCGGAAACTGAAAAATCGGCATTTATCAAGTCTGACGATAGCCCTCCGATGCAAATCGATACAGAGGAAGAGAAGCTAACAATAGGAAGAGACAGGGAGGAAGGGACATTTAGTGACACCCAAATTGGGGGAAGAGTAGATATTCAAGAAAACTCACTTCTGGGGCATTTGGAACCTCATGGAAGCCACAAAGTAATGGTGGGCACGGAACGTGATAAGGATGTAGAAGAAACGGAAGCATTAAGTGAAAACAATTCAGTAATCAGTGGAACAAATTATGCCCTTGCTAAGCATGAGATACCGGCAACTCAAATAAAGCAAAAACTTCATCAAACAGAAAGAGAAAATGTATCGTTTCCGTCTGAAAACTCCAAACGTACACTGATGAGGCTCCGAGTTAAGGTCAGAGAGAAATCGAGATGTCTTGATTTACGAGCGAAATTCAAAGGTGACCTTTGTAGCAAAGCGTTCTCTTTATATTCACATGGAGTTGGCAAAATAATCAGAAAACTCAGCTTCATTCAAGTGTCGGTACTAATCAAATTACTGAAGCAATGGAAGACTAGGAAAAAGAAAACTGAGTTTAGTTGTGTGGGTGAATAAGCATACCACAATTACGACGTAAGAACTTGTTCCCACACAGAAACTTCCGGAGTATTGGCATATCCGAAGAATCCGCCGATGGGGACCAGAATTTCGACCAGTCCATTGCCCAGGAACGCCTCGTAGAGACCGTCACTCACCGCCCATTGCAAACGCCACCACATATGAGTTATCGGCACCACAGCGTGCTCCCAGAGAAAGCCAACGATGACAGCAGGCTTACAACCAATCAGAAGAAAGCGGCGGCAGTGGCAAGCAGCAAACCAGTTTTTCCCCCACACCCTACTCTGGAAATACGAAAGGATGCATGCAGCTGTGAGGCAACAGCCAATGCGAAGCGAGGCTCCCCGGCGCTTACCAACACCGCTTATCTCATGTTCCTGACGTCATCTGCACGTCGGTGATCATGTGATGACGAAGTAAGTTACTATTCAGAAATTTTGCTTTTAATCATTTAAGTGCTTTTCTGCTCACCTGAGAGGAGTAAAGAAACAGATAAATATGTAATCGATGTGATTTTAAGAAATGACCATTTGCAGTCCCCCAAACTAATTTTAATATATTCAAAATGGTCACCATCAAAAATATACAGATAAATATTAATATGTGAAAATGATTCTCATTGTTACCTGTATCTGGCATTATAAACCTTCAGCAGATACAACAAATTAAAATCTTAATTATTCAAAATTCTGAACAATGTAACTGAAAAACAATTAACAAGTTTAAAGGATATATTTCCTTAGAAGCATTAAGAGGAATTTGCGATTTGTAAGTGTTTTTGTGCGCATATATTTATTGAGATTTGTTTCTAGTAGGTTTATTGTGTTGAACTTTTTTGAATTAATTTTGTGTATGGGCAGGATGCCGACTGCCGATGGTACGCGCAGAGCGTTTAATGTACGCCAACGCGCATCAGATTTTGCAAGGAGGGGCAGGAAATGCCTCCGTAGAGGCTGGACCAGGATGAAGAAGTGTTGCCCTAGTTTATGTTGCTTTAGTTCCTGTTGCGAAGGGACTGTGGAGGGGAGAAATGAACAAGGCCACCCATCAGGAAGATCGACATTTTACATCCCCTCCACTATTGTTGACTGTGTATTGAGGTCCGAACGACCTAACATTCCACCTAAACTAGATTTCTCAGTCCCATTTCTCATTCCCTGCACCTTTCGGCTCCAACTACAGAACATCCCACATAAACAAAATGCCATAGACCGATTTGCAGAGGACGAAGAAGATATTCCTGAAACAGAAACGAGATCTCAGAACATTTATACTACAGGATCGTCCACTTCAACTGAATCAAATAACCCGAATTTAATTACAACAGATTCAGAGAACAATGATGAAGAGTATAATGATGAAGAGGATAATGATGAAGAGGATGTCTTCAGAGATGTCGTCATCATGTGGGATGTGATGAAATTCACCTTCTCCGTTATATATCTTTTGATGGTCCTTTACAATGTAAAGGAATTCTTAGGTGAAAAAAAATAATAGAATGATAATTCGAAAAAAAGAAAAAAAAAATGTCTCCCCCAAAACCCACCCTCAGACGTCCTAGATCGTGGGAGATGGGCAACATCCATTATCTGTTGATTTCCTCAAAAGTTCTTTTTATCTTTAGGGAAAACCTCAGGTAATGGATGGCTAACATGATGCTCTGGTACAACACACACATTCACTCACTCACTACATGCATCCCCTCCCCTCATACTGACAATAAATTCAATAGGCTCAAACTACTGAACATTCCACATAAAAGATACATCTCCGAACAATTTCCAGTAGATGACCAGAATTTCCCTCAAATAGAAATTGACGAAGAGTTGTAGTTCAGGATCTTCCACTTCTACAGACACTGGTACAAGAATGGTGAAGCAGATTTGAGAAATAGACGATAGATTTCCTTCACAGTTTGGTTCCAACAAATGAAGGGTCTACAGAATTAAGAAGTGATGATGTCTATGTTCCTGAAATAGAAGATGAATTTGATGTCTTCCTCTACACCTGGCTTGTCGTTAAACTTACCTTCTGTATTTCACATCTTTTAATTGTTTTTATTGCTATGTGGAAGGAATTCTCCGGTGAAAAAAAATGATTGAAGATAATTAGAAAAAAGGAAAATGTTAAACTCAAGAGAGAAAGAAAAAGGTCAACAAAGTTGAAAAAAATAAAAAAAAAGGTCTCCCCCAAAAGCCACCCTCAGACGTCCTAGATCATGGGAGATGGGCAATATACATTATCTGAAGATTTCCTCAAAAGTTCCTTTTATCTTTAGGGAAAACCTCAGGTAATGGATGGCTAACATGAGGCTCTGGTACAACACACACACATTCACTCACTCACTCACTACATGCATTCACTCACTTGGCTCACTACATGCATTCATTATATAATTTTGGCACGAAAGAGATTATGTAATTGTCATATTGTAAGGAGAATTTTAGGTTATGTGGAGTAGAGAACCTCACGAGACTGTTGATAGCCAAACTTTTCATGAAGAATTTTAGTAAATCAACCTCAGTGTTTTGTAACGTAGTATGATGACCTCCTACGGTCAGCTGAGGCTCTCAGCGACTGCAGTGGAAAGCAGCAAACCAGTTTTTCCCCCACACTCTACTCTGGAAATACGGAAGGATGCATGCAGCTGTGAGGCAAGAGCCAACGGGAAGCGAGGCTCCCGCGGTGCTTACCAACACCGCTTACTCTCATGCTCCTGACGTCATCTGCACGTCAATGATCATGTGATGACGAAGTAAGTTACTATTGAGAAAGTTTGCTTTTAATCATTTAAGCACTTTTCTGATCACGTGAGAGGGGTAAAGACACAGATAAATACGTAATCGATGTGATTTTAAGAAATGACCGTTTGCAGTCCCTCAAACTAATTTCAATATATTCAAAATGGTCACCATCGAAAACAAACAGATAGATTTTTCACATATTAATATTTATGTATTAATTTAATACATAAATATTAATATGTGAAAATGATTTTCATTGTTACCTGTATCTGTCATTATAAACTAGCAGATGCAACAAATTAAAATCTTAATTATTCAAAATTCTGAACAATGTAAATGAAAAACAATTAACGGGTTTAAAGGATATCTTTCCTTAGAAGAGTTAAGTCGAAATGTTTTAGATGCGATTGTAAGTGTTCTTTGATTCGCTATTAATGATAGAGCGCAAATAGATATTTATATTTGAAGTAGTTGCTACATAGTGTATACTGAGTATTATTTGTATTGACTTGAATGGGCAGGATGCCTAGTACTGATTGTACGCGCAGAGCGTTTAATGTACACGAACACTCCTCAAGTTTTGCAAGGAGGGGCAGGGAATGCCTCTGTAGAGGTTGGAAACAGCTGAAAAAAACCTGTTCTTGTTGTTGTAGCTCTTATGAAGGGAGTATGGAGGGGAGCAATGAGCATAGCCACCCACCCGAAAGATAAATATTCTATATCCCCTCCACTCGCAATGACCACAGTGTCATTAGACTCGAAACGTTAAACATTCCACCCAAGAGATATATATCAGAACCATTTTCGGTGGATGATGAGGATTCTCGTCCAATAAAATCAGGACTGACGCACCCATGTGGTTCAGGATCTTCCACTTCTACTGGCACCAGTGAATGTGAAGTCACCAATAGCTGGATGTTATCGATAACAGGATCAAAGGACGATGAAGAGGATGTCTTCCTCATCACATGGAATGTGATTAGATTCACATTGTTTTACATCTTTTGCTGGTCCTCTTTGCTATGTGGAAGGCATTCTCCGGTGACAAGAAATGAGAACGAAAATTAAAAAATAGCAAAACGTTAAACTGAAGAGAAAGAAAAAGGTAAAAAAGTCGTAAAAAAAAATGTCTCTCCCAAAAGCCACCCTCAGACGTCCTAGATAACGGGAGATGGGCAACATCCATTATCTGAAGATTTCCTCAAAAGTTCCTTTTATCTTTAGGGAAAACCTCATGTAATGCATGGCTAAAACATGAGGCTCTGGTACAACACACACATTCACTCAGTCACTACATGCATTCACTCACTTGGCTCACTACATACATTCATTATATCATTTTGGCACGAAAGAGATTATGTAATTCTCAGATTGTAACGAGATTTGTAGGTTATGTGGAGTAGAGAACCTCAAGAGATTGTTGATAACCAAACCTTTCATGGAGAATTTTAGTAAATCAACCGCAGTATTTGTAACGTAGTATGATGACATCCTAGGGTCAGCTAAGGCTCTCAAAAGATGAAAAAAAAAACGAAAAAACATTCCCATCAAGAACACGAGACATCAAAGGGAAGAATGTTTCGAATGTGGAGAATTTGGCCATTTTGCCAGAAATTGTCCCCGATAGAATGAATCCCACAAGAGAACATTTCACTTACGACAATCATGATAGCCACATAGAGTATGGTTCGGCTCCTCATCCTCATAGGCCACAGAACTGAAATTACGATGAACGGGAAAGGGAAGAAATTGGAAATTTGCCTTACGGCTCACATAAATTCCTAGCATATGCCACGCCCAAACCTAAGACAATTGAACAATCTGCTCTGTACCTGACATTAGAGGCGGAGTTGGGACCTCCTCCTATGTGGTGAAGAAATGTAGTTAATTTAGACGTTGAACAATTAGAGGAAAAAGTTTTCACATCTATTAGCCTAGAGGAACACGAGGAAGCGATAAGTCTAGTAGAAATTGCTTTCGACATAGATGGTGTTAGAGAAGCAATCTGAGAAATTTTAAGGCAAGGACGCTTGGTAAACGAGTACGAATTTGTGAAAGTGATGTAACCCTCCTGAAGAAAAGCCCGAACTTGGCCTAATTAAGCAATATGCCCTGTACAAAATATTAGAGGCAGAACTGCGACCTTTTCCCATGTCTTGGAGTAGTAAGAGCGATCTAGACGTCGAGAGATTAATAGCCTACGTTTTCACCCCTATCGGTTTAGAGGAAGACGAAGAGGTGATAAATATAGTTGAAAATATTTTTGACACAGGTGTTAGGAAAGAAATCTGTGGAATTTTTAAGACGTTTGGCTTAAGAAAGTGAGGCATTAGAAGAGGGGCGAGGGAGAGAAAAGGAGAAACAAATGACTGCAGAACAGTTAGATGGGAACAGCGAGTAAGACTTAATTATAGTCATGTTGGACGACATTGATGGTGAGGGAGAACACAAGGCTAACACAAATGGCGTACAAAGGAGCAACGCATGTCAGGTAGACATTATTTTGAACGAAGAGCAAAACTGTGGGAATACAGAGACAGTAGATGAGGAAATGTGCATGGAAGATGCAAGACAGTCTTTAGGGCCAAAAGATTTAAAGGCACTCACCGAAACTGAAAAATCGGCATTTATCACGTCTGACGGTAGCCCTCCGATGCAAATCGATACAGAGGAAGCGAAGCTAACAATAGGAAGAGACAGGGAGGAAGGGACATTTAGTGACACCCAAATTGGGGGAAGAGTAGATATTCAAGAAAACTCACTTGTGGGGCATTTGGAACCTCATGGAAGCCACAAAGTAATGGTGGGCACGGAACGTGATAAGTATGCAGAAGAAATGGAAGCATTAAGTGAAAACAATTCAGTAATCAGTGGAACAAATTATGCCCTTGCTAAGCATGAGATACCGGCAACTCAAAGCAAAAATCTTCATCAAACAGAAGAGAAAATGTATTGTTTCCTTCTGAACACTCCAAACGTACACTGATGAGGCTTCGAGTTAAGGTCAGAGACAAATCGAGATGTCTTGATTTACGAGCGAAATTCAAGGGTGACCTTTGTAGCAAAGGGTTCTATTTATATTCGCACGGAGTTGGCACGATAATCAGAAAACTCAGATTCATTCAAGTGTCGGTACTAATCAAATTACTGAAGCAATGGAAGACTAGGAAAAAGAAAACTGAGTTTAGTTGTGTGGGTGAATAAGCATACCACAATTACGAAGTAAGAACTTGTTCCCACACAGAAACTTCCAGAGTATTGGCATATCCGAAGAATCCGCCGATGGGGACCAGAATTTTGACCAGTCCGTTGCCCAGGAACGCCTCGTAGAGACCGTCACTCACCGCCCATTGCAAACGCCACCACATATGAGTTATCGGCACCACAGCGTGCTCCCAGAGAAAGCCAACGATGAGAGCAGGCTTACAACCAATCAGAAGAAAGCGGCCGCAGTGGCAAGCAGCAAACCAGTTTTTCCCCCACACCCTACTCTGGAAATACGAAAGGATGCATGCAGCTGTGAGGCAACAGCCAATGTGAAGCGAGGCTCCCCAGCGCTTACCAACACCGCTTATCTCATGCTCCTGACGTCATCTGCACGTCAGTGATCATGTGATGATGAAGTAAGTTACTATTCAGAAATTTTGCTTTTAATCATTTAAGTGCTTTTCTGCTCACCTGAGAGGAGTAAAGAAACAGATAAATATGTAATCAATGTGATTTTAAGAAATGACCATTTGCAGTCCCCCCAAACTAATTTTAATATATTCAAAATGGTCACCATCAAAAACAAATAGATAAATATTAATATGTGAAAATGATTTTCATTGTTACCTGTATCTGGCATTATAAACCTTCAGCAGACACAACAAATTAAAATCTTAATTATTCAAAATTCTGAACAATGTAAATGAAAAACAATTAATGGGTTTAAAGGATATCTTTCCTTAGAAGAGTTAAGTTGAAATGTTTTACATGCGATTGTAAGTGTTCTTTGATTCACTATTAATGATAGAGCGCAAATAGATATTTATATTTGAAGTAGTTGCTAGATAGTGTATACTGAGTATTATTTGTATTGACTTGAATGGGCAGGATGCCTAGTACTGATTGTACGCGCAGAGCGTTCAATGTACGCAAACGCGCCTCAAGTTTTGCAAGGAGGGGCAGGGAATGCCTCTGTAGAGGTTGGAAACAGCTGAAAAAAAAATGTTCTTGTTGTTGTAGCTCTTATGAAGGGAGTATGGAGGGGAGCAATGAGCATAGCCACCCACCCGAAAGATAAATATTCTATATCCCCTCCACTCGCAATGACCACAGTGTCATTAGACTCGAAACGTTAAACATTCCACCCATGAGATATATATCAGAACCATTTTCGGTGGATGATGAGGATTCTCGTCCAATAAAATCAGGACTGACGCACCCGTGTGGTTCAGGATCTTCCACTTCTACTGGCACCAGTGAATCTGAAGTCACCAATAACTGGATGTTATCGATAACAGGATCAGAGGACGATGAAGAGGATGTCTTCCTCATCACATGGAATGTTATTAGATTCAGATTTGTTTTACATCTTTTGCTGGACCTCTTTGCTATGTGGAAGGCATTCTCCGGTGACAAAAAATGTGAACAATAATTAAAAAATAGAAAAACGTTAAACTGAAGAGAAAGAAAAAGGTAAAAAAGTTGTAAAAAAAAAATGTCTCTCCCAAAAGCCAACTTTCAGACGTCCTAGATCATGGGAGATGGGCAACATCCATTATCTCAAGTTTTCCTCAAAAGTTCCTTTTATCTTTAGGGAAAACCTCAGGTAATGCATGGCTAACATGAGGCTCTGGTACAACACACACATTCATTCACTCACTACATGCATTCACTCGCTCACTACATGCATTCATTATATAATTTTGGCACGAAAGAGATTATGTAATTCTCAGATTGTAACGAGATTTGTAGGTTATGTGAAGTAGAGAACCTCACGAGACTGTTGATAACCAAACCTTTCATGGAGAATTTTAGTAAATCAACCGCAGTATTTGTAACGTAGTATGATGACATCCTAGGGTCAGCTATAGCTCTCAAAAGATGAAAAAAAAACCGAGAAAACATTCCCATCAAGAACACAAGACATCAAAGGGAAGAATGTTTTGAATGTGGAGAGTTTGGCCATTTTGCCAGAAATTGCCCCCGATAGAATGAATCCCACAAGAGAACATTTCACTTACGACAATCCTGATAGCCACATAGAGTATGGTTTGGCTCATCCTCAAAGGCTACAGAACCGAAATTACGATGAACGGGAAAGGGAAGAAATTGGAAATTTGCCTTACGGCTCACATGAACTCCTAGCATATGCCACGCCCAAACCTAAGACAATTGAACAATCTGCTCTGTACCTGACATTAGAGGCGGAGTTGGGACCTCCTCCTATGTGCTGAAGAAATGCAGTTAATTTAGACGTTGAACAATTAGTGGAGAAAGTTTTAACCCCTATTAGCCTAGAGGAAGACGAGGAAGCGATAAGTCTAGTAGAAATTGCTTTCGACATAGATGGTGTTAGAGAAGCAATCTGTGAAATTTCAAGGCAAGGACACTTGGTTAAGGAGTACGAATTAGTGAAACAGGGATGTAACCCTCCTGAAGAAAAGCCCGAACTTGGCCTAATTAAGCAATATGCCCTGTGCAAAATATTAGAGGCAGAACTGGGACCTCTTCCCATGTCTTGGAGTAGTAAGAGCGATCTAGACGTCAAGAGATTAATAGCCTACATTTTCACCCCTATCGGTTTAGAGGAAGACGAAGAGGTGATAAATATAGTTGAAAATGTTTTTGATATAGAGGGCGTTAGGAAAGAAATCTGCGGAATTTTTAAGACGTTTGGCTTAAGAAAGTGAGGTATTAGAAGAGGGGCGAGGCAGAGAAAGGAGAAACAAATGCCTGCAGAACAGTTAGATGGGAACAGCGAGTAAGACTTAATTAAAGTCATGTCGGACGACATTGATGATGAGGGAGAACACAAGGCTAACACAAATGGCGTACAAAGGAGCAACGCATGTCAGGTAGACATTACTTTGATCAAAGAGCAAAACTGTGGGAATACAGAGACAGTAGATGAGGAAATGTGCATGGAAGATGCAAGACAGTCTTTAGGGCCAGAAGATTTAAAGGCACTCGCCGAAACTGAAAAATCGGCATTTATCAAGTCTGACGATAGCCCTCCGATGCAAATCGATACAGAGGAAGCGAAGCTAACAATAGGAAGAGACAGGGAGGAAGGGACATTCAGTGACACCCAAATTGGGGGAAGAGTAGATATTCAAGAAAACTCACTTCTGGGGCATTTGGAACCTCATGGAAGCCACAAAGTAATGGTGGGCACGGAACGTGATAAGGATGTAGAAGAAACGGTAGCATTAAGTGAAAACAATTCAGTAATCAGTGGAACAAATTATGCCCTTGCTAAGCATGAGATACCGGCAACTCAAATAAAGCAAAAACTTCATCAAACAGAAGAGAAAATGTATCGTTTCCGTCTGAAAACTCCAAACGTACGCTGATGAGGCTCCGAGTTAAGGTCAGAGAGAAATCGAGATGTCTTGATTTACGAGCGAAATTCAAAGGTGACCTTTGTAGCAAAGCGTTCTCTTTATATTCACATGGAGTTGGCAAAATAATCAGAAAACTCAGCTTCATTCAAGTGTCGGTACTAATCAAATTGCTGAAGCAATGGAAGACTAGGAAAAGAAAACTGAGTTTAGTTGTGTGGGTGAATAAGCATACCACAATTATGAAGTAAGAACTTGTTCCCACACAGAAACTTCCGGAGTATTGGCATATCCGAAGAATCCGCCGATGGGGACCAGAATTTCGACCAGTCCGTTGCCCAGGAACGCCTCGTAGAGACCGTCACTCACCGCCCATTGCAAACGCCACCACATATGAGTTATTGGCACCACAGCGTGCTCCCAAAGAAAGCCAACGATGACAGCAGGCTTACAACCAATCAGAAGAAAGCGGCCGCAGTGGCAAGCAGCAAACCAGTTTTTCCCCCACACCCTACTCTGGAAATACGAAAGGATGCATGCAGCTGTGAGGCAACAGCCAATGCGAAGCGAGGCTCCCCGGCGCTTACCAACACCGCTTATCTCATGCTCCTGACGTCATCTGCACGTCGGTGATCATGTGATGACGAAGTAAGTTACTATTCAGAAATTTTGCTTTTAATCATTTAAGTGCTTTTCTGCTCACCTGAGAGGAGTAAAGAAACAGATAAATATATAATCGATGTGATTTTAAGAAATGACCATTTGCAGTCCCCCAAACTAATTTTAATATATTCAATATGGTCACCATCAAAAATATACAGATAAATATTAATATGTGAAAATGATTCTCATTGTTACCTGTATCTGGCATTATAAACCTTCAGCAGATGCAACAAATTAAAATCTTAATTATTCAAAATTCTGAACTATGTAACTGAAAAAAATTAACAAGTTTAAAGGATATATTTCCTTAGAAGCATTAAGAGGAATTTGCGATTTGTAAGTGTTTTTGTGCGCATATATTTATTGAGATTTGTTTCTAGTAGGTTTATTGTGTTGAACTTTTTTGAATTAATTTTGTGTATGGGCAGGATGCCGACTGCCGATGGTACGCGCAGAGCGGTTAATGTACGCCAACGTACGTCAGATTTTGCAAGGAGGGGCAGGAAATGCCTCCGTAGAGGCTGGACCAGGATGAAGAAGTGTTGCCCTAGTTTATGTTGCTTTAGTTCCTGTTGCGAAGGGACTGTGGAGGGGAGAAATGAACAAGGCCACCCATCAGGAAGATCGACATTTTACATCCCCTCCACTATTGTTGACTGTGTATTGAGGTCCGAACGACCTAACATTCCACCTAAACTAGATTTCTCAGTCCCATTTCTCATTCCCTGAACCTTTCGGCTCCAACTACAGAACATCCCACATAAACAAAATGCCATAGACCGATTTGCAGAGGACGAAGAAGATATTCCTGAAACAGAAACAAAATCTCAGAACATTTATACTACAGGATCGTCCACTTCAACTGAATCAAATAACCCGAATTTAATTACAACAGATTCAGAGAACAATGATGAAGAGTATAATGATGAAGAGGATAATGATGAAGAGGATGTCTTCAGAGATGTCGTCATCATGTGGGATGTGATGAAATTCACCTTCTCCGTTATATATCTTTTGATGGTCCTTTACAATGTAAAGGAATTCTTAGGTGAAAAAAAATAATAGAATGATAATTCGAAAAAAAGAAAAAAAAAAGAAAAGAAAAATGTCTCCCCCAAAACCCACCCTCAGACATCCTAGATCGTGGGAGATGGGCAACATCCATTATCTGTTGATTTCCTCAAAAGTTCTTTTTATCTTTAGGGAAAACCTCAGGTAATGGATGGCTAACATGATGCTCTGGTACAACACACACACATTCACTCACTCACTACATGCATCCCCTCCCCTCATACTGACAATAAATTCAATAGGCTCAAACTACTGAACATTCCACATAAAAGATACATCTCCGAACAATTTCCAGTAGATGACCAGAATTTCCCTCAAATAGAATCAAATAGAAATTGACGAAGAGTTGTAGTTCAGGATCTTCCACTTCTACAGACACCGGTACAAGAATGGTGAAGCAGATTTGAGAAATAGACGATAGATTTCCTTCACAGTTTGGTTCCAACAAATGAAGGGTCTACAGAATTAAGAAGTGATGATGTCTATGTTCCTGAAATAGAAGATGAATTTGATGTCTTCCTCTACACCTGGCTTGTCGTTAAACTTACCTTCTGTATTTCACATCTTTTAATTGTTTTTATTGCTATGTGGAAGGAATTCTCCGGTGAAAAAAAATGATTGAAGATAATTAGAAAAAAGGAAAATGTTAAACTCAAGAGAGAAAGAAAAAGGTCAACAAAGTTGAAAAAAATAAAAAAAAAAATGTCTCCCCTAAAAGCCACCCTCAGACGTCCTAGATCGTGGGAGACGGGCAACATCCATTATCTGTTGATTTCCTCAAAAGTTCCTTTTATCTTTAAGGAAAACCTCAGGTAATGGATGGCTAACGTGAGGCTCTGGTACAACACACACACATTCACTCACTAACTACATGCATTCACTCACTTGCTCACTACATGCATTCACTCTCTCACTACATGCATTCATTATATAATTTTGGCACGAAAGAAATTATGTAATTGTCAGATTGTAAGGGGAATTGTAGGTTATGTGGAGTAGAGAACCTCACGAGACTGTAGATAGCCAAACCTTTCATGGAGAATTTTAGTAAATCAACCTCAGTGATTGTAACGTAGTATGATGACCTCACAGGATCAGCTAAGGCTCTCGAAAGATGAAACAAATCATGTAAAACATAGAGTATGAGGACATCGGTGCAATGATGAAGACTGTTGGCAAATAGTCCAGTTTTTATATATATATATTGAATGCAATTAACCAAGTGTAATATGTAACTGCAAGTATGGAAGCGTCTGACGTCTTTCGTTTTTGGCGAAAATGGGTATAGATGATACTGTTTTGATGTTAAACAGTGCACCAGTTGTAAAACTATGTTGCCACGCAAAAAAAAATGAAAAATTGTTAGTGATAGTACATTTCCTCGTTATTGGTATTCCAGAAATTGTAAGCTTAGTTGGTGTATCCATATGCATCGTAAACTTAATTGATATATCCATATGCCACAATACTTGTACTAATAATGTTAGCATATTAATCAATGAAATATTTCACAAAGTTTAATATTGATGCATAGTTTTATGAGGTTTCCAATTTTATGTCTATGGGTCCTATAAATTCAACTGTAATGTACTGAAATCTTGAAATTAAGGTCAAAATTTTCCCAAACCAGGCTTGCATTTTCATCACTAATCATCTAAAATTTGTGAAGGAAAGAGAAATAACATTCAATCATTGACTTTCTGTTAAAAGCTGCCGTTGGTCTTATTTCATTAGACCCATCTATGCGGTAAGTCGCCAACTGGATCCCGGCAGCCTGATTCGAGATTAATGGGTTCAAGCCACCGTAAGAGGAGTAAGCCGCATTATGAATGGAGGATTACTACAAAGGCTAAAGGATGGCAGTTGCACTCATTGCGCCGGGCCGTAACCATCAAGACTCAAGGCTTTTCACTGGCGACGTCAGCATTCGTCGCTCTAGCATCTTGACACCCTGTAGCTACTTGTGTGTTGGCAAGATTATTATCTTTAATTATTATCTGGTGTTCAACAAATGCATTTTTAAACAATTTTTGGAAGATAAAAAATGATTGTTAGAGAATTAAGGAAATAAGAAAATATGTCTTAGTGCCAAAAAGAGAAAGTTGTCTACCCTCAATAAATAGTATCCACAGAGTTAATTGTTTGCTTTGATATTAATAGTTTTGTGACAAAAAGTTTTTCTGGCATGTGGGATTTGAAACATATCTCTCCATATATCCAGTTATATTAGTAGAAAAAAGGCAGAGTCTGTTAGTTTAACGGTCTTACACCACTGGCTTATATCTGGAAAGATGTATGCCTAAATGATTAAATCTTTCTTTACTAGGGTGCAGAGAATTATTTTTTTAACAATCGAAGATTGATTCGAGATTATTTTCTTTACATTTGGGAGGTTAGTTGAGCGATTTATTGTCAAATCTTTAGTCATAGATTTAAAGGTAGCTTTTAAACCAAAATATATATGTGTGTGTGTGTATGCTTGCAGTAATTTGTAGTTTCTAAAGTTTAGATGCACTTTTCCTGCTAGTTTTTGAATATGAATTCCATCAGAAGGTTGTATCCATGTCCAAATATTATTCAATTTAATGAGTTCTGTAAAAAATACAGCTCAATATTCCTATAAATTCAGTCTAATCACTAAGAAAAAGTATTCAAATTAAATCATAACTAACTGAAAT
Organism: Ryuthela nishihirai; assembly: GCA_038380435.1. Classification (NCBI taxonomy): domain Eukaryota; kingdom Metazoa; phylum Arthropoda; class Arachnida; order Araneae; family Heptathelidae; genus Ryuthela; species Ryuthela nishihirai. The sequence continues at coordinate 11,548,420 of JAWZYU010000001.1, read as the reverse complement.
TGCTACAGCTAAAGCTATTACAGTATATCATTAATTTTTAGTTCACATTTGCCAACAAAATTGTTCTGAAAAATTTTTGTTTTGTTTTTTTCTTTTTAATAAAACACACTAATTTTCCATAACAATTTATATGTCATGATTATATTATTAATGGTACAAAAAACTGGATCAGTTATTGACAGCATTTATCGCGAAAAATATGTGAAGGAAATGATTTTATTTTTGTTAATATATAACCAAGTAATTATTTGCATTTAACTTTATTTTTAAACATATTGTGTCATTGTAATTACATGTACAACCGATTTTGACGCTCCTGGTAATTTATATGTCGTTCTACATGTTCAGAGAACGTTAAACGACGATTACATTTTGAGTCATCAATTTAGCACAATTACAAATCAAGATCTATTTTAGTTTCAACGTCTTCCCTATTTTAAGGTTTGCCATAGAAATATTACTCTAATATACATATATACCATATAATAATACCATGTCAATCAGTTTTTGAGCACAGTACCAAACAAAAATGCCCTCCCGATCTTATGAAAAAAAGTAAATGCTCGATTTGTTGTGCGCAGGTTGCACTGTGGATCCACAGGATGTGACGTCAGTTTAGACTGCAATAGCCTTGGTTCTCGAAGGTTACGGCTGGACACTAATAAAGTCTCTCCTTTCCCCTTTAAGCCCGAAAACCTTTCCTTCCTGAAAAGGATTTGAAAGAGGTGAAATTGTGTTAATTACACATTAATAAGAGTCATTTTTGCTAATAAAAGATTCTGTTAATATGGATGATGAGTTTCAAAATTCTAACGACTGAATTTCATTGTGATTCCAATGAAGTTTGGTTAAAACATTTCCTCTTTTATGGCATATTCCATACAAAGTAAATCCTTCCCAGATGAAATGAACAAGTAGGGTAAAAACAAAAAAACGACAAAGTGTTAGGAGCTCTAGCATTTTTTAGTGGACCGTTACCTACCAGTCATGTAGAAATTTAAAACAAGATATTGGGTGTTGTGGAAAAAATGTCCAATTCTATATCTCTCTGCAACAGCATTCTTTTGGTATAATCTTGAAACAGTGTACAGATTATAATTATATATTATAAAATTTTAGGATAAATATACAAATTTTTAACTTTAAGCACTTAAAAATTTTGAAATCAGTAGCTACCAGAAGGAATTTAAGGAAATTTATTATAAATGTTATTAAGAATTTATTTTACAAGTTCATATCCGTTTGAGGTTTTCAGTAGATAGTACCCCAACATTTCGTTACTTCAGTGTTTTTAAAAAACTGAAACGCGGCGATTTATCATATTTGATATGGATTCCACTAAACGAAAATACCCGATTGATCTTTGAAAACTTAAGTTGTGTTTTCCCTCCCATCCTGGGACAAAGGAGAAATTGCCTTTTCCAATGTGAAGCCCTAGATCATGCCTACCTCTGTGAAAATATGATATTTATAGTTTAAATGATTCATTCATATATGAGTGCTTTAGGCCGACAGGTAGCGCAGTTCATGGTTTTGGGTGATATCGGTAAGTTTATGAATCCCTCGCTTCCGTAAGGGAATTTTGAACGTATCTTCGACATTACCTGCTATGACTTAATACAAGAGTAGAAACGTGTCTTCCAACCTCGTCTGTGATAAGATGCGAAAAACTATTTCCTAGAATGGAAATTTCATTTACACAGGTTCATATTTCAAACGTAGTTATATAGCTTGCACAAACCGTTTGAAATACTCTACAGTTTCCAAATACAGTGACACCTATAGCGACCTTCCAAATGTGTGAATGGCAGCATTTCATCAATACTTAAACAGTGGAAAATTGATCATCTTTATGACTAAAGACGAAAGAGTTGGATATCTACAGAACAGACTCGCAGACAGAAAGAGAAGGGCCCAATAGAAAGCACTGTTGTTTTTCCCGAAGATGATCTGAAACGAACAGTTTTTTAAAACAGTAGAAAATCATCCAGAACATAGCAAAACATCAAAGAAATATATGAAACTACCCCTTGGCGAAATTATCCCCTAGCAATGCAGCTACAAGTAAAGGTGGAGACTGAAGAGTCAGCGAGATTTACATATTAATCCACCAGGGACTGGAAAGGGACTAATCTCTTTTTTCTTCACTAGAAAATAGAGAACAGAAACGCCAGTGTATTTTGCATATGAATGCGGTGTTCTCAGATAACAAAATAGGAAGGCAGTTCCGGTAAAGTTTGCAGCCGTTGTTAAACTCTGGTTTGTAGGCAATGCGTTTGGTGGAAACCCCAATGACACAGTTACTCAAGAAACAAGCATATACCAAATATGCTCCTTTAACGATGGTTTCTCCAAATCGCTGTAGGGATTGAATGAAAACCACTACCTTGAAAGGTCAAATTAAAGCACATTTGCAGTGCCACTCCCTCTCAGACCAGTACAGTGACATTGCCACATGAATGACTTAAGGAGACAGGAAATATCTGTTTCTTGGTACAGAGGATTAAATGAGGTGTGATAATCTTTTTTCTTGTACGTCAGCCGGGCATATTTCCTGGAAGGCTGACTCTCATTGATGTTTTTTTTAACGAATCACAGGTGGAGCCTGTAAGTGAGGTATACACAGGAAACCTGCCGATATCAGTTGGTGTTCTCTGTTTGAGATGCGAGTACGAGACTTGCGCATGGAAGAAACACAGGACGCTGATGATTACCCAGAAGAGGAGCATATGCCTCCTGAAGAAGTTGAAGAAATGCCAATTTTGAAAGAAGAATGAGAGGGTTTCGATGAAGACGATTCCGATTTCGCAGAAGAATATGATGATATCCCACCTGAACTTTTACACGACTTATTCGAGCAGCTGGTATACCTTTCCATTTCTTTGGTCCATGCAGCATATGAAGACCAGTGAGAACAGGAAATTGAAGAATAGAAGCCTAAGAATTATTTTTCTACTTGAATCTAAAAAACTACTTCTTTAGGAGTTTTATTGTAATGTAGATAGCAGCGATTTCTTAGTGATTTCAGACTGTTAGTTTTTGTTATTCACATAATTGTATTTCAAATTTCCTGTAGAATGTGTTCATAAACTATACGAGTCAGTGTTATTTCTGTTGCTTTGTCATCTGAATAACTTAAAAAGACCTACAACTGTCTACTGAAAATTGCAGATATTTCTATGACAATTTTCTTTGTGTGAGATGACATAGAGACATGTATTATTTAAAAAGTATGTAATAATAAATGCATGTATAATTTAAATGATCCATAATTATTACTTCTTGACTGTTAGTATTTTGTTGTAAATAAAAAATTTTTAAACTAACTACTCATTGTCTTTTATCCTCACATGAAAAAATGTTTCTTTTTTTTTTCAGGAATTAATCATTGCAAATATTTCTCTAGCTTCTGTTTTAAAGGAGAAAATATTTACACCAAATGTTATGAACAGATTGTGATCTTTTCATAATTTGAGAGACATGTTTGTCCAAAAAGTGCAAAGTTTCTCATCGCATCCTATGACCTTGGCAGGTCCGCTTCTGTTACCAACGAAAGGGGGCCGCGAGAGCACAACTAATTTCTCATTCCAAGAGGGGGCTTGAAACAGCCATAGATGTGCTCCTCAACCCAACAGTATGCCGTTAAGTGCAGTTTTCTCCCAAAGAAACAATGTGAACAGGCCATAAAAGTGTAGACGCATCCATACTTCAAAGATGCCCGGCTGAAGCATCCCCCCCCCCCATTAGCGCACGGTAGAAGCAAGACACTGACCGCCCCCTGGTGTCCAGGTAGTCTCTTAATGGCTTCCCACACTTTCTGGGAACAATAAGCAGAAGAGCGGAAGCAAAATTCATGGAAAGAATAGCAAGACAACGGGACCAGGGGGCGACCAATGAAAAAGAGAAAGGGCCAACAAAGGATCCGACATCGAAAACGGATTGTTTCGTCTATAAGCTCCAGTAGAAAGAATGAGATAGGAAAGCGTGCTCAAGGACAGTCAGATTTGGAGCGAGCACTAATAAGGTCAATGTTTCATCTTAGGGGAGTGAGCAAAAACATTGAGATGTGAAGCGAGTGCAAATAAGAATGATATTTCCTTTGGTAGAGTGTATTCTAACTCTTTGAGATGATTTTTTGAGCTGCTAAAGATGACGAATATTAAATAATTGACATTTTAGTTTAAAACTCTCTCTCTGCAGATAGAAAAGAAAAGGTTCATCTTATTGCCGAAATCATGGTGATCCTACATTCCTGCTGCCGTGGATGTTCCACGTTTCCCCTTCGTTTGCCATCGCATGGGACCACGATGGTTCAATCTACATGAGCAAAGTTCCTGACAAAGACAAATGTGTTATGCCCTGTGCTTCCTGTTCCCGTGACGCTGAAAGTTGCCGAAGATAATAAAAGAGGTGTGAAATGATCATGTTTGCTTTTATAAATCAGAAAGTTTGGATATCAGTTTTAAATCAGATATGCACTTAGAAAAGATAGCGGCAGTAACTGTTGGTCACTGTCTTAATTGACGTGGGCTAGATAGATGCTTTGAATGACCAATTAGTTTTTGTATTTCATTTAATTGTGAGAGCAAGCAGGAGCTGTAGTTCAGGGGAGAAATATATATATCTCTATGGTCTTAATACTTCTCCTCGGTATTGTAACAATATTACATTATTAAATTATTTCGTTTATGATATGAGAAAGAGTTGGCTATATTTTGCCTGTCAATGTGACCTATTTATTCAGATAGAAAGTAAATATCCACGGCCAATACATTTTCAAAAAAATAATGAAATGTACAATAAGATAATATATGTAAATATATTTAGAGGGAGAAGGACATTAACCATTCTCCCCCCCCCCTCTAACAATGTTACCTTCGTGACCAGGATTTTTTTAGGTTATAGCGGCCAAATAGTGGAAATATGACAGTTGGGTCATACAAAAAATGTATCAATGAATTATTATGTTCGGGAAAGTATATAAATTTATGAATAGTTGTAAAGATTGGAGGAGGCCGATGTCTTCGGATATATATATATACTGCAAATTGCTATATTGAAACGCAGTAGCAGAAAAAAATTAGAAATTTTTAAAAATTAAGAGTGAAATATTACGTATATGTGAAATGGTGTATGAAAATATTGGAAAACTAGTACTAGCTGGAGTTACATTTATGTTTCAGAAGGATTTTCATAAACATCTGTTAAAAAAAAGAATATTTTTGATTATAGTGAAATAACATGAAATGCGAATTATTGTGCGTAGGAATAGTTTTAAGCAAACAGATAGGCCCAGGCGTAGATTGTATGAGGAGTAAGTAGAGAGTCGACTAGGAAACCACTCAACCTTTATTTTAGCTAGGAGTGATTTTTCATTTTAGGTGAATGTATTTCTGTGACACATCTCCCTGCACTTTCAGAGGATACAAATTACACGAACACCACTACAACATGCAGTATTTGGGGAATGGTGGAACAGATGAATGGAAACACCCAAAGGTCTAATTTGGTATACCACGTTAATATTTTGATAATTGCTACAGATAAGCTGGTTCATGAATTATTGGATTTTATATGTGTATCACATTTTTAAGATGCTTAATGAAGATAAAAGGAATTAGTAATATATTTCTGAATTAAATAATTGTGTGAGTGAGATAATTATTGAAGCTTTTTAGAGAGATTTTTGTGGTTGCTGAATAGTTTGTAGCTTATTACCATTATTATTATCAGAGATAAGGCCTCAGTAAATTTTGGAAAAAGTCTTTATTGTGTAGAAATGTTTAAGGATATCGTAAGAGTTGTTAAGCTCGGAGATTGTGGCTCAAACGTGTAATTTAGAATTATAGTAATCGGAAAACTCTTAAAGCATGCTCCAAATGATTGGAATGCTTTTTTAGGATAAATGTTGAGTGGTGCTCAGTGATCAAAGGGGGTTGGTAGAGGATAATTTTATCTCATAGCAGGATTAGAGAATGATCACTGTCCAGTAGCTCAATAGAGAGAGCAGCTGTTAATGAAATGTTCTCTTGTGGGATTCAATCTATCAGGGGGAAATTAATTAGCCAGCGGATGTGGGTTAGAATCCCACCTGGGTTAAATCAGTTTTCTCAACTTTCTGTTTGCTATGATAAAGCGCTGTTAATTGTTATTGTAAATTTTAAGAATATCGCAGATATGAATAAGTTGTTGGAAATAAGGAGAAGAGGTTTTGTATGTTTAAGATAGTTTGTTAAGGTAGTTATGGCGACGATTGATTAGTTAAGATTGAGAAACAAATTGTTGATAAGTTGTTGAGCAGAGAAAGCAAGTTACTGAGATAAGAGAAAAGCTTTAGAGGTTAGTATATGGATTACTGTATGTGCATATAGGTCTGTCCATATAAATTAGGAATTTAATAATCGCTTTTAGAGCATCTTACCCGACAAAACATAATCCTACTGTATACCCTCACCACGCAAACTGAAAAAACATTACCATCAAGAACACGAGACATCGCAGGGAGGAATGTTTTGAATGTGGAGAGTTCGGCCATTTTCCCAGAAATTGCCCCTGATAGAATGAATCCCACAAGAGAACATTTCATTTACGACAATCCTGATAGCCAAATAGAGTATCGTTCGGCTCCTCATCCGCATAGGCCACAGAACAGAATTTACGATGAACGGGAAAGGAAACAAATTGGAAATTTGCCTTACGGCTCACATGAACTCCTAGCATATGCCAACCCAAAACCTAAGACAATTGAATAATCTGCTCTGTACCTGACATTAGAGGCGGAGTTGGGACCTCCTCCCATGTGCTGAAGAAATGCAGTTAATTTAGACGTTGAACAATTAGTGGAGAAAGTTTTCACCCCTATTAGCCTAGAGGAAGACGAGGAAGCGGTAAGTCTAGTAGAAATTGCTTTCGACATAGATGGTGTTAGAGAAGCAATCTGTGAAATTTTAAGGCAAGGACGCTTGGTTAAGGAGTACGAATATTCAAGAAAGTTATATATAGTTATGTAGATATTCAAGAAAATTCACTTGTGGGGCATTTGGAACCTCAGTGATGCCACAAAGAAATGGTGGGCATGGAACGTGATAAGGATGAAGAAATGGAAGCATTTAGTGAAAACAATTCAGTAATCAGTGGAACAAATTATGCCTTTGCTGAGCATGATACCGGCAACTCAAATAAAGCAAAAATCTTCACAGAAGAGAAAATGTATCGTTTCCGTCTGAAGAGATGGATTATCCATCTGAAGATGATGAAAGATGATGATTCCATCTGAAGAACTGGATGATCTAATCTCATAATGTTTCAACGTATTTAGTTAAAAATATATGAACTAAGGAATGAATTCCATCTTAAAAGCAATGCGATTTGTTCTAGTTGCTGGAAAGATCCCTGAAACCAGTGTATACATGGCCATGCAAATTACTTCAAAGGCTACAGAAAACATTAGGAGATTAGCTCATCCACATCAGTCCTTTAGGGTTTGAACAATTTTTTTTTCTTCGTAGTTTTTGCCAGATGCTTTTTCTTTTACATGACTGTAAAAAAAGCCCTTTATCATTTTTTGTTAAATAGTTTATTTTCATAAAACCCAGAATTAAATGCTGATTATCTTGGCATATAACATATTATTCTCTTCATTAGTTATTCGGCAAAAAAAGTTCTAAAGCTAATTCTTTTGGCTGATCACAGTGAAAATATATTTTGCTTTGCAGTTACAAATTCGTTTATCAGGCTTGGTACTGGAAGGGTTAAGTGTATGTTCTAATTTACCACAATCTCCAGAGATTCTTCAAAGTTCCAACAGCAAAACTATTCTTCTTTTAATTTCATTTATATTAGTCTTCATTTGCTGTGACGTCCATATTTCTGACCTACATTCCACATGAAAAAACCAACTAGTAGCCTTCAAGGATATTGCTGAATTGGTCACCAATGATCTATTGTATCTGTAACATATTAAAGACTAACAATTCATGTATCATATGGAATAAGTTAATTACCTGCAGTTTGATCTGGAATACCAACATCTCTTGATGTCCAATGGCAAAATCCACACATCAAATAATAAACTTTTTTGGGGACAGTTTTATTGGGATCCTCAGGAGTGGGAATTTGTACACTTGTAGCACGAGTTGATAAAGTATGCATACAGCTTGGACAATCGAAGCAATTAGCACACCTATTGAAATATAACATAAATTTGAGAAATACCAATTTCTAACCCTTAATTTAAAAATAGTACCATTAAAAAACAATTACTGCATAGTTATTTTTTCAGAAAATTAACAATAATTATGTGAAATTTCATCATTTATACAAGATTTTTAAAAACCTTTTATTCTTGCTTCCAGAATGACATGCTCAGTTGCACATATTTACCCACAATGAAGCAGTGGCAAACTGTGGCATTTTGAGAACAACTCGCATTTGAGAAGCAATTACCAAAAGCAGTGCTGGAACTAAATCAGAATGCCATTCTAATACTTAATGTTTCCAAATCACTGAACTGGAATGCCACTCAGGTACTTTCGGTTTCTGATCTTTGAATGCAAGTTGGTCTATACTTTTTAAATCAAATATTAATTTTGAAATCTTAGTATTATATATAGTCCAGTAACAAAGGAATTGGGGGTGGGGGAATTGAGGTGCAATTTGCCCTCATTGAAGAATTTTATTTTTAAGAAATTATTTGTTCATCAGCGTCTGAGTAACAAAGTGATTAGCCAGCAAGGCTGTGATCTTAGGTTAGGTTGTATTACCTCTGAGCGACACTTTTTTTCACACAATGGGCTAAACAGCAGGTCACAAGGACTCCAAAGGCTCAGAGAAGGTTGGGGGAGGGACCCATTGGGTTGGGTTGTTTTACCTCTGAGCGGCACTTTTTTGCACACCATGGGCTAAATGGCCAGGTCACATGAACCCCGAAGGCTCAGAGATGGTTGGGGGAGGGGACCCACTGGAACAGCTGTTGGGAGACAGATGGTAGCCTCCCGTCAAGGCCATCCAGCGAGTTCTTTAACGTGCACAGGGTATGGCTCTCCCGCACACGGGGCCACGGCTTAACGTCCCATCCGACGGACGGCGGCCTTTCCAAGCCCATCGGTGTCCCCTACTGACCGTGGGCAGGGCGGGTAATTTTGCGGAGATAAATCTCAACGCTGACCCAGCTGGGACTCGAACCTGGGAACTACAGATTATGAGCCTGGCGCGCTACCGACTGAGCCACCCCCGCCCCAGGGACCCATTGGAACAGATGTTGAAAGACAGATGGTAGCCTCTCGTCAAAGCCATCCGACGTGTTCTTTAATGTGCACAAGGCATGGCTCTCTCACACAAGGGACCACGGCTCAATGTCCTATCTTATGGGCATGGCCTTTCCAAGCCCATTGGTGTCCCCTAATGACCAAGTCCTTTAATGGGCATGGGGTATGGCATGCTACCAACTGAGCCACCCCCATCCCTGTGATCTTAAGGAATTGGATTCAAGCCTTGGATAAAAAGCATGGACTGTTCTCTTCTTGTGTTGTTTTCTGCTGAGGAATCCTCCTTCTCACAGTTTCATGTTTAATCCTCACAGAGCTCACGTTTTATCTTCTTCATAGACCTTCGGTATATTATATTACTGATAGGTTTCTGTCAGACCTCTGTGGCAAGCAACTGCTAAAGAGGTAGTTTGTTTGTTTGTTTGTGTATTTATCAACTAACATTAATAAAAGTGTTAACAAAATATTTGAAAAACCCCATACTTTCAAATATTTTGCCTAATCTTTGCTACACCACTGATTATATATGAAAGAATTATGTATAATTTCTAAATTATATTCTTGTTGAGTTGTTTTACCTTTGAGTGGCACTTTTGTACACATAATGAGTTAAATGGTCAGGTCACAAGGACCCCAAGGGTCAGGGTTGGTTAGAGGAATGGAATCCACTGAACAGCTGTTAGGAGACAGATGGTCAACCAACATGTTCTTTAATGTGCATGGGTATGGCTATCATTACAGGAGGACACAGACAGTGACCTTCCTAAACATATCGATATTCCCTTTCTGACCAGGGGCAGCCAATATATGTATTAGTGAAGATAAATATTATTGCTGGCACAGTTAAGACTTGAACCTGAGAACTACAAATTATGAGCCTGGCTTGGTACAAACCGAGCTAACCACCACTCCTATATTCTTGCTACTTTACATTTAATCATTATTGTGTGTGTATTTGAACAAAAGCACTACTATTAAAATATATAGCACAATTTAATTTCTCCATTCAATATTGAATTCCATCAACAAACAACTGTAAAAGACATTAAAATTTTTACCATCTGGCATTAGCAAACAGAAATGTTCAATAATAATAAATAATGAAATAAACTCAACTATTCAATACCCACTAATAAATCAGCACTTTAACATCAATTCAAATTTTAGAGGAAAAATTGTCTTGAGCCGGGTGGGATACGAACCCACGACCTCCTGATAATATGTCAGGTGGTCTGGACCACTGAGTTACCGGCCACCGATCAAGATCTCCTCTAATTAACACTATGAACATTCCTATTATGTCACATATAGGTGCTATTCAGGCAATTTTAGCAACAAGTGGTTTTCTATTTGCCATACAGATGGAAAGCATGTCTTACAATTGAAGAGTCGAGTATATTTCATTATTTATCATTAGCATACTTATAAGACATGCTTTCCATCTATATGACAAATAGGAATGTTCATAGCATTAATTAGAGATCTTGATTGGCAGCTGGTAGCTCAGTGCTCCAGAGCACCTGACATGTTATCAGGAGGTCATGGGTTCATATCCCACCCGGCTCAAGACAATTTTTTCTCAAATTTTAATCGATGTCAAAGTGCTGATTTATTAGTGGCTACTGAATAGTCGAGTTTATTTCATAATTTATTATTAGCATACTTGTAAGAAATGCTTTCCATCTATATGGCAAACAGGAAGCCGCTTTTGGCTAAAATTGCCTGAATAGCGCCTATATGTGACGTTAATTAGAGGTGATCTAGATCGGTGGCCGGTAGCTCAGTGGTCCAGAGCACCTGACATGTTATCAGGAGGTTGTGGTGTAATGGGCCAAAGAATTATAAACTTTTAAAGTTTTGGATCCTTTGTCTGATCCAATATTTATTCAAGCTCCAGATAGCTTAATCAGGCAATAATAATAATTTGCCAAATAAAGTTCAATTAGGGTTCTTATTAATTACCAGCAGGCGTTACTTAGCGAGTAAGAATTCAAAAATAAATGATTGTCAATATAATATTAATCAAAAATTATCTACTACGTTGCTCAAGAGAAAAAATAGCAAAGATTCAAAAAGTTTCTATAACAAACAAATTTATTTCCAAATATTAAAGCTCACCATCTGATGAAAATGTCGACTACAACTTTACATCTCTATAACTACAACTCTGTGACAACATACACCTCTGCTACAACTGTTACAACTCTTTCAACTTCCAACTACTTCCTCTTACTACCAACTAACTTCTGTGGACTACATGTCACTGCTACATCAGCATTGAACAAAAGGTTCCCACATGTCATGTTGCATGTCAGGAAAGACATTTACATAAAGTGACGAGAGCGCAAGCTATGACACAAGAGAGGGCATGTTCTTGAACACGCATGCTTTAGTGGGTGACAATCGAAAGGTTAGAGTTGCGCATGTGCAACTCCTATGCTCTCGGAAACGAGCACTGTGATGCCAAAAATAAAACTAAAATCTCAAAATGATAAATATAATGTAAATAAAGCAAAACTGGTTAAGGTAAAGTAAAAGTGAAGGAGGGGGCATTACAGTGGGTTCGTATCACACCTGGCACACACCAATTTTTTCTCTAAAATTTGAATCGATGTCAAAGTGCTGATTTATTAGTGCAGTCATATTCAATCATTGCAATGCCAAAGTTGGGTTGTTTTACCTCTGAGTGGCACTTTTGTTCATACAATGGGCTAAAACATTGTTTCTGCGAATGGTGTACCACTGCATACTGGTGTCCCATGAAAATGTCCACATACAGTTTCCATACATCATCACTAATACAGGAAAACAATATTAACTTGTCTCTGTAACATTATAATTTGTGCTGCCCTGTGAAGCAGGATCATGTATTGCACTACTAATATTTGCTTTCACCTACTTCTACAATAATAATGCACATATTATATTCATTGCTTATTTTCTGGGAAAAAAAATAAGGTTCCAGAATGTATATATCAATGAGTGAAGCTGGGTGTTGAAATTATGGCAGGTAAAATGTTTTTATTGGGTGTGGCTTAAGAATATATAAAATTAAGTCAATATCTTTAGATCTCTATGATATTGTTACAGATTTTAAAACACTTCAATAAGATATCTATGCACCATAGTATCAAAATTACTGAATGATAAAGTTTAGATACCTTGATATGACAAGTAAGATCTTGATAGATGGAAGCTGATAGTGAGTGACAAGCCCATATTTCATAGTTCTTGCCAGCAAGTAATGACACACAGTACATTAGAAGTGTAGAAGGTGGTGAGGTATGCTGATCAGTTGGAGCTTATTGCTTAAAATGAATTTTTCTTCCACTGATTGATATTTATGGCCATCCATACCTCTCCCAGTTGCTCCAAACCTCAGAGCTCAGTAATGGCATTGCAATTCATTGCACCCCTCCCCTGCACTCAACAAATAACTGCCCCTAATGCAATGCCTAAGGCTGATAACTTCCACCTGACTATGCACCTACAGTCAGGACACAAAATGAGCATTATAGATTTTTTAATATTTTTAAGCACTCTATGCTACCATTTGTTGAAGTGATTTAAAATATTTAAAGTAACATAGAGAATTAAAGACATTTACTTAATTTTAATTAATTACTGCACTGTGAAGCTCTATTGTCATCATCATCCTCCTCCTCAAGCAGCCATGGGTTACGGAGGTCCAACCAGACCGTGCAATTTAGTTCTCCAAACAAGTCTATCCTGAGCTACATCTACTGCATCTGGCCACTGCACACCAATTCTAACAAGGTCCTGTTTGACATTGTCTGCCCACCGCATCCTAGGTCTCCCCCTCTTTCTGAGGCTTCTAGACACACTGTTCATAACCCTATTCGCCAATCTATAGTTATTCATACAGGCAACATGGCCAAACCAACGGAGTCTCTCTCTGCACAATATGCTGCTTAAAGGAGGTTGCAAACTCCTTTGCCTAACCTCATCATTAGTTACAAAGTTGAACCACCTAATGCCCAAGATATTGCGTAAGCATCTGGAATCAAAAGCATCTAGTTTCCTGTTATCTTGTTTACAAAGTGTCCAAGTTTCACTACCATAACTAACCCTAGAAAGAACCAAACTATTACACAGTCTAATTTTAGTCTTTAGGTGTATACGCCTATTTCTCCACACTCTCCATAGATTCTTAAAAGTCCCGGCAGCAATCCCTATTAGTCTGTTAATCTCATGCCACACATCACCATTATCTGTTACATAGTTCCCAAGATAATTAAACTGTGACACCTGCTCAAGACTGCAACCATTCAGATTAACTGAATCACAGCCTGCCTGACCAATTTTCATCACTTTAGTTTTCTCTCTGTTTATAACCAAACCTACTCTACTACCAGTCTCATCAACAGCTCGAATGAAAGAGTTCATCTCATCAACATCATTTGCCAAAAGGGCTAAATCATCAGCATAATCTAAATCAGAAATTTTCGTATCTCCAGTCCATTTAAGGCGAAAATCTTTCCCTTGAAGTGAATTTTGCATAACATAATCAATAACCAAGCTAAAGAGAAAGGGAGATAAAATGCACCCTTGTCGAACACCAGAAGTAATGCTAAACCAATTGCTACAAGCCTTACCAACTCTCACACAAGACTCAGTGTTATTATTATAGAGAGCTTCCATTATGTTACCTAACTTGTGAGGTATACCATATGATCTCACAATCAACCACAAATTATGACGATCACCAGAGTTGAAAGCCTTTTTGAAATCAACAAAGCTAGCAACCAAAGGTTTCTGAAACTCTAAACATTTCTCAAGAATCTGCCTAAGTGAAAATATCTGATCCACACATCCCCTACCACTTCTGAATCCACATTGCTCATCACGCAATTGACTGTCAACCAGATTCTTAATTCTATTAAGCACAATCATGGAAAGAACTTTACCTGGAACAGAGAGTAGGCTGATACCCCTATAGTTATCACAAGAACTGCAATCACCTTTTTTGAAAATAGGGATAACAATAGCTCTGGTAAAATCCTTAGGAACTATGCCTTTATCATAAAAGATATTCAGAATTTCAGTCATCCAAGTGGTAACTGAAACATTCCCAGCTTTAAGCATTTCTGTAGTAATTTCATCTACCCCTGGGGATTTATGAAGTTTAAGTTTAGAGATAGCCAAAATAACTTCAGATTGTGTTATAGGGCCAACATTAAAGCTGCCAATGCATCTATCATCATTGCAAACAATGGGAGTAGAACTAACTACATTGTTTAGAACATCATTGAAATGCTCAGCCCACCTAGCCATGACAGAATCCTCCCCTTCTATAACCTTACCTTGTTTATCCTTCAATCCTTGTATACCTGTCCGTTTTCTACCACACAAAACATTAACTATCTGGTACAGCTGTTGTGCTGTCTAACTGCTTCCTCGGATTTGTCAGCCGATCTCCTACTGTGGCATATAAAGTGACAGGCTCCTGTCAGACCTCTGTGACAAGCAGCTGCTTGAGGGGGTATTTATTTAGTTATTTATTTATTTATTTATTTATTTAATGCTTTCTATTAGGACTAGTAGGGTATTGATTAAGGACATTCCTGCAGTTCTTTCTTTCCGAAATAAGCTAAAGAGCCTTATCACTCAGATAATTCTGCCTCTTCTGCTCCTTTTTTCCTAAAAGGGTACTGTTAGTGTCCAAAAAAGCCTGTTTAACATGATCCCATTCTTCCTCAACTTCCGTAGTAAGCAAACCCTGACTGTCATAATGACTAAGTAACCTATCATGGTAAGCTTTGGCTATAACTGGATCTTTCAGAGCTTCAGTATTAAAACTAAATTTTTTAACCCTAGCACAACAGTTTTTAAGTTTAAGTTGCAACACACTTTTAACAAGGTAATGGTCAGATCCAACTTCAGCTCCCCTATATGCCCTGGTATTCCTAACAGGACTAGCCCATTTGCTGTTAATTAATATGTAATCAATCATATTCTTATGCAGCTCATCGGGTGAAACCCATGTGTACTTATGTATGTCGCGGTGTTTGTAATAAGTGTTAGTTATTCTGAATCCATTGAGTTTACTTACCTGTAGGAGACGTTGCCCATTGCCATTGCAGCTACCAATACCAAAAGGACCTATTACTCCTGCCCAAAGGTCAGAGTCAGTACCAACTTTGGAATTGAAGTCACCAAGAACAAGGGTAATATCTCCTTTCTTGATAGAATTCAAAATATCCTGAAATTGTTCATAAAACCTATCCTTCTCATCCCCATCGGCATCCTCAGTGGGGGCATAACAGCAGATAACATTCAAGTCTTTAACGCTTGTCTGAAATTTTGCTGTAAGAAACATTTCATTAATGCACTCATATCCTAGAAAAGCATCACTGGATAGTGTCTGCTGAGAAGCAGACACACGCCTTGGTGATGCTTATTGTCGTCCCTCCCTGAAAAGAGAAATTTAAGATTATTTTTAAGAATCTTACCTTTATCTGTCCATCTGGTCTCTTGCAAGCCGAGAATATCTAAATTATAATGGTGGAATTCTTGTGTGAGGACATCAAGAGAAAAAGCTCTGTGCAGAGTCCTCACATTCCAACTACCTGTATAGAGAAAATTGTTAGTGGGATGTTTAAACAAACTATGTTTATTGAGAGAGGGAATGCTGACAATATCAAACAGCCCCCTAATCGCAGACATGGGGCAAAGACCCGTTCCCCCACTACTAAAGGCTGAAGCCATCTACACTGGAAGACTTCCTCCAATGTAGAATTTGACGATGCCAATAGAAGCAAAGAGTTCAGGTGCCTGAGATGACTTCTGCTCAGGATTATCCACGAGCTGATAAACATATCCTGTGAATCTATTCACTTGGGGCTGTCAACCCACAAACAAACAGAAAACACAGTGGAAGATTTTCCCTCCACAGAAGCCCACCAACGCAGCAAATTCAGGATCCACAGTGAAGCTCAGAACCATATATCTGTAAAGTCCAGTGCGTTTATATGGTCAGCACCACGAACCTGTGTGGCTGACCACTCCTCAGCAGGGTAGAAAAGAAAAGAAGCCATAGTTGTCCAGATCAGTAGGCCACACTAATCTGGCAGCCCTCCCTTTCCGTTCACTTCCACAAGAGAGTATCTCTTTCGAAAGGTACTAACGGTCTGCACCACGAGAAGGCGGGGTCAGACATTAGGTGCTAGGCCTGGCCAGTTCTATGCATCACCACAGGGGATTGGTGCATAGCTCTCCTTCCAGTGACTACCTAGCTACCATTTACAGACCTGCACTGTGAAGCTCTATTGTATTTTTTATTACTATGCTTTCAGATTGTTATATTTGAATTTTCAAAATTTATTTAACAGAAAAAATACCCAAATTATAATGTGCATAAATATTCATCAAAAAAATATAGAAACAATCCATTCTCTTTAGACTGATAATTACATTATAAAATTGTACAACAAAGCTGACATCAAGCATCTTGATATGTTGTCTACATATACCATGGCAGAATAACTTACATCTATTGCTTCAATATTTGTCTATTACTTCAATTCATCAACATCAAGTAGTGTATAACAAAAGGACTAGTAAGCTAGGAAACATGAAATGGCCTACTACTGCAATTCCAACATCTAGCAAAAGGTTATTCTTCCTAAGCCACTGTACTAAGAAAGTTTGGACACTGGTAGCTATGTCTGTCATTTATCAAAATTTCCTTTATACAATAGTAAAGGATAATAATATGAGTTAAAGACAATCACAAATGTCAAATAACAAAGTATGGGAAAAGCTTAGATTTATGGCCAAAGGGTTTTTATAGCTTGAACTTCAGAACTTTGTTAGCACACTTCCTCCTCATGTTGAGTTTTTAATGTACTTTTTAGATTTAATACAGCTTTAATCATGGATTAAATTTATATGATAATTACATTGTTTATGCATTAGTGATAAGTAAATATTTTTGATTTTATATTTTTACTTTTGGTAGATTTTAATTTCATATGAAAACAATTTCCAGAATGGTGCTCTAGAAGAAAAAGACCCGATTTTGTTGATTAATTTTTTTTAAATAGGGTGGGCCATAAAGTTACTCAGAAATTTTTGCTGTACTGTGAACGAAAATTTTTTCCTGAACACTGGGCTAAAGGTCTATGTCACAAAGACCACCAATGGCTCAGAGTTGAATAGGGAAGGGGACTCATTAAACATCTGTTAGGAGACAGATGGAAATCACCTGTTAAGATCATCCAGTGTGTCCTTTAACTTACACAGGATACAGCTCTCGCACACATGGAGCCATGATTTAATGTTTGGAAAGGCATCTTTCCAAGCCCTTCAGTGTCCCCTTTTCCACCATGGGCAGGGTGAGGGTTAAGAAAAATAAATCTAAATATTGGCACTGAGGTAAGCTGGGGAAACATCAGATTATGAGTCAGGCTTGCTACAAACTGAGACAAAGCACCCTCACCCAAACCAACAAAATGCAAAGATTATCACATGACTTTTGATTGGCAAGTCACAGTTATATATATAATATCAAACTGTTGTGTTTTCTGCCTTTTTGCAGATTGCCAGCCCAAATGAATATTGGATATTTTATATCTGTTGGCAGATGATCCTGATCAGAAACCATTGCAGAACTGAACCTGTGAAACCAGTTCTTACACTGTCAAACCTAAACTGGAATAATGTGTCTCAGATGCCAGCATGCTGGAACCTGAAAGGATGGGATTATTTCTAATGGTGAAGAACATTCCTGTTGACACTCAATGACAAGTTTAGTTCCTACCAGCATTGTGGCTTCAGCTTTAGTAAACAGGGAACAGGTCCTTAGCCCAAGCCTGCAATTAGTGAGCTGTTTGATATTGGCCATACCTCTTTCTACAAACATAACTTCTTTAAAAAGCCTACTTATCATTTTTCATCACAGCAACTTGCAATGGGAGGGCTCTTAATAGAGATTATTCTCTGGATGTCCTTACATAGGAATTCCAGTGGTCTATCCTGAATATTTTAGATTTACAAGAGATCAAGTGGACAGGTAAAGGTCAGATACTTAAAAATAATCTAAAATTTCTCTTTTTATGACCCAAAGATGGCAAACACCTACAAGGTGTACTAAGCTTCTCATCAAGAATGTCAGTGATGTTCTCTTGAAACATTAATGCAGGGGCATAGCCATGGGGGATGGGGGGAGGCTCCCCAAAGTAACTTGGAGTTGGCAAAATTTGAAGCGACTTCGTAAAATCTAGGCGAGTGTGAAAATTTGTAATTTTTTTTTTTGGAAAATTAAGTGGAGTTGTCAAAATTGAGGCAACTTGGCAAATCTAAGGCAGTTTGGAAAATGGAGAGACGGCAAAATTTAGAGCAATTGGCAAAATTCGAAGCCACTTAGTAAAATACAGGTGAGTTGGCAAAATCAGGACAACTTGGCAAAATCTTAGGGAGTTGGCAAAATTCGGAGTGACTTGGTAAAATCTTGGGGAGTTGGCAAAATCGGGACAACTTGGCAGAATCTTGGGGAGATGGCAAAAATTAAGGTGAGATGTGAAAATTTGGATTTTTTTTTTTCTGTAAAATTATGGCGAGTTGGCAAAATCTAGGGGCAGTTGGCAAAATTTGGAGTGACTTGGCAAAATCGTGGAGAGTTGACAAAATTCAGGTGAGATGTAAAAATTGCAATCTTTTTTCTGTAAAATTATGGCATGTTGGCAAAATCGAGGCAACTTCGAAATATCTAGGAGAGTTGGCAAATCTTGGGGGAGTTGGCAAAATTCAGAGTAACTTTGCAAGAATCAGGTGATGTAAAATTGGGATTTTTTTTCTGTAAAATTGTGGCAAGATGACAAAATCTAGGGCAGTTGGCAAAATTCGAATCCACTTGGTAAAATACGGGTGATTTGTGAAAATTGGGATTGTTTTTGTAAAATAAAGGAGAGTTGACAAAATTGAGAAAACTTGGCAAAATCTAGGGAAGTTGGCAAAACTGTAAACCACTAGGTGCAGGTGAGTTGCAAAAATTAGGATTGGTTTTGTGAAATTAAGGAGAGTTGGAAAAACCAAGAACTCTTGGCAAAATGTAGGGGAGTTGGCAAAATTCAAAGCCACCAGGTAAAATACAGGGGAGTTCTGAACATTGTGCCTTTCTTGTGCAATTAAGGAGAGTTGATAAAATTTGAAGTGACTTGGCAAATTCAGAGAAGATGTAAAAATTGCGATTTTTTCTAATATTATGGCGAGTTGGCAAAATCTACAGCAGTTGGCAAAATTCAAATCCACTTGGTAATATATAGGCGAGTTGTGAAAATTGAGATTTGTGAAATTCAGAAGTGTTGGACAAATTGAGGAAACTTAACAAAATGTAGGGCAGTTGGCAAAATTCGAATCCACTTGGAAAATACAGGCGAGTTGTGATAATTGGGATTAACTTGGCAAAATCTTGGGGAGTTTAAAAGTTTGAAGTGATTTGGCAAATTTAGGAAAGATGTAAAGATTAGGATTAGTTTCTTGAAATTAAGGTGAGTTGGCTAAATCAATGGAAAATTCACACTGACTAACTACAATTCAGATGAGATGCAAGTATAGGAAATATTTCTGTGAAATTATGGCTAGTTGGCAAAATTGAAAGTTAAATGTCAAATTACGGTTAGTTAGCAAAATTGGAAATCAAATGGCAAAATGCAGGACATATTTGAAAATTGCCTCAACCCCCACCTCCCCTCAACCATAGTCCTTCACTATGCACATGAATGTATTAATGAAAGATTTCTTACAGTGGTTGCCTAGGAATTGATTATGTATTAACAATCAGTGGGCTAAGTCAGTTAAGAACACTAGGTCATACAAGGGAACTAAAATTGGGTTTGGTCATTTCTTGTTAAAAGTGTCTTGCAATTGAAGCTTAAAAAATGCTGTGCAAAGGTGAAAAGAATTGTTTTTAATACTGAAAACTCTGAAAGACCCTCAGACACCAAAGTTTATCAGGATAAGTTACTCAGTCATGACAATCATGATTTATTTACTACTAAGGCTGGGAATGAATGAGACCATTTTAAACAGCCTATTCTTAAAACTAGTAGTATTGGGTAAAATGCAGCATAGGAGACAGTCATTTGAAATAATAAGGCTATGCAGCTATTTCTGAAAGTAGGATCTGCATATCAGAGTTGAATCAGCACCCTAATGATATTAACAAATGGCATTATAGAGAGAGAATAATTGGGTAAATGATCAGTTCAAGGTTGATGAGAATCTTTGACATGATAATCTGGCTGATACAGCAGAGAAAGTTGCTAGAGAACACAAAAATAGAGTTGTATCAGAAAGTTAATATTTTGAATAGGAGAAAACAGAATGGGATTAACAGATTAGTATGGAGAAGTTATTGAAGGTGAAGTTTCTGTCTTGGCAAGATGGGGTGAGCATTTCAGAGATGTTCAAGAACAATGTGGTTAGTTCTACTCCCATTGTTAGCAATTCTGGTGTGAACCCTTTCTATATAGAACTCCTCAATTTAACTTCTGTATGATAAAGTTTATAATAAACTGGTTATGTAGTTCATTATATCACTCTGTTTTAACAAAATAATAATATATGCATTGTACACATAAAATTACACTGAGAGGCCAAAAATCGTGGGAATGCAGTTAAAGTAGAACTAGTGCACTGTACTCGTAACTGATGCATTGGAAGTCAACTGCAGAATGATGCTGTAGTAGCCTACAAACCCAACATTCATTTTGGAGTAGTTGTTAATTCAGCTTGGCTGCACGTCATGAGTTGTCTGACTCTGAATGTGGCTTGATTGTCAGTGCCAGAAGGATGTGTCATGCAATATCGGAGATCGTGCAGGAATTCGGTTTTCCCAGGTCTATGGTATCAAGAGTTTATCATTATTCTATTGATGGCATTTCTACACATGTAAACCAGCAAACAGGACGGCCACATGCAACTGATGAACAGAACTAGCGTTGACTGTCATGAATGGTAATGACCAACAGATGGGCTACAGTGCATGAAATCACTGCCAATTTGAAAGCGGGCCAAATACAAATGTTTCTGAAAGGATTGTCCATCGCCACCTGCACTCCATCAGATTTGGAAGCCGAAGACACACTTGTGTCCCATTGCCTACATGTCATCACAAAGCTCAATGACTGGAATGGGCCCGAAGTAATCTAAATTGGACAGTAGAACAGTGGCGTCAAGTAGCATGGTCCAATGAATCAAGGTTCCAGTTGTTTCAGCTGAAGGCCGTGTTAGAGTGTGGCATAGGCCCCGTGAAGCCATGGACCCTTCCTGTCTGGAAGGTATTGTTCAGGTAGAGGCGGCTGTCACGAATGGTCACATCAATCACAGCCCCACATATCACAATCTGTGATGGTCTGTGATGGTATCGCCACCTGCACTCCATCAGATTTGGAAGCCAAAGACACACTTGTGTCCCATTGCCTACATGTCATCACAAAGCTCAATGACTGGAATGGGCCCGAAGTAATCTAAATTGGACAGTAGAACAGTGGCATCAAGTAGCATGGTCCAATGAATCAAGTTCCAGTTGTTTCAGCTGAAGGCCATGTTAGAGTGTGGCATAGGCCCCGTGAAGCCATGGACCCTTCCTGTCTGGAAGGTATTGTTCAGGTAGAGGCGGCTGTCATGAATGGTCACATCAATCACAGCCCCACATATCACAATCTGTGATGGTATGGGGCATGTTCACGTGGTCTACATTGTGCTCTCTCATCTGTTTGGAACAATCACTGACAGGTATGAGATATGTGAATATTCTTGTATCATCTTCACCACTTCATGACTCTCGAGAACCCTGATGGTGAAGGGGTATTCCAATAAGATAATGGAATGTGTCACCAGTCTTTGGTTGCTAGGAGGTGGATCGAGAAACGGACTCTACCACCATGAATTGGCCCCCATGGTCCCCCGATATGAATACCTTGTAGCATCTGTGGGACACAATGGAAACAAGCTTATGATCCATGAATCCAGCACCATTCAATGCAACACAATTATGGTCTACACTGCAGGATGTGTGGTGTGCCATCCCTGCAGAACAGTAATGGCAACTCGTTACTCCTTGCCTCGACGTGTGGCTGCACTGCTGAGGGCTCGGGAGGACCAACAAGTCTAAAAGTCATATCCCATAACTTTTAGACTCTCAGTGTATATATACACACAGTTAATAAAAAAGAAAATATACACAAACATAACTTTGCCTGCTAGTCACAGGAATTAGCCTTTTTCCTCTAATGCTATTTACCCAATACTGCAGGATAACATAGATGAATGACCTTGAGATTAGTTCAGTGTGATACTGAAGTTTTCGTTCATTTACAATGGGTCCACTGATCTGCCTCTTACTTGCGACACATTTACAGTAATTGCTTCATCAATTATTTGAGTGGAATAATAAAATGGACAAAATACTTCTGAAAAGAAATATTCACATGGATTATAATTTTTATTCACTTTTAGTGTTTTAATTAATATTTTACTTACAGCAAAATTTCAGACAAGCATTAAAGACTTGAATGTTATCTGCTGTTATGCGCCCACTGAGGATGCCGATGAGG
This sequence comes from Ryuthela nishihirai, assembly GCA_038380435.1. NCBI lineage: Eukaryota > Metazoa > Arthropoda > Arachnida > Araneae > Heptathelidae > Ryuthela > Ryuthela nishihirai. The sequence continues at coordinate 11,525,574 of JAWZYU010000001.1, read as the reverse complement.
ATAAGGATATGCTTTATGCACAACTTCAAGATATTTTGAATTCTGTCAAAAAAGGAGATATTACCCTTGTTCTAGGTGACTTTAATGCCAAAGTTGGTACTAACTCTGACCATTGGGGAAGGGTGAGAGACCCTTTTGGTATCGATAGCTGTAATGGGCAAAGTATCTTACAGGTAAGTCAACTTAATGGTTTGAGAATAACTAACATTTATTACAAACACTGCGACATACATAAATACACATGGGTTTCAGCTGATGGGCTACATAAGAATATGATTGATTATATATTAACAGCAAATGGGCTAGTTCTGTTAGGAATACCAGGGCATATAGGTGAGTTGAGATTGGATCTGACCATTTCCTTGTAAAAAGTGTCTTGCAACTTCAAAAGTGTTGTGCTAAGGTTAAAAAAATTACCTTTAATACGGAAGTTCTGAAAGACCCAGATATAGCTAAAACTTACCATGATAGGTTACTTAGTCTATATGACAGTCATAGTTTGCTTACAACTGAAGTTGAGGAAAAAATGCCATTTTAAAGGCTTTTTTGGAAACTCCAAACTCAAACTCCACTACTTTTTTAGGAAGAAAGGAGCAGAGGAGACAGAATTATTTGAATGATAAGGCACTTGAGCTTATTTCAGAAAGAAAGAACTGCAGAAATGTCTTTAATCAATACCCTACTAGTCCTAATAGAAAGCATTACAGAGAGCTTAAAAAACGTCTAAAAAAGGATCAGTCAGCTGCTATCTAAAATGATCCTAACGATCTAAAGGATCAGTTAGCTGCTGATAAGAACTTTGGCTGGATGGCTTGGCTGACAAAGCCGAGGAAGCAGTTAGACAGCACTACCAGATATTTAATGTTTTGTGGTAGAAAATGGACAGGTATACAGGGATTGAAGGATAAACAAGGTAAGGTTATAGAAGGTGAGGATTCTGTCATGGCTAGGTGGGCTGAGCATTTCAGTGATGTGCTAAATAATGTAGTTAGTTCTACTCCCATTGTTTGTAATGATGATAGATGATCCAATCTGAAGTTATTTCAGCTATTTCTAAACTTAAACTTCATAAATCCCCAGGGGAAGATGAAATTACTATTGAAATGTTTAGAGCTGGGATTGTTTTGGTTACCACTTGGATGACTAAAATTTTGAAAATCTTTTATGATAAAGGCATGGTTCCTAAGGATTTTACCACAGCTATTATTATCCCTATTTTCAAAAAAGGTGATTGCAGTTCTTGTTATAACTATAGGGGTATCAGCCTACTCTCTGTTCCAGGTAAAGTTCTTTCCATGATTGTGCTTAATAGAACTAAGAATCTGTTTCGCAGTCAATTGTGTAATGAGCAATGTGGATTCAGAAGTGGTAGGGGATGTGAGGTTCAGATATTTTCACTTAGGCAGATTCTTGAGAAATGTTTAGAGTTTCAGAAACCTTTGGTTGCTAGATTTGCTGATTTCAAAAAGGCTTTCAACTCTGTTGATCGACATAATTTGTGGCTGATTGTGAGATCATATGGTATACCAGACAAGTTAGTTAACATAATGAAAGCTCTCTATAATAACACTGAGTCGTGTGTGAGAGTTGGTAAGGCTTATAGCAATTGGTTTAGCACCTGGTGTTCAACAAGGGTGCATTTTGTCACCTTTTCTCTTTAGTTTGGATATTAATTATGTTATGTGAAATTCACTTCAAAAGGGAAAGATTTTGGCCTTAAATGGTCTGGAGATACTAAAATTTCTGAGTTAGATTATGCTGATGATTTAGCCCATTTTCGCAAATGATGTTGATGAGATGAACTCTTTCATTCGAGCTGTTGATGAAACTGGTAGTAGAGTAGGTTTGGTTATAAACAGAGAGAAAATTAAAGTAATGAAAATTGGTCAGGCAAGCTGTGATTCAGTTCATCTGAATGGTTGCAGTCTTGATCAGGTATCACGATCAGGTATCACAGTTTAATTATCTTGGGAGCTATGTAACTGAAACTTGTGATGTGTGGCATGAGATTAACAGATGAATAGGGATTGCTGCCGGGACTTTTAAGAATCTATGGAGAATGTGGAGAAATAGGCGTATGCACCTAAAGACTAAAATTAGACTGTATAATAGTTTGGTTCTTTCTAGGGTTATTTAGTGTAGTGAAACTTTGACACTTTGTAAACATGATAACAGGAAACTAGATGCTTTTGATTCTAGGTGCTTACGCAGTATCTTGGGCATTAGGTGGTTCAACTTTGTAACTAATGATGAGATTAGGCAAAGGAGTTTGCAACCTCCTTTAAGCAGCATATTGTGCAGAGAGAGACTCCGTTGGTTTGGCCATGTTGCCCGTATGAATAATTATAGAATGGTGAATAGGGTTATGAACAGTGTGCGTAAAGGCCTCAGAAAAAGGGGGAGACCTAGGATGTGGTGGGCAGACAATGTCAAACAGGACCTTGTTAGAATTGATGTGCAGTGGCTGGATGCAGCAGATGTAGCTCAGGACAAACATGCTTGGAGAGTTAAATTGTACAGTCTGGTTGGACCTCTGTAGCACATGGCGGCTTGAGGATGATGGTGCATCTACCCATTTATACCACTCTACTAGTTCTAGCAGATAGCATTACCAAAAGTTTAATAAGCATGTAAATAAATATCCCCTCAAGCAGCTGCTTGCCACAGGTCTGACAGGAGCTCAGGGCTCAAACTCATGTCCCTTTGATCAGTAGGGAAACATGCTAACCACTCAGCCACAAGATGGCTGAAACATGTAAAGGATCCATTAACAGTTGATAAGAATCTCTGGCTTGATAGCTTGGCTAATAAAATAGAGGAAGCAGTTAGGCAACACAACTGCAGGGAGTTGTATCAAACAGTTAATCTTTTGTATGGGAAGAAGCAGACAAGTACACATAGATTGAGTGATAAACATGGTAAAGTGGTTGACGAAGAGGATTCTCCCATGGCCAAATGAGGTAAGCATTTCATTGATTTTCTAAACAATGTAGTTAGTTCTACTCACACTGCTTGTAATGATGATAGATGTATTACTGACTTTAATCTTTCCAAGCTCCCCAACGAACATAGAGGTTGACAGAATCCAAAATGAGAGACCAAAGACAAACACAGAAACTTTGTACAACAAAAAACTTTGATTTTTAAAAAATATAAATTACTGTTTTAAAATTTTCTTAAATACATCTTTTAAAAACATGTAATTCAAGCTTGAAATATAGCATTTTCTTTTTATTTTATGCATATTTTATTAAACTACAACATAAATAATTTAATAAAGATATCTTACTGCCATATTTCAGAAGCACTATACAGTATTGTGATTCGCTTGTTAAAGTTACTCTGTATTGAAGCAACCACCGGATTTAAGCTCACAAGTCTGATTTGAACCATTATCAACAAATTTGTGCTTAAAGTTTCAAAAATTTTCTGAAAATTAACAAAAAAAACTATTTTTAAAAACCAAAGATTTTGGAAGTAATTGCAAAGTACATACTTCTGTTTCCCCCCCTACCCTTATTTTGCACCATTTTCTGTTTTAGAATTTCTATCATTTATCCCAGCATTCTATGCATCTTTCCTGCTCTTCAGATCGAAACTATAACTAAAACTAAAAAGAAAAAAGTGATGGTTACCCAAAGAAAGGCCAGAGCTCATTATTATTACGCTTTGTTATTGTCAAACTGTCGGCAGTGTCATGACAGACAGGAGAGCCAGGTGCCTTGATCTAGTTAACTACTGGCATGTGTGGCAGTCAAGTAGCTACAGAGTAGATTGTTTACAACACTGTTCTCGTACTTTGGATAAATTCACCATGCATCAAATTAGTATTTGTACTTTTATATTTAAACCTTCATTTTCATTTCTGTACATTTTTTTACTGCAAATTACCAATCTTTCAGTCGATCAATTATTATCAAATTTTTCTTTTGCAGTTACAGTACATTAGATAGCCAGCTTACAACTTGTTGCTGTGGATATTTGGTTTAACATCACATTATGTTATTAATGTGTATTAATTATTATGTAATTAATGTTTTAACATCACATTATGTTAATTTTTCTTTTATTATTTCTTCGTTTTCCAGTAAAAAAACTTGGATTTTATATAATTTCATGAAAATGAATGAGGTATTGAATATGGAAGCAAAAAGGACTTCTCTGTCACGAAAATCAGTCCTCCAATGGAAGGGCAATTTTGACAAGGTTTTTTTTTTTTAATTATAAGTTTTCTATGTCCTTTTGATCAATAGTGAAGCTTGCTAACCACTCGCTATGAGCCATCTCGTGGCTGAGTTTTTAGAGTTTCTATTCAAAGGTTTTATAAGATTTTACCACCCACTGTCAATATACTGGCTGTGCCACTCTGATGATATAGTCATTTGTTTTTTACCCTTGGTGCACAAACCTTTCCGTACTCAGCCAAGATCACTAAACTTCAACACCCAAAAAACAAAAAAATTCATAATATTTAGTAAAAAAAAGCAGCCAAGAGTTTTTCCCATTTCATAAACAGGACAAAAAATTCCATTAATGTGAGCAATCCAAGTCACCTTGCATAACACTGGCACACTGAAAAGAATCATTAACAGAAATAAATATTATGTTTCAGGTAAATATATTATTTGGCAAGAAAATTAGTTTCGATTGAAATATAATTTAACTGCTTTTATTCATCATATTTTCCAACATTACGCCATAATTGCATAGCCTGATCTATTTTTCCCCTATATCAATGTGAAAACATCTTATTAAAATTAATATGCTTGTAAATTTCTTTAAATTTTTTATTTTCATAAAATTTGTAGTTAAATTCTGTTTCATTTGGTGTATAATACAACCTATTTCTGTTTGATTGGTCATTTGGTTTTAAATTCTAGCCATCCTATGGCAGAGTGGTTAATGCACTTGGCTACTGATCAAAGGGATCTGAGTTCAAGCCCTGGGTTCTTTCTGCTGAAGGTTCTGCCATCCTCACAGATCTTCTCTATGGAGTTATGTCATTTATATGCTAATGTCAACATTAAACTGACAGGCCTCTGTCAGATCACTGTGGCAAACAGCTGCTTGAGGGGGTATTTATTTATTTTTATAAAGTTGACTTATTGAGTTACTCAACACAGTTGCCAAAACGCCTGAACTTTTCTCAAAGTGTGGCACCAAGAAAAAAATTACAAAACAGGAATAATTTTCTTGTTTCAAGTATATATTTTTGCTATTCAGAAATATATATAGCCTTTCTATTCATGTGCATTATAATTTCTTTTATAATTTTTTTTGCATTGCTAGATGAATTGTTTTTACTACATGATTCTATAAAAGCCCCAATAAAATAAAACTAGTCATGTTTATCAGCTGGTGGATAATCCTGAGCAGAAGTCATCGCAGGCACCTGAACTCTTTGCTTCTATTGGCATCGTCAAATTCTACATTGGAGGAAGTCTTCCAGTGTAGATGGCTTCAGCCTTTAGTAGTGGGGGAACGGGTCTTTGCCCCATGTCTGCGATTAGGGGGCTGTTTGATATTGTCGGCATTCCCTCTCTCAATAAACATAGTTTCTTTAAACATCCCACTAACCATTTTCTCTCCATAGGTAGTTGGAATGTGAGGACTCTGCACAGAGCTTTTTCTCTTGATGTCCTCACACAAGAATTCCACCGTTATAATTTAGATATTCTCGGCTTGCAAGAGACCAGATGGACAGATAAAGGTCAGATTCTTAAAAATAATCTTAAATTTCTCTTTTCAGGGAGGGACGACAAAAAGCATCACCAAGGCGTGGGTCTGCTTCTCAGCAGACACGCTAGCGATGCTCTTCTAGGATATGAGTGCATTAATGAAAGGTTTCTTACAGCAAAATTTCAGACAAGCGTTAAAGACTTGAATGTTATCTGCTGTTATGCCCCCACTGAGGATGCCGATGAGGATGGGAAGGATAGGTTTTATGAACAACTTCAGGATGTTTTGAATTCTGTCAAGAAAGGAGATATTACCCTTGTTCTTGGTGACTTCAATGCCAAAGTTGGTACTGACTCTGACCTTTGGGGAGGAGTAATAGGCCCTTTTGGTATTGGTAGCTGCAATAGCAATGGGCAACGTCTCCTACAGGTAAGTAAACTCAATGGATTCAGAATAACTAACACTTATTACAAACACCGTGACATACATAAGTACACATGGGTTTCACCTGATGGGCTGCATAAGAATATGATTGATTACATATTAATTAACAGCAAATGGACTAGTTCTGTTAGGAATACCAGGGCATATAGGGGAGCTGAAATTGGATCTGACCATTACCTTGTTAAAAGTGTGTTGCAACTTAAACTTAAAAAGTGTTGTGCTAGGGTTAAAAAATTTACTTTTAATACTGAAGCTCTGAAAGATCCAGTTATAGCCAAAGCTTACCATGATAGGTTACTTAGTCATTATGACAGTCATGTTTTGCTTACTACTGAAGTTGAGGAAGAATGGGATCATTTTAAACAGGCTTTTTTGGACACTAACAGTACTCTTTTAGGAAAAAAGGAGCAGAAGAGGCAAAATTATCTGAGTGATAAGGCTCTTGAGCTTATTTCGGAAAGAAAGAACTGCAGGAATGCCCTTAATCAATACCCTACTAGTCCTAATAGAAAGCATTACAGAGACCTTAATAAACTTGTAAAGGATCAGTTAGCTGCTGATAAGAATCTTTGGCTTGATGGTTTGGCTGACAAAGCCGAGGAAGCAGTTAGACAGCACAACAGCAGAGAGCTGTACCAGATAGTTAATGTTTTGTGTGGTAGAAAACGGACAGGCATACAAGGATTGAAGGATAAACAAGGTAAGGTTATAGAAGGGGAGGATTCTGTCATGGCTAGGTGGGCTGAGCATTTCAGTGATGTTCTAAACAATGTAGTTAGTTCTACTCCCATTGTTTGCAATGATGATAGATGCATTGGTGGCTTTAATGTTGGCCCTATAACACAATCTGAAGTTATTTTGGCTGTTTCGAAACTTAAACTTCATAAATCCCCAGGGGTAGATGAAATTACTACGGAAATGCTTAGAGCTGGGAATGTTTCGGTTACCACTTGGATGACTGAAATTCTGAATCTCTTTTATGATAAAGGCATGGTTCCTAAGGATTTTACCAGAGCTATTGTTATCCCTATTTTCAAAAAAGGTGATCGCAGTTCTTGTGATAACTATAGGGGTATCAGCCTACTCTCTGTTCCAGGTAAAGTTCTTTCCATGATTGTGCTTAATAGAATTAAGAATCTGGTTGACAGGCAATTGCGTGATGAGCAATGTGGATTCAGAAGTGGTAGGGGATGTGTAGATCAGATATTTTCACTTAGGCAGATTCTTGAGAAATGTTTAGAGTTTCAGAAACCTTTGGTTGCTAGCTTTGTTGATTTCAAAAAGGCTTTCGACTCTGTTGATCGTCATAATTTGTGGTTGATTGTGAAATCATATGGTATACCAGACAAGTTAGTTAACATTATGAAAGCTCTCTATAATAACACTGAGTCGTGTGTGAGAGTTGGTAAGGCTTGTAGCAATTGGTTTAGCATTACTTCTGGTGTTCGACAAGGGTGCATTTTGTCTCCTTTTCTCTTTAGCTTGGTTATTGATTATGTTATGCGAAATTCACTTCAAGGGAAAGATTTTGGCCTTAAATGGGCTGGAGATACGAAAATTTCTGATTTAGATTATGCTGATGATTTAGCCCTTTTGGCAAATGATGTTGATGAGATGAACTCTTTCATTCGAGCTGTTGATGAGACTGGTAGTAGAGTAGGTTTGGTTATAAACAGAGAGAAAACTAAAGTGATGAAAATTGGTCAGGCAGGCTGTGATTCAGTTAATCTGAATGGTTGCAGTCTTGAGCAGGTGTCACAGTTTAATTATCTTGGGAGCTATGTAACTGATAATGGTGATGTGCGGCATGAGATTAACAGACGAATAGGGATTTCTGCTGGGACTTTTAAGAATCTATGGAGAGTGTGGAGAAATAGGCGTATACACCTAAAGACTAAAATTAGACTGTATAATAGTTTGGTTCTTTCTAGGGTTAGTTATGGTAGTGAAACTTGGACACTTTGTAAACAAGATAACAGGAAACTAGATGCTTTTGATTCCAGATGCTTACGCAGTATCTTGGGCATTAGGTGGTTCAACTTTGTAACTAATGATGAGATTAGGAAAAGGAGTTTGCAACCTCCTTTAAGCAGCATATTGTGCAGAGAGAGACTCCGTTGGTTTGGCCATGTTGCCCGTATGAATAATTATAGATTGGCGAATAGGGTTATGAACAGTGTGCCTAAAGGCCTCAGAAAGAAGGGGAGACCTAGGATGCGGTGGGCAGACAATGTCAAACAGGACCTTGTTAGAATTGGTGTGCAGTGGCCAGATGCGGTAGATGTAGCTCAGGATAGACTTGCTTGGAGAACTAAATTGCATGGTCTGGTTGGACCTCCGTAGCCCATGGCTGCTTGAGGATGATGATGATGATGAGTCATCTTTTTGCTAAATATTTTATTTTCAGAAAATATAGAATTAAATGCTGATTAATTTCACATATAACATGCCACAATTCCTTTCATTAGTTATTTGGCAAAAAATTTCTAAGCTAATCTTTTTTATTGATCATAGTGTAAAAATAGTTGGGCCTATTTGAATGGTGTCATCCATGTGTAGCACTGGTGATATGTGGCATGAGATAAACAGAGGAATAGGAATAACTGTGGAGACTTTTAACCCATTCAGGGTCCAGTCTGAAAAACTGGTTTATATCCAGATGCTCTGCTATTGTTTTCACTACACTCAGTCAAAAGAATTAACTTTAAAATTTACTGGGTAATTTACACTATTATGCTGTATTCATTCATATGATGACAAAGGTGTGCTTAATATAATGAAATAAAAATTGCATAAAAAAATTGCATGAAAAATTCATCTGAAATGAAATATTCAGCTGAAAAAAAATCTGAACCCATATCTCCTAGTAACATGCCAGGTATGATAACTACTATATCATCAAGGACTAACTTTTTTTTCTTCAGCTAGTGTGCCTTTATAAACTTTCCCACATTTTTTATTTGATTCACTTGTGGCATCATCTACGTCAGGAAATGGAAAACCACATTGCCTCATTTATGGAAATCAATAGTTCTCACTCACACTTTTGTGATTGAATCAATAATTCAGTAATAAGGTATTACAAGTGTCCTGTAGACATGGGACTTGTGAAATATTCAGCTGAAAAAAAAAATAGTTTTGCCATGAGTGGGATTTGAAACATCCAGTAACATGTCAGGTATGTAACCACTACACCATCAAATTTTTTTCTTCACCTAGTGCGAGTCAAAAACTTTCCCACATTTTTCATTTGATTCACTCGTGACACCAACAAGCAAATCAAATTAATCTTGGTCATCTCAGTAGATGTACCATTGGGAATATTTTGAGCAAGTCATGCTGCCCTAATTTCTGGTCTTGAGGGTGTAATGGGCAGAATACTGTTAGCCCTTTCAGCACCAAGAAAATAATGTCTTGCTGCAGGATGTTGGAGGGTCCAAGGGGTCATCAATCTGCTCCCTTGACAGGTAGCTGGGCATGGTGGTCACCAACACTTGCCCGTGTAAACAAAGCACACCATGTGACCTAGTTCAAAAGTGAAAAATCTAGACTTTGAAGTCTTCATCACTGAGCTTCAGCATCGAGAGGATGGAGAGTCAAAGCTCTGTCATGGCAAAGTTGGTAGCGAAAAATGTTTCCAGCCATGTATTAAAATAAAACTGCATTTAGCTGTTTTTACTTTTTACTTTTATCATTTCTTTTCTATAAAAACAAGTTACATCAAGAAAATATACATAACACAAATTAAAATTATGTTGATCAGGTTAAGATTCTGGAATGCATCCCCACTATTTTTAGTACTTCCAATGAAAAATTTGTATCTGATAAATGCAACTTCAGATCAAAGGATTTTTTTTTGAAGAATGCATCTATTGCATTATTTGGGGGCTGGGTATAATTGCACCTTTACAATCACTTAGTGTTTTATGTTGGGAGTAATAGTTCTTGCTTAAAGTATCTTTTTCAGTCTGGCTTGTACACTCCCACTGACAGAACTCACAAGTAACCACTGGTACATATTTTAACTTTGCTTTGGCTCCCAACTATAGATAAAATTTTGTGAATGTCTATGTTCTAAGCAATCTCATCATCAAATGCCATCATGAGATCATAGAATATTGCTCTATTTTTTGCTCTTCCCTTGAATCATGTTTTTTTTTTTACATCTGTATGTTGATAAAATTTACAGTACAGTGCAAAACAATTTATATAAAATTTTATACTTGTTTCTCTTAAGTCTTGCTTCAGGTGAAGGCATATATTCCAGACCAGAATTTTGACAATAATGGGAATCAACCTGTGGTAAATAAATTTTTATTAGTTTAATATATAATGCAAAAAAATGTTCAAAAAATAAAACTAATGTACTGAGTTAAACCAAAAGCCTTATTAATGAAAGAAGCAATCAATAGTAAATATACAGATTATCTGTTGAAATGGAATTAAATAATTTTGCTCTAAAAAATAGTTTTCTGTTTTTGACCACTGATTGTCACTCATTTTCAGCAAAATCATTTACTGAATTCTATGTCAGCATGTTATCTGTGAATTTACTATTTAATAAAGGCTTAATTTTTGAAATCCTATGAGCAAAACATTTTAAATTACATAAAAAATTTCTCTCTAAATATTAAAACGTTTATTTAAAACCAGATTGTTTTAATGTATTTTTCACTATAATACTTTAAAACATAAACACAAAATTTCCACAAGTTTACTTTGTACTGTTCACACTAATGATGGTTGGTTGTTTGGGTTTTAATCGCGCATCGATAACTAAGGCCATAATGCACCAGAAAAGCAAATAATAAAAACAGATAAAAATCATGAAAACCCACAACCAAAGCTAAAAGCAACATGTAAAGGTGATAAAATACAATACAAAAGCCAATAAAAATAGAGAATGTAAAAGGTCAACAAGTATAAAACCAGAAAAACAACAATGGGTGTAGAAGGCCCATGTAAAAATTAACAAGGGTAAGAGATTAGAACCGGCTAAAATAGCTATAATAACGTAAAAATTCAGACAGGAGTTAAAAGCGATTCATCTGATAATAGTTGTCCGAGTGTAAGAGGCTCGGACATTTAATCATGGAAGTTAAAATACATTTTACGTTCAAAGTTAGAAGCGAAGCATGAGACTAAAATATATTGCTCACAAAAATTAGGGGATATTTCAAAATGAATATGAAGTGAAGAAATATCCCCTCTTCTTATTCATTTATTTCTTCTACAGGTGGATGACAAACCTAAGTGCGAATTTTGTGACACTGTTTTAACTATTAAACATATACTATACTGCTCACAAAAATTAGGGGATATTTCTTCACTTCATATTCGTTTTGAAATATCCCCTAATTTTTGTGAGCAGTATAGTATATGTTTAATAGTTAAAACAGTGTCACAAAATTCGCACTTAGGTTTGTCATCCACCTGTAGAAGAAATAAATGAATAAGAAACGAATGACCTAAGTGGAGCTGAGCAAATACAACTTCCTCCTTGCGATTCCTGCGGTAACATGACTGCTATGGTTTGATGATAGGTTTGATCTCAAAAAATTTGTTTGTAAGCTGTTCTGACCAAGATCTCTGCCACTGTGCCCAGAGCTTGATGGTAAAACGCTGCCAGAAATCCAGATATGAAACTGACAATGGAGAGCCAGACAGGAGCATAGCTGACCTGGCAGAAGCATCTGCCAAATCATTGCCCCTGATTCTGACGTGACCGGGCACCCAACAGAAATGGATGGTGGTTGTGGCTGCCAGATGATGCAGCTGGCAGATCTTAGAAAGAACTGAGTGAGATCGGTGTCTCACCGAGATCAAAGCCTGTAGCGAGCTAAGCAAGTCGGTGTAAAACACACACTGACGATGATGCTGACGGGCACCCAACAGAAATGGATGGTGGTTGTGGCTGCGGTCGGTGTAAAACACACACTGACGATGATGCTGACGGGCACCCAACAGAAATGGATGGTGGTTGTGGCTGCCAGATGATGCAGCTGGCAGATCTTAGAAAGAACTGAGTGAGATCGGTGTCTCACCGAGATCAAAGCCTGTAGCGAGCTAAGCAAGTCGGTGTAAAACACACACTGACGATGATGCTTAGCTGCACGTTTTCCAAGGCAAGACTGATAGCATGCAACTCTGCAGTGAAGATGGAACACTGCAGTGGGATCTGGTCTGCAATGATTACATCACAGCAGACCATGGCCAATCCCACTGATGTGCCAGACTTAGAGCCATCTGTAAAGACATGCAAGAAGTCTGGGTGTTCAGCACGATGGCTGGCAAAGAGTTACCGGTACACACAGTTGGGTGTAAAGGCCTTCCCCATCTTGCACAGGGAAATATCACAGGAAGGGGAAACAGCGAGTCATGGTGGAAGTGGCTTGGTTGCCAACTGTGTGACACTATCAAGACTGGTGTTGATGTCTCTAAGGTAGCCTCGGACTCGCAAACCAAAAGGACAAATGGCAGTCGGCTGATTTGTGCAAAGCATTTCCCACTTTGGACTGAAAACGCAGTCCCAAGTGGGATGGCCAGGCAGGGATCGCAATTTAGATGCATATCGAGGGACAAATGCTGCCGGCAAAGAGATAAAGATGGTTTGTTGGTCTCAACATGACTCTGGACCAGTGAGGTGCAGAAGGCTCCCATGCAAACATGGAGGGGGTCCAGCACCTTCAACATCGAATCCCAGGCAGAGTCATACACCTGGGATCCGTAGTCCAATTTCAACTAGACAAGTGCACGGTACAGGTAGAGCAGAGAACATTAGTCAGCTCCCCAGGAGAGAGAGGAGAGGACCTTGACGATGTTCAATGCCTGTGCGCATTTGGACCTGAGATGATAAAAAGGTCAATTTCTGATCGAAGATGGGACCGAGAAACTTGGTCTCCGCTACAACTGGAATGATGTTTCCTCCAAGCCATATCTCGGAATCCAGGTGAAGATTACGTTTGTGGCAAAAGTGCACACAAGCAATCTTCTGTGGGGAGAACCGAAACCCGTTTGCCATCGCCCAAACCAAAAGATTGTTCAGGACAATTTGCAGTTGTCTTTCAATGACTCTCATGCTGGATGAAGAGCAAAAATTGCTAAAATCATCAACATAGAGGGTATTGCCTACAGATGGAGAAAGTTGCCTAGTAATAGAATTAATCTTGACAGCGAAAAGTGTAACACTCAGAACATAGCCTTGTGGCATCCCCTGTTCTTGGGGATACGGCCATGACAGAGTGTTGCTGACACAGACACGAAAAGAATGTGTCGATAATAAGATGGAGATGAAGATCGGCATGTGACCTCTCAAGCTGAAGCTATGGAGGTCAAGAAGAACGCCGAATCTCCATGCCATGTCGTATATTTTTTCGATGTTGAAGAAAATTGACACCAGGTGCTTTCTACATAAAAATGAATTTCTGATAGCTTACTCGAGGCATATCAGAAGGTCAAGAGTTGACCGTTGCCTGCAAAAATGGTTGTGGTGTTCAAAATGACAGAGTCTGGCATTTACCATTCTTTCCAACACCTTGCACACGCAGCTTGTCAATGCAATGGGACATAATTAAAAGGAATCTTGGAATCCTTTCCTGACTTCGGGAAGTCCAAGATTATGGCCTCCCGCCAGGAGTCCAGAAACTGCTCAAGAAAAATGCAATTGAAAAGATGGAGCAGCCGATCCTTACACGATGGTGAGAAATGTTGGAGCATGGCATAATGGACATTGTTTGGCCCGACAGCAGATGCACGAGAGGTGTGCAGAGCAAGGCAAAGCTCCTCCACTGTGAATGGCCTGTTATAAGGCTCCAGACCATTCGAGTGAAAGGACAGTGGAATGTGTTCCGCCCTGCTCTTTTGAGCCAGAAACTCGGGGGAGTAGGAAGATGATGAAGAGATGGAGGAGAATGACTCCCTCGGAGTGTTGGCAATTGCTTGGGATCAGCAATTGCCTGTCCACTGTGCTCCAGGATCAATAATGAGTGGGACGTGTAGTTCCCACCCATCTTCTGGAGTTTATACCACACAACCTTAGAACTGGTCGTGCAGGTGATAGAAGACGTATATTTGATCCAAGATTCCTTCTCACTCTGGTGATGGACGAAATGAACTTTTACCTGGTGCATTCGAACGTTTCCCGGTCGGGAGACATCGGATATCTCCCCCCCCCCCCCCCCAGCCTTGTTCTGAGCCTTATGAGCTGCAGTGCAATCTGGATTCCACCACGTTTTTGGAAAACCAGGAAACCATGTCAAAGTTTGAGAAATTGCAGATGCAGCGGCATCTATGATGCTGCTACTGCCACATTGATGGGCTCCTGGCTGACAGAGTGGTCATTGAGCTCAGAAAGCAGCTCGAAACCACTACAGTCAGCCTGATCAAGCCTACACTGTGAGACATGTGAAGGGCTGCAAGGCCCAACACGGGAGGTGGTACACACCACGGGGAGGTGATCATTTCCATAAATGTTGTCCTCGACCTCCCAAGAGTGGAAGGATCGAGGAGAAGCAGATGTTGAGGTCAATGGTAGTGAATGTGCAGATTGGGGAGTGAAAGTAAAAGTACTGACACCGGTGTTCAACAGGGAGAGAGGGTCCAGGAGCCACTGCTCCAGGACCCCACCCCTCCCATTGGTGTCAACACTGCCCCAAAGTGGACTGTGTCCATTGAAGTCCCCCATTATGAGGAAGGGGGATGGCAGCTGCAAGACGAGATCATCAAGGTCTTCCTGGAAGATGATGCTCCCAGGTGGAAGATATACAGAGCAGACAGTCAGTGAGAACCCCACAAAGAGGCGAATGGCTACCACCTCTAAGTTGGAGGTGAGGGGTACAACCTGGAATGGAGAATGGTTGCTCATGATGGCGACACCCCTGTGAGCTGGACCATCTCCATCCCAGTCCTGGCAAACTAGTGAAAAGTGCCGGATCGTGGGATCTGTAACTGGCTGCAAGAGTGCAGGCACACACAGATGGGCTAGTGTGCCTGAAGGAGGGCCTTGATGTCATCAATATTCCTCTGGAATAAATGACAATTTCATTGTAGGAGTGTGGCCATCTCAGGACTTAGAAGAATGGGAAGATGACGAATTCTTATTCAACCTAACCGTCACAGAGGACAGTTTAGTGAATAGGGGGAGGTCGGTATCCACGTCCTCGGAATCATCTGAGGGGCTTGGATCGGTGACCACTCTTTGTGGTAGAGTGATCATTTCTTTTTTGGCCCCAATGGGGGCCCCTTCGGTTTGGAAGGTCTATCAACTACATCATCATCTGTCTGAGGACGGGAAGGAGGAGGCCTTCCAGTGGAGGTGGAAGGCTGAGTTTCAGGAATGGAAACCGGGGTTGCTGTCAAAGTCAACACCAACCTTGGTTTCGCCTGTGTAGGAGGTATCTTGCTGCAGGTGAAAAAGATTCAGTAGGTGGTACACTGATGTCAGTCTGCACTGCCACCGAAGTCATTGGAATGATGGGCTTTCCAATGACTGCACTGGCACAGGATACCTTGTCAGGTGGTGTGGGTGGTGCAGTGAGCTTTCTCACTTCAGCATAAGAGATGTTGTTCACAACTTTCAAGCAAACCTCCTTTTCCTCCTTCCACTTGGAACAGTCCCAGGAGTACACCGGATGCGGAATTATCATCATATGAATTATAATTTGTTGGAGAAAGTTTCTGTCATTCTATTCTATATCAATAATTTCAGGCCAATGATGAAATGAAATCTAGAATTTGTTAAACACAAAATATTTATTAATATTTTTCAGCAAAAATGCTCTTACATAAAAGAATAAAGTATGACTGATAAATGAAAAAATAAATATTTCAGTAGTTGACATCATTGATCACCCAAAATTGAGCTATATTCATCAAATACTCAATAATGTTATATTTAGTTTTCTTGTACAATGGCTAGGATTTAATCTCCACTACATTTGTAAATTTTACACGAATTATACACTTTAATATTCTATTCTCAATTATGGTTTTTATATTTCCTTTGATGTTCAGACCCACCAAAAGCAAATCAACAGAAATAAAAAAATTCTAAACACATAATTTGTTTTCGTCCTGGTAACAAGTTAATTTCCTGAATTAATGAGTCCTTCCAGTGTCCAGTCTGAAAAACTGGTTTACATCCAGAGGCAAAGCTACATATTTTCTCTCTATGCTCAGCCAAAAAATTTAACATTAGAACTTTTTTGCCAAATAACTAATGAAAGGAATTATGCCATATTATATGTCAAATTAATCAGCATTTAATTCTTGATTTTCTGAAAACACAATATTTAACGAAAAAGAAGACTAGTTTCATTTTAATGAGCTTTTTTGATGCCATGTGGTAAAAAAAATGCATCTGGTAATGCAAATAAAAATTTATCTAAAAAAAAAACTAATGCACAGAAATTATTATGATGCATATGAAAAGAAAGGCTATTTATTTTCGAATAATAAAAAAATTTAATTTTCTTCTTTTAAGGAAATATTTTCCTGTTTCACAATTCTTTCCTTTGTACCATACTTCGAGAAAAATACAAGCTTTTTGCCAATTGTGCTAAGTCAACTCTAGAATGCTAAAAAAAACAATTAACTGAAATAGATCATGTCATACACCAAATTAAACAGAATTTAACTCCAAATCTTATGAAATAAAAAAAAAATAAACAAATTTACAAACATATTAATTTTAATAAGATGTTTTCACAGTGATATAGTGAAAAAATAGATTGGATTATAAATTTAAGGCAAAATGCTGGAAAATGTGCTGAATAGAAAAAGTTAAATATATATCAATCGAAAGTAAAAGTAAAAACGTTCTAAAGTGTTTAAAGTAACATAAGTGAATAACATACAATAGCTTTACATCGTATCAAACGATTTATTGGGTTGTCTGTTGGTATGTTCCATGTGGCCTCTGATTCTTAATTTTTTTTTTTCAGGTCTAACCGTCTAAGGGGAATAAAAGTTAAGAGTTATACTATGGGAGACTCGTGCATACTGAGTTTCAGTTTGCCTTCAATAACAGCAATTCTGTGGTGTCATTTGTAAATGCAGAGCTATTCAAGTTCTGAGATGCATTGGTTGGTTGTTTTACCTCTGAGTGACACTTTTTTGCACACCATGGGCTAAATGGCCAGGTCACAAGGACCTCAAAGGCTCAGAGAAGGTTGGAAGACATGGTAGCCTCCCATCAAGTGTGTTAGTCATGAGCTGCAGAGGTCCAAGCACACCATGCAATTTAGTTCTCCAAACATATCTGTCCTGACCTACATCTGCTGCATTTGGCAACTGCACACCAATTCTAACAAGGTTCTGTTTGACATAATACATTAATAATTATTATATATTATACCTATACTTCCAGAAGAGGGGCAGGCTATTCATATAATTGTAAATTTTTAATGATTCTTTTTTTATTTGCAACACATAAGACAGAGAAGAATCCTAGAAACTACTCCTAGCTTTTACAGGCCTTCTCATACAAGGACATGCCCTACTAAGACCAAAGTCACTGCTGACCATGACCTCAGTTTGAGCTAACACAACACACAAAGTTTGCTCTGCTGGAATAGCACCCTAACCACTATGCCAATTAAGGTTATTATATATTTGGCTATAATTTCAATATATGTAGCATAAAGATAGAAATTTTTCCTCAGGTATATAGATGTTCATGTTTTTCTGCTGAGGTTCTGCCATTATCACAAATCTTCTACTATGGAATATAAACTGACAGGCTTCTGTCATACCTCTGTGGTAAGCAGCTGCTTGAGGGAGTATTTATTTATTTTTTATTAAGTACTAAAAGTTGCAGATGGTTTATGATATTTAGTTAATGCATGTTTCCTATCATTGTGGTAAGCAGGAAATGGGACTATTTCTTCTTTAGTGATATGCACTGTTTAAAATGGTTGTCTCCAATGATATTATCTTGTTCTGGTTTCTTTTTTTTAATAATGGGGATGGTGGTGCATTATTTATGATAATTCGTGTTTGTTAAGCTGATGAGATTATTTAGCTCCAAGAATATTTTATACTGAGTATCAGGGTGAACTGTTCATAATAATTTGTGTACATTAGGCTTGTTGTCTCTGATGGCATTATTTAGTTCTGGGGACTTTTCCATACTGTGGATTGGCAGTAAATTTCCCTAATTAAAAATTAGTTTATGATAATTCATGTTTTCTAGGTGTATTTTCTCTGATGAGATTATTTAATTCCATGAGTTTTTTTTATACTCCAATTGGCAGTGAATTGTTAACAATTTTGTTTAATGCTTGTTATAAAATTAATGTGTTCTAGGGGGTGGGGAAAGAGAGGAATGACAGTTCCTTGTTCAGCAGTCTGTTCAGGTTAAAATGGTTGTATCCATAATTTTGTTCTGATTTCTTAAATTGCAGAATGACAATTCGTTGTTCAGTGGTATGCACTTGTTAGAATAGCCATCTCCAATAAGATTATTGATTTCTGCAAGTTTTTTTTTTATTTACAGAATGAATGTTCATTTTTTACTGTCAATAGGCTCTTGAAACAAGTGCCTCAGATGGTACTGGTCAACATTCATCGTATAATGATATGTGCATTTAGGAAAATATGTCTTAGATATGATTACTTCTGGTGGTTTTCTTTTATTTGAAGAAACAAAATTTTATGCTTAGGAATAAATGTTTATCATTATCTTCTTTACTTGATGTATGGCTTCTTTACTGCTAGTAATATGATTGTTTAGGTTATTATTCGTAGAACTTTCCAAGAAGTTGAATATTCTTTCTAAATATGATATTGAAGTGTGTTTTTGATTGCTTTAAATCACATATTTAGTGGAGTTTTTTTATGGAAGAAATTTTACGAAATTTTGTATAATTCCAGAAAAATTAAAAAGTTTTGTTGCTATCAGTCACTGCTCATCATCCTCAAGTAGCCATGGGCTGTGGAGGTCCAACCAGATTGTTCAATTTAGTTCTCCAAACACATCTCTCCTGAGCATATCACCTGTTTGACATTGTCCACCTTCATCGTAGGTCTCTCCCTCTCAGGTGTTTAGCATACTGTTCATATTCTATTGACTGAGCTGTAGTTAGGCATATGGGCAACTTGGCCAAACCAATGGAGTCTCTCTCTACACAATATGCTGCTCAAAGGAAGTTGCAGACTCCTTTGCCTAACCTCATCATTACTTATAAAGTTGAACCACTTAATGTCCAAGATATTGTGTAAGCATCTAGAATCAAAAGCATCAAGTTTCCTTTTATCTTGTTTACAAAGGGTCCAAGTTTCACTACTGTAACTTATTGAAAGGACCAAACCATTGTACATTACAATTTCAGTCTTTAGGTATATATGTCTATTTCTCCACATTCTCCATAGAGTCTGGAAGTCAAGCATTCTGTTGAGAATACGGTGCATGAGCATCATAAACTGCCGGTCTGTCCTTTTTTTTTTACTAAATATTATGCTTTTTTCCTTTTGGTTGTTGGGTTGTTTTACCTCTGAGTGGCACTTTTCTGCACACTATGGGCTGAATGGCCAGGTCACAAAGACCCCAAAGGCTCAGAGAAGGTTGGAGGAGGGACCCATTGGAACAGCTATTGGGAGACAGCTGGTAGCCTCCTGTGAAGGCTAACAAGTGTGTTATTAAATGTGCACAGCGTATGGATCTCCCGCACATGGTGCCACAGCTTAACATCCAATCCGATGGATGGCAGCCTTTCCAAGCCCATCAGTGGCCCCTACTGACTGTGGGCAGGGTGGTGAGTTTTGCAGAGATAAATATCAATGCTGACCCAGCTGGGACTAGAATCTGGGAACTGCAGATTACAGCCTGGTGCATTACCAACTGAGCAAGAATGACAAAATATCCAAACATAAACATCGTATTCATGTTAAATCCCACACAACATGCATTACTCAACGTAGCGTTAGAATAATTGTGGGTTGGTAGCCTAAAGTTCTATGACTCATGTATTATGGGTGTGGTAATGCATGTCATGTATGAGATTTGACATAAATGTGATGTTTATGTTTGAATATTTTGTTGTTCTTGCTTGGATAATTTGCAGGAACAGTTAAAGGTAAGTGGATATGAATATATTTTATGGAGTTTTGATGATAAGCAGAAAAGGAGAAATTAATTCCCCCCTTTTTTTTTAATGTGCTTAAAATATGTTAAATAATAAGTTATTTAAGGTATTTAGGAATTAAAATTGCTTAATTTTAGGAGTGTTGTTGAAAGTGTTAGAAAATTGTTTTGCAATGCTACAGCCAGGTCATTCGAAAGTGGGAGTTCAGTAGCCTGGCTATGAATATGGGAGAATGTTTTATGACATTCTTTGGAATGAGGGTTTGAGGGGGAGGGAATGGTCAGAACTTTTTTATAATCGTAAATTTGTGTTTAACATGATGCAGCTTGTGTTTTGTTGAGAGTATGGAAGAAAATGGCAAAAAATTCAAATGTTGGGAAATGAAGTGGTTTAGCAGTTGTGTTTTTTTTAAAGAGGCTTATGTGTTTATGGGTGATTTCATGATAACTTTTACAAACAAAAAAAATACCCCCTCAAGAAGTTGATTGCCAGAGGTTTGGCTGGAGCCTACCAGTTTATATGCCATAGTATAAGGTCTGTGAGGATGGAGAGGGACTCAGGCAAAAAAAAAGCTTACCTGACATTGGAATCCAGATCCCTTTGATCAATAGCCAAACACTATTTTGTTATGTTGCATACACAAAAGATGCCCAAAGACAGAACTTCAGCCAAAATAAAAATGTTACACGTTGTTACCATGGTAATGAGAAAAACAAAATTTTTTATACAACACCTGTTGCTGTTAGGATTAGAGTTCTGGGAATCAATGAAAAGTACCATTTCTTTTTTTACATTGTGAAAAACGGTGGCTTAAAACTCTGCATTTCTACCAACATCATATCATGTGTTTAATGTGAGGAAGCTTAGTTGCATAACTATATGTTTAATATGTGCTAAGATTTAATTTTTTCTTTGTTTTAAGGTTGTTTTTTTTAACTTTTTTTTTATAGATGGCACTAGTGGAGATAGTATTTTGGTTTTTGGATTATGGTGATGGAAAAAAGACTTGATAGCCTACTTTTGTAAAAAAAATTGACTACACCAATTACTTTTCCTAAACAATTATTGTCATCATCATCATCCTCAAGCAGCCATAGGCTACGGAGGTCCAACCAGACTGTGCAATTTAATTCTCCAAGCAAGTCTATCCTCAGCTACATCTACTGCATCTGGCCACTACACACCAATTCTAACAAGGTCCTGTTTGACATTGTCTGCCCACCACTTTCTAGGTCTTCTCTTCTTTCTGAAGACTTTACACACACTCTTCACAACCCTATTCACTAATCTATAATTATTCATACGGGCAACAAGGCCAAACCAACGGAGTCTCTCTCTGCACAATATGCTGCTTAAAGGAGGTTGCAAACTCCGTTGCCTAACCTCATCATTAGTTACAAAGTTGAACCACCTAATGCCTATTATCAGGAGGTCATGGGTTCAGATCCCCACCCAGCTAATGACAATTTTTTCTCTATATTATTCTAACAAATTATTAGAGTTGTTAAAAAGCTTTCATTCATCAGTGTGAGCTTTGAGTTTGAGTCTTCTCGATTAACTGATTCAAAATTGGAATGTTTCTAAAAAATCTGAAGTGCTTTTTAAAAACTATGATCAGCCAATTTGCTCCAGCACTTGTTTTGGTCAGTGTATTGTTCATGGTCTTCAGTCAACAGATGGCACTGCTCAAGAAACATGACAGTGATGCATAAAATATGATGCAGAAACGTAACTGTGGGTCGTTGGTGGCCTATGGTTTTATGATTTGCTTCTTTCGGATATGTAACGTAAAATCATGTGTCATGTGTATGATTTGACATGAATGTTATATTTGCTTTTTTCGTCATTCTTGCTGGATAACTCCTTGGGATAACATGCCAATGCAGTCACAATAAGTGGATATGTATAATATACTGGGTGATCAAAAAGTAACAGAAAAAATAAAAATGCAATAATTTGAAAGGTATAGACAGTAGCACGATGCAGTTTTCACAGAAATGCACAGAAAGACGGGTTTTTTTTTTTAATAAAGAAAAATTTTATTGCCAGAATAGTTAGATTTGCCACAGACAGGTAGCGCTTCAGTTGTGTTTGTAGTTTGTACAGTGGCGCAGCACAGTTCGCAACGCAGCTAGGATTACAAATTTTCAATCTGATGGCCATCATTCATGAGAATGGCTGTCAGGTGTGGCATGACACTCTGCACAGCATTGAAGAGGGTTTCAGCTGTAATTCCTGTCACATGATGGCGAATGGCTTCTTTCAACATGGCCAATGAGGTCAGTCAACCTCTGTACACCTGTGACTTAAAGTAGCCCCATAACCAAAAGTCACAAGGTGTAAGGTCTGCAGACCTTGGTGGCCATTCATGCGGGAAAGAGTGACTGAGGATACGGTCATCACCAAATGTCGATCACAGCAGGTGCTGGACAGGACCTGTGATGTGCGGAGGTGCTCCATCCTGCATGAATGTTACACTATGGAGCACTTGCCTCTCTTGCAAGGAGGGAATGATGCTGTCTCTTAAAAGCACTGCACAACGCTCGCCTGTGACAGTAACAGTTCGAAATGTACCGCTGTGGACTTCCTCAAAGATAAAGGGGTCTATAATGAATAACGCAGTGAATCCGCACCACGCTGTCACCTTTGGCTGATGCAAAGGGGTTTCCACAATCACGTGTGGGTTCTCTCTCACCCAGATGCAGCAGTTGTGTGCATTTACACTTCCATTAAGTGAAAAGTGCACTTTGTCAGTCCACAGGACATTTGACAGCCAGTCCGCATCGTTTTCCATCTGTTGAAAAGCCCAATGTGCAAAATCATGACATCTCTCGAAATCGGTTGGTTTCAGTTCCTGTATGTGTTGGATTTTGTAAGGATACCTCTTGAGGATGATCCTGAGTAATCGCCACATAGTCCCATACAAAATGCCAATTCATCTTGAAATTTCACGCGCACTACATTCCCCATGTGCGGAAGCTGCCAATTGTGTGTAGGCCTCATGTTCGACCTCATGCACAACTGCAATAGTTTTTTTGGGTCTCCTGCTTCTTGCATGTGCTTCCAAACTGCCAGTGTCCTCAAACCATTTCATCATAGCTATCCGTGAGGAACAAGATATCAGTCCCTTTCCACTTCTAATACCCCGCATCGAACAATAGGTGCGCAAAGCCACACTTGAACATTCGGAGTTCTGATAACACAGCTTAACTAAAAGTGCTTTATCTCATAAAGATAACATGCCTCACCTTGGAGGAACGTTTAACTTTGGTAATGAACGTTAAATGCTGAAAGTTTAACTTCAGTATTCACTACATCTGAAATTTACGTACCTCACAGCAAAGTCAGGTTGATCAATGTTCGCAGTTTTGCACCATTTGAGGAGCGGCAGCCGGTTCTGGCAATAAAATTTTTCATTATTAAAAAAAATCCGTCTTTCTGTGTATTTCTGTGAAAACCGCATCGTGCTACTATCTATACTTTTCGAATTATTGCATTTTTACTTTTTCTGTTACTTTTGGATCACCTGGTATATTTAATGAAGGTTTTTTAATGATAGGCAGAATAGGAGTAATTAATATCTTCCCATTATTTTTTCAAAATTTGGTTAAAATATGGTAAATAATAAGTTACTTAAGATATTTAGGAATTGAAATTATTTAATATTAGGAGGGTTGTTGTTGAAAGTGTTAGTTAAATGTTTTGTAATGTTATGGCCATCTCCTGTGGAAGTTTGGTAGCTTTCTGTGGCTATGTGTGGGGGGGGGGGGATGTTTTTCTCAAGTTCTTTGGAGTGAGGGACATTTCAATGTGAAGGGAGGAGTGGTTAGAACCAGTTAGAATTATTTAATTTTTTTGTTTTTGTGTTCAGTGTGATGTACTATGTGTTTTGTTGTGAGAGTGGACGAAAATGGCAAAAGTTTACAATGTGGGGAAATTAAGTGGTAAAAATGAGGAAGTTTTTGTGGGAGTTTTAGGTGAAATAGGCACAGTGAGTTTTCAGAGGATTCTAATGTAGTAGAGGTGGTGGGGTTGTGGAGTATGTTCGGGGGGGAAAAAATGGAAGTTTTTGCATGTGGGACTGAACATGGCAGTAGTAATGAACACATGTATTTCGTTAAGAAGTTTGAGATGAACCGAGTGATTATTAATAGTTATGTATAGTAATTTATTAGTGCATTATAGTGATATATTCATTTTCTTAGATATTTACTAGACTTTTAAAGTTACTAATATGATTTATTGTTAATAACTTGAAGCATTTGACAGTTTTTTTTTAATAGAAATTTTGGGTATTGAAGAATTGTCGATGTGGAAAAATGGCAGTTTTTGATGGAGTCAAGATTAATGAGTAATTTAGGGGAGGGTTCTTTGAGCTATATGATGTGGGGGTATATGGTTTATTGTTGTCTATAATTGTATTATTTGGTTTCAGGGTGCATTTTATAATTTGGATCGGCAGTGCACTTTCTGATTTTCTCATTCTTTGAGACGTGTTATCTCTGATGGGATTATTTTATTCTGGGGGCTTTTTTTATAATTGGGATTGGTGGTGGTGGGGGTGGGGGGTGTTTGTGATTTTCTTGTTTTTCGGTATGTGTTGTCTCCGATATTATTTAGTTTTGGGGGCTTTCTTATAATTCAGATTGGTGGTGCACTGTTTCTGATTTTTATGTTTTTTGGTATGTGTTGTCTCCGTTGATATTATTTAGTTTTGGGGGCTTTTTTATAATTCAGATTGGCAGTTCATTATTCATGATTTTCTTGTTTTTGAGATTTGTGTTGGATCTGATTAATTCTGGTGATTTATTAGGCTAATTTTCGTGTATGTGACTTGATTTATTAGTTTAGTTTGTGAAGATATATTTATGGAGTGTTTTAACTATTAGGCAAAAGGTGGGCAATTGCAAGAATTAGTAATATGTCTCTATTTTTTTGTTTTGTTTACAACGGAAAGTACTCTTTCCATGGTAATAGTACTTTACATTTGATGTAGACTCGAGTTATCATTACTATGGTAACGAAAAAAAAAAAATCTTTTTTCATGAAACCAGTTTAAGTTAGGGTCTTGGGGAGGGTTGTGGGAATCGTGGAAAAGAACCGGTTTGTTACATTGTGAAAAAAATGATCGCTGATGACAGTGATGTGCACTGCTGCCTTTGTTTTTAATGAAAATTTTTTAAGAAAAAAATTACATAATTGAACCAAGTAACCATCAAGAGCAGTGTTTTGGAGTGCTCAGAGCCACCAGTTACCATCCCCTGAACTAGTTGAACTCTGTAAAAACACAGATCTGTAACATCACTAGTCGTACATTTCATTACATAGCACCATCTGGTATACTTGTAAACTGCTGATTAACCTCTATTTTAGCATTCGAATTGTTGCCATGTTTCCCCCCCCCCCCACACACACACACACAATTTCAAGAGGGCTGGATGGGGTGTGCCCCAACGTTAACTAAGTGCCTTTTCTAATATAGTCTGTTTACGACTACACTACCTGAACAGTCTTTTTCCATTGTAGCAAAACCCAATAAAATGCCACTGAAATATTCTCATCGAAACAGCTATATAGTCATAACTATTCAGTAAACGGCATCGTTTGACAGCTTACCTCATGCGAAACGCATTCCCCACATCTAAGTTTTGAGCAATGCCGGCAGAAATAAATTCTTGTGATGGGACGTTGTGATCCACAAGAACACATATACTTTATTTCCTTCCACATACAAATTTCCGACATATTTATAGACATTTTACAACATATTTACCTAGAAAATCAGAATTTAAAAGCCAATATCAGCAGTATGAACACTGTGAACAGTAACAAACTAGCACTACGATTATCGTTTTGATTTGGTATTATTGAAAAAAATTAATGCCAAAAGATAGACGACAAAGGTACTTACATAATGAAAATGCCTGCCAATTTCAAAACGTAAAGCGACTGCAGCGCTAGTTACACTTTCGTCCACTTAGCGCTGGCGACCGCTATTTTGCTTGTTACTTGCTTCGTAGCTATATTGGTCATTGAGGTATCATTGAGGTATTATAGAAAGGACTAGCAACGGACGCCATGAACACGTGCAGATATTAAGCCTAGTCGATAGTGAGGCGAAAGTTGGGTGTTTTTAATAGGTCAACAGTGAAATGCCTAATTCATGCTCCTCGTACGGATGCAAAAATAAATGCTGTAAAAGAAGTAATTAGGTTAGTACTTTACGAAAATTACGAGATGTGTTCTTTGCGATAAATTAAAAATTGAAATTGTTAAACTAAGGGATTTAAAAATAAAGGGTTGTCAACTTTCCAATATACCTTTCTGTCTAAGTCGAATGCCGTTCATGAATTTTTTAATATATGAAACTAATAATGTTTGCACATGTAGAGTAGGTGATTTAAAGCCTGAATTAACATGAAATTGAAAGAATGTTTTCGTACATTTTATTACAATAAGAAATATTAAACATATGGTATTAAATTTATGAGACGTCTGCTTTGCAATTTTTATTTTGCCAAAGTGTATTATTATTTAGGTAACATATTACATATTGTGCAAGCTTATAATATTTGGATTTTTTAATAACATGAAATTAAATTCTGTCATTTATTGGGAGGAGATTTGATTTCCTGCCTCAGCTGAATTTAAAAAAAATTTATATTCTCTGATTATTTCTTTCAATTTTTAATAAAAATTAATATTTTTTAATGAAGAAAAAATATATGTGACTTTTCAGGTGTTTGTTTAAATGAATCGCGGATTTACACTATTAAGGTCTATAAATTTTGAGGGCTTTCGCTTAAGCTGAATGATTTGATCATGTATTAGATTTTTAACTATTTTTAGCATTGTTCCTGTTTTAAACGGGCTCAAATTAAAGACTGCTAACTTTACAGTCCATTTAGTTCAGCTGACTCCTGTCAGACCTCTGTGGCAAGCAGCTGCTTGAGGGGGTATTTATTTATTTATTTTTATTTTTTAATCACATATTAAGAACATATCGAATGTTTTTTTAATTTTCATACAAAACCTCGATTTGAAAGGAAACAGTTTCCAGAGTCTTCGTTTTTCATTCGATATAAATCAGTAAGTGTGTATTAATTAAATCTATTTTGCTTTAATTACTACACTGGAATAACTTCATTGAAATAAAAAATTAAAAACAGCAAACTTCTGCCACATTTAAATTATTTGTTAAGCATTTTTAAATAGCCTTCATCCTTGTTCGCGGCCAATTCGCAAGTCATCATGGGTATCTTTCCTCACTAAGCAGTCGGCAGAGACAGCCTTCTGTGATCATGGCGGTCAATGCTACGGGAATCGGAGTCCTGTCTCTCCTTACTACCTCA
Organism: Ryuthela nishihirai; assembly: GCA_038380435.1. NCBI lineage: Eukaryota > Metazoa > Arthropoda > Arachnida > Araneae > Heptathelidae > Ryuthela > Ryuthela nishihirai. The sequence continues at coordinate 11,498,018 of JAWZYU010000001.1, read as the reverse complement.
ATGGTATGGGTTATTACGCTGTTTACCGCTTGCTTCAAAATTGGATTCTGATACGGATTTGTTCGTAAGTAATTACTTACTATTCTGTCTACTTTCTGCTGTTGTTAACTAGAGATCTGAACGATGATGCCGTATTGTGTGATGTTTTGCAAAAGCGAAACTCAGTTTCTATCTAATTTATTCCAAATTGGATCTGCAAGACAGTGTGATGCCCCATCGTTCACTTTTGCTTTACCTTAACCAGTTTTGTTTAATTTACGTTATATTTATCATTTTGGGGATTTTTATTTCCTTTTCGGCATCACAGCACTCATTTTCAAGTTTCTAGGAGTTGCGTACGCGCAACTCCGAACTTCCGACCGTAACCGTTAAAGCGCGTGCCAAGGACACGCCCCCTCTTGCGTCATAGCTTGCGTCCGTCATTGTATGCAAATGTCTTTCCCGGCATGCGCGGCCCAATTGTCAAAACCGTGCCCTGCGAGGCACTTGAAGGATTTGTCACTTGAGAGTTGTAGAGAGAGCAGAGAGATGTAGTAAGGTGCGTAGCACAGTGCGAGTAGCACAGATTTTAGTTTCTTCATTGATGTCTTGGTGAGTTACTTATTTTTGGAAATAAATCTATTTTGTTATGTTACAAACTTTTGAGTCTATAGTTTTTATCTTGAGCAACGCTAATTTAGAATCTTTTTTTTTTACATCAACTCTTATTTGTTAAGATACATTTTGACTCTTACTATGAACGCTCACTGGCATTGGAACCCTAAATCAACTTATTCTACATTTTTGGCAATTTGTTAATGATTGCCTGGCGCCCGTTAAAGCTATCCGGAGCATAAAACTTTAATTATTTTGCATTGTTTGGAGCGTTACAACAGGTGGCTACATCAATATGTCGGCAATGTAACGATAGCATGAGTAATTGGAAAACATTTCTAAGATCACTTTTGAATAAATAATATTTTGTAATCACAGAAACTTTTACAATATATGGAACTGAGTTGCACTGCCGTAACAAAATATTAGAGAATGAATGGGAATCTTACTATAAATTCAAGATTACAATTTTAGCTTTTTAAATCTCGATTTTCAGAGGCATTCATCCAGCATTTAACGATTCATTATTCCCGTTTGTATCTCTGAGAAAGATTCTACTTTATTGTACTTGATTAGCCATCTGTCTGATTCTTTCTTTCCATCGACTTGTCCTCCGATTTACCATATGACTTCGATCAGATCGCTATATACTTACCATTAGCGTAGGTTAGCCTACCGCGGAACGGTGCTGCCCTCATGGTACGTGCTTGATAACCCGGAGAATCGCGGATATCGGCAGCCTTTCCCATTATGTAGGCACCTGTACAAGGCTCCTACGCATACACACCGGCAAGAGAGCGCGCAAACACATAATAAACCATAGACATTATTCCCATTGAATAGACAAGTTATACATCTTATACAAAGAATTTTGTATAACATATTTTCTAAAATTATGCATTTAACTTTAGGAACATTGAGAATATCCACAAGAGTTCAAGTAACTCGCAAGTGGGTTTATTCAATTTGGTAAAACATTTTGAAAAAAGGCAGCAAATTTAATAGAAAATCTATAGATGTTGTAACGCTCCAAAAATTATTAACTTCAAAGTTGGACCTTTTGTCTGATCCAAATATATTCAAATTCCGGATAGCTTTATTGGGCGCCAGGCAATAATAACTTGTTAAATAAAGTTGAAATAGGTTTTGTTAAGTATTTATCAATTGTTACTTATCGAGTAAGAATTCAAAAAGGATTGTCAAATTTAAAGTTTAAATCTAATGAAAAAATCAATTTACGTTGCTCAAGAGAAATATAGCAAAAATTCAAAAGTTTCTAAAAAAGTTTATTTCCAAAAAATTCAAAGACTCACCCAATTCAATACAACAATTGGAGTACTAACAACTCCTTCTATCTACACCACATACGTGTAGATAGAAGGAGTTGTTAGTACTCCAATTGTTGTATTGAATTGGGTGAGTCTTTGAATTTTTTGGAAATAAACTTTTTTAGAAACTTTTGAATTTTTGCTACTACTCTTCTCTTGAGCAACGTAAATTGATTCTTTTCATTAGATTCTAAACCTTTAACATTTGACAATCCTTCTTTGAATTCTTACTCGATAAGTACAATTGCATAAACTACCTCTAACAAAACCCTATCTTCAACTTTATTTAACCAAAGTTATTATTGCCTGGCCGCCCAATCAAAGCTATCAGGAATCTTGAATATATTTGCGATCAGCCAAAAAAATGAAATAATCCCCAAAATGATAAATATAGCGTAAATAAAGTAAAATTGGTTAAGGAAAAGTAAGAGTGAATGGGTGGACCATCACAATGTGATATAATTTTCCATTCTATTTTCAAACTAATGAAAGATAGAAATTCAAATACACAAAACGTAAGCCTACCAAAATAATGATTATTAACATTTTTTAACAAGTTTTTCAGTATCATTATATTCAAATATCCAGATTTTCAACTTCTTTTTAAAAGAGTGACAGTTAGTTTCATCTTTAAAATTTCCAGGTAAATTATTAAATATTTTGGTGCTAAACATATATAACGTTTTTGTACAATGGTGTTTTAGGAAGAGGTAAAGTAAGATTTACATGTTTAGCTATTCTTGTATTTTAATTTATATACGTCTAATAACACTTTCAATCCACTGCTCCACCCCAAGAAATTAATCCATATGTTAAATGCGATTTCACCCATGTATTATAAATTAATTTTAAAAGTGTAATATTTACAAAATTTCTGATATGAAATAATTGTGGTATTATTGTATTTTTTTTATTAAAGAATCAATGGGTTTATTCCAAGTTAGCTTACATGTAAACTCCTAAGTATTTATAGCACTCAACACTTTCTAGTGGCTTGCATGAACAACCGTTACCAATGCATTTAAGTGTATGTAAAATAATTTTACTTTTAAATTATCTTTTTGATTTCTTTCTCAATTGAAAATATACATATTTCGTTTTCTTTACATTTAGAAGCAACTTATTTTTCATAAACCGATTTCTGATATTCCATAATTCTTGATTTATTTTTTCAATCAGAATATTTTAAGTAGTTGCTGTGTATATCAGAGCAGTATCATCAGCAAATGCTATTAATTCTCCTTTTAGTTCCTGGTTAAAAAGATCATTTATAAAAATATTAAATAATATCAGACCTAATACAGACTCTTGTGGAACACCGTATTTAATTTTCTTCTCATTACTGTAATAATTCCCTATTTTAACTTTTTCAGTTCTATATTTTAAATAAGTCTAAAGCCATAGTAAAATTGTCCCTCGAACTCCTTCTTTGTCAGGTTTATATAATAATATGTCATGTGAAATTGAGTCAAATGTTTTCTTTATATCCAAAAATATTACTGCTGTTGAAAAATTTTTATTTATTGCGCTGTAGATTGAAGATGTTAATTTTAATATAGCATCCTCTGTTCCAATATCTTTCCTAAACCCAAACTGATTTTTCCAAAAAAAATTATATTTAATAATTTTTAAATATTAAATATGAAATTTTTAAATAATGAATAAATAACGAAAGAAACTCGCCTTAGTTAGTATTCGAATTTGCACTTTGAAGACGTTCAACTCTTAGAGGAAAAATTGTCTTGAGCCAGGTGGGATACAAACCCACAACCTCTTGATGACATGTCAGGTGCTCTATATCACTCAGCTACTGGCCGCCAATCAAAATCTCCTCTAATTAACGCTATGAACGCGCATTTATGTCACATACAAGCGCTTTTCAGTCAAACTATCCACACGTGGCTTTCTATTTGCATTGTAGATGGCGCTTATATGTGACATAAATGGAACGTTCATAACGTTAATTAGAGATCTTGATCGGTGGCCCGTAACTCAATGGTACAGAGCACCTGACATGTTGTCAGGAGGTTGTGGGTTCGTATCACACCCAACACAAGACAGTTTTTCCTCTAAGAGTTGAATCAACTTCAAAGTGATAATTTGAATAAAAATGAAAATTTTAAATATTGAAATTTTTAAATAACAATTTTATTCTTTTTACAAAAAAGTTATTAGAAAATTTAAAAAATCTAATCTTAATTAGCTTTTCAAATATTTTTGAAAACACCAACAATAAAGCTATTGGTCTGTAATTATTAATATCTAAATGTTTGCCATCTTTGTAAACAGGTACTATAGTTAAATTTTTACGAAATGTTGGAAAATATCCAGAATGTAAAAATACATTATAGAGATGACATAAAATAGCTGAAATATTATTTTTAATTTGTTTAATTATCTCCACAGACATGCAATCTGCTCCCGTCGCCTTTCTTCTTTTGCAAAGAAGAAATTACTTCATTAATTTCATATTCTGTTAAGAAATCTACGGTTGGTTGGTTTGGTTGTTTTGGGTTTAATGCCGCATTAGCATCTCAGGCTATAATGCGCCAAACAAATGTCAAAATAAATGCTAAAAGTCATAAGGCCCACAACCAAATTTAAAAATGTACAATACACATAGACAAAAAAGGTAAAACAATGAAAGGAAACGTAGATAACAAGAAACAAATGTATAAATATGTAATAAATATAAAAAGAACCCAGGTGTAAGTGACCTGGGTTATACATTCGAATAAAACTATAGACGAGTAAAATATCCAGTATATTTTAAAAAGTCGAAAACAGTGTTAAAATAGCAATGATCTGATAAAAGATGTCCGAGTGTAAGGGGCTCGGACGTAAAATCGTGAAAGTTAAAAAACATACGTCTTTCAAGGTTAAAACAAACACAGTCAATTAAAATATGCTTCACAGTTAAAACGGTGTCACAAAACTCGCACTTAGGTACTGCATCCGCCTTCAGAAGAAAAGAGTGTGTTAAAAACGAGTGACCTAAGCGGAGCCGAGCAAGGACAACTTCCTCCTTACGATTCCTGCGAAACCAAGACTCCCACGGTTTGACAATGGGCTTGATCTCGAAGAGCTTGCTAGCGACCTGTTCAGACCAAGATCTCTGCCACTGTGCCCGGAGCTCGATGGTGAAACGCTGCCGGAAATCCACATATGGAACCGGCAACGGAGAGTCGGACAGGGGCGTGGCTGACCTGGCAGCAGAATCTGCCAAATCATTGCCCCTGATTCCGACATGACCAGGCACCCAACAGAAGAGAATCGTGGTGGTGGCTGCCAGACGATGGAGCTGCTGGCGGATCTTGGAGAGAACAGGGTGAGGCCGATGCCTCACTGAGATCAAAGCCTGTAGCGAGCTAAGCGAGTCGGTGTAAAGCACACACCGACGATGATGCTTAGCTGCTATGTGGTCCAAGGCAATGCTGATAGCATGCAACTCAGCAGTGAAGATGGAACACTGCTGTGGGATCTGGTCTGCAATGATTACATCACAGCAGACCATGGCTGATCCCACAGAAGTGCCGGACTTCGAGCCATCTGTGAAGACAGGCAAGAAGTCCGGGTGCGCAGCACGATGGCTGGCAAAGAGTTGCTGGTACACACAGTCGGGTGTAAAGGCCTTCCCCGTCCTGCACAGGGAAAAATCGCAGGAAGGGGAAAGAGCGAGCTAAGGTGGAAGTGGCTCAGCTGTCGACTGTGCGATGCTATCGAGACTGGTGTTGATGTCTCGCAGGTAACCTCGGACACGCAAACCGAAAGGACGAATGGCAGTCGGCCGATTCTGGTATAACATTTCCCACCTGGGACTGAAAACGCAGTCCCAAGTGGGATGGCCTGGCAGGGATCGCAATTTTGATGCATACTGTAGGGACAACTGCTGACGGCGAATAGATAAAGATGGTTCATCGGTCTCAACGTAGAGACTCTGGACCGGTGAAGTGCAGAAGGCCCCCTGTGCACACACGGAGGGCCTGATGATGGAGTGGGTCCAGCACTTTTACCACCGAATCCTGGGCGGAGTCATACACCTGGGATCCGTAGTCCAGTTTCGACCGGACAAGTGCACGGTAAAGGCGGAGCAAAGAACATCGGTCCGCCCCCCAAAAGAGGGAGGAGAGGTCCTTGATGATGTTCAATGCCCGCATGCACTTGGACCTGAGATGTCGAATATGTGATAAAAAGGTCAATTTCCGGTCGAAGATGAGACCGAGAAACTTGGTCTCCGCCACAACTGGAATGATGTTACCCCCGAGCCGCAGCTCGGGATCCAGATGAAGATTACGCTTGCGGCAAAAGTGCACACAAGCGGTCTTCTGTGGGGAGAACCGGAACCCATTGGCCGTCGCCCAAACCGAGAGATTGTTCAGGGCAGTTTGCAGTTGTCGTTCAATGACCCTCATGCTGGACGATGAGCCAAAGATGCTAAAGTCATCAACATAGAGGGCATTGCCTACAGTCGGAGGAAGTTGCCGTGTAATGGAATTTATCTTGACAGCGAAAAGCGTAACACTCAGGACACAGCCTTGAGGCACCCCCTGTTCTTGGGGGAAAGGCTGCGATAGAGAGTTGCCGACACGGACTCGAAAAACACGAGAAGATAAAAAGTTCGCGATGAAGATCGGCATGTGACCTCACAAGCCGAAACTGTGAAGGTCACGAAGAATGCCGAATCTCCATGCCATGTCGTACGCTTTTTCGATGTCGAAGAAAACTGACACCAGGTGCTCTTGTCGTAAAAAAGAATTCCTGATCGCCGATTCGAGGCGGATCAGGTGGTCTAAAGTAGACCGGTGCCTGCGAAAGCCACACTGGGTGTTGGAAAGAAGGCCGTGATGTTCCAAATACCAGGCCAGCCTGGTATTTACCATCCTTTCCAACACCTTGCAGACGCAGCTCGTCAATGCAATTGGACGATAATGCGAAGGAATCTTGGGATCTTTTCCTGGCTTAGGGAAGGCCAAGACGATGGCCTCCCGCCAGGAGTCCGGAAACTGCTCCTCGATGAAAATACGGTTGAAGAGTCGGAGCAGTCGATCCTTACTCGATGGTGAGAGATGTTGGAGCATGGCATAATGGACATTGTCTGGCCCCACAGCAGATGCACGAGAAGTATGCAGAGCACAGCGAAGCTCCTCCACTGTGAATGGCCTGTTGTAAGACTCCAGGCCATTCGAATGGAAGGACAGTGGAGAGCGTTCGGCCCTGCTCTTCTGGGCCAGAAACTCGGGGGAGTAGGAGGACAGAGAAGAGATGGTGGTGAATGACTCCCCCAGAATGTCAGCAATTGCCCGAGGCTCAGCAATTGCCTGTCCATTGTGCTCCAGGATCGATAATGAGTGGGACGTGTATTTCCCACCCATCTTCCGGACCTTATCCCACACGACCTTAGAACTGGTCGTGCGGGTGATAGAAGAAGTATATTTCATCCAAGATTCCTTCTGGCTCTGGCGCCGGACGAAACGGGCTTTCGCCCTGGCGTGTTTGAATGCTTCGAGGTTGGGGGACGTCGGATATCTCCGAAACACCCCCCAAGCCTTGTTCTGAGCCTTACGAGCTGCGGTGCAGTCGGGATTCCACCACGGTTTTGGGAACCGTGGAAACCGAGTCGAGGTCTGAGGAATAGTAGAGGCAGCTGCATGGACGATGCAGTCCTTCAACTCCGCCACTGCAACATTGATGGGCTCCTGGCTGACAAAGTGCTCATCGAGCTCAGACAAGAGCTCGATGCCACTCCAATCAGCCCGATCAAGCCTCCACCGGGAGACACGCGAAGGGCTGCAAGGCCCCCCACGAGAACTCCACACCACGGGGAGGTGATCGCTTCCGTAGGGATTGTCCTCGACCTCCCATGTAAAGAGTGGAAGGATCGAGGAGGAGCAGATGGTGAGGTCAATGGCAGTGAATGTGCGGGTTGGGGTGTGAAAGTAGGTACTGACACCGGTGTTCAACAAGGAGAGCAATGGATCCAGGAGACACTGCTCCAAGACCCGGCCCCTCCCGTTGGTGTCAGCACTGCCCCAGAGCTGACTGTGGCCATTTAAGTCCCCCATGATGAGGAAGGGGGACGGCAGCTGCAAGACGAGGTCATCAAGGTCATCCCGGAAAATGACGCTTCCGGGCGGGAGATAGACAGAACAGACAGTCAACGAAAATCCCACAAAGAGGCGGATGGCAACCGCCTCTAAGTCGGTGGTGAGGGGAATGACCTGGAATGGGGAGTGGTTGCTCACGAGGATGGCAACACCTCCGTGAGCTGGACCATCTCCATCCCAGTCCCGGCGAACGAGAGAAAAGTGCCGGATTGTCGGACTGTTGACCGTCTGCAAAAATGTCTCCTGCAGGCACACGCAGAGGGGTTCGTGTGCCCTCAGGAGGACCTTGATGTCGTCAATATTCCTCTGGAATCCACGACAGTTCCATTGAAGGAGTGTGGCCATCTCAGGTCTTGGAAGAATTGGCGGACGTCTTTCGATTTATTTTAACCGTCGCCAGCGACGGTTTAGGAAAATTAGGGCGGTTGGTGTCCATGTCCTCGGAGTCGTCCGAACAACATGGATCAGAGACCGCCGAACGAGGAGGTTAAATTTTCTTTTTGGGCCCCGGCGGGGGTCCCTTGGGTTTTGTAGGTCTTGCTGTCTGTGGGCGGGGTGGAGGGGGCCTTCCGGAGGTGGATGTGGAAGGCACAGATACAGGAATAGAAACCGGTGTCGATGTCGAGGTTGACACCAACGTCGGCTTCGCCTGAGTCAAGAGGTACTTGGCAGCAGGCGAGAAAGATTCAGCTGGTGGAACGCTGATGTCTGTCTGCACCGCCACGGAAGCCATCTTAACGATGGGCTTTCCGGCAACCGCACCGGCATAGGAGACCTTGCCAGGTGGGGCAGGCGGTGCAGCGAGCTTTCTCGCCTCTGGATAGCTGATGTTATGAAGGGTCTTGAGGCGCTGTACCTCTTTCTCCTCCAGCCACTTCGGACAGTCGCGGGAGTACGGCGGATGTTCACCACGGCAGTTTACACAGCATGCCTTTTCTGCTGTGCAATCAGGTTCGAGATGATCCTGACTGCCACAACGAGCACAGGTGGGCTTGCCTCGGCATGCGGTGCGGGCATGGCCAAACCTCTGGCATTGAAAGCAACGCAGAGGGTTGGGGATAAATGGCCGCACCTCGCAGTGTAAGTATCCTGCCTTGATGGAAGTAGACAGGCGTGGTGTGTTGAAAGTTAGGATTAGTACCCTGGTGGGCTCTAACTTTCCATTACGGCGTGAAGAAACTCGGTGGACTGCGATCACCCCCTGGGCTGAAAGCTCCGAGAGGATTTCCTCCTCAGAAACCTTGAGGAGGCCCCACTCGGAGATCACGCCCCGGGAGGAATTGAGCGTTTTGTGTGGAGTGACTTCGACTGCCACTCCACCAATCGCTGTAACCTTTAATAAAAGCTCCGAGTGCTTGGAGCATGCAGTCTCCACCTGCAAGTCACCAGATCTTAGGCGCTTGACAGATTTCGGCTCTCCCGCAAGACCTTGAATACCCTTGTTTATAAAAAAAGGGGACATGTCCCCAAGAACCTGATCACCCGTAGAGTGGATGATCAGGAACTTCGGAGACGGAGACACACACGAAGACGAAGGCAAAGACAAAGAAGTTGGGGGTTCATGGCGAGCCCTCTTCGCAGCATTGATCGTTGAATTTTGAGTAGTTGTACTCATGGTTGTTGTTGAGGAATTCAGTGCCCGTTGTCCCCACCCACCATGGAGTCAAACAAGGGGACGCCCAGTTGGGTGCCAGGGCTGCCCGGGCACCATACCCACACAGCCAGTGAGCCAAGCCCTCACTACAAAACAAAAAGTAAAAGTAAAAGAGAAATGGTGGGACACTCGTCGGAGTTCCCACAAAAGAAAAGAAGCAACAAAGCAATAAAGTGTGAGGCAAGAGCTGGCCTCACAATAGAAAGAAAACTACAAAATTAGTCAATGTGTGGGGAAACTCGCAAACCGTTGTCCGGACGGTGGACAAGGTTACTCACCGATCTGCATAGTTGACCCTAGCAGGAGCAGCCCACCAGCCGATTGATCCTGAGGGGGCCGCCCCAGGACCTCCCGTTTACCTGAAGCAGAGGCCAAAGCAGTGTATAGCAGCGGCCCCGGAAGTCGCTGCCCAGCCCCGCGACAGACAGGCTCCCCAATGGCAATACGGCCAAAGGGGACCCCACCAGTCATGAGCTGGGGAGAGAAGACGGGGACCCCTGAGCAACTGCCAGGATCCTGCTTTCCAGGGACACGGGTCTCCGCACACGGCAAACACGCGGGCGAGCGTTTAGGACCCTGTGAAGGTAACCGAGCCAGCGGAACCTTCACAGGGTGGTCCCCTCACCACGGACAGGCTCTTGCATCGAGTGGCAAGAAATCTATGAAAACCGAATTGAATGAAACAAATATCTCATCCTTTTTCTGGTTAATGCATTTTGGAATTTCCGTTACAAAGTTTTCTATTATTTCCGTAAAATAATTATTAAACGTTTGAGCTAATAGAATCGGATTTTCATTAGAAGAATACAAAGTATTATTTATTTTTATTTGTATTGGATACATTTGCATATGTTGCTTCTTTCCAGATCATTCATTTATTACATTCCAGCGCTGCTGTACATTGTCACCTCTACAGAAAAATTCACGATTTCTGATTGGAGAACTGAGAAAGCCGGGAACGGACCTCTCAGAAAGCTTGTAACGTTTAGCGAGCGAGCGAGCTGTACATTGTCATGTTTATCTAATAACCTTTTGGTGAAATAATTTGACTTTGGTTCTCTGATTAATTTTAACAGTAAATTTTTATTCTGTTTAAAAAAAATTATATAAATCAGTATTTAAAGGCTGAATTTTCCATAATTTGTACAAATTATTTCGTTTTTTAATATATTGTATAAGTCCATCCGTCATCCAAGGTTTCAATTCATTTTTTTTCCGTTTTAATTGTATAGTGTATTTTGATTTTTCAATTAATATTTGTAATTGTAATGTAAACATTTCGAAAGATTTATTGATATCTTTTTCCATTTCAACTTTATTCCAGTCTTTGTACTTCAAAAATTTCTTTAGTTTTATAATATTTGTCTTACATGTTTCTTCTAAACTTTCTATACTTTTGTTCATTTTAGACTGAATGTTTAATCCTATGAAATAATGATCAGTAATGTGTAGCTTAATGATATAAGTATTTACATTATTTACAGCAATACTTCTTGTAAATACGTGATCAAGACATGTCTTTGATTCCTCCCTAGTAATCTCATGACACTGCATAAAACCATTTGACAGAATTACTCTAAAATATTCATGTTTAATACTATCATTACCTATTAGGTCAATATTAATATTTCCTAATAATATAACGTTATTATTATTAACAGTTTCTAATTTATTTTCGAATTCATTAATAAAATGCTGTTTAGTGTGTGAATGTAATGTATAAAATGCCATTAAAATAAAAACTAAATTATTAAGTTTAAATTTAATTTCCAGCATATCAGCACAAAAAAAATTTGCATTAATTTCATATAGTGTAATATGTTATATGGGAATATTAATTAGCCCTCCAGATCTCGTTTGATTTTCACAATTATGATACATTTCATAACAAGGTATCAAATATAATTGTAATTCATCATCAGATATCCAAATTTCTGTTTGGACTATTATTTCAGGGTTAAAATCTACTAGGTTTAAATAGAGCAAAAAAAGGTAAAAAAATTTCTCATACTTCTTATATTACCCATTATTAATTGCAATCCTCCACCCCAATAATATAATTCTCTTTCATAAACATTCTCTATTTTATGAAATTTATACCTATGATCTGAAATATCAGTATTGAGATCAAGATGCATGTCCGTATTTAAACTGAAAATTTGATTAGTAATATTATTACTATTAAAGTTTACTTAAATATTATAATTTTCAGTATTAACCATTTAATAAATTTAAATCATCAACATTTCTAATTCTAAATATTCTTGTCCTTTCATTTTGGCGAATATAGAGGATAGAATCTTTAACCCATACATATTTATATCTCTTTTCTCTCTGTATTTTCTTCAGTTCATAAAGTAATTGTTTGTTATTATGCATTAAATGTTCATTTAAAAACACTCTGCTATCTCGTAAGGAATGGTGCATTTCTTTGGCATTTAAATTCTTCTTTGCTTTCCAAAAATTTATCCAATTTTCTTTAATTTGTCTGGAGGTTCATCATCATCATCATCATCATCATCATCCTGAAGCAGCCATGGGCTACGGAGGTCCAACCAGACTGCGCAAGTTTAATTCTCCAAGCATATCTCTCCTGAGCTACATCTGCTGCATCCGGCCACTGCACACCAATTCTAACAAGGCCCTGTTTGACATTGTCTGCCCACCGCATCCAAGGTCTCCCCCTCCTTCTGAGGCCTCTAGGCACACTGTTCATAACCCTATTTGCCAATCTATAATTATCCATACGGGCAACATGGCCAAACCAGCGGAGTCTCTCTCTGCACAATATGCTGCTTAAAGGAGGTTGCAGACTCCTTTGCCTAACCTCATCATTAGTTACAAAGTTAGTTGAACAATAATGGTATGATGGTCCACCCTTCTCTTTTTCTTTTCCTGAACAAGTTTCTCTTTATTTACGTTTTATTTATCATTTTGGGGATTATTGTTTCATTTGGCCTGATCGCAATTCTACTGTAACTTCCGAGTTTTGATTGTCAGTCGCTAATGCGCATGTGCAGAACACGACCTCTCTTGTATCATAGCTAGCGCGATAGTCAGATTATGCAAATGTTTTCCGTCGTGCAATAGGCATGTGCCTGATTTGTACACCGCATGTTATAACTAAGTGACATTGAGTTAGAAGTGGAAGTTGAGTAGTGAATTGGAATTCTCAGTAGATTGTGAGGAGGAGCTGAAGTATGTTGAAGTAGTATGTGGAGTATGTTGAATCAGTATGTGTAGATAGAAGGAGTGGTTAGTAGAGATTTAGATAGATGTGAGTTGTTAGTACTCCAACTTTTGCATTCTTCTATTGAATTTAGTGAGCCTTTGAATTTTTTGGAAATAAACTTTTTTTGTTTTAGAAACTTTTGAATTTTTTCTAGTTTTCTCTTGAGCAACGTTAATTGATTTTGGATTAGATTAAACTTTAATTAAACTTGACAATCATTTTTGAATTTTTACTCAATAAGTAAAGCTATAGATATACAGTACTGTGCAAATTAGTTGGGACAATAGGAAAATACAGTAACAAAGACACAACTAAAATATTTATTTGCTTAATAGTATAGTTAATAGTGAATGTGATCCCCCTTAGCTTTAATTACTTCTTCCACCCTCTCAACCATTGATGCCACTAGCTTTCCACACATCTCCTTCACTTCAGGGTCGTGGTACCACACTTTCATGACACTTTCTATTATTTTGGTTTTCGTCGTGCAATCCATCTTAGATATGCGCGCTTTAATAATGGCCCACAAATTTTCAATGGGGTTTAGATCGGGTGAATTTCCTGGCCACTCCAATACAAATGTTGCTGGGTAAAGAAGCTCTTAGCAAGCTTCGAATTGTGGCATGGAGCCAGACCCTGTTGAAATATCCCATCGCCGTTAGGAAACAGCTTCTGCAGTGTTGGGACCATTTTCGCCTCCAGAACGCCTATGTACTTTTTGCTGTCCATCATTCCTTCAATGGGGTGAAGAGCCTGTGGCCCGGAAGCTGTGAAACATCCACAAACCATGACCTTGGGTAGTTGTTTGGGGGACTGCTGGATGTGGCCGGATCGAAGTCCCGATTCGCGAATTTCCAAATTCGCTTGTCCCAACTAATTCGCACAGTACTGTACAAAACGAATCCTATTTAAACTTTATTTGGCAAGTTAATATTGCATGGCGCCCGATAAGTTAACCGGAATGACATCTATCAACAAATAGTACAAACCCGCCCCCACCCCAATTATTGAGAGCCAATAAAGAAAGTGACACACGGAGAACAGGGATTGTATATATATGTATAAATTGTATATGCTATTTATCGTGATTGTCAAAGTTATCAATTTTTGAGCTCATTATTTATTTCTGCTAATATAGATTTAACGGCAGCTTAAGCTGAAATTTTTGTTGAGAAGGAGCTTAACTTTTGTGTATTAGTCAAGGTACTGAAGTTTCAGTGCAGTTATTGCTGATAGTTAAGATCTTTATTGTAAGTATAAAAAGATTAGAAGTATCCGGACACACACACACACACGATAAATAAACATTTTGATAAGCAAGTTTATTTGCAAGCTTAGTATAGCTTTAGTACTGTATTGTTGTATAGCAGCTTTGAGTGCTGCTCAAGATAAAAAAGTTTCAAAATTTCCAAAATTCAAAATTTTGTCAGACTGCTAAACATGTCTGCTAGTAATATGGCCGATTCCACCATAGTGACTCCCGTCTTAGAAAAAATAACAGATAAGTTACAGGATGTGATGAAAGTAGCAAAAGTGTTAATGAATCTGCTTAAAGAACCTCGGGAGAAAAGGGGAACGACAACAATCCCTAAATTTGCTGATAATATTACGCGAGTTCACGAACATATAAACTTTGAACGTAAGGTTCCATTTTTTGTTCCGTCAAAAGCAACTGATAGAACAAGGTATTATCAACCGCCTCAAAGACGAGTTGTCAACCAATTTATTGACCGTATTCCTTATGTTAATTAGCCTTTACTCGAAATAAGGTTCGAAGGTTCGAAACGTCCGTCATCGTGGACATTTGTCAAGTCCATGGAAGAGCATTTCTGTTTACATGAAGTGCCAGGCAACAAAAAGTGGTTTTAACAGTATCTTCCTTTATTGGATGTGATAAGCAATGGTGGAATAACGTAGGATGTCGTCATGGAATAGAGTTTTGGGAAGATTTTAAAAGCAAACTCTTGGAAATCTATCCAGCTTATAATGATTTCACACAGTTAGCTACAGAACTATTTTCACCGAAAAATTCATCTGGGGTACAGTAGAGTTATACCAGCTATACGATGCTGATGCCGCCGAAATTGACATTATTAACTGCATATTGTCCCAATTACTTTTGTCCATACGAGAATTTTTAGAAGTACGAAATGTAAATTCATTTTCAACTTTAGTCAAATTGGCTCGGCAGTACACCGCAAGAAGAGAATCTGCAAAAACGGCATTGAATCAACAATGGATGCAATCCTCACCAAAGAAGCGCTATCAGATTGAGTCTCGCAAAATGACTCCAGCACGACCGGAAGTTACACGGTCCCGACAATCTACGCCGAACGGTAACCTTCGAGACTCAAGGCCTTTGAAGTCTAAAGTGACGTCACATCCTGTGGATCTACAGTATTTCCTGCATACGTAGTACTACCGTCGCAAATCGAGCATTTACTTTTTTTTTATAAGTTCAGTGGGCATTTTTGTTTGATAATGTGCTCAAAACTGATTGACATAGTATGATTATATTGTATAAATGTATATTAGTGTAATATTTCTATGAAAAACCTTCAAATAA
Organism: Ryuthela nishihirai; assembly: GCA_038380435.1. Taxonomy (NCBI): domain Eukaryota; kingdom Metazoa; phylum Arthropoda; class Arachnida; order Araneae; family Heptathelidae; genus Ryuthela; species Ryuthela nishihirai. Next base: position 11,482,540 of record JAWZYU010000001.1, on the reverse strand, counting down.
GGAAGACGTTGAAACTAAAATAGATCTTGATTTGTAATTGTACTAAATTGATGACTCAAAATGCAGAGTAATCGTTGTTTAACGTTCTCTGAACATGTATAACGATATATAAATTAGCACGAGTGTCATATTCGGTTCTACATATAATTACATTGACACAATATGTTTAAAAATAAGGTAAAATGCGAATAATTACTCAGTTATATACTAACAAAAATAAAATCATTTCCATCACATATTTTTCCTGATAAATGCTGTCAATAACTAATCCAGTTTTTTGAACCATTGATAATATAATCGTGACATAAATTGCTATGGAAAATTAGTCTGTTATATTAAAAGAAAAAAAAAACACACAAAAATTCTTCAGAACAATTTTATTGACAAATGTGAACTACAAATTAATGATATATTGTAATAGGTTTAACTGTAACAATTGCAGCTATGATTTAATAGAAATACTTTTTCTTTGTGATTTGACTGAATTTATAGACATGGATACCTTTCGATGGAATACATATTCAAAAAGTAGCAGGAAAAGTGCATCTAAACTTTACAAAGTACAATTGATTGCAAGCACCTACACATTTTGGTTTACAAAGCTACCTGTAAATCTATGACTTAAGAATTGATAATATATCGCTCAACTAACCTCCGAAATGTAAAGAAAATGGTATCTAATCAATCTTCGATTGTTAAAAATATAATTCTATGCAGCCTGGTAAAGAAAGATTAAATCATTTAGGCATATAAGCCAGTGGTGTAAGACCACTAAACTAAGACTCTGCCTTTTTTTCCACTAATAGAACTTATTAGTTTAGTGATCTTAGAACACTTTGGCATATACCAGGAGAGAAATGGTTCCCACATACCAACAAAACTATTAATTTCAAAGCCAACAGTGAAGTCCAACTCTGTGGATACTATTTATTGAGGGTAGACAACTTTATTTTTTTTGGCACTAAAACGTTTTTTCTTATTTCCCAAATTCTCTAACAATCATTTTTTTTAAATATATTTGTTGAACACCAGTTCATTTCTAGAGTTTTTCCAATACAGTGGCCAAATTCACAACTTATATGATAATCAAGTAATTCTGCATCACATAAAAGACTGGTTGTGATTAAAGTAACATTTCTTTGATTTGCTATTTCCATAAATTCTTGTTCAAAATCAGTACACAATTTTTTCATAGTAATATAATTTAGTAATACAACATTAATTACTATCTCATTTGAGCAAAAAAAGACTGTCTCTATCAAATTTTTGTAAATACTTAAATTTTACATCCAATTCTACTTTTTTATCACGTAATAGTAAATGTTTACAATGATCACATTTCAAACTTTTCAAAACTGAAAATACACAATAACCTGCTATATATGCAATTACAGGAAGAGAGTTATCACAATCAGACAAATCTGAAGGAAGCACTGTAATGTTAAATTTTAAGCTAATATACATAAAATTCATTTCCTTAAAATCATCTTTAAAATCCAAATCTGTTATTTTAATTTTACCACTTGACTTAGTGGGAAGTTTCAACAGTGACTGCACTCTTAATTTTGCTTGACATTCAAATAATTGACATACTTATATTGGCTTCCAGCTAACTGCCTGTAGAGGCCGAAACGACTCACTAAATTATCAGTTTAAACAGTCTGATATACCAGGTAAAATATATTTTGAGTTCAGAGGTACAATATGAAGCAATTTCAAGCAATGAATATTTACTAAGTCTTAACGAAGAATGGGTTTCTTTCGTTAGCATACCAGTTGTGCAACTCATCTGCTCCTATTTATCTGGCCAACAATAAAGTAAAATAAATACTCCCTCAAGCAGCTGCTTGCCACAGAGGTCTGACAGGAGCCTATCAGTTTATATGCCATAGTAGAAGGTCTGTGAGGATGGCAGGACATCAGCAGAAAAATGACGCATACATTTATTCAGGAAAGAATTCAGAAATGAGACATTTTCATCTGATTCTGAACACGTTAATGACATTTGGTGTTTGTTATTCAAGCGTTCACCTTTAAAAGGTGATTTTACATTTTCAATATGCCACCTTGTTAAAATGAACTTAATGAAATCTGATGTATCTTGGTAATGTAACAATTTGTACTTTTCTCCTATTTCTAAAAATCCATTTAACTACAAAGTCATTAAAAATATTTAAGACTAATTTAACATTTTGTCTCTCAAGGTTACTTGGGTTCAAAGCTCTATACGACAGATTAAATCCATATTTTAACAATGAGTTTGCTTCAATTTTATGCAGCTGTTTAAGGGTTGATAAGGATGCAATTTTGAACGATGAAATACTATATCCATTATTCACAAAATGTGGATAGTACATACATTTTTCAATATGTTTTTGATTTAGCCAGTTATTTCTGATACACTTCAACAAATGAACTGGGTGAGTAAGAAAAAAATAAAGGTCTTGATTTATCTGATAAATGAGGATATACAATTTGAACTTTAGGAGAGAAAGACATAATGACATACTCTTATGATTGATAGAATTATTGTCAGCTACGACACATATCATAAAAATACCAATTTCTTCCAAACCAATGATAATTTTTTTAAATAATGCTGTAAAGAATATCAGCACTTATTGTTTTGGCTGGTGATATGTGAACTACATCTTTATAGTTGGAAAGCAAACTAGTTATAAATACATGGGCACTGGTTACCATGTTTTGTGTGTCAAATGACAGACCAACAAGGTTACCACATTTGAAATCCAAATACTGTTTGAGATGAATTTCATCAAGCATTAAAATCACTATTTTATCTGTATCACTCAAAAAAAATATTTTTGACTGACATACAATAAAAAATTTGAATCTACTTTCTCTATAGCAAGATTGACATTAAACCGAATTGTACTAGGATGTGGTAATCTAATGTTTCCACTTTCTCCAACAAAATTATATGCATGAGGAGCCATGCTAAAAAAAGTGATGCAAAAATCATCATAATTGATGACTACCTTGAACCACACTTATTTAACCCAAATAGTATCAACTGTTCCTCAATGAATTTTAAAGATTATTACTTTCATCAGATGTGCAAAGTACTTTCAAAATATTACACATTAATCAATACTATGTCTAATATTACTTTCAGGAGTTTTAACCCTTATTAAACAATTTAAAAGATCATATAAAACATCAATCTGACTGATTATTTAGAAGTATATTTTCCAACTTTGGATTGCTCATTATGTTTTTCATATGCTCTCACCATAAGCTCAGAATTAACAACATAAAATTTTACTATAGGAGCTGTAGTTTTGATGGAATGCTACCAGGAATTAATCTGGGGACTTTCAATTGCACAGTAACCATCTTACCAGTTTTCTCATCGAATGCACTTGAACATCTTTGAAAATCACTCTCTTTAAAGTGTAATTCAGAAACCTAGAAAGAAAGATGAACACCATTAGGTGTGTTGTGCTTTATATGTTAAAGTTTTACTTTTTGTCTGATTGTTACTGATCAATTAAGCATAATCTACAACACTGTTGTGTTATTCCAGTTATATATGCTTTATAAATATACCAAGAAAAGTAAAAATTATTGTAAATGGTCAAAAGTCAAAATATGTCAACAAACCAAGTTTCTCTGTGTTTTGAGAGATGCAAACTTGAATTATATTGTTCAAGTTAGTAGAATAATTGTAAAAAATATTGGACGCATTAAAATATATCTTGAATTACAAATATAAGGCAATGATGAATTTGTATTATGCATTAGTTCATTCCTACAATATTTAGGTATCTTTTTAATGAAACACCAATACTAGAAACTTTCTATATCTTGCAGAAACCTAATTTGAGACATATTTTACATTTAAAGTAGGGGTTCTCAATGTGGGGTATGCGGTAAAATTTTTTGGGGTACGCCGTGAGAGCTCAAAAGTTGCTAGATATATGTTATATATACAGGGTGTCCCTGAATTCATGGCCCAAATGTGAAGGGATGGTAGTACACACCGAACCCACCAATATTCGCCATAGAATATGCGGCCGCAAACGCAGTGAGGAGTCAGAAATGAAGGACAGACACAGAGGTTTCCAGTGTGACATTTATTGGAGATCATTACAACAAATGCTCAAATGTCCGCGCACCAACGTTGATACAGGCGGCACAATGGCGGAGTAGTGATCGGCGTACCTGCTTGTAAACACCGGGCTTGCCGCCTGGGGTTTGGCCGATCCAGCGCTTTTAAGCCATGCCGCCTTGTCTGCGCCCACTACCAGCACTGGGCTGCATTTGCGGCCGCATATTCCATGACAAATATTGGTGAGTTCGGTGTGTACTACCATCCCCTCTCGTTTGGGCCATGAATTCAGGGACACCCTGTATATATGTTTTACGTTATTCCCATTGTTATACTATAACTATAGTTTTATCTTTCTATGCAAGAGGTACAGTCGGTCAAAAAAGTATCCGAACATTGTGGTTGATTACAGAATTCAGAAAAAATATCTGGCAACGACTTTTTAGAAATTAGTGATCTGGCAACCTTCGTATCACGTGACACGAAGGTTGCCAGATCAATAATTTCTAAAAAAATCGTTGCCAGATATTTTTTCTGAATTCTGTAATCAACCACAGTGTTCGGATACTTTTTTGACCGACTGTACGCCAGTTATATACACATTTACAGGGGGTAAGTGAAGCATACAAGGTTGAGAACCACTGGTCAATATTATGGTTTTTGTATGCCACATAGTATCATCTTTCCACGTTATTACGTAAGGCGAACTATTTCTAATCTTGCTTTATTTTTCGCTAATTCCATTTGAACGGTAGTTTGCAATGGCTATCTAGAGCGTTATTAAAAACAACGTATTATAGAACTTCCTTTTTGCTCTTGGACGTTAATTCTGGTAATTAAATTTTGCAAAAAGCTTCATTGGATTGCCGACTTTGGTTTTCTAATAATTCGCAACACTTCGGACAAAGAATCCTACTCCTAGATTTTCTAGGACTTCCAGTACAAGGACATGCCCTATCATTAACTATATACTGTTCAAAATATACAAAGCATACTTTCAAGTGTATACAAAGCATACTGACTATGCTCATCAAACTTTAGAGTTTGTTTGACCACTGCATCAATCACAACTAAAACAATGCTTGGCAGTGTAAAGGAATTGGAGGCAAGGTTACCTAATTCCGTGTTATTTTGCTTTACCTACGTTGTTTATTGTTAAAATTAAATACAATTGTTCGAGATGAAAGACTACACCATGAACTAAATATCCGTGAAAGGTTTTTGACTAAGCAAATGATACATCCTGACTTAAAATCTTTTTAATGCATATTCCGCGCAATGGTTTCTAAATCCTTGATAGTATTTCGTATTCCGTTATAATGGTGTCTTAACTCAGTGACAGCGTTCCTAACAGTGACGTAGCAAGGTGACTGGGCCTTCTCGCGATACTTATTTTTTGAGCCCCTTCCCCCTCCTTAAAAACATATTTTGGAAAAAAAAATTAGGAAATCATTTTTTTTAATGAAATAGAAACACCTTTGTTTTATAGTTTTCTTAATTAATTTTGCAGTGTACACATATAAATCACGAGATATCATATCAGTATCATTCAAGCCAGGATCTGAAAAAATATAATAAGGATGGAAAAAAATGGGGGGGAGCGAGTGCAAGTGACTCAACGGAGCCGAAAAAGGTAAAAAAAAGGGGGGAAGACAAGAGACTGGCTTTGCATTGAAGTATAACATTTTCCCCTCCGCTTTAGAGGTCTTTAAAATTTTTTGAAAAATGTGTGAAATATGCTCATACGGGCTCTGATCTAGAAAAGGGGGAAGGAGCAGGAAATACAATCGAGTCAGACAAACGTAAAGAGGGAGCAGGAAGCTGGTTTTCTAATGCAGCATAAGATTTTTCTCTTATTTTACAAGTCTTTAAAAATTTCGTAAAAAATGCAATGAAATATAAATAAGTTTAATAATTTTTTGCATCCATTACACATACTCATTCTCAAAGGGTGAAGATATGGCCATATATCGAACACATTACTGTAGTTTGCTCCCACCTGAATCAGAGTAATTTTTCAGTTGCTCTATTAAGCTTTTTTTATACATCCTAAGTATACTTATTAACTTAGTGTTTTTTTAAGATTTCTATGATTTTTTTTTTCGTTATTAGAGTAAGAACAATAATTTTAATCTCCTCAACGTAGCAAAACTTTTGAGAGTTAAAAATATTTTTATTTTATAGACAATCTTCTAGTAACGAAAAAAGAAAACAGACACCCATATCATGTTATTGTAAGGTAGGTTTTAAGGAGAGTAAGATTACATTTGTGTTTTCAAACTAGCAGATGAGTCTGCGAATTTAGATATCGTTTAACGATACATCAGAGCATTTTATTCTGATATGTGTGAATCTTTACAGAATTGCAGGGAAAATATTTGCCTTCTATTTCAGCCACTAAGGTCTTTGGATATATGTTTGAGATTTATCTAGCATAGTTTCAGAATCTGACATATGAGAATGACTAAAAATAAATTATGAATCTGAACTTCTAATAAACCTGTTTTTCGTTTTAAAAGTCATAACAAAGCGATAATCACTTATTTGATTTCGTCAAATAATAATTTAAATATGAAAATAATTTTGAAATAAGCACTGAGATCTACCATAGCAAGCAAAGGTTTTAAAACAGAAAACTATTGAACACATCAGAGCAGTTTTGAAGACTAGAGGTGACACTGCTCTTCTCTGTATATCGAAAAGGATGGGAAGGGGAGACGGGAAGATTTCTGCCTGCAGGTCGGACACAAGGAGTGGCGTTGCGGTTGGTTCAATTAGCGGCTGCCTATGATCGGGGGCAGGGAAACAAGCAGGAGAGAGTTGAGGCGGCAGTCGGCCGGACCGGCGTTTTGCATGACGGCCGGCAAATATACGGAATGGCTTTCAAAAGGTTAAGAAAATAAGCGCAAAATTGCGATGGTATCAGTTAATGTCGGATTGAAAGGGATCAATGGAGTAAATCTACCCATCTTGGACAAGTTTGAACTGGCAATCTAAGTGATAGGAGCAAAATTTTTATACTCTCTCATAGCAGTAGACAAGGAATTTAGTGGAAAATATGAAGCCATATTTGGTTATGATTTGTTGAGAGCTCAAGGTTTTGTGTGGGATTTGAAGAATCAAATGTTAGAAAGAGAGAGCGAGTCATGCCCCCTTCGCTATGCCCCTGAGCCCAAGGGAGATCTACCCTGTCATAATTTGGAAAATGAGTCACGGAATTAATAGTGAAGCCATTTCGGCCACGATGGAAAGAGCTGTAAATAAGATAATGATAGCCCCTCCTACTGAAAGGATTGTTTTGGTGAGGAGCACTCAAGGAGACCTCGCTTCCAAAACAGTCTTAGCACAGCAATGGGAAGGAATAAGAAACGAAACAATAAGATTAGCAAGGTCCTTAAATGTTGTGGATAACAATGGACTACTAAACATTAGAGTCGCGAATGTCTCGCAGCAGCCAGTGTGGATAAACAGGGGTATGAAACTGGCAACTTCAGAAACCCTGCAGGCGATGCAGGTGAAATATGTAAATGCAATTGAGAAAACTAAGTCTGAGCCCCTGTTCATTGATGACTTTGATTTAACACATGTCTCACACAAGATGCGCAAACCCTTGGGAGCCCTTCTAATGAGAAATAGAGATGTTTTCGCTGGAGATATAAGTGAGCTTAGTAGCACAGACGTTATCTATCATGAGATACATTTAGAATATGATAGACCTGTTAGACGCTCTGCATATCGAGTGCACTATGCCATGCATTCAGTATTGGATGAACAAATAAAGGAACTCCTCGACAATGGCATAATTCGTGAAAGTGTCTCGCCATATGCTGCGCCTATCCTGCTAGTAAAGAAACGTGATGGAAGCTACTGATTTTGCGTTTGATTATAGAGCCCACAATGCCAAAATCATCCCAGACTCCTACCCCTTACCTTTGATCAATGAGGGCATTGATTTATAGCAGATGCGAGCTATTTCAGCTCATTAGACATGACATCTGGCTATTATAAAGTGCCTGTACATCCAAGGGATATGGAAAAAACAGCATTCATCAGTAAAATGGTCTGTATGAATTTACACGACTTCCGTTTGGCTTTAAATGTGCACCCACCAGCTTTCAGCGCTTATCAATGCGATGTTCTTGGACTGAAAAGTGATCAGATTTTGATATACCTTGACGATATCATCGTGGCATCAAAAACATTCGAGCAACATTTGTCTAAATTACAGACCGTCTTTGATACGTTGCGAAAATTTAAGCTCAAGCTCAAGCCTCAAAAATGTCAATTCTTAAGAGAATCTGTATCCTATATGGGACACCTGATTACCTCCCAGGGAGTTAAACCCAATGCGCGAAATCTTGATGCAATCAAAAACTTCGCCATTCCGAAGTCAGTGAAGAAGGTGAGAGCCTTCCTTCCTGGGTTTGACGGGCTACTACCGCAGGTTTATTGACAAGTATGCTGAGATCGCCCTACCTTTGATAAGCTTGATAAAGAAAGATAGATCCTTTGTGTGGACCGCTGACGCAGAGAGGACTTTTTAAGAACTGAAATTAAAACTGATGACGGAACCCGTGTTGATCTATCTCAACTTCGAAAAGATTTTTTTTATCCATTGATGCCAGCGGAGAAGCTGGGGCTGCAGTAATTGAGCAGGAATGAAAAAGCGGAGTTAGACAAGCAGTTTCCTATGCTAGCCAGAAATTAAAGGCAGCAGAAACCCGATATTCCACCATTGAAAAGGACGCTCTGGCAGTTAAATTCGGCATAAATTATTTTAAACTTATTTATATGGGAAGAAGTTTACAATCATCAGTGACCACGCCCCACTGTCATACCTCTTGAAACTAAAGGACACGTCAAGCAGGTTCGCAAAGTAGAATTTAGCCCTTCAGGGCTATGACTTCTATATTATTTATAGGCCTGGGAAACATAATTTCCCCGATGATATATTACCTCGTAATAAAAATACCAATGAGGAGAATGTAATTTTGTCTAACAAGTTCGCAGACAAGCAACAGCTTCGGGATCTACAGAAGGAAGACACCCAGATAAGGGATTTAACAGAATTTTTAGAGGGAGCTAGCAGCAAGCTTCAGCAAAAGATGCCTGATTTACCTGGAAGACGGGATGCTTTTCCATTATTCAGGCCACACAGGAAGGATGTCAGAAATGAGCTCGCACAACAACTAGTTATATCCAAGAGTTTAGCTGGACAGATTTTAGAACTCTGCCACGACCTGCCATGCTCTGGTCATTTGGGGGAACTGAAGACGCTACAACACATTCGATCTCAATATTTCTGGCGGGGAATGTATGCAGATGTACGGAAGACTTGTGCCTCCTGCTTCGAGCGACGAGGCTACGTGGCCAGGCGAAAGTCGAATCTAGAAAGAGTTCCACTTGCTTCCCGTCCATTCGAAAGAGTTGCAATGGATTTCCTAGTGCCGTTACCCATGACGGAAAAGGGTAATAAATACATACTGGTAATTACTGATTATTTTACGAAATGGCCCGAAGTCTGTCCTATGCCGGCTCAGACAGCAAAAGGGGTAGCGAAAATATTCGTGGAAGATTACGTCGTCAAAAGCATCTCGCAGTTTGTCATCAGTGACAATGCAAGAAATTTCACTGGAAAAGTAATGACTTCCGTTTATGAAAAGCTAGGCATTTGCAAGTGCCGAGCAATTCCATATCGGTTCCAAAACAATAGATTATGCGAACAGATGAATGCAAACATTCTCAACATAATATCGCATTATGATTAGATTCCGCGCAAGTACACTGGGATGAGTTTATACCCTTTATATTATTGGCTTATCGGAGCGCAGCTCATACTTCCACCAAGGAGAATCCCCTTATTATCTGACCTATGGACGCGACTTGGTACTTCCTTATCGGATTTGGGCGACGCAGAGGGCACCCCTGTATTTCGCATCAGAAAACTATGGAAAATACATCATGGCAAAGATGCAGACGACGTATAAAATCGTAAGACGTCATCTATGACGTCACACATCCGCTTACGTCATAGGTACATTATAAGCAATTAATTTTTTTAATTCCTTATAAGCAAAATATTTGCATCATGACATTTGCTTATTAAACGTGCATGTTTTTGTTTTTATTAATTCGTTTAATTATATGACTTTGTAACAATATCAAAGGCTTTATTTATTTCGATATGCTCCTCCTATCCCAAGAGAGTACCGTATTTCTTCGATTCTAAGACGCACTTTTTTCCCACATAAACGTCTCTAAAAACGGGGTGCGTCTTAGAATCGATGGCGTCTTAGAATCGCAGAAAAGACGGCTCAGAAGAATCAGACTCTGATATTGATTCAGAAGGAAGTGATGAATAGAATACTTACTGATAAATAAGTACTATTGTTGTTAGTAAATTGAATTCTATTATAATAAAAATATTTGTTAGATATATTTTAGCAATTTATTAATTTTTTATTTCTTAGAAGCAAAACTTTTTGTCTGTTGGTGGTGCTGAAATTAAAGTGCGTCTTAGAATCGATGGCGTCTTAGAATCGAAGAAATACGGTAATACACAGTTAAGGTAGAATTTAACCATAAACTTTAATCTAAACATTTCTGTTCCACTGAAGTTAAATTCCCGGAGTCTCCCCCAAACTGAATTCTCGGACCCCCCTACCGAAACTTAATCTTGCGCACCTGCCTGGTTGGACTATACATCTCTCCCCTCCCTCCTCCGCCGTCCCATAGATCCTGCCTGGGGCCCGTTATACTTAATATAAAATAATAATAATGTAAAATGGTTTAGAACATATTTTTACCACAAATTTCAAAAAATAGCAAAGACCTTCATTTTCCATTAATATTTTCCAATCCATATCAATAGTATGTTGAATATTATTCTCAAAAATGCAACATTCCACAAATGGCTTATCATTCAATTTTTCCATTCAAATTCAATATATCAATTATAATTTCCAGGTCAGAACATCGTATCTTTGTGATGAGAAGTTTGCGTCGGCACATGCTACTTATGAATAAACAGCAAAAATCACTCTTTGAGCAGTTGACCAAAATTAGTTAGATGATTCTTCATCTGAATTTCGAGAGAGTCTCAGCTATTTAAAGAGTGGGGTTGCACAGATAAGTGGAGTTTGAACTGTCCCTAAGGCTCATTTCTCATATTAGATCTAATGCACGTCATGTGATCGACAGTATTCTCGGATCAGTCAATGCGGTGTCCCATATGGCTTTGGTACGACAAGTAGGATAAATATTGATGATGCGGGACAGTTGGCAACACTAGGCGTACCCAAGTGTGCTTATGTTGGGGGGTGTTAAGGTTGTGGATCTGAGTATCATACGTTTTTTAATGGAGTCTCCAGAAATGAAACACTCAAGCATACAATAAAAGAAATTACAAATAGACCAAAACATGTTAACTCTCATTGAAAGTTTCTGAGTATACCTTTGGCAACGCAGATAAGACTTTGTAAATAACTAAGACATCAATTGCGTTGACTTCACTATTGTTATACGTAACAAACCAAGTCGTAGAATAGTGTTGTACGCAACAGAATAATTCATTACGAAACAATGAAAAATACGTTAACGTTGGAGAAGAGGCCATGTCTCTCTGTTAGAATTGCCTACAACTCGTCGTCGTCGAGGTCGTTCTCCTTCGCATCCTCATCTAATCAAAGTAGGTCTGAACTTCAATATACCATTTATCTAGTTAGGGAACTTATGTGTTTATGCAGTAGTGAATTTATGTTAGTGCATACTTGTTGTATTTCTTTTAGCCAATATCCTTGCTGTTTGTCGAGCGTTGGACGCTCAGAAGATTGGTTGCACCGCATTAAGTGCGGACGTCTGTAAAATCGCGGTGGTAAGAAATGGTAATATATTGGGAGTTAAATGGGGAATAAGATTTCTGTTATTGTTTAAGTATACTTTAGCTCAGGAGTTATTTGTTATGTGTTCAGTTACATGTTATATCTATGTGTTAACCGAGTAGACGGAGACGTGCAAGGCTTACACCCTTGGTAATCAAACCTTCGTTTAGCCGGTTAACAAGACGTTCAATATACTAAATAGTAAGTAAATATATTCGGGTCGATTTGTAGTAACCCAGGTGGATCTGATTTATACCCTCCATTCACAGAAATCGATATTTCATTACATCTGGTCTGGAAATCGGGTTTCAATTATTTTAAACATCTTTCTGTTCTTTATCATTTAACAACAGATAAAAATGCCCAATTATTTTTTACCAAATGTTTCGAAATATATTCAATTATGGCAAATTACATTAATAACAATTGCATTAATTATATTAGTATTAATAATATTTACATTAATATTAATAAAATTGCATTAACCTGTAAATAATGCTTTTCCTTTTCATTGTATATTACATTATTAAATATAATAAATAATAAATACCCCCTCAAGCAGCTGCTTGCCACAGAGGTCGAGTACGTACAAATTTTCTGCACAACTTAAACCCACCATAGCACAATTTGCCCATATTTAATTTTATTTCGTTATAGAATTTTCTATGACTGACAAATTGTATCCAAGTGCTGGAACTTGAATTGAAATACGAAATTATTTGAAAAATTCCATTTTGTGAATGAGACAATATTGTTTTTTCGGGTTTAGAAACTTCTGACGTGGAGACTATGTTCGGAATCCCAAAATACATCCATTATTTCCTCCCCAAAAAGAGGGGAGGCAAAATTTTATTAGTAGAGGAGAATCAATCGTAAGCGTTTTATGCGAAATGAAAGCTTGCGACGTGGAGAGTGAAATCCCATATACTTTAGAGCAGTGGTTCTCAAAGGATGTGCCGAGAAATTTGGGATGGAATTGTAGATAAAAGGAAATTTAGAAACCATTTTGTTGCTCCTTCCTGAAACTGATTCTTCATTTAACTTTTTTCCGTTTAATAAAAAACTTATCCATATGAAAATGGGATAACATGCAGGGCACAAAGCGGGGACGGATCTAGGGGGTGCAAAGGGAACCCCCCCCTTCCTTTCAGAATACAATAAGGGTAAAAGAGGGAAAACTTATTAAATTTATTTATATTTTATGCATTTTTGAAGATTTTTTTTAAAAACCTTCAAGTAGAGGATGAAATATTAGAGTGCATTGGAAATGAAGTCTCTTGGCCTCCCCTTTGACATTTCTTTTTTTGACTCGATTTTGTTCCTTGGGGCCTGCCTCGATTTTTTTCTAGATACGGGCCTTACACAAAGCATACCGTTAATACACACAGCGTAGTACTAACCTTAATACACGTCAGAACTTAAAAAAAAGTTCTCTGCGTTTACAAACGACTCCACAAAAATGGCTATTATTGAAGACAAATTGCACATGTGCGAATTTCCCGTAGTATTACCACCAAATTTTTAGTGCCAGCAGTATTCACGGCGAAATATACGATGTGCCGTGAGCAAAAAAAAAGTTTGAGTATCACTGCTTTAAAGAAAGAGAAAAACCCGAGCAACAGAAGATAAATTTGCTTGTTAATCATAATGCACGAAAATGTGAAGTTCTACAATAAACAAAAGATTATATATAAATAAGTCAGAGGACCTAAAGATATCCTAGCTTTGGGTTTCAAGTAAGAGTCATCTGGCCCAGACTGAAAGGTTATAGTAGCGTCCAAAGGATAATTTGCTTTTGATAGAGTCATAAGCGAAAGGCTTCCTCTGGGAGACTTTTTTTGTTCCTTTTCAGAAACAAAAGAGCGAATGCTTCACTTTGTCGTCAGTCTGTCAAATTCTTTGTTTTTAGAAACGGATCAAAAATTCTTTTGTGTTGGTTAGGTATTGTGAAATAGTACGATTCGTACTTGCGAAATCTCCATGCAACTAATTGCGCCATCAAACAGTGAAAAAAGTTGAAAATGGCAAACATTTCAATATTGTAATCGATGTAATTATATTAGAAATTTTTAATATTAATGGTAACATTTCACCATCAGCACAAGCACAATTTTTCTTGTTTTTAGTGATAATATTTATTTCCAAAAGCAAAGAATTATTTTTTCGTTGAATAGGTATTTGATAAACTATTATGATTCATAGTTTTTGAATCTCCCAAAAGTTTTAATTGCAATCTCTGACGGTGAATAATTCCAAAATTTCAAACATTTAACATATATTGCTAAAGATATGATGTTTTACTGATAAAATATCACAATCAAGGACTTAACACGTGCAGCAACGATTTGTCCCTTCACTTCGGGAGGGGGGGGGCAGGGAGTGACGAAACGTTTTGTTTTAAGAGATTAATGAAAGTTCTTTTTGAGTTGAACAGGTACTAACGAAATATGATGATTCATATTTTTCAAACCCTTCAAAAGGCTTTAATTTACATCGTTTCATTTTCACTGAAATGATCTTATTAGTGACGGTAATTGATATGTGCTGGATTCATTCGGTCTAATGTTCAACTGCTATTAGGGACAAGACTACAGTATTAATTTTTTTCCCGTCAATTAGGTGAAAAAAATGAATAGCCTTAAAGTCCAGCCAGAGTTTTACCTCGCTGACAGAGAAACTGAAAGAATTAACTGAAGCTGAATTTTGTTGTGGTTTGGGTTGTTTACCTCTAAGTGACACTTTTGTGCATTCAATGGGCTAAACCGCCAGGTCATAAGGACCACAAAGGTTCAGAGGAGGTTGGGGAAGGGGACCCACTGGATTACACTTGGCAGACAGATGAGAGCTTTCTGTCTGGGCCTTCCAGCATGTTCTGTAACGTGCACAGGGTATGGCTCTCCTTCATACATGGTCAGGGCTCAACAACCCATCAGAATGACCGCGACCTTTGTAATCTCATCGGTGTTCCCTTTCACACCGAGAGTAGGGTGGAGCTTATGAGAGATAAATCTCGCTGATACAGTGGGAACTCGAAATTGGGAATTTCGCATTACTAGTCCGGTGCTGGTGATTATGATTCAGGCAAGACATGGTGGCTACCTCAAGTACCAAAGTTTCAGTTTATGCTTCTGTTCAGGAGACTTCAAAATAGCTTGTTCCCTTCAATCGGGTTAGCTAGATAATCAGCGTTATCTGCTCTCTGATTGGCCCATTCAACACACCGAAATTGTCTTTCATTTTGAGAGTTTAAACTCTCTAGATCGCTCCTTGAGCTGAGTTTGGTTAAATTGACATCGAATGTCAGAGAATACACTGATGATCTTTAAGCTGATCGCAGTGCTATGACTTTACTCTTTTTACCTACAGGGTACCGAGATTTATGAAAATTACATGATAAAATTCAAAGCAGTATTTATATAGCTTACTAGTTATAAGAGACAAAAAAAGTAACATCAAGTACCAGGTTACCAATTAAAAACCCATTAACACCTGATAAATAATGAATAATGACGTAACTCAGATAAAACATGGCGATATGTTTTGGCAGTTCCGGAAGGTGGTCATTCTCAAGTGTAAAAGATATATTTCGAAAGACATGGAGCTGGCCATTTCGTTGCAATCCGAGAACACGGTGCAATTCCAAGTTATCATGCAAACTGCCTTTGTGTTTCACATAAAGAATACGTTATTTTTATTTACTTTTTATTGCGTGCAAACTTTAACAGCTTTAGTACAATACAGTGTTAAGATGATTTTCAAATATGATTTAATACACAAATTCCATGTGATTAATTTTTTAGAGAATGCGTTTAATAACAAGTTAGTTTACCTCACGACTGTTTATACACTGTAGTGCGTACTCAACATCTTCTCATGTAAGAAAAGTTGAGGGGTTTTGATACTTTGGCGACTAGGAGCTACCATATTCCATAAATACTTCTCTTAATATGCATAAAGTATATATTTAAGTGGGTAATAGAGAATTACAACTTGTATCCTAATCCTTGAGTACTCTACCAACACGTTACCATATGGAGACAATAAAATCTTAGAATTTATATCTTGGGATGAGTTACCTGTTTTCGTTTTACAATTATCACTTACAGATCCACAAGGGTTGATAGGAATGGCATTCTGTGTAGGTTAAATTTCTTCAGAACAATCTGAAATATATTCCATAAGACTGGAATCAAGGATTGAAACTGCCAAGATAGATACAGCAGATCACTGGGATGCTCCCGAAATCACTCATGACCAGTTGAAATATGGACGTGATCATGACTACCATTTGAAAGGGAACCACGTCGATCTCAGTCCTTAATAACTGCCATTTTGTCCACAGATACAATGG
The DNA here is from genome assembly GCA_038380435.1 of Ryuthela nishihirai. Lineage (NCBI taxonomy): Eukaryota > Metazoa > Arthropoda > Arachnida > Araneae > Heptathelidae > Ryuthela > Ryuthela nishihirai. The sequence continues at coordinate 11,466,237 of JAWZYU010000001.1, read as the reverse complement.
ATTCCAATAGAAACTTCCCATGCTATAATATCCCTACCATCAGCCAGAGGTTTGGGATTGAAACAATCCGAGCGATGCTTCACTTCATCTGCAACACACTTTGGACGTTCTTTATGAGATTTTTTTTCCATTATGAGAATTTGAAATGAGAAGTGATAATGGCTGAATTAACAACGCTGCATGCAATCAATTGGTCACTTGAAGGGATTTAAAGCAATTTACTAAAGAAATTCGCAGCCCACTGCAAACGGTTGCCTAGTTCCTTATCTAAGTGAGCTCTTTACGGTAAATCCACGGCGAGAACTTCATTCACTTTGGAGATGGCGAAATCATTTCTTCTCTTACAATATTTAAATGTGGGCTCAGATAGGAAAGATTTTGTGCAATAATATTAGAATGATATCATTGGTGGTCATTGCATCTCTTTCGTCCTCATAATCTATCTGCAGAATCATCACATTAATTATCTTTACCTATTGTAAGAGATATGCAAACGATTCAACCCTTCGCTTGAAAAAGCGTGATCACAGAGCCAGGATGGGTCTTTCTCCTGATGCTTTAATGGGATATTAATTATTTGAATAAATGTTTTCGTACTAGGGGTTGTGTGCATGACTAGGTAAGTGTCATTTGAATACACATTGTGTATTCAAATGACACTTATAAGTCAGATTGGTTTACACTTGCTTCATCGATTCGACTTTTTAAAAAATACTTTTAACAGATCGGGGATGTTTTGCAAGGGATAGCCGAGATTAGATATTTGTTACAAATCATCGACATCTATCGAAACTACAATGATTATTCCCTAAAATAATGATGATGCTTATGGGCCTAGAAAGACTGTCATCCATCAGATAGGACGTTAATGCAAGGCCCCGTATGCAGGAGAACAATATTCTGTGCACGTTGAAGAACAGGGAGACTTCCATCTATTTCTTAAGAGCTGTCCAAAGGATCTCTTTCACCAACCTTCTCTGAATCCTTTAGGTCTTTTGTGTCCTTTAGGTCTCTGTTCATTTAACACATTGTAGGAGAAAAAGTGTCTTTAGGAGGTAAAAAAATCGAACATTTCTATGTTTACATTTTAGGAAAAATAATTATTTCAAAAATAACCCTGGTGTTCGTTTGAGGAAATACTTGAGATTTCTTCTCGTGTATCATGTCTTCTTTTAAAGTTTATATCTTATGATGAATGATTTTTCTTTAATTAGTAACATACGGCAAGCAATTATAATCTTATTAGTTCTGTTTGCGATTTATATTCAGTTGTTGCCGAATGTGAGACTCATTATTATTTACTATTAAATTCTGACAGATTGAGCAACATTTCATTCTCTTTCTCTGTTTTATGTAGGTATGATGTGAAGAAGCAGCACGAACACCCCGAGCAGTCCGGGGCGAAAAGGACTTGCCACTGGAGGAGAGCAATGAGCGTGCCTCCGGACGAACGCCAGCCATACGAGCACTTGACGAGGAAACCCCTGCTAGGAACACAGAGTCGAACCCTCTGCCCCAGCTACAGGATCTGTTGGCAACCTTTCCGCTGTGTCAGATCCAGGCAGATCTAGTACGTTTGGGGGAGTGCCTCCACCAGATTGAGGGACAGCGAGAGAGGAGCCATACCAGTCAGCCCCAGCAACAGCGGCACCCCTTGGCAGATCACCAGGGTGTCTCGTGCTTTACGTGCGGTGGAGTGGGCCATTACGCCCGTCAGTGTGCGTCGCCCCCGACCCTACGCCCACGTGACCCGCGATACCAAACAGGACGAAACCGGCAGCAAAATCGAGACCGAGCAACTCCACGGATTCCAACCTCGGACTTCAAGATAGTAAGACGTGTTCGCTAGTGCTCTCTGTTTTCCACGTGTTTGTGAATTCAGCTAACAATGGATATCAATAAGGACTCCAGATTAAATCGTTGTTTCACGGAGGACCCGCTGGACGAGAGAGAATGGATTCCCCTTTACACCCCCTCAGCGAAACTCGAGATCAGGGTAGTAGTAGTAGAACACATAACATAAATTGAATATTCTTGCTTTATAAAAGCAAACTCATTCAGAGGCTTTTTGAATCTGAATTAAGTTAAATAGATGGTATAGTATTAATGATGGTATAGTACCCTGCTGAGGTGTGGTCAACTTCACAGGGTCCTGGTGCTGACCATTTATACCTACCAGACTGGACTTGTTTATGGATAGGTGAATTTTCATCACTGCATAGTATGGCACACGGGGCAATGCGGACGGCTGACGCTTCGAGGGGACTCTGGGAAGTGCATCCGGGGCTTCCCTCCCGTTCTAGTTTAAAGGAGCCGTATGGTGGTTGGCTTGTCGTAACTCTTCTCTACCCTGATCCATTCCTTACTGGACAACATCTTTTCCGCCAATGTTTAATAAAATCCCAGGTTTCTCTAATAAAAAATCACATGACTCCACAATTATAAAAGAATGTCGCGGTGTTTGTAATATGTGTTAGTTATTCTGAAACCATTGAGTTTACTTACCTGTAGGAGACGTTGCCCATTGCCATTGCAGCTACCAATAACAAAAGGGCCTATCACCCCTCCCCAAAGATCAGAGTCAGTACCAACTTTGGCATTGAAGTCACCAAGAACAAGGGCAATATTGTTGGCCCTACCAATCATGGACCCTACCAATCATGGAGGACACGGAGGTGTCGGCCCTTGTCGATACCGGCGCCATTGTGTCCGTCATGAATAGCCAGTGTTTTCAGCGCTTGAGAGGCCGAATCCTGCACAAAACGGTCCCCCTCCAACATAATTTGAAAACTGTAGATGGCCACCCGCTTCCAGTGATAGGCAGATACATGGTGACCCTCACATTTGACGGGATTAGATTTGAACACCCCATAGTAGCCCTTGACATAGACACTCCACGATACGACATGATAATGGGACACGATATCCTCAAAAAGCATCGATTCATCATAGTTTGTCATTCAGGCACACTGCACAAGAAAAAGGACGAGGCAGCGGGCATACAGGGTGCCGTTCGCGCTGCAGGGCGAATTGGACCGACAAGTGGATGAGTTGTTAGAGCAAGGAATAATAAGAGAAAGCGCCTCTCCTTTTGCGTCACCCATCGTCTTAGTGAAGAAAAAAGACTCCACCTACAGATTCTGCGTCGACTACAGGGCCCTAAATGCGAAAACAGTCCCAGATTCGTACCCCCTCCCCCTCATAAACGAAATTATCGACCAACTAGCTCACGCCAAATATTTTAGCTCACTGGATATGGTATCCGGTTATTGGCAGGTTCCCGTTCACCCACGTGACGTGGAGAAAACTGCGTTCATCAGCAGGAAAGGGTTATTTGAATTTAACTACTTACCATTTGGACTGAAGAACAGTCCCGCTACGTTCCAGCATTTATTGGACCACGTATTAATGGGAATGCGACAAGAGCAAGTTCTCGTCTACCTCAAAGACATAATGGTGGCCTCCCAGACATTTGAACAACACACAGAACGGTTACAGAGGGTATTTGACCGCCTAAGGGCCTACAATTTAAAGTTGAAGCCAGCAAAGTGCCAATTCACGAAGGAATCCCTCACTTACTTGGGACATTTTATTTCCGCAGAAGGGGTCCAGCCGGACCCGTGGAACGTCCAGGCCATTGAAGAATTTCCTCGCCCCCGTAGTGTCCGGAACGTTCGAGCCTTCCTAGGCCTAACCGGCTACTACCGGCGTTTTATCGATCGCTACGCCGATCTTACAGCCCCCTTGGTCCATTTAGTGAAGAAGGACACCCCTTTTAGATGGTCTCCAGAAGCGGAGGAAGCGTTCGAAGTACTGAAGAGGAAATTAATGACCGAGCCCCTTCTCCTGTACCCCGACTTTGGACGGAAATTTTTCCTGTCAACCGGTGCGTCGGATATTGCGGTAGCCGGCGTACTCGAGCCGGAGACGGACGACGGTTTCCGTCATCCGGTAGCTTACGCCAGTCGGAAATTGAAGCCCCCGGAAACACGCTGTCTCAGTCACGTCTCAAGAAGAAAAACTTAAAAGGTCAAATTCTGAAAATATTCGTTGTCCGACGCGTGGTGCAAATGGTTAGCACGCTCTGGCATGAATCTGGAGAGATGCGGGTTCGATTCCCGCCGTGGCGGCGATGAATTTTTTTCAGAATCTATTAATTATTGTTTCTTAACAGGGAATACTGTGCATTCACTTTGGATTTCAATTATATATTTAACGCGGTAGCGTTAGCGCGTCAAATGTATGGTCACCATGTATCTGCCTATCACTGGAAGGGGGTGGCCATCTACAGTTTTCAAATTACGTTGGAGGGGGACCGTTTGGTGCAGGATTCGGCCTCTCAAGCGCTGAAAACACTGGCTATTCATGACGGACAGAGTGGCGCCGGTATTGACAAGGGCCGACACCTCCGTGTCCTCCATGCGGCCAGACACAATAGGTGAATTTTCATCACTGCATAGTATGGCACACGGGGCAATGCGGACGGCTGACGCTTCGAAGGGACTCTGGGAAGTGCATCCAGGGCTTCCCTCCCGTTCTAGTTTAAAGGAGCCGTATGGTGGTTGGCTTGTCGTAACTCTTCTCTACCTTGATCTCGAGTTTGCTGAGAGGGGGTAAAGGGTAATCCATTCTCTCTCGTCCAGCGGGTACTCCGTGGAGTTGCTCTTCTTCTTTCACATCCCTCTAAATGCTGGTCCTATTTGTAAAGCAAGCCTCGGCCTGCTTATCATCAGGACCACGAGCCAATGTCTTCTGTGGGTGATAGAGTGAGGGAGAAGATGTTAAAAATTGGAATTTTAATTTTTAGAGGCAAGGGTGGAAGGAAAGGCCGAAAGTTTGCACAGATCTTATTTTGCTCCAAAGTTGGTAAGTGTCGCGAAAATCGTGGAATGAGAGAGAAAAAAGGGGGAGAAGGGTATAATTTAGTGATAATTTAGTGTTAAGTAGGCTAAACATTAAAATTGTGGACGGGGGAGCAATAATTTGAAGGGGGGGGGAGAAATAAAGCCAAAAGTAGCGTCAGAGCAGCGAGATGATGGAAATCGATCGCTGACGTCACAGCCAATGGGATTGAAGGAATTTTGGCATTGGCTGAGAGCGGGAGCTGGAAGTTGGTTAGGTTTGACGCTAGCGGAGACGAGTGGGCAAGAGGGGTCTCAGCCAATGAGGATAAAGGAATTTTGGGATTGGCTGAGAGTGAGGAATGGAGAGGAGGCAGAATTTTGAGCCACTCACACACCTCACTGCCCCTTTGCCTTTCCACCCCACTTTCTTTTTATTTCCCATTTTGCTGAACACCCATCTCCCACTCACCCCCATTTTACTGACACAATACCCACCTTTTCCCCATTTCCTCACTTTCTTATTCATTTTGCTACTTTTCCTAATGATTTTAGTAAGGTCCTTGGTCTGGCCTTTCTTCACCCTACCCCTATGCTTAGTTTTCTCTGCACTACGGTGCACGTGGTTTTGCTTTGTTCCCAAATGTTAATTTCCCCTTCTCCTCCTATTTTTTCCTGATTATTCCCTCATTACTTTGGGACTGCCACCTCCCCCCCTTCCCCCTACCCACCAAGATTCACCCCTTGGGCAAGCCCTGCCTGAGGAGGTTGAAACTTGGTTTATTTTGATTTTTATTATTTTTATGGAAAAAAAAAAATTTTTTTACAATTAAAAAAAAATATTTTTTTATTAACTTTGTCCCCCATTGCTGAACCTTTTGGTTCTCTCCTTGTTGCCCTCTCCTTACTCCACCTGCCCCCTCCTCCCCCCTCCCTTTTACAACCCCATATTATTTCTCTCCTATGAGATGGAAATTTTTTTTTGTTGTTGCTAATTTTTTAATTTTTTTTTTTTTGTTTTTTTCTTTCTCCCTCCCCTGAAAGCCCACACTGAACACACGCTCTTTTGACCTGTTTCTGGGAGATTGTGAACACTCTTTCCTCTCCACCTCTTTTCATTGGACCTGAGTCACTACAGCCCATCATTGTTGCCTTTCCCTCTCTCATCAAAAGGCGGCCTGTGGCCAAACGCCTTCGCCAAAATGTAAGTACACTGTGCTACGCTACGCTAGCTTCTGTCTTGCATTCCATTCAGCCTCCTCTGACGACCCTTGCATATGGACCAGATGATCCTAATTCCACTGGAATGTGGTACAAAGTGGTCCAGATATGATGGAATAGGTTTATGTTTAAGCAGAATTTTGAGACGCTAGCTTCTGTCTTGCATTCCATTCAGCCTCCTCTGACGACCCTTGCATATGGACCAGATGATCCTAATTCCACTGGAATGTGGTACAAAGTGGTCCAGATATGATGGAATAGGTTTATGTTTAAGCAGAATTTTGATCGCTAAATGAGTAAAAAAGATGGAAAAGGGCTAATTTTGAACGGAAAATAATTTAAAAACGGAAGAATAGTGAATTATTTAAGAAGAGGGAGGAGATTCTTTACTAATTGGAGGAAGTCCCAAATAGAAAAGCACTCTCTCTGCGGGCATTTGCCTAAAGCAGAGAGGTAAAGGTCTCGATACTTCGGCAAAATGCAACCGTCCTTGGATAGCGTTATTTTAAGAGCTTTAAGGTGGGGAGGGATTTCCCATTCGGAGGAGGCTAATTTAGGGTTAATAAGAAATTTTAGAAAATCAAGGAGGTCCTCAAAGTTTTCAAGAAAATCAGGAGGGTCAGAATTTAGAGTAATAGAGGGGGAGGTGGATCGATCTATGATGAAATTTTGAATATTACCTATTAATGAGGAAGGCGAGTCAGGAGCTGGCTGTTTTTTCTTCTGATGGGCAGTAGACTCAGAGGCAGAAGGTGAATCCGATGGAGAGGGAAGGTGCTTTCTTTTTTGTTGAAGGGGAGTAGAAGGAGCTGACTCTTCAGGAGCGGTAATTTCTTTTGGAGCATCCTGAACTTCTTCTCTTTGAATGGAGGTTGGTGCCAGCAGTTGCGAAGAGTTGGTGGTCGAGATAGAGTCCGAAATTATGACCGATTTTGATGCGGGAGGTGGCAGGTTCTTCTTGGCGAAGGCTTCGCAGTCCTTTATGATGTGGCCTGGGAGTCTGCACCACTTGCAAAGCCGGATCATGCCAGAGTATTTAATTGTAGCCGAAAAGGTAGAGATGTGGAGGAAATTGGGTACCATTTTCTTCATCTCCATGTGGACTACCCTCGTACCCGTCCGGATGGATTCCAATCCCGGGAGGTTCAGGAACTCTTCTGCAATGCTTTTTACAATGCCATATGGCTTGAGGGCGTCCACGATGTCACAGTTAGGGATGAAGAATGGTAGTTTAGAGATGAAAACTTTTTCTGGGGATATCCTAGGCGCTTGAATGGTCCGTGGGAAACACCAGGTTCGGATCAGCGGCAAAATCATCCGCAGCGTCTTCAGAGGCAAAAGTAATAATAGTGATATCTTTGGAAATACTTTGTGCGACTTCAATAGCAGCTGGGTCCTTATTGTTGGCCAATATAGTCGCGAAAGTCTCATAGCTGAGATCACGATGTAAAAACTTGAAACAACGATTTAATCTGGAGTCCTTATTGATATCCATTGTTAGCTGAATTCACAAACACGTGGAAAACAGAGAGCACTAGCGAACACGTCTTACTATCTTGAAGTCCGAGGTTGGAATCCGTGGAGTTGCTCAGTCTCGATTTTGCTGCCGGTTTCGTCCTGTTTGGTATTGCGGGTCACGTGGGCGTAGGGTCGGGGGCGACGCACACTGACAGGCGTAATGGCCCACTCCACCGCACGCAAAGCACGTGACACCCTGGCGATCCGCCCAGGGGTGCCGCTGTTGTTGGGGCTGACTGGTATGGCTCCTCTCTCGCTGTCCCTCAATCTGGTGGAGGCGCTCCCCCAAACGTACTAGATCTGCCTGGATCTGGCACAGCGGAAAGGCTGCCAACAGATCCTGTAGCTGGGGCAGAGGGTTCGACTCTGTGTTCCTAGCAGGGGTTTCCTCGTCAAGTGCTCGTATGGCTGGCGTTCGTCCGGAGGCACGCTCATTGCTCTCCTCCAGTGTAGCTTTTGCTAAAGCCTCCTCAAATGTGCGGGGGTTATGAGACAGTACGAACCGCTTGAGCCGCGGGTCCAGGCCCGCCAAAAACTGGGCAAGGCGCATCTGATCGCCGATTCCCTGATCCTCGCTGTCCATGTTTCTTCCTGCTGTTCCCAAAAACTGATAGGCCCAGGTCCGAATGCGGGCAGCATACTCCCGGACACTCTCATTCTCCGTTTGCTGACAGCTTGTGAATTTGTGTAGGCGGGTGGCTAATGGCGCCTCACTATCGAACCTTTTCAACACCGCCCTTTTGAAAACTCAAACAAGAAGAAGAATATAATGAACACTTGGAGATTACAGCAATTGTCGCCAGATCCTTCTACCAAGACATTTCTTAAACCACCACATTTGGAAATAGGACATCTTGGTAGTATTCAAAATCCTGCAACATAGAACAGTGTAAACAGTGAAAAAGATAAGATAATGATGAGTTGGAAAAGTGAGATATTGTCAACAGATCCTTCTACTAAGAGAGTTCTTAAACAGCCTCCTCCAAAGCTTGGAAAAGTGTATCCTGGTACGATAAAAGTTCCTGCCGTGATAACAAAGGAATGAGTGCCAAGGAGAAGATCTTAAAGAGCTGGAGCGGAGAAACATTGCCAAGAAATCCCTTCTGCGAAGAGACCTATTAAATCGCCTCCACAACAGTTCCCAAAGGTACCTTCTGGTATGATAGAAGTTCCTACCCCAGAATACAGCAGAATGAGTGCCAAGGAGAAAATTATGAATATGTGGGGAAAGGGAGGACAGGAAAGTTCAGACAATTATACTAGAGGACAGGTCAAACGGCCAAGTAAGATGAGTGAAATGGACTATAATGCACTCTATAAGTCGATATTCGTCCCAGTGCCCTTGAAAGGAAAGTCCCAGCAGGTTCCTAGATTAAAAAAGAAGGAAACTCTCTTTGCTCCAGTTAAGGCGGTTGACTCCATGATGAAGACATCGAATAAATGGGATGGAGAAAGGAAAGAAAACTGTTAAGAAAGCTTATTTATGATCCCTCTTTTTCCTTCCACATTAGCTGCCTATGTGTGGAGGGGTTTTCTCCTGGGTTAGAGCAAAAAAATAAAAAAATACCCCCTCAAGCTGCTGCTTGCCACAGAGGTCTGACAGGAGCCTGTCAGTTTATATGCTACAGTAGGAGATCTGAGAGGATGGCAGGACCAAAACACTCTGACATATCAATAATGACATTTAATGGAGCCGGATCCCTCTTTTTCCTTCCACATTAGCTGCCTATGTGTGGAGGGGTTTTCTCCTGGGTTAGAGCAAAACACTCTGACATATCAGTAATGACATTTAATGGAGCCGGTTCCCTCTTTTTTCTTCCACATTAGCTGCCTATGTGTGGAGGGGTTTTCTCCTGGGTTAGAGCAAAACACTCTGACATATCAGTAATGACATTTAATGGAGCCGGTTCCCTCTTTTTCCTTCCACATTAGCTGCCTATGTGTGGAGGGGTTTTCTCCTGGGTTAGAGCAAAACACTCTGACATATCAGTAATGACATTTAATGGAGCCGGTTCCCTCTTTTTCCTTCCACATTAGCTGCCTATGTGTGGAGGGGTTTTCTCCTGGGTTAGAGCAAAACACTCTGACATATCAGTAATGACATTTAATGCAGCCGGTTCCCTCTTTTTCCTTCCACATTAGCTGCCTATGTGTGGAGGGGTTTTCTCCTGGGTTAGAGCAAAACACTCTGACATATCAGTAATGACATTTAATGGAGCCGGTTCCCTCTTTTTCCTTCCACATTAGCTGCCTATGTGTGGAGGGGTTTTCTCCTGGGTTAGAGCAAAACACTCTGACATGTCAGTAATGAAATTTAATGGAACCGGATCCCTCTTTTTCCTTCCACATTAGCTGCCTATGTGTGGAGGGGTTTTCTCCTGGGTTAGAGCAAAACACTCTGACATGGATGGTGCCTTGACGTGGCGTCAGAGCTTTTCACTAAACCATCCGGCAGATAAATGTTGCAGTGAGAGCTGTAATCATAAAAAAAATTCTACTATGAGTGAACATATAGTCGAAGGGGGACACCAACCGCCAATTCTTCCCTAAATTATAGTATGGGGGAAAAAAAGGACCGGAACTAAGAGGCTTTCGGCAAATTGAACAGTTCATTCTGCAAGAATCATGACCTCGCCTTGGAGCGGAAGACAACTTGGATAGACGACAGCGATCAGCGTCAGCTCTTGCAGTGCATCACCTCGGTCGAAAGTTTGGGCGAGACTAGTTAAGCTTAGTTTTATTGACTGTTTTGATTTTCTCTCAGTGTTATTGTGCAGGGGCATAGCGAAGGACTATGGTTGTAGGGAGGGGATGGAAATAAAAAAAATTCCAACTCGGAAATCAAATTTTGCCAACTGAGCAAATAATGTATAGTAGATTTTCGCGCTCGGTGGGGGGGGGGGGGGATTTTCACGTCTCTATTGAATTTTGCCAACTAGCCATAATTTCACGGAAATTATCCCAATATTCATATCTCGTCGGAATTGTAGCAAGCCAGTGTGAATTTTGCCTGATTTGGCCAAATCTCCTTAATTTCACAAACCTAATACCAGTCCTATCTTTGTATCTCTCCTTCTTTGTCAAGTGACTTCAACATTTTCAAAGTTCCCAATATTTTGCTAAGTTTTCTCTATTTTGTCAACTCTTTTTAATTTCACAAACCCAATCCCAATTTTCATACCTCGCCTATATTTCATCAAGTGGATTCGCATTTTGCCAACTACCCTAGATTTTGCCAACTTGCCTATATTTTACCCAGTGGATTCGAATTTCGCCAACTCCCCTAATTCGCCATAATTTTACAGAAAAAAATCGCAATTTTTACATCTACCCTGTATTTGCCAAGTCACTTCGAATTTTATCAACTCTCCTTAATTGCACAAGAAAGGCACAATTTTCACAAATCCCTTGTATTTTACCAAGTTGGCTTCGAATTTTGCCAACTCCCCTAAATTTTGCCAAGAGTTCTCGATTTTGCCAACTCTCCTTAATTTCACAAAACCAATCCCAATTTTTACCACTCACCTGTACTTTACCAAGTGGATTCGAATTTTGCCAAGAGTTCTAGGTTTTAGCACCTCTCCTTAATTTCACAAAACAATCCCAATTTTACATCTCTCCTGAATTTGCCAAATCATTTCAAATTTTTCAAACTCCCCAAAATTTTTCCAAGTTTTCTCGATTTTGTCAACTCTCCTAAGTTTCATAAAAACAATCCCAATTTTCGGAACTCGCCCGTATTTTACCAAGTGGATTCGAATTTTTTCAACTGCCCTAGATTTTGCCAAGTTTCCTCGATTTTACCATCTCGCCACAAATGTACAGAAAACAAAATTCAAATTTTTACATCTCACCTGATTTTTGCAAAGTCATTCTGAATATTGCCAGCTCCCCAAAGATTTGCCAACTCTCCTAAATATTGCGAAGTTGCCTCGATTTTGCCAACACGACATAATTTTATAGAAAAAAGATTGCAATTTTTACATCTCACCTGAATTTTGTCGTCTCCACGATTTTGTCAAGTCACTCCGAATTTTGCCAACTTTCCATAATTTTACAAAAAAAATCCCAATTTTTATCTCATCTGAATTTTGCCAACCCCCCACGATTTTGCCAAGTCACTCCGAATTTTGCTAACTGCCCCTAGATTTTGCCAACTCCCTACGTTTTGCCAACTAGCAATAATTTTACAGAAAAAAATCCCTATTTTTATAGCTCACCTGAATTTTGCCAACTCCCTACGATTTTGAAAAGTTACTCCAAATTTTGACAACTCCCCACGATTTTACCAAATCACTCTGAATTTTGCCAGCTTCCCCTAGATTTTGTCAACTCCCTAAGTTTTGTCAACTCGTCATAATTTTACATAAAACATCCCAATTTTTACATCTCACCTGAATTTTGCCAACTCCCCACGATTTTGCCAAGTCGCTCCGAATTTTGCCAACTTTTCATAGATTTTTGCCAACTTCCTAAGTTTTCTCAACTCGCCATAATTTTACAGAAAAAAATCCCAATTTTACATCTCACCCGAATTTTGCCAACTTCCCACGATTTTGTGGGCGGGGGTGGCTCAGTCGGTAGCGCGCCAGGCTCGTAATCTGTACTTCCCAGGTTCGAGTCCCAGCTGGGTCAGCGTTGAGATTTATCTCCGCAAAATTCCCCGCCCTGCCCACGGTCAGTAGGGGACACCGATGGCCTTGGAAAGGCCGCCGGTCGTCGGAGGGGACGTTAAGCCGTGGCCCCGTGTGCGGGAGAGCTATACCCTGTGCACGTTAAAGAACACGCTCGATGGCCTTGACGGGAGGCTATCATCTGTCTCCCACAACTGTTCCAGTGGGTCCCCTCTCCCAACCTTCTCTGAGCCTTCGGGATCCATGTGACCTGGCCATTTAGCCCATGGTGTGCAAAAAAGCGCCGCTCAGGGGTAAAACAACCCACCAACCCAACTCCCCACGATTTTGCCAAGTCACTCCGAATTTTGCCAACTCCTTAAGATTTTGTCAAGTTGTCCCAATTTTTCCAACTCACCTGTATTTTGCGAAGTGGCTTCGAATTTTGCCAACTGCTCTAAATTTTGACGTCTCTCCATTTTCGAAACTCCCTAGATTTGCCAAATTGCCTCGATTTTGACAAGTCCCCTTAATTTTGCAAAAAAAGATCACAAATTTTCACAACTCATCTAGATTTTACGAAGTCGCTTCGAATTTTACCAACTCCGAGTTATTTTGGGTGGAGCCTCCCCCCATCCCCCCCGTGGCTACGCCCCTGTACATAACAATATGCAAATGGCCACACAGGTTATTCTGGTGATGTAATTTCACAGCTCGCGGAGTTGCGCGCAACATGGATTTAACTATAAAACCCTTCACAACGTTCCGACCTATCATTTTTCAACTGATAACGAACATCATTATGTTCGTTATCAGTTGAAAAATGTATTGACGTGTGTACACCCATCAAAGATCATCTGATTTATCGGACGTTGAGCCTGCAGATATCTCATGCAATAGTTATGAAGCATGATGGTATAACCATTGCCATCGGCCAAATATATTTTGCTAATGATTGGTACGGGTCCTATGCATCCTCAGAAGTCATTTCTTCCGCAAAAATATTCCTTGAATTCTATTGCAACAGGAAATCTCTGCATTTGCTACTGATTGATAGAGCAGCGTATTGAAATAATGATAGGCAACATTAGTACACACCATAGATTGCCTGTAGAAATAAACTTCAGTAATTTTTCATCTGAAAAAAAAAAATTATCGGTCACGCGGGGGGGGGGGATTTAACCCGTAACTTTCTAGATACATACATGCCAGAGCGCTCTACCGTTAAACCACGCATTAGAAGCTAATGATCTTCCAGGATTTATCCAGCTCTCCTCTATAGGTCTTAAGGATCCCAAAGTCTCCGAGAAGGACACCAGACAGCTCTTAGAAGACATATGGTGGCCCTGTGAGCAAGAGAGCCATCTCCTGTGCATGTTAAGGAACACGCCGTCTTGACGGGGGGCTTCCATATGTCTCCTAAGAGCTGTCCGGTGTCCTTCTCGGAGCCATTGGGGTCCTTAAGACCTATAGAGGAGACCTGGATAAATCTTGGAAGATTATTAGCTTCTATGCGTGGTTTAACTTCTAATGCGTAACTTTAGATCCGACCCATCGAACGGCGGCTTTTCCAACCCCATCGATGTCCCCTTTCTCACCTTGGGGAGGGGGAGGATTAGCAAAGATAATTCTGAATGCTCTCATAGTCGAAACTACGAAGTGCAGATAACGAGGCTTACACGCTTCCGACTGAGAGACCCTTCTCTTCTATGTATCAGTGAAATATCCGGTGCTGCCAAGGAACAGCAAGAAGCAGATGGCCTTTATGGTTTATAACCGGTGCGTAAAATGCTTATTTTTACTTGTTCTGTATCATCATTGGTGTTTAAAATACTGTTGCGAATTACAAAATACGGATATGCACTGGACGTGAGTAATAATAACTATATTTTAAAGCCAAATGTAATGCAATGCAAATCGTTACAAAGAAAATATGGATGTAGTTTTTCATAAACAAATCGACTACTAACATGCAAAAGTCATTAACATTCCTGCACAGAGTACACAACTCAGTCTATACTACTAAACTTTTACCTCTATACTGTCTGTCGTGTCTCTTGAATACCTTATATACCAGGTATAAAGAATCCTTCTTCTTGTTAGATCACTAGACGTATCCTCTAGCAAAACATAACTACCGCCCGTGCACACACCAATACAAGATACTTCTTGACTTTTACTTATCGCGCACAGACTCAAACCATCTGAACAACTTTTCAGATCTCAGAACTTTAACACACTGCACACTGCTATATTTTCATTCTTCTTCTTCTGAACTGTTCTAAGTTCCAAATCGTTGGCTAATTGAATCTCACGTAGAAGCACACACGAGGGTTACAATCACGTTAACTCGTGAAGTCACTGTAGCGCGTTCATCTGTCGTAACAATACTCTCTATCCACCACTGCTTTCTATATTCAAAACTCGCATCATTTAAAGTTCCAAATCACCATACCATGTAATGATTTCTGCTTTTGAGCTTGGAGAAATGGATTAATGTTTTGTTGCTTTGTTTGCAACTTTTATACATATTGTCTTTCTGACCTGTCCGAAAAGTTACTCAGGTTTAATTTGAACTTCTTCGTTTAAAAAATCAATTAAATGTTAATGAACAGAATGAACTGTTGTGAATGATTATGATGAAAATAATGGGATAGTATAACAAAGCTTTCATGACAAATGTTCTTAGTTCCTACTAATAGTAAACTACGAAAAGGTGCATTGTGGCCTGTGCATTATTCCAGAGGATTCCTTTTTGTCTCATAATATGAATGAGGAATTTTAAGAAGTCGCAAATTATGATGCTATTTAAAATAATGATCGTTTACTTGAAATGCATTTCTCTGTTCTGCTTGAAATAATGATTGTTCGATGGCAATAAATGAATGACCTATCAGAGTTGATAATTTTTCCTTGATTTTGAAAAATTTTCGATATCTTTGGTTAATGGTTTTAAGCGTTGATCTGTCGACTGTTGTACGTTATACGTTGAATGCATTCAATTAAAATTATCTGTAAGTCTTGGGCACAGTAAACATTCTTCAAGAAGGCATCTTAGGTGAAAAGGGTCATATATGAGATCCTTGGATAGTCAGCCGTAACTATCATTACTGGCAGTTTAGATGCAATGAGCAGATATTTAATGGATTAGAAAAACCGCAAACGCTATGTGTTCCATTTCCCGAGCTGAAATAGTTTTTTTTTTTACTGCAACTCAGCAAACTTCGAAAATCCAATAGAAATAACAGTTGAATTCATAACACTCTTAGAATAAGTATTTAAATTCAATACAGGAAAAATATAACTTTATTTACTTGTGATTTCTATCCCTGACAGTGATCGTTCTCCGAGGAAGTTACAGTCCTGTTGGAACTCTCTTCTTTCTTCCAACAAGACTGAAATTCCTCGGAAAGCGATGCCAGTCGGGGATAGGAATATAAGGAGTAATTGTTCACAAGTGAATAAAGTTATTTGCTAAGTGTTACCTATATTGAATTTAAATCCAACAGAGAGATATGGATTATTCTTTCTAAAGAGTGGTCAGAAGGCAGGGATGGCTCAGTTGAAAGTGCATCAGGGTCGTAAACTGCAGTTCCCATGTTCAAGTCCCAACAGACCAGCGTTTAGATTTATCACCGCCATGCCCACAATCAGTAAGGTCCACCGATGGGCTTGGAAAGGCCGCCATCCATCGGATGGACGTTAAACCTTGGCTCCGTGTGCAGGATAGCCATACCTTGTGCACGATAAACAAAGTATTGTCTTAACGGGAGGCTACCATCTGTCTCCTAACAGCTGTCCAGTAGGTCCCCTTCCCCCAACCTTCTCTGAACCTTCGGGGTCCTTGTGACTTGGCCATTTAACCAATTGTGTGTAAAAAAAAAGTGCCCCTCAGAGGAAAAAAAAACAAATTTAAAGAATGCATATAGTTATTTAAAGCAAGCTTTTCTAAACATGCTGTATTTTACCTTCCTTTCTAATAAATACAAAGGAGTTTCTTCATTCATGGTTGTTGGGTTGCTTTTACCTTTAAAGCTACCCTTAGAACTGTTTTGCACACAATGGTTAAATGGCAGGTCAAAAGGACCGCAAGGGTTCAACGAATGTTGGAAAGGAGCTCACTGGACGACTGTTAAGAGACAGATGGAAGCGCTGTCAATGTCATTCACCGTGCTCTCTAGCGCACACAGTGAATGAATCTCCTGCCACATCTTTGGGTCTCATCAAAGGAGGGCGGCCTTTCCAAGCCCATCGGTGTACTCTTTCTGACTTAGGGAAAGGGGGGGGGGGGTAACGCTGGCCCAGGTGGCACTCGAACCTGGAAACTGTAGATTACGAGCCTCACGTGCTATTGAATGAGCCAACCAGCCCCTTTATTTTCATGACATAATCATTTCTCTTTCACAATCTTTGGCATTTCTTATCTGGACGTTTCCAGATAAGAATTATTCTTACTGGACGTTCCAAACTCTTCTTGAATTTATCTTATGCTCCATTTCTTTGCCAAATTGAAGTTTTTGTATTCCACTTATTGTTCAACAGTGTCACTTGTCATAGATTTCGTATTGTTGTTTTTGGTCAGATACACCATCCATTGTAAGTCAGGTCTTAAACAATTTCTTACATCATGTTTTCTTCTCTAAATGGGTTATAGCAATGTACAGGGTGATTATAATTAAACTGGTATTACTCAGAGCGATGTAGAGAAGGATCTACTCGGCTGATCACAGCGAAAAGTGGTGGATACCTTAATAAAAACATAGAGTAGAGAATTTTCGAATAAAAAATAGTTATTTTTAATGCCACCAGGTGGCGTGGGTGTGCTAAAATAAAGTACATACGAAGTTGAACAAACATAACCTTTTTTAAAAATCAAGATTCTCATAATGTGAACCCTTCGTATGCAACATGTGCTGGAAACGTTATACGGCATGATCCACAGTTGCTTGAAACATTGGCTGCAGCATGCTTTGCTATTCTTGCGTTAATTTCAGCAAGCGATTCAACATTGCTTTAGTAAATTCGTCTTTTCAAATAACCCCATAACCAAAAATCGCATGTGTTTATGTCGGAGGAATGTGGTGGCCAAGCATTGGAAAAAGTTCGAAAAATTATTTCATTTGGTGAAGACCACGGAAGTCTTCACCAAATGTGGTACGCAACAATTGCGTTGCCATAAGTGCAGCATGGGGTGGCTTTTCTATGGGTGAATTTCTTTCTTACAAAGCCGGAATAATCTTGCGGTGGAGAAGGTCTGTGTCACGTGATCCACTCACCTATCGACGCACGGAGGCTTAAGGCGTGATCTCCTCAACGAAAAATGACTCGATTATAAATTTTGCGGTAAACCTGAACCATACAGTTACATAGTCGGAATATAGGGACACATCATACACAGCATGCGGATGTGTAGGTCCCCATATTCGAAAGTTGTGTGTATTCACTGTTCCATGTGCGAAAAAATGCGCCTCATCGGTCCATAAGACTTTCGAAGGGCACATTTCATCCACCTGCATCCTCGCCAGAAATGGCAAAGCGAAGTCGGCGCCTTGTTTTTTGTCACGTGGTTGCAGCTGCTGCACCCTATACATTTTTAAAGGATACCATTTCAAGATGAACTGTATAACTTTACAGACAGTTGACCACGGAAGTTGCAGTTGCCGGGATACCTGTCTTGCACAAACTACGGATAGTTCCGATTGTGACTGGATTTCTGCAACGGTAAGTGCGACGTCTTCCATATTGCTTTTTGCAACAGGTCACCAGCCTCTACCCGGAGCCACACCCTTGCCTGTTCGTCCTGGTCCACACCCTTGCCTCTTAATGCTGCTTCAGCTCATTTGTTCGCGCTGTAATGCGACAACGAGAAAATATCTCCTCTTGACTACTACTATAGATGCTGAAGTGTCGGTGGTTTGACTAAGCAAATAATGATGTGGTTAGAAGAAGGAGACATCAACAACTTTTGACTAGCTTCTTGTGTAACGAGAGAGACAGGGACATACCCAGGGGGCTCGGAATATTGTATTGTTTTGTGCGTACAAATTTGTATTGTTATCCACCCATTCCGTTTTCTGTGGTCCCTGGTCTTAGGTTGGTACACGCTGACTCTCCCCCTCCCCTACACACACTCTGCCATGGTTACTGGCTTTAGGCATGGGCCATGCTCTTGTCCTTTTCCATCCTCTCTGCTTGTTTTAGTCATTTGCTTAATTGAATCACTTACTGAATTACTTTCCAATGTAATTCAAAAATAATGATACACAATTTCATTCTTTGAATTTTTTCATTTCTTGGAGGCTTTTCACCCTCCCAAGTTCAGGTTGTGTGGTCCAGATCAACTCTCTCTCTCTCCACTTATATTTATCTTTGCAATCTTGGTCTTGTATTATTCATATCTCAGACTTCTCTACCTGCTTTGAAATCCAAAACATTTGTATTTGGAACTAAAAATAGATAGAGTTGCATTTGGAACACTAAAAGTAGATTAAAAATAAACTAAAAAAAATTTATTATTATTTATTAGCATGTTTGTCTACTAATCAAAGGGACCTAGGTTTAGAGCCCCGGATAAGGCATGGATGTTTGTGTTGTTCTTCTGCTGAGGACCAGCCATCCTCACAAATCCCTTCTACTATGGCTTATTAAACTGAAAGACTCCTGTCAGACTTCTGTGACAAGCAGCTGTTTGACGAGGGTATATAGATAATATCTACCCTGCCCTCGGGGAGAAAATATGACACTGAGGGGATTGGGAAGGCCGACGTCAGTTAAATGGGAAGTAAAATTTTAGCCTTGTGTGCAGGATAACTATAGCCTGTGCCATTAAAACAGTAAGATTGAGGCAGGTTTCCATCTGTCTCCTAACAGCTGTACATGGGTCTTTGCTGTGACCAGGACATTTAGCCCATTATGCAGAAAACAGAGCCGCTCAGATGAAATATGTTAACTCAAGCATCATTCCATCCTCCTCACCCCAATAGACATGAGCAGACCCGGATCTGAAAAAAAAATCGAGAAGAGAGGGAAACAAGAAACACAATCGAGCAGAAAAAACGGAAAGGTGGGGGGGGGGGACAAGAGGCTGTATTTCCAATGCAATATATCATTTCCCCCTTGTTTTTTAAATTTTTAAATTTTTTTGAAAAATCCATGAAACATAAATAAGTTTAGTAATATTTATTTCTATTACCCTTACTATGATTCTGAAAGGAATAGGAGATGCCCCCCCCCCCCCCCCTCCCTAGATCTTGTTCATGGACTCGAGTATGTCCACCCATAAGACTTTTTAGGCACATTACTGATATCTGAAATGTAAAATAGAACAGACTACTTTTGATTTAATCATTTGCTGAATTGAATCACTTACTCAATTACTTAACAATGTATTCTATAAAAAGTATAATGATAGAAAATTTTATTCTTTTCACCCTCCCAAGTTTAAGCTGTGTGGTCCCAGTCATCTCTCTCTATCCACTTATTTTTATCTTTGCAATCTTGCTCTTGAAGTCCTCTTTTCGGCATTCTTTTTTTCATACCATTTTTCCATCTCTTTCACCGTCTTCTTCCAGCGGGTTCTAATTTCCATATTAAATTTAGCCCTCTTCCTTTATCCATCATATTCATATGTCTTTCTCATTTTGATAATATATTTTACACCTCCAATATTTTTATGTAATCTCTGATTGCTTTAGTTTCTTTATTTCCCATTTTATCTAGTCTTTGCTTCCTCGGATATCTTTTGCAATATCCACTTCGATTACTTTTATCTCAGATGCAAACCTTTCTCACAAAATTATTTTTGATTCTTATGTTAGAGTACTATCTACAATTGTATTAAAATCTATTCTTTAAAAATCAATTCAGCACTCTTACTGCTTTCTATTTTTGGTCTTCTATTTTAATAATCTTTCTTTAATTTTTTTTCATCATACATTCGACTATTAATAACAGCTTTCTCTTTGCTGGGTGTTAGAAAACTGACATCAGAATCCAAAAAATGGAAACATTGGAAACTTTTTTCTTTGAAAAATTTCAAATCATGACATCTATTTTATGTAAAAAGATGTAATCCAAGTAATTACAACCTTATGCCAGTTTTTAAGTAGAGAAACAAATTTAAATAGCTTTTAAAAGTTATTATTAAAAAATAATAATGAAAAAACTTTTCAAATATCGACAAACATGCATGCGTTTTAAAAACTGTTTTGGGAAAGGAGTTAAGAGTAAATGTCACAGGAGTCTGATATCTCGTGTTCAATGGGTAGTAGCTCATGACCATATGGGTTTCGAGGTGAAGGGATGCTCAGCTTAATGAGAGGCAATTTACGGAGTGGAAGGGAGCTCTGCCTGGCTTGGCTGCGGTTAACTCCTTCGCCCTTCGGGTGAAGGAAGGGGGGACGACAAACTAGGAAGAGTCCATTTCAAAAGTCGGCCGGTTTGGTATTCTGAGGTACTTCGTTTTCCAAGGTCTGTGGTAGTTAAAGGGTTAACTTATAATGATCCAGTAAAACATTTCATTTTTTAACGTGTCAATAATAATTTGCCATTTTCAACTCTATTATTTCTGTATATAAACAACTCTGTTATGCTATGTATATTTGTAGGTGAAATGATCAATCACTACATAATTTATGTTACACAGGCATTCATTATTTATTTAAGGCACAAATTTTACCTGACGACTATGGCATTCAAACATTAAATAATGAATGGCATATAACCTGTTCTCTTGAAAATGATTAAAACTAACTAACATATTAAAACTCTGAGGAAAATGTGAAAATCAG
This sequence comes from Ryuthela nishihirai, assembly GCA_038380435.1. NCBI lineage: Eukaryota > Metazoa > Arthropoda > Arachnida > Araneae > Heptathelidae > Ryuthela > Ryuthela nishihirai. The sequence continues at coordinate 11,445,255 of JAWZYU010000001.1, read as the reverse complement.
ATTTGCAAAAACCTAAGACAGTAAAAGTTAAGAAATATGGGTTTCTAGATGCACAGTTCACGCCTAATATTTCCCAAGGTCATCCAAACTATTAATGAGTGACAGTAGTGTAGCTGTGACTACAGTAATTTATGCATAACCCTTTCCTTCCAGAGCAGGTGTTTCCGGTGCAGGTGTTGGTGCAGATGTTGTTATAACCCTTTCGTGATTGGATGGGGGGGGGGGGGTGATTTCCTCCCACGCTCCGACGTATTGAAAAAACCATTAAGTAAAGAACATCTAGCAGATAATGCTGACTGAAAAGAACCAATGCGTGTGAAGAGTATCTATATAAAAAATTATGAAGCCCTCCCCTAGCGGATGTTGACCTTTCCCCAGATGGCTGAGTTTCCTCCCATGCTCTGGATGTCTGTCTTATTGAAAAAACGAACCATTATACAATTAACAGCTAGCCCTAGCAGATAATGCGTGTGAAGAACAGCTGTGGGTCTCTCTAGCAAGCTAAGTTCTCCCTCGCTACTTGATTTCAACGAAAAAAAAGAGGTTTATTGATTGGACTATAATATTTCCCCTTCTTTATGAATGGGGGAGGAATCATTCCTATAAAGTCTCAACATTGAAACTCGATCAGTAGCAATGGATCTCTCCAAGGCAATTTACGATGCAGTTACCTTTGATTGGAATGCCCAACCAGAGGCAGCCGTGTATCCAGGATTATTAGAAGAGTTGCTAGTTGACATCATCTTGCATCATCTGCCTTCACCGTGTCTCGAAAAAGTTGCGTGGGTGTTCGCAATAGTCTCTCAGAAGTATGGTTATCCAATATTAGAAGGACTCGAAAAACTCGATTTCGACGATCTAGTCGAGATGGCGAAGGCTGCAACCATCATGTGTGATTAATAAAATCAAAATGAATCGTGTGTGCTGTGTCATCGATTTGGACGGTTTTACTGTAGGAGGTAAATTTGTAATTAGAGAACTCGGATATTCAGACTGTCGTGGCCTGATAGGAGCCTACAGATTCGATCTATCTTCTATCATCGATATTTCTCCTTCTGATTGGAAGACTATCGCCTACGTAAGAAAACACATCACAGGTCTCTCTTTTTACCCTCGTTGGGGTGAAGTCGTTTACAAACTGAACTGTCTGAACGATATTGTGCCACATATTCATGAAACATGTCGATCAGGTTACAAGAGTGTTATCGCATACAAAGGAGGAATACACGAGAAACGCCTTCTTGAAAAGCTCGGAATAGAATCTCTTGATTTGGAGAAACGAGGTTGTCCGAAATTTAAAGACTTGCTTAAAATCTCAGGTGCATAAATTCATCTTTAAATTTTTCGCATCCTACCTGTAAAACGTGTACGTCAGAACGACAGTATGCTTCCATCTCGGATTTTAAATCCCAATGAGAATGAAGCACACTATCATACCATTTGTGGAAGTCTAAAGATTCAGAAGGAGACATATGTTCTGCACGAAAATATTTTTTTTTCTGGTATAGCTCCTTGATAATTCAGATTATCCAGTTTGCAGAATGCATGAAGGAAAAATCCTTTTTTAACCTCAGTAATTCCAAAAGTTTTAGGAAAATTCCTAAGTGCTGTAGGAATGAAACTAAGGGAATCAATAAATCTAATTTTCAGCCCTGGCAAATTTAACAATAAAATTTTGTTACCATTAAATATGATTTCAGGTTTTAAATACTTTGAATAAAGAAAATTTAAAATAGGGTACGAATCGAATGCTCTAGAATTATGTGCTAACAAAGTAACATTTTTAAATTTTTGCTTACCATTTTCTTCTGAAAGTAACCATTCCATAAAAAGTGGCACTGTTTCAAACTTCTCATATTCCCACTGACCTTCTGAATTTTGGTATGTTACTATACAGAGTATAGGAATTAAAAGTCCATCAGACATTTCAACAGTTTCTAGGTCAAAGTACATGCGGTGTAAACATACATCTTCTTCATTAATGATCTTAACACAACCTAATTCAGTTTTAGTACACTCGTGGGGTTTGTTGGTAGGGTAAACATCTCCACATTCTAGACATCTATGTGATGACGAGCAAGCTCCTGACAGCAGGTGACCACTAAAGCAGGGAGATCCTCTGCAGTACTTTTTGCATAAATCGCAAAAAATATTTGATCCACGTTTACTGCAGGTCTTAGTATTGCATACTCGGCACTTATTGAAACAAAAGTGAGGAAGATGATAGATTGCTTTTAAGCAGGTATTACCAAACTTTTCAGCTCGAAAATAGCCAGTAGGATTCGTGATAACGTCATAATGATTGTTATGAAAGAGTAAATATAGAGCGTTCGGAGCTTCTTCTTTTCCACAAAAGATGATTTGAAAGTCGTCCAATGCCGAAAACACAATAATGCGATAATCTCGGTAGAGATATCGTTGGAATACGTTTTATTCAGATATGCCCCACGACCCTTGCAGTACGTTTGCATTTCTATGTAATTCTTCAGCTTGAGCCTTTTGTAACTATGATTGTGGGTTGCGTATACTGTTGTACGATTTAAGTTCAAGTTTTAATTGTTTTTTAAGCGACTGCGTTCTTGCGATTACAATACTTCTTGCTAAACACATCTGGTCGTCGTTGCGAACAGTGATGATAGTCCTTTTAGGTAAGTTGTATGCACTCAGGTCAACTATAGGTCTCCTGCGCGGACCCGGGGTTCTTGCTCCACCATGTCGATCGAGATTGATCGCAGCAAAGTCCATAGAAATAGTTTCATCTGTACCAATCGATTCATTAGATTGAAAAACGTTTTCGACTGTTTCCATGAACTTGTTAACAGTAATAGCTTCTCTTCTAACAAGTGGAAGGTTAATGGCATTTTTTATAGCTTTAGTTCGAACACAGAGTCTGACGTGTGAAAAATCATTTGAAGGAATTAAGTCGTTTAAAATATTATGCTGAACTTCTGTTAATTTTGACGAAAAGTCTAATGGGCTCACAGACTCAAAATTTTTTAGTCGGATGGTATGTGTGGTGAATTCAGCATTATACTTTTTAGAACGAAATTTTGAAGATGAAAGAAGAACATAGGATGGTATATCAGACGATGCAGCGTTTTGAGATATTGTAGATGTTGAAGGAAACTATTGTAGATGTTGAAGGAACAGCAAGAGGGCTCGATGATCGGGTGGTAGCAGGAACAGCAAGAGGGCTCGATGATCGGGTGGTAGCAGGAACAGCAAGAGGGTTCGATGATCAGGTGGTAGCAGGAACAGCAAGAGGGTTCAATGATCGGGGGGTAGCTCCGTTTCCAGTGTATTTGGCAATTCTTTCAGCTTCCAAAAGTTTGCAGTGCTTCCAATGATTCAGACTGGAATCCTGTCTCGATGTGGCGCTCATTGAAACGTTTTCCTCTGCGATGTGTGTAGGAGATGATGGGATGTTGTTTTCAGGTCCTCCTCCACGGATACAGTGATGATATTCAGCAAGTCTTTTAATTGCAAGACGAATTCTTCTCTTCCAGCGTTTCACACTAGTTGATGTGTCATTTCCCTCTGTTGTTACAACCGGAGGAGACGGTGCTACGGCGTTTTCAGACTCTTCTCTGTCGTTGCAAACATTCTCGAAAGGCACTGGATTCAAAGCAGCAGCAGGAGACGAGAGAATGGCATTTAATTCATCAGCATTCTCCAAAGGCACTGGATTCAAAGTAGCAGCAGGAGACGAGAGAATGCATTCTCGAAAGGCACTGGATTCGAAGCAGCAGCAGGAGACGAGAGAATGGCATTTAATTCCTCCTCAAGCCTAGCAAGCAACACTAAACGCTCGTCGATTGACAAGTGGTCTTCATCAGCAGGAGATGAGAGAATGGCATTTAATTCAACCCGAGCATTCTCGAAAGGCACTGGATTCGAAGCAGCAGCAGGAGACGAGAGAATGGAATTTAATTCATCAGCATTCTCGAAAGGCACTGGATTCAAAGCAGCAGCAAGAGACGAGAGAATGGCATTTAATTCATCAGCATTCTCGAAAGGCACTGGATTCGAAGCAGCAGCAGGATACGAGAGAATGGTATTCTCGAAAGGCACTGGATTCGAAGCAGCAGCAGGAGACGAGAGAAGGACATTTAATTCCCCCTCAACCCTAGCAAGCAACACTAAACACTCGTTGATTGACAAGTGGTCTTCATCAGCCATTTTCGCAGTATATCCCTCTGAATTTAGGAGGGTTTATATATATACGAAAAATAATGATATTTCCGTTAAGGAGATCCTTTTACAGCTCGTATCAACAAAAAGGTCAACGAACTTCCTTTCGTGTTGGAGGAAAGTAAGCAAATGAACTCTTTCAATGAAATGTTATAATATTAAATACTTAGTTTTCAGGTAAAATACAGGCATTTCAGATAGATAATTCATAAGGAGAGCAAAGCCTGCTATCATCAATTACGTGACAGCAAATGCAGGAACTGGTTTCACAGAAGCGTGACCGTGCTTTCGAGCGAGTTTGGGAGCATGACTGGAGGGCATTATTAGTTCTTGCAAGGACGGGAAAATTTCCTCTTTTGTGAGTCTGGCAATAAAGCCTCGAACACAAAACTAACGGATACTGTTGATTATCTCTTTGTAGCAACACAGCTGGTGATTTGAACAGCAAGTAGCGTTTTGAATCATTAACTCAGTTTGCTAGAGAGAGAGAGAGCTTTATACAGCTGTTCTTCACACACAATGGTTTTTAAGTCAGCATTATCTGCTTGGGCTAGACGTTCTTTACATAATGGTTTTTTCAATACGCCGGAGGAAACTCACCCATCTGGGAAAGGTCACAACATCCGCTAGGGGAGGGCTTCGACTCATAATTTTTATACAGATGCTCTTCACAATGGTTTCAATAAGTCAGACATCCAAAGCGTGGGAGGAAACAGCTGTTCTTCACATGAATTGGTTTTTTAGTCAGACAGCCAGAGCGTGGGAGGAAACTAAGGCAACACATGCAATGGTTTTTTTCAGTCAGCATTATCTGCTAGATGTTCTTTACATAATGGTTTTTTCAATAAGTCGGAGCATGGGAGGAAATCATTACTGAGTTAGCAACATCCGCTAGGGCTTCATAATTTTTTATACAGATGCTCTTCACACGCAATGGTTTTTTCAATATCACACTATGGTCAATCACAAAAGGGTTATAACAACATCTGCACCAACACCTGGATCGGAAACACCTGCACTGGAAACATCTGCTCTGGAAGGAAAGGGCTATGCATAAATTACTATAGTCACAGCTACACTACTAGTGACTAATGCTCTGCACTCTATACAGGGTGAATCTGAAAAAGTGGGCAAAACTTTATGGGTTGGTAGAACGCAGCTATACGAGCAATATTCGTCATAGAATGTATGGGCGGAACGCAAACGGCGAGCCGCCAGGTGGCGTTGGAAATGGTATAAAAGGGTCGGTCCTCGCACCCAACGGCATTTCTACCGTGGATTGCCGAGAGGATGGCTGGTTACATTAACCACGAAATGGCAGATATGCACTTTGTGTACTTGTTTTCTGAAGTATCTCCTCTCCTTCTTGTGTTCATTCTTTAAATGTGACAGTGGAAAACTACCTTTTAACTTCTCACCGCTTGCGTTCCGACCATACATTCTATGACGAATATTGCTCGTATAGCTGTGTTCTACCACCCCGTAAAGTTTTGCCCACTTTTTCAGATTCACCCTGTATATATGTTGTTTTGTGATCACTATTTCTTAAACCATTATTTCACATAACTATATAAAAATCTCATATTCAATACCCTCCCTCAGCATAAACAACCACGATGCAAATAGAAGAGGATAAATGAACAACTAATTGTGACTAAACGTATAGCAGTTAAGTTATATGAATGTATGGCACAATATATTGTTCACAATTATCATTCAAACCATTTTATATACCTTGCCAAATATTGCAATTTTGCTAGGATTTCAGCAATCTCAAAATTTTATCAAAAATATACTTGCTATTATAAAAAGGCCAAAAAAAAAATTGACATACTTTGCTAAATTTTGTTACTGTGAAGTTTTCTCTTCTTATTCCTAGAAGTCATTTTCTGCACAACTCTTCATCCTGGGGAAAACTGTAAACGCGCACATTTCTTGAACTTTCATAGTTTCCTCTACAGCCAGGAACATAACAAGGATGAGGCATTTCTTCAAAAACTATGATTCACAAATAAAAACTTAATCACAGAAAAATAAGCGCCACTTCGAAGCTAACACAACATTAAAAAATCCCGGCAACAAACATACAAGTAGCTACTGGGTGTCAAGATGCTAGATCCACGAATGATGACGTCAGAACATATGACGTCTTCAGTGAAATGGCCTTGAGTCTCAACGGTTACGCCACAACCCGCAGAGGGACAACCGGCAACGAAATAGTCAAGATAGAATAGATGACGTCACCAACGAGATGTTGAGATGCGCTTACACCTAGCTTATCGATCGCTGCGGGAAAGATGTCAACATCGGGAAACAACTGGATGATGATTTATGGCAACGGAGTGTCAACAATGAAAATTTAAGTATATTATTATTCTTTCACTGTGGCACTAATGATTTATAACGTTTTATTTCTTTTCTCTGGAATAGATGAAGACGAAGACGAGAAGAAATATTTATTGTGATTCGTTTTTCTTCTGAGGTCCCGTCATCCTCTCAGACCTACTGTGGCATATAAACTGACAGGCTCCTGTCAGACCTCTGTGGCAAGCAGCTGCTTGAGGGGGTATTTTATTTTATTTATACTTAGAGATTTTGAAATGTTTAATTTCTTGTTGAAACTTCGGAGTTTGATATTTATTTTTGAAAAGTGAATTTACTCTTCAAGGTTTATAGTTTGAGTTTATAATGTGATGTGAATAGAATTTTTTACGTATTCTTGTTCATCTGAAGTTCTAGTTCAACCATAAAGAATTATGTATTGTATTAACGTGATTTGAAATGCATTTATATTAGTAGTAAATAATCACAGGATAAGTCCTGTAGACATGGAACTCATGAAATAATGAGCTGAAAAAAATTTGGTTTTGCCATGAGTGGAATTCGAAGCCACGTCTACAGGAAACATGCCCATTATGCTAGACCACTACACCATCAATGGTTAACCTTTTCTCAGCTTAGTGACCTTATAAGCTTTCTGGATTTTATTTATTTGATTCGCACTAGTGGCACCATCTCTCCAGGAAGTGGACAACTCTGTTGCCTCATTAGAGATGGAATTAATATTTGTCAATCGTCTAATTAACACTGATGTGTCATCCAGTGGCACTCTCATGCACATCTTTCATCACTAGTTCCACTCGGAAGCGAGGAAGGATTATCTGCCAACAGATCAGCCGTCCAGTGTGATTCTCCCATCTTCTGTATAATACACCTTCTTTCACTTCTAAGGAGTCCCACTAAGCCCAGTAACTTTTAGTACTTGGACTATACCTCAAAATTTGTTCCCAATTAGGTCTTATATCAGATTTTTCAATCAAATCCATTATTGGCCCTATATTTTAATCATCTATTTGGGCCTTTCTCATTTCTATTGGATTCCAGATGTTAGGAGCATCACTGTTTGCTTGTGTCGATGTTATTTGTCTTATGGGCATTACCTCTTTTGTACCAAATTTCAACTCTGCATTATAGCAAAGCTTACAGTTGTCAATACGTGGACGTCTGCAAAGGGCATCTGCATTACTATGCATTTTACCACTCCGATGCTCGATGGAGAAATTGTATTCTTGTAACCGTTGTATCCACATAGCGATTTGTCCTTCAGGGTTTTTAAAGTTCAGTGACTATCTGAGTGCAGCATGATCAGATTTCTGGCCATAGAGATAATGATGAAAATGTTCTATTGCTTTTACTATTGCTCACACAATACTTTCATTCGTTTGATACGTTCGTTGATTTCGTTCGTTTCATACGTTTCGTTTGTGTTACACAATAATTTCGTTTGGTTTGGATAGAGTTTTGCTAAAGTATGTAATAACTTTTTCTTGTCCGTCTTATTGTGAAAGTACAGCACCAACTCCTGTGTTACTTGCGTCAGTATCTATTATGAACTGTTTTCCAGTTTGTGGATATGCTAACACTGGTGCTGTGGAAAGAGCTTGCTTCAACTGTTGGAAGGCTACATCACATTTAGTAGTCAACATGAACCGCTGGCCATTCTCTGTCAGACGATGTAATGGCCTTGTGATGTTGGAGAAACCATTGACAAATCTTCTATAGTAGGGGGAAAGTCCAATAAAACTACGAAGTTGATGAGCATCTTGTGGTGGATGCCAGTCTCTTACAGCTTCTATCTTACTAGGATCAGTCTTAATCCCTGACGTAGTGATCACATGACCAAAGTAATGAACTTCTTGCTAGAACAGTTTACACTTTGTCGGTCTCAATTTTAGCTTGGCTGCTTTAAGTTTTTCGAATACTTGACGAAGATTTCTCAAATGGTTTTCAAAAGTCTTTCCACGAACGATGATGTCATCCAAATAAACCAGGCAGACCTCCCAAGAGAAACCTTTGAAGCCCAACTCAATTAGTCGTTCAAATGTTGCAGGTGCGTTGCAAAGTCCAAATGGCATCACTTTAAACTGCCAAAGTCCATTTCCTGTAGTGAAAGTTGTTTTCTCAAGGTATTAAGGATGTATACCAACTTGCCAATAGCCACTCTTTAAGTATAACGTCGAGAACCATTCTGACCTAGATAGAATATCAAGTGGATCTTCAATATTGGGTAAAGGAAAGCGGTCTTTCTTTGTTATATCATTTAATCTGCGGTAATCCACACAAAATCATGTAGATCCATCCTTTTCCTTGACAAGAACCACTAGTAATGTTGAAGGATTCGATGATGAATCTTGAAGTCTTGAGCTTCCATGTTCTTTATGAGTTTTTCTATCTCCTCCCGTTTTGCCAATGGAAGCCTTCTTCCCTGTAGGTGGACTGGAGGAGAATCACCAGTGTTGATCTTATGTTCTGTCAGATTAGTACGGCCATAATCATTTGATGTAGCAGAAAAAATGTAGGGAAACTCTTTCAGCAGGTTGGTCTTCAGTTAATATTCTTCTTGTTTCTCTCCATAAGTCAGTAAGATGAGATGGAATGTCTGTACGTTGTTGGTTTGAGTCAGTGAATATTTATGCAGAGTCTGTTTTGCCGACGAAGCGGCACTAAAACATGCTGAAAACATGGACTATAAGGGCCGTGGTGGAGGATGCTATGACCTCCATAGAAATAGCTAACATTGTTGAAGTGGTGGAATAACAAGATAAAAAAAAAAGGCTCTTTCAGAACCGCTTCATTTGTGTCGAAAGAATTACCGATCGTACAATTTCTGTTCTCTACACTTTCTTCTTTATCTCTACAGTCAACTCATTGTCTCACCGGTTAACAGAAGGAATTTCATATGGTGTTTAACCTTCAGTTAAAATGATAATTTTACACACTATGTTAGGATTAACAACTCTTGTAGTGTATAAGTACTTTTTGTTGCTAGGATCCCTCTCCACTTTTAAAATTTAAATGTTACACATTCTTTTAGAGTCTCCCTCTCGCAATTTGGCACACATTTATTAAAAGTATCAACTTTATTATGAATCAGTTTAATCAACAGTAATGGGTTTATTTGGAGAAAATCAAAGGGACAAGTTTCTTGCTTCCTCACGAGGAAATCTGCGCTTAAACGCTAAACCAAATGATCAGGCTTGGCTCTGCTCTGCGCCGGGTGATTGACAGCTCTTCCAGCCAGCACAGTGGAGCACCCTCTATCGCACTGCGTCTTTCTGCAGCTTTGAGCGTTCTTCGCCAAATGGAGAAAGATTAGATTTTTGTAGGGAATCCATCTCTTTTACAGTATAGTGGAGTGAATGGTCTTTACCGCTGTAAACTTTTTACCTTACTATTTCTTTTTCTGTCGGCTTTTTGGGATTTAATTGAGTGCCTTCTCTTCGAATGCATGAAGTGTGGTGAACTGACGTAACGCAGCTAGCGTTACGATCGAATGGTGTTCCAGTTATAGAGTAAAGGCAAAGGAAGCAAAGGCTATTCTGCATAGGTGGTGCCACTCCCTCCTGTGGTGGATGGTTTTTGCGACTTTTTGAATTTATTTTGGAAACTCTGAGACGTGGCTATTTGATATAGACAGAAATGCTTCAGTTATATTTTCTAAACATGTGTTGGTCATTTCTGCTTCTGAGTTATTAGCTTTAGTTGATTGATATTTCCAGTTTTCAAGTAGCTATATTTGTTGTGTTGAATTTTAGGAAATATTCCTGTTTGCGAGATATTTCCAGATCTTGTACCTTGTTGATTTTTTCGATATTTCTGTCATCCATTCCAGCATATTTTGAAGGTATTCTATTATCTCCAGTACTGTTTGATTATGCATGCTGTAATGCCTTCCACTTCGAAGAATTTTGAAAAATATTCTCCCTTCCACTGCAGTGTGTGCGTATTTACTGTTATTCCAATTTCACTACATAATAATGTCTTTCAAGCAGTTCTATTCGTTGGTTTTTACAGTTGTTTTCTCATTGCAATGTATTCTGAATATATTCTGTCATCCATATATAATAATGAATGTAATGGATCATGATTTTCTACAGTGAAATCCTAGTATACTAATATTTCATGGTTTTCCGGTGATACTCCTTCGGCTAAAGAGGGATCACTTTTCCTCCACGAAGATCACTTTTCAAGATCACTTTTCCTCCTTCTTTTTAAGATCACTTTTCCTCCACGAATTAAAAGTTATACCCAAGAAAATTCCCCATTATTGCATACATCACTTCCTTTGAAATTTCTATCTTGTAGTATTTTTGCTCGAAAGAATATTCGATTCGCAGAAACAAACATGAAAACATATACACATACACAAATATACGCAACACACGCACGCACATACGTGCACACACAGACGCACGCGCACACATACAATTACAGAGACGAACATGAAACAAGTATGTGACAAAATAGATATATGAAGAGAGACAAAAACTTAGTCGAACGCATTCATATATGCATGGTGACATAGGGGCGGGGATGGCTCAGTCGGTAGCGCGCCAGGCTCGTAATCTGTAGTTCTCAGGTTCAAGTCCCAGCTGGGTCAGCATTGAGATTTATCTCCGCAAAATTCCCCGCCTTGCCCAAGGTCAGTAAGGGACACCGATGGGTTTGGAAAGGCCGCCGTCCGTCGGATGGGACGTTAAACCGTGGCCCCTGTGCGGGAGAGCCATATGCTGTGAACGTTAAAGAACACGCTGGATGGCCTTGACGGGAGGCTACAATCTGTCTTCCAACAGCTGTTCCAGTGAGTCCCCTCCCCCAACCTTCTGTGAGCCTTCAGGGTCTTTGTGACCTGGCCATTTAGCCCATGGTGTGCAAAAGAGTGCCGCTCAGAGGTAAAACAACCCAACCCATGGTGACATACCCATACACCTAGAAAGACATCCATCTCTTAACCACAGATGTAAACATGTATATACTTTGCATAAGATCAGGGAAACTCTCACATTCTCGTACATACATACATAATCTTTACATATTCATAGGTTTAGGACTATGTAAAATTAAACAGGTTTTTTATTCTGCTGAAAGTAATAACAGCTATTCAGATTGTCTTCCGTTTACTCGAATCAGACTTAAAGTGAATGTAGTCAACATACTATAATTGCTTATTATAATGACTGTTCAAGCTACTTTCCTTTTCATATGTTAGGAGATGAAAGGTACAGGTCCTAATATGTGCATCTATTGATTGCATGTAAGAATCTTAGTGAGTTCGAAATCAGTGTATCTTTAAAAATAAATATGGCTTTAAGTAACTATTTGTCATGACGGTTACAGAATCCTTTCATACGACACAGTAGAAGGTGCTCAGTAGAAAAACAACACTCATGTCTTACCATGGATCTCGAGGTTTCTTAGATCAGATGCTGAGCGTGCTAACCTACTGTCTATGAGATAAATTGAAATCTTTTAATCTGTTGGTTATCATAACTTATAGCTGTATCGTGGGGAAAGTACTGTCCGTTTCAGGCTATTGTGAGATTTTCAACGTAAAGAATTAGCAAGTCTAGATATATGGGAAAAATAATAATCTGACTCAGGTGATGCTAGCGATTTACCTACTTTGGTGGTTTACAGTATGGTTTATTAGAAAGTAAATATACACATATGGAAGGCGAATCAGTGATTGTGTTCTTTTGAGCAAGTTACTTTAATTATCTTGCGAGATGTATGAGAAAACGCAAAGAATAGATATTGAGAGTTTGCGATTCTATGGAGAAACATGCATCTGAAGATTAAATTATATAACGAGTTAGTTTATCTCTAGGATTGTATGACAGTGAAGCTTTAATAAGCAAACTTGCAATCAGTTTGTCTTTCATTCTAAATACTTGTTGTTTGCAGAATCTTCGGAATTACAGGACCAACAGTGATGTCACCAGAACGTACAAGAAAAAAGGTGTCATGCACCGGTCCACTATCTCACCCTTTCGGAATACTCAAATTATTCAGTACAGCGTTTCCAAATATTTTCCATTACCCAAACACCTTTCGCGGTAATATACGCAGTCGTATCAGAAAAATATGACCACCCCTCATTCCCATTATTAGGTAGGTGATCATATTATTTTGATACGACTGTGTGTAATTGCGCGAGTACCTTTTACGGTAAAATATAATCCCACGGACACCCATACAAAAGTACTTTTGAGTGAATTGAATAGCTTTTCGGCGTATTTGTTCAATTATGGAGGAAGAGACCACTCTGAAAACGTCGATCAATTTTAGAGGAAAAATGATCTTGAGCTGGGTGGCATACGAACCCACGACCTCCTGATAACATGTCAGGTGCTGTGGACCACTGAACTTCCTGCGCCGATCAAGGTCTCCTTCAACTGATGCTATGAAGTTTCTACCCACGGTACACAATTTTCCGTGTCTCATGAAGGATTTACGTGTGATCGATTAATAATTAATCGATTATATGATGATCGATTAAGAATGATTTATATGATTATATTTTCATGATGGATGATATCATGTCGTTTGAATAAATACGTCGGAAAATCTCTTCAATTTAATTAATTGTATACTCAGAATCTATTTGCCATTTCCATGGCATGCTTGTCATTGTTTCTTTAGGCTGAGATCAGCTGGGACAATACCTTGATCAGACACGGAAAATTGTGTACTGTGGGCTGAAAGTTCATAGCACCAATTGGAGGAGATCTTGATCGGCGTCTTCTATCTCAGTGGTGCAGAGCACCTGCCATGTTATCAGGAGGTCGTGGTTTCGCATCCCACCGGAGACAAGACAATTTCTTTTTTTCTAAATTTGATCGACGTTAAATTCAGAGTGATATCTTCCTTCATAATCAATTTACACTTTTATTCATAAGAAGGATTTTTCTATTCGTAACAAATCTACCTTTTTCCATTATCTGTTGGTCTCTATTTGTACTGTTTCGATTTATATTGTGATATCGCGGTACCTACATACAGTGTAAAGAACCTATCTACGAGGTCTACAATCTTATTTTATTAAATTGCTTTTGTATCCAAAAGAAAAAAAAAAAACGTTTTACGACCGAAAGACGTAGTAAAGTTCCGAAATCCATTTTTTTTCACCAATGGACCTCTGAATTCGAAAGGGAGGGCTACCTCGTATATCGCCCCGCCCTAAAGACATTTCTGAATCCGCCCCAGTGCGGAATATCAAGTGCCAAAACGGCGTCCCAGTTCGATAATTTGGAAACAAAGAACCAGAACGGCGTTCAATTCCAAAGATTCAGAAACCAATTAGCGAAACGGCGTTCTAGCAAAATGATTTACATACATAAGTACCGGGAAGAATTTCCAGTACAATGATTTATTAACATAAGTAGCAGAACGGCGTTCCACTGCAGTGATTTGTAAACACAAGGAGCGGTGCGGTGTTCAATTCCAATGATTCGGAAAGACAAATAGAGAAACGGAGTTATATTCCAACGATTTGTAAACACAAGTAGCTGAACGGCGTTCAGGAAAAACTGATTTATAATCATAAGTATCCGAAAGGAATTCCATTACATAAAGGGCTTTCAACTAGGCTGCGTCCTAGGCGTCCACCTAGTTCGCCTATATGGCCGATATGTCCTTGATGTTTGGAAACTCAAGTATCGATGGCGCTTTCCGATTGAATTTCAAGAACGGTTTTCATCATTACATACCTTATTCAAATACCTTTTTTTCTTGCAGACATTTTTGATGACGAGAGTTCTGCAGCGGAAGGAAGTTTCAGCATGCTAGTGGATTATTTTTGCTTAACCTAACCCACAGATTCCCAACGGGGGCGATACCGCCCCCCAGTGGGCGCTGGAGCCTTCCATGGGGGCGGTAGCGGATCCAGAGGCAAATGGGGAACGTTGAGGCAGTCAAAAGGGGCGGTCAAATAAATAAATAAATTTAATGGAATTTTCTGTGACAACCTTTTTATCTCTTCTATTCTGTGGCGTCTTCCTGGTGATTCTTGTCATCCACTACCTCAACCGTCATGTACAGCTTTTCAACTGCAGCTTGGACAATAAGTTCCCTGCTACCGCCTACTAGCGTACTGGTACATCTGAAGTCGACTGAGATGCTCTCAAAAGTTCTCTTCAAAATCACAGACTGGATATAAGCTTCAATATGTTTTCCCACTCCAAGTCGCTTTGAGTATGCTTTATGGTACGTAGTTACAATACCATCCCACGTCAGAACATAAGGTATAATATTAACATTACACTTGTGAATTAGGCTCAACTCATTAGCCAGCAGATCATACTTCCTCTTCTTTTCAACCTCTACTGTCTGCAGGTTATCCTGAGATGTTATTCCTACTTCAATAATTGTAATCTTATTCAATACCTTATCATGCACTGTGCTTAATGTACACTTAATGCATGGCTTAATGTCTCATTCTACAGATGGTGTCTTTTCCAAACTCATCGGTGTCCCCTATTGACAGATAAGATCCCAGATGGGATTCAAACTTGGGAACAGCAGATTATGAATCTGGCGTTCAACCGACTAAGCTACTCCTGCCACTGTGTCAGCAAGAGTTTTACAGGATTTTCACATGACAATACAGCTCTATGAGGTTGAGACAGTATTTATGGACTGTATTTTAACAGTATATATATAAATATATAATGCTTGTTTTTCTGGCTATGATTGCTAGCTAGAGATTTTCGAAAAGAAATATAATGTATGTTGATATATATGAGCACATAATACATTTCTATAATTATAAAGAAGAAAAAAAGTTGGTTGTGGATTCAACATTATCTTTTGCATATTGGTATTCAGTTCCCAGGTTTGAATTCCCTAGTCAAATCACTCAAAAAAAAAATGATATCATTTGGCAATTTTTGTGCCTTGAACTTAATATGCCATTTACAATAATCTATTAATTTTGACTTTGCAAACAGCAATCTTCTCTGTCTTAACATATTTATTACCTGAGCCTAGGCAGTAAATAAATTATGCATGATTAACTAATGTGTTCTCCCATTGTTATGCTTCAGGCTCATACGTGTATTTTAAAGATGTAAAATTCGTATTCTCTTTAATTCATTTTCTCCTATTCACCTGAAAAATTTCACCCGTTTAAATACACCTGTGGTTTTCTGATTTTGCCCTTTATTCTAAACACTGTAATATTATGCCTTTAATTTTATTTAAGGAAACGGCTGATTTTTTTAAGAATTATCACAAATTAGATTAAAAGGGATATGAAGAAAGAAGGTTTCTTGTGAATTTCAGCTAGTTTTAGATTAACTATCATATTTAAATTCGCTTATATAAAAGGCTAAACAAAAAAGTGGAAAAAAATGCAGCCATTATTTATTCTACACAAGGAATTTTTCATGTGATTTAATGTCGATACGAAAAAATTAAAGCGAAATAAAATTGCAAAAAAGACATACAAGGTTCTGTGCGAACGAATCGAGTGGCGTTTGCAGCTACCGGACTAAGTTGATCACGTGACGGCTGACGATCGCTTCAGTGTCGTGGCCTATCTTTCTCGTCGGCCTCGTTGCTGATAGGGTGACGTAACGACCCCAAGAAATGCAACTTGGCGATAAAAATATAATTTACCCACTACACGGAAACGCATTGTTCAGAGCTAAGAAGAAAATAATGTACAGTACAGCGAAATGTGTAATAGAAGCCTTAGATTAAACCACAGGGTTGTCCTTTGGGAACACAGGAAAAAGCGTTCTTTACCCCTAAGGACAAAGTTGCCTATGACATACGTAAGAGATTCACACCTAGCCTCGATCTAGGAATTGGTCGTTGGACACCACAGAGAAACTCGTACTGTGAAAGCCACCTAGATACCACCTGTCTGGATAGCCTTCAACAAAAAGAGCGAAATTAAATATGCCTAAACAAGCAATTCCTTTCATTGGTTTAAGATAAGTTAAAGTTAATTTATTTTAGTAACATTCAAAATAATTTACTTATTAAGATTTTATTTAAATATTTCAGAATATTATAAAAATATTTACCAAAATTAAAAAAAGAAATAACTACCAGTTAATATTTTAGGACTAGAAGTGTTTTGATTTATACACTTCGGTTTTGAAAGATCTTATAGAAATTATGGTGGCAACACTTGGACATACCAGAGAAGACGTCACGTCCGTGTTTTCGCGATATCATTTGCAATTCTAATTTACCTGCTGAAATAATAATTCCACTTTCTCTCTGGCATACCACTGAAGATTATTGTTAACCATTCCAGCTTCTGCAACCATTTAAATACTAAAACAATATTTTTGAAAACCGATATTTAAAAAATATTTGATTATGATCTTTAATTTATCATCAGTGTCATTTTTCCATTAAATGCATATTTTAGAGCTTCCAAGTAACGTTTCTCACTGGCATAACAAGGAAATTCTGCAGCCGTTCGGTAGGGTCACTAGACAAAACCGATAGCTCAGAGCCCACAGCATGCTTTCGAATCCAATGACTGTAAGAAACTAGTTTCTTCCACTGTTCATAAGTCAGACTAATTCCTTTCACAGTAGGTTTCAGACGTAAAATTAATTTTATATCCACTGTTTGATTGCAGACACTTAAATAAATATTTCTTCCCAAATGTCGGGATTCGCCACAACTAGTGATTAAATAGTCTTGAGAAAACGCAATTCCTAACCATACAGCTCCCCCTATAGTCAAACATGCTATTATTATTATACCTAGTACTAGCTTACGTGACCACATCATGTGAAATGAGAGCATAAGTCATTATACAGTAGGTAATATCAAACTTTTATTTATGAAACCACGAGTTTGAAATATACAGATTTTCCTTCACACTCTCTAACAAATCCGTATAGGAGAGAGATGAGAGGAAGATGTCATCCACATAACAGAATAATCCACGGGTCCATACAGAATTCACAAAGGTAGAAGCTATATCATCAATGTTTAAGGCACGAACTGCATCGTTCAAGTAGAGATTTAAACATTGTTCTTTATCTTCAGGTTCCACAGTTCTCGTACCGGGGAGTAAGTGATGCAGCAGATCGTGATGAATAATGTCCGACAAGAACTCTATCAACTGACCTTCTCGTACAGCAGGAGGTGCAAGAAGGAATGCTAGTAACGCATCCCTCTGTTCGGCAATGGCATGACGTAGATGAAAATTCGCATCAGATCTACGATAGAAGTCCACACTATTCTTAACATCTCCACGATGTATGTTCCAGTCTGCAACTGTAAGGGTCACACCAGTCGCAACAGACGATTTCACCGTTTTTGATGATATCCAAATGGCGGGAACCAGCACTATTGGAGTAGATGCATAGTTGTAGATTGTGTGTGACGAACCAAGTTTCTCTCTCTGTCGATTGGGAAGGGATAATCCTGTCAGAGACCGACAATAATTCTTGCCATTCGTGTAGAGTTAGAGCGATCCCTTCTTTTGTCGGATAAAGCAAACCACCTTTAGTAAAGGAACGATAATAATATAAAATAAAAATAAAACAATTTCCAAATTTATTGACGAAAGCTCTATAAACTGACATCCATCTGGATTCAAATATTCGCACCTGATATTTCACAGATACGTTCATATTTATGCCAATTCATTCAATTCAAATAGGCTCATATTAATGCTAACTCGTTGAATTCAAATAGGCTCATATTAATGCTAACTCGTTGAATTCAAATTCGTTCATATTGATATGAATTCAGTGAGATGAAGACTTAGCGGGAGTTCATAAATAGCATATATGTATACCACCCTAAGGTATGAATGATGTAATTTACTATAATAGCAGAAAATTATTACAAATTAATCAATTTTATCCAAACAAAAATATTTCTATTCCTCTTAGCATAAAGAAAAAACTACTTTGTATTGAATCTCATTTGTGACACAAATTAACCGTAACAATACTTTATACCATATAGATGTAAAATGCTTAGCATTGATCTCCCCTGATAGAAGACCAGAGGACAAACTTTATTGTTGATTCCTTTTTGCTACCTGAACCAGGTTTCATCTTGACTCAAACAATCACACAACAATAATTTAATAAACTATACATTTTCTTCCTTTACTACTTCTATATCTTTTTGCTTTCTTTCGCAATTCTTTGTATTTCAAAGCATCTTCGTTCTAAATAGTTAATAACGTAAATCATCACGCTAAGCATAGGCGAGCTTTCTTGATACACCTGTCACAAGCCATTTTCGCACGTTTATCTGTCGTAACAATATTTATGCCAACTCTTACAATTCAAATACTTTCATATTTATTCTAACTCGTTGAATTCAAATACATTCATATTTTGCTAACTCGTTCAATTCAAATACTTTCATATTTATGCTAACTCGTCCAATTCAAATACGTTCATATTTATACTAACTCGTTCACATAGAACCAGTGATGTGCTAGAGCCGGCTCGCACCGGTTCACGCGAGACAATTGTAAAATTTTCAATAATTGTACCTGCCGGTTGTTAAATTGATAATAAGATTAATTTCAGCGATAAGCTTGTAATGGTGATAAAATCCAGTCGGGCTCGCTTATTTAGGCACCCTTTGTGCTTCCTTCCCCTCTGACTCCTTCCCTATGCGGCAGCCTCTGTAGGGATAATCTAAGAAGAAGGTGTCCAGGCAAAATTAACCGAATATTTATTGATAATTAAATTTTCATTACTTTCCACTGCAGTTCAGTCAAGATCAACTAACATTCAGAAAGCGTTGTGTTACTTCTGAATGGAATTTTTTTGCATACAATGGAATAAATGGCTAGGTCACAAGGACCCTGAGGCCTTAGAGAAGGTTGGTATAGGGATTCATTGGAACAGCTGTTGGGAGGTAGATGTAGCCTCCCGCCAAGTCCATCCAGGGTGTTCTTTAAAGTGCACAGGGTATGACCCTCCCGCACACTGGATCACGGCTTAGCATCCCATCCGACGAACGGCGGCCTTTCCAAGCCCATCGGTGTCCCTTACTAACCGTGGGCAGGGTGGAGACTTTTACGGAAATAAATCTTAAAGTTTACCCAGATGGAACTCTAACCAAGGCACTACAGACTACGACCCTTGCGTGCTATCGACTGAGTCATACTTCCCACCAATTTTATTGTCATATGACCTGTGAATTACTATTTTTAAGCACAATAACAATATATCCCTAATGAATAAATAAACAAATCAGAAATCAAGGTTTCTGACACCTCTTAGGCAACGAGAAACAAACGGAGTTGAACAATCCTCCACTGCTAGTGGAAGTATAACATTTCATTTCTTAACTGCAATCAAACTGCTGATTCTTTAATACAGAAGTTTCAAGGCTGGTATTGGGAATGTGCCATCTTTAGTCATCCATATTTTCTTCCTATGAATAATCAATTCTGCAAGAATGGTGTAGCTCTTTCGTAATAGAGTGGAGAGCCATTCAAAAGAAGACCCTCGGGGCACATACGATTATTATAATTAACTAGAAATATATCGTTGCTCACTGCACTTCTTGATTTCTAAATCGTCTCTCCGACCCCTATTTGACCTTGACGGCACCAACGAATCTGAAAATATCTCTATTTCTCAGTTCTATTGCCTGAAAGAGCGGGACGGTAGTTACTCAATTGGTAGGTGCTCGTAATCTGCAGTGTCTTGGTTCGAGTCGCAACTGAGTCAGCGTTTAGATTTATTTCCAAAGAACTTCCCGCCCTACCCTCGGTCAGTAGAGGACAACAATGAGCTTGGAAATGTCGCCATTCGTAAGATGGGACGTAAGTCGTGGTCCCGTTTGGAGGAGAGTCATGCCGTGTGCATGTTAAAGAACACGCTGGATGGCCTTGACAGGAGGCTATCTCTGTCTCCCAACAGTTGTTCCAGTGGGTCCCTTCCCCTAACCTTCTCTGAGCCTGTGTTGGTCATTGTGACCTGGCCATTTAGCCCATTGTGTGCAGAAAAAGTGCCGTTCAGAGGTAAAACGACCCAACATTAATAAACAAGATGGATGACCTTGATGAGAGACTACCATCTGTCTCTCAACAGCTGTTCCAATGAGTCCCCTACCCCAACATTCTCTGAGCCCACGGAGTTCTTGTGACCTGGCTATTTAGTCCATTGTGTGCCAAAAAAGTACCGCTCAGAGCAAAAACAACCCAATCCAAAGGTTGAAATAGACCTATTCCCAAATATTTGGCTCTTCAGCACGGTTTACCGATATTTGACTTTTTTCAAAGGACCCGTCATATCCAAATTTTGACGTAATTTCTAAACTTCTACGGCTCAAACCCAGGAATCTATTTTTAGCAATTTAGCACCAGTAGATATAAATTTGATCTTTGACCTCGAAGAATCCTCCGGATCCTAAATTTCGCAATTTTTCCGACATTTACAACCCGAAACACTCGCAGACAACAAATTTGACATTTCTAGTACTTATAGATCTAGGTTTGACCTATACGTGACCTCCTTTTGACCTTGTAGGACACGTCAAAGGTCATTTTCCTCGAGATCTAGGACTCGGATTACCCCTAGGTGCAAATTTTCGGAGTTCTATCATTACTGCATCAGAGTTAGACACAATCGTCTACGTATATTTTAGATATACAGGGTGGTTATAATTAAACTGACAGTACTCAGAGCGATGTAGAAAACCTTCTGTGAGTCCTTGGGGCCTTTGTTATGTGGACATTTAGCCTGTTATGTGGACATTTAGCCTGGTATGTGGACATTTAGCCTGTTAGGTGGAAATAAAAGTTCAACTCAGTATATCAGTATGTCAGTGATATTAGAAACCCTGTCTCTCCCACATATACGATAGATACATACTTAATTTTAAAACTGCTTAAAATATATTTGTTTTCTATATTATGAATAATAAGTTATTTTAATGTCATTTCTCGTGGTTTAATTCGAAGCTTTATTATATTTTAAGATGCCAGATACAGAGCAAACGAAAATTTCCTTAAAACAATTATTACGTAGCATTTGCTATTGAGGTCATATCGCGATTGTTACTCTACAGATGATGCCACATCGATGAAGAACAATTAAATTCCCTTTGACGAAACAGAATACAAGTTTGAACTGAAATATTTGTTTTTCTCTGTGCTTTCATTAGAGTCGTCACTTCCAGGGAGAAGAAGCAAGTTATCCCAGACCCTCGAGACATAACGGGGATCGACATCAAGCAGGTGAGAGGGTAAGTGATGAGGTAAGTAGAATATGATTATTAGAAACTGAGCATCTCATATAGTTTACTTCTAAGGAGTAGAACGCTTTGCCAACTTGGGCTGCGTTCAAACTTGTAAAATTGAAAACATTCGGATTTTAGAGTTATAAAAATGAAGAAATGTTTTGATCTTAAAATCAATTCTTGTTCTTCCCAAGGCGATGCATACATTCCATTATGATTGCCTGCTTTAAGCCCAAAAAACATAAATTGTGGAATTAAAATTGAATAAATCGTTAGTATGAAAATCGTTCATTTTTTACTTGTTAGTTTTTAAGCTTAAATGTACCAGTTAGTTTTTAGTTGTTTTTCTTCTTGTAAAAATGAATAGTCGTAATGGTTTACGAATAGAGTAGATTTCACAAATGTAAACTATAGATCATTTAGTCTAGAAACAGGAATATATGCTCTCCACACTTGCACAAAGGAAGTTTTGTCATGCGTATTGAACGTGTCTTATTTGTCAAGTAGGATCCAAATAAAAAGCTGCAAACTTTAATGCAAACGATAACTCATTACCTAATTGTGCGTAGCATTATAATTATTTGTAAATTCAAGTTTAACGTTCGAGTGGAAGGGAGGGAGATCACTTAATTTTCGTTCACAAAAAATGTTTTCTAACACATATCGTGATGTAAAAGCACCGAATATTAAATTGTTAGCAAAATAAGACTAGAATAGTGTCTTCATGTAGATAGGATACTTTAGGTGTTACAATGAGTTTTGGACATTTCTTGGCCGATCTCATCGCCATCACAGTCACTAAGAATAACTACAGGCACATGGAATGGGCGGGCATTATTTCTCCATATGATGCATAGAAACAGGACAAAAATATGTTGGTTGGGTTGATCATAGTATTGACCCTTTGCGTTACGTCATTTCATTCCTTCCACTTTTTATTTAATATGTAAAAAATAGATAAAGTAACGACGTCGATTATATTAAATTATTATGTTCTAAATAAACTGAACGTTTCCGTTATTTAGGAAATTACGAGTGTAAAATAAGAGTTAAAATTTCAAAAACTTTTTTATTCTGGAGACATTATATTAACTTTAAGTACTAAATGTATAAAGATGTCTTTTATAAAGTAATACTGATCTAAAATGTTTGACGAATTGGTTGAATTAAAATGTTGCCATAGTAACCTCCACAGCCGAAGCAGACAGCCCCTCGCTTGTCTCGGAAAGTGACGTCACGTATTGCATGTTGCTTCCGAGAGCCTTCTCCGCCAAATCGTGCTTAAATTAACGGCAGAAAGCGCTTTAAAATCGTCCATCGTCAGAAGTGCAGGAAGTGCCAGACGTGATGAAACATCAATCACTAAATTAATTTCTGGCCTAATCATGGAGTCATGGGGGAATTGCATCCCCCTACTAACTGCACAGGAACGTGGATCATTGCAGCTATCTCGAAATCTCCAAATGCTGTCCTCAGCTTGATCGTCGTCTTCGGCGTGAAAAACTGCTCTGGGACAACATCTCTTCTAATCACGGAGATTTCAGCGCCAGAATCAATCACAGCTGTGAAAGCATTCTGGCCACATCGCACATTCGCCCTTCATCCTGAGCTTCAAACACGTGCGTTGAAACGCGGGTACATCATGCCTCTTCCTGCTCGTCTTATACAGTATACACTGTATTAAATCCAGCACTGGGAGATTTCCTCTTTGCCCGCCATTGAGGACAATCTCTGCGAAGATGCTGCTTCGAGTCGCACCCAAAACAGCCACGCGCGCTGATAGTGGTAGCAACTGATCGCTTCGCAAATTGCATGGGCGCTTTTGTTCTAATTGCTCGCGCCTGGGAGGAGGAATGTACCTGGTCACCTGACGACCAGAGTCCCATGGACGCGCATTAATTCGACTGCTCGCTAAATGATGTAATATATAATCTATGAGGTCTCTTGGATTAAACCAGTCCCAGCGCTCCTGCAATGCAATGTATTCATCAGTGCTACTCGGTACCTCTGATTTAATTAGATCGCCCACCAGCAGGTCGACGAATTCCTCAAATGTGGTCAATTTTCTGCTTTCAATATACCTTCTCCAGGCTAAACATTAGAACGAGAAGTGTTGAAATTGTAATTGCATCTGTTATTGGTAATATCAATTTCTGCTCTATACAGAAATTATTTCCGGATAATTTTAAGAAAGGATATGGAATCTAGTGATTTAAAGCGAATGTTATTTACTTTAGGGAAGTATTATTATCATTTGACCGGTAGGTGTTAATTGATACTGAAGTAGCATGGAAACCTAAAATCTTCATATTTCCCTAATTTTTCCGAAAACGTGTTCCACGTTTCGTGTGCAAGCTTCTATGCCCCATCCAACTGCCTCTTGTATTAAACTGCAGAGACTTTACACCTCGCTAAAGTGTACGCTTTGAGCTTACTGTAATCGCTAGCATCCTCGTCAGAAAATAAAGCCAAAAGATCGTTCAGCTTCTCCCGAAAAATGGAGAGGACTACCTGGTACCTAAACTTTTCAGGCACGCCCTGATTAACGAAAACGCTCTTGATCCTCTTGAAATACAAATGAATGTAGAGGAGAGTTTCTGGGGGCGATCCCAACGTAGTGTGCAGAACCGAAATCCAATATTTCAGTTTCTCATGCTCCTTCCTTTTCGCGCTGCTATGGGAATCGGACCCAGGCGAATCGTAACTATCACACGACGCACCGTGAGATCTGACGCCACTTGCCTTTGCTGTCTCAAGCTCAAGACGCCTCATTTGCAGTTCGTGCTCGCGTTGTGCTTGCATTTCTTCGCGCTGCGCTTGCCTCTCTTCGAATCCATTCGCAAGCGTCATTCTTTTTACTCGGCCTTGCATTGCGCTTGTCTATAAACTAGTTCGAGTCGCGTTAATTCGAGTTTCCTCAATCCCAATTCGTGCTTTCTAGCATCATCGGATTGCTCTGCTATTTCCTGAGTCGGAGAATAATCGCTGACAGCATCTACTGACAAATCAGACCCAATAGCCTCTATGTTTTGCGTTGATCAGTCTGGAGCAGTGTCCACATAGTGCGATTTACAACCGTTTTTCGCGTTTCAACGTGTATTGTATGGCATAGCACAGAATAACAAGACAAAAACTGACTCTTCAGACTAGATCTTACCGCAACCAATGTAAAGTTCTCGCAGCGATGATTTACTCTCCAGCCAGCATTCAACCTTTGCTAAAATTGTCCCTTAATGGAACGACACCTCGTACCGAACTCTCACAACACGGATCCCACTGATGACGCCATTGAAGACAGGCTCCTTCTCTGCCTGTCTGGGCTGGGTTGTTTTTCTGATTGTGTGTGAGAACGTTTGCAGAAGGGTACCTGTCTCTATCTTGTCAGGATGATTTACTTAGGTGGCCGAATACACAAGATCACGTATTTCACATATATGCATTATTTATTTACACTTTAACTATATACATACAGTGACCTCTCACTCCGTACAGTCACTGGTGAAATACAACACAGGCTATAAATAGCCTCAGCGGTCTCACCGCTACATAGAAAACAAAGCTTAAGCGAGCCACAGACAATCCGCTTGACATCCAGAAGGTCCCTTGGCCTGCACGCAATTCCCAGTTCGAACAACCCCACCGGATGAGGTCACATGTCCTTCAGGGGACATTAGGGTGTCTCGGCCAATGGGACATACACACGATTCCCAGTACCACGTCGACTCTTGTCGCCTAGCTCCCAAAACTGGATCCGCCGTCGGAGCTCTGTTGCTAGGAGGGGAGATACTGGCGCCGAAATGGCGATTCTGACCCTCACTCCTTCCGCCCTAGCTTCCGAGTCCCTACAGAATGGATTTTTGTGCTGTCTTTCTGCTAAGATCCCTTCATCCTCACAAACTTCTAGTATTGCGAAATAAAAGTTCCTTTTCCTTCCTCTGTGGAAAGAGCTGCTTGAGAGTTTTTCATGCATCATGATTCATAATAGTTTAAACCACACAATATAATTTGAAAAATCGCCCATCGAAATGAATGGCATGGCTGCAACGAGACCACGCAGCTTTTCTCTATGAGTGTCTTGAATAAGGCAGAATTTTTTCATTAAAGTAAATATTATTGAATTTTTGGCATCACATAAAAATAATGTGCAAGAGGCTAAACATTAGAAAGAGAAGTTTCTGCAAGTTGTAATTATAACTAGTATTGCTAATTTCAATTTCTGTTCTATACAGAAATTATTTCCGGAGAGATTTTGTGACATTGAACATCTACTGTTGTGAATTGAATCGGATATTTACATTACGGAAGTCCGGTAGCTATTAATTGACACTGTAGTAGCATGCAAACCTCAAATAAATGTTATACATGTTTCAATAAAAGTATACCGATTATTATATGTAATTCTATAATTATTTTTAATATGTTATTTTTATATTATTGTTGGAATTTAAAATGGATGAGCACAGAGCGTGGATTCAAGTAAAAATTGGTGAATGAAAATTACAATACGATGCAATTTATTACAAAAGTATGGATAAAATCATTTATAAACAAAATAAGTTAACCGGCAAGAAACTATAGAATAATACAAAGATAAGCGTTCAGAAGAATTTGTTAAATTGCTAAATAACTAAATAACTATGCACAAAACTGCGACTAAGTGTGCTGGTTTTTCAGAACTAATTCTTTTCATACGTTGATCATCATTCTCAAAACCACAATATTTTTTCCTTTTTATACACCAGCTTACAAATATAATCCATACCAATAAAGTAGTCTGCCTACAGCTCACCCACTAAATAAAAACATTTATTCGTCAAACTATCGTGCATAGACTCTTAATTATGCTTCCTTTTGGACCTCACAACTTCAACAACACACTTCTATCTTTCTTATATTTCAGATCGGTTCTATGTTCTAATTCGTTTCTTAATTAATTCTCTCGCAGAAGCACACACGAGCGTTCATGACACGCCCATCACAAACTCATTACACCACGTTCATCTGTCGTAACAATATTATATATAATATATATTTGCAATGAATATAAAGGTTATCTCCGAATTAAACATTAGGCATACTGTTCATATCCCTATTGGCCAATTATAATTATCCATATAGGCAACATGGCGAAACCAACGGAGTCTCTGTCTGAACTGTATGCTGCTTAACGGAGTTTGCCGACTCCTCATCATTAGTTATAAAGTTGAAACACCTAATGCCCAAAATATTACGTAAACATGTAGGATCAAAAGCATCTACTTTCCCGTTATCTTGTTTACAAAGGTCCAGGTTTCACTACCATAACGTAACCCTAGACAGAACCAAACTATTATACAGTTTAATTTTAGTCTTTAGGTGTATACGCCTATTTATCTACACTCTTCACAGATTCTTAAAAGTCCTGGCAGCAATCTCTATTCGTCTGTTAATCTCATTCCGCACATCACCAGTATCAGTTATATAGCTCCCAAGATAATTAAACTCAGACACCTTCTCAAGAGTGTAGCCATTCAAATTAACTGAACCAACGACTGCCTGACCAATTTTCATCACTTTAGTTTTCTCTCTGTTTATACCCAACCCTACTCAACTACCAGTCTCATCAACAGCTCGAATGAAAGAGTTCATCTCATCAACCTCATTTTCCAAAAGGGCTAAATCATCAGCATAATCTAAATCAGAAATTTTAGTATCTCCAGACCATTTACGGCCATCTTTCCCTGGCATGAATTTCGCATAACATAATCAATAACCAAAGAGAAAAGGAGACAAAATGCACCATTGTCAAAAATCAGATTCAATGTTGAACCATTGGTAGTTCTTTGAATTTCGAATATTTGATGTTCTGCACAAGGCAAAACATGAACTGGAGAGTATTAAATCAGAGAAAAGATGAGATAGCGAATTAAAACAGATCAGAAATTCTTTAAGAACTGCTTCTAATTATTTGACTGGTAGCTAAAAATGTATAAGGGGAATATATCTCAAATTGGAAAAAAAAAATTGTATACTTTCATTTTCAAGATAGATTTCAATGATTGACAACGATAATTTGTAAACCTTTGTATTTTTAATTGGCTATATCCCCTGAAAATTACTTAAAAATCCTTAAACTATCTCGTTCATGCAAAATCAGGATTCATCTACTTCAGGGTGTACCAATCCACAGTGATGATGCACAGAACCGGCCAGGTCTAGCACCTAATGTCCGACCCCGCCTTCTCGTGGTGCAGGCCGTTAGTACCTTTCAAAAGATATATTCTCTTTTGGAAGGGAACGGAAGGGGAGGGCTGCCAGTTCAGTATGGCCTTACTGATCTGGTCATCTATGGCCACTTTTTTCTTTTTTTTCAACCCTGCTGAGGAGTGGTCAACTTCACAGGGTCCTGGTGCTGACCATTTATACCTACTAGACTGGACTTGTTTATGGATTTGAGCTTGATTATGGATCCTGGACTTGCTGCACTGGTGGGCCTCTGTTGAGGGAGAGTCTGCCGCTGTGTTTTCTGTTTGCTTCTGGGTTGCCAGCTCTAAGTGAACAGAGGCATGGGATACCTTATATCAGCTGGTGGATAATCCTAATCAGAGGCCATCGCAGGTACCTGAACCTTACTTTGCTAGTTGGGCATCGTCAAGCCTAAACTGGAGTAATGTGTCTCAGGCAGGCCATATGGTTCTTGAAAAAGTCCACTTGAAAAGGTGGTGCCTGAAGTTCCTACCAGCATCGGTGACTTCAGCCTTTAGCGGAGGAGGAACAGGTCTTTGCCCCATGCCTGCGATCAGGGGGCTGTTTGATATTGTTGGTCCTACCAATCTCAATAAACCTAATTTCTTTAAAAATCCTACTAATCATTTTCTCTCTGCAGGAACGTGGAACGTGAGGACATTACATAGAGATTATTCTCTTGATGTCCTCATGCAGGAATTCCAGCGCTATAACCTAGATATTCTAGGCTTGCAAGAGACCAGACGGACGGGTAAAGGTGAGATACTTAAAAATAACTTTAAATTTCTCTTTACAGGGAGGGAGGATGGAAAGCATCACCAAGGCGTGGGTCTGCTGCTTAGCAGACATGCTAGTGATGCTCTTCTAGGATATGAGTGTATTAATGAAAGGTTTCTTACAGCAAAATTTCAGACAAGCATTAAAGACTTGAATGTTATCTGCTGTTATGCCCCCACTGAGGATTCTGATGAGGATGAGAAGGATAGGTTTTACAGACAACTTCAGGATCTTTTGAATTCTGTCAAGAAAGGAGATATTACCCTTGTTCTTGGTGACTTCAATGCCAAAGTTGGTACCGACTCTGACCTTTGGGGAGGAGTAATAGGCCCTTTTGGTATTGGTAGCTGCAATGGCAATGGGCAACGTCTCCTACAGGTAAGTAAACTAAATGGTTTCAGAATAACTAACATATATTACAAACACCGCGACATACATAAACACACATGGGTTTCACCTGATGGGCTGCATAAGAATATGATTGATTACATATTAATTAACAGCAAATGGGCTAGTTCTGTTAGAAATACCAGGGTATATAGGGGAGCTGAAATTGGATCTGACCATTACCTTGTTAAAAGTGTCTTGCAACTTAAACTTAAAAAGTGTTGTGCTAGGGTTAAAAAATTTACCTTTAATACTGAAGCTCTGAAAGACCCAGTTATAGCTAAAGCTTACCATGATAGGTTACTTAGTCATTATGACAGTCATGGTTTGCTTAATACTGAAGTTGAGGAAGAATGGGGCCATTTTAAACAGGCTTTTTTGGAAACTAACAGTACTCTTTTAGGGAAAAAGGAGCAGAGGAGGCAGAATTATCTGAGTGATAAGGCACTTGAGCTTATTTCAGAAAGAAGGAACTGCAGGAATGTCCTTAATCAGTACCCTACTAGTCCTAATAGAAAGCATTACAAAGAACTTAATAAACGTGTGAAGGGTCAGTTAGCTGCTGATAAGAATCTTTGGCTTGATGGCCTTGCTGACAAAGCTGAGGAAGCAGTTAGACAGCACAACAGCAGAGAGCTGTACCAGATAGTTAATGTTTTGTGTGGTAGAAAACGAACAGGTATACAGGGATTGAAGGATAAACAAGGCAAGGTTATAGAAGGTGAGGATTCTGTCATGGCTAGGTGGGCTGAGCATTTCAGTGATGTTCTAAACAATGTGGTTAGTTCTACTCCCATTGTTTGCAATGATGATAGATGCATTGTTGGCTTTAATGTTGGCCCTATAACACAATCTGAAGTTAGTTTGGCTATTTCTAAACTTAAACTTCATAAATCCCCAGGGGTTGATGAAATTACTACGGAAATGCTTAGAGCTGGGAATGTTTCAGTTACCATTTGGATGACTGAAATTTTGAATAACTTTTATGATAAAGGCATGGTTCCTAAAGATTTTACCAGAGCTATTATTTTCAAAATTATTTTCAAAAAAGGTGATCGCAGTTCTTGTGATAACTATAGGGGTATCAGCCTACTGTCCGTTCCAGGTAAAGTTCTTTCCATGATTGTGCTTAATAGAATTAAGAATCTGGTTGACAGGCAATTGCGTGATGAGCAATGTGGATTCAGAAGTGGTAGGTGATGTGTAGATCAGATATTTTCACTTAGGCAGATTCTTGAGAAATGTTTAGAGTTTCAGAAACCTTTGGATGCTAGCTTTGTTGATTTCAAAAAGGCTTTCGACTCTGTTGATCGTCATAATTTGTGGTTGATTGTGAGATCATATGGTATACCAGACAAGTTAGTTAACATAATGAAAGCTCTCTATAATAACACTGAGTCATGTGTGAGAGTTGGTAAGTCTTGTAGCAATTGGTTTAGCATTACTTCTGGTGTTCGACAAGGGTGCATTTTGTCTCCTTTTCTCTTTAGTTTGGTTGTTGATTATGTTATGCGAAATTCACTTCAAGGGAAAGATTTTGGCCTTAAATGGGCTGGAGATACGAAAATTTCTGATTTAGATTATGCTGATGATTTAGCCCTTTTGGCAAATGATGTTGATGAGATGAACTCTTTCATTCGAGCTGTTGATGAGACTGGTAGTAGAGTAGGTTTGGTTATAAACAGAGAGAAAACTAAAGTGATGAAAATTGGTCAGGCAGGCTGTGATTCAGTTAATCTGAATGGTTGCAGTCTTGAGCAGGTGTCACAGTTTAATTACCTTGGGAGCTGCGTAACTGATACTGGTGATGTGCGGCATGAGATTAACAGACGAATAGGTATTGCTGCCGGGACTTTTAAGAATCTATGGAGATTGTGGAGAAATAGGCGTATACACCTTAAGACTAAAATTAGACTGTATAATAGTTTAGTTCTTTCTAGGGTTAGTTATGGTAGTGAAACTTGGATGCTGTGTAAGCAAGATAACAGGAAACTAGATGCTTTTGATTCTAGATGCTTACGCAGTATTTTGGGTATTAGGTGGTTTAACTTTGTAACTAATGATGAGGTTAGGCAAAGGAGTCTACAACCTCCTTTAAGCAGCATATTGTGCAGAGAGAGACTCCGCTGGTTTGGCCATGTTGCCCGTATGGATAGTTATAGATTGGCGAATAAGGTTATGAACAGTGTGCCTAGAGGCCTCAGAAGGAGGGGGAGACCTAGGATGCGGTGGGCAGACAATGTCAAACAGGACCTTGTTAGAATTGGTGTACAGTGGCCGGATGCAGCAGATGTAGCTCAGGACAGATATGCTTGGAGAATTAAACTGCGCGGTCTGGTTGGACCTTCGTAGCCCATGGCTGCTTGAGGATGATGATGATGATGATGATGATGAGTGTAGCAAAGCTTCAAAACAATAATCATCTTCAGTTCTCAACAAAAATAATCAAGTTCTCATTTGCAATCTGACTTACTCTATAATTATCTATACCACTGGTTCCCGAAACCACAGCTAAGACTCTTAGAAATTTTTGGCTCTCTGGTTTGTCAAATCGGTAAAAGGGGCGCACCACCATCTGGTATTCAACCAGTTTTATGCAGATAAAAGCAAATTTTATTTCCATGAGGTTAGGTTTTGTGGCGTCATACCAGGGTGAACTTGTACGGGTCACAGTGCATCTTCTGATACTGTTCCTCAATCTATCCACCCATTCGTGGACTTCTCATTGACTCATTCATTATCCACAATACTGATCTTAGTTGTGTGATAAATTTCTTTCAATCTTATTTCTTTATATTCAGAAATCTAATTACAGATTATATCTATATCTTTGTGCATGAGTGCAAGGCTATTTTTCAAATTGATTGTCTACTGATAACGCCAGCGGACAATATCACGTGGCCTTTCAATATGCTAACACACATTAAAAAATAATGTGACGTAAGATTATCATTATTTTGTTTATCTTATAATTTTATGATAATTTGGCACTTTCCATGTGAATGACCTTTGCTCATTTATAAGTATATAGAAATATGAGGCTTCACAGTAAGTATAAAGTGGGTTTAAATTTAAACTTTTGCTACTTATGTAATTCGTAACAAAAAGTGTCGGCCTTAGCCCATAAGATTTTACAAATGAATAATATATCTGATTAAATCACTGGTATCGGATCCATTGATACACGATTTTTATTGACGCATAGCTGTAACTGCTAAGTTTCCTGATTTTCACGCTGTTACTCTCCTCTGGCTTTAACACTTCATTATTGCATTGTTCTTTGCGATCTGAAAGCAATGAGGACTGTGTGTGAGGAATGTAGCTGTGATCATTTTGCAAGGAAATGAGTCTTTTTGATAATCGTAAATAAACTCGCCTCCCTGAGCGACGAAACCTATTTCAACTTTATTTTGCAAATTAATATTTCCTGGTGTCCAACAAGTTATCCGGAATTTTGATTAAATTTGGATCCGGCAAAATGTCCAACTTGCAAAGTTAATAATCTTTGGAGTATTACATTATCTAAGGAAATGTAAATTATCTGGAAAAATAAGATAATAATTGTTTAAGGAAACGTTTTCTGACACACACTGAGCGCGGTAGATATGATTTACAGGGATAAGGGGTCACCTGGTCAGATGACTTAGTCAGTGAAGGTGTCGATTGCCTCCTACATCAACAGGCACCTGTTAATTCGAGGTAGAGTATTGAGGTTCGGGTTTTCCTTTTTCCATTTTCAATGTGAACAAATGCTCACCTCGGGATCATTCATTCTGGTGAGTCAGCAGACCTCATTGATCACCAGCTACTAGTGGTACAGCTCTAGTGGACATTCGCTTGTCGAGAAGTGAAGGTGCTTCATTCGAGCGAGATTTCTGCTGATGTTAACAAAGTCTAATCATTTTTAATTAGATCACGAACAATATGCCATAATAGTTCCATTAAATTCGTTGAACAGAGAACTCTGATTGACGCTTTAATGGATGTTTTACGGTATTTGAAGCCCTCTTTTTCCTTCCGCACTAACTGCCTAGTGTGGAGGGGTTTTCTCCAGGTTAGAGCAAAACACTCTGACATGGATGGTGCCTTGACGTGGCGTCAGAGCTTTTCACTAAACCATCCGGCAGACATATTTTTTGTGTCATAGTGCATATATTAAATTTTGTAAACCTTCAATTTATTCTTTTAACAAATGTATTTGTTATAATTCAGTTGCATTTTACAATTTTCATGCATATAACTTTATGAAGAACATAGCCACAATAACACATTCGCATGTGGTTGTAAACATCGTACGTTTTTGTAATTTACAGCCAAAGTGACATGACATCATCAGAAACTTATAAACAAAATTATGTTTGTAAACTAAAAGATCGAAATTATTTAAACTCAATATTTGTCTTCAAATAGAGAAATACCTCAATCTAAGTCATAACAGAAAACACGCTTTCTGCATTTGTGAAATTTCGAATCCATCTCTTAACTTTCTTAGAGAGGCTAATTTTTAACAGCGTTTATTTAGTTGGGTGGACTGTTGTATAAATTTGGAGCTAGGCAAGCACAATGTTTCTACAAAATATAATTTTGATATGCAAGCAGTTCATATAAAATTGTACATTTTCCAGATCTAATATTTTAAATATTTCCAAGTTTGTTATTAACATAGTGCAGAACACACAGAGTTCTATATACACTCTATGGTTTTGCTAAACGATAGCAAGAAAACATGTGATGTTAAAATTTTTGCTAAGGAAGTGGAAATTTGGATATTAAACTATGATAACCTTGGTTTGTTTTTTGTTTAATTAACTTGCATCTATTCGCCATACATCTTAACTTGCATTATATCCAAATCGTATTATTAAATTTTTATGGAGATTGTTCGCACACCTGAATACTCTTGTGGATAAATAGAGCTGTTTTTGTTAAATGCATCTGGAAGCAGACAAATAATAAATAATAATAAATAAAATAAAGTGGATGTGTGGAATTTCTGAAAAGGGTGATATTTAAAATAAAAGATGATGTCCATCAAAGAGAAACAAAGAGAAAATCTTTTTTATTTATGGCGATCCAGTGGTCTATGTTCAAGCGACTATCTTCGCTGTATTCTGCTAATATTGTTTATTGGGGGGTGGGGGTGGAATTGTTTTGAGCAAGGCGGGATCCGATCCCGATCATGTTATCAGGTGGTCGTCGGTTTAAAACCATATTCGGCTCAAGACAATTTTCCCGTTGTACTCAGTAATAGCAGAATATAGATAAAATGGCTTAATTATAAACCAATGGATTGCTATGAATACAAAGGTTTATGACTATTGGTAACTAACTTATACCAACATGCACAATGCAGGAAGCAAAGTAAAAAATTATGTTAAAATAACATCAGTCGAATCGCCTTGTGGTGTTCTGGTGTTTTGCACGAGACTGGAACAGCTCTAGTGAATGGGACTTTTTCTGCAATCATGGCATCTATTTGAGAGTAAGGTAGCAACAGACGAATTCTTGATCTGCGGTCTGTAGCTTAACGGCCAGAACACCTGACATATTATCAGAAAGTCGTGAGTTACGATATCACCTGGGTCAAGGCTATTTCCTCCCATACCCACTGTTAACAGAATACAGTGAAGATATTGGCTTAAATACAGAAAATAAGAAAAATTAAGTTGAGATTGTTTGATCAGGCAAACAACAAATTATGTTGGAAGTAAATTATAAATTTGATAATTTCTGGAAGAGCAATAGAGATTTCCCTTATTGTGTTCAATACATCTTTCTCAAATAAAAGGTTGATTGGATGTGATAAGAGAAGATCTGAAAGTGTCTGAAATAACTAAAGAGAATAACAAAAAGAGAAAAATCAGGAAGGAGCAAAACTTCTACTAAAATTTATGAGCAACTGAAGAAGTGAATCAGGTGAATAAATGATAAAAAAAATTTACGACTGAAGTAGGTTACTGCAACAGCAGTTTTTGTGCTCCGTTAATAAATGTTATTGAATACCTAAAAATCACTGATTTCAAGAATCCCAAAAACTGAAATTATTGTTAGAATGCGGTCACCATAACGTGGCTACGATAATGGATAGAGTAGATAAATGAATTGATGTCACTGTAACGATGGACGTGGCAGTAAAATCGTTAGAAGACATTTTACTATATGTGATATCTTATTTCTGTTCAGCAGTAATCAGGAACAGCCACTCTTGATTACTAGAACAATTGCCAGTAATTAAGGTTGTACTGTTTCCCTTAAAGTTTACATTTGTGTGAACTAGGTACATTATTAAAAATGAAAGCGAAGTCTGCAACTGCTCGATTTTATTGCTTGTCAGTGCTCTAATTGAAGGGTAACGTAATGTACACATATCCTCCAATTGTCTAATTGGTCATTTAGTGCACCGCTAATTCTTGTGCATAATATCATGATTCTAAGAACTATGGTGAACGTCATCACTATTTTATCCTCGTATCTTCAATTTAGAATTTTCACTTCCACCATTACCTCTGATAACATTGTTATTACGATGTAATCAGAATTTGTTTATAGTGCAGGTAGGAACCGTGGGAACATCACCTTGTTTTTTCCTTTCAGGGTGGGGTAGATTTTCTCATTGTTTCGAATTACTCATATCTTAGTCCTAGCTCCTCCTTTAGAAACCTCTCAGTTAGAAAGGCTATACAGTTATACGTATCGAGTTGAAAATCTGTTAAATGCTACATCAGTATGCTTGATAATTCCCTTCAAGCAGCTGTTTTTCAATTTTTGTGAATGATACTTGGAAGAAACACTGTTGCAGATACAGTTGTCCACATAAGAAACATTCCTGGACTCAAACTTAGGAATGTTTTTCAAAAAACAGTTCAAAATTCTCATACTATTGGGCCAAAAACATTGTTCTGGTACAAATGTTCTCTAAGATCTCTAATCTACGCTAATTCGGTGGGCATAAGAAATAACTTACTCCTCAAGCAGCTGTTTGCCACAGAGGTATGACAAGAGAACTGTCCGTAAAATACTTCATAAAAAAGGTTCTTGAGGATGGCTAGACTTCAGCAGAATGACAATACAAAGATCGAAACATCAATGCTTTAGCAGAGTCTCGAAAACTAAGTCGATTTGCGAAATCTGTCTGTTGTTGCTGTGGAGCCTACTAAAGACGGAAAAAGTTTTTACGTTTTCACAAGGATGCAGCTTGGGGACGACTCGACAAAATTTCATGCCGATGCATCACAAGTATATGGAGATCATGGTTGTTCACCTGACATTGCTACGGGAGGGATGAGCAAATTCAAAGGACGGCAAAGCTTAGAAACTTCCCCTCGTGCAGGAAGACCGAAGGAGGAGGTAAAAGAGAGAACCATCACTGCTGTTCGTGAACTCATTAAGGAAAACCCACACATCACAGTTAAGGAAATAAATGTAGATGCAGAGTATCGATTGAAAGTATGGAGACAATTATCATAAACATTTAAAGTTCCAAAAATTCTGTCCAAATTGGTACAGAACAGCAAAAAAAGAGCTAAAGTCGACTCATTCAAGGAGATGGCGGAAATGTTTGGACCTAGTGGCCCCTAACGGTCAGACATTGACACAGGTGACGAGACGTGGCTTCATTACTATACAACTCCAGAAAGATCGAAAACTATGTTTGGGTAGTGAAAGATAAATCAAGTTCCTAAATCCTCGGATAACACTTTCGTTCACGGAAAAGGATGTTCACAGTTATTTTTAATCCCCAAGGAGTGGTAACAGTGGACACCTTATCTGAAAATATGACGATATTTGGCCAATACTACACAAAAATTGTTTGACCAAAATGGTTAAGGAGATGAAGGAGCAGCATCTAAGAACAGGCATGTCAAGGGTTCTCTTTATTCACGACAATGTCAGTGCTCACAAAACCCTGCAAGTTGCACCCTACCTGCAGGAGGAAAAAAATTCAAACACTTACGACA
The DNA here is from genome assembly GCA_038380435.1 of Ryuthela nishihirai. Classification (NCBI taxonomy): domain Eukaryota; kingdom Metazoa; phylum Arthropoda; class Arachnida; order Araneae; family Heptathelidae; genus Ryuthela; species Ryuthela nishihirai. The sequence goes on along the minus strand of JAWZYU010000001.1, from coordinate 11,408,185 downwards.
TCCTGCGCATTCATCGATCTTTCACCGTGCGATTTTTTGATCTTTCCAAAATTTAAAAATGAGCTTCTTAGGAAGCCTTTTTGAAGTTTGCAAGACATTGGAAAAGGCGTTCATTCAGAGTTGAGGAGTATTCCCCAACTATAATACCATCAAGCGTTCCAGAATTGGCTTGGACATGTGATGGTGGAGAGGATTGTTTTGAAGGACAGTAAAAGTTTGTTGAGGATAACAAAATTTTACTGGAAAAATGGCAGTTTTCTTGACAACCCAAATTGTCGAAGACACTATAATTGATACAATCGACATCCCAATTGACACTACAATTCAAAGCAATTGATAACTGAACTGATACTTCACTTGATTGTTATTACAAAGGACAGAAGGTGCTATATCAGCACACCGATACTGGACAAAGAAAAGTACATCAATATTTGAAACATTTGAGAAATGGTGATTGCCAAATCTCTTCAGTCTAAAAGTAAAAACATCAATACTGCTAGAAGTGACAATCTCGCTGCGAAGGGAGTTAAAGGTGCTATATCAGCACACCGATACTGGACAAAGAAAAGTACATCAATATTTGAAACATTTGAGAAATAGTGATTGCCAAATCTCTTCAGTCTAAAAGTAAAAACATCAATACTGCTAGAAGTGACAATCTCGCTGCGAAGGGAGTTACATACTGTTCCAACAAAATATACAAAGGAATGGACAGTTCATTCGAGCAAAAGACATCAATCATAAGAGAATGACCTCCTGTTCTTCTGTTGACAAAGTTGAGTGTCTGGGTACCTGCTTTAGAATGAATTATTCCATGAAGAAGTTTATAACATGTTTTAAGTTAAACGTTAGTCTTCTGTACTCCAAGGAATGCAACAGTCTTTTCAACCTTTCTTCATATGACATAATGCAAAACACATAAAGTCTTTTTGTAAACCATATCTGGGTGTGTTCAAGGTTTTTGAGGTGGGTCCACACAGAAAACGTATTCTAGTAAGGGTTTGATGAAAGTCACAAATGCACGAAATAGAGAATCAATGTCACATTTACCATAACATTTTAAAATTAAGAAAACGGTGCGATTAGCCTTTCTAAAAATGTTTATTATAGTATTGACCAAATATTAACTGTGATGAGAATAGCACTCTTAATTTTTTCTGCGTCTGTACATTTGTAATTGGCTCATTTGTGAAGTTGTATTTATAATGAGGATTCTTGCTTCCAAGGTACAGAATGCTTGATTTGTCTTTTGATATAGGTAGTTCATATTTTAAGCTCCATTGCTAAATAGCGTCACAAACAGTTTGTAATGAACTATATTCCTCTTCATTCCTGGAAGTACAAAAGAAATTAATGTCAATTGCCAATGCTCTACATTGGATAGGAGAAAAAATACTACGAATTTCAGAGGTGAAAAACAAAAAGCCTGGATCAGATCCTTGTATGACTCCACTATCGACGGTCGGATTGAGGATAAACTGTTTCCAACTCGAACTTGGTATGTTCGATGAGTAATCAGGTTGGAAAAAAGAATCACAATTAGATATACCAAGGCTGAGCAATTTTTGCATCAAAAGGGATCATTTTAAATTATTGAAGGCCTTTTCAATGTCCAGGAAAATGACATTTATGAAAAACATTTATTCGCAGAATCACAATTAGAATTACAGGCAGTTTTTTCTTTTTTTATCAAATTACACGCAGTTTTTTTTTAATCAAATTAACTTTTTTTCAGCTTAAAAGAATCTATAGAATTTATTTTACAACATAAAATGTAGAATTAATGATATTTTTTAGAAATTATTACACTGTATAATATAGATGAAATCGTTTATATATTACCATTTTTCGTATTTGGATAGAAGCTATTTTAAAGGAAGATGGGCAGATATTAAAACGAAATGCAATTTTGTTTTAAAACTTATCTTCAGTTAACTGACTCATTATGTATGTTTTCATATTACAAGTCAGAATTGCAATAGTTACCCAAACTTTTAAAACTGTTGTATAGTAAATTTTGGTGGCAAATAATAAGCTAAGCCTGCAGATTGAAATCCTCTGATTAATATTTGTACTGTTTACGACAGTGTAAATACAACAGAAGCTTTTGTTGTTTTCTGCTAATGCTAATGTTGTTTTCTGCTAATGCTAGGAACATCTTTCACAGTGACGGACATTGGTACTCGGAATCTAAGCGAAGATCTCGATGATGTAGCACTCGAGGAAATTGCACTCTGTAGAACACTGCACTGGATGCGGGTTAGCCCATTGCGCTGCTTGCAGATTCCTCACTGCCACGGAATCACTGACACAATATCGACAAATTTTCTAAACTTCCTGTAATTTTTCTTCCTCTCAGCGGAAATTTTCATCCTCTTTTTCTTTTATAACAATGGGCACCTTCGGCATAAAAAAATAATCCTGCCGATGCCACAAAATGTCGTGACCTGCTTTTAACTGCACGCCAGTAGAGGACGATGAATTTCTTCCTTAATTGCTTTCACCCTTATTTCGATGAAATAACAGATTCGCGGATTCTTACTCCCGTACCGACGTATGCCTCACACTTGCTGCGCCAAGTGATGTATAAAAGTATGTCCAACAATTCATGTACGAGAGTTATATAGGGACGACACAGTTTATTCACACTATATACAATCATGTGCTGGGATTGCTCTGACTCCGTAGGCCTTTGCTGCTGCAAACAATTATGCAAAGGGGTGGAGAACCTCATTTTCAGATTCTCGCTTTACCTACCTCAAACTTGACAAAAGGATATCTAACATTTGCCTAAACCGTGGTTCACTAAGAACGCACTTCAGTTCCATAGAACTGTATTTAATTAATAAAGAAACTTGATTCTCACACAGAATCGAACCCACGCCTTAAGGGTTTTGTTTGAGTAAGAGCGGCGTCCCTTGATGCATGTTCAAACGTTCTTCTTCTTTCACAGCTACCTCAAGACTGTTCTTTCCTTATTGCTCGGTTCCTCTCCCGCACTGGCACTCGTGCCCCAGGCTAGTGGTGAAGAGGCCATAAAAGGCTTCTCGGACACGTCAACCCATGCAGGCAGCCAGCTCAGACCTGAAAACCACATCGATGAGTCACATCCCCACAATAGCACTTCCAGAAACACACTTAATGCATAAAAATATTTACAATAATAAATATACAATAAAAAGCAACAACAAATAAAAATAAATAAATTAGAGGGGAATGACAAATGGTATTAATTGAATACTGAATATGTTTAAATTTGTAATGTTTCCCAGTTCTCACCCCAGTTTGTGATTGATTACATGTTACAGACGAAGAGAAAACATAAAAATACTCTCCTATTTATAACTGGTATTGCTAATAGAAAACACTCTAAAATAAATGCACGTAAAGCAACTACTGACTAAGCGAAAATATCTCTGGCTGACATGTAAGCTATCGTCTCTTAATCCTAACTATTAACCAAACTGTTATCTTACAGTATTACATTAATTCTACACTTAAAGGGGATGAGCAAGACATGGGAGATTTCAAAATGTGCCTTCACCGACTATATGAGTTTCGGCAGGGTTGCTCACTGCAAAGGAATTCATGTTCACTTAAACACTAACGTGCAGTTTCAAACATTGTCCAGGTGCAGCTGAGGGGACAAAAATTCTCAATAGTTCTCGGGTTGTACACTACAAGAGTGGATAGTTCACTAGGCTCTGGCTAACAAGTCCATTTAGGGGTCTAACTTAGGCACTAAATTATTGAGCTGGAAACTGCTTTAACTTTAAGAAACGACAAAGTACCAATTATGATTTTGTCCTTTTATAAATTTAGTATATTCAATAAAAGAAGTGTGACTTTATCCACTTGAATGTAGAGCTTCCGAGTCCTAGAAGCTATCCCACTTCCTTATTGGGTATTGCTATCTATTAGGTTGTCGAAGCTCACATACAACAACAACAACAAAAAAAAAGATTGGGGGAGAGGAATTCTGAGGTAGCGCAAGTGTCAGAGAGGATGGCTATGTAGCGGCGGCCCCAATAATGACGGCGATTCTGGACAACCCGTTCACAAGCTTGGCTGGCTGGGAAGTTGCATTGGGGTGAGAGTTTCTATTATCTCAGCAGGCTGAAGGTTTCCAGTATTGTCTGCTGAGGGAAGTTTTCGGGTTTTGAAGTTGAAAGGGTTGGTTCATCTCTCCTTGAAAATGCTCTGTATGTCGATGCTTTCACTCGGGAAGCTCCCTGCACTGCGTTCTACTTCGTCCCTTTATGTTATACCAGCGACGCGCTCACCACTACTTCCAAAAATTCAGTCCAACTCTAAATGATGCTCGAAAAGCTGGTCTGTCAGATTTATATGACCCACCGTCGTCACGTTTCTTATTACGGGTCAGAATGAACTTTATATGTTCGAGGGGTGGTGTACGTAGCAAATTGGCATCTCAGTATATCAGTGTATAATATATGTGTATGTCTGTACTGGTTAGTGGCATTCTCAAAGGGGACAACAGCTCCTGTAACGAACTGAAATGGATACTTCTCACGTTGTATACATTTGAATCATACTCTTGCCAGAAGCAATAACATTATAAGTTGCATTATCCGTGACACATACTTGCATTTATCGCCCTTTTTCACCACTCGTTTCATGGCACTTCACACATTTTTTCTCTTTCGTTTCATTTCTTGGTTCATTTTACTGAAAATTACTTCGGATATTCCTAAATGGAACTTTGATTCGTACTTACTAGGGTACTGCAGTCTTTTTAGTTTATTAATCATCATCACCATCGACAACAACACGATCATCATCAAGCAGTCATGGGCTATGGAGGTCCAACCACACTGTGCAATTTAGTTCCCCAAATCACTATTTCATAATTCACGAAAATCATGCTTTGATTTATCAATTATCTGTGGATTTGGAGGGGGATGGGATATTCCGATGTGGTGTAACGTAACATTCAAATGCTCTTTTTGGCGATTTGTATTTTTTTCATTTTCTAATCACAAGAAACAGCCGTTTTCAATTTATCACTTGCATTTGACTGCTACAACTGTAACTGTAACTAACTTGGTTGTAACTGTAACAACTGTAACTAACTTGGTAAGTTGATTCCAATATAATAAACATTATTACGGAAAAGTGTTATGTGAATAGACGGGCGATTCAGCTGTACTTTTCGGGTTGGGTGGGGTGTTAAATTCTTCAAATGTAACGCTAGGCAAGTTTCGAATGACTTCGAAGCAATTAAGAAGTTGTATACTTTTGATATTATATTTTAGTGGCTTACAATGTAAGCCACCGAACCGGAATATTCATTGTGTGATACAACAAGTCCTCAGGGATTAAATGACTACGTTACACTACACAAAAATAATCTGTGATTTACAGCGGTAGCTATTTTCTCTCGTTAATTACTTTTCGACAAATGAAAATAGAGTGTTAAAGTTCTGTTCATATAATGCAGTGATTCCCAACCTTTTCTGGACCATCGCCCCCTTTAGAAGAGAACAAAAATTTCAACGCCCCCGTAGTCCATAATAGTTAATTTTATATGAAATATTAAAATATTGTTGCATATTATCTGTACCTAATTTTCTGTATATTTATCTGTTAAAAATCATAAAGCAGAAATTAATAAAACGACAACCAAATGTACAATAAAATTGTTTATTAAAATTTTAAAAATAAACACAGAATCGATAAGAAATAAAAAAATAATGAGATAAACACAAAATTAATAATAAATAAAAAAAATTAATGAGATGGTTGAGGCTGGTGGAGTGTTAACAATTTGTTAATGTCGGGTTCCAATTTCGTTAACATCAATCGCAGATCGCCACGTTCAGTGATGTGTAGTCTGTTCCTCTTCTTTGACAGTAAATTAGCTACTGCACTGAATCCACGCTCAGCCATATAGACGAAGGAAATGCGATTAAAAACTTCTGTACTATTGCCCACAATCCAGGGTAGAGAACTGGTATCGACTTTTGAAGCCAGAACTCTTGGTATCCATGTTTGAATTTTACTTTGAGTGCTTCGTTAGTCGTGATTTCTAAGAGTTCCTCTTCCAAATTTGATGATTCTTCAGTACCTGTGTTTGCGAAAGGATCTAAAACCCAACTCGGTATATTCATGTTTAAAATATCTTAAAAACGCTCCGTAAAATCAACATGAAGAACTTCCAAGTGTTGGCAGTAAGTAAGTAAATCTTCCGGTTTTGCAGAGACTGCTGATAATGTGGGAAAGTGGTTGTATTCACCTCTACCTAGATTTCGTTTGAATGGAAGAAGTTTTCCCGCAAAAGCAGCTATGACGTTTATTGTTTTAATTAAATTCAACTCATCACCTTGCAATTGTAAATTAACTTGATTAAATATTTTAAACAGGTCTGTCAAATAAGCGATGTCATTTTTTGACGTAATCAGGTGCGCAATTTTTCGTCTCTGTCTTCAAGAAAGTCCAGTACTGAGTCAAATAGATTGAAAAAACGATTCAGACAAACACCTTTAGAGAGCCAACGTACTTCTGTGTGCAGCAGCAAGCGATTGTAATCTTCATCATTTTCATTACAAAGCTTACCAAATATTCGGTCATTCAATGAATTGCTTCTAATCTTATTGATTGCTTTAATAACGTAATGGAGCGACGTATGCAGACGTTCATTCAAATTTTTAGCAACCAAATGCTGACGATGAATAATACAATGTACAGCGAGTACATTTGGTACTGCTTGTTTCAGATGCTCTATGAAACCCTTATGACGCCCTGTCATTGCTGGAGCACCATCAGTAGCAGCAGACAAAATATTGCAAATACGAATTTCTTTCTCTTGAAAAAACTTTTGCATAGTATTAAATATAGATTCTCCCTTTGTATCAGATTCCAAATTTTTGCAAATAATAACTCTTCACGAATTTTTTCTTCTTTTATAAATCGTACGTATGATAAGAGTAGAGCTTCGTTATTTGGTAGAGTTGATTCATCGATGTTGAATGGAAAATTTGCAAGTCTTTAAGTAATCACATAATGATATTTCAACGTCTTTTGCCATTTCATCTATTCTTCTTTGCATTGAATTATTACTGAGAGGAATTTTTTTGATGATATCGGACGGTGTCTTATGATGAAGAACAGTTTTTAATATCTTTTTGACTGCCGGCAAAATTAATTCCTCGCCAATTGTGTGTGGTTTTCCTGCTTTTGCGATTAACAATGAAACGTTATATGAGGCTCGTAGTCTATCATCATCTTGTTTAGAAGACGACGCAAAAAGGTTTGACATAGTTGGCTGTTTTAAATATTGCTTTTCCAGTTCTTGAAAATAGGATAAATCTTTGTTCTTCTTATCAGCATGCATTTTATTTAAATGCTCTTGTAGCCTAGAAGGTTTCATAGCTTCCTTTGAAAAAACTTTTCGGCAAATTAAACACATAGGTAATGATTGGTTTGTAGGAGAGTACGTAAATCCATATTTCAAATACTCAATACTGTACTGCCGGCATTTCTTTTTAGATGTAGATTCAGACATTTTCAAATACAAATTAAATTCTCAACAGATTTATAGATAGTTATTAAAATAATGTTTATAATGACTTCTAACACTTATCACTCACGACTATTTATCACGGCGAAGCACATAAAAATAATAAAACATTCCTAGAGCTATCGCTTTTATAGATTTGATTTTGTGCACACATTAACTTGTATGTTTGCGATGCCGGCGCACTTGCTCCGTAAACAAGTAATTTCAAGCTCCCATATTCTTGTCGAAACATGTTAAATTGCATGAACCGCGTGTTTGCCTACCAACTTGCAAGGACTTGTCACCGTCAATCTATTCTAAATAAAAAAAAATTAGGTATAGGTATACCTAATGCTAATTTAAAAATGCTTATTAAGGCGATAACAATAAGATAATTTACATAACTAGATAAAATATTTATTCATGAAAACAGGTATTTTCAAAGTATTTTATTATATTAAAAAAATAATTATAAAAAATATTAAATATAATAAATTTATTATTATTATTATATTATTATTGCATCAAGGTTGATTTGCCTATCAGGAGGGACACACATGTCCAACATAATAAGCCTGATATAGTAGTGCATGCTAAGGTATTGAATGAGATTACAATTATTGAAGTAGGAATAACATCTCAGGATAACCTGCAGACAGTAGAGGTTGAAAAGAAGAGGAAGTATGATCTGCTGGCTAATGAGTTGAGCCTAATTCACAAGTGTAATGTTAATATTATACCTTATGTTCTGACGTCTGATGGTATTGTAACTACGTACCATAAAGCATACTCAAAGCGACTTGGAGTGGGAAAACGTATTGAAGCTTATATCCAATCTGCGAACTTTTGAAGAGAACTTTTGACAGCATCTCAGTCGACTTCAGACGTACCAATACGCTAGTAGGCGGTAGCAGGGAACTTATTGTCCAAGCTGCAGTTGAAAAGCTGTACATGACGGATGAGGTAGTGGATGACCAGAATCACCAGGAAGACACAACAGAATAGAAGAGATAAAAAGGTTGTCACAGAAAATTCCATTTAAATTTATTTATTTATTTGACCGCCCCTCTTGACTGTCTCAACGCCCCCCATTTGCCTCTGGATCCGCTACCGCCCCCATGGAAGGCTCCAGCGCCCACTGGGGGGCGGTATCGCCTCCGTTGGGAATCTATGATATAATGCATTTAAAAATGTAGTTTTTTTAGAATAAAGTAAAATGGAATTACGTGGGAACATCATGAAAAAATCATGTAGATATTATATACATAAAAGCTTTTTAGAAATTAGAGTAAGCACCCTAAAAACGTAAAACCACAGCAATAAAATTTTGAGATCATTTAATTTAAACCCTGCTGCATCTAATTTCATTTGTTACATCAGCGTCTCCTTTCCCCATCCACTCACTAAATTCCTCTCCTAAACTGCCCCCCCCCCCAAAAAAAAAAAAAACTCCACATCAAAGCAACAACAGCACCTAGAACGATGTGAACTTCTACCCTATAACAATCACCAGGGAAGCCTGTCGACTAATTGCTCTACCGTTCTTATTCCTGAACCAATAGCTTCGATGAAATACCTGTCTGTAGAAGCATCTAAAGAATGGAAGTGATTGAAATAATGGAAAATTTCCAAATTATTACACAGCACAATTTCTCCAATTTTGTGCTAGTGACCAATTTCTCCACTTGTTAGAGAACACAGAAAGACACATAGAAGAAATACAGGGAAATTAAAAAAATACTACACATGTTAGAGAACGGGGAATATATCTGGTGAAAGAAATACGAAATATTTTAAATGTTCAATTCATTTATATAGTCTGTTTTGGAAGAGGACATGTCCATTGCATTACAGATATTTCTGGATACTTCTGTGTTATGTGAATGTAAAGTCACATTCAGAACCTTCTAACTTTGAAAATAAGCATTTTGTGAAAAAATGTCACTGGATTAAAATTGAAGATCACACTCAAATCTTTCTAATTCTCGATTTTCAGCAATATTCGTTTGATATCTGAAGTCTTATGGAATCTGAAGTATTTAAAAGCAGTGTCACTGACCATTACAATTTTCATTAAAAGTCCACCAAATCAAACATCATAATTATTACAATGAACAGCTTACTTAGGTAAATAGAAATTTTTCAATTCATGTATTAGTTCAGATAAATATGACGATATTTTGAACGACTATAACAGTAGCATTTGCCGTTAAATATTTCCAACTTAATAACTCTATAAATATTAAACGAATATTGTTGAAAATCGAGAATTAGAAATAACTGAGAGATCTGTAATTTATCTCCAGTGATGTATTTCCGTGAGAGATTTATTTTTCAAATTTCGGGATTTCTGAATGTGGCTTTCCAATCACATAGAATGGGAGTGTCTGGAATCTTTTGCAGTATATGCATATATAGAAATAATTCTATAATACCTTAATCTGATATTAATAGACTAAAAATAAGTCTTAGACTTCAAATAAGCAAAATTCATTATGTTTAAAGTAGTCACAAACGGTAAAACCTGTAAAATGGACTTGAAAAAAAAAACAACAATTATATGAATTCATCTTTTCTGGAAGTAATTGATTCCCTGAAGCTCAAAACACTTTAACATCATTTGAATTTTGCTTGTTGCTCTAAGAGGAAATTTAAAAGAGTTCTCATTTTTGATTTTGCTACGGTGGCAGAGTGACTAGCGCGCTTGGCTACAAATCAATGGGTCATTTGTTCGAACCCGTGAAAGGGTATGAATATTTCTTTTCTGTGTTGTCTTTCTTTTGAGGTGTAGCGATGGTCACAATTATTATCACTTAATCAACATTAATGGAAATCAGAACTGTTTGTTGAAGAATTTAGATTTTCACATCCATCAGAACGAAGAACACCTTGTGCATCATCCGCTATTTTATAAACAGAAAGCCGCGTTAAAAACACCCTAATTTCTAAAATAAGCTATTTGTGAAAACAATCAGGCTTAAACTGTAGATCTTTATATTAATCTTAATTCAAGAGCACAATGAAAAGTTCTAAATCTTTATTTCCATTGCCATATTTTTATTTTTTTTAACTGTTGTTTCTTCTCAAGCATTAAAAATAGCGTTCGTCGTTCTCTACTTTCCCTGAAAAATTAACAAAATTTTTCAAATCCCTGTAGAAACAATGTAACTAAATATAAAATAATTAAAAAATTCGACTGCTTTTTTGTACATTAACGAGTAAGAAATAGAAACCTAGGACAGCAGTAATGAAATTCCCAAAATATAGAGCGAAGACAATTTTTCTCCAGAAGGTGAATCAGTTTTTGCTTCCTTTATGTTTCAGTAAGTGATATCTAATTGCTATGACGTACCTTTAATTTTTTCTTTTAAGGAGCATCGTGGAAGATAAGTATTTTTGTTGTTTTAATTGATGGAGTTTATTATTTCATGCACTAAACTTTGTGAATAAAAATCACCTATCTTTTATTTTGAGTTGAAAATCTCGACAATCGACACGGTACGCTCCACGTGATGAGCTTTCCATTACATACGACCCATTTAATTCCCTCCCCTCTGTTTGTGAAGATGAGAAAGAGGGGACGAATTTGAAGTAGATCATGACTAAAAGCTTCATTTGATATTTAATTCATAGATAAGACATTTACAAAGTCATGATATTATTCAGAGATAGATAAGTGCGGAAAAACCATTCCAGCTGCCTTCGAATTCCGTACTTGCCCGTTACTCGCCAGTTGCTCTGTCAGTTAACGTAAAACCGTGATGCTATCTCACTTTCCTCAGTAGGTTATGAAGGGAAATTAGGGCAGGCTTTTACTTCTAGTTTGTTCATATGATAGAGGTCCTATCGTGCACTTTCTAAATCAACAGGGAACTTGGCAATTTTTATGCAACAACAAGCATTTTCATTTACCAGGTGTTACTCATAACCAAACACACTTTAAGAGTATAGTAGACACTGAATGTAACAGAGACGAAACACACACATATCAATCCCAAGTTCTAGAGGACTAACTAGAGAATAATCAGGAGGTTTCAATTTCTAGAGGACTAGCTGAAGAATAACCAGGAGGTCCCAAGTTCAAATCTAAGCAATGGAATTATTTTTTCAAAACTTTGTGTCCCTTTGAGATATTGTAACTCGCTATTATCAATCTACCTGAAATTTCCGTCCCCGTTTTGGGGAGAGAAAGAACGATGTGGCACAAATCTCGAGGCAGCCTTCTACAATGGCCATATCACACACATTCGTTGACGTCTAATTCATTACCCTCAGCTCTGGCATTCAAAATGTACAGAATGAAAATTATTTTCGCATCTTACCGTTTTAGGAGAAGAAAATATGAATGTAAATTTTACATTGCCTATGACACTACTCGTCTTACACGCTTTCATTTGATGCATACCCCGTTGCAATAGGTCAAAAGATTGGAAATGTATGTTAGAACAGGCATTTTGACAAGCATATAAACAAAATAAAATTCAAAAGCCGACAAATGACGAGACGGACGGCGGCCTTTCCATGCCAATCGGTGTCCCCCTACTGACCGTGGGCAGGGCGGGGAGTTTTGCGGAGATAAATCTCAACGCTGACCTTGCTGGGACTCAAACCTGGGAACTGCAGATTACGAGCCTGGCGCGCTACCGACTGAGCCACCCCCGCCCCACACTCGGTAGGTAGTACATCAGGTTCATCCCCTTATGTTCGCAGATTCTAATCCCCACCCTTTTTCCATTGCGTTAACCACCACTCCGTGACAAAGTAAACAGCTATTGGCTTAAACGAATCACTGTTCCTCGAATGAAACACTGGGACTATAAATAGGAGAGCCATACCCTATGAATGTTAACGAACACGGTGATTGACCTATTAGGAGACTTTTATTTGTTTCCTAACTGCTGGTCTGTCCATACACTAAGCAGATCTGTATTATTAATGTTCTTAAGACAAACGAATCCTCTGCATGGGGATTTAATTGTCCTGAGGAATAACCAAATGATTTAACCTGTTCATAGAGAGAATCTTAATGATCACTTACGAAAGGCTTACTTGGAACAAGCTTCTTTCTTTTCTATTTATTCAATATCGATTCTCCTAACAAAATCGGGTTAAGTGTTGGCTTAGCAAGTAGTGCACAAGCCTTATAATCTTTTATACCCAAATTCGAGTACCAGTTGTCACACTTTTGAGATTTATCTCCATTAAACCTACACCTTCTCCTGGGTCAGAAAAGGAGCATCGATTAGCTTGGAGAGTCTGAAGTCCTTCGTATTAGTCTGTGTTTCATGTAGACACATCAGACTGTGTTTCATGTAGACACATCAGACTGTGTTTCAGAGACACATGTTTTTCATGTTAAGAACACGCTGGATGGCCTTGACGGTAGTGTCTGTATCCTAATAGCTATCCAGTGGGTACCCTTCACTTATCGAACTCTGAGTTCCTGGATTGATTATTACCTATTCACTTAGCGCATAGTATGCAAAAAAGTGTTGCTCAGAGATGAAACAACACGACGCTTAAAAATGTTATCGTTAAGTGAACAATAAGCTCAGAGTGTTCTTAACATGTTGGAAAATGTGCTGACCATATATCTGGACAATATCCCCTTATCTGTGTTTATGCTTTTCAATTAACTGATTATATTCGCATACACCCTACTATTAACGTAATTTTGGAAACTGCCTATTGCAATGACCGAAACTTATCTAATTAACATGTATTCTTTATTGAAATAAAGCGCTCGTGTAGATCTGATTCACTTAGCGACCAATTTTTCTGGATCCAATTTAACAGCCTTAATCCACAAACCAACAAACCGACAAAAGACGAGCGAAAAGTAATAGAAGATAAAAAAAAAATCCCCTCAAGCAGCTGCATGTCACAGAAGTCTAACAGCAAGGTGTGTGAGGATGTCAGGACCTCAATAGAAACACACCGAATATCCATGATTTACCAGAGGCTCGAACCCAGGTCCCTCTGTTTACTAGACCAGCGTACTGACCATTCGGCCACGAGGTAATGGAGATAGTGTGCCATGACTTAGGTCTTCATGACTCTGCATGTCAGCCATTTATCACCATGGCTCCTCCAGCTGAGAGGAGTCCAGGCTCGCGCCCAATCACAATTTAAATTTCTAATTTCTCTTGCAACTGTGAAACAAAGGTATGAAAAGATAAAATATTTCTTTTGATTAAGTCTCAACCGTTCAGAATATGTATTGGAAGTCATTAAAAAAACAGTTCCATATACTTTTGATTATTTTTAATCCTTTAATTCTTAGTGTTTATACTGTTATTCTCGAGAATTTTCAATTTTCACCATTTATTTCTAGCATTTTCCATTCCAAATAGCATTAAGATTTTATTTGGCCTTCCAATAATAATAGTTTTTTTTTTTTTTCAAAATATGTAATAGCCAGGAATAAGAAGAATTAGGAAATTGGATTAGCGGACAATTTTTATATATGATGCACTATTCCACACAAACGGACTAGAAAATTAATAATACATAGGTTCTGATAACACTTATAATTTTAGAGGTTTTCTAAAAGAAATTCATGAAAAATTCTTGAAATATGCAGACTTAAAAAATAATTTGTGTTTTCCATTAACCTTTCTAGGATTCCCAAAAGGGGGAATTATGGACCTCACCCACAAATCCGTCTGTGCTATATCGTAATTGCTAGTCTTCTATCGATCGTAGCAAATCATGTATGACTAGAATCACAAGTGGCACCAGGTGAGTCATTGGCATTTTCTTTAATGATTATCACTCATTTGGTCTGGGGGTGGGGGCTCTTTTGGTTGCGTATCAGACTCGCAATCTGCAGTTCCCAGGTTCGAGCAAGACCACCTTGATATACCAGGCCTGGACAGATTTGAACAAAAGGAGTGAAGAAAGGAGGTATTTTAATCGTGCATAAAATTTCAAGATCTGTAATTTTTTTAAAAATTTATGTTAAAGCTACGTCTTTTAAAACCAGTTAAAATAGAATAATTTAATCATTATGATTTTATTAAAATGTTTCATAATGTTATAAAATTAATTTTAAAATTTTTAAAAATGAATAACTGCCAGGTGAACTTTTCGAAAGGTACTTATATAAATAAATCTGCTATATGTTACTGTACCTTCCAGGCCCATTGTAGAGGTGGCTTTAGTTCGAGTCCCAGCAGGGTCAGCTTTGATGTCTATCTCTGGAAAACTCCCCTCTCTGACCTCGGTCAATATGAAACAACGATGGGCTTCGAAAGGCCGTGGTTCGTCGGATGGTACGTTAAGCTATGGCTCCGTGTGCGTGAAAGCGATACCCATTAGAATACAATAAATTTTAATAATAATACACTTTTGGAGGTATTGTATTTTGGTTTGAAATAAAGAATTTTTTTTCATTATCGATGGTGAATTTAATTTGTAAGAAAACGTTTACCAAAATGAAATTTTATATACATATGATCTGTTCTTTTTTCCCTAGATCCGTTCTGTTATGGGTGCTATAAGAGTAAGATCCATCACTGATAATAAATATTGAAAAGGGAATTTTATAATAATTCAGAATGTTGAGATAGGATATAATGCAGATAATTAACATATGTAATCAAAGGAGCATAATTCTGAATCTCAAGAAATTCAATGTGTCATTTTCTTCCGTTTTCTTTATAGTGACAAGAAATTATTAAAGAAATTGTTCGATTTAGTTCGCAAAGTGGGAACTGAGACGTCGAAGGAGGAGGACGTGTTTTTTGCCCAGCTCCAAGAAGTGAACTTTAAACTTTTACTTAAATTGCTAATGACCTTGAGTGAAATCGGGTATCCAACCCGGTGGAGCCCTTGTTCTGTAGGTTAGAATTAGCTTAACCTAATTATTTTCCTAAATTTTGTAAATTTTGTTTATTATGTGTAGGATTGTAGAGATTTCAAGCTGAAATCTCTACTTATTTTCTGAATTGCAGTCTTTTGACTGCTAATTCACTTCCCTTTTTTTATCTCTGTGTGGGATGAATTGTTATACGTATTCGGTTTAAACTGACAAATATTTAAAATTTCGGTTTTTACTTCCGTTGTAGTTTTTGTTTTCAAAAAATCGTTACCGTTGGGATTGCGCAATACGCGTTTGATTCTAACTGTCAATCTTTAACTGTCGGTTTTGAAGCTTTTGCTATTGCTATACTTGTGGAATTATTTTACATGTTTTAATGTGAAATTCAAACTGTATTTTAAAGGATTTGCAAGTTCAAGTTTACTTTTTATTTATATTATATCCTGAAATTTGAAAAATAGCAAATTTCTTGTTATTTAACATGATGTCACAAAACGAAGGAACTGCTGTTTCTGTTGCGGTCCACCGACAGGACCAATTCAACGATTCTCTTGAATCGGACCACAGGGAAGCTTCAGTTATGATAGAAGCTATATCGGACCACCGAGAAAGCTCCCATGTTAACTATGAGGTACAAGTGATGAGTGTATGAGGCAACCTTCGTGTCACGTGACCGAAGGTTTTCAGATCACTCATTTCTAAAAAAAATCGTTTTCAGATATTCTTCTGAATTCTCTAATCAACCATAGTGTTCGGATACTTTTTTGAGCGACTGCACCATATCAGTTTATGGCTAATGTGTCTTGCTGATTACAGCAAGACACATTAGCCATAAACAGATTTAGTCAGTGGTTGGAGAAAGGAAACAGTTACACACAAAGGATTACAATGCATGTCACGTACAAATATATACATGAAATGACAAAATTATGTCTATGTATCGCATCGAAACCTGACAATAAACAAAACAATTCTACAAAAGTTCTATTTGGAAAAAAGAGATAAATGAACATATATGTAATGATGAATGCCAAAGTATGGAAAATATCATTGTGGTTGCCTAGCTGACAAGCACCTCTACATATGACCAACATACCAGTAATCCAATAAATGACATGGATATTGTACCAAAAAATGATAATAAGTCAAGTATTTTACAAATTGAGTCTCAGAAAGAATTTGACACAGTCAATGATGGTTTTAAAAAGGTCAAGAAGGGACATAAAAGATCCCTCTCGCCTTCTGTTGAGACTGATTTTATCTGAACACCAGATTTTCTGTCTTAAGTGAAGAAAATTTGGATTCAGATGAGTCTGAAATGGACGAAAATGATCTTGCTCAATCCCAAGCTAGGGGAAATAGGAGAGAAAATATTCCCCCCATTATACTCCGATCTCATAAAAACTGGACAACAATTCATCGGGAATTAACCAGGATAGCAGTAGAAAGTTTCACTGTCAAGAATTCAGGGGACTCGATTCACATTCAAGCCAAATGCATTGATGAGTATCGTGCATTTATGAAAAATTTGAAACAACTCATACTTACAAATTAAAGACTAAAAAAAAATTGAAAGTTGTGTTGAAAAACCTACTTATTGATGTTGGCTATGAGGAAATAAAACGTGAACTAGTAGGCTTAGGATTCTCAGTCATTAAGATATCTCAGCTGAAGTGTGGGAAAGAGAGAATATTGATACCAGTGTTTCTTGTGGAGCTGACCAAAAATGCAGCTAACAAGAAAATATATGACATATCGGTTCTCTTTCACCTAAAGATTACGATAGAGAGCTGTAGAGCCAAGAAGAGCCCAACTCATTGGCATAGATTTCAGAGGTATGGGCATGCTCAAAGTGTGTATTACAATCTCCCGAGATGCGTGAAATGTGTGGGTGAAATTTTAATTACTAATATTTTAAATAATTTTAATATTTTAAACACACTAAAAATTCAGTATATTATAAAAAAATTGAGAGTCTGTCTCACTGCACGATAACTTGTATTATACAGTTATATTTTATACAATTACATATATTTTCAATAAATATCACATCGAATTTCTTATTTGTATAAACTGTCAACAGAGGGCAGCAGGCACTTCTCGTTGGTTGGTTGGTCTTTTTCATTATCGATGGTGAATTTAATTTGTAAGAAAACGTTTACCAAAATGAAATTTTATATACATATGATCTGTTCTTTTTTCCCTAGATCCGTTCTGTTATGGGTGCTATAAGAATAAGATCCATCATGCTATAAGAATAAGATCCATCACTGATAATAAATATTGAAAAGAGAATTTTATAATAATTCAGAATGTTGAGATAGGATATAAGGCAGATAATACCTCTGAGCGGCAAATTTTTGCACACAATGGGCTAAATGGCCAGGTTACAAGGATCACCAAGGCTCAGAGAAGGTTAGGGGAGGGGATTCACTGGAACAGCTGTTGGAAGACAGATGTGATAGCCTCCCGTCAAAGCCATGCAACGTGTTCTTTAACGTGCACAGGGTATGGCTGTCCCATACAAGGGGCCACGGCTTAACGTCCCATCCGACTGACTACTGCCTTTTCAAGCCCATCAGTGTCCCCTACTGACCGTGTGCAGGGCGGGGAGTTTTGCGGAGATAAATCTCAACGCTGACCTAGCTGGGAATGGAACCTGGGAACTGCAGATTACGATCCTGGCACG
This sequence comes from Ryuthela nishihirai, assembly GCA_038380435.1. NCBI lineage: Eukaryota > Metazoa > Arthropoda > Arachnida > Araneae > Heptathelidae > Ryuthela > Ryuthela nishihirai. The sequence goes on along the minus strand of JAWZYU010000001.1, from coordinate 11,390,155 downwards.
CTACCGACTGAGCCATCCCCGCCCTGGCATTTCTCATATCATCCATAAAAGAAGAACTATACTATTTAAACAAAGTGCAGACATCTATATACATCGATACACTCCAGGGAAAAAAACTTCAGCATACATTTATTTACATGTTCGCAGAATGATTAAATGTATTAATTTACATATTAATTTAAAAAATTCTGGAAAAGTACTGAAAAGAAACATACAATGGCTCCTCCAGGTATAGTAAAATGTGCACTTGAACGGGATAAAATGCTAATTGAATAACTTTAGGGTCATCTACCACTGTACGCAAATAGCAATGAGTGTTAGACAGTTTGAAACACTAACTAAAATCACATTGAATATTTTAAGAGTAAGGCAAACCATAGCTATCTATATAGTAATCTCCTCAATTTCTTGTTATGTTGTTGTTATTTATTATTTTATTTGTTTTTTATTTTGTTGTTAAATTGCATTGTTGTTGTTGGTTGTTTTTGAATTTTATACTTTTTCTTTGTGTTTAAAAAATTTTTTTAAACATATAAATATATATATATATTTTTAAAATATTTTTTGTGTTAAATCTCCTCAATTTCTTGTTATGTTGTTGTTATTTATTATTTTATTTGTTTTTTATTTTGTTGTTAAATTCCATTGTTGTTGTTGGTTGTTTTTGAATTTTATACTTTTTCTTTGTGTTTAAAAAATTTTTTTAAACATATAAATATATATATATGTTTTTAAAATATTTTTTGTGTTAAATCTCCTCAATTTCTTGTTATGTTGTTGTTATTTATTATTTTATTTGTTTTTTATTTTGTTGTTAAATTCCATTGTTGTTGTTGGTTGTTTTTGAATTTTATACTATTTCTTTGTGTTTAAAAAATTTTTTTAAACATATAAATATATATATATATTTTTAAAATATTTTTTGTGTTAAATCTCCTCAATTTCTTGTTATGTTGTTGTTATTTATTATTTTATTTGTTTTTTATTTTGTTGTTAAATTGCATTGTTGTTGTTGGTTGTTTTTGAATTTTATACTTTTTCTTTGTGTTTAAAAAATTTTTTTAAACATATAAATATATATATATATTTTTAAAATATTTTTTGTGTTAAATCTCCTCAATTTCTTGTTATGTTGTTGTTATTTATTATTTTATTTGTTTTTTATTTTGTTGTTAAATTCCATTGTTGTTGTTGGTTGTTTTTGAATTTTATACTTTTTCTTTGTGTTTAAAAAATTTTTTTAAACATATAAATATATATATATTTTTTTAAAATATTTTTTGTGTTAAATCTCCTCAATTTCTTGTTATGTTGTTGTTATTTATTATTTTATTTGTTTTTTATTTTGTTGTTAAATTCCATTGTTGTTGTTGGTTGTTTTTGAATTTTATACTTTTTCTTTGTGTTTAAAAAATTTTTTTAAACATATAAATATATATATATTTTTTTAAAATATTTTTTGTGTTAAATCTCCTTAATTTCTTGTTATGTTGTTGTTATTTATTATTTTATTTGTTTTTTATTTTGTTGTTAAATTGCATTGTTGTTGTTGGTTGTTTTTGAATTTTATACTTTTTCTTTGTGTTTTACGTAAATACCTTGTTTTTGCCCATTTGGCACTTTCGGAGTTGTTTTCTTATACTACCATTATATAATGATTTTAATGTTAAGGCCAAAAGCCAGGAACTTAATAAATGTTAATTAAAGTATCAGATATCAGTAGCTCTGTAACTTATAAACTGAGCATTTTATGAAAAAAGGTAAAGGGAGATAAATTAAAGATCTCAATCAATTCTATCTAAATCTAGAGATTCAGTAATGTTTGCTTTGCACTTTAAGAGTTATGGACTTTAAATATTTAACAACAACAATGCAATTTGTCTTAGGACAATTGAAAAATATTAAAAAAAGTATTGACATTAACTTTTCAAATATATATCTGTTGTATTAAATGGTGTGAAATAATATTTCTCATTCAAATTATAATTAACTTCTGAGTTAAGTTCTAATGTTAGACATTGCTGTTGTTAAATATTCAAATTTCCATAAGGGAATGTTGTTGAAATTCGAGATTTAGATAAATTTCAGACATTTAATATACTGTTGCGGATCACAAAAATGGATAGCCGCTGAGCGTGAGTATTAAAAGCTATATTTCAAAACCAAATTCAATACAAGGTAAATTGTTACAAAGGAAATATGGATGAAGTATCTTATTAACAAATCAACTATTAACATGCACAAGTCATCAATCTTCCTGCGTAGAGCACACAATATCAGCTCTGTGTATTTTACTAAATACTACCTTTTACTTGATTTACCAGGTCACCCGAAGATCTTCACTCGTAAACCAATTCTCGTCCTGTGCTAATAACTTTTCACACACTAGCCGAACAAAAAGACAGTCCGTGTAGACATTCGAAGTTAGCCATAAAAGTTCCCACTTTTATACTTCCGCGTATACACAACACATCAAGTTACTTCTTGATACTTAACGATAAAAGATCCCACTTTTATCCTTCCGCGTATACACAACACATCAAGTTACTTCTTGATACTTACGCGCACTGTCTCAGAACAGCTCACCGTCCATTTTCGAACTCTCCGACCGTTACAACACAACGACCGTTACAATACACAACCGTTAACGCTCCACTCTTCTTTTCCAAATTCTCCCAAAGTTCAATTCGTTGGCTGAAACTTTGCTTTCGGTTGCCAGATTCTTCTGTCGTAACACTGCCCCCTTCCTAGGTATTGTTCGTCCCGAACAATTCTGGATTCCAAAGCTTCTTCAGTTCTTCGATGAAACGGGGCCAAACGATCCACGTGAACCACCTTGCACTTTGTAGCTGGACATCGACGAATGCGATATACCACGTCTGTGTCAAAATGAAAGCGAATCTCATTATGACGTAGATTTCTTTTCTGACTGAAGCCTCGTCCACAAACATAATACGTGTAAGGCCTATAGCCCTTGTGAACACGTTTATGTCTCTGCAGGGAGAAGAATCGACTAAGAGTTTTCGTGCAAAACCTGTAAAAAGTTTTCTTCTTTGTCGAAAGTTTTCTTTTTTGGATTTTTACTTCTATCAAGAGTAACAAGGAATGAAAGTCATTAGTGACATAAAATCTAGGGAGAAGTTTCATCCTCCAGTCTGACCTTTTTGTCAGTTGACTTTCCCTTAATTCAGAACTGTCGTGATGAACCTTCAGCCATATTTCACCTGATTCCATTTGATCCCCAAGGTGCTTCACAAATATAATATCAGCTCCATAATTCTTTTTAGCTCTTCGGTCCATCTCCTCCTTCCATACTCTTGCTAGAACTGCAGCTTCTAATCCGACAACCTTACCTGTTTCTCCTGTATAAGTGAAATCAGTGATGTGTCGGGCTGCTAGCAATATTTTTTCTGTTTTACCTTCACATAGCCAGCTTGCAACATCTTCAGATACTCCTTGTTCTATTAACATGTTACGAAACTTGTTCAAAGCATTGCCGTTATGCAGAACCTTGCAGACACGTGATGCTTCATCTACCCTATTATCCACAATGTTTACCAAACGCAGAAGTTCTCCTCCTAACTCTTCGACGAGCTCTTGCAGTTCCAAGGATCCGTTACCGAGGAAACACTGAACAGCTTCCATCACTTCCAGAGAGTTGTCAACAGAGTTTTCAAGAGGTGAATCCATGTTGCTGATCACAGCTGAACAACTCAAACTCTTCATTCCACGAGCTTGTGATGCTGCAACCATTTTCTTAACTAAATCAACAGCAACATCTTCTGTACTGATGAGATCAATAGCTCCTTTTCCGAATTCAACATCATAAACCAAAGCGCACACTCCTTCAGCCAGCTTTTTGGACACAATTGAGCATCTCATTAGAGGAACGCTATCTATGGTAGCCATCAGATCCTTGCAGCGGTAAATCTCCTTATCTGTTGGCACCAGCTCCTCTGTCTGTCCTACGATGCAGCATCCGACGTCTTCCATCATCTGCTCGATTTTATCTTTAGTGCAGTCGACTGTGAAGCCAGGGATGGATTCCAATTTGTACAGAGTATCTCCCGTCAATTGGAGAGCACGACCGGAGATCATAGGGACCTTGAGACCTAAAGCAGCAAGTGCAGGAGCCAAGACAAGACTCACTTTGTCGCCGACACCTCCTGTACCGTATTTATCTACCATCCGATGGCGCCACTCGGGTCTCCAGCAAAACACATGACCCGAGGAGGTCATAGTTGCTGTTTCTTCGGAATTCACTTTCTTGGAGCTCTCATTGTAATTAGCCAGGGAAACATCAGTCATGATTGCCAAATTGTTCATTCTGGAGATCAGCGACGAGTTTTGTAACATGATATTGTCCACTTTAGAGCTCTTGTAGTCGTGATAAAACTTTTCTACATCCTTATAATCTAAATGGTTATAATGTCCAAATCTGCACATTGACTGTTCAGAAAAGAAATTCAGCGTGGCTACGTTGAAATTATCTGAGGGATTCACTTCTCTCTGATCGTAACTCTGAGGCTTAGTTTCATCCAGAAAGTTAGTCTTTGAAGTACTGTCTCTGCCTGAAGCTCTTTTACTAGCATCACCTGTTATGCTTCTAAGCCATTCTTCGGAATTCCTCTTCCTTAAATCCCCACTTTCTATAAACGATTCAAGTGTGGCTATATGCTTCGGAAAAATCTCTCCGACTTCCCCAGTAACGTCGAATGGCACTTTGTATCTATGATGAATGGACACCTCTTCTTTACTCGGACCACTCTGCGAAACGTAAACTCTGTTTCGTTCCCCCTCATTACCACTCGTTACTCTGCCTTTGCGATAATTGTCCATGACACATTTTGCTGACGGCGAGGAATAGAATACCTTTCGTGTGGATCTCTCTTCAGATCGTGCCAGACTTGTATACCTAGGTATTTTGAAGTGCAAAGCGTACTGTATAGTCTCACAGCTCTCTGATCTGTGTGATTGTTCTTCACAGTTCCTAGACATGTCACCAGCTACATAGACACTCTGCCATGCATCACCAGTAGTTGCGTGGTCAAAGGCATTATCTGCGCTATCTCTACGATTCTTGATTTTCAGTAGCAGATCCACATTTTTATATGCGTTGCCTTTCTCTTTTTCTTTTCCATGTTTACAATCTAACTTAACACTATCAAGATCATCTTTTTCACTGACAAATTCAACATTTAAACTATTGCATTGTCTATTGAGTTCGGTTTTATTATCCTTGAACTGATCAATAATCTTACCAACTTGAGAAGCCACTTCAGCTCTCATCTCAGTATTTTGTGCCGCTATTTCGGCTTTCAAATCATCTTTTTGAGAAACTATCTCCGTTCTCAACTCATTATTTTGTGCGGCCATTTCGGCTTTCAAGTCATTACTTTGACTTTTAATGTCATTCATCTGTGTAGCCATATCGGCTTTCAAGTCATTATTTTGACTTTTAATGTCATTCATTTGTGTAGCCATATCGGCTTTCAAGTCATTATTTTGATTTTTAATGTCATTCATTTGTGTAGCCATATCGGCTTTCAAGCTATTTATCAACTTTACTAATTCATCCATACTTCTAGTTAACGGCATTCAATTAATTAATCCCGCTTCTGACACCAAATGTTGCGGATCACAAAAATGGATAGCCGCTGAGCGTGAGTATTAAAAGCTATATTTCAAAACCAAATTCAATACAAGGTAAATTGTTACAAAGGAAATATGGATGAAGTATCTTATTAACAAATCAACTATTAACATGCACAAGTCATCAATCTTCCTGCGTAGAGCACACAATATCAGCTCTGTGTATTTTACTAAAATACTACCTTTTACTTGATTTACCAGGTCACCCGAAGATCTTCACTCGTAAACCAATTCTCGTCCTGTGCTAATAACTTTTCACACACTAGCCGAACAAAAAGACAGTCCGTGTAGACATTCGAAGTTAGCCATAAAAGTTCCCACTTTTATACTTCCGCGTATACACAACACATCAAGTTACTTCTTGATACTTAACGATAAAAGATCCCACTTTTATCCTTCCGCGTATACACAACACATCAAGTTACTTCTTGATACTTACGCGCACTGTCTCAGAACAGCTCACCGTCCATTTTCGAACTCTCCGACCGTTACAACACAACGACCGTTACAATACACAACCGTTAACGCTCCACTCTTCTTTTCCAAATTCTCCCAAAGTTCAATTCGTTGGCTGAAACTTTGCTTTCGGTTGCCAGATTCTTCTGTCGTAACAATACCTTCAGTCCTATTCTGTCACAAAACTTTTTCTTAGAAGCTATAGAGTTTCTAAATTATCTTCCACTGACATAACATGAAGGGAAGTGGTCATAATTCAGTGAGCGCTGAGTGTGTATATATAAGTTACTTCTTAGAACAAATATAGGAAGACATAAATGTATTTAAAATTTCCTTAATTTCAATATTTTACAATTTGATTTTAAATGATAATTTCTCATAGAAATGTTTTTTTTAAGGGTGAAGCTTCTTTGAGACTTGTCTTGGTTTCTCATATAATATAAAAAACTTACACAAGAGTACACCTGCTCCTCCAGGAGTCAAGGAAAACGTTTGTCACGAAATGCAATAATCTTTCTCCTACTTCGGAAGAGAAATTTTCAACATTCCCGCGTTTCTCTGCACTTCCTAAGCCTTCATTTGACATGTGACTCTTACAGATTTACTCCGTAAAATTTACGTGACCCCTTTTTGAGCGGAAGAAAGAGGGACAAAATTTTTGGTCCTCACGGCAGCCTGTACGCCACGAATGATATAGTTAGAGGAATAGTTTACAGAATCCAACCTCCCACCCTTTTGTGGAGGGAAAAAAGAATGGATGGTAAATGATCCGTAACGTTGACAATTCCCACGTCACAAGTTTGCCTTTAACAAATATCTCATTTCTCTCTATTCTCTACTTCCGAAGATACAACGGAACAATCATTCATATACCTTTCTCATTTGTCAGGAGAGAAGAAAGCATAAGGTGGAAAATTTTGTAGCCTATGGCACTTTTCACACCACAAGCTTTCATTTGACATATAAGTAGTTACTTTGGTATTTGCTGTCGAAAGATTTACCAGTCTTTACACATTTAGCTCCATGTTTTGAGGGAAGAATGCACGAGAGATTTTCGACTCAGTTGCGCAGTACCTCGTGCATTGGTTCGTAGTGATCCTGAGGGGTCCTGGTTGGTCCGGGTTCACGGTGATGGAACTGTCGTTTGTTCTGTTATAGCCTGAAGATAAGCAAATTACTCTGTGGGTCTGATCAAAAATTTAAAAGGCAAAGAAAAAAATTATTCATAACGTAATCACATTCCCGAAGTCACAAGCTATAATTTAATATATAACTCGTTACTCTGAATACAAGATATAATGGCACACTGGATTTCACATTTCCTTTTTCAGTGGAGGGAAGAAACAGGACGAAACGATTTATAATAACCTATGACACTCTCAGCATTATTGGAGTTCATTTGGTGAATAATTGGTTACGATGGGTCAATGGGTTGAAGAGATATGGTGGAACAACTGTTTGCAGAAATACATAACAGACAAATAAAAAAGGAACAACAACAAGAAAATTAAAAGATTTCAACGAAAGTAAAATTATTATAAACTACCACTAATTTTATACAACAGAGAAATTGAAAGAAGTATCTTTCGTTTAATCATGAAAATTGCGTCTAACAGGTGACATATATTACGGATATATCTCAATGATATCTCCAAGTATTAATAAAAATAGGATTTTTTGGCGAAATGCACAAATGGTCATCCTCCTGCATCCATTTGATGCATCCACACTGAAATGTACAATTATATCACCACTATAATTTCTTGTAGTATTCTCGGACTTATTTAGACTTTAAAATGGCCATTAATCGGAGGTTTCAACTTGTATGGTAATACAAGTTGAAATTAAATAGTACGTAATGTTTAAAGGCACTAAATTAATTTAGGTAAAAATCATTTGTTCAAATTTTGTTTTTAAGCAAATTAATACATATGGTCGAACGAAGTTATGAGTACCTTGAATCCACTTAGTGCCACCCAATCTTAGTGTTGCCAACTTTCCATTACAGAAAAAAATGGACATGTTGTTTGGGGGAAGATTTCACCCTCTCCACTTTTTTTTGCTTCTTTCTATCTGATATTTAGGGGAAAATATAAATAAATATTCAAAAATAATTTTACCCATTTTATGAGACTAATTACAAACATCCATCCTCTTCCGAAATTTGAATTTCCATCAGCCATTGTTATTAAACATGGTCGTCTCCAGAACTGTTCGAGCTCATAATCGATTAATGAAGCCCAAAATATTGGGTGCTAATACACTATTGTATTCATTATACCAGCTTCTAAACAATGAGGAAAGACTTTTTCCACCTGGAGGTGTCCACTGAGAGTTAAAGGATACGTTTGTGTGAATTGTTAGGATATTTAAAACAAAAAAAAAATGTTTTCTAAAAAACAAAACTTTATTAAAAAATTAAATAATAATAAATTTTGAAAAAAATTTAATCTTTCTTCAAACACGCTTCTTGAATTTATATTTATTTACTCCTTTATGGGATTTTATCAGGCCTTCCATGGCCGAGTGGTTATCGCTCTTGGCTACTGATCTAAGGGACCTGGGTTCGAGCCCCGGATAAGTCATGGTTGTATGTGTTGTTTTTCTGCTGAGGTCCTGCCATCCTCTCAGATCTTCTACTTTGGCATATAAACTGACATGCTCCTCGTCAGACCTCTGTGGCAAGCAGCTGCTTGAGGGGGTATTTATTTACTTTTTTATTATTTGCAGACACTCACACATCACTGTTCTGTATTTTCGTTAGCCTCCTCGTGTACTCTAGTAGCTTTTTCTAATTAAGCTGATACTTTTAATATCTATGCTGTTTGTTAATTGCAGTACTTGATTCAGGTTTATACAGTGGGATTTTTAACATGTTGAGACTTATTTAAAACAAAGAACATGTATAAGCCCTTATAATTTGAACGCCAACTTCGTAACTCACTTCGAAGAACGAGGTTTAATGATTTCGTTACCTTCGATGAATAGTTGTCACTGCAACGAATTGAAGAGGACCAAGTACTCTTCATCCTAGGAGCAATTTTTTTTTATTATTATTTTTTCTTCTATGCATCTCACCTGTCTAGATGTAATGTATCACAATATTCGCTTGGGTCCAAAATGTGCATCAGTTAAATCCAAAGGTAGAAAAGCAGAAAACCTTCGTCTGGTTGAAAGTAATAATCTGCACACCAAACATTTCAGTTGAAAACAGAGCGGTTGGCAACACTAGTCCTACCCCAGTATTTCTAAGTGATCCAGGCTGAATCCAGTTCGTTGTATACGGAAATTAGGGACGCCTGAGGAATGTTTGGCAATCAAATGAATAGGCATCATATGAGTGATTCATTTTGGTGGAAAGCGTTTAATGGTTCGTTGCTGGCGGTAGATTATAATGGTCAGGTAATATGATATGGAAACAAGGGATGTGTAATGTTGTACCTATGTAATGTTGGATGAAAGACATAACACAAGCAGGCAATCGTTAACTGGCTCTCAGTGGCAGATGCCACAAGAGGATTAACTGTCTCACGTCGAACCAAGCATATCTCGAAGGTTGTAGAATACAAGTAATACAAGACTAACCGAGATTTCTGTCCACCACAAATTAATGACAAAAATATTTCAACTGGTGTCGTGAACATGAAAATTGGAGCTCAGAGAAATGTTCAATTTAATATTTACTGATGAGTCCACCTTGATTCTAAGCTCTAATTTTCGGCGTCTCTTAATCTGGAGAACGACCAGATACAATCTATTGAGTACTAGAAAATAGGAGCAATATGAGGGAGGTGCATTAGTGGTCTGAAGAGAATTAAGATGCAAAGATTTTACTGATCTCTATGTATTCGAGAGAAATATTAATTGCTCTGATATTTAGGGATGAAATGCTTGCAATCCATATCAAACTTTTTATGTATGACGAAACTTTGAATTAATTCTAATGGGCTATATAGAAATTTTCTCTTCCAAAGATATGTGTTTTTAGTGAATAACCGAAATACACAATTTAAAGGAATAAAATTACCAATTTTCTTATATGCGGTCTAAAAATTAAAACATGAAATAAAGCATTCCGATGATGAAATCTGTAACTGGATAAATATTTATTTTAAGGAAGATTACAAAATTGATTTATATATTGAACAGAAATTTCAGGAGACATATCTTGCTCTGAAGGTAGTAAGATTTCAGTAGATTATTTCACCATTAGTATATTTTACTTTTATTAATTGCATAGTTAAAGCTCTGAGGACAAAGGTTCTATCCACAGTCGCAAATCTTTTTCGGCATCCATCTATATTGACTACTTAATGTGTCGAGGTTTTGCAATTCTTGAGGTCCGAAATATTTTTCCATTTCTTATTAATAACTAATAACGAACTGGAAAAATTATACGTTAAAAAATGTTCAGCAGTTCTGAGAATTATGCCGTACTAAATATAAGACAGCAATCAATTTATGCAAATGCAATTTATGTAAATCAAATTATGCAACTTGTTCTGAGTTAAGTTTTTCTTCTAAATGCAGTAATCGGTAATTAGGGAAGACGTTCTTTTTTATTACCCATTAACTCTCTCTATACGTCACTTCACGAACTTCGTGATCTCCAATACTGAAATTATAACAGATTTAATTCCAGTTTTCTATGTAACATTCTAAAAATTCCGCTTATATCTGCTTTGTCAGCAAAAAGAGCGCTTTCTTCACCAAGGTTTATTTTTTTTTTTTCATTTTTTTAATTTGTGTCCTTATTCCAAAGTATTTTTTTCTTAAAGCGAATATCATCATTCAACGTTTAAATCGGATTTCTTTATCCAATATCTCAAGAGTTTTTATTTACTGATATCAGCCACCAATAATGCAGTAATGTTTACTCATGATCCTGTATATCTTATTGAATCCAAGATTTTAACCGCTATCAACGTTAACATCACATTTTTGTTGCTGGTTACATTCTCTATCTGCGTTAGCATTATTCGTTTATCCACTGAGAGCGTTTAAATGCGGATTTCGTCTCTAGTGGTAGTCAAAGTGTGGCCATGCATGGAGAGAGCGTTTAATCATTTATTTTTAGCGTTAAGTTGTCTGACTATTCTACTTTGTGTACTGTTCCTGGGATACGCCACTGTGCACTAAGAAAACGGTTCTTTCTTCAATTGACAGAATCATAATATATTGTGCACTGCCCAAATTAGTCAGCAGAGGAATACGTACTCGGATTGAAATCCATCGAACACCTTATCTCCAATCAGAATCAGATTGAATCCTCCAATCTTCGCAGAAAGAGATCTTCACTGGTTTTTCTAACTTGAGAAATAAAACATTTCCTTTTGAAGGAGTTTAAACGAATCTAATCCGTATCCAAGTTTCGTTGCATATGTGATCCAACCACTCTACGGAATATATGCGGGCAGTGACGTCTTTACCTATATTTCGATCACCTGATCTTGGCCCAGCAACTCACGTCGCACACGTTCTCCCATCTGGCTTATCGGGTATCCAGAAAATTGTTCGACGAAAATGTTTTTCCTAATGAATATTTTATTAGAATCTGAAATTTGTTCGAAATGGAAATTTATTCCACGGAAATGTGTTCGAAACGAAATTCTTTTTGAAACGAAATTCTTTTTAAAACGAAAATTCCTTCGACGGAAATTTATTCGAAACGTTATCTGATATACGTTATCTGATATATTTATTCGAAACTTTATCTGATAAACGTTATGTGATTGTTATAATATAACAATGGGAATAAAATAAAACATATATGTGTATAACATATATCTAGCGACTTTTCAGCTCTCACAACGTACACCAAAAAATTTTACTGCGTACCCCACTTTGAGAACCCTTAAACTATGAGACCAACCGACTTCATAGCAAAGGAGAAGGAACGGCTGTTCTTATCAAAAGATATCTGAAGCAGTGCGAATTTCCTCTTGGCAACCTTATCACTCTGGAAACCACAGTTGTTTGTCTTGAAAATCCACAATTAGACGTATTCTGCGAATAAGTGCATACAAACCTGAATGCTCCTCTCTGCACAGCAGATATGGAGTCTGTCTTTTCAAATAAATTTCCAACGCTTGTGGCTGGGGTTTAAACTCATATCTTACTAGCTGGCACAGCAAAAGATAAAATGCAAACGGTAGATTATTATTTAGGTGCTCCTCTAGAAATGGCATAATAGTGGATGCACACAAGACCCTACTTACTTTCCCCATGTCAGTCATTTTAGACCGTATATGCTGGACATTGTTCTTCAGAAAATTTCATTCTTAATTATCATCTGCAAGTTTTAAATAAACTCTCATCAGATATCATTCTGGTGTTGCTCAAATTAGACTTGCAGTGAATACGGGAGCTTCCTACTTACAAAAAAGTAAACTGGGATAGATTTCGTATTATTATTAATAAAATAGTCCCTGGTACATTAAAAAAGTCAAGCACATAAATCTGGACGCTGAAATTACAAATCGCAAAGGAGAAATTCAAGACGCACTTAAAAATTTCAAACACTGTGTATAAAAGGGAACTCAAACCTGAAAAACTTCAACACGATATCGAAAAAAAAATTAAAGCAAAGAATAAAGACAGGAAAACCTGGCAGAGGACTTGGGATATGCATGACAAGGACATCTACAACCTAAAACATAGTACACTTCAAGAAGAGTACACTTCATAGAGACTTCAAGAATTTTTGAATGATTGATGGGCGGTCAAGCTTAGCTCGCTTAATCTAGAACACAGTTCATTCTGGAAAATGATCTCAGCTCTTAAAGGAAGAAACAAACAAATCCTGTTCTCCATGGAGAAAATGATTTAGTCTACGATAATAAGGACAAAGTAGAAGCATTCGCTTCCTGTTTAGAAAAACAATTTATACCAAATGATGAACCCTGTGACGAGGATTTCATCTCTTCCACTAATAAAACAGTCCGAGATTTTAACACTCAACAGCACAACTCGAGTCTCAAGTTTGCTTCCTATTCTGAACTGCGTGGAATTATCTCCAGGTTCAAAACAACAAAAGCCACTGGATGGGATAAAATCAACAATAGAGTTTTAAGGAGCCTTCCCAGAAAGACTGAAATCGCGTTTTGCATAACTTTTATTGGCATCTACAATTTATCTCACGGGGTAGTTTTCTGTAAAATTCATATTTTTAAAGGTATGGAGCTTTAAATGTGGTTTTTCATTAACATAATATGAAAATGCTTCAGTATGTTTAATATATGTTACGTATCCTCACCATCCATATCCTATAAGCGTTCACTTTCGATTGATAGGAGAGAGAGTTATTTCATTGGCACTTAAAACCATTAATATTTGGAACTAGATTTAAATCTTTCTATGAACTTAAAAGGACGTACCTTTGTTGATACTTAAATAAACAAAATGCAACACTTGAACGTTGGCGCCCCTTGGCAAATATGTTTTATGGGAAATACGGCAGGGCGTGTGTTTCATGTACCTCCATGACGTCATTGGTGGCGGAAATTTCATCGTTGGTGGCTTTGTGTCAATTTTTTAGGTACGTGATCAATTGGTCCCAACTTTCATGTCCTGTTCTCCCTTGTGTGCCTGTGTTAGGTTAGTAGATCGGGTTCCTAGCTTTGCTGGGTCTAGATTATACCCAGCGCAAATGCTCTAAATCTCTGCGGGTTCTGATGTCTCCTACGTTGAACGTTTCAAATTGAGTCATACATTATCGATGGAGGTTATTAGGGAAGTGGTTCGTTATCGATGGGAAAAATTATCAATGGACAAACCTTTCGCGCCAAACATTTGGCGAGAGATAGCTAGTATTCCAGTAATTGGTTAACAAGGCTTAGTGATTGACAGACCCGGACTAGAAAACATAAAGTAGAGTTGGGGGATGACTTGAGCGAGCCAGAAAACAGTTCACGAGATAGTAAATGCACGCAGTGTAATATTTCCCTCTAAATTTTAGTGGTATTTAAAATTTATTTAAAGTGCGGAACCATATAAGCTTATTTATTCCTTTGTCATATAAATAGTTTAACCCATCCCCAAGATCCAGGCCTGGCGTTTGAACTATTTAGTCTCGGAGTTGTTTTTTGAAATTCGAAAATGTCTTGCTCAGGAATTGTAATATTTCACCTAGTTATTTCTAATTGAATTATTCTGATATGATGTTGCAACATAACTCCTTTCCTGACTTAAACCCGCCAAAACTAAATTATTCCTTAGACATTTTTTACCTTTTGTGTTCTTAATCTTCTCTTCCTAGTGCTAAAAATCAAAAACTCCAAAAAAAATCAAAGCTCAATATTAATTTGTTTTCTGTTTGCTGATAAGAGAGGTTTTATATTGATTTTATGGCTATTCCACCAACGTATTCCGATTAAATGAGGTTTTCAATCTCTTACAGGATAAACTCACCACGTAATTGTAAAAGAAGAAAAATAGAAGTTTCAGATGAAGAAATAGACATTTCCATGCGTTGATACTTTTTTTTTCAAACATTTCAAATTCTATTACATAAAGATATCAAATTTGGGGGAAATAAAAAATAATTTAAATTATTATATTAAATTTAGTTTCAAATCTCGAATATTTCTCTCCCCCAAGCGAATTTTTACTTCATCCGATGTTTTCCAGCTAAGTGGTTGTTGGTATGTAAATTTCTTACCCCCACCGGTTTAGCCACTCCATATGAGTGAAATGTGTAGCCTGACACGTCTCACGTCACAAGCTTTCATTTGACACTTTTGTTTTTATGTTTGGCCTTCGTTATCGAAAGATACATAAATTATACCAAAGGTTAACTTTCCTTTCTTTGTTTCTAAGGGAGAATGCAAAAGAAATATCTCTTAATATCATTATCACACTTCAGGTTTCATAAGCTTTAATTTTAAATTGATTCGTTACTCTGAATTGGAAGCTGTGACTCAATGGTTTTGATATTTTCCATTTTCAGTGAGCAGAACTCCGGGGATAAAGTTTTGATAGTCTCTTAGACTCCCAACGTTATGAGCATATTTGGTGCAGAACACGATGCAATTGATCAAAGGGTAGAGAATACATGTTGGAACAATCGTTTGTGAAACACATAAACTGAGAAACCAACAAATAAATGAGGGAAAAACAATAAGAAAATAAGTAAAAGTGGTGAACTAATTTTTTTACTCTAAACCACCACTAATTTTATTAAACACAAAGGTAGAAAATGAAAATCATTCGTTATCATAAGTATGGTTAACTTTCGTTTTGAATTGTTATATTACGGATATATTTGAATGATACGTCCAAAGTTTAAGAAAAATAGTTTTTATTACAAACTCTCAGATATAGGCATTTGCAGGAATCTCGACGACAATGAATGCATGAGGATAACCATTTTTGCAAACTGCACAAATGGTTATCCTTATGCATTCATTGGATGTTTTTATATTAAATGTAAAATTTTATTATAACTGTTGATTCTTGTAGTAGTCTCTGGTCCTAGTCTAGTCTCTAGTCTTGTAGTAGTCTAAAAGTGTACTGTGAAAATAAAAAGCCTGGCTCGTAAAAATATGCGTTACTGAATACAAAAAAAATTAATTTAATTCTAATTTTGGAAAAGTCTTTTAAATTAATTTTGCTCTTTTAAATTCAGTTATCGGCGATTATAGGAATATATCCCATTTTTTTTTACTCGGTAACTCTCTCCTAAATCTTCCTGATCTCGTCTCGTATGCCATGAGATCGTGATAACGTCTGGTATACAACGAGATCGCGATAACTCGTCTGGTATGCCATGAGATCTTAAGCTTGTACCAGAAATAGTGCGGGGCTCATGTAATAAAAATGAAACTTAAAACATTTAAATTTTAAAAGTATTCTAAACGTCTACTTACTTTTCCTTAATCTAACTTAGGCTTTATCCTATAACATAATTTAGAAATTTTCCAAAAACAAGGTTTTAATTTTACCTATTTAATATAATGTTAATGTCGAGAAGTCAACTGTGATTTTTTTTTAATATTGAGTAAGTTCATAACTTTGTGTACTTTCACTCATTTTGTTCAAACTTTGTTTTAAACTCTAAAAGAATTTTTGACAAATGGCACGAGTCGAATTATGCAAAGAAAAGTCAAGTGCATAACATAATTGTACGTTTTAAATTAAATTTTTCATCATATAAATACAATCATATCACTAAACAAGTAAAAAATCAGATTTATAATCGATTTAGCATTTTTTGTTAAAAACTTCACATCTTTTGTGAGAAATAGTTTTTATCAATATCGGCTTCTAATTTTTGTGATAGAGCAGTTTTTAGTACGGATGATAAGTTCTCTCCTGCTAAGAAAGAAGGAGTTCAGTAGCAGTCGTTGCGATTGGACGTTTCTCGTAGAGCTTCTGCCAGCAGGGTGTGTCCGCTGCCCCCCACCCACCCCGGGACCTTGACCAACGCAGAGACCAGCGTCGTTGACCTTCTGGGCCGTCATCGGACCAGTAAGTGCCATAAACTTTATTATTCGTACGCTTCTTCTCCCCCCTGCATCAGCCTGTCGTATTTTACACAAGGCCCTGTGTATGTGGCTAATATCAATGAATGTTTTTCGGCCAATGAGACGTAGATATGATGCCTTGTGCCAAATTTCTTTTTCTAGTTTTGAGGTGCGGGACAACCAAACACACATGTTGCATTTCTTCACCC
Organism: Ryuthela nishihirai; assembly: GCA_038380435.1. Lineage (NCBI taxonomy): Eukaryota > Metazoa > Arthropoda > Arachnida > Araneae > Heptathelidae > Ryuthela > Ryuthela nishihirai. The sequence goes on along the minus strand of JAWZYU010000001.1, from coordinate 11,373,375 downwards.
AGCCCACGAAACTAGGTCTGCTGTTGGTACTCTTTTGCTAGACGAAGAGGACAATGCTGCCAAAATGATGATCTTGCCTCGCTCGCTTTCCGCTCTAGCTGACTGAATACCTAAAGTACTTCTCTTATATGTTTAATAAAATGTAAAAATAGCACATGAAGATGATAACATCACTTACTAAATTCATATTAACTGAAAGAAAATAGGGAAACTGCATTTTCCTTTCAATTGGTAATAGAAACGAGTTTTTAAATCCTACGTTCCTTTAAACTGAATATGAACTAAATGAATGATTGATCATTGATATTTGATTTTTTTGATTTTGTTTTCAGTTTAGAGTGCTTAGAGTAAAATAAAATAAATATTTACAATCACGTATTACTTCTGGGCACATTTGAAACTTGCCTCCTAATATCCTACGCTTATAATTAAATTGATGTAAGGCAATTTCGAGGGTATTACTTCTCTAAATGCTTATTGAAAGGCGGGGGTGGCAGGGGACAGGCAAGATGTCTTAGGAGAAAAATATTCATGTAATTATTATATTATAGTATAAATAAAATTAAAAAAAAAGTATATACCCCCTCAAGCTACCCCACAGAGGTCTGAAAGCAGCCTGTCAGTTTATATGCCATAGCAGAAGGTCTGTGAGGCTGGCAGGACCTCAACAGAAAAACGACACGTACATCCATACCTTACCCGGGACTCGAACCCACGTCCCTTAAATCAGTAGCCAAGCTCGCTAACCACTCGGCCATTGGATTAGGCATTGTAGTGTATATCATAGAAATTTTGATGGGGCCTGAACCTTCTTGTTTCTTAGAATAGTCTACAAATACTTTTCATTCACTAATGACTAGCCACCTACGGATATAGCAAACAATCGTGTATGCAATTTCCCACTTTTATTGGGAGGGTAGAAAGAACTTGTGCTAAATGGTAACCGGTGGTACCTTCACTCGAAAAATAGCTCATTTCTCCCAGTACTCGCATTCAGAAAATATTTTAAAGGAACAGTTTTCACTTTTCGGTGGTTGTTAGGGTAGAAGAAAACATGTGGATAAAATACTTATTGTTTATGGCACTCTACGTCACATGTTTTCATTTTCCATCTAACCGTTTATGTTTAGCCTTGGCTTTCGAAAGATACAGAGATCAATTTTTGGTCGTTTTTTCGCGGAAAGAAAGCATGGAAATAAATGTTTATAAAATTGGGTCACTCCCATTTCACAAGTATTAATTTGAGATATATATCGTTCTCTCTGCAGTCGCGTTTGAAAGATACAGCGGAAAAACTGCTTTCCCATTCTCTTTTTGTAGGGAATGAAAGCATTGGAGGACTTTTTACGTAACATTGTGACATCCTCCACGACACAGAGTTCATTTGGTACATAACTCGTTGTTATTGATCAAAATCGATAACAAAAATTGGTTTAAATTTCGTATTGGAACAGCAGTTGTAGCTCCCATACAAACTGACACATGGAAAAAATATCGTTGGAAAAGCAATTGGAAAGTAAGTAGAAGTGAACAGAAAATTTAATAATCAATTACCACCAAATTTATAAATCATTTTAATTCAATTAAATACAAATAACAAGTAGACAGACTCAAGGTATATCACGGGTGTATCGAACGATATGTCCAACATATAAGAAAATTCTATCCTTATGTATTCATCGGGTGTCTTCATACCGAATATACAATTGTATCATCGTTATTGCTTCTTAAGCCGTCCCGTGGCAGAGTGGTTAGCTACTGATCTAAGGGACCTGCGTTCGAGCCCTGGGTAAGGCATGGATGTTCGTGTTGTTTTCTGCTGAGGTCCTACCATCCTCTCAGATCTTCTACTGTGGCATATAAACTGACAGGCTCCTGTCAGACCTCTGTGGCAAGCAGCTGCTTGAGGGGGTATTTATTTTAAGCTGTCCCGTGGCCGAGTGGTTAGCGCGCTTGGCTACTGATCTAAGGGACCTTGGTTCGAACCCCAGGTAAGGCATTGATGTTCGTGTTGTTTTTCTGCTGAGGTCCTGCCATCCTCTCAGATCTTCTACTCTGGCATATAAACTGAGAGGCTCCTGTCAGACCTCTGTGGCAAGCAGCTGCTTGAGGGGGTATTTTTTTTTTATTGCTTCTTAGAGTAGATCTAAAACACTTTTCATTCATTCTGACACGTTAAGTTTAATTTCAGTAGTTTAGCCTTAAAAATAACATTAATCGAAATTTCAAACAGTATGATAATATGCCGAATAGCAGTGCATTTACCCATCAAAAAGGAGTGTCGGTAAAATAGCATTCGTCGGATTCTGATTTTTCAGCAAAATAAATATATATGTTTGAAATAAGTAGAATCTATTTTAATTTTTGGTTAACCTGTTATAAATTGCGAGAACATGGGAGTAAGGACGATATTAGATGTCAGGAATCTAGTTCGTTTTGGATGGAAATTTTGTTCAATGCTAAAAAGATGAGGTTATCTGGGAACTGATTTGACATTACATGTATTATAATTTCCTACAGAAGAAAGGTTGTTTTAAATTGAAGAGTATGCCAATTTATATTAATATGTAGAATGAAACTTCGATTAACCAATTTAAAATTAGGAATACAAATTCAGATAATAGAAGAAAGCCGACTAACCAAAGAGGAATAATTGGAACGAGAGCTTATCGTCTCTTGTGAATGCTTTATTTCAAAGAGAACGAAGTTTTTTCTGTTTCCTATTTTGTCCCATTTGACACTGGAAGTACAAACTACTGGATGATTTGGAAAAATAACAATAATATATTGTTACGTACGAAACACAAGCTGTCAGCTCGGTTCCATGGTTTCCATCCCCTTGAAGTCTTCCGTACCAAGGAGGGGGCGTATTTTATAAGCAGCAATTTATAAAAAAGTTACATTGCCATATTGAAAATGTTTAAGTTTACTCCCTCTGCGTACAAGAGGAAGTTCGAAACACTCACTAAGGAACATATTTTGAGGTACCGTACGATCATCCGATCAGAAGTTTCAAAACCGAAAATCGCTTTGCCCCGCTCACAAAATCGAATTTTCAAATGATTTCGTATCAAGCAGACGATTCTCGGATACAATTTGCCAGGTAAATTTCAAATTTTCAAAGTAAGCAAACGAATTTAAATTCCGATTTCAATTCTAAGATTTCGAACCTTTCAATTCAACTAAGAATCTCGTAATACGCTTGTGCTTAATTAGAACACTTCAATTTCCATAGAAATGCTCGTGCTCTTTACCCAAAAAACTGAAAAATGACTTACCACGCGAAATCAGGAAGAAAATAATTGATGCATTCCTTTCTTCAATTCACTGTGGGAACAGCTAGTTTGAGAAACTTTAAACCGTTAATATTAAATCTATGGGGATTTAGAGAAATTTAGTCGCGCCCACCCCAATTTTGGTTAACCCCAGAGGGTTCGATATATACTGATAGGTACATAACCGATATTCTTCCCCTTGATGAAGGGAACGTTCATGCAAAGTTTGGTGCTTTTAGTTCTTCTATGGATAATTGCATAAACAGGCACACACACACACACAAATTTTCTTCTTTATGTATTAGATTCATATCTAATCAGATCAAGTCAGCAGAAGAGAATGGTATCCATTCTCTTCTGCTGACTTGATCATATCTAATATCGAAATTATATCTCATATCGAAAGCGAATATTTTTAGTTTCGTTGAAAGAAGCATTAAAATATCTAATATAAATTCAGGCTGCTTTGCCATGCTGTAAAGTTTATATGGACCACATGAAGAATTGACAAATTTGTCAATTAATATGGACAACCTGAAGAATGACAAAACTGTACAACGTTATCCAAATCGAAGTCTAAATAGACAAACCGTAGTCTTTATTCAGTTGCTCACAATTTTTGGCATATTTGCATTGATTTTATTCGGTTTATAAATATGTATAATTGTAAAAAATCCTGTAATTGGCATAGTATAAAGAATTTTTTTTTTACACTTTCTATGGGCCGAGTGGTTAGCGCAATTGGCTTCGGATCTAAGGGACCTGGTTCGAGCCCTGGGTAAGGCAAGGATCTTCGTGTCCTTTTTCTGCTGAGATTCCGCCATCCTCACAGACCTACTACTATGGCGTATAAACTTATAGGTTTCTGTCAGACCTCTGTGGCAAGCACATGCTTGAGGGGATATTTATTTTATATTTTTATATGGTGTAAATATCAATACTCAGAGAGCGTGACTTAATGTTATCCCATAAGGAAATCCTTAATGCATTCTTGACATTTTTCCATTACGTGATTGCGTATTTTATTCATTAACATGCTTAATGAACTTGAAATATTTCATTTCGGTAATAAATAAACAAATTGTTCTGCTCAAAATATGTTTGTACTTCTCAGCCATGAACAATCATAGTTTTCCCTGTGGACAACACAACTACCCATATCCTTTGCATGTTAAAGAACATGTTAGGTGACCTTGAACGGAGGCTATCATCTGTCCCCCAACAGCTCTCCCAGTTGGTCCCATTCTTTCTCATCTTCAGTAGTAAGCATACCATGACTGTCATAATGACTAAGTAACCTATCATGGTAAGCTTTAGCTATAGCTGAGTCTTTCAGAGCTTCAGTATTAAAGGTGAAATTTTTAACATTAGCACAACACTTTTTAAGTTTAAATTGCAAAACACTTTTAACAAGATAATGGTCAGATCTAATTTCAGCTGCTCTATATCACTATTCCTAACAGTGATAAAGGGCAGCTTTCCTAACAGTGATATATGGTATTCCTAACAGAACTATCCCATTTTCTGTTAATTAATACGTAATCTATCATATTCTTATGCAGCCCATCAGGTGAAACCCATGTGTACTTATGTATGTTGCGGTGTTTGTAATAAGTGTTAGTTATTCTGAATCCATTGAGTTTACTTACCTGTAGGAGACGTTGCCCATTGCCATTGCAGCTACCAATACCAAAAGGGCCTATCACCCCTCCCCAAAGATCAGAGTCAGTACCAACTTTGGCATTGAAGTCACCTAGAACAAGGATAATATCTCGTTTCTTGACAGAATTCAAAATATGCTGAAGTTGTCCGTAAAACCTATCCTTCTCATCCTCATCAGCATCCTCAGTGGGGGCATAACAGCAGATAACATTCAAGTCTTTAACGCTTGTCTCAAATATTGCTGTAAGAAACCTTTCATTAATGCACTCATTAACTATCTATCACTAGAAGAGCATCACTAGCGTGTCTGCTGAGAAGCAGACCCACGCTTTGGTGATGTTTATTATCGTTCCTCCGTGAAAAGTGAAATTTATGATTATTTTTAAGAAAATGACCTTTATCTGTCCATCTGGTCTCTTGCAAACCGAGAATATCTAAATTATAATGGTGGAATTCTTGTGTGAGGACATCAAGAGAAAAAGCTCTGTGCAGAGTTCTAATGGTTAGTGGGATGTTTAAAGAAACTATGTTTATTGAGAGAGGGATTGCCGACAATATCAAACAGCCCCTAATCGCAAACATGGGGCAAAGACCCGTTCCCCCACCACTAAAGGCTGAAGCCATCTATACAGGAAGACTTCCTCCAATGTAGAATTTGACGATGCCAATAGAAGCAAAGAGTTCAGGTGCCTGCGATGACCTCTGCTCAGGATTATCCACCAGCTGATAAACATATCCTGTGAATCTATTCACTTGGGGCTGTCAACCCACAAACAAACAGAAAACACAGCGGAAGATTTTCCCTCCACAGAAGCCCACCAGTGCAGCAAAATCAGATCCATAATCAAGCTCAGAGCCATACATCTGTCCAGTCCAGTGGGTTTATATGGTCAGCACCAGGACCCTGTGTGGTTGACCACTCCTCAGCATTGTAGAAAAAAAAAAGAAAAGTAGCCATAGTTGTCCAGATCAGTAGGCCACACTAATCTGGCAGCCCTCTTTTTCCGTTCACTTCCACAAGAGAGTATCTCTTTTGACAGGTACTAACCGTCTGCAACACGAGAAGGCGGGGTTGGATATTAGGTGCTAGGCCTGGCCGGTTCTGTGCATCATCACAGGGGATTGGTGCAGAGCTCTCCTTCCAGTGACTACCAAGCTACCATTGAAACAATTTAAAAGATATTCGTAATTCAAAAATATTACGAATATTACGTTAGCGTGAAGTTAAATGAAATATTCTGACAAAATTCTACGTCTCCTGACGAATACGGTCTCCTCCAGGCGTATCCAAATATATGATCAAACAGTTGAAGTAAGAAGAGAGGTAACAAAAAAGGACAGAAATAAATGCTCAGATATGGACCTCCAAAGCAAGGAATAACAGCTAAACAAAACGCCTTCACACTTTGAAAGTTAGCAGGAGAAGAGAATTGACGTCGGTTTGTTTTCGACGGTACTGCAAGAAGTAGTGGTTCGATTTTTGTTGTTTGGGTTGTTTTTATCTTTGACCGTCAGTTTTTTGCACAGAATGTCCTAAATGGCCAGGTCACAAGGACTCCAAGGGCTCAGAGAAGGTTGGGGAAATGGACCACTGGAGAGCTGTTAGGAGGCATACGGTAGACTGTCGTCAAGGTCATCCAGCGTGTTCCTTAACGTGCACATGGAATAGCTATCCCATACATCGGCCACGGCTTAATGTACCCTCCGATGGACGGCAGCCTCGAAGCCCATCATTGTCCCTATTCACCAAGGGAAAGGCGGGAAGTTTTGAGGAGATAGCTCTCAACACTGGCTCTGCTGGGATTCGAACCTGCGAACTGCAGATTACGAGAATAGCCCACGACCGACTAAGTCACTCCTTCGCAACACTAGTAGCGGTAATTTTTCTATTTGTTTTCAATTTTCACACACTAATCCCTTGGGACAGGGGTTGCTCAGTTGGTAGAGCGCCAGATTTTGTATCTACAGTTCCCACGTTCGAGTCTCGCCTGGGCCAGCATTGCAATTTTACTCCATACAACTCCTCCCCTCTTTGCCCATTGTCAGTTGGAGACATTGATGGGCTTGGAAAGGACGCCATTAGAGGGACTTAAATAAGTGGTTCCGTGTGCGGGAGTGCCATACCCTGTGCACGTTAAAGAACACGCTGGATGGATTTGACGGAGGTAACCTTCTGTCTCCCAACAACTGTTCCAGTGGGTCCCCTCCCCCGAGCCTTCGGGTACTTGTGACCTGGCCATTTAGTTCATTGTGTGCAAAGAAAGTACCGCTCAGAGGTAAAACAAACCAAAAAAATGATCCCTACCCTTTAAAAGTCGCTAAATTGCCACATACCATGTATTAACTCGTAAGAAATTTCGCTAATTGTTTGCGACGGCAGTCCACCATTTATCCACACTCGTATTTTTCTTTTTATGTAATAATGTACCTGAAAAAGATACGAATGTTTGGCATTTAAAAATCTTAAACTTCGCGGTTATAAAAGGAAGCTCCATTTCATTGATTCCTAAGATAAATGCAATGTAATGCCTTTCGGCAGTGGGGGGCACCCCCCATTTCTGATCGGCAAAGCATAACCATGGTTTCCTCGTAACTCACACGTCTGTCGACCGTAACACAAAAAAGCGTACGTCAGTCAGACGGTTATCACACAACAATTATCTTGAGAATCATTCGGAAACTTATGCAAACGGAGAGAATCTTTTCAGACCAACTCTCCCTACTAATAGTACGATATCAATTGAAATCTTATTGAATATCTTATTAGTTCTTTATCACTATAACTGAGGCGGTAGAGACAAAAAATGTACAGTCGCTTAAAAAAGTATCCGAACACTATGGTTGATTACAGAAAATCTTAATATCTGGCAACGACTTTTTTTTAGAAATTAGTGTTCTGGCATCCATTGTGTCACGTGACACGAAGTTGCCAGATCACTAATTTCTAAAAAATATCGTTGCCAGATATTTTTTCTGAATTCTGTAATCAACCATAGTGTTCGGATACTTTTTTTGAGCGACTGTACAGTAAACTCACGGTTATCTGGTACTTAAACATCCAGAATTCTCATGCAACCGGAATAAATTTCAAATTGAAGTAATAAATATCTTAAATTAAAGTTTAACTTAGTTTCTTTGCTCTCGTGTCTGGGATTCTACTTACATTACTTTCAAAAAATCCTCTTTCACATTTCGTTATTATGGAAAATTCAGCACTCCGTAGTTAGCGACATCCGGCGCTCAATATTACAACTCTTTCTAAGGAGACTTTCAGTGAATCAGTTCCCGAAGTTCTTGACAATTATGTTTCAGATATTTACATTTGTATTAAGGGAATTATACGTCACTTTCATTGTTTTAACTGCATTTTTATTAATACTAAGGCTTGAATACAATATTGTATATACGGTATTTGTTTCGTATAAAAATCTAAAAATTTAACCGGCAACTTCCATTCCCCACAAATGCCGGACAAACAGGAGTATTCACACTCTAACATTGAAATTGCAACACCAAGACACGGCGGGAAAATTCAAATAATCTCATATGAAGCACTGTGGGAGACAAGGAAGGTATGATTAATTATTCAAAACAAATGGACAATTTTATTATACAAAGTATAAACCACACCAGTAGCAGGTACCACAGCAATTGCCAATACATTGAACAATGCTTGGTAGTGGTGAGCCGCAAAGACTGCTGAAAACCACCTGTGGCACTGTCCATCACACTTACTGCACCTGGTCTGACCTTTTCTTGCTGGGTGACCGTTGTCTGCCCTGGTTGAGATGGCTCTGGCTCTAGATGGCGTCTAACCATGTCCCAACATGTGCTGTTGGGAGATCCGGGGATCTTGCTAGCCACTTCAGGACGTTAACAGCGCTTAGACATTCCCCTGTGAAATTTGTGATATGTCGATGCACATTATCTTGCTGAAACATTCTACTAGGCACCCCAAACTTTCAAACTGCCTGTGAGGAACATTATAGGTATTTGGCTATCATAGCGCATTGCTCCCCAGATGCCTGCTTTTGAAATAGAATTCCATCCGTCAGATGGGACATTGATTCCGCCATCCGTCAGATGGAATATTTAATACTGGACCCGTGTGCATGAGAGCCTCAATCTGTGCATATTAAGGAACACGCTGGACAGTCCTGATGGGAGTCTACCATCAGTCTACTAACAGCTGACCAGTGAATCTCCACTCCCAACCACCCCCAACCAATGGCTAAGTCGGTAGCATGCCAGGCTCGTAATCTACAGTTCCCAGGTTCGAGTCTCAGCTGGGCCAACATTGAGAGTTATCTATGCCAAAATCCCCAACCTGCCCTTGATCATACGGTACACTGATGGACTTAGAAAAGCGTCCGTCCGTTGGATGGGATCTAAATCCATGTTCCCCTGTGCGACAGCCATATTCTGGGCATATTATAAAACATGCTGTATGGTCATGACGGGAAGTCAGTCTGTCTCCCAATAGCTGTGCAGTGGGTTCCCTTACACAATCATCTCTGAGCCTTCGGGGTCCTTGTGTCCTGGTCATTTAGCCCATTGCTTGCAAAAAAGTATCTCTCAGAGGTAATACAATCCAACCCTCCTCACGAGGAAGACGGTCTCAGTTGTCGTTACAACAATCGTTATGTCAAGAGCGTTCTCGCTAAAACCGGCAAACGCTGTAGCCGGATTGGTCACATATTTTAATCACTTGCATATCTCGGTGCAACTCAGTCGCCTTCTGATTTGCAGCACTTCTGATCATTCATCCTGGGTGTTGCAATTTCAGTGTTACAGAGTATATACTTGCGTACACTGAGGTGCTTAGGGCGCAATCTATGGCAAAGTACCAAAAACAGATTTTCTTAAATCGACTTTTAAATATTTATACCAACTCAAATTCTATGAAGGGATACTTTCTAAACATTTTGCAAGTGGAATATTAATCCAGGAAATGAAACTTTTATTACAGTGTAAGATCTGTTTGCAGTAATGAAACTTGCAACCAACTGGAGGTTTATAATGAACTACGTCATCCGAATAAATTCCTTTAAAACTTTATAGTGTAATGAAATGAAAAAATAGAAATAGGAAAAGATATAAATATAACAGGAACCATTTTTTACTTTGATTTTTCATTTACCAAAACAACTGATAAATACCTAGAAAAAGGAAATTGTGCTTTTTATAATAAATCTTCCTGCACAAATTTGTATAATCATAAAAAAATCAGCTCCCTTGTGTCTCGCATATCGTGTTTCTTGTCCCTCCCCCCCTTCGATTTTTTATTAGATCAGGACCTGTGCGTAGGCAATTGGTTTATTATTTTTTCTAAAATTCAAGTTTAACTAAATTTTATTATTCTCGTGTCTCGAACTGGTTTTTTTTTTGTCTTATATATGTTACTCCACCGACTAGAGAGCTACTATAAGACAGTTGGTAGCCTCCCGTCAACGCCATATAACGTGTTGCATAATGTGAACAGAGTATGAATCTCCCACATATGGCCACAGCTCAATATTCCATCCGGGGGATGGCGCCCTTTCCAATCGCATCGGTGTCTCCTACTGAGCGAGGACATGGTGGAACGTTTGGGGTAGATAAATCTGAACGCTGACCCAGCTGGGATTCGAACCTGGGAACTGAAGATTATGAACCTGGCACGCTTCTCACCGCCTCACCCCCTTCCCAACAGCAGTAGTGATCAGTTGTTTATCTCTCACTCGATCGTTTCAACTTTCACGCAGTGCTCCCGAGAGGCGGGGGTGACTAAGTTGGTAGCACACTTGGCTCGTAATCTGCAGTTCACGGGTTCGAGTCCTGCCTGGACCAGAGTTGAGATTTATCTCCATACAACTGCTCTTCCTGCCTTCTGTAAGTAGAGGACACCGATGGGCTTGGAAAGGCCGCCGTTCGTCTAAAGGGACATTAAGCCATAGCACTGTGTGCGGGAGAGCCATACCATGAGCACGTTAAATAACAAGCTGGATGGCCTTGACGGGAGACTACCATCTGTCTCCCAGCAGCTGTTCCAGTGGGTCCCCCCAACTTTCTCTGAGCTTTCGGGGTCCATGTGACCTGGTCATTTAGCCCACGGTGTGCAAAAAAGTGCCGCTCAGAGGTAAAACAACCCAACCCAGATTGACCCGTTGGGGGGAGAAGACACACTGGTCTGCTAATAGGCACTTTTTTATACAATGGGCTAAATGGCCAGGTCACAAGGATACGGAGAATTCTGAGGAAAGGAGACCCACTGAACTGATGATAAGTGCTCTCGCTATTTAGCGCATTCTGTGAAAAAAGTGCCGCTCTTAGGTAAAACAACCTAACCCAATACTCTGCTCCCTGCTATGAAAAGTTGCTAAGTGGTACATACATATCATGCAATACATACATATCACTCGTAAGAAAAGTTGCGAATTATTCATCCCCGGTTTTTCCCCAAATGTAATACGGTACCTTAAAAAGATACTTTCTAGATCAGTAATGATCCCAAGGAAAGTTTGAATTGAAAAGGAAGAATAATATATTATTTATTTGTCACTATAATAGAGGTGGTTGGTAAGATATATACAGTAAAGTCCCGGTTATCCGGAACATAAACATCCAGAATTCTCATGCAATCGGAATAAATTTCAAATTGAAATAATATATTTTCTGAGATTAAAGTTTAGGTTAGTCGCACTGTTCTCGTGTCTAGGATTCCACTGACTTTTAAGTTTCAAAAAATTCTCTTTCACATTTCGTTATTAAGGAAAATTCGACTCTTCGGTAATCAGCGCCATCTGGCGACCAATATTACAATTCTCTCTATGGTGTCTTTCAGCTGCTTACCATAGAGGTCTGACAGCAACCTGTCAGTTTATACGTCACGGTAGAAGGTCTGTGAGAATGGCGGGACATTAGCAGAAAAAGGAATACAAACATCCATGCCTTTACCTTGACTCGAAACCAGGTCCCTCGATCACTAGCCAGGATCGCTAGCAATTCGGCCACGGGACGGCCGAGGGGTTAACGCACTTGGCTATAAAACTTTGGGAAGCATTTCCCGAAGTTCCTAGCAAATATATTTTAGATATTTAGATTTGTATAATGAAGGACATTATACTTCATTTTCATTATTTTTAACTGCATTTTTATTACAACTAAGACTTGAATACGAATTGCACTTACGGTATTTATTTTGTATAAAAATATTTTCATTGCAACCAGAAGATTCACGTAACCGACAAATTTCATTCACCATAAATACCGGATAACCGGGAGCATTGTCACATCTGTAACGTTTAAATTACAGCACCAAAAACAGGTGGCAAAATTCAACTGATATTCATATATCAAGCAGTATGGAAGACAAGGAAGAATTGTTTAATTTTTCATAGAAAAATGGACAATTTTATTATACAAAATATAAACCACATCAATAGGAGGTATAACCACAGCTATTGGGAATAAATTGAACATTGCCTCGTGGCAGTGAGCCGTAGAGACTGCTCATAACCTCTTGTGGCACTGTTCCCCAAGCTTCCTGCACGTGGTGTGGTGCGACTCAGTCGGTAGCGCGCCAAGTTTGAGAGTTTTCTCCGCAAAACTCCCCGTCCTGCCCATGGTCACTAGGAGACACTGATGGGTTTGGAAAGGCCGCCGTCCGTCTGATGAGAGGTTGAGCCTTGGTTCCGAGTGCAGGAGAGCCACACCTTTTGCACGTTAAAGAGCAGGCTGAATGGCCTTGACGGGAGGGTACCATGTGTATCACAACAGGTGTTCCATTGAATCCCCTTTCGCAACCTTTTCTGAGCCTTCGGATTCCTTCTGACCTGGCCATTTAGCCCCTTGTGTACAAAATGTGAAGCCCAGAGATAAAACAACCCATAGTGTTGTAGATCTTACGAAATAATATTTTCGATCATTGGAGTAGGGGGGGGATTCTTTTAGGTGAAAGGTAAAATTTCGTTCTACTGATACTAGAGCGCTAAAAACCCGGATTATTTCGGTCCTACATTTCAGAAGAATTTTGAAATTTTGGATCTCACAATTTCATCGAAGTCGAAGGTCAAATTTATATCTAATTCTGATATGGACTTGAAAAATGATGTTTCTGGATACTTCTGCTTTTACATTTATAATCTTTGTGAAATTTCTCATCTAATAGCATTGAGCAACACACAAAAAGGCTTTCAAATGAAAATAGAGAATCTTTACTAATTTCAAGGTGCTGAACACGAAAATGACAATAAAATTTGTCGAATGGCTCTTGTTTAGGAGAGATAGAGATGGTCATGTATAAAAGACTCCATCCGCATTGAGTATATAGGTAACCATTTCGCAAGGCTGTATTTTAAACTCCAGATTGCAAAATATTGCGTTCTGTTACATCAGCCCGTCATACATACAACCCATGGAGAAATGGCATCGTTGTCTGATGCAACGTAGTTTAGTCATGACATCGTGGACAAAAGATGATGCAATCGTTATTTGGAGCAACTCCCATTTAGCCCTGAGTCATAAGTACAACACAAGCGATCCTTGCAGTTTTAATCCAGCAGTAGTGATGCATCGCAACAGTGTTAACTCACTAGATTTTACATTAATAAAACTAATCATCCTCCCGCGCCCTCACCACATAAAAATATTTCTTCTTTTGGACTATCGTCCCTGACTAAGGCTTTTTATGCCTCCTTTCAGATCTCCACATCTCCAACATTAAAATTCTATCATTCTTATATTTCAGATCTGTTCTATGTTCCAATATGTTTGTTACATAAATCTCTCGTAGAAGCATACACGAGCGTTCATGTCACATTTATCATTAACTCACTGCAGTACGTTCACCTGTCGTAACAATACTTTCAATCAGACGTATCTCACTCGAGCTCGTTTATAGGGATGCAAATATACTATGTATGAAATAATTATTTATATATAATTAATATATAATTAAATTATATTAATATATTAATTTATATATCATAATTTCTGAAGTATTTCAGATATTATAAAATGTGGAACAATCGTAAGTTATAAAAACATATGCCAAAAAATTGTTGAATAGTGATGCATAATGAAATATAAAAAATAACAAAAACATGAATTAATAAAAATAAATAAATAACGATAAATACTCCTTAAGCAGCTGCTTGCCACAGAGGTCTGACAGGTGTCTGTCAGTTTAATATGCCATAGTACATAAAAGGTCTGTGAGGATGGCAAGATCTCAGGAAGAAAACAACAGAAATATCCATGCCATACCTGGGCTCGAACCCAGGTCCATTTGATCAGTAGCCAAGTGCGCTAATCACTCAGTAATAAATGAAATTCTACAGAATTCCTCAACCTCTGAACTATTCACACCTAAACTTTGATACTAGGTAAAAATAATATTGTAATTCACAATTGCTTACCAAAAATATGTATTGGGCATTAAAATCTATTCTTTTTAACCAGTACTTCATATTCATTTTCAGCATAATCATTTCAGATAATCTTGTGTAACTTTGAAAATTTCTGATGCTCTTTGTAATCCAGTTTTCATCAGATGCGTCAATGAACTAAAAGTATGTAACTTTCCTAATGACTCTATTTATAATAGCTGTTATTACCTACCACTACATGTAGGGAGTTCCAACAGCCATAGCCCACTCTCAAACACCCGAGTACAAAATGTTGAATTCGTTTCAGAAACTTCGAAATCGTTCTCTAAAACCCACACAATCGAACTTGGGGGTAAAAAATAATAATAAAACTTACCACCACAATGTCCCAAAAATATGATAGGATATCAAAAATATGATTGCCTCTGAGAGGCAATTTTTTTCACACCATGGGCTAAATGACCAGTTGCAAGAATCCCGTAGGCTCAGAGATGGTTGGTGGTGAGGACATACTGGACAGATGTTGGGAGATAGATGATGACCTCATGTCAAGAACATCCGGCGTGTTCTTCAACTGTTGGGTGGTTTTACATATGCGCGACAATTTTTTTAAACAATGGGCTAAATGGCCAGGTCATAAGGACCCCTAGAGCTTAAAGAATGTTGGAGGAGGAGACCCACTGGTGCAGGTGTTGGGAGACCGATGGTAGCCTCCCTTCAAAGCCATTTGTTGTGTTTTTTAAGTTGCACATAGGGCCAAGCTCTAACGTCTCATTCGACGGACGACTACCTTTTCAAGTGCATTAGTGTCCCCTGCTGGCGAGAGCAGGGTGAGGAGTTTTATGGAGATAAATCTCGAAACTGATCCAGCTGGGACTCGAATATTAGGAGCAGCACATTACGAACCTGGCTGGATATAACCGACAACTTGGCAGTCAATATAGATTTTGTTTATGAAGTATCCTTTGGATAAATGATGACTTTATTGTAGGAAAACTAAATCGGAAATTGTAGGAAAACTAAATGGGAAATTGTAGTAAAAATATCCCAGGTTTAGAATTGTGAAAACGTAGCACATTTTTCCATAAGAAACCAGTTACTCTAATCTAAAAACAACTTTAAAATAGGCTCTGGACAAAGGGCAGTTTATTTTCGGGTTAAATCAGGAAGATAAACGTTGTTGATGGATTAATTTATGTGTTTTAAGAATATATGACATTTTTGTAGAAGTTTCTATATTTTTCTTTGAAATTTGGTAAGTGGGAATAATCATCAGCGTTCGCTTTGTGTACTAATGCGAGAACACCGAATTTTCAGATACATTAATAAAAAATTCTTTACTGATGAAAACTCACAACACATGACAGACAAAACACCCATTCCGGGTGTAGAACGTCGGTAAAGAACACGGTAAAGAACACGATGGAAGGCCTTGACGGGAGGCTACGATCATTAGATGAGACCTTACATCTGTCTTCCAACAGCAATTCTAGTGGGTCCCCTCCCTCAACCTTCTCTGAGCCTTCGAGGTTTTGTGACCAGGCGATTTAGGCCACTGTAGGCAAAAAGACTTTATAAGATGCAATTGATATTAGATAGTGGTTAGCGCGCTTGGCTACTGATCTAAGGGACCTGGATTCGAGTCCCGGGTAAGGAATGGATGTATGTGTCGTTTTCTGCTGAGGTCCTGCCATCCTCTCAGACCTTTTACTGTGGCATATAAACTGACAGGCTCCTGTCAGACTTCTGTGGCAGGTAGCTGATTGAGGGGGTATTTATTTTTCGAGCCGTCCCGTGGCCGAGTGTTAGCACGCTTGGCTGTTGATCTAAGGGACCTGGGTTCGAGCCCCGGGTAAGGCATGGATGTATGTGTCGTTTTTCTGCTGAGGTCCTGCCATCCTCTCAGACCTTCTACTGTGGCATATAAACTGACAGGCTCCTCTCACACCTCTGTGGCAAGCAGCTGCTTGAGGGGGTATTTATTTTTCGAGCCGATCCTAAACTGTTCTTTTCATTTACAATACACAAAACAGATTTAAACGATGTACATTTTGGAGAAGTATTTTAAAAAATCAGATAAATAGTGCATGAACGTATATTATTACTTAACTAAATGGAAAAAAAATCGTTAATAACAAGCAGGATGAACATTCCTAAGCATAGAGGATATTTTGACTTGATCCCGGTGGAGTACGAACCTACGACCTTCTGATGGCATGTCAGGTACTCTGATTCCTGAGCCACCAGCTGTCAACCGAGATATCTTCTATTGATTGCTTTATACCACGGAGTCAGTCATTGCAAGTTGCCTTAACTACAATTGAAGATGCTGGTCGACAAAACACCTTCCAGATATAACCCTGAGGTAGTTGCGATGAGTCTCATGTTTACAGGTCATTTTCTGTGCTTCTTCTAATATTGAAAATTACATTCCCTCCATTTGTATAACATAAAACCTAAGGTTTTATGCATTGCTTCAACAGTGATTTAAAATGTATAAATTTCAAATATTTCTTTTTCAATTATTTCTTTCCACTAAGTTATTACTATAAGGTTACATGGGTATTTTTAGTTTATTTTGGGTCACTTCATATATAAAGATAAAGGGACATAGTTTAGAAAAGGTAATATTCTTTATTTTATTCTGAAGGTGATCAGTGTAATTATAAAGACAATTTCAAAACTTTTAACTTACCATAGTAGATTTAGATATTTCAGTATATCATTAAACTTAACGCTAAAACTTCATTTTATCTTATGCTTTCAGTTAAAGAAAGAATATTAAAAGAGGAGTAGAAATGGCTACCAGTATAAATCATAACATTTTTTAGTGTAGTATTTTTAATCCTTTTAATGAATACTAATGGTTCTCTTGATGTTTAAACTCTAGTTCAGTGACTTACAGTGTAAGTCGCTACAATTTAACATAAAAATTTATCAGTAATAAATATTTTACCAATTCTTCCGTAACTTAAATAACGTGGCATCAGACGAATTTAACACCTCAATCATGAGAGGATTGTCACTTTCATTTATGTAACATATTTGGTGTCAGAATCTTCCCTTTTTGTACTGATGTAAGCATATCAAATCTTTCTTAAGGAAGTAACTGTTAATTACAAGAGATTATATATGTAAAAAAAACTGATTTTTGTAATCGGGGAATGCAAAAATATACTAATCGAAAATATAAATATAGCATTTTAATATTATTTTAAGGTTTTTAATCTCTATAACATTAAAAAATAACATATTTATATTAAAAGGTAAGGTGTTTCACATTAGAACATAACATCTCCCCTCAAATCGTTACGAAATTTACCGATGAATCCCTAAAGAGCGCATGTACATTAAATGATATATGCACTCTTTAGGAACTCGTTCATGAAAAAGGCCATTTCATTAAGTATGTTAGTCCATGTTATGTCAATAGCAACTCAGATGCAGAACTCATCATCATCCAGCCATGGGCTATGAAGGTCCAATCAGACCGTCCAATTTAGTTCTGCATGCATTTCAGTCCTGAGCTACATCTGCTACATCTGGCCACTGCACACCAATTCTAACAATGTACTGTCCGACATTGTGTGCCCACCGCTTTCTAGGTTTCCCCCTCTTTCTGAGGATTTAGACACACTGTTCATAACCCTATTCGCTAATCTATAATTATCCATACGGGCAACACGGCCAAACTAACGGAGTCTCTCTCTGCTCAAAGGAGGATGCCGACTCCTTTGCCTAACCTCGTTATTCCTTACCAAATTCAACCATTTAATGACCGAGATACTGCTCAGACATCAAGTTTTTTTGCAATTTTGTTCACAAAAAGTTTTTGTTCAAAAATTTGTAGCGACTTACACTGTAAGTCACTGAACTAGAGTTTAAACGGCAGAAAAACCATTAATACTGATTAAACGGATTAATAATACTATACAAAAAAATGTTATGATTTATACTGGTAGCCATTTCTACTCCTCTTTTAATATTCTTTCTTTAACTGAAAGCATAAGATAAAATGAAGTTTTAGCGTTAAGTTTAATGATATACTGAAATATCTAAATCTACTATGGTAAGTTAAAAGTTTTGAAATTGTCTTTATAATTACACTGATCACCTTCAGAATAAAATAAAGAATATTACCTTTTCTAAACTATGTCCCTTTATCTTTATATATGAAGTGACCCAAAATAAACTAAAAATACCCATGTAAGCTTATAGTAATAACTTAGTGGAAAGAAATAATTGAAAAAGAAATATTTGAAATTTATACATTTTAAATCACTGTTGAAACAATGCATAAAACCTTAGGTTTCATGTTATACAAATGGAGGGAATGTAATTTTCAATATTAGAAGAAGCACAGAAAATGACCTGTAAACATGAGACTCATCGCAACTACCTCAGGGTTATATCTGGAAGGTGTTTTGTCGACCAGCATCTTCAATTGTAGTTAAGGCAACTTGCAATGACTGACTCCGTGGTATAAAGCAATCAATAGAAGATATCTCGGTTGACAGCTGGTGGCTCAGGAATCAGAGTACCTGACATGCCATCAGAAGGTCGTAGGTTCGTACTCCACCGGGATCAAGTCAAAATATCCTCTATGCTTAGGATTGTTCATCCTGCTTGTCATTAACGATTTTTTTCCATTTAGTTAAGTAATAATATACGTTCATGCACTATTTATCTGATTTTTTAAAATACTTCTCCAAAATGTACATCGTTTAAATCTGTTTTGTGTATTGTAAATGAAAAGAACAATTTAGGATCGGCTCGAAAAATAAATACCCCCTCAAGCAGCTGCTTGCCACAGAGGTGTGAGAGGAGCCTGTCAGTTTATATGCCACAGTAGAAGGTCTGAGAGGATGGCAGGACCTCAGCAGAAAACGACACATACATCCATTCCTTACCCGGGACTCGAATCCAGGTCCCTTAGATCAGTAGCCAAGCGCGCTAACCACTATCTAATATCAATTGCATCTTATACCGTCTTTTTGCCTACAGTGGCCTAAATCGCCTGGTCACAAAACCTCGAAGGTTCAGAGAGGGTTGAGGGAGGGGACCCACTAGAATTGCTGTTGGAAGACAGATGTAAGGTCTCATCTAATGATCGTAGCCTCCCGTCAAGGCCTTCCATCGTGTTCTTTACCGTGTTCTTTACCGACGTTCTACACCCGGAATGGGTGTTTTGTCTGTCATGTGTTGTGAGTTTTCATTAGTAAAGAGTTTTTATTAATGTATCTGAAAATTCGGTGTTCTTGCATTAGTACACAAAGCGGACGCTGATGATTATTCCCACTTACCAAATTTCAAAGAAAAATATACAAACTTCTACAAAAATGTCATATATTCTTAAAACACATATATTAATCCATCAACAACGTTTATCTTCCTGATTTAACCCGAAAATAAACTGCCCTTTGTCCAGAGCCTATTTTAAAGTTGTTTTTAGATTAGAGTAACTGGTTTCTTATGGAAAAAAGTGCTACGTTTTCACAATTCTAAACCTAGGATATTTTTACTAAAATTTCCGATTTAGTTTTCCTACAATAAAGTCATCATTTATCCAAAGGATACTTCATATACAAAATCTATATTGACTGCCAAGTTGTCGGTAATATCCAGCCAGGTTCGTAATGTGCTGCTCCTAAGATTCGAGTCCCAGCTGGATCAGTTTCGAGATTTATCTCCATAAAACTCCTCACCCTGCTCTCGCCAGCAGGGAACACTAATGCACTTGAAAAGGTAGTCGTCCGTCGAATGAGACGTTAGAGCTTGGCCCTATGTGCAACTTAAAAAACACAACAAATGGCTTTGAAGGGAGGCTACCATCGGTCTCCCAACACCTGCACCAGTGGGTCTCCTCCCCCAACATTCTTTAAGCTCTAGGAGTCCTTATTACCTGGCCATTTAGCCCATTGTTTAAAAAAATTGTCGCGCATATGTAAAACCACCCAACAGTTGAAGAACACGCCGGATGTTCTTGACATGAGGTCATCATCTATCTCCCAACATCTGTCCAGTATGTCCTCACCACCAACCATCTCTGAGCCTACGGGATTCTTGCAACTGGTCATTTAGCCCATGGTGTGAAAAAAATTGCCTCTCAGAGGCAATCATATTTTTGATATCCTATCATATTTTTGGGACATTGTGGTGGTAAGTTTTATTATTATTTTTTACCCCCAAGTTCGATTGTGTGGGTTTTAGAGAACGATTTCGAAGTTTCTGAAACGAATTCAACATTTTGTACTCGGGTGTTTGAGAGTGGGCTATGGCTGTTGGAACTCCCTACATGTAGTGGTAGGAAATAACAGCTATAATAAATAGAGTCATTAGGAAAGTTATATACTTTTAGTTCATTGAAGCATCTGAGGCAAAACTGGATTACAAAGAGCATCAGAAATTTTCAAAGTTGCACAAGATTATCTGAAATGATTATGCTGATAATGAATATGAAGTACTGGTTAAAAAGAATAGATTTTAATGCCAATACATATTTTTGGTAAGCAATTGTGAATTACAATATTATTTTTACCTAGTATCAAAGATTAGGTGTGAATAGTTCAGAGGTTGAGGAATTCTGTAGAATTTCATTTATTACTGAGTGGTTAGCGCACTTGGCTACTGATCAAATGGACCTGGGTTCGAGCCCAGGTATGGCATGGATATTTCTGTTGTTTTCTTCCTGAGATCTTGCCATCCTCACAGACCTTTTATGTACTATGGCATATTAAACTGACAGACACCTGTCAGACCTCTGTGGCAAGCAGCTGCTTAAGGAGTATTTATTGTTATTTATTTATTTTTATTAATTCATGTTTTTGTTATTTTTTATATTTCATTATGCATCACTATTCAACAATTTTTTGGCATATGTTTTTATAACTTACGGTTGTTCCACATTTTATAATATCTGAAATACTTCAGAAATTATGATATATAAATTAATATATTAATATAATTTAATTATATATTAATTATATATAAATAATTATTTCATACATAGTATATTTGCATCCCTATAAACGAGCTCGAGTGAGATACGTCTGATTGAAAGTATTGTTACGACAGGTGAACGTACTGCAGTGAGTTAATGATAAATGTGACATGAACGCTCGTGTATGCTTCTACGAGAGATTTATGTAACAAACATATTGGAACATAGAACAGATCTGAAATATAAGAATGATAGAATTTTAATGTTGGAGATGTGGAGATCTGAAAGGAGGCATAAAAAGCCTTAGTCAGGGACGATAGTCCAAAAGAAGAAATATTTTTATGTGGTGAGGGCGCGGGAGGATGATTAGTTTTATTAATGTAAAATCTAGTGAGTTAACACTGTTGCGATGCATCACTACTGCTGGATTAAAACTGCAAGGATCGCTTGTGTTGTACTTATGACTCAGGGCTAAATGGGAGTTGCTCCAAATAACGATTGCATCATCTTTTGTCCACGATGTCATGACTAAACTACGTTGCATCAGACAACGATGCCATTTCTCCATGGGTTGTATGTATGACGGGCTGATGTAACAGAACGCAATATTTTGCAATCTGGAGTTTAAAATACAGCCTTGCGAAATGGTTACCTATATACTCAATGAGGATGGAGTCTTTTATACATGACCATCTCTGTCTCTCCTAAACAAGAGTCATTCGAGAAATTTTATTGTCATTTTCGTGTTCAGCACCTCGAAATTAGTAAAGATTCTCTATTTTCATTTGAAAGCCTTTTTGTGTGTTGCTCAATGCTATCAAATGAGAAATTTCACAAAGATTATAAGAAGTAAAAGCAGAAGTATCCATAGACATCATTTTTCAAGTCCACATCAGGATTAGATATAAATTTGACCTTCGACTTCGATGAAATGGTGAGATCCAAAATTTCAAAATTCTTCTGAAATGTAGGACCGAAATAATCCGGGTTTTTAGCTCTCTAGTATCAGTAGAACGAAATTTTTCCTTTCACCTAAAAGGATCCCCCCCCTACTCCAATGATCGAAAATATTATTTCGTAAGATCTACAACAATATGGGTTGTTTTATCTCTGGGCTTCACATTTTGTACACAAGGGGCTAAATGGCCAGGTCAGAAGGAATCCGAAGGCTCAGAAAA
Source organism: Ryuthela nishihirai (assembly GCA_038380435.1). Classification (NCBI taxonomy): domain Eukaryota; kingdom Metazoa; phylum Arthropoda; class Arachnida; order Araneae; family Heptathelidae; genus Ryuthela; species Ryuthela nishihirai. Next base: position 11,350,952 of record JAWZYU010000001.1, on the reverse strand, counting down.
GGTTGCGAAAGGGGATTCAATGGAACACCTGTTGTGATACACATGGTACCCTCCCGTCAAGGCCATTCAGCGTGCTCTTTAACGTGCACAAGGTGTGGCTCTCTCGCATTCGGAACCAAGGCTCAACGTCTCATCAGACGGACGGCGGCCTTTCCAAACCTATCGGTGTCTCCTAGTGACCATGGGCAGGACTGGGAGTTTTGCGGAGAAAACTCTCAAACTTGGCGCGCTACCGACTGAGTCGCACCCCACCACATGCAGGAAGCTTGGGGAACAGTGCCACAAGAGGTTATGAGCAGTCTCTACGACTCACTGCCACGAGGCAATGTTCAATTTATTCCCAATAGCTGTGGTTATACCTCCTATTGATGTGGTTTATATTTTGTATAATATAAAATTGTCCATTTTTTTTTTTTGGAAAAATTAATCAATTCTTCCTTGTTTTCCATACTGCTTGATATATGAATATCAGTTGAATTTTGCCAATCTGGTGTTGTAAATCTTTACAACACCAGATTGCACTCTTTACAACACCACATTACTGGTGTTGTAATTTCAACGTTACAGATGAGACAATGCTCCCGGTTATCCGGCATTTATGGTGAATGAAATTTGCCTGTTAGATGAATCTGCCGGTTGCAATGAAAATATTTATATACAAAATAAATACCGTAAGTGTAATTTGTATTCAATTCTTAGTTGAATAAAAATGCAGTTAAAAATAATGAAAATGAATTATGTCCTTAATGCAAATCTAAATATCTAAAATATAATTGCCAGGAATTTCGGCAACTGCTTCCCAAAGTTTTATAGCCTAGTGCGCTAACCCCTCGGCCGTCCCGTGGCCGAATTGTTAGCGCTCTTGGCTAGTGATCAAGGGACCTGGTTTCGAACCAAGGTAAAGGCATGGATGTTTGTATTCTTTTTTCTGCTGATGTTCCGTCATTCTCACAGACCTTCTACCATGACGTATAAACTGACAGGTTGCTGTCAGACCTCTATAATAAGCAGCTGCTTGAGGGGATGTTTATTTATGCTTATGTATTCACTGAAAAACACCATAGAAATAATTGTAATATTTGTCGCCAGATGGCGCTGATTACCGAATTGTCGAATTTTTCTCTAATGACGAAATGTGAAAGAGAATTTTTTGAAACTTAAAAGTTAGTGGAATCCTAGACACGAGAACAGTGAGACTAACCTAAACTTTAATCTCAGAAAATTTATTATTTCAATTTGAAATTTATTCCGATTGCATGAGAATTCTGGATGTTTAAGTTACGGATAAGCGGAACTTTACTGTATATATCTTACCTACCACCTCAGTTATAGTGACAAGAGACTACTATATTATTCTTCCGTTTGAATTTAAAACTTGCTTGTCGCTATTACTTAATCTAGAAAGTATCATTTTATGGTACAGTATTACATCTAGAGAAAAAATCGGGGATGGATAATTCGTGGAATGGCGTCCTAAACAGTTCGCGACTTTTCTTACCAGTGATATGTATGTATTGCATGATATGTATCTGCCAACGTAGCAACTTTTCATAGCAGGGAGCAGTGTGCTGGGTTGGATTGTTTTACCTCTTAGCGGCACGTTTTTGCAAAGAATGCGCTAAATATGGAATGCACAAGCAGCCCGAAGGCTCGGACAGGTATACCCACTAGAACAGCTGCTGGGAGACACATGGTAGCCTCCCGTGAAGGCCATCCAGCTTGTTATTTAACGTGCGCATGGTATAGCTCTCCTGCACACAGGGCTATGGCTTAATATTCCTTCCGACGAACGGTGACCTTTCCAAGCCCATCGGTGTCCCCTACTTATATAAGACAGGGAGAGTAGTTGTATGGAGATAAATCTGAACTCTGGTCCAGGCAGGACACGAACCCGGAACTGAAGATTACGAGCCAGGCGTGCTATCAACTCAGTCACCCCCTCCTCTCGGGAGCACTGCGTGAAAGTTGAAACGATCGAGTGAGAGATAAACAACTGATCACTACTGCTGTTGGGAAGGGGGTGACGCGGTGAGAAGCGTGCCAGGCTCATAATCTTCAGTTCCCAGGTTCGAATCCCAGCTGGGTCAGCGTTCAGATTTATCTGCCCCAAATGTTCCACCTTGCCCTCGGTCAGTAGGGGACACCAATGCGATTGGAAAGGCCGCCGTCCCCCGGATGGTACATTAAGCCGTGGCCATATGTGGGAGATTCATACTCTGTTCACATTATGCAATGCGCTAGGTGGCCTTGACGGGAGGCTACCATCTGTCTGATAGAAGCTCACCAGTCGGTGGAGTAGCATACATAAGACAAAAAAAAACAGTTCGAGACACGAGAATAGTAAAAGTTATCTAAACTTGAATTTTAGAAAAAAATAAATAAACCTATTGCCTATGCACAGGTCGTGATCTAGTAAAAAACGAAGGGGGTGGGACAAGAAACACGATATGCGAGACAAAAGGGAACTGAGTTTTTTATGATTTTACAAATTTGTGCAGGAAGTTTTATAATAAAAAGTACAATTTCCTTTTTGTAGGTATTTATCAGTTGTTTTGGTAAATGAAAAATCAAAATAAAAATGGTTTCAGATATATTTATATCTTTTCCTATTTCTATTTTTTCATTTCATTGCAATCTATATTTTTAAAGGAATTTATTCGGATGACGTACTTCATTATAAACCTCCAGTTGGTTGCAAGTTTCATTACTGCAAACAGATCTTACACTGTAATAAAAGTTTCATTTCCTGGATTAATATTCCACTTGCAAAATTTTTAGAAATTATCCCTTCATAGAATTTGAGTTGGTATAAATATTTAAAAGTCGATTTAAGAAAATCTGTTTTTGGTACTTTGCCATAGATTGCTCCCTAAGCACCTCAGTGTACGCAAGTATATACTCTGTAACACTGAAATTGCAACACCCAGGATGAATGATCAGAAGTGCTGCAAATCAGAAGGCGACTGAGTTGCAGCGAGATATGCAAGTGATTAAAATATGTGACCAATCCGGCTACAGCGTTTGCCGGTTTTAGCGATAATGCTTTTGACATAACGTTACAACTGAGACCGGCTTCCTCGTGAGAAGGGTTGGATTGTTTTCCCTCTGAGAGATACTTTTTGCACACAATGGGCTAAATGGCCAGGTCACAAGGACCCCGAGGGCTCAGAGAAGATTGCGTAAGGGAACCCACTGCACATCTATTGGAAGACAGATGGTAGCCTCCCGTCAAGACCATCTAGCATGTTTAATAACATGCCCAAAATATTGCTGTCCACACAGAGGAACATGGATTTAGATCCCATCCGATGGACGGAGGCCTTTCTAAGTCCATCAGTATACCGTATTGATCAAGGGCATGGTGGGGATTTTGGCATAGATAACTCTTAATGTTGACCCAGCTGAGATTCACTGAACAGCTGTTAGTAGACTGATGGTAGACTCATATTAAGACCCTCCAGCGTGTTCCTTAATGTGCACAGAGTGTGGCTCTCACGCACACGAGTCCAGTATTAAATATTCCATCTGACGGATGGCGGAATCAATGTTCCATCTGACGGATTGCGGAATCAATGTCCCATCTGACGGATGGCAGAATCAATGTCCCATCTGACGGATGGCGGAATCAATGTCCCATCTGACGGATGGCGGAATCAATGTCCCATCTGACGGATGGAGTTCTAATTCAAGAGCAGGCATCTGGGGAGCAATGCGCTCTGATAGCGAAATACCTATAGTGTTCCTCACAGGCAGTTTGAAAGTTTGGGGTGCCTAGTAGAATGTTTCAGCAAGATAATGTGCATCGACATATCACAAATTTTGCAGGAAAATGTCTAAGCGCTGTTAACGTCCTGAAGTGGCTAGCAAGATCCCCGGATCTCCCAACAGCACATGTTGGGACATGGTTAGACGCCATCTAGAGCCAGAGCCATCTCAACCAGGGCAGACAACGGTCACCCAGCAAGAAAAGGTCAGACCAGGTGCAGTAAGTGTGATGGACAGTGCCACAGGTTCAGAAGTCTTTGCGGCTCACCACTACCAAGCATTGTTCAATGTATTGACAATTGCTGTGGTACCTGCTACTGGTGTGGTTTATATTTTGTATAAATATATGTATGAGACAAGACGCACTATTTCCGCCTGAAGCACTACCAGTATAGGGAAATGCCATATTCACCACTAAGTACGGTCAGGGGCAAGACAGTACCATATAGATACAGCTCATCCCCGACTACCTAATGGCAAGCAGTACTATAGGAGTAAAGCTCATCCATCTGTCAAAACCTAAATTTAATCTGCACCACGGTTAGCCGCAAACAAGGATATATAGAGCTAAGTTGCCTCGGCTCCCGTGGTGAGAACTCTTAGTGGGGCCTACCGTCAGTGCCCTGTCCAACATGACAGGACCAAGTCAGTCAGCAGGGCCCTAAACTTCTCAGATAGCAGTCTTAGCCTGTCCGACCGGGCCCAAACCGGTCAGCAGAGCATTCGACTTCGATGGGCCCTCAAGCCTCCCTCACCACGACAAGGTAGTTCCCTCTCGGGGGGGGGGGGGGTATATTTTGTATAATAAAATTGTCCATTTGTTTTGAAAAAATAATCACAACTTAATAATTGTCGTTTCCTCCGAATTTTCATCCTCCGAGTTACTGTCCTTCGAATTGTTGTTTTCACAGAATTGTGTACATCGAATTCTCATCCACCGAAATGTCGTCTTCCGACTTACGGTCCACCGATATGTCGTAGACCAAACTTCCACTACGAATACAAATAAATTTAATTAAAGATTTCGTTTTCGTTTAATTGGGTAATTCATTTACTACTATAGTAGAACTCTAGGTCCATGGTTACAATTAAAAAAATAAAAGCTATTGTGCTTCTTTATAACCTGTCCGTTGAAACAGCGGCTCATAAAACAAGTAATATAAACATTTCGCTCAGTTCTTTCAATTATTGACCAAATAATTTTATGTGAATAAGCAAATTATTTTTTCTAATTCAAGGTACTCATTAAAATTGAATATTTTTGTTTTTTTTAGCAAGATATTTAATTTGCTAAAAATATAGTGTTTTCCTGTTTATTACTCATTAGAACTGTGTTTTTTCTGTTTCAGGTAGAGAATTTTTCTTGCTACTCTTTAAGAATATAGTGAGAGTGAATCTTCGCTAAGTTTGGGTTGAAAGGCTCTGCTTTATATGTTTTTTTTAAAGCGGTTTACATCTGTATGAAATATCTCGTTTTCGGCGATGATGAATTTCGCTCTGCACATTTTTGAAACGTGTCTTCAAGAACGAAGAGGAATTGAATATTTAGAAGGTAAAAATATTTTCTCATCCTGAAAATTCTATGAGCCACAATATTTATTCACAACATGAATAAATATTTTGGTTTTTGTATAGTGACTGTCATAGACTTACTATTGAGAGGTCTCCTATCTGCACGACTGTATTTTATTGTCTAAATTAGGGGTTCTCAACGTGGGTACGCGGTAAAATATTTTGGGATACGCCGCGATAGCTCAAAAGTCGCTAGATATATTTATATATTTATACATATGTTTTATTTTATTCCCACTGTTATATTATAACTGTAATTTTATATATCTATACAAGGGGTACGCCAGTTACATACACGTTTCCTGGGGGTATGTGAAGCATAAAAGTTTCAGAATCACTGGTCTAATAACAGTGTATATTACACAAACTTGAAGAATTTTCCTTAGTTTTCAGCAGTACTGTTTGGGACTCAGCGGTTTAAATGGCCAGGTCATAAGGGCCCAAAGAAGGTTATAGAAGGGGATTCACTGAACAGCTGTTAGGAGACACATTTAGTGTGTTCTTTGAAATGCAAGGCATTTCAAAGAATTTGATTGAATGATTTTGGCGAAATTGCATTTGGCGCATGAAGTCATAATGTACCAACCGATATGTCTATGGATACCTTTCAAAGCTTAATGGCGTCCTCTTTCTAACCGAGGGCAGGGTCTGTATATTGGGTTGGGGGGTTGCAGAGATAAATTTTTATGCTCGCACAGTTTGACTAGGACTTGGGGACTACAGGGTTCGATCCTGGCACGCTATCGACTGAGTCAAGCTTCGCCTTAAAATAAAGTGCCGTCCTAGGATACTAATATTTAAAATATAAAGAAACCTGCAAATGTTGACGAGTTTGACTTCCTGCTTTAGAACAATCTGGTTAGATTTATTCGCTGATACAATTTGCAATCGAAGATTTTGGCGAAATTGAATTTGTATGAGTAACGATGAATCAAACATCTCACAGTACGGGATTTTGATTTGGGATCCTTTCTTAGCATTGATACCTTACTTTCAAGCTATCTTTGTTTTGCCAGTTGAGATATAGGGAGTTGATAATGGAATAAATTCTGTGTAAGATATATAAGCAAATTAGATCTTTTCAGATTTATTCTATTTCGATGTCTTTTATGAATTAATCGAAATGAATTTCACTGTGATTTCATTAATTGTTAAATCACATTATGTCCCCTCCACATTAATAGTGATTTTCCTGTAAACAAGTTTTAAGTTAAACTTAATTTCGGCGTTAACTTTCATGTTATCATGTCAAGTTGATTTTTCACCGATTTCGCACGAGGGAAGATTATTGAGCACTTTCAGCAAGCAGAGTTTCACTTCAGAAGTGTTGTTTTCGATACATATGCAAATGGTGCAAACTAAAGGAGTATTAGCTCAAGGTAGGTGCCATTTTGAAAAATAGGGATAATTTTATCAGTATATTAAAACAGCTAATTTCAGTTACTCTGAGCAGTGATAACTATAAGGAGTGGCGTGACAAATAATTTAAAACGGGTAAAGTTCTCATTTACGAGGCGACTGTACAAAAGTGGGCGTGACACTTCAAATTTGCGCACGCTTGAAAATAATTAAGCTTTTTTTTTTATAAAAAGATGCAAAATTTTGGTTAATGGCATCTGAACTTCCAAAATCAACCCAGCAGATACTCTCCTGTCTGTAAGTAAATTTATATTATGCATTTTTTATTTTCTTTACGAGCTTTATATATAAATGACCCTTTTTTAATTAATTGTGTCATGCCCATCTCCGGTTGATAGGACATCAGGGGAAAACAATAAAAAAGGAGGAAAGGGGGAAAATGGCATTGTGTGAACTACAGGTTCCGCACACGGCATTCCGCAAAAACGTGGGCCTTTAAATGCAATAACCTTTTTTCCAGAATGGATACTTCTAGAGTGGGGAACCTTTTCATCTACCGTCTGTCGGGGTTTAACAAAATGGGACACATCACAATACTAAGGTTTCCAGGCAAACACATGTATTTAATCTGAATTTTCTCAAACATTGCTATAGTGGGCAGTGATGACCTCAATGGTGACGAACAAAGAATTTCCCACATCAGCTTAGTCCAGGTTTGGCAATGAACTGTCAATTTACTCGGGGAAAAATGGGGACCAAATTTGGCAAAATGCCTGTACCTCATTCTCCTCAGTACAAGAGCGGTGTAGAGTCCTAATACGACCCCTGCTGTTCACACTCCAATCACTGAGGTAGCTTACACAGCAAATTCCGTCTGTCAGGCTTGTCTCATCAATAGTTGAAGGAACGGCGAGTCAAATACGAGGCATAATTATCCCCAGAGGTAAGCTCTAGGTCCTAGGTCATTTCACTTTTATCGGAATCCATTCGTGACTCTGTACGAGCAAGGGGTGGGTTGGGTTGTTTTACCTCTGAGCGGCACTTTTTTGCACACCATGGGCTAAATGGCCAGGTCACATGGACCCCGAAGGCTCAGAGAAGATTGGGGGAGGGGACCCGCTGGAACAGCTGTTGGGAGACAGATGGTAGCCTCCCGTCAAGGCCATCCAGCGTGTTCTTTAACTTGCACAGGGTATGGCTCTCCCACACACGGGGCCACGGCTTAACGTCCCATCCGACGGACGGCGGCCATTCCAAGCCCATCGGTGTCCCCTACTGACCGTGGGCAGGGCGGGGAATTTTGCGGAGATAAATCTCAACGCTGACCCAGCTGGAACTCGAACCTGGGAAGTACAGATTACGAGCAAGGGAGATGGCTGCAAGTTATCGTGTCTGAGGAAGGAAAAACGACTTTTTTGCAGACAATGGGCTAAATAGCCAGGTCACAAGGACCCCGAAAATTCAGAGAAGTTTGGGGGAGGGGACCAATTGGATAGCTGTTGGGAAACAGATGGTAGTCTCCCATCAAGGCCATCCAGCGTGTTCTTTAACATGCATGCACAATGTGGCTCTCTCGCTCACGGGACAACAGCTTAACGCTGCATCCGACGGACGTCGGTCTTTCCAAGCCCATCGGTGTCCCCTTCTGATCGTCGATAGGGCAGGAATTTTGCGGAGATAAATCTCAACGTTGACCCACGTTGAGCCATGTTATATAATAGTATTATATAAGTGGAAGCTAACTTCTAAACTAAGCATTTTATGAAAAAAAGGAATAGGACTAAATTAGAGATCTCAATCAATTCTATCTGAATCTCGATTTTCAATAAAGTTTGTTTTGCACTTTAAGAGTTAAGGACTTTAAATATTTAATAGAAACAATGCAATTTGCCTTAGGACAATTGAAAAATATCGAAAAATTATTGACATTACCTTTTCAAATATGCATCTGTTGTATTAAATGATTGAATACTTCTTATTCAATTATAATTAACTTCTGAGTTAAATTCTAAATGTTAGGCATTGCTATTCTTAAATATTTAAACATACATAACTCTTTAAATACTAAGGGAATATTGTTGAATAACGAGGTTTATATAGATTTGATTGAGACTTTTAATTTACCTTAGGTCCCATTCTGTTACAAAACTCTTTCTTAGAAGTTATAGAGTTTCGACGTTAGCTACTACTGACATAACATGGAGGGAAATGGTCATAATTCAGTGAGCATATATAAGTTACATCTTAGAACAAACATGGGAAGATATAAATATATTTTAAATTTCCTTAACTTCAATATTTTACATTTTGATTTTTAATGATAATTTCTAATGGAAATGTTTATTTTTTTAAGGGTAATTGGAGAGAAATAACCTAGAAGAACTTTGAGGCTTGTCCTTGTTCTTCATGATATAAAACATTTACACAAGAATACACCCGCTCGTTCAGGACTCAAGGAAAACCTTTGTCACGAAATGCATCAATCTTTCCCCTACTTCGAAGAAAAAAATTCAGCATTCCCTATGTTTCTCTGCACGTCTAAAGCTTTCATTTGGCATGCGACTCTTACAGATTTACCCCGTGAAATTTACGTGACCCGTTTTGAGCGGAAGAAAGAGGGGCATAATTTTTGGTCCTCACGGCAGCCTGGACGCCACGAACGATAGAGTAGAGGAATAGTTTGCAGAATCCAACCCGACAATCTTTTGTGGAGGGAAGAAAGAACGGATGGTAAATGATCCATAACGTTGACAATTCCCACATCACAAATTTGCATTTCACAAATAGTGTGTATATATACGTTATTTAGTCTGTAAATGGTAGCTAGGTAGTCACTGGAAGGAGAGCTATGCACCAATCCCCTGTGATGATGCATAGAACCGGCCAGGCATAGCACCTAATATCCGACCTCGCCTTCTCGTGGTGCAGACCGTTAGTACCTTTCAAAAGAGATACTCTCTTGTGGAAGTGAACGGAAGGGGAGGGCTGCCAGATTAGTGTGGCCTACTGATCTGGACAACTATGGCTACTTTTCTTTTTTTTCTACCCTGCTGAGGAGTGGTAAACCACACAGGGTCCTGACGCTGACCATATAAACCCACTGGACTGGACAGATATATGGCTCTGAGCTTGATTATGGATCCTGATTTTGCTGCACTGGTGGGCTTCTGTGGAGGGAAAATCTTCCGCTGTGTTTTCTGTTTGTTTGTGGGTTGACAGCCCCAAGTGAATAGATTCACAGGATATGTTTATCAGCTGGTGGATAATCCTGAGCAGAGGTCATCGCAGGCACCTGAACTCTTTGCTTCTATTGGCATCGTCAAATTCTACATTGGAGGAAGTCTTCCAGCGTAGATGGCTTCAGCCTTTAGTGGTGGGGGAACGGGTCTTTGTCCCATGTCTGCGATTAGGGGGCTGTTTGATATTGTCGGCATTCCCTCTCTCAATAAACATAGTTTCTTTAAACATCCTACTAACCATTTTCTCTCCATAGGTAGTTGGAATGTGAGGACTCTGCACAGAGCTCTTTCTCTTGATGTCCTCACACAAGAATTCCACCATTATAATTTAGATATTCTCGGCTTGCAAAAGACCAGATGGACAGATAAAGGTCAGATTCTTAAAAATAATCTTAAATTTCTCTTTTCAGGGAGGGACGACAATAAGCATCACCAAGACGTGGGTCTGCTTCTCAGCAGACACGCTAGTGATGCTCTTCTAGGATATTAGTGCATTAATGAAAGGTTTCTTACAGCAAAATTTCAGACAAGCGTTAAAGACCTGAATGTTATCTGCTGTTATGCCCCAACTGAGGATGCCGATGAGAATGAGAAGGATAGGTTTTATGAACAACTTCAGGATATTTTGAATTCTGTCAAGAAAGGAGATATTACCCTTGTTCTTGGTGACTTCAATGCCAAAGTTGGTACTGACTCTGACCTTTGGGGAGGGGTGATTGGCCCTTTTGGTATTGGTAGCTGCATTGGCAATGGGCAACGTCTCCTACAGGTAAGTAAACTCAATGGTTTTAGAATAACTAACACATATTACAAACACATATTACAAACACCGCGACATATATAAGTACACATGGGTTTCACCTGATGGGCTGCATAGGAATATGATTGATTATATATTAATTAACAGCAAATGGGCTAGTTCTGTTAGAAATACCAGGGCATATAGGGGAGCTGAAATTGGATCTGACCATTACCTTGTTAAAAGTGTCTTGCAACTTAAACTTAAAAAGTGTTGTGCTAGGGTTAAAAAGTTTGATTTTAATACTGAAGCTCTGAAAGACCCAGTTATAGCCAAAGCTTACCATGATAGGTTACTTAGTCATTATGACAGTCATGGTATGCTTACTACTGAAGTTGAGGAAGAATGGGATCATTTCAAACAGGCTTTTTTGGACACTAACAGTACTCTTTTAGGAAAAAAGGAGCAGAAGAGACAGAATTATCTGAGTGATAAGGCACTTGAGCTTATTTCGGAAAGAAAGAACTGCAGGAATGTCCTTAATCAATACCCTACTAGTCCTAATAGAAAGCATTACAGAGAACTTAATAAACGTGTAAAAGATCAGTTAGCTGCTGATAAGAATCTTTGGCTTGATGGTTTGGCTGACAAAGCCGAGGAAGCAGTTAGACAGCACAACAGCAGAGAGCTGTACCAGATAGTTAATATTTTGTGTGGTAGAAAACGGACAGGTATACAGGGATTGAAGGATAAAGAAGGTAAGGTTATAGAAGGTGAGGATTCTGTCATGGCTAGGTGGGCTGAGCATTTCAGTGATATCCTAAACAATGCGGTTAGTTCTATTCCCATTGTTTGCAATGACGATAGATGCATTGGTGGCTTTAATGTTGGCCCTATAACACAATCTGAAATTATTTCGGCTGTTTCTAAACTTAAACTTCATAAATCCCCAGGGGTAGATGAAATTACTGCAGAAATGCTTAGAGTTGGGAATGTTTCGGTTACCACTTGGATGACTGAAATTCTGAATATATTTTATGATAAAGGCATGGTTCCTAAGGATTTTATCAGAGATATTGTTTTCCCTATTTTCAAAAAAGGTGATCGCAGTTCTTGTGATAACTATAGGGGTATCAGCCTACTCTCTGTTCCAGGTAAAGATCTTTCCATGATTGTGATTAATAGAATTAAGAATCTGGTTGACAGTCAATTGCGTGATGAGCAATGTGGATTCAGAAGTGGTAGGGGATGTGTGGATCAGATATTTTCACTTAGGCAGATTCTTGAGAAATGTTTAGAGTTTCAGAAACCTTTGGTTGCTAGCTTTGTTGGTTTCAAAAAGGCTTTCGACTCTGTTGATCGTCATAATTTGTGGTTGATTGTGAAATAATATGGTATACCAGACAAGTTAGTTAACCTAATGAAAGCTCTCTATAATAACACTGAGTGGTGTGTGAGAGTTGGTAAGGCTTGTAGCAATTGGTTTAGCATTACTTCTGGTGTTCGACAAGGGTGCATTTTGTCTCCTTTTCTCTTTAGTTTGGTTATTGATTATGTTATGCTAAATTCACTTCAAGGGAAAGATTTTGGCCTTAAATGGGCTGGAGATAGGAAAATTTCTGATTTAGATTATGCTGATGATTTAGCCCTTTTGGCAAATGATGTTGATGAGATGAACTCTTTCATTCGAGCTGTTGATGAGACTGGTAGTACAGTAGGTTTGGTTATAAACAGAGAGAAAACTAAAGTGATGAAAATTGGTCAGGCAGGTTGTGATTCAGTTAATCTGAATGGTTGCAGTCTTGAGCAGGTGTCACAGTTTAATTACCGTGGGAGCTACGTAACTGATACTGGTGATGTGCGGCATGAGATTAACAGACGAATAGGTATTGCTGCCGGGACTTTTAAGAATCTATGGAGATTGTGGAGAAATAGGCGTATACACCTAAAGACTAAAATTAGACTGTATAATAGTTTGGTTCTTTCTAGGGTTAGTTATGGTAGTGAAACTTGGACGCTGTGTAAATAAGATAACAGGAAACTAGATGCTTTTGATTCTAGATGCTTACGCAGTATCTTGGGTATTAGGTGGTTTAACTTTGTAACTAATGATGAGGTTAGGCAAAGGAGTTTGCAACCTCCTTTAAGCAGCATATTGTGCAGAGATAGACTCCGCTGGTTTGGCCATGTTGTCCGTATGGATAATTATAAATTAGCGAATAGGGTTATGAACAGTGTGCCTAGAGGCCTCAGAAGGAGGGGGAGACCTAGGATGCGGTGGGCAGACAATGTCAAACAGGACCTTGTTAGAATTGGTGTGCAGTGGCCAGATGCATTAGATGTAGCTCAGGAGAGACTTGCTTGGAGAACTAAATTGCACGGTCTGGTTGGACCTCCGTAGCCCATGGCTGCTTGAGGATGATGATGATGATGATGATGATGATGATGATGATGATGATGATGATGATGATGATGATGATGATGATGATGATGATGATGATGATGATGATGATGATGATGATGATACGTTATTTGACAAATAACTCATTTCTCTCTGTTGTCTAGTTCCGAAGATGCAACGGAACAATCATTTATATACGTTTCTCATTTGTCAGGAGAGAAGAAAGCATATGATGGAAAATTTTGTAGCCTATGTCACTTTACATATCATAAGCTTTCATTTAACACTTACTTTGCGATTTGCTATCCAAAGATTAACCAATCTTTACACATTTAGCTCCATTATTGAGGGAAGAATGCACGAGAGATTGCCGCCTCTGTGGCGCAGTACATCGTGCATTGGTTCGTGGTGACCCAGATGGGGCCGGGTTCGAGTCCCGGTGATGGAACTGTCGTTTGTTCTGTTATAACCAAAATATAAGCAAATTGTCTTGTGGGCCTGATCAAAAATTGAAAAGGCAAAAAAATATATATATATTCATTTCAAAATCAGACTCCCGAAGTCACAAACTATAATTTAATATATTACTCGTTACTCTGAATATAATATATAATGGTACACTGGATTTCATATTTCCTTTTTCAGTGGAGGGAAGAAACAGGACGAAACGATTTATATATATCCTGTGACACTCCCAGCATTATTAGAGTTCATTTCGTGAATAATTAGTTACGATGGGTCAATGGGTTGAAGAGATATGATGTAAAAACAGTTGTAGAACCGATAAATAAAGAAGGAAGAACAATAAGAAAATTAATAGATATCAACGAAAGTAAAAATGTTATAAACTACCACTAATGTTATAAAACAGAGAAATTGAAATATATATCTTTCGTTCAGTCACGTAACGGGTTTCCAGTCCCTGACTGATATATTACGGATATATCTCAATGATATGTCCAAGTTTTAATGAAAATAGGATTTTTTGGCGAAATGCACAAATGGTCATCATCCTGCATACATTTGATGCATTCACACTGGAATGTACAATTATATCATCACTATAATTTCTTGTAGTATTCTCGGACTTATTTAGCCTTTAAAATGGCCATTAATTGGAGTTAAATGGTACGTAATGTTTAAACGCTCTAGAAATAATTTAAGTAAAAATCATTTGTTCAAATTTCGTTTTTAAGCAAATCAATACATATGGTCGAACAAGGTTACGAGTACCTTGAATCCACTTAGTGCCACCCAATCTTAGTGTTGCCAACATTCCATTACAGAACAAAATGGACATTTTGCTTGGGGGAAGATTTCACCCTCCTCTTTTTTTGCTTATTTTTATCAGATATTTAGGAGAAAATTTAAACAAATATTCAAAAATAATTTTACACATTTTATGAGACTAAATACAAACATCCATCCTCTTCCGAAATTTGGGTTTCCATCAGCCATTGTTATTATGCATGGTCGTCTCGAGAACTGTTCGAGCTCATAATCGATTAATAAAAACCTAAACAATGGGTGCTAATACACTATCGTATTCATTATACCAGCTTCTAAACAATGAGGAAAGACTTTTTCCACCTGGAGGTGCCCACTGAGAGTTAAAGGATGCATTTGTGTGAATTGTTTGGATATTTAAAAAAAAATTCTTTAAAAAATAAAACTTCATTTAAAAATGTTAAATAATAATAAATTTTGAAAAAATATTAATCTTCTTTCAAACACGCTTCTTAAATTTATATTTATTTCCTCCTTTAGGGGATTTTAGCAGTCCTTTGCAGACACTCTCATTATTATTCGGTATTTTCGTTTTCCACCTCGTGTACTCTAGTAGCTTTCTCTAATTAAGCTGATATTTTTAATATCTATGCTGTTTGTTAATTGCAGTACTTGATTCAGGTTTATACAGTGGAATTTTTAACATGTTGAGACTCATTTAAAACAAAGAACATGTATAAGCCCTTATAATTTGAACGCCAACTTCGTAACTCAGTTCGACGAACGAGGTTTAATGATTTCGTTACCTTCGATGAATAGTTGTCACTGCAACGAATTGAAGAGGACCAAGTACTGTTCATCCTAGGAGCAAGCAGGTTGTACCTCTTTATATTCCATTAGCACTCATATTGTTAGAAGCGACTTAAACGAATGAAATGTTGAAGCTATTGTGATAATAAACAGTGTTTTATGCTTATGTGTGGACATCTTTCTTAGAAACCATAACGTTATTTTTTCTTCTATGCATCTCACCTGTCTAGATGTAATGTATCACAATATTCGCTTGGGTCCAAAATGTGCATCAGTTAAATCTAAAGGTAGAAAAGCAGAAAACGTTCGTCTGGTTGAAAGTCATAATCTGCACACCAGACATTTCAGTTGAAAACAGAGCGGTTGGCAACACTAGTCCTACCCCAGTATTTCTAAGAGACCCAAGCTGAATCCATTTCGTTGTACACGGAAATTAGGGACGCCTGAGAAATGTTTATCATTCAAATGGACAGAGGCACCACATGGGTGATACATTATGGAGGAAATAATTCAATGGCAAGTTGCTGGCGGTAAATGTATAATGGTCACATAATATGATACGGAAACAAGAGATGTAATGTTGGATGAAATATATAACACAAGTAGGCAATCGTTATCTGGCTCTCAGTGGCAGATGGCATAAGGGAATTAACTGTATCACGTGGAACCAACGTATCCAATCACCAACCTATTTCAGGTCAACCAAGCGTATCCCGAAGGTTGTAAAAGACAGGTAATACAAGACTAACCGAGATTTCTGTCCCCCACAAATTAATGGGGAAAAGGTTTCAACTGGTGTCGTGAACATGGAAACTGGAACTCAGAGAAAATTTCTATTTAATATTTACTGATGAGTCCACCTTGATTCTAAGCTCTAATTCTCGACTTCTCTTAATCTGGAGAATGACCAGATACAATCTATTGAGTACTAGAGAAAAGGAGCAATAGGAGGGAGGTGCATTAGTGGTCTGAAGAAAAATGAAATGCAAAGATTCTAGGAATCTCTAGGTTTTCGAGAGAGAAATAGTAATTGCTCTGATATTTAGGGACGAAATTCTTGCAATCCATATCAGACTATTTATATATGACGAAACTTTGAATTAATTCTAATGGGCTGAGCATCTAATGTCCGACCTCGCCTTCTCGTGGTGCAGACCTTTAGTACTTTTCAAAAGAGATACTCTCTTGTGGAAGTGAACGGAAGGGGAGGGCTGCCAGATTAGTGTAGGCTACTCATCTGGACAACTCTGGCTACTTTTCTTCTTTTTCCTTCCCTGTTGAGGAGTGGTCAACCACACAGGGTCCTGGTGCTGACCATATAAACCCACTGAACTGGATTGAATTATGACTCTGAGTTTGATTATGGATCCTGAATTTGCTGCACTGGTGGGCTTCTGTAGAGGGAAAATTTTCCGCTGTTTTTACTGTTTGTTTCAGAATTGACAGCTCCAAGTGAATAGATTCACAGGATATGTTTGTTAGCTGGTGGATAATCCTGAGCAGAGGTCATCACAGACACCCGAACTCTTTGCTTCTACTGGCGTCGTCAAATTCTACATTGGAGGAAGTCTTCCAGCGTAGATGGCTTCAGCCTTTAGTGGTGGGGGAACGGGTCTTTGTCCCATGTCTGCGATTAGGGGGCTGTTTGATATTGTCGGCATTCCCTCTCTCAATAAACATAGTTTCTTTAAACATCCTACTAACCATTTTCTCTCCATAGATAGTTAGAATGTGCGGACTCTACACAGAGCTTTTTCTCTTGATGTCCTCACACAAGAATTCTACCGTTATAATTTAGATATTCTCGGCTTGCAAGAGACCAGATGGACAGATAAAGGTCAGATTCTTAAAAATAATCTTATTTCTCTTTTCAGGGAAGAACGAAAATTAGCATCACCAAGGCTTGATTCTGCTTCTCAGCAGACACGCTAGTGATGCTCTTCTAGGATATGAGTGCATTAAAGGTTTCTTACAGCAAAATTTCAGACAAGCGTTAAAAACTTGAAAGTTATCTGCTGTTATGCCCCCACTGAGGATGCCAATGAGGATGAGAAGGATAGGTTTTATGGACAACTTCAGGATATTTTGAATTTTGTCAAGAAAGGAGATATTACCTTGTTCTTGGTGACTTCAATGCCAAAGTTGGTACTGACTCTGACCTTTGGGGAGGAGTAATAGGCCCTTTTCGTATTGGTAGCTACAATGGCAATGGGCAACGTCTTCTACAGGTAAGTAAACTCAATGGATTCAGAATGACTAACACTTATTACAAACACCGCGACATACATAAGTACACATGGGTTTCACCCGATGGGCTGCATATGAATAAGATTGATTATTTATTAATTAACAGCAAATGGGCTAGTTCTGTTAGGAATACCAGGTCATATAGGGGAGCTGAAATTGGATCTGACCATTACCTTGTTAAAAGTGTCTTGCAACTTAAACTTTAAAAGTGTTGTGCTAGGGTGAAAAAGTTTACGTTTAATACTGAAGCTCTGAAAGACCCAGTTATAGCCAAAGCTTGCCATGATAGGTTACTTAGTCATTATGACAGTCATGGTATGCTTACTACTGAAGTTGAGGAAGACTGGGATCATTTTGAACAGGCTTTTTGGGAAATTAACAGTACTCTTTTAGATAAAAAGGAGCCGAGGAAAACGAATACTACGTGTAAAACATCAGTTAGCTGCTGATAAGAATCTTTGGCTTTGATGGCTTGGCTGACGAAGCCGAGGAAGCAGTTAGACAGCACAACAGCAGAGATATGTACCTGATAGTTAATGTTTTGTGTGGTAGAAAACGGACAGGCACACAAGGATTGAAGGATAAACAAGGTAAGGTTATAGAAGGTGAGTATTCTGTCATGGCTAGGTGGGCTGAGCATTTCAGTGATATTCTAAACAATCTGGTTAGTTCTACTCCTATTGTTTGCAATGGTGATAGATGCATTGATGGCTTTAATGTTGGCCCTATAACACAATCTGTAATTATTTTGGCTGTTTCTAAACTTAAACTACATAAATCCCCAGGGTAGATGAAATTACTATAGAAATGCTTAGAGCTGGGAATGTTTCGGTTGCCACTTGGATGACTGAAATTCTGAATATCTTTTATGATAAAGGCATGGTTCCTAAGGATTTTACCAGAACTATTGTTATCCCTATTTTCAAAAAAGGTGATCGCAGTTCTTGTGCTAACTATAGGGGTATCAGCCTACTCTCTGTTCCAGGTAAAGTTCTTTCCATGATTGTGCTTAATAGAATTAAGAATCTGGTTGACAGGAAATTGCGTGATGAGCAATGTGGATTCAGAAGTGGTAGGGGATGTGTGGATGAGATATTTTCATTTAGGCAAATTCTTGAGAAATGTTTAGAGTTTCAGAAACCTTTGGTTGCTAGCTTTGTTGATTTCAAAAAGGCTTTTGACTCTGTTCATCGTCATAATTTGTGGTTGATTGTGAAATCATATGGTATAACAGACAAGTTAGTTAACCTAATGAAAGCTCTCTATAATAACACTGAGTCTTGTGTGAGAGTTGGTAAGGCTTGTAGCAATTTGTTTAGCATTACTTCTGGTGTTCGACAAGGATGCATTTTGTCTCCTTTTCTCTTTAGTTTGGTTATTGATTATGTCATGCGAAATTCACTTCAAGGGAAAGATTTTAGCCTTAAATGGGATGGAGATACCAAAATGTCTGAGTTAGATTATGCTGATGATTTAGCCCTTTTGGCAAATGATGTTGATGAGATGAACTCTTTCTTTCGAGCTGTTGATGAGACTGGTAGTAGAGTAGGTTTGGTTATGAACAGAGAGAAAACTAAAGTGATGAAAATTGGTCGGGCAGGCTGTGATTCAATTAATCTGAATGGTTGCAGTCTTGAGTGAGGATGATGATGATGAACACAAAGTTTGCCAGATCACTAATTTCTAAAAAAAAAAAAGTTGCCAGATATTTTTTTCTGAATTCTGTAATCAACCTTAGTGTTTGGATATTTTTTGAGCGACTGTACTCGAAGGTTGCCAGATCACTAATTTCTAAAAAAATCGTTGCGAGATATTTTTTCTGAATTCTGCAATCAACTATAGTGTTCCCGTATTATTTTGAGCGACTGTACACGAAGGTTGCCAGATCACTAATTTCTAAAAAAAATCGTTGCAAAATATTTTTTTCTGAATTTTGTAACCAACCATAGCGTTCGGATACTCTTTTGAACGACTGTATACAATAACCCAATTCACGTTAAAGGGGTAAAAAAAAAATCACTGGATTGCTTTGACACAAAGCTTTAGTTCAGATTTCTTGACAATAAAGGGCATATATACCCTTACCTACCGAGACTTAATTCGTGGCCCACGTAAAGAAAGTAGTCCCATGTATTAAAATTCGGCATCTAAAATTCGCATATTGCATTATGGCTATGAGACAAACTGACGTATTCATTATAATATTTCAGACAAACTGACATATTCATTATAAGCTTTGAGACAAACTGACATATTCATTGTAAGCTTTGAGACAAACTGACATATTCATAGTACCTTTGAGACAAACTGACATATTCATTGTAAGCTTTGAGACAAACTGACATATTCATTGTAAGCTTTGAGACAAACTGACATATTCAATGTAAGCTTTGAGACAAACTGACATATTCATTGTGAGCTTTGAGACAAACTGACATACCTTTGAGACACACTGACATATTCATTGTAAGCTTTGAGACAAACTGACATATTCATAGTAAAGAAGTTAGAGACGTTAGAGAAGTCAGTATGTTAAAGACCTGGTAGATGTATTATTATTTTATTTACGTACACGATGGTTGCCAGAAATATAACAAACTGGCATATTCATAGTAAGCTTTGAGACAAGCTGACATATTCATTGTAAGCTTTGAGACAAACTGACATATTCATTGTAAGTTTGAGACAAACTGACATATTCATCATGAGCTTTGAGACAAACTGACATACCTTTGAGACACACTGACATATTCGTTATAAGCTTTGAGACAAACTGACATATTCCTTATAAGCTTTGAGACAAACTGACATATTCATTATAAGCTTTGAGACAAACTGACATATTCCTTATAAGCTTTGAGACAAACTGACATATTCATTATAAGCTTTGAGACAAACTGACATATTCGTTATAAGCTTTGAGACAAACTGACATATTCGTTATAAGCTTTGAGACAAACTGCCTCCTGGGTGGGAGGGGACCCACTGTACCGCTGAGAGCAGATGGCAGCTTCCCGTCAAGACTATCCAGCATGTTTTTTAACGTGCAAAAGATATGGTTTATTATTCTCCTGTACACGGACCACGGCTTAACGTCTCAACTGACAAATGGCACCTTTCCGAGAACATCAGTTGCCCACTACTGATCGAGGACAAGGTGGGGAGTTCTGCGGTGATAAATCTCAACGATAGCCCAGCTAGGATTCGAACCTGAAGACTGCAGATTACGAGCTTGATGCGATACAAGCCAACTGAACCCTTCCCCCTAAATATGAGTGTTCCAAAGAAATGCAGTTGGGTTTGGTTGGGTTGTTTTAACTGTAAGCGGCACTTTTTTGTACACAGTGGCTAAGTGGCCAGGTCACAAGGACCCTGAAGTCTCAGAGAAGGTTGGTGGGAGGGGACCCACTGGAACGGCTGTTGGGAGACCGATGTTAGCCTCTCGTCAAGGCCATCCAGTGTGTTCTTTAACGTTGGATTGTTTTACCTCTGAGCGGCACTTTTTTTCCACACCATGGGCTAAATGGTCAGATCACAAGGACCCCAAAATCTCAGTAAAGGTTCGGGGGAGAGGACCCACTGGAACGGCTGTTGGGAGACCGATGTTAGCCTCCCGTCAAGGCCATCCAGTGTGTTCTTTAACGTTGGGTTGTTTTACCTCTGAGCGGCACTTTTTTCGCCCACCATGGGCTAAATGGCCAGGTCGCAAGGACCCTGAAATCTCAGAGAAGGTTGGGGGAGGGAACCCACTGGAACAGCTGTTTGGAGACAGATGGTAACCTCCCGTCAAGGCCATCCAGCGTGTTCTCTAACGTGCACATGGTATGGCTCTCCCGCACACGAAGCCACGGCTTAATGTCCCATCCGATGGACGGCGGCCTTTCCAAGCCCATCGGTGTCCCCTAATAACCGTGGGCAGGACGGGGATGAAGTGTGCATGTTGAAGAACAACATAAATTTGACGTGAGGCTTCTATCTGTATGCATTGACGTGAGGCTTCCATCTGTCTGCTAAGAGCTGTATTGTTTCGGTCAGTGAAGCTAGTAGCATATCCAGCGGGAGGGGGACAGCTCCCCGTGAGCATATTTGCCAAAACTGGCGCCTTTTCAACGTTTATTTTAAGGAAATATGTTGCGTTAGAGAAGTCAGTATGTTAAAGACCTGGTAGATGTATTATTATTTTATTTACGTACACGATGGTTGCCAGATCACTAATTTCTAACGACACCGATGGGCTTGGAAAGGCCGCCGTCCGTCGGATGGGACGTTAAGCCGTGGCTCCGTGTGTGGGAGAGCCATACCCTGTGCACGTTAAAGAACAGGCTGGATGGTCTTGACCACAGATACTGGCTACCATCTGTCTCCCAACAGCTGTTCCAGTGGGTCCCCTCCCCCAAACTTCTCTGAGCCTTCGGGGTCCATGTGACCTGGCCATTTAGCCCATAGTGTGCAAAAAAGTGCCGCTCAGAGGTGAAACAACCCAACTACCCATTAATTTCTAAAAAAATCGTTGACATATATTTTTTTCTGAATCCTGTAATCAACCGTAATGTTTGGATATTTTTTGAGCGACTGTACCAGCCTGCACTACTGGCTTACTCCTTTGACAAACTTTAGTGAT
Organism: Ryuthela nishihirai; assembly: GCA_038380435.1. Classification (NCBI taxonomy): domain Eukaryota; kingdom Metazoa; phylum Arthropoda; class Arachnida; order Araneae; family Heptathelidae; genus Ryuthela; species Ryuthela nishihirai. The sequence goes on along the minus strand of JAWZYU010000001.1, from coordinate 11,328,972 downwards.
CGCCAGATGGGCGAAAGGTGGGGGAACCTTCTTTATTCCCCCCGAGAGGGAACCACCTTGTGGTGGGGGTGCTTGAGGGCCCATCGAATGCTGACCGGTTTGGGCCTCGGTTCTTCAAATCTCAGAAGTTGAGGGCTCTTCTGACTGACTTGGTCCGGTCATATCGGACAGGGCCCCGACGGTAGGGCCCGACTAAGAGTTCCCACCACGGGAGCCGAGGCAACTTGGATCTATATATCCTTGCTTGTGGCTAAACGGGGCGCAGATTAAATTTAGGTTTTGGCCGATGGATGAGCTTTACTACTATAGTACTGCTCGCCATTTAATAGTCGGGGATGAACTGTATCTATTATGGTGTTGTCTTGTCCCTGACCGTAGTTAGTGGTGAATATGGCATTTCCCTATACTGGTAGTGCTTCAGGCGGAACTAGTGGGTCTTGTCTCATATATATTTTAGTCGCGTTGTTAAAACAAAGAGAATTAAGGGAGGGAAAAAAGTCTATTTTGTGACTTTGGCAAAAGTCACTGTTCTTATGGCATTTTAGATTTGGGAACTCTGCATTTCTGCATCTATTGTCGTGGATATCGGGGAAGCAAAATTTCCGTATCTCGCATAATCGTTGGATTTAAAAACATATGGATTTAAAAAGTTCCTCAATCTCCGATATGTTATTCGAAAAATTTGGCTTTAGAAAATGCAAGTTGAGGGATGAAAATTAAAATGAAAAATAAACTTTTCTGTCTAAAAAAATTTTGCTTTTGATAATAAGAAATGAAATCAATTTAAAATCATCTCAAAAATAAGTGCAATGAAGTGCCGCTAATAGGTAAAACAACCAACGTTAAACGACATGCTGGATGGCTTTGACAGGAGATTACCATCGGTCTCCTAACATCTGTGCAGTGGGTCCCCTCCCACAACCCTCTCGGAGCATTTGGGGTCCTTGCGACCTTCCCATTTAGCCCATGGTATGCAATGAAGTGCCGCTAATAGGTAAAGCAACCAACGTTAAAGGACATGCTGGATGGCCTTGACGGGAGATTACCATCTGTCTCCTAACATCTGTGCAGTGGGTCCACTCCCACAACCCTCTCGGAGCATTTGGGGTCCTTGCGACCTTCCCATTTAGCCCATGGTATGCAATGAAGTGCCGCTAATAGGTAAAACAACCAACGTTAAAGGACATGCTGGATGGCCTTGACGGGAGATTACCATCTGTCTCCTAACATCTCTGCAGTGGGTCCCCTCCCACAACCCTCTCGGAGCATTTGGGGTCCTTGCGACCTTCCCATTTAGCCCATGGTATGCAATGAAGTGCCGCTAATAGGTAAAACAACCAACGTTAAAGGACATGCTGGATGGCCTTGACGGGAGATTACCATCTGTCTCCTAACATCTGTGCAGTGGGTCCACTCCCACAACCCTCTCTGAGCCTTTGGGGTTCTTGCGACCTTCCCATTTAGCCCATGGTGTGCAATAAAGTGCCGCTCAGGGGTAAAACGACCCAAATCTTTTCAACTTTATTTAAAATATAATCTGCCCTTATGATACGTACTTGAATGATACATTCTGTGATTTTAGCGATGTCAATTAACAGAATAGCGAGAGTCACAAACAATTAACAGCCTGGATTGACTACTTGCTATCCCAAAAATGATGTCAATTTGTCAGTCAGTCAGTCGAAATTATCTGGACCAGTGGTTCTCAAACGTTTATGCTTCACCTGCCACCTGGAAATATGAATGTAACTGGCATACCTCTCGTATAGATTGATAAAACTATAGTTATAACAATATTTATTTTTACTTTGTGACTAGATCTAGCGACTTTTGAGCTCTCATGGAGTACCCCAAAAGACTTCTACCGCGTACCCTACGTTGAGAACCCCTACTAGAGACTACCGGAAACTTGGGGCTTTTCGTCCCTCTCTTCTAGATCGTCAAAAATGGGACAATTGCCTAAAAGAAAGACCTCACCTTAGTTCAAAGTTCCCTTAAATTCTTTCAAAAAGATCAGAATTATGCAGAAATTGCTAAATTTCTTGAAAACAAAATCTTCCTAAAGAAGGATCTCCTTGGCCTAATAGACTTTTAAGACTTAATTCAGTAATACTCTTTCTTTTTAGACTGTTTATTAATTCTCTCCTTTGATTTTCATATTCTTCACAATTAAAAAGCACATGTGTTACTGATTCTTTCGCCCTGCAATGAACACAATTCGGAGATTTTACCTTTTTCATTTTGAATAAGGAATCATTTATAAAGTTGAGCCCGTTCTGAGCCCTGCGTTACATATTAAGTTCCTTCTGGTCAAACCAAAGTTTCGAAAGGGACAAATCCCATTTTCAGTCATGCTTTGATGATTGGATCTCCCAGATGTTAATACCTCCAAAATGATGTTGAAATGCTTTGGCTAATTATTTCTTGATTAACTTCTAAATTTCTAAATTTAATTAATTCTTATTGGATATACCATCTGGACCAAGAGAGGTAGATGATATAGACTGTCTAAGAGTACGTTTAAATTCACTCATTAAATTCCCTGTCCAAGAAATCAGGTGCTTTAGGATTTAGATTATATGTCTTTCCTAATTCTCTCTCTACCACAAACTGGTTTTCAAGAAATTCAGGAGACACTAAATTAGTTCCTGAAGTTCAAAATATAAGTGCAAATTCATTTGCTACATTTTCTAAAATTCTGTTTTCTTCTAAAAGCAAAACATTCCAGGAAAGAGAAGGAGACACTGCTTTTCCAATTGACCTTAATATTTTCCATATTTTTGAGGAGGAAGTAAAAAAGTCAATGCTTTGACAGAAATTGTTCCATTCCATCCTTCTTGCTTCCATAATTTTCTCTTTCGTCAATGTTTTAATCCTTTTATAACAGATTGCATGATCTAGCCTTCTCGTTTTTCTAGCCCTTCTCTCAGTTCGCCTTCTCAAGGCAATCAATCTGTTAATAAATTGAATATTATATTTCAGGTTTTTTTGTATTATTGATTTTTGCAGCAGTTTTCAGGTTCTTGATTGAGCTCTATTCTGAAAGTTTCCCCTTTTATAATTTTTATTTTATTCTTTTCCATTCTCTTTGGAAGTCCATTAATTAGAATCGGAAAATGGTCACTGGTGAAAGTGTCACTAAGTGTCGTAGAGGTTAATTGAGATGCCAAGGCAGGATCAATCATTGTGAGGTTATACAAAGATTCATTTCTTCCATTCTAAAAAGTGGGAGCCATATCATTTATGAGAATCAGATTACGTTCTTCCATTAATTCTTCAATTTCTTTTCGTCTGTTATTAGTTGAAGTGGAGGCCCACATAAGGTTATGATCGTTAACATCTCCGGTTATAATATGAGGGGAGGACAGGCGTTAATTAAATCCAAAAAGATTTCAAGAGGTATATTTTCCCCTGAATTGTAAATGGAAATTATTGAATAGAACTTATTTTCAAATTTTACTTGCGCTGTAACTGCCTCAAATAGTGGATGATTGCTATGCAGTGTTATTCTCCTTTGAATCAGATCTTTATTTACTAAGATAGAAACTCCTCTACAAAATATTTCATATTTTCTTGATATGTTACGAAACCAGACATTTTAATGTTTTTAGAATAAACTTCTTGCAGAGACATTATTTTAATATTGTATTTGTATAATAAGCTTTTTGATATAGGTACTTTAATATTATAGCTGTGGCATTTTCATTAAGGATTTGACTGAAATCTGCAAAGCTGGCCATGATCAATCATGTCTCTGATATCTAATAAGGAATTAATATCTGCTTCTGAGAGCAGTTTTCGAAGCAATAAGTCCGATGCACTTCAGCATCAAATCTGTTAATTTCTTTATCAATAACACCGAATCCTTCATAGTACATCAGGATTTGGTTGATGAAGGAAATTCTTTAAAGTCTTCAAATTGAATTTGACTTTTCCTTCTTGAAAGGTGTTTGGTTGGGAAGTCTTAAAATTGCCAGAAGTAGGGGGATGGTTTTGGATTTACTCACTGCTTTTTGGTTTGTTTGGTTTGTTTTCCCTCTTAGCGGCACTTTTTTTGCACACCATGTGCTAAATGCGCAGGTCACAAGAACCCTGAACGTTCAGAAAAGGTTGGGAGAGGGGACCCACTGGAACAGTTGTTGGGAGAGGGGACCCATTGGAACAGTTGTTGGGAGAGGGGACCCATTGGAACAGTTGTTGGGAGACAGATGGTAGCCTCCCGTCAAGGCATTCCAGTGTGTTCTCTAACTTGCACAGGGTCTCCCATACATGAGGTCACCGCTTAACGTCCCATCCGACGAACGGCGGCCTTTCCCAAGCCCATCGGTGTCCTCTACTGACCGTGGGCAAGGCAGGGAGTTTTGCGGAGAAAAATCTCAATGCTGGTCCATCTGGGACTCAATCCTGGGAACTGCAGATGACGAGCCTGGTGCGCTACCGACTGAGCCACCCCCGCCCTTTTACTCATTGCTTGAGCCCAAGTTAGGCTATTTTTTATTTGGAATGCTTTTGTACGATATGTTGCTGGATGTTGTTTTCCACAATTAGGACAGCAGAGAGTTTTCACTTTGCATGTTTTGTGAGTGATCTTGGGAAAAATTCTTACATCTTGGTTTATTCTCACACTGCCGCTTTATGTCCGTAGTGATTACAGACAAAACATAGAACGGGTGGTTCAAAGTATGTAACTATCTTCCTATTGTTTATCGCTTGACGTTTGCAGGTTTGCGTGTCTGTCAAAACCAAATGTTTTGACATTCCTGTTTCACCATAATTTTCGAACGCGATGGAGAAGCTTGTTGATTTATGTGTCAAATAAAAGCTTGTAACCCGGGAAGTGTCAGAGGCTATTTTAAAAACTTATCCCCCCAAGCTTTCTTTCCCTAAAAAAAGGAAAAATATGAAAATATTGTTCCGCTTTTTCTCCAAAACACGAATGCTGGGTTGGGTTGTTTTAACTTTGAGCGGCACTTTTTTGCACACCATGGGCTAAATGGCCAGATCACATGGACCCCAAAGGCTCAGAGAAGGTTGGGTGAGGGGACCCACTGGAACAGCTTTTGGGAGACAGATGGTAGCCTCCCGTCAAGGCCATCCAGCGTGTTCTTTAACGTGCACAGGGTATGGCTCTCCCACACACGGGGCCACGGCTTAACGTCCCATCCGACGGACGGCAGCCTTTCCAAGCCCATCGGTGTCCCCTACTGACCGTGGGCAGGGCGGGGAATTTTGCGGAGCTAAATCTCAACGCTGACCCAGCTGGGACTCGAACCTGGGAACTACAGATTACGAGCCTGGAGCGCTGCCGACTGAGCCACCCCGCCCCAGAAAACGAATGCCGAAAGTAACAAGCTATATGTCAAATGAAATCTTTTGACGGGGGAAGTGTCATAAGCTGTTAAAAAAAAGCTCCCCCCTAAAAAAGGGAGAAGTATGAAAACGATTGTTCCTTGATATCTCCAGAACGCGAGCGTTGAAAGTAACAAACTATGCATCAAACGAAAGCGTGTGATGCGGAAGTGTCATAAACTATACAAAATTTACACCCACGGTTTCTTCCCCCCTAAAAAAGGGGAATGTGAAAACCATTGTTTCGCTATTTGGAAAGCGAAGGCGCAAGCTATGCATCAAATGAAATTTGGCGACATGGGGAATGTTGCAGATTAAAAGAATTCCACCCTCTTCCCTCGTAAAAAAGGGGGAAATATGAAACGAATATTCCGCCATATCTTCTTAGGGGCGGTGGTGGCTCAGTCAGTAGCGCACCAGGCTCGTAATCTGTAGTTTCCAGGTTCGAGCCCCAGCTGGGTCAGCTGTCCACGGTAATTTTTTCCCGTGGACACGACTGTTGGAGTGAAGTACTTTTGGACGTCATTCTCTTTCATTAACAGGGACATTTTATCATCATGTCCATCTTCTTGCATCCAGCTCCTGTTGAGGAAGAACCTTGTCGTCGGCGTGGAAAGTTCGCTACGGGTCCTTTGACCCCCCCCCCCCCCCTCAGGTATCAAAGGGTGATCTACGTGACCTCTCACTGTCAATAACACTAGCCAGATGGGTGCATGATTCGCACCTCGGCTAGTTCTGGCCAACCAGCAGCATCCACACCGAGCCGGTGGGGTGACCTCCACCAAAGGGCCAGTGAAATGAGCAACCGAAAAGAAAAAAACAAAAGGACATTCGGTCTTTTTCTCTGAGTTGTTGGCAGCGATGGCCCTCTCGAGTGAGAGCAGCAGATTCTCAAAGTATTAACAAAAACGTTCGAGGAGAGCGATAAACAGCACGAGCCTCCAGCTACCAGCGACGATACCTTTACCCTATGGACGTCCGAACTAATGAGGTAGGGAGTGCATTTTGTTGGAATTTGGTCCGTTTTTCCCACACGAATACGTTTGGTGTATCGTCGTCACGTTGTCACCAGAAACTATTTGAGGCCTGTTAGGCTTTTGAGCGAGTAGCTCTTTCATACAGAACTTTTAGTAAACTGACCTCCATCACTCCTAAAACTTCTCTTGCTTGCGAAGGGGCCGCTTGTTGAAATCTTCCAAAAGTGGGGTGAAATTATCGTAGTTATCGGTTATTGTTAAATGTCTGTTATTTTTAATGTGGGTCCGGGAACCGCAAAAAATCTAATTTGGCAGCAAGTAGAGGATCACGGCCTTAGTGCGTGTGCTGCCCTTAAATATACTCAAGGGTGGTGACGACACAGCATTGAGATTTATCTCCGCAAAACTCCCCGCCATGCCCACGGTCAGTAGGGGACACCGATGGGCTTGAAAAGGCCGCCGTCCGTTGGATGGGATGTTAAGTCGTGGCTCCGTGTGCACGAAAGCCATACCATCGCACGTTAAAGAACACGCTGGATGGCTTTGATGGGAGGCTACCATCTGTCTCCTAACAGCTGTTCCAGTGGGTCTCCTCCCCCCAACTTTCTCTGAGTCTTCGGGGTCCATGTGACCTGGCCATTTAGCTCATGGTGTGCAAAATATTGCCGCTCAGAGGTAAAACAACCCAATCCGCTATATCTTCCGAATGCAAGGACCTAAAATTACGAGTTAGGTGTTAAATCAAAGCTCATAGAAGGATTGTTGTAGACTATTTCGAATTTTGCTTCCCATCATTCTCCCTCTCCTCTAAAAAAAGGGGCAGATTTACACGACGGGAGCGGAATTTAACGAGTACATATCAAATTAAAGCTTGTGACGTCCCCAATGTCATAGGCTACCTTAAATACGATTCAAAAGCAGGGGGAGGAAAAAATGTGGCAATGCTCATGACTCATATCAAATGAAAGCTTCTGAAAATAGGCGTTTTTAGTAACAAACAAAAAGTAAAAAAATTAAAAAAATTAAATAAATTAAAAAAAAATTTAAAATACCTGTTTTCTGAAATGCATTCTGAAAACTAATACTGTCAAAGAGTCACACGTATTGTCGTGACTAACCTTTGGTAGCCGTTCGTACTACTGGTGATATATTTTTCTTACTGTCAAACTGAGATAGGCTCTGAGACTAATTTCAACTTCGATGAACACATATATCAGTAAACAAGAAAAATATCAAGCTTAATCATATATGAAGGTGATTGAAAACTCTTAGGCCAAACTTTAAAGGGTTGAGTTGGGTTGTTTTACCTCTGAGCGGCACTTTTTTGCACACCATGGGCTAAATGGCCAGGTCACATGGACCCCGAAGGCTCAGAGAAGGTTGGGGGAGGGGACCCACTGGAACAGCTGTTGGGAGACAGATGGTAGCCTCCCGCCAAGGCCATCCAGCGTGTTCTTTAACGTGCAAAGGGTATGGCTCTCCCGCACACGGGGCCACGGCTTAACGTCCCATCCGACAGACGGCGGCCTTTCCAAGCCCATCGGTGTCCCCTACTGACCGTGGGCAGGGCGGAGAACTCTTTAAAGGGTGATAGAACACATCCAAACAAGCACTTTTCGTCATACAATGCATGGTCGGAACTCAAGTGGTGAAGCGCTAGAGGGCACTTTCCTGTGAACACTAATAAGCGCTGGTTTTTGCACTCGTCATCATTTCTACCGTGGATTGCAGAACGGATGGATTGTTTCACGAATCAGGAGAAGGCGGACATGCATTTCACATACGGAGCAGCGGACGGGAATGCGAGGGAAGCCCAAATACTGTACCGGAAGCGCTTTCCGACCAGATGCGTGCCTAATCATAAAACCCTTTAGCAATTGCACCAGTATCTGTGCTAAACGGGCTCCTTTGTCAGCAGCTTGCAGGATACAGGGCGTGCAAGGAGTGTGAGGACGCCACGTGTTACAGAGGAAATTCTACATAGGGTTGGAGATTGCCCCGAATGTAGCACGTGAGCAATTTCCCATGCCGTAAGTGTACCTCAATCGATGGTGGGACGAGCTCTACGAGATGAACGATTATACCCCTACCATGCACAGATGGTGCACGCCTTGACACGTGCAGATTATCGGCGTCGTGTGGATTTTGCACAGTGGTTCCTGCAGCAGACTGCAGCGCAACCAGACTTTGATGCACGTCTTATTCACTGACAAATGCACCTTTGCACGTGAGGGCATTTTTAATACCCATAATTCTCATGTGTGGGCCATCAGTAATCCGCATGACATACGTCCACATTCGTACCAGCGGCGTTTGTCCATAAATGTTTGGGCTCGAATCCTTCATGTCTGAGTTGCAATAAAACTCATTTTTCAGCCAGTTACCGAATTAGAGATAAAAGATATATATTTTATTCTGTACTTTCTTGGAGTGTGTTAGCTTGATTTCTTCTTCTGAAAGAAACCATTTTTTCTAATTGAAAGTCGGATTAATGAGACTACTGATAGATGAACGGTTTGATTTCCTGTATGTATTATTTTGATTTCCTCTCATTAAGAAGAAATAGACATTGAAAAAAATCCATTGTCTAAGCTGTTGGATTAGAAAGAATAGTTATAAATGCTTTATTGAATGTAAAATTAGGGAGAATGGAAATGAATTTTTCTGGTAGTTCATCTCTTTAGTTTCCTGTTGTTTCGCTCAGAAAGAACAGATTTAGAAGAAAAATAATCCTTTGCACTGAAATGTCAATTGGAAAGACTGCATTGAAATGCTTTATTCATAATAGACGTATAGAGAAAAGAGCTATAATGTAGGCTCTTTAGGTCTGTTGTATTCCTTTGATTTCCGATAGTTTCATTCGAAGGAAAAGACTCCTAAAATATTGGTTTTATTGAAAGTCGGATTAGAGAAAATCAGATAGTCCTATGTATGACCTTTGGATTTTCCTTGCTGCTCTTTTAACGAATTGGCTTTTCGGATGCTTTTCGAAAGAATCATTTTATTTTCATTTGTTCATATCATTATTAAGCAAACTGAAGGATAGACCCAAATGATGCACTGGCTCAACCGTACCAGGCATCGGCGTCGATCTTTTGTCTCACCCAGCCTCGTAACTTTACGTTATGTACATGTGTATGATGTGATTGAGCGAGAAAGAAAGTTAGCACGCACATGCAACCATTCATTTTTACTTTTCCTCGCATTTTTCAAAGGCACACAAGTGCCGAGACAAAAAAATATCGCGATATAACGAATCCGCACTCGCCGGGGTCGCGATGAACGGGGGTTACCTGTACAGAGATTTCAACAAAAATATCTGCATTAATGAAAATTGATATATATATATAATTTGTCATATTTAGCTCCTAATAGCAATTAAAGAATAACTGAAAAGTTGAGTTTCGTAGTATTTTCATATCAAGGATTCTTATTGCATTTAGTTTCTTTTTTGCATTTCAATGCCTTGCAAGTCCCATCAAAGAAATTGGTTTACCAAACATACACACACACACTCAGGATTTTGTAAAAAAATAAAGGGGGAATGAGCAAGGTGGTTCAAAGTGACTCTATCTAATCAGAAAAAAGTAGGTGGGGGAGAGAGGTTGAAATAACATTGCAGTATAACCTTTCCTTACTCGTTATTGAAGTTTTAAAAAAGCTGGAAAGATACATGATTTAGTGTTTAGATAAGTTTAGTGTTTATCTCCAATACCTTCGCCAGCTTCTCAAAGGGCGAGGCTTCTTTGTCCTCCTCCCTGCTTTAGATGCGGGAAGTATTCCCTTATACATTCACAAGAACTTCCATACACATGTTTGCGATGAGACATGATTCTCACAAACAGTTCTCACCATTCCTAATTAACATCATATGAACGAAATATCAAGCATAAAGAATATGAAATATTATATTTCAAATATCACTATAGGTTTACGATTGAAACTAAGAAATGTAATTAAGATTCTTATTTACCGAAATAAAGGAAGAAACCAATTACAACTACCACTGATTTCTCTAAGGCATGATTCAAGTTGGTCTTTTAAAAAGAGATGTAGACTTATATGAAATATTTGAATAATTGATACAATAGTTTGAAAGGTACACTCTTCGTCGTTGAAATTGCGTCCCCCCACAAAAAATATTTCCCTCTGTTTAGTGGTTTAAAAATAGATCTATATTAAATATCTTTACTATACTTTGGCTAGTGCTATATTTTCTATTGTTGTCTATTTAATTATATTAAAAAAAGATAACGGTAGAAATAGAAAACGCTGAATGCAGTTTTATTTTAATAAGTGATATATATAATAGATGGTTATCGAGTAATGAAGACTGAAAAAGAAAAACCAATTGCTCTAAAATGTTTTAGAGTAATGAAAATGACTAATTATATTATTACAAACATTTCGACTACACACGTGGCAAGTGAAACATTTTAACCAATAAGGGTGAATTTACATCGTATGACCAAATTATTATAAACATGGCATCCTGAGCGAAGTACCATGATACATACCAATGCATGTAAAATTTTGTATTGATGCAATATCTTCTTCTACAAAAGCATCATTTCCAGGATAGTAAACTTTCCCTCAAGAAGAAGAAATTGTCCATCTTGTTATAGAATTATGAATTACAAATTTCATCTTTTTTTAAAAGAGAAAAGCCATCCTATTGCAGCCACAAAGCCTCAAGCTTTATACAGTACGATATCAAAAGGCCTGAAAGTTCTAGAAAACCTTACTTCTATACGCCTCCCTCGCAAGAAATAATCATGTTATACTCTATGTACTGCTAGAACTGTTTTATCTCGTGATATTTTTCGAATTACAAATATAATTTAGCCAAAAGTAACAGCTAATTTATTTACTATTGCATTATCTACACGTTTTCTGCTGCGTGATAAACATATTAATATCAGAATAGAGGAATTATATAACGAATTCCAATCAAAACTTATTATTTTCGAGCTGTGTCTGTTCTCGCGAAGTGAATTATCTATCACAATTCCCACACCCACTCTTGTGATTATTCTAGACCTTCTTTGTCCAAATGAAGTTCGTGTATGATGGAAACTTCCGAAAACAACTCTTTTCGATAAATTTCGCACCCACACTCATTGCCGACGCTTCGACCATACCGAGAAAAATTGTCGCAGCAAACAGTGCTGAAGTCGATGAGTAACCGAACATTCAGCATCAGTGTGGGTATATAATTCTTCTGCCTGGAAACACAAGAAATGACAGAACATGTTCTCACTGGATTAGAGAAAATTATATTTTAAAGTATAAATTTAATCATGTTTCATATCAGATGACACAGGTTAAACTTCTTTCAACGGAACCTACCTACACCACGGTTACTAAAATTCACTTGGATCTCAAGAGTTCTCAAAGATCTCAAGATCTCAAGATCTCCTTAGATACTTTTCACAATATCTTCCAACACGCTATTAGTGGTATATCAAAAAAGCTTTGGAAAAGCTAGAAACTACTTTCCATGGCAATCTCATAATTTCCTCAAGCAGAAGGAATAGAAAACGCTATACTTGGAATTTTTAAACCAGCTACCTTATCAGATATTCAAAAAGCTCTTTTCACCTCAGATATCGTAGCTGAGTTTCTGCAATATCTTCCATTATTCTTCAACCTGCATGACCGAAAAACAACTCGCATTTTAAGACTGCTTCTCGGTACTACAGGAATACACCAGTACCTACAAACACAAGTCTCGAAGCAATGGATTTCTCCCTTACACCTGATATCCTTATAAACCTTATATAAAAGCTCTCCCAGACGCGTTTGGTCACAACCTCTATTATCCTCTATCCTGAAGGAACTGTATACTACTGTGTAACAGGAATGGCTTCTCACAACATGACATGATTCCCAAATACTCGTTATAATCTATGCCAGATTCAGTTCAAGATATTTTGAAAGCACAGAGAGATTCTAAGGGTAAACGAAAAGGTATACGAATAATTCCGTAATAGCCCTTTATCAGGAAGGTGTGTCACATGTCAATGAAAAACATTTTCATATATTTCCTACACGACGTAGGTGAAAATTGAAATGTTCAATTCTTTCTTATTTTAATTTTTTATGCTGTAGCCACCTGGGCGTGGAGGAAAACGTTTTAAAGTTTTCCTCACACATATAGTGTTTGGGTTGGACGAAACAAACCTAACACATAAGAGCATTAGCTCACCGTGTGTAGAGTGTTGGAATGGTTTGTTCCAGGGGACGCATAACAATGTTTGTCATTTTTTATTAGGAAAGTATTTTAATAAAAGAAGTGGTGGGTGATGAAAAAAAATATTTTATATTTAGAAGGAAAATAAAATAATATCTCTATAATACGATTGAAATGTCAATCAGAACTTTATTAGAAAGAGCAAAATGTTTCAAGGGATTGAAGAGTAGTTAATTAAAACACTATCATGGTTTGCTTACAATCGTAGCGAATTAACTGCTAAGCTAAATTATGTCTCAATAGAAGTTCATGTAATACAGAATACAAGATAATGGAAGTAAGGTTTAAAATGAATGATTCTTTAATGTAAATGATTTAGCGGAAGTAAAGTTTTCGGGTAATCTGTTAATGTTTGCTAATGATATCGTTTCGCTGAATGCAGGTATAATTTAGAAGTTATAGTTAAATGTGGACAAAAGGATTAAAATACAGCAAATTTCTGTTTCAGAAAAACAAACTTTTCCAAAATGAAGAGAAAAAGAAATATATGATCATTCAGAGTAGGAACAAGCTCAACTACTTATTCATTAAAACACATAACTCTAAGGGTTAATATAAATTGAATATTTACCAAAATGCATGTCCCTGTCCAAATGTGGAAGAGGTTAATAAAATTCGTTATTTTAGAATTTATATTGACCATGATTTTAAACGGAAATCATTCATAAAATATACTTGTGATAAACTTAGAAATTGTTAAAGTTGAAAACTCTTAATCCACTGGATGTTATAATAATAATATATAAAGCTCTCTACGAATCAATCATTAGTTATGGTATCAGTATATATGGATGCACATATAAATCTGATTGACCCAAAATTAAACGAATACAAAAAAGTACTCTAAATTCAATAAACATATAATGATTATTGAGTGATGAAGAATAACTTGGAAATAGTTTTCATAATATGAACATTTTGTTAGTTATTGCTATAGAACATTTTTGTTATTTATGTAATTACCATTACAAATTGCTCTAAAAATGAATACAAGGATATAATTTTGCATGCTATCAATAAAAGTAGAAAGTGTGAAAATTATTTTGTCGAGCTAATTTTTCACAGTAAGAGTGATAATTCGCGGATATTTTATCAAAGACCCAAACTTTTAGTTTCTACCTAGAGGCCTGTTATGCCTGAGCACTTATTAAGAAATTAAAACGAAACTTTTGAAATGGTTATTAAATGTAAATATTTGAAAAGCAATGTTTAAAAAGTTATATCCTGTATCAATTATTGTTTCAAGCAACTACAATATTAGTGTGAAATGAAGACTTTTAGAATAGGTGATAATTTTATTAATAGAGTTTAAAGCGTATTATAACAGATTTGACAAGCTAATTTAATTAAAAAGTTAATCACTCTTCGAACTGTTTTGTTATTGTTTTAGTAAATCATAATAGCATTTCGATCGGTAAATACAGGATAGTCGGGATGTTAGTCCCTACTATCCTGTATCCTATCCTGGTGTTCTTAAGTTCCTTTTTTTTATCATTTGCACATCTACCTCCATAGCTACCGTCCTGTCAGTTTCTGGGATATACATTGCTTCCTGCGAGGTGTTTCGATTTCCACTTTGAGAGGTGTATCTTTCAGATGGAAGTTTCCATCCGGATTAAGCTTTGAAAATTTTTCAAGCATGCAACATCTATTAGTACCGATCAGATCCGAATCTGGGGGGAGGGGGATCTTTCGTTTTTTTTCCCGAATCTGGGCCTGTACTGATATACACAGATCTTATAATCACTTGAGATTCAAAAATATAGTTGGAATTCAATGTGATCTATAAATTCTACGCAATTATTGGATTTCTGCTAGATATTGCTGCTTAATATTTGGTCTCTAATTCATTGTAGCCTATTTTCGACTTTTAATAAATAACAGTAAAAAACGTATATTTGCAGAATATTTAATTTAATATAAAAGAACATTATTTTACTGTCCTTATCGATTTCTAATACTTTCATTACTACCAGAAAGATTAATGTAAGAATGAAATATAATATTTCGTGTTTAAATAATAAACTCTCCCACATAAGTAGGATTTCTCTAGATCAGTTTCTTCTAACGTGGGAACTAATTTCCTGTAAATGAATATTTCTCCTCTTCGTTAATAACTCGTATCTGTCAACTCGTGCTAAGGTGACTAACTGCTCGTAAGTATGCTTAATCCGCCTCCTGAGAGATTTCTACACATTGAGTCGAGGATTCTTAAACCTAGAATTCGAAACGAAGGAAATTGGGGAGTGTTAGGAGTTATAAAAATTGATCCCCCCTTGCTACACTCCTAAACAGGGATAATAAGGAAAATATCCTTCTGCTATCTATGGAATGCGAATGCCGAAAGTAACCAGCTATATGTCAAATAAAAGTTTCTGAACCGGGAAGTGTCATAAACTATGAAATAATGACTCCCCATGCTTTCTTCCCCCGGTAAAAAGGGGAAATATGGAAGTCGTTCTATTATATCTTCCAAGTTACGTGTTAAATGAAAGTTCATATAATGATGGCCGTAAACTATTTCGAATTTTGTCCCGATACCTCTCCCCCTGATAAAGGGGCATTTACACGGGGTTAGACTTTAACTAGTCATGTCAGAAATTAAAGCTCGTGACGTCTCCAATATCATGGGTTACCTCAAACACGACTCCAAAAGGAAGGGAAAATCTGGTCGATGTTTATGTGTCATATATCAAATAAACGTTTTTGAAAAGAGATGTTTTAGTGACGACAAATAAACTATAAATCAATTCAAATTTTTCAAAGAGATACCTATCTTTCTATATGGGCTCTAAAAAGTAAAAAATAAATCTCAAACATATCAGTCACTGAGTTCGTATTCATTTAAAGGGAAGATAGGGAACCGAGTTATCTACAAAATTGCCGGCACCCTATCTTCCTCTGAAGTGAATGTAAACTCTGTAACTGAATTCACCATGAATATGCTTTAAGTTTATATTCTACTTTTTAGGGCCCATATAGCAAGATAGGTATTTTTTAAACTTTTTAATTTATTAAAGCATATTTTTTTCAAATTTTCATTTTTGTACTCTATTACATACGAGTTACGTAATATATTTAGGCATGCGAATCTTATAAAGCAATAGCAGTTTCGAAATCACTACGTGCAAAACGTGTGTGCAATCCTTTGAGCAGGAAAGAATCGAGTACTCGAAAAACGAACTTAGCGATCACTTAAGAATAAACGTGAGGAGAACTAAGGAGTCTAAGAACAGTGGTGTGGGAAAACAAAACACTTTTGATCACACCCTCATTTCTTAAGAGCATTCATCCTCATCCAACTGAGACACATCAATATTTTTATTATAATAAATTATTTTAAATATTTTTAAGCTTTTTGATAGAAATATGAAACGTAAATTGCGTTGCTTTAATAAATATTTCAATAAATAATATAGAAAAAAACTGTATTATTTTCCCAACATTTGTTAAAATTCTTCAGAATATTTAGCCGCAAATACAGCGCTGTCGATAACAGTAGACGGCAATTTGTTTCATAATCGTGTTAGAGAGCAGTATTAATAAAGGAGAGCACTTCTAAGCACTCCGCGAACACTGTGTCGTTCACGAGAGATGGGTTTCCTATGCCTGATGTAGAAGACAATTCTGATGTAGGTTTTGAAAGCCTAAACAGCAGAAAAATTAATAATTATCGTAACCTTTTTAGAAAACCAAAAAAGACAAAATTATCATGTAAATCAGTGGTTCCAAAGCATTTCTTTTCCAAAAAAAAATACCTAAGAAATTTTACAGAATTATAATGTGAACTTATACACATAATTTTGTTTACGAAAAAAAGGCATCTTCAGATAAAGTATAAGAATAAAATAGGTAGTACTGAAAACAATTATTCATTTTCTCCATTTAATATTATGCCAATTCACATGTGAATGATGTTGACACTAAATTCGAGTAGCAGTGGCTGTAGCTTCGTGTATAAAAGTTTGGGATCTCTGCTGTAAATGAAAATTCTTGCCTCAACGGCATAAATTCTTCAAAAACGGGTACAAACACACTCGTTAAGAAGTAACTAATCAAACTATAGATAATGTTTCAAAATACAAAAGACAACTTGCGTAAAAAGCTATGCTGTAGCTTTTTCAATAGTATAAGGTGTGGCACAGGTAAAACCAATATTACATATGTTTCATTTCGTGAGAAAATTTTTGTATTAAAACTTGCTGAATTTAACGATTTGTTTAACTATTTAATGACTTATGGAAAAAAAGTCCTAAATATTATGAAAATATTGTGCTTGAATAATATTGTTTCGCTTGGCATTTTAAAGCGCCGTTTTGCACGCATAATATAAATACTTAATACAGGATGTTCCTGAATGAACGCATGAACTCTGCATGGTGATATTCCTCTTAGTAAGAGGATCAAATATGTCCAAGGAACTATGTCCGTGTGAGTAATACTTTCTGAGTAAAAAGAATGTAGGCTCATGGTGTCACATCCGTTTTGCAACCAAACATACTTTATTGGAATGTTTAAACAACGGAAGATCAAGCAACAGGTGTGGTATGTAATGATATATTTTTGAAAGCATCGCTAATATGGCAAAATTGACTATCTCTATGATTAGTAGGTACCGATAAAGTCATACATGGCCGACAAGTAATACTGTACGTATATGATGTGTTACACGAAAACAGATATCGTGGAAATGTGCTAGCTGTATCACAGTGGCAGGTGTTCACAGGGGTCACCCCTCATGTGTGTGCATGACGGGAATGGATGACTGGACACATTCCAATAGTGCAGTGTCAACGAACGTGAAGGTGAGCTCTTAGATTCTCTTTTATAATGGGTGATAGTCGGTACAGTAGCTCCTTGATATGTCCCAAAGAAGAAATCCAATGGCGAAAGATGTGATCATCTGGCTGGCCGATAAACGGGATTGCCACGTCCAACCCAAAGTCCCGGGTATGTAGTATCCAACCATTCTCTGACATCAGCAATAAAATGAGTTGGTGTCTTGTGTTTTATTCAAAGGTTACTTTGCGTGGTCAGACTATTTGACAGCTTCTATGACCAATAATGCAGTTACCCAAAACAACACCTACACGTTCACAGAACAACATACCTGGCGCTGTTGTTGGTGGGGGACATGGAAATTGCAACGTGACCACACATGGCTGTTGAGGCAATTCAAGATGCCTTCACCTATGAAATGCACTTTGTCCGTCCACTATACACGTCCAATTAAATGCTTATCTGCCTCACGTTGGCTTCCTCAGTACGGCTTCCTGTAGTGCTGACCCACTGACTGGCCATATGACTTCTGTCACGAAGACTCGTTATAGGGAGCACATTTCCAATATCTCTGATGTGATCATCCAGCTGTTGCATAATGTTGGCATTGGTTTGAGGACGTGTCGGGTAACGACGGTCATACTCTCCAGCAGTGTGCAAGACATTCTCATGACAATCTGCAAGGAGCAGGTACCTCTCACAGTACTCTCGAATGAAATACACGTTGAAATCTGACATACATACGTTGCTCGGCCGGCGCGTGACGACGCCTCTTTATACCAGCCACGAGGATGCACCTCAACATGAATTTACACTGGTTTCTATAAAAGAGGAAAATCCCTATGTTAAGTTAATGGGAAGCTAATGTCAAAGCTCTATAACTTGTAAAGTAAGTTTTTTTTTTTGTTTTGAAAAATGTGATTGCAGATAAAGATTTCAATCAAATAAATTAATATCTCTATTTTCAATAATATTCGTCCAGTATTCAATGAGTTATTGAATTTTGAATATTTAACAACAGTAATGTCAGTCTTAAGAAACTTATACAAAACTGAAGAATAGTGAAAGAATTCTTTACACAAAGTTCTAAACTGTAAATTTATTTTATGAAACACTTTGATACAATGCTTATTACTAAGTTTTAATTAACTTCTGAAGTCACTTTTTGTGGCTGGAATTGTTATCGGTAAATATTCAAACTTCCATAACTCATTAAATACCGAACGAATATTGTTGAAAATCGAGATATTGATTGATTTGATTGTGATTTTTGTCTGCAATCACATTTTTCTGACCAAAAAACTTATTTTAGAAGTTATTGAGCTTTGACATTAACTTCCCTTTGACTTAAGAAGGATTTTCCTTAATTTATGGAAACCAGTGTATTTACATAAATGAGCCGTGCGCATTTCCTCAGAAAACGAAACACATTGCAGGCGAGCTATTTATTTCGTAAACTAATCGATCATATATCCGCCGAAAGATTCGTTTGTTTGTGAGAGGATTTCATGTCCACAATCTTTAGACTCGTTTTACTCCCCGTAAATTATCGCCCACATAAGCATAGTCATTTGGGCATAATTAGTCCTCTCACGAAAAGGAATATCATCATGCAGAGTTTAGGTGGTATTTCAAGGACACCTGTGGAGAATATTATTTTATGGGCGCTTAATGACAGTTCTTGAGTAAGATTTATATGTCTGGAACTATACCACGATATATAAATGATTTGCGCTTTAGAGACACAAAAAAATATGCTTCGTCTTTTATGAGATGCTTTCACGTTTGAAATTTCGAATGTATCCAGCAAGGTTCATCCATCGCGTGACAATCAGAAAATAAGGCGGAAGTCTGCAGTGATTAAACGAAAGCCATTTCACTTGTATTAAATTTCTGTATAATATTGTTGGTGGTTTATTTGTTTAAAAAATCTATCCTTTGGGTATATAAATATATTTTTACAGGTACTTTAAATTTATATGAAAAAGTTTAAAACTGGTAATTAATCAAAAAGGCAACGTTTGTTTCTTCAGTCAATTGTGATTTACCTCATTTCAGTTTTATTTTAATTTTTGCCCCCTTTATAGCCAAAGAGTATTAAAACACTCTTCCCTACTGTAATTAATTATTTTTTCTTTTTTCCTAAATTTTCTTCCACCTTAAAATATGCTATCCCCGTTATATTTTAAATATCATTACTTTGAATCAAAGTAGGTAGAATTTCCTCCTTTAAATCTTTAACCGTTTCTGCATTTGCGCAAAAGATATTATTCCTTTTAAACAAACATTTGTCTTTAAATTAAGCAAATTTCGCGGGCCGAAAACATTTGTAGAAATGTGACATGTTATAGCGAAATGTGAATATAATGAAATCAGGCTAGTGACCAAAATATATTCCTTGTACTGAAATGCTATGAAAAACGTGCTGTGACAATTATATACCGAAAAATAATTATAATGAAAAACATTTGGGTTGGATTGTTTTACCTCTGAGCGGCACTTTTTTGCACACCATGGGCTAAATGGCCAGGTCACATGGACCCCGAAGACTCAGAGAAGAGGGGGGGTAGGGGATCCACTGAAACAGCTGTTGGGAGACAGATGATAGCCTCCCATCAAGGCCAACCAGAGTGTTCTTTAACGTGCACAGGGTATGGCTCTCCCGCACACGGCGCCAGGGCTTAATGTCCAATCCGATGGACGGCGGCCTTTCCAAATCCATCGGTGTCCCCTACTGACCGTGGGCAGGGCGGGGAATTTTGAGGAGATAAATCTCAACGCTGACCCAACTGGGACTCGAACTTGGGAACTACAGATTACGAGCCTGGCGCGCTACCAACTGAGCCACCCCATGAAAAAGATCTAATGTGTATCAGATTTTACTTTTAAAAAATCGCTAAATTTTTTAACTGTCTTTTCCAACAATCATCTCTCCTTGAATTCTTAAATGATGCCGAAACTCTGCAACACATTGCCTGGAATATATTTCCGTGTCATTACAAAAATGCAAAGATTTTGATCCGTATTGGCTGCTGATAATGAAACTAAACTAATTAACGAACTTAGCTGAAACATTAATATTAGATGACAAATATAACAACGGAAATTAACAAATGATATAATAAAATGGGTGAATTTGAACTGCTTTGAAAATCTTTTCACTTTACCGTTACTTATCACATAATGCAATCAAAAGAGCGTAGATCAAAAAGTTTGAAAATCCCGTTTTATGCCAGGATCACGTGGCAACACCAGTTTAAAGCATTTATGCCACTCAATGAGATCAGCAAAATTGCCTACATACAACACGTGATTCATAGCGCTGTAATGGTTTCGATATTTCACAGCTTTTAAATCATTGCAGAGTAGCCAGATGCTTAAAACCAAAGCACTGAAAAACGGAAAAATGTACTTTGTGCATATTAAGGGGTGATCATTTAAATCGTGTACTGTTCCATAAGTATTCGTACGAAGCGCTTTTTCCAAAGTAACACTAGATGGCGTGTGTATGTGACCGCTGCGAAGGAGGCTGCACGTGCCAAGGTCATTTGGTGACAACTGCTGTTGTGTTAAGACTGTGATTCGAGTTATGGTAATGACTGTCTTCGTAAGTCTGCCTTTTTAAGTGGCATAAGCGATTCAAAGAAGGACACGAATCTGTTGCCGATGATGCAAGACCCTGCCAGCCTTCTACCTCAATAACTCCTGAGCAAAAAGTTCTGGCAATACTGAATGAAGACAGACTAATAAAACACTTCACGAAGTGGCTGTCAAAATGTCAGTTTGATAAGGAAACGCTCAAGCGACTGTGAAAACCTATCAGAAAATGTCACGAATCTGTGCACAATAGATTCCACACAGTTTGACTCAAGAACAAAAATAAAAAAGGGTACAGCTGTGCAAGGAGATGCTTAATCGTTTTGAAAGCCAGGGTCCAACCTTCATCAGTCCAATTGTGACTTGCAATGAAACTTGGATACTACTAGCTGCAATTAAAACTTTTAAGGAGTGAAACAGTAGGTAAAGCAAAACTTCATTCTCTTTGAAAACGATATTCTCATATGCGCCAGAGGCGATATGCGTTCTTTCAGTTGTGAGGTAAATTTCAGTTCTCTGCTTTAAATTAGCGAACCAGCCTTTGATGGCTATGGAAGGGTTTCTCCATCACGACAACATCGTGATCGGATGCGAAAAGTTTCCCTTTCAAAACTTTCATCAGTTGCGGAAAGAGGAAAAAATCGCAGGGTGCTAAGTCATCCGATTTTTTTTTTCACTACGATCCCGAAACAAAACAGCAGTCGAGTCAATAGAAGCGTCCCGATTCACCGAGACCCAAGAAAATTCGGGTTTCTCGTTCAGCTGGGAAACAAATGTTTCTGTGTTTTTGACATCAAAGGTGTTCCCGTTATTCACTTTGTGCCTCGTGGCTCAACCATGAATAAGGAAGCCTCCTTGAAAGTTCTCAGAACCAAACTTCAGCGTGCCATTCGTGAAAACGTCCGGAACTTTCTGGTGTGACTTGGTTTCTCCATCACGACAACATCAGGCCCCATACGGCTAATATCGTGCAGCCTGCGATTACTGCCATAGGTGTTGAGATTCTGCCACATCCTCCATATTCCCCGGACTTAGCACCCTGCGATTTTTTCCTCTTTCCGCAAATGAAGAAAATTCTGAAAGGGAAACATTTCGCATCCGACCACGAAGCTTGAGGAGCCACAACGACAACACTTCACACACACTCGGAAAATGGCTTCAAAGACGCTTTTAATGAATGGGTACAACGATGACAAAAATGTCTGACGTTCAAGGGAGAGCATTTTGAGAAAGACAAATGCTAGGAAGATTCAGAGGATGATATTTAACTTTTTGCTTCTGTCCACGAATTAAATGATCACGCTATGTACATTGTGCCTTATAATTGAAATAAATTCGCTTTATAAAATAAAAATAATAAAACTCGAATAATATCTGGTCATACGAGCGAAAGTGCAACTGCAGGTGAAAATGTTGCTAAAGACCGCGAAAATTAATAACGTCAGAAGAAATAATTGAAATTATTCGCAGAATGGAGGGTGGGTAATCACATCCTACTGTTTGTAGGGATCTCCCCCGCCCCCCATGTCTCTGAAACTGTTGTATATAAATATATACATATATTATATTACGTAAATTCATGTATTCACATCAAATATATTGTGTGAAATTGATTACGAAATCGGAATTAAACGTAAGAAATATAAAAGATCAGTAGTTCTTTAACTGTAGTTCTATTCTTTAACTTCTTAACTTTTTTTAAGTAGTTTGTAGGGATCACCCCCGCCCCCCATGTCTCTGAAACTGTTGTATATAAATATATACATATATTATATTACGTAAATTCATGTATTCACATCAAATATATTGTGTGAAATTGATTACGAAATCGGAATTAAACGTAAGAAATATAACAGATCTATAGTTCTTTAACCGTCATCCTATTATCCGACTAATTAGACTTTCAGTACTAATTTGATAAACGTGGTGACCTTGCAACTACCGGGGTTCGAATCCCTGGTATGCCATGGTCGTTTGTTCTGCCATATATGTTGTGATTATTCTCAGCAATTTTTTAGGAAATATCCCAACCAAAATAAAAAATATATTTCCACAATTTTCCCCCTACTCCAACTCAATCACACTTATTTTATTTCTCTGCCTGTTTTTCCCATCATATCCTTATTTACCTATTGTCTATCTAATTATTCTCCTTTACAACTGGGATTGTCAGCTATTTCACTTAGTAAATATCACATAATTTATATCAAATAGAGATTGACTCGTTATGGATACCTCATATCTTTCATTTTTTTTTAATTATTTTGGTTTCGTAATGCTATGCATGGAAACCTTTTCGGAATGTATAATAGGAGGAAGTGTAGCAAACCATAGAATTCAAAATATTAAATATAATTGTTGTTTATTTAAATAATGGTAGTATCTTGTTTTTGATATTATTAGCTACTAAAAGATAAAATGCATTGTAATAATAATAATAACATTTATAGAAAATAACCGAAATTAATATTGTTGTACATAAGAATTTGAAGAATAGTTAAAATTTAACAGTATATAAAAATTAATACATATATATAGTTTACTCTCGATATTTTAATTAATTTTTTTAATTTATTAATAACACACAGTGACAAAGTCTGACAAATGTAGCAGGGGTTTCTTTTTCGTGATCTAAATACTTATTCCTTTCATCCTACGTGAAGCTTAAAATGAGTTTTCCCCAATTCTGTCGAATTTCTATAAAATAAGAAATATTTATCATTATTATTAAAAAAATCTTGCTCCTATGAGGTCACAGGGCCCTAAATACTAAGGGTATAGGACGCTACAGCGCTCAACGCCCTTTGTCAGTCCAAGCCTGGTTAGGATAATTAGCAATTAGGTTTAAAATAGTAGGTACCTGTTGCAGCTAAGCAGCTGCGTGGAAACAAAATGTTCCCCCACATACACACTTTGGATTTGGATTTTCCTTTGCCCGTTGTCGTCCTACCCGTCTCGCATCAGGTCATTAAATTCGAGGTACGACAGAAGAGTATATATCTGATATTTCACGATAACTGTTTTCTGAAAATATATAAATATATAGTGTTCTCCTCTATTTCTTTCCCACCCACTGGGAAATTATTTCTCAACCTGCTCTTTCAACGAGGTCCCTATTTCCGTAATATATACCTTTCTTCTTGACAAGTATGATTGTCAGGCATTTGACGTAGAAATTATCACATAATATATAGCAATTAAAGAGATTGGCTAGCAATGGGAGTATGTCAGCTGTTTTTCTATTACTTTGGTTTCCTAATACTGTGCATGGAAACACTTAAATAATGAATATAGTGGGAAGTATAAATTTCAGAGATCAGAGATCATTTTTGACATGCCATTCCACCGGGCTGGTGCCCTTACCTACTTCATTTGATAAATTGCCTACGGCATTAACAAAATATTTAAAATAAACCAAAGTGGAGCAAAGACTTTTACAGTGACAATCAGATAAAGTAATAAGCTAGTTTAAACTAGTTTAGTGCATCTCTTATACGTTTGTTGAACAGAATCATAATTAATGGCAGAGGTACAGTCGCTCAAAAAAGTATCCGAACACTGTGGTTGATTACAGAATTCAGAAAAAATATCTGACAAAGATTTTTTCAGAAATTAGTGATCTGGCAACCTTCGTGTCACGTGACACGAAGGTTGCCAGATCACTGATTTTTTAAAAAAATCTTTGCCAGATATTTTTTCTGAATTCTGTAATCAACCCAAACTGGAGCAGCATAGAGAATTATAGGTTTTAGAATCATATGATAGATTGTCAACTGTTATCAATTGATAGATTAGATCTTCTGGAGATAGGTGAATACAACTTAAACTCTATTCACGGGCCTTATGTGCAACAGAGGAAATGTGTTCATCCCATGTGAGTTTTTGGTTGATCGTGACACCAAGATACTTGGCCGAGTCTTTCCACACTATCTGCTTACCAAACATTATAAGAGTTGATGCAATCTTTTGCAATCTTTCTTGAGTGCAGAGCTGTGCACTTGTCGGTGTTGATCTTGATACACCATTTCATGCACCAATACTCAAAAAGGTGCAACATATTTTGCATTCTGTTTCAAGTGGTTTGCGGTGATAAGGGGGAAGAGAGTAACGCTGTGTCATCAGCATACGTAGCAGTTTTAATTCGATCTATTATTGGTAAATCAGAAATGTAGATATTGAACAGGGCTGGCACGAGGAGTGAACCCTCAGGGACTCCTGCTGAAATAGGTTTCCATGATTAGAGATCATTTCGCACTCTAACTTAGAATGACTTATCAGATAAATAGTTGAGGATGATCTTAGTGATAGAAGTTGGAAAATCATATTTCCCAATTTTAAGACAAATCCTTTGATCCACAACCTATCAAATGCTTTTGCAATATGTAAAAAAGCTGATACGGTGAATTATTCTTTATTTTTAGCCTACATATTGGATCCTACCGTTCTGGCAACGATGTTTTTAGAAATTAGTGATCTGGCAACCTTCGTGTACTGTACACGAAGGTTGCCAGATCGCTAATTAAAAAATATCGTTTCGAGTTATTTTTTCTGAATTCTGTAATCAACCATAGTGTTCGGATATTTTTTTGAGCGATTGTACAGTAATGTTGATTACGGTGAACACTGAACTACTCGGATGGAATGATATTTTTGTCAACGAATATGTCCTCCATTCTGTTTAGAATCGTTCTCCCGAAGACCTTACTAATCAGGGAGCTATAGCTGTGTGGGAGTGTAAGATTCTGACCATATTTCGGAAGCATAATTGCTTCTTCAGCTTTCCATGAGGATGGAAAATATTCAATACGAATTGCCTTAATGGTAATATCCAAAAGCAAAGCACAAATTCTATGTGGAAGTTTTTTAATGATTTGATTTGTCACTTTATTTGGTCCGGTTGCCTTTCTAGATTTTAGATTTCTAATCGGTGATATAAGTTCGCCGAAGTTCACAACTTTGATATATCAGTTACAATCTTGAGAGTAAATTTCTTCTATTTCCTTATTCACTCTTGTCACAAAGTCATCATCAACTTGATACGTATTGGGTTGAAACTGCTTCAAGAAACATTGGTGAAAATTTCTGCTTTTTCTTCATCTGTATAAACTATTCCCATTAATCCTATGTAATGGAGGTATAGCTCTGTTACTTCCTTTTAATGATTTTACCATTTTCCATAGTGAGCGATCGAGCTTCTTTGTACAATTTTGTTTGTGTGTATAGCGAGAGATTTCCCAAGTCAGATTGTAACTGGTTATATACCTTTTTATCATCTGGTCTTCTCGATTTCTGCCAGGACTTTCTACCTTTGGTTTCCTTTTGATGGTATTTTTGAGTTCAGAACTATCATTAAGAGAGTTTCATATCATCAATATATGAAACTCTCTTAATGAATTTAGTAGCTTTACGCATTTTCCAATGAATGCTTTCAGTCAAATGTTTGATGGTATTATCGATACTTTTTTATCGTTATTCTGACACTTGCCTGTAACAACAGAGTCTAAAGTAGATTTGAAGTTATCCCTATTATATTTTGAGAAAAATCAGTATTGTTTTGGTGAATAGCAAAATCAAGAGTTAAAAGGACCGGATAATAATCAGATGATAGTTCCTTGATTGCTCTCAAATCATATCCTGCATATAGTTTAATGAAAAGTGCTATATCACGGACGTCAGCTTTTTGTGATATGTTCGACAGAAGAAATGTAGGTGATTGAGGGTGCATCAACCACAGTGCAATTTTTGTAGCATATTGCAATAGTTTTTTTCCATGGGAATTAGTAAACCGATAATTCCAGGATACATTTTTAGAGTTCAGATCATCTGCTACGATAGTTGGGAGGCTTCTGGGCTGCTTTCGAACAACTTCTCAAAGTCCAGTGAATTGAACAGTTGGTTTGGAAGTTTATATACACTTACAATGCGCAAGTTTCCGAAAATAGAATTTTTCAATACCATAGCCGTCGCTTCAACTGACGTTAGTTTGTCGATTCCGATTTCGAAGTGATGTATATTGGTTTTAATAAGAACAGCAGTTACACCACCCCTGTTATGAAGCTCATCAAATATAAAACAATAGAAATTTCGAATTTTAAACAAATCTTCAAATTTTAAGTGAGTTTTAGATAACAGTGTAATATTAATTTCATGTTCAAGCAGAAAATGATTAAACTCAAGTTAGTCTTTTTTGAATCCGTTAGCATTCCAAAATGTAATCTGTAGCTTGTTCTGGAAATTATTCGCCATACTTTGTAATTAGATTATTTATAATATATAACGATTTAAGAACGACTTTCAATTTTACAGTGCCTGATTTAGCATTTTCATATTCTTGAAATAATTTCTTGGCAGTTTTGATAAAATTACAAAAGTTTACACCTTTAAAAAGTTGAAGAGGATCTTTAATATGTATAAGAAATCCTAAGTGAGATTCAGGCAGAGAGTTTTGAATTTTCACAATGCTAATAATACTGGTATAAATATACTGTATGGCTGTTTAGCATAAAACTACATAATTTATTTTTCTCTTTTATTCTTTTTTATATCGCGTCTTGTTGCACTAGATATTGCAATTCTAGTGTAACAAGACGCAATATAAAAAAGAATTATCTTATTTGAATTATTAATTATCTTAATCCAATTTGCTTTATCCCTTAATATAATGGGTGGAATACGAACAGCAGGAGGCCGAAAATTAGTTGCTTGTATTTCACCATCACCACTCTCAGAAATTTCTCACCTGTCTGCAGATGTTGATTCTTCTAGTTCGAGACGCTGAAGCATTTCAACTGAATTTTTAAACGAGAGGCCTCCAGCATCATCTGTCAGTGTTGTTCTCTTTTTCTTTGGTGCAGGCACAAAATTCTGACATTCTGAGGAAGTACCAAGTTCTTATGTTTCTTTTCTGAACATTTCCCCGAAACATTCCAGAGAAATTATTGTTTAGCTCGCAATCATGATAAGCATATTGCAATAGTAATGAGTTGAGCTGACTTCCCTCATCCTTATTTAAACTTCCTTCTCGAGGAAGCATTATATTGATAATTTCAGCAATTACGCGTAAATGTTTTTGGTTGATGCCAACATTTTCCTGAATACATTCAGCATTATTTTGGGTACTTTCATCGGTGAAATCATTTTCAACATATTCCCTTTGAAGGATCATGTCAGTTAACTGTTTTCTTCATCAGAACTAAGACCTGATGCTTTTCCTTTAGGAAAAAAATCACTTATGTCAATCTTTAACAAAGGTAAATATTGAATATTGCAATTATTCCTTCCATATTAGCAGAAAATGTTAACACATGATACAATATTAGACATTAACCCATTAAATCCCATTAATCCATTAGTCCATTATTACCCGAAAAATTTGCTTCAGCTAAATCATTTATATTAAAAATAGACAGTTCTTCATTTAAATAATTCATTTAAAATCTTGCTTTGGTTATCTTGTATCCTGTATTACATGAACTTCTATCAAGACTTGATTTAGCGTAGTAGTTAATTCGCTACGATTGTTAGAAAACCATAATAGTGTTTTAACTAACTCATCTTCTATCCTTTGAAATATTTTGCTCTTTCTAATAAAGTTCTAATTAACATTTCAATCATATTATAGACGTATCGTTTTATTTTCCTCCTAAATGCAAATAAAATATTTTTCATTATCCACCACTTCTTATATTAACCCATTAAATCCCAGATTGATTTTTTTCCCCTCAGGTTTTAAAATTTTATTCTTTATTTATAAAGTCCCCATCATATGTATGAAAATTAATAGAACAGTTGCATGAAAATGTATGTAGGTATGCAAATAATGACTGTTCTCAAAATAGGACGCTGGGATCTAACAGTATCAATAGAATGTATTATACTGTACTTGAGTCCAAACAAATTACTTTTTGTGAAATGGTACAAAACACCCCATACGTAGCGTAACATTACATTTTACACAATATGACCTTGGTTTTCCTTTGCACCCAACTTGTGCGCATCTTCTTTGTGCGTCTCGTCGAGCAATGACATGACCTATCCCATCAAACCTAACATCTTGTACCACTCTCATGGTGGACGGGGAAGCAATTGGACGTCGAGGTTGTTTTCTTCCAGTGTCCAGTTTTAAGTATGTAACTGCAACGGCACGTCTGAAACTCAATAGGTCCAGTGCATTTGGCCCATGTACTAGCCTATAGGGGAGCCAAGCATTTACAAGAGACATTTCTATCATTCGGGTAAATATGTCCCAGTATCATTTCTTCCTTCTGATACCTGTTGCATATTTTCTTACCAACCAGTCATGGTGATCAACTCCTCCTATGTTCGCATTATATGACTTGAGAACAGCTGGTTGTGGTACTTGTGTCTTCTGTTTTGCCTGCCTGCAGAACCGAGTAGCCATTCGCAGAGGTTCAGCTTTGTCAAAATTTGTGCCAATAGTGACACACTTGTTGTCGTTCCATTTAACGAACAGAATTTCACCATTCCGATCAAACTGATAGTCAAAATCCCCACGAGCTTTTTTTTTTTTCAGTTCCTTGCTGTTCCTCAGTGGACAATCACCCACTCGGTTCTCTCTGACTGTTCCAGTTGCGCAATAACCCAGGTTTCTAAGGTGAATCAGAAGATCACGATTTGTGAAGAAGTTGTTAAAGTAAACGCAGTGATTTCTTTGCTCTTCAACACAATCCAGTATGTTTAGCACTAATCTTGATCCCAAAAACAAATCATCCCTTTCTGTATCTGTAGAAACTTTTCCACAGTACAAATCAAATTTGAAACAGTATCCGCTTACTTCACAGAGCTACCACAATTTAAAGCCAAATCTAATCGGCTTACCGCGGATAAACTGTTTCAAACCACTCCTGCCATAATATTTCACAATCATTTCATCTATAGACAAGTTTGCTTCAAAAATTCCAAATTTTTGAAAAGCTTCACTTAGCATTTTCAAGGGACGTCTAATTTTGAATTCACGATCATGTTTATTTTCACTTGCTAAGTCGTTATCTTGAAAGTGAATCAAACTCTTCAACTTCTGATATTTTTTTCTGGACATGGATTTTGTACAATTGGTATGCCAACATCTTCATCCTCTGACCAATATAGTCGTTCTGCTGGAAGTGTATGATATCCAGCAAAGAAGAGAAAGCCAATAAGCACTTTTACTTCATCAGCCGTGAGAACAAAATCTTGCTGATTCTTTTCACTTACTGCCTACCTTACAATTTCTTTCACAATGAATTCATATATACGTTCATTTATCAGTTCTTCAAACATTTCTTTGGGAAACAGGGAAGAATTATGTTTCTTCAATTCCTCTCTCTTTATGTTGATATCATTCCCATTAGGAAGCAATTTTGTGTAGATTGGATGAGCCTTTACCCAGTTACTCTTATCTTCAGAAAGACATTTCTTATTTGGCTTATTTTTAGAAAGTTGAGAAGACGTACTTGGAAGCAAAATATCGTGCTCAGTTTCATTGCTTATTTCTGAAGTTAGATAATGTACCTCAACAGCCTGGCACATCGCAGATTTCAATAGTTCCAACAACATCATCGGGTCCTCTTCTTCATCAGTCAAATAGTCTACCTCAGGAGGAAATACAGTGACATCAATATGATCCTGATCATTTGACACGGTTTCATAGAATGAATCACTATTTACGATTTCTTCTATTTCATCTACTGTGAGGTAACGAACTCTTCTATAGGTCATGATGGCCTAAATAAAATAAAATAAGCAGCTTGTAGACAAGAGCACCCATTAAGGGGCAAGGCTTTGCAAAATTTAGATTTTTAGGTTGATTTATTCACTGGGAATTATCTTGAAATGCTCTAAAAATCCTGTCACAAGGTCAAATTAACGAAATTTTCTACAAAACGTTCACACCCCTCTGGAAGATGGGATCTCCATCACCCCCCCTTAGAAAACCCACATGGACGCCCTAATTATTTTGCAACCGTAAGTTGCTACCACAACTATTAACACAATAAATGCTACTTATCTTAGTTTGCAGAGAAATATTTTCAGCACTACTAACACACACAAAATATGTCATGATTCTCGTAACACATCACTTCCCAGACTGCTAAATACGACCGAGAAGAAAATACAACTGTATTGTCAGAATGTCACGTTCAAACATGCATAAACATGAACAGACTTGCACATTTCTAAAATGATAGTAGCAAGTCCCAGCGTTATATTTTGAGGACATCAAAATTAACAACATGTAAAATAAAGTAGATGATTGACATAGAGCTAACAATGCAGATAGCTGAAAGAGATGATAGTTAACTTAAAATAATGACAGAAAAAATTAACGCCACACTCTAAAATGTGTATATATTATCACAAATATATTTGTCTGTATTTATTTTAAATGCGACTCTGTATTCAATAAGTCACATAATGCAGAATTTATTATTTTTAATTTTGCTTAAGCACAATATTGATTAAAAAAAGTCTCAAAAATTGAAATACAACTATCATCATAACAAAATAAATCATGATTGACTTATAAAAATTTATGTATACTGTCCTCAAAATAGGACACCGAGAATTAATGGGTTAAGGTGTTCCATGGTAGGTAGGAACCTGATTTTTTCACCCAATATGGATTCAGACAGGAGGAACCAACGTGTGAGAAATTTGACACATTCGTAAAGTGTTTCGGGAATCGAAGGTTACCAGAATTTTTCCAAATAGAAATAATTTGTTGAGAAATGAAGCAAAGGACTAAGAGAGCTCACGTCGACAACGATTGTCAAGTAGAGCGCTCAATTTTTATATTCGGTAATATACCAGAGTAAAAGAAATTATTATTTTTGTCACTTACTTTAATCACTTACAGCAATAAAGTATACATATTGATGATGTACATTACAAAATATACTTTTTTCTCACATGAAGTGTGGAACTATTTGCTGTGGCGGAGTATTACATCTGCGAGCCTAGAAGTCACATAGATCTGGTTTCTTTTAATTGGTTGATTCTCTTCTCCGATCTTGAGATTTTGCCTGTCCATTCTTTATCTGAAAAGGAGTATAGTTGAAGGTTGATATTCCAATTTCGCGTTTTTTAGTATCGTAAGACAATTTACTGGACACTACCACTATTTTTTAATTCCAGATATTAATTCAAAAAACTTTTCTAATTTCTTTTTGTTATTTTTGCTGTTCTCTCACTCTTAATTACGCTTGAAGGTAACACATAACAACATAATATTTATCCTAGCTCGTGTTATTTTTTAAAGACTTAGACCATACATGAAATGATAAAGGAACTGTAACAATGATACGAACTCACATAATTTCTTAGACGACTGTGCAACAACTTTGAACGAACATAGCGCTTAACTCTAATCGTAGTTATTAGGGTTAAATTATTCTCACAATGTGTGGGTTTGACATAGCCGAGGACCCTTGTTTACCTAACAAGTAGCATAGCACATGACCAGAGTGGTACTCAAGGTCATCCATTAGCCTGACCATCTACAGCAAAGGCCAAAACCCTTTCTAAAATTCCTTAACAAGTATCAAATTCCGAAATTTCCCATATCTCTTACTCAAATAACACTAACATCAGGACACTCGCCTTATAACACTTGTGCTAATCTAACATCACTCTGCTAACACTAACCTCAGTGACAATCACTCTGGGGATGCTCTTCTCTCCGGCACGTAGCTTTCTAACCAATACAGCATGATAATTACCTGTGACGCTAAGAGAACTTCGATGCGGCTAACTTATTCACGATAACAAATATAGAGCATCGAATCATGTCCTTGACAATCGATAAATCTGACAATTCCTAATGATGTTATACAGTCTCACGTAACAATAATTATACTACAGAGACTGACTGCTCATGAGCGGACACAATTTCAAGTGACATCAATAATAATACGCATTGGATATCTTCATGAGGTTGATAATTCTAAAAGCACAAGTAAAATAATACTGAGCTTACTTCTAACGAGCGAATACAATTTCCAGTGACAATAATAATACTGTATGGATAGATCCATAAAGTCGACAATCCTCAAAGCAGCCGACATAACTCAAGAATATCGAAAGTGTAGAGATGACGTCATGTCCTGCTTCTCTAGTGTATACGATGTATGAGGCGTGTCATTCACGAATTACGTTCTCCTAACTACTGCATGTAGTGCGTGTTTAATTGGTGTGTCAAAGAATCAGAACACAGGCTTCACAATTTTTTTGAAGGGCCCTTCCAAATAGCTGGACTCCTGCGCTGATTCCACTTCTGTTGTGTGTGTGGGCGGGTCAATGACTATTACGTAGACACGCCCACAAGCAAAGCTGTCCACGTGCACTCGTCCACTCCGTGGATCTCCCGTTCCGTGCATTGGAACAGCTCAGAATTCGCCGAATCTTCCATTTCGGGGCAGCGACAGCTAGAGCGGTAAAGACGGTAGGTGAGGCGGCTTGGTCGCTTGGGTGTCCCGTCATGATGGGTGGCATGCCAGGAAATCTTTGCAGTTAGCTCCTGTAGGAATCTATTTTCATCTCGACACCAACGTTAAGCTCGTGTGTTTGGCGGTGGCTTCTTGGGCAGTGGAGCTGGTGCAAGCAGTCTAGCGGGATTGATGACCTCGTAAGAAGCGAGAGTCGAGGCGGGAGTGATCCTGTATGCAATGGGGGGAACAGTGACTCCACGATTTCGGCAGCGGTGACGCAATGAATACAAGTGTGGACGGTCATTGAAGGGATGTTCTCGGAATTGGCAGGGCGGCAGTGGTTCCTAGGACTGTGTCTCCTCCTGCAGCCCAAGAAGCACCAGTCATGCTGAGATATCCTTGAAGCCAGTTGATTTTGATAGGGGAAAGTTGAAACCTGCTCTTTGCGTTTTCAGAGGACACATTTCTGAAAAAAATGCTATATAAAATAATTCGATAATTTTAATGCTTGCAAAAAGAAATTAAAAATAAAGGAAAATAACTGCTTTTCTGAAACGAAACTCAGATTTATTGTTTCTAAATGAATTTTATTTCTCAAAAAAGAAAAACTAACTCTGTGTTAGAAGCATTTTCCTTTTCAGCAAATGGTTTCAACTCTTTTGAAGGATTTCTTTTACAAACAAACAGTTATAGTCATATGTTATCCTGAGCATTTAACGCACTTAGGTGTGTTGTAACATTTATTTTGTCTGTGACCAAATCTCTAACATTTATGACATTGCGTGAAACCATTACGTTTTTTTTTTTAATTCAACAGCAATTTTCAGATGAAAACGATCAGGAATGTTAGAGTAATTTTTTTTAAAGTTCAACTAGAAAAATTGGTAGTAAAGATTTATCCTTATTTATTTTTAGCTGAGTCACTTTGAGGATATTAAATCCTAATTGAATTAGTTCATTAGATATGTCATAACTCGATAAGCCATCAGTAAGATGTTTAATTGTAACCTTTAAATTCTTCTCATTTTTTAATTGATAAGCATGCAAATGAGAGTTATTATGTTCTAAAAAGCGTGTAAAAGCCCTAAAGTCTGTTACACACTTTGTTTGAATCTTTATGGTTTCTCCTGATTTTTTTTAGCAGTAAAAGCTTTTTGAACAGTAGCAGAAAGAATTTTCTGAAGAGACAACCAACTGAGTGGATTTCAAGTCATTAATAATGCCACATTTATCATCTAATAGGGAAAATTTATTTTTAGTTGTGAAATTAATCTCTTCTGTTGGAGAGAGAAAGGTCTTTTAAAACCTTTTTCGACTTTTTGGAAACCTTCAGTAGACGAGGAAGAAGAAGCTGTAACATTTTCAGTAGGACAATATTCATTAATAATAACGCTAGCTAATATCTGGTAGGAATCATTAATAGATTTAGAGCATGTATGCTCTCTAATTTCTTTTTGTAGATAGAACTTTAATAATATATTTATATTAATTTGGCATACACTTTGGGATCTAAACCATGTAATACCTGGTAAGTCATTAATCATAGCATTAACTTCTGAAAGTTTACTACGTTTTCCATTTAAGCAATTACAGCTTGCAACAGCGTTTTCAATTTCAAAGCTTTTCCCCCAGGACCGGTAGATCAACAAGTTGAGCTTGATTGGCTGTGTTGATATCCATAGCAAAAGAACTGTTAAAGCAATGAATAAACTACAGCAAAGTTTCAAATAAAAGCAAGTTGAATAACCTTACTTGAAGATGCAATAAGTAATCCACTTGGTAGCTGAATAAAGAATCAAGTGACAGTATTTATTGAATAATATTTAGGCTACCGCACAAGCTCAGAAAATTGAATTATAAAGGTCACCTTATGACCTCACACAAGTAATTAAAAGGCCACCGCACGCCCTCACACAAGTATTTAAACGGCCACCGACGACCTCACACAAGTATTTAAACGGCCACCGCACGATCTTACGAAAATATTATTAAATGCAACTGCACAATAAAAAACAGATTAGCTCTAATGCAAAAATCTTCTGATACAGTTTCGAGAAGATCTTAATTTTCATGACATATAAGCAGTTAAGAATCGCTGCAAATGAAAACGTTCTGACTGACTTTCGAAAATCACAAAAAGACCATCACACAACACTTATGAATCAAATTAAGATAAAGGGTTAATAAATATCTTATACGATCACTCGAAAATCGAATTCACACTTAATAAACTCATAAAATAGAAAAATTTACTTCATGTTCGAAGAGGGAAAGTAAAACACAGCTGACTCGAACCCCCATCTTTTTCTCTCACTTTGCTATGCGCAGAATGTTTTATATTAAGAATGAATTCACCTGAGTCGGAACCCGACAGAATAAAATGATTTGGATTTGCGAACTTTTGTTTTTCTCCCCACGATCAATAAACCAAATTGCATCAAGTTATCAATATTTATAGCGTTCTTATTTCAGCTTGAAAATGAGAATTGCTATTATCATCATATACGCAATCAATCACAATCACCTAAATAATTTACCACTAAATAATAAAAAAATTAGTCACCATCCGCTAAATATTTCAATGAATTTAAGAGTATTAAAAAAAATTACATAATAAGATTCTAAAAATGTTCTAAGTGAATTCCGTTTCATCCCTTGCCCACGAACCAATATCAGACTAGAAGGAAGAATATCACCTCTGGCGCATATGAGAATTTCGTTTTCAAAGAGAAAGAAGCTTTTCCTTCACCTACTGTTTCTTTCCTTAAAAGTTTTAATTTGAGCTAGGGGTTGATTGGAAAAATGTAAAAAATATTTCATTAATAATTTTACAACATAAAGGTATTCGTCTTTAAATACTTAAATCAAAAAATTTGCTTTTCCCACACTCTCTCACAAATCAGGTTTTCAGCTGTCAGTGGAATATCTCTTAATAGCTACCACTAAAATTTCAAGCATTTATTTATAAATATTATTTGTAGAAAAACGATAACAGCTGTGCTGCTTCATCATTTCTTTGATTTGAAAACATATGTATATAACTACTAAGTATTTTAAAAATGCACATTATAATATTTGATTAGTACTAATCAAAATAAAAAAGAGTTTCATATTGTTATTTTTATTGCTTCCAATGGAAACTTCATAACAGTCACATATCCACCGCTGAAATTTCATATTTCTATCATTAATGACTAGGTGGAAATATTAGTTTGAAATTTTGGAATTTTCCATCTTTTTCACCGTTAGAAGACGCAATTATAGTGTTCGAAAGATTACGAAAATGGGAATCATAATATTTCATCAATTCCTATCTAACCCTAAAAAAGATATTTCATTTATCTCTGAATACAAACAATTATTTACTAAAACGAAAAAAAAAATTCTTTCCACTCACCCGCCACCCCTGGGTCTAATTTCAGCTTGAAAATGAGAATTGCTATTATCATCATATACGCAACACGCACATCATATACGTGTTGACAATAACAACATAATGGCGTTCAAACTCCATCACCAAAATTTAAGTTTTCTAGCTTAAATACGTGGTTTGGAATATTTGTTTGAAATTTTTGGAATTTGCAAATTTTCCCACTGTTAGAGGTGCAATTTTATCTTTCAGAAGAATTAAAAAAGTGTGAATCATAATATTTTATGAATTGCTACTAACCCAAAAATAATTTTTCATTTATCTTTAAAAACAAACAAGTAACTGCTAAAACAAAAAAGACGTGTTTTCCCACCCCTCTGGGTCTAAGGGGGTCAATTCATTGTTAGCAGTTTAAACTTCTTGATCTTTACATTCCACGACCAAAATTTCGAATTTGCAGCATTAAATACATCGTTTGCAATATTCATTGGAAATTTTGAATTTTCAAAATTTTCCAGCGATAGAGCGATTAATAAAAGGTTTAGACAGATTCGGAAAGTGCATCTCGTAATATTTCATCAATACCTATCCAATCCAAAAATATTTTTTAATTTATCTTTGGAAACAAAAATGTTCAATTTCTGCATACGGACGGACAGACAGACAGACAGACAGACAGACAGACGACAAAGTGACACTATAATCTCGTTTACTTTGAAAACGAGATAAAAATGAAAAAAATTAATTTCCTCCTGAATCAGCCTTTGAGATCAGCTGTAGCAGCACCACATGGTTTGTGATAAACACGCTCATTCCATAGAGTCTGAACGGATAGCCAATTCAGGAATGCGTGAAACACCAGGATATCAAATTCGAAAAAGTGGAAATCACCAGATTACACTTATTTCTAATACCATCAAGTACGATGATTCTATTCAACAAAAACATAAGAGATGTAATATTGTTTTAAACTACTATCCCTTTCCTTTATTAGTTGTTTTTTTCTGATTGCCAGTGCCAAATGAATCAAAACAGAAATTATAGAACGAATTTGCAATAATATCCTCAGTCTTTCTTTCACCTGTTGAGTTTATAGTCATAAATGAACTTAGTTTATAGTCATAAATGAAATCATAAAGAATTCCATTATTCATGCGTTACACAGAATTTGAACTATGTTGCTTTTAAATGGAATATGTCTTCAGACGTCACTTACATTTCACTCTCACGCGGACATATTTGGCTGACTCTCATAGCGAGCCACTCAAAGGGTACGTTTAACAAAAACAGCTAGAATGAATATTTGAACCGTATAATTCCAAATACACCTGAAAATCTCATTCAAAATGATTCTTTATCTTTTACTTCTAAAGTGATATACCATGAACTGGAAGAATGATTCTCATTCAATTATTTTGTATCATAAATAGCTGAATATAATTTTATGAGCTTCAGTTGAAGCATAAAATATTCAAAATACCAGTTTGAATTATTACACCTATAGCCAACCTTAAAGGAAAATTTTAAAAAAAGCGGTACTCATATCGTCTGATTTTGGCTATCATTTGACTACGCTAACCTAATCTAAATCCTCCACTCATTCATATTACGGCAATGAGTGCATTAACCCTAATCTAAGCAATAGTTAATGCAATAGCAATTACCCATAAGACCTCGCTAATAAAGTCCGAAAGGAAACTTGTTAAACCAGATGTTATGTTACCTAATTTTAATTATTGGCCGATTTCTATATATGTAACGCTTCGCAGCCGAAACTAAACAAGCGGTAGATAATAAATGAATTCGTGAAATACGGGTATAGGTACGTAATCAATTATTTTGCAGTTTTTCTGCCGTTAGGTCTACCACTGAAATTTTACACAAATATTAATATAATTTTTCCTTCTTTTAAAACAGATATTAGTTTTGTCGCCTTTTGAAGTCAGCTTTGAAATGCCAACTATGCGACACGAATAAGCAACAAAATATGTCGTTCGGTTCATGTATGCCAGCGATTCTCAAACGTTTTGAGTGCTCGGAAAGCTTTACAAAATTCGAAATTGTCGAGAGAAAAAACGGGAAAAACATAGATAGTGTTTTTTATATATAAAAATAATTTATTAGTTAATATAATCGGCTATTATTTTACAACCAATGACCATATTTCTTCTTTACATTCACTTGAAAAGGCCGACCAGCTCAAGCGTATATGAATAATTCAACGATATCCAATGAGGTGATTACAATTTTTCATAAACATATATTATGGCAGCACACATGAAACTTTTTCATAGATTCAAGAGAGATAGTTACCGGTTGGGAAATACTAATGTATGAATTCAAAATATAAAGAAATTTCGGCGATTTTCAATATTTTTTATTATTATTTCACTTATCCCTCGATTTACACTGAAGATAGGTTCCGCACAAAACCGTGTAAATCGAAATCTTGGATTTTGCTATGTAAAACAGTGTAAAACGAAAAAAACACTAAAATGTGCAAAATTCAGTCATTTATTTAAGTAAAACAAAATCAGGACATCTTGAAAAACAAAAAATTACACTTCATTCATAAAATAACAAATATATGTAGGTAATATAAGTACATATTTAATTCATTTTACATTAGGAACAAAAAATATAAGATCCTTAAAAAAATTAACAACAAGTTTAATTACTGTCATCACTTTCATGGACCATCAGTCTTTTCTTCCTGATTGGTATGATGTCACTTTCATCACTCGATAGTTCTTGATGCGATTCTGGTTCAACGGTTGATGAATTAGGGACAATCTGAGATCGACGAGACTTTGTAATGAAATCCGTAATTAACAATTGTGTAGGTTTTTTTGTTAAATCATTATAGACCTCCTCACATTGATTTAAGCACTTACTAATATCCCGCTGGAATCGGAGAGCTCGTTCAACATTCGGGTCATTTTGTAAAAAATGATTACCCAATTTTCCCCCCAATTCAAGTCCTACGCTGATGACTCTTGCTGTGAACGCAACTGGTTCAGATTGCTCTTCATCAGGATCATTGTCTTCATCACGTTTATTTGTTTCATGAATCATGTTAACTAAATCATCCTCATCTAGTTCTTCATCAGCCATTATTTCTTCAATATCTGCCTCAGCTAAATCCTCAAAACCTTCTCCTCCTATAGTATGCACCAACTCAGTGATCTGAGAATATTCATGCTCTAATGGTAATCTATAATTCTCACCTTCAACAGCATCTGGCCATATTGCTTTCCAGCAGTCATTGAGCGTTGATTGGACAGTCCAACATGCCTAACACAATCTAAGATTGTAAATTTCTTCCAAGCATCCATAAGAGTAAGAGATCCATCATTCTCCATTCGTTCTAAAATATACCTGAAGGTTTGAAATTATTTATGATCGGTAATCGGTAATCGATTATACAGTGCCTTGAAAGTCCAAATTATCCCTTGATCTAACGGCTGTAATAAGGAAGTTGTATTCTTTGGTAAAAAAAAACAATTTGTACATTTTCGTGTTGTAAATCTTGAGGATGACCTGGTGCATTATCAATTAATAGAAGGGCCTTAAAAGGCAATCCCCTTTTACTTAAATAACTTTTGACATCTGGGACAAACAAGTTATGAAATCATTCATTGAAAACCATGGTAGTGACCCATGCTTTCTTATTAGCCATCCAATAAACGGGAAGGTTTTTGATGTTTATTCCTTTAAATGAGCGTGGTGTTTTCGATTTGTTAATAACCAATGGTTTCATTATACGATCGCCTGAAGCGTAGTTACAGAAAAGAACTGTTATACGACTTTTCGCTGCCTTATGACCACTAGCTGATTTGTGAGTTTTAGCCAAATAGGTTCTTTCTGCCATTTTTTTCCAGAATAACTAGGACTCGTCAGCATTGAAGACCTGGTCAGGAGTATAGGAGTTGGCGGCAATGATTTCAGCAAATTTTGCTGGATATTATTTTGCTGCATCCGAATGAGCAGATGCTCTTTCACCTTTCAATCTTAGATTATGTAAAGAATGTCTTTATTTAAATCTCTCGAACCAACCATGGCTTGCGGAAAAAGATACCTTCTTTTCATCTGGCGAAGTCGACGGTAACTGATTCTTAAGTGTTTCATAAATCTTTAAAGCCTTATTTGTAATGGCACTGGTATCAATTGGAACCCGCTCTTGAGTTTGGTCTTCTAGCCATATCACTAATGCAATTTCCATATTTTCCATTGTAACATGTCTTACATATGAAATCGTGCTCATACTCGTGCAAGATCCAGCTGCTACACTTTTTCTAATGGAGTCTTCATTTTTTCTTATTGTCCTTATTGTGGCTTCATTCATGGAGTAAAATTTAGCAACATCTGTTACTCTTTCTCTATTATGTAGACGATTTAATATTTTAATTTTTGTTTCTAAAGAAATAACTTTTCTTTTCATTTGATTTTTTTAAAAATCTTTTGGCATTATAAAACCTTAAAAATTTACGTAAATTATAAAAATGCCAGAAAAACTATAAATGTTGGCAACTTACCAGTAGATATT
The DNA here is from genome assembly GCA_038380435.1 of Ryuthela nishihirai. NCBI lineage: Eukaryota > Metazoa > Arthropoda > Arachnida > Araneae > Heptathelidae > Ryuthela > Ryuthela nishihirai. The sequence continues at coordinate 11,287,676 of JAWZYU010000001.1, read as the reverse complement.
TAAATAATAAAATAAAAAAAAAGCACAATGATGTAAAGCTTTGCTGCTAAAATGATACTGCACTACTTCACATGAATCAGATAGCTTTACTATTGTGAAATACTACAGGGATTCCCCGTGTTGTAAAATATAGGGGAATCCCCGTCCCCGTTGTTGCCAGTGTTACCAAAGGAATGAGATTAAAAAATGACTTGAAATATATATGCAGCCGAATATACATTTTTACCAGATTTTTGAAATCCGTTATTTTACCAACAGTATAAAACCGAAATCGAGTAAAACAAGTACCGTGTAAATCGGGGATAAGTGTACTTCCGTTTAGAAACCTTAGCTAGTCTTCAGGGTTGGATTGGTTTATCTCCGAACATCACGATTTTGTCTACAATGGGCTCAATGGAGAGTTTACAAATAACCCGAGGGCTCAGAGAATGTTGGGCGGAGGAGATCCACCAGACAGCTGCTAGGAGGCAGATGGAAACTCCTGTCAAGGCCATCCAGAGTGTACTTTAATGTGTAAAGTGTATGGTTCTCTCCTGCAAACGGAATCAAGATTTAATGCTCCAATAGATGGATGACGACCTTCCCAAACCCATCGGAACGTGCTTTCAGTGCAAGAAACATCCATACGTTACCTGGGACTCGAACCCATATCTTTCTTTTATCAGTCGCCAAGTGTGCTATTTATTAAATTTTAATATCATTTGACCAGTTTTTTATGTCTGCTGCTACTGTTCAAATTTCGAACTTCAATAATTCTTCAAATATTGAAATAATAATATGAAAATTAAAATATACACCAAAGACCCAAAACATTGTGACCACCGCATTTTTATGCAAATGGAAGCAACTGCAGGTAAACGACGGCGCGTGTGAAGGTCATGAAACGGTATAAATATCACCTGGTACTGAGCTCTGTTAATCAGTGTTATTCTTGTTCTTCAGATGGGAACGGCAGCGGACTTAATTGATTTTGACAAAGGCCAAATTGTAATGGGTAGACGACTGAGTCAGAGCATTTCTGAGACGGCAAGTCTTGTTGGGTGTTCACGGTCAGCTGTGATTAGTATCTTCAAAAAGTGGTCTGAGGAGGGAAAAACCATGAACCGCCAAGCAAGGTGTGGGTCGACAACACCGCATCGATGCTAGAGCTCAGCGAAGGCTATCCCTTATGGTGCAAGCCAACAGAAGGGATACTGAGGCGCAACCCGCCCGTAATTCTAATGCTGGTGTCGGGAGTAATGTGTCACAACACACAGTACATCGAACCGTACTGAAAATGGGTCTGCGCAGCTGCAGGTCGTTCCGAGTGCCCATGCTAACTTCAGTTCACTGTGGAGAGCGCCTACAATGGGAAAGCGCAAATAGAAACTGAACCTTGAATGATTGGAAGAAGGTCGTCTGGTCCGATGAATCTCGTTTCCTGTTGCACCTTGTGGACGGCCGTGTACGTGTATATCGTTTACCTGGGGAAGTATTGGCACCATGATGCACTGTGGGACGAAATCAAGCCAGCGGAGGAAGTGTAATACTTTGGGCAATGTTCTGCTGGGAAATCCCGGGTCTAGTCATTCATGTACATGAAACTATGACGTTTACCACCTAGCTGAACATCATTGCAGAGCAGGTTCATGCTTTCGTAGCAACAGTATACCCGTCTAGTAGTGCTTTCTTTCAGCAGGATAATGCGCCATGTCCCACTGCCCGGATTGTTTGAGAATAATTCGCAGAACATGAGGAAGACTTTCAGGTATTGCCCTGACCTCCAAATTCCCCAGACAGCAATCCAATCGAGCATCTGTGGTTTGTGTTGGAACAGCATATCCGATCTGTGGCAGCTAAGCTACGTAACTTACAGAAGTTAAAGGTTCTGTTGGTATCGTGTTGGTACCAGATACCACAAGACACCTTTAGAAATCTTGTAGCGTCCATGCCTCGCCGGATAATAGCTGTGTTAGCGGTACGTGGAGGACCAACTGTATATTAGGCAGCTGGTCATAATGTTTTGGCTCTTTGGTGTAAATATATTAGACAGATAACTCTATATTCCGTCAAAATTTACCATAAAAAGCATATTTTAGAAGCTGCGGAGCATCGAATTTGACTTTCTTCTGATATGACAAAAACTCGGTACTTTGTTGTCTAGGCAGTATACATCAATTGAAACGCTTAAACTTTCAGATGCTAGAGCTATGGGTCAGGACGATTATTTTGGCAATGCAACAAGTTGCATATTGATAAAAAAGTTTAAAATGCCTTCCTTGTCTCAAAACCATAAAGATAAAAAAAGACGTGATTTCATTGATAGTGGTTTCATTTTCGGCTGAAGGCGATCATATTCGTTTGAGATCATTACAGTCGCTACTTTGATTATGATGAAACTTATTGCTTGTAGTAAACTACAAAAATGACTTCATGGGCCATATGTTCGAGAATCCTACCCCACAGTATTTGAAGAGAATTAATGTCAAAAAATGTGAAATTCTGCCCTTGGGAACTCACCTTTTGGTGATTTTTGTCTTATCCTTTGCGACTCATGCCACTTATTGGACACCCACAGATGGAGAAGGTTAGGGGATCTTTTATCCTCGTAGTTCAAAAAATCATAATTATGCTACCTGCTACATGCTAGAATTTGAAAAAAGTGCAAAAAGGGAAAGACACAGGAATTCCTTCACTGCCAAATTAGAGGTCATGTTTAAGTTTCAATTTGATGCCAAAGGACTCGATTAATTACATGGCGTGAATGAGTGATCAGATATGATTTGCTTAGGAATGAGGAAACCTCAAACTCCAAAGGTAGAAGGCTCCCTAAACGGCGCTTTCTATTTACAATACACAAAATAGATTTAAACGACGTACATTTTGGAGAAGTATTTTAAAAAATCCGATAAATAATATACATGAATGTATATTATTATTTAAATAAATGAAAATAGAAATGGTAAATAATAAGCAGGATGAACAATCCTAAGCATAGAGGAAATTTTCACTTGATCCGGGTGGAGTACGAACCTACGACCTTCTGATGGCATGTCAGGTACTTTGATCCCTGAGCCACCAGCTGTCGACCGAGATATCTTCTATTGATTGCTTTATACCTCGGATTCAGTCATTGCAAGTTGCCTTAACTACAATTGCAGATGCTAGTCTAGAAAACACTTTCTAGATATAACCCTGAACTAGTTGCGATGAGTCTCATGTTTACAGGTCATTTTCTGTGCTTCTTCTGATATTGAAAATTACATTCTCTCCATTGGTATAAAATGAAACCTAAGGTTTTATGTATTGCTTCAAGAGTGATTTAAAATGTATAAATTTCAAATATTTCTTATTTCCACTAAGTTATTACTATAAGCTTACATGGGTATTTTTAGTTTATTTTGGGTCACTTCATATATAAAGATAAAGGGACATAGTTTAGAAAAGATAATATTCTTTATTTTATTTTGAGGTGATCAGTGTAATTATAAAGACAATTTCGTAACTTTTAACTTACCATAAAAGTTTTAGATATTTCAGTATATCATTAAAGGAAACGCTAAAACTTCATTTTATCTTATGCTTTCAGTTAAAGAAAGATCATTAAAAGAGGAGTAAAAATGGCTACCAGTATAAATCAAAACCTTTTTTAGTGTAGTATTATTAATCCGTTTAATCAATAACATTTCTTGCCGTCTGCAAACTCTAGTTCAGTGACTTACAGTGTAAGTCGTTACAATTTAACAAAAATATATCACTAATAAATTTCATAGCAATTCTTCCGTAACTTAAATAATGTCGCATCAAACGAATTTAACACCTCAATCATGACAGGATTGTCACTTTCATTTATGTAACATATTTTGTGTCAGAATCTTCCCTTTTTGTACTGATTTAAGCATATCAAATCTTTCTTAAGGTAGTAACTGTTAATTACAAGGGATGTAAATAAAAACTGATTTTTGTAATCGGAGAATGCAAAAATATACTAATCGCAAATATAAATATAGCAATTTAATATTATTTTAAGGTTTTTAATGTCTATAACATTAAAAAATAATATATTTATATTAAAAGGTAAGGTGTTTTATATTAGAACATAACATCTCCCCTCAAATCGTTACGAAATTTACCGATGAATCCCTAAAGAGCGCATGTACACTAAATGATATATGCACTCTTTAGGAACTCGTTCATGAAAAAGGCCATTTCATTAAGTATGTTAGGCTATGTTATGTCAATAGCAACTCAGATGCAGAACTCATCATCATCATCAAGCAGCCATGGGCTACGAAGGTCCAATCACACCTAGCAATTTAGTTTTCCATGCATTTCAGTCCTGAGCTACATTTGCTGAATCTGGCCACTGCACACCAATTCTAACAAGGTACTGTCCGACATTTTGTGCCCACCGCCTCCTAGGTTTTCCCCTCTTTCTGAGGATTTAGACACACTGTTCATAACCCTATTCGCTAATCTATAATTATCCATACGGGCAACACGGCCAATCTAACGGAGTCTCTCTCTGTACGATAATGCTGCTCAAAGGAGGTTGCCGACTGCTTTGCCTAACCTCATTATTCCTTACCAAATTCAGCCATCAAATGCCCGAGATACTGCGCAGACATCTAGTTTTTTTGCCATTTTATTCACAAAGCTTTCAAGTTTCGCTACCATAACTAACCCTTGAAAGAACCAAACTATTATACAGTTTACGTTTATATGTATAAGCCTAATTCTCCACAATCTCCATAGATTCTTAAAAGTCCCGGCAGCAATCCCTATTCGTCTGTTAATCTCATGCCACATATCACCAGTATCTGTTACATAGCTGCCAAGAAAATTCAACTGAGTCACTTACTCAAGAGTGCATCCATTCAAAGAAACTGAAGCACCCTCTACCTGACCAATTTTCATCACTTTAGTTTTCTCTCTGTTTATCACGAAACCTACTCTACTACCAGTCTCATCAACAGCTCTAATGAAAGAGTTCGTCTCATCAACAGCTCGAATGAAAGAGTTCATCTCATCAACATCATTTCCTAAAAGGGTTAAATCATCAGCATTGTCTAAATCAGAAAATTTCAATCTCTAAACCACTTTCCTACTATGAATTACTACTATACAAGCAGTTTCATCTAAATTCAGTGCTCTATATTATTCGAGTAGAAAAGAGAAAACCCTAGCTTATATAAGCACTCAGTTCGTGAATAATCTCATATTTTCTAAGTTTGCAGTCCAACAATAGACTCGCGCTCTTCGATCAAAGCACTTAAAACAAGTTTTTTGATAAATATTTTATGAAATGATGTGGCTATTACAATGTAATACATTATTTGGTTTAAAAAAAACTAACTAGAATCAAATCAAAAATATCGATTTATTACAATTTCATATCCTGTGAATAAAATAATCCTGTATTTTCTCTTCTTCGGGGCGGGGGTGGCTCAGTCGGTAGCGCGCCAGGCTCGTAATCTGTAGTTCCAGGTTCGAGTCCCAGCTGGGTCAGCGTTGAGATTTATCTCAGCAAAATTCCCCTCCCTACCCACGGTCAGTAAGGGACATCGATGGGCTTGGAAAGGCTGCCTTCCGTCGGATGGGACGTTAAACAGTGGCCCCGTGTGCGGGAGAGTCATACCCTGTGTACGTTAAAGAACACGCTGGATGGCCTTGACGGGAGGCTACCATCTGTCTCTCAACAGATGTTCCAGTGGGTTCCCTCCCCCAATCTTCTCTGAGCCTTCGGGGTCCATGTGACCTGGTCATTTAGCCCAAGTGTTGAAAAAAGTGCCGCTCAGAGGTAAAACAACCGAACCCATTTTCTCTTCATTTGGATCATTCCCTCCTGGAGTTATCGGTAGCCGTTTCATTAAAAATGAAAAGTATCATATTCATAAAACAAATTCTGCTTAGACGTCAAACAACTCACCCAGTACCGAACTTTCATCTTCTGTGACCCTAAGCTATGAGACGTTTACGAGACCCTAAGCTACAATAAGTTTAAGAGGCACAAAAATTTAGAAGGTCGAACTAATTTATAGCTTTATTATTGCAATTGAAGAGTATATTCAAAAATAAATATGAAATTAATGAAGTGGATCATTATATTAGAACTGGTATATAATAATGACTCTGTAAAGCTGAGATGAACGGTTGTTTGCATAATATACAGGTTGTCCATAAAGTCTCTTTAAAATTTAAAAAATTTATTACAAAGGCAATTGATGAGATTCTTAATCAAATTTGTTCTATGTACTAAGTGGTTATCAAATTTTTTAATCACATTGCATTCGTGAATTTAAGGTACCACGTTGATGGAAGATTTATTTTTTAAAGAAACTCTAAAAAATGGCTACTCTTCAAGAGAAGGCACAATGTGTATCATGGTTTATTGAAACGAAATCGGATACACAGATTGAGCGAAACTACAGAACTAAGTATGAAAGAGATCCACCGTCGCGTCCGTCAATTTGTGCTTGGCACAAGAAATTTATGGAGTAGGGGACAGTGTTGGATAAAGGGAGGAGTGGACGATCAAGAACATCTGAGGAAAACATCGATCGTGTAAGACAAGCCTTTAGTCGATCTCCCACAACGTCCATCCGTACTGCTGCCAGACAGTTAGAGCTACCACGTTCAACAGTGCACAAAGTCCTACACAAGAACTTGCGATTGTACGCTTACAAAGTGCAACACTTACAGGCAATCGAACCAAATGATAAACCAAGACGAAAAGAGTTTGCAGTTAACATGCTGGAACGAATTTCTGAGTATGAAAGTTTCCTCACCCGAGTTTATTTTAGTGGTGAGGCAATCTTTCATGTCTCAGGGAAACTGAACACACATAATGTGAGAATCTGGGGCTCAGAACAACCCCATGTGACTAGTGAACTTCACCGAGATAGTCCAAAGGTTAATGTGTGGTATGGAATCATGTGCAATCGAATCCTTGGTTCATTTTTCTTCAACTAGGCATCAATTACTGCAAATGTTTACTTTGGCCTTTTGACTGAATATGTGGTATCACAACTAGATGACCTTCAACCAACCATCATTTTCCAGCAAGATGGTGCACCACCACATTGGGGACTGCAAGTCCATGGATTCCTAAATCAAACATTTCCAGATTGGTGGATTGGAAGTGATGGCCGAATTCCCTGGCCACCTCGTTCACCAGATATCACTCCCCTGGACTTCTTTCTATGGGGTTATGTTAAAGATATCGTGTTTCGAACAAAGATATGGGACATCACTGACCTAAAGCAAAAGATCACTGATGTCATTGCCACCACCGATGAGGCTATGCTACAGCGAACATGGCAAGAAATCGAGTACCGTCTTGATGTGCTTCGTGCAACTAATGGTGCCCATATAGAGGTGTATCAAATGATGGAAAAAAAAAACTTCAATATTTACTTCTCATTTTGTAATAGTTTCCAAATATTTATCTTTTCATTTGATTTTTTAATATTTTTCTTAAATTGTAAAGATACTTTATGGACACCCTGTATTATTTGAATATATGAAAAAAAATCGTAACAGTATAAACTTCAAACTTGAATTTTTGAGGCCCCTCATAATTGTAAAGTCCTTAGCTATAGCAGGTTAGTTTATTCGTAAGTCCGGCCCTGAACTCAACACATTTTTTAACTTTTCACATACAGCACAAAAGAATCAAATTCTTTCTCTTTTGCAATGTCTTTCTTCTTCACAAGACAAAGCAAATGTTCAATCTTGCAACATGCGTCTCTTGATGTATACAAATCACATTTCCTCCTCAAGTTAGCTAAAATAGAACTGCAGTTCTTTTTTTAAAAATCCCAAATGTCAATCAGTTAGCATGCTTAACTCTGAGCGGTATTTTTTTTGCACACAATGTGCTAAATGGCCAGGTCACAAGGTCCCCCAGCTCAGAGAAGGTTTCTGGGAGAGAATCCATTGGACAATTGTTGGGAGATAGATGATATCATCCCGTCAAGGCCATCCAGAGTGTTCTTTAACTTGCACAAGGAATGACTATTCCACACACAGGGCCTTGTCTTCACGTGTCATCCGAGGGACGGTGGCCTTTCCAAGCCCACCGGTGTCGCCCTTCTGATAGAGGGCAGGAAGCGCAGTTTTGTGAATATAAATTACAGCGCTGACCCAGGTGAGACTCGAACCTGGGAACTGTAGATTACGAACCTGGAATGCTACTGACTGAACCATCTGTCGCCCCCAACTGAGAAATAAAATGAGTTTCGTTCTGAGTTCTAGATAAGATTTCTCTCTGTAAACACAGGATAATAGTTGGTTTAGTAACCTCGATTTTTCTACCGATAACTCCATGAGGAAGTGATCCAAATTAAGAGAAAATAAAGGATAGTTTTATTCACAGGATATGAGAGTGTAATAAATCGATATTTTTGAATTGATTCGATTTTTGTTTATCAAATTAGCATTTTATAGTACTTTTTTAAACCAAATAATGTATTACATTGAAATAGCCAGATCATTTCATAAAATATTTATCAAAAACCTTGTTTTGAGTGATTTGATTGAAGAGCGCGAGTCTATTGTTGGACTGCAAACTTAGAAAATATGAGATTATTTACGAACTGAGTGCTTATAAATAAGCTCGGTTTTTGTCTTTTTTACTCGAATAATATACAGCACTGAATTTAGATGAAACTGTTTGTATAGTAGTAATTCATAGTAGAAAAAATTGTTTGGAGGTTGATATTTTCGGATTTAGACAATGCTGATGAGTTAGCCCTTTTGGGAAATGATGTTGATGAGATGAACTCTTTCATTCGAGCTGTTGATGAGACTGGTAGTAGAGTAGGTTTCGTGATAAACAGAGAGAAAACTAAAGTAATGAAAATTGGTCAGGTAGATGGTGCGTCATTTTCTTTGAATGGATGCAATCTTGAGCAAGTGACTCGGTTTAATTATTTTGGGAGCTATGTAACAGATACTGGTGATATGCGGCATGAGAGTAACAGACGAATAGGGATTGCTGCCGGGACTTTTAAGAATCTATGGAGATTGTGGTGAAATAGCGTATACATATAAAGACTAAAATTAAACTGTATAATAGTTTGGTACTTTCAAAGGTTAATTATGGTAGTGAAACTTGCAAGCTTTGTAAACAAAATGTCCAAAAAACGGATGCTTTTGATTCTTGATGCTTGCGCAGTATCTTGGGCATTAGTTGGTTGAATTTGGTAAGGAATAATTAGGTTAGGCAAAGGAGTCGGCCACCTCCTTTATACAGCATTATCGTGCAGAGAGACTCCGTTGGTTTGGCAGTGTTGCCCGTATGGATAATTATAGATTGGCGAATAGGGTTATCAACAGTGTGTCTAAAGGCCTCAGAAGGAAGGAGATACCTAGGAAGGGGTGGGCACAAAATGTCGAATAATGCCCTGTTAGAATTGATGTGCAGTGGCCAGATTCAGCAGATATAGCTCAGGACTGAAATGCATGGAAAACTGAATTGCACGGTCTGATTGGACCTTCATAGACCATGGCTGGTTGCTTATGATGATGAGTTCTGCATCTGAATTACTATTGACATAACATAGCCTAACTCACTTAATGAAATGGCCTTTAGTCTTTTCATGAACGAGTTCCTAAAGAGTGCATGTATTATTTAGTGTACATGCGCTCTTTAGGGACTCGTCTGCAAATTTCGTAACGATTTTAGGAAAGAGGATATGTTCCAATGTGGAACTCCTTACTATTTAATTTAAATATATTACTGTTTTTAATGTTATAGACATTAATGTCTATAACATAATAATAAAGAATTAAAATGCTATATTTATAAAAATAATTTTAATTAAAATAATTTTAAATTGGTAATTAAAAAAATAAAACAATTTTAAAATGCTATATTTATTTTTGCGATTGGTATATTTTTGCATTCTCCGATTACAAAAATCAGTTTTTTTTACATATATTATCCCTTGTAATTAACTGTTACTACCTTAACAATGATTTGATATGCTTACATCAGTCCAAAAGATTTCTTACACAAAATACATATGTTACATAAATGAGAGTGACGATCCGATTTTGATTGGGATGCTAAATTCGTCTGATGCGACATTATTTAAGTTACGGAAGGCTTGCTATGAAAATTATTAATGATATATTTCTTGTTCATTTGTAGCGACTTACACTGAAAGTCACTGAACTAGAATCTAGTAAACGTCATAAAGGATTTTTTAATTAAACGGAGGTATAATACTACACTAAAATACGTTATGATTTATAGTGGTAGCCATTTTTACTCCTCTTTTAATAATCTTTCTTTAACTGAAAGCATAAGATAAAATGAAGTTTTAGCGTTAAGTTTAATGATATACTGAAATATCTAAAACTTTTATGGTAAGTTAAAAGTTATGAAATTGTCTTTCTAATTACACTGATCACCTTCAGAATAAAATGAAGAATATAACCTTTTCTAAACTATGTCCCTTTATCTTTATATATGAGGTGACCCAAAATAAACTAACAATACTTCTGTAAGCTTATAGTAATAACTTAGTGGAAATAAGAAATATTTGAAATTTATACATTTTAAATCACTGTTGAAGCAATACATAAAACCTTAGGTTTCATGTTATACAAATGGAGGGAATGTAATTTTCAATATTAGAAGCACAGAAAATGACCTGTAAACATGAGACTCATCGCAACTACCTCAGGGTTATATCTGGAAGGTGTTTTGTCTACCAGCATCTTCTATTGTAGTTAAGGCAACTTTCAATGACTGACTCCGTGGTATAAAGCAATCAATAGAAGATATCTCGGTCGACAGCTGGTGGCTCAGGAATCAGAGTACCTGACATGCCATCAGAAGGTCGTAAGTTCGTACTCCACCGGGATCAAGTCAATATTTCCTCTATGCTTAGAATTGTTCATCCTGCTTATTATTTACGATTCTTTTTTTCATTTAGTTAAATAATAATATACGTTTATGTATATTATTTATCGGATTTTTTAAAATACTTCTCCAAAATGTACAACGTTTAAATCTATTTTGTGTATTATAAATAAAAAGAACCGTATAGGAAGCCTTCTACGTTTGAAGTTTTGGGTGGTTTCCTCATTAGCCTATTCCTAAGTAGATCATATCTGATCACTCATTCACGACATGTAATTAATCGAGTCCTTTGGCATCAAATTGAAACTTAAACATGACCTCTAATTTGGCAGTGAAGGAATTCCTGTGTCTTTCCCTTTTTGCACTTTTTTTCAAATTCTAACATGTAGCATAATTATGATTTTTCGAAGTACCATAATAAAAGGTCCCCTAACCTTCTCCATCTGTGGGTGTCCAATAAGTGGCATGAGTCGCAAAAGACAAGACAAAAATCACCAAACGATGATCCCCAAGGGGCAGAATTTCACATTCTTTGACATTAATTCCCCTTAAATAATGTGGGGTAGAGATTCTCGGACATATGACCCGTTTTTGTACTTCACAAGCAATACTTTTCATCTTAATCAAGATAGCAACTGTAATGATCTCACGCGAACATGGTCACCTTCAGCCGAAAATGAAACCACTCTCAATGAAATCCAGGTCTTTTTTATCTTTATGGTTTTGAGCAAGGAAGGCATTTTAAACTCTTTTTTATCAATATGCAACTTGTTGCATTACCAAAACAGTCCTCCTGACCCATAGCTCTAGCATCTGAAAGTTTAAGCGTTTCAATTGATATATACTGCCTAGATAACAAAATACCGAGTTTTTGTGATAACAGAAAAAAGCCAAATTCTATGCTCCGCAGCCACTAAAATATGCTTTTTATGGTAAATTTTGACGGAATGTAAAATTATCTGTCTAATATATTTACAACGAAGAGCCAAATCATTATGTCCAGGTGCCTAACATGACTTTGGTCCTCCACGTGCCGCTAAAACAGCTATTACCCGGCGAGGCATGGACGCTACAAGATTTCTAAAGGTGTCTTGTGGTATCTGGTACCAACACGTTACCAACAGAACCTTAACTTCTGTAAGTTACGTAGCTTATCTGCCGCTGATCGGATATGCTGTTCCAACTCAAACCAAATATGTTCTATTGGATTGCTGTCTGGGGAATTTGGAGGTCAGGGCAACACCTGAAAGTTTTCTTCATGTTTCGCGAACCATTCTTGAACAATCCGGCCAGTGCGGCATGGTGCATTATCCTGCTGAAAGAAAGCACTACTAGACGGGTATACTGTTGCTACGAAAGCATGAACCTGCTCTGCAATGATATTTAGGTAAGTGGTAAATGTCATAGTTTCCTGCATATGAATGACCGGATCCAGGATTTCCCACCGGAACATTGCCCAAAGCATTACACTTCCTCCACCGGCTTGTTTTCGTCCCACAGTGCATCATGGTGCCAACAGTTTCCCAGGTAAACGATGCATACGTAAACGGCCGTCCTCATGGTGCAACAGGAAACGAGATTCGTCGGACCATTCTTCCAATCAATCAAGGTTCAGTTTTGATCAGCGCATACCCATTGTAGGCGCTTTCGGTGGTGAACTGAAGTTAGCATGGGCACTCGGAGCTCTCAGTGCCTACGGTCTCTAGAAGCTAACATAAAACAAAAGCTAAAAATAACACATATAATGCACAAGAGACCTAAAAAGAGTAACTTTCCTCAGAGAAAGCCATCATTTTAGGCGTCTTGTACTTATTAAGAACATTATGACCATAATTAAACAAAAAAGAAATTATCTTATTAAGATTTTTTTTAACAGCCTCAAAATACCTTTTGAGATGCGTTTAATGTGATTATATATGTGGTCGATGCCCAAATATTTATGAAATTGTCTGTGAGTAACAAACCAAGGGGCATTGACCTCAGTATTTTGTTTTGCAAAATCTGAATCTTGCATATATTCGTTGAGGTGGTACTTTTAAGCCCACCCATGAAAGAGAATTCTTCGCCCATGTAAGAGAACAAATTTTATCGTTTTAAAAGTATTATGTATGGAAACGTAATTTGAAAAATTAGTGGTAATTTTTAAGATATATTCCACTAACATCAATAACATATCCACTTTTCGCAGAGAGGTGTGGGAAATGCAAATTTTTTTGATTTAAGAATTAAAAGACGATAACTTGGCGATAAAAGAAATAAACTTGGAGACTTTAGCCAGCTATTGCAATGCATCTGAACAGAAAAAAATATTATAAGAAAGCAGGAGTCCTGACTTCAAATTTTCGGCATAATTTCTTAGTAGACTCTCTCCCTGACAAACCAACAGACAAAAAAAAACTCACCTTTTGGGAACAAAAGAATACGTTTAACACAAAAAGGCTTGGAAGATGCCTTAGGCAGATGGCTCAACAGGCCGATCTTGCTGAATTTCAAGATGATGAAGATAGGCAGAAGAAAAGAAGAAGCAAGCACCTCTCGGGCGTCACAAGGCACCACAGTTTGACGTTTATTATAGCACCTTTTCTTTGCAAAAATAATAATTTTTGATTTTTCAGAAATTACACAGAATTATGGAAAATCAATTTTAAACTTCCCGTACGAACTCTAAAAAGTAAAGTATTTAAATCTTGAAAAAGAAACCGAATTTTTCAACGCAGCACAGACTTCTCTGCGTTCCTGAAAAAAGTTCCAGTTCGGTTCTTTATGAAATGCTTTGAAAGCAATGGTAGAGATTATTCATGCTGCAAAACTTATTTAATAATATACGGATTACTAAGTGATTAAGCCCTTTCTAGAGCACTTGAAGGTCCGATGCGCATTGGCAAAAATTCGTTAGGACGAAACGGAGGAACAATAATATGAAATTAGCATTACCTTAATATTTTCAATGATTATTTTATTTCAAATTTTATTTTTTTAAATAATCATTTCTACTGCTTAAATACTGACAGTGAAACGCAAAATTAGAAGAAATATGCTTTAAAATATATAAAGTAATAACTTTTAATTTAGTCCATTATTTATTTTATATTATTCATTATTACCAATATTATCAAAAAATCAAAATACTGAATCATTTTTATCTGTTCGATTAACTCGGTGATCCGATGCTTACAGGAAGCCTACCATGTTACAGCCATTGCCATAGTTCAACAAGACATAATACTCTAAAACTGGTGTTCGTGGATGGATTCTATGTAATTAGGAGTTAATGTACCTTTACTTAATTTTGTTCCACGTGGTATGTTTTACCACTTTAATTAGATAAATTTCAAAACGGTTCAATTGCGCGGTTTAAACAATGTACTTTGAAAATTATGTACACTAGAGAAGCAAGTCTTATATCAGAGCCATCTAATGCAATATTTTTAAAACAAATCTTATTCATTTATCTAGTAAATCATGACAGTAAATTTGGAAGACTAGATTTTTCTTTTCCACCTCTTTACGAGAATGAAATTTCAGTAATGCGTTCATACTATAAAAGAAAAACTGTGATTAAACATTTGCAGTGTTATTGAATAAAAGACTTTAAAATATTGGAAGAGAGTACTAAAAATATATACCTTAAATCGGAGGGGAGAAACTTTTTAATCTGCGAAACTCCTTTTCAAATATTAACTTGATGCGACTCCTGAAACTTTTAACGTACTGACCACAGCTGACCGAGAGCACCCCATAAGCCTTGCTTGTGGCGTGTTCAGGTATTAAAAACTTTTAATCGCGTTCGTGTAATGAGAGCTCTATTATTTTGAAAAGAAACTAGTGTAAAAAGATTTTAATGTTTATAATATTCAATTTAAAATTTCCGCAACACATAATTTGCGCATCACTGACTTAATTAAGGATTACTTTGGAGACAAAAACAAATCCTAAAAGCTGAAATAAGCAAATTGTGTTTGACCTTATTTGTTTATTTATAAACATAAATAGAGTTGACTCACGTTATAAGCCGTAGCTGCATTCCCAATGATAGCAGTGAATATCGAATCCACGTAAATCAAGATATTTTCATCATGAAATAATAGGGACTGAGTTCTGGAACGCAAAAGAATTTGATGCTTCAAGTTTATTCATTATTAGAACAATGTTTTACTCAGTAGTAAAGAATCACAGGATATGTCCTGTAGACATGGAACTCATGAAATAATACGCTGAAAAAAATTTGGTTTTGCCATGAGTGGGATTCGAATTCATGTCTCCAGGAAACATGTCTGTTATGCTATCACTACACCACCAATGGCTAAACTTTCTCAATTTGTGAGACCTTATAAACTTTCTTTTTTTTTTTTTATTTGATTTGCACAGTGGCGCCATCTTCCGGGAAGTGGACAACTCTGTTGCCTCATATAGAAGGAATTCGAATCAAATAAAAAGAAAATCCGGAAAGTTTATAAGGTCATGCAAACTGAGAAACGGTTAGCCATTGGTGGTGTAGTGATAGCATAACAGGCATGTTTCATGGAGACGTGAATTCAAATCCCAGTCATGGCAAAACGTTTTACTATTTTTTAACGTTCAACACCTAATTATTATACAAACAAAACGTTTAAAAATACTATGAATATATTATTAATGAACTTTTTATATCTCCACAATGAGAAGCTCGGTCAATGTGGAATCACCGAACGCATCCGCCACTTTTGAAGAGGGTTTAGTGTCATTTGAAATGATATTGAAGTATAGTTAAGATGCATATTAAACTGCTGCACTAATCAGGTTTAATTAGTTGGGGATAAGCCAGGATTAGTTTCGTGGGGATCTGAGAATAAGACACGAGTAGGGTTTCCTAATTACTAAAATATTGCACCGGACAAGAAAGGTTAAAATGATATTCTATATAGAATAAAACTTTAGAGTTGTTTTAAAACTATGTTTCTGTCAGAATACACCATGGGGCTAAAATTAAATCATGCGAAGATAACCCTTTTGGATTTTAAGGCAGGTAGCAAGTTTGAGATTTCATATATGACGACCAGATTTTCGAGGATGTCCGGTGGGATTTCGTCTCTTATTACATATCCCTTTTCATTGTGAATATTTAGAATTACGAGAAAATAATTTACTTTTGTATTTTAAAATAATAGTGGTAATAGATTTTTTGCATTTTTGTTCTATACTAAAATCAAATAAAATTAAATAATTAGTTTTACGTGAAAAAAGGGGAATATATCTTCTCTCTGCATATCATAAAGCAAAATGTTTGTAGGATATGTCTTTAAAGATATATTGAAAGCTCGAAAATAGACATTCGCTCTATCAAGCATTTGAAAGTTTTCCTAAATTTAGAATCAAGCTGCTCCTTATCTGGCTTCGTTTTCCATTGACCATTAGTGGCCATTAGCGTCTGTCGCCATTACCCAATGTCTGCCATTTGAATTTGGCATAGTTGCATGTCATGGCATAGAACACATGGTGCAATCATCATGTCAACTAGATCCAGGGACAATGATGATCAGTGCTCTTCACGGAGGAGTTGAGATTCGCCCACCACAGCGATTCACAATGTCTGTTGATATGAGAAGAACCACAAACACCCTATCATCCCCAAATATCCATGAATGGAGCATCTATGGTGGATGGTTATATCATGTTTCAGGAAGGGATATCTTTTGGTGGGTGCACAAAGCTGTATGAACTTCCAACTGGCTATATCACTGGTTTTAGCTAGAAGGATGAAATCTTGAATACCTTCATGTGATCATATACATGTGCAACAGGTGATACTTTCTTCCTAAATGATGATAACGCCCGCTCGCTATCTGAAAAAATAGCACTATTAACTGTATGTAGTGCCAGTCCGGTGTCCTGATCTAAATCCCACAGAACATGCATGGGATGCTCTTTGGAGATGGACTGTCCCCGTGAATCCTGCTCCTGCAAGACTCTCAGAGCATCGACGTATACTTTGGACGAGCTATGAAGATTACTCTCGCAGCTCTTCTGGACAGTATTATTAACAGCACGAGGAATCGCTGCAAGGAGTAAGAGCAGTAAGGAGTGATCACACTCCATATTGAAACTCTTGGACTATCTCAGTTGGCCATCACCCTTTTTACCATGTGTCTGTATTCGTATCTAGTTTTGGGTATTAAACACATTATTCCATTTTTCGACGTTATTCTTACGCAGAGTGTTTATATGCAGTTGCTCAAATAAATATCCGAACACTATGGTTGATTACAGAATTCAGAAAAAATATCTGTCAACGATTTTTTTTAGAATTAGTAATTTTAAAACCTTGTGCTTAGAAACTAGTGGTCCTATTTAAAAAAACAACTTGCTGCTACGTAGTAAAAAGGATGCTCAAGGATGGAGAAAATTTGAAAGAGTAACAAAATTAGCCTTTTTTTAACTGCTCAAAACAATTTGCCATTTATTAATAAAAGCAAAATGCATAATTAGACCATTGGTATCAGCCTATACCTTAGTAGTTCGGTTGAGTTCTTTCTGAGTAGCGTTTTTTTTTGCACACAATAGGCAACATGAGTAGATTATGAATTAATGATTACAACTGATGATTATCATAATTAATTATCGTAATAAATCATAATTAATGATTACAACTGATGTAAATTACATCCGCCGACTGGCGGAATCCCTATCTAACAGTATCGCTGCTGTTATTTTTGCGAAGGGAGGTGTTACACAATATATTTGATGAGAAATTAAAGGTGACTATTTTTTTTTTGAATAATTAAATTGAATTAATAAAATTATTACAGTTATTTGAAGCTTCATGATTATAAATTACGGATATGTAAGTTTGGTATATATTCTAAAACTTTACTCTACCATCGTGATCTTTCTGCTCACCATTTATTATTTCTGTCACACAATCCAAACTGGAATTTTCACCGTTTTTTTCCAGTCCTTAAAGTATCTCTGCACTAGTGATGAGTCGTTCGCGAAAGATTCGTTAAAAATGAACGCAACAGATAAGTGAGTCACTCGTTCGTGACTTCTTTCTGAAAAGATTCGATTCTTTCAATCATATGAAATCATCATGGATTATTTTTCACAACAAAACACAGTCACTAATTAACTGAAAACTTACAGAAGCGAAAATTATTGAAGGAACCGAAAGAATCAGACTGAACAAATCGGCCATACTGCCTCAATGGCTCAAACGAATCCTTTGACTCCTTTTGTTCGCGAATCAGAGGGACTGACTCACGAAGTCTTCCAGGGTAGGTCATATGATTTCTCTGACTCCGCGAATCATCAGTCGTTCGCGGGAGATGTTTATTAATAATAAATATAGATATATTATTGTCAGTGAAAGCTGGCTGAAAAGAATTCAGTTTTAATAGTTGCTGTGATTTAATCTCTTTCAGTAATTTCATCAAAGCAGTTGAAAAAGGCTGTTTTCATATTTTTCAGCTTTGAATATCTTTTTTTATATTAACTTGTTCTGTAGAGTGCTAGATTTTTTCACGTGATATCTTAACAATCAGTAAATGAATCCATTTCGGACAATTCTTTTGAAGCTATGTTTCAATTTCTACGTGGTAACCAAAAAATTAATAACAGTCAAGATAAGAGTGTTTTGGAGAGCTCTCGAACACAAAGAGAAAGTTTTAGTAATGTGCAAAAATTAAAAGTTATTTGTCTAAAATTTTAAGCAATTATCTATAAATTATATATTTTTCCAAATACGACATAAGAAAATTTAGTTATTAAAATTAAAAAATTAAATATTTTTATATTGTTATTTAGTGTCTATAATTTTGAAACAGTTCACCTACTATAGAATACATTAAACAGCACCTGATTGGAATCACTTGGAGAATCATATGAGTCAAACGAAAGAATTTTTTGAATGACTCTTTTAAGTGGGCCGATTCAATAGAATTGAATATTTCAAAAGAGTCATTTTCTCATCACTACTCTGAACTTTTTTAATGGCTTAGATGTTTTCGCATTATCAGCAGCTCACACTGCAAGCCACATACCTGGAACACTTTGTTAACAGCAAAAGCACGTATGCGATTAAACAATAGTTTAAAACTACATTAACAGATACTGAAATTTAGAACGGTAGCTATTACCTTTCTCCTACTAATTACTTTTTCATAATACATATTTAAGGAAAATTTCAAAAATCTTTACTACTTCTCATTATTTGCATTAAAGATAGAATCGCATAAAATTATGTCACTGCTTCACTATTAAATATGTATTAAATACACTGCGCACTTTGATTTATTAAGCATTAAATCACTGTTGGGCTGCTTTAAGTATAGTGATGAGAGTGATTGCAGAAGAAAATATTTTTTAGAAATCTGTGACATTTAAAGTTAAGCAAAACAGTTATGAAATTCTATGACTGTTTTCCCAATTTATGTATTAAGGATATCATCTGTGTTAATATTGGATATATCTGGTGATCAGAATTAAAATATCAATACTTAAATACTCTTGTAGAAACATAAACTCCTTGGAAATGCATTATACACTTATCCCGATTTACACTGTACTTGTTTTACACGATTTCGGTTGTACACGGTTGATAAAATAACGGATTTCAAAAAACTGGTAAAAATGTATATTCGGCTGCATATATATTTCAAGTCATTTTTTAATCTCATTCCTTTGGTAACACTGGCAATAACGGGGATGGGATTCCCCTATATTTTATAACACGGGGAATCCCTGTAGTATTTCACAATAGTAAAGCTATCTGGTTCATGTGAAGTAGTGCAGTATCATTTTAGCAGCAAAGCTTTACATCATTGTGCATTTTTTATTTTATTATTTAAATATCTACTGGTAAGTTTCCAACATTTATAGTTTTTCTGGCAATTTTATAATTTACGTTAAAAACAGAATCGCATCAAGAACTATCGAGTGGTGAAAGTGACATCATACCAATCAGGAAGAAAAGACTGATAGTCCATGAAAGTGATGACAGTAATTAAACTTATTGTTAATTTTTTTAAGGATCTTATATTTTTTGTTCCTAATGTAAAATGAATTAAATATGTACTTATATTACCTACATATATTTGTTATTTTATGAATGAAGTGTAATTTTTTGTTTTTCAAGATGTCTTGCTTTTGTTTTACGTAAATAAATGACTGAATTATGCACATTTTAGTGTTTTTTTCGTTTTACACGGTTTTACATAGCAAAATCCAAGATTTCGATTTACACGGTTTTGTGCGGAACCTATCTTCAGTGTAAATCGAGGGATAGGTGTATTTGAAATTTACGTAATTCAAACTTTTGCAGAAGTGATACAATAAGAAAACCGTAGTTCAGAATTTGGCAACTAGATGTTACTTATTTGTAATGCATTTCGCCAGCGCCATCTGTTGGAATGATCCGTAACCAAAATAAATTATAGGGGTTAAATTGCTTGATGCAATTTCCATTTCGAAATGACCTTTTAAACAAATATGCAACAAACAGAAAAATGTATTCTGTCTTAGTAAATATGTGCAATATAACGTGAGATGCAAATTTTGAGATATTAAGTGTATTCACATCCATATACATATATAATATAATTTTTGAAGGGTTTCATACCCTAAACTTAATTGAAAAATTAGGGGATCATCTTTATTAATACGTTACAATGAAGACATGCATCAACAGGTCTTAAAGAAATATAGACGCTTCAATGCCTTGTTGAAAGAAAGGATTTCAGGTAAAGCTAATAACATCTATCTTAAAGTTATGCAAAGAAGTAAGTAAAGTAAGAAGTAAGGTTTAGTAACATCTAATTATAATGGTTATAACCAAGGGTATCTCGTCATTAGGAGTCCAGCATCACCAAATTTTCTATAAAATGATTTTATCTAAATTCAAATTTTATCTCTATTTAAACCCTAAATTAGGGTGAATACTGAAATTTTAACGACATTTTCTGAATTTTTTTCGTTTTGTTTGCAATGAATACTTCATATCCATTCTAATACTTGTGTAGCAGGTGAAGACCTAGAAAAAAAGGAAAGGAGGAAGTGAGGCAATAAAAGTGGGTGAAATAGACTGGATTTTCCTCGAAGTATAAAATTCCCCACTCCGTTTCAGATGTGTTTGAAATTATGTTGAAAAATGCATAAAATATGCTAAAGTTTAATAATTTCTGTTTCCATTACATTTACTAGCATTCTCAAGGGGGAGGGAAATTGACCATGCCTCAGCCCAGATTCGGCCCTCTTCGGTCATTTTGTAAACAACGGATGCGAAAGAAAACAAATAAATCGCAAATAAAATTGTCGAAAATGATTGAAATTATCTAAATGCGGTAGGAGCTTATATAACAAATTCTCTTTAAAGAATCGAAGCAATTATTTCCTAAGTTCTAATCTAAAAATGGGTTTGAGAGGAGATTTTAGATCCAATAGTAATGATTAAGCATGTTAATTCCTTTTTTTTATTTTTTTTGGCAATTCCTTAGAGTGTTGGGTTGTTTTACCTCTGAGCCGCACTTTTTTTGCACACAATAGGCTAAATGGCCATTTGGCAACCTTGGGCAGGGCGATGACATCCGCCCTACCCAAAGTCAATAGGGAACACCATCCGGCACATTGAATGTTAAGCTGTGACCCTGGGTGCGGGAGAACCATACCCTCTGCACGTTAAAAAACATGCTGGATCACCTTGACAAGAGGCTTCCATGTGTATCCTAATAGCTATGCAGTCGGTTCCCTCCGCCAACATTCTTTGAGCCTTCGGGGTCCTTGTGACTTGGTCATTTATCCCATTTCATGCAAAAAAATGCCTCTCAGTAGTAAAACAATGCAATCCAATCCTCCTCAGCCACTGTTGAGATTTATCTCTGCGAAACCTCTACCAACTACTGCTACCTTTAACACTCACTTGATAAGTTGATACTCGTACAAAAGTGATGATTCCTACACACAATACGTGACGTAAATTGAAATCGCGGTCCCGTTATGCAGTGTATGTGTATTGAAGTGTTAAATCCTTTGGGTACGTTATATAAATTGAAAACGACCCGTTGTAAAATAAAAGGCCATATGCTCTTGTTTTCAATTCTTAGAGAAACTAGAACTCGTCCAAATACGGTTGGATAATTTATGATTGAAAGAATACATAACACTACATTAAAAATA
This sequence comes from Ryuthela nishihirai, assembly GCA_038380435.1. Classification (NCBI taxonomy): domain Eukaryota; kingdom Metazoa; phylum Arthropoda; class Arachnida; order Araneae; family Heptathelidae; genus Ryuthela; species Ryuthela nishihirai. The sequence continues at coordinate 11,265,679 of JAWZYU010000001.1, read as the reverse complement.
CTCTAATTTATAGTGGTAACTCTTTTCAGTTTCCCTTTAACCACTTTTATCTAGAGCAGTGATTCTCAACCTTTTATGCTTCACATACCCCCTGGAAATGTGCATGTAACTGGTGTACCCCTTGTATAGAAAGATAAAACTATAGTTATAGTATAACAATGGGAATGAAATAAAACATATATATATATACATTAACTTTTGTATTCATAAATTACATATATCGATAAACACAAAAAAATTACATAAACAATTTAACAAATCTAAAGAAATTATAAACATTTTACTGGGGAATCAGTAAAACGGACTATTAGGTTTAGCGACTTTTAAAGCTCTCATGGTGTACCCCAAAATATTTTGCCGCGTACCCCACATTGAGAACCCCTAATCCAGAGAATGTAGCGGTAAATCGATAAACGATTTCACGGCATCATTAATAGCTCATAAGAAAGTATAACGCTTTTATTGCGGTTAGATTTATTTACACAAGTACTGCAAAGTGCCATTTACATGATTGTAAAAACCGAGCGCTTCCGACTGTACTGTGCAGTCATCTTCAGGGCGGCGTGGAGTTCCTTGGAGAGGCGGATTGTTGGTGACATGTTAATTAAACAAAAATAATGCCTTTTTTTTCTCTTCGAAACGTTTTCGCTGACGAGAGTCCTGCAGTGTAAGAAGTTTGAGCATGCTAGTGGAGTAAAAGTCATTAGGTAGCAGCAGTTCGGTGCTTTGCCAGTATCATTTACATGTAATCCCTTCTCAGTAGCGAGAGTGCAGAGCAATGAGCCGTTTTCCCAGGTGCTGGTCACTAACTTCAGCGGAATAATGCTGCGCAGTCAATTGGGAACTCGAGCTTCTACCAAGACACCCAAGAAATCATCACAGAACTGGAAGGTATAGTCAATTGGGTACCCGAGCTTGAGAGAGATAAGCTACGGTTTCAGCTATTTAGACCACTCCATCAAATATTATCAAATCTCTTCCAGACGCCTCGCACAAACCAAGCATCCAAGCTTCTTATTAACATTAAAAATGATCCCTGCATCCGAATACTTTCTACTGACAAATCTGCACAACCTGTTATCCTCGACACCGCAATATTTGAATCAAAAATGGAACAAACCATAGCTGAATTAAGTGTTAAAGTGATGCAGAGAGATCCCACCTGCAATCTTTCCCAAAACGTCAGAGCATTCAAGAGCAATACCTTTATTCCAGACAATTTATAAAAATTTGCAATCACACCCCTTTACCCACGGCCTTTATCCCTTTTTGTTAAAATCAAAACACACAAACCCTCGCAATCCTTCCGACCCCTCATATCGAAATATTGTGCACTTACATTCAACCTCGAAAAAGGTTATTAAAAAGTTTTCAATCCTTTTTCCCTCCAGACCCCAGAACCACCTCCTCAACCACAGACTTTCTCTCGAAAATCCGAAATTTAGAAGACATCCCCGATCACGCCGCATTGCTTTCCTTTGAAGTTTTCTTCCTATACCCTAGCTAGCACTCCAGTGTCTTTATGCAAATCGAAGCAACTGCAGGTAAACGACGGCGCGTGTGAAGGTCATGAAACGGTATAAATAACACCTGATACTGAGCTCTGTTAATCAGTGTTATTCTTATTCTTCAGATGGGAAAAATAGCGGATAAAAGTGATTTTGACAAAGGACAAATTGTAATATACAGACGACTGACTCAGAGCATTTCTGAGATGGAAGTCTTGTTGGGTGTTCACGGTCAGCCGTGGTTAGTACCTTCAGAAATTGGTCTGAGGAGGGAAAACCTACAAACCGCCAGCAAGGTGTGGGTCAACCACAGCTCATCGATGCTAGAACTGAGCGAAGGCAATCCCATATGGTACGAGCCAACAGAAGGGATACTGTGGTGGAACTCACCCGTAATTCTAATGTTGGTGCCGGGAGTAATGTGTCACAACACACAGTACATCGAACCCTGCTGAAAATGGGGTTGCGTAGCCGCTGACAGCTCCGAGTGCCCATGCTAACTTCAGTTCACCATCGAAAGCGCCTACAATGGGCACGCCAGCATCAAAACTGGACCTTGAATGATTGGAAGAAGGTTGTGTTGTCCGATGAAACTCGTTTCCTGTTGCACCATGTGGACGGTCGTCGACGTGTGCATCGTTTACCTGGGGAAGTGTTGGAGAAAGTGTAATGCTTTTGTCAATGTTCTGCTGGGAAATATGACGTCTACCACCTACTTAAACATCAGTGCAGACCAGGAACATGCTTTCATCGCAACAGTATACTCATCCAGTAGTGCCTTCTTTCAGCAGGATAATGCACCATGCCACACTGGCCGGATTGTTCAAGAATGGTTCGCGGAACATTAGGAAGACTTTCAGGTATTGCCATGACCTCCAAATTCCCCAGACAGCAATCCAATCGAGCATCTGTGGTTTGTGTTGAAACAGCATATCCGATCTGTGGTGGCTCAACCACCTAACTTACAAGAGTTAAAGAATCTGCTGGTAACGTGTGATCAGATATCAAAAGATACCTGTAGAAATTTTGTTGTGTCCATGCCTCACCGGGTAACAGCTGTTTTGGCGGTACGTAGAGGACCAACATCATATTAGGCAGTTGGTCATAATGTTTTGGCTCTTCGCTGTAAATACATTAGACAGATAATTTTATATTCCGTCAAAATTTACCATAAAAAGCATATTTTGGAAGCTGCGGAGCATCGAATTTGGCTTTCTTCTGATATGACAAAATTCGGTACTTTGTTATCTAGGTAGTATATATCAATTGAAACGCTTCAACTTTCAGATGCTAGAACTATGGGTCAGGAGGAATGTTTTGGTAATGCAGCATTAAAGTTGCATTACCAAAACAGTCCTCCTGACCATGTAAAAATAATATTAATAAAAAAGTTTAAAATGCCTTTCTTGTCTCAAAACCATAAAGGTAAAAAAGACCTGATTTCTTTGATAGTGGTTTCATTTTCGGCTGAAGGTGACCATATTCGCATGAGATCATTACACTCGCTAGCTTGATTATGATGAAACTTATTGCTTGTGAACTTACAAAAATGACTTCATGGGCCATATGTCCGATAATTCCTACCACACAATTCTGCCCCCTGGGGTTCACCTTTTGGTGATTTTTGTCTTGTCCTTTGCGACTCATGCTACTTATTGGACACCCACAGATAGAGAAGGTTAGGGGATCTTTTATCTTGGTACTTCGAAAAATCGTAATTATGCTACATGCTACAATCTAGAATTTGAGAAAAGTGCAAAAAGGGAAAGTTATGGGAATTCCTTCACTGCCAAATTAGAGGTCATGTTTAAGTTTCAATTTGATGCCAAAGGACTCGATTAATTACATGTCGTGAATGAGTGATCAAATATGTTCTACTTAGGAATAGACTAATGAGGAAACCACCTCAAACTCCAAACGTAGAAGGCTTCCTAAACGGTTCTTTTTATTTACAATACACAAAATAAATTTAAACGATGTACATTTTGGAGAAGTATTTTAAAAAATCCGATAAATAATATACATAAAAATATATTATTATTTAACTAAATGAAAAAAAATCGTAAATAATAGGCAGGTTGAACAATCCCAAACATAGAGGACATTTTGATTTGATCCGGATGGAGTACGAACCTACGACTTTCTGACGATTCTACGACCTTCATGTCAGGTACTCTGATCCCTGAGCCACCAGCTGTCAACCGAGATATCTTCTATTGATTGCTTCATACCACGGAGTCAGTCACTGCAAGTTGCCTTAAGTACGATAGAAGATGCTGGTCGACAAAACACCTTCCGGATATAACCCTGAGGTAGTTGCGATGAGTCTCATGTTTACAGGTTATTTTCTGTGCTTCTTCTAATATTGAAAATTACATTCCCTCCATTTGTAAAACATTCGTTAAAAAAATAGTATTTAACGATAATAATTCTAAAATAATGTAATTTATTACAAAAATATGAATGAAAATATTGTATAAACTCAACTAACATAAATCTATGTCAGTATAAAAATAAATCTTCGAAAGAACTTAACACCTTATAACTATATACTATTCATACAAAATTCATACAAACTTATAACTATTCATACAAAGAGTTGTTTCCTCTATAATTCTTACTATCTACACAAAAAGCATACTATAAGTGGCACAATCATATTTGAGAACAAACCTGTAATCTATCGAGAATAACCTTACCAATTACTAAACATCTAAATATAATGATGAACTCTTCCTATAGAAAAGTGGAGATCAGCTCTGTTTGTTCGATTAACCTATGACCTCTTCAGTCACATTTTTTAAATATCCTAAGCATCCTTCTTTTTCTTGCAGTTCGCTAACAGGATCAACACTAATAAACTTATTTAACTTCCCCCGAACACACCAAATAAAAACGTTTCTTCTTTTAACTATACCACACAGACTAAAACAAACTACGTCGTTCTTCACAATCCAATTCCTCTTAATGACAAAAATTTATTCCTTATTTTTTAAGTCAAGTTCGTTCGAAGCAGTTGGTGACATAATTCTAACGCTGTAGTTCACGCAATCGTCAAGACGATAATCACATCACGGTTAATTATAGCACGTTCATCTGTCGTAACAATAGGTTTAGGTAAAAATCATATTTATCCTACTGTTTAAAATATTTCCCATAACACATACATACATTTTATTTTTTTTTGCATTATACATAACAATTACGGTTTATGGTGACTTTTAGGTTTGACATTTGATATGTTTCCTCATTTCTCTCTTCCTAGATATCAGATAAATGATCATTTGCCGACATGAGTTTTCCGAGATTTTATCTCGTTTCGAAAAAAACAACCAGATAATAGATTTCCTTGTCACCTGTCTCTGTCTGTAGACATTGAACTTTTTCGTTTACAGAAATAAATTTAAAATTCTTTTTGTGATGGATAGGTTTCGATGAAATATTACGATATGCCCTTCCCGAATTTCCCTAAAGCAATTATTGCGCCCTCTACCGGTGTAAAAGTCCGAAAATCTAAAATTTCAAAACCATATTGCAAACGACGTATTTATGCTAGAAATTTTAAATTTTGCAAGCGGAATGTGAAGATCACGAAGTTTCTATTGCCAACATTGAGTTGACTCCTTAGACCCAGAGGGGGGTGGGAAAACACATCTTTTTATTTTAGCTGATAATTGTTTGTTTTTAGAGATAGATGAAAAATGCTTTTTGGATTAGATAGGAATTAATTAAATATTGTGATTCACGTTTTTTAAATCTCTTGGAAACTATAATTGTGCCATCTAACGGTAGAAAATTGGCAAATTCCAAATATTGAAACCAGTATTGCAGACGATGTATTTAAGCTAGAAGTTTTAAATTTTTGCGGTGTAATGCGAACGTCATAAAGTTTCCATTGGCAACAATTAATTGACCTCTTAGACCCAGAGGGGCGGAAAAGGCATCTCTTTTGTTTTAAAAGAAAATTGTTTGTTTATAAAGATAAATGAAAAATATTTTTTAGGTTCGATAGGTATTGATGAAATATTACGATTTGCACTTTCTGAATATCCCAAAAGCTATGATTGAGCTCTCTAATAGTGGAAAAATTCAAAAATTCAAAAATTTTAATCGTATATTGCAAACGATGTCTCTACGCTAGAAATGTTTCATTTTCTTAGTGGAATGTGAAGCTTACCACGTTTTCATTAAAAGAATATAAAGTGATACTTGGAAAACTCGTTTACCTGGATTGGTACTTATGAAATATTATAATTCACAGTTTTTTAGAAAACTTTGGCAATTTTATTTCATGTCGTTACAGATCACTAAATGTACAAAATCAACGGAATTAACGAGTTTTGCAATAATTATATAGAACTGAGATTTGTAATTTTCCTGGTAGATTTTCAAAATATATTCCGCTGCCAATAATAATGTATTCAGTTTTTTCAGAGGGGTATGGTAAATGTAACTCTTTATATTTAAGTAATAAAATAAAAATATCTTCTATGTTGTATAATTACTAATAAGGCACTATTTTCATTTTCCCACCATCCGTTAACTCAAATTAAAACTTTTAAGGAGAGAAAAAGTAAGTAGAAAAAAACTTGATTCCCTTTGAAAACGAGATTCCTATATGCGTCAGAGGCGATATATGTTATTATAGTTTTATATTCATATCCCTTGTATATTTTAAGGCAGTGGTTATAGACAAGTGGCACCTAAAGTCATTTCGTGCGTCTCAGAAGCAATACTTTTCATCATAATCATAGAAACGAATTGTGGCTTACTAGTTTGTTTCCACTGCGATGCTCTGAAGTTACCTTAAAACACCTTGAACTTTGACGGTCTTTCCAAACCCATCGGTGTCCCGTACTGACCGTGAACAAGGCAAGAAGTTTTACGGACATAAACCTCAAAGTTGGCCAAGCTGGGATTCGAATCTGGTAACTGCAGATTAGGATCCTGGCGCTCTAGCGACTGACCCATCCCGCCCTCACACCTGATTACTCGTGGTTGGATATTTGGATTGTGGAAAATGAACCGCGCCCCCGAATCCTCCGACAAATCTTTATCTTTCTCTCCAGGAAGAGGATGTTCACAATTTTCTTTAGGACTGGTAGTCTTGGTAGTCTCTCAAGGACTGGTAGTCATGGATACGTTACTTTTAAAATATATCTATGAATGGCTATACACCAACATTGTTTTGTCCAAAATAGTTGAGATGAAAGAGCAGCCTGCAATAACAGGCGTGTCAAGGGTTCTTCTGCATGACAATACCAGTGCTGACAAAACCTGGCAAGTTATGGCCTATCTGGATCAGGAAAAAAATCAGCTTTCCCATCCTGCATATTCCCCGATCTTGCACCATGCGAATTTTTGGTTATTTCCAAATATTAAAAGTAGCTTGCTGCGAAACCTTTTTCAAGTGTGCAAGACATTTCAAAATGCGTTCATTTAGAGTTGCGGAGTATTCTTCAACAGGAGAATCAAGTTCTCTAGAATTGGCGGATACATCTGCAACTCTGCGTAGATGCTGGAGGGAAGTACTTCGAAGAACATTAGGTTTTTTTGAGGTAGATGCAATGGTTTTGTTCTGCAGATGCATGACAAAAACTCTTTGAAAGCTCCTCGTAAGTTTATTTTATTCTAAGTATAACGTTTTATGGTGCATGGTGTTAGGTTTCATTCATTTCGAATATCTGGCAAAAATTAGCTGATTTAAAATCTCAAAATTCTTCTAACATTAAATTGGGATCTAATATCAACTCAATTGTGGTACTGATGTGCTTGTAAAATGAGGCAAAATGTTTTCTATTCAAATGGGTTGTTGGGTTGGGTTGTTTTACCTCTGAGCGGCACTTTTTTGCACACCATGGGCTAAATGGCCAGGTCACATGGACCCCGAAGGCTCAGAGAAGGTTGGGGGAGGGGACCCACTGGAACAGCTGTTGGGAGACAGATGGTAGCCTCCCGTCAAGGCCATCCAGTGTGTTCTTTAACGTGCACAGGGTATGACTCTCCCGCACACGGGGCCACGGCTTAACGTCCCATCCGATGGACAGCGGCCTTTCCAAGCCCATCGGTGTACCCTACTGACCGTGGGCAGGGCGTGGAAATTTTGCAGAGATAAATCTCAACGCTGACCCAGCTGGGACTCGAACCTGGGAACTACAGATTACGAGCCTGGCGCGCTACCGACTGAGCCACCCCCGCCCCATTCAAATGGGAATTACATCTGTTAGAAATAGGAGCAATCAAATCAAGATCAAAGTTATGAAACGGAAAATATAGATTTCGTTTGTTTCATTAATCCTTGTGAATTAAATTATGATAAGGTGACGAGAGATCACCTTAAACGTCAATTTTACTATAAAAGAAAGTAACAAAAAATAATTAATTGGTTTGCATTTTCCTCTCATACTTCAAATAAAAAGAAGAATAGTTTCTTAATTGGCATATTAAAAATAACAAAGATCTTGTATTTTGTTTGAAGAATCAAATCATGATTCCCAAAGTGTTAAGAATGATATATTTGAATAGTATCTGTTATCAGTAATTCTACGAAGAAAATATTATAGAGCAGTGAAAATTTCTATAAAGAAGGAATTGAAACAATAAATCGAGAAAATAAAACGAAGGCTATGATTAATCATTCAAGTTTAAAACGAAGATATTATTTCAATGTAACTATAACGCAAATGCAAAGTAATTATACATGGATCTAAGAATAATATACAGCTTACAAAAAGAGACAGAATTATGATGAGATAATTTCCTCTTTTCAAATACAGGGTATATTTCAATGTAACAGTTATTAACATTGCGGCTTTAGTAACTGTTTTAATACGAAGTGAATAGTGTGGGGAAAAAGGTTTGGCGAAATCAGAGTATTTTTTTAGAATATATCTTACGATATTTTTTCATATAACATGCATTTTCAAAGTTAATAAACATTGAATATGGCCTTTCGTTAACTCAACAGGTAGGAAATGAAACATTGTTTAAAATAGGTAAATTTATTTCTGTTAAATTATTAATATAGGTCAACTACCCACAAGGAAACAGATGATATTCTATTTATTATCTCACTTATAAATATTTTATTTTGATCTCTTACCAATAAGCAATGTTCTCTCACATGTCTTATTAGGGCAGTGTTAAACAAATCTCGAACGTTGTTTTTTCTTGCAAAGCATATTATGAGTCTCCCAAAAGTTTTAATTGTGTTGAAAATTTAAGCATTTAAAATGTTTTAAGTAATATTGCACACGACATATTTTTAAAGAAATTTAAATTTTTGTGGTTAAATGTAAGGGTCATGAGTTTGCACTGCCATCAATGATCAACCCCTTACTCTTGGAGTTGGAAGGGCGACCCTTTTTTAAAGACATGATACAAAAATTTCTTTCAAGTTGAAACTGAAATAATGAAATATCGTTATTCACATTATTCACATCTATATGTAGTTTTAATTTTTAATTTTCAGATTTAGAGCGCGTTAAATATGGAAATGTAAAACTTTAAAGAATATTCCAAAACGATCTACGTATGCTAGAAATTTGAAATTTCGGTGCTAATATGTCAAGGGTTTTCACTGACAGCAACGACTTGACCCCTTTAATCACAAGGGGGTGACAAAACGCAAATCTTTCATTTTAAGGGATAATTTCTCTTCCCTCTTTTAGGGGAAGGGGAATTTAAAATAAAGATATAAAAATGTAAAAAAGAGGGGCATGATTTGGGGAAATAAAAAAAAAAGTCCACGACATTTAAGATACAATCATTGAGATCACTCGCATGAAATATCAATCACCTTTTCAAGTTGAAGAATGGGGTTGGCTGCATCTCGAGCAACCCCACAAGAGTCCCCATATCATAAGCCTCCATTTCATTCCATAACTCGTAACATGGCCCCTTGCCTTAGGAAGATAAAATGGAAGAATATATATATATATATTAATTTGGATGTTGGGACTTAACAGTTAGTATACAGTATTATACAGCTTAACAGCTAGTTTTCCGCATTATGTCCCAGTGTGAGAACAAGAATTTTTTGACATGTCGAGAAGTCAACATTTTTTGTTACTGAGGGGCAATCGCAACAGATATGAGAGAACAAATGACCATGCTATCCACACTCGGGACTCGAACCTAGACCTCGGCAGTCTCAGTGTCACAGCGAACCAATGCGATGATACTGAACCACCGAGGCGGCATGCAAGAACAATTTCCACATTTCCCTTTTTAGGAGAGAATAAAGTACGGGATGGGATGTTTTATAACCTAGGACACTAAACGTGTGGCAAGCTTTCATTGGTGGTACTAACCATCGAGAATCGGTCAACGGATTGAGAAATCGGATTCAGAGAATCTGTGAGGATGGCAGTACCTCGGAAGAAACACAAATGACAATACCTTACCCGGAGCTCGAACCTAGTTCCTTTGACCAGTAGCGTAGCGTGCTAACCACTCGGTTAAGGGAAGGCTAAAAATAAATATCCGCTTAACGTTGTGTTGTTTTATCTCTGAGTGCTCTTTTCTGTACACCATGTGCTAAATATGGACAGCTCGCAAAGACTCCGAAGACAGAAAATTAGGGTAGGGGACCCACAGATGTTAGGAAACAGATGGCAGCCCACCATCAAGGCAATGCAATGAATTTTTAACGTGCTCTCCCGCACACAGAACCACGGCTTAACGTACCATCCGATGGACGGCGGCTTTTCCAAGCCCATCGGTGTTGATATTTAAATTCATCAAGAAATAAAGATGAGTAAGGAAAAAAATTGCACGAAAGAAAACGATATTCATGTCATCTGATTGCCATGAATATCATTACAATGATCAGTTTCTGCAGAATGGAGTTTTGTAAAAATCGATAGCCGGGCGGGGAGTTTTTATCTTAACATTCAAAGATAAATCGAAGTGATATTTGGGTGATATTCGAAGTCGAATATTACCGATCCATTTCTATTTTTGTTACCTCTCTTGGGGCCGGGTGGCTCAGTCGGTAGCGCGCGAGGCTCATAATCTGTAGTATCCAGGTTCGAGTCCCAGCTGGGTCAGCGTTGAAATTTATTTGCATAAAATTCTCCGACCTGCCCATGGTCAGTGGGGGACACCGATTGGCTTGGAAAGGCCGCCGTCCATCTGATGGGACGTAAAGCCGTGGCCCCGTGTGCGGGAGAGCCATACCCTGTGCACGCTAAAGAACACAATGGCCTTGACGGGAGGCTACCATCTGTCTCCCAACAGCTGTTCCAGTGGGTCCCCCCAACCTTCTCTGAGCCTTCGGGGTCCATGTGACCTGGTCATTTAGCCCATGGTGTGCAAAAAAGTGCCGCTCAGAGGTAAAACAACCCAACCCAGATTGACCCATTGGGGGGAGAAGACACACTGGTCTGCTAATAGGCACTTTTTATACAATGGGCTAAATGGCCAGGTCACAAGGATACGGAGAATTCTGAGGAAAGGAGACCCACTGAACTGATGATAAGTACTTTTTCACACAATGGGATAAATGACTAGGTCACAAGGATCCCGAGAACGTTGGGGGAAGGAGACCCACTGAACTGCTTCTAAGCACTTTTTCAGAAAATGGTGTAAATGGCCAGGTAGCAAGGATCACGAGAATGTTGGAGAAAGGTGGCACACTAGAATGCTGATAAGCACTTTTTCTTACAATGGGCTCAGTGGTCAGGTCAAGATGATCCCGACAAAGTTCGGAGAAGGAGACCCACTGGAATGCTGATAAGCACTTTTTCACACAATACGCTAAATGACCAGGTAACAAGGATCACGAGAACGTTGGAGAAAGGAGACTCACTGGACTGCTGATAAACATTTTTTCATACAATGGGCTCAATGGTCACGTCACAAGGAACCCGAGAACGTTGGTGGAAAGAGATCCACTGGCCTGCTGATAAGCACTTTTTCACACAATGAACTAAATGGCCAAATCACAAGGTCCCGAGGACGTTGGGAGATGGAGACACACTGGACTACTGATAAGCACTTTTTCATACAATGGGCTAAATGATGAAATAACAAGGATTCTTAGAACGTTGGGAAAAGGAGACCACTGGCCTGCTGATAAGCACTTTTCCATACAATGGACTCAATGATCAGGTCACAAGAATCCCGAGAACTTTCGGAGAAGGAAACCCACTGGAATGCTAATAAGCACTTTTTCATACAATGGGCTAAATGGTCAGGTCACAATGATCCCGAGGACGTTACTATGAAAAAGTACTTATCAGCAGTTCAGTGGGTCTACTTCTCCCAACGTTCTCGGTATCCTTGTAACTTGACCACTTAGCCCATTGTGTGAAAATGTGCCTATCAGCAATCCAGTGAGCTCCTTCCCCCAGCGTTCTCGGGGATCAGGGATCCTTGTGACCTGACCTTTGAGCCCATTGTATGAAAAATATATTGTATATAAAAATAGTGATGAGCACTTTTTCAAACAATGGGCAAAATGGCTAAGTTACAAGGATCTCGAGAATTTTGGGAGAAGGAGACCCACTAGATTGCTGATAAGCACTTTTCACTTATCAAGACTCATCAAGAGAGAGTTGTTTTTTATGAAAAGAGAGAGAAAGCCGTGTTTCACGAAGAGAGAGCTGACTTGCATGAAGAGAGAGCTGTCTTTCATGAAGAGAGAGCAGTATTTCCTGAAGAGAGAACTATCATTGATCATGAGAGAGTTGTGTTTCACGAAGAGAGAGAGAGTCTTGTTTCATGAAGATAGAGCTGTCTTTCATGAAGACAGAGTTGCATTTCGTGAAGAAAGAGAACCGTGCTTCGTGAAGAGATAGCTGTCTTACATGACAAGAGTGTCGTGTGTCTTCAAGGGAGAACTGTCTTTCATCAAGAGAGAGTTGTCTTTCATGAGGAGAGAGAGCGGTGTTTCGGGTAGAAAGAGTCGTATTTCCTGAGGAGAGAACTGCCTTTCATCAAGAGAGAGTTGTCTTGACTCAAACACAGAGAGCGTGTTTCATGAAGAGAGACCTGTCTTTCATGAAGAACAGAACCGTGTTTTGTGAAGAGATAGCTGTCTTTCGTGCAGAGAGCCGTGTGTCGTGTAGAGAGAGCTGTCATTCATGAAGAGAGAGCTGTCATTCATGAAGAGAGAGCCGTATTTCATGAAGAGATAGTTGTGAAAAGAAGAAGTGTCGTGTTTCATGAAGAGAAGTCGTGTCGAGTCATGAAAAACAACTATCTTTCATAATAATAATAATTTATTTCATGCAGGAGGTTTCAGTAAAGCCAAGGTACAGGTAATTTTGAATATTACTTTAAACGTCAAATCGTGTTTCATGAAGAGAGAGAGCCCTGTGCTCTGAAGAGAGAACTCTATTTGATCAAAAGTGAGAGAGAGAGCTGTCTTTCATGAAGTGAAAGAACCGTGTCTAATGAAGAGAGTGAACCGTGTTTCCTGAATAGAGAACCGTCTTTCATTTTTTATTTATTTATTTCATTTAATTATTTCTTGTTTTCATTTTTAGAGAACTTCTTTCAGAAGAGAAATAAGGGAATGTTAGCCATATTGAAAGAAAAGAAGCGTTTGAAGTTGCAGTAAGATACATTCAACAACAAAAGACCTCATCTGCGATTGATGTGATGTTTATTAAACAATGGCAAGACTTTGCAGTAAAAAAAAGGGTTAAGTTCAAAGAAACAAAATAAAAATCACGGACTTTTTCAAATAAATTGTTAATATTGCACAACAAATTATTAATTAAAATACAGTAAAGTTAGTATTTTTATCATTTGCAATTTTTATTTATTTTCTGACACATTTTTTCGGTTTAGCCGTCCTTTCGTTCATCCGGCCAAGCTCCGGTCCCGTAAGGACCGGATAAGAGGGAGTCTACTGTATGTAAATTTGTCAGTTTCTTCTTCTCCTTTTCCCTTCCTAGAATTCTCGGATTCTCGGGTGTAATGCAGCCTACCTCAGATTAGGTCCTCATAACATATTATCGTCATTCGCTATTTCACTTGGGAAGAAAAAGCTTTGGACGAAATGTCTTATTGGTTGAATCGACTTTTCTGGAATTATCTCATTGGACAATTCTGCTTTGGACGAGCTGTCCCATTGGACCAATCATCTCTTTACTCCAAATGTCTATTGGCCGCATCGTCCCTGTATGACGAATTGGACTGGACCACTCAGTCCTGTCAGACAAATCTGCATTGTACAAGTTGACATTATCCGAATAGTACAGTCGCTCAAAAAATATCCAAACACTATGGTAGATTGCAGAATTCAGAAAAAAATACCTGGCAACCATTTTTTTTAGAAATTAGTGATATGACAACTTTCGTGTGCTGTACACGAAGGTTGCCAGATCACTAATTTAAAAAAAAAATGGTTGCCAGGTATTTTTTCTGAATTCTGTAATCAACCACAGTGTTCGGATATATTTTTGAGCGACTGTACCAGACCCTTTCTCACCTTTGAACTACTGGCTGCCATTAAGATATCCTCGATTAATGATATGAACTTTTACACTTTCAGTATACTATTCTCGAATAAAACCCTTCCCATCCGTTTTACTTGTAGGCAGTATCTTCTCTATTTACAAACATCATCCTGAAGCAGATGGCAACATATGTTACAAGTATACGAGGAATAAAGCATTTGAAGCCTTATGCGCATCTCAGATTCTGAGATTAGGCACCTAATCTCAGTTCCACGTAAAACTTTACCCATTACCAACTCCATCTGAGAATATGCTCAGTTGGCATAAGTAAAAACATAAAACAAATAAACCACCAATGGAAAGGCCCCTAGAGGCTAACCGAAAACACAAGCTAAAAATAGCATATTTCATGCACAAGAGACCTAAAACGAGTAGCCTTCAGAGAAAGCCATCATTTTAGGCCTCTTTTACTTATTAAGAACACTGTGATCATAAGTAAGCAAAGAAGAAATAATCGCATTAAGATTATTTTTAACAACCCCAAGAAACCATTGTGAGATGCATTTAATATGGGTATACATGTGGTCGATGCCCAAATCTTTATGAAGTTGTCTGTTAGTAACAAACTAAGTGACATCGACAGCAGGTCTCAGTATGTTTTTTTGCAAGACTAATCTTGTGTATATTCGTGGACAACTAATCTCATTAAAATTTGTTTTTCTTATAAAGGATGGACATATTGTTGAAACACATCCGTGATATACCATTTCGACTCGTTCAATAAATATTGAGAATTGAACGAACTAAACTTAATTTAATTAAATTGTTTTATAAAACAGGTGGTAGTTAATTGTCAAATTTCATTTCTCTTTTTAACTTATTTTCTTATTGTCCTTCACTCGTAATATGTTGTGTTTGAAATTTGATTTAATACTTCGTAATTTGTGAAATCACTAGATTAAATAAAGAAATAAAACACCATATCAATACACCTTTCAAACATTTCTATCTTCTGTTGAAAGCTACGAAAGGAGACAGATTAATGGTGGTCTTAACATGACGAAAGCAGACAGAACATGAGTAATTCGTACCTTACGTTAGGTGGCGCTGCACTGCAATTTGATTTCGTTACTTATCTGTTTTCTCCTTTATCTGTGAATTTACAGTTCTCTCATCGGTGAGACACTTGCCCAAAGGTATATCACCCGTCAGTATCTTAACCTCCGTATTAGTGGGTGTGACTTGTTGTGCACGTGGCAAGGGCAGCATACGTGTGCAGATGGAAATGGAGAGGGAGAGCGATGCTACGGAACTTTTTAGAAATCTGCCTAACTCCTCTTCGGTGTTTTTAACAGGTCAGGCGGGAGAAACAAAGGATCGAGAAAGTGGAAAAGGCAAAATGAGGCAAATCATTTCGAGATGACGCCAACTGGAGGATGTAGACAAAAATGGGGAAACAGGATCCAAAGGCTTACGGTTACGACACTGCCCACAAGAGAAGCTTTCATTTGATAACCTAACTCTGGATGCTCATATTCGAAAGATAAGAACGATTTGCATAAATCTCCTTTTTTAAGGGTAGAAAATTACGGGGGGGGGGAATTTTTACATTCCATAACGCTTCTGACACCCAAGTATCATTTAATGCAGAATGTAGTACGTTTGTTGGAACAATTGCCTTGAGAAGCACACAAAGTGACACATGAAATAATAAGCTGAAAAAAATTTTCAGGAGTGACAAATATTTAATTTCAGCTCTATGAAACAACATACTTACCACTTCCTGATAGATGGCGCCACTATGCGAATGTAAAAAAAAATGCGGGAAAACTAAGTCATACTAGCTGAAGAAGAAACGTAGGGGGTTAATGGTTTAATGGCTAACATACCTTGCCGGTTACTGGAAGATGTGGGTTCGAATCCCACTCATAGCACAACCAGTTTTTCTCAGCTTATTATTTTGTTTTACATATGTACAGGAAATTTGTGACACTTTAACACGCAAAGTAACATCATTTGTCGGTTTGTGTGTTTGTCATATAACCGATAAACAAACAAACATATCATGAGGCGAAACAATAAGAACTTTCGTGGCACAAGGATTTTGTCCCTTTTCATGAATATTATCATTACATTATATTATTATTTATGTTTTATCACCTCTTCACCCTTTGCGCGAAGCAACAAGGTTTAACCCGTGTCAGGTCATGATTCACCTTTTACCATCCCTCCGCTGCGTTCTTAATATATTTCGTGCCCACTACAAGATTTTGGGTTTTCTAAGTTTGAAAATTCTCGGGCTGTCGGTAGCTTCGATCGCATTCCGTGCTCTGAACAAAGCTCCGTTATGGGCTGTTTCTTTCCAGGTTCTTAAACCTAACCACTCTCATTATCATCTGCTGCATTAACAAAAACACACACGTTTTGTTTGTTACCAAACATCTGGCAGAAAACGTAATGTATGACCTCGTGCTCGAAAATATTCAAACGCGTTGAAGAAAAATCCTTATACCTACCGAAATATGAATATTCAAGTTCAAATCAGTGGTGAAATATTTTGCAATAACACCTTTTGATTTTAAAAAAATGCTTCTGCTTCTTCGAAACTCGAGGAAAAACTAATTTCATACATGCAGTACAACTATTTGATTGCTGCATGATGATGTTAAAATTATTTTTCGCTAACATCTATATATTTTTATGTCTGTAAAAATACATTTAATTTAATCTATGTTAATATTAGAATAACAGAATTCGCTTCATCAGCTGAAGTTACGAAAGAATTATCTGTTTTATCCGATACATTTTAAATCCAAATATTTGCGAAATGCACAATGAACGTCAGAACGGAAATACACAATGAACGGAAAATGGAACAATGAGATCTGTTCATTCTTTCCTCTAACAAAATTTCAGCGCTTAGTAACAATAAGAAGGAAATCGTCACAATGTCTTCCCCGTCTGTTTAATCTTCTTAATATTCCCAAAATTCTTTAGTCGCCAGGAAACCTTGCCGAGACAGAGGCCTCATCCCTTGGGCTGCCGGGTCGAGCCTGCTGCATACCAAAAGATAGGTAAGATATTTAATTCCGATCATCCTCAAGTACAACCACATCTACGTTTGAATTTAATTGTCTTACGTTTAGGTTCCCCTTGAGCATTATATAATTAGCCTAAGGTGGTTATCATATTATTATGGCATAATTACAGGAACAGCGACTATACTAAATGCATAGTCGCTGTTCCTGTAATTATGCCAATGTAATGTGATAATTAAATATTAGAAACAACTTGTTCTATTTATAAATTGAATACTAGGAGTTGCTTTAGTTAAGCACAATCTCATTTAAGTTTGAATTTCAATAAATGTCATAAGTTTAAATCTAGTGTTTTAGGAATTCAACTTGTAGCATAATTGCTGTTCATGAAAGAGTTTGCATTGTGCAAATCAAATGTGACGATTTACAGCTAGAAGTAATTTTGTTCCATGAATTAATATTTGGTACAAGATGGGTGTTGTCGTAAAGAAAACCAATTATGAGTCAATTGTATTTTTCACTGGAAATTTCCAATTGGAGTTGAAACTGCTGAGAAATATTAAGAATGCGTTTACTAGATTTAAATTCGGCGGAACAAGCGTATGGTATATTAATATTTCTCAGTAGTTCGCATTCTTAATATTTCTCAGTAGTTCGCATTCTTAATATTTCTCAGTAGTTCGCATTCTTAATATTTCTCAGTAGTTCGCATTCTTAATATTTCTCAGTAGTTCGCATTCTTAATATTTCTCAGTAGTTCGCATTCTTAATATTTCTCAGTAGTTCGCATTCTTAATATTTCTCAGTAGTTCGCATTCTTAATATTTCTCAGTAGTTCGCATTCTTAATATTTCTCAGTAGTTCGCATTCTTAATATTTCTCAGTAGTTCGCATTCTTAATATTTCTCAGTAGTTCGCATTCTTAATATTTCTCAGTAGTTCGCATTCTTAATATTTCTCAGTAGTTCGCATTCTTAATATTTCTCAGTAGTTCGCATTCTTAATATTTCTCAGTAGTTCGCATTCTTAATATTTCTCAGTAGTTCGCATTCTTAATATTTCTCAGTAGTTCGCATTCTTAATATTTCTCAGTAGTTCGCATTCTTAATATTTCTCAGTAGTTCGCATTCTTAATATTTCTCAGTAGTTCGCATTCTTAATATTTCTCAGTAGTTCGCATTCTTAATATTTCTCAGTAGTTCGCATTCTTAATATTTCTCAGTAGTTCGCATTCTTAATATTTCTCAGTAGTTCGCATTCTTAATATTTCTCAGTAGTTCGCATTCTTAATATTTCTCAGTAGTTCGCATTCTTAATATTTCTCAGTAGTTCGCATTCTTAATATTTCTCAGTAGTTCGCATTCTTAATATTTCTCAGTAGTTCGCATTCTTAATATTTCTCAGTAGTTCGCATTCTTAATATTTCTCAGTAGTTCGCATTCTTAATATTTCTCAGTAGTTCGCATTCTTAATATTTCTCAGTAGTTCGCATTCTTAATATTTCTCAGTAGTTCGCATTCTTAATATTTCTCAGTAGTTCGCATTCTTAATATTTCTCAGTAGTTCGCATTCTTAATATTTCTCAGTAGTTCGCATTCTTAATATTTCTCAGTAGTTCGCATTCTTAATATTTCTCAGTAGTTCGCATTCTTAATATTTCTCAGTAGTTCGCATGCTTAATATTTCTCAGTAGTTCGCATGCTTAATATTTCTCAGTAGTTCGCATGCTTAATATTTCTCAGTAGTTCGCATTCTTAATATTTCTCAGTAGTTCGCATTCTTAATATTTCTCAGTAGTTCGCATTCTTAATATTTCTCAGTAGTTCGCATTCTTAATATTTCTCAGTAGTTCGCATTCTTAATATTTCTCAGTAGTTCGCATTCTTAATATTTCTCAGTAGTTCGCATTCTTAATATTTCTCAGTAGTTCGCATTCTTAATATTTCTCAGTAGTTCGCATTCTTAATATTTCTCAGTAGTTCGCATTCTTAATATTTCTCAGTAGTTCGCATTCTTAATATTTCTCAGTAGTTCGCATTCTTAATATTTCTCAGTAGTTCGCATTCTTAATATTTCTCAGTAGTTCGCATTCTTAATATTTCTCAGTAGTTCGCATTCTTAATATTTCTCAATAGTTCGCATTCTTAATATTTCTCAGTAGTTCGCATTCTTAATATTTCTCAGTAGTTCGCATTCTTAATATTTCTCAGTAGTTCGCATTCTTAATATTTCTCAGTAGTTCGCATTCTTAATATTTCTCAGTAGTTCGCATTCTTAATATTTCTCAGTATTTCGCATTCTTAATATTCTCATTAGTTTCAACTGCAATTGGAAATTCACTATTATCCTTCAAAGGAAGATAAAGCGCCGTCCATCTTGTTGAGTAGGTAAATCGTCGCCCTATCTTTCTTTCGATGTGAATACGAACTTGGTGATTGTTTTCTCCATCGGTATATTTTAAGTTTATTTTCTACTTTCTAGGAAGCATATGGAAAGACAGGTACTTTTTAACTTTTTTCCATTTAATACTCTTGTTCAAACATAGCAGGGAAAATAATTGTAGAAATGCACACGGAACCCTGAAAACGGTATGAGAATGGGTCCGAAAATACAGACATCCTTAGTGCAAATCTACCTTTTCAACACACGCTTATACTTTACATGTTCATGCATGAAAATATTCCACACACTCTTAATTTCATCCATGACTTTTTAGTTCAGATCTTAATTGCACCCTGTCTATGAGAAATGCATCGTTCAATGAGCAGGTTTGCTTTTTAGCAAAGTGCATGGTCATATCGCTACTGTGAGAAGGAGTGCTGTTTTTTTTGTGCCATTTTGGCATCGAAGTCACCCCCGGAAAGGCACTGTCCCGCAGAAACTGTGTGCTATTGGGGATTGGAATGTTATTGATTGGAAAAATAAAAGAAGATGAAACTTAAGTGATGGGAATGATACACCCTGAATGTCATTTGAAAATCCGTTGATGTTGGTGCATGTTAACGCTATCACCACCTAACAAATGACGTGGGGGATTAGCATTTATGCTGCTGCATATTTCTTTTCGCATTACTTCTACTTCATATCACACCGGGATTGAAACTTTCACACATTCTATTATTCTGTAAAACTCGTATTAATCGATACTTTTTTTGCTTGTTTTTCCAATTTTACACTGAAATTTTTTGTTACATCGGCGCCGTTTTCTAAACATTCACACATTTCTTATGATATTAACAACTTTCAGTCGGGGTTCCTTCTAACATTGATTTTCCTTTCTAATGTACTTTATTTCCTTTTCTGGTGGGATAAAACCATATTTTCCCGGTAACTGCTAAATACCTTTAAATTGTGATGAACAGTGTAAGAGGACATTTTAAAATTAGCTGACCTCTTGGAGCTCTTGCAAGCAGTAAACTGTTGAAATGCGTCGTTAAGCCGAAAAGATCTCCTCGAAGATAAGATGCCAGCATACGGGACCTTCCGTCGACCAGTCCAGCAAAGCGATTGGGCTCTACATTTCGTCCGTCATGATTGAAAGCGAATAATTATTTCACTTCGACATTGGGTTGAAAAGATCCTTGAGGAAGATAAAATTCACGGATAAAATTCTGGACTTGGAATGTTTCACTTCGAGTGACTCTTAGTTTGTAAAGATATATATCCAATGTACGTTGTACGTGAGAACATCGATTTTTTGTGATGTATCTATAAGTGCAGAATTCTTTTACTGAGGTCCGATAGCAACATATATGTCAAAGCAAATGACTCCGTCCCTCACCAGTGCGAGCCATCGAGTCTCACTGAGGTTGTGAAAAGGCATTATTGGGGCGACTATGAAAATTAAGCACAAAATTCACTGACCTGTGACGTAGATGGCCCGCTGCACATCCATGCTTGTGGATGTGGCAATCCATCGCTGATCCAACAGTTCGTGATAATAGGAAAAAAATTCATCAGATCTCCATTAACATACACTTAAGTTAATGTTGTGCTTGGATGTAGAATTAAAGATAGATGTTTTCGCAACGCAAGCGAAAACGCAAAGGTAGTTGCAACGTATGAATCGTTTTCTACTTTTAGCATTGCTTACTTTCTATAAAACTAAACCGTGTACGAAAGCTCTTTACAGATTTATTTTTTATCCGATGAAAGACAACCGAATACCCGACCTTGCAAACAAACGTAACTCGTAGCGCAAAATTAAATTTCATCAACATGATGAGTCGTTGGTCTTGTGATCACACGTTCTCCAGTAAACGGAGGAAAAGACGATTTTTTAAACTGTAAGAGTGTTTATAATTCCAGATTTTTTTATATGATATCTCACTTCCAAATAATTTTTTATTAGCAGATTTTTCTTTCGAGGAAGGAATAATATTTTGTTTTCGATTGTTACTGAGCAGAGTTACTTCCTAGGAAAGAGTAAAACTTTGCATAAGTGAATCTTATGCTGAATTGGGGATACAGCAAATATAAGTATTAGGAATAAAAAGTTTTAAATTTCAGACCAAGTCGCGTAACGGATATACGGGAATTAAAAAATTAGTTTTATTGGTTATTCTTTTGCTGATGCAATCGCAATTCCTTTGAGCTGGTTTAGTAATAAACTATTGAAATAAAAAATAGGAAGGTGAGTTTATTTTTTTTATATGTGATTTTTTGGTGTTGTTGCGATCACGATGTCTTTGAAATGGCTTAGTATTAAAAAGGGAAAATAAATTAATAAATTGGGAGGAGATTGAAATTTGTAAGAAAGAAGGAAATTTTTTACCTCTGATTAGTGTGGTGAGGTTTTTGAAATGCTTTAGTATTAATATGAAAATATGGAGAGTAATGAATTGAGACATGGCAAAAATAGGAATTTAACATAAAATCGCTTAATCGTTTCAAAACAAGTCCTGACGTGGTAAGTGATGTGGAAGTGTGGTGCAGAAGATGTCTGAACAGAAATATCTGAAGATATAATCCTTCAACCATATGGAGACTAATTTTAATAAGAGAGGCACAACACTTGAAGGTTCAGGCGTGCCAAGGGAAATTTGAAGATGGATTATCTTCTTCCGATGGGGTACTTTGTTTATTTACAAAATAGCTGATCTGTCATAAAGGGGAGATGGGATAATAAGTTTCGATAAGAGGATGAATATTATTTTTAAAAAATAAATTGCCCGCAAAATTTATTTTTTAATAAAAAATTAAATTGAATTGATTGCCCGGCGTGAGGGGCAGAACCTTTGCTAGGTGTTTAATAAAGGTGGATGCATATTATTAAGGGTTTTTTAATGAGGAGGTGGAACTTTTGATAAGCGTTTTAATTAAGGGGCTCATATTAATAAAGGGGCCGTCATTTTTGATAAGTGTTTAATCAATAAGGATTTAAAAAATTCATTTATAAATATTCGCAAGTTAAATTATAAAAAATAAAAAAATCGAGAGCTAATTTATAAAGAATTAAAAAATTTGTAGGTTAATTTATAAGGAATAAAAAATTCGTAGGTTAATTTACAATTAATAAAGAAATTCGCGAGTTCTAAAAAAAAGTTAATGAAAAATAAATATAAAAAATAAAAAATATCCCCACGTTAAATTATAATAAAAAATAAATTCCGAAAATATAAAATTCGCACGTTAAATTATAAGAAATACAAATTCTTATTTTACAGGGACTAAAATATTCGTGGGTTAATTTACAAGGACTAAAATACGTAGGTTATTTACAAGAAATAAAAAAACATCACAAAAAAAAACATTCGCACGATCAGTTATAAGAAATTAAAATTGCATAGGTTAATTTACAAGAAAAATTAATACAGGAAATTTGAAATTCGCACGTTAAATTGTAATAAAAAATATATGCCGGAAACATAACATTCCTAGATTATTAGATATATATAGTTATAAGTTATTCTATATATTTATATTTAGATTAGATTATATATTTAGATGATAAGTTATTTCAACTTCATCCACATTTCAACACTCTAAGAATATACTACCCTTGGTGTAATGGATTAATATGCTGTGTAATGTGCTAGTAAGGTGAGGGTCGCAGGATCGCGTCCCACTATAGGAAATTTATTTTAAATATATATGTGTGTTAAACACTAGATGTCACCACAATTAGGTGGAATATTTCGGAATTTTGGATGATAGCGGAAACCAATATGGCGGACGTTAGACTTCAAAGTGGCGGACTCGGGACTTTGAGTTACTTCGGGAGTTTGTGGTCAAAATGGCGGACATAGGGTTTTTTTTAATAAAGGAGGATGGCCCTAAGGAGTTAATTAATGAGTTATGAATATTAATTATGAATAATAATAAGTTATTAATAATGGAGAAAGAGTGGGATGCATAAGGGGGCGTTGTCAGTTATGAATAGTATAAAGGGGCGTGGTCCACAACGTCATGGGAGGAAAGCACTGTGTGGGGCACTGGAATAGGACTATGATACTTGCTTCTGATTGTGAGTAAGTGAGGTAGTGACTGAATAACTGATATGGGGTATGTCTTATTCTAACTAAGATGCAGAAATCGAAGAGCTCTTACAATATGCACGTAAGGGTAATCCTAACAGTAGATTTCGCAAACAAACTGGCCTTCGAAGTATTCTTCCAGATCAAATAGAGGCCAAGGCTGGATCTGTAAGCGCTAGAAACAATTTGGTTTCCATCTTGTAAACGATATTACGAATTTGATCAGTCTATCGAGGTCAGTTGTCAAATTTAAATCTATATATACTAAATATAACAATTGATGCCTGTGGGTATTTCTTTTCTATATCTTAGAAACGTTACGAAATTTCTGATCCATTAGATTATTTGAAGTCAAAGGTCAAATTCCTCTTTGTGATAGAGAAGTGAGATATGGTGCTCAGCGGTTCTTCAGGTCACAGATCTCAGAAACGTTAAGAAATTTCAGATCCTGTGTCATGTTCACGGCCAAATACCGATAAGGGTGATGGTCATGAAATCAAGAGGTGCGGAACATCATTCTTATATGCAATTTTGATTTCTCGATTAAAATATAACTAAAGAATATAGAAGTGGATAATAGAATATATTTATAATGTTTTTATAAGCAATGATTTCAATAATGTCATTGTAATGTTTCTCAAAATATTTCAATGTGGTTGCAACTAAAAATAATCTAAATTGAAGGACATAATGTGAAATATATCATATAATTATACACTATCTATTAAATAACAGTTAACAAAAATTAAAATTTGAAATAGGAATTGACCAAAAATACACAAAGTAACATAAAGCATTATTAATTTCATTTAAATTTTAGTAACTAATATCGTGCTCCCTACCACCTAAATAACCTGCTACTGTAATATTAGATTCAAAGGAGATCACAAAATGCGACAGTCTCACAGTAGAGTAGATTTTATATTTTTCACTTCCAGTAGGAGGTTCCTGTCCACTGAGATATTGTTCTATGCGAAAATGTTGAAACTTTGCTCCCTTTTCATCCCGGTGATGAATCTTCGTGCACAGTATTTGCATGCTGAGCGTATATTGTAATTTACGAACGATGCATTTGTAATAGGAATTTTAAATTTCGGTTGTGGAGAATAATTTTGGTTGTGGAGGTAAGAGGAAAGATTAGTGCCAATATCAAGAGCTTTATATTGGCACTAATCATTCCTCTTACCTCCAGGGAGTAGTGGAAAAATGACACTTTTATTTTAAGAGATAAACAAAAAAAATAAATTTTGTGCCAAACAGATACTAATAAACTATTATTATTTGCAATTTCCCACTCATCTATTGCAGTGGTCCTCAACCTTTTATGCTTCACGTACCCCCTGGAAATGTGTATGTACTTGGAGTACCCCTTGTATAGATAGATAAAACTATAGTTATAATATAACAATGGTTATTTTTACTTGGTTACTAGATCTAGCTAGTTTTGAGCTCTCACGGCGTACCCCCAAACGTTTTACCGCGTACTCCACATTGAGAACCCCTAATCTACTGCTTCCAATTTCCACAGTTTGACCCAATAAATGCGGAAAATGATGAAAATTCCAGTTGTGACGTGTAATGATGGAATACATTGGAAAATGTTGAAGTTTCAATTAAATTTTGCAAACGACCTACTGGTTATAGAAGTTTGAAATCTTTGTAGTAGAGTGTGATGTGCAATCGGTTTTACATTTGCAACAATCATTTGCCTCATTTCCACTGTGATGGAGGGAGGAAGCTTTTTTTTGTTTTAATAGATAATTGAGGAATTATTTTATGTTTTATAGGTACAGAAAAAATATTAAAATTTGCATTTACGCAATGAACTGTTAGTTTGAATTTCCAATATTAGATGATCCTAAATTGGGAATCAAATTTCATTCCTTTGAAAACGAAGATCTGATATTCACGAGAGGTGATATATTGTTCTTCTAGTTACAAATTCTGATCACAGTACGACAAATGGTATTTGATTTCAGAACACCCTGAAATTATTCTGGTGACTCAATTCAAGATTTTGCGAACAATAATTATTATAGCAATAGCTGTACGAAATGTCCAGATTTTAATTAGCAATTCATTCATATGAAACATAATTTTCTTGCAGCCTGCGACAAGAGATCCATTCTAGAGACTTCTTTTCTCAGGTTCGGGGTCATATAAAAATCCAACTTTCAATCAATTAATAATTAATACCCTCATTGTACTAAAAGTATTAACCATTAACCTCTTGCATTGTAATTGTTCGGTGTAAGAATCCGCGCTTTTTGCAAGTTTTTCTAAATAAATGCAATTTAATTATTAGAAGTAAGAGTTATGAGAGATTAGAAGAAATTACCCTTCAATTGGGTAGCACTAAAGGCTAGGACATTGCTCGAGAGTGTGGTTCTCAACCTTTTATGCTTCACGCACCCCCTGGAAATGTGTATGTAACTGGCGTACCCCTTGTATAGATATAAAAAACTATAGTTATAGTATAACAATGGAATAAAATAAAATATATTTATTTATAACATATATCTAACAACTTTTGAGCTCTCACGGCATACCCCAAAAATTTTTACCGCGTACCCCCCACGTTGAGAACCCCTACTCTAGAGTAACGCCTCGATTTTCTAATTACTTGTTTAAGGTACTCATTATAATATTTTTCAATCGTCTAATAGATAACGTTGCATAAAGTTTTGAAAAATCCATTATCCTTGATTTTATCATGATAGAGAGGGCTCCATTTACTACTGGGCTCCAGGGCCCCCAAATTATAAATCCAGGCTTTACCCTTTAAACAATTCCTTGAAAAGAGGTCTGACAGTAAGTATAATACAAGACATAAAGACAGTCTGGAAGTCAATGTCTTTTGGATTTTATATGTCCAGGAGAGAAGAAAAGTTGAATAAATATAAGAGACTTAGAGATGATTACAAGATAACCGATGTTAATAACTATGTTTCGCATTTCATTGAAACATTTCATAGTGTACTTAATGGTTACTATGAAATGTAGAAGGGTAAACTAAGTAGTAAGTTAAAGGGTAAAGATAGTAACTAAGTAGTTTTTTCTAACAAATGTACCAAACTACTTAGGTGAGAAAGGTGACACCAGAGGTCTTGAGAAGGCTGCCGTCCGTTGTATGGGTCATACCCTGTGTCCCTTAAAAAACAGACTGTGTGGTTTGACAGGAGGTTTCCATGTCTCCTGAGAGCTGTACAATTGATCTCTTTTGTTGCGATCTTATGCAACCACGGCAATTCCCGGTTCCGCTTGTACAGCACTACCAGTTTCGAAAAGCCGTGCTTATCTAGAGCCGGGGGCAAGGAATACGCCCTATAGGCGCACCTCAACCCCAGCCTCACATGGCAGCAGTCCTATAAAAGGAAAGCTGACCACCGGAAGAAACCTTACTTTAACCTATTCCCCGGTTAGCCATGAACAAGGATATATAGATCCAAGTTCGATCGGCGTCCGGGGTGGAGACTCTTAGTAAGACCCAGACTTTTGTGAGGGCTCTGGCCTACTAGGAGCCAAACCCGTTCTGCGGAGCCCTCGAACAGCTCACCCAGAGCTTCTGATAGGTGAGGTCTCAGACGCTGGCCCGACCAACCGGCCAGAGAACCGGTCGGCAGCATCGTCGACCTCGGTTGGCTTTGGCAATGCTCCAGCCGGGGACCCAATCCGGCCGGCAAAGCCTTCAGCCGGTTTGCTGGGCCCTAGGCCCCCCACCACAACAAGGTGGTCCCCTATCGGGGGGACCTGAGAGCTGTACAGTGGCTCCCCTTCGCAAACCTTCTGTGAGTCCTTGAAGCCTTTGTAATCTGGATCTTTAGCCTATTAGGTGGAAATAAAAGTGCAGCTCAGTATGTCAGTATGTCAGAGGAATTAGCAACCCAATCTCTCCCACATACATGATAGATAGATACTTAGTTTTAAAACAACCTAAAATATATTTGTTTTCTATATTATGAATCATAAGTTATTTTAATGTCTTTTCTCGTGGTTTAATTCAAAGCTTTAGTATTTTTTAAGATGCCAGATACAGAGCAAACGAATGTTTCCTTAAACGATTATTACGAGGCATTTGCTATTGACGTCATATCGCGATTGTTACTCTATAGATGATACCACATCGGTGAATAACAATTAAATTCCGTTTGACGAAACAGAATACAAGTTTTAACTGAAATGTTTGTTTTTCGCTGTGCTCTGATTAGAGTCGTCACTTCCAGGAAGTAGAAGCAAGTCATCCCAGATCCTTGGAGACATCCAACGGGGATCGACATCAAGCAGGTGAGAGGGTAAGTGATGAGGTAAGTGGAATATAATTATTAGAAACTGAGCATCTCATATAGTTTACTTCTACGGAGCAGAACGCTTTGCCAACTTGGGCTGCGTTGAAACTTGTAAAATTGAAAACATTCGGATTTTAGAGTTATAAAAATGAAGAAATGTTTTAATCTTAAAATCAATTCTTTTTCTTCCCAAGGCGATGCATGGATTTCATTATGATTGACTGCTTTAAGCCTAAAAAACATAAATTGTGGAATTAAAATTGAATAAATCGTTAGTATCAAAATTTTTCATTTTTTACTTGTTAGTTTTTAAGCTTAAATGTACCAGTTAGTTTTTAGTTGTTTTTCTTCTTGTAAAAATGAATAGTCGTAATGGTTTACGAATAGAGTAGATTTCACAAATGTAAACTATAGATCATTTAGTCTAGAAACAGGAATATATGCTCTCCACACTTGCACAAAGGAAGTTTTGTCATGTGTATTGAACGTGTCTTATTTGTCAAGTAGGATCCAAATAAAAAGCTGCAAACTTTAATGCAACCGATAACTCATTACCTAATTGTGCGTAGCATTATAATTATTTGTAAATTCAAGTTTAACGTTCGAGTGGAAGGGAGGGAGATCACTTAATTTTCGTTCACAAAAAATGCTTTCTAACACATATCGTGATGTAAAAGCACCGAATATTAAATTGTTAGCAAAATAAGACTAGAATAGTGTCTTCATGTAGATAGGATACTTTAGGTGTTACAATGAGTTTTGGACATTTCTTGGCCGATTTCATCGACATCACAGTCACTAAGAATAACTACAGGCACATGGAATGGGCAGGCATTATTTCTCCATATGATGCATAGAAACAGGACAAAAATATGTTGGTTGGGTTGATCATAGTATTGACCCTTTGCTTTACGTCATTTCATTCCTTCCACTTTTTATTTAATATGTAAAAAATAGATAAAGTAACGACGTCGATTATATTAAATTACTATGTTCTAAATAAACTGAACGTTTCCGTTATTTAGGAAATTACGAGTGTAAAATAAGAGTTAAAATTTCAAAAACTTTTTAATTCTGGAGACATTATATTAACTTTAAGTACTAAATGTATAAAGATGTCTTTTATAAAGTAATACTGATCTAAAATGTTTGACGAATTGGTTGAATTAAAATGTTGCCATAGTAACCTCCACAGCCGAAGCAGACAGCCCCTCGCTTGTCTCGGAAAGTGACGTCACGTATGTTGCTTCCGAGAGCCTTCTCCGCCAAATCGCGCTTAAATTAACGGCAGAAAGCGCTTTAAAATCGTCCATCGTCAGAAGTGCAGGAAGTGCCAGACGTGATGAAACATCAATCACTAAATTAATTTCTGGCCTAATCATGGAGTCATGGGGGAATTGCATCCCCCCACTAACTGCACAGGAACGTGGATCATTGCAGCTATCTCGAAATCTCCAAATGCTGACCTCAGCTTGATCGTCGTCTTCGGCGTGAAAAACTACTCTAGGACAATATCTCTTCTACTCATGGAGATTTCAGCGCCAGAACCAATCAAAGCTGTGGAAGCATTCTGGCCACATCGCACATTCGCCGTCTGAAGATGGGTGAATCTAACCGTTGTTAATTGCCCTTCATCCTGAGCTTCAAACATATGCGTTGAAACGCGAGTACATCACACCTCTTCCGGCTCATCTCATACAATATACACTGTATTAATTCCAGCACTGGGCGATTTCCTCTTTGCCCGCTATTGAGGGCAATCTCTGCGAAGATGATTTGGGTCGATGTTTTGGGTCGAGCCGCACCCAAAACAGCCATGCGCACTGATAGTGGTAGCAACCGATCGCTTCGCAAATTGCATGGGCGCTTTTTGTTCTAATTGCTCTCGCCTGGGAGGAGGAATGTACCTGGTCACCTGTCGATCAGAATCCCGTGGACGCGCATTAATTCGACTGCTCGTTAAATGATGTAATATGTAATCTATGAGTTATCTTGAATGGAACCAGTCCCAGCGCTCCTGCAATGCAATGTATTCATCAGTGCTACTCGGTACCTCTGATTTAATTCGATCGGCCACCAACAGGTCGACCAATTCAAATGTGGACACTTTTCTGCTTTCAATATACCTTCTCCGTATTTCCCTAATTTTTCCGAAAACGTGTTCCACGTTTCGAATGCAAGCTTCTATGTCCCATCCAACTGCCTCTTGTATTAAACTGCAAAGACATTACAGCTCGCCAAAATGTAAGCTTTGAGCTTACTGTAATCGCTAGCATCCTCGTCAGACAATAAAGCCAAAAGATCGTTCAGCTTCTCCCGAAAAATGGAGAGGACTACCTGGCTCCTAATCTTTTCAGGCACGCCCTGATTAGCGAAAACGCTTTTGATCCTCTTGAAATACAAATGAATGTAGAGGAGAGTTTCTGGGGGCGATCCCAACGTAGTGTGCACAACCAAAATCCAATATTTCAGTACCTCATGCTCCTTCCTTTTCGCGGTGCTATGGGAATCGGACCCAGGCGAATCATAACCATCACACGACGCACCGTGAGATCTGACGCCACTTGCCTTTGCTGTCTCAAGCTCAAGATGCCTCATTTGCAGTTCGTGCTCGCGTTGTGCTTGCATTTCTTCGCGCTGCGCTTGTCTTTCTTCAATTACATTCGCAAGAATCATTCTTCGGCCTCGGCCTCGCTTTGCGCTTGTCTATAAACTAGTTCGAGTCGCGTTAATTCGAGTTTCCTCAATTCCAATTCGAGCTTTCTAGCGTCATCGGATTGCTCTGCTATTTCTTGAGTCGGATTTGTCAGTCGCTGACAGCATTTACTGACAAATCAGACGCAATGGCCTCCATGTTTTGCGTTGATCTGTGTCGAGTAGTGTCCACGTAGTGCGATTTAGAACCGTTTCTCGCCTTCCCTCGTGTATTTTATGGCATAGCACAGAATAACAACAAGACAAAAAACTGGTTCTACATACTAGATCTTACCGCACCTGATGTGAAGTTCTCGCAGCGATGATTTACTTTCCTGCCAGCACTCAACATTTGCAAAAATTGTCCCTTAATGTAACACCACCTCGTACCCAACTCTCACAATAGAGATCCCGCTCATGACACCAATGTAGATAGGCTCCATCTCTGCCTGTCTGGGCAGGAGAGTAACTGAAATTATCTCGTCAGGATGATTTTCTTAGGTGCTAAGCGATACATATATACAATCGACCAATCATGTTTATCAGGTAGCAGAGCATCTGGTTTAACAAGTTTCGTTTCGGACCTGTATTAGCGAGGGTCTATGGGTAACTGCTCTTGCTATTAACTATTGCTTCGATAGTATACTGTACTCATTGCTAATATAACATGAGTGGAGGGTTTAAACAGATTTAGTGTAGTCAAATGATGGCCAAAATCAGATGCTATGAGTACCGTTTTCTTTCTCCTATGATGTGGCAATAGGTATGATAATTTGAACTAAAATTTCCAATGTTTTATGCTTTTAGATGAAGTTGAATAAAAAATATATTTAGTGGCTTGTGATAACAAAATATTTGATTGAGAATCATTCCTCCAGTACGTCAGTATATCATTTTAGAAATAAGAGATTAAGATTCATTTTGAAAAAGACGTTCAAACATATTTTAAATTATACAGTTGACCTCTAAAAGAAGTTTTTGTCAAGGAGACAGCTAAACATGCCGCGTTAGAATGAAATGTAAGTGATGGTTGAAGACATACTCCATTTAAAAGTGACCTGGATCAAATTTTGTATAAGGCGGCCAATATTGTATAAAATCGGCCCATGTATAAAATCGGCCAATCATGCTTATCAGGTACCAGAGCATCTGGTTTAACAAGTTTCGTTTCGGACCTGTTATCGAGGGTCTATGGGTAACTGCTATTGCAATTCACTATTGCTTACATAGGTAATGCACTCATTGCTAATATAACATCAATGAGTGGAGGTTTTAAACAGGTGTAGTGTAGTCAAATGATGGCCAAAATCAGATGTTATGAGTACCGTTTTCTTTCTCCTATGATGTGGCTATAGGTATGATAATTTGAACTAAAATTTCCTATGTTTTTATGCTTTTAAGCGAAGCTGAATAAAAAATATATTTAGTTACTTGTGATAACAAAATAATTGATTGAGTAAAAGTTCTTCCAGTACATCAGTATATCATTTTAGAAATAAAAGATAAAGATTCATTTTGAAAAAGACGTTGAAGCATATTTTAAATTATACAGTTGAAATACAGACTCTAAAAGAGGTTTTTGTCAAGGTGCTGTTTGGGTGGCTAACTACGGAAGACAGCGAAACATGCCCGCGTTAGAGTGAAATGTAAGTGATGGTTGAAGATATATGCCATTTAAAAGTCACCTGGATCAAATTTTGTATAAGGCATGAATAATGGAATTCTCTTAAACATCTCTCTCACAAGTTCATTATTTATCACTATAAACTATACAAGTGAAAGAAGGACTAAGGATATTTTTACAAAATTCGTTGCATACTTTCTGTTTTGATTCATTTGGCAATGGCAATCAGAAAATAATAATAAATGATAGTGATATTAAAATTATATCGATGTTTTTCTAAAATTTCAGTGGCAGATTTAACGGCAGAAAAACTGCAAAATAATCAATTAGGTAACTATACACATATATCACGAAGTCATTTATTATCTACCGTTTGTTTAGTTTTGCCTGCGAAGCGTTACATGTATAAAATCGGCCAATCATGCTTATCAGGTAGCAAAGCATCTGATTTAACAAGTTTCGTTTCGGACCTGTATTAGCGAGGGTCTATGGGTAACTGCTATTGCTATTAACTATTGCTTCGATAGTATAATGCACTCATTGCTAATATAACATGAGTGGAGGGTTTAAACAGGTTTAGTGTAGTCAAATGATGGCCAAAATCAGATGCTATGAGTACCGTTTTCTTTCTCCTATGATGTGGCAATAGGCATGATAATTTGAACTAAAATTTCCAATGTTTTATGCTTTTAGATGAAGCTGAATAAAAAATATATTTAGTGGCTTGTGATAACAAAATATTTGATTGAGAATCATTCCTCCAGTACGTCAGTATATCATTTCAGAAATAAGAGTTTAAGATTCATTTTGAAAAAGACGTTCAAGCATATTTTAAATTATACAGTTGAACTACTGGCTCTAAAATAAGTTTTTGTCAAGGAGACAGCTAAACATGCCGCGTTAGAATGAAATGTAAGTGATGGTTGAAGACATATTCCTTTTAAAAGTGACCTGGATCAAATTTTGTATAAGGCATTAATAATGGAATTCTCGTGAACATCTCTCTCAGAAATTCATTATTTGTCACTATAAACTATACAGGTGAAAGAAGGACTAAAGATATTATTACACAATTCGTTCCATACTTTCTGTTTTGTTCATTTGGCAATGGCAATCAGAAAAA
Source organism: Ryuthela nishihirai (assembly GCA_038380435.1). Classification (NCBI taxonomy): domain Eukaryota; kingdom Metazoa; phylum Arthropoda; class Arachnida; order Araneae; family Heptathelidae; genus Ryuthela; species Ryuthela nishihirai. The sequence goes on along the minus strand of JAWZYU010000001.1, from coordinate 11,232,520 downwards.
AATATAATAAATGATAGGGATAGTGAAATCATATTAATATTTATCTAAAATTTCAGTCGTAGATCTAACGGCAGAAAACTGCAAAATAATTAATTAGGTAACTATACACATATATCAGGAATACATTTATTATCTACCGTTTGTTTAGTTTTTCCTGCGAAGCGTCATATATACAATCGGCCAAACATGCTTATCAGGTAGCAGAGCATCTGGTTTAACAAGTTTCGTTTCGGATCTGTATTAGCCAGGGTCTATGGGTAACTGCTATTGCAATTAACTATTGCTTCGATAGTATAATGCACTCATTGCTAATATAACATGAGTGGAGGGTTTAAATAGGTTTAGTGTAGTCAAATGATGGCCAAAATCAGATGCTATGAGTACCGTTTTCTTTCTCCTATGATGTGGCAATAGGCATGATAATTTGAACTAAAATTTCCAATGTTTTATGCTTTTAGATGAAGCTGAATAAAAAATATATTTAGTGGCTTGTGATAACAAAATAGTTGATTGAGAATCGTTCTTCCAGTACGTCAGTATATCACTTTAGAAATAAAAGATTAAGATTCATTTTGAAAAAGACGTTCAAGCATATTTTAAATTATACAGTTGAACTACTGACTCTAAAAGAAGTTTTTGTCAAGGAGTCAGCTAAACATGCCCGCATTAAAGTGAAATGTAAGTGATGGTTGAAGACATATTCCATTTAAAAGTGACCTGTATCAAATTTTGTATAAGGCATGAATAATGGAATTTCCTTGAACATCTCTCTCACAAGTTCATTATTTATCACTATAAATTATACAGGTTAAAGAAGGACTAAAGATATTATTACAAAATTCGTTCCAAACTTTCTGTTTTGATTCATTTGGCAATGGCAATCAGAAAAAAAATAATAAATGATAGGGATAGTAAAATTATATTAATATTTATCTAAAATTTCAGTGGCAGATCTAACGGCAGAAAAACTGCAAAATAATTAATTTGGTAACTATACACATATATCAGGAATTCATTTATTATCTACCGTTTGTTTAGTTTTGCCTGCGAAGCGTTACATATATACAAACGGCCAATGATATGTATCAGGTACCAGAGCATGTGGTTTAACAAGTTTCGTTTCGGACTTGTATTAGCGAGGGTCTATGGGTAACTGCTATTGTAATTAACTATTGCTTAGGTAGGATAATGCACTCATTTCTAATATATGATCAATGAGTGGAGGGTTTAAACAGGTTTAGTGTAGTCAAATGATGGCCAGAATCAGATGCTATGAGTACCGTTTTCTTTCTCCTATGATGTTGCTATAGGTATGGTAATTTGAACTAAAATTTCCAATGTTTTTATGCTTTTAAGTGAAGCTGAATAAAAAATATATTTAGTTGCTTGTGATAACAAAATATCTGATTGAGAATCGTTCTTCCAGTACGTCAGTATATCACTTTAGAAATAAAAGATTAAGATTCATTTTGAAAAAGACGTTCAAGCATATTTTAAATTATATAGTTGAACTACTGACTCTAAAAGAAGTTTTTGTCAAGGAGACAGCTAAACATTCCCGCGTTAGAGTGAAATGTAAGTGATGGTTGAAGACATATTCCATTTAAAAGTGACCTGGATCAATTTTGGTATAAGGCATGAATAATGGAATTCTCTTGAACATCTCTCTCACAAGTTCATTATTTGTCATTTGTCAAAATGATTCTTCTAAGATGTTGACCACTAGCAAAATGCTACGTAGCATATAAAATCCTGTTATATAGGAGGGTCGTGGATTTATTATTGTTTTACCCAGTTTTATCTCCGAAATTGTAGTTTTTCTTCCACACAATTAGATAAATGCAAGGTCACAAGGATTCCATAGGCTCAGAAAAGGTTGTAGTAAGGGGACGCACTGGACAACTGTTAGGAGACAGTGGTAGCTTCCCGTTAATGTAATCCAGCATGTTCACAGAATATAGTTCTCAGAATACAGGGCACGGCGTTAGATTCCATTCGACGGATTGCTTGCTGCCTTGGCTTCAAATAAAACGATAGCTTTATTACAGAAAATATTCAATATTTCATTCATATGACCACCGAATTATTCCAGTTTCAATCACTTCAATGATTTGAATTTATCTCGGCGAAAGCTGAGGAAGGTTATCCCCTGGTATTAGGAAACAAATGGAACTCTTCCAAAGCCATCCGGAGTGTGTATTTCGATATCCACTCTTGATGATCGACTCTATGCAAGCCCATCATTGTTTCCTTTCATTACTTATATCAGAGTAAGCCTAACGAAAAAAAATCTCAACTACGAACCTTTTCCGAACCAAAACTGAAAATCTCAGATTACTTTCTTTGCAATATCATGCTTCCAGGTTCATGTTAGGTTGGTTGCTTTACCTCTCAGTGGTACTTTATTTCCACAAAAGGGTTAAATGTCCCGCAAGGACCCCGAGAGCTCAGAGAAGGTTGTTGGTGAAGGAATCCCAACCTTCTCTGAACTAAAATAACCTCACTTATTTGAAATTGAATAACACCACTGGACAGCTGTTAGGAGACAGATGGTAGCGCCCAGTCAAAGCCATCCAACGTGTTCTTTAATGTCCACAGGGTAGGCCTCTTCCGCACATGGACCATGACTTTACGTCCCATTCTACGGTCTTTACAAGCCCTTCGATGTCCCCTTTTTAACCTAGGGCGGGGATGGTTCAACGCTTGTGAAGGGGAGATGCGAACCTGGGAACTGTGGATTACGAACCTGGCACTCTACTGACTAAGCCAACCCCGGAGTCCCCTGGTTCACGGCCCCACTGTCACTACGTGCATTTTTTCCTCCGCTAATCCCGAATGTACTCATTAAAATATATCTGTTTATGTGTTAGCCCCTTAGCCTTATAAAAATAAAAAATTATATTTTATTCTCTTCCTAGACTGAAAAAAATTAACTCTATTTGGACATGAACACTGAAGACAAAAAGAATCCCCATAAGATTGATTGAGGCGATCTCGGAGTTCATAAGTTTATTTCTAGGAGCAAAAATATATAAACTGAAGTAAAATAGGAACAAAAACTTAGCTTGCAATCTTAAGGAATTTATATTACTTCCATAGAATCCTTTTGCAATTTATATTACTGTCCGAGGAATACTTTAAAAATTTATATTACTTCCGTAGAATCTTTTAGTAATTTATATTACGTTCGCAGAATCCTTTTTGAATTTTATATTACTCCCTCGGAATACTTTTGGAATTTATATTACTTTCGTAGAATCATTTTGGAATTTATACTGTTTTCGCAGCTCTTCTTTTACCCATATATCCATAAAGGTGATTGTTTCAAACTTGTTTCATCGCTTTTTGCGAAAGAGTCTTTTAAGAACGGTATAATTTGTCAGGCAAGACGATTTACAATCATCGAAGAAAATTCATAATAAAACACTTTTGACATTCCAATCGCAATAAATGTGCTAACATTACATTATTTAATTACTCAACCATTTTTCGCGCTTTAAACAAAAAAGGATGCGGTAACCCTAGAAGCTTTTTCCAACCCGGTTTCCTCACATAACTGATAAATCCCTTGAAATAGTAGAATGGTACAGTCGCTCAAAAAAGTATCCGAACACTATGGTTGATTACAGAATTCAGAAAAAATATCTGGCAACGTTTTTTTAGAAATTAGTGATCTGGCAATCTTCGTGTCACGTGACACGAAGGTGGTCAGATCACTAATTTCTAAAAAAAGTTGCCAGATATTTATTCTGAATTCTGTAATCAACCATAGTGTTCGGATAGTTTTTTAAGCGACTGTACTAGTCCGGTAATACTCAACTTTTTTTCTGCTCACAAGTAGACTTACATATAATTTTACAAATTCCACTCTATTCCTAAGCACGATATTCAAATTCCGCAATACCCTGGCAGACAGGATTTCTCCATCTCCTCTATAAACGTGCATTTCAACTCTCGCGACATCCCTACCCAAGGATTTTAAATTATTCGGCCTTCCTAAGCCTGAACTTCCTTCTCAAAGTCACCCTTAGACTGGGGAGGGGGTAGTTCGATTGTTAGCGGACCAGCCTAGTCCTTTTGAGATTTTTTTGGTGTCCTTTCTGCATGAAACCTAGTATCAATTAAGAATATTGAATAATAGTTAACCATATTTTTCTAATACTTAAATCGTTTACTTTTTTTATTAATAAGAACTTCTCATTTTGTTATTTTTCTAATAGTAAAATCATTTACATAACGCATGTATATTTTAAAGTTTTTTGTTGAAAAGATGTAAAACCTAATTTTGTTCACCTAAACGTGACCAAAAAGCAGGGAATGCCTAATAGCTGTATTTAAACCACTAGTTTTGTATGAAATTATAATATATAGATAAAGTTATTAGTTGCAACTAAAACGATCACATTTGAAATCTATTTCGATTGTAATTTTATTTACTTGAAAGCAAACAATTGCTATTTTACGGAAAGTCTTAATTAGTCGCCAAAAACATGATGATTCGACGTACTACCATATAAGATGAAACTTCAAAGGGTAAATTAGTGACTCTTGAATGAAGAAAGATTGATGAAGAAGTAAGAAGATGTACTTTGTTCAAGTGAGAAAAGAGATGAGTTAATGATAGAACGAAATGAATTCATTTAAATTAAATTGTATTATAAATCAGGTGGTAGTTTCGATAAACTTTCACATTTCAATTTTCTTACGGTTTTCGTTCATCATTTGTTGGCTTTTCAGTTCTATATGTTTGTCAAAATCGTTCTTCTAAGATGTTGACTACTAGCAAAATGCTACGTACCAAATAAAAGCCTGTTATATAGGAGGGTCGTGGATTTTAAAAAATTGGCCCAATTTTATTTCTCCATTTAAATTTATATAATAAAAGAAGGTGTCTGTGTATGTGTGTGACAGCCATAACTCATTGGAAATTCAATGTAGAGGCTGCAAATTTTCTGAGAATGTTGCTGGTTGTGGTCCGGATTGTAATGCCAAATATCAAGTCGAACGTCCAAAAGGGGGGCTTGCTAGAGGCAAAAATATGTACCATGCTATTACTATGGGAAACGATAATCGCTGTCAAATCTATTGTTGCCATTTATTGCTCCCTAACTGTGAAAGTAAAGAGTAAAAATAGCATTTAAATCTGCTGACGTTTTCCAGATTCCCAACATTTCCAAAGGCATTATTTAGGCGTTCCATTGCAGTTAGGTACTTGATTTTCTAAGAAACATGGGGTCAAGTAGGTGGAATACGCCTACGAAATTGGAGACTTTTCGGTAAAGTACATTGGGAATAACAGAATGTCATATTCTGACGAAAAAAATAACTCGATCGTTTGCCACGGGCTCTGAGAGAGAGTGACGAGTGAGCAATGACCTTTGCATCACCATTAAAATTTTCGTGTTCAAACTGTGTAAAATGTCGGAGGAAAGGAAGAATACACAAAAGTAACCATTAGTGCAGGAAACAACAGAATATGCAGATTAAAAGTGATACACAAGCTGTCACAATTTGTGTAGAAACGAAGCCACGGGCCAAGTGGGATACTGATTTTTAAACCAATCACTGTAGCAAAGTCAGTTTTTTAAGCTAAAGGATCGAGTCACAAACGAAAGTGTTTGCAACAAAAGAAATTTTTGTCTAATTACGCTCTTCATTTCAATACATATTCATGATTTCCTTCGGAATTGCAGTGACTGAATTTAATACAATTGTGTACAGAGTATATTGTAATATTCTTGAGTTTAAAACTAACCTTCAGTGCAGTAAACAACAGGATATGTAGACTAAAAGTGACTCGAGCTGTGACAATTTGTGCAGAAACGAGGCCACGAGACAAGTGGGAACCTGATTTCTGAACAGTTGCTGGGGCATATGGGGAAGCAGTGCATGAAATTTGGACCGTGCGGACGAATATTACGGGAGCCATAGGGCGGCAAAATCTGTGTTAACGGAAATAAAGAAGATGACAATGCAGTTTCCTTGTAACAAAATTACACAAAGGTTCTACAGTAGAGTTGGTAGTAGATAAATAAAGGTGTTTTATCGCTGGTCTTGTACCAATGAGAGCAAGTACTAAAATTATTTTTTTATTAAATCTCTCGGAAAATATTTCCATCAAATTCGCTCAAGAGAAAATAAATTCTGATTCTGATTCATCTTTAATGGATGTTTTTTAACATCTTGATTCCCCTTTTTCCTTCCACACTAGCTGCCTATGTGTGGAGGGGTTTTCTCCAGGTTAGAGCAAAACACTCTGACATGGGTGGTGCCTTGACGTGGCGTCAGAGCTTTGCACTAAACCATCCGGCAGACATTTCCAATAGCATATTTATTAATTTTTGACTACGTTCTATTATGGTTTCAAAGTCAAAATATGAAAGAAATTCGCAATAACTACATATTGCTCTATTAATCTCTTCTATTACTTCATTAATATTTTATTTCCAATTAAATTTGTTGACGATAAAAACTTCCAAATACAATAAATCCTCGTAAGATTGTTTATTCCTAATCCGCATGTCTTCTAATCCCGATTGGTGGACAGATATTATTGCTCACGACGCTCAACAAACGTGTTTCGTTTCGATCGCTCAGTGTTGTTGTTATTGTTGCTAGAGCCGTGACAGACGGGTATTGTGCTTACAACGCATTATTTTGTACTCTGCTATTTAATTAAGCTAAAGAATTTTTTATAATTATGGAGCCTAAGCATTTGAAAAACGGATAAAAAGAAAACAGGTTGCTTTAACTATCGTTAGCAAACTGAAAGTGAGAGAAGAACTTGTAAAAAAATTTAATAGATTAAGAAATACGTATCTTTCTGTGATGTGTTATGACTCCCCTAGAGTATTTTTAGGGCGGCACAACTTTTAGGCCGTGATGCGTTCTTTGCTGCAAAAATCAAGGCAAATTCCTGGACCCACAACCAAATTAACAGACATTTGCAATAATGACAACTGAGATAATTTTTCAGTTAAGAATAAAATACACATTTATTAACAAAATTACTTTCAAACATTCTACATATATGTAGTTCCCACTTTTGGGACAGATTCAACAATGCCTCTAGCATGGCCCTTTTCAACTAAGGGAACTTTGCAAGTTTATTACTCAACAGTCATTAATCAACAGTTCATGATGAAGAGCTACTTGCTCGTGACTCTAACAGTCCTTAACAGTTAAGACGGTTCCACTCTGGTCACCGTGATGGCCGTTCACAGAAATACATTCAAACGCAAAAGAAAAGCGGAGCTAGTTTCATTAAAGTGCCCCCTTACCTCTTCAAGTCAAATCAGGAGTCCCTCAGGAAGGCAATCACTGGGCCGCTGCACTCCAATTTGTTGGGAGCCCAGGCTGCTTAGCACTTCCCCCACACATACACTGTTCGCACTTCGGGGCTCTGCTAGCTGGAGAGGATCATTGCTGTTGACGACACAGCCCGGACGAGAAGAAAAGACTGCTGTTTTCGCCAAATTCTTTCTTGTCCTTTTTCACTGGCCCCCCCTTGTGGAGGTCACACAAATCCCGTACAGCAACACACGAGTGTAAACTCGTGTGTTGCTGTACGGGATTGGCCAGAGTAGCTGGCCAGAGTAGCCGAGGTGCGAATCTCAGATCCCCTCCGGCCAACGGCATGTCATGTAGTTCCTCTGCCATCTGGGGTTTCAGGCTCAATCTGGAAGGTTCGGGGCCTGCGGCTGAGTTCCTCTTTGTTGAACTGGACACAAAAATGTAGGCAGTCGAAAACGTCACTATTAAAATGGAAGGCGATGTTTTCGGCCAGTCTTCCCTTCATGAATGAAGTCTTGGCCATGTAATAAAATTACGTGGGCATGGCATACCTATCACCCAGAGGGGGGAAAAGACAAGCAGAGGTCTAATAAGTCCCTTGGCTGGATGGAGCGAAAGAGTCCTCACGCCCCTTCATGAGCTATCGACAGGGGATCCAGAGGTAAGGACATTACACTCGACGCACCAATAGCAGGGAAGAGGGAAACAAAAGTCACAGTACTCCTGGGTTCAAGTTGGAGAGGAAAGTTCAGAGTTACAGGTTGGAGAAGAAAGTTCCTCCGAGAAGGTAGGGTCCTTATTTGGCCCGTGGGCCGGACGTCATAGGCGCATTGCACTCGTTCGCTGGGCCACTGCCATCCGCCACGTCTGTCGAGGTCCAGTGGAGTTGAGTCTGGCCTCTCGTTGGTTCTCTGCTTGGGTGATGTCTCCAGCACAGCAGCACATGAAAACAAAGAGAAATGAGGAGGGGGGTCGGAAATCTGGCTTTTCCACACATCAACAATCTACAATACACTGCTTATTCTATTACTAACCGTCACATGTCCTTACAATTATCTTTACCTACTCGGGCCAAATACTCATAGGCTTATGATATTACTATACAATGTATCATGGAGTTAACAAAACGGATAGATAAAACGGGCATCACTTCAATATCATTCTAAAACACTTGCTGAATTATATATTTTCACCTATATATTCCAGAAGACTTCAGTACTGCCTGCATTTGGCCAGTACAATTTAATACTTCGGCCTGCCTCTTTTTCCCACAGTGAGGCCCCTAGCCGGCAAGACATTTCACTTAAAATGACTATGTGTACGACATTCCAAAAAAAGGAAAAAAAATCTCTTTTTTTCTTCATTTCACGTCACTTAATGGCTTATAAAACCTTTTGTGTGCTTCACATAATACTGCACGATCTACATTATACAATTTATCATTATGGAATAGGTATTTGACTCACAAGCTATTCAGCGAACTCCAATCTGCCCGATTGCAATATAACATAAAAAAAAATTGTCTCTTTTTTTATCACTTCACGCTAATTAATGGCCTATAAAACATTTTGTGTGCTTCAGTACGATCTACACTATACAATCTCTCATTATGTAACAGATATTTGGCCAACAAGTCATTCAGTAAACTCTAATTTAGCTCGATCACAATATAACAACAAAAAAAATGTTTGTTTTTTTTCAGTCAGAACAATCCAAATACTTTGCCAACTTAATTGCATCACCCTATGAATTAACCTCAATCCAAATACTTTGCTTATTTAATGGTATTAATACATTAATCAATTTCAATCCAAACATCTTACTTACTTAATGGCATCAAGACATTAATTAATCTCAACTCAAGTACTTTGTCATAACAAAAAAAGATACATATTCCTATTTTCATTGCGCAGGGTGTCACGGCTTTTACATGATATTCAGCCTGCTTCCAAAATTTGGATCCCCTGAATTGGTGTGTAGTGTCCCCGGGAGAAGGAGAAATGTGAGGGAGGGAAGGACGCCCCGCGCAGTGATCGCTTTCTGAGCGCTGGCGGGATCCATTGTCGGACTCAGCTGGGGACTGATCGACTAGTGACGCGGAAGAGCCTGTCCGGCGAGTAGTCAATCAAGTGGTGGTTCTACGGCGTTCATTAGGGCCGATTCAATGCCGAGATGACGTCACCTTCGCTCTTGTTGGATCCTAGACAGCGCCGCCGCCTGGCTGGTCACTCGTTGAGTTGCCTTGGCGCGTTCCTTCACTGGTTGCTATGACAACGCGAAGCGGGAAACGCTGCTCTGTTTGTCGGAGCTTTGCTCTAGGGGGCGCTGCGGTAATGGCAGCTGATCTCGCTATACAATCAGGCTTGTTGATTGGCGTTCTGGCTGCTGTCGACCCGAGGTGAGTGCTGGGGGAGACGGCAGGATATGCGTTCAACCGTGACCTTCGAGACTGAAGGCCTTTGAAGTCTAAATTGACGTCACATCCTGTGGATCTACAGTGCTTCCTGCGTACGTAGAACTACCGTCGCAAATCGAGCATTTACTTTTTTTTATAAGTTCGGTGGGCATTTTTGTTTGATAATGTGCTCAAAAACTGATTGACATTGTATGATTATATTGTATATATGTACATTAGTGTAATATTTCTGACAAACCTTCAAATAAGGAAGACGTTGAAATATTTTAGTTTTTTTTCAGATCTTGATTTCTAATTGTGCTAAATTGATGACTCAAAGTGCAGAGTAATCGTTGTTTAACGTTCTCTGAACATGTATAAAGGTATATAAATTAGCAGCAGTGTCATATTCAGGTTCTACATATAATAACATTGACACAATATGTTTAAAAATAAGGTAAAATGCAAATAATTACTCGGTTATATATTTACAAAAATAAAATCATTTCCTTCACATATTTTTCCTGATAAATGCTGTCAATAACTAATCCAGTTTTTTTGAACCATTGATAATATAATCGTGACATAAACTGCTATGGAAAATTAGTCTGTTATATTAAAAGAAAAAAAAAACACACACACACAAATTTCTTCAGAGCAATTTTATTGACAAATGTGAACTACAAATTAATGATATACTGTAATAGGTTTAACTGTAACAATTGCAGCTATGTTTTAATTGAAATACTTTTTCTTAGTGATTAGACTGAATTTATAGGACATAGATACCTTTTGATGGAATACATATTCAAAAACTAGCAGGAAAAGTGCATCAAAACTTTACAAACTACAATTTACATACACATTTTGGTTTACAAAGCTACCTAACATTTGATAATATATCGCTCAACTAACCTCCCAAATGTAAAGAAAATAGTCTCTAATCAATCTTCGATTGTTAAAAATATAATTCTATGCAGCCTGGTAAAGAAATATTAAATCATTTAGGCATACATCTTTCCAGATATAAGCCAGTGGTGTAAGACCACTAAACTAACACTGCTCTTCCTTTTTTTCCACTAATATGATTTATTAGTATAATAGTCTTAGAATACTGTGGCATATACCTGGAGAGATATGGTTCAAATCCCACATGCCAGAAAAACTGTCACAAAACTATTAACTTCAAACAGTTAACTCTGTGGATACTATTTATTGAGGGTGGACAACTTTCTTTTTTTGGCACTAAGATATTTTTTCTTATTTCCCAAATTCTCTAACAAACAATCATTTTTAACCTTGCAAAAATTGTTTAAAAATATATTGGTTGAACACCAGATAATAATTTCTAGAATTTTTCCAATATTCACAACTTGTGTGAAGTTGTACCAACTTGTGTGGCCAAATTCACAACTTGTGTGATAATCAAGTAATTCTGCATCATGTAAAAGACTGGTAGTGATTAAAGTAACAACATTTCTTTGATTTGCCATTTCCATAAATTCTTGTTCGAATTTAGTACACAATATAATAGTATTACACAATACAATACAACATTAATTACTATCTAATTTGGGCAAAAAAGACTGCCTCTATCAAGTTTTTGTAAATACTTAAATTTTGCATCCAATTCTACTTTTTTATCAAGTAATAATAAATGTTTACAATGGTCACATTTCAAACTTTTCAAAACTGAAAATACACAATATCCTGCCATATATGCAATTACAGGAAGAGAGTTATCACAATCAGACAAATCTGAAGGAAGCACTGTAATATTAAACTTTAAGCTAATAGACGTAAAATTCATTTCCTTTTGACGGAATGCGACCAGGAATTAGTCTGGGGACTTTCAATTGCACAGTAACCGTCTTACCAGTTTTCTCATTGAATGCACTTGAACATCTTTGAATATCACTCTCTTTGAAGTGTAATTCACAAACCTAGAGAGAAAGATGAATACCATTTAGTGTGTTGTGCTTTATGTGTTAAATTTTTTTTTGTCTGATTGTTACTGATCAATTAAGCTTAATCTGGAACACTGTTGGGTTACTCAAGTTATAGAAAAATTTAAAACAAAAGTTAAAGACTTGAATGCCCCCCCCCCCCCCAGAGGACTCTGATGAGAATGAGAAGGATGTTTTACAACAAGCTTCAGGATATTTTGAATTTTGTGAAGAAAGGAGATATTTCTATTTCCAGATATAACCAAAGCATACCATGATAGGCTACTTAGTCATTACGACAATCGTAGTTTGCTTACTGCTGAAGTCGAGAAGGAATGGGATCAGTTTAAACAGGCTTTTCTTGAAACCAACAGTACTCTTTTGGGTAAAAGGGAACAGAGGAAACAAAATTATTTGAGTGATAAGGCTACAGAACTTATTTCTAAATGAAGGAAGTGCAGGATTAATATGAATCAGCACCCTACTAGTCCTAACAGAAAGCATTACAACTAGCTTAATAAACATGTAAAAGATCAGTTAACAGCTGATAAGAATCTTTGGCTTGATAGCTTGGCTAACAAAGCAGAGGAAGCAGTTAGACAGCACAACAGCAGAGGGTTGTACCAGATTGTTAATGTTTAATGTGGGAAGAAACAGACAGGACCTTTTCTCTTTAGTTATTGATTATGTAATGCGAAATTCATTGCAAGGGAAAGATTTTGGCCTTAAATGGTCTAGAGATTTCAAAATTTCTGATTTAGGTTATGCAGATGATTTGGCCCTGTTGGCTACTGATGTTGATGAGATGAATTTGTTCATTAGGGATGCTGATCAGACTGTAATAGAGTAGGTTTGGTGATAAACAGAGAAAAAACTAAAGTGATGAAAATGGTCAGGCAGATGGTGCTTTAGAGGCTTTGAATGGCTGTACTATTGAGCAAGTGTCTCAGTTTAGTTATCTTAGGAGCTACGTAACATGTAGTGGTGTGCAGTATGAGATAAATAGAAGAATAGGGATTGCTGCTGGGACTTTTAAGAATCTATGGAGAGTATGGAAAAATAGGCGTATACACCTTTAAGACTAAAATTAGGCTGTATAATAGTTTGGTTCTTTCTAAGGTTAGTTATGGTGGCGAAACATGACCCTTTGTTAGCAGGATAACAAGAAACTTGATGCCTTTGATTCTAGATGCTTACACAGTATCTTAGGCATTACGTGGTTTGACTTTGAAAGCAATGATGAGGTTAGATGAAGGGAGTCTTTTCAGCAGCATATTGTGCAGAGAGAGAGAGACTGTGTTAGTTTGGCCATGTTGCCCGTATACATAGCTGCAGATTGGCAAAGAGCATTATGAACAGTGTACCTAAAGTATCAAAAAAGGGGAAGACCTAGGATGCAATGAGCAGACAATGTCAAACAGGACCTTGCTAGAATTGGCCTATAGTTGCCAAAAATGCAGCAGCTGTAGCTCAAAAAAGACAAGTCTGGTGTGGAAAATTACACAGTCTAGTTGGACCTCCATAGCCCATGGCTGCATGAGGATTTTGTATGTATGTATATATTTTATAAAAATAGTAAGAAAAGTAAAAATTATTGTAAATGGTCAAAAGTCCAAATATATCAACAAATAAAGTTTTTCTGTGTTTCAAGAGATGCAAACTTGAATTGTCTTGTTCAAGTGATTTGAATAATTGGAAAAAGTATTGTATGCATTCAAACATATCTTGAATTATAAATATAACACAATGATGAATTTGTATTATGCATTAGTTTATTCCTACAGCATTTATGGTATCTGTTTAAGAAACACTAATACTAGAAACTTTCTATTTTTGCAGAAACCTAATTTGAGACATATTTAATTTACAGTTGACTTATAATGATCCAGTAAAAAATTTCCTTTTTCACCTCTATGATTTCTGTATATAAATTTCTGTTATTTTTCTGTTATGTATATTTTTTGGGGAAATGATCACTTGCTACATAATTTATGTTACACAGGCATTCGTTATTTATTCATAATGCACAAATTTTACCTTACGACTATGGCATTCAAACATTAACTAATGAATGGTATATAACCTGTTCTCTTGAAAAATGATTTAAACTAAAACATTAAATCTCTGAGGAAACTGTGAAAATCAGATTCTAATATTTCCCAAGGGTATTATGAAAATAAACTTTAAATTTACATGTCATCCAAATTATTAATGAGTGACAAATGCTCTCTTCTCTATAACATATGTTGGCTTGTGATCACTATTTCTTAAACCTATATTTCACATAACTAAATAAAAAACTCATATTCAATACCCTCCCTCAGCAAAAAACAACCACGATGCAAACAGGAAGGATAAATAAACTAATTGTGATTAAACATATAGCTACGGTGACCATACGTCCTTTATTTCACTATTATATTTATTTTTTTCTAAAATGACCATTTTGTCCTTTTTTTCTGAATTAATATAGTAAACTGAATATTGAAAAGCAGTAGATGGGTTGAAATTTTAAAATATTCTACAGATAAGCACATATTTTTTAAAAACATTTAAAGAAATGTTGAATTTTGCTTGTGTCCCTGGATCTAATGCCCCCACTGAATGAGTATTTTGATTAGCGAACAATATGTGGACCAGTGAAAACACCAAATTAAAAATCGAAACATTGAAAGCATGCATTTATACGAAATGCAACTTTGACATGAATTGTATAGTTTTAAGAATTTTTAAAGCACAAACCCGATTTATTAAAAATGTTTTCTTGTGAAAAGTATCAAAATTAAATTTTTAAGTAATAATATGATTGTTTAAAATGCTATGCATATGCTTATATTTTATAATAAATGTTATAAAGCTTTTTAGTTTTAGTGAAACAAATAAACGCAACCTGCTTTTTTTATTATGAAACAATTCCAGATTGTCCTTTATTTTCTCCAAACAAATATGGTCACCGTACGTATAGCAGTTGTTATATGAATGTATGGCACAATATATTCTTCACAATTATCATTCAAACCATTTTATATAATCTTGCCAAATATTGCAATTTTGCTAGGATTTCAGCAATCTAAAATTTTTATCACAAGTATACTTGCTATTATAAAAAGGCAAAAAAAATTTGACATACCTTGCTAAATTTTGTTACTGTGAAGTTTTCTCTTCTTATTGCTAGCAGCCATTTTCTACACAATTCTTCATCCTGGGGAAAATTGTAAACGCGCACTTTGGATGAATTTTTGTAGTTGCCTCTACAGCCGGGCACACTATATGGGTGAGGCATTTCTTCGCAAACTTATCGCCACTTCAAAGATTTAGAATTTCGCACAAAAACTACTCAAACAAACAACTTTCGTACAAAAACTACAAAAGCACTAAAACATTCTTAACCAACAACTACGGGGAATCAACAAGCTAGATCGACGAAGGATGACGTCAGAACGTATGACGTCACCAGTGAAAAGGCCTTGATTCTCGATGGTTACGGTTCAACTGTCGGACAGCGCAGGCGCTCTGGTCTGCCTCAGTGCTTCATTCTTAGAGGACGTTGGGGTGAATTTGCATAAAGTGCCATCGGGGTTCACTGGATCTTTTTTTTCACTCCTAGTCAGTCCTGAGTTCTAAATTTTCATCGTGAATGTGCTACTCCGGGTTTGATGCTGTGTTTGGAAGCAGTAACTCTGGGGGTGGGGCTCGGTGGTTCTCATGATTGACGATACTCTGCCGTTCGCGAATACTTCTTCCTGATTCGAACTACTGGGTCGGGGCTCCTCGTCCCTTCCGTTGGCTATCTCTGTTGACTGACTTGAATCTTCTGAGTTCCTTTCTACTCTGTCTTCTGTTTCGTTCTCGGCTCGCGTGAGCCCAGGTGCGGAGTTAGTCGCAGGAGTGGGAATCACTCTCCCTGATGAATTCCGTGTTCTTAACTCATAGCGGTGGGAAGTTTTCTCCGTGGGCGCTGATTTGGGGATTCTATTAAGCAAATCCGTAGGGATAGATATGGGTAAATGAGTACCAATTGTTGCAGGGAATTTCGTACTGGGGTCTTCCTCCTACTCTTCTTCATGGCTGTCGGAGATTAGTTCTCGCTCAGGTGGGTTCTCATCGACCTGCTTCGGCAGTGTCTCCTGATTGATTTCATTCGCGGGTGTGAAAAGGGTTCTTCGTTCCCTCATCATTGTTAATCTGTCAACATGCACAATCTCTGTCCTGCGGGGGTTGGCTACTAGACTTAGCTTGTTATTAAAATGAAAAAAATAAATACCCCCTCAAGCAGCTGCTTGCCACAGAGGTCTGACAGGAGCCTGTCAATTTATATGCCACAGTAGGAGATCTGAGAGGATAACTTCGGATAATTTGCCCAAAACTCGCCAGGGTCCTGTGGACAGTTTCGAAAGTTTCTTGGTATTCTTGCGCGGGATTCGGAGGCAGAACAGAAGTACCAGGTCACCACTCTTTATTTGTTTATCAAAAGAAACTCTTCTCCTCTGTTTCTCTTGTCTCTCGGCTGCCAGTTCTAAGTTTTGTCTCACTAGGTCGTAAGCTTTGTTCATTTTGGTGGTCACGTGCACTCTGTATTGTTTTCGGTTGCGTAATATGAAGGGGATTCTCTTGTCTGTCAAATCTGATGTGGTAATACCAAGTCTCTGCCATAGACTAAGTGACTAGGTGTCTCCTTAGTGGTGCTGTGGACGGCGCTTCGGTATGCCATCAGCACAAAAGGGAGGAATTCATCCCACACATTTGTTTCGGACACCATATGTGATAATATATTCAGTATGGAAGAATTTAACTTTTCGCATTGGCCGTTTCCACTAGGATAATAAAAGCTAGTATTGAGTCTTCCAGTAAAATTCTTCACATTATCGCTGATACATATTGTGGAATTCCGTGTTTCACGATATAAATAAATAAAATAAATAAATACCCCCTCAAGCAGCTGCTTGCCACAGAGGTCTGACAGGAGCCTGTCAGTTTATATGCCATAGTAGAAGATCTGAGAGGATGACAGGACCTCAGCAGAAAACAACACAAACAGCCATGCCTTACCCGGGGCTCGAACCCAGGTCCCGTAGATCAGTAGTCAAGCGCGCTAACCACTCGGCCACAGGACGGCTTATAGTCTTCCAAAAATATTTTTGAAACGGTTTCAGTCGTTTGATTGGGCAAAGCATAAAACTCGGGACAATTCGTGAAATAATCTGTTATGAATAAGACATTCTTGTTGTCATTCTCTGTTGTTGGGAGTGGGCCGAGGAAATCCACCCCCACTTTCTCGAAAGGTCGAGTGGCGAAAGGTTCTCTCATGAGGTTGACCTTCCTGTCGGGTTTATATCCTCGCCTTTGTAAACACGATATGCAGGTCTGAACATAATTCTTAACATCTAATATTGGGCTCTGACTTTTTGTAGGGTCTTTAGTTCGCCTAGGTGGCCTGAACAAGGGTTATCATGACATAATACAAGAATTTGGCTGATTAGACTTCGAGGGACGACTAATTGCTCTATGATTTTATTTCTAATCTCGTCTTTGCTTGGGATTGAGAAATGGAACAACAATCTGTCATTCATATACAACTGGTCGGAAATTCTGGTTAAAGGTTTGAGACTCGTCTCCTCTAAAGCATCTATTATTGGTTTCAAGTTCGTATCTTCCATCTGCAGCTTTCTCAATTGGCCCTTGTCTGCGAATATGTCAGTTAGGATGGTATTTGTGTCGATAGTATTGATGTTTCTCGACAGCACGTCAGCTAGAATATTGTGCCTGCCCGGTCTATATTGCACGTCAAAGTCATAATCTTGAACGGTCAGGTTCCGTTTTGCCAATCTGCTGGAAGGATCCTTCAGTTTCCTTAGGTAGGATAGGGGGGCGTGATCCGATATGACCGTGAATTTTCTCCCATACAAGTATGGTTTGAAGTAGTGGATAGCAAACTTGATCGCTAACGCTTCCTTCTCTATTGTAGAGTATCTAGTTTCGGGGGTCTCAGTTTCCTACTCACGTACGCAATTGGTTGTCTAATTCCTTCAGCATTGGGTTGTTTGAGGATTCCGCCCAGGGTGGAGTCACTTGCATCTGTAGATAAAAAGAATTGCTTATTGAAGTCAAGGTAGATTAGAACGGGTTCGCTAATCAATCTTAGTTTTAGTTCCTGGAAGGATTCCTCTGCCTGGGGAGTCCATTTAAATTTGGCGTCTTTCTTGATCAGTTCGACTAGCGGCAGGGTGGTGTCTGCATATCTGTCAATGAACCGTCTGTAATACACTGTGAGTCCAAGGAATGCCCTAACTTTCTTTACTGATTGGAGCCTTGGAAAATTCTCTATAACTTCCAAATTCCGTGGGTCGGGCTGCACCCCTTCCCAGGTTATCAGGTGGCCTAGGTATGACAAGGATTCGTTAAAGAACTGGCATTTTTTTGGTTTCAATTTTAGATTGAATTTCCGCAATCTGTCAAATACCATCTGCAATCGATCTATGTGTTGCTCAAAGGTTTGGGAGGCCACTATGATGTCATCGAGGTAGACCAATACCTGTTCGTGTTTAAGACCCATCAGTACGTTATCTAATAACCTCTGGAACGTGGATTGTGAACGTTTTAAGCCGAAAGGCATGGACTAGAATTCATACAATCCGTTTCTGCTGATAAAAGCGGTCTTCTCGATGTCCCTCGGGTGTACAGGTAACTGCCAGTAACCTGACATCATATCTAGCGAACTGAAGAATTTGGTGTTGGAGAGGGAATCGATGATTTCGTTTATTAATGGCAGGGGGTACGAATCACTGACTGTTTTTGCATTTAGATCCCTGTAATCGACGCAAAATCGGTAAGAGGAGAGTAGGGGGAAAGTAGGGGTTCTAGGCCAGAGGCGGAGCTATGTTAATCCTATGGGCTCCGCCTCCCATGTGTTTCAAGCTGGAGGCGGAGCACATTGGTCAGAATTCTCACATTTTTTTAAGACTGAAGCCAGATAATGGTGAATAAAATACCTCCCTCCAGTAATGCATTAATCCCAAATTATTCAGTTAAATTGCAGATAATCCATTCGTAATTACCACCTACATCCATCTTGGTTTCCACAAATTTTTTCTAGTCCACCATTTAGAAACCTGACATCACCACAAACTCCCATGATTTTACCGTTAGTCCACCATCTTGGTTTCTAACCTCATCCGAAATTACTAAGTAAAGACTCCGCCATCTTGATTCCTGACATATTAATTAAATGCTTATCAGAAGTTCCACTCCCCTTTATTAAATCTCCCCTATCAAAAACTTTCACCCCCTCATTAATTAACCCATTATCAAAAGTCCCTTTCCCCTTTTATTAAAAAAAAAAAGGAACCCCCCTCTTTTCCTCTGATTCCATCATTTTGACATCCCCTGTGATTGCATCCTCCTCCTACAGCGTGAAGTAAGTCCGCCATTTTGAAATCTGATGTCACCGATTAGAAGTTTTCTTTTCATTTACTGCGGGACAGTCTTTTAAATCAGTTTCTGCGGGATAGTCCTCTTTTCAGTATAAATACGACATCCATCAGTCAGATTCCTCATTCTGTTGTCAGACGTTGACAGTTCTCTGCTTCTCCGTGATTTTTTTCAACTGTTAGAAGCCAATAGCGATAGTTCTCCACGTCCTCGTGTAGTATCAGCTATTTTACAACTTACTGTTTCATAATGTATCCATGTGATATATGTGAGAAGGCTTTCACGCTCCAGAAAAATCTCATTCGTCATATGAGAAATCATGACGGGAATAACCTGTTTAAGTGCTCTGAGTGCGAATCGACATTCTCAAGGAGAGATGACGTCCGACGCCACGAATTATCCCACACCTCCAGAAAAACCTACAAATGCGAAGAATGTGCCATGGAGTTTGGAAGAAAAGACAATCTTTTACGACATCAAAGAAAGCCACACAATAATAAGCGAAAACGTTCTGAAGATGAAAGGATTCCCCAAAAGAAACAAAAACCAGACCCTGAAAACCCCTGCCAGTTTACAGAAGAAATGAAAAGGACCCTATCAACACATAAATTGATGGCAACGGAAGAAACATCTCTTGACCTCACCTTTTTCCTTGAATCCTCGCGGGAGTCACTCCTAACTCACCTGAAAGAAGAATTGGCCTCGAAAGCTAGCATTAAATGGTACCTTGCTGCACAAGTGCGCTTCAGGCGAAAAGTTTCCCCTTCTACCTTCGAACACTGCACCCCGTTTTTCCGAAGTAACTGTGTCACAAGTCTTCCTACATCATCCCTAAATAGAGAATTGGATTCAGCGTATAAGAAGATTAAGACCTCATTTGAAGAATTTGAAGGAGCACATAGTGGATGGACACTGGATGCCGTACTCCACGCTGAAATGAACATTGGAAAATATATCCCTCTTGCAGGATCTAGTTATATCCCTACTCCAAGAGAATTACTGTTAAAACACGCTATTGTGAATGTATGTAATTCCGACCAAAAATGTTTTGTCTGGTCTGTTTTAGCCTCTTTGTATCCTGCCACAGATCATTCGCAGCGCCTTAATAACTATATACATTTAGAAGAAAAATTAAACACATCTGGCTTAATTTTCCCTGTTACAATAAATCAAATATCTAAATTCGAAAAAATGAACAACATTTCTGTCAATGTTTTTGGATATGAGAAAGAGGTGTTCCCACTCTACATCACACCATTCAGATTTAAAGCGCATACAAATCTCCTTCTGTTATCGGATGATGAAAAGCAGCATTATTGTGCCATTAAAAATATGAGTAGACTTCTAAGTCCTCTCACTAAACATAAATGTCAGGCTTTCTATTGTGATTACTGCCTTCACCGTTTCAAAAATGAATCACTCTTGAAGGATCATATCCCCTATTGTCAAGAACATGGGCCCCAGAGAGTAGAATTTCCAACTGAAGAAGAAAAATGGCTGAAATTCACAAATTTCAAGTTTCAGCAGCCCGTTCCATACGTGATTTATGCCGACTTTGAATCATTCCTAGTGAAAGTGAACACTTGTATGCCTAACCCTGAAAAATCTCACACCACTATCACAGCAAATCATGAACCCTGTGGATTTGCATATCTTGTTGTTGGACCTGATGGCTGCAGCTATAAACCTCCAGTAGTTTATAGAGGTCCTAATGCAGTAGAAGAATTTTTAGAACGTCTGCTTAAAGAAGAAGAAAACATCAAAAATTTACTATCGATGATAAAGCCAATGCAACTCTCGAATCATGAAGAGAAACTGTTTCACGACACTACTTACTGTCATATTTGTAAGCGTGCCCTAGGAGCAGATCGTGTGAGAGATCACGATCATATAACAGGTAAATTCCGAGGAGCTGCCCATAATTCCTGTAATCTGAACTTTAAGTTAACCACTAGGATTCCAGTTATCTTTCACAACCTAAAGGGATATGACAGCCACCTTATTATGCAAGGAATCGGTAGAATCAAAAATAAGAAGATTAATTGCATTCCCAATAACATGGAAACATATATAGCCTTCTCCCTGGGGACATTGCATTTTATAGACTCCTATCAGTTTTTAAGCACATCTCTTGAGAAGCTAGTAAATAATTTATCAACAGATGAGTTCCATATTTTAAAGGACCACGTTGAACCCGAAAGGCTACATCTGGTTTTGAGAAAAGGAGTTTACCCCTATGATTATATCGACAACAGTGAAAAGTTTGAAGAAACTGTATTACCACCACGTGAAGCATTTTACAACCAACTCACAGAAGAAGCGCTAGGGGAAGAAGACTACACCCATGCAATAAGAGTATGGAATGCATTCAACATAAAAAATCTAGGCCAGTATCATGACTTGTACCTGAAGACAGACGTGCTCCTCTTAGCTGATGTTTTCGAAAGTTTCAGAAAACTATGCATCAGATACTATGAAATCGATCCCTGTCATGTTTACACAGCTCCCGGATTAGCCTGGCAAGCATGCTTAAAAATGGCAAATGTAAATCTTGAGCTGATAACTGACCCTACATTGTACCTTTTCCTGGAAAAAGGCATACGAGGAGGGATTTCTGTGATATGCAATCGTCTTAGTACTGCAAACAACAAATATTTGGACACCTATGATCCTCAGTTACCCTCTAAATACATTATGTACTATGATGCCAACAATCTTTATGGATGGGCAATGTCACAATGTCTCCCTCAAAGCGATTTTCGATGGCTTAATAAAGAAGAAATAGAATATCTAAATATTACGACAATTGCTGATGATGCGAATAAAGGATACATATTGGAAGTTGATTTAGATTATCCAGTTTCTCTACACGACAAGCATAATGATTATCCACTAGCCCCTGAGAAACTTCAGATTACCAGCAGCATGCTATCCCCATATTCTCAAGAGGTTGCCCAAAGCCTTGGAATAAATACAAACCAATCAGTCGTGATATTAGCCCCAAATCTAAATTCTAAGGAAAAATATGTCCTTCATTATCGAAATCTCAAACAATATTTAGCCTTCGGTATGCAGCTGAAGAACATACATCGCGTTTTAGAATTTAATCAGTCTTGCTGGCTAAAACCATATATAGAATTTAATACAGATCAGCGGAAGAAAGCTAGAAACGACTTCGAGAAGGACTTCTTCAAACTGATGAATAATGCTGTGTTTGGAAAAACGATGGAAAATTTGAGAAATCGAGTGAAAATTGAATTGACTCAGAGCCCGAAGAGAGTATGTAAACTCGTAGCATCCCCTGCTTTTCACGCTTTTCGTGTTTTTGACAACGACCTTGCATGTGTGCAATCAAAGCTAACTAAATTGAAACTCAACAGGCCTATTTATGCTGGTTTCAGTATTCTAGATATTAGTAAACTATTGATGTATAGCTTTCATTATGACTATATTAGTCCGAAATATGGAGAAAAAGCTAAATTATTGTTCACTGATACAGATTCACTGTGCTACGAGCTTCAAACCGAGGACGTGTATGCTGATATGAAAGACGATATAGATCATTTTGACACGTCCGACTATCACATTGATCATGTTTTGCATAGTACACATAATAAAAAGGTACTAGGTAAAATGAAAGATGAACTTTCGGGAGTACCTATCAAACAATTTGCAGGCTTCGTTCTAAAATGTATTCCCTTCAGAGTTTACATGAGGAGAAGAAGACTGGGAAAGGAGTCCCCAAATACATCGTAAAAAGAACCCTTCGTCACAAGGATTACAGAGACTGCTTAATAAACAAATCACCTTGTCGAGTAGATTTGACAAGGATTCAAAGTAGCAACCACCGTCTTCATACAGTGAAAGGTGTAAGACGTGGTCTGTCACCTTTTGACGATAAAAGATATATTTTAGAAAATGGTTATGACACCCTTTCGTACGGTCACTACAAAACAATGAAAAAATAACATAACAGAAAAAAAGAATATTTCACTGTGTTTTTTAATATGTTTGAGCTATTTATGTATAAAAAATATGATAATTTTATCCAAATGTGTGCATATAACCCCCTATATATGTAAAAATATTACATATTATTATATGTAGATAGCTGTATGTAAACAACCATTTCCTCTGTTAACCTGCATTTTTTTTTTGTAAGCAGGCTGTAAAGTATAATCAATGTGAAAAAGCATCATTGTGAAATGTATAAAATTGTAAACCAATGGAAATCATTACATGTGCACGCATTGTCATTGTTTCACCTAATACTTTGAAATCAAATAAAAATTTTTAAATGCAATATATGTGTCGCCTGAATTTCTGAGTCTTATCCTTGGCAAGTGGAGCGATAAACAAGCGTTAGCCGCTTCTCACGTGACTTTTGCCCGTGGCACTCATGTTGAGTCATTACAGCGCCAGAATTGAGTTATAACACGTCGTGGAACCAGTTCACTCAGTCACTGGGAGAAAGCCCTTCTGGGAATCCATTTCTGGGATTACACTTATAATAAAAGGTTAGTAATTCTCTAAATTTTCATGGTTTATCAAACATTACTTATAATTTCACAATGTAGTGACGTTCTCGAGTATTAAGAAGTGATGAAAATATTAGATTTTCTTTCAAAGTTATCGTAACTCGCTTGCTTGCTTGTTACCGGAACGAGCCTCCTAGAAATCAACGTCTTTTTTTTTTAAAGCAATCACCTCTCAAAAGCACCGGGACTTCAATAAACGTGCTGAGTGCTGTGTTTATGAAAAATTTATCAGTACGGGATGCAATTCTATTTTTTACTTTGCAGAGACGAGAACTTTATGTAGATTTTTACAGAGAAATAATTGAAATTATTGCATCAGCCATTTAGCGATAAAGTATTTTAGAGCAGATTTTTACTGAATATTAATACTTTAGAATAAAGGATAATTTCCGGTATATAATACAGAGGTGTACAGACGAATTTTATTTCCCATGAATAAAAAAAAATAGGATTTTCATATTGTTATTCGAATTACTCAGTTAATTCACCACTTATTACAACTGTTTAGTAAAAAAAATAGGATTTTCATACTGTTATTCAAATTACTCAGTTAATTCGCCACTTATTACAGCTGTTAAGTAAAAAAATAAAAAAATGCATTTAATCCCCAGATTTTTAACGACTGAGATAAAAAAAAATAATGTGCCTACCTACATTAAATACAATGTAAAATAGCGAAAATTCACCACTAATTTCAGCTGCTTAATATCAAGAAATACAGACGATTTCCTGTTTTTTTTTTTTCTTTTAGCATTGCACATAAGAAAAAAAAAAGGACTAGTGAACGTATCAACATGTACCTCTGATACTTAAATATGACATGCTCTGTGTTTCAATATTATACATTTTTTCAGTAGTTTACACATTAATTACTAATTTTTTTTTCATTCAACAGTTAAGTATCCCAATTGGAAGTAATGTAAGCAATATTTCCTGTTTAAATGCATCTCCACAAATCGGCTTTAAAACATTTTCTTATAATTTAAGGGCAAAATAAAGAATTTTAATTGAATTTCTTTTAACACTATATACTTAATATATTGTCATCAACGTATTCTATATACAAAACGAATTAATACAGCCTAGTTACTGGAAATTAACATAATATTGAAGTGCTTTCTACCTAAAGAATTAAAAAAAAAACTGAATACTTTAATTTTAATTACATTTTCAGCCACTAGATGGCGTCACAGTTACTATTAGACCTTGGAGCAGACGAGAGAAACTTGAAGCCTTTGCTCAGAGCGCCACCTTGCGGGATTTTGTAGTAGTATAGTGCCATTATACGGATGATGTGGCCGGTGACGTCATAGGGGGGAAATCTCTAGTGGGGGTACGGTATAATGGCACTATACTACTACAAAATCCCGCAAGGTGGCGCTCTGAGCAAAGGCTTCAAGTTTCTCTCGTCTGCTCCAAGGTCTAATAGTAACTGTGACGCCATCTAGTGGCTGAAAATGTAATTAAAATTAAAGTATTCAGTTTTTTTTTAATTCTTTAGGTAGAAAGCACTTCAATATTATGTTTATTTCCAGTAACTAGGCTGTATTAATTCGTTTTGTATATAGAATACGTTGATGACAATATATTAAGTATATAGTGTTAAAAGAAATTCAATTAAAATTTTTTATTTTGCCCTTAAATTATAAGAAAATGTTTTAAAGCCGATTTGTGGAGATGCATTTAAACAGGAAATATTGCTTACATTACTTCCAATTGAGATACTTAACTGTTGAATGAAAAAAAATTAGTAATTGATGTGTAAACTACTGAAAAAATGTATAATATTGAAACACAGAGCATGTCATATTTAAGTATCAGAGGTACATGTTGATACGTTCGTTAGTCCTTTTTTTTTTTCTTATGTGCAATGCTAAAAGAAAAAAAAGAAAAAACAGGAAATCGTCTGTATTTCTTGATATTAAGCAGCTGAAATTAGTGGTGAATTTTCGCTATTTTACATTGTATTTAATGTAGGTAGGCACATTATTTTTTTTTATCTCAGTCGTTAAAAATCTGGGGATGAAATGCATTTTTTTTATTTTTTTACTAAACAGCTGTAATAAGTGGCGAATTAACTGAGTAATTTGAATAACAGTATGAAAATCCTATTTTTTTAACTAAACAGTTGTAATAAGTGGTGAATTAACTGAGTAATTCGAATAACAATATGAAAATCCTATTTTTTTTTTATTCATGGGAAATAAAATTCGTCTGTACACCTCTGTATTATATACCGGAAATTATCCTTTATTCTAAAGTATTAATATTCAGTAAAAATCTGCTCTAAAATACTTTATCGCTAAATGGCTGATGCAATAATTTCAATTATTTCTCTGTAAAAATCTACGTAAAGTTCTCGTCTCTGCAAAGTAAAAAATAGAATTGCATCCCGTACTGATAAATTTTTCATAAACACAGCACTCAGCACGTTTATTGAAGTCCCGGTGCTTTTGAGAGGTGATTGCTTTAAAAAAAAAAAGACGTTGATTTCTAGGAGGCTCGTTCCGGTAACAAGCAAGCAAGCGAGTTACGATAACTTTGAAAGAAAATCTAATATTTTCATCACTTCTTAATACTCGAGAACGTCACTACATTGTGAAATTATAAGTAATGTTTGATAAACCATGAAAATTTAGAGAATTACTAACCTTTTATTATAAGTGTAATCCCAGAAATGGATTCCCAGAAGGGCTTTCTCCCAGTGACTGAGTGAACTGGTTCCACGACGTGTTATAACTCAATTCTGGCGCTGTAATGACTCAACATGAGTGCCACGGGCAAAAGTCACGTGAGAAGCGGCTAACGCTTGTTTATCGCTCCACTTGCCAAGGATAAGACTCAGAAATTCAGGCGACACATATATTGCATTTAAAAATTTTTATTTGATTTCAAAGTATTAGGTGAAACAATGACAATGCGTGCACATGTAATGATTTCCATTGGTTTACAATTTTATACATTTCACAATGATGCTTTTTCACATTGATTATACTTTACAGCCTGCTTACAAAAAAAAAATGCAGGTTAACAGAGGAAATGGTTGTTTACATACAGCTATCTACATATAATAATATGTAATATTTTTACATATATAGGGGGTTATATGCACACATTTGGATAAAATTATCATATTTTTTATACATAAATAGCTCAAACATATTAAAAAACACAGTGAAATATTCTTTTTTTCTGTTATGTTATTTTTTCATTGTTTTGTAGTGACCGTACGAAAGGGTGTCATAACCATTTTCTAAAATATATCTTTTATCGTCAAAAGGTGACAGACCAAGTCTTACACCTTTCACTGTATGAAGACGGTGGTTGCTACTTTGAATCCTTGTCAAATCTACTCGACAAGGTGATTTGTTTATTAAGCAGTCTCTGTAATCCTTGTGACGAAGGGTTCTTTTTACGATGTATTTGGGGACTCCTTTCCCAGTCTTCTTCTCCTCATGTAAACTCTGAAGGGAATACATTTTAGAACGAAGCCTGCAAATTGTTTGATAGGTACTCCCGAAAGTTCATCTTTCATTTTACCTAGTACCTTTTTATTATGCGTACTATGCAAAACATGATCAATGTGATAGTCGGACGTGTCAAAATGATCTATATCGTCTTTCATATCAGCATACACGTCCTCGGTTTGAAGCTCGTAGCACAGTGAATCTGTATCAGTAAACAATAATTTAGCTTTTTCTCCATATTTCGGACTAATATAGTCATAATGAAAGCTATACATCAATAGTTTACTAATATCTAGAATACTGAAACCAGCATAAATAGGCCTGTTGAGTTTCAATTTAGTTAGCTTTGATTGCACACATGCAAGGTCGTTGTCAAAAACACGAAAAGCGTGAAAAGCAGGGGATGCTACGAGTTTACATACTCTCTTCGGGCTCTGAGTCAATTCAATTTTCACTCGATTTCTCAAATTTTCCATCGTTTTTCCAAACACAGCATTATTCATCAGTTTGAAGAAGTCCTTCTCGAAGTCGTTTCTAGCTTTCTTCCGCTGATCTGTATTAAATTCTATATATGGTTTTAGCCAGCAAGACTGATTAAATTCTAAAACGTGATGTATGTTGTTCAGCTGCATACCGAAGGTTAAATATTGTTTAAGATTTCGATAATGAAGGACATATTTTTCCTTAGAATTTAGATTTGGGGCTAATTTCACGACTGATTGGTTTGTATTTATTCCAAGGCTTTGGGCAACCTCTTGACAATATGGGGATAGCATGCTGCTGGTAATCTGAAGTTTCTCAGGGGCTAGTGGGTAATCATTATGTTTGTCGTGTAGAGAAACTGGATAATCTAAATCAACTTCCAATATGTATCCTTTATTCGCATCATCAGCAATTGTCGTAATATTTAGATATTCTATTTCTTCTTTATTAAGCCATCGAAAATCGCTTTGAGGGAGACATTGTGACATTGCCCATCCATAAAGATTGTTAGCATCATAGTACATAATGTATTTAGAGGGTAACTGAGGATCATAGGTGTCCAAATATTTGTTGTTTGCAGTACTAAGACGATTGCATATCACAGAAATCCCTCCTCGTATGCCTTTTTCCAGGAAAAGGTACATTGTAGGGTCAGTTATCAGCTCAAGATTTACATTTGTCATTTTTAAGCATGCTTGCCAGGCTAATCCGGGAGCTGTGTAAACATGATAGGGATCGATTTCATAGTATCTGATGCATAGTTTTCTGAAACTTTCGAAAACATCAGCTAAGAGGAGCATGTCTGTCTTCAGGTACAAGTCATGATACTGGCCTAGATTTTTTATGTTGAATGCATTCCATACTCTTATTGCATGGGTGTAGTCTTCTTCCCCTAGCGCTTCTTCTGTGAGTTGGTTGTAAAATGCTTCACGTGGTGGTAATACTATTTCTTCAAACTTTTCACTGTTGTCGATATAATCATAGGGGTAAACTCCTTTTCTCAAAACCAGATGTAGCCTTTCGGGTTCAACGTGGTCCTTTAAAATATGGAACTCATCTGTTGATAAATTATTTACTAGCTTCTCAAGAGATGTGCTTAAAAACTGATAGGAGTCTATAAAATGCAATGTCCCCAGGGAGAAGGCTATATATGTTTCCATGTTATTGGGAATGCAATTAATCTTCTTATTTTTGATTCTACCGATTCCTTGCATAATAAGGTGGCTGTCATATCCCTTTAGGTTGTGAAAGATAACTGGAATCCTATTGGTTAACTTAAAGTTCAGATTACAGGAATTATGGGCAGCTCCTCGGAATTTACCTGTTATATGATCGTGATCTCTCACACGATCTGCTCCTAGGACACGCTTACAAATATGACAGTCAGTAGCGTTGTGAAATGATTCCTCTTCGTAATTTGAGAGTTGCATTGGCTTCATCATCGATAGTAAATTTTTGATGTTTTCTTCTTCTTTAAGCAGACGTTCTAAAAATTCTTCTACTGCATTAGGACCTCTATAAACTACTGGAGGTTTATAGGTGCAGCCATCAGGTCCAACAACAAGATATGCAAATCCACAGGGTTTATGATTTGCCGTGATAGTGGTGTGAGATTTTTCAGGGTTAGGCATACAAGTGTCCACTTTCACTAGGAATGATTCAAAGTCGGCATAAATCACGCATGGAACGGGTTGCTGAAACTTAAAATTTGTGAATTTCAACCATTTTTCTTCTTCAGTTCGGAATTGTACTCTTTGGGGTCCATGTTCTTGACAATAGGGAACATGATCCTTCAAGAGTGATTCATTTTTGAAACGGTGAAGGCAGTAATCACAGTAGAAAGTCTGACATTTATATTTAGTGAGAGGACTGAGAAGTCGACTCATATTCTTAATGGTGCAATAATGCTGCTTTTCATCATCCGATAATAGAAGGAGATTCGTGTGCGCTTTAAATCTGAATGGCGTGATGTAGAGTGGGAACACCTCTTTCTCATATCCAAAAACATTGACAGAAATGTTGTTCATTTTTTCGAATTTAGATATTTGATTTATTGTAACAGGGAAAATTAGGTCAGATGTGTTTAATTTTTCTTCTAAATGTATATAGTTATTAAGGCGCTGCGAATGATCTGTGGCAGGATGCAAAGAAGCTAAAACAGACCAGACGAAACATTTTTGGTCGGAATTACATACATTCACAATAGCACGTTTTAATAGTAATTCTCTTGGGGTAGCGATATAACTAGATCCTGCAAGAGGTATATATTTCCCAATGTTCATTTCAGCGTGGAGTACGGCATCCAGTGTCCATCCACTATGTGCTCCTTCAAATTCTTCAAATGAGGTCTTAATCTTCTTATACGCTGAATCCAATTCTCTATTTAGGGATGATGTAGGAAGACTTGTGACACAGTTACTTCGGAAAAACGGGGTGCAGTGTTCGAAGGTAGAAGGGGAAACTTTTCGCCTGAAGCGCACTTGTGCAGCAAGGTACCATTTAATGCTAGCTTTCGAGGCCAATTCTTCTTTCAGGTGAGTTAGGAGTGACTCCCGCGAGGATTCAAGGAAAAAGGTGAGGTCAAGAGATGTTTCTTCCGTTGCCATCAATTTATGTGTTGATAGGGTCCTTTTCATTTCTTCTGTAAACTGGCAGGGGTTTTCAGGGTCTGGTTTTTGTTTCTTTTGGGGAATCCTTTCATCTTCAGAACGTTTTCGCTTATTATTGTGTGGCTTTCTTTGATGTCGTAAAAGATTGTCTTTTCTTCCAAACTCCATGGCACATTCTTCGCATTTGTAGGTTTTTCTGGAGGTGTGGGATAACTCGTGGCGTCGGACGTCATCTCTCCTTGAGAATGTCGATTCGCACTCAGAGCACTTAAACAGGTTATTCCCGTCATGATTTCTCATATGACGAATGAGATTTTTCTGGAGCGTGAAAGCCTTCTCACATATATCACATGGATACATTATGAAACAGTAAGTTGTAAAATAGCTGATACTACACGAGGACGTGGAGAACTATCGCTATTGGCTTCTAACAGTTGAAAAAAATCACGGAGAAGCAGAGAACTGTCAACGTCTGACAACAGAATGAGGAATCTGACTGATGGATGTCGTATTTATACTGAAAAGAGGACTATCCCGCAGAAACTGATTTAAAAGACTGTCCCGCAGTAAATGAAAAGAAAACTTCTAATCGGTGACATCAGATTTCAAAATGGCGGACTTACTTCACGCTGTAGGAGGAGGATGCAATCACAGGGGATGTCAAAATGATGGAATCAGAGGAAAAGAGGGGGGTTCCTTTTTTTTTTTAATAAAAGGGGAAAGGGACTTTTGATAATGGGTTAATTAATGAGTGGGTGAAAGTTTTTGATAGGGGAGATTTAATAAAGGGGAGTGGAACTTCTGATAAGCATTTAATTAATATGTCAGGAATCAAGATGGCGGAGTCTTTACTTAGTAATTTCGGATGAGGTTAGAAACCAAGATGGTGGACTAACGGTAAAATCATGGGAGTTTGTGGTGATGTCAGGTTTCTAAATGGTGGACTAGAAAAAATTTGTGGAAACCAAGATGGATGTAGGTGGTAATTACGAATGGATTATCTGCAATTTAACTGAATAATCTGGGATTAATACATTACTGGAGGGAGGTATTTTATTCACCATTATCTGGCTTCAGTCTTAAAAAATGTGAGAATTCTGACCAATGTGCTCCGCCTCCAGCTTGAAACACATGGGAGGCGGAGCCCATAGGATTAACATAGCTCCGCCTCTGGCCTAGAACCCCTACTTTCCCCCTACTGAGGAGTTTCGTTTTTTCACTAGTACAATCGGGGAGGCAAAAGGTGAAGCACTTTCCCTGATAATCCCGTTTCTCAGTAACTCGTCATTTTGATTGTCTAACTCCTTTTGCCGGGAATAGAGCACCTTGTAAGGTCGTTGCCTCACTGGTTTGTTATCTTCCAAGTGTATTTCATGATAGACTGCTGTTGTGAGAGTAAGCTCACTTAAATCTCCGGCAAAAATATCTTGGTTTTTCAGTAATAGTGATTCTAATATTTTCTTGAATTTTCGGGGAATGTGATCTAATTCGAAATCTTGCAATGATAATGGTTGTTTGCGCTTCTGATGAACAGAGTTACTGCTTTCTCACGAACTGTCAATGCTATTTATTTGTTCCTTACCCATGGCTTCGATGCTAGCTAAATTTCATATTCTTGTTTATCCATACAGGGTAATGGGAAACATTAGCGACTCTGACATTTATCAATCCGTACTTACTGACAACGTTTAAGGATCTGGCTACCAGGATGGCGCTTGTTTCCATTTGCTGTTCTGCTTTGTAAACACGGTTTTTGATTTCAAGCTTCCGTCGGTACAATTCACTAAAATGATTTTTTTCTGTTCTAGGGGGAATCAATGTTTTCGTATATGCTCTTCCTATTGCCTCAGCTGAAAGACTTGTAGTGTAGTTATTCCGACAATTTCTGCTCATTTCATTAACTGTATCGGGGTCTGTCTCTATCTTCCCGCCTCCTTCATTACTATTTATCTCATTGTTCTTCACTGTCCCCGCTCTTAGGTCAATTGTGAACCTCTGGGACCTCAAAAGGTCATACCCGAATATGGCATCGTATTTATTACCGACTTCCAGTTGTAGACTCGGTTATCTGAGTTTGCCTAATAATGGAGTCCGCATCGTGACATGAGGTTAGGGTATAATTAGTGGGCGGAAAAAATGGTGCAAAGAATTCGTAAAGTGCTCTTTCCAAATTGTATATAGAGGATTTAAGTTTGTTAACTAGAGGTCAAGTGATTTTTTTTATGCAATTTATTTTAACAAATAATTGTGGGATGTCGGGTGTATAGGTGGAGACATGCTTTGGCTATATTAGGGGTAAGAATGGATTGTTTTTTAATTCTTGTAATTTATTTAAAGCTTTAGGAATTGGGTTGTTAGGTAATGGTTCACATTTTAAACTTTTCAAAAGTTCAGTTACTTTTCAATCATATTCAGTTTTATCAATTAATACTATCTGATCAGTTTTATCAGCTAAGATTATTTTAATTTCTGTATTTTCATTTAGATTTTTCAATAATTTAATATCCTTATTTATATCTGTGTTCTTCCTTTCTTGTTGGTGTTTTATAGTCTGATACATTTTAAATCTTTATACTTTATGGAATTTTTTTTATAGTTTGTTCAATTTCAGGGATCCGCTGTATCATATTTGGTACGTGTGGCATAGGCGAATTTTGCACCTTGATGTAAAACTCTCTGTTGATCATCATTCAATCGAAAATTTGATAAATTTAGGTATTTGAGTACTGTGCGTGAATAGGAATTCACATTGATATTGTTAACATCACATCGTTCTAAGTAGTAAAAGCAATGATTACCCACACAACTTCAAAATTCTACCAAGTAGTGCATGTGAAACAAAAGTGATCATAATGCAATCTACCTTCACAAGTAAGCTTTGCAGTAAAGACTAGTATATGAAGCAGCAATAACATCGGACTGTTCCCAAACTTTAAAACAGTATTATTTTTGATATCACACCTGAAATATTAAGCACTCTAATGAGAGTGCTCAGAGTATAAATATTGGACATCAACACTGTATCATTAAAAGTGTTCAAAGGTTAATTTTGTTCAATGGTTTGCAGTAAACCATTTACATGAAAAAAAATGTTTTCTGAAAAAACAATTAAGTTATTGGAATAATTATATTTTTCTAGGTTCAAGTATTATTGTCTTAAAAAATTTAGGAGAAGAAAATAATCTAAATAAAATCTAATAAAATTAAATACCTAACAAATGTTGGAAATTATGAAAAAAAATTAATGAAATCTGTTCATTTTCTTTCCATTGACCACATTAATTTGAAACATAGTAGATCCTCTATCATACATGTAAAATAAATAATGTTGCAAGCAGCTCGATCACAACACCAAAAAGTAATGTATTTTATAAGTAAATTGATTTTATTTACAGCAGCTGTGTGGTATGTATACGTTACTATAAAGAATGTAATGATATTTTGTATCCTATACGCGACATATGCGATTTATATCAAATGCAAAACAGCTCTAGTGAACGAAATGCAATCGTCAAATGTTTCTTGGATACCAAAGGGGGTGACCTGCGCTTCTTCCTCCTACCTCCATGGTTCAAGTCCCACCTGGGCCAGCACTGAGAAACTGCTCACATGCCCCCTCCTGTTCTTCCTCCTACCTCCATGGTTCAAATCCCACCTGGGCCAGCACTGAGAAACTGCTCACATGCTCCCTCCTGTTCTTCCTCCTACCTCCATGGTTCAAGTTCCACCTGGGCCAGCACTGAGAAACTGCTCACATGCTCCCTCCTGTTCTTCCTCCTACCTCCATGGTTCAAATCCCACCTGGGCCAGCACTGAGAAACTGCTCACAATGCCCCTCCTGTTCTTCCTCCTACCTCCATGGTTCAAATCCCACCTGGGCCAGCACTGAGAAACTGCTCACATGCTCCCTCCTGTTCTTCCTCCTACCTCCATGGTTCAAGTCCCACCTGGGCCAGCACTGAGATTTTTCTCTGCAAAACGCTTACCCAGCCTCGGTCAGTAGGGGGCACTGATAGACTTGGAAAGGCCGCCATCCATGATGGAACATTAAGCAGTGTTCAGGAGAGCCATACCTTGTGCACATTAAGAAACATGCTGGATGGGAGGCTACCATCTGCCTCCTAACAGCTGTTCAGTGGCGGCCCTTCCCCCAGACTTTTTCTGAGCCCTTGGGGTCATTTGTGACCTGGGCATTTAGCCAAATATGTGCAAAAAAGCACTGCTCAGAGGTAAAATAACCCAACGCTACCGACATGTGGAAGGATTGGCTCAGTCGGTAGTTCACTAGGCTCGTAATCTGCACTTCCGCTAGGTTTCAGTCAGAACTTTTCCCTTGGTGAAAGACACTGATGGACTTGAAATGCTGCTATCCTTTGGATAGGATATTAAGCCAAGTTCTATGTACACGAGAGAATCATATTGTGTTCACGTTAAAGAACACTCGATGTCCGTGATATTAAGCTTCGATGTAGCTCAAAAGTTTTCTGTAGTTTCTGCAATTGTGATTTAGTCCATTGTGTACACAAAGTGCTACTCAGAGGTAAAACAGTTCAACCTTACCCTCTACTGAGAGTCATATTATGGAATTTAAGTATAGTCGTAAATCCAGGTTAAAAGAGTTGTTTTCAGAAGATCATGGGGGTGGCCCCCAGTCCTGTCAAATATCTTGCATTTTTCAATTATCTGTTCACTTCTTTGTTTAGGATTTAACGTTGTAAAAACTAAAATATATGCAACAACGTTTCTCACTCCTACAATCTAAAAATTTCACGATCTGAAAGAATCATTACATAAATTTCTAAAATAATTTCGATATCTGTGGTTTAATTGTTAAAATAAACGTTTTGACTAGCAACGTTGCTGTTAAATATTTAAACATTCACAACTCAAGTACTGAATATTGTTTAAAAACAACAAAATTTTAATGTTTATTTCAAAATTCCTTTTATCAAAAAGTGTGTTTCAAGTTGGTGCATCGTGGGGCTTCTTGTTTTACCATTGAACTAGATTTGGATTGGGTTGTTTTACCTCTGAGCGGCACTTTTTTGCACACCATGGGCTAATTGGCCAGGTCACATGGACCCCGAAGGCTCAGAGAAGGTTAGAGGAGGGGACCCACTGGAACAGCTGTTGGGAGACAGATGGTAGCCTCCCGTCAAGGCCATCAAGCGTGTTCTTTAACATGCACAGGGTATGGCTCTCCCGCACACGGGGCCACGGCTTAACGTCCCATCTGACGGCCTTTCCAAGCCCATCGGTGTCACCTACTGACCGTGGGCAGGGCGGAAATTTTGCGGAGATAAATCTCAATGCTGACCCAGCTGGGACTCGAGCCTGGCGCGCTACCGACTGAGCCACCCCTCTTTGAACTAGAAATCTGGGGGGTTCGTATGATAATTTCCTCTTTGTCGCGCTGTTTTTCTTTATTTTTGGATGTTTTACTCCTGTCTTCTTTATATTTTGCCAATAATTTTTCGGTGTAGCTCAGACAATCTCTTTCCACTGCCTAAGGTGCTTGAAGTTACTGTGCTATGAATGTTTTTCCACATTCATGGCAATCTCAATACTTTTGCTAATATAGTGGTATATGTTTTGCATATTAGTTGATTTTTTCGATGTCTGTGCTTCGCGGAAGAGGTTAAAACAAAAAAAAATATTTAAAAATTAATAATTTTTAAAACATTCTGTTAGATATTTTCAGTGTGAAGCTAATCAGGAAAAAAGGGAAAACGAGTGAAACAGTGCTCAGAAATGAATAAGCTCGAATCGCACACAAGTGGCGGACTGGCCAGAGTGTCAGCTTGCTCGATGGCAAGTGGGCCCCCTTAAACATTAGACAATATGTTAAAAATGCTAGCCTTATAATTGTGGGTGGGCCCCCTTTGTCTCCTGGCAACCAATATTTTTAGTCCCAGTCCGTCTCTCTGATCGCACATAATTCTAGCAAGGTTAATGTGACACTGTATAACCTGGAATAGCGTAATGCTGACAGTGCCTTGTTGATGGAAGTAACCGTAAACAGTGCTTATTTGATTAGTTGTTGAATCCTGTTGTAAGTGTGACGTGTACAGTCTAACTGTAGAATGAAAAATTCCTTGTGTATTTGTTAAGTATCGATTAAAATCGATAATATGTACGCCAAATGATTCTGTGATATTTCGTGTGAAACAAATTCCGATCAATATTGTAATATTTTTCTCTTAATATATATTGCTAAATAAAATATGTAATTTTATTGCCCCCAACAGGCTACTTATTTCACCCATTAGAACTATTACAGAAATGCAAAAAGCAGATTACAATGGTTAACAAGCTAATTACTCTGCATACATACACACACTTATTTGGGGCGGGGGTGGCTCAGTCGGTAGCGCGCCAGGCTCATAATCTGTAGTTCCCAGGTTCGAGTCCCAGCTGAGTCAGCGTTGAGATTTATCTCCGCAAAATTCCCCGCCTTGCCCACGGTCAGTAGGGGACACCGATGGGCTTGGAAAGGCCGCCGTCCGTCGGATGGGACGTTAAGCCGTGGTCCCGTGTGCGGGAGAGCCATACCCTGTGCACGTTAAAGAACACGCTGGATGGCCTTGACGGGAAGCTACCATCTGTCTCCCAACAGCTGTTCCAGTGGGTCCCCTCCCCCAACCTTCTCTGAGCCTTCGGGTTCCATGTGACCTGGCCATTTAGCCCATGGTGTGCAAAAAAGTGCCGCTCAGAGGTAAAACAACCCAACAACCCACACTTATTCACTCACTGAAGCGGTCATGGTCCTAGTGAAATATGCTTCGACTGTTCGTGCGTTTCAGTGCTGCAAACAAAATTAACGTTTCACAGGGAATACTTTGTTACTTGGTAAAAGAAGTTGAAAGTTCTTAAATTTGAAACATTAAATCAAATGTGCGAACAGAAAAATGAACAATTCCGGCTCCAAAAACATTTTATGGGGTACTTTGATTAGCATAAGCAAGGCCCGGATGTAGGAAAATATTTTGGGGAGATGCTCGATATTGAATTAAACTGAATTGGAGCGAAAGATTTTGCATAATTCATATACAGGGTGAATCTGAAAAAGTGGGCAAAACTTTACGGGGTGGTAGAACGCAGCTATACGAGCAATATTCGTCATAGAATGTATGGTCGGAACGCAAGCGGTGAGAAGTTAAAAGGTAGTTTTCCACTGTCACATTTAAAGAATGAACACAAGAAGGAGAGGAGATACTTCAGAAAACATTTTATTAACAGGAATGTAATTGAGGTACATGCTCAAAGAAATTGCTCAAAAGAGCTGCCGCCAGCTGTAATGCAGGCTTCAAACCTGCGGTTAGGGACCGACGCACATTTGCGAAGACACCAGGCATTTCCCGAATGTCACCGGCAACAACGGCGATCCTGGCGACTAGATCCATATCGGTTTCAATGGGACACTAGTAGATTAGGCTTTTCCGCACACAAAGTGCATATCCGCCATTTCGTGGTTAGTATAACCAGCCATCCTCTCGGCAGTCCACGGTAGAAATGCCGTTGGGTTCGAGGACCGACCCTTTTATACCATTTCCAACGCCACCTAGCGGCTCGCCGTTTGCATTCCGCCCATACATTCTATGACGAATATTGCTCGTATAGCTGCGTTCTACCACCCCGTAAAGTTTTGCCCACTTTTTCAGATTCACCCTGTATATATAACATACATTCATACACACATATAGAGGCAGGCTTGATTTAGACAAAAATCGAGTGGGAGCTGGAGCAAGAAACGCAATCGAGTCGGAAAAATGCAAAGGGGCAGGAGGGCAAGAGACAGAATTTCCAATGTTGCATAACATTTAACATTTCACCTTCCGTTTTATAGGTCTTTAAAATTTTACGTTTTATTTTCATCTATATTTATTATTTTAATTTAATTTATATTACTTACATTTGAAAAATGCACGAAATATAAGATTACCATTTTTTTTTTTGCCTCTATTACCCTTACTACCATTCTGAAAGAGGGTGGGGCATGCCTCCCTAGATCCGGTCCTATACAGAGGTACACACATACATATATACATATAGAGGTACATATGTACATGCGGGAATCCCGATCTATGGTGACACGGGGGAGAGGCTGCCCCTCTTTCAGATTGCTAGTAGTCGGAAAGAAGGAGAAAAAAATTTTAAACAAATACATATATTACTCGCGTTTTTCTAGAAATTTATTAAAGACCACCAAAACGTGTGGGGGTGGGGAATTATACCGAACAACGTTCGGTTTCATTCCTGATAGATACATAAATATATGTAATGAAACATTTATCGACCTTTTTCGTCCCGTAAACCTCTTCGCCAAATTTAATATCGCAAATACGAGGGTCATTCAAAACGGTCTTGACGTTGGGTTGTTTTACCTCTGAGCAGAACTTTTCTGCACACAATGGGCTAAATGACCAGGTCACAAGGACCTTAGAGCTCAGAGAAGGTTGGGGAGGGGACACACTGGAACAGCTGTTGGGAGACAGATGGAGCCCTTCCATCGAGGCCATCCAATGTGTTCTTTAACTTGCACAGGGTATGGCTCTCCCATACTCGGGACCACAGCTTAACGTCTCATCCGATGGGCTGCAGCCTTGCCCAGTCCATCGATGTTCCCTACTGACTGTGGGTAGGGCAGGGGATTTTGAGGAGATAAATCTGAATTCTGGGGCAGCGGGGACTCGAACCTGGGAACTGCAGATTACAAGCCTGGTTTCTTGACTTTCATATTTAGAACAAAAATCAATGCACTTACGTCAACAAAACTTTTATTGCTCTTCAAAGTACTCCCTTCCAACATCTATAAAAATCTGCAAGCGTCTACGCTAATTCTGGAACTTTTGGTGGTACCCCTGTTGGGGAATACTCCGCAACTCTGCATGAATGCATTCTGCAAGGTCTTGCATCCTTGAAAAAGGCTTCCTAGCAAGTTCGTTTTTAATTTTGGAAACAACCAAAAAAATCGCGTGGTGCAAGATCGAGTGAAATGCAGGATTGGGTAGCTGTTTGATTTTTTTTCTGATCCAGAAAGACCGCAACTTACTGGGTTTCGTGAACTTTGGCATAATTATGAAGAAGGAAAACCCTTGACACGCCTGCTATTGGACGTAGCTCCTTCATTTCCTTAACCATTTCGGTCAAAACAATGTTGGTGTAGATTGGCCATTTATAGTCACTTTTTCAGCTAAGGCGTCCACGGCTGCCACTCATTGGAAATTGAAAAAAATTGCGACCATTCTGTTTACTTGAGCGGAAGTCTTGTCAGTGGATTTGGAG
This sequence comes from Ryuthela nishihirai, assembly GCA_038380435.1. Classification (NCBI taxonomy): domain Eukaryota; kingdom Metazoa; phylum Arthropoda; class Arachnida; order Araneae; family Heptathelidae; genus Ryuthela; species Ryuthela nishihirai. Next base: position 11,193,076 of record JAWZYU010000001.1, on the reverse strand, counting down.
ACGCGGTTCATTTTCCGCAACCCAAATATAGTTGTCGATCTTTCTGGGAGTTGCATAGTAATGAAACCAAGTTTCATCACCAGACACAATATATTTAACCATTTGGGGCTACTAGGTTCAAACAATGCCAGCATCATCTTGCATGAGTCGACTCTAACCCTTTTTCTCTCTTCCGTCAGTTTGTGGATTACCCATTTGGCACAGATCTTTCGCAACTTTAAATGTTCATGAATAGTTGTTTCCACATTGCCAATCAATTCACTAACATCAACTTATTACCTGAATGGTGATGTGTGGGTTTTCCTTAATAAATTCACAAATAGCAGCGATCGTTTTCTCATTCAAGGCATTCTCCTGTCCTTCCTCCACGAGGGAGGTCTTCGAAGTTCTGCCGTCCTTCTCCGATTTTCCGTATCCATCCAGTTACAGTGCCATACGAACCAGCATGATCTCCACATACTTTGATAAATCGGTATGAATTTGTTTCGCGTCGTCCCCAAACTGCACCCTTGTGAAAATATAAAATCTTTCCCCCGACTTCAATAGGCTGCACAGCAGCAACGCACAGATTTTAGACCCAACTTTACGCCCAGCCAGCGAAGAGAGAAATGATGATACGGACTTTTTTCTTTAACACTTAGTGGCAAGTTTATAAAGTATTCAAACAAGTCGTAGATTGTTAACTTCGGAGGAACGAGTGCAAATCTACAGACGTGTCAAGAACTTTTTCAACGCCCTTAACATATTTTGAGATTTTGTCATTTTCGAGTGCTATAATTTAGGAAATAGTTTCAACTGATTTCAAACTCCAAAAAAGCTATTATCAGTATATGACTTAACCCTTTAACTTCCACAGGCCTTGAAAAATGAAGTACCTCAGAATACCATACCGGCCGAGTTTTGAAATGGACTTTTCCTAGTTGTGTCATTCCCCCTTCCTTCACCCGTAGGGGGAACGGCGATAACCGCAGCATAGCTCCCCTCCACTCCGTAAATTGCCTCTCTTTAAGCTGAGCATTCCCTCACCTCGAAACCAATATGGTCATGAGCTACCCCCCGCCCCCTCATTGAACACGAGATGTCTTTTGTTCTTAAATCCTTTCCCAAAATAGTTTTTAAAACATGCATATTTGTCAATTTTTGAAAGGCTTTTTTTTAATAATAGCTTCTAAAAGCTTTTTAAATTTGTTTTTCTACTTAAAAACTGGCATAAGATTGCAGTTATTTGGATTACATCTTTGTACATGAAATAGATGTCATAATTATAAATTTCAGAGAGAAAAAAGTTTTCAATGTTTCCATTTTTTGGATTCTGATATCAGTTTTATAACATCCAGCAAAGAGAAAGCTGCTACTAATATTCGAATGTATGATGAAAAAAATCAAAGATTATCAAAAGAGAGAACCTAAAATAGAAAGCAGTAAGAGTGCTAAATTCAGTTTTAAAGAATAGTTTTTAACGCAATTGTAGATAGTAATCTAACATAAGAATCAAAAATGATTTTGACAGAAAGACTGGTATCTGAGATAAAAGTAATCGAAGTGGATATTTCAAAAGATATCCGAGGAAACAAAGACTAGATAAAATGAGAAATAAAGAAACTAAAGCAATCATATATTTCGTAAAAATATTGGAGATAGTAAAGAAATATTATCAAAATGAGAAAGACTTATGAATTTGATGGATAAAGGAAGATGGCTAAATGAAATATGAAAATGGGACCTCTCTGGAAGAAGACCGTGAAAGAGATGGAAAAATGGTGTGAAAAAAGCAAAGCTGAAAAGAGGACTTCAAGAGTAAGATTGCAAAGAAAAAATAAGTGGATAGAGAGAGCTGACTGGGACCACACAACTTGAACTTGGGAGGATGAAAAGAATAAAATTTTGTATCATTATACTTTTTATAAAATACATTGTTAAGTAATTGACTAAGTGATTCAATTCAGCAAATGATTAAATCAAAAGTAGTCTGTTCTATTTTACATTTTAGATCATCAGTAATATGTCTAAAAAAGTCATATGGGTGGTGGATTACATACTCGAGTCCAAGGGGGGGTGGGGTATCGCCTCTTCCTTTTCAGAATCCTAGTAAGGGTAATAGAAGCAAAAATTATTAAATTTATTTGTTTCATGGATTTTTCATAAAATTTTAAAGACTTATATAAACAAAGAGAAAATGACATACTGCAATGGAAATACAATAGATTCTTGCCCCCCCCCCTTTAATTTTTTCGGCTCTATTGTGTTTCTTGTTTCCTTCTTTTCTTGATTGTTTTTTTTTTTTTTTCAGATCCGGGCCTGCTCGTGTCTATTGGGGTGAGGGGGGATGGAATGATGCTTCAGTTAACGTATTTCGTCTGAGCGGCAGTTTTCTGCACAATGGGCTAAATGTCCTGGTCACAGCAAAGACCCACTATACAGCTGTTAGGAGACAGATGGAAGCCTGCCTCAACCGTACTGTTTTAATGGCACAGCTATAGTTATCCTTCACAAGGGGGCTAAAATTTTACTTCCCATTTAACTGACGTCGGCCATCCCAATCCCCTGCAGTGTCATATTTTCTCCCCGAGGGCAGAGTAGATATTATATATATACGCCCCCTCAAACAGCTGCTTGTCACAGAAGTCTGACAGGAGTTTTTCGGTTTTTACAGCATAGTAGGTCTGATGAGAATGGCCGGACCTCAGCAGAAAGACGACACAAACATCCATGCCTTAACCAGGGCTCTAAACCTAGGTTCCTTTGATCAGTAGCCAAGCACGTTAACCATTCGGCCACGGGACGGCTAGGGTAGATATTAGAGGAGATAAATATCAATACGCAACAATTAAAGATGTTTGAATGTAATAAATGTGTGTGTTTGGGGGGGGGGGGGGTAAATTACTGATTTCTGGGGCTGAATTCAGGAAAATATGTTATTGAAGCCCTCGAGGTGCAAGGGAAATTATAACTCCTTAATTCTTTTTCCTTATTTGCGTACTACACTCTTTCACATAAATCATTTCTGAGGGTGAATTCCGTCAGCATCGGTGTAATTACTTCGTCGTAATCTTTTGCTGATGTAGGATTTTTCATGCATATTTCTCTTTCGGAAGATGCAGTGGTACAATAGTTTACCAACTTACACTTTTTTCTGGGGGAAAAAGGACATGGAAATTATTTTATAGCCAATGGCAGTCTTCACTTCGCACATTTAATACATGACTAGCAGGGAGTTACCGAAATATGCAGAAACAATAAATTATCGAATGAGTTTTGTTTTTACTGAAACTGGAACAGGAAGAAAAGGATGCGAAGGCTGATAAAAGATTTGTAAGGAAAGAATTTATGTCTCTCTACGCCTTTTATTAGGATTTCAGGAAAATTTCAGCTTTGAGATAGAATCTCGAAAATCAATATTTTTTTATAGATTTCACAAAGGAAGCAACTACCTGAGTGGTTCATTTTGGTATAATGTGGAATACAATTTTCACTAATTCTTTTACAGTAAATTTTTTTCCACCCTACTTATTAACTTTCCTAGAACAGCAATACTTTCTCCTCGCCTTTCAGTTTTTTCCCCAAGTTTCATGCAAAACCTTTTTCATTTTTTTTACAAACCTTAATTTGAGGTAAACTTTTTTATTAGCAAATCAATAGTTCATATTCGTTGATTCTTTTGATGGAATTACCTTTGACTTTTACATACTTATTAACATGCATGTCTCTCTCCAGGGACGTACTCAGAAGTCAGTTTCGGGGGGGGGGGGGGAATGGGGGCGAGTTTTTTTAGGGAGATGGGGGATAGGGTTGGTGGCTGAGAATAAGACTTGAAAAATTAACCATATCGTTTACTAAAACTATTCCACAGCGCAAGAAATGTTAAAATGATAGTCTGTAAATAATATATATAGATTATCTATATAATAAAAGAAGGTGTCTGTCTGTGGCAGTCATAACTCATCGGGAATTCAGCGTACACACTCCAAATTTTCGGAGAACGTTTCTGGTTGTGGTCCGGATTGCAGTGCCAAATATCAGGTCGAAAGTCCAAAAAGGGGGCTTGCTAGAACCAAAAATATTTGCCATGCTATTCCTACGGGAAACGAGAATCGCTGTCAAATTTACTGTTGTCATTTATTGCTCCCTAACTATGAAAATAAAGTCATCAATGACCTTTCCAACACCGGGAAATTCTTCGTGTTCAAATTATCATAAAATGTCGGGGGGGGGGGGGGTAGTTAGAAACTAACCATTAGTGCACGAAATAAATTATGCAGGTTAAAAGTGATACAGGAGCTGTCACAATTTGTGTAGAAACGATGTCACGGGCTAAGTGAGAACCTGATTTTTAAATCAATCACCGGTGCACACGGGGGACGCTGTGCATGAAATTTCGACCGTGCGGACGAATATCACGGGAGCCATAGGGCGGCAAAATCTGTGGTAACGGAAATAAAAATCTCGATAGCTTACGCAAAAACTAAGCCACGAGCTGTGAGAGAGCTCGTTGACGTCGACAACGATCCAAATCAACACCGGGCAAATCTCTTCCTATTGAAAATTTGTGCTAAAATATCGGGGGGGGGGGGGGGTAATTACAAAATTTACTTTTAGTGCAGTAAAAAGAATATACACGTTAAAAGTGACACCCGGGCAGCGCCGGGTAAGTTCAGCTAGTATAAAATATGTATATAGACTAAAAATTAATATATATAATAATAAAATAAATACACCCTCAAACAGTTGCTTTCCACAGAGATCTGACAGGAGCTTGTCAGTTTATACGCCATAGTGGAAGGCCTCTGATGATGGCAGGGACCTCAGCAGAAAGACAACACAAACATCCATGCTTACCCGGGGCTTTAAACCTAGGTCCCTTTGATCAGTAGACAAGCATGCTAATAAATAATAATAAATGTTTTTAGTTTCTTTTTTAAATCTACTTTTAGTGTTCCATATGCAACTCTATCTATTTTTAGTTCCAAATACAAATGTTTTGGATTACAAAGCAGGTAAAGAAGTCTGAAATATGAATATGACAAGATCAAGATTGCAAAGATAAAAATAAGTGGAGAGAGAGTGTCGATCTGGACCTCACAACCTAAACTTGGGTGGGTGAAAAGAATGAAATTGTGCATCATTAATTTATTTATGAACTACATTGGAAAGTAATTCAGTAAGTGATTCAATTAAGCAAATGACTAAAACAAGCAGAGAGGATGGAAAGGACAAGAGCATGGCCCATGCCTAAGGCCAGTAACCATGGCAGAGTGTGTGTATAGGGGGGGGGGGAGGGTCAGCGGCTCTCAACCTAAGACCAGAGACCACGGAAAACAGAAGGGGTGGATAACAATACAAATTTGTGTGCACAAAACAATACAATATTCCGAGCCCCTGGGTACGTCCCTGTCTCTCTCGTTACACAAGAAGCTAGTTGTTGATGTCTTCATCTTCTAACCACATTATTATTTGCTTAGTCAAACCACCTAATATCCAAACTGACACTTCAGCATCTAGAATAGAAAGAAGTTATCGGGAGATATTTTCTCGTTGTCACATTACAACGCGACAATAAATGAGCTACAGCAGCATTAAGAGGAAAACGAATAAAATTGTAAATTCAAATAGAAAAAGAAACTGAGATAACGAAAGCTTTTATTTTTTTTCTTTTAATCCATAATTCAATCCCCTCATCAAATAGTTACATACTGTGTCGGCCAATACACTTAAAAATAGGGCTTTAAGCTTCTATTTCATTTTTTCTTTCAATTCATAATTCAATCCCTTCATCAAATAGTTACGTACTGTGTCGCCCAATACACTTAAAAATAGGGCTTTGGTTGAAGTAAATGCTTTCATAATAAAATAACAAATGCTATAAGTTTGAATATATATTAATGCGCTTATTTTAAATTGTTCTTTCGACGGCGAACTCGTATCATAAATAAAAAGGATCATTAATTTTTTTTTATTTCCATTATCAAGTAGCCTCACTTGATATCTTGTCAAAATAGAATTATTTTTCATTTTATAATTCGTTTTTTGCAGAGCTCCAAACATGCCAGTCATGCACTATAGGAACTAATTAACCCAACTTTGCTGTTAGGAAAATAAGCCTACCTTTTTTCCCCCATCCCCAAATTTTAGGATGAATATGTAATAATATGAGATAAAGATTGAACTTATAAAAGTTAACTGTTCTGTGTATTAAGTTGTTTTCAAACATTTATTATTATATTACGTGAAATTATATGTTTTTTCGGAATTAAAATTATGCATCTAATCTATATTTTTTCAGTTCTACCACTTTTTAAAGGTTTGCAAACCATTTTTTCAGGAAATACTTCCGGGCTATATGCTAGAAATACGCTATGAATTCTTTTATAAAAATTAAATATTCCCTCAAGTAGTTGCTTGCCACAGAAGCCTGTCAGTTTATAAAGCCATAGTAGAAGGTCTGTGAGGATAGCGGGATCTCAGCAGAAAAACAACATAAACATCCGCAGCTCACACGGGACTCTAACCCAGGTCCCTTTGATCAGTAGACTAGGGCACAATTAATTTTTAATTGTAGGTCTTGAAATATCAAAACTTAGAACTAAACAACTACCACTTTCTTGTTTAAAATAAATCATTATCTTTTTCATGGTCCGTGGTCACAGGTTGGGACCCGCTGACATGGCTACTGCGTTAGGACTTGCCCTTTTCCTCTCTGTTTCTTTCCTGTACATGGTCTTTATCAGAATTCATTACCCTTGGCACTCCCTCATTTCTATATCTTATCCCAAATCCCCATCCATCGAAAAAATTCATTAATACTCTTTGCTTCGGGTCTAGCCGATTTATTATGTTATATATAATTCACAAAGTATTTATCATCCAAGTTAATCTTTACAGTCCAAGTATACATGAAACACTTGAGTAGATTAGTTGAAATAGGTATGAGCTAATTGCCTAGTGTTGTACATTGTCTTTCAGGTCTTTAAATATTTTTATATCCAAACACTGTACAAGATTTAAAGTCATGAGGAAACAGAAGGGCTTTCATCCTGGAGCGGCAGAGAGTCTAGCTTGTTTGATCACTGATCTTGGATTCGATCTCTGTACATGTATCGTATGAGTTTTTAGGTTTAACCCGATTTCACCCTGTTTTCATCCCCCTCCTCACCCTGTAAAAACAGGTAAAATTCTCAGGTTAAACGCAAAAAATAAAAAGATGTTCAGTTCATAATAGTTTGTTGCTTTTTTCTTATAAAAAAATAAAAATTTAATTAGTATGTTTGAATTTCCTATTTGTAAAATTGTTATGAGAACAAACTTGGTCAAAGAGGTTCTATTTTCTAAATGGGTAGGTGCAATTAATAGAAACCTTCATACATCTGTTATGGACTTCTGGAGACTAATCATCTAGACTAATTTAGTAAATCTGCGCAAAATGAAAATGCATCTGATTATGTACAACTATTCAGATAATTCGTCGACGTGGATAACGATTTGATTATTTCAGAATTTTCTGCTTATTTTTTAGATCTTCCACCAAACACTAAGATTTGAATATTCTTAAATTTTGGATTAATATCCTCAAGTAAGCAAGGTGGCATTAGCACTGCTTGTTTTGCAACAGATGGGATGTATAGCGATCATTTAGCTAACTAAGTAATCTGCCACCGCCGGGCGGAAGTAATCTTGCCAAAGAATTCGGTTGTTTTATCTCTGAGCAGCACTTTTTTTGCACACAGCGGACTAAATGACGTGGTAGCAAGTACCCCTAGGGCTCAAGAAGGTTGGGGGAGGGGACCCACTGGGCAGAGGATGGTAGCATCCCGTCAAAGCCATTCAGTAATTAAGGTGCACGGAGTATTACTTTCCCGCACAGTGCCGCGTCTTAACGTCCCATCCGATGGATGGATTCCTATTCAAGCCCATCGGTGTCCCTTACTGACAGTGGGCAGGGCGGAAGATTTTTGCGGAGATAAATCTTAAAGCGATTTCAGCTGGGGCTGGAACCTGGGAACTGAAGATTATGAGCCTGGCGGGCTATCGACTAAGCCAACCCCCGCCACCCCCTCTTGCCGAAGAAATAATGGAACAAAACATATGTTATCGCATGTCAATAATGAAATTATTACCTAATACCTGAATATTTCAATTATTTTTATTCCAATACAAATTGAAAAAAAAAATGATTTTCCCGATAATTATTCATCTAATGGTTATTTTTAACCCAAAAAAAAGTCGTACCCAGTGTATTGATATGTCTTTTTGCTGCGGTCTCGCCTTCCTCACAAATTTTGTCTATAGCATATTATACTGACAGTTTCCTGTCAGACTTCTCTGAGAAAAAGATGTTTGAGAGATAATTTATTTTTATTTTCATTTCATTCCTTAAGCCACATTCAGTTATTTTTTTAACGGTACCAACTACCAATGTTTTTAACATGGATGATGGAGTAATGTCAACCGAAAAAAAATTGCTTCCACTTTCGGCACAAACGTGTATCATAAAAATCAGAGCATGTGTTGCAAGTTCTGACGACCGTTTCCCATATATACCGTTATTTTCATATCCAACAATAGCTTGTGATCTTGCTTGTGATTGTTTGATACCCATTTCTTTAGTTTGATTTCATCAAAGGAGATAACGCAGAAATGATCAGCAGGATTCAATTTATTTCCAACAAATTTAATAGAATTCAAAACAGAGTTTGAGAAGCCTTGTTCCAGCTTAATTGATTCGTAACACTTCCTCAGTGTCTGCTTTGTTGGGAAGTAAAATACTTTTCGTAAGGAATTGTAGGCTTTAGGGCTTACAAGACATATAGCAGCAGTGCTAAATTTCTATCTGAAACACTCTTGAAGTCTTCAACTGTGAAGAAATGAATGTGAAAACGATAGCTGGAACCATACCTTTTATGTAACCTAAAACATCTCTTAGGTTATGTTTTATATTGGCCCTTTTGGGGTATTTTCTTTTCGTGTAGTGTAGTTTACTATGGAGAGATTTTTTCCCATGTTTTTGGTGTGATAATCCTCCTGCGAGGAGTGTGCATTTTTAGGGTACTGCAACCTACATAACCAATATTAGATTTGGTGCTGTCAATGGCAAAATGAGATGAATCAATATCTTCCACAGAAGATGCAGTTGTGCCTGAAGCAGATACAATTGGAGATAACTATTGGTGATTTCTTTCACAGAATTCCTAGCTATCCTTTCCTGCAGTTTCTGCTGTATCAAAGACACGTTCATTCTTCTCCGTTTATGATCTGGGAAAAGTAAAAAAAAAATATCGATGTATTTTAACGAAATCTGAAAAGATTTGAAAATGCATAGGTAATACACAGAAAAATAACACATTTATACGTCAGTGTATAATTTAGGAACATAGACTTGCAAATATTGTCATAAAAATTACATTGATGTGCTATCTTCAATTTTTGTTTTCAATTGCAGCTAATGCAGAATATTCCCTCCTTCTCTTAAATATGGAGGGATATAATGATTAATTTAGGAAAGTGGAGGGACATAATGATTAATTTAGGAAAGTAGAGGGATATAATGATTAATTTAGGAAAGTAGAGGGATATAATGATTAATTTAGGAAAGTAGAGGGATATAATGATTAATTTAGGAAAGTAGAGGGATATAATGATTAATTTAGGAAAGTAGAGGGATATAATGATTAATTTAGGAAAGTAGAGGGATATAATGATTAATTTAGGAAAGTAGAGGGATATAATGATTAATTTAGGAAAGTAGAGGGATATAATGATTAATTTGGCAATGTCCAAACAATTGAGCAAAGATGCATTCTAAATCCAAATAATTGTGAATGTAATCGAAACTCATCTCATGTTTTTCTACTGTATATTTCAGCTTAGTTTTGCATGGCATTTTAGTAAAATCTTTAAACCTGTCATTGAGCTAGTTTTGAAGATTACTTTCCAATCAAATATGAAGATAGTTCTTTGAAATTAGGTTTCCATATATTGGTGCAAAATGTGAGAAATTATTGTTCCAGAAATACAAATGAAACACTTTTGGCAATTGTGAACTTGTAAACACTTTCAGTGAGAAAATGAATATATTTTTGATATTTAATTTAACTGTTTCGTGTAGCATGCCATTAATTGTAAATATTTGCAAGGGACTTGTACATAAATGATTTTGAAATGATGCCTTGGGGAATGCATTAATAATTGAATAGATGGTGTAGTATAAGGTCGTCTTTGCAATAGGAATTGATGTCAAACTGTACAATTATTTGTGATATAATCTGGTATATTGTCTGTGGTTTCATATTGTTTCATGTCATGTATTTTGAGCTTGGTTTGAGGAGACAGTTGGAGAGACTGGTTTTTAAAGGAAGAGCAGTGAATACAAATTTAAACAACTTTAATGATGCATAAATGTATTGAAATGAAGCAAACGTATAATTCCTGCATATGTATTTCTTACTGATGTGTTCTCTAAACCATGGTCCTTCATCTTTTATATGATGCCATGTATAACACATTAAACGTCATTTTATCAAATCTCACAATGTTCGAAAATGCAATAAAATAGGATTAGATAAATGATGTTTTCATAGCTGAAAACTTCAATAAAAAGCAAAAGATATATATATTTTTATACACCATGTATTTAAAGATATATATTTCCTTATCTGTTGACTCAAATATTATGGGGAAGCAGTGGTACAAGTGTAACCATCTTTAATGATGCATAATCACACATACTAAAATAGAGTGAACATAACCTGTAATTCCTGTACAGTTCTTCTGCTGATTTGGCAGCTAAACCAGGCACTCCGCAAGCTGCACTCATTACTGAAACTAAAAGCATAGAGGAAATTTATTTATATTGTGAAATGGTTGACATTATAGATAATTTTGAAGATGGACCAACCTACACCTAATGGACAATATCAAAAGTCTGAAATTAAAATAATATTTAAGCTGAATATGTCATATCATGGCCAGCATTTTAAAACTATTACAGATGGGTCAAATTAGTTACTTTAAATGCATACAGACATAGGGGCGTAGCGAAGGACTGTGGTTTGGGGTGGGGGGGGGGAGAAATCAAAAATTTTCCAACTCGAAATTAAAATTTTGACAACTGAGCAAACTTACTTAGATTTTGCTCCGGGGGGGGAGGGGTTCAGGCAATCTTCACAGCTCTCCACCATTTTGCCATTTGACTTCCAATTTTACTAACCGTAATTTGCCATTTCACTTCCAATTTTGCCAACAAGCCATAATTTCACGGAAATAAATCTCTTGTCTGAATGTAGCGAGTCAGTGTGAATTTTCCCTTGATTTGGCCAACTCTCCTTAATTTCACAAAACTAATCCCAATCTTTGCATCTCTCCTAAATTTGCCAAATCACTTCAAACTTTTCAAACTCCCCAAGATTTTACCAAGTTTTCTCGATTTTAGTTAACTATCCTGAATTTCACAAACCCAATCCCAATTATCACAACTCGCCCGTATTTTCCAAGTGGATTTGAATTTTGCCAACTGCCCTACATTTTGTTAAGTTTCCTCGATTTGTCCAACACTCCTTAATTTCACAAAACAAATCCCAATTTTCACAACTCGCCTATATTTTACCAAGTGGATTCGAATTTTGCCAACTCTAGATTTTGCCAAACTTTTTAAACTTCGGTGGTCCTTACTTTTAAAACTTCGGTGGTCCTTAACTTTTACTTTGGTGGTCCTTAACTTTTTAAACTTCGGTGGTCCTTTACTATATGCAAAGTATTTTTGCGATATTCATCCGTGTGTACGCAATGGACCGTGATTTACTAGCGTGGGGAGGGGAGGTTAATATTTTATGATTTTTCCTGTATTACTCCTTCCGCTACGGTGTGACTTTTATCGGTCGCTCCTTATATGACACTTGTTAATAGTCGTTTTTTCTATCTTACAGTATTTGCGCTGTAATCTGTTGTTTTTACAGCCATCCCACTGCATTTTTATACTTTCTCTCTCGTCACAGTTATTCTGCCTTCAAAAGAATTGTGAAAATATTCACCTATCCCGTTGTGCGAATTTACAGATATCCCTTTACATTTTCGTTTATGCACGTAATTTAGTTAAACGACCTAGTCACATACTGTATCGGGGGGTTAAAGTACTGAATAGGCTATTGTGAGATTTTCGTCGTAAGCAGATATACGAATCAGATCCGATGATGCTTGCAATTTATCTACTTTGATCGCATGGTTTATTAGAAAGGGAAGATGTATTAGTGTTTGAACTTTATGCATGCTTTCTCTCACAAAATAATTAATGAGCGTTTTACGAATCTGTGTCGTGAAGCAGACTCAATTTTTCATTCTAAATGCTTACTCAGCCTATGGACAGGTAGTTTGTCGATGTAATGACAAGTCTGATGTGTAGATAGACACTTTGATTAGTGAATGTCAGAAAAAGTCGTTGAATGTATAAAACATCCCTTGTGATCCTGACAGCATCGACCGGGGAATGAACTCAGAAGATTGTGGGGTCGGAACTTTACAGAGGTCTATTCATATTTGATAATTTCTCGAGGGTTATGGTAGTATAGTGAGCGAGGATCCCAGTCTATATTACTGTTGTCAAGCTCTGTACATTACATTTCACACAAGTCCGTTCACGGTTTTCTAGTGCACGGTCGTATCGTTTAGTGCGGGTCGTCCTTGGCGTCGAAGTCGCTCGCGTTCCGCAGAAAACTGCGCATTATCGCGGTTGGAAAAAATAAAAAGGTTGAAACTTAACCCCAGAATGTCACATGAAAATTTGAAGTGAGCTTGTATAAGGATACTAATACTACCACCTAACAAAGGACACCGGGGGCGGATTTGTTCCCTTTTCTAATGCACGAGGTCAAATCCTATTCTTCCTGAATCGAACCATACTCCTTTAAGCAGGAACTAAAGTTTTTTTTTTTTTTACAAGAAACGTATGAATTCTACTTTTAACATTCTGGCGCACAGTCTTTACCCGGTAAAAGCATGTAACTGGGGCTGCATCGAGTAGCGTTACTTCCTAGGAAAGAGTTTGCTGAGGATACAACCGTAATAAGTATTTTTAAACAACGTCGTGTAACGGGATAGTTTTTAATTTCGTAGGACTTTTGCTAAAAACCATCCGGGCAAGGATCCGAACACGGGTCTTTTAGGTCGACCCTAGTACCTTCAATATTTTTCATCACGAGGAATAAAATCAGATTTTTTCCTTTTATTAATTTTTTCTGCGGGATTGCCACTGTGAGGCGGTCCTTCTAGTGTGCCAGCCCAATAGTCGCAGAGTTGAAAGAAATAAGTATTGATTAAAACGGACTTTACATCGTTATACGTATAGTAATATTCTGAGTGCTTGTAGAACACGACAGCCACATGGACTTCTGATAGCGTAGCATTCAGCAGGAGCCATGCATTCCACTCCAGCCCCCGTGACCTTTGTACATCACCAGCCTGCAGTGTCCGTGTCGTTCAGAGCACATGGGAGTGAGTGTGTGTCGAAACGAGGGTGGAAGCACTAGGCGCGCTGGCCGGAGCATATAACGAATTCGAAGTATCAGTCCCGTTGCAAATAAAATTTCAGCGGATTAGTGTAGATAAGTTGAGAGGGGTGCATGAGACATTGTATTATTTTTTTATAGCTGAAGTATTAAACTACGACCTCCCTACTCCATTAATGTGCATTCGTGATGGAACTAAAGTTATTTCACGCGACGTACTTTTAATATTCTACCTCGTACAAAAAAAAAATATTTTTTCACCCGGTTTCACCAGCGTGATGAGACATACGCAAACGACGGAGGAAACGATTTTTTTTAACTGTTTTACCTGATTTTTCTTCGAACAGTGTTACTCTCCCGTACCGCGGATTACAACAGTAATAAGTATTTTTAAAACGTGGCGTAATAAAACAGTTAGTTATACTTTTGCAATCGCAATGTTTTTTGAAGTGACTTAGTAAAAAGGAAATTGGGAACACGGATCAAGGCTGTGAGTGGGTTTTCACGATGTACGGAAGCAGTACAGGTCCAAGATTCATTCGTCAATAAAAACCTTGTGATTCCCAGTTTGGAATAATTTCGTAGGGTTTAACCGTCCATCAGCGAGAGGTTGTCCGTGGTGAGGATCCGAACATGAAGTCTTTTAAGTCGAACCTATTACCCCATCAATATTTTTCATCACGACGAATAAAATCATATTTTATTAATTTTTCGCCCGATAGCATTTTTTATTTTCTGCGGGGGCTGTTACTGCAGGGGTAGGGTTTCTTCTAGTAAAAAATGCAACAACCAGTAATCGCTAGGGATAAAAGAAATAAGTGTTGGTTTTAAAATGGTTATAAAAATACGTATATGGAAAAACTGTCGGTGTAAGATCTAAATTTTAAAAGTGGAGAGGGAGCCTACCCACAATAACTATGCTATAAGAGTTGTTAATCCTAACACACTGTGTAAAATTATACTGAAGGTTAAACATCCCTATAAAATTTACTCTGTTAACGGGGGTGATAGAGAAGAAAAATGTATAGATAGAGAAGAGTTGTGAACAGAAATTGTACGATCGATAATCCTTTCTACACAAATGAAGTGGTTCTGAAAAGAACCTTTTGTTGTTGTTGTTTTTAATTATCCTACAACCTCCACAATGCCCGCAATCTCTATCGAGGTCATGGCATCCTCGACAACCGATAGGTAGTCCATCCTTTTGACGTGGTTTAACGCTTCTACTTCCGCAAAACACACACGGCATAGAAACTCATGGGTAATGTCGTACGTTTCTATGACCGCCTCACCTTGCATCGTACTGAGCATATGCAAGATTTTGTCGGTTATAACATTCATTAATGTCTGCAAGCATTCCTCGTAGGTTATATCCTTCTGATATGAAGGAATACCTACAGACGCCAATATGCATCGTGCAGTCACATAAAACGATTGACGCGTTCTCGACATTCTACCAGAGACTTCAAAACTATGACAGCTCGAGAGACCGACAGAACACTGAGCAGAATGTTCATGTCTTAACAAGTCCCTGTATATATAAACAGTGCTCAGCCTTCTGATACGTGTCACTCGCTGGTCACTCCACGTTACTTTCCCCTTGTTGTGACGTCACCTACCCTTAGAGAACAACAATCACACTGAGCGCTGGACACTCAACCTCCCGGGGCGATTGCATCATTTGTCACGAGATGTTTCGAAGCTTGCTACCTGACCGGTAAGTGAGTGACACGTATGTGCATGATGAAACTCCAGTGCCACGTACGACTTCAGGAATGCCAATAACAGAGTTTGAAATTTTTCCATTGCAGGTTGGTTCTTGTTGAATGAGTTGACAGAACGAAGCTGGGGACTGAGGTAGCGCGTTCGACTCTCGTTGGCGGGGAGAAGTTTTTTTTTTTTTTTTGATAAAACGCATCTACAGAAAACTGATTTATTTCAACCGTACGGTGGTTTTTTCAATAAAAGTAAGGGAATTTTGATGAGTGTTTAATTACTGGGGAGTTTAATAGCAGGGAATTTTAATTATAAAGGAATCGTTTAGTCGTCCTGGCTAAATGAATAGCAAAGGGTTTTAATTACTAAGGAATAAATACAACTCTGTGAGTTGATTTACAATTTGAGATCTGCATTAGACATTCAAAAAGAGTTGAACGGATTTGTAAAATTTCAGATGAATACACAGTTGCACTCTCCCGATTGTACGACTTCAGGAATGGCAATAACAGAGTTTGAAACTTTTCCATTGCAGGATCGGTTCTTGTTCAAGGAGTTGACAGAATGAAGCTGGGGACTGAGGTAGCGCATTCGACTCTCGTTGTCGGGGTGAAGTTTTTTTTTTTTCGATAAAACGCATCTACAGAAAACTGATTTATTTCAACCGTACGGTGGTTTTTTTAATAAAGGTAAGGGAATTTTGATGAGTGTTTAATTACTAGGGAGTTTAATAGCAGGGAATTTTAATTATAAAGGAATCGTTTAGTCGTCCTGGCTAAATGAATAGCAAAGGGTTTTAATTACTAAGGAATAAATACAACTCTGCGAGTTGATTTATAATTTGAGATCTGCATTAGACATTCAAAAAGAGTTGAACGGAATTGTAAAATTTCAGATGAATACAGAAGATGTACTAAAAATACGCATTGGACACAGCCTGTTAAATTTTTAAAGGAAGAGAATTTTGGTAACTTTTTAAGGGAAGAGAAATTTAAAATTTTTTTATAAAGAGGGAAATTAAAAATCGAAGAATTAGAGTTAAAATAAGGAGGTTTTTCCAAAAATAGTACTCTTCATTGTCAACAGATGGCACCAGGGGTTTTTTAATAAGGGGGAAGCTTAAAATATAGGTGGGACGACCGGGGGGTCCGAAAACGAGAAATTAGAGTGAAAATAAAGGGTTTTTTGGGAAAATAGTACTTCTCACTGTCAACAGATGGCGCCACTGAGGGGGGATTATTAATAAGGGGGTGTGGCCGGTTACGTAATGATTATGTCATGTTGCGTCATAGGGGAGGGGGCTGAAGTGGGCGTGGCCGGTGACGTCATGGGGGAAAGCACTATGCAAAGGGGGATTCCCCGGGTGTGATGATACTACTGCCCTAGATTTTGCCATCTCTCCACAATTTTACAGAAAAAAAATCTCAATTTTACCTCACACCTGATTCTTGCAAAGTCACTCTGAATTTTGTCAACTCCCCAAAGATTTGTCAATTCTGCTAGATATTGCGAAGTTGCCTCGATTTTGCCAACACACCATGATTTTGCAGAAAAAAGATTGCAATTTTTACATCTCACCTGAATTTTGTCAACTCTCCACGATTTTGCCAAGTCACTCCGAATTTTGCCAACTGCCCCTAGATTTTGCCAACTCGCCATAATTTTAGAGAAAAAAAAATCAAAATTTTCACATCTAATCTAAATTTTGCCAACTACCCACGATTTTGCCAAGTCACTCCGAATTTTGCCAACTGTCCCTAGATTTTCCCAACTCCCTAAGTTTTGCCAACTCGGCATAATTTTATAGAAAAAAATCCTAATTTTTACACCTGATCTAAATTTTGCCAACTCCCCATGATTTTGCCAAGTCACTCCTAATTTTGTGAACTCCTCAAGATTTTGCCAACTCCCGAATTTTGGCAACTCCCCAAGATTTTAGCAAGTCACTCGGAATTTTGCCAACTCCCCAAGATTTTGCCAAGTTCTCCCGATTTTGCCAACTCCCCAAGAGTTTACCAAGTCACTCGGAGTTTTGTGAACTCCTCAAGATTTTGCCGAGTTGTCTCGATTTTGCCAACTCACCTATATTTTACTAAGTGGCTTCGAATTTTACCAACTGCTCTAAATTTTGCCGTCTCTTCATTTTCCAAACTGCCTTAGATTTGCCAAGTTGCTTCGATTTTGACAATTCCCCTTAATTTTCCAAAAAGAAAAAAAAATTACAAATTTTCACAACTCACCTAGATTTTACGAAGTTGCTCCGAATTTTGCCAACTCCGAGTTACTTTTGGGGGGGATTCTCCCCCCATGGCTACTGCCCTGTACACACACATACTTCTTGCAATAATTATATTTACTTGTTTCGTAATTTGAATACTAAAAATCAAAGTACTAATTTGGTGACTTCAGAATTGGCTAAATGAACCATAATCTCTAACCTATAACAATAACTTTTTTAACTGAAATACTGTAACTGAAGACAATAATAAGTTTAATGCATAAAAGCAATTTAACTGAAATACTATATGTAATTTAATTTGCTATTACACTAAAAATTACGAAATAATTGGATTGAGAACCAAAATTTACATATTTTTCCAACGGTAAATCTTATTACATGGCCAAAATGAAATGCATACACTATTGTTAAAATATTTTTCACTTGACTATATAAAAATACATATCCTCTCCCCTCAACCATGTGTTTGCCACAGAGTTTATACGCTGTAGTACTTCTTTGGTAGAGAATCTGTGACGAAGGCAAGACCTCAGCAGAAAGACAACACAAATATCGATGTCTTACCTAGGGATCGAACCCAGGTTCCTTCGACTATATATATATATGTATCTAAAATGCTTACAGATCCAACTATATTTTATAAACTAATACAGCTCACACATTACATTATAATTAATCAAAAATATTTAAGGATTATACACATACCTTTCCACTTCTTTTGGAAATCAGAAAAATTATCTGTTGGGATAATTATTTCTGTTAGTGCCGCAATAAATGCATCGATCTCTGTTCTTTCGTTTCCTTATATTAATAATGTTTATTTTTAATTAGAGAAATTTATTTAATATTTATAATATATATATAACATAAATGAATGAAAATTAAATTTATGGATTTTATTGAGATCACTGTGACTGCTTCAGGGTGAATTCAATGTTTTTATTTCCAATCATTCATAATTGTCTATTAGAAAATAAATATTAGGCAAACTTCTAATATGCATTTTCTTATTCTTTTATGAAATGCTGGAAAACAATACTTCTTACAGTTTTAAAACATTTTTGAGGTCAATTCTTATGACTCATTACTATTTTGAAATATTCCAGCTTCACTATTTAAATAGTGATGAAACATTGCTTAAATTCGAGATTAAAGCAGATTTCATTATTATCTTAGATTAATCTGCAATGAAATACATATTTTACAATTTTTAGAGCTCCGAATTTATATTCCAATTGACTTTGGAATTTCTCTAAACTTTGTAAATAGCAGTGTAAACTTATACATTCCCTGCATATACTTATTCCTTTCCCTGTAATCCTCTATTACAGTGATTCTCAACCTTTTATGCTTCACGTACCTGGAAATGTGTATGTAACTGGCGTACCCCTTGTATAGATAGATAAAATATAGTTATACTATAACAATGGGAATAAAATAAAACATATGTATTGTTACTAGATCTAGCGACTTTTGAGCTCTCACGGCGTATCCCAAAAAAGTTTACCGCCTACCCCACGTTGAGAACCCCTGTTCTATTAGATAGACGATATGTCCAGGATAAATATTAGTCATTGACTGCACAAATGTAAATAGTACTATATTCAGATACAAGAAAGAATAAGCCGCTTTATGTTGTACGACCATAAATAAAATAATCAGTTAATGTTTACGAAGTTACAAATATTATGTAACTGTGCTTGAATCAGTATTGGTTACACTTAATAAATATAAGAACAGAATAAGTTACACATAACTATTGCACATACAACATAATTTAAGAAAGTAATGAAGTAGAATTAGGAAGAAAAAGCACATTGAAATCACAGGACATTGCTATCTTTGATATTTCGGTACAACCAATACTTGCACCAGATTGAATTTAATATATATAAACAGACTTAACTCGGAAATAATGGTCCATTGCCATCATCGAGAAGAGACTTGTTCGATATATCCGTACCAAAAATCGCAATGTTCTTTATTAACTGGTTGGGATAATTACTCTACTTGTGATACACTAACAACCAACTCTTCGACACTCTGAACTCTTAACAGCGAATGATAGCCTGTCCTCCATTGTCCTCGCAGTACACCAACACACAACGATCTATGATGGCGTTAGTTACGTGTTTGCGAGCCTTACATTCTTTATCGTTTAATATCCTTTGGGGGAGAGGCGAAGTCAACAATCAGAATGAGTGTTGCTTATGAACGGAGAAGTCACGTTTGCTTAGTACGTCAAAATGACATAGCTCTTTCTCGTAAACCCTAAAGGAGCATGGTTAGGTTCTGTGTAAGCCAGTTATGTAGGCAGGGATTATGATATCTTTTCGCCGAGTTTTGAGGTCTGTAAAGCGATTTCTGTACGGGAAAGTTCAGATTTCCACCTCATTATATGAATGCCTGCAAAAGCAAAGCAGTATTCAAGTTTTATAAAGCTGAATGGGGAAAATCTCTAAGAAACATCGATAAAACCATTTCATCCAACGAAGTGTTGAGCGCAGCTAAGACCCACAGAATGGAGCACATTCCCATGTAATGTGTATGGAGGAATGTAAATAAACAGTGTGCCATTCTCTACTCAGTGCATTGGACATGTATTTCTTTCGTCGAAGGCACGGCACGTCTGATGCACACTTAAACACGGGTGTAAAAACCCGCGAATATGTGATTTCACCCACAGTAACTGGTGACGATTAATTAACAGAGATATTTAAAGGAAGTTCGGGAGTGGTTCACCACTCGTCTACCACATGACAGAGGCCCTCTTTGAAGGTGTGGCCTCCGGCCATTATGTTAATTCGACTTTGACCACATTGAATCATCAAGCCTGGAACGAGGGCCACAGAAATAAGAAATGCATGATAGGTATAACTTTTCATTCATTTTACTTCGTGGAATAGGAACAATAGATTTTAATACAGTTTTATCATCATAATCATAATTTTATAGATTCTGAGCGTACACAAATATTTTCGCTTTGTTAAAAGAACTGAGATTCGAATGAAATCACCCTTGGGGTCTCATGCTGCCCTTAAAATACAAGTTGGGGACCACTGATGCGGAGTATTAGTTCGAGGAATAATAAAAATATCATTAAAGTTGCCTAACAAAGCATAATTCTAAAAGTGAATAAAGATGAAAGGAACTTTTCTGTCATTTTTGTTTCATTTAAGTGTTTGTGTTTTGTGCGACAGAACACAAACTAAATAAATGAGTAATATATTTCCTTTTAAAATTGAATCTGTCTTTCAGAAATAAGTTTACCTTTTTCAGAAATTGTTTCAGAAAGGAACCGAATTCCAGGCTTAAACTAATAAAAATACGCTTCTTTAAACATCCATGTTCAGTGTTCTCTTCGTGTGATGTTAAATGGAACTAATTTGTACCAGGACTCGATAAATGTCGGAAAGCAAAATGTTGACACAACAAAAGGAGACTCGTCTTCAGTATGGATTTTATCGAAGGAAGCATTTGCAAAGTGTTTTCACTGCAGCGAAAACTTCGCAGAAAGGGGAGCATTGTTCGTTCAACATAATGCATATGGTTAACATAATAAATGAGTTGATAACAAGGAATGGATAATGAGAGGAATGAACGCATGAAAAAGAAGCTCGGAAAAATCCTCTTTTGAAAATGCTATCTTTGGTTCAGCGAGTAATTTAAAAGTGAAATATAGTTTCGAAAGTGCCATCACATGGGTTTTAAATCTAGCTCGTTACTAATCCGAAGAGTTTTAAAAGGAACAGTTATCTTCAAATGGATCATAAAGACATTGTCGTAAAAATCGAAGCCTTAGTATTCCGATTACACTTTATAGCGAGTCAAGACGGAATTGCGAGCTTTTTCTTTAATTTGGTGAAATATAATGGGTAACGTATCTGAAGGAGCTGGTTTCTACTGAAAAATAATGCTATTTAAAATGAAGGGAGGGGGGAAAATAAAACATACCTATTATTTACACAAAATCTTAGATCATGATGTTTCAATGTTGGTAAACATTCCTAGATAAATATATAATTTAGCTTCATTAAAAATGTAAAGAACAGCACGTAGAGAATTTAAGTAATTGCAGAGAACACTTGAAATTCTAGCAATAGTTTGCTTCTGATTTTTTGTTTATAAGGTAAGAGCAATGCGATAAAAAAGAAGTATCAAACAAAATGGAATATAAGGAATTGGAAGACAAAAAAATCACTTCAGGCAGCCTATTCGTCTTTAAAAGGAACCTCTAAGTATAATATACCACAGAGAATAAACAGTGTGATATCTCAATTGAAAACACACACATATAGCATTTGTAATTTGATATGACGATTTTAATAGTTTTCCAACTTAGTAAACTGAAGTTTGAGGGTTCGGATGTCAACTGTGAGAGTTCACTTCCATCACTCAGACGTGGATGTGAAAAAATATATAACCGAGATGGAAAAGCAGACATTTATCGAATAGCATGCAAGCTGTAACTATGCGCAGAAAAGCCACAACCTGTGCACATTAAAGAACACAATTTATGGCTTTAAGGAAGACTCCCATCATAACTTAACGGTTGTCCAGTAGATATGCTTCTTTAAAACTGCTATATTTTTCAAAATTAGGTCTTCTGTTACTGCAGTGTCCAGGCTTATGTTATCGAGGTGGCCTTTTCTTAGCTATGACCGTTTCGGAGGAGCTGTCGGACAAAGAGACATATAAACACTCTAAAATATATTGAAACAGAATACATACAAGCAATAATGAAAACGAGACTGTAGTATTACGTGGCACCCGAGGTGTAGCATGGAGTGTAAATTACGTCACTAACGAGTTTGAACGATGAAGTTAAAAAAAAAGAATACAGCCGTAGTCTGGAGAATGCATGTGTAGAAGAAAGCGGTTTATCTTGATCTGTGCGCGTTTAGTATTGAGAAAAATAATCTTTAGGGACAATTTTGATTTGTGAAATTGTAGATATTTAACTAGTAAAAAAGTCATCATTTCAAGTAAAATTGCAATATATCTGCATTGCAGAGAATGCTTTTGGTTTAACAAATAGTCTAGAAATTTTGATCACAGGATCATTTAATACCGATAGATAGCACATTGGTGTTTAGTGCGATTAGTTCAGAAATCGCTTATGATTTTATGTAATTTTATTGCCTTAGTGATTAAATTAGTTCATTTATAGTCTGTTTACTTATTTCGAATTACCCTCGGTTTCCAAACATTCAAATGCAACAGTACTGTTTATACAAATTTTATGTATTTTTGCCCAAAATGAGAATTTGGAATCACCCAAATCACTCACAAAAACTCCCTGCGTAAACTGAATAATTACCTTTACAAACAATGTCATATCCATGGTGAAATGAATTTCTTGCTAATTGGCAGGAGGAATTGTTCCAGCGTTTATGTTTTTACAAGTTAAGGAAAGTGACGGTTAAGGGGAGTCACAGAATGAAAGGAAGAAAAGCCATGTGCAGTTGCAAACCATTTCAAAGAGCGAATACCGTAGAAAAAGATTATTATTTCTAATTATGAAAGGAAAAACATATTGCTTTGCTGCAGGCAATATGCAAAGTGTAATTTTGAAGATTTAAAAGCTCAAGGAAAGAAACAAAATTTACTGAACGAAAGGAAAAGTATTTTATTTGCTCTGAACAAATTAGAGTCCAGTGGTTAGAAAAATATTTTTCGTTTCTCTTCAGTTTCAAATTAGATTATCATCAATGTCAACTGTTGGAATGTCCGTCGAGGAAAGAAATGTTTACTATTAGGGAAGAAAAAAAATAATTTGAATTTCTATACTTTACGTTTCGGTTTTTTAATTAATTGTATTTGGAAGTAATAGTCAAAGTGAATCACTTATTAACATTTGACACTTCGTCTGGATCTACGGTAATTCTGTATTCAAAAAATAAGTTTCAGCAGTTCCGTATATGTTTTAGATTAAGATCGCAGTTTTGAATGTGTGTAGAGCAGTAAGTATCTCTTCATCGACATAACAAAGAATAGAAGTTAGAAAAAATCCTTAAATTAATCAAGTTATTAAAATGAAAAGATCAGTGCCACACATGTCGAAATACCATATTGTGTAAATTCCAAACAATGTTATAACTTATTCGATTTCTGTTCTCCGATATTCTTACATTTGTTTGTTATTTAATTTCTTTAGTTAACTCACTGTATCAAATCAATTTTGCTCAGTATTATGAGAATAATATACATTGCTCAAAGTGGAAATCGCAACACCAAGAAGGAATGGAAATAGAGATATGTAATTCGCAGGAGGCAATCGGTCATGAGATATATAGATGCAAATGAGCAAAGTTCAGCAGCAAGTGGACATGTGACACGCACAGAGCCGTGGATAAATTCCGGAGGCCACAAGCTTGCATCGTAGCATCACCGACAGAGAGGTTGGAGTGCATGCTGTGTAAATGTTCGGAACATGCCTTGGACATGCCGGCGAACCCTTATGCGCAACTGACCCCTTCTGAGAGAGAGAAAGAGTGAATCGTCGATGTGCGAGAGCTCGGATTCAGCTTTCGAGCAATTGTCACACGTATGGGGCGCAATGCGAGCACAGTGCAATGGTGCCTCTCCCACAACATCATGGAGCACCAAATGGCACGAAGGACAGGTACGAGACCAGCACGTCACACCACAGAAAGTGAAGATTACATGCTCTGCAGGAGGGCAGTTCGCGACCCTTTCACCATAGCAACTGTGCAGCAGAATGATTTGAAGACCATTTTAGGTACCATGATCTCCACACAAACGAGTAGACAACGTTTGAATGACCCAGGAATGAGGGCAAGACTTCCAATTCGGCATACCCATTGCAGCGACATCGCCGGTTATGCTGTTTCCACTAGTGTCGAGCAAGGCAACATTGGACTACTGAATGGAGGAGAGTGTTGTTCGCAGATGAATTCCAATTCTGCTTCAACATGCCAGATGGCCGTTTGTCAGCATGGTGTCGGCATCGTCAAGATATGAGGAAGATTATTCTATTAGCTGCAATACGGCTCCCCACCGTGGTCAATGGTATGGGGTGGTATCACATATGGCGGCCGAACACCTCTCCTCCATGTTTCTGGTGCGCTAATAGAAAGACGTTCCATTGATGACATCGTTAATCCTGTGGCATAACCCATCCTTACCATCATGCCTGAACTGATTCTGCAGCAGGGCAATGCCACTCCACACACTGCACGTGCAATAATGGACAGTCTCCAAGGTGTGAACATTCTCCCATGACCGTCAAACTCCTCAGACTTGTGATATGCATCGGTAAAACTCCGCTTCTATTGTCATGCCCACAGTAATTTTATCAAACGGACACGAATGCTAGAATGAAGGACATAAAATTACACATGGGCACGACTATTAGAGTGAAGAATTTTTTTTGGACGCCATTGTCTTCCATTAATAGTA
The DNA here is from genome assembly GCA_038380435.1 of Ryuthela nishihirai. Taxonomy (NCBI): domain Eukaryota; kingdom Metazoa; phylum Arthropoda; class Arachnida; order Araneae; family Heptathelidae; genus Ryuthela; species Ryuthela nishihirai. The sequence continues at coordinate 11,168,209 of JAWZYU010000001.1, read as the reverse complement.
ACATTTTTACATTTCGTCCATATTTCTGCGTTCAGCTCCTGTTGAGGAAGGACCTCGTCGCTTGCGTGGAAAGTTCGCGACGTGTCCGTTGCTCCCCCCCCCCCCCCCCCAGGTATCAAAGGGGTGAGCTATGTGACCTGTCACTATCAACAAAAACACCAGATGGCTGCACGATTCGCACCTCGACTCCACCAGGTGGCCAAAAAATGAGTACTGAAAAGGAAAAAAAAACGGACATTCGGTCTTCTTCTCTCAGTTTTTGGCAGCGATGGTCATCTCGAGTGAATGCAGTAGATTCTTGAAGTGCCAACATGAATGTGCGATCACCGCCGAGAGCCATTGGCCTATAGGCGTACGTCCTCCCGCACATTTTATCCCTTTTCCGGGGACACCATGCATACACACACCATTTCAGGGATTCAGAGTTTGGGAAGTGGGCTGAATGTCATGTAAAGTGGTGACGTCTGGTACAACGAAAATAGGAGTTTGTACCTTTTGGGTATAGAGTGAAATGATTAAGATTAATTTATGTATTAATGCAATTAAGTGAGCAAATGAATTGAAATGTCCTGACTAGAGTTGAATTTTGCAATATTATATTGTAATCGAGCTAATTGGAGTTTGATGAATAGCTTGTAGGCCAAATATCTGTTGCATTAAGGAAGGATTTTATAGTGTAGATCGCATAGTATTAAGTGAAGTACACCAAATGTTTTATACGCCATTAATTGCTGTGGAATGAAAAAAAAAGAGAATTTTGTACTCTCAGACTACATAGTCCTTTTGTGTGAAATGATTGTCACCATAACGGGAGAAGAAATTTTGTAATGTTAGACTATATAGAACCAAGTGATGTAAATCAAATGTCTTGCAGATTAGCGGCCATTGTGTAATGTAATGTTAAATTGTACAGGCTTAATTCATTTAGCACTGAAGCCTTTTGGAATATATAGGCGGAAAGTGCTGCAATCCAACAAGTGGTTTTCCTGGTGTTTTTGAAGTTGTACACGTTCATCTATCGATTTAAAAAAAAAAACTTCATGATGCAGTGTATAGTAATATTATAAGCCTATGAGTATGTCGCCTGAGTAAGTAAGGATAATTGTTAACTCCATGTAGCTGTGGGGACACAAACTATACTGTCATTAACTCTGATTGGAAGAGCCTAAAGTGGTTAGTGACCACGTGGTTAAAAGTTCGATTACGGGTTTTCCAGTATACCTTCACAAACTGTTATGCATAATGGAGAGATATAGTGCTTCATCTGCTATTATTAATGGAATTGTATTTAGCAATGAATGTAGAGTGTGAATTGTCAGGCCACCGTGCATCATACTTATGAAATCCACCCTCTTCTGTGAGATCTTTCAATTCTTCAAGAAAATTTTCGGCGGTTTCCAAGTCAACATTTCCCCATTCATTTTTCCATTCTTAAAACTATGACGCACTTTGGATTCGGAAAACCAGCCATGACTTGTAGTAAAACGTTCTGTATCATTGTCATTTCCTTTCTAATCAACAGATGTACTTCGTGCTTTAGCATAGATCATAGCTTGGCTAGGGGCACTTTACAGCATCGTTGTTCTTGCAGTCGTGTCACCAGCACTTTTTTTTCTTTATCCTTGACCGCTTATACGACGATTTTTGCAAACTTAAAGGTTTTCATGCTTTAATGTTGCTTTATTATTTTTTTTAGCATTATCTCTAATATTTCGCAGAGTGCTCTCTCCTAAATTAAGAGCACTGCATATCATTGCCATCCAGTGGGTCCCCTCCCCCAACCTTCTCTCAGTCTTTCGGGATCTTGTGACCTGGTCATTTAGCCCATGGTGTGCAAATATGTGCAGCTCAGAGGTAAAACAACCTAACCCTATCTTCGTTTGAAGTGAATACCAACTCAGTGACCGACTGCACCATCGATATGATTCAGGTTTATTTTCTACTCTTTAGGGCTCTATAGGAAGACAGATTTTTTAAATTTTTTTATTTAGAATTCTATTCTCTATAGTTCAATTCAACCTTTCAGTTTGGTAGTAGACGTTAACCTGCGAGGCATCAACATCAATATCAATAGTGTCGCCCAGTCGTCTGCTGACGACCATTACTCGTTGTTTCCCGCCGAATTTCCCATTTCCAGGATGGATCTTTCTGCGCCCGACTGCACGTACTCAGCATCGCTCTGTCTGTCATCAAGCTAAAAACCTGATTTGCCTGCCTCTCGTTACTAATAACTCAGAATCTGGCACTTCGGTGGGATCGGCAGTGGTGGGCTATGACGTCACGTATCGGACCAGATCCCGCCATTTTACATCTGTACTGCAGAGTTCATGCTCGCGGCGGGTAAACCACACAGCGGGTAAACATCATCACCGACTCGGCACTGTCTTTGATCTCGTGAGGAATCCTCCTCATTTTGTTCTCTCCAAGATCTGCCAAAATCTCATTCATAAGAAGTCAGTAGGAGACACTAATGAGCTTGGTTAAACCGTGGCCCCGTGTTCGGGAGAGTCATACCCTGTACACGTTAAAGAACATACTGGATGGCATTGACGGGAGGCTACAATCTGTCTCCTAACAGCTGTCCAGTGGGCTCCCTCCCCAACCTTCTCTCTCTCTCTAGGGGTCTTCATGATCTGGCCTTTATCCCACGGTGTGAAAAAAGTGCCGCTCAAAATAAAATAACCCTGACCAACGATGCAGAGAACTGTATTTTTTTATGAACTTTTCAATATTTCAACGAAAATGCACGTTGTAGTGCTACTGTTTCTTTAAAAATTTACTGTGGTGTTACCCTGGTACAACACCAATGGCTTTGCCCCTGTTCATCTCTTTATTGCCGGATCGGTACTTGGATTTCAAACAGTGTTTCACCACCTCACTTTGGATACAGTGGCAGAAATCGTGGAAGAGATTAACAGATAATTCTGAATCATGCCTCTTTGCCAAAAACATGAAACAATCTCCGAGTTTTGCGACACCATTTGAAACGTTCATATTAAGTGCTTATTCTGCTTTTGACGCAGAACGTTTATATTTTAGCCATTATTTACTATCCGAAACAAGGATCCCGAAGGTTCAGAGAAAGTTGGGGAAGGGAACCCACTGGACAGCTGTTAGGAGAAAGATGGTAGAGTTCTTTCAAGATCATCCAGCATGTTCTTTAACGTGCACTCGGTATGGCTCTCCCACACACGGGCCACGACTTTACGTCCCATCAGATGAACGGTGTGAAACAGCATAGTTCTCTCCTCCCAACATTCTCTGAGCCCTTGGGGTCCTTGTGACCTGGCTATTTAGCTCAATGTGTGCAAAAAAAAGCTCCGTTCAGAGGCAAAACAACCCAACCGAACTCCTTTCGAAGTCAGTTAGATCACCCTTTTTACCCATGTTGCACTTCGCTTTCCACCACTGCCTTTATGTCTTTTATGGGACTTTGCAGTGACACAGAATACTTCTGTCAGTAAGAAATGTTCCATTCATTTGGGATCTTTCATAGCAGTATATGTTTTCTAGGCAGTGTATATGCAATGAGAGTTTGCGAATGCATAGAACCATTGGGAAGATAATAATATTCCCTTCAAAGTAGAGGAAAGTCTTTGTTGAAAAGGTTTTGTGTGAATTTGTGATTAAACCCAAAATATAAATTTGAAACCTTTAAAGAACCATCTTTCTTCTTGTATTGTGAAACCTAAGTTGTTAAGGTGAAGCATATTGCCAATGATGAAATCAGTTGAGTAATTCATGTTCAGGAAAAATGTCTCTGAAAGTCGAGTTCTTTTGTTGGACGAAATACCTTATCAGCTCCCTAACTTTCTTTAAAATTAAAATAAATCGAATAAGTGATTCATTCATTGTTAATTTCATTTAAATTTTAGATCGTTTTCGCAGACGATTTATAATCTTGATTTTATCGTCTGTTGATCGGTGTGTAGAGATTCGATTACAGTCGACAGCGCGCCACGCTCACAATCTGAAGTTCAGAGGTTAGAGTCAGTGATGACATTTATTTCTGCCAAACTCCCTGTTCTGCCCTTGGTTAATATGAGCCATCGATGAGGTTGGAAAGACCGCCGTCTGTCGAATTGCACCTTAAGCTGTGCCTCCGTGTGCGGAAGATGACAGAAGAGGACAGGGAGGGGAGTTTTAATACATCTCAATGCTGGCCCACTGGATTGGGTTGTTTTACATCTGAGGGGAACCTTTTTGCAGACAATGGGCTAAATTGCCAGGTCAGAAGGATACCGAGGGCTCAGAGAAGGTTGGGGAGTGGTAACTCACTGCCAGTTATTACGGCACAGATGGTAGCCTCGCGTCGAAGCCATCCAGCGTGTTCTTTATGATGCACAGGTAGGGACCTGTGCATCATAAAGAACACGCTGGATGGCTTCGACGCGAGGCTACCATCTGTGCCGTAATAACTGGCCAGTGAGTTACCACTCCCCAACCTTCTCTGAGCCCTCGGTATCCTTCTGACCTGGCAATTTAGCCCATTGTCTGCAAAAAGGTTCCCCTCAGATGTAAAACAACCCAATCCAGTGGGCCAGCATTGAGATGTATTAAAACTCCCCTCCCTGTCCTCGGTCAGCAAGGGTAACACCGATGGGCTTGCAAAGGAAACCTTCCGTCGTCATGGATGTAAAGCCATGGGCGGGCCATACCCTATGCACGTTAAGAAACAGGTTTGATGGCTTGACGGGAGTCTACATCTGTCTCCCAACAGCTGTATAGTGTGCTCCCCAACCTTCTCTGAGCCCTCGGAATCCTTGTGACCTATTTATTTAGCCCACTGTGTGCAAAAAAAGTGCCTGTCAGAGATAAAACAACCCAACCTGCGAAATTTCCACTTCCAATATTTCTAATAATTTTGGTTCCAAATAGCATTAAACGTTTCAATTTTGTCATAAAATGAGTGCAATTATTTTAAAGGGTGAAATAAATATTTTGTCATCTCGGTTACCAAGTGGTTACCATGCTTGGCTATTGATCAAAGGGACCTGGTTCGAGTCCCGGGTAAGGCATGGATGTTTGTGTTGTCTTTCTGCTGAAGTCTCGCCTTCCTCACAGATCTTCTCTAGGGCAGATAAGATGACAGTCTCCTGTCAGACCTCTGGGCCAAACAGTTGCTTCAGGGAATGTTCATTTAATATTTATTTTATTGTTTGCAATAATAATAATAATAATCCTTCACATATGGGCTTTGTGATAAAAAAAATTATTTTTGACAAAGACAGATGGAAAATTTAGCCAAAGTATTTTTTTTTGCTTAAAAGATGTCATTTCAATTATGGAATGCATATAAAAAGTATGAATTACGTCTGTCTAAAACGAAATGTTAAATTTCCGAAATTAATTCGCCTTTCCTCCCAGACACCCCACGAGAGAGGGTGAAATCTCTCCTGTCAATTTAAACATCTCTTTTGCCATACTCTATCGCAAAAAAATATCACTATTAATAAAAAAAAAGCAATATTGATTTAAAGGTTTGCAATATTACGATTCAAGCATCATTGTAACTTCCGAAATTCAAACTTCTGGAAATTCGAAAAATGGGAAGATTTATTTTTTGTTAGAACTTATCCAAAGAAAAAAAAATACCTCTTTCATTAATTTTGTTTTTATTTAAAAGAAAATTGTATTTGTCAGGCACATAAACGACGATGCGAGAAAAAAACACATAAATGTTGCTTTATTTTAGTAGCATTAGTAAGAAACCGGCTTTTAAAATGCGTATTTAACTTCTTTTGTACTGAATAAATTTCCTTGACGTGATATGAGATTTTAAATTTAAATTTCTGATATGATGGAACGAAACAATGCAATGGCAACAATGAATCTGTTGAAGAGATGAAAATGGACGCAACAATGATATTAAGAATGAAGCAGTTTTTCATGAAACAGGATATTACTTTGAAAGCATTGTTAACCAGAAACGAAATTTATTTCAGTTGGACGCCGGATCTCACAGTAGAAAGTATTCCCCGCCCCCTTCCCGTTGTCTTCAATCGTTTTCACATTCCGAGGATGCTGATGGTTAATGCTGATGAGGGAAGATCATCATTTTCCGTGGAGTTGCTGATCTTCAATGCAACGACATTAGAAAGGTCAGATCAATTTATCTCTTATCCATTTAGAAATCTTTGCATTTACTGTAATAATTTATAATTTTTCTTTAGTGTTTAAATAATTAATTAATTGAATTTCCTTAATGTCTAGTAATGCTCAAACTGTTTTCTGTTTGATCACATTGTTATGCTTACTGAGTTCAGTAAAGATTTCAGAAAGAAAAAAAAAACATTTAGAGCAAAAAGACGCAACATGACCTTCGAGTGCGATCAAGATAAGTTTAAACAAATTTTGTCATAAAAATAATTATTATTTTTCACATTTAGAGAACTTATTTTGAGTTGCGTTGTTTTACCTCTGAGCGACACTTTTTTGCACACTATGGGCAAAATGGCCAGGTCACAAGAACCCTGAAAGCTCAGAGGAGGTTGGGGGAGGGGACCCACTAGAACAGCTGTTAGGAGACAGATGGTAGCCTCCAGTCAATGCCATGCAGCGTGTTCTTCAACGTGCACAGGATATGGATCTCCGCGCGCGTTTTAACGTCCCATCCGACGGACGGCGGCATTTTCAAGCCCATCGGTGTCCCCTACTGACCGTGGGCAGGGCGGGGAATTTTGCGGAGATAAATCTCAACGCTGAAACAGCTGGGACTCGAACCTGGGATCTACAGATTACGAGCCTGGCGCGCTACCAATTGAGCCACCCTAGACCCGAATTTGTTTTGAAATTGTTATTTCGTTAATTGATTTCATCATGCACGATTAGCAGAGGGAAATAATTCACTGCATTACCACCTGATAGTTTTGTTACAGAATAGTTACTAAATGCGATACTGATACATTCGTGTCTTAATGAAGTAGAAATCATGGACGTTCTCAAGAAGATGGCAGAATGGGGAGGACAAAACAGTAATTTCTGACTTCCAACCGGAAAAAAAGGAATTAATGCAAATCATAGACTGTAAATTTAAAATTCGAGCTTAACCCTGTGATAAAAATAATATTTTCCAACTGTTGTCACATCCCCCACCTACAAAAAATCTTTTGGACGTCCATTCAGATGCAAGGTATTTTTATGTGATCCTAAAACTGTATAGTCACCACAGCTAAGTGCTTGCAAAACTAATTAATTTTCATGTGTACAGTGAATTACTGTACAAAGAGTTCCATTGAATAAATAAATAAAGTTTGTGTTATGTATTGTAGTGCGATTAGTGCAACTTTTGTACAGATTAAACGCATGAATGAACATCAGGAAGTTCACTTCGAAAGCTACTAGTTTAGGAAATGTAAAATTGTGTTACATATTATATTTATTCTTAAAATTCTTTCATTCTTCGCAATGCCGCTGCTGCCAGTTATATGAGAAGAAATTAAGCGTGAATGGCAATAAAAAGTTAACGGTTAGTTAACTGAAAAATCATAATGCGGTTTTCACGATACTAACAAATAAATATTTTGAGGTACCCAATGGGCGCCAGATACTCGGAAACTTGAGTGTTGTAATTAAATATATGCACGTGGAGAAAGCGCAAAACAATCTAAAGTAAATCACAAACAAGTTTAAGATAAAATAGCTATTAAAAGTAAAATGTAAAAGTACTAATCTAACTTTTAATTATATAAATATCTATAGCAAAAGAGTGCTCAAGAAATGCAGTTCTACATTCACAATAAGACGATGTCAACTGAAACAATCCAAGTTGAAATACAACTCCCTGACAAGTGTTCTCCGAGTTTTTGAAAACATCTACTTGATGTCTGTACGTCATTTACATACTTCCGCATGCTCTATTATTGACGCGTGACAAGTGTTGAGCTCTTACGTCAATCATTGCCTGCATCAAACGCAATGCCGCTGTTGCCAGTTATATGAGAAGAAATTAAGCGTGAATGGCAATAAATAGTTAACGGTTAGTTAACTGAAATATCATAATGCGGTTTTCACGATACTAACAAATAAATACATATAATTGAAGAAATAAATGTTAATTGATGATATAAAGAATGTCAAAAATTATGAGGATTTGCAACACTATTTAATTTGAGTAACATTATTGCTAATTGAAGTGTAAAGATTTCTAAATTTATAAGTAGGGATTAATTTCTGTGAGAATGTGTGGGTACGGTGATTTCACAGTCATGAATATTAGTCGGTTTGTGGAATCACACCTTGGAATGAATAAATAACTAAAATTAAAGGAAACAAATAAATTATTATAGGCAGTAAATTCAATGAAAGGAAATAAATTAATAAATAAGTTGCGAACAAGATTTTGAGTTCTAGAACTATAATCCATGGAACAAAGGATTGCGAGAAGGCTGGTTTCTAAGGCAATGCAATTTTCTCGCTTTCACGAGGCAAGGCTACGTAAGACCAGGATTGTTGGGGGTTAAGTCCCTTATATTTTGGCTTCCCAATGAACTAACGACAACTGCAGTAATTAATCCCTGTTTATAAGATGGAAAGTGAATTGTTAAGAATTGTGTTTAAAGGCTATTAATTTTGTATTATTTGCAAAGCTAAACTTCGATTCAATGTCTACATTTTAAAAGTCTTTATTTTACCGTTTATGAACCGAATTTGAAAAATACTAACAGTTCTGTATTGTAAGTATTTTCGCAGTCAAATTCATGGTTACAAAAATATACTCTGAATAGAAAAGTGATCGTTTATCGAATTCATTACTATTTATAAATTAATTAACGTTGATATGAATAACTAAATACATACATATATTGGTCAATATAAAATAATTTTGCAACATTTTTCTACATATCTTGTGAGAACGTTGATCTACGTCATATTTCTCGATATTTCATGGGTGGAAGTTAACTTAGTTTGATTAAAGGTGTCATGAGAAAGCTACGGTAATTTCTGAAAAGATTCGGTAACTAAATAATGTCTTGGTAGTAACTGGCGACCATTTCTATACCTCATTATTTTTTCGAATAATGGCGATTTTTTTTTTTACCGATTCACTCCCGCTGCGATCTTATATTTTTTGATGGTTTTTTTTTTTTTACAATGCGGGATGAACTATTTTACTTCCTAGCGACACTTTTTGCACACAATGTTCTAAATGGTCGGGTCACAATCAGCAGGAAGGCTCAGAGAATGTTGGGGGAGGGGACACAGTGGAGAGTTCTTGAGAGACACATGGTAGCCTCCAATAAAATCCATCCAGCGTGATCTTTAGCATGCACAAGGTATGGCTCTCCTGCACACGTTACCACGGCTTAACGTCCCATCTGAAAAACAACAGCTGGGTTGGATTGTTTTACCTTAAGTTAAGTGGCACTTTTTTGTTCACCATGAGCTAAATGGCCAAGTCACATGGACCCCGAAGGCTCAGAGAAGGTTGGGGGGAGGGGACCCACTGGAACAGCTGTTGGGAGATAGATGGTAGCCTCCTCTCAAGGCCATCCAGCGTGTTCTTTATCGTGCAAAAGGTATGGCTCTTCCGCATTGAGGCCAAAGCTTAGCGTCCCATCCGAAGGAAGACGACCTTTCCAAGCCCATCGGAGTCACCCTACTGACCGTGGCAGGGCAGGGAATTTTGCAGAGATAAATCACAAAGCTGACCCACCTGTCTTATCCACATAGAAAGTATAGTTATATGTATAGTCATAATCCAAAAAAGGGGAAGGAGTGGATTTATGGTTTAAGACTTCGATCTAAAACGTGGATCAAGTAAAAGGTACATCAATTTCCTTAGAGGTAAAAGCAATAATGTACCTTTTTTTCAAAAATCCGTTATTATGTAGAGTACACACATGATTTAATAACCTTTCCATACATTTGAACGTGAAAACCCCTGGGGTGTTTCTCACATTCACGTGTATTTTTAAAATTATATATGTCATGTGATAGAGTTGTTAACCGTTTGACTGAAATTAAAAACGAAAAATGTTTCTCATACAGAGGGTGTATATTTCAAATTGCGCGTCCAAGCAATTCTAGGTGAAATTGATGTTATTGAACTCTTAGAAACGCTGTAGAGGTTGATATATTTAATCAATATCTACCTCTCAACACAAGCATGTCGCTAAATCCAAACTTGAAACCCACTTTCGGAAAGCCTTCCTTATCACCAATTAACAGTTCCTCTTAAGAAGTACAGTTATATCTATAGTCATAATAGAAAAAAGGAGAACGTGAGGATATATCGACTAAGACTTCGACCCAGAACGTGAATGAATTAAAAGATACCTGGTATCCCTTAAGGGTAAATGCAATAATGCACCTTATTTTCAAAGATCCATTATTATGTAGGGTACAGACATGATTTAATAACCTTTCCATACATTTGAACGTGAAAATCTCTGGGGTGGTTCTCACATTCACGTGTATTTTTAAGATTATATGCGTCGTGCTATAGAGTTGTTGACCGTTTAACTGAAACTAAAAATGAAAGTTGTTTTCTCATACACAGGGTGTGTATTTCAAATTGCGCGTCCAAGCAATTCTAGGTGAAATTGATCTTATAGAACTCTTAGAAACGCTGTAGAAGTTGATATATTTAATCAATATCTGCCTTTCAACACGAGCATGTCGCTAAATCCAAATTTGAAACCCACTTTCGGAAAGCCTTCCTTATCAGCAACTAACAGGTCGTCTTAAGAAGTACAATTATATCTATAGTCATAATCGAAAAAAGGAGAACGTAGGGAGTTATCGAATAAGACTTCGACCCTGAACGTGGATGAATTAAACGATACCTGGTATCCCTTAAGGGTAAATGCAATAATACACCTTATTTTCAAATATCCATTATTATGTATGGTACAGACATGATTTAATAACCTTTCCATACATTTGAACGTGAAAACCCCTGGGGTGTTTCTCACATTCACGTGTATTTTTAAAATTATATATGTCGTGTGATAGAGTTGTTGACCGTTTTACTGAAATTTGAAACGAAAGTTGTTTTCTCACACATAGGGAGTGTATTTCAAATTGCGCGTCCAAGCAATTTTAGGTGAAACTGATCTTATGGAACTGTTAGAAACGCTGTAGAGGTTGATATTTTTAATCAATATCTGCCTCTCAACACAAGCACGTCGCCAAACCCAAACCTGAAACCCAATTTCGGAAAGCCTTCCTTATCACCAAGTAACAGGTCCTCTTAAGAAGTACAGCTATAGCTGTAGTCATAACCGAAGAAAGGAGAACGTGGGGATTTATCGACTAAGACCTCGATCCTAGACGTGGATGAAATTAACCTTTTCCTGAACTCTGGAATCCATGTCACTCGGAAAATTAGACCATTGTGAGGAAAAATGTCCCACTGAAATATTATGCAACCTTTAACGTATCAAGTTCATGCATGTTACATATGGGCATTTCGGTATTCGAAGCATGCACCATCCCCATTCATCTATAATAGGGGTTCTCAACGTGGGGTACACGGTAAAAATTTTTGGGGTACTCCGTGAGAGCTCAAAAGTAGCTAGATCTAGTAAAAAGTTCATTTCACTAATTACCCGGTAAAATGTTTATAATTTTATAAGATTTGTTATATTGCTTATGTAATTTTTTGTGTTTATCGATATATGTAATTTACGAATACAAAATTTAATGTGTGTGTATATATATATATGTTTTATTTAATTCCTATTGTTATACTATAAGTATAGTTTTATGAATCTATCTATACAAGGGGTACGCCAGTTACATACACATTTTCAGGGAGTACGTGAAGCATAAAAGGGTCAGAACCACTGCTTTAAATAGTTACATATTAAGTTTCTCCATAAATGTCGTAAAAGTATTTCCATAGCCTTCCCCCACGGTTAGTGTGTATACATGTATATGGGGGTTGGGGATTTAACATTATGTTTAGGAAAATAATTTATTGTTCGCTATTCCAGTTTCCTGTGGGAGCTCTTTGGCAGTGCGGGGCTACTAATCAGTACACCACTGTTCGAAGTTTTCTATAACTTCTAAAATATGCATTTAATGGAAATTTTTGATTTAAAATATATTAATGATCAAAAAAACAAATCTATTTAAATCTTGATTTTCAACGCTATTCGTTCAGTAGTTAAATAGTTATGGAAGGCTAGATTTACCCCAGGAATTAATTAAGACTTATTTAATAAGTATAGTTTCAAATCATTTAATAAATTAAATATGCATTTTAGAAGTTTTCGCAACGATTATTTCAATGTTACACAAATATGAATTAATTTATTGTTAAATATTTCAACTTCCATTATTCTAAATACTGAACAAATACTGTTGAAAATCGAGATTCATAAATTTCATTACGATCTTCATCTTCAGTCACATTTTTCCACAAAATGCATATTTTTAAAGTTATAGTGCTTCGAAGTTAGATTCCCATTGACATAACACGGAAATTTTGTAATATTTTGATAGGGAAGTGTATTTCATTATTTACTAATGATTCTTTGTATTTATGATAAATATTTAGGAATGCTTTATTTCGACAGAAAAACTTAGAAATTGATGGATACACTTTAAAAATATTCGTAAATTTTTACGCAAGGTAAATACATTTTCAATTAGTTTTATACAAGGAAAATTAATTTGATTTCCAAGAAGTAGGGTTAGTAAAATATCACCTGGAGAAAGGGGCGTTGGGGTTAAAAAAATTTTTATTAACCGCTGAACTAGCAAACGAAACAGAGTACAAGCAATTAAACAATTACCAAACGCAACACTTGGAGATTCTTGTCAATTATTTGAAGTCACTTTTAATTTTAAATAATAGCAGGATTGTTAGAATGGATTAATATTTTTCGGTCTTTGTTGATCAGATAGCTTTAGCCTTTGGAGCTTTTGGGTTGGTTTTTTTTTTATTCTGAGCATCAGTTCTTTGCTCCGTAACGAGCTAAATATTTAGGTCACAAGGGCCCTCATGTCTCAGAAAAGGTTTGGGAGTGGAATAATAGGAAGCTAATATGTTCCTCTAATAACTTTTATGCAGAGTTGTTAGGAGAAGATATTTGCCGCCCATTAATGCCATTCAAAATACTTTAAAACGTGTGCAGACTATGTGGCTTTCCTGTATACAAGGCACAACTTTAAGTATTCAACCAACGAAAAGTGGATTTTTTTAAGACTATCAGTCGCTCTTTTCTCAGCATGGGGAAGGAATAGGTAAGTAAAGACACTTTTCATCAGCAAGCTCTTCTGGGTAAGTATAGGTAAGTATATTTTATTTATTTTTTCTTCATGGCTAAACCAAAATTCCAAAGTGGCTAAATGGTCACACGGAACCATTCATTCCGGTGACTTAGCAGTACTTTCTGATCACCAGCCACTAGTGGTGAAAGCACTAGTGGACAGTCGCCTGCAGATCAGGGAAGGTGCATCATAGAAGGATTCTGCCACTGGAAGGGATGGGGGCAAGGTCTGATTTTTTTCTTTTTTTTAATTAGATCTTGCACAAGATGCTGTAAAATATTCCATTAAATGCGCTCAACAGGGAATGCTGTTTGACAATTTAATGCAACTTTGTGGTTCTTGATCCCTCTTTTTCCTTCCACGCTAGCTGCCTATGTGTGGAGGGGTTTTCTCCAGGTTAGAGCAAAACACTCTGACATGGATGGTGCCTTGACGTGGCGTCAGAGCTTTTCACTAAACCATCTGGCAGACATACTTCTATGTAACAGAAAATGCTGATTGACACTTTAATGCGACTTTGTGGTATCTTTTATCCCTCTTTTTCCTCCCATGCTAGCTGCTTATATGGCTCAATCGGTAGCGCGCCAGGCTCGTAATCTGTAGATCGTAGGTCGAGTGCCGCCTGGGCCAACGTTAAGATTTATATCCGCAAAACTCTCAGTCAGTAGGGGACACCGATGGACTTGGAAAAGTCGCCGTCCGTCGGATGGGAACGTAAAATCGTGGCCCCGTCTGTGGGAGACCCTGTGCACCTTAAAAATATTCTGGATGGCCTTGACGGGAGCTACAATCTGTCCAGTGAATTCTCTTCCCTCAACCGTCTTTGAGCCTTCGGGGTTCTTGTGACCTGGCCATTTAGCCCATTTTGGACAAAAAAGTGTAACTCAGAGATAAAACCAATGACGATCCTATTTTTTCGTTTTCGGCTATCCGTAGTTGCGTTAGAGTAAGATGTAGGCATAATCGCTGTATTTGTAACTGCGCTCATTAGTGAACGGCTTAAATATTTCACTCTTGAAACATTGATTTGTTTATTGCCCTTTCCTCCTGGAAACATTTTGCAGCCATTGAAAGATCCACCCCCCACCCTCTGAAAAAGTCTTTCCTAATGCCCATTCGAAGTTTCTAGCTGAAATATTTAGTGCGTTGCCTTGACCTAATTCGAAATGGTTTTACACAAATTTGACATCTAACGTATGCGAAAAGAACTGTACAAAATAATCTCTGAATATTTTTGAATATCGTAAGAAATGCAATACCGATTATCAACATTTTTCTAAATACCCTTCCTTTGTTGAATTTTAAATTTTTACGTGAAATTTGTTTTTATAAATGAGCAAATGAAATTCAAGTGCTCAAATATATAATTATTTTTTTTTCAGATTCCTAACTCTATATATATTGAACTTAGGCTCTCTGAGATGAGTTCGAGCGAGCTTGGGCTCAGAATAATTTAAGTTTCAAATATATAGCAATTTGAAATAAGCACCATGTGGGTTTCGATTTTTTTTTTACATATTCTCTAGCGTTATTACGAATAAAATAAATGATTAGCGACATGCATTTCTCTATATAGGTCTTATGATGCGTCAGAGAATGTTTTCTCCAAATCGGTCTCGGTCTCAAATAATTGACGAAATGGTTCAGGCTCGGATGGACTCGGGCTCAATAATTGACGAAATGGTTCAGGCTCGGACGTTCTCGGATTCAACAGCTTTGAGCTCGGGCTCGTAAAATTGATCCCGTCCTGAACTCGTTTCTGCTAAGCTTCATTGCAACTATACCAATGAGAGTTTTGATGTGATGAACGTAAGAACGTCTCAAGCGGAATGGGATGAGTTGTTCACACTCTGTATAAATTTTTATGAGCAAAGAATTCTTTGAATTCCTGTTCCAGATCCATAACAATTGTTAGTTTATTAAAGTGTCTCAAGACACACAACAGTGGAATACGATTTTGGCGGAAGAATAGAAACATAATTCATTACAGCTCAGAGAATTTTCAAAAAAAAAAGCTACCAATGTTTTCACATTGTCGTGTGTAAATATTCACTTTTTTGTTTTTGCAGATAATTCTTTTTGAGTTGGAAAGATATTGATTAAATGTTACGATTCGTATTTTTCGAATATCCCAATAGTTTTCATACAAAACCTAGGCACATAATACAAACAATAAAAATGACGATTCTGATCCATTTCTAGAAAAAGTTTTGACCAAATACTTTTAGGTGCATAATAATCAGTTCATAGTACTCATCAAAAATGTATATTTTTGGTTCTTAATCAAAATATTTTAATAATTGCAAAAACGTAGAGTGTTTTTGCAATTCATTACTCATTAGAATTGTATTTTTTCATTTTTAGACGGATAATTTTTCCTGCGGCTCTTTCAGAATATAGTTTTTTTTCCTAGTGGCTCTTCACTAAGTTTGGGTTGGACTCGATTTTTAACATAATATGGTAAAAATCGAGGTCAGTAATCCAGTAAGGCCGCAAAGTTTGCAAAATAATATTAAAATGAATTTCACATTTTCTATTCGTCCGACAGATGCCAGTAGTTCACTTTAAAGCAGGGGTTCTCAATGTGGGATACGCGGTAAATTTTTTTGGGGTACGCCGTCAGTGCTCAAAAGTCGCTAGATATATGTTATATATATATATGTTTTATTTTATTCCCCTTGTTATACTATAACTATAGATTTATCTATATATACAAGAGGTACGCCAGTTACATACACATTTCCAGGGGGTACGTGAAGCATAAAAGGTTGAGAACTACTGTTTTGTACATATATGTTTTATTCCCCTTGTTATACTATAACTATAGTTTTATCTATCTATACAAGGGGTACGCCAGTTACAAACACATTTCCAGGGGGTACGTGAAGCATAAAAGGTTGAGAACCACTGATATATATGTTTTATTTTATTCCCATTGTTATACTATAAGTATAGTTTTATCTATCTATACAAGGGGTACGACAGTTACATACACATTTCCAGTGGGTACGTGAAGCATAAAAGGTTGAGAACCACTGATATATGTTTTATCTTATTCCCATTGTTATACTATAAGTATAGTTTTATCTATCTATACAAAGGGTACGACAGTTACATACACATTTCCAGGGGGTACGTGAAGCATAAAAGGTTGAGAACCACTGATATATATCTTTTATTTTATTCCCATTGTTATACTACAAGTATAGTTTTATCTATCTATACAAGGGGTACGCCAGTTACATACACATTTCCACGGGGTACGTGAAGCATAAAAGGTTGAGAACCACTGATATATATATATGTTTTATTTTATTCCCATTGTTATACTATAACTATAGTTTTATCTATCTATACAAGGGGTACGACAGTTACATACACATTTCCAGGGGGTACGTGAAGCATAAAAGGTTGAGAACCACTGATATATATGTTTTATTTTATTCCCATTGTTATGCTATAACTATAGTTTTATCTATCTATACAAGGGGTACGGCAGTTACAAACACATTTCCAGGAGGTATGTGAAACATAACAGTTTGAAAACCACTGATATAAATGTTTTATTTTATTCCCATTGTTATACTCTAACTATAGTTTTATCTATCTATACAAGGGGTACGACAGTTACATACACATTTCCAGGGGGTACGTGAAGCATAAAAGGTTGAGAACCACTGATATATATGTTTTATTTTATTCCCATTGTTATGCTATAACTATAGTTTTATCTATCTATACAAGGGGTACGGCAGTTACAAACACATTTCCAGGGGGTACGCGAAGCATAAAAGGTTGAGAACCACTGATATATATATATGTTTTATTTTATTCCCATTGTTACACTATAACTATAGTTTTATCTATCTATACAAGGGGTACGACAGTTACATACACATTTCCAGGGGGTACATGAAGCATAAAAGGTTGAGAACCACATATATATGTTTTATTTTATTCCCATTGTTATACTATAAGTATAGTTTTATCTATCTATACAAGGGGTACGACAGTTACATACACATTTCCAGGGGGTACGTGACGCATAAAAGGTTGAGAACCACAGATATATATATTTTATTCCCATTGTTATACTATAAGTATAGTTTTATCTATCTATACAAGGGGTACGCCAGTTACATACACATTTCCAGGGGGGTACGTGAAGCATAAAAGGTTGAGAACCACTGATATATATGTTTATTTTATTCCCATTGTTATACTATAACTATAGTTTTATCTATCTATACAAGGGGTACGACAGTTACATACACATTTCCAGGGGGTACGTGAAGCATAAAAGGTTGAGAACCACTGATATATATGTTTTATTTTATTCCCATTGATATACTATAAGTATAGTTGTATCTATCTATACAAGGGGTACGGCAGTTACAAACACATTTCCAGGAGGTATGTGAAACAAACAGTTTGAAAACCACTGATATAAATGTTTTATTTTATTCCCATTGTTATACTCTAACTATAGTTTTATCTATCTATACAAGGGGTACGACAGTTACATACACATTTCCAGGGGGTACGTGAAGCATAAAAGGTTGAGAACCACTGATATATATGTTTTATTTTATTCCCATTGTTATGCTATAACTATAGTTTTATCTATCTATACAAGGGGTACGGCAGTTACAAACACATTTCCAGGGGGTACGCGAAGCATAAAAGGTTGAGAACCACTGATATATATGTTTTATTTTATTCCCATTGTTATGCTATAACTATCGTTTTATCTATCTATACATGGGGTACGACAGCTACGTACACCTTTCCAGGGGGTACGTGAAGCATAAAAGGTTGGGAACCACTGATATATATGTTTTTTTTTTATTCCCATTGTTATACTATAAGTATAGTGTTATCTATCTACACAAGGGGTACGACAGTTACAAACACATTTCCAGGGGATATGTGAAGCATATAAGTTTGAAAACCACTGATATATATGATTTATTTTATTCCCATTGTTATACTCTAACTATAGTTTTATCTATCTATACAAGGGGTGGTCTGTATATGGTAGCTAGGTAGTCACTGGAAGGAGAGTTATGCACCAATCCCCTGTGATGATGCATGGAACCGGCCAAGCCTAGCTAGGTCTGCTAGACGAAGGTCTGCAACACGAGAAGGCGAGGTAGCTAATGTCCGACAGCGCCTTCTCGTCGTGCAGACCGTTAGTACCTTTCAAAAGAGATACTCTCTTGTGGAGGTGAACGGAAGGGGAGGGCTGCCAGATTAGTGTGGCTTACTGATATGGACAACTATGGTTACTTTTCTTTTTTTCTACCCTGCTGAGGAGTGGTCAACCACACAGGGTCCTGGTGCTGACCATATAAACCTACTGGACTGGACAGATATATGGCTCTGAGCTTGATTATGGATCCTGATTTTGCTGCACTGGTGGGCTTCTGTGGAGGGAAAATCTTCCGCTGTGTTTTCTGTTTGTTTGTGGGCTGACAGCTCCAAGTGAATAGATTCACAAGATATGTTTATCAGCTGGTGGATAATCCTGAGCAGAAGTCATCGCAGGCACCTGAACTCTTTGCTTCTATTGGCATCGTCAAATTCTACATTGGAGGAAGTCTTCCAGTGTAGATGGCTTCAGCCTTTAGTAGTGGGGGAACGGGTCTTTGCCCCATATCTGCGATTAGGGGGCTGTTTGATATTGTCGGCATTCCCTCTCTCAATAAACATAGTTTCTTTAAA
Organism: Ryuthela nishihirai; assembly: GCA_038380435.1. Classification (NCBI taxonomy): domain Eukaryota; kingdom Metazoa; phylum Arthropoda; class Arachnida; order Araneae; family Heptathelidae; genus Ryuthela; species Ryuthela nishihirai. The sequence continues at coordinate 11,149,264 of JAWZYU010000001.1, read as the reverse complement.
CATCCTACTAACCATTTTCTCTCCATAGGTAGTTGGAATGTGAGGACTCTGCACAGAGCTTTTTCTCTTGATGTCCTCACACAAGAATTCCACCATTATAATTTAGATATTCTCGGCTTGCAAGAGACCAGATGGACAGATAAAGGTCAGATTCTTAAAAATAATCTTAAATTTCTCTTTTCAAGGAGGGACGACAATAAGCATCACCAAGGCGTGGGTCTGCTTCTGAGTAGACACGCTAGCGATGCTCTTCTGGGATATGAGTTCATTAATGAAAGGTTTCTTACAGCAAAATTTCAGAGAAGCGTTAAAGACTTGAATGTTATCTGCTGTTATGCCCCCACTGAGGATGCGGATGAGATTCAGAAGGATAGGTTTTATGAACAACTTCAGGATATTTTGAATTCTGTCAAGAAGGAGATATTACCCTTGTTCTTGGTGACTTCAATGCCAAAGTTGGGACTGACTCTGACCTTTGGGGAGGAGTAATAGGTCCTTTTGGTATTGGTAGCTGCAATGGCAATGGGCAACGTCTCCTACAGGTAAGTAAACTCAATGGATTCAGAATAACTAACACTTATTACAAACATCGCAACATACATAAGTACACATGGGTTTCACCTGATGGCCTGCATAAGAATATGATTGATTACATATTAATTAACAGCAAATGGGTTAGTTCTGTTAGGAATACCAGGTCATATAGGGGAGCTGAAATTGATCTGACCATTACCTTGTTAAAAGTGTGTTGCAACTTAAACTTAAAACGTGTTGTGCTAGGGTTAAAAAACTTACTTTTAATACTGAAGCTCTGAAAGACCCAGTTATAGCTAAAGCTTACCGTGATAGGTTACTTAGTCATTATGACAGTCATGGTTTGCTTACTACTGAAGTTGAGGAAGAATGGGATCATTTTAAACAGGCTTTTTTGGACACTAACAGTACTCTTTTAGGAAAAAAGGAGTAGAAAAGGCAGAATTATCTGAGTGATAAGGCACTTGAGCTTATTTCGGAAAGAAAGAACTATAGGAATGTCCTTAATCAATACCCTACTAGTCCTAATAGAAAGCATTACAGAGAACTTAATAGACGTGTTAAAGATCAGTTAGCTGCTGATAAGAATCGTTGGCTTGATGGTTTGGCTGACAAAGCCGAGAAAGCAGTTAGACAGCACAACAGCAGAGAGCTGTACCAGATAGTTAATGTTTTGTGTGGTAGAAAACGGACAGGTATATAAGGATTGAAGGATAAACAAGGTAAGGTTATAGAAGGGGAGGATTCTGTCATGGCTAGGTGGGCTGAGCATTTCAGTGATGTTCTAAACAATGTAGTTAGTTCTACTCCCATTGTTTGCAATGATGATAGATGCATTGGTGGCTTTAATGTTGGCCCTATAACACAATCTGAAGTTATTTTGGCTGTTTCTAAACTTAAAGTACATAAATCCCCAGGGGTAGATGAAATTACTACCGAAATGCTTAGAGCTGGGAATGTTTCGGTTACCACTTGGATGACTGAAATTCTGAATATCTTTTATGATAAAGGCATGGTTCCTAAGGATTTTTCCAGAGCTATTGTTATCCCTATTTTCAAAAAAGGTGATCGCAGTTCTTGTGATAACTATAGGGGTATCAGCCTACTCTCTGTTCCAGGTAAAGTTCTTTCCATGATAGTACTCAATAGAATTAAGAACCTGGTTGACAGTCAATTGCGTGATGAGCAATGTGGATTCAGAAGTGGTAGGGGATGTGTGGTTCAGATATTTTCACTTAGGCAGATTTTTGAAAAATGTTTAGAATTTCAGAAACCTTTGGTTGCTAGCTTTGTTGATTTCAAAAAGGCTTTCGACTCTGTTGATCGTCATAATTTGTGGTTGATTGTGAGATCATATGGTATACCTGACAAGTTAGTTAACATAATGAAAGCTCTCTATAATAACACTGAGTCGTGTGTCAGAGTTGGTAAAGCTTGTAGCAATTGGTTTAGCATTACTTCTGGTGTTCGACAAGGGTGCATTTTGTCTCCTCTTCTCTTTAGCTTGGTTATTGATTATGTTATGCGAAATTCACTTCAAGGGAAAGATTTTGGCCTTAAATGGACTGGAGATACGAAAATTTCTGATTTAGATTATGCTGATGATTTAGCCCTTTTGGCAAATGATGTTGATGAGATGAACTCTTTCATTCGAGCTGTTGATGAGACTGGTAGTAGAGTAGGTTTGGTTATAAACAGAGAGAAAACTAAAGAGATGAAAATTGGTCAGGCAGGCTGTGATTCAGTTAATCTGAATGGTTGCAGTCTTGAGCAGGTGTCACAGTTTAATTATCTTGGGAGCTATGTAACAGATAATGGTGATGTGCGGCATGAGATTAACAGACGAATAGGGATTGCTGCTGGGACTTTTAAGAATCTATGGAGAGTGTGGAGAAATAGGCGTATACAACTAAAGACTAAAATTAGACTGTATAATAGTTTGGTTCTTTCTAGGGTTAGTTATGGTAGTGAAACTTGGACACTTTGTAAACAAGATAACAGGAAATTAGATGCTTTTGATTCCAGATGCTTACACAGTATCTTGGGCATTAGGTGGTTCAACTTTGTAACTAATGATGAGGTTAGGCAAAGGAGTTTGCAACCTCCTTTAAGCAGCATATTGTGCAGAGAGAGACTCCGTTGGTTTGGCCATGTTGCCCGTATGAATAATTATAGATTGGCGAATAGGGTTATGAACAGTGTGCCTAAAGGCCTCAGAAAGAAGGGGAGACCTAGGATGCGGTGGGCAGACAATGTCAAACAGGACCTTGTTAGAATTGGTGTGCAGTGGCCAGATGCAGTAGATGTAGCTCAGGATAGACTTGCTTGGAGAACTAAATTTCACGGTCTGGTTGGACCTCCGTAGCCCATGGCTGCTTGAGGATGATGATGATGATGATGATGATGATGATGATGATGATGATGATGATGATGATGATGATGATGATGACGACGACGACGACGATACAAAGGGTACGGCAGTTACAAACACATTTCCAGGGGGTATTGTGAAGCATAAAAGTTTGAACACCACTGATATATATTGTTACGACAGAAGGAATCTGGTAACCGAAAGCAAAAAGTATCAGCCAACGAATAAGAACTTTGGGAGAATTTGAAGAACAGTGGAGCGTGTAACGGTCGTGTGTTGCAACGGTCTAAAGTTCGAAAATGAACGGTTAGCTGTTCTGAGACAGTGCGCGTTAAGTATAAAGAATTATCTTTATGTGTTGTGTACGCGGGAAGTATAAAAGTGGTATGTTTTATGTGTTGTGTACGCGGATGTTGAAGCGACATGGTAATCAAGTAAAAAGATAATATTTAGTGGAATAGACAGAGCTAATGTTTTGTGCTCTGCGCAGGAAGATTGATGACTTGTGTATGGTTAATAGTTGATTTGTTAATAAGATACTTCATTCATATTTTCTTTGAAACAATTTACCTTGTATTGAATTTGGTTTTGAAATATAGCTTTTAATACTCACGCTCAGTGGCTATCCATTTTTGTAATCCGCAACATTTGGTGTCAGAAGCGGGATAATTTAATTGACTGCTTTTCACTAGAAGTATGGACGAGTTAATAAAGCTGATGACTGATATGAAAGCCGATATGGCGACGCAGATGACTGATATGAAAGCCTATATGGCTACACAAGTGAATGACATTAAAATTCAAAATAATGAGATGAGAGCAGAAATGGCTTCTCAAATTGGTGAGATTATTTATCAGTTCAAGGATTTTAAAACCGAACTCAATAGACAATGCAATAGTTTAAACGTTGAATTTGTCAGTGAAAAAGATGATCTTGATAGTGTTAAGTTAGATTGTAAACATGGAAAAGAAAAAGAGAAAGGTAACGCATATCAAAATGTGGATCTGCTACTGGAAATCAAGAAACATAGAGATAGCGCAGATAATGCCTTTGACCACGCAACTACTGGTAATGCATGGCAGAGTGTCTATGTCGCTGGTGACATATCTAGGAACTGTGAAGAACAATCACACAGATCAGAGAGCTGTGAGACTATACAGTACGCTTTGCACTTCAAAATACCTAGGTATACAAGTCTGGCACGATCTGAAGAGAGATCCACACGAAAGGTATTCTATTCCTCGCCGTCAGCAAAATGCGTCATGGACAATTATCGCAAAGGCAGAGTAACGAGTGGTAATGAGGGGGAACGAAACAGAGTTTACGTTTCGTAGAGTGGTCCGAGTAAAGAAGAGGCGTCCATTCATCATAGATACAAAGTGCCATTCGACGTTACCGGGGAAGTCGGAGAGATTTTTCCGAAGCATATAGCCACACTCGAATCGTTTATAGACAGTGGGGATTTAAGAAAGAAGAATTCCGAAGAATGGCTTAGAAGCGTAACAGGTGATGCTAGTAAAGGAGCTTCAGGCAGAGACAGTACTTCAAAGATGAACTTTCTGGATGAAACTAAGCTTCAGAGTTACGATCAGAGAGAAGTGAAGCCCTCAGATAATCTCAACGTAGCCATGCTGAATTTCTTTTCTGAACAGTCAATGCGGAGATTTGGACATTATAACCATTTAGATTATAAGGATATAGAAAAGTTTTATCACGACTACAAGAGCTCTAAAGTGGACAATATCATGTTACAAAACTCGTCGCTGATCTCCAGAATGTACAATTTGGCAATCATGACTGATATTTTCCTGGCTAATTACAATGAGAGCTCCAAGAAAGTGAATTCGGAAGAAACAGCAACTATGACCTCCTCGGGTCATGTGTTTTGCTGGAGACCCGAATGGCGCCATCGGATGGTAGATAAACACAGCACAGGAGGTGTCGGCGACAAAGTGAGTCTTGTCTTGGCCCCTGCACTTGCTGCTTTAGGTCTCAAGGTCCCTATGATCTCCTGTCGTGCTCTCCAATTGACGGGAGATACTCTGGACAAATTGGAATCCATCCCTGGCTTCACAGTCGACTGCACTAAAGATAAAATCGAGCAGATGATGGAAGACGTCGGATGCTGCATCGTAGGACAGACAGAGGAGCTGTGCCAACAGATAAGGAGATTTACTGCTGGAAGGATCTGACGGCTACCGTAGATAGCGTTCCTCTAATGATATGCTCAATTGTGTCCAAAAAGCTGGCTGAAGGAGTGTGCGCTTTGGTTTATGATGTTGAATTCGGAAAAGGAGCTATTGATCTCATCAGTACAGAAGATGTTGCTGTTGATTTAGTTAAGAAAATGGTTGTAGCATCACAAGCTCGTGGAATGAAGAGTTCAGCTGTTATCAGCAACATGGATTCACCTCTTGAAAACTCTGTTGACAACTCTTTGGAAGTGATGGAAGCTGTTCAGTGTTTCCTTGGTAACGGATCCTTGGAACTGCAAGAGCTCGTCGAAGAGTTAGGAGGAGAACTTCTGCGTTTGGTGAACATTGTGGATAATAGGGTAGATGAAGAATCACGTGTCCGCAAGGTTCTGCATAACGGCAATGCTTTGAACAAGTTTCGTAACATGTTAATAGAACAAGGAGTATCTGAAGATGTTGCAAGCTGGCTATGTGAAGGTAAAACAGAAAAAATATTGCTAGCAGCCCGACACATCACTGATTTCACTTATACAGGAGAAACAGGTAAGGTTGTCGGATTAGAAGCTGCAGTTCTAGCAAGAGTATGGAAGGAGATGGACCGAAGCGCTAAAAAAATTATGGAGCTGATATTATAATTGTGAAGCACCTTGGGGATCAAATTGAATCAGGTGAAATATGGCTGAAGGTTCATCATGACAGTTCTGAATTAAGTGAAAGTCAACTGACAAAAGGGTCAGACTGGAGGATGAAACTCCTCCCTAGATTTTATGTCACTAATGACTTTCATTCCTTGTTACTGTTGAAAGAATTAAAAATCCAAAGGAGAAAACTTTCGACAAAGAAGAAAACTTTTTACAGGTTTTGCACGAAAACTCTTAGTCGATTCTTCTCCATGCTGAGACCTAAACGTGTTCACAAGGGCTATAGGCCTTACACGTATTATGTTTGTGGACGAGGCTTCAGTCAGAAAAGAAATCTACGTCATAATGAGATTCGCTTTCATTTTGACACAGACATGTGGTATATCGCATTCGTCGACGTCCAGCTACAAAGTGCAAGATGGTTCACGTGGATCGTTTGGCCCCGTTTCATCGAAGAACTGAAGAAGCTTTGGAATCCAGAATTGTTCGGGACGAACAAGACCTAGGAAGGGGGCAGTGTTACAACAGAAGGAATCTGGCAACCGAAAGCAAAAAGTTTTAGCCAACGAATAAGAACTTTGGGAGAATTTGAAGAACAGTGGAGCGTGTAACGGTCGTGTGTTGCAACGGTCTAGAGTTCGAAAATGGACGGTTAGCTGTTCTGAGAGAGTGCGCGTTAAGTATAAAGAATTATCTTTATGTGTTGTGTACGCGGATTTTCAAGCGACATGGTAATCAAGTAAAAAGGTAATATTTAATGGAATAGACAGAGCAAATGTTGTGTGCTCTGCGCAGGATGATTGATGACTTGAGTATGGTTAATAGTTGATTTGTTAATAAGATACTTCATCCATATTTTCTTTGTAACAATTTACCTTGTATTGAATTTGGTTTTGAAATATAGCTTTTAATACTCACGCTCAGTGGCTATCCATTTTTGTAATCCGCAACAATATGTTTTATTTTATTCCCATTGTTACACTATAAGTATAGTTTTATCTATCTATACAAGGGGTACGACAGTTACATACACATTTCCAGGGGGTACGTGAAGCATAAAAGGTTGAGAAACTATAGTTTTATCTATCTATACAAGGGGTACGGCAGTTACAAACACATTTCCAGGGGGTACGTGAAGCATAAAAGGTTAAGAACTAGATATATATGTTTTATTTTATTCCCATTGTTACACTATAAGTATAGTTTTATCTATCTATACAAGGGGTACGCCAGTTACATACACATTTCCAGGGGGTACGTGAAGCATAAAAGGTTGAGAACCACTGATATATGTTTTATTTTATTCCCATTGTTATGCTATAACTATAGTTTTATCTATCTATACAAGGGGTACGGCAGTTACAAACACCTTTCCAGGGGGTGCGTGAAGCATAAACGGTTGAGAACCACTGATATATGTTTTATTCCATTGTTATACTATAACTATAGTTTTATCTATCTATTCAAGGGCTACGCCAGTTACATACACATAAGTGAAGCATAAAAGGTTGAGAACCGCTGCACTGGAGAAGGGGTTCTCAACGTGGGGTAGGGGTAAAATATTTTTGGGGTACGTCGTGAGAGCTCAAAAGTCGCTAGATCTAGTAACCAAGTGTTATTCCAATTGTTATGCTATAACTATAGTTTTATCAATCTTTATAAGGGGTACGCCAGTTGCATACATATTTTCAGGGGGTACGTGAAGCATAAAATATTGAGAACCACTGATCTATATTATAGTTTTTGTGTGCTACATAGTATGATATTTTCATGTTATTGCGTAAAGCGAACTATTTCTAATCTTGTTTTATTTTTCCCTAATTTCATTTGAACAGTAGTCTGCAATAGCTGTCAGGAGCGTTTTTAAAAACAACGTATTATAGAACTTTCTTTTTGCTCTTGGATGGTAATTCTGGTAATTAAATTTTCCAAAAAGCTTCATTGGATTGCCGACTTTGGTTTTCTAATAATTCGCAACACTTCGGGCAAAGAATCCAACTCCTGGATTTTCCATGACTTCCCGTACAAGGACATGCCCTATCATTAACTATATACTGTTCAAAATATACAAAGCATACTTTAAGTGTATACAAAGCATACTGACTATGCTCATCAAACTTGAGAGTTTGTTTGACCACTGCCTCAGTCACAACTAAAACAATGCTTGGCAGTCTAATGGAACTGGAGGCAAGGTTACCAAATTCCGTTTTATTTTGTTTTACCTACGTTGTTTATTGTTAAAATTAAATACATCTGTTCGAGATGAGACTGCACCATGAGCTAAATATCCGTAAAATTTTTTGGACTAAATAAATGATACATTCTGACAAAATCTTTTAATGCATATTCCGCGCAATGGTTTCTAAATCCTTGATAGTATTTCTTATTCCGTTATAATGGTATCCTAACTCAGTGACAGGGTTCCTAACAGTGACGCAGCAAGGTGACTGGGCCTTCTCGCGAAACTTATTTTTTGAGCCCCTTCCCCCTCCTTAAAAACATATTTTGGAAAAAAAATTAGGAAAACATTTTTTTAATGAAATAGAAACACCTTTGTTTTATCGTTTTCTTAATTTAATTGTGCAGTGTACACATATATACGAGATATGTACACATATATACGAGATATCATATCAATATCATTCAGGCCAGGATCTGAAAAAATATAAAGAGGATGGGAAAAAAATGGGGGGGGGGCGAGTGCAAGTCACTCAACGGAGCCGGAAAAGGTAAAAGAAGGGGAAGGCAAGAGACTGGCTTTACATTGAAGTATAACATTTCCCCCTCCGCTTTAGAGGTCTTTAAAATTTCTTGAAAAATGTGTGAAATATGCACATACGGGCTCTGATCTAGAAAAAAAGTGGGGGGAAGGGAGCAGGAAATACAATCGAGTCAGACAAACGTAAAGAGGGAGCAGGAGGGTGGTTTTCTAATGCAGTACAAGATTTTCCCCTTGTTTTACAAGTCTTTAAAAATTTCTTGAAAAATGCATTGAAATATAAATAAGTTTAATAATTTTTTTGCATCCATTACACATTCTCATTCTCAAAGGGGGAAGACATGGCCAAATGTCGAACACATTATTGTAGTTTGCTCCCACCTGAATCAGAGTAATTTTTCAGTTGCTCTGTTAAACTTTTTTTATACATCCTAAGTACACTTATTAACTTAGTGCTTTTTAAGATCTCTGTGATTTTTTTTTTCGTTATAAGACAATAATTTTAATCTCCTCAACGTATTAAAAACTTTTGAGAGGTAAAAATATTTTTATTTTATGGACAATCTTCTAGTAACGAAAAAAGAAAAACAGACACCCATTATCATGTTATTGTAAGGTAGATTTTTAATGAGAGTAAGATTACATTTGCGTTTTGAAATTAGCAGATGAGTCTGCGAATTTAGATATCGTTTAACGATACATCAGAGCATTATATTCTGGTACTTGTGAATCTTTACAGAATTGCAGGGAAAATATTTGCCTTCGCATTTCAGCCACTAAGAACATTTTCCAGTTTTTCATTTAAAAAAAAGCAGATTTTCTCTTAAACAAGAATATGGTGACTTCTTTCGGAAAATATTTATACATGGAAGATTAACGTCACTCTGCTTAACATTAAGTTATTCGCATTCTCTTTTGTACAATTTATACATTCGCAAATCAAATAATGTTTGACACTTGATTTTATAGTACAAAAAAGTATCCGAACACTATGGTTGATTACAGATTTTAGAAATTAGTGATCTGGCAACCTTCGTGTCACGTGACACGAAGGTTGCCAGATCACTAATTTCTAAAAAAAATCGTTGCCAGATATTTTTTCTGAATTCTGTAATCAACCATAGTGTTCGGATGCTTTTTTGAGCGACTGTACCACAACAAACTACGGGACCTGGGTTCGAGCCCCGGGTAAGGCATGGATGTATGTGTCGTTTTTCTGCTGAGGTCCTGTCATCTTCTCATATCTTCTACTGTGGCATATAAGCTGACAGGCTCCTGTCAGACCTCTGTGGCAAGCAGCTGCTTGAGGGGGTATTTATTAATTATTTTTTATTTTAAAACAATTTCGGTATATTAATTGCTAGGTTAAAAAATATATGCCGTCCCGTAGCCGAGTGGTTAGCACGCTTGGCTACTGCCCTACGGGACCTGGGTTCGAACCCAGGGTAAGGCATGGATGTGTGTGCTGTTTTTCTGCTCAGGTCCTGCCATCCTCCCAGACCTTCTACTATGGCATATAAACTGACAGGCTCCTTTCAGACCTCTGTGGCAAGCAGCTGCTTGAGGGGGTATTTATTTCTTTTAAATATACGAAAAAACAACTAAGTTTTTAAAAAAAATAGTCGATAAAATTTTAATGGTGATTTCTGCTTTTCAGTATTCCATAGTAATAATTTCATGCTCTAGTTTAGATAAAGCCTCTAGCTAAACGAGGAAATGTACTGTTTTCCATAAAGTAAGGAACAACCTGGAAACTCATTGGCTCTGCCTCATGTGAGTGAGAAGATATATATATATAAGCACTGTGCCTAAGAGTAACAGTTGAAAAACAGAATGAAACTTTTAATTCCCAAAATTGTAAAGGAATATAGACACATGGTAGAAATATGAAGGTCAACTGATAGCCCATTGGTTCAATATGGAGTATCATCACCAGTTACGCTATGCCACAAATAAAGGAGGACCAGATATGCAACTCTCATAGGGTCCATAGTAACCAAAGGTAGTGGTCCTATATATGGAGAGGTTGGCAAACAGAGCGAATGGGCGCCATGTTTGGGCTCTGCGAGTGCATCAGTTAGTGTAGCAGACTGATTTCTAGCTCGTCAACTCATACATGGGGACGGAACAACTTCATAATACGATTTTGTTACTTAAAAATTATGGAAATGTTTTCTCTTCTCAGTATTTTACAATAATATTCATTGATTTATTATATTACAATTACGTCAATTCATTAATTTTGAAATTTAAGCAAAAACTGTTCCTTCATACATTCAGTCCCAGATATTAGTTTTAATTAAAAAGCAAAAATTACTGAAAAGATATGATAAAATTTTTTATTTCAGCATGATTTATGCCTTTACAAAATTAATACTAAAATTCTGTTCCAAAAATAATAGTTGGACACCTGTAGCATAATCTTTGGCATAAGCAAGCTTCATAAACATTTTCACATATTCTAAAATCTATCAAAATTATGCTACACATAAAAAACTAAACATTTTAAATCAATTTTTCCCTTATTACACTATGCTATGTAAAATATATATATTACTTGAGAAAAATTCCACCTTTCCAGTTTTGGTAATTAATTTACTTTTACAATAATCAATCTCATTGCAATACATTTGGTTGACTTTTCATTTTGTTTCTGCCTTTTTAAATGCCGCTTCCTCTCTACTGTCCAAATTCTAATACGAAACACGCTAAAACGACGCATTAGATTTTGCTTAATATTATGATAGTTTGGAAGCTGTACTTGTGAGGCAATTTCTTTTAAAATCTGTGAAAAAATGCTTTTCGATGTTGGGAATTTTTCAAGTTTGTACATCTGTTGAAAGTTATGAAAACATTTTTCACACATTATGAACATTATGTTATGTAATTATATACGATTACGTTATAAATTTCGGCACTAACTTTCACCAAAGAATTTTCTTTATAGTTTAGTGCATTTAATGAAGCATCCTCAATCTCCTTAACTGCGAAAACAAGTTTTTACGGAAAAAATGTCACTAGAAATAAATTGAAGATCTCGCGCAAATCTTTCTAATTCTCAATCTTCATAACATTCTTTTAATGTTGTGAAAATCCGCTGTTCTACTAATTCTAACATTTTCAAAATTAATTGAATAATAGAATGAATTTAATTACTTCAAATTTATTTTAGTAAATGACTTTTTTACAACAAATTATGTCAGTGCCATTTTTTGTATAACTGAACTTTTCATGGGAATTTCAATTTACAAAAATATTTCTTCAATAATTTAGTGAAGCTGAAACATTTAGCAGTAACGTCGCTTTTAAATGTTCATCATGAAAACATTTTTTTCTTCAGCACTATTGGGCAACTGGCCGACCCCACCTCCCAACTGCAGAAGAGTAATCCGACACTTCAACTGCCCATCATTGCTCCTCTGAAGTTAGTGACCGACACATGGGGCACGAAATCACGTGACACGAAGGTTGCCAGATCACTAATTTCTAAAAAAATCGTTGCCAGATATCTTTTCTGAATTTTGTAATCAACCATAGTGTTCGGATACTTTTTTGAGAGACTGTAGGTGGTCATATTATTTTGATACTAGATCGTGTGGGCTCACTCACGGAAATATTGAGCATGTGCAGTTACCGTTCACAGCAAACTGGAGCGTGTGCAGTTACCGTTCACAGCAAACTGGAGCGTGTGCAGTTACCGTTCACAGCAAACTGGAGCGTGTGCAGTTACCGTTCACAGCAAACTGGAGCGTGTACAGTTGCTGTACACGCTTCAGATATTTTTTCTAAATTCTATAATCAACCATAGTGTTCGGATACTTTTTTGAGCGACTGTACCAGAGTCCGATCAGAGGTGAGCAAATCCGAAATTCCTTGAACTGCCCAAGAATGCAAATACCATTTCGGCCTCTTTAACGACGCAAGTGTCACGAAGTGCATGCCACTGTCGTCTGGTGTACATCCAAGTGCTACTGGCAAAGCACCGAACTTCTGCTATTCAGTGAGTTTGCTCCACTGCAAGCATGCTGGAATTTCCTCCCACTGCGGAACTCTCGTCAGTGAAAATATCATCAAGAAAAAGGTATTACTTTCGCTTATCTTAATCTATCCCCAACGATCCGCTTCCCAGGGAACTGTACGATGTCTTGAAGATGACTGCTGAGTGCAGTTGAAAGCACTCGACCCCTGCAACTAGGTAACTAGCAGAAGTTCGGTGAATAGCAGAAATAGCAGAAGTTCGGTGCTTTGTCACATTGCAGTGCCTCGTTTATACTTGTATAAATAAATCCAAATGGTAAAAAAAAGTTATTCATTCTTATTCTTTTTTAAACCTTTTGTCCAGCGAATTTACTAGACAGGCTCCTTCTCTGTCTGTCCTGGCTGGGTTGTTTCCTATGTATGTGAGAGCGTTTGCAGAAGGGTACCTGTCCCTACCTCGTCAGGATTTGCTCAGGTGGCCGAATACACAAACCCAGTTATTTCATCTATTTACATTTATTTACACTTTAAACTATATATACATACAGTGCCTGCCCACCGGGTACAGTCACTGGCCAAATACAACATAGGCTATAATGAGCCCTACTGGTCCCACTGCTAGATACAGAACAAAGCTTAAAGTTACAGGTTTAGGGCACTTGGGGGCAAACTAGGAAAATAAGGAGTAGATGAAATGTTTTCTGACTCGTCTTTCGAAACCACCCGTTGACCAGGGTGGCGGTGATTTTTTCGGTAGCTCTGGCAAATGCTCTTTTCAGTTCCTTCAGTTGTCTTTCTTTTCAATATTTCTGTTCACTGACAGTTTGATGCTCATTACTCAAAAGGACGAGGCCAGCACAAGAGTCTTGGCATGCGACCTCCACGACATCAAAATCAGTTTATCCCTTGCTAGGCCTTGGTCCTTTTGTTAGGGGCTTCCACTCTCACTATGACGTTTACTGGACTGGATCGAAGACTACAAGAACAAACAAAGCCCGCCACCAAGTCCGGTGTCGATGGTTGGCAAGGTGGCCAATGCCCTCTTGGGGAGGGGTCTAGTTGAATTCGTGGTAAAAGGCCATTGGTGGTCATCAGTGTGAATAATAAGAAAGTGCTTGGAGGATATCAATGTGGTTGGGATGAAGGAGTAAAAACGGGAGGAAGAGAAGTTTCGAGTCGATTATCTCTGTGACTGGGTTTGCCCCTACAGTCTTCTTCACAGACGGATGGGGGACAGTCCATTCCGAGAGATGTGCCAGGCAGAAGCTGTACGAGAATCGGGCTCGCATTGCAAGCATGCGGGCACGACATTATGAATAAGCGAAATTATATATTTTAAATAGATGAATCCATATTTGCTCTGGTGAACCTCGTTTTCAAATGGAAGACGTTTTTCATTTACCTACTTTTTCACGCTTTAAAAATTGTAAAGGAAACAATGGATGACTGTGAAATGGAAAGAGTAGTACTTTATTAGCACTTTTACAACATGAAAAGTATTTGCCTCATCCCTTAAAATGAAAAAGTTGCTTTTCTCACCCCCCCCCCCTCCTCTGAGAAGAGTAGGGACAGGGTACCAAATAGGCCAGCGTCCAAATTACCATATCCATACTGTGCCATCATCGAAAAACCCTGCCAATACCTCCTTTAAACCCCCCTTCTGCTCTGGGTTAGAAAGGTGACACAGATGGGCTTGAAAAGTCAGCCGCCCATCGAATGGAACGTTAAGCTGTGGACCGTGTGTAACAGACAGCTATAATCCTGTGCACCTTGATGGTGGCTTCTATCTGAATCATAGCAGTTGTCCAGTGGGTCGTCTTACCCAACCTTCGATGAGCGCTTGGGGGTCCTTGAGACCTGCCGTTGATCCAATTGTCTGCAAAAGAAGGAAAAAGTGAAGTTCAGTGATAAAACTACACAATGACCAATTTTAATATACAGATTATTTTGAGTTGTTGGGTTGTTTTACCTCTGAGTGGCACTTTTTTTGCACACAATGGGCTAAATGCCCAGGTCGCAAGGACCCCGAAAGCTCAGAGAAGGTTAGGGGAGGGGACCCACTGGAACGACTGTTGGGAGACAGATGGTAGCCTCCTGTCGAGGCCATCCAGCATGTTCTTTAACGTGCACAGGTATGGCTCTTCCGCACACGGGGCCACGGCTTAACGTCCCATCCGACGGACGGCGACCCTCAGTAGGGGACACCGATGGACTTGTCCATCGGTGTCCCCTACTAACTGTGGGCAGGGCGGGGAGTTTTGCGGAAATAAATCTCAACGCTGAACCAGCTGGAACTCGAACCTGGGAACTACAGATTACGGGCCTGGCGCGCTACCGACTGAGCCACCCCGGCCCAAATTATTTTTTATGTCATGAAAAGAAAGTACGTCTCAGTATGTCTTTGAGGAACTCACTAGAATATTTATTTGGTTCAAAATTCAGTCGTAAAAACATTAGTCATGGCGGAAGGAAAGAACGAAAATGGTGCCTTTTGTTAGATCTGATGTCACGAAATCTCAGTGAAACGTAACAAATGAAGACTATCATTGTTGAAATGAAAGCATAACTTTAATGAAAGAATGATTCTAAAGGAATGCTTATGAGTGGGATGCATGTTATAGTGATATTGTGCTGATCTTTAGGTAAGAGGAATATAATTTATCTGCTTTTTTAGTGAAACGACAATCTGGAAAAGTCAATTAATAAAGGAACGTTATTAGAAGGAAGACTTCAGTTAATTAAATAGATAAAGAGAATATTAGAACTAGAACAATGGAACTACCACTAGATACAGATGAAATGAAGAAAGGATCCTCCTAGGAGGTAGAGGAAATCGATGCTAAAAGTCATCAAATCTCCGAGGGATATTATGACGTAATGGAGGAGAGTCTTTGCCTTTCTGCCATCCAGGAACGAAGCGGAAATAACGGAATAAATCTCTACTGTGCCATCATCGGAAAACAAGTAGAAGAAATTGATGAAATAATCTTTGATCAAGGAAAGGAATCAGTGGTACATAGGATGGGGCCACTCGACAAGACCGACCGCAATTTCACCTTTCCAGAAATCCTTAGGCAGACAGAGACTGTACCTTTTGACCCTGATGCCTTTTATAAAACAGGACGGATTTATGCCATAAGAGAGAAGGTACGTCAAAGGAAACAAGGGAGATTTCGCCGATTCTGCATTACCTTACGTCGATTGCTGTGTTCCGCATGCTGCAAACGGAAGAAGGACAGCATGGTAGTTGTTTGAATGTTCTAGTCGTCCCACATCAAAAGAAAACGGCCCTTTTCAGGGCCCCTAAATTTGATAAAGGATTGCCAGTATCGTACTCTATGTGTTGTTCTGTCCTTCTTTAATACTCTTTTAGCGCTGCAACTAAATTTAGCTTAGCCTTACCTCTATCAATTAATTTGCATGACCAAGTGATGCAATAAAACTCTTTTTCTTTAGGATAATACTGAGGAGAGGAATTCTAACTAAGTATCCTTTAAATCTTAATACAGATAATTATAAAACATTGACATTTGTAGACACTGAACTTTTGTGAGATCATCAGACAATGACAAACATGCATGTAACTACTTAAAAATTTAATCTGAATCTGTCTTCTCAGTGATATCTCCTAGTTATTACCACTATACTGCTAATAAGTTAGCTTCTATTAGCTCTGTCGTCATTTCTGCAAAACACGTTTTACACCCTAAAATTTCAGTATCATACATTTTTCAGAGTACTTCATATTTTGCATGAAAACAAATGACAACGTTAAAAAAAGTAATTTACCAAGAAATAAGTCATAAATTGTAAAAGTTATTGGAAAGCTTCACCTTAAAAGTTATTACATATATAGTTTTGAAGCAGCCTTGGAGTAAAAAGGTCCAAACAGACGGTGCAATTTAATTCTCCAAACGTCTGTCCTGAGCAAGCTTCTGTACTTGGCAACTGAAAGCCAATTCTAACAAGGTCTTATTTGACATTGTCTGCCCACCGCAACCTATGTCTCCTCCTTTTTCTCTGGCTTTTAGGCACATCGGCCATAATCTTATTCTCTAATCTGTCGCTATGCGTACGGGCAACGTGGCCAAACCAGCGCATTCTCTCTCTGCAAAATATGCTCCTCAAATGTGGTTGCAGACTGCGTAGTCTAACATTACCATTGCTTATAGAGTGAAACCCTTTAATTCCGAAGATACTGCGTAAGCATCCAGAATCAAAGATATAAAGTTTCCTGTTATCTTGTTTAAAAATAATATTCAATGCCATAACTAACTCTACAAAAAACCAAACTATTGTACTACTATATTATACAAATTAATTTTGCTCTTTAAGTGTATACTCCAATTTTTCCACACTCTGCATAGACTATTAAAGGCACCGGAAAAATCTCAGTTCTTCTGTTTATCTCATGTCGCACATTGCCAGAGATAATTAAACTGAGTCAATTGCTCGTGGCAACCATTCAAAATAACTGAAGTACAACCAAGCTGACCGGGCGGGGGTGGCTCAGTCGGTAGCGCGCCAGGCTCGTAATCTGTAGTTCCCAGGTTCGAGTCCCAGCTGGGTCAGCGTTGAGATTTATCTCCGCAAAACTCCCCGCCCTGCCCACGGTCAGTAGGGGACACCGGTGGGCTTGGAAAGGCCGCCGTCCGTCGGATGGGACGTTAAGCCGTGGCCCCGTGTGCGGGAGAGCCATACCCTTTGCACGTTAAAGAACACGCTGGATGGCCTTGACAGGAGGCTACCATCTGTCTCCCAACAGCTGTTCCAGTGGGTCCCCTCTCCCAACCTTCTCTGAGCCTTCGGGGTCCATGTGACCCGGTCATTTAGCCCATGGTGTGCAAAAAAGTGCCGCTCAGAGGTAAAACAACCCAACCCAACAACCAAGCTGACCAATTTTCATCACTTTAGGTTCTTCTCTGCTTATGATCAAACCTCCTCTATTACCAGTCTTATCAACAGCACTAATAAAAGAATTCATCTAATCAACATCATTTTCGAAAATAAACAAATGAGCATAATCTAAGTCATCAGCCTCTTCAAACTGCCATGAGCTACGGAGGTCCAACCAGACAGTGCTACAAACATATCTGTCCTGAACTACATCTGCCCACTACACATCAATTCTAACAAGGTCTGTTTGACGTTGTCTGCTCACCTCATCCTAGGTCTCCCCCTCTTTCTGAAGCCTTTGGGAACACTGCTCATAACCCTATTCACTAATCTAAAATTATCCATACGGAAAACATGGCCAAACAACGAAGTATCTCTCTCTCTGCACAATATACTGCTTAAAGTAGGCTGCTGACTCCTTTGCCTAACCTTATCATTAGTTACAAGGTTGAACACCTCATACCCAAGATACTGTGTAAGCATCTATAACCAAAAATATCTAGTTTCCTGTTATCTTGTTTACAAATCATCCAAGTCTCACTACCATAACTATCCCTAGAAAAACCAAACAATTATAAGTCTAATTTTAGTCTTTAGGTGTATATGCATATTTCTCTACATTCTCCATAGATTTTTAGAAGTCCCGGCAGCAATCCCTATATATGTCTATTAATCTCATGCCACCCATCACCATTATCTGTTATATAGCTCCCAAGATAATTAAACTCAGACACTTGCTCAAGAGTGCAACCATTCAGATTAACTCAATTACCGCCTGTCTGACCAAGTTTAATCACTTTAGTTTTCTCTCTGTTTATAACCAAACCTACTCTCTTACAGTCTCATCAACAGCTCGAATGAAAGAGTTCATCTCATAAACATCATTTGCCAGAAGCGCTAAATCAGAAATTTTGAAATCTCTACACCATTTAAGGCCAAAATCTTTCCCTTGCAGTGAATGTTGCAAAACATAATCAATAACCAAGCTAAAGAGAAAAGGAGACAAAAAGAGACTAAACCAATTGCTACAAGACTTACCAACTCTCGCACACTACGCAGTGCTATTAGATAATAGAGCTTTTATTAGGTTAACTAACTTGTCTGGTATGTCTAACCTGGCCGTTTAACTTACCGTGTGCAAAGAAACTGCCGCTCAGAGGTAAAACAACCCACTCTGCTGAAACAGCTGTTTGTCATATAGTTTTTTTTCGATTGTCATTCAGGTAGATCAAGAATGCTATCAAGAACAGAGTCAGTGAATAGCCTCTTCCAGAATAAAGAAAAGCAAGAGTCCCTCACATATGAAATTTATATTAAATTATGATCATATACACTATTATACATGATAATGACAATTTTTTTACCACTGAGCAGCACTTTATTTGCAGACAATGGGTTAAATTGCCAGGTCACAAGGACCCCGAAGATTGAGGGACCCACTGGAACAGCTCTATGGAGACAGATGATAGTCTCCCATCAAGGCCATCCAGCGTGCAATTCCATTCAGTCCCCGATGAGAAAGGGGACACTGGTGGGATTGGAAAGGCCGCCATCCCCTAATGAGGGACGAAGCCGTGGTCCCATGTGCAGCAGTATTATCCTGTACCAAGCACGGATCTAGAAAAAAATTAAAGTGGGAGAGGATGGCAAAGTGACGCAATCGCACCGAAAAAGAGCAAAGGGGGTGGGGAACCAAGAGACAGGGTGAATGAAGGTGCCACTGCACGACGAAGCATTTTTTGACGTTCAATGGCTAAGACTTTTGATGTGACAATGGGGAGACTGATGAGTTGGGTTGTTTTACCACTAAGCGGCGCTTTTTTGTACACAATGGGCAAAATGGCCAGATCACAAGGACCCCCGAAGGCTTAGAAAGGGGACCCACCAAACAGCTGTTGGGGGACAGTAGTAGCCTCCCATCGAGGCCATCCAGCATGTTCTTTAAAGTGTACAGAGTATGGCTCTTCCACACAAGGGGCCGCGGCTTAATGTCCCATCCAATGGATGGCGGCATTTCCAAGCCCATCGGTGTCAGCCTAAGAGTTCGGTTCATAGGCTAAGTGCAAGCTACGTCCCTACTGACCATGGGAATGGTGGGGAGTTTTGCTGAGATAAATCTCAGCACTGACCCAGCTAGGGCTCTAACCTGGGGACTGCAGATTACGAGCCTAACGCGCTACCGACTGAGCCACCACCGCCCCTGGATAATGACAAAGTAGCTGCACATCTTCAAACAAATATAAATATAACTACTTTATCTGTCACACGAAAAGAAAACAAATATAACAGTGAAAGGAAATACAAATACATCAAATTTGATTTCATTGGTTTGCAGTGTTTGCTATTTTTTCTGGAGGAGCTTCTGTGGGATTGAGGAAAAATGAAATGAGGGATTGTGCAGATGCACATGAAGCACAGTTTGTATTTTAGTTTGACGAAATCCATCAAACCCTCACTCGATTTTTTTCTGTGGGGATTTCCTTCACGATGCAGCTCATCACCCACCTTTATCATAGTCATTAATGAACTGGATGACAGATTACTATTAGTCATCACCCAAGTAACTTTTAATATGCTCCATAGAGTGCGGGAGGTAGTTGAAGACCTTTGGATATTTGCCGCATTACCTACGGTGCTCATATTGAACATCCCTAAACTTTTCGTACATTTTCTTCATTTGCCATGTATTATATTTTCTTTTTTATTTGGGAAATAAAGTGGTTTGGACAGTTTATACCTCTGAGCAGTGCTTTTGTGCATACAATGGATTAAATGGCCAAGTCACAAGGATCCCAAGGGCTCAAGAGATGTTTGGGGAAGGCGACCAATTGGACAGCTTCACAGCTGTCCAATTGGAAGAAGACAGATGGAAGTTTCCTGTCAAGGCCATCCGGTGTGTTTTAACATGTACAGAGTATGGCTCTCTCTTGCACATGGGACCAGGGTTTAATGCCTCAGCCGAAGGACGATGGCTCAAAGCAAGCACACTTAAGACTTGAACCTGGGATCATCAGATTAGAAGCTTAGAGCTCTTCTGACTGAGTCAATTCCGTCCCAATAAAAGAGATAAATATTTAAAGCAGTAGAGCTAGTAGCTGCTTGCCACAGAGGTCCGACAGGAGCCCATCAGTTTAATACGACACAGCAGATCTGTGAGGATGGCAGCACTTCAGCAGAAAAACAACACAAACATTCATGTCTTATTCGGGGCTAGAACCAAAGTCCCTTCGATCAGAAGGGAAGCACGCTAACCCCTCGGCCACGGGACCAGACAAGGGAACCTGGCCCACTTGCCCCCCCTACATAGAACTAGGGGTAATTGTTTTTTATTTTCTGATTTTGACGCACTGACAATAAGTTTTTATTCTCTTGATCAGTGTACTATAGGTTGAGGTATTTAAATCATCAATTGCCAATGAAAATGCTACTTTTTTATTGGGCACATTGCCCCAGTTTTCAGGTTCATTGATTTATTTTTCCAGCACTCATTTGCGTTTTTCTTCGAGTCAATAATCGTTTGGTACGAGTAGAAGCTGTCGTCGTAACCAAGACTGAATTTTTGTGGGTCACATTTATATATGGACTATATTTATCCCTTTAAGTTTACGTTTAACAGGCAGTCCTAAGAGTTTGGTTCATAGGTTAAGATCGTAATAGGCTCCTCAAAAATGCTTACTACATATCTTAGCATGCTGCACATCGAATTAGTTTTGACGCCGACCCTGCATCTTCTTTAAAGGAGTACCCTTAAATAGGACCAGGAAAGTAATCAACGCAACGCAAAATGAATCATGACGCTTTAAATTTGTTTAGTAGATTTTTTTCCCATATGGCACAGGGGTAGCTCAGTCAGAGTGCATCAGGCTCGTAATCTGCAGTTCGAGTACCTCTGGTTAATACGGGGTGGGGAGTGGGTCCCGAAGGACCCACTCCCCATGGGGAAAGCACGTGCTCCGTCTCACGACACTACACGTGCATAGCAACTAGAGGCTTGAAAATAGAAGATGAAGTTTGTCTCAGAGGAGACCAGTCAGGACATGGAGTATGGGTGGCGTTAAAGGGGGTGCTGAGTGCAGCCCGGGAAGAAGGTTGGAAAATAAGTCAAAGAGAGAAAGCAGCCACGGAACTCAAAGGAGAGAGTCCCGAAGCCGGTAGACAAGCCAGCCTATGTCCCTCAAGTGTGCCCTGACACGGGCACTCTCGATGGACACAGAGACCAGTTCACCTGCTACCTCATTGATCGCTTGGGAGTCCCTGAGTTCGTTAGCGAACCCTTCAGTGATCGGACATCTGAGGATGTAGTGCCCGACGTCTGCATCTGGAGCCCCACAGCCGCAGTAACTGTGGGCAGAGATTTTGAAACGCTCCAGGTATTTGGGGAAGCTCCCATGTCCTGTTAGGACCTGCATCAAATAGTGGTCAGAGGATCTCAGGGATAGACTGACCCTTTTCAAGAATGTCTTTGTTTGAAGACCATTCTCAGTCGTATCCCAGAGCCTCTGCCACTCCTGAGTGGTACCTTGGCCAACTATAGACTTCAGGGTAGTTTTTGAAGTCTTTACCGCTATCACAGGTTGAGTGTTATTACCTGCGGAACGGGCCAGCTGGTCGGCCCGCTCGTTTCCTTCATGTCCTACGTGTGCCTTGATCCAGGAGAAGGATACCCTGGGCATGCTCTGACTGCCCAGGATGCACTTGATCTCATTCACTATTTGATGCCTGTTGGTTGCATCTTCAAGTGCATGCAGAGCTGCTTGGCTGTCCGTGTACAGCCTTATGTCGTTGTTCAGACCACCGTCATTGAGGGTCCAGTTAAGGGCCTCTCTGATAGCGAGCAGCTCTGCTTGGAAGGCCGAGCCATTATTTGAAACCTTCCTCTGAAAATCATACACTTTGGCCCCTTGATTGAAGACAGTGAAGGCTAAGCCCACACCCTCCTCGCTCTTGGAACCGTCGGTGTATATTTCAGTATCTGTACCTGATGGTAACTCCGTGGACCAGGGCACACATAGTCTCCTTGTGGGATGCAGATCCCACTTAGCGGTATTTACCTCAAAATCCTCAGGGTCATACTGGACTCCGAGGAATGTTGCTTTTTCCTTAGCCTGCAGGACTCTGAATATGGTCGCTTCTTTACCGACCGTCAAAAATAGCGGAGGGATCCCTGCAAGTACCAGGAGGGCATCCGTAGATGTCGTCCTATAAGCCCTGGTAATTCGCAGTAAAGCTGGTCGTTGGGCTGCAAGCAGCTTTCTACACATTATGGAGTGGTCCGTCGGGCGCCACCAGGCACCCGCACCATATGTTAGGATCCTCTCCGTTCCCCTAAGATAAATGTCTTTGAGGACCTCACTTCTGAGTCCCCATGAGACGCGAGCCATACGCCCTAGCTTACATATAACATTGGTGCATTTAGCTTTTAGGTCCTGCAGGTGTGGGATCCAGCTCATCCTCTCATCCAGAGTGATCCCCAGGTACTTTAATGTTGTCGCATGGCGGATATTTTCGCCTTTTAGTTTGAAAATAGCATACCTCTTCTTGAGGACACCCTCTTTAGCAATAGTCATTGATGTAGTCTTTGCAACGCTGAACCCAAGCTTATTGCGCAGACACCATCCTTCCAGTATTTTAATTGCTGCGTTGCCAGCATCCTCCAGCTTAGCTCTGGAGGACGCTGTTATGGCAAGCAGCAGGTCATCTGCGTACGCCTGGAGCCAGACTCCCTCGGGCATAGTCAACTCCAGAGCAGAATCAGCGACTAAGTTCCAGAGGAACGGTACGCTGCACGACCCTTGTGGGCAGCCTCTTTCCAAGTTTCTTGAGGCAGTCCCGCTAGCGTGAGTATGTGACCATCCTCTCGCTGAGGTAATTGGCCACTAGAATGAAAATGTTCCTGGGACAGGAACATTCCTTCAATTTATTCAAGATTGCAGGCCACCAGACGTTGTCGAACGCGCCTGTCACATCCAAGGCAATGAGAGAGGTGTGCAACTTGTGCACTTTATTTATCTGAACAATGTCCACCACCTGTTTGATAGCAGCGGTGGTGGACTGGTCTGTTCTGAACCCAAATTGCTTGGGATTCAAGAATCCGTTCTTATGGCAGTGGTAGTACATCCTGTTTGTCAGGAGTTTATCCAGCATCTTTCCCAACACCGGCAGCAGACATATCGGTCTGTAGGATCTTGCATCTGCCGGATCCCTACCTGCCTTGTTAAAGAGGACAAGGTCCGCCTGTTTCCAGGCGGTTGGGAAGGCTCCCAGATTCAAGCACTTGTTGAAGAGCTGGGTGAACAGGCTTTTATGTTCATTAAACACCTGAGAAATGATCTCCACTGTCAGACCATCGTTACCCGGGGCTTTGCCCCGGGCCATTTCCCTGATTACCTCTCTCACCTCCTCTTCTGTAAACTTGACGTCATCCGGCGTATCCGGTGGAGTCCTGCAATTTTCCCTAAGGAGTTGATGTTCTGCATCATCAGAGCTCCTGTCATCTTTAGGGAATAAATTATCTAAAAGTACCTGGATGGTCTCGCCAAAGGAAGTGGTCTTGGATCCATCTTCCTTGCGAACGTAAGCAATTTCCAGGGGTTTAAAATCTTTATCCGTAGCTAGCCTA
Organism: Ryuthela nishihirai; assembly: GCA_038380435.1. NCBI lineage: Eukaryota > Metazoa > Arthropoda > Arachnida > Araneae > Heptathelidae > Ryuthela > Ryuthela nishihirai. The sequence goes on along the minus strand of JAWZYU010000001.1, from coordinate 11,125,310 downwards.
TACTGTAATGTGAAAGGGTTCTGTGCAGAGACCTCGCTGCAGAACTTCTGCCAGGAAGTCAGCTGCGCCTCTAGTATGGCGAGCTTATACTTTGCTTGTTCCATCCTGTACAGTTCCTCTCTGGCACTTCTCTCCACATTGTGGCACCTTTGATATCTCCGTCTGAGAGCCCTTACTCTTTTCCTTCTAATTGTGAGCTCAGGTGTCCACCAGGGCACTGATTTATTGCCCACTCTGGGTCGCCTTTTAAACCCGAAGGTCATCTCACATCCAGTACATAAACATTCAGTCAGTTCTCCCAAGATGTTATCTAGAGAACTGCTATCTCCTATGTCACTGACGCGCTGGCCGATCTTCGCCAGTTCCGGTGACACACAGCGCATGAGCTTGCACCAAACAGGAGCTTTGCCCACCGCAAACCGTCGTGCATGTTGTGGTGGAGATGATGTTCCGCCCACCTGGAACATGATGTAATTATGGTCGCTGTTAGAGACCATGTCGCTGACGCACCAGCCCTGAATCAGGGGAAACAACCGAGGTGATACCAGGGTCAAGTCTATCCAGCTCTGCCCTCTTGGGCCAGTAAATGTAGCTGGAGTGTCCCAATCATTTAATAAATACAAGTCAGCCGAGTTGATAAAATCAAGAGTCATATCACCTCTGACATCTTGTCGGTTTGAACCCCACAGGGGATGCTTCGCATTGAAGTCCTCGCCGATAATTACGGTCTTAGAGTTAACCCGAGCCAGGACGTTTTGCAGCTCGGTTAACAAGTCCTCAATGTTGTTGTTTGGAGGACAGTAAATGGAGATGGCGTGTACTATTAACCGTCCATACCCAATCTGCACTACTACAATTTTATCTGTGTGATATGCCAGGATGGCATTCACCTTGGGGTTCAAAACAACAATTCCAGCTTTTGGCTTGGTGCCTTTTTCACAAAATTGCTTGCTAGTCAGAGGGAGTCCTCTAATAACGTTCTCTGTGCAGTAGGGTTCCTGCACAAGAGCAACATCGACTCCTTCCTCTTTTATCACCTGGCTGAACTGGGCCATTGCGGCCCTAGCCCCATTTAGATTTATTTGAACAAATTTAAGACTTACCCCTCGAACACCTGGAGGCCTACTGCCCATAGTCGGTGCGTCTTCGCAACAACTTCATCTCACAACAGTACGACGGGCACTTTGTGTCCATCGCACTGTGGCCAATATCATACTTGGCCCCATGCTCCCTATTGGCGGTTTTGCAAACAATGCACTTCGGTTTGGGCTTCGTGCACTCCTTGTAAGAGTGCTTGCTCGCACACTGTGAGCACAGTTGAGTCTTTAACTCGCACTCGGTCTGCTTGTGCCCAAATGCATAGCACTTGTAGCACCGCAGAACCCTGATGTAGTCCTTGACTATACATCTAGACCAACCCACATTTAGCTTACCTACAGCTAATATTTTCCTGTGTGAGGCACTAGTGGCCTCCACCACCCAGTGGACCGTGTTTTCCACTCGGGCCTTTACCGAAAAGAGTGGATTTATGTCCACCTCTTCTTCACCTAGACTATTTTGGCTGCGGATAATCTTCTGAAGGTCCTCGCGGGGAACGTCCTTATCCACACTACAGATCATTATCTTAGGCTTCAGCCTTACGGCAGATTTGGCCTCTAGAATATCCTTGAGCGATTCATGGCTGTCCACTGCGTTTTTAAGACAGGCCATGTCGCTCTCTGAGCTACATTCCACTATTACACCGTTAGCCCTCATTGGCTTTACGGTCATAACCCCCAGATTCAGGTCTGCGGGGTTGATGTTACTCTTCAGACTATCCCTTACCTGCAGTGCTGTCGTTTCCTTGTTCTTGGAATAGATCAGCAGGGTATGCCTTGGTTTCTTTGCAGGGGGGGTGTGCTTTGGAGCTACCACCGAACCTCCCTTTCCCTTTCCTTGACCACCAACTGCCTTCGCATAGGTTGGTGGCCTTTCCTTTACTACTTGTGGACGTGTAGCTCGCTCTTTCAATTGTCCACTCATGGTCGCGAGTTCTATCTCTTGCTCGCAAATTATGGTGTGCAGCTTTCGTGCTACACCCATGACCATGCTCTTCAGATCTGTATCTACCCTGTGGCGGAACAGCTCCACCGCGAGTTCCTCCAGCAGACCAGCCGCATTGGCCAGCCTACCTGAGCCCATCTCGTTTCCGTTGGGCTCTTCCTGCGTATCCGGGGCTGCCTCTTTGGCTATGCACCCTTCATCCCCGCCTCTATCTGGGTTCTCTCCTTCCTTTGGAGGCCCCTTTACCACTTCCGTATCGCTTGTGGTGGGAGGGGGAGTCTCTGGGACTTCCTCCACTACCACTTCAAGATCAGCAGCCTCCTTGGGCGTGCTGTCTTTTCTAATGGTCCTTTTGTCACTATCACCTGAAGCCGTCATTACTCGTTTATATCTCATGTTGAGGTATATTGTTCGACCCAGGCGGTCTCCACCCACAACGGAGCCCTACAAGGGGAGGCCTCAGAGTTAAATTCGTCGCTCGAGGTACCTCAGAGATACGCCCAGGTTATACCCAGACTTCGGCTCTCCCCTCGGACCAGAGCATGATCCGGGCCCCGGTCCGGACCCAACCCCTATCGTCAAGAATCACCTCCACCCGGTTGACTCAGCAACCGCCCCTGACCCATCCCGGTCAAGGGGTGGGACAGGGGATGCCTCACGTACCGATTGATCCGAGTGAGCCAGCTCGGACCTCCCGTTTTACTGAAGCGGAGGCCAAGGACGGTGTATTGGGATACCAGCTTGCCTGTCCCTCAACCGCCAGGACCCTCTTTTCCATGTTACGGGTCTCCACCCACGGTAAACAGGTGGGCCACTCATAGGTGTGGCGACCATGATATATTCTCCCCACCTCGCCCATCAGGGCACAATCTAAACCTAAACACTGGCCACCTTTTCCCTATTAGATAAGTTGTTCAATTTGAACAATCTCGGCCAGTCTCCTCTCTTGAGCCGTGGGACCGTGTGCTGGAGGGCCATACTCTATGCACGTTAAAGAACCTGCCAAATGGCTTTGACAGGATTTCATCTCGCAACAGCTCTCTGAGATAAGGTTGGGTTCCCTCCCCAAACCTTCTCCGAGTCTTCGGGATCCTTGTCACCTGGCCATTTAGCCCATTGTGTGCAAAAGAAAGTACCGCTCAGAGGTAAAGCAGGTCAACTCTTTCTATATCAACTTCATTTTTGTCAGCCGCCATACCATGTGCCCATTAAAGAACACGCTGGATGGCTTTCTATTCTTTTCCTAACAGTTCACCTTCCCAAACCTTCTCTCCCTTGGGGTCCTTGTGACCAAGTCATTTAGCCCATTATGTTCACAAAGTTTAAGTCACATAAGTGCCACTAAGATGTAGAACAACCCAATAATATTAATATTTTTTACATGAGGTATTAACGACAATTTCTTATCTAGGAATATTATCCAGTATCAGTGGCGGTCTCAAGCAGAAGAGCGGCCACCCCTGACAAAGGCTATGAGAAATCAAAGAGTACTATTGCGCAGTTATAAAGAGTTCGGTTTTTAAGAGTTGGTCACTGCCCGCCCTTACATTTTTTTTTTGGCATTTCTATGCTTTGAAAAAGATTAGATAAAAATTATTTTTTATTTTTGATTAGATAGGTATTGATGAAATATTACAATCGCACTTTCCCCGAATATTTCAATAATGTCCTAAAATGGTGGAAAAAGTGTGAAAATGCCACAATACTTAACAAACATTGCCAACGATATGTTTATGATAGAAATTTGCATGATAGATTATGGTGGTTACATAGTTTACATTGGCAGCAATGATTTGCTTCGTGCTTCCAAAATATAGCTGGGAAAATGCAATTTTTTGCTTAACGAGAAACTCTATTTGTGTGGTAAAGGTACTAATAGAATATTAATGCCTGCATTTTTCCAATCATCCGTTACATCAAATTTCTAATATGAGAGGAATGTAAAGATCGAAAATATAAACTTCATTCTCTTTGAAAACGAGTATCCCTTTTTCACCATAGGTGATATGTATTCTTCTAGTTGCTAACTGTTTTCCATTACCTTCTCTCGTAAGTCATATGGAAAAATTACGAAAATTATCGATCTAAAGATTTTTTATTATCAGAATGTCGAGGTGTATTTTTCTTCTCATTTGGGAAGGGGGGGGGGGACAATGTTGCCTCTCTGTAAATGTTACTAACAATCAGCTAAGCTATTTAGTTGAAATTTATATCGAAGTATATTTTGAGCTGACTAATGTCCTTCTACGGCTTTTATGGCAAACTTACTGGAAGCTGTAAAAGTGGAGGGGGGGGGGGGCTATTTCTAGATTGTCAAGTATGGCAGGCTACGTTGGTAGTGAATTTATAATTTCCTGTCTTAAATTTCCAGACCCATTTCTCATTAATTATGAGTGTATTCCTTCAAAACCTTAAAGAATACAATGCTCATTGTAAAAACTTGAGTAACATGGAAATTAGTCCCTAAAAGTAGCAAGGTGACTGTTTGGCTTAGTTGGTAGTGTTGGAAGCCTCTATAGTTCCCAGGTTCGAGTCCCAAATATAGCAGCGTTGAGATTTATTTCCATTAAATCCAAACCCTTCATTTGGTGAGAAAGCAGAACCGATGGACTTGGAACGATGCCTTCCTGCGGTTGCGACGTAACGCCGTGGTCCGTGTGGAGTAAACCACACTCTGTGCACTTTTATTGATGGCCTTGAAGGGAGGTTTCCATCTGTCTCTTAACAACTGCCCAAAGAGTCTTCTTTATCCTACCCATGTATACGCCTTTGAGGTCCTTATTACCTGGCATTTAGCTAATTGTGTGCACGAGTGTGCGACTGAGAAGTAAATAACTCTACTAAATAAAGGTATCTGCTGTAAAGTGATTTTATAAAATGGATTTTAAAATAACACTTCTGCTAAGATTTTCAACAAATTTTGCTATTTTTTTCGAACCGTAATCCCAAGCTACAGTACGGAACTTATATACTCCTCCCCCACGAAAAACTATCATATTCACTGGGAAAACCCAACGTTTTAATTCTATTGTTTATTTTTTCTTTGTAAGTACTAATAAAATATTATTATTTAAATTTTCCAAATCATCTGTTGGTTCGAATTATCACTGTTAAAGAGTACAAATTTGGAAAACGATAAATTTCGTTCTCTTTGAAAAGGAACATCCTATATTCTCCAGAGGCGATATATGTTCTTCCAGTGTTTTGACAGAAATTATTCTTACCGAAAAGGGCAGCGTATGATTTTTCTCATCTTGGAAGCGATCTTTCAAAAAGTATTATTCCAAAGTATGTGAACGGTACATGAAAATCAATATGGTACCTTTTCAGCTCTCCCCAGAAATACCTAGGCCGTAACAACGGTGAGGCAAGTAAAGAATTAGCCTCGGGCGCACAAGATGAGGGGAGCGTAAAAATACAAAATGAGGGGTTCAGAAAAATACAAGATGAGGAGGCTCAGAAAAAGACTGCTATGAAACTATATAGCGGTGCAATTTCTATTCTTGCCTCTGGCACAAATATAGCTAGTTACGGCTCTGCCCTTCTCCCCCTCACAGCATGGAGTGTCTGTGTGTGTGTGGAGGGAGCAGGTTGATCCATTTGACAGAGCTCCAGACCCAATATTTTATTTTCCCAATTTCTACTCCCAAATGCGATTGCATTCAGATTTTCTTCCGTTAACCCCCGTTGGGCTTCTGAAGATTGCCGTCCGTCAGATGGGACATTAACCTGTGGGTAAAACGCCATACCCTATATAAGTAAAAGAATCCACTGAATTCTCTTGACGGGAGATTACCATCCGTCTCCTAATAGCTGCCCAGTGGATCTCCTACACCAACTTTCTCCAAGCCCTTTTGACCTGGCCATTTAGCCTGTTGTGTGCAAAAGTGTGCAGCTTAGAGGTTAAACCTAAGGCTTAACCACCCCCAAGTGTTGAGTAAAATAATTTTGTCTCTTTACTATTTACTTAATTCCTAATCAGAGGTACACGAATTTGCACATCGTACAATCATTTATTAGGGTATAATAATATTTCATCCCTGAAATTTCATTATTATTGAAGTGTGCGTAGCTAATAACTAACGGGACGTGGGTCCGAATCCTTGATAAGGCATGGATATTTCTTCTTCTGTGTTGTCTTCTACTGATGTTTCGCCTTCATCCCAGTTCTTCTCCATAGTGCATTATGCGTACTAACAGGCTTCTCTCACATCTCTGTGACAGGCTGCTCTAATAATTTAATATTTTATTTATTTTTTGAGTGCTATAAATAATACTAACTACCTAAGCTTTATCGGAGAATTTTCTTGGAGCACGTTTTCGGCATGTTGGCACAAAACTTATGTTATATATAACATATTTCCATAGGCCTTGGTTAGTATCGAATAAAAAGTGGATTGGTGAAGGAAAATGGGTTGGAACTTTTCGGAATGTCGCCATTTGCAGTAATATATCCATTGCCGATTTAGAAAGAGCATTTCATGATGTAAAAGGAAAGCATATTCGTAGGTAAAGTAAAATTTTAGTGTAAAGTGTTTTATTGAAGATAAATTAGTCATCATAACACGTCACTCTTTAATTCTATATTTTCCACATAATTCACTCAATATTTAAAGGGTTATAGAAATTTAAATATTTAACAAGCTCATTTTATCAGAAATCTATTCCAGAAGTACTTTAAAACTATATAATAATTTTATAAAGGTCGGATCTAGAAAAAAATATGGGAAGAGCAATTAACTGGATCGAACCGGAAAAGAAACAAAAGATGGAAAATAACTGAATTGGTGTTTCAGTATAAAATTGCCACTCCGTTGCAGTGGCCTTAAAAATTTTTTGAAAAATCGTGTTGCGTATTTGTTTCATATTATTTTCATCTCCAATCCGGTTACTAACATTCTGAAGATGAGGGAAAGAGGGACATGCCCTCCCCTCGACCCCAATAATAAATGAAAATGAATGAAAAATAATATGAAACAAATATGTAACCAATTTTATCAAATAATTGTTTATTTTGGAAGTTTGTATAAATAATTATTGCTCTGTTAGTAAAGATTATATAAGTTCCTTACGCATTGCTTCTGTTAAATATTCCAGCATATAATAAAAAAAAAATAAATACCCCCTCAAGCAGCTGCTTGCCACAGAGGTCTGACAAGAGCCTGTCAGTTTATATGCCACAGTAGAAGGTCTGAGAGGATGGCAGGACCTCAGCAGAAAAACGACACATACATCCATGCCTTACCCGGGGCTCGAACCCAGGTCCCTTAGATCAGTAGCCAAGCGCGCTAACCACTCGGCCATGGGACGGCCTTTCCAGCATATGCAACTCCTTAAATAATAAGAGAATATTATTGAAATTTAAGAAATAGCTCCACTAAATGTAGATCTTCATTTTTGTTTCGTTGTAGCAGTTTACCATAAAGTCTTATATTTCAAGTTAGAAAGCTTCGAAGGTTAGCATTCTGTTAATAAAATGTGGAAATTCTTTTATATCGTTGTCTAAGCATTATATCTATACGTAGGTACTGAACAGAAAAATCGTTTCATGTTATTTGAATATGGAGTCATATTCGATATCAGTAACTTCTTAAGTAATATTAATATGGACAAAATATGACTATAGTTATACTTGAAGTCTCTGTCAAATCTCTTTAAATGTAGAATTATTCACAAATAATTGTTCAATATCCAAATAATTTTGTAAGCTGGAAAATGTACTCAAAACCTGAAAAATTATTGCAGCATATTAAAATGAAAAAGAAACATTCTATAAACTTTAATAAAATGTATATTTTAGCTGCATATGTAATGATTGAACAGTATATGAATTTCGCATGATTTTTGGTTAACAAGGTAAGTAAATGTTAAATATTCCAGATTCTATAACTCATTAAATATTAAAAATATCAAAGTAGGTATTTAGGCAGACCGCAGTCAGATCTTCAAATGTGATTGCCAATAATCACATTTTTCTATAAAAAGCGCTTTTAAGAAATTGTAGAATTGTGAATTTGATTCCCTCTTGATCAAACATTTAACTATTTCAGCTGTTTCTACTTTCTGTTGAGAACCTATCAATGCATGAATTTATTATTCAGTCCTAACACTTTTTGATCTCCCCTTCAAATCCGAAAGAATTATTCCATGTTTCCTTTGGTTTTTGCTGAAATGTAAGTTTCAATAAAGCAATAAACAACCCACATTCTGCAGTCGACTCTTAGAGTCCCCCTGTTGCCTGGAGGGATGCAAGCAGTTTGTCATTTAGATGTTAATTGATGGTCGTTTGAACCCTCTGAGCAGGAGATGCACAAAGAGGGGAGGGAGAGTTCACCCGTCCAACCTTCCTTCTCCCCGGCCGACGGGCCGGTATGGTAGCGAAAGGGATTCGGCCGGGATGGCCGGAACGGTAGCGAAAGGGTTAAGATTATTACATTTACTTTGAGAATTAAAAATATAGGGCAATTTCGAGCTAACTGGCCGTGCGAGCCCGTTGCCTGGTAGCCAAACGAGAATTATGCTCTTTCGCGCGCTTCAGGTTATAAATTCAGCTTGTATTAATCAAGTAAAAAAAAGGGATTGTAGTGCTCCGACTATTGCTCCGCAAAATTCCCCGCCCTGCCCACGGTCAGTAGGGGACACCGATGGGCTTCGAAAGGCCGCCGTCCGTCGGATGGGACGTTAAGCCGTGGCCCCGTGTGCGGGAGAGCCATACCCTGTGCACGTTAAAGAACACGCTGGATGGCCTTGACGGGAGGCTACCATCTGTCTCCCAACAGCTGTTCCAGTGGGTCCCCTCCCCCAACCTTCCCTGAGCCTTCGGGGTCCATGTGACCTGGCCATTTAGCCCATGGTGTGCAAAAAAGTGCCGCTCAGTGGTAAAACAAACCAAATCCGACTATTGCTACTAAAATAATACAATAATTACCTTTTACCTTTTTACTGTTACCATTAAAGATTACTGTATCTTACAGTATTCTTTAATTACTGTATCTTACAGTATTCTTTAATGGTAGACGTGATTCAGCAAGTGCTACCATACAAATTTGAGTCACTTTTCCTCTTTAGGAGACATAAACCGTTTTGGACGATTTATACACTTACTGTGCAAAACAACTGATACTCTTTAAATTATCACCTGAATGACTTAAAATTTGAAATTTATTTATTCACTTTACACCAGGTTGGATCTAGAAAAATAAGGGAGGGGGGAGTGGCAGAATACCGGATTTTTATTGGAATGTAACATTTTCCTCTTCGTTAGGAGTTTTAAAACATTTTCATGAAAAATGGAATAAACATGAACAAATATAATGGTTTTTGGCGCCCATTACTTTTACTAGAATTCTCAAGGGCAGATTACCTTATACCCTCCCCCACCCTCTCCTAGATCCGGCCCTGGTTTACACTGACAGTGAATTATTTAGAATTTATGAAAATTTATGAAAAACTCATTCGACCGACAATACGTTCGTTGAATGTTTCAGTACAGAATTATTTCGAAATACCAAAGTTTTAGGTTTAAGGTCGAGAATTCTTACGGGCGACGAGGAAGAAATTACAATTTAGTGTGCAGAGTAGAATTTCAGAGCGGGGGGGGGGAATCAAAAATTTGCTTGGAGGGACCGATAATTCAATTTTGGGAGCGGGGGATGGAGGGCTTAAAATAAGACTTCAGTGGGGTTTCCGAATTACTAAAATATTCCACCGGACAGGAAAAATTAAAAGGATATTGTACGTGGAATAAGATTATATATATATTTATCTATTATAATCTCCAACATAAATAATAGTCTCCTTTGACTATATGGGGCGGGGGTGGCTCAGTCGGTAGCGCGCCAGGCTCGTAATCTGTAGTTCCCAGGTTCGAGTCCCAGCTGGGTCAGCGTTGAGATTTATCTCCGCAAAATTCCCCGCCCTGTCCACAGTCAGTAGGGGACACCGATGGGCTTGGAAAGGCCGCCGTCCATCGGATGGGACGTTAAGCCGTGGCCCCGTGTGCGGGAGAGCCATACCCTGTGCACGTTAAAGAACACACTGGATGGCCTTGGCGGGAGGCTACCATCTGTCTCCCAACAGCTGTTCCAGTGGGTCCCCTCCCCCAACGTTCTCTGAGTCTTCGGGGTCCATGTGACCTGGCCATTTAGCCCATGGTGTGCAAAAAAGTGCCGCTCAGAGGTAAAACAACCCAACCCTTTGACTATATACCACTGTTACTTTATAATATGTATAATATATTTATAATATATATATCTTCATAATATGTATAAATTATGGGGCTAAAATAAAATCATACAAGGACATGTTTTGGATTTCAAAGAAGGTAGACATGTTTCAGATTTCGTACAAGAAGAACGGATTTTCAGGAGGAGTGAGGCCCCCCCCCCCATATGTACCTGGACACAACTCTTTAAAATCAGGCACCACTGAAGAAAGGTTTACACCGCTTGGGTTTTACAAGGTAAAGAAAATGCCACCAGTTTCGTTTTACACGCATGGTTAAGAAAATCCAATCAGATTCGTTTTACACGGCTAAGAAAATGAAATAAGTTTCGTTTAACATGGTTAATAAAATGCAACCAGTTTCGTTCTACATGATTATAAGGGACGGGGGTGCTCAGTCCGTTCTGCAGTTCCCAGGTTCGAGTCCCAGCTGAGTCAGCGTTGAGATTTATCTCCGCAAAACTCCCCGCCCTGCACATGGTCAATAGGGGACACCGATGGGCTTGGAAAGGCCGCCATCCGTCGGATGGGACGTTAAGCCGTGGCTCCGTGTGCCGGAGAGCCATACCCTGCGCACGTTAAAGAACACGCTGGATGGCCTTGACGGGAGGCTACCATCTGTCTCCCAACAGCTGTTCCAGTAGGTCCCCTCCCCAACCTACTTTGAGCCTTTGGGGTCCATGTGACCTGGCCATTTAGCCCATTGTGTGCAAAAAAGTGCCGATCAGAGGTAAAACAACCCAACATGATTATAATCTCGGATTTGCACGGTACACATTTAGATTTATTTTTACGCATGTAGGCATAACACATAGTATGAAGTAACAGTGGTATTGATGTCAAAGGAGACTATTAGACTATCATCCCATAATAAAACTCAATTAAATGGTTTTTGTTGATATCAAGCCCGGAGTTAGAAGAGAATAAAGCGAGCTGGGAGTGGTGGGGCAAGAAACGCCATCGAGGCTGGGTAAAAAAAAAGTGATTTCCATTGCAGTATAATGCATGTTTTCCCCTTCCTTTCGGAGGTTTTTTCAAAAATATTATGAAAACTACGTAAAATATCCACAAGTTTAATATTTTTTTGCTTCCATTAGCCTTACTAGAATTCTTAAAAGGGGAATGTCATGGCTATATTGCTCCCTCCTAGATATCATGGTTGGTATCTTTCATTTTCAAGAATAAATAGATAATAGTAAATTCCTGTGTTAATAAAATCGTCATCTGTAAGAAGTTACATTTATATTATTTCGCTAAAATTATATTTTTTCCATTGCAATGCAACCTGTCTCGCGACATCTTAATGACATAAAACCTATTTTGATTCCGCAGCGAGATCTGACATTTCTAGATCGAATTCTTTCAGACTAATAAAAACCTGTTTTTATCTCATTTTTAGCAAACAACTTTGCAGACTATTACACATCGGCTAAATACAGCTGATTCGTAAGTTCCATAAAATGTCGTACAAATACTAATTTTACAAAATAAAGCATTAGATGTTCGTATAAATGCTTAATTTCCAATTTATACTCAATTCATAAATAATTATTCTTTCAAATTTGTCTCAAATTCGATAGCATACGAACATGCATCAATTCCGGCCAGCTGGCCAGTTCGGCCCGATTAATAATTTTATCCCGCCCGCATGAAAATTAGAACATATGAAATAATTTTTATTTGGCTCTACTAAAGTGAATGGTGTTTTATAAGACGAAAATACATCATAAAAATACGTACAACGGCAATGAAGCCGAATTTTCAACACCTTATTTCCGAGACCCACTCCCATCCTTCACATACCACTCCGACAAGTCAACTTCAGTTTTGTGGTTAAAAAACTTTATATACCACTTATCATTACGAAAATAGGTAAAAGTAAACTTTATTCCTCTTGTTCTTTCGTCGATCACAGGCATCGTCAGTTAAATTTTCGACATTTAAATATCTCGTTACAAACTGCCTTTTGTCTATGCTTTAGGAAATCAACAATTTAGGTACATCACTTTCAGGAATATAAATATTTATCAAGCAGTATTTTGGTTGAAACAATTTCATTAAATTTTTAATCTTGTTTTTTTAGTGAATTATCTGGCATCCAGTTTAAAATGTTACACAGAACACCAATTTAGATAGAACGGCAAAATTAGATAGAACGGGAAATGACGTCACTGAAACATCGCAATGCAAACAATGGATATGACGCAGTCCAAAAGACGCAACAAAGTCACAATTCGAAATGACAGTTAACTCGAGAAGAACTTCACTACATGCTTTTTCGCTGTGCTAAAAAGTGCTTTGATGATATTTACCTACGAAAAATATTGCTAGAAAAGGTTTAAAGATGGAGTCTGTGTGCTTATTCAAGAGTCACAAGGAGTTTGAATATATCCGTGGCCTAGGGGAAGGAGGATTCGGACAGGTTTTGGAGATGTTGGATAAGAAGACAGGAAGGAACGTGGCAGTAAAGGTGGTGATGCGCCCTTCCCCAGGAGAGGAAATATATTGGCCACATCTCAACGATAGATATGTTGTTCCTTTATACGAAACTTTATTACTTGGAGATAGAACGGCCTTCGTGATGCCTTTGATGAAACGAGATATGTATGACCACGTTTACGATTCGGATTTTATTAACGACGTTAACAGTTTCACTAGGAAGAGGAAGTATACTTTCAACATACTAAGTGGGCTTGCTTATTTACATGGTCGTAACTTAGCTCATATGGACTTAAAGGAATGTAACATCATGATTCACCTAACTTCAGATCGTGCGCTACTGACAGATTTCACTTTTCTCACTAACATTGAAAGTGTGAGCAAGTACACGTTCGCTGTCCCCTTCAGTTATCTGCCTCCAGAAGCAATATCAACCCTATGGCAAGGCCCAGTTCATGGTGTATCACCCGAGATGTGGACATTTGGAGTAACCTGTCTTCAGATTTTCACTCGAATGGCCTTTACGAGAATGTTGGATTTCACTTCCAAGCAACCCACTTTTGATGACCATATATTTCCTATTTTGAGCGAATTGTTCGTCAGCAAGAATATGCATCTGGTGTTAGCCAAAATGCATCCCTCTGCTTCTGTCTCTCTGGAAACTGCTGAGCTGTTCGTCCATTTCCTTGGAAAGTTCCTCTGCATGGAACCAGCGATGAGAATAGGTGCAGCAGAAGGGATCAAACATCCTTTCCTGAATATTTCCGAATGTATGAAGGGATTGGAAGATGAAGAGGAATCAGAGAATGATAACGTAGTTGTTGCTGAAAGTGGTCCCCCAAGAGAAAACGAATTTTCCAGAGAGAATACAATGAGGAAGAGGTTGGCTGGAATGTGCTTACGTGCAAGGATGTGGTTGTCGAAGAAGAAGAGACTATTAAGTAACAGAGTGAGAAGGATGTTCAGCTGTTTGCAGCCCGGAACATTCTTGATGGAATAAGTCATAACTCGTTTAGGAAATCTTAAAAAGAGACATTTTAGTCCACAAAACAAAAAGAGACAAAAAAAGATTCATAAAAATATAAAAACTATAAACTCATGAATTTCCATAAACTAATGTTTTTGTATTTCATTAAGGTGTGAAAAGAAACTGAATGACTTTCATTTGTGACAAAGTAATTGAAAGGAAGTATTTTCTGAATGTTTGTGTGAATGTTTAGCTTGATAAGACAGCTGGTATAGCAGAGGAAGCAGACTAGGATACAGGGTTTGAGAAAAACTTCATACAATCATTGAAGGGGAGGGAAGTTCAATTTACTAAGTCACGGCAAGATGTTCTGTGCACTTTGCATAATTTCAATCCCATTGTTTCTATCATGGACAGAGATATTGCTTACTTTAAAGTTGATCCCATTTCACGATGTGAAGTTAATTACGCTATCTAGATATTAAACACACAAGTGAGCATGAATATGCTGGCATGCATGCAAAACTACAAATTAGTGAATACGGTCATGAACAGGTCTAAAGACATAAGAGAAGAGAGAAAATATAATACTGGTCTTGAAATCCAAGAGCTGTAGCAGTATACAGTAAAAGTTCAGTAATTTCATAACAGATCTTGAGGTTTTTTTACACGAGAAACTGAACTAAGAAAAAAAAAAGCACCCAATTAATTCTCACCAACTTCTGGAGCGCATCGTCTTTCCATCATGTCTCTCTCAAACCTAAATGTGTTGACTTACTTCAGATAGAGAGACACGACTTTAAGAGACTAGATAACTTTACAGAATTTCCTTGCTGTGCCGAATGACCAATTCATTGTTATCTATGCCTTATGTAGAGCTTCTCCAGAACCATTTGGGAATAATTTCTATATATACAGGTACAATATCTGGATCAACATTTTAAATTACTTTACAAGCATATCTGATGTTCACAAGAAAGGCATATTGGAGTATATAACCAGTGGCTGAAATATATTCAAAGAATTCACTATACCTAACACACTAGTACCTAAACACATAGCACATCAATAAACAGAAATTCGGTTAGATTATATTCAGTATGAGCATCTTGATGTTGCAGAACAAATGATGGAGATTCGAAAACTGGGCCTTGATTTACAAAAATAAAATACCCGCTCAAGCAGCTGCTTGCCACAGAGGTCTGACAGGAGCCTGTCAGTTTATATGCCACAGTAGATCTGTGAGGATGGCAGGACCTCAGCAGAAAAACGATACATATATCCATGCCTTACCCGGGGCTCGAACCCAGGTCCCGTAGATCGGTAGCCAAGCGCGGTAACCACTCGGCCACGGGAGTGGAAAAGGAATATGATTGAATCAATGCGGACAAATACTGTCCAGCTTCTATCACAGGATATCAAAAGTGACTAGGTAATATTTCAAACTGTGCAGTGATTCATGGCATAATTCATTCTTTTGTGATATGGACGAATATATAAAGAGATTTTCCTTGGAGCATAACCAAGATATATATATGAAAATTCATTCTACTATGTCACGAGGGACTACTACTTTACATGCTTGAAGCATGTAAAGTATTACAGTACGATGACTGCTCTGAGGTATATGGACAAGATTTTATAAAGGATGCATACTGAAAATCTTTGGAGCAGAAAGCATCTTCATTACAGCTCATATCCACGTATTACTAAAGAATGTTAACAAAGAATGATTGATAATCATCTCCAGTTCACTCATGGGGAATGTAAAGAATGGCAAAAGATGAATTTTGAAGAGATCTTCAAAATATGTAATTACCACTTATGACAATACAATGAGGACTGAAGATCTTAATTCAAGAAGTCAAACAACAGATAACTAAACCTGGATTTGATGATTTTAATATCTCAGAAAGTGGAAATACACCTCAAGAATTTGTAAATACTGTACCTGTGGCTAGGAATTCACCAACAGTGATTTGAATAATACATTCTCTATCTATACCATATTCTCATCA
Source organism: Ryuthela nishihirai (assembly GCA_038380435.1). NCBI lineage: Eukaryota > Metazoa > Arthropoda > Arachnida > Araneae > Heptathelidae > Ryuthela > Ryuthela nishihirai. Next base: position 11,109,620 of record JAWZYU010000001.1, on the reverse strand, counting down.
CAGAGGTATTTCATGCAGATAAACAATTCATTGGAACACTGGATAGGGTTTGTGCTGTGATAAACTAGAAAGGAAACCTAAAATAAGTGTGTTAATGATCAGAGCTGATTGCGAAATACTGCCAAAGAAAAATGTCAGAGGATGTTCATAATCTGAAGCAGAAGATAAGCTTTCACAGCCCTTCACTGTTTTTGAGTATAGTGATGATAAAGAAGGCTTAAAGCAAAATACATCATTCACAGCCAATATATGTCAATGGATGTTGAAGAAGCTATGACTGACAAGTTAAAACAAGCCTGTGGCTATTAATACACAATCACATTACATAGGATGCTCACTGATATGAGAGCTAGTAGTGATTTGATGAAATGTTAAGCAGAACTGGGCATCAATTATTGCATTTTTGTAATTCAACAAAGTGCTATTTCTCAGCAGTTGGAGAGAGGTCTACAGATATTTGAAGCTTTTTACAACAGTAGGTTAAGTGGAAGGACATTAATACGATTAAATCATTTGTGCTATGCTGAATCCAAACTTGACTCTCTTAATGATACCTTACATAGTGAATATGAGTACTTACCAAGTGACACTACTTTTGTTATTTGAGTGACTGGATGCAGCAGAACCTATCTTGCAGAATCTGAATTTTGCTATCTTAGGACACCTTATATAGTAACTATGAATACAAATGGCATTTCTTTTGTTATTTGAGTCACAGGACACAGCGACGCATGATGAGATGCCGCAGACAACAAAACTCAATGAACAGCTCAGTAAATTAATTCAAAGGTCTTCAAAATCTGAAATTTTGTATGTTGGAACACCTTAAATAATTACTTATGTGTACTTACCAAATGGCATTTCTTTTGTTCTATGAACCATCCGATATAGCGACATATGCTGAGATGCAGTAGACAAAAAAATTCAATGAACAGCTCAGTAAACTAATTCGAAGCCTTGCAGTATAAAACTGCTTCTTTTGGAAATGATGGTCCTCTGAATAGTGAAGTATTGCAAACCAAATAAGAACCGCTCAAACAAAAGACCAAGAATAAGAAGCAAATGCACTTTTTTGTAAATCAAAATATATCTCAAGCTCTTAAGACCTGTCAGGTTCCTCGACACAATACTCTCATTTAACAGATTATTAATCAGGTAAAGAATCAGTTTATTCAAAACATTTCTATGATTAAAAACTGCATTGATGCCTTAATATCAAAATAGTACGTAGAACGCATCCCATATGCAACAGGTAAATGCAGCTGTTTTGCATGAAAATATCAGATTTCTATAGCCCACTTTATTTTAGCCGCAGAGAACACAAGCAAAAATGCAAATTTAATGGATTCATGGGAAGTGATAACCTAAAATTACATTATTGATTTAAACAAATGTTAATAGACTGTGAAAACAGGAGCTTGGATATGTTCAAATTTGAAGTCTTTCAAATTTCATCTGAATTTTTGCAGTCTTGAGCAGGTGTCACAGTTTAATTACCTTGGGAGCTACGTAACAGATACTGGTGATGTGAGGAATGAGATTAACAGACGAATAGGGATTGCTGCCGGGACTTTTAAGAATCTATGGAGATTGTGGAGAAATAGGCGTATACACCTAAAGACTAAAATTAGACTATATAATAGTTTGGTTCTTTCTAGGGTTAGTTATGGTAGTGAAACTTGGACACTTTGTAAACAAGATAACAGGAAACTAGATGCTTTTGATTCTAGATGCTTACGCAGTATCTTGGGTATTAGGTGGTTTAACTTTGTAACTAATGATGAGGTTAGGCAAAGGAGTCTGCAACCTCCTTTAAGCAGCATATTGTGCAGAGAGAGACTCCGCTGGTTTGGCCATGTTGCCCGTATGGATAATTATAGATTGGCGAATACAGTTATGAACAGTGTGCCTAGAGGCCTCAGAAGGAGGGGGAGACCTAGGATGCGGTCGGCAGACAATGTCAAACAGGACCTTCTTAGAATTGATGTGCAGTGGACGGATGCAGCAGATGTAGCTCAGGACAGATATGCTTGCAGAATTAAACTGCGCGGTCTGGTTGGACCTCCGTAGCCCATGGCTGCTTGATGATGATGATGATGATGATGATGATGATGATGATGATGATGATGATGATGATGATGATGATGATGATGATGATGATGAAGTCTTGCTTTATAAATGTAAATTACGCAAGGACATTATTGCCTGGAGGTATATTATTAATTATTGCGGAACGAAACTGTACGAATTCACAAAAGGGATTACCTAGAGCACAGTGTGGAAACAATGTCAGTCAGACTTGCTAGAACTTACCAGCAGTAACCAAAGGTTACAGTTGCAGCTCAGGATAGATGTGTTTGTAAAACTAAATTACACAGTAGAATTGGATCTATGTATCCTATGGCTGCTTGAGGATTTTAAATGTATGTATGTATGTATGTATGTATGTATGTATGTATGTATGTATGTATGTATGTATGCTAAACAAAAAGAGGCCTATTGGTCCAGGAAAGAAAAAAAAGACAAAACAGATTGATATAATACAAAGATATCAGATATGTGGTAAGAAAAATAGTAGATAAAGATACAGTATATTCAGTGATTGTGGCTAATATATTTCCTCAGTGATAATATCTGTGAAAATAAGAGAAAAAAAAAGGGAAAAAAAGAGAAAAAAATAGTAAACGGTCCTTTTCAGGGCCCCGGCCTGCGAATGGTTGCTACACTTCAGCTGGAGACAGCATTCAAAAGGGAAAATTGTGTTAGCAACCTAACGTCCTACCCCGCCTTCTCGTGGTGCAGGCTGTTAGTACCTAACAGAAGATGTAATGTTTCTTCTGTTGGGGAACCGAAGGGGAGGGCTGCCAGATTACAATGGCCTATTCATCTGGTCTCATTACTTAATTTTAATCACAATCTTTCCAAATTGCACCTCTTTAACAAAGGTATTAGCTTTGCTGTAAATTTGTGGTTTTAATGAAAAATGCATTACTAAAAATGTTGAAAGCTGTTTCAGAATTAAGATTATTACACAGGATACTCCAATATCTCCCACTGGAAATACTGCAAATGTTGTTGGGTTACCATTACATTTCCATATGGAGGATCTTGAGCAGAGCCATAATATGAGACATAGAAATTGAAATATTTTGCCATTTCTAAAAAAAAAAACATCTTGGAGGTTACAGTTTCCATGGGGAAAATTGTCAGGTCTCAGAGAAGGTTGGGGAGGGTAATCAAATAAAGAGCTCCTAGGAGAGCTGGAAGCCTTGTATCAATGCTATCCAGCAGATTCTTTAACATGCACAGGGGATGGACTCTGTGGAACATGTGGCCATGGCTTTATGTTCTATTGGATGGCAGCCTTTTCAAGCCCATCGGTGTCCTGTTGCTGACTGAGGGCAGGATGGGGTTTAGCAGAGAGAAATCTGAACGCTGGAACATGGGACTCGGAACTGGGAACTACAGATTACGAGACTGGTACACTACCCACTGAACCAATGCCTGTCCACGAAGGATCACTCATTAAAACTTGAAGAAAAAGTCTAGACATCATAAATGAGCGAAGGCCGCATATCTCAATTCAAATACTTAATGTTTCTGTGAAGTATTAGCTAAAATGCATATCTTGAACAGTATTTCGATGGACACGTGCTTGTTAAATATTAAAAAAACGAAAATCTAAAATGTAATTCTTAAAACATACCGTAGCCTATGTAACTAGATGCCTGACGTATTGGACGAAACCTTGGCAACTCTTGTTTTCAGGTGCTGCTGGCTAAGGGTTCATGCATTAGAGGCTGGCCATCTCGGTGACTGTCTGTCATTGGCTGATTGGGTCAGGTGGTTTATGGATGCGATGTTTGTTGTACTGTGAGACGAAAGCAGAAACGTACTGATAGTCCCCACAATCCCCGCGGTCAGGGGAAGCTCCTATAAAAAATACAAAATTAATGAAACTTGATATACAGTGCCGTGCTTAGACATTTTCGTGCCCTAGGAACAAAGTTACATACGGGTCCCCCTACACTTTAAATAACTCAGTAGGTATAAAACTATATATATATATAATTTAGAATCCATAATCGCATAAAATTACAAAAAAAATAAATAAAGAAGTATTTAATAGTTTGCTGTCAAAATATTTCATTTGCACTTAAACAACAATTACATTTTCTTTCGAATTTTCTACTCGCTAAAATCGTTAATTAATTCAACGTTATTCTAATTTCAACATTTGAGAATGAATAAATAGCTTTTATATCGTGAATATGTTCTACAAGGCAATGTTTAGATTAGATTTTGACAACAATTTTGACAACAATTCGTCGACGAATTGAAATCACTATTATAGATTCTGCTACGCAGAAATCTTTAAAATAATTACTCTTCATAATATACACCTTCAGTGAAAATAGCATTTACTTTAAGAAAAGACCTTAAATGAAAATAATAATACATTCCCTTTTGTACTACCTATCACTTTTGAACCCACCTAAAAAATCTACCGAAGAGTAGTAAAAACACCCATCCCCTTCCTCCATCTATATTTTCAACTACATAAACCCAAAAGAGTTCTTATCAAGACAAGTATCTAAAACGTCCTTCTTAGGACCAAACCTATAACACTGAACACTTTCACGGCAACGTTCCTTTAACTCAGCTAACAAAAAAGTCCTTCTCAGGACTAAAATGAAGATCTAACACAAACTATATCTCTTTTTCACCACCTTTCCTCTCTCGCTTATTTTTCTTACTACAGCTTCTAGGCCTGACATAAATATTAACAACAAAACCGAAGCAGGATGCGGTGGGCAGACAATATCAAACAGGACATTGTCAGAATTGGTGTTCAGTAGCATATGCCCTAGGATGTAGCTCAGGATAGATATGCTTGGAAAACTAATTGCACGGTCTGGTTGGGCCTCCGTAGCCCATGGCTGTTTGAGGATGAGGATGATGATGATATAACCCCACTGTAAGGGAGACGAAGTAAAGTGACATTCTCAAAATCATTTTGCAACGTTTAAAGTGAGAACCATATATATCCAGAGTGCTTCATGCAGAGCTGGATCTAGGGAGGAAGAGCGCAAGGAGCCATATCCTCCCCCTTTCAGAATGCTTAAGGGTAATAGAGACAAGAAAATACAATATTTATATTTCATGCATTTGTCAATAAAATTTTTGAAGACCTGTAAAACGGAAGCGGAAATGTTATATTGCGATGTAAATCCAATCTCTTACCACTCACTCCTTTCTTACATTTTTGCGGCGTGATTGTGTTTCTTGCCTTCCCCCCCCCCACCCCCGTGTTTTCTAGATACGGACCCGAACAGAATTTTGAGTTGCTACTCATTTTATACAATTTTGTTGGGCAAAGCGAAAGAAATACGAAGACTTTGAAATCATTTCTAAACCTGTACGAAAGTGACAACAGCTAAAAATATTATAGTGATAATACAATCGAGAAGAAAGGTTTTATTAAATATTTACAAAATGATTTCGAGAATGTCATTTTACTTCGTCTCCCTTACATTGGGGATATATCATCATCATCCTTAAGCAGCCATGGGCTACGGAGGTCCAATCAGACGGTACAATTTATTCTCCAAGCATTCTGTCTTGAGCTACATCTGGCCACTGCACACCAATTCTGACAATGTCCTGTTTGACATTGTCTGCCCACCGCATCATAGGTCTCGGGTCACAAAAATCCTAAGTCACAAAAATATTTAGGATTGATAGGCGATGTCGAACAAAGATACGCGATTGTCATTTTTTTTCCATAGATATGAAAGATTCCTATAAAACAATGCATTAGGAGCTACTACTGATATCTCTCTTCAACGCAGCATTCCCTTGCCAACTAAATGTTTGATTTGTTCTCAGCTTAGCTGCTAGAATACATGTCTAGTATTTAAAGGATACAGAGAGACATTAGGAATATTATGTTGTATGATAAGAGATTGGAACTGATTAGGTTCTCGTATGCGCATTTTTAAATATCATAGGCCCAAATTCACTTGTGACAAAATGAAAAATCGAATACTATTCTTCGAGGCGTTCCAAGCCCAAGAAAAGGGCTTGGAACGCCTCGAAGAATTAATTTATCTCTAAAAAAAGTTTAATGCCTACGTAATTTTTTTTCTGAAAATGAGCTAAAAATAATACATAAACAAGAAAACTGGAAAAATTAAAAAAACGATTGTGATAATATTGTAAACTTAAAAGTTAAACAAGAGGTATGACTTATCGCTTGAAATCGCAAGTCGGATGGAAAAAATGACGTCACCGACGAATGTCACGGTCTTAACGAAGTTCAGGCCAAGCTGAGGCTTTGAGAGAATTTCGGGCACATAAGAAACAAGGAGAGGAGTTTCTAATAGGGAAAACGCTCATTCACGTCTTGTTATTTATTTAAAGCTATAGGAAAAAATTCGCGGATTATCCTTTAAATGGTTGTATATCAACAGGGCTCGTCTTCGCATAAGCAAATTAAGCACGTGCTTAAAGCCCATAAATCTTAGGGCCCTAAGCATGTGCTTCAGGGGAACGAAAATCCAAATCTTTCATTTTAAAGGAAAAATGAGATATTCTTTTTGCTTTGTATAGGGCTAATAATACATTACTATTTACATTTTGCTACCATTAGTGCGAATTACTACTGTTAAAAATTCGAAAAATCAAAAAGTTCGTCGTCTCTGAAAACAAGCATCCCACATTCGCCAGAGCTCTTCCAGCTTTTCAATAGAAGAGAATGAATCATATTCAAAATAATTTAATTGAACTATGTAAGCATTTTAATACAAATTTTGTTCATGCCCATTTGAAAACAACTGAAGCATTATTTTGCTGTAAGAAATCTTTCATTACTGCAGTCATATCCTACAAGAGAATCACTGGCGTGTCTGCTGAGAAGCAAACTTACATCTTGGAGATGCTTTCCTCCTACCTGACTGAAAAGAGAAATTTAAGTTATTTTTAAGTATCTCACCTTTACCTATCCATCTGGTCTCTTGCAAGCCAACAATATCTAGATTATAACGCTGGAATTACTGCGTCAGGACACCAAGAGAATAATCTCTATATAACGTACGAGGTCTGACAGCTCAGTATGGCCTATTGATCTGGTCATCTATGGCCGCCTTTTCAACCCTGCTGAGGAGTTGTCAATTTCACAGGTCCTGGTGCTGATCATTTATACCTACTAAACTGGGCTGGTTTATGTTTTTGAGCTTGATTATGGATCCTGGACTTGCTGCACTGTTGGGCCTCTGTTGAGGGAGAATCTGCCGCTGTGTTTTCTGTTTGCTTGTGGGTTGCCAGCCCTAAGTGAACAAAGGCAAGGGATACCTTATATCAGCTGGTGGATAATCCTGATCAGAGGCCATCGCAGGTACCAGAACTCTCACTTAGCTAGTTGGGCATCGTCATCCTAAACTGGAATAATGGTATATCTATGGCATCAGGCAGGTCTATGGATCTTGAAAAGGTCCACTTGAAAAGGTGCTGCCTGAAATTCCTATCAGCATGGGTGATTTCAGTCTTTAGCATTGGGGTAACAAGTCTTTAACACATGCCTGCGATCAGGGGGCTGTTTGATATTGTTGGCCCTATCTCAATAAACCTAGTTTCTTTAAAAATCCTTCTAATCATTTACACTCTGCAGGTACGTGGAACGTGAGGACGTTATGTAGAGATTATTCTCTTGGTGTCCTCACGCAGTAATTCTAGCATTATATTCTAGATATTGTTGGCTTGCAAGAAACCAGATGGACAGGTAAAGGTAAGATACTTAAAAATAACTTTAAATTTCTCTTTTCAGGGAGGGAGGATGGAAAGCATCTCCAAGAAGTAGGTTTGCTTCTCAGAAGACACGCCAGTGATGCTCTTCTAGGATATGACTATATTAATGAAAGATTTCTTACAGCAAAATTTAAAACACTTGAATGTCATCTGTTGTTATGCCCCCACAGAGGATTCTGATAACGAGAAGGATACATTTTACAGCCAGCTTCAGGATATTTTGAATTCTGTGAAGAAAGGAGATATTTCTCTTGTGCTAGGAGACTTCAATAATCAAGTTGGTACTGACGCTAACATTTGGGCAGGAGTTTTAGGTCGCTTTGGCATTGGTTGGTCCAATGGCAATGGGGAACGACTCCTACAGGTAAGTAAACTTAATGATTTGCGAATAACTAACACATATTATAAACACCGGGACATTTATAATTATACATGGATTTCACCTGGTGAATTACACAGGAATATGATAGATTATATTTTAATTAACAGCAAATGGGCTAGTTCAGTTACGAATACCAGATCATAGAGGGGAGGCGAAATTGGGTCTGACCATTACCTGGTCAAAAGTGTTTTGCACATGAAGCTTAAGAAATGTTTGCTAAGGTTAAAAAAAATTAGCTATAACACTGAATGCCTGAAAGATCCAGATATAACCAAAACATAAGTACCATGATAGGCTACTTAGCCATTATGACAATTGTGGTTTGATTAATGCTCAAGTTGAAAAAGAATGGGATCAGTTTAAACAGGCTTTTCTTGAAACCAACAGTACTCTTTTGGGTAAAAGGGAACAGAGGAAACAAAAGTATTTGAGCGATAAGGCTATGGAACTTATTTCTGAAAGAAATAAGTGCAGGATAAATATGAATCAACACCCTACAAGTCTTAACAGAAGGCATCACAACGAGCTTAATAAACGTGTAAAGGATCAGTTAATAACTGATAAGAATCTTTGGCTTGATAGCTTGGCTGCCAAAACAGAGGAAAAAGTCAGACAACACAAGAGCAGGGGGTTATACCATATAGTTAATATCTTGTGTGGGAAGAAACAGACAGATATACAGGGGTTGAGGGATAAACATGGCAAGGCGGTTGAAGGTGAGATTTCTTTACTGGCTAGGTGGGCTCTGCATTTCAGAGATGTTCTAAATAATGTTATTATTTCTACTACACTTGTTTGTAATAAGGATAGAGATGCATTACTGGCTTTAATGATGGCCCTAGTCACTTGGCTATCTCTAAATCAACACTGCAGAAATCCCTAAGGGTGGATGAAATCATCACTGAAATGCTTAGAGCTTGGAACATTTGTATTGTCACATGGCTGACTGAAATTTTGAATATTTTTTATGATAAAAGTGTTGTTCCTAAGGATTTTACCAGAGCTATTATTGTCCCAATTTTTAAAAAAGGTGATCGCAGTTCTTGTGATAATTATAGGGGAATTAGTTTACTTTCTGTTCCAAGAAAAGTTTTTTGCATGATTATATTTAACAGAATTAAGAATTTGGTTGACAGGCAACTGCGTGATGAACATTGTGGATTCAGAAGTGGTAGGGGGGCGGGGGTGGCTCAGTCGGTAGCGCGCCAGGCTCGCAATCTGTAGTTCCCAGGTTCGAGTCCCAGCTGGGTCAGCGTTGAGATTTATCTCCGCAAAATTCCCCGCCCTGCCCACGGTCAGTAGGGGACACTGATGGGCTTGGAAAGGCCGCCGTCCGTCGGATGGGACGTTAAGCCGTGACCCCGTGTGCGGGAGAGCCATACCCTGTGCACGTTAAAGAACACGCTGGATGGCCTTGACGGGAGGCTACCATCTGTCTCCCAACAGCTGTTCCAGTGGGTCCCCTCTCCCAACCTTCTCTGAGCCTTCGGGGTCCATGTGACCTGGCCATTTAGCCCATGGTGTGCAAAAAAGTGCCGCTCAGAGGTAAAACAACCCAACCCAACCCAGAAGTGGTAGGGGATGTATGGATCAAATATTTTCACTTAGGCAGATTCTTGAGAAATGTTTAGAGTTTCAGAAACCTGTGGTTGCTAGCTTTATAGATTTCAAAAAGGATTTTGACTCTGTTGATCGACATAATTTGTGGTTGATTGTTAGATCATATGGAATACCTGATAAGATAGTTAGTGTAATGAAAGCTCTCTATAATAACACTGAGTCGTGTGTGAGAGTTGGTATGTCTTTCACCGATTGTTTTAGCATTGCTAGTGGTGATTAGACAAGGATACATTTTGTCTCCTTTTTTGTTTTGTTTGGTTAATGATTATGTTATGCGAAATTCGTTACAAGGGAATGATTCTGGCCTTAAATAGTCTAGATTTCAAAATTTCTGATTTACATTATGCAGATGATTTGGCCCTGTTGGTTAATGATGTTGATGAGATAAATTCTTTCATTAGGGCTGTTCATGAGAATTGTAGGAGTAGGTTCGGTGATAAGCAGAGAAAAAACTAAAGTGATGAAAATTGGTCAGACAGATAGTGGCTTCAGTTGCTCAGAATGGCTGCGCTCTTGAGGAAGTGTCTTAGTATAATTATCTTGGGAGCTATGTAACAGATAGTGGTGATGTGCGGAAAGAGATAAATAGAAGAAGAGGGATTGCCGCTGGAACTTTTAAGAAACTATGGAGAGTGTGGAAAAATAGGCGTGTACACCTAAAGACTAAAATTAGGCTGTATAATAGTTTGGTTCTTTCTAAGGTTAGTTATGGTAGCAAAACATGGACCCTTTGTAAGCAGGATAACAAGAAACTGGATGTCTTTGATTCTAGATGCTTATGCAGTATCTTGGGTATTAGGTGGTTTGACTTTGTAAGTAATGATGAAATTAGAAAAAGGAGTCATCAACCTCTTTTGAGCAGTATATTGTGCAGAGAGAGACTGCGTTGGTTTGGCCATGTTGCCCGTATGCATAGCTGAGGATTAGCAAACAGAATTATGAACAGTGTGTCTAAGGGTTTCAGAAAAAAAGGGGAGACTAGAAAGCGATGGACAATGTCAAACACGAGCTTACTAGAATTGCCAAATGCAGCAGGAGTAGTTCAGAACAGACACATTTGGAGAGGAAAATGACACAGTCTGCTTGGACCTCCGTAGCCCATGGCTGCATGAGGATTTTGTACATACATTCGTATGTATGTAGGTAGGTAGGAAGGTAGGTAGACTGTCACTCTGATCCTAATGTCACATTTAACATAACACCGGGTCTCAAATTTCTAAACATTTCTGAAATCTACGATCTGAAATTCCTTTATGATCCAATTTTTAACTTTCTAGCACCAATATGTAAAAATTTGACCTTTGACCTCGAATAACCCATATAATCCAAATTTTCACAACGCTAATGGACCTAAGACCAGAAATACTCCTAAATAGCAAACTTTTATTTCCTAATGCCGCTAAAAAAATTGATCTTTGACCTCGAAGAGTGGATTTATACGTATAAATCCAGCACCTTATAAAAATTCTAACTTCCGGATCTGAAATTTCATAACGTTTCCCAGATCTACAGTCCGAAACACACCCAGACACCAATTTTCACGTTTCTAGCCATCAAAGATTAAGATTGACCTCCATTTGCACTTCAGGGATACCTGGGTATTGAGATTTCCCCCAGATCTTTGACCTGGAACCCCCTGTCATTGACAATCGCTTTATGTATTTGACGTTTTTTTATGATCGACCTGTGTTGGGGAGATAGAGTAGTAAAATTGTTTTGACTAATACAGTAAAAAAATCTGAAATTCAAAAATGGTAAACAAAAAAAGTAGCGAAAAAAGTAGGAAATCAGGTAATGAAATAGATTTTCCTTAAATCTTAGTTATCTGAGTGATATATTTTCTCCAGAAACAAAAGAAAAAGAGCTCCGGAACTACAAATTTGTTTTGCAATTGAAACAGTGTGAAAGCGATCATATTTCGTAATTTATGCTTAAAATTATAGTAAAAATTATGCCATAAAATTTACTTTTCATTTTTAGGGGTTTTCTAAAGACCGAAATCTGTAGTAAATAATACCGCACGCTTTTCCATAATTCATTCGTGAAATATCATTCAGTTTTGTACACCTAACAATCTGAGTGACGACAACCTATATAGGGCTTCAAACTTCATACTATATGTTCTCTATAGTTACAGGCTGGTCATCTCGGTTATTGCCTGTCATTGTTTGATTCAGTACGTGGTTTACGTGCGTCATGTTTTGTCGTACCGTGAGACGAAAGCCTGTCAGTTAGTGTATATGCCGGCAGTTGTCTATTGCTTATGCAATGTTGTGTGTTCGTCCGTCTGTTAATTGTTGTCTGTCCATCTATAGACAATTAACTTTTCATGTTTAGAGATAAAAAAATTCTTTTTGCGTTGGATAGGTGTTAATATCACGTTTAACAATTTTGAAATCTTACATGGGAAAAAAATGGAAAATGCTAAAATTTCAAACAAATATTGCAAATTGTCCATTTACACTGGAATCTGAAATTTTGGTAGTAGAATGTTATGGTCAGAAGGGTTTACAATACGAAAAAAGGCTTTGCCCACTTACCCCCCAAGGGGGTGGGAAAATTAAACATTTTAATTTTAAGAGAAATGAAAAATTCTTTCTTTGTTTTACAGGTACTATTTAACATTCGAATCACCCTGAGTTGGAATTTCCATTGTTAGAGTTCTGAAGGCAGTAAATAATAATTCGAAAAGCGGCCTCTAGCGGCGAAAAAAACTGAAAAATACCAAATATTTTAACGAATATTACAAACGATTTATAAATGCTAGAAATTTAAAATTTTGGAGGTAGACCTATTGGAGGCCAAGTAGTTTACACCAACCGTAATGATTTGCCCCCTTATATCAAGTTGGTAAAATGCAACTTTTCTGTTTTAAGAGATAAATGAAAAATATATTTTGAATTGTACAGGTACCTATAAAAGACTGATAATTTATTTTCCCAATAATCCATGTTCAAATTTCCACTGTTAGCGGGTACTAAATGTGTAAAATAACTAGAACACATATCATCCTAGTGCATATGGAAATCTCGTTTTCAAAGAGAATGAAGCTTTCCATTTACCTATTTTTCCATTTCTTAAAACATTTACAAGAATTTTAAGAGAAAACGGCATTAATGGATGGCTAATATGAGGCTCTGGTGAAATATCCTTTTAATAAAGGTGATTAAAGTAACAATTAAGACCATACCTACCTACCTCCCTACATACCAGTAGAATAATTATGAGGGTGAGACCACATTCAGTCCCAAGCAGGATAGCGGCCCATGCAAAGACTATGTCTTCTCCCCTTTTTACGCCGTTTCGGGTCTCATATTCATCCCTTATGAAGTTTTCCGTGAAAACTAACTCATAATTCTGTCATCATACAAAATCACTTGCCAGTGTTGTAGTAGGAAGTAGGATTTTTACAATTGATAAGACGCTTTAATGCCATATCCATTTATTCTTCTTAAATATTTAGGAGTAGTCGAAATTAATTTCAATCAATACCACCATGAGAATATTATCAACTGCCTCTAAAGGCTTGTTTGGGTTGTTTTACCTATGAGCAGCATTTCTTTTGCACACAATGGGCTAAATGACCAGGCATAAGGACCCCTAAGACTCAGAGAAATTTTTGGGATTGCAGTCAGATGACAGATGATAACCTCCCATCGAAGCCATCCAGCATGTTCTTTAACGTGGAGGGGTACTCATGAAATAAGCTGAAGAAGATGGTAAGTTAGATGACTAAGTCTGATCATAATCCTATCGGATATCGAATTTTTTATAACTTATCTTCCTACTGCTTTGCCATTTGTCGGTTTGTGGATTTGACAAAAGGTTGTTCCACCATATCTTTCGAACGTGATGGAAAAACTTAATGATTTATATATCAAATGAAAGCTTGCGGCGCTGGGAGTGTCACAGACTATAAAAATTGATTTCCCATGCTTTCTTCCCCTCTAAATAAGGGTACATATGAAAACTATTCTCCCGCTATATCTCTAGAACGCAATTGCCGAAAGTAACAAGCTATACGTCAAATGAAAGCTTCTGATGCGGGGAATGCCACAGACAATGGAAAACTGGACCCCTAACTTTCTTCCCCTCTGAAATGGGGTGAAATATGAAAATGATTGTTCCCCTATATCTTCTGAACGCGAGTGCAGAAAGTAACCATAACAACAAAAACAAGAGTGTGCAGAGAGACACGCAGTATAGCAAGAAACAGAAATTCAGTTAAGCAGATATTTATTATGGGAATGTTGAAGCTGCACAAAAAATGGTGGAGATTCGAGAACTGGACCTTGACTTATGGAAAAAGAATATGACTGAATCCTAAAGAAAAAATTTGTCCACCTTCTATAGCAGGGTATCAAAGGTGATTAGGTGATATTTTAAACCATGCAGTGTTCATGGCATCATTCAATCTTTTGTTAATGTAGACGAATACATAAAAAGAGCAGATTCGTTGCACATAACAAAGAAATATACGAAAATCAATTCTTGAAGAATAATACAGGCTAGAAGCGCGAAAATTATTACAGAGATCTGACTGCTCTCAGCATATGGGGAAGATTTCATAAAGGTTGAATGCTGAAAATCTTTGAGCAGAAAGTATCTTCATTATTCCTCATATCCAAGTATTACTAAAGAATGTTATCAGAGGAATGGTTTACTTTCACTTCACTCATCGGGATTGTAAAGGATGGCAAAAGATTAATATCTTGAAGAGATATTGAAAGTATGAAAGTACTATTGATGTCAACAGAAGCAGGACTGGAAGCTTTAATTCAAAATGTACAGCAACAGATAACTAAACCTGGTTTGGATGATGTTAATAATTCGAGATGTGGAAATATACCTTAAGAATTTGTAAAAACAATTCTGAGTGCATAACAGATACCTGAATGTCATCACGGAGGCATATAATGGAGATAAATTCATTGGAAACCTAGACAGGTCCTGTCCTGTGATAAACTAGAGAGGAAATCCCAATAAGTGTGCCAATTACCAGAGCTTACCTGCTTGGAATATATTTATTCTTGACTCAAGAAAAATTTCAGAGGATGTTCATAATGTGAAGCATAAGATTTCACAGTTCTTCAATGTTTTCAAGTATATTGATGATAAAAATATCTAATACAAAACACAATGATTCAGAGCCAATATATGTCAATGGAAGCAACTTTAATGGTTAACAAGTTAAAACAAACCTGTGGCTATTACTTCACCATGGCACTACACAGGATGTTCACTGATATGAGTGATGGTAGTGATTGCATGAATCGAAATAGCTTTTCTATTCAACTCTTGGATAATTAAGTAGGAATGAGCATCTATTACTGCATTTTGATCTTCAGGAAAGAACCTGAGCAAAGTGCTGTTTCTGAATATGCTATTCTTCAGTAACTGGATAGAAGTGGATGGATGTTTGAAGCTTTTTAGAACAACAGATTAAATGGAGAGAAGGTAACATGGTTAAATAAATTGTGCAATGCTGAATCCGAAATTTTCTATTTTAAAACTCCTTACCTAGTGACTCTGAGTACTTACCAAATGGCATTGCTTTTGTTAATTGTGTCATTCGATACAGCGATATATGCTGCTTTACAACAGGCAATAAACCTTATTGAACAGCTCAGTAAAGTAATTCAAAGTTTTGCAGAATCTGAACCTTGGTTATGTTAGAACATCTTAAAGAGTTACTATGAGGACACAATTGGCATTTAATAATTTATCTGAGCCTCGGATACAGCAACATATGCTGCGATGCAGCAGAGAAGAAATCTCAATGTGCAACTAAGTAATCTAATTCAAAGACTTGCAGGATCTAAACTGCTTCTTTTGGAAGATTATGGTCCTCTAAATAGTGAAGTATTTCAAATTAAATAAAAACCACTCAAACAAAAGGTCAAGATTACTGCAGGAAACAACTCATCAAGAGATAGAACACATTTTTCTGTAAATTAAAATGTATATTCAAGGTGCCATTGTTCGAATTTGAAGTCTTGTAAAGCTCTTCAACACACCTTGGTTCAACAGATTATTAAATCAGAAAAAGAATCAGTTTGTTTCTAACATTTTTGATGTAAACGTGTACTTATGCCAGGCTACAAAAGAAGTACTTACAACGTATTACAACAGAAAAATACAGCTATGTTGCATGAAAAGTTAGATTTCTATAGCCACTTCCTTCATTCCCAGAGAGCAGATTAAAATGTTAATGCAAATTTAATGGACTCACGAGAAGTGATAGCTTAAAATTACATTACTGACTGACTTAAACTCATATTAGTATCCTATCAAAACAGGAGCTCTCTAAAATACTCAATTGTAGTTTGAAGTCCTACTTTATAAATATAAAGTATGCAATGACATTATTGCATTGTCGTATGCTATTAATTACTGAGAAAAAAAATTAGGTATTCACAAAAGGGGACACCTAGGACACAGTGTGGAAACAATTTCACTCAGACTTACTAGAACTCACCTGCAGTAGCCAAATCCTGCAGTTTAAATTCCGGATAGATCTATTTGTAACATTAAATTATCCAGTAGAATTTCAACTATGTATCTTATAGCTGTTTGAGGATTTTGCATTTATGCATATATGCCAAACGAAAAGAGGCCTCTTGGTCAAATAAAAAAAAGACAAAACATTTTGATAAAATACAAAAATATCAGATATGTGGTAAAAAAATAGTAGATAAAGATACAGTATATTCAATGATTGTGGCTAATATATTTCTTAAGTGATAACATCTGTGAATATAAGAGAAAAAGAAAAGGAAAAAAAACGAAAAAAAATGGTCCTTTTTAGGGCCTTCGGCCTGCGAATGTTTGCTACACTTTAACAGAAAACGACATTCAAAACAAAGAAAACTGTGTTAGCAACCTAACGTCCTACCCCGCCTTCTCGTGGTGCAGGCTGTTAGTACCTAACAGAAGATGTAATGTTTCTTCTGTTGGGGAACCGAAGGGGAGGGCTGCCAGATTACAATGACCTATTCATCTGGTCTCATTACCTCGTTTTAATCAAAAACCTGCCAAATTGCAGCTCATTTCGCAAGGTATTCGCTTTGCTGTGGTTTTAATACAAAATCCATTACTAAAACTCTTGAAAGCAATTTCAAATTTACGATTGCCCAAGATCCTCCAATATCTCCCGCTGGAATCACTGCAAATGTTGTTTGGTTGTCATGACATTTCCAGTGAGAGATGTGGGTTGTCAGTCTAGTCCTGATATGGGGCATATTAATTAAAACATTTTCCAGTGCTCAAAGGAACATCTTGAAGGTTACACTTTTCATGGGTTTGGTTGTTTAACCTTTGAGCAGCATTTTTGCATACAATTGGCTACATAGCCAAATTACACCGGCCCAAAGGGCTTAGAGAAGTTTGGAGAAAGAGACCCACTAGACAGTTGCTAGGAGAGATAGACTTGTGGCAGTGCCATCCAGCATATTCTTTAGCATGTACAGGGAATTGCCTCTGTTGATGAAGATAGAGCCAGGATTTTGTCTTATTGGAGGGCATTATTTTTGAATGCAGAAAAGTGCAATCAGAAGTAAAAAACAACTCATTCCCATTTGTGAAATGGCTGAACTAACCCATTATGAGGATTCCACAGAAATAACATTTCTGTATATAATATAGTTGTAATTTCTGTATTACAAATTTTGCTCTGTATAGATCTCCGAGAATAATAAATCATACTTGCGTACCTACACTCGGAATATAATTTCCTGATCAAAAACAAATGAGGCTATTTGATAGTTCGGTATATCTTGAACTTGAAATCAAATAATACAAATAATAAATCAGAACCAGGCAACTATGAGAAATCTATTCGTATAATTTCGATTCGAATAAGGTATTACCTAGGACTTAGTTACTTGCCTGTTGCTCTAAAACGTCGGTATTATAGCATAATTTGTTGATTTAAATAGAGATCCCAAACAGAATTCAAAGCATTTATGTAGACATGTACCAGAGACGTAATGAGGTTTGTAAAGGCCCGGGTACAGATTAGTAAAAAAATCCATTCCCTCTAATCCACACTCACAAGTCAACTCTATTCTATTAGATACCACATGGTATATATAATATATAAATAAATATAAACACTTCCTTTTTTTATGTGTTCATCAAGCTTAAGGAAAATGAAATACTTTTCCTAAATTCCACTATTTCATGTAATATTTTGTTTTCAGAATTTTCACTTGAAACGTGTAGCTCAGCTCCAAATAAACGGAACTGTTTTTCGAGGATATTTTTTTAAGAATGAGTTTATACCGCATCCAAATTCACACACACGCTCTGTTTCTTACCAAGTCTAATGTGCTACGTTTTCTACCTTTCCCCTAGCACAGCTGTTACATTTTAATTTCTCCCTACGATCTTGTGACAATTTCCTAAAATTTGATTCTATCAAAACAAGGCAGTAAAAGTGAAAATTATTTCCACATTGTGAGCACTTGACACAGTCAGACGTCCCTAGAAGCTCATTATTACAGCTACTACAAATCCTCTTTGACAGAATTCCTCTAACTACAAAACGGAAACAAAAAGCAACTGAACACTGCAAAAGCCACGTAACAGATGAACCCAATTAAGCTGATCCAACAGGCGACAGTCCTTCGTTTCGTCAGCCACACTTCACACCACATGAAGACAAGACATCGCTATTGCATCACGCTCGTTAGCCTAAATATATTTTCTCGTGATGCGCCTTTCCTACCAACGTATCACAGATACAAAATTTTTAATAACTTAATTAATTGTTACCTGAGCAAAAATACAAACTAATTACTAACTATGCTTGAAGAACGACTGTTAATCAAACATCGACGAAACTAGAATTTCACAGTATTTCAGAAATATCTACGAACTTTTTACTCAAGCTGAAAAATTAAATGACACTCCTTCCAACTTCTGTTGCCCATTACTTATTAAATCACAAGCAGGGAACTATGAGAAATCTACTAATATAATTTGGATTCGGACAAGGTATTTCCTACGTTACTTGCCCTGTTGCTCTAAAACTTCGGTATTATAGAATAATTTGTTGATTAAAAATAAAGATCCCAAACAGAATCTAAAGCATTTATGCATGCATATGCCAGAGGCGTAATGAGGTTTGTAAAAGGCTCGGGTGCAGGTTACTAAAAAAAAATCTTTTCCATCCAACCCACACTCACTCATCAACTCTATTCTATTAGATTCCACACGGTATATATAATAAAAGAAGGTGTCTGTGTGTCTGTCTCTGGCAGCCATAATTCATCACAAAATCAACGTACACACTCCAAATTTTCAGAGAATGCTTCTAGTTGTGGTCCGGATTTCAGGTCGAAAGTCCAAAAGAGGGTGGGGGCTTGCTACAAGCAAAACTATTTCCCATGCTAATCCTACGGGAAACGAGAATTTGCTGTCAAATCTATTGTTGCAAGTTACTGCTCCCTAACTCTGAAAGTAAAGAGTTCATATAGCATTTAAATCTGCTGCCGTCGGCAGATTCCCCACATTTCCAGAGGCATTATTAGGCGTTCCATTTCAGCTAGGGATTGGATTGTTTTACCTCTGAGCGGCACTTTTTTGCACACCATGGGCTAAATGGCCAGGCCACAAGGACCCCGAAGGCTCAGAGAAGGTTGGGGGAGGGGACCCACTGGAACAGCTGTTGGGAGACAGATGGTAGCCTCCCGTCAAGGCCATCCAGCGTGTTCTTTAACGTGCACAGGGTATGGCTCTCCCGCACACGGGGCCACGGCTTAACGTCCCATCCGACGGACGGCGGCCTTTTCAAGCCCATCGGTGTCCCCTACTGACCGTGGGCAAGGCGGGGAAATTTTTGCGGAGATAAATCTCAACGCTGACCCAGCTGGGACTCGAACCTGGGAACTACAGATTACGAGCCTGGCGAGCCACCCCCGCCCCCCCCATTCAGCTAGGGACTTGAGTTTCTATCCAAACATGGGGTCTAGCAGGTGGAACACGTCTACGAAATTTGGGACCATTCTGCGAAGTACGTCGGGAATTACACAATGCAAAATCTGATGAAATAAATATTTCGATCGTTTACCACGGGCTCTGAGAGAACGCGCCGAATCAGAAATGACCTTTGCAACACCGGTAAATTCTTAATGTTCAAACTGTGATAAAATGTCGCAGGGAGGGGATGCTCACAAAATTTTCTATTAGTGCAGGAAATAACGAAATATGCAGATTAAAAGTGAGACAGTAGCTGTCACAATTTGTGTAGAAACGAAACCACGTGATAAGTCAGAACCTGTTTTTTAAACCAATCACCGGCACACGGGGGACGCTGTACGGAAAATTTAAACCTTGCGGATGAATATCACGGCAGCCATAGGGCAGCAAAATATATGGTAACGGAAATAAATCTCGATAGCTTACGCAGAAACTAAGCCACGAGCTATGAGAGAGCTCGCTGACGACAACACCGGGCAAATTTCTTCCTGTTGAAAAACTGTGCTAAAGTGTCTGGGAGGAGGGATACTTACAAAATATACCTTTAGTGCAGTGAAAATAAGAATATACAAATAATTAAATTTACACCCGGGCATCGCTGGGTACGTTCAGCTAGTATATAAATAAAAAAAATACAAACACTTCCCGGGTTACGCAAGATTACACTTAGTCAAATCTAACTTTTTTTTTAAAACAATTTTAAAAAACCGAAAATTTCGAGTTAGTGAAATTTATGCAAGCGCACTCTTGTACATGTAGTTGCACGGATAAATTCTATACTCAACAGACATATAATTATTCTTCACAAGTTCGAAGATGACCACAACCATTGGCATCGAGTAAGGGAACTAAGGGGCATCTCTTCAAAACATTTTCATACAACCGGGCTCTGCCTGTGCTAAACAAAGTACTGCACCAAATAATTTAGTCCCAAGTCGTAAGTGTAAAGCCTATTATATATCTAACAGACAAAATAAATATGTCTGGTATCCTGTTATTGTACGTGAGCTCTCCCTGAGAATTTAAAAACCAGGTGCCAGTGAACACAACCTTTAAGTTTGCCACTACCCCCAGTGCAGAATCCTGTAGCGTCTTGCTCATGAGAATCTCGTTCAATCATCCTCTAAAAATTAAGCCAGCACGCGACCACTTACTTTCACACAAGTAAGCCAATATTATAAATAAAGATAGATAAAGTTGAATAGTAAGTAGTTTTTAGCCATTTTTTCTCGATTTTATTAAAATTATTTACTGCATGAGTCAATGTTTTCGAATAAGCTACTACTAAGATTTTCTTAGTGTATGTTAGATACTTGATGTGTTAGATTATTTTTAATAGTTTACTGAATGATTATTTTTTTTTCAAATAAAATTATTGCGTACATCTTGCAACAGGTTAATAAAAAAAATAAAATAAATACAACCTCAAGCAGCTGCTTGCCACAGAGGGCTGACAGGAGCATGTCAGTTTATATGCCATAGTAGGTCTGAGAGGATAGCAGGAAAACACATACGTCCTTGCCTTACCCGGGGCTCGAACCCAGGTCCCTTAGATCAGAAGCCAAGCGTGCTAACACTCGACCACGTGCCGCCAACCACTAAGAATTGAGGTATATTTGGTGCATGTTAAAGTTAAAATATCTTTACTACTTGTATACTACCATCAAGTACTCTGCAATACCAAAATAATAGAGGATTTCCATGTTATGTCAATGGGAATCTGAATTCGAAGCTCTATAACTACTAAAATATGCATTTAATGGAAAAATGTGACTAAAAATAAACACGGATCATAATCAAATACATTTAAAACTCGATTCTCAACAATATTTGCTCAGTATTTAAAAAGTTACGAAAGCTGGAATATTTAAAAATAAAATATTTTATTTTATAAAAATCGTTCAGAATTGTCTAGTATTTAAATAATCGTTACAGTAACTTCTAAAAGGTATATTTATTTCATTAAATGGTTCGAACTAATACTTATTATTTAAAGTGGCGGCTTGGGGGTAAATTGTTTGGTGCGGTACTTTGTTTAGCACAGGTAGAGCCCGGATGTAGCAAACGTTTTGGAAGAGATTTCTGGTATTGAACTGAATCGGATTGAAACGATGCCACGTAATGCATATATATATCTATATCTTTTCAGCTATTCCAAAAACGGATAACTTAACAAAAAATTTCGAAAAAAACAAACTCGGAAACTCTTGTCCTTTCTACTTCAATTCAGTATTTCCTCTCTCCCCCATTAATAATTACCTATATACATATAGGTAGTTCCCTATCCGTTGTAATGATATTTTAAAAAAACTATTCGTGAAAGATATGCTTAATATATTAGCTTATTATTTTTTATTCTGTTCCAATTATAAATTTACATTTATTATTTTAAACTGAATGTCTCGTAATAAATTATTACTTGAACAGTTGTCTGTACCAGTTGTATTTAATTTACAGTATTAATGTAATTTATTATCTACCAGCAGATTTACCCAGCGTTGCTCGAGTCTGAAACTCTTCAGAATATATATGTATTACTTCCATCATATCATATGAGAGGCTTGACTGCCTAATTACCAACATAGATGGCGAGGAGGAGAATTTGATTGATTTTTTCGGATTGATTTTTTTTATTGATTTTTTCGGGGAAGGGGGAACGCCCTCTATTGCCCTCTGCCGATGCCCATGACATTACAAATAATTTCAGGCTTCCGTCTCAAAATTCCACCAACGGACTCTGACAAAGTCATTTTACGATTTCTTGGAAATTGACGACTTTTTTGGCATTTAAAGTTGGGTTGTTTTACCTCTGATCTGTACTTTTTTGCACACATTGGGTAAATGGCGAGGTCACAAGGACCAAGAAGGCTCAGAGAAGTTTGGGGGAGGGGACCCACTGGAACAGATGGTAGCCTCCCGTCAAGGCCACCCAGTGTGTTCTTTGACGTGCACAGGGTATGGCTCTCCTGCACACGAGGCCACGGCTTAACGTCCCATCTGAGGGACTGCGGCCTTTCCATGCGCATCGGTGTCCCCTACTGACCGTGGGCGGGGAATTTTTCGGAGATACATCTCAACGTTGACCCAGCTGGGACTCGAACCTGGAAACTACAGATTACGAGCCTGGCGCGCTAGCGACTGAGCCACCCCCGCCCCACTCACAGTAGAAACTGATACAACCCTCCCAGTGGCTGCTACAAGAGAAGATCGTAACTGAGGAGTAGACGTCCTGCTCCTTCGTGCTCTTAATCGCAGATATCGGTCTAGTACAGAGGTCGTAACCCTAGCCCTTCCTCGGCTAAACCTCCAACACGCGGAATCCGTGCTAAGAAATTTATTCTACAGGCTATGGACCACAGAAGGACCCACATTCAGCCATTGTGCCACGTCTGACTGACTTTGGCCTGCTAGGAGCCGGCCAATAGGTCTCCAACGCAATTCATCTGGCAAATGATATCTCGAAGTCATTCCTACATCATGGCTATTTGGAATTTCTTTACTCACATTTACAACACAAAATAACGATCCACTCCAAAACACCAGTTTTTATGCCGCTATCCGATTACGCAAATTGATGCAACCTAGAGTAATTTGCATATGATATGCTCACTCGGCATTACTAGTTACATGAACAAGTTTGGTGAGGATAGCACAATATTTTGGCGAATTATCGCGATTTTTGTCGTTTTTCTTTAATTTATGGAAATTAGTGTATTTGAATGTCTACAGCCCGACATCCAGACGACAAAGTGGAAATATTGAATTACTTTTTTTTTAAATGAGGAAAAAATTAAAACAAGAACATGTACCATTAAGTTTCTCGGTACTTCCTGCTTAACCAAATTAACGACTTAGTGTGGTTTTTAGCTAAAAAGGAGTCTTGGGCCAATTAATTGGTTTTTTTCTCTCCGTACGCGATAAATGCTTATATACTCAGGCAACGCGTCAACTACGATTCACGGCACTATCTAGTGCAGGTCTGGGCAAACATTTCAGCTGAAGGGCAGTATAGAAACTCGAAACTGAATTGCGAGTCACATAAAAAAAACTGATATGGAATGGAGGGCAGCCAAAGAAATATATAATCAATTATTTATGTAATAACCATTGCAAAAACATCTAAAGTGATACATAAACAATAGAAATGTATTACAATTACATTAATGAGAAATTGCTTAGCCAAATTTGACTTCCTGTAATCTATATTTTCTTTTAACCTTTTACAAATTTATTTGTCATAAGTAGCTCGCGGGCCATCACTTCGTGAGGCCTCATCTAAGGTGAAGTCGTAGTGTACCCAGGCCTGATATAGTTTGAAGTCGTGCCCCTCTGACAAAACTATTCCCTGATGATGCAAAGAAAGTATCTCTTCAATGACTTCAACAGTCAACACTTTCATTCGGGATCCGCCTTACCACAGTAGAAGGCAAACTGGTCAATAAAGCTCCTAGATACATTCACCATTAATATAAAAGAGCAGACAGCGATGGGACAGCAATGCCTAAGTTCGTTCCAGATTTGAAACAGAGACGAAACCTGTCCTACTTTCATGAGTCCTTGAGCTAAAAAAAACACACACATTATGGATAGACTCAGACTGGTTCTCCCCATGATACATTGTTGCCGGCCGAAGAGAAGTTGAGCATCTTCAGCTCCTTCAGGGTCTGCTCTTAATGAGTAATATTAATATTATCGTTAGTTAATTGGTGAATCTGTTGCCCCTAAAAAATCTGCCTAGCAAATACTTCAAGATTAGAGATGCTAAGCATGAAAAAAATTACTTATTTTTTGCTAATTTCGAAGGGATTTTAACGTTTTCAATAATCCAACAATAACCTCCTTTAAATCTCCCTTCTTAATTTTAAAATAAAAAATATTTATCCAATATAATTTTTGTTTAAAAAACACTTTTTCCTTCATATGTCCTTTACCCTATTTTTTCCTGGCGGGATTTATTATTCCGCTAAACCCTCACGCTGCCTTCGGTCAAAAAGGGGGTTTGAAAAGGGGCTTTGAAAGATTCCGTCCCTCGGATGGGGGAAAAAGCCGTGGTCCATGTGCAGAACAGCCATACCTGTAAAACTCAAAGAACAGGCTGGATGACCTTAACAAAAAGTTTCTGTCTTGTAACAACTGTCTAGTGTAGGGGTTTTTTGGGGTACGCAGTGAGAGCTCAAAAGTCGCTAGATCTAGTAACAAAGTCAGTGTTTAATTTTATTCCCATTGTTATACTATAACTATAGTTTTATTTATCTATACAAGGGGTACGTCAGTTACATACACATTTCCAGGGGGTAAGTGAAGCATAAAAGGTTGAGAACCACTGGTCTAGTGAATCCCCTTCCACCAACTTCTCTGAGCCCTTGAGGTCTTTGTGATCTGGCCATTTTGACCACTGTGTGCAAAAAAGTGTTGCTCAAGGGCAAAAAACAAACAATACAATCCACCCGTGCAAACGTTCAGATTTAGCTCCGCTAAACCAACACCCTGTCCCTCAGAAAGGGAACACCAATGGGTTTGGAAAGGCTGCCGTCAGTCTGATTGGACATAAAACCATGATGCCATGTGAGAAAGAGCCTTACCTTGTGCACATTAAAAACACGCTGGATGGCCTAGATGGAAGCATCCACCTGCCTCCTAACAGCTATCCGATGGCGATTCTTCCCCAACCTTCTTTGAAAAAGAAAAAAGAATTTAATCAATATCCATCCAGCCCAAAAATAATTTTTATTAACGTTTAAAAATAAAAAGGTGAATACCTACGGACGCAGGGACGTATCTACAGAGAGAGAGAGCGGGGGAGGGGTGGAGGCGAACCACCCCCAAAAATCTGTCGTCGTATACTAAATGTCGAATATGTCTATCCTATTTGAAAACCAAAACAGTCTGTTTTTCCATAATTTTAATTTAGGTCCATAGTATATTGATATGTTCGATATCAACAATAGAAAAAAAATTAACTACATTTCATTTTCTATAGAATATCATTTTAACCTTTCCTGTTCGGTGGAATATTTCAGTATATTGGAAACCCTACTCAAGTCTTATTCTCAGACCCCCCGACCGCCCCCCTCTCCGGAACTAAAACCTGAATACGTGCCTGTACGGATCGACGGACAGATGACAGATAAAAAACATTATCCCGCTTTCATTTGAAAGAGAGATAAAAATGATGAGTGTAAAGCAAAAGATAGATAGTTATTTCTTAATTTATATATTTTCATTATGTATCTTCCAATATGCACCCTAAAAAGTAAGAAATTAAAGTAAGCCATACCGATCACGAAATAATTTACTGAATTTCTATTAATTCCAAAAGAGGAGAGGTTACAGGCGATTTTTATTCAATCGGTAAATCAGTTTTGGCACTTTGCCATTTTTTTGGAATCGGTACGAATTAAAATAAAGTGTTTTATTTTACTATTGATATGCTTTCCTTTCAAAGGCGGATACAAAAAAAAATGTTATTTTAAAGCGTTTAATTTATATATTTTACTTAGTCATCAAACACCTATTTGAGTTGCGTCACCTCTGAGCAGCACTTTGTTTTGCACAGAATAGGCTAAATGGCCAATTCACAGGAAACCCGGACTCAGCGAAAGTTAGGGACGTCAGATGCTAACCTCCCATCAAGGCTATCCAGTGGGTTCTTCAACCTGCAGATCATACGTCTCTCCTACATACGTCCCTAGCTTAAAAATCCCATCTGACAAATGACTATTTTTTCAGGCCTATCGGTGTCTCCTTCCTCATTAAGGACACGGAATCAGCTGAAATAAATCTCAACGCTGGCCCAGGTGGGACTCGAACCTGGGAATTGCAAACCCCCCCCCACCCCCGTTATTTTGAATCACCCCTTTTGGAAGCATGGAAGAAAGCATGAACGGTAAATTTTTTTATAGCCTGCATCACTATTTTTCCTTTAATATAACTCCTCGAGAACATGTGGGGGAAAAAACATTCTGACACAACTGACGACCAAAAAATATTACGATAATTGGAAAAATAAACTTTATTCCTCTTGTGTTTCGTTGAGGCATCGTCAATTGATTTTTCAACATTTAAATTTTCGTTAACAAATTGTTTTTCGTTAATGCTTTCGGAAATCAAAAATCTTATACACATCATTTTCAGGAATAAAAATATTTATCACGCAATAATTTAGTTGAAAGAATTTGATTAATTTGTTTAATCTTGAATCTTTTTCAACGAATTATCTGGCATCCAGTTCAATATAATACACAGAACAGCAATCTAGATAGAACGGGAAATAACGTCACTGCAACAATGCATATGACGCATCTAGATAGAACGGGAAATGACGATGCAAACAATGGATATGACGCTGTCCAAAAGACGCAACAAAGTCACAATTCGAAATGACAGTTACCTCGAAAAGAACTGTACTTCATGCTTTTTCGCTGTGCTAAAAAGTGCTTTGATGATATTTACCTACGAAATATATCGCTAGAAAAGAGTTTAAAGATGGATTCAGTGTGCTTATTCAAGAGTCACAAGGAGTTTGAATATATCCGTGGCCTGGGGGAAGGAGGATTCGGACAGGTTTTGGAGATGTTGGATAAGAAGACAGGAAAGAACGTGGCAGTAAAGGTGGTGATGCGCCCTTCCCCAGGAGAGGAAATATATTGGCCACATCTCAACGATAGATATGTTGTTCCTTTATACGAAACTTTATTACTTCGAGATAGAACGGCCTTCGTGATGCCTTTGATGAAACGAGATATGTATGACCACGTTTACGATTCGGATTTTATTAACGACGTTAACAGTTTCACTAGGAAGAGGAAGTATACTTTCAACATACTAAGTGGGCTTGCTTATTTACATGGCCGTAACTTAGCTCATATGGACTTAAAGGAATGTAACATCATGATTCACCTAACTTCAGATCGTGCGCTACTGACAGATTTTACTTTTCTCACTAACATTGAAAGTGTGAGCAAGTACACGTTCGCTGTCCCCTTCAGTTATCTGCCTCCAGAAGCAATATCAACCCTATGGCAAGGCCCAGTTCATGGTGTATCACCCGAGATGTGGACATTTGGAGTAACCTGTCTTCAGATTTTCACTCGAATGGCCTTTACGAGAATGCTGGATTTCACTTGCAAGCAACCTACTTTTGATGACCACATATTTCCTATTTTGAGCGAGTTGTTCGTCAGCAAGAATATGCATCTGGTGTTAGCCAAAATGCATCCCTCTGCTTCTGTCTCTCTGGAAACTGCTGAGCTGTTCGTCCATTTCCTTGGAAAGTTCCTCTGCATGGAACCAGCGATGAGAATAGGTGCAGCAGAAGGGATCAAACATCCTTTCCTGAATAATCCCGAATGTATGCAGGGATTGGAAGATGAAGAGGAATCAGAGAATGATAACGTAGTTGTTGCTGAAAGTGGTCCCCCAAGAGAAAACGAATTTTCCAGAGAGAATACAATGAGGAAGAGGTTGGCTGAATCGTGCTTACGTGCAAGGATGTGGTTGTCGAAGAAGAAGAGACTATTAAGGAACAGAGTGAGAAGGATGTTCTGCTGTTTGCAGCCCGGAACATTCTTGATGGAATAAATCATAACTCGTTTAGGAAATCTTAAAAAGAGACATTTTAGTCCACAAAACAAAAAGAGACAAAAAAAGATTCATAAATATATAAAAACTATAAACTCAGGAATTTCCATAAACTAATGTTTTTGTATTTCATTAAGATGTGAAAAGAAACTGAATGACTTTCATTTAAGGAAGTATTTTCTGAATGTTTGTGTGAATGTTTAGCTTGATATGACAGCTGGTATAGCAGAGGAAGCAGCTATACAGCATTCCAGAGAAATATAAAAATGTTTGCTGTCGTAAAAAGCAGACTAGGAGACAGGGTTTGAGATAAACTTCGTACAATCATTGAAGGGGAGGGAAGTTCAATTTACTAAGCCACGGCAAGATGTTCTGTGCACTTTGCATAATTTCAATCCCATTGTTTCTATCATGGACAGAGATATTCTTACTTTAAATTTAATCCCATTTCATGATGTGAAGTTAATTATGCTATCTAGATATTAAACACACAAGTGAGCATGAATATGCTGGCATGCATGCAAAACTACAGGGCTAGTGATTATGGTCAGGAACAGAATGTCTAAGACAAAAGACTAAGGGCTAGTAGGTCAAGATGGAAGAGTAGAAAACATGGGCAGTCTTTGCATCATATCTTTCTCAAGCCTAAACAAACTGACTTTCTTCAGATACGCACAAAATTTAAGGGGACAGTAGGAAAAGTTATCTCGATTTGCATAGTTGCCCATGCTATGTGCAATGACCAATTCAGTGATGTCTATGCCTTATCTGTAGCCTCTCCAGAATAAATTCAGACAATTTGCATGAGAAGAGCAACTAATATCTGAATGAACATTTTAAATCACTTTACAAGAAAGCATATCACATTTTCACAAAAAAGGAATTTTTGGAGCATTTAACCACTGGTTGGAATACATCAGTGGAATCACTATATTAAAAAACTGTACTTGTATCTAAACACGCAGCATTGCAAGAAACAGAAATTCAGTGAAGCAGATATTCGTTATGGGCATGTTGAAGCTGCACAAAAAATGGTGGAGATTCGAGATCTGGGCCTTGACTTATGGAAAAAGAATATGAATGAATCCTTAAAGAAAAAATTTGTCCACCTTCTATAGCAGGGTATCAAAAGTGACTAGGTGATATATTAAACCATGCAGTGTTCATGGCATCATTCAATCTTTTGTTAATGTAGACGAATATATAAAAAGAGCAGATTCGTTGCACAAAACAAAGAAATATACGAAAATCAATTCTTGAAGAATAATACAGGCTAGAAGAGCGAAAATTATTACAGAGATCTGACTGCTCTCAGCATATGGGGAAGATTTCATAAAGGTTGAATGCTGAAAATCTTTGAGCAGAAAGTATCTTCATTATTCCTCATATCCAAGTATTACTAAAGAATGTTATCAGAGGAATGGTTTATCTTCACTTCACTCATCGGGATTGTAAAGGATGGCAAAAGATTAATATCTTGAAGAGATATTGAAAATATGAAAGTACTATTGATGTCAACAGGAGGACTGGAAGCTTTAATTCAAAATTTACAGCAACAGATAACTAAACCTGGTTTGGATGATGTTAATAATTCAAGATGTGTAAATATACCTTAAGCATTTGTAAAAACAATTCTGAGTGCATAACAGATACCTGAATGTCATCACGGAGGTATGTAATGGAGATCAATTCATTGGAAACCTAGACAGGTCCTGTCCTGTGATAAACTAGAGAGGAAATCCCAATAACTGTGCCAATTACCAGAGCTTACCTGCTTGGAATATACTTATTCTTGACTCAAGAAAAATGTCAGAGGATGTTCATAATGTGAAGCATAAGATTTCACAGTCCTTCAGTGTTTTCAAGTATATTGATGATAAAAATGTATCTAATACGAAACACAATGATTCAGAGCCAAAATATGTCAATGGAAGCAACTTTAATGGTTAACAAGTTAAAATAAACCTGTGGCTATTACTTCACCATGGCACTACACAGGATGTTCACTGATATGAGTGATGGTAGTGATTGCATGAATAGAAATAGCTTTTTTATTCAACTCTTGGATAATTAAGTAGGAATGAGCATCTATTACTGCATTTTGATCTTCAGGAAAGAACCTGAGCAAAGTGCTGTTTCTGAATATGCTATTCTTCAGTAACTGGATAGAAGTGGATAGATGTTTGAAGCTTTTTAGAACAACAGATTAAATGGAAAGAAGTTTAACATGGTTGAATCAATTGTGGAATGCTGAATCCGAAATTTTCTATTTTAAAACTCCTTACCTAGTGACTCTGAGTATTTGCCAAATGGCATTGCTTTTGTTAAATTGTGTCATTTGATACAGCAACATATGTTGCATTACAGCAGGCAATAAATCTTAATGAACAGCTCAGTATTGCAGAATCTGGACTTTAGTATGTTAGAACACCTTAAAGGGTTACGATGAGAAAGTACAATTGGCATTGATTAATTTATTTGAGCCATCGGATACAGCGACATATACTGCCGTGCAGCAGAGAAGAAATCTCAATGAGCAACTAAGTAAACTAATTCAAAGACTTGCAGGATCTAAACTGCTTCTTTTGGAAGATTATGGTCCTCTAAATAGTGAAGTATTTCAAATTAAATAAAAAACACTCAAACAAAAGGTCAAGATTACTGCAGGAAAGACTCATCAAGAGTTAGAATACAATTTTCTGTTAATCAAAATGTATATTCAAGCTGCCCTTGTTCGAATTTGAAGTCTTATAAAGCTCTTCAACACAACATCCTGGTTCCAGATTATTAAATCATATAAAAATCAGTTTGCTTCCAACATTTCTATGATTTAAAAGTGTACTAATGCCATGCTACAAAAGAAGTACTTAGAACGGATTGCAACAGAAAAATACAGCTATGTTGCATGAAAAGTTAGATTTCTATAGCCCACTTCCTTTCATTCTCAGAGAATAGATTCAAATGTTAATGAAATTTAATGGACTCACGGGAAGTGATAGTCTAAAATTACATTACTGACTGACGTAAACTCATATTAGTAGCCTATCAAAACAGGAGCTCTCTAAACGCTCAATTGAAGTTTGAAGTCCTACTTTATAAATGTAAAGTATGCAAAGACATTATTGCCTTGTCATATGCTATTAATTACTGAGAAACAAAATGTAGGTATTCACAAAAGGGGACACATAGGACAAATGGGGAAACAATTTCACTCAGACTTGCTAGAACTGACCTGCAGTAGCTACATCCTGCAGTTTAAATTCCGGATAGATCTATTTGTAACATTAAATTATCCAGTAGAATTACAACTATGTATCTTATAGCAGCTTGAGGATTTTGCATTTATGCATGTATGCCAAACGAAAAGAGGCCTCTTGGTCAAATAAAAAAAAAGACAAAACATTTTGATAAAATACAAAAATATCAGATATGTGGTAAGAAAAATAGTAGATAAAGATACAGTATATTCAATGATTGTGGCTAATATATTTCCTCAGTGATAACATCTGTGAACATAAGAGAAAAAGAAAAGGAAAAAAAAAGAAAAAAACGGTCCTTTTTAGGGCCTTCGGCCTGCGAATGGTTGCTACACTTTAACAGAAAACAACATTCAAAATAAAGAAAACTGTGTTAGCAACCTAACGTCCTACCCCGCCTTCTCGTGGTGCAGGCTGTTAGTACCTAACAGAAGATGTAATGTTTCATCTGTTGGGGAACCGAAGGGGAGGGCTGTCAGATTAGAATGACCTATTCATCTGGTCTGATTACCTCGTTTTAATCAAAAACCTGCCAAATTGCAGCTCATTTCGCAAGGTATTCGCTTTGCTGTAGTTTTAATATAAAATCCATTACTAAAACTCTTGAAAGCAATTTCAAATTTACGATTGCACAAGATCCTCCAATATCTCCCACTGGAATCACTGCAAATGTTGTTTGGTTGTCATGACATTTCCAGTGAGAGATGTGGGTTGTCAGCCTAGTCCTGATATGGTGCATATTAATTAAAACATTTTCCAGTGCTGAAAGGAACATCTTGAAGGTTACACTTTTCATGGGTTTGGTTGTTTAACCTTTGAGCAGCATTTTTGCATACAATTGGCTACATAGCCAAATTACACCGGCCCCAAGGGCTTAGAGAAGTTTGGAGAAAGAGACCCACTAGACAGTTGCTAGGAGAGATAGACTTGTGGCAGTGCCATCCAGCATATTCTTTAGCATGTACAGGGAATTGTCTCTCTTGAAAATGGAGCCAGGGTTTTATGTCCTATAGAAAGGCTGCCTTTTCAAGCCCATCGGTGTCCTCTTTCTGACCGAGGGCAGGGGTTTAACTGATCAATCTCAACGTTGTAACAGTTGGGATTCGAACATGGGAACTAGAGTTTACGAGACTAGTACAATACCAACCGAACCAATGTCTCTCGGAGAGGGATGACTTGTACAGATGCTTCATGAAGAAAACCTGCAAACCACTAAACTGTGAGTGATGACCGAATATCTCAATCCAAGTCTTTAATTTTTTTGTGAAGTATTAGCTAAAATGCATATCTCGAAGAGGAGTATTTCGAGAGTCACGTGTTTGTTACATGTTAGAGAGATAGATACCTCCTCAAGCAGCTGCTTTCCAGAGAGGTATGACAGGAGCCTATCAGTTTAATAGCCATAGTAGAGGGAACTGTGAGGATATCGGGTCCTCAGCAGATTTTTTGCCAACTGAACGCGGTGTTCCCAGATGGTTACCCTCCCAGGTACTGACAGCACCCAAAGCTAGCTTAACTTCGGTGATCGGACGAGAAGCGGTGTTTTCACTTGGTATTGCCGGTGGTTAATACAGATGTTGGTTAAATTAAATATTAATAAAACGAAAATCTAAAATATAATTCTTGAAACATACTCTAGCAATTTTCCAAACATAAAATTGTGCTTTAACCATTTACATTGAAATTAAAAAACCTTGTTCTTCCCAGGCAGCTCAGGTGAAGATATGGAAGTACACTAACATAAAAAAGATTCCGGACATTCTGAGCTCCCTAACTTTGAAAAATACTCTTTACAGAAAAATGTCACTGGAGATAAATTGAAGATCTCAGTCAAAGCTTTCTTGTTCTTGATTTTCAGTGTTATTCGTGTGATATTTAAAGAGCTATGGTGCCTGAAGTCTTTAAAAGCAGGGTCCCGTGTAGGTAAAATTTACTTCAAAAGCACACAAAAACACATTATAATTGTCACAACACACTGCTTACTTATTTAAAAATAAATTAGTACGAAATGTACAAATTTAATTTATACATAATCAGATATATTCAGAGGCTTATTTCTATTCGAATACTTAATTTTCCATTACCTTCAAACCTTATAAGGAAGTTGACATAATGTTGTTCCAAGTGGTAAATTTTCTAATTCCGCTTGGGGGACAATCCCTAAAAACTTGGTTTAATATAAAACATTTATGTGAAGTTCTAGCACTGTATCTGTCTAACAGTAGGATAATCTGCTCAATCCATCCATGTCCATCAAGGCTTCTGGATTACCAGACATTCCACTTCTTGATCCATCTGGTTGGCGGCATGGTTTCGTATTTGATGGTGTTGGGATTCTCGGAGTGATAGTGACAAAGTAGAACGCATATCGTATCTGGTGAATACGGGAATCATTACCCTTTGTGTGTACAAGGTGGGTATGAAGTGGCAGATTAAGGTATCTGAATCCGATGTGCAAATTAGAGGCCCCTAATGCAATTTACGAATACATGCAATAGGTTAAATAAACGGAGAAATGAATAAATAGATAATATATATGAAATGATTGGCTGAAAAACATCTGATATTTCACTTAAACCATTTTATTGTCTACGAGATATATCCTAATTTACTTTATTACTGAAGGATTCATATAACGCTGTGAGCATGAGTGACAAAAATTACTTCCATCATAAGAGGGGGCTTGACTGCCTAATTACCGACATAGATGGCCCGAGCAGCGAATCAACAAGAAATGCGGGAATGCTTATATATCTTTAAAAATGATATATAAATGCTATATAGACTTTTGAATGGAATAGTCTCTGATGATGTAATGGTTATCACACCTGTCGTTTCCTAGAGACGTCGGCTCGAATCCCACTCAGCCAACCAAATTCTTTTCAGCTAATTATTTCAATTGCTTCTTATCTAAAGGACATCTTCCTGTGATACTTCATCACTTCAATATGTATTTTATAAACGTGAACCTACTGAAAAAATTAACAAACTTAATTATAAGCGAAAATAAATATCTCTTCATTTAGTGTATTTAACAAAAATCACATAATTAGTATTAATCAAACAAAAATACGATATTTGTACAAAAATTATACATTATAGTAATTGTGAATTATTTATCAATGAAATTCTGTAGAAAATCGAGTTTAGAGTGGGTGGAGGCCGTAGGCGAGCGCCCTATATGATTTGCCACTGTGGCCACCATGTAACACTATTGAAAACTGCCACAAGGGTCTCCCACTGTGGGTGATACACCGTTTTCATTTCCGATTCTTGTTGTGTAGAGACGGTCTTCCATTCCTTAATGCATGATCGAAAATTTTATTTTTCGAACAGCAAGCGGAATTTTTTAAAATCTTTCTAATTGAATGTTGAAAATAATATTTCAGTCTATGATGTGTATTTTTTATCTCTTGTTTCTGCTTAAAAATATTATAGACTCCAAAAATAAATATGTTTGAACTTGCAATAATCGCATGCCGGTTGATAAGTCATCGTCAAATAGCATCATTAGCAAAAATTTGGTTTATGCTTTTATTCTGCTGTACCATATCTAGATTATCGATCGTTTGTGATTTCCGGTATTTGACCTGCTTATAGCTCTTATGGAGTTGTAATGCATTCTAAATTTTTAACGGAAAATATCAATTTTATTACTACCGGAAGTTGCGTCATCCAAAACCTATGTACAATGCTTTTGGTCAATATTTAAGCAGACTGCCGCTTTCCTCACATGCTTACAGCAATTACAATTCTAACGAACGAAAACGAAACCGTCAGTTCTTCCAAATGCTGAAATATCGGAAGAATCTTAGGATTAAACAATCAGCTTAAAAGAACGAATTTTAAAAAGAAAGCACATATATTTTGAGATACTATTAATTACAATTGAAGTAAATACAGTGATTAACATTTGGAAAATGCGATCATTAACTACATTTTTCAAATTTAACTTTTCCGTAACAGTTATGCAGCATCATACTAAAGCGATTCTTACTCAATTTCAATGTGTCATTTAAATTTTAAACGTTTTGAAATATTTTAATTCAATTCTTTTACATTTCCTTATTTCTAGTTTTAATTTAAATTATCTTGTTTTGAAAGCAAAATGAATTTTTTATCAATATTTTCATAGGCTTAGAGTTTTCGATCGCCAAATTCTAAGCACTCGTATTATTTGCATGACTAAAATATTAAGGAATACTAAATGAAAATTTAAGATTAACATAAATATTATGAATTATTTATATTAAAATGATTGCGAAAAAACCTGAAAAAATATCTTTTTAAATTTAAAAAGAAAATAAATACCCCCTAAAGCAGCTGTTTGTCACAGAGGAGTGACAGGACACTGTCAGTTTATACGCCATAGTAGGTCTGTAAGGATGGCGAGACCTAAGCAGTTACTGAAGTTAAAATGAAAAAATATATTAAATTCAAATTTCAAATAAAAATGTTGAAAAAAATATGCACCAATCCCTTGTGATGATGCATAGAACCGGCCAGGCCTAACACCTAATGTCCGACCCCGCCTTCTCGTGGTGCAGACCGTTAGTACCTTTCGAAAGAGATACTCTCTTGTGGAAGTGAACGGAAGGGGAGGGCTGCCAGATTAGTGTGGCCTACTGATCTGGACAACTATGGCTACTTTTCTTTTTTTTCTACCCTGCTGAGGAGTGGTCAACCACACAGGGTCCTGGTGCTGACCATATAAACCCACTGGACTGGACAGATATATGGCTCTGAGCTTGATTATGGATCCTGATTTTGCTGCACTGGTGGGCTTCTGTGGAGGGAAAATCTTCCGCTGTGTTTTCTGTTTGTTTGTGGGTTGACAGCCCCAAGTGAATAGATTCACAGGATATGTTTATCAGCTGGTGGATATCTTGAGCAGAAGTCATCGCAGGCACCTGAACTCTTTGCTTCTATTGGCATCGTCAAATTCTACATTCGAGGAAGTCTTCCAGTGTAGATGGCTTCAGCCTTTAGTGGTGGGGGAACGGGTCTTTGCCCCATGTCTGCGATTAGGGGGCTGTTAGATATAGTCGGCATTCCCTCTCTAAATAAACATAGTTTCTTTAAACATCCCACTAACCATTTTTCTCCGTAGGTAGTTGGAATGTGAGGACTCTGCACAGAGCTTTTTCTCTTGATGTCCTCACACAAGATTTCCACCATTATAATTTAGATATTCTCGGCTTGCAAGAGACCAGATGGACAGATAAAGGTCAGATTCTTAAAAATAATCTTAAATTTCTCTTTTCAGGGAGGGACGACAATAAGCATCACCAAGGCGTGGGTCTGCTTCTCAGCAGACACGCTAGTGATGCTCTTCTAGGATAGGAGTGCATTAACGAAAGATTTCTTACAGCAAAATTTCAGACAAGCGTTAAAGACCTGAATGTTATCTGCTGTTAGGCCCCCACTGAGGATGCCGATGAGGATGAGAAGGATAGGTTTTATGAACAATTTCAGGATATTTTGAATTCTGTCAAGAAGGGAGATATTAATCTTGTTCTTGGTAACTTCAATGCCAAAGTTGGTACTGACTCTGACCTTTGGGGAGGGGAGGATTGGCTCTTTTGGTATTGGTAGCTGCAATGGCAATGGGCAACGTCTCCTTCAGGTAAGTAAACTCAATGGTTTCAAATAACTAACACATATTACAAACACCGCGACATACATAAATACACATGGGTTTCACCTGATGGGCAACATAGGAATATGATTGATTATATATTAATTAACAGCAAATGGGCTAGTTCTGTTAGAAATACCAGGGCATATAGGGGAGCTGAAATTAGATCTGACCATTACCTTGTTAAAAGTGTGTTGCAACTTAAACTTAAAAAGTGTTGTGCTAGGGTTAAAAAATTTGCTTTTAATACTGAAGCTCTGAAAAACCCAGTTATAGCCAAAGCTTACCATGATAGGTTACTTAGTCACTATGACAGTCATGGTATGCTTACTACTGAAGTTGAGGAAGAATGGGATCATTTTAAACAGGCTTTTTTGGACACTAACAGTACTCTTTTAGGAAAAAAGGAGCAGAAGAGACAGAATTATCTGAGTGATAAGGCACATGAGCTTATTTCGGAAAGAAAGAACTGCAGGAATGTCCTTAATCAATACCCTACTAGTTCTAATAGAAAGCATTACAGAGAACTTAATAAACGTGTAAAAGATCAGTTAGCTGCTGATAAGAATCTTGGCTTGATGGTTTGGCTGACAAAGCCGAGGAAGCAGTTAGACAGCACAACAGCAGAGAGCTGTACCAGATAGTTAATGTTTTGTGTGGTAGAAGACGGAGAGGTATACAGGGATTGAAGGATAAACAAGGTAAGGTTTCTGTCATGGCTAGGTGGGCTGAGCATTTCAGTGATATTCTAAACAATGCG
Organism: Ryuthela nishihirai; assembly: GCA_038380435.1. Lineage (NCBI taxonomy): Eukaryota > Metazoa > Arthropoda > Arachnida > Araneae > Heptathelidae > Ryuthela > Ryuthela nishihirai. The sequence goes on along the minus strand of JAWZYU010000001.1, from coordinate 11,071,596 downwards.
GTTAGTTCTATTCCCATTGTTTGCAATGATGATAGATGCATTGGTGGCTTTAATGTTGGCCCTATAACACAATCTGAAGTTATTTTGGCTGTTTCTAAACTTAAACTTCATAAATCCTCAGGGGTAGATGAAATTACTACCGAAATGCTTAGAGCTGGGAATGTTTCGGTTACCACTTGGATGACTGAAATTCTGAATATCTTTTATGATAAAGGCATTGTTCCTAAGGATTTTACCAAAGCTATTGTTATCCCTATTTTCAAAAAAGGTAATCGCAGTTCTTGTGATAACTATAGGGGTATCAGCCTACTCTCTGTTCCAGGTAAAGTTCTTTCCATGATTGTGCTTAATAGAATTAAGAATCTGGTTGACAGTCAATTGCGTGATGAGCAATGTGGATTCAGAAGTGGTAGGGGATGTGTGGATCAGATATTTTCACTTAGGCAGATTCTTGAGAAATGTTTAGAGTTTCAGAAACCTTTGGTTGCTAGCTTTGTTGATTTCAAAAAGGCTTTCGACTCTGTTGATCGTCATAATTTGTGGTTGATTGCGAAATCATATCGTATACCAGACAAGTTAGTTAACATAATGAAAGCTCTCTATAATAACACGGAGTCGTGTGTGAGAGTTGGTAAGGCTTGTAGCAATTGGTTTAGCATTACTTCTGGTGTTCGACAAGGGTGCATTTTGTCTCCTTTTCTCTTTAACTTCGTTATTGATTATGTTATGCGAAATTCACTTCAAGGGAAAGATTTTGGCCTTAAATGGACTGGAGATACGAAAATGTCTGATTTAGATTATGCTGATGATTTAGCCCTTTTGGCAAATGATGTTGATGAGATGAACTCTTTCATTCGAACTGTTGATGAGACTGGTAGTAGAGTAGGTTTGGTTATAAACAGAGAGAAAACTAATGTGGTGAAAATTGGTCAGGCAGGTTGTGATTCAGTTCATCTGAATGGTTGCAGTCTTGAGCAGGTGTCACAGTTTAATTATCTTGGGAGCTATGTAACAGATACTGGTGATGTGCGGCATGGGATTAACAGACGAATAGGGATTGCTGCCGGAACTTTTAAGAATCTATGGAGAGTGTGGAGAAATAGGCGTATACACCTAAAGACTAAAATTAGACTGTATAATAGTTTGGTTCTTTCTAGGGTTAGTTATGGTAGTGAAACTTGGACACTTTGTAAACGAGATAACAGGAAACTAGATGCTTTTGATTCCAGATGCTTACGCAGTATCTTGGGCATTAGGTGGTTCAACTTTGTAACTAATGATGAGGTTAGGCAAAGGAGTTTGCAACCTCCTTTAAGCAGCATATTGTGCAGAGAGAGACTCCGTTGGTTTGGCCATGTTGCCCGTATGAATAATTATAGATTGGCGAATAGGGTTATGAACAGTGTGCCTAAAGGCCTCAGAAAGAAGGGGAGACCTAGGATGCGGTGGGCAGACAATGTCAAACAAGACCTTGTTAGAATTGATGTGCAGTGGCCAGATGCAGTAGATGTAGCTCAGGATAGACTTGCTTGGAGAACTAAATTGCACGGTCTGGTTGGACTTCCGTAGTCCATGGCTGCTTGAGGATGATGATGATGATGATACTGCTGTATATAACATCACATTTTCCCTTCATTATTTTCTTCAGGATGAGGTTCTAAAGCTGTCCATTTAATTTTCTGAAAACGCTTAAAAATTAAGTGAGTGACTGACCACCACAATGACACTAGTTTCAGAAACCTGACACTTTAAAGTTTAAAGAGAATGTAGTTTTTGACTTACTGACTTTTTCACCCTTTAAAAGCTGTAATTTATATTTATGGTTCGGAAAGTGCAAATAATATTATTTTATCGGTGCTTATACAATTTCCTTGAGTAATGGACAAAACAAATTTTAGGGGGAGTTTAGGGGAATATAAACGACAAATGAAAGTTTCAAATAAAATAAAAAACAACCCAGGTCGAGCAGTTCATTAATGTGCAGTTGCAAATCCAGAAGTCATGCATTATATCAGGCATGTCAAACACGCGGCCCGCCAAGATTGATAACCAATACGTTTATTTAACTTTTGACAACACCGGATTCTTTAATTAAAATTATAAGTACGTACACGGTACATTGTATGTATTGATTTGTTTATAATAAAAGTTATGCTTCATCTTTATTTCCATTTGTTTTTTTTTTGTTTTGCGGCCCGCGATTTAATATATAATACTTAATATGGCCCTCAGTGGTTAACGAGTTTGACATGCCTGCATTATATCATGCAACTAATGCCCGAAAATAAACAGACAAAAAGAAAGGGAAACTTACTTGAAAATACACATTTTTTTTCATAATAATGAATAAAAGATAGGCTTCCGAAAACAAATGAAAACTTAAAAAAAGACTTAATTTTTCGATCAATTTTTCTCGGGGGAGGGGAACGCCCTCTATTGTCCTCTGTCGATGCCAATGACGTTATTTCTCATGACGTTATAATTCGGATCCTGTGTTTCGTTGATTTTGCATCTATTGTACAGCAACAATCCTCGAGTAAATGTTAATAACTGCCTTGTTTTCTGGGATGAATTACACAGGTAAAAATTAAAAAAAATTAATTATGTCCTGTAATTGAACAGCATTGAAATATATTTTATACTAATAGATTCCCCGGTTTGCAGTGGATGATTGTTTTCCTGTAAACGGCACTGGTTTGCGCACAATGGGCAAATGGCTAGGTCTCAAGGGCCCCGAGGACTCACAGAACGTTGGGAAAAGGGGACCCACTGGACACCTGTTAGGAGAAAGGTGGAAGCCTACCGTCAACGCCATTCAGAGTATTTTTAACGTGCACAGGGTATGGCTCTTTCGCACGGAACCACGGTTTTACGTCTCATACGACTGATGGCCGCCGTTCCAAGCCATCGGTGTCCCCTATGACCAGGGAAGATGAAGGTCCAGGTTGTTTAGCGGATATAAATCTCAACGCTGACCCAGTTGGGATTCGTACCTAGGAACTGCAGATTACGAGCTTAGTGGCTACCGATTGAGCCAACTGCCGTCCTGCATAATATGAAGAAAATAACAGAGCCAAAGTATCAAGCTTCGATTTTTACATAAAACGCAATATGATTTACCCCATGAGATTCTCCTCCACCTCTTTTTTGTGAGTCAGAAAGTAAAATACTTAATTTGAGCTAGCCCATAATATTCCTTCATAACTAACTTTCATTACAGATATAACTCGTTAAACACACTAATCGTTTATCTCCGCTAAACCCCACTCTGCTCTCCTTCAGAAAGGGAACACTGATGGACTTGGAAATGTCGTCCGTCAGATGGGACATTAAGCCGTGGGCTCGTGTGGTGGAAGCCATAAACTGTGCACGTTAAAGAATATATTGGATGGCCCTGACTGAAAGCTTCAATCTGTTTCCTAACACTGTACAGTGGGGCACCTTCCCCCTTCCTTCTTTGACCCCTTGGGGTCCTTGTAATCTGGCCATTCATTACAGAGTGCCCAAAAATGTACTGCTCAGAGTAATTAATTCTCCCTTGTTTATGAGTAAGAATATTTAGAGTTGGATTGTTTTACCTCTGAGCGATATTTGTTTTCACACAATGGGCTAAATGGCCAGGTCACAAAGACCCTGAAGGATCAGAGAAGGCTGGAGGAGAGGACCCACTGGAACAGCTGTTGGGAGACAGATGGTGGCCTCCCATCAAGACCAGTCAGTGTGTTCTTTAACGTGCACAGAGTATGACTCTCCCGCACTTGGAGCCATGGTTTAAAGTCCCATCTGACGGTCGGTTGTTCCCTACTAACCGTGAGCAGGGCGGAGAGAATCCAAGTCCATCCGTGTTCCGTTTCTGAGAGAATCTTTAGAGGGTTCCGTTAACAGCACCCTTGAGTATCACAATAATAAAGTTTTAATTCAAAAACCAGGAGACATAATAACTCTGTTAAGAGTATGTAAAATCAGCTCTACCCATAAAATTTATATAAGAAACATAACCATTAACAAATACAGTCAGGGTCGACCTAGGTGGGGGAGAAAGGGTGCTATTCAAAAGTTAACAATGGTAAAAAAGGCAAAAAAATATGAAACTTATTAATATTTCATGCATTATTCAAGAATTGTTTAAAGACCTGTAAATATTAGCTAGGCATAAATTGCTAGGAGAGTTGTGTACCAATCCCCAGTGATGATGCACAGAACCGGCCAAGTCCAGCTAGAGGTCCTGTGTAGTTAGAGGCTGGCCATTTCGGTGATTCACTGCCATTGGTTGAGTCACGTGGTTTATAGGCGCCATATTTTGTCATACCGTGAGATGAAAGCCTATGAGTTAGTGTATGTACCAAGTTAAAACTTCTCAGTTGTTAGTTTTATATATTTCTACCTCTTTTTTGTCTATAAAAGCTGTCACATTTTATGAAGCCTCACTGCGCTGCATTTGGGTGTTCACTCAAAGAAAAAAAAATCAATGAATATTTTTTTTCCGAGAGACTCCATCAGAAGACGGCAATCGGCTGCAAAAGTTAAATAAGCCAACTGAAAACCAACAAATAATTTCTTTTCAGGTTCGTTTGAAAAACGAGCTAATGTTTTCACTTTGTCGTCTGCCTATGCCAAAATTTGTTTTCTATCCGTCTCTCTGTTAACTGTTGTCGGACCATCTGTATTTCCACCTGTCTGTCTATAGACAATATTTTTTTTTTACTTTTAGAGCTAAATAAAAAATTCTTTTTGGGTTGGATAGGTGTCAAACAAATATTGCGATTCGCAATTTTGAAAATTTTCAATAGCTTTTAATAGCGCCCTCTAGCGATGGGGAAAGATGGAAAAATGGTAAAATTTCAAACGAATATACAAACTATTCACACCGAAAATCTAAAATTTTGATAGTAGAGTGTTATAAGTCTGAAGGTTTACAATGGCAACAAGACTTTGCCGTCATAGCCAAATGGGGTTGCGAAAATGAAACTTTTTTAAAAAGATAGGAGAAACAATATATATTTCATTTTTTGTTTTACAGGCACTAACAAAATATTAATGATTTAAGCAATATTTGATAATCTCAGGCGTTACCAGTAGACATCTAATCTGTTTCCTAACAGCTGTACAGTGGGACACCTTTTTTTACGTCTATAAATCAATAAATGTTTTTGTGGAAAATATTTCATCAACATACGGAATTCGAACCGCATCTCTCCAGAAACATGCCAGAATATTCTAACCTGTTGAACTAAGGCAGTGTCTTTTTCCATTAATAATGACTATTACTCTTCCAGTGAATTTTGAGCGCCTCCTTATAGCACTATCTATGATCGCGGGTGGCAACTATTTCTTTTTTAGTGCTCCCAAAAAGATGAAAATAAATGATGAAGTCACATCACGCTATTTTGCGTTATTAATGATTTAAACAATATTTTATTATTTCAGCATTACTTGTAGACGTTTATAAATCAATAAATGTTTTTTGTGAAAAAAGCCGGCGTTAGTTCAACAGGTTAGAATACTATGGCATGTTTCTGGAGAGATGAGGGTTCGAATACCGTATGCCGGCGGTAATTTTTTCCGCAAAAATATCAATATTTACATTTTTCGGATACCCATCAGTCGGAATTTCCAGTTTCAGAGAGTGCTAAAAGCGGTAAATAAAAACTCGAAAGGCGACCTCTAGCAGCGGAAAAAAAGCTGGAAAATACAAAATCTTTCAATAAATATTGCAAACGATCTATTTTTTTGCTAGAAATTTAAATTTTTGGTCAAAGAGTATAATGATTACTGGCCTGTAAATGGTAGCTAGGTACTCACTGGAAGGAGAGGTATGCACCAATCCCCTGTGATGATGCATAGAACCGGCCAGGCCTAGCACCTAATGTCCGACCCCGCCTTCTCGTGGTGCACCCCGTTAGAACCTTTCAAAAGAGATATACTCTCTTGTGGAAGTGAACGGAAGTTGAGAGCTGCCAGATTAGTGTGGCCTACTGATCTGGACAACTATGGCTACTTTTCTTTTTTTTTCTACCCTGCTGAGGAGTGGTCAACCACACAAGGTTCTGGTGCTGACCATATATACCAACCTGAACGGAATTATGGCTTAAGCTTGATTACGGATCCTGATTTTGCTGCACTGGTGGGCTTCTGTGGAGGGAAAATCTTCCACTGTGTTTTCTGTTTGTTTGTGGGTTGACAGCCCCAAGTGAATAGATTCACAGGATATGTTTATCAGCTGGTAGATAATCCTGAGCAGAGGTCATCGCAGACACCTGAACTCTTTGCTTCTATTGGCATCGTCAAATTCTACATTGGAGGAAGTCTTCCAGTGTAGATGGCTTCAGCCTTTAGTGGTGGGGGAACGGGTCTTTGCCCCATGTCTGCGGTTAGGGGGGCTGTTTGATATTGTCGGCATTCCCTCTCTCAATAAACATAGTTTCTTTAAACATCACACTAACCATTTTCTCTCCATAGGTAGTTGGAATGTGAGGACTCTGCACAGAGCTTTTTCTCTTGATGTCCTCACACAAGAATTCCACCATTATAATTTAGATATTCTCGGCTTGCAAGAGACAGATGGATAGATAAAGGTCAGATTCTTAAAAATAATCTTAAATTTCTCTTTTCAGGGAGGGACGACAATAAGCATCACCAAGCCGTGGGTCTGCTTCTCAGCAGACACGCTAGTGATGCTCTTCTAGGATATGAGTGCAATAATGAAAGGTTTCTTACAGCAAAATTTCAGACAAGCGTTAAAGACTTGAATGTTATCTGCTGTTATGCCCCCACTGAGGATACCGATGAGGATGAGAATGATAGGTTTTATGAACAACTTCAGGATATTTTGAATTCTGTCAAGAAAGGAGATGTTACCCTTGTTCTTGGTGACTTCAGTTACAAATTTGGTACTAACTCTGACCTTTGGGGAGGAGTGATAGACCCTCTTGGTATTGATAGCTGCAATGACAATGGGCAACATCTCCTACAGGTAAGTAAACTCAATGGTTTCAGAATAACTAACACATATTACAAACACCGCGAAATACATAAGTACACATGTAGTTCACCCGATGGGCCGCATAAGAATATTATTGATTATATATTAATTAACAGCAAATGGACTAGTTCTGTTAGGAATACCAGGTCATATAGGGGAGCTGAAATTGGATCTGACCATTACCTTGTTAAAAGTGTCTTGCAACGTAAACTTAAAAAGTGTTGTGATAGGGTTAAAAAAATTTACTTTTAATACTGAAGCTCTGAAAGATCCAATTATAGCCAAAGCTTACCATGATAGGTTACTTAGTCATTATGACAATCATGGTATGCTTACTACTGAAGTTGAGGAAGAATGGGATCATTTTAAACAAGCTTTTTTGGAAACTAACAGTACTCTTTTAGGAAAAAAGGGGCAGAAGAGGCAGAATTATCTGAGTGATAAGGCACTTGAGCTTATTTCGGAAAGAAAGAACTGCAGGAATGTCCTTAATCAATACCCTACTAGTCCTAATAGAAAGCATTACAGAGAACTTAATAAACGTGTAAAAGATCAGTTAGCTGCTGATAAGAATCTTTGGCTTGATGGTTTGGATGACAAAGCGGAGGAAGAAGTTAGACAGCACAACAACAGAGAGCTGTACCAGATAGTTAATGTTTTGTGTGGTAGAAAACGGACAGGCATACAGGAATTGAAGGATAAACAAGGTAAGGTTATAGAAGGTGACGATTCTGTCACAGCTAAGTGGGCTGAGCATTTCAGTGATGTTCTAAACAATGTGGTAAGTTCTACTCCCATTGTTTATAATTATGATAGATGCATTGGTGGCTTTAATGTTGGCCCTATAACACAGTCTGAAGTTATTTTGGCTATTTCTAAACTTAAACTTCATAAATCCCCAGATGTATATAAAATTGCTACGGAAATGCTTAGAGCTGGGAATGTTTCGGTTACCACTTGGATGACTGAAGTTCTAAATATCTTTTATAATAAAGGCATGGTTCCGAAGGATATTACCAGAGCTATTGTTATCCCTATTTTCAAAAAAGGTGATCGCAGTTCTTGTGATAACTATAGAGGTATCAGCCTACTCTCTATTCCAGGTAAAGTTCTTACCACGATTGTTCTTAATAGAATTAAGAATCTGGTTGACAGTCAATTGCGTGATGAGCAATGTGGATTCAGAAATGGTAGGGATGTGTGGATCAGATATTTTCACTTAGGCAGATCTAAGAGAAATGTTTAGAGTTTCAGAAACCTTTGGTTGCTAGCTTTGTTGATTTCAAAAAGGCTTTCGACTCTGTTGATCGTCATAATTTGTGGTTGATTGTGAAATCATATGGTATACCTGACAAATTAGGTAACACAATGAAAGCTCTGTATAATAACACTGAGTCGTGTGTGAGAGTTCGTAAGGCTTGTAGCAATTGGTTTAGCATTACTTCTGGTGTTTGACAAGGGTGCATTTTGTCTCCTTTTCTCTTTAGTTTGGTTATTGATAATGTTATGCGAAATTCACTTCAAGGGAAAGACTTTGGGCTTTAAATGGACTGGAGATACGAAAATTTCTGATTTAGATTATGCTGATGATTTAGCCCTTTTGGCAAATGATGTTGATGAGATGAACTCTTTCATTCGAGCTGTTGATGAAACTGGTAGTAGAATAGGTTTCGTTATACACAGAGAGAAAACTAAAGTGATGAAAATTGGTCAGGCAGGCTGTGATTCAGTTAATATAAATGGTTGCAGTCTTGAGCAGGTGTCACAGTTTAATTATCTTGGGAGCTATGTAAGAGATAATGGTGATGTGCGGCATGAGATTAACAGATGAATGGGGATTGCTGCCGGGACTTTTAAGAATCTATGGAGAGTGTGGAGAAATAGGTCTATACACCTAAAGCCTAAAATTAGACTTTATAATAGTTTGATTCTTTCTAGAGTTAGTTATGGTAGTGAAAACGTGGACACTTTGTAAACAAGATAACAGGAAACTAGATGCTTTTGATTTCAGATGCTTACGCAGTATCTTGGGCATTAGGTGGTTCAACTTTGTAACTAATGATGAGGTTAGGCAAAGGAGTTTGCAATCTTCTTTAAGCAGCATATTGTGCAGAGAGAGACTCCGTTGGTTTGGCCATGTTGCCCGTATGGATAATTATAGATTGGCGAATAGGGTTATGAACACTGTGCCTAAAGGCCTCAGAAAGAAGGGGAGACCTAGGATGCGGTGGGCAGACAATGTCAAACAGGACCTTGTTAGAATTGGTGTGCAGGGGCCAGATGCAGTAGATGTAACTCAGGATAGACTTGCTTGGAGAACTAAATTGCACGGTCTGGTTGGATCTCCGTAGCCCATGGTTGCTTGAGGATGATGATGATGATGGTTTACACTAATAGTAATGGTTTGTCTAGTTGGTAAAATGCAACGTTTATGGTATAAGAGATAAATGAAAAACGTTTTTTGAATATTACAGATACTAATGAAGTATTAATAGTTTATTTTCTCATTTATACAGTAGTTCGAATTTCCATTGTCAAAAGGTACTGAATGTGCAAAATAACTAGAAGAACGCATATCGCCTCTGGCGCATATGGGAATCTCATTTTCAAAGAGTAGGAAGTTCTTTCTCTGCCTAGTTTTTCACTCCTTAAAAGTTTTAATTATGGATGTTCGTGTTGTTTTTCTGCTCAGGTCCTGCCATCCTTATGAACCTTCTACTATGGCGTATAAACTGATAGGCTCCTGTCAGACCTCTGTACACGCATCTGCTTGAGGGACTATTTATTTATTTTTAATGTATGATGGGGAGATGCACATAGTAGTATTTTATTAGTAATTATAGAACATAAAATGTATTTGTCATTTAGTTCTTAAATTTAAAAAGTTGCTTTTCTTTCGTTCCTCTGAAAATAATGGGCAGATCATTGCTGTCAGTGTAATTTCTACCATTATAGAACTCTATACGCCGAAATTTCTACCATAAACAGATCACTTGAAACATTCGTTAGTTTTGCAGTTTCGATATTTAGTGATCTCCATGGCCGAGTGGTTAGCGTGCTTGGCTACTGATCCAAGGGACCTGGGTTCGAGCCCCGGGTAAGGCATGGATGTGCATGTTGTTTTTCTGCTGAGGTCCTGCCATCTTCTCAGACCTTCTACTATGGCACATAAACTGACAGGTTCCTGTCAGACCTCTGTGGCAAGCAGCTGCTTGATGGGGTATTTAATTTTATTTCTAATGATATAAATTAAAACTACCTTTGAAAAAGCGAATTACATTTCATTAGTAACCAACTAAAAAGAGATTTCAAATTATCTCTTAAAACAAAACCGTTCAGTTTCTTACCTACCTTGGGCTTAGGATCAATTCATTGTTGTCAATGGAATTTTCAAAGACTGCCACATTACAGGACCAAAATTTCAAATTTCTAGCATAACTACATCGTTTGCAATATTCGTTTTTAATTTTGGGATTTTTCGAATTTTTTCTACCGTTAGAGGACGCAATTATAACTTTGGGAAATTCGCAAAATGTAAATTGTGATATTTCATCAATACCTGTTCAACCCTTAAAATAATTTTTAATTTATCTCTAAAAACATACACTTTTCTGTTAAAACAAAAAAAGTTGCATTAACCTCCCTCCCCCCCCCGGGTCTAAAGGGTCAAGTGATTGTTGCCAATGGTAACTTTGCAACCTTCACATTTCAACACCAAAATTTCAAACTTCTAACATAACTACATCGTTTGAAATATTCGTTTGACATTTTGGAATTTTCAAATTTTTCCACCGTTAGAGGGCGCAGTTAGAACTTTTGGGAGATTCGAAAAATGCAAATCGTAATATATCATTAATACCTATCTAACACAAAAAGAAATTTTTATTTATCTGTATAAACAAAAAAGTTCGATGTCTATAGACCACAGACAACAAAGCGAAATTATATCTTTTTATATAAAAAAAACCCTACAATTTTTTACTTTTCCTTTTGCAGCCGTTTTCTAAAATGCTTACAATCATGAACACTGAAATCAGTTCAAATATTACCCTACCCTTTTCCAGAATCCATAAGTACCGTGCAATATCATTGAGCTATGTACGTTAAACAATCCGAGCGACGACAAACAAGGCGTACAATTTTGAGATGGCCAACATCTACCTATATAGGGCCTCTAGGTCTAGCATCTAATGTCCGACGCTGCCTTCTCGTGGTGCAGTTCGTTAGTACATTTCGAAAGAGATATTCTCTTTTGGAAGGGAACGGAAGAGGAGGGATGCCAGATCAGTGTGGCCTCTGCGTAGATCTGGTCATCTATGGAGCTTTTTTCTTTTTTCTGCCCTGCTGAGAGAGTGATCAACTGCACAGGATCCTTGTGCCTCACTAGTTTGCATTGGTTTACGGCTTTGAGCTTCATTAAGGAAACTGAACTTGCCGCACTGATGGGCCTCTGCTGAAGGCACGGGATACCTTATATTAACTGGAGAATAATCGTGATCAAGCACTTGAACCCTCACTCAGGCGGGTCATATGGCTCTTCAAAAGGTTCACTTGAAAAGATGGTACCTGGATTTCCTATCAGCATGGGTGACTTCAGCCTTTAGCGATGGGGGAACAGGTCTTTATCTCCCATTCCTGCGATTAAGAGGTCTGTCTGATATTGTTGGCCCTACCTCTCTCAATAAACTAAGTTTCTTTGAAAATGCCAATCATTTTCGCTCTGCAGTACGTGGAACGCAAAGGACTCTACATAGAGATTTTTCTCTTGATGTCCTCTCGCAGGAATTCCAGTTATATATACCTAGTTATTTTAGGCTTGCAAGGTACCAGATGGACAGTTAAAGGTGAGATACTAAAAATAAGTTTCTCTTTTCAGGGAGGGAGGATGGGAAGCATCTCCAAGGTGTAGGTTTGCTTCTCAGCAGACACGCCAGTGATGCTCTTCTAGGATATGACTGCATTAATGAAGATTTCTTACAGCAAAATTTAAAACAAAAATTAAAAGACTTGAATGTCAGTCAACTATTGTTACACCCCCACATAGGATGCTAATAAGGATAAGAAAGCTAGGTTTTTACGGTCAACTTCAAGATTGTTTGAATTCTGTCAAGATGAGAGACATTACCCATGTTTTAGGCGACTTCAATCCTAAAGTTGGCACTGACTCTGACCTTTCGGAAGGGGTGGGTGATACGTACGTAGGTCCCTTTGGTACTGGTAGTTCCAAAGGCAATGGAGAAAGTCTCCTACATATAAGTAAACTTAATGGTTTGCGAATCACTAACACATAATTGTACTACAAACACCGGGACTTTTATAAATATATTCATGGGTTTCACCTGATGGGTTGCACAGGAATATAAATAGATTATATTTTAATTATCAGCAAATGGGATAGTTCGGTAAGGAATACCAAATCATATATGGGAGCCGAAATCGAGTCTGACTATTATTTGTCAAAAGTGTCTTCCAACTGAAGCTTAAGAAACGTTGTGCTATAATGTTAAGAAAATTACCTTTAACCCTGAAGGTCTGAAAGACCAAGATGTAGCCGAACCATACCGTGGTAGGTCACTTAGTCATTATGGAAATCGTGGTTTTCATACTCCTGAGGTTCAGAGAGAATAGGATAAGTTTAAACGGGTTTTTCTTCAAATCAACAGTACTCGTTTGGGTAAAAGGGACAGAGGAAATAACGCTATTTAAGTGATAAAGTTATGGAACTTATTTCTGAAAGAAAGAAGTGCAGGATTAATATGAATCAACATCCTACTAGTCCTAACAGACGGCATTACAACGAGCTTAATAGAAGTGTAAAGGATCAGTTAACAACTGATAAGAATCTTTGGCTTGACAGCTTGGCTGCCAAAACAGAGGTAGCAGTCAGACAACACAAGAGAAGGGGGTTATAACACATAGATAATGTCTTGTGTGGAAAGAAACAGACAGATATACAGGGGTTGAGGGATAAACATAGTAAAGTAGTTGAAGGCGAGGCTTCTGTGATGGCTAAGTGGGCTGAGCGTTTCAGAGATGTTCTAAACAATTGTGATTATTTCTACTCCCATTGTTTGAAATGAGGGGAGATGCATGCCAAAATCGCTTTCGCTATCTTTATATTAAAACTGAATAAACCCCCAAGATTGAATGAAATCACCACTGAAATGCTTAGAGCTGGGAACATTACTGTTGCCATATATGGCTGACGGAAATTTTGAATTTTTTGTGATAAAGATTTTGGTCCTAACGATTTTACTAAAACTATTATTATCTCTAATTTTAGAAAAAGGTGATTGTAGTTCTTGTGATAATTACTGGGGAATAAGTTTACTTTCTGTTCCAGATAAAGTTCTTTGCATGATTATACTCAATAGAATTAAAAATTTCGTTAATGAACAACTGCGTGATGAACAGTGTGGATTCAGAAGCTGTGGATAATGTATTGATCTAATATTCTCATTTAGGCAGATTCTTAAGAAACGTTTAATTTAAGAAACCTAGAGTTGCTAAGCCGTCCCGTGGCCGAGTGGTTAGCACGCTTGGCTACTGATCTAAGGGACCTGCGTTCGAGCCCCGGATTAGGCATGGATGTGTGTGTCGTTTTTCTGCTGAGGTCCTGCCATCCTCTCAAATCTACTACTGTGGCATATAAACTGACAGGCTCCTGTCAGACCTCTGTGGCAAGCAGCTGCTTGAGGGGGTATTTATTTAATTTATTTTATTTATAGTTACTAGCTTTATAGATTTCAAAAAGGCTTTTGACTCTGCTGATCGACATACTTTGTGGTTGGTCATTAAATCATATGGCATACCTGATAAGTTAGTGTAATGAAAGCTCTCTATAATAACACTGAATCGTGTGTAAGAGTTGGTAAGGCTTGTAGAGGTTGGTTTAGCATTGCTAGTAGAGTTAAACAAGGTTGCATTTTGCCCCCTTTTCTCTTTAGTTGGTTATTGATTATGGTACGCGAAACTCTTTGCAAGGGAAAGATTTTCGCTTTAAATGGTCTATATTTATCGAAAGTTCTGATTTAGATTATGCCGACGATTTGGCCCCGTTGGCTAATGATGTTGATGATATGAATTCCTTCATTAGGGCTGTTTTGAGACTTAAAATAGAGTAAGTTTGGTGATAAGCAGGGAAAAACAAAAGCGATGAATGAAAACTGGTGAAACAGATGGCACTTTCCTCTTCATCAGTTTAATTATCTTCGTAGCTATGTAATAGATATTAGTGATGTGCAGCATGAGATAAATAGAAGAATAGGGATTTTCGCTGGAACTTTCAGAATCTGTGGAGAGAGTGGAAAAATAGATGTGTACACCTCAAGAATAAAGTTAGTCTGTATAGTAGTTTGGTTCTTTCTAGATTACTTATGGTAGCGAAACATGGATCCTTTAGAAGCAGGAAAACAAGAAACTTAATGGCTTTGATTCTAGATGAAAGTGTCTTGGCAATTAGGTTGTTTGACTTTGTGAGTATAGGAGAAGGAGTCATCAATGTTCTTTGAGCAACATTATGTGCAGAGAGAGAGAGACTGCGTTGGTTTGGTCGTGTTGATCGTATGCAGAGCTGCAGATTGGCAAACAAGATTATGAACAGTGTGTCTAAAGGTTCAGGAAAAGGGTGAAACGTAGGATGCAATGGCAGACAATGTAAACAGGATATTGCCAGAATTTGCCTGTAATGGTCAAATGCAGTAGTTGTAGCTCAGAACAGAAATGTCTGGAGAGGAAAATTACACAGTTTGGTAGGACCTCCGCAGCCCATGGTTCCATGAGTAATTTGTATGTATGCATGTAAAACGGAAGGGAAAATGTTATATTGTATTTAAAATCCATTCTTCTGATCCCCCTTCTTTTCATTTTTTCGGCTCAGTTGTGTTCCATTTTTTTCTAGATCCGAGTCTGAATGCAAGTAATATTTACATGGATGGATATATAGCAAACAAGAGGCCAGCGTTCGAAATCTACTCTCATTAGAGGTAAGGGCTTAATTTTTTCTAATGCAATATGTAATGTCAAGGGAAAATTTTTTATGTAAAAATTGGGGCCTAACATTCAGTAATTTATGAATAATTCAAATGTTTCAAATTAAAAATCGAAAGATAAACTATTCCAAAACAGTTAAAATTTAATTTTTTGATACGTCACTAATCTGTGAGTTTGGCGCGAATACCATCTAATTGTTAGGTCAACGTGCATTGTAATAAACCCTGTTGCAAATGAGGGCTATTAAGAACTCGTTACGCTTACTCATCATTACATATTAATCAGTTTTTGGGGAGCTTAATATTTTGGGGTTCAAACCCTTGCATTGCACTAAGTTACGATCCATCGATCTGTATACCAAATATGGTCTAGCTCCTCCTTCCGTTTAGGACTCTCTCGAACAGGAAAGACAAATTCTCTAAAATATATAGGTGAAACTGTTCCATGTTATCTCAATAGATAATCACATTTAGAGCTCAATAATTTCTTTAATGTGGTATAAGTTATTTTAAACACGTTAAGAGATAAGTACTGGGTGCATTGCATCTTGTATTGATCTCAATTGGTGTAGGAAATCTTTGCGTTGTTGCTAAGGATTCTACTCAAGATCGGGGAAAGATTTTACATTTTCACAAGGATGCAGCTTGGGAATCAAGAGAAAAAATTCCATGCCGACTTATCACAAGTATATGAGGATCGTGAATGTTCATATGGCATTGTTACGCGATGGATGAAGAAATTCAGAGGACTGGAGAACTTCGAAGACATCTCTTGTGCCGGAAGACCAAAGGAGGCCGTGAATGAGAGAGCCATGGCTGCTGTTAGTAAACTCCTTAAGAAAAACCCACACATCACCGTTCAGGTAAGAAGTTTAGATATCTGGGTAGCGACTGGCAATGTGGAAACAATTCTTGATGAATATTTAAAGCACCGAAAGATCTGTGGTAAATGGGTATCCCACATACTGACAGAATAACTAATAAGGGTTAGAGTCGACTCGCTTAGATATGCTGACAATGTTTGAACCAAGTGGTCCAAACGATTAACAGACATTGTCGCAGGTGATGAGAGGTGGTTTTATTATTGTACAAATTCCCAGAAAAACTGAAAACTATATTCGGTTTGGAGAAGATGACCCGCGTACCTTAAATACTCTGATTCACTCAGTAACATCAAGATGTAGTAAGAAAACTCCAGGATTTTAAAGATTGATGTTTGAATACTTCCTCAAATATGGGAAAAAACTTTACTAGACAGATTATTGTCATGTGTGGCCCAGTGCATCCAGTAGATTACTAAATTTTTTGGGATTTAATTGCAACTTTAAGTGAAAAATGATACTCTACAGTAATTTTAAGTTTTTCCTTTTCCAGGTCTAAATCTGTATCCAAAGGATGCAGATTGCCACCACACTACCTTACCTTTGTGACCCGATAGACGGGGGCGGGGGTGGCTCAGTCGGTAGCGCGCCAGGCTCGTAATCTGTAGTTCCCAGGTTCGAGTCCCAGCTGGGTCAGCGTTGAGATTTATCTCCGCAAAATTTCCCCCGCCCTGCCCACGGTCAGTAGGGGACACCGATGGGCTAGAAAAGGCCGCCGTCCGTCGGATGGGACGTTAAGCCGTGGCCCCGTGTGCGGGAGAGACATACCCTGTGCACGTTAAAGAACATGCTGGATGGCCTTGACGGGAGGCTACCATCTGTCTCCCAACAGCTGTTCCAGTGGGTCCCTTTCCCCAACCTTCTCTGAGCCTTCGGGGTCCTTGTGGCCTGGCCATTTAGCCCATGGTGTGCAAAAAAGTGCCGCTCAGAGGTAAAACAATCCAATCCAATCCCGATAGAGGTTTTGAACTCAACATTTCAGGAGTGGAGAGTTCATATTTGAGGATTCTGATAACTGATGTAGTCATACAAATGAAACTAAGCGTCACCTGTCCAGAACCAATCAACGAGTTCCTCATCATCAGGAGATGACTTAACGCCTTGTGGCATCAGATTTATATGGAAATAATTTCAACCATCTCTTCAGTGCCTTATGAGCAGAACACACATCATCATCATCATCCTCAAGCAGCCATGGGCTACGGAGGTCCAACCAGACCGTGCAATTTAGTTCTCCAAGCAAGTCTATCCTGAGCTACATCTACTGCATCTGGCCACTGCACAACAATTCTAACAAAGTCCTGTTTGACATTGTCTGCCTACCGAATCCTATTTCTCCCCCTCTTTCTGAGGCCTTTAGGCACACTGTTCATAACCCCATTCGCCAATCTATAATTATTCATACTAGCATCATGGCCAAACCAACGGAGTCTCTCTCTGCACAATGTGCTCCTTAAAGGAGATTGCAAACTCCTTTGCCTAACCTCATCATTAGTTACAAAGTTGAACTACCTAATACCCAAGATACTGCGTAAGCATCTGGAATCAAAAGCATCTAGTTTCCTGTTATCTTGTTTACAAAGTGTCCAAGTTTCACTACCATAACTAACCCTATAAAGAACCAAACTATTATAAAATCTAATTTTAGGCTTTAGGTGTATAGACCATAGGTGTATTTCTCCACACTCTCCATAGATTCTTAAAAGTCCCGGCAGCAATCCCTATTCGTCTGTTAATCTCATGCCGCACATCACCATTATCTCTTACATAGCTCCCAAGATAATTAAACTGTGACACCTGCTCAAGACTGCAACCATTTAGATTAACTGAATCACAGCCTGCCTGACCAATTTTCATCACTTTAGTTTTCTCTCTGTGTATAACCAAACCTATTCTACTACCAGTTTCATCAACGAAATTCATCTCATCAACATCAGAAGAATTCATCTCATCAACATCATTTGCCAAAAGGGCTAAATCATCAGCATAATCTAAATCAGAAATTTTCGTATCTCCAGTCCATTTAAAGCCCAAAGACTTTCCCTTGAAGTGAATTTCGCGTAAAATTATCAATAACCAAGCTAAAGAGAAAAGGAGACAAAATGCACCCTTGTCAAACACCAGAAGTAATGCTAAACCAATTGCTACAAGCCTTACGAACTCTCACACACGACTCAGTGTTATTATACAGAGCTTTCATTGTGTTACCTAATTTGTCAGGTATACCATATGATTTCACAATCAACCACAAATTATGACGATCAACAGAGTCAAAAGCCTTTTTGAAATCAACAAAGGTAGCAACCACAGGTTTCTGAAACTCTAAACATTTCTCAAGAATCTGTCTAAGTGAAAATATCTGATCCACACATCCCCTACCACTTCTGAATCCACATTGCTCATCACGCAATTGACTGTCAACCAGATTCTTAATTCTATTAAGAACAATCGTGGTAAGAACTTTACCTGGAACAGAGAGTAGGTTGATACCCCTATAGTTGTCACAAGAACTGCGATCACTTTTTTTGAAAATAGGGATAACAATAGCTCTGGTAAAATCCTTAGGAACCATACCTTTATCATAAAAGATATTTAGAATTTCAGTCATCCAAGTGGTAACCGAAACATTCCCAGCTCTAAGCATTTCCGTAGCAATTTCATCAACCCCTGGGAATTTATGAAGTTTAAGTTTAGAAATAGCCAAAATAACTTCAGACTGTGTTATAGGGCCAACATTAAAGCCACCAATGCATCTATCATAATTATAAACAATGGGAGTAGAACTTACCACATTGTTTAGAACATCACTGAAATGCTCTGTCCACTTAGCTATGACACAATCGGCACCTTCTATAACCTTACCTTGTTTATCCTTCAATCCCTGTATGCCTGTCCTTTTTGTACCGAAACATTAACTATCTGGTACAGCTCTCTGCTGTTGTGCTGTCTAACTGCTTCCTCCGCTTCGTCACCCAAACCATCAAGCCAAAGATTCTTATCAGCAGCTAACTGATCTTTTACACGTTGATTAAGTTCTCTGTAATGCTTTCTATTAGGACTAGTAGGGTATTGATTAAGGATATTCCTGCAGTTCTTACTTTCCGAAATATGTTCAAGTGCCTTATCACTCATATAATTCTGCCTCCTCTGCCCCTTTTTTCCTAAAAGAGTACTGTTAGTTTCCAAAAAAGCCCGTTTAAAATGATCCCATTCTTCCTCAACTTCAGTAGTAAGCATACCATGATTGTCATAATGACTAAGTAACCTATCATGGTAAGCTTTGGCTATAATTGGATCTTTCAGAGCTTCAGTATTAAAAGCAAATTTTTTTAACCCTAGCACAACACTTTTTAAGTTTACGTTGCAAGACACTTTTAACAAGGTAATGGTCAGATCCAATTTCAGCTCCCCTATATGACCTGGTATTCCTAACAGAACTAGTCCATTTGCTGTTAATTAATATATAATCAATCATATTCTTATGCAGTCCATCGGGTGAAACCCATGTGTACTTATGTATGTCGCGGTGTTTGTAATAAGTGTGTTATTCTGAATCCATTGAGTTTATTTACCTGTAGGAGACGTTGCCCATTGCCATTGCAGCTACCAATACCAAAAGGGCCTATTACTCCTCCCCAAAGTTCAGAGTCAGTGCCAACCTTTTGGCATTGAAGTCACCTAGAACAAGAGTAATATCTCCTTTCTTGACAGAATTCAAAATATCCTGAAGTTGTCCGTAAAACCTATCCTTCTCGTCCTCAGTGGGGGCATAACAGCAGATAACATTCAAGTCTTTAACGCTTGTCTGAAATTTTGCTGTAAGAAACATTCCATTAATGCACTCATATCCCAGAAGAGCATCACTAGCGCGTCTGCTGAGAAGCAGACCCACGCCTTGGTGATGCTTATTGTCGTCCCTCCCTGAAAAGAGAAATTTAAGATTATTTTTAAGAATCTGACCTCTATCTATCCATCTGGTCTCTTGCAAGCCGAATATATCTAAATTATAATGGTTAAATTCTTGTGTGAGGACATCAAGAGAAAAAGCTCTGTGCAGAGTCCTCACATTCCAACTACCTATGGAGAGAAAATGGTTAGTGGGATGTTTAAAGAAACTATGTTTATTGAGAGAGGGACTGCCGACAATATCAAACAGCCCCCTAATCGGAGACATGGGCAAAGACCCGTTCCCCCACCACTAAAGGCTGAAGCCATCTACACTGGAAGACTTCCTCCAATGTAGAATTTGACGATGCCAATAGAAGTAAAGAGTTCAGGTGTCTGCGATGACCTCTGCTCAGGATTATCCACCAGCTGATAAACATATCCTGTGAATCAATTCACTTGGGGCTGTCAACCCACAAACAAACAGAAAACACAGCGGAAGATTTTCTGTCCACAGAAGCCCATCAGTGCAGCAAAATCAGGATCCGTAATCAAGCTCAGAGCCATAATTCCGTTCAGGTTGGTATACATGGTCAGCACTAGGACCCTGTGTGGTTGACCACTCCTCAGCTGGGTAGAAAAAAAGAAAAGCAGCCATAGTTGTCCAGATCAGTAGGCCACACTAATCTGGCAGCTCTCAACTTCCGTTCACTTCCACAAGAGAGTATATCTCTTTTGAAAGGTACTAACGGTCTGCACCACGAGAAGGCGGGGTCGGACATTAGGTGCTAGGACTGGCCGGTTCTATGCATCATCACAGCGATTGGTGCGTAGCTCTCCTTCTAGTGACTACCTAGCTACCATTTACAGACCCGAACACACATACATGCAGGAATTTAAATAAAGTGAAGCTTTCATTTATTTAGTTTCACTTTTAATTATTTATGAAAATAATATTGTAATGCTTAGTGATTAGATTTTTTGGCAATTGGTAAACTCTAAGACTAAGGTTAGTAGTGTCAATAACAATTCATTTTGGTTTAAAAACAAGAAAAAAAACTGAAATATATATCCAAAAAATAAATATGTAAATTGATAAAAATTAAATAAAAATATTTGAAGTCATTTGAAGTTTAACCGAAGCATTGAAAGTGAGAATAAATTATTTTATTATAAAGCTCTATAACTGCTATGGAAATATTTAATTTTAAAAATGTGGCAAAAGTTGTGGTTAAAAATCCAAAATTCGTAATGCTAATTAGGGTATTTTAGTAAAATATTAAAAGTATCGCTGAAAAAAATCCTATCTTATAAAAATCATGGATCACTAGTAGTTTCATCTTTCATTGTTTGAAATTTAATTATTTTTTATAATTACATTATGAATTTTACAAACAATAAAAAATAATTTCAGAATCACCAGGCAAAAATATATTTAAATTGAAAGGCTCCTGAAATACTGACCCAAAACAATGTGCATAATTTGCATACAATGCATTTTCGGTAGTAATAAAAAACAATATCTTACGTTAAAAGTTTAGAAAGCATTACATTTAGTTAAAAGTTAGAAAAATATTTAGTTAAAAGTTAGAAAAATATTTAGTTAAAAGTTAGAAAGCATTACAACTTTCTTACAGCGATACGAAGGTCATAAATGAAAAAACAATACCCCCTCAAGCAGCTACTTGCCACAGAGGTCTGACAGGAGACTGTCAGTTTATCTGCCATAGAAGGTCTGTGAGGATGGCGGGACCTCAGCAGAAACAGAAAGATAACACAAACATACATGCTTTACCCGGGGCTCGAACCCAATCCCCTTTGATCAGTAGCCAAACACGCTAACCACAGAATACCAGAAATCAAAAACCAATTCATAATCTACTACAGTATAACAGAAAAAATACGTAAACTAAATCGTCTCTACTTGATGCTATTTACAGTAATTGAACTTGTACGATCACTGCAAACCCAAATAGTGTTTTTTTAACTTCATAGTTTTTTAAGTACAATCAACAGGCAAAAATTTAAATCATACTCTGAAATCTATTTTTAACATTTGATTAGAAAAGTTTTCTAAAAAATGGCAATTTCTGTTGGAACAAAAATTAAAACTTAGCACCTTGCCTTACGAAACGGTAAACACTTCTTGAGCCACTACAATCAGAAAAAGAAAATAGTGAATCCAGCTTGGACACATAAAGAGTTAAGATCGCATGCAAATAATCCAAAACATAGAGAGTGAAAAAACAAGAATATGACTGGCGGGAACGTACATGAAGTAAAAAACAGGAAATGTCTAGGTAGTAAACAAGAAAGAACAAATTTGTTCATGTGTGAAGAGCAAATTATTGGGAGGGAATTTGATTTAAACTTTAAGAGTTACTAACTGAAACATATCACATATTTAAAGAGAGAGATAATTTCAAAACCACGAGCTCGGTTTCTTAATTAGAGCAAATAAATGACGAAAATAAGATATACCGACTCTTGCAGCTGTTGTATTCGTACATTAAGGATGAAAAGTTTAAAGTTTGGCTGTTTTAGTTTTTCCAATTGATTGTACCTAACATGCTTCTTTAGATCAAGGCTCCTCTGTTTATTGCCCATGGATAACATCTAGATTCAAAAAAAAGTTTTGTAGCCCCTGAAGAATGTGCGAAATTTTTTTAAAACCTACTAAAAGGCTTAAATTTTAAAAGAAATTATGAAATTTACAGATGCTTGAATATGTAATTTAATAGCCATGATCTAGATTCATTCACAGAACGTTATTTTTTGGAACCTCTATGTGTGTGTGTGCTCATCATGTATTCTTCCTTGTGCCTCAAAACATTTGTACATTTGAATTGTATGCAAGAATTTATAGGTACTGTAATTTTCACTTTCTGAATTAGTTTATTATATTTCAGTTTTCACTAATATCAGTCATTATATAATACATTTATGCATTATTATATTTACAGTTAATAGATATAAAAACAGATAAAGTGGTGTTATATTCTGCATTATATCTTTTGCACTGCTTACAATGCACTTCACTTTGATTATTATTTTTTAAATATTTTAGTAAGTAAAAGAGTTCAGAAAAGGTGTGTTGAAAATGTTTCGTAACCACCGCTTAAGTTAATTGTATCAAGTAAAATTTGGCATATGTGGTTTCCATTTTTTTGTGTGGAATAAAGGTAAAATGTAATTTGTATATTTTTATAATATGCACTCATTCTCTTTCCGATTTTTACAGATAATGGTGAGAGTACTCTAGATATCAAGACATGGATTATTGGAGAATTAAAGCAAAATGCAGAGCTTGTAAAGACAGCTGAAATAGGATTATTAATTAATGTCTGTTGACAGATAAAGCTGTTGTGCTCTTCTTGAACATATTAAGCAATTCTGAGCCCAGATCACTTAGAGTCCTACTTATCAAATATACTTTATTTGCAGTAAATACAGATTTAAAAAAAGTTTATTTATTTGAATGACATAGTCCCAGTTACTATGGATACTAAGTGCTCTACTGTACTATGAAATTTTTTCTTATAACTTTAATTTGATATAATTATAATTACATTTAAATATTAAATTTCCCAATACATCATTTAAAATATTAAATGCATAATATTTTTTCTTATCATCTTTTTTCTTATCGAAAAATAAATTTTTGTACATCATCATCATCATCAACCTCAAGCAGCCGTGGGCTACAGAGGTCCAATCATACAGTGCAATTTAGTTCTCCAAACATATTTGTCCTGAGCTACATCTGACCACTGCACACCTATTCTAACAAGTTCCTGTTTCACACTGTTTGCCCACCGCATCCTAGGTTTACTTTTCTTTCTGAGGCAAGGCACACTGTTCATAACCCTATTCGTTAATCTATAATTAACCATACGGGCAACATGGTCAAACCTACGGAGACTCTCTGCACAATATACTGCTTAAAGGATGTTGCCAACTCCTTTGCCTAACCTCATTACTACTTACAAAATTGAACCACCTAATACCCAAGATACTGCATAAACATCTAGAATCAAAAGCATCAAGTTTTCTATTATCTTGCTTACAAAGTTTCCGAGTTTCACTACCATTACTAACTCTAGAAAGAACCAAACTATTATACAGTCTAATTTTAGTCTTTAGGTGTAACACCTATTTCTCCACACTCTCCATAGATTCTAAAAAGTCCTGGCAGCAATCCCTATTCGTCTGTTAATCTCATACCGTACATCACCAATATCTGTTACATAGCTCCCAAGATAATTAAATTGTGACGCCTGCTTAAGACTAACAATTCATATTAACTTAAAAACAGCCTATCAGACCAATTTTCATCACTTCAGTTTTCTCTCCATTTATAACGAAACCTACTTACTACCATCTGTCTTATCAACAGCTCGAATGAAAGAATTCATCTCATCAACATCGTTTCCCACAAGGGCTAAATCATCAGCATAATAAATCACGTGTATTTATATCTACAGACCATTTAACGCCAAAATCTTTCCCTTGTAGTGAATTTCGCATAATATAATCAATAACCGAAAGAAAGAGAAAAGGAGACAAAATGCACCCTTTGTTGAACACCAGAAGCAATGCTAAACGAATTGATACAAGCCTTAGCAACTCTCACACACAACTCAGTGTTATTATAGAGAGCTTTCATTATGTTAACTAACTTGTATGGTATACCATAAGATCTCACAATCAACCACAAATTATAACGATCAACAGAGTCAAAAGCCTTTTTGAAATTAACAAAACTAGCAACCAAAGGTTTCTGAAACAATAAACATTTCTCAAGAATCTGCCTGAGTGAAAATATCTGATCTACACATTCCCTACCACTTCTGAATCCATATTGCTCATTACGCAATTGCCTGTCAACTAGTTTCTTAATTGTATTAAACACAATCATGTAAAGAACTTTACCTCGAACGGAAAAGTAGCTGATACCCCTATATGTATCACAAAGACTGCGATCACCTTTTTTAAAAACAGCGAGGAACATGCCTTAGGAACATGCCCTTATCATAAAGATAATCAAAATTTCGGTCATTCGTGTTGTAACCGAAACATTCCCAGCTCTAAGCATTTCTGTAGTAATTTCATCTACTCCTGGGGATTTATGTAGTTTAAGTTTAGAAATAGCCAAAATAACTACAGACTGTGTTTTAGGGCCAACATTAAAGCCAGTAATGCATCTATCATCATTACGAACAATGGGAGTGGAAATAACCACATTGTTTAGAACGTGACTGAAATGCCAGTAATGCATCAATCATCATTAAACCACCTAGCCATGACAGAAACCCCACGTTCTATAACCGTACCTTGTTTATCCTTCAATCCCTGCATACCTGTCCGTTTTCTACCACACAAGACATTAACTATCTGGTACAGCTCTCTACTGTTCTGCTGTCTAACTGCGTCCTCGACTTTGCCAGCCACGCCATCAAGCCAAACATACAAGGATCCATAATCAAGTTCATAGCCTCTGTCCACTAAGTTCATATGGTCAGCATCAGGACCCTGCGTGGTTATTGACCACTCCTCAGTAAGGTATAAAAAAAAAAGAAACCATATTTGTCCAGATCAGTAGGCAACACTAATCTCTCAGCTGTTCCGTTCACTTCCACAAGAGAGTATCTCTTTTGAAAGGTACTAATGGCATACACCCCGAGAATGCGATGTCGGACATAAGGTGCTAAGCCTGGCCGGTTCTATGCATTATCACAGGGAATTGGTGGATAGCTGTCCTTCAGTAACTACCTAGTTACCATTTACGGACCATTTTATTTTAGTACAAATTTTGGTAATTTCATTTCTCTAAGTTCCCTTAATCATTGAAAAAGGTTGAAAGAATTTCTAATTACTGAATATATATTTAACCCTTATTGAGTAAAATATGTGCAGAGAGAAAAACACTGAATAGAAAATAATTCTATGTTTAAAGTAATCCTAATTGCGAAATGAATATCGAATTTACAGATGAAGTGAAAATTTAGGTTCATGTTTAGGATAATTTAATTTCTAATGGAAATAAAAAAATCACCCCTTAAGCAGCCACAGGTATAATACAGTATAGAGAAGATCTGTGAAGTAGATGAGACCTCAGCAGAAAGACAGCATAGAAGAGAAACAGCAATACCTTATCCAGGGTTTTAAACCAAGTCCCTGTGATTAGTAGCCGCCGTTCTAATAAATTACTGTTTTAGATGTAACTTTTAATGTACAATAGAGCATCATATACCATATTTATCAATTACTATACCATCACCCAACGGATACATTTCCATGGGCGATAGACCCCAGTCAGATTTTGTTTTTTCTCTGAGAGGAACCATTTTGCACACAAAGGACTATGACCAGGTCACAATGACCCTTATTACTCAGAAATGATTGGGGAAAGGCATCCGTTGGACACCTATAAGCAGATAGATAGTAGCCTCCCGTCAAGGCCATTCAGTACGTTCTTTAAGTTGTGGCGAGGGTTGCCTCAGTCGGGAATGTAGATGTCTGGGAATGTAGATGTAGATGTCGGGAATGTAGATGTCTGGGAATGTAGATGTAGATGTCGGGAATGTAGATGTCTGGGAATGTAGATGTAGATGTCGGGAATGTAGATGTCTGGGAATGTAGATTTTGAGCCATGCCAGGCTCAAAATCTACATTCCCGGTATCGAGACCCACAAGTATACCAGTATTAAAATTTATCTTTGCTAAACTACCACCCTACCCTCTGTCAGAAAGATGACATCGATGGGCTTGGATAAGTCGCACTGCTTGCACCGCCAGTTAAGCCGCGGATTCAGATGCTGGAGAGCCTTGATGAGAGGCGTCCGTCTGATTACTAACAGCTGTCCTGTGAGTTCCCTTAAGCCTACTGTGTGCCAAAAAGTGCAGTTCATTTAAAACAACCCAATAACTCCTGAAGGTGCGCATGGTAGAATGGCTTAAATTTCAAGCTAATTGATGCCCCCTTTCTGATCGAAGGTAGGGTGGGGAGGATTCAGCGGAGAAAAAATGTCAACGAAAGCACAGTTGGAGCTAAAGAGGAAGACGCGCTACTGATTTAGAAATCCTCGTCCCACTCCCGCAAGATGATCTGGGTTGTTTTAGCATTGAGCAGCACTTTTTCGTACACAACGGACAAATCGGCTCGGTCACAAGGGCCCGAAATCCTCAGATAATGTTTGGAGGAAGGGAACCCACTGGACAGCTGTTAGGAGACAGACCACAAAAATTAATGTGCTCAAATAAATGTATAAATGTATAAATTAAGGTCACCTGCATTGTTTTAAATTTAAGTGTATTTCAGGAAACATTTATTCAAAAGCTACGGCTTATTATGTTCTCCTTTTTCACCTATCTGTGAACTTGTCTGTGTTTTATCTACCAATATATGTATGTTTGGGTGAAATAAACTTCAATTCAATTCAACCTGCACACCGTACTAGGCTTAACGACCCATCCGATTTATGGCGACCTTTTGTGCCCATCGGTGTCCCTTTCTGATTGATGGCAGGGCAAAGTCTGTTAAGATACGACAAGCCTGGACAGTGCACTAACAGTAGAAGTAATATTTAAATGTATAAATGTTTGAACTAAGGGGTTATCTTTTTAAACTTTAAGCATATTTAATTTCTGTCCTTTCTTTCCTCTTTTGATGGGTGCCCAGGTCTGCTGTATCGAGGCGTATCTGGACAGATAAATCTCAACGCTTGGCACAGATAAGACTAGAATCTGGGGCTCCTTATTACAAGCCTGACTCGCTACCGCGTCCTTTTTCTTCAAGATTGAGTTGTTTTTACACTGAGCCGCACTGTTTTCAACACAATGAGCAAAATGGTCACAAAAACCCGACGTGTCTGAGAACTTTGATGGAGGGGACCCACTTAACACCCATTACATGGAAGCCTTGGCTTCCAACCAAAGCCATCCAGCGTGTTCCTTTAAAGTGCATAGGACATGGTTCTACTGCACCCGACGCCAGGGCTTTACATTCAATATGACGGATGGCGATCTGTCCAAGCCCATCGGTGTCTCAACTGACCAAGAGCAGGGCGGGGAGTTGTGCGGAGATAAATCTCAATGCTGCCCGGACGGCACTCGAACCTGGGAACTGCAGATTATGTGCCTGGCGCTCTATCCATTAACCATTCATTTGAAGAACAAAAATTATTCAAAATAGAAAGGAGAAAAGGACACATATCACCTCTGTAGAAAATAAAACTCTCTTTTAGAAATGACTCTTTAAAAGGTGGAATTCAAATCAATGTATGATTGGGAAACTGCACATATTATTTTATGTGCTTACACAACATAAAAAGTATCCCTTAATTTAATATCCCTTAATCCTTAAATTAAAATGAGTTAATTTTAATGTTAATTTTTTTTAATTAGTTAATATTAAATTAAGGGATTAAAATTAGTTAATTTTAATCCCTTAATTCCTTATCCAATATAAATTATACATATATATTAATATCCTTATCTAATATTTATTAAAAGTTCCGCATTTTCCGCCCTCTAAACGATGGAAATCGAAACAAAAGAACTAGATGATTTGAAAAATTAGAATCATCGTTTTTATTGGTACCTCTGCAACTAAAGATAAATATTTGAAACGCTGTAAAAAACTATTTTGTGTCATTTTCACTCTACATCCAGAATAAGAAGGCGAGTGTTGTCAGTGCAAACTTCATGAATATATCAAAACAATGCAAACTTCATGAAAGACATAAATATATCATTTGCAACATTATTCAAAATTGTGCAATTTCCTCCACTTTGCACCGTTAATAGGCGCAATTAAAACTTTGTGCGATCGGAAAGTGTGGACAGTAATTTCATCCATACCTACCTAATCAAAAAAATATTTTTTATCTCTAATAGTTATCGATTAAGCCTTAAACCTACCCACCATGGGGGTAACTCATTGTTGTCAATGCAAACCTCATACCTTAACATTTCACTGCCAAAGTGTCAATTCTAGCATAAATACATCGTTTGTAACGTTTATTAAATTTTTGAAATTTTCAACTTTTTTCCCCATCTTTAGAAGGCGCAATTCAAAATTACGGGAGATTCGGTAAGTACGATTAGTAATACTTCAATATCTATCGAATAAAAAACACACAATTATCTTTTAGAACAAAACGTTTGGGTTTCCCGGCAACCCTGGTGGTTAGGGCGCAACTTATTCATTGTTGCCAAGATATATCCACCGGTATCAGCTTTCAGATTTACTTCCGCTATATCATCACCCTGCCCCTCGGTCAGCAAAGGAACATCAATGAGTTTGGGAAGGCCGTCGTCAGTTTCGTGGGACGAAA
The DNA here is from genome assembly GCA_038380435.1 of Ryuthela nishihirai. NCBI lineage: Eukaryota > Metazoa > Arthropoda > Arachnida > Araneae > Heptathelidae > Ryuthela > Ryuthela nishihirai. The sequence continues at coordinate 11,042,519 of JAWZYU010000001.1, read as the reverse complement.
AACCGTGATGCCGTGTGAGAAAGTGCATTACCTCGTGCACGTTAAAAACCAGGTGGATGGCCAAGACGAGAAGCTTCGAACCTGTCTCCTGACAGCTATCCGATAGCTTTCCTCCCTAACCTTCTTCGAAAAAAATAATTTAATCAATACCCATCTAATCCAAAAAAAGAACTTTTAATTAATATCTAAAAATAAAAAAAAGGATTCCTATGGACGCAGCGATGTACCCAGTGGTAGGTGGGGCGGTGGGGTTCTCGGACTGCCCCTGAAAATCCTTCCAAAAGAGACTATTTTTGCATAATTTTAGTGTAGTCCCATCATAGTATTGTCCGATATTAACAAAATTAAAACATCAAATATAAATTTAATTCTATATAGAATATTATTTTAACCTTTCCTGTTCGGTGAACTATTTCAGTATTTTGGAAACCCTACTCAAGTCTTATTCTCAGAACCTCCCCTCCCACCCACCGGAACTGCAACTTGAATACGTGTCTGTACGGACGGACATTATCCCATTTTTATTTGAAAGAGAGATTAAAATGATGAGACAAAAGCAAAAAGAAGACAAATATTTTTAATTTATATATTTTTATGACACATCTTCTAATATACACCCTAAAAAGTAAGAAATAAAAGTAAACCATACCGATCACGAAATCATTTACTGAATTTCTGTTAATTCCAAAACAAAATAAGGAACACGAGATTTTTATTCAATGGTTAAATCAATTTTGGCGTTCTGCCTTTTTCTATAATCAATAAAAATTAAAATCAAGTGTGTTTATTTTACGATCGGTATCCTTTACTTTTCAAGGCGCATATAAAAAAATAGTTATTTTAAAACGCCTTGATTTAAATATTTTACTTAGTCACCAAAAAACACCTATTTGGAATTGCGCCACTACTGAGCAGCACTTTTTTTGCACACAAATGGAGGTTCCCACAGCCAAGTGGTTAGCGCGCTTGGCTACTGATCTAAGAACCCCCAGTAAGGCATTGATATCTGTGTTTTCTTTCTGCTGAGGTCCCATCATCCTAACAGACCTTCTACTGTGGTGTATTAAACTGGCAGGCTATATCAGACCTCAATGATCCAGCAGCTGCTTGAGGTTTTTTTTATATAACCTAAATAGCCAGTTCACAAGAAATACAAATTCAGAGAAAGTTAAGGATGGTTGATGCCAACCTCCCATCAAGGCTATCCAGCGGGTTCTTTAACGTGCACCTAATATAACTTTCCTACATAAGCATCTAGGCATAAAATCCCATCTGAAAGGCGGCTAATTTTATAGGCCCATCAGTGTCCCCTTCCTGATCGATGAGAGCATTATGATCAGTAGGAGATAATCTCAACGCTCCACAAGTAGGACTCGAACTGGTGAGATTCGAAACAGAAACTGCAGATTATGATTCTGGCACGCAACTGACTAAACAAATCATCGCCCCCCCCCCCGCTCCTTTATTTCAAACCTCCCCTTATTTAAGGATGGAAGAAACCAAGGACGGTAAATTTTTACAGCCTACAGCACTGCATCACTAGCTTTCCTTTAACATAATTCCTCTAGAACATATGGGGAAAAAACATTCTGACTCGTTGTTGAGTCAAAATACTTTTTCCCCATATGTTCTCCATATGACGACTAAAAATATTAAAATTGGAAAAATAAACTTTATTCCTCTTGTGTTTCGTTAGGGCATCGTCAATTAAATTTTCGACATTTAAATATCTCGTTACAAACTGCCTTTCGTTAATGCTTTCGGAAATCAAAAATCTTATGCACATCATTTTCAGGAATTAAAATATTTATCATGCAATAATTTAGTTGAAAGAATTTGATTTATTTTTTTTAATCTTGAATATTTTTAGCGAATTATCTGGCATCCAGTTTAAAATATTACACAGAATACCAATCTAGCTTACATAGAACGGAAAATGACGTCACTGAAACATCGCGATGCAAACAATGGATATGACGCTGTTCAAAAGACGCAACAAAGTCGCAATTCGAAATGACAGTTACCTCGAAAAGAACTTCACTTCATGCTTTTTCGCTGCTGCTATAAAAAGTGCTTTGATGACATTTACCTACGAAATATATCGCTAGAAATGAGTTTAAAGATGGATTCAGTGTGCTTATTCAAGAGTCACAAGGAGTTTGAATATATCCGTGGCCTGGGGGAAGGAGGATTCGGACAGGTTTTGGAGATGTTGGATAAGAAGACAGGAAAGAACGTGGCAGTAAAAGTGGTGATGCGCCCTTCCCCAGGAGAGGAAATATATTGGCCACATCTCAATGATAAATATGTTGTTCCTTTATATGAGACTGTATTAATTGGAGATAGAACGGCCTTCGTGATGCCTTTGATGAAACGAGATATGCATGACCACGTTTACGATCCGGATTTTATTAACGACGTTAACAGTTTCACCAGGAAGAGGAAGTATACTTTCAACATACTAAGTGGGCTTGCTTATTTACATGGCCGTAACTTAGCTCATATGGACTTAAAGGAATGTAACATCATGATTCACCTAACTTCAGATCGTGCGCTACTGACAGATTTCACTTTTCTCACTAACATTGAAAGTGTGAGCAAGTACACGTTCGCTGTCCCCTTCAGTTATCTGCCTCCAGAAGCAACATCAACCCTATGGCAAGGCCCAGTTCATGGTGTATCACCCGAGATGTGGACATTTGGAGTAACCTGTCTTCAGATTTTCACTCGAATGGCCTTTACGAGAATGTTGGATTTCACTTCCAAGCAACCTACTTTTGATGACCACATATTTCCTATTTTGAGCGAGTTGTTCGTCAGCAACAATATGCATCTGGTGTTAGCCAAAATGCATCCCTCTGCTTCTGTCTCTCTGGAAACTGCTGAGCTGTTCGTCGATTTCCTTGGAAAGTTTCTCTGCATGGAACCAGCGATGAGAATAGGTGCAGCAGAAGGGATCAAATATCCTTTCCTGAATATTCCCGAATGTATGCAGGGATTGGAAGATGAAGAGGAATCAGAGAATGATAACGTAGTTGTTGCTGAAAGTGGTCCCCCAAGAGAAAACGAATTTTCCAGAGAGAATACAATGAGGAAGAGGTTGGCTGGAACGTGCTTACGTGCAAGGATGTGGTTGTCGAAGAAGAAGAGACTATTAAGTAACAGAGTGAGAAGGATGTTCAGCTGTTTGCAGCCCGGAACATTCTTGATGGAATAAGTCATAACTCGTTTAGGAAATCTTAAAAAGAGACATTTTAGTCCACAAAACAAAAAGAGACAAAAAAAGATTCATAAATATATCAAAACTATAAACTGATAAATTTCTATAAACTAATGTTTTTGCATTCCATTAAGATGTGAAAAGAAACTGAATGGCTTTCACTTGTGGAAGAGTAATTGAAAGAAAGTATTTTCTGAATGTTTGTGTGAATGTTTAGCATGATAAGACAGCTGATATAGCAGAGGAAGCAGCTATACAGCATTCGAGAAAAATACAATAAATGTTTCCTGTCGGTAAAAAGCACTGTAGCATACAGGGTTTGTGAGATAAACTTCATACAATCACTGAAGGGGAGGGATGTTCAATTTATTAAATCACGGCAAGATGTTCTACGCACTTAGCATAATTCCAATCCCATTGTTTCTGATATGAACAAAGATATTGCTTACTTTAACGTTGACCCCATTTCACACCGTAAAGTTAATTAGGCTATCTAGATATTAAACACACAAGTGATCAAAAATATGCTGGCATGCATGCAAAACTACAGGGCTAGTGATTATGGTCAGGAACAGAATGTCTAAGACAAAAGACTAAGGGCTAGTAGGTCAAGATGGAAGAGTAGAAAACATGGGCAGTCTTTGCATCATATCTTTCTCAAGCCTAAACAAACTGGCTTTCTTCAGATACGCACAAAATTTAAAGGGACAGTAGGAAAAGTTATCTCGCTTTGCAGAGTTGCCCATGCTGTGTGCAAGGACCAATTCAGTGATGTCTATGCCTTATCTGTAGCCTCTCCAGAATAAATTCAGACAATTTGCATGAGAAGAGCAACTAATATCTGAATGAACATTTTAAATCACTTTACAAGAAAGCATATCACATTTTCACAAAAAGCAATTTTTGGAGCATTTAACCACTGGCTCGAATACATTAGTGGAATCACTATATTAACAAACTGTACTTGTATCTAAACACGCAGCATTGCAAGAAACAGAAATTCAGTGAAGCAGATATTCATTATGGGCCTGTTGAAGCTGCACAAAAAATGGTGGAGATTCGAGATCTGGGCCTTGACTTATGGAAAAAGAATATGACTGAATCCTTAAAGAAAACATTTGCCCACCTTCTATAGCAGGGTATCAAAGGTTACTAGGTGATATTTTAAACCATGCAATGTTCATGGCATCATTCAATCTTTTGTTAATGTAGACGAATATATAAAAAGAGCAGATTAGTTGCACATAACAAAGAAATATACGAAAATCAATTCTTGAAGAATAATACAGGCTAGAAGCGCGAAAATAATTACAGAGATCTGACTGCTCTCAGCATATGGGGAAGATTTCATAAAGGTTGAATGCTGAAAATCTTTGAGCAGAAAATATCTTCATTATTCCTCATATCCAAGTATTACTAAAGAATGTTATCAGAGGAATGGTTTACCTTCACTTCACTCATCGGGATTGTAAAGGATGGCAAAAGATTAATATCTTGAAGAGATATTGAAAATATGAAAGTACTATTGATGTCAACAGGAGGACTGGAAGCTTTAATTCAAAATGTACAGCAACAGATAACTAAACCTCGGTTGGATGATGTTAATAATTCGAGATGTGGAAATATACCTTAAGAATTTGTTAAAACAATTCTGAGTGCATAACAGATACCTGAGTGTCATCACGGAGATATGTAATGGAGATCAATTCATTGGAAACCTAGACAGGTCCTGTCCTGTGATAAACTAGAGAGGAAATCCCAATAAGTGTGCCAATTACCAGAGCTTACCTGCTTGGAATATACTTATTCATGACTCAAGAAAAATGTCAGAGGATGTTCATAATCTGAAGTATAAGATTTCATAATTCTTCAGTGTTTTCAAGTATATTGATGATAAAAATGTATCTAATACAAAACACAATGATTCAGAGCCAAAATATGTCAATGGAAGCAACTTCAATGGTTAACAAGTTAAAATAAACCTGTGGCTATTACTTCACCATGGCACTACACAGGATGTTCACTGATATGAGTGATGGTAGTGATTGCATGAATAGAAATAGCTTTTTTATTCAACTCTTGGATAATTAAGCAAGAATGAGCATCTATTACTGCATTTTGATCTTCAGGAAAGAACCTGAGGAAAGTGCTGTTTCTGAATATGCTATTCTTCAGTAACTGGATAGAAGTGGATAGATGTTTGAAGCTTTTTAGAACAACAGATTAAATGGAAAGAAGTTTAGCATGGTTGAATCAATTGTGAAATGCTGAATCCGAAATTTTCTATTTTAAAACTCCTTACCTAGTGACTCTGAGTACTTACCAAATGGCATTGCTTTTGTTAATTGTGTCATTTGATACAGCAACATATGTTGCATTACAGCAGGCAATAAATCTCAATGAACAGCTCAGTATTGCAGAATCTGGACTTTAGTATGATAGAACACCTTAAAGAGTTACGATGAGAAAGTACAATTGGCATTGATTAATTTATTTGAGCCATCGGATACAGCGACATATACTGCCATGCAGCAGAGAAAAAATCTCAATGAGCAACTAAGTAAACTAATTCAAAGACTTGCAGGATCTAAACTGCTTCTTTTGGAAGATTATGGTCCTCTAAATAGTGAAGTATTTCAAATTAAATAAAAACAACTCAAACAAAAGGTCAAGATTACTGCAGGAAACAACTCATCAAGAGATAGAACACACTTTTCTGTAAATTAAAATGTATGTTCAAGGTGCCATTGTTCGAATTTAAAGTTTTGTAAAGCTCTTCAACACACCTTGGTTCATCAGATTATTTAATCAGAAAAAGAATCAGTTTGTTTCTAACATTTCTTTGATTTAAAAGTGCACTGATGCCAGGCTACAAAGGAAGTACTTAGAACGTATTGCAACAGAAAAATACAGCTATGTTGCATGAAACGTTAGATTTCTATAGCCACTTCCTTCATTCCCAGAGAGCAGATTAAAATGTTGATGCAAATTTAATGGATTCACGACAAGTGATAGTCTAAAATTACATTACTGACTGACGTAAACTCATATTAGTAGCCTATCAAAACAGGAGCTCTCTAAAATACTCAATTGTAGTTTGAAGTCCTACTTTATAAATCTAAAGTATGCAATGACATTATTGCCTTGTCATATGCTTTTAATTACTGAGAAACAAAATGTAGGTATTCACAAAAGGGGACACATAGGACAAATGGTTAAACAATTTCACTCAGACTTGCTAGAACTGACCTGCAGTAGCTACATCCTGCAGTTTAAATTCCGGATAGATCTATTTGTAACATTAAATTATCCAGTAGAATTACAACTATGTATCTTATAGCAGCTTGAGGATTTTGCATTTATGCATGTATGCCAAACGAAAAGAGGCCTCTTGGTCAAATAAAAAAAAAGACAAAACATTTTGATAAAATACAAAAATATCAGATATGTGGTAAGAAAAATAGTAGATAAAGATACAGTATATTCAATGATTGTGGCTAATATATTTCCTCAGTGATAACATCTGTGAACATAAGAGAAAAAGAAAAGGAAAAAAAAAGAAAAAAACGATCCTTTTTAGGGCCTTCGGCCTGCGAATGGTTGCTACACTTTAACAGAAAACAACATTCAAAATAAAGAAAACTGTGTTAGCAACCTAACGTCCTACCCCGCCTTCTCGTGGTGCAGGCTGTTAGTACCTAACAGAAGATGTAATGTTTCATCTGTTGGGGAACCGAAGGGGAGGGCTGTCAGATTAGAATGACCTATTCATCTGGTCTCATTACCTCGTTTTAATCAAAAACCTGCCAAATTGCAGCTCATTTCGCAAGGTATTCGCTTTGCTGTGGTTTTAATATAAAATCCATTACTAAAACTCTTGAAAGCAATTTCAAATTTACGATTGCAGAAGATCCTCTAATATCTCCCGCTGGAATCACTGCAAATGTTGTTTGGTTGTCATGACATTTCCAGTGAGAGATGTGGGTTGTCAGCCTAGTCATGATATGGGGCATATTAATTAAAACTTTTTCCAGTGCTCAAAAGAACATCTTGAAGGTTACACTTTTCATGAGTTTGGTTGTTTAACCTTTGAGCAGCATTTCTGCATAAAATTGGCTATATAGCCAAATTACACCGGCCCAAAGGGCTTAGAGAAGTTTGGAGAAAGAGACCCACTAGACAGTTGCTAGGAGAGATAGACTTGTGGCAGTGCCATCAAACATATTGTTTAGCATGTACAGGGAATTGCCTCTGTTGTTGAAGATGGAGCCAGGATTTTGTCTTATTGGAGGGCATTATTTTTGATTGCACAAAAGTGCAATCAGAAGTAAACAAACTCAATTCCCATTTGTGAAATGGCTGAACTAACCCATTATGAGGATTCCACAGAAATAACATTTCTGTATATAATATAGTTGTAATTTCTGTATTACAAATTTTGCTCTGTATAGATCTCCGAGAACAATAAATCATACTTGCGTACCTACACTCGGAATATAATTTCCTGATCAAAAACAAATGAGGCTACTTGAGAGTTCGGTATATCTTGAAATTGAAATCAAATAATACAAATAATAAATCAGAACCAGGTAACTATGAGAAATCTATTGGTATAATTTCGATTCGAATAGGGTATTACCTAAGACTTAGTTACTTGCCTTATTGCTCTAAAACTTCGGTATTATAGCATAATTTGTTGATTTAAATAGAGATCCCAAACAGAATCCAAAGCATTTATGTAGACATGTACCAGAGACGTAATGAGGTTTGTAAAGGCCCGGGTACAGATTAGTAAAAAAATCCATTCCCTCTAATCCACACTCACTCGTCAACTCTATTCTATTAGATACCACACGGTATATATAATATATAAATAAATATAAACACTTTCTTTTCTTTATGTGTTCATCAAGCATATTTAAGGAAAATTAAATACTTTTCCTAATTTCATGTAATATTTCCTTTTTAGAATTTTCACTTGAAACGTGTAGCTCAGCTCCAAATATACGGAACTGTTTTTCGAGAATATTTTTTAAGAATGAGTTTATACCGCATCGAAATTCACACACACGCTCCGTTTCTTACCAAGTCTCCTGTGCTACGTTTCCTACCTTTCCCCTAGCACAGCTGTTACATTTTAATTTCTTCCTACGATCTTGTGACAATTTCCTAAAATTTGATTCTATCAAACCAAGGCAGTAAAAGTGAAAATTATTTCCACATTGTGAGCACTTGACACAGTCAGACGTCCCTAGAAGCTCATTATTACAGCTACTACAAATCCTCTTTGACAGAATTCCTCTAACTACAAAACGGAAACAAAAAGCAACTGAACACTGCAAAAGCCACGTAACAGATGAACCCAATTAAGCTGATCCAACAGGCGACAGTCCTTCGTTTCGTCAGCCACACTTCACACCACATGAAGACAAGACATCGCTATTGCATCACGCTCGTTAGCCTAAATGTATTTTCTCGTGATGCGCCTTTCCTACCAACGTATCACAGATACAAAATTTTTAATAACTTAATTAATTGTTACCTGAGCAAAAATACAAACTAATTACTAATCATGCTTGAAGAACGACTGTTAATCAAACATCGACGAAACTAGAATTTCACAGTATTTCAGAAATATCTACGAACTTTTTACTCACAGCTGAACAATTACATGACACTCCTTCCAACCTCTGCTACCCATTGCTTATTAAATCACAAGCAGGGAACAATGAAAAATCTACTAATATAATTTGGATTCGAACAAGGTATTTCCTAAGTTACTTGCCCTGTTGCTCTAAAACTTCGGTATTATAGAATAATTTGTTGATTAAAATAAAGATCCCAAACAGAATCTAAAGCATTTATGCATACATGTGCCAGAGGCGTAATGAGGTTTGTAAAAGGCTCGGGTGCACGTTAGTAAAAAAAAATCTTTTCCAACCAACCCACCCACACTCACTCATCAACTCTATTCTATTAGATTCCACACGGTATATTATAATAAAAGAAGGTGCTTGTGTGTCTGTCTGTGGCAGCCATAATTCATCAGAAAATCAACGTACACACTCCAAATTTTCAGAGAATGCTTCTAGTTGTGGTCCGGATTTCAGTGCCAAATTTCAGGTCGAAAGTCCAAAAGAGGGTGGGAGGCTTGCTACAAGTAAAACTATTTCCCATGCTAATACTACGGGAAACGAGAATTTGCTGTCAAATCTATTGTTGCAAGTTACTGCTCCCTAACTCTGAAAGTAAAGAGTTCAAATAGAATTTTAAATCTGCTGCCGTCGGCAGATTCCCCACATTTCCAGAGGCATTATTTAGGCGTTCCATTGCAGCTAGGGACTTGATGTTCTATCCAAACATGGGGTCTAGCAGGTGGAACTCGTCTACGAAATTTGGGACCATTCTGCGAAGTACGTCGGGAATTACACAATGCCGAAATCTGACGAAATAAATATCTCGATCGTTTACCACGGGCTCGCGCCGAATCAGAAATGACATTTGCAACACTGGGAAATTCTTAGTGTTCAAACTGTGATAAAATGTCGCAGGGAGGGGATACTCACAAAACTTTCTATTAGTGCAGGAAATAACGAAATATGCAGTTTAAAAGTGACACGAGCTGCCACAATTTGTGTAGAAACGAAACCACGTGCCAAGTCAGAACCTCTTTTTTAAACCAATCACCGGCACACGGGGGACGCTGTACAGAAAATATAAACCTTGCGGATGAATATCACGGCAGCCATAGGGCAGCAAAATATATGGTAACGGAAATAAATCTCGATAGCTTACGCAGAAACTAAGCCACGAGCTATGAGAGAGCTCGCTGACGTCAACAACGATCCAAGCAAACACTGGGCAAATTTCTTCCTGTTGAAAATCTGTGCTAAAGTGTCTGGGGGGGTCAAATACAAAATATACCTTTAGTGCAGTGAAAAGAAGAATGTACCTAATTAAATTTACACCCGGGCATCGCTGGGTACGTTCAGCTGGTATATAAATAAAAAAAATACAAACACTTCTCGGGTTACGCAAGATTACACTTAGTCAAATCTGACTTTATTTTTTTAAAACAATTTTAAAAAACAGAAAATTTCGAGTTAGTGAAATTTATGTAAGCGCACTCTTGCACATGTACTTTCACGGATAAATTCTATACTCAACAGATTCATAATTATTCTTCACAAGTTCAAAGATGACCACAACCATTGGCATCGAGTAAGGGAACTAAGGGGCATCTCTTCAAAACATTTTCATACAACCGGACTCTGCCTGTGCTAAACAAAGTACTGCACCAAATAATTTAGTCCCAAGTCGTAAGTGTAAAGCCTATTATATATCTAACAGACAAAATAAATATGTCTGGTATCCTGTTATTGTACGTGAGCTCTCCCTGAGAATTTAAAAACCAGGTGCCAGTGAACACAACCTTTAAGTTTGCCACTACCCCCAGTGCAGAATCCTGTAGCGTCTTGCTCATGAGAATCTCGTTCAATCATCCTCTAAAAATTAAGTCAGCACGCTACCACTTACTTTCACACAAGTAAGACAATATTATAAATAAAGATAGATAAAGTTGAATAGTAAGTAGTTTTTAGCCATTTGTTCTGGATTTTATTAAAATTATTTACTGAATGAGTCAATGTTTTCGAATAAGCTACTACTAAGATTTTCTTAGTTTATGTTAGATACTTGATGTGTTAGATTATTTTTAATAGTTTATTGAATGATTATTTTTTTTTCAAATAAAATTATTGCGTACATCTTGCAACAGGTTAAATAAAAAAAATAAAATAAATACAACCTCAAGCAGCTGCTTGCCACAGAGGGCTGACAGGAGCCTGTCAGTTTATATGCCATAGTAGGTCTGAGAGGATAGCAGGAAAACACATACGTCCTTGCCTTACCCGGGGCTCGAACCTAGGTCCCTTAGATCAGAAGCCAAGCGTGCTAACCACTCGACCACGTGCCGCCCACCACTAAGAATTGAGGTATATTTGGTGCATGTTAAAGTTAAAATATCTTTACTACTTGTATACTACCATCAAGTACTCTGCAATACCAAAATAATAGAGGATTTCCATGTTATGTCAATGGGAATCTGAATTCGAAGCTCTATAACTACTAAAATATGCATTTAATGAAAAAATGTGACTAAAAATAAACATGGATCATAATCAAATACATTTAAAACTCGATTCTCAACAATATTTGCTCAGTATTTAAAAAGTTACGAAAGCTGGAATATTTAAAAATAAAATATTTTATTTTATAAAAATCGTTCAGAATTGTCTATTATTTAAATAATCGTTACAGTAACTTCTAAAAGGTATATTTATTTCATTAAATGGTTTGAACTAATACTTATTATTTAAAGTGACGGCTTGGAGGTAAATTGTTTGGTACGGTACTTTGTTTAGCACAGGTAGAGCTCGGATGTAGCAAACGTTTTTGAAGAGATTTCTGGTATTGAACTGAATCGGATTGAAACGATGCCACGTAATGCATATATATATATCTATATCTTTTCAGCTATTCCAAAAACGGATTACTTAACAAAAAATTTCGAAAAAAACACACTCGGAAACTCTTGTCCTTTCCACTTCAATTCAGTATTTCCTCTCTCCCCCATTAATAATTACCTATATACATATAGGTAGTTCCCTATCCGTTGTAATGATATTTTAAAAAAACTATTCGTGAAAAATATGCTTAATATATTAGCTTATTATTTTTTATTCTGTTCCAATTATAAATTTACATTTATTATTTTAAACTGAATGTCTCGTAATAAATTATTACTTGAACAGTTGTCTGTACCAGTTGTATTTAATTTACAGTATTAATGTAATTTATTATCTACCAGCAGATTTACCCAGCGTTGCTCGAGTCTGAAACTCTTCAGAATATATATGTATTACTTCCATCATATCATATGAGAGGCTTGACTGCCTAATTACCAACATAGATGGCGAGGAGGAGAATTTGATTGATTTTTTCGGATTGATTTTTTTTATTGATTTTTTGGGGGAAGGGGGAACGCCCTCTATTGCCCTCTGCCGATGCCCATGACATTACAAATAATTTCAGGCTTCCGTCTCAAAATTCCACCAACGGACTCTGACAAAGTCATTTTACGATTTCTTGGAAATTGACGATTTTTTTGGCATTTAAAGTTGGGTTGTTTTACCTCTGAGCGGTACTTTTTTGCACACATTGGGTAAATGGCGAGGTCACAAGGACCAAGAAGGCTCAGAGAAGTTTGGGGGAGGGGACCCACTGGAACAGATGGTAGCCTCCCGTCAAGGCCACCCAGTGTGTTCTTTGACGAGCACAGGGTATGGCTCTCCTGCACATGAGGCCACGGCTTAACGTCCCATCTGACGGACTGCGGCCTTTCCATGCGCATCGGTGTCCCCTACTGACCGTGGGCAGGGCGGGAATTTTTCGGAGATACATCTCAACGTTGACCCAGCTGGGACTCGAACCTGGAAACTACAGATTACGAGCCTGGCGCGCTACCGACTAAGCCACCCCCGCCCCACGCACAGTAGAAACTGATACAACCGTCCCAGTGGCTGCTACAAGAGAAGATCTAACTGAGGAGTAGACGTCCTGCTCCTTCGTGCTCTTAATCGCAGATATCGGTCTTGTACAGCAGTCGTAACCCTAGCCCTTCCTCGGCTAAACCTCCAACACGCGGAATTCGTGCTAAGATATTTATTCTACAGGCTATGGACCACAGAAGGACCCACATTCAGCCATTGTGACACGTCTGACTGACTTTGGCCTGCTAGAAGCCGGCCAATAGGTCTCCACCGCAGTTCATCTGGCAAATGATATCTCGAAGTCATTCCTACATCATGGCTATTTCGAATTTCTTTACTCACATTTACAACACAAAATAACGATCCACTCCAAAACACCTGTTTTTATGCCGCTATCCGATTACGCAAATTGATGCAAACCTAGAGTAATTTGCATATGATATGCTCACTCGGCATTACTGGTTACATGAACAAGTTTGGTGAGGATAGCACAATATTTTGGCGAATTATCGCGATTTTTGTCGTTTTTCCTTAATTTATGGAAATTAGTGTATTTTAATGTCTACAGCCCGACATCCAGACGACAAAGTGGAAATATTGGATTACTTTTTTTTAAATGAGGAAAAAATTAAAACAAGAACATGTACCATTAAGTTCCTCGGTACTTCCTGCTTAACCAAATTAACGACTTAGTGTGGTTTTTAGCTAAAAAGGAGTCTTGTGCCAATTAATTGGTTTTTTTTCTCTCGGTACGCGATAAATGCTTATATACTCAGGCAACGCGTCAACTACGATTCACGGCACTATCTAGTGCAGGTCTGGGCAAACATTTCAGCTGAAGGGCAGTATAGAAACTCGAAACTGAATTGCGAGTCACATAAAAAAACTGATATGGAATGGAGGGCAGCCAAAGAAATATATAATCAATTATTTATGTAATAACCATTGCAAAAACATCTAAAGTGAAGCATAAACAATAGACATGTATTACAATTACATTAATGAGAATTTGCTTCGCCAAATTTGACTTCCTGTCCTCTATACTTTCTTTTAGCCTTTTACAAATTTATTTGTCATAAGTAGCTCGCGGGCCATCACTTCGTGAGGCCTCGTCTAAGGTGAAGTCGTAGTGTACCCAGGCCTGATATAGTTTGAAGTCGTGCCCCTCTGACAAAACTATTCCCTGATGATGCAAAGAAAGTATCTCTTCAATGACTTCAACAGTCAACACTTTCATTCGGGATCCGCCTTACCACAGTAGAAGGCAAACTGGTCAATAAAGCTCCTAGATACATTCACCATTAATATAAAAGAGCAGACAGCGATGGGACAGCAATGCCTAAGTTCGTTCCAGATTTGAAACAGAGACGAAACCTGTCCTACTTTCATGAGCCCTTGAGCTAAAAAAAACACACACATTATGGATAGACTCAGACTGGTTCTCCCCATGATACATTGTTGCCGGCCGAAGAGAAGTTGAGCATCTTCAGCTCCTTCAGGGTCTGCTCTTAATGAGTAATATAAATATTATCGTTAGTTTATTGGTGAATCTGTTGCCCCTAAAAAATCTGCCTAGCAAATACTTCAAGAGTAGAGATGCTAAGAATGAAAATAATTACTTATTTTCTGCTTATTTCGAAGGGATTTTAACGTTTTTAATAATCCAACAATAACCTCCTTTAAATCTCCCTTCTTAATTTTAAAATATAAAATATTTATCCAATATAATTTTTGTTTAAAAAACACTTTTTCCTTCGTATGTCCTTTACCCTATTTTTTCCTGGCGGGATTTATTATTCCGCTAAACCGTCACGCTGCCTTCGGTCAAAAAGGGGGTTTGAAAGATTCCGTACCTCGGATGGGGAAAAAGTCGTGGTCCATGTGCAGAACAGCCATACCTGTAAAACTCAAAGAACACGCTGGTGACCTTGACAAGAAGTTTCCGTCTTGTAACAACTGTCTAGTGTAGGGGTTTTTTGGGGTACGCCGTGAGAGCTCAAAAGTCGCTAGATCTAGTAACAAAGTCAGTGTTTAATTTCATTTCCATTGTTATGCTATAACTATTAAGTATTTTATTTTACGATTGATATGCTTTCCTTTCAAAGGCGGATACAAAAAAAATGTTATTTTAAAGCGTTTAATTTATATATTTTACTTAGTCATCAAACACCTATTTGAGTTGCGTCACCTCTGAGCAGCACTTTGTTTTGCACACAATAGGCTAAATGACCAATTCACAGGAAACCCGGACTCAGAGAAAGTTAGGGACGGCAGATGCCAACCTCCCATCAAGGCTATCCAGTGGGTTCTTCAACCTGCAGATCATACGTCTCTCCTACATACGTCCCTAGCTTAAAAATCCCATCTGACAGATGATTATCTTTTCAGGCCTATCGGTGTCTCATTCCTCATTAAGGACACAGAATCAGCTGAAATAAATCTCAACGCTGGCCCAGGTGGGACTCGAACCTGGGAACTGCACCCCCCCCCCCCACGTTATTTTGAATCACCCCTTTTGGAAGCATGGAAGAAAGCATGAACGGTAAATTTTTTTATAGCCTGCATCACTATCTTTCCTTTAATATAACTCCTCGAGAACATGTGGGGGAAAAAACATTCTGACACAACTGACGACCAAAAAATATTACGATAATTGGAAAAATAAACTTTATTCCTCTTGTGTTTCGTTGAGGCATCGTCAATTGATTTTTCAACATTTAAATTTTAGTTAACAAATTGTTTTTCGTTAAATCTTTCGGAAATCAAAAATCTTATGCACATCATTTTCAGGAATAAAAATATTTATCACGCAATAATTTAGTTGAAAGAATTTGATTAATTTGTTTAATCTTGAATCTTTTTCAACGAATTATCTGGCATCGAGTTAAATATAATACACAAAACACCAATCTAGATAGAAAGGGAAATGACGTCACTGCAACAATGCATATGACGCATCTAGATAGAACGGGAAATGACGATGCAAACAATGGATATGACGCTGTCCAAAAGACGCAACAAAGTCACAATTCGAAATGACAGTTACCTCGAAAAGAACTTTACTTCATGCTTTTTCGCTGTGCTAAAAAGTGCTTTGATGATATTTACCTACGAAATATATCGCTAGAAAAGAGTTTAAAGATGGATTCAGTGTGTTTATTCAAGAGTCACAAGGAGTTTGAATATATCCGTGGCCTGGGGGAAGGAGGATTCGGACAGGTTTTGGAGATGTTGGATAAGAAGACAGGAAAGAACGTGGCAGTAAAGGTGGTGATGCGCCCTTCCCCAGGAGAGGAAATATATTGGCCACATCTCAACGATAGATATGTTGTTCCTTTATACGAAACTTTATTACTTGGAGATAGAACGGCCTTCGTGATGCCTTTGATGAAACGAGATATGTATGACCACGTTTACGATTCGGATTTTATTAACGACGTTAACAGTTTCACTAGGAAGAGGAAGTATACTTTCAACATACTAAGTGGGCTTGCTTATTTACATGGCCGTAACTTAGCTCATATGGACTTAAAGGAATGTAACATCATGATTCACCTAACTTCAGATCGTGCGCTACTGACAGATTTCACTTTTCTCACTAACATTGAAAGTGTGAGCAAGTACACGTTCGCTGTCCCCTTCAGTTATCTGCCTCCAGAAGCAATATCAACCCTATGGCAAGGCCCAGTTCATGGTGTATCACCCGAGATGTGGACATTTGGAGTAACCTGTCTTCAGATTTTCACTTGAATGGCCTTTACGAGAATGTTAGATTTCACTTCCAAGCAACCTAATTTTGATGACCACATATTTCCTATTTTGAGCGAGTTGTTCGTCAGCAAGAATATGCATCTGGTGTTAGCCAAAATGCATCCCTCTGCTTCTGTCTCTCTGGAAACTGCTGAGCTGTTCGTCGATTTCCTTGGAAAGTTCCTCTGCATGGAACCAGCGATGAGAATAGGTGCAGCAGAAGGGATCAAACATCCTTTCCTGAATAATCCCGAATGTATGCAGGGATTGGAAGATGAAGAGGAATCAGAGAATGATAACGTAGTTGTTGCTGAAAGTGGTCCCCCAAGAGAAAACGAATTTTCCAGAGAGAATACAATGAGGAAGAGGTTGGCTGGATCGTGCTTACGTGCAAGGATGTGGTTGTCGAAGAAGAAGAGACTATTAAGGAACAGAGTGAGAAGGATGTTCTGCTGTTTGCAGCCCGGAACATTCTTGATGGAATAAATCATAACTCGTTTAGGAAATCTTAAAAAGAGACATTTTAGTCCACAAAACAAAAAGAGACAAAAAAATTCATAAAAATATAAAAACTATAAACTCGTGAATTTCCATAAACTAATGTTTTTGTATTTCATTAAGATGTGAAAAGAAACTGAATGACTTTCATTTGTGGTAGAGTAATTGAAAGGAAGTATTTTCTGAATGTTTGTGTGAATGTTTAGCTTGATAAGACAGCTGGTATAGTAGAGGAAGCAGACTAGGATACAGGGTTTGAGAAAAACTTCATACAATCTTTGAAGGGGAACGAAGTTCAATTTACTAAGTCACGGCAAGATGTTCTGTGCACTTTGCATAATTTCAATCCCATTGTTTGTATCATGGAAAGAGATATTGCTTACTTTAAAGTTGATCCCATTTCACGATGTGAAGTTAATTACGCTATCTAGATATTAAACACACAAGTGAGCATGAATATGCTGGCATGCGTGCAATATGCTGGCATGCGTACAGATTAGTGAATACGGTCATGAACAGGTCTAAAGATATCAGAGAAGTCAGAAAACATAATACTGGTCTTTAAATTCAAGAGCTGTAGCAGTATACAGTAAAAGTTCAGTAATTTCATAACAGATCTTGAGGTTTTTTTACACGAGAAACTGAACTAAGAAAAAAAAAGCACCCAATTAATCTTCACCAACTTCTGGAGCGCATCGTCTTTCCATCATGTCTCTCTCAAACCTAAATGTGTTGACTTACTTCAGATAGAGGGACACGACTATAAGAGACTAGATAACTTTACAGAATTTCCTGTGCTGTGCCGAATGACCTGTGCTGTGCCGAATGACCAATTCATTGTTATCTATGCCTTATGTAGAGCTTCTCCAAAACCATTTGGGAATAATTTCTATATATACAGGTACAATATCTGGATCAACATTTTAAATTACTTTACAAGCATATCTGATGTTCACAAGAAAGGCATATTGGAGTATATAACTAGTGGCTGAAATATATTCAAAGAATTCACTATACCTAAACACATAGCACATCAATAAACAGAAATTCGGTGAAAGATTATAGGATTCCGATTCGGGATTTTGACGATATCGGATGTGCCTAAGTTGGCCGAGTTTTTTTTTAATTTAAGCTATTAATTTTGGAGTGGAAGTTTTGATACTTTTTCGTCCTGTGAGCTTAAATTTTGAAAGTCAAAATGCAAAAAACCAAATGCAAAACTGATGGAGTGCCTATAAAGTCTAGCGATAAGGCACAGACCAACAAACTCGAAAGGCATCTTAGAAAAATGGAGCTATCTAGTTTACATCGAAGTATGTCCTTTAACGACATTAACAACGTTGAAGTAAACAATGAAATATTTCAGGATCTACTAAGACAAAAAAAGAGAAAGAAAAAGAGAAAACATAAACAAATCACTGACAAAGAATCTACTACAAAAGATAAATCATCAAATATTGAAAATTCAATACAATCCTCTGAAGAAGAGGAAAATATTGATTGTGACAGCGAGAGTAAAATACAGGAGGAAGAAAATATTACTCCCATCATATTTTACAGCAACAGCATTAAACTTAGCGATGTAGACGATACTAAAGTGACAGACGTTTTCTTCCATAAGTATAAAAAAGAAATCAAAGGTCATTTTACGAGGAAAGGAGACCTGATAATCTTTCCTGAATCTGAAAAGGAATTACAAAAGCTAATGAAACTCACCTAAATATTGACAACCACCGTCTCTTTTATATTTCCACAAAATGATTTCATATTAGGAATTCTTGAAGGAGTAAATGTCAAATACTCAGATGAGTATTTATTACAAGAATTGGATAAATATAGTATATTTTCAATTAGGAGAATGAATCATTATATACCTAACACCAAAGATTCAGTGATCGCTAAAAATCCGATCAATAACGTAGTATTTAAAATGGATGCTGACATTTTACCCAAATTTGTTTACATTGGTTTTTCAAGAGTTCGAGTTCGACCCTACTTCTTCCCACCTGCACTCTGTTTGAAATGTAACCGGTTCGGTCACTTGGGATCGATATGCCGCGGAAAACTGAGATGCAAACGTTGTTCGGGACCTCATTATTACAAAAGTTGTGATGCAAAAAAATTATGTTGCCCGAACTGTTCTGGTGAACATCCGTCTACCTTCTACGCCTGTCCTGTAAAAAGAATAGCTTGTACAGCTAAAAGAATTCAGGACAGGCACGAATGTATGTGCAATGCTGCCTACAAGCAAGCATTACTTGAACTTAAATCTGACACTAATGCCATTACTCCTCTGACAGACTCTGAAAATGATAATACAACATCAAAAAAAAGGAAAATCATTGACATTCATTCATGCAACGAAAATGTTCCACCTACTACTACAAAAGAAAAAGGAAAAATTAATGCTGCAATTAAGCCACCTTCTGCCCCTCCAAAAACAACCTTAATTTTGGAGAAATCTAGGCAGCTGAATACTAAAGCTAAATCACCCATTCATGACACAACTGACTATAGCAAAGAAAAAGGACTTATGGAAATACCACCATCCGCTAGCAAGGTCCTCAACAACTCATATGCACAGGTTGCTCAAAGATATTTACACATTGAAAACCCAAAGAAAATTCTCCAATCACCTAATAGTATTGAAGAAAATATTAAGAATGACAACATATCTACTAATCTTATCATTGATCTGATCTTACAGCTGTGCAGATTCATATGTCACAGTGAGGATGAATTTTCAATCCTTGAGGATATTATACTAAACCTAAAAGTATAATTCTACCAGTAACTTTGTTTTACTCCAATGGAACTGCAGAGGAGTTATTTCTAAAAAAGAAGAACTTGTCCTACTAGGTAAATATAAAAAACTGAATGTAATAGCTCTACAAGAATTAAATACTAAAAAACATGTTAACATTACTTCATTTATTTACTATTCTAGTTTTGTAAATGATAATGCTAAAGGAGTAGGTTTTTATGTTAAAAAGAATCTATCTCATAAAATTAAATATATTATTCAAAGAATGATTTAGACATTCTAGGTCTTGAAATCCTACTTAATGATTTTAAATTTACTATATTAAATATATATAATACATGCAAAATAATTAATGAAGCTATTTACTCAACTATATTACAACAAGTTACCCCACCACTTCTTTTTGTGGGAGATTTTAACTCCCATCATCTAGCTTGGAACTCATACTGTATTAATCATGCTGGTACACACCTAATAACTTCATTCTTAAAAATGATTTTATTGTTTTGAATGATAAACAGTGCACCCATGAGAATCCAAACAATGAAAGGTCTATTATTGACCTTTCATTTTGTACTCCTGACATTTACAATAAATTTAACTGGTCACTCCTCCCTGATACCAGAGGTAGTGACCATCATCCAATTTTAATTTCTACAAATTACTCCAAAACAATAAAAAAACTATCAAATTAAATGACTAGTATCAATTCCATAATATCCTTATTAAAAATCCTCCTAATCCACACAACACTAATTACAATAAATTTTTTACCCATTTGGAAAATATTATAAAATCTTGCTTCATAGAAGTCATCAATAAAAACCCAAAAATACACAAAAATATTTGGTATATGAATAAGATCACAACTATTCGTAAAAAAGCTGAAAACAAAGCTAAAATGTCAGGAGATTTCAAAGACATCAACCATTTCAAAAAAATAAAAGCATTGGTTAGAAAGAAGTTAAAAGAACTATACAGAGATAATTGGAGAACTTTCACAGGTTCATTATCTCCTAACTCATCCTTATCTAACATGTGGAGAGTTTATATAAACATGAATAATTCCCCTCAACAAAATACTCCTCTGGCAGAAGTTGCCATAGAAAAAAATTTTAATCTTGTACAAACAGCCAATTATATGGGGTAAAAATCAAAAATTGCCAGCAAAATTAATCTTAGTCTAAAAGAAATTGAAATTGAAAAATTTGTAGACAGAAGAATTAAAAATTTTTCTTTTGATATGCTAATTATGGATAGAAACTTCTCAATAAATGAACTCAATAATGCTATACATAGGCTAAACTCAAAGGCTGCTCCTGGCCCTGACAAAATTTCTAACAAAAATATTATAAACCTCCTTGGTCCATGCAGACTAAATCTATTAGACATTTTTAATTTTATCTGGAACAAACACGAATACCCAACATCCTGGTCAAAATTTTTTATAATTTTTATACTTAAATCAGGCAAACTTCCTTCAGAAAGTAATTCATATAGACCCATCTCACTACTATCCAACCTTCTAAAACTATTTGAAAAACTTGTCTTTAGAAGAATTAATTGGTTTTTGGAAAGTAAAAAAATCTTCCCACCTAACTTCTATGGCTTTAGAAGAGGAAAATCATTCAAAGAATGTGCTTCCTCCCTGATCTCTGATTTTCATATTGCGAAAAGCAAAAACCAGACCTTAATTGCAGTATTTTTTGACTTATCTCTGGCCTTTGATTCCATTTGGCAAAAAGGCCTCTTGTATAAGTTAATAAAATTAAATATTAAAGGAAATACTCTTCAATTTTTATATTTTATCTTAACTAAAAAATATTTCCATACTAAAATAAATAACAACTTGTCTTCCCAATTTGATATGAATCAGGGAATTGCTCAAGGATCTATCCTAAGTCCCGTTTTGTTTAATATATATTTGGCTGACTTATTTTTAAACTATGAACCTAATATCAAATTTGCAACCTTTGCAGATGACATAGTTATCTGGAGCAGGGACAGTAACATTACAAGAGTTGCAAACAGCCTTCAAAATCAAATAGACAAAATTCTAAAATATTGCAAAACCTGGCATTTAACAGTAAACATAGAAAAAACTGTTTGCCTTCCTTTTATTAAATTTAAATCTACTCCTCCAGAGGTAAAATTATACATTGACAGGAAACTAATTAAACAAGTAACCACATTTAAGTATCTGGGTATCAACCTAGATACATGGCTCAATTGGAAACATCATTTCAATATTCAATTTAGCAAAGGATGTAAGCTACTTAGATTCTTTAGATGTTTATCTGCATCCAACTGGGGCACTCCACCAAATTTTTTAATTACACTTTATAAAAATCTAATTAGACCTAAAATAGAATATGGACGTGAGTTCACAGTGGGTGCAGAGGTGAAATTAATTTCAAAAAACTTAACATGCTTCAAAATCAATTTCTAAAATCTGCATTAGGCTTATTTAAAAGAACACCAGAAATATCTCTACTTGGTGAAACAGCTGTTGCCCCATTTCAAATTAGAACAAAAATTTTATTATTGAAATATCTTACTAAATTACATCTCAAACTCCCAAACCATCCTTTCATTTCAAACTATAGATATAACAAAAATTTTTTTAGGAAATTCCATTTAAAATTAGATGATGATCCGCTTTTAAAAGTTATTCTTAATATCTCCTCCTCTGGAGAAACATTTTACTTCATAGCTGATTGGAGCTTTCACAGACCTACAATCTGTGAAAATATACCAAATATTAATTCCAAAAAATCATACTCAATTGAAAATTTAAATATTTTATCCAATTCTTATTGTAAAATGAAATATCATAATCATATCAGTGTTTACACAGATGGTTCACTCCAAAATGAATTATATGCAGCATCAGCTGCTTTTTACATTCCCTCCATAGATTTTTCCCAAGCTATAAAACTCCCATCTATAATTACAATCACGCAAGCAGAAATCGTAGCTATACTAGAGGCTATTATATACATTACTAACAATTTTACACATAAAGATTTTGTAATTTTCTCTGATTCTAAATGTGCATTAGATGTGTTGCAACAAGAATTATATTAGTCCAAATTTTCACAATTCATATATCAAATTATTACATTGACTAACTTTAATATAAAATATCTTCATAATAATATAATATTGCAGTGGATTCCTGCACACTGCAATATTACTGGTAATGAGATTGCGAAATTACTGATGAGCTTGCGAAAGAAGCACTCCATTTATCCAATTTTACACAAACACTACATTTTTACACACAATTCAAAATCTTAATTACCAAGCATGAGTTCCATTTAACAAATAATTATTTTAAACTCAATGGTAGTTTAAAACATAACTATAGATATTTATTATCTCCTGATATACAATATATAATTAATTTTAATCTTCCTAGATACGCATTAGTTAAAATATTAAAATTAAGAACTGGAGCTGTTACACTCAATCCATTCTTATATTCAATAAAAAAATAGATTCACCTAATTGTAATTTTTGTCTAACATATGAATCCATTAATCATGTTCTTCTAAACTGTCCTAAATACAAAAAAGCAAGGGAAATTTTTTTAATGAATTAAATCTCATTGGAATAAACGATTTCACAACATTTAATATTTTAAATCACCCTAAACTTTACAAACTATTAGGACAATCTCTTCTTAATTCAGAACTACGGAAAAAAATATAAGTGAAAGAATATTAATAGATCTTCTGATAATATACTGAATATTTAATTGATTTTAATTTTAATTTTCTTAAAGTAAGAATTTTTCAGAATAGTCTAAACTGAATGTATCATAGCTTACAGCTGAAGCATTGAGCATATCTACAAAAAAATTCCTGATTTTTGATTGGAGCTTTGGGAAAGCCAGCAATCGGACCTCCCAGTAAGCGTGAAGTAGCACAACACAACAAAACGGTGAAGATTATATTCAGTATGAGCATCTTGATGTTGCAGAACAAATGATGGAGATTCGAAAACTGGGCCTTGATTTATAAAAATAAAATACCCGCTCAAGCAGCTGCTTGCCACAGAGGTCTGACAGGAGCCTGTCAGTTTATATGCCATAGTAGGTCTCTGAGGATGGCAGGACCTCAGAAGAAAAACGATACATACATCCATGCCTTACCCGGGGCTCGAACCCAGGTCCCGTAGATCAGTAGCCAAGCGCGCTAACCACTCGGCCACGGGAGTTGAAAAGGAATATGATTGAATCAATGAGTACAAATACTGTCCAACTTCTATCATAGGATATCAAAAGTGACTAGGTTACATTTCAAACCGTGCAGTGATTCATGGCATAATTCATTCTTTTGTGATATGGACGAATATATAAAGAGATTTTCCTTGGAGCATAACCAAGATATATATATGAAAATTCATTCTACTATGTCACGAGGGACTACTACTTTACATGCTTGAAGCATGTAAAGTATTACAGTACGTTGACTGCTCTGAGGTATATGGACAAGATTTTATAAAGGATGCATACTGAAAATCTTTGGAGCAGAAAGCATCTTCATTATAGCTCATATCCACGTATTACTAAAGAATGTTAACAGAGAATGATTGATAATCATCTCCAGTTCACTCATGGGGAATGTAAAGAATGGTAAAAGATGAATTTTGAAGAGATCTTCAAAATATGTAATTACCACTTATGTCAATACAATGAGGACTGAAGATCTTAATTCAAGAAGTCAAACAACAGATAACTAAACCTGGATTTGATGATTTTAATATCTCAGAAAGTGGAAATACACCTCAAGAATTTGTAAATACTGTACCTGTGGCTAGGAATTCACCAACAGTGATTTGAATAATACATTCTCTATCTATACCATATTCTCATCACAGAGGTATTTCATGCAGATAAACAATTCATTGGAACACTGGATAGGGTTTGTGCTGTGATAAACTAGAAAGGAAACCTAAAATAAGTGTGTTAATGATCAGAGCTGATTGCGAAATACTGCCAAAGAAAAATGTCAGAGGATGTTCATAATCTGAAGCAGAAGATAAGCTTTCACAGCCCTTCACTGTTTTTGAGTATAGTGATGATAAAGAAGGCTTAATGCAAAATACATCATTCACAGCCAATATATGTCAATGGATGCTGTAGAAGCTATGACTGACAAGTTAAAACAAACCTGTGGCTATTAATGCACAATCA
The DNA here is from genome assembly GCA_038380435.1 of Ryuthela nishihirai. Lineage (NCBI taxonomy): Eukaryota > Metazoa > Arthropoda > Arachnida > Araneae > Heptathelidae > Ryuthela > Ryuthela nishihirai. Next base: position 11,017,536 of record JAWZYU010000001.1, on the reverse strand, counting down.
CGCTACATAGGATGCTCACTGATATGAGAGCTAGTAGTGATTTGATGAAATATTTTGATGATAATGATAGGCTTAATGCAAAATATATCATTCACAGCCAATATATATCAACGGATGCTGAAGAAACTACGATTAAGAAGTGAAACGAATCAGTGGCTAGGAATTCACCAACTCCTATATAAGATGGTCAGTGATATGAGTCCTAGTAGTGATTTGAATAATATATTATCTATTCATATGATAGTTAAGCAGAACTGGGCATCAATTATTGCATTTTTGTAATTCAACAAAGTGCTATTTCTCAGCAGTTGGAGAGAGGTCTACAGATATTTGAAGCTTTTTACAACAGTAGGTTAAGTGGAAGGACGTTAATAAGGTTAAATCATTTGTGCTATGCTGAATCTTGTAAGGTATCATTAAGATAGTCATTTGAACTTGACTATCTTAATGATACCTTACATAGTGAACATGAATACTTACCAAGAGACACTACTTTTGTTATTTGAGTGACTAGATTCAGCAGAACCTATCTTGCAGAATCTGTTTGCTATCTTAGGACACCTTATATGGTAACTATGAGTACAAATGGCATTGCTTTTGTTATTTGAGTCACAGGACACAGCGATGCATGATGAGATGCCGCAGACAACAAAACTCAATGAACAGCTCAGTAAATTAATTCAAAGCTTTTCAAAATCTGAAATTTTGTATGACCTATGTGTACTTACCAAACGGCATTTCTTTTGTTCCATGAACCATCGGATATAGCGACATATGCAGCAGACAAAAAAATTCAATGAACAGCTCAGTAAACTAATTCGAAACTTGCAGTATAAAACTGCTTCTTTTGGAAATGATGTTCCTCTGAATAGTGAAGTATTGCAAACCAAATAAGAACCGCTCAAACAAAAGACCAAGATTAATGAAGCAAATGTACTTTTTTGTAAATCAAAATATATCTCAAGCTGCCATTATTTACATTATGAAGACCTGTCAGGTTCCTCGACACCATACTCAAATTCAACAGATTATTAATCAGGCAAAGAATCAGTTTATTCATAACATTTCTATGATTAAAAACTGCATGGATGCCTTAATATCAAAACAGTACGTCGAACGCATCCCATATGCAACAGGTAAATGCAGCTGTTTTGCATGAAAATATCAGATTTCTATAGCCCACTTTATTTTAGCCGCAGGGAACACAAGCAAAAATGCAAATTTAATGGATTCATGGGAAGTGATAACCTAAAATTACATTATTGATTTAAACAAATGTTAATAGACTGTGAAAACAGGAGCTTGGAAATGTTCAAATTTGAAGTCTTTCAAATTTCATCTCAATTTTTGCAGTCTTGAGCAGGTGTCACAGTTTAATTACCTTGGGAGCTACGTAACAGATACTGGTGATGTGCGGCATGAGATTAACAGACGAATAGGTATTGCTGCCGGGACTTTTAAGAATCTATGGAGAGTATTTAGAAACAGGCGTATACACCTAAAGACTAAAATTAGACTGTATAATAGTGTGGTTCTTTCTAGGGTTAGTTATGGTAGTGAAACTTGGACGCTGTGTAAACAAGATAACAGGAAACTAGATGCCTTTGATTCTAGACACTTACGCAGTATCTTGGGTATTAGGTGGTTTAACTTTGTAACTAATGATGAGGTTAGGCAAAGGAGTCTGCAACCTCCTTTAAGCAGCATATTGTGCAGAGAGGGACTCCGCTGGTTTGGCCATGTTGCCCGTATGGATAATTATAGATAGGCGAATAGGGTTATGAACAGTGTGCCTAGAGGCCTCAGAAAGAGGGGGAGACCTAGGATGCGGTGGGCAGACAATGTCAAACAGGACCTTGTTAGAATTGGTGTGCAGTGGCCGGATGCAGCAGATGTAGCTCAAGACAGATATCCTTGCAGAATTAAACTGCGCAGTCTGGTTGGACCTCCGTAGCCCATGGCTGCTTGAGGAGGAGGATGAAGATGATGATGATGAAGTCTTGCTTTATAAATGTAAATTATGCAAGGACATTATTGCCTGGAGGTACATTATTAATTATTGCGGAACAAAACTGTACGAATTCACAAAAGGGATTACCTAGAGCACAGTGGGGAAACATTGTCAGTCAGACTTGCTAGAACGTACCTACAGTAACCAAAGGTTACAGTTGCAGCTCAGGATAGATGTGTTTGTAAAACTAAATTACACAATAGAATTCGATCTATGTATCCTATGGCTGCGTGAGGATTTTAAGTGTGTGTGTGTGCGTGTGCGTGTGCGTGCGTGTGTGTGTATGTGTGTGTGTGCTAAACAAAAAGAGGCCTCTTGGTCCAGGAAAGAAAGAAAGACAAAACAGATTGATATAATACAAAGATATCAGATATGTGGTAAGAAAAATAGTACATAAAGATACAGTATATTCAGTGATTGTGGCTAATATATTTCCTCAGTGATAATAACTGTGAAAATAAGAGAAATAAAAAGGGAAAAAAGGAGAAAAAAAAATAGAAAACGGTCCTTTTCAGGGCCCCCGGCCTGCGAATGGTTGCTACACTTTAGCTGGAGACAGCATTCAAAAGGGAAAATTGTGTTAGCAACCTAACGTCCTACCCCGCCTTCTCGTGGTGCAGGCTGTTAGTACCTAACAGAAGATGTAATGTTTCTTCTGTTGGGGAACCGAAGGGGAGGGCTGCCAGATTAGAATGGCGTATTCATCTGGTCTCATTACTTAATTTTAATCACAATCCTTCCAAATTGCACCTCTTTAATCCTTCCAAATTGCACCTCTTTAACAAAGGTATTGGCTTTGCTGTAAATTTGTGGTTTTAATGAAAAATGCATTACTAAAAATGTTGAAAGCTGTTTCAGAATTAAGATTATTACACAGGATACTCCAATATCTCCCACTGGAAATACTGCAAAGGTTGTTGGGTTACCATTACATTTCCATATGGAGGATCTTGAGCAGAGCCATAATATGCGACATAGAAATTGAAATATTTAGCCATTGCTAAAAAAAAAAAAACATCTTGGAGGTTACAGTTTTCATGGGGAAAATTGTCAGGTCTCAGAGAAGGTTGGGGAGGGTAATCAAATAAAGAGCTCCTAGGAGAGCTGGAAGCCTTGTATCAATGCTATCCAGCAGATTCTTTAACATGCACAGGAGATGGACTCTGTGGAACATGTGGCCATGGCTTTATGTTCTATTGGATGGCAGCCTTTTCAAGCCCATCGGTGTCCTGTTGCTGACTGAGGGCAGGATGGGGGTTTAGCAGAGAGAAATCTGAACGCTGGAACATGGGACTCGGAACTGGGAACTACAGATTACGAGACTGGTACACTACCCACTGAACCAATGCCTGTCCACGAAGGATCACTCATTAAAACTTGAAGAAAAAGTCTAGACATCATAAATGAGCGAAGACCGCATATCTCAATTCAAATACTTAATGTTTCTGTGAAGTATTAGCTAAAATGCATATCTTGAACAGTATTTCGATGGAGACGTGCTTATTAAATATTAAAAAAAACGAAAATCTAAAATGTAATTCTTAAAACATACCGTAGCCTACGTAACTAGATGCCTGACGTAATGGACGAAACCTTGGCAACACTTGTTTTCAGGATCTGCCGCTGGCTAAGGGTTCATGCATTAGAGTCTGGCCATCTCGGTGACTGCCTGTCATTGGCTGATTGGGTCAGGTGGTTTATGGATGCGATGTTTGTTGTACTGTGAGACGAAAGCAGAAACGTACTAATAGTCCCCACAATCCCCGCGGTCAGGGGAAGCTCCTATAAAAAATACAAAATTAATGAAACTTGATATACAGTGCCGTGCTTAGACATTTTCGTGCCCTAGGAACAAAGTTACATACGGTGGCCCCCCAACACTTTATATAACTCAGTAGGTATAAAACTATATATATTATAATTACAAAAAAAAAAAAATAAAGAAGTATTTAATATTTTGTTGTCAAAATATTTCAATTACACTTAAACAACAATTACATTTTCTTTCGAATTTTCTACTCGCTAAAATCGTTAATTAATTCATCATAATTCCGCTGATAAGCTTCGGCTTAGTGGGATTTTTTGTGTAAAATAATTATAAATATTACTTATTGGAAATAAATTTGAATTTCAATTATAATAAATATACTGTATTTTTTTCCATGTAGAAAATTGCCAGAACATTAAATTTTTGCCCTACGAGTATACAATAATTTTCAGGACAGAAAACGAACGCTCTCCTTCGGTGTTACTCATTTGGGAAACTAAAAATATTCTAATTTCAACATTTGAGAATGAATAAATAGCTTTTATATCTCAGGACTAAAATGAAGATCTAACACAAACTATATCTCTTTTCTCACCACCTTTCCTCTCTCGCTTATTTTTCTTACTACAGCTTCTAGGTCTGACATAAATATTAACAACAAAACGGAAGCAGGATGCGGTGGGCAATGTCAAACAGGACATTGTCAGAATTGGTGTTCAGTGGCAGATGCAGCAGATGTAGCTCAGGACAGATATGCTTGGAAAACTAATTGCACGGTCTGGTTGGACCTCCGTAGCCCATGGCTGCTTGAGGATGATGATGATGATACAACCCCACTGTAAGGGAGACGAAGTAAAGTGACATTCTCAAAATCATTTTGCAACGTTTGAAGTGGGAACCATATATATCCAGAGTTCTTCATGCAGAACTGGATCTAGGGAGGAGAGGGAGGAAGAGCGCAAGGAGCCATGTCCTCCCCCTTTCAGAATCCTTAAGGGTAATAGAGACAAGAAAATACTATATTTATATTTCATGCATTTGTCAATAAAATTTTTGAAGACCTGTAAAACGGAAGTGGAAATGTTATAACGCGATGTAAATCCAATCTCTTACCACTCATTCCTTTCTTACACTTTTGCGGCGCGATTGTGTTTCTTGCCTTCCCCCCACCCCCGTGTTTTCTAGATACGGACCTGAACAGAATTTTGAGTTACTACTCATTTTATAGAATTTTGTTGGGGAAAGCGAAAGAAATACGAAGACTTTGAAATCATTTCTAAACCTGTACGAAAGTGACAACAGCTAAAAATATTATAGTGATAATATGATCGAGAAGAAAGATTTTATTACAAATATTTACAAAATGATTTCGAGAATGTCATTTTACTTCGTCTCCCTTACAGTGGGGTTATATCATCATCATCCTTAAGCAGCCATAGGCTACGGAGGTCCAATCAGACGGTACAATTTAGTTCTCCAAGCATATCTGTCCTGAGTTACATCTGGCCACTGCACACCAATTCTGACAATGTCCTGTTTGACATTGTCTGCCCACCGCATCATAGGTCTCGGGTGACAAAAATCCTATGTCACAAAAATAGTTAGGATTGATAGGCGATGTCGAACAAAGATACGTGATTGTCATTTTTTCCCATAGATATGAAAGATTCCTATAAAACAATGCATTAGGAGCTACTACTGACATCTCTCTTCAACGCAGCATTCCCTTGCCTACTAAATGTTTGATTTGTTCTCAGCTTAGCTGCTAGAATACTTGTCTAGTATTTAAAGGATACAGAGAGACATTAGGTATATTATGTTGTATGATAAGAGATTGAAACTGATTAGGTTCTCGTATGCGCATTTTTAAATATCATAGGCCCAAATTCACTTGTCACAAAATGAAAAATCGAATACTATTCTTCGAGGCGTTCCAAGCCCATTTCATGGGCTTGGAACGCCTCGAAGAATTAATTTTCTGAAGAATTTTCTTCATTCCCGAATAATTAATTTATCTGTAAAAAAAAGTTTTATGCCTAAGTAATTTATTTTCTGAAAACGAGCTAAAATAATATATAAACAACAAGAAAATTGGAAAAATTAAAAAAACAATTGTGATAATATTGTAAACTTAAAAGTTAAACAAGAGGAATGACTTATCGCGAGAAATCGCAAGTCGGATGGAAAAAATGACGTCACCCACGAATGTCACGGTCTTAACGAAGTTCAGGCCAAGCTGAGGCTTTGAGACAATTTCTGGCACATGAGAAACAAGGAGAGGAGTTTCTAATAGGGAATTTCACGTCTTGTTACTTATTTAAAGCTATAGGAAAAAATTCGCGGATTATCTTTTAAATAGTTGTATATCAACAGGGCTGCGTCTTCGCATAAGCAAATTAAGCACATGCTTAAAGCCCATAAATCTTAGGGCCCTAAGCAAGTGCTTCAAGGGAACGAAAATCCAAATCTTTCATTTTAAAGGAAAAATGAGATATTCTTTTTGCTTTGTATAGGGCTAATAATACATTACTATTTACATTTTGCTACCATTAGTGCGAATTACTACTGTTAAAAATTCGAAAAATCAAAAAGTTCGCCGTCTCTGAAAACTAGCATCCCACATTCGCCAGAGCTCTTCCAGCTTTTCAATAGAAGAGAATGAATCATATTCAAAATAATTTAGTTGAACTATGTAAGCATTTTAATACAAATTTTGTTCATGCCCATTTGAAAACAACTGAAGCATTATTTTGCTGTAAGAAATCTTTCATTACTGCAGTCATATCCTACAAGAGAATCACTGGCGTGTCTGCTGAGAAGCAAACTTACATCTTGGAGATGCTTTCCATTCTCCCTGACTGAAAAGAGAAATTTAAGTTATTTTTAAGTATCTCACCTTTACCTATCCATCTGGTCTCTTGCAAGCCAACAATATCTAGATTATAACGCTGGAATTACTGCGTCAGGAAACCAAGAGAATAATCTCTATATAACGTACGAGTGCTCAGTATGGCCTATTGATCTGGTCATCTATGGCCGCCTTTTCAACCCTGCTGAGGAGTTGTCAATTTCACAGGTCCTGGTGCTGATCATTTATACCTACTAAACTGGGCTGGTTTATGTTTTTGAGCTTGATTATGGATCCTGGACTTGCTGCACTGTTGGGCCTCTGTTGAGGGAGAATCTGCCGCTGTGTTTTCTGTTTGCTTGTGGGTTGCCAGCCCTAAGTGAACAGAGGCAAGGGATACCTTATATCAGCTGGTGGATAATCCTGATCAGAGGCCATCGCAGGTACCAGAACTCTCACTTAGCTAGTTGGGCATCGTCATCCTAAACTGGAATAATGGTATATCTATGGCATCAGGCAGGTCTATGGATCTTCAAAAGGTCCACTTGAAAAGGTGGTGCCTGAAATTCCTATCAGCATGGGTGATTTCAGTCTTTAGCAGTGGGGGAACAAGTCTTTAACACATGCCTGCGATCAGGGGGCTGTTTGATATTGTTGGCCCTATCTCAATAAATCTAGTTTCTTTAAAAATCCTACTAATCATTTACAATCTGCAGGTACGTGAGGACGTTATATAGAGATTATTCTCTTGATGTCCTCACGCAGTAATTCTAGCATTATAATCTAGATATTGTTGGCTTGCAAGAAACCAGATGGACAGGTAAAGGTGAGATACTTAAAAATAACTTTAAATTTCTCTTTTCAGGCAGGGAGGATGGAAAGCATCTCCAAGAAGTAGGTTTGCTTCTCAGAAGACACGCCAGTGATGCTCTTCTAGGTTATGACTATATTAATGAAAGATTTCTTACAGCAAAATTTAAAACACTTGAATGTCATCTGTTGTTATGCCCCCACAGAGGACTCTGATGAGAACGAGAAGGATACGTTTTACAGCCAGCTTCAGGATATTTCGAATTCTGTGAAGAAAGGAGATATTTCTCTTGTGCTAGGAGACTTCAATGATCAAGTTGGTACTGACTCTAACATTTGGGCAGGAGTTTTAGGTCGCTTTGGCATTGGCTGGTCCAATGGCAATGGGGAACGACTCCTACAGGTAAGTAAACTTAATGATTTGCGAATAGCTAACACATACTATAAACACCGGGACATTTATAATTATACATGGATTTCACCTGGTGAATTACACAGGAATATGATAGATTATATTTTAATTAACAGCCAATGGGCAAGTTCAGTTACGAATACTAGATCATAGAGGGGAGGCGAAATTGGGTCTGACCATTACCTGGTCAAAAGTGTTTTGCACATGAAGCTTAAGAAATGTTTGCTAAGGTTAAAAAAATTAGCTATAACACTGAATGCCTGAAAGATCCAGATATAACCAAAACATAAGTACCATGATAGGCTACTTAGCCATTATGACAATCGTGGTTTGATTAATGCTCAAGTTGAAAAAGAATGGGATCGTTTAAACAGGCTTTTCTTGAAACCAACAGTACTGTTTTGGGTAAAAGGGAACAGAGGAAACAAAATTATTTGAGTGATAAAGTTATGGAACTTATTTCTGAAAGAAATAAGTGCAGGATAAATATGAATCAACACCCTAATGGTCTTAACAGAAGGCATCACAACGAGATTAATAAACGTATAAAGGATCAGTTAACAGCTGATAAGAATCTTTGGCTTGATAGCTTGGCTGCCAAAACAGAGGAAGAAGTCAGACAACACAAGAGCAGGGGGTTATACCATATAGTTAATATCTTGTGTGGGAAGAAACAGACAGATATACAGGGGTTGAGGGATAAACATAGCAATGCGGTTGAAGGTGAGGATTCTTTACTGGTTAGGTGGGTTCTGCATTTCAGAGATGTTCTAAATAATGTTATTATTTCTACTACCCTTGTTTGTAATAAGGATAGAGATGCATTACTGGCTTTAATGATGGCCCTAGTCACTTGGCTATCTCTAAATCAACACTGCAGAAATCCCTAAGGGTGGATGAAATCATCACTGAAATGCTTAGAGCTTGGAACATTTGTATTGTCACATGGCTGACTGAAATTTTGAATATTTTTTATGATAAAAGTGTTGTTCCTAAGGATTTTACCAGAGCTATTATTGTCCCAATTTTTAAAAAAGGTGATCGCAGTTCGTGTGATAATTATAGGGGAATTAGTTTACTTTCTGTTCCAAGAAAAGTTCTTTCCATGATTATATTTAATGGGGAGGGGGTGGCTCAGTCGGTAGCACGCCAGGCTCGTAATCTGAAGTTCCCAGGTTCGAGTCCCAGCTGGGTCAGCGTTGAGATTTATCTCCGCAAAATTCCCCGCCCTGCCCACGGTCAGTAGGGGACACTGATGGGCTTGGAAAGGCCGCCGTCCGTCGGATGGGACGTTAAGCCGTGGCCCCGTGTGTGGGAGATCCATACCCTGTGCACGTTAAAGAACACGCTGGATGGCCTTGATGGGAGGCTACCATCTGTCTTCCAACAGCTGTTCCAGTGGGTCCCCTCCCCCAACCTTCTCTGAGCCTTCGGGGTCCATGTGACCTGGCCATTTAGCCCATTCTGTGCAAAAAGTGCCGCTCAGAGGTAAAACAACCCAACCCAACTGATTATATTTAATAGAATTAAGAATTTGGTTGATAGACAACTGCGTGATAAACATTGTGGATTCAGAAGTGGTAGGGGATGTATGGATCAAATATTTTCACTTAGGCAGATTCTTGAGAAATGTTTAGAATTTCAGAAACCTGTGGTTGCTAGCTTTATAGATTTCAAAAAGGATTTTGACTCTGTTGATCGACATAATTTGTGGTTGATTGTTAGATCATATGGAATACCTGATAAGATAGTTAGTGTAATGAAAGCTCTCTATAATAACACTGAGTCGTGTGTGAGAGTTGGTACGTCTTTCAGCGATTGTTTTAGCATTGCTAGTGACTGATTAGACAAGGATACATTTTGTCTCCTTTTTTGTTTTGTTTGGTTACTGATTATGTTATGCGAAATTCGTTACAAGGGAATGATTCTGGCCATAAATAGTCTAGAGATTTCAAAATTTCTGATTTAGATTATGCAGATGATTTGGCCCTGTTGGTTAATGATGTTGATGAGATAAATTCTTTCATTAGGGCTGTTCATGAGAATTGTAGGAGTAGGTTCGGTGATAAGCAGAGAAAAAACTAAAGTGATGAAAATTGGTCAGACAGATAGTGGCTTCAGTTGCTCAGAATGGCTGCGCTCTTGAGGAAGTGTCTTAGTATAATTATCTTGGGAGCTATGTAACAGATAGTGGTGATGTGCGGAAAGAGATAAATAGAAGAAGAGGGATTGCCGCTGGAACTTTTAAGAAACTGTGGAGAGTGTGGAAAAATAGGCGTGTACACCTAAAGACTAAAATTAGGCTGTATAATAGTTTGGTTCTTTCTAAGGTTAGTTATGGTAGCAAAACATGGACCCTTTGTAAGCAGGATAACAAGAAACTGGATGCCTATGATTCTAGATGCTTATGCAGTATCTTGGGTATTAGGTGGTTTGACTTTGTAAGTAATGATGAAATTAGAAAAAGGAGTCATCAACCTCTTTTGAGCAGTATATTGTGCAGAGAGAGACTGCGTTGGTTTGGCCATGTTGCCCGTATGCATAGCTGAAGATTAGCAAACAGAATTATGAACAGTGTGCCTAAGGGTTTTTAGAAAAAAAGGGGAGACTAGGAAGCGATGGGCAATGTGAAACACAAGCTTGCTAGAATTGCCAAATGCAGCAGGAGTAGCTCAGAACAGACACACCTGGAGAGGAAAATTACACAGTCTGCTTGAACCTCCGTAGCCCATTGCTGCATGAGGATTTTCTACATACATTCGTATGTATGTAGATAGGTAGGAAGGTAGGTAGACTGTCACTCTGATACTAATGTCACATTTAACATAACACCGGGTTTCAAATCTCTAAACATTTCTGAAATCTACGATCTGAAATTCCTTTATGATCCAATTTTTAACTCTAGCACCAATATATAAAAATTTGACCTTTGACCTCGAATAACCCATCTAATCCAAATTTTCACAACGCTAATGAATCTAAGACCAGAAATACTCCTAAATAGCAAACTTTTATTTCCTAATGCCGCTAAAAAAAATTGATCTTTGACCTCGAAGAGTGGATTTATACGAATAAATCCAGCACGTTATAAAAATTCTAACTTCCGGATCTGAAATTTCATAACGTTTCCGAGATCTACAGTCCGAAACACACCCAGACACCAATTTTCACGTTTCTAGCCGTCAAAGATTAAGATTGACCTCCATTTGCACTTCAGGGATATCTGGGTATTGAGATTTCCCCCAGATCTTTGACCTGGAATCCCCTGTCATTGACAATCGCTTTATGTATTTGACGATTTTTTATGATCGAACTGTGTTGGAGAGATACAGTAGTAAAATTGTTTTGACTAATACAGTAAAATAATTTGAAATTCAAAAATGGTAAACAAAAAAGTAGCGAAAAATGTAGGAAATCAGGTAATGAAATAGATTTTCCTTAAATCTTAGTTATCTGAGTGATATTTTTTCTCAAGAGAAGAAAGAAAAGAAAAAGAGCTCCGGAACTACAAATTTGTTTTGCAATTGAAACAGTGTGAAAGCGATCATATTTCGTAATTTATGTTTAAAATTATACTAAAAAATATGCCATAAAATTTACTTTTCATATTTAGCGGTTTTCTAAAGACCGAAATCTGTAGTAAATAATACCGTACGCTTTTCCATAATTCATTCGTGCAATATCATTCAGTTTTGTACACCTAACAATCTGAGCAACGACAACCTATATAGGGCTTCAAACTTCATACTAGATGTTCTCTATAGTTACAGGCTGGCCATCTCGGTTATTGCCTGCCATTGTTTGATTCAGTACGTGGTTTACGTGGGTCATGTTTTGTCGTACCGTGAGACGAAAGCCTGTCAGTTAGTGTATATGCCGGCAGAAGACAGCAATGGGTTGCAAAAATGAAATACGCTAATTGAAAACCAACAAATAATTTCTTTTTAGATCGTTTGCAAAAGGAGCTAATGTTTTCAGTTTGTCTACTGCTTATGCAATGTTGTGGTTCGTCCGTCTGTTAATTGTTGTCTGTCCATCTATAGACAATTAACTTTTTATGTTTAGAGATAAAAAAAATTCTTTTTGCGTTGGATAGGTGTTAATATCACGTTTAACAATTTTGAAATATTACATGGAAAAAGATGGAAAATGCTAAAATTTCAAACAAATATTGCAAATTGTCTATTTACACTGGAATCTGAAATTTTGGTAGTAGACTGTTACGGTCAGAAGGGTTTACAATACGAAAAAGGCTTTGCCCACTTACCACCAAGGGGGTGGGAAAATTAAACATTTTAATTTTAAGAGAAATGAAAAATTCTTTCTTTGTTTTACAGGTACTATTTAACATTCGAATCACCCTGAGTTGGAATTTCCATTGTTAGAGTTCTGAAGGCAGTAAATAATAATTCGAAAAGCAGCCTCTAGCGGCGAAAAAAACTGAAAAATACCAAATATTTTAACGAATATTGCAAACGATTTATAAATGCTAGAAATTTAAAATTTTGGAGGTAGACCTATTGGAGGCCAAGTAGTTTACACCAACCGTAATGATTTGCCCCCTTATATCAAGTTGGTAAAATGCAACTTTTCTGTTTTAAGAGATAAATGAAAAATATATTTTGAATTGTACAGGTACCTATAAAAGACTGATAATTTATTTTCCCAATAATCCATGTTCAAATTTCCACTGTTAGCGGGTACTAAATGTGTAAAATAACTAGAAGAACACATATCATCCTAGTGCATATGGAAATCTCGTTTTCAAAGAGAATGAAGCTTTCCATTTACCTATTTTTCCATTTCTTAAAACATTTACAAGAATTTTAAGAGAAAACGGCATTAATGGATGGCTAATATGAGGCTCTGGTGAAATATCCTTTTAATAAAGGTGATTAAAGTAACAATTAAGACCATACCTACCTACCTACCTACCTACCTACTTACATACCAGTAGAATAATTATGAGGGTGAGACCACATTCAGTCCCAAGCAGGATAGCGGCCCATCCAAAGACTATGTCTTCTCCCCTTTTTACGCCGTTTCGGGTCTCATATTCATCCCTTATGAAGTTTTCCGTGATAACTAACTCATAATTCTGTCATCATATAAAATCACTTGCCAGTGTTGTAGTAGGAAGTAGGATTTTTACAGTTGATAAGACACTTTAATGCCGTATCCATTTATTCTTCTTAAATATTTAAGTGTAGTCGAAATTAATTTCAATCAATACCACCATAAGAATATTATCCAACTGCCTCTAAATTCTTGTTTGGGTTGTTTTACCTATGAGTAGCATTTCTTTTGCACACGATGGGCTAAATGACCAGGCATAAGGACCCCAAAGACTCAGAGAAATTTTTGGGATTGCAGTCGGATGACAGATGATAACCTCCCATCGAAGCCATCCAGCATGTTCTTTAACGTGGAGGGGTACTCATGAAATAAGCTGAAGAAGATGGTAAGTTAGATGACTAAGTCTGATCATAATCCTATCGAATATCGAATTTTTTATAACTTATCTTCCTACTGCTTTGCCATTTGTCGGTTTGTGGATTTGACAAAAGGTTGTTCCACCATATCTTTCGAACGTGATGGAGAAACTTAATGATTTATATATCAAATGAAAGCTTGCGGCGCTGGGAATATCACAGACTATAAAAAATTGATTTCCCATTCTTTCTTCCCCTCTATATAAGGGTACATATGAAAACTATTCTTCCGCTATATCTCTAGAACGCAATTGCCGAAAGTAACAGGCTATACGTCAAATGAAAGCTTCTGATGCGGGGAATGCCACAGACAATGGAAAACTGGACCCCTAACATTCTTCCCCTCTGAAATGGGGATAAACTTAATGATTTATATATCAAATGAAAGCTTGCGGCGCTGGGAGTGTCACAGACTATAAAAAATTGATTTCCCATGCTTTCTTCCCCTCTATATAATGGTACATATGAAAACTATTCTCCCGCTATATCTCTAGAACGCAATTGCCGAAAGTAACAAGCTATACGTCAAATGAAAGCTTCTGATGCGGGGAATGCCACAGACAATGGAAAACTGGACCCCTAACATTCTTCCACTCTAAAATGGGGTGAAATATGAAAATGATTGTTCCCCTATATCTCCTGAACGCGAGTGCAGAAAGTAACCATAACAACAAAAACAAGATTGTGTCAAATGAAAGCTTGTGGAGCGGGTGTCACAAGCCATAAAAATTTTGACCCCCGTGCTTTCTTCCCCCCTAGAAAAAGTGGAAATGCGAAACTATTGTTCTGCTATATCTCCAAAACGCCACAGCCGAAAGTAAGCTATACGTCAAGTGAAAGCTTCTGACCCGAGGAATGTCGTAGGGTATGAAAATTGACCCCCTACTTTTTTCCCCACTGAAAGAGGAGTAAATATGAAAATGATTGTTCCCTATATCTCCTGAACGCAAGTTCGGAAAGTAAGAGCTATGTGTCGAATTAAAGTTTGTGACGCGACAGTGTCGTAGACCATGAAAAATTGACCCCCATGCTTTCTCACCTCCCCCCTTAAAAAACGGGAAATGTGAAAGTCGTTCTATTTTATCTTCCGAACGCCAGGGCCTACAGTTACGAGTTAGGTGCGAAAATGTAAGCTCATATAATGTCCGTCGTAAATTATTTCGAATTTTGCCTTCACTATTCCCCCGATAAAAAAAGAGCGGATTTTCGCAGGGTTCGACTTTAACGAATCATATCTCAATTTATTGGAGACGTCACAAGCTTTTATTGACGTCTCCAATATGATGGGCTACCTCAAACATGACTCCAAAAGAGAGGAAAAATGTGGTCGATGTTTATGAGTCATATATCAAATGAAAGGTTTTGAAGGTAAGTGTTTTTAGTTGTAAAATAAAATCAATTTAATTTTTTTTAAATACTTATCTTCTTATATGGCTCTAAAAAGCAGAAAATAAGCCTAAAGCATATCGATGGTGCAATCAGTCACCTAGTTCGTATTCAGTTCAAAGGAAGATAGGGCGTCGGCAATCTTGTTGTGCAGATAAATCGGCTTCCTATCTTTCTTTGAAGTGAATACGAACTCAGTGACTGATTCCGTCATCGATATGCTTTAGGTTCATTTTCTACTTTTTAAGGCCATGTTAGGAAGACTGGTATTTTAAAAAAACTTTTAATTTTATTGTATACCTTAAATCAGGGGGGTGCAACTACTATAGAACAAATGAGGATTTCTAGACCATCACTCCAATTCCTATCTGACCTTAAACACGACACTCGATCTGAAAATTCTTAATATTTTTGAGTTCTAATGAGTGAAATGTCCTTAACTGACCAATTTTTAGCTCTCTAGTATGTTATAGAGAAATTCCACCTTTTACCTCGAAGGACCCATCTCAGCTAAAATTTCACGCTTCTGGGATGTGATAGAAATATCCCAAGGCATTAATTTTTAGCTCTCTAGCACCGGTAGATCACCGACGTTTACATCTACAACCCGAGACACCCACAAACACCAACTTTCATGTTTCTAGCACTTGTAGATCAAGGTTTTACCTCTATTTGACCTTGAAGGACATATCGAAGCTCAAAGATTACCCCTAAGTGCAAATTTTCAGACCTCTACCATTTCTGCATCATAGTTAGAATTAGCGTGAACCCTTGTCTTTTCAGTCTCCCACTAAATCATTCAGTCGTTCAAATTATGGATTATAATTTAATCTCCCACTCAGTTACTCAATCATTCAATTTAATGATTACAATTTAATGATTATATCGGACATCCAGTTGCAGTTTAACGATATACAGCCAATCCCAAATCATTGGTTCGGTTCTACAAAATCTTAAGCAAGTCAAATGTTACTTACCGTATGTACTTACATTTCTGATGTTACACTGCCAACCAAAATATTAGTGAATTTCCATGTTACGTCAGTGGGAATCCAACTTCAAGTTCAAACACTTCTAGAATAAGTATTTATTTTTTTAAAAATGTTACTGAAAGTAATCATAATTAAATCTGTAAAATCTCGATTATCAATAATATTTGTTAAATATTTAGAGTTATGGAAGCTAGAATACTTCACAAAAGTAATGCCTCATAAGAATTTACTTCAGAAATTAAAGCTTAAATAATCAGGAGCAGCTAGCTCATCCATTAGGCCACCTGGTGCACTGCCCCATCAAAAAATAATCGCAATAAACGAATTTCAAATTTAGTATTTGTCGTATCTTAATCAATATCATTTTTATATTCGTTTCGTAATCATTATTTGCCATATTACGTAAACAATCACAACGTTTACTTTGCGAGTCAGTTTTCGCTTTCATATTGTCAATTCGAATTTCAACACTATGGTCATCGTTCAGAATCTCAGCACTATTACAGAGATTGGACACATGCGCTGAAATAGAATAGCGATGAACTGCAGGAGGTACAGCACTGTGCAAATTAGTTCGGACAATAGGAAAATGCAGTAACAAATAGATAATAATACAATTACGCTATTTGCAAAAAGTAACCGGACAATTCCATTTATGTGAAAGAAAAGCCAGGTTCGAAGCTCCCTAAGCCTTGAAAATAAGATTTTTATGGAAATAGTTGGTAGTGTGCCAGTCTCGCAATATGCAGTTCCCAGGTTCGACTCCCAGCTGAGTCAGTATTGAGATTTTTATCCCGAAAACTCCCCGCTCCGCTCAAGATCAGTAGAGGACACCGATGGGGTTGGAAAGGCCGCCGTCCGTTGGGTGGAATGTTAAGCCATGGTCCGTGTGGGGGAGAGCCATACCTTGTGAACGTTTAAGAACATGCTAGATGACCTTGACGGGAGGCTACCATCTGCCTCCCAACAGCAGTCCAGTGGTTCCCTTTCCCCAACCTTTTCTGAGCCTTCGGGGTTCTTGTGACCTGGCCATTTAGCCCTTTGTGTGCAAAACAGTGCAGCTCACAGGTAAAACTACTCAACCCGGAAATATGTCGCAAGACATAATTAAAGATATGATTAATATCTCTTCAAATATCGTTTTTCAAAAATAATTGATTCATATTTAAAGAATTACTAAATAGGAATATTTAACAGGAGACGGTACTATTCAATCTATCTAAACTCCTCCCCCCGAAACAGATGAAAACTTAAAAAAATCGTTATACATTAATGTTAGTAAACAATTTGCTGTTGCATTTAACTTTTGAGGGAATTTTTGTGACAACAAAAGTTACAGTTAAACGTTTCAGCTCCTATAACTCTTTAAATATTAAACGAATACACTGGTTTCCATAAATTAAGGAAAACTCAGAAAAATTATGATAAACAAAAAAAACTATATATGGATGATTTTAATGAAATTCGATGGAAACATGAATTGCAATGCTAGTTTCAGAATGGCATAAAATATTTTACACTAGAAATGTTTTTCGTAAAAAAATAACACAGGAACTTGTCCAAAAACGAGGTGTTAGAATGCAATGGGCAAAGTTCTTTAATAAGGAATGTGGTCATCACTTACATCAATGCAGACACGACACCGATATTCCATGCTGTTTATGATGTTGTGAATCAGCTCAGTAGGGAGCAACGACCATTGTTCCTTTAAAGCAGTAATAAGCTCTCCCTTTGTTTCAGGTGGCGGGTTGAGGGTAACAACAGGTCTTCCTAGAGCATCCCACACATGCTCAATCGGATTTAGGTTGGGAGATCGAGCTGACCACTCCTTGTGCATAATGGTCTCCTCTTGAAGGTATTGCTCTACTAGTCGAGTTCTGTGTGGACGAGCGTTATCTTCTTGCAAAATGAATGTTTCACCTATTTCACCAGCGCAAGGACGTACATAAGTGTCCAGGACATCATCTCTATACCTCTGAGCATTGAGGTTCCCACTCATCAACACATAGAAGTCTGTGCGTCCACCTAAGAAAATGCTACCCCAAACACACACGTTATCTCCGCCGTAACTGTCTCTTTGACGGATGTTACTGGGATGATAACGGGTACCTTGTCCTCTCCATATCAAACAATGTCCGGAATCACTCTGCTAGTAATATCTGGACTCATCTGTGAAGAGTACAAACCTCCATTACTCTTCTGTTCAGTTAACATGCGTGCATGCCCAATTCAACTGCTCTCTCCTATGACGTGAAGTGAGGGATATACAAATTACTGGACTTCTATCGTAGTGACCTCCCTCATGAAGTCTTCTACTCACAGTAGAAGCTGATACAATCCTCCCAGTGGCTTCTGCAAGAGAGGATCGTAGCTGAGAAGGAGTAGACGTCCTGATCCTTCATGCTGCTAATCGCAGATATCGGTCTTGTAGAGCGGTCATAACTCTAGCCCTTCCTCGGCTAAACCTCCGAGACGCGGAATCCGTGCTAAGAAATTGATTCCAGTCTACGGACCACAGGACTTACATTCAGCCATCGTGCCACGTCTGACTGACTTCGGCCTGCTTCGAGCCAGCCAATAGCTCTCCACCGCAGTTCATTTGACAAATGATGTCTCGAGATCAGTCCTACAAAATGGCTATTTCGAATTTCTTTACTCACATTTACAACACAAAATAAAGATCCACTCCAAAACACCCGTTTTCATGCTGCTATCCGATTACGCAAATTGACGCAACCTAGACTAATTTGCATACGATACATTACTTGATACATTATTGCACTCGGCATTACTTTACTGGTTACATGAACAAGTTTGGTGAATTCCATAATTTAACGAAACCAGTGTATTTTGGAAAACAGAGATTTAGGGAGACTTGCCTGAGATCTGCAATTTAAGGAACATCATCATCATCATCATCATGCAGCCATGGGCTACAGAGGTCCAACCAGACCGTGCAATTTAGTTCTCCAAGCACGTCTGTCCTGAGCTACGTCTACTGCATCTGGCCACTGCACACCAATTCTAACAAGGTCCTGTTTGACATTGTCTGCCCACCGCATCCTAGGTCTCCCCCTCTTTCTGAGGCCTTTAGGTACACTGTTCATAAGCCTATTCGCCAATCCATAATTATTCATACAGGCAACATGACCAAACCAATTGAGTCTCTCTCTGCACAATATGCTGCTTAAAGGAGGTTGCAAACTCCTTTGTCTAACCTCATCATTATTTACAAAGTTAAACCACCTAATGCCCAAGATACTGCGTAAGCATCTAGAATCAGAAGCATCCAGTTTCATGTTATCTGGTTTAAAAAGTGTCCATGTTTCATTACCATAAATAACCCTAAAAAGAACCAAACTATTATACAGTCTAATTTTAGTCTTTAGGTGTATACGCCTATTTCTCCACACTCTCAATAAATTCTTAAACGTCCCGGCAGCAATCCCTATTTGTCTGTTAATCTCATGCCGCACATCACCAGTATCTGTTACATAGCTCCCAAGATAATTAAACTGAGACACCTTCTCAAGACTGCAACCATTCAGATTAACTGAATCACAGCCTGCCTGACCAATTTTCATCACTTTAGTTTCCTCTCTATTTATAATCAAACCTACTCTACTACCAGTCTCATCAACAGCTCGAATGAAAGAGTTCATCTCATCAACATCATTTGCCAAAAGGGCTAAATCATCAGCATAATCTAAATCAGACATTTTAGTATCTCCAATCCATTTAAGGCCAAAATCTTTCCCTTCAAGTGAATTTCGCATAACATAATCAATAACCAAACTAAAGAGAAAAGGAGACAAAATGCACCCTTGTCGAACACCAGAAGTAATGCTAAACCAATTGCTACAAGCCTTACCAACTCTCACACACGACTCAGTGTTATTATAGAGAGCTTTCATTATGTTAACTAACTTCTCTGGTATAGCATATGATCTCATGATCAACCACAAATTATGACGATCAACAGAGTCGAAGGCCTTTTTTAAATCAACAAAGCTAGTAATGAAAGGTTTCTGAAACTCTAAACATTTATCAAGAATCTGCCTCAGTGAAAATATCTGATCCACACATCCCTTACCACTTTCTGAATCCATATTGCTCATCACGCAATTGACTGTCAACCAGATTCTTAATTCTATTAAGTATAATCTTGGAAAGAACTTTACCTGGAACAGAGAGTAGGCTGATACCCCTATAGTTATCACAAGAACTGCAATCACCTTTTTTGAAAATAGGGATAATAATAGTTCTGTTAAAATCTTTAGGAACCATGCCTTTATCATAAAAGATATTCAGAATTTCAGTCATCCAAGTGGTAACCGAAACATTCCCAGCTCTAAGCATTTCCGTAGTAATTTCATCTACCCCTGGGGATTTATGAAGTTTCAGTTTAGAGATAGCCAAACTAACTTCAGATTGTGTTATAGGGCCAACATTAAAGCTGCCAATGCATCTATCATCATTACAAACAATGGGAGTAGAACTAACCACATTGTTTAGAACATCACTGAAATGCTCAGCCCACGTAGCCATGACAGAATTCTCACTTTGTATAACCTTACCTTGTTTATCCTTCAATCCCTGTATACCTGTCCGTTTTCTACCACACAAAACATTAACTATCTGGTATAGCTCTCTGCTGTTGTGCAGTCTAACTGCTTCCTCGGCTTTGTCAGCCAAGCTTATCAGCAGCTAACTGATCTTTTACACGTTTATTAAGTTCTCTGTAATGCTTTCTATTAAGACTAGTAGGTTATTGATTAAGGACATTCCTGCAGTTCTTTCTTTCGAAACAAGCTCAAGTGCCTTATCACTCACATAATTCTGCCTCCTCTGCTCCTTTTTTTCTAAAAGAGTACTGTTAGTGTCCAAAAAAGCCTGTTTAAAATGATCCCATTCTTCCTCAACTTCAGTAGTAAGAAAACCATGACTGTCATAATGACTACGTAACCTATCATGGTAAGCTTTGGCAAAAACTGGGTCTTTCAGAGCTTCAGTATTAAAAGTAAAATTTTTAACCTTAGCACAACACTTTTTAAGTTTAATTTGTAAGACACTATTAACAAGGTAATGGTCAGATCCACTTTCAGCTCCCCTATATGACCTGGTATTCCTAACAGAACTAGTCCATTTGCTGTTAATTAATATATAATCAATCATATTCTTATGCAGCCCATCAGGTGAAACCCGTGTGTACTTATGTATGTCGCGGTGTTTGTAATAAGTGTTAGTTATTCTGAAACCATTGAGTTTACTTACCTGTAGGAAACGTTGCCCATTGCAGCTACCAATACCAAAAGGGCCTATTACTCCTCCCCTAAGGTCAGAGTCAGTACCAACTTTGGCATTGAAGTCACCTAGAACAAGGGTAATATCTCCTTTCTTGACATAATTCAAAATATCCTGAAGTTGTCCGTAAAACCTATCCTTCTCATCCTCATCCTCAGTGGGGGCATAACAGCAGATAACATTCAAGTCTTTAATGCTTGTCTGAAATTTTGCTGTAAGAAACCTTTCATTAATGCACTCATATCCTAGAAGAGCATCACTAGCATGTCTGCTGAGCAGCAGACCCACGCCTTGGTGATGCTTATTGTCGTCCCTCCCTGAAAAGAGAAATTTAAGATTATTTTTAAGAATCTGACCTCTATCTGTCCATCTGGTCTCTTGCAAGCCGAATATATCTAAATTATAATGGTTAAATTCTTGTGTGAGGACATCAAGAGA
The DNA here is from genome assembly GCA_038380435.1 of Ryuthela nishihirai. NCBI lineage: Eukaryota > Metazoa > Arthropoda > Arachnida > Araneae > Heptathelidae > Ryuthela > Ryuthela nishihirai. The sequence continues at coordinate 10,996,075 of JAWZYU010000001.1, read as the reverse complement.
AAAAGCTCTGTGCAGAGTCCTCACATTCCAACTACCTATGGAGAGAAAATGGTTAGTGTGATGTTTAGAGAAACTATGTTTATTGAGGAGGGAATGCCGACAATATCAAACAGCCCCCTAATCGCAGACATGGGGCAAAGACCCGTTCCCCCATTACTAAAGGCTGAAGCCATCTACACTGGAAGACTTCCTCCAATGTAGAATTTGACGATGCCAATAGAAGCAAAGAGTTCAGGTGCCTGCGATGACCTCTGCTCAGGATTATCCACCAGCTGATAAACATATCCTGTGAATCTGTTCACTTGGGGCTGTCAATTCAGAAAGAGAAAACACAGCGGAAGATTTTCCCTCCACAGAAGCCCACCAGTGCAGAAAAATCAGATTCCATAATCAAGCTCAGAGCCATAATTCCGTTCAGGTTGGTATGTATGGTCGGCACCAGGACACTGTGTGGTTGGCCACTCCTCAGCAGGGTAGAAAAAAAAAAGAAAAGTAGCCATAGATGTCCAATCAGTAGGCCACACTAATCTGGCAGCCCTCCACTTCCGTTCACTTCCACAAGAGAGTATCTCCTTTGAAAGGTACTAACGGTCTGCACCACGAGAACACGGGGTCGGACATTAGGTGCTAGGCCTGGCCGGTTCTATGCATCATCACAAAGGATTGGTGTATAGCTCACCTTCCAGTTACTGCCTAGATACCATTTACAGACCTTTAAGGGACAGCCAAAATTATTTGTTCAAGCGTTCAGACACCGGCAGTTGCATGAATGAGAGACTGACTTACCCTTAGGCCAGGGGTTTCTAACCTTTTTTCAGATCTCGCAACCCTTAGAGAGATGTATGAATCTATTGTAGGATCTCCATAAATTCTCTTCATACCACCATTTACAGGTTTTCTTGATTATTTATTTTTTAAAATAAATAAAATCTTATTTCATATTTTCCTCTCGCATACCTTCTCCACACTTCTGGTTAAAAACTTCTTCCTACTCTAGGCTAAGCACACATATAACTAGAATAAATAACATTTGTATGCATGAATGAATTCATGAATGTTTTTAACTATTTTCTTTTGCACCGTCTTGATATTACATAAAATGTGTTCGTAAAAAATAGTTAGCCGTTTTAGTTTTTTATCCTACTATCCGTAAAATACATTTTAAATGTTAGAAATTAATTTGATTGAAAAAAACCAAAAAAACTGAGAGTTAAGATTTAAATATTTTGCCTTTATTACTTAAAATAAATTGTACCAATTCGATATTAATTCATATTTATTCATACACTTAAAGAAGCATTAAAAATAATCCTCTCAACCAGCGCTTGCCACAGAGGTCTGACATGAGACTGTCAGTTAAATACGCCAGAGTAGAAAACGAGAACTCAGCTGGAAACAAACACCCACGCCTTACCCGGAGCTTGAAAATAGGTCCCTTTGATCAACTGCGCTTACCACTCGGCGTTAACTACGCTGCATCATAAATACTAAACATCATTTCAAATCGATTCCCAATATATGAACAAAAGATGCAAACTAAACAAACAGCACGAAACTTCCATGCAGATGCCATGACACGAGACGCTCGCTCTTTGACCTCGACAAAAATCCAAATTAAAACACGATCATTTATTATATTCCAAAATGGCTATCATGGTAAGTGGAAAATATTTCAGTCATTTCTTCATTGTTTACACATATTATCTCTTCCTTTATCAATAGTTATCAATTGTAAAGTTTTCGATAATTTTCCGCTTTTTGTAAAGTTAATTATTTCAATTTATATTAGAAATAATATACAATTTATTGACAAAATAGATTTGCGTTGGGTTGTTTTATCTCTGAGCGGCACTTTTTTGAACTCCATGGGCTAAATGGCCAGGTCACATGGACCCCGAAGGCTCAGAGAAGGTAATTTAATATGCATATTTTAATTTTAATATGCATATCTGTGGAAATACTTCGTTGATTTTTTAATCATCGAAAGATTCGATAATCCGAATGGAAAGGCTGCTGTTTTCACATTCAAACATTTCTATAGACCTATAAGAACACTGACGGAACAATGGAGAAAACGGTTTCGACTCTAACCAATCAGGTGGCGTTTCGTCACTGATGACGTTTCGGAACGATAGAGCGATACGAATCATTTCTTATGAAACCTTTCATGCGTGCTAGTTCACAAGTTTTTAAAGCGACATAAAATTACTGTAATCATGCCTAATTTTGCAGCGATCAACGCGGAAGAGGAGTTTGCTGAAATACAGGTCGAGTTCGATGAGCGAGTATTAATATATATGATGTTTTCTTTTTTCAAACTTATTAGTATGCATATTTTTTTTGTTTTTAGATGCATTGCCATCGAGCCGAGAGCTCACTTCCTGGTGCTAGCCATGTCAATTCGCGGTAAAAAAAGAATCTGTCCTATTTTATGATAATCATTACGGACATTTAGATTAGTGCACAGTATAAAATTTCAGATTAAATACTAAGTAATTTTAACCTAGAGTGAATAAAATACAGAATATTTATAATTCAACGGAAATACATGAAGCGGAAAAAGACCTTCATCCCTTCGGAAACGAAATATTTTCTACTTCGTAAAATCGTTAATTCAACCCTTTCAGTTAATTGGCAATGTAGCTTTTCGTGGGAGTGAGAGATATTTCTTCGCTTTTTGTAATTTGGAGATCGTTTTTGATTCTTTCCTTATTAAAGTGAAAAAGATAAAATTAGCTTTCTTAGATGTTGTCAGGTGTTAAAGGGTCGAGGAAAAATCATTGGTAATGTGGATGATAATGTATTATTATTCGCCCCACCTCCCAAATAAAAGAAAAATTAAGTTCGCTGGATACAAATTAATATTTAGGCCTTGATTATACCATTGGTTGCAATCAAATGTAAATTTACATGTCTAAATTATTCACACCGGTAGGCTGCCTCGTTTGTGTCAGACGTATGAGCACAATTATGGAGTCCCCAGTAATCTGGGACAAATGTGTTTCAAAGGAAAGATTACACCTACGCTATTATTATGTTTTTCAATGTGGATGGCTTTCCTCAGCACTTTAGACCCTGATTATAATCAAAGAATACTTAATGTTATTGAAAGTTACCCATAACACACGATACACTTGCATAGTCAATGAAATCTGTCCGTTTGCGATAGACACTTGTTATTTCTTAACCGAAGATAAAAGCCGAGCTTTATACTGGTATTAAATACATTATATGGCTGTTTAACATAAAGATACCGATCTATTTTGTTTTTTATTCTTTTTTATATCACGTCTTGCTACAAGAACTTGCTGTGCCATAATGAAATAGAGTTGTACAGTAGGACTAAGAGTCAATGGAACGGACTTACTATATTCAGTAGCAGGTCAACAAATCTTGTTTTTACAAGTTTTTAACTTTTGGTGCCTTTTAAGAATTTTTTTAATCTTTTAACTTTATTATGTCATTTATCTTGTTGACAAAATAGATTTGCGTTGGGTTGTTTTATCTCTGAGCGGCACTTTTTTGAACTCCATGGGCTAAATGGCCAGGTCACATGGACCCCGAAGGCTCAGAGAAGGTTGGGGGACAGGACCCACTAGAACAGCTGTTGGGAGACAGATGGTAGCCTCCCGTCAAGGTCATCCAAAGTGTTCTTTAACGTGCACAAGTTATGACTCTCCAGCACACGGGGCCACGGCTTAACGTCCCATCCGACGGACGGTGGTCTTTCCAAACCCATCGGTGTCCCCTACTGATCGTGGGCATGGCGGGGAGTTTTGCGGAGATAAATCTCAACGCAGACCCAGCTGGGACTCGAACCTGAGAACTACAGATTACGAGCCATGACAAAATAGAGTTTCTATCTGTGTTCCTGCTACCGAAAAAGCCAGGACATCCAAAGGATTTTCCCTGATAATATCACCTGGATGTACATTGACCGATGTGGGATAAACAAGATTTGTTGACCTGCTACTGAATATAGTAAATTCGTTCCATTGACTCTTAGTCCTACTGTACAAGCTATTTCATTATGGCACAGCAAGACGTGATATAAAAAAGAATAAAACACAAAAATAAATTCAGTATCTTTATGATAAACATCGATATAGTGTATTTAATACCAGTGTTGTTAGCGATGTAAAAATTCTATACTTGCCGAGCTTTATTTCTGATCTTGTAATCCACTTAGGTGGATCAAACATAGACCATATATAATTTATGATATCTTAATACCTTGATTCCGAAATTCTCTAAAAGTGCGGCAAGGGATGGCTCAGTCGGTAGCTTAACATCCTCATAAACTGCAGTTCCCTTGTTCGAGTCCCACTTGCCCAAGAGTTGAGATTTATCTCTGCTGAACCCCCTCCCCCGATCCTTTACTCGCTTGCCCTTGGTAAGAAAGGGAACACCGATGGGTTTGGATGGCCGCCGTCCTTCGGATGGGGTTGATAAGCCGCGCACATACATGCACGTTAAAGAACAAATTGGATGGCCTTGACGAGAGGAAACCATCTATCTCCTAACAGCTGTTCTATGGGTACCCTTCTCTGAACCATTGGGGTCCTTGTGACCTGATCATTTAACCCATTTGTGCAAAGAAGTGCCATTCGGAATCAAAACAACATAACTTGTAAATATAGGAAAAGATATGGAATTAAAACCGATTAACATACATTTTATTTCGCTTTCATCGTTCCATCGAAGAAATCTTGCTAACTTCTTTATAAATAATATACATCTATAAACACATTACGTAGTTAATTATTCAATTACGCCTCTATGTAAAGCTGATGCATAACAGAGTAAAAATAAAAATCCATTTGCATGATCAGGAAAATTGGTTTTTATTGTACTAAATTTTTTAATTGTTTTTCTGGAATACTTGATTAGAGGAGACGAGATCAACAAGGCGAAATAACCTAGGAAATAACCGCCCCACCCTCCAAAAAATATTAACAGACAAAATTTCGTAAATTTCGTAAAGACAAAATTTCGTTTGTTTACTTTAATATGGATGTCAAATAATTTTTAATAGCCCAGTCCACTGCTTAATACTACGAATGAATAAAAATTTCATTGGGGCATTGGAGTCAGAACTGAAAGGTGATAGGAGTCAATTCATTCATCTTAGGATTCTTCAATATTACTAAAAACACATTCATTAATATTTTGTACTTTCGTCCATCTTAGGGAGTATAATTAAAGTAAAACTTTATCCCCCCATCCTTGGTAAATTGGAAAATAGAATTTCGGCTATTCCTCTTTGACATATTAAAATGTCTTTTTTTTTTCTTGTTTTGCCTCTGCCCATTTTGCAAGTGTTTTATTTTATACGTAAAAGATACCGAAAATAATTCCTTTCAGCAAGTGTATTGATATAGAAATTGAGATTAGATACTCTTTATAGTTGTGGTTGCAATCAGATTTTTTTTATTCAAACAAAAATTCAAAAAATCATTCATTTTTGTTCACTACTGGAACAAAAGTACTTATGTTGGTTTCTCTTTTTCTTCAGCATCATGAATAGATTCACAAGCCTGAAGAGAATGAAGACAGAAGAGGATGTTCCCACATCAGAAGTGATTTCCGAATTTGTCACCATTAACGTCGCATTCGAGATGTGGCAGCTGCAAAAGAAGAAGTTCCTCATCAAGCATCTATCACCTCCAGCTCAAGAAAGTCCAGAGGAAGAGAAGGACATGAGAGGGATAACTCATCGCCTTGAAATACTTAGGATTTCGAGCGATAGCAGTGACACCTTTGCCAATGATGTGCTGATCGCCGGGATTCGAAATCCTCGTGTTTCTGATGCTTGCGCTCCCCCTCAGAAGAAGAAGAGGAAGATCAAGGAAATCGACTCTGGAGTCCGGAAACGGAGAAAAGGAGTTGGAGGTGAGTGACGTATTCAAGAGAGTTAAAATTGTTTCGTTTCCAAAATGTTTATCTTTTCTTAATTTTCTTTAGATGTAAGCTGTAAATATGTTCATTTAGATGTAAGTTGTAAATATGTTCCTTTAGTTATAAGTTGTAAATACGTTCCTTTAGTTATAAGTTGTAAATACGTTCCTTTAGTTATAAGTTGTAAATACGTTCCTTTAGTTATAAGTTGTAAATACGTTCCTTTAGTTATAAGTTGTAAATACGTTCCTTTAGTTATAAGTGATAAAGCAATTTTATTTAAATCCTCTTTTGAGGTACCATCTTAGTACTTTAATGATTTTTAACATAGGTGATAGAGTCAAAGTTCGTTTGCTGAGTATTCTGCAGAGTACGCAAACAGATTTGATTCTGCTAAACCAAATATCTATTTATTATAGTTCACTTATAACTACATTTGAGAATTAAGAAGCTTTGATTTTGATGATAAGAGGAGTGAATTAGAATTTGTAGGTGGATAAACTTGATGACATTATGTGTTTGGTCGACTAGGTTAATTTATATTTTATAGCCTTATCTGACATCATCATCATCATCATCATCATCATCATCATCATCATCATCATCATCATCATCATCATCATCATCCTCAAGCAGCCATGGGCTACGGAGGTCCAATCAGACAGTGCAATTTAGTTCTCCAAGCAAGTCTATCCTGAGCTACATCTACTGCATCTGGCCACTGCACACCAATTCTAACAAGGTCCTGTTTGACATTGTCTGCCCACCGCATCCTAGGTCTCCCCTTCTTTCTGAGGCCTTTAGGCACATTGTTCATAACCCTATTCGCCAATCTATAATTATTCATACGGGCAACATGGCCAAACCAACGGAGTCTCTCTCTGCACAATATGCTGCTTAAAGGAGGTTGCAAACTCCTTTGCCTAACCTCATCATTAGTTACAAAGTTGAACCACCTAATGCCCAAGATACTGCGTAAGCATCTGGAATCAAAAGCATCTAGTTTCCTGTTATCTTGTTTACAAAGTGTCCAAGTTTCACTACCATAACTAACCCTAGAAAGAACCAAACTATTATACAGTCTAATTTTAGTCTTTAGGTGTATACGCCTATTTCTCCACTCTCCATAGATTCTTAAAAGTCCCGGCAGCAATCCCTATTCGTCTGTTAATCTCATGCCGCACATCACCATTATCAGTTACATAGCTCCCAAGATAATTAAACTGTGACACCTGCTCAAGACTGCAACCATTCAGATTAACCGAATCACAGCCTGCCTGACCAATTTTTATCACTTTAGTTTTCTCTCTGTTTATAACCAAACCTACTCTGCTACCAGTCTCATCAACAGCTCGAATGAAAGAGTTCATCTCATCAACATCATTTGCCAAAAGGGCTAAATCATCAGCATAATCTAAATCAGAAATTTTAGTATCTCCAGACCATTTACGGCCATCTTTCCCTGGTATGAATTTCGCATAACATAATCAATAACCAAAGAGAAAAGGAGACAAAATGCACCATTGTCGAAAATCAGATTCAATGTTGAACCATTGGTAGCTAAAGAGAAAAGGAGACAAAATGCACCCTTGTCGAACACCAGAAGTAATGCTAAACCAATTGCTACAAGCCTTACCAACTCTCACACACGACTCAGTGTTATTATAGAGAGCTTTCATAATGTTAACTAACTTGTCTGGTATACCATATGATCTCACAATCAACCACAAATTATGACGATCAACAGAGTCAAAAGCCTTTTTGAAATCAACAAAGCTAGCAACCAAAGGTTTCTGAAACTCTAAACATTTCTCAAGAATCTGCCTAAGTGAAAATATCTGATCCACACATCCCCTACCACTTCTGAATCCACATTGCTCATCACGCAATTGACTGTCAGCCAGATTCTTAATTCTATTAAGCACAATCATGGAAAGAACTTTACCTGGAACAGAGAGTAGGCTGATACCCCTATAGTTATCACAAGAACTGTGATCACCTTTTTTGAAAATAGGGATAACAATAGCTCTGGTAAAATCCTTAGGAACCTGCCTTTATCATAAAAGATATTCAGAATTTCAGTCATCCAAGTGGTAACCGAAACATTCCCAGCTCTAAGCATTTCCGTAGTAATTTCATCTACCCCTGGGGATTTATGAAGTTTAAGTTTAGAAACAGCGAAAATAACTTCAGATTGTGTTATAGGGCCAACATTAAAGCCACCAATGCATCTATCGTCATTGCAAACAATGGGAATAGAACTAACCGCATTGTTTAGAACATCACTGAAATGCTCAGCCCATCTAGCCATGACAGAATCCTCCCCTTCTACAACCTTACCTTGTTTATCCTTCAATCCTTGTATGCCTGTCCGTTTTGTACCACACAAAACATTAACTATCTGGTACAGCTCTCTGCTGTTGTGCTGTCTAACTGCTTCCTCGGCTTTCTCAGCCAAACCATCAAGCCAAAGATTCTTATCAGCAGCTAACTGATCTTTTACACGTTTATTAAGACAATGGACGTTTTCTGACATGGACGTTTTGAACAAAAGAGTTAAGGGATTTCGCCAAAATATGGTGATTATAAAAAGTGAGAAAAGGATTTGAGCCTCATTCGTAGTTTGCATGCGTGGCTATATTTGTTTAGTGAGATGTAACTGACTTTGGTAAAGTGGAAAGATTAACTTTGACATATCAAATTGGTTTTGCACAGCAGTGAGAATTTGGTTATATCATTGTTGGAAGTTTTTAAGCAGATATTGCAATGGACGTTTTTGAATGGAGGATAGTGCTGATGATTTTGCTTCTTATGTGGCCATTCATTTGTTTTGTATAAGGTGCGATGTTATAGTTATTGCTTACTAGCGAAACGTACTTACGATTTTACCAATAGTGATTTCTCGCTTGGATGGATTTGTTGTGGAAGGTACTTCTCATACGATGAACGTGGTCTTTGCAGCAATGATGGACTTGGTTTTGTTGCAGTTGATAAGTAGTGTTTTTCACAATAAAACGTGCAGCGTGGTTTGCCTTTGCTTGCACTCTTCATGTTCCTTATTTTAAGCACTGAAAAATAATGTACTGGGAGAGAAAGGAAGAAAATGTAATCCTGCATTTCGAATGCTTTGAATCCGTTAAACGTTCTTTATTATGGGACTTGATTCGAATAGTGATGATAACGTTATCTGAATTTCCCTACATGACGTTTCCTTGAGAGTTTTTGAAGAAGAGAATAGTTCAAGTGAAATGTTTTTGTTAATGCTGAATATCTTCTGGAGTTTTAACGGAGGAAAGAATATTCTCGTTGTTGATGATTCCGTGGAGCTATTGGTAGAATAAACGTTTGGTATGTTGTGACAATTTTATTGATGAAGAGTAAATGCATATATATTTTTTAACTCATTGGAGTGGGTTTTGGATTAAGTATTACAGTTGGTGGCAGTGCAGTTAGTCTTGAGGTATTTCGTTCGGATTAATTTTGTGATTGAGGTATAATCGTTCGGATTAATTTTGTTTACAGGTTGCTTGTAGAAATTAATGATGTCGTGATGATGACTGAAATTAAAGTGTTGATGATGGAGATGCTTTCATTAGTAGTACGAGAGAATATTCTTTGAGTCAGAATTGAATTCCATGCCATTTGAATGCTGGGGTTGGAAAGGTCGGAATTCACAAATGATTGCTGCTGTGAAGTGATCACAGGATAAGCTATACGTTCATTGGATGGATAGATTCATCCATATAGATTCAGATCTATGAAAAAAAAAGGGGAGGGGGGCCAAATAGACCCGAATGACTTTCTGGTATAAATGTTTTCTTCCTGTTTTAGTGTTTTTTTAAACAAATTTATTAAAACGTACAGGTAATATATATATTTAATTTTTTTTCATCTTCTTTCTGATTGCTGGCATTGCTAGGAAGGAGGCATTCCCTTTGTACCGTTTCTAACGAATGCATACATACATACATATATATAAGTAGGTACATACATACATAGGTATGTATGTACGTACATAACAAACCTATACATATTTACATACATAAATACCTACCTATCTAAATACACCCACATACATACCTAAGTACATATATCCTAAGTCATCTAATTAGTACATATACACTAGATATCAGTTCGGGTACGGGCTTCATCGAGCTCAGAATACTAGAAATCTCAAATATTTCTTGTAATTGTAATAAAGAAAATGAAAATATAAAATACATTTTGATTATAATTTCAACCTTTTAATCAGGCAATTAAAAATAAGCGCCACGTGGCTTTGTTTTTCTTTTTTCTACTAGAATTTAATATTTTTCGTTTGAAAGAGCATTAAAAAATTATTTACATTATAAAATGATTATAATTAATATTCTAAAATAAATAATTAGAACACGCATTTCTGTATATATATATATCTTATGATACGTTAGAGAAATATTTTCCTGAAATCTGCCTGAACAATTATCGAAATTCTTTGGGATCGGGCGGGAGTGGGCTCGAAAAAGTGAGCCCGAATTCATCTTCAAACAATCAATTAATATACTTTATTTTCAACACACCAGACTACACACCGAAAAGCTAAAACATTATTACTACTTGTCTAATATGATATTGGTCCTCCTCGTGCGCCAAAACAGCTCTTAGCCAGCGAGGCATGGACACTACAAGATTTCTAAACGTATCTTGCGGTATCTGGTACCAACACGTTACCAGCAGATCTTTCATCTCTTGTAAGTTACATGGTTGAGCAGCGGCAGATCCGATATGCTGTTCCAACACAAACTACAGATGCTCGATTGGATTGGTGTCTGGGGAATTTGGAGGCCAGGGCAATACCTGGAAGTCTTCCCCATGTTCTGCGAACCATTCTCGAACAATCCAGGCAGTGTAGCGTGGCGCATTATCCTGCTGAAAGAAGGCACTATTAGAGGGGAATACGGTTGCCTTGAAAGAATGTACCTGGTCTGTAATGATGTTTAGGTAGGCGGTAGACGTCATAGTTTCCTGCACATGAATGACTGGACCCAGGTTTTCCCAGCAGAACATTGCCCAAAGCATTACACTTCCTCCACCAGCTTGTTTTCGTCCCACAGTGCATCCTGGTGCTAACACTTCCCCAGGAAAACGACGCACACGTACCCGGCCGTCCACATGGTGCAACATGAAACGAGATTCATCAGACCAGATGACCCTTCTTCCAATCAGTGAAGGACCAGTTTTGATGCTCATGTGCCCATTGTAGGCGCTTTCGACGGTGAACCGAGGTTAGCATGGGCACTCAGAGAGGCCTGCGGCTACGCAGTCCGCTTTTCAGCAGGGTTCAATGTACTGTCTGTTGTGACACATTACTCACGTCACCAGCATTCAAATTACGGGCGAATTGCGCCACAGTATTCCTTCTGTTGGCTCGTATCATACGGGATAGCCTTCACTCACCTCTAACATTGTTGAACCATGTCGGCCCACACCTTGCTGGTAGTTCGTGGTGTTTCCCTCCTCGGACCACTTTTTGAAGGTACTAACCACAGCTGACCGTGAGCACCCCAAAAGCCTTGTCTTCTCGGAAATGCTCTGATGCAGTCGTCTGGCCACTACAATTTGGGCTTTCTCAAACTCACTTAAGTCCGCTGCCTTTCCCAGCTGAAGAACAGAATAACACTGATTAATAAAGCTCAGTATCAGGTGTTATTTGTACCGTTTCATGATCTTCACACGGGCCGTTGTTTACCTGCAGTTGCTTCGATTTGCATAAAGACGTGCTGGTCACAATGTTTTGGCTCTTTGGTGTGCATTTAGTACAATATAAACAACCCAAAAGCATCTACTTATCTAGTTTGTTATAGTTAGCATTACATGAAATATCAAAAAAAAGTTCAACTTATTTTCACAAAGCCAACACACCTACCTACCTAAGTACATATATACATACACTTACCTACTTAATTGCATACACAAATACCGAATTACATATATTCATATCTACCTAGAGACCTACATAACATACATATTGAATTACACACATACACATACCTAAATACAAACATTGTCTAAATTTAGTACAGTATGTTTTTAGGAACAAAAGGCTTTTTATTTTTCATAATGTATTTTTCCGTTATTAATTAGTCATTAATAAACCATTTGACTGATTCCTTTTACTCTCAAACATACATCGGACTTCAAGCATTTGCAAAATCGCGACAATTTCTATGTAGGTAATATACACGGATGCTGAAAAAGTTTTGCGGATGCGGATAGGACTTTCGCTACCTATACATACAAACAAAACGCCGTATATCTATACATACAAACAAACCCAGTTAACTGCAGAGGGCGTTCAAAACGTTCTTGACGTGTTAGTAGCCTCCATTGTTAAAGAGCTACGACTTGTTTGAAAGCTTGTCTAAACTGGTAATTACGTGTGAAAAACAAAGGTCATATCTTCATTTATCTCTTCGCTAGCGGTGGCTAAATTTTGGTCTGAGAAATCTGTGCTTTCTTGCTAAGGAGCCTAAAAGACACGGGGGAGAGATTTTACATTTTCACAAGGATGCAACTTGAGGAAGACGCGAAAAAAATTCATGCCGATTTATTAAAAGTATATAGGGATTATGCTTGTTCATATGCACTGTTATGGGATCGATTCTCAATTACGTAGAAGACGACAAGACAAAGCTTCGAAAACCTCCCTCGCGCAGGAAGACCGAAGGAGGCAGTGAACGAGAGAAGCATCGCTGCTCTTCATGAACTCATTAAGGAAAACCCATACATCACCGTTCGAGAAATACGTTTAGATGCCAGTGTATCGATTGGCAATGTGGAAACAATTATTCATGAGTATTTAAAGTTCTGAAAGATCTGTGCCAAATGGGTACCCCACAAACTGACAAAGCAGCAAAAAAATAGCTAGAGTCGACTCGTGCAAGGATATGCTGGCAATGTTGGAACCTACTGGACACAAACGGTTAATAGACATTGCAATAGGTAATAAGACGTGGTTTTATTATTATACAACTTCCAGAAAGATCGACAACTATGTTTGGGTTGTGGAAGATGAACCGCCTTTCCAAATCCTCTAACAAGAATTTCTCTCTAGGAAAAGGGTGTTCATAACTTTTTTTTCGTTTCCCAAGGAGAAATAGACGTGGACACCTTACCTGAAAATATGACTATAAATGGCAATTAATCATAAGCTTTAACTGGCATAGTGATTAGGGAGCTAGCGACTGTTCCAGCAAGGCACACTTTGCGTGCTGTATTAGCTGTAACTGAGGCAGTGGTCAGAAGTGACTTCGATCTTAGTAGGGCATGTCCTTGTATGAAAAGGCCTGTAAAAGCTAGAAGTAGCTTCTAGGATTCTTCTCTGTCCTATACGTCGGAAATTAAAAAAAAAACTATACCAACATCGTTTTGTCTAAAATGGCTAAGGAGATAAAGTAGCAGCATCCAACAACAGGTGTGTCAAGGGTTCTCCTTCTTCATGACAATCCCAGTGCTCACAAAATCAGGCAAGTTACGACCTATATATGCAGGAAAAAATCATCCTGCATATTCCCCGATCCTGCACCAAGTCATTTTTGGTTGTTTTCAGAAATTAAAAAGAAACTTGCTTGGAAGCCTTTTTTAAGGGTGCAAGACCTTGAAAAATGCGTTCATTAAGAGTTGCGGAATATTCCCTAACAGCAGTACCACCAAACGTTTCAGAATTGGCGTAGAGCACTGTAACTTTCATAGATGCTGGAGAGGAGTACTTTGAATGAGAGTAAAAGTTTTGTTGTAGTAAGTGCAATGCTTTTTGTTTTGTTAATGCATGCCAAGAACGTTTTGAATGCCCCTCGCACATACATATCATTGGCGGCTCGTGACCTCTAAACTGGTGGGGCCACTATATCATACAGGAAACTAACTCACAGGGACGGAGGAAAATATAGTTGTTTGGTAATGCTCCAGACTCATAATTTACAGTGGAGTAACTAGGAGGGGAGTAGCCCCGGGAACACCATTCCAGAGCGCGGAGATCGGATTATTCTGATATCGAAACGCAATTCTCTTTCATACTTAAAAAAACACAGCAAATAAAAATCTAATCAGAGACAACTGGTCCAAACCAGGGCCGTATCTAGGAGAGGAGGAGAAGTTAACCATGGCTCCTCTTTCAGAATGCTAATTATTCATATGGGCAACATGGCCAAATAGGCAAAAAATGATGAAGCTTATTGATATTTCATGCATTTTTCAAGAATTTTTTTCAAGACCTGTAAAACAGAGAGGGAAATGTTACTGCATTGGAACTCCGGTATATCCTGCCCTTCCGCTTTTGCCCTTTTTTCGGCTCGATTGTGTTTCTTGCCCGCCCCCCCCCCCCCCCCCCCCACTCGAAAATTTTTTAGATCCGGGCCAGGTCCGAACAATGCAAATCTTTGAACAAAGCATTTTCATTCCACACTTAAAAAAACACAAAGACTGAATTATCCAATCAACAAGCCTCTTAAATTTTGAGAAATAAACTGTTGCAAGGATTAAATGCTCTTAAAGTCAATACAGACCATCATCATCATCCTCAAACAGCCATGGGCTACGGAGGTCCAACCAGGACGTGCATTTTAATTCTCCAAGCATATCTGTCCTGAGCTACATCTGCTGCATCCGGCCACTGCACACCAATTCTAACAAGGTCCTGTTTGACATTGTCTGCCCACCGCATCCTAGGCTCCACCTCTTTCTGAGGCCTTTAGGCACACTGTTCATTAACCCTATTCGCCAATCTATAATTATTCATACGGGCAACATGGCCAAACCAACGGAGTCTCTCTCTGCACAATATACTGCTTATCCAGCGTAAATTCACAGAATCAGTGTCGGAAATACTTATCTCTTTCCCGAGGCGGAAATTCTGAATATCCCCCCCTACTTGCATTAATTATGGATTTATGATCTAATAAAGTTGTACTTATAATATTTACCACAAAAAAGCGAAATCCCGAAGCATATAATTTAAAAAAACATCCGACAAGCAGCTGCTTGAGGGAACCATAGTAGGTCTGTGAGGATGGCGGAACCTCAGCAGAAAAACAACGTAAACATCCATGCTTTACCCTGTGCTCGAACCCAGGTCCATCTGAACAATCGCGCTAACCACTCGACCACGGATCTATACATAAAAAAAACTATTGAAACAGAAATCGCGCAAGTATAATCACAAATAATAATTTTTAACTATATGATTTTTATATAGATTTTTATGTATTTAATTAAAAATGCATTTACAAGACATCTAACATATGAGAGATACCTTGAAAAGTTTAAAAGACTGTTTTTAAGCAACTAAATTTTTCATGAAAAAGAATCCAGCGGCTACAGTTATCAATGCCTACCAGTATCATGACGCAATATGTAGGAATCGTATCCCTGCGCCTATACCAACTCACTTCCCAGCAACACACACACACCAACAGGTTTCGCATTACATTAACGGTATCTATCGCAACAAAGTCCGTTACAAAGATTATCTTAATTCTCTACAAGTACTTCATCCACGCTTACCACTTTGACATAAAACCATTTATTACAATTTTTACCAAAAACCCCTGAAACTACAAGTAAACTAATCTAAAGAATTCCAAAAAAAGAAATTATATGAAGGATCAACCAATAAACGGTGTAAAATCGAAATAACATTCTATTTGAGCTGTTTTACATTAGTGTTTACATTAGAACTTAACAATTGCTTGAATTCTTTTAAGAGGAAGATTTTCACGCAAACTTCCATTGCAATGAGAGAATTTTAATCACATTTGAAAGTTTCTGCTGTAATTCAATTCCATATGCTCTTAACCGTTGTTCAGAAAACGGCCATATTAGCATTTAATGCATTACATGATTACTAAAGTATATAGATGGACAGGTAACTTTAGTAACTGCTTACTACAGAGATCTGACAGGGACATGAGAGTATACAGTGGACATGCAGTGTTCATTGGAAATAAATGTAATTCAAACAATATCGTTAAAAAATCGATACAATATATAAATACATTAACTGGAATAAGTTGATATATAATTTACATATAGTGATATTCTAATTCGCATTTCATATTCAGAAATGCAGTCGCCCTAAGTCATACTGAATCGAAATCATGATTCAGGTAAGATTACAAAATATTACCTTAAGCTAGGTTAATGTTATCTGAAAAAATTATCAGTAAAATAGTATTTATAAGCGACAATTATGTAGTAAAATACGCATCTGAATATTGGGTGTTTAATAATTATCTATATTTTATAATGCTAAAATAAGCTCACCCGACAAAAAATTAGTCATCTCCCGCTGTAACAGAGTTACATCCGTTCGACAGCAACAGAGGGCGCACCAGTAATAAACGCGTCCTACAAATAGCTGTGCCGTGCGCTACAGGGTTCATACAGTGACAAGAAATGGTTGTGTGCCACAGGTGTGTTAATCTTTCCGTGAAACATTGGTCGCGCCAAAGATGTGAATGAGTGGCAAAAAGGTGTTATTGCGCTTGGCCGAGCCAAAGGGCATAGTGTACAAGAAGTTGCTGCCTTTGCAGGTGGGTCGAAATGTACTGTCCACAGGGTCTTTCAGCAGTGGCGTATATCGCAGTCCACCTCTAATCGTCGCCAGAACTGTGGCAGAAAGATTGTGCTCACCAATAGGGACTGCCACAGTGTGTCACGCACTATTACGGCAAACTGTTTTGCAACGAGGCAGGAATTGCTCCAGTCGGTTAATGCAGGACTACAACAAGCTGATTCCGAACGAACACTCCAAAGGGAACTGCATGCCATGGATATCTGGAGCAGAGTACCGCGGAAGACACCCATGTTAACAGCTATGCACAAGACTGCATGGCTGCAGTGGGTGCAGCGCCACAAAGATTGGACTGTCGACTCTTGGAAATGTGTGATCTGGTCGGATGAGTCACCTTTTTGCTTGTACTCGAATGATGCGAGGGGACGGGTACATCATAAGCCGCATGAAACCTTCCATGCGGACTTGTGCAAGTTTCTGTTAAAGCTGGAGGAGGCTCTGTGATGTTCTAGAGTGTTTCACGTACGAGGAAATGGGTCCTTTGGTTGCGGTGACGTCATTCTTGAACCAAAAGTTGCCTTTTGTGCAGCATTTCCACAGTGAACACCAGAAAGATATCACAGTCTTCCAAGACGACATTTGTCGCGTGCACAGGGCTCGAAGTGTGTCGGATTGGCATGACGAGCATTCTGAAGCCTTCGAACATCTCGACTGGCCCGCCAAATCTCCGGATTTGAATACCCATAGAAAACTTGTGGGACTATTTGTGGCAACGAGTAAAGCGCCGTCCCAGCCATCCGTCCAATCTGGCCGAAATGCGGCATTTGCGGCTGGAAGAATAATGAACATTGATGTGCACTATATCCGCACACTGGTGGCATCCATGCCAGACAGGATTTCGGCTGTTCTTCGGTCGCACGGAGAGGTTACGCTCTATTAGGTGACGTTCAGCCAGGGGTGACAAATTATTTTGTCCGGTGAGCTTATATTGCATACAACGTACTCTGGTGCTTTCAGTAGTTCCGTATGAGCTGTATCAAAGTC
Organism: Ryuthela nishihirai; assembly: GCA_038380435.1. Classification (NCBI taxonomy): domain Eukaryota; kingdom Metazoa; phylum Arthropoda; class Arachnida; order Araneae; family Heptathelidae; genus Ryuthela; species Ryuthela nishihirai. The sequence goes on along the minus strand of JAWZYU010000001.1, from coordinate 10,978,584 downwards.
GCTGGACGGAAGAGAAATATTTTTGGCATGAAGCTGCCGTAGTTTCGTATTCGATGTTGAAATTTACAAGTCTCGTGAGTTCTAATATCGCCAAGATGTTTTACAGTTTCTGAAATCAAATAATAATTCTGAAATAAGTTAAATCCTGCAGAGTAAAGATGATTTAATAGTTTCAAAATATCGTTTTATTAATATTTACATTAAAGAAGAAAACTGGACCTTATCGTTCGCGTATTAAGTACACAGAGAAAGTAGTGATTAGGCTTTCAGCCAGTAAATGAGGACCAGGTTTCATAAATAGAATAAGAATAGTTCATTGATTGACAACACAGGGCAACCTCGGACTAGGCCCAAATCACACCCCAACCAGCAAACTATTGCAATAGAAGAAAAGCGTTAATAAGCGAATAACCTAGACCAGTGGTTCTCAACTTTTTTTGCTTCACGTATCCCCTGGAAATGTGTATGTAACTGGCGTACCCCTTGTGTAGATGGATAAAACTACAGTTATAGTATAGCAATGGTTATTTTTTACTTTGTTACTAGATCTAGCAAATTTTGAGCTCTCACGACGTATCCCAAAAAATTTTACCGCGTACCCCACGTTGAGAACCCCTAATCAAGACTCTTACTTTCAACCGCCCCATTGAAATCCACGAAGGCAACACATTTGCAGTTTTGAACGTAACGCTTCACTAAATAGGTACTAAATGGAAAACGGGCAAAATGCTTTAAAAAAGCGAATTATGATTTTTATTATTTTTTTAATTTAGTATTTAAAGTAAGTTAAGATAATATTTAAATTTAAATTAACACAAAATAAAATTTTAAATTAATAAAAAAATAAATAAATATCCCCTCAACACAGCTGCTTGCCACAGAGGTCTGACAGAGCCTATCAATTTACTAGAAAATATATATCTGATAGAAGTCCCTAATGACGAATCGCCCTGATCCCTACAATACTGCGGTCAAAAATGATTAACACGAAAGTCAGGGGACCCGTGTATATATTTGGCGTCAACAGTATATCGATTATACATTGCGTTATTGACTCCTAACGCTATTCATAACCTAAGCCGTATTTTTAGGGTTATGATGAAAATAAAGATTGGATGAGACCTTTATCGACAAAAGATCTGAGGTCTGAATTCATTTAACCTTCGTTAGGACTGTTATTCCCGATGAAGGGTTAACAAGGTCAACTATCTGAATGGAGAATAGAAAATCATCTTCATAATCGGCAGACAAATTTATTAACCTGCGTCTCAAATGCTGAGTCCAAAACGCACTAGTCATTGCAGCAGTTGCTAAATAATTGGCATGCATTAGCAATAAGCAAGAAGTTAGCTAATTACAAGAAATTTGAAGCTGTCCTAAATTTCTCAAACAGTGGTTGAGATTACATCTGTCAGTCTTCTATAAATATCGTGTTATCCGAAAATATTTCCTGGGATTTTATTCGTTGGACAATTGAAAGTTTTCGCTTCAAGCGGTTTTTTTGTGTTGTCTGTTTCGCATTAAAAGAATATTTTTGCGTATAAAAACATTGTCGCTGATACGGATCAAACTTTAGTTTCGCGTTAACCGATAATTTGCCTTATCCATTTTTGTTACTTGACTGTATTTAAATACATACATGCACCGATACCTACCAAATTACATACATATGCAAACAAACCTACCCAACTACAAATATATATATATACATACACAGAAACCAATCTTCAGAGACGTACATACCAACCTACCATCAGACAGAAAGAAATCTGTAAACATTTTTAGCTATGACACACATACATACTTACTTATCCATCTATCGACACATACGACCTACTTTACATGCTCACCCACCTAGCTACATACACACAGATATACATATGTTGGATGCTTCATTTAGATGACCGCATTTTGAGAAAATCTGCAAACAGAAAAGTGTGACAATAAACCAATAGGATCAGCGCGTTGGAGTGTTGCATTTGTAGTTGGCCTTTTAACACATCAGTGACTTGTAATCCTTTGCTTCTAAGCATGAAGTTTTCAACTGATGATCATGTGCGTGCATCTGTCGCTAAGTAGATAAGGAAGAGCACTACGCGGGTCGTTTTGAGCATCTTTATTTAAAGTGGGAAGAACTTATCCGCCTAGCAACAGTACTAATAGAAATGCATCGTGTACGCGTGTTTTCTGCACACCACTATATATTCTTTTACTTTCCGATTCCGTGCGAACTGACTAACTTTGATCCAAGATTGAAGTTTTCGCTTCGAAAACATCTTTAGGCAGGCTCGTCCAACCCGCTGCTCATTGGAAAAGAATTTGCGGCTCATAAAACAAATAATCAATCTCCTGAATCTGGTTCATTTCTTCCAATTTTTTAGCCAAATATTTTTTGCTCATATTATAAATGATTTTTGCTATTTCACAATACTAATTAAATATTATACAGGGTGAATCGGAAAAAGTGGGCAAAACTTTACTGGGTGGTAGAACGCAGCTATACGAGCAATATTCGTCATAGAAAGTATGGGCGGAACGCAAACGGCGAGCCGCTAGGTGGCGTTGGAAATGGTATAAAAGGGTCGGTCCTCGCACCCAACGGCATTTCTACCGTGAATTGCCGAGAGGATGGCTGGTTATTCTAACCACGAAATGGCGGATATGCACTTTGTGTACGGTGCGGCCTCAATTACATTCCTGTTAATAAAATGTTTTCTGAAGTATCTCCTCTCCTTCTTGTGTTCATTCTTTAAATGTGACAGTGGAAAACTACCTTTTAACTTCTCACCGCTTGCGTTCCGACCATACATTCTATGACGAATATTGCTCGTATAGCTGCGTTCTACCACCCCGTAAAGTTTTGCCCACTTTTTCAGATTCACCCTGTATATATTTGTTTTTTTATTAGGGCATCTCTTGATTCTTAACAATATAGGTTATTTTTTTCTTCAAATGATTACTCATTAGAAATGTTCCTCAGCTGTTTAGGAATATAGTATAGTTTTTCCCTAGTGGCTCTTCGCTACTTTTTGCGTTGGAAAGGCCTATTTAGACCTTTGCTGTTAACTCTAATACATATCCGTGCAACTAAACAGCTTTACCTCGAATTCTGTTGCTGCTTTACAGCTAGCGGTCTGTCCATCTTATGCGCGTGATCGACGACCAACCAAAGAATGCCTAATGCACCACACGATTCCTGATGCTGTGTCCATACAGAAAGCGACGACTTCACTATTTTAATTTGTCGGTGAAAAAACTTATTCTTAATAAAACAAATTGTCCAAAACTTTTTATTGTTATTTATTTTTTGTGTTACTTTTGTTTTCTTTGTATAACATCCCGGATTATTTGGCATTATGTACGAGGGGCGATCCAAAAACAAATTTACAAATCAAATATTCTGGACTATTTATGTCTAGTTCTAACAAAAACAATACACATACAATTTAATGACTTCCAAAAGGTGATCGCAGTTCTTGTGATAACTATAGGGGTATCAGCCTACTCTCTGTTCCAGCTAAAGTTCTTTCCATGATTGTGCTTAATAGAATTAAGAATCTGGTTGACAGGCAATTGCGTGATGAGCAATGTGGATTCAGAAGTGGTAGGGGATGTGTATATCAGATATTTTCAATTAGGCAGATTCTTGAGAAATGTTTAGATTTTCAGAAGCCTTTGGTTGCTAGCTTTGTTGATTTCAAAAAGGCTTTCGACTCTGTTCTGTTGATCATCACAATTTGTGGTTGATTGTGAGATCATATGGTATACCAAACAAGTTAGTTAACATAATGAAATCTCTCTATAATAACACTGTCGTGTGTGAGAGTTGGTAAGTCTTGTACCAATTGGTTCAGCATTACTTTTGGTGTTCGACAAGGGTGCATTTTGTCTACTTTTCTGTTTAGTTTGATTATTGATTATGTTATGCAAAATTCACTGCAAAGGAAAGATTTTGGCCTTAAATTGACTGGAGATACTAACATTTCTGATTTAGATTATGCTGATGATTTAGCCCTTTTGGCAAATGATGTTGATGAGATGAACTCTATCATTCGAGCTGTTGATGAGACTGTTAGTGGAGTAGGTTTGGTTATAAACAGAGAAAAAGCTAAAGTGATGAAAATAGGTCAGGCAGGCTGTGATTCAGTTAATCTGAATGGTTGCAGTCTTGAGCAGGTCTCACAGTTTAATTACCTTGGGAACTATGTAACAGATACTAGTGATGTGCAACATGAGATTAACAGAAATAGGGATTGCTGCTGGGACTTTTAAGAATCTATGGAGAGTGTGGTGAAATATGCGTATACACCTAAAGACTAAAATCAGACTGTATAATAGTTTGGTTCTTTCTAGGGTTAGTTATGGTAGTGAAACTTGAACGCTGTGTAAACAAGATAACAGGAAACTAGATGCTTACGCAGCATCTTGGGCATTAGGTGGTTCAACTTTGTAACCAATGATGAGGTTAGGCAAAGGAGTTGTAATGGAGAGGTTAGGCAAATGAGTCTACAACCTCCTTTAAGCAACATATTGTGCAGAGAGAGACTCCGTTGGTTTGACCATGTTGCCCGTATGGATAATTATAGATTGGCGAATAGGGTTATGAACAGTGTTCCTAAAGGCCTCAGAAAGAGGGGGAGACCTAGGATGCGGTGGGCAGACAATGTCAAACAGGACCTTGTTAGAATTGGTGTGCAATGGCCGGATGCAGCTGATGCAGCTCAGGACAGATATGCTTGGAGAATTAAACTGCACCGTCTGGTTGGATCTACGTAGCCCATGGTTGCTTGAGGATGAGGATGATGATGATGACGATGACTTTAAGTTTCATTGTAGTCCGCTCACGATTCAAGCATTTATCACATCGCGGACTAACGTTTTAAATCCCTGTTGAAAGAAGTTTGTATCCTGCAATTTCAACCGCCGTATCACAGCAGTCTTCACGTCATCAACACTGAAATATGTGGCCGCCAAGACCACCCTTTAGAGCAGGAAAAAGACGGGAGTGCTAGATGCCAGATCAGGGCTGTACGCCGGATGTTCCAAGATTTTCCACTGGAAGCTCTGCAGGAGTTGTCGAGTCTCGTTCGTGCAGAAGTAAAACGACCTTTCATAAGTAGCCAAGGACATTTTCGTTTAATAGCGGCTCTTAATCGTTCTATTGTTGTACACTATGCATCTGCATTTATTGTTGTTCCCTGCTGCATGAAGTATACCAACAACACATATTTATTACCCCAAAACAAGGTAGCCATGTCAGCAGACTTCTCAACCTTGAACTTCATCGATCGTGGACACCCAGCATGTTTCCACTCCATATTTGCACGGTTTGTCTCCGGGATATGGTGGTGAACTCATGTCTTGTGTCCAGTGACAATGGATTCGAGAAATTCGTGGCCACTAACAGCTTATTGGTGCAGCCATCCTATATACCTTGTGGTCAGCCATCCTATACACCTTGTGGTCTTCCAATAGTGCTCAAGCCATCCTATACACCTTGTGGTCTTCCAATAGTGCTCTGGCAGCCATCGCTCACACACCTTGTGTGATCCAAACCCCTGAATGATCCTGACAATCCTTCCATGTGACAGACTCAAGTCTTGGTGTAGTTCACTCAGCCTAATTTTTTGTTTTCGAGAATTGCCTTTTCCACAAGTGTCTTGTCTGCTGTGTTTGCTGTTGTGGGTCTGCCGCTTCTCTCACAATCGTCCGTGCTGACCCTCATGTCCTAAAGTGTGCACCCAACTTAGCCACACTTTACAGTTCCATCACATAATTCCCGTAAACTATGAGCAGCTGACGATTTCTGCTGCAGAGACATTCCTTGCGTTCGAAAACAGAATTACTATCCTGACCTCGTACTTGGACTACTGTTCCAGTCGAGTCGCTACGTTTAACTGACGGCTGTCACCACGCGTGTGGTGCAAAGTGATGACTTTCAACACAGTGTTGCCAACTGAGAATAACCACTGATCTTGCAACATTTCCGATCAGGCTAGGATCAGTTGTAAAACATTACGTGCCTTACAAATTATTTTTGGAACGTCCCTCATTTATTCTGAATGATCCTTTCAGAATTCCTCACTTCACATAGATCAGGATGAAACTCAGTCTCCTAGTAGGGGATTAATGCAATAAATCTTTGAATTTTTTTATGTAGGTAACACCAAGAAAGTCATTAGGTTCTATAAAACGCGAATAAAAGACGGGTACAGTAGATTCTCTCTTATCCGGTCTCGGCTCAACCAGCCTCCGTTTTGACCAGTTGTTTCAAGAAGCGGAAGCTAGTTGCAACTTGTTTTGTTTATTTGCTTCAGTTCCAAGAAGCGAAAGCAAGTCGCTGCGTGTTTTATTTAGAGTACAGTACATATTTGCTTCGGTTCCTCTTTGTGATTACTACAATGTACTGTGCGTATACAGGAGTGTGTGTTGTGATCTATTAATTATTGTTGGTACAAAATGAGTGGGTGCAAACGTAAGTGTAATGTCATTACGATGGAGATGAAATTAAAAGCGTTAGAACGTATTGACAAAGGTGATCCAGTAAAAATATTTGTGATAACTAGTTGTTGGTAAAAGCACGGTAAATGACTTGAGAAGGAATAGAAAATTTTTACAAGATTTTTGCACTCAAGTCGAATCTGAAAAAACGATTTCTTCTCGGTGCACTCTTTAAAAGCCGAAAAATGAAATTGTCAATGATGCACTTTGATTATGGTTCATGCAAGAGCGTCGAAAAGAAACGCCAATCTTAGAAGAAAAAGCATTAATCCTTCATCCTAAAACCGATAATGGGGAAGAATTTTCAGCAAGTGAGTGATGTCTTTCTCGCTGGGAAAAATGGCATGATGTTCATTACCTTGGTGTTTGTGGTGAAAAATTGTCAGCTAATCCTTTAGCAGCAAAGAAATTTTCAGAAATACTTTTGGTGCTTATTGAAGAAGAAGGCCTATGCACAAAACAAATCTACAATTTAAATGAGACTGGATTAAATTTTAACCTTCTTCCAACGAAAACGTTTGTGACAGCGCAAGAAACCTCAGCATCAGAATTTAAAACAAACATAGAAAGAATCACTGTGGCTGTGTGTACAAATGCTGCAGGATCGCACAAACTTCCTCTTTTTGTAATTGGGAAATCAGCAAACTCCGAGCATTCAAGCATTTAAATTTAGCTGCTCTGCCAGGTTACTACAAAGCTCAAAAGTCTGCTTGGATAGACTCGTATTTGTTTAAAGAGTGGTTCTTTACAGAATTTGTTCCAAAAGTAAAAAGAAAACCACTTGACAAGTCGTAAAATGCCTGTAAAGGCCCTACTCATTCTCGACAATGCCCCAACACACCCAAGCGAACTCATTTCTGACAACATAAAAGCCATGTTTTTGCCACCTAATGTAACATCTTTAGTGAAACCAATGGATCAAGGCGTGCTTTTAATTTTAAAAAGGCGATACAGGAGAAAGCTTCTTTCAGAAATTCTACAGCGAAACAAAAATGACGGAATAGGACTTTTAAATGCTTTGAGAATAATAAATGTCAAGGATGTGATCTACATGTTGGCAAGAGTTTTTGAAGAAATGCCTTGTACAACGTTTGTGAAGTCATGGAGAAAACCTTGGTCCGAAGTTGAAAACTATGTAGTAAGTACAAAAGACGACAACACGAAAGTATCGAATGAGCCTGCGCCTGCCGAAGATATGACGGATAATGACAATATTTCGCTGCTTCAGACCTCTGTGGCAAGCAGCTGCTTGAGGGGGTATTTTTTTTAATGACTTTAAAGTGTTGCCTGAATGTGACACACTTGAAGAAAATGACATTGAAAAATTGTTAATGAATAGTTAGAAAATGAAACACTGAATGATGACGAAATTATCAATACAGCCTGCCAAGAAGGGAACGGAGAAGCGGTGAATGAAGAAGAGGAAATTAGCCATATTGAAAGAAAAGAAGCTTTTGATGTTGCAGTAAGATACATTGAACAACAACAGGCCTCATCTGCGATTGATGTGATGTTTATTAAAAAATGGCAATACTTTGCAGGTAAAAAGTGTTAATTTCAAAGAAACATAAGAAAATCACATACTTTTTCAAGTGAGTGTGAGTAAATTGTTAATATTGTACAACAAATTATTGAATAAAATACAGTAGAGTTAGTATTTTTGTCATTTGCGTTTTTATTTATTTTCTGACACAATTTTCGGATTAATCAGCCTTTCGTTCATCCGGCCATGGGTCCGGTCCCGTAAGGGCCAAATAAGAGGGAGTCTACTGTATTAGAATTAGTGGGATGGGGGGGTGCCTGTGGCGTGGGGGGAGCCTCTCGAAAATCCAACCTCAAACGTCCTCGTCGTGAGAGGCGGACAACATTCATTATCTGTCGATTTCTCTGTGTTTGCTCTCTCTTTAGATAAGTCTATTTACCAGAATTCTAAGAAAAAAAGGCAGGTAATGAATGGCTAATATGAGGCTCTGGTGATTAATATTAGGTTGATGATCAATACAGGGTGATTCAAAACTGTTGCGCGAAACTTTAAGGGGTGAGAGAACACACCTAAACAAGCACTTTTCGTCATACAATGCATGGTCGGAACTCAAGCGGTGAAGCACTAGAGGGCACTTTCCAGTGAACATTTATAAGCGCTGGTTTTCGCACTCGTCATCATTTCTACCGTGGATTGCAGAATGGATGGATTGTTTCATGAATCAGGAGAATGCGGACATGCATTTCACATACGGAGCTGTGGACAGAAATGAGAGAGAAACCCAAAGACTGGTCACAGAGCACTCCTGGTAGAGTCTTTGGGCTTCCCTCGCATTCCCGTCTGCAGTCCGTATGTGAAATGCATGTCCGCGTTCTCCTGATTCGTGAAACAATCCATCCGTTCTGCAATTCACGGTAGAAATGACGACGAGTGCGAAAACCAGCGCTGGAAAGCGCCCTCTAGCGCTTCACTGCTTGAGTTCCAACCATGCATTGTATGGCGAAAAGTGCTTGTTTAGGTGTGTTCTATCACCCCTTAAAGTTTGGCCCAAGAATTTTGAATCACCCTGTAGTTATTTTAATAAATGGTGTTAAAAGTAACTATCAGGAGTGAGAAAAATCGAACATTCATTTCCTGAATTCGAACACGTTATTTCCTGTTTATGAGCTAACCTCCCAATTCAAATACGAAAGTAAAAAACCCACAATTACTAGGTAAGCGTATAATGCTTTAGGTTATGTGACAGATCGCTGTTCAAATTGACAGAGCCTTAGATATAATGCTCAATTTGTAAGCAATTGACAAAGAATTAGGACGCAGGATATCTTGTGTTCGACGATCCAATTTGTCACACTTGTCTAGTTCAATTGATTCATTACTTTTGCCACTTGACATTAAGTTCCAAGTATACTGAATTATCAAGCATTAACATCATTTATTCTTAATTCGTTTTGACGTTATATTTTAAGCGGCGCTAGACAGAAACTTTTTATGGTACGAATAGTAAAACTTGTAATGCGGCAGTTACATATTATTTGTAGGAAGTCACTTCTGTGGAATCTTCACAACGATTTAGTTCATCTTTTACATATGGGATTGAATTGATTTGTTTCACTTCTCAGCGGCACTTTTGTGCAAAATAGACTAAATGACCAGGTCACTAAGACTCGAAAAGTCAGAGTTGGGAAGAGGAAAGGATCCACTGGAGAGGTGTTAAGGCTCCATGTCATTGAGCTTCCCAAAGGAGGGGTTTATTATAATCCTCCCGTCTCTTGAGGTCTTCAATAATGTAAATTTTCTAAGGAAGCCCACTGAAAATCAAAGACGTAAACACCTCAATTAGACTCATACATATCAATCGCCCATTACACTCATGTGTCAACCCCTCATTACATTTATAGATGTCAATCTCCCATTACACTCATACATATCAATCTCTCATTAAATTATTACATGTCGATCTTCCATTACACTCATACACTATCTAATAAAAAAAGTATCTAAACCCCTTCTGAGTGGTGGATTAGCTATATATGCCACAACAATGGCCCAAACAGATATAAAAGGATGCACGTGTCTGGCAAACCTCATAGACATGCAAGAACAGGAGAATGGGCCGTACGGCAGGGTTCAGTAACTTTCAGTGTGGTATGGTTATATGATGCCACCTTAGCAACAAGTCAGTTCGGGATATTTCGGTCCTGATGTAGCTGCCCCAATCAACTGTAAATGATGTTACTGTGAAGTGGAAACGCCTAGGAGCAACAACAGCGTAATCGCTACCCAGTAGGCCACGTAAAATGTCAGAGTGGGACCGCCAACTGTCAGAAATGGGTAATGAGACAAATTGGGTAATGCGAAAAAATCGCCTGTCATCGGTTGCAACACTCACCTCCGAGTTCTAAAATGCCTCTGGAAGCAACGCCAGCACCATAACAGTCAGTCACGAGCTCCAGTAAATGGGTTCTATGGCTGAGCAGCAGCACACAAGCCTAACATCAACAAGATCAACGCCAAGCGTCGGTTTAAATGGTGTAACAGTGGACTCTTGAACAGTGGAACATCGTTATCTGGAGTGATGAATCACGCTTCTCCATCTGACAGTCCAACGAACGTCTTTGTGTGGAGGATGCCAGGTGAACGCTACCTGCCTGACTGTTGTGCCAACTGTGAAGTTTGGTCGAAGAGGCATCATGCTTTGGTCTGTTTTTTAAGGTTCGGGCTGGGCCTCCTAGTTCCAGTGAACAGGACTCAACACTGCAGCCTATAATGACATACCCGACAATTCTGTGCTCCAACTTTATGGCAACAGTTCGGTGAAGATCCTTTCCTATTCCAACATGACAATGCCCCCGTCCACAAAGCGAGGACAGTGCAGGATTGGTTTGATGAGATGGATGGGAAAGAACTTGACTAGCCTGCGCAGAGTCCTGATCTCAACCCCATGCAACTCTGGGATGAACTGGAACGCCGACTGGGAGTCAGGCCGAACCGTCCGAACTCAGTGATCGGCCTCACTAATGTTATTGTAGCAAGAATGCCAGGCAATTCCCGCAGCAACGTACCAAAATCTAGTGGAAAGCCTTCCCTGCAGAGTGGAGACTGTGATAGTAACAAAGGTTGGACCAACACATTAATTCCTTTCCTATTACCAGGAGATTGTGGATGAGCGAATGTACTGATGATGATTTTGATCATATAGTGTGTGGGTGTGTCAATTTTCCATTACACCCATCAGGGGTACTTCAGGGGTACTCTTACACCCATAAGAGCCAGAAAAGCTTCTTATGGAGGGCACAGGTTGTTGACAAACAATACGACCTCGATTAACCAACCTTCGAGTATCCGATTGTTTCAACTGGTCAGTCTGTTGAGCGTCGAATTTTGAACAGGTATAACACACAGTGATAGAGTTAAGCTTCTTAGACCCCCCCCCCCACCTCCTTCATCATAGCATTAAAAACTTGTTAGAGTAAAAACATTAGATTAGAATTACTAAATATTCCAATTTTAAAATTAATTTCACTGAGTAAAATTTAAAATAGGGTATTTAAATGCGCAATGGTCTCCTCCACCTTTTTCCCTGACTAAAGCACACAAAAACGTTTTTTAAAAGCTTTAATCATGGGCAGAAAAATTATTCAGAATATTTACAGCTAAAATCACTGTTTTATAAATGGAGTACATTTGATTAAAATAAGTATTGTAATTACGCTTCTTTGCAACAACTTCTTTGAAGTGTTATGTTAAATCCTTTGACATTATTCACTCTGTGGAAAATGCTCTCGATATAACTTTATATATACCATATGCCTTATTAACATTGTTTTTTTTGTTTCCATTTTGTCATTGTTCATAATTAAGCTTTATTTTAATTTTTACCCGTCTTTCTTAATTATTCACATTTTCTCTCAAATACCCGATATTTCCAAATAAACTAACCATATAGAAGTCGATTAATCAAGTTTTACTCTACTGGGATATCCATGTTATCCTGCGGATAAGCTATATCAAGCTTCGCAGTGATTTTATTGGTATCCCGTCAATTCATCGCGACGTCAGTTCATCGCAGCGTCAATTCATCGCAGTGTTAGACATGTGATTTTATTCACTTTTCTGCATCTGAAGATTGTTCAAATGAACTCTAGAGACAATAATTTAGACTTTAAAAGTTTAAACATGCGTCAGAAGAATTTACCTCAGAAATTAATTAAAGCAGACATAACGAATGTTTTCAAACCATTTAATATTATTAAAATTAATTATTTTAATGAGAATTTGCTTAATCGAATTTGGATTTCTTGTCTTATGTACATTCTTTTTCTTTTGCAAAATTAATTAATTTGTCATCAGTAGCTCTGGGGCCGGACAAAAAGAAATGGCTTGCGTAATTTGCCCAGGGCTATTTAAGTAAATTGTTCGAAATTGAATTGATGATTTTTAACCCTTAGCCTAGGGAGGGATGCAATTTATATGTTTCAATAGATAAATTAAAAATTTTGTTTGGGTTGTATAGGTATTGATAAACTAACTTCAGTCAGAAAGGAGACACCAATGGGCTTGGAATTATGATCAAGATATTACATAATGATCAAGAGGGATAAAGCATTATGCCATACCGAAGTATACAGGAAACCGTCATACCATATGAATCGAACCAACCGAAGAAACAAAAAATAGCCGAAGTAAAAACAGCCTTCATAAGAAATCTACAATACTCATCCACAAAAATTGCAAAAGACGGGAGAATACACATCTACAGCAAATAGCACGGCAAGCTGGATATCCAAGAGAATTTCATCCATAAGTAGAATAAAAAAAACAGCTAAGACGAATAGCCGAAATTTTCAACCCCCCTGCAGCACAAACCACTAACAACAGTAAAAAAAACAAGATATACAACATCACCACAGATACATTGGCTCATTAAAACTATAAACGAAATAGTAAAACCATACAACTTATAGTACCGGCCGCGGCCAGTAAAACTAATCTAAAACTCGTTAAATCAGACAGAGATAAAAATACACTAATATGCGGAGTAAGTCAGTTTAATACGCCATAGTAAAAAGATCTGTGAGGATGACAATTCCTCAGCATATTTTTTAGCCAACTGCACGCGGTGTTCACCCTCTCAATTACTAACTTCTCAGGTGGTCACCCTCCCAATTACTAACAGCGCTCAAAGCTACTTACCTTCGGTGATCGGATGAGAACCGACGCTTTCAGCTTGGCACTGTCGTTGGCTCTAATTTTACATACTTGCACTTAAAAAAAAGATTTGAAACCTCAACTATACATCTCTACTAGACTTTCCCCTTCTAACATAACTTCTAGACTAGTAGTTCGCAACGTTTTTTGTTCCGCGAACCCCTCACTTTCAACCAAAAAAAAAGTTGTTGCGAATTCCCAGGGAAATTCCCAGGGAAAAATAATAATGACTGAAAAAAAAAGCTCCAAATTAAAATTTCCATTATATAATTGTAAAATACAATATTTTCCTATGAAACCTCTAAAATTTTCAGTGAGAGGGAAAATATATTTGTAACATAACTGGACAATTCTTTACTACTTAAGGCGTAATTACAGAATTTTTAGCGCGAACTACTAAACGGAAGCCTACAGTTTTCGTGACAACTCCCACAACATCCGATTCCTATTTATCCACCCCACCTAAAAAATAAATAAATAAAAAAAATGTCCTTCTAAGGATTAAGCCGTCCCGTGTCCGAATGGTTAGCATGCTTGGCTACTGATCTAAGGGACCTGGGTTCGAGCCCCGGGTAAGGCATGGGTGTATGTGTTGTTTTTCTTATGAGGTCCTACCATCCTCTCAGACCTTTTACTCTGGCATATAAACTGACAGGCTTCTATCAGACCTCTGTGGCAAGCAGCTGCTTGAGGGGGTATTTTTATTATTTTTCTAAGGACTACGCCGTAAAAAATGTCATTGTAAGAACTAGTCATAAACACGATGCCCTAAACTACAAGCCAATTCTTCAAATACCACACGAAAAGTCCTTTTAAAGACTAAATATACACAAATACCATCACAAAACACTTTCACTTCTTTGCACTCTTTTTCCTGTCACTATTCTCTGCTTTAGGGCCGCCTCTACTTCGAAACTACTTAAACTTGGCGGCTTCAGCCTGCTGTCTGCGATGCATCGGACACACAAAAAAAATTTCAAGAGGACAGGAATCCTAACTTCAAATTTCCAGCATTGCTTCTTCGTAGACTCTATGCTTTGACAAATTAACTGACAAAAACATTCGCACCAATTGGGAAGAGAATAATATGTTCAACTCGATACATTTATTCTTAGGCAGATGCCACCGCAAGACAACCTTGCTAATTTCAAGATGATGAAGATAAGAAGCCAGCTGGTCACTTCCTTCACCTTCATATTAATCTTTTCTCCAAATCCTTGCAAATTCACTTCGTGGTACGCAAAAACTGTTTCACTGGCTATGTTAGCAGAATCGATAACTATCAAATGAACTCGGAACGAGTAAGAGAGAAAAAAATGTTCTTGGAGGTTGGAGGGGATCCACTGGACAGCTGTTAGGAGACATATGACAGCCTCTCCTCAAGGCCATCCACAGCATGTTCTTTAGCGTGAACAGGGTATAGCTATCCTGCACACAGGATCACGGCTGAAGGTGACATCAGACGGACGGCGGCCTTTTGAAATCCATCGGTGTCTCCTCTCTCACCAAAGACAGGGTGGAGATTTAGCAGAGATAAGATAAATCTCAACGCTGGCTCAGGTGGAATTCGAACCTGGAAAATGTAGTGTATATCTGAGGGGATCTTAATCTCAAGCAATTTCTGCCGTACGTCCGATTCCTAAATACCAACGACAAGAAACGATATACAATTATTTTATTTTGTTTCAGTTAAGATCTGATCTAAGAGAAAGGCAGTTGAAATTACTCTTTTAGAATCACAATTGGTCTTTAGTCCAATTGTTCGCCAGTTAGTTTTATTTTACTTTGCTGCAAGAACTATACAAAACACTCGTTTTTTTAAATATTTAAAAACCTACACAAAGGAAGCAGATAACCCAACTCTAAGGGGATTATCCTGGTTTCTCATATAAACTTACACAAGGACATGCCCGCTAGTTTAGTAGTCCAATTACTAGACCAGGTATGATCTTAAGTCCATTAGATTCCTATGGGGACAAAAAAAAAGAAATGAAAAAATTCGGTTTTTGTATAAAATTCCTAATCTGGCAACAACTTTGTAACACTGTCCTGTTACTCTTCTCTGATATTTAAGATCACTTTTAAACATTTCTATTTATCTACTTTAAAAAGTTATATGTATTTGCACTAACAGATTCTTAGGTGGGAAAGTAAGCCGGTCATGTGGGCCCGGCCCCCTTTCCCTTTTTCAGAGAAACCAACTTTAGCACCCAAATCTCTTGGAACGAGGGTAATACTAGGATGATTCCTATTGTGCGTTTTTCGCCATTCAAAATATATACGGTGACATCACCGTGTTGCACTTGCATACCTCTGAGCATAGCACTAAGTGAAAGTATAAAGTCCATTGCGTCAGTCCGTAGCTATTAGTAGTATCTGAGTTTCAGTTTCCATTAGAAATGTTATAGAATGATTGAGTTAAGCATTGAAATTCGTGCAATTTTGCGTCCTTTGTGGAAAAAAGGATTAAAAATTACCGAAGCAGCGCGAGAAATAATGTGAAGTGGAAGGTGAGGTGGCACTCTATTCATGCTGCTCAAATTAAGTTCAAGAAATTGAAAGGTGATGACACGAGTTTCGAAAGTAATCCGCCAATATTGGTTGGATTGGGTTGTTTTATCTCTGAGCGGCACTTTTTTGCACACCATGGGCTAAAATGGCCAGGTCACAAGGATCCTGAAGGCTGAGAGAAGATTGGGGAAAAGGACCCACTGGAACAGTTGTTGGAAGACAGATAGTAGCCTCCCGTCAAGGCCATCCAGCGTGTTCTTTAACGTGCACAGGGTATGGCTCTCCCGCACACGGAGCCACGGATCCCATCCGACGGACCAATATTGGTAGATTGTACCATTCTGTGCCACGTTGTTAAAGCTGATCGATCGACAATTCCTCACAGGCTCTCGTCCGAATTTGGTTGCTCACACGCAACAATAATGTGGCACGGCCAATGCATCGGTAAGGTAGCGTTCCACAAGAACTGAATCAAACCATCGTATCGAAATCTGCACGAAACACTTTGCTAATTCCCTCCACTACCGTTTAAACAATCGAACTGTTTTACGTCCGATGAAAAATGGATCTTTTTATCTCGTTTTCAAAAAAAAAGAGAGAATGTTTTCACTTTGTGGTCTGTCTGTCCGACAGTAGGTATCGAGCTTTTTTTGTTTCTAGAGATATGTTTTTTTGTGTGGGATAAGTATTGATGAAATATTGAGGTTCGACCTTTCCGAATCTCCCGAAAGCTATAAATGCGCCCTCTAACAATGGGAAAAAGTTGAAAATTACAAAGTTGTAAACGAATATTGCAAACGATGTATTTATGCTTGAAATTTGAAATTCTGATGATAGAATGTCAATTGATTTGAAATGTTAAGTTCCTGAAGTTTGCAAAAAAGTCTGCGTAAACTGCATTACTGTTACTAAAAATTAGCAAACACTATGTTTCTTTGGCTCCTAAAAATTTTAATGCTTTACCAATGAAATTAAGGAAATAATTAATATTAAAACACATATTAAGGAAATGAAAAATTGGATATAATACTGAAAATATTAATGTATTGTTCTAATCAAGCAAACCGTGAGTTAATTGAAACCATGTGATTGAATTAGATCTCCAAACTGTTTTACTGAGCTGAAATTTACGTTTGTTTACATATCTATACTGTTTGTGTATACATGAATTTAGTTATGTTAAATAATACCACATGCGAGTCATAGTTATTCTTGTGGAAGTGATCAACAGCGCTAACCACTCGGCCGCGGGACACCTTGCATTCTTTTGGAGAAATCTATTTACAAGAATTCTAAGATAAAAAGGCAGATAATGAATGACTAATATGAGGCTCTGGTAATTACTATTTTGATGATGGATTATCTTTTTAATATATGGTGATAAAGTAATAGGTTGCAGGAGGTCTTGTGTTCGAATCAAAATTACGATAACAGACAACTGATTGAATACTTGTGCCACTATATTATATTTCGAGATAAACTGAATTATCAAAATTAGATTTGACGTTATATTTTAAGTGACGATAGACAGAAACGTTTTATGAATCTTTTTAATATATGGTGATAAAGTAATAGGTTGCAGGAGGTCTTGTGTTCGAATCAAAATTACGATAACAGACAACTGATTGAATACTTGTGCCACTATATTATATTTCGAGATAAACTGAATTATCAAAATTAGATTTGACGTTATATTTTAAGTGACGATAGACAGAAACGTTTTATGATCCCATAGCAAAACTTGCAATGCCGCAGTTACATAGAGTATTATTCACAGGAAGTCATTTCTGTGCAATCCTTACGAAAATTTAGTTCAGATTTTACAGATAAGATTGAATTGTTTAACTTCTCAACGGCACTTTTATGCACAAAACAGACTAAATGGTAAAGTTACAAAGGCTCCAAAGGTCAGAGTCCTGTAGAGAAAGGGGTCCACTGGATAGCTGTTAAGTGACAAAACCTCCACCACAGTGGCCTACCTAAAGGAGTGGGTAGCCACTTGAATAACATATATTTTCCAAGGAAGCCCCCGAAAATCGAAGTCCCAAACACCTCAAACCCTCATTAGACTTATACCTGTCCATCACCCGTTTGACTGAACCATTTTAGAAACTCCAACCCCCCTAACACACACATTACTACCATATAGTGGAAATTTGTGGGGTACCAGGTCTCCACGTTAAGACTATTCAGCAAGTTCATTAACGTATTTATAGCTAATCAAATGGCATCCGCGCCAATCACCGACTAACATGAATTCTACTAATACGATTCTTAAAGTGCGAATGGCCCTTTTAATGAATGGTTTAAATAATGGTTTTCGACTAACACGATTGCTCGTTCGATTTAAATTGATTTCTCGCTATTTCTCGACGATCGTTTATGTCACTGTGTTTACCCTATAAGAAGGTGGGTTGTTTTACCTCTGAGCGGCACTTTTTTTTGCACACCATGAGCTAAATGGCCGGGTCACATGGACCCCGAAGGCTCAGAGAAGGTTGGGGAAGGAGACCAACTGGAACAGCTGTTGGCAGACAGATGGTAGCCTCCCGTCAAGACCACCCAGCGTGTTCTTTAACGTGTGCAGGGTATGGATCTCCCGCACACGGCGCCATGACGTAACGTCCCATCCGACGGACGGCGGCCTTTCCAAACCCATCGGTGTCCCCTGACCGTGGGCAGGGCGGGGAATTTTGCGGAGATAAATCTCAACGCTGACCCAGCTGGGACTCGAACCTGGGAACTACAGATTACGAGTCTGGCGCGCTACCCCGCACACCCCTGTAAGAAGGAATGCTTCCCTTGTCTCACCTATGACATATCCTTGTTCAGCAACTCGAAGAAAAAAAATGTTTTTCACATTCCCTATAGAAATTGGTGTGTTTAAGCAACTAAAACACTTAATGCATTTATCTAATAAGAAACTTTACTTGAGTGTTTGTTTATGCGTCTGTCAGCTCAGGCACTTGGCTCTCAGAGATGTAGCAGGCACCAAACTTTGCATTAACTTTCCCATCACCCAGGGGAAACGTATGTGCGAACCCGATGGGGGTTTAAATTTTTCGAAATCCTTCAGACTTAACATTAGCGGTTAAAAGCCTGTTTTATTGCAGACTTAGTATTAGCAGTTATTCAAAATCATGTGAATCATTTCAAAAAATGAGTGTCATCTTCAGGCAGAAGCATACGTTATAGGACTATTAAAAAAAATTGCTTCGGGTCCACCTCATTTCTGAGATATTAAGGGTTAGATATGAAAAAAAAAAGTTAGCGAAAATTAACTTTGAACCTTAATATCTCTAATAATTGTTTTCTGAGAGTATGTAGACTCTCTCAATTGATAGAGAATATTTCAAATTATTTACAGCATTTTAGAATGCTCACTCTATTTGCCAGAGGTAAAAATGTCGTGGTCAATTTCGCAACTCCTAACAAGTTCATTCTTTTGATCACCGCGGACTACTTTTAGGTCTCATAACGGTTAGCTAAGAAAAAAAAATCGTTCATTTATATAATTACCAAGAAAAAAATATATAAAATGGTACCATAACCAAATCTGGTGAAATTTTAATGAATAACTTTCTTGTAACCTAGTGGACTGATACTCTGCATTCACTATTAATAACAGCATGTTTCCCTCAACACTTCTTTCTTCAATGTTACCCTACGATCTTGCCTTGATTCTTCAGCAGCATATGTCTACCACGAAAGAAACTGATATTTCAAATTAATTGATGTCCGTAAATTAGTAAGGAAAAGTAAAAAAACAGGGAGAATTAATAGTTTTCAAACTTTTAACCTGTTATCCCTTGTCTCTACAATTATTTTATAACAGCTATCTTTATAACAACGTGAAGAAAGTATCTGGATAACATTTTAAAGTCAGTTTAAACAAAATCTGCACGCGTTTTATAACAAGAGAACGTGAAGAAACAGAGCACGTCTATATTTTTTTCACACTCTGCCAATCATAAAACTTGACCAACCCAGTATTTTTAAAAAAGACCTGAGTTTTGTTGTATTTGTTTTTCCTACTCGAGTATGAAATATCTAGTTTTATGGACTCACCCATCCAGGAGTTTTGAATTGTGCCCCTGGATCGCTTTCATCCCGACCACATCGGTTAGTTTCGTCAGATCTTGCTTCGGAAGTTTTCAAGAATTTCACAGCACCTTCACCATTGAATCTTTTTGTTCTAATGAATGTCTTCATATTTCCAAATAATGAACTACACTTCTCGACAAAAAAAAAATCACAAAGTGTCCGTAGCACAGGCGAAGACATATATCAGCCCACCAGAGAAATTCAATCAACTGTTTCTCCACATACCGACAGCATGAGGTGGGTTGGGCTGGAACTTTGCCTTCGATTAGAAAGCTTAAATCAAACAAAATAAGTTCAAAAGTCAATTTTGATATATTCTAACACTCGGTTAACAGATTTTTATCTGTTGTGTCGAATGTCAAAGGTCACTCTCCATTCCGCTTCTGAAATCCAATTACTAAAGGCGATAACTACTAGGAGAGGGGGAAGACGGAGTAATATTTAAGGAATAACTTTTTAACAGTTAAGAAAAACGAATTAACATGTTACTTCAATATTTTTAACGGTTAAAAAAGATCAAATTAATCACTTTTTTTTTAGCTTTATCTCGTTTTCAAAACGATTTTGAAGAGAATGAAGTTTTTCGGTTACCTACATTTGCATTCCTTAAAAATTATAACTTGAGCTAAGGGATGATGGGGGAAATGCAAACAGTAGCACTTTATTAATAATTACACATTCGCAATATTTCATCAATAATTATTCAACAAAAAGAATTTTACTTTATCTCTATGAGTTGGGTTGTTTTACCTCTGAGCGGCACTTTTTTGCACACCATGGGCTAAATGGCCAGGTCACATGGACCCCGAAGGCTCAGAGAAGGTTGGGAGAGGGGACCCACTGGAACAGCTGTTGGGAGACAGATGGTAGCCTCCCGTCAAGGCCACCCAGCGTGCGCAGGGTATGGCTCTCCCGCACACGGCTTAACGTCCCATCCGACGGACGGCGGCCTTTCCAAGCCCATCGGTGTCCCCTACTGACCGTGGGCAGGGCGAGGAATTTTGCGGAGATAAATCTCAACGCTGACCCAGCTGGGACTCGAACTTGGGAACATACAGATTACGAGCCTGGCGCGCTACCGACTGAGCCACCCCCGCCCCTTTATCTCTATGAACAAATAATGTTCTCGTAACAAAAAATTTGCGTTCCCTCTAGTGGTCAGTGTTGAGATTTATCTCCGCAAAACTCTCTGCCGTCCTCGGCGAGTAGGGGACACCCACGGGTTTGGAAAGGACGCCGTCCTTCGGATGAGACGTTAAGCCGTTAAAAAGTGTGCATTAGAGTACCTGTGCATATTAAAGAATACGCTGGATGGCCTTTTGATGGGAGGCGACCGTCTGTCTTCCAAAAGCTGCCCATTGGGTCACCTTCCCCCAACCTTCCCTTCCAATAGCTTTCCAAGACCACTGTTGCCCCCTCTGAGGGATTGTTAGCGGAGAAAATCACAACGTAGAGTTTTGGGTCGACCTGACAACAGGAGATGAACGCAGCCAACCCCCCCCCCCCGACTTTCTTAGAGGACAAAACGAAATTTTACCTAGGTGAGGAGAAGGCACGCACCCATGATTTAGTTTCGGGAGGGGGGGGGGGGGGGGCTCATAATAACACTTATGTAGGGTTTCCCAGTTAATAAAATATTCCGCTGGAAGAAAATGTTCAAATGATAAATAAAAATAAAAATAAATACCCCCTCAAGCAGCTGCTTGCCACAGAGGTCTGATGGAAGCCTGTCAGTTTATATGCCATAGTAGATCTGAGGATGGCAGGACCTCAGCAGAAAAACGACACACACACATTCATGCCTTAACCCGGTCCCTTAGATCAATAGTCAAGCGTGCTAACCACTCGAGTCTATATAAAATAAAATTTTACCTTTTTTTTTCTAAATCTATTTTTAGTGTCAGACATATACTATGGGACTAAAATAAAATTATACAAAGGTACCTGTTTTGGATTTAAAGCAGGTAGATAAGTTTTAGATTTAGTGTGAAAAGACCACTTTTGGGAGGGGGATCGGCCTCCCCTAATATACCTCCCCCCAAGGTACGTCCTTGGTGGGGGGATAAAGTTTCGCCTCGAGTAGAAATTTCTTGGACGTATAAGGTAAGCTTACTCTTGGATTGATCCTGATTGTAGTAAGCCAAATTTTTTCATCAGTTTGATTTTAATATGGCAAAGAATCCGAGGCAAAATGAATATGTAAAGACCTACGACTATCGCCTTCCGAGCAAACTATTAATAGAAGGCGAGAGTGACATCGAAGTAATTTTTTGTTGGAGGTCATTCAGACCTTAAGAAGATAGATGGCAGCACTGGTAAGGCTCCCATAGAGGTCCTGTATAGAGGCTGGCTTCTTCTTCTTCTTAAACATCCCTCTACTAACCTGGTCCAATTTGTAAAGGGGGCCTCAGCCCTCTTATCATCTGGACCAAAAGAAAATGTCATCTGTGAATGCTAAAGTATTTGGGATAAATTTAATTTTAGAGGCTAGAGGAGGAGGAGGCGAAAGCCGATGGTCGTCCAAGGTCGAAAAGTGCTCCAAAGTTGGTAGATGGTCGTATAAATTCGTAGAAGGAGAGTGGGAAAGGGAGGATTTGAGTATAAATTAATAAAAATCAATTTAGAGGAGAGAATAATTAATTTGGAGTGGGTGGGAATTAATTTTGTGAGGGGGGGGGGGGAATTAATAAATCCATTTGAAGAAGAATCTAAACAGGGTGACGATGGATTCTGATCGCCGAAGGTTCAGCCAATGAGAATGAAGGAATTTTGGGATTGGCTGAGAGCGGGAGAAGGAATTGCGTTAGGTTTAGACGCTGAAGAAGTCGAAGTGAATGGGAATGTGGGCAGGAGAGGTCTCAGCCAATGAGAAAAGAGGAATTTTGGGATTGGCTGAGTGCAGGGAATGGATAGGAATATGAATTTTGATCGCAAAAGTAACAGAAATAGTGGGAAAGGGCGAAAAATGGGAAAATAAAACGATAAGAAATAGATCTAATGAAGTGAGAATTATCTAAATAAAGGGAGGAATTGTTTCACTAATTGGAGAAAGTCCCAGATAGTGAAGCGATCTCTCTGCGGACATTTGCCTAAAGCAGAGAGGTACAGATCTCGATACTTCGGCAGTACATATCCATCTTTAGATAGGGTTTTTTTGAGTGATTTTAAAGGGGTGGGAATTTCCCATTCGGAAGAAGCTAATTTCGGGTTGATTAAAAATTTTAGGAAGTCAAGAACGTCCTCAAAAGTCTCAACAAATTCAGGGGGGTCTGAGTTTTGAGAGAGGGATGGGGTGGTGGATCTGTCAATAATAAAATTTTGAAGGTTACCAATAAGTGAAGACAGAGTATCAGGAGCTGGCAATTTTTTCTTCAGTTGAGCAGGGTTTGAAGGCTCTGCGGAGGATGGTGAGTCAGTTGGTGTAGAGAGATGTTTTCTTTTTTGGTTGAGGGGAGTGTAAGGTTCAGTCTCTTCTGGTGTAGAAGTATGAGTAAAAGTGTCCTGAGGTTCTTCACTAAGGGAGATGACAGGTGCCAGCTGTTGCAGGTGGATGGAGGCCGAGTTAGAGTCCGAATTAGAGTCCAAAACAGGTGCTGGAGGAGTCTGAAGTGGTTGTTTCTTGATGGCAAATGCTTCGCAGTCCTTGATTAAATGGCCTAGTAGGTACACCACTTGCAAAGTTTGGTCATGCCTTGATAGGAAATGGTGGCCGAAAAAGTTGCAATTTGCAGGAAATTTGGAACCATTTTTTTCATCTCCATGTGGACAATCCTTGTGCCTGTCGGGATTGGAATCGATCCATGTGGACAACCCTTGTGACAGGCACAAGGGTTGTCCACATGGATCGATTCCAATCCCGGGAGGTTCAGAAACTCATCATTTATACTGTATACTGTTCCATACGGCTTCAGGGCATCAACGATATCACTGTTTGAGATGAAGAATGGCAATTTGGTGATCGTAATTTTCTTGTGAGGGAATCCAAGTTGCTTGAATGACACTGACAGTTCCGAAGAATAATCCAGGTGTGGGTCAGCAGCAAAAGCATCGGCGACTTCGTCTGTGGAGAAGGTAACTATCGTTATTTCCTTGGAAATTCGTTGGGCGATGTCGATAGCAGCAGGTTGCTTGTTGGTAGCTAGGATGGTCACGAAAGTCTCATAACTAATGTCTCTATGCAAGAATTTAAAACATCTATTTAATCTGGTATCCTTCTTGATATCCATAATATGTCTATAAACTGAGAGCACTTGAAAAACACGTCAATACACTTCGAAGTCCGAAATTGGAATCTTAGAGGCTGGCTTCTTCTTCTTAAACATTTCACATCAATACTGGATCTATTTGTAAAGTGGGCCTCGGCCCTCTTATCATCAGGTCCATATGCATAATTGGCTGTGGGTGCTGATGTGCAACAGAAAAGTGGACCGGCGCAGTGAAAGGCCAGCAACCGTATATTTTGGCAAAGGACTATTCGCCACAGGCTGCCCAGTGGTTGAATGGAAGATGCTGGAAGGGGAGGGGGGTGATATCCATGGCGAGTCAGTTGTATTAGGTGGTGTCATGGGTGGTGAGAGCTGATGGGGCTATAGTGTGTTGTTGTTTTTTTTGGAAAATATGTGAAAATTTATATATATATATTTTTTGAAGGAGATTTGTAATAAGATAGAGTAGGATTTTGATCATTAAGTGTGTGTGTGGTTTTTTTTTTTTTGAGTAGGTCATTTTTTTGAGTAGGAGTATAAAGGAAAATGAGAAAAAAAGAAAATTTTTTTGAGGTGTGTAATGTGGTAGAAAAGGAATTTTTATCGTTAAATGTGGGGTTTTTTTTTTTTGAATAAGTCATTATTACCATTTTTTTTTGTAGATAAGAGAAGAGAAAATAAATAAAAAAATATATTAAAAAAATTTTTTTAAATGAGATTAATATTATGGTAGAAGAGGATTTTTTTCCATTAGGTGGTTTTATTTTTTTGGAAAAGAAAAATAAGTTTTTTTTTTTTTGAAATATTGTAGTATAGTGTTTGAAAGGGATTTGCATTTTTTTTTTGTATTGTGTTCGCTTTTTTGACCTAAAGTATTTATTTTTAGGGTCAAAGTATTATTTTAGGAGAAAATATCTAAAATGTATCATTTGGTTGTGATGTCATGCCGTGAAAGCATGTGCCAGGGTGGAACTGGGAAAAGGCTTAGCTCGTTACATGCATGTGAGTGGTTGATGGTGGAGCAGGGGAAATATAAGAATGGAAGGATAACTATGATATAAGGTGGTTTCTGTTGAAAACTAGGTTACTCGTTGGAAATAGGTTGGTGAATTTCCTAGTGTATGTTTGTTTGGGCAGTATCTAGGACACTCCAATCAAAATGGTGGGATTGCAGTTTATGGTTCCCATCAGTGGGTAGCAGGTGGTAAGGTGGGTTGAATGTGATGGGTGGGGGAGTTTATGAGTTTTAAGTGGTATGTATTGGTTGCAATACCACAAGAATATACTGGGGTACAAGGAATATATGATTTTGGTTGTTTGTGAGAGTGTATGTCCATATACTTTTACTTTTTGTGTTTGTAGTTGGCTCCCTTTATATCTGTTTGATTTGTAGTTGTTAGACTCATGTCTTCCTCTTTTTTTTCATAGAGTTCAGTGTTTACCTGTAGCATAAAAAGAAAGATTTTTTTTTGATATGTTGTCTAGGATAAAATTACAATAATTTATCCAGATAGGTGTCCAAAATGCTTCTTTTTGTTGTCCTTTGTGGATCTTTTAGCGGCATCTGGATCTTTTAATACTTTTGTCTCGTGGATCTTTTAAGAGGAAGGAAAGCTATAAAGAAGGGGAAGGGAGGTGGTAGTGCTCTGAGGGGAGAGAGTAACATTTAGGGTAATCTCCCAGATCAGTGTAATTTGGCCAAGGCCCTAAAATGGGCTTTGCTGTTTTTGTGTGTGGGGTTGAGGAGAGTTTGCGTAGAGAAATATGTGGTTCCAAGTGTGATGAGTGTTTGGAAAAGGGTGAGTCTGTGTGCTGTGTATTTAGGGCAGTATAGGAGATAATGGGGTGTCTTCAAATTACCTGGCAGGTGTTGCAGAGGGCTGAGGGGATCACATTGATCATAAACAGGTCTTTGTTTAGGCTTGTCCTGCCAGTACGTAATTGGTGTATGACTGTTTGGGCCCTTCTAGGTAGGTAATTTAGGTGTAGTGTGTGTGGAGTGGCAGCAATGGTGGCTCTGAAAGTGTTTTTGAGTGTGGCTTGTTGTTTCCAGTTTTGTGTCCATATGGTGTGAAAAGATTTGTTAATTTCATTTGAGTGAAAGTTATAGGTTACAGGTGTGTGATAGTTAGGAATTGGTAAATTGTGTCCTTGTTTAGCAAGGAGGTCAGCAGTATCATTGTGTGTGATGTCATAGTGTGAGGGGTCCAGTGGAAAGTGAGAGTTTTGTTTGTGGCAATTATATTGTGTGCGAGTCTGTGTATGTGGAAAAGGGAGTAGTTTTGTGTGTGGTTATATGTGTGTTTGCTGATGCTAAGTAGTGCAGATTTAGAGTCTGTGATGATGATGTCAATATTGTTTATGGTTTGTGTGTAGGACCACTCTAGGGCCATGTGTATAGCAGCTAGCTCAGTGGCTGTGCTGTTTGTTGCGTGATTCATCTTAATGATGTGGGAGAAGTTGTGATGTGTGGAAGTTGAGAATTGTGAGGGCTGTTTTTGGGATGGTGTCTAAGAGTTGTTCAGCAGCAAATTTCTGTTCCTGGTGGTGGTGTTGTTTGAGTTTTGTGTTATTTATTATTTTTTTGTTATGTGAGTGTAATAGTAGGTTTTTTGATTGTCCAGTAGGGGAGTGTGTATCTTGGCTTAAAAGGTTTGATATTTTTCCAGATGTGGTAAAGAGGGTGTTGTTTTATGACCTGAGCAGTGGGGGATATGTTGGTAGGAGACTCTATTTTATTTATGGTGGGGTGAGTAGGGTGCAGATGTTTAAGTTTTACATATTGTTTGCATGCGAGTTTATGTCTGATGTTTTCGAGAGGGGGCATGTTAGCTTCTGCCCATGTGGCCAAGTTTGGGCAGCCAGTTTTAAGATCCAGGGCTAGTCTAATGGCTCTTGTTTGTATAGTCTCTAGTTTCTTGAAGTTAGTGGGTGAGGCTGTGTTTAGAGCTAGCAGTCCATATTCAAATCTGCTGTTGATGAATGCTTTAATAAGGGTGATCATTGATTTATCTCTTGCTCCCCAGCTAGCTCTGGTGATGGATGTGAGAATGTTGAGTGCTCCATTACATGTGGATTGAGTATTTTTGATGTGTTGTTGCCATGTTAGCTGTCGGTCTATAGTTAGCCCTAAGTATTTGTAGTGTTTAGTAGTGGGTATAGGTTGATTATTTATGTTTATGTTGAGATGATTAGCAGGCAGGGGTGTTTGTGATATTGGTAAGACCGCAGATTTAGGTGCAGAGATGGCTAATCCCCATTTATTGGTAAAGTCAAGGACCTGGTTGATTGCTGTTTGTAGGGATGTTTGTATGGTGGGAATATCCTTTCCTTTGGTCCAGAGTACAATGTCATCAGCAAAGATGGAGCAATTTGTATCTTTTTGTAGTGTTGTAGGGAGGTCATGTAGTAGGATGTTAAATAAAGTGGGAGATACCACACTGCCCTGTGGTAGTCCCCTAGTTAATTTGTGGGGGTCAGAGAGGGTAGTCCCCAGTTTGACTTTAACCTTTCTCTGTGTGAGAAAATTTTTAGTGAAGTGGAAAATGTTTCCTGTCAGTCCTAGTTATTGTAGTTTGAAGAGTATACTGGTGTGTGAGGCAGTATCAAAAGCAGAGGTGAGGTGTAGAAAGACACAGCAAAGAATTTCTTTGTTTTGTATGGCCATTTCAGCTGAAGTGATAAGGTCAAAGAAATTATCTGTGGTAGACATGTGCTCTCTAAAGCCAGTTTGGCAAATGGGGAATGTTTTTTGGACTGCTAGGAAATATTTTAGTCTTGAGAGCACCATTCTTTCTAGTATTTTGAGTATACATGATGTGAGTGCTATGGGTCTGTATGAGCTTACATGAGATGCAGGCTTGTTTGGCTTAAGAAGGGGAATGATGTGTATATCTTCCCATTGGGTGGGGAAGGTGTGATTTTGCCAACAGTCATTGTATAAAAGTAGCAGAGTGTCAAGTGCCTGTGGTCCTAGATTTTTGAGTGTACTATATGTAATGGCGTCAGATCCTGGTGAGCTTTTTTTATTTGCCTGTTGGATTGCCATTTGCAGTTCATATTGTTTGAAAGGTTGGTTGATGGCGGGTAGTTTGCAAGTGTAGTCCTGTGTTAATTTCTGGGTCATGTATTGGCAGTGTTGTTGGTATGTAGGTGAGTTTGCCATGGGGTTGGTGGTGATAATGTGAGTGGCAAAGAGATCTGCCCCTTGTTTGGCAGAAAGGTTGTTTGTCCATAGAATGGTGTGCCAAGGGGCGAGGGGTTGAGCCTGGGTCTTGAGATTCCTTATAATAGACCAAATGAGGGAAGAGTCAGTTCTTGGGTTTATGTTGTTGCAGAAGTTTCTCCATTCTTTTCTTTTTGTGTGTAGTCTGATTCTTCTGAGTTTGGCATTTTCTTTGTTGAAAGTGGTGATGGCAAGTACAGTGGGGTGTCTTCTGGCTGTGTCTTCTGTTTTTCTCCTTATTTGAAGTTGGTTGGTGATTTCAGGATGATTTTTGGTGAAACCAGTCATGTGTTTGGTGGTGAATTTGTTTTGTTGTATGCTCTGGTTGACACATGTGTAGAAAGTGGTTAGATTGTTAGGTGTTTTTGTGCTGATGCTGGTTTCACAGTTTGCAGAGAAGTTGTGCCAGTTGATGTGTGTTTTTGTTGTGTAAGCTGTAGGTTTAATGCCCTGTAAGGTGATGAAGATAGGGTAGTGGTCACTAGCCCATGTAGAATGGTGTACTTGCCAGTTTATTATGGGTGATATGTCCGGTGTAGAGAGTGTGAGGTCTAGAACTGACTCATATGGGGGCTTGGTGAAGATGGGTGAACCATCATTGTGTATGACCAATTTGTAGTGTTGCATAAAAGTTTCAATTGTGGTTCCTCTGTTGTTTGTGAAGTTGCTACCCCATATTGTGTTGTGGGCATTAAAGTCTCCTAGTATGATATTGGGTCCAGGTGAGAGTGAGAAAATGTGTGCAAAGTCTTTAATTATGGTGTTTGTTTTGATCTGTGTATTGTTGTAGAAGTATACATTGTAGACATTTAGTGTGGTATCATGTAGTTTAATGTTTATTCCTACAATGTCCATATAGGTGTATGTTTTTGTGTTTGGTATCAGACAATGGGGGAATTTTTTGTGTATTAGAGTGGTGGAGTTAGAATGTGGTTTTGTAGTATTTGCTCTGTGTATTATGTAGGGTTTGAAGTTAAAGTTGTTTGGGATTCTTGTCTCATTTAGTGCCAATATAGGGATGATGTGGAGGTTTGTGAGTGTTTTGAGTTCAAGGATTTTGTTAGGGAGGGATCTGCAATTCCATTGGATGCAAGTGCAGGGGGGGGGGGGGGTGAGGAGTGTATAGGGAGGAACTGCAGCAAGAGAGGAAGGGGGAGGGGGAAATTAGTGTAGCTGCTGGAGAAGGGCCACAATGGCCTGAATAGCTAGGTTGAGTTGCGGGGTTCTATTTTGTGGGGGGAGGAGGGCATCAATAAGAGGGACTATGAGTAGTAATATTTGTTGAGTGAGGTTTGGTTGATTGGGAGGTGTAGATTGGCTCCTTGTTGCTGGTGTCCTGGTCCTGGTTCTTCTGATGTAATTGGTTTTGGCTCGTCTGGTGGAGAATTTGGGAGATGGGGGAGCAACTAGCTGTTGGTCTGGTTGGTTTTGTGTTTCTTCATCAGATGTGGGGGGGTAGGGGAGGGTCATTTCTAGTGGGTAGTTTAGGAAAAATGGTTGAAGAAGTGATATCTATTGTTTGAGCTGGGACTTGTGCAGTGGTTTTGGTAGGTGGATGTGTTTTTAATGTAGGATGTGTTTGGGCAGAGGGTGTAGGCAGGGGGAGGAGGGGTGGGGTGTAGGCAACAGTGGAGGTTGTGAAGAGGGGGAAGTGGTATGTGGAGTGTTGACTGGTTTTGTGCCTGTGTTGGTAGTTGTAGCTGCTGTTTTTATTTTAATTGCCCTTATTCTCACAGGGCATTTGCCAAATGTTGCCACATGGGGGACTCTACAGTTGCAGCAGAGTAAAGGTTGGTTTCTTGTGCATTCCTGCGATTTGTGAGGTTGGGCACAGTATTTACATCTGGCAGTACTTCTGCATATTTTTATTATGTGGCCGTGTCGTTGGAATTTTATGCATTGTGGGGGAGGGTTTGTGTAAGGTGTGACTGTGTATGTGGAAAGGAAAAATGTTAAAAAGGAGGATGACTCTGTATGTGTTTCTTCGTATGGTGCTGCCATCCATAGTGTGGTGTGCATATGTGATCCTTTTTATCTTGTGAACATCATATTCTGCCAGGGCATCAAGTATACTTTGCTCACAGAGATATTTGTCCACTCCTTCTATTTGTCCATAGGGTTTGTTATAAGATTCTGGGAATATTCAGTGTCTGATAGTTGTGTGATTAAGTTGTCTGCAGCAATTTTTAGTTCAATGGGGAGGTGAGCTTTTTTTTTGGTGATGTGTGGTAGAGTGAGGTGAATGTTTGGTTTTTTAAGTAACCAATAGGGAAGTGTTTGTGTGAGTTTATAGGGTTTAATTTGTTGCCAAGTGGGGTAAAGTGTTTTTTTTTTATTATTTGTGCTGCGGTAGTAGAGTTAGTGGTGGATTCAATTCTAAGTATGGCTGGGTGAGTGGGATTGTAGTGTTTAAGTTTGATGTAGTGTTTGCATGTGAGGAGGTGTCTTTTGATTGTTAGAGGTGGCATGTTAGCTTCTGCCCAAGTGGCGAGGTTTGGGCAGCCAGCTTTAAGACCCAGGGCAAGTCTGATGGCGCGTGTTTGCATAGTTTCAATTTTATTGATTTGTGTGTTTGAAGCAGTGTTGAGTGCTGGGAGGCCATACTCTAGTCTAGAGTTGATAAATGCTTTGATGAAAGTAAGCATTACTTTATCGCTGGCCCCCCATGACACTCTTGTGATGGAATTTAGTATGTTGTATGCTCCAATGCATATGGATTTAATGCTATTAATGTGTTGTTTCCAGGTAAATTATCTGTGGTTGATCAGTGGGAATGGTGCAATTGTCAATTGTAATATTTGGTGATTTGGTAGGTAAGTGTTTATGTGTAATGGGGAAGACCGCAGATTTAGGCGCTGAGATGGCAAGTCCCCATTTTGTAGTAAAGTCAAGAACCTGGTTGACCGCATTTTGTAATGTAGTTTGTATGCTGTTGATATTAATTCCAAAGGTCCAGAGCACTATATCATCTGCAAAGATGGAGCATGTGATTTTATTGTTGAAAATAGTTGGGAGGTCATGTAGTAAGATGTTGAATAATGTGGGGGAAACCACACTGCCCTGTGGTAATCCTCTGTTGAGTTTATGTGGGTCAGATAGGGTAGTCCCCAGCTTGACTTTAATTTTTCTGTGTGTGAGGAAATTTTTAAAAAATTCAAAAATGTTTCCTGTGATGCCTAGTTGATGTAATTTGTAGAGTATGCTGGTGTGTGAGGCAGTATCAAAAGCAGAGATCCACCACTAACTCTACAAAGAATTCCTTTTTTATTTAAGGCAAGTTCAGCAGATGTGATAATGTCAAAGAAATTATCTGTGGTTGACCTGTGCTCTCTAAAGCCAGTTTGGCAAGTGGGGAGTGTATTTGTTTGTTGGAGGAAGAATTTTAGACTGGAGAGCACCATTCTTTCTAGAACTTTGAGTATACATGATGTTAATGCAATTGGTCGATAAGAAGAAATTTCTGATGCTGGTTTTTGTGGTTTCAAAATTGGGATAAAAGTGTATATCTTCCCATTCAGTGGGGAAGGTGTGAGAGTTCCAGCATTCATGTATATGTTAAGCAATGGGCTTAGTGTTTTTGTGCCAAAGTTTTTTATAGTGTTATAGGTGATGTTGTCAGGGCCAGGTGTGCTTTTTTTATTGGCCTGGTGTATGGCTGTGATAAGTTCGTTGGGTGTGAAGGGTGTGTTGAGTGCGGGTAGTTTGCATGGTATCGTTTGTTTAATTGTGTCATTCATGTGGGTACAATGCAGCTGGTAGGTAGATGTGTTGGCATGGTCGGGGGTGGTGGTTAGCTGAATTGCAATGTTGTTAGCCCCTTGTTTAGCGGAAAGTGAATATTTCCATAAATATGAGTGCCAAGGGGCTAAAGGTTGAGCCTGGGTCCTGAGTGTTCTTATTGTTGAACAAATTAGGGGAGAGTCTGTTCTGTGGCTGATGTTGTTACAGAAATTTCTCCACTCCTTTCTTTTGACGTTTAATCTTGTTCTTCTAAGCTTAGCATTGGCTTTGTTGAATGTATTGATGGCAGGTACAGTGGGGTACAGATACTCCCCCCTGTGGGTGAATCTGGCATCCAGGGGTTTTTCGATGTGAGAATTTATTTGTTTGGTTAACGCATTTATGTTGAGCTTTTTTAGGGACGAGGTGGGGTTGGAAAAGAGGAGCACTGGTACATAATCATGGTCTGGAGTGCAGTCAAAGACAGTATCATTATCAGAAGAATTTGAGGGGCTTCTGCAACGTTTTCTGTTTTTGATAACAGTCCAGTTGTTCTCGCTATCATGGGTTTGCATGTTTTCCTGTGTAGTTTCTTGTGTTAAATTTTGTGGGTTATTTTGGGTGTGGGTTAATTGGGCGTGGCTAGCGGAAATTTGCTGATGGGTGGTGTGGGTTGATTTAGTTAAATTAGGCACCGAAATACTTCTATCAGAAAGAGTAAGTTTGTGAGATGATAAATTCGCCTGGCCATCAGCACTAGCACTAGTACTGGCCCCACTCACAGACGGCATACAGACCTGCATGGGCTGATGAGATGACAGTTGACAGCTCATCTTGTCAGGAGCAGTAGAAGAGGGAATAATGCTTGAAGGTCCTCTGGAAGCCGGTCTAGGGTCCCCAGTAGATTGCTGGTTCATGTTGAGGGTTTATCAGGATCCAAAGTCTTAAAAAAGACTATATAAATTGGATAAAAAGGCACTTCCGGAAGCAGTCTTCAAAAACTTCAAAGTCCGTGAGCGCGCGATTTAGTGGTCACACAAGTCGGAATGTCTCGAACAAGCAGTGGCGGCGTCTCCGTAGGTCAAGGTCACTTAGTTTCTAAAAATAGACTTCCCAGAAGCAGGGTGATCGAAGACACAACTGGACGTTAAGAACAGAAAATAAAGCCTACGATTTAAAATCTTGAATAGACTGATCAATCACTTACGAAAGAAGAAGTTCTCTGCTGAAGTAGATGGCTTTCAATAAGAAGTTCACGAAAAGATATAACAATCACTAAATTATGTCTTAAGTAATTGAAAGTAAACATAAAATCGGGAGCTACAATCTGAGAGCATGTGCGCTGGCCTGCCCCTTGTATAGTTCCCGATCTCTTAGAGTCTAACATCCTTCTTTAAAAACTGGACCATTTTGTAAAAGGGACCTTGGCCCCTTTATCATCTGGTCCACGAGAAAAAGTTTTTTTGTGTGCGTCAAAAAGTAGGGACCAGTACAGTGAAGTGCTAGCGACCCTACATGTTGGCGATAGGCTTTTGGCCGCAGGCCGCCTAATAGTGAAGGAGGTGGTTGAAGTTTCGTGCCATGGAAGTGCTGCATCGTAGTTTTGTGGCAAGGGGGTGGAGAGGGGAGAGGTTTGGAGTAAAATTCTTCTGGGAGTGAAAATTATAGCGTGTGTGATCACTGTGTAGCCCATTTGGCCGGAAGTTGGTAAGAAGGGTGCAAGGTAAATATTCAAAATCGCCCCGAATCTCTTTCAATTAAGGATGGCCTAAAATGGTCTGCAGATCTTAACATTTCTGATTTAGAATATGCTGATGATTTAGCTCTTTTGGCAAATGATGTTCATGAGATGAACTCTTTCATTCGAGCTGTTGATGAGACTGGTAGTATAGTAGGTTTGGTTATAAACAGAGAGAAAACTAACGTGATGAAAATTGGTCAGGCAGATGATTTGCCACCACTAGTAATTATTTTTGAAAAAGTGTACTTTGGGAGTTCTAGTCTATTGTTACAGAGTATAATTATATATATATATTTGAAAACATCAATACAATTGCATTATGGAAATAAGGTGGTGCAATAATGTGTCCAAAATGCTTCTTTTTTGTCCCTGTACTGGATCTTTTTTGTCCCTTTGGATCTTTTTGGCATCTGGATCTTTTGGTGTCCATGGATCTTTTGAGTAGGAGGTGTCTGCAGGGAGGAAAGTCATATTTCATATATTGAGATGGAGAGTCTGCAGGAAGTTGGAAGGTTAAAGGATTTTGCCAGTACTTTGTATGAAATGGGCCAGGGCCCTGAAATGTGATTTTGCCTTTGTATGGGTGGGGTTTAGGATGGTCTGTAAGGTGAATGTGGTGACTCCAAGTGTAGCAAGTTTGTGATAGAGGGTGTGTCTTTGTGTGTTGTATATTTGACAGTGTAGTAGGTAGTGGGGGATATCCTCTATCACTTGGCAGTTTGGGCAGAGTGCAGTATGTATTTTTCTAATCATAAATAAGTCTTTGTTGATGTTAGAGGCTGGCATCTCGGTGATTCGCTGCCATTGGTTGATTGAGTCACGTGGTTTATGGACGTCATGTTTTGCCGTACCGTGAGACGAAAGCCTATGAGTTAGTGTATGTACCAAGTTAAAACTTCTCAGTTGTTAGTTTTATATATTTCTACAACGGTTTTTTTTGTCTATAAAAGCTGTTATATTTTATGAATGCCTCACTGCGCTGCATTTGGGTGTAAAATTTTCACTCAAAGAAATAAATTAATGAATATTTCTTCCCGAGAAACTCCATCAGAAGACGGCAATCGGCTGCAAAAGTTAAATGAGCCAACTGAAAACCAACAAATAATTTCTTTTCAGGTT
This sequence comes from Ryuthela nishihirai, assembly GCA_038380435.1. Classification (NCBI taxonomy): domain Eukaryota; kingdom Metazoa; phylum Arthropoda; class Arachnida; order Araneae; family Heptathelidae; genus Ryuthela; species Ryuthela nishihirai. The sequence goes on along the minus strand of JAWZYU010000001.1, from coordinate 10,943,764 downwards.
CGTTTGAGAAACGAGCAAATGTTTTCACTTTGTCGTCTGCATATGCCAGTATTTGTTCGTCTGTCTGTCCGTCTCTCTGTTAACTGTTCTCTGTCCATCTGTTGTTTCCACCTGTCTGTCCATCTATAGACAATCAATTTTTTTACTTTTAGAGCTAAGTGAAAACTTTTTGGGTTGGATAGATGTCGAACAAATATTGTGATTAGTAATTTAGAAAATTTCAATAGCTTTAATAGCGCCCTCTAGCGGTGGGAAAAGATGGAAAATGTTAAAATTTCAAACGAATATTACAAGCAAACTATTCACACTGGAAATCTGAAATTTTGGTAGAGTGCTATGTGGTCAGGTTTACAAAGGCAACAAGGTTTTGCCATCCTAGCCAAAAGAGAGGTGCGAAAATGAAACATTTTTAAGAGATAAACGAAACAATGTTTTTTTTTGTTTTACAGACACTAACAAAATATTAATGATTTAAACAATATTTGATAATTTCAGCATTACCTGTAGACGTTTAAACGTCTATACATCAATAAATGTTTTTTTGTGAAAAACGCCGGCTTTAGTTCAACAGGTTAAATGTTCAGGCATATTTCTGGAGAGTTGCGGGTTCGAATCTCGTATGTCGGCGAATTTCTTTTGCACAAAAATATTAATATTTACGTTTTTGGAATCCCCATCGTTGCAATTTCCAGTGTTAGAGAGTGCTAAAGAGGGTAAATAAAAACTTGAAAGGCGACCTCTAGCGGCGGAAGAAGCTGGAAAATACGAAATCTTTAAATAAATATTGCAAACGATCTATTTTTGCTAGAAACTTAAGTTTTTGATCATAGAGTGTATTGATCAAGTGGTTTACCCTAATAGTAATGATTTGTCCCATTGGTTAAATACAACTTTTCTGCTTTAAGAGATAAATGAAAAATTTTTTGCACATTACAGGTACTAATAAAATATTAATTGTTTATTTTGCCGAAATTTCTACCATAAAGAGATCACTTGAAACATTCCTTAAAAGTTTTGCAGTTCCGATATTTAGTGATCTCTAATAACATAAATGAAAATTATTTTTGAAAATGCGAATTACATATCATTAATAAAAAAAAATAAAATAAATAAAGATGGGTTAAAACCAAATTAATGCATGCAAAAATCTTTCATTAAATCTGAATCTTCCAAATTTCTTTAAACGTCCTAAAATTTCTAGAAGAGAGAGCGAAGTAGAATCACAGGCTCCATCTCGAGATTACTCCAGAATGAAAGGTCTACTTCATGGTGACTAACAGGACGATGCCAAAATGCTAACGACTGGGGACATTAATCTGAAAGAAATTTTTCACTTAAACGACAAATTTCATTTTACCTCCTTTTCAAAAAACGATATGTTGCTTTCTTTTACCGTATGCCCGGCTGAAAACGTTGAACTTTTTCTTTATAACAGAGTTGTCAACGGCCACTGAGGTCCGCGAATGTTTGCTTATTGAATAGATCCGAAAATTTTTCCCATTACATGCTAATTGGACATCTGAAAGTAAACAAATCTTATGCTTCAAAAGTCGCTACACAGAGGAGTGGGTCAATCGGTAGCGCGCTTGCCTCGTATTCTGCAGTTCTTAGTTTCGAGTATCAACCATGCAACCGTTGTGAAAGGCAAGTACCAAGGATTGTTTCGGAGGGAGGGGGAAGAGACTGCAAAACATTGCTCTTATCCGCTAATTTTTTTCTATATAAGGGCTTGATCCTTTGCATAGTGAACATGCAAAAGCTTGCTAAAATTAATATATAATAAAATGGGATCTAGGGGGAATGGTTACATGTCTCCCCTCGCAGTTAAGAATCTTAATTACCGAAACGGAGGCAAAACAAATAAAACATTATATAAGTATATATTATTTACATTATTTTTTTTACATATCATTACACAAGTATATATTATTAAACATTACACAAGTATGTTATTTCGTAAGAAATATTTCAAAAATCACTGAAACAGAGGTAAAAGTATACAGGTTTATTCAAAAAGAATCAAACTTTCAAAGTTTAGATTTTACTCTTCTCTGCAAGGTGGCGCGCAATAATTCTGAAATAAAAATGCCTGAGAAGGAGAACTGTCTAAAACGGTGGGAAGTGCAAAGGAAAAAGCATCCTGTATGCTGAAATTCGCCAAGACAATGTCATTGTGAAATTAGCAACGACATATTTGGACACGTTATGGAAAGAATCCCCAACCAGGAAGTTTATTTACGACTAGTACAAACAATTCCAAGAAATGGTTGTCTCTACAAGAGAAAAAGCACCGGGCATCCTTAGGTTTCAGAGGGAGCTGCGCAGCGAATTCCGGAAACGTTCCAATGCAGTCCAGGAAAGGCAATCAACAGAGCAAGTCGTGAGCTACAGATTCCTCAGATGACAGTTTTGTATGTACTGCTGTAGGACTTATTCATGAAACCTTACAAGTTGCAGTTATTGCATGTCCCTGAAGGCCAATAACAAAGTCATTCGTTACGATTTATGCCATGAAATTTAGGAGAAACTGGAAGTTAGATTGGTTTGCAGAAAAGTTAATTTTCATCGACCAAACTTTTCGCATAAGTGTAAAAGTCAACTGCCACAATCTCCATGTATCGGGGCTCTGAAAATCCACGTTGCCTGCGAACATGAATGCGATTCACCGAAATTATTACCTGTGATATGCCACAATGAGTTAGTTGTTTGGGTTTCATGGGGCATCGGAATCTTAGGTCATAATGAGCCAAATAAAGTGCAAAGAACAATAGTTAAAAACATGAAAGCCATGGAAACCACAACCAAAGTTAAAATACGAAGACAAAATAATAAAACACAAAAGGTGTAAACATTATCACAACAAAGGTAAAATACAAAAGCAACAACGGCGGCATATAATAAAAAGAAATAAATCTAAATATCAAAAAGGTAAAACCATTAAATACGATTAAAATATCCAATAAAATACAAAAAACAAAACAGGGGATTAAAAAAGAGACAATGGATAGGTGTCCGAGCGTAAGGGGCTCAAATGCTAATTGATAAGAATTAAAATAAATACGACAATCATAGTTAAAAGCTAAACATTTGATTAAAATGGGCTTAATAGTTAAAATGGTGCCATAAAACTTGCACTTTGGTTCGTTGTCCGTCAGTAGAAGAAATGAATGTGTAAAAAACGGATGACCTCAGCAAGTACAACTTCCTCCTTATGATTCCTATGGAAACATGCCTATCACGGTTTGACAATAGGCTTAATCTCCAAAAATTCGTTTGCAATCTGTTCTGACCAAAATCTTTGTAACCTACCCCGGAGCTCAGTGGAAAAACATTGCCAGAAATCCAAATATCGAACCAGCAATGGGGCGTGGCCGACTTTGCAGTAGTCAATGCCTTGATGCCAACGTGACCGGGCACTCAACAGAAGAGAATGGTGGTTGTGGTTGCCAGACGAGGGAGCTGCTGGCTGATCTTGGAAAGAACAGGGTGAAGTCTAACCCTCACCGAGATCAAAGCCTGTAGTCGGTGTAAAGCACATACTGACGATGTCGTTTAGCCATTAAGTGATCTAGGGCAAGGCTGATAGCATGTAACTCTGCATTGAAGACGAAACACTACTATGGGATCTGGTCTGCAATGATAGTGTCAGATCAGACTATGGCTGATCTGACCAACGTCAAGCTATCCGTGAAGACGGGAAAGAAGTCCATTTGCTCAGCATTGTGGCTAGCAAAGCTGGTACACATAGTTGGATGAAAAGGCCTGCGTCCTGCGAAGGAGTAAAAGCGTGCCACAGTGCGCACTCGAACATGTAAACCAAAAGAACGTATGACAGTTGGGCAATTTGTGTAAAGCAACTCCCATTGCAGACTAAAACGCAGTCTCAAATGGTATAGCCCGGCGCGGATCACAATTTAGAAGCATACTGTACAGACAACTACTGAGAATAAATAGATAATGATGGTTCATGTCTCAACATAAAGACTTAGGACAATGGATGATGGTGAAATATGGAAGATTCCTGTGTAAACATGGTGGGACCTTCGACACCGAATCCTGGATACTAGTCGTACACCTGAGATTTGTAGTCCAGTTTCGATTGGACAAATGCATGATACAGGCAGAGAAAATAATTAGTCTGCTCCCCAGAAAAAGGAGAAAAGGAATTTGAGTATGTTCAAACCCACGTGCACTTGGTCCCAGACGGATTTAGGGGGGATTGCTCCCCTAGAATACTAACAAGGGAAATAGAAGCAAAATTTATTAAATTTTTTTTATATTTTACGCATTTTTGAAGATTTTTTTTTCAAGACCTTTAAAACATAGGGAGAAATGCTATACTGCATTTGAAATCCAATCATTTGTCTCATTCCTTCCCCCCTCCTGTTTACATTTTCTTGGCTCGATTTTGTTCGTAACGATTTCTTTCTAGATCCAAGCCTGACTTTCGGGGCTATTCTGCTGAGAAAATATAAAAAAATTAAAAAAAATATCCCCTCAAGCAGTTGCTTGCCAGAGGTCTGACAGAAGCCTGTCAGTTTATATGCCATAGTAGAAGGTCCGAGAGGATGGCAGGACCTCAGCAGAAAAACTACACATACATCTATGCCTTACCCGGGGCTCGAACCCAGGTCCCATAGATCAGTAGCCAAGTGTGCTAATCACTCAATAAAGTGTTAAATTTGCAATTATTTTATAATTTTGGCGCCATACTGAAACCCATATTGGCATGAAACATTCGTCACAATGCTATCAAGAATTTATATTCGTCACAGCTATTTTCATTTATACTAAATTAATTTAATAATTTACGTTTCGCATTCTGCAGCACTATTTCTTTCCTACAATCATTTTCACTCTATAAAACCGGTAAACGAAGATAAAAATATACCATAGCAGGAAAATATTAATAAAATCATATAAACTCATTTTAGCTACACCTAATTTTATTCACATATGCCGTTTTCATCATATCCATGCGTTTTCTACTGACTCAAAACGCTAGACTTAGCATTCCACAATAAAAATGTATTTAAAAACAAGATTAATTTTTGAATTAATTTCTACATTTACTTATTGCAAACATTTCCCGCTTTTCCGAATGCTTCAAGCCTTTTAGTTCGTCAGCTACACGCGCGACAAATTAACAACTAGCCAACAATTCTTTGTAATACCAACAGATAGTGTCATGAAAATGGCGAACTTTAGGAGCTATTTTATTTTCAATAGGTGGTACTTTTATTTAATACAGGAAACTGTTAAAATAGCTCATTATATATATATACAATGATTTATCAATACGCGAACATTTATCAGACTACAATCGACAGAAATTATTGTGCACAAATTCGATAATTAGTTAAAAGAAATATCAACTTAAATATCTAAATTCGATCCGAGGGAAATTTCACCAGAAAAGATTCATATCTTTATAATTTAGATTTTCTTTGAGCATTTATTGCACTTTGGACAAATGTCTTTTTTTTAATATGAAATTTGTAAACAATAACAAAAACATTAACATAAGTGGCAAATTTACCTGACAAGACTTGAAGAAAATTGCTATTGCAGCAATTCGTTCCAATTTTGTTTCTTCCATGACAAAGCAATTATTAAGCTAGCCGCCAAACGAAACGGTTGCCAGATAACCTTAAAAATTAGAATAGAATTTTAAATTCCGGGTAAAAAGAGGTTTAACAATTTTTCAAGTATTAATTATGCTGGTGGTTTAAAAACTGGTTGTTCAAGCAAAACTGGCGGTTCAATAAGGAAAATTAAAGCATTGCATAAAACAATTTGCAACAATGTATCAAATATTTTGTTCCATTGGTTTTATTGTACTCCTTTCCAAAAAAATGCTTTGCATTTTTTCCCTTTACAAAATTATAATTGCCATTTAATAAGGATCTAAAAATAATATGAACACAGTTCCATTTTCACATCGAATTTTCACAAACGGATGAAATTTTCATTTCATTAAAGCAGCTAAAAATTAAAATACACTTGATCGTCGACTTACGACCGACTTCCATTCTCACTAACAGGTCGTAAGTCGATCTGGTCGTAAGTCGCTCATATATTTATCAATAGTATTTTAACCATTCTAATCTTTTTAACATATTTATAATTTATTTTTATAATCTTCTGTATTTATAATTATGTATATTCTACATAATGTGAAAAATAATACTGTACATACTGTAAGCACAAAAATACAATCCAAAATTAATGGAAAAATTAATACAAATGAAATTTACAAAGTCAATTTTTAATCTTTGCTTGTGCTGGGTTGTGGATCGTCAGGGTCATGTTCTTGGACTGAGGTACGAGATGTTTTCTTGATGACGAACATGCTGAGCTTTGTTTGAACAGTTTGTTTCTTTTTTCTTCATATATCTCACGATAACAAGACATAACATCTTGAATGATTCGTTCAACCTTTGTGAATCGTTCGACATTAGGGTCCATTGCTTCGAAACTGGCGAGAGTTTTATTCAATTGCGAAAAAGAATCTGATAAACCCTTTGCAGTGAATTTCTTTTCTGGCTCCCCTTCTTCTTTCTCTTCTTTCTCTCTCACTTTTCTTATGCCACTCTCTGTGCTTCCAATTCAATCAACTCTTCATCTGAAAGTTCTTTTGTGTCACAATCTAGCAACTCCTCTACATCTTCTATTTCACATTCTAATTTAAGATTTTTTGCAAGTTTAACTATTTTTTTCTATAATTACTTCCAGTTCCTCTTCTTTTTCAAATCCTTCAAATGTATTCGTATAACATTTTAGACACTTTTTCCAAATCCCCGACATATAATTCTTTGTTACACATTCCCATGCGGTCGAAATATTCTTGATACACTGAAGAATGTTGTATTGCTTCCAAAAGTTTCTCAAAGGTATATCAGCATCAGAATCTATTGCTTTGATGGCTTGTGCGAATGTCGTTCTGAGGTAGTGAACCTTGAATGTTGAAATAGCACCCTGATCCATGGGTTGAATGAGAGCGGTTGTGTTAGGTGGCATAAAAACCACTCTAACATCATGTTGAAGATCATCCAGATGAGGGGAGTGGCCAGGGGCATTGTCCATAATCAATAAAATCTTGAAAGGCAGTCTCTCTCAGCACAATATTCACGAGCCTGGAGAATGAAGCAGTTCATGAACCAGTCTTCGAACAGTGCTTGAGTCATCCAAGCTTTAGGGTTTGAACGGTAGTAAACGGGCAGTGTGTGCTTGTTGATGTGCTTAAATGCACGAGGGTTTTCTGAACGATTAATGAGAAAAGGTTTCAGCTTAAAACCGGCGGCATTCCCACCAAGCAACAAAGTCAACCGATCCTTAAAAGATTTGAATCCTGGCATCCTTTTTTGCTTCTTGGTGTATGTACGTACGATTAGGCATGCGTTTCCATTGCAAGCCGGTTTCATCTATGTTGAATATTTGTTCCGGTAGATAACCTTCTTCTTTGTTTAAAGAGTCGAAACTATTAACGAATTTTTGGGCTCCATCTTCATCTGCACTTCCTGTTTCTCCTGTGACATATATATTATGCAAAGCAAATCTTTTTTTAAAACGTTTAAACCACCCAGTACTAGCCTGAAAATTTTCTTCGTAATCGTCTCCGGCGCGTGATTTTAAACTTTGAAGCAGACTTCTAACCTTTGCTTGCACTGTGCGAAGGCTCATGGGTGTATTTTTTTGTATTAAATCTTCCATCCACATAAACGACAATTTCTCCATTTCATGTATGGGTCCCTGTCGTTATTTGGTTAAAATTGATTGTTTCATAGATACAGAACCTTTCATAGCTTCCCGAATTCTCTCCATGTCCTTAAGCATCGTCGATATCGTGGAATGTGATAGCTTCAAGTCACGTGATATCTTATTCACTTTCTTTCCACTTTCATACTTCTGGATAACTTTCATTTTACACTCTAAATCAATAATTTTCCTTGACTTCTTAGCTGGCATATCTGTAGAAGAAGGCATTTTCCTTTTACTAAATATTTTATGGGTAGTTTTTCAGTAGAATTTTAATTAATACACTATACGCAACGTATACTTGAAAGCGACTGAGCGTAAGTGAGAAATAGTAGATGTCCGCGTGTGTGGGGACTGTGTTGCCAGATTCTTACATAGTTATCGTACGCGCAGCTGCCTGATTTATTATTAATTAATTTATTTTTTTTGTTTCCACCTAGGAAGAGGAAATCGTTCGTACAGGCTCGTCACCCACCTTGCAGACGGAGATTGGGTGTCTCTCCGGTACTACGATGCCCCGAGGTTGGTCCATTCAATCTTCGTCCGGCAGTCACGGTCCTTCCCCGTGTAAAACCTCTCCCTTTAAGGCTACTGCTCACCTAGAGCGACCGTGTCCTGTGCACCTTGGTTCCAGGATATTATTTATTTATTATTTATTTATTTTTTGTGGTCGTAAATGCGGACGGTCGTAAGTCGCATAGGTCGTAAGTCGACGACCAAGTGTATCCTATTGATATAAGGAACGACTTGACAATAAATCCCAATGGTCTCGATAATTTTTTCTGACATATCTGAAAGTTTGACTCCCCAGATATACACCGAAGAGCTAAAACATTACGACCAGCGCTTCTTTATGCAAATCGAAGCAACTGCAGGTAAGCGACGGCGCGTGTGAAGGTCATGAAACGGTATAAATAACACCTGATACTGAGCTCTGTTAATCGGTGTTTGCCCATGCTAACCTTGGTTCACTGTCAAAGCAATTAACCAAGCGAGCATCTTGGTTCATCGCTTTCGATGAACCAAGAAGAATGGTCATGCGAGCATCAAAACTGGACTTTGATTTATTGGAAGAAGGTTGTCTGGTCCAATGAATCTTGTTTCCTGTTTCACCATGTCGACTTCCGGGTACGTGTGCGTCGTTTACCTGGGGAAATGTTGGCACCAGGTTGCACTGTGAGACGAAAACCAGGCGATGGAGGAAGTGTAATGCTTTGCGCAATGTTCTGTTGCGAAACCCTGGGTCCAGTCATTCATGTGCAGGAAACTATCACGTTTACTACCTACCTAAACATCATTGCAGACCAGGTACATTTTCATGGCAACAGTATTCTCCTCTAGTATTACTACAGCAGGATACATGCCACACTTTCAGCAGGATGCATGCCACACTACCCGGATTTTTCGAGAAATGGGTTGCGGAACATGAGAAAGACTTCCAGATATTGCCCTGGCCTCCAAATTCCACAGTTTGGATTGGATTGTTTTACCTCTGAGCGGCACTTTTTTGCACACCATGGGCTAAATGGCCAGGCCACAAGGCCCCCTAAGGCTCAGAGAAGGTTGGGGGAGGGGACCCACTGGAACAGCTGTTGGGAGACAAATGGTAGCCTCCCATCAAGGCCATCCAGTGTGTTCTTTAACGTGCACAGGGTATGGTTCTCCCGCACACGGGGCCACGGCTTAAGGTCCCATCCGACGGACGGCGGCCTTTCCAAGCCCATCGGTGTCCCCCCCTGACCGTGGGCAGGGCGTTGAAATTTTGTGGAGATAAATCTCAACGCTGACCAGCTGGGACTCGAACCTGGGAACTACAGATTACGAGCCTGGCGCGCTACCGACTGAGCCACCCCTGCCCCTCCAAATTCCACAGACATCAATCCACTCGAGCATCTGTGGTTTGTGTTGGAACAGAAAATCCGATCTGCGTTGGCTCAACCATGTAATTTTCAATATTAAAAGCATCTGCTGGTAATGTTTTGGTTCCATATACCACAAGACACCTTTAGAAATCTTGTAAAGTCCATGACTTGCCAGGTAAGAGCTGCTTTGGCGTCACATGGAGCAGCATCATCGTATTAGGCAGGTGGTCATAATGTTTTTGCTCTTCGGTATAGATGTAGTCAGTATTTGTTATATTTTTGTAACTGAGTTTTCTTCAGATGAATTACCAGATATTGTAATTATAATTTTGTTGCTTAGGTGAAACACGAAACAGATTACAAGTATCAGATTTTAAGACAGCTATTACATTTGCAATTCAAGGTTAGGTGTAATTTCAACGACAAAGCTCCTAGTAAGTAAGTAATGCTGAGATACAACGATGAAGTGAACAGGCTGCATTACAATGAATGAAACATACATTTATTTCCAAATATCATATTATACAGCATTGTTACACGTAATGAGCTCTCGATGTTGCTTCAAGAGGTTTTCGTTTGCTTCAGATGTGGAAAATACAGGAGATTCACATAAAGTTGAGCGTGGAAGCAACTGTACGTAGAGTTAAGAGTTGCATCCAGAAATGTAGAATTCTGTTTAGCCTTAGGACACGAAAGGATCTCTTCAAAGGTGAAGAAAAGGATTCTTTCCCTTTATTTTCTAGCTTTATTGTTCCGATAGTATAAATATCCAGGTCACTAGACTCCAATGCTCAGAAAAAACAATTAAACGAAAAAATTAAATTGAAATTAAATACATGTATTTTTTTTTAAACTATTTTACCTATCTTATTGTGGTAGCAAAATTGAGTGCTAATCATCGATCACACCGAAACAATGAGTTCACGCTAAAAGTGGGAACGAAGAGAAGTCTGTTATGTCTCGTGTGCTTCAGAGGTAGAATTTGTTGAAGTATGTTAACTGATTTCAGGTGGAAGTATCATAGACGTTAGTAATAAAATTGAAAGTGAAGTTTACAGTTATAGAGAAATCTACAAACAAGAGAATCAGTATTGAAGATGTTGCATCAAAAATGAAAAGCTATGATAAATAGCTCAGTATTCCTTGAGAAAAATTAACGATTAATGTAAGATAAAGAAATTTGTATCACGATTTTGATTTGTAAAACGTGGTTTCTTTGAAGACAAAAAACTGCACTCCATTGCGGATTTTAAAATAGATCAATTACGTATCCAATCACATCAATAATTTGGCGTTAAAAATTTCAATTTTGATTTTTTTTTACAAAAAAATGGAGAGAATACTCTATATTAATTTCGAATATACATTTTCAAAAATTTACAGGCAAATATTAACTATAACATTAAGTTTAATAATTTGTATACTTCTATTATAACATACAAAAATTCTGTTTTCGGGTTATGTGTTATTTCTGTAATAACCAATAACTACAGGCCGAATGATTACAGCTTTTTAGAAATATATAACGTTCGCTTTAATTTAGAACATAACTTGTGTCAAGAGTACAATCATCTTACGATTTCTGTTCAGCACAGAAATTGATATTAGCAATTTTTGATGCAATTACAATAATAAGATACCTCACTCCCGATATTCAGCATATTTCCTAATATTTGTATGTGATGGAACATTTCATGAATATTGATTTTAGTGAAAGAAAATCTATCCATATTGCCCACATGGAGAACTGCATTGTATAGCAAATAGAATTCTGAACAATGCACGTTAAAGGCATCAGAAAAGAGTAAATCTAGAAGCGTGAATGGCATATGTCAAAAGAGGATATTTTAAAACTTATCCTGCAGTGTCCAAATATAAACCTAAGTAGGTACAGTAGGATGGATGTGTATGGATAACTAAAATCTGCACACTATGGTTCAATCAGCGTAGACCTCAGATATATATTTTGGTAGGTAGGTATTAAAACACACGTAATATTTTGTTCATTTTCTGTCATCAATCTCAGAGGTTACGAAAACTACCAAAGTATTAGATTTTCTGATATATCTGATATTTAAAAAGAATGATTAAACTAATTTTATATTATTGAATTCAGTAAAATTTAATGTTGAACATGAGTAGAAATGAGTTTATATTACCTTATTTGAAGACAGAATTTAAAACTTTTATGGGGAATATGAGTTCTGAATGCTTGAATGGTGGTTATGGTGCTTGGCTACTGATCAAAGGTCAACACGTCATAGAAGATTTCTTTCTTGTGTTCGCCTTCTTCACAGAACTTCGTAATGATGTATTAAACTGATCGGAATTTATTAAACTTTGTTTATATGAGCTTTGGACAAAGTACTTTTTATAATTTTTACTTCATATTATTTAAAATTAGAAACACGGATTATGTGGGGAAGTTAAATAATATATTTTTTTCTTTGAATATATGGATATTCGTCATGTTTCATGAAAATTACCTTCACTCGAATATATTTTCCCCTCTTAAAATAACAGAACTTATATTGGTTCGAATTACGCTTGGGCAAAATGGCTCCTTTATTTAGCATTTTTTGTCAAGAAAACAGAGAAAGGATAAAGATATAGTTCATATGTGTGTCAGCTGAATCCAATAGTAATTTGAGATTATTTCTATTTTCGGTTTTGCAAGAAAATGCCAGCTGATACGAACAGTGCTGTTCCAATCTTTCTGTTATTCACAAACTTCATCATACCGAAAATGTCGATTGATGAATGGAAAATGAACTCGAATATAATGTGGCAGGGAGGCGAATTTATTTACGATTGTCAAAATGTTTCCTTTCCTTGCTAAATGATCACAGCTACATTCCTCACACACCAACCTCGTTGCTTTCAGATCACAGAGAACAATGCAATAATGAAGTGTTCAAGTCAGAGGGAAGTAACAGTGTGAATTTCAAGAAATTTAGCAGTTAAAGTTATGCGTCAATAAAAAACGTATATCAATGGATCCGATACCAATGATTTAATGAGATATATTATTCATTTGTAAAATCTTATGGGCTAATTGCCGACACTTTTTGTTACGAATTACATAAATAACAAAATTTTAAATCGAAACTCATTTTATACTTACTATCAAGCCTCATATTCCTATATACTAATAAATGAGCAAAGGTCATTCACATGAAAACTGCCAAATTATCATAAAATTATAAGATACAGAAAGTAATGATAATCTTACGTCACATTACTATTCAATATGGGTTAGCCTATCGAAACGCCACGTGATATTATCTGCTGGCGTTATCAGTAAACAATCAATTTTAAAAACAGCCTTGCAATCATGCACAAAGATATAGATGAAACATGTAATTGGATTTCTGAATTTGAAGAAATAAGGTCGAAAAAAATTTATCGCACAAATATGCTCAGTATTGTGGATAATGCAGGAGTCAATGAGAAGTCAGGGCGGGGGTGGCTCAGTCGGTAGCGCGCCAGGCTCGTAATCTGTAGTTTTCAGGTTCGAGTCCCAGCTGGGTCAGCGTTGAGATTTATCTCCGCAAAATTTCCCGCCCTGCCCACGGTCAGTAGGGGACACCGATGGGCTTGGAAAGGCCGCCGTCCGTCGGATGGGACGTTAAGCCGTGGCCCCGTGTGTGGAAGAGCCATACCCTGTGCACGTTAAAGAACACACTGGATGGCCTTGACGGGAGGCTACCATCTGTCTCCCAACAGCTGTTCCAGTGGGTCCCATCCCCCAACCTTCTCTGAGCCTTCGGGGTCCATGTGACCTGGCCATTTAGCCCATGGTGTGCAAAAAAGTGCCGCTCAGAGGTAAAACAACCCAACCCAACCCAATGAGAAGTCCACGAATGGGTGGATGAATTGAATAACAGTATCGAATGTGTTGAAGATGCTCTGTGACCCGCGCAAGTTCACCCTGGTATGACGTCACAAAACCTAGCGTCATGGAAAATAATTTGTTTGTATCTGTATAAAACTATGGTGGTGCGCCCCTTTTATCGATTTGACAAACGAAAGAGTCAAAAATTTCTAAAAGTCTTAGCTGTGGCTTCGGGAACCAGTGGTATATATTATTCTAGAGCAAATCGGATTGCAAATGAGGACTTGGTTGTTGTTGTTGAGAACTGAAAATAATTATTGTATTGAAGCTTTGCTATACTGAAGTAGCTGAATCCTCATTACCCATGGACTAAATAATGTAAGCATTTGTAGGTAATTTTCAGGGCATATAGCCTATTAAAATACAAAGGTTTATAAATTATCGTTGTCAGTCATTCATATCTATCTTGAAATTGATTGTATGCAATTTTTTATGCCCATTTGAGATATTTTTCCCTACTTATACATTTTTATCTACCAGTTAAATAATTAGAAGCAGTTCCTAAAGAATTTGAGAACTGCTTTAATTCTAAGAGTTCATTTGCATTTTTTAATAATCTCCAGTTTATGTTTTCTGCATCAAATATTCGATATTCAAAGAACAACCAGTAATATCAAACTTTCGTTTCGTCGTCGTTTCTAACTTTAGCAGATTACTAAATCCATGAACTGATGATGTTCGTGAATTTAGCATCCGATATCCGCATTCAAAAGTATTTGGTACATAAGCGATTACTGTTGACACGGATAACTCATAATACCTCGTGTAAGAAATTGATGTTAACGCAAATACGATCTGCAGGGACGAAAAGAGACATAACATCATTATTAATGGCTTCTATCATCATCATCATCCTCAATCAGCCATGAGCTACAAATGTCCAACCAGACCGTGCAATTTAGTTCTCTAAGCCTATTATTAATTTAATTCTCTGTCGTCAGCTACATCTGCTGCATCTGGCCACTGCACACCAAATCTAACAAGATCCTGCTTGACATAGTCTGTACACCGTATTCTAGGTTTCCCTCTCTTTCTGAGGCCATTAGACACATTGTTCATAATCCTATTCGCCAATCTATAATTATCAATTCGGGCAACATAGCCAAACCATCGGAGACCATCGGGACACCGGGAGACCGATAGGGACACCGATAACACAAACCATCGGGACACCGATAGGCTTGGAAAGGCCGCCGTCAGTCGGATGGGACGTTAAGCCGTGGTCCCGTGTGTGGGAGAGCCATACCCTGTGCACGTTAAAGAACAGGCTGGATGGCCTTGATGGGAGGCTACCATCTGTCTCCCCACAGCTGTTCCAGTGGGTCCCCTCCCCCAACCTTCTCTGAGCCTTCGAGGTCCATGTGACCTGGCCATTTAGCCCATGGTGTGCAAAAAAGTGCCGCTCAGAGGTAAAACAACCCAACTTAGCTGCATAGTAAAGTAATTGGGATTCAAATTTTTGGGGCAAAAATGCATATTTTCGTTCTAATTCACTATTGCCTTACCTACCTACAAGGTTGGCATTTTCCTGCTATTTGAATGATATTGCTAAAAGATGATAGGAAATTTTTGAGTTTAAAGCATTAATAATGACAAAGTTGTTTTACCATATCAACTGCATTCCATTATCATAAGAAAGTTCACTTAATGCTGTGCTTATAAAATAGTTTTCACTCTAACTTTAGAATTTATCACTAACCACCTAGATCTGATCTTATTTTTATTAGCATAAAAATAGTACTTTTTTAATAGAATAAGAAAGAGCATACTGTTCTGCTACTTTAAGAATATCTTTAGTATTTTGGAAAATTTAAAGTGATTTAAATGTTAAAATTAAGTTATTACTATGCTGCACTAAACAGTTTGTAAAAGTACTGATTTCATGAAAAAAAAAAAACCTCTGAGCAAATAATCTTTATAAGTTAATAATTATTTGCTCTTTTGCATGATTTTCACAGGGGGGAGGCTAAAATGCATTTTAGCATGAATGATTATAATACATATCAATTTGTTGGTGGAAAATAACCCTTGTTAATTGGGGGGGGTTGCATTTATGTGCACCATTACTAATTACAATAAATAAACATATATATAAAAGTGATGTTCTAGTCCTGTTACAGGTTGATAATCCAAGATGGGATTAATGACCCTCTCCCTCTTAAATAAACTAAGTTCTGAAGTTTCATATCTATTTCATTGAAATTTTGCATGGAATTGCATGCCAAGTCAAAAAGAAAAACTATTGAACACAAACTTTAACTGTCTTGCTTAAAATTTGTTGATGCAAATAGGCATCCTCAATGAATGCACTATATGCCTTTTCCTATTTCAGTTTATTAAACATAATGAATGATTGCAGATTTATTCACAAATGACATTGCTTTTTAGCTGTTATTAGCACGTTCTCTCAATACTTTCATTAGAAATTTGCTTTTGCAAATGCATATTTCAGTTTTACAATCTTATATGTATTAAATATATACAGTTCAAGGTCAGATGGATATTGATTTTTCCTCTTTTTTTAAAATTTTTTAACCTTCATTTAGCCTGTTTTTAACATTGTTATTTGGCAACACCGAAATTGGCTTTTTTACTTTGGTATTACTGTCAACTCAAAGATTTTAGACTAATATTATCCATAATTTGTAATTCATATATTTTTTCATTCATTGTTAATTCACTCAATAAATGATGAAGATACTCACTGGAAATTTGCTATAGTAATCTCTTCAGACTGAAACTTAACTCAAATTTTAACCTCCCAACATAGTTGTCTCAAACTGTGTTGTGTGAATTTAATGTGGGGGTAAATAACTTGAAATTAGTTTAAAATTTATTACTATTAATTGAGTTTTATTTTAATCTACAATTGTAAATAATTAAAATGTACAATTGTTTAGTTTCATAGTTCTATGGGGAAAAGTTATTGAAAGCTAAAAGCGTCTTTATTGCTTTTAGTTGATAAAAGTTTTTGATTTATAGTGATGATTAGGGCTAATAAAAATTTACATGCTGATCAGTTTCATTTAACTGTTTAAATAGTTGACTATTTTTAGCTATTTAGGTTGTCTACAGTAATAAAAAGTTCAAAAGTGTGCTGTTTGAAGTATATATTAATATAAAAAATAAAAATAAAAACCCCCTCAAGCAGCTGCTTGCCACAGAGGTCTGACAGGAGCCTGTCAGACCTCTGTACAATAGAAGGTCTGTGAGGCTGGCAGGACCTAAGCAGAGAAATGACACACACATCCATGCCTTACCCACTTTAATATTTATTCCATCTGCATCTAACATTTTTCAGGGGATTTTTTTCTTTGTGACCTGTGCACAGTGATAAAAAAATAACTGAAAAAAGAAAAATCTAGATGTAAATATTTATTCTTATTGCAAAAAAAATGTTTTTTCGATCTAGCAAATAAAACAAATCCTATTTGCCTCCTCCCTGATTTTTGATGAATAAGAAGTATCGTATATTTCCACAGATAAGACGATAGTTGAATCATAAAAAAGGCCCCCAAAATCCGGGTCGTCTTATAGGACGGATACAAAAAAAATTAGATTGAAATTTATATAAATTGAAACCATTATTACTACAACTATTCGAAAATCTATCATATTATTTAAATACGCTATATGATAATACATTACATTGTAATAGTAAAACAATACTAAAACAAAATTAATGTTAAAAGTTATGTTTATTGAGCTACTGAGGAAAAAACGGACAAACCGTAATTATTTACTAGTACAGATGATGATCGCCGATCTAAACTAAATTCATAGGCCATTGATAGTTTGGGGTCGTCTTATAGGACAGATATATGCTAAAACTATGAAACTTTGACGAAAATTTATTCCTCGCCTTATCTGAAGGTCATCTTATCTGCGGAAATATACGGTATTTTTTTTGAGAGAGTGTGTGTGTGAACTGAATCTAGCTTTCCCATTAATATTATTTGCATCTCTGAGACAAAAGCATGCTTGAAATTAAATGATGTTTAAAAGTGATACTTGACATTTTTTTTTCTTACAGGCTGATGTTGTTAAAGCTGTAGAGGCTGCAAAGAAAGCTTTCAAAATAGGTTCAGAATGGCGAACGATGGATGCATCAGCCCGAGGTCAACTGATATTTAAGCTAGCTGACCTTATTGAAAGAGATAAAGATTATCTAGCAGTAAGTACATTTTTTGCAGCATGTTTAGTTAAAAAAAATCATTCTTGAAATCATAGTGACACACATTTTGGAATTGCATGGCACATTTTGAAAATTTTATAAACAAAGAAAACTACTCATAGAAATATTCAGCAGTTCTTAATGTCCAGTACTAAGGAAATAAAGCTAATATTCTGGTTGATAGTGTAAATTGTTTAAGATAATAGTCAAGAATACTAGCCCTTTTTCTTATTTAAGAGTACAGTAGCCCCTACTCCTTTAATTCTTTGCTTCTTATATTAAGTCATAGGATGAGTTAATAGCTAATGAGACAAAAATTTAAAATATTTATGTGATATAAATAGCAACATGTTAGAGTAGGAACACAGTAAATATGTTAGTGGAAAACTGTGCTACTGCAAAAGTTTGTTCAGTCATTGTAGATGTACTCTCAGTTTTAAAACTTGGTTTTCATTTTAACCTACACTATCAAAATGCATTCAGAGGAGAAACCAGTGGTCATGATTGTGTAATAATTTTTCTTTTAATCTTCCAAATTTACTTGTCAAATTAAATCTAGTGTTTTAATATATAAAAATTGAAGAAAAATTATAAGTAGATAGTCCTTATAATGATTGTGAGTATTATGATAAATGCCTGTAGAACAATGTTTTAAAGGTCCTTGCCAATTTTATATGTTTAAATGTGTTATTTAAGTTCCATATAATGACCTGAATATTTCAGTATAATAAGGCAAAAATTGGTCTTTTTATATACATTTAGTGCTTTTCCTAGAGTTTAAAACTTTTTTAACTTCAGTTGCAAAATAACTTGAATTAATGCTTTCAAGTTTTATCTTTCAAAGTGCATTATAAACAGTATGTGCTTGCAGCATTGCTTAATCCTTCGAGGGCTCACTTCTTATAAACAAGTTGACAAAATCTTAAATGAGAGACCTATCAGTGTTTAGTAAATGAAACTTCGATTAAAATAAATTGGCCATTTAAAAATTTTCTTACATCTATCTTGGGAAAAAAAGCATTAATGATGTGTTTTTTTTATATTTGATACATATTTTATTAAACTATGATATAAATTTGTTAAAGTCATCTGATTGCCATATCTTAAAAGCAATATACTGTATTGTTGATTTGTTTATTAACAATAAACTATGCTGAAGCAACCCCCTGATTTAAGTTTGTGTTTGATTTGAACTATTTATCAAAAAATTTCCTTAAAATATGAAAAACCAACTTAAAGTTAAAAAAAACTATTTTTTAAAACTGAAGATTTTGGAAGTAATTACAAAGTACATACCTCTTATTTTTTTTTTCACTCAATTTCGCTTTAATAGTATTTCAATATTCCTAGAATTATTTTATCATCTATCCCAACATTCTATGTGTTGCTCTTGCTCCTGAAATCGAAATTATGACTGGATAGATCTTTTAGACGCACCTAGAAGTCTGAGGTGTAAAAGTAGGTCGCACCCAGCTTGAGCAGCTGCTCTAATTAAATGTATTTGTCTGCTGTGTGTTCCATAAGGTCACTAAGCTTGATGGGGATTGTTTGCAGCATTGGATATCCACATTCACCAAGTTAATATTTATTCTTTTGTAATTAAACTTTCATTTTAATCTTTGTAAATATGTTTAGATTTTTTCCATAGATATACAGATAATTGCTGATCATTTTCACTTATGCTACATCAATGGCAGCTTACAACAGCTTACAACAGCTTACAACTTGTTTCTAATTCTTTTTTAGCATCACATTAGGTTATATGTAAATTTTTCTTTTATATCTTCATTTTCAAGTCAAAATTTTTGCCTTTTATCATTTCCTGAAAATGAATGAGGTCTTGGATATGGAAGCAAAAAGAAATTCTTTAGCATGGAAATCAGTGGGCAATTTGAGCAGGTGTTTTTAGTACCCTTCCACTACATTGAGGGCATTTTACTCCCCCACCATTGGCAAAATTATATCTTTTTGAAATTAAGAGTTTTTGAGTTTATATTGAATGGTTTTAAAAGATATACCCTCCCCCCCCCCCATCAATATCTTTGCTGTGCCATTGATGATATAGACATTAGTTTTTTTGCCTTGATGCAGTAACTTTTCAGCATTCACCCAAGATCCCTAAAATTCAACATCCAAAGAAAAAATTTATAATATTTAGTAAAACAAGCAACCAAGAAATTGTTCCTTCATTTCATAAATGGGACATAAAATCTCATGAATGCAAGCAGTCAAAGTCACCTCATATAACACGCCCATGTTTTAAATATACCACTCTGAAAAGAAAGTAAAAAAAATTCACGTATCAAGTAAATGTTATTCAGGAAGAAATTTCCTTTCGATTAATATATAATTTAATTGATTTTATTCATCAGATGTTCCAAAATTAAGTCTTAATTGCATAATCTGATCTGTTTTTTCAACATTAAACAAATTAAACAAATTAAACAAAAAATTTTCAAATTTAAACAACATTAAACAAATTTACAAGCATATTAATTTTAAATCTTTCTTTCATAAAATTTGTACTTAAATTCTGTTTAATATATAACATAACTTGTTTCTGTTGATTGATTGATTTTTTTTCTAAAGTTGATTTGTTTATTGGTTTTGGCACAGTTGGCAAAAAGCCTGGACTTTTCATAAAGTGTAGTACCAAGAAAAAAAATTGCAAAAAGAGTAATTTTCTTATTTGAAGTATTTTTTTGGTTATTCAGAAATAGCTTTACTATTCATTTCTATTGTTAGGTTTTTAAAATAAATTTTTATTTGCATTGTCAGATGCATATTTTTACTACATGATTCTAAAAAAGCCTTATTAAAATAAAATTAGTCACTTGTTAAATATTTTATTTTTAGAAAATCCAGAATTAAATGCTGAATAATAGTTCTAAAGCTATTTTTTTAGCTGAGCACAATGGGGAAAAAATAGCTTGGCCTCTGGATGTAAATCAGTTTTTCCAGGGCTGGACCTTTGAAGGGTTAATGGTGTCTGTGTGTGTGTATGTTATGTTTGCATGACCACAGATACTTCTGAGTAACTTTTAGCCTCTACTTCTGTGTTCGAGAGTAAAATTCAGTCAAGTAAATGTACAAAGTAGCTCTTCAAGTAAGTTTATTTAGCATATTGGGGGGGGGGGGGGGCATGGTTTGACTCAATCAGCAGTTCTCAGGTTTGAGTCCCAATGTGTTTGGATTTATATTTATCCTTGTTAATACACATACAGCCCTCTGTCAGAAAGGTAACACTGATGGGAATGGAAAATTTACCATCTTTTGGACAGAATGTTAAAACATGGCACCATATGAAGGAGAGCCATACCTTGTGGGTGGGTGTGTTGTTGTGTGTCAAATGTTGTGTGTCAAAGAATATGCTGGATACTTTGACAGGAGGTTGTACTCTGTCTCCTAACAGCTGTCCAGTGGGAATCCCCTTCCCCCCTTCTTTGGGATCCTTGTGATCTGGCCATTTAACCCATTATGTGTAGAAAAGTGCCACTGAGAGGTAAAACAACCTAACCCAAATATTTTGTTAGACTGGTTGTAAACTGGTGAATATATACACCTCACAAAAATTAGGGGATATTTCAAAATGAATATGAAGTGACAAAAATATCCCCAAATTTTTGTGAGCAGTATATATTCTTCGTAGAATTTAAGATATCAATACTAAAAGACTTTGAAAACGTCATTAAAAACTTTGTTACAAACATAACCCGAGTTCATCAACCATATCAATAATTCTGAAGCAGAGGGCACAAATCTTCTTTTGAGAAATACATGTACCACTAAGTCTTAACTGGCATAGTGGTAGGCAGCTAGCGACTGTTCCAGCAAGGCAAACTTTGTGTGTTGTGTTAGCTGTAACTAAGGCAGTGGTCAGCAGTAACTTCGGTCTTAGTAGGGCATGCCCTTGTATGAGAAGGCCTGTATTAAGCTAGAAGTAGCTTCTAGGATTCTTCTCTGTCCTATATGTCGCAAATCAAAAAAAAAATTGCAAATGTCTCCCAATAGCTGTCAACAAGGAGCGGATAAAGTTGTATTTCAGTGTCTTCTTTAAACAAGAAAATCTATAAATGGACTGATTTGCATGGACAAGCTTGTATAACGATCAGAATAGAAAGATTTAAAGCATTTTCTTACTAGTTGTAAAGTTTTAAAAATTAGGTGGTTTTTTTAGCCTTTAATATTTGTTATAGAATGAGGGTAATTGTATATTTTGTCAAGGAAGACAGCCCAACTTCTCCCGCCCACCCAAGAATTTATGTTCTAGTGGTTATGAAAGTGGCACAACTCACTACAAAATTCATATTGATAGAAGAAGTATAAATACAATCTTGTTTTTATTTTTTGAAGGGGGGAGAGGGAAGTATTTGCAGAATGCTTATTGGTTCACAATCTATTTCAAGGAAATCCTCATTTCAGAAATGTTGAATTCAGGGGTTGATAAAATGTAGACCTATTTTACACAGGAAAACCAAACAAATTGTCTTATTCTGTAAAACGAGTTTGAAAATAATCTGAACTACAGGAAAAACTGCTGAGTAAAAACATATTCATTTATTGGTAAATAGTCAGAAGCTTCTGCATGCTGAAATTTTGCAAGCAGGCCATTTATTCTGAGTCTGCAGTTTACACCTGTTTCTAATTAGTTTAAAATTATGTTTTGGGTTGAACACAATGTTCCCAGAATGAAATGTTTTATGAAGATTGCAACTGAAGAAAGATCATTTAGTAAACCTGCAATATATATCTAATGTGGGAGCATATTTATTAGTGTGGACCATCTTTTTCTACAGAGTGCTGCACAATATATTTACAGAATGCTTAGAGTTAACAGTATCAGATTGTAATAGGGCTGACCTCTGCATATAATGGGAACTTACCTAGAGACTCATGTATTCTACTTTGTAGGAAATCATGTTCATTCATATTTGTTAGTGACACTCTTCATCAAATGCTGCATTTAGAATGTATACCTTGGGTATACATCTATCTTCTTAGCCTTTGACATTTGCCATAGAATTATACACTAGATCTCTATTGTATATTGACATAGAACTTGTAGATAGTAATGTGGCTGATAGGATGATAGGTCAATTTTGTTTGTAGTTAAATGCTGGTATTGTGATTTAAAGGGAGTACCATTCCTCTTTTACAGTGTATAGAGGATTAAATTTTAATTATTTTATAACTCCTTTCAACAAGTGATGTAATGAAATCTTACAAAAATCTTAATTTTTCTTCTGATACTAGAAAATTTTCCTGGCATTGCTTCTGTCTATTCTCTAAATGTGTGTGTGTATAAATATATAGCAAATTGCACTCCCCATGTTGCAAGCTTTCATTTTGAATAAAAATCCATATTAGTTACCCCCTACCCCAGTAAAATTATTTTTCTACCCCTCTCTTAGGGGAGGAACGAAGTGAGCATATTTTGAGGTACTGCATGATACTCCTCATGTTAGAAGTTTCTAAACCAAAAAACAGTATTATCTCTCTGAGAATTGAACTTTTCAAGTTATTCTATACCCAGCAGAGTTGCTTGGATGTTCTTTTTTTTACTTTAAATTAATAATCATTATTAAAATATTACATTGTGGCCGAATGGTTAGCGTGCTTGTCTACTGATCAAAGATACCTGGGTTCGAGCCCTGGGTAAGGCATGGATGTTTGTGGGTTTTTTTGTTCAGGTCCTGCCATTCTCACAGATCTTTTACTATAGCATATAATCTGGCAGGCTCCTGTGAGACCTCTGTGGCAAGCAGCTGCTTGCGTTTTTTTTTTTTTATTAATTATTTGTTAAAATTAGTGAAAAATATTTTCAAGAGAAAACATCAGATAAAATGATTTCATATCTTTAGCATCTCCTTTCCAATAGTTTATTAGTTGTCATGTTACTTGCTAGTAATATAAACATTAAATCAAGGTCATGCTGCAAAATCATCCAAATTCATGCCATTTGCAAGCCAAAAGATCAAATATTACATATGAAGTTCATTATAACATTGTTCACAAATATGAAAGAACACTGAAAAGGTATTGGTCTTGCAAAATAATTTGGAGCAGGTCTACTAAAATGACATTCTAAGGGCCAATCTGGCCCCAAGAAAAAAACATTTGTAGTCCACAGAGAATGTATGAAGATTACAAAAAATAAAAAAGATGCATTTTTTTGTAAGAGAAATATGAAAAATAAACGAGCGCACAAAAATTATGAAATGCTGTATAAATATGTGTTTTTTTTTTTTCCTTTTCCTCTCTGGACTATTTTTTTGTGTGTTAATTAGTTAATTAACAAATGAAAAGAAAATATAATTGAGTAGCTCTAGAGTATCCAAAGAGCAAGATTTTGTTTGCAGATGATGTCCAAAGTATGCATGGTATTGTAATGATTACAAGTTGCTTAAGCAAAGTAAGTATAATGACATCATGTGAAGCATGTCAAGAATTCTATACACTATTCTGGTGAGTGCTTCATTATGATTTGCTGATGAAAGCTCACTTGATGTTTATTGTATATTGAAATAGTACTTGGACACTTTGGAATGTCTACATTTGCTTTTATCATGGTATACTGATTTTGTTTGTAACTAAATAAGTTTGAATGAGGCAGTTAGTGCATTGTGAATTAAAGGAAACATTTCTCAAAATTTGCAGTGTTATATAGAATTAAATTTTAGTTTTTTACATATTGCATTGTGATTATCTCTTACAATGACACATGATATACAAATATTGAAAATTTACGTATTATTAAATTAAGCATAGTTGTATTTATATTTTAATTAAATATGTGATAAAATTTGGCTTTAAGACAACTAAAGCTTTATTAACTGAAATCTTTGATTCTTTGTGTATCTAAGCATAGTTTATTATTGCAGGAAACAAAAGTATTTTGATTTGCAAGTATTCAAACTGGATAACCAGGTTTTGCTATGATAATTTATAAGTGATTGAAAGATGCCTAGTAACATAATATGCATAAATGATATTTTTTTAATAAAAAACTACGTATATATATATATACGAAGTAGATGTAACTGCCCCTATTAATGTAGTCTTTTCATTTCACCTTTTATACAGAGGGCTGAGTATTGTAATATAGATGTAGATGGTGTCCTTTTTTATGTTGTAATATGTAGTTGTAATTTACAAAACATTGTGACTTACATTTACATTTGACTCCTTTTTGAGTGCTGAGTATTATCTCTCATATTACACAATTAATTGGTTCCAAGAAACCATTGCGTAAAGTGGATTGATTTTTAACATGGGCAAAATTGGGATATGCACAAAAAAATATTTAATTTGTAAAAATATACATTTGCTTATTTTTTTTTATTCACTTAGTACATTGATACTGTAATTTAATCAGATGATGACTCAACTGATACAGGTGAGTCTGGATCATTTTCTCACTCTCTGGGTCAGTAGACTGATAATTTTCAGGTATGTTGAAGAAATGGTCAAGAGTGAGCTGACAGGCAGCATTTTTTTCTCCCTCTAGGATTCTTTATAACATGCCAAAGAGCTCTGAATCTGTCTATCAACTTTGGTGCTTCTCTCCCTGTTATAATAATCTTGTCTGATATCAGTGGCACTGTAATGTTGCTTAAAAAAATTCAATCATTTGCTTTGTTGAAAGGTGTTTAACAGATTCAACAACAGAGGGTTCATAATCTTCATACAAGTCTTTTTTACCAGTTTGAGAAGATCATCATTGGTGAGCTCTTCAGTGTAGGATTAAAGCAACTCATTCACATTGGGATCATCTAAGTCTTCAAATCCAACTATTCTTGCAATGTGAATGATGCCTTGAATTAGACAGCTCTTCAGGAGAGTCAGTGATATCAGGCCAAATAAATCTTTTCCAAACTCCCTTCATGTAAGACTGAAACTTCTGCCCATGCATCTCCAGTTTGTCAATCACTTTTTTGATGTTAGCTTTTCCCAAAATCTTTCACAGAAAGTGATGTTTCTGTGAATGGCAAAGAAATTCATCTTTGCTATTGGTGTCCTTAGTCATTTGAATAAGCATCTTCCACATATAGCTTTTGAAAGTTGCAATGACAGCCTGCCCATGGATTGGATAAGGGTGTTATGTTTGGTAGCAGGAATATAACATTAATGTTATCATCAACATCAGTAATGTTTGTGGGTGTCCAGGTGTATTGTCCAGAAGGAGAATTTTAAAGGGCACATTTATTCTCTTACAGTACCCTCTCAGATCTTCTACTGTGGCATATAAACTGACAGGCTCCTGTCAGACCTCTGTGGCAAGCAGCTGCTTGAGGGGGTATTTATTTTTTTTTATTTTATTTAAGCTTCAATTCATAAATTTTTATTGTTGAATTGAAGATTCAACAATAAAAATTGATTTTAAGTTTATTTACTACACTACATTCATGACAAAGTTCGCTGGTAAAGTAGGATTCAAAATCAGCTTTTGTAATCCAAGCTGTCATGTTAGACTGTCATACATTGGCAAATGCTCCTTAAAATAATTCTTGAGTGCTCGTGGGTTTTCGGAGAGATAAACCATCAGAGGTTTATTTCATTATCTCCAAATACATTTCCCTCTAACAAAGCCTCCAAGGATCACCTCACATTGCTAAATCCCTAGGCCATCTTCTCGTGTACTGAGATGAATGTTCTGCTTAACATGCACTTCCAGAACTACCCTGTTTCTTTCAGATTGAGCACTTGCTGAGGCAAATAACCATACTCCTAAATTGCTGTTTGAAGCTGAGTTGGAAAGTTCTCAGCAGGAGCTAAATCAGCTGCCTTACCTGTTAGCTTAAGGTTATGGAATCCATGTCGCCCCTAAAATGTTCAAACCACCCTGCACTTGCAACAAAGGATTGCACTTTCAGATTGGCGTAATGACATTCAGGTTCTCAAAGTTTTTGTTTTAGCCTTGTTAGCGTGGTGGATTTAAGAATAGTATGTGATGTTCAATCTATTAAGCCCACATCCTTTCCATTTCACAAATAATCTGAGGGTTATAGATTACCTTTGTTTTTTCCACTGGCAGCACTTCACTTTTTTTTTCATGAGAGTTGATTTTAAGTTTATTTACTATACTACATTAATATGTTGCACGAATGTAAGAAGATACACAGGTAAAAATATCCTTTGTGATGCTTTTGGCTCTACAGCTGCAAAAAGACTGAACATGTGCCACCTAATTCAGTATATGCACAGTGCTCCAACCACACCAACAATCAACTGTTTTATATATATATAAAATTACTAATTGCTCTAGTTCCACCAATTGTACTACTATGCAGGCATGATTTTTTATTTTTAATTGTGTTATAACAAAAATACATAAAATAAGATTGTTATAAAGAAAATGTGTAAAGTGCCATGTACACTGCATGGAAAAATTATTTTGAACATCTACTAATGCTTTGGCAGGCCTCCATAGGCAGATGGAAAGTTTCATTTCTCTATGCATAGTTCTCATTGAAATGGGATTTGAAGTACTGCAAGCAGTAATCTCTCAACTGCAGTTGATTCTATTTTGCTGTACAATTTGTGCCAGCAACCACTTATTTGTCACTTATCTGTCAGAGCATTCGCCTGCCCCCCCCCCCTCCCCATCATTTGCCATGATTGGTTTGCCAATAATTTTTTGAAACCTTTGCTATTCTCCAACCGATATCCGAGATATTCTCCAACCAATATCCGAGATGTATGGCAAACCATACATCTCGGATATTGCCCCTTGATTTTCTACAGTTCCATCTATTGTTGATGGATGGATGATGGTTGATACGTCTTATTGATGGTTCCATCTGTCTGTTACAGATGCTCCTCCCATTGTGTTGAAATGATGAACAGCCCCCTTTCAAAGTCAGTCATATCAGCCTTTTTACCCATGTTACATTTGACATTAGTATCCACCTTGCTTTTATGGCCTTTATAAGACTTCATAGTGATGTGGAATACTAACATCAGTAAGAAATTTTGCATACATTGGCATGTTTCATGATATTTTGCACATGGTGCAGTGTTCATAATAATTTTGCCAGTCAGTGTATAATTGCATAGAGCAATGAAATTGCTAGTTACAAAACTTCTGTTAGATAATGATTAATAAATATTTAATATGAATTCTTTAAACTATGTATTTGAACAACGTGAAACAAATTTTATATATTTATGTAAACTAGAACTGTAATTTCTAAAATTTTACTCTTTAGAGTCTTGAAGTTTTGGATAATGGCAAACCATATGCAGAATCTGTATTTGATATGGACTGTGCAATTGCTACTCTACGATATTATGCTGGATATGCTGATAAAATTCATGGAAAAACTATACCTGCAGGTATTATTTCTCAATGTTAAATCAAGGTTCTGGAATTTTTTAGAATTTTTGTTTTGTTTTTTATGTGAAAGCAATTAACTTTTGATAATCCCAAGTAGCCCTAAGGTACTCTGTGATTCAGCTGGTAGTGCACCAGGCTTATAATCTGCCGTTCCCAGGTTTGAGTCCCAGTGAAGATCTATTGAGATTTATCTCTGCAAAACTCCAATCCAGCCTTCAGTAAATAGGGAACACAGATGGGCTTGGAAAGGCTGCCGTCCCTCAGATGGGACATAAAGCTGTGGCCCCATGTATGGAAGAGCCATATCTTTTGCATATTAAAGAACACACTGGATGGCTTTGGCCATCTGTCTTCCTAACAATTGTCCAGTTTGTCCCCTCTCCCAACCTTTCTGAGCTCTGGGGGTTCTTGTGACCTGGTCAGTTAGCCCATTTTGTGAAAACAATGCTGCTCAGAGGTAAAACAACCCAAACC
This sequence comes from Ryuthela nishihirai, assembly GCA_038380435.1. Taxonomy (NCBI): domain Eukaryota; kingdom Metazoa; phylum Arthropoda; class Arachnida; order Araneae; family Heptathelidae; genus Ryuthela; species Ryuthela nishihirai. Next base: position 10,915,265 of record JAWZYU010000001.1, on the reverse strand, counting down.
ACTGTTTAACCCTTCCAGGATCAATGGTAAAGTATCACAAAAGATATCCTGCAGGCATGGAACTCACGACATAATAAGCTGAAAAAAATTGGTTTTGTTGTGAACCCACTTCTCATAGTAACTGGCCAGGTATGCTAACCACTACACCATCAACAGCTAACATATTCTTCTTCAGCTAGTATGACATATAAACTTTCTTGCATTTTTTATTTGATTCACACAGTGGCGCCATCTGTCAGGAAATGGATGTTGTCTCATAGAAATGGAATTCAACATTTGTCACTCACATTCATGGCATATCAATAATTCAATGGTAAAGTATCACAGGAGATGTCTTAAAGGCATGAAACACATGAAATAAGCTGAAAAAAATGGTTTTGCCATGAGTAGAAAACATTAGCTGTTGATGGTGTAGTGGTTAGTACACCTGGCCAGTTACTAGACGGTTCTAATCCCACTCATGGCAAAAACAAATTTTTTTCAGCTTATTTCATGCCTTCCAGGGTCCCACATTTAGGACTGGTTTACACCCAGAGACCCAGCCATTTTTTTCACTATGATCAGCCAGAAAAATTAATTTTTAGGACTCTTTTGCTAATAACTAATGAAATAACTAATTAATATGGTATGTTATATACCAAATTAATGAACATTTTATTTTGAAAAATTTAACAAAAAAACCTAGTTTTATTTTAATAGGGCATTTTTTGTCATGTAGTAAAAAGAAATGCATTTGACAATGCAAATAAAATTTATTTTAAAATAACTAATAGAACAGAAATAATTGTAATGCACATGAATAGAAAGCTATTTATTTCTAAAGAATAAAAGAAAAAGTGTTTACTTGAAGCAAAAATATTACTTCTGTTTTGTAATTTTTTTCTCATTATCATATTTTGAGAAAAGTCTGGTTTTTTACAACTCTGCTAAGTCATATAAACAAGTCAACTTTTGAATTTTTTTTTAAATAACCAGTCAACCAAAATAGGTCATGTTATATACAGAATTAAGCATAATTTGATTTTAAATTTTATGAAAATAAAAAATCTAAATAAATTTATGAATGTATTTGATTTTAATAAGACTTTTTCACCTAATATAGTGAAAAAAATAGATTGGACTTTGCAATTAAGGCTTAAATTTGGAAAACCTGATGAATAAAAACAGTTAAATTACGTATTAAGTAAAAGGAAATTTCTTCCTTAATCCTATAATATTTACCAAACACCTGATTTTTTTAATGTTTTTTTTTTTCCAGCATGGTATATTTTAAAACACAGGCCAGTGTTATACAAGTTAATTTGGATTGCTTACATTAATGGGATTTGTTGCCTATTTATAAAATGGAGGAATACTTGTCGTTTTTTTTTTTACTAAACATTATGAAATTTGAATTTCGGTTATCTTGGCTAAATGCCAAAAAGTTAATGCTCCAAAATAGTCTGTATAGTCAGTGGCACAACCAAGATATTGAGGGGGTGGGGATGTTTTATAAACATTCAATGTAAACTTAAAAACTCATAATTTAAAAATAAAATTTTGATGGGGGGGGGGTGGAGGGGACAGTAAAACACCCTCAGTGTTCGGGTTAGAAACACTTGCCAAAAAATTGCCCTCCCACACGAGAACTGATTTCCATGTCAGGTCAGTTTAACACAATTATACTGTAATTACAGCATATTGTGTTAAACTGATTTGATTTACTGCTGTGTTGGAAACTTTATTGAATAGAATTCTGTGTCAAGGAAAATCTTTTTGCTTCTGCATCCAAAACAATGCAAGATCAAAGCTTTTTTTTACTGGAAAAGAAGAAAAATTAACATATAACCTAATGGAATGTTAAGTAAAATATTCACATGAACAAGTTGTAAGCCTGCGTCTGATGTTGCATAACTCCAAAAAATATGATTATAATTGATCTTCCGAAAGATTAGATTTGCTTTATTCCTGTAAATTATCATAGAAGTGAAAACTAAGGTTTAATTATAAAAAGGAAATGAAATACTAACTTTACGAACGGAGGTTATAGCCAATATGTGGGGAGGAAGTATTTGGATTTGAATCATCCATGTAAACAACTCCCATGCAGCCTCTTAGCTGCATGGGAATTGTTAGCAGACAGCTCTCTCCCCAATCTTGCACATCTGAGTGAGCAATTAAGAACACCTGTGATTTCTTACATGATTTTGTGCACTGCAGCAAGTCTCGAAGTTCTGGTTATGAAGACTTTGATATAGTTTCGATTTGAAAAGTGGGAAAGATGAATAGAATGCTGCAATAAATGATAATAATTCTAAGAATAGTGAAATTGGTTTAAAGCAGAACAGGTCAGAGTGCGAAATGAAAAAAAAAGACTTTGCAATTACTTCTAAAATGTTATCCTTTTAAAAAATAATTTGTTAAACTTCAGGAGATATTTTAAGGAGATGTTTGTTGATAATAGTTCAAATCAAATTTATTAGCCTAAATCAGAAGATTGCTTCAGCAAAGAGGAACATAACCAATTTGGCAATACCATATAGTGCCAGATGGCTTTAACAAATTATTTATATTTTAGTTTAATAAAATATGCATGAAATAAGAAAATATTAATAGTTTTATGGAAAAAGTTACTCCAACTTGCAGGATTGATTAAAAGAAAACATTATTTTTCAAACTTGAATTATATGTTTTTAATATATATATGTAAGAAAATTTTCAAAGAGCAATTTCTATTTTTTTTTAAATCAAAGTTTTTTATTGTACTAAAAACGAACATAGCTATCTTGGGCTTCTCATTTCGAATTCTGTCAGCATCTATGTTTGCCTTGGACCCTGGAAGGATTAAGGTTGCAAAAGTTAGAAAATGAAAAACTTTATTTGAAAACGAACATCAAATATTTGCTAGAGAAGATGTGTTCTAGTTAGGTACTTTTGATGTCCTAATTCCATAAATTTAGCTCAAAATATTCCATCTTGTATATATATATTTCATATCTGGATATTTAATTCATGTGGAACATTGGATCTTTTTCATGCTGTATGTCTAGAATCTATTGAGATTCTTGACATCTAAGATCATACAGCATAACTTAAAAGACAGTTCCAATCTTGTCAGCCTTTAATAATAATTATGGTACATATGACTGAAATATTAGGACTTCGTTTCACAAGTAAGGTAATTTTGGTCTTGAGTTTTGAGCAGAATTTGAAACCAAATATGGTACGGGGGTGGCTCATAATCTGCAGTTCCCAGGTTCGAGTCCCAACTTGGTCAGCGTTGAGATTTATCTTCACAAAACTCCCCACTCTGCCCATAGTCAGTATGGGACACCAATGAAGTTCGAAAGGCTTCTGTCATATGGGACATTAAGCTGTGCCCCTGTGCACATTAAAGAACACACTGGATGGCCTTAATGGGAGGCAACCATCTGTCTCGTAACAGCTTTTCTTTTTGGTCCCCTCCCCCAACCTTCTCTGAGCCTTTGGGGTCCATGTGACCTGGCCATTTAGCTCATTGTGTGTAAAAGAAAAAGTGCCGCTCTGGGGTAAAACAACCCAACTGAAACCAAATATTTTTTCAGTTTCAATAGTTTTGCATGTTTTCTGATATAATATTTCAATTGTCAAAATACTCAAAATTTCAAAAAATTAAAAATAAGTAAATAATTTTAAAATTTTTTAAAAAATACTTTATTTTAACTTGTATTTTGTTATAAACTGATGCCCAAGATTTACCCTCAGTCAGTAAAGTACACTGATGGGCTTGAAAAGGCTGTCATCTGTCAGATGGGACATAAAGCCCTAGGCCCCATGTGCAGGAAAGCCATACTCTGCACATTAGCACACTGGATGGCCTTGATGGAAGGTTACCATATCTCTCCTTACAGTTGACCACCGTATCCCCTCCCCAAACCTTCTCTGAACCCTTAGGGTCCTTGTGACCTGGCCATTTAGTCCATTGTGTGCAAAAATTGCCGATCAGAGATAAAACAACCCAAACCATGATCTTGTGTTCTGGAGAGCCCCATGTACAGTGCAAAAATATTGTTATGGCAGATGAAAGTGCTGCAGTTACTTTGTGAAAAATGCAACATGAATGCTTGTTTATGCTTCTGTACGAGATTTTTGTAACAAACGAATTGGAACATAGAACCAATCTGAATTTAAGAAAGATAGAATTGTAATGTTGGAATTGTGGATTTGTGAAAAGAGGTTCAGTACTAGTGGGTCTGAAATAGCACAAAGGAGGGAGTCAAAGCTAACAAGAAACCTGTGAAGGAGACTAAAAGAAAGACAAAATTGTTGAAGGTAAAAAAAAACATTTATTCATTTTATCTCTAAAGTAATGAAGGACATTGTCTAAAAAGAATTAAGAGGTAAACATTCAATTGAGTAGACAGAGCTAATTTTAACTGTTCTGTAAGAAAAGATAATTACTTTATGTACGATAATATTTAATTTGTTTATAAGTAATTTCATCCATGCTTTTGTAATAAATTGCATTGTTTTGTAATTTGTATTGTAAAAATACTTATACCCACACTCAGTACTCATCCATTATAAATTTATAACAATATATATGGAAATAAAGGTACTAAAATGGAAAAAATTAGAAGGCATATATCACCTGGCAAATTATATATGCTAACTTTCAAAGAGAATTGTTTCAGTTTTGACTTTTGCACTCTCTAATTTGAACTAATGATGACTTGGGAAAATGCAAACAGTATTTTATTGGCATCTATAAAGCATTAAAAAACATTTATCTCTTATAACATTAATAATTAATAATTTGCACAGCTAGATATAACTATTTAATTGTTCACGAATTAAAGCTGTTACATTAAAGCAATCTACGTTATTGTGCCTCTCAAATCTACATTATTGTAACATGTTGCATTTTCCTACCACCTCTGGTGTTAAGGGACAAATTGTTGTTAGTATAAGTTTCTTGACTCATGTTCTACCATAAAAATTTCTAAGAAAAAATAGATGGTTTACAATATTTTAAAGTTGGCAGTTTTCCAACTTTTTTCACCACCAGAGGGTATTGGTAAAATCATTGGGATCTTCAGAAAGTGCAGACAACAGTCTGATTAACAGTTTTTAAATTATTATACAGTCCAAAACTTTAAACTTTTTCAATTGCAGAAATAAATGAAAAAAAAATATTTTTCTTCAGATGGATATAAGATGAAAATAGTAGCTCATTTTCTGAAAGTAAACTAATGAAAATGCTTATAAAGTACATTGTCTAATTTTCACAAATCCCTTTGTTTTCATTTAATCCTCTAATTCAGGCATGTCAAAGATACAGCCCACGGGCCATTTAGATGTGGCCCGCGACCTCAATAATACTGGAGTTTTATTCATGCTGCTCATATTTTAAGTATTTTTGGAAGTTCATAAAAGTGTGAACAGCTGTTTTCAACAATGAAAATTAATAAATCTCCATATCGTTAAGACTTAAAGATGAGCATCTTCAGTGAATTCTCAAAATCAGTACAACAGCTTTGACGCCAAACATTGGTGACAAAATGAAGTTGAATAGATGTCAAGTATCTGGATCTTTGAAATAATGCGCTGTTTTTTAACCATTATGACTTACTGCCATTTTAATTTTGATGTATACTTTAAATTGAAATAAAAGATTTTTTTCATATAAAATTGGTGTTTAATTGAATCCCGGCCCGCTGATATACTTTGAAAGAAAAATTGGCACTTTACAAGATAGTTTGACACTCCTGCTCTAATTCAATTAAAGGAAATCGATTAAATTTCAATTAAAGGAAAGACTAGCAGGCATTGTAATGTAACATCTCTTGCTTATATCTTATTAGATCTTATAAGAACTTAAGATATATATTATATCTTGTTATATTCTTATTTATTTTTAGGATTTGGTGAAATTATATATTACAAAATATTTGACCAAAAATTAGTTATGTTAAAATTACCAAAAAGTTGCAAATTCAATATCATTTGTGGCTGTTTTTGGTATAAAAGTTAAGCATGAGCATTCATAAAATAATTATATAATTTTGTAAGCAGAAAGAATGAATAATAAAAATCAGTATGAAATATTGTAATAATTCCTAATTATATTTGATTTAAGTGAAAAACTAAAATTAATATGTTTTTATAGATGGTAATGTATTTACATTCACACGGCTGGAGCCAAAAGGAGTATGTGGACAAATTATACCTGTAAGTTAATGTGCACTTCTTCCAAGTAGTATTTTTGATAAAGAGGTAAATCTCATAACTAAATAATGTAATGTTTAAGAAATGATAAATATTTCAATAAATGTTAATTATTTTAACTTTAGTAATTTGCAAGAAACAAAAATTGATATTTGTAAAGTATTTTAATTATAGTAACTTAGTCAAATATTGTGTGAACCTTAAGACAAGGAAAAGCTAACTGAAAACAGTTTGGTGACTGTGGGAATCATAGCTGATCTCCTATAGAATGTTCAGTGTTGTTTCTACTGAACTATTCAGTTATACTAAATTTCTTCAGCTAATAGTAACTGTGAATAGTATATTCCATGGTATGATGGTTCATATTGTTCTATGAAATCAAGAATGGGGCATAATCATTGTCCTTGAGAATATTTTATTTTGTAATCAAAGTGGAAAAATGGCATTATTAGTGAAAAATGATATTTGTAGTAATTGACAAGAATTTTGAAGAATGACTTTGCTAAGTCTCATTTTTATTTTAGTAAACTTTATCAATAAAAAAGCTCTTACAGTGTAATTTTAAATGGTGGCAATTTAAAAAGATTTGCAAAAAGTGCTCAACTTTGTAAAAAAAAGTAATGAATTGTAATTTAAGCTTTTGGTGTTCTATTAATAAATAATATGAAAAAAAAACGAAATTTTTGGATAAATTTTAATTTTCAGTTAATTTTAGGTATTCCAAACAAAACATTTGGACTGAAAAAGATTAAAAAGCCTCCCACCAAAAAGGAATAAAATGTTTATGCTTATAGGGATTCTCTGCAGAGGAATTAAGGAATGAATACAACTCTAATTCAGTTGGTGCTGTTGGGTTGATCTTTAGTGTCTTTGGTTAAAATCTTGAGTTCTTATCATTTGCTACCTCCCTGAAGCTCAAATGAGGAAGCCTTTCAAATTTCATTTCTCCTCTCTTCTATCATAATGAAATTATGGCTGTTGAACTGGTCTGTATTTGTATTGTTGATCATCAACTTGTAAACATTTTTAAATCTGCTGTGCATAAAGTGTGGGAACATTTCTTTTATACGCCATTGTTCAATGACAATTCCAGACAAACTTGAATCTTGTTTCCACCTTTGGAACAGTCACAGTTCTACGATAAATTGAAGGCCTCATTTTGAATATAAAAAACTTTGTTAGCATTGGTTACTATAAAAGTAGACCTATCACCACCTTTTTGTTACCTTTATAATCATTTACCTCTATAAAAATTTAACGAGTGTAATAATATTGCAAGTTTCACTGTGAAACACAACTTTCGGTCATCCATTGTATAGTTCATAAATTGCTTCTAATAGTTTGGAAATTATCAACCCATTTCGTTTTGCAGCTTTGATTTATCTTCAGCAGATATATACTACCAATAAGTTGGTTAATCTGTAATTAAATTTTCCTGCAATATTTGTATGTCATATTCCCATTTCCTGTAATGTGTTTTTTTTTTCTTTGTTAATGTTTAATTAGACAAATATCTAGTATTCTCTTGCTAAAGAGTACACCTATCCCTCGATTTACACGGTACTCAGTTCACACAATTTTTGGCTTTGCACGGTCAAAAAATGCAACCAGTTTCGATTTACACGGTACTGACTGAGACGTACATAGGAAGGAAATCTCAGTCAGTACCGTGTAAATCGAAACTGGTTGCATTTTTTGACCGTGCAAAGCCAAAATTGTGTGAACTGAGTACCCTGTAAATCGAGGGATAGGTGTATTGTGCTAAAAATGTCATGAGTAATATAGTTTGTGATATTCAAAATGGTGGTGAAATTTCAGGGTATCTTTTCTCCCAAAATTATCTGATAAAGTAGAATTTTGATCATAAAACCCCACAGTATGATGGAACTACAGAAATTTTCTTAAATGTTAAAATATGGACTGCAGCTGAAGGGGATAGCAGTAGCATAATACTGATTATGCTACTGCTATGTGGTTGATAGAGATTTAAATGCATTCACTAAGATAAATATTTTATTTCAATCATTAAAATAAGTAATGAATGTTTCTTTTGTACCATTGAATAAAGCTGTTTACTTCTATTGAGTGTGTTGTGTTTCAGTTAGAGTAAATCCAGAAGTTTATATACAGATATTAGTAATGTCCTCAAGTATTTCTTTCAATAGTCAATTTTGAAATGATATAATTAAGATGTCACTCACCAAGCTTCTAATTTTTTTAAGTGCATTTGTATACAGTTAAGTTTTTGTTTTCCATAGGTTTTTTTTCTACTTAGTTTCCATTTCTGGCAAGAATAATTTTGTCTTGACAATGATTTTTTTTTCCTGTCACTCTTTTGTTAGTTGATAAAAAAACTAGTTCCTTGTTGTTTCTACTGCTTCTATTCCGAATGTATATATATAGGTAAATGAACACAAGAATAGAAAACCAATGTTTGTGGGAAGACTTCGGTTTATGTTAAACAGTGGTGTCTACATGCCACTGATGAAGGCCTGAAACTTTGTTTCCTACTCTTAAGGATTTTGGTGGTTCTGTAATGGTGTGGGGTACTTTCTTATGGCATGGTTTGAATGCACCCATCATTCTGTTAGAAGGCAAGATTAATGCCAATTGCTATTTGACAGTCCTGAGTGATCATCTTCATTCAATGGTACAGTATTTCTTTTGTTAAGAGAGCTGTCTTTCAGGATGACAATGCTCCCATCCAGAGCATATGTGGTTACCCAGTGATTTGAGGAGCATGAGACTCAATCTTTCCACATACCACAGCCACTTCAGTCACCAAATATCAACCCACTGGAAAATCTAATGAGAACTTTTGAAATGACATCTCAGGCATTTTCCAGCTCCATCTAACAAGCAGGAATTGATCACATTTCTTATAATGAATGGTGTCTTATCCTTCATGCTGACTTTCAGACACTGGTAAACTCTATGCCACGATCTATACAGGCTGTACTGAACTTGCATGACAGTCCAACACCATATTAGTGATTTTTGTGCTGCTGTTTGCATTTTTTTTTGTTCCTTACCTTAAAAAAATTAAAATTTATTAAATTTAAATTATAAGAATTAATTAGAATATGAATTATTTAGAAATGATTATTTAGAATATGAATACTTTCAATTTCAGTAGAAAATTTAATATTTTTTAAATATTTTTAATTTTACAGTGGAACTATCCACTTCTGATGCTTAGTTGGAAGTTTGGTCCAGCTCTTGCTACAGGAAATACAGTTATTCTCAAACCACCTGAACAAACTCCTCTCTCTGCTCTGTATTGTGCTAGTTTGGTAAAAGAAACTGGCTTCTCACCTGGAGTGGTTAACATAATTCCTGGTTATGGGCCTACAGCAGGTGCAGCAATAGCTAGGCACCCACAAATTGACAAAGTGGCCTTCACTGGTTCAACAGAGGTAAACTTCGTTGATTTTATTTTCATTTAAATGTGTGCAGTGTTTTTTAAAACGCAAAACTTTAGAATAGAAAAAGTTAACTTTTAAATAAGATATGTGATTAGGGATAGTTCAAAAAATGACAGCTACCTTTTTCATAAGGTAAATATGCTCCATAAAATATGCGTTGATATTCATAAAATATTGCAAAAAAACTTAGCAGCAAATAGAAATTAATATTAAATATTTTACTGTCTTAAAACTAAATCTGTATTATTTGATATTTCTATTTGTTGCCTTTTTTTATAAAGAGCTAATATTTATCTTTGTCATCTGTTTGTCCATCTGTAGGAATTCAACTTTTTTTGTTTCTAGATATAAAAATTCTTTTTGGAATGGATAGGTATTAATGAAATATTGTAATTCACATTTTCTGAATGTCCCAAAATTTAATATTAAAACTTTAAATGAATGTTGTAAAAGATCTATTTATGCTAGAAGTTTGAAATGCTGGTGGTAGAATGTGATGATCGTGAGTTTTATAGTGATATTTCCCCCGTACTCCTGGGATGGAGAGGAGCAAAAACACAACCTCTTGGTTTTAAAAAGATAAAGAATTCTTGAGTTTTATTAGCTACTAATGAAATATAAATTACATTTTTCAAATCTTTCGGTAGTTTTTTTAATTTTCATTATTAGAGGGAATCAAATGGGGGAAACTAAAAACATTTAAATGACTATTATAAGTAATATATTAAAGCTAATAATTTAAAACTTTGGTGATAGTGTGCTAGTCAAGGAGTTTACATTGACTTATTTGCCACCTTTAACTTTCCCAACCACCTGGGGTTAAACATTTTTGTTTTAAGGGATGAAAGATAACGTTTTTAGGTATCAATAAACTATTCATCATCATCATCATCCTCAAGCAGCCATGGGCTAGGTAGGTCCAACCAGACAGTGCAATTTAGTTCTCCAAGCAAGTCTGTCCTGAGCTACATCTACTTCATCTGACCACTGCACACCAATTCTAATAGTCTTGTTTGACATTGTCTGCCCACTGCATCCTAGGTCTCCCCTTCTTTCTGAGGCCTTTAGGCACACTGTTCATAACCCTATTCGCCAATCTATAATTATTCATACGGGCAACATGACCAAACCAACGGAGTCTCTCTCTGCACAATATGCTGCTTAAAGGAGGTTGCAAACTCCTTTGCCTAACCTCATCATTAGTTACAAAGTTGAACCATCTAATGCCCAAGATACTGTGTAAGCATCTAGAATCAAAAGCATCTAGTTTCCTATTATCTTGTTTAAAAAGTGTCCAAGTTTCACTACCATAACTAACCCTAGAAAGAACCAAACTATTATACGGTCTAATTTTAGTCTTTCGGTGTATACGCCTATTTCTCCACACTCTCCATAGATTCTTAAAAGTCCCTGCAGCAATCCCTATTCGTCTGTTAATCTCATGCCACACATCACCAGTATCTGTTACATAGCTCCCACGGTAATTAAATTGTGACACCTGCTCAAGACTGTAACCATTCAGATTAACAGAATCGCAACCTACCTGACCAATTTTCATCACTTTAGTTGATCCCTCTGTTTATAACCAAACCTACTCTACTACCACTTTCATCAACAGCTCGAATGAAAGAGTTCATCTCATCATCATTTGCCAAAAGGGCTAAATCATCAGCATAATATAAATCAGAAATTTTTGTATCTCCAGTCCATTTGAGGCAAAAATCTTTCCCTTGAAGTGAATTTCGCATAACATAATCAATAACCAAGCTAAAGAGAAAAGGAGACAAAATACACCCTTGTCAGACACCAGAAGTAATGCTAAACCAATTGCTACAAGCCTTTACCAACTCACACACACACGACTCAGTGTTATTATAGAGAGCTTTCATTATGTTAACTAACTTGTCTGGTATACCATATGATTTCACAATGAACCACAAATTATGACAATCAACAGAGTCGAAAACCTTTTTGAAATCAACAAAGCTAGCAACCAAAGGTTTCTGAAACTCTAAACATATCTCAAGAATCTGCCTAAGTGAAAATATCTTATCTACACATCCCCTACGATTTCTGAATCCATATTGCTCATCACGTAATTGCTTGTCAACCAGATTCTTAATTCTATTAAGAACAATCATGCAAAGAACTTTCCCTGGAACAGAGAGTAGACTGATACCCCTATAGTTATTACAAGAACTGCAATCACCTTTTATGAAAATAGGGATGATAATAATAGCACTGGTAGAATCCTTATGAACCATGCCTTTATCATAAAAAATATTCAAAATTTAAGTCATCCATATGGTAACTGAATCATCCCAGCTCTAAGTATTTCCGTAGTAATTTCATCTACCCCTGGAGATTTATGTAGTTTAAGTTTAGAAACAGCCAAAATAACTTCCGACTGTGTTATTGAGCAACATTAAAGCCAGTAATGGATCTATCATCATTACAAGCAAGAGGAGAATCCTCACCTTCTATAACCTTACTGTGTTTATCCTTTAATCCCTGTATACCTGTCCGTTTTCTACCACACAAAGCATTAACAGTCTGGTACAGCTCTCTGCTGTTGTGCTGTCTAACTGCTTCTTTGGCTTTGTCAGCCAAGACATCAAGCCAAAGATTCTTATCAGCAGCTAACTGATCTTTTACTCATTTATTACGTTCTCTGTAATGCTTTCTATTAGGACTAGTAGGGTATTGATTAAGGACATTCCTGCAGTTCTTCCTTTCAGAAATAAGCTCAAGTGCCTTATTACTCAAATATTTCTGCTTCCTCTGCTCCTTTTTCCTAAAAGAGTACTATTAGTTTCCAAAAAAGCCTGTTTAAAATGGTCCAATTCTTCCTCAACTTCAGGAGTAAGCAAACCATAACTGTCATAATGACTAAGTAACCTATCATGGTAAGCTTTAGCTATAACTGGGTCTTTCAGAGCTTCAATATTAAAAGTAAATTTTTTAACCTTAGCAAAACACTTTTTAAGTTTAAGTTGCAAGACACTTTTAACAAGGTAATGATCAGATCTAATTTCAGCTCCCCTATATAGACCTGGTATTCCTAACAGAACTAGCCCATTTGCTGTTAATTAATATATAATCAATCATATTCTTATGCAGCCCATCAGGTGAAACCCATGTATAATTATGTATGTCGCGGTGTTTGTAATAAGTGTTAGTTATTCTGAATCCATTGAGTTTACTTACCTGTATGAAACGTTACCCATTGCCATTGCAGCTACCAATACCAAAAGGGCCTATTACTCCTCCCCAAAGGTCAGAGTCAGTACCAACTTTGCAATTGAAGTCACCAAGAACAAGGGTAATATCTCCTTTCTTGACAGAATTCAAAATATCCTGAAGTTGTCTTTAAAACCTATCCTTATCCTCATCGGCATCCTCAGTGGGGGCATCACAGCAGATAACATTCAAGTCTTTAACACTTGTCTGAAATTTTGCTGTAAGAAACCTTTCATTAATACACTCGTATCCTATAAGAGCATCACTAGCATGTCGGCTGAGAAGCAGACTCACGCCTTCGTGATACTTATTGTCGTCCCTCCCTGAAAAGAGAAATTGAAGATTATTTTTAAGAATCTGACCTTTATCTGTCCATCTGGTCTCTTGCAAGCCGAGAATATCTAAATTATAATGGTGGAATTCTTGTGTGAGGACATCAAGAGAAAAAGCTCTGTGCAGAGTCCTCACATTCCAACTACCTATGGAGAGAAAATGGTTATTTAACTATGGGATGTTTAAATAAACTATGCTTATTGAGAGAGGGAATGCTGACAATATCAAACAGCCCCCTAATCACAGGCATGGGGCAAAGACCCATTCCCCCACCACTAAAGGCTGAAGCCATCTACACTGGAAGACTTCCTCCAATGTAGAATTTGACGATGCCAATAGAAGCAAAGAGTTAAGGTGCCTGCGAAGACCTCTGCTCAGGATTATCCACCAGCTGATAAACATATCCTGTGAATCTATTCACTTGGGGCTGTCAACCCATAAACAGAAAACACAACGGAAGATTTTCCCTCCACAGAAGCTCATCAGTGCAGCAAAATCAGGATCCACAATCAAGCTGAGAACCATAATTCCATTCAGGTTGGTATATGTGGTCAGCACAAGGACCATGTGTGGTTGACCACTCCTCAGCAGGGTAGAAAAAAAAGTAGCCATAGTTGTTCAGATCAGTAGGCCACACTAATCTGGCAGCCCTCTCCTTCCGTTCACTTCCAGAAAAGAGTATCTCTTTTGAAAGGTACTGACGGTCTGCTCCACAAGGACATTAGGTACTAGGCCTGGCCAATTCTCTGCATCATCACAGGGGATTGGTGCATAGCTCTCCTTCCAGTGACTACATATCTACCACTTACAGACCAAAACTATTACTATTTATATTTTCCAGTAGTTTCGAATTTCCATTATTAAAGGGTGCAAAGTCTAAGAATTAAAACTTAATTCTCTTTGAAAACAAGTATCCCATATTCACCAGAGACAATGTTATTGTGTTTTTTTAATGTGAATTGTATCAACATTAAGATACATTGCATATTTACTTTATACATAGAACCAACACATTTACCAGGAAATGCTTGGATTATTATGAAATAAATACCCACTCAAGCAGCTGTTTTCCACAGAGGTCTAACAGGAGCCTATCAGTTTATTCACCATATGGATCTGTGAGGAAGGAGAAACCTCAGCAGAAAGACAACACAGACATCCCTGCCTTACCCAGGGTTCTGCCCCAGGTCCCTTTGCTGGGTAGCCAAGCACGCTAACCACTCAGCCATTAACTTATAAAATTTAATGTCCACAGTATGTTAAAATATAATAAAATATTTTAAGAAATGATATTAAGGTGCTCAAGTCTATTATAAAGATTAATGCAAACCATTAAATCACTAACCATTGCTCAAATCAATGAAGCACCTGCGATTTAGCTCATTGCCAGCCTCCACATTGAAATTGTACAATGTTAAAGTACTTGGAGCAGAGCTCAGCTTTGCACCAGTAAACATTACAGTGGGAACACTGATGTTAGTTCATGTAGAACTATTTCAAAAGACTTTGCGACTGGTGCACTCATTGCCCATCATCTCATTGTAATAATTGAGTGTGGTGGTAATGTTCAGTTGCTCTTTTTTCCATGTCATTGCAAGAAACAAAATGTCACTCCTAATGACTGAACATTTTAAAATTGCACAACAATAAAGTTGTACCAAGTAGTAAGTATTTTGTTGGGAGTGGGATATAATGGTGTGCAAGGACTGTGAGATAAAGATGGCAAAGGTTGTCAAAAGTGAGTGTTTTTGATAAAGTGAAATTAGTATTTTAAGTAATTTCTGAATAATGTGGTTAGTTCTGATCTTATATGCCAGAGGTGGGCAATTGTTTTCGTATCTACACTGCGCATGTGTATTGACGTGGCCGTCCTAGTGGAAAATACGAGACGAATCTTCGGTTGTGCACGGGAAGGAAATCTCAGTTCAAGGCGGATTTTTCTGACTGTCTTGGCGGGCCACAAAAAACTCTTAGCGGGCCGCTATTTGCCCACCCCTGTTATATGCTATGAAATTAAATGCATTGTTGTGTTTTAATGTTGACTCTGTATATCTCAGGGAAGCTCAAAGAAACCGACAGTGGGCTGATGTTTGAACGACAAACGTGTGTGGGCAAGCTCAGACCGCGCCTGGAGCGATCTGAACTTGATGTTTGGAGCCTGGCGTGGATCCAAACACCACCGTTTATGGCCAGATAATACCTAATATCCTTGTTAATCGTTCAAAGAGAGAACGGACTGCTTATTCTCCATTGGCATACACTTTCGGCAGATATGGAATCTCAAGTATGCAGTTTTCAAGCAGATTGGTATCTAAAGGATTAAACCAGGGCTGTGTCTAGGGGGAGGGAATCATATCTACCAGTGTGACTCAATGATGGCCTGGGGTGTCTTCAGTTAGACCTTTGGTACGTGTACCGACGACTCTTAATGCATCCCGGTACATAGAAATCATGGCTGACCATTTACACCCATTTATGGTCATCATGCATCCCAGTGGAGATGGCGTCTACCAGCAAGACAACTTTCATCTCATAGGTCCAGGTTGGCTACTGCATGGTTGCAGGAGCATTCTGCTGACTTTGAAATAATGAAATCCCAGATTTAAATCCCATCGAAAATCTTTGGGATACCATCGAGCAGAGTATTCCGGCCCGTGTCGCATCAGCGACTTACCTTGACAGAATTGTGGACAGTTCTAGAGGATGCATGGGTCGCCATACATGTGAAACATTTACGCAAGCTTGTGGAATCCTTGCCTCGACGTGTGGTGTCCGTTATCAGGGCCAGAGGGGGTCCAACACGTTACTAGGTTGATATCCATAATTCAATGGCATTCAGTGTATTATATTTGTTTATTATTTCTTCAAATAAAAGTCACGATTATAGAAATTAAAAGGTGATTTAAAAATGTGCATTGAAAGCAAATATTTTGAACAACTGAACTTTAAGTTAAAGAACGTATAAGAGACAAGAAGGTAGAGTCAAATTTCTTTTTTTATTTTAATGTTAAATTTTTATTATTTTTTTATTAAATTTTAAAACAAAATTTCAAATAATTAGCTGATTTTTCTTCCGATGAAGAAATTGTTATCGACTGTTACTGCGTAGCGTTACTTCCTACGAACGAGTAATATTTTGCATCATATGTTGAGGATAGAGCAGCAATAAGTATTAGGAATAAAAAGTTTTAAACCATGTCGCATAACGGATATACTTACGGAGAGTAATTAATTGAGACATGGCAGAGATAAGAATTTAACGTAAAACCACTTTATCGTTCCAAAACAAGCCCTGACGCGGAAAGTGCAGAATATGTGTGAACACAAATATCTGATGGCAACATCCTTCAACCCGATGGAGACTAATTTTAACAAGAGAAGCTCAACTCTTGGAGGTTTAGGGGCGCGTAATTTCAAAATGGCTTGTCTTCTTCCGACGGGGTAAATAAAAATAAAAAATATATACCCCCTCAAGCAGCTGCTTGCCACAGAGGTCTGACAGGAACCTGTCAGTTTATATGCCATAGAAGGTCTGAGAGGATGGCAGGCCCTCAGCAGAAATGGGATGTTTCGATAAGAGGATGGAAAATTATTTCCAAAACATTGTTTCCCTGCCGTATCTCGTGTGATGACCTGAGAGAAATGGGGGTAGAATTGGGGGGTGACAATGCGGTTTAGTCAGAAGGGTTGGCAACCGTCTCTGGACGAAGAAAAATTTCGAGATGGGTCCTAAAACAGTAGTCAAGGCTGCGAGTGGGTTTTCATGTTGTAAGACAAGTCTGATACGGAAGCAAAGGGGTATCGACAGCGCAGGGGGTGACGTGATCCAAGATCCATCCTTCAATAAAACGTGGTCCATAGTAGGGGTGAGGTACCGAACGTTTGTTGCGTGTTCTAAAGCGGGTGTTTTATGTCACCCATACAGGTCACCAGACCATATTACCCCTCAATATTTTTCATAATTACGAATAATTTGTTTTTAAAACAAAGATTTTTTTTTCGCCGTTTTCCTTTTAGGATTTTTTTTTTATTTTTACCCCAATAGCATTTTTTCATTTCATTTTCTGCGGGACAGTCTTTTAAAACAGTTACTGCGGGACAGTCCTTAAAAGGGAGGTGGAACTTTGGATAAGTTTTTTTTTAATCAGCGGGATTAAAAAATTGGAATAATTTCGATTAAAATCTTGCTAAGGGGGGGTTAAAAATACAGGTGGGTCAACCAGTGGTTCTCTAAAGAGAGGGCTTAAAAATACAGGTAGGGTTTTTTAATAAAGGGGGCAGAACTTTTGATAAGGGGTTTTTTATTGGGGAGGGCGGAACTTTTGATAAGCGTCACCAAAAATGAAAAGACTTTTTTTCAGGTGACTTTTCAGGGGAGCTTAAAAAATACAGGTGGGTCAACCAGGGGGTCTTTAAAGAGGAGTGAGTCAAACATACATGCCAACCAGGGGGTAGTTTTGATAGGGTTTTTAATAAAGGGGGCGGAACTTTTGATAAGGGTTTCTTAATAAAGGGTGGGGGTCAAAAATTGGGAATAATTTCAGTTAAAATAGAGGACTTTTCTAAATATAGTACTCATAATATACACTAGACGGTGCCTCGGGTTTTTAATAATAGGGGATTAATTAATTATGCAATATTAATTATTAATTAATTATGAATTATGAATACTGGGACGTGGTTGGTAACGTCATACCACGTGACCTGAAGGGGACGTGGTCGGTGACGTCGTTACAATTACGGTGAAGTGCGACACCAGTACTACCAACGCAAAAAAAATTAAAACAAAAAAATGCTAAGAAAGTGATCGATATTACGGGGCTCTAGAAATCTGTCCTCTTAAAATTTGAACAGGAAAGAATTAGGAAAAGCGACTGAGAATATGGGACCAGACTCCAAAAACTTGTCATAGAAAAAAAAGGAGAGAAAGCAATGCATGCAAGGGGATCGAGTATCTGGGGCTCCAGAAATCGGTCCTTTACAAAAAATAGAAGGTAAAAAAAAATGAAAAAAAAAAAAATGCCTAGAAAGTGATCGAGTTACGGGGCTCCAGAAATCGGTCCTCTAAAAAGTTAAACAGCAAAGAATTAGAAAAAGTGACTGAGAATGTGGCGCCACACTCCAGAAATCGTCATATAACGAAAAGGAGAGAAAGCAATGCGTGCAAGGGGACCGAGATTATGGGGCTCCAGAAATCGGGCCTTTAAAAAAAATTAAAAGGTAGAGAAATCATGCCTGCGCTGTGATTGAGATTATGCGGTCGGGAAATAACATAAACGGTTAGGCAATGACTATTGTGTTACTTCGCAGAGAATTTGAATTACAGGTTTAGAGGGTTAATGTAAAGAAAAAAAATGTATTTTTTTTAAAGTAAACTGACACCAAATGAAGTGACGTTTAAATAAATGAAATTTTTATATTCCTTTCCCAATTTGGCCATTGTGCCTGGTAATTCGAGATGAAAACTGAACAGTACTGAAAGAGATAGTTTGAGTAGTATTGCGATTGGAAAGAAATAATCTTAATCGAATGATACTTTTAGTTAAACTTCTGGAGATGAAATGTTACTGGATCTCCCTTCATTTAACGGAACATGCAATATTTTTTTTGATCATTTGAATAAATATGATGAGAGGAATCCTGGAAGATACTCCTAGCTTTCGTATGCCCTCTCATATGAGCACATGTCGTTGTATAACAGAACTCATTGCTATCACAAGGTATAGATTTATTGCTAAGCGAAAAAATGTGGCCCTTTGGCGTTCCGGCTACTAAGCTGTTATGTGAATTGCTTTCATAATATTAGAGACCTTTCAACTATACACCATAGCGCTCCTTTATTTATTTTCCGCTTCGGGCCCCTGGAAAACATTGTGTCTAGATTCATTACATTTGACCACTGCCTCAGTACAGAACGTTTGCTCTCTGGAATAAAGGCTTGTGTTCCAAATACTCTTCCTCTTAAAGGCTAATTTAATAGACGGTAACAGCTGTTTCTGGGGAAGAAAGGGTTAGGTTCAAGAAATAAGTAAAAGATATAGAACAATTAACAGAAGCAGGGCTCTTATATATGACTTTGAGCATAGCCAAATACCAAAGATTTTATGTGTGGAGTACAAATTTCAAATTTATTATAACATAAATAACACGAGGACAATAAACACACAATGCACAACACTTTGCCAAATGCAACACCTTACAATGAACAGAGAAACAAAAAAACAATAAACACAATGCACAACACTTTGCCAAATACAACACCTTACAATGAACAGAGAAACAAAAAAAGCACAAACTAAACTTTATAATAGGATATATAAATAGAAGTTTGTATTGTAAGTAAAACAATCAATAAGTATATGTGAGCCAAGGAGCTTCGTGTTCTTACTGGGTAGCTCAGTTAGTAGAATTTGTAATAAAAATATATATTTTTTTGATTCTTTATATGTTTACTGATCTCTTAGAGTTAGACAATATATTCTCCAGTTGTTTTCTTAAAATAAAATCTTTTAGCTACCACTGTGGTTTGCTAATATAAACGTCCAATCATTTATCAATTCTTAAAAACTGAATATAATAACGGAAAGAAGGAGCATTCTGTTGGCTCGGGAAACAGCCCTCCCCCCTCCCCCTCCCAGCAAAGGAAGGGCGATGACGAGGCAAATTCTTGAAGGGAGCCCTATCAGCTGCTACGCTGTAATGGGTGGTGGTGGACAAAGTGCAGTTTTCGATTAAGATATAGTTTTTTTATCGGTACTTATTATAATGTATTTTTGAAGTTGCAGAAGCTGCGATAGTTCCCTTTTTGTTCCAAGTGGAGACATCCACAAACGTAATTGGTGAGCTGAGGAAGGTAAGAGGTGACTTTTATACTAGTGAATTGCAAACATCCACGGAACATCATGAATCCTTGAACTCTCTACATATCTAGGCAGAACGTGCAGATCTACCCTGCAGGTACCCTAAGCTCTGCGTCTTCCAAGACATCAAGACGTTTACTTTTGAGTTTTTCCTAATATGAAGTACGTTTTATTCTGTACGAATTTTAGGGCAAGAAGGCTGGAAGAAACTGGTAAAGGAGTTTATATTTGCTTAAATAATGTAAATGTCGTTGATTTGCGCATATAATATTTGTATTAATTGTATTAATTCAATAAATATTGAACATTATTTTATAGATACTATCTGATTGGTTATTTTGTGTCCGTTGCTCATTATATCACTGTGGGTTTCTACAATTTGTTGGGTGGGGGTTGACTCAGCCAGTAGCGCTCCATATTTGTTATCTGCAGTTCCCAAGTTCGATGGGTTGTTTTAACTCTGAGCAGCACTTCTTTTTGCACACATTATGCCAATTGGGCATGTCAGAAGGACATGTTGTCAGAAGGACAGGCATGGTTGTGTGTGTGTTGTTTTTCTGCTCAAGTCCTGCCATCCTCTCAGATCTTCTACTATGGCATATAAACAGACAGGCTCCTGTCAGACCTCTGTGGCAAGCAGCTGCTTGAGGAGGTATTTATTTTTATTATTAAATAAAACCATATATATAATAGGTAAAATTCCGGCGGTGTGGCGGACTCGTGTGACCTGATCAGTGGCAGAAATTGGCTGTTTCCCGTGATTCCACGGATACTTGAGCGATCTATCCCAAATATGGTAGGGTGGTTCATTTCTGGTATAACTCTCTTGAGGTAATAAATGGGGTTCCTAGTTGCCGCGAGGCGGGAGTTTCTGGGTCTCTTACCTCGCCTACTTTGTGAATGGGGTAGTACGAGTGGAACACTGTGAATGAAGTTACTGATCAACATATTTTTGGCGGGATTTAATTGGAATTGGAGTAGTGGAAATCTCTGATTTAATTTATCGATGGTAATAGTTATCGATTCGTTTCTCGCCATACGTTTGACTGGTATAACTACTTTATATTACACTCGTCAAAGTGGAAATCGTAACACTGCTAAGGAAGTGATACATGATCCCGAAACTGACTGGAAGCTATGAGGGTAGATGTGCAAATGCCGAATTACATATTAGACCCACCTCGGGTTGTTATACTAGCCTGTGGACGTCTTGGCATTCCCATCAATCAGATGGTTAATGTTCATAGGTATAGCGTTCCAAGCAGTATCCAATTGGGCACACAACTGACCATGTTCGCCGCCAGAGGTAAATGGCGAAGGAGGCAACCCATAAGATCCCATACATGCTCAATGGATGACAATTCCGGGAAGTATGGTGGCCATGGGAGAATGTCCACACCTTGGAGACTGTCCATCCATGCACGTGCAGTGTGTGTGTGGTGGCGTTGTCCTGCTGCAGAATCAGTTCATGTATGACATTCAGGCATGGTTGCAAGGAAGGCCCCTGAACACACCCTGCCCCGTTTGGCTCTTGTAGTAGCTCACATAGGTGTCTGCAGAAGGGGGAACGAATTTAACCCTCATGGCAGAAATGTAACTTGACTAAAACTTTACCGAATTTAAAATGCAGAGGTTCTCCTGTATCGGTATGAAGGAAGATTCTCACACTCTCGAAACTATTTCTTACCAGGGGGTAGTAATCAGGTTGTTGATACACTGCAACAATGGCTTCGTTATTACTGGTTCTGACGGCAGGTTTCACAACACGCAACAGTTCACCGTGAGTATCACCTAACAACTGAGGTGCAATCAGGTCTGAATACAAATAAATACCATACATTCCTCTGTTCATGTCGATTGGGTAATCACCCAGGGCTTTATTCAGTGGAATATCTAATTTAGTAATACCTAGCATGTCTCCTAATCCGGGGTTCGATTGAGGAAATTTAATGAAATGTAACTTGTCTGCATCAATCAACATTGTGTGATCGGCCTGTTGCTTGAAACGGAAAGCTTTTCTCAACTTGTAGGGCATGACCTGGTTCATCGCATCGAATAATGATTCAGCAGTTTCGTATCGTCCGTGGGGTACCTTTCGTTTGTGAAAACTACCTGGAGGAATCACGTAGAAATAACAATCATCATCTATCTCGAATGTTGCAGTATTGCAAAGTTTTCTAGTAAATCGCTGGTGGAAGGGTTTGTCAACTTCTCCCTCGCCGACACACAGAAGCCTGCCGAAATTCGTTTTAGGGAACATCAACCGTATCCCTCACCTGGTTTGAATACCCAGTAACCATTGTTATATGACACCAATATTTCTTTGGGGAGCTGAGTAGAGAAGTGAGACAACAGTTCCATTCGAGTTATTTTGCCTGTTTAAGCTTGATTTTCCAGTATTCTTCAAAGGGAGCAGGAGCATAATATTGAAAGGTGTCATTAGAACCATCCACATTGTACCAGCTCTCGGGTAAGTGAACTTCTGCTAGTCCCACTTTTCATTTTCCACTTAGTCTTAGGGGTTGCGCTAGACGAAACATGAAATCACTCTGCGAATTATTTAGGTAAATATTCTGACTAGCCGTGGAGGGGAGGGTCAGGTAGAAACTATCTATTTTTTAGGAATCCATGAAGGTTTGGGATAACCGCGAAATTTGACTAGTACCTTTTGATCTTTTCTCTCGATTATTTTCTCAATAGTGTAAAGTTCGGGTTCGGTCACTTTTTGAAGTTCCGATTTATAGAATGTTCCCTTCAACACTTCTCCATCGGAATCTCGTATGACGTATACAGGGGGTTGACGTTGTAACGTCTTGTCGACTATAAAAATTTCTTCGGTCCACAAATGCATACCTTCCTTCTTGAAGGGTACTTTTAGACTGGCTAGTCGAACCGTGTCCCTCACTTTAAATGTCGGATTTTCTTTTACTATGTTTGGATTGTGGTAGAGTTGAACCCACACAACGTCTTCATTATGTAAAGTCACGTCCTTGGGAACCAAACAACTTGGATGTGCTACAACACGTTGCAGCACGTCCAAGTACCGGTATGTGTTGTTGAGTGTATAATATCTCACCAGTCTCTCGCGTAGTGTGCGATTCCATCTCTCCACCAAAGCTGCTTTTTTGTCAGAGTAGGTGACAAAGAACCGAATACCTTTCTTTTTCAGGAATTTCTGCAACACTCTGTTGGTAAATTCGTTACCTTGATCCGTGTTTAAATTCATGGGAGATTGCCCCTTGTAAAGGATTTTTTTGAAAGCCGACACCAGTTTTCTTTCCCTGTTTTTGTCTTCATAGGCACCGCCCACCCATACCTTGAGAACACATCGATGACCGTTATTATGTAGCAATAACCGCCATTGAAGTGAGTTAGATTTTTCACAACTACGAGATCAGCCTGCCATTGTTCGTCTAAGACTGTGACATAAACTTTGTTACGGGGGAACTTTCTGTGAACAGGTTTATGTAGCGTGTAGGCGGGTTGCTTTTCTAACCATTCTCAGACGAGTTTCAGTGGCAGTCCTGTATTCTGAGCTAACTTTTTTACACTACTCTTTCAAGGTCGAAATAATGGGATTCCAAAGTTTTGTTTTCTGCTGCACCTAAACATCGTATCCCACCAGGATTTGCCATTGGTGTAATGAAAGTGTAACACCTGTAACTGTCGGGATGTCTCCTATAAACTGTCTGATGTCCACTGTTAAGTAACACACGCGAAATTTGTATTCACTGCCTAAGGCTTTTGACTCTCCACATTGAATATTTTTACTGGGGGCCCAAAGTTCTAATACAAGCACCACTATCGTTAACACTGTTATGATTACACTTCCAACATTAGCTAACACCTTCTTTCTCCTATCCATACCAAGACTAAAATGACATAGGATGAAAAGACCGACACATTATATAGGTTACAATTATTTATTTAATTTATACATTTCAACTTTTACATCGTCCACAATAGTATTAAATTTCAGAGTACACAGAAATGCAGAATCTACATAATTCAACAGACCTCGTTTTCAGGCCGTATCCACAAACACTTGTGCCAATGCGTTAATGTCCAAGTCACCAGACCACCCTACGATGGTCGGTAGTTTTTCTTCAGGGTGAAGTCCATCTAACAGAATCAGACGTGTTAATTCTTGTTGGAAAATGTCCACCAACAGCTGATAAACACACTCGGGTTCCTCGAAAACAGGACCCACCAGGAAGGGTAGAACTGATTCAGAATGTTCTATAATAGCTGTACGGAGATGGTGATCTTTGAGAGTTCCAAACACATTATGCACGACGCGCATCACTTCATCTACATGGATAGAAGAGTATAATGATGAAGAGGATATCTTCGTCATCACGTGGGATGTGATGAAATTCACCTTCTCCGTTTTATATCTTTTGATGGTCCTCTACAATGTAAAGGAATTCTTAGGTGAAAAAAAATAATAGAATGATAATTCGAAAAAAAAGAAAAAAAAAAAAGAAAAAAAAATGTCTCCCCAAAAGCCACCCTCCGTCGTCCTAGATCGTGGGAGACGGGCAACATCCATTATCTGTTGATTTCCTCAAACGTTTCTTTTATCTTTAGGGAAAACCTCAGGTAATGGATGGCTAACATGAGGCTCTGGTACAACGCACACACATTCACTCACTCACTACATGCATACATTCACTCGTTCACTACATGCATTCACTCACTCGCTCACTACATGCATTCACTCACTCGCTCACTACATGCATTCACTCACTCGCTCACTACATGCATTCACTCACTCGCTCATTACATGCATTCACTCACTCGCTCACTACATGCATTCACTCACTCGCTCATTACATGCATTCACTCACTCGCTCATTACATGCATTCACTCACTCGCTCATTACATGCATTCACTCACTCGCTCATTACATGCATTCACTCACTCGCTCATTACATGCATTCACTCACTCGCTCATTACATGCATTCACTCGCTCACTACATGCGTTCACTCACTCACTGCATGCATTCACTCACTCGCTCACTACTGCATTCACTCACTCGGTCACTACATGCATTCACTCACTCGCTCACTACATGCATTCACTCACTCGCTCACTACTGCATTCACTCACTCGCTCACTACATGCATTCACTCACTCACTATACTTATTCACACAATCACTACATGCATTCACTCACACACTCACTACATTCATTCATTCATTCATTCATTCATTCATTCGCTCACTATACGTATTCACACACTACAGGCATTCACTCGCTCACTACATGCATTCATTCGTTCACTATACGTATTCACACACTCACTGCGTGCATTCACTCACACACTCACTTCATGCATTCACTCGCTCACTATATGTATTCACACTCACTACATGCATTCACTCATTCACTATACGTATTCACTCATTCACTATACGTATTCACTCATTCACTATACGTATTCACTTATTCACCATATGCATTCACTCATTCACTACATGCATTCACCAATTCACTACATGCATTCACTCACTCACTGCATGCATTCCCCCACTACATACACTCACTCATTCAGTTCATAAACTCTCCCTACTGCATACTCCGAAATACATGCAACGGATGCATTTGCTCCTTTTTCCAATTGTTTTTGTTCCTGGTTTTCTAGTTTCTGTTTCAGTTGTCCCAGCGGATAAGGAATCCCTCTCCTAATGCAACCTTATCATGGCGGGAGATAAAGATTCCTTCACTGAAGATTTATTTCTATAGTATCAAGATTTAAAAAAGCACTTAATTTTAAAATGAGACAAAAATTTGGATTTCTTTTGGCACACAGAACACATCAAAAATTCCTGAATTGTAGAAAAAAAGATTTTAATTACAAAACGTTTGCATCATATTTTTGGTCTTTCGTACTTTCTTAGAGATGCATTTATATAAAAGTGAACGCTTGGGTTGTTGGGTTGTTTTACCTCTGAGCGGCACTTTTTTGCACATCATGGGCTAAATAGCCAGGTCACATGGACCCCGAAGGCTCAGAGAAGGTTGGGGGAGGGGACCCACTGGAACAGCTGTTGGGAGACAGATGGTAGCCTCCTGTCAAGGCCATCCAGCGTGTTCTTTAACGTGCACAGGGTATGGCTCTCCCGCACACGGGGCCACGGCTTAACGTCCCATCCGACGGACGGCTGCCTTTCCAAGCCCATCGGTGTCTCCTACTGACCGAAGGCACGGCAGGGAATTTTGCGGAGATAAATCTCAACGCTGACCCAGCCTGGACTCGAACCTGGAAACTACAGATTACGAGCCTGGCGCGCTACCGACTGAGCTACCCCCGCCCAAAAGTGAACGCATCTTATTCCTAATATTAGAATGAAAAACTCCGAAATTGATTCCGTATTCCATTACAACTCCTATATGTGACATAATGGAATATGTACTGTAGGTAGAAAATGTTCATATCATCAATTAGAGGAGATCTTAATCGGCGGCCGGTAGCTCAGTGGTCCAAAGGTCAGGAGGTCGTGGGTTCGTATCCCACTCGGCTCAAGACAGTTTTGGCTCTAAAACTGATCGACGTTAAATTCAGAGTGGTAACTTCCTTCATACTTATCAGTGATTATGCCATTTTCGTGTGCTATGATTTAGGAAATGATTTCCAGATACTACGAACTCCAATAAAGCCATTTGCAATTTCTGATCAGTATATGACCTCTTACGTTTACTTTGAAAACAGTAAAAGTAGAGGTCAAATTTAAACTAAAGCCGCCGCGCGAGTCCATTTGACGGGCGATGCCACGCTAGAATTTCATTCCCTCGCCTTAGGATAAAATCATCCTTATTCATCAAGTAGGAAAACCCACTGTTCGTTTGGCTACTAATAATGCGAATAATACAATTATTACTCCCAGCCTCCCACAATCTTTAATGGTAATAGTTGTTCAGTAGGTGCAATAAAATACCAACTCTTATCTCGAGCATCACTTTGCCAAAATTTAATTTCCTTTTTTCTTATGGACTTCACAGACCACATTGAATATTTTATTCAGATACTGTAGCAAACAACTGACACTCTTTAAATCACCACTCGAATAACTTTAAATACGTTTAAACAGTTTACACCGATAGTAAATGCAATGCCCGTTGATCTAGTTCAAGTCCAGAATCATTGGCTCAGTCGGTAGCGCGCCAGGCTCGTAATCTGTAGTTCCCAGGTTCGAGTCCCAGCTGGGTTAGCGTTGAGATTTATCTCTGCAAAATTCCCCGCCTTGTCCAAGGTCAGTAGCGGACACCTATGAGCTTGGAAAGGCCGCCGTCCATAGGATGGGACGTTAAGCCGTGGCCCCCTGTGCGGGAGAGCCATACGCTGTGAAACGTTAAAGAACACGCTGGATGGCCTTGACGGGAGGCTACCATCTGTCTTCCAACAGCTGTTCCAGTGGGTCCCCTCCCCCAACCTTCTGTGAGCCTTCAGTCTCCCTGAGACCTGGCCATTTAGCCCATTTATAAATCCAGAAATAGTTTTAACCGTTCTTATGGCAGAGAACAGAACGCAAACTACTATATAGCGAACAGAGTAGAATTTCAGTGTGATAGTTGCTCATGACTAATACAGAGCTTTAAAATCAGGTAACACTGAAAAAAAGATCTAGTGTCAAGTCGTATTCCACTTTGAATCTATTTCCGCATTTGTTCTTCAGATAATGTAAGAAGAAAAATTATTTCTCTCTGAAATAGGTAGCTGAAATGCAATAAAAAATAGAGAAATTTCTTTAAATATTTCGCGTTTTTTTATTCTGATATTTTTCCTCGAACCACTGATTCAGTATGATATTCGGAAACTGAAGCTCCGCTTAATAAAAAAAACTGTTGACAAATTGTTTTAATTTTCTATTGACAAATTTTTATTAATTGTATCTTAATCGTTAAGCATAAATATAAAATATGTTGACATTGAGCAATATTAGTTGGAATTGGATATTTCAGGTTAACACTACATGGAAGTAGAAAGCTAATCGGGTAGTTCTGTAATATTTCCGCCAATTATAATTCATTTGTTTGCTTCCATCGTACATTTCAGCTTCACTTACGAAATGTTATCATTTGCTCCACAGTTTTTAAAAAGAGTTCACCGTTCAGTATGAGAGAATCTGACAAATTTCGTTCATTGAGAGACTGACGTGTCAGATTTATGTTTAATAGCGTTCGTATTGGGTTGGGTTGTTTTAACTCTGAGTCTCTGAGAGCACCACGGGCTAAATGGCCTGGTCACATGGACCCCTCAAAGCTCAGAGAAGGTTGGGGGAGGGGACCCACTGGAACAGCTGTTAGGAGACAGATGGTAGCCTCCGTTCATCTCCATTCAATGTGATCTTTAACGTGCACAGGGTATACCGATAGGGGCCACACATTATCTGAAATCACTCCCATCTGAACGCGGGTTCCAGCTGGGAAGTCAGTGCACGGATCATGCAACGCTCACTTCATCATCTCGGCTTCGTGAGTCGCCGACCTAATAAGTCCACTTCTAATGGCATGACACAGGGTTCAACGCCTTGTCTGGGCTAAAGAACATCGAAAATTGGCAATGAATAGCCTGGAGTGGTGAATCCCGAATTAAACTTTATCACGCTGATGGGAGACTGAGCGGATGGCTCCAACCCCAAGAAGCCGTGGATCCTGCATGTTTGGTCGGAACTGTACAAGCTGGTGGTAGCTCATTGATGGCCTGGGATGTCTTCAATTGGACGTCTGTGGGACCTTTGTTACGTGTACCGAAGACTCTCAATGCAACCCGGTACATAGAACTCATGGCTGACCATTTACACCCATTTATGGCCATCATGCATCTCAATGGAGATGGCGACTATCAGCAAGACAACTGTTCATCTCACAAGTTCAGGTTGACTACTGCATGGTTGCAGGAGCATTCTGCTGATTTTGAAATAATGAATTGATCACTTAGAAGCCCAGGTTTAAATCCCATCGAAAATCTTTGGGATATCATCGAGCAGAGTGTTCGGTCCATGTCCCATCAGCGACGACCTTGAGAGAATTATGGACAGCTCTTGGGGATGCATGGGTCGCCATACCTGTGGAATATTTACGCAAGCTTGTGGACTCCTTGCTTTGTCGTGTGGCGGCCGTTTTCAGGGCCAGAGGGGGTCCAACTCGTTACTAGGTTGCTATCCCTAATTCAACGGCACTTCAGTGTATATAAACACTTATTATTTTTTTTATTTTAATATTATTACTGATGGACTCTTGTACTAATCTTTGTACTAATGTTTATCTATAAATATATTTTATTTAGAAAGAAATTATTCATATTTATTTTCAAATATCATAATGCTAATTAATAAAAATAAAATTTCTCCCAAATAAAATATTTTATAGACAGACATAAAGATTAGCACAGAATCTACCAGTAATAATATTAGAATCAAAAACATAGAAGTGTCTATATGGTATGACCACGTAAGCTGACGTCATAAATTTGGCGCCCTGGCTTTCTGTTATAGGAAGTTTTGGCTGGTCTCATACCTGTCCTTCCTGTCATTGGTGCTCCATGATGTTGGGTGAAATGCACTGTTGCACTGTGCTCACATTGTGCCCAATGTATGTGGCGATCGCTCGAAAGCTCAATCCGAGCTCTCTCATATCGACGATTCGCTCTCTCTCTCTTAGAAGGCGTCAATTTTGCATAAAGGTCCCTCAGGCATCTCCAAGGCATGTTCTGAACATTTTCGCAGCTCTGAATTTACGGTCGGTCATGCTATAATACGAATCTAATAACTTCCACGGCTTGACGGGTGTCACATGTCCATTCGCTGCGAAACTTTGATCATTTGCTTATCTCCAATGATCGAGTGCCTCCTGCGATTTACATATCTCTACTTCCATTCTTTTTGGTGTAAATAAATAAAAATAAATACCCCCTCAAGCAGCTGCTTCGCACATAAAATATACTTGTGACTAACTAAGGCATGCATCTTAAAAAGTGTTGAAGTTGAATACACTTATTACATTGAATGTCATAACAATGATATATAAAGCTCTCTGAGTATCAATCATTAGGTATGGTATCAGTATATATGGATGCAGATATAAACCTGTTTTAAATAAAATAAAACGAATACAAAAAAGTACTCTAAATAATATTGTTAAATTCAATAAATATGTATTTAATGAAGATCAACTTGGCAATAGTTTTCATTATCTGATCATTTCACCGGTTGACTTGTCATAAATTTATGTAATTATCATTTAGACATTACTTTAAAAATGAACACAAGGAGAAAATTTTGCATGTGATCAATACAAGACAAAAGTGTAAAAATTATTTTGTCGAACCAGTTTTTCACAATAATTATGGTAAAGCGCTGATATCTTATCAAATACCCAAGGTTTTTAATTCTCTATCGAGAGATCTGTTATGCCTGAGCACTTATTCAGAAATTAAAATTAAAGTTTCGAAATGGTTATTAGATGTAAATATTTGAAAAGTAATGTTTGAAGAAGCCATATCCTGTATCTGGTATTGTTTTAAGCAACTGCAATTTTAATGTGAAACGATGACTTGTACAATAGGTGATATTTTTGTGTAACCCGTAATTTTATAGGTTAATTTTATAAATGCGTTTAATTTTTCGTGTTTGTGTTTTCAATTCGTGTTTTTCTTTTTGTTGTCGTTGTTGTTTTATTTTCTGTTTTTAATTACTAGCTGAACGTACCCGGCGCTGCCCGGGTGTCACTTTTAACCTGTAAGAACAAGCCCCCCCCCCCACCACCACCACCGACATTTTAGCACAGATATTCAACAGGAAGAAATTTGCCCGGATCGTTTTTGACATCAGCGAGCACTCCTCATAGCCCGTGGCTTAGTTTCTGCGTAAGCTATCGAGATATTATTTCCGTTCCCACAGATTTTGCCGCCCTATGGCTCCCGTGATATTCGTTCGCACGGTACAAATTTCCTGCACATCGTCCCCCGTGTGCCAGGTGATTGGCTTAAAAATCAGGTTCTCACTTGGCCCGTGGCTTCGTTTCTACACAAATTGTGACAACTCGTGTCTCACTTTCAATCTTCATATTCTGTTGTTTCCTGCACTAAAGGTTATTTAGTATTCCTCCCCCCGACATTTTATCACAGTTTGAACGCGAAGAATTTCCGGTGTTGCAAAGACCATTGCTGACTCGGTGCGCGCTCTCAGCCCGTGACAAACGATCGAGATTATTTCGTCAGATTTTGGCATTCTGTAATTCCCGTCGTATTTCACGGATAGGTCCCAAATTTCGTACGCGGGTTCCCCGTACCCGACCCCATTTTTGGTTAGAACATCAGGTCCCTAACTGCAATGGAACGCCTAAATAATGCTTTTCGAAATGTGGGGAATCTGGCAACGGCATCAGATTTGCAGCAGAATTTTAAATGCTATTTTAACACATAACTTTCACAGTTAGGGAGCAGAAAATGGCAACAGTAATTTGACAACGATTCTCATTTCCCGTAGGAATAGCATGGTAAATATTTTTGGTTCTAGCAAGTCCCCCCCCCCACTTTTCGCCTTTCGACCAGAAATTTGGCACTGCAATCTGGACCACCACCAGAAACGTTCTCTGAAAATTTGGAGCGTGTACGTTGATTTCCCGATGAGTTATGGCTGCCACAGACAGACTCACTGACACCTTCTTTTATTACATAGATAATTATATCATTGTATAGAATATAGTGGTAAATCGATAAACGATTTCACGCCATCATTATTAACTCATAAGAATGGACAACGCTTTTTTGTCGGTTAGATTTATTTACACCAGTGTTGCAGTGTGCTATTTACATGGAGCCGAGCGCTTTAGACTCAGCAGTCATCATCATGGCGGCGTACAGTTCCTTGGAGATGCGGATTGTTGGTGACAAGTTAAGCTAAAATAATAATACCTTTTTTTCATGCAGACATTTTTGCTGACGAGAGTTCTGCAGCGGAAGGAAGTTTCAGCATGCTAGTGGATTATTTTTGCTTAACCTAACCTGTCATTAACAACAATCCGCCTCTACAAGGAACTGTACGCAGCTCTGATGATGATTGCCGAGTACAGTCGAAAGCGCTCGGCCCCATGAGAATAGCACATTGCAACACTTCTGTAAATAAATCTAACGGACAAAAAAGCGTTGTCCATTCCTTTGAATTAAGAATTATATTAATTTCTATTTTAAATTTGTATGTGATCATGTGATGACGAAGTAAATTACTATTCAGAAATTTTGCTTTTAATCATTTAAGCGCTTTTCTGATCACGTGTGTGGAGTAAAGAAACAGATAAATACGTAATCGATGTGATTTTAAGAAATGACCATTTGCAGTCCCCCAAACTAATTTTAATATATTCAAAATGGTCGCCATCAAAAATAAATAAATAGTAATATGTGAAATTTATTCTCATTGTTACCTGTTTCTGGCATTATAAACCTTCAGCAGACGCAACAAATTAAAATCTTAATTATTCAAAATTCTGAACAATGTAACTGAAAAACAATTAACTAGTTTAAAGGAAATCTTTCCTTAGAAGAGTTAAGACGAAATGTTTTGGATGCGAATGTAAGTGTTATTTGATTCGAGATATTTATATTTGAAGTAGTTGCTAGATAGTGTATGCTGAATATTATTTGTATTGAGTTGAATGGGCAGGATGCCTAGTGGTGATGTCATGCGCAGAGCGTTTAATGTACGCCAACGCGCGTCAAGTTTTGCAAGGAGGGGCAGGGAATGCCTCCGTCGAAGGTGGAAACAGATGAAGAACCTTTGTTGCTCCTGTTGTTTAGGGAGTATGGAGGGGAGCAATGAGCGTAGCCAGCCACTAGAAAGTGGTCAATATTCTATATCAATATATTCACCATCAACATTCTATATCCCCTCCCCTCGCAATGACCACAGTGCCATTAGATTTGAAATGGTAAACATTCCACCAAAAAGATATATATCAGAACCACTTTCGGTGGATGATGAGGATTCTGGGCCAAAAACATCAGGACTGTCGCAGCCGTGTGATTCGAGATCTTCCACATCTACTGCCACCAGTGAATGTGAAGTCACCAATAATTGGCTGTTATCAATAACAAGATCAGAGGACGATGAAGAGGATGTCTTCCTCATTACGTGGCATGTGATGAGATTTATATTCTCTGTTTTACATCTTTTGCTGGTCCTCTTTGCTATGTGGAAGGCATTCTCGGTTGACCTAAAATCGGAGAAGGATAATTAAAAAACAGAAGAACATTAAACTGAAGACAGAAAGAAAAAGGGAAACAAAGTTGAAAAAAAAGAAAAAAAAAAAAAAGAAAAAAAAATGTCTCCCCCAAAAGCCACCCTCAGACGTCCTAGATCGTGGGAGACGGGCAACATCCATTATCTGTTGATTTCCTCAAAAGTTCCTTTTATCTTTAGGGAAAACCTCAGGTAATGGATGGCTAACATGAGGCTCTGGTACAACACACTCACACATTCACTCACTCACTACATGCATTCACTCACTCACTACATGCATTCACTCACTCACTATATGCATTCACTCACTGATTACATGCATTCACTCACTGATTACATGCATTCACTCACTCGCTCATTACATGCATTCACTCACTCATTACATGCATTCACTCGTTCACTCCACTCCATGCTTATTCACTATTCCTATTCACTCATTCCCTATACATATTCACTCATTCACTATACGTATTCACTCATTCCCTATACATATTCACTCATTCCCTATACATATTCACTCATTCCCTATACATATTCACTCATTCGCTATACATATTCACTCATTCCCTATACATATTCACTCATTCGCTATACATATTCACTCATTCCCTATACATATTCACTCATTCGCTATACATATTCACTCATTCCCTATATTCCAATGATGCATTCAATTATTCACTACATGCATTCACTTATTCACTACATATATTCTCCATGAGGAACTGGTCTTATGGCGAAGGAACATTTGTATATCGTTTTTTTTTTTGAAAAGCCCGACACTTTAGTTAAACAAAAGTAGCAAACATGCAAGTGACTCGTTGGCTCACGCCAAACCATTGGAACTGCAAAGGGCATGGATTTTATCTTGCCTTTCAACCATTCACTCAGGCCAACAAAGCACGAAATGCAGCACACATATGGAGCCCATGTTTTGTCCTGATCTCCAACATGACATCCAAAATACAAGTTATAGGCTTTCTTTGCAATCTTTGTCAACGAACGATCATGGGGTTTTAAAATATAATTTCCACACACATAGCAAAACTTATCTGGCACATTAACACATCCACGACGCTGCCTTTGTGCCATTTAAACGCCAAAGTTCTATCTGCAACGTACAGCACGTGTTCCTCCTACAATGGAAACAACAAGAATGTCCGTCTGAGGTTAGGTTACTGTTACATGTTTTCCGCACTTGTCAATCAGTGTTGCCAATTACAAAAAGTAAAATATCTGATATTTTCCCAGTTGCTTGGAGGTGTTGGTATAGGAAGATCTTAATAGGAGTCAAAATGACCACTAACATAAAAACGTGACGTGCTAGCCATTTTTTAAGACTAGATCTGAAATCAATACCTTTGAGCATTGAGGTTCCCACTCGTCAAAATATAAATGTCTGTGCGTCCACCTAAGGAAATGCCACCACAAACACGAACGCTACCTCCGCCGTAACTGTCTCTTTGACGGATATTACTGGGATGATACCGGGTACCTCGTTCTCTCCATATCAAAAGAATGTCCGGAATCACTCTGCAAGCAATACCGGGACTAATCTGTGAAGAGTACGGACCTCCATTGCTCTTCTGTCCATTAACATGCGTGCGTGCCCAATTCTCTACTGTGACGTGAGGGGTATATAAATTACTGGCCTTCTAGCGTACAGACCTCCCTCATGAAGGCCTTCTACGCACAGTAGAAGCTGATACAACCTCCCCAGTGGCTGCTGCAAGAGAGGATCCTAGCTGAGAGAGAGCAGACATCCTGCTCCTTCGTGCTGGTAATCGCAGATATCGGTCTTATAAGGCGATTGTAACTCTAGCCTTCCTCGGCTAAACCTCCGAGTCACGAAATACGTGCTAAGAAATTGATTCCACAGTCTATGGACCACAGGAGAACTCACATTCAGCCATCGCGCCATGTCTGACTGACTTTGGCATACTTCGAGCCGGCCAATAACTTTCCACCACAGTTCGTTTGGCAAATGATGTCTCGAGGTCATTCCTACAAAATGGCTATTTCGAATCTCTTTACTCACATTTACAACACAAAATAACGATCTACTCCAAAATACCCGTTTTTATGCCGTTGTCCGATTTTGCAAATTGACGCAACCTAGACTAATTTGCATACGATATGCTCACTCAGCATTACTTTCCTGGTTACATGAACAAGTTTGGTGAAGATCGCAAAATGTTTGGACGAATTACCTCGATTTTTCTCATTTTTCCTGAATTTATGGAAACCACTGTATTCCCCAGATACAGTTCACAGATTAACCTTACAGTGAATTTTTTCACGGATACGTCAGATTGTGAATAGGTATTCAAAGTTTTTTTCAATTCACAGACAGACACCTTTTTTATTACATAGATCACTGATTTTTGCAATTCCTTCTTCATATAACGCAAAACATGCTATAAAAGAGTAAAATATGTTACAAAAGAGTTAAATATGTTTTTTCACTAATAACGGCTATGAGGGGGCCACCAAGGGAAATTACGGTCAGAAGGAGGGGGGGGGGGGGCATTAGAAAAAACAGGTTGAGAACCACTGATCTACACTACCTTCTAAATCGTCACTTGTCCACACTAAGTTATCATCCGTGTTGTTCATCGTAATTGTAGTCATTTTTACTTCAACATTGATAACTCTTCTTTCCTCTTGATTCCAATTATCTTCGAGTTTTCATCTTTTCTGATGAAAATTTGGCCACACAAATTTATAGTGATGTGTTTGCTTATATTGTTTCGTTTCATAAAGTAACTCTTTATTCGACGGTGTCAAATGTTCGTTCAATACATAGACCGTATTTCTTCGATTCTGAGACGCCCTTCTTTTCCCATATAAACGTCTCTAGAAACGGGGTGCGTCTTAGAATCGAAGAAATACGGTCTATGTATATTTTATAACTCCCCAATCTCCAAGATACACATTCTGAGGAAATAAATTTTCTCTTCTTTGCTGCCAGCAAAATATTTCTCCTCCGATTCTTATCTTTACATTGCACTGTAATTGGTTTTAATTTATTTCTGATCGAATATGGGCACTCTACTTATTGCAATCTTTTCCGTTACATTTAAGGCTCTGCGAATTTCTCCAAATACATGTGTTAATAAATCTAACTATCAAAAAAAAAGAGAGACTTATTCTTTCTTATTCGTTAATAATGATGCCTTGAAATCGTTTCTCGATTTTTCACTTCCTTTTTACATCTTCTAGTTTCTCTCCTACATCTTCAGGTATACGCCAATTTCCATATTTGAGTTTTTAGAATATTGTTCCA
Organism: Ryuthela nishihirai; assembly: GCA_038380435.1. Classification (NCBI taxonomy): domain Eukaryota; kingdom Metazoa; phylum Arthropoda; class Arachnida; order Araneae; family Heptathelidae; genus Ryuthela; species Ryuthela nishihirai. The sequence continues at coordinate 10,878,687 of JAWZYU010000001.1, read as the reverse complement.
ACTACCGTATATTGTTCCACAAACCGTTTTCAATAAAACCGTTTCTTAAAAATATACCTCCTCAAGCATCTGCTTGCCACATAGGTCTGACAGGAGCCTGTCAGTTTTTATGCCATAGTAGAAAGTCTGAGAGGATGGCAGGACCTCAGCAGAAAAACAACTCAAACATCCATGCCTTATCAGGGGCTCGAACCCGTTTCTTACCTTTTTTAAAAATTATTTACTCTTTTGTAAGCAGGATGTCTTTACATTCACTTTTTTTTTACTTTAATGTTCATTAATTTAATTTAATCAATACTCACTGAAATTCCGAAAATTTATTATTTGGGAAGGGATTTTTGAAATCTGAGTCTTTCTATGTGTGCATACTTTATCCACGCTCATAAAAAATTGCATTTGGTAGAAAAGTAGCGAGACCGTTTCTTGGTGGTGGAAAGAATATTTGTGAAAATAACTGCCATTTACCTCGTTAAACGTCAAGGCTCTATATCCATTATGCATTATTTACGGAAAATATTCCATTCCTTAGAATATATGGAGAACCACCTGCATGCCTCTCTTGAACAGGGGACTACGGCTCATTGTCCTTTTTGGGAGGAAAATTTTTGAATCTTCTATCATCGAGGGCCTTTGGATGCTCGCGTTTGCCTCTTTTGTCCTGGAGGGCCTTTGAATGCCCACCTTTGCCTGTTTTCTACTCGAAAGCATTTAGATGCCAAACGCTGGCTCTTTTTCTCTTCAAAGGCGCTATTGTCTCTTTCCTCCTCTAGGGCGCTTTGATGCCCTCTGTTGCCTCTTTTCTCCTCTAAGGTATTCTGATGCTCACCTTTGCCTAATTTCTCTTCAAGTGCATTTAGATGCTCACGTTTCCTCCTTTTATCCTTGAGGGCATTAGGATGCCCACGTTTCCTCCTTTTATCCTTGAGGGCATTTAGATGCACAACGTTTCCCCTCTTTTCTCCTCGAGGACATTCACCGTTGCCTCTTTTCTCCTCAAGGACGCTTAGATGCTCACCATTGCCTCTTTTCTCCTCGAGGGCGTTTACATGCTCACCATTGCCTCTTTTCCCCTCGAGGGCGTTTAGATGCTCACCGTTGCCTCTTTTCCTCTTGAGGGCGTTTAGATGCTCACCATTGCCTGTTTTCTCCTCGGGGGCGTTTACATGCTCACCATTGCCTCTTTTCCTCTTGAGGGAGTTTAGATGCTCACTGTTGCCTCTTTTCCCCTCGAGGGCGTTTAGATGCTCACCGTTGCCTCTTTTCCTCTTGAGGGCATTTAGATGCTCACCGTTGCCTCTTTTCTCCTCGAGGGCGTTTACATGCTCACCATTGCCTCTTTTCCTCTTGAGGGCGTTTAGATGTTCACCATTGCCTCTTTTCCCCTCGAGGGCGTTTAGATGCTCACCGTTGCCTCTTTTCCTCTTGAGGGCGTTTAGATGTTCACCGTTGCCTGTTTTCTCCTCGGGGACGTTTAGATGCTCACCGTTGCCTATTTTCTCCTCGAGGGCGTTTAGATGCTCACTGTTGCCTATTTTCCTCTTGAGGGCGTTTACATGCTCACCATTGCCTCTTTTCCCCCTCGAGGGCGTTTAGATGCTCACCGTTGCCTCTTTTCCTCTTGAGGGCGTTTAGATGTTCACCGTTGCCTCTTTTCCTCTTGAGGGCGTTTAGATGTTCACCGTTGCCTCTTTTCTCCTCGGGGACGTTTAGATGCTCACCGTTGCCTCTTTTCTCCTCAAGGGTGTTTAGATGCTCACTGTTGCCTCTTTTCCTCTTGAGAGCATTTAGATGCTCACCGTTGCCTCTTTTCCTCTTGAGGGCGTTTAGATGTTCACCGTTGCCTCTTTTCCTCTTGAGGGCGTTTAGATGTTCACCATTGCCTCTTTTCCTCTTGAGGGCGTTTAGATGTTCACCGTTGCCTGTTTTCTCCTCGGGGACGTTTAGATGCTCACCATTGCCTCTTTTCTCCTCGAGGGCATTTAGATGCTCACCATTGCCTCTTTTCCTCTTGAGGGCGTTTAGATGTTCACTGTTGCCTCTTTTCTCCTCGGGGACGTTTAGATGCTCACCGTTGCCTCTTTTCTCCTCAAGGGTGTTTAGATGCTCACTGTTGCCTCTTTTCCTCTTGAGAGCATTTAGATGCTCACCGTTGCCTCTTTTCCTCTTGAGGGCGTTTAGATGTTCACCGTTGCCTCTTTTCCTCTTGAGGGCGTTTAGATGTTCACCATTGCCTCTTTTCCTCTTGAGGGCGTTTAGATCCTCACCGTTGCCTGTTTTCTCCTCGGGGACGTTTAGATGCTCACCATTGCCTCTTTTCTCCTCGAGGGCATTTAGATGCTCACCATTGCCTCTTTTCCTCTTGAGAGCGTTTAGATGCTCACGTTGCCTGTTTTCTCCTCGAGGACGTTTAGATGCTCACCATTGCCTCTTTTCCTCTTGAGAGCGCTTATATTCCCACCATTTCCATTTTCTTTTTCTCCTCGAGGGCGCTTAGATGCCCAGTTGCCTCTTTTATCCTCGATGGTGTTTAGATGCCCACAGTTTCCTCCTTTTCTCCTCGAGGCCGTTTAGAGTCTCAACATTACCTTTTTTCCTCTTGAGGCCGTTTAGATCCTCACCGTTCCCTCTTTTCTGCTCGAGGGCTGTGAGAGAAGGAAAATCTGAACGGCAACAGAGTAGGAGGACTCGAATCTGAGAAGGTATCGACTACTTTTGCAAGTGAATGTCAAAGGGGTCATTTGCGCATTGCTCTCAAATTGAATTGAAAGAATTTCATTCCAATGGAAAAGCAATAAACTTACGATAAAAATGCCGCATGTCGTAAAACAAGCAGTAATCATTTGCGACTCAAGTGATGGGAATTCTTTTTATTTACTCTCTAGTAACGGTGGTCACCATGGAGATGAGTTTATTCGCTTCGCCTGTAATTCGCCGAGTCAGATCGTGTCTGCATAGCTGGTGCTTCCGAAGCAAAGAGAGCTCGTTGTGGTAATTCTGTTAAATCAGGTCTCATTCGGAATCGGGGCACGAGGGGGGGAAGCCAGGAAAGTGACTCAGCGTGTAAAGGACGAGAGAAGGAAAGCTTAAAAAAATCAGAAGATAAATTGTAAAAAATCACCACTTTGGCAGCGGCGCTGTACTTCAGATGAGGCTTAGTGTGGCTTTGTGAAGTTTGACATTCCTCGGGCATTACAGTTACGCATTATTGCTCGTTGCTTGGCAACAGGGTATTAGAGTGTAATCCTCGTGCATCACTACTGGATACAACACTGAAGAATATCCCGGGCAACATCTGACGCAGCTTAGCGTCTTTAGTTCCCCCCCCCAATCCCCCCGCCCCCTCCACACGCAGAGGACGGGATAATAGTGGATTGCGCAATTTGGCGTTAAATCGCCTTTTTATGTGACCGCGAAGATATGTGGAAAAGCGACACCCATCCCAATGGGCGAAGTCGCACGAGGAAATCACTCACCTGATGGTGGGTGAAGAAAGGGCGCCAGTGATGCAACTCACGTGCCTCGGGCGCTCTCTCCTGTTGCGCGGCGAAATCGGCGGAGGAGGAGAATTTTCATTACCCGCTAAGGAGGGGGGAGTGAAAAGGAGGATTACAGTGCTTATGGCGGGAGGGGGGGACGAGAAGCGGGAGGGAGGGACTGAATTTGCAGGGTTAACTGTTGCTGTCGCGAATCAAGGAAATACGTTTCACGCAGTCTTCCTTTTATAGAACGAAAAGAAAATGTATAGCAAATGCTCAAGGGTGTGTGGTTAATGCAGCAGAAATATTTGAATCGATAAACTCATTGACCCTACCTTGGGATGACTTGAAGACCTCTTTAAGTTCTCTGCCTGAAGGGAAACTCCAATGCAATTTCAAAAGCTTGCTCATTTTAAAATAAAACTCGATGTTGGAGGAGTGAACTCGGAGCAGTTTTTCCACGAGAAGAGGCATCTTGGTTTAGCGAGTTCTTATAACCACGAGCTCGGTTTCAATAACTCTCGCGATTTTATTGCAAATAATAACAATAATTAGTATCTGATTCAATCTGAGACCTATTTTGAATTATTGGAGTCAGAATGTCCAGTCTTAAGTGAAAGAAATTTGCCTATTCCAAGAAAGGAACCCAAATCATTCCACATTTAGCGCTATTGTTAGTTAGATGCAGAAGATGAAATTTCTGTTCCTATTTAACATTTCAGCTTTCTTTTTAAAATTATCGAGTTTACTACCTCATATATATTGCGATAAATTTCAAATTGCATTTTTCAAAAAGGAAGCGGCGGTTTTCCAAAGAAAAGACAGATCAGTATTTAACTCTATCTAGATCCTCCTGAACCAATACAGAATTGACATTGAACTGTGTTTGCATACTCCCCCGTGGCCACTGCTTTCTTTTTTTTTAATCAGTTTTTCACACTTCTTTTATTTTTTCTCTCTCAATCATTTGTAATTCCCCTAATCGTTTTTTAGAGAAATCATTTTTAATGTTAGTATAAAAGCAAATCTCTGTTGGGATCAGGAACGGGGGTGGCTCAGTCGGTAACGTCAGGCTCGGTATCTGTAGTTCCCAGGTTCGAGTCCCTCCTGGGCCAGGGTTGAGATTTGTCTACACAAAATTTTCCGTTCTGCCCTCGGTCATTAGAGGACACCGATGGGCTTGGAAAGGCCGCTTTCCATCGGATGCGACCTTACGTCGTGGCCCTGTGTGAGGGAGAGTCATATCATGGCTGTCTATATACCTACCAGGCCAGAACGTTCGTTTTCTGACGTCAGCAATGAGTTCTACGTGCCGGGATGCATTGACAGTCGTCGGTACACGTACCAAAAATCCCGCAGACGTCCAACTGAAGACACCCTAGGCCATCACTGAGATACCACCAGCTTGTACGGGCGAGGGCGGCTCAGTCGGTAGTGCGCCAGGCTCGTAATCTGTAGTTCCCAGGTTCGAGTCTCAGCTGGGTCAGCGTTGAGATTTATCTCCGCAAAAATTCCCCGCCCTGCCCACAGTCAGTAGGGGACACGATGGGCTTGGAAAGGCCGCCATCCGTCGGATGGGACGTTAAGCCGTGGCTCCGTGTGCGGGAGAGCCATACCCTGTGCACGTTAAAGAACATGCTCGATGGCCTTGACGGGAGGCTACCATCTGTCTCCCAACAGCTGTTCCATGGGTTCCCTCCCCCAACCTTCTCTGAGCCTTCGGGGTCCATGTGACCTGGCCATTTAGTCCATGGTGTGCAAAAAAGTGTCGCTCAGAGGTAAAACAACCCAACCAGCTTGTAGTGTTCCGACCTGACATGCAGGATCAATGGTTTCATGGGGTTGGCGCCATACCCTCGGTCTCCCATCGGCGAATTGAATTTGGATGTATCTCATATGCCTAATTCAATGACACTTCAGTGTATAGGGAAACTTAACAAATTTCAAAATTAGCAAAAAACATGTGTGGTATCTTTGTCAGTGGTGTATCTTGGTGAAATGTCCAAGGCATTAAAGTTGCAATCTTCTGCTGTAAGTTGAAGCATGTATGGCAACTTTGAGATTGTAGAGTTGATGCAGCAACAATTCGCACAGTTCACTGAGCTATCAGTTACTCCTTAACTAGTGATCTATAAGATCACTGGTTGATTTCAAATTGAGAGTGAAATCAACTAATAATATATGAGTATCATTGTCACATATTTGCAATTCTCAGTTGCTATACTGCATAAGCTCTAGCCTGAAAGTATATAATCTTTCTATAATATCGTAGTAATAATATCCTTACCATGTATCTTGAATATTGCTCTTTTTTAAACTCTCTCTCTCTCTCTGTGCATATATGTATTATTATATTAATGTATTTAGATTTCACATATATTCCCTCTGCAAAATTGCTTTTAGATATCTCACACAAACACTTATATCAATAACTTTTTCTCTTCGAACATAAAATGTGACAGAGCGAAAAGTAATAAATATATGTTGAACATAGTTGTATCAAGAACTATTTGTGTAATATTATCAGTATTACTCATCACCAAAACCAAATTTCATCAAGTTTATCGGTGATTTAACAAGCAAATAATCTATAATAGCTTTCATATATATTTAAAATATTATATAAAAATATAATACCCCTGAATCAGCTGCTTGCCATAGAGGTCTGACAGGAGCCTCTCAGTTTACACGCCATAGTAGAAGGTCTGTGAGGATAGCGCGACCTCAGCAACATCCATGCCTTACCCGGGGCTCGAACCTAAGTCCCGTAGATCAGTAGGCTAACGTGCTAACCTCTCGGCCATGGGACAGCTTTAAACTATTATAATAAATGTTGCATTTAATAAGTTGAAAATTTTTCTTTATTATCCGACTTCGCACATTCTCTTTACTAAATTGCATTGATCTGTTGTTCAGCTAGCATTAAAACAGTTTTTAGTAAATTTCTACTTACAACATAAAATGTGACTGAATAAAAATTCATTTATAGATTATATAGTACATCATGTCCACGAAGATCATTGTATACCACAAACAGAAAATATATCCTTATAGCATTTGCTTTCTACAGAAGTCTGATACAGCCTGCCATTAAAAATTGTAGATCTCTCTGGGAAAAACAATACTTTAGCAGTAATAAATTCCATACACTCCTCATCTCTAAAAATTTGGTCACTGTATTCCATAGCCAGGCATTCTAACCACTTGGAGATCAGGGTGGTTATCACTCAATTGTTATGTGATTGCTAATTACTTCTTAAAGGATTAAACAAAATATGCTCATTTAAACTTGAGATTAATTATTGCTGATAATTCTCATTAAAACTGTGATCATACTATAAATCACGCAGAATTTTTAAATCTTAAATTTGTTTGTTTGCTTTTTTTTTCAAGTAGAAAGTTGTTGACCTGAAGCGAAATTTATGAGAGAGAATGCATGTGAGAAGTGGCATGGAATTAACTATAAACTTGACACTAGCATTAGAGGTGATGAGAGGGGGGGATATTACGAATATACTGAAAGCATCCAGGGCAACGTTGGAAAACACTGGTATGATTTACATATTAAATCAGGCAAATTCAATATAGCATTTTTATAGGGTTTTTCCATATTTGATATCGATAATAAATACACGCTTGCAGTTTTTTTCTTTAAGGGCATGAAAAAAGATGAACACTGTCATGTCCCCCGAATTTTACGTTTATTTATTTATTACTGTATTTTTGTTATATTTCATTGTTGTATATATTTTTATGTGTTCTTGGAAATGTTTGTGTTGGGATGACTCACTGTTGTTATTTTTCGGGTCTAAAGTTGTTCCGTGTAAGTGGTGACGAATGCCAGCACTTGTTGATGGATGTAGATGACTAGCCTAGGGGAGCTAGTGCAGCGACGAGGCTAGGCGGTAGATTTTAGACCTTAGTCTGTGCATAGCTGTCAAGCGAAGAGGTTGCTTGGACATGCGTCAAAGGGACGCCATCTTTCTCAAAGTAACTCCTGAAGTGAGGGTATGATTCCAGGAGGGAATCTAGATTATGATGTGAATCTGTTTGATTTTTGTGGATTCAGAAGGAACCACAGTGTAGGCAAAGGTTGGTTATCCTTTCGCCGAGTTTGAGGTCTGTAAAGTGAGAACTTGCAGAGCATGCGATTCTCCACCTCATTATTAAGATTTGCAGTAGCAAAGCAGTAAAGGCTCACGGAGTTGAGCGGTGAACCTGAGAGTAGTTTTGAGAATTCAGAGGAACCACAGTGTAGGCAAAGGTTGGTTATCCTTTCACCGAGTTTGAGGTCTGTAAAGTGAGAACTTGCAGATGATGCGATTCTCCACCTCATTATTAATATTTCCAGTAGCAAAGCAGCAAAGGCTCACGGAGTTGAGCGGTGAACCTGAGAGTAGTTTTGTGGATTCAGAGGAACTACAGTGTAGGCAAAGGTTGGTTATCCTTTCGCCGAGTTTTGAGGTCTGTAAAGTGAGGATTCGCAGAGCGTGCGATTCTCCACCTCATTATATTATTGTTTGCAGCAGTGAAGCAGAAAGACCCACGAGTTGAGCTCATTTCCAGCACGTAGCTGTACAGTCGTTCAAAAAAGTATCCAAACACTACGGTTGATTACAGAATTCAGAAAAAATATCTGGCAACGATTATTTCAGAAATTAGTGATCTGGCAACCTTCGTGTCACGTGACACGAAGGTTGCCAGATCACTAATTTCTTAATTCACTTAAAAACCCGAGAACCTGTAATTTCACCGAAGTGAGGATGAAGTAATTGTTAAGCAACAATCCCATCGTCCTCCGACAGCCACGACGTTTGGCTCAGTCTCCGTAGATCTGAGAAGAGAGGACATCACATCTGGCCCAGTCGGACAGGATCCGAACCCAGGTCATGACGTCTGTCATAATCCGACAGAACCTTTTCTCTTTGGGTCATCCCAAAAACTTTCGTGCACATTTAATAAAATCATCGAAAGAAATTAGCATGCTTTTAATATTGTTAGATGTTTTTTACCTGACAGTTGAGTAACTGTCTAATCCAATATAAAACTACATTTACATTACATGAAATTCAAATTGGCCCCTTGTATACTGCATGGTCATTGCTATGACTCGATATTGAGAGAAACAATTTACTGATATTATGTGTAGCAAAAATAAGGCAGTTCATAAGCATTTCATATCATTATCTGTATCTATTTCCCTAAATAAAATATCTAACAGATAAAGCAGAATTGTACCCAGAGAACTTATCAGTAGATTAAGAGTAATTGAATTACTATTCATCAAAGGTTGAACAGCACCAAATAAGAAATTAATTCAAGTATACACCGCTGATGGGCACCTTTAATACTTTGCAGCAATGTAGTAAGTTTTCTCTTTTTTAAACTCTTTATGCTTTGAATAGAGTCATTTTTGAAATTGCAATAATTGTTCAACAGAATGTTACAAAATACATTTAGTGGTTTCTCAATAAGTTTTCTTAATGTTGATCCACAGGTGCAAAAATCATCCAAATTTAAGCACTGAGATTCAGATCCCTGCATATATAAAGATTTTAAAATGAAATGCTGGTTTTTTAATATATAAATTTGTCTTCAAATTGTTTGCTAATTATTGGAACATTTGGAATGCAGTGATAATTAAATATACAAGAAAATGTTTTTGCCATTTCAGACCACCTGTGCTGTTTTTAAGTAAATATTTGTTTATTAATTGTGAAGATTCAATCTCAAAAACAGTTTCATACATGAAGATCATTTTTATACATCAGGACATGTTAATATTTATAATTTGCACATTTTAAAGTCTTACCTATAGAATATGATACATAGCCACTGATAAAAACCAATATCTATTTAGTCTCATCTCTTATACACTGGCAGAAATTGGAAAAAGAACACCATTAACCATTCAAAGCGTAATCTATGAGATTTATTTAGTAGAAACAATTTGTTGAGAAAGGACAGTGATCACACGTGTGAAGTGATTCAATGTTTATTTTACCTTTTAATTAGTATTACATTTTACAGAATGCACATTTTAATAAGGTGTTAAACCTCCCCGAGCAGCAATACAAGCTTCCAATCTGGCATGTGATCCGTCGTTCAAATGCTGGAGGATACCGTTCCATGTGCTTTCAACTTGGACGCGTAATTCAGCAATGGTGATTGCCTGCTGCGGTCCGCGGAAGAGTCATTGTCCGATCCAATCCCATACATGCTCGATTGGAGAGAACTTCGGAGAGTGTGATGGCCAAGGGAGTTGGTGCACTGCCTTTGAGTTGCCCGGGCGGAGTGTGGGAGGGCGTCATCCTGCTGGAATATCGCATTTGGAATTACACTCAAATATGGCAGGATGACCGACTGTACTCTTGCTGACATACGTATTGATGTTCAGTGTACCCTGTACAAACACCAGACACGCATCAGAGTGATAATTCATCGCTCCCCATACCATGATGCCCGACGTGGGCCCTGTGTGTGGCTGGCGGATGGATGATGGAAGAAGCTGCTCACCTTGTCACATTCGGATGGATAATAAATTATGCCTTATCATCAGACTCTCCTAAATAGAATCGGTTTTCATCACTGAAGATCACAGACTGCCATTTTTCCCTCCAATGAACTCGTTCTTGACCCCACTGCAAGCGTGCTCGACAGTGACAAGGTGACAGTGATAACCATGCTAGCGGCACGCATGCTGTAGTCCTGCTTCCAAAAGACGATTGTGTACTGTCTTGTAGACACCCTCGGTACGACAGAGGATTGAATTTGTGACGCCATAGTTGTCCGTTCTGCCACCGCCGGCCTCTGATACGCTGATCCTCTCGTGCGTCAGTGCGAAGCGCAGTTTTTCACCTCAATTTATGAAGGTTTGCAGTAGCAAAGCAGCAAAGGCCCACTGAATCAAGCACATCTCCAGCACGTAATTGTATATAAATGTAAATAAACTGTGTCATCCATCTACTACTCTCTGCTTGAATAGTTGGACACCTTTCTACCATCACTTGGTGCATCAAGTCTGAAGCATTTGTCGGTACGGGTGTAACAATCTGCGAACCCGTGATTTCACCTAAGTAAGGTTGAAGGTAAGTAAGGAACTAGTTGATCTCCTCTGCAAAAGAGCGAAATTTATGTCATCTAGCCCAATACGACATTCAGCGCAGTTCAATCAGCAGCATAACCTAATTACACATGACAAAGTAAGAATCTGCGTTCCCTCTTCTCCCCCCCAATCACCACATTTGGCGCAGTAGCGACGGCATTACCGTTCATATGCCGAAGAAAATATCCGTTATGATAAAAAAAAAACGTGTAAGAGAATTTCCACTTTGCTAAAGAACAAAAGTGTAAGAAATTTAGAAGATTCCGTGATTCCGTGAAAGTAAGGAAGCTGCAAGTAGTTCAGGGGGCTAAACCACATCTAGGTCAGGTTCTACAGAGTGCAATTTCCCCGAGTACTACGTCATTGAAATATTCGCTGAGGTTCTGTGTTCACTGTGGAAGAGGTTAATCGTTTTGGAAAGAGACTCCAGGTACTGCAAGCAAGTGAGCAGAGCCGAACTTCGCCGGAAGGAAAAGTCTGTGGTTTTTCTCCGTTTTAATTTTTATACTAATTTGAGTTGCCAATGATGCTTAGGAGTTGCGATAAAACTAAGGGTGGAATTGAACAGGACGGGAGCGTTGATTTAACCAGATACATTGAGGCTGGGGAAAGTGGGGAGGTAGCGAAATTGATAGGATTGATAGCGATGTTTGGATAGAACAGGGTGCTAGCGGATGTGGTTCGAATTCGGTCGAAATGAGTGATTCAGGTCCGAAATCGGTCTCAGAGATGAAATATGAGATGATGAAATGGTGAAAGAGAGAAAAAGGAAAAGGATAGGAAAGAAAGAAGATTGTTAAGGGAATACAAAAGAGAGAAAGAAGAAAGAGATAGGGGAGAAATAAGGAAAGAAAGAAAATTAGATAGGGAAATAGAACTTAGACGAATAGATATAGAAGAAGGAAGATTACACATAGAAAGGACAAATAACAATAGCGAAGGAAGTCAAAGATCAGTGGATTTGGAATATCTAAAATTAAAAAGGCTTCGGAAGATTTGAAACCTTAATAACTATCCCTTACCGACAAAAATGGAGGAATTATCAGCTTATTTTGAGACAATAGCGTGTTTAAACAGCACGAAGTACATACCGGTGACTTGCAAGGAATGTTAGTAAATCCTTTTCTAGGGGGAAGAGAGCATGAAGCATTTTTACTGTCTTGAGTGACGAGGAGGTTCAAGACTATGCAAAAATTAAATCTGCCCTGTTAAAAGACAGCCAATTGACTCTGTTGAAATACAAAAGGAAATTCAATTCTATGTTTAAGTTCTCTACTGAAACATGGACTCAGTTTTCATCTCCAATGAAGAGTCACTTGAATTATTTTCTGAAGAGTCGGGAAGTGGATGATTTCCAAAAATTAAAAGATTTAATGTTAGCGGACAAAATTAAAGATCAATTACCACTGGATGCGAGAAATCATATCATGTTGCAGGAGAATGGGTCCTGGAAAAATTGCCACGAAATTGCAGAGAACTTTCTGTACACAAAATGCACCATCACAAAGAACTGCAAGATTAATTCTCTTGAAAATTTTAAATCGAAAAATAGAGAAAACAGATTTGGCCAAGCAGCTACAAAACTAAATTTTAGTCAAAGGAATTTGAGACAAAATTCGAACTCGCAAAACAACTTGGCAGAAAACAAAAGTAATGATTTTAAAAGAAAACGGAGTTAGAGCTTTTTTTTCCAGAGAATGCTTTATCTGTAACAAGAAGGGACATTTGGCCAAGGAATGTAGCAAGAATACAAAAGTGGCCATAACGTTTAATTAAACAGTCACGTCGGAGTCCATGGAGAGGTGTGTGGTCATTATTGCAAAAGCTGGGGACCAGTTTATGACATTAGAATCAGAAACAAGATTGGAAGGCTGCAACGCAGAAAGGTGGAAATGCAAAGGTCCTTGTCAAGACATAGAGACTTTAACGTTTGTTCGCATTCAGTGTGAAGATAAAATGCTTAATGATATTGGATTCGGGTGATTCTATTGAGTTCGGAGCTGATGATGGAATTCAAGCAGGAGTATATGGAGGAAAGTGTGAATTTTTGTGTGCGATGGTGGATGAATTGAGTGCAGATATGTTAATTATGTCATGCTTTACCAGGGTTCATGTGTTCTGAGTGGAAATAGCATATATCGGGAATAGATTCTGAGTAATTTAAATTTTCTGATATGCAAAAGGTGTGAGGAAAGAACGCTTTTTAACTTCTGTAATACCAAAGGTTTTGGGAACAGTTCACAAAGGTGCCTGAATGAAGGAGAGAGAATCAATAAATCTGATTTTGAGACCAGGTAAATTTAGTAATAGGATTTTGTTTCCATTGAAAATTAATTCTGGTCTGAAACACTTTTCATACAGAAAGTTTATTACGAGTTTAAAATCAAACCCTCTATCTTCTATGTGCAAGCAAAGTGACATCTCTAAATTTTTGTTACCGTTCTCTGTAGACAGTAACCACTCCATGAAATGTGAACAGTAGGGAACTCCTCATACATCCAGACACCTTCGTCGTCTTGGTGCGTGATGAGGTACAGAAGATGGGAAGAAACAGCTCTCCTTCCACCTCTGTAGTCTCGATATCAAAGTACATCCTTTGTCTTAAGACTTCAACCTCTTTGGCAACTTTGATAAAGCCCAGTTCTTTCACAGAACACTCGTGGGGTTTGGTGGTTTCAAACAGTGAATCGTAGTCTGTACACCTGTATCGTTTAGTACAGGTTCCATTGATGAGGTGTGTTGACAGACACTGATCACACAGTGATCGATTATAAATCTTCCCAATGCGCATGTGCAGACCACCAGATCTTCACTCCACCAATAGAACTCAACCCACGTGTTGTTCCTTTAAATATCCCTATGATTTTTATCACCTAGTAATGTTTTTTTTTGCAATTCAAAACCATCTGTCACTCTTTTAGATATTTTGTAACCTACATCACATATCCTCGAGTTTTTTAAAGATCCATCTTCTGATTAACATCTGCTATAAAACGTTCTTCTTAGACCCCTACTTTTTTATATAAAGGGTATGAGGTTGCATTTAAAGACCTCCACGCATCGTCAACATTTTTTTTCTTTAAAGATCGGTCTTCTTTTTACCTCCATATTTGTAACCTACACCACACATCTTCTATTTTTTAAGGGTCGTCTTCCGATTAACAGATGGTGCAAAACATTCCTCTGCTTTTTTATAAAGGGTATGCCTTGTCATATTGCATTGAAAGACATCTTAGATAACTTCAGACATCTCCATACATCCTCGACGTTTTTTTTAAAGACCCGACTTGCTTTTATCTCTATATTTTATAACCTACACCACGCATCATCTGTTTTTTACGGGTCGTCTTCCGATTAACAGCTGCTGCAAAACATCCTTCATATTCCTTTATTATTTTTTTAAAGAGTGGTCTTGCGTTGTTGCATTTAAAGATATCTGTAGTATCTTCGCATCTCGCCATATATTCTCAACCTTTTTTTAAAAAACTACTTACTGATTAACAGCTGCTATAAAATATTCTGGACATTTGTAACCTTTATCACGATTTTTGTTTGTAACCTTCTTCCCTCAGTGTTATCGTTTGTTGTATAAAAAAGCTCTCCCTGACAAGTAATGGGTCTAAGAGCCAGGAAGGAGAGTAAAAAAATAAAAAATAACTCTTAGTAATTTCTTGGAACCGACAACTCCATGCAGGGGGGGGGGGGGGGTAAAGAAATCTTTCAAGCATTCATCAGTGTTATCATCTGTTGTATAAAATAAACTTCCCTAACAAACAACGTCTCTAGGAGTCAAGAAGGGGGATAGGGGGTGGGTAAAAGTAAAAATAAATACAAAAAACTCTCTAAGCAATTTCTTGGAACTGTCAACTTCTCTAAGAGCTAGAAAGGGGAGGGTGGAGACAGGGGTAAATTTACGCTATAAAAGAAGTTACACTACTAACATTTCACCGGTAGGAAGTAGTGATAAAGTTTTCTTCCCGAATTTTTTAACTTGTCGTTATTTTAATTATATTGAAAATTACCGTAAGCTAACTGCTACCTTGTAATATATTGCTAAAATTACTGCCAACTTGAATTATCATCAACCTTCCCCCCCCCCCCCCCCCCCCGTTTTCTTTCTGGAGGGATTATTGTTGAATTGCTTTCATTTGATACGTAATTTATTATGATAATGTTGAATTTTGAGGTAAACTACAGTTTTTAAAATCGCAGGGAAATACAAAATCGAAATGAAATAACTGGTAATGAAAAAAACTTTCGATAATGTTTTGAAAGAGAATCTTTTCAACTGTAAAAAAAATTCGCTTTTATTAGACAGCATGTAGAAATAATTAACAAATTTGATCGTGGTGTTCAACTGCTGTTTTTGCAAATACATTCAAACACAGAATAGAATAAAAAGAAAAAAGTACATTCTTATGTACCAAATAATAGTGTCTTCACCTACAGAAAATATTGCGATTTATTTGTGCCAGTATTCATACAAACATTCACACATGCGATGACAACTGACTTTCAGCGCGGCTTTCAGAATAGGAATAACATGGAAGTCGCTACTACACTCACCACCTATGCTAACTGATAGTAAGGGCTCCTCCCCTTATTTCTTCCTCTATAATGCCGCTATGAAGTTGGATTCTTGTGTCATCTCGATTTCGCATCGCTTGTTGGATAACTTTGACATAGTGTTCACTTATAACACGTCTGCATTGAACAGATATACTCGCTTCACATACACATGCAAAAAAATGCCTTGTTTGAATAAAAGACACTTTGATGAATATCTCACCATTAAGGCTTTTCCTATATAAAAGGAAACCATTAGTCTAATTTCGTTACTTATCGTGCGATTATTCATGCTATAAGCTTCGCCGTCTTCCTTCAGAGCCATATCTGGCATAGGAAAAGTAGACAAATGCTGGGGGCTCAGCGATTTTTGGGTTAGTTTTCGTTACCACACCCTTTAAAACAATTTTAAAGGGGGGGGGGGGGCATATCTGGCTTTTGCGTAAGGGCCCAGACATGGGCTTGTCTTCCTTTAGTCTATCACAACAAATATACACTGGTATGCACGAAAATCAGAACACGCTCATATACACAGTCACATCAGAAAAATATGACCACCCACGGAATCACAGTGCACCCGCCCAGCACGTCACAGAGTACATATGACAAGGTCGGCCACACGGAGATATAAGAGGCTGAGCAGGACAGATGAGCCATAGTGCATAATGTGAGCACAATGGGCAGAGGTATTTATTTGATGGACATTCAAAAAGGAACGATCATCAGCTACCGCTCCAAGGGTGGAAACATCTCGGAAACAGCACACTTCATGGACTGTTCATGAGGTGCTGTAATAAGGGTGTACCAAGAATGGACTGCTGGCACACCAAATACCTCCAGACGTCATAACTGTGAAGCCCCAAAGGCCATCGACCCTAGAGCAGAACGTCACCTCCATCGAATGGTAAAGAAAGGGCAATCAATGTGAACAGTGCAGCAATTGACCACTCAAATGAACGTTGGAGCACCCAGGTATGTGTCCCCAATAACAGTAGAGCGAACCCTGTTACACATGGGTCTCTGGAGTCGACGGTGTTGTGTAAAGTGACTTTGTTAACCAAGGCCCATCGGCAATGACGCCTGCAGTTCGCAAGGGACTACTGTCATTGGACAGTGGAAGAGTGGAAAAAGGTTGGCTTCTCCGACAAATCGAGGTTTCTACTCCACAGAAGTGACGGGGTGGTGGTGGATACGGCGTCAGACACACAAGAACCAATACCTGGACATGCTTGTCAGGCAAGTACAGGCCGGCGGTGGCAGGGTGCATGTCTGGGGGAAGTTTTCCTGGTATGACCTGGGACTGCTGGTACCACTGGATGGGTCCCTGAACGCCAATGGCTACCTGTCCATACTCGATGACCACATGCATCCCTTCATGTTGGACGTTTATCCTGGTGGTGATTTTGTCTACCAACAGGACAAGAGCCCTGCCATGTCCTAAGGTGGTGCATGACTGGTTCCAGGAACACGACAGCACTGTCTCCGTTCTCCCTTGCCCAGCGAAATCGCCCGACCTCAATCCCATAGATCACTTGTGGAACCATTTAGATCGACAAGTGTGGTGTATGGACCCACAACCACATCATCTCAGAATCTCCATGCTCTGCTGGAGTTCGAATGGTCACGTGTGCCTCTGGCAACCTTCCAGGGCCTCATTGTGTTCATGCCATGCCATCTCGCCACTGTCTTCTGGATCAAGGGTGGTTATTCCCATTATTAGGTAGGTGGTCATATTTGTCTGATATGACTATGTATAGTGGTTCAATGTAGCTTTATTTTAGTAATAAATGATTACAATAAGTAGGTAATTGCACAGTTATATACCGAGTTGTTTATTAATGACTGTATCCACCCCTGCCTGCATGGCCTGCTGTACACAGCATGGTTTGGAGTTAAACGAATGTTTGATTGCGAAATATCCATCCAAGCACTATGCACCAGTGCCCAAAGTTTGTCTACTTTGCTGGGATGTGCTGCACCATCAGTTTGACCATATCTCATATATTTTATGGATAACAACAGGAGATCTGTAGGGTGATGGAAAGATATGCCCATTCTTTGCCTCAGGAAAACAACAATGGCAGCTGCTGCATGGGGTCACAGTTTGTAAGTCTGAAAGAACTATTTTCTGTAAAATGTCTCAAATGTAACAAGTATTGGCAGTGGTGATGCGGATCCGTACTAGGGTGGATTTGCTTTCATAACTGATCGCACCCCAAACTATAATCCCAAGCTTTGGTACTGTATGCCTCATCCGAATACACTCCTCTCTGTGCTTCTCATCAATCAGTCAGCAGATGAAGATTCTACCGTCGGATTTGAGCAGACAGAAGTGGAATTAATCAGCAAAGACATTGCACCATTCATTGCACCTCAGTAGTTGCTTGATGCACCACTTTCTTCGGTCCATCGAAGTCAGATGTTGCTTGATGCACCACTTTCTTCTGTCCATATCTAACGTCAAAAGTACCACTGTAGTTTGGCTTCTTTGTGTTGGGATTCAGAGGAAGTTTTAGCAATGGCTGGCAGCTGCTTAGTCCGAATTGAAATAAATACCATCAACTCTTACAACAGACATTGGAAGATGTGTTGATGTGTTACTAACCTTCACTTTTCGGCCATGGCCATAGATGGGGCAGAGTGATCTGTTACAGCCAGTCTCTGAAGATGACAGTCTTACCGTGGAGTTTTCTGTAGATGAGGTCACAACATGTTCGTTACCGTAACCATTCTCTGCATACTCGATGCACAACTGTACACTACATCCCACACGAGCTGCAATTTCCGAAAGATTCCTTGATCTGTGTCAAACTCACTCACCTGGAGTGACATATCCTAACAGCAACACAAGAACTGATAAGCTGAACACGGCTGTTGCTCCTTTAAATATCTGTGGGAAGAGTCCAGTCATACCCTTTCCAAAATGTCCTCATTGGCCTGTATCCAACTAATACCTCCTGTAACAAAAGGCCAATGGACCAAAGACCAGAACTTATATCACGTTAACTTAGGTAGTTCGTTAAAGCATATTGTGCTAGCAACGCAGTATCAATGCCCGTAGTGTTGGACTGTTGTATTTCAGTGTCCTGAAACTTTTTCTTAATTCCTTCGCATTTAAGTCGTATTGTGGTTTTTCCTACATCGGTCAGTTTAGTGAGTTAAAGCGGTGTACAATCTTCAATATCCATATCGATGTTCAGTCCCTGAATGTAATGGAAATTATTCAACAGGGCCAGATGTGTCATTTAACTTCCTGAAGAATTTGGAGCATCTTCCGATTAACAGATGGTGCAAAATATTGCTCTGCTTTCTTAGAATAAAGGTCGTCTTCCGAAGAAAGTGGATTCACATAGTTGATAGAAAAAATTACTTTCCGATGAATTCGAAAGTTATCAGCCTCGGTATATTTCTTGTATAATTAATATAATTTTTTCTTCGAATGTGGAATTTTTTCTTCGAATAAAAAAAGGGTTGTCGCAGTTAAAAGTTATTAGCATGTTTAAATATACACCAAAGAGCCAAAACGTTATGACCAGCTCATCATTATGCAAATTGCAACAACTGCACGTAAACAATGGTGCGCGTGAAAATCGTGAAATAAATAACACCTGATATTGAGTTCTGTTAATCAGTGTTAATCTTGTTCTTCAGATGGAAAAGGCAGCGGACTTAGTACCTTCGAAAAGTAGTCCGAGGAGGAAAAAAACCACTAGCCGCCGGCAAGTGTGGGTCGACCACACCTCATCAATGCAAATGGTGAGCGAAGCCTATCCCAGATGGTACAAGCCAACAGAAGGGATACTGTAGTGCAACTCACCCATCAAACCATGGGTACATCAAACCATGCTGAAAATGGGGCTGAGTAGCCACAGGCTGCTCCGAGTGCCCATGCTAACCTCTGTTCACCGTCAAAAGCACCTACAATGAAGTGCAAGCATCAAAACTGGACCTTGACTGATTGGAAGAAGGTTGTCTGTTCGATGAATCTCGTTTGCTGTTGCATCACGTGGATGGCCGAGTATGTGTGTGTCGTTTATCTGGGGAAGTGTTGGCACCAGGATGGAATGTTGGGCAATGTTCTGCTGGGAAACCCTGAGTCCAATTATTCATGTGCAGGAAACTATGACGTCTACCACCTACCTATATATCATTGCAGAACGGATACATCTTTTCATGGTAATGATGTTCCCCTCTAGTAGTGCCTTCTTTCAGCAGGATAATGCGCCATGCCACACTGCCTGGACTGTTCGAGAAAGATTTGCGAAACACGAGGAAGACTTCCAGGTATTTCCCTGGCCTCCAAATTTCCCAGACATCAGTCCAATCGAGCATCCGTAGTGCGTTGGAATAGCATATACGATCTGCGGCTGCTCAACCGCAGATCGGATATGCTATTCCGATCTGCGGCAACCGTAACTTAAAAGAGTTAAAGGATCTGTTGGTAACATGTTGGTACCGGAAACCACAAGACACCTTTAGAAATCTTGTAACATCCCTGCTTCGCTGGTAAGGGCTGTTTTGGCGGTATGTGGAGGACCAACATCATATTAGGTACGTGGTCATAATGTTTTGGCTCTTCGGTGTGTATCTCTGGCTATTATATATGCCAGTGCTAGGTAAATTTTAAATGATTCCATATTGAGGAAACGTACAAATGTTAAGAATTGTTACATTTCTCTTTTTCGCAATTTATCCACTGAAGCACTCTTAAAATTGAATATATAATTGCTGATGTACATTGCTAAGCAATCGTACATTAAATGATAACAGTTTTACATTTAATGCATACATGATTAAATATAAATTGTAATATTAAATTTGAATGTAAAGGAAATGTGCTTGCAAAATGTGATTTAATATTTAGGTCTCAATGAAGATTTATAAGGTCTTATTCTGAAAGATTTCCTTGTCTGATGCGTGGTGTAAAGGTAGCATGCTCTGGCATGAATCTGTAGAGTTGTTTTCCGATTCCCACCGTGTCAGCGATGACTTTTTTTCAGAAGCTATTAACTAATATTACGTAGTAATTTCATTCATAACAGTATGAGACTAACTATAATTTTAGTTACTTAGAAAGTTGTTGAATTTCTTCGTGGTTGATTATCATAAGACATTGTACAAAATTATATTATTATAAAATAAATTTTATATTGAAATCATAATCTATACTAGTGTAACAGTAAACCTCAATGAATCTTTGAAGTTCTTGTTGCACAAATTAAACAAAATTTCCTGTATCGTAAAATTCCCTTAGTCATTTCTTACTGCCAAAAGGAAATATTTTAATTTTAATAACTTTAAATTGCTTAAAATGTCAATCCTAATGGTTATATGCAAATGAAAAATGGAGTGTTGTAACTACTCTGAGCCTTGATTCTCTTCATGATTATGAACTGACACTGTACTACAATTAATGCAATATTATATATTATTTTATTCAGAAATGAAAATATGCATTGAAATTATAAACAACCTCTACTAATGTAGCAGTAACTTTCAGTGTGATATAGTGATCACAAATAGAAACAAAATCATTTGATTTAGCCTCTACCTCATTTACTCCTAGGATAAGTACTAACAAAATATTAAACACGTAGTTCTGCAATTCTACTTTCATATTCCGCAAAATATGTTGATTGGATAAAGTTTTGATTTATCCCTCAAGTATTATCTTGCTTTACAAATAAATGTATGCGTGGAAATCCCAGATTTACGAGTCTTTTCGAAATAATCCGCGCTTACTTTCTTGTTAAATAAAAATAAATTCCCCTTCAAGCAGCTGCTTGCCACAGAGACATGTTGTTAATTGCTTAAATTCATTTTACCTTGCAAGTGATGTTTAAACCATATATTTTGAGAAAAAGCTTAAAAAATATGGTTATATTTAAACTGTATACAAATTTAAATACTGCATTTTTAGCTTACAACCTAATGGCAGATTGGTTCAAAAACTGAAGATTTTTCTAGATTTTTCCACTGACATTTCGATAGTTGAATGAAGTTGAAGAATTAAAAGAACTGTAATATTTTATAGTTTGTTTATTACATTCTTAAAGTGCTCATATGAAGGTTTATGATGTTGTACTGGAAGATAATTGATAATAGTAGTAATTATTATTTAATAATCAGTTAATATCGAACTGATAAAACCTTTTCATTTTCTTTTAAGTGTTCAGATATGCAATATTAGTTTTCTGGGAAATAATGCAAAATAATGTGATACATAATTTTTAGAATTATTTGATTAACCAGAATGTTTAGAAGCTGGGTTATAGCAAATTTGCAATTAGTAAATGAAGCGATTTTGGAATATTGTATTTAGTGTCTATTAAACTGTTCACACAAATACGTACATCTCGCTTCTGAGAATATCATATTTATCATTGAGTTTGAAGCGTTGCTTTAAATTATATTTTCGGATATAAAAAACTCACTATTCCTTACATAGTTGCAATTCTTCAGTAGATATTTTACTGTAATTTTAATGTTTACAGTGTATTATATATTCTGCAATAAGAATACGCTTTGAGAAATTGCTTTCTTTGTAATGATAAGAAAACAATGCCAGTAGTGTGAGGCTCCGCAGCCCACCCCCAGACAGTGCTTCCCCTTTTGTGATGCCAATGATCACGCCCCTTCCGGTACATCGCTTTCGGCCACGCTCTTTTATGCACCCCACTACTACTCCTCTTAGTAATATTCATAACTAACTGCACCCACTTATTAATAATCGTTATGTCCTTATTAATATGCACCCTTTTTTTTAATAAACACTTTATTAATTAAAATGTCCAAACCCCTGTTATTAAAAATTTCTTTTTAATTAAAATCTCACAAACTCTTATCAAAAGTCCCTTTCTTTAATTCATCCTCCCTCATTAAAAACCCCTTGGTGGCCATCTTGAAATTATTCTAAATCCAGAGACGGCCATCTTGGATGACGTCATCAAACAAACCCATATTGTTGATCATCTCTTCTTTCTCCGCTAAACTCCCTGCCCTGCCCACAGTGAATAGGAGTCACCGTTTGGCTTGGAAAGACCACCATCTCTCAGATAGTGCGTTAAGCCATGGCTCCATGTGTGGGGAGCCACACCCCACTCCTTTTCCCAACAGCTCTCCAATGGATCCCCTCATCCAACCATCACTGAAACCAGGTGCTTGAAACGTGGACATTTGTTCTAACCATTTGAAATTAAGGTAGCGATACAATTTTTTTTTCTTTAAAATATAAAAAATAAAAGCTTGACATCACACTTTCTTAATGGCCGAAACCGGCACAATTCATTTACAGAGTGTTAGTTTAACTTAGATCATATTGTTACCTATAGAAATATCAGAAACTTATTTCTGGCACAGTTCAAAATTCTAAAACAATTCCATTAATTTCCTGAAACGAATGAATTGACCGAAATAAATATCTTCAATATAATGTAGATCACCTAGATAGGTTCATTCTTCGCTGCTCTATTGTCAGTTTTCTTTAAGCCTCAATTAGTATACGAATGCGACATTTGGTAACATCCATATGATGTGGTACTGTCCTGTATAGTGGAGCATCAGATGGCATCATTCATTCATATTTACATCTCCTTTGTTTCCGTATTGCATCAGACATGACATGTCACAACACAATTTGGAAACTCTTCACCCACATATCAAAAGTGCCATAACTTTCATTAAAAACCCCCTTGGCAGCAATCTTTGATGGCCAACCTATAAACTCGTTATTAATTAAAGAAAAAAACAATACCCCCTTCATTAAAAATTCCTGATTAATTAAAACTCTTAAGTTTTAATTTAAAAGGTTCACGCACTAAAAGTTTCACGCACCTCCCTCATTAGAAACCCCTTAGCGGCCATCTTGGATGGTCAAACCTTCTCGAAATTTTTCTCCCACGACGGCCATCTTGGATGATATCACGGACTAAACCAACACTGTTGATCCTCCCTTTATTCCAGTATTCTAAACCATCACCATTATATCAGATAAGATATGTTACAACATGCTTTGGAAAAGTTCTTCAATCATTTATCATGTCCCCCTCCCCATTAAAAAAACCACCTTGACCACCATTTCGGATGGCCAACTCATCTCGAAATTTCTCTAACTCCAGAGACGTCGGATGATGTCACCCGATGGAAGTAAACAACCTTTTAGCCAAACCTGCATTGTCAACAACTACTTCAACCCCATTTGTTTCAGGCTAACGACATCAGTATTACAACAGATATGGTGTGCTACGACGTTTTGGAAATACTCTTCACCCTCTTATCAAAACTTCCCTTATCAATCCCACTCTCCTTTATGAGAGAAAAGTTATTTTGTAAATAAACAAAGTTCCTCATCACAAGAAGACAACCCATCTTGAAATTTCCTTTCGCCTCCCCCCCCCCCCCCCCCCCCAGACCTCCAAGTGTCATAATGCTCCTCTTATTAAAATTACTCTCCATATTGTTGCAGGCTGATGCCATCAGATATTTGTGTTCAGACATCTTCCAACGTCTGCAGAACACATTTCAGGTCACCCTACCGCATCAGGACTTGTTTCGGAACTATGAAAAGAAAAATATTTTACGTTAAATTCACATTTCTGCAATTCCCTAGACTCCCCTTATTTTCCCTTTTTAATACTAAGCCATTTCAAAGACATCGTGATTGCAACAGCACAAGAATCATAGATAAAAAAAACTCACCTTCCTATTTTTATTTCAACAGCTAAAAAAAATTTTTTTTCCATTTATTTTTAATTCCAGTATATCTGTTATGCGATTTGATCTTAAGTTTAAAACTCACTTTCCCATTTTTTATTCCTAATACTTATTGCCGCTACATTACCAATCCAGTTCGCAATTCATTTATATGAAATACTACTTTTCTTATGAAGTAATTTAAAAACACTATTTATTCTCCTTAGAAACTTTTCATAATCGGTAGTGAAATATTATTTCTTCCTAAGAAGAAAAAATCCGCTAATAACTTAAAATTATTTGGAACAAATCATTTAAAAAACATCTGTAAGTATAAACACTTACAGTTTTAAAAAATCGTTCTTTCCTCCGTTTACTGGCGAACGTGTGATCAGCTCACAAGACCAATGACTCATCACGTCTCATTACATATATATAATGATGAAATCTTATTTCGTGTTGCGACCCATCGTTAGTACACCTACATGCGTGTGATTGGTTCGTTATGTTTATTTACAGGATCAGGTATTTAGTTGTCTTTGGATATAAAATAATTCTCATAGAGTTTTCGGACACGGTTAAGTTTTATAAAAGTGCCTCTTCGGGTAAAAAATAAGTCATCAATGCTAAAGGTAGAAAGCAATTCATACTTTGTGGGTAGTCTTTCGCAGGGCCGTGCGGTAGATTTTTTTATTATGATGCAAGTCTTCGAAATGCCGCCCTTTAAATGTTTTTTCTTTAAAATAACCTTCGATTGTGATTTTAAAAAAAAACTGCACAAAATGTACGAATACTCTTTTTAATTTGAAAATATAAACTACTTTAAAAGAATGATATCAACTACAACAATCTACTACAGTTTTACCCTTCTAACTTTAACAAATTCGTTAATTAGAGATGTGTGGTCTAGAGTGGCAACCAATGTAGATTCAATAGAAATTAATGACAGATTTCTAAGTTTTGTTTGGCTTATTGAACTTCTTAAGTAGTGTTTTATTAATTTTAATTTGGAAAAACTTCTTTCCCCCTAGCTACAAAGACAGGGAGCGTTAATAAAATTCTCAGAGCTAGAACAGTATTCGGATACAAAGCAATTAAGTTATTTTGGCACAAATAATTTAAAACATCCAAAGGTTTCATAGAATATGGTAGCATTCGGGATACATCACGTAATTCTTCTTGAAGATCATTTGCATTTATATCTGATTCATTTTCGACCGGAAGTATTGATTGGAGACTGGTACAAAAATTTTCTAGCGTTTTGTCATCTATATCCTTGAGTTTTAAAATGTCATATAAAAACTGAAAATTTTTGCTATGGGTTTCCAGAAGCGTGAATCGTTCATTCAGAGAATTAAGGGTAATGTCCAGAATATAATTGAAAAAGTTTATTTTTTAATTTATTCTCCTCTGCTAAGGGTTCATCGACAGCTTCTTCATAGTCAAATTGACGCTTTTTCCTTCTGGCTCTAACTTCAGTTTCGGCAGGAAATTCTGCACTGCATTCAAGATTCTCTGCAATCTCATTAGCAGCAATTTTCATCTGATCATATCCAGATTGTCTATAACTTTTCACTTTTTGTATGGTTTCTGATAACATCCTTACACAATCTGACAAATTTATGGTTATAGATTGCAATAGCTTCAAATAAAATATCATACCAAAGAATTACACCGCATATGGCCGAGTGGTTAGCGCGCTTGGCTACTGATCTAAGGGATCTGGGTTCGAGCCCCAGGTAAGGCATGGCTGTTCGTGTCGTTTTTCTGCTGAGGTCCTGCCATCCTCTCAGACCTTCTACTATGGCATATAAACTGACAGGGCTCCTGTCACACCTCTGTGGCAAGCAGCTGCTTGAGGGGATATTAATTAATAAACTTGTAATTTTTAATATTTTTTGCTAATCATCTTGCTTTAACTTTAGTTTCTGCATCTCTGTTGATGTCTTCTATTATTTGGAATAATGCATCATAGATTTCGCAAAGTTGAAATCGTAAAGGTTTTAACGCATCTACTGTGCTTGACCACCTAGTAGCACTCAATGGTTTTAGAGTTAATTGTGAAACTTTTTTAGCACTTCCCAACGCTTTGTAGAACCAGAAAAAAAAAGTGTAAAGTTCTTGTACAATGGAAAAAAAAAAGTTGTTGTTTCTGTAGAAGAAGACGCTGCATCATTAACAACTACGTTTAAAGAATGACATGCGCAGGGCACATAAAACGCCCTTGGATATTTTTAAAATATTCCATTTTGTACACCCTTTCTTACTCCTTTCATATTAGCTCCGTTGTCATAGCCTTGTCCTCTAAGCCACTTTAACTCAAAACCTAACTTTTCCAAATGTGTCAGAATAAGTTCTGCCAAACCCTCTCAGGTTGAATCACTAGCTTCAAAAAAACCAATAAAGAATTCTTCAATTTCATATTTATTTTGAATGGAGTTTAAAGCGACAACTCTTATTGTTAATGAGAGCTGTTCAATATGACTTACGTCTGGGGTACAATCGGCGATTATCGCAAAATATTTAGCGATTTTTGTTATTTCGACAATTTTGCTTAAAATTACATTTCCCATCAAATTCATCAATTCATCTTGTATATTATTGCTTAGATAAGTCACAGACCATTTATCAGACTCGCGTTGAACTCTTCCGATATGTTCTTCAATAACTGGATCAAACTCAGAAAGCAATTCTACCAACTTTAGGAAATTTCCGTTATTAGGCTGAAACAAATGTTCAGTTGTTCCACGAAAAGCTAAGCATTGTGAGGCCAATAGTCTAATTATTCACATATTTCTTTTTAGAACTCCTCTCCAATGCTGAATTTCCATATCCATAATTCGTTGATATTCAGCGTCAATAGTTATTTTCTGCTTTAATCGAATGTCCAATTCTTTCCATGCTCTAAAAGCATTTCTGTGATTTACAGACTTTTCGTGCATTGTGAGGGCTCTTATAAGATTTCCCCAGTCAGAATAACCTTTTTTTGGGCCAGTCATTAATAGCAGACGAATTATCAAATAATATACAACAAAAGCAAAAAACGGCATCATTTGTAACAGAGTAAATCAACCAACTTCTCTCAACGACTTCACTATTGCTCAACACTTTCAAATAATGCGAGGGCAAAAATCTACGCCTTCCTTTATTAATAGGAAACTCGAATTCTTTAATTTGATGTGGACCCCTCTCAACCAGTATTTGAGGAGTTTCAGATGACATGCAGAAAGCATTCCATAATGCAGGAGCAGAAGGAATTTCGTTTAATATCTGCTGGCTGCCACTGCTACTGTTACCCGGCTCTTGATGAACTTCTGATAGTGTTATTTTTTGGCTCTCTTCAACAACTTCTTCTGGAAGTGATTGGGGCGGCACTGAGTTTTTATTTGCCAAATCCAAAGCAGTAGCTGTTGATGTGGATGTGGACGACTCATCTAAACAGGACTTTTGTACTAAGAATTCCTTCATAACGTAGCTTAGCTTTCTTCCTTGTTCCTCTTTCTTTAAGCGTTTCTTTTTATATTGACTTACAGACAATTTTTTCCTTTTCTGTTCCATACTGTAATAAAAATATTAAATAAAAATTCACAGTCCTTCGCAAAAATGCAACCGGGGGCGGGGGGGGGGGTCATTGAGAATGATTAAATATGATGACGCTTATCATGCTATTAAAATAGGGTAGATAAAATAACGATAGAAATGAGTTGCAAAGCTAGTAAGATTTGTAAGTAACAGAACATAATAAATAGATAACGAATATCTGTCAAATTGACGGCTAGCAGCCGTTTTGACAAATGCCTTTCTTTAACTTGTTATTGTATTGTCTCCACTTCAACGTATATGAATTTGGTAAAAATACAGCAATAAATAACGAACGCAAAAGTAGGCAAATGCAAATATTTCCTAAGCAACTCTCTCTCTGTATCACACACAGAAGGCAAAAGTAGCCCAATATTACCTAAATAACTTTCTATCTATCACACAGAGGCCCACATTTCGCACCTGAGATATACCCAGTCCATGCAAATGCTACTTTTTAATTCAAGTCCCTATTGTCATAACATAATCATTCTCTTACCTGATCTACTTTTTAAACACAAAAACTGAATTAGTATAAATGCACAAATATTATACTGATACAGATATATTATATATCTGATTTACTGATTTAAATACATCACAGCCACTTCCACTTCTCATGACAAACTAACATTAAAATCAAATATTGTCAATAATTGTAAGCTCAAAGCAGAACTATCAACACGTAGCACGTGCAATTGTCTTTTGTGATAATTGCCGCCTCAGCTTTTAGGAGCGGCCGCGCGGTATATTACAAACAAAAATAATAACTTCGCGCTGTCAGATCAAAAGTCTTTCGGCGAGCGCTCACCAACAATGCACTTGCACCAGAAACCGAGATCAAAGAGTACCGAAAGCGCTGAGACAGAAGCGTACGATAAATCATAAATCGTATACATCAATATCGGAATAACATAGACTAATATAGAAAAGCGTTGCGTAAAGATTTTTAATTATTAAATGGTTCAAAATGTATTCTAATTTCGCTGCTTATGCCGCCCCCTTACGGTGCCGCCTGATGCGGCCGCCTCTCTGCATCATAGCACGGCACGGCCCTGGTCTTTCGTTTTGTCTCAAAAACTTTAAAGCATCTATCTTTAATTCTGCAATCCAAGCACAACATGAACTTAACTGTATGTTAATAAAAGAGGGGAGGAATCATTAATTTTAACAAATACTATAAAAAAACATTCAAATACAAATAATTAATAATTAAGCTATTTAGATTCAAATCAACTATAAAAATTATAATATATTTAATAAATCGTTTGCCTCAGTAGATCGATATACTGTTTCGCACTTTCAGAGTTAATTTTCTCTGATAACCCTTTGAACTTACCTGTGAGCTAATCCTTCAGAATTTTATTTGCAACTGGAAAGGAAATCAAAATTTAGCAAATACTTTTCTTCTCTTCTTCAGTATATCTGTGTAACAAGCTATATCAGAAAGCTTCTTCGATACCATATTAAGAACAGAAAATATCGCGCCTCACTAAAAATTTCAGAATGAGTTACCTGAAGTAATAGGCTTTGGATATTTAATACAGTTCGAAACATTAGCCGTAAAAAAATAATGAATACCCCCTCAAGCAGCTACTTGCCACGGAGGTCTGACAGGAGCCTGTCAGTTTATATACCATAGTAGGTCTCAATAATTGGGTTGGGTCCCGAAGGACCCGCCCACATGGGGAAAACTCGTATTCCATCTTCCGACACTACACGAGTGGCATGAGAAGCCTGAAAGTAGAAGATAAAGGTTTGTCACAGACACTAATAGGGATTTGAAATATGGGTGGCGTTAAAGGGGGGGGTGTAGGGCAGCCCAGATAGTAGGTCTGTGAGGATCTCAGCATAAAAACAACAGAAACGTTCGTGCCTTATCTGGGGCTTGAACCCAGGTCCCTTAGATTACTAATCTAAGACAAGCGCGCTAACCACTCGGCCACGGGATGGCTTAAGTGGTAGCAAATTGCCTTACACGAGCCAACACGTTGAAGGCATCCAACCTTCAACCTTATCATGTCGGTATGCAAAGGGTCACATGACCTCGAGGTTTCGCGTGTGCTGGGAGAGCGAGTCATCTGGTGACAAGTAAAAGAACCTGACCGATCCCTTTCAGGAGAAACGTCAATATGACGAAATGCTGCACCCATCCACTTTACTGAGGAGGTCAATGGTCAATGGAGAGTCCCTTATGTTTTACTGCTGACATCTGAGATTTTATCTTCTTTGGGAATCTTTCAGTTTAATGGGGCATCTCAATAGTTTCCTGCCAACAAATGCTACTGAAAGCGGTCAGCTAATTTTAAAATGCCCTCTTTTACTGTACATCAAAATTAAAAACTGTGAATATATGGTTTTACACCATCAAAAAAAGGAAATAAAGTACATTAGAAAGCGAAAAAAAAACTCCCTGTTAGAAAGAACCCAGACAGAAAATTTACAGTTGTACACCAGAAAATTGTTACAATATGAATTTAATATAAAATGTGTGTAAGTTGCATGAATGATGTATGTCTTACAAAATGTGTCGATGTAACAGAATGTTAGAAAAATTCAATGTAAAATGAATTATGTGTAAAATGCAAATTCAGTGTAAAATGAATAAAAAACAACCAAAGGAAATATTGTTAATACGAGTTTCACAGTGTAATAAAATGTGTAAAAGTTGCATTCTGGTGTGATAGGATGTAGAAGGATTGCGGAAATTTAAAGCAGCATAAATGTTATTCCTACATAATTTGTTAAGTGGTGATAGTGTCCACGTGCAACAACATCAACGGAATTTCAAATCATTAAAGGGTGTATCATTTCCATCACATAAGTTTCTGCTTCTCTTCACCCAATCAATAACCTTTCCACCCCTCATTTTCCACAAGACAGTTTTTATATCGTTTCTGTGGGACAGCCGTCGTTCGTTACTTCGATGCCTAGGGGCGTAGGGGACGATCTTTCAGAAGTAGGGATATGACATAACACTTTGCTAAAAACCTTGGTCAATGAGCGATGCATTTCTCTTAGAGAGGACGCAATTAAAATTTGAATTAGAAAGTCATGACATGACTTTCTAATTCAATGAAATGGATGAATTTCCAATTCAATGAAATTTCTAATTTCAATGAATGGATGAAATCAGGAGTGTAAGGAATATTTTCATGTATGAGCGTGGAAAGTATAAAGGCGTGTTAAAACAGATTTGCACAAAGAATGTCTATATTTTTGGACAAGTATTCCCATACTCTTTTCAGGGTTCCACGTGTATTTCTACAGTTATTTTTCCTGCAATCATTCACTTTTCAATATAATAGTACGAATATAATTCTACGTTTGAACAAGTGTTAAATTGTGCTTGTATAAGCGCAAAGGTTTTTCGACAATGATATGTATTCACATGTGTGTTTCACCATGTGAGTAAATCTAACAAGCACATTTCATGTTTAAGTAAGAATCGGTGTAGTTATTTTTCCTCATGAGAT
The DNA here is from genome assembly GCA_038380435.1 of Ryuthela nishihirai. Lineage (NCBI taxonomy): Eukaryota > Metazoa > Arthropoda > Arachnida > Araneae > Heptathelidae > Ryuthela > Ryuthela nishihirai. The sequence continues at coordinate 10,847,794 of JAWZYU010000001.1, read as the reverse complement.
TGTATATTTCTATACCACTGGGGAATTCTTCAAAGAGGTGTGCAAGTACACGATGTTTGTATAAGGCTGAAAGTGGTTATTTTTCGTGCAACGATACGTTTTTCGACAATGATATGTATTCATATATGTGTTTCGCTACCTAAGTAACTCCAAGACGTACATTTCATGTTTAAGTAAGAGTGGGTTTAGTTATTTATCCCGCATGAGAATGAATATTTCTACATTGTATAAGTGTGAAAGTGGTTATTTTTCCTGCAAGGACGTGTTTCTCGACAATTTTCAATTGTATATTATATAAATAATTTTAAAACATATTGTATAATTTCTCGATATGTATCCTTATATGTGTTTTATTATGCATGTAAACCCAACATGCATATTTCATGTTCAAGCAAGAATCGGTTCAGCAATTTTTTCCACCTGAGAATGCATATTTCTATACGTGTGAAACTCTTTTTTGGGATATTGCAATTATATGCAGGTACGAAGCAGTAAGGTTATTTTAACCGTAAGTATTCACTTTTTAGAACTCAGGTGTGAATGTCACAAATTCGTTTCCCGCAAGCATGCTCATTTTGAGTGCAATGCAAATCAGCAACATTATTTTTTCTACAAACATTCACTTTTTCTGTAAGCATGTGAATTTTACACATGCTTTTTCAATTGTGTGCGAATCAACCGTCCCCTGTTTCTGAAGAAGGGGAGATTCATTAGTGTTATTATTATATACATATATATTATTATATATTTATTCATTAGTGTTATTTTCGTTACCTCTATAGAAGGATTAATTTCACATGTTCACTTCCAACAACAGTGTGAGTGGAGTACCTTAATTTTTGAGGGGATGCAAATATACACCTTTTACATACGCAGATGAATAGCACCTGTTCCTTTTTCAGTTGTATGTGAATCAAGTGTTCCCTTTTCTGAACAAGGGTGAATCCCCACGTTCGTTTTCAGCTGTGTATAAAAGTAAAATATTTTATTTATAAGACAATTTGGATAATTTTCATGCAAGAGCTTGCCCATGTGAGACTTACTTCTGTGTTTGGGAGTGTTCGAATCTGCATGTATGAAATTATTTTCTCAAGAGTTTGGAAGAGGCAGAAGCATTTTTTGTTCAAAAGGGGGGATTATACCACTAATGTGAACTTGAATATTCATATTTTGTAGGTGTAACGATTTTCACCGTTACTTTCTCTACACCTACATATTCGTGTCTACGTATTTTTATGAACACGATTTAGCTATATTGATGAAATCACTTTTTCCTACATTTCTTTACAACGAGGTGAACTCTCTTATTGAATAGGTTTAAGAATATATGCAGGTCTTTTTTGCCCTGTAAGAACACGGTTCTGTGTATTTCTCTCTCAATGATGGGAATCAATGACGCCAATATTTGCCCATTTCGCATAAGGTTCCAATTTTCAGATTCGATGAGGATGTTAACGTGTGTATTGTGTTCATTATTCAAGTGTGCACAGAGTTTTCCTCAACGAGTTTGAATCTTTTTGAGCAGGACTGTGTTACGTTACGTTTTCTGTCAGATGTAACGAAGAAAGCGTTTGTTTAGGACGTATGTCTTAAGAGTTGTGTGTTTTTGGTATTACAGGAGATGATATGAGAGTGGCGAAGTTTAAGAACTTGGAAAAAACTCATAACGGAGCTTTGTTCAGCGCAGGAAATACGATAGATACTAGAGCCAGTGCGAGAATTTTCCAAACTTAGAAAAACCCAAAATCCTGTAGAGTGCACAAAATGCGTTAAGAACTCTGCGAAGGGGTGCAATAATCTGCAACGGTGGCAATAACCTGACATAGGCAAAATCAAAGCCTCCTTCTACAGAGAAGGCCAAATGTCACGTAACTGTGACGTTCAAAAAAAGAGATTTAGCAGTCCCGTGAGTTTTTCGTCTCACTTGTTCGGAATTTTTAATTTTTTAACTTTTGTAGTAGATATATATTTCACATTTTTGAAGTGAATACAACGTGGATTGTTATTTATTATAGTGCTTAACGTTCTCAGGTGTAATCAGTGAAGTGATTTATAGAAAGTTTGTGCGCATAATTTTTGCGTGAGCTACTTTGTGATAGTTCTTTGTTAGGCATAACCACCACGACTCTACTCGTCGTCTGGTGATTGATTGCAACAGCAACTATCACTCGGCTATGGAAAATACTCTTTTGTGCGAAGTGATATTATGTGAAAATCTTTCGATCAGAATTTCATCGTCGCTTTCAAGAACTCCCAAGGTAAATAGAATTTTGAAAAATTTAATAGGTAAGTAATTTGGTTTTACAGTTGAAAGCTCAGTGATATCTGAATGATAAAATTATTTGGTTTGTAGTTGACATTTGCTGATATTTCGGTGGTAAAATGATTTGCTTATAGCTGATATCTCAGTGATATTTAAGTGCTGAAATGATTAAAATTATAGTTGACATTTGCCGATATTTTAGTGGTAAAATGAGTTGGATTTCCTGATATTTAAGGAGTTGACCTTTCGCTGATATTTAAGTAGTAAAGTGATTTAGTTTAAAATTGACATTTGCTGAGATTTTAGTGCTAAATTGATTTGGTTTATAGCTGAAATTTAGCTGATATTTAAGTGGTAAAATGGTTCGGTTTATATTTCGCTGATATTTTAGTGGTAAAATGATTTGGTTTATAGTTCACATTTCGCTGATGTTTACGAGATAAAATAATTTGGTTTTGCAGTTCATATTTTGCTGATATCTTAGTAATAAAATTATTTGGTTCATAGTTCATGATATTTAATTGGCAAAATGATTTTGTTATAGTTAACATTTCGCCGATATTTAATTGGTAAAATGATTTGGTTTCTAGTTCATATTTTGCTATTTGTCCATATTTTGCTAAAATGACTTAAATTTGACATTCGTTGATATTTTAGTGCCAAATTGATTTAAATTAGAGTTGACATTGCCACTGATATTTCCATTATATTAGTGGTAAAGTAATTAGACTTTATAATTGTTACATTTGAGCTATGTAATTGCATTTTGAATGTAAGATGATTTCGTTCACGCTGGCATTGAAATTTTATGAATTGTCGGTTTTTTTAGCTTAATTTGATAAATGTTACTAAATATTTAAATTTATATGAGGGATAAGCAGTCTAATTACTGACATGTTTTATGTCATAGTGACACAAAACGTTTTAGGTTGTGTGATTTCCAATTCAGATTAAACAGAAGGATCTCATGCATGTATAATATACATTACTAAAACAATTCAACTTTTAATAAAACCTTCAAAGCTATTTTAGATCATTTGCATAAATAAAATTTAAACGCTGTAGAAAAGGATTCTCCATTTATGCTGAGCATGATAATCATTCAATATATGATAATGTTGTTGACTTCTACTTCAGTAATTCTATCTACTTGCTAAATTAATTTTTGAATTTTATAGTTGATCTTGTGTATCATAAGCCTTGTTACTCTGTGAATAAAAATACAATTTTACTAGGATATAAAATCCTAAACCATTTGAAATTAATTACTCTTCTATTGAAATATATGCATAATGTGATAGGTAAATATAGCGGCTAAATAGTGTATTACTGAATCTCAAAGTTAAAGATTAACATTGCAGTACAGAACTAAGGAAATAGTTCCCACATTTCTTTAGGGCAAACGATCATAAAATATGCTAAGAAACATATTCTCCCTATAAGACTATTGCACTATAAAAATATTACTGTTGTAGTCTAATTTCATCAAATTTTGTATTGTACAAAAAATTGTTTAAGGTAGATTTGAAAAGGATGTAATAATATTACTTGAACAATTTACGATGCAATAATGACAGAATGTCTTTCAAACAGAACGTTTCAATTTAATGTCCTTTTTTATTACAATAATCCTGAACCGTTAACTGTTTTAAAAGATTGCGATGATACATACATACTCTTTAACGATTCATGAAAATAATGAAATCACATATTTTCAAATATAGCTACATGTGCTAATTATGTAATTGGGAAAAAAATGTTTGATACATCATTTTAGTGAAAGACAACTTTTGGGAATTTAGTAGACCACAATGGGAAGAAATATTTTTTCCCATTAATTATCTTTTATTCATTTTTTTCTCCTGAATTTGATGTCAAATATGTTAGAGAATGTTTTGTACGAAGCAGAGTATGAATTTTTTTTTATGTTGTAGACTATGAAATTGGTAGTGATTTTTCGTGAATAAAAGTATGCAAGGTTTGATTATTCAACAACTCCAACAACAATTTTTTTTATAAACTTTTTTTTTTATAAAAAAAACTTTTTTTTTATAACAGTGGTCAAATAGGATGTTTTTAACTAATTTTGGGGTGCTAAATTCAAATATGGTTGTGAAAAATCTGCAACACATAGTTTTTTTAAATTACAGATTAATGTATTTCAATGAATGTGCATATCTGAGAAATGAAAATAAATGTGACTATTTTATTAAATTGCAACTTAAAACTCTTTAATTAATTCATGATTACAGTGAAAAAAATTAGAAACATCACAGTTGTAGACCACTGAATATAATGTAACAAATGAAATGATATTGAAATGCAAAATAAGGAAACATCGATAAGGATCTTTTATACTTACATGAAATTCATTTTTTCTCGTATGTGCTGAAGTATCGTCCTTCTGCAAGAACCAGCAGTCACCCATTATTGCTGGGTCTCACCTTCCTTGGTATCTCTCCTCCATGGTTCGGATATCCTGGTGAAATCTTTCCCCTTGCTCATCACTGAGAGCTCCTAAGTTCTTGGGGAGGAAGTCGAGATGCGAGTGCAAGAAATGGATCTTCAAAGACATTCAGCAGCCAAGATTTTCGTTGTGTTTGAGAAGATCTTGAATGAGCGATGGTAGTTTTCCTCTTTGTGATTCCCGAAAAAAACTCTGGGCCACACATGTGAACGATTTCCATGCAGCGTGCTCCTACATATTCAGTTTTTCTCTGAAGACAGTATCATTCAGTAGCTTCCTGATCTGAGGACCAACAAAGATCCCTTCTTTGAGATTGGCATAACTTAGTTTTGGAAAATTTTCCTTCAAGTGCAAAAACCCTTTACCAGTTTTGTCTACAGCCTTTACAAAGCTTTTCATAAGCCCCAGTTTGATGGGAGTGGTAGGAGCAGAACATCAGAGGGGTCAACTAGAGGCTTATAATTCACATTACTCTTTCCAAGAATAAAAACATCTCTTTTGGGATAGTCTTTTGCTTTGTAGTGTTCCTTTCTGGCCTAACTTGTCCCACAAACACAGAAAACAGCAAAATTTTGTGAAGCCTTCTTGAAGCCCAAGCAAGAGAGATATGACTTAGGTCATCACATATTGTCCACTTAAATTGGTCATACATTATAGCAGTACTTTTTCCATGATTTCATGTTTCCTTCATTCCCACAGCGTGTGTCACTGGAATGGAAGGTTTTTGGCTTCCTTTCTGCGAAAAACAGCTTTTAAGCTGAATTTTGACGAATGTATAACTAGACACAATTCCTTAGGGTCGTGAGTTATTCCAATTTCTCCCATCAGTCCTGAAATATCTGCAGAAACACAAACCATCTTGCATCTCGTAATACGCAGATAAAGCCAAATTTCTCTTTCTGAACAGAGAAACTCTGGTACCATTGGCCAGAAAATTCCACTCTTGAAGTCTTGAACCAAAACCTCAGCTTGTTGTTTGGAAAGGCCTAGGTCTCGAACAAGATCATTTAGTTCATCTTGGGCTGATGTTTGCAAAGGCCTATCACAACAGGAGTGCGGATTCGAAACATATCACCTGGTCCGACAAATCATGGTTTTAACTCTATCACACCAATGGGATGGTGCATATGTGAAATAAACCACAAAAATCAATGGATCCAGCTTCCCAAGTTGGGTCATACAGGCAGTGTAACAATTTGGGGTGCGTTCACATGGACTTCCTTGGAGCCCCTGGTACCCATTGAGAACACCACTGGCACAAAGTATGTGAACATCCTTGCTGACCATCTACATACGTTCGTAATGATTCTCTTTCCACATACCATTTTTCAACAGGACGCCACGCCGCACAGCTCCCGAGTGCAGAACAATTGGCTCCAGGAGCATTCAAGTGAGTTTACCATACTGGAATAGCCCCCTCGATAGCCAGACCTCAACCCCATTGTGAATTGTGGGACGAATTGGGATGATATGCACAAGCCTTGGTAAGGACTCAATACTACCTCCATATTTCAACACCTCGGCAATACTACCTCCATATTTTCAACACCTGATTGAATCCTTTCCAAGACGTCTGACTGCTGTTGTAAGAGCAAAAGGTGGAGCAACAGGTTATTAGGTAGGTGTATATAATAATTTGTCCATTCAGTTTACATTTGGTAGCTATATGGGCACTTTCTAAACGTTGATTTAGTGAATGTTTGTTGTGGGTTTATGAAAATTCGTCTTATTGGTCTCTTCTGCACTGTAATGACAATGACCGAAATGTTTACCTAGACATAATTAAAATTTTTGCTTGCAGAATTTTTTTAATAAACTCCCCAAGAATCAACGTTTCAACTAGATGGTACTTCCTCACATTACCACTATAAAAAGCATTCTGGAATCGAATTATTTCTTGTTAGAACACAAGGCCCTCTTGCCTGGCCACCACTTTTTTCCAGGAGATTTGTGAAGAAAATTGTATACCACGAGAGTGTGAAATTTGCAGGAATTCAGAAAAGATATCAAAAATTCAATACCACAGAGTCTTGCTAAAGTGCTGAAAAAATTGCTTGACATGAAGTTGAATATAAACTTGACTTTAGCTGAATAAGATATGCACATGAGCTACACTCTTCATCATACTACCTAAATTGTACAGTAAAAACCGATAATTTGTACAGTATTATCTTCTAGCCCACACACATACGATATTCAACTTTTATACTGTTCTTTGTGAAAAGAAGTAAATAAAAACTATTATATTTAATATGGTCATTCTAAATTTCGGAAAACCGTGTATGATCCATATTTTTACTGCTTTAATCTCTATGGTCTGTAAATGGTAGCTACGTAGTCACTGGAAGGAGAGCTATGCACCAATCCCTGTGATGCATAGAACAGGCCGACCCATCACCTAATTTCCGACCACACATTTCTCGTGGTGCAGACCATTAATACCTTTCAAAAGAGATACTCTCTTCAGGAAGTGAATAGAAGGGGAGAGCTGACAGATGTGGCCTACTGACCTGGACAACTATGGCTACTTTTCTACCCTGTTGAGTAGTGGTCAACCACAAAGGGTCCTGACCATATACACCAGCTGGAATAGAATAAATCTCTGAGCTGGATTATGGACCCTGAATTTGCTTCACTGGTAGTTTGACAGCCCAGGATGAATAGATTCACAGGATATGTTTTATCAGCTGGTGGATAATCCTGAGCAGAGGCAATCGCAAATACCTGAACTCTAGCATCTATGGGCATCGTGAAATCCTACACAAATCCTACATTGGAGGAAGTCTTCCAATATAAACAGCTATAGCCTTTAGTAGTGGGAGAACCGGTTTTTTGTCCCATGCCTGCGATTAGGGGGCTGTTTAATGTTTTCAGCATTCCCTCTCACAATAAAGTTTCTTTAAACGTCCCATTAACTATTTTCTCCATATAGGTAGTTGGAACGTAAGGACTCTGCAGATATTATTCTCTTGATGTCCTTACACAAGAATTCCACCATTATAATTTAGATATTCTCGGCTTGCAAGAGACCAGATAAAGGTCAGATTCTTGAAAATAATCCTAAATTTTTTTTTTCAGGGAGGGAAGACAAAAAGCATCTCCAAGACGTAGATTTGCTTCTCAACAAATACACTAGTGATGCTCTTCTACGATAGAGTGCATTAATGAAAGGTTTCTTACAGTAAAATTTCAGACCGGCATTAAAGATTTGAATGTTATGTGCTGTATGCCTATACTGAGGATTCCGATGAGGATGAAAAGGATAGGTTTTACAGATAACTTCAGGATATTTTGAATTTGTCAAGAAAGAAGATATCACCCTTGTTCTAGGGTTTAGGTCCTTTTGGTATTTGTAGCTGCAATGGTCAACGTCTCTTACAGGTAAGTAAACTTAATAGTTTGAGAATAACTAACACATAGCGCGCTTGGCTACTGATCTAAGGGACCTGGATTCGAGTCCCGGGTAAGGCATGGTTGACCTCTCAGACCTTCTACTGCGGCATATAAACTGACAGGCTCCTGTCAGACCTCTGTGGCAAGCAGCTGCTTGAGGGGGTATTACAAACACATCATACATAAGTACACATGTAAAGTGTTTCACCAGATGGACTGCATAAGAATACGACTGATTATATACACTGAGGCCAAAAGTCATGGGAATAGCAGTTAAAGTAGAACTAACACGCTGTACTTGTAACCGATGCGTTGGATGTCAACAACAGAATGGCGCTGCAGTAGCCTACAAACCCAACATTCATTTCGTAGTTGTTAATTCAGCATGGCTGCACGTCATGAGTTGTCCGACTTCGAACATGGCTTGATCGTCGGTCCCAAAAGGATTAGAGACATAAAATATGAGAGATCGTGCAGGAATTTGGCTTTCCTAGGTTTACAATGTCAAGAGTGTATCATCATCATTCTATTGATGGCATTTCCACACACGTAAACCAGCGAACGGGACGGCCATGTGCGATTGACGAATGGAACTCGCATTGGCTGTTATGAATGGTAACAACAAACAGATGGGCTACAGTGCATGAATTCATTGCCAATTTGAATGCGGGCCAAACACAAAACATTTCTGAAAGGATGTCTGTCGCCATCTGCACTTCACCGGATATGGTAACCTAAGACCCACTTGTGTCCAATTGCTTACACATGGTCACAGAACTCAACTGGAATGGGCCTGAAGACATCAAAATTGGGCAGTTGGGTTGCCACTAATACACACCACATCGGGTAGCCATATCGGTAGTCCAACGAATATGATTCCAGTTGTTTCACGCTGAGGGGCATATTAGAGTGCGGGGTGGATCAAGTGAAGACATGGACTCTTCCTGTCTGCAAGGTAATGGTCAGGCTATGGGTGGCTCTGTAATGGTGTGGGGAATGTTCACGTGCTCTACACTGGGCTCTCTCGTCCGTTTGGGGCAGTCGCTGACAGTACGTAAAACGTGGACATTCTCGCAGATCACTTGCACCCTTCATGACTTAAGCATCATAGAGGAATACCCCTACACCATCAGGGGATGGTGAAAGGTTATTCCAAGAAAATAATGCAACATATCACGTCTTTGGCTGCTAGGTGGATGATCGAGCAACACTCCACGGATTTTACCACCATTAATTTGCCCCTACGGTACCCCGATATGAACCGCTTGGAGCATCTGTGGGACACAGCAGAAACAAGCTTATGATTCACGAATCCAGCACCATCCAATGCAACATAATTATGGTCTACACTACAGGATGTGTGGGCTTCCATCCCTGCAGAACGGAACCGGCAATTCGTTGACTCCATGCCTCGACGTGTGGCTGCACTGTTGAGGGCTCAGGGAGGATCAACCCGTTATTAGGCACGCATCCCATGACTCTTGACTTGTGTATTAGCAGCAAATGGGCTAGTTCTGTTAGAAATACCAGGTCATATAGGGGAACTAAAATTAGATCTGATAATTTCTTTGTTAAAAGTGTCTTGCAACTTAAGAACTGTTCAAGAAGGTTAAAAAATTTACCTTTAATTCAGAAGCTCTGACCCAGTTATAGCTAAAGCTTACTATGATAGGTTACTTAGTCATTATGACAGTCATGATTTGCTTACTACTGAAGTTGAAGAACGGAATCGTTTCAAACAGGTTTTTGAAACTAACAGTACCCTTTCAGGGAAAAAGGAGCAGAGGAGACAGAATTATTCGAGTGATAAGGCACTTGAACTTACTTCTCAAAGTAAGAACTCAGGAATGTCCTGAATCAATACCCTACACTCCTAATAAAAGCATTACAGAGCTTAATAAACGTGTAAAGGATCAGTTAGCAGCCGAAAAGAATCTTTGGTTTGATGGTTTTGTTGACAAACCCAAGGAAGCTGTTAGTACCAGATAGTTATTTTGTCGTAGAAAATGGACAGGTACATAGGGATTGAAGGATAAACAAGGATTCTGTCATGGCTAGATGGGCTGAGCATTTCAGTGTTCTAAACGATGTGGTTCTACTCCCATTGTTTGTAATGACGACAGCTCCATTACTGGCATTTAATGTTGACCCTATATTACCGTGCGATGTTATTTTGGCTAGTTCTAAATTTTAACTACATAAATCCCCAGGGGTAGATGAAATTACTATTGAAATGCTTTAGAGCTGGTATTTCGGCTACCACATGGCTGACTAAAATTTTGAATATTGAATTCCTTTTATGATAAAGGCATCATTGCTAAGGATTTTACCAGAGTCAATATTATCGCTATATTAGAAAAGGCAATCGCCGTTTTTGTGATAACTATAGGGGAATCAATCTACTATCTGTTCAATGTAAAGTTCTTGCTCGATTGTACTCAATGGAATTAAGAATCTGGTTGACGGGCAAATGCGTGATGAGCAATGTGGATTCAGAAGTAGTAAATGTGTAGATCAGATATTTTTACTCAGGCAGATTCTTGAGAAAGGTTTAGAGCTCCAGAAACCTTTGGTTACTAGCTTTATTGATTTCAAAAAGGCTTTGGATTCTGTTCATCGTCATAATTTGTGGTTGATCGCACTGCATACTAGACAAATTAGTATTATAAAGAGTTTTCATTGTATTAACCGAGTCGTGTGCGAGTTGGTAAGGCTTGTAGCAATTGGTTTAGTATTGCTTCAGGTTTCGTCAAGGGTGCATTTCGTCTCCTTTTCTCTTTAGTTATGTTATGTGAAATTCACTGCAAGGGAAAGATTTTGGCCTTAAATGATCTGGAGATACGAAAATTCCTGATTTAGATTATGCTGATGCTTTAGCCCTTTTGGCAAATAATGTTGACGAGATGAACTCTTTCATTCGAGCTGTTGATGAGATAGGTAGTAGAGATTTGGTGATAAACAGAAAAAAAGAACTGAACTAATGAAAATAAGTCAGGTTATAGTTCAATTAACCTGAATAGTTGCACATTTGAGCGTGTTTGTTACATGGCTCCCAAGGTGATTAAACAGACAGTGGTGATGTGCGGCTTGAGATTAACAAACGAATAGGGATTGCTGCCAGGATTTTTTAAGAATTTATGGAATGTGTGGAGATATATGCGTATACACGTAAAGACTAAAATTAAGCTGTATAATAGTTTGGTTCTTTCTAGCGTTAGTTATGGTAGTGAAACTTGGAGGCTTTGCAAACATAAAACTTGATGCTTCTGATTCCAGATGCTTACGCAGTATCTTGGGCAGTGGGTGGTTCAACTTTCTAAGTTGGGTTGTTTTACCTCCGAGCGGCACTTTTTTGCACACCATTGGCTAAATGGCCAGGTCACATGGATCCCGAAGGCTCAGAGAAGGTTGGGGGAGGGGAACCACTGTTGGGAGACAGATGGTAGCCTCCCGTCAAGACCATCCAGCATGTTCTTTAACGTGCACAGGGCAAGACTCTCCCGCACACGGGGCCACGGCTTAACGTCCCATCCGACGGACGGCGGCCTTTCCAAGCCCATCGGTGTCCCCTACTGACCGTGGGCAGGGCGGAGAATTTTGCGGAGATAAATCTCAACGCTGACCCAGCTGGGACTACAGATTACGAGCCTGGCGCGCTACCGACTGAGCCACCCCCGCCCCAACTTTCTAAGTGATGATGAGGTTAGCCAAAGGAGTTGGCAACCTCCTTTAAGCAGCTTATTGTGCAGAGGGACTCCATTGGTTTGGCCATGTTGCCCATATGCATAATTATAGATTTGCGTAGTAGTTCAACCTTTTATGCTTCACCCCCTGGAAATGTGAATGTAACTGGCGTACTCCTTGTATTGATAGATAAAACTATAGTTATATATAACAATGGGAATAAAACATCTACCGACTTTTTGAGCTCTCACGGCGTACCCAAAAAAATTTAACCGCGTACCCCACGTTGAGAACCCCTACATTAGTGAATCGAGTGCCTAATAAAGGCCTCAGAAATAAAGTGACCTAGGATATTGCAAAATCTGGTTGCTTAGCCCATGGCTGGTTGAGGATGATAAATAATAAATAAAATACCCCCTCAAGCAGCTGCTTGCCGCAGAGGTCTGACAGGAGCCTGTCAGTTTATATGCCACAGTAGATCTGAGAGGATGGCAGGGCCTCAGCAGAAAACAACACGAACATCCATGCCTTACCCTGGGCTCGAACCCAGGTTCCGTAGATCAGTAGCCAAGCGTGCTAACCACTCGGCCACGGGATCTCCATAAAATTATAATTTAACTTGAAAATTTGCACCTATAAACATATTTGTTCGTTTTATGTAAGTACTTACGATGCTGACATTTTATGCAATGTAGCGAAGAAGTACAAAATTCAACACAATTCAATGGTTAATGGATTCATCAGTATTCAAAATTTTTAATACATACGTACACATTTCAAATTAGCACTCATTTAGACACGAATTACTTATGAATTAGCTAATTTAACATAAAAAAGATACTTTCTACACAAAATTATCTTCAAACAAACATAAGTAGCATTCCATGATGAAGAATATCTGTACACTACAAAAAATTGGGATTTTATAGTCCCATTCCACCTTTACAAGGCGGAGATTTCTTCCTTTGACTTGCCAATTCCTTTTGTTGAGCAGGAGAAATAGCCTGAAAAATTATACAAGTGCTTAAGAAACTGATTTTGTACGAGATTGGGAAATAAAATTTCAATTTTCTTTTATACACATTGAGATTCTTTAAAACAGTAATATTCCGGCCAAGCACACTGCAAGGATTTAGTTTCATAATGGATTCAGAGAATAAGACTTGAGTAGGGTTTCTCAATTCTCCACTGGACAGGAAAGGTTCAAAATGATATTCTATATGGAATAAAATTTTATAGTTGTTAATTTTTTTTAAATCTATTATTTGCGTTAGTCATGATGCTGAAACTTTACACAGACATCTGTTTTGGATTTCAAAGCAGGCATACAAGTACGAGGTTTCATATCACATGATGGAATTTCAGGAGGGGAACAAAACTACCTTTGTAGGTCCTTGATGCAAGCATATATCAAAAATTTCGTGAAAATGTTATTCTCAATTACGGAAACTGAGCTTTTTGTTTTTTAGTATACATTTGAATAACACCAATTTCTCTTACACATAAATTTTTTATTTTTCAGATTTCTGTAATAGCTGTTTAGACAATGCAAACTAGTGGAACCAATGTATACTGAAGAGCCCAAAACATTATGACCAGCGCATCTTTATGCAAACCGAAACTACAGGTAAACGACAGAATGTGTGAAGATCATGAAATGGTATAAATAACACCTGATACTGAGCTCTGTTAGTGTTATTCTTGTTCTTCAGATGGGAAAGGTAGCGGACTAAGTGAGTATGACAAAGGCCAAATTGTATGGCCAGAAGACTGGGTCAGAGCATTTCTGAGAGGCAAGGCTTGTGGGGTGCACATGGTTAGCACCGTCAAAAAGTGGTCCAAGGAGGGTGAAAACCATGAACCACCGCTGAGGTATGGGCCACCAAGGTATGGTAATCGATGCTAGAGGTGAGGGAAGGTTATCCCATATGGTATGAGCGAACAGAAGAGATACTGTGGCACAACTCGCCAGTAATTTGAATGCTGGTGATGGGAGTAATGTGTCACAACAAACAGTACATCGAACCCTGCTGAAAATGGGGCTGCATAGCTGCAGGATACTCCGAGTGCCCATGCTAACCTCGATTCACCATCGAAAGTGCCTACAATGGGGCACGCAAGCATCAAAACTGGACCTTAAATGATTGGAACGTCATCTGGTCCAATGAATCTTTTTATGTTACACCATGTGAACAGCTGGGTACGTGTGCATCATTTACCTGGGGAAGTGTTGGCACCAGGATGCACCATGGGGCGAAAACAAGCCGGTGGAGGAAGTGTATGCTACCTAAACATCATTGCAGACCAGGTATATCCTTTCATGGCAATGGTAAGTATATCCCTCTAGTAGTGCCTTTCAGCATGATACTGCACCATGCCGTACTGCCCGGTTTGCTTGAGAATGGTTTGCCAAACATGAATACTTCCAATATTGACTTGGCCTCCAAATTCCCCAGACATCAATCCAATTGAGCATCTGTGGTTTGTGTGGAACAGCATATTCGATCTGCAGCAGCTGAACCACATAACTTACAAGAGTTAAAGGATCTGCTGTTAACGTGTTGGTACCAGATACCACAAGACACCTTTAGAAATCTTATAGTGTCCATACCTTGCTGGGTAAGAGCTGTTTTGGCACATGGAAAACCAACATCGTATTAGGCAAGTGTTAAAAATGTTTTGGCTCTTCGTTGTATATAAAGAATTCAGAGAATAAATAAACTGAACATCATTTCATCATCATGGATTTTCTTTAATATTCAACCATTAATGATCTAGTAATTTAAGAAATATAATTCCACATCACAATTTCAAATTTTACATTTTAAGATCCAATTATATCGAATTATATGTTGTTAATGTTTCATAAGCCTTTGATAGAATACCATTTGGATTATTATACGGGGTTCAAAGGAAAGTCCTAAAACACCCAAATAACTTTTTAAGGTAGGGCCTTAGGGGTGCAAATGTTAAATCTACATAGAGGAATGTAATCATGACCAACAAAATTACAGCAACTTATCACCCACAGCGATAAATTTGGGAAGTTAACAAACTAACTCGGCAACAATGAGAGAGAAAAAAAATTAAATTACAAAGTTGTAGAGCATCTTCTAATTGGTAGGAAAGACACATGGTACACACGAAATGAGTGAATGAAAGGCTATAAACAGCGATCATTCAAAATTGGATGCTTGACACTTGGCCACCACAAAATACTGAGCAATGCTGCTCATACTCGTACATCAGTACCACAGCACTCAGTGGGGTCTGCAGCTTAATAGCTGTAGCATCCTATTAGGAGCATGGTGCACCCAAGTGCCATCCCATACTAGTGCATGATATCAAAGATGTTTAGATTTCTGCAATTTCGTACTAAATACCTTAGAGTACAACCCCATCATTTTTGTTCGAGATCCTTTGGGCAGATGATGTGCAATTCACATGAGCTGGAATTGTTAACTGGCAGAACATTCATTATTCAAGCTTTTAATTACCTATCTCTTGGACAAGTGGTTGGCATAAAGTACACTGGTCAACTCTCTGGGCAGTATTTGCAACACACTTGTTGGAATTGTATTCCACGAAGGAACATTAACAAGTTGGAGGTACCTTCAACTGGTATGGGACACAATACTTGACTGATTGGATGACCTTCCCCTCAGGGATGGACAATGCATGTGGGGTCAATATTATGGTGCACTGTCGCATCACCCACCAAAAGTATGCTCTTTCCTGTCCGACATGTTCAGACACCAGATCATCAGGTATGGTGGTATTGTGGAGTGTCCTACAACATCGGATTATTGATGTTATGATAGAGATGTACTATGCTGGTTACTGTAAAATGCGTTATTCTTTCTCTCATTCAGATGTGCATTGTACATAATGGTGGGCATATCAAACAGGCTCTATGTTAGACTCGCATGCGAGTTTTGTTTATACCATCCGTGAATTTAAATTCAATCATCCTGTAATTATTAATCTGTTAAATAAATGGTTTTGTCCCTATTCTCCCTCTCTCTATTTTATGTATCATGTTTCCTACATCTGTGGGTTGTCACATTTTGTGGTGGCTAAGCACTGTGAGTCCGATTTTGAATGATGGGTGTTTATAGCCTTCCATCCAATCATTTCATACATATATTGTTTCCTTCTAATTAGATTCTCTACAACTTTGCAATTTAAATTTTTTTCTCTATCTCTCACTGATGCCATGTTAGGTTTGTTAACTTCCTAAATTTCCCACAAAGGGGCATCACTGCCATTCAATGTGGCATGGTCACTTTCGTATACGTAGACCTAACATTTACACTTCTAAGACCCTATGCTAAAAAAGTTACTGGGGTGTTTTACTTTTTCTTTGAACCCTGTATATAAATCAAGAGAGGATTTTGTTTATATATATATGGCGGATTACATATATTCATATTTAACAGAAACAGCAACATGTATAAATTAGAGTTCTGAATTTTATAAATGATAATAATCTGAAAAATCAAAATTTTGTCATTTTAAGTATAGTGTTCCTTTAAGGACCTAATGGAAGGATTTTGATTCAATAATTTCTTGCTATTTATTAATTGTTCTAATCAGTTCCTCTGATGCCCTACAACGGAACTCTGCAGCATATGTAGCTGGTTTTGTAGCTAGACAATTCAAATGCATGGTTTGCGATAGTCAAAAGTTTTTCATCTGAAAGCACCCTGAGACTCTATTTTTCAAAGAGTACGATGTTACAAGAATGGCATCTCCCTCAAACTCGCTGATCACAACCATTTGTGAACTTGGTGATAGTTTCGTGCTTCTTTTCTTGTGATTTGCCAGGAACAGAGTATAAAAAAAGTTAATATCCAGCTGAAATGTGTAAATCATAAGTGGCTTACTTGTAGCCTTCATGCCATTGAAATGTGGGATAACATGTTAGATTACAATGCGAAACTTATTTTATATGGTAAAGCAAATGTCACATCTAGAAGAAGAAATCAAGAAAAACTACCAAAAAGTTAAACTGAATTAATGTTGTTTAGCATACAGTATCACCTAAATAACATTTTTTTAATTTTTGGTAGTTTTTAGATCTTTTTACATTTTGCTTTTCATTTATGTCTTGTGCATATATATATTTCAATATTTATCAACTCGTGATTGCTATCAATGTAGTTGCCACATTCTTAGGTGGTAAATTGCAATGGTGATTTGCATATTTTAAGGTTAATGTGAACAGTGCCTTTTAGCCTGGATAGCTTTTGACTGTTTTGCAAATTGCTATATGTATATATGTCTGTAAATGGTAGTAGGTAGTCACTGGAAGGAGAGCTATGCACCAATCCCCAGTGATGATGCATAGAACCAGCCAGGCCTAGCACCTAATGTCCGACCCCGCCTCCTCGTGGTGCGAACCGTTAGTAACTTTCAAAAGAGATACTCTCTTGTGGAAGTGAACGGAAGGGGAGGGCTGCCAGATTAGTGTGGCCTACTGATCTGGACAACTATGGCTACTTTTTCTTTTTTTTTCTACCCTGCTGAGGAGTGGTCAACCACACAGGGTCCTGGTACTGACCATATAAACCTACTGGACTGGACAGATATATGGCTCTGAGCTTGATTATGGATCCTGATTTTGCTGCACTGGTGGGCTTCTGTGGAGGGAAAATCTTCCGCTGTGTTTTCTGTTTGTTTGTGGGTTGACAGCCCCAAGTAAATAGATTCACAGGATATGTTTATCAGCTGGTGGATAATCCTGAGCAGAGGTCATCGCAGGCACCTGAACTCTTTGCTTCTATTGGCATCTTCAAATTCTACATTGGAGGAAGTCTTCCAGTGTAGATGGCTTCAGCCTTTAGTAGTGGGGGAACGGGTCTTTGCCCCATGTCTGCAATTAGGGGGCTGTTTGATATTGTCCGCATTCCCTCTCTCAATAAACATAGTTTCTTTAAACATCCCACTAACCATTTTCTCTCCATAGGTAGTTGGAATGTGAGGACTCTGCACAGAGCTTTTTCTCTTGATGTCTTCACACATGAATTCCACCATTATAAGTTAGATATTCTTGGCTTGCAAGAGACCAGATGGACAGATAAAGGTCAGATTCTTAAAAATAATCTTAAATTTCTCTTTTCAGGGAGGGACGACAATAAGCATCACCAAGACGTGGGTTTGCTTCTCAGCAGACACGCTAGCGATGCTCTTCTAGGATATGAGTGCATTAATGAAAGGTTTCTCACAGCAAAATTTCAGACAAGCGTTAAAGACTTGAATGTTATCTGCTGTTATGCCCCCACTGAGGATGCCGATGAGGATGAGAAGGATAGGTTTTATGAACAACTTCAGGATATTTTGAATTCTGTCAAGAAAGGAGATATTACCCTTGTTCTTGGTGACTTCAATGCCAAAGTTGGTACTGACTCTGCCCTTTGGGGAGGAGTAATAGGCCCTTTTGGTACTGGTAGCTGCAATGGCAATGGGCAACGTCTCCTATAGGTAAGTAAACTCAATGGATTCAGAATAACTAACACTTATTACAAACACCGCGACATACATAAGTATACATGGGTTTCACCTGATGGGCTGCATAAGAATATGATTGATTACATATTAATTATCAGCAAATGTGCTAGTTCTGTTAGGACTACCAGGGCATATAGGGGAGCTGAAATTGGATCTGACCATTACCTTGTTAAAAATGTCTTGCAACTTAAACTTAAAAAGTGTTGTGCTAGGGTTAAAAAATTTACTTTTAGTACTGAATCTCTGAAAGATCCAGTTATAGCCAAAGCTTACCATGACAGGTTACTTAGTCATTATGACAGTCATGGTTTGCTTACTACTGAAGTTGAGGAAGAATGGGATCATTTCAAACAGGCTTTTTTGGATACTAACAGTACTCTTTTAGGAAAAAAGGAGTAGAAGAGGCAAAATTATCTGAGTGATAAGGCACTTGAGCTTATTTCGGAAAGAAAGAACTGCAAGAATGCCCTTAATCAATACCCTACTAGTCCTAATAGAAAGCATTACAGAGACCATAATAAACTTGTAAAGGATCAGTTAGCTGCTTATAAGAATCTTTGGCTTGATGGTTTGGCTGACAAAGCCGAGGAAGCAGTTAGACAGCACAACAGCAGAGAGCTGTACCAGATAATTAATGTTTTGTGTGGTAGAAAACAAACAGGCATACAAGGATTGAAGGATAAACAAGGTAAGGTTATAGAAGGGGAGGATTCTGTCATGGCTAGGTGGGCTGAGCATTTCAGTGATGTTCTAAACAATGTAGTTAGTTCTACTCACATTGTTTGCAATGATGATAGATGCATTGGTGGCTTTAATGTTGGACCTATAACACAATCTGAAGTTATTTTGGCTGTTTCTAAACTTAGACTTCACAAATCCCCAGGGGTAGATGAAATTACTACGGAAATGCTTAGAGCTGGGAATGTTTCGGTTACCACTTGGATGACTGAAATTCTGAATATCTTTTATGATAAAGGCATGGTTCCTAAGGATTTTACCAGAGCTATTGTTATCCCTATTTTCAAAAAAGGTGATAGCAGTTCTTGTGTTAACTATAGGGGTATCAGCCTACTCTCTGTTCCAGGTAAAGTTCTTTCCATGATTGTGCTTAATAGAATTAAGAATCTGGTTGACAGTCAATTGCGTGATGAGCAATGTGGATTCAGAAGTGGTTGGGGATGTGTGGATCAGATATTTTCACTTAGGCAGATTCTTGAGAAATGTTTAGAGTTTCAGAAACCTTTCATTGCTAGCTTTGTTGATTTCAAAAAGGCTTTCGACTCTGTTGATCGTCATAATTTGTGGTTGATTGTGATATCATATGATATACCAGACAAGTTAGTTAACATTATGAAAGCTCTCTATAATAACACTGAGTCGTGTGTGAGAGTTGGTAAGGCTTGTAGCAATTGGTTTAGCATTACTTCTGGTATTCGACAAGGGTGCATTTTGTCTCCTTTTCTCTTTAGCTTGGTTATTGATTATGTTATGCGAAATTCACTTCAAGGGAAAGATTTTGGCCTTAAATGGGCTGGAGATACGAAAATTTCTCATTTAGATTATGCTGATGATTTAGCCCTTTTGGCAAATGATGTTGATGAGATGAACTCTTTCATTCGAGCTGTTGATGAGACTGGTAGTAGAGTAGGTTTGGTTATAAACAGAGAGAAAACTAAAGTGATGAAAATTGGTCAGGCAGGTTGTGATTCAGTTAATCTGAATGGTTGCAGTCTTGAGCAGGTGTCACAGTTTAATTATCTTGGGAGCTATGTAACAGATAATGGTGATGTGCGGCATGAGATTAACAGTCGAATAGGGATTGCTGCCAGGACTTTTAAGAACCTATGGAGAGTGTGGAGAAATAGGCGTATACACCTAAAGACTAAAATTAGACTGTATAATAGTTTGGTTCTTTCTAGGGTTAGTTATGGTAGTGAAACTTGGACACTTTGTAAACAAGATAACAGGAAACTAGATGCTTTTGATTCCAGATGCTTACGCAGTATCTTGGGCATTAGGTGGTCAACTTTGTAACTAATGATGAGATTAGGGAAAGGAGTTTGCAACCTCCTTTAAGCAGCATATTGTGCAGAGAGAGACTCCGTTGGTTTGGCCATGTTGCCCGTATGAAAAATTATAGATTGGCGAATAGGGTTATGAACAGTGTGCCTAAAGGCCTCAGAAAGAAGGGGAGACCTAGGATGCGGTGGGCAGACAATGTCAAACAGGATCTTGTTAGAATTGGTGTGCAGTGGCCAGATGCAGTAGATGTAGCTCAGGATAGACTTGCTTGGAGAACTAAATTGCACGGTCTGGTTGGACCTCCGTAGCCCATAGCTGCTTGAGGATGATGATGATATATGTATATAAAAAAAAATAAATACCCCCTCAAGCAGCTGCTTGCCACAGAGGTCTGACAGGAGCCTGTCAGTTTATATGCCATAGTAGAAGATCTGAGAGGATGGCAGAACCTCAGCAGAAAAACGACACATACATCCATGCCTAATCCGGGGTTCGAACCCAGGTCCCTTAGATCAGTAGCCAAGCGTGCTAACCACTCGGCCACAGGAACTGGATAAAAAAAAAATACCCCCTCAAAGCAGCTGCTTGCCACAGAGGTCTGACAGGAGCCTGTCAGTTTATATGCCACAGTAGAAGATCTGAGAGGATGGCAGGACCTCAGCAGAAAAACAACACGAACATCCATGCCTTACCCGGGGCTCGAACCCAGGTCCCGCAGATCAGTAGCCAAGCGCGCTAACCACTCGGCCACGGGACGGCCACATTACGAAATTTAAAAAAAAATCATGTTCAGTATTTGTAGTTTAAACAATGCGTTGGTTGCAATGTTATAAAAGTAATTATTTGTAAGCATATCTTAGATAGAAAACATATTCTTTACACTGTTGATATGATTAACATAGATCTAGTTTAATATCGACCCAATATAGGGAGGGCTAAGAAGGGATTTTTAGTAGACTTGTATGCTTTCACTAATGACATTTGTAATTTTTGTTACAATAAAGGTCTCATTGAGGTAACTTTTAATAAACTAAAATATGTAACCTTTAATTTGTAAGTTCTGTATTTTACTAAAATATATGGTTAAATATGTCAAATGCTTTTCTGCAGTCTGGGAAAAATTATTAATAATAGATTCCAGGTAAGATTAAAATAATAGTTTCCAGGTATTAGTGATGACTAATAACTGTAATGCCTTTTTAGTTTAAATATATAGAAAAAAATATGCCTGCAAAATTAGTGAACTAGTAAACAGTCTGCAATGTCCAGTTTTATTTATTTTACCTAGTTACTACCATTTCAAATGGAAATTATTTGCAAGTAGGATGCAGCAACTATATTGATAGGAATCAAGTGTTCATAAACATTTTACCTATTAAAATATTGTTCAAATCAATAGCTACTTCACACCATGATTTCAAAAAAGAAAAAATTTATAATTATTTATATACATTTTATCACTCAGTAACAAGTAGAAAGGGTTTATATAGCTGTATTTTGGATTGATGATATACAAAAAAAGTACTGATTAACACCAAGTACACTGCTAATATAGTTTTTTCACTCAGTTTTTTTTAAATGTGGTAACATCTTTGCATTCACAGTGTGAATGAAATGGATTTGTCAGGTCAATTATGTCTAGGTTAGCAAATAATTTCCACTCCTCTACAAGGAAACAGTGTAAAATCTCATGACCTGTGATATATGAAGGAAACAAGGTTTTCATATGAACAGTGTACCACTGAATGATTAAATATACACTGATCAGCCAATACATTAAAACCACTTCTGCATTATGCAAAGAAGTGCGCGTGCAGCCAATCAGTGTCATGTGCCAAAGTCGTGAATGATATACCGCATTTCTTCGATTCTAAGACACACTTTTTTTCCAGTATGTCTCTAAAAATGGGGTGCATCTTAGAATCAATGGTGTCTTAGAATGGCAGTTTTTTTTTTTAAAGATTTTCCTGCGCTTTGCACATGGCACCACACGTTTTGTTTTTACGCGGAAACCCCGCCTCCAAGTTTGACTGTTATTGCATTCTCCAATTCCATTGAAGAATAAAGTTGCTTGGGTAATTTCCCGTGCTTTCCAAATGTGAAGCCACCATTATTTCATTGTAGTGGAGCTCTGTGAGTGCATTATAGTGAGCTTGAAACTTGGCTGTTGACTGACAACCTTCTGATGATACCTTTTGAAAAAATTAAGAAGCAAATTTGGTGGAATCGGTATCAACAGCTTGGAAGCTAATCCCAGAAAGAATAGTGCATCATCATCATCATCCTCCTCAAGCAGCCATGGGCTACAGAGATCCAATTAGACCATGCAATTTAGTTCTCCAAGCAAGTCTGTCCTGAGCTACATCTGCTGCACCTGGCCACTGCACATCAATTCTAATAAGGTCCTGTTTGACATTGTCTGTCCACCGCATCCTAGGCCCTCTTTCTGAAGCCTTTAGGTACACTATTCATAACCCTATTCGCCAATCTATAATTATCCATACGGGCAACATGGCCAAACCAACGGAGTCTCTCTGCACAATATGCTGCTTAAAGGAGGTTGCAAACTCCTTTGCCTAACCTCATCATTAATTACAAAGTTAAACCACCTAATACCCAAGATACCATGTAAGCATCGAGAATCAAAAGTGTCCAGTTTCCTATTATCTTGTTTACAAGGTGTCCAAGTTTCACTACCATACCTAACCCTATAAAGAACCAAGCTATTACAGTCTAAATTGTCTCTAGGTGTATACGCCTATTTCTTCACAATCTCCATAGATTCTTAAAAGTCCTGGCAGCAATCCCTATTCGTCTGTTAATCTCATGCTGCACATCACCAGTATCTGTTACATAGCTCCCAAAATAATTAAACTGTGACACCTGCTCAAGGGTGCAACCATTCAGATTAACTGAATCACAGCCTGCCTGACCAATTTTCATCACTTTAGTTTTCTCTCTGTTTATAACCAAACCTACTCTACTACCAGTCTCATCAACAGCTCGAATAAAAGAGTTCATCTCATCAACATCATTTGCCAAAAGGGCTAAATCATCAGCATAATCTAAATCAGAAACTTTCGTATCTCCAGCCTATTTAAGGCCAAAATCTTTCCCTTGAAGTGAATTTCGCATAACAATCAATAACCAAACTAAAGAGAAAAGGAGACAAAATGCACCCTTCTCGAACACCAGAAGTAATGCTAAACCAATTGCCACAAGCCTTACCAACTCTCACACACGACTCAGTGTTATTATAGAGAGCTTTCATTATGTTAACTAACTTGTCTGGTATACCATATGATCTCACGATCAACCACAAATTATGACGATCAACAGAGCCGAAAGCCTTTTTGAAATCAACAAAGCTAGCAACCAAAGGTTTCTGAAACTCTAAATATTTCTCAAGAATCTGCCTAAATGAAAATATCTGATCCACACATCCCCTACCACTTCTGAATCCACATTGCTCATCACGCAATTGACTGTCAACCAGATTCTTAGTTCTATTAAGCACAATCATGGAAAGAACTTTACCTGGAACAGAGAGTAGGCTGATACCCATATAGTTATCAAAAGAAATGCGATCACCTTTTTTGAAAATAGGGATAATAATAGCTCTGGTAAAAAAATCTTTAGGAACCATGCCTTTATCATAAAAGATATTCAAAATTTCAGTCATCCAAGTGGTAACAGAAACATTCCCAGCTCTAAGCATTTCCGTAGTAATTTCATCTACCCCTGGGGATTTATGTAGTTTAAGTTTAGAAACAGCCAAAATAACTTCAGATTGTGTTATAGGGCCAACATTAAAGCCACCAATGCATCTATCATCATTGCAAACAATGGGAATAGAACTAACCACATTGTTTAGAACATCACTGAAATGCTCAGCCCACATAGGCATGACAGAATCCTCACCTTCTATAACCTTACCTTGTTTATCCTTCAATCCCTGTACACCTGTCAATTTTCTACCACACGAAATATTAACTATCTGGTACAGCTCTCTGCTGTTGTGCTGTCTAACTGCTTCCTCGGCTTTGTCAGCCAAACCATCAAGCCAAAGATTCTTATCAGCAGCTAACTGATCTTTTACACGTTTATTAAGTTCTCGGTAATGCTATTACAGTTAATGCCCCACTTCATTAGGACTAGTAGGGTATTAATTAAGGACATTCCTGCAGTTCTTTCTTTCCGAAATAAGCTCAAGTGCCTTATCACTCAGATAATTCTGCTCTTCCGCTCCTTTTTTCCTAAAAGAGTACTGTTAGTGTCCTAAAAAGCCTGTTTAAAATGATCCCATTCTTCCTCAACTTCAGTAGTAAGCATACCATGACTGTCATAATGACTACGTAACCTGTCATGGTAAGCTTTAGCTATAACTGGTTCTTTCAGAGCTTCAGTATTAAAAGTAAATTTTTTAACCCTAGCACAACACTTTTTAAGTTTAAGTTGCAAGACAGTTTTAACAAGGTAATGGTGAGATCCAATTTCAGCTCCCCTATATGACCTGGAATTCCTAACAGAACTAGCCCATTTGCTGTTAATTAATATATAATCAATTATATTCTTATGTCGCGGTGTTCGTAATAAGTTAGTTATTCTGAAACCAATGAGTTTACTTACCCATAGAAGACGTTGCCCATTGCCATTGCAGCTACCAATACCAAAAGGGCCTATCACCCCTCCCCAAAGGGCAGAGTCAGTACCAACTTTGGCATTGAAGTCACCTAGAACAAGGAAAATATCTCCTTTCTTGACAGAATTCAAAATATCCTGAAGTATTCCGTAAAACCTATCCTTCTCATCCTCATCAGCATCCTCAGTGGGGGCATAACAGCAGATAACATTCAAGTCTTTAACGCTTGTCTGAAATTTTGCTGTGAGAAACCTTTCATTAATGCACTCATATCCTAGAAGAGCATCAGTAGCATGTCTGCTGAGAAGAAGACCCACACCTTGGTGATGTTTGTCTTCCCTCCCTGAAAAGAGAAATTTAAGATTATTTTTAAGAATCTGACCTTTATCTGTCCATCTGGTCTCTTGCAAGCCAAGAATATCTAAATTATAACTGTGGCATTCAAGTGTGAGGACATCAAGAGAAAAGGTTCTGTGCAGAGTCGTCACATTCAAACTACCTGTGGAGAGAAAATTGTTAGTGGGATGTTTAAAGAAACTATGTTTATTGAGAGAGGGAATGCCGACAATATCAAACAGCCCCCTAATCGCAGACATGGGGCAAAGACCCGTTCTTCCACCACTAAAGGTTGAAGCCATCTACACTGGAAGACTTCCTCCAATGCAGAATTTGACAATGCCCATTCAAGGTGTTCAAGTGCCTGCGATGACCTCTGCTCAGGATTATCCACCAGCTGATAAACATATCCTGTGAATCTATTCACTTGGGGCTGTCAACCCACAAACAGAAAACACAGCGGAAGATTTTTCCCTCCACAGAAGCCCACCAGTGCAGCAAATTCAGGATCCATAATCAAGCTCAGAGCCTTAATTCAGTCCAGTCCAGTGGATTTATATGGTCAGGACCCTGTGTGGTTGACCACTCCTCAGCAGGGTAGAAAAAAAAAGTAGCCAGAGTTGTCCAGATCAGTAGGCCACACTAATCTGACAGCCCTCCCCTTCCATTCACTTCCACAAGAAAGTATCTCTTTTGATAGGTACTAACGGTCTGCACCATGAGAAAGCGGGGTCGGACATTAGCTGCTAGGCCTGGCCGGTTCTATGCATCATCACAGGGGATTGATGCATAGCTCTCCTTCCAGTGACTACCTACCATTTACAGACCAGAATAGTGCAGCCCTCATTTAAAAAATGTTGCATTACCAATGCTCTCATTGGCTCAGAAGATGATATATTATGGGAAAATGGAAATAAAGACTGCTCAGAAGAAACAGACTCTGAATGTGAAGTAGACTTCGATATTGATTCAGATGCAGATATGAGGGCTCGGAAGAATCAGACTCTGATATATATTTAGAAGGAAGTGTTGAATAACATACCTACTGATAAATAGGTACTATTGTTGTTAGTAAATGGAATTCTATTATAATAAAAATATTTGTTAGATATATTTTAGCGTTTTAATTATTATGTTTTTCTTTTCTGTTGGTGGCACTGAAATTAAAGGTGAGTCTTTCAATCGAAGAAATACGGTATATAATACCTGGGTCAGAGCTCTCGCAGGCAGTATTTCACTTTATCTCAACATGAAAAAGGATTTATCTGAAAAAAAAAAACTAAAGGCAAAGGATTTATCTGATTTTAACAAAGGCCAAATCGTTATGGTAAGACGCCTTGGTAAGAGCAACTCCGAAACGGCAATGCTGGTAGTCTGCTCATGCTATGCAGTAGTTAGTACCTATCAAAGATGGTCCGAAACAGGAGACACTTCGAGCCATTGACACGCGTGGGCAGGCCATACCTCACTGATGCCAGCGCAGGCTATCTCATCTTGTCCACAGAAACAGGAGGGCTACTGTGGCTGACATTACCCATAATTTCAATTGTGGTAAAGGCCCAATGTGTCTGAACACACAGTTCAACATAAGATCTTGGATATGGATCTCCGCAGGCCCATTCATGTACCTATGCTCTCAGCTGTTCACAATCATCGATGCTTGCAGTGGGCACGCAATCATTGATATTGGACCATACAAGACTAGAAGAGGGTTGCATGGTCAGACGAATCCCATTTTTTGTTACACCATGGTGGACGGACGAGCTAGTGTGCAACATTTACCCACAGAAGCCTTCTCATCTGGATGCATTGTGGGATGGATCAGGTGGTTCAAGGTAGTGTGATGGTCTGGGCAATATTTTCTTGGGGAACACTTGGACCAATTATCCCTGTAGAGAAAATTCTGACAGCTGGTCACCTACTTGAACATCGTGGCTGACCAAGTACACCCCTTTATGGCAACTGTATTCCCTGGTGGAGATGGCATCTTTCAACAAGACAATGCCCCATGTCACACTGCATAGAAGGTTCAGGAATGGTTCCTAGAACTGATGAGGAAGTCCATTTATTGCCATGGCCCCCAAATTCGCCGGAAATGAATCCTATCAAGCATTTGTGGTTTGAGTTGGAGAAACGGGTATGAACAGCATCACCACAACCACATAATTTACGGGAACTGTGGGATCTTATGTTGCAGTCATGGTATCAAATATCAAGCGACACCTACCAACATCTCATTGAATCTATGCCTCATCGGGTGAGAGCTCTTTTGGTGGTGAGAGGAGGACCTACATCATATTAGGTAGGTGGTTTTAATGTTTTGGCTGATCGGTGTATGTAACAAGAGTTGTTTTTTCCCCATAACGGAAAAAATTCATAGTTTTTTCTTTTTATTTTGTTACGTAGTAAAGGTCCAAAAGTTTACGGCCCGAACATGTTAGACACGAACCCGTCAACTCCCCACCCTATGTTTTGTCGCACTGCAGTTAAAATTTTGCAGCTCTAGCATCAGCAGCACTCAGCTAGTGTCGCAGATAGAAGTGTTGTTGCCCAATATTTTAAAATGTTTAAACTTGAGTATCGCACGGTCATTAAATTTTTGACGAAAGAAGGCAAAAGCCTGACAAAAATTAAACGATATTTAGATTTAATATTTTTTTATTTAAAAATAAGGGATTCTGTTAGTCAACTTTAAGGAACGAAATACTACAGTTACTGGTGAATATTAAGCGTCAATATACAAACTGAAGGATACCATAAAAGAGAAATGCCGAGGAAAGTTGTCCTAGGGAATGAAGTTATTGCACGATAATGTGCCAGTGCACACTTCAGTTGCTGTGAAGGCTACTATTCAGCAATGTGGTTTCCAGGAATTAAATCACCCACTGTACAGCCCTGACCTAGCCCCTAGCAATTATTTTTTGTTTTCAAAATTAAAGTCAGATCTGCGTGGGAAAAAATTTACAAGTGATGAAGTCATTTCTGCAGTTTTAGACCATTTTAAGGACAAAATTCGGATTATTTTTTCAGTGGTATAGAAAAGTTTATTAGCCATTCTAAAAAGTGTATTGAAATAAATGGTGATTATACTGAAAAATAAAAATTATTGTTTGATTCTATTACCTCTTTAATACCCTTGGGCCGGAAGCTTTTGGACCTTACTATGTACAAGTAAAATTACTGTTTGTATTTCTTAGTTTTAGTAAACCAGAAATAAATTTTGTGGTTTGTAAGCTTATTGCTGCTATTATTGCTCATTTTGCAATGTGTATGAAGGAAACGCTGTCCCGTGGCGTTTTGCAAATTGAATTTATATTGAAATTAAAGTAAATTCAATTTGCAAAATATCATGTAAATTGAGTGGTTAGCACGCTTGGCTACTAATCTAAGGGACCTGGGTTTGTGCCCCGGGTAAAGCATGGATGTGTGTGTCGTTTTTCTGCTGAGGTCCTGCTATTCTCACAGACCTACTATGGCATATAAACTGACAGGCTCCTGTCATACCTCTGTGACAAGCAGCTGCTTGAAGGGGTATTTTTTTTTATGAAGGAAACAAGGTGTTCATATCAGCTGCATGTCATTCAGAAGTGTAGCGAAGGACTATGATTGGGAGGAGGGACAAATCGAAAATCAAATTTTGCCAACTGAGAAAATAATGTCTCTGTTAGGTACATACCTAGATTTTCGCTCTGTAGGGGGGAGATTTAGGCAATTTTCACAACTATGTCTTGCATTTTGCCATGTAACTTCCAATTTTGTCAACTAGCCATAATTTTACAGGAATAATCTCGATATTTTCATCTCACCTGAATTGTACCAAAAGTCAGTGTGAATTTTCCCAGCTCCCTTTCATTTGGCCAATTCTCCTTAATTTCATAAACCCAATCTTTACATCTCTCCTGATTTTGTCAAATCACTTCAAATTTTTCAAACTCCCCAAGATTTTGCCAACTTATCTCGATTTCATGAAAATAATGCCAATTTTCACAAGTCGTGTGCATTTCAAAGTGGATTAGAATTTTGCCAACTACCCTAGATTTTGCCAAGAGTTCTCAATTTTGCCACTCTCCTTAATTTCCTAAAACCAATCCCAATTTTCACAACTCCCCTAGATTTTTCCAAGTTGCCTCGATTTTGCCATCTCTCATTCATTTCACAAAAACAATATCAATTTTATCTCTCTCTCCTGAATTTGCCAAGTCACTGCAAATTTTTCAAACTCCCCAAAATTTTGCCAAGTTTCCTTGATTTTGTCAACTCTCCTTAATTTCACAAAACTAATCCCAATTTCCACAACTTGCCTATATTTTACCAAGTGGATTCGAATTTTGCGAACTATCCTAGACTTTGTCAACTTGCTATTTTACAGAAAAAAAAAAAATCGCAATTTTTACATCTTCCCTGAATGTGCCAAGTCACTTTGAATTTTATCAACTCTCCTTAATTGCACAAGGTACAATTTTCACAACCCCCCTGTATTTTACCAAATGGCTTTGAATTTTGCCAACTCCCCTAGATTTTGCCAAGAGTTCTCGATTTTTTCCCATTCTCCTTAATTTCACAAAACTAATTGCAATTTTCACAACTCAGCTGTACTTTACCAAGTGGTTTCCAATTTTGCCAACTCCCCTAGATTTTGTCAAGTTGCCTAGATTTTACCACCTCTCTGTAATTTTGTAAAAACAATCCCAATTTTTACATCTCTCCTGAATTTGTCAAGTCACTTCAAAGTTTTCAAACTCCCCAAAGTTTTGCCAAGTTTCTCAATTTTTGTCTACTCTTTAATTTCACAACTCGTCCGTATTTTACCAAGTGGATTCGGATTTTGCCAATTGCCCTAGATTTTGCCAAGTTTCCTTGACTTTGCCAACTTGCCACAATATTACATAAAAAAATCTCAATATTTACATCTCGCCTGATTTTTGTGAAGTCACTCCGAATTTTGCCAACTGCCCCTAGATTTTGCCAAGTTGCCTCAATTTTGTCAACTCGCCATAATTTTACTGAAAAAAAATTTTATTTTACGTCACCTGATATTTGCAAAGTCACCCAGAATTTTGCCAATTCACCATAATTGTACAGAAAAAATCTCAATTACATCTCACTTGAATTTTGCCAACTCCCCATGATTTTGCCAACTCCCAAGATTTTACCAAATTGTCCCGATTTTGTCTACTCACCTGTATTTTACTAAGTGGCTTAGAATTTTGCCTACTGCTCCAGATTTTGCAGTCTCAATTTTCCCAACTGCCCTAGATTTGCCAAATTGCCTCGATTATGACAACTACCCTAGATTTTCCTAACTCCTCTTAAAAAAAAGATTACAAATTTTCACAACTCAACTAGATTTTATGAAGTCGCTTTGAATTTTGCCAACTCAGTTACTTTGGGAGGGAGCCTTTCCCATCCCTCCCATAGCTACGCCCCTGGATGTCGTAATGGAGTAGAACTTTGGGAAGACTTTAAAAAGGAACTTTTGGAAATTTACCCACCTTATGACGAATTTACACATCTAGCTACTGAACTTTTTTTCACGAAGACAATGAGGTAGGAGATATCGTAAAATTCATCTGGGTGACAGTAGAGTTATACCAGCTGTATGATGCTGATGCTGCTGAAATTCAAACAACAAATTGCATTATGTCTCAATTACTTTTGCCCATAAGAGAATTTTTAGAAGTACAAAATGTAAATTCAATTGGAACTTTAGTCAAATTGGTTCAACAATACACCACAAGAAGAGAATTTGAAAAAACTGCATTAAATTAACAATGGATGCAATCCTTGCCAAAGCAGAGATAACAGGTTGAGTATAACAGATTTAATACAGCTGAGTTAAATTAAAAACTTAATCACTATCCAAGCTGTTTTATTATCGTTTTAGTAGATCAAAATAGCATTTTGATTGGTGAACACAAGATAGTAGGGAGGTTAGACACTTTTTGTCGAAATATATGAAGGAAGTCCTTTCCTGTTGCACGGATCACACAATGGTATTTAGACCACCATGGCATGTTTCGACTATTAATGTCATCTTCAGAAGTTGGGTAAACAGTTCTACTTCGGAGATTGTGTGTGAGTTGTGCCATTTGGTTTGCAGCGGGTGGAGCTGTTGCAGTTTCGTGGTCCTGCCCATGCGCCTCAGGTAGGGGTGAGGGTATTTTACCAGTGCTGTGCTGATCCAAGAGCAGTTTCCATGGGTTGGCAATAGATTTCTTCTTTGCAGACACTTCTCTATTTTGGTATTTCACCAGTTGTTCAGCAACAGTTGTCAGCGATTCAATTGAAATTTAGCCGGGGGGGGGGGGGGGGGGGGGGGGCACAAATAATTTTGGTGAGGTCAAATTGTAGGGTCATTCCAGTATTAGAGACCATTCTTGCCAATGAAGTGGGTTATTTTCAATCGTACACCCTTTTGTGTTCTCTTATCCTAGTCTGGCAGGTTCTTTTCATTTTGCCATAATAAGGTTCATTGTTATTGTCGGTGTTTTCATGTAATGGTATTTTATATACTCCTCCTGTTTTCTCATTCTGGTCCCGATCAGTTTAAATCAATTATAGTGTTGCTAGTTTTAATTGGCACTATGTAATTGTAAGGTTGCAATGCATTTTTCAATGAATTTACCAGCCATAGGTTGTTTGTAATCCCTATGGTAAACTTTTTTTTTTGCTGCATTGGTGTCAGTTACGATATTTTTTCCCAAGTTTGCCATATTTTCGGCAAGTTTCTCCAGGAAACGACTGGATGATGATTTATCACAACGGAGTGCCAACAATGAAAATTTAACTATATTATTCTTCTTCCACTGTGGCACTAATTATTTATGATGTTTTATTTCTTTTCTCTGGAATAAATGAAGACGAAGACACCTGAAGATTATTTACTGTTGTTTATGTGAAATGAACTGAAGATTATTTACTGTTGTTTATGAGATGTTGAAATGTTAATTTAGGGTTGAAATTTGGAGTTTCGGATTTCTTTCGAAGTAAATTTATTATTCAAAGTTTATAGTTTGAGTATATAATGTGAAGTGATTAGAATTTCTTTTATGCATTCTGGTTCAGAAGTTCTAGTTCAACCATAAAGAGAGATATTTTATTAACGTGATTTCAAGTGTAATTATGTTTTATTGTAGATTTTTTTTTTCGTTTCAACTGACTGAAAGCTGAATTGAGTGTTGTAAGTTAGAATTTAGGAATCATAAAAATGTTTATGGATGTGAATGATGAGAATGAAAGAGAATTTAGTATACAGTGATTATATAAATTGTATTGGAAGGTGTATTTAGGTATCTGAAGTAAATTTTTGTATTTAAATTGATTCTTATTGTAAAATTTGGATGGAATTATATTGGAAGAAGGTTAGCATTGTATATGATAAATTATTGATGCAGCTTTTCCTTACTCTTAGATTGATGTATATGTGTTTAAATCTGTTCATTGTTAGTGATATTGATGCTTCAATGATGCGTGATTATCGGGATGACATTGGCAGCATTTGTTTCACATATATGAGCTGACCATGATGTCTTGGAGTTTTTGTACCATCCATGAGCTGTCCCTAACAGCAAAGACTAGTGTGACTGAGACGGTCACTAGCAAAACTCCTTTGGAAGGGTAATTAATCCTTGATGAGGGGAGGTAATTAAGGCTATTTTTTATTTCAGCTAGCTTGCAATTTATTGTGTTTAGGGGAAATTTCAGAGGATTACACTCCCATTTATTTGTAAAATGAAATTCTTAGCTTTGTATATTTGTTTGTAGTTAGGAGGATTTAATGCAATATCCATTTTTTTTTTATGTATGGCAGGCATGAAAGCAGATTAGATTTCACATATTTGATTGTGGTTAGGGGAGTAAGCGGAAGTTATGTACCCCACTTGATGCATCTGTATTTATATTCTGTGAAAGAGCAGAATTTGATGTAATTGAATTTTTTCTTTAACCTTTTTAGAAGTTAAGCAGATTAGGAGTGAAATTAACAAGCTTTTTTGCAAAGGTTACAATATACAACTTTTGGAATTGTATCAGAATGTGATACTAGTTAGACTGATTAAAGCTAGTATGCAGTTAACTGTCACAGCCATTGGTGTGTATACACAATAGGTAGCTTTACACTTTTTTAGAAGGGATGAGAGGAGGTACACCTTTGGTTGGATTGTGTCGATGTGAGAATAGCTTGTTGTTATCAAAATTGCATATGCATACTTATTACTTTATATATGTTCAGCGATTGACATAGGAAATGTCCTTTTATACAAAATTGCTCATCAAAATCTGTTAAGTCAAATTTTGACTCCTTTTGGGAGGGGGACTTGTAATGGTCCAGCCATTCACTTTTACTTCATCCATTTTACCTTATTTATGTTATATTTATCATTTTGGTGATTATTTCAGTTGGACTTAATCACATTTTTCTTCCGATCCACTAAAGGAGTTGCGCAACTCTGACTTTTGGCTAGCAGCCAAAAGTCATGCCACCTCTTGCATCATAGCTAGTGCAAGATCATAAGATTATGCAAATGTTTTTCCCAGCATGCAACACACACAAATCAGTTGTACACCACATATATACTAAGTGACGTTAGGTCACATAGTAGGAATGTAGTAACGATAGTGGATATAGTACAGATAGTGAGGAAGAATGATGTTAGCTGAGAAGTATGTCAGTTTTGGAGGTGTTTAAATGAGCTTTTATTTCCTAAAACTATTTTGCATTCATCAGTTATATGGTGAGTCATGAATTTTTTGGAAATAAACTTTGTTTCTTATCAGGAATATTTTTACTTTGCTATTTTTGCTCTTGAGCAACAATAATTGATTTTGATTAAGATATAATTTTAAATATTTGACAATCTTTCAATTTCTTACTCAATAAGTAACACTAACATACTTAACGACACTCATTTAACTTTATTTGGCAAGTTAATATTGCCTGGCACTTGATATGCTATCCAGAATTTTAATTTAATTTGGATCAGTCAAAAGGTCCAAAGAGAAAAATTTAAAAATCTTTTGGGGCATTAGACCTGGCCATTTAGCCCATTGTGTGCAAAAAAAGTGCCACTCAGAAGTAAAGCAACCTAAACCAAAATTTTAAATTTCTAATATAAATACATTGTTTGCAATTATTCAATTAAAATTTTTGCAATTTTCAACTTTTTCTACCATTAGAGGGTACAATGCGAACTTTCGGATGATTCAGAAAGTGTGACGCAGTATTTCATCAATATCTATCCAGCCCAAAAAAATTTATATCTAAAAATAAATAGAATGTCTACAGATGAACTGACAGACAGATGACAAAGTAAAAGCATTATTCTGCTGTTTGTTTAATGAGATAAAAATGAAATCCGGCAACATACAAATCTGTTATAAAAGGTTATATATTCTTTCTCTTAGGAAATTATATATTTTTAATATTTTGATGATGCTATTAAAAAGATCTTATCAAATATTGTCAGCAACAAATAATAATACTAAGCAAAGTGAATATACAAATATTATAATGTTTAGAAAAATCAAAAAGGATTACATTTGATGCCAAACTTTTTGATTCATTGCCTGCTACAATTGGAAAAGGAAATATTTTTACAAATACTCAAAAAAATTTTATCACTTCACATGTACAGTAGTTTTACATGCATTTTGCAAAATGGAATACTTTATCTTGCAATTCTGTAATCTGTCACTTTCTTTTTCCATTCAATTTAAACCATAAATATTTTGCTTTGTTTACATTTAATGGCCATTTCCCTATGTATTTAAATAGGAAAACAATTGAAAATGTAAAAATATGAAATTAAGGGAAACATGTTACAATGGGTTCACTATAACAGCATACACTTTCAAATTTACCTGAATAGACAAAGCATGTATTGGACCTTTTAATTCATCTTTTAAAACTTCATTTACCATCCGATGCCTCTGAAAAAGTTTAGATCATATGAGAAACAATGTGCAGTAAAACCAATAAACTGAAAATCAGACAATGAAATATTACAAAATGAATTTAAGCAAATTTACCAGACACTCAGAGTAATATGTTCATCGTATAACCAAATTATTCAACCTAAGATTAGTCATTCATTGGTCTTTTAGCTGTTCCATATGCATTTTTGATGTTTATAAATTTATGCTTTTATGTGTGTCCATTTACATAACTAGTCTTCAATGATCCTGCTAAATAGAAAAAATATTTTTTGCATTTTAACAAAAGCATTTCACTGTGGCAATGTGAGAAACTCATGATGGGTCAAAAGATCCATGGCACAATTAATGATGTTAGTTGTTTTTTTTCACCATTTTTTGGCATATGTTGTTCCAATGAAAATTTTTTGTTATAGATTAATTAGTATTCATGGCATGTTTTGGTAAATTATGGATGCAAAAGGCATATTAATCCTTTCAGTCCCAAATTAATTTGCTTAGATTAACGAAGATTAGATTTCACATATTTGATTGTTGTTAGGGGAGTAAGGGGAAGTTATGTACCCCACTTGATGCATCTGTATTTATATTCTGTGAAAGAGCAGAATTTGATGCAATTGAATTTTTTCTTTAACCTTTTTAGAAGTTAAACAATATCACTCCTAATCTTGCTTATTTTCTTTTCGAAAAAAAAAAAAACTTTCTTACAGAGACTAGCCAATTTGACGTTAATATATCATCGATAATATTTCTGTTCAACCTATTAGTAGAAACCAAGGTGCATTTATAAAAGTCTCAGTGTTTTTAAGATATTTAAATTATTTTCAAAACATTAAATTTAGTTACTTGTAGGAGACATTACCCATTGCAATTACCTATGACCCCTGCCCAAAGGTCAGAGTCAGTACCAACTTTAGCAATGACAGAATTCAAAATATCCTGAAGTTGTCCATAAAACCCATTTTTCTCATCTTCATCAGAGTCTTTGGTGGGTGCAGAACAACAGATGACTCTCAAGTCTCTAATCATAGTCTTAAATGCAGCTGTAAGAAATCTTTCATTAATGCAATCTTATCCTAGAAGAGCATCACTGGCATGTCTCCTGAGAAGAAGGAAACCTTTAAGATGCTTTCCATCATCCCTTCTTGAACAGAGAAATTTAAAATTATTTTTAGTATCTGACCTTCACCTGTGTTCCCTTTTACCCAAAAGAGTACTGTTGGTTTCAAGAAAAGCCTGTTTAAATTGATCTCATTCTTTCTCAACTTCAGCAGTAACCAAATCACAATTGTCATAATGATTAAGTAGCTTATCATGCTATGTTTTGGCTATATCTGGATCTTTAAGATCTTCAGTGTTAAAGGCAATTTTCTTAACCTTAGCACAACATTTCTTAAGCTTTAGTTGCAAAACACTTTTGACCAGGTAATGGTCAGATCCAATTTTGGCTTCCCTGTACAATCTAGTATTCCTAACTGAACTGCTCCATTTGCTGTTAATTAAAATATAATTATCATATTCCTGTACAACGCATCAGGTGAAACCCATGTATATTTATAAATGTCCCAATGTTTGTAATATTTGTTAGTTATTCGCAAACCATTAAATTTACTTACCTGTAGGAGACATTCTCCATTGCCATTGGAACTACCAATGTCAAAGGGGCCTAAAACTCCCGTCCAAAGATTAGAGTCAGTACCAACCTTAGCATTGAAATCATCTAGCACAAGAGAAATATCTCCTTTCCTCATAGAATGACTGTAAAATATATCCTTCTCATTCTCATCAGAGTCCTCTGTGGGGGCATAACAACAGATGACATTCCAGTCTTTAATTTTTATTTTAAATTTTGCTGTAAGAAATCTTTCATTAATGCAGTCATATCCTAGAAGAGCATCACTGGCATGTCTGCTGAGAAAGCAAACCTACACCTTGGAGATACTTTCCATCCTCCGTCCCTGAAAAGATAAATTTAAAGGTATTTCTAAGTATCTCACCTTTAGCTGTCCTTCTGGTCTCTTGCAAGCCTAGAATATCTAAGGTTACAATGCTGAAATTCCTGCGTGAGGACATCAAGAGAATAATCTCTACATAACGTCTTGCATTCCACGTACCTGAAGAGAAAAGGATTAACCAGCCAGCCAGCCAAAGGTTCCTAGAAACTGCTAAGTTATACAGGCCTTCTTATACAAGGACAGACCCCACTAAAAAACTGAAATCCCTGCCTCAGTTAGAGATAACACAGAAACAATCAGTCCTGGGACTCCAACCCATAGTTTGGCAGTTGCAGTGTCATTGTGAACCATTGCAAGGAGGTTCAGCCCTGTTGGAATCGAACCCCCTCTGAGGATTATCCCTGTCAAGGATTGAAAAAATAAAATAAATAAATACCCCCTCAAGCAGCTGCTTGCCACAGAGGTCTGACAAGAGCCTGTCAGTTTATATGCCATAGTAGAAGGTCTGAGAGGATGGCAGGACCTCAGCAGAAAAACAACACAAACATCCATACCTTACCCGGGGCTCGAAAGGTTGTGACAATTTATTTACAAGTGAATATAATATCTGTATAAGTTTTAATCCTTAAATTTAAGTGACTCTTTGAATTCCTTTTCCAAGACAACCAAGAATTCAATTGTTACTATTTGCATTTTCCAAATCATCAACTGATTGAAATTTCCCTTATATAAGGCCCTAAATCTGAAAAATGGTAACAAAATTTCCTTACTGTACATAATCATTCCATATTCACAAGAAGTGGTTGGATTTAAAAAATGACCAATACTCACAATGTATAAAATTAATATTTAACTCTATTCAACAGTTTCAGTTGCATAATTAAAAGGAGATAGTTTCAGACAGAAGCAGCTGCATTAACATTATACTAAGCTATCAGCAGATATGCACTTAACTTTGCATTATCATAGTAATATAACTATGTTATTAAAGTAAAATTATTGTAAGATAACTTTGTTATCTTTATGTAAATATAAGGTAAACAGATTACTTGATTTAGTTGTAAATCAGTAGACAGATCTACAAGCTGAAACATTGCATTCAGCGTAGAAGATAATGTCTTACATTTACACCGAGTTCCTTGGTGGTCTAGCAGTTAAGACACCCGCATGCTTCTGGGAGACCTAGTTTCAATTTTCAGTGTTTTTTTTTTCAACTCATTCTTGTCTACAGAACTTTTCCTGTGATAATTTATTACTGAATTTAATTATTAGGGAATAAGTTCTGTAGACATCCTTATCTACAGAACTTTCCCTGTAATAATTTATTACTGAATTTAATATAACTATTTGGCCAGGATTATAACATGTTACAGCCTACTATTTACATGAGATCTGTTTTTTTATGGTAATACAAAGTTAACTGAAATATGCATATCTGCTAATAGCTTAATATAATGTTAATGCAGATGACTTCTGTCTGACAATTCAACCTCTCATACTGAGGTGGTATATCCTCCGATAATTATACAAAGTACATTGCTGAATAGAGTTAAATAATGATTGGAATTTTTCTTCCAATTTTCAACCAACGTGCAGTATTAAATTCTGAAAGAGGTGCAATTTAGCAAAAAATAGTGGTAATAGTGCTGGCAGCTACTGGCCCCCACAACTTAGATCAGCATACACCATGTAGTTCAGAAATTTAGTTTCAACATTGAAGGTCACTAGAAATAAAATTTGAAGCTAAATATGTATTGTATATAAAGAAACATTTTTTTTCCTTTATTGTTATTCAGTTTTGTTTGACAACATAAACATCAGAAATACTATCATGTTCAGATTTCCAATACATTTTGCATTGTACATTTGGAATAACAGCATTTATATAAATTTATAAATATATAAGGGTAAAATACATTTTGCCACTTCCAAATGGCAATTTAAAAAAAAAGTAAAATTTTACAGGATTTAACTAACAAGCTTATAAATTATGAACATTCATCATGTGTATATGTGTGTGCATATATATATATGAGTATATAATGTACTGAAGGAAAGAAACTTACCTGAACAAGAGTTTTATTATCAAATGCTTGTGATACTATAGTAACTCTGAAATGTGATGCTGATCCTAAAAAAAATAAGGGGCAATCAGCATACACAAAATATTTTCTATCTCAAATGGAAACTAAATAATTAATTTTTTTAAGTTAATAAACAAAACTGAATAACAATAAAGGAAATAAATTTATTTCTTTATATACAATACATATTTAGCTTCAATTTTTATTTCTAATGTCTAGAAATAATTTAATATTTTTTGTCTGCCTTATATTCTGCTTATCACTGTTTATAAATAAAAGATTTATTACTGTTAATATGAAAAGTAATTCTATCAACAATGCCGGCAAAAAACAGTGAATAAAGGCAAATATCAGCCACATTTTCAAAAAGAACAGATCTTTATGACACCCCAACACAATAAAAACTTTGAAAGGCAGAAAAGTTAGTAATATACCAAAAGAGAAAAAAAAAGGCTTGCGATAAACTTCTGTAACCTAACTTCTTTATATAATTTTTGATTCCTTTAACATAGGGTGTCATCTGTGACTTCATTCCCATGATAATGGTAGATACAAATAAACAATATAAAAATATATCTATTAAGGTGGGCCATAGGTTAGTCTACTGAGAAAAAAGTTGTTCAATCTAATTTTTCAAGTTCAGCCATCCCATGGCCGAGTGGTTAGTGCCCTTGGCTACTGATCTAAGGGACCTCAGTTCGAGCCCCGGGTAAGGCATGGCTGTTTGTGTCGTTTTTCTGCTGAGGGCCTTCCATCCTCTCAGACCTACTATGGCATATAAACTGACAGGTTCCTGTCAGATTTCTATGGCAAGCAGCTGCTTGAGGGGGTATTTTTTTATGCCCTTATTACCTTATTCATTAATAAAAAGTTTAATTACATTATTACTTTATTATGTGGTCTAATTAAGCAACTTTCAAATTAAATGGATGTGTCAAAAGACACAATTTTGCTCATTGGAGAGCTCATCACTATCAAGGGATGTCTAGAAATGTAAAAAACAATTTGTAACAATAACTCAGTGACACTTGATATGCTGAAAAGTGAAAATGCCCATAATCAGTCTTTCTGGAAAAAACTTCGAACTTTAAATGATCAAGTTCTTGCATTTTATACATAAAGATGTTATATTCATCAAGTAGAACATAACTGAAGCACACTACATTTCACTGAGATAAATACAAACTCACCATTGATATAGATGTATAGTAATTATCGTAATTTTGGAAGTTTCAAAACACTGTGTTCAGATTCACAAACTAATCATATAAAGTTGCTTTAAAATTCCAAAAAAATTAGTTGATATTTAAAATAGTATGTGATTTTATAGCATGCATACAGGCTGCATGATGCGTTGCTGGTGTAATTTTTATCATGTGTCTCATGATATCATTGTTGATCAAGTTCTATATAAAGTTATAGGTTAAAACTGCTATGATGCCCAGAACCAGCCAAACACCTAAATTCAAACCCTACCTTCTTATGGTGCCTTTGGTATTTGTGGTGCCTTTCAAAATAGGCCTTAGTAACTTTCAAAAGGGATACTTTCTTGTGGAAGGGGAGGAGGCTTATCAGACCAGTGTGGCCTATTCAGCTGAACTACTATGGCTACTTTTTTTTTACCCTGCTGAGGAATGGTCAACCACACAGGGTCTTGGTGCTGACCGTATCTACCAACCTGAATGGAATAATAGCTCCGAGCTTGATTATGGATATTGAATTTGCTGCACTGGTGGATTTCTGTTGAGTGAAAATATCAGCTTATAAAAGAGAGATGACTGATTAAGGTCAGATATTCAAAAAAAAAGGTCTAAATTTCTCTTTTCAAGGAGGGATGATGAAAAGCATTTCCAAGGTTTGCTTCTCAGCAGACATGATAGTGGTGCTCTTCTAGGATATGACAGCATTAATAAAAAGTTTCTTGCAGCTAAATGTAAAACAAGCATTAACCCTTCCAGGTTCCCTGATGAATATAGGCATTGACAGAATCCAAAATGAGAAGCCCAAGATATCTATATTTTTTCTGCAAAAAAAAAATTCGATTTTTCAAAAATTGAAATTGACCTTTGAAAATTTTCTTATATATATCTTATAAAAAATTCAGGCTTGAAAAATATATTTTTTTTATTTGATGCATATTTTATTAAACTACAATTAAAATAATTTATTAAAGCTATCTGATTGCCATTACTCAGAAGCACTATATTGTATTGCCTATTTGTTTGTTAAATTTACTCTATGCTGACACAACATCCTGATTTAAGCTCACAAGTTTGATTTGAAATATTACCAACAAATTTTTCCTTAAAGTTTTGAAATTCTAAAAATTAATTTAAAAAAAATGCTATTTTTAAAATGTTGGAAGCAATTGTGAGGAATGATGGTTGTTATTTTTCACTTTACACTCTTTTCTGCCTTAAACCTATTTCAGTATTGCTAGAAATATTTTTTTCATTTATCCCAGCATTCAATGCATTATTTCAACTCCTCAAATTTAAACTATAATTAAAAATAGAGCCTTCTTTGCCAGAGCATGGCAACAGTTCGTTGAAGACTGCCTCCAGCTAAACTACATCAGGTCAGAGCAGGTGCAGCGATTTAGTTATTTGCTGACACATGTAGTGTGTTCACAATGTTCTTTCCAAACATCATATATCATCATCCAGTTAGTATTAACACTTATAATTAAACCTTTGTTTTAATTTCAGATTTATTTTATTAAAGTGAATTATCGATTCTTTTGGTTGGCTGATGTATTGATAAATTATTCTCAAACTTTCAGAATTATGCTGCATCGGATGACTGGATTACAAGTTGTGCATATTTTATTTAATATTGCATTAGGTTACAACTTTCCTTTTATTATTTCTTCATTTTACAGAAAAAAATACTTTGATTTTTTTGCTTCCTGAAAATTAATGAGGTCATGGATATGGAAGCAAAAAGGATTTCCTTGGCACAGAAATCAGTCCTATTGTAGAACCTGTAGAAGGGAACAGAGGCGTAGGAACGTGTTGGCATCGGGACAGTTGCCAAGGGCGCCGGAATCACAGGGCGATGCTGGGGAGGCACGAGCCTTTCCATGATATCTGACGTTTATGTGCAAAATAAAATTGAATGATTAGCCACCCGTACTTCATTGAATTTTAATATGTATTGTTTATACCGTCATATCGTCAAGAAAGCATATTATAAATTTTCGTTACTTCATGCAAAAAAATTTTTTTTTTCATCGGTGGACAATTAGCTGTCCCCTTCCTTCCGCACTGCACATGCCATAAAACAGTTTTTGGGTGTAATTTCCAACTGTTCATATTGCTTTTACAAATCATGCCGCTACAAAATAAAATTTTGTTACATAGGTATCTTTGAGCAGGAGTTCATAATTTGAACGTTGTTATTGATTTCCTGACTGGAGAAGCGCTACATTCATTAATAAGTGAAGATTTGGAAGCCAAGGATGTTTCATTATCAAAATAGTCTTCTGAAATAAATGGAGATCAATTAACAATTGAAATAAAATGTTTAAAACACCAAATAAATCAAATCTTGAGAGAGTAAAAATCCATCTAAATTGTATCACTTGGATGTATTAAATGTACTTAGCAGATGGGAATTACCATAAAATTACCCAAATATAATAGTGGCTCTAAACATTTTCTTGACCATGCCAACAGCAGTGGCTACAGCCAAAAGAAATTTCAGCAAATCAAAACTTGCTAAAAATTATTTAAGATCAACATCAGGACAGAAGCATACATCATCATTTTGTTTCCTATCAATCGAGCGAGAACTCACTCAAAAAAATTAATTTTCATGAGGTTATTAACGATTTTGCCAAGGAAAAAGTAAATTACTTTAAAAAATAATTACTTGCATAATTAATTGCAATTTCTTTTGCAATTATTTATTTGCAACATATTTATTCATGTAACTGTATTAAAATAATGACAATAAATATATATAATATAAATAACATGTGTATTGTTTTTATCAATAACTGAAAAAGGGCAGACAATTAAAAATTTGCCAAGGGTGCCAAAAGCCTAGCTACACCTCTGGAAGGGATATTTCAGCAAGTGCTTTTACGCCTCCCACCCCCCAGCTACAGTTACAATAAGGGTGTTTGTCTCCCCCCCCCTTGGAAAAAAAATTCTTTAATTACAAGTTTTTAAATTTATACTGAACAGTTTTAAATGAGTTGAACCCCCCCTCCCCCAACTC
Source organism: Ryuthela nishihirai (assembly GCA_038380435.1). Lineage (NCBI taxonomy): Eukaryota > Metazoa > Arthropoda > Arachnida > Araneae > Heptathelidae > Ryuthela > Ryuthela nishihirai. The sequence continues at coordinate 10,804,284 of JAWZYU010000001.1, read as the reverse complement.
AATATCTTAGCTGTGCCACACTGACAATATAGGCTTTTGTTTTTTTGCCTTGGTGAATTAACTTTTCATCACTTAGTCAAAATTCCCAAAATTCAACACCTGAAAAAAAAAAAATTAAGAACTTTTAGTGAAAAAAGCAGACAAGAAAGTGCTCCTCCATTTCATAAACAGTGTTTAGTAAAAAATATATATATCAGCCAAGAAGTGTTCCACCATTTCATAAACAGGACAAAAAATTCCATTAATATGAGCAATCCAAGTCACTTTGTGTAACAGATTTAAAAATATACCACACTAAAAAGATTTGTTATATAAAAATTATTTTTCAGGTAAATATTACATTATTCAGAAAGGAGTTTCCTTTTTGATTAATACATAATTTAACTTTTTATTCATCAGGGATTTTTTTTCAAAATTAAGTCCTTAATTTCTATATCACTGAAAAAAAGTCATTAAAATTAACATGTTTGTAAATTTGTTTACTTTTTTTTCATTTTCATAAATTTTGGATTTAAATTCTATTTAATTTGGTATATAACAACCTATTTCAGCTTATTGGCTGTTTTTTTTAATTCGAAAAACTGATTTTTTAGCACAGTTGTCAAAGAGCCTAAGTTTTCTCTAAATATGCTACCAAGAAAAAAATTACAAAAAAGAGAGTAATTTTCTTGCTAAGTAAAAAATATTTTTTTTGTTATTCAGAAATAGCTTATTATTCATGTGCATTTTAATCATTTTTGTCCATTTACTTTTTAAAATTTTTTTATTTCTATTGCCTGTTTTTTTTTACTATACATGACTCTAAAAAACCCTTATTAAAATAAAACTAGTCATCCTCCATTTGGAAAAATATTTTATTTTCAGAAAATCCAGAACTAAGTGCAGATTAATTTGGCATAAAGCATGCCATAATTTCTTTTCATTAGTTACTTGGCAAAAAAGATCTAAACTGACTTTTTTTGGCTGATTTTAGTGAAAAAATAGCCTTTGAATATAAGCCACTTTTTCAGGTGAGACCCTGGAAACGTTAAAAATTGGAACATTATCTGTTGTCATGCCCCCACTGACAATGCTGATGAGGTTGAGAAAGATAGGTTTTTATGAACAACTTCAGGATATTTTGAATTTCATCAAGAAAGGAGATATTACCCTTGTTCTATGTGACTTCAGTGTCAAAGTTGGTACTTGCTCTGACCTTTGAGGAGGAGTGATAGCTCCCTTTGGTATTGGCAGCTACAACACGGAATATCTCCTACAGGTAAGCGAGTTGGGTTGTTTTATCTCTGATCGGCACTTTTTTGCACACCATGGGCTAAATGGCCAGGTCACATGGACCCCGAAGGCTCAGAGAAGGTTGGAGGAGGGGATCCACTGGAACAGCTGTTGGGAGACAGAGGTAGCCTCCCGTCAAGGCCATCCAGCGTGTTCTTTAATGCACACAGGGTATGGCTCTCCCGCACACGGGACCACGGCTTAACATCCCATCCGACGGACGGCGGCCTTTCCAAGCCCATCGGTGTCCCCTACTGACTGTGGGCAGGGCGGGGAATTTTGCGGAGATAAATCTCAACGCTGACCCAGCTGGGATTCGAACCTGGGAACTACAGATTACGAGCCTGGCGCGCTACCGACTGAGCCACCCCCGCCCCACACAGGTAAGTGAACTTTATGGTTTGAGAATAACACATATTGCAAACACAGCAAAATACATAAGCACATGTGGGTTTCACCAAATGAGCTGCATAAGAATATGATTGATTAAACATTAATTAATAGTAAATGGGCTAGTTCTGTTAGGAATACCAGGTCATATAGGGGAGCTGAAATTGGATCTGACCATTACCTTGTTAAGTGTCTTGTGACTTAAACATAAGTAGTGTTGTGCTAAGGTTAAAAAGAGTTGCCTTTACACTGGCACTCTGAAACACCCTGTTATAGCTAAAGCTTACCATAACAGGTTACTTAATCATTATGACAGTCATGGTTTGCTTACTACTGAAATCGTGGAAGAATGGGACCATTTTAAACAGGCTTTTTTGGAAACTAACAGTACTCTTTTAGGAAAAAAGGAGCTGAGGAGGCAGAATTATTTGAGTGATAAGGCACTTGAGCTTATTTCAGAAAGAAAGAACTGCAGGAATGTCCTTAATCAATACCCTACCAGTCCTAATAGAAAGCATCATAGAGAGCTTAATAAATGTGTAAAGGATCAGTTAGCTGCTGAGCGGCACTTTTTTGCGCACCATTGGCTAAATGGCCAGGTCACATGGACCCCAAAGTCTCAGAGAAAGTTGGGGAAGGGGACCACATTGAACTGTTGGGAGACAGAGGGTAGTCTCCCATCTAGGCCATCCAGCATGTTCTTTAACATGCACAGGGTATGGCTCTGCTGAACACTGGGCGACAGCTTAACGTCCTGTCCAACAGACGGTGGCCTTTCTAAGCCCATTGGTGTTCCCTACTGACCGTGGGCAGGGAATTTTGCAGAGATAAATCTCAACGCTGACCGAGCTGGGACTCGAACCTAGGAACTACAGATTATGAGCCTGGTGCGCTACTGACCGAGCCACCCGCCCCAGTTAGACAGCACAACAGCAGAGCTGTACCAGATAGTTAATGTTTTGTGTGGTAGAAAATGGACAGGTATGCAGGGATTGAAGGATAAACAAGGTAAGGTTATAGAAAGTGAGGATTCTATCATGGCTAGGTGGGCTGAACATTTTGGAGATGTCCTAAACAATGTGGTAGTTCTGCTCCCATTATTTGTAATAATGATAGATGCATTATATGCTTTAATGTTAGCCCCATATCACAGTCTGAAGTTATTTTGGCTATTTCTAAACTTAAACTATATAAATCCCAAGGGGTAGATTAATTTATTACTGAAATGCTTAGAGCAGGTAAATCTTGTGTTGTCACATAGCTGACTGAAATTTTGAATATATTTTATGATAAAGGCATTGTTCCAAAGGATTTTATGAAAGCTACTATTATACCTATTTTTAAAAAAGGTAATTACAATTCTTGTGATAGCTATAGAAGTATTAGCTAACTTTCTGTTCTAGGTAAAAAATTTTGCGTGATGTGCTTTAATTGAATTAAGAATATGGTTGATGGATAATTGCATGATGAGCAGTGTGGATTCAGAAGTGATAGGGGCATGTAGTTTAGATTTTTTCACTTAGGCAGATTCTTGAGAAATGTTTAGAGAGTTTCAGAAACCTGTGGTTACCAGCTTTGCAGATTTCATACAGGCTTTTGACTGTTGATCATCATAATTTCTAGTTGACTGCGAGACTGTATGGCGTATTAGACAAGTCAGTCAATATGATGTCTGACTAGTCTAGTACAGTCAATGTGTCAACAGTCATGTGTGCGAGTTGGTAAAGCTTGTAGTGAATAGTTTAGTATTTACTAGTGGAGTTTTTTGCACACAAGGGTGCACAAAAATGCACACAAGGGTGCATTTTGTCTCCTTTTGTCGTAGTTTGGTTATTGATTATGTTATATGGAATTCTTTTCAAAGAGAAGATTTTGGCCTTAAGTGATCTATAGATTTCAAAATTTCTGATTTAGATTATGCTTATGATTTAGCTCTTTTGGCAAATGATGTTAATGAATGACCTCTTTACAGCTGTTGATGAGATGGTAGTAGAGTAGGTGATAAACAGATATTAAACTAAAGTGATGAAAATTGGTCAAGCAGGTTTCAGTTAAGCTAATTTAAATGGTTGCACCCTTGAACGGGTGTCTCAGTTTAATTATCTTGGGAGCTATATAACAGATACTGGTGATGTGCAGCATGAGATTAACAGATGAATAGGGATTGTTGTCAAAACTTTTAGGAATCTATGGAGAGTGTGGAGAAATAAGCGTATACACCTAAAGACTAAAATTAGACTGTATAATAGTTTGGCTCTTTATAGAGTTAGCAAGGTAGTGAAACTTGGATTCTTTTTGAACAAGAGATAACAGGAAATTTGATGAAAGTTTCATAAGCAGTATCTTTGGCATAGATGGTTCAACTTTACAAGTAATGATAAGGTTAGACAAAGGAGTCAGCAATCTCCTTTGTGTAGCATATTGTGCAGAGATAGACTCCATTGGTTTGGCCATGTTGCCCATATGCATAGCTATAGATTGGTGAATAGGGTAATGGACAATGTGCCGTAACGGCACATTGTCCATTACCCTATTCACCAATCTTTTAACTAATGATGAGGTTTAGAACATCATTAGTTAAAAGATTCACCAATCTTTTAACTAATGATGCTTTGTAACTAATGATGAGGTTAGGCAAAGGAGTTTGCAACCTTTGTTTGGCCATGTTGCCCGTATGAAAAATTATAGACTGGCAAATAGGGTTATGAACAGTGTGCCTAAAGGCCTCAGAAAGAAGGGGAGACCTAGGATGCGGTGAGCAAACAATGTCAAACAGGACCTTGTTAGAATTGGTGTGCAGTGGCCAGATGCAGTAGATGTAGCTCAGGATAGACTTGCTTGGAGAACTAAATTGCACGGTCTGGTTGGACCTCCGTAGCCCATGGCTGCTTGAGGATGATGATGATGATGATGAATGTAGTACAAAGGGAAAGTGCAGTACAACAGGAGCACATGCAGTCTGTGATGCTTTAATGCTGCCCAGGATTGATAAACAGACATTAGGTACTCCTCCAATAAGATGAACAAAACCACACTTTGGGTTGGGTTGGGTTGTTTTACCTCTGAGCGGCACTTTTTTGCACACCATGGGCTAAATGGCCAGGTCACATGGACCCCGAAGGCTCAGAGAAGGTTGGGGGAGGGGACCCACTGGAACAGCTGTTGGGAGACAGATGGTAGCCTCCCGTCAAGGCCATCCAGCGTGTTCTTTAACGTGCACAGGGTATGGCTCTCCCGCACACGGGGCCACGGCTTAACGTCCCATCCGACGGACGGCGGCCTTTCCAAGCCCATCAGTGTCCCCTACTGACCGTGGGCAGGGCGGGGAATTTTGCGGAGATAAATCTCAACTCTGACCCAGCTGGGACTCGAACCTGGGAACTACAGATTACGAGCCTGGCGCGCTACCGACTAAGCCACCCCCGCCCCACCACACTTTGGACCAAAGAAAAACTTCGAGAACTGGCAATGCAGCTTCTTCACCCAGTGTATAGTCCAAGCTTAGTTCCTTCTGACTACCACCTCTTTTGTTCCATTGCATATTCTTCGAGGTAGGTAGTTTCAAATATTTCCAGAAGTTGAAAACAGACGTTGGGCATTTTTCACCTCCAAGGACCAAGCATGGCATCGAAGAGGAATCAAACAACTTGCCAACAGATGGCTAAAAACTATTGAAAATGATGGTTTACATTTTGCTGAGTAAATTTCATTTACACCGAAGAGCCAAAACATTATGACCAGTGCATCTTTATGCAAATTGAAGCAACAGCAGGTAAACGATGGCACATGTGAAGGTCATGAAACTGTATAAATAACACCAGATACTGAGCTCTGTTAATCAGTGATATTATAAAGATAATCATCAGATGAGAAAGGCAGCAGACTTGGATCTGACAATGGCCAGACAACTGGTTAATTATTACAATACAATTATTCTACAATTAAACTAATGCCAGCTCCATCTTTTCTCCAGGTATTTTCGACAGGCTCCTGGTTTGTATAAGAATAATTGTAGAGTAAGAAAGATTGGAAGAGTATTTCTGAGACAGCAAGGCTTGTGAGGTGCTCATGGTCAGCCATGGTTAGTACCTTCAAAAATGGTCCAGGGGCAGCAGGGGGGGGGGCAGCAACCGCCAGCAAGTTGTGGGCCGACCACAACTCATTGATGCTAGAGGTGAGTGAAGGCTATCCCGTATGGTATGAGCCAACAAAAGTGATACGAGGCACAACTCACCTGTAATTTTAATGTTGGTGACAGGAGTACCCCTAATTTGAATGCTGGTGACAGGAGTAATGTGTCACAACACACAGTACATCAAACTCTGCTGAAAATGGGACTGCACAGCTGCAGCAGGCCACTCCAAGTGCACATGTTAACCTCGGTTCACCACCAAAAGCAACTGCAATGGGCTCGTGAGCATCAAAACTGGACCTTGAATGATTGGAAGAAGGTCATCTGATCCAATGAATCTCATTTCCTGTTGCACCATGTAGACATCCGGGTACATGTGTGTCATTTTCCTGGAGATGTTGGCACCAGGATGCACTGGGGGACGAAAACAAGCCGGTGGAGGAAGTGTAATGCTTTGGGCAATATTCCGCTGGGAAACCCTGGGTCCAGTCATTCATGTGCAGGAAAATGTGACTTCTATCACCTACCTAAACATAATTGCAGACCAGGTATGTCCTTTCATGGCAATGGTATTCCCCTCTAGTAGTGTCTTCTTTCAGCAGGATAATACACCATGCCACACTGCCCAGTTTGTTCGACAATGGTTCACAGAACATGAGGAAGACTTCCAGGTATTGCCCTGACCTCCAAATTCCCCACACATCAATCCAAAAAGCATCTGTGGTTTGTGTTGGAACAACATATTCAATCTGTGGCGGCTCAACCACGTAATTTACAAGAGTTCCAGCAAGAAGTTCATTACCTTGGTCACGTCATCACTACATCAGGGATTAAGGCTGATCCTAGTAAGATAGAAGCTGTAAGACAGGCTTCCATCACAAGATGTTCTACTTCATAGTTTTATTGGACTTTGCACTTACTATAGAAGATTTGTCCAGGGTTTTTCCAACATCGCAAGGCCAGTACATCATCTGACAGAGGAAGGCAAGTGGTTCATGTGGAACACCGAATATGACATAGCCTTCCAACAGCTGAAGCAGACTCTTTCGACAGCACCAGTGTTAGCATATCCACAAACTGGAAGAAAGTTCATAATACTGATGCAAGTAACATAGGAGTTGGTACTGTACTTTCACAACAAGACAGACAAGAATACATTATTGCATATCTTAGCAAAACTATCCAAACCAGAACGAAATTATTGTGTCACACAAAAAGACCTGTTAGCTAGCAACAGTAAAAGCAATAGAGCATTTTCATTATTTCTATGGCCAGAAATTTCTTATATGCACTGATCATGCAGCACTCAGGTGGTTACTAAACTTTAAAAACCCTGAAGGACAAATCGCTAGGTGGATACAGCAGTTATAAGAGTACAATTTCTCCATCAAGCATTGAAGCAACAAAATGCATAAGAATGCAGATGCCCTTTCCATATGTCATTGCTCTAATGCAGAGTTGAAATTTGGTACTAAAGAGGTAATGCCCATAAGACAAATAACATCGAGACAAACAGTGATACTCTTAATATCTGGAGTACATTAGAAATTAGAAAGGCCCAACTAGATGATGAAGATATAAGTCCAATAATGGATATGATTGAAAAATCTGACATAAAGCCCTAATTGGGAACAAATTTTGAGATATAGTCCAAGTACCAAAAGTTACTGGGCACAGTGGGACTCCTTAGAAATAAAAGATGGTGTATTATACAGAAAATGGGAGAATCCCACTGAACAGATGATCCGTTGGCAGATAATCCTTCCTCACTCATGAGTGGAACTAGTGATGAAAGATGTGCATGATAGTGCCACTGGAGGATACTTCGGTGTTAATAAGACATTAGCTAAAGCCAGGGAACAATTTCATTGGCTGAAAAGTAGGGCAGATATTGAAAGATGGTGTAGGCAATGTGAGGCCTGTGCAGCAAAGAAAGGCCCCAAGACTAGGAGTCGGGATAAGCTGGACGTATAACGTTGGTGTCCCTTTTGAGAGAATAGCCACTGATGTAATGGGTCCATTTCCTAGGACTGATGACGGAAATCACTATTTATTAGTGGTAATGGATTTTTTCATGAAGTGGCCTGAGGTCTATCCCATCCAAGACCAGGAAGCAAGAACAGTTGCAGAGATGATAGTAAATAACTTGATTAGTAGGTATTGAATACCTTTACAACTCCACTCTGACCAAGGACAGAATTTTGAATACAATGTGTTTAAAGGCATCTGCCAACTATTAGGCATTCAGAAAACTAGAACTTCCCTACACCCTCAGTCAGATGGTATAGTTGACAGATTTAATAGGACAATTGCACAAAATCTAGCATTGTTTGTCAACAACCATTAATGTGACTGGGATTGTCATATACCACTCCTTTTGTTGGCATACAGAATAGTAGTGCACGAAACAACTGGACAGACACTTCCATGATGCTCTTTGGAAGAGAGTTACGTCTTCCCTGTGACCTTTTATATGGTCGGCCTGAAGCAATGCCTGTATCCACTCCACAATACATACAAGAATTACAACAATGACTAGAAGAAATCCATCATTCCGTCAGACAACATCACCTTGGCAAGCAAGAGAACCAAAACGAGATACAACAGTAAAACAAAAGAAACTGTTTTCACTCAAGGAGATCTTATTTGGCTGTACAATCCACATAGAAAGAAGACTTTCTCCAAAACTTCAGAAACTTTGGGAAGGTCCACATACAGTAGTTAACAGGATTAATGACGTGGTGTATCGCATTCATCGACATCCAACTACAGAGTGCAAGGTGGTTCATGTGGATAGTTTGACCCCGTTTCATTGAAGAACTGAACTTCGGAATCCAGAAATGTTCGGGACGAACAAGACCTAAGGAGGGGGCAGTGTTATGACACATGAACATGCTACAATGAACTTGTGATACGATGTATCATTTTGAATCTCGTGTGCTTCGGCGTGCGAATTACAGCAACAATGACTTGGAACCCTGATTTGACTAAAACGATATTCAGTTGGGAGTTCAGTGAATTAAAAAGAAAATAGTTGATTTAGTATTGTGCGTGATTAGTCATCTTGAGTATTTTATAATTACTATTGTGTGTTTATCTTGAAGGAGATGTTTCTAGTCAGTATCAAATAGTGAATTGAGTGTATTCAAGAATAGAAGACAGAAGTTCTGTTCTTTCTTACAAAGTTGTACTACTATATAATAGAAGGCAGAGGTGATATGAATAAGACATAAGGTAGCAATATAATTTAAAGAAAATACTTGGTATTCTTGTAAACAAAGTAAAGTAGGTTTTACTAATAATAGATTTATGTAACCTGTTGTTGCTAAGTAGAGATTTGTTTGATAATGTCCTTGCTACTCAATTAAGATATAAATTAACAAGTCTTAAGAGTCTATGTCGTGTTAAGGATACTGGAATATTCTGTTTTATTAACATGTCAATAGTAGATAGTGAATAATTAGTCAAAAGCATATTTAGTTCAATATTTAAATTCCCATACTTCTTGTATAAATAATTATTAAATACTACTATATATTGTTTTGTACTCACACTCAGTGCTCATCTGCTTAAATTCATATTAATATGTTGATTCATGCTAATAAACACACACTCTGCAATATGGAGATCCCACCACTGCCAGCGGCATGGAATCTCCTGTTGCGTGAGCAGAAGTGCAAACAGATGATGTTGAGGAGGAGACATGTAAATAATAGATGAACAACCAACATTAGTGAGCTTGATGAAGCCATGGGTTATTGGATGGTGGCGAAACATGCAACTCAAAGTGGGTGAATTCTTTTTATGACTTTTAGGAAGTGTTTATTTTAGTTAAAGAGTTTTACTGTTTCAAGTTGAGGATGTGCAGAAATTATGTTAATATGAACCATCAGTATAACCAGCCAACAGTGAGAAAATATATTTTTTTATTGGTGAGAGATAATAACCAATGGTTGACAAGAATATCGATGACTGTACTCACCTATAAAGCAGGACTGGTATGCAGCTGTAGTAGTGACTAGTGTTGAAGAATAATCGGAAATTTAAAAGCCGGGTTTCAATCGATCTGTTTTTTAAAAATTGGTTTTAACCGGTTTTGACCGAAAAGTATAGTAATTTTTAAAAGCCAAAATGAAAGGTACTGACTTTAACTCTTAACAAGCATAGTTTATCATCTATTTTTTGGTAAAAAATGCAAATATGCAGCATCATATGTATGCATATGAAAAAGAAAATGACAACTTTGACAATTGACATTTTATTCTTGCCAAAATAATACATCATTCAAACAATTTAGAATTGAATAAAAATTAATAAAAAATCTATACTTAGAAGACAAAAATTAAACTTTTTGTAAAAAATTATAAAGAATAAAATTTATCTCCATTATGGAAAAAAAAATATTGAAATAAAATTTTTCAATAAAACATTTACCTAGAAAACAAAAAAAAAAGACTCTTCTTGCAAGAAAAGATACAAAATTAAATTTAGATTTTATCGCTATGTTGAAAATGACATATTAAGAAACAAAGTGCATTAAGAGTCTTTCTTGAACGAAGCTTAGATAAAAAAAAAAGTCTGCAGCCAAAAAGCCTCTTTCTGATTCAACACTCGTTTGGTTTAACGGTAAATAACGCATTATGTAAAAGCTCTAAATTTTTACTCTTTTTTTAATGTGGCTTCAAAATATTTAAATTTATTGTTGACATTCAAATCTCTGGACTCTTTCATAAGCAGCATTTCTAATTTATTCATTTTGCTAAAATACTCGTGCATTAAGTCATCATCTTCATTAATTTTAGCAATGCTAGCTGCACTTTCCACTTATGACTCTGCATCATCATCTACCTCGATGGTTTGACATTCATTAAGAAAAAACCTAAGAAACATACGTTCTGCGATTTTCTTTACTATTTGCCTGGATAATAAAGGGAATGAATCAGACGATTCATTTTCAAAATCCTCTAGATTGGTTAAATATCTCAACAATGAAATAACTTCCTTTTGTCGTCTTGATGAATAGCATTTGATAAGGCATTCTTTGAGATTGGTAGCAATAGGATTTTCCTTATTGTCTAGTTTCTTAAGGCAAATTTTCATAAGCATGTCAGCTTTAAGTAAAGTTGCTTCTTCAGAGCATAGAACCTTGAAAACAAATTCAAGTGGACGAAGAGTTTCAGCGAGGTTATCTAACAAATTCCATTCCTCCACAAAGACATTTTTACCCACAAATACAGCTAGTAGAGCCTTAGGAATACAGTTACTTAGCTTTAGAACATGTTCAATCATAGAAAGGAGACTATTCCACTGAAAGACTAACAGTAATATGTTAATATTACTGACGAGTTTAAAAAATCCCTTTCATTGATAAAGCTATGAAACTACTTCGCTTCAATGGAGGAACATCAAGCTATTGGATACGGACTAGACGATAAATAAATAGTCACAGATGACTCAGGATAATGTCTGAATGGTAACAACTTTTGCCCAGAAAGTGAAAAGGCAAAAGATAAAAGGGGTCTTATTTCTTAACCCTTCCAAAGTCCCCAATGAACATAGTGACAGAATCCAAAGTGAGAGGCCTAAGACAAACATAGGCATCTTTTGTACAACAAAAAAAATTAGATTTTGTTAAAAATAGAAAATTGCCATTTGAAAATTTTCTTACATATATCTTTCAAAAATACATGATTTAAGTTCAGAAGTTTGATTTGAACTATTATTAACAAATTTTTCCTTAAAATTTTGAAAATCTTCTATAAACAGAATGTTATTTTTTAAAACAGAAGATTTTGGAAGTAATTGCAAAATACATACCTCTGTTGTTGTTTTCCCCTTTTTATACTCTTTCTGCCTTAAACCTATTTCAGTATTCCTAGAATTATTTTTATAATTTATCCCATCATTCTATTATTCCTAGAATTATTTTTATCATATATATCATTTATTCCAGCATTCCATGCATTTTTCCCTCTCTTCAGATCGAAAACTACAACTAAAAAAACAGTTTCATTCTCGACGACTAGCTCAATGCACGTCATCACAGTAGGAGGAGGAATTTGTAAGTGTTTTAACTGCTCGCTCACACATGTGCAAGAGTGGGGAGAGCCTTCTGCTAAGTGGCTTCATGGCAAGTTCTTTACATGTATGATTTAAGCAGTATATACACTCCCTTCATAAAGTTAGGATTACTTATAAAAGGAAACAAAATACTAACAGCTGTTGTGGCCACATGATTATAGCGAAAGGACAAGTTGATAACAGAGCAGTTGTATGTGTGGCTTCTGCTGACCCTTGTCCACTAGGTCATTAGTGCGGGCTACTGCTCTGTTGTCTGAATTAAGTAGAGTGAATTGACCGATTGTCTTCCAGTTGGTACTCTCTTCTCTGTCCTATGCAAAAATTAGGACCATCTCTTCAATAAGCAATAAAGCTGTTCCAGTGGGATCCCTCCCCAAACCTTCTCTGTGCTCCTCAGAGTCTTTGTGACCTGCCATTTAGTCCAATGCAAACAAAAAACTGTTGTTCAGAGGTAAAACAACCCTTTTATAAAAAAAATTTGTTTTCATTTCTGTGGATTTATTTTATTTCTGTAAATTACTGATGTTTTGGTCAATCGATTCTTAACTTTTTTTTTTTGCAGTTACACTACATCAGATAGCCAGCTTACAATTTGTTGCTGCAGATATTTTATTTAACATCACATTAGGTTATATTCTTTTCTTTTATTTCTTCGTTTTCCAATAAAAAAATTTGATCTTGTATAATTTTCTGAAAATGTATGAGGTCTTGGATAGGGAAGGAAAAAGAATACCTTGGCATAAAAATCAGTCCTCATGTGGGAGGGCAATTTCAGAATGGGTTTTACACTCCATCATCCTCATCCTCAAGCAGCCATGGGCTACGGAGGTCCAACCAGACCGTGCAATTTAGTTCTCCAAGCAAGTCTATCCTGAACTACATCTACTGCATCTGGCCACTGCACACCAATTCTAACATGGTCCTGTTTGACATTGTCTGCCCACCGCATCCCAGGTCTCCCCCTCTTTCTGAGGCCTTTAGGCACACTGTTCATAACCCTATTCGCCAATCTAAAATTATTCATACGGGCAACATGGCCAAACCAACGGAGTCTCTCTCTGCACAATATGCTGCTTAAAGGAGGCTGCAAAACTCCTTTGTCTAACCTCATCATTAGCTACAAAGTTGAACCACCTAATGCCCAAAATACTGCGTAAGCATCTGGAATCAAAAGCATCTAGTTTCCTGTTATCTTGTTTACAAAGTGTCCAAGTTTCACTACCATAACTAACCCTAGAAAGAACCATACTATTATACAGCCTAATTTTAGTCTTTAGGTGTATACGCCTATTTCTCCACACTCTCCATAGATTCTTAAAAGTCCCGGCAGCAATCCCTATTCGTCTGTTAATCTCATGTCGCACATCACCATTATCTATTACATAGCTCCCAAGATAATTAAACTGTGACACCTGCTCAAGACTGCAACCATTCAGATTAACTGAATCACAGCCTGCCTGACCAATTTTCATCACTTTAGTTTTCTCTCTGTTTATAACCAAACCTACTCTACTACCAGTCTCATCAACAGCTCGAATGAAAGAGTTCATCTCATCAACATCATTTGCCAAAAGGGCTAAATCATCAGCATAATCTAAATCACAAATTTTCGTATCTCCAGCCCATTTAAGGCCAAAATCTTTCCCTTGAAGTGAATTTCGCATAACATAATAAATAACCAAACTAAAGAGAAAAGGAGACAAAATGCACCCTTATCGAACACCAGAAGTAATGCTAAACCAATTGCTACAAGCCTTACCAACTCTCACACACGACTCAGTGTTATTATAGAGAGCTTTCATTATGTTAACTAACTTGTCTGGTATACCATATGATTTCACAATCAACCACAAATTATGATGATCAACAGAGTCGAAAGCCTTTTTGAAATCAACAAAGCTAGCAACCAAAGTTTCTGAAACTCTTAACATTTCTCAAGAATCTGCCTAAGTGAAAATATCTGATCCACACATCCCCTACCACTTCTGAAACCACATTGCTCATCACGCAATTGACTGTCAACCAGATTCTTAATTCTATTAAGCACAATCATGGAAAGAACTTTACCTGGAACAGAGAGTAGGCTAATACCCCTAGAGTTATCACAAGAACTGCGATCACCTTTTTTGAAAATAGGGATAACAATAGCTCTGGTAAAATCCTTAGGAACCATACCTTTATCATACAAGATATTCAGAATTTCAGTCATCCAAGTGGTAACCGAAACATTTCCAGCTCTAAGCATTTCTGTAGTAATTTCATCTACCCTTGGGGATTTATGAAGTTTAAGTTTAGAAACAGCCAAAATAACTTCAGATTGTGTTATAGGGCCAACATTAAAGCCAGTAGTGCATCTGTCATCATTGCAAACAATGGGAATAGAACTAACCGCATTGTTTAGAATATCACTGAAATGCTCAGCCCACCTAGCCATGACAGAATCCTCACCTTCTATAACCTTACCTTGTTTATCTTTCAATCCCTGTATACCTGTCCGTTTTCTACCACACAAAACATTAACTATCTGGTACAGTTCTCTGCTGTTGTGCTGTCTAACTGCTTCCTCGGCTTTGTCAGCCAAACCATCTTATCAGCAGCTAACTGATGCTGAGCTTTGTCAGCCAAAGATTCTTATCAGCAGCTAACTGATCTTTTACACGTTTATTAAGTTCTCTGTAATGCTTTCTATTAGTACTAGTAGGGTATTGATTAAGGACATTCCTGCAGTTCTTTCTTTCCAAAATAATCTCAAGTGCCTTATCACTCAGATAATTCTGTCTCTTCTGCTCCTTTTTTCCTAAAAGAGTACTGTTAGTATCCAAAAAAGCCTGTTTAAAATGATCCCATTCTTCCTCAACTTCAGTAGTAAGCATAACATGACTGTCATAATGACTAAGTAACCTATCATGGTAAGCTTTGGCTATAACTGGGTCTTTCAGAGCTTCAGTATTAAAAGCAAATTTTTTAACCCTAGCACAACACTTTTTAAGTTTAAGTTGCAAGATACTTTTAACAAGGTAATGGTCAGATCCAATTTCAGCTCCCCTATATGCCCTTGTATTTCTAACAGAACTAGCCCATTTGCTGTTAATTAATATATAATCAATCATATTCCTATGCAGCCCATCAGGTGAAACCCATGTGTACTTATGTATGTCGCAGTGTTTGTAATATGTGTTAGTTATTCTGAAACCATTGTGTTTACTTACCTGTAGGAGACGTTGCCTATTGCAGCTACCAATACCAAAAGGGCCAATCACCCCTCCCCAAAGGTCAGAGTCAGTACCAACTTTGGCATTGAAGTCACCAAGAACAAGGGTAATATCTCCTTTCTTGACAGAATTCAAAATATCCTGAAGTTGTTCATAAAACCTATCCTTCTCATCCTCATTGGCATATTCAGTGGGGGCATAACAGCAGATAACATTCAAGTCTTTAACGCTTGTCTGAAATTTTGCTGTAAGAAACCTTTCATTAATGCACTCATATCCTAGACGAGCATCACTAGCGTGTCTGCTGAGAAGCAGACCCACGCCTTGGTGATGCTTATTCCCTGAAAAGAGAAATTTAAGATTATTTTTAAGAATCTGACCTTTATCTGTCCATCTGGTCTCTTGCAAGCCGAGAATATCTAAATTATAATGTTGGAATTCTTGTGTGAGGACATCAAGAGAAAAAGCTCTGTGCAGAGTTATCACATTCCAACTACCTATGGAGAGAAAATGGTTAGTGGGATGTTTAAAGAAACTATGTTTATTGAGAGAGGGAATGCCGACAATATGAAACAGCCCCCTAATCGCAGACATGGGGCAAAGACCCGTTCCTCCACTACTAAAGGCTGAAGCCATCTACACTGGAAGACTTCCTCCAATGTAGAATTTGACGATGGCAATAGAAGCAAAGAGTTCAGTGCCTGCAATGACCTCTGCTCAGGATTATCCACCAGCTGATAAACATATCCTGTGAATCTATTCACTTGGGGCTGTCAACCCACAAACAAACAGAAAACACAGCGGAAGATTTTCCCTCCACAGAAGCCCACCAGTGCAGCAAAATCAGGATCCATAATCAAGCTCAGAGCCATATATCTGTCCAGTCCAGTAGGTTTATATGGTCAGTACCAGGACCCTGTGTGGTTGACCACTCCTCAGCAGGGTAGAAAAAAAAGAAAAAGTAGCCATAGTTATCCAGATCAGTAGGCCACACTAATCTGGCAGCCCTCCCCTTCCGTTCACTTCCACAAGAGAGTATCTCTTTTGAAAGGTACTAACGGTCTGCACCACTCCCCAAAAAAATTTCATTTGAAAACAATTACAAGTTTTTATGTTTATTATTATCATCATCATCATCAGCATCATTCTCAAGCAGCTGTGGGCCCAACCAAATGACACAATTTAGTTCTCCAAGCATATTTGTCCTGAGCTATATCTGTTGCATCTGATTACTGCCCACAAATTCTAACAAGGTCCTATTTGACGTTATCTGCCCACTGCATCCTAGATCTCCTGCTCTTTCTGAGGCCTTTAGGCATACTGTTCATAACCCTATTCGCCAACCCATAATTATTGTCACAGACAACATGGCCAAACCAGCAGAGCCTCTCTCTGCACAATATGCTGCTTAAAGGAGGTTGTTGACTCCTTTGCCTAACCTCATCATCAGTTACAAAGTTGAACCACCTAATATCCAAGATATTGTGCAAGCATCAAGTTTCCTGTTATCTTGTTTACAAAGTGTCCAAGTTTCGCTACCATAACTAACCCTAGAAAGAACCAACCTATTATAATCTAATTTTAGTCTTTAGGTGTATATGCCTATTTCTCCACACTATCCACAGATTCCTAAAAGTTCCAGAGGCAATCCCTATTCACCTGTTAATCTCAGGCCACACATCACCCATATCTGTTACATAACTCTCAAGATATTTGCTCAAGGCTGCAACCATTCAGAGGGGCTGAAGCACCAACTGCCTGACCAATTTTCATCACTTTAGCTTTATCTCTGTTTATCACCAAACCTACTCTACTACCAGTCTCATCAACAGCTGGAACAAACGAGTTCATCTCCTCAACATCATTTGTCAAAAGGGCTAAATCATCAACATATTCTAAATCAGAAATTTTAGTATCTCCAGACCATTTAAGGCCAAAATCTTTCCCTTGAAGTGAATTTCGCATAACATGATCATTAACCAAACTAAAGAGAAAAGGAGACAAAATGCACCCTTGTCGAACAACAGAAGCAATGCTAAACCAATTGTTACAAGCCTTACCAACTCTTAAACACGACTCAGTGTAATTATAGAGAGCTTTCATTATGCTAACTAACTTGTCTGGTATACCATATGATCTCACAATCAACCACAAATTATAACGATCAACAGAGTCGAAAGCCTTTTTGAAATCAACAAAGCTAGCAACCAAAGGTTTCTGAAACTACACATTTCTCAAGACTCTGCCTAAATGAAAATATCTGATCCACATATCCCCTACCACTTCTGAATCCACATTGCTCATCACGCAATTGCCTGTCAACCAGATTCTTAATTCTATTAAGCACAATCATGCAAAGAACTTTACCTGGAACAGAGAGTAGGCTGATACCCCTATAGTTATCACAAGAATTGTGATCACCTTTTTCGAAAATAGAATTTTAATAGAATTTTTAATAATTGCTCTGGTAAAATCCTCAGGAACCATGCCTTTATCATAAAAGATATTCAAAATTTCAGTCATCCAAGTGGTAACCAAAATATTCCCAGCTCTAAGCATTTCCGTAGTAATTTCATTTACCCTTGGAGATTTATGAAGTATAAGTTTAGAAATAGTCAAAATAACTTCAGATTGTGTTATAGACCAATACATCTATCATCATTACAATGGGAGTAGAACTAACTACATTGTTTAGAACAGGCATATCCAACCTTTTGACTTCCCTGGGCCACATTGAGTGAAGATTTGACTTCCCTGGGCCACATTGAATGAAGATGAATTGTTTTGGACCGCACATAAAATATATAATATAGTTAATGTATATGAATAATAAAACTTCTTTTATTTTCTTATGTTTTCTATTATAAAATTAAAAAAAGCGCAACATAAAACTAGTGAGATATCAAAAACTCACTGAAAATCACAATCATGTTGAAAGCTTATGTCGTAAACAAGTAAACTTTACGATTTTGTGGGCCGCATTTACTAGCTGTCCAGGGCCATGGGTTAGTCACGCCTGTTTTGGAACATCACTGAAATGCTCAGCCCACCTAGCCATGATAGAATCCTCACCTTCTATAACTTTAAATTGTTTATCCTGCATACCAAGCTTTTTCAGCCAAGCCATCAAGACAAAGATTATTATCAGCAGCTACCTAATACTTTACACATTTATTAAGCTCTCTGTAATGCTTTCTATTAGGACTAGTAGGGTATTGATTAAGTACATTCCTACTGTTTTTTTTTTCTGACATAAGGTCAAGTGCCTTATCACTCAAATAATTCTGTCTCCTCTGCTCCTTTTTTCCTAAAATAGTACTGTTAGTTTCCAAAAAAGCCTATTTAAAATGGCCCCATTCTTCAACTTCAGTAGTAAGCAAACTATGACTGTCATAATGACTAAGTAACCTATCATGGTAAGCTTTAGCTATAACTGGGGTCTTTCAGAACTTCTGTATTAAAGGTAAATTTTTTAACCCTAGCACAACACTTTTTAAGTTTAAGTTGCAAGACACTTTTAACAAGGTAATGGTCAGATCCAATTTCAGCTCCCCTATATGCCCTGGTATTCCTAACAGAACTAGTCCATTTGCTGTTAATTAATATATAATCTATCATTCTTATGCAGCCCATCAGGTGAAACCCATGTGTACTTATGTATGTTGCAGTGTTTGTAATAAGTGTTAGTTATACTGAAACCATTGAGTTTACTTACCTGTAGGAGATGTTGCCCATTGCCATTGCAGCTACCAATACTAAAAGGGCCTATCACCCCTCCCCAAAGGGCAGAGTCAGTACCAACTTTGGCATTGAAGTCACCTAGAACAAAGGTAATAGCTCCTTTCTTGACAGAATTCAAAATATCCTGAAGTTGTCCGTAAAACCTATCCTTCTCATCGGCATCCTCAGTGGGGGCATAACAGCAGATAACATTAAAGTCTTTAATGCTTGTCTGAAATTTTGCTGTAAAAAAACCTTTTATTAATACACTCATATCCTGTGGCTGAGTGGTTAGTGTGCTTGGCTGCTGATCTAAGGGACCTGGGTTCGAGCCCCGGGTAAGGCATGGATGTTTGTGTCGTTTTTCTGCTGAGGGCCTGCCATCCTCTCAGACCTTCTATGGCATATAAACTGACAGGCTCCTGTCAGACCTCTGTGGCAAGCAGTTGCTTGAGGGGATATTTTTTTATTATTTATCCTAGAAGAGCATCACTAGCGTGTCTGCTGAGAAGGAGACCCACACTTTGGTGATGCTTTCCATCCTACCTCCCTGTAAAGAGAAATTTAAAGTTATTTTAAACATCTCACCTTTATCTGTCCATCTGGTCTCTTGCAAACCTAGAATATCTAGGTCAGGGGTGGGCAACCTTTTTAAGTGTGCATGCCAAAATCACCAAATCTTTGATGCAAAATTTTCTCATGTGCCAGCCAAAATTTTTCAAACACATACGCATTCCATCTAATCACGTGTAGATAATACTTCATAATCCTGAATATTGATAACACATTTCACATAGCTTTAACAATAACTTATGTTTATGCCAATGCAAAGAAAATTTGCATTAATATCTAATAAATTAAACATATTAATTGACATTACTTCCAATCCATATTTTAATGACTACAATTTATTTAAATCCAAATTCACATATATACTCACTTTCGAAAATCGATAAATTCTTTATGAAATATGAAATAAATATATAAAATGATGGTAAAGGAGTCGCACCATGTCCGGATACTTGGCGAATGATGCAACAACTGAATGGGACAAAACTTGTACGTCAGTATATTGCGGAGATAGATGGCTTGGAAATAGGATGTTTGTTTCATTTTCTTGTTACTTATTATGACTAAAACAGTTCATAATGCTTGTTTCTTTATTGCATTTTTATTTGGGATCGCTCTATTTAACAAAATTGCATTCTATTAAGTTAAAATATACAACTCATCAAAGATGCTGGATATTTATTTATTTATTTATTAAGGTGAGTCCTGGGGTTGCGTGTCGGAAAAAAAGTCATTTAAGTGCCACATTTGGCACGCATGCCAAGGGTTCACCACCCCTGATATAGGTTATAGTGCTGGAATTCCTGTGTGAGGACATCAAGAGAATAATCTTTATGTAATGTCCTCACATACCACATTCATGTAGATAAAAAATGATTAGTAGGATTTTTAAAGAAACTAGGTTTACTAAGACAGGTAGAGCCAACAATATCAAACAGCCCCCCTATCTCAGACATGAGGCAAAGACCTGTTCCTCCTCCATTAAAGGCTGAAGTCACCGATGCTGGTAGGAACTTCAGGCACCACCTTTTCAAGTGGACTTTTTCAAGAGCCATATGGCCTGCCTGAGACACATAACTCCAGTTTATGATTGACGATGCCCAACTAGCTACCGTGTTCCCCGAAAATAAGACTGGGTCTTATATTAATTTTTGCTCCAAAAGACGAATTAGGGCTTATTTTCAGAGGATGTTTTATTTTTTCATGTAGAACAATCTACATTTATTCATGTACAAAAATTACAATTATTACAAATATTATTATATATTATTTAATTATATATTAATATTTTTATTTTGTAATTCAATATGTCCATTGTGTGTTGCAACAGACATACTAAATGTGTCTGGCTGGCTGGCGATCTTAACTGGGGCTTATTTTTGGGGTAGGGCTTCTATTACAAGCATCCTGAAAAATCATGCTAGGGCTTATTTTCCAGTTAGGTCTTATTTTCAGGGAAATATGGTAAGCGAGGGTTCAGGTATCTGCGATGGCCTCTGATCAGTATTATCCACCAGTTGATATAAGGTATCCCATGCCTCTGTTCACTAAGGGCTGGCAACCCAGAAGCAAACAGTAAACACAATGGCAGATTCTCCCTCAGAGCCTACCAGGTGCAGCAAGTCCAGGACCCATAATCAAGTTCAAATCCATGAACAAGTCCAGTCTAGTAGGTATAAATGATCAGGACCCTGTGAAGTTGACCACTCCTCAGCAGGGTTGAAAAAAAAAAAGAAAAAAGTGGCCACAGATGACCAGATCAGTAGGCCATACTAAACTGGTAGCCCTCCCCTTCTGTTCCCTTCCAAAAGAGAATATCTCTTTAGAAAGGTACTAATGGCATGCACCACGAGAAAGCGGGGTCGGACATTAGGTGCTAGACCTGGCTTGTTCTGTGCATCATCACTGGGGATTGGTACACAGCTTTCCTTCCAGTTTATGCCTAGCTACCATTTACAATTAATACCACATAAAATTATGACATTACATGTTTCAAGTTTCATTTACTAAATATAAGAAAAAATGCTCAAATTCCAGTCATTTCAATATACCTGAAAATTTCTGAATGAAAATTTTTGAAAAACCCACAATACTCTTTATTACTGTGATTTATTAAACTGTCAATTACCACTGTAGCCATAGAATGAAGTTCTAAATGCAAGGTATCCAGATAATCCTTTCAAATAGTTGTGGTTAGTATTCAAACAATTTTTCCTTAACATACTGCACTGTCTAGTTTTTTAAATATAAAGTTTTTTTTTTGATAAACTTGCAAAGCGTTTTTGTGAATAAAGTCCAAAGATTGTCCAAAAAAGTCAACTTTTGTTTGATTTTTGCTCAATTTTGAAGGTGTTTCAAACAGCAGAAAATACAACTCTTTGTTGTTTTATCTTATATGAAATGATTATGAAATGTATTATGTAATGCACTGATTTCTATTAGTAGTCACTATCCAAACACTTTTTTTTAACTACTACTAGAGTGTCAAGAATGGCAAAGTAGATGGGTTGTTTTACCTCTGAGTGGCACTTGTTTTCACACAATGAGAGTGGGCGGGGGTGGCTCAGTCGGTAGCGCGCCAGGCTCGTAATCTGTAGTTCCCAGGTTCGAGTCCCAGCTGGGTCAGCGTTGAGATTTATCTCCGCAAAATTCCCCGCCCTGCCCACGGTCAGTAGGGGACACCGATGGGCTTGGAAAGGCCACAGTCCATCAGATGGGACGTTAAGCCGTGGCCCCGTGTGCGGGAGAGCCATACCCTGTGCACGTTAAAGAACATGCTGGATGGCCTTGACGGGAGGCTACCATCTGTCTCCCAACAGCTGTTCCAGTGGGTCCCCTCCCCCAACCTTCTCTGAGCCTTCGGGGTCCATGTGACCTGGCCATTTAGCCCATGGTGTGCAAAAAAGTGCCGTTCAGAGGTAAAACAACCCAAACAACCCACACAATGAGCTAAATGACCAGGTCACAAGTATTCCATGGGCTCAGAGAAGATTGGGGAAGGGGATTCACTGGGTAGTTATTAAGAGACAGATGGTAGCTTCCCATCAAGGCAATCACAGTGTGTTCTTTAATGTGCACAGGGCTATGGCTTAACTTCCGACAGACAGCAGCCTTTCCAAGCCCATATCAGTAGGGGATGGCTTTCTGTCCCCTACAGACCAAGAGCAGAGTGGGGAGTTTTGCAGAGATAAATCTCAATGCTGGTCCAGGTAAGACTCGAACCTGGGAACTGTAGATTATAAGCCTGGCATACCGAGTCCCAAGGTATTTTTGAATTATAAATTGCTTAACATGCTAGCTAGATCAGCAACTATTCCAACTAATCGAAAGCAAAAAAAATAAGATTTTTTTTGTTTTGTCTGTCTATTCTGTTTAAATATCTATCTGGTTTCTTTTAAGCACAGAATAGGAAAACTCTAGGTAACAAAGTAAAACTTACATGACATAGTATAGTATACAACATTAGAATTAATGTTTCTAAAAACTTACATTCAAACATTCAGTAAAGCATGTAGAGAGTAAAATGAATAATTTTAAATAAGTTCTCTTCTTACCTTTGGCTACATTATGCATTGGGCTTTCGTTAATAACATCCAAGTATTGAGGCTGAGAAAATTGAGTGCAAAATTAATTTTGGAAAAGAAATGAAACAGAACATGGTATTCAAAATATACAATATAACATTACAGGAAGTTTATCAATTATAGTGATTTAAAATAATTGCAATATATACCAAAAAACAGTTAACATTTGATTTTGGACTTCTAACTCTTTGAAAATGTTATTCCAAATCACATAAAACAATTTTTCAAAAAATTCCATTGATTAGGGGAAAATCTATTGCTATGTTTTCAGCTTGTTTATGAGTTGATGGCTATGAGTGAATAGATACACAGAATACCTTATATCAGCTGGTGGATAATCCTAATCAGAGGTCATAACAAGACCTGAACCCTCTCTTCTCCAGGCATCAACAAACCTACACTAAAAGAAGTCCTATGAGTATGGGTGGCTTAAGCTTTTAGTGGTGATAGTGGAGAAGGTAGAATGTCTTTGCCCCAAGCCTGCAATTAGAGGGCTGTTTGATATCATCAGCACAAACCAATACCCCATCAAGCAGCTGCTTGCTACAGAGGTCTGACAAGAGCCTGCCAATTTAATACACTATAGTAGGTCTATGAGGATAGCAGGACCTCAGCAGAAAAACAACACAACATCCATACTTACTTGGGGCTCGAACCCAAGTCCCTCAGATAAGTAGCCTAGTGTGCTAACCAATCAGCCATGGGATGGCTTCATCAACACCTACCTCCCTCTAAAAACATAGTTTCTTTCAAAAATCCCACTAATCGTTTTCATTCCAAAGGTACATGGAACATGAAAACTCTGCACAGAAATTATTCTCTTGATGTCACTTAAAAATAATTGTAAATTTCTCTTTCAGGTAGAGATGATTGAAAGCATCTCCAAGGCATAGGTTTGCTTCTGCAGACACACCAGTGATGTTCTAAGATATTACTACATTAATAAAAGATTTCTTACAGCTAAATTTAAGACTAATATTACAGACATAAATATTATATGTTATGTCCAAGGATGGGGTGGGCAGACAATGTCAAACAGGACCTTTTTAGAATTGGTGTGCAGTGGCCAGATGCAGCAGATGAAGCTCAGGACAGACTTGCTTGGAGAACTAAATTGCACGGTCTGGTTGGACCTCCGTAGCCCATGGCTGCTTGATGATGATGATGGTGATGCTCCCACCAAGGACTCTGATGAGGATAAAACGAATTAATTTCATGGACAACTTCAGGTTATTTTGATTTCTGCCAAAGAAGGATATATTTTTCTTGTGCAAGGTGACTTCAATGATAAAGTTGGTACTGAATCTGACCTTTGGGCAGGGGTGACAGGTCCTTTTAGCATTAGTAATTGCAATTACAATGGGGAACATCTCCTATGGGTAAGTAAATTTAATGTCTTGAGAATAAATAAAATATACTAAAAACACCAAAACATTTATAAATATACCTTAGTTTCTCCTGATGAACCCATCAGGAGAAACTAAAGTATATTTATTGATTATATACCATGTAAATAACTTGCCATGTCAAGGAAGCCCTTTTTGCTTCCATATCCAATACCTCATTCATTTTCAGGAATTGATACAAGATCAAAGTTTTTTTTTATAAAAAGAAGAAAGAAATAAAAGAAATATTAACATATAACTTAATGAGATGTTAAATAACATCCCCATCAACTTGTAAAGCCAACCATGCGATGTAGCATAACTCCAAAAGATAGATAGATCAGCCAATGGAAAAATCAATAATTTACCGAAATAAACCTACAGAAATGAAAATGAAGGTCAATACTGACTTATGCATGATCACATTATCCTATATCTGAGAAGAACTCTTTCTGTAAACATCCACTAAAGAGCCAATTTACTGCACTGTAATGCTCCAAAAAAATGAATTACTTTTAAAGTTTGGACCCTTTGTCTGATCCAATTATTTTTATGCTCCGGATAGCTGAGTCGGCGCCAGGCAATAATTGACAAATTGCCAAAAATAAAGTTTAATTAGGGTTCGAAATACCAGCGAGCGTTAATGAGTAAGAATTCAAAAATATTAAACGATTGTCAATATTTAAATACTAGTTCTAATCAAAACAATTAACGTTGCTCAAGAGAAAAGGTTTAAATAACTCAAGATTCAAAAGGTTTAAATAACAATTTATTTCAAAAAGCACTCACCAAAACTTCAATAAAGAAGATACTACATCATTTCTTACTACAGACATCTTCAACAAACTAAAACTGATCTCTAAGCTGTGCTCTACTACTCTATCTACTCTACTATCTTCTGTGCTACTGTGACAACATGTCACCAGGTTATAACAAGAGGTACAAAGCCCACGTGTCATGTTGCACGCTGGGAAAGACATTTGCATAAATTGACGAAAAGTGCAAGCTATGATGCAAGAGGGGGCGTGTCCTTGTGCATGCGCTTTAGCAGGTGACAATCGAAAGTTTGGAGTTGCACATGCGCAACTCCTTACTTTTGGAAACAAGCGCTGTGATGCCAAAAAGGAAATAAAAATCCCCAAAATGATAAATATAATGTAAATTAAGCAAAACTGGTTAAGATAAAGTAAAAGTGAACGAGGGGGCATCACAGCACGTGTGAGAAATAACTAGGTCACTGACCTCAACTGCACCTGCTGCCGTGACATACTTTACACTGCAACACCTCAGCTTGCTGGCTTCCTGTTTCTAAGAAAGCTCATGTTACTTACAATTTAGATTTTAACAGCAGGAAAGATGAATCAAATGCTGGGATAAATGATAAAAATAATTCTGATAATACTGAAATAGGTTTATGGTAGAAAAATGTATAAAACAGGAAAAATATGGTGGTACATAACTTTGCAATTACTTCCAAAATTTGCAGTTTTTTCTTAATGTTTATGATATTTAAGAAATTTTAAGGAAAATTTTGTGGATAACAGTTGAAATCAAACTTGTTAAAAGTCCCATCCAACAGACTGCCTTTCCAAGCCCATCAGTGTCCCCATCACTACTGGGAGCATGATGGAGATTTAGCAGAGATAAATCTCAACACTGACCCAGTGGGACTAGAACTGGGGAACTGCAGAATATGAGTCCCCTCAAACTGCAGGGACAGAGACAACTAGCATTTAGAGTAAGTGCATATTGAAATTTTCAGAAGAAATCAGTGTGTATTCAAAAAGCTTTTTCTCACCAAGCCCTTTGCTACTTCAACCGATGACTTCATGATCATCCTCAAGCAGCCATGGGCTACAGCAGGTCCAACCAGACCACGCAATTTAGTTCTCCTAGCATATCTGTCCAGAGCTATATCTGCTGCATCTGGCCACTCCAAACCAATTCTAACAAGGTCCTGTTTGACATTGTCTGGCCACCACATCCTAGATTTCCCCCTCTTTCCAAGACCTTTAGTCACACTGTTCATAACCCTATTCACTAATCGATAACACTGGGCAACACACAAAAAGGCACAATCTTTACTAATTTCGAGGTGTTGAACACTAAAATGACAATAAAATTTGTCGATTGGCTCTTCTTTAGGAGAGACAGATGTTCATGTATAAACGACTTAGTCCGCATTGAGTACATAAGCAACCATTTCGCAACGCAGTATTTTAAACTCCAGATTGCAACACATTGCGTTGTATTGCATCAGCCTGCCACACACACACAACCCCAGAGGTATTGCATCATTGTCTGATGCAATGTAGTTCAGCCCACGATATTATGACATCGTGGCTTTATGATTGCAGACAACAGATGATGCAATCATTAGTTGTAAGCGACATCTCATAGGGTGAGCAAGTCTTTTGAGTGACTCCCATTTACCCCGAGTCTTACGTACAACACAAGTGATCCTTGCAGTTTAATCCAGCAGTGATGCCTCGTAACTGTGTTAATAGTGCAGATACATTTTGTTACATTTGCGGGGAAGTGGTGGTTGCAAGCCAGAAAAGGGCCATCACTCCAATAGTGAAAGCAGCATATTAATTTTATTTTGGATGCAAGATCGGGGACCAGGACAAGGCCTGAGACCCACACATATGCTGCAGTAAGTGTGCAAGAAATCTTCCGAAGTGGTTGAAAGGCAAAAAAGTGGCGATGCCATTTGCTGTTCCTATGGTTTGGGGAGATCCAAGTAATCAAGCAAATGACTGCTACTTCCACATAGTTCCACCTGTTTCTGGAGGCACCACAAGGAAAAAGAAGTGGACAATAGCGTACCCAAATGTACAATATGCTCTCCGACCAGTTCCACACGGCAAAGACCTTCCTGTTCCCGAACCTCCAAAAGAATTTTCCATCGATTTAAAAAATGAGGAGGGAGGTGAACCGATATCAGGTTCTCCGCAGCCTTCAGTGTTTAATGATGATCCTGGTGTGTTATCTGCGCCACACATTCTCACCGAAGAATTGAATGATCTTGTTCGTGATCTGGAGCTGTCCAAGGCCAAAGCAGAGTTACTTGGATCAAGACTTAAACAATGGAATCTTCTCAAGGAAAATGTCGTTTCGAACTCGTCATGAGCAGTTTGCATCTTACTTCAGAAAAAAAGACCTTGTATTCTGTTCTGATGTAGATGGCCTGATGAATGCCCTTGGAATCAAATATGACATTCAAGAATGGCAACTATTCATAAACTCCTCAAAATTGAGTCTCAAGGTGGTATGGTGTTGCTGCATAATGGAAATCGACTTCCATCCATTCTGATCGGACATACTGTCTACATGAAAGAATCCTACGACAACTTAAAACAGCTGTTGAACTGTCTTCAATATAGCAAGTGTGGCTGGCATCTCTGTTATGACTTGAAGGTAGTGGCTCTGTTGATGGGTCTGCAGCTGGAATATATGAAGTACTGCTGTTTCTTATGTGAATAGGACAGCCAAGCAGACTTTGCGCTATGTGAAGAGAAACTAGCCTCAGAGGAAATCTCTGAAGGTCGGAGAGAAGAATGTGGAACACCCAGCACTGGCAGAAACACACAAAATCCTGCTACCATTCCTACGCATCAAACTCGGTCTGATGAAAAACTTCATAAAAGCAATGGACCAGACTGCATCAGCTTTCAAGTACTTGGCTGACAAATTCCCTCGACTCAGCAAAGCAAAAATTAAAGAGGGGATTTTTGTGGGTCCTCAGATCTGTGAGCTGTTCAGAGACCAGATGTTCAACAACCTGCTTCAGGGTGATGAGAAAAAAGCTTGGGATGCGTTTCACCTGGTGTCAACTAAATTCCTTGGGAATGTCAGGGCAGACAACTACAAGAAACTGGTTAAAGACATGTCTCTATCACAAACTTGGCTGCAATATGTCCTTAAAGATCCACTTTCTCCATTCCCACTTAGATTTCTTCCTCAACAACTATGGCATGGTTAGTGATGAGCACGGTGAACGTTTTCACCAGGACATTGCAATGATGGAGAAACGATACCAGGGAAATTGGTCCACTTCAATGTTGGCTGACTACTGTTGGACGCTCGCCAGAGATGATCCTGAGCAGCTGTACAACGATGGGCAAAGTGATGTTGGAAGCAGAAAAGGAGTTTTATTGATTCCTGTCATATGTATGTATTACTCTATTATAGGGGTTCTCAACGTGGAGTATGCAGTAAAATTTTTTGGGGTACGCCGTGAGAGCTCAAAAGTCGCTAGATTTAGTAACAAAGTCGCTAAGTTGGCAACACTGCTACTGATTAATTTCTGAGAACTGAGTGACGAAGCGCAGTGCTGTAGTTCATGTCTGCACATTTGTCAATCCTCGCTTCCCTACCTGAGAGCTGGACCTACCCGAGCAGATGATCACCCAGTCAAAACATCCACTGTGATTGAATGTGCCTTCTTACTGCTTTATGTATTTGTTGTGATTTATTTCACTTGTTGTGCTTAAAGTTATTTTTAGTCTTCAGTTTACTGTGAAGTTAAATGAATGCTTCTAAAGTGCCTTGAAACATGGATAAATAAGAAAAAAAGTAATGTGGAGCCGGAGCTGATTGCTTCTACATCTACAACTATGTCATCATCCCATGTGAGTAAAGAGGCGGATTCAGCAGTCACTAGAAGAATGTTAAACGTTAAACAATCAAGCAATAAAAAAAATTTAAAAATGCAAATATCATGAATCATATTTACAATTTGGTTTTACATGGACAGGAAATTTAGTAGAACCAAATCCACAGCAAGTTGTTTGCTCTGATGTCCTGTCACAAAATTCTATAAAACCATCTCTTTTACTGCGACACTTTGAAACAAAATATGAGCATTTAAAAAATAAGCCTTAAGCTATTTTGAACGTCTTTTGGAAGACCTGAGTAGTAGAAAAATTAATTAAGCCTTTTTATGGTGTAGAAGAAAATGAAAGTACACTTAAAGAGTCTTACAAAGTAAGCCTTCAAATTGCCAAAGCCAGAAAGGCTCACACAATAGGCGAGTCACCCATTCTTACAGCAGAAGAAATAGGTTCTGTATGTTTGATCAAAAAGAGGCAAACCTTGTCAGAATCATTCCTTTTCCAGGAGAATTAACGATATGGCCTGTAATATTAAGGACGAACTCATTCAAGCTATTGAATGTAGCCTGTGGTTTGCCATACAAGTGGATAAGTCGACAGACATAGCTGGGCTAGCTCAATTACTTGTTTTTGTGTGTGGAAAATTCCTGGATGCAATATTTGAAGATATTTTGTAAGCCTCTCAAAACTTCTACTACAGGTGAGGATATTTTTAATATGATCGATTCATTTTTGCTAAAATAACCTAGAATGGAAAAATTTTATTTCTATATGTTACTGATGGAGCAAAAGCAATGCGTGGTTATATCACAAGACTAGCAGGTCATATAAAACAAGTTGCACCAGAATGTAAGTTCATTCATTGTTGTCTTCACCATGAAGTGCTGATAGCTAAATTTCTCTCTGATGATTTGAAGAGTTCTGGATGAAAGTGTATAAATGGTTAATTTCACCAAAACATGACCACTGAAGTCTCAACTTTTTTCAATTATGTGTGAAGAAATGGGTAGCCTGCATAAAAGATTGATGCTTCACACAGAAGTACGTTGGTTGTTATGAGAAAATGTTCTTTGCCATTTATTTGAACTCCACAATGAAGTATGCCTTTTTCGTTGACCACAAGTTTAGACTTTCTTTTGAGACTACAAGACTTAGAATGGCTCCTACAGTTAGCATATTTAGCTGATATTTTTGAAAAAATGAATACTTTGATTGCTTATCATTGCAAGGAGACAACGTTGATGTGGTCTAGATTGAGAAGAAAACAGAGGCCATGATAAAAATAAAAATTCTCTCTGGGAAAGCGGAATTAAAAAGAACAGCTGTGACCAATTTCAGCGACTATATTCATTTCTTAAAGAAAATGAGCAAACGACTGCAGACTTTGAAGACATCAGACAACACTCTTAAATTAATCATTCACTTAATTATCATTAAATAATTCATTTAACAATCATTCACTTAAACACTCTTAAAACTCATATTATTCCACCCCCTGATGAAATGCAAAAATGGATTCGAGACCCTTTCATATTTGATTCAGAAAAATGTAAGCTTCCATTGTCCAATAAAGAAGAGTTGATTGAGATATCTTGTGACAATTCATTCCAAAAAGCCATTGATTAGTGATTGGAGTGGAGAAGGAATAACCAACTTTGTCAAGAATTTGCAGTCAAATATTTGTTACCTTTCACAACAACTTATTTCTGTGAAACTGGTTTTTCATCTTTAACTGCTTTAAAAAATAAATATAAGAACAGGCTGGATGTTGAAATGACTTGCAACTCTACCTTAGCAAGATAACCCCAACCATTGATGAACTGTGCAAGCGTAAAAAAGCACACCCATTTTACTAATTACCCAGTAAAATGCTTATAATTTTATAAGATTTATTAAATTATTTATGTCATTTTTTGTGTTTATCAATATATGCAATTTATGAATACAAAATTTAATGTGTATATATATGTTTTATTTTATTCCCATTGTTATAACTAGTTTTATCTATCTATAAAGGGGTACGCTAGTTACATACACATTTCCAGGGGGTACGTAAAGCATAAAAGGTTGAGAACCACTGCTCTATAAGAAACTATTGCAGATTTCTCAGAACTTGTAGCCAATTTTGCATTTTCATTCTCATATTCAGCACCTTGAAATCTTTATGAAATGGCTACTTTTATCTCAGAGGCATGACTTATGAAAATTTGTTGCCCATTGTAATTTCCATATGGGAAACATGGCCAAATCATTGGAGTCTCTCTGCACAATATGCTGCTTAAAACGAGGTTGCCGACTTCTTTGCCTAGCCTTGTTATTACTTACAAAGTAGAACCACCTAATGCCCAAGATACTGCATAAGCACTAGAATCAAAAGCATCTAGTTTCCTGTTATCTTGTTTACAAAGTGTACAAGTTTCACTATCATAACTAAACCTAGAGAGAACCAAACTATTATAGTCTAATTTTAGTCTTTAGGTATATATATATATCTATTTCTCCACACTCTCCATGGATTTTTAAAAGTCCCGGCAGCAATCCCTATTCATCTCTTAATCTCATGCCACACATTACCAGTATATGTTAACAGTAAACAAGATAATTAAACTGAGACAACTTCTCAACAGTGCAGCCATAAAGATTAACTGAACCACAGCCTGCCTGCCTGACCAATTTTCATCACTTTAGTTTTCTTTCTGTTTATAACTTAACCACTCTACCAGTTTCATCACTAAGTTTATAACTAACCACTCAAAGAAAGAATTCATCTCATCAACATCATTTGTCAAAAGGGCTAAATCATCAGCATAATCTAAATGACAAATTTTCAGATCTCCAGACCATTTAATGCCAAAATCTTTCCCTTGCAGTGAATTTCGCATAACATGATCATTAACCAAACTAGAGAAAAGGAGACAAAATGCACCCTTGTCGAACAACAGAAGCAATGCTAAATCAATTGCTACAAGTCTTACCAACTCTTAAACACGACTCAGTGTAATTATAGAGAGCTTTCATTATGTTAACTAACTTGTCTGGTATGCCATATGATCATCAACAGAATCGAAAGCATTTTTGAAATCAACAAAGCTAGCAACCAAAAGTTTCTGAAGCTCTAAACGTTTCTCAAGAATCTGCCTAAGTGAAAATATCTGATCCACACATCCCCTACCACTTCTGAATCCACATTGCTCAGCACGCAATTGGCTGTAAACCAGATTCTTAATTCTATTAAGTATAATCATGCAAAGAACTTTACCTGGAACAGAAAGTAGCTAATATCACAAGAACTGCGATCATCTTTTTTTAAAAAATAGGGATCATAGCTCTGGTAAAATCCTTAGGAATCATGCCTTTATCATAAAAGATATTCAAAATTTCAGTCATCCAAGTTCTGACTGAAACATTCCCAGCTCTAAGCATTTCTGTAGTAATTTCATCTACCTCTGGGGATTTATGTATTTAAGTTTAGAAACAGCTAAAATAACTTCAGACTGTGTTATAGGGCCAACATTAAAGCCAGTAATGCAAACATCATTACAATGGGAGTAGAACTAACCACATTGTTTAGATCATCACTGAAATGCTCAGCCCACCTAGCCATGACAAAATCCTCACTTTCTATACCCTAACCTTGTTTATCCTTCAATCCCTGTATACCTGTTCCTTTTCTACCACACAAAACATTAACTATCTGGTACAGCTCTCTGCTTTCTGCTGTCTAACTGCTTCCTTGGCTTTGTCAGCCAAGATATCAAGTCAAGGATTCTTATCAGCATCTAGCTTAATAAACATTTAAAGGATCAGTTATCTGTAAGGCTTTCTATTAAGACTAATAGGGTATTAAGGACATTTCTTTCTTTCTGAAATAAGCTCAAGTGCCTTATCACTCAAATAATTCTGCCTCCTCTTCTCCTTTTGTGCAAAAAGAATACTGTTAATTTCCAAAAAAAGCCTATTTAAAACAGTGCCTTCTATCTCAACTTCACTAGTAAGCAAACCATGACTGTCATACAGACTAACCAACCTATCAAGGTAAACTTTACCTATAACTTGGTCTTTCAGAGCTTCAAAATTAAAAGTAAATGTTTTAACAGCACAACACTTCTTAAGTTTAAGTTGCAAGACACTTTTAATATTTTCTTTTATATTCTTATGCAGCCCATCCGGTGAAACCCATGTGTACTTTTGTATGTTGCAGTGTTTGTAATAAGTGTTTGATGCTCTGCTAGGATATGATTGCATTAATGAAAGGTTTCTTTCAGCAAACTTTCAGACAACCATAAAGACTTAAATGTTATGTGCTGTTATGTCCCCACAGAGGATGCCAATGAGGAAGAAAAGGATAGGTTTTACGGACAACTTCAGGATATTTGAATTCTGTCAAGAAAGGAGATATTACCCTTGCTCTAGCTGACTTCAATGCCAAAGTTGGTACTGACACTGACCTTTGGGGAGGGGTCATAGGCCCTTTTGGTATTGATAGCTGCAATGGGCAATGTCTCCTATAGGTAAGTAAACTCAATGGTTTCAGAATAACTAACACTTACTTTGGTGATGCTTATTATCTTCCCTCCCTGGAAAGAGAAATTTAAGATTATTTTTTAGAATCTGATCTTTATCTGTCCCTCTAGTCTCTTGCAAGCTGAGAATATCAAGGTTATAAGGTGGAATTCTTGTGTGAGGAAATGAAGAGAATAATCTCTGTGTACCTATGGAGAGAAAATGGTAATGGAAAACTACCTATGTAGTGAAAATGGTTAGTGGGATGTTTAAAGAAACTATGTTTAAGCAGAAAGGGAATGCCAAAAATATCAAACATCCCTTAATCACAGGCATGGGACAAAGACCAGTTCCCTCACCACTAAAGGCTGAAGCCATCTACACTGGAAGACTTCCTCCAATGTACAATTTGATGATGCCCATAGAAGCAAGAGTTCAGGTGCCTGCGATGACCTCTGCTCAGGATTATCCACCAGCTGATAAAACATATCCTGTGAATCTATTCACTTGGGGCTGTCAACCCACAAACACAACGGCAGATTTTCCTTCCACAGAAGCCTACCAGTGCAATAAATTTAGGATCCATAATCAAGCCAGAGTCTTAATCCAGTCCAATAAGTTTATATGGTCAGCACCAGAGCCCTGTGTGGTTAACCACTCCTCAGCAGAGTAGAAAAAAAAGTAGCCATGATTGTCCAGATCAGTAGGCCACACTAATCTGGCAGCCTCCCTTTCTGTTTGCTTCCACAGAAGAGTTATCTCTTTTGAAAGGTACTAACAGCCTGCACCATGAGAACATTCGGACATTAGGTGCTATGCCTGGCCGGTTCTATGCATCATCACAGAAGAATGGTGCATAGCTCTCCTTCCAGTGACTCCCTAGATGCTATTTACATACATTTCAGGGAAATAGAAATCAGAAAGTATAAATGCTTCTTCTCATAATCAAGTATCACAGGAAAATGTCCTGTAGACAAGAAATATTTGAAATAATTAATTGTCCTGAGTGGGATTCAATCCCATATTTCTCAGAAGCATACTGGGCGTCATAACCTTGGTTGGTTGGTTGGTTGTTTGGGGTTTTTTGGTGCAAGAGCAACTAAGGCTATATTGCACCAAACAAACAAAAAAGGGTAAAAGTCATGTAACCTAGGCACCATAACCACTATACTACCAGAAACTAACCAATTCTTCAAGAAAGTGACATATAAGCCATTCCTGCAATTTTTATTGATTTGCCAGTGGTGCCTAGAGGTTAAGATGCCTGGCATGCTTCTGGGAAACGTGTTTGAATCCCACTCAGGACAACCAATTTTTTTCAACTAATTATTTCAAGCTCCATTATTTTTGCTGTTTCTTTATTCCCAAACGTTAAATTACACTATTTTAATAACAGAGAAACTCAAACTAATCATTCTCTAGATTGCAATTTAATTATTTGCTTTAATGCCCAGATCTTGTGCAACAATAACAATTTCCATCACATAACAATATTTACATCTTAGATCTCATAATATGTCTTCAAATCTAAACAAGTTGAAACAGTGCATTTTCTGCAAAAAAAAAAATCAAAAAAGTTACACATTCAATCAAAATACGATTTCAATATAAACACAAACTGCCAGAAAATGTATAAACAATATAACTTCACACCATTGGATGTAGCATTAAAAATATATGGCAAATCACATAATTTTAATGAATGATTAAGTTTGCAATTTAATTGTAAGGTAAACTTAATGAAACTGAAGACTACATAGAATTTTCATCATGTACATTGAGTTTCATTTCTTTCACTTTATATTGTTCCCTAGAATAATCTCAGATATTTTGATGTTTATTGCAATATGTTAAGTATTGTAGTACTTTTATCACCATTTGACATCACTCCGGTTTAACAAAACAAATGAAAATTTAAATTACCAATATTTAGCAAGAAATTGGGCAATTTACCTGAAAATGCTTCTTCAATTTTTCTGTTATACTTTCTTCAACTTGGTCTTGCTAAAACAAAATAATTAGTTTCAAAACAAAAATCTGCTTTATTTAAAATTCATATAAAAACTAGTAAAGCATTCACATTTACAAGGCTAAATAATTCATTTATTCCCATTAAAATCTAATCATAACCTTCTTATATATTACTTAAAAAAAATCCCTATGAGTTACTTTGGTTCCTTCAACAGCCTGCCACTGCTGCTCAGGTGGTTTCCTATAACTGTTGTTTTCCTGTCTTCTCCTCACAGTTACTTCATCTTCTTAATTCACTATGGGCATATATACTGAGTTGGTTTTGTGTTATCAACACTTACCTAATACCTCATAGGACCACCTTTTGCCCATAATACCACCTGTACACATCAGGGCATGGACTCCACAAGGTGTTGAACAATGTCCATGGTTAGTACTGCTACCTATACGTTCCACAATGTGTCCTGTAATGTCTGCACATTGCCTAGTGGAGGAGAGCTGGAGCATGGAATTGCTTTTTCCAGTAGGTTCCAAACATGCTCAATTGGGGTTGATATCCAGTGAGTAGGTAGCCATGGGAGGACAGAGAATACATTGGATGTTCCTGAAACTATTTTGCAGCCTGCTGAATAGTGCAGCATGGCACATTATCTTTTTGATAGATGCCACAGTTGTCTGGAAGCACTGTGTTCATGGAAAGGTTGTACATGATCATGATGATAGGAAGGTAGGCAATCTCATTAAATCACTGATTTACTGTGATCCAGTGGATCTAGGGCATGCCAAGAAAAAATCTCCAAACCATAACACCAACGCCTCCAGCCTGCCTAACACTGGCAGTGCATCCTGGAACCATGGTCTCATGTTGCTTTCTACAAATGCAAACACACCCATCAGCATGATGGAGTTGGAAATGAAATTCATCTGACCAGGCAACAGATTTCCATGTCAGTAAATCTGATTGTTGGTGCTGATGTGCCCATGCAAGATACAGTTTCTTGTGTCTCACTGTGAGTATGGGTACTCATGACAGCCATCAACTGTCATAGCCAGTATGAGCTAATGTCTAATGCATTGTCCATGTGGATATTAGTCTTTTCATCCCAATGTGATACATTGCTGCTGTGTTATGAGATGGGACACACATCACTCACCATGGCCATCGACCTCACTTGGCTGTCCTATATGTGACCCATGGCCGTTTGTTCGACTGCTGTTGAGTCAGTCATGGTAGATTCATGAAATCACAGAATGAAAACAGTTCAGCATGGTGGCTGTTGTTAAGATACTGGCACCTGAATGTGCCCCAACAATTATACCATTTGAAGTTGGAAAGATCAAGATACTGACTCATTTTTCCTCGAAGTAACTCAAAAACTGACTGCCAGGTGTGCACTCTATCCATATATATTATATATCAGCTGTTCCAGATTTGGGAGCTATCACCAACATCACATACCGCTACCGCTCCATTCCTATACAAGGGGATGTTCTAACACAGAGCCAACTTGGTGTATACTACATAGTCCTTCAATGATACTTGACAGACTACTTAAACACAGTATATTATCATTCTAATTTCAAACTTGAAAAACATTTTTATTAGCTAAAAGAACATAAAATTTACAAAAAATAAAAATAAATAAATACCCCCTCAAGCAGCTGCTTGCCACAGAGGTCTGACAGGAGCCTGCCAGTTTACATGCCATTGTAGAAGATCTGAGAGGATGGCAGGGCCTCAGCAGAAAAACGACACATACATCCATGCCTTATCCAGGGCTCGAACCCAGGTCCCATAGATCAGTAGCCAAGCGTGCTAACCACTAGGTCACGGGACGGCTATAGTTACAAAACATACAACTAAATAATTTCTACAAAGCCTATGGTTTCTCAGTAGTACAGTAAAAGTGGATATCCACGATGGCAGGATTTGTTATATTCATATCAGCACTTCTAATTTTATATAATTATGTTATATCACTTCAGTTTCATAATTTGCTTTTCATATTGACATTACTTTCACTATTATCCTTATGTCATCTTAAGGTTTTTTTTACACTTGATGATGCACAGAACCGGCCAGGTCTAACACCTAATGTCCAACCAAGCCTTCTCGTGGTGCAGGCCGTTAGTACCTTTCAAAAGAGATAATCTCTTTTGGAAGGGAACGGAAGGGGAGGGCTGCCAGTTCAGTATGGCCTACTGATCTGGTCATCTACGGCCACTATTTTCTTTTTTTCAACCCTGCTGAGGAGTGGTCAACTTCACAGGGTCCTGGTGCTGACCATTTATACCTACTAGACTGGATTTGTTTATAGATTTGAGCTTGATTATGGATCCTGGACTTGTTGCACTGGTCGGCAACTGTTGAGGGAAATCTGCCGCTGTGTTTTCTGTTTGCTTCTCGGTTGCCAGCCCTAAGTGAACAGAGGCATGGGATACCTTATATCAGCTAGTGGATAATCCTAATCAGAGGCAATCGCAGGTACCTGAACCTCACTTAGCTAGTTGGGCATCGTCAAGCCTAAACTGGAGTAATGTGTCTCAGGCAACAAGTAATGTGTCTCGGCAGAAACTGGAGTAATGTGTATGGCTCTTGAAAAAGTCCACTTGAAAATGTGGTGCCTGAAGTTCCTACCAGCATCGGTGACTTCAGCCTTAGCGGAGGAGGAACAGGTCTTAGCCACATGCCTGTGATCAGGGGGCTGTTTGAAATTGATGGTCCTATCTATTTCAATAAGCATTGTTCCTTTAAAAATCCTACTAATCATTTTCTCTCTGCAGAAACATGGAATGTGAGGACATTATATACAGATTATTCTCTTGATGTCCTCATGCAGGAATTTCAGTGCTATATCCTAGATATTCTAGGCTTGCAAGAGACCAGAAGGAAAGGTAAAACTTAAAAAATAAAATTAAATAACTTTAAATTTCTCTTTACAGAGAGGGAGGATGGAAGTCATCACCAAGGTGTGAGTCTGCTTCTCAGCAGACAGCCATTGATGCTCTGCTAGGATATGATTGCATTAATGAAAGGTTTCTTACAGTAAAATTTAAAAAATACAGATAAGTATTAAAGATTTGAATGTTATCTGCTGTTATGCACCCACTGAGGATGAGGATGAGAAGGATAGGTTTTACGGACAACTTAAGGATATTTTGAATTCTGTCAAGAAAGGAGCTATTACCTTTGTTCTAGGTGACTTCAATGCCAAAGTTGGTACTGACTCTGACCTTTGGGGAGGGGTCATAGGCCCTTTTGGTATTGGTAGCTGCAATGGCAATAGGTTGGCTTGTTGTTTTACCTCTGAGCGGCACTTTTTTGCACACCATGGGCTAAATGGCCAGGTCACATGGAACCCGAAGGCTCAGAGAAGGTTGGAGGAGGGGACCTACTGGAACAGCTGTTGGGAGACAGAGGGTAGCCTCCCGTCAAGGCCATCCAGCGTGTTCTTTAACGTGCACAGGGTATGGCTCTCCCGCACACAGCACCACGGCTTAACGTCCCATCTGACGGACGGCGACCTTTCCAAGCCCATCGGTGTCCCCTACTGACCGTGGGCAGGACGGGGAGTTTTGTGGAGATAAATCTCAACGCTGACCCAGTTGGGACTCGAACCCGGGAACTACAGATTACGAGCCTGGCGTGCTACCGACTGAGCCACCCCCACCCCTACAATGGCAATGTCTCCTACAGGTAAGTAAACTGAATGGTTTCAGAATAACTAACACTTATTACAAACATTGCGACATACATAAGTACACAAGTTTCACCTGATGGGCTGCATAAGAATGTGATAGATTATATATTAATTAACAGCAAATGGCCTAGTTCTATTAGGAATAACAGGGTATATAAGGGAGCTGAAATTGGATCTGATCATTACCTTGTTAAAAGTGTCTTGCACCTTAAAACACGTTGTGCTAAAGTTAAAAAATTTACCTTTAATACTGAAGCTCTGAAAGACCCAGTTATAGCTAAAGCTTCTTATCATGATAGGTCATTTAGTCATTATGACAGTCATGGTTTGCTTACTACTGAAGTTGAGGAAGAATAGGACCATTTTAAACAGCCTTTTTTGGAAACTAAAAGTACTCTTTTAGGAAAAAAGGAGCAGAGGAGGCAGAATTATTTGAGTGTTAAGGCACTTGAGCTTATTTCAGAAAGAAAGAACTGCAGGAATGTCCTTAATCAATACCCTACTAG
The DNA here is from genome assembly GCA_038380435.1 of Ryuthela nishihirai. Classification (NCBI taxonomy): domain Eukaryota; kingdom Metazoa; phylum Arthropoda; class Arachnida; order Araneae; family Heptathelidae; genus Ryuthela; species Ryuthela nishihirai. Next base: position 10,764,641 of record JAWZYU010000001.1, on the reverse strand, counting down.
TCCTAATAGAAATCATTACAGAGAGCTTAATAAACGTGTAAAGGATCAGTTAGCTGATGACAAGAATCTTTAGCTTGATGGCCTGGCTGACAAAGCCGAGGAAGCAGTTAGACAGCACAACAGCAGAGAGCTGTACCAGATAGTTAATGTTTTGTGTGGTAGAAAACGGACAGGTATACAGGGATTGAAGGATAAACAAGGTAAGGTTATAGAAGGTGAGGATTCTGTCATGGCTAGGTGGGCTGAGCATTTCAGCGATGTTCTAAACAATGTGGTTAGTTCTACTCCCATTGTAGTGAAGATAGATGCACTACTGGCTTTAATGTTGGCCCTATAACACAATCTGAAGTTATTTCGGCTGTTCTAAACTTAAACTACATAAATCCCCAGGGGTAGATGAAATTACTACAGAAATGCTTAGAGCTGGGAATGTTTCTGTTATCACTTGGATGACTGAAATTCTGAATATCTTTTATGATAAAGGCATGGTTCCTAAGGATTTTACCAGAGCTATTGTTATCCCTATTTTCAAAAAAGATGATCGCAGTTCTTGTGATAACCATAGGGGTATCAGCCTACTCTCTGTTCCAGGTAAAATTCTTTCCATGATTGTGCTTAATAGAATTAAGAATCTGGTTGATAGTCAATTGTGTGATGAGCAATGTGGATTCAGAAGTGGTAGGGGATGTGAGGATCAGATCAGACTTAGACAGATTCTTGAGAAATGTTTAGAGTTTCAGAAACCTCTGGTTGCTAGCTTTGTTGATTTCAAAAAGGCTTTTGACTCTGTTGATCGTCATAATTTGTGGTTGATTGTGAAATCATATGGTATACCAGATAAGTTAGTTAACATAATGGAAGCTCTCTATAATAACACTGAGTCATGTGTGAGGGTTGGTAAGGCTTGTAGCAATTGGTTTATCATTACTTCTGGTATTCGATAAGGGTGCAGTTTGTCTCCTTTTCTCTTTAGTTTGGTTATTGATTATGTTTATGCGAAATTCACTGCAAGGGAAAGATTTTGGCTGTTGGTTGGTTGGTTGTTTGGGTTTTAATGGTGCATTAACAACTAAGGCTATAATGCGCCATATTATATATATGGCCATTAATGTCCATAAGAAAAAATTTAAAAGTCGTGTAAACCTTAACCAAATTTTAAAAGAAACCACAAACAGAAACTAAGAATGTAAAGCAATAAATAAATAAAAAAATAAATACCCCCTCAAGCAGCTGCTTGTCACAGAGGTCTGACAGGAGCCTGTCAGTTTATATGCCACAGTAGAAGGTCTGAGAGGATGGCAGGACCTCAGCAGAAAAAACACATACATCCATGCCTTACCCGGGGTTTGAACCCAGGTCCCTTAGATCAGTAGCCAAGCGCGCTTACCACTCGGCCATGGGACGGATGAAACATAATTGATAACAAGAAACAAATGTATAAAACAAGTTATAAATATAAAAGTATTAACCCAGGTGTAAGCGACCTGGGTTAAATATTGGAATAAAACTATATCCGAGTAAAATATCCTGTAAAAAGTAAAAATTCAAAGACAGCGTTAAAACAACAATGATCAGATAACAAATGTCCGAGTGTAAGGGGCTCGGACGTAAAATCATGAAAATTAAAAAACAAACGGCGTTCAAAATTAAAACATTGACATGAGATTAAAATGTGTTTGATTGTTAAAATGGTGTCACAAAACTCACCTTAGGTACGCCGTCCGCCCGTAGAAGAAACGAATGAGTAATATACGAATGACCTAAGTGGAGCCGAGCAAGTACAACTCCCTCCTTGCAATTCCTGTGATAACAAGACTGCCATGGTTTGATGATAGGTTTGATCTCAAAGAGCTTGTTCATAAACTGTTCTGACCAAGATCTTTGCCACTGTGTGCGGAGCTCGAGGATAAAACACTGAAGGAAATCCAGATATGGAACCAGCAACAGAGTCAGACAGGGGCGTGGCTGATTTGGCAGCAGAATCTGCTAAGTCATTGCCCCTGATAGATTTTGGCCTTAAATGGACTGGAGATACTAAAATTTCTTATTTAGATTATGCTGATGATTTAGCCCTTTTGGCAAATGATGTTGATGAGATGAACTCTTTCATTCGAGCTGTTGATGAGACTGGTAGTAGAGTAGGTTTGGTTATAAACAGAGAGAAAACTAAAGTGATGAAAATTGGTCAGGCAGGTTGCGATTCAGTTCATCTGAATGGTTGCAGTCTTGAGCAGGTGTCACAGTTTAATTACCTTGGGAGCCATGTAACATATACTGATGATGTGTGGCACGAGATTAACAGACAAATAGGGATTGCTGCCGGGACTTTTAAGAATCTATGGAGATTATGAAGAAATAGGCATATACACCTAAAGACAATTTAGACTCTGTAATAGCTTGGTTCTTTCTAGGGTTAGTTATGATAGTGAAACTTTGACACCTTGTAAACAAGATAATAGGAAACTAGATGCTTTTGATTCTAGATGCTTACATGGTATCTTGAGTATTAGGTGGTTTAACTTTGTAACTAATGATGAGGTTAGGCAAAGGAGTTGGCAACCTCCTTTAAGCAGCATATTGTGCAGAGACTTGTTGCCCGTATGGATAATTATAGATTGGTGAATAGGGTTATGAACAGTGTGCCTAAAGGCCTCAGAAGGAGGGGGAGACCTAGGATGCGGTGGGCAGACAATGTCAAACAGAACCTTGTTAGAATTGGTGTGCAGTGGCCGGATGCAGCTCAGGACAGATATGCTTGGAGAACTATGCTGTGTGGTCTGGTTGGACCTGTGCAGCCCATGGCTGCTTGAGGATAATGATATTGTGCTGCAATTTTTTTATATGAAATCACCACATAAATGGTGGATTCATGATATCTGTTTATGCATTTATTTTATATGTATACAAATTTGTTCTGCCAATTTAAAACAATATTCTGTGAGGCTTGCTATAAATTTAGTATTGTTAAATTCTAGAATATACAGTCCAGTACTAGCTATTCTTATAACAGTCCAGTAAATACAGTCCAGTAAACAGATATACAGTCCAGTAAACTATTCTTTTTCCTTTTCTTTTTGTGCAATATCAATTTTGTGTTCCTTAATTGTAATACATTGTCTGTTTAGCCATTCCAATGTATGGGTTACTAATGTTTATATCTTTGTGCTTAAGTCACAATAAATCAGATATAGAGGTGGTATATCTATTCTCTTTGTGTTTCATGCAAGTTAGTTATTGTTATATATAAATTTATCTGCCTTGTCGCTTTTATAATTTTTTATGACAACCTGCTTTAACCAATTACATTAACCTTTTCAGTTCCATATCGTACAGGTTCAAAACAGATTTTAAATCAACACGTCCAATCAAAGTAATTCCTTCCTCTTCAGTACCTCCTGCCTAAAGTTTAGGCCATTTTGGGCCAGTATGGTAGTGAGAGTTAAAGGTCAAGTTTTTAGTTCATGTCTGTAGATTTTCAGGCCTCGTGTGATGTATACTAATATCTAAGAAAAGCTAAAGCTTTAAAATAATACCCAAGAGATGTCTAAAGCTACCAGCATTTGCTTCATAATGATACGATATACAGAACCCACACCATTAAAAGTCAATATTCAATTAGAGGTTGTAATTAAAACTTTTGGGTGATTTGGAAAGTGTAAATATGGTAGCTAGGTAGTCACTGGAAGGAGAGCTATGCACCAATCCCCTGTGATGATGCATAGAAATGGCCAGGCCTAGCACCTAATGTCCGACCCCGCCTTCTCGTGGTGCGGACCGTTAGTAACTTTCAAAACAGATACTCTCTTGTGGAAGTGAACGGAAGGGGAGGGCTGCCAGATTAGTGTGGCCTACTGATCTGGACAACTATGGCTACTTTTCTTTTTTTTCTACCCTGCTGAGGAGTGGTCAACCACACGGGGTCCTGGTGCTGACCATATAAACCTACTGGACTGGACAGATATATGGCTCTGAGCTTGATTATGGATCCTGATTTTGCTGCACTGGTGGGCTTCTGTGGAGGGAAAATCTTCCACTGTGTTTTCTGTTTGTTTGTGGGTTGACAGCCCCAATTGAATAGATTCACAGGATATGTTTATCAGCTGGTGGATAATCCTGAGCAGAAGTCATCGCAGGCACCTGAACTCTTTGCTTCTATTGGCATCGTCAAATTCTACATTGGAGGAAGTCTTCCAGTGTAGATGGCTTCAGCCTTTAGTAGTGGGGGAACGGGTCTTTGCCCCATGTCTGCGATTAGGGGGCTGTTTGATATTGTCGGCATTCCCTCTCTCAATAAACATAGTTTCTTTAAACATCCCACTAACCATTTTCTCTCCATAGGTAGTTGGAATGTGAGGACTCTGCACAGAGCTTTTTCTCTTGATGTCCTCACACAAGAATTCCACCGTTATAATTTAGATATTCTCGGCTTGCAAGAGACCAGATGGACAGATAAAGGTCAGATTCTTAAAAATAATCTTAAATTTCTCTTTTCAGGGAGGGACGACAATAAGCATCACCAAGGCGTGGGTCTGCTTCTCAGCAGACACGCTAGCGATGCTCTTCTAGGATATGAGTGCATTAATGAAAGGTTTCTTACAGCAAAATTTCAGACAAGCGTTAAAGACTTGAATGTTATCTGCTGTTATGCCCCCACTGAGGATGCTGATGAGGATGAGAAGGATAGGTTTTATGAACAACTTCAGGATATTTTGAATTCTGTCAAGAAAGGAGATATTACCCTTGTTCTTGGTGACTTTAATGCCAAAGTTGGTAATGACTCTGACCTTTGGGGAGGAGTAATAGGCCCTTTTGGTACTGGTAGCTGCAATGGCAATGGGCAACGTCTCCTACAGGTAAGTAAACTCAATGGATTCAGAATAACTAACACTTATTACAAACACCGCAACATACATAAGTATACATGGGTTTCACCTGATGGGCTGCATAAGAATATGATTGATTACATATTAATTAACAGCAAATGGGCTAGTTCTGTTAGGACTACCAGGGCATATAGGGGAGATGAAATTGGATCTGACCATTACCTTGTTAAAAGTGTGTTGCAACTTAAACTTAAAAAGTGTTGTGCTAGGGTTAAAAAATTTACTTTTAATACTGAAGCTCTGAAAGATCCAGTTATAGCCAAAGCTTACCATGATAGGTTACTTAGTCATTATGACAGTCATGGTTTGCTTACTACTGAAGTTGAGGAAGAATGGGATCATTTTAAACAGGCTTTTTTGGATACTAACAGTACTCTTTTAGGAAAAAAGGAGCAGAAGAGGCAAAATTATCTGTGATAAGGCACTTGAGCTTATTTCGGAAAGAAAGAACTGCAGGAATGCCCTTAATCAATACCCTACTAGTCCTAATAGAAAGCATTACAGAGACCTTAATAAACTTGTAAAGGATCAGTTAGCTGCTGATAAGAATCTTTGGCTTGATGGTTTGGCTGACAAAGCCGAGGAAGCAGTTAGACAGCACAACAGCAGAGAGCTGTACCAGATAATTAATGTTTTATGTGGTAGAAAATGGACAGGCATACAAGGATTGAAGAATAAACAAGGTAAGGTTATAGAAGGGGAGGATTCTGTCATGGCTAGGTGGGCTGAGCATTTCAGTGATGTTCTAAACAATGTAGTTAGTTCTACTCCCATTGTTTCAATGATGATAGATGCATTGGTGGCTTTAATGTTGGCCCTATAACACAATCTGAAGTTATTTTTGCTGTTTCTAAACTTAAACTTCATAAATCCCCAGGGGTAGATGAAATTACTACAGAAATGCTTAGAGCTGGGAATGTTTCGGTTACCACTTGGATGACTGAAATTCTGAATATCTTTTATGATAAAGGCATGGTTCCTAAGGATTTTACCAGAGCTATTGTTATCCCTATTTTCAAAAATGGTGATCGCAGTTCTTGTGATAACTATAGGGGTATCAGCCTACTCTCTGCTCCAGGTAAAGTTCTTTCCATGATTGTGCTTAAAAGAATTAAGAATCTGGTTGACAGTCAATTGCGTGATGAGCAATGTGGATTCAGAAGTGGTAGGGGATGTGTGGATCAGATATTTTCACTTAGGCAGATTCTTGAGAAATGTTTAGAGTTTCAGAAACCTTTGGTTGCTAGCTTTGTTGATTTCAAAAAGGCTTTCGACTCTGTTGATCGTCATAATTTGTGGTTGATTGTGAAATCATACGGTATACCAGACAAGTTAGTTAACATAATGAAAGCTCTCTATAATAACACTGAGTCGTGTGTGAGAGTTGGTAAGGCTTGTAGCAATTGGTTTAGCATTACTTCTGGTGTTCGACAAGGTGCATTTTGTCTCCTTTTCTCTTTAGTTTGATTATTGATTATGTTATGCGAAATTCACTTCAAGGGAAAGATTTTGGCCTTAAATGGGCTGGAGATACGAAAATTTCTGATTTAGATTATGCTGATGATTTAGCCCTTTTGGCAAATGATGTTGATGAGATGAACTCTTTCATTCGAGCTGTTGATGAGACTGGTAGTAGAGTAGGTTTGGTTATAAACAGAGAGAAAACTAAAGTGATGAAAATTGGTCAGGCAGGCTGTGATTCAGTTAATCTGAATGGTTGCAGTCTTGAGCAGGTGTCACAGTTTAATTATCTTGGGAGCTATGTAACAGATAATGGTGATGTGCGGCATGAGATTAACAGACGAATAGGGATTGCTGCCGGGACTTTTAAGAACCTATGGAGAGTGTGGAGAAATAGGCGTATACACCTAAAGACTAAAATTAGACTGTATAATAGTTTGGTTCTTTCTAGGGTTATTTATGGTAGTGAAACTTGGGACACTTTGTAAACAAGATAACAGGAAACTAGATGCTTTTGATTCCAGATTCCTAAGCAGTATCTTGGGCATTAGGTGGTTCAACTTTGTAGCTAATGATGAGATTATGCTGCTTAAAGGAGTTTGCAACCTCCTTTAAGCAGCATATTGTGCAGAGAGAGACTCCGTTGGTTTGGCCATGTTGCCCGTATGAATAATTATAGATTGGCGAATAGGGTTATGAACAGTGTGCCTAAAGGCCTCAGAAAGAAGGGGAGACCTAGGATGCGGTGGGCAGACAATGTCAAACAGGACCTTGTTAGAATTGGTGTGCAGTGGCCAGATGCAGTAGATGTAGCTCAGGATAGACTTGCTTGGAGAACTAAATTGCACGGTCTGGTTGGACCTCCGTAGCCCATGGCTGCTTGAGGATGAGGATGATGATGATGATGATGAAATCATAATATATCAATACCTAATTTAAAGAGAATTTTAAATTTATCTTTAAAAATTCTATTGCCTTTTTTTATTTTTTTTTCCTGCCTTGCTGAGGAGTGGTAACTTCACAAGGTCCTGGTTTTGACCATTTAAATGCACTGGAGTGATTTATGATTTAAGCTTCTTTATGGATCCTGGACTTGCTGCACTGGTGCACTTTTGTTGAGGGAAAATCTGCTGCTGTGTTTTCTGTTTGCCTATGGGTTGCCAGCCCTAAGTGAACAGAGGCACAAGATACCTTATATCAGCTGGTGGATAATACTGATCAGAGACCATCGCAAGTATCTGAATCCTTTAACTAGTTGGGCATCGCAAATCCTACACTGGAATAATGTCTCAGGCAGGTGAATTTCTATATTTGCTAGTTGGGCATCATAAATCTTACTCTGGAATAATGTCTCAGACAGATCAGTTTCTAATTCTGGTTTTTGAATACATCCATTTGTAAGGTGGTGCATGAAGTTCATACCAGCATGGGTAGCTTCAGCCTTTAGCAGTTGAAGTACAGGTCTTTGGCCCATGCCAACAATTAAAGGGCTCTTCAATATTGTAGGCCTTACCTTTCTCAATAAACCTAGTTTCTTAGGTATGTTTTTTAATCATTTTCTATCCACAGGTGCATGGAATGTGAAGATATTCGATAGAGATTATCTTGATGTCCTCACACAAGAATTCCAGCATTATAACCTAGATATGGCTTTCCAAGAGACCAGGTGGACAGGTAAAGGTCAGTACTTAAAAAATATTTTAAATTTCTCTTTTCAGGGAGGGAAAAGGGAAAGCATCTCCAAGGTATAAGTTCAGACATACCAATGATACTCTTCTAGGATATGACTGCATTAATGAAAGATTTCTTACAATTAAATTTAAAACCAAGATTAAACACTTGAATGTTACGTATTGTTAGGCCCCTTCAGAAGACTGAGGATGACGAGAAGGATAGGTTTTATGGATAACATCAGGATATTTTGAATTCTGTCAAGGATATATTTCCCTTGTGCTAGGCTACTTAAATGCTAAAGTTAGTACTGAATGCCCTTTGGGCAGGGATGTTAGATCCCTTTGGCATTAGTAATTCCAATGGCAATGAGGAACGTCTTCTATGTGTATAATGGTTTGAAAATTAATAACATCTACTATAAACACTGAGGCTTTATAAATACATGAATTTCACTTGTGGGTTACGTAGGGATACGATTGATTATATATTAACAGCAAATAAGCTAGTTTGATTACGAATATCAGATCATATAGGGGAAATGAAATTGGGTCTGACCATTACACCTGGTCATTTTCTGTTTCTTTCAATATCTCTGATATCACCTACACTGCCTTCTTCAATCGAATCAGAGTCATGCTACTTTCTATGACATCTTCACAATCAGAATCTATGTTACTTGCAAATTCATTATAATCCAGCAAAATGTCATCGTCAACCTCCTGAAACCATTTATAATCATCTCTTTGAAGTCTTTGTCATTTGCCCTTACTCGCTTAGATGTACTGGGACGCGATTCCATTTTAAAATATTCTAAAATAAACTTAACCTTAAAATAACAATTAAAAATGAATATTGTACTTACTGCTTCTGGTCAAATTGACTGGTAGGAAACTAAAATATTAGATGTCTTGATAAGCAGCACAACTACACAACAGCACGTCTACCAATCGACCAACATTCAGAATGGGAAAAAATACGCTGGTGCATGAATTTGCAACTATAAAGTTAACGTTTTTTAAATTTTAAATAGTGCTATGGTCAAATTGACCAGTAGCAGCAGTTATGGGTTAATCATTATGACAGTCATTGTTTACATACTACTGAAGTTGAGGAAGAATGGGAACATTTTAAACATGCTTTTCTTGAAACCAATAGTAGTGTTCTGAGTAAAAAGGTGTGGAGGAGACAAAGTACATCTTAATCAACACTATTAGTCCTAACAGATGGCAACATAAAGATCTTAATAAGTGTGTAAATGATCAGTTGAAAGTTGATAAGAATCTATGGTTGGAATGCTTGGCTGACAAAGCAGAGGAAGCAAGTAGAGAGTACAACAGCAGAGAACTGAACCAATAATGTTCTGTGTGGGAAGAAACTGACAAGTACAGAGCAATTGAAGGATAAACATGGTAAGGATATTGATGGTAAAAATTCTGTCATGGTGGGCTAAGCATTTCAGTGATGTCCTAAACCATGAGTTGGCAACATAATATCTGCGAATGCAACTATATCACAGATACTGTTGATGTATGTCACGAGATAAACAGAAAAACTGGATTGCTGCTTGGACTTAACCTTTCCAGTCAGTAAAAAGCCCCCATTTATTATATACATTGACAGAATTAGAAATAAGAGGCCCGAGATGTCTATGCTGTTTTTAGTACAACAAAAACTTTGATTTTTTTTTTAAAAACAGAAATTGCAATTTGAAAATTCTCTTATATATAAAAATACATAATTCATTCAATTGAAAAATAATATTCTTTTTTTCCATTTGAAGCACATTTTATTAAGCTAGGATAAAAATAATTTGTTAAAGCCCACCACTGATCACCATTTCTTAGAAGTGATATACATACCATATATCACTTCTAAGATCTGTTTGTTAATGTTACTCTATGCTAAAGGAAACCCCCCTGATTTAAGCTCAAGTTTGATTTACTCTATTATAAACAAATCTTAAAGTTTAGAAATTCTCCTGAAAAATAACCAAAAACTGCTATTTTAAAATAGGAAAATTTTGGATGTAATTACAAAGTATGTGCCTCTAATCTTTTTCCTTTCATTTTATGCTTTTTTTTCTGCCTTAAAATTATTTCAATATGCCGAGAATTATTTTTATCATTCATCCCAGCATTCAACAGTGCTCTCCAGTTACTTAAACCAAAACCCAAACTAAAAATAACTTGCTAGTGTAAAAGTCCTGGTAAATATGTCAAGGCCCAGCAATACACAGATGTCACTAATTAGTAGCAAGTATCAGCCATGTGTACTGCATGCTGTATATAGTGTCAACACCGGATAATTTTTCAATTCAGTTCGTAATCTGTTTGTACTTTCAAATAAAGGCTTTGCTTTCATTTCTATACAGATTATGATTTCTGTAAATTTATATGTATCAATCTTGAGGCAGTTCAATTGTTGCTATATTGCTAGTTATTACAATGGCCACCTTACAACTTTTTTTTCTATCAATTTATATACTTTTACACCCATAGATCTTTCAGAGTTATATTACATTTCAGATTGTTACAATAGCTATCTTACAACTTGTTTGTTCTTATTTCTATCAATTTATTCTTGTATATTTATGCCATTGTAAATCTTTTGAAGTCATGATGCATCACTGACTATGGTAACTAAAAACTAGTTGTTTTGGATTTTTTTTTTTAACTGCATTAGACTGTTAATTTTTCACTCTTATTTCTTCATTTTCAAGTCAAAAAGCTTTGATCTTTTATTGTTTCCTGAAAATTAATGGTGTTGGATATGGAAGCAAAAATGGCTTCCTTGGCACAGAAATCAGTCTTCCTGTAGAAGGGCAATTTCAGCAAGTGTTTATTATCCTCCCCCTGCCACAATGATGCTGTTTTACTTCCCCCTTGGCAAAATTATATATATTTTAAATTTATATAAGTTCATATTGAATGGTTTTAAGAGTTCCCCCCATCCCTGAATATCTTATATCGTCATTGTGGTACAGCTAAGACTGTTAAAAACATCTGAAAATAATTATCACTGACTCAGCGGGAATCGAACCCGCAACTCTCTAGATACATGCCAGAGTGCTCTAACCATTAAACCACACATCAAATGAAAAAGAATTCCAAGACATGACCTATAAATCTGTCACTAAAATGTGGAAGACCTTGCGCCACATCTCAGCACCATCTACACTTCTGGAGATGCAACTAATTTCCAATTGTTGCTAATGATTTCAGTATTAATGAGGTCAATCATGCATAAGCGTTTTTGTTAAAAATCCATCCATAGTAAATTCAACAGATTATCTATAGAAATAGACTTCAACAATTGTTAAAAACATCTGAAAAAAATAAGCGCCAACATGACAGGAATCGAACCCTCAACTCTCAAGATACATGCCATAGTGTTCTAACCATTAAGATACACATTAGATGCTCTGGCATATATCTAGAGAGTTGCAGGTTTGATACCAACCACGTCAGCAATAACTTTTTTCAGATGTTTTTATCAATTATTAAAGTCTATTTCTACAGGCAATCTGTGAATTTACTATAGATGGATTTTTAGTAATACTCAAGTGCGATTCACCTCCTCATTAACATCGAAATCATTGGCAACAATTGGAAGTAAGTTTCTTCTCCAGAAGTATAGATGGCGCAAGGTCTGCCACATCTCAGTGACAGATTTATAGGTCATGTCCTGAAATTCTTTGTCGTCTGATATGCGGTTTAATGGTTAGAGCACCCTGGAATGTATCTAGAGAGTTGCAGGTTCGATTCCCACCGTGTCAGCAATAATATTTTTCAGATATTTTTAACAATTGTTGAAGTTATTTCTACAGGTAATCTGTGAATTTACTATGGGAGATATACAAGTTCGTTTTTGGCCTTGGTGCACTAACTTTTCAGCATCCCCAAAATTCAACACCCAAAGAAAAAAAACTCAATATTTACAAAAAGAATGAAGAGAGTGTTCCTCCATTTGATAAACAGGACAGGAAAATCGCATTAATATGAGCAATCCAAATCACCTTGTGTAACACTAGCCCAAGTTTCAAAATATGCCACAAAATATATTAATAATTAAAATAAAAAATCATTTTTCAGGTAAATATTATATTATTTGGGTAGAAATTTCCTTTCAATTAATATATAATTTAACTGCTTTTATTCATCAGGTTTTCCAAAATTAGGCCTTAATTGCATAGTTTGATTTATTTCTTCACTATATCACAACCTACAACCATGTGCAAACCAAAGGGTTGAAGTTGTGAAGCAGGCCCACAACAGTTGCAATATGTAAAGGTCATACATATCATTGATCACAGTACCACCACTAGGTGACTATTGTAAACTTAGCAGTTATTAATATATGATGGAGGAGGCACCATTACCGGTGCCTTTGGGCAAGTAATATTTTATTGTATAGTTAAAATTATTTCTTAAAAAATACATTAGTAATATGCAGTATACATTACTGTAGTAATGTGTGTATGTTATTAATTCAGCCATCATTAGTGAGAGTTAGTATGCAATAAGAAATCTGAAGCGACTTTAATAATGTCCTTGTAAAGGAGCCGCCAATATGGCTTCCCAACAAGAACTACCTAAAGTGATGTGTACTACATTAATAAAGCTTACTGTTTAAAAAATATTTGCACATTATTTTGTGTAATTTAAAGGAACATTGAGAGTTTAGTATTCGAGAAGTTATGTGAACATTTCAGACAACAGCTAGTAATAAAACTATGTTGGCTGCTAATTAATATGTTTCCTTGAAAAAGAAAATGGGCTCCAATCGGTATCATATTGCCTGTTGATGAGAATTTGAGTACATCCACCTAATTAGAATGTCAGTGTGAGAGAAATTTTAAAGTAAATTTGCCATTCAAGTAATAAATGCTGAATACTTAGTCAAATAATAGATGAATTCAAATATTTAAATTAGGTATCTAATGTTTAGCCGTCCTGTGGCCGAGTGGTTAGCGCGCTTGGCTACTGATCTATGGGACCTGGGTTCCAGCCCCGGGTAAGGCATGGATGTTCGTGTTGTTTTTCTTCTGAGGAGGTCCTGCCATCCTCTCAGACCTTCTACTCTGGCATATAAACTTACAGGCTCCTGTCAGACCTCTGTGGCAAGCAGCTGCTTGAGGGGGTATTTATTTTTTTTTTATCTAATGCTTGGTTTACATGTTTATATATATATAAGATGAACCCAATGTCAATCATCGAATGCTTGTTTGCATTTCATTAGTGTCGCACAAATGTTGCATTTATATCAAAAGGATTTTTTTTAAACTTAAATGGTTAAATTAAGTTGGTCAAATTCCTTCATACATTTTGGTGATGCACTGACATATAAATAAAAAAATATACCCCCTCAAGCAGCTGCTTGCCACAGAGGTCTGACAGGAGCCTGTCAGTTTATATGCCACAGTAGGAGATCTGAGAGGATGGCAGGACCTCAGCAGAAAAACGACACACATCCATGCCTAATCCGGGGCTCGAACCCAGGTCCCTTAGATCAGTAGCCAAGCGTGCTAACCACTCAGAAACTTATGTTAAATCAATTTGATTTTATTGTGGAAAGCATTTTTTTTCCTCATTATCAATTTATTTCCTTAATGCTATACTCCTCAGGGGCAGTTACACATTTCTGACACAAAGCAATTAAGAAAAAGAAAAACTTAGGATAAATATATAAAAATACTGATGTTGAACATTTGCATTAAGATATGCACAATACAGAAACACCAAATATATTTGACACAGGTAAATTTTAAAACAACTCATTGGCTGAGAAAGCAGAAATCTCTTTCAGATGATACAAATTGAAAAGATAACATTAACTTATACTCTTGGGTCCATTTTCCAATCTTTAAGGAAATCAATTTTATTGATGCATAATAATTCAGAGTAGATGCCATATTATTTTATCATTAACTGCAGCAGAGAAAAATACAATAAAATGTAAATCATTTTTTCATCTTCTCTTACACTAAAACAACTCATATTTAAAGGACCGTAACTGAAGGCAAATCTGTATTTGTTTAGAATAGCTTGATATTTTCAAATAGGTTTTGGTATGTTTGAACTGTGGTACATAGCTGTGTTCCAGAGAGGTAAAAGTGGATGAAAAAGATCTTGTATTTGTTACCATTCATCATCATCCTCAAGCAGCCTGGGTGATAGAGGTCCAACCAGGCCATGCAATTTAGTTCTCCAATCATATCTGTCTTCAGCTACATCTGCTGCATCTGGCCACTGCACACCAATTCTAACGAAGTCCTGTTTGACATTATCTGCCCACCACATCCTAAGTCTCACCTTCTTTAGGCACACTGTTCATAACCCAATTCACTAATCTATAATTATCCATACAGGCAAAATGGCCAAACGAAAGGAGTCTCTCTCTGCACAATATGCTGCTCCTAGGAGGTTGATGACTGCTTTGCCTAGCCTCATCATTACTTACAAAGTTAAACCACTAAAGCCCAAGATTCTGCATATTTCGCTTATAAAGGGTTCATTTTGCCAAAAAGGCTAAAATCTCTACCACAACTAACCCTAAAAAGAGCCAAACTATTATGTAGTCTAATTTCAGTTTTCAGGTATATATGCCTATATCTCCACACTTTACATAGATACTTAAAAATCTCAGCAGCAATCTCTATTATTCAGTTCATCTCATGCCACCAGTATCTGTTACATAGCTCCCAAGATAATTAAACTGTGACACCTGCTCAAGACTGCAACCATTCAGGATTAACTGAATCACACCCTGCCTGACCAATTTTCATCATTTTAGTTTTCTCTCTGTTTATAACCAAACCTACTCTACTACCAGTCTCATCAACAGCTCAAATGAGTTATCTCATCAACATCATTTGCCAAAAGGGCTAAATCATCAGCATAATCTAAATCTGAAATTTTAGTATCTCCAGACCATTTAAGATTAAAAGCTTTCCCTTGCAGTGAATTTTCCAACATTATCAGTAACCAACTAAAGAGAAAAGGAGACAAAATGCACCCTTGTCGAACACCAGAAGCAATGTTAACCAATTGCTAAAGCCTTACCAACTCGCACATCACTCAGTGTTATTATAGAGAGCTTTCATTATACTAACTTGTCTTGTATGCCATATGATTCTTACAATCAACCACAAATTATGACAATCAAGAGTGAAAAGATATTTTGAAATCAACAAAGGTAGTAACCACACGTTTCTGAAACTCTAAACATTTCTCAAGAATCTGCCTAAGTAAAAAAATCTGATCAATAAATCCCTTACCACTTCTAAATCCACACTGCTTATCACACAATTGTTGTCAACCAGATTTGGAACAGAAAATAAGATGATACCCCTATAGTTATCACAAGAACTGCGAGTCATCCATGTGGTAATCGAAACATTCCAGCTATAAGCATTTCAGTAGTAATTTCATCTACCCCTTGGGATTTATGTATTTTAAGTTTAGAAATAGCCAAAATAACTTCAAAATAAAAAAAGGTGATCACAGTTCTTGTGATAACTATAGGGGTATCAGCCTATTTTCTGCTCCAAGTAAAGTTCTTTGCATGATTGTGCTTAACAGAATTAAGGATCTGGTTGACAGACAATTGCATGATAAGCAGTATGGATTCAGAAGTGCTGGGGGATTTATTGATCAGATTTTACAAATATAGGGTCAACATTAAAGCCAGTAATGCATCTATCATCATTACAAACAACGGGAGTAGAACTAACCACATTGTTTAGAACATCACTGAAATCCTCGGCCCAACTAGCCATGATGGATTTCTCACCTTTCATAACATTACCTTGCTTATCCTTCAATTCTTGTATGCCTGTCCATTTTCTATCACATAAAACATTATCTGGTACAGCTCTCTGCTGTTGTTGCTGTCTTAACTGCTTCCACAGCTTTGTCAGCCAAGCCAAAGATTGTTATCAGCTGCTAACTGATCCTTTAACTTTTATTAAGCTCTCTGTGATGCTTTCTATTAGGACTAGAGGTATTGATTCAGGACATTCCTGCAGTTCTTTGTTTCCAAAATAAGCTCAAGTGCCTTATCACTCAAATAATTTTGCCTCCTCTGCTCTTTTTTTCCTAAAAGTGTACTGTTAAGTTTCAAGAATAGCCTGTTTAAAATGGTCCCATTCTTCCACAACTTCAATAGTAAGCAAACCATGACTGTCATGATGATTAACCTATCATGGTAAGCTTTAGCTATAACTGGGTCTTTCAGAGCTTCAGAATTAAAAGTAAATTTAAACAATTGACAATCTCAGCGTTACCTGTAGACATTTAAATGTCTATATATCAATAAATGTTTTTGTGGAAAAGATTTTGGCGACATACAGGATTCAAATCCACATCTCTCCAGAAACATGCCAGAGTATTCTAACCTATTGAACTAATGCCAGCTCAATCTTTTTTCATTAACCCAGAGCACTAAAAAGAACTAGTTGCCACCAGAGATCATAGATCACACCAAAAAGAGGTGCCCAAAATTCACGGGAAGAGTGATAGTCATTATTAGTGGAAAAAAGACTGAGCCAGCATTAGTTCAACAGGTTAGAATATTCTGGTACATTACTGGAGAGATGAGGGTTCGAATCCCACACGTCTGCGAAATTTTTCTGCCCACAAAAACATGTATTAAAGGTAAATTTTTTACCTTAGCACAACACTCAAATTTAAGTTGCAAAACATTTTAACAAGGTAATGGTCAGATCCAATTTCAGCTCCCTTATATGACCTGGTATTCCTAACAGAACTAGCCCATTTGCTGTTAATATATAATCAGTCATTAATATGCAACTTGTCTGGTGAAATCCATGTGTCCTTGTGTATGTCACAGTGTTTCTAATAAGTGTAAGTTATTTTCAAATCATTAAGTTTACTGTAGAAAACTTTTCCCACTGCAGCTACCAATACCGAAAGGGCTTTCACCCCTCCCCAAAGGTCACAGTCAGTACCATTTTTGGCATTGAAGTCACCTAGAACAAGGGTAATATCTCCTTTCTTGATCGAATTCAAAATATCCTGAAGTTATCTGTAAAACCTATCCTTCTCATCCTCAGTGGGGGCATAACAGCAGATAACATTCAAGTCTTTAATGCTTGTCTGAAATTTAGCTCTAAGAAACTAATTCACTCACATCCTAGAAGAGCATCACCAGAGCATGTCTGCTGAAAAGCAAACTACACCTTGGAGATGCTTTTTATCTTCCTCCCTGAAAAGAGAAATTTAAGTTAAAAGATTCTGAAAAATATTCATCGAGACACAGCGGGAATCAAATTATTATAATATATAATAAATAAATCAATATATTCTTGACAAATGCAGTGTCAGCGATAAATTTTTTCAGAACCTTTTAACTAATGTTTGAAGTCTATCTCTACAGGTAATCTGTGTATTTACTATGGATAGATTTTTAATCATATATATGCTTGTGTTATCTACCTTCTCATTAACATCTACAAATCAATAGCAACGATTGGAAAAAGTTGCATCTCCTTGAGTATAGATGGCACTGTGTCAGCCACGTCTCAGTGAAGAATCATAAGGTCTTATTCTGAAAAGATTTCATTGTCCGAGGCGTGGTACAATGGTACTCAGCATGAATCTGGAGAGATGAGGGTTTGATTCACGTGTCGGCAATGAATTTTTTTCAGAATCTTTTAACTAATGTTTGAAGTCTATCTCTACAGGTAATCTGTGTATTTACTATGGAGAAATTTAAGATTATTTTTAAGAATCTGACCTTTATCCATCCATCTGGTCTCTTGAAAGCAGAGAATATCTAAATTATAATGGTATAATTCTTGTATGAGGGCATCAAGAGAATAATCTGTTTCTCTTGATAACTACCTATGGAGAGAAAATGATTAGTGGGATGTTTAAAGAAATTACGTTTATTGAGAGAGAGAATGCCGACAATATCAAACAGCCCCCTAATCACAGGCATGGGGCAAAGACCTGTACCCTCATTACTAAAGCTGAAGCCACCTACACTGACTTTCTTCCAATGTAAGATCTGACGATGCCTGCAAGTTATCGAATTTGGAAAATCTTTGTGACAGATCATTTTCGAGGTAGAATATTAATTTGATGCGTAATCTACAGATACGTCTTATTTGAAGTTAATGTAAGTGCATGGATATGATATAGTATTGTGCACTAATGCATTTGGATTGTTTTATCTTTGAGTGGTATTTTTTTGCAAACAATGGACTAAATGGCCAGGTCACAAGGACCCAAAGGCTCAGAAAAGGTTGGGGGAGGTTATCCACCCATTTTTTTTTAGAATCTTTTAATTTAAATTTCTGTTTTCAGGGAGGAAAATAAAAAGCATCTCCAAGGCGTAGTTTGCTTTTCAGCAGACATGCTAATGATGCTCTTCTAGGATGTGAGTGAATTAGTTTCTTAGAGCTACTAGAAGACAGATGATAGTCTCCCATCAAGGCCATCCAGCATGTTCTTTAACATGCACAGGGTATGGCTCTCCCCCACATGGTCCACAGTGTAATTTCCCCTTCCGGATGGCAACCTTTCCAAGCCCATCAGTGTCCCCTACTGACTGTAGGCAGGGAGTTGTGAGAACTTAACTGGAACTTGAACCTGGAAGTGCAGATTTGAGTCTAGCATGCTATCAATGAAGCCACCCCCATCCAATGCACTAATATAGTTCCTTCATTATAATGTTGTTAATGGTATTCTGTAAATTTGTGTTAATTGTTTGTAAAGACAAGAGGATTTATTCATTAAAATGGTTTATTCCAGAAAATCATTGGTAAGGGTTAGTGACTGGATTATTTAGTCTGTTGTTTTATTAACTACAAAAAGTTTTTCACAATTTACGTCATTTGGACTAGTTCTATCCGATTGATTTATTCTGATACAATGTTGCAAGGCACCTCTTGTTCCACACTTGAAACCATTTAAATCAACCTTTAGGACATTAACGATTTTCTGGAATAAATTATACAATGAATAAATGATCTTTAAATCATTACAGATAATCAATGTAAATTTACAGATTTTCTTTTGGTAATAATCAGCACAGGAAATTGGATTTTTGAACTAGAATTCCTGCAAAATACAATCGATTCTTTGTACCTCCCTCAAAAGGCCAAAGCAGAGGGTAGTTTACTTTTTTTTTCTTTTTATTTGATTTTTTCTTGTTTTCTTAGAGCTATTTTTTTTATCTTTGGAGCAAGTAGGACGCTATCCTATAATGTCCCACCCCATTTCCACCACTGGTGGTAATACTACACCAAATCTAAAACTAAGCAATCCTGCCTTAATCATATTCATGCCCTTACACCAACTCAAATCCCAAGAAGCAGCAGTGTTTGCATTTGATTTCCTAAAATCAAGTTATTTAAAATAGGTTTAATTTTGGTAGAATTAAAATTATTTCTACAGAAAAGGTGTTGGTAGAAGCATCAATTACCTACACAGGAGAACCAGTCCAGGTTAACACCCCTCTTGTACAGATGTTCACTAGTATTAATAGCAAATTTCCATTTGAGGTTCAATAGGTTCTGTGAATTCCGCCCTCTGCAACTATGCAAGGGTAAAAATGAAAATGGTTTTAAATTTGAACAAGTTTAATTATTGGTCAAGACCTGAATTTTTCAGCACAACACAAAATGCACAGTGGAAAGCTGTATGAAAAATATGGAAGCAATACAATATTTTGATAATTTCACCTAATGTGAAATTTGCATTCAACAGTATGAGAAATTACATAATAAAAATCAAAAATGAAATATATATATATACCAATATCTGAACATAAAGAAACTCTTATAGCATAAGCCAGGGATGAAGGGGTGAGAAGTCTGGACACCCCCCCTTCCCTTCCACCACTCACCCCATGAAAATCAGATAGTCTAATGTGAAATCTACAACTTGTGTTCCTGCTTTGAAATCCAAAACAGTTCTCTGTATAATTATTAGTGCCATGGCATATGTCCAACACTAAAAACAGATTTTAAAAAAACAGACTAAAATTTTATCCCATATAAAACAATCTTTTTTGTTCGATGAAATATTTTAGCTGTTGTTGGAAACCCTTCTTACTAAAGTGTTATTTTTCTCAACCCCCACACAAGACACCACTGCTGTAGAGAGAGAGGTGGTAAGGCCAATAATATCAAATAGCCCCCTAATCAGAGGTCTGTTTCTTTTCTAAAGGCTGAAGCCACCAAGATTGGCAGGACCAGTGTACATTTGACAATGTCAGTAGAAGCAAGGGTTCAGGTACCTGCAATGGCTTCTAATCAGGATTATCCACCTGCTGATATAAGGCATCATGAGCATCTATTCACTTGGATTTTTCAACACACAAACAGAAAACATAGCAGTAGATGTTCACTCAACAGAAGTCCACCAGTGAAGTAAGTTCAGAATCCATGAAAAATTTCAAAATCAGACATTCCAGTCAGTAAGTAAATTATCAGCACCAAGACTGTGTGGTTGACCACTCCTAGCAGGGTAGAAAAAATTAAAATGTAAACATAGTGGTCCAGAACAATAAGGCCACACTGCTCTGGAAACCCTCTCCTTTCCTTCCAGAAGAGAATATCTCTTTTGAAAGGTACTAATGGTCTGCATCATTAGAAGGCAGAATTAGACTGTAGGTGTTAGTCCAGCCCAGTTCTGTGTGTCATCACAGGGAATTGGCACACATCTCTCCTTTCAGTGTATGGCTAGCCACCATTTGTGGAGAATACATTTACATTTCAATGATTAGTAATGCAATATTGTTGAGAACTGTGTTGGATAAAGAACTCTTTGCTTCTATTGGCATCGTCAAATTCTACATTGGAGGAAGTCTTCCAGTGTAGATGGCTTCAGCCTTTAGTAGTGGGGGAACGGGTCTTTGCCCCATGTCTGCGATTAGGGGGCTGTTTGATATTGTCGGCATTCCCTCTCTCAATAAACATAGTTTCTTTAAACATCCCACTAACCATTTTCTCTCCATAGGTAGTTGGAATGTGAGGACTCTGCACAGAGCTTTTTCTCTTGATGTCCTCACACAAGAATTCCACCGTTATAATTTAGATATTCTCGGCTTGCAAGAGACCAGATGGACAGATAAAGGTCAGATTCTTAAAAATAATCTTAAATTTCTCTTTTCAGGGAGGGACGACAAAAAGCATCACCAAGGCGTGGGTCTGCTTCTCAGCAGACACGCTAGTGATGCTCTTCTAGGATATGAGTGCATTAATGAAAGGTTTCTTACAGCAAAATTTCAGACAAGCGTTAAAGACTTGAATGTTATCTGCTGTTATGCCCCCACTGAGGATGCCGATGAGGATGAGAAGGATAGGTTTTATGAACAACTTCAGGATATTTTGAATTCTGTCAAGAAAGGAGATATTACCCTTGTTCTTGGTGACTTCAATGCCAAAGTTGGTACTGACTCTGACCTTTGGGGAGGAGTAATAGGCCCTTTTGGTATTGGTAGCTGCAATAGCAATGGGCAACGTCTCCTACAGGTAAGTAAACTCAATGGATTCAGAATAACTAACACTTATTACAAACACCGCGACATACATAAGTACACATGGGTTTCACCTGATGGGCTGCATAAGAATATGATTGATTACATATTAATTAACAGCAAATGGACTAGTTCTGTTAGGAATACCAGGGCATATAGGGGAGCTGAAATTGGATCTGACCATTACCTTGTTAAAAGTGTGTTGCAACTTAAACTTAAAAAGTGTTGTGCTAGGGTTAAAAAATTTACTTTTAATACTGAAGCTCTGAAAGATCCAGTTATAGCCAAAGCTTACCATGATAGGTTACTTAGTGATTATGACAGTCATGGTTTGCTTACTACTGAAGTTGAGGAAGAATGGGATCATTTTAAACAGGCTTTTTTGGACACTAACAGTACTCTTTAAGGAAAAAAGGAGCAGAAGAGGCAGAATTATCTGAGTGATGAGGCACTTGAGCTTATTTCGGAAAGAAAGAACTGCAGGAATGCCCTTAATCAATACCCTACTAGTCCTAATAGAAAGCATTACAGAGACCTTAATAAACTTGTAAAGGATCAGTTAGCTGCTGATAAGAATCTTTGGCTTGATGGTTTGGCTGACAAAGCCGAGGAAGCAGTTAGACAGCACAACAGCAGAGAGCTGTACCAGATAGTTAATGTTTTGTGTGGTAGAAAACGGACAGGCATACAAGGATTGAAGGATAAACAAGGTAAGGTTATAGAAGGGGAGGATTCTGTCATGGTTAGGTGGGCTGAGCATTTCAGTGATGTTCTAAACAATGTAGTTAGTTCTACTCCCATTGTTTGCAATGATGATAGATGCATTGGTGGCTTTAATGTTGGCCCTATCACACAATCTGAAGTTAGTTTGGCTGTTTCTAAACTTAAACTTCATAAATCCCCAGGGGTAGATGAAATTACTACGGAAATGCTTAGAGCTGGGAATGTTTCGGTTACCACTTGGATGACTGAAATTCTGAATCTCTTTTATGATAAAGGCATGGTTCCTAAGGATTTTACCAGAGCTATTGTTATCCCTATTTTCAAAAAAGGTGATCGCAGTTCTTGTGATAACTATAGGGGTATCAGCCTACTCTCTGTTCCAGGTAAAGTTCTTTCCATGATTGTTCTTAATAGAATTAAGAATCTGGTTGACAGGCAATTGCGTGATGAGCAATGTGGATTCAGAAGTGGTAGGGGATGTGTAGATCAGATATTTTCACTTAGGCAGATTCTTGAGAAATGTTTAGAGTTTCAGAAACCTTTGGTTGTTAGCTTTGTTGATTTCAAAAAGGCTTTCGACTCTGTTGATCGTCATAATTTGTGGTTGATTGTGAGATCATATGGTATACCAGACAAGTTAGTTAACATTATGAAAGCTCTCTATAATAACACTGAGTCGTGTGTGAGAGTTGGTAAGGCTTGTAGCAATTGGTTTAGCATTACTTCTGGTGTTCGACAAGGGTGCATTTTGTCTCCTTTTCTCTTTAGCTTGGTTATTGATTATGTTATGCGAAATTCACTTCAAGGGAAAGATTTTGGCCTTAAATGGGCTGGAGATAGGAAAATTTCTGATTTAGATTATGCTGATGATTTAGCCCTTCTGGCAAATGATGTTGATGAGATGAACTCTTTCATTCGAGCCGTTGATGAGACTGGTAGTAGAGTAGGTTTGGTTATAAACAGAGAGAAAACTAAAGTGATGAAAATTGGTCAGGCAGGCTGTGATTCAGTTAATCTGAATGGTTGCAGTCTTGAGCAGGTGTCACAGTTTAATTATCTTGGGAGCTATGTAACAGATAATGGTGATGTGCGGCATGAGATTAACAGACGAATAGGGATTGCTGCTGGGACTTTTAAGAATCTATGGAGAGTGTGGAGAAATAGGCGTATACACCTAAAGACTAAAATTAGACTGTATAATAGTTTGGTTCTTTCTAGGGTTAGTTATGGTAGTGAAACTTGGACACTTTGTAAACAAGATAACAGGAAACTAGATGCTTTTGATTCCAGATGCTTACGCAGTATCTTGGGCATTAGGTGGTTCAACTTTGTAACTAATGATGAGATTAGGAAAAGGAGTTTGCAACCTCCTTTAAGCAGCATATTGTGCAGAGAGAGACTCCGTTGGTTTGGCCATGTTGCCCGTATGAATAATTATAGATTGGCGAATAGGGTTATGAACAGTGTGCCTAAAGGCCTCAGAAAGAAGGGGAGACCTAGGATGCGGTGGGCAGACAATGTCAAACAGGACCTTGTTAGAATTGGTGTGCAGTGGCCAGATGCAGTAGATGTAGCACAGGATAGACTTGCTTGGAGAACTAAATTGCACGGTCTGGTTGGACCTCCGTAGCCCATGGCTGCTTGAGGATGATGATGATGATGATGATGACTTCTGTTCTTTGATTCTTTTTTCCAAGCTTCATGATTTCATTCTCACCCAACTTCAAGAAGCTTGGAAGACAGAATCAAAGTTCAACATTGAAAAGAAAATGACAAGGTCACATGACAAGGTCGACCAAGGTTGACATGGTCGGCCAGGAGAGATGAGCCATAGTGCGTAACACGAGCACAATGGGCAGAAGCATTGATTTAATGGACATTCAAAAAGGAATGATCATCGGCTACCACGCTAAGGGTGGAAGCATCTCGGAAACAGCAGACTTCGTGGGCTGTTTGCGAGGTGCTGTAGTAAGGGTGTACCTAGAATGGACCGCTGGCACACCGAGTACCTCCAGATGTCATAACTGTGGAGTCTCAAAGACCATCGACCCCAAAGGAGAATGGTAAAAGGCAATTGACGAACAACAGTGCAGCAATTGACCACTCAAATGAATGCTGGGGCACCTAGGTACGTATCCCCGATAACAGTAGAACGAACCCTGTTAGGCATGTGCTCTCAGAGTCAATGCCGCGTAAAGGCCCCATGTTAACCAAGGTCCATCGGCAACGATGCTTGCAGTTCGCACAGGACTAGAGTCATTGGACATGGAAGAGCGGAAAAAGGTTGCCTTCTTCGACGAATCAAGGTTTCTACTCCACAGAAGTGACGGGCGGTGGCGGATACAGTGTCAGACACACTAGAACCAACACCCGGACACGCTTGTCAGTCAAGTACAGGCCGGCAGTGTGAATGTCTGGGTATGTTATCCTGGTATGATCTGGGACCGCTGCTACCACTGGATGGGTCCCTGAATGCCAATGGGATCCGATTGGCCTTCTCCCCTCCCTTATCAGATGTGGTCCAGTTAGTCTCTGCATAAGATTTGGTCTCGTCTCCAGTGAACGCTTCTCCTTCTCACCACTTTCTTTCCTATGACCCTTTCTTATAATTTATGAACGGCTAATTTCAAATATAGCATTGTATACTTCTGTTTGGATTTTTGCGTTTTTCTTTTCTGAAGAAATATAGTTTAAAAAATAGTGATGGACAAATACTTTATCATATGGATATTAATCATGAGGGATATTATCAAGAGAACAGGAAAATTTAAGTTTTTTCTAAACTGCAATATTTTATTGATTCTGAAAGTGATTCTGATGAATTCTGACTTCAGATTCTGAATGGAGATATCAATTTCAATTATTTTTGGAATTATATTTATATATTGCTTCTCAAATATATACTGCAATTAGAAAGAACAATTATTTGAAGCTTAACCAATAGTTAAATCATTTGATATACATGATAGCTTAAATGGTACCTACTTTAGGAAACATCTGATTATGACAGCAAAATTAAACTTTTCAATTATTTAATTTTTTGATGCTAGGATGCTAACACTATTTTTAATTAAATTGAAGTAATTTCATAACTAATATTAAGATTTTGTAATTTCTAAGTTTTTTTTCATTTTTGCAATTTTTTTGTAGTCAGTATATAATGCAAATTGATCAGGAAGGGTTCGATCTCAAATTTCAGAGGTCAAAGTAAACTATATTTGCTTTTAATTTCTATTAAATTCCCTCACAGCTCTTCCTTTTTTTAGTTATTTTTCAGTTTTTATTTAGATAATCTGGTTTAAAAGCAAAATAAATTTTTGTAACACTGCTACCTTAATCTTAGAGTTTGCCAATCAGAAAAAAAATCATTATGTACTGTTTGCATAAATGACCAAATAATTTTGAAAAAAATAATGATTTAAGTAATGAGAGAAATATTATGAATTACATATAAACACTGGCAGAAATTGCAAAAACATCCAGAAGGAATTCCTTTAGGAGCATCATATTATAATATGTTAATATAGTTAAGGACAGCAGAAACCGTGATCCAAGATTGAAAGTCATTGGGTGAAATAATGTCACTGAGGACAACATGCAAATGTACGCAGCATGTATTTAAGGACTAGGGCGTGAAAAAAGAATTTATTCATCTTGTGTCAAGTTGTTCAGTGCTCTTTGAAGAAGCTACCATGCCTAGATGATGCAGGCACTCAACATTTGTTCAGTTAGCAGAGTTTGAATGAGGTCGATAGTGGGTCTTTGTGAAACAGGTTGGTCTTTTCATCAAATTACATATTGTGTGGGATGAGAGGTATCGTCAGTGGCACGATGATAGCGTCAACAGTCAGAAGAGCATTTGCACACTCGCAGACATTACAGGCAACACAGAATTACAGATGTACAAGAGGATCGGCGTATCAAGGGGGCGGTGGTGGCAGAGCAGACGGCTATGGCATCACAAATTCGATCCTCTGTCGTACCAAGGGTTCAACAAGAACGATACATAATTGTCTTTTGGAAGCAGGACTATGAGCACACGTCACTGGCATGGTTACCACTGTCACCTCGTCATTGTCGAGCATGTTTGCAGTGGTGTCTAGAAGGAGAATTGGAAATGAACATTGGAGGGAAAAATGACACTCTGTGGCCTTCAGTGATGAAAGCAGATTCTGCTTAGGGGCATCTGATGGTCATTTATGTGTCCGAAGGCAACAAGTTGAGCGGCTTCTTCCATCGTGCATCTGCCAGCGACACACAGGGCCCATGCCAGGCATCACGGTGTAGGGAGAAATTAGCAATCACTCTCGTACATCTGGTGTTTGTACAGGGTACACTGAATAGCAATACATACCTCAGCCACATCATACAGCCGGTCATCCTGCCATATTTGAGCGTAATCACAAATGCGATATTCCAGCAGGATAATGCCTGCCCACACTCCACCCAGACAACACAACATGCTCTTCAGGCAGTGCACCAACTCCCTTGGCCAGCATGCTCTCCAGACTTGTCTCCAATTGAGCATGTCTGGGACTGGATCGGACAGACTTCCACGGACCATGGCAGGCAACGACCATTGCTGAATTATGCGTTCAAGTTATAAGCGCATGGAATGGTATCCCCCAGAGTGATAACCAGCATTTGTACGACTGATTGCATGCCAGATTGGAAGCTTGTATGCTCGAGAAGGTTCAACACCTTATTAAAATGGGCCTTCTGTAAAATGTAACTCATTAAAAAGTAAAATAAACCGTGAATCACTTCACATGTGATCACTGTCCTTTCTTAACAAGTTGTTTCTACTAAATAAATCTCAGATTACACTTCAATTGTTAATGGTGTTCTTTTTTCAATTTCCACCAGTGTATTAAGGTAATGAAATACTTCAGAAAAAATACTTCAGAAAACATGCAAAATTATTTAATTTTTTATTGAATTTAAAATGCAAAAAAATACAACCTTGCAATTCTCTTTTAAAAAAGCCTATAAAATTTTTGTTGCTTTAAATTTTTGCCACTTCCTTAATTCCAACTTAATGTGCTTTCTTTTGATATACAAGGTGTCCCTGAATTCATGGCCCAAACGTGAGGGGATGGTAGTACACACCGAACCTACCAATATTAGTCATAGAATATGCGGCCGCAAACGCAGTGAGGAGTCTGAAATGAAGGACAGCCAGAGGTTTCCAGTGACATTTATTGGATATCATTACAACAAATGCTCAAACATTCACCCACCAATGTTAATACAGGCAGCACAATGGCAGAGTAGTGATCGGCATACCTGCTCATAAACACCAGGTTTGTAGCGCACATTGGCGGCTGCGACAGAGAGTCACAGGCTACCAGATCTTCTGCAGACTGCATGGGAGTCTCGTACATGACATTCTTCAAATGTCCCCACAGAAAGAAGTCAATACGAGATCGGGTGATCTGGGGGGGCCACGGGATGGGACCAACCACGTCCAATCCATCGGTTCCCAAATGTGATATGAAGATGCTGATGCACATCCATGCTGAAATGGGCAGGTGCCCCATCATGCTGGAACCACATACAGGCATAGTTTGCGGCTGAAACATCCTGAAGCAATTCCGGCAAACCCTGTTGCAGAAAAATACAGTATATTCGCCCATCGAGGTGGTCTGGCAGTAGGTAGGGTCCAATTAAGTAGTCATGCATGATCCCTGCCCAGACATTAACAGTGAACCGTTGCTGATTCGAATTTGGATGTGTTCTGGGCTGCCCACAAATGCGCATTACATACATTCACTACACCTTCATGTGAGAATGTTGATTCATCCATAAAGAGCACATGTGTGGGGAAATCAGGATGTGCAGCACTTTGTTTCAGGAACCACTGGATGAAATCCATGTGCAGGGGATAATAAACAGCTGTCAATGTCTGCACTTGCTGCAAGTGACAGGGGTGTAGTCCTTCTTCATGCAGTACTCGCCAGACACTGTTTCGATGCACATCCAGGCTCCGGGCAGCAGATTGCGTGCTTGTACCTGGGTTATCTGTCATCATATGCAAGATGTCCTTGCTCATAGCTGGCGTTCTGACCATCCGTGCTTGTCTGGCATCATGTCGACTGACGTGGAAGGTGCCTGCCTCAGACAGCTGGCGGTGCAGTCGCGCAAACATTTTATGATCAGGCACATGGCACATAGGATATCACTCACAGTAGTCTTTGTGCCTCTCTACCATTGCCCTTGGTTATGCCGTATATCAGGTGCATATTGGCTTTTTCTGTGTTCGTAAACTGCTCCATCTCGTGTCTGGTCGACACTGAGAATGCCTGGGTTTGGCCAATCCAGCATTTTTCACCTCGTCTGCACCCCCTACTGGCACTGGGCTGTGTTTGCGGCCACATATTCTATGACAAATATTGGTGGGTTCGGTGTGTACTACCATCCCCTAATGTTTGGGCCATGAATTCAGGGACACCCTGTATAACATGACCTATTTCTGTTCGTTTGTTATTTTAAAAAAATTCTAAAGTTGACAGCTAAAAAGAAAGTCGAGGGAAGGGGACTCGCTGAAACAGCTGTTAGGAGACAGATGATCCTCATTCAATGTCATCCAGCATTTCTTTAAGGTGCACTGGGTATAGCTCAAGTGGTAAAAGTTATTGAAATGTCATGGACACATAGGGTCCATGGCATTTCAATAACTTTTTGGGCCCTTAGTGTATTTGGAAAAGTGGCCCATATCATTTTCTAATATTATAAAATGGTGATCTATTATAAGAAACAAAATTTAATTAAAAATATTAAAATGCATTATGATAGATATGTTTTGAAATACAAGTACAGAGGATTTATTAACAAACAGTATTTATATACATATTACATAGTTTTTTTATATTTCGACGTGACAAAAATCATAATTTCACTAAAATTGAGTTTCTCAAATGTCACTTTTAATATTCATTGCACTTAAATTATTTAAATGTGATTGCATCATGAAATTTTTAGTGCCTTTTTACTTGCATTCACTGCTTGCATTTGTGATCACCATAGAAATAAAAATTTGCATTACAAGTTCATTGTTTGGAAAAACTGAAAAAAATTCCATGTACATATGAGTATATAATTTGTGAATGTTAATGCATTCTTCTACCACTATATCTCCACCAGCATTTTTGATTCCATCAATCATTTCATATCCAGCTTGGCATATGATTTAAAGGCATTCAAAAGTTGCCTTTAAATTCACTGTTGAGATCTTTATGAAAATTAGTTTTTTGTACTGTTTTATAATCTCACTGATTCAAACCATGTGTCTTTCCAAAGAAGGAGGTGATGCCTCCATATGTAACAGTTCTCTATGCTGACAGCACCACTGAGAGTGAAATGAACATTGTGATCCACAGGACCACCAGAGGCCACATGTCATCCACATCCATCCCCACCAGAAATTGGAGAGCAAAGTTGGTGTGACATTGCGTCAACAGTCCAGTTCATGCACTATATGAATCCTGCATTGATACTTCACACAACACTCCATAGCACTTTGCAGACTGTTGCTCATGGAAGGTCCAACTGTCATGACACTGCTCTCGCAATGGCTGTTACACAAACATCTCATCCACATCTTCTGCAATGGGCAGAAGGCAATGGCCATCCTCTTCCAGGCGCCACTCCCAATTCACCAGATGCCTCACACTTCACCATCTTCCCTAACACCACTGATGTCGGGGATCCTTTCTGCAGACTTTTCAGATGGCAATACTCTCACAGTGCAGCATTTGTGTTGTTCTGATTCTGGTAAAATAATTTGATTAACAGTGAACATTCCTTCTTCGTGATAGCCATACAATCATTTGCTTGTGGTATGGGCATTACCCCTTTTATACATTTTTTGCATCGGAAAGTGTTATGCAAATAAACACAATTAGCATAACTGAAGCACCTGTTTTCTCCCTGCTGATAGTTGGAACTGATATTTCTTCATTAAATTGCTTCTGCATATTCTCATTAAGCTATCTCCAATTTTCACAGCAGTATCTCAGTTTCTCACTGCTCCAGAGACTCCAGAATAGGGAAACTTATTTTATAACCACCTGTGTATGTGGCAAAAATACCTCTTTTGCACATTTTCCATTTACAAGGCCATTTTCAGGAAGTTATCTATCATGTACTTATGAGAGCCAAGTGTACTTGCAAGTGCCAATTCATATATATGTTATCGTTAAAGTATGAAATCCGTTATTTCATAGAATACCTAGTTATTTCATGAAATAACTGATCAAGTCAGTTAAAGTACTCACTTAGTATTTCAAGTTAAAAAAACTCACTTGTATTCTATGGTTGAACTAGTTATTTCATAGAATAACGATCTACACCTCGTTAAAGTGTAAAATAACAGTAAATAAATCTGAAATTCAAAAGGCTGTAAAGTGAGAACCACTGGTCAGAAATAGCACACCATTTTTAACCCACTATAAAGTGTTATATAATACTAATGATATTAACTTTTATGTTTTGTTTAAGAATATGGAAAGTAGCTCTTGTGAATCAGTCATCCGCATTATGAAAAACGCCCCGGATGAGCGGAGGTCAAGTGAAAACGAATCAGTAAAGCGATTCATTTTTGAGAACGAATCAGTAAAGTGATTCATTTTTGAGAACGAATCAGTAAAGTGATTCGTTCTCACTTGGCCTGCTCAATTTTGGGCGTTTTTTATAATTTGGACCACTGATTCATGTTGACAGAGGGATGACCCTGGTTTCAACTCTACTCTCGGACAATAGAAAGTCTTTTTGTTTTTCTCACTTTTTGTTGCATTTCTGGGTAGAATGCATTTTTTGTTGTTTTTGGTCACTTTTCAGAATCTGGAAACAGTTATATTCCCAATCCCAATTCAGCGTCTGTGAACAAAAATTAAGATTGAATAAGTGCCGGATATAGAGAAATCGCTCCGGTCGGTTGCTACAGCTCAAAGTTTAGATATCGGTCAGGGATTTACAAAATGTTCATGTAAAATGCAGTGTGTCAACAAAAAATCTGTTGATAATTTGTGGTGGATTGCGAGATCATATGGCATACCAGACAAGTTATTTATTATAGAGAGCTTTCATTATGTTAACTGAGTTGTGTGTGAGAGTTGGTAAGGCTTGTAGCAATTAGTTTAGCATTGCTTCTAGTGTTTGACAAGGGTGCATTTTGTCTCCTTTTCTCTTTAGTTTGGTTATTGATTATGTTATGTGAAATTCACTTTAAGGGAAAGATTTTGGCCTTAAATGGGCTGGAGATATGAAAATTTCTGATTTAGATTATGCTGATGATTTGACCTTTTGACAAATGATGTTGATGAGATGAACTCTTTTATTTGAGCTGTTGATGAGTCTGGTAGTGAGAGCAGGTTTGGTTATAAACAGAGAAAACTAAAGTGATAACTAGAAGGATGCATATTGCCTCTGGGCATGTGAGAATCTTGTTTTCAAAGAGAAAGAAGCTTTTTCTTTACCTAATGTTTGATTCTTTAAAAGTTTTAATTTGAGCTAGCAGACGATGGAAAAAAAATGTAAATATTACTTTATTAGTAATTATACAACATAAAAGTATTCATCTTTTAATTCTTAAATCTAAAAAGTTGCATTTTTCACACCTAAGTGGGTATATTATTTCTGTCAGTGAAATATCTCTTAAAAACTACCACAATTTTTCAAATTTCTATTTTATGCATATTTTTCGTAAAACTGGATAGTAGCTCTGCTGTTTCATCATTTCCCTGATCTGTAATGATATATATATTAAAACTACTAAGTATTTCAAAAATTCGAATTATATTTCATTAGTACCAATCAAATTAAAAAAAGTTTCCTAATTATCATTTACATTGTTTCCAATGGAAATTTCACGACGTTCACATTCCACTACCAAAATTTTATATTTCTATCATTAATACATCCTTGCAATATTCGTTAAATATTTTTGAATTTTTGAAATTCTTCATCGTTAGAGGGTGCAATTATAATTTTCGAATGATTTAAAAAGCGGGAATCACAATATTTTGTCAATTCCTATCTAACCCAAAACAAATTTTTCATTTATCTCTAAAAACAATTATCTGCTAAAACTAAAAGGTGTATTTTCCCACAGCCTCTAGGTCTAAGGGGTCAACTCATTGTTGGCAATGGAAACTTCATGACCTTCACACATTACACTGCCAAAATTTAAAATTTCTAGCATAAATATACCATTTGAAATATTAGTTTGAAATTTTCCACTTTTTCCACCACTAGAGGGAATAATTATAGCTTTAGAGAGATTCGGAAAGTGCAAATCATAATATTTCATCCATATCTATCAACACAAAAAGAATTAATTTATCTCTGTAAACAAAAAATTTCGATGTCTACAAACAGACAGACACTAAAGCAAAACTATTATGTCATTTTCATTGAAAATGAGCTAAAGATTGGTCAGGCAGGTTGTACTTCATCTGAATGGTTGCACCCTAGAGCAAGTGTCTCAAGTTTAACTCGGGAGCTATGTAACAGATACTGGTGATGTGTGGCATAAGATTAACAAATGAATAGGTATTGCTGCTGGGACTTTTAAGAATATATTGAGTGGAGAAATAAGCATATATACCTAAAGACTAAAATTAGACTAATAGTTTGGTTCTTTCTAGAGTTAGTTGTGGTAGTGAAACTTGACCCTTTGTAAACAACATAGCAGGAAACTTGATGCCTTTGATTCTTAATGCTTGCAGAGGATTATGGGCATTAGGTGGTTCAACTTTGTAAGTAATGATGAGGTTAGGCAAAGTAGTCAACAGCCTCCTAGGGGCAGCATACTGTGTGTAGAGAGATACTCCGTTGGTTTGATCATGTTGCCCTATGGATAATTATAGATTAGCGAATAGGGTTATGAACAGTGTGCCTAAAGGACTCAGAGGGGGAGACCTAATATGTAGTGGGCAATGTCAAACAGGACCATGTTAAAATTGGTCTACAGTGGTCAGATGCAGAGATGTAGCTCAGGACAGATGTGTTTGGAGAACTGAATTACATGACCTGGTTGGACCTCTGTAGCCCATGGTTGCTTAACACTTCCAGTGTCCAACCCGTATGTATACGTACGGAGAATCTGAATTGGGGGGGGCCAATGACGTATGTATATGCATTTACAACAAAAATATATCAAATTTTTAAAAATAAAAATTTGCCATTGTAATTTTATATATATATTGTATAAAAATATATGATTCAGGCTTCAAAAATAACATTTTTTTAATCTGATGCATATTTTACTAAACCACAATATAAATAATTTTATAAAGTCATCCGATTGCCATTTTTAGAAGCACTAAACAGTATTGCCAATTTGCTTGTTTAACATTCTTATTTGCTGAAGCAACTTTCCGATTTAAGCTCACGTTTGATTTGAGCTATTATCAACAAATTTTTCCTTAAATTTTCGAAAATCTAAAAAATTAACAAAAAAACCTGTTATTTTTAAAAACTGTATTTTTTGGAAGTGATTACAAAATGCGTACCGCCATTTTTTTCTGTTTCACACTTTTTCTGTCAAAAATAATTTGGGAATACTAAAATACGTTTATCATTTTTCCCAGCATTCTATGCATCTTTCCCGCCTTCAAAATCTAAACTGGAAGTAAACACATCCTTCTTAGAAATTCTGGTTGCAGCTGCATTTAATTAGTTATGCTTCACTGAGTCAACAAGACTCAGGTGGCTGACAAATGATATTTCCATTGTTCCAGTGTGCTGCGTTTTTTTTTTTTCAGTTTTGGTCCAGCATATTGGATACTCTTGTCAAGTTAGTATTTTTTTTCATATTTAAACCTTAGTTTTTATTTCAGTAGATTTATTTTCGGAAATTAGCAATCTTTTGGCCGATCGATAAGTATCGATGTTTTTCATAGTTATGTTATACCGTATGGCCGGCCTACAACTTGTTGCTGTAGATATTATAACATCACATTAGGCTATATGTTAATTTTTATTTTTTCTTGCTTTTTTAGTAAAAAATCTTTGAGCTCGAACCATGGGCATCTGCAGAAAATTTTCCAGAAGACAAATAATTACATCAATAAATTTTTATTTAATTTTTTTAATTTGTTAAGGTTTTTTTTTTCACAAGTAGATTATAGAATACAGTATTGCATCAATACAAAAACACATACATAATGTATATAAATTAATTACATTACAATTTGTGGAATTTTTTACTCGATCCCAGATGGGGGCAAGTGCCCCGTTTGCCTCCTCTGCGGACGCCCACAGTTCGTACAGTTTTCTGAAAATGAATGTCTTGGATATGGAAGCAAAATGCTTCCTTGCTATGGAAATTGGCAGTCATGTGGGAGGGCAATTTCAGGAAGGGTGGTGCTTTGATTCACAAACCTTTCTGCACTTAGCCAAGATTGCCGAAATTTAACACCCAAAGAAAAAATTCATAATATTTAGTAAAAAAAAGCAGCCTAGTAAGTTTTTTCTATTTCATAACCAGTTCAGAAAATTCCGTGAATGTGAAGTCCAAGTCACGTTGCATAACACTGGTCATGTTTAAAATATACGATACTGAAAAGAATCATTAAAAGAAATAAAAACCATATTTCAGGTTGAATATTATTTGGGAGGAAACTTCCTTTCAATAAATATATAATTTAACTATTTATACAGCAGGTTTTCCAAAATCAAGCCTTAATTATAGAGTGCTATCTTTTTTTCGCCATATCACATTAAAAAAGGCTTATTAAAATCAATATGCTTAAAAATTTATTTATATTATTTTTTATAAAAATTGTAATTAAATTCTGTTTAATTTGATATATAACATGACCTATTTCTGTTGATTGGTTATTTTTTTAAAACATTCTAAAGTCTTCTCGTGGTGCAGGCCGTTAGTACATTTCAAAAGAGATATTCTCTTTTGGAAGGGAATGGAAGGGGAAGGCTGCCAGTTCAGTATGGCCTACTGATCTGGTCATCTATGGCCACTTTTTTCAACCCTGCTGAGGAGTGGTCAACTTCACAGGGTCCTGGTGCTGACCATTTATACCTACTAGACTGGACTTGTTTATGGATTTGAGCTTGATTATGGATCCTGGACTTGCTGCACTGGTGGGCCTCTGTTGAGGGAGAATTTGCCTCTGTGTTTTCTGTTTGCTTCTGGGTTGCCAGCTCTAGGTGAACAGGGGCATGGGATACCTTATATCAGCTGGTGGATAATCCTAATCAGAGGCCATCGCAGGTACCTGAACCTTACTTAGCTAGTTGGGCATCGTCAAGCCTAAACTGGAGTAATGTGTCTCAGGCAGGCCATATGGCTCTTGAAAAAGTCCACTTGAAAAGGTGGTGCCTGAAGTTCCTACCAGCATCGGTGACTTCAGCCTTTAGCAGAGGAGGAACAGGTCTTTGCCCCATGCCTGCGATCAGGGGGCTGTTTGATATTGTTCGCCCTACCAATCACATTAAACCTAATTTCTTTAAAAATCCTACTAATCATTTTCTCTCTGCAGGAATGTGGAATGTGAGGACATTACATAGAGATTGTTCTCTTGATGTCCTCATGCAGGAATTCCAGCGCTATAACCTAGATATTCTAGGCTTGCAAGAGACCAGATGGACAGGTAAAGGTGAGATACTTAAAAATAACTTTAAATTTCTCTTCACAGGGAGGGAGGATGGAAAGCATCACCAAGGCGTGGGTCTGCTGCTCAGCAGACATGCCAGTGATGCTCTTCTAGGATATGAGTGCATTAATGAAAGGTTTCTTACAGCAAAATTTCAGACAAGCATTAAAGACTTGAATGTTATCTGCTGTTATGCCCCCACTGAGGATTCTGATGAGGATGAGAAGGATAGATTTTACGGACAACTTCAGGATATTTTAAATTCTGTCAAGAAAGGAGATATTACCCTTGTTCTTGGTGAATTCAATGCCAAAGTTGGTACCGACTATGACCTTTGGGGAGGAGTAATAGGCCCTTTTGGTATTGGTAGCTGCAATGGGCAACGTCTCCTACAGGTAAGTAAACTCAATGGTTTCAGAATAACTAACACATATTACAAACACCGCGACATACATAAATACACATGGGTTTCACCTGATGGGCTGCATAGGAATATGATTGATTATATATTAACAGCAAATGGGCTAGTTCTATTAGAAATACTAGGACATATAGGGGAGCTGAAATTGGATCTGACCATTACCTTGTTAAAAGTGTCTTGCACCTTAAAACACGTTGTGCTAAAGTTAAAAAATTTACCTTTAATACTGAAGCTCTGAAAGACCCAGTTATAGCTAAAGCTTCTTATCATGATAGGTCATTTAGTCATTATGACAGTCATGGTTTGCTTACTACTGAAGTTGAGGAAGAATGGGGCCATTTTAAACAGGCTTTTTTGGAAACTAAGAGTACTCTTTCAAGGAAAAAGGAGCAGAGGAGGTGGAATTATTTAAGTGATAAGGCACTTGAGCTTATTTCAGAAAGAAGGAACTGAAGGAATGTCCTTAATCAGTACCCTACTTGTCCTAATAGAAAGCATTACAAAGAACTTAATAAACGTGTAAAGGGTCAGTTAGCTACTGATAAGAATCTTTGGCTTGATGGGCCTGGCTGACAAAGCTGAGGAAGCAGTTAGACAGCACAACAGCAGAGAGCTGTACCAGATAGTTAATGTTTTGTGTGGTAGAAAAGAACAGGTATACAGGGATTGAAGGATAAACAAGGTAAGGTTATAGAAGGTGAGGATTCTGTCATGGCTAGCTGGGCTGAGCATTTCAGTGATGTTCTAAACAATGTGGTTAATTCTACTCCCATTGTTTGCAATGATGATAGATGCATTGTGGGCTTTAATGTTGGCCCTATAACACAATCTGAAGTTAGTTTGGCTATTTCTAAACTTAAACTTCATAAATCCCCAGGGGTGGATGAAATTACTACGGAAATGCTTAGAGCTGGGGATGTTTCAGTTACCATTTGGATGACTGAAATTTTGAATAACTTTTATGATAAAGGCATGGTTCCTAAAGATTTTACCAGAGCTATTATTATCCCTATTTTCAAAAAAGGTGATCACAGTTCTTGTGATAACTATAGGGGTATCAGACTACTCTCTGTTCCAGGTAAAGTTCTTTCCATGATTGTGCTTAATAGAATTAAGAATCTGGTTGACAGGCAATTGCGTGATGAGCAATGTGGATTCAGAAGTGGTAGGGGATGGGTAGATCAGATATTTTCACTAAGGCAGATTCTTGAGAAATGTTTCGAGTTTCAGAAACCTTTGGTTGCTAGCTTTGTTGATTTCAAAAAGGCTTTCGACTCTGTTGATCGTCAAAATTTGTGGTTGATTGTGGGATCATATGGTATACCAGACAAGTTAGTTAACATAATGAAAGCTCTCTATAATAACACTGAGTCATGTGTGAGTGTTGTAAGTCTTGTAGCAATTGGTTTAGTATTACTTCTGGTACTACTATGGCAGTTTTACAAGGGTGCATTTTGTCTCCTTTTCTCTTTAGTTTGGTTGTTGATTATGTTATGCGAAATTCACTTCAAGGGAAAGCTTTTGGCCTTAAATGGGCTAGAGATACGAAAATTTTTGATTTAGATTAAGCTGATGATTTAGCCCTTTTGGCAAATGATGTTGATGAGATGAACTCTTTCATTCGAGCTGTTGATGAGACTGGTAGTAAAGTAGGTTTGGTTATAAACAGAGAGAAAACTAAAGTGATGAAAATTGGTCAGGCAGGTTGTGATTCAGTTAATCTGAATGGTTGCAGTCTTGAGCAGGTGTCACAGTTCAATTACCTTGGGAGCTATGTAACTGATACTGGTGATGTGCGGCATGAGATTAACAGACGAATAGGTATTGCTGCCGGGACTTTTAAGAATCTATGGAGATTGTGGAGAAATAGGCGTATACACCTAAAGACTAAAATGAGACTGTATAATAGTTTGGTTCTTTCTAGGGTTAGTTATGGTAGTGAAACTTGGACACTGTGTAAGCAAGATAACAGGAAACTAGATGCTTTTGATTCTAGATGCTTACGCAGTATCTTGGGTATTAGGTGGTTTAACTTTGTAACTAATGATGAGGTTAGGCAAAGGAGTCTGCAACCTCCTTTAAGCAGCATATTGTGCAGAGAGAGACTCCGCTGGTTTGGCCATGTTGCCCGTATGGATAATTATAGATTGGCGAATAGGGTTATGAACAGTGTGCCTAGAGGCCTCAGAAGGAGGGGGAGACCTAGGATGCGGTGGGCAGACAATGTCAAACAGGACCTTGTTAGAATTGGTGTGCAGTGGCTGGATGCAGCAGATGTAGCTCAGGAGAGATATGCTTGGAGAATTAAACTGTGTGGTCTGGTTGGACCTCCGTAGCCCATGGTTGCTTGAGGATGATGATGATGATTGACTGAGGGCAGGGAGTTTTGCAGAGGTAAATCTTGACACTGGCCCAGGTGGGATTTGAACCTGGAAACTGCAGATTATGAGCCCAGTATGCTAACGACTGACCCCCAACCTTGGATGGATGGATGGAAGTGCATTTTTTACACATTATGAAATTAGGAACTTTGCCAAATATTCTCTATCATCTTCATTGACATTATTGTTGTACATATACAAAGATTATAATTCTATATTGTATATAATTAAACACTGTTTTATGGTGATTTTCTATTACCTCTTTATCATAAAGATTTAAATAGCGAAATGAAATTCCAATGAAGTCAATACTAATGAAATCTTATTGAGATTACATGATAATACATAATTATATAGCGATATGCTATTTAAGCTAAAATTATTACTTTATAAGTATTATATTAATTTATGAATGGAATAATGCTACAAAATTTACCAGGAGTCCTGTGCTGATTGACATTCTCTCAAGTTGCTGGAAGGATCTTGGAAAGCAAGCATTTTTCAATGCAAAGAGCAAAATTTCCCTTTTAAAGCCTACAAAATATAACATTAATTATTTGTTAAATCATGCAAAATTAATGCAAAATATATTGATGTATTTTTTATTACCATTATATTTATATTATATAAAAAAAATACCCTCTCAAGCAGCTGCTTGCCACAGAGGTCTGACAGAAACCTGTCAGTTTATATGCCAGAGTAGAAGGTAAGAGGATGGCAGGACATCAGCAGAAAAAGAAGAGATGTGAAGTTGGGGGGGGGGGGGGGGCGACTCTATAGTGTACAAGAATCCAATGCTCCCAGGTTCAGCCTGTGCCAGAAAAAGAAATTTTCTCCACTATCCTTCACCCTAGCCTCGTCCCATGGCCGAGTGGTTAGCGCGCTTGGCTACTGATCTAAGGGACCTGGGTTCGAGCCCCGGGTAAGGCATGGTTGTATGTGTTGTTTTTCTGCTGAGGTCCTCCCATCCTCTCAGATCTTCTACTTTGGCATATAAACTGACAGGCTCCTGTCAGACCTCTGTGGCAAGCAGCTGCTTGAGGGGGTATTTATTTTTTTTTTATTATCCTTCACCCTGCTCTTGATGAGAAATGAAACACCAATGGGATTGGAAAGGGTACTGTCCATTGGTTGGGATGTTATACCATGGTCCACTGTGAACAATCACTACATAACTTCAGTATGTTAACCATGTGCAACAACTGAATATACATTCACAGATTTGCATTTTAGTAAAAAAAATATAAAATTTTAATCTTTTATATTTATACATATTAAAAAATATATATCCAGCCATCCTCACAGACCTACTGTGGCATATATAAACTGACAGGTTCCTGTCAGACCTCTGTGGCAAGCAGCTGCTTGAGGTGGTATATTTTTTATATTGAAGCTCCTAAATAATGTTAATTTTTTCAATTTACACAACTTGATGCATAAAAATTGTTCTTCAAATTGCCATTAGCACACTCCAACTCTGTCAACTGTTTATTTTCACGAATTCCCCCGTAGCAGACAGAGCTACAGAAAGTTAATTGCGTTTACTAAAAATGTGCTCTCTGTATTCCCAATAAAACAAAGTCAGTTACAAACGGAACATTTTTTATTGGATGATTTCAGTGATTTACCCAAAAATACGGTGACACATTTTTGCGTCATTTTTGGACATTTTGCAATTTAAAACTCTTTTAATGTTTCCAAATAATTTTTTTATCTATTATCTGATATATTTTACAAAGGGAACAAAGAAAAAAATCTATATTTCTTTGATCACGTGATTGGCAAAGTAACAGGCACAATAGGCAAACATCTGGTTTTGTTCGGAAACTTTTACTGTGCATCTTAGGCTGTACAGTATTTGAAAGATAAATAAGTGTGTCAAATACTACAATGAATATTTTGAGCCAAACTGAACTAGAAAATTGCAAGTTTTTCAGAGAATATTTCATTGACTGAGATAGTGATTCAGATTATTTTTTTGATTTCAAAGGGAGACATCAGTTCCACTACTCCTATAATTATTTATATTGCTTCTCAAATACATATTTTAATTATTGTTTCTAATTACAGTAACTTAAAATTGTCTATCATTGAGAAAAATTTGATAGTAGTTGTATGTAATTTGGTGTCATTGAGAGTTATTTGCTATACAACATGTCATAATTCCTTTCAGTAGTTATTTGCTAAAAAAAAATTTCTAAAGTTAACTTTGCCTGAACAGTTTTCAGGCCAGACATTGTAAGAGTTAATGTCCCTTCTGATATACAGCAGCCTTTGAAAGTCCATAGTCCCCTTTTTCACCAAGGGCACAGTGGGGATAAGGAGAGAAAGAAATATAAAGTGGGAACAATGAGATCCATCTCTAATAGAGCATTATAATCCTTACAAACTTGTTCTTTGTTTTCAGAGTTTTATGGTAACAAGTTTTTGCAGATTTTCTTTTACTAATGCTTACAATTATAGTGCTCTTGTGCATTTATGGTAGCATGCCCGAGTCTCTTCTGATATTATGTCAGGCGCTCTGGACCACTCAACTACCGGCCGCCGATCAAGATCTCCTCTAATTGATGATACGTATGAACATTTCTACCCACCCGACAATTTTTCCTCCAAAAATATGAATCTACTTAAAAGTTGTAATTACTGTACACCAAAAAAATTTTAAGTTTATTCAATATTTAATAAAGTTGAAATAGTGTTCGTTATGTATATAGCATTACTTATCCAGCAAGAATTCAAAAAAGATTGTCAAATTGTTAGTTTAAATCTAATCCAAAATCAATTAACATTGCTCATGAGAAAAATAGCAAAAGTCAAATATAGATAAAGTTTATTTTCAAAAAATTCAGTGTAACTGAAAAACTCCATTTCTAAATACAACTCAAAAAACTGACTACTAACATCTTCCTCTGTCACCACCTTCCAACTCCTACTAACTACTACTGCATACTTTCTGACTCCATACCAACTCCTCTCTACTAACTCTGTAACCTAATGTCACTTAGTTACATGCAGCGTACAATCCAGCACGTGTCTGTTACATGCCGGGAAAAACATTTGCATAATCTGATGATCGTGTACTAGCTATGATGCAAGAGAGGGCATGTTGCCTAAACACATGCATTAGCGGCTGACAATCAAAAGACTGAGTTGCGCATGCACAACTCCTTCTACAGATCAGAAATGAGAAATGTGATAAGTCCAAATGAAATAATCCCCAAAATGATAAATATAATGTAAATAAAGTAAAACTGGTTAAGGAAAAGTAAAAGTGAATGGATGGACCATCATGTTCACTTTTAATTTCCAGTCCATAGCAGTGGTTCATTGTTTACAATTTCTGGCATTTTTCACGATGTTTTTATATTTGGATTTTAGGGCGTTTTGTACATTTTTGGGGAGGGGGAATGAATTTTTTCTATGCCACTGGAACAGCTGTTGGAGGGAGAGATAAGTAGCCTCCCGTCAAGGCCATCCAGCATGTTCTTTAATGTGCACAGGGTATGGCTCTTCTGCACATGGGGCCACGGCTTAACATCCCTCTGATGGAGGGTGGCCTTTCCAAGCCCATCAGTAAAAATGGCAGTTCATTGTTAGTGACTTTTGGCATTTTTGTGCTCATTTTAGCCCATTAGATTAATTCCTGGGCATTCTTTTCAAATGCAGAATGGCGGTTTGTTAATGAATTTTGGTGTTTGTGTTAGCCCATTGGGTTATTTAATCCCTCAGACTTTTTTGGAGTGAGGAACAGTGGTTCGTTGTTTACAATTTTTGGCATTTTTCACGATGCTTGTTTTTATATTAGATTTTAGTGTGTTTTGTACATTTTCAGGGAGGGGGAATAAATTTTTTCTATGCCATTCAATGGTATTGTATTTTGGTTT
Organism: Ryuthela nishihirai; assembly: GCA_038380435.1. NCBI lineage: Eukaryota > Metazoa > Arthropoda > Arachnida > Araneae > Heptathelidae > Ryuthela > Ryuthela nishihirai. The sequence continues at coordinate 10,722,092 of JAWZYU010000001.1, read as the reverse complement.
ACATAATTAAAAGGACCTTGTTCAGAAATTAATTACAAATAACCTAAAATTCCCTGTCATTGAGCAATAAAATTTTAAAGTTCATCTTTCAAACTATTTGCATGTTAAAAGTTTTTAGGAGAAAACTCAGCTTTTCAGAGCAAGGACAGACATATTACGGCTGTTGAGAGCTTTTTTCCACGTCGTGAAGGGCAATTTCAGTGTCTCAGTTGCAGGTGGGGACGGATAAGGTCATTATTTCAATAGTCTCTTGGAATACGGTTCTGTAGAAAGTGGATGCATGTGCAAGCAGTGTGGTGTGCTCCCAGTCTATGTTGCCACGTGTTGTACTGCTAGTTCAGCAGTGGTTATCATTAGCTTCTTTTGGCTGACATCTGTTTGATGCTCGGTGAACCTCTCTTGTACAGAACTTATTGTTTTTCTGATGTAGTAGACCATGGATTCATCAGGCAAATGGAGGCAAAATCTGCATAAGCCCAATTTTTGAAGTAGGCTAAATTTATCTGTCCTGTTTGATAATTTCTTCGGATTTGGGGCTGGGCTGAAAAGTATTTTTATAATTTGGGCTCCGAGTATTTGCGGACTGATTAGCATAGGACAGGAACATAAGATATAGGTCTGGCAAAGGTTTCACATTTGGAGTCAGTGATTGGGAGGAGAGCTGAATCTCTTCTATTTTCATTTCTATATTTATCGATTAGCTTTTCTATTGATGGGTGGAAGCCATGGGACACAGCAATGGAATGGATGTTTGGAATTTCTTTTTTAAGCACCTGCTTGTTTGATATACGGTAAAGGCCCTTAGGATGAGGGAAAGGAAGGCTGCAATTCTGTCCACCCATGGGGTGCACAAGGCCGCACATATGGGACTAGGTAGGCTTTCAGTATACCAACATTTTCAAGGCTCCTGCATCATTTTTTGGATGAAAACATCTAAATAGGGGATGGCACTGCTATTTTTCTCCTCCTTCGTAAAACATATTATAGGGTAGATATTGTTGGCAGAATCAATGAGGCAGTTTAATTGTTTATTGCTGCCATTTCAAATTAAAAATATATTGTAGACATAGCAACACCAGAAGATGGGTAAAATTGCTGCCGAGTTGAATAATTTTGTTTCTAGGTCTTGAAGGAGAATCTTGGAAAGGGGTTAGCCTATAGGGGCTCCCGAGTCCTGCCTGTAAATTTGGTTGCTGAACTGGAAATAATTATTTTCAGTGACAAGTTTCAGAGCCTCGTGAATGGCATTGATTTCAGGAAGGGAAAATTTTTGCCCTTCAATAATTTTTGTCTGAAATAACATAACAGCATCAAAAACTGGAATGGATGGGAATAAGGAAACTACATCAAGTGTGACTAATTTGCTGTTGGGAGGAATGGACAGATCCTTGAGTCTGTTGAGAAATTCTGTCAGACTTTATAGAAAATGTGTGATCACAAATGAAGCTGCACAAAAATTTCGACAAATTCTTTTAAAAAGAATTTTAAAAAGAAATTTTAAAAAGAGAAAGTTGGGGATGATCTTTTGCACACTAGAAGCCGAATGAGGTACTTTGTGCACTTTGCACTGGGCAAACATTCATGGTGCCTGGGAATTGGATTGCACTGCACTCTTCTTAAGGTCCTTGGAGAGTCACCTGTTGTTTTTTAGCCTGCAAACCTTGTTTTTACTGCTAGTGGTGGGGTCAGCATTTAGATTGGTACAGTGGGAGCTATACATAAAGTCCAAAAACTTTAGCATTGAAGTAATTTTTGTTGTTTTCTGCTGAGGTCCTGCCATCCTCTCAGATCTTCTACTGTGGCATATAAACTGACAGGCTCCTGTCAGACCTCTGTGGCAAGCAGCTGCTTGAGGGGGTATTTATTTATTTATTTTTTATTTATAGCAAACTGACATGTTTTGTTGGCTAAAGTAATAACAGTGCTAGAGGTATTTCTAACATTTAAGGCCTGAAAATATTCATGAGAAATTTCTTTCTGAGTAGGGTGCAGACTTCTGCCAGAGTTCATGAACTTGCTTTCTGTCTTATAGCATTAATTTTATGCTATTCTAGATGCCTGCACGCATTAATAATATCTTCAATTTCAGTGATTAACTATTTCTTGTCCAATTTTCTATGAAATGGGTTGTATTTAGAGCCGTATTCCAGAGCAGCCGTTCACTATGGGGAAAGTTTTTATTGGACAAATTAATGACAGGAATAACAGGTTCGTTGACATGAACTGGGAAGGCTGTCAAGTGTTAGGTGGATGACTGAGATAACATTGTTGCATCAACAGCATTGTTATTGGGCAATAAAATTTTAAAGTTTATACTTCAAACTATTTGCATATTAAAAGTTTTTGGGAGAAAATTCAGAAGCTTTTCGGAACTGAAGACAGTGCCCCATCTTCAATGAAGTGACACTATATTGTGATGTTAGGGCTATTGACAACTTCTTTCCACATGTCGTGAAGGGCAATTCCAGTGTCTCGGTTGAAGGTGAGGATGGGCAAGATCATTATTTGAATTGCCTAGTGGACTATGGTTCTGTAGAAATTTAATGCAGATGCAAGCAGTGTGGAGTGCTCCCAGTCTATGGTTGCCACATGTTGTATTGCTAGCTGGGCAGCAGCTGTCATTAGCTTGTTTTGGCTGACATCTGTTTGATGCTCTGCGAACCTCTCTTGTAGAGAACATATTGTTTTTCCAATGTAGTAGACAATGGAATTATCTGGCAAATGTAGGGGTGTATATATGTCTGATTTTTGAAGTAGGTTAAATGTTTCTGTCTCTTTTGAAAATTTTCTTCAGATTTGTAGCTGGCTGAAAACAATTTTATTTTGGGCTCTAAGTAATTGCAGACTGATTCGCATAGGACAGGAACGGTGATTTAGGGGAGAGCCGAATCTGTTTTCATTGCTATATTTATTGGTTAGCTTTTCTATTATTGGGTGGAAACCTGGTACGCAGATAAGAATATAATGATGAACATTTCTTCATTATATTCTTATCTGCATATAGCAGCAATAGAAGGGATGCAGCAATAGATTTTGAATTTCTTTTTTAAGCAATTGGTCATTTGATGATATGGTAAAGGCCCTATGGATGAGGGAACGGAAGGCTGCAATTTTACATGCTCATGGGGTGCACGAGTCTGTGCATATGATGTTGGTAGGCTTTCACAATACTGACATCAAGGCTCCTGCGATTTTTTTTTTTTGGATGAAAACCTCTATATAGGGGATGGCACTGTTATTTTCCTCCTCCTTCGTAAAACGCATTGTAGGATAGATATTGTTGGCAGAATCTCCTAAAAGCCTTTAACCTGCAAATAGTTTGAAAGATAAACTTTAATTTTTATTGCTTAACGACTGAAAAGGTTAGGTTAATTTTAATATTTTGATTTTGTGGATATGGAGAAAATTGCAGTACTTTCAGGAACTACTTTTTTTTTTTTTTTTTGGGGGGGGGGGGGGAACAAAATGGCAGCATCAGTACTGTTTTGTAAATAATTACCCTATTTGGATTTAATCACCATATATTTAGCATAAAGGTATAAATTTTGTCTCATGTAAGTACTGAAAGTTGCCGATTTATGACATTTAGTTATTACATATTCCTTATTATTGTGTTAAGCAGGAAATGGGACAATTTCTTGTTTAAAAATATACTCTTATCAAAATGGTTGTCCAATGAGATATTGTTCTGATTTTTTTTTTAAACCTCCCAGGACCACACTATTTTTTCATGTGCTCAGCCAAAAAAAACAATTTGCTTTAGAACTTTTTTGACAAATAACTAAGCTCATCATCATCATCATCCTCAAGCAGCCATGGGCTACGGAGGTCCAACCAGACCACGCAGTTTAATTCTCCAAGCATATCTGTCCTGAGCTACATCTGCTGCATCCGGCCACTGCACACCAATTCTAACAAGGTCCTGTTTGACATTGTCTGCCCACCGCATCCTAGGTCTCCCCCTCCTTCTGAGGCCTCTAGGCACACTGTTCATAACCCTATTGGCCAATCTATAATTATCCATACGGGCAACATGGCCAAACCAGCGGAGTCTCTCTCTGCACAATATGCTGCTTAAAGGAGGTTGCAGACTCCTTTGCCTAACCTCATCATTAGTTACAAAGTTAAACCACCTAATACCCAAGATACTGCGTAAGCATCTAGAATCAAAAGCATCTAGTTTCCTGTTATCTTGTTTACACAGCGTCCAAGTTTCACTACCATAACTAACCCTAGAAAGAACTAAACTATTGTACAGTCTAATTTTAGTCTTTAGTTGTATACACCTATTTCTCCACAATCTCCATAGATTCTTAAAAGTCCCGGCAGCAATACCTATTCGTCTGTTAATCTCATGCCGCACATCACCAGTATCAGTTACATAGCTCCCAAGGTAATTAAACTGTGACACCTGCTCAAGACTGCAACCATTCAGATTAACTGAATCACAACCTGCTTGACCAATTTTCATCACTTTAGTTTTCTCTCTTTTTATAACCAAACCTACTCTACTACCAGTCTCATCAACAGCTCGAATGAAAGAATTCATCTCATCAACATCATTTGCCAAAAGGGCTAAATCATCAGCATAATCTAAATCAGAAATTTTTGTATCTCCAGCCCATTTAAGGCCAAAATCTTTCCCTCGAAGTGAATTTCGCATAACATAATCAACAACCAAACTAAAGAGAAAAGGAGACAAAATGCACCCTTGTTGAACACCAGAAGTAATGCTAAACCAATTGTTACAAGACTTACCAACTCTCACATGACTCAGTGTTATTATAGAGAGCTTTCATTATGTTAACTAACTTGTCTGGTATACCATATGATCCCACAATCAACCACAAATTTTGACGATCAACAGAGTCGAAAGCCTTTTTGAAATCAACAAAGCTAGCAACCAAAGGTTTCTGAAACTCTAAATATTTCTCAAGAATCTGCCTAAGTGAAAATATCTGATCTACCCATCCCCTACCACTTCTGAATCCACATTGCTCATCACGCAATTGCCTGTCAACCAGATTCTTAATTCTATTAAGCACAATCATGGAAAGAACTTTACCTGGAACAGAGAGTAGGCTGATACCCCTATAGTTATCACAAGAACTGCGATCACCTTTTTTGAAAATAGGGATAACAATAGCTCTGGTAAAATCTTTAGGAACCATGCCTTTATCATAAAAGTTATTCAAAATTTCAGTCATCCAAGTGGTAACCGAAACATTCCCAGCTCTGAGCATTTCTGTAGTAATTTCATCTACCCCTGGGGATTTATGAAGTTTAAGTTTAGAAACACCCAAAATAACTTCAGATTGTATTATAGGGCCAACATTAAAGCTGCCAATGCATCTATCATCATTACAAACAATGGGAGTAGAACTAACCACATTGTTTAGAACATCACTGAAATGCTCAGCCCACCTAGCCATGACAGAATCCTCACCTTCTATAAGAATCCTCACCTTCTCACCAGCTACTAATTACCAGCAGAAACTTATAGAAGGTCTCATTTATCTCAATAGGAATTTTATATGTGACACGGATATAATACTACCCCTTCAGCTTGGAAACTACTACTAGAAGGGATGGGCAAACCCTCATCAAACAAAATAACTATACTCTGTGCATCTGCCAAATCCAGGGACCCTGCTGATACTTAGGCCAGGGCTTGCACCCTGACACTTCCACCAAAAGAATAACAACCAAAAAAAAAAGGGGGGGGGGGAGGAGATTGAATGATAGGGATAATAAACCACCAAATGGAGCATACGACAATGGACAGTGCAAAGTTATTTTAATCTTTACAAAATTTTACGATTAGTAAGAAATGTTCATCATTATATTCTTACTCTGTAGTCTTGTACTGCCTCTTCACTGCTAGAAATATGTTTAGGTTGTTAAATATGAAGGGTAAAACACAGTGTGCTGAATTCAAGATAGAATAACTCTATACACACTGTAGGTTCTGGACTAATGTATTATCGTGACAATTGGCTCATTGACAATAAAAATGCTGATACCCATGAAAGTATTAGCTACTGAGAACAGCACACAACCTGGAATTGTCCTCCTTGAAAAAAGCTACCTCTGAAGAACGAAGAAAATGAAAGTATGACTATTTAACCTAAACTTCACCGCACCTATCTATACCAATCAATTACCACATTAGTGTCAATGAGTCAATTGTTTGTTGCAATAACATGTGACTAGTCTAGCACCTAGTGTTTATAGAGTTAATAACCTAAAGATAAAGTTATATGTAGAACTTTCTAAGAAGCTGAATATTCTTTCTAATGTGATATTGAAATGCATTTTTACATCAGTTTGTTTTTGTGGAAGTATTGCTCTTTTTGAGACTTCTAGCAGACTCAATATGGTCCTAAGCACCATAAACTACAGGTCTGACTGATCTGATATTTCCTGTTTCAGTTTCTTTGTAAGCAAACCTGCTAAAAATTTTCCCACTAAACAGCATAGGTTCTTAAAATCTGATAGAAAATTACTTGGAAAAATATACAGTGTATTTTCCCCATTTTCAATTATGTTACACACCAACAATTAATGCAAATAAGAGTAATAAGATGATTGAATATTTAACTTCATTTTCAGATACGCTAAAGATTACAAGAGCAACTGTTGTTTCCAATTTAAGGATAATCGGACCATTTTTATACGAGTTGTTAATTTTGGATCTCCTCTTCTGCTTTTTGAATGACTGTGCACTGATAATGTAACATGACTAATAATGTAACATAAAAAAAACTTCTGTTGTTTCAAAATGGGTATATTACATCTGCATTGAACTAGAAATATGCAATTGCACCTTTGCTGCAACTACTGTACAAAGCTAACAGTTAAATAAAATTATGCACCCCATTTATTTTAATCTCCCTTTTCATGTAATTGCTCAAGGAAGCAAATTACATTTTGTTCCCTTGCTGATAATGCAAGGTAACTAAATTCTCTTCACATCGCTGGGCCGGATTTATAATAAGGTACACTAGGTGATAGGAGCCACATTGAAAAGGGACCTCACAAGACATTATCATCCTCCTCCTCCTCCTCGTCAAGCAGCCATGGGCTACGAAGGTCCAACCAGACCGTGCAATTTAATTCTCCAAGCAAGTCTATCCTGAGCTACATCTACTGCATCTGGCCACTGCACACCAATTCCAACAAGGTCCTGTTTGACATTGTCTGCCCATCACATCCTAGGTCTCCCCTTCTTTCTGAGGCCTTTAGGCACACTGTTCATAACCCTATTCGCCAATCTATAATTATTCATATAGGCAACATGGCCAAACCAACAGAGTCTCCCTCTGCACAATATGCTGCTTAAAGGAGGTTGCAAACTCCTTTGCCTAACCCTCATCGTTAGTTACAAAGTTGAACCACCTAATACCCAAGATACTGCATAAGCATCTGGAATCAAAAGTATCTAGTTTCCTGTTATCTTGTTTACAAAGTGTCCAAGTTTCACTACCGTAACTAACCCTAGAAAGAACCAAACTATTATACCCAGGTTCGAGTCCCAGCTGGGTCAGCGTTGAGATTTATCTCCGCAAAATTCCCCGCCCTGCCCACGGTCAGTAGGGGACACCGATGGGTTTGGAAAGGCCGCCGTCCGTCGGATGGGACGTTAAGCAGTGGCCCCGTGTGCGGGAGAGCCATACCCTGTGCACGTTAAAGAACACGCTGGATGGCCTTGACGGGAGGCTACCATCTGTCTCCCAACAGCTGTTCCAGTGGGTCCCCTCCCCCAACCTTCTCTGAGCCTTCGGGGTCCATGTGACCTGGCCATTTAGCCCATGGTGTGCAAAAGAGTGCCGCTCAGAGGTAAAACAACCCAACCCAACTATTATACAGTCTATTTTTAGTCTTTAGGTGTAAACGCCTATTTCTCCACACTCTCCATAAATTCTTAAAAGTCCCAGCAGCAATCCCTATTCGTCTGTTAAATCTCATGCCGCACATCACCAGTATCTGTTATGTAGTTCCCAAGATAAACTGTGACACCTGCTCAAGGGTGCAACCATTCAGATTAACTGAATCACAGCCTGCCTGACCAATTTTCACTTTAGTTTTCTCTGTTTATAGCCAAACCTACTCTACTACGTCTCATCAACAGCTCGAATGAAAGAGTTCATCTCATCATTGCCCTTTTTTATTGTATTTAATTACTAAAACTAAATTTACAATTATTGATATATGAAAAATAAAAATTGCTACTAGTATTTTTCTTTTGCCGCTGCTTTAACCTCAATAACCCTCAATCATTTACCACTGTACTCCTCCTCACTGTTTTCTACCATTTGCAGTGATCTACTCATTAGAAGGAATTAGAGTGCATATGAGGCACTTAAGGAGTGAAACAAACAAAACGTGTAGGGTGGGGACTCCTAAAAGCAGTCATTCCCTAAAAATATCACTGGAACAACTCATCAAGCACCTTTCTTGTAGTTAGCACTGAGGGATAGGTACATGTGATAGTCATATTGGTAGCAATAGGAAAGGACTCTGTCACGGGGCATTTAACGATGACAGGTAATATGATTAATGACAAGACCCAGATGTTCCGCAATAATGCACTACATTGGGATAATGCCATATTTTACCACTATCCACCATCGTGGCTGAACAGTACTATAGAAGTCCAGCCTTTTGCAAAACCTAACTTTAATATTTGTCCTGGGTTGTCACAGACAAGGATATTGCAATCCAAGTTGACTCTGCACCCATGACGAGATGACAATTGCTAAAACCCACAATGCAGTTCTCTTTACGTGCTGGGCAGCTCTCTTTATTCTTGAATAGTATGGTGGTTTTATTAAGAATTGCTCATTTCATCAGCTACCAGAGCAAAGACTTTAGGGATGACATTGAGTGGAAACTATTCATGGTTGATTTTGGAGGCAGTTGGAATAGAGGGAGGACAGGTTATTAACCTTAAAGACAGTTGTGTTTTCTGTTTCAATCTCCCAACTTTCTTTTCCTAAAGATCTTTTTCCCCAAAAATCCTTCCATCATAAATACTCTCATTGGGTCTGTTGGCCAATCAGGAGCATTGTACCACTCTGAGACGCTGCTTTGGAGCTCATAAATTTGTTTTCGACCATAAGCAACTTCATTCAAGATGCCCTCAGACTTCAATGTTTGCTAGACTGATTCCAAGCAACATTCGGCTGGCTGTAATGAAGAAAAAGAGTTTAACAGGACTTGCATGACAGCAATGCAATATTTATTCTTTTGCTGATCTGTGGTTTCCTTCAACTAGTTTTTGGGTGGTTTTTCTAAGGTTTTTGAATTGTTAAGTCCTTTCTGTTTTTTTTTTTCTTTTTTTAAGTTGATTATCCTTCAGAAATATATTGTTAATTTCAGTGTTCTTCAGAACTGTGTTTTTTTGCCTTGTCTGTTTGACCCTTTTTTTTTAATTGGCCTCTCCTCCCCCTGAATTTTGTAACCTTTACTACACATTGAAAAAAAGTGTCCTGACACTTCCAGGTCATGTGAATGGAAAGCCACTTTCAAAGCTCCCTAACATTGAAAAATAAACCTTTTATGTAAAAACTGTTACTGGCAATAAATTGTAGATGTCACTCAAATTTCTCTACATATATTTCCTGCAACATTTGTTTAATATTTAAAGAATGAATAGAAGCTGAAGCATTTACCTTCAGCTTTAAACCTTTGTGAAAAAACAAATACTTCAATAGATGATACACAACTCTTGTAACAATTTGTTCACTAACATAAATTAAATATCTGAAGTTTGTATGACGATTTTTTAAGGTTTCATCAATTTGGAGGTAATGTGACAGTGTCAATTTTCAACAATCATCGATCAATATTTAGTCATTGAAGCAGGACCATTTAACAGTAGACGACACTGTCACATTGCCTCCAAATTGATGAAACCTTAAAAAAACATCATACAAACTTCAGATATTCAATTTATGTTAGTGAACAAATTGTTACAAGAGTTGCGTTTTATCTATTGAAGTATTTGTTTTTTCACAAGGGTCTAAAGCTGAAGGTAAATGCTTCAGCTTCCATTCATTCTTTAAATATTAAACAAATATTGCAGGAAATATATTTAGAGAAATTTGAGTGACATCTACAATTATCAGGTATCATACATTTTTTCACTTGGGGTTGTTACAAACTTTAAATTAGTTTTAATATAGCTTATGTAAAAGATAAGGTGTAATTTGACATATTCCAAGAATTTGCATTTTGAACTTTTCCCTGGGGAGAATTTCCTTCCCCAAGTTCCGCTGAATCAGGACCAGTTCTAGAAAAGAATTGAGGACAAGTGGGTGGGAAAATAAAATAAAACTCAATCTGCCTGATATTCCTATGCAATATAACATTAAAAAGAATTTAATCATGATAGTGCTGTGGTGTAGGTTAAAACATTAAGAACTTTCAGGGAGTGATTCTCAAACTAGGAGAGTGCTTTACATTTTACTACCCCTTACGGGTTCTACCTTATAAATATCCTTAACTCTATACATTACTTTCAACATAGCTCTTTTTTCAAAAGAGTCATTAGAACTGTAATATAAAGTGGGAAACATATTTACCCTATTGCTGGTACAATTGCATTTTGCAGCATTGTCATGCTGTAGTTGGTAATAATGCTACCAGTCCTATATATTAGATGTTCGTAAAGTTGTTACTATGCTGGCATAGATGTTACACACTGACACAGATTTTTCCTTGTCAATAATCGTTGAATGATGTACTGGCAGAAGTTGTCAGTCATTCATAGTGATACAAGTTCCTTTTTCCTTTTACAAAGGGTGATATTTGCAGTGATGTTTAAAGCCGTTATTGCACATTGTAACAAATGGTAAAATTAATGCTCAGTGGATATTACATACTCAGTTCTTTTGATGTGGATAGCATTTTTCCAAGTTTGAAAGGATTTTACCTATGCTCCACTTTGGAAGAAGACCAATGCCTCAATGACCGCTAATTTACTATCGGCCAAAAGCCATTGTGAATTATAACGTTAAAACTTTAAAACACTTTAAAAGAACATTTTAAAAAAACCACGAACCCTCCTGGCTCTATGTGCGACGCATTTCACCACAGTCTCTCTGCAAGTGGCATCTTCAGGCAAGTACGTTACCAACGGTCATTGAGGCATTGGTCATTGAGGTTAGCGGTCATTGAGGCATTGGTCTTCTTCCAAAGTGGAGCATAGGTAAAATCCTTTCAAACTTGGAAAAGTGCTATCCACATCAAAAGAACTGAGTATGTAATATCCACTGCATTAATTTTACCATTTGTTACAATGTGCAATAACGGCTTTAAATATCACTTGTCCAAAAATATCACTTGTCCAGTTGATTAAATATCACTGCAAATATCACCCTTCGTAAAAGGAAAAAGGAACTTGTATCACTATGAATGACTGACAACTTCTGCCAGTACATCATTCAATGATTGTGGACAAGAAAAAATCTGTGTCAGTTTATAACATCTATGCCAGCATAGTAACAACTTTACGAACATCTAATATATAGGACTGGTAGCATTATTACCAACTACAGCATGACAACGCTGCAAAATGCAATTGTACCAGCAATAGGGTAAATGTTTTCCACTTTATATTACAGTTCTAATGACTCTTTTGAAAAAAGAGCTATGTTGAAAGTAATGTATAGAATTAAGGATATTTATAAGGTAGAACCCGTAAGGGGTAGTAAAATGTAAAGCACTCTCCTAGTTTGAGAATCACTCCCTGGAAGTTCTTAATGTTTTAACCTACACCACAGCACTATCGTGATTAAATTCTTTTTAATAAACTGATTTTACAGGTCTTTAAAAAAAATGAAGCATAAGTTTATTATTCAATAGTATGAAATATAAATAAGTAATTTTTTTTGTCCCTATTACCTTTACTAGCATTCTGAAAGTGGGTGGGGAATACCTAGATTGGTGGGGAATCCCTGCATTGGTTATAGTTCTACAATCAATCCCCATTTTTACAAAAAAGATGCTACATAGCTTTCATTTGATGTGTAATTTGTTGACTAACCTTAAGTGGGGTTAAAAAAAACTATTTAAAAACAAAAGTGAATGCAAATCCAAAGCTGAAAAAAGGAGTTTTTTTGATAAAAACTATTGACCTTCTAAAAAAATCTATTTTATTTAGCAACAATTGTCAAAAGAGTCTGCTAATTTGATCAAAGGGTTTCAATCACTATTACTACAAAAGGAATATATAACAAAAATTAGAGTAGAGGTACACATGCAGTAATTAAAATTAAAGCTATTTAATTCTCTATGACACTGTTAAATGTTTTTAAGCAGTTCAACACATGAACTATGCTATCAAGTATCAAGTTATTAAAGAGAGATTTAAGTACCATGCCGTAGAGGATGGGTAGTAACAGAAACTTCCAGGATGCTTTGATGAGAAATTTAATAATTGACGTCACTTACCGGCAAGAATGTTTATTAGTAAATTTGTCACCAAAGCATCCCGGAAATTCCTGTTACTACCCATCCTCTATGGCATGGTACATAAATCTCTCCTCAATAACTGTTGATACTTGATAGCATAGTCCATGTGCTAATTTAATTTTAATTGGAATATATAAAAAAACCTTTAAATGCTGAATAAGAATTTTTTTGTACATGAAACAATTGTGATTTTATTGAGCAGTATTCATATAAAACATTTAGATATATTGCAATTGGCATGCAGCAAATGGCTTTCTGAGTAAGAACATGACTGCTGCCATCTCTGCAGCTACACTAGTGATCTATGCAAAGAGATAGGAAGAGGGGGGGTGCCCTTACTACCTCCATGACTGGAACAACTGTTTGGAGACATATGGTAGCCTCCCATCAAGGCCATCCAGTATGTTAACGACACTGGGTATGGCTCTCCCACACACAGATCACGGCTTAATGTACCATCCATGCCTTGCCATGCTCATCAGTGTCCCCTACTGACTGTAGGCAGGGAGCTTTGCAAAGATAAATCTTGACACTGAACTACCAACTGAGCAACCCTCACCACTATGCAGCAGAATTATGCCCTAATGCAGTACTTTTTTTTACTTTGTAGATCAGTGATTCCCAACCTGTAGTTTGTGGCTGGGACTCAAATCTGGGAACTACAGACTACCAACTGAGCCACCCCCACTGCTATGCAGCAGAATCATGTCCTAATGCAGCACTTTTTTTTCACTTTGCAGATCAGCAGTTGCCAACCTGTGGTTTGTGGACCCACAGGGTCAGCAATAACATTTGAGGATTCACGAGAAATTCACTTTTGAGGCAGTTAAGCATTTAAAATACAGCAGATAACTCCACAGGTGTCCACCACATTTTTCGAATTGAAATAGGGGTCATCCACTTTCATAAGGTTGGGATTGGGTTGTTTTACCTCTGAGCGGCACCTTTTTGCACACAATGGGCTAAATGGCCAGGTCACATGGACCCTGAAGGCTCAGAGAAGGTTGGGGGAGGGGATCCACTGGAATAGCTGTTGGGAGACAGATGGTAGCCTCCCATCAAGGCCATCCAGCATGTTCTTTAACGTGCACAGGGTATGGCTCTCCTGCACACGGAGCCATGGCTTAACATCGCATCCGACAGACAACTGCCTTTCCAAGCCCATCGGTGTCTCCTACTGACCGTGGGCAGGGCAGGGAATTTTGCTGAGATAAATCTCAATGCTGACCCAGCTGGGACTCAAACCTGGGAACTACAGATTACGAGCCTAGCACGCTACTGACTGAGCCACCCCCACCCCTCATAAGGTTGGGAACCGCTGTTGTAGCTTGTTTATATACTTTCTTTTCCAAGTCAACATGATGGAATCTCTGAATGATTCTCCAGCTGAATCTTTATCATTGAAAAATATGATACAAGACGGTTATACTAAAGAATAAACCTTCGTTCTGCACTTAAAAAAAGCCACAAAAATTAATATTCTCCTCAAAACTAGATACTTACTGAAAAAAAGCTCCAAAAATAATCTCATCGAAAGATTTCATTAACAACGCTTATCACTAAACAATGAAAACTCGTTTCGCACTTAAAATAAGTCCCTGAAATAAATATCAAAAGTAAATTTCCTTAGTAACACTCATCGCTAAAGAATCAACTTAAGAAAAGCCCCGAAAACAAATAATCTCATTAGAGAGAACTAGGGCCTGCCATCCTCTCAGACCTTCTACTATGGCATATAAACTGACAGGCTCCTGTCAGACCTCTGTGGCAAGCAGCTGCTTGAGGGGGTATTTATTTTTTTATTATTCTAAACAGCATATATCAGTCATAAACATTGGAACATGCGGATGGACTATTGCAGGATATTGCAGCTCAGTGTTCAGGTTTTCTTGGGGAAAAGTGGAGGAACATGGAGGCTGAGGATCTTATACTGCACAGTAGCCTAATTTGATAATAAACAGCAATTCATGCCAAAAAAAAGGATTCTACAATTCTTTAAATAAAATAACTAAAAATTTTAAACGTTTTTCTTCAACCAAACACCTAAATTAAAAAAATAACCTGAGGGGCTCAAAAAAAAAAACCTAAGGAGCCTTTAAAAATCCGCTCTGGCATATCGTATAAAAATACTGAGGAACATAGAATAAACACAATACAAAAATACCTTGACATGTACAACATGCTCTACTTAAAGCCATTACAACAGTATTCACTGCCAATATCTCTGTCCTATATATAAGGGACTTGCACTACAAGTCACAACTCTGTGCGGAAACTTCGCTTTGTGCTACAAGTAAACTCGCTCGCTGCCCAATTGCAGTTTTCTCGAGGCACTCTTCTGCACAAAATCACCGCCAGATGGCGCGCAAACAATAACAAATAATGTTGTCTGCATAGGTTTTCATTAGAGTGCTTTATGCATTCGGATTTAAAACTGCGACCTTTTCAAAACTAAAAATAAAAATTTTTAATGCACAATTTTTCAAATTTTCTCTATTCTAAAGATGCTGATATGTTGTTTTTTGATGTGTCTGCCTAGAACAGGTGCGTATGATATAAAAGCAAAGGGACAGGAGTTGAAGATCAAAGGTCACAAATGCTACGTATCACGTGTTCAAAGGGTTTTTCCGATTTCAAATGGATGGGACACCCAGCTCCCCCACCCATGGAGGTAGGGGTGAGGGAGACAGTTCGATCGTGGGTCACGTGGTATATATACTGCGCCTTTGATTGCCTTGTTCTCTTGGCAGAGAAATTCGATACCTTTTACAATCAATTTTTAAAACAATTATGAACTATATCAATTTGAAAAAAAAATCAGAAAATCAGTCTGAAAATGCATTGTAACTCTCAGATGAAAACCAGAAGGATGAAAGCAAAATAACACGAGAAAAAAAATGGAGAGTTGGGTTGTTTTACCTTTGAGCGGCACATTTTTTTTTTTTTTTTTTTACACACCATGGGCTAAATGGCCAGGTCACAAGGACCCCAAAGGCTCAGAGGTTGGGGGAGGGGACCCACCAGAACAGCTGTTGGGAGACGGATGGTAGCCTCCCACAAGGCAATCCAGTGTGTTCTTCAACATGCACAGGGTATGTCTCTCCCGCACACGGGGACAAGGCTTGACCTCCCATCCTACGGACGGCGTCCTTTCCAAGCCTATCAGTGTCCCCTGCTGACCATGGGCAAGGCGAGGAATTTTGCGGAGATAAGAAAATAGAGGAATACGCGATGATGCTGAGTGCTGGGCATTCAAGGGCACAAAATTTTTCCATTTCAGATGCTGAGCTTACGGCATTGATTATCAATAAGACTAGTTTAATAGACTGAACAGGTTAATCGGGAGAAAGGAAGTCATGTTTTTTTTTTTTTGCATCTTTCTGGCATCAAATTTCTTTTGCCGCTAATGCATAGAGTATTATATTCACAGTAATAATTCAAATCACTAACTCAGAGTAATATCTAATACATAGTGAATTGTGCCTGATTGACTGATAGGGGATCACGCTAATACTAACTTCGGAAAGTGTAAGTCGTGATATTTCATCAATAACTATACAACAACAAATCATTTTTTAATTTATGTCTGTAAAGAAACAATAGTCTCTTACAACATAAAAAATTGCATTTTTCCACCCCCTTGGATCTAAGTGGTCAACTCATAATTCCCAATGGTACAACGTGACCTTCACATTCCATCATCAAAATTTCAAAGTTTTAGCATAAATACACCGTTTGCAATATTCATTTGAAATTTTGGAATTTTCAAACTTTTTGACAGTTAGAGGGCGCATTTTATAGCTTCTGGGAGACTAGGAAAGTGAAAATCATAATATTTCAATACCTGTCCAATGCAAAAAAAAAATAGTTTTATCTCTATAAAGAAATTTTGCTGAAAACAAAACAATTGCAATTTCCCACCCACCCTGGGTCTAAGATGTGAATTAATTGTTTCCTATAAAAACTTCAAGATGTTCACTTTCCATCACCATAATTTAGAATATCTAATCATACATCATTTGCAAAAAATTAAAAAAAACTGGTATTTTAGTTTATTATTACGGCATGCAGAAGCGAAATCCCCATATTTATTATGATTTTTTTAATCTAAATCTATACGATTTTTTTTCCTAAAAACACCTTCCGTTTAAAAATGTTAGCAACATGTAAGTTACAAACGTAAATGTAGCATTTTTTTCCCCCAGGGTTCTTTACATTCACGAAATTTGAAGTTTTTCCTCGTTACTTTTACACTAAAACGACTGAAGAAACCGGTTTGTTTGGTAGTGTTTGCGCGCCATCTAGTGAGATTTTATATTATAGGAGGTTCGCGTACAGGTGCCTCTTTCGAGCAATTGCGCAAGCCTGTGGTCTATCATTGTTGGCCAAGCCGGCCCTGCGCAATGAGCGCGACTGCCTTCCTTTAGCCTTTTTAGTAAGCCTCCATTCATAATGCGGCTTACTCCTCTTACGGTGGCTTGAACCCGTTAGTCCCGAATCAGGCTGCCGGGATCCAGTTGGTGGCTTACAGCATAAATAAAAAAGATAAATACCCCCTCAAGCAGCTGCTTGCCACAGAGGTCTGACAGGAGCCTGTCAGTTTATATGCCAGAGTAGAAGGTCTGAGAGGATGGCAGGACCTCAGCAGAAAAACGACACAAACAGCCATGCCTTAATCCGGGGCTCGAACCCAAGTCCCTTAGATCACTAGCCAAGTGCGCAGCATAGATGGGTCTAATGAAAAAACGACCAACCGCGGCTTTTAACAGAAAGTCAATGATTGGACGTTACTTCTCTTTCCTTCACAAATTTTAGATGATTAGTGATGAAAATGCAAGCCTGGTTTGGCAAAAATTTGACCTTAATTTCAAGATTTCAGTACATTCAGTACAAGATTTCAGTACAGTTGAATTTATAGGACCCATAGACATAAAATTGGAAATCTCATAAAACTAAGCATCAATTTTAAACTTTGTAAAATATTTCATTGATTAATACACTAACATTATTAGTACAAGTATTGTTGCATATGGATATATCAATTAAGTTTACAATGCATAATACACCAACTAAGCTTACAATTTCTGGAATACCAATAACGAGGAAATGTACTATCACTAACAATTTTTCTTCATTTTTTTGCGTGGCAACATAGTTTTATAACTGGTGCACTGTTTAACATCAAAACGGTATCATCTATACCCATTTTCGCCAAAAAGGAAAGACGTCAGACGCTTCCATACTTGCAGTTACATATTACATTTGGTTAATTGCATTGAATATATGTATAAAAACTGGACTATTCGTCAACAGTTTTAACCCTTTCGATACCGTTCCGGCCGTACCGGCCGAATCCCTTTCGCTACCATATCGGCCCGTCGGCCGGGGAGAAGGTAGGTTGAATGGGTAAACTCTCCCTCCCCTCTTTGCGCATCTCCCGCTCAGAGGGTTCATACGACCATCAATTAAAGTCTAATTGACTAACTGCCTTCATCCCTGCGGCAACAGGGGACCATAGGAGTGGACTGCAGAATGTGGGTTGTTTATTGCTTTCTTGAAACTTACATTTCAGGAAAAAGCAAAGGAAACGTGGAATATTTTATTCGATTTCAAGGGGAGAGAAAAACGTCTTAGGACTGAATAATGTATTCATGCATTGAATTCACAACTCTAAAATCTCTTAAAAGAGCTTTTTATAGAAAAATGTGATTATCGGCGATAAAATTTGAGGATCTATCTGCAGTCTGCCTAAATACCTACTTTTGATATTTTTAATATTTAATGAGTTACAGAATCTGGTATATTTAGAATTAACTTACCTTGCTAACTAAAAATCATTCAAAATTCACATACTGTTCAATCGTTACATATGCTGCTAAAAAATATACATTTTATTAAAGTTTACAGAAAGTTTTTTTTTATATTTTAATATGTTGAATTAAGTTTTCAGGTTTTAATTAAGTACATTTTCCAGCTTGCAAAATTCTTTGCTTGCAAATTTCTTCATTTAAAGAGATCTGATAGAGACCTCAAGTATAACTTTAGTCATATTTTGTTCATATTAATATTAAGAAGTTACTGATATCTGAATGTGACTCCATATTCAAATAACATGAAAGTTTTTTCTGTTCAGTGCCTACGTATATGTATATTGTTTAGACAACAATATAAAAGAATTTCCGCATTTTGTTAATGGGATGCTAACTTCTGAAGCTTTCTAACTTAAAGTATAAGATTTTGTGGTAAAATGTTACAACCAAAAAAAAATAAAGATCTGCATTTAACGGATCTAATTCTTAAATTTCAATAATATTCTCTTATTATTTAAGGAGTTGCATATGCTGGAATATTTAACAGAAGCAATGCGTAAGGAACTTATATAATCTTCACTAATAGAGAAATAATTATTTCTGCAAACTTCCAAAATAAACAATTATTTGATGAAATTGGTTAGAACAAAATATCCTGAATATAGTTGGTTCGAGGGGAGGGCATGTCCGTCTTTCCCCCATCTTCAGAATGTTAGTAACCGGATTGGAGATGAAAATAATATGAAGAAATATGTAACACAATTTTTCAAAATAATTTTAAGACCACTACAACGGAGAGGGAATTTTATACTCAAACTGCAATACAGTTTTTTTCTTTCCTGTTCGATCCGTTTAATTGTTCTCTCACATATATTTTTTTTCTTTAGCAGGCCTATACAAACTGTTATATAGTTTTAAAGTACTTCTGAAATAGATTTCCGATATAATGAGGTTGTCAAATATCATAATTCTTTCAAAATATTGAATGAATTATGTTGAAAATGTAGAATTAAAAAGTCGCGTGTTATTATGACTAATTTATCTTCAATAAAACACTTTACACTAAAATTTTACTTTACCTTCGAATATGGTCCTCTTTCCCACCATGCAATGCTCTTTCTAAGTCGGCAGTGGATATATGACTGCATATTGCATCATTCCGAAGAGTTTGAATCTGTCCACTTTCACCAACCCACTTTTAATTCAATACTAACCCAATCCTATGGAAATATGTTTCACATAACATGTGCTTTATGCGAACATGCTGAAAACGTGTTCTAAGAAAATTCTCTGATAAAGCTTAGGATGTTCGTATATTTAAGAACACTACAAATAAATGAAAAATTTAATTATTACAGCAGCTTGTCAAAAAGATGTTAGATGAGCCTGTTAGTACGTATAATGAGCTATGGAGAAGATAGTGATGAAGGCGAGACCTCAGTAGAAAGACAACATAGAAAAGAAATATTCATGCCTTTTCAGGGATTCGAACCCCCCCCCCCCCCCCCCCCCCCCCCCCACACACACCTTTGGCTATTAGCGAAGCGCACTTCAATATGATAAGGATTTCATTCAAGAAGTCAAGTCAGAATACATATATATAATCAGTGTATTACAGTACGAAAATTCAGGGATGAAAGATTATTATACCTTCATAAATGATTTTACGATGTGCAAATTCGTGTACCTCTGATTAGAAAAAAGTAAAAGAAATCATA
Source organism: Ryuthela nishihirai (assembly GCA_038380435.1). Lineage (NCBI taxonomy): Eukaryota > Metazoa > Arthropoda > Arachnida > Araneae > Heptathelidae > Ryuthela > Ryuthela nishihirai. The sequence continues at coordinate 10,702,087 of JAWZYU010000001.1, read as the reverse complement.
GAGACAAAGTTCTTGTACTCAGCACTGGGGTGTTTAAATCTTAGGTTTAACCTCTAAGCTGCACACTTTTGTACGCAATAGGCCAATTGGCCAGGTAACAAGGGCTCAGAGAAGGTGAGTGTAGGAGATCTACTAGAGAGCTGTTAGGAGACAGATGGTAACATCCCGTCAAGTGCCTTCAGTGTGTTCTTTTACTTGCATAGGGTATGGCGCTCTTGCATTCAGCTCACAGGTTAATGTTCCATCTGACGGACGGCAATCTTCAGAAGCCCAACGATCTTCTCTCTGGGGTTAGTGAAAGAAAAACAAAGTTTGCGCATTTAGTAATGGAAATTAGGAACATGAAATTGTGAGCCTGAAGCTCTGTCAATTGAGTCAACTCCCCCCCCCCCCCCACACACACACACAGAGGCACCCCAGGTTGTATGGAGGGAAAGAGTCGTACCCACCTCCTTTTGTGCCTGAGGCAAGAATAGAAAATTTATCCCCAATATAGTTTCATAGCAGTCTTTTGCTGCACCCCTCATCTTGTAATTTTCTGCATACCTTCATTTTGCATATTTCTGCATACCTTCATTTCGCATATTTCTGCGTCTTCTCATTTTGCATTTTTCTGCGTCCCTCACCTTCTATTTTTTCTGCGCCCCCTCATTTTATGCCTGGGCCTAGTGCCTTACTTGCCTCACTGTTGTTACGGCCCTGGTTGTGGTGATGGGGGGGGGGGGAGGCTGAGAGTGGTCCGTATTGATTTTTACGTACTGTATACATTCTTTGGAAAAATGGTTTTTGAAAGATCGCTTCCAAGATGAGAAAAATAATACCTTGCCCTTTTCGGCAAAGAATAATTTCTGGCAAAACATTGGAAATATCGCCTCTGGCGAATATAAGACGCTCCTTTTCAAAGAGAACGAAATTTATCATTTTCCAACCTCTGTACTCTTTAACAGCGATAATTCGAACTATTAGATGATTTGGAAAATGTAAATAGTAATATTTTACTAGTACTTACAAAAAGAAACAATAAAAACGTCGCGTTTTTCCAATGAACACGATATTTTTTTTTTGGGGGGGGGAAGAGTACATAAGTTCCGTACAGTAGTTTGGGATTACGGTTCGACAAAAAAAATAGCAAAATTTGTTGAAAATCCATTTTATAAAAACACTCTGTAGCAGATACCTTTAGTTGAGTAGAGTTATTTTACCACTCAGTCGCACCTTTGTGCACACAGTTAGCTAAATGTCACATAACAAGGACCTCAAAGGCTCAGAGATCTGCAGGAAAAGGAAGACTCTTTGGGCAGCGACAGATGGAAACCTCCCCTATAAACGTGCACAGAGTGTGGTTTACTTCCACACGGGACCACGCTTTACGTCCCATCAGTAGAAAAACATCTTTCCAAGCCTCTCGGTGTCTACTTTCTCAGCAAATGAAGGATTTGGATTTAATGGGAAATAATCTCAACGTTGGTATATTTGGGACTCTAACCTGGAAAGTATAGATTAGAGCAGGCATGTCAAACTCGTTAACCACCGAGGGCCATATTAAGTATTATATATTAAATCGTATATTATATTAAATATAAAAAAAAAAAATGGAAATAAAGATGAAGCATAGCTTTTATTCCCTTATATATAAATGGAAATGTTTTCTGAAATACTTTTTATTTAATTCATGTACCGTGTACGTACTTATAATTTTAATTAAAGAATCCAGTGTTGTCAAAAGTTAAATAAACGTATTGGTTATCAATCTTGGCGGGCCGCCAATTAGATTTTGCCTGGATTAGAGGCATCCAACGCTACCGACTGGGCCAATAGTATTCCTGCTGCTTTCAGGCAGTAATTTCCATGTTATTACCGCTTTACAATGAGCATTGTTCTCTTTACGGTTTTGAAGGAATACCCTCATAATTAATGAGAAATCTGTCTGGAAATTTAAGACAGGAAATTTTAAATTCACTACCAATGTAGCCATACCACACTTGGCGCTCTACAAATAAAGCCCCCCCCCCCTCGACAACTTCCAGTAATTTTGCCATAGAGGGATATTAGTCCATACGAAATACGTATACTTCAATATAAATCTCAGCTGAATATCTTGAGCCGTTTTACCGCTATAGGCATTTACAAAGAGGCAGCATTGCACAACCCCCCCACCCCTCCCAAAGAAAAAAAAAAGACTTCAACATAATAAAAATAACTTGAGATCGATAAATTTTTCACAATCACAGTACTTTTCCCATATAACTTACGAGAGAAGAAAAGGGAACGCAATTAATAACTAGAAGACTACATATCCCCTTTGTTGAATAAGGGATATTCGTTTTTCAAAAACAATGAAGTTTCTATTTTCGGTCTTTACTTTCCTCTCATAGCAGAAATTTGATTTAATGGATGATCGGTAAAATACAAATACACTTATCCCTCGATTTACACGGTACTCAGTTCACACAATTTTGGCTTTGCACGGTCAAAAAATGCAACCAGTTTCGATTTACACGATACTGACTGAGATTTCCTTTCTATGTACGTCTCAGTCAGTACCGTGTAAATCGAAACTGGTTGCATTTTTTGACCGTGCAAAGCCAAAATTTTGTGAACTGAGTACCGTGTAAATCGAGGGATAGGTGTACTAATATTTTATTAGTACCTTTACCACAAAAATGAATTTATTTTTTAGCAAAAAATTTCATTTCCCCTCCCACCTCTTGCAAGTACGAAGCAAATCATTACTGCCAACATAAACCATGTAACCACCACAATCTACGGTACAAATTTTAAATTTCTATCAGAACCGATCATTTAAAACTTTTTTTAAAAAATTGCGGCATTTTCAAACTTTTTCTACCATTATAGCTCGCTATTGAAAAATTCGGGGAATCAATACCTATCCAACTAAAATGAATTTTTAATAATATTTCCAAATAGGAAAAAAAAAATATGTACACGCTGGCAAACAGATCGCAAAGGGGAGCAAGTTTTTTTTATATATAATGTGCTTAAAACTACATTTTCTTTTAAATACCTATTTCGAATTCTGTACTACACCACAAACTTTTAAATAGTTTTGTAGCTACAACACTGTGGAAAAAAAAAATATCCCCTCAAGCAGTTGCTTGCCACAGAGGTCTGATAGGAGACTGTCAATTTATATGCCATAGTAGAAGATTCTGAGAGGATGGAAGGACCTCAGCAGAAAAACAACACATACACCCATGCCTTATCCGAGGCTCGAACCCAGGTCCCTTAGATCAGTAGCCAAGCTACTGCGCTAACCACTCGGCCACGGAACGGGAACGCAGGTCCCTTAGATCAGTAGCCAAGCGCGCTAAACACTCGGCCACGGGACGGCACAACCATACTGTGAACTTTCTTGATATTTTGCCAAAGACCAGTATTATTCTTTTTTTCTATTTTTCATTTCTTTCGCCACGAAACTTAGGTACACATTGCAATTTTTAGTAAAATTGGAGTCAGATGATTTATTCGTATTTATTAAATTATTTTTGAAACATTTACCTCTAAAATTGATTCGATTTTTTTTCCCGTTGGAGTAGCGTGTTGTTAGAAGTGACAGGAAATATTTCAAGAATTGCAGTTGTGTTGTAAATAGTCAAGTGTTCAAGATTTATGGCTAAAGGCAATATATATATATAATTTAAAGAATTGTAAAATTATTTATAAAATATATATTATATTAATAAAATTTATTCCTAAAACAGGCGTTATTCCGCATAACTTCCGAAGACTATAGCACGAAACGTTTTTCGCGAAAACAATAAACGTATAGACATTCCAGTATGCAATTTATAAATACCTTTCTTGGCTACTTATCAAGGTGACCCGAGTTCGAGCCCCGGGTAAGGCAAGGATGTTTGTGTTGTTTTGCTGCTGAGATCTTGCCTTCCTCACTATGGTATATTAAACTGACAGGCTCATGTCAGACCTCTGTGACAAGTAGCTGTTTGAGGGAATATTTATTTTTAACTAATTGGACCTTGCACTTAGTTTATATTTTTGGCGATTGAAATTTATGTAGAGAAAGTGTTTGTTTACTTTGATTTAATCTTTAAATTTTTTCAGTAACAATTTTTTGTTTGCATGGCATCATGGGCTTTGGGAGAAAATTTTTCAGGAGGGGCAAAAATGATTTCAGAGTGTAGCAAATTTTTTGGGGGTGGAGTTGGGGGTGGAAAAGCAAATCAATATTTCAAGATAGAAATATTTAACTCAAGTCATTCATTAATCAGAACAGTTGTGAGCGGAGTAATCATTAATATATCATTTTTTTATTAATTATTTTTAAATTAACTATTAAAATATTATTTTAAATTAATTATCATTTCAAAATTATTTATTATTTTCATACATTTTTCACACAACAAACCAACTGAGGATGCTCAAAAAGAGAGCGAAAAAATGGGAGACATATTTGAAAATACACGTAAAAATATTTTTTCTTATCAATAACTCTAAATAATATGCTTCGAAAGGCAAAAGAAAACATAAAAAGAAAAATCAATATTATAAATTCCTAAGGAAAAACTTTACTATTTGGTACACCTGTGTTATTTATCACTAATTAATTTTTCGAGAAATTTTACCAGGAGGGGGGAGAAGGCCCCTCTTCTCCCTTACCGCTTTCTCTGCCGACGCCCATGGACAGCATTTTACTTTTTTATTTCCTTTACTGACTTTTCCGTTTGATCACGGAATTATTTCAAGCATAACTCATTCTCGACCAAATAAAAGTTCACTAAAAAATAAATCTTCCAAAAACTCGAAAATAAAGTCTATAGTTCTTATAAATAAAAATAAATAAATACCCCCTCAAGCAGCTGCTTGCCACAGAGGTCTGACAGGAGCCTGTCAGTTTATATGCCACAGTAGGAGATCTGAGAGGATGGCAGGACCTCAGCAGAAAAACGACACACACATCCATGCCTAATCCGGGGCTCGAACCCAGGTCCTTTCGATCAGTAGCCAAGCGTGCTAACCACTCGGCCACGGGACGGCACATAGTTCTTATATGGAATTTTAATTTCGCGTACTGTTTTCTGCTTAAAAAATATATTTTGGGAAGCTGTCTTATTCTTTCTTCATTTATTAATTTTCGGCTCTTTTCGACTTACTTACATTTTAGCATTCGCTGTCAAGGCAAACGCAGAAGACAAGCCTTTTGTTCTCTTTTATTGCACGCCCTAGAGGTACCGCTCTCCCCGCAGCCCTTCAGGTTAGGGCGGGTTAGAGAGAATATTTATGTGCTTGCTGCTGACCACTTCAAAGTGTCACCATACATAATGTGAGCCAAAATCGCACCTCCAATGTTTCCCGTAGCTGAAGGTCACATTTGCAACAACTGGTTGCTCTCTAGTGACAATCTGAAGGGTAGTTTCTAGACATAAGATTCAGTTCAGTAAAATGGCTTTTCGACACAAAATTGTTTGACTAAAAGCAAATTTTTCTTTCATATCTCCAACAAAATGAATTCGGTTTCTTATCGAAATAACCAATTTATGTAATGAAATGAAAATAAAAATAAATTATCCCTCAAACTGTTGTTTCTCACAGAGGGCTGACAGTAACCTGTTAGTATGATACGCTATAGAGATAATTTTTGATGAAGGCGAGAGATCGCAGCAGAAAGACATATCTATATATTAGGGTACGAATTTTTTAGGCTAAAAAAAACTCCATTAGGGTGATAATTATCAGGTAAAACTTTTTTTTAAAATTTGTGTTGAAATGAAAATAATTAAAATATTCAGATATTAGGAAATAATTTTATTATTCACATAGGAATTGCAAAAAGATTATAATATTATTTCAGTGTTACAATCCTACTTATGGCAAAACCAAATTTTTTTCAGCTCATCATTTCATGAGTTCCATGTCCACAGGACTTATCCTGTGATTATTTACTACCAATTGTATATATTTAAACACAAATAACTCTAAGGCTATGTGCTCCCATCTACCTGCTATCTCAATTCCTGATACCAATCAAATTTTACACCAATCACTTAGTTGCCTAACAAATGCTGACATTAACTTTCAGATAATTTAGGTGTAAATGATATTATTGAAAGAGTTTCATCAGCGAAGTACTAGGGCAAGGTAAGGTGGAAGAAATATGGAAATTATGTTTGTGGGAAATTAAGATTCTGCTCTGTAATTTTGTCCAGACTCCGCGCTATTTTACCTTAAATATCTGTCAAATTATCATGCAATATTAATCAACTGGAGAATCAGTCATAAGCTATGGTTTACCTGTTATGATAAAGCTTACTGTTCACATAGAGCTAAAATAAGAAACATTCAAAATACAATTGTTAATCATTGTACCAACCAATGCAAAAATGAACTCTTGACCACGCTGTTATGAATATATTACCTATCAGTGAACTATATAAATATAAATTGATACTTAAATATTATTTTGATAATACTTATAAATTCAAGATTAATCATAATAAAAATACTAGATATAAATCTAAAAGGTAAATATAAATTACCACAATTTAGAAACAATTATGTTCCGGAAATTTGAAGAAATTATGAAATTCCCTCTGTGTTTAACAGTATCTCTGAGGAGTTATTAAATTAAAAAAGAAATTAGAGATGTTAAAAAAGTTTTAAGTACATGGCTTCTGATGAACGAGTGGTTAGAGAGCTTGGCTACTGATCAAAGGAACCTGGGTTGGGTTGTTTTACCTCTGAGCGGCACTTTTTTGCCCACCATGGGCTAAATGGCCAGGTCACATGGACCCCGAAGTCTCAGAGAAGGTTGGGGGAGGGGACCCACTGGAATAGCTGTTGGGAGACAGATGATAGCCTCCCGTCAAGGCCATCCAGCGTGTTCTTTAAGGTGCACAGGGTATGGCTCTCCCGCACATGGAGCCACGGCTTAACGTCCCATCCGACGGACGGCGGCCTTTCCAAGCCCATCGGTGTCCCCTACTGACCGTGGGCAGGGCGGGGAATTTTGCGGAGATAAATCTCAACGCTGACCCAGCTGGGACTCGAACCTGGGAACTACAGATTACGAGCCTGGCGCGCTACCGACTGAGCCACCCCCGCCCCGCATTACACACAGAAAATTAAGATAACGAAGGGTAATTTATGTGTTTATTTGGAAAATAAAGTAATCACTACGACTTTATGTTACACAACAGATGAAACATGTACGAACGGTTTTTCAAAATTTTCTTCTCCTCCCTTCTTCTTTATGCTTCCATCGTCCCCCAATTGCACCCGACCATCGTCCCCCAATTGCACCCAAATGCACTACCGACCCCCTGGATCGTTCCAGCACCCCCGAAGGGCGGTATCGCCCACTTTGGGAAACATTGATCTAATATCTGTGTCATTTGTGCATGGATTCATCGGTTATTTTGCAGTTTGATTTACTGTGAAAACTATAGGTACAGTGTTGGCTACGTCCTTTCCCAATTAATGGGCTTCGCTGCATCAATACTTCTCTGCACTACAGCAGATTCGCCGTCCGTATTATAAAAAAATTACCATAAGAAAATAAAGTATATAATACTGTGATATTTTTTATATAATGCCGTGTGCTGTATCTTAGAAATGCAAGAATCGGTAGGAATCTAAAAAAAAAACGCTCTAGATGCTACCTGCTGATGACGACCATTTTACATATATTTGTGACCGTCAATTTATACTTTTTCAACGCTCTCATTGAATTCAAAAAATAATAACTCATTTGTTTTAGTTTTTTTTTTATAAATCTGGATGAAAGCCTTCACTCGCATCACCGAAATTTGATCAAAAGAAGTCCAGGTAAGTCTCTTATTGTTGCCGAGAAAACCATGCGCTACTTGCCGAAAAGCCTGCAAGCATTCCTTTCTGTAAGTCATTTTGTCTTCCAGTTCTTGAGTTGTTTGTTTGGTTTTTTTTCTTCTGAGCGGCACTTTTTTTGCACACCATGGGCTAAATGGCCAGGTTACAAGGACCCCGAAGGCTCAGAGAAGATTGGGGAAGGGGACCCACTGGAACAGCTGTTGGGAGACAGATGGTAGCCTCCCGTCAAGGCCATCCAACGTGTTCTTTAACGTGCACAGGGTATGGCTCTCATGCACAAGGGGACACGGCTTAACGTCCCATCTGACGGACGGCGGCCTTTCCAAGCCCATCGGTGTCCCCTACTGACCGTGGGCAGCGCATGGAGTTTTGCGGGTTTGAGGGGGAGGAGTGGAAGGGGCAGGGGGTTAGTGAGGATGGGAGTTGTAAAAAATAAAAAACAAATGTAGATATACAGATATATAAGTTTCCAGATAGATGGGGTGCATGGAGCACAGACAATTTCAGCTTTGCTAAACTGAGATTTGAAGTTTACCCTCAAGTGGATTAGTAAAAAGACGATTCATTTACTGTATATTTTAAAGATTGACAAGGAACAATTAATTTATTAGTGATAATCCAACTTTAAAAATAACCTTGTAAAGTTATTGAAAAATAAGGTTACCTTAAAATTAACGTTCTATGAGGCGCATTCTCGGGTTGGGTTATTTTATCTCTGAGCGGCAATTTTTTGCACACCATAGGCTAAATGGTCAGGTCACATGAACCCCGAAGGCTCAGAGAAAATTGGGTGAGGGGCCCACTGGAACAGCTGTTGGGAGATAGATGGTAGCCTCCCGTCAAGGCCATTCAGCGTGTTTTTTAACGTGCACAGCTATGGCTCTCCCGCACACGGGGTCACGGCTTAACGTCCCATCCAACGGACGGCGACCTTTCTAAGCCCATCGGTGTCCCCTACTGACCGTGGGCAGGGAGGGGAATTTTGCGGAGATAAATCTCAACGCTGACCCAGCTGAGACTCGAACCTGGGAACTACAGATTACGAGCATGGCACGCTACCGACTGACCTCCCCCCCCCCCCCCCTCCCAGTTTTTGAGACTGAAGCATCCATCGTATTTGTGATGCAGTGAATAAGCCACCCTTTACTTTTGCTTCAGACATGTGAGGGAACATAGAACGTATATGCTGAAACTCAACATATATGTTTCAAAGCATTGACCAACTGCTTCACCGTAATGTGAAGTAGTGGCAGCAAGAGCTTGTCAGTTAGAACAAGAGTTTCATGAATAATATTGCATGTACCTGGAGTTAATTGTCTTTTCTCTTCACATAATGCTGGTCTGATGTTCTACTGTCCCAGAAGTATGGGAAACAGGTATGATTGATATAGAAATCCTAGCATCTTGAAGTCCCCAAAAACATCTCAATTATAACATTTAAATTTTGTTTTTTTTCCAACAGTTTCTTGACATTCTCAAAGTCTTTTAAATGTACTGAATTCTCTACCGGAATGGAGGGAAATTGATTACAGTTGTGTAAGCCTTCAGACTTCTGGTTGAGCTGTCGATGCTATTCATCGACAGCTCAACCAGAAGCATGAATTATAAGCAGACAACTTGACAAAAAACACGAAATTGGCGCAGACTTCTGTCTGCGCCAATTTTGTGGTTCATCAAAAACACCATCGATATCACAACACAAACTTTCGGTGAAAACAGAGAAGGTCGTAAACGTGAAATGACTGCTGACATCATATATATTTTGCATTTTTTACAAAGTAAGTTTAGTGAGCACAAAATGCTTAATTTCGTGAAAGCCGATTTTCTGTAACATATTTGCCAATATTAATACTAAAGCAAAACCACTGGTAGATTTGCAATCATCACACACTCATTTATCAAAGAAACACGTAGGAAACAGCATAACAATTACTTGTTACATAGTATTATTCATGTCTCCAGGGGCGTAGCGAAGGACTATGGTTGTTGGGGGGAGGGGGAGAAATCGAAAATTTTCAAACTCGAAAATCAAATTTTGCCAACTGAGAAAATAATGTCTCTGTCAAGTTCGTACCTAGATTTTCGCTCCGTGGGTGGAATGGGGTGGAAACTTCAGGTAATTTTCCCAACTCTGCTTAATTTCACAAAACCAATCCCAACCGTAAATTTGCCAAGTCAGTTCAAAATTTTCGATTTCCAAGATTTTGTCAAGTTGCCTACTTTTGGCCATATCTAACTTCACAAAACATCCCAATTTTCAGAGCTCGCCTGTATTCTGCCAAGTGGATTCGAATTTTACCAACTATAATACATTTTGCCAACTCCACATTAAAGAATGGGAAAAGGCATAAATTTTTTAACTTGTATGTATTTCACATATTTTTGAAGAAATCTAAATCGAAGTGGAAAATGTTATACTGCAATGGAATTCCAATCTCTTGGCCACCCCTTTTACATTTTTCCAGCTCAATCGAGTGGCTTCCTCCCCCCCCCCCAACACACACACCCATTATTTTTTTCTAGGTCCTGGCCTGCTGGTACAGTCGCTCAAAAAAGTATCCGAATACTATGGTTGATTATAGAATTCAGAAAAAATATCTGCCAACGAATTTTTTCGGAAATTAGTGATCTGGAAACCTTCGTTTCACGTGACACGAAGATTTCCAGATCACTAATTTCTAAAAAAATCGTTGCCAGATATTATTTCTGAATTCTGTAATCAACATAGTGTTCGGATACTTTTTTGAGCGACTGTACCTATCAGGTGACCTCCGCTGACCTCACCAATCACCTGCCGCCATGACTGACCAGTTTGGCGTCGTTGGTTACCTTTGGCTGCCGGACATCTAAATATTTATGTGAAAAAAAATTATTGCCGACGCGGCGGAAATCGAACCCTCCAGATACATATTCTAAAATCTCCAAATTCATATTTCTAAAAAACTCGTTGCCAGATACTTTTCCTGAATTCTGTAATCAACCATATTATTCGGATATTTATTTGAGCGACTGTAGCAATGATGCCGAGATTTATGCTGTCACCTGGTGAAATAACTACCCATATCATGACACTACCATTTTCACAGGGAGTGGTTGAGTCGTCGGTAGCATTCCAGTCAAGCCTCGGCTGGATTCAAAGTTGGAATTTATCTCCGCAAAACTCCTTGCTTTGCGCTCTGTCAGTGGGTGGCACCTACAGGTTTAGAAAGCCACCATCCGTCGGATGGGGCATTAGGCCGTGGTCCCGTGCATGTGAGAGAGCCATATCCTGTACACATTAAAGAACACGCTGGATGGACTTGGCGGGAGGCTACCATCTGTCTCCTAACAGTTTTCTAGTGGATTCCCTTCCCTCAAATTTCTGTGAATCCTTAATTCAGAATCATCGTGATCTGGCCATTTAGCCCATTGTGTGCAAAAATATGCCACTCAGAAGTGAAACAACCTAAGTCTCTTTCATAAGCTTCTCTCTGGGCAATGGATCCTCCAGATCGATATCCATCTTGATTTGCTATGCTGGGTAAATTTTGACTCGTCAGTAAAGATGCCCAGATGTGTTCAGTCACTTCATTCTGTGGGGTGAGAAGTACATGAGGGTCAATGATGGAAGTGGAAACAAAGGTTCCACTAGCCCCATCAATCATCATCATCATCTACGTTCTCAAGTGAGAACGCAGTTGAGCCAATGTTGTGGGATTATATCCTCGAGCTGTAAGTCAAAGATTCCTGTCCTCATTTGCTGCTGTTGCTCTGTTCCTTAACGATCTTCTGGAATCATCTCTATCCTGAAATTATTATATCTTGTTGATTACAGAAGGGCCCACACTGATCCATCTTGCGACCAATGCATGTGACTGTCCTCTAATCGCCATCCATCTTTGCTTTCTGATAAATGTCTGTTCCACTGTGTAATAAAAAAATCACCTTTCAACAAACTGACACTCAGCTAATAGAATTCCTGCGAAACGTTTGACTAGGCAGCAACGAATGATTCGAGAGTATTTTTCAGGATCAGACGATATGCATCTGCGCATGTGCACAACAGTAGTGACAACACTCTTTGGCGTGTTAACCTTGAAAAGGCCTCCTGAGCATAGAAATAGGTTGAGAGAAGTTTTGCTAAGTTTCTGTTGTTAGGTTTCCTACTTTTTTTAGGAGGGACGTGTCCGAAATGACGTCATCGCTGTGTGTTCGCTGGATGCTTTCTGTTGCTAGGTTCCCCATTTTTTAAGAGGGGCGTGTTCGAAATGACGTCATCGCTGCGTATTCGCTGGAAGCTTGAGGGGTCGTAACTACAGATCTTTTTCTACAGTGTTGTTTACTGTCCCTATTTTTTACCCCTACTTCAATGTCGGTGTCGACCTAAAGAGGGCTTTATTTATAATCGGTTTTCCACCCTCTTTTCCCCTTCACTACCACTGGAGAGAAGTTCCACAAACCTCTAAGTTTCTGTTGCTAGGTTGTCTTCCAGTGACGTCCTAACTTGGATTCCATCGTCGGTGAAGAGTCCAACATCTAGGATAGGTCTACGAAATTTATTGGTTCACGCCCCCCTCACTGTCGCTGAAAAGATGGGGTTCCCATGAACGCTTCACACAGGTGTTCTCTAAACGCGATAGTATCAGTGAAAATGTCAGTATTGAAAGGTAGGCTAACGGTCCAGGTTCTATCGTTCTCATTGTTTCTTGAGTGTCATTCCTATTCTGCGAGGTCCCCTCTTTCAAGAGCGAAGTGCTTTGAGAAGCATTGGAAAGCAGCATTGTACTTAGGAAACGTAACAGCTCCCTATGACAATGCTCTTGAAGGAAGCGTGTCTCTGAATTGTCGCTGTGGACGAATTGCTTCGAGGGTGGCTCTGTTGACAAAATAATTATAGTCGACGTGTTACCTGCTACTTAGACAGGTAAGCCTAATAATAGGGAGGGCGACAATGCCCTTTGGGGGCCCTGCAGTAAGGGTTGCGTTGTTCAAGTCGTAAACATGAAAATAAGCATGAATTAACAGCCCAAGGAGGTGTGTCTTTGAACAGCGCCCATACCTGTCATCTAGTATCTGATTGTTGACGAAAAAGTCCCGTAACTTACGTCACCAAAGGAGAGGGAGGAAAAAAGTGTTCGTTGGAGGTCAGGTGCAGTAGCTAATACAAGTGGCTGTACAATAAACCAGGGCATTGAATGACATAATGTGAGAGCGCTAAAAGAGGTGTGACAGAAAGCCTGTTCTGTCAAGAAATAATCATAGGGGACTGTCTCTTAGACAGGTATGTACACTGATAACAATGTCCTTTTGGGATGCTTCTTAGTCGGGGATCCTTCAAGGGGTCATAACGTCCACTCGGAAGGGTCATTACTTGATACCGAATCATACCCAATGACACGTTCCATTTAACAGAAGGGACGCTACTGAAAATGAATGGGAATGTTGGGTTGGCGATGAGAAAGCGGTAATCGTTTAGAGAAGCCCTAAGGGAATGTCTTCTCGTCCACGTGTTGCTCCATTATAACAGAAGCAGGGGAGGTAACGAAAAAACCCTAATTCACGTCGGGGAGAATGCGACCCTTCACCTGCCGTACACTTGCAAACAAGCGGTTTACAATGACAAAGACGGCGTGGAAATACAGCAGTTGTTCGGAAAGCGGCTTACCGAACTACGGCTTAACGTCCCATCCGACAGATGGCAGCCTTTCCGAGCCCATATATCTCCTGTGCTGACAATGAGTTTTGCAGAGATAAATCTCGACGCTAGTCTAGATTTGACTCGAAACTGAGAACTACAGATTACAAGCCTAGCTCGCTAACTACTGAGCCCCCCCCCTCCCCCCCCCCCATCGTCTCTTCAAGTTTAAGTAAAATGAGTTAATTCCAAAATAAAATTCACTGAATACATTTGATTTCATTCACAGTTTGGATGTTGCTAATATTCATTCACAGTTTGAAACTGTGCTAAATATTTGTGAAAACGGCATTTATTCGGAATTTTAGCATAAAATATATCCAGTTTTATATATAGCATTTTTTATTAACAACAGTTAGCGTATTGTGTACAAAAGTGTCCCACTCAGAGGTAAAACAACCCAACCCTATCACCCCCAAAGGTCAGAGTCAGTATGAACTTTGGCATTGAAATCCACCTGTCCCCCATCCTTCTCTGAGGCTTCGGGGTCTTTTTGCCCTGGATGAACATCTTAATAAACTTTTTCCGTTGACAGAAATATCTAAAGTAGACGATGAAGCATATAAAAAAAAAGTATTCAATTACAAGCTATCACGTGCAAGAACTGTTATAGGAAATGCATTTGGCATGATATCTAATAGATATTAGAGTGTTGCGACTGCAATTAATTTAAATCCTGAAAAAACAGATTCCGTCCTCATGGTCTGCTGCATATTGCATAATAATTTAAGAATAAGCTGTAGGCTGACCTATTCACCTCAAAATTTATTGCATTGGGTGGATACAGAAATCAGAAATGTAACGCATCGAGAATTGATGAACCCATCAATGATTTAGAGGTGGTAATCATCATGTGTGGTAATCAGTTGTGGGTGTGGCAAAGCTAGAAAATGTCCACAGAAATATGTGGAATATTTCGATGGGCATGGAAAAGTACCATGGCAACACAAAATGGTGTTGCAAAAATTTTGTAACAGTCGTCATTGCTGAAGTATAAATAGTGCAGTCGCTCAAAAAATATCCAAACACTATGGTTGATTACAGAATTCCTAAAAAATATCTGGCAACTATTTTTTTAGAAATTAGACAATTATTGCCAGATCACTATTTCTAAAAAAATCGTTGCCAGATATTTTTTCTGAATTCTGTAATCAACCATACTGTTCGGATATTTTTTTGAGTGACTGTACATTAACCTTCCAAAATAGAGAATTTCAATATTATGTAAATGGGATATTTCGTTACAATAATGAGTCGTAAGACTTACCACAGAAATTATTTAAAACTTATAAGGATTGCTTCAAACCAATTAATAAACATATATTTTAAAAATTTGCTTAATGATTATTTCAATATTAGAGAATTATGAACGATTTTCATAAAACAAGCTCTCTTAATTCTTTAAATGCTTAATAAATATTTTTTTAAAAAAATTGAGATTTAAATAGACTTGATTATGATCTTTATTTTACCTTCAGTCATATTTACCCATTAAATGCATATTTTAGAAGTTATAAAGCTTCGAAGTTAGATTTCACGACATAGCAAAAATTCTCCAATATTTTGGTAGGACAGTGTATACGTTTATTTTAAAAGCATGAATTGTTAGCCGATTATTTTTATATTACTATAAACCAAAAAAATGCGCATTCAGCAACAGAAGTACCAATTTTTCACATGTAAAAAAAATTTTTATGTCAGTTATACCTCGAAAATATGTTGTGCACACGCAAATTCTTTATAGCAGTTTATTTTCGTATGCAATATTTTGAAAATAATAATATCGATAGAACCAAGTAATAAATTCGATGGCGCCGAACAATCATTTGGTAGTACACAGCTTTGTTTTAATAGCAAACATGGTGAGTGAAAGTGAGAGCGCATGCGTGTGGCGCTAGGGCCAAGGTGAGCCACTCCACACATGGTCATTCTAGCTTCAGGCTGTGCAACGGGAGGACCAATGGGCAGAATTTACCCTTCGTGCTTGGACTGACGCAGCTTGACCTTCGAACTGCACCCCCATACACACTCACGCTTGGACCGAAAGGGGGAGCTGACAGGCCTGGCTTGGCTCCAAGATCATCGTGTATGGCCAGTTGTGGATCTGCTCGGTCATGGAAACTAGTTTC
Organism: Ryuthela nishihirai; assembly: GCA_038380435.1. Taxonomy (NCBI): domain Eukaryota; kingdom Metazoa; phylum Arthropoda; class Arachnida; order Araneae; family Heptathelidae; genus Ryuthela; species Ryuthela nishihirai. The sequence continues at coordinate 10,686,460 of JAWZYU010000001.1, read as the reverse complement.
ATGCAACTCCCTACGAACTGTTATGGTGCTGGCGTTGTTTCCAGAAGCATTTTGGGACTTGGGTGTTGCAACCGAGGACAGGCAATTTCGTCGCCCCACCCGATTTAGCACTCGGCGGCCCCGTTTTGTCATTTTACGAGGCCTACTGAGTTGCAAATTGCGCTGTTGTTGCACCTAGGCGTTTCCATTTCACAATAATATCAGTTACAGTTGATCGGAGCAACTGTAGCAGGGCCGAAATATCCCGAACTGACTTGTTGCTAAAAGGTGGCATTCTATGACTGTACCACATTGAAAATCACTGAGCCCTGCCATACGGCCCATTCTCCTGTTCATGCGTGTCTATGTGGGTTGCCAGGCCACGTGAGTAGTTTATTCACAACCGACCGTTTCCCCCTTTGCACAGTGCTTTCTCCCCTATGTCACAATCGTCCACGTTGCCTTTTCAGATTGAACTTTGACCCCCTATGACGTCACCGACCGGAAATTGACCTGTGTTGGTCAACGTTGCCTTCTGAACTCTGGCCCCTATGTTGCAATCAACAGGAAATTGACTCTGGTGTCGCAACTGTCGTGGCGCTCCTTATTAATAATTCATAATTAAAAATTCCTCCCTCTTTTAACCCCTGGCGCTATCTAGTGCCTATGAGGGACACTATTTTCCCAAAAAAACCTTATTTTAACTCTAATTTTAAGCCCTCTTTCTCGAATAGTCTCGATTTTCCTTTATCGATTTTTCTTTATTTCAGACCCCCCCCAATGGTTGACTTATATTTTAAACCCTACACTTGCAGACCCCCTGGTTGACCTATATTTTAAGCCCTACCTATATTTTAAGCCCCCTCCTTCCCTCGGATTACAAGCCTCAGAATAATTGCACAGAAAACGATGACACAAGTCTCAATTGTAAAAACACCTCCAAAAGACCCCCTGGTTGACCTATATTTTAAGCCCTACCTATATTTTAAGGCCCCTCCTTCCCTCGGACCGGCTGATGCATGCCTCAGAATAATTGTACAGAAAAGGATGATTACAAGTCTCAATTGTAAAAACACCTCCAAAAAGACCCCCTGGTTGACCTATATTTTAAGCTCTACCTATATTTTAAGGCCCCTCCTTCCCTCGGACCAGCTGATGCACGCCTCAGAATAATTGTACAGAAAAGGATGATACAAGTCTCAATTGTAAAATCAACTCCCAAAGTTGTATTCTTATTAAACCTCCCTCCCGTTAAAAAATTAATCGGTGGTGTCCAATGCATATTTTAGTACATCTCCTGTATTTAAAAACTCGCTAGGTATTCATCTGAAATTTTACAAGACCACTCAACTCTTTCTGAATAACAATGGTCAGAATGCCTAATGCAGCTCTCTAAATAAAACTTTCTTTAACAGAAAATCAACTCTCAAAGTTGTATTCTTATTAATTAAACACTCATCAAAACCACACATCCCTTCTATTAAAAGTTACCTCTATTAAAACTTCACAAACTCACGTCCTCTTACAAGTTCCCTAAACATTTTGTATATTCTCTGTATTTATTCCTTATAATTAAACACTCATCAAAAATTATCTCACCTTTATTAAAAAATCACTCCACGGTCATAATAAAAAACAGTTTTCTGTAGATGGGTTTCATCAAAAAAAAAAATAATAATAATCCTCCTCCTGCAGTGAGATTCGAACCGACTATCTTGGGCTCGATAGCCGGACGCACTCGACTATGGTTTGTACTTAATGTGGCCTAGATACGTGTCGAACGGGTCAGACATTTCAGATATTAACCTAGTACGTTTTTTACAACCTTCGTATTCTTTATAACTAGCTTTTTCTACGTATTTCTTATAATGAACCCGATAGTCCTTTCACATTAACGTATGTATTTTCATAACTCACGTATTTTAAGTCCGTTTCAGTAACACTTATTTCTTTTAACTCCGTGACTGTTGGCTGTCGCTTACTAGGACTATCCACAGTACCTATTTTTAAAGGACTGGCCCGCAGAAAATGCCGATGGGTAAAAACTTAATAAAAACTGATTATACTCGTCATGATGAAAAATATTGAGGGGTAATAGGGTCGACCTAAAACACTCAGTGTTCGGATCCTCACCCTGGACAACGTTTCACTGACGGATGGTTAAGTCCTGTGAAATTATTCCAAACGGGGAATCACAAGGGTTTTATTAACGAATGAATCTTGGATCTGTGCTGCTTCCGTGTCAGGAGCACTGCCTTACATCGTGAAAACCCACTAGCACTCTTTATCGTGGTTTTCGGACTCGATATTTTTCCAAGTCCCGAGACGGTTCTCCCAATTCTATCCTTTACGATACAAGGGCGTTCAATGTACCCAATGTAGACAAACCCTTTTGAAATGACGCGTCCTAAACCTCCAAGTGCTGGGCTTATTAAAATTAGTCTCCATCGGGTTGGTGCCGTCAGATATCTGTGTTTCCACGTAGTAATGCTACACTGAAGAAAATCGGCTAAAAAACCGTCTCTCACACGTTTGCCGCATCACGCTTTGAAAACGGGTAAAAAATAACTTTTTTTGTACGCAGTAGAATGTTCAAAGTACGTTGCAGTTACTCTTGCGTAAAAACTTTAGTTCCATCACGAATGCACGTTAATGGTGTAGGGGAACATTAGTTTTAGCAAATACTTCAACTATAAAAAAAAATAATACAATGTCTCACGCACCCTTTCAACTTACCTGCACTAATCCACTGATATTTTATTTGCAGCTGGACTGATAGTCAAAATTTAGCAAATATTACAAAGAATCCGCCTAACTAACTGTGACGACAGGAAAAAGTGTAAAAATCACATAAAAATGCACAGGGTGGGTGTAAAAATCGTTCTAAAAAGAGAACATTATAACTCAAATAGTAAGACAGAAAAATTCAAAGAAAGTGATACATGTAACAGTCATAAATAAGGTGAAACGGGATTTTCTTTGCCATACCTATTAATGCATGCCAATTAGTGTGGAAAATAAGTGATCCTAATGACTAACTGATAAATGTCCCTCTTTAACAGATGACATGTTTTCATAGCTAAAAGAGCGCGTGCTTTACGAGACGGTAGCATTATGTTTATTTAATCTATCTTTTAAAATCTGACAAAATCATACGTACCCGTTAGGGTACAATGTTTAAGCAGTTTTTTTTACCAAACCGTTCACAAAAAATGTAAGAGGTGTAACACCCTGTGTAAAATATATGTATACGACTAAATAGTTTTTAAGCAACTATTATGTAGTCACTTTATGGGTAGTATAAACTATTCTCATCATTAAAGGTTAACGTAGGGTAAATATGGTAACACACTAAGTAGAACTCTGTGTAAATAAAAATATGGTAATCCACTTAGCACATTATAACTAAATTAGCATATGATCTAAACCGACATGCTCTTGGTACACATGGAAAGTAAAATTAATTAATGTACAAAACACACATAATGTTTGTTTTGCGTTATAGATAAATAGAAACGGTAACAAAACTCAACTACGTTATAGATAAAATAGTAATGGTAACAAAACTCAACACTATAGTTAAAAGAAATGGTAGCAATATAGATATAAATCTTAAAATATACTCACCCTTACACGTCATAGGGTATGCAGAGGACCAGGAATATGAAATACAAATAGAAAATTAAAATTTTTACTTACAAAACACACACACAGAACCAAACACACTGTACGAAAGGCAACCCTTTAACATATTTCGGTGGCTTTGAAAAAAGCCTTTTTGTTTTTTTTTAATATTTTTTTCTTAGTAAACCTCATTTTGACACAAGTTAGAATGAGTTCACACAACTTTTCTCGTTATATACTGCATCGATCTGGCCCATGCGGATGTTGATACAGTCTCATCAAACTCTACCGTTAAATGAAGGAAATAATTCATCAGGTCTTATCAGTTGTGGGGGCGGGGGTGGCTCAGTCGGTAGCGCGCCAGGCTCGTAATCTGTAGTTCCCAGCTGGGTCCCAGTGACTACATAATAGTTGCTTAAAAACTATTTAGTCGTATACATATATTTTACACAGGGTGTTACACCTCTTACATTTTTTGTGAACGGTTTGGTAAAAAAAACTGCTTAAACATTGTACCCTAACGGGTACGTATGGTTTTGTCAGATTTTAAAAGATAGTTTAAATAAACATAATGCTACCGTCTCGTAAAGCACGCGCTCTTTTAGCTATGAAAACATGTCATCTGTTAAAGAGGGACATTTATCAGTTAGTCATTAGGATCACTTATTTTCCACACTAATTGGCATGCATTAATAGGTATGGCAAAGAAAATCCCGTTTCACCTTATTTATGACTGTTACATGTATCACTTTCTTTGAATTTTTCTGTCTTACTATTTGAGTTATAATGTTCTCTTTTTAGAACGATTTTTACACCCACCCTGTGCATTTTTATGTGATTTTTACACTTTTTCCTGTCGTCACAGTTAGTTAGGCGGATTCTTTGTAATATTTGCTAAATTTTGACTATCAGTCCAGCTGCAAATAAAATATCAGTGGATTAGTGCAGGTAAGTTGAAAGGGTGCGTGAGACATTGTATTATTTTTTTTTATAGTTGAAGTATTTGCTAAAACTAATGTTCCCCTACACCATTAACGTGCATTCGTGATGGAACTAAAGTTTTTACGCAAGAGTAACTGCAACGTACTTTGAACATTCTACTGCGTACAAAAAAAGTTATTTTTTACCCGTTTTCAAAGCGTGATGCGGCAAACGTGTGAGAGACGGTTTTTTAGCCGATTTTCTTCAGTGTAGCATTATTACGTGGAAACACAGATATCTGACGGCACCAACCCGATGGGGACTAATTTTAATAAGCCCAGCACTTGGAGGTTTAGGACGCGTCATTTCAAAAGGGTTTGTCTACATTGGGTACATTGAAACGCCCTTGTATCGTAAAGGATAGAATTGGGAGAACCGTCTCGGGACTTGGAAAAATATCGAGTCCGAAAACCACGATATAGAGTGCTAGTGGGTTTTCACGAGGTAAGGCAGTGCTCCTGACACGGAAGCAGCACAGATCCAAGATTCATTCGTTAATAAAACCCTTGTGATTCCCCGTTTGGAATAATTTCACAGGACTTAACCATCCGTCAGTGAAACGTTGTCCAGGGTGAGGATCCGAACACTGAGTGTTTTAGGTCGACCCTATTACCCCTCAATATTTTTCATCATGACGAGTATAATCAGTTTTTATTAAGTTTTTACCCATCGGCATTTTCTGCGGGCCAGTCCTTTAAAAATAGGTACTGTGGATAGTCCTAGTAAGCGACAGCCAACAGTCACGGAGTTAAAAGAAATAAGTGTTACTGAAACGGACTTAAAATACGTGAGTTATGAAAATACATACGTTAATGTGAAAGGACTATCGGGTTCATTATAAGAAATACGTAGAAAAAGCTAGTTATAAAGAATACGAAGGTTGTAAAAAACGTACTAGGTTAATATCTGAAATGTCTGACCCGTTCGACACGTATCTAGGCCACATTAAGTACAAACCATAGTCGAGTGCGTCCGGCTATCGAGCCCAAGATAGTCGGTTCGAATCTCACTGCAGGGGGAGGATTTTTTTTTTTTTGATGAAACCCATCTACAGAAAACTGTTTTTTATTACGACCGTGGAGTGATTTTTTAATAAAGGTGAGATAATTTTTGATGAGTGTTTAATTATAAGGAATAAATACAGAGAATATACAACATGTTTAGGGAACTTGTAAAAGGACGTGAGTTTGTGAAGTTTTAATAGAGGTAACTTTTAATAGAAGGGATGTGTGGTTTTGATGAGTGTTTAATTAATAAGAATACAACTTTGAGAGTTGATTTTCTGTTAAAGAAAGTTTTATTTAGAGAGCTGCATTAGGCATTCTGACCGTTGTTATTCAGAAAGAGTTGAGTGGTCTTGTAAAATTTCAGATGAATACCTAGCGAGTTTTTAAATACAGGAGATGTACTAAAATACGCATTGGACACCACCGATTAATTTTTTAACGGGAGGGAGGTTTAATAAGAATACAACTTTGGGAGTTGATTTTACAATTGAGACTTGTATCATCCTTTTCTGTACAATTATTCTGAGGCGTGCATCAGCCGGTCCGAGGGAAGGAGGGGCCTTAAAATATAGGTAGAGCTTAAAATATAGATCAACCAGGGGGTCTTTTTGGAGGTGTTTTTACAATTGAGACTTGTAATCATCCTTTTCTGTACAATTATTCTGAGGCATGCATCAGCCGGTCCGAGGGAAGGAGGGGCCTTAAAATATAGGTAGGGCTTAAAATATAGGTCAACCAGGGGGTCTTTGGGAGGTGTTTTTACAATTGAGACTTGTGTCATACTTTTCTGTGCAATTATTCTGAGGCTTGTAATCCGAGGTAAGGAGGGGGCTTAAAATATAGGTAGGGCTTAAAATATAGGTCAACCAGGGGGTCTGCAAGTGGAGCGTTTAAAATATAAGTCAACCATTGGGGGGTCTGAAATAAAGAAAAATCGATAAAGGAAAATCGAGACTATTCGAGAAAGAGGGCTTAAAATTAGAGTTAAAATAAGGATTTTTTGGGAAAATAGTGTCCCTCATAGGCACTAGATAGCGCCAGGGGTTAAAAGGGGGAGGAATTTTTAATTATGAATTATTAATAAGGAGCACCACGACAGTTGCGACACCAGAGTCAATTTCCTGTTGATTGCAACATAGGGGCCAGAGTTCAGAAGGCAACGTGAACCAACACAGGTCAATTTCCGGTCGGTGACGTCATACGGGGTCAAAGTTCAATCTGAGAAGGCAACGTGGACGATTGCGACATAGGGGGGAAAGCAATGTGCAAAGGGGAATGGTCGGTTGTGAATAAACTACTCACGTGCTTCCATTTATATCTTAGCCATGGCTGTTGCGTATATGAGCAAATCCACTACTCAGAAGGGGTGTCTGGATACTTTTGATCAGATAGAGTATTCTTGATTCCTTTGAACGAATAACAGAGAGAATTCTTTAATTACTAATTTGTATTTAACGTTATATTCCATAAAAGGGCATAAGTATCCCTTTCGAAAGCCCGGAAATATTTCGCCAATGCCAATGTATTGGATTTTGTGCATATTTTTTTCATTAATTTACTTACAAAATTTCTTTTCGATTAAACATATAATGCAATGCAAGTATACTTTGGACCCACGAAGTTAATAGTTTATCCGTAAGAAATTGAATAAAACGAACATGTAATAAAAATGGTTTGTTTTAAATTATGAAATAATTTATGTTTTTTATAATTTAAATTATTGGATTATAATAATTTAATTATTTATTTAATATAATTAGAAAAATAATTAATATAAATGGATATTTTTAAAAAATAAAATAAATAAATAAAGATAATTTTTTAAAAACTATAAATGAAATAAAGCACCAAATTACACAATGTTAACAATTTTATCCAAGAAACAACAATATTAAATATAATCTAAGTCATGATATGTATTTTATATATCAGAAGGATAGATAATTTAATTTGTATTTTACTCAAAGTCCTGGCATTAAAAATAATGTCGTTCTATTCAGCGGACCAATCAGCAGAAAGAGCGCTTACGAGTTTTGCGTTCGAAGTGACGAAACAGTTCGAAGACCGTTGCTATTGGCTGCAATAAACGTCAACCGCACGAAATTGAAATGTCCGTTCTCACGTTCCGTGACGTCACTAAATTGTCAATTTGGAACATTGCAACCGCATCTCTGTGTCATTTGGTGATATTCTTTGCTTGAGTAAATGAGTGTGTTATATCTGCTTACGTTTGATACAAAACGTTATTCGTGATTTTGCAGAAGAAGAGAAAGACGTGATGATTCAGCCAGAAAGGTAGAGTGTAATTTATCCTTTTTTTTAAAACAATATTCAACTGTAGTTTTGTTTTATTAAAATTATTTCTAAATTAGGATTCCTCTAACTTCATCTTTAGAATTCCTCCAACTTAACCAATTCAATGCTCAAGAAAACTTTAAAATTTGTTTCATTTACACAATGGGTTGGATTTCTTTTCATTAGAGTTATTATATTATGTCATAAAACATATTTTTGAGGCTGATTTAGCGATATCTGTATCAGTATAAGCAGATTCCACTTCTTTCGGTTGTCAGTTCCATCATACACCCACGTGCTATCCACGTGTTACAATAAATGCCATATGGTATACACAGAAACATTTGCTGTCTTAAACGTTTCATTATCAAACAAAAACATAAAATTTAGCTTACAGGTTTATGATGTACTTGATTGGAAAAAGTAAACTTCTGCAGCGTTTTAAAAGCAATACTGTACGTGGAATGATCCGTGTTTAAAATTAAGACTATTCATTTATATCATTAATCCTCAAATCATGAATAAAATCTGAGTAGTTTTGAGCAATATGTTTTAGAAAATTACTATTTATTGTATAGGTGTTAAAATTATACTCAAATCCAGTTGTTTTCATTTAAGCGTAAAAATTCGTTGTCTCGGTAATCGTAAGAATATTTCAATCCCGTAGTCTCAGCGCACTATATGATGTTTATCATTTACAGTTTGCTTCAGTTTATATAAGAATGAATCAAAATTGTATGCATCGGTAAAATAAATACACTTAGTTCTCGTAGTTGTTCCTGGAAATGGTAGCGTAAGTGAAAAACGCTCAAATGGGGATCTATTTAACATGTATTCCAATGTAGGGCGTAATAACTTGAGGTGATTTCATAATTTATTTTAATCCGAATATATCGGAAAGCGAAATTTATTAACAGTATAATTGGCATTAAAACATCCGAAACAAAATTAAATTTCGTACTTAGGTATCTTGGTTAAAAAGACCAAGAAGATTCATCTCTTTATAAAGCTGCATTGCTCTTAAGCCTCTCTTCCTTGTATTCTTCGGGGGGGGGGGGGTTCACTCAGTCGGTAGCACACCAGGATCATAATCTGCGGTTGACAGGTTCGAGTCCTAGCATTGAGATTTCTCTCCGCTAAACCCGCACACTGCCCTCAGTCAGTAGTAGACAGCGTTGGGCTTGGAAAGGGTGCAGTCCGTCAGATGGAACGGAAGGCCGTGGTTCGGTGTGTGGGAGAGCCATACCCTATTTATGTTAAAGAATGCACTGGATGATCTTGACGGGAGGCTACTACCGGTCTCCTAACAGTTGTTCAGTGGGTCCCCTTCTTCCAACCCTCTCTGAGACCTCGGCGTCCTTGTGACCTGGCCATTTAGCCCACTGTGTGCGAAAACAGTGCTGCTCAGAGAAAAAAAACCAATCTTGTCTTCTTTCATAAAGTTTTCTACATTCACCTCTTGAAATCCTATCTTCTTTTCTAAGAGGTGAAAGCATTTTGAAACGCCGTTTAAGTGAAATTAATGCTTTTTGAAATCGTTGTAGTTCACTGAGCGCTAGAAAGAAATTACAACGAATGTTTACACGATTCCCTTTTTATGCAGATTCTGAATTTGATGAAATGCTTTCGCATTTCTTTTTAACATGGACACGACGAAATTCTTTTTGCCAAATCGCGCATCTCTAAAAATCTTTTCCAAGGGATATTTTTCTTTGAAACGTACATTTCAGAGAAAATGTAAATGGAGAGCGCATAAAACGAGAATTGGGTGTATTTGAATCTTAAAATCGGTCAAACACTTAAAATTCCCTCCTTTTTTTAAAGATTGCCTTAATTCTGAAAAATTGGCGCAAATAAATTTTTCTGTTACCAAAAATTATTTATACTGAAATTAAAAAATAATTGATTATTTTTCACCTAAAACCAAAATATTCCTTAGGATTCCCACTCCTCTTGCAAAGAGAAGCCAGCTGCTGAGATAAAGAATATGTATTTTTCATCCTGTGCTAACCTAACCCCCCTCATAACAATTAGGCTATTCCTTTCGATATGAACCCATCCTTTGTCAAAAGAATAAATAACGATAAAATACATAAAAATGGAAAATCCCAACAGATAATCTATACATGGGGAAAAAAGTTAAAAACTTCATCTTAATGTCGTGTAGGATCCTATGTGCATTCAGAACAGCTTAAATTCGAGGAGTATTTGAAGGTGTGAGGCGAAGTCATTCTGTTCCAACAGAGAATCCAGTTCCTTCAGTGTCATGGACATGGATTGCATGATTGTCTGCCTCGTCCACTGCATAGCACAGATTTCAATAGGGTTCAGATCAGGTGATTGGGTGGTCAGAGAAGGTGACAATTCTCCATCATGTTTCTTAAACCACTCATACACAGATTTCACACAATGGACTGCTGCATTATCATTCTGAAACTGTCTCCTTCACGGAAGAAATTAAACATAGCAGGATGATCGGATATCCTGTTTAAATATGATGCAGTGTGTTGTCCATCCTTCAGAAATATATTAGTGGATTTAGTCCGTGCCATGTTACTATTCCTCCAAACCACGATTCAGAAGCTTATATATTGGATCAACACATGGGGTTTGAACGACACTTTAGCTCTGCCATATGTACAAAACATCATATATCGCAATTCAACTGACCCACAACCTTTTCCCAATCTTCTGCAGTCCACTTACCTCATCCGACACCACTTTCGGTGCTTTTCGCCGCCATAAGTGTTTCCGAATAGAGTATCGACTGCCGAAATGCAAATACCTGACTTCTCTGCGCACCGTTCGAGTAATTGGGTTTATCTCGGCTTCTGTTGGAAGCAATGGTCATTGGTGCATAGCAGGGCCAGATCTGGGAAGGGAAAGGAGTTTGCATCCCCCACTTTTGAGAGTGCTAGTATGGGTAATGGAGTCAGAAAAACCTTAAGTTGATAGTATATTTTATGCATTTAAAACCAATTAAATTATTCCAGCTTCTGTTGGTGTCCTTGAAAAAGACAGAGATCGAAAACTCAGAATTAACTAATAGATTAATCAAATGAGGGAGATGAATTAAAATGCCTAGATTCTTTTAAAAGGAACTATCGAATTTCCACATAAGAATAAAGGAATGATCCTGGGAGATCAAAACCATCAACTCGCTACGGGCATACGAAGGCAGACAATAAATCGAAGCAGCCAGGCCTTTTGAACAGGAAGGTATTTTGTTTCATGACGAGGTCCGCCTCCATACCGCCCATATAATAATAGCAGCAGTAATAACATTGACAAAGTATATTTGTGTGAGCCTGGAACACTCTCCGTGCAGTTTTGTCCTCTACTCGTGCGACTTTACGAATTCTAAAAAGAAAGCCATGAACTAGAAGAAAGTTGTTCTGAGATGCAGTGCATCGTTACTGAAGTCCTGAAACAACAGCCAAAGTCGTTCTAAGAACAGGGTATTATGTTACTAACCACGTTGGGATGTCATAATACAAATGGAAAATATCTATAGATAAATCCTTCAGTCCTTGTTTCCACCTTTTCCAGTTTTCATTTGAACGACACTTATATATTCTACATACCAAATATTTGTTGGCCCCCTTCCGGAACCTTTTAGCGTTACTACTTAGGAAACTTTTTTTTTCTACCTTTTGCGAGAGGCGTTCAAAAGTTCTTGACATGCATCCGCAGAATAAAAACCATTGCACTTACCTCAATAAAACTTTTTACTGTCCTTCAAAGTATTCCCCTGCAGCATCAATGCAAAGTTGTAGACGTCTACGCCAATTCTAGAACGCTTGGTGGTACTCCTGTTGGGGAATATTCCGCAACTCTGAATGAACGCATTTTGCAAGGATAGCCTTGGAAAAAGCTTCCCAGCAAATTGCTTTTTAATTTCTGGAAACAACAAAAAATCACATGATCCAAGATCAGGTGACTATGTAGGATGGGATAACCGTTTGATTTTTTTACTGCTCCAGATAGGCCTTACTTGCCAAGTTTTGTGAGCACTGGCATTGTCATGGAGAACCTTGATATGCAAATTGTTGGATGCTGCTCCTTCATCTTCTTAACTATTTTGGGCAAAATAGTGTTGGTGTAGTATCAGCCATTTATAGTCATTTTTCAGGTGAGATGTCCACGGCTACCACTCCTTGAATTGAAAAAAAAATTGTGAACATCCTCTTTCTTGAGCAAAAGTCTTGTTGGATGATTTGGGGAAGCGGTTCATCTTCCGCAAGAAACATAGTTGTCGATCTTCCTTACATCTCATCACCTGTGACAATGTCTGTTAACGCTTGGGGTCACTAGGTCCAAACGTTATCATTATCTCCTTGCACGAGTCGACTCTAGCCCTTTTTTGCTCTTCTGTCCGTTTGAGGGGTACCCATTTGGCACAGACCTTTCGGAAGTTTAAACGTTGAAGAATAATCGTTTCCACACTGCCAATTAATACACTGACATTTAAACTTATTACCTGAAACGTGATGTGTGGGTTTTCCTTAATGAATTCACGAACAGCAGCGATGGTTATTTTGTTCAAGGCCACCTTGATATTCTTTTCAGGAAGGAAGTCTTTGAAGCTCTGTCGTAATTCTCTGAATTTACGCATCCATCGGTAATAGTGCCATATGAATAACCATGATCCACATACACTTGTGATAAATGGGCATGAATTTTGTTCGCTTTGTCCACAAGCAGCATCTTTGTGAAAATGTAAAATCTTTCCCGTGTTTAGCATGCTCCATAACAATAACACACAAAAAAGGCAGCCCGAACTTTATGCGTCGCTAGCGAAGAGAGATATAATGATACAGCTTTTGTTTTCAACACTTAATGACACGTTTAGACAAGCTTTTGAAAAAGTCGTAGCTCGTTAACTTCGGAGGAATGAGTGCAAATCTACAGATATATGTCGAGAACTTCTTGAACGTTCTCCGTATGAACAGCAGAGCACCTCAATTTACGTGGCAGAGAGCATCATATGTCTAGTTGCAAAATTGTTCCAATTTTCTTGAAATATTGTTAGTCTGTGTTTCAAACCGATGAATGTTTATTCACACATTTATTTTTTAATTAACCACATTTCATAGCCGTTGAGGAATCATTTTTGGAAAGGGAATACACAAGGTAGTTTTGCCTGCTGTTTAATGATTCCTAACTGTGACGTGGATTAAAAACGAAATGAATAGCGAAATATGAAATAGTTCTGCCCTTCCTTAATTATTCCTCTTATCCGACCACATCAGGTTAAAGTTCAGGCTTCACCTTACAAACCAACCTTTAAATGTCATGAATGAGTTTACTTTTGCTAAATTTACGAAATGTTTCTTGACCTACGAAAAACATATTTCAAAAAACACATTTTTAATTAAAACTAAAATTACTATAACGGTTGCTCTCTTGATCTTTCAGTAGCTCATATCTTTGGAATTATCCTCTGGACTATGGAAGTGGATGCTACGGTGACGATCCGTCTTGGGCCAACGCAGCAACATCACAAGGAGGCGTTCCCTACCGACCCCAAGCAGAAAAAATTCCTGTGGTAAGTATTCCAGATAACAGTTATTATGAACAGGTAAGTATTCCGTTAATTTATTATCCTAATGTGTATCATGAAATAACTCCTTTTTTTCAGCCAGGATACCTACATAACATTTATCATGAAATAACTGAACCTTGCTTTCAGGCTTGTTATTATACCCCATTCGTAGCAGCTGACAGTTTTGTTTTTACTCCGTGTGCCCCTTCTGTAAATTCTTTTGGATGTTTAGATTCACCTGCAGAGGACATGCAGCTTGATGATTTGACAGATCCCCTTCTTCTCCAGAACACTGAAGAGGATGATGCAATGGATTGTGATATCTGCATTTATGAAGAAAATAAAGATTTGCCTAAGACAGAAGAAGAATGCAAAGAACTGGATTCCTCAGTACCTCAGGAAAATGAAATGGATTTTGAATGCTGCATTCCTGGAGAGAAAGAAGATTTATTGCCAACAGAAGAAGAAGAGAAGATAGCAAAGAATCTGAAAAGCCTTGATGATTTACCTCTGCAGGAAAATGAAGAAGAAATGGAATATGAAGAACATTATTACCTTTGAAGACGATTCAGGAGTACAGGGAACAGATGAAGACGAGTTACTTTTCGAAGAAGTGACGATGATGAAGAAGAAACCAGGAGATGCTGCCAAGGATACTGATACCGTCACCACAGAAGAAAGTGTTTCGACAATATGTTCAAGAAGCCTCTCCTGTGCTGCAACACCACCTTCGCACCCTGCAAGTTTCGATGAAGCCGTTTTATCATTGGATGATGATTATAGCCTGGACGATGTCTACAGCCCAGCATTGGACCACGATTACAGCTCATCTTTCGACCATGGCTATTCATCTGATGAAGAAGAATCCGACGAAGACCCATTGAATGTTGGCAGGAGGATTAAGCAAGCGAGGAGGCCGATAGATTATTTAGTTGCTCGATAAATTTAAAAAATAACCATTGTTGGGGGGGTCTGTAACTTATTTACAATTAGTTCTTAAGTAAAATGTTTATAATAGGCGTTCAAAACCATTTTTTAATAAATTATAATACGAAATTCAATATTAATAAGTAATATGTGTTTAGTACTTGCATTTAGAGTTAAAATGTTATTTTCAGGGGAAATTTTAATTATTGATGTTGTGTAATTGTCTTTTTGTTTGCAAGGAGTGGTTTGAATATAATTTAGTAATTTAAATATGAAATAATTAATTATCGTAATATTTTATTTTACATAATAGCTGAGTAAATAGGTACTGTTAAATACGTTTTGAAACTTTATTCTGTTATAGAAATTTTTAATATTACACGTTACAGTTTTGAAAAGGTTTTTTGAATCTTTTTCTATCTTCATTAAGAGAAAAAAACATTTAAAATATGAAATTTAATCATTATTTTTACTAACTAATTGATTAACTAACATACCTACATACATACATACATACATACATACATACATACATACATACATACATACATACAGGACCGGATCTTGGGGGAGGTCAAGGGGACCCTGACACCCCCCTTTTAGAATGCTAATGGTAATAGGGGAAAAAATTATTAAATCTATTTATATTTCATGCATTTAAATTAAAAAAACCTCTATGATAAATGTTATAATGCATTGGAAATCCAGTCTCTTATCCCCCCTTTTATAATTTTTCGTCTCTTTTCTTGGCTACCCCCCTCAATTTTTACTACATCCGGTTCGGCCTACACACACACACACATATATATACACACACACACCCTCCTATATAGGAGCGGGTGTGGCTCAGCCGGTAGCGCGCTTGGCTCGTAATCTGCAGTTTCGAATCCCAGCTAGGCCAGCATTGAAATTTATCTCTGCAAAACTCGCTGTCCTGTCCTCAGTCAGTAGAGGGCGCCGATGGGCTTGGACAAGGCTGTCGTCCGTCGTACGGGACGTAAAGAAAATGGCGTCGCGTGCGGGAGAGACATACTCGTGCACATTAGAGAATACGCTGGATGGGCTTGACGGGATGCTACCATCTGCCTCCATCGAAACCTTCTCTTAGCCCTTGGGGTTCTTGTGATTTGGCCATTTAGCCCATTGTGGGCAAAACGTGCCACCCAGAATTAAAACAATTCAAACCTCCTACACAAGGAATGCGAAGGAATAATATTAATACAGGAAACCAGTTGGAGTCCTTTGGCAACTCTTGATTTCCCGACCGTCACTCCGACATACTTGCCCGGATTTAGATTGAAAAAACAGCAACTAAATGGGGACCAAGTTATGCGAGTGAAGGGAGGGGGATCAAATGGAAATTAACGGCTAAACTGTTCCGCTATACTTTTTTTTCCATGTTTTTATTGTCCTAAAAAAAAATTCTTGAAAAATACGGGTAATATACATAATTTAGAATCATTTCGCCTCATTCTGGTCACTAATATTCCGGGGGGGGGGGACACATGGCCCCTTGACTTATATATATGTATATGTAATGCTTACAGACATACATACATACATATATACATGTTTCAAAATCATTGTTTTAATACATATATACACAGTCGGATAAAGGGGAGGGGCAAACGGTCACACCCCTACCCCCTTTTAGAATGCTAATAAGGGTAACAGATACAAACATTTTTTAAGCTTATTTATATTTTATGAGCTTTTCAAGAAATTTTGTAAAGAATTGTAGAACGGAGGGGGGGAGGGGGATGTTGCACTGCATTGGAATTCCAGTCTCTTGCGTCCCCCTTTTACATTTTCCGGGATAGATTCTGTTTCTTGTCGCTCCCCTCTCCCTCGATTTTTTTCTAGATCTGGGCCAGCTGACATACATACATATACGCACATACACGTAGATACACACATAGAGTATGTACATCCATACAGGGTAACCACTGACCTATCCGAAATCTATAACATCAATTAACCTTTAAAATAGTTAAATATAAATATCCAGGGACGGATTTGTAGGGGGAGGGAGGGTCAAGGGATCGTTTCTGTCCCCTTGTGAGAATGCTGGTAACAGCAATAGAGGTGAAAAAATATTTCAAAAATAATAAATTATCTCTCAAGCAGCTGCTTGCCAGAGAGGTTTGACAGGAGCCTGGCAGTATAATACGCCAGAGAGAAGTTCTGTGAGGAAGGGGAGACCTCAGCAGAAAGACACACACACAAAAAAAGAGCATCCATACCTTATCAGGGATCCTTTGATCAGTAGCCAAGAACGCTAACTATTCTGCCACCGGGACAGTGAAGATTATTAAACATGCATGTTTTACTCATTTTTCTCACGAATATTTTTAAGGACACTATTATAATGGCGATTGACATTCTATGTTGGAATAGTCTCTTATCCGTTCCGTCCCCCCACCTTTATTTCATTCTAGATCCTTTCGGATATTAAAATCATACTTTAATGTTATGTTATTTATTATCCACAAATTTTAATTTAATTATTAAGCGCATATATACATTTTTTTACGAAACTCATTTAAGCATAATCATTTATTAAGTAACAATACCTAGAAAACCTGATGATAAATCTGGAATCATTAAAGTGATTATTTGCTATTTTAATCAAATCAATATGAAGAATTTTTTTTCGTTTAAAAGTGAAATATTCGTACCATTAAATGCATAAATTTAACTTCAGAAATCAACTGATTTTATGATGGAAGAAAGGAAGCTGCAAAAGAAATAATTTGTTGTTTTGAAAAGTTAATAATTGTTTAGCTGTTATTGTTTAGCATCGGTTCCTTTGGAAGTCATAAACAGTGAAAGTTGTATGAGTGATATATGGAATGCAAAGAAATGATATTAATACTGGAAATAAGAGTCGATGCTTTTTGATTTCTAGACCATTACTTCGACCTTTATTTGACCTGGAAAGCGACTCGGTATTTGATTTCCTTTTGGGGCACTTCTTATGGTACTAAATGAATTGATAACAGTTGGGTGACAGTGGGGGTAGAATTTCGTCTTTTATATCTATGCTGTTGTTGTGCTTGTAAAATGATTGGAAATTTAATCGCAGAATAAAAGCCTAAAGCAGACGCGTACCAGAAAATATTTCTAGGAGGCAGACTTAATTGTTAATTGGGGTGGAAGGAAAGTTTATCGATATAATTGCGATTTATCTTATTACTGACAAAACTCGCTATTACATGCAGTAGAAAAATAATCTGAAGGAAGAAGCGCCTACCATGAATTTAATTCAATTCCTTTGCACCCTCTCTGACCATATCTTGCACACTTCCCCTCCTCAAAATAAATAAATAAATAAATAAATAAATAAATAAAATCAAAATACAGAAATTATTTATTAATATTACTATTATTTTTGGTGCCAGAATTTCAGAACCAATTGGGAGAAAGAGAGGATGTATGTGTGTGTTGGGAAGGGGGAGGGGGTTCAACTCTCTGGAATGTGTCTGGTTGAAGGCTATACTTAATCAGGGTTATAAATGCAGTCAAGACAACAGCTGAACGTGATAGATATTTATATATACTCCCTGGTCAAATTATTACGAATACATGACTCATACTTCATCAAATGTATTATAGTACAGTTGACGAATTTTCAAGTTGTTAATTCTCTGCACATAGTTCTCGTTGAAATGGGTTTTGCAATTCTGCAAGCGATCACCTCTTTCAACTGATGAACTGGAGCAACTCTTGCTGCACAGTTCGTGCCAACAGATGCCAGTCTGTCAGAATCTTTTTTCCTCCTGCATTTGCCACGATTGGATGATGTTTTGTGAGACCGTTGCCATTCTCCATATACCTGGGTTATTGTTCCCTGTGATTTTCCGCTGTTCTATTACCTCCCTTAAAGATGCTCCTGCCCTTCGTGCTCCAATGAAGAGCCCCCTTTTGAAATCAGTCAGATAGATTGTTTACCCACCTCGCACTTCACTTGGCTTTCCCCCATGATTTATGGCTTTATAGGTCTTCACAGTGACACAGAATACTTGAGTAAGAAATTTTGCATACGTTGAGATGTTTCGTGGGGACTTTGCGATCGATTCAGTGTTCATAACAATTTGGCCAGGCAGTGTACGTTGGTTTCAGGTGAAAAAGAAAAAAAATCAGTTTCTGAAGAGTGTTACTGAAACAATTTTAAAGCCTCTGGTGTAGACCATAGGTGACCAACATGTGGAATAAGGAGTCTTGTCATTCGTAGGCATTCGGATTTATGAGAAATAATTGGAAGTTTAAAATTTTAACTCTTTTATAGAAAGATGTTGATATTTGTCCTTCGTTACTTCTCCTCCGATATTCAGAATTAAAAGTAGAAAGAAATTTTAAGAGGTGCAAGAGAAAGGCAATAGGTCAGTGTGTTATCGATAAAATGCTGAACTGAAATTACGCAGAAGGAAAAAAATCATAGGAAAAATTTTTTAAATGGAACTGGAGAGGAAACACGTTCGAGTATTTTATAGATTTCTTAAAACTGGAACATGGTGTTAAAAATGATGAAAGTGCATAAGATGCAAGAGGAAAGAGCATGCAAGTGAAGAGTAACGAAGAAGAAAGAGGATGCAGAGGGAAGAGGAGGCAATAATGGAAGGAAAGGTGTACACAAGGAAAAGAACATAAATAATAAGAAATAGTTAGGAACAGCTGCAAGAATGCTTTTGAGAATAATTGAAGTGATTTCCTTTCAATCCAGCTAGCAAGTTTGCAGTCTGTGATTCAAGATTTCATTACATGACTTTCTTTCATTTACCTTAAACAGATTTACCTGCCGTAGCTCATGTCCTTACCTCAATTATTTGTTAGTAATTTTTTAATGGAATATCCATGAAGCACATTTATTTTGCTTGATCCCCATAAACCATAATTTTTGACACGTTGAAACAAAAAGTGCTATAGTGAATTTTGATTTCTAACAGTGCTACAATTTCATACCTTGAAAATTGATTTGTTTCAAAACAGAGCATTACTGTGAATTTTTACCATTTTTAATTCTTTTATACTGTAAGATTTCTTGAGAATCCATCCAATTGCAAGTTGATCTTTTGCATGTATGTTCTGTCAAATGTGAGGAATAGAGATGAGTTCGGCTTTAGTTGTCGAGCCCGAACTCTCATCTCGGGACCACTGGGAACCAAAAGTATCCGCCACCAATGACGCCACACAGCGGAAGTACAAGAAACGCGTGCCCACTCATTCGTCCGCCCACCTGAATTATACTTATTATACAGATTCTTCTAATAGTGTGAACTTTTGACAAATTAAAAATTGCTTTATCAATATGTTTGTTCCTTTTTACATTTTTTAATAATTTTTTTGCTTTTTTAAATTAAAATTATTTTAACGTTTTAAAATTTTTGTTGTATATCATTTGTTTTATTTTATAGCTTTTTGGAGTAATTAAGATAAATATAATTATATTTATACGCACTTATTGCATTATATTGCTGTATTTAAATTGCTATAGTAAGCGATTTAAATACAGCAATATAATGCAATAATTTCTGCATGTAGTTTTGGACAACTGATGCAAACTTGTGTCAATTTATTTGATCCATACACAACTCGTCTATTGCGCCTTTGAGTATGAAACTTTTATTTCGGCGTTATTTAAAAAACTCAATTTTTTTTCATGTTTATAAATGTCGTACTAAATAAACGTTTTTTTAATGTGATACATTAATTGTTGTTTTATGCCATTCAAAACAAGAAGGAAAAGTCCCCAAAATCTAGGAACCTATGTGGGGCTCAATAGGTTTTAATCGGACACTAAGGCGCAAAGTAAAAGGGACAAGAAGTCAAAAGATTTCTATCCTTTAGAAAATCACGAATCCAGCAAGAGAAAAATAAATAAAAAAATGCAAACATAACTAAGAAAATAGATGAAAAGTAGCGGGTGGATTTTTTCATATGCAGTTGTTTTCTCCCTCTGAAAACAAGATAACAAGTCCAAAACATTCGTTTTCTCTCTTTTCATATTTGTATGATGTAGCAAGGCCCAAACAACCACCTGGTTGGTTGGTTGGGGTTTTATGGTGCAAGAGGAAAGGAGGCTGTATTTAGTTGATCACATAATCCACAATCAAAGCTTAAACACAACTGACAGGTAAATGAACAGATTAAAAAGCAAATATATATATAAAAAAGTGTAAAATCCACAAGTTAAAAAAAAAACAGGTAAACAACAAGAACAATAAGTGAGATCCATGAAAAGTGAATAAAAGAGACTTAATGATTGAAATATAGGGATTCAAAAGGAATGATCAGATAATGGATGTTCGAGTGTTGTAAGGGGCTTGGACACTGGACAATGAAAACTAAAATAAATATGACGTTAAAATATGAACATTGGATTAAATGCACATCTTATAGTTAAATAGATGAAACCAGGGCCGGATCTGGGGGGTGCCCCACCCTTTCAGAATGCTAGTATGGGTTATGAACGCAAAAAAAAATGATTAAACTTATTTCTATTTCATGAATTTTTCAAGAAATTTTTTGTAGTAGGCAAGGGGGTGTTATACTGCATTGGAAATCCAGTCTCTTGCCCCCCCCCCTTTTACATTTTCCTGGCTGGATTATATTCCCCCCCCCCCCTTATTTCTTTTTGATCCGGGCCTCGTTGAAAGGGTAATTGATAGAAATAGTCAAAAGAATCATTCTGATCAAAAATGTAAAGGTGATTTTGAAAGGTAGACAACTTCTAAATCTGAGTAATGGAGTGGGTGATGTTTGTTGTCCTCAAATAGGGAAACGTGCCTACATGGAAGGAACTGATGAACAGCAGAATCAGTGGCAAATATCGGCTTCAACGTGATAGCCGTTGTGTGGATTTCAGGCAAACCTTCCACGTGGAAGCATCCTAAAATTGAACATTATTTGGTATGCTACACTTTGATTATTTGGCATGGGCGCCGGCAAGAGGAGGGCAGTTCACCCTCCTGGAAAATTTGATGGAAAAATTAATTAAATGGGATTGCCAAAAAGGACTGCTTTCTTTTGTTGTCGGAAGCTATTTCTTGCATTTTTATCTAATATTATGAAAAAACCTTTTACGTTTATTTACAATAAATAATAAGTTTCTCCTTTTTTTTTTTTCATTTACTTTTCGGGCATCGTTAGTTGAATTATGGCATAATCTATGCATGATTCCTTATTTGAAGCTTCGTTCATTAATCTACAGCTCAACATAAAAATTTCTATTATGAAACATTGGCCCCCGACCTCAATGGAAATATTTTTCCCTCCCTGAAACAAATTTGCTCTCCCCTGGAAAAATTTCTTCCGTCGCCCACGCTATCAGGATTCGATGTTGATTGAGTTTTTGTACTCTAGTGGCACAGTCAACTCGCAACGATATTGTCAAACTTTGGACATTTGAAGGGAGGCAATAAAGTCGAAGTGAAGAGGGCTTTGGAGGAAAACGGTTGATTTCTTCATGACAACGTCAGATCTTATACTGCTCGACTAACACCGTTGAACACAGAACATATCCAAGGGGACCCACCTCCCCCCCAAAAAAATAAATAAGTAAATAAAATAAAATAAAAATCCGATCACCTTATGCGAATTCTCAAAGTTGTTTATCTGCTTTGAGAGCCAAAACAGTTGTATTTGAATAATTTTCTTTTAGCCTCAGAGTAAATAGCCGACATTACAAACAGATTTAAGAAACAACTGTAATATTTTATTCCATATGAAATATCATCTTAATCTTTCGTGTCCGGTGGAATATTTTAGTAATTGGAAAACCTTCCCCAAGTCTTATTATCATACCGCCTCTCCCGAGGCTAAATTCTCGGATCCCCTCGGAAACTATATTCTCAAACCTCCTTGAAACTAAATTCTAGTTATTAAAAGTATGCGCAGATATATCTTGTTTCTTGAGACAACACGTGGCCAGAAGCTCCTGGGGCATACGCGGCCAACTGATCTTAGAAACAGTTTCTTGCTGGTTGTCCAGTCTCCCACATCAGGCAGTTTGAGAGACACTGGACTTGTGAACAATATGTCAGTGCGTAGAGCATCAAGAGATCAGTGGTCAGATTTTGTCATGAAGAAATAATGTGAAGTCTTAACATTTGATGTTGATGATGCAGAAACATTAATAAATGCTACTGATTATGTAAATATCATAATTCTAAAAGAAAGAACGCATACACAAAAAGAAATAGATGAAAAATAGAGGGTGGATGTTGCGGTGGATTTTTTTATCTATATCTTTTTTATTTTAAATTCTTATGGATTTGGAAAATTTGAAGAAGTCATATTCTTATAGTATTAACGTTGGTGGAAGAGCAGCTCTTCTTCTTTCAAAGTAACGATTATGTTTCTTGATTACATGAAAATTAATTGCTCTGTACTTACATTAGAGGGAGCCAGATCTTGGTGGTGATGGTGTGGGGGAAGGAGTAATGTCTCTCTCCCCTCTTCGAAAATGGTAGCAATTGGAACGGAGGCCAAAAATAAATATTACCCATATACAGTATTTCCCGAGTTTTCGAGAAATTTATTAAACACCACTAAAACGTAGATATTAAGTTCATACCTTAACGGCGTTCCGCTTCATTCCGACTCAATCTGTCCTTTTCGTCACTCACACAATCACTTCTTTCACCCCCCCCCGTCTCCAAGTTTTTTCTACATCAGAATTTGTAGCAATATAAAGTATTTTTTTGCATAAGACTCTGAGATAGAACGTGGCATTTCCAAACAACGCAAAAGCAACATTAGTTGACGTTTTATCATGTAAATGCATTCATTTCCATTGTAATTCCTTAAAATAAGATATTCTGATGGGAAGCGACGAGTTAAGCCAAACCTCTTCTATCCCTACGGAAATTTTCCTATTATTTCACCAATAGTAGGATCATAAGTGTGTGGCTGCTTCGGTCCTTACCTAACCCATAAGTAATGCTTCTTCATGTCATCGTCAAGCATTTCCTTTGACACGAAATTTGAACTTGATCTCTCTCATCTCTCTTAGTGACAAACTTGACCACTCATCTCTCTTAGTGACCGAAAACTTGACCACTCATCTCTCTTAGTGACCGAAACTTGACCACTCATCTCTCTTAGTGACCGAAACTTGGCAAACCTTGACCACTCATCTCTCTTAGTGACCGAAACTTGGTGACTCATCACAAACTTATGCGTTATGTGACAAAAGTCTAACCAGTTAAAGCAAAAAAATTCAGTATCACAAAGCGAATGTCTGAGCTCAGGTTAAAATGATTATCATTCGCATAATAGTTTCAAAAATACAGGATGCAACAGGATTGCCACCTTGGAGACGTAATGGGTCAATCGGTAGCGCTCCAGACTCGTAATCTGTAGCTCCCAGGTTCGAGGCTCATCTGTGACAGCGTTGAGATTTATCTTCGCAAAACTTACCGTCCTGCCCTCGGTCAGTAGGGAATATCGTTGACTTTGGAAACAACGCTGCCCAGCGGATGGAAGGTAAAGCAATGCTCCATGTACAGGATTACCATACACTGTGCACGTTAAAGAAAACACTGGGTAGCCTTGACGAGAAGCTACCATCTGTCTCCTAACAACTCTTCAGTGAGTCACCTCGCCCCAACTTTCTCGGAGTCTTGTGACCTGGTAATTTAGACCATTGTGTACTAAAATGTGCCGCTCAGAGGTAAAACAACCCAACCTTGGAGACCGAAAAATTCGGGACATTTTTCAAATGATCTTTCTACAGCCTACTTTTATGATGTACTTGATATCAATTCAACACAAAATATTCCCTTCATTGAACATTTTAGGGATAAACTTCCTTTGTACAAAGAGCAAGATATCTCATAGTAGACAGTAGTTCCCCACTAAGAGGGAGGGTCGAGCCACAAAGGACTGGCCTTGATCCTGGAGAGTCGGTACATCCCCAGGCAGCAGACGTTATTACCACTTTTCGTTCTTCTCACATTTCGTGTCAAAGGAAATGGGATCTGAGATTCATTTCACTAGGGATGGAGATTCAACTGAGTTGTAATGACTCGGTTTGCTTTTGTTAAGAACGAAGTCCCAATGAATGGAGGTTCAACCATTTCTTTAGCACAAGATGCAGGCATTTATTCCAGAGAAATTGGAATGCAAAACAATAACTAAAAAATTACATCTAAGCCTCTCGCGAGTTTGAAACGCTCCTTTCAAAGAGAATGGAGCTTTTCGTTTTCAAAGAGAATGGAGCTTTTCGTTTTCAAAGAGAATGGAGCTTTTCGTTTTCAAAGAGAATGGAGCTTTTCGTTTTCAAAGAGAATGGGGCTTTTCGTTTTCAAAGCGAATGGAGCTTTTCGTTTTCAAAGAGAATGGAGCTTTTCGTTTTCAAAGAGAATGGAGCTTTTCGTTTTCAAAGAGAATGGAGCTTTTCGTTTTCAAAGAGAATGGAGCTTTTCGTTTTCAAAGAGAATGGAACTTTTCGCTTTCAAAGAGAATGGAGCTTTTCGTTTTCAAAGAGAATGGAGCTTTTCGTTTTCGAAGAGAATGGAGCTTTTCGTTTTCAAAGAGAATGGAGCTTTTCGTTTTCAAAGAGAATGGAGCTTTTCGTTTTCAAAGAGAATGGAGCTTTTCGTTTTCAAAGAGAATGGAGCTTTTCGTTTTCGAAGAGAATGGAGCTTTTCGTTTTCAAAGAGAATGGAGCTTTTCGTTTTCAAAGAGAATGGAGCTTTTCGTTTTCAAAGAGAATGGAGCTTTTCGTTTTCAAAGAGAATGGAGCTTTTCGTTTTCAAAGAGAATGGAGTTTTTCGTTTTCAAAGAGAATGGAGCTTTTCGTTTTCAAAGAGAATGGAGCTTTTCGTTTTCGAAGAGAATGGAGCTTTTCGTTTTCAAAGAGAATGGAGCTTTTCGTTTTCGAAGAGAATGGAGCTTTTCGTTTTCAAAGAGAATGGAGCTTTTCGTTTTCAAAGAGAATGGAGCTTTTCGTTTTCGAAGAGAATGGAGCTTTTCATTTTCGAAGAGAATGGAGCTTTTCGTTTCCAAAGAGAATGGAGCTTTTCGTTTTCAAAGAGAATGGAGCTTTTCGTTTTCAAAGAGAATGGAGCTTTTCGTTTTCAAAGAGAATGGAGCTTTTCGTTTTCGAAGAGAATGGAGCTTTTCATTTTCGAAGAGAATGGAGCTTTTCGTTTTCAAAGAGAATGGAGCTTTTCGTTTTCAAAGAGAATGGAGCTTTTCGTTTTCGAAGAGAATGGAGCTTTTCGTTTTCAAAGAGAATGGAGCTTTTCGTTTTCAAAGAGAATGGAGCTTTTCGTTTTCGAAGAGAATGGAGCTTTTCCTTTTCGAAGAGAATGGAGCTTTTCGTTTTCAAAGAGAATGGAGCTTTTCGTTTTCAAAGAGAATGGAGCTTTTCGTTTTCAAAGAGAATGGAGCTTTTCGTTTTCGAAGAGAATGGAGCTTTTCGTTTTCAAAGAGAATGGAGCTTTTCGTTTTCAAAGAGAATGGAGCTTTTCGTTTTCAAAGAGAATGGAACTTTTCGCTTTCAAAGAGAATGGAGCTTTTCGTTTTCAAAGAGAATGGAGCTTTTCGTTTTCGAAGAGAATGGAGCTTTTCGTTTTCGAAGAGAATGGAGCTTTTCGTTTTCAAAGAGAATGGAGCTTTTCGTTTTCAAAGGGAATGGAGCTTTTCGTTTTCAAAGAGAATGGAGCTTTTCGTTTTCGAAGAGAATGGAGCTTTTCGTTTTCAAAGAGAATGGAGCTTTTCGTTTTCAAAGAGAATGGAGCTTTTCGTTTCCCACAATTAGCACTCTCTGAGAAGTGGAAATTGGAACTAATCGATGATTGGGAAAAGGCAAATAAAAATATTTTACTAATTCTATAAAAGAGTAAAAGAACCCTTTATTCATATTTTTTTTAAAAATGTTGGTTCCCCAATTTCTTTTAAAATTGAAAAGTTTTTTTAAGTGAGGAAAATCATTAATGTCAAGGTAAAGATCTTTACAATCTTACCCTAAAAGCAAAATTCCCAATTTTCAGCATAAATTTTTAGCATAAATATTTTTATCATTTGCAACATTCGTTAAACATTTTGTACTTTGTACATACCCTGCTCGACATTGAAAATGCTCCAACCAGGATATGGCGTACAAACATGCAAATGGGAGGGTGGGTGTGCGCAGTTGAGATATGCAAATGATGATAATCTGGAGGCAATGACGTGTGTGGCTCAAGAGATAAAAGGTGCAAGAAAGAACAGGGATGGTATTGTGTTTATGCAGGTGGAAGTCATGCGAACGTTTGAGATTAGGTAGTTCCACTTGACTGAGATTAGGTTGTTCAACGAAGACCGAAAATGCCCGCTACACTCAGTCAGCAAGTTTATCGCCATTTGGATGCTTTTGATAAGAAAGAATTAAGGCCTATGTGAAGCTGGATGGACTACATGTCGTGTTGCTGCCCATGTTCATCAGGATGCATGAACTGTTGGACGCTGTTGGCAGCAGTGGCGAAATGACGGTTCTAGCGTGCATCGCAGAGGGATTGGTCCCATTCCACAGACGTCAGCACGGCTTGATAGGCGCAGTGTTAGACATGCTCGTTCATCACCACAGAGCACTGTAGGCGATATTCAAGGGCTGTATCAGCAGCCATGGACGTCCCCTTAATGACCCGAATGGTAAACCAAAGGTTGCATGAGGCACACCTGTGCTCTAAGCAACCGTTACGTCGACTGCCATTGCCTGCCATCGCAGCACTCATCTGATTTGGTGCCGAAGTCATGCAAACTGGGGCACTGCGTTTAGTGATGAATTCTGTTTCTGTCTGGGTGCTGACGATCGACAGGTTCGTGTAAGGTGACAGCCTGGAAAGAGGACAGATCCAGCTTTTTTTCGCGAAGCACACCACCCATCAGCCAGCCATAATGGTATGGGGTGCTATTGGATATGACAGTAGGTCACCTTTTTTCTGCATCACGGGACCACTGACAGCTGCACAATACATTAGCGCGGTTCTGCAGCCCGTTTTGTCACTGTTTCTGGGAGGCATGCAACAGCCCATTTTCCAGCATGACAACGCCCATGTACACACTACTAGGCTATCCAGACAATGTTTGCAACATGTTCAAGTATTGCCATGTCCAGCACGATCTCGATCTCGAAGTAATGGAAGATTACTTTGAATAACTACAGAACACAAAGAGAATTTTTCATTTATCTCCGAAAACAAAAAGTTGCGTCTCACACCCATCTGCCTGGGAGAAAGGGTAGAAATCATTAATACGAACCTTTTGATCATCATACCCAAGCACCAAAATCTCAATTTTCGAGCATAGATCGTTTGCAATATTCGTTTAAATTCTTTGCATTTTTCAGCCTTTTTCGCCACTAGATGACGCTGTTAAAGCTTTTGGAAGATTCGGAAAATGTGAATTTCATCAAAACCTGTGAGCCCAAAAGCCTGTGAGCTCTAAAAGTGAAAAGGATATAGATTTCTAAAATGTCTCTGAGAAAAAGAGTGAAAAATAGATTCTACGAACTAGGAATAAGAAATTTCAGTTATTTCAATCTTTGGAGAGACTATGTCTAAAAGCAGTGGGATTGCAACATAATTATTCTGCATTTCATTATTAGGGATTATGATAAAAGAATCAAAAAATGTACATCTTGTAAACTGATCTTCTGATCTAGTATTTATCATTATTAATCTTTTAGAGTTATCGGTTTTCCTGATGAGAAAGTCTTAAAATAATTAAAATAACTGAAAGTTCTCTATTGTTGAGCAATAGAATTTTAAAGTTTATCCTTCAAGTAATTTGCATATTAAAATGTTTTCAGGAACAAACTCAAAACCTTTTTGTAGCAAGGACAGCACTCCGTCTTCAGTGAAGTAAAAGTACATATGTGGTGAGATTAGGGCTGTGAAGAACTTCTTTCTACATGTCATAAAGGTTGGTTACAAATTATTGCTGCAAAAAATTTTTAATTAATTTATTTCTCGATTTTTCTATTATTTCTTAGTTTTCCAATTAAAACAGTTGATCTTTTATCATTTCCTGGGAATGAATGAAGTATCGGATAAGGAGCTATGAAAGGATTTCCTACCTCAGAAATCAACCATGACTAGCTATGGAAGGGGGGGGGGGATTTTTGGGGCAAATTCTTTTTTTAAGGGGGAAACCTCATTCAGCAGTGAGAGGGTATAATTTTTTTTCCACTTGGCAAAATTTTACTTACAGATATTATTAGTTCATAAGTTTGCACTGGATGGTCAAAACTTCAACTTTCTCCACCTTTAAGAGTATTAGTTACGCTATTATGAGGATACTGAGTATACTTTTTTTAGTCTTAGTCTCCTAACCTGTAGGTACTTTTATCACAAAGATAATAATAATTAATTATATTAATAAAATAAATAATTCCTGTATCATAGTGAAAAAAATTATAAATGAAGAACTAAGTTCTCTTTCAGGTATATTTTTTTATTACATTATCCAGAAATTTTCTTCCCATTGATACGCAATATATTTTTGTTCATCAGATTTTCCAGAATTAAGCCATACCATAATTTCCGGCTACGCTGCAGTATAGGGTCCTCAACCGCAGATGTTGTACTTTTCCCCAGGAAAACCTGTAACGTTAAGTTGAAATATGATATCCATCCGCATTTTCCAATGTTTACGACTGATATATGCTGTTTAGAATAGTTCTCTCTAATGAGATTATTTGTTTTCGAGGCTTTTCTTAAGTTGATTCTTTAGCGATGAGTACACACTACTAGGCTATCCAGACAATGTCTCTCTCCCCTCTTCGAAAATGGTAGCAATTGGAACGGAGGCCAAAAATAAATATTACCCATATACAGTATTTCCCGAGTTTTCGAGAAATTTATTAAACACCACTAAAACGTAGATATTAAGTTCATACCTTAACGGCGTTCCGCTTCATTCCGACTCAATCTGTCCTTTTCGTCACTCACACAATCACTTCTTTCACCCCCCCCCGTCTCCAAGTTTTTTCTACATCAGAATTTGTAGCAATATAAAGTATTTTTTTGCATAAGACTCTGAGATAGAACGTGGCATTTCCAAACAACGCAAAAGCAACATTAGTTGACGTTTTATCATGTAAATGCATTCATTTCCATTGTAATTCCTTAAAATAAGATATTCTGATGGGAAGCGACGAGTTAAGCCAAACCTCTTCTATCCCTACGGAAATTTTCCTATTATTTCACCAATAGTAGGATCATAAGTGTGTGGCTGCTTCGGTCCTTACCTAACCCATAAGTAATGCTTCTTCATGTCATCGTCAAGCATTTCCTTTGACACGAAATTTGAACTTGATCTCTCTCATCTCTCTTAGTGACAAACTTGACCACTCATCTCTCTTAGTGACCGAAAACTTGACCACTCATCTCTCTTAGTGACCGAAACTTGACCACTCATCTCTCTTAGTGACCGAAACTTGGCAAACCTTGACCACTCATCTCTCTTAGTGACCGAAACTTGGTGACTCATCACAAACTTATGCGTTATGTGACAAAAGTCTAACCAGTTAAAGCAAAAAAATTCAGTATCACAAAGCGAATGTCTGAGCTCAGGTTAAAATGATTATCATTCGCATAATAGTTTCAAAAATACAGGATGCAACAGGATTGCCACCTTGGAGACGTAATGGGTCAATCGGTAGCGCTCCAGACTCGTAATCTGTAGCTCCCAGGTTCGAGGCTCATCTGTGACAGCGTTGAGATTTATCTTCGCAAAACTTACCGTCCTGCCCTCGGTCAGTAGGGAATATCGTTGACTTTGGAAACAACGCTGCCCAGCGGATGGAAGGTAAAGCAATGCTCCATGTACAGGATTACCATACACTGTGCACGTTAAAGAAAACACTGGGTAGCCTTGACGAGAAGCTACCATCTGTCTCCTAACAACTCTTCAGTGAGTCACCTCGCCCCAACTTTCTCGGAGTCTTGTGACCTGGTAATTTAGACCATTGTGTACTAAAATGTGCCGCTCAGAGGTAAAACAACCCAACCTTGGAGACCGAAAAATTCGGGACATTTTTCAAATGATCTTTCTACAGCCTACTTTTATGATGTACTTGATATCAATTCAACACAAAATATTCCCTTCATTGAACATTTTAGGGATAAACTTCCTTTGTACAAAGAGCAAGATATCTCATAGTAGACAGTAGTTCCCCACTAAGAGGGAGGGTCGAGCCACAAAGGACTGGCCTTGATCCTGGAGAGTCGGTACATCCCCAGGCAGCAGACGTTATTACCACTTTTCGTTCTTCTCACATTTCGTGTCAAAGGAAATGGGATCTGAGATTCATTTCACTAGGGATGGAGATTCAACTGAGTTGTAATGACTCGGTTTGCTTTTGTTAAGAACGAAGTCCCAATGAATGGAGGTTCAACCATTTCTTTAGCACAAGATGCAGGCATTTATTCCAGAGAAATTGGAATGCAAAACAATAACTAAAAAATTACATCTAAGCCTCTCGCGAGTTTGAAACGCTCCTTTCAAAGAGAATGGAGCTTTTCGTTTTCAAAGAGAATGGAGCTTTTCGTTTTCAAAGAGAATGGAGCTTTTCGTTTTCAAAGAGAATGGAGCTTTTCGTTTTCAAAGAGAATGGGGCTTTTCGTTTTCAAAGCGAATGGAGCTTTTCGTTTTCAAAGAGAATGGAGCTTTTCGTTTTCAAAGAGAATGGAGCTTTTCGTTTTCAAAGAGAATGGAGCTTTTCGTTTTCAAAGAGAATGGAGCTTTTCGTTTTCAAAGAGAATGGAACTTTTCGCTTTCAAAGAGAATGGAGCTTTTCGTTTTCAAAGAGAATGGAGCTTTTCGTTTTCGAAGAGAATGGAGCTTTTCGTTTTCAAAGAGAATGGAGCTTTTCGTTTTCAAAGAGAATGGAGCTTTTCGTTTTCAAAGAGAATGGAGCTTTTCGTTTTCAAAGAGAATGGAGCTTTTCGTTTTCGAAGAGAATGGAGCTTTTCGTTTTCAAAGAGAATGGAGCTTTTCGTTTTCAAAGAGAATGGAGCTTTTCGTTTTCAAAGAGAATGGAGCTTTTCGTTTTCAAAGAGAATGGAGCTTTTCGTTTTCAAAGAGAATGGAGTTTTTCGTTTTCAAAGAGAATGGAGCTTTTCGTTTTCAAAGAGAATGGAGCTTTTCGTTTTCGAAGAGAATGGAGCTTTTCGTTTTCAAAGAGAATGGAGCTTTTCGTTTTCGAAGAGAATGGAGCTTTTCGTTTTCAAAGAGAATGGAGCTTTTCGTTTTCAAAGAGAATGGAGCTTTTCGTTTTCGAAGAGAATGGAGCTTTTCATTTTCGAAGAGAATGGAGCTTTTCGTTTCCAAAGAGAATGGAGCTTTTCGTTTTCAAAGAGAATGGAGCTTTTCGTTTTCAAAGAGAATGGAGCTTTTCGTTTTCAAAGAGAATGGAGCTTTTCGTTTTCGAAGAGAATGGAGCTTTTCATTTTCGAAGAGAATGGAGCTTTTCGTTTTCAAAGAGAATGGAGCTTTTCGTTTTCAAAGAGAATGGAGCTTTTCGTTTTCGAAGAGAATGGAGCTTTTCGTTTTCAAAGAGAATGGAGCTTTTCGTTTTCAAAGAGAATGGAGCTTTTCGTTTTCGAAGAGAATGGAGCTTTTCCTTTTCGAAGAGAATGGAGCTTTTCGTTTTCAAAGAGAATGGAGCTTTTCGTTTTCAAAGAGAATGGAGCTTTTCGTTTTCAAAGAGAATGGAGCTTTTCGTTTTCGAAGAGAATGGAGCTTTTCGTTTTCAAAGAGAATGGAGCTTTTCGTTTTCAAAGAGAATGGAGCTTTTCGTTTTCAAAGAGAATGGAACTTTTCGCTTTCAAAGAGAATGGAGCTTTTCGTTTTCAAAGAGAATGGAGCTTTTCGTTTTCGAAGAGAATGGAGCTTTTCGTTTTCGAAGAGAATGGAGCTTTTCGTTTTCAAAGAGAATGGAGCTTTTCGTTTTCAAAGGGAATGGAGCTTTTCGTTTTCAAAGAGAATGGAGCTTTTCGTTTTCGAAGAGAATGGAGCTTTTCGTTTTCAAAGAGAATGGAGCTTTTCGTTTTCAAAGAGAATGGAGCTTTTCGTTTCCCACAATTAGCACTCTCTGAGAAGTGGAAATTGGAACTAATCGATGATTGGGAAAAGGCAAATAAAAATATTTTACTAATTCTATAAAAGAGTAAAAGAACCCTTTATTCATATTTTTTTTAAAAATGTTGGTTCCCCAATTTCTTTTAAAATTGAAAAGTTTTTTTAAGTGAGGAAAATCATTAATGTCAAGGTAAAGATCTTTACAATCTTACCCTAAAAGCAAAATTCCCAATTTTCAGCATAAATTTTTAGCATAAATATTTTTATCATTTGCAACATTCGTTAAACATTTTGTACTTTGTACATACCCTGCTCGACATTGAAAATGCTCCAACCAGGATATGGCGTACAAACATGCAAATGGGAGGGTGGGTGTGCGCAGTTGAGATATGCAAATGATGATAATCTGGAGGCAATGACGTGTGTGGCTCAAGAGATAAAAGGTGCAAGAAAGAACAGGGATGGTATTGTGTTTATGCAGGTGGAAGTCATGCGAACGTTTGAGATTAGGTAGTTCCACTTGACTGAGATTAGGTTGTTCAACGAAGACCGAAAATGCCCGCTACACTCAGTCAGCAAGTTTATCGCCATTTGGATGCTTTTGATAAGAAAGAATTAAGGCCTATGTGAAGCTGGATGGACTACATGTCGTGTTGCTGCCCATGTTCATCAGGATGCATGAACTGTTGGACGCTGTTGGCAGCAGTGGCGAAATGACGGTTCTAGCGTGCATCGCAGAGGGATTGGTCCCATTCCACAGACGTCAGCACGGCTTGATAGGCGCAGTGTTAGACATGCTCGTTCATCACCACAGAGCACTGTAGGCGATATTCAAGGGCTGTATCAGCAGCCATGGACGTCCCCTTAATGACCCGAATGGTAAACCAAAGGTTGCATGAGGCACACCTGTGCTCTAAGCAACCGTTACGTCGACTGCCATTGCCTGCCATCGCAGCACTCATCTGATTTGGTGCCGAAGTCATGCAAACTGGGGCACTGCGTTTAGTGATGAATTCTGTTTCTGTCTGGGTGCTGACGATCGACAGGTTCGTGTAAGGTGACAGCCTGGAAAGAGGACAGATCCAGCTTTTTTTCGCGAAGCACACCACCCATCAGCCAGCCATAATGGTATGGGGTGCTATTGGATATGACAGTAGGTCACCTTTTTTCTGCATCACGGGACCACTGACAGCTGCACAATACATTAGCGCGGTTCTGCAGCCCGTTTTGTCACTGTTTCTGGGAGGCATGCAACAGCCCATTTTCCAGCATGACAACGCCCATGTACACACTACTAGGCTATCCAGACAATGTTTGCAACATGTTCAAGTATTGCCATGTCCAGCACGATCTCGATCTCGAAGTAATGGAAGATTACTTTGAATAACTACAGAACACAAAGAGAATTTTTCATTTATCTCCGAAAACAAAAAGTTGCGTCTCACACCCATCTGCCTGGGAGAAAGGGTAGAAATCATTAATACGAACCTTTTGATCATCATACCCAAGCACCAAAATCTCAATTTTCGAGCATAGATCGTTTGCAATATTCGTTTAAATTCTTTGCATTTTTCAGCCTTTTTCGCCACTAGATGACGCTGTTAAAGCTTTTGGAAGATTCGGAAAATGTGAATTTCATCAAAACCTGTGAGCCCAAAAGCCTGTGAGCTCTAAAAGTGAAAAGGATATAGATTTCTAAAATGTCTCTGAGAAAAAGAGTGAAAAATAGATTCTACGAACTAGGAATAAGAAATTTCAGTTATTTCAATCTTTGGAGAGACTATGTCTAAAAGCAGTGGGATTGCAACATAATTATTCTGCATTTCATTATTAGGGATTATGATAAAAGAATCAAAAAATGTACATCTTGTAAACTGATCTTCTGATCTAGTATTTATCATTATTAATCTTTTAGAGTTATCGGTTTTCCTGATGAGAAAGTCTTAAAATAATTAAAATAACTGAAAGTTCTCTATTGTTGAGCAATAGAATTTTAAAGTTTATCCTTCAAGTAATTTGCATATTAAAATGTTTTCAGGAACAAACTCAAAACCTTTTTGTAGCAAGGACAGCACTCCGTCTTCAGTGAAGTAAAAGTACATATGTGGTGAGATTAGGGCTGTGAAGAACTTCTTTCTACATGTCATAAAGGTTGGTTACAAATTATTGCTGCAAAAAATTTTTAATTAATTTATTTCTCGATTTTTCTATTATTTCTTAGTTTTCCAATTAAAACAGTTGATCTTTTATCATTTCCTGGGAATGAATGAAGTATCGGATAAGGAGCTATGAAAGGATTTCCTACCTCAGAAATCAACCATGACTAGCTATGGAAGGGGGGGGGGGATTTTTGGGGCAAATTCTTTTTTTAAGGGGGAAACCTCATTCAGCAGTGAGAGGGTATAATTTTTTTTCCACTTGGCAAAATTTTACTTACAGATATTATTAGTTCATAAGTTTGCACTGGATGGTCAAAACTTCAACTTTCTCCACCTTTAAGAGTATTAGTTACGCTATTATGAGGATACTGAGTATACTTTTTTTAGTCTTAGTCTCCTAACCTGTAGGTACTTTTATCACAAAGATAATAATAATTAATTATATTAATAAAATAAATAATTCCTGTATCATAGTGAAAAAAATTATAAATGAAGAACTAAGTTCTCTTTCAGGTATATTTTTTTATTACATTATCCAGAAATTTTCTTCCCATTGATACGCAATATATTTTTGTTCATCAGATTTTCCAGAATTAAGCCATACCATAATTTCCGGCTACGCTGCAGTATAGGGTCCTCAACCGCAGATGTTGTACTTTTCCCCAGGAAAACCTGTAACGTTAAGTTGAAATATGATATCCATCCGCATTTTCCAATGTTTACGACTGATATATGCTGTTTAGAATAGTTCTCTCTAATGAGATTATTTGTTTTCGAGGCTTTTCTTAAGTTGATTCTTTAGCGATGAGTGTTATTAAGGAAATTTACTTTTGATATTTATTTCAGGGGCTTTTTTTTAAGTGCGAAACGAGTTTTCACTGTTTAGCGATAAGCGTTGTTAACGAAATCTTTTGATGAGATTATTTATATTTGGGGCTTTTTTTTTTTCACTAAGGAATAGAATCGACCAGGCCTAGCACCTAATGTCCGACCCCGCCTTCTCGTGGTGCAGACCGTTAGTACCTTTCAAAAGAGATACTCTCTTCTGGAACTGAACGGAAGGGGAGGGCTGCCAGATAAGTGTGGCCTACTGATCTGGACAACTATGGCTACTTTTCTTTTTTTCTACCCTGCTGAGGAGTGGTCAACCACAAAGGATCCTGGTGCTGACCATATAAACCCACTGGACTGGACAGATATATGCTTCTGAGCTTGATTATGGATCCTGATTTTGTTGCACTGGTGGGCTTCTGTGGAGGGAAAATCTTCCGCTGTGTTTTCTGTTTGTTTGTGGGTTGACAGCCCCAAGTGAATAGATTCACAGGATATGTTTATCAGCTGGTGGATAATCCTGAGCAGAGGTCATCGCAGGCACCTGAACTCTTTGCTTCTATTGGCATCGTCAAATTCTACATTGAAGGAAGTCTTCCAGTGTAGATGGCTTCATCCTTTAGTGATGGGGGAACGGGTCTTTGCCCCATGTCTGCGATTAGGGGGCTGTTTGATATTGTCGGCATTCCCTCTCTCAATAAACATAGTTTCTTTAAACATCCTACTAACCATTTTCTCTCCATAGGGAGTTGGAATGTGAGGACTCTGCACAGAGCTTTTTCTCTTGATGTCCTCACACAAGAATTCCACCATTATAATTTAGATATTCTCGGCTTGCAAGAGACCAGATGGACAGATAAAGGTCAGATTCTTAAAAATAATCTTAAATTTCTCTTTTCAAGGAGGGACGACAATAACCATCACCAAGGCGTGGGTCTGCTTCTCAGCAAACACGGTAGTGATGCTCTTCTAGGATATGAGTGCATTAATGAAAGGTTTCTTACAGCAAAATTCCAGACAAGCGTTAAAGACTTGAATGTTATCTGCTGTTATGCCCCCACTGAGGATGCCGATGAGGATGAGAAGGATAGGTTTTATGAACAACTTCAGGATATTTTGAATTCTGTCAAGAAAGGAGATATTACCCTTGTTCTTGGTGACTTCAATGCCAAAGTTGGTACTGACTCTGACCTTTGGGGAGGAGTAATAGGCCCTTTTGGTATTGGTAGCTGCAATGGCAATGGGCAACGTCTCCTACAGGTAAGTAAACTTAATGGATTCAGAATAACTAACACTTATTACAAACAGCACGACATACATAAGTACACATGGGTTTCACCCGATGGGCTGCATAGGAATATGATTGATTATATATTAATTAACAGCAAATGGGCTAGTTCTGTTAGAAATACCAGGGCGTATAGGGGAGCTGAAATTGGATCTGACCATTACCTTGTTAAAAGTGTCTTACAACTTAAACTTAAAAAGTGTTGTGCTAGGGTTAAAAAATTTGCATTTAATACTGAAGCTCTGAAAGACCCAGTTATAGCCAAAGCTTACCATGATAGGTTACTTAGTCATTATGACAGTCATGGTATGCTTACTACTGAAGATGAGGAAGAATGGGATCATTTTAAATAGGCTTTTTTGGACACTAACAGTACTCTTTTAGGAAAAAAGGAGCAGAAGAGACAGAATTATCTGAGTGATAAGGCACTTGAGCTTATTTCGGAAAGAAAGAACTGCAGGAATGTCCTTAATCAATACCCTTCTAGTACTAATAGAAAGCATTACAGAGAACTTAATAAACGTGTAAAAGATCAGTTAGCTGCTGATAAGAATCTTTGGCTTGATGGTTTGGCTGACAAAGCCTAGGAAGCAGTTAGACAGCACAACAGCAGAGAGCTGTACCAGATAATTAATGTTTTGTGTGGTAGAAAACAAACAGGCATACAAGGATTGAAGGATAAACAAGGTAAGTTATAGAAGGTGAGGATTCTGTCATGGCTAGGTGTGCTCAGCATTTCAGTGATATTCTAAACAATGCGGTTAGTTCTATTCCCATTGTTTGCAATGATGATAGATGCATTGGTGGCTTTAATGTTGGCCCTATAACACAATCTGAAGTTATTTTGGCTGTTTCTAAACTTAAAGTTCATAAATCCCCAGTGGTAGATGAAATTACTACAGAAATGCTTAGAGCTGGAAATGTTTCGGTTACCACTTGGATGACTGAAATTCTGAATATCTTTTATGATAAAGGCATGGTTCCTAAGGATTTTACCAGAGCTATTGTTATCCCTATTTTCAAAAAAGGTGATCGCAGTTCTTGTGATAACTATAGAGGTATTAGCCTATTCTCTGTTCCAGGTAAAGTTCTTTCCATGATTGTGCTTAATAGAATTAAGAATCTGGTTGACAGTCAATTGCGTGATGAGCAATGTGGATTCAGAAGTGGTAGGGGATGTGTGGATCAGATATTTTCACTTAGGCAGATTCTTGAGAAATATTTAGAGTTTCAGAAACCTTTGGTTGCTAGCTTTGTTGATTTCAAAAAGGCTTTCGGCTCTGTTGATCGTCATAATTTGTGGTTGATCGTGAGATCATATGGTATACCAGACAAGTTAGTTAACATAATGAAAGCTCTCTATA
Source organism: Ryuthela nishihirai (assembly GCA_038380435.1). Lineage (NCBI taxonomy): Eukaryota > Metazoa > Arthropoda > Arachnida > Araneae > Heptathelidae > Ryuthela > Ryuthela nishihirai. The sequence continues at coordinate 10,648,388 of JAWZYU010000001.1, read as the reverse complement.
ATAACACTGAGTCGTGTGTGAGAGTTGGTAAGGCTTGTAGCAATTGGTTTAGCATTACTTCTGGTGTTCGACAAGGGTGCATTTTGTCTCCTTTTCTCTTTAGCTTGGTTATTGATTATGTTATGCGAAATTCACTTCAAGGGAAGGATTTTGGCCTTAAATGGGCTGGAGATACGAAAATTTCTGATTTAGATTATGGTGATGATTTAGCCCTTTTGGCAAATGATGTTGATGAGATGAACTCTTTCATTCGAGCTGTTGATGAGACTGGTAGTAGAATAGGTTTGGTTATAAACAGAGAGAAAACTAAAGTGATGAAAATTGGTCAGGCAGTCTGTGATTCAGTTAATCTGAATAGTTGCAGTCTTGAGCAGGTGTCACAGTTTAATTATCTTGGGAGCTATGTAACAGATAATGGTGATGTGCAGTATGAGATTAACAGACGAATAGGTATTGCTGCCGGGACTTTTAAGAATCTCTGGAGAGTGTGGAGAAATAGCCATATACACCTGAAGACTAAAATTAGACTGTATAATAGTTTGGTTTTTTCTAGGGTTAGTTATGGTAGTGAAACGTGAACACTTTGTAAACAAGATAACAGGAAACTAGATGCTTTTGATTACAGATGCTTACGCAGTATCTTGGGCATTAGGTGGTTCAACTTTGTAACTAATGATGAGGTTAGGCAAAGGAGTTTGCAACATCTTTTAAGCAGCATATTGTGCAGAGAGAGACTCCGTTGGTTTGACCATGTTGTTTTGACGTTGTTTTGATGTTGGTTTGACGTTGGTTTGACGTTGTTGCCCGTATGAATAATTATAGATTGGCGAATAGGGTTATGAACAATGTGCCTAAAGGCCTCAGAAAGAAGGGGAGTCCTAGGATGCGGTGGGCAGACAATTTCAAACAGGACCTTGTTAGAATTGGTGTGCAGTGGCCAGATGCAATAGATGTAGCTCAGGATAGACTTGCTTGGAGAACTAAATTGCACGGTCTGGTTGGACCTCCGTAGCCCATGGCTGCTTGAGGATGATGATAATGAATGATATTTCACGCACACTGTATTTTTTTCTTAATTTGGTTGATGGTATTTATAGCCCATGATCGCTTTATATTCCAATATGAGAACATAGTCTTCTATGACATAATTTGAACTTTATCATATTATATTTTTTTACTGACGGACAATCACAATAAATAAGACAGAACATATGACCCTGCCATAACCGACACACGAACCGCACTCCGGCAGTTGCAGTCCTCAATGGTTGCGGTTTCACCGCTAGTCAACGCAATGCCGCAAATCCACCTTAGATCGTAAATAGAGTAGAGCGACATGCGCATGCTCATGACATTGCAACGCCTAACATCAAAAGTTGTGGTATCATGTGACTGATGGAAAGAATGCATTGGGAATGGTGTTGCACTGCGGATTTCTTTGCTTCGCAAGATTTATCAAAGAAGGAACAATTGTATTTTACAGGTAAATAAAGCAATTTTTAATTTAGATCATTATACTAATTATTTATGTCTTTTATTGTTAACAAAATAAAATATTAATACGTTTTTCTTTACTCGCATCCGACAATTGAACGTTTCTTTTAACATGACTATATATTCAATAAACATGAAAATATTGATTACTAAATTATTTTCTCAGGATGGAAGCAATATAATATGATCTCTTAATCATGGGATGCTAAATTGTGAGCATTCTAATCAGCTTTTGACAAACATTTATTGTCATGCATTATTTTTGGGACTGAATTTTTATTTCTGTTAAACAGGGTATGGAATTACCTGTAAATGTTATTGTATAAGCTCAATCATTGGAATAATACTATATTTATTTCATTAACCGTGCACTATTATTATTGGAGCATATGCTTGCAAATTTTTCTCCTTTCTGCTAATATAAACAAAAAATTGCTAAATTCGTATATGTGTCCTAAAAGTAGAAAATAAATCAAAAACTTATCAATGGTGCAATCAATTGCTAAATTTGTATTCCCTTCAAAGGAAGATAGGGCGTTGATTGTCTTGTTGTGTAAGTATGTAAATAGGGGACATTCTTCTTACTACTCACGAATTAGTTTCGGTGGTCAGAAAATTCAAAATTTCGGGAAGGCTCCGAGAAATTAGTTGGCAGGTTGAGGGCAGCAACACGTCTTCCTAGAGCAGCGTTTCCAAACTTTTCCTATGACGGAAACTTAACAAATCCTGAAATTTTAACGGAACACCTTGGTTATTTTGTAGGGTAGGTAGATATAAATAATTAATAAAGTAAATGAATAAATCTAAGCGTTAAGAAAAAAATATTATCTAATGGCAATTTAAAAAAAAAACACATAAAAATAGTAAAATGAACTAGCGTATATATATTGTAAAATTACGTTCTTAATGACTTCGATGTTTTTGGGTCTTTGAATTGCAAAATGTTTTGATATCAGGCACAATATTAGAAAGTTGAATTCTCATATCTGGTGTAGCGTCGAGTCTGTTCCTGGACTTTGATTTGGTTGCAGCATAAACTGAAAATCCTGCCTCTCATAAATATTTCGTTGTAAAAGGTTAATTTTGATAATTTTTCACGGAGCACTTATTCCCTTTCCTCGCAACATAGTTTGGAAATGGTCTCCTCTTGAAGTTAATATATGCGCATAATGGTTCTCCTCTTGAAGTTATTGTTCCACTAGTCGAGCTCTGTGTGGACGATCGTTATCTTATTTTAAGATGAATGGTTCACCTATTGTACCATCGTAAGGACGTACCTAAGGGTCTAGGTTGTCACCTCTATACCTTTGAGCATTGAGGTTCCCACTCCTCAATACGTAGGGGTCTGTGTGTCCACGTAAGGAAATGCCACCGCAAACACATACGCTACCTCTGCCGTAACCGTTTGTTTGATGGATGTTACTGGGATGATAGTGGATACATCGTTCACCACCTATCAAACAATGTCTGGAATCAGTCTGCAAGTAATATCTGGACTCATCTGTGAAGAGTACGGGACCTCCATTGCCCTTCTGTCCAGTTAACAGGTGTGCATGTCCAATTCGACAGCTTTCTCCTTTGACTTGACGTGAGGGGTATACAAATTACTGGCCTTCTAGTATACAGACCTCCCTCATGAAGCCTTCTACGCACAGTAGAATCTGATACAACCCTCTCAGCGGCTACTGCAAGAGAACATCAGAGCTGAGAGGGAGTAGATATCCTGCTTCTTCGTGGTGTTAATCGCACATATCGGTCTTGTACAGCGGTCGAAATTCTAGCCCTTCCTCGGCTAAACCTCCGAGACCGAATCCGTGCTAAGAAATTGATTCCACAGTTTGTGCACCACAGAGGACTCACATTCAGCCATCTTGTCGCTTCTGACTGACTTTGGCCTGCTTCGAGCCGGCCAGCAGCTCTCCACTGCAGTTCATTTGTCAAATGATGTCTCGAGGTCTTTCCTACAATATGGCTATTTCGAATTTCTTTACTCACATTTACAACACAAAATAACGATCCACTCCAAAACACCCGTTTTTATACCTCTATCCGATTACGGAAATTGATGTAACCTAGACTAATTTGCATATGATATGCTCACTCGGCATTACTTTACTGGTTACATGAACAAGTTTTGTGAGGATCGCACAATTTATTTACTGAATTATCGTGATTTTTTCCAATTTTTTTCGTTAATTTATGGAAAGCAATAAATGTTACATCATATTCCTAATATTATAAATGCGAGCCCTCATAAATATTATAATCAAATCTAAATCTCGATTTTCAAGAATATACTTTCAGTATTGAAAGAGGAAAGTTGGAATACTTAATAATAAATCGTTTATAAAAATCTTTGTCTAATATTGAAATTCTAAAACATATGTTTTATTAAATAGTTTCAAAAGTTTTCAAAAGTTTTCAAAATAGTTTTAAATTTTTTCATTTTTAATTAATTTTTAAGTCAAATTCTTATCACATATAACTATCGTGAATAATCCTGATTCTATAATTCTTTAAATGCACAACGGTTATGGTTGGAAATCGAGTGTAAGCAGATCTCATTGTGATCTTTCGTAACATTTTTCCATGAAGTGTATATTTTAAAAGTTGCAAAACTTGTAAGTAGATTCCCATTGGTTTAACTTAGAATTTCTTTATTTTGTTAAGGTCGTACTGACACAACAATTGTTCATCAAGTCATTATGACCAGAGGCGTAGGAACGGGTTGGCATCGAGGCAGTTGCCAAGGGCGCCGGAATCACAGGCGGTGCTGGTGCGGCAGGAGCCGTTCCACGATATCTGAAGTTTATGTGCAAAATAAAATCGAATGATTAGCCAATCGTAGTTCGATGAATTTAATACGTATTGTTTACATCATCGTATCTTGAAGACAGCATATTATAGATTTTCATTACTTCCTACAAAAATATTTTTTTCCTTTTGTCGGCGGACAATTAGCCCTCTCCCCCCCCCCCCCCCCACTACACCGGGCATGCCATAAAACCGCTTTGGGGAGCAATATCCAACTGTTCATATTACTTTTACAAATCATGCCGTTACAAAATAAAATTCTGTTACATAGGTATATTTTTCTCTGGACGGGAGTTCATAATTTGTACATCATATTGAATTATTATGTTTATAAACCCCGGGATTGTTTAAGATCAACACGAGGACAGGAGAGTACATCATCACTTGGCTTCCTATCAATCGAGCATTTGTATTGAATTATTATGCTTATAAACCCCGGGATTGTTTAAGAACAACATGTGGACAGGAGGGTACATCATCACTTGACTTCCTATCAATCGAGCATTTGTATTGAATTATTATGTTTATAAACCCCGGGATTGTTTAAGATCAACATGAGGACAGGAGGGTACATCATTACTTGGCTTCCTATCAATCGAGCATTTGTATTGAATTATTATGTTTATAAACCCCGGGATTGTTTAAGATCAACATGTGGACAGGAGGGTACATCATCACTTGGCTTCCTATCAATCGAGCATTTGTATTGAATTATTATGTTTATAAACCCCGGGATTGTTTAAGATCAGCATGAGGACAGGAGGGTACATCATCACTTGGCTTCCTATCAATCGAGCATTTGTATTGAATTATTATGTTTATAAACCCCGGGATTGTTTAAGATCAACATGAGGACAGGAGGGTACATCATCACTTGGCTTCCTATCAATCGAGCATTTGTATTGAATTATTATGTTTATAAACCCCGGGATCGTTTAAGATCAACATGAGGACAGGAGGGTACATCATCACTTGGCTTCCTATCAATCGAGCATTTGTATTGAATTATTATGTTTATGAACCCCGGGATTGTTTAAGATCAACATGAGGACAGGAGGGTACATCATCACTTGGCTTCCTATCAATCGAGCATTTGTATTGAATTATTATGTTTATAAACCCCGGGATCGTTTAAGATCAACATGAGGACAGGAGGGTACATCATCACTTGGCTTCCTATCAATCGAGCATTTGTATTGAATTATTATGTTTATGAACCCCGGGATTGTTTAAGATCAACATGAGGACAGGAGGGTACATCATCACTTGGCTTCCTATCAATCGAGCATTTGTATTGAATTATTATGTTTATAAACCCCGGGATTGTTTAAGATCAACATGAGGACAGGAGGGTACATCATCACTTGGCTTCCTATCAATCGAGCATTTGTATTGAATTATTATGTTTATAAACCCCGGGATCGTTTAAGATCAACATGAGGACAGGAGGGTACATCATCACTTGGCTTCCTATCAATCGAGCATTTGTATTGAATTATTATGTTTATGAACCCCGGGATTGTTTAAGATCAACATGAGGACAGGAGGGTACATCATCACTTGGCTTCCTATCAATCGAGCATTTGTATTGAATTATTATGTTTATAAACCCCGGGATCGTTTAAGATCAACATGAGGACAGGAGGGTACATCATCACTTGGCTTCCTATCAATCGAGCATTTGTATTGAATTATTATGTTTATGAACCCCGGGATTGTTTAAGATCAACATGAGGACAGGAGGGTACATCATCACTTGGCTTCCTATCAATCGAGCATTTGTATTGAATTATTATGTTTATAAACCCCGGGATCGTTTAAGATCAACATGAGGACAGGAGGGTACATCATCACTTGGCTTCCTATCAATCGAGCATTTGTATTGAATTATTATGTTTATGAACCCCGGGATTGTTTAAGATCAACATGAGGACAGGAGAGTACATCATCACTTTGCTTCCTATCAATCGAGCATTTGTATTGAATTATTATGTTTATAAACCCCGGGATTGTTTAAGATCAGCATGAGGACAGGAGGGTACATCATCACTTGGCTTCCTATCAATCGAGCATTTGTATTGAATTATTATGTTTATAAACCCCGCAATTGTTTAAGATCAACATGAGGACAGGAGAGTACATCATCACTTTGCTTCCTATCAATCGAGCATTTGTATTGAATTATTATGTTTATGAACCCCGGGATTGTTTAAGATCAACATGAGGACAGGAGGGTACATCATCACTTGGCTTCCTATCAATCGAGCATTTGTATTGAATTATTATGTTTATAAACCCCGGGATCGTTTAAGATCAACATGAGGACAGGAGGGTACATCATCACTTGGCTTCCTATCAATCGAGCATTTGTATTGAATTATTATGTTTACGAACCCCGGGATTGTTTAAGATCAACATGAGGACAGGAGCGTCGTATATCATCACTTTGTTTCCTATCAATCGAGCGAGAACTGACTCAAAAGATTAATTTTGATAACGATTTTGCCAACGAAAAAGTAGGAAAAATTAAAATACTTTAAAAAATAATTAATTCCAACTTCTTTTGCAATTATTTATGTGCAATTGATTTTATTCACGTAACCGTATTAAAATAATGACAATAAATATATATAATATAAATATCATGTGTATTTTTTTATCAATAACTGAACAAGAGCGGACAATTACAAATTTGCCAAGGGCGCCAAAAGCCTATCTACGCCTCTGACTATGACTAACACATGTAATGAGGAAGCCTTCAGAATGATCTCTCAGTAAACCGTAACGTTGAATAACAACAACATTAGGTCACTAAGTAAATCTAGATCCATTACGGTTACGGTCACCCTTAATAAGTTGTATATATATATATTAAGCATTTTCTTGAGTTTTTCCACTTCATTTTTAATCGTCTTGTAGTGCTTTTTTTTTCTTGCTTACTAATTTTGCACCAGATTATATTTTTGTGCATATTTTGGTATCATTGCGTAGTTTACATATTGTGTAAATAAAAATAACTGTTAATCCATAGTGTTGCTCAGATCATCAGCCAAGATTGTTTTGTTTACTTCATCGAAAGATCAGATCAAATCAAGTTAGGCCTAGCAGGGAACTTCAATCATACATCTGTTATAATTCCTTCGTCTTTTGTTATTTTTCTATTCCTATTTTTATTTTATTCTTCGCAGTCTGCTGTATAATTTGTTCCTTTATTCATAGGAAGGGTGGGAAAAATGCAACTTTTTCAAGAGATAAAAAACCTTTGTGTCGAACAAAAAAAAAGTGATCTTCAAGCTGTTGCTTACCATAGAGATCTCTACACCACAGAGATCTCTACACCACAGGTACCTCGAAATTTCTCCTTTGACCCAATGACACACGCGATTTAAAATTTCAAAACTTTTCTAAGATCTAAAACCTGAAATATCCATAGGCACGAATTTTTAGCTCTCTGATACTGGTATATTGAATTTGAAATTTTTACCACAAAGAACCTGCCATATCGAGCCTGGAATATGTAAGTCGGGGAGGGTCAAGAGACTGGATTTCGAATCAGTATAGTAAGTGCCCCCATTGTGCCATTTGGGGGCACTTCGGGCCCCCAAATGGCACAATGGCTAAAACATAGGCAAATGGCAAACTAGAACAATAAAAAATGGCCATTGTATGCAAAAAAAGTGCCGTTCAAAGGTAAATCATCCAACGTTGTTTTTCTGTTGTTTCGCCTTCCTTAGATTTTATTTATGGCTTATTAAACTGACAGACTCCTGTCAGACCTCTATGGCTAGCAGCTACTTGAAGGGTATTTTATTTATTGTAGCTAATGTAACAGATACTGATGATGTGCAGCATGAGATTAACAGACGAATAGGGATTGTTGCCGGAACTTTCGAGAATTTATGGAGAGTGTGGAGAAATAGGCGTATACACCTAAAGACTAAAATTAGACTGTATAATAGTTTGGTTCTTTCTAGGGTTAGTTATGGTAGTGAAACTTGGACACTTTGTAAACAAGAGGAAACTAGATGCTTTTGATTCCAGATGCTTACGCAGTATCTTGAGCATTAGGTGGTTCAACTTTGTAATTAATGATGAGGTTAGGCAAAGGAGTCGGCAGCCTCCTTTGAGCAGCATATTGTGCAGAGACTCCGTTGGTTTGGCCATGTTGACCGTATGAATAATTATAGATTGGCATGAGATTATGAAGAGTGTGCCTAAAGGCCTCAAAAAGAGGGGGAGACCTAGGATGCGGTGGGCAGACAATGTCAAACAGGACCTTGTTAGAATTGGAATGCAGTGGCCAGATGCAGCGGATGTAGCTGAGGACAGATATGCTTGGAGAGCTAAACTGCATGGTCTGGTTGGACCTCTATAGCCCATGGCTGCTTGAGGATGATGATGATGATTAATTTTTTTATGTTATCAAGTAAAGGAAATATTTATATATTAAATAGAAGTAGGATAAAGAAAATATAACACAAGAGAATGCATTGAAAATATGTTTAATAAACATATAGTATATGTAGAGAAAATAGTAGCAACTAATTTTGTAGTGTTAATAACACTACAAAATTAGTTGCTACTATTTTCTTCATATTTTGCAAAATCTCAGAAAAATGTATTGAACTTATGAAATGAATTTAAAATGGCTCATGTCACTTAATACAGTTGTTTCATCCAAAAGAACCTTAAGTATCAGATATTGCAAACAGATAGCGAATTTTATAATCCATTTATAAAGAGAACTTTGAAAGTTTGTACCACATTTTCTGTCACATCATGAAAACAGTAAAATTCACAACCAAAAGGGATAAATTGCGAACGCATAAGAGATTAAAATATTTGAATTTAATAACAAATTCCAAACAATCATATATATGGATGCAACAGCTTTAAAAGTGCTTCTTCTCATGTCGATTCAAATGATTCTTTTGCACAAATGATTTCTCACAGTGTTTACATATGAATGGTTTTTGTAGTAAGTGGGTTAGCCTGTGCCGAATTAAAATGCCCTGTTGTCTGAAAGACTTGCTACAGAGATCGCAAGGAAATGGTCTTTCTCCTGTGTGGATACGAAGATGTACTTTGAAATTTCTCTTCTCGCTGAAGCTCTTTTCACAGTGGAAGCACTTATGGGGACGCTCCCCGGAGTCGGTGAGCATATGGCGCTTGATGGTGGTTAAATAATCAGTAGAGTAGGAACATAATGAACAAGGATATTTCCGTACTATTCCTTCCCCTCGATGCCTCTTCTTGTGCTTGATCAGATATTTCAATAATGTAAACCTGCACTGGCAGATGTCGCACACATAAACATTCCTCCCTGTTTTAAAGAAAAAAAAATAGTTTTAATAAACGAAATGAATTATATTGAAAGATATTTGTTATGTTTAAAACATTGATTTTGCATAATTTTGATGTTCGAAACAGAAATAATAAAATATTTCTTTAGGAGATCAAAATCTCTCGATTAGTACAAATAAATTAAAAATATAATAATAATAACAAGCAATATAAGGAAAAAATCAGAAAGAGGAGAAATAGTTGAGAAAACAGGAATACTTAACGCTATTGAATTATTTGTACCAATTGTTTTGATTTCGGCTTTCTTAATATTTAAATAAAACACAACAAATTTTTCATAATTCAGGTTGCAAATTATTATATTCCATTGATATAGAAAACCTTAAGTGATTCATCTTGTACACTCCTAATGATAATGAAAATAATCGATTTAAAGAAGGCAAGAAAACTTTCTACAGTATTATACACTCTGTCAGAACATGAAAACAATAAAAAAATTACAATGGAAAGTAATAACTTGCATTATGAACATACGAGAGTAGTACCAGAATTAATGTCTTAGGGATGTAAATACCTATAATAAGGGAGGAAACTGGTTCAGTCCTTAGCTCTCCAGGCTCGTAATCTGCAGTTCCCAGGTTCGAGTCCCACCTGGTCCAGCGTTGATATTTATCTGCTCAAAACTCCCACCACCCTCCTGGACAGTTAGTACTGATGACCTTCGAAAGTCCATCTGTATCCCCTACTAACTGTCTAGCTGCGGTCTGTCGGATGATACGTAAAACGTGGTTCTTTGTGCAGGATAGCCATACTCTGTGCACATTAAAGAATATGCTGGGAAGGGAGGCTACCATGTCTCCTAACAAGACCTAGAGTTTGGCATCTCGTCACAATTTTACAGAAAAAATCCCAATTTTTAATCACACCTGATTCTTGAGAAGTCACTCTTAATTTTGCCAACTCCCCCAAGATTTGCCAACTTTCCTAGATATTGTGAAGTTGCCTCGATTTTGCCAACACGCCATAATTTTTACAGAAAAAAGATTGCAATTTTAACATCTCACCTGAATTTAACCAACACCCCACGATTTTGCCAAGTCACTCCGATTTTTGCCAACTGCCCCTAGATTTTGCCAACTCGCCATAATTTTACAGAAAAAAAAATCCAAATTTTCACATCTCACCTGAATTTTGCCAACTCCCCACGATTTTGCAAAGCCACTCCGAAAATTTGCCAACTGTCCCTTGATTTTGCCAAGTCACTCCGAATTTTGCCAACTCCCCAAAATTTTGCCAACACACCTGTATTTTACCAAGTGGCTTCGAATTTTGCCAACTGCTCTAAATTTTGCCTTCTCTCCATTTTCCAAACTGCCTTAGATTTGCCAAGTTGCCTCGGTTTTGACAACACCCCTTAATTTTCGAAAAAAAATTTACAAATTTTCACAACTCCCCTGTATTTTACGAAGTCGCTTCGAATTTTGCCAACTCCGAGTTACTTCGGGGGTGGGGGGGGGGGGGGGGGCTCCCCCCTATCCCCCCATGGCTACGCCCTGTTTCGCACAGATACCGGTGCAATCGCTGAAAGGTTTTACGATCAGGCACACGTCTGGTAGGAAAGCCCTCCCGGTACAGTCTTTGGGCTTCCCTCCCATTCCCGTCCGCAGCTCTGTACGTGAAATGCTTGTCTGCCTTCTCCTGATTCGTGAAACAATCCATGCGTTCTGCAATCCATGGTAGAAATGATGACGAGTGCGAAACCCAGCTCTTGTAAGTGTTCACTGGAAAGCGCTCTCTACCGCTTCACCGCTTGAGTTCCGACCCTGCGTTGCATGATGAAAAGTGCTTGTTTAGGTGTGTTCTAACACCCCTTAAAGTTTGGCCTAAGAGTTTTGACTAGGTAGTCACTGGAAGGAGAGCTATGCATCAATCTCCTGTGATGATGCATAGAACCGGCCAGGCTTAGCACCTAATGTCCGACCCCTCCTCGTGGTGCAGACCGTTAGTACCTTTCAAAAGAGATACTCTCTTCCAGCATTGAACGGAAGGAGAGGGCTATCAGATTAGTGTGTCCTACTGATCTGGACAACTTTGGCTAGTTTTCTTTTTCTCCCTACCCTGCTGAGGAGTGGTCAACCACACAGGGTCCTCTTGCTGACCATAAAAACCCTCTGGACTGGATTGAATTATGACTTTGAGCTTGATTATGGATCCTGATTTTGCTGCACTGGTGGGCTTCTGTGGAGGGAAAATCTTCCGCTGCGTTTTCTCTTTGTTTTTGGGTTGACAGCCCCAAGTGAATAGATTCACAGGATATGTTTATCAGCTGGTGGATAATCCTGAGCAGAGGTCATCGCAGGCACCTGAACTCTTTGCTTCTATTGGCATCGTCAAATTCTACATTGGAGGATGTCTTCCAGTGTAGATGGCTTCAGCCTTTAGTGGTGGGGGAACGGTTCTTTGCCCCATGTCTGCGATTAGGGGGCTGTTTGATATTGTCGGCATTCCCTCTCTCAATAAATATAGTTTCTTTAAACATCCCACTAAACATTTCCTCTCCTAGGTAGTTGGAATGTGAGGACTCTGCACAGAGCTTTTTCTCTTGATGTCCTCACACAAGAATTCCACCATTATAATTTAGATACTCTCGGCTTGCAAGAGACCAGATGGACAGATAAAGGTCAGATTCTTAAAAATAATCTTAAATTTCTCTTTTCAGGGAGGGACGACAATAAACATCAACAAGGCGTGGTCTGCTTCTCAGCAGACACGCTAGTGATGCTCGTCTAGGATATGAGTGTATTAATGAAAGGTTTCTTACAGCAAAATTTCCGACAAACGTTAAAGACTTGAATGTTATCTGCTGTTATGCCCCCACTGAGGATGCCGATGAGGATGAGAAGGATAGGTTTTATGAACAACTTCAGGATATTTTGAATTCTGTCAAGAAAGGAGATATTACCCTTGTTCTAGGTGACTTCAATGCCAAAGTTGGTACTGACTTTGACCTTTGGGGAGGAGAAATAGGCCCTTTTGGTATTGATAGCTGCAATGGCAATGGGCAACGTCTCCTACAGGTAAGTAAACTCAATGGTTTCAGAATAACTAACACTTATTGCAAACACCGCGACATACATAAGTACACATGGGTTTCACCCGATGGGATGCATAAGAATATGACAGATTATATGTTAATTAACAGCAAATGGGCTAGTTCTGTTAGGAATACCAGGTCATATAGGGGAGCTGAAATTGGATCTCACCATTACCTTGTTAAAAGTGTCTTGCAACTTAAACTTAAAAAGTGTTGTGCTAGGGTTAAAAAAATTTACTTTTAATGCTGAAGCTCTGCAAGACCCAGTTATAACCAAAGCTTACCATGATAGGTTACTTAATCATTATGACAGTCATAGTATGCTTACTGCTGAAGTTGAGGAAGAATGAAACCATTTTAAACAGGCTTTTCTTGAAACTAACCGTACTCTTTTAGGAAACAAAGAGCAGCGGTGGCAGAATTATTTGAGTGATAATAACCTAGAGCTTATTTCAGAAAGAAAGAACTGCAGAAATGCCCTTAATCAATACCCTACTAGTCCTAATAGAAAGCACTACAGAGAACTTAATAAACGTGTAAAGGATCAGTTAGCTGCTGATAAGAATCTTTGGCTTGATGGCTTGGCTGACAAAGTCAAGGATGCAGTTAGACAGCACAACAGCAGAGAGCTGTATCAGATAGTTAATGTTTTGTGTGATAGAAAACTGACACGTATACAGGGATTGAAGGATAAACAAGGTAAGGTTATAGAAGGTGTGAATTCTGTCCTGGCTAGGTGGGCTGAGCATTTCAGTGATGTTCTAAACAATATGTTAGTTCTACTCCTATTGTTTGTAATGATGATAGATGCATTGGTGGCTTTAATGTTGGCCCTATAACACAATCTGAAGTTATTTTGGCTATTTCTAAACTTAAACAACATAAATCCCCAGGGGTAGATGAAATTACTACGGAAATGGAGTTGGGAATGTTTCGGTTACCACTTGGATGACTGAAATTTCGAATGTCTTTTATGATAAAGGCATGGTTCCTAAGGATTTTACCAGAGCTATTATTATCCCTATTTTCAAAAAAGGTGATCGCAGTTCTTGTGATAACTATAGGGGTATCAGCCTACTCTCTGTTCCAGGTAAAGTTCTTTCCATGATTGTGCTTAATAGAATCAAGAATCTGGTTGACAGTCAATTGCATGATGAGCAATGTGGATTCAGAAGTGGTAGGGGATGTGTGGATCAGATATTTTCACTTAGGCAGATTCTTGAGAAATGTTTAGAGTTTCAGAAACCTTTGGTTGCTAGCTTTGTTGATTTCAAAAAGGCTTTCGACTCTGTTGATCGTCATAATTTGTGGTTGATTGTGAGATCATATGGTATACCAGACAAGTTAGTTAACATTATGAAAGCTCTCTATAATAACACTGAGTCGTGTGTGAGAGTTGGTAAGGCTTGTAGCAATTGGTTTAGCATTACTTCTGGTGTTGGACAAGGGTGCATTTTGTCTCCTTTTCTCTTTAGTTTGGTTGTTGATTATGTTATGCGAAATTCACTTCAAGGGAAAGATTTTGGCCTTAAATGGACTGGAGATACGAAAATTTATGATTTAGAATATGCTGATGATTTCGCCTTTCTGGCAAATGATGTTGATGCGATGAACTCTTTCATTCTAGCTGTATGATGAGACTGGTAGTAGTGTAGGTATGATGATAAACAGAGAAAAACTAACATGATGAAAATTGATCTGGCAGATAGTTCTTCAGTTGTTTTGAATGCCTGCACTCTTGAGCAAGTGTCTTACTTTAATTATCTTGGGAACTATGCAACAGATACTGGTGAAGTGTGGCGTGAGTTAAATACAAGAATAGGGATTGCTGCCGGGACTTTTAAGAATCTAGTGAGAGTGTGGAGAAATAGCCGCATACACCTAAAGACTAAAATTAGACTATAATAGTTTGGTTTTTTCTAGGGTTAGTTATGGTAATGAAACTTGGACACTTTGTAAACAAGATAACAGGAAACTAGATGCTTTTGATTCCAGATGCTTACGCAGTATCTTGGGCATTAGGTGGTGCAACTTTGTAACTAATGATGATGTTAGGCAAAGGAGTTTGCAACCTCCTTTAAGCAGCATATTGTGCAGAGAGAGACTCCGTTGGTTTGGCCATGTTACCCGTATGGATAATTATAGATTGGCGAATAGGGTTATGAACAGTGTGCCTAGAGGCCTCAGAAGGAGGGGGAGACCTAGGATGCGGTGGGCAGACAATGTTAAACAGGACCTTGTTAGAATTGGTGTGCAGTGGCCAGATGCAGTAGATGTAGCTCAGGATAGACTTGCTTGGAGAACTAAATTGCACGGTCTGGTTGGATCTCCGTAGCCCATGGCTGCTTGATGATGATGATGACGACGACGACGATGATGATGATGATGATGATTAGACCAGAGTCTACAATTACAATCAGGTAAATTTCCAAGGACTAACTCGTTTGTTATAATAATGCTTAAATCCAACAACTGATGATGATTATTCGGAAGTCGGTAGCTCAGCCGTCGGAGCACCTGACATGTTTCCAAGAGGTCCTGTGTTCGGATCCCACACGCAAATGACAATATTTCCCTTAAAATATTTTAATATGTATCTCCTGCAGATGCTTACCTGCGACTCTGTTATTTGAAAACAACCAGTTGTTCCAAAAGTATGAATTATACACGTTAAACTATTAGCTACACAGTTGAAAAGCATTATGAACAAAACAAAATACTGAGTTTAAAAATGCTTTTTTTCATGTCCATTTAAATTACATATCTATACAAATTATTTTACACATTTTATAAGTGGAGAATTTTTTTTTCATATTTTACAAAGGGATTTACTGTAGCTTCCAAACTATTGAGTTTAGGAGTGGAAATTAAATGATATTTTATGATTCGCTTGACAACAACGGCAGTACCCCCTCCACTGTTGTACGAGCGATCGTCCTATATACTTCAAAATTAAGAAATTTAAGTGCATCAGAACCACGGAGGTGCGTCTCGCCCAATAGGACTATGTGAGCGTGAGAATCTGTTAAAAAGCGACAGAACTCATGGAGATCGGTAAGAATATCATGGCTATTCCATGCTAAGATCTTAACATATGTTTTCTGAACAGCATTATCCATCAAAATTTAGAGTAAATATTAAATAGTTGAAAGCCTTTAAGCCAACTGTTAGCTTTCCCATTAAACCGTTAGCTTTTTTGATACTCTGTAATGAGAGTTTTAAAAATGAGCAGAATTTTAGAAACATTCAAACTCTTAATAATCTGAAATACCTCCTTTAGATCATTTAATATTCTAGCATCAAAATGATCACTAGGAGGAGATGTTTCATTTGAAGGCTTTTTGGTTGGTGGTTTATTTACGGGTAAAGATTTCCCTTTAATCATTTGTATTTGCAAAGTGCTTTATTTGCAACTGCATTAGCATAATAATTCTGTGGAGTAATATATTATTATAGTGGTTAATTCTATTTGTCTTCTTTAAAAGAATGGTCTTCTTTCAAGCAGTCAGCACGTCCCGTTTCGGAAAGTGGGTACATCCTTTATAATCAGCCGTATGACTAAGGCCACAATTGGCACATTTAGGAAGAGTATCGGATTTATGTCGAGCGCAATATTTAGAAAGATGCTCACCTGCACATTTCACGCATCTCGGGAGATTGTAACACCCACTTTGAGCATGCCCATACCTCTATCATCTGTGGCACTGAGTTGGGCTCTTTTTGGCTCTCTAGCTCTCTATCTTAATCATTAGGTGAAAGAAATCCGAGATGTCGTATAGTTTCTTGTTAACTGCATTTTTGTGCAGCTCCACAAAAAAACTAGTATCAATATTCTCTCTTTCCCACGCTTCAACTGGGGTATCTTTATGACTGGGAATCCTAAGCCTACTAGTTCACGTTTTATTTACTCACAATCAGCATCAGTAGGTAGGTTTTTCAACACTATTTTCAGGTTTTATTCGGCCTTTAATTTCTAAGTATGAAACTGTTTGGTTGTTTCAAATTTTTTCACAAATGCACGATAGTCATCAATGCATTTTGTTTGAATGCGGATCGAGTCTCCTGAATTCTTGGCAGTGAAATTTTCTACTGTTATCCTGGTTAATTCCCGATGAATAGTTGTCCAGTTTTTAGGGGATCGTAGTGTAGTGGGGGGAATATTTACTCTCCTATTTCCCTTAGCTTAGGATTGAGCAAGATCTTCATTTTCGTACATTTCAGACTCAATTGGATCCAGATTTTCTTCGTCTAAGACAGAAAATCTGGATTTTGAGATAAAATCATTCTCAACAGGCGAGACGGCTCTTTTATGTCCCTTCTTGACCTTTTTAAATCCATCACTGACTGTGTCAAATTCTTTGTGATACTCAATTTGTAAAGCATTTCAGTTATTATCATTATTTGGTACAGTATCCATGTCATTCATTGGATTACTAGTACATTGGTCAGATGTAGAAGTGCTTGGCATCCTCAGTGACATTTTCGATACTTTGGCTTTCATCATTACATATAGGTTCATTTATCTCTTTTTCGAGTTGGAACTTTTGTAGAATTGTTTTGTTTATGAAAGCATATCTCATGGGAAGAAGTCCATAGATACCTTTCATGTTGGGCAGATTGTTTAAAATCTCATTAACATCATTTAAAAGAATGTTTTTTCTCAGTTATAAAATCACAGACTTCTGCCTCATAGTTAATATGGGAGCTTTCTCGGTGGTCCGATATAGCTTCTATCATAGCCGAAGCTTCCCGGTGGTCCGATTCAAGAGAATCGTTGAATTGGTCCTGTCGGTGGTCCGCAATAGAAATAACAGATCCTTCGTTTTGTGACATCATGTTAAATAATAAGAAATTTGCTAAATTTCAAATTTGAGGATATAATATAAATAAAAGGTAAACTTGCACTTGCAAATCCTTTAAAATACAGTTTAAATTTCACATTGAAACATTTAAAATAATTCCACAAGTCAAACGAATAAAGTTATAAATAGCAAAAGCTTCAAAACTGACAATTAAAGATTGGAAAATCGTTAGAATCGAACGCGTATTGCGCTCGATTCTAACGGTAACAAATCCTAAAAGTAACAATTTTTAAAAAACAAAAACTTCAACAAAGGTAAAAACCGACAAATTAAAAATTTGTCAGTAAAAATCGAATACGTATAACAATTTATCCCACACAGGTAATAAAAAACGGACTGCAATGCAGAAAGCAAGTAGAGATTTCAGCTTGAAATCTCTACAATCCTACACAAAGTTTTGGTAAATAATTAGGCTAAATTAATCCTAACCTGCCGACTAAGGGTTCCACCGGGTTCAATACTCGATCTCGCCCAAGGTTATAGGCAATTTAAGTAAAAGTTTAGCTAACTACACTTCTTGGAGCTAAGCAAAAACACGTCCGCTTCCTACCACGTCTGAGCTCAGTCCAATCTGAACAAAAAATCTTATTCAAATGTTCTGATAAAAAAAATATACCAATGAATTATATATATTATAAGGTCTAATTTTCTTAGTGGTAGCTTAGTACATGAAATCAGATAAAATCTTTTCACAATAAGTTTAAATAATATAAAATATAAAAATTGACTAAATCATACTGCTGAAATGTATTTATATAGTTGTCATAAATCAAAGCTGTACAAGAAATTATTTTTAGTTATTTCAATCGAAACATAGTGTCAAATTCAGATCACGAAAGTTTTTTTGAAAATAGGAATTCGATCCTATTTTTCCATACCTCTTAGGTGTTTTAATTATTAATGTATCTGTAAATATTCAACTGAGAGCAATTTTTGAAAATCTAATAAATTTTATAATATTAATAATAGATTATTTTTCTTTACATTATATGTGGGGGAATGACTAGTAATTAAATTTTATTCAAATTAAATAACCAATCTTTAGGCATATCACATTTTTCTCCTTTTGTTGAATGGCTGTCAGGTCTCGGTGTATCTAGTAGCTCTGATTTATATTTCACTTGCAGCAAAACTTGATTTTCTTTTAGCAAATTAATAAAGTGTTTTATGATTTAAACATTTCGTATGTTTTTCAAACATTGAATATCCAGCAATGTTTGGTGAGTATTTAAAGCGTTTTGTGAGTTGCAATATTTAAGAACAGAATAATTTCTCTTAAGAAACATTTCTCCGAAACTGACCAAAACTGATCATGTTACTTATAAACACTTCTGAAACTCTATTCAATAGATTAAACAGTTTGATATAGCAGTTATTATTATTATTCACAGTTCAATTATGTAAAGAAGAAAAATCTTACTGTGGGAACTATCGCAATGGATTTCACTGCATCAATAATCTAATATAGGTCCATAAAGAAGGGTTGGGTTGTTTTACCTCTGAGCGGCACTTTTTTGCACACCATGGGCTAAATGGCCAGGTCACAAGGAAAATATCCTGAGTAATAAGCGGAAAATATCCTGAAGTCTCACAGAAGGTTGGGGGAGGGAACCCACTGGAACAGCTGTTGGAAGACAGATGGTAGCCTCCTGTCAAGGCCATCCAGCGTGTTCTTTAACGTGCACAGGGTATGGCTCTCCCACACACGGGGCCACGGTTTAACGTCCCATCCGACGGACGGCGGCCTTTCCAAGCCCATCGGTGTCCCCTACTGACCGTGGGCAGGGTGGGGAATTTTGCGGAGATAAATCTCAACGCTGACCCAGCTGGGACTCGAACCTGGGAACTACAGATTACGAGCCTGGCGCGCTACCGACTGAGCCACCCTCGCCCCACATAAAGAAGAAGAAAGGTTGTTTGTCTGTCCGCTTATGCAATCGTAATACAAATTACGAGCCTGGCACATTACTGACTGAACCCAACCCCCGCCCTTATTCATCAGACTGGTTGGTTGGTTGCTTTTTTTTTACTTCTGAGTGGCACTGTTATGCACAGAATGAGATTAAATAGCAAGATCATAATCACCTCAGGGCTCAGAGAAAATATTTAATCTATTTAATTTATTGTACTTAAGAAACTGTTTAAAGGTTTATTAAAATTGGGATATTTAGGAATGGTTTTTTTTTTACCTCTGAACAGCACTTTTTTTTACACACAATGGGCTAAATGGGCAGGTCACAAGGGTTCCGAAGGTTCAGAGAAGGCTGGGGAAACGGACCCACCGAAGGACTGTTAGGAGACAGATGGTGGCCTGCATTCAAGGTCATCCAGCGTGTTCTTTAATGTGTACGGAGTAGGGCCCTCCTACAGAAGATGCCACGGCTTAATGTCCCATCCGACGGACTAAGGTCTTTCCAAGCCCTTTGGTGTCCCCTACTGACTGTGGTGAGGGCGTGGACTTTTGCAGAGATAAAACTGAACCCTGGACCAGCTAGAATCGAATCTGGGAATTGCAGATTAGGAGCCAGGCTCAATGTGACTGAACTATTCACGCTCGGAATATTTACGAACATACTTACACAGGAATATTTTTTTCCGATATTGACCGAACGGATTTTCTTCCTCCCAATTAACCATTAATTAATTGAAACCATTTAATCAATAGCATACTGGGAAATGCTATTGATTAAATGGTTTCATGTAGCAATTATTAATATTTCCAGTTCAATTACTAAGTAATAAGCGGAAAATATTATTATTAGGAACGCTGAAATGGATTTCTTAGCATTCATTGCTATTAAAATATTAAATTAATAGTGAGTGAAAATAAGGTGTATTCATTTTCTTGTGTAGTAATAATGTAAATCTAACGACTAATCAAATAAATGCTGCTAAAATATATATTTATCAAATGTTAGTGTTATAAAGGAGATAATTGCAATTATTTGAAATGACGAATTATCAAATTCAAATCACAAAACTTTTCAGTGTGGGAAATCGATTTTACATCTACTAATGCAGAATCACCTAAATGGCACTTTTACGCAAAATTCGCCAAGTCACAAGAACCCCTCTGGTCAGAGAAGGCTGGAGAATACTACCCACTAGACAGTTGTTGTTATCAGAAATGCAGAAGCATTCTGATAACAACAACTTTGTTGCGCTTCCCGTCAAGGAGTTTCAGCGCGTTGTGTAACGTGCACAGGTTATGACTTTCACGTACACAGAGTCACAGCCTAACATCCCATCCGATGAACGGCGACCTTTTCAAGCCCATCGGTGTCCCCTTTCTCATCGGGGGCAAAGTGGGATTTTGCGGAGATAAATCTCAACCCTGGCAAAGGTTAGAATTCGAACATGGCAACTACAGATTACGAGACTGGCATGATACTGACTGAGCTAAAATCCCCCCTCCCCCCACAAGGAAATAACCAGCTGTGATGACAGGGGTTACGACACCCCCCATCCTCCCACCCATCCGAAAATCCAGTCGTATTACGCTAAATCTCAAACTTGTCTGCTTCCTGTGAAATTCAAAAGAGTTTTATTTGTTCAGTTTTACTTTAGCCCCATAGTATATGTCCAAAACTACAAAATATTGAAAAAAAAAAAAACTGTAAAACTTTATTCCATATACAATAATAATTTAATGTTTCCTGTTCGGTGAAATATTTTAGTAATTGAGAAAACTGGAGTCAAGTCTTAATCTCAGCCTCCTCCCCCCAGAGGCTAAATTGTCATACCCCCTTGAAACTAAATTGTCGCCGACCTCTCCCCCAAAACTTAATCCTGGGGAACATGCCTGTTCCTCCTCCTATTCTTCAGGAAGGGATAGCCTAACTGCACACAGAGGTGTGGGTTGGGTTGTTTTACCTCTGAGCGGCACTTTTCTTTGCACACAAATTTGCGCTAAATAGCCAGATCACGAGGACACCGAAAGCTCAAAGACGTTTGCTGAATGGGACCTACTTGGGCAGCTGTTGGGAGACAGATGGTAGTCTCCCGTCAAGGCCATCCAGAGTGTTCTTTAACGTGCACAGGGTAGGGTTCTCCTACACACAGATCCACAGCTTAATGTTCTATCTGATTAATGGTGCTTTTCCAAGCCCATGGATGTTCCCTGCTGACAGAGGGCAGGACAGGGGTTTAGCGGATATAAACTTAAACGCTCCCCCAGCTGGAAATCGAACCTGGGAACTACAAGTTACGAGTTTGGGCGCTACAGAATGAACCACGCCACCCTCTAATTATTCAAGTCATTTAATCCTTCGGTGCTAGAGATTCAATTGCTAGATATCAATTTTAATTATATTTCGGTGCTAGAGATTATCAATTGCTAGATATCAAATTTAGATCTTTCGGTACTAGAGAGCTAACAATTGCTTCCAGAAGATTATGTTGGATCGTATATCGTCATCTCGCATGAGGGGCGGGGGTGGCTCAGTCGGTAGCGCGCCAGGCTCGTAATCTGTAGTTCCCAGGTTCGAGTCCCAGCTGGGTCAGCGTTGAGATTTATCTCCGCAAAATTCCCCACCCTGCCCACGGTCAGTAGGGGACACCGATGGGCTTGGAAAGGCCGCCGTCCGTCGGATGGGACGTTAAGCCGTGGCCCCGTGTACGGGAGAGACATACCCTGTGCACGTTAAAGAACACGCTGGATGGCCTTGACGGGGGGCTACCATCTGTCTCCCAACAGCTGTTCCAGTGGGTTCCCTCTCCCAACCTTCTCTGAGCCTTCGGGGTCCCTGTGACCTGGCCATTTAGCCAATGGTGTGCAAAAAAGTGCCGCTCAGAGGTAAAACAACCCAACTCATCTCGCATGATATACACATTAAAATTAATAACATTCATATTACAATTTGCACTTCCATTAAGTACCTAGGTATGATAATAGGTAATATTGTTGACTTTGGAATTCACATAAATAAAACCGTTGCTTCAGCTTCTAAAAGAACTTATATATTGAGGTACATTGTAAACTGCATATCCTCCTATGCCCCAATATTCTACAAAATTTACATCAGACCTAAACTCGAATATTGTGCCTCCACTCTTTTTGGTATAAATAAATATAACTCTTATAACTTAGAAAAAGTTCAAAATGAAGCTCTCAAAATCATTAGCCAAATCTATTTTAACAAACGAGAATCTCTAACAATTACTGATATTCGTTCCAACTACCAAATTCCCACTCTTGAATCTAGAAGAAAGCTGCGGTTTATTACCCTTATTCACGACACTATTTATAACAAGTCTCATTCCCTTCATTCGATTATTACACCCTACACTCGATTACGACATCGTCACATCCTTCGCTCTGATAATAAAATGTTTCCCTATTCCGAAGATTTTCAAAGCTAAGTATGGGGAAATTTCTTTTGCCTTTCAAGAAACGTCAACTTGGAACTGTCTACCGAGCGATATCACTTCTTTAAATTCTAAACCAAAATTTATATTACTCCACTTCTATTAGAATACTGAAACGTTTGACCAACAACATCTCCTCATCCCTCTTCCCACTCCCCATCTTTGCTCTTCGTCTGGATTATACGCAATCTTTTTTTCCCTGTTCATTCATTTAATATTACTCTCTGCTGTCTTAAACCTTCTTTTTCTTCCCCCTAAGTTTACTGTTTTTCGTATCATATTTCAAATTATATGTTTGTCTTCTTCTGTGCAACTTGTCATTATGTTTATATGTATTAAATAATTATGCAATTCCTGTAAACATGTTTGCATTTTTGTACTATCCTCAATATTTCTTTTTAATTTCTCAAATGTACTGGGGCATCAAGCTAAATTAATATCCAAAATTTCCTGTACCTTGGCTTTACTGTAACCCCCTATACGGAATAAATTATTATTATTATTAACTGTTAATAGACAGATGGTATCCTCCCGTCAAGGCCATCCACCTTGTTCTTTATCGTGTACAGGGTATGGCTCCCTCGCACAGAGGATCATAGTTTAACGTCTCATCCAACGGACAGCGGCCTTTCCAAGCCCAAACCCGAACCTGGGAACTGAAGATTACGGGTCCAGCTTGTTACCGACTGATTCACCTCAAGGCCACCGCCTGGACAGCATGGACCAAAAAAGAGGTAAATGAAATATTCATAAAATCTAACTAAGTTTCAAAAAATGAACTGAAATCTATTTGTTTCCAAATCTCTTAGAGTAATGTGTCCATGATGACTCTGTTTAACTATTAAGGAATGATTTGAGATTCATTAAGAGGTTAAAAAGAAACCTACATGAAGATTTTAGAATTTGAAATTTCATTAAATTAGTAGTATATTTAAGTATCAGCAATTCTGCTACTGCACTATCCAGGTCTAGAATGATACGGACAGATTTTAACCCACCACCACCTAACGAGGAAAAATATTTTTAAAAGAATTTTTTCAATTGTTTGCCACTATGAATCAATATTTAATTAATTACTTTTGAAATAATTTTTCAATGCAATTAAATCTTTTATCTCAGTTTCAATGAAACATTTTAGAAGCTGCGAAATTTAGTAATGGAAATTCGTTTCACTTAATATACCATGCAAGTGTATTTTTTAAAAGAATATTCACCATAGTTTCCTAAATGCATCATTCCTGAATACTTATTTAAAATTAATCCATGGTAATATCATAATTTGTTAATCGCCGATTTATTAAATGGAATGGGGTAAAGATATGCGAATTTTGATTTGATGAACATCAGTATAAAAATTCAAAAACATTTTTTTTTTGAAATTATAATATATTAAATTAATGCTGTAAAAGAAATAATTGGAATTACTTTAAAATGAAAAAAATATGAAGAAACTATTTAGGGCATATATAGACCGTATATTTCACTGATACGGACATCTCCGAAGGGTACTGTTGCGTAAAATAGGTTGACCAAGTCACGAAGATCCCGCTGCTCAGAGGAGGATGAAGAAGACGATTCACTGGATAGCTAGGAGAAATATGGAATCATCCCGTGAGAGCTATTCAGCGTGTTCTTTAACGTGCATAGAGTTCAGCTCCCTGGGGACACGGCTTAACATCCCAACAGACGCACAGAGGCTTTTCCAATTCCATCGGTGTCCTCTCCTGATTGAGGACAAGGATGGCAGTTTTGAGGAGATAAATCGTAACGCTGGCCCGAGTGAGAATCACACCTGGGAACCGAAGATTACGAGCCTGATGCTCTACGGACTCAGACCCTCATGCCCTCTTGTTTTTCGGGAATTAATGGGATATATGATCATGGACTTGACCTATACGCTTCGTTGAAATACACCGAAGGGCTTGTTTGTAATTCAAATTTTTGTGTTTGCTGCTGATTTTTCGAGCACCGTGTATTTTGTTATATGGTATTGAAATTAATTGTATTGTGTTGCCTGTCACCTTAACATTAACATTGCGAGATTTATATTTAATTTCATAGTGACAGTTTCCTATATCAGAATTAAAATTATGAATATTTTAACGGCAATATTTTCACGGGATTGCTTGGCGGTAGTAAAGTTGAAAGAAATCACGGATTTGTGTTTGCCGTCGTCATTCCTAAATCAGACACATTACGTGTAACGTGGAGTGTTTCACGACTTGCTTCCAGAATGTGACCTTTATATCTTTCGCTGAATGTGTCGGATCTCGCGCCATCTATAATAAGTGAAGGTGACTTTCTATTATTATTATTATTATTATTATTATTATTATTATTATTATTATTATTATTATTATTATTATTATTATTATTATTATTATTATTATTATTTATTATATTATTTACCAAAAACAACACAATTCCCACTGAAAATTTCTGCGCATACCATTGGCAACGCGGATAATACATTGTAAATAAGGAATATATTTGTTGCGTTGACTTCACTGTTGTTATTCGTAAGAAACCAAGTCGTAGAATCTTGTATGCAACAGAACAAATCATTACGGAACAATGGAGAAGACGTTAGCGTTGGAAATGTCTCTGTCAGGTTAAAATTGCTTACAACGGCACCTTCCTCGTCCTAGGGGTCGTCCTCTTCATATCATCATCTCACCAAGGTAGGCCTAATTTCCAATATCTTATTTATGTAGTCAAGGAGTTTATGTGTGTATGCCTTAGTGAATATATGTAGCGCATACCTGCTCCATTTGTTTACTCTATGTCCTTGCTGTTTGTCGGGCGTTCGACGCCCAGAAGATTGGTTGCACCGTATTAAGTGCAGACATCTGTAAAATCGCGTTGGTAAGAAATGGTAATATATTGGGGAATATTTAATGAATTTCGATTTCAGTTGGAATAAAATGTCTGTTATTAGTTGAAAATACTCTAGCTCAGGAGTTATTTTTCACGAGTATAATTATATATCTATGTGTTAGCCAAGTAGACGGAGATGTTCAAGGCTTATACCCTTGGTTATCCGACCTTCGTTTAGACAGCTAACAGGAAGTAAAGTAGTAACTATATTTGTATAACCGATTTAACACCGCTGAATTAAATTAAAAAGCTAATAACTCTCTGAGCTGTTTAGTATAGTTTTAGTAATTCAAATTAACATTTTCGATTGGTGAATACAGGATGGTACAGAAGCGGACAGGCAGAAACATAACACACAAACAAACTTTCTTCCTATATATGAGAAAATGCATTAAACTATAAATAATGCTTTTCATTGCACATTATTAGTACGTACAATTTTTTTTTCAAAACTTACACTCGCCATACACAATTTTCCCATATTTAATTTTATTTAGTTATAAAGTTTCCTTAGCACTCCCGTGACCGAGTGGTTAGCGCGCTTGGCTACTGATCTAAGGGACTTGGGTTCGAGCCTCGGGTAAGGCATGGATGTTCATGTTGTTTTTCTGCTGAGGTCCTGCCATCCTCACAGAGCTTCTAGTATGGCATATGAACTGACAGACTCCTGTCAGACCTCTGTGGCAAGCAGATGCTTGAAGGGGTATTTATTTATTTATGACTGACAAATTATATCCAAGGTGCTGCAACTTGAACTGAAGCAACTCTGCTGATTTGAAAAATTCGGTGTTTTGAGTCAGGTAATATAGTTTTTCGGACTTAGTAACTCCTGACGTGGAGAGTATCGTTCTGTACCTCAAAATCTGTCCACTTCTTTCTTACCCTAAAAGAGTTTTTTATTATATTTTATGGGTCAATATAATTTATCAATCGTAATGCAATTTATGTCAAATTACAGCTTGTGACGTGGAGACTGAAATATCATATATTTTAGATCAATGTTTCTCAAAATGTGTACAGTGAAATTTGGATGATATTGTAGATAATAGGAAATATATAAATCATTTTGTTGCTACTTTCTGACACTGATTCATCATTTTAACTCTTTCCGTTTAATCAAAAGCATCCATATTGAATGTTAAAAGCAAAATTAACACAAAAAATTCCCATAACACGTACGACTACGCACTGTCTCAATACAAGTCAAAACTTGAACCGAACAGTTCTGCGTTTACAAATGTCTCTACAGAAATGCCTATTTTTGAAGTTATCTGGGTATTTGTTAGGGCGATTATCATCTGGGTATCAAACAGTTGGAAGGATAAACTTTAAAATTTTATTGCTCAACAACAGAGAACTTTAGGTTATTTTTATTTCTGATTTTTGCATATTAATGTGAATTTTTGCATATTAATGTGAATATTAAAGTGATTTGTGTAGTTCAATTGATATACTGTGGGGAGTGTAGCTAGTAATGTTGCCGATTCAAGACAAACTGCGCATGCCCGAGTCTTCGTAGTGTCACCATATTTATGGCGATAAATAATGTACCGTGAGCAAAAAAGGTTTGAGAATCACTGCTTTAGAGTTTGAAATCCGAGCAACACAAGATAAATTTTCTTGTTAATCATAATTCATTAAAATATGAAGCTCTTAGCAAACAAATGGCTGTATATATATATAAGTTAGAGGACTTAAAGATATTCTAATTTTGGGCTCAAGTAAGAGTCAGTTGGCTCTGAGTCAAATATGTTGAATCAGCGTTCAAAGGGCAATTTCTTTTGAGCGGCACAATTTTGCTTTTTTTTTTTCAGAAACAAAAGCGCTAATATCTGTCTGTAGACATTCTTCGTTTTAGAAACAAATCAAAAATTATTTTTAGGTTGTTTAGGTATTGATGAAATATTACGCTTCGTACTTCTGAAAATTCCCTATAGCGTTAATTGCGCCCTCTAATGGACAAGGTACACCAATGGTCTTGGTAAGGCCACCGTCCCTCGGATGAGACCTTAAACCGTGGTTCCTTATGCGGAAGAGTCATACCCTGTGCACGTTAAAGAACACATTGGACGACCTTGACTGAATCTGTGTAACAACATCGTTCCAGTGGGTTTCCTCCCCCAACCATCTCTGAGCTTTCGAGATCCTGTGACCAGGCCATTTAATCCATTGTGTGGAAGAAAAGAGCCGCTCGGAGGTGAAACAAACAACAAAAACCAAGCCATCTAACGGTGAAAAAATTGAAAAGTCAAACATTTAAACTAATATTACAAGCGATTTAATTGTATTTCAAAATTAGAAATATTGACGGTGACATTTAACCATCAATAATTTCATCGACAATTTTTTTTTGTTGCTTTTAGAGATAATCCTGGTTTTAGAAAAAAAATTAAAATTGTTTTTGCGTTGGATAAGTATTGATAAACTATTACGATTCATAATTCCCTAATCTTCCTAAAGTTTTAATTGCGATCTCTGACGGTGGGATAATTTGAAAATTTGAAACATTTAACGTATATTGCAAAAGATCTATTTGTGCTAAAAATGTGATTAGTGATAGAGTGTGATGATCGAGGAGTTTAGGATGTTGGCAACAATTTGTCCCTTCATTCCTGGGGAAACGCAATTTTTTGCTTTAAGATATTAATGAAAATCTCGTTTTGAGTTGATTAGTTACTAAAGAAATATGAAGATTCATAGTCTTGAAAAGGCTTTAATTTGCATCGTTAGAGGGCGCTAAATGTAAAACCTGAAGTGATAGTGCAAACGAAACATTTAAGCTAGAAATTCTGGTGGTAGGTGTTGATCAAGAACAAATACCCAGATAACTTACTAAGAGATGTATATTACTAAGATATATATATATATTTCAGTAACTTTGGAAAAGACTGGTAAAGTGGAAATTGATATTAATTATTTGTCAAATTTATAACCTAATTTTGATATATTTGAAAAATTAAAGCATATTTCAAAGCATCAAAAAAGAAACCTTTCTTCATAGAGATATTTACCAAACATGCTAAAATATGAACATGATAGCTACAAAAAATCTTTAACATTTTAACAGTACTCCCATCTTACCTGTAGTTTTATTACTCTCTAATTTATTTATCTCATTATCAATATCAGTAGCATCATAAAAAGTAAACTGAGTTTTGAGAATATCTGAGAGCTGTTTGGCCAGAATGCCTGGAAGTATCATTAGCATTAAAATTGGAATCAGAATCCACAAATTTATTTTGCATATCAAATTGATAATTAATTTAACTTATCATACCACCGAATCCTTTAATTTTGCCGTGTGGGAAAATACAATTCTTTTCTCTTACTTTGATATCACATATATAATTTTACTAGATGTAATTTTAAAACACCTTGGGGAAACAAAAAGCCCAAGGGATTTTAACTTTCAGGGAATTTTAACTTTCCCACACATTTGAATCCATTTATTGTAAAGTAAAACTGTTATGTAAAAGTCGTAGTGAAATATCGACAAAACTGCATATCAATAATCTTAACAATGTTTGATCACCATATTCTGAACAATTTTAAGAAATAACTAATATAATGCTGAATGTTTAAAAGTCACATCATTGCACATTGAACAGTATAAATTAATCATATATTTTAATACATATAAAATACGTACAGATGTTATCGAAACAGTAGGTAGTTCAGATTTAAATATTTGATATGGGAAAGAAGCATGGCTCAAAAGAGACATACCTCGGCTTTGAATAATTATTTCTACTGTTTAAAATATACATGGTGCTCTCCTTATTGTGTCAGTTTTGCGTACTAATTTGCAAATGCTTATCTGTAATAATGATACAAGAATATATATATATATTACATAAAATAATGTGGATTATATTTTCATTTGTATTATTCGGAGTTTCATAATCCCACAGATAAAGTAGCCCAAACAAGACGATTTCCATATGTGATCTAGTCATTGTAGCACAAAATCAATACAAGAGTCTCTACTGTGTACAAGTTTGATAATTTTTTTATTCTGAAACTAAACAAGAAGTTATTTTTAAATTGATTCATTAATTTTAAATATTTTTATAATAATATTATATAATCTTTACAAATATAGTTTAATATTTTACATATTTTTTGTTTAAGTCTCTAAAAGAAAAGCAATAATAGCGAACTGAAAAGCAATATATTCATACAGTTTGAAAGTTAGTGTGAAAATGAGACTTACTAGAGGCTGCTGAAGGTGGTGCTGCAAACAGTGGTATTGACTCGCCCATCTGTGCCAGTTATTCTGTACATAATCCTATTTTTCACATTATACTTCGAATACTGAGATAAAATATTTGATCCCTCAATATCTAACACTCGTGTTTCAAAAGTCCAGATTTGCTTTTGGGGCCAAAATATCAGGAGTAACATACACTAAACATTTGGTAAAACTAAGCTAGATAAAGTGCAACAAAGACATTATTACCTGAGATGATTTACCTTACAGACGTTCATATTTCTCATTTGTCTAGGTTATACTTTTGTGTCAAACTTTATATATTTTCATAGCATCACACATTTTAATGCGTGATAACATGATATGCTTTCGTAAGGATTAAATTTACCTTTCTACATCAATATCTGCTCAATAATGAAGCATTGATAAAAATAATCAGATGTCCCTACTACAATCAAAATAGTTTTAAATGCGACAAAGTGATGTTAATAACTCATTTAACTCTCTTTTGCATCTATCAATAGCCTCTGGTGAATAACATCAGGGAAAAACTTTCTTCTTCTATTCGCTCCACTTTTTCTGTTTATTATACCGGTACTCATTCATCACTGCCTATTCTGACAGCATTCGCTCATCATTGCTTATTCTGCTGGCATTAGCTCATTACCTCTATTCTGCACCATTCGCTCATCGCTGTCTATTCTGTCAGCATTCGCACATCATTCTCTATTCTGTAAAATAAGCCTCACTAAATATTTCATAAAATTTAGCAAGATGTAATTTTGAAAAATATCCTGAATGCATTTTGCTATTTTAAATAAAGTTTCCGCAATTACGGGAAGATACACCATTTATCACCGTGTAACTTCTACATCTCCCTATGAGAACTTCGTAATATATACGACTGAAGAAAGTTTCGCACATTTAGTACCTGTTTTCTACCACCACTCAAATAATATTTTGCACTTAAATTCTGCTTTGTCAAAAATATAAAGGTCGCTTCTTTCATATAAAATAAATTACTTTTTTCATCTGTGACATTTTCCTACAATGTTATAATTTTAAATCGAACATCCTCGTTGAATTTTCTAACATATATATTTTTTTTCCTATCTAAAGTATTTTTATTCATAGAGACCATCAATAATAATGTTATATGTGTTCACGTTGCTGCAGATCCCATCTACGTTAAAAAGAATTTCTTACCCGCTGTATTATAAGCTATCTGCATCATCTGCAAAATCACTTATCTGCCAAGTTCATTTTAGTGTGGATATCGGCTGATAAATCCACGGATATCCGTCCACATCAGCTGCGGGTTTCAACTATAATATGACACTAAAGGACTAAAAAATAGTCTACTAAAGTTGAAAATGATTATTGTTTATTTCCAATTTGACTGTGTTTTGAATTTCGACTATTTTTAGTTCCTGCAGAGAGCAGAAACAAGAACTAGATTTCCAAAAGGAATATGTAGGTGCTTCTTTAAAGCAGATCACAAATTAATTAGGAATTACATCTAATTATTTAACTGGTAGCTAATAGTCTATAAGTCAAAACTCTAAAATGTAAAATAAATCAGACACAATTAATTGTTGTGTCAATGACTCACAACGATAATTTCTAAACATTTGTTTTTTAATGTGATATATACCCTGAAAATTACTTCAAAATAATATAGTTATATTACTTTCAATTCAATAGTCGCATTCCTATTAAAAAAATATTATAAACTATTATAAACTTTAAATTCTGCCAACTATTTTCCCAGAAATAATCCCAAAATTTACGTCTCGCTTGAATTGTAGCAAGTTAGTGTGAATTTTTCCATCTCCCCTTGATTTGGCCAACTTTCCTTAATTACACAAAACCAGTCCCAATCTTTACATCTCTCCTAAATTGGCCAAGTCACTTCAAATTTTTCAAACTCCCCAAAATTTTGCCAAGTTTTCTCGATTTTGTCAGCTCTCCTTAATTTCATAAAAGAAATTCCAATTTTCACAAGTCGCCCGTATTTTACCAAGTGGATTCGAATTTTGCCAACTACCCTAGATTTTACTAACTCGCCACAATTTTACAGAAAAAGTCCCAATTTTCACATCTCACCAGATTTTTGTAAAGTCACTATGAATTTTGCCAACTCCCGAAGAATTACCAACTCTCCTAGATTTTGCGAAGTCACTTCGATTTTGCCAACACGCCATAATTTTACAGAAAAAAGATTCCAATTTTAGATCTCACTTGAATTTTCCCAATTCTCCACGATTTTCGCAAGTCACTCCGAATTTTGCCAACTCCACACGATCTTGTCAAGTCACTCCAAATTTTGCCAACTCCCCAAGATATTGACAAGTCACTCCGAATTTTCCAAACTGCCCCTAGATTTTGCCAAGTTTCCTCAATTTTGCAAATTCGCCATAATTTTACAGAAAAAAAAAAACAATTTTTACATCTCACCTGATTTTTGCAAAGTCACTCAGAATTTTGCCAACTCTCCTAGATTTTGCCAACTCGCCATAATTTTGCACAACAAAAATCCCAATTTTTACATCTCACCTGAATTTTGCCAACTCCCCCACGATATTGCCAGGTCACTCCGAATTTTGCCAATTGCCCCAAGATTTTGCCAAGTCACTCCAAATTTTCCCAACTTCCCAAGATTTTGCCAAATTGTCCCGATTTTGCCAACTCACCTTAATTTTACAAAAAAAAGATATAAATTTTCACACTTCACCTAGATTTTACGAAGTCGCTTCAAATTTTGCCAACTCCGGGTTACTTTGGGGGGAGGCTCCCCCCCCATGGCTACGCCCCTGCATCTGACTACACATAGCTCTATAAATAATGATGAGTTCAATAAGAAATATTCAGTTTAAAGGAATTAAAGTACAACCGACTTAGGTTTATTGATGACAAAATGCTTACAGACATTAACCATGCGTCAGGCTCGTAATATGCAGTTTCCAGGTTCGAGTCCCAGCTGGGTCAGCGTTGAGATTTATTTCCACAAAACTCCCCGCCCTGCCCACAGTCAGTAGGGGACACCGATGGGCTTGGAAAGACCACCGTCTGTCGGATGGGACGTTAAGCCGTGGTTCCGTGTGCGGTCGTGCCATACTATGTGCACATTAAACAACAAGCTGGATGGTCCTTGACGGGAGGCTACCATCTGTCTCCCAACAGCTGTTCCTGTGGGTTACCACACCCAACCTTTTCTGAGCATTCCGGATCCTTGTGACCTGGCCATTTAGTCCATGGTGTGTAAAAAAGTGCCGCTCAGAGGTAAAACAAATCCACCTTGATGTATAAAAGGATATATTAATTATATTTCAAATAATCTCTGTGGATAAGATTAATACGGAATGCTACGTTGCCCAGAGATTTTTTTTTTAACTTTAGGAGCTCCTAATTATGCAAATTTAAATCAACGGAAGATGGTGAAGTTGCCCCGGGGAAGGCATGGATATGGATGTTTGTGTTGTTTTTCTGCTGAGGTCTCGCCGTCCTCACAGACATTCTGCTATGGCTTGCAAGCGGCTACTTCACGAGCTATGCAATTATTTTTATTGGTTGAAATTTATATTAAAAATTGAACGAAAAAAAATTAAAAGAAAAAAGTTCGTTTTGAAATCCTCGACTTCAGTGGCTAGCAAAATAAAGTTTAAATAATTCGAATGGAAGTTTCAGCCGTCCCTTTTCCGAGTGGTTAGCATGTTGGGCTACTGATCAAAGGGACCTGGGTTCGAGTCCCGGGTTTAAGGCATGGATGTAGTAATGTTTTTCTGCTGAGGTCCCGCCATCCTCTCAGACTCTTTACTATGGCGCATTAAACTGACAGGTTCCTGTCAGACCTCTGTGGCAAGCAGCTGCTTGAGGGGGTATTTATTATACTATTAGCAGTTTCAGGTGCATCTGTACAAATTGAAATTAGGAAAAAAAATAGATTTCTGCAGTGCAGGGACTGCCTATAGATAAATAGACATTCGAAGCGAATGGTAAGACTAGAGCCAGCTAACTATTTAAATAAGATTATTAGATAAAATATGACTTCAGGAAACTATCTATCTTAAGAAAATGCATAATTGCAGGCTCGGATATAGGAAAAATCTAGTGGCGCGGGGACAAGAAATGCAATGGAGGCGGAAAAATTCAAAAGGAAAGATGAAAGAGGCAGGATGGTCAATGAACTATATTATTTTCTCCTCCATTTTACAGGAATTCAAAAATTTATTTAAAAATTCATTAAATTTGAAAAACTTTAATACTCTTCCTGAAGCAGTGGCGATATTCCGCATACTCGTATATATTTTATTTATGTAATATTCGGATAATATGATTTATTCTTTTCACGAAGAAGGGTCATGGGAAAGGTCAAAGCCAGGTGAAGAGGGGAATCACCCCCCCCCCCACCTTCAATACACCAGTGGTATATGCAATTAACTTTTTATTCATGGTGATTGGAAAAGAAATATTTCAATTTCAAATTCTCAATTCTAGAACATTTGGTACTCGAACCAGGAAACTGGAACGTTACTAATTGAGTCAACGTCCGCCCCTCTTTGTACATGAATCTATTAGTGCTATCTGCCGTCACTTAGGTGGATGGCATAAAAATATAATACATAGAGCCCAAAATATAATATATAAAGACCCCAGAGCCCATACCCAATGTAATTATGTTTATGGGCTCTGGGGAAGAATTGATAGAAACCAGCGCATGTGCCCTTTTAATAATAATAAGAGGAAACTGATCCCGAAGTTGGTGCTCCCTGTTCTTACAGTTTCGAAGGAGTTCTTAATCAGAC
The DNA here is from genome assembly GCA_038380435.1 of Ryuthela nishihirai. Taxonomy (NCBI): domain Eukaryota; kingdom Metazoa; phylum Arthropoda; class Arachnida; order Araneae; family Heptathelidae; genus Ryuthela; species Ryuthela nishihirai. The sequence goes on along the minus strand of JAWZYU010000001.1, from coordinate 10,613,561 downwards.
AGACAAAGGATTTCTGAAACCCATAGTAGATTTAGCAAATGTTAAATCTGATTCATATTTAAGTGATAATTTTAAACGAATGCTAAAGAAAATTTATTCAAAGACTGTTATCTGGTGTGATGTGTTTTACAATATGTGATCGGCGAGAGAGGGTCTCTAAAGAATTTAAGCAAATTGTCGAATCCGCGAACTGCAATCGGCTAGAATTATTTTTGGAAAAATAAAAAATTATACAGGAAGTACGCTCTGATTCATTTTTGCTTCAATTCAATAACTTGCTCTCTTAACAATCAATTGTTAACGAAAAGAAATTTAAACAATTTCATCATTCGATCACAGAAAGAGTATTTGGGAGAATAAAAATGATTGTTAGAAGCGATTCGTAAACAAATACACGCATTGTTAGGAGTTTGATTTAAATCACAGAAACATCAGACTTCTATGCGACCTCTTGTGCAATAGTTCTGAGGGGAGCCATTGGACAGGTGTTAAGAGTCAGACAGAAGTCTCCCATCTCCCATCAAGGTCATCCAACATATTCCCGTCAAGCGTTGAGGATACGTCCGACTTCATCCACGACTCTATTTGCCAACATTTAAGTGATACGGACCTGGGGACTACATTGCCGAGCGTGAAGAGCTATTGACCAAGCTAAGTCCTTAAGTCTTAAGGTAAGTCAATTAAGGAATGAGGTAAGTGAAACTAATTCTTTTAAAATTTTTAGGTGCAAATAAGTACGGTATTAAATTTTGTGCCCAGGAAACTTGGCAGTCTTTATAGTCATAAGGGAAAATTTATCTCTCATTTAGCTGGAGTGATAACAAGGTGGGACTCATGCTAAAGGGCATCACATCTATCGAAAATTTTAAAATAAAAATTTTCTAAACTTTAAGAATTTGTTGTTCATTTTATTCGTTAAGGTTAAGGCATATGTTATTAAATTCTAAATTTAATTCATAGAAGAACTAGATTAGATGCTAGCAAATGGCGCCTTAATGTTGTTGTTCATTATTGATGCCCTCATCATCATTTGACCACAAGTATATCTCAGATACGAGAGAACTGATCAGATCTGTGTCGCATTTTAGGTCAAAGTGGGGTCAGAGTGACGGGCTAGATTGATTTCCGGTAAATGAATTGAATATTAAATGTATTTCAGTCTAAGTCGTCAACATATTAGTTTTTCGCAAAACATAAACGCTAAAGTAATACGATATTCCTATTGTGGTCTTAAGCTCAAATGTAGATGCACTAGTGTTTTGCCTGTTACACATATTTCAATATTTTAAGATTTTGTGTTTTCGATATTTTTGCCTCGCTATGTAAATTTATATATCAGACAGTTTTGAGTATTTCTTTCTAAAAAATATACACTACTCTAATAAATTTATTTTGTCTAAATAATTTAAATAATGAATTAACTAAATAATAAAAATAATAATAATTCGAATAACGCATATCGCCACTGACGCATATAAAACTCTCGTTTTCAAAGGGAATAAAGTTTTTCCTTCACCTACATTCTCACTCTTTAAAAGTTTTAATTTGAGCTAAGGAATGGTGAGGAAAATGCAAATAGTATTTTATTAGTAATTATACAACATAAAAGTATTCATTCTTTAACTCTTAAATTTAAAATGTTGCATTTTTTGCACACCTCTCTCAGAAAAATGGATAGATTATTCCTGTCAGTGGAATAGCCACTTGAAAAGCTACCACAAGGATTTGAAATTTATATCAATATATATAATTTATAAAATTTAACCATTTCTACCATTTTTATATTAATTAATCTACAAAGATATATTAAAAAAACTACCTAAAATGAATAAAATCACTAGTTTTATCAATATACAGTGTTATGGACTATCTTCTAATATTTAGGAAATTCTGAGTTTGAGTTTGCTAAATTCAATAATTTATAGTTTGCATAATTATAGATTAGCTAATAGGGTTATGAAGAGTGTGCCTAAAGGCCTCAGAAGGAAGGGGAGACCTAGGATACAGAGGGCAGACAATGTCAAAAAGGACATTGTTAGAATTGGTGTGCAATAGCCAGATTCAGTACATGTAGTTGAGGACAGATATGCTTGGAGAAGTAAATTGCACGGTCTGGTTGAGCATCCGTGGCCCATGGCTGCTTGTTGATGATGATGATAAGTAAATGGCTTCTGCAAATTGGATCTATCAGAGTTTGTTAAAACATGTGGTACCATGAAACTGAAATTACAAGCATATTGAAACCTCTAACTTGTGGAAGCAATTTCAATGCTACTAAATCGTAAGCCTTCATTATATGAAAATTTTCTTTGGGATGTAGTAATAAATAAATAACCTCAAATAATCATAACCAGCCTCCAATTTTTCAAGTATATCATTCCAAATAAAAAAGATTAAAATATTATTATCAAATCTTATTTCTGATGTTATTAAAACTGTTATTTTTTATAATTAATTAATGCTACCTGTAAAAAGTTTAGCTAAAGTAATATGAGTAGAATTATTTTTGTCTAATCAATAACGAGGTACTCATTCTGAAAGGGGGTGGCTCAGTTGGTAGCGCGCTAGGCTCATAATCTGTAGTTCCCAGGTTCGAATCCCAGCTGGGTCAGCGTTGAGATTTATCTCCGAAAAATTCTTCGCCCTGTACACGGTCAGTACTGGACACCGATGTGCTTGGAAAGGCCGCCGTCAGTCGGATGGGACGTTAAACGGTGGACCCGTGTGCGGGAGAGCCATATCCTGTGCACGTTAAAGAACACGCTGGATGGCCTTGACGGGAAGCTACCATCTGTCTCCCAACAGATATTCCAGTGGGTCTCCTCCCCCAACCTTCTCTGAGCCTTCGAGGTCCATGTGATCTGCCCATTTAGCCCATGGTGTGCAAAAAAGTGCCGCTCTTAGGTAAAACAACCCAACCCATCTTGAAATTGTGATCAAGAGCGATTTCTGCGCATGCAGAGACGGAAATGAACATGAAAAGCACCAAAAATGTGCAAAGATCCATATTCTACAAGAGATTATTAACAAATTGGGTCCTACGAGGGATTATTAATAAATCTCTCTCCAGTGGATATCCTTCCCCAACTTTCTCTGAGTCTTTGGGATCCTTCTGACCTGGCCATTTAGCCCATTGTGTGGAAAAAAGTGACCTTCAGAGGTAAAATATTCTAACGTTGAAGAACACACTGGATAGACTTGACGGGAGGCTACCATCTGTCTTCTAAAAGCTGTCCAGTGCATATCCTTCCCCCAACTTTCTCTGAGTCTTCGGGGTCCTTGTGACCTGGGGGCGGGGGTGGCTCAGTCGGTAGCGCGCCAGGCTCGTAATCTGTAGTTCCCAGGTTCGAGTCCCTGGTAGCGAACTAGATTCGTAATTTGCAGTTCTCAGGTTAGAGTCCTAGCTGGGCCTTATTTCCAGAAAACGCCCCACCCTGCTTTTGGTCAGTAGGGATGATCTTGTGTGCAGTAGGGATGATCAGTGATCCTGTGTGCAGGAGAGTCACACCCGCCATACAATCTGCACGTTAAAGATAAATAAAAATAAAATCGTTGCCAGATATTTTTCCTGAATTCTGTAATCAACCATAGCGTTCGGATACTTTTTGAGCGACTGTACGTCCCTGCCTACGGGGTGTCATCAATATCTATCCAATTCAAAAGGAATTTTAAATTAATCTCTTAAAACAAAAAAGATGACAATGTACAGACAGATAAAAAAAAATGATGACATTAGTTCGTTTAAAAAAAAACTGCAAAAAAAATTCGAAAATGGTTGTGAAATAATATTATTAATGAATTGTGTAGAATTTCCTTTTCCATTGTCTCTGGTTTTTCATTAACCCACCCTCCCTCAATAAAAATAAGTCCGCTGAGAACCCTGTCGTCTTCTACTAAATATCGAACTCGTCTATCTGCTTTGAACTCCAAAACAATTGTCTTTATTTCGTTCAGTTTAAAAATATTAAAAAGAAATTGAACAATAACAGTTGGAAGTTTTATACAACTTTATTTTAGCCCCATATGTTATTCTGACACTAAAAATATAATAAAACAATTATAAAATCTCATATAGAATATCATTTTAATCTTTCCTGTTCGGTGGAATGTTTTAGTAACTGGGAAACCCTACTCAAGGCTTATTCTTAGACCGCCCCGAACTAAATTCTAGGTACGCGCTTGCCCATAGGCATCAAATTTAGCTCTCTAAAAGTGGTAAATTAAAATTTAATTTTTGATCTCTAAGCCCCAACACACAAAGAATCCGAGATTTTTAAAGCTTCTGGGATCTGTGATCCGAAGTACTCCTATATACCAATATTCACATTTCTAGCACTTTTACGTCAAGCTTTGATCTCTGCTTCACCTCTCTCTGACTTTGAAGGACAGGTCGAAGATCGAATTTCGGATTTTTTCTCCCGAGAACTACGATCTGAATTACCCCTAAGTGCAGATTTTCAGAGCTTTACAACTTCTGCATGATGGTCGTAATTAGCGTCATCCTTTGTCACGCACTAACTCACAATCAGCTAATTTTTAATTGTCAACTGAAATTCACGAAATAGATGTCTATAAGAAAATATAGAGGTAAAAAACATATCCTATTATAGTATTCCGATCGAGAATGATCGCTGAAAATAAGGCAAAATCTAGCGAATTTCTGCGATCCTTTTCTTATTTGGAAAGAAATTCCTGTGATCCTAATTAAACCAAAAAGAAAAATCCGTTTTAATGTCCCCAAAACAGCGTCATGGACCTACTTTTCCTCTGTTCAATTCTAAAAAATTGGTTTTTTGGGACCTAGAATTTCAGTTGTGAGCCAAAAAAAAAATAGTGCCACTCGGAGGTGGTGTTGATGGTGGATATCGCGCCTGGATCGTAATCTGCAGTTCCCAAATTGGAGTCCCAGCTGGGCGAATGTTGAGACTTATGTCCGTAAAACTCCCCGCACTTCCCTCGGTCAGGAGGGGACACTGATGGGCTTGGAAAGGCAACTGTCCGTCGGATGGGACGTTAAGCCGTAGCCAAGTGAACCTGAGAGCCATAACCTGTGCACGTTAAAGAGCACGTTAGGTGAACTTTACGAAAAACGACCATCTGTCTCGTAACAACTGTCCAATGATTCCCCTCCCTCCAAACCTGCTCTCAACCCTCGGAGTCCTTGCGGGCTGACCATTTGGACCATTGTGAGCAAAAAAAGTGCCGCTCAGAGATAAAACAATTCAACCCTTTTCCTGTATCTACATCTGAGCCATTAAGTCCTAGTGACTTCATTTGGCCAGTGAAGGTAAAAAAAAAATCATGCTGACAATTAAAACAACCCAACCAAAAAATAATCATTAAGAAACTTTCATTTTGAAATCAATACGATATGAATGATATAATAATAATTTAACGATTTGTTTCCATTTTGAAAGCTTTTAGAAAAAAATTTCGAAAATATTTTTTTTTTATTTATTATTTTTATTCCAACGTTAATCTAAATATTTCAATTGATTTCTTCAAATCATACGGAAGCCCGAATAATTCAAAAACACGGATATTCTAATTTACGCAATTGACCAACAATATCAGTGTAGAACAATGTCACGTAACAGCCAACAGATCCATTATTAGAATGCGATCACACTCTGTCGTAACGCAAGAATTACAATCAGAATATCCGTTTTCAGAGTGGCGGCAATCATTCAGCCTAAGATGAGACTGCGCAGTTGACGCTTTCGAAAATTCTCATAGATCATTGGTTCACTAATAAGAAAAGCGATCGTGCCGACCTATATGACCTATGAGAATTTTCAAGACGTTAGCTGAGCAATCTTCGCCCCCCCCCCCTCCCACTCTAACGTGACCCGAGCCGTTGGTCTACTTTGGTTGTTTTACCTGTCAACGGCACTTTAGTTCGCGTAATGAGCTAAATGATCAGGTCAGAAGACCCAGGGCTGGATCTGGGGGGACCGTGCCTTGACGTGTCCTCTGACGTGCGACCGTGCCTTGACGTGTCCTCTGACGTGCGACCGTGCCTTGACGTGTCCTCTGACGTGCAACCGTGCCTTGACGTGTCCTCTGATGTGCGACCATGACCTGAAGTTCCTTCCAATGCTTATTACAGGTATGTAAATAAGTACAAACTGTATTACCTAGGAGCTGTACCTTTTTTGCATACAATGTACTTTAGTGATCAGATCATAAGGACCGCAAAGGTTCAGAGAAAGTTGTATGAAGGGAAACCACCGGGTAGCTGTTAGGATACAGATGGTAGCTCCCGTCAAGGCCATCCAACATGGTCTATAACATTTGTTATGTCATTTGACGGACGGCGGCCTTTCCAAGCCGATCGGTGTCCCCCTGTTGACAGAGGGCAGGGCGGGGAGTTTTGGGGAGAAAAATCTCAACACTGACCCAGGTAGGACTCGAACCTGAGACCATAAGATTATGAGCCTGGCACTTCACCGACTGAGCCACAACCAACCCAATACCTTTAACAACAAAACTCAGGTTGGTGCCCTCATAGCAGTGATGGCGATTTTATGACACGCGCGCCAAAGGTAACATGCACGATGATTTTTGTTGGCACTCCCTTGAGAGGTGAAGAGAAATAGTGAATACGGCTAGTATAGAGAATTAGAAACAATCACCACAGCAATTCAATATATGTTTATGGATTAATCATTGGTAGCAAGATGACAACTAGGTTGTTATAATTAGTTACTTATTCATTACGGATTTGAATTGTGCATCCATATGTTTAAAATATCTCGCCAAATAACTGGTCACACATTTCTCAAAAAGCTGCATCAAAAACAGACGTATTAAAGCTATCAACTGATAGGTTTAATACGTCTGTTTTTGATGCAGCTTTTAGTTTAGTTGATCATTGATTTCCTTTAAAGCACTTCTGTAGAACTTAAAATTTATTTAAGGTTTCTGTTTTTGCTTGACTTATAAAAATTCACTTCATTCTAGTAAAGGTATCGAAATGTCGTGATGCGTTGAGCACAAGAGTTGAAAGTAGTATGTGAGTTTGTGCGTGTGTAGGAATGATTTTCATTTTCACTTGTGTAATGGCGAGCCTAAAACTTAGTGTTCCGTATCCTTATATTTGAACCGTTAAAATTTTGTACTATTTGATTTGCATTGTATGATGAACTGATAGGTTTGATCCATGCATAATATAGGAGTGAAATGTCCGCGCATTATTTTTTTACTCTAAACTAAAAACATCACCAATAACAAAAGTGACCATGTACAGTCGCTCAAAAAAGTATCCGAACACTATGGTTGATTACAGCATTCAGGAAAAATATCTGGCAACGATACTTTTAGAAATTAGTGATCTGGCAACCGTCGTGTCACGTGACACGACGGTGGCCAGATTACTAATTTCTGAAAAACTCGTCAGATATTTTTCGTGTACAGTACACGAAGGTTGCCAGATTACTAATTTCTAAACACTCGCTGTCAGATATTTTTTCTGAATTCTGTAATCAACCATAGTGTTCGGATACTTTTTTGAGCGACTGTACACTAGCAGGGTCTCAGCTCCTCGAGCAAAATTATTAAGGGGCCATCGATTCACACCTGTCCCTCGACTTACACGGTACTTGATTTACAGAATTTCGGCTTCACACGCTAAAAAATGCAACCAGATTCGATTTATACCTTAATTTTCTCAATCTATCGACCATTTATTCGCAGGATGGGTGTATTTCAACAGTTTCTTTTAAATTTATCAATTTCTCGTCAATTTTGTCTTTTTACATTTGCGTGGTATACTCTTATGAATCTCTGCTTATTCGTAGTGAAAAAAATGCTAATTTTATATAAAACTTTGAATGTGTTTTTTTTCCTTCTAAATATTGTTTACAATTAATTTTCCAATTTATATTTTTATTATATAGGCAAAGTTTTCTGCGCATTTTGTGCTTTGAGTAGTATCTGAATTTGAGTGTGAAGGAATAAGTTTGTGTTATTTTCGTGCTAATAAAAAAATATTTGTGCATATATATTGTGCATACAATTTCGTGCTAATATAAAAAATGATGTAATAATAAGCATATGCTTATTATTACATTATTTTTTATATTATTTTCGTGGTAAATATGTTTCTAATGCGAGTGTGGAAGGATTAGGGAATAATTCAAAACTTTTGCTTTGGGTGACAGAATGCCCATGTTCTATCTACACTGACTTAAAACACAACAGCATTCGCTGTTATATCTTTATTTACCATTCTTAGTGAAACAAAAATGTACAATACGTAGTGAAACGATCCTAATATGTACTTGAACCTTCCCCCACCACTTCCCCAGGTACGTCAGGTCACGTAATTATTGCAATGACCTATTATAAATAGTGTAGGACACACACTAGACACACTATTAAAATCAACTCTGTCCAAAACAATAGGTTCAAATTTCGGTGTTTTCTTAATCCATAGTTTAAAAATTTTTTGAATAATTTCCGTAATCGCACTAATAAAAATAATAATAAACGTATATTATCACAGTAACGTTACGCCTAATATTTTTGCACGCGAATCTTGTTCATGCTAATAAGACCTGACCGACATGTGAAATCCGTAGTGCAATACCACCCTCCCCAATCTAAAAGCAAACGAATGAAATAGGATTGCTTTATTCTTAATTTCAAAGAGCTTTCCTAATTCACATTAAATATTAATAATATATAGCTTTGGAACATACTAACACAGCAAACAAAATAAAGCACTAAATATTAAAAATTTCAACTTCCTGACAAATTTGACAAAACGGGCGAAAAGGAAAGACATGACCTGTACCAAAAATATTTTCCACGTAGGAACTCCAAACTAGATCAGAGTAGAAGTGTAAAACAAAATTATCTGTAGGGGTTCATGAGAGACTGTACGAAATTCTAACTTTATGACACATAGTAAACCCTAGATTTAACGGACAAATTGCACAAGGGGAGAAAATATCCACTAAATCAGAATATAGATGAAGAGTCAGTGGGATTCTGTACAAATCAGAATAACAAGTTAACATTTACTACATATATTTCATATTATTATTCGAAATAGTGAGTTCAAAGTAATTAATTATGTACACTGACTTTACTGATTTACGTAAGCAGGCGTATTTACAAACACGTTCAGCGGATCTATTGGTTCTAATTTTTCAATTAATTCTAACTTCTATTTTACATTTTAATCTATTTCTTTACCTTTTACGCCTACGTTTCAAAACATGATTGATTTAAAATTTCAACATTTAATTGTAAAATAACAGAAAAACTCAAAAGACGTATAGGGGCGATCCCAGATGTAGCTCTACACACTGAGACGAGAAACATACTCAAATACAACGGATAACACACAATAATTCGGCACTGACACAAATATCACACTGCACCCCTACGGTTGAGGGTCTAACCTAGAGAAAACGTGGGAGAATATATTCAAGTACATTTTCCGACCGTTTCAGCAATCTAAAAACACAACGTTTAACACTCTACACTTTGCACACACCAAACACACTAGATGACGTAATCAAAAGAAGCAGAGTAATTAAACCGCTATGTGATGAAATGACTGAATGTGATCTATTGCTTCTGTTGAAAGTGATTGCCATTTGCTGAAATGGCTGAATGCAGACAACTATTCAACCAGTGTCTCTCGAATAACAAATCCATTCACAGACTGAAATAGGTATTTGACTCAATTCAGCTTTCCAATTTTCCTAATAATCTCTCACACTTTGCACTATATACAAAGCAACACACGTCCTAGGCTAATCAAAACGGACAAAATAATTACGCGTTACATTCTATAAGATCTCTTGTAGGACATTGCTGTTCGCCCAAAGGGCTGAACGCAGTCAACTATTCAACCAGTGACCCTCACCTACACATTAACAGATTAAAATACATATTTGTCTGCTTTCACCCTTTGACTAACAACTTTAACATTTTCCACTAGGTACACAACAGCACACTTATATGCCAATGAAGAGTGATAAATTAATTATTCCGCTGTGCGCTCTAATGGCTGCACGCGTTCTCTATCACTTGTTGAGGGTGATCAACGTTCGTCCAAAGGGGTGAACGCAGTCATTTATTCAACCAGTGACGTACAGATACACATAAACAGATTAAAATGCGTGTTTGTCTGATTTCACACTTTGATTAACTGCTTTAACGCTTTCCACTAGGAACATAACAACACACTTAAACGCCAATGAATAGGGTTATATTAATTATTCCGCTGTGCGCTGTAATGGCTGCACGCGTTCTACATCTTCTATTGATGGTGATTGCAGTTCGTCCAAAGGGCTCAACGCAGTCACTTATTCAACAAGTGACCCCCAGGTACATATTAACAGATTAAAATACCTATTTGTCTGATTTCACACTTTGATGAACAGCTTTAAATTTCTCCATTTGGTACATAACAACACACTAAAACGCCAATTAATAGGGTTAAATTAATTATTCCGCTGTGCGCTGTAAAGGCTGCACGTGTTTTATATCTTCTGTTGATGGTGATTGCTGTTCGTCCAAAGGGCTGAACGCAGTCACTTATTCAACCAGTGACCCCTAGGTACATATTAACAGATTAAAATACCTATTTGTCTGATTGCACACTTTGATGAACAGCTTTAACCTTCTCCACTAGGTACATAACAACACACAAAAACGCCAATTAATAGGGTTAAATTAATTATTCCGCTGTGCGCTGTAAAGGCTGCACGCGTTCTATATCTCCTGTTGATGGTGATTGCTGTTCGTCCATAGGGCTGAACGCAGTCACATATTCATCCAGTGACCCCCAGGTACATATTAACAGATTAAAATACGTATTTGTCTGATTCCACACTTTGATGAACAGCTTTAACCTTCTCCACTAGATACATAACAACACACTAAAACGCCAATTAATAGGGTTAAATTAATTATTCCGCTGTGCCCTGTAAAGGCTGCACGCGTTCTATATCTTCTGTTGATGGTGATTGCTGTTCGTCCAAAGGGCTGAACGCAGTCACTTATTCAACCAGTGACCCCAAGGTACATATTAACAGATTAAACTAGGTATTTGTCTGATTCCACACATTGATGAACAGCTTTAACCTTCTCCACTAGGTACATAACAACACACTAAAACGCCAATGAATAGGGCTAAATTAATTATTCCGCTGTGCGCTGTAAAGGCTGCACGGGTTCTATATCTTCTGTTGAAGGTGATTGCTGTTCGTCCATAGGGCTGAACGCAGTCACATATTCAACCAGTGACCCCCAGGTACATATTAACAGATTAAAATACTTATTTGTCTGATTCCACACTTTCATGACAGCTTTAACCTTCTCCACTAGGTACATAACAACACACTAAAACGCCAATTAATAGAGTTAAATTAATTATTCCGCTGTGCGATGTAATGGCTGCACGCGTTCTATATCTTCTGTTGATGGTGATTGCTGTTCGTCCAAAGGGCTGAACGCAGTCACTTATTCAACCAGTGACCCCCAGGTACATATTAACAGATTAAGATACCTATTTGTCTGATTTCACACTTTGATGAACAGCTTTAACCTTCTCCAATAGGTACATAAAAACACACTAAAACGCCAATTAATAGGGTGAAATTAATTATTCCGTTGTGCGCTGTAATGGCTGCACGCGTTTTATATCTTCTGTTGATGGTGATTGCTGTTCGTCCAAAGGGCTGAACGCAGTCACTTATTCAACCAGTGACCACCAAGTACATATTAACAGATTAAAATACGTATTTGTCTGATTCCACACTTTGATGAACAGCTTTAACCTTCTCCACTAGGTACATAACAACACACTAAAACGCCAATTAATAGGGTTAAATTAATTATTCCGCTGTGCGCTGGAAAGGCTGCACGCGTTCTATATCTTCTGTTGATGGTGATTGCTGTTCGTCCATAGGGCTGAACGCAGTCACATATTCAACCAGTGACCCCCAGGTACATATTAACAGATTAAAATACGTATTTGTCTCATTCCACACTTTGATGAACAGCTTTAACCTTCTCCACTAGGTACATAACAAAACACTAAAACGCCAATTAATAGGGTTAAATTAATTACTCCGCTGTGCGCTGTAATGGCTGCACGCGTTCTATATCTTCTGTTGATGGTGATTGCTGTTTGTCCAAAGAGCTGAACGCAGTCACTTATTCAACCAGTGACCCCAAGGTACATATTAACAGATTAAACTAGGTATTTGTCTGATTCCACACATTGATGAACAGCTTTAACCTTCTCCACTAGGTACATAACAACACACTAAAACGCCAATGAATAGGGCTAAATTAATTATTCCGCTGTGCGCTGAAAAGGCTGCACGGGTTCTATATCTTCTGTTGAAGGTGACTGCTGTTCGTTCAAAGGGCTGAACGCAGTCACTTATTCAACCAGTGACCCCCAGGTACATATTAACAGATTAAAATACGTATTTGTCTGATTCCACACTTTGATGAACAGCTTTAACCTTCTCCACTAGGTACATAACAACACACTAAAACGCCAATGAATAGGGTTAAATTAATTATTCCGCTGTGCGCTGTAATCGCTGCACGCGTTCTATATCTTCGGTTGATGGTGATTGCTGTTCGTTCAAAGGGCTGAACGCAGTCACTTATTCAACCAGTGACCCCCAGGTACATATTAACAGATTAAAATACGTATTTGTCTGATTCCACACTTTGATGAACAGCTTTAACCTTCTACACTAGGTACATAACAACACACTAAAACGCCAATTAATAGGGTTAAATTAATTATTCCGCTGTGCGCTGTAAAGGCTGCACGCGTTCTATATCTTCTGTTGATGGTGATTGCTCTTCGTCCATAGGGCTGAACGCAGTCACATATTCAACCAGTGACCCTCAGGTACATATTAACAGATTAAAATACGTATTTGTCTCATTCCACACTTTAATGAACAGCCTTAACCTTCTCCACTAGGTACATAACAACACACTAAAACGCCAATTAATAGGGTTAAATTAATTATTCTGCTGTGCGCTGTAATGGCTGCACGCGTTCTATATCTTCTGTTGATGGTGATTGCTGTTCGTCCAAAGGGCTGAACGCAGTCACTTATTCAACCAGTGACCCCCAGGTACATATTAACAGATTAAAATACGTATTTGTCTGATTGCACACTTTGATGAACAGCTTTAACCTTCTCCACTAGGTACATAACAACACACTAAAATGCCAATTAATAGGGTTAGATTAATTTTTCCGCTGTGCGCTGTAAAATCTGCACGCGTTCTATATCTTCTGTTGATGCTGATTGCTGTTCGTCCATAGGGCTGAACGCAGTCACATATTCATCCAGTGACCCCCAGGTACATATTAACAGATTAAAATACGTATTTGTCTGATTCCACACTTTGATGAACAGCTTTAACCTTCTCCACTAGATACATAACAACACACTAAAACGCCAATTAATAGGGTTAAATTAATTATTCCACCGTGCCCTGTAAAGGCTGCACGCGTTCTATATCTTCTGTTGATGGTGATTGCTGTTCGTCCAAAGGGCTGAACGCAGTCACTTATTCAACCAGTGACCCCAAGGTACATATTAACAGATTAAACTAGGTATTTGTCTGATTCCACACATTGATGAACAGCTTTAACCTTCTCCACTAGGTACATAACAACACACTAAAACGCCAATGAATAGGGCTAAATTAATTATTCCGCTGTGCGCTGAAAAGGCTGCACGGGTTCTATATCTTCTGTTGAAGGTGACTGCTGTTCGTTCAAAGGGCTGAACGCAGTCACTTATTCAACCAGTGACCCCCAGGTACATATTAACAGATTAAAATACGTATTTGTCTGATTCCACACTTTGATGAACAGCTTTAACCTTCTCCACTAGGTACATAACAACACACTAAAACGCCAATGAATAGGGTTAAATTAATTATTCCGCTGTGCGCTGTAATCGCTGCACGCGTTCTATATCTTCGGTTGATGGTGATTGCTGTTCGTTCAAAGGGCTGAACGCAGTCACTTATTCAACCAGTGACCCCCAGGTACATATTAACAGATTAAAATACGTATTTGTCTGATTCCACACTTTGATGAACAGCTTTAACCTTCTACACTAGGTACATAACAACACACTAAAACGCCAATTAATAGGGTTAAATTAATTATTCCGCTGTGCGCTGTAAAGGCTGCACGCGTTCTATATCTTCTGTTGATGGTGATTGCTCTTCGTCCATAGGGCTGAACGCAGTCACATATTCAACCAGTGACCCTCAGGTACATATTAACAGATTAAAATACGTATTTGTCTCATTCCACACTTTAATGAACAGCCTTAACCTTCTCCACTAGGTACATAACAACACACTAAAACGCCAATTAATAGGGTTAAATTAATTATTCTGCTGTGCGCTGTAATGGCTGCACGCGTTCTATATCTTCTGTTGATGGTGATTGCTGTTCGTCCAAAGGGCTGAACGCAGTCACTTATTCAACCAGTGACCCCCAGGTACATATTAACAGATTAAAATACGTATTTGTCTGATTGCACACTTTGATGAACAGCTTTAACCTTCTCCACTAGGTACATAACAACACACTAAAATGCCAATTAATAGGGTTAGATTAATTTTTCCGCTGTGCGCTGTAAAATCTGCACGCGTTCTATATCTTCTGTTGATGCTGATTGCTGTTCGTCCATAGGGCTGAACGCAGTCACATATTCATCCAGTGACCCCCAGGTACATATTAACAGATTAAAATACGTATTTGTCTGATTCCACACTTTGATGAACAGCTTTAACCTTCTCCACTAGATACATAACAACACACTAAAACGCCAATTAATAGGGTTAAATTAATTATTCCACCGTGCCCTGTAAAGGCTGCACGCGTTCTATATCTTCTGTTGATGGTGATTGCTGTTCGTCCAAAGGGCTGAACGCAGTCACTTATTCAACCAGTGACCCCAAGGTACATATTAACAGATTAAACTAGGTATTTGTCTGATTCCACACATTGATGAACAGCTTTAACCTTCTCCACTAGGTACATAACAACACACTAAAACGCCAATGAATAGGGCTAAATTAATTATTCCGCTGTGCGCTGTAAAGGCTGCACGGGTTCTATATCTTCTGTTGAAGGTGATTGCTGTTCGTCCATAGGGCTGAATGCAGTCACATATTCAACCAGTGACCCCCAGGTACATATTAACAGATTAAAATACTTATTTGTCTGATTCCACACTTTGATGACAGCTTTAACCTTCTCCACTAGGTATATAACAACACACAAAAACGCCAATTAATAGAGTTAAATTAATTATTCCGCTGTGCGATGTAATGGCTGCACGCGTTCTATATCTTCTGTTGATGGTGATTGCTGTTCGTCCAAAGGGCTGAACGCAGTCACTTATTCAACCAGTGACCCCCAGGTACATATTAACAGATTAAGATACCTATTTGTCTGATTTCACACTTTGATGAACAGCTTTAACCTTCTCCAATAGGTACATAAAAACACACTAAAACGCCAATTAATAGGGTGAAATTAATTATTCCGTTGTGCGCTGTAATGGCTGCACGCGTTTTATATCTTCTGTTGATGGTGACTGCTGTTCGTCCAAAGGGCTGAACGCAGTCACTTATTCAACCAGTGACCACCAAGTACATATTAACAGATTAAAATACGTATTTGTCTGATTCCACACTTTGATGAACAGCTTTAAGCTTCTCCACTACGTATATAACAACACACTAAAACGCCAATTAATAGGGTTAAATTAATTATTCCGCTGTGCGCTGGAAAGGCTGCACGAGTTCTATATCTTCTGTTGATGGTGATTGCTGTTTATTCAAAGGGCTGAACGCAGTCACTTATTCAACCAGTGCCCCCTAGGTACATATTAACAGATTAAAATACCTATTTGTCTGATTTCACACTTTGATGAACAGCTTTAACCTTCTCCACTAGGTACATAACAACACACTAAAACGCCAATTAATAGGGTTAAATTAATTACTCCGCTGTGCGCTGTAATGGCTGCACGCGTTCTATATCTTCTGTTGATGGTGATTGCTGTTCGTCCAAAGGGCTGAACGCAGTCACTTATTCAACCAGTGATCCCCAGGTACTTATTAACAGATTAAAATACCTATTTGTCTGATTTCACACTTTGATGAACAGCTTTAAACTTCTCCACTAGGTACATAACAACACACTAAAACGCCAATTAATAGAGTTAAATTAATTATTCCGCTGTGCGCTGTAATGGCTGCACGAGTTCTATATCTTCTGTTGATGGTGATTGCTGTTTATTCAAAGGGCTGAACGCAGTCACTTATTCAACCAGTGCCCCCTAGGTACATATTAACAGATTAAAATACCTATTTGTCTGATTTCACACTTTGATGAACAGCTTTAACCTTCTCCACTAGGTACATAACAACACACTAAAACGCCAATTAATCGGGTTAAATTAATTATTCCGCTGTGCGCTGTAATGGCTGCACGCGTTCTATATCTTCTGTTGATGGTGATTGCTGTTCGTCCAAAGGGCTGAACGCAGTCACTTATTCAACCAGTGACCACAGGTACTTATTAACAGATTAAAATACGCATTTGTCTGATTCCACACTTTGATGAACAGCTTTAACCTTCTCCACTAGGTACATAACAACACACTAAAACGCCAATGAATAGGGTTAAATTAATTATTCCGCTGTGCGCTGTAATGGCTGTACGCGTTCTATATCTTCGGTTGATGGTGACTGCTGTTCGTTCAAAGGGCTGAACGCAGTCACTTATTCAACCAGTGACCCCCAGGTACATATTAACAGATTAAAATACGTATTTGTCTGATTCCACACTTTGATGAACAGCTTTAACCTTCCCCACTAGGTACATAACAACACACTAAAACGCCAATGAATAGGGTTAAATTAATTATTCCGCTGTGCGCTGTAATGGCCGCACGCGTTCTATATCTTCGGTTGATGGTGATTGCTGTTCGTTCAAAGGGCTGAACGCAGTCACTTATTCAACCAGTGACCCCCAGGTACATATTAACAGATTAAAATACGCATTTGTCTGATTCCACACTTTGATGAACAGCTTTAACCTTCTACACTAGGTACATAACAACACACTAAAACGCCAATTAATAGGGTTAAATTAATTATTCCGCTGTGCGCTGTAAAGGCTGCACGCGTTCTATATCTTCTGTTGATGGTGATTGCTGTTCGTCCATAGGGCTGAACGCAGTCACATATTCAACCAGTGACCCTCAGGTACATATTAACAGATTAAAATACGTATTTGTCTCATTCCACACTTTAATGAACAGCCTTAACCTTCTCCACTAGGTACATAACAACACACTAAAACGCCAATTAATAGGGTTAAATTAATTATTCTGCTGTGCGCTGTAATGGCTGCACGCGTTCTATATCTTCTGTTGATGGTGATTGCTGTTCGTCCAAAGGGCTGAACGCAGTCACTTATTCAACCAGTGACCCCCAGGTACATATTAACAGATTAAAATACGTATTTGTCTGATTGCACACTTTGATGAACAGCTTTAACCTTCTCCACTAGGTACATAACAACACACTAAAATGCCAATTAATAGGGTTAGATTAATTATTCCGCTGTGCGCTGTAAAGTCTGCACGCGTTCTATATCTTCTGTTGATGGTGATTGCTGTTCATCCATAGGGCTGAACGCAGTCACATATTCAACCAGTGACCCCCAGGTACATATTAACAGATTAAAATACGTATTTGTCTCATTCCACACTTTGATGAACAGCTTTAACCTTCTCCACTAGGTACATAACAACACACTAAAACGCCAATTAATAGGGTTAAATTAATTATTCCGCTGTGCGCTGTAATGGCTGCACGCATTCTATATCTTCTGTTGATGGTGATTGCTGTTCGTCCAAAGGGCTGAACGCAGTCACTTATTCAACCAGTGACCCCCAGGTACATATTGACAGATTAAAAAACCTATTTGTCTGATTTCACACTTTGATGAACACCTCTAACCTTCTCCACTAGGTACATAACAACACACTAAAACGCCAATTAATAGGGTTAAATTAATTATTCCGCTGTGCGCTGTAATGGCTGCACGCGTTCTATATCTTCTGTTGATGGTGATTGCTGTTCGTCCATAGGGCTGAACGCAGTCACATATTCAACCAGTGACCCTCAGGTACATATTAACAGATTAAAATACGTATTTGTCTCATTCCACACTTTAATGAACAGCCTTAACCTTCTCCACTAGGTACATAACAACACACTAAAACGCCAATTAATAGGGTTAAATTAATTATTCTGCTGTGCGCTGTAATGGCTGCACGCGTTCTATATCTTCTGTTGATGGTGATTGCTGTTCGTCCAAAGGGCTGAACGCAGTCACTTATTCAACCAGTGACCCACAGGTACATATTAACAGATTAAAATACGTATTTGTCTGATTGCACACTTTGATGAACAGCTTTAACCTTCTCCACTAGGTACATAACAACACACTAAAATGCCAATTAATAGGGTTAGATTAATTATTCCGCTGTGCGCTGTAAAGTCTGCACGCGTTCTATATCTTCTGTTGATGGTGATTGCTGTTCATCCATAGGGCTGAACGCAGTCACATATTCAACCAGTGACCCCCAGGTACATATTAACAGATTAAAATACGTATTTGTCTCATTCCACACTTTGATGAACAGCTTTAACCTTCTCCACTAGGTACATAACAACACACTAAAACGCCAATTAATAGGGTTAAATTAATTATTCCGCTGTGCGCTGTAATGGCTGCACGCATTCTATATCTTCTGTTGATGGTGATTGCTGTTCGTCCAAAGGGCTGAACGCAGTCACTTATTCAACCAGTGACCCCCAGGTACATATTAACAGATTAAAAAACCTATTTGTCTGATTTCACACTTTGATGAACACCTTTAACCTTCTCCACTAGGTACATAACAACACACTAAAACGCCAATTAATAGGGTTAAATTAATTATTCCGCTGTGCGCTGTAATGGCTGCACGCGTTCTATATCTTCTGTTGATGGTGATTGCTGTTCGTCAAAAGGGCTGAACGCAGTCACTTATTCAACCAGTGACCCCCAGGTACATATTAACAGATTAAAATACGTATTTGTCTGATTGCACACTTTGATGAACAGCTTTAACCTTCTCCACTAGGTACATAACAACACACTAAAACTCCAATTGATAGGGTTAAATTAATTATTCCGCTGGTCGCTGTAAAGGCTGCACGCGTTCTATATCTTCTGTTGATGGTGATTGCTCTTCGTCCATAGGGCTGAACGCAGTCACATATTCAACCAGTGACCCCCAGGTACTTATTAACAGATTAAAATACGTATTTGTCTGATTCCACACTTTGATGAACAGCTTTAACCTTCTCCACTAGGTACATAACAACACGCTTAAACGCCAATGAATAGGGTTAAATTAATTATTCCGCTGTGCGCTGTAATGGCTGCACGCGTTCTATATCTTCGGTTGATGGTGATTGCTGTTCGTCCAAAGGGCTGAACGCAGTCACTTATTCAACCAGTGACCCCCAGGTACATATTAACAGATTAAAATACGTATTTGTCTGATTCCACACTTTCATGAACAACTTTAACCTTGTCCACAAGGTACTTAACAACACACTAAAACGCCAATTAATAGGGTTAAATTAATTATTCCGCTGTGCGCTGTAAAGGCTGCACGCGTTCTATATCTTCTGTTGATGGTGATTGCTGTTCGTCCATAGGGCTGAACGCAGTCACATATTCAACCAGTGACCCCAAGGTACATATTAACAGATTAAAATACGTATTTGTCTCATTACACACTTCGATGAACAGCTTTAAACTTCTCCACTAGGTACATAACAACACACTAAAATGCCAATTAATAGGATTAAATTAATTTTTCCGCTGTGGGCTGTAAAGGCTGCACGCGTTCTATATCTTCTGTTGATGGTGATTGCTGGTCGTCCAAAGGGCTGAACGCAGTCACTTATTCAACCAGTGATCCCCAGGTACTTATTAACAGATTAAAATAACTATTTGTCCGATTTCACACTTTGATGAACAGCTTTAACCTTCTCCACTAGGTACATAACAACACACTGAAACGCCAATTAATAGGGTTAAATTAATTATTCCTCTGTGCGCTGTAATGACTGCACGCGTTCTATATCTTCTGTTGATGGTGATTGCTGTTCGTCCATAGGGCTGAACGCAGTCACATATTCAAACAGTGACCCCCAGGTACATATTAACAGATTAAAATACGCATTTGTCTCATTCCACACTTTAATGAACAGCTTTAACCTTCTCCACTAGGTACATAACAACACAGTAAAACGCCAATTAATAGGGTTAAATTAATTATTCCGCTGTGCGCTGTAATGGCTGCACGCGTTCTATATCTTCTGTTGATGGTGATTGCTGTTCGTCCAAAGGGCAGAACGCACTCACTTATTCAACCAGTGACCCCCACGTACATATTAACAGATTAAAATACGTATTTGTCTGATTGCACACTTTGGTGAACAGCTTTAACCTTCTCCAGTAGGTACATAACAACACACTAAAATGCCAATTAATAGGGTTAAATTAATTATTCCGCTGTGCGCTGTAAAGGCTGCACGCGTTCTATATCTTCTGTTGATGGTGATTGCTGTTCGTCCATAGGGCTGAACGCAGTCACATATTCAACCAGAGACCCCCAGGTACATATTAACAGATTAAAATACGTATTTGTCTCATTCCACACTTTGATGAACAGCTTTAACCTTCTCCACTAGGTAGATAACAACACACTAAAACGCCAATTAATAGGGTTAAATTAATTATTCCGCTGTGCGCTGTAATGGCTGCACGCGTTCTATATCTTCTGTTGATGGTGATTGCTGTTCGTCCAAAGGGCTGAACGCAGTCACTTATTCAACCAGTGACCCCCAGGTACATATTAACAGATTAAAATACCTATTTGTCTGATTTCACACTTTGATGAACACCTTTAACCTTCTCCACTAGGTACATAAAAACACACTAAAACGCCAATTAATAGGGTTAAATTAATTATTCCGCTGTGCGCTGTAATGGCTGCACGCGTTCTATATCTTCTGTTGATGGTGATTGCTGTTCGTCCAAAGGGCTGAACGCAGTCACTAATTCAACCAGTGCCCCCCAGGTACATATTAACAGATTAAAATACGTATTTGTCTGATTGCACACTTTGTTGAACAGCTTTAACCTTCTCCACTAGGTACATAACAACACACTAAAACGCCAATTAATAGGGTTAAAGTAATTATTCCGCTGTGCGCTGTAAAGGCTGCACGCGTTCTATATCTTCTGTTGATGGTGATTGCTGTTCGTCCATAGGGCTGAACACAGTCACATATTCAACCAGTGACCCCCAGGTACTTATTAACAGATTAAAATACGTATTTGTCTGATTCCACACTTTGATGAACAGCTTTAACCTTCTCCACTAGGTACATAACAACACGCTTAAATGCCAATGAATAGGGTTAAATTAATTATTCCGCTGTGCGCTGTAATGGCTGCACGCGTTCTATATCTTCGGTTGATGGTGATTGCTGTTCGTCCAAAGGGCTGAATGCAGTCACTTATTCAACCAGTGACCCCCAGGTACATATTAACAGATTAAAATACGTATTTGTCTGATTCCACACTTTCATGAACAACTTTAACCTTCTCCACAAGGTACATAACAACACACTAAAACGCCAATTAATAGGGTTAAATTAATTATTCCGCTGTGCGCTGTAAAGGCTGCACGCGTTCTATATCTTCTGTTGATGGTGATTGCTGTTCGTCCATAGGGCTGAACGCAGTCACATATTCAACCAGTGACCCCAAGGTACATATTAACAGATTAAAATACGTATTTGTCTCATTCCACACTTCGATGAACTGCTTTAAACTTCTCCACTAGGTACATAACAACACACTAAAATGCCAATTAATAGGGTTAAATTAATTATTCCGCTGTGCGCTGTAAAGGCTGCACGCGTTCTATATCTTCTGTTGATGGTGATTGCTGTTCGTCCAAAGGGCTGAACGCAGTCACTTATTCAACCAGTGACCCCCAGGTACATATTAACAGATTAAAATACCTATTTGTCTGATTTCACACTTTGATGAACAGCTTTAACCTTCTCCACTAGGTACATAACAACACTCTAAAACGCCAATTAATAGGGTTAAATTAATTATTCCGCTGTGCGCTGTAATGGCTGCACGCGTTCTATATCTTCTGTTGATGGTGATTGCTGTTCGTCCATAGGGCTGAACGCAGTCACATATTCAACCAGTGACCCCCAGGTACATATTAACAGATTAAAATACGTATTTGTCTCATTCCACACTTTAATGAACAGCTTTAACCTTCTCCACTTGGTACATAACAACACAGTAAAACGCCAATTAATAGGGTTAAATTAATTATTCCGCTGTGCGCTGTAATGGCTGCACGCGTTCTATATCTTCTGTTGATGGTGATTGTCGTTCGTCCAAAGGGCTGAACGCAGTCACTTATTCAACCAGTGATCCCCAGGTACTTATTAACATATTAAAATACCTATTTGTCTGATTTCACACTTTGATGAAGAGCTTTAACCTTCTCCACTAGGTACATAGCAACACACTAAAACGCCAATTAATATGGTTAAATTAATTATTTCGCTGTGCGCTGTAATGGCTGCACGCGTTCTATATCTTCTGTTGATGGTGATTGCTGTTCGTCCAAAGGGCTGAACGCAGTCACTTATTAAACCAGTGACCCCCAGGTACATATTAACAGATTAAAATACCTATTTGTCTGATTTCACACTTTGATGAACACCTTTAACCTTCTGCACTAGGTACATAACAACACACTAAAACGCCAATTAATAGGGTTAAATTAATTTTTCCGCTGTGCGCTGTAATGGCTGCACGCGTTCTATATCTTCTGTTGATGGTGATTGCTGTTCGTCCAAAGGGCTGAACGCAGTCACTTATTCAACCAGTGACCCCCAGGTACATATTAACAGATCAAAATACGTATTTGTCTGATTGCACACTTTGGTGAACAGCTTTAACCTTCTCCACTAGGTACATAACAACACACTAAAACGCCAATTAATAGGGTTAAAATAATTATTCCGCTGTGCGCTGTAAAGGCTGCACGCGTTCTATATCTTCTGTTGATGGTGATTGCTGTTCGTCCATAGGGCTGAACGCAGTCACATATTCAACCAGTGACCCTAAGGTACATATTAAAAGATTAAAATACGTATTTGTCTCATTCCACACTTCGATGAACAGCTTTAAACTTCTCCACTAGGTACATAACAACACACTAAAATGCCAATTAATAGGGTTAAATTAATTATTCCGCTGTGCGCTGTAAAGGCTGCACGCGTTCTATATCTTCTGTTGATGGTGATTGCTGTTCGTCCATAGGGCTGAACACAGTCACATATTCAACCAGTGACCCCCCAGGTACTTATTAACAGATTAAAATACGTATTTGTCTGATTCCACACTTTGATGAACAGCTTTAACCTTCTCCACTAGGTACATAACAACACGCTTAAACGCCAATGAATAGGGTTAAATTAATTATTCCGCTGTGCGCTGTAATGGCTGCACGCGTTCTATATCTTCGGTTGATGGTGATTGCTGTTCGTCCAAAGGACTGAACGCAGTCACTTATTCAACCAGTGACCCCCAGGTACATATTAACAGATTAAAATACGTATTTGTCTGATTCCACACTTTCATGAACAACTTTAACCTTCTCCACAAGGTACATAACAACACACTAAAACGCCAATTAATAGGGTTAAATTAATTATTCCGCTGTGCGCTGTAAAGGCTGCACGCGTTCTATATCTTCTGTTGATGGTGATTGCTGTTCTTCCATAGGGCTGAACGCAGTCACATATTCAACCAGTGACCCCAAGGTACATATTAACAGATTAAAATACATATTTGTCTCATTCCACACTTCGATGAACTGCTTTAAACTTCTCCACTAGGTACATAACAACACACTAAAATGCCAATTAACAGGGTTAAATTAATTATTCCGCTGTGCGCTGTAAAGGCTGCACGCGTTCTATATCTTCTGTTGATGGTGATTGCTGTTCGTCCAAAGGGCTGAACGCAGTCACATATTCAACCAGTGACCCCCAGGTACATATTAACAGATTAAAATACGTATTTGTCTCATTCCACACTTTAATGAACAGCTTTAACCTTCTCCACTAGGTACATAACAACACAGTAAAGCGCCAATTAATAGGGTTAAATTAATTATTCCGCTGTGCGCTGTAATGGCTGCACGCGTTCTATATCTTCTGTTGATGGTGATTGTCGTTCGTCCAAAGGGCTGAACGCAGTCACTTATTCAACCAGTGATCCCCAGGTACTTATTAACATATTAAAATACCTATTTGTCTGATTTCACACTTTGATGAAGAGCTTTAACCTTCTCCAATAGGTACATAACAACACACTAAAACGCCAATTAATATGGTTAAATTAATTATTTCGCTGTGCGCTGTAATGGCTGCACGCGTTCTATATCTTCTGTTGATGGTGATTGCTGTTCGTCCAAAGGGCTGAACGCAGTCACTTATTCAACCAGTGACCCCCAGGTACATATTAACAGATTAAAATACCTATTTGTCTGATTGCACACTTTGTTGAACAGCTTTAACCTTCTCCACTAGGTACATAACAACACAGTAAAACGCCAATTAATAGGGTTAAATTAATTATTCCGCTGTGCGCTGTAATGGCTGCACGCGTTCTATATCTTCTGTTGATGGTGATTGCTGTTCGTCCAAAGGGATGAACGCAGTCACTTATTCAACCAGTGACCCCCAGGTACATATTAACAGATTAAAATACGTATTTGTCTGATTGCACACTTTGATGAACAGCTTTAACCTTCTCCAGTAGGTACATAACAACACACTAAAATGCCAATTAATAGGGTTAAATTAATTATTCCGCTGTGCGCTATAAAGGCTGCACGCGTTCTATATCTTCTGTGGATGGTGATTGCTGTTCGTCCATTGGGCTGAACGCATTCACATATTCAACCAGTGACCCCCAGGTACATATTAACAGATTAAAATACGTATTTGTCTGATTGCACACTTTGGTGTACAGCTTTAACCTTCTCCACTAGGTACATAACAACACACTAAAACGCCAATTAATAGGGTTAAAGTAATTTTTCTGCTGTGCGCTGTAAAGGCTGCACGCGTTCTATATCTTCTGTTGATGGTGATCGCTGTTCGTCCATAGGGCTGAACGCAGTCACATATTCAAATAGTGACCCCCAGGTACTTATTAACAGATTAAAATACGTATTTGTCTGATTCCACACTTTGATGAACAGCTTTAACCTTCTCCACTAGGTACATAACAACACGCTTAAACGCCAATGAATAGGGTTAAATTAATTATTCTGCTGTGCGCTGTAATGGCTGCACGCGTTCTATATCTTCGGTTGATGGTGATTGCTCTTCCTCCAAAGGGCTGAACGCAGTCACTTATTCAACCAGTGACCCCCAGGTACATATTAACAGATTAAAATACGTATTTGTCTGATTCCACACTTTCATGAACAACTTTAACCTTCTCCACAAGGTACATAACAACACACTAAA
Organism: Ryuthela nishihirai; assembly: GCA_038380435.1. NCBI lineage: Eukaryota > Metazoa > Arthropoda > Arachnida > Araneae > Heptathelidae > Ryuthela > Ryuthela nishihirai. The sequence continues at coordinate 10,587,812 of JAWZYU010000001.1, read as the reverse complement.
ACGCCAATTAATAGGGTTAAATTAATTATTCCGCTGTGCGCTGTAAAGGCTGCACGCGTTCTATATCTTCTGTTGATGGTGATTGCTGTTCGTCCATAGGACTGAACGCAGTCACATATTCAACCAGTGACCCCAAGGTACATATTAACAGATTAAAATACGTATTTGTCTCATTCCACATTTCGATGAACTGCTTTAAACTTCTCCACTAGGTACATAACAACACACTAAAATGCCAATTAATAGGGTTAAATTAATTATTCCGCTGTGCGCTGTAAAAGCTGCACGCGTTCTATATCTTCTGTTGATGGTGATTGCTGTTCGTCCAAAGGGCTGAACGCAGTCACTTATTCAACCAGTGACCCCCAGGTACATATTAACAGATTAAAATACCTATTTGTCTGATTTCACACTTTGATGAACAGCTTTAACCTTCTCCACTAGGTACATAACAACACACTAAAACGCCAATTAATATGGTTAAATTTATTATTTCGCTGTGCGCTGTAATGGCTGCACGCGTTCTATATCTTCTGTTGATGGTGATTGCTGTTCGTCCAAAGGGATGAACGCAGTCACTTATTCAACCAGTGACCCCAGGTACATATTAACAGATTAAAATACGTATTTGTCTGATTGCACACTTTGATGAAGAGCTTTAACCTTCTCCACTAGGTACATAACAACACACTACAACGCCAATTAATAGGGTTAAAGTAATTATTCCGCTGTGCGCTGTAATGGCTCCACGCGTGCTGTATCTTCTGTTGATGGTGATTGCTGTTCGTCCATAGGGCTGAACGCAGTCACATATTCAAACAGTGACCCCCAGGTACATATTAACAGATTAAAATACGTATTTGTCTGATTGCACACTTTGGTGAACAGCTTTAACCTTCTCCACTAGGTACATAACAACACACTAAAACGCCAATTATTAGGGTTAAAGTAATTATTCCGCTGTGCGCTGTAAAGGCTGCACGCGTGCTATATCTTCTGTTGATGGTGATTGCTGTTCGTCCATAGGGCTGAACGCAGTCACATATTCAACCAGTGACCCCCAGGTACTTATTAACAGATTAAAATACGTATTTGTCTGATTCCACACTTTGATGAACAGCTTTAACCTTCTCCACTAGGTACATAACAACACGCTTAAACGCCAATGAATAGGGTTAAATTAATTATTCCGCTGTGCGCTGTAATGGCTGCACGCGTTCTATATCTTCGGTTGATGGTGATTGCTCTTCGTCCAAAGGGCTGAACGCAGTCACTTATTCAACCAGTGACCCCCAGGTACATATTAACAGATTAAAATACGTATTTGTCTGATTCCACACTTTCATGAACAACTTTAACCTTCTCCACAAGGTACATAACACACTAAAACGCCAATTATTAGGGTTAAATTAATTATTCCGCTGTGCGCTGTAAAGGCTGCACGCGTTCTATATCTTCTGTTGATGGTGATTGCTGTTCGTCCATAGGGCTGAACGCAGTCACATATTCAACCAGTGACCCCAAGGTACATATTAACAGATTAAAATACGTATTTGTCTCATTCCACATTTCGATGAACTGCTTTAAACTTCTCCACTAGGTACATAACAACACACTAAAATGCCAATTAATAGGGTTAAATTAATTATTCCGCTGTGCGCTGTAAAGGCTGCACGCGTTCTATATCTTCTGTTGATGGTGATTGCTGTTCGTCCAAAGGGCTGAACGCAGTCACTTATTCAACCAGTGACCCCCAGGTACATATTAACAGATTAAAATACCTATTTGTCTGATTTCACACTTTGATGAACAGCTTTAACCTTCTCCACTAGGTACATAACAACACACTAAAACGCCAATTAATAGGGTTAAATTAATTATTCCACTGTGCGCTGTAATGGCTGCACGCGTTCTATATCTTCTGTTGATGGTGATTGTCGTTCGTCAAAAGGGCTGAACGCAGTCACTTATTCAACCAGTGATCCCCAGGTACTTATTAACATATTAAAATACCTATTTGTCTGATTTCACACTTTGATGAAGAGCTTTAACCTTCTCCACTAGGTACATAACAACACACTAAAACGCCAATTAATATGGTTAAATTAATTATTTCGCTGTGCGCTGTAATGGCTGCACGCGTTCTATATCTTCTGTTGATGGTGATTGCTGTTCATCCAAAGGGCTAAAGGCAGTCACTTATTCAACCAGTGACCAACAGGTACATATTAACAGATTAAAATACCTATTTGTCTGATTTCACACTTTGATGAACACCTTTAACCTTCTCCACTAGGTACATAACAACACACTAAAACGCCAATTAATAGGGTTAAATTAATTATTCCGCTGTGCGCTGTAATGGCTGCACGCGTTCTATATCTTCTGTTGATGGTGATTGCTGTTCGTCCAAAGGGCTGAACGCAGTCACTTATTCAACCAGTGACCCCCAGGTACATATTAACAGATTAAAATACGCATTTGTCTGATTGCACACTTTGGTGAACAGCTTTAATCTTCTCCACTAGGTACATAACAACACACTAAAACGCCAATTAATACGGTTAAAGTAATTATTCCGCTGTGCGCTGTAAAGGCTGCACGCGTTCTATATCTTCTGTTGATGGTGATTGCTGTTCGTCCATAGGGCTGAACGCAGTCACATATTCAACCAGTGACCCCCAGGTACTTATTAACAGATTAAAATACGCATTTGTCTGATTCCACACTTTGATGAACAGCTTTAACCTTATCCACTAGGTACATAACAACACGCTTAAACGCCAATGAATAGGGTTAAATTAATTATTCCGCTGTGCGCTGTAATGGCTGCACGCGTTCTATATCTTCGGTTGATGGTGATTGCTGTTCGTCCAAAGGGCTGAACGCAGTCACTTATTCAACCAGTGACCCGCAGGTACATATTAACAGATTAAAATACGTATTTGTCTGATTCCACACTTTCATGAACAACTTTAACCTTCTCCACAAGGTACATAACACACTAAAACGCCAATTAATAGGGTTAAATTAATTATTCCGCTGTGCGCTGTAAAGGCTGCACGCGTTCTATATCTTCTGTTGATGGTGATTGCTGTTCGTCCAAAGGGCTGAACGCAGTCACTTATTCAACCAGTGACCCCCAGGTACATATTAACAGATTAAAATACCTATTTGTCTGATTTCACACTTTGATGAACAGCTTTAACCTTCTCCACTAGGTACATAACAACACACTAAAACGCCAATTAATAGGGTTAAATTAATTATTCCGCTGTGCGCTGTAAAGGCTGCACGCGTTCTATATCTTCTGTTGATGGTGATTGCTGTTCGTCCATAGGGCTGAACGCAGTCACATATTCAACCAGTGACCCCAAGGTACATATTAACAGATTAAAATACGTATTTGTCTCATTCCACACTTCGATGAACTGCTTTAAACTTCTCCACTAGGTACATAACAACACACTAAAATGCCAATTAATAGGGTTAAATTAATTATTCCGCTGTGCGCTGTAAAGGCTGCACGCGTTCTATATCTTCTGTTGATGGTGATTGCTGTTCGTCCAAAGGGCTGAACGCAGTCACTTATTCAACCAGTGACCCCCAGGTACATATTAACAGATTAAAATACCTATTTGTCTGATTTCACACTTTGATGAACAGCTTTAACCTTCTCCACTAGGTACATAACAACACACTAAAACGCCAATTAATAGGGTTAAATTAATTATTCCGCTGTGCGCTGTAATGGCTGCACGCGTTCTATATCTTCTGTTGATGGTGATTGTCGTTCGTCCAAAGGGCTGAACGCAGTCACTTATTCAACCAGTGATCCCCAGGTACTTATTAACATAATAAAATACCTATTTGTCTGATTTCACACTTTGATGAAGAGCTTTAACCTTCTCCACTAGGTACATAACAACACACTAAAACGCCAATTAATATGGTTAAATTAATTATTTCGCTGTGCGCAGCAATGGCTGCATGCGTTCTATATCTTCTGTTGATGGTGATTGCTGTTCGTCCAAAGGGCTGAACGCAGTCACTTATTCAACCAGTGACCAACAGGTACATATTAACAGATTAAAATACCTATTTTTCTGATTTCACACTTTGATGAACACCTTTAACCTTCTCCACTAGGTACATAACAACACACTAAAACGCCAATTAATAGGGTTAAATTAATTATTCCGCTGTGCGCTGTAATGGCTGCACGCGTTCTATATCTTCTGTTGATGGTGATTGCTGTTCGTCCATAGGGCTGAACGCAGTCACATATTCAACCAGTGACCCTAAGGTACATATTAAAAGATTAAAATACGTATTTGTCTCATTCCACACTTCGATGAACAGCTTTAAACTTCTCCACTAGGTACATAACAACACACTAAAATGCCAATTAATAGGGTTAAATTAATTATTCCGCTGTGCGCTGTAAAGGCTGCACGCGTTCTATATCTTCTGTTGATGGTGATTGCTGTTCGTCCATAGGGCTGAACACAGTCACATATTCAACCAGTGACCCCCCAGGTACTTATTAACAGATTAAAATACGTATTTGTCTGATTCCACACTTTGATGAACAGCTTTAACCTTCTCCACTAGGTACATAACAACACGCTTAAACGCCAATGAATAGGGTTAAATTAATTATTCCGCTGTGCGCTGTAATGGCTGCACGCGTTCTATATCTTCGGTTGATGGTGATTGCTGTTCGTCCAAAGGACTGAACGCAGTCACTTATTCAACCAGTGACCCCCAGGTACATATTAACAGATTAAAATACGTATTTGTCTGATTCCACACTTTCATGAACAACTTTAACCTTCTCCACAATGTACATAACAACACACTAAAACGCCAATTAATAGGGTTAAATTAATTATTCCGCTGTGCGCTGTAAAGGCTGCACGCGTTCTATATCTTCTGTTGATGGTGATTGCTGTTCTTCCATAGGGCTGAACGCAGTCACATATTCAACCAGTGACCCCAAGGTACATATTAACAGATTAAAATACGTATTTGTCTCATTCCACACTTCGATGAACTGCTTTAAACTTCTCCACTAGGTACATAACAACACACTAAAATGCCAATTAACAGGGTTAAATTAATTATTCCGCTGTGCGCTGTAAAGGCTGCACGCGTTCTATATCTTCTGTTGATGGTGATTGCTGTTCGTCCAAAGGGCTGAACGCAGTCACATATTCAACCAGTGACCCCCAGGTACATATTAACAGATTAAAATACGTATTTGTCTCATTCCACACTTTAATGAACAGCTTTAACCTTCTCCACTAGGTACATAACAACACAGTAAAGCGCCAATTAATAGGGTTAAATTAATTATTCCGCTGTGCGCTGTAATGGCTGCACGCGTTCTATATCTTCTGTTGATGGTGATTGTCGTTCGTCCAAAGGGCTGAACGCAGTCACTTATTCAACCAGTGATCCCCAGGTACTTATTAACATATTAAAATACCTATTTGTCTGATTTCACACTTTGATGAAGAGCTTTAACCTTCTCCAATAGGTACATAACAACACACTAAAACGCCAATTAATATGGTTAAATTAATTATTTCGCTGTGCGCTGTAATGGCTGCACGCGTTCTATATCTTCTGTTGATGGTGATTGCTGTTCGTCCAAAGGGCTGAACGCAGTCACTTATTCAACCAGTGACCCCCAGGTACATATTAACAGATTAAAATACCTATTTGTCTGATTGCACACTTTGTTGAACAGCTTTAACCTTCTCCACTAGGTACATAACAACACACTAAAACGCCAATTAATAGGGTTAAAGTAATTATTCCGCTGTGCGCTGTAAAGGCTGCACGCGTTCTATATATTCTGTTGATGGTGATTGCTGTTCGTCCATAGGGCTGAACGCAGTCACATATTCAACCAGTGACCCCAAGGTACATATTAACAGATTAAAATACGTATTTGTCTCATTCCACACTTCGATGAACAGCTTTAAACTTCTCCACTAGGTACATAACAACACACTAAAATGCCAATTAATAGGGTTAAATTAATTATTCCGCTGTGCGCTGTAAAGGCTGCACGCGTTCTATATCTTCTGTTGATGGTGATTGCTGGTCGTCCAAAGGGATGAACGCAGTCACTTATTCAACCAGTGATCCCCAGGTACTTATTAACAGATTAAAATACCTATTTGTCTGATTTCACACTTTGATGAACAGCTTTAACCTTCTCCACTAGGTACATAACAACACACTGAAACGCCAATTAATAGGGTTAAATTAATTATTCCGCTGTGCGCTGTAATGACTGCACGCGTTCTATATCTTCTGTTGATGGTGATTGCTGTTTGTTCATAGGGCTGAACGCAGTCACATATTCAACCAGTGACCCCCAGGTACATATTAACAGATTAAAATACGTATTTGTCTCATTCCACACTTTAATGAACAGCTTTAACCTTCTCCACTAGGTACATAACAACACAGTAAAACGCCAATTAATAGGGTTAAATTAATTATTCCGCTGTGCGCTGTAATGGCTGCACGCGTTCTATATCTTCTGTTGATGGTGATTGCTGTTCGTCCAAAGGGATGAACGCAGTCACTTATTCAACCAGTGACCCCCAGGTACATATTAACAGATTAAAATACGTATTTGTCTGATTGCACACTTTGATGAACAGCTTTAACCTTCTCCAGTAGGTACATAACAACACACTAAAATGCCAATTAATAGGGTTAAATTAATTATTCCGCTGTGCGCTATAAAGGCTGCACGCGTTCTATATCTTCTGTGGATGGTGATTGCTGTTCGTCCATTGGGCTGAACGCATTCACATATTCAACCAGTGACCCCCAGGTACATATTAACAGATTAAAATACGTATTTGTCTGATTGCACACTTTGGTGTACAGCTTTAACCTTCTCCACTAGGTACATAACAACACACTAAAACGCCAATTAATAGGGTTAAAGTAATTTTTCTGCTGTGCGCTGTAAAGGCTGCACGCGTTCTATATCTTCTGTTGATGGTGATCGCTGTTCGTCCATAGGGCTGAACGCAGTCACATATTCAACCAGTGACCCCCAGGTACTTATTAACAGATTAAAATACGTATTTGTCTGATTCCACACTTTGATGAACAGCTTTAACCTTCTCCACTAGGTACATAACAACACGCTTAAACGCCAATGAATAGGGTTAAATTAATTATTCTGCTGTGCGCTGTAATGGCTGCACGCGTTCTATATCTTCGGTTGATGGTGATTGCTCTTCCTCCAAAGGGCTGAACGCAGTCACTTATTCAACCAGTGACCCCCAGGTACATATTAACAGATTAAAATACGTATTTGTCTGATTCCACACTTTCATGAACAACTTTAACCTTCTCCACAAGGTACATAACAACACACTAAAACGCCAATTAATAGGGTTAAATTAATTATTCCGCTGTGCGCTGTAAAGGCTGCACGCGTTCTATATCTTCTGTTGATGGTGATTGCTGTTCGTCCATAGGACTGAACGCAGTCACATATTCAACCAGTGACCCCAAGGTACATATTAACAGATTAAAATACGTATTTGTCTCATTCCACATTTCGATGAACTGCTTTAAACTTCTCCACTAGGTACATAACAACACACTAAAATGCCAATTAATAGGGTTAAATTAATTATTCCGCTGTGCGCTGTAAAAGCTGCACGCGTTCTATATCTTCTGTTGATGGTGATTGCTGTTCGTCCAAAGGGCTGAACGCAGTCACTTATTCAACCAGTGACCCCCAGGTACATATTAACAGATTAAAATACCTATTTGTCTGATTTCACACTTTGATGAACAGCTTTAACCTTCTCCACTAGGTACATAACAACACACTAAAACGCCAATTAATATGGTTAAATTTATTATTTCGCTGTGCGCTGTAATGGCTGCACGCGTTCTATATCTTCTGTTGATGGTGATTGCTGTTCGTCCAAAGGGATGAACGCAGTCACTTATTCAACCAGTGACCCCAGGTGCATATTAACAGATTAAAATACGTATTTGTCTGATTGCACACTTTGATGAAGAGCTTTAACCTTCTCCACTAGGTACATAACAACACACTACAACGCCAATTAATAGGGTTAAAGTAATTATTCCGCTGTGCGCTGTAATGGCTCCACGCGTGCTGTATCTTCTGTTGATGGTGATTGCTGTTCGTCCATAGGGCTGAACGCAGTCACATATTCAAACAGTGACCCCCAGGTACATATTAACAGATTAAAATACGTATTTGTCTGATTGCACACTTTGGTGAACAGCTTTAACCTTCTCCACTAGGTACATAACAACACACTAAAACGCCAATTATTAGGGTTAAAGTAATTATTCCGCTGTGCGCTGTAAAGGCTGCACGCGTGCTATATCTTCTGTTGATGGTGATTGCTGTTCGTCCATAGGGCTGAACGCAGTCACATATTCAACCAGTGACCCCCAGGTACTTATTAACAGATTAAAATACGTATTTGTCTGATTCCACACTTTGATGAACAGCTTTAACCTTCTCCACTAGGTACATAACAACACGCTTAAACGCCAATGAATAGGGTTAAATTAATTATTCCGCTGTGCGCTGTAATGGCTGCACGCGTTCTATATCTTCGGTTGATGGTGATTGCTCTTCGTCCAAAGGGCTGAACGCAGTCACTTATTCAACCAGTGACCCCCAGGTACATATTAACAGATTAAAATACGTATTTGTCTGATTCCACACTTTCATGAACAACTTTAACCTTCTCCACAAGGTACATAACACACTAAAACGCCAATTATTAGGGTTAAATTAATTATTCCGCTGTGCGCTGTAAAGGCTGCACGCGTTCTATATCTTCTGTTGATGGTGATTGCTGTTCGTCCATAGGGCTGAACGCAGTCACATATTCAACCAGTGACCCCAAGGTACATATTAACAGATTAAAATACGTATTTGTCTCATTCCACATTTCGATGAACTGCTTTAAACTTCTCCACTAGGTACATAACAACACACTAAAATGCCAATTAATAGGGTTAAATTAATTATTCCGCTGTGCGCTGTAAAGGCTGCACGCGTTCTATATCTTCTGTTGATGGTGATTGCTGTTCGTCCAAAGGGCTGAACGCAGTCACTTATTCAACCAGTGACCCCCAGGTACATATTAACAGATTAAAATACCTATTTGTCTGATTTCACACTTTGATGAACAGCTTTAACCTTCTCCACTAGGTACATAACAACACACTAAAACGCCAATTAATAGGGTTAAATTAATTATTCCACTGTGCGCTGTAATGGCTGCACGCGTTCTATATCTTCTGTTGATGGTGATTGTCGTTCGTCAAAAGGGCTGAACGCAGTCACTTATTCAACCAGTGATCCCCAGGTACTTATTAACATATTAAAATACCTATTTGTCTGATTTCACACTTTGATGAAGAGCTTTAACCTTCTCCACTAGGTACATAACAACACACTAAAACGCCAATTAATATGGTTAAATTAATTATTTCGCTGTGCGCTGTAATGGCTGCACGCGTTCTATATCTTCTGTTGATGGTGATTGCTGTTCATCCAAAGGGCTAAAGGCAGTCACTTATTCAACCAGTGACCAACAGGTACATATTAACAGATTAAAATACCTATTTGTCTGATTTCACACTTTGATGAACACCTTTAACCTTCTCCACTAGGTACATAACAACACACTAAAACGCCAATTAATAGGGTTAAATTAATTATTCCGCTGTGCGCTGTAATGGCTGCACGCGTTCTATATCTTCTGTTGATGGTGATTGCTGTTCGTCCAAAGGGCTGAACGCAGTCACTTATTCAACCAGTGACCCCCAGGTACATATTAACAGATTAAAATACGCATTTGTCTGATTGCACACTTTGGTGAACAGCTTTAATCTTCTCCACTAGGTACATAACAACACACTAAAACGCCAATTAATACGGTTAAAGTAATTATTCCGCTGTGCGCTGTAAAGGCTGCACGCGTTCTATATCTTCTGTTGATGGTGATTGCTGTTCGTCCATAGGGCTGAACGCAGTCACATATTCAACCAGTGACCCCCAGGTACTTATTAACAGATTAAAATACGCATTTGTCTGATTCCACACTTTGATGAACAGCTTTAACCTTATCCACTAGGTACATAACAACACGCTTAAACGCCAATGAATAGGGTTAAATTAATTATTCCGCTGTGCGCTGTAATGGCTGCACGCGTTCTATATCTTCGGTTGATGGTGATTGCTGTTCGTCCAAAGGGCTGAACGCAGTCACTTATTCAACCAGTGACCCGCAGGTACATATTAACAGATTAAAATACGTATTTGTCTGATTCCACACTTTCATGAACAACTTTAACCTTCTCCACAAGGTACATAACACACTAAAACGCCAATTAATAGGGTTAAATTAATTATTCCGCTGTGCGCTGTAAAGGCTGCACGCGTTCTATATCTTCTGTTGATGGTGATTGCTGTTCGTCCAAAGGGCTGAACGCAGTCACTTATTCAACCAGTGACCCCCAGGTACATATTAACAGATTAAAATACCTATTTGTCTGATTTCACACTTTGATGAACAGCTTTAACCTTCTCCACTAGGTACATAACAACACACTAAAACGCCAATTAATAGGGTTAAATTAATTATTCCGCTGTGCGCTGTAAAGGCTGCACGCGTTCTATATCTTCTGTTGATGGTGATTGCTGTTCGTCCATAGGGCTGAACGCAGTCACATATTCAACCAGTGACCCCAAGGTACATATTAACAGATTAAAATACGTATTTGTCTCATTCCACACTTCGATGAACTGCTTTAAACTTCTCCACTAGGTACATAACAACACACTAAAATGCCAATTAATAGGGTTAAATTAATTATTCCGCTGTGCGCTGTAAAGGCTGCACGCGTTCTATATCTTCTGTTGATGGTGATTGCTGTTCGTCCAAAGGGCTGAACGCAGTCACTTATTCAACCAGTGACCCCCAGGTACATATTAACAGATTAAAATACCTATTTGTCTGATTTCACACTTTGATGAACAGCTTTAACCTTCTCCACTAGGTACATAACAACACACTAAAACGCCAATTAATAGGGTTAAATTAATTATTCCGCTGTGCGCTGTAATGGCTGCACGCGTTCTATATCTTCTGTTGATGGTGATTGTCGTTCGTCCAAAGGGCTGAACGCAGTCACTTATTCAACCAGTGATCCCCAGGTACTTATTAACATAATAAAATACCTATTTGTCTGATTTCACACTTTGATGAAGAGCTTTAACCTTCTCCACTAGGTACATAACAACACACTAAAACGCCAATTAATATGGTTAAATTAATTATTTCGCTGTGCGCAGCAATGGCTGCACGCGTTCTATATCTTCTGTTGATGGTGATTGCTGTTCGTCCAAAGGGCTGAACGCAGTCACTTATTCAACCAGTGACCAACAGGTACATATTAACAGATTAAAATACCTATTTTTCTGATTTCACACTTTGATGAACACCTTTAACCTTCTCCACTAGGTACATAACAACACACTAAAACGCCAATTAATAGGGTTAAATTAATTATTCCGCTGTGCGCTGTAATGGCTGCACGCGTTCTATATCTTCGGTTGATGGTGATTGCTGTTCGTCCATAGGGCTGAACGCATTCACATATTCAACCAGTGACCCCCAGGTACATATTAACAGATTAAAATACGTATTTGTCTGATTGCACACTTTGGTGTACAGCTTTAACCTTCTCCACTAGGTACATAACAACACACTAAAACGCCAATTAATAGGGTTAAAGTAATTTTTCTGCTGTGCGCTGTAAAGGCTGCACGCGTTCTATATCTTCTGTTGATGGTGATTGCTGTTCGTCCATAGGGCTGAACGCAGTCACATATTCAACCAGTGACCCCCAGGTACTTATTAACAGATTAAAATACGTATTTGTCTGATTCCACACTTTGATGAACAGCTTTAACCTTCTCCACTAGGTACATAACAACACGCTTAAACGCCAATGAATAGGGTTAAATTAATTATTCTGCTGTGCGCTGTAATGGCTGCACGCGTTCTATATCTTCGGTTGATGGTGATTGCTCTTCCTCCAAAGGGCTGAACGCAGTCACTTATTCAACCAGTGACCCCCAGGTACATATTAACAGATTAAAATACGTATTTGTCTGATTCCACACTTTCATGAACAACTTTAACCTTCTCCACAAGGTACATAACAACACACTAAAACGCCAATTAATAGGGTTAAATTAATTATTCCGCTGTGCGCTGTAAAGGCTGCACGCGTTCTATATCTTCTGTTGATGGTGATTGCTGTTCGTCCATAGGACTGAACGCAGTCACATATTCAACCAGTGACCCCAAGGTACATATTAACAGATTAAAATACGTATTTGTCTCATTCCACATTTCGATGAACTGCTTTAAACTTCTCCACTAGGTACATAACAACACACTAAAATGCCAATTAATAGGGTTAAATTAATTATTCCGCTGTGCGCTGTAAAAGCTGCACGCGTTCTATATCTTCTGTTGATGGTGATTGCTGTTCGTCCAAAGGGCTGAACGCAGTCACTTATTCAACCAGTGACCCCCAGGTACATATTAACAGATTAAAATACCTATTTGTCTGATTTCACACTTTGATGAACAGCTTTAACCTTCTCCACTAGGTACATAACAACACACTAAAACGCCAATTAATATGGTTAAATTTATTATTTCGCTGTGCGCTGTAATGGCTGCACGCGTTCTATATCTTCTGTTGATGGTGATTGCTGTTCGTCCAAAGGGATGAACGCAGTCACTTATTCAACCAGTGACCCCAGGTACATATTAACAGATTAAAATACGTATTTGTCTGATTGCACACTTTGATGAAGAGCTTTAACCTTCTCCACTAGGTACATAACAACACACTACAACGCCAATTAATAGGGTTAAAGTAATTATTCCGCTGTGCGCTGTAATGGCTCCACGCGTGCTGTATCTTCTGTTGATGGTGATTGCTGTTCGTCCATAGGGCTGAACGCAGTCACATATTCAAACAGTGACCCCCAGGTACATATTAACAGATTAAAATACGTATTTGTCTGATTGCACACTTTGGTGAACAGCTTTAACCTTCTCCACTAGGTACATAACAACACACTAAAACGCCAATTATTAGGGTTAAAGTAATTATTCCGCTGTGCGCTGTAAAGGCTGCACGCGTGCTATATCTTCTGTTGATGGTGATTGCTGTTCGTCCATAGGGCTGAACGCAGTCACATATTCAACCAGTGACCCCCAGGTACTTATTAACAGATTAAAATACGTATTTGTCTGATTCCACACTTTGATGAACAGCTTTAACCTTCTCCACTAGGTACATAACAACACGCTTAAACGCCAATGAATAGGGTTAAATTAATTATTCCGCTGTGCGCTGTAATGGCTGCACGCGTTCTATATCTTCGGTTGATGGTGATTGCTCTTCGTCCAAAGGGCTGAACGCAGTCACTTATTCAACCAGTGACCCCCAGGTACATATTAACAGATTAAAATACGTATTTGTCTGATTCCACACTTTCATGAACAACTTTAACCTTCTCCACAAGGTACATAACACACTAAAACGCCAATTATTAGGGTTAAATTAATTATTCCGCTGTGCGCTGTAAAGGCTGCACGCGTTCTATATCTTCTGTTGATGGTGATTGCTGTTCGTCCATAGGGCTGAACGCAGTCACATATTCAACCAGTGACCCCAAGGTACATATTAACAGATTAAAATACGTATTTGTCTCATTCCACATTTCGATGAACTGCTTTAAACTTCTCCACTAGGTACATAACAACACACTAAAATGCCAATTAATAGGGTTAAATTAATTATTCCGCTGTGCGCTGTAAAGGCTGCACGCGTTCTATATCTTCTGTTGATGGTGATTGCTGTTCGTCCAAAGGGCTGAACGCAGTCACTTATTCAACCAGTGACCCCCAGGTACATATTAACAGATTAAAATACCTATTTGTCTGATTTCACACTTTGATGAACAGCTTTAACCTTCTCCACTAGGTACATAACAACACACTAAAACGCCAATTAATAGGGTTAAATTAATTATTCCACTGTGCGCTGTAATGGCTGCACGCGTTCTATATCTTCTGTTGATGGTGATTGTCGTTCGTCAAAAGGGCTGAACGCAGTCACTTATTCAACCAGTGATCCCCAGGTACTTATTAACATATTAAAATACCTATTTCTCTGATTTCACACTTTGATGAAGAGCTTTAACCTTCTCCACTAGGTACATAACAACACACTAAAACGCCAATTAATATGGTTAAATTAATTATTTCGCTGTGCGCTGTAATGGCTGCACGCGTTCTATATCTTCTGTTGATGGTGATTGCTGTTCATCCAAAGGGCTAAACGCAGTCACTTATTCAACCAGTGACCAACAGGTACATATTAACAGATTAAAATACCTATTTGTCTGATTTCACACTTTGATGAACACCTTTAACCTTCTCCACTAGGTACATAACAACACACTAAAACGCCAATTAATAGGGTTAAATTAATTATTCCGCTGTGCGCTGTAATGGCTGCACGCGTTCTATATCTTCTGTTGATGGTGATTGCTGTTCGTCCAAAGGGCTGAACGCAGTCACTTATTCAACCAGTGACCCCCAGGTACATATTAACAGATTAAAATACGCATTTGTCTGATTGCACACTTTGGTGAACAGCTTTAACCTTCTCCACTAGGTACATAACAACACACTAAAACGCCAATTAATACGGTTAAAGTAATTATTCCGCTGTGCGCTGTAAAGGCTGCACGCGTTCTATATCTTCTGTTGATGGTGATTGCTGTTCGTCCATAGGGCTGAACGCAGTCACATATTCAACCAGTGACCCCCAGGTACTTATTAACAGATTAAAATACGCATTTGTCTGATTCCACACTTTGATGAACAGCTTTAACCTTATCCACTAGGTACATAACAACACGCTTAAACGCCAATGAATAGGGTTAAATTAATTATTCCGCTGTGCGCTGTAATGGCTGCACGCGTTCTATATCTTCGGTTGATGGTGATTGCTGTTCGTCCAAAGGGCTGAACGCAGTCACTTATTCAACCAGTGACCCGCAGGTACATATTAACAGATTAAAATACGTATTTGTCTGATTCCACACTTTCATGAACAACTTTAACCTTCTCCACAAGGTACATAACACACTAAAACGCCAATTAATAGGGTTAAATTAATTATTCCGCTGTGCGCTGTAAAGGCTGCACGCGTTCTATATCTTCTGTTGATGGTGATTGCTGTTCGTCCAAAGGGCTGAACGCAGTCACTTATTCAACCAGTGACCCCCAGGTACATATTAACAGATTAAAATACCTATTTGTCTGATTTCACACTTTGATGAACAGCTTTAACCTTCTCCACTAGGTACATAACAACACACTAAAACGCCAATTAATAGGGTTAAATTAATTATTCCGCTGTGCGCTGTAAAGGCTGCACGCGTTCTATATCTTCTGTTGATGGTGATTGCTGTTCGTCCATAGGGCTGAACGCAGTCACATATTCAACCAGTGACCCCAAGGTACATATTAACAGATTAAAATACGTATTTGTCTCATTCCACACTTCGATGAACTGCTTTAAACTTCTCCACTAGGTACATAACAACACACTAAAATGCCAATTAATAGGGTTAAATTAATTATTCCGCTGTGCGCTGTAAAGGCTGCACGCGTTCTATATCTTCTGTTGATGGTGATTGCTGTTCGTCCAAAGGGCTGAGCGCAGTCACTTATTCAACCAGTGACCCCCAGGTACATATTAACAGATTAAAATACCTATTTGTCTGATTTCACACTTTGATGAACAGCTTTAACCTTCTCCACTAGGTACATAACAACACACTAAAACGCCAATTAATAGGGTTAAATTAATTATTCCGCTGTGCGCTGTAATGGCTGCACGCGTTCTATATCTTCTGTTGATGGTGATTGTCGTTCGTCCAAAGGGCTCAACGCAGTCACTTATTCAACCAGTGATCCCCAGGTACTTATTAATATAATAAAATACCTATTTGTCTGATTTCACACTTTGATGAAGAGCTTTAACCTTCTCCACTAGGTACATAACAACACACTAAAACGCCAATTAATATGGTTAAATTAATTATTTCGCTGTGCGCAGCAATGGCTGCACGCGTTCTATATCTTCTGTTGATGGTGATTGCTGTTCGTCCAAAGGGCTGAACGCAGTCACTTATTCAACCAGTGACCAACAGGTACATATTAACAGATTAAAATACCTATTTTTCTGATTTCACACTTTGATGAACACCTTTAACCTTCTCCACTAGGTACATAACAACACACTAAAACGCCAATTAATAGGGTTAAATTAATTATTCCGCTGTGCGCTGTAATGGCTGCACGCGTTCTATATCTTCGGTTGATGGTGATTGCTGTTCGTCCATAGGGCTGAACGCAGTCACATATTCAACCAGTGACCCCCAGGTACATATTAACAGATTAAAATACGTATTTGTCTCATTCCACACTTTGATGAAGAGCTTTAACCTTCTCCACTAGGTATATAACAACACCCTAAAACGCCAATTAATATGGTTAAATTAATTATTTCGCTGTGCGCTGTAATGGCTGCACGCGTTCTATATCTTCTGTTGATGGTGATTGCTGTTCGTCCAAAGGGCTGAACGCAGTCACTTATTCAACCAGTGACCCCCAGGTACATATTAACAGATTAAAATGCCTATTTGTCTGATTTCACACTTTGATGAACACCTTTAACCTTCTCCACTAGGTACATAACAACACACTAAATCGCCAATTAATAGGGTTAAAGTAATTATTCCGCTGTGCGCTGTAAAGGCTGCACGCGTTCTATATCTTCTGTTGATGGTGATTGCTGTTCGTCCATAGGGCTGAACGCAGTCACATATTCAACCAGTGACCCCAAGGTACATATTAACAGATTAAAATACGTATTTTTCTCATTCCACACTTCGATGAACAGCTTTAAACTTCTCCACTAGGTACATAACAACATACTAAAATGCCAATTAATAGGGTTAAATTAATTATTCCGCTGTGCGTTGTAAAGGCTGCACGCGTTCTATATCTTCTGTTGATGGTGATTGCTGGTCGTCCACAGGGCTGAACGCAGTCACTTATTCAACCAGTGATCCCCAGGTACGTATTAACAGATTAAAATACCTATTTGTCTGATTTCACACTATGATGAACAGCTTTAACCTTCTCCACTAGGTACATAACAACACACTGAAACGCCAATTAATAGGGTTAAATTAATTATTCCGCTGTGCGCTGTAATGGCTGCACGCGTTCTATATCTTCGGTTGATGGTGATTGTCGTTCGTCCAAAGGGCTGAACGCAGTCACTTATTCAACCAGTGATCCCCAGGTACTTATTAACATATTAAAATACCTATTTGTCTGATTTCACACTTTGATGAAGAGCTTTAACCTTCTCGACTAGGTACATAACAACACACTAAAACGCCAATTAATATGGTTAAATTAATTATTTCGCTGTGCGCTGTAATGGCTGCACGCGTTCTATATCTTCTGTTGATGGTGATTGCTGTTCGTCCATAGGGCTGAACGCAGTCACATATTCAACCAGTGACCCCAAGGTACATATTAACAGATTAAAATACGTATTTGTCTCATTCCACATTTCGATGAACTGCTTTAAACTTCTCCACTAGGTACATAACAACACACTAAAATGCCAATTAATAGGGTTAAATTAATTATTCCGCTGTGCGCTGTAAAGGCTGCACGCGTTCTATATCTTCTGTTGATGGTGATTGCTGTTCGTCCAAAGGGCTGAACGCAGTCACTTATTCAACCAGTGACCCCCAGGTACATATTAACAGATTAAAATACCTATTTGTCTGATTTCACACTTTGATGAACAGCTTTAACCTTCTCCACTAGGTACATAACAACACACTAAAACGCCAATTAATAGGGTTAAATTAATTATTCCGCTGTGCGCTGCAATGGCTGCACGCGTTCTATATCTTCTGTTGATGGTGATTGCTGTTCGTCCATAGGGCTGAACGCAGTCTCATATTCAACCAGTGACCCCCAGGTACATATTAACAGATTAAAATACGTATTTGTCTCATTCCACACTTTGATGAAGAGCTTTAACCTTCTCCACTAGCTATATAACAACACCCTAAAACGCCAATTAATATGGTTAAATTAATTATTTCGCTGTGCGCTGTAATGGCTGCACGCGTTCTATATCTTCTGTTGATGGTGATTGCTGTTCGTCCAAAGGGCTGAACGACGTCACTTATTCAACCAGTGACCCCCAGGTACATATTAACAGATTAAAATACGCATTTGTCTGATTGCACACTTTGGTGAACAGCTTTAACCTTCTCCACTAGGTACATAACAACACACTAAATCGCCAATTAATAGGGTTAAAGTAATTATTCCGCTGTGCGCTGTAATGGCTGCACGCGTTCTATATCTTCTGTTGATGGTGATTGCTGTTCGTCCATAGGGCTGAACGCAGTCACATATTCAACCAGTGACCCCAAGGTACATATTAACAGATTAAAATACGTATTTGTCTCATTCCACATTTCGATGAACTGCTTTAAACTTCTCCCCTAGGTACATAACAACACACTAAAATGCCAATTAATAGGGTTAAATTAATTATTCCGCTGTGCGTTGTAAAGGCTGCACGCGTTCTATATCTTCTGTTGATGGTGATTGCTGGTCGTCCAAAGGGCTGAACGCAGTCACTTATTCAACCAGTGATCCCCAGGTACTTATTAACAGATTAAAATACCTATTTGTCTGATTTCACACTATGATGAACAGCTTTAACCTTCTCCACTAGGTACATAACAACACACTGAAACGCCAATTAATAGGGTTAAATTAATTATTCCGCTGTGCGCTGTAATGACTGCACGCGTTCTATATCTTCTGTTGATGGTGATTGCTGTTCGTCCAT
Source organism: Ryuthela nishihirai (assembly GCA_038380435.1). NCBI lineage: Eukaryota > Metazoa > Arthropoda > Arachnida > Araneae > Heptathelidae > Ryuthela > Ryuthela nishihirai. Next base: position 10,568,711 of record JAWZYU010000001.1, on the reverse strand, counting down.
AGGGCTGAACGCAGTCACATATTCAACCAGTGACCCCCAGGTACATATTAACAGATTAAAATACGTATTTGTCTCATTCCACACTTTAATTAACAGCTTTAACCTTCTCCACTAGGTACATAACAACACAGTAAAACGCCAATTAATAGGGTTAAATTAATTATTCCGCTGTGCGCTGTAATGGCTGCACGCATTCTATATCTTCTGTTGATGGTGATTGCTGTTCGTCCAAAGGGCTGAACGCAGTCACTTATTCAACCAGTGACCCCCAGGTACATATTAACAGATTAAAATGCGTATTTGTCTGATTGCACACTTTGATGAACAGCTTTAACCTTCTCCAGTAGGTACATAACAACACACTAAAATGCCAATTAATAGGGTTAAATTAATTATTCCGCTGTGCGCTGTAAAGGCTGCACGCGTTCTATATCTTCTGTTGATGGTGATTGCTGTTCGTCCATAGGGCCGAACGCAGTCACTTATTCAACCAGTGACCCCCAGGTACATATTAACAGATTAAAATACGCATTTGTCTGATTGCACACTTTGGTGAACAGCTTTAACCTTCTCCACTAGGTACATAACAACACACTAAATTGCCAATTAATAGGGTTAAATTAATTATTCCGCTGTGCGCTGTAATGGCTGCACGCATTCCATATCTTCTGTTGATGGTGATTGCTGTTCGTCCAAAGGTCTGAACGCAGTCACTTATTCAACCAGTGACCCCCAGGTACATATTAACGGATTAAAATACCTATTTGTCTGATTTCACACTTTGATGAACACCTTTAACCTTCTCCACTAGGTACATAACAACACACTAAAACGCCAATTAATAGGGTTAAATTAATTATTCCGCTGTGCGCTGTAATGGCTGCACTCGTTCTATATCTTCGGTTGATGGTGATTGCTGTTCGTCCAAAGGGCTGAACGCAGTCACTTATTCAACCAGTGACCCACAGGTACATATTAACAGACTGAAATACGTATTTGTCTGATTCCACACTTTCATGAACAACTTTAACCTTCTACACAAGGTACATAACAACACACTAAAACGCCAATTAATATGGTTAAATTAATTATTCCGCTGTGCGCTGTAAAGGCTGCACGCGTTCTCTATCTTCTGTTGATGGTGATTGCTGTTCGTCCATAGGGCTGAAAGCAGTCACATATTCAACCAGTGACCCCAAGGTACATATTAACAGATTAAAATACGTATTTGTCTCATTCCACACTTCGATGAACAGCTTCAAACTTCTCCACTAAGTACATAACAACACACTAAAATGCCAATTAATAGGGTTAAATTAATTATTCCGCTGTGCGCTGTAAAGGCTGCACGCGTTCTATATCTTCTGTTGATGGTGATTGCTGTTCGTCCAAAGGGCTGAAGGCAGTCACTTATTCAACCAGTGACCCCCAGGTACATATTAACAGATTAAAATACCTATTTGTCTGATTTCACACTTTGATGAACAGCTTTAACCTTCTCCACTAGGTACATAACAACACACTAAAACGCCAATTAATAGGGTTAAATTAATTATTCCGCTGTGCGCTGTAATGGCTGCACGCGTTCTATATCTTCTGTTGATGGTGATTGCTGTTCGTCCATAGGGCTGAACGCAGTCACATATTCAACCAGTGACCCCCAGGTACATATTAACAGATTAAAATACGTATTTGTCTCATTCCACACTTTAATGAACAGCTTTAACCTTCTCCACTAGGTACATAACAACACAGTAAAACGCCAATTAATAGGGTTAAATTAATTATTCCGCTGTGCGCTGTAATGGCTGCACGCGTTCTATATCTTCTGTTGATGGTGATTGCTGTTCGTCCAAAGGGCTGATCGCAGTCACTTATTCAACCAGTGATCCCCAGGTATTTATTAACACATTAAAATACATATTTGTCTGATTTCACACTTTGATGAAGAGCTTTAACCTTCTCCACTAGGTACATAACAACACACTAAAACGCCAATTAATATGGTTAAATTAATTATTTCGCTGTGCGCTGTAATGGCTGCACGCGTTCTATATCTTCTGTTGATGGTGATTGCTGTTCGTCCAAAGGGCTGAACGCAGTCACATATTCAACAAGTGACCCCCAGGTACATATTAACAGATTAAAATACGTATTTGTCTCATTCCACACTTTGATGAACAGCTTTAACCTTCTCCACTAGGTACATAACAACACACTAAAATGCCAATTAATAGGGTTAAATTAATTATTCCGCTGTGCGCTGTAAAGGCTGCACGCGTTCTATATCTTCTGTTGATGGTGATTGCTGTTCGTCCAAAGGGCTGAACGCAGTCACTTATTCAACCAGTGACCCCCAGGTACATATTAACAGATTAAAATACCTATTTGTCTGATTTCACACTTTGATGAAGAGCTTTAACCATCTCCACTAGGTACATAACAACACACTAAAACGCCAATTAATATGGTTAAATTAATTATTTCGCTGTGCGCTGTAATGGCTGCACGCGTTCTATATCTTCTGTTGATGGTGATTGCTGTTCGTCCAAAGGGCTGAACGCAGTCACTTATTCAACCAGTGACCCACAGGTACATATTAACAGATTAAAATACCTATTTTTCTGATTTCACACTTTGATGAACACCTTTAACCTTCTCCACTAGGTACATAACAACACACTAAAACGCCAATTAATAGGGTTAAATTAATTATTCCGCTGTGCGCTGTAATGGCTGCACGCGTTCTATAACTTCTGTTGATGGTGATTGCTGTTCGTCCAAAGGGCTGAATGCAGTCCCTTATTCAACCAGTAACCCCCAGGTACATATTAACAGATTAAAATACGTAATTGTCTGATTGCACACTTTGATGAACAGCTTTAACCTTCTCCACTAGGTACATAACAACACACTAAAACGCCAATTAATAGGGTTAAATTAATTATTCCGCTGTGCGCTGTAAAGGCTGCACGCGTTCTATATCTTCTGTTGATGGTGATTACTGTTCGTCCATAGGGGTGAACGCAGTCACATATTCAACCAGTGACCCCCAGGTACATATTAACAGATTAAAATACGTATTTGTCTCATTCCACACTTTGATGAACAGCTTTAACGTTCTCCACAAGGTACATAACAACACACTAAAACGCCAATTAATAGGGTTAAATTAATTATTCCGCTGTGCGCTGTAAAGGCTGCACGCGTTCTATATCTTCTGTTGATGGTGATTGCTGTTCGTCCATAGGGCCATTTGTCCATAGTCACATATTCAACCAATGACCCCCAGGTATTTATTAACAGATTAAAATACTGATTCTTAAAGCTGTTCATCAAAATGTGGAATGTCTGATTCCACATTTTGATGAACAGCTTTAACCTTCTCCACTAGGTACATAACAACACGCTTAAACGCCAATGAATAGGGTTAAATTAATTATTCCGCTGTGCGCTGTAATGGCTGCACGCGTTCTATATCTTCGGTTGATGGTGATTGCTGTTCGTCCAAAGGGCTGAACGCAGTCACTTATTCAACCAGTGACCCCCAGGTACATATTAACAGATTAAAATACGTATTTGTCTGATTCCACACTTTCATGAACAACTTTAACCTTCTCCACAAGGTACATAACAACACACTAAAACGCCAATTAATAGGGTTAAATTAATTATTCCGCTGTGCGCTGTAAAGGCTGCACGCGTTCTATATCTTCTGTTGATGGTGATTGCTGTTCATCCAAGGGCTGAACGCAGTCACATATTCAACCAGTGACCCCAAGGTACATATTAACAGATTAAAATACGTATTTGTCTCATTCCACTCTTCGATGAACAGCTTTAAACTTCTCCACTAGGTACATAACAACACACTAAAATGCCAATTAATAGGGTTAAATTAATTATTCCGCTGTGCGCTGTAAAGGCTGCACGCGTTCTATATCTTCTGTTGATGGTGATTGCTGTTCGTCCAAAGGGCTGAAGGCAGTCACTTATTCAACCAGTGACCCCCAGGTACATATTAACAGATTAAAATACCTATTTGTCTGATTTCACACTTTGATGAACAGCTTTAACCTTCTCCACTAGGTACATAACAACACACTAAAACGCCAATTAATAGGGTTAAATTAATTATTCCGCTGTGCGCTGTAATGGCTGCACGCGTTCTATATCTTCTGTTGATGGTGATTGCTGTTCGTCCATAGGGCTGAACGCAGTCACATATTCAACCAGTGACCCCCAGGTACATATTAACAGATTAAAATACGTATTTGTCTCATTCCACACTTTAATGAACAGCTTTAACCTTCTCCACTAGGTATATAACAGCACAGTAAAACGCCAATTAATAGGGTTAAATTAATTATTCCGCTGTGCGCTGTAATGGCTGCACGCGTTCTATATCTTCTGTTGATGGTGATTGCTGTTCGTCCAAAGGGCTGAACGCAGTCACTTATTCAACCAGTGATCCCCAGGTACTTATTAACATATTAAAATACCTATTTGTCTGATTTCACACTTTGATGAAGAGCTTTAACCTTCTCCACTAGGTACATAATAACACACTAAAACGCCAATTAATATGGTTAAATTAATTATTCCGCTGTGCGCTGTAATGGCTGCACGCGTTCTATATCTTCTGTTGATGGTGATTGTCGTTCGTCCAAAGGGCTGAACGCAGTCACTTATTCAACCAGTGATCCCCAGGTACTTATTAACATATTAAAATACCTATTTGTCTGATTTCACACTTTGATGAAGAGCTTTAACCTTCTCCACTAGGTACATAACAACACACTAAAACGCCAATTAATAGGGTTAAATTAATTATTCCGCTGTGAGCTGTAATGGCTGCACGCGTTCTATATCTTCTGTTGATGGTGATTGCTGTTCGTCCATAGGGCTGAACGCAGTCACATATTCAACAAGTGACCCCCAGGTACATATTAACAGATTAAAATACGTATTTGTCTCATTCCACACTTTGATGAACAGCTTTAACCTTCTCCACTAGGTACATAACAACACACTAAAACGCCAATTAATAGGGTTAAATTAATTATTCCGATGTGCGCTGTAAAGGCTCCACGCGTTCTATATCTTCTGTTGATGGTGATTGCTGTTCGTCCATAGGGCTGAACGCAGTCACATATTCAACCAGAGACCCCCAGGTACTTATTAACAGATTAAAATACGTATTTGTCTGATTCCACACTTTGATGAACAGCTTTAACCTTCTCCACTAGGTACATAACAACACGCTTAAACGCCAATGAATAGGGTTAAATTAATTATTCCGCTGTGTGCTGTAATGGCTGCACGCGTTCTATATTTTCGGTTGATGGTGATTGCTGTTCGTCCAAAGGGCTGAACACAGTCATTTATTCAACCAGTGACCCCCAGGTACATATTAACAGATTAAAATAGGTATTTGTCTGATTCCACACTTTCATGAACAACTTTAACCTTCTCCACAAGGTACATAACAACACACTGAAACGCCAATTAATAGGGTTAAATTAATTATTTCGCTGTGCGCTGTAAAGGCTGCACGCGTTCTATATCTTCTGTTGATGGTGATTGCTGTTCGTCCATAGGGCTGAACGCAGTGACATATTCAACAAGTGACCCCATGGTACATATTAACAGATTAAAATACGTATTTGTCTCATTCCACCCTTCGATGAACAGCTTTAAACTTCTCCACTAGGTACATAAAAACACACTAAAATGCCAATTAATAGGGTTAAATTAATTATTCCGCTGTGCGCTGTAAAGGCTGCACGCGTTCTATATCTTCTGTTGATGGTGATTGCTGTTCGTCCAAAGGGCTGAAGGCAGTCACATATTCAACCAGTAACCCCCAGGTACATATTAACAGATTAAAATACGTATTTGTCTGATTGCACACTTTGATGAACAGCTTTAACCTTCTCCACTAGGTACATAACAACACACTAAAGCGCCAATTAATAGGGTTAAATTAATTATTCCGCTGTGCGCTGTAATGCCTGCACGCGTTCTATATCTTCTGTTGATGGTGATTGCTGTTCGTCCATAGGGCTGAACGCAGTCACATATTCAACCAGTGACCCCCAGGTACATATTAATAGATTAAAATACGTATTTGTCTCATTCCACACTTTGATGAACAGCTTTAACCTTCTCCACTAGGTGCATAACAACACACTAAAACGCCAATTAATAGGGTTAAATTAATTATTCCGCTGTGCGCTGTAATCGCTACACGCGTTCTATATCTTCGGTTGATGGTGATTGCTGTTTGTCCATAGGGCTGAACGCAGTCACTTATTCAACCAGTGGCCCCCAGGTACATATTAGCAGATTAAAATACCTATTTGTCTGATTTCACACTTTGATGAACACCTTTAACCTTCTCCACTAGTTACATAACAAGACACTAAAACGCCAATTAATAGGGTTAAATTAATTATTCCGCTGTGCGCTGTAATGGCTGCACGCGTTCTATATCTTCTGTTGATGGTGATTGCTGTTCGTCCAAAGGGCTGAACGCAGTCACTTATTCAACCAGTGACCCCCAGGTACATATTAAATAAATAAAATACGTATTTGTCTGATTGCACACTTTGATGAACAGCTTTAAACTTCTCCACTAGGTACATAACAACACACTAAAACGCCAATTAATAGGGTTAAGTTAATTATTCCGCTGTGCGCTGTAATGGCTGCATGCGTTCTATATCTTCTGTTGATGGTGATTGCTGTTCATCCATAAGGCTGAACGCAGTCACATATTCAACCAGTGACCCCCAGGTACTTATTAACAGATTAAAATACTTATTTGTCTGATTCCACACTTTGATGAACAGCTTTAACCTTCTCCACTAGGTACATAACAACACACTTAAACGCCAATGAATATGGTTAAATTAATTATTCCGCTGTGCGCTGTAATGGCTGCACGCTTTCTATATCTTCGGTTGATGGTGATTGCTGTTCGTCCAAAGGGCTGAACGCAGTCACTTATTCAACCAGTGACCCCCAAGTACATATTAACAGATTAAAATACGTATTTGTCTGATTCCACACTTTTATGAACAGCTTTAACCTTCTCCACTAGGTACATAACAACACACTAAAACGCCAATTAATAGGGTTAAATTAATTATTCCGCTGTGCGCTGTAATGGCTGCACGCGTTCTATATCTTCTGTTGATGGTGATTGCTGTTCGTCCAAAGGGCTGAACGCAGTCAGTTATTCAACCAGTGACCACCAGGTACATATTAACAGATTAAAATACCTATTTGTCTGATTTCACACTTTGATGAACACCTTTAACCTACTCCACTAGGTACATAACAACACACTAAAACGCCAATCAATAGGGTTAAATTAATTATTCCGCTGTTCGCTGTAATGGCTGCACGCGTTCTATATCTTCTGTTGATGGTGATTGCTGTTCGTCCAAAGGGCTGAACGCAGTCACTTATTCAACCAGTGACCCCCAGGTACATATTAACAGATTAAAATACGTATTTGTCTGATTGCACACTTTGATGAACAGCTTTAACCTTCTCCACAAGGTACATAACAACACACTAAAACGCCAATTAATAGGGTTAAATTAATTTTTCCGCTGTTCGCTGTAATGGCTGCACGCGTTCTATATCTTCTGTTGATGGTGATTGCTGTTCGTCCATAGGGCTGAACGCAGTCACATATTCAACCAGTGACCCCAAGGTACATATTAACAGATTAAAATACGTATTTGTCTCATTCCACACTTCGATGAACAGCTTTAAACTTCTCCACTAGGTACATAACAACACACTAAAATGGCAATTAATAGGGTTAAATTAATTATTCCGCTGTGCGCTGTAAAGGCTGCACGCGTTCTATATCTTCTGTTGATGGTGATTGCTCTTCGTCCAAAGGGCTGAACGCAGTCACTTATTCAACCAGTGACCCCCAGGTACATATTAACAGATTAAAATACCTATTTGTCTGATTTCACACTTTGATGAACAGCTTTAACCTTCTCCACTAGGTACATAACAACACACTAAAACGCCAATTAATAGGGTTAAATTGATTATTCCGCTGTGCGCTGTAATGGCTGCACGCGTTCTATATCTTCTGTTGAAGGTGATTGCTGTTCGTCCAAAGGTCTGAACGCAGTCACTTATTCAACCAGTAACCCCCAGGTACATATTAACAGATTAAAATACGTATTTGTCTGATTGCACACTTTGATGAACAGCTTTAACCTTCTCCACTAGGTACATAACAACACAGTAAAACGCCAATTAATAGGGTTAAATTAATTATTCCGCTGTGCGCTGTAATGGCTGCACGCGTAATATATCTTCTGTTGATGGTGATTGCTGTTCGTCCAAAGGGCTGAACGCAGTCACTTATTCAAACAGTGATCCCCAGGTACTTATTAACAGATTAAAATACCTATTTGTCTGATTTCACACTTTGATGAACAGCTTTAACCTTCTTCACTAGGTACATAACAACACACTAAAACGCCAATTAATAGGGTTAAATTAATTATTCCGCTGTGCGCTGTAATGGCTGCACGCGTCCTATATCTTCTGTTGATGGTGATTGCTGTTCGTCCAAAGGGCTGAACGCAGTCACTTATTCAACCAGTGACCCCCAGGTACATATTAACAGATTAAAATACCTATTTGTCTGATTTCACACTTTGATGAACACCTTTAACCTACTCCACTAGGTACATAACAACACACTAAAACGCCAAGCAATAGGGTTAAATTAATTATTCCGCTGTTTGCTCTAATGGCTGCACGCATTATATATCTTCTGTTGATGGTGATTGCTGTTCGTCCAAAGGGCTGAACGCAGTCACTTATTCAACCAGTGACCCCCAGGTACATATTAACAGATTAAAATACGTATTTGTCTGATTGCACAATTTGATGAACAGCTTTAACCTTCTCCACAAGGTATATAACAACACACTGAAACGCCAATTAATAGGGTTAAATTAATTATTCCGCTGTGCGCTGTAATGGCTGCATGCGTTCTATATCTTCTGTTGATGGTTATTGCTGTTTGTCCATAGGGCTGAACGCAGTCACTTATTCAACCAGTGACCCCCAGGTACATATTAACAGATTAAAATACGAATTTGTCTGATTCCACACTTTCATGAACAGCTTTAACCTTCTCCACTAGGTACATAACAACACACTAAAACGCCAATTAATAGGGTTAAATTAGTTATTCCGCTGTGCGCTGTAATGGCTGCACGCATTCTATATCTTCTGTTGATGGTGAGTGCTGTTCGTCCAAAGGGCTGAACGCAGTCACTTATTCACCCGGTGATCCATAGGTACTAATTAACAGATTAAAATACCTATTTGTCTGATTTCACACTTTGATGAACAGCTTTAACCTTCTCCGCTAGGTACATAACAACACACTGAAACGCCAATTAATAGGGTTAAATTAATTATTCCGCTGTGCGCTGTAATGGCTGCACGCGTTCTATATCTTCTGTTGATGGTGATTGCTGTTAGTCCAAAGGGCTGAACGCAGTCACTTATTCAACCAGTGACCCCCAGGTACATATTAACAGATTAAAATACCTATTTGTCTGATTTCACACTTTGATGAACACCTTTAACCTACTCCACTAGGTACATAACAACACACTAAAACGCCAAGCAATAGGGTTAAATTAATTATTCCGCTGTTTGCTCTAATGGCTGCACGCATTCTATATCTTCTGTTGATGGTGATTGCTGTTCGTCCAAGGGGCTGAACGCAGTCACTTATTCAACCAGTGACCCCCAGGTACATATTAACAGATTAAAATACGTATTTGTCTGATTGCACAATTTGATGAACAGCTTTAACCTTCTCCACAAGGTACATAACAACACACTGAAACGCCAATTAACAGGGTTAAATTAATTATTCCGCTGTGCGCTGTAATGGCTGCATGCGTTCTATATCTTCTGTTGATGGTTATTGCTGTTTGTCCATAGGGCTGAACGCAGTCACTTATTCAACCAGTGACCCCCAGGTACATATTAACAGATTAAAATACGAATTTGTCTGATTCCACACTTTCATGAACAGCTTTAACCTTCTCCACTAGGTACATAACAACACACTAAAACGCCAATTAATAGGGTTAAATTAGTTATTCCGCTGTGCGCTGTAATGGCTGCACGCATTCTATATCTTCTGTTGATGGTGATTGCTGTTCGTCCAAAGGGCTGAACGCAGTCACTTATTCACCCGGTGATCCATAGGTACTAATTAACAGATTAAAATACCTATTTGTCTGATTTCACACTTTGATGAACAGCTTTAACCTTCTCCGCTAGGTACATAACATCACACTGAAACGCCAATTAATAGGGTTAAATTAATTATTCCGCTGTGCGCTGTAATGGCTGCATGCGTTCTATATCTTCTGTTGATGGTGATTGCTGTTCGTCCAAAGGGCTGAACGCAGTCACTTATTCAACCAGTGACCCCCAGGTACATATTAACAGATTAAAATACCTATTTGTCTGATTTCACACTTTGATGAACACCCTTAACCTTCTCCACTAGGTACATAACAACACACTAAAACGCCAATTAATAGGGATAAATTAATTTTCGGCTGTGCGCTCTAATGGCTGCACGCGTTCTATATCTTCTGTTGATGGTGATTGCTGTTCGTCCAAAGGGCTGAACGCAGTCACTTATTCAACCAGTGACCCCCAGGTACATATTAACAGATTAAAATACGTATTTGTCTGATTGCACACTTTGGTGAACAGCTTTAACCTTCTCCACTAGTTACATAACAACACACTAAAACGCAAATTAATAGGGTTAAATTAATTATTCCGCTGTGCGCTGTAAAGGCTGCACGCGTTTTATATCTTCTGTTGATGGTGATAGCTGTTCGTCCATAGGGCTGAACGCAGTCACATATTCAACCAGTGACCCCCATTTACTTATTAACAGATTAAAATACGTATTTGTCTGATTCCACACTTTGATGAACAGCTTTAACCTTCTCCACTAGGTACATAACAACACGCTTAAACGCCAATGAATATTTTTAAATTAATTATTCCGCTGTGCGCTGTAAAGGCTGCACGCATTCTATATCTTCTGTTGATGGTGATTGCTGTTCGTCCATAGGGCTGAAAGCTGTCACATATTCAACCAGTGACCCCCAGGTACATATTAACAGATTAAAATACGTATTTGACTCATTCCACACTTTGATGAACAGCTTTAACCTTCTCCACTAGGTACATAACAGCACACTAAAACGCCAATTATTAGGATTAAATTAATTATTCCGCTGTGCGCTGTAATGGCTGCACGCGTTCTATATCTTCTGTTGATGGTGATTGCTGTTCGTCCAAAGGGCTGAACGCAGTCACTTATTCAACCAGTGACCCCCAGGTACATATTAACAGATTAAAATACCTATTTGTCTGATTGCACACTTTGGTGAACAGCTTTAACCTTCTCCACTAGGTACATAATAACACACTAAAACGCCAATTAATAGGGTTAAATTAATTATTCCGCTGTGCGCTGTAAATGCTGCACGCGTTTTATATCTTCTGTTGATGGTGATTGCTGTTCGTCCATAGGGCTGAACGCAGTCATATATTCAACCAGTGACCCCCAGGTACATATTAACAGATTAAAATACGTATTTGTCTCATTCCACACTTTGATGACAGCTTTAACCTTCTCCACTAGGTACATAACAGCACACTAAAACGCCAATTAATAGGATTAAATTAATTATTCCGCTGTGCGCTGTAATGGCTGCACGCGTTCTATATCTTCTGTTGATGGTGATTGCTGTTCGTCCAAAGGGCTGAACGCAGTCACTTATTCAACCAGTGACCCCCAGGTACATATTAACAGATTAAAATACCTATTTGTCTGATTTCACACTTTGATGAACACCTTTAACCTTCTCCACTAGGTACATAACAACACACTAAAACGCCAATTAATAGGGATAAATTAATTATTCGGCTGTGCGCTGTAATGGCTGCACGCGTTCTATATCTTCTGTTGATGGTGATTGCTGTTCGTCCAAAGGGCTGAACGCAGTCACTTATTCAACCAGTGACCCCCAGGTACATATTAACAGATTAAAATACGTATTTGTCTGATTGCACACTTTGGTGAACAGCTTTAACCTTCTCCACTAGGTACATAACAACACACTAAAACGCCAATTAATAGGGTTAAATTAATTATTCCGCTGTGCGCTGTAAAGGCTGCACGCGTTTTATATCTTCTGTTGATGGTGATTGCTGTTCGTCCATAGGGCTGAACGCAGTCACATATTCAACCAGTGACCCCCAGGTACTTATTAACAGATTAAAATACGTATTTGTCTGATTCCACACTTTGATGAACAGCTTTATCCTTCTACACTAGGTACATAACAACACGCTTAAACGCCAATGAATAGATTTAAATTAATTATTCCGCTGTGCGCTGTAATGGCTGCACGCATTCTATATCTTCGGTTGATGGTGATTGCTGTTCTTCCAAAGGGCTGAACGCAGTCACTTATTCAACCAGTGACCCCCAGGTACATATTAACAGATTAAAATACAAATTTGTCTGATTCCACACTTTCATGAACACCTTTAATCTTCTCCACTAGGTACATAACAACACACTAAAACGCCAATTAATCGGGTTAAATTAATTATTCCGCTGTGCGCTGTAATGGCTGCACGCATTCTATATCTTCTGTTGATGGTGATTGCTGTTCGTCCAAAGGGCTGAACGCAGTCACTTATTCACCCGGTGATCCATAGGTACTTATTAACAGATTAAAATACCTATTTGTCTGATTTCACACTTTGATGAACAGCTTTAACCTTCTCCGCTAGGTACATAACAACACACTGAAACGCCAATTAATAGGGTTAAATTAATTATTCCGCTGTGCGCTGTAATCGCTGCATGCGTTCTATATCTTCTGTTGATGGTGATTGCTGTTCGTCCAAAGGGCTGAACGCAGTCACTTATTCAACCAGTGACCCCCAGGTACATATTAACAGATTAAAATACCTATTTGTCTGATTTCACACTTTGATGAACAGCATTAAACTTCTCCACTAGGTACATAACAACACACTAAAACGCCAATTAATAGGGTTAAATTAATTATTCCGCTGTGAGCTGTAATGGATGCACGCATTCTATATCTTCTGTTGATGGTGATTGCTGTTCGTCCAAAGGGCTGAACGCAGTCACTTATTCAACCAGTGACCCCCAGGTACATATTAACAGATTAAAATACCAAGTGTGGAATCAGTATTTGTCTGATTCCACACTTTGAGGAACAGCTTTAACCTTCTCCACTAGGTACATAACAACACACTAAAACGCCAATTAATAGGGATAAATTAATTATTCAGCTGTGCGCTGTAATGGCTGCATGCGTTCTATATCTTCTGTTGATGGTGATTGCTGTTCGTCCAAAGGGCTGAACGCAGTCACTTATTCAACCAGTGACCCCAGGTACATATTAACAGATTAAAATACCTATTTGTCTGATTTCACACTTTGATGAACACCTTTAACCTTCTCCACTAGGTACATAACAACACACTAAAACGCCAATTAATAGGGTTAAATTAATTATTACGCTGTTCGCTGTAATGGCTCCACGCGTTCTATATCTTCTGTTGATGGTGATTGCTGTTCGTCCATAGGGCTGAACGCAGTCAAATATTCAACCAGTGACCCCCAGGTACATATTAACAGAATAAAATACGTATTTGTCTCATTCCACACTTTGATGAACAGCTTTAACCTTCTCCACTAGGTACATAAAAACACACTAAAACGCCAATTAATAGGATTAAATTAATTATTCTGCTGTGCGCTGTAATGGCTGCACGCGTTCTATATATTCGGTTGATGGTGATTGCTGTTCGTCCAAAGGGCTGAATGCAGTCACTTATTCAACCAGTGACCTCCAGGTACTTATTAACAGATTAAAATACGTATTTGTCTGATTCCACACTTTGATGAACAGCTTTAACCTTCTCCACTAGGTACATAACAACACGCTTAAACGCCAATGAATAGGTTTAAATTAATTATACCGCTGTGCGCTGTAAAGGCTGCACGCGTTTTATATCTTCTGTTGATGGTGATTGCTGTTCGTCCATAGGGCTGAACGCAGTCACATATTCAACCAGTGACCCCCAGGTACTTATTAACAGATTAAAATACGTATTTGTCTGATTCCACACTTTGATGAACAGCTTTAACCTTCTACACTAGGTACATAACAACACGCTTAAACGCCAATGAATAGATTTAAATTAATTATTCCGCTGTGCGCTGTAATGGCTGCACGCATTCTATATCTTCGGTTGATGGTGATTGCTGTTCTTCCAAAGGGCTGAACGCAGTCACTTATTCAACCAGTGACCCCCAGGTACATATTAACAGATTGAAATACGAATTTGTCTGATTCCACACTTTCATGAACAGCTTTAACCTTCTCCACTAGGTACATAACAACACACTAAAACGCCAATTAATAGGGTTAAATTAATTATTCCGCTGTGTGCTGTAATGGCTGCACGCATTCTATATCTTCTGTTGATGGTGATTGCTGTTCGTCCAAAGGGCTGAACGCAGTCACTTATTCACCCGGTGATCCATAGCTACTTATTAACAGATTAAAATAACTATTTGTCTGATTCCACACTTTCATGAACAGCTTTAACCTTCTCCACTAGGTACATAACAACACACTGAAACGCCAATTAATAGGGTTAAATTAATTATTCTGCTGTGCGTTGTAATGGCTGCATGCGTTCTATATCTTCTGTTGATGGTGATTGCTGTTCGTCCAAAGGGCTGAACGCAGTCACTTATTCAACCAGTGACCCCCAGGTACATTTTAACAGATTAAAATACCTATTTGTCTGATTTCACACTTTGATGAACAGCATTAAACTTCTCCACTAGGTACATAACAACACACTAAAACGCCAATTAATAGGGTTAAATTAATTATTCCGCTGTGCGCTGTAATGGCTGCACGCGTTGTATATCTTCTGTTGATGGTGATTGCTGTTCGTCCAAAGGGCTGAACGCAGTCACTTATTCAACCAGTGACCCCCAGGTACATATTAACAGATTAAAATACGTATTTGTCTGATTGCACACTTTGATGAACAGCTTTAACCTTCTCCACAAGGTACATAACAACACACTAAAACGCCAATTAATAGGGTTAAATTAATTATTCCGCTGTTGGCTGTAATGCCTCCACGCGTTCTATATCTTCTGTTGATGGTGATTGCTGTTCGTCCATAGGGCTGAACGCAGTCATATATTCAACCAGTGACCCCCAGGTACATATTAACAGATTAAAATACGTATTTGTCTCATTCCACACTTTGATGAACAGCTTTAAACTTCTCCACTAGGTACATAAAAACACACTAAAACGCCAATTAATAGGACTAAATTAATTATTCCGCTGTGCGCTGTAATGGCTGCACGCGTTCTATATCTTCGGTTGATGGTGATTGCTGTTCGTCCAAAGGGCTGAATGCAGTCACTTATTCAACCAGTGACCCCCAGGTACATATTAAGAGATTAAAATACGTATTTGTCTGATTCTACACTTTGATGAACAGCTTTAACCTTCTCCACTAGGTACATAACAACACACTAAAACGCCAATTAATAGGGATAAATTAATTATTCGGCTGTGCGCTGTAATGGCTGCACGCGTTCTATATCTTCTGTTGATGGTGATTGCTCTTCGTCCAAAGGGCTGAACGCAGTCACTTATTCAACCAGTGACCCCAGGTACATATTAACAGATTAAAATACCTATTTGTCTGATTTCACACTTTGATGAACACCTTTAACCTTCTCCACTAGGTACATAACAACACACTAAAACGCCAATTAATAACGATAAATTAATTGTTCGGCTGTGCGCTGTAATGGCTGCACGCGTTCTATATCTTCTGTTGATGGTGATTGCTGTTCGTCCAAAGGGCTGAACGCAGTCACTTATTCAACCAGTGACCCCCAGGTACATATTAACAGATTAAAATACGTATTTGTCTGATTGCACACTTTGGTGAACAGCTTTAACCTTCTCCACTAGGTACATAACAACACACTAAAACGCAAATTAATAGGGTTAAATTAATTATTCCGCTGTGCGCTGTAAAGGCTGCACGCGTTTTATATCTTCTGTTTATGGTGATTGCTGTTCGTCCATAGGGCTGAACGCAGTCACATATTCAACCAGTGACCCCCAGGTACTTATTAACAGATTAAAATACGTATTTGTCTGATTCCACACTTTAATGAACAGCTTTAACGTTCTCCACTAGGTACATAACAACATGCTTAAACGCCAATGAATAGGTTTAAATTAATTATTCCGCTGTGCGCTGTAATGGCTGCACGCGTTCTATATCTTCGGTTGATGGTGATTGCTGTTCGTCCAAAGGGCTGAACGCAGTCACTTATTCAACCAGTGACCCCCAGGTACATATTAACAGATTAAAATACGTATTTGTCTCATTCCACACTTTGATGAACAGCTTTAACCTTCTCCACTAGGTACATAACAACACACTAAAATGCCAATTAATAGGGTTAAATTAATTATTCCGCTGTGCGCTGTAATGGCTGCACGCATTCTATATCTTCTGTTGATGGTGATTGCTGTTCGTCCAAAGGGCTGAACGCAGTCACTTATTCACCCGGTGATCCCCAGGTACTTATTAACAGATTAAAATACCTATTTGTCTGATTTCACACTTTGATGAACAGCTTTAACCTTCTCCGCTAGGTACATAACAACACACTGAAACGCCAATAGGGTTAAATTAATTATTCCGCTGTGCGCTGTAATGGCTGCATGCGTTCTATATCTTCTGTTGATGGTGATTGCTGTTCGTCCAAAGGGCTGAACGCAGTCACTTATTCAACCAGTGACCCCCAGGTACATATTAACAGATTAAAATACGTATTTGTCTTTTTCCACACTTTGATGAACAGCTTTAACCTTCTCCACTAGGTACATAACAACACACTAAAACGCCAATTAGTAGGGTTAAATTAATTATTCCGCTGTGCGCTGTAATGGCTGCACGCGTTCTATATCTTCTGTTGATGGTGATTGCTGTTCGTCCATAGGGCTGAACGCAGTCACATATTCAACCAGTGACCCCCAGGTACATATTAACAGATTAAAATACCTATTTGTCTGATTTCACACTTTGATGAACAGCTTTAACCTTCTCCGCTAGGTACATAACAACACACTGAAACGCCAATAGGGTTAAATTAATTATTCCGCTGTGCGCTGTAATGGCTGCACGCGTCCTATATCTTCTGTTGATGGTGATTGCTGTTCGTCCAAAGGGCTGAACGCAGTCACTTATTCAACCAGTGACCCCCAGGTACATATTAACAGATTAAAATGCGCATTTTTCTGATTGCACACTTTGATGAACAACTTTAACCTTCTCCACTAGGTACATAACAACACACTAAAACGCCAATTAATAGGGTTAAATTAATTATTCCGCTGTGCGGTGTAAACGCTGCACGCGTTCTATATCTTCTGTTGATGGTGATTGCTGTTCGTCGAAAGGGCTGAACGCAGTCACTTATTCAACCTGTGACCCCCAGGTACATATTAACAGATTAAAATACCTATTTGTCTCATTCCACACTTTGATGAACAGCTTTAACCTTCTCCACTAGGTACATAACAACACACTAAAACGCCAATTAATAGGGTTAAATTAATTATTCCACTGTGCGCTGTAATGGCTGCACGCGTTCTATATCTTCTGTTGATGGTGATTGCTGTTCGTCCAAAGGACTGAACGCAGTCACATATTCAACCAGTTACCCCCAGGTACATATTAACAGATTAAAATGCCTATTTGTCTGATTTCACACTTTGATGAACACCTTTAACCTTCTCCACTAGGTACATAACAACACACTAAAAGGCGAATTAATAGGGTTAAATTAATTATTCCGCTGTGCGCTGTAATGGCTGCAAGCGTTCTATATCTTATGTTGATGGTGATTGCTGTTCGTCCAAAGGGCTGAACGCAGTCACTTATTCAACAAGTGACCCCCAGTTACATATTAATAGATTAAAATAGCTATTTGTCTGATTTCACACTTTGATGAACACGTTTAACCTTCTCCACTAGGTACATAACAACACACTAAAACGCCAATTAATAGGGTTAGATTAATTATTCCGCTGTGCGCTCTAATGGCTGCACGCGTTCTATATCTTCTGTTGATGGTGATTGCTGTTCGTCTAAAGGGCTGAACGCAGTCACTTATTCAACCAGTGCCCCCAGGTACATATTAACAGATTAAAATACCTATTTGTCTGATTTCACACTTTGATGAACAGCTTTAACCTTCTCCACTAGGTACATAACAACACACTAAAACGCCAATTAATCGGGTTAAATTAATTATTCCGCTGTGCGCTGTAATGGCTGCACGCGTTCTATATCTTCGGTTGATGGTGATTGCTGTTCGTCCAAAGGGCAGAACGCAGTCACTTATTCAACCTGTGACCCCCCAGGTACATATTAACAGATTAAAATACGTATTTGTCTTTTTCCACACTTTGATGAACAGCTTTAACCTTCTCCACTAGGTACATAACAACACACTAAAACGCCAATTAGTAGGGTTAAATTAATTATTCCGCTGTGCGCTGTAAACGCTGCACGCGTTCTATATCTTCTGTTGATGGTGATTGCTGTTCGCCCATAGGGCTGAAGGCAGTCACATATTCAACCAGTGACCCCCAGGTACATATTAACAGATTAAAATACCTATTTGTCTGATTTCACACTTTGATGAACAGCTTTAACCTTCTCCACTAGGTACATAACAACACACTAAAACGCCAATTAATAGGGTTAAATTAATTATTCCGCTGTGCGCTGTAAAGGCTGCACGCGTTCTATATCTTCTGTTGATGGTGATTGCTCTTCGACCATAGGGCTGAACGCAGTCACATATTCAACCAGTGACCCCCAGGTTCATATTAACTGATTAAAATACCTATTTGTCTGATTTCACACTTTGATGAACAGCTTTAACCTTCTCCACTAGGTACATAACAACACACTAAAACGCCAATTAATATGCTTAAATTAATTATTCCGCTGTGCGCTGTAATGGCTGCACGCGTTCTATATCTTCTGTTGATGGTGATTGCTGTTCGTCCATAGGGCTGAACGCAGTCACATATTCAACTAGTGACCCCCAGGTACATATTAACAGATTAAAAAACCTATTTGTCTGATTTCACACTTTGATGAACAGCTTTAACCTTCTGCACTAGGTACATAACAACACACTAAAACGCCAATTAATAGGCTTAAATTAATTATTCCGCTGTGCGCTGTAATGGCTGCACGCGTTCTATATCTTCTGTTGATGGTGATTGCTGTTCGTCCAAAGGGCTGAACGCAGTCACTTATTCAACCAGTGACCCCCAGGTACATATTAACAGATTAAAATGCGCATTTTTCTGATTGCACACTTTGATGAACAACTTTAACCTTCTCCACTAGGTACATAACAACACACTAAAACGCCAATTAATAGGGTTAAATTAATTATTCCGCTGTGCGGTGTAAACGCTGCACGCGTTCTATATCTTCTGTTGATGGTGATTGCTGTTCGTCCAAAGGGCTGAACGCAGTCACTTATTCAACAAGTGACCCCCAGGTACATATTAATAGATTAAAATAGCTATTTGTCTGATTTCACACTTTGATGAACACGTTTAACCTTCTCCACTAGGTACATAACAACACACTAAAACGCCAATTAATAGGGTTAGATTAATTATTCCGCTGTGCGCTCTAATGGCTGCACGCGTTCTATATCTTCTGTTGATGGTGATTGCTGTTCGTCCATAGGGCTGAACGCAGTCACATATTCAACTAGTGACCCCCAGGTACATATTAACAGATTAAAAAACCTATTTGTCTGATTTCACACTTTGATGAACAGCTTTAACCTTCTCCACTAGGTACATAACAACACACTAAAACGCCAATTAATAGGCTTAAATTAATTATTCCGCTGTGCGCTGTAATGGCTGCACGCGTTCTATATCTTCTGTTGATGGTGATTGCTGTTCGTCCAAAGGGCTGAACGCAGTCACTTATTCAACCAGTGACCCCCAGGTACATATTAACAGATTAAAATGCGCATTTTTCTGATTGCACACTTTGATGAACAACTTTAACCTTCTCCACTAGGTACATAACAACACACTAAAACGCCAATTAATAGGGTTAAATTAATTATTCCGCTGTGCGGTGTAAACGCTGCACGCGTTCTATATCTTCTGTTGATGGTGATTGCTGTTCGTCGAAAGGGCTGAACGCAGTCACTTATTCAACCTGTGACCCCCAGGTACATATTAACAGATTAAAATACCTATTTGTCTCATTCCACACTTTGATGAACAGCTTTAACCTTCTCCACTAGGTACATAACAACACACTAAAACGCCAATTAATAGGCTTAAATTAATTATTCCGCTGTGCGCTGTAATGGCTGCACGCGTTCTATATCTTCTGTTGATGGTGATTGCTGTTCGTCCAAAGGGCTGAACGCAGTCACTTATTCAACCAGTGACCCCCAGGTACATATTAACAGATTAAAATGCGCATTTTTCTGATTGCACACTTTGATGAACAACTTTAACCTTCTCCACTAGGTACATAACAACACACTAAAACGCCAATTAATAGGGTTAAATTAATTATTCCGCTGTGCGGTGTAAACGCTGCACGCGTTCTATATCTTCTGTTGATGGTGATTGCTGTTCGTCGAAAGGGCTGAACGCAGTCACTTATTCAACCTGTGACCCCCAGGTACATATTAACAGATTAAAATGCCTATTTGTCTGATTTCACACTTTGATGAACACCTTTAACCTTCTCCACTAGGTACATAACAACACACTAAAAGGCGAATTAATAGGGTTAAATTAATTATTCCGCTGTGCGCTGTAATGGCTGCAAGCGTTCTATATCTTATGTTGATGGTGATTGCTGTTCGTCCAAAGGGCTGAACGCAGTCACTTATTCAACAAGTGACCCCCAGGTACATATTAATAGATTAAAATACCTATTTGTCTGATTTCACACTCTGATGAACACGTTTAACCTTCTCCACTAGGTACATAACAACACACTAAAACGCCAATTAATAGGGTTAGATTAATTATTCCGCTGTGCGCTCTAATGGCTGCACGCGTTCTATATCTTCTGTTGATGGTGATTGCTGTTCGTCTAAAGGGCTGAACGCAGTCACTTATTCAACCAGTGCCCCCAGGTACATATTAACAGATTAAAATACCTATTTGTCTGATTTCACACTTTGATTAACAGCTTTAACCTTCTCCACTAGATACATAAGAACACACTAAAACGCCAATTAATAGGGTTAAATTAATTATTCCGCTGTGCGCTGTAATGGCTGCACGCGTTCTATATCTTCTGTTGATGGTTATTGCTGTTCGTCCAAAGGGTTGAACGCAGTCACTTATTCAACCTGTGACCCCCAGGTACATATTAACAGATTAAAATACGTATTTGTCTGATTGCACACTTTGATGAACAGCTTTAATCTTCTCCACTAGGTACATAACAACACACTAAAACGCCAATTAATAGGGTTAAATTAATTATTCCGCTGTGCGCTGTAAAGGCTTCACGCGTTCTATATCTTCGGTTGATGGTGATTGCTGTTCGTCCAATGGGCTGAACGCAGTCACTTATTCAACCAGTGACCCCCAGGTACATATTAACAGATTAAAATACGTATTTGTCTCATTCCACACTTTAATGAACAGCTTTAACCTTCTCCACTAGGTACATAACAACACACTAAAACGCCAATTAATAGGGTTAAATTAATTATTCCGCTGTGCGCTGTAAACGCTGCACGCGTTCTATATCTTCTGTTGATGGTGATTGCTGTTCGTCCATAGGGCTGAACGCAGTCACATATTCAACCAGTGACCCCCAGGTACATATTAACATATTAAAATACCTATTTGTCTGATTTCACACTTTGATGAACCGCTTTAACCTTCTCCACTAGGTACATAACAACACACTAAAACGCCAATTAATAGGCTTAAATTAATTATTCCGCTGTGCGCTGTAATGGCTGCACGCGTTCTATATCTTCTGTTGATGGTGATTGCTGTTTATCCAAAGGGCTGAACGCAGTCACTTATTCAACCAGTGACCCCTAGGTACATATTAACAGATTAAAATACCTATTTGTCTGATTTCACACTCTGATGAACAGCTCTAACCTTCTCCACTAGGTACATAACAACACACTAAAACGAAAATTAATCGGGTAAAATTCATTATTCCGATGTGCGATGTAATGGCTGCACGCGTTCTATATCTTCGGTTGATGGTGATTGCTGTTCGTCCAAAGGGCTGAACGCAGTCACTTATTCAACCAGTGACCCCCAGGTACATATTAACAGATTAAAATACGTATTTGTCTTTTTCCACACTTTGATGAACAGCTTTAACCTTCTCCACTAGGTACATAACAACACACTAAAACGCCAAATAATAGGGTTAAATTAATTATTCCGCTGTGCGCTGTAAAGGCTGCACGCGTTCTATATCTTCTGTTGAGGGTGATTGCTGTTCGTCCATAGGGCTGAACGCAGTCACATATTCAACCAGTGACCCCCAGGTACATATTAACAGAATAAAATACCTATTTGTCTGATTTCACACTTTGATGAACAGCTTTAACCTTCTCCACTAGGTACATAACAACACACTAAAACGCCAATTAATAGGGTTAAATTAATTATTCTGCTGTGCGCTGTAATGGCTCCACGCGTTCTATATCTTCTGTTGATGGTGATTGCTGTTTGTCCAAAGGGCTGAACGCAGTCACATATTCAACCAGTGACCCCCAGGTACATATTAACAGATTAAAATACCTATTTGTCTGATTTCACACTTTGATGAACAGCTTTAACCTTCTCCACTAGGTACATAACAACACACTAAAACGCCAATTAATAGGGTTAAATTAATTATTCCGCTGTGCGCTGTAATGGCTCCACGCGTTCTATATCTTCTGTTGATGGTGATTGCTGTTTGTCCAAAGGGCTGAACGCAGTCACATATTCAACCAGTGACCCCCAGGTACATATTAACAGATTAAAATACGTATTTGTCTGATTCCACACTTTCATGAACAGCTTTAACCTTCTCCACTAGGTACATAACAACACACTAAAACGCCAATTAATAGGGTTAAATTAATTATTCCGCTGTGCGCTGTAAAGGCTGCACGCGTTCTATATCTTCTGTTGATGGTGATTGCTGTTCGTCCATGGGGCTGAACGCAGTCACATATTCAACCAGTGACCCCCAGGTACATATTAACAGATTAAAATACGTATTTGTCTGATTCCACACTTTCATGAACAGCTTTAACCTTCTCCACTAGGTACATAACAACACACTGAAACGCCAATTAATAGGGTTAAATTAATTATTCCGCTGTGCGCTGTAATGGCTGCACGCGTTCTATATCTTCTGTTGATGGTGATTGTTGTTCGTCCAAAGGGATGAACGCAGTCACTTATTCAACCAGTGACCCCCAGGTACATATTAACAGATTAAAATACCTATTTGTCTGATTTCACACTTTGATGAACAGCTTTAACCTTCTCCACTAGGTACATAACAACACACTAAAACGCCAATTAATAGAGTTAAATTAATTATTCCGCCGTGCGCTGTAATTGCTGCACGCGTTCTATATCTTCTGTTGATGGTGATTGCTGTTTGTCCAAAGGGCTGAACGCAGTCACTTATTCAAACAGTGACCCCTAGGTACATATTAACAGATTAAAATACCTATTTGTCTTATTTCACACTCTCATGAACAGCTTTGACCTTCTCCACTAGGTACATGTCAACACACTAAAACGCAAATTAATCGGGTTAAATTAATTATTCCGCTGTGCGCTGTAATGGCTGCACGTGTTCTATATCTTCGGTTGATGGTGATTGCTGTTCGTCCAAAGGGCTGAACGCAGTCACTTATTCAACCAGTGACCCCCATGTACATATTAACAGATTAAAATACGTATTTGTCTTTTTCCACACTTTGATGAACAGCTTTAACCTTCATTACTAGGTACATAACAACACACTAAAACGCCAATTAATAGGGTTAAATTAATTATTCCGCTGTGCCTGTAAAGGCTGCACGCGTTCTATATCTTCTGTTGATGGTGATTGCTGTTCGTCCATAGTGCTGAACGCAGTCACATATTCAACCAGTGACCCCCAGGTACATATTAACAGATTAAAATACCTATTTGTCTGATTTCACACTTTGATGAACAGCTTTAACCTTCTCCACTACGTACATAACAACACACTAAAACGCCAATTAATAGGGTTAAATTAATTATTCCGCTGTGCGCTGTAATGGCTGCACGCGTTCTATATCTTCTGTTGATGGTGATTGCTGTTCGTCCAAAGGGATGAACGCAGTCACTTATTCAACCAGTGACCCCCAGGTACATATTAACAGATTAAAATACGTATTTGTCTCATTCCACACTTTGATGAACAGCTTTAACCTTCTCCACTAGGTACATAACAACACACTAAAATACCAATTAATAGGGTTAAATTAATTATTCCGCTGTGCGCTGTAATGGCGGCACGCGTTCTATATCTTCTGTTGATGGTGATTGCTGTTCGTCCAAAGGGCTGTACGCAGTCACTTATTCACCCGGTGATCCCCAGGTACTTATTAACAGATTAAAATACCTATTTTTCTGATTTCACACTTTGATGAACAGCTTTAACCTTCTCCACTAGGTACATAACAACACACTGAAGCGCCAATTAATAGGGTTAAATTAATTATTCCGCTGTGCGCTGTAATGGCTGCACGCGTTCTATATCTTCTGTTGATGGTGATTGCTGTTCGTCCAAAGGGCTGAACGCAGTCACTTATTCAACCAGTGACCCCCAGGTACATATTAACAGATTAAAATACCTATTTGTCTGATTTCACACTCTGATGAACAGCTTTAACCTTCTCCACTAGGTACATAACAACACACTAAAACACCAATTAATAGGGTTAAATTAATTATTCCGCTGTGCGCTGTAATGGCTGCACGCGTTCTATATCTTCTGTTGATGGTGATTGCTGTTTGTCCATAGGGTTGAACGCAGTCACTTATTCAACCAGTGACCCCCAGGTATATTTTAGCAGATTAAAATACGTATTTGTCTGATTGCACAATTTGGTGAACAGCTTTAACCTTCTCCACTAGGTATATAACAACACACTAAAACGCCAATTAATAGGGTTAAATTAATTATTCCGCTGTGCGCTGTAAAGGCTGCACGCGTTCTATATCTTCTGTTGATGGTGATTGCTGTTCATCCATAGGGCTGAACGCAGTCACATATTCAACCAGTGACCCCCAGGTACGTATTAAGAGATTAAAATACGTATTTGTCTGATTTCACACTTTGATGAACAGCTTTAACCTTCTCCACTATGTACATAACAACACGCTTAAACGCCAATGAATAGGGTTAAATTAATTATTCCGCTGTGCGCTGTAATGGCTGCACGCGTTCTATATCTTCGGTTGATGGTGATTGCTGTTCGTCCAAAGGGCTGAACGCAGTCACTTATTCAACCAGTGACCCCCAGGTACATATTAACAGATTAAAATACGTATTTGTCTGATTCTACAATTTCTTGAACAGCTTTAAACTTCTCCACTAGGTACATAACAACACACTAAAACGCCAATTAATAGGGTTAAATTAATTATTCCGCTGTGCGCTGTAAAGGCTGCACGCGTTCTATATCTTCTGTTGATGGTGATTGCTGTTCGTCCAAAGGGCTGAACGCAGTCACATTTTCAACCAGTGAACCCCAGGAACTTATTAACAGATTAAAATACGCATTTGTCTGATTCCACACTTTGATGAACAGCTTTAACCTTCTCCACTAGGTACATAACAACACACTAAAACGCCAATTAATAGGGTTAAATTAATTATTCCGCTGTGCGCTCTAATGGCTGCACGCGTTCTATATCTTCTGTTGATGGTGATTGCTGTTCGTCCAAACGGCTGAACGCAGTCACTTATTCAACAAGTGACCCCCAGGTACATATTAATAGATTAAAATACGTATTTGTCTGATTCCACACTTTTATGAACAGCTTTAACCTTCTCCACTAAGTACATAACAACACACTAAAACGCCAATTAATAGGGTTAAATTAATTATTCCGTTGTGCGCTGTAATGTCTGCACGCGTTCTATATCTTCTGCTGATGGTGATTGCTGTGCGTCCAAAGGGCTGAACGCAGTCACTTATTCAACCAGTGACCCCCAGGAAGATATTAACAGATTAAAATACGTATTTGTCTGATTCCACACTTTGATGAACAGCTTTAACCTTCTCCACTAGGTACATAACAACACACTAAAACGCCAATTAATAGGGTTAAATTAATCATTCCGCTGTGAGCTCTAATGGCTGCACGCGTTCTATATCTTCTGTTGATGGTGATTGCTGTTCGTCCAAAGGGCTGAACGCAGTCACTTATTCAACCAGTGACCCCCCAGGTATTTATTAACAGATTAAAATACGTATTTGTCTCATTCCACACTTTGATGAACAGCTTTAACTTTCTCCACTAGGTACATAATAACACACTAAAACGCCAATTAATAGGGTTAAATTAATTATTCCGCTGTGCGCTCTAATGGCTGCACATGTTCTATATCTTCTGTTGATGGTGATTGCTGTTCGTCCAAAGGGCTGAACGCAGTCACTTATTCAACAAGTGACCCCCAGATACTTATTAACAGATTAAAATACGCATTTGTCTGATTCCACACTTTGATGAACAGCTTTAACGTTCTCCACTAGGTACATAACAACACACTAAAACGCCAATTAATAGGGTTAAATTAATTATTCCACTGTTCGCTGCAATGGCTGCACGCATTCTATATCTTTTGTTGATGGTGATTGCTGTTCGCCCAACGGGCTGAACGCAGTCACTTATTCAACAAGTGACACCCAGTTACATATTAACAGATTAAAATACGTATTTCTCTGATTCCACACTTTGATGAACAGCTTTAACCATTTCCACTAGGTACATTACAACACACTAAAACGCCAATTAATACGGTTAAATTAATTATTCCGCTGTGCGCTGTAATGGCTGCAGGCGTTCTATATCTTCTGTTGATGGTGATTGCTGTTCGTCCAAAGGGCTGAACGCAGTCATTTATTCAACCAGTGACCCCCATGTACTTATTAACAGAATAAAATACGTATTTGTCTGATTCCACACTTTGATGAACAGCTTTAACATTCTCCACTAGGTACATAAAAACACACTAAAACGCCAATTAATAGGGTTAAATTAATTATTCCGCTGTGCGCTGTAATGGCTGCACGCGTTCTATATCTTCTGTTGATGGTGATTGCTCTTCGTCCAAAGGGCTGAACGCAGTCTTTTATTCAACCAGTGACCCCCAGGTACTTATTAACAGATTAAAATACGTATTTGTCTCATTCCACACTTTGATGAATAGCTATAACTTTCTCCACTAGGTACATAATAACACACTAAAACGCCAATTAATAGGGTTAAATTAATTATTCCGATGTGCGCTCTAATGGCTGCACGCGTTCTATATCTTCTGTTGATGGTGATTGCTGTTCGTCCAAACGGCTGAACGCAGTCACTTATTCAACCAGTGACCCCCAGGTATTTATTAACAGATTAAAATACGTATTTGTCTCATTCCACACTTTGATGAACAGCTTTAACCTTCTCCACTAGGTACATAGCAACAAACTAAAACGCCAATTAATAGGGTTGAATTAATTATTCCCCTGTGCGCTGTAATGGCTGCACGCGTTCTATATCTTCTGTTGATGGTGATTGCTGTTCGTCCAAAGGGCTGAACGCAGTCTTTTATTCAACCAGTGACCCCCAGGTACTTATTAACAGATTAAAATACGTATTTGTCTATTATCAAACATAAAGATAATATTTGTTGATTATAAGATAAAATACGTATTTGCATTTTAATCTTCTGTTGATGGTGATTGCTGTTCGTCCAAAGGGCTGAACGCATTCACTTGTTCAACAAGTGACCCCCAGATACTTATTAACAGTATGTTAATCTCTGTTTGATTAAAACAGAGATTAAAATACAAAATACAAAATGTTTGATTAAAACAGTAATTAAAATACAAATACGTATTTTATCGTATTTTATCGTAGGTACATAACAACACACTAAAACGCTAATTAATAGGGTTAAATTAATTATTCCGCTGTGCGCTGTAATGGCTGCACGCGTTCTATATCTTCGGTTGATGGTGATTGCTCTTCGTCCAAAGGGCTGAACGCAGTCACTTATTCAACCAGTGACCCCCAGATACTTATTAAGAGATTAAAATACGCATATGTCTGATTCCACACTTTGATGAACAGCTTTAACCTTCTCCACTCGGTACATAACAACACACTAAAACGCCAATTAATAGGGTTAAATTCATTATTCTGCTGAGCGCTGTAATGGCTGCACGCGTTCTATATCTTCTGTTGATCGTGATTGCTGTTCGTCCAAAGGGCTGAACGCAGTCACTTATTCAACCAGTGACCCCCAGATACTTATTAACAGATTAAAATACGCATATGTCTGATTCCACTCTTTGATGAACAGCTTTAACCTTCTCCACTAGGTACATAACAACACACTAAAACGCCAATTAATAGGGTTAAATTCATTATTCTGCTGTGCGCTGTAATGGCTGCACGCGTTCTATATCTTCTGTTGATCGTGATTGCTGTTCGTCCAAAGGGCTGAACGCAGTCACTTATTCAACCAGTGACCCCCAGATACTTATTAACAGATTAAAATACGCATATGTCTGATTCCACACTTTGATGAACAGCTTTAACCTTCTCCACTAGGTACATAACAACACATTAAAACGCCAGTTAATAGGGTTAAATTAATTATTCCGCTGTTCGCTGCAATGGCTGCACGCATTCTATATCTTCTGTTGATGGTGATTGCTGTTCGTCCAAAGGACTGAACGCAGTCACATATTCAACCAGTGAACCCCAGGAACTTATTAACAGATTAAAATACGTATTTGTCTGATTCCACACTTTGATGAACAGCTTTAACCTTCTCCACTAGGTACATAACAACACACTAAAACGCCAATTAATATGGTTAAATTAAATATTCCGCTGTGCGCTGTAATGGCTGCACGCGTTCTATATCTTCTGTTGATGGTGATTGCTGTTCGTCCAAAGGGCTGAACGCAGTCACTTATTCAACAAGTGATCCCCAGGTACATATTAATAGATTAAAATACGTATTTGTCTGATTCCACACTTTGATGAACAGCTTTAACTTTCTCCACTAAGTACATAACAACACACTAAAACGCCAATTAATAGGGTTCAATTAATTATTCCGTTGTGCGCTGTAATGGCTGCACGCGTTCGATATCTTCTGCTGATGGTGATTGCTGTTCGTTCAAAGGGCTGAAAGCAGTCACTTATTCAACCAGTGACCCCCAGGAACATATTAACAGATTAAAATACGTATTTGTCTGATTCCACACTTTGATGAACAGCTTTAACCTTCTCCACTAGGTACATAACAACACACTAAAACGCCAATTAATAGGGTTAAATTAATTATTCTGCTGTTCGCTGCAATGGCTGCACGCATTCTATATCTTCTGTTGATGGTGATTGCTGTTCGCCCAACGGGCTGAACGCAGTCACTTATTCAAAAAGTTACCCCTATGTACATATTCACAGATTAAAATAGGTATTTGTCTGATTCCACACTTTGATGAACAGCTTTAACCTTCTCCACTAGGTACATAACAACACACTAAAACGCCAATTAATAGGTTTAAATTAATTATTCCGCTGTGCGCTGTAATGGCTGCACGCGTTCTATATCTTCTGTTGATGGTGATTGCTGTTCGTCCAAAGGACTGAACGCAGTCACTTTTTCAACCAGTGAACCCCAGGAACTTAGTAACAGATTAAAATACGTATTTGTCTGATTCCACACTTTGATGAACAGCTCTAACCTTCTACACTAGGTACATAACAACAAACTAAAACGCCAATTAATAGGGTTAAATTAATTATTCCGCTGTTCGCTGCAATGGCTGCACGCATTCTATATCTTCTGTTGATGGTGATTGCTGTTCGTCCAAAGGGCTGAACGCAGTCACTTATTCAACCAGTAACCCCCAGGTACTTATTAACAGATTAAAATACGTATTTGTCTCATTCCACACTTTGATGAACAGCTTTAACTTTCTCCACTAGGTACATAAACTCCAATTAATAGGGTTAAATTAATTTTTCCGCTGTGCGCTCTAATGGCTGCACGCGTTCTATATCTTCTGTTGATGGTGATTGCTGTTCGTCCAAACGGCTGAACCCAGTCACTTATTCAACCAGTGACCCCCAGGTATTTATTAACAGATTAAAATACGTATTTGTCTCATTCCACACTTTGATGAACAGCTTTAACCTTCTCCACTAGTTACATAGCAACAAACTAAAGCGCCAATTAATAGAGGTGAATTAATTATTCCGCTATGCGCTGTAATGGCTGCACGCGTTCTATATCTTCTGTTGTTGGTGATTGCTGTTCGTCCAAAGGGCTGAACGCAGTCACTTATTCAACCAGTGACCCCCAGGTACTTATTAACAGATTAAAATACGTATTTGTCTATTATCAAACATAAAGATAATATTTGTTGATTATACGATAAAATACGTATTTGTATTTTAATCTTCTGTTGATGGTGATTGCTGTTCGTCCAAAGGGCTGAACGCAGTCACTTATTCAACAAGTGACCCCCAGTTACTTATTAACAGTATTTTAATCTGTTTGATTAAAACAGAGATTAAAATACAAAATACAAAATGTTTGATTAAAACAGTAATTAAAATACAAATACGTATTTTATCGTATTTTATCGTAGGTACATAACAACACACTAAAACGCTAATTAATAGGGTTAAATTAATTATTCCGCTGTGCGCTGTAATGGCTGCACTCGTTCTATATCTTCTGTTGATGGTGATTGCTGTTTGTCCATAGGGCTGAACGCAGTCACTTATTCAACCAGTGACCAACAGGTACATATTAACAGATTAAAATACGTATTTGTCTGATTTCACACTTTGATGAACAGCTTTAACCTTCTCCACTAGGTACATAACAACACACTAAAACGCCAATTAATAGGGGTAAATTCATTATTCTGCTGTGCGCTGTAATGGCTGCACGCGTTCTATATGTTCTGTTGATGCTGATTGCTGTTCGTCCAAAGGGCTGAACACAGTCACTTATTCAACCAGTAACCCCCAGGAACATATTAACAGATTAAAATACGTATTTGTCTGATTCCACACTTTGATGAACAGCTTTAACCTTCTCCACTAGGTACATAACAACACACTAAAACGCCAATTAATAGGGTTAAATTCATTATTCCGCTGTGCGCTGTAATGGCTACACGCGTTCTATACCTTCTGTTGATGGTGATTGCTGTTCGTCCAAAGGGCTGAACGCAGTCACTTATTCAACCAGTGACCCCCAGGTACTTATTAACAGATTAAGATACGTATTTGTCTCATTCCACACTTTGATGAAGAGCTTTAACTTTCTCCACTAGGTACATAATAACACACTAAAACGCCAATTAATAAGGTTATATTAATTTTTCCGCTGTGCGCTCTAATGCCTGCCCGCGTTCTATATTTTCTGTTGATGGTGATTGCTGTTCGTCCATAGGGCTGAAAGCAGTCAC
This sequence comes from Ryuthela nishihirai, assembly GCA_038380435.1. Taxonomy (NCBI): domain Eukaryota; kingdom Metazoa; phylum Arthropoda; class Arachnida; order Araneae; family Heptathelidae; genus Ryuthela; species Ryuthela nishihirai. The sequence goes on along the minus strand of JAWZYU010000001.1, from coordinate 10,536,694 downwards.
TTATTGAAACAGTGATCCCCAGGAACTTATTAACAGATTAAAATACGCATTTGTCTGATTCCACACTTTGATCAACAGCTTTAACCTTCTCCACTAGGTACATTACAACACACTAAAATGCCAATTAATAGGGTTAAATTAATTATTCCGCTGTGCGCTGTAAATGCTGCACGCGTTCTATATCTTCTGTTGATGGTGATTGCTGTTCGTCCATAGGGCTGAACGCAGTCACTTATTCAACCAGTGACCCCCAGGTACTTATTCACAGATTAAAATACGTATTTGTCTCATTCCACACTTTGATGAACAGCTTTAACTTTCTGCACTAGGTACATAAAAACACACTAAAACGCCAATTAATAGGGTTAAATTAATTATTCCGCTGTGCGCTGTAAGGGCTGCACGCGTTCTATATCTTCTGTTGATGGTGATTGCTGTTCGTCCAATGGGCTGAACACAGTCACTTATTCAACCAGTGACCCACAGGTACTTATTAACAGATTAAAATATATATTTGTCTGATTCCACACTTTGATGAACAGCTTTAACCTTCTCCACTAGGTACATAACAACACACTAAAACGCCAATTAATAGGGTTAAATTAATTATTCCGCTGTGCGCTGTAAAGGCTGCACGCGTTCTATATCTTCTGTTGATGGTGATTGCTGTTCGTCCATAGGGCTGAACGCAGTCACTTATTCAACCAGTGACCCCCAGGTACTTATTAACAGATTAAAATACGTATTTGTCTGATTCCACACTTTGATTAACAGATATAACCTTCTCCACTAGGTACATAACAACACACAAAAACGCCAATTAATAGGGTTAAATTAATTATTCCGCTGTGCACTGTAATGACTGCATGGGTTATTTATCTTCTGTTGATGGTGATTGCTGTTCGTCCAAAGGGCTGAACGCAGTCACGTATTCAACCAGTGACCCTCAGGTACTTATTAACAGATTAAAATACGTATTTGTCTGATTCCACACTTTGATGAACAGCATTAACCTTCTCCACTAGGTACATAACAACACAGTAAAACGGCAATTAATAGGGTTAATTTAATTATTCCGCTGTGCGCTGTAATGGCTGCACGCGTTCTATATCTTCTGTTGATGGTGATTGCTCTTCGTCCAAAGGGCTTAACGCAGTCACTTATTGAACCAGTGACCCACAGATATTTATTAACAGATTAAAATACGTATTTGTCTGATTCCACACTTTGATGAACAGCATTAACCTTCTCCACTAGGTACATAACAACACAGTAAAACGGCAATTAATAGGGTTAATTTAATTATTCCGCTGTGCGCTGTAATGGCTGCACGCGTTCTATATCTTCTGTTGATGGTGATTGCTGTTCGTCCAAAGGGCAGAACGCAGTCACTTATTCAACCAGTGACCCCCAGGAACTTATTAACAGATTAAAATACGTATTTGTCTGATTCCACACTTTGATGAACAGCTTTAACCTTCTCCACTAGGTACATAACAACACACTAAAACGCAAATTAATAGGGTTAAATTAATTATTCCGCTGTGCGCTGTAATGGCTGCACGCGTTATATATCTTCTGTTGATGGTGATTGCTGTTCGTCTAAACGGCTGAACGCAGTCACTTATTCAACCAGTGACCCCCAGGTACTTATTAGCAGATTAATATACGTATTTGTCTCATTCCACACTTTGATGAACAGCTTTAACATTCTCCACTAGGTACATAGCAACACACTAAAACGCCAATTAATAGTGTTAAATTAATTATTCCGCTGTGCGCTGTAATGGCTGCACGCGTTCTATATCTTCGGTTGATGGTGATTGCTGTTCGCCCAACGGGCTGAACGCAGTCACTTATTCAACAAGTGACACCCAGGTACATATTAACAGATTAAAATACGTATTTGTCTGATTCCACACTTTGATTAACAGATATTACCTTCTCCACCAGGTACATAACAACACACAAAAACGCCAATTAATAGGGTTAAATTAATTATTCTGCTGTGCGCTGTAATGGCTGCACGGGTTATTTATCTTCTGTTGATGGTGATTGCTGTTCGTCCAAAATGATGAACGCAGTCACGTTTTCAACCAGTGACCCTCAGGTACTTATTAACAGATTAAAATTCGTATTTGTCTCATTCCACACTTTGAAGAACAACTTTAACCTTCTCCACTATGTACATAACAACACACTTAAACGCCAATGAATAGGGTTAAATTAATTATTCCGCTGTGCGCTGTAATGGCTGCACGCGTTCTATATCTCAGTTGATGGTGATTGCTGTTCGTCCAAAGGGCTGAACGCAGTCAGTTATTCAACGAGTGACCCCCAGGTACATATTAACAGATTAAAATACGTATTTGTCTGATTCCACACTTTGATGAACAGCTTTAACCTTCTCCACTAGGTACATAACAACACACTAAAACCCCAATTAATAGGGTTAAATTAATTATTCCGCTGTGCGCTGTAATGGCTGCACGCATTCTATATCTTCTGTTGATGATGATTGCTGTTCGTCAATAGGGCTGAAAGCAGTCACTTATTGAACCAGTGATCCCCAGGAACATATTAACAGATTAAAATACGTATTTGTCTGATTCCACACTTTGATCAACAGCTTTAACCTTCTCCACTAGGTACATAACAACACACTAAAACGCCAATTAATAGGGTTAAATTAATTATTCCGCTGTGCGCTGTAAAGGCTGCACGCGTTCTATATCTGCTGTTGATGGTGATTGCTGTTCGTCCATAGGGCTGAACGCAGTCACTTATTCAACCAGTGACCCCCAGGTACTTATTAACAGATTAAAATACGTATTTGTCTCATTCCACACTTTGACGAACAGCTTTAACTTTCTCCACTAGGTACATAATAACACACTAAAACGCCAATTAATAGGGTTAAATTAATTATTCCGCTGTGCGCTGTAAGGGCTGCACGTGTTATTTATCTTCTGTTGATGGTGATTGCTGTTCGTCCAAAGGGCTGAACGCAGTCACGTATTCCACCAGTGACCCTCAGGTACTTATTAACAGATTAAAATATATATTTGTCTGATTCCACACTTTGATGAACAGCTTTAACCTTCTCCACTAGATACATAACAACACAGTAAAACGCCAATTAATAGGGTTAAATTAATTATTCCGCTGAGCGCTGTAATGGCTGCACGCGTTCTATATCTTCTGTTGATGGTGATTGCTGTTCGTCCAAAGGGCTCAACGCAGTCACTTATTCAACCAGTGACCCCCAGGAACTTATTAACAGATTAAAATATGTATTTGTCTGATTCCACACTTTGATCAACAGCTTTAACCTTCTCCACTAGGTACATAACAACACACTAAAACGCCAATTAATAGGGTTAAATTAATTATTCCGCTGTGCGCTGTAATGGTTGCACGCGTTATATATCTTCTGTTGATGGTGATTGCTGTTCTTCCAAACGGCTGAACGCAGTCACTTATTCAACCAGTGACCCCCAGGTACTTATTAACAGATTAAAATACGTATTTGTCTCATTCCACACTTTGATGAACGGCATTAACCTTCTCCACTAGGTACATAACAACACAGTAAAACGCCAATTAATAGGGTTAAATTAATTATTCCCCTGTGCGCTGTAATGGCTGCACGCGTTCTATATCTGCTGTTGATGGTGATTGCTGTTCGTCCAAACGGCTGAACGCAGTCACTTATTCAACCAGTGTCCCCCAGGTATTTATTAACAGATTAAAATACGTATTTGTCTCATTCCACACTTCGATGAACAGCTTTAACCTTCTCCACTAGGTACATAACAACACACTAAAACGCCAATTAATAGGGTTAAATTAATTATTCCGCTGTGCGCTGTAATGGCTGCATGCGTTCTATATCTTCTGTTGATGGTGATTGCTGTTCGTCCAAAGGGCTGAACGCAGTCACTTATTCAACCAGTAACCCCCAGGAACTTATTAACAGATTAAAATACGTATTTGTCTGATTCCACCCTTTGATGAACAGCTTTAACCTTCTCCACTAGGTACATAACAACACACTAAAACGCCAATTAATAGGGTTAAATTAATTATTCCGCTGTGCGCTTTAATGGCTGCACGCGTTATATATCTTCTGTTGATGGTGATTGCTCTTCGTCCAAACGGCTGAACGCAGTCACTTATTCAACCAGTGACCCCCAGGTACTTATTAACAGATTAAAATACGTATTTGTCTCATTCCACACTTTGATGAACAGCTTTAACCTTCTCCACTAGGTACATAACAACACACTAAAACGCCAATTAATAGGGTTAAATTAATTATTCCGCTGTGCGCTGCAAAGTCTGCACGCGTTCTATATCTTCGGTTGATGGTGATTGCTGTTCGCCCAACGGGCTGAACGCAGTCACTTATTCAGCAAGTGACACCCAGGTACATATTAACAGATTAAAATACGTATTTGTCTGATTCCACACTTTGATGAACAGCTTTAACCTTCTCCACTAGGAACATAACAACACACTAAAACGCCAATTAATAGGGTTAAATTAATTATTTCGCTGTGCGCTGTAATGGCTGCACGCATTCTATATCTTCTGTTGATGGTGATTGCTGTTCGTCCAAAGGGCTGAACGCAGTCACTTATTCAACCAGTGACCTCCAGGTACTTATTAACAGATTAAAATACGTATTTGTCTGATTCCACACTTTAACGAACAGCTTTTACCTTCTCCACTAGGTACATAAGAACACACTAAAACGCCAATTAATAGGGTTAAATTAATTATTCTGCTGTGCGCTGTAATGGCTGCATGCGTTCTATATCTTCTGTTGATGGTGATTGCTGTTCATCGAAAGGGCTGAACGCAGTAACATATTCAACCAGTGACCCCCAGGTACATATTAACAGATTAAAATACGTATTTGTCTGATTCCTCACTTTGATGAACAGCATTAACCTTCTCCACTAGGTACATAACAACACACTAAAACGCCAATTAATAGGGTTAAATTAATTATTCCGCTCTGCGCTGTAATGGCTGCATGCGTTCTCTATCTTCTGTTGATGGTGATTGCTGTTCGTCCAAAGGGCTGAACGCAGTCACTTATTCAACCAGTGACCCCCAGGTACATATTAAAAGATTAAAATAGGTATTTGTCTGATATTACACTTTGATGAACAGCTTTAACCTTCTCCACTAGGTACATAACAACACACAAAAACGCCAATTAATAGGGTTAAATTAATTATTCCGCTGGGCGCTGTAATGGCTGCACGCATTCTATATCTTCTGTTGATGGTGATTGCTGTTCGTCCAAAGGGCGGAACGCAGTCACTTATTCAACCAGTGTCCCTCAGGTACATATTACCAGATTATAATACGTATTTGTCTGATTCCACACTTTGATGAACAGCTTTAACCTTCTCCACTAGGTACATAACAACACACTAAAACACCAATTAATAGGGTTAAATTAATTAATCTGCTGTGCGCTGTAATGGCTGCACTCCTTCTATATCTTCTGTTGATGGTGATTGTTGTTCGTACAAAGGGCTGAACGCAGTCACTTATTCAACCAGTGACCCCCAGGTACTTATTAACAGATTAAAATACGTATTTGTCTCATTGCACACTTTGATGAACAGCTTTAACCTTCTCCTCTAGGTACATAACAACACACAAAAATGCCAATTAATAGGATTAAATTAATTATTCCGCTGTGCGCTGCAATGGCTGCACGCGTTCTATATCTTTTGTTGATGGTGATTGCTGTTCGTCCATATGGCTGAACGCAGTCACTTTTTCAACCAGTGACCCCCAGGTATTTATTAACAGATTTAAATACGTTTTTGTCTGATTCCACACTTTGATGAACAGCTTTAACCTTCTCCACTAGATACATAACAACACACTAAAACGCCAATTAATAGGGTTAAATTAATTTTTCCGCTGTGCGCTGTAATGGCTGCACGTGTTCTATATCTTCTCTTGATGGTGATTGCTGTTCGTCCAAAGGGCTGAACGCAGTCACTTATTCAACCAGTGACCCCCAGGTACATATTAAAAGATTAAAATAGGTATTTGTCTGATTTTACACTTTGATTAACAGCTTTAACTTTCTCCACTAAATACATAAAAACACACTAAAACGCCAATTTATAGCTTTAAATTAATTATTCCACTTTGCGCTGTAATGACTGCACGCGTTCTATATCTTCTGTTGATGGTGATTGCTGTTCGTCCAAAGGGCTGAACGCAGTCACTTATTCAACCAGTGACCCCCAGGTACATATTAACAGATTAAAATACGTATTTTTCTGATTCCTCGCTTTGATGAACAGCTTTAACCTTCTCCACTAGGTACATAACAACACACTAAAACGCCAATTAATAGGTTTAAATTAATTATTCCGCTGTGCGCTGTAATGGCTGCATGCGTTCTATATCTTCTGTTGATGGTGATTGCTGTTCGTCCAAAGGGCTGAACGCAGTCACTTATTCAACCAGTGACCCCCAGGTACATATTAAAAGATTAAAATAGGTATTTGTCTGATTTTACACTTTGATTAACAGCTTTAACTTTCTCCACTAAGTAGATAAAAACACACTAAAACGCCAGTTAATAGGGTTAAAATAATTATTCCGCTGTGCGCTGTAATGGCTGCACGCGTTCTATATCTTCTGTTGATGGTGATTGCTATTCGTCCAAAGGGCTGAACGCAGTCACTTTTTCAACCAGTGACCCTCAGGTACATATTAACAGAATAAAATACGTATTTGTCTGATTTCACACTTTGATGAACAGCTTTTACCTTCTACACTAGGTACATAACAACACACTAAAATGCAATTAATAGGGTTAAATTAATTATTCTGCTCTGCGCTGTAACGGCTGCACGCGTTCTATATCTTCTGTTGATGGTGATTGCTGTTCGTCCATAGCGCTGAACGCAGTCACTTTTTAAACCAGTGTCCCCCCAGGTACATATAAAAAAAAATAATAAATACCTCCTCATACAGCGGCTTGCCACAGAGGTGTGACAGGAGCCTGCCAGTTTATATGCCGGAGTAGAAGGTCTGACAGGATGGCAGGTCCTCAGCAGAAAAACGACACGAACATCCATGCCTTACCCGGGGTTCGAACCCAGGTCCCTTAGGTCAGTAGCCAAGCGCGCTAACCACTCGGCCATGGGACGGCTAGGTACATATTAACAGATGAAAATACGTATTTGTCTGATTTCACACTTTGATGAACAGCTTTTTCCTTCTACACTAGGTACATAAAAACACACTAAAACGCCAATTAATAGGGTTAAATTAATTATTCCGCTGTGCGCTGCAATGGCTGCGAGGGGTTCTATATCTTCTGTTGATGGTGATTGCTCTTCGTCCATATGGCTGAACGCAGTCACTTATTCAACCAGTGACCCCCAGGTACATATTAACAGATTAAAATACGTATCTGTCTGATTCCACACTTTGATGAACAGCTTTAACCTTCTCCACTAGGTACATAACAACACACTAAAACGCCAATTAATAGGGTTAAATTAATCATTCCCCTGTGCGCTGTAATCGCTGCATGCGTTCTATATCTTCTGTTGATGGTGATTGCTGTTCGTCCATAGGGCTGAACGAAGTCACATATTCAACCAGTGACCCCCAGGTACATATTAACAGATTAAAATACGTATTTGTCTGATTCCACACTTTGATGAACAGCTTTAACCTTCTCCACTAGGTACATAACAACACACTAAAACGCCAATTAATAGGGTTAAATTAATTATTCCACTGTGCGCTGTAATGGCTGCATTCTGTTGATGGTGATTGCTGTTCGTCCAAAGGGCTGAACGCAGTCACTTTTTCAACCAGTGACCCCCAGGTGCATATTAACAGATTAAAATACGTATTTGTCTGATTTCACACTTTGATTAACAGCTTTAACCTTCTCCACTAGGTACATAACAACACACTAAAGCGCCAATTAATAGGGTTAAATTGATTATTCCGCTCTGCGCTGTAATGGCTGCACGCATTCTATATCTTCTGTTGATGGTGATTGCTGTTCATCCATAGGGCTGAACGCAGTTACTTATTCAACCAGTGACCCCTATGTACATATTAACAGATTAAAATAGGTATTTGTCTTATTTCACACTTTGATTAACAGCTTTAACCTTCTCCACTTGTTACATAACAACACACTAAAACGCCAATTAATAGGGTTAAATTAGTTATTCCACTGTGCGCTCTAATGCCTGCACGTGTTCTATATCTTCTGTTGATTGTGATTGCTATTCGTCCAAAGGGTTGAACGCAATCACTTATTCAACCAGTGACCCCCAGGTACATATTAACAGATTAAAATAGGTGTTTGTCTGATTTCACACTTTGATTAACAGCTTTAACCTTCTACACTAGGTACATAACAACACACTAAAACCCCAATTTATAGCGTTAAATTAATTATTCCGCTGCGTGCTGTAATTGCTGCAGTCGTTCTATATCTTCTGTTGATGGTGATTGCTGTTCCTCCAAAGGGCTGAACGCAGTCACTTACTCAACCAATGACTCCCAGGTACATATTAACAGATTAAAATACGTATTTGTCTGATTTCACACTTTGATTAACAGCTTTAACCTTCTACAGTAGGTACATAACAACACACTAAAACGCCAATTATTAGGGGTAAATTAATTATTCCCTTGTGCGCTGTAATGGTTGCACGCGTTATATATCTTCTGTTGATGGTTATTTGCTGTTCGTCCAAAGGGCTGACCGGAGTCACTTATTCAACTAGTAACCCCCAGTTACATATTAACTGATTCAAATACGTATTTTTCTGATTTCACACTTTGATTAACAGCTTTAACCTTCTCCACTAGGTACATAACAACACACTAAAACGCCAATTAATAGGGTTAAATTAATTTTTCCACTTTGCGCTATAATAGTGTACGCGTTCTATATCTTCTGTTGATGGTGATTGCTGTTCGTCCGAAGGGCTGAACGCCGTCACTTATTCAACCAGTGACCCCCAGGTACATATTAACAGATTAAAAAAGTGTTTGTCTGATTTCACACTTTGATTAACAGCTTTAACCTTCTGCACTACGTACATAACAACACACTAAAACGCCAATTAATAGGGTTAAATTAATTATTTCGCTGTGCACTGTAATGGCTGCAGTCGTTCTATATCTTCTGTTGATGGTGATTGCTGTTCGTCCAAAATGTTGAACGCAGTCACTTATTCAACCAGTGACCCCCAGGTACATATTAACAGATTAAAATAGGTATTTGTCTGATTTCACACTTTGATTAACAGCTTTAACCTTCTACATTAGGTACATAACAACACACTAAAACCCCAATTAATAGCGTTAAATTAATTATTCCGCTGTGCGCTGTAATTGCTGCAGTCGTTCTATATCATCTGTTGATGGTGATTGCTGTTCGTCCAAAGTGTTGAACGCAGTAAGTTATTCAACCAGTGACCCCCAGGTACATATTAACAGATTAAAATATGTATTTGTCTGATTTCACACTCTGATTAACAGCTTTAACCTTTTACACTAGGTACATAACAACACACTAAAACCCCAATTAATAGCGTTAAATTAATTATTCCGCTTTGCGCTGTAATTGCTGCAGGCGTTCTATATCTTCTGTTGATGGTGATTGCTGTTCGTCAAAAGGCCTGGAACGCAGTCACTTATCCAACCATTGACCTCCAGGTAATATTAATAGATTAAAATACCTATTTGTCTGATTTCACACTTTGATTAACAGCATTAACCTTCTCCACTAGGTACATTACAACACACTAAAACGCCAATTAATAGGGTTAAATTAATTATTCCGCTCTGCACTGTAATGGCTGCTCGCGTTCTATATCTTCTGTTGATGGTAATTGCTGTTCGTCCAAAGAGCTGAACGCAGTCACTTACTCAACCAGTGACGTCCAGGTACATATTAACAGACTAAAATACGTATTTGTCTGATTTCACACTTTGGTTAACAGCTTTAATCTTCTCCAGTAGGTGCATAACAACACACTAAAACGCCAATTAATAGCTTTAAATTAAATATTCCACTCTGCGCTGTAATGACTGCACGCGTTCTATATCTTCTGTTGATGGTGATTGCTATTCGTCCAAATGGCTGAACGCAGTCACTTATTCAACCAGTGACCCCCAGGTACATATTAACAGATTAAAATAGGTATTTGTCTGATTTCGCACTCTGATTAACAGCTTTAACCTTCTACACTAGGTATATAACAACACACTAAAATGCCAATTAATAGCTTTAAATTAATTATTCCACTCTGCGCTGTAATGACTGCACGCGTTTTATATCTTCTGTTGATGGTGATTGCTATTCGTCCAAATGGCTGAACGCAGTCACTTATTCAACCAGTGACCCCCAGGTACATATTAACAGATTAAAATATGTATTTGTCTGATTTCACACTCTGATTAACAGCTTTAACCTTCTACACCAGGTATATAACAACACACTAAAACGCCAATTAATAGGGTTAAATTAATTATTCCGCTGTGTACTGTAATGGCTGCTCGCGTTTTATATCTTCTGTTGATGGTAATTGCTGTTCGTCCAAAGGGCTGAACGCAGTCACTTACTCAACCAGTGAAGCCCAGGTACATATTAACAGACTAAAATACGTATTTGTCTGATTTCACACTTTGGTTAACAGCTTTAATCTTCTCCAGTAGGTACATAACAACACACTAAAACGCCAATTAATAGCTTTAAATTAATTATTCCACTCTGCGCTGTAATGACTGCACGCATTCTATATCTTCTGTTGATGGTGATTGCTGTTCGTCCAAAGGGCTGAACGCAGTCACCTATTCAACCAGTGACCCCCAGGTACATATTAACAGATTGAAATACGTATTTGTCTGTTTTCACACTTTGATAAACAGCTTTAACCTTCTACACTAGGTACATAACAACACACTAAAACGCCAATCAATAGGGTTAAATTAATTATTCCACTTTGCGCTGTAATGGCTGCACGCATTCTATATCTTCTGTTGATGGTGATTTTTGTTTGTCCGAAGGGCTGAACACAGTCACTTACTCAACCAGTGACCCCCAGGTACATATTAACAGATTAAAATACGTATTTTTCTGATTTCACACTTTAATTAACAGCTTTAACCTTCTCCACTAAGTACATAGCAACACACTAAAACGCCAATTAATAGCGTTAAATTAATTATTGCGCTGTGCGCTGTAATTGCTGCAGTCGCTCTATATCTTCTGTTAATGGTGATTGCTGTTCGTCCAAAGGGTTGAACACAGTCACTTATTCAACCAGTGAACCCCAGGTACATATTAACAGATTAAAATACGTATTTGTCTGATATCACTCTTTGATTAACAGCTTTAACCTTCTACACTAGGTACATAACAACACACTAAAACGCCAATTAATAGGGTTAAATTAATTATTCCGCTGTGCGCTGTAATGGCTGCATGCGTTCTATATCTTCTGTTGAGGGTGATTGTTGTTCGTCCAAAGGGCTGAACGCAGTCACTTTTTCAACCAATGACCCCCAGGTACATATTAACAGATTAAAATACGTATTTGTCTGATTTCACACTTTGATTAACAGCATTAACCTTCTCTACTAGGTACATAACAACACACTAAAACGCCAATCAATAGGGTTAAATTAATTATTCCACTTTGCGCTGTAATGGCTGCATGCATTCTATATCTTCTGTTGATGGTGATTTTTGTTTGTCCGAAGGGCTGAACGCAGTCACTTACTCAACCAGTGACCCCCAGGTACATATTAACAGATTAAAATACGTATTTTTCTGATTTCACACTTTAATTAACAGCTTTAACCTTCTCCACTAAGTACATAGCAACACACTAAAACGCCAATTAATAGCGTTAAATTAATTATTGCGCTGTGCGCTGTAATTGCTGCAGTCGCTCTATATCTTCTGTTAATGGTGATTGCTGTTCGTCCAAAGGGTTGAACACAGTCACTTATTCAACCAGTGAACCCCAGGTACATATTAACAGATTAAAATACGTATTTGTCTGATATCACTCTTTGATTAACAGCTTTAACCTTCTACACTAGGTACATAACAACACACTAAAACGCCAATTAATAGGGTTAAATTAATTATTCCGCTGTGCGCTGTAATGGCTGCACGCATTCTATATCTTCTGTTGATGGTGATTGCTGTTCGTCCAAAGGGCTGAACGCAGTCACTTATTCAACCAGTGACCCCCAGATAGATATTCACAGATTAAAATACGTATTTTTCTGATTTAACCCTTTGATTTACAGCTTTAAACTTCTACACTAGGTGCATAACAACACACTAAAACTCCAATTTATAGGGTTAAATTAATTATTCCACTGTGCGCTGTAATGGCTGCACGCGTTCTATATCTTCTGTTGATGGTGATTGCTGTTCATCCGTAGGGCTGATCGCAGTCACTTACTCAACCAGTGACCCCCAGGTACATATTAACAGATTAAAATTCGTAATTGTCTGATTTCACATTTTGATTAGCAGCTTTAACCTTCTACCCTAGGTACATAACAACACAATAAAACGCCAATTAATAGCGTTAAATTAATTATTCCTCTGTGCGCTGTAATTGCTGCAGGCATTCTATATTTTCTGTTGATGGTGATTGCTGTTTGTCCAAAGGGCTGAACGCAGTCGCTTATTCAACCAGTGACCCCCAGATACAAATTAACAGATTAAAATACGTATTTGTCTGATTTAACACTTTGATTAACAGCTTTAACCTTCTCCACTAGGTACATAACAACACATTAAAACGCCAATGAATAGGAATAAATTAATTATTCCGCGGTGCGCTGTAATTGCTGCACGCGTTCTATATCTTCTGTTGTGGGTGATTGCTGTTCGTTCAAAGGGATGAACGCAGTCACTTATTCAACCAGTGACCCCCAGGTACATATTAACATATTAAAATACGTATTTGTCTAAATTTCAAACTTTGATTAACAGCTTTCACCTTCTACACTACGTACATAAAAACACACTAAAATGTCAATTAATATGGTTAAATTAATTATTTCACTGTGCGCAGTAATGGCTGCACGCGTTCTATATCTTCTGTTGATGGTGATTGCTGTTCGTCCATAGGGCTGAACGCAGTCACGTATTCAAGCAATGTCCCCCAGGTACATATTAAGAGATTAAAATACGTATTTGTCTGATTTCACACTTTGATTAACAGCTTTAACCTATTCCACTAGGTACATAACAACACACTAAAACGCCAATTAAACGAGTAACTTAATTATTCCGCTGTGCTCTATAATGGCTGGTCGCGTTCTATATCTTCTGTTAAGGGTGATTGCTGTTCGTCCAAAGGGCTGAACTCAGTTTCTTATTCAACCATTGACCACCAGGTATATATTAACAGTTTAAAATACGTATTTGTCCGATTTACACGTATTTGTACGATTTAAAATACGTATTTGTCCGATTACGTAAAATACGTATTTGTCCGATTACGTAAAATACGTATTTGTCCGATTTCACACTTTGATTAAGAGCTTTAACCTCCTCCACTAGGTACATAAACATCACACTAAAACGCCAATTAATAGGGATAACTTAATTATTCCGCTGTGCGCTATAATTGCTGCACGCGTTCTATATCTTCTGTTGATTGTGATTGCTGTTCATCCAAAGGGCTGAACGCATTCACTTATTCAACCAGTGACCCCCAGGTACATATTAACAGATTAAAATAAGAATTTGTCTGATTTCACATTTTGATTAACAGCTTTAACCTTCTGCACTAGGTACATAAACATCACACTAAAACGCCATTAATAGTGATAACTTAATTATTCCCCTATGCCCTATAATAGTTGCACGCTTTCTATCTCTTCTGCTGAGGGAGATTGCTGTTCGTCCAAAGGGCTGAATGCAATCACTTATTCAACCAGTGACTCCCAGGTACATATTAACATTAAAATACCTATTTGTCTGATTTCACACTTTGATTAACTGCTTTCGACGCTTTCCACCAGGTACACAACAACCCACTTAATCGCCAATGAATAGTGATAACTTAGTTATTCCGCTGTGCGCTATAATGGATGCACGCATTCTATATTCTTTCCGTATGCATGTTATTGTGTTAGTATGTCTGTTGTATGTCGGTCTCTACCTATGAATGTTAGTGTATTAGTCTGTGTCTGTCTGTGTTAATGAGTGTGTTAGTTTTTCTTTATGTGTGCATGTTATTGTGTTAGTAAGTGTTGTATGTCTGTCTCTACGTTTGAATGTTAGTGTGTTAGGCTGTCTGTCTGTATGTGTGAAGGAGAATGTTAGTTTTTCTTTCTGTGTGCATGTTACTGTGTTAGTAAGTGTTGTATGTCTGTCTCTACGTTTGAATGTTAGTGTGTTAGGCTGTCTGTCTGTCTGTGTGAATGAGTATCTCAGTTTTTCTTTCTGTGTGCATGTTATTGTGTTAGTAAGTGTTGTATGTCTGTCTCGACGTTTGAATGTTAATTTGTTAGTCTGTGTCTGTCTGTGTGAATGAGTATGTTAGTTTTTTTTCTGCGTGCATGTTATTGTGTTAGTATGTCTGTCTCTACGTATGAATGTTAGTGTGTTAGTCTGTTTCTGTCTTGGTGAATGAGTATGATAATTTTTCTTTCTATGTGCATGTTATTGTGTTAGTATATCTGTTGTATGTCTGTCTCTACGTATGAATGTTAGTGTGTTAGGCTGTCTGTCTGTCTGTGTGAATGAGTATGTTAGTTTTTCTTTCTGCGTGCATGTTATTGTGTTAGTATGTCTGTTGTATGTCGGTCTTTACGTATGAATGTTAGTGTGTTAGTCTGTTTCTGTCTGGGTGAATGAGTATGATAATTTTTCTTTCTGTGTGCATGTTGTTGTGTTAGTATATCTGTTGTATGTCTGTCTCTACGTATGAATGTTAGTGTGTTAGGCTGTCTTGTCTGTCTGTGTGAATGAGTATATTAGTTTTTCTTTCTGTGTGCATGTTATTGTGTTAGTATATCTGTTGTATGTCTGTCTCTACGTATGAATGTTAGTGTGTTACGCTGTCTGTCTGTCTGTGTGCATGAGTATGATAGTTTTTCTTTCTGCGTGCATGTTATTGTGTTAGTATGTCTGTTGTATGTCGGTCTCTAAGTATGAATGTTAGTGTGTTAGTCTGTTTCTGTCTGGGTGAATGAGTATGATAATTTTTCCTTGTGTGTGCATGTTATTGTGTTAGTATATCTGTTGTATGTCTGTCTCTACGTATGAATGTTAGTGTGTCAGGCTGTCTGTCTGTCTGTGTGAATGAGTATGTTAGTTTTTCTTTCTGCGTGCATGTTATTGTGTTAGTATGTCTGTTGTATGTCGGTCTCTACGTATGAATGTTAGTGTGTTAGTCTGTTTCTGTCTGGGTGAATGAGTATGATAATTTTTCTTTCTGTGTGCATGTTGTCGTGTTAGTATATCTGTTGTATGTCTGTCTCTACGTATGAATGTTAATGTGTTAGGCTGTCTGTCTGTCTGTGTGAATGAATATGTTAGTTTTTCTTTCTGCGTGCATGTTATTGTGTTAGTATATCTGTTGTATGTCTGTCTCTACGTACGAATGTTAGTGAGTTACGCTGTCTGTGTGAATGAGTATGTTAGTTTTTCTTTCTGCGTGCATGTTATTGTGTTAGTATGTCTGTTATATATAGGTCTCTACGTATGAATGTTAGTGTGTTAGTCTGTTTCTGTCTGGGTGAATGAGTATGATAATTTTTCTTTCTGTGTGCATGTTATTGTGTTAGTATGTCTATTGTATGTCGGTCTCTACGTATGAATGTTAGTGTGTTAGTCTGTTTCTGTCTGGGTGAATGAATATGATAATTTTTCTTTGTGTGTGCATGTTATTGTGTTAGTATATCTGTTGTATATCTGTCTCTACGTATGAATGTTAGTGTGTTAGGCTGTCTCTGTCTGTGTGAATGAGTATGTTAGTTTTTCTCTCTGCGTGCATGTTATTGTGTTAGTATGTCTGTTGTATGTCGGTCTCTATGTATGAATGTTAGTGTGTTAATCTGTTTCTATCTGGGTGAATGAGTATGATAATTTTTCTTTCTGTGTGCAAGTTGTTGTGTTAGTATATCTGTTGTATGTCTGCCTCTACGTATGAATGTTAGTGTGTTAGGCTGTCTGTCTGTCTGTGTGAATGAGTACGTTAGTTTTTATTTCTGCGTGCATGTTATTGTGTTAGTATATCTGTTGTGTGTCTGTCTCTACGTATGAATGTTAGTGTGTTAGGCTGTTTCTGTCTGTGTGAATGAGTATGTTAGTTTTTCTCTCTGCGTGCATGTTATTGTGTTAGTATGTCTGTTGTATGTCGGTCTCTATGTATGAATGTTAGTGTGTTAGTCTGTTTCTGTCTGGGTGAATGAGTATGATAATTTTTCTTTCTGTGTGCATGTTATTGTTTTAGTATGTCTGTTGTATGTCGGTCTCTACGTATGAATATTAGTGTGTTAGTCTGTGTCTGTCTGTGTGAATGAGTATGTTAGTTTTTCTTTCTGTGTGCATGTTTTTGTGTTAGTATATCTGTTGTATGTCTGTCTCTACGTATGAATGTTAGTGTGTTAGGCTGTCTGTCTATCTGTGTGAATGAGTATGTTAGTTTTTCTTTCTGCGTGCATGTTATTGTGTTAGTATGTCTGTTGTATGTCGGTCTCTACGTTTGAATGTTAATGTGTTAGTCTGTGTCTGTCTGTGTGAATGAATATGTTAGTTTTACTTTCTGTGTGCATGTTACTGTGTTAGTAAGTGTTGTATGTTTGTCTCTACGTTTGAATGTTAGTGTGTTAAGCTGTCTGTCTGTGTGTGAATGAGTATGTTAGTTTCTCTTTCTGTCTGCATGTTATTGTGTTAGTATATCTGTTGTGTGTCGGTCTCTACGTATGAATGTTAGTGTGTTAGTCTGTTTCTGTCTGGGTGAATGAGTATGTTAGTTTTTCTTTCTGTTTGCATGTTATTGTGTTAGTATGCCTGTTTTATATCTGTCTTTAGGTATGAATATTAGTCTGTTAGTCTGAGTGTCTGTCTGTGTGAATGAGTATGTTAGTTTTCCTTTTTGTGTGCATGTTATTGTGTTAGTGTGTCTGTTGTATGTCTGTCTGTAGGTATGAATGTTAGTGTGTGAGTCTGTCTGTCTGTCTGTCTGTCTGTCTGTGTGAATCAGTATGGTAGCTTTTCTTTTTGTATGCATGTTATTGTGTTAAGATGTCTGTTGTATGTTAGTCTCTTCGTATGAATGTTAGTGTGTTATTCTGTCTGTCTGTATATGAATTAGTATATTAGTTTTGCTTTTTTTATATATGTTATTGTGTTAGTATGTCCTCTATTATATCTAAGATATAATAAATGTATTCTCATACCGTCCTCGAGATTAATATCTGGCACGTGGCTTTTTTGAGGTTCTTATTTTGACTTGGTCATTTAAGCTCCGCTTGTGTAAAGAGAAAATGCCTCGAAGAAGGTGATTGCCAGGAAGAGTTTGAAAATGATTTGGAAAAGTTAGCTCTCCAACAGAAGAAGAAAATAATGATTGATTTCAATTTTAATGCATCGGGAAAAAAACATATCAACATTTATATTTATAATACTGTCTCATGTGTATCTTTCTCAATTAAATTAGCCTTGCTGATTTGTCATCTTCTAGGAACACAAAACAGGGATCAGGCTTCGTGCCGTATCTTTGAAAATTAGTAAATAGGTTTCATATAGTATGTAAATTCATGGCTTAACTTACTCTTTGGAGGTTATTTTTACACACAATGAACTAAATGACCAGGTCACAAGGACTTAGAGAAGGTATGGGGAAGAAAACCCACTGGACAGCTATTAGGTTGTTCAGTGGGTCCTCTTCAAACTGGACAACCAATAGTGCACTTTTAAATTAGTGTGGAATGCTCATTTTCGGTCCATTCATTGCGGTGACTCAGTAGATTCTCCTGATCTCCAGCCACTAGTGTCGAAAGCTGTAGTGGACAGTCGCTTGCCGAGAAGCGAAGGTGCTAGAGGTTTTGGACTATTGGAGCAAGATCTAATTTTTTCCCTTTTTTATATTAGATCTTGCGCAAGATGCCATAAAATATTTCCATTAAATTTACTTAACAGATAATTCTGATTCACACTTTAATGAATATTTTATGGTACATGAAGCCCTCTTTTTCCTTCCACACTACCTGCCTATGTGTGGAGGGGTTTTCTCCAGGTTAGAGCAAAACACTCTGACATGGATGGTGCCTTGACGTGGCGTCAGAGCTTTTCACTAAACCATCTGGCAGATACCTGTTAAATGTTGTAGTGAGTACTGCAATCATAAAAAAACTACTATGAGTCAGCATATAGTCGAAACGAATCGGCAATTCTTCCCGCAATTGTAGTATGTCAAAAACAAAAAAGGAAAAAATATGACATATTCCCAGAATTGCAAAAGTATGCATTCTTTACCTGTTGATCTATATTAGACATTTAACTGTCAATCTTCTTACAATACTGATAAAAAAAATGGTTATGTTTACCAGACCAGGCCCGGATTTAGAAAAAAATAAAAGTAGGAGAGAAGTAATTGACTTGATCGAGGAAGGAAAAAGTGTTGCAAAAAGCTGCAATTGCGTTGTAGGATAAGAATTCCCCCTACGTCTTAAACGTGTTTAAAAAGTTTTAGAAAAATCTATGAAATAGATACTAACTTTCTGAACCTTTTTGCTCCGTTACATTACTGAACATTCTCAAAGTAGAAGACCAATCCTCACACACGCAGACCCAATATATGCGACCCTGTTGTACGCTAATTTGAAATGCAAGAATATCAAAACGTGGTAATTTGAAATCAGCAGATAATAATCTCAACTCTGTCATTATACAGAGTGTACAGAAAATAATGTCACAAAATTAAACGGTTATAACTCATGATATAATGATCGTATCTTTATACAGATGCTCTTACAAAGTCGCAAAATATGGTAGCTTTTAATGCAACAACTACTTAAGCACCATTCCTTATACGGGCTATATCAGCTTAATAATTCGCCTTCATCCATGCCCTTTGAAGCATATCTGGAGTGGTGGGAAAAATGTTGTTAGAAAATCACAAAATATGGTATTTGAGTAGTAGCATAAATGAGAGTTCTGGCACAGTAATAGGGTCAAGAGAATTTTATGAAAATCTATGGGAAACGTTATGGGGGAGGAGGTAAATAGTATGTTTCTTGTGGTTTTTTGTGAAAATATGTGTGAAAATACGAAAAATTTGAAGTGTTTTTTAGCACGTGAAAACTAATTTAAGTTTTTTTTGGCAGATGAGGTTTAAACTAATTTGTTTAAATTAATTTTCAGAAAAATGAAGTGTGTGTGAATGAGACAAAAAAATGATGTGGTTTTTTGAGTTATTATACACTTCAATCAAAACTTTTATCTAACCAAAGTCCAGGTAATATTTATCTTATCAAAAGAGAATATTAAAACTTTTATTAACCAAAGTCCAAGTAATATTTATCTTATCAAACAAGAATATTAAAATTTTATCTAACCAAAGCCCAAGAAATATTTATCTTATCAAACAAGAATATTAAAATTTTATCTAACCAAATTCCAAGCAATATTTATCTTATCAAACAAGAATATCAAAACTTTTATATAACCAAAGTCCAAGTAATATTAATCTTATCAAACAATAATATCAAAACTTTTATGTAACCAAAGTCCAAGTAATATTTACCTTATCAAACAAGAATATCAAAACTTTTATCTAACCAAAGTCCAAGTAATATTTATCTTATCAAACAAGAATATCAAAACTTTTATCTAACCAAAGTCCAAGTAATATTTATCTTATCAAGCAAGAATATTAAAAGTTTTATCAAACCAAAGTCCAAGTAATATTTATCTTATCAAACAAGAATATCAAAACTTCTATCTAACCAAAGACCAAGTAATATTTATCTTATGAAACAAGAATATCAAAACTTTCATATAACCAAAGTCCAAGTAATATTTATCTTTTCAAACAAGAATATTAAAACGTTTATCTAACCAAAGTCCAAGTAATATTTATCTTATCAAACAAGAATATCAAAACTTTTATCTAACCAAAGTCCAAGTAATATATTTGTCTTATCAAGCAAGAATATCAAAACTTTTATGTAACCAAAGACCAAGTAAAATTTATCTTATGAAACAAGAATATCAAAACTTTCATATAACCAAAGTCCAAGTATTATTTATCTTATCAAATAAGAATATTAAAACTTTTATCTAACCAAAGACCAAGTAATATTTATCTTATCAAACAAGAATATCAAAACTTTTATGTAACCAAAGTCCAAGTAATATTTATCTTATCAAACAAGAATAACAAAACTTCTATATAACCAAAGACCAAATAATATTTATCTTATCAAACAAGAATATCAAACTTTTATGTAACCAAAGTCCAAGTAATATTTATTTTATCAAACAAGAATATTAAAACTTTTATGTAACTGAAGTCCAAGTAATATTTATCTTACCAAACAAGAATATTAAAACTTTTATCTAACCAATGTCCAAGTAATATTCACCTTATCAAACAAGAATGTCAAAACTTTTATGTAACCAAAGTCCAAGTAATATTTATTTTATCAAACAAGAATATAAAAACTGCTATCTAACCAAAGTCCAAGTAATATTTATCCTATCAAACAAGAATATTAAAACTTTTATCTAACCAAAGTCCAAGTAATATTTATCTTATCAAACTAGAATATCAAAACTTCTATCTAACCAAAATCCAAGTAATATTTATCCTATCAAACAAGAATATCAAAACTTTTATCTAACCAAAGTCCAAGTATTATTTATCTTATCAAATAAGAATATTAAAACTTTTATCTAACCAAAGTCCAAGTAATATTTATCTTATCAAACAAGAATATTAAAACTTTTATCTAACCAAAGACCAAGTAATATTTATCTTATCAAACAAGAATATCAAAACTTCTATCTAACCAAAGTCCAAGTAATATTTTTACCTGAATATATATTTTTCCTATCAAAGAAGAATATTAGAATTTTGATAGATCAAAATCCTCATTGATGAATCAATATATATATATCTAAATGACTGGAAGCTGGCTATCAAAGAGGCTATCAAGTAAAATGGTTAAACACAAGACAAGGAAGATTTGAGTTTACTATAGAAATTTGAAAAGAATGTCTCCTGAAATAAAAAAAAAAAGATTGGTAAAACAATCTTATGATCAGAATTTTTTGGATCTTCAACAACATTTAAACAGATTAATTAAAACATTTTTCTTAAATAAGGAACTTTGTCTGAATAAACCTTAGTATTTAAGGTGAATCTTTTCCTACAAAATATATCATTTCCTACAGAATATTTAAAGTTCTAATTGGCTGGATTCCTACCTTATAGAATTTGTCATGATCTGCTGGAAGGTAAGTGATAAGTAAGAAATATTTAAATCTAGTAGTTTAGAATAGTTTTTGAGAATGTATGGAATTTGTATAGAGAGAGAAGAATTTTTTTAATGTTATCGTATTTAATTCAAACTAAATAGAAATCATTTATTTAAGTTCAATTGACTGATGTCATTATTTTAGAATTCACTGCATCTCAGTATTAAAGTGAAGCTGTAAAAAATACTGGTTCGGGAACTATTTTTTTAAAACATGCAAATAGATGTAGTAGATTTCGAAATGATTGTATTAAAATAATTTTTTTAGCCAACAACTAAAATTTCCCCTTCCCCAAAGAATATAAAAAATAAAACCCATGCTTGCAGATCACTGGAAAATTAATTAATTGGGTTTCAAAAAAGTGTTTATCACCGATCTCTAAGCGCTTTCCTAAAATCATGTCACTTGAGACTGTCTGTGTTTATTCAATAGCATCCTGTACTTGCCTCGTGTTTAACACTTTGACCTGATTTTAAGAAACTGAAGATGAACTTTAGCCAGCCAATAGGAATTTCGAGATAAATATGTGTCAAGATATTTTCGAAATTCTTGACGGTTTCGTTAGAGGTATCGTGAAAGTTTTAAAGGTAAGTGTTTCAATTATTCTTTCATTATGAACTTTTTTTTCAACCTACTAATTGAATCTGGTGAAATGAGAACTGGTATGTGACGTGCAAAGATTGCATTACTGGGAAAAAAAACGATGGCGGTAATATTTCAGTCAATGATTGGAGAACTATTTCTGTATTAAATAGTGGCAATAAACTTTTTGCGAAGGTTGTTATGATCAGAATGAGTAACTCTTTCGAACCTTATTGGGCCTATGCAGCTTCTGTTGGGGAGGAAAATTTCTCAAAATTTGAGTATTATTTGTGATGGAACTATGCTAATTTAAAACGTAGCAAATGCTGCTTACTCTCTGTTTATCAAAATAAGGCTTTCGATACAGTGTCGCACAACTTTTTCTGGCACCTATTTAAAACCCATAACTTTGGTAGCAATATTATAAACACTTGGGCTCGAAATTATTATGCTCTGACCAGAGATATTAGATTTAAACACTGATTATTAGCATTTCTGAACTAGTACTTTTTTATAGTTGTTTTCAGTTCAATGCTTTGTAAATGGTATTGCCTTCTTTACGATACATATCAGAGATTCGATTATATCCAAAAATACAAGTGGGAATTCCATTGACATGTCGTTTTGTGTATTCTTGGGATAAAGCAATTTTTTTATTCTGGTATACGTGTATATCATGTTGCTCCGATCGAAATTCTGTTCGTTGCGTATATAGAATTTTTTTATCAAATAGACATTGCCGATAATCTACGTGATTAAATTTATTTTTTACTGCATTAGCTGATTGTTTGGGAATTGGAGCATCTATAAAATATAATTTTGGACGTAAAGCAACAACCTTATTTGATTGGAAGACCTTTTAATTCGTCTTTAAATTTTCCTGAAACTATTTTATTTGATTCACTGTATAATGCATGGTTTGTAGGGTAATTTGAGAAATCAAAGCAGTCTGAATTAAATTTCTGATATATGTCATCTGTCTGGATGTCGACGCAGAAGGAATTAGTATTGGGTAAACAACAATTCTGCATTGAATTTTCGTTTCAGAAAATTGTAGAAGTAATTATACATGTGTAATTTACTCAACTCCAAAATCGTTACACCAACGTAAAATGGTTTATGTAATCTAATATTTTTCATTTTCATATGGAAAATTACGAAATTTTCTGCACGTTCAACACAAAGAACATACCTAGGATTTGCAATTAATGTTTTAAGCTTTTTTTCAATGTTTACAATGTGACACTTTATTATCTTTCTCTTATTTTCTAAATATTTGCCATATATAGCATTGTTCATCAGTTTGAAAAAGTCTTTTACAAGATTTTTTATGGCATTAATTCTTTTAGTTGCATTAAAATCTATGTAAGGTTTCAGCCATGATTTTCGATCAAATTCCAAGATTATATACACCCGTTTCACCCTGAGTCCCAGTTCCACATAGAATTTAAGTAACCTATAGGGAACGACATAATTTTGCTTGTCGAACAGATTTGGAATCAAGAATGGCACATTACTATCAGAGAGTTTCAATTTTTCAGGAGCCAAGGGGAAATCATTGGGTAAATCGTGCAGATGTGCCGGATATTCTAGATCAACTTCGAGAAATAACCATTTTTGCTGTCATCTGAAATATTAAACAAGTTAATATCATTTACCTATTTGGAAGAGGTTGAGACATTGCCCAGCCATATAAATTGTTTGCATCAAAATACGTGGTATAGTTTTGTGGTTTACTTCTCTCATCTAGAACTACTAAAAGATTGTTGACCTGTGCAAATCTCTTAGACACTAAAGATATTCCTCCTCGCAGAGCTCTTTCTATGAAAAAATACATATCACCTTTTATAAGTTCCAGCTCAATTTCTGTCATTTTTAAACAGGCAGCATAGGATAAGTCAGGAGAGCTAAAATAATGACAAGGATCGAGTTGGTAGTTATTCACACACGAATTTCTGTAATTTTCAAATATATCTCCTAGCAGTAATACATCAGTGATCATGTACAGATCGTGATATCCCCTGAAGGTAGCAATAGAAAAGGCTTTCCACAAAATTTTAGCTCTTTCGTATTGTTCATGGTTTTGGAAATTCTCTTTGGATGGAAGTGACGTTTGCAAAAACTGACCACTCTGTTGCAAGTATTCATTTATGTTGTCTGCAGTATTGACTTAGGATGCAGAAATTTTCCACATTTTTCGACAGTGAATCCAGTGAAGAGCTGAGGAACATGAATGAATCAATAAATTTAATTTGACCGCATTTAATGCATATATATTTTTCTGTAGTTTGAGTAATACAAGAAATTTTTTTCTTATCTTTAAATTTCCACAAATCTTTTACTATAAAGTGACCATCAAATCCTTTGAGATTATGAAACAACACTGGTATTTCAAGTGAGAATTTGTTTTGAACATTACATTTGTTGTGAATAGCACCTGTGTATTTTCCAGTTAAGTGGTCGTGGTCCCTTACTCTATCAGTTCCAAGAATTTTCCCACAAATATTACAATATTTTGCTCCAGTAAAATTTTGACAATCAAAATCGGTCACCTTAATATTTTTTTTTCTTCAAATCATTGATCAAAATTTCGGCTTCGATCATTTCATTCAAAAATTCTTTTACATTTTTTCCTCTGTACATTCTGATTTCTGTCAGTTTACCTCCCTATCCAACTATAATATATGAAAATCCTGACGGTACTAAATACTTAGTTCGCATCCTACATGGATTAATCTCAATTCTTCTACATTTC
This sequence comes from Ryuthela nishihirai, assembly GCA_038380435.1. Classification (NCBI taxonomy): domain Eukaryota; kingdom Metazoa; phylum Arthropoda; class Arachnida; order Araneae; family Heptathelidae; genus Ryuthela; species Ryuthela nishihirai. The sequence goes on along the minus strand of JAWZYU010000001.1, from coordinate 10,511,804 downwards.
GAAAAACATCCGAAGTCTACATAAATCACATATGGGTGTTTCAAACCGTTTATAATTGTATGGAATTTCGTACTATTTGCTTCGGGATACTTGATAGTTTGTAAAGTGTTTGATTTGCAATTATCTACGGATTCTTTAATAAATCGTCGCGAGTGAAATTACGAAGACAAGTATGGGCAGGGATAGGATTTACCATTATGTCTTGAAATGTATGCTTCTATGTTACTAATATTTTTAATCCAACAATAGTGAGAATTACTGCAGTCTTTTTAAAGTAAAAGTTGTATGGGTTCTTTAACAGGATTCTGTGAAATATATAACGTATGCAAACCCCCTTTCTTAGAATTAAAAACATTTATAAAAAGATTATTTAAAACCTCGAACTTCGGGATTTGATCGTGGGTAACTGGATAAGTCAATGAAGATGTGTCTAAGACGTTTTCAAATATTTTATATTTTTCCACACGTTGTAGATGGTCTTTAGCAGGATGTAGAGCTGATAATATAATCACAAGAAACATTTGTTGTCGTAGTTTTTAACATTCACTATTCCTTTTGTAGATTTCAAATGTTCTGGTAAATTAACGAAAGCATATGCTCCAACTGCATTATACTGAAACATTTGAATTTCCATAGAAAGCATTTTGTCAAACACCAATCCACTTCCCTTTTGCATAAAATTTTCAAAGTCGTTATCAATTTTCTCATAAGCATTTTTTCGTAATTCATTGAGATAGGTAGGCAAACTGATTATTTCGTTACATGTCGAAAAATGTGCACATATTTCTTTCTCTCGTTTAGAATCCGTTTGCTTTTTAAATTTTATTTGTAATATGAATCTAACTTTTAGAGGCTGACTGAGTTTCTTGCGAATTATTTGTTTCCATTTATTGTTATTTTTCTCCAGGAAACTTTTTATGTCTTCTCTAACATTTATGCTATCAATTTTATATGTGAGAAATGTTTTCCGAAAAGCACTGCTTTTATTTATATGATATTGATTCAGATGATGATTGTAATTGTCTTTTCTGTTAAAGCTGGAATTGCAAAATTCGCATTTTTCAAATATGTGAGAAGTTCATGCAGTTTTCATATGATGGTTCATATTGGACTTGCGAATAGATATCCCACAGTTGGTACATTGAATAGTTGCGTTCATCGTTGAGTTAGCAGTTATACCCTCTTTATTATATATAGGAGCTAAAAATCATGGTTCGATTATGCAAAAAATCGGAATTTTTTGCATAATCGGAAGTTGAAATAGACATGACTGTAGTGTGTGTCCAAGAGTAAATTTCTAAACAATACCGATGTTATTGAACATAATCTTATGTTCCTTTTTGTCAATAATATCGTTTTTTAGCAAAATGTCCCAAATTTCAACAAATTCATTTACTACTTCTGTACTGGTGTTTCCAGCTCGTTTACTGGCAACCAATATCGAGAATTTTCGCGTATGTCATCGAAACTCTTTTATAGTCCAGAATCAAACTGTTGACTTTCTATTACTGTGAGCAGCATTTTAATCGCCTTTAAATATTTCCTAAGTGCCTCAATGTGATTATCGATAATCCGATATTTCTCAGTAGTTCTACCAGAGCGTTTGGTTTCTGTAGCCCCCAGTTTCTGAAGATGCCCGATTGTTTGGTAAATAATTTCTTTCAGCTCAAGAATGGGGTTTATCGCCTATAACATTTCATTCGAAAGTTTTAGTTTATATTTGGTTTAATATTTCATCTTGCAAGTTGAAATCTGGATTATATAGACGAACGTTTTTTTCTGGCATCTCAGTGGGCTCTTCTGGCTCTAAAGTTTTCACTACATCTTGTATGTTTTTCATGGTTTCTTCACTCACAATTTCCAGACCTTTTAACCGTTCCACCACTGGTTTGTTAAATTCTTCGAGCGTATCCTTAACTCGTTCCTCTCCCAAAATAGTGTCTTCAATTTTCGATTTTGTAGTAGCTCGCGATTTCAAGATTTCATCTATAATACTGTGCAATTGCCTAAGATCCTTCATCTTTATTCATATACAATAAAGATATATACCCAGTGATGAAAGTCTGAAACAAGACCTCCAAGCACTTTTCTTCTTTCTTTTGGATCTGGATAGTGTCTAGCAAGTGAAACGCTAATCGTGCTCCCCCTGTCAAATTTCTTGTTTGCTGGAATAACAGAAAAAAAAAAACTGCTGATGTTGTGGTCTTACTACTTCAATGCATTTTTGATCATCCAAGTTGATACTATAATTTATACTAAAAGAGGGATTTGTTGTGCATTAGATTACCTTGCTTATAATTTGCATTACAAATGCATAGATGGTAATTATCTTTGAAAATAGGTGGCGTTAGTAGGTCGAATTTTGTGTTTTCTGTATAATTGGATGAGACTGCAACATGTCTTCTTTCACTTCTTTATCACCATAGGTAAGGCAAATTGCAGTATTTTTTATTAACGTATAGTTTTGTAGCAGCATCGTTGTTTAGAATTAGAGTGTCAACATTCGTAATTAGTTTTCCATTTGCATCGCCATTGAAACTGTTCCCACTTGATGCAAAAAGTCCATTTTCATTTCTCAACAGAGCGTTGGATGGGTTAGGATCTAACTTTGTCAAGCCATCAACGTAACTTTTTGTTGTCGCATTTCAGTTGTGCCTCGGTTACCCGAGATTTCCTATTCTCTTATTGTTCGCATTAAAGACATCCTCGCCAGTTAAAGCGACTTCTTCCAAATATCCCTTAGTTACAGCAGCAGAATCCGACTCGGGATCGGCAATATCAAGGATTTGTTTTTTTTTCTGCATTGAAACTCTGCCCGTCGAATCCAATGCTTCGTGGAACGTAAAGCCCATCTTTATTTCTCACCAATGTATTCATTGGACTATTTTGAACAGTGGTCAAGTTGTCGACATAGTGTTTCGTAGTGGCATTGGATGAATCGATCGGTTCTGCAAGATTTTTAATGCGTTTATTGCTTGCATCGTATTTGTCATTGTCATTGGAAAGTGCTCTTTTTTTCCAAATATCTTTTTGTAACTACTCCAGAATCTGCATCCGGTTCAGTAACATTGATTATTTATTTGTTTCGTGCACCGTAGCGATTGTTTCGAAAAATTAAAGAAGTATTATTAACGTAGTGAATGGTAGCGACATTCTCCATTTTCTACAGGTCTGCCTACATTCAATATTCTTTTAGCATTTGCGTCAGAATTTCCCGTGTGATTCAGTGTTATAGACTCTTGTTGCAGATATTGTTTTGTCACAGAGTCCGAACCCTCTTCGCGATTGGCTACATTTCTCAATTTTTTATTACTCATGTCGTAGTCCCCATCGTGTATCATTTTAAAACCGACACCTGGAATTCCCGCTGGTCCTCTTTCGGAACCTGTCTCAGAGCTGATGACGCCAAACCCGTCAAGTAATTCATCTTTATTTATCAAAATTTTTTCTGTACTTGAGAGTCATGTGTTTGGTTTTTTTATTGATTAATAAGAAATCGTGTGGTTTTGAAACTACATATGCATAAAACTGCATAAAAATATCTTTCCTGATTTTTGTTGCATGATCCATTTGTATCTGCAACGTTTCTCTCTTGTTCTGCATATTAAAGAATATAAAATAATTACACTGTAGTCGAATGTCTTTCGGAGTCGAAAAATAACTCTGTGTCAGGTAAATCAATGATATGTTCTTTTTCCTTCCTCTGACGAATAATTCTTCGATGAGTTTTGATCTCTTTCCGTTACGAAATCGTCGAAAACATTAAATTTTGCATGTCGGGATCCAGTTCGTTGACCTTCACGATATCTTCTTTACTGGAAGAGAAAGTTGCAATTGAGAATTTTTCGCCAAATGTTTTCTCCAAAATTTCGTGAAAATCGTCGAAAATTTCTTACATAAGCTGATATTTCGGCTCGGTTAAATCTTTGACATAGAAAAAAGATTTTATTACAGTAGAGATGTTTAAATATTAAGTTCAACAAAAGGTTCGTCTTCCCTGAGCTCGATGGACCACAGATTAAAAGTCTAAAAGGCCAGAGAGGTGCTAATACGTTTCTGTTCAAGAATTTCTCATCTTCTTCAAAGTCAAAATTTTGAATCCCCATTTGCTTTATTTAAAAAAATCATCCTCTTTGACCCATGAATTAAATGTATTACCATAACCAAACCATTTAACATAATACTCTTTTTTATTATTATTCACTCTAGTTTTCAGAATGGTTATAACTTTATAAATGTCATCTTACTTTTCGTATTTCACCATTTCTTGGGTGTAAAAACTACCAATGATTGGTTCTTCTTTCAGATCCTTGATCTTATAGGTTATGGGATCTGTATTCAGAATTTGAGCAATTTCAAAAATGTCTTTTTTAAATCCGGCAGATAACCTTTTCTAAACGGTGTCTTGTACTCACTTTGTCTCACTCTGTCGCCAATTTTAAATTTTGGTGCTGTAAATAGATTTAAATCTTTTATCAAACAGATTAAAATACACAGTATCTCCGTTTTTCTGCAAGCTTGCCTCGTTTGGGGTCATTCTTATTGATCTGTGATAGGAAGTATTTCAGTTCTTAACGACTTTTGGTAAGACATCGATCCATTTTCTAGTGTTATTGGCAGTGAAATATTTCCACATTTTTGCCTTTAGAGTCCAATTAAATCGTTCCACAATTTGAGTTTTAGTCTCATTTTCTGTGGCAAACCAATGGACACCTCGTTGATTAAATAATGCTTCAGTTTCTTTATTGATAAACTCAGTTCCCTTATCCATTTGTAACTTGGATGGTTTACGTTGTTTAAAAATTTCGACAAATGCTTTGGTAATCTCATTACCCGTTTCTTCTTAATAGGTATTGCCCAGGCGAATTTGCTGAAAATGTCAATCACGGTTAAAATGTAATTCGTGTGGTTATTGTGAAATTTAAATTTTTGCATATCGATTAAATTACTCTGCCACTGGTCGTTTACATTCGAGACATAAACCCGTCTGGTTTGGAATTTTTTATAAATGGGTTTGTGTAACTTGTACACATCTTGTTGTTGGAGAAATCTTTTTACTTCTTTTCCCTTTAATCCAGTTTTGCGCATTAGATCTTTTCATAGTAAACGGAAGAAAGCATCTTATTTCTTGTGTCCTAAACCGAACCGTTTCTTTGTTTTAATGATAGGTTTGATTATCGTTCTTGAAATTCTTTCTCCTAAAGTTGTCTCTTTAGTTTCTATAGATTTGCTGTAAGAAATGTCGTGCTTTTTGCAGGCTTTGTCCACACGGTTAATACCAGGATCTTCTCGCATTAACCTTTTCTCCAGTTTCGTAAACGGTTCAAAATACTGGTAACCTGGAATGTGCATTTCAGGTGGATTAAACTTTTCTTGAATCCAGCTTACTATATCTCCACCTTTTACAAAATTTCCTTTCTGTTTCACAAATTTATATTTCATTTTTCCACATGTTCGGCATCTACTTCTCATCATCACTCTTTTATTCTTTGATGTGACATATTCAAAGTTATCCGTTAAAGTTTTCGTTTTACACTTTGCACAATACATGCTTAATTTCTAAATATAAAATATAAGTACATGATACTTATAAAATAAAATATAATGTATCACAGTTATCTAATTAGTTTAACGTCTGGACAAAAGCAAAACTTGAGGAGTGCATTTGTAAATAAGAATCCTATAACTTTAAGCATTGATCCACAGAAGAAATGTAACGATACTTTGAAACTGACAAAGACAAATCGTTAAACTGAAAAAATCTACAACGCCAGTTCGACTTCGTTTCAGTAAAATGCAGCTAGGTGGATTTCTGCCGTTCTTAATACCTGCACTCGTAGCATTGGGAAAAGCAGCTGCAGTTGGAGCTGCGAGATATGCTGGTACTAAGCTTGCACAAAAAGTTTTAGGAAAGGGGTTATACGTTCCTGGAAAGCAAAGAGCAGCTGGCTTATCTAAAAATGAAAGAAAGGGAAAAGGTTTGTACATTCCAGGAAAACAAATAATTCAGGGACTTAAAAAAAAAGAGCTTAGATATCGAAAAAATAATGAAAAACGAAAAAGGATTCCGTGGTGTATACTCTATTGATTCTTTGCCAACAAAAATATTCATGAGCGAAAATGGTATAGTGAACTTTAACGTTTCCTGTGGTTCAGGAACTGATTGGGTAGCTTTTTTCAGCGATACGAAGTTAACTTACGTCGAGTACTTTGATCCATTCGGTTTATCGCCACCAAAAGAAATAAAACACTATTTACTTACAGCTTCAAAGTCGATCGTGTATAACTCTTCGCAAATTCAAGCAATGGAAAGGCACATGATACACGTACCTTTGCAGACATGCCTAGGATGATTTGATACTTTCAGACACTGAGGGCAGAAATTTCTTGCTCCAAATAATCCTGATGGTGAGGTAATCGCATCAAAATGGCAATTACTAAATAGCAGAAAGAGGGTCTGGGGTGCATCTCCACCTACGAATATGGGGACAAATCCGTCGTCAGCCGAGTACACAACAATACGAAACTCTGGAGCCAGTTGTTGTTGAAACATTTTGATTTCTGGGAGGCCGCATAGTCCAATAGGAATGCCAGCATCTGCGTGTGGTTTTTCTGCTTCTAGTCGCTGTAACATGGAATCACTACGTCTTACACCTTCAGAGTTGTTTGGCAATCCTCTTTTTTTCATGTTTAGTGCTTTGGCCACTACGAGGGCACGAGCTAGACCCATTTCATCAGTATTGTTGATTTTCAATACAAATTTTTTGTTTGTTAGGAAAGAGTCAATATTGACGAGTGATCTTCTTCCAGGAGAGTTAAAATGGCCATATCCACCAGTGCCTTCCTTCCTCAGATCCGCACACACAAAATCAAATTCTATTTCACTATGTCCTCCTAGCCCCTCGTTTGACTGGATGACTCGCTCTATTGCAGTCATGAACCGCTCAGCAGTGAGATCGTTTCGCAGTATAAGAGGAAGGTTCACAGGATTTTTGATGTCAGGGCTCTTAAAGCACAAGCACACGTGAGAATAATCCCCTCGAGGCACAAGGTCTGACAGCATTTCGCTATGAATGCCACGCAGAGCCGGAATGAAATTATGCGCTTGTACATCCTCCATTCCTTTAAGCTGAACGGTTGTGGACACAAACGTTGTTTTAAACTTTTGTGAGATAAAGTTTCTCACATTTTTTATGGTATAGCAAGGTCCATCAGTGGCACGGGAAGTTCCGGGAACAGCACCATCATTAACTGTAACAGACACATAGGGTGATCCACCTAGCTGTAAATAGCTTACAATCCTTGCTTGATGTAAGCACGAGCTGGGGGACCGGAAGCCCAGAACCGGGGAAGGAAGGTCTCTCCCCAGTCTTGGGCCGCTTGCACGAAACGTTGCATGAATCAGCCGCTTGCATGAATCAGCAGGACGCTTTTCCTGGATGAAACAGCTTTTAAATTTTGATCCATTAATACATCAGAGGTTGTCTGCTTCCTCTCCTCCTCCATAGGCGATGAAAAAATTAGCCACTACAGGTACGATAAAACTGGACATGATAAAACTCTGAAAATCGAGACGCAAAAACTAGTAGATGATCAGAACTAATGAGTTCCTACCCCGTCTGCATGACCTTTTATAATCCCTTATCGGGTGAGTCCATTACAGTCAACAGCAACAGGGCGAAGGGTCCCCTCCCATGCATAGTGGACTCATTGACCAATGAGGTTTAAGAACGCTATCTGGTATTATTAGCTTGTCTTAAATGTATTCCTGAAGGCGACGAATGACTCATGGTCAGGTTTCTGAAATCGAATTCTTCCATGGCATAATGGAAAAGTTTATTCCTAAAATATTTCTCGGAATTATTCAGAGCAAGGCTGTTATAAAATATTTCAAAATTGCACCTATAAATATTATTCGGAGAGTAGTTTTAGATTAAAAAAATAACTTTTCCCCCGTCCATCGTGGTTCTTTGCGATACATGAAAGAAAAGTGAGATACAAAGTTGCAGTAGAAGAATAAATTGTGCGATTTACAAGGATTTAAAATTTATGTCTCAGAGCTAGGAGTGTAAATTGGGAAAAAATAACGTTTCAAAGCATTTCTGCTTTTGTGACGTCTATCAATGAAACGTGGTCCACAGGAGAGGGTGAGATAGACATGCGCAGAGGTTATAAATGTATTTCTAAAAGTGATTTACAAGAAATAATGTATTCTTAATTTTACACGAAAAAACCGAGCCAGAAATAAAGTTCCCTATATGATGTTTCAAAACGTTTTGCGATGTCTTTGAATAAAGGATGAGAATATGGGAAGAGGTTAAAAATTTATTTTTATTATGATTTACGAGGAATAAAAATAATCATTCGTAAGTTAAATTGCTAGGAATAAAATATTAACCGAGACAGAAATTCCCTATACGATGTTACAAAATATTTTGCGATGTTTTGAAGGCTGAGAACGTGAAAAACTGCTACAAAAAACAGGGAATAAAAATAATTTTTTCCAGGAATAAAATATTAACCGGACAGAACTGTAGTTCCCTATGTGATGTTTTAAAACGTTTTGCTACGTACTTCAATAAAGGATGAGAAAATGCGAAGAAGTTATAAATTTTTAAATGCGATTTATAAGGAATAAAAATAATATATTCCTATGGTAAATGTTAATAACAAGAAATAAAATTTCAATGAAAATTTCCTAGGTTAAATGTGAATTCCAAGGAATAAAAAAAATTCATTTTTAATTTATTTTGAAGTTAAATGTGATTTACAACTAATAAAAAAATCATTTAACAATATTCCTAATTAACAAGAAATAAATATATAATACGTAATTTAATAAGGAATAAAGAGATGCGAAATTTATAATGATCGTTTATACCAAATTCATCCACATTTAAGCACAATAGCATTCTACGACCTATGGCGTAGTGGGTTAAATCGCTGGTGAGAGATAGCGGTCTCACACCCGCGCGTGAGATGAGTTTTTTTTTTTAAAAAAAGAGTGAGCTGCACTGCAGTACTTTGTGAAAAGATGTAAACAGGTCTGGACAAGATGATTGCATCATAGTTGAGGTCACCCTTCATAGGTTTGTGCAATTGGTTGGAGATGGGATGCCCTTAACGTTGCCGCCAAAAGTTGGTAAATTTCAGATTAGTTGCCAATGGGTTGGAATCGTGAGAATATTTCGAGGGTAATGACGTCAGACACTAATATGGAGGGCTCAGAGTAATTTGGGAGTTTTAGAATTGTTTATTTCACGATGGGTGGGTCAAGCAGGGTGTCTTAGAGGGGAGGCTTGTGACGTCAGGATTCAAAATGGCGGAAGAACGGTAAAAACGGAGGAGTTTGTGGCGCGAAGGTGATGCCGTCAGATGGGTACGTGACTGAAGGTGGGTGTGGTCATAGCCCGTGACCTTGGTGACTTTTCAAGGTCAAATTCGCTAGGGGGTCTAACCACTACTGACGTGTTGTACAGTTTCGTGCCTCAAACACCGCCTGGCAGTTTAATCGACACACATCCGTTCTTCCCCATATATTTACCGCTGAATAAAACTGATTATATTTGCAACGTTTGAATTAAAGTAACCGATCAGAATAATAAAGTAATTGACTTGAACAAGGAAAACGTGACTTATATGTTACACATCAGACCTAAATAAAGATGAAGATATTAAGAAAGCGAATTAAACTATTTTATGCAGTTCCGTCGCGTATCGTTAGAAAAAACGGGAAAATATCCCCTAAAAGCAGAAATATTCTTAATCAGTTAATTTACGGAAATGGCTTAAAACTCATAAAGTCATAAAATAAGTATAAGATGGACGTTGAGGCTTCTAACTGGAATTTGTTCGAAGACGCAATAGACGACAATTCAACGACAAAATAGTTGGAATATCGAGAAACCAATGTGAATGTTAAAAATCTCGAAAAATACGAAATATTTACCACAGACATGGTTTTCTACATCCGCACAACAGTTATATACATTAGAGTGGGCCGAAAAAAATTGAAAATTTTTTTTCAAGTCGTAATACCGCGGAAAAGTTGCGAATTGGGGAGACTAAAAAGGGGTAAAAAAGAAATAAAATCGGTTTATATCTTCCGGTCGCGCATGCGCTCTAAAGTTTGCCGAAATTTGGAAAAATTAATATTTTTACGATAATTTTTTATCTTACTTAACTTGTCACTATTTAAATGTAATAGCTCTAGTCGACTCTTACTCGAACCGATAATGATTTAGAAAACAGAATGGTTCAAATCGGTTAAGGTCTTCCGCTCGCGCAACAGCTGTCAAATCTAACAAATTCTCGCGCTCGTCGTAACTCGCTCGGGTCAATGACCACGACGCGATCCCCACCTACCACTCTCGCCACCGCGCTGCGCCATTATTCTGTCAGTCTGCACTTATTCCTCGTGTTTGATGTGTGTTTCGTTCGCTCTTCCAGTTATTATTTTGGCATTTGCATTTATTTCAATGTTGGTTTTGTGTTATGACATTTTTTTGTAACTTTGTGACTTAACGGTGATATACTATGGCTGTACCTAAGCTGTCAGATCCCCACAATAGACAGAAGTATACTAAGTAAGGATCAGCAATATCTACTCGATATTTCCATGGCAATAAAGTCGGGAAACTGTAAAGAGGATTTGGCTGTACGAGATCCTGGTCCCTTGTCACACTCGAGGTGGTTGACAACAGCAAATCGAACTCTCAGATTGTACTTAAGTGAAGAAAGTCCCACACCTGAACTTCAAGAAATAGTTGTATTTATTTCGAAGTCATACATGCCAATGTGGTTTAGTATTAAAACAAGTAAATACTTTACAGAGGGACCAAAACTTGTGTACCAATCAATACAATCTTCAAGGTACCTGCCTGAAGATTTACGTAATATTGTCGACCCTGTGATCGAACGAAATGGCTTTTTCGCTCATCCGGAACATTTAATGTTATCCATGACACAAGATAATACAAAACACATAAGAGAGCTCAGACTTCGACGAATTCTAAAGGCGAGACAGTTAGATCAAAAGAGAACAACTATCAGAACATTCATGCCGCCAAAACTCAATTTCAAGGCTCAAGACTACTCGGAAATAATTAACTGGATGGACTGTGATTTATCTTCTCCCCCATTATTAAAAGATAAGTGACGATGAGATTAAATCACATATTCAAAGTGACTCAGTCCCTAATTGGGATATAACATTCAAGACATTCCCAGTTCACACACAGGCAGTTGAGCGATGTGTGAAACTCGTGACAGAAGCCTCAGGAAAAGTTTGCGGAGCTGAGTCTAGGGATGGTTTTATCAAAACGACTCTGCTGTCAAGGTCAACCATGCCTAACTTCGCCCATAAATCAGGTTTCAAAGTACTTTCAGCTAAGAATGAGTGAAAACGGAGATGTTCAATTGTTCAACATGAGTTTCTTGGACTTACGACTCTTCATACAAAAACTTAGTTTTTTCAATAAAAACATCTGTTTATAAATACTACTAATGGTCTAAAATAATTTGTTTTAAACATTTAAACTTGTATTCAATAAAGAACAAATATAAAGAACATGTAAGTTGTTAGTGTTATTTTTCTTTGAACTGTGATCTACCTCTATTTGTAAATTTTTTTTCAAAATTTCATTAAAGTTGAAGGCAATGCGCGACCGGAAGATGTTGATGGATTTAAATAATACTTAAACATTATATTCTGTGGTTCTAATACATAAGAATTTGAGCTATTACATTCGGGAAGACGCTAATTTAAAAACGTTAAAAATTATCGTAAAAATGTGAATTTTTCCAAATTTCGGCAAAATTTAGAGCACATGCGCGACCGGGAGATATAAACCGATTTTATTTCTTTTTTAACCCCTTTTTAGTCTCCCCAATTCGCAACTTTTCCGCGGTATTATGACTTGAAAAAAAAATTTTGAATTTTTTCGGCCCACCCTAATATACATGTCAGAGGCAAAATACTGAAATCAGATGGGTCTGATATCGGCGGCAGTGATGTAGTTATGATAGTCAATAACGGGTACAACCAACACTTTTAAGAGAGCTCAATATTATATCGAAAGTACAGAATTGGAAGATATTGAATTGCCAGGAGTGACGACCACAATTCACAATTTAATTGATTTTACCGAAGACTTTTCACAGTGCTGCCACAAGTATGATGTAGTTCAAAGATACCGCAGACAGTTCGAAAATGAATAAGTATTTGTACGACGGAGGCGAAGATAAACTGGACACGAATAATAAGATAAAGGATTTTGCACAAGCGTTGAAGAAAAATCCTGAATTCAATTAAGGATTCTCGGACAGATATGAAATTACAAAAAATAGTCAAAATGTAAGTTTATTCTTACCACTGAATCGGCGGTTTGGATTCTGCCTGTTTCGCGGTGTAAAACATATCATAAAACTAGAAAAAAGTGACGACAAAGACATTATTCGGAGAGTTGGGGCTACGTTGTATAAATTTGAAATATCTCACGTATCTTGGTTTATTCCAAAAGTGGAACCATCACTACAAGTACTTGCAAAACAAGAATCTCAGTTAGCAAGCTGCAATCCACATGAAATCTTTTGGGAATCGTGCAAACTGTACACATCTGATATCGAATTGACTCTCATGTAAGTTGGCAGGTTACTACAACTCAAAATAAACCTGTCCATCTTTATATTGTCTTGCAAAAGTCTAACCGATTAAATAGTCAAACCAGAAACAATATGGTGTTTGATCACATGTTACTAGACGGATTCAGATCAGAGTGAATAGCAAACAGTTTCCCGAACAAGAATTCGAGTGCAACTTTAAAGCCAACACTTTATACCATGTACGAGTTTACAACAGCTTTTTAGATGCAAAAACTATGGCTATCAACTCGGGAACACAAGTCAATTATCAAGATTTTATGAAACTGTATCCGATATTCCACTTCGATGTCAGCAAATACGAATCACGTCTATATGAATTATCAGCAACTGCTGACATCGAAATACGATTTAAATTAAATAGGGGACCAAATGAAGTTATCATGTATATTTTTTGGCAACATGGAATTTACTTGTAAGGTGTGTAGTAAGGACGCAGATTTAAAAAAGGAATATTTACAGTGTTATGGTTCATGTAAAGCTACTTTTCATATTGGATGTATGGGGATAGGACTCGAGGTTTATAGAAATATGTCAGTAGACAGAAGAAGCAAAAGGGTACGTAATAATTGTAAGAAGAAAAGAGTTACCTCAACGATGGGCGGTTCCCTTTCTACAAGTGAAGTGGAACATGTGCAACCATCTATGGGAGATGAAGATAACCATTCTGTGAACAATGGTAAGCCAAGTTGCTTTATGGATTCTTCTGATCATAAATTAAAAGTGGAGCTTATTAATATTTTTAAGTAGGAAATTAGGAAAGAATTCGCAGAGTTTGAAAAAAGAATTAATCAACAAAATGTTGATATTCTTAGATTGTTGAATTCTGTAGTAAAAAAATAGATGACTTCGTAAAGGAAAATGAATTAATTATGAATGAGCTTAAATGTCATAGTTCTGATCTTGACAAAACTAAGGAAAATGTATTTTTATTGAAAAAACAAATTAACATATTAGAGTCTAAGATTAAAGACTTAAGACTAGATGCATTAAAAAAAAACTAGAGATTGTTGGTATACCTCAACAACCGCAGGAGAATTTACAATTAATTGGAAATAAGGTGTCTACTATATTACAAATTCCATAGAAACAAGAGGATATAAAATTAATTAAAAGGGTTCAGTCTGGTAATGCTGATAAACCTGGTAATATTGTAATAGAGTTTAAGAACGAAGACATCAGAAATAAGTGGTTAGAGGGGAAAAGAAAAGGGAGGAAGTTATTTCTAAATTCGCTAAATGAAGAAATGGAAGAGAGAAACCATTTTACATAAATGAGCAATTAACAACAGAAAGGAAGAGATTACTTTATAAAGTCAAAGCTGTTCAAAAGGAATTTAAATATAAATATGTATGGATTAAATTGGAAAAAATATTCCTAAGGTAAAATGACGACTCAAATGCCATCAGAATTGACAATGAGTGAAACTTAATATCTGATGCGCTATTAAGTTCCTTAAAATGCATTTTTGATTTTTTGCTTTGGTTAATTTTTTTCTAGCCATAAAATGGAAGGAACATGGGGTATTTATATTGACCTCGAAGAACTTAAATTGATCCATTCTGATTTCAAAAAAGGAATTAGTTTTATTCATTTGAATATCAGAAGTTTACGGGCGAATTTTGATGTGTTTTTGGCATTGATAGAAAGTAGTAATTGTAAACCAGATGTAATAATCCTTTCTGAGATTTGGATACCTGACAATGAAACATCTTTATATCATATTGAGGGATACAAAATATTTTTTAACTGTAGACATTTTAACAGATCTGGTGGAATTGTGATTTACATCAAGCAGCATTGGTGTGCTTCCCGGTTAGATTTCGAAATGAACTCAGTCGAAGTTATTGCATTAAAAATTCAATTTAATTCGACAATGTCGGTAGTCTTATTGTCGATTTATCGTTATGTTGGAGGTGGAGAAATGAATTTCATTGAAGAATTGTTTCAACATGTCGATAAACTTCCAGATCGTAATATTATTCTTACGGGAGATATAAACTTGGATACCTCAAAATCTACAGAACATATAAATAGTTGATTAGATCTTATGACTCTATACAACTTGTCAAATTATATTACGGGGATTACGAGATCGCAATCACAAACTTGTATAGATCATTTATTCATAAGGAAAATAAGTTCTTTTTCTTGTTGCCCCTGTATTGTAACTACGGACATCACAGATCATTATATGATTTATTTCACCTTTTCTTCAACAACGAATGTCTCAGTCAAAGCTAAGGAGCCAATACAGTCAATTATTTACACAGACAAAGTGAAATTACAACAAGGCTTCAAGGACTATAGTTGGAATCATATACAAAATTATTATGACGTAAATGAAGCTTTTGACCATTTCTTTGAGGACTTTAAAAAATTAGTTAAAAAAGCTACAGTAAAGGGAAATGTGAATAAAAAATTAAAAAAATTTAAAACCGTGGATAACCACAGAACTTATTATGTCAATACGGTACCGAAATCATTTACATAGATTATGGAAAAAAAAACAACAGATTTGATGCTAACTATTGCAAAAGTTATAACCCTTTCACTACCGTTCCGGCCGCACCGGTCCGTCGGCCGGGAGAAGAACGGGTTGAACGGGTGAACTCTCCCTTCCCTCTTTGTGCATCTCCCGCTCAGAGGGTTCATACGACCATCAATTAACGGCTAATTGACAAACTGCCTGCAACCCTCCAGGCAACAGGGAGACTCTAAGAGTCGACTGCAGAATGTGGTGTGTTTATTCCTTTATTGAACTTACATTTCGGCAAAGAGCAAAAGAAACATGGAATAATTTTTTTGGATTTGAAGGGGAGAGAAAAACGTCTTAGGACCGAATAGTATATTCATGCATTGATAGGTTCTCTACAGAAAGTAGAAACAGTTGAAATTGTTAAATGTTTGATCAAGAGGGAATCAAATTCACAACTCTACAATTTCTTAAAAGAGCTTTTTATAGAAAAATGTAATTATTGACAATCACTTTTAAAGATCTGACTGCGGTCTGCCTAAATACCTACTTTTGATATTTTTAATATTCAGTGAGTTATAGAATCTGGAATATTTAACATTAACTTACCTTGTTAACCAAAAATCATTCAAAATTCATATAGTGTTCAATCATTACATATGCAGCTAAAATATACATTTTATTAAAGTTTACAGAATGTTTCTTTTTCATTTTAATATGTTGCAATAATTTTTCAGGTTTTAATTGAGTACATTTCCAGCTTACAAAATTATTTGGATACTGAACAATTATTTGTGAATAATTCTACATTTAAAAAGGTTTGATATAGACCTCAAGTATAACTATAGTCATATTTTGTCCATATTAATATTACTTAAGAAGTTACTGATATCTCAATATGACTCCATATTCAAATAACATGAAACGTTTTTTCTGTTCAGTACCTACGTATAGATATAATGCTTAGACAACAATATAAAAGAATTTCCACATTTTATTAACAGAATGCTAACTTTTGAAGCTTTCTAACTTAAAATATAAGACTTTATGGTAAAGTGTTACAACAAAACAAAAAAAAATGAAGATCTACATTTAGTGGAGCTAATTCTTAAATTTCAATAATGTTCTCTTATTATTTAAGGAGTTGCATATGCTGGAATATTTAACAGAAGCAATGCGTAAGGAACTTATATAATCTTTACTAACAGAGCAATAATTATTTATACAAACTTCCAAAATAATTTGATAAAATTGGTTACATATTTGTTTCATATTATTTTTCATTCATTTTCATTTATTATTGGGGTGGAGGGGAGGGCATGTCCCTCTTACCCTCATCTTCAGAATGTTAGTAACCGGATTGGAGATGAAAATAATATGAAACAAATACGCAACAGGATTTTTCAAAAGAATTTTAAGACCACTGCAACGGAGTAGCAATTTTATACTGAAACACCAATTCAGTTATTTTCCATCTTTTATTTCTTTTCCGGTCCGATCCAGTTAATTGCTCTTCCCATATTTTTTTTTTTCTAGATCCGACCTATATAAAATTATTTTATAGTTTTAAAGTACTTCTGGAATAGATTTCTGATAAAATGAGCTTGTTAAATATTTAAATTTCTATAACCCTTTAAATATTGAGTGAATTATGTTGAAAATATAGAATTAAAGAGTCACGTGTTATGATGACTAATTTATCTTCAATAAAACACTTTACACTAAAATTTTACTTTACCTACGAATATGCTTTCCTTTCACATCATGAAATGCTCTTTCTAAATCGGCAATGGATATATTACTGCAAATGGCGACATTCCGAAATGTTCCAACCCACTTTTCCTTCACCAATCCACTTTTTATTCAATACTAACCAAGGCCTATGGAAATATGTTATACAGGGTAAATCTGAAAAAGTGGGCAAAACTTTATGGGGTGGTAGAACGCAGCTATACGAGCAATATTCGTCATAGAATGTATGGTCGGAACGAAAGCGGTGAGAAGTTAAAAGATAATTTTCCACTGTCACATTTAAAGAATGAACACAAGAAGGAGAGGAGATACTTCAGAAAACATTTTATTAACAGGAATGTAATTGAGGTACATGCTCAAAGAAATTGCTCAAAAGAGCTAGTATAGTTAGTATAACCAGCCATCCACGGTAATTCACGGTAGAAATGCCGTTGGGTGCGAGGACCGACCCTTTTATACCATTTCCAACGCCACCTAGCGGCTCGCCGTTTGCGTTCCGACCATACATTCTATGACGAATATTGCTTGTATAGCTGCGTTCTACCACCCCGTAAAGTTTTGCCCACTTTTTCAGATTCACCCTGTATATAACATAAGTTTTGTGCGAACATGCCGAAAACGTGCTCCAAGAAAATTCTCTGATAAAGCTTAGGTAGTTAGTATTATTTATAGCACTCTAAAAATAAATAAAATATTAAATTATTAGAGCAGCCTGTCAGAGAGATGTGAGAGAAGCCTGTTAATACGCATAATACGCTACGGAGAAGAACTGGGATGAAGGCGAAACATCAGTAGAAAGACAACACAGAAAAAGAAAGATCCATGCCTCATCAGGGATTCCAACCCACGTCCCGTTGGTATAAGCTACGCGCACTTCAGTAATAATGAAAATTCAGGGATGAAAGATTATTATACCGTAATAAATTATTGTACGATGTGCAAATTCGTGTACCTCTGATTAGGAATCAAGTAAATAGTAAAGAGACAAATTTATTTTACTCAGCACTTGGGGGTGGTTAAGTCTTAGGTTTAACCTCTAAGCTGCGCACTTTTGCACACAACAGGCTAAATGGCCAGGTCAAAAGGGCTTAGAGAAAGTTGGTATAGGAGATCCACTGGGCAGCTATTAGGAGACGGATGGTAATCTCCCATCAAGAGAATTCAGTGCATTCTTTTACTTATATAGGGTATGTCCCATCTGACGGACGGCAATCCTCAGAAGCCCAATGGTGATCCCTTTCTCATGGGGATTAACGGAAGAAAATCTGAATGCAATCCCATTTGGGAGTAGAAATTGGGAAAATAAAATATTGGGTCTGGAGCTCTGTCAAATAGATCAACCTGCTCCCTCCACACACACACACACAGACACCCCATGCTGTGAGGGGCGATTGGGCAGAGCCGTAACTAGCTGTATTTGTGCCAGAGACAAGAATAGAAATTTGCACCGCTATATAGTTTCATAGCAGTCTTTTTCTGAGCCTCCTCATCTTGTATTTTTCTGAACCCCTCATTATGTATTTTTATGCGCCCCTCATCTTGTGCGCCCGAGGCTAATGCTTTACTTGCCTCACCGTTGTTACGGCCTTGGTAGTTCTGGGGAGAGCTGAAAGGGGACCGTATTGATTTTCATGTACCGTACACATACTTTTGGAATAATACTTTTTGAAAGATCGCTTCCAAGATGAGAAAAATCATACGCTGCCCTTTTTGGTAAGAATAATTTCTGTCAAAACATTGGAAGAACATATCTCGCCTCTGGATAATATAGGATGTTCCTTTTCAAAGGGAACGAAATTTATCGTTTTCCAAATTTTGTACTCTTTAACAGTGATAATTCGAACCAACAGATGATTTGGAAAATTTAAATAATAGTATTATATTAGTACTTACAAAGAAAAAAAAACAATAAAATTAAAACGTTGGGTTTTCCCAGTGAATATGATAGTTTTTCGTGGGGAGGAGTATATAAGTTCCGTACTGTAGCTTGGGATTACGGTTCGAAAAAATAGCAAAATTTGTTGAAAATCTTAGCAGAAGTGTTATTTTAAAATCCATTTTATAAAATCACTCTACAGCAGATACCTTTATTTAGTAGAGTTATTTATTCTCAGTCGCACTCTTGTGCACACAAATAGCTAAATGCCAGGTAATAAGGACCTCAAAGGCTTATACATGGGTTGGATAAAGAAGACTCTTTGGGCAGTTGTTAAGAGACAGATGGAAACCTCCCTTCAAGGCCATCAATAAACGTGCACAGAGTGTGGTTTACCTCCACACGGACCACGGCGTTACGTCGCAACCGCAGGAAGGCATCGTTCCAAGTCCATCGGTTCTGCTTTCTCACCAAATGAAGGGTTTGGATTTAATGGAAATAAATCTCAACGCGGCTATATTTGGTACTCGAACCTGGAAACTATGGAGTAGAGGCTTCCAACACTACCAACTAAGCCAAACAGTCACCTTGCTACTTTTAGGCACTAATTTCCATGTTTCTCCAGTTTTTACAATGAGCATTATATTCTTTAAGGTTTTGAAGGAATACACTCATAATTAATGAGAAATGTGTCTGGAAGTTTAAGACAGGAAATTATAAATTCACTACCAACGTAGCATGCCATACTTGACAATCTAGAAATAGCCCCCCCTCCCTCTCACAGCTTCCAGTAAGTTTGCCATAAAAGCCATAGAAGGATATTAGTCAGCTCAAAATATACTTCGATATAAATTTCAACTAAATAGCTTAGCTGATTGCTAGTAACATTTACAGAGAGGCAACATTGTCCCCCTTCCCAAATAAGAAGAAAAATACACTTCGACATTCTGGTAATAAAAAATCTTTAGATCGATAATTTTCGTAATTTTTCCGTATAACTTACGAGAGAAGGAAATGGAACACAATTAGCAACTAGAAGAATACATATCGCCTCTGGTGAAAAAGGGATACTCGTTTTCAAAAAGAGTGAAGTTCTTATTTTCGATCTTTACATTCCTCTCATATTAGAAATTTGATATAATGGATGATTGGAAAAATGCAGGCATTAATATTTTATTAGGTTTAATTTATTATAAAGATACCTCCCTTTTTTGTTGCAGGATCATATTGCGGGATGGTATTGAAATGCCACACGTCGTGGAATTGAAGAAGTTTATATCCAGCACGCATCGCAGCGTAAATTTCGAACGTTGGCCAAGATCCTGTCAATGCACGCTGGTTCACGGTGTGCTGACAAGGGGGTGCCAGCTGACCATCTGCACAGCTCCTGCAAAGGGGGAAAAGCAGCTTCCCATTACACCTGTAGGGCAGTACAGGGATGAACAAATCGTCGGGGGCTAACAGTGTGGCGTGTGCAATGCCAAAATAGTGGTCGAGGTCCGTGGCGAAATCGGAGGTGATCCGAACCGGGTGACCTTTACCGAATGGAGCCTTCTTGCAAACATAAGGGTACAGGCTGTTGTAATCAACGTAGTTAAGGCTACATCCTAGGTCCGCCGATGCAAAGATGGAAAACACCTCCACGCGCCCTCCGTAGAGGTAGTCACGGGCCCCTATACGCCTGATAGGCTCGACGGATTTATAAATTAACGCGACGGACTGGTTTTTGCGCATCAACTCGTCGAATTCGTGCTCCCACATGATTTTGCATGTGTACCCCGTTCATCAGCACTTTCAAGGTCTCAAGACGATCCATGGTCCGGGTGTTTAGCAGACCAAATGGCTTTCTCATGCGCTGATCTATTTTTTCAGGTTTGAAACATTTCAAACAGTGATGAAAGTAACAACCTAAAAACTCGTAATAACAACGGGTACTGTGGCACACGCCATCCAATTTGAACTGCCCTATCTTATACTCACCTCCGGGTGATCGCGCAGTTTGAATTTCGATGTTGTCCTTGGAAGCCTCATACTCTATCCATGCGAGAGCTTTCAAGGACTGCCGGTCATTACTTGCTGAATACCCTTGGGCGGGACACACACCGAGGGTATTCTTTTGCAGAAACTTCCCGCGGAAAATGCGAAGACAAGCGCCGGCAATAGTCAGGTCACGTGCAAATGGGTCTACACCTGTGAGATTTAAAAATTCCTCACGGAAAGCTTGGGCGCCTTGCCGCAACAACTCTGTATCTGCCTTGCAGTAATACAGAAGCTGTTGTTGAAAATCCCAGGGTTCAAGGCTTGCTGCAGCATACCACTCGTTGAATACTGACAGAGTTTCAGGCTCCATGTCTTCCGGCTGGAAAAAAAGCCGATCAGGGATGGGTCCTGCATATTGTAGATTTTCCTCCTTCACGAATTTAAAGGGGAAAAAGCCTTTCACCGTCTCCAAGTTGAAGGTCTTCGTAAATGATCGAAGAGGAGCCTGAATAAAGGACAACGTGTCGATGAACCTTATTTTAAGGCCAGGTAAAAAGATACCTAAAATCTTGGATCCATCGAACACGAGATCCGGTTTTAAAAATTTTCTGTACAGGTAACTAATGATGAACATGCCGTCAAAGCCTTTCAGATTATGTGCGAGGACTGTGGCGTCCTTGAATCTTTGAACTCCGGGACGTTCTTCGGCTAGAAGCCAGTCCATAAAGGCGTCCGTTTCCGGGAATGAGACGTAGACCCACTCGTCATCCACTTGGTATGTGACCACACATAGTATCGGTTTTAGCAACCCGTCGGCACACTGCACAGTCTCTACGTCAAAGTAGAGGTAAGTCTGACCGACAGGGTCAATTTTGCAGGGCTCGACGAATTTTAAGGTGTCAACCTTGCAAACGTGTTTTTTCAGGGGGTCGTACAAGCTGATGCACTTAACGCAGCGATGTTGTGTCTGACACGCCTTCAGCAGGTGCGCCTGAAAGCATTCAGCCCCGCGCAAATACACACAACACACCATGCAGAGCAACAGCTCCCCTGCATGAACCACATCGGTTGACAGGCACCTGTTGCAGGTTCCCTTGCAAACGTGCCCGTGATTAGAACCCTTTAAACAGTTGTGACAGAACTGCTTAGCCCCAAAAAACCCTGATGGCTTAGTAATCACGTCGTAATGCCCCGCACTAAACAATAAATAAAGGTTGTCTCCTCCTTCGGGACCAATGAAGATGGGAAGGAAGGCGTCGTCAGCAGAATACACTACAATCCTGAACTGTGTCAGGTGAGCTTGGAAGAGACGTACTTCTGCGAGTCCACAGGGAGCAACAGGGACTCCGGCGTCCAGGTGTAGATTAAGGGCCTCTGTCTGCTGGAGTGGGCGAGTGTAATTGGCGATCTCCATGTAACGCTCCAAACAATGTAGAATACTTAAAGTTTATTGCTCCGGATAGCTTTGACGGGCGCCAGGCAATCATTAACAAATTGCCAAAAATGTAGAATAAGTTGATTTAGGGTTCCAATGCCAGTGAGCGTTCATAAGTGAGAGTCAAAATGTATCTTAACAAATAAAAGTTAATGCAAAAAAGATTCTAAATCAGCGTTGCTCAAGATAAAAACTACAGACTCAAAAGTTTGTAACATAACAAAATAGATTTATTTCCAAAAATAAGTAACTCACCAAGAACATCAATGAAGAAACTAAAATCTGTGCTACACGCACGGTGCTACGCACCTTACTACATCTCTCTGCTCTCAAAGCTGAAGTGACAAATCCTCAAGTGACAAAATCCTAAGTGCTAAATCCCCCAAGTGCCTCGCAGGGCACGGTTTTGACAAAAGACCGGCGCATGCCGGGAAAGACATTTGCATACAATGACAGACGCAAGCTATGACGCAAGAGGGGGCGTGTCCTTGGCACGCGCTTTAACGGTTACGGTCGGAAGTTCGGAGTTGCGCGTACGCAACTCCTAGAAACTTGAAAACGAGTGCTGTGATGCCGAAACAGAAATAAAAATCCCCAAAATGATAAATATAACGTAAATTAAACAAAAACTGGTTAAGGTAAAGCAAAAGTGAACGATGGGGCATCACAACTCCCCCTTCCAAAGGGAGTCAAAATGATTGACCTAACAAATTTTGACGAGCAAATTTTGAATAAAGGACACATCTTACGTCATTTACACATGGCTAAACATAAATAAGAAGAAGTATGCTAACGCAAATTTGGATACGATGAACTATTCTTACTTTGACACAATTTTCCAGCACAACCAAAGGTACCTTCTCCCTTTTCCTCCTAACAAAAATATGTGTAACAGCTATCCTAGTGTAATTACGTACCAGTGGCTGTGACAGTTAACTGTATACTAGCATCATCGGTCTAACTAGTATCACATTCTGATACAAACTCGAAATTGGCATATCTTGAACTGTACAGAAAAACAGGTTAATGAACTCCTAGTCTAATAAATGTTAAAAAGATGAAAAGAAAAAGTGATTCATTACATTTGTTGTTAGCGGGGTAATAACTTCCGCTTTTCCCCTAACCACAATAAAAAATTCGTGAAAGCTAAATCTTCTCCTAAATCACATAGAAAAACGAGTATTCGAACACCGTTATCACCTCCTAATTACATTCAAATACGCAAAGCTAAGAAAATTCAAAATTTACAAACAAGCGGGATTGTAATCATCCGCTAATTCTTCTCCTATTCACAGAAATCGCGATCTAGCTGAAATAAAAAAATCATTAGTTACCTCCCCCTTCAGAGCTAACGTCCCCCTCCCAAAGGAGTTATGCTGATAACAACTCTGTTATCAGACTATGCCATTTGGGGACAGCTCCAAAAAGGTACACACAAAAAAAAACAAAATTCTGCAGTCATCATCATGGTCATCATCTATATATACC
This sequence comes from Ryuthela nishihirai, assembly GCA_038380435.1. Lineage (NCBI taxonomy): Eukaryota > Metazoa > Arthropoda > Arachnida > Araneae > Heptathelidae > Ryuthela > Ryuthela nishihirai. Next base: position 10,488,137 of record JAWZYU010000001.1, on the reverse strand, counting down.
AATAAATACTGTCAATGTCATCCCCAAAAATTACGTATCATTGACACATAAATATCACTGATGACACTGAACAGATTTAAACACATATACATAAATCGTATCTAAGAATAAAGAAAAAAGAGTGTAAATAATTTATAATATACGATGATAACATTTCATCCAATAACTTTTACATGAATCTCCTTTTTTTTTTTTCATAAATTCACTTTGGAATGCACATTATTTTACAATACAAATTCTTAAATCACTAATTCTCTTTCACTCTTCTCATTCATATCCAGAAACATTTTACAATTTCTAAACTTTCCAATATCGACTTACAAAATTTTCAGCTATCAGTCAGCTGAAAAAAAAATCTACAAAAATACATTTTAACTCACGTAAATACAATAACTAGAACCTCGATGAACAAGAATGCAAAAAAAAATTCTATTCACACAAGTATAAACTCGAACTACAACAATTTCACTTTTCAAAAATAAATATCGAACTCTAAAGTTTCAACAAGAAATTAAACATCGCTAACTATATAATTCACAATAAGGCTTCTTCTTCGTCTTCATCTATTCCAGAAAAAAAAAACATTTTATAACTCAATCAAGTGCCAAGTGAAAGAAAAATATACTTATATTTCATTGTTGGCACTCCGTGGCGATAAATCATCTAGTCCGTTTCCGATAACATCCTTCCGTCGTCGTTGGGTGGCTTCACGTAAAGTTGTTACTGAAGATCTCGTTCAAGTCGTCGCTGTAGATCTCTCTCGTGACGTCATCTTCCCGATGTTCGCTGCTTCGCTGCCGGTTGTCGCTCTGCAGGCTCTGGTCGTTTCGTCGGCTTTTCGTTGCTCCGTGCGGATTTTTGAAGAACCTTTTCTCGTACTTTCTAGGCTTATTGGTGTCCGCCTCCAAATGACGCTTTAATAGTTGAGGACCTCCAGACTTGTCAGGAATACTTGCGGTCGGCACAACTTCTTGGTTGGTTTTTTCTTCACTTAAATCAGACTCAAAATTATTTTCATTATTATTACTTTCTTTTAAAACTTCTACTTTAAAAACCTTTTCAAAAACGGCTTCCTCATACGATTCTTCTACTTCACAAACTTCGTTATTTAAACACTCATTATTTGCACTAACGGGACATTTTATAGGTGCTTCTGAAATAATCTGTTCTGGACCACAGGGTAAGTCAAAAAGTCCACGGGACCGCGGCTGCACTGTCAATTGACATTCGTCATTAGTACCATCGAAAACTTGTTCCTTAGCAAACTGAAGATCGACTTCTGTATCGTGTTGATCTGTTATTTTAGTTACTTCGTGGCAATCAGTAACAAAAGGTAAAGCCATAGTGGCAAGGCATAACTCATGAGAGGGCTTTTCTTGAGGAACTTTGGCCTCTCGCTTCAAAGATCCCGATGAAAGTTTCCCGAATTTTCATTCCTTTGGTAACAGTATTTCTCAATATGTCCTAGTCGGCCACAAAAGTTACAAGTGAAAGATTGAGGTTGTTTAACCAAAGTTTTAGGTCTAGTGTTATGGTTTGAAGCTTGACGTGGCAAAAAGTCTCTACTTCGTTCATATTCTATAGTTCTAGGCGCGTTCGGCGCAAATTGTCGGGACCGTGTAACTTCCGGTCGTGTGGGAGTCATTCTACGAGACTCAACCTGATATCGCTGCTTTGGCGGGAATGGCATCCATTGTTGGTTATGTGTATTTGCTGCAGATTCTCTTCTTGCAGTGTATTGCCGAGCCAATTTGACCAACTCGGACACGGAATTCACGTTTCGTATTTCTAGGAATTCTCGGATGGGCAAAAGTAATTGAGACAATATGCAATTTACAATATCAATTTCAGCGGCATCAGCATCGTACAGCTGGTATAACTCTACTGTACCCCATATAAATTTTTCTATGTCATCTCTTTCCCTTTGTCTTCGTGAAAACAACTCTGTAGCTAGTTCTGTAAAATCATTATAAGCCGGATATATGTCCATGATTTCATTTTTAAATTCTTCCCAAAGTTCTATGCCATGACGACATCCTACGTTATTCCACCATTGCTTAGCGCATCCAATTAGGCAAGATACTGCTAAAACAACTTTTTTATTGCTTGGCACTTCATGTAAACGGAAGTGCTCCTCCATGGACTTGACAAATGTCCACGATGACGGACGTTTCGAACCGTCGAACCTTATCTCAGGTAAAGGCCAATTAACATAAGGTCTATAGTTAATGGATGGGTTGGCAAATCGTCGTTGTGGCGGTTGAAAATACTCTGTTCTATCGCTTGCTTCTGACGGAACAGAAAATGGAACCTTACGTTCAAAGTTTCTTCGTTGGTGAACTGACGTAGCATTGTCAGCAAATTTAGGGGTTGTTGTCGTTCCCCTTTTCTCCCGATTATCATCAAGCAGATTTATTAGCACTTCTGCTTCCATCATTACATCTTGCAATCTACCCTTTACTCTTTCTATGTCGGGAGTCATTATGGCGGAATCGGCCATACTGTTAGCAGACATGTTTAGCGGTCTGCTGAAATTTGGAATTTTGGAAATTTTGAAAACTTTTTTTTATCTTGAGCAGCGCTCAAAGGTACTGCTATACAACAATAATAAAGCTATAACTAAGCTTTACAAAAAATATAAATTTGCTTGAAAAAAAAAAAAATTTCTTATCGTCCTACGTACTTGTGTGTCCGGACACTTCTAATCATTACATACAACAATCTTAAATATTCAGCAATATCAAAGCTGAAACTTCAGTACCTTTGAATAATACACAAAAATGTTAAGCTACTTGCTCAACAAAAATTCTCGGCTTAAGCTGCCGTTAAATCTACAACTAGTATATACCACTATTGAGCTCAAAAAAAAAAATTACTATCTTTAAATACTGGCGAGTCCCTGTTCGCTGCGCCACTTCTTTTATGCTTCTTTTATGCTCTTTATGCTACTCTGTAACGCTCCAAACAATGTAGAATACTTAAAGTTTATTGCTCCGGATAGCTTTGACGGGCGCCAGGCAATCATTAACAAATTGCCAAAAATGTAGAATAAGTTGATTTAGGGTTCCAATGCCAGTGAGCGTTCATAAGTGAGAGTCAAAATGTATCTTAACAAATAAAAGTTAATGCAAAAAAGATTCTAAATCAGCGTTGCTCAAGATAAAAACTACAGACTCAAAAGTTTGTAACATAACAAAATAGATTTATTTCCAAAAATAAGTAACTCACCAAGAACATCAATGAAGAAACTAAAATCTGTGCTACACGCACGGTGCTACGCACCTTACTACATCTCTCTGCTCTCAAAGCTGAAGTGACAAATCCTCAAGTGACAAAATCCTAAGTGCTAAATCCCCCAAGTGCCTCGCAGGGCACGGTTTTGACAAAAGACCGGCGCATGCCGGGAAAGACATTTGCATACAATGACAGACGCAAGCTATGACGCAAGAGGGGGCGTGTCCTTGGCACGCGCTTTAACGGTTACGGTCGGAAGTTCGGAGTTGCGCGTACGCAACTCCTAGAAACTTGAAAACGAGTGCTGTGATGCCGAAACGGAAATAAAAATCCCCAAAATGATAAATATAACGTAAATTAAACAAAAACTGGTTAAGGTAAAGCAAAAGTGAACGATGGGGCATCACATCCACATATCGATTAGGCAGCCCTTTATTTTTTAAGCAGAGCTCCCGTGCAACGACGAGAGCTCTTGCTAGACAGAGGCTGTCATTATTTATGATTCTCAAGACACTCCCCTTCTTGATAATGAATGACCCAACGTCAGCGACTCGACGAGTCTCGGGACCTGCGCGCCTTCCATCGCCCCCACTGCCGACACGGTCCAGGTCAGCACAGACAAAGTCAAACTCCAGCTCGCTCCCGGGACCGAGAGACTCATTTGACTGCACTACTTTGTCTAGTGCAGCCATGAATCTCTCCCACGTCAGGGCATTACGCCGAATTAGAGCCAAGTTGACGGGGGTTTTCAAATCCCGGGAGCGTAAACATAGTCGAACATGACTATACTCCCCTGTGGGGACGACTTCAGCCAACATTTTCTCATGTAGGTCGTGCAGGACCGGGAGGAAATTGTGTGGTTCCACATTCTCCATACCTCCAAGTCGCACACTCGTGGAGATGAATTCTGTCTTGAATTTTTTCGAGTTGTACCGCCGAGTGTGCGACACTGTGAAGTGGGGAGACTCTGTAGAGCTGACAGGAACGTTGGTGAATCCACTGACAGGAACGTTGGAGAATGCGGACCTAGAAAGATAATTTATTCTCAGAATATGCAGTACATTTACATGTTTTTTTATCTTAGAACAGAAAATGAAAAACCAATATGCTTCAGTTTGCTAACTTGATCAAAAATCTAATATTTAACTAAAGTTTGAAAATTATCATTTAGAAATAAAATGACAAGGGTAGAAACAAATGCATTGAACTGAACAGTTGTAATAAAAGCACACTTTACTAGCTTGAGCAAAAATCTAACTAAAGTTTGAAAATTATCATTTAGAATAAAATGACAAGGTAGAAACAAATATAAAACTCTATATTGAAATGTTAGTAAGTGGTTCAGTTGAGTGCCTTAAGGGTAAAATTAAATAAAATTACATTTACCTGGTAGCGGTGGAGGTACCAGCGGCGATAGTGAATGGTGTCCTTATGCCGGAGGAGACGGGAACACGAACGCTGGAGGGTCCGGTACCAGCGGCGATAGTGAATGGTGTCCTTACGTTGGAGGAGGCGGGAACACGAACGCTGGAGGTTCCGGCACCGGTGGAAGGGATAGACCTGGATAGATAATTTAGTCTCAGAATATGCAGTACTTTACATGTTTTTATCTTAGAACAGAAAATGAAAAACCAATATGCTTCAGTTTGCTAACTTGATCAAAAACTAAGTAACTAAAGTTTGAAAATTATCATTTAGACTAAAATGACTTTACTAGTTAGAAAAATCTATATTGAACCGAACAGTTGTAATAAAACCACACTTGACTAGCATGAGCAGAAAACTAACTAAAGTTTGAAAATTATCATTTAGAATAAAAAAAAGTAAAATGGATTTACAAGGGTAGAAAACAAATACATTGAACAGTTGTAATAAAAGCATAGTTTACTAGCTTGAGCAAAAAATCTAACTAAAGTTTGAAAATTATCGTTTAGAATAAAATGACTTTTAAGGTATATTGTACGTTAGTAAGTGATTCAATTGAGCGCCTTAAGGACAATATTAAATAAAATTACATTTACTTCACACTTTGCTAGCTTGATCAAAAAATCTAACTAAAGTTTGAAAATTATCGTTTAGAATAAAACTCTATATTGTACGTTAGTAAGTGATTCAATTGAGCGCATTAAGGACAATATTAAATAAAATTTCATTTACCTGGTTGCAGTTGAAGGTACGACGGGGACGTAGGGATTTCCCATACCCGCTGCGACAGTGGACTGACGACGCTTCTTGAGGGAAAATTTCGATGTCCTTTGCCTTAATTCCCTACCACCTTGTTGGAGCATGCAGAGGCGCTTTGACTGTGTAGGAAGCTCGGGTGTAGGAGGTCTTTTGGCTGCCTCCTCTAGAGTGCGCACTGCCGTGAGTAGCTCTTCGAAGCAGTCGGTATCAGTGGGAGGACCAGCATCAGACCTGGATAGATAATTTAGTCTCAGAATATGCAGTACTTTACATGTTTTTTTTAACTTAGAACAGTTATGTTGTAATAAAAGCACACTTTACTAGCTTGATCAAAAAATCTAATATTTAACTAAAGTTTGAAAAATTATCGTTTTAGAATAAAATGACAGGGTAGAAACAAATATAAAAAAATCTATATTGAACAGTTATAATAAAAGCACTAGCTTGATCAAAAAATCTAACTAAAGTTTGAAAATTATCATTTAGAATGACTTTACTAGTTAGAAACAAATATAAAAATCTATATTGCAGGTTAGTAGGTGATTCAGTTGAGCATCTTAAGTACAACATTAAATAAAATTTCATTTACCTGATATCAGTTGAGGATCCAGCACAGGAAAATTCTCGCATAGTGGACATCTCAGGTAGAGAAGAGGATCGACGAGCAAGCAGGACTAGCAGGTAGAGAAGGAGAGCAAGTAGGGCTGACAGGTAGCAAACTGACAGATGAAGAACACAGTGACAGTCGCTGAGAAGTTGGTGTTTATATACCCCCTCCCCCACTGGACTTTGACCGTTGCGCAATGTGGATTCTAGGAATCATCTATTTTTAAACCTTATCATTGTCAAATGTAGACACAGTGAAGCGCTGGACATTTGACCTTTTGACCTTCCATCTGATAAAGGATTGCACCATATCGTGTGCGAAAAAATTGTAGAAAAGTGTGATAAGGTACATTTGCACCATATAGTGGCGAAAGTGCTGTTGCTACCCCCCTAATAAGCGATCTGAAGGATGTCTACAGGAAACGTACGATTTCCGATACACTGATAACGGACTTGGAAAACTTTTAGCCTGTTGAACGTCTAAAGGTAGATCTTATATACAAGTCCTACGAATAATCTAAACCAAATTTTATTAATTTTTCTGTGGAACAGTTACTGTGTCTAGTAAAATACGTGGACCTTGGATCCGATGAGACTTTTTCCCGAAATTAACGTGGAGGTACGCTAGCGACGGAATTTTTTTTTTTTTCCCGATTAAACTGATTTATTACGAGCGCTGGATGATTTTTAATAAAGGTAAGTGAGAGTTTTTATTTACTAGGGGACCGATTAACGGGTTGGAAAAAATAAATACCGGAGTTTTAATAAAAGGGAATCGTTTAGCAGTCCTGGTAAAATGAACACCAAAAGATTTTTAATAGAGGTAACTTTTAATAGAAAGTGTTTTAATTAATAAGAATACAACTTTGAGAGTTGATTTTCACAATTGAGACTTGTGTCATCCTTTACTGCGGAATTATTCTGAGACTTGTAATCTGTGGGAAGGAGGGGGCTTAAAATATAGGTCAACCAGGGGGTCTGCAAGTGGAGGGTTTAAAATATAAGTCAACCATTGGGGGGTCTGAAATGAAGAAAAATAGCGAAGGAGGGCTTAAAATTAGAGTTAAAATAAGGATTTTTTTGGGAAAATAGTGTTCCTCATAGGCACTAGATGGCGCCAGGGGTTAAAGGGGGGGGGAATTTTTAATTATGAATTATTAATTATGAATTATTAATACCATGAAAGTTGCGACACTGGGGCCAATTTCCTGTTGATTGCGACATAGCGGCCAGAAGGCAACGTGGACCAGCACGGCCCAATTTCCGGTCAGTGACGTCATAGGGGGGAAAGCACTTCCGGGGGACTTGCCGGTTTTGACGATACTACTGATGTGGTTAGAAGATGGAGACATCAACAACTTTTGACTAGCTTCTTGTGTAACGAGAGAGACAGGGACGTACCCAGGGGGCCCGGAATATTGTATTGTTTTGTGCGCACAAATTTGTATTGTTATCCACTCATTCTGTTTTCCGTGGTCCCTGGTTTTAGGTTGGTACATGCTGACTTTCCCCCCTCCGCACACACACACACACTCTGCCATGGTTACTGGCTTTAGACATGGGCCATGCTCTTGTCCTTTTCCATCCTCTCTGCTTGTTTTAGTCATTTGCTTAATTGAATCACTTACTGAATTACTTTCCAATGTAATTCATAAATAATGATACACAATTTCATTCTTTTCACCCTCCCAAGTTCAGGTTGTGTGGTCCAGATCAACTCTCTCTCTCTCCACTTATATTTATCTTTGCAATCTTGGTCTTGTCTTATTCATATCTCAGACTTCTCTACATGATTTGAAATCCAAAACATTTGTATTTGGAACTAAAAATAGATAGAGTTGCATTTGGAACACTAAAAGTAGATTAAAAAAAACTAAAAAAATTTATTATTATTTATTAGCATGTTTGTCTACTGATCAAAGGGACCTAGGTTTAGAGCCCCGGATAAGGCATGGATGTTTGTGTTGTTCTTCTGCTGAGGACCAGCCATCCTCACAAATCCCTTCTACTATGGCGTATTAAACTGAAAGACTCCTGTCAGACGTCTGTGACAAGTAGCTGTTTGACGAGGGTATATAGATAATATCTACACTGCCCTCGGGGAGAAAATATGACACTGAGGGGATTGGGAAGGCCGACGTCAGTTAAATGGGAAGTAAAATTTTAGCCTTGTGTGCAGGATAACTATAGCCTGTGCCATTAAAACAGTAAGATTGAGGCAGGTTTCCATCTGTCTCCTAACAGCTGTACAGTGGGTCTTTGCTGTAACCAGGACATTTAACCCATCGTGCAGGAAACAGAGCCGCTCAGACGAAATATGTGTAACTCAAGCATCATTCCATCCTCCTCACCCCAACTGACAAGAGCAGACCCGGATCTGAAAAAAAAAATCGAGAAGAGAGGGAAACAAGAAACACAATCGAGCAGAAAAAACGAAAAGGGGGGGGGGGGACAAGAGGCTGTATTTCCAATGCAATATATCATTTTCCCCTTGTTTTTAAATTTTTGAATTTTTTTTTTTGAAAAATCCATGAAACATAAATAAGTTTAGTAATATTTATTTCTATTACCCTTACTATGATTCTGAAAAGGAATAGGAGATGCCCCCCCCCCCCTCCCTAGATCTTGTCCTTGGACTCCAGTATGAAACCCTCCACCCATAAGACTTTTTTAGGCACGTTACTGATGATCTGAAATGTAAAATAGAACAGACTACTTTTGATTTAATCATTTGCTGAATTGAATCACTTACTCAATTACTTAACAATGTATTCTATAAAACTCATAATGATACAAAATTTTATTCTTTTCACCCTCCCAAGTTTAAGTTGTGTGGTCCCAGTCAGCTCTCTATATCCACTTATTTTTATCTTTGCAATCTTGCTCTTGAAGTCCTCTTTTCGGCATTCTTTTTTTCACACCATTTTTCCATCTCTTTCATCGTCTTCTTCCTGTGGGTTCTAATTTCCATATTAAATTTAGCCCTTTTCCTTTATCCATCATATTCATAAGTCTTTCTCATTTTGATAATATTTTTTACACCTCCAATATTTTTGTGTAATCTCTGATTGCTCTAGTTTCTCTATTTCTCATTTTATCTAGTCTTTGCTACCTCGGATATCTTTTGCAATATCCACTTCGATTACTTTTATCTCAGATGCAAACCTTTCTCACAAAATCATTTTTGATTCTTATGTTAGAGCAGGGGTGGGCAAATAGCGGCCCGCGGGCCACATGTGGCCAGCTAAGAGTTTTTTGTGGCCCGCCAAGACAGTCAGAAAAATCCGCCTTGAACCGAGATTTCCTTCCCGTACGCGGAAGATTCGTCTCGTATTTTCCACTAGGACGGCCACATCAATACGCATGCGCAGTGCTTTTCCGGTTGATCTGGTTAATTACCATTTTGTCTTTGCAACAGTAAATATATAAATTTCCAACTTTAGTAAAACCATGAACCCTCCGAAAAAACGTAAAATCGGTGATGAATGTCGTGTGTTTAATGAAGAATGGACAAACAAATATTTCTTTGGTAATACAGGGAATAAAGCAGTGTGTTTATTGTGTCACGAAACGATAGCCGTATTTAAGGAGTACAATCTGAAACGACATTCCGAAACAAAACATGGCGAATTTGGCTGCAGACTTTCCAAGGAAGAACGCAAAATAAAAGCTGCGGAGTGTGTGAAAAGGCTGAAGAAGCAACAAACATTATTTACAAAGCAATCAACACTTCAAAATAGCGCTACAGAAACAAGTTTCATGATAGCCTACAACCTTGCTAAACGCAACAAGCCTTTTTCGGATGGCGAGTTTATTAAGCAGTATTTATTAAGCTGTGACATTAGTTGACTTTTACAAATCTTTGTCTGCTGAAAAATTTTCATGTATGAAGAAATTTGCTGGGAAAATGTTCTCTATATTTGGGTCTACATATATTTGTGAGCAAAGTTTTTCTTGCTTGAAGATCAACAAGAGTAAATATAGATGCTCTTTGACAGACATTAACTTGCAGACTGTGATGAGAATCTCAACAAGCAATCTCACTGCTGATTTCAAAAAAATTGTAGAAAAGTGTGATAAGGTACATTTGTCTCATTAAACTGATTCTAAAATTAAATGTGCTTGCAACTATAGATGATATGAAATTAGCACAATAAATAAATTGAATAAAACTGCCACTATTTTATTTAATTTATATTTATTGATTTTTATGGTACAATTTATACCTTTTCTGAAATGCAAAGTTAACTAATGAATGTAATAATTTTAAAAGGTGCGGCCCTCCGCTAACCTCCGCTTCCACAAAGTGGCCCCCGAGCCAAAACAATTGCTTACCCCTGTGTACAGAGTACTGTCTACAATTGTATTAAAATATATTCTTTAAAAATCAATTCAGCACTCTTACTGCTTTCTATTTTTGGTCCTCTATTTTAATAATCTTTCTTTAATTTTTTTCATCATACATTCGACTATTTATAACAACTTTCTCTTTGCTGGGTGTTAGAAAACTGACATCAGAATCCAAAAAAATGGAAACATTGGAAACTTTTTTCTTTGAAAAATTTCAAATTATGACATCTATTTTATGTAAAAGATGTAATCCAAGTAATTACAATCTTATGCCAGTTTTTAAGTAGAAAATCAAGTTTAAATAGCTTTTAAAAGTCATTATTAAAAAATAATAATGAAAAAACTCTTCAAAAATCAACAAACAAGCATGCGTTTTAAAAAACGTTTTGGGAAAGGAGTAGATATCTCGTGTAGATATCAGGAGTCTGATATCTCGTGTTCAATGGGTGTATGTAGCTCATGACCATTTGGGTTTCGAGGTGAAGGGATGCTCAGCTTAATGAGAGGCAATTTACGGAGTGGAGGGGAGCTCTGCCTGGCTCGGCTGCGGTTAACTCCGTTCTCCCTTCGGGTGAAGGAAGGCGGGACGACAAACTAAGAAGAGTCCATTTCAAAACTCGGCCGGTTTGGTATTCTGAGGTACTACGTTTTCCAAGGCCTGTGGTAGTTAAAGGGTTAAACATATTGTGTCATTGTAATTATAAGTACAACCGATTATGACGCCCCTGGTAATTTATATGTCGTTCTAGATGTTCAGAGAACGTTAAACGATTATTATATTTTGAGTCATCAATTTAGCACAATTACAAATCAAGATCTATTTTAGTTTCAACGTCTTCCCTATTTTAAGGTTTGCCATAGAAATATTACTCTAATATACATATAACCATATAATAATACCATGTCAATCAGTTTTTGAGCACAGTGCTACACAAAAATGCCCTCCCGATCTTATAAAAAAAAGTAAATGCTCGATTTGCTACGATTTGCTACGATAAAACTACGTGCGCAGGATGCACTGTGGGTCCACAGGATGTGACGTCAGGTTTAGACTGCAAAGGCCTTGAGTCTCGAAGGTTACGGTTCGGCGCAGATTGTCGGGACCGTGTAACTTCCCGTCGTGCTGGAGTCATTTTGCGAGACTCAATCTGATAGCGCTGCTTTCGCGAGGATTGCATCCATTGTTGATTTAATGCCGTTTTTGCAGATTCTCTTCTTGCGGTGTACTGCTGAGCTAATTTGACTAAAGTTGAAATTGAATTTACATTTCGTACTTCTAAAAATTCTGGTATGGACAAAAGTAATTGGGACAATATGCAGTTTATAATGTCAATTTCGGCGGCATCAGCATCGTATAGCTGGTATAACTCTACTGTACCCCACATGAATTTTTCGATATCATCTACTGCCCTTTGTCTTCGTGAAAATAGTTCTGTAGCTAACTGTGTGAAATCATTATAAGCTGGATAGATTTCCAAGAGTTTGCTTTTAAAATCTTCCCAAAACTCTATTCCATGACGACATCCTACGTTATTCCAACATTGCTTATCACATCCAATAAAGGAAGATACTGTTAAAACCACCTTTTTGTTGCCTGGCACTTCATGTAAACAGAAATGCTCTTCCATGGACTTGACAAATGTCCACGATGACGGACGTTTCGAACCTTCGAACCTTATTTCGAGTAAAGGCCAATTAACATAAGGAATACGGTCAATAAATTGGTTGACAACTCGTCGTTGAGGACGAAAAAAAACGGAACAAAAAATGGAACCTTACGTTCAAAGTTTATATGATCGTGAACTCGCGTAATAAATATAAAAGTTATCAATTTTTTTCATTCAAATTGTCAATCATCAATTTTGATCAAATTGTCAGCAAATTTAGGAATTGTTGTCGTTCCCCTTTTCTCCCGAAGCTCTTTAAGGAGATTCATTAACACTTTTGCTACTTTCATCACATCCTGTAACTCATCTGTTACTTTTTCTAAGACGGGAGTCACTATGGCGGAATCGGCCATATTACTAGCAGACATGTTTAGCAGTCTGACAAAATTTTGAATTTTGGAAATTTTGAAACTTTTTTATCTTGAGCAGCACTCAAAGGTACTGCTATACAACAATACAGTACTAAAGCTATACTAAGCTTGCAAATAAACTTGCTTATCAAAATGTTTATTTATCGTGTGTGTGTGTCCGGATACTTCTAATCTTTTTATACTTACAATAAATATCTTAACTATCAGCAATAACTGCACTGAAACTTCAGTATCTTGACTAATATACAAAAGTTAAACTCCTTCTCAACAAAAATTTTAGCTTAAGCTGCCGTTAAATCTATATTAGTAGAAATAACTAATGAGCTCAAAAATTGATAACTTTGACAATCACGATAAATAGCATATACAATTTATACATATATATATATACAATCCCTGTTCTCAGTGTGCCACTTTCTTTATTGGCTCTCAATAATTAGGGTGGGGGGCGGGTTTGTACTATTTGTTGCCAGATGTCATTACGGTTAACTTCTCGGGTGCCATGCAATATTAACTTGCCAAATAAAGTTGAAATAGGATTCGTTTTGTACAGTATTGTGCGAATTAGTTGGGACAAGCGAATTTGGAAATTCGCGATTTGGGATTGCTGGATGTGGCAAGCTCTTCGATCCGGCCACATCCAGCAATCCCCCAAACAACTACCCAAGGTCATGGTTTGTGGATGTTTCACAGCTTCCGGGCCACAGGCGCTTCACCCCATTGAAGGAATGATGGACAGCAAAAAGTACATAGGCGTTCTGGAGGCGAAAATGGTCCCAACACTGCAGAAGCTGTTTCCTAACGGCGATGGAATATTTCAACAGGATCTGGCTCCATGCCACAATTCGAAGCTTGCTAAGAGCTTCTTTACCCAGCAACATTTGATATTGGAGTGGCCAGGAAATTCACCCGATCTAAACCCCATTGAAAATTTGTGGGCCATTATTAAAGCGCACATATCTAAGATGGATTGCATGACGAAAACCAAAATGATAGAAAGTGTCATGAAAGTGTGGTACCACGACCCTGAAGTGAAGGAGATGTGTGGAAAGCTAGTGGCATCAATGGTTGAGAGGGTGAAAGAAGTAATTAAAGCTAAGGGAGGGAGTCACATTCACTAGTAGGTACACTATTAAACAAATGAATATTTTAGTTGTGTCTTTGTTACTGTATTTTCCTATTGTCCCAACTAATTTGCACAGTACTGTATATCTATAGCTTTACTTATTGAGTAAAAAATTCAAAAATGATTGTCAAGTTTAATTAAAGTTTAATCTAATCCAAAATCAATTAACGTTGCTCAAGAGAAAACTAGAAAAAATTCAAAAGTTTCTAAAACAAAGTTTATTTCCAAAAAATTCAAAGACTCACTAAATTCAATAGAAGAATGCAAAAGTTGGAGTACTAACAACTCACATCTATTTAAATCTCTACTAACCACTCCTTCTATCTACACATACTGATTCAACATATTCCACATACTACGTCAACATACTTCAGCTGCTCCTAACAATCTACTGACAATACCAATTCACTACTCAACTTCCACTTCTAACTCAATGTCACTTAGTTATAACATGCGGTGTACAAATCAGACACGTGTCTATTGCACAACAGAAAACCTTTGCATAATCTGACTATCGCGCTAGCTATGATGCAAGATAGGTCGTGTTCTGCACATGCGCATTAGCGACTGACAATCAAAACTCGGAAGTTACAGTAGAATTGCGATCAGGTCAAATGAAACAATAATCCCCAAAATGATAAATAAAACGTAAATAAAGAGAAACTGGTTCAGGAAAAGAAAAAGTGAAGGGGTGGACCATCACACCATTATTGCTCAACTAACCTCCAGACAAATTAAAGAAAATTGGATAAATTGTTGGAAAGCAAAGAAGAATTTATATGCCAAAGAAATGCACCATTCCTTACGAGACAGCAGAGTGTTTTTAAATGAACATTTAATGCATAATAACAAACAGTTACTTTATGAATGAAGAAAATACAGAGAGAAAAGAGATATAAATATGTATGCGTTAAAGATTCTAACCTCTATATTCGCCAAACTGAAAGGACAAGAATATTTAGAATTAGAAATGTTGATGGTTTAAATTTATTAAATGGTTAATACTGAAAATTATAATATTTAAGTAAACTTTAATGAGTAATAATATTACTAATCAAATTTTCAGTTTAAATATGGACATGCATCTTGATCTCAATACTGATATTTCAGATCATAGGTATAAATTTCATAAAATAGAGAATGTTTATGTAAGAGAATTATGTTATTGGGGTGGAGGATTGCAATTAATAATGGGTAATATAAGAAGTATGAGAATTTTTTTACCTTTTTTTGCTCTGTTTAAACCTAGTAGATTTTAACCCTGAAATAATAGTCCAAACAGAAATTTGGATATCTGATGATGAATTACAATTATATTTGATACCTTGTTATGAAATTTATCATAATTGTTAGAATCAAATGAGATCTAGAGGGCTAATTAATTTTCTCCTATAACATATTACATTACATGAAATTAATGCAAATTTTTTTAGTGCTGATATGCTGGAAATTAAATTTAAACTTAATCATTTAGTTTTTATTTTAATGGCATTTTATACATTACATTCACACACTAAACAGCATTTTATTAATGAATTCGAAAATAAATTAGAAACTGTTAATAATAATAATGTTATATTATTAGGAGATATTAATATTGGCTTAAGGTAATTTTTAGGTAAATTTTAGGTAATGATAGTATTAAACATGAATATTTCAGAGTAATTCTGTCAAATGGTTTTACGCAGTGTCATGAGATTACTAGGGAGGAATCAAAGATGTGTCTTGATCATGTATTTATAAGAAGTATTGCTGTAAATAATGTAAATACTTATATCATTAAGCTACACATTACTGATCATTATTTCATAGGATTAAACATTCAGTCTGAAATGAACAAAAGTATAGAAAGTTTAGAAGAAATACGTAAGACAAATATTATAAAACTAAAGAAATTTTTGAAGGACAAAGACTGGAATGAAATTGAAATGGAAAAAGATATCAATAAATCTTTCGAAATGTTTTCATTACAATTACAAATATTAATTGAAAAATCAAAATACACTATACAATTAAAATGGAAATCAAATGAATTGAAACCTTGGATGACGGATGGACTTATACAATATATTAAAAAACGAAATAATTTGTACAAATTACGAAAAATTCAACCATTAAATACTGATTTATATAATTTTTTTTAAACAGTATCAAAATTTACTATTAAAATTAATCAGAGAAGCAAAGTCAAATTGTTTCACCAAAAGATTATTAGACAAACATGACAATGTACAGCAGCGCTGGAATGTAATAAATGAATTATATGGAAGGAAACAACATATGCAAATATATCCAGCAGAAATAAAAATAAATAATACTTTGTATTCTTCTAATGAAAATCCGATTCTATTAGCTCAAACGTTTAATAATTATTTTATGGAAATAATAAAAAACTTCGTAACGGAAATTGCAAAATCCATTAAGCAGAAAAAGGATGAGATATTTGTTTCATTGAATTCGGTTTTCATAGATTTCTTAACAGAATATGAAATTAATGAAGTAATTTCTTATTTGCAAAAGAAGAAAGGCGACGGGAGCAGATTTCATGTCTGTGGAGATAATTAAACAAATTAAAAATAATATTTTAGCTATTTTATGTCATCTCTATAATTCATTTTTACATTCTGGATATTTTCCAACATTTTGTAAAAATTTAACTATAGTGCCTGTAAATGGTAGCTAGGCGTAAACTGGAAGGAGAGCTGTGTACCAATCCCTAGTGATGATGCACAGAACCGGCCAGGTCTAGCACCTAATGTCCGACCCCGCCTTCTCGTGGTGCAGGCCGTTAGTACCTTTCAAAAGAGATATTCTCTTTTGGAAGGGAACGGAAGGGGAGGGCTGCCAGTTCAGTATGGCCTACTGATCTGGTCATCTACGGCCACTTTTTTCTTTTTTTTCAACCCTGCTGAGGAGTGGTCAACTTCACAGGGTCCTGGTGCTGACCATTTATACCTACTAGACTGGACTTGTTTATGGATTTGAGCTTGATTATTGATCCTGGACTTGCTGCACTGGTGGGCCTCTGTTGAGGGAGAGTCCGCCGCTGTGTTTTCTGTTTGCTTCTGGGTTGCCAGCTCTAAGTGAACAGAGGCATGGGATACCTTATATCAGCTGGTGGATAATCCTAATCAGAGGCCATCGCAGGTACCTGAACCTTACTTAGCTAGTTGGGCATCGTCAAGCCTAAACTGGAGTAATGCGTCTCAGGCAGGCCATGTGGCTCTTGAAAAAGTCCACTTGAAAAGGTGGTGCCTGAAGTTCCTACCAGCATCGGTGACTTCAGCCTTTAGCGGAGGAGGAACGGGTCTTTGCCCCATGCCTGCGATCAGGGGGCTGTTTGATATTGTTGGCCCTACCAATCTCAATAAACCTAATTCTTTAAAAATCCTACTAATCATTTTCTCTCTGCAGGAACGTGGAACGTGAGGGCATTACATAGAGATTATTCTCTTGATGTCCTCATGCAGGAATTCCAGCGCTATAACCTAGATATTCTAGGCTTGCAAGAGACCAGATGGACAGGTAAAGGTGAGATACTTAAAAATAACTTTAAATTTCTCTTTACAGGGAGGGAGGATGGAAAGCATCACCAAGGCGTGGGTCTGCTGCTCAGCAGACATGCTAGTGATGCTCTTCTAGGATATGAGTGCATTAATGAAAGGTTTCTTACAGCAAAATTTCAGACAAGCATTAAAAACTTGAATGTTATCTGCTGTTATGCCCCCACTGAGGATGCTGATGAGGATGAGAAGGATAGGTTTTACAGACAACTTCAGGATATTTTGAATTCTGTCAAGAAAGGAGATATTACCCTTGTTCTTGGTGACTTCAATGCCAAAGTTGGTACCGACTCTGATCTGTGGGGAGGGGTGATAGGCCCTTTTGGTATTGGTAGCTGCAATGGCAATGGGCAACGTCTCCTACAGGTAAGTAAACTCAATGGTTTCAGAATAACTAACACATATTACAAACACCGCGACATACATAAATACACATGGGTTTCACCTGATGGACTGCATAGGAATATGATTGATTATATATTAATTAACAGCAAATGGGCTAGTTATGTTAGAAATACCAGGGCATATAGGGGAGCTGAAATTGGATCTGACCATTACCTTGTTAAAAGTGTCTTGCAACTTAAACTTAAAAAGTGTTGTGCTAGGGTTAAAAAATTTACCTTTAATACTGAAGCTCTGAATGACCCAGTTATAGCTAAAGCTTACCATGATAGGTTACTTAGTCATTATGACGGTCATGGTTTGCTTAATACTGAAGTTGAGGAAGAATGGGGCCATTTTAAACAGGCTTTTTTGGAAACTAACAGTACTCTTTTAGGAAAAAAGGAGCAGAGGAGGCAGAATTATTTAAGTGATAAGGCAACTGAGCTTATTTCAGAAAGAAGGAACTGCAGGAATGTCCTTAATCAGTACCCTACTAGTCCTAATAGAAAGCATTACAAAGAACTTAATAAATGTGTAAAGGATCAGTTAGCTACTGATAAAAACCTTTGGCTTGATAGCTTGGCTGACAAAGCTGAGGAAGCAGTTAGGCAGCACAACAGCAGAGAGCTGTACCAGATAGTTAATGTTTTATGTGGTAGAAAACGAACAGGCATTCAGGGATTGAAGGATAAACAAGGTAAGGTTATAGAAGGTGAGGATTCTCTCATGGCTAGGTGGGCTGAGCATTTCAGTGATGTTCTAAACAATGTGGTTAGTTCTACTCCCATTGTTTGTAATGATGATCCATTGTTTGTAATGATGATAGATGCATTGGCAGCTTTAATGTTGGCCCTATAACACAATCTGAAGTTAGTTTGGCTATCTCTAAACTGAAACTTCATAAATCCCCAG
Source organism: Ryuthela nishihirai (assembly GCA_038380435.1). Classification (NCBI taxonomy): domain Eukaryota; kingdom Metazoa; phylum Arthropoda; class Arachnida; order Araneae; family Heptathelidae; genus Ryuthela; species Ryuthela nishihirai. The sequence goes on along the minus strand of JAWZYU010000001.1, from coordinate 10,469,740 downwards.
GGGTAGATGAAATTACTACAGAAATGCTCAGAGCTGGGAATGTTTTGGTTACCACTTGGATGACTGAAATTCTGAATAACTTTTATGATAAAGGCATGGTTCCTAAAGATTTTACCAGAGCTATTATTATCCCTATTTTCAAAAAAGGTGATCGCAGTTCTTGTGATAACTATAGGGGTATCAGCCTACTCTCTGTTCCAGGTAAAGTTCTTTCCATGATTGTGCTTAATAGAATTAAGAATCTGGTTGACAGGCAATTGCGTGATGAGCAATGTGGATTCAGAAGTGGTAGGGGATGTGTGGATCAGATATTTTCACTTAGGCAGATTCTTGAGAAATGTTTAGAGTTTCAGAAACCTTTGGTTGCTAGCTTTGTTGATTTCAAAAAGGCTTTCGACTCTGTTGATCGTCATAATTTGTGGTTGATTGTGAGATCATATGGTATAACAGACAAGTTAGTTAACATAATGAAAGCTCTCTATAATAACACTGAGTCATGTGTGAGAGTTGGTAAGTCTTGTAGCAATTGGTTTAGCATTACGTCTGGTGTTCGACAAGGGTGCATTTTGTCTCCTTTTCTCTTTAGTTTGGTTGTTGATTATGTTATGCGAAATTCACTTCGAGGGAAAGATTTTGGCTTTAAATGGGCTGGAGATACGAAAATTTCTGATTTAGATTATGCTGATGATTTAGCCCTTTTGGCAAATGATGTTAATGAGATGAACTCTTTCCTTCGAGCTGTTGATGAGACTGGTAGTAGAGTAGGTTTGGTTATAAACAGAGAGAAAACTAAAGTGATGAAAATTGGTCAGGCAGGCTGTGATTCAGTTAATCTGAATGGTTGCAGTCTTGAGCAGGTGTCACAGTTTAATTATCTTGGGAGCTATGTAACTGATACTGGTGATGTGCGGCATGAGATTAACAGACGAATAGGGATTGCTGCCGGGACTTTTAAGAATCTATGGAGATTGTGGAGAAATAGGCGTATACACCTAAAGACTAAAATTAGACTGTATAATAGTTTGGTTCTTTCTAGGGTTAGTTATGGTAGTGAAACTTGGACGCTGTGTAAACAAGATAACAGGAAACTAGATGCTTTTGATTCTAGATGCTTACGCAGTATCTTGGGTATTAGGTGGTTTAACTTTGTAACTAATGATGAGGTTAGGCAAAGGAGTCTGCAACCTCCTTTAAGCAGCATATTGTGCAGAGAGAGACTCCGCTGGTTTGGCCATGTTGCCCGTATGGATAATTATAGATTGGCGAATAGGGTTATGAACAGTGTGCCTAAAGGCCTCAGAAGGAGGGGGTGGCCTAGGATGCGGTGGGCAGACAATGTCAAACAGGACCTTGTTAGAATTGGTGTGCAGTGGCCGGATGCAGCAGATGTAGCTCAGGACAGATATGCTTGGAGAATTAAACTGCGTGGTCTGGTTGGACCTCCGTAGCCCATGGCTGCTTGAGGATGATGATGATGATGATGATGACCTGTTTACAAAGATGGCAAACATTTAGATATTAATAATTACAGACCAATAACTTTATTGTGGTGTTTTCAAAAACATTTGAAAAGCTAATTAAGATTAGATTTTTTAAATTATCTAATAATTTTTTTATAAAAAGAATAAAATTTTTATTTAAAATTTTCAATATTTAAAATTTTCATTTTTATTCAAATTATCACTTTGAAGTCGATTCAACTCTTAGAGGAAAAACTGTCTTGTGTTGGGTGTTATACGAACCCACAACCTCCTGACAACATGTCAGGTGCTCTGGACCACTGAGCTACCGGCCACTTGATCAAGATCTCCTCTAATTAACGTTATGCACGTTCCATTTATGTCACATATAAGCGCCATCTACAAGGCAAATAGAAAGCCATGTGTGGCTAGATTGCCTGAAAATCGCTTATATGTGACATGAATGGAATGTTCATAGCGTTAATTAGAGGAGATTTTGATTGGTGGCCAGTAGCTCAGTGGTATAGAGCACCTGACATGCTATCAGGAGGTTGTGGGTTTGTATCCCACCTGGCTCAAGACAATTTTTCCTCTAAGAATTGAATCGTCTTCAAATTGGAAATTCGAATACTAAATAAGACGAATTTCTTTCATTATTTATTCATTAATTAAAATTTTCATATTTAATATTTAAAAATTATTAAATATTTTTTTTTTGAAAAATCATTTTGGGTTTAGGAAAGATACTGGAACAGAGGATGCTATATTAAAATTAACATCTTCAATCTACAGTACAATAAATAAAAATTTTTCAACAGCAGTAATATTTTTGGATATAAAGAAAACATTTGACTCAATTTCACATGACATATTATTTATTATATAAACCTGAGAAAGTAGGAGTTCGATGGACAATTTTACTATGGTTTTAGAATTATTTAAAAAATAGAACTGAAAAGGTTAAAATAGGGAATTATTACAGTAATGAGAAGAAAATTAAATATGGTGTTCCACAAGAGTCTGTATTAGATCTGATAATTTTTAATATTTTTATAAATGATCTTTGTAACCAGGAACTAAAAGGAGAAATAATAGCATTCACTGATGATACTGCTCTGATATACACAGCAAGTACTTAAAATATTCTGATTAAAAAAATAGATCAAGAATTATGGAATATCAGAAATCGGTTTATGAAAAATAAGTTGCTTCTAAATGCAAAGAAAACGAAATATGTATATTTTCAATTGAGGAAGAAATCAAAAAGATAATTTAAAAGTGAAATTATTTTACATACACTTTAATGCATTGGTAACGGTTGTTCATGCAAGCCACTAGAAAGTGTTGAGTGCTATAAATACTTAGGAGTTTATATATAAACTAACTTGGAATAAACACATTGATTCTTTAATAAAAAAAATACAGTAATACCACAATTATTTCATATCAGAAATTTTGTAAATATTACACTTTTAAAATTAATTTATAATGCATGGGTGAAAATCTCATTTAACATATGGATTACTTTCTTTGGGTGGAGCAGTGGATTGAAAGTGATATTAGACATATATAAATTAAAATACAAGAATAGCTAAACATGTAAATCTTGCTTTATCGCTTCCTAAAAAAACCATTGTACAAAAACGTTATGTATATTTAGCACCAAAATATTTAATAATTTACCTGGAAATTTTAAAGTTGAAACTAACTGTCACTCTTTTAAAAAGAAGTTGAAAATCTGGAATTTGAATATAATGATACTGAAAAACTTGTTAAAAAATGCTAATATTCATTATTTTGGTAGGTTTACATTTTGTGTATTTGAATTTCTGTCTTTCATTAGTTTGAAAATAGAATGGAAAATTATATCACATTGTGATGGTCCACCCATTCACTCTTACTTTTCCTTAACCAATTTTACTTTATTTACGTTATATTTATCATTTTGGGGATTATTTCATCTTTTTGGACTGATCGCAATTCTCGTTTCCGAGCTGTAGGAATTGTGCATGCGCAACTCCGACCTTTTGATTTTCAACTGGTGAAGTGCACGTGTAGGACATGACTCCTCTTGCTTCATAGCTAACGCGATCGTCATATTATGCAAATGTCTTTCCCGGTGTGCAATGGACACGTGCCGGACTTGTACCGGACTTGTACATATGTTATAACTAAGTGACATTAGGTCACAGAATGAGTTAAAGAATGAGAGAAGAGTTAGAAGCAGAGTTAATAGAATGGTGACATTAGGTCACAGAGTTGTTGTGAGAAGTGGAGTAGCGATGTAGGAGTTAGAAGTATGTGGTGTAGATAGAAGGAGTTGTTAGTACTCCAACTGTTGTATTGAATTGGGTGAGTTTGAATTTTTTCGAAATAAACTTTTTTTGAAACTTTTGAATTTTTGCTATATTTCTCTTGAGCAACGTAAATTGATTTTTTTCATTAGATTTAAACTTTAAACTTGACAATCCTTTTTGAATTCTTACTGGAAAAGTAACACTTGATAAATAATTAACAAAACCTATTTCAACTTTATTTAACAAGTTATTATTGCCTGGCGCCCAATAAAGCTATCCAGAATTTGAATATATTTGGATCAGACAAAAAGTCCAACTTTGAAGTTAATAATTTTTGGAGCGTTACAACATCTATAGATTTTCTATTAAATTTGTTGCCTTTTTCGAAATGTTTTACCAAATTGAATAAACCCACATGCGAGTTACTTGTACTCTTGTGGATATTTTCAATGTTCCTAAAGTTAAATGCATAATTTTAGAAAATATGTTATATAAATTCTTTATATAAGATGTATAATTGTCTATTCAATGGGAATAATGTCTATGGTTTATTATGCGTTTGTGTGCTCTCTTGCCGGTGTGTCCGGGTTATCAAGTGCGTACCATGAGGGCAGCACCGTTCCGCGGTAGGCTAACCTACGCTAATGGTAAGTATATAGTGATCTAGTCGAAGTCATATGGTAAATCCGAGGACAAGTCGAGAGAAAGAAAGAATCAGACAGATGGCTAATCAAGTACAATAAAGTAGAATCTTTCTCAGAGATACAAACGGGAATAATGAATCCTCAAATGCTAGATGAATGCTTCTGAAAATCGAGATTTAAATAGCTAAAATTATAATCTTGAATTTATAGTAAGATTCCCATTCACATAACACAGAAATTCTCTAATATTTTGTTACGGCAGTGCAGCTCAGTTCCATATATTGTAAAAGTTTCTGCGATTCCAAAATATTATTTATTCAAAAGTGTTCTCAGAAATGTTTTCCAATTACTCATGTTATCATTACGTTGCTGACATATTGATGTTGCCACCTGTCTTGCAGATCCAATTTGGAATAAATTCGATAGAAACTGAGTTTTGCTTCTGCAAAACATCACACAATACTGCATCATCGTAGAAAGTACGACAGAATAGTAAATAATTACTTACGAACAAATCCGTATCAGAATCCAATTTTGAAGCAAGCGGTAAACAGCGTAATAACCTATACCATTCAGGTAGTAATACTAGAGATAGTACTCCGATTCCGGTATCATTGACCACCATGATCACAGAAGGCTGTGTCTGCCGACTGCTTAGTGAGGAATGATACCCATGATGCCTTGCGAATTGGCTGCGAATATCGATGAAGGCTATTTAAAAATGCTTAACAAATAATTTAAATGAGGCAGAACTTTGCTGTTTTTAATTTTTTATTTCAATGAAGTTATTCCAGTGTAGTAATTAAAGAAAAATAGATTTAATTAATACACACTTACTGATTTATATCGGATGAAAAACGAAGACGTTGGAAACTGCTTCTCTTTCAAATCGAGGTTTCGTATGAAAATTAAAAAAAACATTCGATATGTTCTTAATATATGATTAAAGCTGAACTAAATTGATTGTAAACTTAGCAGTCATTAATTTGAGCCCGTTTAAAACAGGAACAATGGTAAAAATATTTTAAAATCTAATACATGATCAAATCATTCAGCTTAAGCGAAAGCACTCAAAATTTACAGACCTTAATAGTGCAAATCCGCGCCTCATTTAAAAAAAACCTGCAAAGTCACATTTATTTTCTTCTACCTTGTTAGAATTGGTGTGCAGTGGCCGGATGCAGCAGATGTAGCTCAGGACAGGTATGCTTGGAGAATTAAACTGTGTGGTCTGGTTGGACCTCCGTAGCCCATGGCTGCTTGAGGATGATGATGATGAAAAAATATTAATTTTTATTAAAAATTGAAAGAAATAATCAGAGAATGTAAATTTTTTTAAATTCAGCTGAGGCAGGAAATCAAACCTCCTCCCAATTTAATAAAAAAAATAAATACCCCTCAAGCAGCTGCTTGCCACAGAGGTCTGACAGGAGCCTGTCAGTTTATATGCCATAGTAGAAGGTCTGTGAGGATGGCAGGACCTGAGCAGAAAAACGATACATTACATCCATGCCTTACCCGGGGCTCGAACCCAGATCCCTTAGATCACTAGCCAAGCACACTAACCACTCAGCCTCCCAATAAATGACAGAATTTAATTTCATGTAATTAAAAAACCCAAATATTATAAGCTTGCACAATATACAATATGTTACCTAAATAATAATACACTTTGGCAAAATAAAAATTGCAAAGCAGACGTCTCATAAATTTAATACCATATCCTTAATATTTCTTATTTTAATAAAATGTACAAAAACATTCTTTTAATTTCATGTTAATTCAGGCTTTAAATCACCTACTTTACATGTACAAATATTAGTAGTTTCATATATTAAAAAATTCGTGAACTACATTCGACTTAGACAGAAAGATATATTGGAAAGTTGACAAACCTTTATTTTTAAATCCCTTAGTTTAACAATTTCAATTTTTAATTTATCGCAAAGAACACATCTAGTAATTTTCCTAAAGTACTAACCTAATTACTTCATTTAGAGCATTTATTTTTGCATACGTATGGTATGAAATACGCATTTCATTGTTGACCACGGAGGTATGAATGAGAGGAGATGCCCTAACGCGCTTTCCCTGTCCAAGGAAAATGATGCTGACGCAGCAGGGCGTTAGCCATATTGTTGCATTCAAAACAAACTGTCTGCCGCTGCAATCAAGCCTACTTTTCACGTGCTATACTCAGTTTTACTGGGCGTTATATACGGGAAGATTTTTTTTTACCACTAAGAGAAAGCCCATTTAAGCTATTTGGAATTTATATTGCTTTTTTTAATGCAATGAATATTTCCACACAGAATTACTGTATTCCAGATACCCATGATGCCTTGCGAATTGGCTGCGAATATCGATGAAGGCTATTTAAAAATGCTTAACAAATAATTTAAATGAGGCAGAACTTTGCTGTTTTTAATTTTTTATTTCAATGAAGTTATTCCAGTGTAGTAATTAAAGAAAAATAGATTTAATTAATACACACAAACTATTTATGTATTTCGTTGAATACGACAATAACAAACAATTACCAGATTTTGAAAGTTTATTTATACTGCACTGATAATAGCAGAAAACATTTTATGGATAAAACACTAAACATTATATGCGATAGCAGCATTTAAACTGCAAAAAAATCACATTTGTAAGATTCAGAAAATAGCTGTTTTACGTTAAAAAAATTCTCATTTCCCAAAAATAAAAAAAATTGCTTAACAAAACTAAATAAAGCCAATAGTATAAGAAGGTAAAATAAAAGAACTAAAAAAAATATATATTTATACAAAAAAAAACACCCCACATTGTGGCTCGAACCCACCAGCTCTATGTTTGTACCCTCAACTTCACATCTCTCCCCCATCTCATGCTCATTCTCCTCCCTCAACCAGAGTTAACAATCAATACAAAATACACAACTATTACAATCACTCAAAAAAAAAAATCTTTTAAGGATTGAAATACATCCTTCCTCAGCCACAAAGGAAAATTTGAAAATAATATCTGAAAAAACTATATGAAAAAAAGCAACTAAAAATTATACTAAGCAAAAATAATAAAAAATTAAAAAAATATAAAAAAAAAGAAAAAATATATCCACAGGGTGAAGGAATATAATATCCATTTTAAAAAAAAGGCAACATTCCAGACTGTGGCTTGAACCCGACATCTCAGTGCCTGACTCCTCAGTCTCTCATACCTATCTTCATGTACACCTGACCTACCCCTCAACCAAAGTAAAAATAACAACAAATAAACTGGCTCTATTTGAAATCCATACAGAATTAAATAAATTCAGTATTCACCTTAAAAGGGAAAATTAGAACCTTATCAGAAGAATTAACGAAAAGGAGAAAAGCATTACATTCTCCTCTCCTCTTTTAACTAAAATTATTTAAACAATTTGAAAAATTTTCACCCTAACTAATGATCGCTGTCACTCACTTATGACAATTTACACCAGATACATTAAATTAATCTAAAAAGAAATTCAAAAATATAAGACTCCAATCCAAGAAAAAAAGGGTGCATTTAAACAAAACCTTTAAATGCTATCCAAATTAAAAAAAAAGAGAGATTATATTTCTCACCTTATGAAAATACTTTATTGTAATTTACTTTTCCCTTCTTACACTGAACTTATTAAATCATGAAGAGAGAGGTATTTAAACACTGAAACATTTAAACAAAATAATATCAAATACTTCCACCTAAAATAAAATGAAAAACAAAAAAAAACTCCTTGATATTTTAATCACCTCTATTTAAATGTATGTAAATTCATCATCCATTAAATAGAATACACACTAATATTCAATTACAGCCAACAAAATTTTTTAACTGAGAAAGCCTGCCGAAGGAATTCTTAAATAAGTGTAACGTAAAATCAATCAATCAATATAAGAAGTACATCTTCACATTCATCACTGAGTACAATCCGAAGAAAAGAAAAAAAAATCTGGTGAAGAATCGAGGTTTGTAACTCGAAATAAAACCGATTTCAGAGCGGCGTAATTTCAACACGAAGTTGCTTTGTATCATTATATAATTATTTAAACTTTTATAAAAATGACAAACTTACCGATGATAGGTAATTCCTGGTATCTTTTTTGAAGGGCGATTCGTGCAGCAGTAAGCTGAACAGGCTGCCATAATACAAATGTCGAAAAAAATTAAATTTTTTTAGCGCAACACTTCGTTACTCACCTATACTACCTATCAATATTTTGAATAGAACAACTGGCTGCCGCGCAGTCGCCGAAGCATCATTTTCAAGTGCTTAGGGCTCCTCCTCTTATCTTCCTACCTCCATGGGTGTTTTTAATAAGTCAACAGCAGTAACGAAGTGTTGCGCTATAAAAATTTAAATTTTTTTCGACATTTGTATTATGGCAGCCTGTTCAGCTTACGGCTGCACGAATCGCCCTTCAGAAAAGATACCAGGAATTACCTTTCATCGGTAAGTTTGTCATTTTTATAAAAGTTTAAATAATTATATAATGATACAAGCAACTTCGCGTTGAAATTACGCTATGAAATCGGTTTATGTACTTCTTACATTGATTGATTGATTTTACGTTACACTTATTTGAGAATTCCTTCTGCTGGTTTTCTCAGTTAAAAAATTTTGTTGGCTGCAATTGAATATTAGTGTGTATTCTATTTAATGGATGATGAATTTACATACTTTTAAATAGAGGTGATTAAAATATCAAGGAGTTTCTTTTTTTGTTTTTTATTTTATTTTAGGTGGAAGTATTAGATATTATTTTGTTTAAATGTTTCAGTGTTTAAATTCCTCTCTCTTCATGATTTAATAAGTTCAGTATAAGAAGGGAAAAGTAAAATACAATAAAGTATTTTCATAAGGTGAGAAATATAATCTTTCTTTTTTTTAAATTTGGATAGCGTTTAAGGGTTTAGTTTAAATGCCCCCTTTTTTTCTTGGATTGAGTCTTATATTTTTGAATTTCTTTTTAGATTAATTTAATGTATATGGTGTAAATTGTCACAGGTGAGTGACAGCGATCATTAGTTAGGGTGAAAATTTTTCAAATTGTTTAAATAATTTTAGTTAAAAGAGGAGAGAAGAGTGTAATGCTTTTCTCCTTTTCGTTAATTCTTCTGATAGGGTTCTAATTGTCCCTTTTAAGTTGAATACTGAATTTATTTAATTCTGTATGGATTTCAAATAGAGCGAGTTTATTGATTGTAGCTATTTTATTTTTACTTTGGTTGAGGGGTAGGTTAGGCGTACATGAAGATAGGTATGAGAGACTGAGGAGTCAGGCACTGAGATGTCGGGTTCAAGCCATTGTCTGGAACGTTGCCTTTTTTTTTTTAAATGGATATTATATTCCTTCACCCTGTGGATATATATTTTTCTTTTTTTTATATTATTTTAATATTTTATTTTTTTTTGCTTAGTATAATTTTTAGTTGCTTTTTTTCATATAGTTTTTTCAGATATTATTTTCAATAAATCCTTTGTGGCTGAGGAAGGATGTATTTCAATCCTTAAAAGATTTCTTTTTTTTGAGTGATTGTAATAGTTGTGTATTTTGTATTGATTGTTAACTCTGGTTGAGGGAGGAGAATGAGCATGAGATGGGGGAGAGATGTGAAGCTGAGGGTACAAACATAGAGCTGGTGGGTTCGAGCCACAATGTGGGGTGTTTTTTTTGTATAAATATATATTTTTTTAGTTCTTTTATTTTACCTTCTTATACTATTGGCTTTATTTAGTTTTGTTAAGCAATTTTTTTTATTTTTGGGAAATGAGAATTTTTTTAACGTAAAACAGCTATTTTCTGAATCTTACAAATGTGATTTTTTTGCAGTTTAAATGCTGCTATCGCATATAATGTTTAGTGTTTTATCCATAAAATGTTTTCTGCTATTATCAGTGCAGTATAAATAAACTTTCAAAATCTGGTATTTGTTTGTTATTGTCGTATTCAACGAAATACATAAATAGTTCTGCTATACAGTAATTCTGTATGGAAATATTCATTGCATTAAAAAAAGCAATATAAATTCCAAATAGCTTAAATGGGCTTTCTCTTAGTGGTAAGAAAATAATCTTCCCGTATATAACGCACAGTAAAACTGAGTACAGCACGTGAAAAGCAGGCTTGATTGCAGCGGCAAACAGTTTGATTTGAATGCAACAACCTGGCTACCGCCCTGCTGCTTCAGCATCATGATCTTGGACAGGGAAAGCGCGTTAGGGCGTCTCCTCTCATTCATACCTCCCTGAATTCATACACCCAACGTTCGCCTCGCTATCCACTAGGCTTAATATCTGTTCATGTTCATGGCGTCCGTTGCCAGTCCTTTCTCTAGTAATATTACCTCAATGACCAATATTGCTACGAAGCAAGTAACAATCAAAATGCGGTCGCCAGCGCCAAGTGGTCGAAAGTGTAATTAGCGCTGCAGTCGCGTTACGTTTTGAAATCGGAAGGCATTACATTACGAATCACCTTTGTCGTCTATGTTTTGGGTTAATTTTTTTCAATGATACCATATCAAAACCGTAATCGTAGTGCTAGTTTGTTACTGTTCGTACCACTGATATTGGCTTTTTGATACTGGTTTTCTCTGTAAATATATTGTAAAATGTCTATAAATATGTCGGAAATTTTTATGTGCAAGGAAGTAAAGTATATGTGTACTTGTGGATCACAACGTCCCATCACAAGAATTTATTTCTGCCGGCATTGCTCAAAACTTAGATGTGGGGAATGCGTTTCGCATGAGGTAAGCTGTCAAACGATGCCGTTTACTGAATCGTTATGAATATATATAGCTGTTTCGATGAGAATATTTCAGTGGCATTTTATTGGGTTTTGTTACAATGGAAAAAGACGGTTCAGGTAGTGTAGTCGTAAGCAGACTATATTAGAAAATTCAGTTAACGTTGGGGCACGCTCCATCCATCCCTCTTGAAATTGTGTGTGTGTGGGGGGGGGGGGGGAACAAGGCAACAATTCGAAATAAAAAAATGGAGGTTAATCAGCAGTTTACAAGTATACCAGATGGTGCTATGTAATGAAATGTACGAGTAGTGATGTTACAGATCTGTGTTTTCACAGAGTTCAGGGGAGGGGGTGGCTCAGTCGGTAGCGCGCCAGGCTCGTAATCTGTAGTTCCCAGGTTCGAGTCCCAGTCTGGGTCAGCGTTGAGATTTATCTCCGCAAAATTCCCCGCCCTGCCCACGGTCAGTAGGGGACACCGATGGGCTTGGAAAGGCCGCCGTCCGTCGGATGGGACGTTAAGCCATGGCTCCGTGTGTGGGAGAGCCATACCCTGTGCACGTTAAAGAACACGCTGGATGGCCTTGACGGGAGGCTACCATCTGTCTCCCAACAGCTGTTCCAGTGGGTCCCCTCCCCCCAACCTTCTCTGAGCCTTCGGGGTCCATGTGACCTGGCCATTTAGCCCATGGTGTGCAAAAAAGTGCCGCTCAGAGGTAAAACAACCCAACCCAAAATTCACAGAGTTCAACTAGTTCAGGGGACAGTAACTGGTGGCCACGATTCCCATAACCCTCCCCAAGACCCTAAATTAAACTGGTTTCTTGAAAAAAGATTTTTTTTTTCGTTACCATAGTAATGATAACTCGAGTCTACATCAAATGTAAAGTACTATTACCATGGAAAGAGTACTTTCATTGTAAACAAACAACAAAAAGAGACATAGTACAAATTCCTGCAATTGCCCACCTTTTCCTAATAGTTAAACCACTCCATAAATATAATTTCACAAACTAAACTAATAAATCAAGTCACATATATGAAAATTAGCCTAAATAAATCACCAGAATTAATCAGATCCAACACAAATCTCAAAAACAAGAAAATCATGAATAATGCACTGCCAATCTGAATTATAAAAAAGCCCCCAAAACTAAATAATATCATCGGAGATAACACATATCGAAAAACATAAAAATCAGAAATAGTGCACCACCAATCTGAATTATAAGAAAGCCCCCAAAACTAAATAATATCATCGGAGACAACACACCGAAAAACAAGAAAATCAACCCCCCCACCACAACAATCAATCCCAATTATAAAAAAGCCCCCAGAATAAAATAATCCCATCAGAGATAACACATCTCAAAGAATTAGAAAATCAGAAACAGTGCACTGCCGATCCAAATTATAAAATGCACCCCGAAACCAAATAATACCATTACAGACAACAATAAACCATATACCCCCACATCATATAGCTCAAAGAACCCTCCCCTAAATTACTCATTAATCTTGACTCCATCAAAAACTGCCATTTTTCCACATCGACAATTCTTCAATACACAAAATTTCTATTAAAAAAAACTGTCAAATGCTTCAAGTTATTAACAATAAATCGTATTAGTAACTATAAAAGTCTAGTAAATATCTAAGAAAATGAATATATCACTATAATGCACTAATAAATTACTATACATAACTATTAATAATCACTCAGTTCATCTCAAACTTCTTAACGAAATACATGTGTTCATTACTACTGCCATGTTCAGTACCACATGCAAAAACTTCCATTTTTTTCCCCCTGAACATGCTCCACAACCCCACCACCTCTACTACATTAGAAACCTCTGAAAACTCACTGTACATATTTCACCTAAAACTCCCACAAAAACTTCCTCATTTTTACCACTTAACTTCCCCACATTGTAAACTTTGCCATTATCGTCCACTCTCGCAACAAAACACATAGTACATCACACTGAACACAAAAACAAAAAAATTAAATAATTCTAACTGGTTCTAACCACTCCTCCCTTCACATTGAAATGTCCCCCACTCCAAAGAACTTGAGAAAAACATCCCCCCCCCCCCCCACATACACATATCCACAGAAAGCTACCAAACTTCCACAGGACATGGCCATAACATTACAAAACATTTGACTAACACTTTCAACAACAACCCTTCTAATATTAAATAATTTCAATTCCTAAATATCTTAAGTAACTTATTATTTACCATATTTTAACCAAATTTTGAAAAAATAATGGGAAGGTATTAATTACTCCTATTCTGCCTATCATTAAAAAACCCTCATTAAATATACCAGGTGATCCAAAAGTAACAGAAAAAGTAAAAATGCAATAATTCAAAAAGTATAGACAGTAGCACAATGCGGTTTTCACAGAAAGACGGATTTTTTTTAACAATGAAAAATTTTATTGCCAGAACCGACCGCTGCTCCTCAAACGGTGCGAGACTGCGAACATTGATCAACCTGACTTTGCTGTGAGGTACGTAGATTTCCGATGTAGTGAATACTGAAGTTAAACTTTCAGCATATAACGTTCATTACCAAAGTTAAACGTTCTGCCAAGGTGAGGCATGTTATATTTACGAGATACTTTTAGTTAAGCTGTGTTATCAGAACTCCGAATGTGCAAGTGTGGCTTTGCGCACCTATTGTTCGATGTGGGGTATTAGAAATGGAAAGGGACGGAGTTGGGTTAGGTTGTTTTACCTCTGAGCTGCACTTTTTTTTTGCACACCATGGGCTAAATGGCCAGGTCACATGTACCCCGAAGGCTCAGAGAAGGTTAGGGGAGAGACCCACTGGAACAGCTGTTGGGAGGCAGATGGTAGCCTCCTGTCAAGGCCATCCAGCGTGTTCTTTGACGTGCACAGGGTTCGTTAAAGAACGTGGCCCTCGTGTGCTCTCCCACACATGGGGTCACAGCTTAACGTCCCATCCGACGGACGGCAGTCTTTCCAAGCCCATCGGTGTCCCCTACTGACCATGGGCAGGGCGGGGAATTTTGCGGAGATAAATCTCAACACTGACCCAGCTGGGACTCGAACCTGGGAACTACAGATTACGAGCCTGGCGCCCTACCGACTGAGCCACACCTGCCCCAGGAAAGGGACTGATATCTTGTTCCTCACGGATAGCTACGATGAAAAGTTTTGAGGACACTGGCAGTTTGGAAGCACATGCAAGAAGCAGGAGACCTAAAAAAACTATTGCAGTTGTGCACGAGGTCGAACATGAGGCCGACACACAATTGGCAGCTTCCGCACATGGGGAATGCAGTGCGCGTGAAATTTTAAGACGAATTGGCATTTTGTATGGGACTATGTGGTGATCACTCAGGATCATTCTCAAGAGGTATCCTTACAAAATCCAACACGTACAGGAACTGAAACCAACTGATTTCGAGAGATGTCATGATTTTGCACATTGGGCTTTTCAACAGATGGAAAACATGTGGACTGGCTGTCAAACATCCTGTGGACTGACAAGGTGCACTTTTCACTTAATGGAAGTGTAAATGTACACAACTGCTGCATCTGGGTGTGAGAGAACCCACACGTGATTGTGGAAACCCCTTTGCATCAGCCAAAGGTGACAGCGTGGTGCGGATTCACTGCATTATTCATTATAGGCCCCTTTATCTTTGAGGAAGTCCACAGCAGTACATTTCAAACTGTTACTGTCACAGGCGAGCGTTGTGCAGTGCTTTTAAGAGACAGCATCATTCCCTCCTTGCAAGAGAGGCAAGTGCTCCATAGTGTAACATTCATGCAGGATGGAGCACCTCCGCACATCACAGGTCCTGTCCAGCACCTGCTGTGATCAACATTTGGCGATGACCATGTCCTCAGTCACTCTTTCCTGCATGAATGGCCACCAAGGTCTCCAGACCTTACACCTTGTTACTTTTGGTTATGGGGCTACTTTAAGTCACAGGTGTACAGAGGTCGACCGACCTCATTGGCCATGTTGAAAGAAGCTATTCGCCATCATGTGACAGGAATTACAGCTGAAGCCCTCTTCGATGCTGTGCAGAGTGTCCTGCCACATCTGACGGCCATTCTCATGAATGACGGCCATCAGATTGAACATTTGTAATCCTAGCTGTGTTGCGAACTGTGCTGCACCACTGTACAAACTACAAACAACTGAAGCGCTACCTGTCGGTGGCAAATCTAACTATTCTGGCAATAAAATTTTTCTTTATTAAAAAAAATCCCATGTCTTTCTGTGCATTTCTGTGAAAACTGCATCGTGCTACTGTCTATACCTTTCAAATTATTGCATTTTTACTTTTTCTGTTACTTTTGGATCACCCAGTATATTATACATATCCACTTATTGTGACTGCATTGGCATGTTATCCCAAGGAGTTATCCAGCAAGAATGACGAAAAAAGCAAATATAACATAACATTCATGTCAAATCACATGACACATGATTTTACGTTACATATCCGAAAGAAGCAAATCATAAAACCATAGGCCACCAACGACCCACAGTTACGTTTCTGCATCATATTTTATGCATCACTGTCATGTTTCTTGAGCAGTGCCATCTGTTGACTGAAGACCATGAACAATACACTGACCAAAACAAGTGCTGGAGCAAATTGGCTGATCATAGTTTTTAAAAAGCACTTCAGATTTTTTAGAAACATTCCAATTTTGAATCAGTTAATCGAGAAGACTCAAACTCAAAGCTCACACTGATGAATGAAAGTTTTTTTAACAACTCCAATAATTTGTTAGAATAATATAGAGAAAAAATTGTCATTAGCCGGATGGGATCTGAACCCATGACCTCCTAATAACATGTCAGGTTCTCTGACCATTGAGCCACCGGTCGATAAACAATTATCATCTATGTTCGGCAACCAGTAGCTCAGTGGTCAGAGCACCTGACATGTTAGGAGGTCATGGGATCAGATCCCACATGGCTAATGACAATTTTTCCTCTATATTATTCTAACAAACTACTACCAGGTGGCCCCGTGTGTGGGAGAGACATACCCTGTGCACGTTAAAGAACACGCTGGATGGCCTTGACGGGAGGCTACCATCTGTCTCCCAACAGCTGTTCCTGTGGGTCCCCTCCCCCAACCTTCTCTGAGCCTTCGGGGTCCATGTGACCTGGCCATTTAGCCCATGGTGTGCAAAAAAGTGCCGCTCAGAGGTAAAACAACCCAACCCAACTACCAGGTGTATATCTGAGAAATTCTATTATTGTCTAATAATTTCTTTGTTTTTTTTTTGTATGCACTTAAAATGGGAATATTTAAAGTTTTTGTCATGGTATTACTTTTGTTAATAAAATAATTTGCGTTAATAAATACCACACCTCTACTTTCCTGTTATGACACTTTACCCAATAAAGATTATAATTTGTGGCTCATATGTTGTGTCATATGTTGTGGCTCACTGTTGGTTTGTCTTTTTTTGCTGTTTTGGCTCTTGATTCAGAAAAGGTTCCTGACCCCTGAACTAGTTTACTGTCTGGTGTTGAGCTTTATGATGACTTGTGATTCTAGCATTTTTAGGTTTTTTAGGTTTATAAAATGAGTTAGAGATGTGTTATTTATGTTGTTGCTAATTGTTTAGGAAAAGTAATTGGTGCAGTTAAAATTTTTTTACAAAAGTAGGCTATCAAGTCTTTTTTCCACCACCATAATCCAAAAACCAAAATACTATCCCCACTAGTGCCATCTATAAAAAAAAAAGTTGTAAAAAAAAACCCCCTTAAAACAAAGAAAAAATTAAATCTCAGCACATATTAAACATATAGTTATAGAACTAAGCTTCCTCACATTAAACACATGATATGATGTTGGTAGAAATGCAGAGTTTTAAGCCACCATTTTTCACAATGTAAAAAAAAAATGGTACTTTTCAATGATTCCGAGAACTCTAAATCCTAACAGGAACAGGTCTTGTATAAAAAATGTTGTTTTTCTCATTACCATGGTAACAATGTGTAGCATTTTTATTTTGGCTGAAGTACTGTCTTTGGGCATCTTTTGTTTATGCAACATAACAAAATAGTGTTTGGCTATTGATCAAAGGGATCTGGATTCCAATGTCAGGTAAGCTTTTTTTTTTGCTGAGGTCCCTCTCCATCCTCACAGACCTTATACTACGGCATATAAACTGGTAGGCTCCAGCCAAACCTCTGGCAAGCAACTTCTTGAGGGGGTATTTTTTTTTTGTTTGTAAAAATTATCATGAAATCACCCATAAACACATAAGCCACTTTAAAAAAACACAACTGCTAAACCACTTCATTTCCCAACATTTGAATTTTTTGCCATTTTCTTCCATACTCTCAACAAAACACCTGCATCGTGTTAAACACAAATTTACAATTATAAAAAAGTTCTGACCATTCCCTCCCCCTCAAACTCTCATTCCAAAGAATGTCATAAAACATTCCCCCATATTCATAGCCAGGCTACTGAACTCCCACTTTCCAATGACCTGGCTATAGCATTACAAAACAATTTTCTAACACTTTCAACAACACTCTTAAAATTAAGCAATTTTAATTCCTAAATACCTTAAATAACTTATTATTTAACATATTTTAAGCACATTAAAAAAAAAAAGAGGGAGGAATTAATTTCTCCTTTTTTGCTTATCATCAAAACTCCATAAAATATATCATATCCACTTACCTTTAACTGTTCCTGCAAATTATCCAAGCAAGAACAACAAAATATTAAAACATAAACATCACATTTATGTCAAATCTCATACATGACTTGCATTACCACACCCATAATACATGAGTCATAGAACTTTAGGCTACCAACAGCCCACAGTTATTCTAACGCTACATTGAGTAATGCATGTGTCGTGTGGGATTTGACATGAATACGATGTTTATTTTGGATATTTTGTCATTCTTACTCAGTTGGTAATGCACCAGGCTCGTAATCTGCAGTTCCCAGATTCAAGTCCCAGCTGGGTCAGCATTGATATTTATCTCTGCAAAACTCACCATCCTGCCCACAGTCAGTAGGGGCCACCGATGGACTTGGAAAGTCTGCCATCCATCGGATGGGATGTTAAGCTGCGGCCCCATGTGCGGGAGATCCATATGCTGTGCACATTAAAGAACACACTGGTTGGCCTTCACAGGAGGGTACCAGGTGTCTCCCAATAGCTGTTCCAGTGGGTCCCCTCCTCCAACCTTCTCTGAGCCTTTGGGGTCCTTGTGACCTGGCCATTTAGCCCATAGTATGCATGGCCGAGTGGTTAGCGTGCTTGGCTACTGATCCAAGGGACCTGGGTTCGAGCCCCGGGTAAGGCATGGATGTGTGTGTTGTTTTCTGCTGAAGTCCTGCCATCCTCTCAGACCTTTACTATGGCATATAAACTGACAGGCTCCTGTCAGACCTCTGCGGCAAGCAGCTGCTTGATGGGGTTTTTATTTATTTTATTTATGCATGAAAGTGCCACTCAGAGGTAAAACAACCCAACAATCCAAAGGAAAAAATCATAATATTTAGTAAAAAAAGGGCAGACTGGCAGTTTATGATCCTCATGCACCATATTCTCAACAGAATGCTCGACTTCCAGACTCTATGGAGAATATGGAGAAATAGGCATATATGCCTAAAGACTAAAATTGTAATGTATAATGGTTTAGTCCTTTCAATAAGTTACGGTAGTGAAACTTGGACCTTTCGTAAACAAGATAAAAGGAAACGTGATGCTTTTGATTCTAGATGCTTACACAGTATCTTGGACATTAAGTGGTTCAACTTTGTAAGTAATGATGAGGTTAGGCAAAGGAGTCTGCAACTTCCTTTGAGCAGCATATTGTGTAGAGAGAGACTCCATTGGTTTGGCCATGTTGCCCATATGCCTAACTACAACTTAGTTAATAAAATATGAATAGTATGCTAAACAACTGAGAGGGAGAGACCTACGATGAAGGTGGACAATGTCAAACAGGTGATATGCTCAGGAGAGATGTGTTTGGAGAACTAAATTGCACAATCTGGTTGGACCTCCACAGCCCATGGCTATTTGAGGATGATGAGCAGCGACTGATGGCAACAAAACTTTTTAATTTTTCTGGAATTATACAAAATTTCCTAAAATTTCTTCCATAAAAAATCTCCACTAAATATATGATTTAAAGCAATCAAAAACACACTTCAATGTCATATTAGAAAGAATATTCAACTTCTTGTAAAGTTCTACAAATGATAACCTAAACAATCATATTACTAGCAGTAAAGAAGCCATACATCAAGAATACATCAAGTAAAGAAGATAATGATAAACATTTATTCCTAAGCATAAAATTTTGTTTCTTCAAATAAAAGAAAACCACCAGAAGTAATCATATCTAAGGCATATTTTCCTAAATGCACATATCATTATACGATGAATGTTGGCCAGTACCATCTGAGGCTACTTGTTTCAAGAGCCTATTGACAGTAAAAAATGAATATTAATTCTGTAAATAAATAAAAAAACTTGCAGAAATCAATAATCTTATTGGAGATGGCTATTCTAACAAGTGCATACCACTAAACAATGAATTGCCATTCTGCAATTTAAGAAAACACCAGAAAAAATTATGGAGACAACCATTTTAACCTGAACAGACTGCTGAACAAGGAACTGTCATTCCTCCCTTTTTACCCCACCCCCTAGAACACATTAATCTTATAACAAGCATTAAACAAAATTGTTAACAATTCACTGCCAATTGGAGTATAAAAAAAACTCATGGAATTAAATAATCTCATCAGTGAAAATACACCTAGAAAACATGAATTATCATAAACTAATTTTTAATTAGGGAAATTTACTGCCAATCTACAGTATAGAAAAGTCCCCAGAACTAAATAATGCCATCAGAGACAACGAGCCTAATGTACACAAATTATTATGAACAGTTCACCCTGATCCTCAGTATAAAATATCCTTGGAGCTAAATAATCTCATCAGCTTAACAAACACGAATTATCATAAATAATGCACCACCATCCCCATTTTTTTTAAAAAAGAAACCAGAACAAGATAATATCATCGGAGACAACCATTTTAAACAGTGCATATCACTAAAGAAGAAATAGTCCCATTTCCTGCTTACTACAATGATAGGAAACATGCATTAACTAAATATCATAAACCATCTGCAACTTTTAGTACTTAATAAAAAATAAATAAATACTCCCTCAAGTAGCTGCTTACCACAGAGGTATGACAGAAGCCTGTCAGTTTATATTCCATAGTAGAAGGTTTGCGATAATGGCAGAACCTCAGCAGAAAAACATGAACATCCATTACCTGAGGAAAAATTTCTATCTTTATGCTACATATATTGAAATTATAGCCAAATATATAATAACCTTAACTGGCATAATGGTTAGGGTGCTGTTCCAGCAGAGCAAACTTTGTGTGTTGTGTTAGCTCAAACTGAGGTCATGGTCAGCAGTGACTTTGGTCTTAGTAGGGCATGTCCTTGTATGAGAAGGCCTGTAAAAGCTAGGAGTAGTTTCTAGGATTCTTCTCTGTCCTATGTGTTGCAAGTAAAAAAAGAATCATTAAAAAATTGCAATTATATGAATAGCCTGCCCCTCTTCTGGAAGTATAGGTATAATATATAATAATTATTAATGTATTATGTCAAACAGAACCTTAGAATTGGTGTGCAGTAGCCAAATGCAGCAGATGTAGGTCAGGACAGATAAGTTTGGAGAACTAAATTGCATGGTGTGGTTGGACCTCTGTAGCTCATGACTAACACGCTTGATGGGAGGCTACCATCTGTCTTCCAACCTTTTCTGAGCCTTTGGGGTCCTTGTGACCTGGCCATTTAGCCCATGTTGTGCAAAAAAGTGCCACTCAAAGGTAAAACAACCAACCAATGCATCTCAGAACTTGAATAGCTCTGCATTTACAAATGACTCCAGAATTGCTGTTATTGAAGGCAAACTGAAACTGTGTATGCACGAGTCTCCCATAGTATAACTCTTAACTTTTATTCCCCTTAGACGGTTAGACCTGAAAAAAAAAATTAAGAATCAGAGGCCACATGGAACATACCAACAGACAACCAATAAATCGTTCGATACGATGTAAAGCTGTTGTATGTTATTCACTTATGTTACTTTACACACTTTAGAACGTTTTTACTTTTACTTTCGATTGATATATATTTAACTTCTTTTATTCAGCACATTTTCCAGCATTTTGCCTTAAATTTATAGTCCAATTTATTTTTTCACTATATCACTGTGAAAACATCTTATTAAAATTAATATGTTTGTAAATTTGTTTATTTTTTTTATTTCATAAGATTTGGAGTTAAATTCTGTTTAATTTGGTGTATGACATGATCTATTTCAGTTAATTGTTTTTTTTTTAGCATTCTAGAGTTGACTTAGCACAATTGGCAAAAAGCTTGTATTTTTCTCGAAGTATGGTGCCAAGAAAAAAATTGTGAAACAGGAAAATATTTCCTTAAAAGAAGAAAATTAAATTTTTTTATTATTCAGAAATAAATACCCTTTCTTTTCATATGCATCATAATAATTTCTGTGTAGTAGTTTTTTTTTTAGATAAATTTTTATTTGCATTGCCAGATGCATTTTTTTACCACATGGCATCAAAAAAGCCCATTAAAATGAAACTAGTCTTCTTTTTTGTTAAATATTGTGTTTTCAGAAAATCGAGAATTAAATGCTGATTAATTTGACATATAACATGTCATAATTCCTTTCATTAGTTATTTGGCAAAAAAGTTCTAATGTTAAATTTTTTGGCTGAGCATAGGGAGAAAATATGTAGCTTTGCCTCTGGATGTAAACCAGTTTTTCAGGCTGGACACTGGAAGGACTCATTAATTCAGGAAATTAACTTGTTACCAGGACAAAAACAAATTATATGTGTTTAGAATTTTTTTCATTTCTGTTCTGTCTGAACATCAAAGGAAATATAAAAACCATAATTGAGAATAGAATATTAAAGTGTATAATTTGTGTAAAATTTACAAATGTAGTGGAGATTAAATCTTAGTATTGCACAAGAAAACTAAATATAAACATTATTGAGTATTTGATGAATATAGCTCAATTTTGGGTGATCAATGATGTCACAACTACTGAAATATTTATTTTTTCATTTATCAGTCATACTTTATTCTTTTATGTAAGAACATTTTTGCTGAAAAATATTAATAAATACTTTGTATTCTAGATTTCATTTTGTCATTGGCCTGAAATTATTGATATAGAATAGAATGACAGAAACTTTCTCCAACAAATTATGATAATTCATATGATGATAATTCAGCATCCGGTGTACTCCTGAGACTGTTCCAAGTGGAAGGAGGGAAAGGAAGTTTGCTTGAAAGTTGTGAACAACATCTCTTATGCTGAAGTGAGAAAGCTCACTGCACCACCCACACCACCTGGCAAGGTATCCTGTGCCAGTGCAGTCATTGGAAAGCCCATCATTCCAATGACTTCGGTGGCAGTGCAGACTGACATCAGTGTACCACCTACTGAATCTTTTTCACCTGCAGCAAGATACCTCCTACACAGGCGAAACCAAGGTTGGTGTCGACTTTGACAGCAACCCCGGTTTCCATTCCTGCAACTCAGCCTTCCACCTCCACTGGAAGGCCTCCTCCTTCCCGTCCTCAGACAGATGATGAGGCAGCTGATAGACCTTCCAAACTGAAGGGGCCCCCATTGGGGCCAAAGAAGAAATAATCACTCCACCACAAAGAGTGGTCACCGATCCATGCCCCTCAGATGATTCCGAGGATGTGGATACCGACCTCCCCCTATTCACTAAACTGTCCTCTGTGACGGTTAGGTTGAATAAGAATTCGTCATCTGCCCACTCTTCTAAGTCCTGAGATGGCCACACTCCTACAATGAAATTGCCATTTATTCCAGAGGAATATTGATGACATCAAGGCCCTCCTTCAGGCACACCAGCCCATCTGTGTGTGCCTGCAGGAGATATACTTGCAGCCAGTTACAGATCCCACGATCCGGCACTTTTCCCTAGTTTGCCAGGACTGGGATGGAGATGGTCCAGCTCACAGGGGTGTCGCCATCATCATGAGCAACCATTCTCCATTCCAGGCCTCCAATGGCCCTCACCTCCAACTTAGAGGTGGTAGCCATTCGCCTCTTTGTGGGGTTCTCACTGACTGTCTGCTCTGTATATCTTCCACCTGGGAGCATCATCTTCCAGGAAGACCTTGATGATCTCATCTTGCAGCTGCCATCCCCCTTCCTCATAATGGGGGACTTCAATGGACACAGTCCACTTTGGGGCAGTGTTGACACCAATGGGAGGGGTGGGATCCTGGAGCAGTGGCTCCTGGATCCTCTCTCCCTGTTGAACACCGGTGTCAGTACTTTTACTTTCACTCCCCAATCTGCACATTCACTGCCATTGACCTCAACATCTGCTTCTCCTCAATCCTTCCACTCTTTGGAGGTCAAGGACAACCCTTTTGGAAATGATCACCTCCCCGTGGTGTGTACCATCTCCTGTGGGGGGCCTTGCAGCCCTTCACATGTCTCACAGTGGAGGCTTGATCAGGCTGACTGTAGTGGTTTCGAGCTGCTCTCTGAGCTCAATGACCACTCTGTCAGCCAGGAGCCCATCAATGTGGCAGTAGCAGAGATAACAGACTGCATCATAGATGCCGCTGCATCCACAATTCCTCAAACTTCGACATGGTTTCCTGGTTTTCCGAAAACGTGTGGAATCCAGATTGCATCACAGTTCATAAGGCTCAGAACAAGGCTTGGGGGGGGGGGGGAGATATCCAATGTCTCCCAACCTTGAAATGTTCAAATGCACCAGGCAAAAGTTCGTTTCATCCATCACCAGAGCGAGAAGGAATCTTGGATCAAATATACATCTTCTGTCACCCGCACGACCAGTTCTAAGGTCGTGTGGTATAAACTCCGGAAGATGGGTGGGAACTACACGTCCCACTCATTATTGATCTTGGAGCACAGTGGACAGGCAATTGCTGATCCCAAAGCAATTGCCAACACTCTGAGGGAGTCATTCTCCTCCATCTCTTCATCGTCTTCCTACTCCCCTGAGTTTCTGGCTCCGAAGAGCAGGGCGGAACACTTTCCACTGTCCTTTCACTCAAATGGCCTGGAGCCTTATAACAGGCCATTCACAGTGGAGGAGCTTTGCCTTGCTCTGCACACCTCTCGTGCATCTGCTGTCGGGCCAGACAATGTCCATTATGCCATGCTCCAACATTTCTCACCATCAAGTAAGGATCGGCTGCTCCATCTTTTCAATTGCATTTTTCTTTAGGAGCAGTTTCTGGACTCCTGGCGGGAGGCCATAGTCTTGGACTTCCCGAAGCCAGGAAAGGATTCCAAGATTCCTTTTAATTATTTCCCATTGCATTGACAAGCTGCGTATGCAAGGTGTTGGAAAGAATGGTAAATGCCAGACTCGTGTCATTTAGAACACCACAACCATCTTTCCAAAACCCAGTGTGGCTTTTGCAGGCAACGGTCAACTTTTGACCTTCTGATAAGCCTTGAGTAAGCTATCAGAAATTCATTTTTATGTAGAAAGCACCTGGTGTCAATTTTCTTCAACATCGAAAAAGTATACGACATGGCTTGGAGATTCGGCATTCTTCTTGACCTCCATAGCTTCAGCTTGAGAGGTCACATGCCGATCTTCATCTCCATCTTATTATCGACACATTCTTTTCGTGTCTGTGTCAGCAACACTCTGTCATGGCCGTATCCCCCAAGAACAGGGAGTGCCACAAGGCTATGTTCTGAGTGTTACACTTTTTGCTGTCAAGATTAACTCTATTACTAGACAACTTCCTCCATCTGTAGGCAATGCCCTCTATGTTGATGATTTTAACAATTTTTGCTCTTCATCCAGCTTGAGAGTCATTGAAAGACAACTGCATTGTCCTGAACAATCTTTTGGTTTGGGCGATGGCAAATGGGTTTCGGTTCTCCCCACAGAAGACCACTTGTGTGCACTTTTGCCACAAACATAATCTTCACCTGGATTCTGAGATATGGCTCGGGGGTAACATCATTCCAGTTGTAGGGGCGGGGGTGGCTCAGTCAGTAGCGCGCCAGACTCGTAATCTGTAATTCCCAGGTTCGAGTCCCAGCTGGGTCAGCGTTGAGATTTATCTCCGCAAAATTCCCTGCCCTGCCCACGGTCAGTAGGGGACACTGATGGGCTTGGAAAGGCCGCCGTCCGTCGGATGGGACGTTAAGCCATGGCCCCGTGTGCGGGAAAGCCATACCCTGTGCACATTAAAGAACACGCTGGATGGCCTTGATGGGAGACTACCATCTGTCTCCCAACAGCTGTTCCAGTGGGTTCCTCCCCCAACCTTCTCTGAGCCTTCGGGGTCCATGAGACCTGGCCATTTAGTCCATGGTGTGCAAAAAAGTGCCACTCAGAGGTGAAACAACCCAAAATCATTCCAGTTGTAGTGGAGACCAAGTTCCTTGGTCTCATCTTCGATCAGAAATTGACCTTTTTATCATCTCATGTCCAAGTGCGCACAGGCATTGAACATTGTCAAGGTCCTCTCTTCTCTCTCCTGGGGAGCTGACCAATGTTCTCTGCTCTACCTGTACCGTGCACTTGTCTAGTTGAAACTGGACTACGGATCCCAGGTGTATGACTCTGCCTGGGATTCGATGTTGAATGTGCTGGACCCCTCCATGTTTGCATGGGAGCCTTCCGCACCTCACTGGTCCAGAGTCATGTTGAGACCAACAAACATCTTTATCTCTTTGCCGGCAGCAGTTGTCCTTACAATATGCATCTAAATTGCGATCCCTGCCTGGCCATCCCACTTGGGACTGCGTTTTCAGTCCAAAGTGGGAAATGCTTTGTACAAATCAGCTGACTGCCATTTGTCCTTTTGGTTTGCGAGTCCGAGGCTACCTCAGAGACATCAACACCAGTCTTGATAGTGTCTCACAGTTGACAACCAAGCCTCTTCCACCATGACTCGCTGTTTCCCCTTCCTGTGATTTTTCCCTGTGCAAGATGGGGAAGGCCTTTACACCCAACTGTGTGTACCGGTAACTCTTTGCCAGCCATCGTGCTGAACACCCAGACTTCTTGCATGTCTTTACAGATGGCTCTAAGTCTGGCACATCAGTGGGATTGGCCATGGTCTGCTGTGATGTAATCATTGCAGACCATATCCCACTGCAGTGTTCCATCTTCACTGCAGAGTTGCATGCTATCAGTCTTGCCTTGGAAAACGTGGCGGCTAAGCATCATCGTCAGTGTATGTTTTACACCGACTCGCTTAACTCACTACAGGCTTTGATCTCAGTGAGGCATCGGCCTCACTCAGTTCTTTCTAAGATCTGGCAGCCACAACCACCATCCATTTCTGTTGGGTGCCCAGTCACGTCAGAATCAGGGGCAATGATTTGGCAGATGCTTCTGCCAGGTCAGCTATGCTCCTGTCTGGCTCTCCATTGTCAGTTTCATATCTGGATTTCTGGCAGTGTTTTACCATCAAGTTCTGGGCACAGTGGCAGAGATCTTGGTCAGAACAGCTTACAAACAAGTTTTTTGAGATCAAACCTATCATCAAACCATGGCAGTCATGTTACCGCAGGAATCACAAGGAGGAAGTTGTATTTGCTCGGCTCCACTTAGGTCATTCGTTTCTTACTCATTTATTTCTTCTACAGGTGGATGACAAACCTAAGTGCGAGTTTTGTGACACAGTTTTAACTATTAAACATATACTGTTCACTAAAATTAGGGGATATTTCTTTACTTCATATTCATTTTGAAATATCCCCTAATTTTTGTGAGCAGTATATTTTAGTTTCATGCCTCACTTCTAACTTTGAATGTAAAATGTATTTTAACTTTAATGATTTTGTGTCCGAGCCTCTTACACTCAGACAACTATTATCAGATGAATCGCTTTTAACTCCTGTCTGAATTTTTACGTTATTGTGGCTATTTTAGCCGGTTCTAATCTCTTACCCTTGTTAATTTTTACATGGGCCTTCTACACCCGTTGTTTTTCTGTTTTTATACTTGTTGACCTTTTACATTCTCTATTTTTATTGGCTTTTGTGTTGTATTTTATCACCTTTACATGTTGCTTTTAGCTTTGGTTGTGGGTTTTCATGATTTTTATCTGTTTTTATTATTTGCCTTGTCTGGTGCATTATGGCCTTAGTTATTGATGCGCAAACAACCAACCATCATTAGTGTGAACAGTACAAAGTAAACTTGTGGAAATTTTGTGTTTATGTTTTAAAGTATTATAGTGAAAAATACATTAAAACAATCTGGTTTTAGATAAATGTTTTAATATTTAGAGAGAAATTTTTTATAATTTAAAACATTTTGCTCATAGGATTTCAAAAATTAGGCCTTATTAAATAGTAAATTCACAGATAACATGCTGACATAGAATTCAGTAAATGATTTTGGTGACAATGAGTGACAATCAGTGGTCGAAAACAGAAAACTAATTTTTAGAGCAAAATTATTTAATTCCATTTCAACAGATAATCTGTATATTTACTATTGATTGATTCTTTCATTAATAAGGCTTTTGGTTAACTCAGTACATTAGTTTTATTTTTTGAACATTTTTTGCATTATATATTAAACTAATAAAAATTTATTTACCACAGGTTGATTCCCATTATTGTCAAAATTGTCTGGAGTATATGCCTTCACCTGAAGCAAGACTTAAGAGAAACAAGTATAAAATTTTATATAAATTGTTTTGTACTGTACTGTAAATTTTATCAACATACAGATGTAAAAAAAAACATGATTCAAGGGAAGAGCAAAAAATATAGCAATATTCTATGACCTCATGATGGCATTTGATGATAAGATTGCTTAGAACATAGACATTCACAAAATTTTATCTTTAGTTGGGGAGCCAAAGCAAAGTTAAAATATGTACCAGTGGTTACTTGTGAGTTCTGTCAGTGGGAGTGTACAAGCCAGACTGAAAAAGATACTTTAAGTAAGAACTATTACTCACAACATAAAACACTAAGTGATTGTAAAGGTGCAATTATACCCAGCCCCCAAATAATGCAATAGACGCAATCTTCAAAAAAAAATCCTTTGATCTGAAGTTGCATTTGTCAGATACAAATTTTTCATTGGAAGTACTAAAAATAGTGGGGATGCATTCCAGAATCTTAACCTGATCAACATAATTTTAATTTGTGTTATGTATATTTTCTTGACGTAGCTTGTTTTTATAGAAAAGAAGTGATAAAAGTAAAAAGAAAAAACAGCTAAATGCAGTTTTATTTTAATACATGGATATATAGATGATTGTCAAGTATTAAAATTGTTGATATGTACAGACAACCTCACTGATATGCATGCACATCTTAACTACATACTGTCAGGAACACTTTCTGTGGGTATATCTTTGAACCCACAGGTCCTGAGTATTTAATTAAAAGGTACCTATTAGGTTGAAATACACATGTCAGGAAATCAGTGAGCTAGGTGGTCAAGTATCCTTTACCAGACTGTATTGGTTATATGCATTTATTATCTGCAAGATTATACAAATATATTTACAATGCATCGACCTCACAGTTAACTAATGTGCTTCTGGCCAAACAATGGCCCTTGCTGGAAACATATTTCGCTATCAACTTTGCCATGACAGAGCTTTGACTCTCCATCCTCTCGATGCTGAAGCTCAGTGATGAAGACTTCAAAGTCTTGATTTTTCACTTTTGGACTATGTCACATGGTGTGCTTTGTTTACATGGGCTAGTGTTGGTGACCACCATGCCCAGCTGCCTGTCAAGGGAGCAGATGGATGACCCCTTGGACCCTCCAACATCCTGCGGCAAGACATTATTTTCTTGGTGCTGAAGGGGCTAACAGTATTCTGCCCATTACACCCTCAAGACCTGAAATTAGGGCAGCATGACCTGCTCAAAATATTCCCAATGGTACATCTACTGAGATGACCAAGATTAATTTGATTTGCTTGTTGGTGTCATGAGTGAATCAAATGAAAAATGTGGGAAAGTTTTTGACTCACACTAGCTGAAGAAAAAAATTTGATGGTGTAGTGGTTACATACCTGACATGTTACTGGGAGATGTTTCAAATCCCACTCATGGCAAAACTATTTTTTTTTTCAGCTGAATATTTCACAAGTCCCATGTCTACAGGACACTTGTAATACCTTATTACTGAATTATTGATTTAATCACACAAGTGTGAGTGACAACTATTGATTTTCATAAATGAGGCAATGTGGTTTTCCATTTCCTGACATAGATGGTGCCACAAGTGAATCAAATAAAAAATGTGGGAAAGTTTATAAAGTCACACTAATTGAAGAAAAAAAATGTTAGTCCTTGATGATATAGTAGTTATCATACCTGGCATGTTACTAGGAGATATGGGTTCAGATTTTTTCAGCTGAATATTTCATTTCAGATGAATTTTTTATTTCATGCAATTTTTTTTATGCAATTTTTATTTCAATATATTAAGCACACCTTTGTCATCATATGAATGAATACAGCATAATAGTGTAAATTACCCAGTAAATTTTAAAGTTAATTCTTTTGACTGAGTGTAGTGAAAACAATAGCAGAGTCTCTGGATATAAACCAGTTTTTCAGACTGGACCCTGAATGGGTTAAAAGTCTCCACAGTTATCCCTATTCCTCTGTTTATCTCATGCCACATATCACCAGTGCTACACATGGATGACACCATTCAAAGAGGCCCAACTATTTTTATACTATGATCAATAAAAGAAAATTAGCTTAGAAATTTTTTGCCAAATAACTAATGAAAGGAATTATGGCATGTTATATGTGAAATTAATCAGCATTTAATTCTATATTTTCTGAAAATAAAATATTTATCAAAAAGATGACTAGTTTTATTTTATTGGGGCTTTTATAGAATCATGTAGTAAAAACAATTCATCTGGCAATGCAAAAAAAATTATAATGCACATGAATAGAAAGGCTATTTATTTCTGAATAGCAAAAATATATATTTGAAACAAGAAAATTATTCCTGTTTTGTAATTTTTTTCTTGGTGCCACACTTTGAGAAAAGTTCAGGCGTTTTGGCAACTGTGTTGAGTAACTCAATAAGTCAACTTTATAAAAATAAATAAATACCCCCTCAAGCAGCTGTTTGCCACAGTGGTCTGACAGAGGCCTGTCAGTTTAATGCTGACATTAGCATATAAATGACATAACTCCATAGTAGAAGATCTGTGAGGATGGCAGAACCTTCAGCAGAAAGAACCCAGGGCTCGAACTCAGATCCCTTTGATCAGTAGCCAAGTGCATTAACCACTCTGCCATAGGATGGCTAGAATTTAAAACTAAATGACCAATCAACAGAAATAAAATAGGTTGTATTATACACCAAATGAAACAGAATTTAACTGCAAATATTATGAAAATAAAAAATTTAAAGAAATTTACAAGCATATTAATTTTAATAAGATGTTTTCACATTGATATAGGGGAGAAATAGATCAGGCTATGCAATTAAGGCTTAATGTGGGAAAATATGATGAATAAAAGCAGTTAAATTATATATCAATCAAACTAATTTTCTTGCCAAATAATATAATATTTACCTGAAACATAATATTTATTTCTGTTAATGATTCTTTTCAGTGTGCCAATGTTATGCAAGGTGACTTGGATTGCTCACATTAATGGAATTTTTTGTCCTGTTTATGAAATGAGACAAAAAAAAAGCAGCCAAGAGAAAAACTCTTGGCTGCTTTTTTTTTACTAAATATTATGAATTTTTTTTTTTGTTTTTTGGGTGTTGAAGTTTAGTGATCTTGGCTGAGTACGGAAAGGTTTCTGCACCAAGGGTAAAAAACAAATGCGTATATCATCAGAGTGGCACAGCCAGTATATTGACAGTGGGTGGTAAAATCTTTTAAAACCTTTGAATATAAACTCTAAAAACTCAGCCATACGATGACTCATAGCGAGTGGTTAGCATGCTTCGCTATTGATGAAAAGGACATAGAAAACATAATTAAAAAAAATCTTGTCAAAATTGCCCTTCCATGGGAGGACTGATTTTCGTGACAGAGAAGTCCTCTTTGCTTCCATATCCAAAACCTCATTCATTTTCAGGAAATTATATAAAATCCAAGTTTTTTTACTGGAAAATGAAGAAATAATAAAGGAAAAATTAACATAATGTGATGTTAAAACATTAATTACATAATAATTAATACACATTAAATACATCATCATCATCCTCAAGCAGCCATGGGCTACGGAGGTCCAATTAGTTCTCCAAGCAAGTCTATCCTGAGCTACATCTACTGCATCTGGCCACTGCATACCAATTCTAACAAGGTCCTGTTTGACATTGTCTGCCCACCGCATCCTAGGTCTCCCCTTTTTTCTGAGGCCTTTAGGCACACTGTTCATAACCCTATTCGCCAATCTATAATTATTCATACGGGCAACATGGCCAAACCAACGGAGTCTCTCTCTGCACAATATGCTGCTTAAGGGAGGTTGCAAACTCCTTTGCCTAACCTCATCATTAGTTACAAAGTTGAACCACCTAATGCCCAAGATACTGCGTAAGCATCTGGAATCAAAAGCATCTAGTTTCCTGTTATCTTGTTTACAAAGTGTCCAAGTTTCACTACCATAACTAACCCTAGAAAGAACCAAACTATTATACAGTCTAATTTTAGTCTTTAGGTGTATACGCCTATTTCTCCACACTCTCCCTAGATTCTTAAAAGTCCCGGCAGCAATCCCTATTCGTCTGTTAATCTCATCTGCACATCACCATTATCTGTTACACAGCTCCCAAGATAATTAAACTGACACCTGCTCAAGACTGCAACCATTCAGATTAACTGAATCACAACCTGCCTGACCAATTTTCATCACTTTAGTTTTCTCTCTGTTTTTAACCAAATCTTCTCTACTACCAGTCTCATCAACAGCTCGAATGAAAGAGTTCATCTCATCAATATCATTTGCCAAAAGGGCTAAATCATCAGCATAATCTAAATCAGAAATTTTCGTATCTCCAGTCCATTTAAGGCCAAAATCTTTCCCTTGAAGTGAATTTCACATAACATAATCAATAACCAAGCTAAAGAGAAAAGGAGACAAAATGCACCCTTGTCAAACACCAGAAGTAATGCTAAACCAATTGCTACAAGCCTTACCAACTCTCACACACGACTCAGTGTTATTATAGAGAGCTTTCATTATGTTAACTAACTTGTCTGGTATACCATATGATCTCACAATCAACCACAAATTATGACGATCAACAGAGTCAAAAGCCTTTTTGAAATCAACAAAGCTAGCAACCAAAGGTTTTTGAAACTCTAAACATTTCTCAAGAATCTGCCTAAGTGAAAATATCTGATCCACACATCCCCTACCACTTCTGAATTCACATTGCTCATCATGCAATTGCCTGTCAACTAGATTCTTGATTCTATTATGCACAATTATGCAAAGAACTTTATCTGGAACAGAGAGTAGGCTGATACCCCTATAGTTATCACAAGAACTGCGATCACCTTTTTTGAAAATAGGGATAACAATAGCTCTGGTATAATCCTTAGGAACCATGCCTTTATCATAAAAGATATTCAGAATTTCAGTCATCCAAGTGGTAACCGAAACATTCCCAGCTTTAAGCATTTCTGTAGTAATTTCATCTACCCCTGGGGATTTATGAAGTTTAAGTTTAGAAACAGCCAAAATAACTTCAGATTGTATTATAGGGCCAACATTAAAGCCACCAATGCATCTATCATCATTGCAAACAATGGGAATAGAACTAACCGCATTGTTTAGAATATCACTGAAATGCTCAGCACACCTAGCCATGACAGAATCTTCACCTTCTATAACCTTACCTTGTTTATCCTTCAATCCCTGTATACCTGTTCTTTTCTGCCACCCAAAACATTAACTATCTGGTACAGCTCTCTGCTGTTGTGCTGTCTAACTGCTTCCTCGGCTTTGTCAGTCGAACCATCAAGCCAAAGATTCTTATCAGCAGCTAACTGATCTTTTACACGTTTATTAAGTTCTCTGTAATGCTTTCTATTAGGACTAGTAGGGTATTGATTAAGGACATTCCTGCAGTTCTTTCTTTCCGAAATAAGCTCAAGCGCCTTATCACTCAGATAATTCTGTCTCTTCTGCTCCTTTTTTCCTAAAAGAGTACTGTTAGTGTCCAAAAAAGCCTGTTTAAAATGATCCCATTCTTCCTCAACTTTAGTAGTAAGCACACCATGACTGTCATAATGACTAAGTAACCTATCATGGTAAGCTTTGGCTATAACTGGGTCTTTCAGAGCTTCAGTATTAAAAGCAAATTTTTTAACCCTAGCACAACACTTTTTAAGTTTAAGTTGCAAGACACTTTTAACAAGAAAATGGTCAGATCCAATTTCAGCTCCCCTATATTACCTGGTATTCCTAACAGAACTAGCCCATTTGCTGTTAATTAATATATAATCAATCATATTCTTATGCAGCCCATCGGGTGAAACCCATGTGTACTTATGTATGTCACAGTGTTTGTAATAAGTGTTAGTTATTCTGAATCCATTGAGTTTACTTACCTGCAGGAGACGCTGCCCATTGCCATTGCAGCTACCAATACCAAAAGGGCCTATTACTCCTCTCCAAAGGTCAGAGTCAGTACCAACTTTGGCATTGAAGTCACCAAGAACAAGGGTAATATCTCCTTTCTTGACAGAATTCAAAATATCCTGAAGTTGTTCATAAAACATATCCTTCTCATCCTCTTCAGTCAGTGGTGGCATAACAGCAGATAACATTCAGGTCTTTAACGCTTGTCTGAAATTTTGCTGTAAGAAACCTTTCATTAAAGCACTCATATCCTAGAAGAGCATCACTAGCATGTCTTCCACAAGAAGGCGGGGTCGGACATTATGTGCTAGGCCTGGACGGTTCTTTGCATCATCACAGGGGATTGGTGCATAGCTCTCCTTCCAGTGACTACCTAGCTACCATAACGTAATGTGATGTTAAACCAAATATCCACAACAACAAGTTGTATGCTGGCTATCTAATGTACTGTAACTGCAGAAGAAGAATTTGATGACAATCGATAGACTGAAAGATTGGTAATTTGCAGAAAAAAAATGTACAGAAATGAAAATGAAGGTTTAAATATAAAAGTACAAATACTAATTTGATGCATGGTGAATTTATCCAAAGTACGAGAACAGTGTTGTAAACAATCCACTCTGTAGCTACTTGACTGCCACACATGCCAGTAGTTAACTAGATCAAGGCACCTGGCTCCCCTGTCTGTCATGACACTGCTGACAGTTTGACAATAACAAAGCGTAATAATAATGAGCTCTGGCCTTTCTCTGGGTAACCATCACTTTTTTCTTTTTAGTTTTAGTTATAGTTTCGATCTGAAGAGCAGGAAAGATGCATAGAATGCTGGGATAAATGATATAAATGATAAAAATAATTCTAGAAATTCTAAAACAGAAAATGGTGCAAAATAAGGGTAGGGTGGGGGGGGGGGAACAGAAGTATGTACTTTGCAATTACTTCCAAAATCTTAGGTTTTTAAAAAGTTTTTTGTTAATTTTCAGAAAATTTTTGAAACTTTAAGCACAAATTTGTTGATAATGGTTCAAATCAGACTTGTGAGCTTAAATCAGGTGGTTGCTTCAAAACAGAGTAACTTTAACAAGCGAATCACAATACTGTATAGTGCTTCTGAAATATGGCAGTAAGATATCTTTATTAAATTATTTATCTTGTAGTTTAATAAAATATGCATAAAATAAAAAGAAAATGTTATATTTCAAGCTTGAATTACGTGTTTTTAAAAGATGTATTTAAGAAAATTTTCAAACAGCAATTTATATTTTTTAAAAATCAAAGTTTTTTTGTTGTACAAAAGTTTCTATGTTTGTCTTCAGTCTCTCATTTCGGATTCTGTCAACCTCTATGTTCGTTGGGGAGCTTGGAAAGATTAAAGTCAGTAATACGTCTATCATCATTACAAGCAGTGTGAGTAGAACTAACTACATTGTTTAGAAAATCAATGAAATGCTTACCTCATTTGGCCATGAGAGAATCCTCTCCATCAACCACTTTACCATGTTTATCCCTCAATCTATGTGTACTTGTCTGCTTCTTCCCATACAAAAGATTAACTGTTTGATACAACTCCCTGTAGTTGTGTTGCCTAACTGCTTCCTCTGCTTTATTAGCCAAGCTATCAAGCCAGAGATTCTTATCAATTGTTAATGGATCCTTTACATGTTTGAGCCATCTTGTGGCTGAGTGGTTAGCATGTTTTGCTACTGATCAAAGGAACATGAGTTTGAGCCCTGAGCTCCTGTCAGACATGTGGCAAGCAGCTGCTTGAGGGGATATTTATTTACATGCTTATTAAACTTTTGGTAATGCTATCTGCTAGAACTAGTAGAGTGGTATAAATGGGTAGATGCACCATCATCATCATCCTCAAGCAGCCATGGGCTACAGAGGTCCAACCAGACTGTACAATTTAACTCTCCAAGCATGTCTGTCCTGAGCTACTTCTGCTGCATCCAGCCACTGCACATCAATTCTAACAAGGTCCTGTTTGACATTGTCTGCCCACCACATCCTAGGTCTCCCCCTTTTTCTGAGGCCTTTAGGCACACTGTTCATAACCCTATTCGCCAATCTAAAATTATCCATACGGGCAACATGGCCAAACCAATGGAGTCTCTCTCTGCACAATATGCTGCTTAAAGGAGGTTGCCGATTCCTTTGCCTAGCCTCATCATTAG
Organism: Ryuthela nishihirai; assembly: GCA_038380435.1. Classification (NCBI taxonomy): domain Eukaryota; kingdom Metazoa; phylum Arthropoda; class Arachnida; order Araneae; family Heptathelidae; genus Ryuthela; species Ryuthela nishihirai. Next base: position 10,433,677 of record JAWZYU010000001.1, on the reverse strand, counting down.
TTACAAAGTTGAACCACCTAATGCCCAAGATACTGCGTAAGCACCTAGAATCAAATACGTCTAGTTTCCTGTTATGTTTACAAAGTGTCCAAGTTTCACTACCCTAACTAACCCTAGAAAGAACCAAACTATTATACAGTCTAATTTTAGTCTTTAGGTGCATATGCCTATTTCTCCACATTCTCCATAGATTCTTAAAAGTCCCGGCAGCAATCCCTATTTGTCTGTTAATCTCATGCCACACGTCACAAGTTTCGGTTACATAGCTCCCAAGATAATTAAACTGCGATACCTGATCAAGACTGCAACCATTCAGATGAACTGAATCACAGCTTGCCTGACCAATTTTCATTACTTTAGTTTTCTCTCAGTTTATGACCAAACCTACTCTACTACCAGTTTCATCAACAGCTCGAATGAAAGAGTTCATCTCATCAACATCATTTGCCAAAAGGGCTAAATCATCAGCATAATCTAAATCAGAAATTTTTGTATCTCCAGTCCATTTAAGACCAAAATCTTTCCCTTGCAGTGAATTTCGCATAGCATAATCAATAACAAACTAAAGAGAAAAGGAGACAAAAAGCACCCTTGTCGAACACCAGAAGTAATGCTAAACCAATTGCTACAAGCCTTACCAACTCTCACACACGACTCAGTGTTATTATAGAGAGCTTTCATTATGTTAACTAACTTGTCTGGTATATTATATGATCTCACCATCAACCACAAATTATGAAAATCAGCAGAGTCGAAAGCCTTTTTGAAATCAACAAAGCTAGCAACCAAAGGTTTCTGAAACTCTAAACATTTCTCAAGAATCTGCCTAAGTGAAAATATCTGATCCTCACATCCCCTTCCACTTCTGAATCCACATTGCTCATCACTCAGTTGCCTGTTAACCAGATCCTTAATTCTATTAAACACAATCATGGAAAGAACTTTACCTGGAACAGATACCCCTATAGTTATAACAAGAACTGCAATCACTTTTTTTGAAAATAGGGATAATAATAGCTCTGGTAAAATCCTTAGGAACCATGCCTTTATCATAAAAGATTTTCAGAATTTCAGTCATCCAAGTGGTAACCGAAACAATCCCAGCTCTAAACATTTCAATAGTAATCTCATCTACCCCTGGGGATTTATGAAGTTTAAGTTCAGAAATAGCTGAAATAACTTCAGATTGGATCATCTATCATCATTACAAACAATGGGAGTAGAACTAACTACATTATTTAGCACATCACTGAAATGCTCAGCCCATCTAGCCATGACAGAATCCTCATCTTCTATAACCTTACATTGTTTATCCTTCAATCCCTGTATACCTGTCCATTTTCTACCATACAAAACATTAAATATCTGGTACAGCTCTCTGCTGTAGTGCTGTCTAACTGATCCTTTAGACGTTTTTTAAGCTCTCTGTAATGCTTTCTATTAGGATTAGTAGGGTATTGATTAAAGACATTCCTGCAGTTCTTTCTTTCTGAAATAAGCTCAAGTGCCTTATCATTCAAATAATTCTGCTTCCTCTGCTCCTTTCTTCCTAAAAAAAGTAGTGGAGTCTGGAGTTTCCAAAAAAGCCTTTAAAATGGCATTTCTGCCTCAACTTCAGTTGTAAGCAAACCATGACTGTCATAATGACTAAGTAACCTATTATGGTAAGTTTTAGCTATATCTGGGTCTTTCAGAGCGTCGGTATTAAAGGTAATATTTTTAACCTTAGCACACTTTTGAAGTTGCAAGACACTTTTTACAAGGAAATGGTCAGATCCAATCTCAACTCCCCTATATGCCTTGGTATTCCTAACAGAACTAGCCCATTTGCTGTTAATTAATATATAATCAATCATATTCTTATGCAGCTCATCAGCTGAAACCCATGTGTACTTATGTATGTCGCAGTGTTTGTAATAAGTGTTAGTTATTCTCAAACCATTAAGTTTACTTATCTGTAGGATACTTTGCCCATTACAGCTATCAATACCAAAAGGGTATATCACCCTTCCCCAAAGGTCAGAGTCAGTACCAACTCTGGCATTAAAGTCACCTAGAACAAGGGTAATATCTCCTTTTTTAACAGAATTCAAAATATCCTGAAGTTGTCCATAAAACCTATTCTCCTCATCCTCAGTGGGGGCATAACAGGCAATTTGAGGCAATTTTCAAACATGTCCTGCATTTTGCCATTTGATTTCCAATTTGCCAACTAACCGTAATTTGACATTTAACTTCCAATTTTGCCAACTAGCCATAATTTCACAGAAATATTTCCAGTACTTGCATCTTGTCTGAATTGTAGTTAGTGTGAATTTTCCCTTGATTTGGCCAACTCTCCTTAATTTCAAGAAACCAATCCTAATCTTTACATCTTTCTTAAATTTGCCAAATCACTTCAAACTTTTAAACTCCCCAAGATTTTGCCAAGTTAATCCCAATTATCACAACTCGCCTATATTTTCCAAGTGGATTCGAATTTTGCCAACTGCCCTACATTTTGTTAAGTTTCCTCAATTTGTCCAACACTTCTGAATTTCACAAAACAAATCTCAATTTTCACAATTCACCTATATATTACCAAGTGGATTTGAATTTTGCCAACTGCTCTAGATTTTGCCAACTCGCCATAATATTACAGAAAAAATCGCAATTTTTACATCTTTTCTGAATTTGCCAAGTCAATTCAAATTTTATCAACTCTCCTTAATTTCACAAGAAAGGCACAGTGTTCACAACTCCCCTGTATTTTACCAAGTGGCTTTGAATTTTGCCAACTCCCCTACATTTTGCCAAGAGTTCTTGGTTTTTCCAACTCTCCTTAATTTCATAAAACCAATCGCAATTTTTGCAACTCACCTGCACCTAGTGGTTTACAGTTTTGCCAACTTCCCTAGATTTTGCCAAGTTTTCTCAATTTTGTCAACTCTCCTTTATTTTACAAAAACAATCCCAATTTTCACAAATCACCCTTATTTTACCAAGTGGATTCGAATTTTGCCAACTGCCCTAGATTTTGCCATCTCGCCACAATTTTACAGAAAAAAAATCCCAATTTTACATCACCTGATTCTTGCAAAGTCACTCTGAATTTTGCTAACTCTCCCCAAGATTTGCCAACTCTCCTAGATATTTCGAAGTTGCCACGATTTTGCCAACATGCCATAATTTTACAGGAAAAAGATTGCAATTTTTACATCTCACCTGAATTTTGTCAACTCTCCACGATTTTGCCAAGTCACTCCAAATTTTGCCAACTCGCCATAATTTTACAGAAAAAAAAAATCCAAATTTTCACATCTCACCTTAATTTTTGCCATCTCCCCAAGATTCTGCCAAGTTGTCGCGATTTTGCCAACTCCCCAAGATTTTACCAAGTCACTCCGAATTTTGCCAACTCACCTGCATTTTACTAAGTGGCTTCGAATTTTGCCAACTGCTCTAAATTTTGCCGTCTCTCCATTTTCCAAACTGCCTTAGATTTGCCAAGTTGCCTCAATTTTGACAACTCCACTTAATTTTCCAAAAAAAAATTACAAATTTTCACACTCGCCTAGATTTTACGAAGTCACTTCGAATTTTGTCAACTCCAAGTTACTTGGGGGGAGCCTCCCCCCCATCCCCCCATGGCTATGCCCCTGCATTAATGTTTCAAAAGAACATCACTGACATTCTTGGTGAGAAGCTTAGTACACCTTGTAGGTGTTTGCCATCTTTAGGTCATAAAAAGAGAAATTTTAGATTATTTTTAAGTATCTGACCTTTAACTGTCCACTTGATCTCTTGTAAATCTAAAATATTCAGGATAGACCACTGGAATTCCTATGTAAGGACATCCAGAGAATAATCTCTATTAAGAGCCCTCACATTGCAAGCTGCTGTGATGAAAAATGGTAAGTAGGCTTTTTAAAGAAGTTATGTTTATAGAAAGAGGTATGGCCAATATCAAACAGCTCACTAATTGCAGGCTTGGGCTAAGGACCTGTTCCGTGTTTACTAAGGCTGAAGCCACAATGCTGGTAGGAACTAAACTTGTCATTGATTGTCAACAGGAATGTTCTTCACCATTAGAAAGAATCCCATCCTTTCAGGTTCCAGCATGCTGGCATCTGAGACACATTATTCCAGTTTAGGTTTGACAGTGTAAGAACTGGTTTCAAAGGTTCAGTTACCTGCAATGGTTTCTGATCAGGATCATCTGCCAACAGATATAAAATATCCAATATTCATTTGGGCTGGCAATCTGCAAAAAGGCAGAAAACACAGCAGTTTGATGTTATATATATAACTGTGACTTGCCAATCAAAAGTCACGTGATAGCCTTTGCATTTTGTTGGTTTGGGTGAGGGTGCTGTGTCTCAGTTTGTAGCAAGCCTGACTCATAATCTGATGTTTCCCCAGCTTACCTCAGTGCCAATATTTATATTTATTTTTCTTAACCCTCACCCTGCCCATGGTGGGAAAGGGTACACTGATGGGCTTGGAAAGATGCCTTTCCAAACATTAAATCATGGCTCCATGTGTGAGAGAGCTGTATCCTGTGTAAGTTAAAGGACACACTGGATGATCTTAACAAGTGATTTCCATCTGTCTCCTAACAGATGTTTAATGAGTCCCCTTCCCTATTCAACTCTGAGCCATTGGTGATCTTTGTGACATAGACCTTTAGCCCAGTGTTAAAGAAAATTTTTTCGTTCAGAGTACAGCAAAAATTTCTGAGTAACTTTGTGGCCCGCCCTATTAAAAAAAGAATTAATCAACAAAAACAGGTCTTTTTTTCTTCTAGAGCACCATTCTGGAAATTGTTTTCATATGAAATTAAAAACTACTAAAAGTAAAAATATAAAATCAAAAATATTTACTTATCACTAATGCATAAAAATGTAATTATCATATAAATTTAATCCATGATTAAAGCTGTATTAAATCTAAAAATTACATTAAAAACTCAACATGAGGAGAAAGTGTGTTGACAAAGTTCTGAAGTTCAAGCTATAAAAACCCTTTGGCCATAAATCTAAACTTTTCCCTTACTTTGTTATTTGACATTTGTGATTGTCTTAACTCATATTATTATCCTTTACTATTGTATAAAGGAAATTTTGATAAATGACAGACATAGCTACCAGTGTCCAAACTTGCCTGGTACAGTGGCTTAGGAAGAATAACCTTTTGCTAGGTGTTGGAATTGCAGTAGTTGGCCATTTCATGTTTCCTAGCTTACCAGCCCTTTTGTTATACACTACTTGATGTTGATGTATTGAAGTAATAGACAAATATTGAAGCAATAGATGTAAGTAACTCTGCCCTGGTATATGTAAACAACATATCAAGATGCTTGATGTCAGCTTTGTTGTACAATTTTATAATGTAATTATCAGTCTAAAGAGAATGGATTGTTTCTATATTTTTTTGATGAATATTTATGCACATTATAATTTGGGTATTTTTTCTGTTAAATAAATTTTGAAAATTCGAATATAACAATCTGAAAGCATATTAATGAAAATTACAATAGAGCTTCACAGTGCAGTAATTAAAATTAAGTTAATGTCTTTAATTCTCTATGCTACTTTAAATATTTTAAATCACTTCAACAAATGGTAGCATAGAGTGCTTAAAAATGTTAAAAATCTATTATGCTCATTTTGTGTCCTGACTGTAGGTGCATAGTCAGGTGGAAGTTAGCAGCCTTAGGCATTGCATTAGGGACAGTTATTTGTTGAGTGCAGGGGAGGGGTGCAATGAATTGCAATGCCATCACTGAGCTCTGAGGTTTGGAGCAGCTGGGAGAGGTATGGATGGCCATAAATATCAATCAGTGGAAGAAGAATTCATTTTAAGCAATAAGCTCCAACTCATCAGCATCCCTCACCACCTTCTACACTTCTAATGTACTGTGTGTCATTACTTGCTGGCAAGAACTATGAAATATGAGCTTGTCACTCACTATCAGCTTCCATCTATCAAGATCTTACTTGTCATATCAAGGTATCTAAACTTGATCATTCAGTAATTTTGATACTATGGTGCATAGATATCTTATTGAAGTGTATTAAAATCTCTAACAGTATCATAGAGATCTAAAGATATTGACTTAATTTTATATATTCTTAAGCCACACCCAATAAAAACATTTTACCTGCCATGCAATTTCAACACCCAGCTTCACTCATTGATTTATACATTCTGGAACCTTATTTTTTTTTTCCAGAAAATAAGTAATGAATATAATATGTGCATTATTATTGTAGAAGTAGGTCAAAGCAAATATTAGTAGTGCAATACATGATCCTGCTTCACAGGACAGCACAAATTATAATGTTACAGAGACGAGTTAATATTATTTTCCTGTATTAGTGATGATGTATGGAAACTGTATGTGGACATTTTCATGGGACACCAGTATGCACTGGTACACCATTCACAGAAACAATGTTTTATCCCATTGTATGAACAAAAGTACCACTCAGAGGTAAAACAACCCAACTTTGGCATTGCAATGATTGAATATGACTGCACTAATAAATCAGCACTTTGACGTTGATTCAAATTTTAGAGGAAAAATTGTCATGAGCCAGGTGTGATACGAACCCACTGTAATGCCCCCTCATTCACTTTTACTTTACCTTAACCAGTTTTGCTTTATTACGTGATATTTATCATTTTGGGGATTTTAATTTTATTTTTGGTATCACAGCGCTCGTTTCTGAGAGCATAGGAGTTGCACATGTGCAACTCCGACCTTTCGATTGTCACCCACTAAAGCACGCGTGTTCAAGGACATGCCCTCTCTTGTGTCATAGCTTGCGCTCTCGTCACTTTATGTAAATGTCTTTCCTGACGTGCGAACCTTTTGTTCAATGCTGATATAGCAGTGACATGTAGTCACAGAAGTTAGTTGGTAGTAAGGGGAAGTTGAAAGAGTTGTAACAGTTGTAGCAGAGGTGTATGTTGTCACAGAGTTGTAGTTGGAGTAACAGAGATGTAAAGTTGTAGTCGACATTTTCATCAGATGTTGGTGAGTTTTAATATTTGGAAATAAATTTGTTTGTTATAGAAACTTTTTGAATCTTTGCTATTTTTTCTCTTGAGCAACATAGTAGATAATTTTTGATTAATATTATATTGACAATCATTTATTTTTGAATTCTTACTCGCTAAGTAATGCCTGCTGGTAATTAATAAGAACCCTAATTGAACTTTATTTGGCAAATTATTATTATTGCCTAGCACCTGATTAAGCTATCTGGAGCTTGAATAAATATTGGATCAGACAAAGGATCCAAAACTTTAAAAGTTTATAATTCTTTGGCCCGTTGCACCACAACCTTCTGATAACATGTCAGTTGCTCTGGACCACTGAGCTACCGGCCGCCGATCAAGATCTCCTCTAATTAACATCACATATAGGCACTATTCAGGCAATTTTAGCCACAAGTGGCTTCCTATTTGCCATATAGATTGAAAGCATGTCTTACAAGTATGCTAATGATAAATAATGAAATAAACTCGACTATTCAGTAGCCACTAATAAATCAGCACTTTGACGTCGATTCAAATTTTAGAGGAAAAATTGTCTTGAGCCGGGTGGGATATGAACCCACGACCTCCTGATAACTTGTCAGGTGCTCTGGAGCACTGAGCTACCAGCTGCCAATCAAGATCTCCTCTAATTAATGCTATGAACATTCCTATTATGTCACATATACAGGGTGATTCAGAATTCATCATCAATATTTGGTGGGGAGGTAGGTAATAAGAAACGAAGGAGATTTCACATAGGAAAGCATGGGCGCATATGCCATGTAGTAGGGCAAAATGACCCCAGTTCAATGATGGAAAGAACACATAAGAAGGAAGTGGTAAGGAAAAAACATTTATTATCTTACATGTAACATTTCTTTGCATTGGTTGTACAGACTTACAAGAGGTGCTCGAACTGCCGACCATGTGCTAGAATGCATGACTCACAACGGCGTTGCGTGGACAGCCGGACGCTGTGGAAGATGCCTGGCATTTCCCGGATGTTTGAGGCAGCAACTGATATGCGTGCTACAAGATCCATAGCACTATCAACAGGGGTCTCGTACACCATGTTTTTCATAGCACCCCATACAAAGAAATCGATTGGAGATAAATCCGGTGAACGTGGTGGCCAAGAAACCGGTCCACCGCGGCCAATCCATTGACCACCAAACTGTCTGCGTAGGTAAGCACGCACAGCATTTGCGAAATGTGCAGGAGCGCCGTCATGCTGGAACCACATTCGCCGGAGACTACCATCAGGAACCTCGTTCAGAAGATCCGGTAACACAGTCTGAAGAAATGTTAGGTACTTGGCACCGTCCAAACGGGATGGTAGTAAATACGGGCCCAACAAACAGTCACCGACAATCCCAGTCCACACATTGACAGCAAAACGTTGTTGCACAGCTCCAGGTCTTGTACCGTGTGGGTTCTGATGAGCCCACACATGCCAATTGTGTGTGTTGAAGACACCCTCTCGAGTGAACAACGCCTCATCGGTGAAAAGAACATAAGTTGGGAAATTGGGATCAATGGCTGTTCTCTGCATGAACCACTGACAAAAAATAACACGCTTGGGATGGTCATCTGCTGCCAATAATTGCACTCTTTGCAGATGAAACGGATGTAACCCTTCATCGTGTAATATCCGCCACGCTGTTGCTTGCGAAATTCCAAACTGCCTAGCCATACCTCGTGTGCTAGCACCAGGTTGTTCCTCGATTTCCTGTAGGACAGCTTCCTCTACTGCTACTGCCCGTGCCTATCTGCGCCTCCCTCGATTAACATTACTAGCAGCAAACGATCCTGTTTCACGCAGTTGGCGATGAATACGTGAAAACATTTGATGCTGTGGCACACGGCGGTTTGGGAAGCGCGCTGCATACAATTGCCTGGCTCGAAGACATCTTTCTCCTGCCGCACCGTAAGTTACATGCATATCTGCACATTCATTCCACGTATACCGGTTCATGTTACTTCTGCAAATTCACCTTGTCGAATGACAACTGACTGCACGCGTCAAACAGCTGTGCTTCTGTATGAGAGGTGTGTACACACAGCGCCCTCTACACCACCATGCGTTCGTCTGCCCCCATACTTTCCTATGTGAAATCTCTTTCTTTTCTTATTCCCTTCCTCCCCACTAAATATTGATGATGAATTCTGAATCTCCCTGTAGGTGCTATTCAGGCAATTTTAGCCACAAACAGCTTTCTATTTGTCATATAGATGGAAAGCATGTCTTATAAGTATGCTAATGATAAATAATGAAATAAACTCGACTATTCAATTGTAAGACATGCTTTCCATCTATATGGCAAATAGAAAGCCGCTTGTGGCTAAAATTTCCTGAATAGCGCCTATATGTGACATAATAGAAATGTTCATAGTGTTAATTAGAGGAGATCTTGATCGGCGGCCGGTAACTCAGTGGTCCAGACCACCTGTTATCAGTAGGTCGTGGGTTCGTATCCCACCCGGCTTAAGACAATTTTTTCTCTAAAATTTGAATTGATGTTAAAGTGCTGATTTATTAGTGGGTATTGACTAGTCGAGTTTATTTCGTTATTTATTATTATTGAACATGACTGTTTGCTAATGCCAGATGGTAAAAATTTTAATATCTTTTACAGATGTTTGTTGATGGAATTCATTATTGAATGGAGAAATTAAATTGTGTTATATATTTTAATAGTAGTGCTTTTGTTCAAATAACACAGAATAATGATTAAATGGAAAGTAGCAAGAATATAGGGGTGGTGGTTGGCTCAGTTTGTACCAAGCCAGGCTCATAATTTGTAGTTCTCAGGTTCAAGTCTTAACTGTGCCAGCAATAATATTTATCTTCACTAATACATACATTGGCTGCCCCTGGTCAGAAAGGGAATATCAATATGTTTAGGAAGGTCACTGTCTGTGTCCTCCTGTAATGATAGCCATACCCCATGCACATTAAAGGACATGTTGGTTAGCCTTGATGGGAGACTACCATCTGTCTCCTAACAGCTGTTCAGTGGATTCCATTCCTCTAACCAACCCTGATCCTTGGGGTCCTTGTGACCTGACCATTTAACTCATTATGTGTACAAAAGTGCCACTCAAAGGTAAAACAACTCAACAAGAATATAATTTAGAAATTATACATAATTCTTTCATATATAATCAGTGGTGTAGCAAAGATTAGGCAAAATATTTGAAAGTATGGGGTTTTTCAAATATTTTGTTAACACTTTTATTAATGTTAGTTGATAAACACACAATCAAACAAACTACCTCTTTAGCAGTTGCTTGCCACAGAGGTCTGACAGAAACCTATTGGTAATATAATATACCGAAGGTCTATGAAGAAGATAAAACGTGAGCTCTGTGAGGATAAAACATGAAAACTGTGAGAAGGAGGATTCCTCAGCAGAAAACAATACAAGAAAAGAACAGTCCATGCTTTTTATCCAAGGCTTGAACCCAATTCCTTAAGATCACAGGGATGGGGGTGGCTCAGTTGGTAGCATGCCAGGCTCATAATCTTCAGTTCCCAGGTTGAGTCCCTGCTGGGTCAGCATTGAGATTTATCTCTGCAAAACTCCCTGCCCTCGGTCATTAGGGGACACCAATGGGCTTGGAAAGGCCATGCCCATAAGATAGGACATTGAGCCGTGTGTGAGAGAGCCATGCCTTGTGCACATTAAAGAACACATCGGATGGCTTTGACGAGCAGCTACCATCTGTCTTTCAACATCTGTTCCAATGGGTCCCTCCCCCAACCTTCTCTGAGCCTTTGGAGTCCTTGTGACCTGCTGTTTAGCCCATTGTGTGAAAGAAAAGTGTCGCTCAGAGGTAAAACAACCTAACCTAAGATCACAGCCTTGCTGGCTAACCACTTTGTTACTGAGACACCGATGAACAAATAATTTCTTAAAAATAAAATTCTTCAATGAGGGCAAATTGCACCCTCAATTCCCCCACCCCCAATTCCTTTGTTACTGGACTATATATAATACTAAGATTTCAAAATTAATATTTGATTTAAAAAGCATAGACCAACTTGCATTCAAAGATCAGAAACCTAAAGTACCTGAGTGGCATTCCAGTTCAGTGATTTGGAAACATTAAGTATTAGAATGGCATTTTGATTTAGTTCCAGCATTGCTTTTGGTAATTGCTTCTCAAATGCAAGTTCTCAAAATGCCACAGTTTGCCACTGCTTCATTGTGGGTAAATATGTGCAACTGAGCTTGTCATTCTGGAAGCAAGAATAAAAGGTTTTTGAAAGTCTTGTATAAATGATGAAATTTCACATAATTATTAATTTTCTGAAAAAATAACTATGCAGTAATTGTTTTTAATGGTACTATTTTTAAATTAAGGGGTAGAAATTGGTATTTCTCAAATTTATGTTATATTTCAATAGGTGTGCTAATTGCTTCGATTGTCCAAGCTGTATGCATACTTTATCAACTCGTGCTACAAGTGTACAAATTCCCACTCCTGAGGATCCCAATAAAACTGTTCCCAAAAAAGTTTATTATTTGGTGTGTGGATTTTGCCGTTGGACATCAAGAGATGTTGGTATTCCAGATCAAACTGCAGGTAATTAACTTATTCCATATGATATGTGAATTGTTAGTCTTTAATATGTTACAGATACAATAGATCATTGGTGACCAATTCAGCAATATCCCTGAAGGCTACTAGTTGGTTTTTGCATGTGGAATGTAGGTCAGAAATATGGACGTCACAGCAAATGAAGACCAATATAAATGAAATTAATAGAAGAATAGTTTTGCTGTTGGAACTTCGAAGAATCTCTGGAGATTGTGGTAAATTAGAACATACACTTAACCCTTCCAGTACCAAGCCTGATAAACGAATTTGTAACTACAAAACAAAATATATTTTTACTGTGATCAGCCAAAAGAATTAACTTTAGAACTTTTTTTGACGAATAACTAATGAAGAGAATAATAATATGTTATATGCCAAGATAATCAGCATTTAATTCTGGGTTTTATGAAAATAAACTATGTTATGCCCCCACTGAGGATTCTGATGAGTATGAGAAGGATAGGTTTTACAGACAACTTCAGGATATTTTGAACTCTGTCAAGAAAGGAGATATTACCCTTGTTCTTGGTGACTTCAATGCCAAAGTTGGTACCGACTCTGACCTTTGGGGAGGAGTAATAGGCCCTTTTGGTATTGGTAGCTGCAATGGCAATGGGCAACGTCTCCTACAGGTAAGTAAACTAAATGGTTTCAGAATAACTAACACATATTACAAACACCGCGACATACATAAATACACATGGGTTTCACCTGATGGGCTGCATAAGAATATGATTGATTATATATTAATTAACAGCAAATGGGCTAGTTCTGTTAGAAATACCAGGGCATATAGGGGAGCTGAAATTGGATCTGACCATTACCTTGTTAAAAGTGTCTTGCAACTTCAACTTAAAAACTGTTGTGCTAGGGTTAAAAAATTTACCTTTAATACTGAAGCTCTGAAAGACCCAGTTATAGCTAAAGCTTACCATGATAGGTTACTTAGTCATTATGACAGTCATGGTTTGCTTAATACTGAAGTTGAGGCTGAATGGGGCCATTTTAAACAGGCTTTTTTGGAAACTAACAATACTCTTTTAGGGAAAAAGGAGCAGAGGAGGCAGAATTATTTAAGTGATAAGGCACTTGAGCTTATTTCAGAAAGAAGGAACTGCAGGAATGTCCTTAATCAGTACCCTACTAGTCCTAATAGAAAGCATTACAGAGAGCTTAATAAACGTGTAAAGGATCAGTTAGCCACTGATAAGAATCTTTGGCTTGATGGCCTTGCTGACAAAGCTGAGGAAGCAGTTAGACAGCACAACAGCAGAGAGCTGTACCAGATAGTTAATGTTTTGTGTGGTAGAAAACGAAAAGGTATACAGGGATTGAAGGATAAACAAGGCAAGGTTATAGAAGGTGAGGATTCTGTCATGGTTAGGTGGGCTGAGCATTTCAGTGATGTTTTAAACAATGTGGTTAGTTCTACTCCCATTGTTTGCAATGATGATAGATGCATTGTTGGCTTTAATGTTGGCCCTATAACACAATCTGAAGTTAGTTTGGCTATTTCTAAACTTAAACTTCATAAATCCCCAGGGGTGGATGAAATTACTACGGAAATGCTTAGAGCTGGGAATGTTTCAGTTACCATTTGGATGACTGAAATTTTGAATGACTTTTATGATAAAGGCATGGTTCCTAAATATTTTACCAGAGCTATTATTATCCCTATTTTCAAAAAAGATGATCGCAGTTCTTGTGATAACTATAGGGGTATCAGCCTACTCTCAATTCCAGGTAAAGTTCTTTCCATGATTGTGCTTAATAGAATTAAGAATCTGGTTGACAGGCAATTGCGTGATGAGCAATGTGGATTCAGAAGTGGTAGGGGATGTGTAGATCAGATATTTTCACTTAGGCAGATTCTCGAGAAATGTTTAGAGTTTCAGAAACCTTTGGTTGCTAGCTTTGTTGATTTCAAAAAGGCTTTTGACTCTGTTGATCGTCATAATTTGTGGTTGATTGTGAAATCATATGGTATACCAGACAAGTTAGTTAACATAATGAAAGCTCTCTATAATAACACTGAGTCATGTGTGAGAGTTGGTAAGTCTTGTAGCAATTGGTTTAGCATTACTTCTGGTGTTCGACAAGGGTGCATTTTGTCTCCTTTTCTCTTTAGTTTGGTTGTTGATTATGTTATGCGAAATTCACTTCAAGGGAAAGCTTTTGGCCTTAAATGGGCTGGAGATACGAAAATTTCTGATTTAGATTATGCTGATGATTTAGCCCTTTTGGCAAATGATGTTGATGAGATGAACTCTTTCATTCGAACTTTTGATGAAACTAGTAGTACAGTAGGTTTGGTTATAAACAGAGAGAAAACTAAAGTGATGAAAATTGGTCAGGCAGGTTGTGATTCAGTTAATCTGAATGGTTGCAGTCTTGAGCAGGTGTCACAGTTTAATTACCTTGGGAGCTGCGTAACTGATACTGGTGATGTGTGGCATGAGATTAACAGACGAATAGGTATTGCTGCCGGGACTTTTAAGAATCTATGGAGATTGTGGAGAAATAGGCGTATACACCTAAAGACTAAAATTAGACTGTATAATAGTTTGGTTCTTTCTAGGGTTAGTTATGGTAGTGAAACTTGGACACTTTGTAAACAGGATAACAGGAAACTTGATGCTTTTGATTCCAGATGCTTACGCAGTATCTTGGGCATTAGGTGGTTCAACTTTGTAACTAATGATGAGGTTAGGCAAAGGAGTCTGCAACCTCCTTTAAGCAGCATATTGTGCAGAGAGAGACTCCGCTGATTTGGCCATGTTGCCCGTATGGATAATTATAGATTGGCGAATAGTGTTATGAACAGTGTGCCTAGAGGCCTCAGAAGGAGGGGGAGACCTAGGATGCAGTGGGCAGACAATGTCAAACAGGACCTTGTTAGAATTGGTGTACAGTGGCCGGATGCAGCAGATGTAGCTCAGGACAGATATGCTTGGAGAATTAAACTGCGCGGTCTGGTTGGACCTCCGTAGCCCATGGCTGCTTGAGGAGGAGGAGGATGATGATGATGATGTTGAAACATTATGAGATTAGATCATCCAGTGTCTGATAAATTTGGATGATAACTTCCTCATGCATGTATAACACTACAGACATTTTCTACCACAAATATTCTGTGTCAGGAGTAATAAAAGAGTCCATTGTATGCTCACTGCCAAGGGAGCTGAAAAAAATTCCTGCCTAATGATACTTTCAAGATAAAGTGAAACTGATCACAGCATGTGCTATTTATATTGTATTTATTTACTGGATGAAGCCACAATATCTAATTTACATCTTATGTAACATCAACTCTACTCTCTGGGCTTGAAATACATATAAATGAACTTACATCACCTCTACGATAGCTGTTTGGACAAATAGCAATTCACAACAATTCTCAGGATACAATTAACCATATGTCACGACAACAGTGTTTATATTGGGTTTCTAATTTGTGATTTTTTCAAACTTGGACATATTACACTGAGTTGTCTTTGCACTAGCAACACCTACCTAATATCTCATGGGGCCACCTTTTGCCCATAATACTGCCTGTACACATTGGGGCATGGATTCTACAAGTTGTTGCAGGTTGTCCTGTGATAGTGCTACCCACGCATTCCACAATGTGTCCTGTAATGGCTGTGCATTGCCAGCAGAGTCAGAGCATCAGATTGCCTTTTTCAGTAGGTCCCAAATATGCTCAATAGGATTGAGATCCGGTGAATTGGGTGGCCATGAGAAGACAGAGAATTCATTGTCATGTTCCTGAAACCAATTTGCAACCTGCTGGGCATGTGACATGGTGCATTATCTTGTTGATAGATGCCAGAGTTGTCGGGATGCACTGTCATCATGAACAGGTGTATTTGGTCGATGATACTATGAGTCAGTGATTCACTGTGATCAGTGGACCTAGGGTGTGCCATGAAAACAATCCCCAAACCATAACACCACAATCTTCAGCCTGCTGAACATTGGTGGTGCATCCTGGCACCATGGCATTATGTTGCTATCTCCAGATGTGAATACACCCATCAGCATAGTGGAGTTGGAAATGGGATCATCTGACCAAGTGTCAGATTTCCACATGTCAGTGGTCCGATGTTGGTGCTGATGTGCCCATGCAAGACACAGTTTCTTGTGTCTCACAATGAGCCTTGGGTACCCATGAGAGCAATTAACTGTTATAGCCCTATGAGCTGATGTCCAGCACATTGTCTATTATGAATATAGGACTTGCCATTTCAACATTGTACTGGGTGGTTAGCTGGGCCACTGTGCTGCATTTTGAGATGGGACACACATTGCTCACCACAGACATCAACCACATGTAAAGTTTAGCTTGTTTTTCAACTGCTTTTGAGCCAGTCACATGAAACCACAGAATGGGTGCAGTTGTCAAGATATTGGCAACTGAACTTGTTGTAACACTCCAAAGATTAATAACTTTTCAAAGTTAAATAAGTGCTTAATCGGGCACCAGGCAATAATAACTTGCCAAATAAAGTTGAAATAGGGTTTGTTGATTTGCCAAGCATTACTTATCGAGTAAGAATTCAAAAATGATTGTCAAGTTTAAATACAATCTAATCAAAAATTAATTCACGTTGCTCAAGAGAAAAAATAGCAAAGATTCAAAGTTTCTAAAACAAGCAAAGTTTATTTCCAAAAATATAACTCACCAAACTCAAGGGAAAATCTCCACTACATCTTCGAACAAAACTTCTGTCTACACTGATTCACGAAAACTCCACTCTCCTTCTAACATAATCACAATTACATCTCAATACTACTCATCTGTACTCTCTCCTACTACTCAATTCCTGCTGCTCAACAGCAACTACTGCTCTCTTCTCAACTAACTTACTGTGACCTAATATCACCAAGTTGTATCATGCGATGTACAAAAGCCCACAAGTGTCAAGTTGCATGCAGGGAAAGACATTTACATAAACTGACGATGCGCAAGCTATGACGTAAGAGAAAGCATGTCCTTCAACACACACTTTAGCGGTTGTCAGTCAAAAGGTCAGAGTTGCACATGCGCAACTCCTGCAGCTCAGACGAAAATCGGGACAGTTCACCAAAAATTTTTTTTAAAATTCCCAAACTGATAAATATAACATAAAGAAAGCAAAACTGGTTAAGGAAAAGTGAAAGTGAATGGGTGGACCATCACAATGTGCCCCCACAATCATACCACATTTGAAGTCAGAAAGATCACGCAATCATCCATTTTGACCTTGAGCCATCACCAGTGCCACAAGCTGGGCTATTCTTACAGAAAGAGGTGTTGCTAAGGCAAAGCCAACTCAGTATACTTTTATGTGCTTAATCACTTTCGGAGTCTTCCACAAATCGATCTTTTATTAATAACTAGATTCAGCTTTATAAACATTGCAGTTCAACAAAATCTAGTTATTAATGAATAAATGCACAGCTAGATATAATTATTTAATTGCTCACGAATTAAAACTTAAAGTAATCTACAATTAATGTGCCTCATTAACCAAGAGGAGTGCAATGGGATAACAATTCATAGTACACTATCACCAATTGGTTACTAAAACTTGCTACCCTGTGCACTGGGATAACATACTTATGAATATAACCTTCGCCAATCAGCTAGTATTTACTCACTTCTAGATATTATTTGAATATTCCTACTTACTAAGATATAACCTTTGCTATTAAACTCAAAGGAACCTAGATGGGAAGAATAAATAAAGTCTATTTACCAGAAATATGTTGTAGACTGGTACAGCTGCACCGGTTGTTAGCTGCGATGTTATTTGCATCTTCTAGATGACCTTGCACCAGATGTAGTAGCACTTAGTAAGTCCATGCAACCAGTCCTTATACATAATGATGCTATAATTTTGATGCACAAAGTTGGTCAATCATGGAGTGGGAAAGGGCTCCAGCTGTTAATGGAGCAGATTACTCCATGCTTTTAAGTTGGTTTTTAAAGTTACAATGGCATGTTTTAAGATGGTTGAAATTTTATCTCAATTTTAGAGTGCTGTAATCTGGATGTCAGTGCAATGGAGTGGTTTAAGTTTGTTACCAATAATTGCACAAAGGTAAAATAGTTTCGTATACATTTAATTATGGTCGTCAGTATAAAGAATATTGGCTGCTTGACATTGAAGTAGGAACTCATATAAAAGAGCTACCAACAACAAAGACTTGAAAATTTTAGCAAATTCAACTAAAAGGTTAGCCGATGCATTGTTAAAGATCGGCAATCATCCACCAACAGTCATTCGAAGGAGCTCCTACAAAAAACTAACACAAACTCAGCCCAGTATTGAAGAATGACCACTGATACTTTACCAAAGAAGATCCTTGAACTAAAGGCCAAAATCGATGGAGTGATGTCAAAGCAACTTTGTGCATCAAAATCATAACATCATTATGTATAAGGACTGGTTGCACGAACTTACTAAATGCTACTACATCTAGGGCAAGGTCATCTAGAAGATGCACATAACATCGCAGCTAACAATCGGTGCAGCTGTACCAGCCTACAACATATTTCTGGTAAATAGACTTTATTTATTCTTCCCATCTAGGTTCCTTTGAATTTGATAGCAAAGGTTATATCTTAGTAAGTAGGAATATTCAAATAATATCTAGAAGTGAGTAAATACTAGCTGATTGGTGAAGGTTATACTCATAAGTATGTTATCCCGGTGCTCAGGGTAGCGAGTTTTAGTAACCAATTGGTGATAGTGTACTGTGAATTGTTATACCCATTACACTCTTCTTGGTTAATGAGGCACATTAATTGTAGATTACTTTAATGTAACCGTTTTAATTCGTGATCAATTAAATAAAATCTAGTTAAATAAATAATGAAATAAGCTCGACGTATTCAATCAAGTAACAAATCAGCACTTTAGCGTCGATTTAAATCTTAGAGGAAAAATTGTCTTGAGTCTGGTGGGGTATGAACCCATGACCTCCTGATAACATGTCAGAACAATTTTTCCTCTAAGATTTAAATCTACGCTAAAGTGCTGATTTGTTACTTGATTGAATACATCGAGCTTATTTCATTATTTATTATCTGCATGCTTGTAATACATGCTTCCATCTATTTGCAAATATAAATGCCGCTTGTGGCTAAAAGTGCGTGACTAGCGCCTATATGAAACATAAAAGGAATGATCATAGCGCTAATTAGAGGAGATCTTTATCGGCGGCCGGTAGCTCAGTGTTCCAGAGAACCTGACATGTTATCAGGAGGTTGTGGGTTTGTATCCCACCCAGCTCAAGACAATTTTTCCTCTAAGATTTAAATCGACGCTAAAGTACTGATTTGTTACTTAAAATCTAGTTAAACTTGTTTTTCAAAAAAGAATAAATATCAAATAAATTTAACTTTTCTTAGCAGAACATTTTGCTAAAATTCAATTTCAATTGCTGCAATGATAAAACTATCCAAAAATTCAAATATCGTTAAAAAAATTTAATCTAAAGCACATCAAAGTTATATTACACAGTTCAGTAATTCAAGGCTTTGGCTTTAATTTCTGAAAATTTCAGATTTTTTGAACATAATTTTTTTAAGATATGCCATATTTTAAAATTTTTATAATGTTTTTGGGCTTGAATATGATTGAATGATGCCATCCAACATTTTACTATACAGGACAGTGCTACATCATATGGATGGCACCAAAAGCCACCTTCGTGTGCTGGTTGAGGCCTATTGGAATGCTGACATTGAGGCTGCGAAGCAGCTGAGAGAGTACCTATCGTCTGGATTACTGATATTTAAGATATTAAAGCAACAACTTTTTGTGGGAAGAGATGATTATATTTGCTACCAATTAATATAATTCTTTCCAAATGCTGCCAGATTTTGAATTGTAATATGAGCAAGAAAACGAGGAAAATTTAACTTCTAACCTTATTTTGAAATTTTTTTTAAATTTCTTTTTAATGATAAAAAAAAATGAATACCCCCTCAAGCAGCTCCTTGCCACAGAGGTCTGACAGGAGCCTGTCAATTTATACACTATAATAGGTCTGTGTGGATGGCAGGACCTCAGCAGAAAAAACGACACAAACATGCCATTTTTGAACCATTATTTTTGAGTTTCCATTTTTTTTTTTTTGTGGGGGGGGGGGGGGGGCTCGGTTGGTAGCGTGTTAGGCTCGTGATCTGTAGTTCCCAGGTTTGAGTCCCAGCTGGGTCAGCATTGAGATTTATCTCTGCAAAATTCTCCGCCCTGCCCACAGTCAGTAGGGAGACATTGAAGGGGTTGGAAAGGCCACTGTCCATTGGATGAGAAGCTGTAGCCCCATGTGCAGGAGAGTCATACCCTGTGCACGTTAAAGAACACGCTGGATGGCCTTGATGGGAAGCTACCATCTGGCTCCCAACAGCTGTTCCAGTGGGTCCCCTCCCCCAACCTTCTCTGAGTCTTTGGGGTCCATGTGACCTGGCCATTTAGCCCATGGTGTGCAAAAAAGTGCTGCTCAGAGGTAAAACAACCCAACAACAACCTAAGTTTCCATTTTTAAGTGGAAAAACTTCCCATCTAATGGATAGTGGCCTTTCCAAGGCCACTGTCCGTTGGATGGGAAGTTAAGCTGTGGCCCCATGTGTGTGAGAGTCATACCCTGTGCACGTTGCAGAACACACTGGATGGTCTGATGGGAGGCTATCATCTGTCTCTGAACAGCTGTTCCAGTGGCTCTCCTTCCCCAACCTTCTCTGAGCCTTCGGGGTCCATGTGACCTGGCTATTTAGCCCATGGTGTGCAAAAAAGTGCTGCTCAGAGGTAAAACAACCCAACAACAAACCAAGTTTCCATTTTTAAGTGGCCTTAACTTTAAAACAAAACTTTTTGATCAAAAGCAGATACCATTCAGATTTTATTACAAAGAGTAATCTCACATATGTTTTTTCCAAAAGAATCTGCAAAAAAAAGTAACCTAACACTCTCTCGTGATTTGAAATGGAATGCTTCTGTTTTTAAAATTTCTCAAGTAGGTATATTGTCTTTTGTTGTAATATACATG
This sequence comes from Ryuthela nishihirai, assembly GCA_038380435.1. Taxonomy (NCBI): domain Eukaryota; kingdom Metazoa; phylum Arthropoda; class Arachnida; order Araneae; family Heptathelidae; genus Ryuthela; species Ryuthela nishihirai. The sequence goes on along the minus strand of JAWZYU010000001.1, from coordinate 10,413,007 downwards.
TTCTCATCCACCAGAGGAGGAAGCACTCATCTTTTGTAATCTGTAATAAAAATATTTTAAGTGATCAGGTCTACTAAATTAATTTGCCAATCTTACTGAGCGAGATAAAAAAATGTGTAAGCAGTAACATTTCAAATGATGGAGCGATAATCAACAGGAAATGAATCTTCAGTAAGGTAAAATAGAACGTTTTTCAAATTAGAAATTTTTTTGCAACACAAATGACACAGATATTTATTATTATTTCTAATAATGTAAATTGTCTATCATCTTTGTTTTGAATATTTTAAGTAATAAGAAAAAAAGCTTGACAAAGCCAACAAGAGTTTGGTAAAATGTGCTAGTGCAAATCCAATTTTTAAACTTTTTTAACTTTTAAGTTGAAATGTAATTATTCATTTTTAAGTGAAGTATATTCAATTTAAATGTTGACATAAAAGTTCAGTTGGAAAATTTACCCTTACCATCTGACTACAAGATTCATATAGTGTCAGGGGTAACAGATATCATAGGCAGCAGATAGTGATGGTATTATTATGCAGTAAATATACCTTATTAATTGTTAAGAGATCTGATATAAAGTGTCCATATTATAATGGGACTGAAATGAGCTCTTCAGACAATACTAGAAGTATAACATATAGCAGTTAACACTTAACGACTGCAGTGTACCATCTAGCAACAGAAGATAATAACTGATATATCACCAAGCAACAAAAGGATGTTCCTTCAGGACATTATGAGCTATCTAAATACTACCTGTCAGCACTAATGGGCAAGCTACTTTCAATTTTATCTAACATCAAGCTAATAAATATTGGATGTATAACCAAAACAGGTACCTGCTTTATGTAACCTTAAAGGTAAACAATGTGCCTATTCTAGTTGTAACGCTTCAAAATGTATGTTAAACTTCTTCACTTTGGACCTTATAACTGATCCAAATTACATTAAATTTTCAGATAACTTCAGGTGCCAGGCAATTAATCTTGCCTAAATTAAGTTAAATAAAGGTTCGCTAAGTATATTAGTCATTACTTAGTCAATAAGAAATCAATTCAAAAAGATTGTCAGTTATTAAAGTTTAAATCTAATAAAAATCAATTATCCTACTCATGCGAAAAAGTTGCTTTGTTGTTTGCTTTGTTAATGCAAAAATAGCTAACTTGGGCATACAATTGCTGATACTCCATAGTAGGGGTTTCAAAGTGGGGTATGCGGTAAAATGTTTTGGGGTACGCCATGAGAGCTCAAAAGTTGCTAGACCTAGTAACAAAGTCAGTGTTTTATTTAGCAGATAGTTAAAATTATATATACAAGGGGTACACCAGTTACATACACATATCCAGGGGGTATGTGAAGCATAAAAGTTTGAGAACCACTGCCCTGTAGTATAGTAGCTAAATGTATGTTATGACTTCTGTTTGAAACCTCAATTCCTCCTAATGCAGTAATATATCTTCTGACTTATATACAGTGTTAACTGTTGAAATCATGTAACTATTGAATATTTTTCCTTCTGAATCTACACTAGTGGTCAAAATTAAAGTAACAAATGCAAAAAATGGATTACTGCAGGAGTGGCACAAAGAAATTAGCCCAAAGTACTGTCACATGTAAAAAGCCAAGAGTATTGTCCAATAAACTGAAAGGCAGCACATGAAAACATGATAAAAATACCCCAGTGCATAAACTTTACATTGCCAGCATGCAGTCCAAATATGTGTAAAGTGATGTGTGACTGAAAACCTAGAAGTTTGTGTTACTTTTCCAGAGTCTGCAGTAAAACTTTTGTAACCTTTTGAACATGCCACAGAGAAGCCATTTGAATTCATTTGGGCAGAGTACTGTAAAGAGACTGGTAGCAGAACAGTCTCAAACTTAAGTGGGCAGATAGTTAAATTGGATCATTCAGTTGTTAGTTAGCTGGGGTGGCAGTGTCAAGAGATTTAAAACATTTCTGAAAGACCTGGATAAGGACATTATAGGTTGACTCCAGCCAGGATGATGATTACATGATGTTCCATAAGGTGTGAAGAGGTAATACAGCATGTCAACTGACATCAGTGTTCACCTTATCCACTGGAAGGATTGTTTCCTGATATGCAGTTTACAGGAGGCTCAATAATAGTGCTCTCTATGCAGGAAGATCTGCTGTTTGTTCAGCTTGACTCCAACCCATAGGAAGTGCTCATTTACACCAGGTCACCATCTTGTGAACTGTACTCATCAACATTAAATCAATGTGTTTTTTTCTGATAAGTCAAGACTGTTTTCAAAATGATTCTGTGGACATACTTATGCAGAGAATGCAAGATATAATTTCATTCCCCACATATGGAAAAGGGACCAATATGAAGGTGAGGGAGTAGTGATGGTCTGGATTGGAATATGTATCTATTGTATTATTCTCTCCGTGAGATCACAAGGATAAATCAGCAAAGTCTGACTGCTGCATTCCACACCTGCTATAGAGCAGGTGTGGGATGCAGCAAGCATGCATCCCACACATTCAAATGTGTCTGGGAATTCCCATGCAAGGTCGTCATTCCCATGCAAGAACCCTCCATGAGCTCCGATCTGCTCTCCAGAAAGAGTGGAGTGTACTGCTGACACACCTCATAACTACTCTGGTAAACAGTGTGAGAAGAAGAAAACCGCAAGAAGGCAGGATGAGATTTTAGGCACTCTTCTTGGCCAGTTATGCGCATCATGACAGGGGAACAGTGCACAGCTCTCCACTGCTCTCCTTCCAGTTATGCTTGGCTATAATTTAATTATTTCTGTAAAAACAAAAATTAATTAATTTGAGACATGAACACACACTCCTTGAGCTTAAATGTGTTTAGCATTTAGTTTGCAGATTTGCCATTCTTGGTTATCTTCAGGAATCCCTGTGATTGGTGTGAGCCTACTTTACCAGTTGTTTTATGAGGTCCAGCTGAAATTTATTAGTGACACTTTGATATGTGCATTTCAAAGTGATTTTTGAATTTAATAGTATCAGCACTAAGGCTGTTGTGGATCTGTCATTTCCGATATTTTCTCTGTATTCTGCAATTTGCTAATCCAGAGTTTTGACACATTTATGCAGAAGACTGGGAACTGTGGGGCTTCATCTTGAAAGATTGCCATTATACATGGGGCTTCATCTTAAAAGATTGCCATTATACTTGATGCCGTCCCGTGGCCAAGTGGTTACCATGTAGTAGTCATCAGCAACATCTGCTCTATTTATGACCAAAGTTCCATTACTTGTTCATCTCCTAAGGACTGGTAGCTTTGAAATGTTTTAGCAGTGATAATTCCATCATATCACGAGTGAAAACCTTGGCTAAAGCAGATGTACCAGCAACTAGGATGTGGTAATTATCTTTGTTATACTTTAAGGTCTAGTGTATTTTAACATGTGTTTTAGATTACATTTATGACTTTATAAGTTACTTCATTAATAATGTGTCTTAGTTATTATGGTTCCAACCCACGTATAATATACTATGCACTTCACATGTTTAGGATTTGATACTCGGAACTATCTAAATGTAACAGCTTTGTCGTGTTTTATTAAACCTTTATTCTTGTTAGCTGTGTTTAAGTCATGCATAAGAGATAAATAGAAGAATAGAGATTGCCTCTGGTACTTTTAAAAATCTATGGAGAGTGTGGAAAAATAGGTGTATACACCTAAAGACTAAAATTAGGCTGTATAATAGTTTGGTTCTATCTAAGGTTAGTTATGGTAACAAAACATGGACTCTTTGCAAGCAGGATAACAAGAAACTTGATGCCTTTGATTCTAGGTGCTTACACAGTATCTTGGACTTTTGGTGGTTTGACTTTGTAAGTAATGATGAGGTTAGAAGAAGGAGTCATCAACCTCTTTTGAGCAGTATATTGTGCAGAGAGAGAATCTGTTGATTTGGCCATGTTGCCATATGCATAGCTACAGATTGGCAAAAGTAATATGAACAGTGTGCCTAAAGGATTCAGAAAAAGAGGGAGACCTAGGATGAGATGGGCAGCCAATGTCAAACAGGACCTTTCTAAAATTGTCCTAGAGTGGCCAAATGCATCAGCTGTAGTGCAGAAAAGACATGGAAAAAGTCTGGAGAGGAAAATTACACAGTCTGGTTGAACCTCCATAGCTCCTAGCTCCCACATAGCTCATGGCTGCATGAGGATTTTGCATATATGTATTTTGAAACTAAATTTACCTTTTTTATCGGTAAATTCAGTGTTAGATAACATTTACATTTCATCTCTTTTTGTGATTTATCACATGAACTGATTTACTTCACATATTTGCTTTATTTAAAATAGTAACACTTAGATTGGTAGATAAATTGTATATGAATCTAATTTTGATTAAATGTTGCAATCTTTTCTTTGGGCTTTTTATTGGTTCTACCATAAAGAGTAGCATTAGATATTTATTGCTTTCTCTAGCTCTCTGTTCATATATCAGAATCTCTTATCACTCATAAGAAATTAAATATAAATGATACTTGATTCTCATTAACAAGATGAACCAGTTCTAATTGTAACTATATATAGCATACAACTCTGGAATTTTGTTCCTTTAAATAACTGTAGCTAAGATCGCAGAAAAAAAAAAATTATTTTCAAGGTACATATTCAGGATCAAATAAAGGTCATTGTTCCTTTTTATTATTATTGAACCATGACAAAAATATTATATTTCATATCTGTATAGATGCATATTTGATGTTATATATTTCTAAACAGCTTTGACTTCCCCAAACATTCGTTATGAGAAATGTAATGGGAAAGGCGTGGGATTTAGATGCATTTGACAGAGGGCAGATCATAGGTGCCTGATGGATGGGACACTTGATCTCCAAAATTGTCAACGAGCTTGGATTTTCTCATAGGATAGTTTCAAGAGTGTTCTGAGAATATGAAAATTTCGGCAAAAAACAAGCACCCATACAAACTGCAAAGAACAACCAGCCTTGAATTATCGTGGGCTTCGCGTTCTGACCCACATCATACAGACAGATAGGGCTATACATTATCTGAAATCACCTCCCATCTGAATGCTGGTTCCAGCCGGAAAGTCAGTGCACAGACTGTGCAACACTCATTTCATTGTCTCGGCTTCGGGAGCCCCATTTATGAGAATCCCACTTCTAATGGCACGACACCGGGCTCAATGCCTTGCCTGGGCTAAAGAACAATTAAAACTGGACCATTGAAAATTGGCAACAGATAGCCTGGAGTGATGAATCCTGATTTAAACTTCATCACGCTGATGGGAGACTGAGGGTATGGCACTAACCCCATGATGCCATGGATCCTGCATGTCAGTTCCGAACAGTACAAGCTGGTGGTGGCTAAGGGCATCTTCAGTTGGATGTCTGTGGGACCTTTGGTACATGCAGTGTCATGTTAACAGTATTGTAGGCCCCTGGCAAAGCAATGCACTGGGGCCCCTACCCACCCACCTACGGGAACAAAAATGTAAATGTTCAATAAAATTAAGCCTAAAGATTTATTGGTACTTTTAACAAAATCAATGTTTAAACATAAAAAAAATGCTGTAAAGCGATGTTTTTTATAATGCATGCTAAAACATGCATTTATAATGCATAAAAAACATGCTGTGAAGCGATGTTTTTGTGCTAATCAGCACAAACTTTTTCAAAATTTAGAATCATGGGGCCCCTGGGCAACTGTCCAGTGTAACTATGCCTTAAGATGGCCTTGGATATGTGTACCGACAACTCTCAGTGCATTCCAGTATGTAGAACTCATGGCTGAGCATTTACACCCATTTATGGCCATCATGCATCCCAATGGAGATGACATCTACCAGCAAGACAACTGTTCATCTCACAGGTCCAGATTGGCTACTGTATGGTTTCAGAAGCATTCTGCTGACTTTGAAATAATGAATTGGCCACCTAGAAGCCCAGATTTAAATCCCATTGAAAATCTTTGAGATACCATTGAGCAGAATGTTTGGGCCCATGTCCCATCAATGACGACCTTCAGAGAATTGTGGACAGCTCTGGAGGATGCATGGGTCGCCATACCTGTGGAACATTTACGCAAGCTTGTGTAATCCTTGCCTGATTGTGTGATGGCTGTTAAGGATCAGAGGGGGTCCAACACGTTACTAGGTTGCTATCCCTAATTCAATGGCACTTCAGTCTATGTTACTGATATTTGATAAGATTCTGAATTGTACTCTATACATAATCAGTATCTTAGAATTAAAAGGAATTGACAGATTTCAAGTCCAATATTTCCTTCAAGATCAAGTAGAAAACATTGCTAATTAATGTGATATAAAGGTACATTAGGATATACTAACTGAAAGTTCTCTGTCTGTTAAACAATAAAATTTTCAAGTTTATCCTTCAAACCATTTGTATACTACAATACTTAAAATATACATAGTAAAAAGTTTTCAGGAGAAAGCTCAAAAGCATTTCAAAGCAAAGACAGTGCTCTGTTTTCAGCGCATTGACACTCTGTGGTGACATTAGGGCTGTTTAAAACTTCCTTCCACATATCATGAAGAGTGATTTCAATGTCTTGGTTGCAGGTGGGTATGGATGATGTCATTATCTCAATAGCTTCATGGACAATGGTTTCATAATAAGTGGACAATGATTTCATAATAAGTGGATGGACAATGGTTTCATAATAAGTGGACAATGATTTCATAATAAGTGGATGGACAATGGTTTCATAATAAGTGGATGCACATGCTAGTAGTGTGGCATTCTCCAACTTATGGTAGCTGCATGTTGAGTTGCCAGCTTGGTAGCAGTCATTGATTTGTTTAGGTTGGCATCTATCTGATGCTCTGTAGAGAACATATGGTTTTTCCACTATAATATGTCAATAAGGAACACCGATGGGCTTGGAAAGCCTGCCATCCGTCGGATGGGATGTTAAGCCGTGGCCCTGTGTGCAGGAGAACCATACCCTGTGTATGTTAAAGAACATGCTGGATGGCCTTGACAAGAGGATCTGTCTCCCAACAGCTCTTCCAGTGGGTCCCCTCCCCCAACCTTCTCTGAACCTTCGGGGTCCATGTGACCTTGCCATTTAGCCCATGGTGTGGAAAAAAGTGCCGCTCAGAGGTAAAACAACCCAACCTACATAATCTTTTTCGATAAAACATCCAATTTGATGGATCAAGCTTACAGATGCTCAATATGAGTGCCAGAGGTGATGTAATAGATTCTCAGCTAAATTCAGTTTCCTCTCATACTCTATTAAGCTATTAGAAGTTACTTGGGCAATAGTAATCTTGGCCTTTATTTCTGATGGATTATGATAATAAAGGGTGATAAGCTGCATCTTTGATAAACCCTCATCCAGTAAGTTAGATCATTTAAGGGGTCTTCCACAACCAATATAGCAACCTGGAAATTGCTCATTTTGACAATCTCTCACTTGAGCAAGTATAAGGGAGATGAGCCATTTTGTTCAAAAATGATTCTTCCTTCATTCCTCAGAAAATGTTCTCTGGTATATCCAGATACATCACATATAGTACTGCATTTTCACTAAAAATAAAAGTGCTCTAAACATTTGCAAAGCAATGAAAAAGAAACAATGTATTTCTCTAACTGTTGTCTTTTTTTCCCTTCATATATAAGTAAATTTCATCTATAAGTTTAGGTTATAAAACTGTTCTCTAACTACTCATTATTATACAGGAGTTTATATGTACTAACTTGAGTATCTGTAAGGGCAAATGGGCCCTTTGGTTCTATCATGCATTCCTACAAGACTAATCTTTAAAGCTACTCCTGGTTTAATAGGTGGCTAGCTGCTTCAGGGGGTATTTTTTTTAACTGTCAGTATAATGACTTTTAACTTTTTTTGTAACTTGTTTTCTTTTAGATTTAACTCCCAAAGCCTTTAACTATTGAAATGATGAGCTGAAAAAAAATTGGTTTTGCCATGAGCTCATCATTTCATGAGTTCCATGTCTACAAGACTTATCCTGTGATTCTTTACTACTGGCCTTTAACTATATTTGTTCTTCAGATATAAGCATGTTTAACCCTTAACAACCCAGTATGCTTTTGTACCATAACTGACCAGTAGTGTCCAATAGACACATCACTGAAAATCCTCAACATTATATTAAAATAAAGTAAATAACGTGAGATAAATTTAATGTTATATTATACAAGTCATAAATATTATTATTTTTTTAGGAAAACAATTTACACAAATTATTTTTTTAGTTGAATGTTCAGAACAGACATTTAGATCACATTCATAAATTTTAGATGGGCAAATATGACATCGCTTTTTTCTTTTCACCACTGGTTCATTTGTTGATTGCTAAAGCTTGTTGTTGACTTGAACCTGCAACATCCTCCATCACATTACTTGCAAGTTTTAACAGGTTCAAATCTGCAAAACTTGTATAATCTCAGACAGAAATGCAACAGACACATCTGAGTTGTTATGTTTTTTCGGAAATTGTTAAAATAAAAAAAAGCAAATTTCTTTTAAAAAACTTTGGTAAGGTAATTTGGGAGATAAAAAAATGGGGATAAATTAGACAAAGTGATTTCACAATAAAATAAACACTTTTGATTCTGTATGTAAATCAATTTGAAAATGTGTCCGTCAGACACTACTGGGTTGTTAAGAGTTAAACCTTTTACACATGTATCATCTCTATGTATTACTTTTGGTACTTAATTTTGTCAAATGTTCCATTTTCAGCCAGTGGAGGCTGGCAAGAGAAAGAAAATCCACATAGTAAAAGAGTAAGTATTGATTTGTAACAATAATTTTAATATTCTCAAAATGCAAACAGGAAACTCCCATTGTAGCTCACATATCCTGTGAAGTTGTCATGAAAAAAATATATATGCATATATACTAAAAAAAACCTGCATTTTTTATATGAATTTTGCAACCTTAATCTTGGCTTTCATTTCTGATTTATATGATCCTAAAAAAGAACATATTTCCAGTGAAAAAATCACTTACTCAAATTCAAATTATTCAAATTATTTTGAAAATAAATACCCTTGTCAATGGATATGTAAAATCGAAACAATAATGGAAAATGAAATTCAACAATATGCACAACCAGCAGTGGCACAAACAATAAATAAGAATTGCATTCTTTCAACATTCAATGTAGCATAGCTTATTAAACATTTACATTATCATGCCTTACAGACAGTATTAAAACCATTTCACATTTTTTTTTTGCTATTTCTGCTAACATTTTATATTACCTTTTAAAGAAAAATTATGATGAAATAGCACCTCCAGTAGTGTGTACAGTATTCCTTTAATCTGTAATTCCTTAAGGGGAAGTGAAAGCCCTATACTTGCAATCAGTGCTTTTTTTTTTTCTGGAAAAAAAGGTGACGGTACTCACCATGAAGATGTTATTACAGCAACTTCCACACTTTTAACATATCCTCCCAATATACCCTCATTGTCTAGATCACTTCTTGCTTTTGGTATCAACTGCAGAATGATGACCTCGGAGCAGCCATGAGTCCACATGTTTGTTAGGGTTGAACTGAGTGAGAGGAGGTCCTACTATCCTGATGAACATCAGTGCAGAAGTTTTCTGTACAAGCAGAGATGACCTAGATGAAGTTACTATAAGATTCATCTGAGAGAAACCCTTTCACATTCACTGTAAGATATTGCAATCATGCCCAAAGTGTGCTTTAGAGGAAGTAGTATGTCTGGGACTTTATTTTCTTCAAGATATTCACAGAAATCACAAATTGCTTCTCTTTCATTTAAGCAAAATTTAGATGCTAACTTTTTAATTTAGCTTCACCAAATGTCAGATGCTTCCCAGGATTTTCTGGCCAATACTTGGAATCTAAAATCGTAGCACATTCAGGCAAATCAGCATCATCTCCTTCAAGCAGATGCTTTCCAACAGCTTCTTTTGGACTTTTATAGAAAGCGTATTTACTTATTGCAGTACTGTGTCTTTCATTTTTGTGGAGCTCAATCCCTTTGAACTTTACGTTCTTCTGACTTTGAAAAGAAATACTATAATATGGACCAGGATTTTCAATTCTTTTTTCAAAAAGTTGAACTGTATTCTTTATCTTCCTGTCTGTTTTGTGCAAGTCAATATTTCTCTCTTGTAAATCTAGACTTAGTTCACTAAGTTCTTGTAGAGCATCACACATAAGGCCCAAATCAAGAAAAAACTTGCATGACATTATTTTTCGTAAAAGGCCCTCATAAATACAGCGATCTATTTTTCTTCTTCTGCTGTTTTCTTTTGCCTCCTGAAAGTGATGGACAAGGGCTTCAAAGTCTTGCCACACTGCAGAAACAGTGCAAAAGCTAGATGCAACCCAGCAAGTGCTTAAAATTCTGTCAATTTTAAGAAGTTGAAGTTTTAGAGTCGCTGCACATTCCTGTAGTTCCCTAGCATTCTTAGGTGAAGCATGATAAGTCACATAAAGTTTGTCCATGAAATACTTAAAGCAATTCACTCCTGCCACATTGTTCACTGTGTCACTAACAGACAATTCAAGGTGATGGCTAACAGAATGCCAGAAAATACCACTAGGAAACTTCTCTTGCATTAGTCCCCTTACACCATTACGCATTCCAAACAACACAGCTGCATCATAACAAGTTACAGACAATAAATACTCCTTTAAGTAGTCTTCAGATAATCCTAAGCACTCAAGATGACTAATTAAAGAGTTTAGAATTCCTCTAGCAGTTACATCTGATAATTCGATCAAATCTAGGAAAAGACTTAATAGGAGCCGAAGTTCAGGAAGAACTACACGAGCAATAATAATCAATGTTGTTCTGTTACTCACAGTTGTTGATTCATCAATAAGTAACGATATTTTGTTCTTGGAGTTCACTATATTGTCTATTAATGTTTTTCTCATTTCATTTGTGATATGGCTCATAGGCCATTAAGTTCCTGTAAATTTATTTCATCTTCAAAGTTGTTAAATGATTGATTTCTCTTCGCAACTTTGTAAGCAGTTCGAAACACTTTTCCTGTTACGTCTTTATTACGAGACAAAGTATTTAGGAAAACTTTCTCTAATGTTTCATTTTTTGCTTCAGATTTTATTTTTTGGCATGCTTTGTGCGCTGCACTCTCCTTATGATTGTAAATCTTTTTTCTTAATGACATTAACTGTTGTTTGCGAGATCCTCCAAAATGACTGATTTTACCATTTGCCCACTCCACTGAAATTTTCATTCCCATCTGTTTATCGATGGCAAGACTTCCAACATCATGATGCACTTTGCAGCCCAACATTTTATTCTTGACATACAGCCACTCGTTTCTCTCGCAGAAGTCATTTTTCTGCAAAAGTGTCCAACATTTGGGCCAATCATTATCAGAATCTGCTTCCTTTTCACCACGTGGTTCTTCAGTCTTGGTTTGATCCTCTTCACATTCAAGTGTATTTTAGGTGCTAGTTTTCTGTTTTATAGGATCACAAGTAGATTCAACAATTTCTGCTTCTTCAGCCTTCCTTTTTTTACTCATTGGAATAAAGTAACTACTTATTTTACTCATTTTGAACAATGATTGCACTGATTTAACTTAGATTAATTCAAAACTCATGTGAACACCTGCCTGTTGCAGAGTGGATATAGAACTGATAAACTGATATTGGAAGCAATCGGAAGTGAACACAACTTCCTGTTTCCGGTTGCGTACCAACCTATGAAACAGGAAAACAGGATACCAACTTATGAGTAATCAAAACTGAAAATTCAATTCGTGAACACAGTACCATCTACCGGAATATTTATAATAAATTTTGCCGTCAATAAATCACAAATTTTTAAAAACTTAAAAAAATGGTGCCGGTACGCAGTACCGTTGCGTACCGCTATAAAAAAAGCACTGCTTGCAATGGTAAATATTTTGGGTCGCAACTATACAGAAATAAAAGATTGCTCGAGTTAGAGAAATTGTAGAGAATTGCAGAAACTTCAAAATAAATTTATGGCTGAGTCAAAAATAGAAAAAAGAGGAAATATTTTTAGATATACGTTTTTTTCATTTGCAGATTTAACCATGAAATATGTCTCCTTACAGACACTAGATGGTGCTACTCTTCCTTCTGTAGCATTTCATTCTGTAAGATGCAAACTTTTTGAAAATAATTTATTTTCTAATCACATTTCCTCAAAGAATTAACAGCAATAATGTTTATTACATTCTATTCTGTAAACCTAATTACCTAGATTCTATATTATATGCTTCTTTATATACGAATATGTGGTCGAAAAGTCACATAGCTATGTTCAGTCGGCAGTCCACTGTTCTAGCAGTGATTTCAGGCACCTCAGGCTTCTGTCCCCCCGACCAAAGCAATAAATATGTCACCACGGAGCCGACCCTCCTCCTCCCCCTCCCCGGCCGAACTTGGACACTCTAGTGAGATGCATGTTCATTGACTCTTGACAAGGTTGCTTGGAGTAGGGGCCTTGGTTGCAAGATTCTAATAATCGGTAGTGGGACCGCATGAGTTTTGTGTCATCATCCATGATTATCCACCTGAATTGTTGTTTTTATTCAAAACCAAATAACGTAAACTTTTCCTTTGCATGAGTCCTGATGTGTTGATTGGTGACGATGATTTGGTAGAGGTTATGTTCGTCATCTGCAGTATTGTAAAAAATTTAATATTGGTTTATGAACATATACTGTCAGTATAAAATTAAAAAATGATGGATGTTGTTTCCTCTCCATCCACAAAGCACAAATATTTTATTCAAATTCAGGGTCATCAGCCATTAGAAATAGGAAATGGTGTGATTTTTTTTTTTTTTCTTTTAGTGTGAGGCCGATTCAAAAAATAATATAAATTGAGAGAAATATAACTTTCTGAGAAAATATTTGGCCCAAATTACATAAATTTTACATGTAATGTAAAAATGAATGATAAAATGAATATAAATGTAAAATCCAGTTTAACCAGGATTGGATTATTAAGAACAAATAATTATGTTAATGTTAATATGAGTTGTTTCAGTTTCCTTTAGGGGTTGCTTTGATTTTCGATTGTTTCATTTAGAAGCAAAGAACGTTTTAAAACAAATATAAATTAAAAATTTTTAAAAATACCTATTTTCCTATAGGGCCCTAAAAAGTAGAAAATAAATTTGAATCATATCGATGGTGCAATCAGTAACTGATTTCGTATTTGCTTTGAAGGAAGATAGGGCTCTGATTTACATACTGAACAAAATTGCAGGTGCCCTATCTTCCTTTGAAGTGAATACGAGCTCAATGATTGATTGTAGCATCGATATGCTTTAGGTTTATTTTCTACCTTTTCAGGCCCTATAGGAAGGTAGGTATTTTTAAAATTTTTTAATTTATATTTTCTTTTGTTGTCACTAAAAACACCTACCTTCAAAAACTTTGATATATGATTCATAAACATTGATGACATTTACCACCATTTTGGAGTCATGTTTTAGGTAGACCACTGCATTGGAGACGTCACAAGCTTTAATTTGAGATATGACTCATTAAAATCGATCCCCACAAAAAACCGCCCCCCCCCCCCCCCATATTTTAACAGGGAGAAATAGTGAGACGAAATTCAGAATAGTTAACGACCGTCATTATATGAACTTTCATTTGATACCTAACTCATAACTGTAGGTCCTGGCATTCGAAAGATATAGTAGAACGACTTTCATATTTCCTGTTTTTTAGGGAGGAAAGCATAGGGAGGGGTCTTTTTTTATAGCCTGTGACACTCCTCATGTCACAAGCTTTCATTCGACACATAGCTTGTTTTTCTTCCTGCACTCACGTTCAGGAGATACATGGAAAGAATCATTTTCATATTTCCCCCTTTTTGTAGGGTGGTAGAAAGCACAGGGGGGGTCAATTTTCATAGCCTAGGTATGACATTCCTCATGTCAGAAACTTTCATTCGACGCAAAGTTGAAATGAACAATGTTTGCATAATAAATTAATTTAAAAAAATTCGTGTCACAGTAAACTTCAAACTTGATTTTTGAGCCCCCTCATAATCGTGAGTCTCTAAGCTACAGCTTAGTTAGCTTATGTGTAAGTCCGGCCCTGAATCAAATTCAGTTTTCTGTGTAATAAGAAGAAAATATATTTTTTTTCCTTTGAATTTCACAATTATTATAACTCAATGTAAAAAAATAAACACATGAAGAAAAACTTTGATTTTCAGAAAATCTCGGGAAGTGGACATCATTAATAATGATAGCTTTAGACATTTTATTTCGGAATAAATAGATATCTCTGAGTTAGAACTAAATTTATCCAATATTTGATTGCAAATATATTATGCAGTACATAACATTTGTTGCATTGGGAAAAAATTGGGAAGGTGAGCGTTTGATACAGGGCCGGACTTCAACCTTCTGAGACCCTAAGTTACAACAAATTTAAGAGGCTCTAATGTACAGAGTTTAAGAGGCCTCAAAAATTTCGAAGTAGAATTATATGAATCAATCAGTAGTAAATATACGAATTACCTGTTGACATAGAATTCAACCTGACAAGTGACTGAAAAGCATGGGTTCGAATTCCATTCATCAGCAAAACACAAGTTTATCGAAATATATTATATTTATTATTCTATTAAGGGAACATTAAAAAATAAATGCAAAACTCATGTGATGAAAACATTATACTAGCATTGCTATACACTAAGACTGTGTAGAGCTAAGTTGAACAGTATTTGCATAACAGATTAATTTAAAAATATTCATGACAGTAAATTTCAAATTCAATATTTGAGGCCCTCATAATCGTGAGACCCTAAGCTGTAGCTTAGTAAGCTTATGCATAAGTCCGGCCCTGGTTCAATATGGATTTCTAAATGTGCTTTTCAATAGCTAAAAAAGTTTGCTCACTATTTAATTAAATTAATTTTTTTTTAATATTACACATTAAAACTGAAACACTGTTTTTATAGGCAGCTACCCTAAGTTAGAATTGGCAACTATTAAATAAATTTTCTGTTAAAAATTAATTATTGTAACCCACTGAAATAATAAGCGAACATGATTCCTCACGTATCGTTTCAATTACTAAGATTAGTGTAACTAGTGGCTACTGTTAAACCAGGTATTTGCAAATGCACATAAGCAAGGTAGTTTAGGGAGTACAATATTTAAAAAAAAGTACTCTAATTCATTAATAAAGTGTGACAGGAAAATATTCTGTAGGCAAGAAATATTTCAAATAATTAGCTGGGGAAAAAAATCCCACTCAGGGCAACTAAATTCTTTCCAGCTAATTATTTCAAATGTACTCCGAATTTTTGAAAATACAAAAGTTCTGCGAAAATCAGAGACTAAAAAGTATACAAAATTTAGAGTTAATCGGTTTAGATTCTGCCAAACTTTTATAAGAAAAAAGTTCTTCAAGCAGCTGCTTGCCACATTGGTCTGACAATAGTCTGTAAATATAACTATATTTCAGATGTCATTGTGTGGAAGGTGAGACATCACCAGAGAGACAACACAAGAAACAAAATATCATTTCCTTATCTGAGGCTCGAACTCAGGTCCTTTTCATTAGTAGTCAAGTAAGATAATCGATTGGCCATCGGAATTAAATCTTTTTATCACAGTACAAAACTCATATATTTATATATTAAATTATTAAATATAGAGCATATTGAATATTTCGATATGGTCTAATTTCTTTTGATTTGTTTGGAAAATTGACTTATAACTGAAACGGTAATATATACATATAAAAACATAAATAAAATTAAACTACAAATATATGTAAAGAACTATTCATCCGAAAAAATTACTACTGACTCGGCAGGCAATAATTTTTTTCAGATGAATAATTGTTGAATTCTATATCTACAGGTTATCTGTGTATTTACTATGGATATGTAAAGAAGTTTCACCTATATTATTACGTCAAAGAATTACTCAATAAAACTAAAAACATTCAAGAATAAAATCATCATAAGAACTATTTCAGCTGTGAAAAGCAAAAGAAATCAGAAGCTCAAGGAAGCAGAAACTTAGGTGTTTAGCCTCTCGTTGGGGGCATTCTCCTCCTATTAAACCTATTTTTAGAAATCAATTCTTTAGAAATTTAGTCAATTTTAGAAAATTAGTTTTTAAAAATCAAATTTTTTAGAAAATTAGTCTTTAGAAATAAATTCTTTAGAAATTACCTCTTTAGTACAAACAATACAGAAGCCTCCTAATGTCCTCCGTGTGGTCAATCCCACTCCTAGGAATCGAGTGATATTCAGCGACATCTGTTGAGCAAGATTCAATGTAGAATCGCCTTTCACTTCACCTTAATGTGTTGGTTTTTATGGGAGCCTAAAGAACTTTTTAACGGAAGGAAAACAATTAAAAATAACATAAAATTCTCTGTCATTGATCAATATGTTGTCAGAAAATTTTAAGTTCTTTTTAATTAATTTCTGAGCAAGAAGGTCCTTTTAATTGTGTATTTAAAGAGAACAAACATTCCATAATGTTAAGAAACAAGGAGAAAATCACAATTAAAAGGACCTTGTTGCTCAGAAATTAATTGAAAATAACCTAAAATTCTCTGTCATTGAGCAATAAAATTTTGAAGTTTATCCTTCAAACTATTTGCATGTTAAAAGTTTTTAGGAGAAAACTCAGAAGCTTTTTGGAGCTTTTAGATGGAGCATTGTCCTTGCTCTGAAAAGCTTCTGAGTTTTCTCCTAAAAACCTTTAACATGCAAATAATTTGAAGGATAAACTTTAAAATTTTATTGTTCAATGACAGAGAATTTTAGGTTATTTTTAAGGGGAAATAAAATTTTAGTTACAGCAGTAGATCATAATGAATATATAGCCATTTTTTGACAAGAATTATTACAACCATATTACCTGTAACACAGTAATTAACTATTACTGAACAATAATTATACCAACAACAGAGCTGCCAACTTCTCCGATTTTATTGGATTTTTCCAATTTTTGGTTTTAAATTCGAAAATCTGATTTTGTCTTTGAAAATTTTTAGAGTTTCTTCAGTTTTACACTAAAGAAAATCTGCTTCCAAATTGTACAGTATTTTTTCCCTTTTCCTAAACGGAGAATGTTAATGAAAGGGAAGAATTGTTTCTGATTTAGCTCTTCTACTTTACTAAAGGTGCAGCTGTTACCACTCCCTAGTCTGTGCTTGCTTGTGGGCTCACCTGTGCACCAATAAGAGGAAATCTGACTCCAGTTGACCATTTCTAGACAGAAAACATAACAGAGTCCACACCTAAATTCTTTTTCAGAATTGAGAATCATAGATTATTTTTAAATGGATGTCTATTTAATCTATACCAAACTCTCCCAGCTCTGGTCAACTAAACACTAATTGGATTACTTAGAATCGAAAACTTTGAAATGAAGAAAATACACTGCTGGCCATTAAAAGTGCAACACCAGGAAGAACTCATCAGATTGTTCTGAAATAACCAAGATGGGTAGCCCATGGGAGTAATGTCCCCTGGCAGTGGTATAAGAGGAGATTACAAAGAGCCAGTGTAAAGCACTGGAATTGTGTTTGCTCACAGTTTTTGCACACTGAAGGATCAAGTATGCCCATTGCAGAACATGGCATCCATATGACCAGGTTTCCGACTTTGATTGAGGGAGAATTGTGGGATTACGGGAAGGTGGATTATCATACCGAGACATTGGTGCTCATGTTGGATAGAATGCTGCCACAGTGATGAGAATATGGTGTCAGTGGGTTGAGAAGGAATGAACTCACTGACGTGAGGGATCTCAACAGCCTTGTCACACAAACAAACACACAGGACAGACATCTTGTGTGCATGGCTTTGAATGATCATACAGCCACATCAAACACTTTAGCTCAGCAGTTAGGGTGTGTTGCACATCAACCAGTGTCCACACTTACAGTTCGATGTCATCTGCAGCATCAGGGCATCTTTGCTAGGCAGCCATTGCTTTTGCTACCATTGACTCTACAACATAGGCATGTGTGACTGCAATGGTGCCAAGAACATTGCGCATGGATGTGCGAATGGCATCGCATCGTCTTTTCAGACGAATCCTGCTTCAGTATGTAGCACCATGATGGATGAATATGAATCTGGCAGTACCGCGGCGACAGGCTCAGTGAGACAGTGCCATACAGGTCTGGCCTGTAGTGTTATGGTATGGGGTGCCATTGGACTCCACTCATGCACACACCTCGTACTCATTACCAGTACTTTGAACAGCCAGGTTACATCACTGAGATGTTGGAGCTGTGGTTGTACCTTATCTTCAGGGCTCCCTGGTGCCATTTACCAACAGGACAATGTCCAACCACATGTGGCATGCATCATCCAACAATTCCTGGATAGCCACCATATGACATTTCTGCCTTGACCTGCATGCTCACCGGATCTGTCTCCAGTTAAACGTCTGGTCCATGATCTCACGACAACTAGCACACCAGACACCAGCAGCTGCTACGACAGATGAATTTTGGCTATGTATTGAAACTGCATGGACTGACATTTCCCAAAAACACATATAACGTCTCATCCTCTCAATGCCGGCCGTGTGGCAGCGGTTATTGCCTCTCATGGTGGCTACAAGATACTGATTTCTTTGTATTCCACAAGTCTAACTGAGTTGTATTTGTAATCATTTGATCCTTGTAACTTAAACTATGTATTCACTAAATATGACTTTGGTATCTCTTGTCTTTCCTGGTGTTGCACTTTTAATGTCCAGCAGTGTAATACAGATTAGAGAACTTCCCTGTCTGTACCGTGATTAACATTGCAACTTGAATGAATCTCATGCATGTCTATTGTTATCAGAGTTGGGCTATTGGGTTGATAGGATTAAAACTTTTCCATTAGAGTTTAGGCACTTTTGATTATAATCAGTTATGCACTTAATGTTCCCTACTGTACGTTACTTCTCTTCCTACTGCTTCCTAGTAGTATTATTTCCTACTTATCTTCCTAGTTTGACCTAGTGCATTTCGCTTGCCATTTGTTGACCAATGTCGATTTTGTTTTACCATAACTTTGTAACCCACAGGTGATCACAAAAGGTATGTATTTGGATTGTATTACCTCCGAGCTGCTTGAAATGTAGCTCAGAGGCTATTAGTCAATTAATAATCAATTAATGGTTTTTACATATTGATTGTTAGTTATTAATAGATAGTTATTAGGTTAACTTTCATTAGCATAAAAAATGTACAGATGCAGTTACTTGGCTGTAGTAAGCCAATGTTTCCTGTGCAACATGACAAGCTGCCACTGCCAGCAATCCAACTGCTGCATCCACTGCTACATATTGTTGATTATTAGCAATTAAGTTAAATTTTATTAATATGAAGTGCATATGCTAAAAATGTAACTAAACTGATTTAAGCTTTTTGTCTTATATTCCCTATCTTACAGGAAATTTAATTCATATTAATCAACATTTAATGTGTGCAATAAAATATTCATCACTAAACTCAGATTGTTTAAATGGGAAGCTAATTTGTTTTCAACTCTAACTGAATGAGGCTCACAAGGTTCCAACACACTTTTTTTTACATTATTTAAGTATATTTTAATCACTAATAACTTGTAACTAATAATCAATATGAAAGTACACCTTCAGTTTACAGTACTCAGTTCACTAGACGGCACCACGAGTGGTAACCGAACATTCTTAAGATGTGTAAAGTAACATAAGCGAATAACGTATGTCGTATCAGAAGATTTGATCTATTGGATTATCGGTTGATATTTCTTGTGGCCTCTGGCTCTTGATTTTTTTTTCTTTTTTTTTATCAGGTTTAACTATCTAAGGTGAATAAAGTTGTGAGTTTAACCAGAAGGGGCCTGTTTAAAAAAAAAAACATTTTTTTTAATGCAGTTTGGATTTAATTCCCATATATGTAGCTTAAAGGTATAAATTTTGCCTCAAGTAAGTACTGAAAGTTGCAGACAATTTTTGATATTTAGTTAATGCATATTCCCTATTATTGTGTTAAGTGGGAAATGGAATGATTTCTTCTTTAGGGATATGCTCTGAAGAAATGTTTGTCCCAATGAGATTATCTTTCTCTGGTCTTTTTTTTTTTAATAATGTGGATGGTGGTGCATTGTTTACAAAATTCATAATTTTTAGGCATGTTGTCTCTGATGGTATTTAGTTCTGGGGACTTTTTTATACTGCAGATCAGCAGTAAATTGTTTATGATAATTTGTGTTTTTAGGCTTACTTTCTCTGATGGGAATATTTAGTTCCATGGATTTTTATACTGATGATCAGTGGTGATTCGTGTACAATAATTAAGGGCATGGGTGGCTCAGTCGGTAGCTCACCAGGCTTGTAAACTGCAGTTCCCAGGTTCGAGTCCCGCCTGGGTCAGCATTGAGATTTATCTCTGCAAAACTTCCCACCCTGCCCATGATCAATAGGGGACACCAATGGGCTTGGAAAGGCTGCCGCCCATCAGATGGGGCATTAAGCTGTGGTCCCATGTGAGGGAGAGCCATACTCTGTGCACGTTAAAGACCACGCTGGATGGCTTTGACGGGAGGCTACCATCTCTCCTAACAGCTGTTCCAGTGGGTCCCTCCCCCAACCTTCTCTGAGCCTTCAGGGTCCTTGTGACCTGGCCATTTAGCCCATTGTGTGCAAAAAAAAAGTGCTGCTCAGAGGTAAAACAACCCAACGTATACAATAATTCGTGTTTTTTAAGCTTGTCTCTGATGGGATTATTTAGTTCTGTGGGTCATTTCGTTCTCTGCAATAATTCATGTGTTCAGGCTTGTTGTCTTTGATGGGATTATTTAATTCCTGGATCTTTTTTTATACTGCAGATAAACAGTGAATTGTTTAGTTTCTTTTTTAGGCTTGTTATAAGATTGATTGTAGGGGTGGGTAAAAAGGACAGAACAGTTGTTCATTGTTTACAATATGTTTAGGTTAAAATGTTGTCTCCAATAATTTTGTTCTGGGGGTTTCTTGAATTCCGGAATGACAATTCATTGTTTAGCAGTATGTGCTTGTTAGAATAGCTGTCTCCAAGGCGGTTATTGATTTTTGCAAGTTTTTTTTTATTTAAAATTGAATGAATGTAGTGAAACAAACAAAACAAAACAATTAGCCTTGGATGGAACTGACCGACATTTGTCATATAGCAAATGCGCAGGTAGGAAAATATGTCTTAGATACTACTACTTCTGGTGGTTTTCTTTTATTTGGGAAACAAAATTTTATTCTTGGGAATAAATGTTTATAATTATATTCTTTACTCGGTATATTCTCATTATATAGCCACTTCACTGCTAGTAATACGATTGTTTAGGTTATTATTTGTAGAACTTTCCAAAAAGGTGAATATTCTTTCAAATGCGACATTGAAATGCATTTTTCGTTAGTTTAAATTTCATATTTAGTGTGTATTTTTTTATGGAAGCAATTTTAAGAAGATTGGTCTGTAAATGGTAGTTAGGTAATCACTGGAAGAAGAGCTGTGCACCAATCCCCTGCGATGATGCATAGAACCGACCAGGCTTACACCTAATGTCTGACCCTGGCTTCTCGTGGTGCAGGCCATTAGTACCTTTCAAATGAGATACTCTCTTGTGGAAGTGAACAGAAGTGGAGGGCTTCCAGATTAGTGTGGCCTACTGATCTGGTGGCTATTTTTTTTCTATCCTGCTGAGGGGTGGAAACCCACTGGACTGGACTGAAATAAGGCTCTGAGCTTGATTATGGATCCTGATTTTGCTGCACTGGTGGGCTTCTATGGAGGGAAAACCTTCTGCTGTGTTTTCTGTTTGTGGGTTCACAGCCACAAGTGAATAGATTCACAGGATATGTTTTATCAGCTGGTGGATAATCCTGAGCAGATGTTATCGCAGACACCTGAACTCTTTGCTTCTACTGGCATTCTCAAATTACATTAGAGGAAATCTTCCAATGTAGATGGCTTCAGCCTTTAGTGGTGGGGGAACAGGTCTTTGCCTCATGCCTGCAATTAGGGGGCTGTCTGCTATTGTCACCACTCCCTCTCTCAATAAACATAGTTTCTTTAAACATCCCACTAACCATTTTCTCTCCATTGGTAATTTGAATGTGAAGACTTTGCACAGAACTTATTCTCTTGATGTCCTCACACAAGAATTCCACTTGTAATTTAGATATTCTCAGCTTGCAAGGGACCAGATGGACTGATAAATGGTCAGATTCTTAAAAATAATCTTAAATTTCTCTTTTCAGGGAGGGACGACAATAAGCATCACCAAGGCGTGGGTCTGCTTCTCAGCAGACACGCTAGCGATGCTCTTCTAGGATATGAGTGCATTAATGAAAGGTTTCTTACAGCAAAATTTCAGACAAGCATTAAAGACTTGAATGCTATCTGCTGTTATGCCCCACTGAGGATGCCGATGAGGATCAGAAGGATAGGTTTTACAGACAACTTCAAGATGTTTTGAATTCTGTCAAGAAAGGAGATATTACCCTTGTTCTTGGTGACTTTAATGCCAAAGTTGGTACTGACTCTGACTTTTGGGGAAGGGTGATAAGCCCTTTTGGTATTGATAGCTGTAATGGGCAAAGTATCCTACAGGTAAGTAAACTTAATGGTTTGAAAATAACTTAACACCTATTACAAACACCACAACATACATAAGTATACATGGATTTCACTAAATGGGTTGCATAAGAATATGATAGATTATATATTAATTAAAAGCAAATGAGTTAATTCTGTTAGGAATACCAGGGCATATAGGGGAGCTGAAATTGGATCTGACCATTACCTTGTTAAAAGTGTCTTGCAACTTAAACTTGAGAAGTGTTGTGCTAACATAAAAAAAATTACCTTTAATTCTGAAGCTCTAAAAGACTCAGTTACAGATAAAGCTTACCATGATAGCTTACTTAGTCATTATGACATTCATGGTTTGCTTACTACTGAAGTTGAGGAAGAATGGGACTAATTTAAACAGGATTTCTTGGAAACTAAACAATACTCTTTTAGAAAAAAAGGAGCAGAGGAGGCAGATTATTTGAGTGATAAGGCACTTGAGCTTATTTCAGAAAGAAAAAACTGCAGGAATGTCCTTAATCAATACCCTACTAGTTCTAATAGAAAGCATTACAGAGAACTTAATAAACGTGTAAAGGATCAGTTAGTTGCTGATAAGAATCTTTGGCTTGATGGCTTGGCTGACAAAGCTGAGGAAGCAGTTAGACAGTGCAATAGCAGAGAGCTGTACCAGATAGTTATGTTTTCTATGGTAGAAAACAGACAGGTATGCAAGGATTGAAGATAAGCAAGGTAAGGTTATAGAAGGTGAAGATTCTGTCATGGGTAGGTGGGCTGAGCATTTGAGTGATGTTCTACACCATGGGTGTCTAACCTTTTGACTTCCCTGGGCCACACTGAGTGAAGATGAATTGTTTTGGGCCACATATAAAATAGCCAGAAAAGATTTTAATTGGGATATTTGCTTGTGTTACTAATACTTTTGTCATTAGTGCATATATTGTGTTGCCATAAAATATATAATGTAGTTAATGTATATGAATAATAAAACTTCATTTTCTTATGTTTTTTTTATAAAATTAAAAAAAGGGCAACATAATAAGACTAGTGGGATATTTGACTCTGTTTTTGTGAAACTAATGCATCAATGTGTGGTTCAATGGAAGTGGTCTCAATTCTCAGTGAGTTCTCAAGGTGCTCATCAGAGATTTTTGTCATACTTTTATTCTTAGTGTGCTTCATTCTTTAAAATAGTTGCTCACAAATATATGTGCTGCCAAAAATCGATGACATGAATAAGGCGTGATTGTGAAGATAGGGATATTTTTCTCTTGGAAGATAGGTCTTATAAAAGTCCAGTAAAGAGATCTGATCAAATTTTTCTTTGAGATGAATGTCTGATTGCAACTCTATGCATTCCATTTGAAAATTCGCAGGTAATGTATTTATGCCGACTGAAAATGGAGTCGCAAATATATCAAAATATTGACGATTTTTTTTGAAAATCTTGAAACCTGTTCTCAAATTCTTGTATCAAAACGGAAAGCAAGGCTGCATATTTTTTGCTGTTCATAATAGGACTGTGTTTAGCCAACGTATCAAAAGGCATAAAATTATTTGTCATAACTTGAGCTTGCCATAGTTTAAGTTTTATTTCGAAAGCTATTATGGTTTGAAACAAAGCATTAATGAGTTGGTTTTTACCTTAAAGACGAATGTATAACTCATGTAAATGAGCAGTCAAATCCACCAAAAATGCTAAATCTGTGAGCCATTTTTCATCTTCAATTTCTGGCACAAATTTTCCCTTTGATTCCATAAATGAGTTAATTTCATTTCGCAAAAAATGAAATCTTTTCAGCATTTTACTTTGACTTAATCACCTCACTTCATTAAAGTAAATGATGTCGCCATAATCAGCATCCATACTTTTAAGGAACTAGAATTGACGATGATTCAATCCCTTAGACCTTATGAAATTCACAGCTTTGATGACAATTTGTATGACATTATCCATTTTTAAAGCTTTCACACATAAATTTTCTTGATCTACGATGTAGTGATACTTCATCAAAAGTTGGTTCCCAGTGGCAACTGCATCATCTATTAATTTTATAACTCCCTCTCTTTTACCAACTATCGCTGGGGTGCCATCAGTAGCTATACCAGAAATATCAATAATGGTTAAAGAAAATCGCTTTAATGTAATTTTTGTTGCATCATACAAATCAGGAGATTTAGTCGAGTCTTTTAACCTTTCGATGGCAGCGTGGTTTCACGGTGAATTCTCTGCTGTAGTGGCGCATTTCGCGCCAAATTCAGAGGGGTAGGAAGAGGCGAGCACCACTCCCAGTTTCGAATGACCCTCTCCATCCATTAGTTAATCCTCTTAAGTGCTCCCACCTTGGTTGCTTCTGGGCATACCGTGTTGTGAGTGCTGTTTTTTCTGCTTCCCCAATAATAAGAGCTAGTTGCATTTACAGAATATACACAGACACTGGACAA
This sequence comes from Ryuthela nishihirai, assembly GCA_038380435.1. Classification (NCBI taxonomy): domain Eukaryota; kingdom Metazoa; phylum Arthropoda; class Arachnida; order Araneae; family Heptathelidae; genus Ryuthela; species Ryuthela nishihirai. The sequence continues at coordinate 10,387,989 of JAWZYU010000001.1, read as the reverse complement.
AAAAAAATCGAAACATTTCCATGTTATCTCAATAATGTTCAGAGCTCAATAGCTTTTTCAAAATGATTTTTAATGAGAAATAGATCTATAGTTAAATTAAAACCTCAGTTAAATCTATCTAAATCTCAATTTTGAACAATATTAGTTCAGTGTTCCAAGATTATAAAAGCTAGAATATTTAGCATGCTGCGAAAAAAAAAATTACCCCAAAATTTAATTGAAACGTTAAAAACAGATTACGAGATCTGAGATCAAACTTGACTCTCCCGGTGTTCTTGGAGAACTAAATTACATTGTCTGGTTGGACCTCCGGTAGCCCATGGCTGCTTGAGGATGAGGATGATGAATTTTTAATCTGTTTCAATGTTTAAATAAAATTTTGGAGTCTTTTTTATAGCCTATTAGGTATTTTAGAGATCATGCTTATTTGAATATTGAACAAATATTAATTAAATTGAGATTTAGATAGAGTTGATATCATTAATTTATCTTTAGATATATTTTTCATTAAAAAGGATATCGAAGAGTTATTGAGGTCAAAATGTGATATTCTATTGAGATAACATGAAACTGTTTCCATTTCTCTGTCCTGTACTTGTATTCAGACACGTGCACAGGATTTAATTTCCAGTGGGGGGGGGGGGTGCGAATAAGAGTAAAATATTCCATAGGATGACAGGAAATTTTTTAATAATATTCTATATGGAATAAAATTTTGCAGTTTTGTTTTTAATCTGTTTTTAGTGTCGGACTTATACTATTGGGTTAAAACAAAATATACAAAACAATTGTTTTGGATTTCAAACCAGGTGGAGAAGTTTGAGGTTTCGTACATGACCGAATTTTCGGGTGGGGGGAGGTCTTTTGTTATGTTACTCTTTGGTATGTCCCTGTCTATACTATCATATTTATCACATTATTTTGGTTATGCTCTCTTCATTAATACTAGCTTTCTAGAACATGTTACTGATATTTAAATTTGTGAATAAATAAAAGAACTAAAACTGATGCATTGCAAAAAAGAATAATAAATGTTCAGATTTTTTACTGAGAATTTTCTCTATTAACTCTTATTCGTGTATTAGTGGGAAGCAGATAATTTTTCCCCACAAATTGGTTTTAGGCGTATGCAATAGTGAGAAATAATATAAGATATTTCCAAAATTATTTTCAATAGAAATATTTCCAAAAATAATGTATATTTTTCATTTTTATAATATTTGGTGAACATAATTTAATATACTTCATTAGGCACTCTCTTTATCTGTTCTGAAACATTTTAACATCACCTTTCCACACCAATGTTCCGACTCATTTTAACCCTTATGCTGCCATATTACAACACCATGCAACTCAGATAAAAATTTAATATTTTTTCCCTCTCTTGTGTACATGACAAATTACCAAAGTGTTAAATTCTTGATGAGCATAATTATCAAATTTTATCAAACTTGCTCTCAGTATTGTGTTCTGGACTAGGCTGATGTGAAAATACCCTGAAGACAGAAGCTTCTCTAATTTTTTTTTTCAATATTAAATATTCTTTTTTATTAGTAGATAGGAGCAAAACGCAAGGAGAAACCTCACACGCCTACATTTCATATAAAATAAATAATTATCCCTCAATCAGTTACTTGGCACAGACAGCAGACGAGAGTCTATTAGTACAATATGCCACAAAGTGGAGTATTAGGTATGCGAGACCTAAGCAGAAAGACGAGAAACCTCCATGCCTTATCAAGGGCTCGAACCCGCGTTTCCTTTGATCAGTAGCTGACAATGCTAACTACTAAGTCACAGGCTTTCAAGCCTGTGGTAAATAAATGAATGAAGGATATAGTAATACAAAATACCACCTGAAGCAGCTGCTTGCCACAGAGGTCTGACAGGAACCTGTCAGTTTATATGTCATAGTAGAAGGTCTGTTAGGATGGAGAAAACTCAGTAGAAGTAGCTGATTGATCATGTAAAACGACACAAACATCCATGCCTTATCTGAGGCTCAAACCCAGGCCTCTTAGATCAGTAGCCAAGCGCACTAACCAGTTGGTCACATCATCATCATCATCATCAAGCAGCCATGGGCTACGGAGGTCCAACCAGACCGTGCAATTTAGTTCTCCAAGCAAGTCTATCCTGAGCTACATCTACTGCATCTGGCCACTGCACACCAATTCTAACAAGGTCCTGTTTGACATTGTCTGCCCACCGCACCCTAGTCTCCCCTTCTTTCTGAGGCCTTTAGGCACACTGTTCATAACCCTATTCGCCAATCTATAATTATTCATACGGGCAACATGGCCAAACCAACGGAGTCTCTCTCTGCACAATATGCTGCTTAAAGGAGGTTGCAAACTCCTTTGCCCAACCTCATCATTAGTTACAAAGTTGAACCACCTAATGCCCAAGATACTACATAAGCATCTGGAATCAAAAGCATCTAGTTTCCTGTTATCTTGTTTACAAAGTGTCCAAGTTTCACTACCATAACTAACCCTAGAAAGAACCAAACTATTATACAGTCTAATTTTAGTCTTTAGGTGTATACGCCTATTTCTCCACACTCTCCATAGATTCTTAAAAGTCCCGGCAGCAATCCCTATTCGTCTGTTAATCTTATGTCGCACATCACCATTATCTGTTACATAGCTCCCAAGATAATTAAACTGTGACACCTGCTCAAGACTGCAACCATTCAGATTAACTGAATCACAGCCTGCCTGACCAATTTTCATCACTTTAGTTTTCTCTCTATTTATAACCAAACCTACTCTACTACCAGTCTCATCAACAGCTCGAATGAAAGAGTTCATCTCATCAACATCATTTGCCAAAAGGGCTAAATCATCAGCATAATCTAAATCAGAAATTTTCGTATCTCCAGCCCATTTAAGGCCAAAATCTTTCCCTTGAAGTGAATTTCGCATAACATAATCAATAACCAAGCTAAAGAGAAAAGGAGACAAAATGTACCCTTGTCGAACACCAGAAGCAATGCTAAACCAATTTCTACAAGCCTTACCAACTCTCACACACGACTCAGTGTTATGATAGAGAACTTTCATTATGTTAACTAACTTGTCAGGTATACCATATGATATCACAATCAACCACAAATTATGAAGATCAACAGAGTTGAAAGCCTTTTTGAAATCAACAAAACTAGTAACCAAAGATTTCTGAAACTCTAAACATTACTCAACTATCTGCCTAAGTGAAAAAATCTGATCTTCCTTACCACTTCTGAATCCACACTGCTCGCAATTGTCCATCAACCAAATTCCTAATTCTATTAATCACAGTCATGTAAAGAATTGGAATTATCTGGAAAATAAAGTAGGCTGATACTCCTATAATTATCCCAAGAACTACGATCACCTTTTTTCAAAATAGGGATAACAATAGCTCTGGTAAAATCCTTAGGAACCATGCCTTTATCATAAAAGATATTCAGAATTTCAGTCATCCAAGTGGTAAGCGAAACATTCCCAGCTCTAAGCATTTCTGTAGTAATTTCATCTACCCTGGGGATTTATGTAATTTAAGTTTAGAAACAGCCAAAATAACTTCAAATTGTGTTATAGAACCAACATTAAAGCCACCAATGCATCTATCATCATTGCAAACAATGGGAGTAGAACTAACTACATTGTTTAGAACATCACTGAAATGCTCAGCCCACCTAGCCATGACAGAATCCCCCCCTTCTATAACCTTACCTTGTTTATCCTTCAATCCTTGTCTGCCTGTCCGTTTTCTACCACACAAAACATTAACTATCTGGTACAACTCTCTGCTGTTGTGCTGTCTAACTGCTTCTTCGGCTTTGTCAGCCAAACCATCAAGCCAAAGAATCTTATCAGCAGCTAACTGATCTTTTACACGTTTATTAAGTTCTCTGTAATGCTTTCTATTAGGACTAGTAGGGTATTGATTAAAGACATTCCTGCAGTTCTTTCTTTCCGAAATAAGCTCAAGTGCCGTATCACTCAGATAATTCTGTCTGTTCTGCTCCTTTTTTCCTAAAAGAGTACTGTTAGTGTCCATAAAAGCCTGTTTAAAATGATCCCATTCTTCCTCAACTTCCAGTAGTAAGCATACCAATATTTCCCTGCAGCAGTAACAGAGCTACGATAGCTCAGGCACTGAAATTGCAGAAGTAACACTTTCTTAAAATGAAATTTTCCAAAACTATATTTCAATTTAAAGATTTTGATTCACATGTAATAATCTAAAATATTTTTTAGGTAGTGTGCATCTATATCAGCCATTTTGATTTTCCTAAATAATTTACAGCACTATCAGTATAGAGCTTCCTCTTATCATAACTTAAAGCAATATAAATGCTTGCCTCCCAAATATTTATCACACATCTAGGATAAAAAATCCCTTGAAAAAAAATGGAGAAATATGTGAATGATTGCTGATCGTGAAGAGGAACAACTAAAATGAATGAAAGTTTTTGATGTGGTGGAGTATCATGGATTCTTTCAAATTATGCCCTCTGCCTCCAGAAAAAAAAGGGGAAGAGAAATCACATTGGGATCGATTGTAACGAGCGGTATGTAAAATGAAAACTTGTTGCATAAGGAATATCGTTTACTACATATTTTAAACAGTTGAATAGAATTAAGGATACGACCAAGCTTGTTAAAAATTTTCTACTACGTAATAATTTGTAACTTAACCCCCCCCCCCCCCCCCCCTCATTTTTTTCTAGATCTGGGTTCCTTTGAGCAATAGGGCTAATCTATATTTAACAAAAACAATTTTATGCATAAATATCTTTCATTATACAAAAAAAAGATCCGAAGTTAGCACTTTAATGAAAACAGTCACTTTCATATAATCTACAAAGCATTAGAGAGCTGGAAAATTAACATTGCTAGGACAGGGAAATGGGAATTTTTTATATCGCCACTGCATCTGCAGAATATTGAAGAAAAATCTCCAGTGTTGGAATAAATAAGAATGGAGTAGTATTTTTATGACAAACACCACTGTATAATTAAATGATGTTCTGTTAATTAATTTAGAAGTATAAATTTAGCAACTGTCTCCATTAATTATGAGCTTCAATGAAAATCGGTAAAGTTTCATTTAATTTCTGGGGTCATAATTCATCTTGAATTTGTTTTTCCTTTAAATCTCTAATCTGTGTTTTCCTTTAAATTTTTGGCATGATAAAGCACAAAATAGTAACTATAATGAAAGGGAGTAAATATATATAATATAAACATTCGGAAAAACTAAAAGAACTGAGGAATAAGTAACCAAACTCAAAGACTGAAGCTAAAAGCTCAGTCGTTGCTCTTCTCCATGCTTTCATTGTAACAGGAAACAAACTGTTTAGTCGGGGCCTATTGTGTACATCGTCGCAGCACCGCAGGCGGTATGGGGTAACTCACTCCCTCTACACCACCAGCAGCACGAGACAACACACCTTGATTTCCATCCCCCATGAAGAGCTCCAAAAGTGTCCCAGCCGCTGTGAAAAGGTTAATGGCACCAAAGAAGCCATTTCTTCAGTGACATTATATTCGTTATCAATACCTCTAATAAAAATGGCAAGTTGAGCTGTATCTATAGCATCAGTAGTTTCATCTGTCATCAAAGCATAAAATTTGAAATTAGTAGCTTTACTTACCAAACCCCTTTCGATAGATTTTCCTGTTTCTTCAATTCGTCTGGCTATTGTCTGGTGGGACAAACTGATTTTAGAAAAATCCATTTTTTTATCAGGACAAATTATACCTGCCATGCTTTCCATGCATTGCTTAATAAACTCACCATCAGTAAATGGTTTTGATTTTTTTGCAATCAGATTTGCTACCACATAACTAGCTTTTGTAATAGAGTCCATTTCAATTGTAACTTTCTTTAAAAAAATTTGTTGATGACAAACATTTTTTCATTTCCGCTATTTTGTCTTTACGACACATTCCTTGATGCGTATCGAAGTTGGCAGCATGTTTTTGCATATAATGCCTTTTCAAATTGTAGTCTTTGAAAACTGACACAATTTCCCTACAAATTAATCATAGTGTCTTAAAATTTGTCTCAACAAAAAGTACTCATCTGTTCATTTTTCGTTGAACACTCTTCCTTCATTGATGATTTTTCTTTTTTTGGGTTATGTTTTCTTTTGAGACGATGTTGAAGCCATGCTGGAGTAAAAAAAATTGATAAATAAGCAACAGCATTTTTTTTAGTATTAGCGATGTTGTAATTATAACAATATAATGAGCAAGATGCCATTTGATATATTTTTGTATTTCATATACCACAGCAGCTAAAGAACTATTTTAACTTTTCAGATTATTTCAAGAAATAACACAATAAGCCTATAGTTTCTTTAAACATCCCACTAATCATTTTCTCTCCATAGGTAGTTGGAATGTGAGGACTCTGCACAGAGCTTTTTCTCTTGATGTCCTCACACAAGAATTCCACCGTTATAATTTAGATATTCTCGGCTTGCAAGAGACCAGATGGACAGATAAAGGTCAGATTCTTAAAAATAATCTTAAATTTCTCTTTTCAGGGAGGGACGACAATAAGCATCACCAAGGCGTGGGTCTGCTTCTCAGCAGACACGCTAGCGATGCTCTTCTAGGATATGAGTGCATTAATGAAAGGTTTCTTACAGCAAAATTTCAGACAAGCATTAAAGACTTGAATGTTATCTGCTGTTATGCCCCCACTGAGGATGCCGATGAGGATCAGAAGGATAGGTTTTATGAACAACTTCAGGATATTTTGAATTCTGTCAAGAAAGGATATATTACCCTTGTTCTTGGTGACTTCAATGCCAAAGTTGGTACTGACTCTAACCTTTGGGGAGGAGTAATAGGCCCTTTTGGTATTGGTAGCTGCAATGGCAATGGGCAACATCTCCTACAGGTAAGTAAACTCAATGGATTCAGAATAACTAACACTTATTACAAACACCACAACACACATAAGCACACATGGGTTTCACCTGATGGGCTGCATAAGAATATGATTGATTACATATTAATTAACAGCAAATGGGCTAGTTCTGTTAGGAATACCAGGGCATACAGGGGAGCTGAAATTGGATCTGACCATTACCTTGTTAAAAGTGTGTTGCAACTTAAACTTAAAAAGTGTTGTGCTAGGGTTAAAAAATTTACTTTTTAATACTGAAGCTCTGAAAGATCCAGTTATAGCCAAAGCTTACCATGATAGGTTACTTAGTCATTATGACAGTCATAGTTTGCTTACTACGGAAGTTGAGGAAGAATGGGATCATTTTAAACAGGCTTTTTTGGACACTAACAGTACTCTTTTAGGAAAAAAGGAGCAGAAGAGGCAAAATTATCTGAGTGATAAGGCACTTGAGCTTATTTCGGAAAGAAAGAACTGCAGGAATGCCCTTAATCAATACCCTACTACTCCTAATAGAAATCATTACAGAGACCTTAATAAACTTGTAAAGGATCAGTTAGCTGCTGATAAGAATCTTTAGCTTGATGGTTTGGCTGACAAAGCCGAGGAAGCAGTTAGACAGCACAACAGCAGAGAGCTGTACCAGATAGTTAATGTTTTGTGTTGTAGAAAACGGACAGGCAGACAAGGATTGAAGGATAAACAAGGTAAGGTTATAGAAGGGGAGGATTCTGTCATGGCTAGGTGGGCTGAGCATTTCAGTGATGTTCTAAACAATGTAGTTAGTTCTACTCCCATTGTTTTCAATGATGATAGATGCATTGGTGGCTTTAATGTTTGACCTATAACACAATCTGAAGTTATTTTGGCTGTTTCTAAACTTAAACTTCATAAATCCCCAGGGGTAGATGAAATTACTACGGAAATGCTTAGAGCTGGGAATGTTTCGGTTACCACTTGGATGACTGAAATTCTGAATATCTTTTATGATAAAGGCATGGTTCCTAAGGATTTTACCAGAGCTATTGTTATCCCTATTTTCAAAAAAGATGATCGCAGTTCTTGTGATAACTATAGGGGTATCAGCCTACTCTCTGTTCCAGGTAAAGTTCTTTCCATGATTGTGCTTAATAGAATTAAGAATCTGGTTGACAGTCAATTGCGTGATGAGCAATGTGGATTCAGAAGTGGTAGGGGATGTGTGGATCAGATATTTTCACTTAGGCAGATTCTTGAGAAATGTTTAGAGTTTCAGAAACCTTTGGTTGCTAGCTTTGTTGATTTCAAAAAGGATTTCGACTCTGTTGATTGTCATAATTTGTGGTTGATTGTGGGATCATATGGTATACCAGACAAGTTAGTTAACATTATGAAAACTCTCTATAATAACACTGAGTCGTGTGTGAGAGTTGGTAAGGCTTGTAGCAATTGGTTTAGCATTACTTCTGGTGTTCGACAAGGGTGCATTTTGTCTCCTTTTCTCTTTAGTTTGGTTATTGATTATGTTATGCGAAATTCACTTCAAGGGAAAGATTTTGGCCTTAAATGGGCTGGAGATACGAAAATTTCTGATTTAGATTATGCTGATGATTTAGCCTTTCTGGCAAATGATGTTGATGAGATGAACTCTTTCATTCGAGCTGTTGATGAGACTGGTAGAAGGTAGGTTTGGGTATAAACAGAGAGAAAACTAAAGTGATGAAAATTGGTCAGGCAGGCTGTGATTCAGTTAATCTGAATGGTTGCAGTCTTGAGCAGGTGTCACAGTTTAATTATCTTGGGAGCTATGTAACAGATAATGGTGATGTGCGGCATGAGATTTACAGACGAATAGGGATTGCTGCCGGGACTTTTAAGAACCTATGGAGAGTGTGGAGAAATAGGCGTATACACCTAAAGACTAAAATTAGAATGTATAATAGTTTGGTTCTTTCTAGGGTTAGTTATGGTAGTGAAACTTGGACACTTTGTAAACAAGATAACAGGAAACTAGATGCTTTTGAATCCAGATGCTTACGCAGTATCTTGGGCATTAGGTGGTTCAACTTTGTAACTAATGATGAGATTAGGGAAAGGAGTTTGCAACCTCCTTTAAGCAGCATATTGTGCAGAGAGAGACTCCGTTGGTTTGACCATGTTGTTTTGACGTTGTTTAGATGTTGGTTTGACGTTGGTTTGACGTTGTTGCCCGTATGAATAATTATAGATTGGCGAATAGGGTTATGAACAGTGTGCCTAAAGGCCTCAGAAAAAAGGGGAGACCTAGGATGCGGTGGGCAGACAATGTCAAACAGGACCTTGTTAGAATTGGTGTCAGTGGCCAGATGCAGTAGATGTAGCTCAGGATAGACTTGCTTGGAGAACTAAATTGCGCGGTCTGGTTGGACCTCCTTAGCCCATGGCTGCTTGAGGATGATGATGATGATGAAATTGTTTCTTATAACGCTGTGAAAATTATTAGGTAGGCAAATAAACAAAGGAAAGTTTCATAATCAAATGAGGAAACTTACCTGTATATCTGTATTAATACCAACAAAGGTCTTTTATTTGCCAAGTCACCACAAACGCATGCCACTACTAATGCACACTTCAGATTCGTTTCGACTGACCGTGTCTGGCTGGTGACGTTAGCACTGCCCTGTGCCATTGAATCACGAAAGAACTTGCTGAAAATCACATAATCATGTTGAAAGCTTATATTGTAAACACATAAACTTTACGATTTTGTGGGCCACATTACCAGCTGTCCAGGGCCACGGGTTGGACATGCCTGTTCTAAACAATGTGGTTAGTTCTACTCCCATTGTTTGTAATGATGATAGATGCCTTACTGGCTTTAATATTGGCCCTATAACACAATATGAAGTTATTTTGGCTATTTCTAAACTTAAACTTCATAAATCCCCAGGGATAGATGAAATTACTATGGAAATGCTTAGAGCTGGGAATGTTTTGGTTACTACATGGATGACTGAAATTTTGAATATCTTCTATGATAAAGGAATGGTTCCTAAGGATTTTACCAGAGCTATTATATCCCTGTTTTTAAAAAAAGTGATTGCAATTCTTGTGATAACTCTAGTGGCATCAGCCTACCTTCTGTTCCAGGTAAAGTTTTTACATGATTGAGCTTAATAGAATTAAGAATCTGTTTACAGTCAATTGCATGATGAGTAATGTGGATTCAGAAGTGGTAGGGGATGTGTAGATCAGATATTTTCACTCAGGCAGATTCTTGAGAAATGTTTAGAGTTTCAGAAACCTTTGGTTGTTAGCTTTGTTGATTTCAGAAAGGCTTTTGACTCTCTTGATCGTCATAATTTGTGGTTGATTGTGAGATCGTATGGCACCTGATTCATGTGTGAGAGTTGGTGAAGCTTGTAGAAATTGGTTTAGCATTGCTTCTGGTGTTTGACAAGGGTGCATTTGTCCCCTTTTTGTATTTAGTTTGGTTATTGATTATGTTATGCAAAATTCTTTGCAAGGGAAAGATTTTGGCCTTAAATGGTCTAGAGATTTCAAAGTTTCTGATTTAGATTATGCAAATGATTCGGCCTTTTTGGCTAATGATGTTGATGCTAATGATTGATGTAATTAGCATCATTAGTCAGGGAGTTGGTGCTTCAGTTGCTATGAAGTACCAACTGCCTGACCAATTTTCATCAACCTGTCCGAGACACTTGCTGAAGGGTGCAACCATTCAGTCGCTCTGAATGGTTGCACTCTTCAGCAAGTGTCTCGGTTTAATTATCTTGGGAGTTATGTAACAGATACTGTTGATGTGCGGCATGAGATTAACAGGTGAATGGGGATTGCCTCTTGGACTTTTAGGAATCTACGGAGAGTGTGGAGAAATAGGTGTATACACCTGAAGAATAAAATTAGGCTATGTAATAGTTTGGTTCTTTCTAGGATTAGTTATGCTAGTGAAACTTGGATGCTTTGTAAATAGATAACAGGAAACTTGATGCTTTTGATTCTAGATGCTTACACAGTATCTTGGGCATTAGGTGGTTCAACTTTGTAAGTAATGATTAGGTTAGGCAAAGGAGTCGGCAGCTTCCTTTAAGCAGTATATTGTGCAGAGAGAGACTGCGTTGGTTTGGCCGTGTTGCCTGTATGGATAATTATTAGTGAATAGGGTTATGAACATTGTGCCTAAAGGGCTCAGAAAGAGGGAAAGACCTAGGATGCAATGGGCAGACAGTATCAAACAGGACCTTATTAGAATTGGTGTGCAGTGGTAAGATGCAGCAGATGTAGCTCAGGACAGATATGTTTGGAAAATTAAATTGTGCAGTCTTTGTTGGACCTCTGTAGCCCATGGTTGCTTGAGGACGATGATGATGGTATAATTCTGGAAAAATTAAATTTTTAGTTACCATCAGTCATCACTTGGAGTCTGAAAGTCGAGTGCTCTGTCAAGACATAAGGCATTATTGTGTTGTGTTAAAAAAAAGTTGCCTGAGTTCCATAAACTGCAGAACTGCCGTACCCCAATTTCCTCCGATTTTTCATTCGTCCAAATCATGATTTTCGTTATGCAAGACTGGCAGCTATGCAACAAGATATTGTAGTAATATGCTGCTATCTGTTAGTTGAGCTCCCATGTGCATGTGCTGCTATCTGTTAGTGATGCTCCCATGTGCAGTATATCTTGTGCACATTAAAGGTCTTTGTTATGATGAAAAATATTATGTAACATCTGGCTTAGTAAATAAGTTTCAAAACTGATAAGATAGAAACAAGTACCTTACTGCATTCAACTCTTACACACAGTTGTCAAGAAAAGAACCTAGCTCCTACACGTTTAGTGCTGGAACCCTTTGCAATCATATTGCCTGCAGTATTTTGAGTAATATCTTTGATACATGATGTGCAAAAACATGTAGCTTTGCCCTTCCATTAGTAGGATACTCTGTACCAGGACTTATCTGACTACATAACTTGCCTAATGTTTTGTTTTTGATCTGTATTTTCCAGATGACATGCAACTGCCAATATCATGAATTTCTTCATCCTGCACATGGTTTGGCTAAAAATGGGAAATAATTAAAAAAATCATTGAAATTCACCAAATAGTGCAAAGTCACTGTTCCATTTCAGCAACAGTGGTTGGCACACCTCTTGGGTGTTCTTGGAACTGTCAGTCCATCATGCCCCAGATGTGTTCAATAGGTGAAAGGTGTGGCAAGCATACTGGCTATGGTAGTATCGGAATGTTTTGCTTGTTTAGATACTGTAGACTAATGCAGGCTGTGTGGGGATGGGCATTATCTTGCTGGTAAAAGGTTCTGTCATCAACAAAAGTGACAGACACTGGCTGCAAAATATTGGTAACATATTATTGGGCAGTTAGAGATCCCCTTATGATGACCAGTTCTGACCGAGGTGTATGACTAATGGCACCCCACACCAAGACACCAGGTGCTGCAGCTGTGTGATGATGTCACACACACTGTGTGGTGTTCCTTGCCCCTGAATGATAGCAAACACATTGTCTACCATCATGCTGATCAAGACAAAAATGAGAATCGTCACTAAACACCACGTTACTCCACTCTTGTTCATTCCAATTCTGTCTGAGGTGACACCACTGAAGACATACTTGCATGTGGGCAAATGTGAAGGGCAAATGCAGTGCTGGACAATAGGCTCGCAATGAAAACTGTAAAATCCTGTTGTTTACCATCTGCCTGGTAGGTATTCAATGTGTTACCTGTTGCCAGTCCCTTTGCAGTTGTGTTGTAGTCACGCAATGCTATGCATCCCAAATGGTGGTCCTGTCGCTCCTTGGTTATACATCACCTTCCTGATCCTTGTTGGCTTGTGCTGGATTCTCCTTGAACCAACTGGCACCATATGTGTATGATGGTGCTGAGATTGCTACCAACAAGGTTGGTCACATCTCTGTAAAACAAACCAGTTTCTCTAAGGCTGATGATTCTTCCACGTTCAAAGTGTATTAATTGTTAGAACGGCTGTCGATGTCTGCTTAGGGACATCTTTAGCAGTTTAGAACAATTTCCACAATGTTTTGTCAACCAGGGAGCTCTGGTTGCCTTTATCTATGTTTGACTGCTCTGCATCTGTGACATCAGTTGCACCTGTCCAATCATTTTGATCGTCCTACAAACCTAATCATTTCCATGCATTTACATATACTACCACCTCCCTAAATTTGGTCTCATTTGCATAACTTCTTGTATATGTTGCATTTTTTATTTCCTGTAGTGTATAAAGAATTTATCATTTGACAAACTTGATTACAAAGGCAGAGATCCAAACAAAGTCTATGACAAACTTTTGCAAATGGTAACTGAACATAACTCTTTTGAGGCCACTTTAAGATCCAAGAACTGAAAGGCAATATAAAAATGGATTACCAATGAACTCATTGCATCAATAAACAAAAAAGAAAATTTAGTAAAAAATGTAAAAGGTATCGTGGTATTTTATATGTAGAATGGGAATACAAAGAATAGTATAAGATACTGAAAAATCAATGTAGCTAAAAAGTATTATAAAAAAAATTTACAACTGTGGCATAAATAGTAAAAAGCAATGGAATTATGTAAATAGTCTAATAGGAAAAAACAAGAAAACCCTCACAATACCAAAAAGCAAGAACATAATGGAATTAGATATAGTCTTTGAAGATATCAATGAAAATTTTATTGCAACAATCTCTGGAGCATTTAATACTGATGAAACAATTTGTTCATACTTTCAAAAGGATTTAATCTGCTTCCAAAATTCCATGTATTTCATCATCATCATCATCATCATCATCATCATCATCATCATCATCATCATCATCATCATCATCATCAAGCAGCCTGGGCTACGGAGGTCCAACCAGACAGAGCAATTTAGTTCTCCAAGCAAGTCTATCCTGAGCTACATCTGCTGCATCCAGCCACTGCACACCAATTCTAACAAGGTCCTGTTTGACATTGTCTGCCCACCGCATCCTAGGTCTCCCCTTCCTTCTGAGGCCTCTAGGCACACTGTTCATAACCCTATTCGCCAATCTATAATTATCCATACAGGCAACATGGCCAAACCAGCGGAGTCTCTCTCTGCACAATATGCTGCTTAAAGGAGGTTGCAGACTCCTTTGCCTAACCTCATCATTAGTTACAAAGCTGAACCATCTAATGCCCAAGATACTACATAAGCATCTGGAATCAAAAGCATCTAGTTTCCTGTTATCTTGTTTACAAAGTGTCCAAGTTTCACTACCATAACTAACCCTAGAAAGAACCAAACTATTATACAGTCTAATTTTAGTCTTTAGGTGCATACGCCTATTTCTCCACACTCTCCATAGATTCTTAAAAGTCCCGGCAGCAATCCCTATTCATCTGTTAATCTCATGCCACACATCACCAGTATCTGTTACATAGCTCCAAAGGTAATTAAACTGTGACACCTGCTCAAGACTGTAACCATTCAGATTAACTGAATCACAACCTGCCTGACCAATTTTCATCATTTTGGTTTTCTCTCTGTTTATAACCAAACCTACTCTACTACCAGTTGAATCACAACCTGCCTGACCAATTTTCATCACTTTAGTTTTCTCTCTGTTTATAACCAAACCTACTCTACTACCAGTTTCATCAACAGCTCGAATGAAAGAGTTCATTTGCCAAAAGGGCTAAATCATCAGCATAATCTAACTCAGAAATTTTCGTATCTCCAGTCCATTTAAGGCCAAAATCTTTCCCTTGAAGTGAATTTCGCATAACATAATCAATAACCAAACTAAAGCGAAAAGGAGACAAAATGCACCCTTGTCGAACACCAGAAGTAATGCTAAACCAATTGCTACAAGACTTACCAACTCTTACACACAACTCAGTGTTATTATAGAGAGCTTTCATTATGTTAACTAACTTGTCAGGTATACCATATTATCTCACAATCAACCACAAATTATGACGATCAACAGAGTCGAAAGCCTTTTTGAAATCAACAAAGCTAGCAACCAAAGGTTTCTGAAACATTCTCTAACATTTCTCACATAACTCTAAACATTTCTCAAGAATCTTCCTAAGGGAAAATATCTGATCCACACATCCCCTACCACTTCTGAATCCACATTGCTCATCACGCAATTGACTGTCAACCAGATTCTTAATTCTATTAAGCAGAATCATGGAAAGAACTTTACCTGGAACAGAGAGTAGGCTGATACCCCTGTAGTTATCACAAGAACTGCGATCACCTTTTTTGAAAATATGGATGACAATAGCTCTGGTAAAATCCTTAGGAACCATGCCTTTATAATAAAAGATATTCAGAATTTCAGTCATCCAAGTTGTAACCGAAACAATCCCAGCTCTAAACATTTCAATAGTAATTTCATCTTGCCCTGGGGATTTATGTAGTTTAAGTTTAGAAACAGCCAAAATAACTTCAGATTGTGTTATAGGGCCAACATTAAAGCCACCAATGCATCTATCATCATTGCAAACAATGGGAATAGAATTAACCACATTGTTTAGAGTATCACTGAAATTCTCAGCCCACCTAGCCATGACAGAATTCTCACCTTTAATAACCTTACCTTGTTTATCCTTCAATCCCTCTATACTTGTCTGTTTACTACCACACAAAACATTAACTATCTGGTACAGCTCTCTGCTGTTGTGCTGTCTAACTGCTTCCTCGGCTTTTTCATCCAAACCATCAAGCCAAAGATTCTTATCATGAGCTAAGTGATCTTTTACACGTTTATTAAGTTCTCTGTAATGCTTTCTATTAAGACTAGTAGGGTATTGATTAAGGACATTCCTGCAGTACTTTCTTTCTGAAATAAGCTCAAGTGCCTTATCACTCAGATAATTCTGTCTGTTCTGCTCCTTTTTTCCTAAAAGAGTACTGTTAGTGTCCAAAATAGCCTGTTTAAAATGATCCCATTCTTCCTCAACTTCAGTGGTAAGCATGCCATGACTGTCATAATGACTAAGTTGCCAAAAGTATTATCATGGTAAGCTTTGGCTATAACTGGGTCTTTCAGAGCTTCGGTATTGAAAGTAAATTTTTTCACCCTAGCACAACACTTTTTAAGTTTAAGTTGCAAGACGCTTTTAACAAGATAATGGTCAGATCTAATTTCAGCTCCCCTATATGACCTGGTATTCCTAACAGAACTAGCCCATTTGCTGTTAATTAATATATAATCAATCATATTCTTATGCAGCCCATCGGGTGAAACCCATGTGTACTTATGTATGTCGCGGTGTTTGTAATAAGTGTTAGTTATTCTGAATCCATTTGAGTTTACTTACCTGCAGGAGATGCTGCCCATTGCAGCTACCAATACTAAAAGGGTCTGTTACTCCTCCGCAAAGGTCAGAGTCAGAACTAACTTTGGCATTGAAGTCACCAAGAACAAGAGTAATATCTCCTTTCTTGACAGAATTCAAAATATCCTGAAGTTGTTCATAAAACCTATCCTTCTCATCCTCATCGGCATCCTCAGTGGGGGCATAACAGCAGATAACATTCAAGTCTTTAACGCTTGTCTGAAATTTTGCTGTAAGAAACCTTTCATTAATGCACTCATATCCTAGAAGAGCATCACTAGCGTGTCTGCTGAGAAGAAGACCCACGCCTTGGTGATGCTTATTGTCATTCCTCCCTGAAAAGAGAAATTTAAGATTATTTTTAAGAATCTGACCTTTATCTGTCCATCTGGTCTCTTGCAAGCTGAGAATATCTAAACTATAATGGTGGAATTCTTGTGTGAGGACATCAAGAGAAAAAGCTCTGCGCAGAGTCCTCACATTCGAACTACCTATGGAGAGAAAATGGTTAGTGGGATGTTTAAAGAAACTATGTTTATTGAGAGAGGGAATGCCGACAATATCAAACAGCCCCCTAATTGCAGACATGGGGCAAAGACCCGTTCCCCCACCACTAAAGGTTGAAGCCATCTACACTGGAAGACTTCCTCCAATGTAGAATTTGACGATGCCAATAGAAGCAAAGAGTTCAGGTGCCTGCGATGACCTCTGCTCAGGATTATCCACCAGCTGATAAACATATCCTGTGAATCTATTCACTTGGGGCTGCCAACCCACAAACAAACAGAAAACACAGCGGAAGATTTTCCCTCCACAGAAGCCCACCAATGCAGCAAAATCAGGATCCATAATCAAGCTCAGAGCCATATATCTGTCCACTCCAGTGGTTTTATATGGTCAGCACCAGGACCCTGTGTGGTTGACCACTCTTCATCATGGTAGAAAAAAAAGAAAAGTAGCCATAGTTGTCCTGATCAGTAGGCCACACTAATCTGGCAGCCCTCCCCTTCTGTTCACTTCCACAAGAGAGTCTCTTTTGAAAGGTACTAACGGTCTGCACCACGAGAAGGCGGGGTCGGACATTAGTTGCTAGGCCTGGCCAGTTCTATGCATCATCACAGGGGATTGGTGCATAGCTCTCCTTCCAGTGACTACCTAGCTACCATTTACAGACCCCATGTATTTAGAAAGCTCAAATGAGACTGAAGTAGATAGAATTATTCACACCCTGGAAAATAATAAAGCCCAAGTTTTGATGGAAAATCAAGTAATATTCTAAAGATCATTTCTAAGTATCATCTTTAAAATCTCACAAAGATCTTTAATATTTCTATTGAACATGGAATATTTTATAAGTTAAAATTTGCCACTGTTTCACCTATTTATAAATCAGTTGATAAGAATTTGATTAGTAACTATGGGATTAGTAACTATGGGCCTATTTCTATTTTGCCCACTCTTTCTAAAGTCATTGAAAAAATTATGAAACTGACTTTTAAGTTTCTTAAATAAATCCAGTTTTTTTTTCTAATAAACAATTTGGATTCTTAGAACATAAAAACACTGAACAGTTTATTTTACAATTAACACAAAAAAATTACGTATTGGTGCCAGTAAAAAAACTGCAGTTATATTTTTAAATATAAGTAAAACATTTGACATTGTTAAAATTACTTTATTGCTAAATAAATTATCTCATTATGGAATTAGATCATGCACTAAAATAGTTTAGAAACATATCTCTGTAAGAGAGAACAAACAGTTAAGATTAATAGACATCAAAGTAATTTCTTGGGGGTAAAACAAGGGTCCTCAGGGTTCAGTTTTGGATCCAATTTTATTTTTAATTTTTTTAATGATCTTTGTAATTTAAATTTAAATGGCTCACTTCTGTGTTATGCTGATGACACTGCAATTGTGTATTCCAGTGATAATATGTCTAATCTAAAAGCCTCAATGGAGAATGATCTGCTTAAAATTCATGAATGGTTAAATTTTCATAATTTTACTTTAAACACACAAAAAAAGCAAATTCATGTTCTTTGAGCTAAGAAATACTCAAACAGATTTTAATATTAAGTATCACAGTTCAAATTGTGCTATAATTAGATGTTTGTGTTCTGAAATTGAACAAATGAATATATATATATGATTACCTTGGTATTGATATTAATTCCAACATGAAATGGAAGAATCATGCAGAAAAACTAACATTGAGACTAATATTAGTTTTATGCAGGTTATATTATATTAAAAAGGTAGTCCCTAAAGGATTTTTAAAAGATTTATATTGCGCTTGGGTATATTATAGTTTGCAGTATGGAATCACTAGTTGGGGAGGATATTCCTCGTATATTTACATAACTTATATAACTTATTATTACGTAATTTACATAACTTATTTAAAATACACAAACAATTTTAAATTAGTGTTTCAACCTAGGTTTACACATCTGGGTTTTACACTTTATCATTTCCATAATTTAAGACAAATTTATATATTTAAAATTATATTGCTCTTGCATCAACAACAACAATGGTTACCTCAGAAAATTGCCCATGGTAAAACAAGACAAAAGCTTTTACTATTTGATGTGCCTCTAGCCAAAAAAAAACTTGCAAAGACATTTTCTATGTTTCACCTAAATTATTTAATATGCTAAGTTTTTTTAATGAGAACTGAAAAAAATCCAGCAACTTTCAAAAACTGATTGCATAATATTGTTTTAAATATGTCAGATTTTGGAAACATTCTCAGATAATGTAATAAAAAGATTATGCTGTATATTCAGAAAAATTCCGGTGTTTCCAAATTTCATATGTAAGTTACTAATAGAATCTGGATGGGCTGATATGCTCCTTGATTCTAAATGTGAAATATTTTATTTTTGTCTATTTTGAGTTTTTCTTTTCCTTTTCTCTTATTGTATAAGTGTATTATATTGCAATAATCACTTGTAATGATACTTATATGTGAATAAAATTATTATTACGTATTGTATATCTTTGACTTGAGGATTTTTGTGGCTACTTCCAACAGTGAAGCTGACAGCATAAAGCAGTAAGGTTTTGCTTGAAGTTTGACATAGTTATGCTTATTTCATTTGAATGCCTACTGCAGATGCTTAATTACACTGGTTTACAAGGTTTTTATAATATGAACAATTGTAGCTGCCTTTATTTTTCAGGTGCTGATTTCAGATATGACCTAGAAAAATTAGCATGTCACTTTTTTATGTTATTGGTCATTTTGACTCCTATTAAGATCTTCCTTTACCAGCATCTCCAACTGGGAGGATACTAGATATTTTACTTTTTGTGGCTGGCAACACTGATTGCCAAGTGGGAGAAAACATGTAACAGTAACCTAACAGACTGCCATTCTTGTTGTTTTCATTGTAGAAGGAACATGTGCTGTACGTTGAAGAGTGAATTTTGGCATTTAAATGGCACAAAGGCAGCATCACGGATGTGTTAATGTGCCAGATAAGTTTTGTTATGTGTGTGGAAATTATATTTTAAAATCCCACAGTCATTCTTTTACAAAGATTGTGAAGAAAGTCTATAACTTTTATTTTGGATGTCATGTTGGAGATCAGGACAAAACATGGGCTCCACATATGTGCTGCATTTCGTGTTTTGTTGGCCTGAGTGAATGGTTGAAAGGTAAGATAAAATCCATGCCCTTTGCAGTTCCAATGGTTTGGCATGAGCCAATTAGTTACTTGCATGATTGCTATTTTTGTTTAATTAAAGTGTCAGGCTTTTCAAAAAAGAACAAAAGCAAAATAAAATATCCAAATGTGTCTTCAGCCATAAGGCATTTCCTCATAGAGAAGATCTTCCTATACCAACACCTCCAACCAAATGGGAGCAGTGCCATCTTAACAGTATTGTAGGCCTCTGGAGAAAGCAATGAACTGGGGCCCCTACCTACCCACCCATCTAAGGGGGGTAGTACATGTGTTACTCATGAACAATATGGCAGCATGGGGCCGCTAGAATCATGGGGCCCCTGGGCAACTGCCGAGTGTGCCCATGCCTTAAGACGGCCCTTACTGGGAGGAGATGGATTCACATTCATCAGAGGAAGATTTTGAGGCACATACAGATCCTGCATACACCTCTAAAAAGTTAGATGAGCTTCATCTGATTCAGCAAAATGAACTAAATTATCTTGTTTGAGACCTAGGACTTTCCAAATAACAAGCTGAGGTTTTAGGTTCAAAACTTCAAGAGTGGAATCTTCTGGCCAAGGGTACCAGAAGGAAACATCCTTTCTGTTCAGAAAGAGAAATTTGGCTTTATCTGCTTATTATGAGATGCAAGATGGTTGTGTTTCTGCACAGATATTTCAGGGCTGATGGAAGAAATTGGAACAACTCACGACTCTAAGGAATGGTGTATATTTATAGATTCGTCAAAATTCAGCTTAAAAGCTGTCCTTTTGCATAAAGGAAACTAAAAATCTTCCATTCGAGTGACACACGATGTGAAAATGAAGGAAGCTTATGAAAGCATGGAAAAAATACTCACTGCTCTAAAATATGATCAGTTTAGTGGACAATATGTGGAAAAAAGTGGACAATATGTGGTAACCTAAAAGTCATATCTCTCTTGCTCAGGCTTCAAGGAGGCTTCACAAAATTTTGCTGTTTTCTGTGTTTGTGGGACAGTAGGATCAGAAAGGAACACTACAAGACAAAAAATTGGCCCAAAAGAGATGTTTTTATTCTTGGAAAGAGTAATGTGAGGTATAAGCCTCTAGTTGACCCCTCTGATGTTCTACTCCCACCACTACACATCAAACTGGAGCTTAAGAAAAACTTTGTAAAGGCTATGGATAAAACTGGTAAAGAATTTTTGCACTTGAAGGAAAAATTTCCAAAATTAAGTGGTGCCAAATTCAAAGAAGGGATCTTTGTTAGTTCTCAGATCAGTAAGCTACTGAATGATACTGTCTTCAAAGAAAAACTGAATATGAAGGAACACTCTGAATGGAAATCCTTCACGTCTGTGGTACAGGGTTTTCTGGGGAATCAGAGGAAAACTACCATCAGCTCAGTCAAGATCTTCTCAAAAACTATGAAAATTTTGGCTGCCGAATATCTTTGAAGATCCATTCTTGCACTCGCATCTCGACTTCTTTCTCGAGAACTTAGGAGCTGTCAGTGATGAGCAAGGTAAAAGATTTTACCAGGATATCAGAACCATGGAGGAAATATACCAAGGAAGGTGGGACTCATCAATGATGGGTGACTACTGTTGGTTCTTGAAGAAAAAAGATACCTCAGCACATAAAAGACAAAAATGAACTTTTTGTAAGTATAAAAATCCTTACCCATGTTTTCTTATTTTGCTTTTCAATATTATTTCATTTGTTACTTTATATTCAGTGGTCTATAACTATGATGTTTCCAATTTTTTTTCACTGTAATCATGTAACTAATTAATGAGTTTAAGTTGCAATTTAATAAAATAGTCACATTTATTTTCATTTCCCAGGTATACATATTCATTGAAATTTGAAATACATCAATCTGTAATTTAAAGAAAAACTGTACATGCTGCAGATTTTTCACTGCCATATTTGAATTCAGGACCCCAAAATTAGTTAAAAACATCCTATTTGACCAATGTTATAAAAAAAAGTTTCAATTTGTTGTCTAGTGTTATTAGTGCATCGTTAGGAAATGCATTACACTGCTAACATGATAACCCATTTCACTTAAAATTCATAGAAACAAATGTGATTACCAAACCTTGGAAAGTTTTGTGTAAATGAAAAAAAGAATTACATCTCAAGCAACTGCTTGTTGCAGAGATTTGACAGAAACATCTTAGTGTAATAGCCACAATGCTTATACACTGAGATGCCAGTTTAATAGACACACCTACCTAGTAGTGTGTCACACCTTCTTTGGCCCTAGAACAATTCAAATTCATCAGGGCATTGAACTTACAAGGTGCTGGATGTGTTCGCAGGAATGTTGTACCAATTTGTATTGCATGTGGAAATGATTCCGTCATGAAGTTGATGCAAATTGGTTGGTGGCACAGTCTTGCTGTGAATAGCCCTTACCAACTCCTCCCAAAGATGCTCATTATGGTTTTAGATATGGAGACTGCGCAGGCTAATGAAGCAAGGGAAACTCTTTGACTTGTTCCTGGAACCATTCTGTGACGATACGGGCCTTGTGAACAGATGCATTATTTTACTGAAAGTGCCCATCTGAGTAAGGATTAACTGTAGCCATGATGAACTTGGCCAGCAATGATATTCAAATATGCCATTGTGTTCTGATGTCCTTCAGTGGGTATCAGGGGACATAATGTGTGCCAGGAATATGCTCCCCACACCCACACCACTTTTCTGTAACAGTTGACACCAGAAAAGGCAGCTCCATAGCCTCATGTTGCTTGTGTCAAATTCTGATTCTTCCATCAGCATGATGCAAAAGGAACCTTGATTCATCCAACCAGGTTACCTTTTTCCTGTCCTCAATGGTCCAGTGTCAATGTTCCTATGCCCACTAGAGACCCACTTTCATGTTCTTCCCTGACATCAGCACTTGACATGGCCAATGGCTGTTGTAGCCCATTCACAACAAGGTACAATATGTGGTGCATTTGGAGATGACCTTATTCACACCAATCTTTAATTTTGCTGTGATTTGCTTGGTTGTGGCCCATCTATTCACCCCTCTGATCTGCAGGCTGTTTTCATCCACGGGATTGCCAATCACTGGTAGTCTTTTGCTTTTTGGCACCATCTCTGTAAACCCTGGAATGGTGTGAAAAGCCCAGGAGATGCTAGAATGGCATGCCTAACACTATCATGCCATGTTCAAAGCCCCTCAGATTGCTTGTTTTGATATTCTAATGTTAAATCCAACTCTAACTGATGCTCAAAAAAGCTGATCTTTGTGATTTATACTGCACACCATGGTCACATGATGTATTATGTGTTGGATTAAGGTGATGAGGAGTGGTGTACCTAATTGGTACAATAGCTTTTTAACCCATGTTTAGTATCATCATGTGGTGAGAAATGCTCTCTAATACACATAGCATAGCAAGTATTTTAAAACATTTTCCAAATGGGATACAATTTTACAAATTAAAAAAATTATTTATGGAAATTGAGCAATGAGATAATAAATACATATTATTTCAGTAATTAAAAAGTTAAGTAAAAGTTTGTAAAAGTTTCTTATGTCTGCTGTTTGTTTTTTTTTTTCAAAGAGTAATTTTTCTTATTGTTTGGAAATTTACATTTTAGATTTCTTCTTTGATGGAGCATTATCGAATGTTAGCACAAAAAGAGAAACTTGAAAAAGAAAGAAAAAAACTCAGCCAGCGTTGTAGTTACTTACATTTTTCAGTAAGTATACAATCTACTTATGGTCTTTATTGGAACTTAAGTATGTGAACATATATATATGTATTAAAAATGATAATTTTGTTTTTTATCTGTAACTAGTATTAGCCTGCTCAGTAGCTTGAAGACTTTTCAAAAAATAATGATACAGTTAATAGTGAAATCTGGTAAACAGAACTTTCGAATATCATTTGAATTGAGGTGAAAACATGAAATAGTCATTAAAATGTTCATGATGTTTCTTTCTTTCAACCTAGTTTTCTCACTTTCATCATTTCAATGAATCATTCCCCTGGTTCTTATGCACTTTCATCACAGTCTTTCAACTTTCCACAACTACTCAGCAATGCATTTTTTGATCACAGAGTTGTACAAAACTTGTATTTTATAGCCTGTACTTAATTTTTATTAGGGGTGATTTCTTGCTATAACAATACAGCATGTAGCTGAATTTCAATCTATTTTAGTCTTATTAGTTTTGACTAAGTGTATTGTAAAACACTTTCAGAGAGGGCTAAAGCCCTCCTAATCATAACTAAAACTCACCCATTCTCAAAACAATTGTCTTCTAATTATAATTGATGTGGGCTCAATAGAGCCCACATCAATGTATTCCATTCAATGTACACATCCAGCACCTTGTAAGTTCAATGCCCTGATGAATTTGAATTGTTCTAGGGCCAAAGAAGGTGTGACACACTACTAGGTAGGTGTGTCTATTAAACTGGCATCTCAGTGTATAAACATTGTGGCTATTACACTAAGATGTTTCTGTCAAATCTCTGCAGCAACATCTCATCATCATTTGACTCAATAGAGAATGAATTATGTTTTTTCCAATAAAGTTTTTTTTTTAACCAAGGTCTATTTTTTTATTATTTCCATTGAATTTAGTGTGGAATTTCATATAGAAAAATTAATTTGCCAGATGTTTTGTCAAAATTTCTGACTTTGCATAATATTGAAAAAAGTATACCTATATAAAAATGAACATATTTCTACTGTTCATTTCTATCATCATCATCATTATCAAGCAGCGATGGGACTACATCTGCTGCATGCACACCAATTCTAAAATGTCCTGTTTGACATTGTCTGTCCACCGCATCCTAGGTTTTCCCCTCTTTCTGAGGCCATTCGGCACACTGTTCATAATCCTATTCATTGATCTATAAATATCCATACGGGCAACATGATCAAACCAATATAGTCTCTCTCTCTCTCTGCACAATATAATGCTCAAAGGAGGTTGTCGACTCCTTTGCCTAACTCATCATTACTTACAAAGTTAAACCACCTAATGTCCAAGATACGTAAAGCATCTAGAACAATAGAAGAGTAAGCATCTAGAACAAAAGCATCAAGTTTCCTGTTATCTTGTTTACAAGTGTCCAAGTTTCACTACATATTTCTTCATGTATAAGCCTATTTTTCCACACTATCCATAGATTCTTAAAAGTCCCAGCAGCAATCCCTTTTCGTCTGTTAATCTCATGCCACACATCACCAGTATCTATTACATAGCTCCCAAGATAATTAAACTGTGACACCTGCTGAAGTTGGGTTGGGTTGTTTTACCTCTGAGCGGCACTTTTTTTGCACACCATGGGCTAAATGGCCCGGTCACATGGACCCCGAAGGCTCAGAGAAAGTTGGGGGAGGGGACCCACTGTAACAGCTGTTGGGAGACAGATGGTAGCCTCCCGTCAAGGCCATCCAGCGTGTTCTTTAACATGCACAGGGTATGGCCCTCCTACACACAAGGCCATGGCTTAATGTTCCATCCGACGGACGGCAGCCTTTCCAAGCCCATCGGTGTCCCCTACTGACTGTGGGCAGGGCGAGTAATTTTGCAGAGGCAAATCTCAATGTTGACCCAGCTGGGACTCGAACCTGGGAACTACAGATTATGAGCCAGGCAGGGGGTGGCTCAGTTGGTAGCATACCGACTGAGCCACCCCCGCCCTCACCTGCTCAAGAGTGGAACTATTCAGAGTAATTGAATCACATCCTGCCTGACCAATTTTCATCACTATAGTCTCTCTGTTTATCACCAAATTACCCTACTACCAGTCTCATCAACAGCTCGAATAAAAAAAAGTTCATCTCATCAACATCATTTTTGTCAAAAGGGCTAGATCATCAGCCCTTTTGGCAAATGTAAAAATGCAGTTTGGCATAAATCAGAAGTTTTCATATTTCTAGACCATTTAAGGCCAAAATCATTCTCTTGCACTGAATTTCACATAACATAATCAATAATCAAATTAAAAGAGAAAAGGAGACAAAATGTACCTTTATCGAACACTAGAAGCAATGCTAAACCAATTGCTTCAACCTTATCAACTGTCACAGATGACTCAGTGTTATTATAGAGAGTTTTCATTAATTTGTTGAACTAATTTGTCTGGTATGTCATATGATATCACAAACAACCACAAATTATGATGATCGACAGAGTCAAAACCTTTTTGAAATCAATAAAGCTAGTAACCAAAGGTTTCTGAAACTCTAAACATTTCTCAAGAATCTGCCTAAGTGAAAATATCTGATCCACACATCCCCTACCACTTCTGAATCCACATTGCTCATCATGCAATTTTCTGTCAACCATATTCCTAATTATATTAACCACAATCATGCAAAGTGCCTTTCCTGGAATAGAAAGTAGGCTGATACCCCTATAGTTATCACAAGATCTGCGATCGTCTTTTTGCAAAATAGGGATAATAATAGCTCTGCTAAAATCCTTAGGAATCATGCCTTTATCATAAAAAATATTCAAAATTTCAATCATCCATATGGTAAACGAAATATTCCCAGCTCTAAACATTTCTGTAATAATTTCATCTATCCCTGGGGATTTATGTAGTTTAATTTTAAAAATAGCCAAAAACTTCAGATGGTGTTATGGGGCCAACATTAAAGCCAGTAATACACCTATCATCATTAAAAATAATGGAAGTAGAACTAACCACATTATTTAGAATATCACTGAAATGCTCAGCCCACCTAGTCACGACAGAAACCTCACCTTCTATAATAACCTTACCATGTTTATCCTTCAATCCCTTTACACCTATCCACAGAAAATGTTAACTATCTGGTACAGCTCTCTGCTGTTGTGCTGTCTAACTGCTTCCTCGGCTTTGTTAGCCAAGCCATCAAACCAAAGATTCTTATCAGCTGCTAACTGATCCTTTACATGTTTATGAAGCTCTCTGTAATGCTTTTTATTAGGACTAGTAGGTATTGATTAACTTTTATAGTGTCCACATCATCTGTATACATTCATAGAATCCATAATGAGAGGCCGAGGATGTATGTATACATTTTCAGTGCAAAAAAAAAATCGATTTTTTTAAAAATAAAAATTGCTGTTGTAAAATTTTTTATATACACTGAAGTGCATTCAATTAGGAATAGTAACTTAGTAAAATGTTGAACCCCCTTTGGCCCTGATGACGGCCACCACACAATGAAGCAAGGACTCCACAAGCTTGTGTAAATGTTCCACAGGTATGGCGACCCATGCATCCTCCAGAGCTGTCCACAATTCTCTGACGGTCGTTGCTGATGGGACACAGGCCCAAACATTTTGCTCAATGCTATCCCAAAGATTTTCGATGGGATTTAAATCTGGGCTTCGTTGGTTAATGTTTCCTATCTCTAATTCAATGGTACTTCAGTGTATATCTTATAAACATACTTAATTTAGGCTTGAAAAAATAATATTTTGTATTTTCATTTGATGCATATTTTATTAAACTACAATATAAATGACTTGTTAAAGCCATCTGATTGCCATTTCTTAGAAGCATTATGTGATATTGCTGATTTGTTTGTTAACATTACTTTTTGCTGAACGAACCCCCATATTTAAACCAGTAACTCCCAAATTTATTTTGAACCATTATCAACAAATTTTTCTTTAAGTTTCGAAAATCTCCTGAAAATTAACAAAAAACTGCTATTTTTAAAAATGGCACATTTTGGAAGTAATTGCAAAGTACATACCACCATTTGTTTTTTCCGTTATACACTCTTTTCTGCCATAAACTTATTTAAACATTCGCAAAATTATTTTTATTTATTATTATATTTATCCCAGCATTCTATGCCTTTTTCTTGCTCTTAAAATCGAAGCTGTAAGTCATAACAGCTTTCTTAGGCTTTTCAATACTGTCTGCAGCTGTAACTAGGTCACAGCTCACTGCCAGCAGCTGAGGAGGCAGGTGGCTCACATGTGATATCTTTCTTCCATGTGTTATAAGTGGCTCCATAATAGATTGTTTACAGTGCTTTTCCAATAAATCAGAAGATAAATCAGATAACCTTTGTAAAGTTAATATTTTTTTTTGTATTTAGACCTCAGTTTTTATTTCAGTAGATTTATTTTTTGTAAATTATTGATCTTTTGGTTGGTTGATGTATTGATCGATTTTTTGGAGTTGTGCTATAATGGATGGCCAACTTGCAACTTGTTGCTATGGATATTTTATTTAACATCGCATTAATTTTTATTTTATTATTTCTTCATTTTTCAGTAATAAAAAACTTTGATCATATGTTGTTTCCTGAAAATGAATGAGGTCTTGGATACGGAAGCAAAAAATCGAAAACTTCCTTGGCACAGAAATCATCCCTTCTGCTGGAGAATAATTTCAACATAAGTTTTTACCCCCCCCCCCCCTCTCTCTCTCTCTCTTAGTAACTTTGCTGTGCCACTTTGACAATATATACAGTTGGGTTTTTTTGCTTTTGTGCACAAACTTGACACTTAGCCAAGACCTTTAAAATTCAACACTCAAAGAAAAAATCATAATGTTTAGTAAACAAAAAGTGGCCAAGAAGGTGTTTTATCCATTTCATAAACAGGGCAAAGAATCCCATTAACCCTTCCAATGTCCAACCTGGAAAACAGGTTTCTATCCAGGAACCAAGCTATATTCTGCCTATGCTCAGCCAAAAAAAAAAACTTTAACTTTAGAACTTTTCTGCCAAATAACTAATGAAAGGAATTATGGCATTTTGTATACCAAATTAATCAACATATAATTCTGGATTTTCTGAAAATCAGGTATTTAACAAAAAAGACATTATGTTTTATTTAATAGGACTTTTTTAGAGTCATGTAGTAAAAAAAAGCAACTGACAACTCAAATAAAAATTTATTTAAAAAAACTAATAGACAGAAATGATTACAATGCACATGAATAGAATGGCTATATATATCTGAATAACAAAAAAAAAATTTTTTTTGGTTTTAAGTAAATATTTCTCTTGTTTTTGTATTTTTTTTCTCAGTACCATACTTTGAGAAAATTCCAGGCTTTTAACCAATTGTGCTGAGTCAAATAAACAAGTCAACTTTAGAAATTTTTTAAAAATAAGCAATCAACAGAAATAGGTCATGTTATATATCAAATTAAACAGAATATAATTACGAATTTTATAAAAATAATATATATATAAATTTCCAAGCATATTGATTTTAATAAGCCTTTTTCAATGTGATATGGTGAAAAAAAAGATCGCGCTATACAATTAAGACTTCACTTTGGAAAACCTGATGAATAGAAATGGTTAAATTATATATTTATCAAAAGGAAATTTCCTCCCGAATAATGTAATATTCATCCTGAAATATGATTTTTATTTCTTTTAATGATTCTTTTCAGTATCGTATACTTTAAGCATGATCAGTGTTATACAATGTAACTTGAACTTCTCACATTCACTGGATTTTCTGAACTGGTTATGAAATAGAAAAAAACTTCCTTGGCTGTTTTTTTTGCTAAACATTATGAATTTTTTCTTTGGGTGTTAAATTTGGCGATCTTGGCTAAGTGTAGAAAGGTTTGTGCACCAAAGCACCAGCCCTTCCTGAAATTGCCTTCCCACATGACAGCCGATTTCCATAGCAAGGAAGTCTATTTTGCTTCTGTATCCAAGACATTCATTTTCAGAAAACGGTACAAGTTCAAAGTTTTCTTGCTAAAAAAACAAGAAATAATAAAAGAAAAATTACATATAACCTAATGGGATGTTAAATAAAATATCTGCAAAAAATTTTTAGCCGATCGAAAGATCGTTAACTAACAGAAGTAAATCTGCAGAAATTGATTTGCTTCCATACCCAAGACCTTTTTTATTTTCAAGAAATGATACTAGATCAAAGTTTTACTGGAAAAGTAATAAATAATAAAGTAAAATTAACATATAGCCTAATGTGATGTTAAAATATCCACAGCAACAAGTTGTAGGCCAACCATACGATGTAGCATAACTATGGAAAACTCAATACTTATCAATCAGCCAAAAGATCGCTAATTTACAAAACTAAATCTACTGAAATGAAAACTAAGATTAAAATATAAAAAAGTAAATATTAACTCTACAAATGGTATCCAATATGCTGAACCAAAACGGTAAACAACACTTATAGCACACACAACAGAGATTGCATGTGTCAGCCACCTGCATCTTGTTTGCCTCAGTGAAGAATAGCTAATTAAATGCAGCTACAACCAGAATTTCTAAGAAGGATGTGTTTACTTCCAGTTTCGATTTTGAAGGTGGGAAAGATGCATAGAATGCTGGGAAAAATGATAAAAATAACTTGGGAATACTGAAATAGGTTTATGACAGAAAAGAGTGTGAAAAAGAAAAAAAAAAGGCGGTACTTTTTTGTAATTACTTCCAAAATCTATCGCTTTTAAAAATAGCAGATTTTTTTTTGTTAATTTTTAGCAGATTTTCGAAAATTTTAGGAAATATTTGTTGATAATAGTTCAAATCAAACTTTTGAGCTTAAATCAGAAAGTTGCTTCAGTAAATAGGAACGTTAACAAGCAAATCAGCAATACCGTTTAGTGCTTCTAAGAAATGGCAATCAGGTGGCGCGGGTTCGATTCCCGCCGTAGCGGCGATGAATTTTTTTCAGAATCTATTAATTTATAAAATTATTTATATTGTAGTTTAATAAAATATGCATTAAATTAAAAAACAAAATATTATTTTTGAAGTCTGAATTATGTATTTTTATAAGTTATATATTTAAAAAAAATACAATGGCAATTTTTATTTTTAAAAATTCGATTTTTTTTTGTTGTTGTACTAAAAACATACACATACGTCCTTGGTACCTCGATTCAGATTCTCCAAATGTGTACAGACAACGTGGACACTGGAAGAGTTAAGTTTAAGTTACAGGACACTTTTAGCAAGGTAATAGTCAGATCCATTTTCAGCTCCCCTATATGACCTGGTGTTTCTAACAGAACTAGCCCATTTGCTGTTAATTAATATATAATCAATCATATTCGTATGCAGCTCATCTTTTGAAACCCATTTGTACTTATGTATGTCACAGTGTTTATGATAAGTGTTAGTTATTCTCAACCCATTAAGTTTATTTACCGTATAGTACATTGCATCTACCAATACCAAAAAGACCTATCACCCCTCCCAAAAGTCACAGTCAGTACCAACTTTTAGCATTAAAATTACCTAGAACAAGAGTAATATCTCCTTTCTTTGACAGAATTCAAAATATCCTGAAGTTGTCCATAAAACCTATCCTTCTCATCCTCATCCTCAGTGGGGGCATAACAGCAGATAACATTCAAGTCTTTAATGCTTGTCTGAAATTTTGCTGTAAGAAATCTTTCATTAATGCACTCATATCCTAGAAGAGCATCATTGGCGTGTCTGCTGAGAAGCAGACCTATGCCTTGGTGATGCTTATTATCGTCCCTCCCTGAAAAGAGAAATTTAAGATTATTTTTAAGAATCTGACCTTTATCTGTCAATCTGGTCTCTTGCAAGCTGAGAATATCTAAATTTTACTGGTGAAATTCTTGTGTAAGGACATCAAGAGAATAATCTCTGTGCAGAGTCCTCACTTTCCAACTACCTATGGGGAGAAAATGGTTAGTGGGATGTTTAAAGAAACTATGTTTATTGAGAGGGGGAATGCTGACAATATTAAACAGCCCCCTAATTGCATGCATGGGGCAAGGACCTGTTCCCCCACCACCAAAAAGCTGAAGCCATCTGCAATAGAAGACTTCCTCCAATGTAGGATATGATAATGCTCATAGAAGCATAAGTTTAGGTGCCTGCAATGATCTCTGATCAGGATTATCCACCAGCTGATAAAATGTATTCTGTGAATCTATTCACTTGGGACAGTCATCCCACAAACAAAAGAAAACACAGCGGAAGATTTTCCCTCCACAGCGGCCCACAAGTGCAGCAAATTCAGGATTAATCAAGCTCAGAGCTGTTATTCCATTCAGGTTGGCTTATATGGTCAGCACAGGACCCTGTATGGTTGACCACTCCTGAGCAGGGTAGAAAAAATGAAAAGTAGCCGTAGTTGTCCAGATCAATAGGCCACACTGATCTGGAAGCCCTCCCCTTCTGTTCACTTCCACAAGAGAATATCTCTTTTAAAAGGTACTAATAGCATTCATCATGAGAAGGCGAGGTTGGACATTAAGTGCCAGATCTGGCTAGTTCTATGCATCATCACAGGGGATTGATGCATAGCTCTCCTTCCAGTGACTATTTACAAACCATCATTTCTATAGTCTATATTTTATGCTGAGAAATGAATTTTATTTCATCTTGTACAAAAGGAATGGACTTATAATTTTTTTTCCCCATGGTATCAAAAATACTGTATTTTTTTGCATTATTATTTTCATACATTTAAGAGCTTTAAAATAAAAAAGAGTGCTATAATGCTGGAGTATATGGAGAGGAGAGAACTAACTGTGTGATTACTTTTCCTTAACCAGTTTTACTTTATTTATGTTATATTTATCATTTTAGGGATTATTTCAGTTGGACTTAATCACTTTTCTCTCTTCCAATCCGCTGATGGAGTTGTACATTCACAACTCCGACTTTTGATTTACAGCCACTAATGTGTAATAGCCTGTAAATGGTAGCTAGGCGTAAACTGGAAGGAGAGCTGTGTACCAATCCCTAGTGATGATGCACAGAACCGGCCAGGTCTAGCACCTAATGTCCGACCCCGCCTTCTCATGGTGCAGGCCGTTAGTACCTTTCAAAAGAGATATTCTCTTTTGGAAGGGAACGGAAGGGGAGGGCTGCCAGTTCAGTATGGCCTACTGATCTGGTCATCTATGGCCACTTTTTTCTTTTTCTTTCAAACCTGCTGAGGAGGATCAACTTCACAGGGTCCTGGTGCTGACCATTTATACCTACTAGACTGGACTTGTTTATGGATTTGAGCTTGAATAAGGATCCTGGACTTGCTGCACTGGTGGGCCTCTGTTGAGGGAGAGTCTGCCACTGTGTTTTCTGTTTGCTTCTGGGTTGCCAGCTCTAAGTGAACAGAGGCATGGGATACCTTATATCAGCTGGTGGATAATCCTAATCAGAGGCCATCGCAGGTACCTGAACTTTACTTAGCTAGTTGGGCATTGTCAAGCCTAAACTGGAGTAATGTGTCTCAGGCAGGCCATATGGCTCTTGAAAAAGTCCACTTGAAAAGGTGGTGCCTGAAGTTCCTACCAGCATCGGTGACTTCAGCCTTTAGCGGAGGAGGAACAGGTCTTTGCCCCATGCCTGCGATCAGGGGGCTGTTTGATATTGTTGGCCCTACCAATCTCAATAAACCTAATTTCTTTAAAAATCCTACTAATCATTTTCTCTCTGCAGGGACATGGAACGTGAGGACATTACATAGAGATTATTCTCTTGATGTCCTCATGCAGGAATTCCAGCGCAATAACCTAGATATTCTAGGCTTGCAAGAGACCAGATGGACAGGTAAAGGTGAGATACTTAAAAATAACTTTAAATTTCTCTTTACAGGGAGGGAGGATGGAAAGCATCACCAAGGCGTGTGTCTGCTGCTCAGCAGACATGCTAGTGATGCTCTTCTATGATATGAGTGCATTAATGAAAGGTTTCTTACAGCAAAATTTCAGACAAGCATTAAAGACTTGAATGTTATCTGCTGTTATGCCCCCACTGAGGATGCCGATGAGGATGAGAAGGATAGGTTTTACGGACAACTTCAAGATATTTTGAATTTTGTCAAGAAAGGAGATATTACCCTTGTTCTAGGTGACTTCAATGCCAAAGTTGGTACTGACTCTGACCTTTGGGAAGGAGTGATAGGCCCTTTTGGTATTGGTAGCTGCAATGGCAATGGGCAACATCTCCTACAGGTAAGTAAACTAAATGGTTTCAGAATAACTAACACATATTACAAACACCGCGACATACATAAGTACACATGGGTTTCACCTGATGGTCTGCATAGGAATATGATTGATTATATATTAATTAACAGCAAATGAGCTAGTTCTGTTAGAAATACCAGGGCATATAGGGGAGCTGAAATTGGATCTGACCATTACCTTGTTAAGAGTGTCTTGCAACTTAAACTTAAAAAGTGTTGTGCTAAATTTAAAAAATTTACCTTTAATACTGAAGCTCTGAAAGACCCAGTTATAGCTAAAGCTTACCATGATAGGTTACTTAGTCATTATGACAGGCATGGTTTGCTTAATACTGAAGTTGAGGAAGAATGGGACCATTTTAAACAGGCTTTTTTGGAAACTAACAGTACACTTTTAGGAAAAAAGGAGCAGAGGAGGCAGAATTATTTAAGTGATAAGGCACTTGAGCTAATTTCTGAAAGAAGGAACTGCAGGAATGTCCTTAATCAATACCCTACTAGTCCTAATAGAAAGGATTACAGAGAGCTTAATAAACGTGTAAAGGATCAGTTAGCTACTGATAAGAATCTTTGGCTTGATGGTTTGGCTGACAAAGCTGAGGAAGCAGTTAGGCAGCACAACAGCAGAGAGCTGTACCAGATAGTTAATGTTTTATGTGGTAGAAAACGGACAGGCATACAAGGATTGCAGGATAAACAAGGTAAGGTTATAGAAGGTGAGGATTCTGTCATGGCTAGGTGGGCTGAGCATTTCAGTGATGTTCTAAACAATGTGGTTAGTTCTACTCCCTTATCTCCGCAAAATTCCCCACCCTGCCTATGGTCAGTAGGGGACACTGATGGGCTTGGAAAGGCCGCCGTCCGTCGTATGGGACGTTAAGCTGTGGCCCCATGTGTGGGAGAGCCATACCCTGTGCACGTTAAAGAACACACTGGATGGCCTTGACGGGAGGCTACCATCTGTCTCCCAACAGCTGTTCCAGTGGGTCCCCTCCCCCAACCTTCTCTGAGCCTTCGTGGTCCATGTGACCTGGCCATTGTAGCCCATGGTGTGTAAAAAAGTCCCGCTCAGAGGTAAAACAACCCAACCCTAGTTCTACTCCCATTGTTTGTAATGATGATAGATGCATTGGTGGCTTTAATGTTGGCCCTATAACACAATCTGAAGTTATTTTGGCAATTTCTAAACTTAAACTTCATAAATCCCCAGGGGCAGATGAAATTACTACAGAAGTGCTCAGAGCTGGGAATGTTTCGGTTACCACTTGGATGACTGAAATTTTGAATAACTTTTATGATAAAGGCATGGTTCCTAAAGATTTTACCAGAGCTATTATTATCCCTATTTTCAAAAAAGGTGATCGCAGTTCTTGTGATAACTATAGGGGTATCAGCCTACTCTCTGTTCCAGGTAAAGTTCTTTCCATGATTGTGCTTAATAGAATTAAGAATCTGGTTGACAGGCAATTGTGTGATGAGCACTGTGGATTCAGAAGTGGTAGGGGATGTGTAGATCAGATATTTTCCCTTAGGAAGATTCTTGAGAAATGTTTAGAGTTTCAGAAACCTTTGGTTGCTAGCTTTGTTGATTTCAAAAAGGCTTTCGACTCTGTTGATCGTCATAATTTGTGGTTGATTGTGATATCATATGGTATACCAGACAAGTTAGTTAACATAATGAAAGTGCTCTATAATAACACTGAGTCGTGTGTGAGAGTTGGTAAGTCTTGTAGCAATTGGTTTAGCATTACTTCTGGTGTTCAACAAGGGTGCATTTTGTCACCTTTTCTCTTTAGTTTGGTTGTTGATTGATTATGTTATGCGAAATTCACTTCAAGGGAAAGATTTTGACCTTAAATGGTCTGGAGATACGCAAATTTCTGATTTAGGTTATGCTAATGATTTAGCCCTTTTGGCAAATGATGTTGATGAGATGAACTCTTTCATTCGAGCTGTTGATGAGACTGGTAGTAGAGTAGGTTTGGTTATAAACAGAGAGAAAACGAAAGTGATGAAAATTGGTCAGGCAGGCTGTGATTCAGTTAATCTGAATGGTTGCAGTCTTCAGCAGGTGTCACAGTTTAATTACCTTGGGAGCTATGTAACAGATACTGGTGATGTGCAGCATGAGATTAACAGACGAATAGGGATTGCTGCCTGGACTTTTAAGAATCTCTGGAGATTGTGGAGAAATAGGTGTATACACCTAAAGACTAAAATTAGACTGTATAATAGTTTGGTTCTTTCTAGGGTTAGTTATGGTAGTGTAACTTGGACGCTGTGTAAACAAGATAACAGGAAACTAGATGCTTTTGATTCTAGATGCTTACGCAGTATCTTGGGTATTAGGAGGTTTAACTTTGTAACTAATGATGAGGTTAGGCAAAGAGTTTGCAACCTCCTTTAAGCAGCATATTGTGCAGAGAGAGACTCTGCTGGTTTGGCCATGTTGCCCGTATGGATAATTATAGATTGGCGAATAGGGTTAAGAACAGTGTGCTTAGAGGCCTCAGAAGGAAGGGGAGACCTAGGATGCGGTGGGCAGACAATGTCAAACAGGACCTTGTTAGAATTGGTGTGCAGTGGCCGGATGCAGCAGATGTAGCTCAGGACAGATATGCTTGGAGAATTAAACTGTGCGGTCTGGTTGGACCTCCGTAGCCCATGGTTGCTTGAGGAGGAGGATGATGATGATGTACATTTAGGGCACACACCCTCTTGCGTCATAACTAGTGTGATCATCAGATTATGCAAATGCTTTTCCCAGTGTGGAACACACGTGCAAGTTGTATGCCACATGTAATACTAAGTGACATTAGGTCACAGAGAGTTAGTAAATGTTGGTAGAGTCAGTAGTTACTGGAGGTTGTCAGTAGAGAGATGATAGTAGTGATGAAAAATGTTAGTATGAAGGTAGTGATGATACTAGAGAGTGTCAGTAAGAGGAAGGATGTTAGCTTCATAGAGATGGAACTTTTAGTTGCTCCGACTTTTGTATTCATCAGTATATATGATGAGTCTTGAATTTTTTGGAAATAAACTTTGTTTTATGAATATTTTGATTGTACTACTTTTTCTCTTGAACAATGATAATTGATTTTTGATTAAGATATAATTTTAAAAAATTTGACAATCATTTGACTTCTTACTCAATAAGTAACACCACTATACCTAATGAACCCTCATTTAACATTATTTGGCAAGTAATATTGCCTGGTGCCCAATATGTCTGGAGTTTTAATTAAAAATAGTATCTGGAGTCATTTCAGTATTACCACCAAATATTTACATTGAATTAAAAACTGCAAAATAATGGTAATCTATTCAGTTTCATTTGAAGATATTGAAAGTTTTTTATAGGATTCATAGCACAAAATTATTAGCATGTATGACCAATATAAAAGCCTATAAAATCACACTGGTGTAAGTTAATAAAAATTCAAGAATTTTATTGCTATCACACTTTATGAAAAGGGAGCACTTTGATTTGTTTACATGTCATGCAAGTAGGTTTTCACCAGAAAAGCATGCAAACTGCAATTTACAGTTTAGCCCCTCTCCCTCCTTTTTAGCTCAATTAAAAAAAAAACACTTTGTTATCTGTGTATCTGTCCATCTGTAAACATTCAGCTTTTTTAAAGGTAAGCGAAAAGTTTTTTTATTTCATCATCATATACAATTTATAACATAGAAAAATATGAGTGAACCCAAAAACCACATGGTTTGTCTGATTCATATTATTTAAATCTTCCAGTGGTTTGAATTTCCACCATTAAAGGGTTTTAGAGTTGAAAAAAAAATGCAAAATTTTAAATGAGTGCTATAAGTAGCATATTCATGCTAGAGTTTTGAAACTGTGGTAGATTAGTGGCCAAGATGTTTACACTGATGGCAGTGCTTGCCCCTTTACACTCAAGGGAGTAGGAAAATGCAATGTTTTCATTTTAAGAGCTAAACAAAACGTTCTTTTCAGGTAGAATAGGTCCTAATGAAGTATTACTATTTGCATTTCTCAAATCATTCATTAGTTTGAATCTCCACTATTAGATGGTTCTAAGGTCAGAAAATTATGACTTTAATCCTCTTTGAAAATGAGCATTCCATATTTTCTGGAAACAATGTGTTATTCTAGTTTATTAAAATTTAAATGAAATATGCATAGCATTGAAATTTGAAGGGAATTTGTTGAAAAAGGTTGTAAAGCAATATTGCACAACTAATTTGCAGGAAAGTTGGGAAGAAAGCATCTATAGATGTGTTAAATTGTTATTGAAAATATAACAAGTCATCTTATCCCTGAAGATGTTGTGATGGTATTTAAAGGGTCAAATGTGACTTACCAGATGGAGCATAAATTGAGTTCTAATAAGGTGTATTATCACTTCTCAGAGTAATATAAATGTGATAACAGTGATGTATGAAGTTATACGCATCATACATCACTGTTATCACATTTGAGTGCAGTAGGCATGAAGTACCTTTCTGGCACAAGGGCCATTTGCAGCTTCTTGCGGGTGGAGGAAGGGAAATCGAGGGATACAGTATACCTTCTTAGAAGCATCTCTTGCATGTTGGATGGGATGAAGGCAGTGGTGGCCATAAGGAGGGGGCCATGGCACCCATTGCCCCCTTCAAGAAACTTGGGAGAGGTTTTTTTTTAAACTTAAGTTTTTATATATTAATTTGTATTTTCTTTTATATTTTCCTAGAGCATAGAACAGATGCACATATTAAATTTTCTTTCAACTGCAAACAATGCAGCCCAAGAGTTTGCCTTTGAGTAACATTCAGTCACCCTCTTAGCAATTAAGGCTCAGGGATATGGCAACCTGGTATCTATAAAAGAACTGCAAAGGAAGGAAAAAACAATAATTTGGGGGAAGTGATAAACACTGCAGAAGAACAAATAAGGCAGTTTCAATAAGTTGGAAATGTGGAAACAGAGCAGTCAGCTTACATAGATTTAAAATCCATATGTGTTACTATTCTGGAATAATTTAAACATGCAAAGAAGTGTGAGGGACTGGCTGGGGGTGTGGAGAAGGGACTTAATAGATTATTTTATGACAAGCTGCCAATCAGGATGTTGTTTGAGGAACAGTATTGTTGCCCAAAGGTGTTCACAGCAGACTCTCACTTGGTTGTCGATAGTGGTTCCCTTTAATCTTGAATGACAAGATGATTTCACTAAGTGGCAGACTTCAAATTTCCAGAAATTGGTTGCCTGACACAGACGTTTTCTCAACAGTTAGCAGATGACAAAAGTATTGACAAAGACTTTCAGTGAATGGTTATTCATGGCCCAGGATAGACTGAGGGGTGAGTTGAGAGTGTTTGATATTGGACACTGGGGAGGGGAAGTCATTAACCCTTAAGATTCATGTGTAAATAGGATAATCATAACTTAAAGTTTGTTGCAGCTAGCTGTATTCATATATGGTGAATCGTGGCTTATTAAACTGACTGCTTCAGGGGTAAATTTTTTTTTATTAAGATAGAGAGTCAATTATTATACAGTAAACCAGATAATAAAAACTACAAAATGGTGTAAAAGTAAATACGCTAAAACGTTTTTTGTTCTATCCCATTTCTGACTTTTCCCCTTTGAACTACCCGAAGCACAATTTTTATTTTTTACGAACTATATTTGTCCTCTGATCTTTTTTTATTTAAATCCAGTGATTAAATTCTTTTTGAGTAAAACATAGTCTCGAAGTTGAGAAAAAATATGAAAACAGCTATATTTAGACACAAATCTCAGTAAAATATATTAAATATAAAAATTTGAAAATTTCTCTGCAAAATTGTGCACTCTAGTTAATGTTAATATCATTATGTGTTTTAGGCCAATTTAAAGGTAAATAATTTTAAATTGCAGAAAAAAGTCTGAATACGCTGATAAAAACCTAAAATTCTCTAAAATGGATTGATTCTCACAATTTTTCCTACTAACCTTCCATTGTTCTATTTTTATGTGATGTGTTTACTTGCACATGGTTCACTCGGAAATGTAGTTTTACTCTGCATTAAAACAGAATGCAAAATCTAAATTTCTTGGATGTCTTATATTTCTTACAATTTAAATTCATTCCTTGTCTATTATATTTGCAAAAATGTGTAAAGTACAGCAAAGCATAGAAATTGCAAATTTTTCTTTTTCAAAAAAAAAAAATCAATTTTTCTAAAATTGGAAAACCAATTTTTCTGCATTTCCTATCTGAATATTTCATGTAATTTTCAATATTTACCATTTGAAAAACTGAATTGCCTGTGTAAGTGGAGTGGCACTGACCATTGGGAAGAAAACTTTATTTGCTCTGTGAAGTAGTACAATGTGATATTTAGCGGCAAAATTTTAATGGTTTTAAATTCAATCATTTACTATAAAACTGAAATATGAAATGGCATTTTTATTCAGTTTTTTAAATTAAAAAATTTTTCAACTTAAAAGGGGAAAAATAATCTGAACAATATTTATTCTACTTAAAGTGCAGCTAAGAGAGGTTAAACAAATGGTCAAAAAATAAAAAAAACTAGGTTACCTTTTTGGCAAATATTTGGATGTGAAAATGACTCTTTTATATATTTTTCCAACTTCTAGGCAAGTTTTTCACTCAGGAGAAATTAAGACATTCAAATTCCATGATAACCAAAATCCTAACATGGAAATAAACTTTTAAAAAGTTACTTAAAATTCTGCCATTGAGCAATAAAATTTTAAAGTTTATCCTTCAAACTATTTGCATGTTAAAAGTTTTTAGGAGAAAACACAGAAGTGTTTTGGAGCAATGACAGCGCTCCATCTTCAGTGAAATGACTATGTGGTGACATTTAGACAAAGAGCTTCTTTCCACATGTCGTGAAGGGCAATTCCAGTGTCTTGGTTGCAGGTGGGGATGGACGAGGTCATTATTTCAATAGCCTCGTGGATGCATATGCAATGAAAGTGGATGCATATGCAAGAATGTGGCATACTTCCAGTCTATTGTTGCCGTGTGTTGTACTGCTAGCTCAGCAGCGACCATTGTTAGCTTGTTTTGGCTGACATCAGTTTGGTGCTCTGCGAACCTCTCTTGTAAAGAATGTATGGTTTTGCTGGTGTAATAAGGAACAGAATTATCTGGCAAATGTAAGGGAAATCGGTATACACCCGATTTTTGAAATAGATTAAATTTGTCTCTGTCCCTTTTGATTAATTTCTTAAGATTTGGAGTTGGGCTGAAAACAATTTTGATATTTTGGGCTCTGAGTAATTTGAGAACTGATTCACATAGGAAAGGAAGGTCTGGCAAAGGTTATACATTTGGGGTCAGTGATTGGGAGGAGAGCTGAATTTCTTCCGTTTTTGTTTTCTTATTTACTGATTAATTTGTCTATTGTTGTTGAGTTGTAGCCATGGGAAGCAGTAATGGAATGGATTGTTTGAATTTCTTTTTCAAACAGCTGCTTGTTTGAAGATACTGCGAAGGCCCTATATGTGAGGGAACAGAAGGCTGCAATTTTCGTACACCTATGGGGTGCATGAGTCCACGCGAATGACAGAGGGGATGTAGATAGGCTTTCGGTATACTGACGTCATCAAGGCTCCTGCGTCATCTTTTTGGATGAAAACATCTAAATATGATGTGGCACTGCTATTTTCCTCCTCCTTTGTAAAGTGTATCGTAGGATATATATTGTTGGCAGAGTCAATAAGACTGTTTAATTGCTCATTGCTGCCATTCCAAATTAAAAATATATTGTCGACATAGTGACACCAGAAGAAGGGTAAAATTGCTGCTGGGTTGAATAATTTTGTTTCAAGATCTTGAAGGGCAATCTCGGATGAGATGCCAGAAAGGGATGAACCTATGGGGGCCCCTGAGTCCTGCTTGTAGATTTGGTTGCCAAACTGGAAATAGTTGTTTTCAGTGACAAGTTTTAAAGCCTCATGAATAGCATTGATTTCGCGAAGGGAAAAGTTTTTGCATTTCAATAATTTTTAACCGAAACAACATGACTGCATCGAAATTGGAGTGGATGGAAATAAAGAGACTATGCCAAGTGTGACTAATTTGCTGTCGGGAGGAATGGACAAATCCTTGAGTCTTTTGAGAAATTTCGCCATCGACTTTATAGAAAATGGGTGATCGCAAATAAAGTTGGACAAAAATTTCGACAAATTCTTTTCAAGAAAGAAAGTTGGGGATGATCTTTTGCACACTAGTGGCCAGATGGGGTAATTATCTTTCTGCACTTTGAACTGGGTGAGCATTCATGGAGCCTGGATCCTGATTTTGCTGCACTGGTGGGCTTCTGTGGAGGGAAAATCTTCCGCTGTGTTTTCTGTTTGTTTGTGGGTTAACAGCCCCAAGTGAACAGATTCACAGGATATGTTTATCAGCTGGTGGATAATCCTGAGCAGAGGTCATCGCAGGCACCTGAACTCTTTGCTTCTATTGGCATCATCAAATTCTACATTGGAGGAAGTCTTCCAGTGTAGATGGCTTCAGCCTTTAGTGGTGGGGGAACGGGTCTTTGCCCCATGTCTGCGATTAGGGGGCTGTTTGATATTGTCAGCATTCCCTCTCTCAATAAACATAGTTTCTTTAAACA
Organism: Ryuthela nishihirai; assembly: GCA_038380435.1. Lineage (NCBI taxonomy): Eukaryota > Metazoa > Arthropoda > Arachnida > Araneae > Heptathelidae > Ryuthela > Ryuthela nishihirai. The sequence goes on along the minus strand of JAWZYU010000001.1, from coordinate 10,345,559 downwards.
TCCCACTAACCATTTTCTCTCCATAGGTAGTTCGAATGTGAGGACTCTGCACAGAGCTTTTTCTCTTGATGTCCTCACACAAGAATTCCACCATTATAGTTTAGATATTCTCAGCTTGCAAGAGACCAGATGGACAGATAAAGGTCAGATTCTTAAAAATAATCTTAAATTTCTCTTTTCAGGGAGGGACGACAATAAGCATCACCAAGGCGTGGGTCTGCATCTCAGCAGACACGCTAGTGATGCTCTTCTAGGATATGAGTGCATTAATGAAAGGTTTCTTACAGCAAAATTTCAGACAAGCATTAAAGACTTGAATGTTATCTGCTGTTATGCCCCCACTGAGGATGCCGATGAGGATGAGAAGAATAGGTTTTATGGACAACTTCAGGATATTTTGAATTCTGTCAAGAAAGGAGATATTACTCTTATTCTTGGTGACTTCAATGCTAAAGTTGGTACTGACTCTGACCTTTGGGGAGGGGTGACATACATAAGTACACATGGGTTTCACCCGATGGGCTGCATAAGAATATGATTGATTATATATTAATTAACAGCAAATGGGCTAGTTCTGTTAGGAATACTAGGTCATATATGGGACCTGAAATTCGATCTGACCATTATCTTGTTAAAAGTGTCTTGCAACTTAAACTTAAAAAGTGTTGTGCTAGGGTGAAAAAATTTACTTTCAATACCGAAGCTCTGAAAGACCCAGTTATAGCCAAAGCTTACCATGATAGGTTACTTAGTCATTATGACAGTCATGGTATGCTTACTACTGAAGTTGAGGAAGAATGGGATCATTTTAAACAGGCTTTTTTGGACACTAACAGTACTCTTTTAGGAAAAAAGGAGCAGAACAGACAGAATTATCTGAGTGATAAGGCACTTGAGCTTATTTCAGAAAGAAAGAACTGCAGGAATGTCCTTAATCAATACCCTACTAGTCCTAATAGAAAGCATTACAGAGAACTTAATAAACATGTAAAAGATCAGTTAGCTGCTGATAAGAATCTTTGGCTGGATGGTTTGGCTGACAAAGCCGAGGAAGCAGTTAGACAGCACAACAGCAGAGAGCTGTACCAGATAGTTAATGTTTTGTGTGGTAGAAAACGGACAGGTCTACAGGGATTGAAGGATAAACTAGGTAAGGTTATAGAAGATGAGGATTCTGTCATGGCTAGGCGGGCTGAGCATTTTAGTGATATTCTAAACAATGTGTTTAGTTCTATTCCCATTGTTTGCAATGATGATAGATGCATTGGTGGCTTCAATGTTGGCCCTATAACACAATTTGAAGTTATTTTGGCTGTTTCTAAACTTAAATTACATAAATCCCCAGGGTAGATGAAATTACTACAGAAATGCTTAGAGCTGGGAATGTTTCGCTTACCACTTGGATGACTGAAATTCTGAATATCTTTTATGATAAAGGCATGGTTCCTAAGGATTTTACCAGAGCTATTGTTATCCCTATTTTGAAAAAAGGTGATCGTAGTTCTTGGGATAATTATAGGAGTATCAGCCTACTTTATTTTCCAGATAATTCCAATTCTTTACATGACTGTGATTAATAGAATTAAGAATTTGGTTGATGGACAATTGCGAGCAGTGTGGATTCAGAAGTGGTAAGGAAGATCAGATTTTTTCACTTAGGCAGATAGTTGAGTAATGTTTAGAGTTTCAGAAATCTTTGGTTACTAGTTTTGTTGATTTCAAAAAGGCTTTCAACTCTGTTGATCTTCATAATTTGTGGTTGATTGTGATATCATATGGTATATCTGACAAGTTAGTTAACATAATGAAAGTTCTCTATCATAACACTGAGTCGTGTGTGAGAGTTGGTAAGGCTTGTAGAAATTGGTTTAGCATTGCTTCTGGTGTTCGACAAGGGTGCATTTTGTCTCCTTTTCTCTTTAGTTTGGTTATTGATTATGTTATGCGAAATTCACTTCAAGGGAAAGATTTTGGCCTTTAAATAGGCTGGAGATACGAAAATTTCTGATTTAGATTATGCTGATGATTTAGCCCTTTTGGCAAATGATGTTGATGAGATGAACTCTTTCATTCGAGCTGTTGATTAGACTGGTTGTAGAGTAGGTTTGGTTATAAACAGAGAGAAAACTAAAGTGATGAAAATTGGTCAGGCAGGCTGTGATTCAGTTAATCTGAATGGTTGCAGTCTTGAGCAGGTGTCACAGTTTAATTATCTTGGGAGCTATGCAACAGATAATGGTAATGTGCGACATAAGATTAACAGACGAATAGGGATTGCTGCCGGGACTTTTAAGAATCTATGGAGAGTGTGGAGAAATAGGCGTATACACCTAAAGACTAAAATTAAACTGTATAATAGTTTGGTTCTTTCTAGGGTTAGTTATGGTAGTGAAACTTGGACACTTTGTAAACAAGATAACAGGAAACTAGATGCTTTTGATTCCAAATGCTTATACAGTATCTTGGGCATTAGGTGGTTCAACTTTGTAACTAATGATGAAGTTAGGCAAAGGAGTTTGCAACCTCCTTTAAGCAGCATATTGTGCAGAGAGAGACTCCATTGGTTTGGCCATGTTGCCCATATGAATAATTATAGATTGGCGAATAGGGTTATGAACAGTGTGCCTAAAGGCCTCAGAAAGAAGGGAAGTACAGTGGGAGCTATTTGTGAAGTCCAAGATTTTGGCATCATAGTCATTCTTGTCCATTATGACAAACTGGCATGTTTTATTGGCTAAAGTAATAACAATGTCAGGGGTATTTCAAACACTTTTTTTAAGGCCTGAAAATATTCAGATGAAAAATTTCTTTTTGAGTAGGATGGAGTTCATGAATTTGAATACTTTCTGTCTTATAGCATTAATTTTTTTACTCTTCCAGATGTCCATGCATTGTTAATAATACTTTTGATTTCAGCGATGATTTCTTTTTTGTCCAATTTTCTAAGGAAAGGGTTGAATTTAGGGCCATGTTCCAGAGCAGCCAGTTCGTTATGGGGAAATTTTTTGTTGGACAGATTAATGACAGGAAGGGATTTGAAAATAGGACAAAAAGGCTTATTTGAGGTTTGAGTGAGCCACTGGATCTTTTTAAGATGTTTCCATCTGATGTCATTTTCGCATTTTTCTTCTATGTAGTGGAGTCTTTCCAGTAGATTAGCAAGCATAACAAGAGGGCAGCTGTAGCAGGAAGCCCTGGTGTGGCTGTTAAGCCTCTGCTTCAATTCTTGAAATGTGTCGCCTTTTCTATTGTATTAGAGCATGGAGTGCCGTGTGTTAGATGGATCAACTGTGGGATAACATTGTTGCGTTGACAGCTCAGAAGAAATCACAATTTTTCTAGATTCATGACAAGTTTTAGCCGTAAAGTCCGTAACATTTTTCAGTGTTGATAGTAGGTCATTTTGCAGAGATGGACTTTAATTAAAAGGACCTTCTTTCCCAGAAATTAATTAAAAATAACTTAAAATTCTCTGTCATTCAGCAATAAAATTTTAAAGTGTATCCTTCAAACTATTTGCATGTTAAAAGTGTTTAGGAGAAAACTCGGAAGCTTTTCGGAACAATGACAGCACCTTCCATACTCTCATACATAGGGCCTTTGCCATATCTTCAAACAAGCAGCTGCTTGAAAAAGAAGTTCAAAACATCCATTGCTGCTTCCCATGGCTACAATTCAACAACAATGGACAAATTAATCAGTAAATAAGAAAACAAAAACAGAAGAAATTCAGCTCTCCTCCCAATCACTGACCCCAAATGTATAACCTTTTGCTGGACCTTCCTGTCCTATGTGAATCAGTCCTCAAATTACTCAGGGCTCAAAATATCAAAATTGTTTTCAGCCCAGCTTCAAATGTGAAGAAATTAATCGAAAGGGACAGAGACAAATTTAACCTATTTCAAAAATCGGGCATATACCAATTTCCTCTACATTTGCCAGATAATTCTGTTGTTTATTACATCGACAAAACCATACATTCTTTACAAGAGAGGTTCGCAGAGCACCAAACTGATGTCAGCCGAAACAAGCTAACGATGGTCGCTGCCGAGCTAGCAGTACAACACATGGCAACAATAGACTGGAAGTATGCCACATTCTTGCATATGCATCCACTTTCATTGCATCTGCATCTGTGAGGCTATTAAAATAAAGACCTCGTCCATCCCCACCTCCAACCGAGACATTGGAATTGCCCTTCACGACATGTGGAAAGAAGCTCTTTGTCTAAATGTTACCAGTGTTACTTCACTGAAGACAAAGTGCAGTCATTGCTCCGAAAAGCTTCTGAGTTTTCACCTAAAAACTTTTTACATGCAGATAGTTTGAAAAATAAACTTTAAAATTTTATTGCTCAATGACAGAGAATTTCAAGTTATTTTTAATATTTCTTTGCGGTCCCAGATATCGTTAGGACCTAAGCTGTGGCTTAGTTAGCTTATGCATAAGTCCTGCCCTGCCCTATTCTGAACATATAAGAAAAATAGTAAAACAGTGAAATACTCTTTTGCCCATCAGCATCTACCTAAAAATTTCTGGATTGCATATTCAGATTTAGAAAAGGCAGTTTACTTCAAATATTGTGTTCTCTTTGCAACAACTGGATAGAGAAATAAGGCATCAATCTTGCAAAAGTTAGTGGCTAAACCAGTTACAAAATATGATAGATTGGTAGGTAAAGATGGTATTTTAAATATTCAGAATTTATATGCATATCATCAGAAAGCAGGTTTGAATGGAGAAAATTTTTTGAAATGTTATGAGTATTCTAGTAAAGATATAAGAAATATCGTACATGTTACTCGAGCAAAACAAGTAGAGGAAAATCGAAATAGACTTAGACCCATAATACAAACTATATGAAATGATAAGCTGAAAAATATTGGTTTTTCCGTGAGTGGAATTCGAACCCACATCTCCTGGAAATATGCCAGTTATGCTAACCACTACACCATCATTAGCTGACATTTTTTCTTCAGCTGATGTGACTTTCCAGAATTTTTTTATTTGTGCCATCTATCCAGGAAGTGGACAACTATGTTGCTCATAGAGATAGAGTTTAATATTTGCCACTCATGCTCATGGTGCCACTGTATGAATCAAATAAAAAAAATCCAGAAAGTTTATTTGTCACATCAGCTGAAGAAAAAACATTGGCCAATGATGTAGTGGTTAGCATGTTCCAGGAGACATGGGCTTGAATGCCACTCATGGCAAACCTATTTTTTCAGCTTATTATTTCATGAGTTCAATGTCTACAGGACACATCCTGTGATTCTTTACTACTGAATATAAACTATAGTTTTCTAGTCTGCCAAAACTTACCTTTCCGTGGGCACAGGGACGATGGCCATTTATTGAATAATAATAATGAAACGTGATGAAGGAATTTTTAGAGAAATACTTCTTTTGCAGATAGATGCAGGGAACAAGATTCTTGAACAATATTTATTAAATACTGCTTCTCATGCTACCTATATCAGCAAAAGAACTGAAAATGAGATAATCAAATGCTGTAGTGATGAAATTATGGCCGTGATAACTGATAAAATCTTAAATGCTAAATATTACAGCATAATTTTCAATGAAACCGCAGATATTTTGCATGTTTCACAAATGTCTGTTGTTATCCATTGCATGAAGATTTTGTTCATTTTTTGAATTACCACTCTGAAAATTACAATATAGATCCAGATACATTAAAATCTGTTTTGACAGGTATATTTTAGGGCAAACTGTAGTTAAGGTAATAAAGCAAATGAATTTGCCATTGGAAAACTGTGTGGGCATTTGCACAGATGATTGCAGGTAATGGCTTCGAAACAAAAAGGAGCCATTCAAGAAGTTCAGAAATCACTGAAACATGCAATAAGATGTCCTTGCTCCAATCGTTCTTTAAATTTAGGATTGTCAAAATGTTCTAGTATTCAATGCATTAGAAATGCTGTGGATGTAATGAAAGAAACCATTGAATTTTTTTGTCATCTTCTAAACGAAACTTTGTTTTAAAATGTATGATAGAGTGTCAACTTACCAGCCTATTTGCTATTACTCTAACTTTAAGCAAACTGTTGCAGAAAAATAATTTAGATGTTAAGAGAGCAAATGACACTATTCAATACTTTGTTGACCTTAAGAAACAAGAGACTGTTCACAGAAGATAATTTTGGGAGAATACTAATAGAAATAAAGATATCTCTGAAATTATTACACATCGAATATATTTGCACGAATTTTCATTTTTTTTTTTGTCATTCCAGGTTTAGAAGACAAAAAAAAAGAAAAATCGCACAAATCCGGAAACATACAATGTTTCAGATTATTACTGCATAACAGTTTATATTCTGATATTAGAAAGCATAATTAGTGATATTGAGTCACATTTTAAACAGGACACACTTGACTTATACTATTTGCAGTGCTGTGTTCCTTTAGAAATAATAACTATGAATGATGAATCCATAAATTCTGCTGTTAATGTTTTACTTACCAAATATTCTGAATTATCAAAAGAAAACGTTGCAGTTATGAAAATTAAGTTTAGAGCTGAAATGCAGTTGTGGAAAACGAAATGGAGCAATATAAAGTTAAAAGAAGTGCCACAAGATTGCCTCACAGCTTTAAAAATTTGTGATTCACAGATTTATCCAAATGTGTGTGAGTATTTGAAAATTTTATGTACCTTACCAGTCAGCGTTGCCTCTTCAGAAAGAAGTTTTTTAGAACTAAGAAGACTTAAATCCTGGATTATATCTAGAATGGAAGAAGATTGGTTACTTGGCTTGGCTTTATTATATACTCATTGAGATCTTAAAATTTCCGAAGAAAATATAATAGATCGCTTTTCTAATATGGGTCTTAAGTGCAATATGGAATTTGTTATTTAATTGCAAGTTTTAAAACTTATTTTCAAACAATGTGTTTTAATAGCAAGAACATTTAAGCTAACTAATGATTTGCTATTTCGGAATGTTGTAGCAGTATTTCTTTAAGCTGACTAAAGATTTGTTATCCATGTTGTGTTGTAAAATCAAACATTTTTTTAAGATGACTGTAAATTTAGTATTATTTCATCAATGGATTGAGAACAAAATGTGCTTTAGAGAGCTTGCATATTTTTACTATTAACCTTTCATAATTTTTTAGAAATATTACCTGATATTTTTCCATTGAAATAAAATTTTGTTAGTCATTCATTCCTTTTTAAAGGGATGTGGATGCTCCCCTAAGTAAAGAACAGAGATAACCTAAAAACTTTATAAAACTTGTCCTGGTATCTCATATAAACACTTGCACAAGGACATTGCTGGGCTTGTTTAGAAATGCAATAAAACCTCACTACTACGGACTCTCAATAATTTGAACTACCAATACTATTTCCGCACTCTATGTTTTATCTCTTTTTAAGTATACAACGTAATTTCCTGGCTTCTACTGATTCAATAACAACAATTTTTTTTCTGTGCTACATGAAACCTAGTAAGCTAAGATTATATCAATGATAAACATAAAACATTAATGTAATGCTTTTTTTAAAAAACTTATTAGCTCTGTCCTTTCCACCAATTTTTTTTTTCTGTTGAGACATGAAAAATTCTATATGCAAGAAACCTTTTCCTAATAAATTTAAAGGCATGTATTAAGCAAAATGTGTGGAAATTATTACTTTATTAAAAGATTCCATTTCCATAACTAGTTCTTGCATATAGTTTGTATAAACGAGAGCGCTCTATGCATTTGCTGAGAAACATTCGACGATGGAGAAGCTTTGGCAAAGCCTGGGTGGTGTTATGTCCCTCCTTGTTTCGTTTTTTTGTATTCAGTTTTGTTTTGAATGCATATAATATGCATACACATTTTCATAAAATATTGGTTTTTCTTTCACATTATTTCCGTCTTAATACCATAAGTTAACATTATTGCTGAATTATGAATAAATTTGCTTGTTTTTATGAACTACAACTTGAAAATACATAACTATGTTTTACAATTGGAACTTTTCACTAATTCAGACTACCTTTCACTGTGTTAATTTGAATTAGTAAGGTTTTACTCTTCATATTTTGCTAACATCTATATTATGGAGATATTGAGTCTGTCAATTCTTCAATTAACGATAATATAATAATTCAATAGAGCAAAATCTAACAATCGAAAAATATTTATCGCGACTGTTATTATGTATACCGTGATAAAGTACTCTCTATAAGAGAAGAAATTTTTAAAGAAATAAATAACTTATCAAAAATAAAATAATTTTCCCCCAAAACGAACAAAAAGAGTAAATATGATACTGAATAACCATTTTCAGTGACTCTTGTAACCTGGATGGGTTTCATAACTCCTTAGTGTAAGGATCATAATTCGTTTTATGTTGTTTTCTATTATAACTTTACTTTCGTTTTATTCTAGTTAAATACTGAATTATTGTTATTATAAATATTTTTAATTTAATATTGAAAATGAAATATTCCAAATTTTGTCATTGGCAAATCAGCACAATCAATTAGTTAGCTAGTTAGCATTAGCTATTATTAGTAAGTTAGGTTGAAATATAAAAATATTACTTCTCTCGTATAGTTCGCTGTTTGATCAAAATAGTTCAGCATAGCTCCCAGAATTAAGCTAGCGTTACTTCTTATAACATTAAAAGTAAAAAAAAAATACCTCCTCAAGCAGCTGCTTGCCACAGAGGTCTGACAGGAACTTGTCAGATTAATAATGCCATAGTAGAAGACTGGTGAGGAAGGTGAGACCTCAACAGAAACAACACAAACATCATGCTTTACCTGGGACTTGAACCCAGATCCCTCTGATCAGTAGCCAAGCATGCTAATTTTCTTAATGGAGCGTTTCCAATAAAACCTCACTACTACGGACCCTCTATAATTTGAACTACCAATACTATTTTCCACACTCTACTTTTTATCTCTTTTTAAGTATACAACGTAATACAGTACTGAACCATACAGAGATTCCAAAGTTTAACATTAAAAAATATTAAATCTTGGAATCTCTGTACTGAATCCTTAGAAATGCTCTGCAGAACATAGTTTGACGAACACTGATTTAAATCATGAATAATTTTTAAATAAATAGTTAGCTTTTCATTCCCTTTAAAACTCATATGACCTTGAAAACAAAACAAAATAGGAAATTCCCTTTCAGTGTTTTTATATGCCTTACTGGGAAAATCTTTCATACTTCTCTAAATGACCCCTTGCATCCAGGGACTTATGACCATCCCTGGATGAAGGTTGGGAGAATATACTGGCCATTCCATATGGCTCATAGTGTTTACATTTAGTCATTGGTCAATCTTTGTTGGAATGGACATTTTTTTTTTTGCAAAATAAAATTGACCCATCATCATCCTCAAGCAGCCATGGGCTACGGAGGTCCAACCAGACCGTGCAGTTTAATTCTCCAAGCATATCTGTCCTGAGCTACATCTGCTGCATCTGGCCACTGCACACCAATTCTAACAAGGTCCTGTTTGACATTGTCTGCCCACCGCATCCTAGGTCTTCCCCTCCTTCTGAGGCCTCTAGGCACACTGTTCATAACCCTATTCACCAATCTATAATTATCCATACGGGCAACAATGGCCAAACCAGCATAGTCTCTCTCTGCAGAATATGCTGCTTATAGGAGGTTGCAGACTCCTTTGCCTAACCTCATCATTAGTTACAAAGTTAAACCACCTAATACCCAAGATACTACGTAAGCATCTAGTTTCCTGTTATCTTGTTTACACAGCATCCAAGTTTCACTACCATAACTAACCCTAGAAAGAACCAAACTAGTATACAGTATAATTTTAGTCTTTAGGTGTATACGCCTATTTCTCCACAATCTCCATAGATTCTTAAAAGTCCCGGCAGCAATCCTTATTTGTCTGTTAATCTCATGCTGCATATCACCAGTATCTGTTACATAGCTCCCAAGGTAATTAAACTGTGACACCTGCTCAAGACAGCAACCATTCAGATGAACTGAATCACAACCTGCCTGACCAATTTTCATCACTTTAGTTTTCTCTCTGTTTATAACCAAACCTACTCTACTACCAGTCTCATCAACAGCTCGAATGAAAGAGTTCATCTCATCAACATCATTTGCCAAAAGGGTTAAATCATCAGCATAATCTAAATCAGAAATTTTTGTATCTCCAGTCCATTTAAGGCCAAAATCTTTCCCTTGCAGTGAATTTTGCATAACGTAATCAATAACCAAACTGAAGAGAAAATGAGACAAAATGCACCCTTGTCGAACACCAGAAGTAATGCTAAACCAATTGCTACAAGACTTACCAACTCTCACACATGACTCAGTGTTATTATAGAGAGCTTTCATTATGTTAACTAACTTGTCTGGTATACCATATGATATCACAATCACCACAAATTATGACGATCAACAGAGTCGAAGCCTTTTTGAAATCAACAAAGCTAGCCACCAAAGGTTTCTGAAACTCTAAACATTTCTCAAGAATCTTCCTAAGGGAAAATATCTGAACCACACATCCCCTACCACTTCTGAATCCACATTGCTCATCACGCAATTGACTGTCAACCAGATTCTTAATTCTATTAAGCAGAATCATGGAAAGAACTTTACCTGGAACAGAGAGTAGGCTGATACCCCTATAGTTATCACAAGAACTGCGATCACCTTTTTTGAAAATAGGGATGACAATAGCTCTGGTAAAATCCTTAGGAACCATGCCTTTATCATAAAAGTTATTCAAAATTTCAGTCATCCTAGTGGTAACCGAAACATTCCCAGCTATAAGCATTTCTGTAGTAATTTCATCTACCCCTGGGGATTTATGTAGTTTAAGTTTAGAAATAGCCGAAATGACTTCAGATTGTGTTATAGGGCCAACATTAAAGCCGCCAATGCATCTATCATCATTGCAAACAATTTGAATAGAACTAACCACATTGTTTAGAGTATCACTGAAATGCTCAGCCCACTTAGCCATGACAGAATCCTCCCCTTCTATAACCTTACCTTGTTTATCCTTCAATCCTTTTATGCCTGTCCGTTTTCTACCACATAAAACTATAACTATCTGGTACAGCTCTCTGCTGTTAGCTGCCTAACTGCTTCCTCAGCTTTAGGAACATTCAGTTTATTCATGATTTAAATTCAGCTCTCTGCTGCCTAACTGCTTCCTCAGCTTTGTCAGCCAAGCCATCAAGCCAAAGATTATCAGTAGGTAACTGATCCTTTACACGTTTATTAACCCATTAATCCCCAACATTACAACGTAAATGAAACATTCTTCAAATAATAATTAAAAAATATATATTTGCCAACTAATACAATTTTAAGCCAATATATGTTATAAAGGACACAGTCTTTTTATGTCCAAGCATAAATGTTTTATCAATATAAAATAAACACCTAAATATTATTCATATTAAAACTATACCTAAACAGTCTATCTAATCTTTTGCAGTTTGACAGGTCTAAAAAATATATGTAGAAATACTAAATGCCCTAAGAATTTATGAAAGTAGCTTCACATATATTTCATTCAAGACAACGTTTCATATAATTAGAAAATTTTTTTTAGTTTTTGCACAGCATAACATATAGAGTAATGTTGCATTTACAAAACATTGGGATTGCACAACATGTGCAAATTATGTCTGCCACACATTTGATGACTCATTGCAAATGAGTCTGTTCTTGCGATTTTAGTTCTGTATGAGTGATATCGTCAGAGTTCAGAGATTTGTGAAGTTTAACTAAGCTTTTCGTCTTGTTAGTATAACAATAATTGGTGTTAGATAATTAGTGAAGTGTAAATTCAGCAGTATAGTTAAAAATATATAGTTCAAGTAAGTATTTATTATGATGTAAATACATTCAATAATAAATCATTGTTTTGCTATCTTAGGATATTTCTTTTTAAATATGTCTTGGGCTCAGTGGTGGGGGAAAAATAGACCTTTGTCAACTGCAGAGCTAATGGCTATATTAGAAGAGGATGACGATTTGCAACAAACTGAAAATATTGACATGATGTACATACCACCAACGGTTGACGAACTTACAGATGAGGAGGATATTAGTGATGATATTTATGAGAGTGAAAACGTTTTGGCAGACGTAGCTGGAACCTACGAGGTGCATGCAAATTTACCTGATGAAGCTCAAGATGTCGAAGAAGACCAACCTACAGCATCAAATTCCAAGAAACTGAAAGCTTCCACTAGAACAGCTGTCAAAACAAAGGCAAAAAAAGTTATTCCGAAGTGGAAAAAAAAAATCCGACTTACGAAAGTTTACCAAAAAAAGAAGAACATATTATGATAGAGGAAATTAAAAACAAAATTAGTGGCAAGTCTCAATACGACAATTTTTCTTTATATTTTAGTGATGATGTCTGGAAAAAAATTGCTGGTTATTTAAAAAAAATATGCGAATGATCATAATCGACATTCTTTTGAACTAAGCAAGGCAAGTCTGAAGCGCTTTTGTGGTATATTAATTTTTACTGGTTACCATACCTTACCAGCTATAAAAATGTATTGGTCGAAGGATGAAGACGAAGGTATACCATTGGTAAGAAATTGCATGAGTAGGAATAGATTTGATTCCATCTAACAAAATATACACTTATCAGATAATGACCAATTAGATGTAAATGATAAACTTTCTCTTTTCTATACTCCCTTTCCAATCCCCTTTCTTCCCTGTCACTTTCTTCATTCTCCCTATCCCTTTCTGCCTTCTCTCTTCTATACTCCCTTTCCAATCCTCTTTCTTCCCTATCTCTTTCTTCCTTCTCCCTATCTACTCGAACATAGGAACTACAGATTACGAGTAGATATTATTTAGTTCGAGTAGATACTTTATATCTACTCGAACTTGGGAACTACAGATTACAAGCCTGGAGCGCTACCAACTAAAGAGAAAGGGAGGCAAAATGTACCTTGCTCAGCTCCATGTAAACTATAGTGATCATAATCCAATTTCTATGAGCTTTACCAATTCTTACACACGATTCAGTGTTGTTATAGAGAACCATCGTTATGGTAACTAACTAATCAGGAATGCTATACAATCTCATGATCAACCATAAATTATGACAGTCAACAGAATCAAAAGCCCTTCTGAAATCCCTTCTCATTTTGAAAATATTTGTTCTATCTATCCCCTATTACTTCTGAATTTACACTGTGTATCATGAAGTTGTTGATCAATCAGCTTCTTAATTATAATAACACATTAATGCAAATAATTTTACCTGGAACGAGAGTAGACTGATTCCTCTATAATTATCACAAGAACTGCAATTACCTTTTTTTAAAAAATGGGGATAATAACAGCTTTAGTAAAATCCTTAGAAACACCTTTATGATAAAAAATATTCAAAATTTCAGTCAGCTATGTGACAACACAAATGTTTCCAACTCTAAGCATTTCAGTAGTAATTTTATCTACCATTGAGGATTTATACAATTTTTATTTAGAGTAAAGTAATTTAATTTTCTATGACACTGTTAAATGTTTTTAAGCACGTCAACACATGGACTATGCTATCAAGTATCAATAATTATTAAAGAGAGATTTAAGTACCATGTCGTAGAGGATGGAAATTAACGGGAGCTTCTTGGAATGCTTTTGGTGAGAAATTTGACGTTCTTGCCGGCAAGTGACGTCTCAGTGAAGATTAAAATAATGATGATGGCTGCCAATGGTCTACCCGCATTGGCGAATAAAATAATCATTTATACTTTTTGATAGCATAGAGTACTTAAAAACGTTTTTAGATCCACGACACGCATTTTGTGCCATTCCTATCGGCGCTTCATCAGGTGGGAAGTGAGGAACTTAATGTAGGAGAGGCAGTTGGTTGGTGAGCGCGGGGGAGGGGTGGGTGCCATAAATTGACATGTCAGTGGTTCAGCTCCGAGGATCGGAGTGGTCGACGGAAATGCGGGTGGAGGTAATGCGATCTGCATGTAACGGAGGTTGGGAGAGGGTATGGGAATTATGGGGAATCGCCAAAATCTGCATATTACTACCCACAAATAGTGATGCTTCCCTCGACATATGCAGATCTTGGCGATTTCCCATAATTCCCACACCCTCTCCCAACCTCCGTTACATGCAGATCGCATTACCGCCACCCGCATTTCCGTCGACCACTCCGATCCTCAGAGCTTGAACCACTGACATGTCGATTTATGGCACCCACCCCTCCCCCGCACTCACCAACCAACTGCCTCTCCTACATTAAGTTCCTCACTTCCTATGTGATGAAGCGCTGATAGGAACAGTGCAAAACGCGTGGCGTGGATCTAAAAACTTTTTTAAGTACTATATGCTATCAAAAAGTATAAATGATTATTTCATTCGCCAATGTGGATAGACCATTGGCAGCTGTCATCATTATTTTAATCTTCACTGAGACATCACTTGCCAGCAAGAATGTCGAATTTCAAATTTATCACCAAAAGCATTCCAAGAAGCTCCCATTAATTCCCATCCTCTATGGCATGGTGCATAAATCTCTCTTTAATAATTATTGATACTTGATAGCATAGTCCATGTGTCGAAGTGCTTAAAAACATGTAACAGTGTCATAGAGAATTAAATTACTTTACTTTAATTACTGCACTGTAAACCTCTACTGTAATTTTTATTTTTATTTAGAGATAACCAAAAGTAACTTCTTATCATAATATATGGCCAACATCAAAATGAGTAATTTATCTTTCTCATTACAAACAATGGAACTAGAACTAACCACATTATTTAGAATTTCTCTGAAATGTTCAGCCCATCTTGCCATGACAGAATCCTCGCCTTCAATAGCCTTACCATGTTTGTCTCTCAAGCCCTTTTCCTACATAAAACATTTACTATCTGGTATAACTTTCTTTTGTTTTGCTGTTTTAGCTGCTTCCTCTGATTTGTTGGTCAAGCAATCAAACCAAAGATTCTTATCAGTTTCCATCTGATCCTTCATATGGTTTCAAAAATAGCTGTTTAAAATTGTCCCATTTTTCCTCACCTTCAGTAGTAAACATACCATGGTTGCTATAATGACTAAGAAATGAATCATGAAGTTTGTAAAATTTTGCAGCCATAATCAAAAATTAGCAGACATTAAAACAACTTATAATATTACCTAAGTAGCATTCTTCCTATAATATTATTCAGGTAATACCACATCTTCTGTAGTTCAATTTAGGTATATATTCTTCATTGTATGGTATTTAAAGGATGATATGTAATATGCACTGAAAGGACAATTTAAAAATAATTTAAATTCTCTGTCATTGAGCAATAAAATTTTAAAGTTTATCTCTCATACTATTTGCATGTTAAAAGTTTTTAGGATAAATAGTGTGAAGTATAAACTTTAAAATTTTATTGCTCAATGACAGAGAATTTTCAATTATTTTTAATTAATTTCTGAGCAAAAAGGTCCTTTTAATTGTGTACTTAAGGACAGTTTATTATACACACCTGCCTAATAGCATATGGGTCCACCTTTTGACCTCACAACTGCAGCTGCATGTCATGCCAAAGATCTACCAGTATTGGAAAAGTTTGGGTGGTATTGTGGCCCATGATTCCAGGACTGTCATCTGTAAAGTGCTAGTTGCTGCTGGTGGGTATCAGGCTCAGATTCATTGCTCCACTTTGTCCCACAGATGCTTGATAGGGTTCAAATCCAGAGAGCAAGAAGGTCTCAATAGGTACAAGGGGCCTCCAAGGTGATACACACACACACATATACAGAGAGAAAATTACACTGCCTCCACTGACCTGTAACACCTCAACTAAGTTGGAGTCCATGGCCTCGTGTGGGCTACATCACACATGCAACCTCCATTCAGCATGTTGTAATTGGAATTTTGGAGATTTTCATGTAGTCCTTGTACACACATGCAAAAATCTCAGAAATTCTGTAGTCACTGATATAGGGCACCCTGTCTTCCTCACATTGGCTATCTGCCCACAAACCAGCTTGCCCAGGTTGCCAAGTTTACCCATCATAACAGATGCAGGTACACTACACAGCAGGTAGGTATCTGACCTATTTATAGCCTACAAGGGGTTTCAGCTGGCCACATTATTGTGGCAGGGTAGGGCAAATTTACGGATGGGTGTGGTGTGTATATTAAATTGTGCTTTCAGTATACTTAGTTTTTCTTTTGTATGAACTGAAATTAATGAATATAAATTGAACTGTACTTGTTTTACTACTATATTTAGGATAAGTATGGTATTTCATCTGTTGTTGCTAGAAAACTAGCTGGAATGGGTCCTTCATCACTTAGGTAAGTTTCATGTATTAATTTCTGCTGCTGTTATTTGATAACTATGTATAACAATGCAATTGATTCTTCTTATCAGCTAAGAAAATTGTCATAGTAGGAATATTCTTATGTTTTTGAATAGTCTGCAGGAAGGTAATGCTTCTTTCTTGTATATTCCACAAGTAACTTATGATATAAATAGTTCTAAGAGTGTACACACAAAATTTTCAAATAACCATATAATATGGAGGTTAAACCAGATTATGTTTTACTTATCAGCAGGTCAACCAAGGTTAATTTTCATAAAAATTTGTTATCCTTAACAACTTATTTTCAATCCTTTCTGGGTTTTTTTATGATTTAAGGAACATTACATAATTTTGTGGTAACTAATGAACTACGTATTCTCATGGTGGTTATTGACTCCTTCATATAACTTCATCATTGATTGCATAGCCAAATCACCTAATGTCCAAGATACTGCATAAGCATCTAGAATCAAAAGCATTGTTTCCTGTTATCTTGCTTACAATTATCAGCAGCAATTCCTATTTTCCTGTTTATCTCATGCCATATAGTGTATGTCACTCACTCCCTGCATAATGGCATCCGGATGAAATGCAAAACTCTTTGAATAATAAGATATATTTATAACTAAGAGGTAGATTATTAGAAAGGTTTTTGAAATGTGCATTTCATGGGTACTTTAATATTACAGGTATTGCAATTATTTGGATAAAATGTTAAATAAAGTTTACATAGAAACAGCATGTTTAGATTCTTGTTAACTTGTTTATATACCAGTTGCTTTTAACCAGCAGAAATACCTAATTCTCATGTTTTCCTCATTTTGAACATAGCATAATTCTTAAAACTTTCTCAGTTATGGGTAAATTTACTAGGAAATTTTCTGCAATAATAAATTCATTTCTTCATATAATGACATATTACAGACTAAAGAGGCTACAGATTTCTTCTCAGGTTATCTGCCCAAATAAATACAAGATACCATATCTTCAAGTGTGCATTCAGTCCAGAACTTTAATAAGGGGCTAAGTATTTTTTTCAAATATGTTATGCTGTTAGTGTAATTAAAATTTTTTACTTTGAGAAGGGTTATTAATATGGTGGGAAGCATTCAGTTAGCTGAAATATGGAAGCAGCATTAGATATTGGCATTTTAAAGAATTTGGTATGAGTTTTAAATATTCTCTTTGCTTATCAGATCATATAAACATTAGTAATACTATTATTAAAACTGTTGAGCTTTGTAAAAATATACTCTTAGTTATTATAATGAAAAAAAAAATATTCATTACATGTGATAAACACTACTAATACAGTCAGGTGGTATAAATGGTCAATATTGAGATTCTGTGAAGTTGGCCATTCCTCTGCAGAGTGAAAAACAAGAAAGTAGTCACAAAAGTCCAAATCAGTAGGCCAAACTGATCTGGCAGTCTTCCTCTTCAGGAGAGAGAATATCTCCCTGAAAGGGAACTAATGTCCTGCACCACAAGAAGGCTGGGTAAGACTTGAGATGCTATTCCTAGCATGTTCTATGCACCATTACAGGAGAATAATGCACACCCAATTATTTGCCTTGTTACCATTTACAAGCTATGTAAACGATTTTGAAATTAAATGGAGTCATCAACCTTTTTTGAGCAGCATGTTGTGTAGGGAGAGAATGCATTCGTTGGGCCATGTTATTCACATGCCAAACTAAGGATTATCAATTAGAGTTATGAACTCTATTTTCTAATCCATAATGTGCTTTAACCCTTTCTCTACCACACTGGCCCAAAATAGCCCTAACTACAGATAGGTGATGTGAAGAGGAAAGAATAACGTTGATTGGATGAATCCATTTAAAAACTTGGCTGTTTTCTGCCGGTATGGTACTGAAAGGGTTAAAGGTCTCAGAGAAAGGATGAGACCTAAGTTCCAGTGGATGTACAATAACAAACATATCTTTTTATAATTGGCCTGAGTGACAAATGCAACAGCATTAGCTCAGGATAGACATTTATGAAGTGCTGAATTGCATGGTCTGGTTGAATCACCTTAGCTCATGGATGTTTGGGGAAGGGGGTGTATATATGTATCTATTTGCTATGAAATAGTACAACTCTTCATTTGTATTTCTTCAATAGTAAATGAAGATATAGTGGTTGAAAACAAAAGAATCAAAATTACTAAAAAAGGTGAAATTTATTTAATTTAGAATTAAAATATACACACAGTTTAGTGTATATACAAAAGTTTTAGTGTAATTATTGGTTTACATTTATATAAAGTGTAAACAAGATTATGCTGTATATACATTCAATGGTTTTTAAGATCCATTGTACACCTCCAAATATATTAATATCTCAACTGTCAGATACTTAGAATTTCAGATGCCAAGCAATAATTTACTTACCAAAAATTTAGGATTCTTTTGGTTCAGAAACATGAAATATAAAATTTCACCTAAAACCTATGAACTGCCCAATATAAAGTTAAATACAACTAACTTAAATCTAATCTCTGCTCAAGAGAAAAAAAATTCAAGTCAAAAGCAATGTCAATAAAATATTTTTTTTAACTCACCAAATATATAGGTCCAATTATATTTTATCAAACTCCTCACCTCACAACTACACTATAACTCCTATTTCTGAACTATCAACTTCTCAACACCTCCAATAAACTTCTAGCCTCACTCTGGCTGAAGACTGTCTACAAACACATCAGTAAGCCATTTTTGTATAAAGTAATCGTGTTGGTGATGATGCAAGCGATTGTGACCTTGATGCTTGCTGTGGCGGGCACTTAGCTGCCATTCATCCAAATTAGTTGCTGTTGGCAACTCCAGCTAATGGAAAGGAGAATCTATGATGGTTCAAAGCAAAGGTAAGGACCCCAAATAATAATTATAAACATAAATAAATTAACTGGTTAAGAATGTAAAATTGAATGGCAAACCATCACACCTTTGTTGGGTTTAAGTCATTGTTATTTTGTTGACAAATTCTTGACTACAGTAAGCTTCATTAAGGTATACTTTCAATTGTACTGATTTAATAAAGGAATTTTCATGTCAAATCAGTCAATAAAAATACTTTATTTTCAACACATTAGACTATGCATTTAGTACAAACAACCCCAAAGCATTCGCTTATCTAGGTTATTATAGTTGGCATTACATGAAATAACAAGAAAAAAAGTTCAACTTATTTTCACAAATTAATTATAACCTAATGATCTACACAAGGTGAATTGTGACAAACTTTAATGTTCTCGAATTAAAGCAAATATAAAAATGAGTATTTTCATTTGAAAACAAAAAAAAAAATAGAAAACATATTTTTACATACAGTACAAGTAGGGTACAACATAGAAAATTGAATTCTCTTTTTATCATAGAACTGAAAACATAAAATCCAAGTCAAGTGTATGTGAGAGATAAAACTTTAATTTTTTCTTAAAGATAAATACTCCACCCATACAGTTTTGAAACTCAGTAGGTAACAGATTAGAAAATTTTAGTTCTAAATATAAAATATGTTTGTGTAATATTTCTTGTTTTACAAATGGAACTACATACTTTCTGCTATCTAAATGAAAATTATAATTATATACTTTTAATTCAAAAAAATGACCATGCTTATAAATATAAATCATCAATTTATAAACAAACAAGTTACTGAAAAACTGCAGTTTCAAATTTTGAAGTGTGTTATTTCCATTTTGATAAATGCTTCCATCAGTTATCTTTTTAATTTTATTTTGAAGGGCAGTCAGTGGTTTCAGGGTTGACCTATAAGTACCATCATAGCATAGTAGCCCATAATACACTGCAGAATGAATCCAAGAATAATAAATTGTTACTAACATGTGGTGATTCACAATTTTTTTTAAGTAATACACTTTACACAACATTGCTCTAAGTTTTATGATTAACTTTTGAATGTGTGGCCTCCAATTCAGATTTTGATCAATTGTTATTCCTTAAATACTTTATTTAATCCACTTTATCAACAGACACATTAATTACTAATGTTTATATGATCAGATAAGCAAAGAGAATATATAACACACACACTCTCATTAATATCACAATTAATTTCATGGATTTTAACCGTTAAAATATCTGCAATATATATTTCGTTTTAGATAAATTTAGAGTTAGCTTATTTATTTTAAACCATTTTACAGTATCTGTTAAATCATTATTTATTATACTTTGTAGATCAGCAAGAGTTTCTGCTGTAAATAGCAGTTCATTGGCAAAATTGTTGATCTTACCACTGATTTTTAAAGAGCAGAAATCATTAATAAAAATTAA
This sequence comes from Ryuthela nishihirai, assembly GCA_038380435.1. NCBI lineage: Eukaryota > Metazoa > Arthropoda > Arachnida > Araneae > Heptathelidae > Ryuthela > Ryuthela nishihirai. Next base: position 10,324,934 of record JAWZYU010000001.1, on the reverse strand, counting down.
AAAGAGAATTGGCCCTAAGACATAGCCCTGGGTGACTCTGTGTTTTATTTCCAACTAAGAGCTAAAAGTTCCATTAATCTTCACAGTTTGTATTTTATTGCATAAATAACTAGAAAACCATTTGAGAGCAACACCTCTGACTCCAATACATTCCAGTTTATGTAATAAAATCTGATGGGAAACAGTGTCAAATGCTTTTTTTATATCTAAAAAAAGTTGGCATTGAATAATTATTGCCAATAGACTCATAAACATGTTTAGTCTAGCTTATCGTAGCATCTTCTGTACATTTATTCTCTCTGAACCTGGGGTGGGGGTGGCTCAGTTGGTAGCGTGCCAGGCTCGTAATCTGTAGTTCCCAGGTTCGAGTCCCAGCTGAATCAACGTTGAGATTTATCTCTGCAAAAATTTCCCGCCCTGCCCACGGTCAGTAGGGGACACCGATGGGCTTGGAAAGGCCGCCGTCCGTCGGATGGGACGTTAAGCTGTGGCCCCGTGTGCGGGAGAGCCATACCCTGTGCACGTTAAAGAACACGCTGGATGGCCTTGACGGGAGGCTACCATCTGTCTCCCAACAGCTGTTCCAGTGGGTCCACTCCCCCAACCTTCTCTGAGCCTTCAGGGTCCATGTGACCAGGCCATTTAGCCCATGGTGTGCAAAAAAGTGCCGCTCAGAGGTAAAACAACCCAACCCAACTCTCTGAACCTAAATTGTTTATCAGAGTAGAAAGTATTACTAACTAGATAGCTATTCGGACATTTTTTTTACAAGTTTTTCCAAAATGCTTCCAAAGAACAGAATAATAGATATAGGTCTATAATTTGAAAGAGTATTTTTGTTTCCTTTTTCGTAAATAGGAATCACAACTGCTTTTTTTAATTTATCAGGAAATACACCATTTGCAATCGATAAATTAAAAATGTATGTCAATGGTGTAACAATATAAGTAAAACTTTTTTTTATAATTGTTGGAGTGAAACCATTATCTTCTGGACTCTTATTTTCCTTAATATGATTAGCAATATTTTGAATCTCTTCTTCAGTAGTTGGAGTTAAAAAAAATGGAATTGCTATCCCTAGTAATATAATTACTTACAGTATTTAAATTATAGTTAACTTGCTTTCCACTGTCATTATCTGGAATATAAACGAAGTATGAATTAAAATAATTAGCAATTTTTACAGAATTATTACTTTCTATTTGATCAGGATTAGAAAAATTAGGTAAGACAGGTTTAGATTCCTTTATATTATCTATTTTGATAAATTTCCATTGCATTCCACTGTTGACATTGCATTTAAGGAATTGTGTCCTATGTTAATTATTTTTAGCAGATTTCAATAAAACATTAAATCTATTTCTAACTATTTTGTAATTATCTTCATGTATAATATTGTGAGGATATTTCTTATGCTTCTTAAATAATTTATCTCTTAATTTAATATATTTTTTGATATCATCTGTTATCCGTGGATTTTTTTACTTATATTATTAGATATTTTAATAGTATATTGTTTAGCATCTTCCACCAATTCAAAGAATTTATCAATAAACAATTTGTAGCACAAATTGGCATCATCAGTTTCTTTAAGTTCCTCCCATCTACAATTTATTAGGTTTTCCCTTAATGCTATGAAATTTATTTTATACACTACATTCAGAACTATTGTCTGATCTTCATTCCTCTTTTGATTATGTATATCAATTTTTATTCCTACAGGGTAATGATCAGCAATATCAGTATGTATAACAACTCTTTGCACTTCAATATTATAAGTGTATCTTATACACATATAATATTGAATGTTAATTATGTGTGTCAATATTATATGTATGTGTTAGTAAAATCATGGTCCAAACATGAAATACTAGTTTGAGTCTATCTTGTAATTGCATCTACATATGGTTGGAATCCATATGAAGAAAGCATATCCAAATAACTGTTGACATAATCATTATCAAGTAAAAGGTCAATATTAAGATCGACAGTAAGTATAACTGTACTATTTTTAATTAAATTTAAATAGTCATTTAATTCCTCTATAAACTGTTTTGGTGCATAAAATGAGATCTTATATACTGCATAATAGACAAATATCATAATCAGCTCACATTAAACAAAGCAATTCAACAGTCACTAAGTCATTATTTTCATTTAAAATAAAGTTGTATTTATTTTTAACAAAAAACAATGTACCACCTGATTTGTTGTAATGCCTACATTTGTAAAATTTATTATAACCATTTAAGTTATATAAGCAAATCTCATCTTCCTTTATCCATATCTCAGTCAATATAAGAATATCAACTCGATAATTCAAATAATCAATAATTGCTTCAATAGACTCAAACTTAGATCTTATACTTCATACATTAATATTAAGGCTACATAATGATTCACTGTTAGAATCAAGATGAAAAACCTTTAAGACATCGAAAGTAGTCCCATGAAACATAAGTATTCAGTAGAAATATACTTGTTTAATATTCTAGCCACATCGAACAATATTATTTATATCATCCTCATTTCTTACTCTCCATATTTTCACTGTTTCTTTATGTCTCATAAATATTTTACCATCTTTAACCCATGTATATTTAAAACCAGATTTTCTGTCCACCAATTTAACTTTATTCAACAGTTGTTTCATCGTAGGAATCAAATGATCATTTAGGTACACTGCAGACTTTTTAAATTTTACATCAATATCAGAACAATTAATACTAAATTTAGAAGCTGTATTAGAGCTTATCCATTTATCACATACTTCTTTGCTTTTAAATTTCACAATTAATGGTTTAATTTTATTTTTACTAATCATTGGACCTGATCCATAACTAATATGTCTTCCTTATTATATTCAACTTCAATTTTTTCAGCAATTTTTGTCACAGTTTTGAATAGGCTCTTATCCATTAATAATTTCCACTCTGTAAATTGATTCAAATATTTAGATTAGCTCTATAGAGCACCTGACATGTTATCGGGTTTATATCTCACCCAGCTGAAGACAATTTTTCCTCTAAATATTTGAATTAATTTTCAGAGTAGAAATTATTAGTGGATACTTAATGAGTTTAGTTTAATAATAATTATTTGTAGATTGCATACTCGTAAGACATGCATTCTATCTAAGAAAAGGCATTAAAAAGCCACTTGAGGCAGGATTGCCTGAACACTCCCTACATATTAGGAAAGTAGGTTGAGAATGTTTATAATATCAGTTTAGAGGAGATCTTGATCGGCAGCCGGTAGCTCAGGGGTCAGAACACCTGACATGTTATCAGGTGGTCGTAGGTTCGTAACCCACCCATCTCAAGACAATTTTTCCTCTAAATATTTGAATCAATTTACAGAGTGGAAATTATTAGTGGGTACTTAATGAGTTGAGTTTAATAATTATTTGTGAATAGGCTCTTCTGGAATGCCAACGATCTCTAAATTCTGCCCTCTTGAATGCTGCTGTAGATCATTCAATTCATCTCGAATTTTATGCAGTTCTTCCCTTAGTTTAAATTTTTTTTTCTAATGCACTGTTTTTTTTTCTTTAAGTCGTTTAAATCTTGAGTGAGTGCGCTAATGGTATCCTTTACTTCATCTAGTTTCGCTGCAGCGAATTCTTCAAAAACTTTGATATCATAATAGCATCTTACAAAAAAAATGGTTATAATAGTGTCTTAAAGCATTTCTTGTTCTGTTACAGTTTCTATTATTAGGTTATTTTATTATGTTATATACACATCATCTATTTTTTTCTTTGTAGCCTTTCAAAAGATAATGAATCAAAATCAACTGAGGAATTGCCTTTACCAGTAGCAAACTCAGAAGTTCATGGCTTGCCAGAAAGTTATTTAACTGAACCATTAAATTTAGCAACAGGTGTGTATTTTCTAGAATAGAACTTTTTTTGTACTAAAAGTAATTTGTTTAAATCTTTTGCTAATTATATTGCTATATATTTTCTAATTACAGTTTGCACACTAAAACAAAGATTGCTGCAGCCACAATTTCAGCCTACTTCTACATCTGAGCTTTATCCAGAGCATAAATATTTAGCCATCAAAAGATCTCAACGTTGTAAGGTATGTTTCATTTATTTATTTTTCCATTAACAGTGAAATTCATAGTACTATCTGTGACACAGAAATCATTTTGTAATTAAGCTATTTAAATTTTATTGTGGGTTTCATATATTTAGCACTTCAACTTCAACCATGATAAGAAGAATGTCAGCGTTATAGATTATTAAGTCTGGTATCTAGAGAAAATGCAAGCCTTCTGTATTTAGGAAATATTTTTTGCTAAAAAAATTGTGTTGCTGTAAGGGGACTTGAACCATGTCTCCAGATTTACATATCAGGTGTTATAATCACTAAACTATCAGTGGCATTTTCCAGCAAACTGAGTTTTGCTGGAAAAAGCCTGGAAAGAGTAAGGCTATGAATCTTCCCTGTTTTTGTTACTCATGGCATCATCTATGATCAGGAATGGGCAATCTACTTGCCACATATAAGATGGAATAATTAGATAGTCACGCTAACAGCATTTTAATTTGAAATTCACTAGTATTAAAAATGTGAAAAATATGTGTTTTTAATTCTGTATTACTTCTGTAGTTAAGCAATCTAGATGTAGAATAAGAATATCTGGCAAACTTAAAATAGAAAGTATATTTGCTAGAAACAAACATGTTTTCCAAAAACTTCAAAGTTGGTAAACATATTTGGCTGTGGCAAGCTACCTTTGTTTTTTTTTTTCTTTCTTAGTCTTCACTCCCTAAGGAAAATAATATGTCTGAAGCAGTGGTAACCAAACTTTTTAGGATGTTCAAAATTTAGTAGTAAACATTGGCATTCACATGGCCTCTATAGATTGAAAAAAAGAAAAGAAAATTAGATCTCTAATGTAGATTAAGCAGCAAACTTAAAATAAACCAATGTTTGACAAACAAGTGAAAGCAATGATATCCTAGAGAAAGTGAAAATTTTCATTAGCTTGTACTTCTTGTTTTATTTGAAGATGGTTATAGTGGCACTCAACACTATATGCACAAATATAACACTGGACACAAATGAGAGCAGAATACTTGGTCATTTTTAAAACTAAATGATTTATTTGAAAAATGTATCTATTGAATAAGACTTGAAATTCACGAGGATTTATTACAGCTGATAGAATGAATTCATAAAAGAAATCATTAGTGGACAACATCAAAACATATCATGAACAACCATGAGTTGGATTACCCTTGGTCTGAAGCAGTAGTGCTCAACATGTGGTATATCATGACTCCCCAGAAATGACATATGAATACTTTTCAAGACAAAATTTATTTTTAAATTTAAATATTTCACATATTTGGCAGAAGTATAATTACAGTAAAATAATTGTAATTTTGTCATATACAAACTTTATAACAACCTGATTTAAAAAAGGTATTTCAACTTTAGAAATATAAATTATGCTCTCATGGTTTATATATGCCTCCAAATACACAAATGGAAGTTATTGAATTAAAATGTAATACAATATTAAAATGGAAATTTGAAGAATTTCCTTAATTCTTATAGCAAATGATGCTATACAAGTTTTGAAATTACTGCCCTACAAAATTTTTCAAAATTCCAGAAAATTTGCACTATGATATATCTGTCATTTAGCAAGTACTTATCTCTGTGAACAAGCCTTTCAAGCCATTGTGTGAAAAAAAAGTACCACTCAGAGATAAAACAACCCAAATTCAGTGACACATGATAAGATTGAGGTTGGACACCGCTGGTTTAAAATATTGTATCTTTCACTGCGAGAGTTTACACTTTATTGGGCTTAAATTCCAGCCAAGCAACTAAGTTGGACATAAAATCTTCCAAGTTTTATTGTTCAGAAAGTGTTATATAGAAAGTGTTATGTTACTTTAAGTGCTCTTTGGAATTCTCTAACACAGTGATGATGGTAATCTCCAATTGATTTCAATACAGTGGTGATTTAAGCTTTAAATTGTAACTTAAGAGTATATTCCATAAATTGAAGCCATTTTTTAAATTAACTCTTGCAAAGAATCTCAAAAACAGCCAAATTTTTTTTGTTATATTTAAAAGATATTGTAAAGGACTGGTAACACTAATATTAAGCATCTTGATGGAAAGATTGCCATATATAAGATGTAATGCATCATAAGGATAATATTAAGTGACTGTGCAAGCCTCAATATACAGGAAAAGCACAAATATTTCATCAATATGAACACCTTATGGGCTTTAATAAACAAGGTAAAAAGTTACCAGCTAGAACATCTGAAACGTCATATTGGAACAACACCAGATCAAAGGATGGAACATCATGGGCCGGCCCAATTGATGAACTTGGTAATAATTTTAATATTCTTACATTGTGTTGACTTTTGTAGTTATAAAAGTTGATGTAGGTTAACTATGGCTTAAATGAAATATATCTTATGTATTGCACAAGTGGCAATATGATTGTGATAAGATGTTATAATAATCACTAGATAATCATAATGGGAGAATAAGATTGATGTTGTATACAGCTTATAATCATGTTTATTAAATTAAAATTTTTAGTTATACATTTTAGTGATTCTTTTTTTTTTTATAAAAATAGCAATACCTTTTCTATTTAGTAAGGAATGTTTCTCAAGATAAGCCCAAAGCTCTGACATTATTGAGTACAAAGTCAAGGATCAATTGAATATTACAGATGCATTGCAAAGTCAAAGTATTATTAGTTTAAATGCACAGTTTATTTCCAGTCACAAAAATTGCCATCTTCTAAAGTTCTGAGTAAGATTAAAAATCGTATATGGATAAAATATCAAAAATGTCATAGATTCAAATAATGGAAAGCAGTATTATTTCTTTAGTTATATTTTTAAGGCTTTGATAATGTATGCGGAAATACGTTGAGCTTTCTTCCTGCAAATCACTAAAGGCCTAAAGGGACTGAAGTATGGCTAATGATGCCTTATGCTATCATATCAATCTACTTCTTACATAGCCAATGGCTGGGAAAAGTCATTTGAGTACAAGACTCTCAAAAATTAATACAGCATTAAATGAGATTCTGCCATAAACATTAGGCTTATTTAAAAAGGGGTTTAAGAATTTTTTAAGAGCTGCTGTGTTTAGCTTCTTATTCGCTGTTAGAGATATCTTCCTTTTTCCAAATTTTGCAACTGAAATGGAAGTCTTAGTTTTTGTATAAATTAGTGAAAAATGGGTGTCTGTCACACTCAACTGTTTTTTCTTCTTTTTATCGTTCAAGCAATGTGATTTGCATTTATCACTCGAAGAGAAATCCAATTTTATCTTAATATTCCCTTATAAGTATATTATTTGCTGATTCTTATTTGTGTGTCACAGTGTGATAGTTAATTGCAGATGAAATTGACTTACACTGATGAAACTGTAAGAGACTGATTTGTAGGTAGATAGTAATTATTTCCTCTTACATATAAGAATGCATATTATGCAATATGTGTATTATATATAATCTTGGTAATTATATTGTATTATACATAAAATGTAATTATTTAGCAGTTCATGTACTCTCCAATAAGATTTTACACCCAAACAAAAATTCACAGATTATACATTCAATTCATTATGCACTATTCTTTCTGATGGTACCCAGAACCAATCAGGCATAGTACCTAAAGTCCAGCCCTGCTTTATCATGTGCAAGCCATTAGTATCTCAGAAGAGATGGATTTATTTTTTCCACCCTGCTTAGAAGTGTGCAATTTTACAGAATCTAGAAGCTGACTATCTGAATCAACTGGATTGTGCACTGCTATGCTTTTGAATCTTATTTTTAACATATTGCATTGGTGGGTATTTGATAAAGCACAATCTAGTAATCTGTTTTCTGTTTGCTTGTTGTCTGCCAATCGTATGTGAACAGATTCACAAGATACTTTATATCAGTTGGCAGATGATCCTGTTCAGAAGCATCAAAAGTGCCTGAATCTGTAATTTTAATTTTGTCATCACCAATCCTAAATTATAGTTATGTGTTCAAACCAAGACTTGTGTTGGTTCTTGAATGTGCCTAATAGGTTCTAAGGTAAAAAGACCCTGTTGGTGGTCTCATGTTCCTACCAGCAAGATAGCTTAAACTTTTAATTGATAGGGAATGGGCCTTTGCCTCATGTCTGCAGTTGGCTGTTGATATTGTTACAGATTTTCCGGAATATTTATTTGATAATGCCATGTGCAAGTTTGAAATAACCAAACAGATAATAAATGATAATCTTCTTTTGTATTCACAACGATTATTAGGTTTATTTCAAACCACTATCTTCATTTTTGTATTCTGCTAATACTGGGTATAGAGAATATACATGTCAGTTGCTCTGTCCACTGAGCTATCAGCCACTGATCAATATTTTCCCTGTTGTTTTGTCATACCCTAGTCTCAAGTAAATGTTATGATTGTAGATAAAGTCTCCATTCATCGGAGCTACTTCAGGTTCTTGCACAACACCAGAAGTGCACCAAGACAATCCAACAGGTATTTTTTTAGCACGTTTTAACATCTCTCCATGCATTATACCTGTTGTTCATTGAATAAATGAACTTATTTAATAAATAAAGCAGTTTACAAGAAATAAGTAAACCTTGAATTATTCTTCATTTTATATACAAATGGACTATAAAAATGTATTAACTAGACTAACGGCTGATTATTATTGACCTTCTTTTAATGACAAATGCTAAAAGAATAATATAACATTCAAAAGTTCAGTTACAAAATTTTCTATGTAAAAAATTATAGAATTGACTTTTGCCAAAAAAAATCTTATTTATTACACAACATGTTTAATAGGAACAGCATTCCTTAAACAACTGAAAATACTCTGATTCTTCACAAAAAGAAACTAATACACAAACAATGTGATCTAACTGACACTCATGCACTGCACAAAGGCAAAATCACTATATATATATATTTTTTTTTTACTTTTTAAAAACTTTTCAAACTACCCCTTGGTGCGAGCTCCTGTCCATGATGAGGGGACCACCATGTGCAGGCTTTGATGGTTCGGATTTTATGGTTCTTCACAGGGTTCTAAACTCTTGCCTGTCTGTTTGCCAGATACAGTGACCCATGTCCCTGGAAAGGAGGATCCTGGTAGCTGCTCAGGGGTCCTCATCTGCTCTCCTCAGCTCATGACTAGTGAGGTCTCCTTTGGCTTGCCTTACCATTGGGGAGCCTGTTTGTTGTAGAGCTGGGCTGCAATTTCAGAGGTGGGGGGGGGGGGCTCAGTTGGTAGTACGCCAGGCTCGTAATTTTTACTTCCCAAGTTTGAGTTCCAGCTGGATCAGCATTGAGATTTATCTTCGCAAAATTCCCTGCCCTGCCCACAGTCAGTAGGGGGACACCAATGGGCTTGGAAAGGCCACTGTCCGTCGGATGGGATGTTAAGCTGTGGCCCCATATGTGGAAGAGCAACTACCCTGTGCATGTTAAAGAACACACTGGATGGCCTTGATGGGAGGCTACCATCTGTCTCCCAACAGTTGTTCCGATGGATCCCTTCCCCCAACCTTCTCTGAGCCTTTGGGGTCCTTGTGACCTGACCATTTAGCCCATTGTGTGCAAAAAAGTGCCACTAAGCGGTAAAACAACCCAACTGCGATATCAATGTTGGCTGCTTTACCCCTGCTTCAGATAAATGGGAGCCCTGGGGTGGCTCTCTCAGGATCAATCGGCTAGTGGGCTAGACCTGGTAGAGTCAACTATGTAGTACAATGAGTGCCTTACCCACATTTGGGTACCAGTTTCCCCCACACATTTTATTCCTTTTCTTTTTTCTTTTTTTCTGTAAGGACAGCTCAGTTTCTTACATTTTTCTTTTACTTTTCCATTTATTTTATTTTGTGAGTACTTGGATGAGTTCCACACACTTCTCTTTTCTTTTTCCTTTTATTTATTTGTGAGGGCTTGGCTCACTGGCTATGTAAGTGTAGTGTCCATGCAGCCCTGGCCCCTGATTGGGTATCCCATTCTTGGGATCTGTGGTGGATGGAGAACATGGTCACTAAACCACCATTCCACAATCACGAAAACTCAAATTTCTGTAGATTCTATCTGTGCAGCTAAGAGGGCTTGCCATGAGCCTCCATCATTGTCATCATCTTGTTTGTCATCTGCTTCAGTTCAGTCATCCCATTTTCTGATCATCCATTCCATGAATGGTCAGATCCTTGGGGACATATCCCTGTTTTTTATCAATAAAGGTTTGGAAGGTATCGTGGAACTACCAAAATCATTCAAATGCCTAAGATTTGGTGACCTATTGGTGGAGACTGTATGCTCTAAACCAGTGGTTCTCAACCTTTTATGCTTCATGTACCCCCTGGAAATGTATATGTAACTGGCATACCCCTTGTATAGATAGATAAAACTATAGTTATAGTATAACTGGGAATAAAATGAAACATATATATTCTTTATTTTAAAATTTTCAATCAAAACATTGTTACCAGAATTATTCCGGATATCGGACCAATCTTCCGATATCTGTCATTTTAAAAGCTTTTTTTAAAAGTAAGTCTGTAAAATGACTTACTTTTTTATAGGCAAGTTGTTAAAGGCTGAGAAGCTATTACAATTTATTAATGCTGGAGTTGATCAATTTACCTGCTGTCGCTTTTGTTTCTGAACAGTTTAGATTCTTCTCTCCCTTCTGGAATATAAACTAGCCACTTTCTCTTTCATTCCGTCAATTAGGTGGATTAGTTAGATTTGAGGAATGCACTATGAATATATTGCTTGCTAAAAATTATTTGTGACGGAAATGCTAATCATGAAACAAATAAAAGGTGTATACGGTTTTTAACGTTTCTAGAAGCATTGTTGGGTCATCTAATTCTTTAGCACAGAAGCTGTTTTATTTGTTTCTATTTCATCGTGAAAGATTATTTTTTCAAACAACTTATCCTATGATTAGAAACCCACATAAGGGGAACTGTTTTCGATGCATTGTAACAGTTATTGGTGAATATAAAACTTAGGTTTTCAACTGAAATAAATTTCATTGGTTATTAGATATCATTATTTCTGTTATTAACAACTTTCCGGGAGTCTTCAAAACGACACGTAGGAGCCTTTTCTGCAGGTAAGCATAGGAGAATAAGGATTTTCTCAATCACAAATAGTTATGGAATGTAACGGACTCCTCTATCGCGGCATCATACTATTGAAGTAACATACACTTCAGTGAACTCTTAGTACGACGGGTGTCATGCAAATATATTACGGCAGGAAACTTTTTTAAAGCCCCAGAAGTTTGTGATATGCTGAGCATTTTACAGATAAATTTGATCGTTCTCAATTTTTGGTGTGCAGCACTTTACCCCACCTAAAGAAATTGATTTTTTGCTCATACTTACTTAAATAAAATATATATAGTATACTAAATTATGAATAATTACGGTTAAAGTTTAAAAAGGTTACTATGCTTGTAACATTGTGACGTTTTGAGCATTTAAATTATTCATAATTTCACGCTATTATTAAATTCCCTTACAATTTCACAGGTGATTGAAATATTTAATGTGGTAACGAGTAGAGTGCAAAATTTGTTCCATCCCTTGCATATTGGGTTCTTTTACGTATGAGCAGCAGTTCTTGGCATATACAGGATAAAATGGTCACTCCACAAGGACTCCATGCATTTGGCAAAAGGAACCCACTACCCCACATCTGTTAAGAGACAGATGACAACTTCACATCATGGCCATCAGCGTCTTATTTAACAGATGAAGGGTATATTTCTCCTATACACACGGACCATGGCTTTACCTCACATCTGACGGACGACAACATTTACAGAAACCATCGGTGTTCGCCTTTCTAACCGACAGAAGGACTGGGGGTTCAACGTTAATAAATCAGAACTTTGACTCTAGGGGGAGTGGACCTTGGGAAATACATGTTCCTATCCTGCGGCAATACTTAACCGTCCACCCCCTTCACTTTAACGAAAGCACTCTTTCCGATCATAGCCATTGTGTCACTCCTGCAGTAATACATAATTCTTTGTGCCACTCCTGCAGTAATGCATTTTTTGTATTTGTTACTTTAATTTTGACCACTAGTGTAGATTCAGAAGGAAAAATATTCAATAGTTATATGATTTCAACAGTTAACACTGTATATAATTCAGGGGATATATTACTGCATTTGTGCCGTCCCGTGGCCGAGTGGTTAGCACGCTTGGCCACTGATCTAAGGGACCTGGGTTCGAGCCTCGGATTAGGCATGGATGTGTGTGTCGTTTTTCTGCTGAGGTCCTGCCATCCTCTCAGATCTCTTACTGTGGCATATTAAACTGACAGGCTCCTGTCAGACCTCTGTGGCAAGCAGCTGCTTGAGGGGGTATTTATTTATTTTTTTATTATTACTGCATTATGAGGAGTTGAGGTTTCAAACAGAAGTCAACATACATTTAGCTACTATACTATAGAGCAGTGGTTCTCAAACTTTTATGCTTCACATACCCCCTGGAAATGTGTATGTAACTGATGTACCCCTTGTATAGATAGATTAAACTATAGTTATAGTATAACAATGGGAATAAAATAAAACATATATATATATACATATTAAATTTTGTATTCATAAATTACATATATTGATAAACACAAAAAATGACATAAACAATTTAGCAAATCATATAAAATTATAAACATTTTACTGGGTAATTAGTAAAATGGGCTTGTTACTAGATCTAGTGACTTATGAGCTCTCACAACGCACCCCAAAAAATTTTACCGCATACCCCATGTTGAGAACTCCTACTCTAAACTCTCAGAGCTCCTCCTGAAGATCGGATTCCTCCCTGTGGTGTCATCTCCAAGTGGGGCCTCCTCAAAGTTTCTGAGGAAGAAATCTTTTTGGAATTATCCACCCAAAGAGTACAGTCCACCGAGATGGAAAACTACCCCACCAGGTTAGAGTGCTGGCATGACAGACTCAGTGGGTGGAACACTGGTGTTGGTTGAACTGCCATGGATGCTGTGGGAGTGATAGGTTTTCCAGAAGTCACACTGGCATAGAAAAGTTTGCCAGGTGGGATACTAATCTTGACCTTCAACTCACCATGCCTGCCTACCTCCATCAAGGCAGGTTATTTGCATTACAAGGTATGACTGTATATTCCCAACCCTCTACACTGTTTCCAGTGCCAGAGATACGGTCATTCCAATACATTTTTGCTGGGGTAAACTTGCCTGTGCTTGCTGTGGCACTCAAGATCACATCAATCTATAGCTGAGATGGCAAGTTATGTAAATTGCAGTGTTGCCCATCCTGCTCATTTCTATGACTGTCTAAAGTGGAAAGAGGAGAAAGAGTTCCAGCTGTGAAAACGATACATAAAATCTAGTAACCAGAGGTGAGAAAGATCGTTATTTCACCACCTCACCTGGCAAACATTTCTATGCCAATGTGACTGCTAGGAAACCTGTCACTCCCATAGTATCTATGGCAGTGCAACCGACGTCAATGTTTTACCCACTGAGTCTGTCATGCCAGCACTCAGTACCTCTAGGAGCAGGCAAAACCACAGTCAATGTCAGCCTCGATATCAACTTCAGTTTCCATTTCTGCTTCTGTGTCTTCAACCATTAGAAAGCTTCCTCCTTCCTGTCCTCAGACAGCTCAACCTTCCAAACACAACAGGCCCCCACTGGGACCAAAGAAAAAGTCAATGACCCCACCCTGTACTGCAATCTCTGATCCATGTCCTTTGGACGATTCTGAAGACATGAACACAGACCACCCTGTTTTTACTAAACCATCCTTCTGACAGTTAAAATAAATAGGAAATCATTGTTCACCCTATCCTGTAAGACCTGAGTGGCCACACTCCTACAGTGGAATTGTTGTGGATTCCAGAGGAATATCAACGACATTGAGGTCCTCCTGAGAGCACATGAGACCATTTGCATGGGATTGAAGGAGACATACTTGCAACAGTCATTTGTGATGCCCATCGTTCACTTTTGCTTTACCTTAACCAGTTTTGTTTAATTTACGTTATATTTATCATTTTGGGGATTTTTTATTTTCTTTTTGGCATCACAGCGCTCATTTCCGATAGTTGGGAGTTACACATGTGCAACTCCAATCTTCCGACTATTACCGCTAAAACGCGTGCACAACGACACGCCCCCTCTTGCGTCATAGCTTGCGTCGTTCGTCACTTTATGTTAATGTCTTTCCCGGCGTGCATCCGGCTCTTGTTTTAAACCGGTGACTTGCTAGTCACAGAAGGAGAGCACAGTGTGTGCAGGAGCAATAAGGTGTGGAGAGAGCACAGTGTGTGCAGGATGAGCAGTGTAGAGAGGAGGAGAGGAAAGTGCGTTGTAGCACAGTGAGTTTGATGTATCTTCTTCATTGATGTCTTGGTGAGCTGATTTTGGAAATAAAATTTGTTTGTTATTTAAACCTTTTGAGTCTTTACAATTTTTTCTCTTGAGCAACGCGAATTTAGATTGATAGTATTTAGACTTTTTGACAATCAATTTTGATTCTAACTATTTACTCATTAACGCTCGCTGGCATTTTGAACCCTACTTTAAACTTAGTCTACTTTTTTGGCAATTTGTTAATTATTGCCTGGCATCCGTATCAGCTATCCGAAGCATAAAACTAATTGGATCAAAAGAAGGGTCCAACTTTAAGGTATATTGCATTTATTTGGAGCGTTACACATTGATCCCATGATCCGACACCTCTCCCTCATTTGCCAGGAGTGGAATCTGGGATGGAGATGGAACAGCTCACATTGCTGTGCTGTCACCATCCTCACGAGAAACCATTACAGATTGTTCCCCTCACCAACACTCTCAAGGCAGTAGCCATCTGCCTCTGTGTGATTTTCATTGACTGTCTGCCTTGTCTATCTCCCACCTGAAAGAATCATTTGAGAAGATCTTGATGACCTCGTCTTGCAGCTACACTGTCCCCCTTCCTTATCAAGGGATATTTCAACAGATGCAACCCTCTTTGGGGCAGTACTGACACAAACAGGGAGTGGTGGTGTCCTCGAGCAATGGCTCTTGGATACTGTTGAACACTGATGTCGGTACATTCCCCAACCCACATATTGGAGCTCATCATCCCCCTCCCAGAACACTCCACAAACTCAGAACAGCACTTATCGAGGAGTGGTCATTAATCCCTCATGACCTCATCAATACCCTCATAAACAGTATGAGGAGTCGTTGCTTGAGCTGCATGGCTGTCAGGAGTGATCATACTCCATATTAACATACCACATATCATACATAACAGACTTTAAATATTATTTCATGGACTGCTCCTTCATGTCAATTGCACGATTATGATCTTAATGCAGGAACATTATATGGTTATGAATTTCCTCTGCTTGATTTACATTTGTAATGTAATAATAACCTCTTTACCAAATTTTATTAAATTCCCTTAAAAATACTTCAAGGTGCCAGTTTACCTAGTAGCATATTTTGTCTCCTTTGACCTTCAGAACAGCCCGAATTCATTGGGCATGGAACTTAAGATATTAGATGCGATGTGTAGTAATGTTACACCATGCGGAAATGATTGTGTTGTGCAGTTGCTGCAAATTGGACAGCAACACAGTCTTGCTGCGAATAGCCCTTACCACCTCATCACAAAGATGCTCCATAGGGTTTAGATCTGAGGACTGTACAGGTTATTGAAGCAAGTGAAACTCATCAGCATGTTCCTAGAATCATTCAATGATAATATGCGCCTTGTGAACAGATGCATTATCATGCTAAACATGTCCATCTGAGTGTGGATAAACTCTAGCCATGAAGGGATGAAATTGGTCAGAAACAATGTTCAAATATGCTGTGGCAGTTCTAATGTCCTTCGATGGGTATTAGGGGGCCTAACGTGTGCCAAGAAAACATTTCCCACACCATCACACTGCCACCAACAGCCTGTACTGTTGACAGCACAACCTCATGTTGTTGAGTACAAGATGGCTCCATGGCCTCATGTTGCTTGTGTCAAATTCTGATCCTTTCATCAGTATGATGCAAAAGGAACTTTGATTTGTTTGACCAAGCTACCTTTTTTCAGTTCTGAATGGTCCAGTGTAGATGCTCCTGCACCCACTGGAGATGTACTTTCATGTTCTTCACTGCCAACATTGCCACTCAACATGGTTGATGGCTATTGTAGTTCATTTGCAACGAGGTCCGATGCATGCAGACATGCAGTTTGGAGATGCCTTCTGCACATCAATGTTTAATTCTGCTCTGATTTGCTGGTTGTAGCCCATCTGTTTGCTTGCACTATTCCCGGCAGTCTCCTTTGACCCCTCTAGTGAACAAACTGTTTTCATCCACTGGATCACCTATAACTGGTAGTTTTTTGCTTTTCACACTATTCTCGGTAAATCCTTGAAATGGTTCTGAATGAAAGTTGTGAAAACATTTATCCACACTTGGATGGACATATTCAGCATGATAATGCACTTGCCCATAAGGCACATAAGTCACTAAATGATTCCAGGAACATGCTAACTTGTTTTCCTTGCTTAAATTGGCCTGCAGAGTCCCATGATCTGAAACCTATTGAGCATCTCTGGGATGTTCTGGCTGCCACAAAGTGTCGTACATTATAAAAATTTACTCCCATACTTTCTCCCACTGCAAAAACAAACAAACAAAGGAACTATGTCAATACAATAGTAGCTTGAGAGCTTCTAAATAGGTGGGGGGGGGGCAGTATATATATGAAAGTCAACTATTGAAATGTGGAGTTGACTCAATCTCCCCTGACACAGTGCTAGGGGAGAGGCAGCCAGCAAAACCAGAGAACTCATTTGAACGAAACACTCAATTTCAGCATTCAGCTGAAAATATAGAGTATTATCTACATCCTGCCAAAGGTGTGATGCAGGATGAATATTTCATTATATCTAACCCAATAAACACCCTCTGGCAGATATCTCCATCAACAACTTCTTCATTCAAAATTTATAGTTGAGAGAGCTGCAGTGATGGAAAATCCCCATCCACTGTCAGATTCTACACAGCTGCAAAGCCATTTAAGGTTCTAAATCCTGACCCATCACAGGTTGGGACTTGGATTTTTAACCAAATACAGGGCCACTCAAGGAAAACTTACATACAAAATTTGGGACCTGTAGGCCAACAGGTTGCAAAATTCTGTAAAAACATAGATAAAACTTGCACATTAGTTTTCATGGTAATGAAGCCATTGGCAACAGTAAGAGTGTGTGCTGACATCAGCATGCCATAGAAGAAACACATACATCCTCTATTACTGTCCATCCACCCATTCTTTTCTTCATCGAGATACAGCTATTATGATGATGATTCAGACTGAGAGCCATATTGTGCAGTCTTGCAGCCAAGTAAATATCAAAGAAAAGTTAATATTAAAATAGGAAAATTATAATATAAAGGTAGCAAACTTTGTAGTAATAAAAAATATAGAAAACTAAATGAAACAAATATCACAGTATATAATCCTGAAAGTGTTTTAAACTAATTTAGAAAAACAGTTTGTAATGATACTTATGTAAACATTAAACTTGTAATACAAGATAAGGAACTGTTGCAAAATTAAGGACTGTAACAGCAGTCTTGTTCATTGGGAAAAAGGCTAGACGAAAATTCACTTTGCAACCTAAAACATCTTTGAGTTCAGATTGGTCACAAATGAATAATAAGCATTCATGATAAGATATAGTTGATTTAAATTCATAAAAATACTTTAATTAAAATTGTAGCACAGTTTGTAACAGCCCATATAGGACAGAAGCTAGGCCATAAAACCTTTTTGGTATTTACTTTGAAGATAGGGCACTGAAGATAGGAAACTCCTCCATCCAAGGAACATTAACTACTTAAGTTCACATAGTTGCAAAAATGCTGACTTTACTTTAAAATTGATATAAAGTCCTTTCATGTTTATCATTTGCAAAAAAAAAAAAGCTTTCACTACTTCAATGGTAAAATATCACAAGAAATGTTCTGTAGACATGAAACACATGAAATAATAAGTTGAAAAAAATGGATTTTCTGTGAGTGGGATTTGAACCCACATCTCCCAGTAATCAGCTGGGTATGCTAACCATTACACCATCAATGGCTAACATTTTCTTCTTCAGTATGTGTGACTTATAAACTTTCCTTCATTTTTATTTGATTTGCACAGTGGTGCCATCTGTTGGGAAGTGGCCACTTCCCAACAGATAGCACCACTGTGCAAATCACTATTCGAATCCCATTCATGGCAAAACCAATTTTTTCAGCTTATTATTTCATGTATTTCATGTCTACAGGACATTTCCGGCGATATTTTACCACTGAATTGTTGATATAACGAAACACATTGTGAATGACAAATATTAAATTTCCACCTCTAAGAGACAACTGAGTTGCCCAATTCCCTTACAGATGATGCCACTTTGCAAATCAAATAAAAATGTGGGAAAGTTTGTAAGTTACACAAGCTGAAGAAGAAAACATTAACCTTTCACTACTCCTTGTAGTGTCTCATTAAATCTTAAATTTCTAATAATCATCCTGGTGGCACTGAAATAGTGAAAATAGCTACATATGTATTCTTAGCCATTGATAAGGGCCACTTCAGAAGGGGCTGAAACCATGCCCTAACTTGCAAGCTGCGACACTATCTCCTTTGGCACAGTGAAAAAGAATTCTGAGCCCATTCAGAGCTAGCCTATTGTGATCCCTAACCCTTAAAATATCAGGTTTCTGAAACTAGTCTCACTCTGGTTGCCAAGTTAATTTTGAAGTGTTTTCAGAGAATAAAATACTCAACTTTAGAACCTCAACCTGAAGTAACTAATAAAGGGAAATACTCATGTTATGTACTAATAGAAAGAGTATTTAATTGGGATTAATAAAATGGCAAAAAATCGGAAGAAAACAAAAGACAAGTAAAAGTTTTAAAATATTTATTTAAATATTAAAAATTTTGCTTTTTTTTATATTTTCACTTTAGTGAAAATAAAAAAATATATATATAGTTGAAATTTTTAAAAAATGCTGTCTTCTTATAGGGCTCTAAAAAGTGGAAAATAAACATGAAGCATGTCAATGGTGCAATCAGTCACTGAATTCGTATTCACTTCAAAGGATGATAGGGTGCTGTCAATCTTGTTGAGTAGGTAAATCAGTGTCCTATCTTCCTTCAAAGCAAATGTAAACTCTGTGACTGATTGCACCATCGATATGCTTTAGGTTTATTTTCTACTTTTTAGGGCCCTATAGGATGATAGTTTTTTTTTTCATATTTTAATTTATATATATATATTTTGTGGTCACTAAAAACACCTACCTTCAAAAACTTTGATATATGGCTCATTAACATCCAGCAGATTTACCCTCCTTTTGGAGTCATGTTTGAGGTAGCCCATGACATTGGAGATGTCACAAGATTTAATTTCAGATATGATTTGTTAAGTCAAACCCCACAAAAATCTGCTCCTCCATTTTGTCAGGAGGGAATAGTAGGGGCAAAATTCGAAATAGTTTATGACCTTTATTACATGAACTTTCATTTGACACCTAACTCATAACTGTAAGCCCTCACATTTGGAAGATATAGTAGAATGACTTTCACATTTCCCTTTTTTTAGTGGGGGAAGAAAGCATGGGGAATCAGTTTTTCATAGCTTATGACACTTCCCGCTTCACAAGCTTTCATGTAACACATAGCTCGTTATTTTCAGCATTCACATTCAGGAGATATAGGGTAACAATCATTTTCATATCCCCTCCCCTTTTTTTAGGGGGAAGAAAGCATGGGGGTAAGTGTTTCATAGCCTATGACATTCCCCATGTCAGAAGCTTTCATTTGATGTATAGCTTGTTACTTTCGGCATTCTCATTCTGGAGATATAATGGAACAATAATTTTCATATTTCCTCTTTTTTAGGGTGGAAGAAAGCACAGGGGCCAGTTTTTCATAGCCTACAACATTCTCCCATCAGAAGCATTCATTTGACTTATCACTTGTTACTTTCAGCATTTGTGTTTGGAGATATAGTGGAACAATAGTTTTCATATTTCCTCTTTTTTAGGGTGGAAGAAGGCACAGGGGTCAGTTTTTCATACCCTACAACATTCTCCCATCAGAAGCATTCATTTGACTTATCACCTGTTACTTTCAGCATTTGCATTCTGGAGATATAGCTTAAGAATAGTTTTCATATTTCTCCTTTGGGGAGAAGAAAGCATTGGGGGGTCAATTTTTTTTTTATAAACTATGACACTCCCCATGACACAAGCTTTCATTTGACACATAAATCCTTAAGTTTCATTATCATGTTAGAAAGATATGGAGGAACAACATTTTGTCAAATCCACAAATCAAACAACCCACAAACTTACTAGTTGACAAACCAACAAATGTCAAAGCCAAAAGCAATAGGAAGATAGGTAAAAAAAAATTCTGTTTTTTTTTCCAAAGTATTTTATTATTTTAATATAAATAGTTCATAATATTTTTATTAATGCTTAAATCTTTCATCTATCTAATTTTTTCTAAATTTTGTAGTCATTTATGCAAATAACGCATAATATATATGCTTAGATTTTTGTTGATTGACAAACTCTATAAATATAAATACGTGTCATAAAAAATTCATTTTGATTTAAACACGAAATAATTTAAATAAAAGCTGAAAAATATATAAAAAGAAAAGAACTGTGAAAAAAATTGAATAAAAATATTTCAAAGCATTGAAATTGAGAATGAAACATTTTAGTGTAAAGCTGCATAACTTCTTCAAAAAAAATTATTTTTAAAATTGTGGCAAAAAATTTGGTTTAAAATTACAATTTCCTAATGGTAAGTAGTGTTTTGGTTAAAATATCATTAAAATTATTTATTCAACCTTTTAAAAAATCCTGCTTTTAGGTTGATTACTTAATCTTATGATTCTTCCGATATCCACAATTAGAAATCACTAGTGGTTTCGTTTTTGATCATTTCAAATTAATTTTTCTTTATAATCACAGTATACATTTGAAAACACTGAAAAATAATTCCAGAAGCACCAGAGTGAGAAAAAAAAACTGTTATTAAAATCGAAAGTCTGCAAAAATTTTGATCAAAATTGCTGTGCATAGTTCTTGAATGACTCAACTTCTGGTAGTAATAAAATCAGTAGCTTACATTAAAAGTTCAGAAAGCATTACAACTCTGCTAGAGTACTAGGTAGGTCAGAATGCCTGAAATCAAAAATCAGTCGATAATCTACTATGGTAAGGCAAAAATCAAATTGTATCTACTTGATGTTATTTATGGTGATTCAACATGTGCTTATGATTCCTATAGGTTCAAATAGACTTTTTTTTAAGCTTTATCATAATTTTTTCAAGCATAATAAACAGGAAAAACATATTTCATAGACTTAATGTTATTTTTAAAATTTGATAAAAAAAAATAGTTAATGCCAATTTCTGTTTGGGAAAAAAAATTAAATTTATGATCTTGCATTACAGAACAGTAGACAGACTCTGGGCCACTAGAATCAGAAAAGTGAAAACTTATACCCAACCTAGACACACAGGGTTAAAGGTGAAAAATGTCTGAGTATAATGCTTCACTGAACACATATTCAACGGAATAAAAAAAAGGGGAGTGAAATACTTCAGAAAATAAAAGAAAAGGTTCTCAGAAGTAATTTGCCCTTTTTCATTGAATTACTATTATCTTCTGAACACAGGAGTTAAGCTTGTGACATGGCAAGTGTAATAGGCTGTAAAATTTTATCTTTTCTCCCCCTCCTCCTAAGGGGAAATGTGTAACCAGTAGTTTCACTATATCTTTCTGAACATAAAAACCAACCATAAAGTATGATACATCAAATGAAAATGTTTGACATAGAGAGTGTCATAGGCTTAAATTATGCCATCTCTTTTCTCTCCCCTCCAAAAAAGAAAAAGGGGAGAAGGGGAATTTAATGTGTTGTTGGGCAGCACTTTTGTGCGCACAGTAGGCAAAACGACCAAGTCACAAGGACCCCAGTCTCATAGTTGGTTAGAAGTAGAGGACCCACTGGACATCTGTTAGGAGACAGATGGTAGCTTCCCATCAAGGTCATCCAGCATGTTTTTTAATGTGCACATGTGACCTTGATTTTAAGGAATTCATTGGTGGTCAAATTATAATTTCTTCAAAGAAAGCTTCTGATGAAGAAAGTGTTTTAGGTTATCATATATTAAGCTTCCCTTGTTTTGTCTTTATGAAAGAGAGAAAGAAATTGAATGTTAATGTGAGTTGATCACAATGAGTTTATATTGCAGATGAAAGCTTAAGACATGCAAAGTGATATGGGGAATACATCAATTCCCTTCTCTAAAGCAGTAAAAAATTCCCCGCCCTGCCCACGGTCAGTAGGGGACACCGATGGGTTTGGAAAGGCTGCCGTCCGTCGGATGGGACGTTAAGCCATGTCCCCGTGTGCGGGAGAGCCATACCCTGTGCGCGTTAAAGAACATGCTGGATGGCCTTGACGGGAGGCTACCATCTGTCTCCCAACAGCTGTTCCAGTGGGTCCCCTCCCCCAACCTTCTCTGAGCCTTTGGGGTTCATGTGACCTGGCCATTTAG
The DNA here is from genome assembly GCA_038380435.1 of Ryuthela nishihirai. Classification (NCBI taxonomy): domain Eukaryota; kingdom Metazoa; phylum Arthropoda; class Arachnida; order Araneae; family Heptathelidae; genus Ryuthela; species Ryuthela nishihirai. The sequence goes on along the minus strand of JAWZYU010000001.1, from coordinate 10,302,273 downwards.
CCCATGGTGTGCAAAAAAAGTGCCGCTCAGAGGTAAAACAACCCAACCCAACTAAAGCAGTAAAAAGATGTTTTTAGTGATAAAAGCCTTCTGTAAAGTTTCCATTAAATATATATATATAATTTTTTTAAATGCCTATTTTTTCCTTTTATGTAGCCTCAAAAATAAAATATTAGCCAATTATGAAATCACTTACTCAATTTTTATGAACTTCAAAGAAAATAGGGCACCAAAACTGATTTCTGTTACCAATTGGAAAAAAAATTGCTGGTGTCTTACCATTTGTTTGAAGTTAATATGTTAAGTGATTTCATCATTGGTATTGCATTTTACTTCTTTTTTTTTTTCATTTTTAGGCCCCCATATAAAAAGAAGTTCATTTTTAAATTTAAATTTTAGTAGAAATGCAACCAAACTAATGCATCCTCTATAATGCTTTTATCTCTATATATATGTGTTAATGGTGGTTAATGACATTTTTGTTGATCCTCAACATTATTTACAAAATGAAACTGGAAAATGCCTGAGATTTTTCTTAAATTCAATCGAATTTGTAGAGGCTTATTTTTGTTCTTGGTTTTCAAATTTTGTTTTCTGAATATCAAGTTATTAATTAAAATGTGTGTAATTTATTGTATTTATCTGTTTTTCTGAAATAAAATGTAATATTTTTCTTTGGCAGGAGTGTGAACATAATTTGAGTAAACCAGAATATAATCCATCATCTATCAAGTTCAAAATTCAGCTGGCTGCTTTGTAAGCAAGCATTTTATGTATGAATTTAAAGGTTACAAAATTTGCTAATTATTTATAAGATACGATTCAAAACTAATTAATAAGTAAAAGCATTCAAAAATGCGTTTTGCCTAATTACACTTGTAATATGATTTACACCAGATTTCCCAACCGGTGTGTTCTCTGGCCATACCTCAACTCACAGATTAAGTAGCTAGCACAGATGACTTCTGTATATGCCCATTGTAGCAAAAATGGATACTAGTACTCCTCCCAAGCAACAGCCCAACCAAAGCTCATCTGAAAGTTTTTGCCACAACTCAATTGCACTGCTTTTTCAGTTCTTTGATTTTGCATACTCACTATCATTAACATAATTTTTTTCCCTCACAAAATGTTTCTTCCCTGGATGCAAAAGAATTCATTGTGCAGTAAGTTTTTGGTGTCAAATAATTTTGAACAATTTCACATTTGATTAATGTACTATGTATTTGAGGGAGTTTGTCTTTCACTTAACTTAATACACTGTGCATATACATATTAGCTTAATATACAATTCATATTAGCTTATTACACAATGCATATTAGCTTAATACATAACACACACAGATACTTGATAGAAAAATTAACTGAATTCTGCTTTTGAAACATTCCCATTGCTAAGTGAAAGGAGAGTCAAATTCGAAGATCAATAATTTCTACAATAAGCTTTTTATTGGAAAATAGGACTGGATAAATTTAAATCTCATTCAAATCTATCTAAATCTCGATTTTCATCAATATTTTTTGGATATTCAAAGAGCTGTGGAAGCTTGAATACTTAACATCAGCAAAGTCAGGCATAAGAATCTTGTGTTAAACTGACAATTATTGAAAGAACTATATGCACAAAGATCTAAGACATACACTTATTAAATGGTTTAAAATAATACTTATTTTCTTAAGTTTTGATTAACTTATGAGATGAATTCTTATAATTGACATCTCTTATTCAATACTCAGACTTCTATACTCTTTAAGTACTGAATGATTCGTTCAAAATCGAAATTTAGTAGTTTAATTGACGTCTTATATTTATCTTAAGTCGTGTTTCTGGAAAAATTTATTTCACCTGTTATGGAGCCTTGAATTTGATTCTTCATTGACATAAGATGATTCAATTTTTCTTTCCATTGCCTGTACATATAACATTCTAACATAAAGGTTTCTAACACAAATCTTGTCTGAACCATAAAGCTAATTACCAGCTGGATAACATGGACAGAAGAAAAGCCAACAAACATTCATATGTACATAGTATAATATAGTGAAACCTTCCATGTCAAAGCAAACACCATTGAAACAAAAAAACGTATCTGCTCTACAGAGGTGTCTGGTTAAGAGAGATGAAGTCAGTTTGATGAAGTCAAACAAGTAAAAGACAATTTTTTTGTTTAAAGAATTTTTTTTTCTCCCCTTCACAGTGGACAGAGATAACATAGAAGCTCTGTTGGGCTTGTCCTGGTTTCTCATACAACATACAAACACATACACAGGGTTATGCCTGCTAGCTCGTAGTCAGGTACACTAACACTATACCCAGTAAGGGTAGCAAAAATTGATTAATAAATTTAATGTACAAGTAAATGCAAATATTTATTTAATTTTTGTTCATTTCATTTTTGCAATTTCACTTTTATTCTGTGTAATTAAATTACTTATTAATTTCAATCCAAATGCATAGTTTTTGGTTAGATAGAAGTCTCTTAAAGTTGTAAAGTTTTTTAATGCATCAGTACGTTTTTTAATTTGGATTCATGCTGCCCTTTAGCCTTTTCTTCTTCCTCAGGTTCTCCATTGATGAAAAATTCATTTGCAATGTTTTATACTTCAACATTATTTCCTTTTGCCACTGCATTGCAACCTATAGAAACATATTCTCTGCCACTTACTGTTGAATTTCTTATTGTCCATAGCAAGTCATTAAGTATAGATGCATCAGATGAATCTTCAATATAGTCACCATCACTTGTCCTGAATTAGTTAAATTCTGCTTTTGAAAACAGTATTTAATTATACAGGGGCTCACTGCATTCCAAGCTGCACTAACACAGGTTATGTCCTGGTGAACATCAATATGTTTTTCAAGTTTATTCCCATTATTGTTATCATTAATTTTTTTTTAAACAGATCTTAAGGACCATTTGTCAATATTTTAACTTGAAATTCTGCATAATTCCTTGATCTAAGACAGTATTTCCCAACAGGAGCATTTTTGTAAATTCCTAAACACAAAATGTATTGTTTTATTTATCATCACTCTGCCGAATTTTGGGCATGTTCCACCCTCTATCCTGGAAGGTAATACACTAAAAGGTAAGGTTTCCATAAATTAAGGAAAACTCAGAAAAATTATATAAACAAAAAACTATATGAATGATTTTAATGAAATTTGACAAAAACATGAATTACAATGCTAGTTTCAGAATGGCATAAAATATTTTACACTAGAAGCATTTTTCATAAAAAATAACAGGAACTTGTCCAAAAATTAGGTGTCAGAATGCATTGGTCATAGTTCTTTAATAAGGAATATGATCACCCTTACAGCAATGCAGGCACGGCAGCGATGTTCCATGCTTTTTATGATGTGAATCAGCTCAATAGGGAGTAATGACCATTGTTCCTTTAAAGCAGTAATAAGCTCCCTTTTTGTTTCAGGTGGCGGGTTGAGAACAGCAACATAGAGCATCCCACACATGCTCCAATTGGATTTAGGTCAGGAGATCGAGCTGGCCACTCCATGCACATAATGGTCTCCTCTTGAAGGTATTGTTCCACTAGTTGAGCTCTGTGTGGACGAGCATTACCATCTTGTAAGATGAATGTTTCACCTATTGCACCAGTGTAAGGATGTACATAAGGGTCCAGGATGCCATCTCAATATCTTTGAGCATTGAGGTTCCCACTCATCAACACATAGAAGTCTGCATGTCCACCTAAGGAAATGCTACCCCAAACACACACACACACACTACCTCGGCTGTAACAGTCTCTTTGACAGATGTTATTGGGATGATAGTGGGTACCTCATTCTCTCCATATGAAACAATGTCTGGAATCACTCTGCAAGCAATATCTGGACTCATCTGTGAAGAGTAATGACCTCCATTGCTCTTATGTCCAGTTAACATGCGTGCATGCCCAATTCAACTGCTCTCTCCTGTGACCTGACATGAGGGGTATACAAATTACAGCCTTCTAGCATACAGACGTCCCCCATGAAGCCTTCTAAGCACAGTAGAAGCTGATACAACCCTCCCAGTGGCTGCTGCAAGAGAGGATCGTAGCTGAGAGGGTGTAGTTGTCCTGCTCGTTTGTGCTGTTTATTGCAGATATCAGTTTTGTACAGCGCACTTCCTCGGCTAAATCTCTGAGATGCAGAATCTGTGCTAAGAAATTGATCCACAGTCTATGGACCACAGAAGGACTCACATTCAGCCATCATGCCATGTCTGACTGACTTTGGCCTGCTTTGAGTCAGCCAATAGCTCTCCAATACAGTTCATTTGGCAATGATGTCTCGAGGTCATTCGTACAAAATGGCTATTTTGAATTTCTTTATTCACATTTACAACACAAAATAATGATCCACTCCAAAACACCTGTTTTTATGTCATTATCCGATTATGCAAATTGGCGCAACCTAGACTAATTTGCATACAATATGCTCACTCGCCATTACTTTCTGGCTACATGAACAAGTTTGGTGAGGATCACACAATTTTTTTGAGATTTAACATGATTTTTCTCATTTTTCCTTAATATATAGAAATCAGTGTATGTTAATTGTTAAATAAAATTTTGAATAATATTAAAATAAACTCATTGGCCAAGATTATGTGAGTTATAGGTTAGCAGAATCCATTTGCCATGTAACGTGTGAGTCGTAGCAAGAAACTTAGTTCAGTCATTTGAGCAACCCATAAACTACAGATGAAGAGTGTTGAGCTAATCTGTGTTACAAGCTGACATAGTCTAGCCAGAGCATCTCTGATAGAATGCTATTTAAGTTGCTCACTAACAATCTTGAGTGAATTTTTGGTATTGCTATTTTATTTTTTTGTGCCCATCTAAAATTTCTCTGAGATCCTCAAATTGTTCATAATTTATCCTATCAAATGAAGCATCTTAGGAAGTCTAAGATAAATTCATCAATAGAAGTTTGTTTGCTTGACAAAGTTTTTTTTTTTAATTCTGCATTTAGTCATTTTGGCTAACTGGTAAGAGTTTTGATCCAGGATTTTTTTCATTTTCTTCTTCCATATCTGATGGTTCCTTGTTTTTTTTTTTTATCTATTTCTTCTATATCCATTAAGGAACTTTCGGGTTCATAGTTGTCTTCTGTCGAGTTTTTTTTCCAATGTTTTGTTTTTCTTCTCGTGGAATTGTTAGTGTTGCTTCCTCTGTTTTATGTATGTCCAACTAATTTTTATAAGGAAACAAAATCATTTAGCTTTCATGAAGGGACATTTACTTAGTAAAAGGGAGATGTTCGGCTCAAAAAGATTGGGAACCACTGATCTAGAGCTGAGAAATGGATATGACTTTGGCAGGGAAAGTAACTATTTCAACATTGTTTAATTTAATCTTTGGTGGGATGATGTATTACAAAGAAATATAACAACTTTTCTGTTCTGGCAAATCATTTTTTATCTAACTGGGCCAACCATTCAGTTATCTTGTCATCCAAGCCTTATTGTTTGCTCTCCAAGTAACAACAAATTTGTTTCAGTCATTGCCTTTAAAGCTCCTTCAATTCATTGATTTACCAATAATAAGAGGTATTTCACCTGAGCCTATCATGCTTTTGCACAAGAGTAAAGTGAGATGCTCCTTTGCAATGCTCCCTTGAATGTTTTCCTTCTTGGACACATCATTTTTTCTGAATTGCACGAAAAAACACACCCATTACTTCCTTGAATAACTTTTATGATAAAGGCATGATTCCTAAAGATTTTAGCAGAGCTATTATTATCCCTATTTTCAAAAAAAAGGTGATCGCAGTTCTTGTGATAACTATAGGGGTATCAGCCTAATCTCTGTTCCAGGGAAAGTTATTTGCATGATTGTGCTTAATAGAATTAAGAATCTGGTTGACAGGCAATTGCGTGATGAGCAATGTGGATTCAGAAGTGGTAGGGGATGTGTAGATCAGATATTTTCACTTAGGCAGATTCTTGAGAAATGTTTAGAGCTTCAGAAACCTTTGGTTGCTAGCTTTGTTGATTTCAAAAAGGCTTTCGACTCTGTTGATCGTCATAATTTGTGGTTGATTGTGAGATCATTTGGTATACCTGACAAGTTAGTTAACAAAATGAAAGCTCTCTATAATAACACTGAGTCGTGTGTGAGAGTTGGTAAGTCTTGTAGCAATTGGTTTAGCATTACTTCTGGTGTTCGACAAGGGTGCATTTTGTCTCCTTTTCTCTTTAGTGTGGTTATTGATTATGTTATGCGAAATTCACTTCAAGGGAAAGATTTTGGCCTTAAATGGTCTGGAGATACAAATATTTCTGATTTAGATTATGCTGATGATTTAGCCCTTTTGGCACATGATGTTGATGAGATGAACTCTTTCATTCGAACTGTTGATGAGACTGGTAGTAGAGTAGGTTTGGTTATAAACAGAGAGAAAACTAAAGTGATAAAAATTGGTCAGGCAGGTTGTGATTCAGTTCATCTGAATGGTTGCAGTCGTGAGAAGGTGTCACAGTTTAATTACTTGGGAGCTATGTAACAGATACTGGTGATATGCAGCATGGGATTAACAGACAAATAGGGATTGCTGCCGGGACTTTTAAGAATCTATGGAGAATGTGGAGAAATAGGCGTATACACCTAAAGACTAAAATTAGAGTGTATAATAGTTTGGTTCTTTCTAGGGTTAGTTATGGTAGTGAAACTTGGACGCTGTGTAAACAAGATAACAGGAAACTAGATGCCTTTGATTCTAGACGCTTACGCAGTATCTTGGGCATTAGGTGGTCTAACTTTGTAACTAATGATGAGGTTAGGCAAAGGAGTCTGCAACCTCCTTTAAGAAGCATATTGTGCAGAGAGAGACCATTGGTTTGGCAATGTTGCCCATATGAATAATTATAGATTGGCGAATAGGGTTATGAACAGTGTGCCTAGAGGCCTCAGAAGGAAGGGGAGACCTAGGATGCAGTGGGCAGACAATGTCAAACAGGACCTTGTTAGAATTGGTGTGCAGTGGCCGGATGCAGCAGATGTAGCTCAGGACAGATATGCTTGGAGAATTAAACTGCGCGGTCTGGTTGTACCTCCGTAGTCCACGGCTGCTTGAGGATGATGATGATGAAGTAATCATCATCCTCAAGCAGTATTGAATATGTTTTCCGGAGAGTGTGATTCAAGTATTTGTGGCAAAATTTTTTACCATTCAGCTACATTTTCCAAATTTACATCAGCAGACCTTCTACAGATAGCTTTGAGTGAAATTCATTCATTCAACTTCACCAAATTGGGAGGTCCTTCCTCAGGCTTTCCCATTTGGTATTTTGTGGAATTTGAGTTAAAAATTGACTCCACGAATTTATCTTACCATCGATTTGGGCTTTAAAATCACTTACATCTATTTCTGTATCCATTTCAAAGTTTTTCTTTGAATTTATTGGCACAGAGATAGGAGTTTTTTTTTTTTACCATGTGCACAGCAAAACCACATAATTGCCAATTTAACCACTAAAGAAACTTTACCATTAGAAAATGTAGGGTACATTTACCATTCTCATTTTCCTGCCACTGATTTTAAGAGTTCTCTCTATTTTTTAATGATTGATGCTTAGGTTCTGTTCATTTTGAAACATTCAGCTATTCTTGAACTCTAAACTTTGCTGGCATACCATTTCTGCTTTATCTTTGAAAGTTAACAGCTTTTGAGACATATTGCCTTCATCTGGATCGGAAATTATTAAATATTTATAAACATTCAAAAATTTGTTAATCATTTTAAACCAATTACAACACTTTATGTGTAAGGGACACAACTGAACATTATGTAATACAGATGGTCAGGACCAGATCTAGAAAAAAATAAAGAGGGGGCAGAATTGAGATGGAGCCCCATTCTGGCATGAGAATTTTTCTCTCTATTTTAGTGGTCTTTAAATAAATTTTTATAAAACACTTGTTGTAATAAATATATATTTAATATATTTCTTCACCTCCATTCTAGGTACTAGTATTTTCAGGAGGAGCCCTGCAGATACTAGGGTAGTTCCATGTTAGATTAGACTTTAGTTAGATGATTTATTATCCTTTGCTCAAGTAATAACTATCAGTCTATTTAATGGATACACTTGACTCACAGAGTAGAATATTGTCAATAAACATGACATTTTTACATGATAGTGTTGAAGTGTCCATTAGAGAGAGAGAGGTTAAAAATAACAGAGGCAACTTTTGAGGTCTCCACATCCTTATTGGAGAGTGATTTAGAGAGTTTGCTTAATATGTAATCCTAATGCTTCTCGCAGGGACTGACTGAAAGTGTTCATTTTAGGGAGGTGTCTGTTAAGAAAGGTTTCGCTGTATAAAAATTTAAAAATATAATAAAAATTAAAAGCAACTTATTACCTTTTATGATAAGCTGGAATTTGTGTGCAGTTAAATGAAGTATTCTGACAAACTTTTGCATCACAATGACAAATACAGTCTCTAGGCATATCCAAAAATATGATCAAAGCAGTTGAAATAAGAAGAAAGACAATAAAGAAAACAAATACAGGTAAATTCCATTATAATGCAGTGCTTGGAGTCCAAAGAATCACATTGCAATGTACAAGTGGGATCGTGTTAGCAAACATTCAAGCCATTTTTCGTCATTCAAACTCTGTACATCAGCCACAAATCAAATGGATGTTACCAACAAAAGGTTACAAGTAAATAAATCAACTGCTGGTATTCTTTTGGATGTCAAATGATAGCAAGTATCGTGGATTCGCGCTGGAGTGAAAATATTGCCCACATGTACACAAAGCTACACAAGGAATCCAATATGTAGTTCTTGAGTGAAAAATTACGTTTCATATGACAAAAAGAAGGGAGCCACACTTGCATCATGCTATAAGTGGAATCGCATTTTAATGGGATTTACCTGTAACTAGTCAGGTATGGAATTGCAAAGCAAGGAACTGGCAGCAAAGTGACATGCCCATACACTTTGGAAGTTGGCAGGAAAATGAGAAGTATGGCCAGCTGCTACTGCAAACAGTGGTGCTCAATCATCTATCTGTTCTACTAGTTAATCTGTGACCTCTAACTATGCTGATGTAAAAAAAAAAACTCGCATTTTCATATCTAACTTTTATGTTATTGTAAATAATCAATCACTCATTTTTAATTTATATATTTTTAATTATTTTTTAATAAAATGCATTAGTTTTGGTGCACCTCAGCATTGGGTGTGCTGCAAAGTGAAAAATGTAAAAAAAATATGATTTGCACAACAGAAATTTTGAAGTCAATTAGATTTGTAGTTTGGTTCTGTGTATTCTTTTTGTTTCATGCACTCTGACACAGTATATAAATAAGACAAATAGGTTGTTTTGAGCATCTGTTGCCAGTATCAACCTGCGTTCTGTAGCAAATGCTCATGAATGACATAACATGCTTATATTCTCAGTCTTGAAGAGTTTTATCCATGTTTTAACAGAATTTGATCCCTCATAATCCCCAAATACTTGACTGCCTATTTCCAAATTTCACACTTGGGTACCCCATGCCACTGTGTTGTATTAAAAATTGAAATTTAAAACTTTTTTTTTTTTCTACTTCAAGTATCCATTGAGTTACAAGGAAAATTTGCTAATATATAAACAATTTCATTCTTTGCAATCAATAGATGCTGCATTATCTCACTCTAAAATTTAAAATATTAATCACTGGGTAAACATGCACATATTTCAGTAATTTTTAGATTACACTTTCAAAGTTATTTATAATTGTACTGTTGGTTCTCAATTATCAGAGAATCCTATTGAGTAACATTGAAGGATGGGCACCATATGATAGAGGTTAACTTAAAGACTATATAAACATTTATCCGAATAATTCCGTCTTTGTAGCTGAATTTTAATTGTTATTGCCAGTTTCCTGTTGATGAAATATGAAAAGATGTGGTTAGTAACATATCAGACTTGTTGCCTAAGGTTTGCAGGTTTTGCTTCTTCTGTGCCAGATTGAGATTTTCTTCACCCACTCATGCATAATAATAATGATAGAAATCAATATATGTAATATATTGCATAATAGCATATCAATATTCCTTACCCTTTTCCCTCTTACCTATATCTAATATCACTGGGCATCTCATAGTCTGACACAGGTTGCTTGCATTTGTTCATTCTTGTGCATTCTGCTCTCAACTGCTAAGTTTAGGGGTGAGTGTTTGCTAAATCAGTTGTGTACTAGTTTCATAATCTGTAGCACCCATATTTCAGTCCCAACTATGCCAACATTGAGATTTATCTCCACTAATCCTCACCCTGCCCCTAGTGAGAACGGGAACACTGTTCGGCTTAGAAAGACCACTGTCCGCGAGATGGAAATTTAAGCCATGGCTCCATGTTCAGGAGAACCACACCCATGTATGTTAAAGAACATGCTGTATGTCCTTGATGGGAGGTTACCATCTATCTCCTAACAGCTCTCCAGTGGGTGTCCTTCCCCATCCTTCCCTGAGCTCTTGGGATCTTTTCAACTTGGCCATTTAACTCATGTGTAAGAAAAGCACCACTCAGAGGTAAAAACCACCCACCCAGTATTTCTTACTTTTTTACTCTTATCTGTATCTAATATCACTGAACATCTCAGAGTTTGGCACAATATTGTCTTTGTTGTTCTTGTGGCAAACTTAAAATGCCAAATATACTGAGTATTTCCTATATTACCCTCCGTTTTTTTGCTCTCAACTGTTTACTGGACATAGGCCTTCATTATGTCATTGGACAAGTTTACTGGACATAGGCCTTCATTATGTCATACAAATTAGTCCTTGATTCTTTAGGGATGAGGGTTGACTCAATTAGTAGCATGCCAAGTTTGTAATCGAATCCCAACTGCCCCTCTTTTGAGGTATTCTCTTCTAACTCCCATTCTGCCCGCAGTGAGAAAGGGGATATCAATGGGCTTAGAAAAGCAGCCATCCATCAGTTGGGACACTGTGATTTCATGTGTAGGAGAGCTATACCCTGTGCATGTTAAAGAAGAGTCTGGATGGTCATGATGAGAGGCTTCTATCTATCTCCTAACAACTGCCCAGTGAATACACTTCTCCAATCATCTCTGAGCCCTTGGATTATTTGTGACCAGTCTAGTCCATCATGTGCAAAGAAGTGCTGCTGAGGTAAATAAACAGCCCTTTTGCTTTTTAGAAAATGATGTGTAAATTATTTTTGTCTAATGTAAATTAATTTCAAAATTAATCATTTTCATTTTAATTAAAATTTAAAATTTATCTAAAACAATCTTAAGATGCTGATACAGCTATCTCTTGATGGAATAAGACAATGAATTGCTTTAGATAGGCAGACAGACAACAAACAGGTAGGCCAGACTGTGCAAATTTGTTCTCCAAATGTGTCTATTCTGAGCAAACACTGCTGTGATTAGATCATTAAAAGCTAATTCTGATTAAGTTTTGCACCATTTGAAGTCACCATTTACTTGTAAATACCCAAAAAATAATGAATATTCAACGAAAACCATTTTCTACACCTTCAGATACATCAGGTATAAAAATTTTAATATGATGAAATTATTATGCTTTAATGCAGTGTGTGTTTTAAATTTTAAGATCTATATGTTTTCTGTTGTTCAAATTTTCATCTTATTTGTTTATAGCTACCACATTCCAGAACTTCGTATCAAGAATGTGCCTCAATTAGAATATCAGAAGGTAAAATTTTGCATATAAGACTAATTTAAGCATTCCAGTTCAGATATTCTGAAATAAATATTTGTGCAATATCTGTAAATAAATATAAGCTTTCTGTTATATTTTCAATGATATCACTATATAATATTTAATTTGTTTCAATTTGGTTTCTCTGTTATGTTATATAAAACTTTTACATAAAATAACAGAGAAACTAAACTGAAACAAATTAAATATTGTTTAGTGAGGTTACTGTCCATTGTACTGCTTAAGAGATTTAGAGTCCTCTAACCATCCCATGGCCGAGTGGTTAGCGCGCTTGGCTACAGATCTACAGGACCTGAGTTTGAGCCCCGGGCAAGGCATGGATGTTCGTGTTGTTTTCTGCTGAGGTCCTGCCATCCTCTCAGATCTTCTACTGTGGCATATAAACTGACAAGCTCCTGTCAGACCTCTGTGGCAAGCAGCTGCTTGAGGGGGTATTTATTTATTTATTTATAATAGTGAATATAATTTTTACCTATCTTCTATTACTTTTGGCATACATATATTACTTTGACATTTGTCAGTTTGTGGATTTGACAAATTGTCGTTCCACCATATCTTTTGAATGCAATGGAGAAACTTAATGATTTATAACTCAAATGAAAGCTTGTAATGCAGGAAGTGTCATGGGCTATAAAAAATTGACCCCCATGCTTTCTTCCCCTCTAAAAAAGGAGAAATATGAAAACTATTCTTTCGCTATATCTCCAGAATGTGAATGCCAAAAGTAACAAGTGATACATCAAATGAATGCTTCTGGAGTGGGGAATGTCATAGGATATAAAGAATTGACCCCCCCTAATGCTTTCTTCCCCACTAAAAGGGGGGGGGGATATAAAAATGATTGTTCCCCTATATCTTCTGAATGTGAATGCTGAAAGTAATGAGCTATATGTTACATGAAAGATAGTGAAGCAGGAAGTGTCATAAGCTATGAAATACTGATTCCCCATGCTTTCTTCCCCCCTAAAAATGTGAAATGTGAAAGTTGTTCTACTATATCTTCCAAATGCAAGGTTCTACAGTTGCAAGTTAAGTGTCAAATGAAAGTTCATATTATGACCACTGTAAACTATTTCTAATTTTGACCCTACTATTCCCCCTGATAAAAGGGGAGGGAATAGTAGAGCAAATATCATCATCATCATCATCCTCAAGCAGCCATGGGCTACGGAGGTCCAACCAGACCGTGCAATTTAGTTATCCAAGCAAGTCTATCCTGAGCTACATCTGCATCTGGCCACTGCACACCAATTCTAACAAGGTTCTGTTTGACATTGTCTGCCCACCGCATCCTAGGTCTCCCCTTCTTTCTGAGGCCTTTAGGCACACTGTTCATAACCCTATTCGCCAATCTATAATTATTCATACGGGCAACATGGCCAAACCAACGGAGTCTCTGCACAATATGCTGCTTAAAGGAGGTTGCAAACTCCTTTGCCTAACCTCATCATTAGTTACAAAGTTGAACCACCTAATGCCCAAGATACTGCGTAAGCATCTGGAATCAAAAGCATCTAGTTTCCTGTTATCTTGTTTACAAAGTGTCCACGTTTCACTGCCATAACTAACCCTAGAAAGAACCAAACTATTATACAGTCTAATTTTAGCCTTTAGGTGTATACGCCTATTTCTCCACACTCTCCATAGATTCTTAAAAGTCCCGGCAGCAATCCCTATTCGTCTGTTAATCTCATGCCGCACATCACCAGTATCGGTTACGTAGCTCCCAAGATAATTAAACTGTGACACCTGCTCAAGGGTGCAACCATTCAGATTAACTGAATCACAGCCTGCCTGACCAAATTTCATCACTTTAGTTTTCTCTCTGTTTATAACCAAACCTACTCTACTACCAGTCTCATCAACAGCTCGAATGAAAGAGTTCATCTCATCAACATCATTTGCCAAAAAGGCTAAATCATCAGCATAATCTAAATCAGAAATTTTCGTATCTCCAGTCGATTTAAGGCCAAAATCTTTCCCTTGAAGTGAATTTCGCATAACATAATCAATAACCAAACTAAAGAGAAAAGGGGACAAAATGCACCCTTGTCGAACACCAGAAGTAATGCTAAACCAATTGCTACAAGACTTACCAACTCTCACACACGACTCAGTGTTATTATAGAGAGCTTTCATTTTGTTAACTAACTTGTCAGGTTCTCACAATCAACCACAAATTATGACGATCAACAGAGTCGAAAGCCTTTTTGAAATCAATAAAGCTAACAACCAAAGGTTTCTGAAACTTTTAACATTTTTTCAAATCATTCATATCACCTTTTTTCAAAATAGGGTTAACAATAGCTTTGGTAAAATCCTTAGGAACCATGCCTTTATTATAAAAGATATTCAGAATTTCAGTCATCCAAATGGTAACCGAAACATTTCCAGATCTAAGCATTTCTGTAGTAATTTCATCTACCCCTGGGGATTTATGAAGTTTAAGTTTAGAAACAGCCAAAATAACTTTAGATTGTGTTATAAGGCCAACATTAAAGCCACCAATGCATCTATCATCATTGCAAACAATGGGAATAGAACTAACCGCATTGTTTAGAATATCACTGAAATGCTCAGCCCACCTAGCCATGACAGAATCCTCATCTTCTATAACCTTACCTAGTTTATCCTTCAATCCCTGTAGACCTGTCCGTTTTCTACCACACAAAACATTAACTATCTGGTACAGCTCTCTGCTGTTGTGCTGTCTAACTGCTTCCTCGGCTTTGTCAGCCAAACCATCAAGCCAAAGATTCTTATCAGCAGCTAACTGATCTTTTACACGTTTGTTAAGTTCTCTGTAATGCTTTCTATTAGGACTAATAGGGTATTGATTAAGGACATTCCTGCAATTCTTTCTTTCCAAAATAAGCTCAAGTGCCTTATCACTCAGTTAATTCTGTCTCTTCTGCTCCTTTTTTCCTAAAAGAGTACTGTTAGTTTCCAAAAAAGCCTGTTTAAAATGATCCCATTCTTCCTCAACTTCAGTAGTAAGCATACCATGACTGTCATAATGACTAAGTAACCTATCATGGTAAGCGTTGGCTGTAACTGGGTCTTTCAGAGCTTCAGTATTAAAAGCAAATTTTTTAACCCTAGAACAACACTTTTTAAGTTTAAGTTGCAAGACACTTTTAACAAGGTAATGGTCAGATCCAATTTCAGCTCCCCTATATGACCTAGTATTCCTAACAGAACTAGCCCATTTGCTGTTAATTAATATATAATCAATCATATTCTTATGCAGCCCATCGGGTGAAACCCATGTGTACTTATGTATGTCACCCCTCCCCAAAGGTCAGAGTCAGTACCAACTTTGGCATTGAAGTCACCTAGAACAAGAGTAATATCTCCTTTCTTGACAGAATTCAAAATATCCTGAAGTTGTCCATAAAACCTATTCTTCTCATCCTCATCGGCATCCTCAGTGGGGGCATAACAGCAGATAACATTCAAGTCTTTAACGCTTGTCTGAAATTTTGCTGTAAGAAACCTTTCATTAATGCACTCATATCCTAGAAGAGCATCACTAGCGTGTCTGCTGAGAAGCAGACCCACACCTTGGTGATGCTTATTGTCGTCCCTCCCTGAAAAGAGAAATTTAAGATTATTTTTAAGAATCTGACCTTTATCTGTCCATCTGGTCTCTTGCAAGCTGAGAATATCTAAATTATAATGGTGGAATTCTTGTGTGAGGACATCAAGAGAAAAAGCTCTGTGCAGAGTCCTCACATTCGAACTACCTATGGAGAGAAAATGGTTAGTGGGATGTTTAAAGAAACTATGTTTATTGAGAGAGGGAATGCTGACAATATCAAACAGCCCCCTAATCGCAGACATGGGGCAAAGACCCGTTCCCTCACCACTAAAGGCTGAAGCCATCAACACTGGAAGACTTCCTCCAATGTAGAATTTGACGATGCCAATAGAAGCAAAGAGTTCAGGTGCCTGCGATGACCTCTGCTCAGGATTATCCACCAGCTGATAAACATATCCTGTGAATCTATTCACTTGGGGCTGTCAACCCACAAACAAACAGAAAACACAGTGGAAGATTTTCCCTCCACAGAAGCCCACCAGTGCAGCAAAATCAGGATCCATAATCAAGCTCAGAGCCATATATCTGTCCAGTGGGTAATATAGAAATAAAACAGTATAGCAATAAAATGGGCAAAATAAATTTTCACATCCACAAGGTTTTGTGGGGTTTAACTTTAACAAGTCATATCTCAAATTAAAACTTGTGACTACAATAATAGAATTTCTCAGATATACACCTGGTAGTAGTTTGTTAGAATAATATAGAGGAAAATTTGTCATTAGCTGGGTGGGATCTGAACTCACAACCTCCTGATAACATATCAGGTGCTCTGACATGTTATCAGGAGATCGTGAGTACTATTGGGACTTCTTCAGGCATACAATGATTAGAGGATTAGCTTATGAAAGTAGGTAAAATTTCAAAGTTCTATATCTTCAAATTGTAGTTGTGCAGAGATACAGTGCACAACTACAGTAATATAAATTTCAAAACCAGAAAAGGATTCAGATAACCTGCGTATTAATTCAAAATGGTAAATGGTTAACATTAAACAAAAAATTATAACTGATGCTGAGTGTTGTCAGTTTTAATATGCTCAAATGAAATTTTTCTAAATAGTTAGTGTGTTAATGTTTGATTGACGTTTTTTTCACTGAGATACATTAGCATTATATGTAATTGGATTGTTTATGTGAATCAGAAGATTGAACAAAAATGTTAACTTGTAAGGAGGAAATCCAATACATCATCTTGTTTACCAAGCCAAAACCAACTACATGTAACAACTTTCAATGGAAGTACTGCCATCCTACCATCGGTATAAAAAAAGATCCACCATTCAAGCCGAGCATTAGGAGTTGCTTCAGTAAGTTTCAGGAGACAGGAAGTGTGATGGACTTGAGGTGATGTGGATGACTAGATGTTTCTGAAGAAACTTGCTGGTGTCCATGACACATTCCAATGAGCCATAAGAAATGCATCATTGGGCATCAAGAGAATTGCAACTATCTGGAACAACATAACATAAAAACATAAAATGGAGTATCAATTGGATATGTTCAGGGTCACTAAAGGGTGCACATGTTGAGGTGGATTGAATCAGATATAAAACTTCATTAGATAAGCAACGAAATTCAAAAATGTTTAGGATTCTGCCTTTTCCATTTTCTTGCAATAATTTTTGAAACTAACTTTATTGGCACCGTGTACAGTGATGGCAAAAAGCCTTGAATGAAGCCAAGTTTTGCATATTTCAAATATTCTGACATTTTTTAATCAAACATTATTAATATTGTACAACTCTAAATACTTTATTTTAATACAGTTTTTTCTGATTTCATGCATGTTTTCAGTTTTTAACCCTAAAACTACTAATTGGGTCAATTAGACCCAGTTCCAACTTTTGAAAAGTCAACAAGAAAAAACTGTTTTATGTAAAAGTTTAAGAATTTATGACTTTATATAAAATGATAAAAATAACAATGGACTAGAAGCTTTTAATTTTTGGCAACTTTGATGAAAAGTTATTTGCTAATATAGCTTGAACCATATTCTAGATCTGTAAAACTCAGTATATATACAGGGTGATTCAAAACTTATCGTTCAAATTTCGTGGGGAGGTAGGGAATACGTCAGGAAACCGATTTCACATAGGAAAGTATGTCCGCAAACGTCATCTACATGAACAAAATGGACAAGTAAAGTGAACACAAGGAAACAGTACAGTTAAGTGGTAACGAATGTGACTTTTATTCCAACCAGGTAAAGTACAGGTTCACAGTAGGTGCTCAAAATTGCGACCATTTACACGGACACAGGATTCACAGCGCCGTTGCATTGACCGCCGAACATTTTCAAAAACACCTGGCATATCACTGACAATGCCTGCGGCAACCACTATTCGTGCAACAAGTTCCATTTCACTGTCAATGGGGGTCTCGTACACATGGTATTTCATGGCCCCCCACAAAAAGAAATCCATGGGCGATAAATCAGGTGACCTGGGTGGCCAAGCGATCGGTCCACCTCTACCGATCCATTGAGCTCCGAATGTTCGGTTCAGGTAATCATGCGCAACAATTGTGCTATGGGCTGGAGCCCCGTCATGTTGATACCACATATCTCGGCAGATATGCGCAGGAACAGCGCCCAGAAAAGTCGGTAACACTGTCTCGAGAAATATTAGGTATTTCCTGCTGTCCAATCGGGGCGGTAGCAAGTAAGGTCCCAACAAACAGTCACCAATGATTCCAGCCCACACATTTACAGCAAAACAATGTTGCGCAGCGTGACTTCTCGTACCATGCGGGTTGTCGTAAGCCCACACATGTGAATTGTGTGTATTGAACACACCTTCACGACTGAATGAAGCTTCATCTGTAAAAAGGACAGAAGCTGGAAAACTGGGGTCCACGGCACCTTTCTGCATGAACCATTGTGCAAATTCCACACGCTTCGGATAATCGTCAGGATGCAGTAACTGCACCCTTTGCAGATGGTAAGGATGCACACGATCCTCGTGCAGTATCCACCACACTGCTGACTGAGAGACCCCAAGCTGCTGAGCAATAGCTCGTGTGCTGGTATTCGGATTATCTTCGATGGACTGTAGGACTTGTTCTGCGACGTTGACAGTCTGCATCAGTCGTCTTCTCCCCGTATCCTGCATGTTGCTGCGCAGTGAACCACGTTCGCGCAGATTGCAATGCACACATGCAAACATTTGATGCTGCGGTATTCTTCTGTTGGGGTATCGGTCTTCGTAAACTTGCCTAGCTCGGCAGCCGCTTTCGCCAGCTGCCCCATATGCAAGATGCATATCCGCTAGCTCTTGATGCGTAAAACGATTCATCTTATCACTAGTAAGTCAGCTTGTACACTGATGACAGCGGGAGTGGTCGGGCGAGCTGTACACTGGTTGGGTACACACAGCGCCCTCTACATACGCATGCGTACATTTGCGGACATACTTTCCTATGTGAAATCGGTTTCCTGACGTATTCCATACCTTCCACGAAATTTGAACGATAAGTTTTGAATCACCCTGTATATAAGCTCACCGGACAAAAAATTAGCCATCTCCTCCCATAAGAGGATTGCATCTGTTCGACAGCAACAGAGGGCGCACCAGTAATAAACGTATCCTATAAATAGCTATGCCATGTGCTACAGGGTTCGTACAGTGACAAGAAATGGTTGTGTGCCACGTGTGTTAGTTGCTCCATGAAACATGGATCATGCCATAGATGTGAATGAGTGGCAAAAAAGATGTTATCGCATTTGGCCGAGCCAAAGGGCATAGTGTACAAGAAGTTGCTGCCTTTGAAGGTGTGTCAAAATGTAATGTCCAAAGGGTCTTCCAGCAGTGGCATACATCGCAGTCCACCGCTAATCATCGCCAGAACTGCGGCGGAAACACTGTGCTCACCAATAGGGACCACCGCAGTGTGTCACGCACTGTTAGGGCAAGCCGCCTTGCAACGAGGAAGGAATAGCTCCAGCCTGTCAATGCAGGCCTATAACAAGCTGTTTCTGAATGAACACTCTGAAGCGAACTGCATGCCATGGATATTTGGAGCAAAGTACCATGGAAGAGACCCATGTTAACAGCTCTGCACAAGGCTGCATGGCTACAGTGGGCACAGCGCCACAAAGACTGGACTGTCAGTCGGATTCTAGTCGGATCTAGTCTTTCAGATTTTTTGTCCAGTGATCTTATATATATCATTTGTTATTGCTTAGAAATAAATATGTTTTCATAATGAGGGAATTTTTTTATTAAACTAAATATGTACCAATCAATATAAAAAAAAGTTATTTTGATATACCAGGTGATCCAAAAGTAACAGAAAAAGGAAAAATGCAATAATTCGAAAAGAATAGACAGCAGCACAACACAGTTTTCACAGACATCCACAGAAAGACGTGGGATTTTTTTTAATAAAAAAAAATTATATTGCCAGAATAATTACATTTGCCACCGACAGGTAGCGCTTCAGTTGTGTCCGTAGTTTGTACAGTGGCGCAGCACAGTTCACAACGCAGCTAGGATTATAAATGTTCAATCTGATTACCATTATTCGTGAGAATGGACGTCAGATGTGGCACAACACTCTGCACAGCATCGAAGAGGGTTTCAGCTGTAAGTCCTGTCACATGATGGCGAAGAGCTTCTTTCAACATGGCCATTGAGGTCGGCCGACCTCTGTACACCTGTGACTTAAAGTAACCCCATAACCAAAAGTCACAAGGTGTCCAAAGGACCAAAAGTCACAAGGTCCCGCACGAATGGCCACCAAGGTCTGGAGACCTTGGTGGCCATTCGTGCGGGAAAGAGTGACTGGGGACACAGTCATCACCAAATGTTGATCGCAGCAGGTGCTGGACAGGACCTGTGTTTGAGGAGCGGGAATGATGCTGTCTCTTAAAAGAACAATCAAATTCTCAAACAAAAGGTTTGTCCAGCACCTGTTAAGAATCTCTTAACAGGTGCTGGACAAACCTTTTGTTTGAGGAGCGGGAATGATGCTGTCTCTTAAAAGTGCTGCATAACGCTCGCCTGTGACAGTAACAGTTTGAAATGTACCGCTGTAAACTTCCTCAAAGAAAAAGGGGCCTATAATGAATGACGCATGAATCCGCACCACGCTGTCACCTTTGGCTGATGCAAAGGGGTTTCCACAATCGCGTGTGGGTTCTCTCTCACCCAGATGTGGCAGTTGTGTGCATTTACACTTCCATTAAGCGAAAAGTGCACTTTGTCAGTCCACAGGACGTTTGACAGCCAGTCCACATTGTTTTCCATCTGTTGAAAAGCCCAATTTGCAAATTCATGATATCTCTCGAAATCGGTTGGTTTCAGTTCCTGTACGTGTTGGATTTTGTAAGAATACCTCTTGAGGATGATCCTGAGTGATTGCCACACAAGATGCCAGTTCATCTTGAAATTTCACGCACACTGCATTCCACGTGTGCGGAAGCTGTCGATTGTGTATCGGCCTTGTGCACAACTGCATTAGTTTTTTAGGGTCTCCCACTTCTTGCACGTGCTTGCAAACTGCCAGTGTCCTCAAACCTTTTCATCATAGCTATCAGTGAGAAACAAGATATCAGTCCCTTTTCACTTCTAATACCCCGCATCGAACAATAGGTGGGCAAAGCCGCACTTGCACATTCGGAGTTCTGATAATACAGCTTACCTAAAAGTGCTTTATCTCATAACGATAACATGCCTCACCTTGGCAGAATGTTTAACTTTGGTAATAAATGTTAAATGCTGAAAGTTTAACTTCAGTATTCACTAATCTGAAATTTACGTACCTCATGGCAAAGTCAGATTGATCAATGTTCGCAGTCTCACACTGTTTGAGGAGTGGCAGCCGGCAGATCTGTTTAAATAGCGACAGGCAGCAGCTCTGAGACCTCTACAGCACCACCTGTTGGTGGCAAATGTAACTATTCTGGATATAAAATTTTTCGTTATTAAAAAAAATCCCATGTCTTTCTGTGCATTTCTGTGAAAACTGCATCGTGCTACTGTCTATACTTTTCGAATTATTGCATTTTTACTTTTTCTGTTACTTTTGAATCACCCAGTACATAAAACTGCAAAATTTGCACCTATAATTCTGAAGGAATGAAATCAAAGAAAACTTATTTTGCACTCTTTTTCGTAGCTTATAAGCTACAAAAAAGCTCTCCTCAGAAAACGAGAATCAAAAGCTAAGAATTTTCACCATAATACTAATTCTAATGTTTCAAAGACAAGATGTTATGAAGGAAAAGAACCAAATGAACCAATAGAATGAAGCAAAGAGAGAGAGAGGTATTATCTATGATGAAAGAGACAGAAATTGGAAAAGGAACATTATTTATGGTAAATTTTTTCACATCTCACTTTTTTTTGTAAAGTAAGACATAATAAGCTCATATTAATTTAAGGTTTGCTATTCTCCCAATGTGTTAGGAAATCTACTTTTGTACCACTTGCATTATGTCTTTGCCACCATAATTCTGAAATCTCTTTATATTGCAATCACAGATGGCTGGTGAGTTTTGTTGTTGTAGGCATCAAGCACTGTACTTGTTTACTCAGTGGCTACTAACACAACCTTCTGGCAGTCAAGCTTCTTTATTATCACCAGAATAATTGTCATACCAGAATAATAATAATAATAAATAGGCACAGTTTTCTTATTTATTATTGACACACAAGATAGAAGATGAAACTTTTATTTCAACTGGCACAGCTTTCGCAAGAATAGGGATAAGCTTAGTAGGGTTATTGAAAGTATAATATTCTCTCATGGTTAGGTGGGCTGAGCATTTCAGTGATATTCTAAACAATGATTAATTCAACTTTTATTGTTTGTAATGAGAATAAATGCATTACTGGTTTTAATGCTGCTCTATATTACAAAATGAAGTTACTTTGGCTTTATCTAAATTAAAACTATATAAATCCTCAAGGGTAGATGAAATTACTACTGAAATGCTTAGAGATGGGAATTTTTCTATTTCCCTGTGGCTGACTGAAATTTTAATATTTTTTATAAGAAAGGTGTTATTCCTAAGGATTTCGTCAGAGTTATTATTATTCAAAGCATCCAGTTTCCTGTTATCTTGTTTACAAAGTGTCCAAGTTTCACTACCATAACTAACCCTAGAAAGAACCAAACTATTATACAGTCTAATTTTAGTCTTTAGGTGTATACGCCTATTTCTCCACACTCTCCATAGGTTCTTAAAAGTCCCAGCAGCAATCCCTATTCGTCTGTTAATCTCATGCCGCACATCACCATTATCTGTTACATAGCTCCCAAGATAATTAAACTGTGACACCTGCTCAAGACTGCAACCCTTCAGATTAACTGAATCACAGCCTGCCTGACCAATTTTCATCACTTTAGTTTTCTCTCTGTTTATAACCAAACCTACTCTACTACCAGTCTCATCAACAGCTCGAATGAAAGAGTTCATCTCATCAACATCATTTGCCAAAAGGGCTAAATCATCAGCATAATCTAAATCAGAAATTTTCGTATCTCCAGCCCATTTAAGGCCAAAATCTTTCCCTTGAAGTGAATTTCGCATAACATAATCAATAACCAAGCTAAAAAGAAAAGGAGACAAAATGCACCCTTGTCGAACACCAGAAGTAATGCTAAACCAATTGCTACAAGCCTTACCAACTCTCACACACGACTCAGTGTTATTATAGAGAGCTTTCATAATGTTAACTAGCTTGTCTGGTATACCATATGATCTCACAATCAACCACAAATTATGACGATCAACAGAGTCAAAAGCCTTTTTGAAATCAACAAAGCTAGCAACCAAAGGTTTCTGAAACTCTAAACATTTCTCAAGAATCTGCCTAAGTGAAAATATCTGATCCACACATCCCCTACCACTTCTGAATCCACATTGCTCATCACGCAATTGACTGTCAACCAGATTCTTAATTCTATTAAGCACAATCATGGAAAGAACTTTACCTGGAACAGAGAGTAGGCTGATACCCCTATAGTTATCACAAGAACTGCGATCACCTTTTTTGAAAATAGGGATAACAATAGCTCTGGTAAAATCCTTAGGAACCATGCCTTTATCATAAAAGATATTCAGAATTTCAGTCATCCAAGTGGTAACCGAAACATTCCCAACTCTAAGCATTTCCGTAGTAATTTCATCTACCCCTGGGGATTTATGAAGTTTAAGTTTAGAAACAGCCAAAATAACTTCAGATTGTGTTATAGGACCAACATTAAAGCCACCAATGCATCTATCATCATTGCAAACAATGGGAGTAGAACTAACTACATTGTTTAGAACATCACTGAAATGCTCAGCCCACCTAGCCATGACAGAATCCTCCCCTTCTATAACCTTACCTTGTTTATCCTTCAATCCTTGTATGCCTGTCCATTTTCTACCACACAAAACATTAACTATCTGGTACAGCTCTCTGCTGTTGTGCTGTCTAACTGCTTCCTCGGCTTTGTCAGCCAAACCATCAAGCCAAAGATTCTTATCAGCAGCTAACTGATCCTTTATAAGTTTATTAAGGTCTCTGTAATGCTTTCTATTAGGACTAGTAGGGTATTGATTAAGGGCATTCCTGCAGTTCTTTCTTTCCGAAATAAGCTCAAGTGCCTTATCACTCAGATAATTTTGCCTCTTCTGCTCCTTTTTTCCTAAAAGAGTACTGTTAGTGTCCAAAAAAGCCTGTTTAAAATGATCCCATTCTTCCTCAACTTCAGTAGTAAGCAAGCCATGACTGTCATAATGACTAAGTAACCTATCATGGTAAGCTTTGGCTATAACTGGATCTTTCAGAGCTTCAGTATTAAAAGTAAATTTTTTAACCCTAGCACAACACTTTTTAAGTTTAAGTTGCAACACACTTTTAACAAGGTAATGGTCAGATCCAATTTCAGCTCCCCTATATGCCCTGGTATTCCTAACAGAACTAGCCCATTTGCTGTTAATTAATATGTAATCAATCATATTCTTATGCAGCCCATCAGGTGAAACCCATGTGTACTTATGTATGTCGCGGTGTTTGTAATAAGTGTTAGTTATTCTGAATCCATTGAGTTTACTTACCTGTAGGAGACATTGCATTGCCCATTGCCATTGCAGCTACCAATACCAAAAGGGCCTATTACTCCTCCCCAAAGGTCAGAGTCAGTACCAACTTTGGCATTGAAGTCACCAAGAACAAGGGTAATATCTCCTTTCTTGACAGAATTCAAAATATCCTGAAGTTGTTCATAAAACCTATCCTTCTCATCCTCATCGGCATCCTCAGTGGGGGCATAACAGCAGATAACATTCAAGTCTTTAACGCTTGTCTGAAATTTTGCTGTAATAAACCTTTCATTAATGCACTCATATCCTAGAAGAGCATCGCTAGCGTGTCTGCTGAGAAGCAGACCCACGCCTTGGTGATGCTTATTGTCGTCCCTCCCTGAAAAGAGAAATTTAAGATTATTTTTCAGAATCTGACCTTTATCTGTCCATCTGGTCTCTTGCAAGCCAAGAATATCTAAATTGTAACGGTGGAATTCTTGTGTGAGGACATTAAGAGAAAAAGCTCTGTGCAGAGTCCTCACATTCCAACTACCTATGGAGAGAAAATGGTTAGTGGGATGTTTAAAGAAACTATGTTTATTGAGAGAGGGAATGCCGACAATATCAAACAGCCCCCTAATCGCAGACATGGGGCAAAGACCCGTTCCCCCACTACTAAAGGCTGAAGCCATCTACACTGGAAGACTTCCTCCAATGTAGAATTTGACGATGCCAATAGAAGCAAAGAGTTCAGGTGCCTGCGATGACTTCTGCTCAGGATTATCCACCAGCTGATAAACATATCCTGTGAATCTATTCACTTGGGGCTGTCAACCCACAAACAAAAAGAAAACACAGCGGAAGATTTTCCCTCCACAGAAGCCCACCAGTGCAGCAAAATCAGGATCCATAATCAAGCTCAGAGCCATATATCTGTCCAGTCCAGTAGGTTTATATGGTCAGTACCAGGACCCTGTGTGGTTGACCACTCTTCAGCAGGGTAGAAAAAAAAGAAAAGTAGCCATAGTTGTCCAGATCAGTAGGCCACACTAATCTGGCAGCCCTCCCCTTCCGTTCACTTCCACAAGAGAGTATCTCTTTTGAAAGTTACTAACGGTCCGCACCACGAGAAGGCGGGGTTGGACATTAGGTGCTAGGCCTGGCCGGTTCTATGCATCATCACAGGGGATTGGTGCATAGCTCTCCTTCCAGTGACTACCTAGCCAGATGCTTACGTAGTATCTTGGGCATTAGGTGGTTCAACTTTGTAACTAATGATGAGATTAGGCAAAGGAGTTTGCAACCTCCTTTAAGCAGCATATTGTGCAGAGAGAGACTCCGTTGGTTTGGCCATGTTGCCCGTATGAATAATTATAGATTGGCGAATAGGGTTATGAACAGTGTGCCTAAAGGCCTCAGAAGGAAAGGGAGACCTAGGATGCGGTGGGCAGACAATGTCAAACAAGACCTTGTTAGAATTGGTGTGCAGTGGCCAGATGCAGTAGATGTAGCTCAGGATAGACTTGCTTGGAGAACTAAATTGCACGGTTTGGTTGGACCTCCGTAGCCCATGGCTGCTTGAGGATGATGATGATGATGATGATGATGATGATGATGATGATGATGATGATTCCTATTTCTAAAAAAGTGATTACAGTTCTTGTGATCATTATAGGAGCATCAGGCTAATTTCTGCGCCAGGTAAGGTTCTTTGCATTATTGTGCTTAGTAGAATTAAGAATCTGGTTAATGGCCAACCATATGATGAACAATGTGGATTCTGAAGTGGTAGGAAATATAAAGATTAGATTGTTTCATTTAAGCAGATTCTTGAGAAATGCTTAGAGTTTCAGAAACATGCAGTTACTAGTTTTGTAGATTTCAAAAAAGCTTTAGGCTCTATTAATTATTGTAATTTGTGGTTGATCATGAGATCATATGACATACCTAACAAGTTAGTTAGCATAATGAAAGCTCTCTATAATAACACTGAGTCATGTGTGAGAGTTGGGAAGGCTTGTAATAATTGGTTTAGCATTGCTACAGGAGTTCAGCAAAGGTGCATTTTATCTCATTTTCACTTCGGTTATTGATTATGTTGCATGCAAATCACCTCAAGGGGAAGAAGCTATTATCTTTATATGGTCTGGAATTTTGGAAATTTTCAATTTAGATTGTGCTGGTAATTTAACTCTTTTGGCAAATGAAGTTGATGAGATAATTTTTCCATTAGAGATGTTGACAAAGCTGGTAGTAGAGTAGATTTGGTAATAAAAAGAGAGAAAACTCAAACGATAAAAAATTCTCAGACAGGTTCAATTGTTTGAATGGTTGCACCCATGAGCAAGTATCCCAGTTTAATTATTTTCAGAACTGTGTTGTAGATAGCGGTAATTGTGATGGTTCACCCATTCACTTTTACTTTTCCTTAACCAGTTTTTATTTTATTTACGTTATATTTATTATTTTGAAGCTTTTAATTTTCAGTTGGCATCATAATTTCTCCTCACCCAAGTCTGCTAAAGGAGTTGTGCATGCACAACTCGACTTTTGATTGACAACCAGTAATGCATGCATTAGGACATGCCCCCTCTTATGTCATAGCTAATGTGAGTGCGCTATTGTAAGTTTATGCAAATGTACTTCCCAGCATGCAACACACACGTCAGTTGTACACCGTATGTATTGTAAGGGACATTAGGTCATGGAGCTAAGAGAGAGTCAGTAGTTAGTTGAGATGGAGCTAGGAGAGAGCTAATAGTTGAGAGGATGTGAGCTTTTAGTTGCTTAGACTATTTTGTATAACCATTTTTTGGAAATAAACTTTGTTTTATGAAATATTTTGACTTTTCTATTTTTTTTCTCTTCAGCAGGATAATTGATTTTGATTAGATTTAACCTTAATAATTTGACAATCTTTTGAATTCAAGTGCATGATTAAAAGGACCTTCTTGTTCAGAAATTAAAAAACTTAAAATTAATTAACAAACTTTTAAAATTTTATTGCTCAATGATGGAGAAT
This sequence comes from Ryuthela nishihirai, assembly GCA_038380435.1. Lineage (NCBI taxonomy): Eukaryota > Metazoa > Arthropoda > Arachnida > Araneae > Heptathelidae > Ryuthela > Ryuthela nishihirai. Next base: position 10,274,907 of record JAWZYU010000001.1, on the reverse strand, counting down.
TTTAAGTTATTTTTAACTTTTGAATTTTTTTCATATTAACTAAGTAGCACTTATATACTTAGCAAACCCTTATTTAACTTTATTTGGCAAGATTAATTGCTTGGCACCTGATGCTATTTGATAAATTAGTTTAATTTAAATCGGTTAAAAGGTCCAAAGTGTAGAAATTTAACATACTTTTGGAACATTACGTAATGTGCTGTGTGCGATAAATAGAGGGGTGATTCAGTGTCATATCAACAGAAAAATGTTAATTTCAGACCCAACCATTTTTGATTTTAATAAAATTTGGCATGTCTGTTTTATTTATCAAAAAAAAAAGAAAAAAATTTTTATACCAAAGTTCAGATTTTTACAACAAATGGATTTTGACAAATATCGACTTGAAAAAATGCCAAATTTCCTTATAGTTATTGGCATTTTAAAATGAAAATCTCTGAACCTAATTGCATTAGAAAGATAGAATTGGTTTCGTTTTCAAGCTCTTTTTTGGACCTTTAAATGAAATATTTGAATTACAGTTTTTATCAATAAATAGTTTCAAGGTCATTGTCTAAAAGGTTTGACCTTGAATACCTCAAAACACAGGGCAGGGATGGTTCAGTCGGTAGCACACCTAGCTAGTAATCTGCAGTTCCCAGATTCGAGTCCTAGTGGGGCCAGCTTTGATATTTATCTCTGCAAAACTCCCCACCTTGCTCTTGGTCAGCAGGGGACACTGATGAGTTTGGGAAGGCCATCAGATGGGACACTGATGAGTTTGGGAAGGCCATCAGATGGGACACTAATTTGTGGCCCCATGTGCAGGAGAGCCATATCCTGTGCATGTTAAAAAACACGCTCAATGGCCTTGATGAAATGATACCATCCAGTGGTCCCCTCCTCTAAATCTTATCTGAGCCCTTTGGACCTGGACAATTACCCCCATTGTGTGCAAAAAAAGTGCTGCTCAGAGGTAAAATAACCCAACCTCAAAACACATCCCCATAAATATATTTGAAAAAATTTTGCTGAAGCATATATTAACTATCAGCTTCTTAGAAAATTTGATTCTAGTACTGCCATGGGTTTCTGTGTATATAAATTTTTGAATTAAGCAAGGTTGTGTAAAACTTATTACCTTATAAAATAGTGGTTTTGAAATCTTTTTTTTTGCCACACGACAAGTCAAGTAATGTTCGCATTCCTGACACTGATCTACAAAACATCATGGAATGATACTGTAGTTTGACTTTTCTGCAAATTTCCAAGTTATCGTTTTCAGTCACTAGTCAGTATTTAAACTACAGATATGAATCCATCTAATAACTAATCTTAGGATAGCACTATCCATGTTCTGAATTATGGTACTATTTCTCCAGGTGCAAATATTAATTAGACTCATAATAATCTTTTAGATATATTAACGGTGTTTTTACTTACTTAAATTTTATCACTTGACTCATCTCTTATGCAATGATATTGTTGATTAAATCTATCTATCAGTATGATTCATTAATATTATGGTCAATCAGTTAGCTCTATTATTATAAAGTGGCCTGAATGTTTCTTTCAGTATTGAAAAACAGTTCACCAGTGAAAAAGGGCAAATGTTTCTGCTTTAGACCATCTATAGCACTGGTTCCCAAGAAGGGGTGCTACTGCCCTCAAAGGGGCGTTGGTTTGTCAAACTAATAATGGATGCACTTTTATCATCAAGTTCTCAACTAGTGTTATGTAGGAAAAATTAGTTTTATTTCTATGAAAGAGGTATTAGGAAATAATTCTCTTAGCAAAAGGGTACTATAGAAAATAATACATGGTAAAAGGAGTGGGGCACAGCTCCAAAAGGTTGGAAACTGCTGATCTCAGGTTTTTCTTCCCAATATAATGAATTCCTCATATGTAGTTGGTAATCTTACTAAAGAGAAAAAGAACAAATGCAGTATTTTTGAGTAGTAATGTTAAACCAATCACTACACGCTTTAATTAAAATAATTGACAAAGCTTTAATTAAAATAATTAAAGCTTTGTCAACTTACTGTTCATTAAAAATTCACTATGAGCTTTACCAACTCTTACACATGACCCTATATTATTATAGAGAGACATCATTATGTTAACTAACTTATCAGATATGCCATATACTCTCACGATCAACCATGAATTATAAGAGAATCAAAAGCTTTTTTCTAATCTTTAAAGTAGTAACTACATGTTTTTGAAACTCTAAACATTTCTCAAGAATCTATTTAAGTGAAAAAAATTCTGTTCATCACCTAACATTTTTGATTCCACACTTCATCTCAAAGTTGCACATCAACTAAATATTTAATTCTATTCAGTACAATAGTGTAAAGAACTTTACCTTGAATAGAAAGTAGATTGATGCCCCTGTGATTATTCCAAGAATTGTGATTACCTTTCTTGTAAACAGAGATAATAATATCTCTAGTAAAATCCTTTGGAACAACACCTTTATTGTGGAAATAGAAGCATTCTCAGCTTTTGATATATCATCTCATATGTTCAGATGTGGGTGATGAACAGAGCTATTGCAAGAGTGAAATGGTCTGGGCAATATCTAGACCTTATGGTATAAAGTTGCTTATGAGTTGTATTTGCAAATGGTTATAAGGATATGTAATTAAAATTTTGGAAAACTTGAAGTTTCTCTTGATTAAATGCTCTCTCTAGTAATTTGGCAAGTATGAAAAATAACAAGATTTTTTCACTTGCCTAATTACCCAAAATAACTTATTATTAGTGAGATTTATTCCTTCCTATGAATGCTCTCTGTATCATATTTCCATTTGATAAAATTGACATTGTTAGGAATGGCTTGACTAATTAAAAATGATGGTAGTTGGTTGCACACAAGGCTTGTAGTAATCTGTTAGTTCCCAGGTTCAAACTATGCCAATATTGAGATTTATTTCCACCTGCCTGCTCTCAGTGAGAAAGAGGTCATCATTGAGCTTGAAAAGGTCATTGTTCATTGAATGTAATGTTAAGCATGCTGAGACATGCAGTTAAACATGCAGAGAGTATGGCTCTCCGCATATTTTTTAAGGGGCAGGGGTGGCTCAGTTGGTAGCACGTCAGGCTTGTAATCTGTAGTTCCCAGGTTTGAGCTCAGCTGGGTCAGCGTTGAGATTTATCTCCGCAAAATTCCCCACCCTTCCCACAGTCAGTAGGGTACACCGATGGGCTTGGAAAGGCCGCCATCCATCAGATGGGACATTAAGCCATGGCCCCATGTATGGGAGAGCCATATCCTGTGCATGTTAAAGAACACGCTGGATGGCCTTGATGAGAGGCTACCATCTGTCTTCCAACAGATGTTCCAGTGGGTTCCTCCCCCAACCTTCTCTGAGCTTTCAGGGTCCTTGTGACCTGGCCATTTAGCCCATGGTATGCAAAAAGTGCCGCTCAGAGGTAAAACAACCCAACCCTGCATTTTTTAAGAACATGTTGGAGACCTTGATGGGAGGCTTCTATCTGTCTCCTAACAGCTTTCCAGTGGGTCCCCTTCCACACCTTCTCTGAGCTGTTGGGATCTTTGTGACCTGACTGCTTAGCCCATTGTGTGCAAAAAAACTTTTTTTATGGAAGCAACAGAGAGTATTTGTCAAAACATCTAAATAATTTGTATCTAATGTATTTAAATTTCATTAGGCAATTATAGTCCGTAAAATCAATGGTCAGAAATATTCTTCTCTTCAAGCAAGTGTTTCCAGAAAACCTTTTTGTTTGTTTCAGGAATCAAAAGTTGAAGTAACTTTATGTAATCCTACACCTCATGTTGCACATGTTACTTTTTTGCCAATGGTTAATGAGAAAGAAGCAAATATGACTGCAACAGTAAGTTCTTTTTCATTTTTCCTATCATTATATTCTTGAGTATTGAATGTTTTTGAAAGTTGTACAATGAATTAAAGTTTTCAGGTAAAGATGTAATTTTTTTAAAGAAGTTATTGGAAATAAGAACAGAGGAAAAACTAATTTCTATCAGATTATTTAGCATTGTTAACTCTTCCAGGATCCCCATCATTTGCAGACATTGGCAGATTCTGAAATGACAGTCCAGAAACATATAAATCCACATTATTATAATACATAAAACTTCAATTTTTTAAACAATAGAAATTCCCATTTTGATTTTTTTTTCTTTGCATATATCTTGTAAAAAATATCTAATTCAAGTTTAAAAATAATACCTTTTCCATTTGGTGCATATTTATTAAGCTTTGAGATAAATAATTTATAATAATAATTCACCATTTCTTAAAACAATATGGGGGATTGCCAGTTTGCTCATACTCATTACTCTTTGTTGAAAGCACCCCCCTTTTTATGCTCATGAGTTTAATCTTAACTCAGAGCTGCGAACAACTCTAATTTTTTTTGGTTTAAAATCCAAATCTGATTTTGTCTTTGAAAATCCGATTTTTAGGGGGTTTTCAGTTTTACACTTATGAAAACTCTGCCTCCAAATTATACATTACTTTTTCCCCTTTCCCTAATAGGTGAATACAATGAAAGGGGAGAAATATTTCCGATTTAGCTCTTTTACTGTACTAAAAGTACAGTAAAAGAGTACTAAAAGTACAGTAATAGAGTACTAAAAGTACAGTAATTTTCTGATTAGCTCTTTTACTGTACTAAAAGTGCAGCTGTGTCTCCACTCCCTAATCTGTGTTTGCTTGTGGGCTCACCTGCTTACCAATCAGAGGAAATCTATGACTCTAGCTGACCATTTCCAAACAGAACACATGGTGAAGTTTACACCTAAATTCTTTTACAGAGCTGAAGGTCATAGATTGTATCTAAAAGGATGTTTATTGAACCTTAAATGGCAACTCTCCTGGCTCGGGCCACTAAACGCTAATTGGATTGCTTAGAATCGGATATTTCAGAGTGTAGGAAATAATACAAATTAGAAAACTTCCCTATCAGTAGGCCATGATTGGCATTGTAACTTGAATGGTCTTGTGCATGCCAGTTTTGGCAGTAACCCTGCAGTTTATGGCACTCAGCTCACTAGATGGCACCACTTGTGGTACCATCTAGTGAGCTGAGTAAGATAATGGGATTTCTTAAGGTTTGTAGAGTAAAAAAACGTAAGTGAATTTATATACACTGGTGGAAATTGAAAAAAGAATACCATTAACAATTGAAACATAATCTATGAGATTTCAAGTAAGATATCACACAGCTAAACTAATAATAAAAATTTATTCACGAATATGCTGTGGTAAAGATTTAAAACATTAAACAACGCGGTTTCAGGGAGCAAGCCTCAAAGGTGAGAGAGTGATTTACACATTATAACCCAGTTATAGGTTTTACCTTAAGATTACCCATACTTCTATATTACTTATCTACGTGGCTCTTTTCACATAAGAGCGACTAGAAAGCTACTATATAGAATAAGACATATTTACCATTTCGCTGGTACAATTGCACTTTGTGACATTTGCAAGAGATAGTTAGGTATGCTACCAGTCCAGTTTGGTGAAGTATTCATACAGTTGCTATAAGCTGGTATATTTGCTGTGAGATTGTTTTGGCTCTTTTGTCCGTTCTTGCTGTTTTCTTCTGTACTAGTTCTTATTGCACCAGTTCGATGTTATTGTTGATAAAGTCCACAGCTATTGCTTGTTATAGCCAACTGTTGATTCAATATGCTTACTGGGTATAGCAATCGGTTGTTTTGTTGCCATTAGCACATCTCCAAGATTTGAGTAGATCTTAATTTTGCTCACTTTAAACACCACCACTTCAATGTTAAAACTTTAAAACATGTTTTTTACGAAAACATTTAAAAACCTCGTGAACCTCCCAGGTTCTTAGTACTCCCTGCGACGCATTTCGCCACGGTCTCGTCTATACGTGGCTTCCTCAGGCAGGAGTATTGGTAGAAATGTGTAGTATTTATAGCCCGCCTCACTCTTATCCCGTCTACTATGGTTTACATATTGCATGCACATTTCATGACGGGCTCTGCAACAGGAGATTCCATGCCGATGGCAGGGGTGGGATCTCGGTGTTGCAGACCGCGTCACGATGTTTGTATATCTTTATTGCTTCCGCGTATTGTAATTGTAATTTGGATTTTGGGGATATTCCCACTTTATACTTAATTTCATTAACTTTAATATTGTTTTCAAGTATTACTTTCGAAAATGCTGTTGTGGGATTCTTATTCTTTATATCTGTTAGGTGTTCATTCATTCGTACCTCGTACTGTCTGTATGTTTTTCCTATGTACTTGTTTTTACCTTCTAGTTTGTTTTCTGGATCAGGTATTTCTATTTCATAAACTCACCCTGTCGGTAGTGTTTGATCTCTGTCATTTAAGATCAAGTTTTTAATAGAATGTGTAACAGTAGTGGGCAATATATAGTTATATTTCCTTAATGTATTTTCTAATGTTCTTGTTATTGTTTTTATATACGGAAAGCTTCTAACGTATTGTTTTTTATTTTCAATTTGCCGCGGCGGTGGTTGAGTATCTCTTTTCACAATATATTTGGCTTCGGTGTCCCATTTTTGTAGCAGTTTTCGTGGGTCCACGAAAGCTGCTGGACACTGGCTTCGTTTCTCACGAAAACTGCTAAGTGATGGATAGAAAAATGGAAACACCAAGGTTTTCAGAAAGCCTTCAGTTTATGTTAAATACCACTGATGAAAGCACGAAACATGCAAATAACATCCCAAAGTGGTTAGCATCATGTCTATAATTCCAAACCCAGCATAATTGCATGTAATTATTGGTACCACGTCATCTAGAAAAGACCTTAGTGATTTCTAAAGGGGTATGTTTGCAGGAGCTTTGGTGACTAAGACAGCTTAACTCACTAATGTTTCATGAGGAACAGTTTCCAGGTCATGTCTGCATGGTAATCTAAAGGGAATACAACATCTGCAAAAAGCAACAACAAGCTAAAGCGCAATTCCAGAATTGAAATGTCCAATCTTTAGTGTCATGTGCAAATTGAAACTGGCGAGCTATAGTTGATCAGTTCTGCACAGATTTCAACATAGGATGTGAGAGGCCAGTTCTGTCAAAAGCATATGTCAAGAACTTGTCAAATTGCACTTCACAAACCACTCATCACACCTGTTAGTGCACATTATCATGTCCTGTGGTGCAAAGAGCACAAGCAATGTAGGAATGTGGTATGGCGAATCATTCTACTAGAGCCCATATATACCAGACTGATTTATCTGCCATATTTGTTCCCACTGTTTATGTGACTTAGTGTTGTAGTCAGTGTAGCTGCAATGTGTGCCAGTTTTTTGAATCATTAGTATACAAAAAACAATTATTATCAGAAGATATTCAGCTGTGAATTGGCTCAACAACTATAGGAACAATTGCACAGTGTTAAATTCCAGGCTAATTCAATTAAATGGAAAAAAATGTTGAAAAAATTTTGACTGAAAACATGCATTAGGCTTCCAGCATTCTGTGATATATACTTCTGACTATTACTTTGGTATTTTAATGTTATTTTATGTCATACATAATCAATTAATAATCAATGAATATTTACTACATGTAGGTTGTTAGTCATTCATCATTTGCAATTAAGTTTAATTTTGCTAATATGAATGTGGCAAACTTTGATCATGATGCCATACCCTGTGTGGGCTTACCATGATCAGCAGCTATGGTAGTCGCTAATGCCAATTGTTTGCTGGGGATGGGGATGCCAATTTTGAATTCATTTATACTTAGTTATACGATTAACTGCATATGTAACAGAATGTGGCAATAGGAAAATATTTCATATAGAAGGAAAACCTTTCACAAACTATATATATGACTACAGAAATATGTAATTCATTGCTTATTACAGACCACTGTTCAGAAATTGCAGGCTTCTATATAAAGTGCCAATTTTCATATTTTCCAGGTGAGACAAAATAAGTTTGACATTTTTTTTTTCCAAACCATATTCTTATATAAAGTACTTATTCCATCGCTTTATTGCCTTAAGGAATGCTGTGGTGAATAGTATTACTTATTAGTAATTAAGTTAGATCTTGATAATATTTTAAAACATTCATATGCTTTCGAGGAAGGACCCACCACTACAGTGATCATTTACTGCCTTGCGAATGAATCCAAAATTGGCCTCCATGTCCTAGGCAAACAATCAGCAGCCACCGATCTCAGTATGCTCACACAGAAAATAGGAGGTTACAGCAGTCAAAATCGAAGTTTGCTACATGCATATTTTATGATATTAACAAAATTAAACTTCATTGCAAATGATGAATGGCTAACCACTTACATGTAGCCAGTATTCATTGATTACTAATCAATATATGGCATAAATTAACACTAAAACACTGAAGTAATAGTCAGAAGTATATATCACAGAATGCTGGAAGTCTATTGCATGTTTTTGATCGAGTACTTTTCAACCCATTTATTTTCCAATTAATTTTATCAACCTGGAATTTAAATGTTGTGTAATTGTTCCTATAGTTGTTGGGACAATTCACAGCTGAGTAACGTCCAATAATAATTGTTTTTTGTATACTAATCTAAGTCTGTAAATGGTAGCTAGGCATAAACTGGCAGAACTGTGTACCAATCCCCCGTGATGATGCACAGAACCGGCCAGGTGTAGCACCTAATGTCCGACCCCGCCTTCTCTTGGTGCAGGCCATTAGTACCTTTCGAAAGAGGGGAGCGGGGGTGGCTCAGTCGGTAGTGCGCCAGGCTCGTAGTCTGTAGTTCCCAGGTTCGAGTCCCAGCTGGGTCAGCGTTGAGATTTATCTCCGCAAAACTCCCCGCCCTGCCCACGGTCAGTAGGGGACACCGATGGGCTTGGAAAGGCCGTCGTCCTTCAGATGGGACGTTAAGCCGTGGCCCCGTGTGCGGGAGAGCCATACCCTGTGCACGTTAAAGAACACGCTGGATGGCCTTGACGGGAGGCTACCATCTGTCTCCCAACAGCTGTTCCAGTGGGTCCCCTCCCCCAACCTTCTCTGAGCCTTCGGGGTCCATGTGACCTGGCCATTTAGCCCATGGTGTGCAAAAAAGTGCCGCTCAGAGGTAAAACAACCCAACCTTTCGAAAGAGATATTCTCCTTATTAATGAATAGATTTCTTAAATTAAAAAGAATTAAGAAAAAATTATGCATTAATGAAAGATTTCTTACAGGAAAATTTAAAGCAAAAATTGAAGACTTGAATGTCATCTGTTGTTATGCCCCCACAGAGGACTCTGATGATAACCAGAAGGATACGTTTTAGAGGTAGCTTCAAGATACTTTGAATTCTGTGAAGAAAAGATATATTTCTCTTGTGCTAGGTGCTCAGATGCTCAAGTTGGTACTGACTCTGACCTTTGGGCAGGAGTTTTAGGTCTCTTTGGAATTGGTAGTTCCAATGGCAATGGGGAACATCTCCTACAGGTAAGTAAACTTAATGGTTTACAAATAACTAACACATACTTCAAACACCGTGACATTTATAAATATACATAGGTTTCACCTGATGGGTTGCACAGGAATGTGATAGATTATATTTTAATTAACTGCAAATGGGCCAGTTCAGTTAGGAATACCAGATCATACAGGGGAGCCAAAATTGGATCTGACCATTATCTGGTCAAAAGTGTTTCGCTGCTGAAGCTTAAGAAATATTGTGCTAAGGTTAAGAAAATTGCCTTCAACACTGAAAGTCTGAAAGATCCAGATATAACCAAAGCATACCATGGTAGGCTACTTAGTCATTATGGCAATCGTGGTTTGCTTACTGCTGAAGTTGAGAAAGAATGGGATCAGTATAAACAGGCTTTTCTTGAAACCAACAGTACTCTTTTGGGTAAAAGGGAACAGAGGAAACAAAATTATTTGAGTGATAAGGCTATGGAACTTATTTCTGAAAGGAGGAAGTGCAGGTTAATATGAATCAACACCCTACTAACCCTAACAGAATGCATTACAACGAGCTTAATAAATGTGTAAAGGATCAGTTAACAGCTGATTAGAATCTTTGGCTTGGTAGCTTGGCTGACAAAGCTGAGAAAGTAGTTTGATAGCACAACAGCAGGGGGTTGTACCAGATTGATAATGTTTTCTTTGGGAAGAAACAGACAGGTACACAGGGATTGAGGGATAAGCATGGCAAGGTGGTTGAAGGTGAGGAGCTGACAAAGCTGAGAAAGTAGTTTGATAGCATAACAGCAGGGGGTTGTACCAGATTGATAATGTTTTCTTTGGGAAGAAACAGACAGGTATACAGGGATTGAGGGATAAGCATGGCAAGGTGGTTGAAGATGAGGATTCTGTGATGGCTAGGTTGGGCTGAGTATTTCAGAGATGTTCTAATTAATGTGATTATTTCTACTCCCATTGTTTGTAATGAGGATACTGCATTATTGGCTTTAATGATGACCCTATATCACATTCCGAAGTGGCTTTGGCTGTATCTAAATTAAAACTGCATAAATTCCCAGGGGTGGATGAAATCACCTCTAAAATGCTTAGAGCTGTGAACGTTTGTGTTGTTGTCACACGGCTGACTGAAATTTTGAATATTTTTTTATGATGAAGGTGTTGTTCCTAAGGATTTTACTAGAGCAATTATTGTCCCATTTTTTAAAAAAAGGTGATCACAGTTCTTGTGATAATTATAGGGGAATTAGTTTACTTTCTGTTCCAGTTAAAGTTCTCTGCATGATTATACTTAATAGAATTAAGAATTTGGTTGATGGACAACTGTGTGATGAACAGTGTGGATTCAGAAGTGGTCTGGGATGTATTGATCAAAAATTTTCACTTAGGCATATTCTTGAGAAATGTTTAGAGTTTCAGAAACCTGTGGTTACTAGCTTTATAGATTTCAAAAAGGCTTTTGACTCTGTTGATCGAAATAATTTGTGGTTGATTGTTAGATCATATGGAATACTTGATAAGTTAGTGTAATGAAAGCACTCTGTAATAACACTGATTCATGTGTGAGAGTTGGTACATCTTGCAGTGATTGGGTTAGCATTACTAGTGGAGTTAGACAAGGGTGCATTTTGTCTCCGTTTCTCTTTTGTTTGGTTATTGGTTATGTTATGCAAAATGTTTTGCAAGAGAAAGATTTTGGACTTAAATGGTCCAGAGATTTCAAAATTTCTGATTTAGATTATGCAGATGATTTGGCCTTGTTGACTAATGATGTTGATGAAATGAATTCGTTCATTAGGGCTGTTGATGAGACTGGAAATAGAGTAGATTTGGTGATAAATAGAGAAAAAACTAAAGTGATGAAAATTGGTCAGGTAGATAGTGCTTCAGTTGCTTTGAATGGCTGCACTCTTGATCAAGTGTCTCAGTTTAATTATCTTTGGAGCTATGTAACTGGTGATGTGTGGCATGAGATAAACAGAAGAATAGGGATTGCCACTTGGACTTTTAAGAATCTATTAAGAATGTGGAAGAATAGGCGTATACACCTAAAGACTAAAATTTGGCTGTATAATAGTTTGGTTCTTTCTAAGGTTAGTTATGGTAGTGAAACTTGGACCCTTTGTAAGTAGGATAACAAGAAACTTGATGCCTTTGATTCTAGATGCTTATGCAGTATCTTGGGTATTGGATATTACTTTGTAAGTAATAATGAGGTTAGAAGAAGGAGTAATCAACCTCTTTTGAGCAGCATGTTGTGCAGAGAGAGACTGCATTGATTTGGCCATATTGTCTGTATGCATAGCTGCAGATTGGCAAACAGGATTATGAATAGTGTGCCTAAAGGTTTCAGAAAAAGGGGGAAACTTAGGATGTGATGGGCAGACAATGTCAAACAGGACCTTGCTAGAATTGGCCTAGAGTGGCTATTTGCAGCAGCTGTATGTAGCTCAGAAGGACATGTCTAGAGAGGAAAATTACACAGTATGGTTGGACCTCCATAGCCCATGGCTGCATGAACATTTTGCATATATATGTATGTATACTAATGATTCGAAAAACTGTGGCATACACAGTGGCTGCATTAACTACAACACTAAGTCATGTGACCAGTGGGAATAAGTATTGCAGATAGGTCAGCTACCCATTTTAGGAGCCCTTACATCCTACACTTTATTTCCGACAAATGGATGAGTGCACTTTTGGTGCCAACTGAAAGAAGCTAACCCTACAACTCTGATTGTTTCTTTTATACTGTTAAGGGTCTGTCAGTTCTGTAATGGTGTAGGGTACTTCTTTTTTTTTGCAAGGTTTAGGTGCACTCATTCCGTTAGAAGGCAGGATTACTGCCAATTGCTGTTTGACAGTACTGAGTGATTATCTTTATCCAATGATAAAGCATTTCCTTCACGCAGAGAGAGAGAGCTGTCTTTCAGGATGATAATGCTCCCATCCATAGAGCACATGTGGTCACCCAATGGTTTGAGGACATGCAAATGAAATTTTTCACATACAATGGCCACCATAGTCACCAGATATCAGCCCACTTGTAAATCCACGAGAACTTCTAGAACATCTTCTCATGAGATTTATCACCACTAAATCTTCACCTTGCATTCAGTCCAAAGAATGGATTTGGAAAGGCCACTGTCTGTTGGATTGGTTGTAAAGCCGTGGCACCATCTGCAAGAGAGCCATACCCTGTGCACATTAAAAAACAAACTGGATGACCTTGTTGGAAGGCTCCATTTGTTTCCTAACAGCTGTTGGTTTTCCTTTCCCAACTCTCTGTTAGCCCTTGTGGTCTTTGTAACCTGGCCATTTAACCTATTGTGTGCAAAACAAGGTGCTGCTTAGAGGTAAAACAACCCAATCCAGTTATCATTCATTTGGAGTTACACTAGATCAGTGGTTTTTTTATGATGAAGGAATCTTACCAGTTTCTGTGGATTTTCTTGTAACTTTGCTTTAGATTTTTTTTTTACAGTCAAATAACTTTGATATTCTATTACTGTTTCCTGAGAATAAATAAGATCTTGGATATGAAAGCAAAAATGATTTTCTTTGCATGGAAATCAGTCCTCCTACTGGAAGAGGGAGGACAATTTCGTAAAGTACATCTTAATTCCCCCCTTTCCTGCTATGCTGGTGGGGTTCCCCCCTTTTTCTTTTTATAATTTTGAATAAAATAGTTTGTATTAAATGGCTTTTAAAAAAATATACCCCCACCCCCAAGTTCTTGGCTGTGCCATTCTGAGGATATGATTTGTTTTTTTGCCTTAGTGTACTATACATATACTACATATATACACAAATACACAGTCATATCATAATAATATGACCACTCACAGAATCACCGTGTATCCACCCAGGTGCATCACAGAGGGCGGGGGTGGCTCAGTCGGTAGCGCGCCAGTCTCGTAATCTGTAGTTCCCAGGTTCGAGTCCCAGCTGGGTCAGCGTTGAGATTTATCTCCGCAAAATTCCCCACCCTGCCCACGGTCAGTAGGGGACACCAATGGGCTTGGAAAGGCCGTCGTCCGTCGGATGGGACGTTAAGCCGTGGTCCCGTGTGTGGGAGAGACATACCCTGTGCACGTTAAAGAACACACTGGATGGCCTTGATGGGAGGCTACCATCTGTCTCTCAACAGCTGTTCCAGTGGGTCCCCTCCCCCAACCTTCTCTGAGCCTTCAGGGTCCATGTGACCTGGCCATTTAGCCCATGGTGTGCAAAAAAGTGCCACTCTAAAACAACCCAACCCAACACATCACAGAGTGCACATGATAAGGTTGACCACACAGAGATATAAGCAGCCGGCCAGGACAAATGAACCATAGTGCGTAACATGAGCACAATGAGCAGTGGTATTGATTTGACAGACATTCAAAATGGAATGATCATCGGCTACCACGCCAAGGGTGGAAGCATCTCGGAAACAGCAGACTTTGTGGGCTGTTCACAAGGTGCTGTAGTAAGGGTGTATCAAGAATGGACCGCTGGCACGCTGAGTACCTCCAGACTTCATAACTGTAGACCCCCAAAGGCCATCGACCCCAGAGAAGAATGTCGCCTCTGTCAACTAGTAAAGGGCAATCGATGCACAACAGTACAGCAATTGACCACTCAAATGAATGCTGGGGCACCCAGGTATATGTCCCTGATAACAGTTGAGCGAACCTGGTCTCCGGAGATAAATGATCAGAAATAGATAACAGATAGAGATAATAGTTGAATAATTGAGATAATAGAGAATATAAATAATGAAATAAGCTCGACGTATTCCAAATCAACTATTAAATCAGCACTCTAGCGTCGATTTAAATATTAGAGGAAAAATTGTCTTGAGTTGGGTGGGATATGAACCCACGACCTCCTGATAATGTGTGAGGTGATCTAAACCACTGAGCTACCGCCTGCCGATCAAGATCTCTAATTAGCACTATGAACATTCCTTTCATGTTTCATATTGGTGCTATTCAGGCAATTTTAGTCGCAAACGGCATTTATATTTGCCAATAGATGGAAGCATATACAACAAGTATGCAGACAATAAACAATGAAATAAGCTCGACGTATTCCAAATCAACTATTAAATCAGCACTCTAGTGTCGATTTAAATATTAGAGGAAAATTGTCTTGAGCCGGGTGGGATATGAACCCATGACCTCCTGATAACGTCAGGTGCTCTAAACCACTGAGCTACCGGTCGCCGATCAAGATCTCCTCTAATTAGCACTATGAACATTCCTTTCATGTTTCATATTGGCACTATTCAGGCATTTTTAGCCACAAACGGCATTTATATTTGCCAATAGATTTGGAATATGTCGAGCTTATTTCATTGTTTATTGTCTGTATACTTGTTGCATATGCTTCCATCTATTGGCAAATATAAATGCCGTTTGTGGCTAAAATTGCCTGAATAGCGCCAATATGAAACATGAAAGGAATGTTCATAGTGCTAATTAGAGGAGATCTTGATTGACGGCCGGTAGCTCAGTGGTTTAGAGCACCTGACATGTTATCAGGAGGTTGTGGGTTCATATCCCACCCGGCTCCAGACAGTTTTTCCTCTAATATTTAAATCGACGCTAGAGTGCTGATTTAATTGTTAATAGAGAAAAAATTGCCAAGTTCCATTGGCAATGATGCCTGCAGATCGCACGGGACTACCGTCATTGGACAGTGGAAGAGTGGAAAAAGGTTGCCTTCTCCAATGAATCGAGGTTTTTACTCCACAGAAGTGACGAATGGTGGCAGATACGGTGGCAGACACATGAGAACCAACACCCAGACACGCTTGTCGGTCAAGTACAGACCGACGGTGGCATTGTGCATGTCTGGGGGATGTTTTCCTGGTGTGACCTGGAATCACTGGTACCACTGGATGGGTCCCTGAATGCCAATGGCTACCTGTCAATCATCACTGACCACATGCATCCCTTCATATATTCAATGTTTACCCTGGTGGTGATGGTGTCTACCAACAGGACAATGCGCCCTGCCATGTTGCTGTGGTGCATAACTGGTTCCAGGAAAACGACAGCGATGCCTCCATTGTACCTTGGCTGGCAAAATTGCTTGACCTCAATCCCATAGAGCACTTGTGGGACCATTTGGATTGACAGGTTCGACATGCAGACCCACAACCATATCATCTCCAGAAGCTCCGTGCTCTGCTGGAGTCCAAATGGGCACGTGTGCCTCTGGCAACCATTCAGGGCCTCATTGCGTCCATGCCACACCTTCTCGCTGCTGTCATCCAGCCCAAGGGTGGTTATTCCCATTATTAGGTGGTCATATTATTCTGATACAACTGTCTATATACATATGCATATTATTACTGGTCCATAAAAAAACTGGTTTAGCTTTAAGGATTATTATTTAATAGGTGATTTTATTATTATTATTATTAAATAGGTGATTTTATCCAAAATGCAAAATCAAAATTTTTTATTTATTTTTTGTTTGCTCTTATTTTATATATTTAACTGAAATTTGTTTCTATCAATTTCACTAATTTGTTATATATATAATATTTTTAACATCTTAGGTTAAGCTGCCCCCTTGTGAACTGATTCTTGCTGCAAGGGATGATACTGCTGAATTTGATGATATAAATGATACTCATGCATATAAAGATGATCCTAAGTAAGTTATCAAAAAATAATTATAATGTTTTCTGATAAATAGCAATTGCAAAATTTTCTATTATAACAATAAAGTTTAATCATTATAATTTTCCTAATTAGTATGATGTAACAGTTGAAACATGTATTAATTTTCATTAAATTGAAAACTTTAATTCTCTATGACACTGTTAGCAGTATCACAGAGAATTAAAAATTTCAACTTAATTTTAATTACTGCACTGTAAACCTCTACTGTAATTTTTATTAATTTTCATTCTTCAAAATATACAAAATAATTTTTAATTGGGTATAACAATATAATACCGAATTTTAAATTATCCAAGGAAAGAAATGGTATCAAACTATTGATGATGTAAATGAAGCTAAATCATAAGTGTTAATGGTTCTATCATTCAGATCATCATCCTCAAGCAGCCATGGCTATGGAGGTCCAACCAGATTGTGAAATTTAGTTATCCAAACATATCTGTTCTGAGCTACATCTGCTGCATCTGGTTACTATTTTTACAAAACCAATTTTAACAAGGTCCTGCTTGACATCTGCCCAAAGCATCATAGGTCTCCCCTTCTTTCTGAGGCCTTTAGGCACACTTTTCATAACCCTATTCGCTAATCTATAATTATGCATACGGGCAACATGACCAAACCAACGAAGTCTTTCTCTGTACAATATACTGCTCAAAGGAGGTTCAGACTCCTTTCCCTAACCTCATCATTACTTTCAAAGTTATACCACCTAACATCCAAAATACTGTGTAAGCATCTAGAATCAAAAACATTAAATTTCCTGTTACATCATTTGTAAAGGGTCCAAGTTTCACTACCATAATTAACTCTAGAAGGAACTAAACTATTATACAGTCTAATTTTAGTCTTTAGGTGTATTATTCCTATTTCTTCACACTCTCCATAAATTCTTAAAAGACCCAGCAGCAATCTCAATTTGTCTGTTTATCTCATGTCACATATCACCAGTATCTGTTCCATAGCTGACAAGATGATTTGATTAAGACACTTACTTATGAGTACAACCATTCAGATTAATTGAACCACAACCTACCTGATCAGTTTCTATCCCTTTAGTTTTCTCTCTGTTTACCACCCAACCTGCTCTACTACTGGTCTCATCAACAGCTTTAATGAAAGAGTTCATCTCATCAATATCATTTTCCAAATAGCTAAATCATCAGCATAATCTAAATCAGAAATTTTCATATCTCTACACCATTTAAGCCCAAAATATTTCCCTTGCAGTGAAATTTGCATAACATAATCAATAACCAAACTAAAGAGAAAAGGAGACAAAATGTACCGTTGTCAAACACCAGAAGCAATGCTAAACCAATTGCTACAAGCCTTACCAACTCTAACACACGGCTCAGTGTTATTATAGAGAGCTTTCGTTATGTTAACTAACTTGTCTGGTATACCATATGATCTCATAATCAACCACAAATTATGATGATCAACAGAGTTGAAAGCCTTTTTGAAATCAACAAAGCTAGTAACCAAAGGTTTCTTAAACTCTAAACATTTCTCAAGGATCTGCCTATGAAAAAATCTGATCTACACATCCCCTACCACTTCTAAATCCACACTGCTCATCACTCAATTGTTGGTCAACCAGATTCTTAATACTATTAAGCACAATCATGGGAAGAACTTTACCTGGAACAGGAAGTAGGCTGATACCCCTATAGTTATTATAAGAACTGCGATTCTTTTTTTAAAAATAGGATAATAATGGTAATAGCTCTGGTAAAATCCTTAGGAACCTGCCTTTATCATAAAATGTATTCAAAATTTCAGTCATCCATGTGGTAACCAAAACATTCCCAGCTCTAAGCATTTTAGTAGTAATTTCATCTACCCCTGGGGACTTATGTAGTTTAAGTTTAGAAATAACCAAAATAACTTCAGACTGTGATATAGGACTAAAATCAAGTCAAGTAATTAAAGTCAGTAATGCATGTATCATCATTACAAACAATGAGAGTAAAACCAACCATAATATTTATAACAGCTCCGAAATGCTCTGCCCATCTAGCCATGATAGAATCCTTACCATCAATAACCTTACCTTGTCTATCCTTCAATCCCTGTATACCTGTCCATTTCTTCCCACACAGAACATTGACTAATTGGTATAGCTCTCTGCTGTTACATTGTCTAGCTGCTTCCTCAGCTGTCGGCCAAGCCATCAAGCCAAAGATTCTTATAAGCTGCTAATTGACCCTTTACACATTTATTAAGCTCTTTGTAATGCTTTCTTTTTGGACTAGTATGGTATTGATTAACCCTTCCAGTGTCCAGCCTTATAAACTGGTTTCCATCCACAGGCAAAGCTATTTTCTCCCTATGCTGAGCCAAAAAAAATTTAACATTAAAACTTTTATGCCAAATAGCTAACGAAAGGAATTATGGCATGTTATATGCCAAATTAATCAGCATTTAAATCTGAATTTCTTGAAAATCAAATATTTAACAAAAAAGACTATAAATTTTATTTTAATTGGAATTTTTTAGAGTCATGTAGTTAAAAAATGCATCTGGCAGGACAAATAAAAATTTATTTTAAAAAAATTAATAGACAGAAATGATTATAATGCACATGAATAGAAAAGCTATTTATTTCTGAATAACAGAAAAATTATTTTTTTTCTTTTCAAGTAAATATTTATCTTGTTTTGTAATTTTTCTCTCAGTACCATACTTTGAGAAAATTCCAGGCTTTTAACAATTATGCTGAGTCAGATAAACAAGTCAACTTTAGAATTTTTTTAAAAAAATAAGCAATCAACAGAAATAGGTCATGTTATATATCAAATTAAACAGAATATAATTACGAATTTTATAAAAATAAATAATATATATATTTAAATTTCCAAGCATACTGATTTTAATAAGCTTTTTTCAATGGTGAGATGGTGAAAAAAAAGATCGCACTATAAACTTAAGGCTTCACTTTGGAAAACCTGATGAATAGAAATAGTTAAATTATATATTTATCAAAAGGAAATTTCCTCCCGAATAATATAATATTTATCCTGAAATATGATTTTTATTTCTTTTAATGATTCTTTTCAGTATTGTATATTTTAAACATGATCAGTGTTGTACAATGTAACTTGAACTTCTCACATTCATAGGATTTTCTGAACTGGTTATGAAATAGAAAAAAACTTCCTTGGCTGTTTTTTTTGCTAAACATTATGAATTTTTTCTTTGGGTGTTAAGTTTGGCGATCTTGGCTAAGTGTAGAAAGGTTTGTGCACCAAAGCACCAGCCCTTCCTGAAATTGCCTTCCCACATGACAGCCGATTTCCATAGCAAGGAAGTCTATTTTGCTTCTGTATCCAAGACATTCATTTTCAGAAAACGGTACAAGTTCAAAGTTTTCTTGCTAAAAAAACAAGAAATAATAAAAGAAAAATTACATATAACCTAATGGGATGTTAAATAAAATATCCGCAACAACTTTTAAGCCGGCCTCTGATCTAGCAAAACTCGGAAAGATTGAAAAATTAGCCGATTGAAAGATTGTAAACTAACGGAAGTAAATCTGCAGAAATTAATTTGCTTCCATATCCAAGACCTTTTTTATTTTCAAGAAATGATACTAGATCAAAGTTTTACTGGAAAAGTAATAAATAATAAAATAAAAATTAACATATAGCTTAATGCGATGTTAAAATATCCACAGCAACAAGTTGTAGGCCAACCATATGATGTAGCATAACTAATAACATGCCATAAGGAATTATGGCATGTTATATGCCAAATTAATCAGCATTTAATTCTGGATTTCTTGAAAATCAAATATTTAACAAAAAAGACTATAAATTTTATTTTAATAGGACTTTCTTAGAGTCATGTAGTAAAAAAATGCATCTGACAGCACAAATAAAAATTTATTTTAAAAAAACTAATAGACAGAAATGATTATAATGCACATGAATAAAAAGGCTATTTATTTCTGAATAGCAAAAAAAAATATTTTTTTCTTTTCAAGTAAATATTTATCTTGTTTTGTAATTTTTCTCTCGGTACCATACTTTGAGAAAATTCCAGGCTTTTAGCAATTGTGCTGAGTCAGATAAACAAGTCAACTTTAGAATTTTTTTTTAAAATAAGCAATTAACAGAAATAGGGCATGTTATATAACAAATTAAACAGAATAAAATTTCTTTTAATGGCTCTTTTCAGTATTGTATGTTTTAAACATGGCCAGTGTTATACAAAGTGACTTGGACTTCTCACATTCATGGAATTTTCTGAACTAGTTATGAAATGGAAAAAAACTTCCTTGGCTGCTTTTTTTTTACAAAACATTATGAATTTTTTCTTTGGGTGTTGAAGTTTTGTGATCTTGGCTAAGTGCAGAAAGGTTGTGCACCAAAGCAAAGTAAAAACAGTGTTATATCGTCTGTGTGGCACAGCCAAGGTACTGAGGGGGGCAGGGGGGTTGCCTTTAAAACAATTTAATATAAACATAAAAACTCGTAATTTTAAAAAAATTATATTCTTCTGGGGGGGGGGGGGGGGTGAAACATTCATAGTGAGTTTAACAGAGGGGAAGCCTTCCCAAAATTGCCCTCCCACATGACAGCTGATTTTCATAGCAAGGAAGTCTATTTTTCTTCTGTATCCAAGACATTCATTTTCAGAAAACGGTACAAGCGCAAAGTTTTTTTACTAAAAAAACTGGAAATAATAAAAGAAAAAAATTACATTATAACATAATGGGATGTGAAATAAAATATCCACAACAACTTTTAATCCAGCCTCCAATATAGCATAACTCAAGAAGATCAATAAATCAGCCAACCAAAAGATCGCTAACTTACAGAAATAAATCTAAAGAAATGAATTTGCTTCCATATCCAAGACTTCATTTATTTTCAGAAAATGATACCAGATCAAAGTTTTACTGGAAAAGTAATAAATAATAAAATAAAAATTAACATATAGCCTAATGCGATGTTAAAATATCCACAGCAACAGGTTGTAGGCCAGCCATACGATGTAGCATAACTATGAAAAAAGGGGCGGGGATGGCTCAGTCAGTAGCACGCCAGGCTTGTAATCTGTCGTTCCCAGGTTCGAGTCCCAGCTGGGTCAGTATTGAGATTTATCTCCGCAAAATTCCCCGCCCTGCCCACTGTCAGTAGGGGACATCGCTGGGCTTGGAATGGCTGCCATCCGTCGGACGGGGCATTAAGCCGTGGCCCCCTTATGCGGGAGAGCCATACCCTGTGCACATTAAAGAACACGCTGGATGGCCTTGACGGGAGGCTACCATCTGTCTCCCAACAGCTGTTCCAGTGGGTCCCCTCCCACAACCTTCTCTGAGCCTTCAGGGTCCATGTGACCTGGCCATTTAGCCCATGGTGTGCAAAAAAGTGCCGCTCAGAGGTAAAAAAAATCAATACTTATCGATCAGCTAAAAGATCGCTAATTTCCAAAAATAAATCTACTGAAATGAAAACTAAGGTTAAAATATAAAAAAGTAAATACTAACTTTACAAAGGATGTCCAATATGCTGGACCAAAACTGTAAAAAAACTTATAGCATATGGAACTTGAGATAGCATGTGTTAGCTATCTGCTTCTTGTTTGCCTCAGTGAAGCATAACTAATTGAATGCAGCTGCACCCAGAATTTCTAAAAAGGATGTGTTTACTTCCAGTTTTGATTTTAAGAGCGGGAAAGATGTATAGGAATGCTGGAAAAAATGATAAAAATAATTTTGGGAATACTGAAATAAGTTTATGACAGAAAAGAGTGTGAAACGTAAAAAAAAAATGGCAGTATGTACTTTGTAATTAATTCCAAAATCTACAGTTTTTAAAAATAACAGTTTTTTTTTTTTTGTTAAATTTTAGGATATTTTCGAAAATTTTAGGAAATATTTGTTGATAATAGTTCAAATCAAACTTGTGAGTTAAATCACAAGTTTGCTTCAGCAAATAATTGGCAATACCATTTAGTGCTTCTAAGTAATGGCAATCAGATGGCTTTATAAAATTATTTATATTGTAGTTTAACAAAATATGCATCAAATTAAGAAAAAAAATATTATTTTTCAAGCCTGAATTATATATTTTTATAAGATATATATTTTTAAATTTTTCGATGGCAATTTTTATTTTTAAAAATTCGTTTTTTTTTTGTTGTTGTACTGAAAATGGATACATACATTCTTGGTTCCTCATTTCAGATTCTGCAAAAGTATACAGACAACATGGACACTGGAAGAGTTAAGGACATTCCTGCAGTTTTTTCTTTCCAAAATAAGCTCATGTGCCTTATCAGTCAAATAATTTTGCCTCCTCTGTTCCTTTTTACCTAAAATAGTATTGTTAGTTTTGAGAAAAGCCTGTTTAAAATGATCCTATTCTTCCTCAACTTCAGTAGCAAGCAAACCATGACTGCCATAATGACTAAGCAACCTATCATGGTAAACTTTAGCTATAACTGCATCTTTTAGAGATTCAGTGTTAAAGGTAATTTTTTTAACCTTAACACAACACTTCTTAAGTTGTAACCATTGTAACTGTAATTAAGAAGTTACAAGACACTTTTAACAAGGTGATGTTAAGATCCAATATCAGCTCCCCTATATGACCTGCTATTTGTAATAGAACTAGCCTATTTGCTATTAATTAACGTATAATCAATTATAATTTTATGCAGCCCATCTGGTGAAACCCACATGTACTTATATATGTTGTTGTGTTTGTAATAAATGTTAGTTATTCTCAAACCATTAAGTTTACTTACCTCAAGGAGATTTTGCCCATTGCAGCTACCAATATCAAAAGGACCTATCTTAAGAGGTCAGAGTCAGTATGAACACTGGCATTGAAGTCCCCTAGAACAAGGGTAATTTCTCCTTTATTGACAGAATTCAAACTATCCTGAAGTTGTCTGTAAAACCTATCTTTCTCATCCTCAGTGGGGACAAGACAACAGATAACATTCTAGTCTAATGCTTGTCTGAAATTTAGCTGTAAGAAATTTTTCATTAATGCACTCATATCCTAGATGACCATCACTAGAGTGTCTGCCGGGAAGCAAATCTACACCTTGGAGATGCTTTCCATCTCCCCTTCCTGAAAAGAGAAATTTAAGATTTCTTTTAAGTATCTGACCTTCTGGACTCTTACAAGCTGAGAATATCTAAGTTGTAACAGTGGAATTCTTGTGTGAGGACATCAAGAAAATAAATCTCTGTGCGGAGTCCTTACATTCCAACTACCTGCAGAGAGAATCATTAGTTGGATGTTTAAAGAAACTATGTTTATTGAGAGAGGGAATGCCAGCAATATCAAACAGCCCCCTAATCGCAGGCATAAGGCAAAGACCCATTACTAAAGCTCCAGTACTAAAGGCTGAAGCCATCTACACTGAGACTTACTCCACTGTAGGATTAGATGATGCCCATAGAAGCAATTCAAGTGCCTGCTGATCCAGATTATCCACCAGCTGATAAAGCATAGCCTGTGAATCTATTTACATGAAAATTAAATATTCACTGTCAACCCACAAACAAACAGAAAACACTGTGGAAGATTTTATCTCAACAGAAGCCCACCAGTGCAACAAAATCACGATCCATAATCAAGCTGAGAGCCATTATTTCATTCCAGTTGATGTATATGATCAGCACCAGAACCCTGGGTAGTTGACCACTCCTCAGCAGAGTAGAAAAAAAAGAAAAAAGCCATATTAGTCCAGATCAGTAGGCCACACTGAATTGGCAGCCCTCCCCTTCCATTCCCTTCCACAAGAGAGAGCATCTCTTTTGAAAGGTACTAATGGTTTGCACCATGAGATTTAATGTGACCCAAGAGTGATGAACATATTTCGTTCTTTCTGAAGAACCGATACAAGCAGAAACCCAAAATTTTCACTGTCAGTACACAATGAAAACATTCATCTACATGTAGTACAGTTTATTATATGAATATAACGTAGGATTTAAACACAATTATGATATGCACCAAAGCTCAAGTGTGCATATGTCAAGAAAAATTGATTGTTGATTGGATGTGTCAACAATGAAGGTGGGACCAAAAAATCTACTCTCAAAGTAATTCATTATGAAGGGAAAATATTGAGAGTTTTTTTTTAAGCAAATGGAGGATATGGTTTAATAGAACAAGTTATCTAACTTCATCACTGCACAAGTTAACTAATTTTATAGAGCCCTTTAAGTGAATGTTGGGTGTTCTGAAAGTATACTTGGAAACCACAGTTTATCTGAAATTTACATTTCTTCAGGAGACAAAGCTACCCTGTTGAGATGATATCATGAAGCATTGAAATAGTAGAATAAAAAGTGAATTACTATCAGTGTATGAATCTTTTAATTTTACACATAAAAACTTAGTCTTTGATACATTATGAAACAAATCAGTATCATCATTTTAGTAAAGGACATATTTGTCCTTTACTAAAATGGTAATAAGTTATTTTAATGCTTTGATTTTAAGTAAAGTTTGTCATAGTGGTTTCATTTTTGACTTCTGATTAAAAGATCTTCAGTTTGATTCCAAACATGTCTAAATTTTTTTTTGCTTTACCCCTTTTTTGCCCCTCTAATACCTAATACATGTAAATATTTATATAGATTCACTTGCCAAATCCTTTTTTAATAATTAATATATTAATAAAAATAAAGTGAATGTTGCATTTTAAATGGAACATACATTGCATTTATTACACTTGGTTATTAAATGTTATTGTATTTTTTACGATATATGCATAGTCTCTATAAAATTCCTGAATTATTTCATTTCTTTATTGTGTTTTATTGCCTTTTTAATTAATATTTGCTCAGTAAATGAAATATACCTTTTACAGTTGATTTGTATTTTAGATAATTAATGATAACAAATTTTCTATTTACTGGTATTTTAAGTAATTAATAATCTTTACAATTAAGGGGGGGAGAAGCTGGCTCGCTGGCTCAGTAGCACACGAGGCTTATAATCTGCAGTACCTAGGTATCTGCTGAGATGGCTATAGAATCTGCAGTTCCTTGGTTTGAGTGGAATGGGCCAGCATTGAGATTTATCTCCGCAAAACTCCGCCCTGCCCTAAGTCAGTAGGGGACACCTATGGGCGTGGAAAGGCCACCGTTTGTCAGATGGGATGTAAACCATGGCCTCATGTCATTCCATGGCAGAAATGCCATACCCTTTGCACATTAAAGAACATGCTGAATGGCCCTGATGGGAGGCTACCATCTGTCTCCAGTAGGTCCCCTCTCCCAACCTTCTCTGAGTTCTCAGGGTCCTTGTGACCTAGCCATTAAGCCCATTTTGTGCAAAGAAAGTGCTGATTAGAAGTAAAGCTACCTAACTTAACCTTTTCAATTAGTTAGTATTTTACATTGTGGACAATATTTCATTCCTTCTACTATCTACTTTAGTGTGGCTTGTGCATCCCAACTGACAAAACTCATGAGCTGCTGTGATGGTTCACCTTCACTTTTGCTTTATCTAACAAGTTATATTTATTTACATTATAATTATTATTTGGGGAGCCTTTTTTCTTTGATCCATCCATTGTTCCCCTTCTGACAGCTCTGAGTTGCAACAACTCATTTTGATTATTTAATACTAACTGCTACCACAAGTGCCAAGGTCACAATCGCTTGCATCATCCATGATTCACAATCCGTTATGCAAATATGGCTTTCTGATGTGATTTGAGGCACATGTCAGCCAGTGTTATTAAGTGTAGTAGTCTAGTGAGTAGTTGTGAAGAGACCTAGTAGTAGGAGTTTAGGCTTAGCTCTGTATGTAAGATCGATGCTATATCTGTACTAGCTTGTTTTGCTAGGATTGAGTTATGTCAGCGTTTCTTTACCTGTATTTTTGTGAATCTGATATAAATAAACAGTTTATTTATATTGTTTGATCGAATTATTTCTTCTTGAACAGAGTTAAATTAATAATAATAATATTTATTCATATTCATGTTAGTTATACAAAAGTTTAAACAAATGGCCTGCAAAACTGGCTTTTCTCTGCTTATCTGCAGGAGAGAAGAATAATAGCGTTACATGAAAATATAATTTAATGCAATGTCTTCGAATTATGTGAATTTCAGTGGAAGTTCCATTGTGGTGGTTTAAATTTTTATATTGATTTTAGTGCCTAGAAGAAAATTTTTAGTTTTGTTTTTGATTTCTTTAAAATTGTTTAATAAAATAATTTTCCTTGGCAATTGATTGAATGCGTAAGATACTGTATATGCCCTTATACATTTCCCGTAATTGTTTAATGTTTTTGTAAGTTGGAGATAATTTTTGGATTGTAACCTTGTGTTTTTCCCATGAGAGATTTTAGATTTAAACTGATGGTCAAAAAAATGTTTTAAAGTGATGCTGTATTTGTAAAAGTTGTGAAAAGAAAGTATGCCTAAGTAATTTAGTCTTCCTTTGCTATGGCAAAATGAATTTCTGAAGTTGTATGGGATTATATTTTTAGCAATGGATGATTGAATAGTTTCTATTTTCTTTATATTTGTGAGGTTAGTTGAGCCGTATATTGTCAAACCATAAGTCAATATAGATTCACAGATAGCTTTGTAAACCCAAATACATGTATGTGTGCTTGCAGCAAATTGTAGTTTGTAAAGTTTAGATGCACATAGATGCAATTTCCCTGCTAACTTTTGAATATGTATATTCCATTGGAAGGTTGTGTCCATATAAAGTCCAAGATATTTATGGCTCTCAACAATCTCAAAAACATCACAGTAGTCAGGGTCATGAGTTATCATGTTGTGAGGACACAAGGGTTCATGGTTTTAATTGCATAAGATAAAAGATCATAGTATCCTGGTGAATGAAAGCTCATCCATTTAGTTTTATCTGCGTTTATGTAAATACAATTAATGTTAGACCAGTTAATAATTTTGTTAAAACCATCCTGTGTATCTCGGACAGTGTCCCCTATATTGTGATTCACGTTAACCAATGCAGTGTCATCAGCATATATATAAGGAGAGCCCTTCAGTTTAAGGTTAGCTAGACCATTAATATCAATAATGAATAAAAGCGGACCTAAAATTGAACCTTGTAAAACACCAGTGTACACTGTTCTCTTCTAAATAAAAACGCCATTAATTTTGGTAACATGCACTCTGTTTTTTAAATAATTTTCAAACCATTTAAGGGGGAACCATAGGTATACAACTTTTGAAGTAAAATATCATGATCTAACTTATCAAATGCCTTGCGAAAGTCCAGAAAGATAGCAGCTGCTTTTTTTTTTCCATTGTTTAAAGTTCCATTAATGACGTCAGAAAACTCTGTTAAAGGTGTAATTGTATTTTTAGCTTTTTGGAAATCATATTGCTTTTCACTAATAATGTTGTTTTTTCAAGAAATTGGCTAGAACATTAGCTACATATCTTTCACGTATTTTGTGAAGAACAGGTAAGATGGCAATGGGCCTATAGTTAGTGCAGTTGGATTTAGTTCCACTTTTGTAAATTGGCCTTAGAATAGCAATTTTGAGTTTATTAGGGATGTTTCCTGTAGATCTGCTTTCATTGATAACGTTCATCACGAGATCAGCTAAGGAAATTTTGCATGCTTTAATGTGCTTTATGTGTACCTGATCTTATCCACATTATTTTCTTTCATTTAAGTCACTTAGAATTTTGTAATTTCTTGTTTTGAGATGGGAGGAATAAAAATTGAGGGTATAGAAGGTTGGATATGTTTAGGAACTGTAGAGAGATTCTGTATACGGTTATCATCTCTAAGATTGACAATAATGTCTGCAAAGGTGTTGTTAAATTTCTCTGCTGCTTGCTCAGACTACCTTGTGGCATATTCTTCATGATAAAATCGTCAATGGCAGTTTTAGGTTTATTGTTGATAATTTGGTTGATGAGTTCCCAATTTTGCTTTGGATTATTTTTACAGGACTCAAATTGTTTGAAATAATATTTTTCCTTTTCCTGCCTAATAAGTGACGTGACTGTGTTTCTTAAGTTTGTGTATAGTAATTTAAAATTTCTGTTTCTCTTGTTATTTTTGTAATCAAATCCAAGCCGAGTCTCTTTTTTGTATTAAGTTTATTATTTCCTGATTGATCCAATCTTTGCTGCTTAATTTTTGATCCATCCGATAGTTTATTCATTTTGTTAACAATCGCCATATATTTTTTTATGAATGCTTCATAAAGTACATCTATTTGTTCTGAATTTGGGGGTTCGTTTCCAGTGCCTCTGTCCAGCCGGTTTGTTAGGCTTATTTCTTTGCATATGTTTTTATGATCTAAGATAGTTTTCATGTTAAAATTGCTGTCTTGTTTTTTAGTGGGATTGGACGAATTCTCGAGGTTGGAAAGGCCGCAGTCCGTCGGATGGGATGTTAAGCCATGACCCCGAGTGCGGGAGAGCCATACCCTGTGCACGTTAAAGAACACACTGGATGGCCTTGATGGGAGACTTTCATCTGTCTCCCAACAGCTGTTCCAGTGGATCCCCTCCCCCAACCTTCTCTGAGCCTTCAGGTTCCTTGTGACCTGGCCATTTAGCCCATGGTATGCAAAAAAGTGCCGTTCAGGGGTAAAACAACCCAACGAATTCCCAAGTTTTTTTTTCCCACGAGTTGACGCAATTAAGTAGTGGTCTGTGATCCTACTGCAAAAAATCATTGAGTTTATGTCGAGTTTAATTTCAAGTCAGACGTTAATGTGATCAATGCATGTCTGAGAGAGAGTCACTAATGATGTCTTCCCTGGTGATACCAGTAATGATAGGTGAAAAACCAAACTCGGTTGACAATTCTACATATTTGGCAACTCCATGTTTTTTGATATTTTTGATATCTAAATTAAAGTCTCCAACTAGTATTTGATTGTGATGTTTATCAGTTGTTTCGAACCAGTTTTTGAGATTAGAAAGAAAAGTGTTAATGTTCGAGCTTGGTGATCTGTAAATAGCAAGTAGATTGAAAGTTAAATTACCCTTGTAGATATTTATATTCAATGTTTCAGCAGGAATTACAAGCGAAGGTATCATTTTGACTAATAATGTGTTACGGAAGAAAAGTAGAATCGCATGTTCAAATGGACCAGGAGTTCTCGTAAAGAGTTGATTAAAATTTTCTAGATTGAACAATGGAGCATCCATGCTGAGGATATTAGTTTTTGTCAATATAATAATATCTAAAAATTTCAAAATATGTTTAAGATAAACACAGAGAGTATCCCAGTTTTTTCTTCATACGTCAAATGTTCACATGCAGAAAGCTTAAATGTTCACCAGATTCATAAAACAATTTACTAGTCAAGAACCATTTCTTAACTTCTTCATAGTTGCACAGAGCATTTTCGTTGTGATCAAATGTTGGTAAGTCAATAATACAAACTAAATGTACTTTATTCTTAAGATTAATATTTTAGTGGACTTTCACTTTACATTTTCCATTATTTATGCTCAAATGAAACACTGACACCTAATTGTTGGCAAGTAGATGGGAACTGATTTCCTAAACTGTTCGACATTTTATTTATTATTGGGAATGTTACACTGCCAGTACTGTATATACTGTAAAGTGTTCCTTTTTGCTATACTCTGGCAAAATAAACCTTAATAAGATTTTATAAAATAATGAATGTAGGTGAAAAATGCAAAGAACTCTCATTTATTGCAAAATGGCATTAAAGAGTCTAATTCAGTTGTTGCAGTGATGAAGTATTTTTCAGTTGTCATTCCCAATTCAATGTGGCTTAAAAATGATTCTGAGTATTAGCCACAGTTTAAAAAACCACTACTGCAGTAATGAATGGTAGTTAACTTTTGGAGGTGGCACTTGTACTCACAAATGGGAAGTTGTATGCTTAATTATAAGGGTAGGCATAAATTAAATGCTACAGTGGTGTAAGAACTATAACAGGCAAGGCAGTCTCTTTGATTACATTGTATGAATAACTTCATGAGCAGAATGCAAAAATGGCTTAATATTCATTAATATACTAATTTTTTTTCGCTAAGCATAATGAACATATAAGTCAATGAAGCACAATAAACAGAAAATTCCACCATTAAGAACTAATTCTGCATGGTTTCAAATGAACATGTTTAAATTCTCTGACAGACCAATACAACTTTAGTGGTAAAAATGGAACCTTCTAAAAGAGAATGTCCCATAGTTAAAAAAAAAAAATCACATTTCATCAAACTGTTCATCATTTGGCCTGTTGTGTAAGATGGTGCAGCAGCACACTTTAAGAGGGTGGGGTGGCTCAGTTAGTAGCACACCAGGCTTATAATCTGCAGTTCTCAGGTTTGAGCCCCAACTGGGCCAACATTGAGATTTATCTCTACAAAATTTCCCACCTTGCCCTCAATCAGCAGAGGACACCAATGGGCTTGGAAAGGCCACTGTTCGTCAGATGGGACATTAAGCCATGCTCTTGTGTGTGAGAGAGCCATCCCTGTGCATGTTAAAGAACATGCTTGATGAGAGGTTATCATCTGTCTCCTAACAACAGTCAAGTGGGTTCCCTTCCCCAACCGCTGAGACATCATGGTCCTTGTTCAAGGTTCAAGGTGTTGTAAGTTTTGGTGAAATTAGCCTCCAATAAGTTTTGGGGAAATAAGCCTACACCACCAATCCTTGTGACCTGGCCATTTAGCCCATTTTGTGCAAAAAAAAAGTGCTGCTCAGAGGTAAAACAACCCAACAGCACACTTTAATAGGTAGCAGAATGCATCCAATTTGCATAATCTTATGGGTAAAGTCAACTTTTGAAGGTTTATTGTTGTGGCATTACCGAGCTGAGAAGGGGAGCTTGTGTTATAATTGTATATATGATCCTTATCGATGCATTTTTTTTTCTAAGAAAAGATTTACCTGTACACTTTCCAAACATAAAAATGTTAAACAGATCATTAAGATTTAACAGATGGTTAAAATTAATATTCTAGTTATAATGTGAAATGTAAGATATTTACCAGTAGTACACCTGTTGTATTAACCGGTATGCATACTAGCTCATATTAGGTGAAAGAAAGCCCTGGTCCTTATTAATATACATTGCTCTTCATTGAAATTGCTCCACCTACTACAAGGAGTGCTTACTTTGAAATCAAAATAAGCTTATTGGCAGATAGCAATGTAGATGAGAAATGATTGTGTATCAAATCAATGATATTTTCTTATGAAAATGCAGTGTACTTCAGTAAGAAATATGGCCTCCATGAGCATTAATACAAGTGGACAAATGTCACGAGTTAAAGAAATGGTGAATATCATCCTGGTAAACATTGAGCCATGCTTCATGATCTAGGCAACAGCAGTAGGTGTCTGATGGACGACAGATCTGGAGAACTTACAGATTAAGGAAGTATATCCACATCATAGTAAGTGCCATCTGCATTGAGAGCTGCATATGGGTGGGCATTGTCCTAGTGAAAAATACCATTTGAGTTGGAGTATAGAAAGGGAAGAAACACTGGTCTTGGAATGGTTTTAGCTTAATGTCTTGCCATCAATGTGTCGTTAATAATGACCAAACATGAATAGCTATTGTAACTGATGGCTCCCCATACCATGATTCTGGGCGTTGGCCTAGTATGATGCTCCCTGATGCAGGCAAGATTACTTTTGTGCCCAACATCTCCAGATGCACATACAGCCATCACTGGATCTCAAATGGAATGTGATTCCTCACTAAAGATAACACAATACCAGTCTTGTTCCCAAGCAGCTCTCTCCCTGCACCACTGTAGACAACAACTGAATGGTGTAAGAGGTAATGAGCCAATAAATGGTGCAAATGGTGCCCCGATTCTTGCAGTCATCTTCTAATTGTGCTCCCTGACACAGGCACAGATAATGATAGCATTACAATGTTAGAAATCTGGCAGCTTGTGATAGATCTTTTGCTGGTTGGTGTATCTGTCAACCCTTCCATTTAGACATTTTTCTAATGCTACCAGAGACTTGACAACATGTCTTGGTATCCCTCTGTACCCATTGTTCGCAACAGCATCCAACTGTTTTGGGCATCATGACTGGCAATTTGGCATGTTGATCATCCAGCTTCTGACAGTCCAATAATCTGACCCCTTTCAAATTCTGTGAGCTATACATAAGTCATCTTACACATGTTATAAAAGCATTGCACGTTCTTCACAGGTCATTCATTCACTATTCCATTTACCTGCTGCTTTTACTCCTGTTCTTTCAATCCCTTCAAATTCCTATGTCAATATGGTACTTACACATTATTGGACATCTGCCTTTGCTGATCAGCTACATCTTATTGTGCTGATTGGCATCACAAATCTGCATGCAAATTATCAGGTCTGTCCATCCAATCTTCCTAGGTGGGGCAATTTCAGTGACAAGCAGTGTATATTAAGAATATTTCCATGTAATTCCATAGAGACTATATAGAAGCAAAAATGATATGTCTCCCTTCTTCTCTTTGGAAATTAATACCCTAGCAATATACCTTTAATGTGTAACTTTCATAAGGTTATGCATATTGGATGTATGCTGGGTGAATTGCTGAACAGTGTACACATAATGTATAGCAAGAATGTTTTTTAACTATGGGTCATTATCTTTTGAAAATTATTTTCGATTTCTTAAATGAAGTATTGTAACATATTTCATTACAATAGGATTAAATGCTTTTGAAATAAAATAATAAGAAAAATATTAAACTACAGCTAAAGTTATGAAAGCAGAATATTTTCAGGCCATCATATAGATCCTATAAAACAGTATAATAGATTTTAGGTAGATGAAGATTTGCTAAGAAATAGAAGCTTACCTCCAACATTTGTGTTTTTTGAAAAATGCAAACAAAATTCAAGTCAGTTGCACATCCTCTACAAAATGAACCAAAATTAAAAAAAAAAACTCTGCAAAGCTACCTTTTCTCATCAATGGTTAATATCATTACTAATGTTCATTTTCATTATAAATATTTAGGCTTAATTTTAGGGCCATTCTGTTTAATTATTTAACAGATAAGTTAAATAATAAGGCTGATCAGCAAAGGCAGATGTCCAATTAAACAGATATACAATTAAAATCAATCCAAAGTGAATGCACAGTATTCTCTGTTAAGAAACATTAATTAATAGATTCTGAAAGACCTTCTCATTAGGTTCGATTCCCGCCGTGGTGGCGATGAATTTTTTTCAGAATCTATTAATTAATGTTTCTTAACAGAGAATACTGTGCATTCACTTTGGATCGAATTTAATTATATATTTAACGCGGTAGCGTTGGCGACCTTCTCATTAACATCTGATAATCAAATGCAACGACTGAAAACGTTGCATCTCCTTGAGTATAGATGGCACTGTCTCAGGCAGAAAGATTTATAAGGTCAAATTCTGAAAATATTTGTTGTCCGACGCGTGGTGCAATAGCTCTGGCATGAATCTGGAGAGATGCGGGTTCGATTCCCGCCGTGGCGGCGATGAATTTTTTTCAGAATCTATTAAATAACAGATATACTGAAGTTTTCTGAACACGTACTTCTACTTTCATAGCTGTAGGAATGCAGCTGGAAAGTAATAACATGTGACTTGCATACAATTAAGATGATGAAATTTAAAAATAAAATAAGCCTGAAATATAAAAGACAGTTTATTCAAGAAGATGGCACTATGAATTAAGTTGTCAGATAACATGATGGCAGAGAAGTGCTAATATGAGAATTAACAAAGGCAACAGAAAATGAAAATAGGTCATTAGATAATATAGGGCAGGAAGGTAAAATGATAAGTCAAAGAAACATGCTGAAATATATAATGAGATTGGGGTAAGCTGAATACAGGGAGTCCTCACTATCTACATTTCCATTAACTGATTCCTCACAGTTATGATTCCAATTTGTTGATAACGTGTGTAAAAATTCACCAGCAAGGATCCTGGTATGAAAGCCTCAAGAGTTTCTGCAGATTTTCAAATTACCAGACTCTCTAGTCTTGCTACCCACAGTGATCACTTCAACACCAATCTCAACAATGATCACTTGAATACCACTTTATGATCGAGCTATGATGCTTGAATGTGCTGTAAAATATATGTTTGCCTGTTATCATACAATTCATAATAAGAAACTATGTAAAGGAAGCAAAAGACTCTTGATTCATTTTAAGTCCATCATAAACGAGTCATGGAATCAGAACATCAGGCAAGTGTTTAGAGGAAAGTGTTGAGTTGGCAGAATCTGAACCTGTAAAGGGAAGTGATGAGAAGAGATAGCAGGTGAACCCCCTCTGGTTCTGTTGCTCCCTCCCCCTCCTCCTCTGCATATACTCACATATACTCACCTATACCTCACCTATACTCCACCAACATCCATCCAATCAAGCCCAAGACATCTATTTTTAAAGTAAAATAGGTGATTGTTTACCATAATTTATATTTAAGAATACCTGTGCCATATGCATAAAATGTTCAGTCCTCATTACAGAGAATGGCAATTTGAATAAATGTAACAATGAAAATGAAGGTTTGATCTTGGAGATAGCAAAGGTGGTGGGGGAGATACTGTTCTATTTTTATAATTGTTTTCATGAGTAGACAAGTTTAACATAACCTACATTGGGCATAACATACCAAAACATATTTCTTAAAGGTTTTAGAATAAAAAGTCATTTCTATTGTAACTCTAATTCATACTCATTTATATTAAAAAAGTATTTTAAAACTGTTCAAATAGCAGGATGAGTAGGTGAATGTGAAGCAGACAGTAACATAGTTCAACATTGTTCTTAGCATACATATTACATTTTTGAAGTACACAAAATCATCTATTTATTATAATAAATTTATTCATTAAATCGTTATAATAATACAATTAAAAGGACCTTGCTCAGAAATTAATTAAAAATAACTTTAAAATTCCCTGTCATTGAGCAATAAAATTTTAAAGTTTATCCTTCAAACTATTTGCATGTTAAAAGTTTTTAGGAGAAAACTCAAAAGCTTTTCTGAGCAAGGACAGCACTCCATCTTCAGTGAAGTGACACTATGTGGTGATGTTAGGGCTGTTTACAGCTTCTTTGTACATGTGAAGAACGATTCCAGTGTCTTGGTTGCAAGTGGGGACAGGCAAGGCCATTTTTTCAATAGTGTCGCAGATGGTTCTGTAGAAAGTGTATACATGGGCAAGCAGTGTGGCATGCTCCCAGTCTATTGTTGCTGTGTGTTGTACTGCTAGCTCGGCAGTGACATCATTAGCTCGTTTTGGCTGACATCTGTTTGACACTCTGCAAATCTCTCTTGTAGAGAGCGTATGGTTTTTCTGATATAGTAGACAACGGAATTATCTGACAAATGTAGGTGAAATCGGACTGATTCGCATAGGACAGGAATGTAAGATATCCAACAAAGGTTGCACATTCTGAGCAAGATCGTTGGGAGCTGAATCTCTTCCGTGTTCACATCTATATTTATTGATTAGCTTTTCTATCTAATGACAACTGCTGCTGAGCTAGTAGTACAACATGGCAACAATAGACTGGAAGCACGTCATACTGCTTGCATGTGCATCCACTTTCTACGGAACCATAGTCCATGAGGCTATTGAAATAATGACCTTGACCTGTCCCCACCTGCAACCAACACACTGGAGTCACCCTTCACAACATGTGGAAAGAAGCTCTAAACAGACCTAACGTCGCCACATAGTATCACTTCGCCACATAGTGTCACTTCACTGAAGACAATGCTGTCCTTGCTCCTTGCTCCAAAAAGTGGGGCGGGGGTGGCTCAGTCGGTAGCGCGCCAGGCTCGTAATCTGTAGTTCCCAGGTTCGAGTCCCAGATGGGTCAGCATTGAGATTTATCTCCGCAAAATTCCCCGCCCTGCCCACGGTCAGTAGGGGACACCGATGGGCTTGGAAAGGCCGCCGTCCGTCGGATGGGACGTTAAGACGTGGCCCGTGTGTGGGAGAGCCATACCTTGTGCAAGTTAAAGAACACACTGGATGGCCTTGACGGGAGGCTACCATCTGTCTCCCAACAGCTGTTCCAGTGGGTCCCCTCCCTCAACCTTCTCTGAGCCTTCGGGGTTCTTGTGACCTGGCCATTTAGCCCATGGTGTGCAAAAAAGTGCCGCTCAGAGGTAAAACAACCCAACGCTCCAAAAAGCTTTTGAGTTTTCTCATAAAAACTTTTAATGTGCAAATAGTTTGAAAGATAAACTTTAAAATTTTATTGCTCAATGACAGATAATTTAAGGCTATTTTTCATCATTATAATAACACTGTTTTCAAAATTACTGTATAAATGCTGTAATATTTTAAAATAAGCTTTCAGGTGATTGTTTTAAATCTTTTGGTCCCAATTAGAGCCAGTCTCATTATTTCTTACATAAAAAAAAATTTCCACTAACCAGGTCAATTTTTTGGTCTCCATTACTCTCAAATAATGAGGACTCCCTGTGTAAGTGTTGGAGATGAATAGCAAATAAATGAATGGAAAAATAACAATGGAGAGGTAACCAAGCCAGAAGGTGGGGAAGTCCAATAAATTGGTGTTATACAGATGGGTAGTGTTTAACATAAGTTCTGAACTTTGGGACTTTGTATATGAATGTAGTTTCCACATACAATGAAAAACATTTTACAACTCACCTTATCTATGAACATTGTAAAAAACCAGAAGACTGGTAATGTACATCATCATCATCATCATCATCATCATCATCATCATCATCATCATCATCATCATCATCAAGCAGCCATGGGCTACGGAGGTCTAACCAGACCGCACAGTTTAATTCCCCAAGCATATCTGTCCTGAGCTACATCTGCTGCATCCGGCCACTGTACACCAATTCTAACAAGGTCCTGTTTGACATTGTCTGCCCACCGCATCCTTGGTCTCCCCCTCCTTCTGAGGCCTCTAGGTACACTGTTCATAACCCTATTCGCCAATCTATGATTATCCATACGGGCAACATGGCCAAACCAGCGGAGTCTCTCTCTGCACAATATGCTGCTTAAAGGAGGTTGCAGACTCCTTTGCCTAACCTCATCATTAGTTACAAAGTTAAACCACCTAATACCCAAGATACTGCGTAAGCATCTAGAATCAAAAGCATCTTGTTTCCTGTTATCTTGTTTACACAGCATCCAAGTTACACCACCATAACTAACCCTAGAAAGAACCAAACTATTATACAGTCTAATTTTAGTCTTTAGGTGTATACACCTATTTCTCCACAATCTCCATAGATTCTTAAAAGTCCAGGCAGCAATCCCTATTCATCTGTTAATCTCATGCTGCACATCACCAGTATCTGTTACATAGCTCCCAAGGTAATTAAACTGTGACACCTGCTCAAGTCTGCAACCATTCAGATTAACTGAATCACTGACTGCCTAACCAATTTTCATCACTTTAGTTTTCTCTCTGTTTATAACCAAACCTTCTCTACTACCAGTCTCATCAACAGCTCGAATGAAAGAGTTCATCTCATCAACATCATTTGCCAAAAGGGCTAAATCATCAGCATAATCTAAATCAGAAATTTTCGTATCTCCAGCCCATTTAAGGCCAAAATCTTTCCATTGAAGGGAATTTCGCATAACATAATCAATAACCAAACTAAAGAGAAAAGGTGACAAAATGCACCCTTGTCGAACACCAGAAGTAATGCTAAACCAATTGCTACAAGACTTACCAACTCTCACACACGACTCAGTGTTATTATAGAGAGCTTTCATTATGTTAACTAACTTGTCTGGTATACCATATGATCTCACAATCAACCACAAATTATGACGATCAACAGAGTCAAAAGCCTTTTTGAAATCACCAAAGCTAGCAACCAAATGTTTCTGAAACTCTAAACATTTCTCAAGAATCTGCCTAAGTGAAAATATCTGATCTACACATCCCCTACCACTTCTGAATCCACATTGCTCATCACGCAATTGCCTGTCAACCAATTTCTTAATTCTATTAAGCACAATCATGGAAAGAATTTTACCTGGAACAGAGAGTAGGCTGATACCCCTATAGTTATCACAAGAACTGCGATCACCTTTTTGAAAATAGGGATAGTAATAGCTCTGGTAAAATATTTAGGAACCATGCCTTTATCATAAAAGTTATTCAAAATTTCAGTCACCCAAGTGGTAACCGAAACATTCCCAGCTCTGAGCATTTCTGTAGTAATTTCATCTACACCTGGGGATTTATGAAGTTTAAGTTTAGAAATAGCCAAAATAACTGCAGATTGTGTTATAGGGCCAACATTAAAGCCATCAGTGCACTATCATCATTACAAACAATGGGAGTAGAACTAACCACATTGTTTAGAACATCACTGAAATGCTCAGCCCACCTAGCCATGATAGAATCCTCACCTTCTATAACCTTACCTTGTTTATCCTGCAATCCTTGTATGCCTGTCCGTTTTCTACCACATAAATCATTAACTATCTGGTACAGCTCTCTGCTGTTGTGCTGCCTAACTGCTTCCTCAGCTTTCTCAGCCAAGCCATCAAGCCAAAGATTCTTATCAGTAGCTAACTGTTCCTTTACACGTTTATTAAACTCTCTGTAATCCTTTCTATTAGGACTAGTAGGGTACTGATTAAGGACATTCCTGCAGTTCCTTCTTTCTGAAATAAGCTCAAGTGCCTTATCACTTAAATAATTCTGCCTCCTCTGCTCCTTTTTTCCTAAAAGAGTACTGTTAGTTTCCAAAAAAGCTCGCTTAAAATGGCCCCATTCTTCCTCAACTTCAGTAGTAAGCAAACTATGACTGTCATAATGACTAAGTAACCTATCATGGTAAGCTTTAGCTATAACTGGGTCTTTCAGAGCTTCAGTATTAAAGGTAAATTTTTTAAATTTAGCACAACACTTTATAAGTTTAAGTTGCAAGACACTTTTAACAAGGTAATGGGCAGATCCAATTTCAGGTTCCCTATATGCCCTGGTATTTCTAACAGAACTAGCCCACTTGCTGTTAATTAATATATAATCAATCATATTTCTATGCAGCCCATCAGGTGAAACCCATGTGTATTTATGTATGTCACGGTGTTTGTAATAAGTGTTAGTTATTCTGAAACCATTGAGTTTACTTACCTGTAGGAGACGTTGCCCATTGCCATTGCAGCTACCAATACCAAAAGGGCCTATTACCCCACCCCAAAGGTCAGAGTCAGTACCAACTTTTGCCATTGAAGTCACCTAGAACAAGGGTAATATCTCCTTTCTTGACAGGGGGTGGGGGTGGCTCAGTCGGTAGCACACCAGGCTCGTAATCTGTAGTTCCCAGGTTCGAGTCCCAGTTGGGTCAGCGTTGAGATTTATCTCCGCAAAATTCTCCGCCCTGCCCACGGTCAGTAGGGGACACCGATGGGCTTGGAAAGGCCGCCGTCCATCGGATGGGACGTTAAGCCGTGGCCCCGTGTACGGGAGAGCCATACCCTGTGCACGTTAAAGAACACGATGGATGGCCTTGACGGGAGGCTACCATCTGTCTCCCAACAGCTGTTCCAGTGGGTCCCCTCCCCCAACCTTCTCTGAGCCTTCGGGGTCCATGCGACCTGGCCATTTAGCCCATGGTGTGCAAAAAAGTGCCACTCAGAGGTAAAACAACCCAACCTTTCTTGACAGAATTCAAAATATCCTGAAGTTGTCTGTAAAACTTATCCTTCTCATCCTCATCAGCATCCTCAGTGGGGGCATAACAGCAGATAACATTCAAGTCTTTAATGCTTGTCTGAAATTTTGCTGTAAGAAACCTTTCATTAATGCACTCATATCCTAGAAGAGCATCACTAGCATGTCTGCTGAGCAGCAGACCCACGCCTTGGTGATGCTTTCCATCCTCCCTCCCTGTAAAGAGAAATTTAAAGTTATTTTGAAGTATCTCACCTTTACCCGTCCATCTGGTCTCTTGCAAGCTTATAATATCTAGGTTATAGTGCTGGAATTCCTGGGTGAGGACATCAAGAGAATAATCTCTATGTAATGTCCTCATATTCCACGTTCCTGCAGAGAGAAAATGATTAGTAGGATATTTAAAGAAATTAGGTTTATTGAGATTGGTAGGGCCAACAATATCAAACAGCCCCCTGATCGCAGGCATGGGGCAAAGATCTGTTCCTCCTCTGCTAAAGGCTAAAGTCACCGATGCTGGTAGGAACTTCAGGCACCACCTTTTCAAGTGGACTTTTTCAAGAGCCATATGGCCTGCCTGAGAAACATTACTTCAGTTTAGGCTTGACGATGCCCAACTAGCTAAGTAAGGTTCGGGTACCTGCGATGGCCTCTGATTAGGATTGGATTATCCACCAGCTGATATAAGGTATCCCATGCCTCTGTTCACTTAGGGCTGGCAACCCAGAAGCAAACAGAAAACACAGCAGCAGATTCTCCCTCAACAGAGGCCCACCAGTGCAGCAAGTCCAGGATCCATAATCAAGCTCAAATCCATAAACCAGTCCAGTCTAGTAGGTATAAATGGTCAGCACCAGGACCATGTGAAGTTGACCACTCCTCAGCAGGTTTGAAAAAAAAGAAAAAGTGGCCATAGATGACCAGAGCAGTAGGCCATACTGAACTGGCAGCCCTCCCCTTCCATTCCCTTCCAAAAGAGAATCTCTTTTGAAAGGTACTAACAGCCTGCACCAAGAGAAGGTGGGGTTGGACATTAGGTGCTAGACCTGGCCAGTTCTGTGCATCATCACTAGGGATTGGTACACAGCTCTCCTTCCAGTTTATGCCTAGCTACCATGTACATACTTCCAAAATATAAAAGTTATTTTGATTTGATGAAAGCACTTTTTTATGTCAAACTCAAATTTAGGGGGAAAAGATTTGTAGTGGGATATGAACCCATGACCTCTTGATAACATGTTAGGTGCTGTGACCACTGAGCTACCAGCTACTGATCAAGATTTCCTCTATTGATGATATGAATCATCAGACATCAGTACACAATCACATGGAAGCAGGAATTTCTGATTCCACAGCATCAGGTCATGATTTTATTATTGTGTTTTTGAAGTTAGTGATACTGTAATTTTAAACAGAGATGTAAACAAGTTTTTAAAAAAAGGGGAGCAGTTCTATAAATTTGATTTTCTTACGTTTGGGTGTGTCAAAGGAGCGAGTAGTAATAATCAAATGGCTGTTTGGTAGAAGAGGAGATATAAAGTTAATGCTGATGAATAATAACATGTTATTAATGCAATATGAACTGAGTCTCAGATTGAAGTACCAACATCAACCATCAAGTGTGTCTGATACATAATCTTCGAGTGCATCAGCTAATAATAATCCCCAAGTTACTAAGCATTGCCTTGGAAGATAGAAAAGATAGAGCATCTGCCCAGGGACTCGGATTGTCTCTTGGAAGGTAAAATATCTTTTCACTTTCTAATGTAAAGTGTAAGCAACCAAATGGTAATAAGCTGTCACCTCACTCATGTTAATGAGTAATTAGGGTCGAGAGTTGTTATGTAGGTTAAGACCTAATGGTATTAGGCATTTACAATGATTATGTCATATATCTTTAATGTAACAACATATCATTGTGCTCTTAATGCAATTTTTAATTCCACAGCATCATCAGATGGTTAGAATATATTTCAAATATTCTAGTAATTACAAATAAAGATCTTATGTTGGTTCAATTAAAACGTCTTGAACATCATACCCAAAGTTAGAGGAACAATTGTCTTGAGCCAGGTAAGATATGAACCCATGGCATCCTGATAACAAATCAGGTGTACTGAGCTACTGGCTCTGATCAAGATTTGCTCCATTAATATGAATCTTCAGCTCGAAGTATACAGCACATGTTTCACATGAATGAAGGCAAGAACTACACTTTTACAGTGTTAGAAAGATACAAGTAATAAACAGAAAAATGGAAACACCAAAGTTTGCAGAAAGCTTTCAGTTTATGTTAAAGAGCAGCATCTATATGTGCCACTGACGAAGGCATGAAACATGCAAGTGACATCCCAGCATGCTCATTGTCATGGCTATAAAGGCAAGCCCAGCATAACTGCATGTAAATATTGGTACTGTGTTGTCAAGAGAAAACTTAACGATTTCAAAAGGAACATTATTGTTGGGGTACATTTGGCAGGAGCTTTGATCACTAAGACAGCTGAACTCATTAATGTTTCATGAGGAACAGTTTCCAAGGTCACATAACATCATCT
This sequence comes from Ryuthela nishihirai, assembly GCA_038380435.1. NCBI lineage: Eukaryota > Metazoa > Arthropoda > Arachnida > Araneae > Heptathelidae > Ryuthela > Ryuthela nishihirai. The sequence continues at coordinate 10,232,639 of JAWZYU010000001.1, read as the reverse complement.
GCAAAAGGAAACAGTGGGCAAAAGTTTGTACTCCAGAATCTGGACATTCAAGCATTAGTGCAATGTGCAAAGTGAAACTGGTGAGCCTATAGCTGATCAGTTGTGCACAGATTTCTATGTAAAACATGGAAGTCCAATTTCATCAAAAACAGTACTTTGAGAACTCCATAGAACTGGATATTATTACAGTTGAGTTGCATTTCACAAGTCACTCATCACACCTGTTAATGCACATTGTCGTGCCCAGTGGTGCAAAGAGCACAAGCAGTGGAATGCCTCCATCATCACTATGGTCTAACAAATCATTCTGCACATGTGACACCAACAGAATTCTTGTGGCATAGTTTGAGTGCACTCATTCTGTTAGAAGGCTAGATTACTGCCAATCGCTATTTGATACACTAAATAAATAATTACTAATTTAGTGTATGGTACCGCATTTCTATCATAAAGAGAGCACTATCTTTCAGGATGACAATACTCCTATCCAACAGCACGTGTTGACCAATGTTCTGTACACATGTGGTCACCCAATGGTGTGAAGAGCACAAGACTGAACATTTTCACATATCATGGCCACTATAGTCACTAGATATGAACATACTGGAAAATATACAGGAACTTCTGAAATGATGTCTCAGGCAGCATTTACCAGCTCCATCGAATGAGCAAGAATTGATCTTTCGATTTCCTGTGGATGAATGGTGTATCCCTCCTGTTGACTTTCATGTACTCTATGCCACGATGTATATAGGCTGCAGTCTAACACTGTATTAGTGATTTTACATTGCTGTTTTTGTCCTTTGCCTATAGTTATATAAATTTATAATCTTAGTGTACTGGTAATTATAAGTAAAGTGCTGAGCATCTGACATTATCAGGAGATTGTGGGTTCATAATCCACTGGGCTCAAGACAGTTTCTCCACTAACTTTGAGTTTGATATTCGAGAGTGTTTTATTCAAATTTCAATTAAATCAACTGTACTTTTAGGTCTTATAACAAGTTATTTCCATTGTTGATCACAAACACAGCTACATAATCCTTAATTCAGACATATACATAGAAAGAATGTACACTTCAAACAAGCAGACTTCATTTCCTTTTTGATTCCATGTCAACTATAATAGTCTTTGGAGCCATGATGAGACTGAAGACAAGGTTTAATACACTAAATCCTGCTCTGAGCCAGTCATGAAGTACATTGACTTATTCATCCATTGGGAGCAGCAATGAGTTGGAGATTAGTTGAGTGGAAATCTACTGCCATCCATAACTCTGTGGAGCATATCTTATCTCTCCACTAGATTCAAATCCAAGCAGAAGGTGGCCAATATATACACTGATTTGACATCCTGAAATAATTCCTCAATGACTCTTTTACAATGTGACAAATATCATCAATCACTGGACAAAATTCAGAACCAATGTTCTGTTGGAACCCCTGTATGGCGGGTTCCAACAGAATTCTACATTAACCTGGGCCATTTGTCTACCAGAAACAAGAGGTTCATTGCCCATGCATTATTACCCCCAAGACAATCCACCATGCTGTCACATATGATCTACCACATGCTAGGCCCTAGCTTGAAATATGATTCCCTTTAGAAATTCATGAGCCAATTATTTGAATTTCCTTTGTGATCAAACAGATCCATCTCATTCTTACACATCAGAGATGACGATTGAAAATTGGGAGGGGATCATAACGGTTATCTCAAGTACAGGTGATTTCTGACACTCTGATTATACAGTCTGCATAAATGGTAGCTAGATGGTCACTGGAAGGATGCATGAATCCCTTATGATAATTCACAAACCCAGCCAGACCTAGTACCTAAAGTTAAACCCCACCTTCCCATGGTGCTGACCATTAGTACCTTTCAAAAGAGATACTATCTTGTGGAAGAGAACAGAAGGGTAGGGCTACCAGATCAGTTGGCTTATTGATCTGAACTACTATGACTACTTTTTTTTTTACCCTGCTGAGGAGTGGTCTACCACACAGGGTCCTAGTGTTGCAGCTTTCCCCCATGCCGCAAGCATTCATTTGGCTTAAATATCATTGCACTCAATCTCCTCCCCCTCTGGGGGTGGCTCAGTAGATTGCGCACCAGACACGTAATCTGTAGTTCCCAGGTTAGAGTCCCAGCTGGGTCAGCATTGAGACTTACCTCTGCAAAACTCTCCATTCTGTCCACAGTCAGGAGGGGACATTGATGGGTTTGGTAAGTCGTCATCCATTGGATGGGACATTAAGCTGTGATACCATGTGCGCCATGCAATCATAAACAGTTTGAGGAAACAGAAGCACAAGTAGATTGTTATATTGCATATGCCGCTGAAGCAATGTGCAGCAGATTGTTGCTGTATTACAGAGAACGTATGTGCACTCAACCTAATAAACTAATCTTGTTCTAACAGGCTTGTCTTATAGCTCAGTTTTTTAAAAGCACTGCACTCTAGCATTGTTTGTCAGCTTCCTTAGCTCCTCAGTTCAGTTCTTGGAAGCCCTCAAATGACTGAAATCCCTTCTCTCCCAAAGAAAATTGCATAAGTCTGTATTTAGTTTGATAATTATGTGCAGGGATATAATTTAGACTGGAATTTCGCTCAGTCTAATTCAAGTAATTAATAATTGAGAAAGGGAAAGGTGTTAATTTCGTGGTTTGAGCCAATATTGCAGCACCTATCAAAAGTATGAAAAGTTAATGTTGTGTGCTGATTGTATTTGGCAGATGAAAAGACAAAAGGTGAATAAAGATGATTAATAGTGAAGAATACCCGTATAAAATTGAAAGGTAAGTTTAAAAGTCAAAGGAGGAAGAAATTAAATGGTGGATTAATAAATTTGATATAGGTAAAAAGAATGTGAACAATTTGGCAAATGACTAAAATATTTATGCTGAAACCCATCAGAATAATGGCTGAAATTTATATGGTGGTAAAGCTTACATTATACATGATGGTTTTGAGTCAAAATTAATGCTTGTAAAGTACCTTAAATAAGCTAGTTAGGGTAGAAATTACCTGGATGAATCTTGAGGCTGTTCTGGATAACCATCAGCCCTGCAAGCCATTAAAAATAACACAGCAAAGTTAGCAGTTATACAAATATGGTCGAACAATTAGAAGGGTAAAGAACACAATGAATAGCTTTTTCGTATGACTCCCACGTTTCTTCTGTCTGCTGCACTGACAGCAAGCTTACGTGCTTGCTTTGCTCAAAGAGAGTATAGCTATTTTTAAACTAAATTTATATGAATATATGAAAATTAATTAATGTAATTTACTTTTCAAAATAAAATATTTTTCCAGTTTGTTTAGTTAGTTTTCTAATATTTAACACTTGAAACTGCAACATTCATTTTGAAATGTATGTTTATGTAGTAAATATTGAATTGACAAGTGTTTTTTTTTTTGCTATTTAGCATTGTGACATTCCGTAAATCAAATAAAATCGGGTTCCTCTTGGGTGTTACACCACAGAGCAAAGGTGATATTAAAGTAAGTGTTTTACATTCTATTATGCTCTATTAAAAACAATTTTTATCCTTTATGCCTGTTAATCATTGTGACATTGTCAGTAAAAGTATTTTCTTATGATCAAGTGCTAACAAGTTTATGAAGAAAGTTATGGAAAATAATTGATTTAAACAATTTTTTCCTTTTCTGTGAAGCACAAGTTTTATTCTCTTTGGCAAAAAATTAAAAGATCTCACTCTCCCAATATTTTTTTATTATCTGCAAGTATAAAATTTATTTTTAGCCAAATTGGAACTAGTGTATAAGAATTACTGGTGTTTGTCAAAATTTAAATTCACAAATGGTCCAACCCCATAAAGTTTTTTTTATTTATTTATTAAGAGAATCTACTACTCTGAATCATTACAAATATAATGGACTTCTGTTACAGGATTGCAACAAAATGTCTGAATTTTTTCACTTTTGTTGCATAGATTGGAGGATAGAATTTCTGTTATCTGATATTGGTTGAGTGGTTAGCTCACTTGGCTACTGATCTAAGGGACCTGGGTTTGAGCCCTGGGTAAGGCATGGATTTTTGTGTTGTTTTTCTGCTGAGGTCCTGCCATCCTCACAGACTTCCTACTATGACATATAAACTGACAGGCTCCTGTCAAACCTCTGTGGCAAGCAGCTGCCTGAGGGGGTATTTATTTATATATTTATTTATTTATTTGCTTGATGCTTAATTACTTAACCCTTCCAGAGTGCAGTGGGGATGGCTCAGTCAGTAGTGCACTAGGCTCATAATCTGCAGTTCCCAGGTTCGAGTCCCAGCTGGACCAGCATTGAGATTTATCTCTATAAAACTCTCCGACCTGCCCTCTGTCAGTAGGGAAACACCAGTGGGCTTGGAAACACTGCTGTCTGTCAGATGGGATATTAAGCTGTGACTCCACATATCGGAGAGCCTGTGCACATTAAAGAACATGCTGGATGCCCTTGATGAAAGGCTTCCATCTGTCTTCCAACAGCTGTCCAGTGGGTCCCCTCCCCCAACCTTTTCTGAGCCTTTGGAGTTCTTGTGACATGGCCATTTAGCCCATTGTGTGCAAAAAAGTGCCACTCGGAAGTAAAACAACTCAACCCTTCCAGGTCCCCACTTGATTATATACTTCGATAGAATCCAAAAGAGAGGCCATAAACTTCTATATCTGTTTAATACAACACATGAAACTCTGATTTTTTTAAAAGTAGCAATTGCGATTTGTAATTTTTTTACATATATCTTGTAAAAAAATACATAATTTAAGCTTGAAAAATAATACTTTTTTTATTTGATGTGTATTTTATTATGCTAAGATATCAATAATTTAAGTGATCTAATCGTATTTTTTAGATGTTTATGCTTTGCTTGTTTCCATTTTTCTTCCTATATTGAAGAAACCTGATTTAAGCTCACAAGTTTGATCTGAATTATTATGAATGCATTTTTTTTTTAAGTTTTGAAATTTGTTAAAAATTAACCAAAAACTGTTATTTTTAAAATCAGAGGAAACACATGCTTTCTCTTGCTACTGAAACCAAAACCACAAGTTTCTACAAAAACTAGGTCACAACTCAGCAAGATGCAAATGCTATTAATTACTTACATGTGTGAGTTATGTTTCGTGGCTTGGATGGTGAGTTGTTTACAGTATCAGCCCTTAAGAGCTGTCCAGTTGGCATCCTTCCCCTACTCAGTTCTGAGGTCCTTCTGAGACCTTTTGAGGTTCTTGTGACAAACTGGTCATTTAGCCCATTGTATGCAAGAAAAGTGCAGTTTGAAGGTAAAACAATCCAACCCTCCATACTGTTCCAGTTCCTCTGAGTTGAGATATTTTTCTGCTAACCCTTTCTCTGCTCTCAGTGAGAAAGGGGACCCCAATAGCTTTGTGAAGGTCCATTGGATAGGATGTATAGTGGATCATATCATGTGCATGTCAAAGAACACATTGGATGGTCTTTACAAGTGGCTTTAATCCTTTCCTAAAAGCTATCACTTCCCATACTCAGCTCTGAGCCATTCAGTATGTGTGTACAAAAGTATACTATTAAGTTAACACACAGTTATACTTTATAAAGAATTTAATCACGATAATACTGTGGTACAAAGTTAAAATATAAAACTTCCAGGGAGTAATTCTCAAACTAGGAAAGTGCTGTACATACCATTACCATATATGGGATCTACTTAACTAATACCTTAGAATTACCCTTAACTTTATACATTAATTCAAAATTAACTCTTCCTTCAAGAGACCAATTAGAACCATATATAAAGCGAAAACATATTTACCACTTATGCTGGTACAATTGCATATTTTGCAGCGTTGTCATGCTGTAGTTGGTAATTATATATTCTACCAGTCCTGATAGTAGATGTTCTTCTAGCAGTTACAATGCTGGCATAGATGTTATGAACTGACACTATTTTCTTTAGTTTCCTCATCCACAAGTTTGAACTTCATTCATTTGTGGTGCACAAAAAGATGGTTTAAGTTGTCAGTTGTTCGTGGTGGTATAAGTTCTATTTCTTTTACGCAGGATGTTACATACAGCGACGCTTTTAGCCATGTTGTTGCACATTGTAACCTCAAGATAATAGTAAATTCTCATAGGGCATTACATGAACAGTTCTTTTGTTGTGAAAAGCACTTTTCCTTGCTTGAAAAGATTTTAGATACGCTCCTTACTGGAAGAAAGCTAATGTTCTAATGACCATTAATTTAATATTGGCCAAAAGCCATTGCTTTTACAACGTTAAAACTTTTAAAAAACATCTTAAAAACATGAACCTTTCAGGCTCATTACACGACATGTTTCACCACGAACTCATAACACGTGGCATCTTCAGGCGAATACGATGATAGCTAGGTGAAGTTTAAGTAGCCGCCTTCAGTCTAGCCCAGCCTTTGCGTACTGAGTGCTGCATGCGCAACTCGTGACGAAGGTTGCAATAGGAGATGCCATGCTGACGGAAGTGGTGGAATCTCGGTATTGCAGACCTCATCACAATGCTTATGTATATTTAAAGTTTCGGCGTATTGTAGTTGAAATTTTGTTTTTGGGGCTTAAAAATTTTGTTTTTTGGGGTTATTCCAGGCTAAAAGTTAAATTTATCAATTTTAATATTATCTTCTACTATTGTTCTTGATAATGCTGTTGTGAGGTTCTTTTTACTTATGTCTGTAATATGTTCCTGCATCCGTGTCTCATATTGTCTGTATGTTTTTCCTATATATTTATTTTTGCCCTCTAATTTGTTATCGGGGTAAGGGATTTCGATTTTGTATACTCCCCCTGTGGGTGTTTTTTGATCTCTATCATTTAAAATTAAATTTTTAATGGAGTGGGTGATAGTACTGGGTAAAATAATATTATATTTTCTTAAAGTATTTTCGAGTGTTTTCGTTATAGTTTTTATATATGGAAAACTTTTAACATACTGTTTTTTAATATCTATTTGTTGTGGATTTGGTTGGGTATTTCTTTTTACAGTGTATTTTGCTTCTGTTTCCCATTTTTGTAGTAACTCTCTTGGGTATCCTACTTCTTGTGCAGTTGTTCGAATATATTGTAACTCTTCTTGTAGAGTTTTTTGTTGTGAACAGTATCTGTATGCCCTGACATAATGGGGAATAATACTCGCTTTTTTATATTTCATCGGATGTGATGAATCTATTGGTATATAATTGGGAGTATGTGTTGGTTTCTGATATACTGTGCTCTCACAAAAGTGTGATTTTCGAGTTATTTTAATATCCAAGTATGGTATTTGACCATTTATTTCAGATTCAGTGGTAAATTTAATTTTGGGCATTACACTATTAAATGTGTTAACAAATTCTTTCAATTTTTCTACTGGATGGGGCCAGAAAATGAAAATGTCATCGACATATCGTATATATAGATCCGGTTTTAGCTTGCAGGTAGAAAGGGCAGTTTCCTCGACGTACCTCATGACCACGTCGGACATGAGTCCAGACAGAAGGGAACCCATTGGGACGCCCTCGGTCTGGAGCCATGTCCGCCCTCCTATGTCAAAGAAGTTAGATTTTACAGCAAGGTCCAGTGCTTCGTGCATAGCAAAATATTGAGGGTGTGATGGTTTTGCTATGCGAAGTCATTCAGCTTTTAGCCGCATCGCTGCATCCAATACTGGGGTATTAGGATACAGCAATACGACATCTAGCGAATGCATTGTTACCGTTGCTGAAATTGAGGTGTTCTGAATTCTATGAAGCGCTTCATAACATAATGTTACAATATTTTTTGCGGGTGGAAAATACTGTTTAAAAAAGTTAAATAATGCTGTTTCTAGGTTATAAGTTGGTGATTTTCGTTTATTAACTAATGGTCGAAATGGTTTATCTTTTTTATGCAATTTTATCTTAACAAACATTTGAGGTATATCCAGGTACATTGGTACTATAGATTGCTTTGCTATATCCTCCGGTATAAATGGGTCATTTTTTAATAATGGGTATAATGGGTATCTAAAATCTTTTCAAGCAGGGAAAAGTGCTTTTCACAACAAAAGAACTGTTCATGTAATGCCCTATGAGAATTTACTATTACCTTGAGGTTACAATGTGCAACAACATGGCTAAAAGCGTCGCTGTATGTAACATCCTATGTAAAAGAAATAGAACTTATACCACCACGAACAACTGACAACTTAAACCATCTTTTTGTGCACCACAAATGAATGAAGTTCAAACTTGTGGATGAGGAAACTAAAGAAAATAGTGTCAGTTCATAACATCTATGCCAGCATTGTAACTGCTAGAAGAACATCTACTATCAGGACTGGTAGCATATATAATTACCAACTACAGCATGACAACGCTGCAAAATATGAATTGTACCAGCATAAGTGGTAAATATGTTTTCGCTTTATATATGGTTCTAATTGGTCTCTTGAAGGAAGAGTTAATTTTGAATTAATGTATAAAGTTAAGGGTAATTCTAAGGTATTAGTTAAGTAGATCCCATATATGGTAATGGTATGTACAGCACTTTCCTAGTTTGAGAATTACTCCCTGGAAGTTTTATGTTTTAACTTTGTACCACAGCATTATCGTGATTAAATTCTTTATGTACAAAAGTACTATTAGAGGTTGGTTTGTTTTAAGCAATACTTTTGTGTACATATTGGGTTTAAATGTCCAGGTCACAATAACTGCCAAGGTTCAGAGTTGCATAGGGGAATATGACCTACTGAACAGCTATCAGGAGGCAGATGGAAGCCTCCTATCAAGCCAACTAATGTGTTCTTTAACTCTTCCAAGGTGCCCGACAAGCAGACATTGACAAAATTGGAAATGAGAGACCAAAGATGAATATGACATCTTTTGTACAACAAAAAAAGAATTAAAAAAAATATCAATTGGCATTTGAAAATTTCTACATATATCTTTTAAAAATATGTAATTCAAATTTCAAAAATAATGTTTTCATTTCATGCATATTTTATTAAACTACAATATAAATAATTTGCTGAAGCCATCTGATTGCCATTTCATAGAAGCGCTATACAATATTGCCAATTTGTTTGTTAACATGCTATGCTGAAGTAACCTTCTAATTTAATCTCACAAATTTTGTTGGAACTGTTATCAGCCAATTTTTCCTTAAAGTTTTGAAAATCTCATGAAAATTGAGAAAAAAACTGTTGTTTTTAAAAACATCAGATTTTTGAAGTTATTGCAAAGTACACAGTCGTATCAGAATAATATGACCACCCACAGTGTACCCACCCAGACACGTCACAGAGTGCACATGACAAGGTCAAGCACATGTAGATATAAGGCCGGCCAGGACATATGAGCCATAGTATGTAATGTGAGCACAATGGGCAGAGGTATTGATTTGACAGACGTTCAAAAAGGAATGATCATCTGCTACCATACCAAGGGTGGAAGCATCTCGGAAACAGCAGACTTTGTAGGCTGTTCATGAGGTGCTGTAGTAAGGGTGTACCAAGAATGGACCGCTGGCACACTGAGTACCTCCAGATGTCATAACTGTGGAGCCCCAAAGACCATCGACCCCAGAGAACATCGCCTCCATCAACTGGTAAAGGGAAATCGACACACAACAACAGTGCAGCAATTGACCACTCAAATGAATGTTGGGGCATCCAGATATGTGCCCCCAATAACAGTAGAGCAAACCCTGTTATGCATGGGTCTCCGAAGTTGACATTGCATAAAGGCACCCATGTTAACCAAGTTCCATTGACAACGACACCTGCAGTTCGCATGGGACTACCGTCATTGGACAGTGGAAGAGTGGAAAAAGGTTGCCTTCTTCTATGAATCGAGGTTTCTACTCTGCAGAAGTGATGGATGGTGGCTGATATGGCGTCAGACACACGAGAATCAACACCCGGACACGCTTGTCAGTCAAGTACAGGTCAGCGGTGGCAGTATGTATGTCTGGGGGATGTTTTCCTGATATGACCTGGGACCACTGATACCACTGGATAGGTCTCTGAACACCAATGGCTACCTGTCCATTCTCGCTCTCCCCTGAAGTGGGACCTCCTTGTCGAGGGGGGGGGGGGGGCTTACGGTGCCTCTGAGCAGTTGGGTTCGGACCGCTGGCTCTCTGGAGTTCAGATGTCTTGTGGACCCCCAGTGGAGGGGGCCTGTCTAGGGACTGCAGATAGGTTTGGGTGGGGCCGGTCCAGCGGTCTCATTGACTTGTCCCCTGAGAAGCAAGGGGTTGCAGCCTCGAATGAGGGGCCGTACTTGGGGAGTTCTGCGGACTGAACTGCACCCTTCTTCCTTTTCCGTGCACTCGTCTTGTGAGCTTCTCGATGCAGTCTCAGTGATATCGTGGTCGGAGTACTGTTCATTGGGGGGCTTCGGCCCATTCACAATGGAGATGACAAAGTTGAAGGCTCGCGGCTGGGGGGCAACCTCTTTAGGCTACCAAGATCAGGTTATTATTGATACATGGTGGAGGATTTGAAGGTGCCTTTGTGAAACTGGGTGCCGGCTCGTCAGTGTTTCTGGCGTGCCTTGCAACCTTGATGGAGGGGCTGGCCAAGGGTCTGTCGACTGGGACCGAAGTCTCAAGTCGAGTGGACTTATTGGTCGGCCCCTGCGAAGTCATAGGTGGTCTTGGTGCCCTGATGGAGAGGCTTTACTGAGGGCCTGCTGACTGGAATGGATCCCCAGTCGAGTGGGCTCCTTTATCACCCCAGCGAAGTCTGGGGTGTCATGGAGCTGGGATGGAGTGGCCTTGTGGGGCCTGCAGACTGGGATTGGAGTCCCCAGTCATGTGGGTTGTCTGCTCGGCTGCAGTGAAGTCCGGCTCGAGGTATTGCTGGGGAGGCCGCCGGTTGGTGTCCCGGCGGAGAGGACGATATTGAGGGTCATGCAGAACGGGACTGCAGCCCTATTATGTGTGACTTGTCGATGGGAGAGCCTGAAGACTCTCCATCATGTTAGTTTCCCCATGCAAAAAGTTAGGATATCATATTATATTTTCTGGCTATAAATTCAAAAGATACCATCTCATTTTTTGGCAAAGTATTTTGGACAAAATCCAGTGAGTGCTGGGCATATTCCTAGGCCATGATTCAAAAATCCCAAAAGATCCCACTCTCACTGCACCTCAATAATTATTTCTACAGACAGGCTAAAAATCCCAAGCAGTGTTTCTCTCTTCACCAGGTCTTCTCCCACAGTAAGGCAGATACAATGTAAGGCAAGCTTAGACTGTCAGGAACCTAGCTAGTCGATAGTGGTTTTAGTGACAATTCCCTAATGGTGATATGCAGTCACAGTACTGCTTTTCACTGGAATTGTCACGCATTATTTCGTTGTCCATCCTCGCTGACCACATGCATCCCTTCATGTTCGACATTTACCCTGGTGGTTATGGTATCTACCAAACAGGACAATGCACCCTGCCATGTTGGTAAGGTGGTGCATTACTGGTTCCAGGAACATGACAACAATGTCTCCGTTCTCCCTTGGCCTGCCCCCTCAGTGCGAGCTCCTGTACATGGTAAGGAGGACCACCCTGTGAAGGTTCCGCTGGCTCGGTTACCTTCACAGGGTCCTAACGCTCGCCCGCGTGTTTGCCATGCGCGGTGACCTGTGTCCCTGGAAAGAAGGATCCTGACAGTTGCTCAGGGGTCCCCGTCTTCTCTCCCCATCTCATGACTGGTGTTCCCTTTGGCTGTTTTGCCATTGGGGAGCTTGTCTGTCGCGGGGCTGGGCAGCGTTTTTGGGGATGCTGCTATACACTGCTTTGGCCTCTGCTTCAGGTAAACGAGGGATCCTGGGGCAGCCGCCGCAGGATCATTCGGCTGGTGTGCTGTTCCTGCTAGGGTCAACCGTGCAGAAAGGTGAGTAACCTTATCCACGTCCGGACAACGGTTTACGACTTCCTTGCACATTATCTGATTTGCTAGTTTTTTTTTCTTTTGTGGGAACGAGTTGCTTCTCACTTTTCTATATTTTACTACTGCTTTTCTTTTGTAAGACCTAGGTTGGATTTCTCACATTTCTCTTTTACTTTTACTTTTTTTTGGTTGTGAGGGCTTGGCTCATTGGCTGTGTGGGTATGGTGCCCGGGCAGCCCTGGCACCCGACTGGGACTCCATGGGACTCCATGTCCCCTTGTTGGACTCCATGGTGGGTAGGGACAACGGGTACTGAATCCTTTTAAAACAAACATGAGTTCTACAACTCAAAATTCACCGATCAATGCCGCGAAGAGGGCTCGCCATGAACCCCCATCTTCTTTGTCTATGCCTTCGTCTTCATGTATGTGTCCGTCTCCGAGGTTCCTGATCATCCACTCTACGGGTGATCAGGTGCTTGGAGGCATGACCCCGTTTTTTATTTATAAGGGTATTCAAGGTCATACGGGATAACCGAATTCTGTCAAGCGCCTTAGATCTGGTGACTTGCAGGTGGAAATTGCATGCTCCGAACACTCGGAGCTTCTTTTGAAAGTTACAGCGATTGGTGGAGTGGCTGTCGAAGTCACTCCACACAAGACGCATGGGGCCTCCTCAAGGTTTCTGAGGAGAAAATCCTCTCCGAGTTTTCAGCCCAGGAAGTGATCGCAGTCCACCGGGTTTCGACATGCCGTAATGGAAAGTTAGAACCCAGCCAGGTTCTAATCCTCACTTTCAACACTCCATGCCTGCTTACTTCCATCAAGGCAGGGTATTTACATTGCGAGGTAAGGCCCTTTATACCAAACTCTCTGCGTTGTTTCCAATGCCAGAGGTTTGGCCAATGCCCACACTGCATGCCGGGGCAAGCCCACCTGTGCTCGTTGTGGCAGTCAGGATCATCTTGATCCTGACTGCACAGCTGAAAAGGCATGCTGTGTAAATTGCTGTGGTGATCATCCGGCGTACTCCTGCGACTGTCCAAAGTGGCTGGAGGAGAAAGTGGTACAGCGCCTAAAGACCCTCCATAACATCAGTTATCCAGAGGCGAGAAAGCTCGCTGCACCGCCTGCCCCACCTGGCAAGGTTTCCTATGCCGGTGCAGTCATCGGAAAGCCCATCATCCAGATGGCTGCCATAGCGGTGCAGACCGACATCAGCATTCCACCAACTGAATCTTTCTCACCTGCAGCCAAGTACCTCTTGACCCAGGCGAAGCTGCGGTCGGTGTCTATCTCGACATCGACTCCAGTTTCCATTCCTGCATCTGTGCTTTCCACTTCCACCTCTGGAAGGCCTCCTCCACCCCGCCCACAGACAGCAAGACCTTCCAAGCCCAAGTGGCCCCCACCGAGGCCCAAAAAGAAAATTTTACCTCCTTCTCATTCAGCGATCTCTGATCCGTGTCACTCGGACGACTCCGAGGACATGGACACAGACCGCCCAATTTTTCCGAAACCATCGCTGGCGACAGTTAAAATAAATCGAAAGTCATTCGCCAATTCTTCCAAGACCTGAGATGGCCACACTCCTTCAATGGAACTGTCGTGGATTCTAGAGGAATATTGACGACATCAAGGTCCTCCTGAGGGCACACAAACCCCTCTGCATGTGCCTTCAGGAGACATTCTTGCAGACAGCCAATGATCCCACTATCCGGCACTTTTCTCTCATTCGCCGGGATCGGGATGGAGATGGTCCAGTTCATGGAGGTGTCGCCTCCTCGTGAGCAACCATTCTCCATTCCAGGACATTCCCCTCACCACACACTTAGAGGTGGTTGCCATCCGCCTCTTTGTGGGAATTTCGTTGACTGTCTGTTCTGTCGATCTACCACACGGAAGCATCGTTTTCCGGGATGACCTTGATGACCTCGTCTCGCAGCTGCCGTCCCCCTTCCTCATCATGGGGGACTTCAACTGACACCAACGGGAGGGGCCGGGTCCTGGAGCAATGGCTCCTGGATCCATCGCTCTCCCTGTTGAACACCGGTGTCAATACATACTTTCACATTCCAACTCGCACATTCACTGCAATTGACCTCATCATCTGCTCCTCCTGGATCCTTCCACTCTTTACATGGGAGGTCGAGGACAATCCATATGGAAGCGATCACCTCCACGAGGTGTGCACCATTTCTCACGGGGGGGGCCTTGCAGCCCTTCGCGTGTCTCCCTGTGGAGTCTTGATCAGGCTGACTGGAGTGGCTTTGAGCTCTTGTCTGAGCTCGATGGGCACTCTGTCAGTCAGGAGCCAGTTGACGTTGCAGTGGCAGAGATGACGGACTGCATCGTCCATGCAGCTGCCTCTACCAGCTCCTCAGACCTCGACTCTGTTTCCACGGTTCCCAAAACCGTGGTGGAATCCCAACTGCACCACAGCTCGTAAAGCTCAGAACAAGGTTTGGGGGGGGGGGGTGTTTCGGAGATATCTGATGTCCCCCAACCTTGAAGCATTCAAATGCGCCAGGGCGAAAGCCAGTTTCATCCGGCACCAGAGCCAGAAGGAATCTTGGATGAACTATATGTCTTCTATTACCCGCATGGCCAGTTCTAAGGTCGTGTGGGATAAAGTCCGGAACATGGGTGGGAAGTACACATCCCACTCATTATCTATCCTGGAGCACAATGGACAGGTAATTGCTGATCCTCGAGCAATTGCCGAAACTCTGGGGAAGTCATTCTCCATGTCTTCTCTGTCCTCCTACTCCCCCGAGTTTCTGGCCCAGAAGAGTAGGCCCGAACGCTCTGTGCTGTCCTTCCATTCGAATGGCCTGGAGTCTTACAACAGGCCATTCATAGTGGAGGAGCTTCGCCTTGCTCTACACACTTCTCATGAATCTGATGTCGGGCCAGACAATGTCCATTATGCCATGCTCCAACATCTCTCACCATTGAGTAAGAATCGACTGCTCCGACTCTTCAACCGTATTTTCATCGAGGAGCAGTTTCCATACTCCTGGCGGGAGGCCATCATCTTGGCCTTCCCCAAGCCAGGCAAAGATCCCAAGATTCCTTCCAATTATCATCCAATTGCATTGAAGAGCTGTGTCTGCAAGGTGTTGGAAAGGATAGTAAATACCAGTCTGGCATGGTATTTGGAACATCACGGTCTTCTTTCCAATACCCAGTGTGGCTTTCGCAGGCACCAGTCTACTTTAGACCACCTGATCCGCCTCGAATCGGCGATCAGGAATGCTTTTTTACGTCGAGAGCACCTGGTGTCAATTTTCTTCGACATCAAAAAAGCATATGACACGGCATGGAGATTCGGC
Organism: Ryuthela nishihirai; assembly: GCA_038380435.1. NCBI lineage: Eukaryota > Metazoa > Arthropoda > Arachnida > Araneae > Heptathelidae > Ryuthela > Ryuthela nishihirai. The sequence continues at coordinate 10,217,437 of JAWZYU010000001.1, read as the reverse complement.
CTTCTTCGTGACCTCCACAGCTTTGGCTTGTGAGGTCACATGCCGATCTTCATAGCATACTTTTTTATCTTCTCGTATTTTTCGAGTTTGTGTCGGCAACACTCTGTCGCGGCCTTTCCCCCAAGAACGGGGTGCCACGAGGCTGCGTCCTGAGTATTACGCTTTTTGCTGTCAAGATAAATTCTATTACACGGCAACTTCCTCCGACTGTAGGCAATGCCCTCTGTGTTGATGACTTTAGCATCTTTTGCTCATCGTCCAGCATGAGGGTCATTGAACGACAACTGCAAACTGTCCTGAACAATCTCTCGGTTTGGGTGACAGCCAATGGGTTTCGGTTCTCCCCACAGAAGACTGCTTGCGTGCACTTTTGCCGCAAGTGTAATCTTCATCTTGACCCCAAGCTGCGTCTCGGGGGGAACATCAGTTCAGTTGTGGCGGAGACCAAGTTTCTTGGTCTCATTTTCGACCAGAAATTGACCTTTTTGTCTCATATTCGCCATCTCAGGTCCAAGTGCACGTGGGCATTGAACATCTTCAAGGTCCTCTCCTCCCTCTCTTGGGGGGCGGACCGATGTTCTTTTGCTCCGCCTTTACTGTGCACTTGTCCAGTCGAAACTGGACTACAGATCCCAGGTGTATGACTCCGCCCGGGATTTGGTGGTGAAGGTGCTGGACCTCCTCCAACATCAGGCCCTCCGTGTTTGCACGGGGGCCTTCTGCACTTCACCAGTCCAGAGTCTCTATGTTGAGACCGATGAACCATCGTTATCTATTCGCCATCAGCAGTTGTCCCTACAGTATGCAGCAAAATTGCGATCCCTGCCTGGCCATCCTACTTGGGACTGCGTTTTCAGTCCCAGGTGGGAAATGTTATACCAGAATCGGCCGACTGCCATTCGTTCTTTCGGTTTGCGAGTCTGAGGTTACCTGCGAGACATCAACACCTGTCTCGATAGCATTGCAGAGTCGACAGCTGAGCTACTTTCACCTTAGCTCGCTGTTTCCCTTTCCTGTGATTTTTCTCTGTGCAGGATGGGGAAGGCCTTTATACCCGACTGTGTGTACCGGCAACTCTTTGCCAGCCATCGTGCTGCACACCCAGACTTCTTGCCTGTCTTTACAGATGTCTCGAAGTCCGGCACTTCAGTGGAATCGGCCATGGTCTGCTGTGATGTAATCATTTCAGACCAGATCCCACAGCAGTGTTCCATCTTTACTGCAGAGTTGCATGCTATCAGCATTGCCTTGGACCACATAGCAGCTAAGCATCATCGTCGGTGTGTTTTCTACACCAACTCGCTTAGCTCGTTACAGATTTTGATCTCGGTGAGGCATCGACCTCACCCTATTCTCTCCATGATCCGCCAGCAGCTCCATCGTCTGGCAGCCACAATTCTCTTCCGTTGGGTGCCGCCCGGTCATGTCAGAATCAGGCGCAATGACTTGGCAGATGCTGCTGCCAAGTCGGCCATGCCCTTGTCCGACTCTCCGCTGCCAGTTCCATATGTAGACTTCCGGCAGCATTTTTCCACCAAGCTCCAGGCACGGTGGCAGAGATCTTGGTCTGAACAGGTCGGTAATAAGCTTTTCGAGATCAAGCCCATTGTCAAACCGTGACAGTCTTGTTTTTGCAGGAATCGCAAGGAGGAAGTTGTGCTTGCATGGCTCTGCTTAGGTCACTCGTTTTTAACACACTCTTTTCTTCTCAAGGCAGATGATGACCCTAAGTGTGAGTTTTGTGACACCATTTTAACGATCAAACATATTTTACTTTCATGTCCCGCTTTTAACTTTGAACGTCGACTCTATTTTAACTTTCACAATTTTACGTCCGAGCCTCTTACACTCGGACAACTTTTATCCTATGACTCACTTTTAACACCTGTCTCTGATTTTTTACGTTTTACTGGCCATTTTACGCGTTTATGAACCTTTTTACTTTTTTAGCTTGATTTTACACTTGTTTCTGTTTTTTTTAATAGGTCCTATACACCCATTTTTATTGTCGATTTTTACACTTTGTTACTTTTTGCCCTTTTTACTTATCTTTCGTGTGCTGGTTTTGTTTCTGTGTCTTTTAAATTTGGTTGTGGGTTAAATGACTTTTATCAGTTTATATCTTTTTGTTTGGCTGTGATACAGCAAGCAACTGTGATATTTGATTCAGAGTGCACCAGATTATAAAAAAAAATTCGGAATATAATCCAAAAGGTATCGAACCTGTGTAAATGATATAATTAATGAGTTAAGCAGAATCTATTAATAAAGTTCAAAATATTTCAAAAAGATACATTATTCTTTTTTAATGCTACTGATCTTTAACTGATTTGTATTTTTCTGTACTTTGCATTTTAAGTAATCAAGCTTTCTGAAGTTATATTAATACTTCCGATTTTTACAGGTATCATTCCAAATGAAACATGACTTCATTAATATGGTAGTGCAGCTTCAAGGTGAGCAAAGAGAACCACAAGTTGTGTGGCTGACCCATACCCTTGTACTAAGTCTGGGCAGTGCCGCAAGTGAATCTTGAAATGCTGCTTTGTACTAATATTAAATTATGTTTACAATACATATACTGCTTATCATGCTTATTGCACTTTTTGGGAATTGGCTTTTGTCAAGTCTGAAAATGAAGATTACTGAAAGTCTCCATGATATGTGTGCATCAACAGTTTAGTAAATGCAAAATATTGAATAAATAGTTTGTTGAGTAAATAAGTTGAAAGGTGGTAGTGCATGGATACAAAAATAAGTGGAATAATCGGCAACATTTAAACAGAATTTAAATATTGGGATATGTGAACTTTATATTGTATTCATATTGTTCATTCTTAATAGTAAATGGCATCCATTTTTTTTTATCTGCAAACTTAATAGCTTAAAACAAAATTGACTGAGAAAATGCATAGTGCTTAATTTATTATTTGTTTAATAAAATATTGAAACTTTGTGGTTTGTGATTTTTTTTTTTTTGATATATGACATTAAGTATGTGAAATGTGCTAAATTAGGGCAATGTCTTGGCCTAGGCACATGCATAGGGCCTGTAAATCTGAGGGCCTCGAAGACTAGTAGTCAATTATTTTGTGACAAGTGAATTTGGGACTATGATGCTTAAAAAATGCACATCCAAGAACCAAATCGGTCCCAATCCCTTACCATACAATATAATATACTTAATATTTCTCTGTACTATCAAAATATTTTACGTGCGTACTCTAGCAGCTAAGTAAAGAGCAAATATAAATTTAGTTGGCACAGGCATGGAAAGTCCAGAAAGATGTCATAGGTCATTGATAATGCAATGTTTTATGGGAATCTTTCATAATTATGGAAAAAATGACAATCGCATATCTTTTTTTGACATCACTTTCAATACTCATATTTTTGTACTTACAATGCCACTGTCATGGAAATAGAGTAAAATGATGCTCTCAGAATCACTTTGTAATCAAATCTTTTCTATCACTTTATCAACTATAATTTTTTTTATCTATTGCCCTTTTTCCTACAGATTTAGAAGTGAGTTCAAAATCGTCGTATTCTTTCGCTTCTCCCAGTTCGGTTCTCTCAAATGAGTATCAAACTAAAATGTTCTGTGTATGTTCGCTTTGCTTTATAGAGGTCTAGGTAGGAAGTTCTCATTGGCAAAACTACAAATTAATGGACGAAGAAAAGAAAGATTTTCGTCAATACAGTAAAAATTCCTATATTAAGAGTTAGGTTTTCAAGCATGGTGTAACCTGTTTTGAACTTCTGGCGTTAAAACGCCATCAAATACATTTGAAAAACACAAGGGAATGCATAACGAATGGAAAAGTACCGAACTCATTTTCTCGTTAAAATATTTTTTAATTTCAACTTAACCGAATAGTAGTAATACTTTTAATTTTATAACAATTTGATTGATTAATAATAAATTCCCGTAAAACAAAGTATTGTTTCAATCTGTAAGTCGGTTTGTGGTTTTTATGCAGTATGGAAATGTGAATGTTTATTACCTTGGTGTACTGGCCACAATCTTCACTTACTGAAGATGGAGACTCCAATGTTTCCTGAAACATCGATTAACATTGTCATTCACAAGGTATAACATCTCGCAAACCGACTTACCCATTTAAACTTATAAAAATTATAGTGCCGTCCCGTGGCCGAGTGGTTAGCGCGCTTGGCTACTGATCTACGGGACGTTCGAACCCCGGGTAAGGCATGGATGTATGTGTCGTTTTTCTGCTGAGTTCCTGCCTCCTCTCAGATCTACTGTGGCATATAAACTGACAGGCTCCTGTCAGACCTCCGTGGCAAGCAGCTGCTTGAGGGGGTATTATATATTTATTAATTCTACTTCTCCAGCATTATCTCTGCATTATCCGTCATCATATAAATGAGCATAAGGCGTCGTGTTAAATCTAATTGTAAAAATTTTTAATACCTACTTTTATATTTAACTATATTGAAATATAGCGTTTTTATAAGCAATTGAGTGGATGTTAAAATTTAAAAAGAAAACAGAAAGGAAGCTTTAGAAAAGAAACTGAACATATTTAAGTTCTGATTTAACGAAAAATAAAGGTGCATTTCACCAGCATTTCACCATTTTTCCGATGTCATTGGTTTGTACTACGTTTGTACCGGATTGTACCGCAAAAATTTTCATTTGTACCTCATTTGTTAAAAAGTTATTCGACTTTCAATGTGGGGGCTGGAGAAACGACAGCCCCCCACCACCAAGCGATTTCGAAATTTTTGCGATGCCATTCGTTTGTACCGCATTTGTTAAAAAGTTATTCGACTTTCAATGTGGGGGGGGGGGGCTGGAGAAATGACAGCCCCAATCGCTTGATAGCGATTTCGAAATTTTTGCGATGCCATTCATTTATACTACGTTTGTACCACAAAATTTTCGTTTGTACCGCATTTGTTAAAGAGTTATTGGACTTTCAATGTAGCGCTTTTATGCTTTATGAACAAGTCTACAAGAATGTTTCTGTCAATAGGAGACCTTTTAGGCATTTTAACACTTTTAGAAAATTCCGTTCTTGATTATCACGTTCTGGCAGAGGAGTGTTACCTATTTTCGATAGTACTCTTAATGATTGCCAACGAGACTAACAGGACTGAACGAGGGTAGCAAAAGCCGACATTATCAATGCTTCTCTCAGGGGAGCTGTCAAGTGTCACCGACAATACAAGTTCTCATCCGGTGGACAATCTGTGCACTGTACTAACTGCCACCAGAGGCAAAGTCTCAAGTGATATTTCAGAATAACAAGATCTACCATGTGTTCGAGCTGATCAGAACTTATTGACTACAATTCATTTTCAGGCACACAACTTGTATATGCATGACTACGTAGTTTATCTCCAGAGCAGTTATTATTTATTTATACACCTAACAACCATGTTGATGTTATGGCCAGGTCCTTCTTAATTAATAGTTTAAGGTTTGAAAATAAATATTTAATTAATTATGATATATTTAATATGTGCATGCATATTACAGGTATTCACTATCAAAGTCAGGCTGTGAAGAAATAAATTTCTGTTACAGAACGTTAAAGATTGAATTTAATAAGTGTAACCATAGAAACTGAAATCTGATTAGTCGAGCTTTCCCATTGTTTGAAGGGAAATTCAGTTATATCCCGTTAAAAATGAAGTCACGAGCAGGAAGTCAACTACTGGAAAATTCAACATAACTTGTAAACTGATTTATTCCTAATTGAGATAATTGCTGAAAATAAATTTTACGTTCTTTGTCATAATGTGAACAGTTCAATAAAATATGTGAAATAGTTTCTTCACAGTTACAGTAAATACAATTTGCGCTATCTGATTTCTTTATCTTGTATAAGTAGCTGTTTAACTTTTCAGTACCAGTTGTAATAATATTTTGCAAAATTTCTTTCTAGACATTTTAATATTTAGCAATGAGCATATATTTTGATCAAGTTGATATCTAAAATGATGTTTAACTGAACTCTGAACTTTAAAGTAATTGTTGAGTTCTATTTTTTTTCTAATGACTTAAGATAATTTTTAATTTGTATATTTTATGTATAGGAATATCAGTAGTGTCAGTTAAGTTGATTGCATCTTTGGCACATGAGTCAGCTAAAACATTTACCTTAATTCCACAATGACTAGGTAGCCATTGACTGATATTGTGACACAGGGAATTGTGTCTCCCTTCAGAAACAAATGACAAAATTTTAACTGCAACAACCAACTTTGCCTCAGTTAACCTGAAGTTGCTTTCTTAAATAACTTAATTTTTTTAAATTGTTCCATGATATTTCGATATACATGAAATACAGTCAAAATATTATTATATATACTACTGTCGAAACTTTCTAGTAAGAAAACTAATGCTCATCTCTATTTTCTGCAGATAAGATAGCTTTGGGGATCAAATGTGAAAAAACTCTTTATATATGTGTTTGCGAGATGAACATGATGATGAATAAATATATCAACAGCTAAAACATTCCCAAGTCACACAAGCCACACTCGCATTCCTGGATATCTTAAATACCGTGTATTGACTGTTAGTCACCTGTCCAGGGACATCAAACCACAAACCAAGACAAGAAGTTACCAGCTGCTGTCGAATAACTTTTTAACAAATGCGGTACAAACGTAGTACAAATGAATGGCATCGTAAAAATTTCGAAATCGCTAGGTGGGGGCTGTCGTTTTTCAGCCCCCCCCACCCCCACACACACATTGAAAGTCGAATAACTTCTTAACAAATGCGGTACAATGAATGGGATCGCATAAATTTCGAAATCGCTTGGTTGGGGGGCTGGAGAAACGACAGCCCCCCCCCCCCCCCCCCCCCCCCCACACACACACACACACTTTGAAAGTCGAATAACTTTTTAACAAATGCGGTACAAACGAATGACATCGGAAAATTTTCGAAATCTACTTGGTGGGAGGGCTGGTGAAATGCACCTGATAAATGATGAACTTCCTGGACATATTCCAGTACAATCTGCCAAAGAAATCTCACAATATCTGTCACTGGCCTAAATCAGTTCTGCAAATATTCAATCGTATCCTTCCTTGAAGTGCATGAATGTCTCTCAAACTCGGTCTACTCAGCAAAAAATATTCGATCTCAATAGTCCGATGTCTTATCTCAATCATGCAATTTCAGTGAAACTAATGATTCATTGCCAAAGGTATTGGTGAGTCCTGTAACAATAACTTCTGCGGGTCCAAAGTTTTCTACCTTAAAAATAAAACAGTCGTTTTTAGGAAATCCTGAATCCACAAAAATAGAATTCATGTGAGGTCAAGGACAATAAATAGGTCTCTAAATCCAAGCGCGTTCACCACAATTAATGATCATGGAGAAATGTTGCAACGAGAACGATTGGTGTATACTAGAGATGGGGAAACCTTTTCTGATAAGTGGGCTGATGAAAATTTTTCAGAATATTGCAGAACAGAACCTTATTGCATTCTAACCCCCTCCCCCCACAAACACATGTCCAATGCGCTGATAAACAAAAGAGCTGCGTAACAGTTAAATTTTCACATCTAAATATTTATTACAAAAAGAAATGTAGTTTTATATTAATAAGTAGCAATCTTAGATAAAAATGACACTCATTTTAATAGTAGTAGTATCCTGCCATCCTCTCAGACCTTCTACTTTGGCATATAAACTGACAGGCTCCTGTCAGACCTCTGTGGCAAGCAGCTGCTTGAGGGGGTATTTTTTTTTATTATTTTAGTATCCTTTATTTCCATTTATATTAAATTTTGATACAATATAAGTATTTACAAAAATTTTGGAAATATACAACTCCACAAGAGTTCATAGACTCGCACGCGGAATATAAGGTTATAAAAAACAATATATAAACATTAGAAACAACATTTTAAGTATATTACCATATTCATATTTTCTGTCATGGTTACATCAACAACATAGTAACAGAATCAATAATAAACTATAAATACACCAATTTTTATTGAAAAATTTGACATCCCAAAGAGCAAACAAAAAGAATATTTTACAATCGGAAATTAGGGGAAAAACCCAACCTAAAGAAATTTTTCTATATCATCTATATTACAAATCCAATCTCTTAGTTTTCGAGAAAACGTAAAAGAATTTATTTCATCCTTTATAGTTTCAGGTAAACTGTTAAATATTTTAGGCGCCAAAAATATATAATGTTTTTGCGTAATAGTTTTCTTCGGAAGTGGTACAATGAAATTAATATGTGCACTTGTTCTGGTATTCTGCATTACATTTTTAATGTCACTTTCTCTATAGTGCTTTTTTAAATATAAGATCACATTATAAACATACATTTTCCGTAGTGGTAAAATTTGAAGATCATTATAAAAATATTTAACACTATCATATTTCCTCTTTCTTAATATACATCTAATTTCTCTATTTTGAATAGTAACCAAGGATTTAATATTACTATAAAACAATCCTCCCCAAGGTATTATTCCATAACTTAAATATGACTTAACCCAAGCATTATATATAAGCTTTAAAAAAGTAAGATTCATAAAATTTCTAATATAAAACAATTTTGGAATTATTGCATTAATTTTTTTATCAAATATTTAATATGTTCATTCCAATTTAACTGACTGTCTATATATATGCCCAAATATTTATAATATTCTACTCTTTCAATTGCTTCACAGGCACAGTGATGTCCTAAACAATTTACAGAGATATAATGATTTATTTTTTAACTTATCGACTTTATTACGTTTTAAATTGAAGTATAAATATTTCGTTTTATTAATATTCAATAACAATTTATTTTTTAAGAACCATTTTCTAATATTACCCAAGTCTTCATTTATTTCTTCAATTAAAATATTCTCATTGTCATCCGCATATATCAAAGCTGTATCATCAGCGAAAATTATTATTTTTCCTTTAAGTTCAAGATTACAAAGATCGTTTATAAAAACGTTAAATAATATTGGCCCCAACACAGAACCCTGTGGAACTCCATATTTTAGTTCAATTCCCTTACTAAACAAGTTTACCATTTTTACTCTTTGAATTCTATTTTTCAAATATGTTTCCAACCATTTCAAAACATTTCCTCGAATTCCAGCCATTTCAAGTTTTTTTATCAGCAAATCATGCGAAACCGAGTCAAACGCTTTTTTGATGCCCAAAAATAGCACAACAGTTTTCAAATTATCATTTATAGATCTGTATACTGTGGAAGTCAATTGTAATATAGCATCCTGAGTACCTACATTTTTTCTAAACCCATATTGATGATCAGAAAAAAATTTATTTCTATTCAAGAAATTTAAAATTCTAGTTTAAGTAGCTTTTCGAAAATCTTTGAAAAAACAGAGCAAGGATATCGGTCTGTAATTTGCGATATCTAAATATTCACCTCCTTTATATATTGGGACAACGGTTGAATCTTTCAAAATCGAGGGAAAACATCCAGATGATAACGATAAGATAAATAGGTAACATAATATGTCTACAATATAACTTTTTATCTCTTTTAGTGTCTCCACAGATATCTGATCACTTCCAACTGCTTTTCCTAATTTTTATGATGCAATAACTGCAAAAATCTCATTCTCTGATATAAAATCAATAAAAATAGAATTTTGAGATGAAATCGATTTATGACTTTCATTATCAGCATAATCAGGAATTTCCTTTACAAGATTACCAACAATTTCTGTATAATAGGTATTAAATTTATCAATAAACAACGCAGGATTTTCATTAAAAGAATAAATAATATCATTTATTTTTATTTCTGAAGGGGACATTAAGTTCTTTTGCTGTCTACCAGACAAATCATTTATAATTTTCCAATATTGTTTAGTATCACCGTCACTATCTAAAAATTTTGCAATGTAATACTTTGACTTTGCTTCTTTGATTAATTTTAATATTAAGTTTCTGTGTTTTCTAAAATAATTATTTAGGTTTGTATTAAATGGTTGATTTTTACTCAACTTATATAACTTATTTTTCTTTTTAAATTTAAAAGATAATTTAAAAGAGCATTTGTTATCCATGGTTTCAACCTCTTTTCTCTATTCTTTAAATATATAGTTTCTTTTGATAACTCTATCATATCCTGCAATTTCAATAAAAATAACCTGAATGAAGCATTTACATCATTTCCCATTTTAATTTCATTCCAGTCTTTATCCTTCAAAGATTCTTTTAACTTGTCCACATTTATCCTACGTATTGTATTGATTTTTTTCCGATTTCTGTTCAATTCTAACTGGAAATTTATTCCTATAAAATAATGATCGGTAATATTAAGTTTAATAATATAAGTAGTTAAATTGTTTTGGATCGTACTTCTTACAAATAGATGGTCCAAACAAGTTTTTGCTTCCTCTCTAGTGATCTCTCCATGACACACAATAAAACCATTTGACTTAATCAGCTGTAAATATTCATGTTTAATTTTATCATTTCCTTTTAGATTAATATTCATATCACCTATTATGAAAACATTATTATTATTTATATTTTCTAGTTTATTCCGTAGTTCTGTAACAAAATTTTGTTTTGTATATGAATGTAACCTGTAAAACGCCAGTAGGAGAAATGTTATATTATTTAGTTTAAAAGAAATTTCTACCATATTGGCAGTAACAAACGCATTATTAAATCCATACACTGTTATGCACTGTTTAACAAACACAATCACTCCACCTGATCTACTTTCATTTTGGCATTTATAATAAACTTTATAATTAGGTATTGTATACAATTGTATTTCATCATCACGAATCCATATCTCTGTTAAAACAATTATATCAGGTTTAAGTTCTATTAAATTTAAGTAAAGTAAAACATGATCAAAATTTCTCCGCAAACTTCTGATGTTACCCATAATAACATTTATACCCCCAGGCCATTTATACAAATTCCTATCATAAACATTGTCACTATCTATTTCACAGACCCTGTATATTTCATCCAAATTACAATCATCAAAAACAGGAATTGTTTCCATGTCATTGCCATTGTTCAGCATCTCAGTACCAGAAACAATATTGTTACTCATCGTTTTATTTTCCATTTCACTAATCTATTAACAGATTTAAGTCATCACTATCCCTAATCCTTAGCACCCTGGATGTTTCCGTTTTCCTTACATAAAGTTTTCAGTCCTTGACCCATACAAACTTGAAATCTTTTTCCCTCTGTAATTTCTTTAATTCATACAGTAGCTGCTTGTTTTCTTGTGTTAGATGATCATTTACGTAAACTCTACCATCAGGCAGCCCCTCATGTATTTCCTTAGTGAATAATGACTTCTTTAAATTCCAACACTTGATCCAATTTTCTTTCATTTTTCTCATAGCTAGTTGGACAATTATTGGTTTAATTTTTTGTTTGTTTTTTGTTGGCACTCTATGAACAGCCTGTATATTCATATCTTCATCCTGTACATTTAATACACTTACGATATGAGTAACTATCTCCTTCACATTTTCATTCATTGTTTCAGGAACTCCCACTATCTCTAAATTACAATTCCTACTGTTTTGCTCTAAATCATTCATTTTCCCTTTTAATCCCTTAATTTCTTTCTGCAAAGTTTGATTTTCAGTCATAAGTCTTTCATTTTGTTGTTGGACATCTTTAATTTGTTTAGTTAACTCAGTCAAAATTCTCAAAAAATCATCTAATTTATCAGAACAGAACGTAGTGCATTTTTTATAGTCCTCCAGTTCTTTTAATAATTCTTTTTTGGACCTGTCATATATTTCTATCATGTCTTTCCTAAGATCGGTCATCTGTTTACTGAACATTTCATCAATGTGTTTAATCATTTCAACAGACATGGCTCTATCTTCTGACTCTTTCGATGTCACAGTGTCACGTGAACCACTTGTGCCAACACTCGCTTCACCTCTCTTCCCTTTCCCTGTAGAATCTGTCCTAAACCTGTGACATTTCCATCGATTTTTGCTCTCAGAGCTCATTTTGCGAAAATTGGTCTCTACAATTCCAACACATTAAAAATGAAATCTTAAACTACACTTTCCAGCGCAGTGCAAAGTCTCTGTCAGATCAACATCTATACCACACTCAGCACACGGAATTCCCATCTTATAATTTAATATACCCAAAATATTTAATTCATAATATATCACCTAGTAATCTATTTATTTTCTGAACAAAAGATATATACTACTCTACTAAATCACTACAATTTAGGAGCAAGAAACGTAGAACATCAAGTTGACGACGCCAGATCACTTCTTGAATGAACTACGTATTTTAACAGATAGGTTAACTTAGCCTCCAACGTAAGTGCAGACGACAATTCTCTGCGTTTCACCATCACACGTTACACTCCATGCACATGCGCATTAGCACATCAGCCTACATATCTTCGTAGTAACGTGGCAAGTCTAAATTATTGTGAATAAGTCAACTTATAAATAATCACGAAACATAAAACTTGCACACTTTGCTCTTCTCCAACTAAAATATCTTCATGAGAAAATTCAATGAAAATTTTAAGATATTAATTAAATAAATAACATATCTTAAAGCATCTGAAACATGACACACCTAACTTCTAAAGACTGTTGCCAACCAAATAAAATAGACATTAACATAAATTCCATATACAAATACCACTAATAAGCTGTCTCGTAAATATCGGTGCTTTCATCAAGAGCCAAAGAAAAATATTTGAATTTCGATTGTAATTCGATTTCGCCCTGTAAAAGGATTTTCTATAATTGCTTCGAGGTTCATCGATCAACCTGTTTTGTGGAATATAACAAAAAAATTTCCTTTTATATTTTTTGTAGCCAACTATCTAACCAAGATCTCGCCTCCTCTGGACACAACAAAAACTGTTTGCAGACACACTTTTATAAATTTGCCATCAGAATAATTTTTTGTAATATTTTGAAAATTTCTCACTAATAAGAAAACTTGCACGCACAATAGCATCAGAGTCGTGAGACCTTTGTGTAAATAATTTTTTTGCTTACTGCCGAAATAAGTTTCTGAAATGTTTTTTTTTTCCTGTATTGGCCTTAACTTTTATAATTAGAATGTTTACTGATGTAATGTCTATTTGTGTGAGAGCAGAGCTCTTTAATAGGGAGCTGAAGAATACATTTAGAAAACTCGATCTACCTCTATGTGCAAAATCTTGTCATGTGGTTCGATGTCGTCGTAAATTCAGTGTAGGCTACTAAAGAACACTATTAAAAACAGTGTAAAGATAAATTGGGAAAGAAAGAAAAATTGATATTCTGCAACGTACTTCAAGAATAAGAGATAAATTAATATTTTCCGTGACAATATTCATGCGTCACTTGAAAAGATTCCATAGGCCGAGTGACCCTTGGGCCACGGTTTGCCCATGGCTGGTGTATACATAACTAACAAGAACCCATATTGCTATACATTTAAATTATTTTCCCATCAAAATGCACAATTGAATCAAGGGACCAGTAACTGAATAAATATTTTTAACAATCCATGCCCCACCATCCTCACTGACCTACTATGGCATATTAACTGACAGGCTCATGCAGACCTCCGTGGTAAGCAGCTACTTGATGGAGTATTTATTTTAATGAAACGAGAGCTCGTCGGACCATATGTCATATATGCGCACTTTTATTGCTAGAACTATAAGCTTAGTCTCTTGTCATAGCACAACGTCAGCACTAGTGGGAAATACCGAAAAGAGATCGGCACAATTATACATGGTGAATCTGAAAAAGTGGGCAAAACTTTACGGGGTGGTAGAACGCAGCTATACGAGCAATATTCGTCATAGAATGTATGGTCGGAACGCAAACGGCGAGCCGCTAGGTGGCGTTGGAAATGGTATAAAAGGGTCGGTCCTCGCACCCAACGGCATTTCTACCGTGGATTGCCGAAAGGATGGCTGGTTATACTAACCACGAAATGGCGGATATGCACTTTGTGTACGGTGCGGCGGACGGGAATGCCTAATCTACGAGTGTCCCACTGAAACCGATATGGATCTAGTCGCCAGGATCGCCGTTGTTGCCGGCGATATTCGGGAAATGCCTGGTGTCTTCGCAAATGTGCGTCGGTTCCTATCCCGCAGGTGTGAAGCCTGCATTACAGCTGGCGGCAGCTCTTTTGAGCAATTTCTTTGAGCATGTACCTCAATTACATTCCTGTTAATAAAATATTTTCTGAAGTATCTCCTCTCCTTCTTGTCTTCATTCTTTAAATGTGACAGTGGAAAACTACCTTTTAACTTCTCACCGCTTGCGTTCCGACCATACATTCTATGACGAATATTGCTCGTATAACTGCATTCTACCACCCCGTAAAGTTTTGCCCACTTTTTCAGATTCACCCTGTATAGAGTAACGCAAAAAAAAAAGTATACCTAATTATCTTACATTTTAACCAGTAATTGGTTAGATGCTTGGCTACTGATCAAAAGTACCTGGTTTCGAGCCCTGATTAAGGCATGGATGTTTGTGTTGTCTTTCTTCTGAGGCCGCCTTCGCAGATCTCTATGATTTATGAAACTGACAGGCTACTGTCAGATCTCTGTATCAAGCAGCTGTTTGAGGGGTAATTTGTTTTTCTTTTTAGAAGTTAATACCTGTCTTGGTTATCTTAAAAATCATAAATTTCAAAATGTCCACCAACAGCGCCAATGCATTGTTCATAGGGACATACAACAGAGCTGCAAAAATGGTGCTATAATTTCTCTGGAAGTGATATGCAGATATGGATCTGTCCATAACTTTCATTGAAATTCCTATTCTAAAACATCGTTATTTTTTTTATTTTTACACTTTTTTTTATTATTGGTCAGTCCACCTGTTCAACCATGAGTGGCTGAGGAGCATTACCATGCCAGTCCTGCAATGCTGCTTCATGTAGCCTGCTGTACCACACGCCCACTTTGATACAAGTCTGCCATCAGTAACACCCGTACTGTCACTAAGAAGCCAGTAGAGATGTTATAGAAACTCTTGCTGACAAGTATGGTATAACCCAAATGTGATTTTTTTATATGCGAAAACCCCTGCTCTCTTTATATAGAAAAGATAATGTTCGACATTCCTACTCGTATCAATTAAAGTCGACAGGGCGACTAGATTTTTTACGTAGCTGAGAACAGATACAATGACACAGCTTCATTTACAAACAGTTTGAAGAGTTGTACTTCCAAATAAATTGATGACCATTGATATTTCTAGTCTTTTGCTAAACATTCCTTTCTCTATTCTGGTGACCCCTTGGAAAAGTTGCTCGAAACCAGCCCTGGTGCTTTTTGATGCAAACCTCCCATTGCCTGTAGTGCCCATAATAGAAAGAGGAGTTTAGAACAAAAGGAATATATTGAAAACTACTGGAATCGATCCGAATGCTTTTGCAACTGAAGGGTCAATATCATTCGAATAAGGGAAGAGCAGTGGGTGGGAAATACATAGTTAAATAGGTAGAAGCAAGAGATTAGAGAGAGAGAGGCGAGGTATTAACGACCAAGTGAGCAGAGGAGACCGTTGCAGCCAAGAGCGAACAGCAGCTGACGGCCCATGCCGTTAGTTCACTTTCTGCACTCCAGATGAGATCATCAACTATAAGGTAGGAATTGAACATCTCTTCCATCTTAGTGATATGTTATTTTATGTAGTATATATATGTGCAAAAGGTAGTGGAGAAGGTGATTCTCACAACTGTCATGTTTGAATTTAGCTATTACAATATTCTGACCTGCAGACATTTAATGCCAGAAAGGGACTTCCACTTTGTTCAATGCTTTATTATTAAATACCTGTTTCTTACTAAAAGTGGTCTATATGTGAATTGGTATTGAAATGTTTGGGAACCAGATTGTGGCCAGGGGCGTAGCGAAGGACTATGGTTGGGGGGAAAAGAAATCGAAAATTAAATTTTGCCAACTGAGAAAATAATGTCTGTCAGCACCTAGATTTTCTCTCCGTCGTGGGGGGAGGGGTTGAGGAAATTTTCACAACTATCCTGCATTTTACCATGTAACTTCCAATTTTGATAACTAGCCATAATTTCACAGAATTAACTCAATATTTACATTTCGCCTGATTTGCAGCAAAAGTCCGTGTGAATTTTACCAAATCCCTTTCATTTGGCGAACTCTCCTTAATTTCACGAAACCAATCCAATTATTTACATCTCTACTGATTTTGCCAAGACACTTCAAATTTTCAAACTCCCCAAGATTTTGCCAAGTTATCTCGATTTGGCCAACTCTCTTTAATTTCACAAAACTAACCCAATTTCACAACTCGCCTGTATTTTAAAGTGGATTCGAATTTTGCCAACTGCCGTAGATTTTGCCAAATTGCCGTAAATTTACAGAAAAAATCGCAATTTTTACATCTTCCCTGAATTTGCCAAGTCACTTCGAATTTTATCAACTCTCCTTAATTGCACAAGAAAGACACAATTTTCACAACTCCCCTGTATTTTACCAAGTGGCTTCATATTTTGCCAACTCCCCTAGATTTTGCCAAGAGTTCTCTTGTTGTCCAACTCTTCTTAATTTCACAAAACCAATCCCAATTTTCACAACTCACTTGTACTTTACGAAGTGGTTTCCAATATTGCCACCTCTCCTAGATTTTACCACCTCTCCGTAATTTCACAAAAACAATCCCAATTTTTACATCTCTCCTGAATTTGCCAAGTCACTTCAAATTTTTCAAACTCCCCAAAATTTTGCCAAGAGTTCTCTATTTGTCCAACTCTTCTTAATTTCACAAACCCAATCCCAATTTTTACAACTCACCTGTACTTTACCAAGTGGTGTCCAATTTTGCCAACTGCCCTATATATTTGCCTCGATTTTATCACCTCTCTGTAATTTTGCAAAAAACAATCCCAATTTTTACATCTCTCCTGAATTTGCCAAGTCACTTCAAATTTTTCAAACTCCCCAAAATTTTGCCAAGTTTTCTCGATTTTGTCAACTCTCCTTAATTTCACAAAAACAATCCCAATTTTCACAACTCGCCCGTATTTTTCCAACTCGCCACAATATTGCAGAAAAAAATCCTAATTTTTACATCTCACCTGAATTTTACCAAGTCACTCCGAATTTGGCCAATTCCCCATGATTTTACCAAGTTACTCCGAATTTTGTGAACTTCCCACGATTTTGACAAGTCACTCTGAATTTTGCCAACTCCCCAAGATTTTACTGTCACTCCTAATTTTGCCAACTTTCCACGATTTTGCCAAGTTTCCTCAATTTTGACAACTCTTCATAACTTTCCAGAAAAAAAAACTCAATTTTTACACTCACGTGATTTTTGCAAAGTCGATCAGAATTTTGCCTACTCGCCATAATTTTGCAGAAAAAAATCTCAATTTTTACATCTCACCTGAATTTTGCCAACTCCACACGATTTTGTGAGGCATTCCAAATTTTGTCAAGTCACTCCGATTTTGCCAAACTCCCCAAGATTTTGCCAAGTTGTCCCGGTTTTGCCATCTCACCTATATTTTACTAAGTAGCTTCGAATTTTGCCAACTGCTCCAGATTTTGCCGTCTCCATTTTCCCAACTGCCCTAGATTTGCCAAGTTGTCTCGATTGTGACAAGTACAATAGATTTTGCGAAGTTGTCTACATTTTGCTAACTCCCCTTCATTTTACAAAAAGAAAAGATTACAAATTTTCACAACTCACCTAGATTTTACGAAGTCGCCCCCCTCCCCCCCATAGCTATGCCCTTGACTGTGGCCAGGAAAACCGGATTGCAGAATTCAGCAATTCCAGCTTTCTTGAAAATACAACGAATAGAATTATTTTTATGTTTTTAAAAGGTTAAACGCGTCGAAATACCAACGGCTGTAGAACAGAAGATAGACCATACCACACTGATATAGCTGGTAGATTAATTGTTTGATCTAGTTTTATGTAGATTTTCGTTGACCTAGGACAAAGAGTTGTGTCGATTAACAGTCTCATTAAGTTTGAAAGTGGCTTCATCAGATCAAACAATTAAATCTGGAAATGTTTCCCACTTTCGTGCAAAACTTTCATACTTCCTTCGTCAGTTGAACGTCTTGGCCTCCCACAGAGTTCCTTGTTTACTTTTTGCACTGTTCCATCAGCCTCAAACTTATCACGTGTCCTTGCAATTGTTACCCGTATGGGTGGTGGTCACGACCTGTTCTAGCTATTTTGCTGCCCAGAGCGAACTTGGACTCTTCCACCCCTTTCACCAAATCTGATCTCAGACATTAATGATTAATTAGTTAGCCAGTGGCAAAGAGTCCATGAAAGCAAGGGTTCCCTTATAATTATCAAAAAAAATTATAAGTGAAATATATGTAAACGTTATAACATAAAAGTATTTTCTTAACTTTAATAAGTTTATTCTAACAAAATTTATATAATATTCTTCGAGTTTCCCTGTTATACTGTATAATTAACAGAAGCACCAATTTGCGATTTCAGTTGAGTTAGGAGTGTATGAAGAACCTTGCTTCATTGCTACTGCATTGCGCACAACAGAAGGCCCATTTTCCGCATTTAACCAGCTGAAATTTTTTTTATGGACATTACCAGCCAAAGAATAAGGAAAGTACAGATGCGCAACTCCCATAGGGCCCATGGTAACCGCGAGGCGATGACAACACCATCAAAACTAAGACCCCGAACTTCAATGCAGTTACTTATTCTCTTCCTATGTTTGTGGTTATTTTGAGTTAGTTCACACCCATTTGTACATATTAATTTGTTCTTTAGTATATACTTTTAAAAAAAATAATTTTAAGTGTTGGATATATTTTATGCTTGGTTTATATCCGGAGTTTATTCGATATAAGTATAATAAGTATATTATTGCTGATCAGTGGTCTAGAGGAAATTTCATTGGTATAAATTTTTTTCTTTTGGAGAACTGTGTTAAATATTCGCCTGTATTACCCAATTGTTGCAAATCTAACAGTTTCACATTTGTGTATTCTTCATTCATATAAATGGTACTTTAGCAAGACACTAAATTTTCTGACTTTATCTTTTTGCTATAAAACACATTGCAGGAATGATCAATATTCCCTAGTTTTTAAATAAAAATAAAAGGTAAGGAATAAAGGAAAAATAAAAGAAAAATAAATACAATAAAGGAAAAACTTCATTCTCTTTGAAAACGAGATTCTCATATGCACCAGAGGCGATATTTTAATTATTCTAGTTTAAAGTTTTTATCATGTTTTAATATTTATTTAGTATTCTACATGAAATATTTCCATTGTAAAAATCACGTTTTTGAGAGGAATTATCAAAAACAATGTGTATTCTTGGGTTCATATTACGATATTTCCACAATGCGATGGGGTCTCTGGAACGGATTAATATGTAAAACGGAGTCCACTGCATATCCATGCGCTTTCATCAACTCCCAAACAACACATAAACCCGTAGGCTACGCATCAAATTAATGATAATGAATCTGTTACCGTTTCCTAATTCCATAACTTATGATCCACACAAGATCTTCTTTAACCATGTTTCCCTCTTCGAGATAAAAAAATAAATAAATACCCCCTCAAGCAGCTGCTTGCCATAGAGGTCTGACAGGAGCCTGTTAGTTTATATGCCACAGTAGAAGATCTGAGAGGATGGCAGGACCTCAGCAGAAAAACTACAGGAACATCCATGCCTTAATCCGGGGCTCGAACCCAGGTCCCTTAGATTAACAGCCAAGCGCGCTAACCACACCTCTTTAAAACAATTTAACCTTATCAAAATCGAATTTAAAACATCAGCAATTTTTTTAAAATTTCTTTCAAAACTTAACGAAACTGGCTTCCGTTACAATATTTTCAATGAGTGTGTTTATAGTATAATAAAAGCTGAAAGGTTATTTAAATTATGATTCACAGTTTACTGTATTTTACCTCTGCTGCAATTACTGACAAAATATTATTAGATCTAACCTGTGTGAATTCTTATGCATGAATCAAATTGATTTCTTTGAAGATTGCAAGATACAGCGAAGAGTGCAATTGAGGTTAGGGTTCCCATTTGTAACATCTAGGAGAGCTTTCCACTTTCTCAGACAAGAGACTTGTTTACATTTTTTTTCTTAATTTAACTGTGTCATATATATATGTCAAGTTTTTATATTGTGTCTATCCTAATGAAAATGTTTAATGGTATTTTTATATTTCAGTAGTCTTTAGTAGTTTTTTTATATTTCATGGCAAAACCAATTTTTTTTCAGCTCATCATTTCATGAGTTCCATGTCTACAGGACTTATCCTGTGATTATTTACTACTGAATTATTGATTTAACGCCCTGAGCGTGAAAGACAAATATTAATTCCATCTCTAATGAGGCAACAGAGTTGTCCACTTCGTGGATAGATGGCGCCACTTGTGTGAATCAAATAAATAAAATCCGGAAGGTTTATAAGGTCACATAAGCTGGGAAAAGGTTAACCATTGGTGGTGTAGTGGTAGCATAACATGCATGTTTCCTGTGAGACGTGGGTTCGTATCCCACTCATAGCAAAACCAATTTTTTTTTCAGCTCATCATTTCAGAACTATTTTTATATATTTATCCTATATTTTTATTTTTCTTCATTGCTATGGGTCAGAAATGTATAACTCACTGCCCCAGAGAACTGTTAACGTTACGAAAATAAATTAATAATAAGAATAAAATGCTTTCCACAACAAAATCAAGCTAGTCGATTTAATACAGTCTTGCATGTCAGTTCATTTCCAATATATACGAAGGCATTTCATCAAATGTTACTACTTTCAAAATACTTCGTTTCTTATAAACATATGTATTTGTGCGATACTGATGAAAAGCATAAACAGATTAAACGAATGACGTTTTTATGCATCTTATTACATGTATATACTTATGAATATAATATGTAAACCTTACATTAAATGCTTAATTGAAATATTTAGATTTATCTATTCGGTGTTTATTTCTTGAATGGCTATTTTGAAACCAGCCAACATAATTGATTAGTACCTACTAATAAATATCCATTTGCATTGTTAGCAATTGTCTGAAATGTTAATGCAGAATTTTCCGAACACTGAAATCTCAGTGCTCGTTTAAGTTACGTAAAATAGCGTAGAATAAAAAAAAAGGTAAGCTTCGTTAAAATAGTGCAAATCATTTTAGCCAGCTCTTGTTGAGAATCCATATTGGGGATAATTCCTTCCCACTGCACTATAGCTGTGAAAATAACTCCAAATTTCCTATTGCCTAGAAATACTCTCACTGTCAACTGAGTCAATAACATACACGTTATTTAAACTAATGTATGCTACTGCATATATTAATATATATATCTACATATATTTTTACTACAAAATAAAATATTTCATAGCTGCCAGACCTCGCTTTAACTTGCGAACTGCAGTAGGCGATGAGGATAATGATAGACACTAGCAGGGCAAATGATGGAAATTTCTGGGCACACCAACTTGAAGTTTTCCTCGTAATATCCCGCATTTATCTACGCTTATAATTAAGGCGACGCAAAATTCTTTCGAGTGCATTACCTCACTAACTGCTTATTGAAATGAAATAGGCAAGATGTTTTAGGAATCAAATAGCCATGCGTATATTTTATTACTGATTCGAATTCGTTTAAGATTTTAGTATTTATTACAGAAATGTTGATGCAGTCACCTGCCCTCCCCCCCCCCCCAACCCCTAATGACGAGCACATTTTAGTATAACGAATATACGTATTTGGGTTGTTTTACCTCTAAGCGGCACTTTTTTTGCACACCATGGGCTAAATGAGAGGTCACAAGGACCCAGAAAGCTTAGAGAAGGTTGGGGGGAGGGGACCCACTGGAACAGCTGTTGGGAGACAGATGGCAACCTCCCGTCAAGGCCATCCAGCGTGTTCTTTAGCGTGCACAAGGTATGGCTCTCCTGCACATGGGGCCACAGCTTAACGTCCCATTCGATGTAAGACGGCCTTTCCAAGCCCATCTGTGTTCCCTACTGATCGTGGGAGTTTTGCGGAGATAAATGTCAACGCTGACCCAACTGGGACTCGAACCTGGAAACTACAGATTATGAGCCTGGCGCGCTTCCGACTGAGCAACCCCCGCCCCATACGTGTTTGGTCACCCGCCCAATTTCGTAAGAGTGGCATTTCATTTTAGCAGCATTCGTATTCAGAATAGATTTTCCAACTTTTATTTTAATATTGTTGATAAAGCACCATTTTTAGGTTTTACACCAAATGCCCCCAAGGCGAAATCTTGTGCTTCTAATATATTACTTCAATACATAGAAGCGCATACGTACATTTGCAAAACGATGCAAACCATTCCGTTGCTTTCTTCTCCAGTTAGCACTATAATCCTTCGTGTCTCATAAAGGGAAAATATTAGCTTTCTTTCAAGAAGTATTGTGCATCAATTCTTTTGAGAAATCCCTTCTTTCGGTCAAAATTCAAACAAAATGCAACAGGAAATCTTTTTTAAAAAAAAATCACCTTTTTTTTCTAAAATTATGCGCCACGAGAATATTTAATTCAAATTACCTTTTGATAACATTTAAATTAATTTACTGAATAGGATTTGCTTACCAGAATGAGTTTACTACCACCAAAATGACCATCGCTTGCTTTACTCTATCTATGTTGCAGACTGAAAATATAGCTCTCGATATAACATTACTGAGCACAGAGATCATAAGCGGGAGAAATGGAGCATTGGGGCTTTTAACTGTGGCGTTGAATTTAAAGTTGGAAAACGAATAAATTGAAAAGGATCACAGCCCTAGGGCTATTTGATGGAGCATCTACCAATGGAGTCGCTTTATAGGCTTTGAGTTACATATTCCTTGACGCCCTGCGGTGTTTACATCTTAGTTTTTCAAAACTACACGTTAAATTACTTAGGTAGGTAATGTATTTTGTTTGTCTGTAACGATCATTTTGCTCTTCACATTTCAAGTGATCAGTGCTTTACTTTTCACGAGCATTGTAAGTGATAAAATTAATTTGGACTATTGTTATAAGAAGTAAGACATTACACCAGACGAATTCACTGTTTCGTGATTTTTAAACAAAAATAACAGTTATATACAACGAACACTAAATGATACTGACGTTCCAATTCTCTTTTAATAATACAGATAACTTAAGTCATCCTAGTCATTGTAGTCATTCCGTTGTGTGTTCATGTTCCTTTGCTGCGTTGAAATAGATAATCAATTCGTTAAGCATTTCAGTCCCATGCCCCAGATCATCGATTTTTTTGCAACTGAATGCGAAGAAATGAGCTCCGACGAGTCTTCGATGAATGCAACTAGTAGACCAACAGCTTAGGAACTTCCCAAGAGAACTCGCTTCGTCCGAAGTGTCCATAAACACTTGTCTTTTGATAAATTGGCTGTTTTAACTTCAGTTCCCTAAAAAAAATAGAGGAAATTAGGGATGACATGGTACTTTTTCTAACTGCGGAAAAAAAATCATAAACGTCTCTGATATGAGACATTTAAAGGCTATAAATATGAATGAATACAGAATTTTGTGTTCATTTACTCGCCCCTTTGCTGCAATTACATAGTTTCTACCATCACTTATTGTGCATTTGCTGAAAATTCGCAATGTAGTGTGTGCTGTCGCTAATAGTATTGCATCTAATAAACTTAGAAAGTATGATTTCTAAAAAGATCGTTATCTAACTAATATTTTTATGTTTATGACGAATAGAAAAACTTGCAGACAAGAAATGAGTCGTTGCCATGGTGACGATAACAATGGTTACTGCCTTAATGCATACTGTAAATGCATACGTAATGGTCTGAACCCTTTACGTATGCATTCATGATACTTATATATATATATATAGGAACTCCCGACAAAGGTCCAGAAAAGAACGACTGGACTTAATTTTATGATAGGTTGACATCCCTTTTCCATGAAGTGTTCCATTAAATGATTTAACGGGGTGCCATTCTCTTCTTTTTCTCGGACTTTTGTAATTGCTTTGGAAATATAATACTTGTCGAACAAAAGAATTAGGGAAAAAATGACTTTTTTCCGATAATTAGTACTGTATTCGAAGATATAAAAACATATATTCAACATTATTACACTGTAAAGTCTTCGTTTAGCAATTGTTGCTGCCTGTGCAACCGAAAGTTTGACTTTTCAATTTTACAGGAATCACGAAGAGCAAACGAATAAGGCAAATTAATAATCAAAAGATTCCTCTGAAGCGTGATACTTATGCTTTAGGTTTGCTCCGTCCGCCCTTTCAGCAGCACCTTTTCACTGTGCACACTAATTACACGAATATATGCATGCTTTGTTCCCCGTGGCCAAGCGGTTAGCGTGCTTGTGTTTTTTATTACTGAACATTTTTCTGGAAGCCTTTCAAGCATCCAATTTTTTATATGGATAAACTCAAAATGTTTCTTTTTTTTTCATTTTCAAAATCTGATCACCCTATTTTAAAAGAAACATTTTTAAACTCTGTTACGAAGGGCCTTCAAAATGTTCTTGACATGCAACTATAGAACAAAAACCATTGCACTTACAGAGGTTTATCAAAATAATGGAAACAGCGACTGGAGTACACGCAATGCGCCGTATGCCCATCACAGGGATGACGTCACCCGCGATGTGAGATATATAAAGGGGGAGAAGTACGATGTCGGCTATCACTTAGCAGTGCCACAGGCGCAGGTGAAATAGCTGTTGTGGTGTAATTGTCGACAATGTCAGATCTCAGTGACCTTCAAAAAGGCATGATCATTGGTGCGCGTCTTGCAGGAGATTCAATAGCCAGAACGGCGGAAATAGTAGGTGCAATACGAAGAACT
Source organism: Ryuthela nishihirai (assembly GCA_038380435.1). Taxonomy (NCBI): domain Eukaryota; kingdom Metazoa; phylum Arthropoda; class Arachnida; order Araneae; family Heptathelidae; genus Ryuthela; species Ryuthela nishihirai. The sequence continues at coordinate 10,192,591 of JAWZYU010000001.1, read as the reverse complement.
GTAACGAAGATTATGACTACCTATCAGAAAGGACAGGGCGTTGCCTCCAAATGTGCAAATTGTGGATGTCATACAAAGTTATCAGATAGGGATAGGCTAATGTTGGCACTGGTTGTACAATGGAAGCACAAGACCATGGCACCCCAAACAGCAGCAGAGTTGAACACCAGTCGGAATGACCCCATTTCCGTCATAACAATTCGTCAGAAATTTCATCGTATCGACATTTATGACCGTGCTGCAATCCGCAAACCTCTGATTACCAACATCAATGCAACAAAACGTGTAAATGGTGCAAAGCACATAAAGACTGGGATGCTAAAGACAGGCAACGTGTCATCTGGTCTGATGAATCGTACTACACATTGTTTCCCTCCACTGGTAGAGTGAACATCTGGCGAAAACGTGCAGAAGCAAACCACCCAACTGTTTGGTTCCGACTGTGAAGCATGAGCGACTGTGAAGCATGCTGTTGGATGCGATATCATGGCATTCCTTGGGGTCAATATTTATTCTGCGGGGTCGTGTCACAACCGCAACATACGAATCCCCTGAACCCAATATTGTGGGCATTGTTCCCCAATGACCGTACCTGGTTTCAAGCGGATAATGCACCCGTCCATTGTGCGAAACGTGTCAAGTTGTGATTTGCAGAGCATGAGGATGAGGTACAACAGCTTCCTTGGACGCCTCACTCTCCAGACCTCAATATTATTCAACATTTGTGGGAATATCTGGAGCGCAAGGTCAGATCACACTTTCCACCTCCAGCATCACTGACTTAATTTTACAGGATGAATGGTCCCACATTCCATTACCGTATGTGCATGACTTGTACAAGTCTTTCCACGTCGAATTGCGTCTGTTCCGAACGCACGAGGTGGACCTACAGCTTTTTAATAAAATGTGCTCCACAAACAGTACGTGTTTCCATTGTTTTGATAAAGCCCTGTACCTCAACAAAACTTTTACTCTCCTTCAACGTCCTCCCCTCCAGCATCTATGCAAAGTTGCACACGTCTATGCCAATTCTCGAACGCTTGGTGATACTCCTCGTGGATGACGATTTTGTGATTATTAATTTGCCTTATTCTTTTGCTCTTCGTGACTGCTGTGAAAATTGAAAGGTAGAACTTTCAATTGCACGGATAGCGACAATTGCTAAAAGAAGGACTTTGCAGTGTAATAGCAAATACACTGCAATTATATTATATAATATATATTATATGTCATTACATGTTTATAATGCTAATCTGTTATATGTTATATGTTCATAATGCAACTCTGAATGAATGCATTTTGAAAGATCTTGCAATTTTTTTGCAAATCGTTTTTAATTTTTGGAAACAACAAAAGATCACATGGTGCAAAATGGCTGAATATGCAGGATGAGGCAGTTGTTTGATTTTTTCCTCTTTCAGATAAGCCGCTACTTGCCGGGTTTTGTGAGCACAGGCATCGTCATGCAGAAGAACCCTTGACGCGCCTCTTGTTGGACGCTGCTCCTTCATCTCCCTAACCATTCTGGGCAATACAATGTTGGTCTAGTATTGGCCATTTATAGTCATTCTTTTTCCAGTTAAGGTACCACGGCTACCGCTCCTTGGGAATTGAAAAAAATTGTAAACATCCTCTTCCTTGAGCGAAAGTCTTGTCGGAGGATTTGGGAACGCTTGTCGACCTTTTTTGCTGTTCTGTCAAATTGTGGGGGGCTTATTTGCAGGGGCGTAGTTATGGGGAGGGAAAGGTTCTCCTCTCGCAGTAAATCGGAGTTGGCCAAATCAAGGCAACTTGGCAAAGCTAGGGCAGTTGATAAAATTCGAAGCCACTTGGTAAAATAAAGGTGAGTTGTGAAAATTGGGATCGGTTTCTAAAATTAAAGAGAGTTGTCAACAAAGAGAGTTCGAGGCAACTTGGGGAGTTGGCAATACCAAAACAACTGTGGAAAATTTTGAGGAGTTTGCAAAATCTGGAAAACTTGGAAAAATCTTGGTTTAATGGCCAAATTCGAAGAGATTTGGACACATTTTGCTGAGATTTATAATTTGAGAATTTTCTGTAAAATTTTGACGTTTTAGCGAAATGAAGGTGAGATTTAAAAATTGAGAATTATCTTCAAAATTATGAAGAATTACAATTATGACACGAAGTGCCAAATTCCCACCCCCTCTCCCCACTGAATAAAATCCTGTGACGGAATCCTGACAGAGACAAAATTTTATTTATGGACTTATATTCTCAGTTGGCAAAATTTGATCTCCGAGTTCGAAACTTTTTGATCACCACCCCCCCAACCATAGTCCCTTCGTCCCCTGTCTATTTGGCACAGATCTTTCGGAACTTTAAATGTTGATGAATAATTGTTTCCACACTGATACACTGATATCAAAACTTATTATCTGAACAGTAATGTGTGCGTTTTCCCCCAATGCGTTCACGAACAGCATCGATGATTCTCTCGTTCACGGCCTCCTTCTATCTTTCTGCACGAGAGGTCTTCGAAACTCTGCCATCCTTCTTTGAATTTGTACATCCATCCCGTAAGTGCCATATGAACAGGCATCATTCCCATATACTTGTGATAAAACGGCATGAATTTCTTGGCATCTTCCCCAAGCTGCATCTTTCCACGTTTTTAGTAGGCTCCATAGCAACAACGCACAGATTTAGCAGACCGCACTTTACGCGCCGCCAGATAAGAGAGAGATGATGATAGGGCCTTTGTTTTTGACGCCTAATGGCAAGTTTAGAAAAGGCTTTCAAACGTAGCTCGTTAACTTAAGAGGAACGAGTGCAATTCTACAGACACATGTCAAGAACCTTTTGAACACCTTCAGTACTCTTGCATGGGCGCCGCATTAGCCGTTTCGGCGCCCTGAGTGAGACTTGTTTTAAGGCTCCTTTTCTAGTGCTTCCCATCTTTTCCTCGTTGATTTTTTTTTCTTTTTTTTTTTAAATGGGCGCTCGATACCCTTGATAAATAGATGTATCCATAAAAATGAAATATATTAGCTTTAATATAAAAAAAATATAAACTATGGAAAGGCAGGTACGGGTCACTGTGTTTAGGCAGGTATGGGTCATTGTGTTTAGGCATGTAAAAGATATAAGGGCTGTCAAGAAAAAAGAAGCCTTATTAAACAGGCGACTTGTTACAAATTTAAATAAGTTGGGCGACAGACTGTAAAAAAAATGTTTCTTTCAAAAATAATTAAATTAGTTGTGCTTTGAGCTGCAATCCACTCGATCGTTCCTAAAGCCAGCTCGGCTCATGTATAAAGTTATTGTTTACGTGAAAGTTTTTCATTCTTTGCTGACTATTCTCCAAAAGATGGTAGAAAAAATTGAAAAATTTAGAATTCTAATCGCTGATCGGAACCGAATTTTAATTGAATTGAATTAGATCGTTCTGTCAGGAAATAACTGCAATAAAATACACTTTTAACTTGATTATGATACGGCGCTTTCAAATATTTATATACTCATTCAGATGAAAGCAGTTTAGTTGGATTATTTACATTTTTAAGATCGCTTTCGGATTTGAGCTTTCGAATTCGTCTGACAAAAAACGCTAAGGTTTGAAATCGATCGTGGTAGCACTTAAACATTAGAATGTGTATTATTGCCTTTTTGTGTTTTGAAATCTCTTGACACCATTTATTAGTCATCATCAATTAGATAAATGACTAATTCAGTTCGATTAAAATTTGAATCTGATCATCATTCTGATGTCAGATTTTTCAACTGTTCTAATTCCGTCTCGTGTATTGGCAGGGCCTGATTTCCCAAAAGTCACGTTCACTATTGACTAAGGGTGCCAACATAATAGAATCATTGGAATTTCAGATGCTGTATTTTGTATATCAATAAAGTTATGTTCTTTTTAATTCTTTGAAGGAAGGAAATTTAGTTGCAAATAGCGATTCAAAGAACTCGTAGGCAAATCGAAAGTAAACGTTTAAGAGTCTTGAAAGTCACCTTGAAAATAAGCTTCTTACAGAAAAACGTTACAGAATATTTTAAACAGTGTTTAATAATATTTAAAAATTATTGAAGCTGCAATATTTGACACATCTCTTACGCTGTCCCCAAACATTGTTTCAAAATTGATGGAAGCGAAAAAAAATGTAACTTTTGAAATTACATTTAGGAAACGCTTTATTATAACCTTTGAAATAAAATTCTTACAACTTGCAGCACTGCTGTTAAATATTTCAGCTTCCAGAACGTTTTAAATATATGCAGAAATGTCATTCAAAAATGAGATTTGGAGTTTTTTTTGCAAGTGGCATTTGCCATAAAAAGTTTATTTCAAAAAAGCTTCGAATGTGGATTTCCTTTCACTCAACACGGAAGTGTCTCTAGCCTTTGATAATTTATTCATTTCCAGAACAAAAAAATCAAGTAGAAAATTATTTAAATTTTAAAATGAACAACTTGACTTTGAAATGCTACTGCATTCTGAATATCGTAAATTATATGCTGTGTCTGCTATTTATTTCGTACCTTAAATTTCCATTTAAATTCCATTATTTCCCTTTTTAATAGTTATATTATGTATATAGTTAATGGTTATATTAGCTCTATAGTTGAAAAAATTTCTAACTGTAGGAAAAAATTTTTATAGACAATTGAAATGGCCATTCATAAGTGTGCACAACTGCTTTTGGCGCCTAAAGGTGCGAAAAGTGTAAATCGTGTCCTCTGTAGTGGACAATGAAGAATATAGAAATTGTGAAGAGTTCATTTGAACTTTAGATCAGTGACTCTCGAGTGTTAGTAAACTAAAGACAGATTGAAAAATAATCGCCCTTTTGCCTCTCTCTTTCGTCATTATTATTGCAATTAATTCGATGTTGGGGAGGGGAAAAGCCAATGTACAGGTAATTTTAAATATTAATTTAAATTTTCAAGGGCCTTCGTACCCCCAATGTATTTTGGAAATTAAACGGAAATATCAAGGGCTACAAAGTTAGAAGCATGTGTACAGAAATTGCATAACTCTTTGACACTTGAATTGAGCAGAAGCTGCAGAGAGGGAGGCATCGAATAGAAAGTATGATAATGAACATAAGTAAAAAGAAGAACCTATGAAAGATATATATAACAGGAAAAATTAAGAAAAAAGGAAAGTAATATTAGATGATTTAAGAGGGGGAAAAGAATTGCGAACAATGCAGAAAATAATAGCAAAGGAGAGGGAAGAGATAGTGTTGGTGAAATGTTTCAATATTCTTATAGGAGTGGAGTAACATAGCTTTGGAATTTCGCTTTGGAATTTAAAGAAGTGGTATCACTCGGTAGAGAGTTCCAAGTTGATGTTGCCTGATAGGCAAAAGAATTGGGTTGCTTTTCTCTGAGCGGCACTTTTTTGCACTCTATGGGCTAAATGGTCAGGTCACAAGGACCCCAAAGGCTCAGCGAAGGTTGAAGGAGGATTGGAACATCCTCCAACCTTGGAACAGCTGTTGGGGAGACAGATGGTAGCCTGCCGTCAAGGCCATTCAGCTTGTAGTTTAACGTGCACAGGGTATGACTCTCCCGCACATAGGTCACGGCTCAACGTCCCATCCGAAGGACGGCTGACTTTCCAAGCCCATTGGTGTCGCCTACTGACCGAGTGCAGAGAGTTTTGTGGAGAAGGTGGGACTTGAATCTAAGAACTGCAGAATACCAATCTTTGTTGGTAACGTTGCCAACCCGAGCCTGGCACGTTACCAACTGAGCAAAAGAAATTTCGCCATACATAGAATTGAAAATCTTGGGGATAAAAAACGTTTTATTATCAGAGCGAAGGATGTGGCGATGTGGTATACAGGTTGTGAGAATCGAATGAAAGGATGAGACTTGTTAGTATCTTGATATAGGTTGTGAGAATCGAATGAAAGGATGAGACTTGTTAGTATTTTGATATAGGTTGTGAGAATCGAATGAAAGGGTGAGACTTGTTAGTATCATGATATAGGTTGTGAGAATCGAATGAAAGGGTGAGACTTGTTAGTATCTTGATATAGGTTGTGAGAATCGAATGAAAGGGTGAGACTTGTTAGTATCTTGATATAGGTTGTGAGAATCGAATGAAAGGGTGAGACTTGTTAGTATCTTGATATAGGTTGTAAAAATCTAATGAAAGGGTGAGACTTGTTAGTATCTTGATATAGGTTGTGAGAATCGAATGAAAGGGTGAGACTTGTTAGTATCTTGATATAGGTTGTAAAAATCGAATGAAAGGGTGAAACTTGTTAGTATCTTGATATAGGTTGTGAGAATCGAATGAAAGGGTGAGAATTGTTAGTATCATGATATAGGTTGTGAGAATCGAATGAAAGGGTGAGACTTGTTAGTATCTTGATATAGGTTGATAGAATCGAATGAAAGGATGAGACTTGTTAGTATCTTGATATAGGTTGTAAAAATCGAATGAAAGGGTGAGACTTGTTAGTATCTTGATATAGGTTGTAAAAATCGAATGAAAGGGTGAGACTTGTTAGTATCTTGATATAGGTTGTGAAAATCGAATGAAAGGGTGAGACTTGTTAGTATCTTGATATAGGTTGTAAGAATCGAATGAAAGGGTGAGACTTGTTAGTATCTTGATATAGGTTGTGAGAATCGAATGAAAGGGTGAGACTTGTTAGTATCTTGATATAGGTTGTGAGAATCGAATGAAAGGGTGAGACTTGTTAGTATCTTGATATAGGTTGTGAGAATCGAATGAAAGGATGAGACTTGTTAGTATCTTGATATAGGTTGTAAAAATCGAATGAAAGGGTGAGACTTGTTAGTATCTTGATATAGGTTGTGAGAATCGAATGAAAGGGTGAGACTTGTTAGTATCTTGATATAGGTTGTGAGAATCGAATGAAAGGGTGAGACTTGTTAGTATCATGATATAGGTTGTGAGAATCGAATGAAAGGGTGAGACTTGTTAGTATCTTGATATAGGTTGTGAGAATCGAATGAAAGGGTGAGACTTGTTAGTATCTTGATATAGGTTGTCAGAATCGAATGAAAGGGTGAGACTTGTTAGTATCTTGATATAGGTTGTCAGAATCGAATGAAAGGGTGAGACTTGTTAGTATCTTGATATAGGTTGTGAGAATCGAATGAAAGGGTGAGACTTGTTAGTATCATGATATAGGTTGTGAGAATCGAATGAAAGGGTGAGACTTGTTAGTATCTTGATATAGGTTGTGAGAATCGAATGAAAGGATGAGACTTGTTAGTATCTTGATATAGGTTGTAAAAATCGAATGAAAGGGTGAGACTTGTTAGTATCTTGATATAGGTTGTGAGAATCGAATGAAAGGGTGAGACTTAGTATCTTGATATAGGTTGTGAGAATCGAATGAAAGGGTGAGACTTGTTAGTATCTTGATATAGGTTGTGAGAATCGAATGAAAGGGTGAGACTTGTTAGTATCATGATATAGGTTGTGAGAATCGAATGAAAGGGTGAGACTTGTTAGTATCTTGATATAGGTTGTGAGAATCGAATGAAAGGATGAGACTTGTTAGTATCTTGATATAGGTTGAAAAATCGAATGAAAGGGTGAGACTTGTTAGTATCTTGATATAGGTTGTGAGAATCGAATGAAAGGGTGAGACTTGTTAGTATCTTGATATAGGTTGTGAGAATCGAATGAAAGGGTGAGACTTGTTAGTATCTTGATATAGGTTGTGAGAATCGAATGAAAGGGTGAGACTTGTTAGTATCTTGATATAGGTTGTGAGAATCGAATGAAAGGGTGAGACTTGTTAGTATCTTGATATAGGTTGTAAAAATCGAATGAAAGGGTGAGACTTGTTAGTATCTTGATATAGGTTGTGAGAATCGAATGAAAGGGTGAGACTTGTTAGTATCATGATATAGGTTGTGAGAATCGAATGAAAAGGTGAGACTTGTTAGTATCTTGATATAGGTTGTGAGAATCGAATGAAAGGGTGAGACTTGTTAGTATCTTGATATGGGTTGTGAGAATCGAATGAAAGGGTGAGACTTGTTAGTATCTTGAATAAAGGTAACAAATCGCAACTTTCTTCTAGATCCAAGAATAGGAATTTGATAGTTGGGACGACTCTCAGTAAATGTTACAGATTTTCTTTGTTTAAAAGGAATTTACTGATGATTTTGAGAGCTGCATTTTGAACTTTTCTAAGTTATAAGAATTCCTTTTGTTAATACCAAAAAGAGCGGAAGCGCAGTATTCGAGTTTCGTTCGGATGTAAATCTTACTTAATTTGGGGCATAGGTGGATATATAGTTTCGAATGTCCCCGGAATTTATTTTTAGATATTATTTTAAGTATTAAATTAGCTAGGTATAGGTATTCACTGGAAGGACAGCTATGCACCAATCCTTATGCTGATTCATATAATCGGCCAACCCTAGCACCTAAAGTACGACACCACCTTCTCGTGGTGCATACCGTTAGTACCTTTTAAACGAGATACTCTATTGTGGAAAGGAACAAAAGAGGAGGGCTCCCAGAGGAGTGTGGTCTACTGATCTGGATTACTACGGCTGTTTTTTTTTTTATTTCTACCCTGTTGAAGAGTGGTCAACAACACCGTGTCGTGAATCTGATCATATATACCAATCTGAATGGAATAATGGCTCTGAGCTTGATTATGGATCCTGAATTTGCTGCACTGGTGGGCTTGTGTTGAGGGAAAACCTTTCTCTGTGTTTTCTGTTTGTTTTTAGTTGACATCCCCAACTGAATAGATTCACAGGATACGATTTTAATCAGCTGGTGGATAATCCTAAACCTTTTCTTCTACGGGTACCTGTACTGACATTGAGGGAAATGAAATTGGAGGAAGTCTTCCAGTGTAGATGGCTTCAGATTTTAGTGGTGGGGGAATGGGTCTTTGTCCCATGCCTGCGATTAGGGGGCTGTTTGATATTGTCGGCATTCCCTCTCTCAATAAACATAGTTTCTTTAAACATCCCACTAACCATTTTCTCTCCATAGGTAGTTGGAATGTGAGGACTCTGCACAGAGCTTTTTCTCTTGATGTCCTCACACAAGAATTCCATCATTAAAATTAGATATTATTGATGAATTGCTGGTTGACAAAGCTCTTAGCGAAGATGAAATAATAGAAGTTGTCCTTGAGACTCTTGATGAAAAAGAAAAAAGTGATGGTGATGAAGAGGTTCCACTCACTGCAGGTTTAATTAAAGGAGGACTTCAAATGACTAGTAAATTGGAAAGTCATTTTCTTACACATGATCCCATTGTCGAACGAGCTCAGCAATTTAAACGTGAACTGGAGTCATGCATGGCGCGTTATCAAGAATTATACAAAGATCGAGTCAAAGCAGGATCTCAACGATTGATTACAGAGTTCGTTGCCAAAGCTAATCAAACTTCAGAATCACTGGAAACAAGTGATAATTTGGTTCCCCCATGCCACAGAGAGACCATTGGAGTAGGAACACGACGGCCAAAATGTGTCAAGCGATGAAATGATTTAATTCCAGTTTTACGTAAACAAATACATCTATTGTCAGAAAGTGATAACGAATAAAATATAGTTAATATGCATTGTAAGTCATATTCTTTTTCACTTTTGTATTCTTGAATTAGTGACATATTTTCTTTATGAAGGATAATTTACTTTATATATGTACACATAATTATCTTTATAAGTTTATGAAATAAAAAATCTGTTTAAATGAATAAAAATCAAATAAAGATTTAATTAGAGATTTTTATATGATTTCTTTGAAAACCACTTATCTTATTGCCAGAAATGCCAGAAATTTTTGGGAACGCCAACGGTACGCATCGCCATCTTGTGGTAACGAAGTGATATAGAAATGTTTTGAAATTAAATTTTATATATTTGTTAAATATTATAACTAGCCGAATGATCAGCTGCCCGTAGTTCGATGAATTTAATACGTATTGTTTATACCGTCGTGTCGTCAAGACAGCATATTATAGATTTTCGTTATTTCCTACAAAAATTTTTTTTTTCTTTTTATCGGCGGATCCCCCTGCACCGCGCATGCCATAAAAGAGCTTTGGGGCGCAATTTCCAACTGTTCATATTGCTTTTAGAAATCATGCCGTTACATAATAAAACTCTGTTACATAGGTATCTTTTCCTATGGACGGGAGTTCATAATTTGTATATTGTATTGAATTATTATGTTTATAAACCCCGGGATTGTTTAAGATCAACATGAGGACAGAAGAGTACATCATCACTTGGCTTCCTATCAATCGAGCATTTGTATTGATTTATTATGCTTATAAACCCCAGGATTGTTTAAGATCAACATGAGGACAGGAGAGTACATCATCACTTGGTTTCCTATCAATCGAGCATTTGTATTGAATTATTATGTTTATAAACCCCGGGATTGTTTAAGATCAACATGAGGACAGGAGGGTACATCATCACTTGGCTTCCTATCAATCGAGCATTTGTATTGATTTATTATGCTTATAAACCCCAGGATTGTTTAAGATCAACATGAGGACAGGAGAGTACATCATCACTTGGTTTCCTATCAATCGAGCATTTGTATTGAATTATTATGTTTATAAACCCCGGGATTGTGTAAGATCAACATGAGGACAAGAGGGTACATCATCACTTGGCTTCCTATCAATCGAGCATTTGTATTGAATTATTATGTTTATAAACCCTGGGATTGTTTAAGATCAACATGAGGACAGGAGGGTACATCATCACTTAGCTTCCTGTCAATCGAGCATTTGTATTGAATTATTATGTTTATAAACCCCGGGATTGTTTAAGATCAACATGAGGACAGGAGGGTACATCATCACTTGGCTTCCTATCAATCGAGCATTTGTATTGAATTATTATGTTTATAAACCCCTGGATTGTTTAAGATCAACATGAGGACAGGAGGGTACATCATCACTTGACTTCCTATCAATCGAGCATTTGCATTGAATTATTATGTTTATAAACCCCGGGATTGTTTAAGATCAACATGAGGACAAGAGGGTACATCATCACTTGGCTTCCTATCAATCGAGCATTTGTATTGAATTATTATGTTTATAAACCCCGGGATTGTTTAAGATCAACATGAGGACAAGAGGGTACATCATCAATTGGCTTACTAACAATCGAGCATTTGTATTGAATTATTATGTTTATAAACCTCGGGATTGTTTAAGATCAACATGAGGACAGGAGGGTACATCATCACTTGGCTTCCTATCAATCGAGCATTTGTATTGAATTATTATGTTTATAATCCCCGGGATTGTTTAAGATCAACATGAGGACAGGAGGGTACATCATCACTTGGCTTCCTATCAATCGAGCATTTGTATTGAATTATTATGCTTATAAACCCCGGGATTGTTTAAGATCAACATGAGGACAAGAGGGTACATCATCACTTGGCTTCCTATCAATCGAGCATTTGTATTGAATTATTATGCTTATAAACCCCGGGATTGTTTAAGATCAACATGAGGACAAGAGGGTACATCATCACTTGGCTTTATATCAATCGAGCATTTGTATTGAATTATTATGCTTACAAACCCCGGGATTGTTTAAGATCAACATGAGGACAAGAGGGTACATCATCACTTGGCTTCCTATCAATCGAGCATTTGTATTGAATTATTATGTTTATAAACCCCGGGATTGTTTAAGATCAACATGAGGACAGGAGGGTACATCATCACTTGGCTTCCTATCAATCGAGCATTTGTATTGAATTATTATGTTTATAAACCCCGGGATTGTTTAAGATCAACATGAGGACAGGAGGGTACATCATCACTTGGCTTCCTATCAATCGAGCATTTGTATTGAATTATTATGTTTATAAACCCCGGGATTGTTTAAGATCAACATGAGGACAGAAGAGTACATCATCACTTGGCTTCCTATCAATCGAGCATTTGTATTGAATTATTATGTTTATAAACCCCGGGATTGTTTAAGATCAACATGAGGACGGGAGGGTACATCATCACTTGGCTTCCTATCAATCGAGCATTTGTATTGAACTATTATGTTTATAAACCCCGTGATTGTTTAAGATCAACATGAGGAGGGTACATCATCACTTGGCTTCCTATCAGTCGAGCATTTGTATTGAATTATTATGTTTATAAACCCCGGGATTGTTTAAGATCAACATGAGGACAGGAGAGTACATCATCAATTGGCTTACTATCAATCGAGCATTTGTATTGAATTATTATGTTTATAAACCTCGGGATTGTTTAAGATCAACATGAGGACAGGAGGGTACATCATCACTTGGCTTCCTATCAATCGAGCATTTGTATTGAATTATTATGTTTATAATCCCCGGGATTGTTTAAGATCAACATGAGAACAGAAGAGTACATCATCACTTGGCTTCCTATCAATCGAGCATTTGTATTGAATTATTATGTTTAAAACCCCGGGATTGTTTAAGATCAACATGAGGACAGGAGGGTACATCATCACTTGGCTTCCTATCAGTCGAGCATTTGTATTGAATTATTATGTTTATAAACCCCGGGATTGTTTAAGATCAACATGAGGACAGGAGAGTACATCATCAATTGGCTTACTATCAATCGAGCATTTGTATTGAATTATTATGTTTATAAACCTCGGGATTGTTTAAGATCAACATGAGGACAAGAGGGTACATCATCACTTGGCTTCCTATCAATCGAGCATTTGTATTGAATTATTATGTTTATAATCCCCGGGATTGTTTAAGATCAACATGAGAACAGAAGAGTACATCATCACTTGGTTTCCTATCAATCGAGCATTTGTATTGAATTATTATGTTTATAAACCCCGGGATTGTTTAAGATCAACATGAGGACAGGTGGGTACATCATCACTTGGCTTCCTATCAATCGAGCATTTGTATTGAATTATTATGCTTATAAACCCCGGGATTGTTTAAGATCAACATGAGGACAGGAGAGTACATCATCACTTGGCTTCCTATCAATCGAGCATTTGTATTGAATTATTATGCTTATAAACCCCGGGATTGTTTAAGATCAACATGAGGACAAGAGGGTACATCATCACTTGGCTTCCTATCAATCGAGCATTTGTATTGAATTATTATGTTTATAATCCCCGGGATTTTTTAAGATCAACATGAGGACAGGAGGGTACATCATCACTTGGCTTCCTATCAATCGAGCATTTGTATTGAATTATTATGTTTATAAACCCCTGGATTGTTTAAGATCAACATGAGGACAGGAGGGTACATCATCACTTGGTTTCCTATCAATCGAGCATTTGTATTGAATTATTTTGCTTATAAACCCCGGGATTGTTTAAGATCAACATGAGGACAGGAGGGTACATCATCACTTGGCTTCCTATCAATCGAGCATTTGTATTGAATTATTATGTTTATAAACCCCGGGATTGTTTAAGATCAACATGAGGACAGAAGAGTACATCATCACTTGGCTTCCTATCAATCGAGCATTTGTATTGAATTATTATGTTTATAAACCTCGGGATTGTTTAAGATCAACATGAGGACAGGAGGGTACATCATCACTTGGCTTCCTATCAATCGAGCATTTGTATTGAATTATTATGTTTATAAACCCCGGGATTGTTTAAGATCAACATGAGGACAGGAGGGTACATCATCACTTGGCTTCCTATCAATCGAGCATTTGTATTGAATTATTATGTTTATAAACCCCGGGATTGTTTAAGATCAACATGAGGAATGGAGGGTACATCATCACTTGGCTTCCTATCAATCGAGCATTTGTATTGAATTATTATGTTTATAAACCCCGGGATTGTTTAAGATCAACATGAGGACAGATGAGTACATCATCACTTGGCTTCCTATCAATCGAGCATTTGTATTGAATTATTATGTTTATAAACCCCGGGATTGTTTAAGATCAACATGAGGACAGGAGGGTACATCATCACTTGGCTTCCTATCAATCGAGCATTTGTATTGAATTATTATGTTTATAAACCCCGGGATTGTTTAAGATCAACATGAGGACAGGAGGGTACATCATCACTTGGCTTCCTATCAATCGAGCATTTGTATTGAATTATTATGTTTATAAACCCCGGGATTGTTTAAGATCAACATGAGGACAAGAGGGTACATCATCACTTGGCTTCCTATCAATCGAGCATTTGTATTGAATTATTATGTTTATAAACCCTGGGATTGTTTAAGATCAACATGAGGACAGGAGGGTACATCATCACTTAGCTTCCTGTCAATCGAGCATTTGTATTGAATTATTATGTTTATAAACCCCGGGATTGTTTAAGATCAACATGAGGACAGGAGGGTACATCATCACTTGGCTTCCTATCAATCGAGCATTTGTATTGAATTATTATGTTTATAAACCCCGGGATTGTTTAAGATCAACATGAGGACAAGAGGGTACATCATCACTTGGCTTCCTATCAATCGAGCATTTGTATTGAATTATTATGTTTATAAACCCCGGGATTGTTTAAGATCAACATGAGGACAGGAGAGTACATCATCACTTGGTTTCCTATCAATCGAGCGAGAACTGACTCAAAAAATTAATTTTGATGAGATTATTAATGATTTTGCCAACGAAAAAGTAGAAAAAATTAAAACAATTTAAAAAATAATTAGTTGCAATTTCTTTTGCAATTATTTATGTGAAATTAATATTTATTCATGTAGTCGTATTAATATAATGACAATAAATATATATATATAATATAAATAACATGTGTATTTTTTTATCAATAACCGAACAAGGGAGTGTAATTAGAAATTTGCCAAGGGCGCCAAAAGCCTAGCTACGCCTCTGAGTATAAATAACTTTTGAAAGTCTCAAACACTACTAACGATATTTGTTCCCATTCTTGAAATACTTAACAAATAACTATAACATTATATTACATATATTAGATTGCAGAATAGAACAACCAACATAAATATTTAGCTGAGAATTACTTAGATCTGCTGCTAGGGTGTCACGGAATTGACTTGGCATTTAAATGGTGCATTAAACAGTTACACCAAAACATAGTTTTATTAACAGACAGCAGTTCCTCTTTACATTTTTTTAAAGGTGACCCCTGCCGATCCAGCAATAACGGAATTTTTCAGAGCATATTAAAATCCTCGGCAATCATCATGAAAAATGGTGCAGAATTTATACTACAATGGATCCCTGCACATGTGGGGATCCAGGGAAATGAATTCGCTGACCTTTTGGCAAATGCAGCACTCTTGCATGAAAAATCCCTCTTCTCCTACATGGGAAATACACACCTCAAGAAGTTAATCAAGAAAAAATTAAACGAAACCTTTCAACATCATTTTGCGGTATTAACATCTGGGAGATTCAATCATCGAAGCATGATTGAGAATGAGATTTCTCCCTTTCGAAACTTTGGTTTGACCAGAAGGAATTTTATCTGTATCACCAGGTGCAGAACGGGATCAACTTTATTAAACGATTCCTTATTCAAAATGAAAAAAGTAAATTCTTCGAACTGTGCTCATTGCAATGTGAAAGAAACAGTATTACACGTGCTTCTTAATTGTGAAGAATATGAAAATCAAAGGAGAGAATTAATAAACAGTCCAAAGAGAAATAATGTTACTGAATTGAGTCTTAAAAGCCTATTAGGCCAAGAAAAACCTTCTTCAAGAAGATTTTGTTTTCAAGAAACTTTGAAATTTCTGCATAGTTGTGATCTTTTCGAAAGAATTTAAAGGAACTTTGAACTAAGGTGAGGTCTTGCTTTTAGGAAATTGCTCCGTTCTTGACGATCTGGAAGAGAGGGACGAAAAGCCCCGAGTTTCCGGTGGTCTGGAGATTTTTTGACTGACTGACTGTCTGGCCAAGTTTACAAGAGGTGACCTTGAGGAACGTGGGCTGCGAAACGCGGTGAATGTAAATTGAACTGTTTCGTTGATAAAGCGTGGCGCCGTGGTCACTTGCTTCTTCTGTCGCCTCACTTACAGATGGTAGCGTTAGGGATTGTATTTATTAGGACTCATTGTAAGCTTGAGCATGAGTCCCGTATGCGTTTCAACTGTGACAGATTCTGACTTTGCGGATAGCTATTAGCTTGCAGTTAATTTTTAGTAAAAGTAGATACATGCCTCCCTAACCAGTGGCGGACTGGGTCTAAATATATGATTTGCCAGGAGACAAAGGGGGGCCCACCCACAACTATAAGGCGTGATAGGATATGATAGTCATTTAATAATCCAGAGAATTGGGAAGATAAAGAATCGAAGAATTAACTGTATTCCCAAAAATATGGAAAAATACATAGCTTTCTTTCTAGGCAACCTACATTTTTTAGATTCTTTTCAGTTTCTAAACACATCACTAGAGAAACTGGCGAGTAATTTACCTGAAAATGAGTTCCAAATTCTGAATGAACATATTGAACCTGAACTGACGACTCTCCTCATGAGAAAAGGTGTGTATCCGTATGATTATATCGACAGCTGTGAGAAGTTTGAGGATACAAAATTACCACCACGTGAAGTTTTTTATAACCAGCTTACAGAAGAGATGTTAGCAGAAGAAGATTACAATCATGCTTTGAAAGTGTGGAATGATTTTAAAGTGACAAATCTAGGAGTGTTGTCACTTTGTGACAGGTGTGTTATTTGGGTTGTCTAGG
The DNA here is from genome assembly GCA_038380435.1 of Ryuthela nishihirai. NCBI lineage: Eukaryota > Metazoa > Arthropoda > Arachnida > Araneae > Heptathelidae > Ryuthela > Ryuthela nishihirai. The sequence goes on along the minus strand of JAWZYU010000001.1, from coordinate 10,175,927 downwards.
TGTGTTGTTTGGGTTGTTTTACCTCTGAGCGGCACTTTTTTGCATACCATGGGCTAAATGGCCAGGTCACATGGACTCCGAAGGCTCAGAGAAGGTTGGGAGAGGGGACCCACTGGAACAGCTGTTGAGAAACAGATGGTAGCCTCCCATCAAGGTTATCCAGCGTGTTCTTTAGCGTGCACAGGGTATGGCTCTCCCGCACACGGGGCCACGGCTTAACGTCCCATCCGACGGACGGCTACCTTTCCAAGCCTATCGGTGTCCCCTACTGACCGTAGGCAGGGCGGAAAGAGTGATGTGCTTTTCAGAAAGTTATGCATTGATTATTATGAAAACGATCCTTGCGATATCTCTACCGCTCCTGGATTAGCATGGCAAGCGTATTTGAAGATGTCGAATGTAGAAATGGATCACCGATCCTACGATGTACTTGTTTCTGGACAAAGACATTCGTGGCGACATTTCCGTAATTTTCAATTGGTAGAGCAAAGCGAACGTAAATACCTAGACACATACGATCCACTTCTGCTCTCTAAATACATCATATATTTAGACGTTAATAATTTATATGGTTGGGCTATGTCTCAGTATCTCCCAGTGAGTGACTTCCACTGGGTTGACAGAGAAAAACTGGGCAGTTTTGACGTTACCATAGTGACTGATGACTCTGAAACAGGTTACATATTAGAGGTTGATTTAGGCCAGTGGTTCTCAACCATTTATGCTTCACGTATCCCCTGGAAATGTGTATGTAACCTCTTGTATAGATAAATAAAACTATAGTTATAGTATAACAATGGGAATGAAATAAAACATATATATATACATATTAAATTTTGTATTCATAAATTACATATATCGATAAACACAAAAAATGACATAAACAATTTAACAAATCTTATAAAATTATAACAGTAGCAGTGTTGCCACTTAGCGACTTTGTTACTAGATCTAACGACTTTTGAGCTCTCACGGCGTACCCCAAAAACTTTTACCGTGTACCCCACTTTGAGAACTCCTGATTTAGACTATCCTGCACCTCTTCACGATATGCATAATGACTACTCATTAGCTGCAGAGAAATTTCAGATTGATGCACAATTGCTCTCGCCTTACTCTTGGGAACTGATTCCCCATCTAGGATTAGCTGTTTCAGACAAATCAACGAAACTTGTTCCTAATTTATATGCGAAGAAGAACTATATAGTGCATTATCGAAATCTAAAGCAGTATTTAGCTCTAGGCATGCAGCTGAAACATATCCATCACATTTTAGAATTTAAACAGTCGCCTTGGCTAAAACCATACATCGAATTTAATTCCTGCCAAAGAAGAGAGGCGAGAAATGATTTCGAAAAGAACTTCTTGAAATTGATGAACAATGTAATATTTGGGATGACAATGGAGAATTTGAGAAACCGTGTGTAAAGTGAATTAACTCAAGATAAGAAGAGATTCCAGAAATTAATCGCATCACCTGCATTTCATGCCTTCCAAGTATTTGATAATGATGTCGCCTGTATCAGTCAAAACACAAGAAACTGAGGCTGAACAGGCCTATTTACGTAGGATTCTCGATACTTGACATCAGCAAAACTCTGATGTATAACTTTCACTATGAATTTAGCGTGCGTAAGTGTGGAAATAGAGCAAAATTATTGTTCACTGATGCTGACTCCTTGTGCTATGAGATACAAACAGAAGATGTATATGAAGATACGAAAGATCATGTCGACCTTTTCGATACTTCAGATTACCCAGAAGACCTTTTTTGTATGATACGCGAAATAAAAAAGCACTGGGAAATTTTAAAGATGAACTCCTCGGTGTATCAGGAGAATGTTTGGCAGTCTATGCTCCAAGATGTAGTCTTCGGAGTAAATCTGGTGAAAAGGAAGCTGCAAAAGGTGTGCCAAAGAAAATCATTAAAAATAAAATATGCTATGCAGATTGCGAAAACTGTCTGCTAAACAAATTTATGCCGCGAGTCAGTGCTGTAAAAATAGAGAGTCATCGTATTTACACTGTGTCTTCTACGAAAGCAGGTCTATGCCTTTATTGCAATAAAAGATTTATACTTGCTAATGGATGTGATACTTTGGCCTTTGGGCATTATAAAGCTGCTGAAATTCTTAGAGCAACCCTTTTTCAGCAGATCTCCTGTCGTTGAAAATCCAGAGGGTTTTTTTTTTTTTTTTTTTTTTGCGGAAAACGGGAGAAAAAACATTTTTTCCCTCTGACTTTTATCTCAAAAGTAAATGCTGTAGATATCTCACTGCTGTTGTACGGAACAGGGGAGATCAATCTTCACTTTCTCAGGAATAAAGTTTACTCTGTTGGAGAAACCTATAGCACGTAAGGGACATTTCTTTAAATAAAGACTTGTTTGTCCTGTCAAAATCGTCTCAGAGTCAGTCAATGTGTTGAGTGTCTTTCTTAAAATCTGCATTACACATGCAGTAATGCATAAATATAAGTTGATGAATTATAAAATCTGCATTTTGTCTCAACATATAAAGGGTTCGTACGTGATAAAACTGTTGAATGTAAAAATTACATGTCGTTTTACATACTAAGGCAAAAAAGTCACCAACCATGAAGCTTTATTTTTTATCATGAAGATATACTATACAATCCATTTACTTTGGTATCTTTGTACTCGGTTTCAGTTCATGGGAAGTTTTCCTCAAACTCTTCAACAGACCATTTGAATTAGTTTTATTATTTTCAATTTAAAGCTTTCAAAAGATTTAGTGGGGGGGGGGGGGGTTGCTTTAGCACTTCCTGAATACGTGCCTGACGAAGCTAGTGGAAGAGAAGTGAAACAGTTAACAATCACGTGTCGGGAACAGGCAAATCACTTTCCGACCCAGTCCATTTGATATGAAGGGAGGAGACCTGAATTCTCATTGCTTTTCCACAAACTCGGCAAAACGACAAGGATATTGGGAACCAGTAATGTTTTATCGAATTTGGTGTTAACTCTCATCCTCAAATCTTGCACATTTATTTAAAGAGGAAGCATGATAATTATAACACCTCCTAGATTCTCTTTTAGAAATCCCCATACAGGATTAATAGTAACCACCTTCGATGCTCTTGATTAGAAATCTCTCATAGGATTAGTATTAGTCTCCTTCGATTTTTCTTGATTGGAAATCTCCCATAGGATTAACATTAGCCTCCTTCGATGTTCTGGGTTGGAAATCTCCCACAGGATTAACATTAGTCTCCTTCGATGTTCTGGGTTCGAAATCTCCCATAGGATTAACATTAGCCTCCTTCAATGTTCTGGGTTCGAAATCTCCCATAGGATTAACATTAGCCTCCTTCAATGTTCTGGGTTCGAAATCTCCATAGGATTAACAGTAGCCTCCTTCGATGTTCTGGGTTTGAAATCTCCCATAGGATTAACATTAGCCTCCTGTGAGTCATAACCCCATTTATCTCCTATTGGCATCAGCCCTGGAGGAGGACAATTGCAAATTATTACATGTTGAGCTTCCATTACTGTATGAAAACTTAACTCTTCGACATGCTACTACAAAAGCGACTGCGCCCCCTCCCCGGATGTTACCAGGGCGCGAACATCTCCCTCACTTGCTGAAGGCGCAAAATTCACTAGGGCTTGGGACTCCCTGTTGAAAGAGAAAAAACATTTCGCCGCTCTTCTCGATGTACTGAATTGTATTTGTTTGGCAAAGAGAAATAAAAGTTATTCTCACTTGATAATTCTTCCTGGTCGCAAATCGAAATTATCCTGAACGATCTGCAGAAGTTCTTTGCTTGTCTTCTCAGAAGTCCCGTATGAGAATATGGCAATCGATAAAGGCTCCGATATACCAATGGCATACGATAACTGAAAGAAAACCAAAACATTTCGTTAATCAGAGGCTCCCTTAAATATTCATGATTCCTTCTTCGTGTCATACCAGTGAACAGCGCTACCCCGTTCTCACCCTTAATCGGTATATTCGGATTCTCGCGGCACAAAATGGTTAGTTTTGTGTTATGTTTTGTAGTTTTGGTTAGTTTTGTGAGCGCTGCCCTCTGACCCTTTACCACAGATTCAACAAGAATTGTCCGGCGTTGCTAAAGTCAGCGTGCGCCCTCATACTCGCGGATCCGTTTGCAAATTATCGAGTTTTCGGTAATAAAGTATCAGATAATGAAGTTTCGGTAATAAAGATAAAGATAAAGATCCGTTTGCAAATTATCAGTTTTCGGTAATAAAGTATAGAGAAAAATGCCCTGCAGACAGGAAACTTTTGAAATAATTTGCTGAAAAGCATTTGGTTTTTATCTGAGTGGAATTCGAACCCACGTTTCCCAGAAACTGCCAGATATGATATGCCTTACTTTTTCTTTTAGCAAATTATATCAGGATTTTTACTTCGACATTTTTATTCTGACGTTTCGATCGCATCTGATGAGGGACGGCGGCGGCCATGCCAGATCCATCGGTGGTTCTCACCCTTCCCTTCTAGCCGAGGGCAAGCGGAGGAGACAAATCTCAACACCAGGCCACGAGGGCCTCGAACCTCACAAGGAGGAAGACTGGTCGTGCGCATGGTGGCGGTTGGTTGAACTAGCGGAAATATTTGCAGTCAAGTTCATACTTATGTTGTTGTTTTTTGTAGAAGTTTTTTCCTTGAAATTTTAATGTCTTTTTTTTATTTATTTTTCTTTTTTTTATTCCTTTGCATGAGACTACCGGCTGTTTGAATTCCGAATAATCGGTCTTTAGTACTTTTAAAGTTTAAAAAAACTCGGCCTCTTTATAAATAGGACATTTCAGTGATTGTAGTAATGAAATGCCTACACACATTCGATGATTGACGTTGGGCTAATCTTATTAGATATAGATGTAAGCCTAGCATTAGATGCCTTATATAAATATATACATTCATCTATTACTTAAACTCGCTATTCAGCCTGTATTTCCAGAACGACAAATTTACTCTAAAATTTCCATAACACTCTTAGAAATTCTGATTAGTTGAATTCTCATCGACAGGCAATAGTATCCCAATTCGAGCGCCATTTCCTCCTTCCTGCCAACGTATTCATAAACAGTCAACAGGATGGTTTTATTAGTTGAATAATATTTTCGAATAAAAAATTCGAATTTCGAATACTCATAATTTCCTAAATACCAAAATTCGAATACTTATAATTACCCGAATACTAAAATTGAAATTTCGAATACATATATTTTCCCAAATACTAAGATTCGAATTTTAAATACTTATAATTTCCTGAGTACTAAAATCTCTGTGTTCATTTAAACTACACAGGAGACCTCAGAATAATTGCAAAAAATGAAAACTTCCCTAATGCGATATACAGTTTTGTTGAAAACACACATTTGGGAAGACTTGTTTCTGTCGCCATCATGAACTTCAACTTTCTTAGCGCAAAATAACAACTCTCTCTCTCTCTCTAATGGGAACTAAGCCAATAATAAATGCATTACGTAAAGCAATATAATTATGTGTGAATGTATTGTTAACTACATAATATGCAATTCCTTACCAGAAGGCACCGGTTACCAGAATGGCCCAGCCTCCATGATATACAACCAACGGTGAAAGTAGGCCTATACGCCCCTGTACGCCGTACACCGGCAAGAAATTATTTTCCCTGACGGCGTACCAGCAAAACATTTTTCAGTCGTGGTATAGTTAACGCTTATAAACTGCAAAATATATTGCGAAGACAGATATACGAGCAACAATAAAAAGATGATGTGATGTATCATTTTGATGCTCGTCTTGTGCGCCAGCGTGAGAATTACGTCACTAGCTGATTGGAACAGACAAAACTTGAACATTTAAGGATGTCTAAAAAGAGAGAATTGGAAAGTTTTTGGTAGTGGCTGTATATTCATTTTTCTTGTAGTGAATTCGTAGTAAGTTAATCTTAGGAAAGTTGTTCAAGAGTCTTGGTAATGAAACCGAAGAGCCAAGATGCTAGTCGAGCAAGCAGAGAGCTGGCCTTAACCTCTCTGTAGGAAGAGTTAATCGTCTGATGAGTGTTCATCTTAACAAGCAAAAAGAATTGGTAACGGTGGATACGAACCTTACTAATTTACAGATTTATTCGCAAAGATGATTGTGTCACTTATTGAATGTTGTGACAAGTTTTCCTTTATGCTTTGAGTGGAGACTGAGAACTGTAAATACGACTCTTTGAAGTATTGGTGGATCACGAGAAATATTCTTTCGATGCTTTAGCTGAATACCGATGAAGATAAGGATTCGTGTTAGTTGAATTTATTTGATAAATGTGGATTTTATACTTTGGTAACAAATTAGCTCATTTATGAATTTTTGTTGCTAAACATTCTTTTGAAATCACGCTCCAGATTTCCTATTAAAAATTCATAACAATACATTACCACTATAAACAACACAGAACTATGCATATTGAGGGTTTTTTGTGATAACATGATTTTCCGATGGAAGTCCTAGAAGTTACCCTTATCTTGTACAGGCCTTATCATACAAGTATTCGACACCACCCAGGACTCGAACCCGAGCGGCAGTTGTGTAGCGTCACACTGTGAGGCAACGCGATATCATTGTACCACCAAGGCGGCTTGTAATTGCTATAACATTACAATAAAATTGATACTCTTAATAGATCATGTGGTTGTATTATATGGACATTAACAAGAACAAATAACGATATCGTCATATTAGGTTAGAAGAGCATCAGTTACTCGAAAAAATTGTCTAAATTGGATAAACAAAACTACTTGATAAAAAAAACTAACCCCTAACAGTTAAGTGGAAGCATTTTGCAACATGCTCTAGAACTCCTGATAAGGTCAACTTTTGATTCAAGTTGAAAGAGTATGCCGATCCTCTGACCCCAACTTTAACGATCGACAGAGAGACGAAAGAGGGAGCTCGTGAAAGAAACGCGACTTGCACGAGGAAAATCTTTATTTTGTGGCTGGCAAAAGTCACTCTTTTTTTATACCGATTTCGGATGTGGGAACTCTGCAATTTTGCATCAATTGTCACGGATATCAGCAGAGGATAAATATCTGTTCCGCGAAATCTTTGATTACACGTGATGAATTTTATAAGTAACTATCAATAAAGTATTTATTCTTAGTTTAACGTCGATATCAAATATAGAGGAAAATGTGATCTTGAGCCAGTTGGGATACGAACCCATGACCTCTTGATAAGATGTCAGCTGCTCTGACCGCTGATCTACCTGTCGCCCATTAAGAGAGCCTGCCTCCAAGGGATACAGAACTGTCTGTACACTACAGGGAGGAAAGTTCGTAACATCAATTAGAGGAAATCTTGATCGGCGGTCAGGAGCTCAGCGGTCAGAGCAGAGCTGACACATTTATCAGCAGATCGTAAGTTTATCGCACCAGACTCAAGATAATTTTTCCGTTCGACGTTAAGGTAATAGTGACTGCTTCCAAGCTAGTTGAACAATGTCATTCTAAAAAAATGCTTAAATTTGGGATCTGTGTTTAGTATATGCCAGTTGAGTGATGAAAATATAAGTGAAAAGTTCCTTTCTTTTCTCTAAACGATTTGTTTCTAATTTTAAGAATTAAAATGAATTTGAAAACGTTGCACTAGTTAACAATCTTACATCTTATTGCTTTTCAATAAAGTTGCAATTCGCGAATACAATGGAACCGAAAGTATTCGTTTATATTAATATTTATTTCACATTAAAGACCCCTAAGTCATTAGCTATTTGCGGAAAACAGAGAGAAGTAGAAAATAATAAGTCATTGTACTTTCCTCGCCATACATTTCACTATATTACCTCTGTAAGGTGACTTCGGTGCAGTGACCGCCTCATTCATTGTGTGTGATTTTCCACGCATACCGGTAAAGAATTAAAGCCATCGACACTTTCACCCCTGTATACAACGGAAATGACTGCTGAGTTTCCAATAATCACCTAGTGGTGGCATTTAATCAACGACATGATCTATCTAGCTATTATTGTGGGCAGCCTCATAATTGCCCAAACGTCGCCTTATCTTGCAAACATCGTGGCAAAATATCGACAACAATGGAAATTTCTTGGCCCACTTTCAGCTCCCTCGTTGATATTGTTATAAATTAGACGGAAGGAAATTGAGCGTGAGTTCAAAAATAATATTTAACAACTATAAATCTAAAATAATGTAATTTATTAATAAAAAATAAAAAAACACCCCCTCAAGCAGCTGCTTGCCACAGAGGTCTGACAGGAACCTGTCAGTTTAATATGCCATGGTAGAAGGTCTGTGAGGATGGCGGGACCTCACAAAAGTATAAATGAAAACATTTACATAAACTAAATTCAACCAAGACAAATCTTCATCAGTATAAAAATAAACCTTCAGAAGAACATAGCACAATTATCACTGTTCCTACAAAGAGTTGTTTCCTCCGCAATTCTTACTATCTCCACTCAAAGCATAAAATAAGGCTTTTTACAACACTCGATAAGTGGCACAATCATATTGTTACGACAGATGAACGTGCTACAATGAACTTGTGATGCGATATATCGTCCTGATGCGAACCACAGCGTGAGAATTTTGTCAAAAACTACTTCGAACGAACTTAGAAATAAAGACTAAGTTGTGGTAATTAAAAGGAATTGGAGTGTGTAGAAAAAAGTAATTGTCTTTGTCTCTGCACTTAAGTATAAAAAAGAAATTATTTTACTTGGTTGTTCGCGGGAGAATAAATAAGTTTATTAGTGTTGATCCTGTTAGTGGACTGATGAGAAAAAGAAGGATGCTTAGAACACTTAAAAATGTGGCTGAGGAGGTTTTATGTTAGTCGAACAAGCAGAGCTGATCTGAACTTTTCTGTAACAAGAGTTCATCATTTGATGCATAGTTAGCTTTAGTTTGTTAACAAGAATTGGCAAGGTTATTCTCGATAGATTGCAGGTTTGTTCACAAATATAATTGTGCCACTTATCGTCTGTTGTAAAAAGTCTTAACTTAATGCATTGAGTGTATAGAGTAGGAATTATAGAGGAAATATCTCTTTGGTAGGAATAATAGGAATTATAGAGGAAACATCTCTTTGATAGGAAGAGTAGGAATTATAGAGGAAACATCTCTTTGGTAGGAATAGGAAAAACGTACTTTGTTCTTCTGAAGCTTCATTTTTTATACTGATATAGATTTGTGTTAGTTGAGTTTACATAAAGGTTTTCATTCATCCTTTCTAATAAATTGCATTATTTTAGAATTATAATTGTTAAATACTATTTTTGAACTCACACTCAGTTTCCATTCCTTTAATTCAGAACAATATTTTTTACAAACCTGCAATGTATCAAAATAACTTTACCAATTCTTAAACAAACTAAATAACTATACACCAAATGACATACTTATAAGGTTTTAGTCACAAGTTCTCCAAAACTGCTTCTAAGTATACTGGTTTCTCAGAACCAATTCTTTTCAGATGCTGATCACCACGGACAAGGTGATGAATTCTTCTTTTCTTACTCGTTCACTAACATTATCCACACTAATAAACTTATTTAACATCCTACGCACACAGCAAATAAAAAACTTTTCTTCTTTATACTATTATAGCACAGACTGAGACAAACTACGTTTTCCTTCACGCAAATTCTTCTTAATTACAACTCTCTTATTCTTTATTTCTAAGTTAAGTTCGTTCGAAATGGTTAGTGATGTAATTCTCACTCTGTAGTTCACGCGAGCATCAAGACGATACAGGATATCACAAGTTCATTATAGCACGTTCATCTGTCGTAACAATGCCCCCTCCTTAGGTCTTTGTTTGTCCTGAACAATTCTTGATTCTGAAGCTTTTTCAGTTCTTCGATGAAACGGGGCCAAACGATCCACGTGAACCACGTGCACTTTCTAAACGGACGTCGACGAATGCGATACACCATGTTGTGAATCCTGTTAATTACCATATATGGACCTTCCCAAGATTTCTGAAGGTTTGGAAAAAAGGCTCTCCTTTCCATACGGATTGTACAACCAGACAAGATCTCCTTAATTGAAAACAGTTCCATTTGTTTTCTGTTGTACCTCGTTTTGGTTCTCTCGCTTGCAAAGTTGATGTTATGTCTGACGGAGTGGTGGATTTCTTCTAGTCATTGTTGTAATTCTTTTACGTATTGTGGAGCGGACACAGGCATTGTTTCGTGCCGACCATATAAAAGGTCACAGGGAAGACGTAATTCTCTTCCAAGGAGCATCATGGAGGGTATCTGTCTAGTTGTCTCATGCACTGCCGTTCTATATGCCAACAAAAAGAGGTGGTGTATGGCGATCCCAGTCACGTTGATGTGGTCGTCGACAACCAATGCTAGATGTCGTGCAATTGTCCTATTAAATCTATCAACCATACCGTCCGACTGAGGGTGTAGGGTAGTTGCTCTTGTTTTCTGAATGCCAAACTGTTGACAGATGCCATTAAACACATTGGATTCAAAATTCCGTGCTTGGTCAGAGTGGAGTTGCAAAGGTACTCCATACTTACTAATCAAGTTATTTACTATCATCTCTGCAACTGCTGTTTCTTCCTGATCTTGGATGGGATAAACTTCATGCCACTTCGTGAAATAATCTATTACCACCAATAAATATCGATTTCCATCATCAGTTCTAGGAAACGGACCCATTACATCAATGGCTATTCTCTCAAAAGGAGCACCAACGTTATACGTCTGCAGCTTACCCCGACTCCTAGTCTTAGGGCCTTTCTTTGCTGCACAGGCTTCACATTGCCTACACCATCTTTCAACGTCTGCCCTACTTTTCAACCAATGAAATCGTTCCCTGGCTTTGGCTAATGTCTTATTAACACCGAAGTGTCCTCCAGTGGCACTCTCATGCACATCTTTCATCACTAGTTCCACTCGGGAGCGAGGAAGGATTATCTGCCAACGGATCAGCCGTCCAATGGGATTCTCCCATCTTCTGTATAATACACCTTTTTTCACATCTAAGTGAAACTATGCCCAGTAACTTTTGGTAGTTGGACTATACCTCGAGATTTGCTCCCAATTAAGTCTTATATCATATTTTGAAATCAAATTTATTATTGGCCTTATATCTTCATCGTCTAATTGGGCCTTTCTAATTTCTATTGGGCTCCAGATGTCAGGAGTATCACTGTTTTCTTGTGTCGAGGCTATTTGTCTTATGGGCATTATATCTTTAGTAACATATTTCAACTCTGCATTATATCAGTGCTTACTGTTATCAATACATGGAAATCTGGAAAGGGCATCTGCATTCCTATGTAATTAGGCACTTCGATGCTCCATGGGGAAATTATACTCTTGCAACCGCTTATACCAGCGGTTGCAAAATATAATTTCCCCCAATGTCCTTCGGGGTTTTTAAAGTTTAGCCATCTAAGTGCAGTATGATCGGTATGAATAAGAACTTTCTGGCCATAAAGAAAATGATGAAAATGTTCAATTGCTTTTACCATTGCTAACAGTTCTTTACGTGTGACACAATAATTCCGTTCTGGTTTGGATAAAGTTTTGTAAAAATATGCAATCACTCTTTCTTGTCCGTCTTGTTGTTGTGAAAGCAAAGCACCAACTCCCGTGTTGCTTGCGTCAGTATCTATTATAAACTGTTTTCCAGTTTATTGCTATGCAAACCCTGGTGCTGTGGAAAGAGCTTGCTTCAAATGTTGGAAGGCTACGTCACATTCGGTGGTCCACATGACCCGCTGGCCCTGCTCTGTCAGACGATGTAATGGCCTTGCACTGTTGGACAAACCCTTGACAGATCTTCTGTAGTATGTGTGTAAAGTCCAATAAAACTGCGAAGTCGATGAACATCTTGTGGTGGAGGCCAGTCTCTTACAGCTTCTATCTTACTAGGATCAATCTTAATCCCTGATGTAGTGATCACATGACTAAGGTAATGAATTTTTTCCTGGAATTGTTTACACTTAGTCGGTCTCAATTTTAGCTTGGCTGCCCTACTTTTTCAAACACTTGACGAAGATTTCTGAAATGTTTCTCAAAAGTCTTTCCAAGAACGATGATGTCGTCCAAGTAAACCAGGCAGACCTCCCAAGGCAAACCTTTGGGCCCCGACTCCATTAGACGTTCAAACATTGCAGGTGCGTTGCAAAGTCCGAATGGCATCACATTAAACTGCCGAAGTTCATTTCCTGTAGTGAAAGCTGTTTTCTTACGGTCTTCAGGATGCATACCAACTTGTCAATAGCCGCTCTTCAAGTCTAACGTCGAGAACCATTCTGACCCAGATAGAGTATCAAGTGTATCTTCAATATTGGGTAAAGGAAAGCAGTCTTTCTTTCTTACATCATTCAATCTGCGGTAATCTACATAAATTCGGGTAGATCCACCCTTTTTCTTGACAAGAACCACTGGTGATGTCCAAGGACTCTGTGATGGTTCTATAATGCCTTGAGCTTCGATGTCCCTTATCAGTTGATCTGTCTCCTCCCGTTTTACCAATGGAAGTCTTCTTACAGGTAGATGGACTGGAGGAGAATCACCAATGTTGATCTTATGTTCTGTTAGGTTAGTAGGGCCATAATCATTTGATGTGACAGAAAAAATGTCGGAAAACTCTTGAAGTAGATTCTCGGCCTTAGCAGCTTGGTCTTCAGTTAATAACTTCTTTGTTTCTCTCCACAAGTCAGCAAGATGAGAAGGGATGTCTACATGGTGTTGTTTTGAGTCAGTAACTTCTATTGTGTTTACGCTTGTTACCCAAGTAACAGGTTCACATATTTTTAATTCTTCACACTTTTTCAATAATCTATTGGATTTGTTACAGTTTTTCACTCTGATAAGAATATGTTCTTTATCTACACTGACTAAAGCCCTTGCAACTAGGATACCATGATCCAAAGCTCCTTTTCCAGGTTCATCAGTGACCGCCAATTGGAAGACCCCAGAGGTCGCCACTCGATGGCCACGGACTATAACTTCACTTTGTGCTGGGATCTCTGTGTCTTCCGTCACTAATAGTGGGGTCACGCTTGATAAAGAATCAGATGTTCGTCTAAATAGAGGGATCTCTTCTCTTTTATAGATGAGTAAGCTGTCACTGGTTTTAATACTGAATCCACGTTTCTTTAGAAAATCGAGGCCTAATATGCATTCATTGTAGATGTTAGCAATGTAAAAGGTGGCGTACCAAACAGCTACCAACTCTGATGTTGATTTTCATATTTCCATGGACTTTAGGCGATCTGCAGTGGCTGTTTGTAGGGTTATATAAGGCTGTCTAGCATTCCAGTCGTGGGTGAAGTATTGTCTTCTTAATTACGTCTTTTCTGAGTAAAGTTACATTTACACCAGTGTCAACTATCATACGGCAAGGCACTCCATTCATGGCTGCATCAGCTACCAATCCGTTATCTCCACCATGCAGTGCTGAAACGTGGGCGACTTCCCTTGGGGCAAATCAATCAACAGCCAGCCTTTCCCCGTCAAGACTGAATAATTTCTGCTTTCATGATTCTGCTGTCTAGTAGATGGACTTGGACTCTTCATTCATTTCTTATTACAGTTGGTACGAATGTGTCCAGTCTTACCACAATTCCAATGCTGAAGGTCTTGTAGAAGTCTTTGAGGAGTAACCTTTTATCTATTTCAAAACAAATATTATGGCTTTGGTTAGTTCTTGCATTTCACTATTCTTTTCCACAGTTTCTTCTGCATTCACAAATCTCACTGTCCGTTTGTTCGCTCAGGAGGAAACTGGAACACTCGTATTTCATGGCATGTACCACAGCTGACTTTAGGGATTCACATCTCAACATCCTCAGAGATTGTTGAGTCTCAGGGTCAGCAACAACATCAATAAATTGTAGTTCAGCTACGTTATTTTGAATATCTGGTGGACAGTTACTATAAGTTAATCTAGCTAGGTGCTCAATATCACTGGCTAGTGCTTGCAAAGTTTCACCACACTTCTGCATACGATGTTTAAATTGAGTCATATATTATTGTTTGAAATAACTATCATCAAATCCGAGTTCTAATGCAGATACCAAATTTTGATAATCAAGCCGATTTTTTCTGGAACAGGCTGTAACATTTCTGCAGCAGAATTTCTTAAGGAAGCTGCAAAGAAACTGGCCTTCTGAAATTCATTCCACTCATTAGCTCTAGCGATGATTACGAATTGTGTTTTAAATACTATCCAAGATGATTGATCATCATAAGTGGAAGGTTTAGTTGCATTCCTAGTGATATGTGTTAATTCTATTTTCACTAAATTTACCATTATCGCAAAGAAGAAGGTAACGTTTCATTTCTTAAAATCTGAAACTGGCGTCACAATCAGTTTTTACACGATCAATTTGATGCTTTTAATCTATTTTAACAGTATCAAGTTTGGTGTTATAATCACAAGTGACTTAGTGTACATTACACTTTACACAATCGATATAATTTTTTATACTATCAATTACAACCTTTAGATATCACCAGGGCTGGCGTGAACTTTTGCGTGGCAGGGTTTCAAAATTGTGGGGTCTAAAGAAAACGCATTTATATGTACTTCTAAATTTTATAATAATATATTATTTATTATAAGTACAAAGTACGGTACATATCTACATACAACTTATAGGAACACCGAGTACACCCAATTCTGTTTTTACACGGATTTTTTTTCCCACGATTTTGATTTAACACGGTTTGGAAAAAAATTCCAATTCCCTTTTTACATGATTTATTTTGATCTAACACGGTTCAAAAGGCGCCATTTTAAAAATCTCCATTTGCATTTAATTCTGAAATAATATTCGGTATTCAAGAAAAAAAAATTCTTAGAATTTACATTTATAACAAAGATGCAGCTTTTATGGTCACATTTTTCGAAGTAGTTTTAACTTTGAAAATGTATTATAAATACACATTTTGTGCACTAAAATCCCCCATTTCTCAAGAATCTGTCTGAGTGAAAATATCTGATCTACAGATCCCCTACAACTTCTGAATCCATCACGCAATTGCCTGTCAACCAGATTCTTAATTCTATTAAGCACAATCATGCAAAGAACTTTCCCTGGAACAGAGAGTAGGCTGATACACCTATAGTTATCACGAAAACTGCAATCACCTTTTTTTAAAATAGGGATAACAATAGCTCTGGTAAAATCCTTAGGAACAATAATGCCTTTATCATAAAATATGTTAAAAATTTTAGTCATCCCTATGGATAATACTATTATTATCTCTGGTAAAATCCTTAGGAACCGTGCCTTTATCATAAAAGATATTCAGAATTTCAGTCATCCAAGTGGTAACCGAAACATTCCCAGTTCTAAGTATTTCAGTAGTAATTTCATCAATACCTGGGATTTATGTAATTTAAGTTTAGAAATAGTTAGAATAATTTCAGACTGTGTTATAGGGTCAACATTAAAGCCATTAATGCATCTATCATCAGTGCAAACAATGGGAATAGAACTAACCACATTGTTTAGAACATCACTGAAATGCTCAGCCCACCTAGCCATGACAGAATCCTCACCTTCTATAACCTTACCTTGTTTATCCTTCAATCCCAGTATACCTGTCCGTTTTCTACCACACAAAATATTAACTCTCTGGTGTAGTTCTCTGCTGTCTAACTGCTTCCTTGGCTTTGTCAGCCAAGCCATCAAGCCAAAGATTCTTATCAGCAGTTAACTGATCCTTTATACGTTTATTAAGCTCTCTGTAATGCTTTCTATTAGGACTAGTAGGGTATTGATTAAGGACATATGTAATGCTTTCTATTAGAACCAGTAAGGTATTGATTAGAGTACTGTTAGTTTCCAAAAAAGCCTGTTTAAAACGGTCCCATTCGTTCTCATCTTCAGTAGTAAGCAAACCATGACTGTCATAATGACTAAGTAACCTATCATGGTAAGCTTTAGCTATAACTGGGTCTTTCAGAACTTCAGAATTAAAGGTGATTTTTTTAATCTTAGCAAAACACTTCTTAAGTTTAAGTTGGAAGACACTTTTAACAAGGTAATATTTACAATTCCTAAACAAACTAAATACAACTATACACTAAATGACTTCCTTCTAAGGTTTTAGTCATCAAGTACTCCAAAACTGCGGCTAACTGCACTGGTTTCTCAGACTGGCTTCTCATTACGGTGAATGAATTCTTCCATTTAGGTGATAAATTCTTCTTTTCTTACTCGTTCACTAACATTATCCACACTAATAATCTTATTTAACATCCTACGCACACAGCAAATTAAAAACTTTTCTTCTTTATACTATTATAGCACAGACTGAGACAAACTACGTTTTCCTTCACGCAAATTCTTCTTAATTGCAACTCTCTTATTCTTTATTTCTAAGTTAAGTTCGTTCGAACTGGTTAGTGACGTAATTCTCACGCTGTAGTTCACGCGAGCATCAAAATGAATCATCACATTACGGTTTCATTATTGCTCCTTCAGATGTCGTAACATCATCCTGAAAGGCCAGGTACGGCATTTTCTAATGTATTGTTTCACTAAAGGAGATTTGAATGGAAAGAAAAAGGGCAAGATGATTTTAAAATGAAACATATATTCATGTAATCACTATGCTTGTAATCCCCTTACTTAAATGCGCCAACTGCACACACTGCGGCATTTTGTTTTCTCACCTGCACAAGGCATCTCCTGCAGAGTCCTGCGGCGACGAGAGACTTCGCCACCCATCGAGCAGCATAGGCCGCCGACCTGTCCACTTTTGTTGGATCTTTGCCAGAGAATGCTCCTCCGCCGTGAGCTCCCCACCCCCCATAAGTATCCACGATGATCTTCCTTCCAGTGAGGCCAGCATCACCCTACGAGGGAAACAGAGAAGACTTTAGTAACATTTTCCTCGTCTCTTCTATAATCATTGAAAATTGAAAGAAAGAAAATACTTGCATTGCAGTGTAGGTTGCCATTTTTGGACCACGTGATTTCAATTCACACCCTGTGTGTGGATAAATATTGCATAATTATTTACCAAACAAGGTAGTTTCATCCAGAGTGTCGAAATAATTGACAGACTTACTAATTAATGTTTAAAGGTAATTTGTCACTGTCTTCATTAACCATTCATGGGTATCCGGAAATTTGTTCGAGGGAATTTTCTTCGACGGAAATTTGTTCGAAATGGAATCAAAGTTATCTTATGAAAAGTGTCTGGATGATTGTATCTCTCCAGTGTGAAAGATTTTCGTGTGGTTTTTGGAGGGTTGGGTTACGTTGTACTTTCTTTTAATTCTGTCGTTATTTTTTTCCCGTGTTCTGTTAAATGTTGTGTAGTTGATTTCGTGTGAAAATGTGTATAGCCATGGCGATTGAAGTTCACATTCATGGAGGCGAAATCTCGGTGCACAATAACAGATTTATTGGAATGGTGTGTATGAACAAGGGGAGGGGGGGAGGAGGAGAATTTCCCGGTTGTATTTTTCTCTTTCAATTTAGAGGACCATAGTCATATTAATAATTAGAAATGTGTCAAAAATTTTAATGATATATATATCAATATATATTTTGTATGAAATGTTTGAAAAAGCACTAAAATAGAAAGAAAAATTATATACTGGACCTGGTTTAAGTTCGTTCTGCGTCGATCTGACCATTTAGCCCTCTTCCAAAACCTTAAATATCTATTCATGCTTTCACTTGATCTAAGCCAATGCTGTCCAACTTCTCTAAGACCGCGGGCCATTTTTTTCTTTCGCCAATATTTCGCGGGCCAAAAAAAAAGAATAGGATAGGATAGGTAATTGAAAGGTCAGTTCATGCCCCCTCAAAAAATTATTTTATTTATACGAAAAATAAGTAATAATAAACCAATATAAATTTTCTAAACCTTATCAAATATTTAATAAATTTAATGGGAGCATTGTGGCCGTAGTTGTTTGGCAATAAGAATAGAATGAGTAAGTTGAAATAATGCAATAATAATTGCAAACAGAATGAGTAAGTTGAAGATTGCATATCAAGTAAAGTAATATAAGTTGACCAAAAATTATAAGGTGGTGTACAGATATTTATTTAAAATTTTAAGTAAAAACTGGATTTTGCTCGCGGGCCACAAAAATCCTTGTGCGGGCCGCTAGTTGGAAAGCGCTGATCTAGGTCATTCGAAGAGGAATACTCTGAGTAGTCATTGAAGTCAGTGTAATGGTTCGAAATTAGCGTCGCATTGACGTAACACGAGACCATCCCATGTTATGTCGATTTATTAGATATGATGTTATGCCGATTATTAGATATACGATTTATTAGAACGATTAAAATATGTATTATATTTAGATGGATTTGATTCAGACCTTTAGATTATCTTTCGCCAGATTTCTACACAAAACTGTTGATTTTAGAAGTTGATTTTCAAAGTTAGCTTCCCGTTGTCATGTTATGCCTGACAACGGGACGCTAACTTTGAACCTCTCTAACTTCTAAAATCAACAGTTTTGTGTAGAAATCTGGCGAAAGATAATCTAAAGGTCTGAATCAAATCCATCTAAATCTCGATTTCTAACAATATTCTCACAGTATTTAAGCAGAGGTATTGAGGTTTAAACAGAGGTGTGATGGTGAATTTTTACCAACCGGCTAGCTAAAAAACAAACGAGACGAAGAATATGTGCATATATATTAATTGTAAGTTTTACCGATTTACAGCAATTTGGAATACAAAATTTCAAACAATAATGGACCATTCATTATTTATTGCAATTTCCATATAGCCAATTGATTCTCATAAAATATTTTCGTTGACTTTTGCCGAGCTCTTGAATCCGTAACCAATCTGTGATTGCGATTCAACCATGACTTGGCAAATGGAGTTGCATCCCAATCAGCTATCGCTTTTCCCAATAAGATTCTCGTCATTAAATCCGAGATGTAATCTATTGTTAAACTACCTCTCACCCTCGTAAGTAGTATTGGAAATGAGAGTTCTGGAACAATGTTAAAGTATAGGGGATCCCATGTTAACCTATGGAACACTTTTGGGGAGATGAGCGTTGACGTGGTTTTTGGGCGAGACGTTTTGTGTGAAAGACATCAGAAGTCTTTCACACAAAAGGTTTCACATGAGGGGTTTTGTTGGGAAAATGTTGCAGTTATCAACACTTCACTGACGGGCTGTTGGGGTGTAAAAAATGGTAAAATAGGAGAAATCTAGAAAAGCAAGAAAGTTTGGGAAATTAGTTTAAAAAATATGACAGTTCAAAATCAACAGGTAAAATGAGGTATTTCGAGGGCTGCGGGAGAAAAATATGACGGAAAAAATAGATTTTTGGGTGCTATCTGTCAATGTATGGACTTTTTACGTTCCAGTAAGTATGATAGAAAAAAAAGTCCCCCTGTTTTTGGTCAAGAGGGTTTATCTCATATTTTCCTCCATGCACAGGGTCATTGCAGCATCGATATAGGCTGTTGTTTTTTTAGTATACATTGTAGAGGGATCACGACTTCAGGCATGAGGTCTGCAGGAAATATTATTAATAACTCTGCTGATAATCTCTTCGGGAGAAGGCTACTGCTCCAAATGTGTTTGTGTTGTTGTGACACTGGGTGCTGACTGAAGCTCTGTTAGACACCTCTTTATATTAATTAATAAAGACTTAAAAAATCACTCAGGCGTTAAGGGAAAAAAAAGCTGAATTCATATGGGGGTGTTTCTAAACTCTTCATTTCTTTCTCTCTTTGCTTCTCTCCCTTTTTATCTAGTCTCTTTATATAGATTTATTTCGTGCGCAGCATTTATGGGCCACTGTGAAAGCGAGCTTATGATAGCGATGCTTCCTGTTCAAATCTGCAATATGAAGTAATGAATGTGTTCTGAGAGACTTCTTGTTGACGCTAACGGAAATGCAATCTTTTGTTGGTTCTGAGCAATGGCTGGCTCACTCGGTTGAAAAAGGAGATAAGAATATGAAACTAATATTGGGATGTACTCTTTTCACAACGCAACTCCACTGGTGATTACTAAATTGTGGGTTATTGCCACTATAAGCGCGATGCTTGCTTAGTATTCGTCCGAATCAATTTCTGCAAAACTTGACTTATTTTACCAGTGCCTGGAATAACACTGACCTCTTCTGGTATAGCGACGTATATCTGCAATAAGGATCTCGGTTGGCTTAACATTCATGATTTCTATTTAAAAAAAAAGTGTTGTTGGATAAAGTGTTGGGGAATTTTTGGCTTTGGTAGAATGTCTATTATTGTGGTAAGTCGATTATTAATTTTGCTATTTCTATAATGGCAAATTTATTATATGGATAGAACTGGACTGCAAATATTCATGGTTTCTAAAATGCAACAGTATTGTTGAATAATTTTTTATGTTCTTTTTTGTCAATGATATCGTTTCTTAGCAAAATATCCAAAATTTCAACAATTTCTTTTACAACTTCTGTACTGGTATTTCCAGCTCGTTTACTGGCAACCAAAACTGATAATTCTTCACAAATATCGTCGAAATTCTGGTATAATCCCGAACCGGATTTTTGACTTTCTATTACTGTTAGTATCATTTTAATCATTTTTAAACATTTTTAAGTGCGTCAATGTAATTTTCGATAATTTGAAATCTCTCAGTAGTTCTACCAGAACGTTTCGTTTCAGTAGCTTTATTGCCCCCTAGTTTCTGAAGATGGCCGATTGTTTGATAAATCATTTCTTTCAGCTCATTAGTGGGATTGTTCGCCTGTAAGATTTCACTCGGAAGTTTTAATTTATATTGGTTTAATATTAAATCTTGCAAGTTGGAATCTGGATTATGCATGAACGATTTTTCGTGCATCTCAGTTTGCTCTTCCGGTCCTAAAGTTTTTATGGCTTCTTGTATGTTTTCCATGGTTTTCTCACGGACTGTTTCCAAATTTTTTAATTTTTCTACCACCGGTTTGTGAAATTCTTCGAGCGTTTCCTTAACTTGTTCTTCTTCCAAAATATTGCCTTCAATTTTTGATTTTGTGATGGTTCTCGATTTCAATATTTTGCCTATAATATTATGTAATTGTTTAACTTAAAAAGTGTAATTAGTCCTCATCCTTACTGGAACGTAAAAAATCCATACATTCACAGATAACACCCAAAAATCTATTTTTTCTCTCATATTTTTCTCTCGCAGCCCTAGAAAACCTCATTTTACCTATTGATTTTGAACTGTCATATTTTTTTAACTAATTTCCCAAACTTTCTTGCTTTTTTTGATTTTTCCTATTTTAAAACTTTTTACACCCCATCAGCCCAATAATTCAGTGAAGTGTTGATAACTGCAACATTTTCCCAACAAAACCCCTCGTATCCTGTCTTTCAAACCAAACGTCTCGCCCAAAAACCACGTCAACGCTCATCTTCCCAAAAGTGTTCTGTAGGTAACATGGGATCCCATATACTTTAACATTGTTCCAGAACTCTCATTTCCTATACTAATAAATAATAAATAAAAAATAAATACCCCCTCAAGCAGCTGCTTGCCACAGAGGTCTGACAGGAACCCTCGTATAAATTTCGTTCATTAAACCGAAACCTCTTTCAGCTTCAGGACTACTGATTGCAATAGCGCTATCTTTTTAGCTTTTTGAATATTTGAAGGGATTGAAACATTTTTTGATTCTACTTTATTATCTACAAAATCCCGAAAAATCGTTGAAATTAATTTCATATTTTAAAATTTGACTTAAATAATAGTTTTTTTTTCACTTGCTATCCATGGTAAAGTTAGTACTTCATAAATGATAGTTCTAATAAATCTAAATAATTTAAAATGTTTTCCTCATTATTTCTATCTGATAAAAGGCGTAAGTAGTAGTCGTGACAACTGAACAGCAGGGGCGTGTCCAAAGTGACGTCATCCCTGTGTTTGGTGGATGCTTTCTGCTGCTAGGTTTCCCCCCATTTCTTTCTCCCCAGTGGCGTCCTAACTTGGATTCCATTGTCGATGAAGAGTTCGATATCCTAGGATGGGGCTACGAATTTTATTGGTCCCCCTTTTCCCCCTTCACTGCCGCTGGAGAGATGGGATTCTCACGAACGGTTTACACAGGTGTACTCTAAACGCGGCACTAGCGATCGTGAAATGTCGTAACTCATGTCAGTATGCAATGGGAGCACAGTGAGATGTCCACGCGGATCGCCCCAGATGTTCTCTAAACGCGATAGCATCAGTGTAAAAAATCCGTAACTCACGTGCATCTTTCGCTCGCCAACCATCTGCAAGGGGGGTAACGTACACTCGGGAGAAAGTAGCTGGTTTGTTAACGAGTAGAGAATGCTATTCAATGACACGTTCCGCTTAACAGAAGGAACTCTAGTGACAATGGATGGCTCTCCAGCGAAATGTCATCCTGATGTAACAGAACAGGGATCTGCGGCTGGAATCCCTCAAGACATGGACAGCAGTACAAGTCAGCTGAGACAACAAAACAATCAGCAGAGAGAGCTTACCAAAAGGGGAAAAAAACTAGCAAGGAAAAAAAAACCAGTGAAAATGAAATAAAAATAAACGCTGGAAATAAATATATAAAGAGAGATAAACAACTAGAAAATAAGAAATCAAAAGGAAAGCAAAAGTGAATTATGCTAGCAAAAAGAGGAAATCTAACTACAAAAGCAAAAACAAAAAGAGTAATGAAAAAAAAATTTAGGCGCACAGAAAATATCAGGAAGACAAGATTAATACAAAGTCCAATCACAAAACATGAAACATGAAGCAACTTGAAGAAAAGTAATATACACGAAAACAAAGCATAAAGAAAGACGAAGATAACTAGCATAAAAAGAAAACTTCAAGAATCATGAAAAACTCAGAAAAATTCTTCCTATCCTACCATTTTACCTATACCACCTATCATTACCTTCCTATCCTACCATTTTACCTATACCTCCTATCATTACCTTCCTATCCTACCATTTTACCTATACCTCCTATCATTACCTACCTATCCTACCATTTTACCTATACCTCCTATCATTACCTTCCTATCCTACCATTTTACCTATACCACCTATCATTACCTTCCTATCCTACCATTTTACCTATACCACCTATCATTACCTTCCTATCCTACCATTACTTGTGTTTCGAAACCTTTCCTGCTCATTTCCAGCTATTGCTAAACTAACGATCAGTCTCTTATCAAGCTTTAAATTCTGTCCGAGATAGAAAGTCAATCAACCTAAAATCGGCACAGAGTATGTTTACAAAAAGAAGTATTGTTGTGGTAAATACTCTGGTTTAAATTTCGAACATTATTACACTTCTACAAAGCTCTGAATAAAGCTTAAGAGTGAAAACAAAAAGGAAGTAAAAGGTGTCTAGATCGTCTTTAAAACAATTCTCCTTTCTAACGAGAAACCAGAAGAGACCTCATGGAGGAGTGCGCCCTCTAGCTGCCTCTCAATTTTCTCAATTCTCAAACTTTCAATAAATTGTTGGTCGAACTAGTTTCCGTTTCGAACAAATTTCCCTTTCGAAGAAATTTCCCCTTCGAATAAATTTCCGTCGAACAAATTGCGCAAAATCATATTTCATGTCGTTCCCTGGCCGAGTGGTTAGCGCGCTTGGCTACTGATCAAAGAGACGTGGGTTCGAGCCCCGGATAAGGCAGGCATGGATGATTTTTCTCATGAGAGATCCCTTCCTCTCGGACCTTATACAAAACTTTTTTTGCTTATTTTAACGTCGTTTTAAGAAATAGCTAGCCCAAAATGCAAAACTGAGGGCCAGATTTAAGAAAGGTGGCAAGATGTCATTCTCCTCCTCCGTCGAAAATCTTGTTAACTGAAATGGATCGAGAAATATCAAAGACACAGATTTGCCGCCATCTTCCTCCCCCTTCTCTACATTTAAATCCCCCCCCCCTCTTTTAGGTGAGGAAACAAGTGGACATGTTTCGAGGTACCCATGATCCTGCACAGGTCAAGTGTTTCTAAACCGAAATATTATTGTCTCTCTCAGAAAATCGATCTTTCCAAATCTTTCGTGCCCACCAGAATTGTTTGAGTATAATTTGCCAGGCATATGTAACTTTATAGCAAAAAAAATTAAATATGGTCTAAGGTGCACAAAAAAAGTGTACGAAAACGTTATTCATTTCATATTATTTAAAACATATTTGAGCATATTTTATAAGATATATGTTTATTAACTTTAACATGTGTTTCAAATTAAGTTAATTATTTTAACATCTCATGTGAATTCTTAGTTTTGGAATCCTTCGTTTCAACAACGCATCTCGTGTCCCGCTCGAGCTTAAATTGAGGGAATGTAATTTCCACAGAAACGCTCGAGCTTAAATAGAGGGAATGTTAATTCCACAGAAACGCTCGAGCTTAAATAGAGGGAATGTTAATTCCACAGAAACGCTCGAGCTTAAATAGAGGGAATGTAATTTCCACAGAAATGCTCGAGCTTAAATAGAGGGAATGTAATTTCCACAGAAACGCTCGAGCTTAAATATAGGGAATGTAATTTCCACAGAAACGCTCGAGCTTAAATATAGGGAATGTAATTTCCACAGAAACGCTCGAGCTTAAATAGAGGGAATGTAATTTCCACAGAAACGCTCGTGCTCTTTACCCACTTCCAAAACAATGGCTTCAGCAAGCGAAAGCAGAAAGAAATCAATTGATGCATTCCCTCTTTTAAATTCATTGGTGCCCAAGTCCGACAAAGGAAGATATCTGAGGAAGACCTTTGGTAGCCGAAACGCTTTCGCATTGCCCAAGTCCGACAAATGTTAGATAATAGCGCTATTACGATTCCTATAAAAAAAACTTATTCATTAATACAGAGAGTGAATATTTCTTAAAAGTGATTACCATTGGTCCTCCTATGACGAACGTGCCACAAGGGTTGAGGTGGTAAATCGTTTGATCATCGAGGTACTCGGCAGGGATGACCTCTTGGACGACTTTCTCCATGACCTCGCTGCGGAGAGTCTCCAGGCTCACCTCATTCGAATGCTGAATCGACACGACGACGGTGTGCACCCGCTGGGGAACGGCGGCGCCGTGGTCGAAGAGATACTCGCATGTCACCTGTACGAAGCAGAAAGAAAGGGGTCAGCTCTCATCTCCAGGCACTTCAGTGTAGAACATCGGAAGAAAATAGCCAACTGGATATATAAATTAAAAAATAATCAACGTACAGAAAAGCAATACTTCGACAAAGTTCAAATTAATAATTTTACCCATAAAGAAATCAGTCGAGCCATTCATTCCCTAAAAACAAAACTTCTACCGGACCTGGTGGTATCTCGAATACAAAAATGAAAAGTCTGCCACCCACGGCTGTAAGTAATCTATTGAAAATAATTAACCATTATTGGGCGAAAAATGAATTACCATCCCCAATAGAATGAAGCTCTCATCATTCCAATACCGAAACCGAAAATATCATCAAATAATGGCAGGCTATCGGCCTATCAGATATCCACAAATCTCAAAATAATAGAATGGCCAAAAACAGATTAGAATAGCTGCTACATACAATCAATATTTTGCATAACACTCAAACAGGTTTCCGACAGCACAGTGGACAGAATTCTAGAGCTAAGCCTTGCGGCGCACTCTAGCATAGCCTTTGGTCGCCCCATGGCAGCAGTCTTTTTAGACCTCAAAGGAGTCTTCGATACAATATGGCAGCAGTCTTTTTAGACCTCAAAGGAGCCTTCGATACAATATGGCAGCAGTCTTTTTAGACCTCAAAGGAGCCTTCGATACAATATGGCGGCAGTCTTTTTAGACCTGAAAAGAGCTTTCAATACAATATGGCAGCAGTCTTTTTAGACCTCAAAGAAGTCTTCGATGCAATATGGCAGCAGTCTTTTTAGACCTCAAAGCAGTCTTCGATACAGTATGGCAGCAGTCTTTTTAGACCTCAAAAGAGCCTTCGATATAATATCGCAGCAGTCTTTTTAGACCTCAAAGGAGCCTTCGATACAATATGGCGGCAGTCTTTTTAGACCTGAAAAGAGCTTTCAATACAATATGGCAGCAGTCTTTTTAGACCTCAAAGGAGTCTCCGATGCAATATGGCAGCAGTCTTTTTAGACCTCAAAGCAGTCTTCGATACAATATGGCAGCAGTCTTTTTAGACCTCAAAGGAGTCTTCGATGCAATATGGCAGCAGTCTTTTTAGACCTCAAAGCAGTCTTCGATACAATATGGCAGCAGTCTTTTTAGACCTCAAAGGAGCCTTCGATACAATATGGCACACAGGACTGATTCATAAACTGAAAGATATAGGAGTCTGTATATGGACACATGCTGGCTTTTTAACGAAAACTGTGTCACTAAAAGAAGAACTAAAGTAAAAAAAAACACCTCTCGGAATAAAGGACTGCGACTAAACACACAAGAGAATGTCTTTGCACCGGTACTTTTTTTAATATTTATTAATTCCGACTTACATAACGAAATACCCCCCAGGATGAACATGACACAGAGTGCCGATGATCTATGCATTTGGGCCTCTGGCTATCCCTTTCACAGATTAGAAGAAAAGATTCAGAATTGCCTCTTAAAATAGAACCTGCTAAGAGAGTGAAGCAAGTAACAAAGCACAAACATCTAAATGCTATCACTGATATGAAACTGAATGGCAAAGAGCAAATAAAAATGTTAACCAAATAAGGAAGAAATATTATTTATTTATTACAAGACCCAGAAGGGGGTCTCCCCAGCATCAAATGATAGGTCTTTATAAAAGTTTACTGAGATCAAGGCTATTTTACGGCAGCTACATACTACACTCGGTCCCCTCTCAAAAACTACAACCTCTGGAAGTGCTGCAAAATCAGGCTCTTAGAATATGTCTAGCAGAGCTAAATACCACACAACCGTTTCCGTCATGAACGCAGAACTGGTAGCAATTTTTGAATGCTTAAAACTGTGCCAGAAACATACGTGCACAGAGAGGATAATTTTCTCTGATAGCAAAACCAAATCCGCTCTAAACATTCGACAACACTCCCTGCGAAATTTCTAGAGGAAATCCGTAAATTAATTAGTGATAGAAAAAATAACTTTACACTGGATCCCGGCGCACATAAGGATGTTCCAGGCAATGGGAAAGCAGACGCATTAGCGAAAAGGGCAACAGAAGAAGGAAGGGACATGAAACATTACCTTCCGCATGAATCTGGACAAAAATGAAATGAAAAACTCGTTTTAGATACCTTTAATAAAATACAAAGAAGAAACTGCACTTAGCAAACGAAACCATAGATCATGGAAAATCACATTGGGACAGCCAAAGCCTAAAAAAACCCTTGAGCAAAGAGAAACAGACACCAAAATGACAAGATTGATCGATGGCGTATTCTATCAAACGAAGTTTTATTTCTCTTAACCCCCCCTCCCCCCATCCCCTCATTAACTGTTCAGACTGTCGGGAGATTGAAACCATTGAGCATATTCTGCTAAAATGTCACAAATATAATAACCAAAGCTAAAAGTTAACATCAACAAAATAGGAATTAATATTATTATTCTAAAAATCCCAACTCAACTAGAGCAAAGATTCCAAGGAGTTAAATGCTGCCATTTAGTATTGCAATTCTTTAAAGACATTAATCAATATCAAAGAATTTAAACGTTGGTAAAGAAAAAAAATTCTTATTTTTAAAGTTCACATTGCAGCATTTTCAAAAATATAATATAAAGTTCGCATCAAATTATTACATGATCTGCACAAAACAGGGTAAGATATAATAGCTAAATAGACTTTAACTCTGATGTTGATAAGAATTCTTTTCTTAAATTATATTTTTGCATTTAGCTCTCTCAATTTTAAAGGCAAACTCGTTCAACGCATAGTTCTCACTATTGCATACGCAGTAGCTGGGCAGCCAGAAAGACAGCACACGAAATGTAATGTAGCATTAAATCGCCTGACAAACCCCTGTTTGTAATTAGCAACTAGATAATGCAGCAAAGGTCATGAACGCGACTCTATGGAGGAGGAATGACCTCTCCACTCGATCCGATTACAGCAGAAATAAGAAAGCCTCAGCCCCACAAAGGAACTTAAATCAGGAAACAACAGACGACATTACGGAATGTCTACAACATTCTGAGACAACGAACAGCTTGCTTGGATACCCTGACAGAGGTTAAGATAAATGCGGACATTGGAACCCTCTGCAATTCAAATTTGGTATAAGATGAAAGTAAAAAAATACAACTAGGAAAAGACTTATTGCACCTCTTACCCAATAATCTCCCAAAAAGAGAAAACTAATTAAAATTATAAAAGAAAATATAGAAAAATAAACACAACAGATCCAATTTAGAAAAACACAGTGCAAAATTGAAGTAAAGAAAATAAATACACACAAATGGCAGTAAAAAAATGGAAGCCTCACAATATAATTATAGGTCTTTGAAACAGAAACAAAGAAAGAGAGAACATAACAACAATGCAGACTCAAGCTCAATTAATAATTAGAAAATCCTACTAAATCAAATCATTGTGGCGAGAAAAAACGTCCCCAGCAACAAGAATACATAGTTCTCCCAAGAGAAAAAAAAAAGGAGAAATTTTAAGCATTTAAAAATTGTCCAGTAACAAAAAGAAAATTGTTTTCAGACAACACTTCGCACCTTAGAACAATTTTCCTGGAAAATGATTTTGAGAAGATATGAAGATCTCTTTCCACTTCCTCTAAATTTTCTCTTCCCACTTCCTCTAATTTTCTCTTCCCACTTCCTCTAATTTTCTCTTCCCACTTCCTCTAAATTTTCTCTTCCCATATATCTTCCTCCCCCCTCCCCCCACTATTTTCGTATGGGAATAGAGGGCTTCACAGGCCCAAATTTTCCTTATCATATTGGATGATAGATAGATCAATTCTTTCTAATTTGAATTTTAGTGCATTTTTCGTTTGCACAGAGTTGTTTGTTTTTCTGCTATATCAAAAGCACGATAGAAATCGAAACACCGTTAGAGGTCACCACTTACGTTTTGTCGAGGCTTAGCTGTCCCTTCGGCAATCTTTTGGTCATTCCTACTTTATCTAAAGTAGAGCATACAATTTAACCGACAAATTTTAAAATTTTTACATTTAATTCCTCTTAATGAGATAAGAGTATGGAAATAGCCATTTTCAGATATTTTTTTTCAACTTCGGAACGATGCTTTACCCACAAAAATTGAATCAAAATATTTAAATAAAACATGATCAAACTCAGTGGACTAACCAAGTTCGAAAAAAAACTGGTGCTTCGGGTTCGCTCTCTGCCTCGCTCATCAAAGGGTAAAAATCCGAAGAGGCATACAGCAAGGAACGTTTTAGGGAGGAGAGGGGGAAAGGAGAGACAAGGGAGGGGAGAAAGAGAGGGACAATTTCATCTCTTTTGCAAAGAAAACGAGAAAATAGTTTCGCTTTGTCGTCTGTCCATCAGTAGACATCGAACTTTTTTGTTTAGAGAGCTAAATTAAAAATCCTTTTTGTGTTGGAAAGGTATTGATGAAGTGTTACGATATGCCCTTTCAGAATTTCTATAAAGCTATACTTAGGCCCTCTAGCGGTGGGAAAAGTTAAAAATTCCAAAATTTCAAACGAATATTGCAAACGATGTATTTATGCTAGAAATTTGAGATTTTGCTGGTGGAATGTGAAGGTCACGAAGTTTCCATTGCCAACAATGAGTTGACCTCTTAGACCCAGAGGAGGTGGGAAAACACATCTTTTTCAGTTTTAGTACATAATTGTTTGTTTTTGGAGATAAATCAAAAATTCTTTTTGGATTAGATAGGAATTGATAAAATATTATGATTCACGCTTTTTAAATCTTCCAAAAACTATAATTACGCCCTCTAATGGTGGAAAATTTTGCAAATTCCAAAATTTCAAACGTATATTGCAAACGACGTATTCAAACTAGAAATTTTAAATTTTGGTGCTGGAATGTGAACGCCATGATATTTACATTGCCAACAATTAATTGAGTACTTAGACCCAGAGGGGGGGGGGGAGTCAATTTTTTGTTTAGGCAGAAATTTTTTTATTTTAGCAGATAATTGTATTTAGAGATAAATGAAAAACGTTTTCTAGGGTTAGATAGGAATTGATGAAATGTTATGATTCGCACTTTCGGAATCTTTCGAGCACAACAATTGCGCTCTCCAACGGTGGAAAAGATTGAAAATTCCAAAATTTCAAACGAATTTTGCAACGTTGTATTAATGATAGAAATATGAAATTTTGGTGGTGGAATGTGAGCGTCATGAAGATCATGTCATCATTATCAATGAAAATGATAATTAGAAAACTCTTTTTTAATTAGATTCGTACTAATGAAATATTACAATTCTCATTTTTTAAATATTTGGCAGTTTTAATATATACAGGGTGATTCAGAATTCATCATCAATATTTGGTGGGGAGGTAGGTAATAAGAAACGAAGGAGATTTCACATAGGAAAGCATGGGCGCATATGCCATGTAGTAGGGCAAAATGACCCCAGTTCAATGATGGAAAGAACACATAAGAAGGAAGTGGTAAGGAAAAAACATTTATTATCTTACATGTAACATTTCATTGCATTGGTTGTACAGACTTACAAGAGGTGCTCGAACTGCCGACCATGTGCTAGAATGCATGACTCACAACGGCGTTGCATGGACAGCCGGACTCTGTGGAAGATGCCTGGCATTTCCCGGATGTTTCAGGCAGCAACTGATATGCGTGCTACAAGATCCATAGCACCATCAACAGGGGTCTCGTACACCATGTTTTTCATAGCACCCCATACAAAGAAATCGATTGGAGATAAATCCGGTGAATGTGGTGGCCAAGAAACCGGTCCACCACGGCCAATCCATTGACTACCAAACTGTCTGCGTAGGTAAGCACGCACAGCATTTGCGAAATGTGCAGGAGCGCCATCATGCTGGAACCACATTCGCCGGAGACTACCATCAGGAACCTCGTTCAGAAGATCCGGTAACACAGTCTGAAGAAATGTTAGGTACTTGGCACCGTCCAAACGGGATGGTAGTAAATACGGGCCCAACAACAGTCACCGACAATCCCAGTCCACACATTGACAGCAAAACGTTGTTGCGCAGCTCCAGGTCTTGTACCGTGTGGGTTCTGATGAGCCCACACATGCCAATTGTGTGTGTTGAAGACACCCTCTCGAGTGAACAACGCCTCATCGGTGAAAAGAACATACGTTGGGAAATTGGGATCAACGGCTGTTCTCTGCATGAACCACTGACAAAAAATAACACGCTTGGGATGGTCGTCTGCTGCCAATAATTGCACTCTTTGCAGATGAAACGGATGTAACCCTTCATCGTGTAATATCCGCCACGCTGTTGCTTGCGAAATTCCAAACTGCCTAGCCATACCTCGTGTGCTAGCACCAGGTTGTTCCTCTATTTCCTGTAGGACAGCTTCCTCTACTGCTACTGTCCGTGCCGATCTGCGCCTCCCTCGATTAATATTACTAGCAGCAAACGATCCTGTTTCACGCAGTTGGCGATGAATACGTGAAAACATTTGATGCTGTGGCACACGGCGGTTTGGGAAGCGCGCTGCATACAATTGCCTGGCTCGAAGACATCTTTCTCCTGCCGCACCGTAAGTTACATGCATATCTGCACATTCATTCCACATATACCGGTTCATGTTACTTCTGCAAATTCACCTTGTCGAATGACAACTGACTGCACGCGTCAAACAGCTGTGCTTCTGTATGAGAGGTGTGTACACACAGCGCCCTCTACACCACCATGCGTTCGTCTGCCCCCATACTTTCCTATGTGAAATCTCTTTCTTTTCTTATTCCCTTCCTCCCCACTAAATATTGATGATGTATTCTGAATCACCTGTATATATCTTTAGCGAACACCAAAACGACGAAACAGCATAGCTACTCTCGTTTAAAAAATATCTATAGAATAGAAATTTGAAAAATTAGTGGTAGTTGTTAAGATATATCCCACTGACAGTAAAAATCTATTCACTTTTCTCAGAGAGGTGTGGGAAATGCAACTTTTTAGATTTCAGAATTAAAAGACGAATACGTTTACGTTGTATAATTACTAATGAAATACTATTTGCATTTTTCTCATCACCCTCTGGATCAAATTAAAACTTTTAACGAATGAAATAGTAGGTAAAAGAAAAACTTCTTGCTCTTTGAAAACGAGATTATCATATGCACCAGAGGAGATATGCGTTCTTCCAGTTTTATTTAATTCCATTGTAATTTAAACCTATATGCAACAGAATAACAAAGAAGATTGGAATAAAAAATTACGCAGAAAAAGTCATTGAATTTTAATCTTAGTTTTTAGCCATCCTCCAATTTTGAAGTTGGGAGACTCGCCCCCCCCCCCCATTTCTTTCTGTCCCTCAGTTAGAAAAACGAACCCAGTAAGAGAAGTTTTCATCTGCTATATTTCAAGTATTTATGGCCAATGGACTTTTCTGGTGCATTACTTTGGCCATGGGAATGAAAGAAACGTTCTTCATAAAAAAGTGTTAATATTTCTAAACATTGATTTACCTAAGACTGCTATGTGGGGGGGGGGGAGGTTCAAGACAATATAAAATTGCACAGGGTTTATCAAAATACTTATTAAATCTCAGTAAATGACCCAATATAAAAGAACAACACAGTCTCCAATAGATGGGTTCTTCAATGCACGACCACAAAGAGGAATCAAAAAGTATTTTTTTGACAGCTACGGTGATCACTTTTTCGGGGGAATAAAAAAAAAACTCAAAGGAAGATAGGACCAGTGCCTTAGCTTCCTTTGAAGTGAATGATTGCAACATCGACAGGCTTTAGGTTTATTTACTTTTTAGAGTCATATAGGAAGATATGTATTTTTTAATTTTTTTAATTTATTTATATTTTTCCTTTGCCACTAAAACTACCTTCAAAAACTTTCATTTAATATATGACTTATCAACATCGACCACTTTTTCCTCCCTTTTGGAGTCGTGTTTCAAGCAACCCATGGCATTGGAGACGTCACAGGCTTTAATTTCAGATATGACTCTGCCATACGAACCACTGCCATAGCCATAGAACATGTGTGAGATGAGCTGGGGATGTGCCGTGGAGGTGGTCATCCCCCTCCAAGAAGCCTCCACTGCCCCCAGACTGGTAAACAATAGGGGCAGTCCTTGTGACGCTCGTGCAGCTGTTCAGAGTCATCATGTCTGCAGCTCCGTTCTCTTGAAACGTTTTTCTTCGCTATGGACACTCCTGGATTCATGTGAACAACCCATGGAAATCATTTGACTGTTTTACTTTTTGCCTCATTTGGATAATTATAAACATTGGAACCGAAATGTAGCCATTTGGATAAATCCAAATGTTTATTGCGGTCAAATTGAACAATGCCTTCTCACTTCAAATCTCAGAGCATTTAATCGTCGCGTTTTGCTCTCTTTCAGAATTTGTGCCTTTTGCTCAACTTTCGTATTAGAGGATTTTTTTTTTTTATTTTACAGAATCTCCAAATGACATTAATACTTCTGGGATAAATGCAGACTGACTAAGAAATAAACAACTGATGAGCCAGACGAATTGGCTGAAATCTGTCAAGTCTGCATCCACAGACATGTCTAAATTTTCATTGACATGCTGTAAGAGATTACATTCAACAGCCAATGTTTTTTAAATTTACTAATAGGTGCATATTTCACCCATATTGCCTAATGAAGATTCAGAATAAAAAAATAATTTTACAGCATTTAGTTAATATAAATCTGAACATGATTTATGGCACAAATAAGAATTAATGAAATATTATATTATATTGTGTCTAAATTAATTAATATATGGTAGTAGGAAAGACAATAATGAACAAAATCGTAAGATATCATGTCAAAAACAGAAGAGATAAAAAAATTATTTACAGTTAAAATTTTATTTGGGTGAAATAAAGTTCGAAGAAAACATCAAGTCTAAAGGATCAAGCAAAACATTATTAGCAAATAAGCACGTTTTAATCTGTACAGTCGCTCAAAAAAGTATCCGAACACTATGGTTGATTACATAATTCAGAAAAAATATCTGGCAACGATTTTTTTTAGAAATTAGTGATCTGGCAACTTCGTGTCACGTGCCAGATATTTTTTCTGAATTCTGTAATCAACCATAGTGTTCGGATATTTTTTTAATATATATAATGCGTATGAATATATAATGCAATGAATATGGAGTGTGTGCAGTTACCGTTAACAGCAAACTGGAGCGGTTGCGGTTAATGTTCACAGCACATTGGATCGTGTGAGCTCACAAAGACTTGGATCGTGGGGGCTCACTCACGGAAATATTGAGCGTGTGCAGTTACCGTTCACAGCAAACTGGAGCGTGTGCAGTAACTGCACACAAAAAATATCGCTGAAATCGATCACCTGCCAGAGGGCGATCTCCAGGGTGAAGAAGGAAAGGTCAGCGAAGTCGTATTTAGTGCCACTAAAGGTCATCTAAAGTGTGGTGCATAAAAATTTGTCTCCCATTGGGACGGTTTCATTTTGTTATAGCGAAAGCCTTCGTCGTGTTGTTTACCAAAGAGAAATATTTTGTTTTTTGTAGATAGTTGAAAAAACAAGTATTTATTGATCGGCGCAGACATGAACTATGACGAACACAAATGTGAAAAGGAAAGAACAGAGGAGGACAAATCGAGTATTCAATTGACACAAGATTCCAACGTCTTCGCAGCTGCAGTAACAACTTTAAAAAACTTCTCTACATGAATGCAAAAAATGTTTCAAAGGTGTACTCAACTAGAGCCCACAGCTAATCCGAAAGTTTCGTATCCTCTTCGTTCAGTTGTCATGAAGATTTGAAATAGAGAGAAGCGAATCAATGCTATCAGTTGTTATCTAATTGAGTTTGTTTACAGAAAGCAACAGAAGCGAAACCATAATTAGATGAAAAAACAGAAGAGGATATTGACCCCCAATTACCTGAGTTTTTGAGTCTGGTCTGGCCCACCAGAAAGTGCCATTTCTTCTTAACTCGGAAAGTTTGGCGTTCAGTTTGTGCGCCAACATCACCGTGAGAGGCATGCACTCCTCGGTCTCGTCTGTCGCATAGCCGAACATCAGACCCTAAAGAGGCAGAAAATGAAATGGGTCAAGTCGATGCTGTAGCAAAATTTAAATCAATGATTCCTTTTACAACACTTTATTCTGATTGCCTACTTTAATATAATTGTTTTCACCAATTGCAGTTCGTTGACATTTTTGTTTCTTTTGCAGAAATCCAAAGGTTTGTCGATTTGTCAGTTTCTGAATTCAATTTCCCCCCAAATCCTCCTAACCAAGGGGATACCGATGGGCTTGGAAAGGCCGTCGTCCGTCGGATGGGAAGTTAAGTCGTGGTCCCGTGTACGGGGCAGCCATACCCTGTGAAGTTAAAGAACACGCTAAATGGCCTTGACGGGAGGCTACCATCTGTCTCCCAACAGCTGTTCCAGTGGGTCCCCACCCCCAACCTTCTCTGAGCCTTCGGGGTCCATGTGACCTGAGGGCGGGGGTGGCTCAGTCGGTAGCGCGCCAGGCTCGTAATCTGTAGTTCCCAGGTTCGAGTCCCAGCTGGGTCAGCGTTGAGATTTATCTCCGCAAAATTCCCCGCCCTCCTCACGGTCAGTAGGGGACACCGATGGCCTTGGAAAGGCCGCCGTCCGTCGAATGGGACGTTAAGCCGTGGTCCCGTGTGCGGGAGAGCCATATCCTGTGCACGTTAAAGAACACGCTGGATGGCCTTGACGGGAGGCTACCATCTTCCCAACAGCTGTCCAGTGGGTCCCCTCCCCCAACCTTCTCTGAGCCTTCGGGGTCCATGTGGCCTGGCCATTTAGCCCATGGTGTGCAAAAAATTGCCGCTCAGAGGTAAAACAACAACCCAACCTGGCCATTTAGCCCATGGTGTGCAAAAAAGTGCCGCTCAGAGATAAAACAACCCAACCCAACCCATGTGACCTGGCCATTTAGCCCATGGTGTGCAAAAAAGTGCCGCTCAGAGGTAAAACAACCCAACTTCCTAACCAGGTGCCATCCCAATGAGTTATAAGAAAAAAAATGAAGCTTGTGATGTAGAGACTCCCATTATCTTTTCACCTCCAAAAAAGAGGAAATGGGTTAACAGTTTGTTCCTCTTCATCTTTCCAACCAGCGTTACGAGTTACATGTCAAATGAAGGCTCCTGATGGGAATAGCTTCATCAGTTCTCCAAAAATGTTGGAAAGAAATTTAAGTGGGGTCGATCATAAAGAATTATCTGTGAAAATAAAGCTTAAGATGTGCAGAGTATCAAAGGGAATAGAATCGTTTTCTCCTCCGAAGCAGAAGAAAGAGAAGTACTTTTAATGACAAAGCTCGCTTTCAGTTACTAGCAGAGGGCATTAAACCCCTAGCGCAAAGGCACGTGGCACGCCTAAGGCGTCCATGTCGTTTATTAGAGATGTGCTTAAAAATATATATCTTAGTCCCATGGCCGAGTGGTTAGCGCGCTTGGCTACGGATTTAAGGGACCTGGGTTCGAACCCCGGGTAAGGCATGGATGTATGTGTCGTTTTTCTGCTGAGGGCCTGCCATCCTCTAAGACCTTCTACTGTGGCATATAAACTGACAGGTTCCTGTCAGACCTCTGTGGCAAGCAGCTGCTTGAGGGGGTATTTATTTATTTTTATTATAGACAAGCAGGATCGGAATTTCCAAAAGGCAGGAAAGGCGTTGCGTAGGACTACCAACATAAATAGGGCGCCATCATTTATGTTTTACGATTTGTTTAAGCAACAACGATATTATGTCTGTTCAATGATTCGATGTAATAAAGTAGTTACAATTATTCATGGTATAAAGAGCGATCCTCTCTCTTTCAAGCACTCTTTCTTCTCACAATCGAAAGTGAAGTATTAAAAGAATAAGGATTATAACAATATACAACACGTTATTAAACGTATTGAGATTATGTGAATTAATTAATTCATTTTTGTGAATTGAAAATCTCATTCAAAGCTATCTAACTTTGAAAATAAGATTTTTTACAGAGAAATGCAACAGGAGATATATTATAGATCCCATTCCATTTTATCCAAATCTCAGTATTAAACAAGATTCCTTTATTAGCTATTGGAACTGAGTTATAATTTTAGAGCAGGGGCTGTCCGCCCTAAGCCTTTTCAAAATTGATGGAAGCTAAAAAATCCAATTCAGACAAACTTTTAAAATTACATTTATTTTAACAAACGATTTGTTATAACTCTTAAAGTAAATTCTGACGAGTAATTCTCACTGTTGTTAAATATTTCTGCAGCGAAAATCCTTTCATTAGCAAATGTGCAAAATTATGATTGGGAGAATATTTTTAATGTCCTGCAACATTTTGCTGAAAAAAGGCTTCATTTGCTGGTTAGGGAACTTTCGATGTCACTTTCCATTCACAAAATATGAAAGTGTCCCAATGTTTTTGATTATTTTGTTTAATTTGTTTATTCCCAGAGCAAAAAAAAACCGAAATTCAAGGGAGGAAATGTCTCAATTTTAATAATTTGATTTTCAGCCTTTCATTAGTCGTGCTGTGTTTTGTAACACGTATGGACTCACTGCATCTTACAGATTCATAAGTTTCTTAAATCTAAACATTTACATGTCGGTTCCTTTTTTTATTATTTTTTATTTACTAATTTGAAATATTCTTATCTTACAAAATAGATTAATACACATATTAATCTACTTTAAATAAAAAATAAATAAATACCCCCTCAAGCAGCTGCTTGCCACAGAGGTCTGACAGGAGCCTGTCAGTTTATATGCCAGAGTAGAAGGTCTGAGAGGATGGCAGGACCTCAGCAGAAAAACGACACAAACATCCATGCCTTCACCCGGGGCTCGAACCCAGGTCCCGTAGATCAGTAGCCAAGCGCGCTAACCACTCGGCTAGGCCATAAATAATAATCCCTATTTTTTTCTTATTATAACTATGGTGGCCATATTTTTTTGGAGAAAATAAAAGACAAATCAGAATTTGTTTCATAATAAAAAATGTTGCGTTTATTTGTTTCGCTAAAACTAAAAAGCTTTATAACATTTATTATAAAATATAAGCATATACATAGCATTTTAAACAATCATATTATTACTTAAAAAATTAATTTTGATACTTTTCACAAGAATGAACTTTTTTTAATAAATCAGGTTTGTGTTTTAAAAATTCATAAAACTGTATACAATTCATGTCAAAGTTGTATAAATGCATGCTTTCAATATTTCGATTTTTAATTTGATTTTTTCACTGGTCCACATATTTTTTTCGCTAATCAAAATACTCGTTCATTTGGAGCATTAGATCCAGGGAGACAGAAGCAAAATTCAACGTTTTTTAAAATGTTTTTAAAAGATACGTGTTTTATCTGTGAAATTTTTAAAAATTTCAACCCATCTACTGCGCGCCAATATTCAGTTTACTATTTTAATTCACAATAAAAGGACAAAATGTCCATTTTAGAAAAAAAATAAATCTAAAGTACAGAGCAGTGAAATGAAGGAGGTATGGTCACCATCATTATAACCAATATTTCTCAGTTTTATGCTTGGGAATGACCAAAGCATTTCTAAATACCCGACAAGAAAAATTCTGCTAAATATCTGAGAGTGCCAGCTTGTCTTTTTGTTTTAAGGAGCCCCAAAAATTTTCCTCCCTTCAAAAAAATTGCCCTCACACTTTTTTAAAAAGTGATAGGAAGTGGCGATTACCAAATAGAAGCCAACTCAGTATATCGCTTCCTCTGATCGTATATTAGACCAATGTAAGGAGTTCGAGTTAGACTATAGTAAGGTTCGAACCTCAAACTTTTTTCTCCTCCCCCCCAAAAAAATACCCCCTCTCCTCCTCCATTTCAAAAGTGAAAGGAACTTCTTCTAAATGGTAAGAGCTAAAACCGCCAAATTTCGTATATTGCTTCCTCTGATCGTAGCTTATACCAATGTAAGGATTAGGACCTCCAAAAATTTTCCTCCTTCCCGAAAGGGCCTCCCTCTAGCAAAAAAGTGTCAGGAACTGCTTCTAAATGGCAAGAGCAAGAACCTCAAAAATATGTATACAACTTCCTCTAATCGTAACTTAGAGCAATGTAAGGTTTAGAACTTTTAAAAGTTTTTTGTCATCGAAAATATTCCTCCCCCCCCCAAAAAAAAAATGGGGGTACCAACTGCCTCTAAACGGTAAGAGGTTGGACCTCCAAATTCAATCTAGAGTTTCCTCAAACCGCAACCTAAAATAGTGAAAGAGTTTCATTCTCAAGATATCTCCCCCCCCCCCCCCCGAAAAAAAATGTCTCCCTGGAAGTTATAATTTTTTCTTTAGAAAAACTGGGAAATATTTCTCTTAAACGATACGAGCTATGATTACAGAATTCTGTAAAAAACTTCCCCTTATAGTAGATTAAAGAAACGTAGGGATTGGAACTCCATCTATCTTCACTCTCCAAATAAAAAATTCCCCTCACCTTCTTCACGCACACACGCACAATACCAGGTAATATCTCCTAAACGATAAAAATTATAACTTTATATTAAAACTTTTTTTTTGGACAGAGTAACACTACAATTCGTCAAGGCTATACTCGGAATATATAACTTGTGAAACATTTCACTCAGATCAAGATTATTATAACCAATCTATTTATCATTCGCCAAAGTTAATGTTGTATAGCTGTACCACTGTATTACACTACATTGAAATATATTGTAAGTAGATGCGTTGAAAAGTTTTGAAAGTGTAATACTAGCATATGGAAGGAAATTTGTAACTTGAAAGTTACGTAAATAATCGTTGAAATATTTAAAAACTAATTACAGAGAGTGCTCTGATACAAATTCATTAACAATTGGGTCTGTACAAATGTAATTTTTATTTTACTTATATTTCAACGTAAAAGCCACGAAATGCATCTAGCGAATATTTTCATGCCAACTATCAGCCTTCAACTACGTCGCCATTATTCTTCAAAGTGGTTGGCTTCAAAGCTCGCTTGGCTCATACCGGAAGTGATTGTCAGATACTAAGTTTGTGTATAACTTTTGCTTCTTACGTAGCAAATTTTATAACAGAATTCTGCATCGTTTCGCTTTGTTTCAGCGTTCAGGAATTACTATTGAGCGAACGCATTGTGATTTAATTACCAATGTTTTTCAAACATACATGTGATGTGGGAGGGGGATTTCCCTTTCCCTATCTGAACAATGCTTGCTTATACCGATGTTTTCCGGGAGCACATTGCTCGGCATAAGTTGTATGGCATTGTTTTAAAAGTTTAGTTCGTTACCTATAATAAATACCTTTGGTAACGAACTAGGTCAGACTTTTAACTGGTCAAACTTTAAGATGGTTTTAGATACGATGTAAATTATAAATGAAAATAGAGAATTAACCCATTCGAAATTGAATTATTTTTATGAGAAATAAAAAATATTTGAGAATGGTTAATGTGTTGCAAGGATCTAAATAAGACAAAAAAATTATTTTTTATTTTGAGTGATTTTGAGAATGTGCAGAATTATGCACAATTGTGTCTAAAGCAACACAGTTAAATGTAATGCCATACTGAAAAAAAAAATTGAAGTAACTGCATAATTATCACAAAAGGTCCGAAAGGATTAAAGGAACCGAAATATCAAAGTGGCAAGAAAGTTTGAAACAGTCCATGTAAAAAATTCTGCCACATTTCAAAAGTGGTTGTTTAGAGTGAAATTATAAAATGCTCTTAATATTTCTCACTGAATTTTCAAGCAATATTCAACTAGAATGGCTCGTTTCTTTTAAATGTATTAATAAACGAAAACCTTAGCCACTGGTAGGGACCCTCATTAACCATTTCAATGGTAAATAACTTATCGTTCAGTCACATCCTTCGAACACAGGGAATCTCGAAACAGTTGATATCAGGACTACTCAGTAGTTGTCTAAAGGCAATTCTCGATTTTCAACAATATTCGTTCAGTATTTAATTAGCTACGGAAATTTCAATATTTAGTGATAACAATGCCAACCACAAAAATTGACTTCAGAAGTTAATTAAAACTTAGTACCAAAGGTTTTAATAAAATAAGTATCTATTTTAGAACATTGTCTCAAGTATTAAGAAGTGATGAAAACATAAGATTTTCTTTTCGAAGTTATTGTGAGTCTCCTGGATGCTAACTCATTATGCTACCGGAACGAGCCAATCTACGTTTTTTTTTTTTGAAGCAATCACTTCTCAGAAGCGGAGGACTTCAATAAATGCGCTGAGTGCTGTGTTTATGAGAAAATTATCAGCACGGAATGAAATTCTAATTTTTACTTTGCAGAGACGGAAACTTTCATTACGTAGATTTTTACACGAAATAATAGAAATTATTACATCTGTCATTTGGCAATGAAGGAATTTATCAAGTGTTTTAGAGCAGATTTTACTGAATATTAATGCATTTCAATAATGACCTACAAGGAAAAGGATAATTTCCTGTATATTAAATAATACAGAGGTGTATAGACGAATTTTATATACTTTTCCCATGAATAAGTAAAAAAAATTGGATTTTCATACTGTTATTCGAATTACTCAGTTAATAATTGTTTTACTTTGGAATGTTTCCGTGACAAAAAGTATGATGATTTAATTAAAAATAACGTTCCCCCCCCCCCCCAATTTCATTGAAAATTAAGAGGACATCATAAAATTTAAGTGATTTAAAAAAAAGAGAGAAAATTCCCTAAAAATGAGATTTTTTTTCAATTACAGAGGTGAAAATATCGTGTTTTTTTTCTCAAATGCATTGAAAATTAAGCGCTTTCGCCACTTATTTCAACTGTTTAGTAAAAAATACATTTAATTCCCTAAATATTTGATTTTTAACGACTCAGATAAAAATAATATGCTTTCCTACATTAAATAAAATGAAATCAAAAATAACGAAATTCACCACTAATTTCAGCTGCTTAATATCAAGAAATATAGATAAATTCCTGTTTTTTTTAACATTGCCTCTAAGAAAAAGAACTAGCGAACGTATCAACATATATTATCCTCTGAGACTTAAATATCGCATGTTCTGTGTTTCAACATTACGCATTTTTTAGTATTTTACACATTAATTACTAATTAATATAATTTTCTCATTCAACATTTCAACAACCCAATTGTAAGTAATGTGAGCAATATTTTCTGTTTAAATGCATCACTACACAAATCCGCTTTAAAACATTATTTTCTTATAATTTAAGGGGAAAATAAAGAATTTTAATTGGATTTCTTTTAACACTATGCACTTAATATATTGTCATCAACGCATTCTATATACAAAACGAATTAATACAGACTAGTGACTGGAAGTAAGCCGCCCCGTGGCCGAGTGGTTAGCACGCTTGGCTACTGATCTAAGGGACCTGGGTTCGAGCCCCGGATTTAGGCATGGATGTGTGTGTCGTTTTTCTGCTGAGGTCCTGCCATCCTCTCAGATCTTCCACTTTGGCATATAAACTGACAGGCTCCTGTCAGACCTCTGTGGCAAGCAGCTGCTTGAGGGGGTTTTTATTAGTTACTGGAAATTAGCGTAATATTGAACTATTCTCTACGTAAAGAATCAAATTAAAAAAACTGGATTCTTTAATTTTAATTACATTTTCAACCACCAGGTGGCAGTCAAACTCTTAGCTCCGAAGCATATGAACTATATTTTGAGGCCTTTGCTCTGAGCGCCACCTAGCGGGATTTTTGAGAGTAGTTGGGCCCCAGGATAGCGATCCCCTCAAGGTGCTTTCATGGCCACGCCTACCGGAAATGGGGGGCTTTTTATTAATTAATTATTGTGAATTATTAATATTCATAAGGGGCATGGCCAGTGACGTCGTAGGGGTCAAAGTCGTCGGCCTCAGTCAAAGTCCAATCTGCCCTATAAGGGTGCTCCACTTAAACATGCGATATTTAAGTCTCATAGGTAAACTATATGTTGATACGTTCGCTAGTTCTTTTTCTTATAGGCAATGTTAAAAAAAAACAGGAATTTATCTATATTTCTTGATATTAAGCAGCTGAAATTAGTGGTAAATTTCGTTATTTTTCATTTCATTGTATTTAATGTAGGAAAGCATATTATTTTTATCTCAGTCGTTAAAAATCAAATATTTAGGGAATTAAATGTATTTTTTACTAAACAGTTGAAATAAGTGGCGAAATCGTTTAATTTTCAATGCATTTGAGAAAAAAAAACGATATTTTCACCTCTGTAATTGAAAAAAATCTCATTTTTAGAGAATTTTCTCTCTTTTTTTTAAATCACTTAAATTTTATGATGAAATCCCCTTAATTTTCAATGAAATTGGGGGGGGGGAACGTTATTTTTAATTAAATCATCATACTTTTTGTCACGGAAACATTCCAAAGTAAAACAATTATTAACTGAGTAATTCGAATAACAGTATGAAAATTCAATCTTTTTTTACTTATTCATGGGAAAAGTATATAAAATTCGTCTATACACCTCTGTATTATTTAATATACAGAAAATTATCCTTTTCCTTGTAGGTCATTATTGAAATGCATTAATATTCAGTAAAATCTGCTCTAAAACACTTGATAAATTCCTTCATTGCCAAATGACCGATGTAATAATTTCTATTATTTCGTGTAAAAATCTACGGAATGAAAGTTTCCGTCTCTGCAAAGTAAAAATTAGAATTTCATTCCGTGCTGATAATTTTCTCATAAACACAGCACTCAGCGCATTTATTGAAGTCCTCCACTTCTGAGAAGTGATTGCTTCAAAAAAAAAAACGTTGATTTTGAGGTGGCTCGTTCCAGGTAGCGTAATGAGCTAGCATCCAGGCGACTTACAATAACTTCGAAAAGAAATCACATCTTTTCATCATTTCTTAATACTTGAGAACGTCACTACATCTTGAAATTATAAGTAATATTTGATAAACCATGAAAATTAAGAGAATTACCGATCTTTCATTATAAGTGTAATCCCAGAAATGGATGTATTTAAGGCTTTTCTCCCAGTGAGCGAGGTGATTCCGTGAGCACGTTGCAGCCTGTGAAAATAACTCAGGAGCATGAGCTTTCCGGGGATCGTCAAGGGAGGGTCTCGTGAGAAGTCGCGATCACGTTGTTTACCTCCCCACTTGCTAAAGATAAGACTTGACTAAGAAATTCAGACAACAGATATATTTCATTTTTAAAATTTTTATTGATATCAAAGTATTGGGAGATACAATGACAATGCGTAGGTTTCACATAATATTTTTAACAAGTAATGATTTCCATTGGTTTACAAATGCATTTACACATTTCACAATGATGCTTTTTTTTCACATTGATTATAGATATATTTTACAGCCTGCTTACAAAAAAATGCAGGTTAACAGAGGAAATGGTTTTACATCAGCTGTCTACATATAATAATTGCATGTGATATTTTACATATACAGGGGTTATACAAAAAAATACATACATTCGGATAAAATCATCATATTTTTATGCATATTAGCATGTATCTCAAATATATTAAAAATCACAGATTTTACAAAATATTCGTTTTTTTCTGTTACATTATTTTTTCATCATTTTGTAGTGACCATACGAAAGGGTGTCATAACCATTTTCTAAAATATATCTTTTGTCATCAAATGGTGAAAGACCGAGTTTTACACCTTTCACTGTATGAAGATGATGGTTGCTACTTTGAATCCTTGTCAAATCTACTCGACAAGGTGATTTGTTTATCAAGCAGTCTCAGTAATCCTTGTGACGAAGGGTTCTTTTTACGATGTATTTGGGGACTCCTTTCCCTGTCTTCTTCTCCTCTTGTAAACTTAGAAGAGAATACATTTTTTTGAACGAAGCCCTGCAAATTC
Organism: Ryuthela nishihirai; assembly: GCA_038380435.1. Classification (NCBI taxonomy): domain Eukaryota; kingdom Metazoa; phylum Arthropoda; class Arachnida; order Araneae; family Heptathelidae; genus Ryuthela; species Ryuthela nishihirai. The sequence continues at coordinate 10,131,044 of JAWZYU010000001.1, read as the reverse complement.
TTTGATAGGTACTCTTGAAAGTTCATCTTTCATTTTACCTAGTAACTTTTTACTGTGCGTACTATGCAAAACATGATCTATGTGATAGTCGGACGTATCGAAATGATCTATATCATCTTTCATATCGGCATACACGTCCTCGGTATCAGTGAACAATAATTTAGCTTTTTCTCCATATTTTGGACTAATATAGTCATAACGAAAGTTATACATCAATAGTTTACTAATATCTAGAATACTGAATCCAGCGTAAATAGGCCTGTTGAGTTTCAATTTAGTTTGCTTTGATTGCACACATGCAAGGTCGTTGTCAAAAACACGAAAAGCATGAAAAGCAGGTGATGCTACGAGTTTACATACTCTCTTCGGGTTCTGATTCAATTTAATTTTCACTCGATTTCTCAAATTTTCCATCGTTTTTCCAAACACAGCATTATTTATCAATTTGAAGAAATCCGTCTCGAAGTCGTTTTTCTAGCTTTCTTCCAGTGATCCATATTAAATTCTATATATGGTTTTAGCCAGCAAGACTGTTTGAATTCTAAAACGTAATTATTATCTTCAACTGCATACCGAAGGCTAAATATTGTTTCATATTACGGTAATGAAGGACATATTTTTCCTTAGAATTTAGATTTGGGGCTAATTTCACGACTGATTGGCTTGTATTTATTCCAAGGCTTTGGGCAACCTCTTGACAATATGGCGATAGCATGCTGCTGGTAATCTGAAGTTTCTCAGGGGCTAGCGGATAATCATTATGCTTGTCGTGTAGAGAAACTGGATAATCTAAATCAACTTCCAATATGTACCCTTTATTCGAATCATCAGCAACTGTCGTAATATCTATATCGTCTATTTCTTCTTTATTAAGCCATCGAAAATCGCTTTGAGTGAGACATTGCGACATTGCCCATCCATAAAGATTGTTAGCATCATAGTACATTATGCATTTAGAGGGTAACTGAGGATTATAGGTATTTAAATACTTGTTGTGCTAAAACGATTGCGTATCACTGAAATTCTCCCTCGTATGCCTTTTTCCAGGAAAAGGTACATTATAGGCTATCAACTCAAGATTAACATTTGTCATCTTCAGGCATGAAACTAGTCCAGGAGCTGTGTAAACATGACAGGGATCAATTTCATAGTATCTGACACATAGTTTTCTCAAACACATCGGCTAAGAGGAGCACGTCGGTGTACAAGTCGTGATATTGGCCTAGATTTTTTATGTCGAATGAGTTTCATTGCATGGATGTAGTCTTCTCCCCCTAGCGCTTCTTCTGTTAGTTGATTGCAAAAAGCTTCACGTGGAGGTCACGTATGGAACGGGGTGTTGAAACTTGAAATTTGTGAATTTCAGCCATTTCTCCTCTTCAGTTGGAAATTCTACTCTCTGGGGTCCCTGTTCTTGAAAATAGGGAACATGATCCTTCAAGAGTGATTCATTTGTGAAACGGTGAAGGCAGTAATCACAGTAGAAAGCCTGGCATTTATGTTTAGTGAGAGAACTGAGTAGTCTACTCATATTCTTAATGGAGCAATAATGCTTCTTTTCATCATCCGATAACAGAAGGAGATTTGCATGCTCTTTAAATCTGAATGGTGTGATGTAGAGTGGGAACACCTCTTTCTCGTATCCAAAATCATTGACGGAAATGTTGTTCATTTTTTCGAATTTAGATATTTGATTTATTGTTACAGGGAAAATTAGGCCAGATGTGTTTAATTTTTCTTCTAAATGTATATAGTTGTTAAGGCGTTCAGTGTTTCCTATAGCAGAATACATAGAGGCTAAAACAGACCAGACAAAGCATTTTTGGTCAGAATTACGTACATTGTAAATAGCATGTTTTAATAGTAATTCTCTTGGGGTAGGGATATAACTAGACCCTGCAAGAGGTATATATTTTTCAATGTTCATTTCAGTGTTGAGTATGGCATCTAGTATCCATCCGCTATGTGCTCCTTCAAATTCTTCGAATGAGGTCTTTATCCTCTTGCACGCTGTATCCAGTTCTCTGTTTAGGGATGATGTAAGAAGACTTGTGACACAGTTACTTCGGAAAAATGGAGTGCAGTGTTAGAAAGTAGAAGGGGGAACTTTTCGCCTGAAGCGCTCTTGCACGGCAAGATACCATTTAATGCTACTTTTCGAGGTCAATTCTTCTTTCAGTTGAGTTAGGAGTGACTCCCGCCAAGACTCGAAGAAAAAGGCGAGGTCAACAGATGTTTCATCCGTTGCCATCAGCTTATGTGTTGACAGGGTCCTTTTCATTTCTTCTGTAAACTGACAGGGGTCTTCGGGATCTGGTTTTTGTTTCTTGTGGGGAATCCTTTCATCTTCAGAACGTTTTCGCTTATTATTGTGGGGCTTTCTTTGATGGCGCAAAAGACTGTCTTTTCTCCCAAACTCCATGGCACATTCTTCACATTTGTAGGTTTTCCTGGAGGTGTGGGATAACTCATGAGGTCGGATATCATGTCTTCTTGAGAATGTCGATTCGCATTGAGAGCACTTAAAGAGGTTATTTCCATCATGATTTCTCTTATGACGAATGAGATGGGTGTGATGAATGAAAACCTTCTCACATATATCACATGGATGCATTATGAAACAGTGACTTGTAAAATAACTGATTTATACTACACGAGGACGTGGAGAACTATCACTATTGGCTTTAAAGAGTTGAAAAAATCACGGAGACGCAGCAGCAGAGAACTGTCACCGTTTGACAACAGAATGAGGATTCTGACTGATGGATGTCGTATTTATACTAGAAGAATGACTATCCCCCAGAAAATTATTTTAAAGAGTGTTCCGCAGAAACGAAAAGAAAAAAATGCTATTGGGTAAAAATATTGTAAAAAGGTCGAACTTCTAATAGGTGTCGTTGGCATTCAACATTGCAGACTTACTTCACGCTCTAGGAGGATGACGCAACCACAGGGGATGTCAAAATGATGGAATCAGAGGAAAAGAGGGGGTTTTTTTAATAAAGGGGAAAGGGACTTTTGATAACGGTTTAATTAATGAGGAGGTGACAGTTTTGATAGGGGAGGTTTATGAAGGGGAGTGGAACTTCTGAACCAAGATGTCACTCCATCAGGAACCAAGATGGCGGAGTCTGGACTTCGTAATTTCGGATGAGGTTAGAAACCATGATGGTGGACTAATGGCAAAATCGCGGGAGTTTGTGGTGACGTCAGGTTTCTAAATGGTGGACTCGAAAAAATTTCGGGCTTTGTGGAAACCAAGATGGACGTCGGTGGAAATTACGAGTGGGTTGTTATTCAATACCATCTATTATATATCAATTTTTATCTGCAATTTAACTGAATAATATAATTTCAGATTATTACATCACTGGAGGGAGGTATTTTATTCACCATTGTCCGACTTCAGTCTTAAAAACAGGGAGAGTTCTGACCAATGTGCTTGATAATGACCCACCACCAGCTCGAAACACATGGGTGGCGGGTCACATAGGATTAACATTGACCCGTTACTGGCCCAGAACCCCCATTAACCTCCTACTTACTGGTATTGCTGTTGTTAAAAATTCAAACTTCTGTAACTCATTAAATACTGAACGAATATTGTTGAAAATCGATATATTGATTTATTTAATTGAGATCTTTATCTCCAATCACATTTTTCAAAACAGAAAAACTTACTTTAGAAGTTATAGAGCTTTGACGTTAGCTTCCCATTGACTTAACATAGGGATTATCCTAAATTTATGGAAACCAGTGTAGTTGAACGAAATTTGCCATCAGCAATGGCATGATTCAGATTTCATCATTGGCATGTTTTACTTTTATTTTTCCCTTTTTAGGTCGCACAAATACTTACTAATTTATGTATATTTTTTCATTCTCCCTGATTTAAAAAATCTACTGAACGTGATGTTTGGCAGAAAATGTGAAACAAAACAATGAATACAAACGATAAGTAGAAGAATAAGAAATGGCCTCCGGCGAATATCGAATTCTCTTTTCCAAAAAAATTAAAGTTTGTCTTTCTCCTACTTTAGCACCCTCTAAAGGTGGATATTACAACTAATAGATGATTCGGAAAATGAAAATAGTAATAATTCATTACCTATACTGTGGACGAGTGGTTTAGTTTGCTTGGCTACTGATCGAAGAGACCTGGGTTCGAGCCCCAGGTAAGGCATGGATGTTGGTGTCTTCCTGTTGAGGTCCCGCCATCCTCATAGACCTCTGTAGCTCACAGACCTCACAGACCTCTCTAGCGGGTAAACTGCCACTCTCCCTGGTAAGCAGTTGCTTGAGGGGGACTTTGCTTATTAATTTTTCTAATATTTCATTGGTACCTATCCAATCACGGGCGTCGGTAGAAATTTTTCAGGGGGCGGAAGTAAAAATTGTTTCTCCGTGAGGAAAATGAAAATTAATATTCATTTTAGAAATATTTTGGTCAAGCTGTTATTAATGTGCGTCAGATACTAAACCAACAATCATGCTTATTCATACCTAATTGTTTTGTTGTTGATTTATTTCTCAGCGTCGCTATTTATTGCACACAACGGGCCAAATGACCAGGTCACAAAAACCTCGAAGGCTCAGAGAAGGTTGGGGGATGGTGGCCCACTGAACCTCTTTACGAGACAGATGGAAGCCTTCCATCAAGGCCATCCAGCTTGTTCTTTAACTTACGCAGGGTGTGGCTCTCCCGCACACGGGACCACGGCTTTTCGTCCCATCCGATTTCCTGACCTCATTGAAGCACTTCGGTGTCCCTTTCTGACTCAGAACAGGGTGGGATTTAGCAGAGATAAATCGCAAAAGCTGACCCAGGGGGCGCTCTATCGAATTCGGTAGTCGTCATCCTCACAGACCTTCTACTGCGGCATATAAACTGACAGGCTCCTGTCAGACCTCTGTGGCAAGCAGCTGTTTGAAGGGGGATTCTTCTATTTTTATTAGAACTAGGACCATTCAATTCGACATACAGTTTCTTCTGACCAAATAATCAGACAACGTAAGGTAAGCTTATCCGATCTTTTTTCCAACTTCAAAACAGAATTATCTACGAGCACAATCAAATATTCCGATGAACGTGAATTAATGATTATCCTCTCAACTCACTCTGACGGAAGAGAAAGAGGATGTGACCTCATCAAAGTTGTCCATCTCATCCTCTGATATTCAGTATTCTTACAGATGGTAATAGTGAAATTAAATGAAGTTATGAGATCATCTATTGTGCCCAAAGATTCTCAATCTCCTCATTACAATGATGCTGTGAAAGAAGATCAGCAAAAGAGAAGAAACAATTTTCATCCTCACCTGGTCTCCAGCTCCAATGTCTTCCTCGTGTTTGTCTTGGTGCACGCCGCTGGCAATTTCTGGATTCTGATCTTCAATGGCCACTTCAATCTCACACGTCTGGTAGTCGAAACCTAAACCAAAAAGGAAAAATGTTCATCGTGTCTTCTTCCTACCTCAGTCGGCAATAACACTCTTTTCAGATTTAGAATTGGGAGAAATTTCTGCAACATTCTAACAATGACGAAATTTACGTTTTTGCATTCTTCATTTCATTTGCTGAATACATTTTTTCTTTATTTTTGGTCGTTTACTCTTAACTTTTAATTCACAATATGGAGTTGAAATTATTCGTGCGAGAAATCTTTGAAATATATCCAAGGCAGGATTTTTCATAAGGCACTTGCCTAGGCCGTCAACGTACGTAACAGAGGCGACACCATTCAAGTGGGAGATATTTATTTTAGACAACGATTCATTATAACTTTTGAGGTAAATCCTGACGACTGGCAGCACTGCAGTTAAATGCGTTAGCTTCATGGACTCTTAAAATCTTACGCAAATATTTCTCAAAAGCTTGATTTGGGGAAATCCTTTCAAGATTTTCAGTTTTGTTTCTAGCTACATTCTACTACAAAAAGCTTATTTTAAAGTTAGAGAACTTTGAATATCGTTTTCCATCCACACAACGTGGAAGAGTTCAAATGCTTTAGCAATTAGAGGCTGATTTATCCTTTCTAAGAGAGACAAAAGCGGGAAGAAAAATATTTAAATTTGAAAGTAAATAATTTGATTTTTAAATGCTACTGCATATTTGAATTTTTTCTTTTATTCTTTTGCAACACATAGCACAGAAGAATCCTAACTTTTTCCGTCCTTTTCATAAGAGGGCATGCCATATTAAGATAAAAGACACTCCCTCAGTTAGAGCTAACACACAAAGTTTGCCGACTGCAACAGGAGCTAGCTCCCTTAGCAGATGCCAGTTAAGACTATAGGATATTATGAATTATATACTATGTATAAATATTGATTATTCCATTAATTTTTACACTATTTGGTAAAAAATGATTATTACTTCTCATTAAAATTCCCTCATCCATTTCGATTACAATGCTCCCTTTCTTCCTGATTTAGAATATGGACGAATAGCTTCGACAAGTGAGCTTTTGCCTAGGTGCGCGTCAAGTGCAAAATCGGCCATTTTCTTACACATCTTCTTCTTACACCTCTAAATGATGCATGTGATCCAAGAAAATGGAGTTTAGAGCGAATCACTTTTAACATAATATGTGCAAGGGGTCCTATGCGTTAATGCTTCTTGTGATTAATCAGCGTGAGAATTATTCAGTAATAAATAATCGTGTCTTATAATAATAAATAATAATAACAGTACGAATGTGTTTTACTCATCTGAACTTTAAATATTATTCTACAACGAATGCCAGATGTATGAAGCATAACAACGAATCGAAATAAAGTGCGAATCGTTTTCTTCTCTTTATGATCTTATTAGAGTTAACATTCAATCTTGACTATAAAAGGTTAATAAAAATAATAGTAATATACCGGCATAATAATAATAATTAAGAACACTCAGTCCAAGATATAGTTTAGATGCAATGATTTTAAAAATTGAAGCAAACTGAAATATCTAATATCTATAATCTATAATCGTCTAATTCATGTAGTTTCCTTTTTTTAATGTAGTTTCCTTTCATCTATAATCGTCTAATTCATGTAGTTTCCTTTTCGTGTGTGTCAACATAATTGTTAAACTCGCATTTGTTTTTAATTTTAGCATAACGATTACTTTAGACTCAGATAATACAACAAGTGGCAGATCCACAAAATTCCACAAAATTCCAGTCGTTGTTTTTCGAGAACTGACTTAAAAAATGTTTGATGCTGCAGCTCTCAAGAGGGTGGTTATAGCTAGAGCCTGCGCACGTGCTCTAGTTACCCGCATTTAAAAGAGTTCCGGGGATAAAGAATTGACACAGAAGCGGATAATGAATAAAGTCGCAGGTAGAAAGAATGATGTTAATGTGTAAGAACATGAAGTGAAGGAAAGATTGAAATCTTATTTAAGCATCGGTTGTGGAAGGAAAGAGTGGAACCGATGGACCTCGGATGATGTGAAATGTTGGATCAATCAGCGGATGATGATGAATAGAAAAGAGATGCTAATGAAATCCTGGAATGGAGCATTCCTTCCAACTTTCAGAAAACACCCATCCAAGTTGTCACTTTCTGACATGATTTCATTTTGAAGTCAGGAATAATTTAGAAATATTGAATATGGAATCGAAAATCACAAAACGAAATAAAAGTGATCTTGCATTCTTCTGCTCACCTTTGGAAAGGTCATCATAACCGATGTATTTCACTGTGTCCCTCACAACCTGTTGGCAATCTACTTTTGCTGTGGACGTGATTTCTCCACACACCAGCACCTTGCCCATTTTGGTCACAGTCTCTAAAGAAGTCCAAACAGAATTAAAACAAATTAGCAAAGCATAGGTTAAAGCAAATTCATAGGTTAATTAGCAAATCTTTAACAAAACAATTCATAGCTTAATTAGCAATTCTTTAACAAAACAAATTCGTAGCTTAATTAACAATTCTTTAACAAAACAAATTCATAGCTTAATTAGCAATTCTTTAACAAAACAAATTCATAGCTCAATTACCAGTTATTTAACAAAGCAAACTCGTAGTTTAATTAGCAATTCTTTAGCAAAACAAATTCGTAGCTTAATTAGCAATTCTTTAACAAAAAAATTCATAGCTTAGCAATTCTCAAAAAAGAAAAAAAATTCAGAGCTTAATTAGCAATTCCTTAACAAAACAAATTCATAGGTTAATTAGAAAATCTTTAGCAAAGCAAATTCATAAGTTAATTAGCAAATCTTTAACAAAATAAATTCATAGGTTAATTAGCAATTCTTTAACAAAAAAATTCATAGCTTAGCAATTCTCAAAAAAGAAAAAAAAAATCAGAGGTTAATTAGCAATTCCTTAACAAAAAAAATTCATAGGTTAATTAGAAAATCTTTAGCAAAGCAAATTCATAGGTTAATTAGCAATTCTTTAACAAAACAAATTCATAGGTTAATTAGCATTTCTTTAAGAAAGCAAACTCATAGGTTAATTAGTAGTTCTTTAACAAAACAAATTCATGGGTTAATTAGAAATTCTTTAATAAAACAAATTCATAGGTTAATTAGCAATTCCTTAACAAAACAAATTCATAGGTTAATTAGCAATTCTTTAACAAAACAAATTCATTGGTTAATTAGAAATTCTTTAACAAAACAAATTCATAGGTTAATTAGAAATTCTTAAACAAAAATTCATATCTTAATTGCCAATTCTTTAACAAAACAAATTCATAGCTTAATTACCAATTATTTAACAAAGCAAACTCGTGGTTTAATTAGCATATCTTTAACAAAACAAATTCATAGCTTAATTAGCAATTCTTTAGCAAAACAAATTCATAGCTTAATTAGCAATTCTTCAAAAAGTAAAAGCAAATTCATAGTTGAATGTACTTTAACAATTCTCGCAATTCTTTAAACAAAGCAATTCTTCAACAAAACAATTTTAACAAAACAATTTCAAAGGTTAATTAGCAATTCTTAGTAAAGCAAATACATAGGTTATTTAGCAAAATCTTCAACGAAATATTTTGATAGGTTAATTAGCAATTCTTTAACAAAACAAATTCATAGGTTAAGTAGCAAATCTTTAACAAAACAAATTTGTATGTAATTAGCAATTTTTTAACTCATTCATAGGTTAATTAGCAATTCTTTAGCAAAACAAATTCATAGGTACTCTTTGTGATCAGAGAAAAAGTACACTCGGCATAAAATACACTTTTTTATCAGACGAAAAGTGCACTCGACGTGAAACTCTCTTTATGATCAGAGTAAAAGTACACTCGAAATGAAATACTCTTTTTCATCATCATCATCCTCAAGCAGCCATGGGCTACGGAAGTCCAACCAGACCGGGCAATTTAGTTCTCCAAGCAAGTCTGTCCTGAATTACATCTACTGCATCTGGCCACTGCACACCAATTCTAACAAGGTCCTCTTTGACATTGTCTACCCACCGCATCCTAGGTCTTCCTTTCTTTCTGAGGCCTTTAGGCACACTGTTCATAACCCTATTCGCAAATTTATAATTATTGATACGGGCAACATGGCCAAACCAACGGAGTCTCTCTCTGCACAATATGCTGCTTAAAGGAGGTTGCAAACTCCTTTGCCTAACCTCATCAGTAGTTACAAAGTTGAACCACCTAATGCCCAAGATACTGCGAAAGCATCCTGCATCCTAGTTTCCTGTAATCTTGTTTACAAAGTGTCCAAGTTTCACTACCATAGCTAACCCTAGAAAGAACCAAACAATTATACAGTCTAATTTTAGTCTTTAGGTGTATACGCCTATTTCTCCACACTCTCCATAGATTCTTAAAAGTCCCGGCAGCAATCCCTATTCGTCTGTTAATCTCATGCCGCACATCACCATTATCTGTTACATAGCTCCCAAGATAATTAAACTGTGACATATGCTCAAGACTGCAACCATTCAGATTAACTGAATCACAGCCTGCCTGACCGATTTTCATCACTTTAGTTTTCTCTCTGTTTATAAACAAACCTACTCTACTACCAGTTTCATCAACAGCTCGAATGAAAGAGTTCATCTCATCAACATCATTTGCCAAAAGGGCTAAATCATCAGCATAATCTAAATCAGAAATTTTTGTATCTACAGTCCATTTAAGGCCAAAATCTTTCCCTTCAAGTGAATTTTGCATAACATAATCAATAACCAAACTAAAGAGAAAAGGAGACAAAATGCACCCTTGTTGAACACTAGAAGTAATGCTAAACCAATTGCTACAAGACTTACAAACTCTCACACACGACTCAGTGTTATTATAGAGAGCTTTCATTATGTTAACTAACTTGTCTGTTATACCATATGATCTCTCAATCCACCACAAATTATGTCGATCAACAGAGTCGAAAGCGTTTTTGAAATCAACAGAGCTAGCAACCAAAGGTTTCTGAAATTCTAAGCATTTCTCAAGAATCTGCTTAAGTGAAAATATCTGATCCACACATCCCCTACCACTTCTGAATCCACATTGCTCATCACGCAATTGACTGTCAACCAGATTCTTAATTCTATTAAGCACAATCATGGAAAGAACTTTACCTGGAACAGAGAGTAGGCTGATACCCCTATAGTTATTACAAGAACTGCGATCACCTTTTTTGAAAATAGGGATAACAATAGCTCTGGTAAAATCCTTAGGAACCATGCCTTTATCATAAAAGATATTCAGAATTTCAGTCATCCAAGTGGTAACCAAAACATTCCCAGCTCTAGGCATTTCTGTAGTAATTTCATCAATACCTGGGGATTTATGAAGTTTAAGTTTAGAAATAGCCAAAATCACTTCAGATTGTGTTATAGGGCCAACATTAAAGCCACCAATGCATCTATCATCATTGCAAACAATAGGAGTAGAACTAACCCCATTGTTTAGTACATCACTGAAATGCTCAGCCCACTTGGCCATGACAGAATCCTCACCTTCTATAACCTTACCTTGTTTATCCTTCAATCCCTGTATACCTGTCCGTTTTCTACCACACGAAACATTAACTATCTGGTAAGCTCTCTGCTGTTGTGCTGCCTTACTGCTTCCTCGGCTTTGTCAGCCAAACCATCAAGCCAAAGATTCTTATCAGCAGCTAACTGATCCTTTACACGTTTATTAAGCAATATGCAATGCTTTCTATTAGGACTAGTAAGGTATTGATAAAGGATATTCCTGCAGTTCTTTCTTTCTGAAATAAGCTCTAGTGCTTTATCACTCAGCTAATTCTGTCTCCTCTGCTCCTTTTTTTCCTAAAAGTGTACTATTAGTGTCCAAAAAAGCCTGTTTAAAATGATCCCATTCTTCCTTAACTTTAGTAGTAAGCATACCATGACTGTCATAATGACTAAGTAACCTATCATGGTAAGCTTTGGCTATAACTGGGTCTTTCAGAGCTTCAGTATTAAAGATAAATTATTGAACCTTAGCACGCTTTTTAAGTTTAAGTTGCAAGACACTTTTGACAAGGCAATTGTCAGATCCAATTTCAACTCCTATCAGAACTAGTCCATTTACTGTTAATTAATATATAATCAATCATATTCGTATGCAGCCCATCAGGTGAAACCCATGTGTACTTATGTATATCGTGGTGTTTGTAAGAAGTGTTAGTTATTCTGAAACCATTGAGTTTACTTACCTGTAGGAGACGTTGCCCATTGCCATTGCAGCCACCAATACCAAAAGGGCCTATTACCCCTCACCAAAGGTCAGAGTCAGTACCAACTTTGGCATTGAAGTCACCTAGCACAAGGGTAATATCTCCTTTCTTGACAGAATTCAAAATATCCTGAAGTTGTCCGTAAAACCTATCCTTCACATCCTCATCTTCATCCTCAGTAGGGGGCATAACAGCAGGTAACATTCAAGTCTTTAATGCTTGTCTGAAATTTTGCTGTAATAAATCTTTCATTAATGCATTCATATCCTAGAAGAGCATCACTGGGGTGTCTGCTGAGAAGCAGACCTACGCCTTGGTGATGCTTATTATCTTCCCTCCCTGAAAAGAGAAATTTAAGATTATTTTTATGAATCTGACCTTTATCTGTCCATCTGGTCTCTTGCAAGCCAAGAATATCTAAATTATAATGGTGGAATTCTTGTGTGAGGACATCAAGAGAAAAAGCTCTGTGCAGAGTCCTCACATTGCAACTACCTATGGAGAGAAATGGTTAGTGGGATATTTAACGAAACTATGTTTATTGAGAGAGGGAATGCCGACAATATCAAACAGCCCCCTAATCGCAGACATGGGGCAAAGACCCGTTCCCCCACTACTAAAGGCTGAAGCCATGTACACTGGAAGACTTCCTCCAATGCAGAATTTGACGATGCCAATAGAAGCAAAGAGTTCAGGTGCCTGCGATGACCTCTGCTCAGGATTATCCCCAGCTGAAAAACATATCATGTGAATCTATTCACTTGGGGCTATCAACCCACAAACAAACAGAAAACACAGCGGAAGATTTTCCCTCCACAGAAGCCCACCAGTGCAGCAAAATCAGGATCCATAATCAAGCTCAAAGCCATATATCTGTCCAGTACAGTGGGTTTATATGGTCAGCACCAGGACCTGTGTGGTTGACCACTCCTCAGCAGGGTAGAAAAAAAACAAAAGTAGCCATAGATGTCCAGATCAGTAGGCCACACTAATCTGGCAGCCTCTCCTTCTGTTCACTTCCACAAGAGAGTGTCTCTTTTGAAAGGTATTAACGGTCTGCATCACAAGAAGGCGGGGTCGGACAGAAGGTGCTGATTAGAGCAAAAGTAGCCTCGGCATGAAATACTCTTTCTGATCAGAGCAAAAGTGTACTCGACATGAAATACTCTTTCTGAACAAAACTGAGTGTAGTCCTGGCAGGAGGGGACTCACCGAAGCTTTCGACGATTCAAATGATTGCCCCGAAGATTCTTCGCTTATCTGTGTGTTATTCATGGGACCCTCGATGACAGCAACGATTTATCGAAACGACGCAAACACTAGAGAATCCCCCAACCCATAGAGTGCAAAGCAGAACGGGAAAAAAATAATTCATGTTTGCTAATGTATTGAATGCGCCATGTATATGCTCCTCTGCTGCCAAAAATATATATAAATAGACAGGCAGTGCCGGCTCAAGGTACCGGCAACTCGGGCAGTTGCCCGGGCGCGCCATGTGCTTAGGGGCGCCATTCTTCCAAAAAAAGAAAAAGTGAAAATAATAAATAAAATATTTTTTCAATCTGACGTTTTTAAGATGGAAAAACAGCAGGTGATGTGTATATAGGTAGAGAGAGTGTGTGTGTCACTTTTAACGATACGCAAAAATGCTCGGTTGCCAAATCTCTAGTGTAAGTTCACGCGGAGTTTATTATTGATATTGGCGTTACTGTACGATACGTTTTTCCACTCGAAAGGCAACAAAGTATCTGTTCAGTGTATTCTTAGACGTCAAAGTGACAGCTGTCAATTTTTCTTTTGTTTCTGAGATTGTTCTTGTGTTTTTTTGTTTTCTGCCATTTATAATGATATACCGTAGTGTTTTTATTTGTTTTCTTTAGACATTTTCGATTTATTTTATTTTTTCCTACTCCTAAAATTAGGAAATACCTCCAAAAAAGTTATCCGGCTATGAAAACAGAAAAAGACGTCTTCAACAAGAAGAAGCAGTCAAGAAACACCCAAAGGTATCAAGTTTTTTCAGTCCTAAGTCAAACAGTGGGAACAATGCAGGCTCAACTTCTTCAGCTACATATAGCTGTCCAGATTTGTCATCTAATGATTGGGAAGTCAAACCCACTGAAGATACTGTACTTTCTGAAGAAAAGAACAACTGCATGTATGAATTAAAAGATCAGGATCACAACTGTAATGCGGTTGAAGACTTATTCTTATGCAATAATGTCACATTCACAACAGGGAATACTGGGAATGTTGAAAGTAAATTTGAAAACTCAGTCAAAATAAATGTCAACTACAATGATCCAGCACAAAGGCCAGATGAATTATCAATAGCTGAAAGTGATCACATCATTATGAATGGGCCACATCCTATTAATAAACAGTATAGTCTTCCAAAAGATGCAAATAAACGTAGTTTCTATATGACAATGATGTATAGGAAAATAAACAATGGTGAGAATTTTCTTAGAAAGTGGCTTATTTATTCAGAGAGCTCCAATAAAATTTTTTGCTTTTGTTGCAAAATTTTTGGCTTCTCCAGTAAGTCAATGTTAGGAAAATCTGGAATTAATGACTGGAAGGATGCTCATGAATACTTACAGTCACATGAAAATTCAATACATCACCTGGAATGTCTAAAGAAATGGTTTGAAACATTACTGCGATTACAGACTAACAAAACTATTTTAAAGGAGATTCAGTCACAAATGGAAAAAGAACGAGAGCATTGGTACAAAGTTTTAGATCGTTTAATGAGCATCACTCAATATTTAGCTGAACGCAATTTGGCTTTCAGAGGAACTTCAGACACATTATTTACACCACTCAATGGGAATTTCTTAGGTCTTGTTGAGCTACTTCGAAAATTTGATTTAACACTGAGTGAACATTTACGTCGGGTTGTGTCTGAAGAAACTCACGTTCACTGTTGTGGAAAAAATGTTCAGAACGAAATAATCAATTTGTTGGGAAATTCTGTTCAGGAAAATATATTTAACCGAGCTAAATCAGCCAAATATTTTAGTCTTATTTTAGACTGTACGCCAGATATAAGTCATGTGAGCAGCTTTCATTTACAAAACGATTTTTAGATGTAGAAGACATTGCAATAAAGGATCATTTTGTTAGCTATAAACCTGTTATAGAAACTACAGGTCAAGGATTATATGAAAGTATACTTGATTTTCTGACAGAGAGCAACCTAGACTTACATAACTGCAGAGGCCAGGGCTTCGATAATGATTCAAATATGAAAGGATAAAATAAAGGGGTTCAGGAACGGATCATGAAAGAAAATCCACGGGCGTTTTATATGCCATGTGGATGTCATAGCCTAAACTTAGTGGTGGTGACAGTGCAACAAGTTGCCTGGAATCCACTTCTTTTTTTGGTACTGTCCAGCGCATATATTTCTTTTCTTTTCTGCCTCTCCTGGGCGATGGCATGCACTGAAAAAACATGTTAACTGCCTCACTGCAAAACCTTTATGCGAGACTAGATGGGAGTGCAGAATAGAATGTGTCAAAGCTATTAAATATGAAATCACGGGAATTCGAGGAGCTCTTTATGAACTTTCAGAAATGCCTGCGTCTGATCCTGTAGTGCGACATGAAGCAGAGACTCTTGTAACACAAATAGAAAATTACGGTTTTCTAGTGATGATAAATGTCTGGTATTGATGTCTTAGGCAGGGTAAATGTTGTCAGCAAAACTATGCAGAACACCTCTGTGGAACTATCTACTGCAGTTTCACTAATGAATAGTGTCACTGATTACTTAATTGATTATCGTGCAAATGGATATGAAAAAGCACTAGAGTCAGCAAAAGAATTAGCTACAGAATTAGATGTAGAGCCCAGTTTTAGAAGTAAAAGAATAGACAGAAGAAGGAGGCTGTTTGAATATGAGTGCACTGACGAGGTTACAAATGCAGATGACCCAGAAAAAAGATTTAAAAATCATGTGTTCAGTGTAATACAGGACAGAGCTATTAATTTTTTATCAGACAGATTTGAACAGTTACAAAGTTTCAGTAACATATGGAGATTTTTAAATGACTTAAAAGATCTGCCAGATAAAAATAAACTCAAAGTAGCATGTCAATGTTTGGAGAATAAGTTAAGGTACCAAGAAAATAGTGATACAAATGGATGTGATCTCTTGACTGAACTAGATATAGCTAAAGAATTATTTCCTGAAGATGTAAAGCTTCCAATAGAAGCCGCTAGGTTCCTAAACACTAATAAGTTACAGGATGTCGTGCCAAATCTGTGGGTTGCATTAAGAATAATGCTTACAATACCTATTACTGAGGCCGCTGGCGAGAGAAGCTTTAGTAAACTAACTACATACTTACGGTCATCCATGTCTCAAGACAGAATGAATTCTTTGACAATTTTGTCTATAGAAAATGATATTGCAAAGAACATAAATATAGAAAGTGCCATGAAAAGATTTGTTGATCTAAAGGCTAGAAAAAAAAAAGGTTTAAGGTAGGCTTATTGTTCATACTGTCCAAATACTGGTTGAGAAACAAAAACAATATTATTGTTCATTGTTTGTTAAAAAAAAAACAACCCAGGTAATAAACTCATTTCTACATTTTTAGTTTTTTCCTTGTGAAAAATTTTATAATTTTACTTAAAATGGGCGCCGAATTTCAGCTTGTCCAGGGTGCCAGCAACCATAGGGCCGGCCCTGCATGTACCACAGATGATTTTAAGGTTTCACCTTCCAACATCCTCAGAGATTGTTGAGTCTCAGGGTCAGTAACAGAATCAATAAATTGCAATTGAGCTAAGTTATCTTGAATTTCTGGTGGACAGTTACTATAAGCTAATCTAGGTAGACGCTCAGTATCACAGCCAATTCTTGCAAAGTTTCACCATTCCTCTGTATACAATGTTTCAATTGTATCATATAGTATTGTTTTAAATACACGCTGCGTATATTTGCATGTTGTCGTCCTCAGTGACGTCATTATTTCATCCAATGACTTTCAATCTTGGATCACGGTTTCTGCCGCCCTTAACTATTAACATATGACGTTCCTAAAGGAATTCCTTCTGGGTGTTCTTTTTTCAATGCTGTTGATGTGTGTTCAACCCCAGTCTTAGCGGGGTTCATTAGTTCAATAACAAATAACAATGAAACAAAAGCTAAACTGCTAAAACATTTAGACTACACACAAATATCAATTTTCTAGCCGAAATAAATCATTAGAAATATTCGTTTGAAGTTTTCAAATTTTCCCCCCTTTCAAAGGGCGCATTTTAAACTTTCGAGAGATTCGAAAAGAATGAATCGTAATAGTTTATCAATTCCTGTGGAACCCAAAATAATTTTTTATTCATCCCTAAGAACTACATAATTACGTTTCTCCCCCCCCCCCCCCCGGAGGTATTGGTGAAAATCATTTCTTCAATTCAAACGTCATGACCTTCACATTTCACCAACAAATACTTTAAATTTTAACATAATAACATCATTTGAAATATTCGTTTAAATTTTGCCGATTCGAAATTTCTCCACCGTCAGCAATGCAATTGTGACTTTTACGACATTACGAAAGTGCAGATCATAATATTTCGTCAACACCTATCCACCACAAAAAACATTTTTAATATATCACTAAAAACAAATGTCTACAAACGGACAGCCATATATGCAGAAGACAAAGTGAAAACAATTAACTCGTCTTCGTTTTTCTTTAGAAAGAAAAACAGCTAAAAATAACGATTTTTAAATAATATATTCGTAACGATATGATGTTCTTAATTTTTTGTTTGTTTGTAAGGTTCGTTGTTTATTAATTCTGAATTTGTTTCAAGTTTAAGCAAAATATTCATTTGTGCAATTGACGAACCAAAAAAATGTGGAATATCTATCCAGTCAGTTTGTTAGAAATCTTCTGGGATTAGTTGTAACAGAATAAAAAGTTTTCGACACAAAATAAAAGTCTTTTTAGATATGTAAATGATTATGAAATGTATCTGTTAAAATAATGGACTACATATATGAGATAATCTTCGCAACATTAGTTGATGGTTTGCGAAATGGGTTCGTTAATAGCTACTTGAAAACTGAGATCTAAATTGAGTTGTTTTATCGAACCATGAATAAAATTTCCTTTCCTGTATTGGTCAAAATTTTATGAAACCATTCAACTGATTGCAACTGATTTAGTGACAACATGTCTTTTAACGAACAAACTGATCCAAACACGATTTTGATATTTATGAGCTATGGAAAAAAAAACGAAATTAGAAATGCATTCATTTCGTAAAATGTGAATTTTTGTATTAAGAAAAAAATTTTAGATGACACTTTTATTTAGAAAATAATTTACAGCAAATTGAGAATGAAAAAAGTACGGAATTTGTAACCACCTGCCCTTGGCTACCATTTTATTATTAATTGAAAGAAAAATTACTCAACACAATTCCGATGATGTCACTGAATCAGTGGATTTAGCAGAAGAAAAAAAATAATTGTTTGCATCGATACGTAACAATGATCGCAACTCAAAAATGAAAGCGAATGGGGAAAAAAGGAGTTGATGTTTTAGCATTGTATGAAGAGAACTGTGTGATTCGCATTACGAATTATGAAGAGAGGTAAGTTCTTATGAGTTGAATTAATGAAAATAAACATGTATCGTAGTGGTCATGTTATTGAAGCATCGGTAGATTTACTTAAGCGTAAAGATGAATATGAATTCCTTCATGATATTGGTGAAGGAGGTTACGGCAAAGTCATAGCGTTGTATGACAAAGCAAATGCTTGTAAGGTAGCAACTGAGATAGTGGCAGAAGCTTCTAATGGTGAAAATATGTTATGGCCACATTTATGCCACGAAAATATTGTGTGCTTATATGGAACGATAACACTAATTGGAAGAGCGAAAGCATTCTTTATGCCCTTAATGGGTACGGATCTTTTCAATTTAATATATGCACCTGAATTTTTTAATGCTCCAGATTGTATGACAAGAAAAAAAGGATTTATTTTTGATTTCCTCAAAGGATTGGATTATTTACATAGTCAAGGATTAACACACAATGATTTAAAGGAAAAGAATATCCTCGTTAATAGAGAACTGAATAAAGCTGTCATAACTGATTTCTCCTTCCTTAAGAAAGCGCTTGAAGCAGACTTTAACAAGATGGCTGCGCCTTTTCTGTATTTACCACCGGAAGTTGTATCTGCTAGAATGCATGTCCCATTTGATGCCATAGATGCTGAGCTCTGGGTGGCAGGAATCGTAATTCTTCAGATAATGACAAAACGATTTTTTTTCAAAAAGCATTCAACTTAATGTACCTCGGCCCACTTTCGACAATCACGTTAAACCGATACTCAGGAGCATGAAAGATCCCCGGTTCATGCGTTCGCTTCTGTTAAAGGCTAATCCTGCTTCACCCATTAAAATTGAAGCTGCTAAGCAACTAATCACCTTTTTAGATCTCTATATTTGTGAAGAGCCGCAGAAAAGAGTAAGGGCGAAAGCAGCGCTGCTCCATGATTTCTTCTTGAAAGATGAAGATAATAAGGTTGAGTGTGATGGTGCAAAAGTGATGGACTCCTGTTTTCGTGTGATACGAAGAGGCGCTCATGCTAATAAAGCTGAAGGTTCGAAAAAGCCAAAAACTGTTTCGTCCAATAAAAATTCAGATGTTGAAATGAAAGAATGTGATAAAGCTTCACCAACTAATGATGGTAGAAGGATGAAACAATTGCGCAAATGCATCGCACGTTTTTTCAGGAGAATATTCTGCATGAGTTGCTGCTAAACGTTTACTAAAAAAAGGCAAGATTTTAAGAATGGCAAAGTGAATGATCTGCCTCCTGATGAAATGCTACCTAAAAGAGTAATGATAGGTTATAAGCAGCCAGATTCCGTTTCTGATGGTGAGAGCAAGAATTCCAGGGTAAAGAAAAAAAATCAAAAGAAAGGTAGCTGAAAGTCGAAGTAAACGATAAATCAACACATCCAAAACAAAAGGCTCTTTTAAGAGCCACATATTGTGTAGAAAGGATGCCCGATCGTACAAAATAAATTATCTAGTAAAGTGGCATTTTCACTGCTCTAAGAAATCTTTGAAGGAAAATCCGAAAAGGATACTTGGTATGCGAATTAGCTGGATCAGCATTCTCCTTAAGTGTTGAAGCAGAAAAATTTCCCTGATCCCTCTTTTTCCTTCCACACTAACTGCCTATGTGTGGAGGGGTTTTCTCCAGGTTAGAGCAAAACACTCTGACATGGATGGTGCCTTGACGTGGCTTCAGAGCTTTTCACTAAACCATCTGGCAGACATATTTCTATGTAACAGATAATGCGGATTGACACCTTAATGCAACTTTGTAGTATCTTTATCCCTCTTTTCCCTCCCACGTTAGCTGCCTATATGGCTCAATCGGTAACGCGCTAGGCTCGTAATATGTAAATCCCAGGTTCGAGTCCCACTTGGGCCAACGTTGAGATTTATCTCTGCAAAACTCTCAGTCAGTAAGGGACACCGATGGGCTTGGAAAAGTTGCCGTCCGTCGGATGGGACGTAAAGTCGTGGCCCCGTCTCTGGGAGACTCTGTGCACCTTAAAAACATGCTGGATGGCCTTGACGGGAGCTGCAATCTGTCCAGTGAATTCTCTTCCCTCAACTGTCTTTGAGCCCTCGGGGTTCTTGTGACCTGGTCATTTAGCCCATTTTGGACAAAAAAGTGTAACTCAGAGGTAAAACCATTAACGATCCTATTTTTTCGTTTTCGGCTATCCGTAGTTGCGTTAGAGTAAGATGTAGGCATAATTGATGTATTTGTAAGTGCGCTCATTAGTGAACGGCTTAAATATTTCACTCTTGAAGCATTGATTTGTTTATTGTCCCTCCCTCCTGGAAACATTTTGCAGCCCTTGAAAGATCCACCCCCCCCCCCCTCTGAAAAAGTCTTTCCTAATGCCCATTGGAAGTTTCTAGCTGAAATATTTAGTGCTTTGCCTTGACCTAATTCGAAATGGTTTTACACAAATTTGACATCTAACGTATGCGAAAAGAACTGTACAAAATAATCTCTGAATGTTTTTGAATATCGCAAGAAATGTAATACCGATTATTAACATTTTTCTAAATACCCTTCCTTTGTTGAATTTTAAATTTTTACGTGAAATTTGTTTTTCTAAATGAGCAAACGAAATTCAAGTGCTCAATATGTAATTAATTTTTTTTCAGATTCCTAACTATACAGGGTGAATCTGAAAAAGTGGGCAAAACTTTACGGGGTGGTAGAACGCAGCTATACGAGCAATATTCGTCGTAGAAAGTATGGGCGGAACGCAAACGGCGAGCCGCTAGGTGGCGTTGGAAATGGTATAAAAGGGTCGGTCCTCGCACCTAACGGCATTTCTACCGTGGATTGCAGAGAGGATGGCTGGTTATACTAACCACGAAATGGCGGATATGCACTTTGTGTACGGTGCGGCGGACGGGAATGCAAGTGAGGCACAGAGACGTTACCGCGACCGGTTTCCGATGAGATGCCTGGTGTCTTCGCAAATGTGCGTCGGTCCCTATCCCGCAGGTGTGAAGCCTGCATTACAGCTGGCGGCAGCTCTTTTGAGCAATTTCTTTGAGCATGTACCTCAATTACATTCCTGTTAATAAAAATGTTTTCTGAAGTATCTCCTCTCCTTCTTGTGTTCATTCTTCAAATGTGACAGTGGAAAACTACCTTTTAATTTCTCACCGCTTGCGTTCCGACCATACATTCTATGACGAATATTGCTCGTATAGCTGCGTTCTACCACCCCGTAAAGTTTTGCCCACTTTTTCAGATTCACCCTGTATATATTGAACTTAGGCTCTCTGAAATGAGTTCGAGCAGGCTTAAGCTCAGAATAATTTAAGTTTCAAATACATAGCAATTTGAAATAAGCACCATGTGGGTTTCGATTATTTTTTTACATAATCTCTAGCGTTTTTAAATGAATAGCTCTTTGCGTTTAGCAGGAGGCCTACAAATTTCTTTTTTCAAAATTTCAGTTTTGGAGAATAAGTTAAGGTACCAAGAAAATAGAGATACAAATGGATGTGATCTCTTGACTGAACTAGATATAGCTAAAGAATTATTTCCTGAAGATGTAAAGCTTCCAATAGAAGCCGCTAGGTTCATAAACACTAATAAGTTACAGGATGTCGCGCCAAATCTGTGGGTTGCATTAAGAATAATGCTTACAATACCTATTACTGTGGCCGTAAGTATGTTATTACTATGACCGTAAGTATGTTTATATAAGCTTTAGTAAACTAAAGCTTATATAAACATACTTACGGTCATCCATGTCTCAAGACAGAATGAATTCTTTGACAATTTTGTCTATAGAAAATGATATTGCAAAGAATATAAATATAGAAAGTGCCATGAAAAGATTTGCTGATCTAAAGGTTAGAAAAAAAAATGTTTTAGGTAGGCTAATGGTTCATACTGTCCAAATACTGGTTGAGAAAAAAATAATATTATTGTTCATTGTTTGTTAAAAAAACAACCCAGGTAATAAACTCATTTCTATATTTTTAGTTTTTTCCTTGTGAAAAATTTTATAATTACACTTAAAAAGGGCGCCGAATTTCAGCTTGCCCAGGGCGCCAGCAACCATAGGGCCGGCCCTGAAGACAGGTAAAAATACCTCAGGATCATTAGAATATGATCAAGGGATGAGGCTTTTGGTTATTTGATTTCCATAAATGAGAAAATAATCTTTTAAGCGAGGGAGTTTTGAAATTCTCCTAATTAGAGAATGCCCATATTTCATTATCATTTTCGATAGAGGTCCAACTTGGATTTGTATTTATCTTGCTTCCATTTAGATGATCAACTTATCGATTAGCATTGTTGATTATCGATTCACGCATATTGTCACTCAGCAGTAAGTTTTAAGATTGCAAGGGTTCTGATCCTCCTGGAAGATAATGAACTGCTCCACCTCTGTTTTCTTAAATAATCCACGCCATTGATTCATTTCTGATTTGGTTCTTTTAGGAAAATGTATGCACTCCTCTCTCATCACTCCGTAAGGATGAAACGCCTTCCTCTTCTTCTTTCAATCCAGCTTAAGGGGACCCAGAAAGCAAAAACGATTTTTTCAATTTTTTTTCAAAATCAAATTCAAACTTGTCTGTTCATTACGACAGGAAATTTTTTTTTAGGAGAAATAGGAGCTTGTTCAATATTCTTTTGAAGTTACCTTATTTTTGACAGTTGTCCTTCTGATTCTTGTTTGCATAGTGGGTCAGACCCTAGGCTCTACTTGATGAGCCTTCAGATTGAAATGGTTGAGCTGATATATTTTTTTTAGCGATTGGCAACAGTCTTTATTATCTTCTGAAAAGAACAAGTGACAGATTACCTGGTAACCGTAACTGCCCTCGTAGTTGTGTGTTTATTAGTGATGGGCAAAGCGACTGTTTTCAAAGATTCGATTCCTTCGAATCGACCCATTTAAAAGAGTCGTCCAAAAGATTCATTCTTTTGACTCCTTTGATTCCTTGATTGAACCACTCCGAGCTGTTTAGCGCAATCTAGATAGGTGAACTGTTTGAAATATGAATACTAATTTCTTTTAAATAGTTTTATTTTTAATTTAATAATTAAATTATCTTATTTCTTCGCATTTTGGAAGAAATACTTTGCATTTAAATTTTTAAAAGTTTTGAACAAATACGTCAAATTTTTGCACATTATAAAATCTTTCGCTTTCTCTTCGATAGCTTTTCAGATCCAGTCTTGATTGATTTTTAATCTTTAGGTAATCATGCAGATATTCCAACATACTTCAAAACATTTCTCCGAAATGGTTTCATTTAACCGTTTGGTAAAAAATTTATTGAGAAAATCTAGTAATAATAAATTATTGGAATGCAAAAAAAAATTCAAACCCTAAAAATATGAAACACGCCTTTTTTTAACCGCTATGTTGAAAAATGACTGAAATAGAATTATATTCAAATCAAAGCTTTAAGTCAACCTTCCCTGATAATTCTACTTATTTTTAATAACGAACGCCAGCACAAGATTCATTCGCCGAGTCAGAGGAATCAAATGAATCATTTGAGTCAGTTCGGAAGACTCTGATTCGCGAACGAAAGGAATCAAAGGATTCGTTTGAGTCAATACAGACGATTCGTTCATTCTGATTCGACTCCTTCGCGAATGACAGGAGTCAAAGGAATAAAAGAATCGTTTCAACGACTGAATCAGTGCGACCGATTGTTCATTCTGATTCTTTCGGCTTCTTCGGAACGTCGCATCGGAAAAAACTGAGTTTTAATTGCAATATCTTTTGGCTTCTGTAGTTTTTCAGTTAATTAATGACTTTGTGTTTTATTCTAAAAAGTGAAAAATAATCGATCATGAGTTGAACTGATTCCTTCAAAGAATCGATTCTTTTCAGAAAGGAGTCATGAACGAAAATTCATTTATTTTGAAGTTTCATCATTCGTTCAATTTGAAGGAGTCATTCGTGAACGACTCATCACTCGTGTTTTTCTTTGTATTTGGATTTCTGTAGTTTGGTGTCCGTGAGTGTTTAACTCTTTTTATGTTATTATTCTGTGTATTTTAGTGTAATCATACCGTAGTATAGTAACAGAACGTTTTAAAAAACGGAAGAATATTGGGAAGAAAAACAATACAGATACCGACGGCAGTTTTAGTAGGCCTAGGCCTAACTTAGAAGAAAACGAGGCTGACAAATGAAGAAGAGCCCAGGCAACATAGTGGACCAAAAAGGAAGTTGTCTGGTTTGCAATTTGATAAATGTAATATAGACAATAACTGCGTGAATTAAATTATAAACCTTGATTTCTTATCAAAGATTTGGTTAGAAAATTCTCTCTGCAAAAATTGTAAACAAATGGGGTTGGTGTTCGAAGTACTGATTTTCATAGAGGCCTATCTTTTTTACTATAGCTTTTCTTTTTTGGTTCACATTGGTTTCGGACAACAAAAATTATAGTTCTAAGGAAATAGGAGGAACAGAAAAAAAGGGCTTAGATTATTTGACACGGATTTAGATATATAAGTGGTTGCTGGTCAGATGTTATGTGCAATTATAAACTTAACCCCAGCCTCCAACAAAATTTCTTCCTTACACAACAGCATTAGTAGATGCTGTAAATGAGATTGCCTCTGAATCTATGAAATGTTCTATAGAATAAATTGTGACAGAGAAATCTGACAGTAAGGAAGAGGAATGTAAGCTATTTCTGCCGCGTTTGATGGTATTTTGCAAAAGTGAGGCCATACCTCTCTACCTGAGGTTGTAACTGCTACAACGATCGATACAGGCCAGGCGCTGGGCATAATGGTGCTAACCAAGTATTGTACATGCATTGAAAAAGAAAGCCATGAACCTCACTGCACAGAAGATTATAAAGCTAGTAGCGGGGGGAAGGGAAGTTGCAGGTGGGAAATCACTGTTTAGCCCATTTGTAGAAAAATACAATGTGAGATACATAAATTACCTAGGGGATGGTGACACTAAATCTTATAAATGTAATATAAGGTTCAGGTATTCAACAGAACGGGAGGAGAGGGAACCTTATATTATATATTTAAAGAACCCCCGTGATATAAATTTATTATTACTAAATCTTATAAGTCTGTTGTGAGTCAAAACCTTATGATGAGGGAGATTTCTAAGTTGGAATGTGTAGACCATATCCAGAAGCGAGTGGGGGAAAGCCATAGGAAGATGAAACAAGAAGGGAGAGGCAAGAACTGTCTGACAGTCTTCCGATTGGTGGTAAGAATAGGCCAGCAGATACAGTAATAGGCCACCTTCAGTCTTACTGTGGCCTAGCTATTAGAGGAAATGTGGATAATCTAAATACAAGAAACCTGCTATGTGGGCCCATAATCATCAGCAATATGATACACTTACAAATCCATAAATTATCAGCAAACGATAAACCATATAAATTCATAAATTATAACCAAATGATAAGCATTATAAATTCATAAATTATAACCAAATGATAAACCTTATAAATTCATAAATTATCAGCAAATGATAAACCTTATAAATTGATAAATTATCAGCAAATGATAAACCTTATAAATTCATAAATTATAACCAAATGATAAATCTTAAAAACTCATAAATTATCAGCAAATGTTAAACCTTATAAACCCATAAATTATCAGCAAATGATAAACCTTATAAATTGATAAATTATCAGCAAATGATAAACCTTATAAATTCATAAATTGTAACCAAATGATAAATCTTAAAAATTCATAAATTATCAGCAAATGTTAAACCTTATAAACCCATAAATTATCAGCAAATGATAAACCTTATAAATTGATAAATTATCAGCAAATGATAAACCTTATAAATTCATAAATTATAACCAAATGATAAACCTTAAAAATTCATAAATTATCAGCAAATAATAAATCTTATAAACTCATAAATTATCAGCAAATGATAGGCCTTATAAATTCATAAATTATCAGCTAATGATAAATCTTATAAACTCATAAATTATCAGCAAATGATAAATTTTATAAATTCATAAATTATCAGCAAATGATAAACCTTATAAACCCATAAATTATCAGCAAATGATAAACCTTATAAATTCGTAAATTATCAGCAAATGATAAACCTTATAAATTCATAAATTATCAGCAAATGATAAACCTTATAAAACCATAAATTATCAGCAAATGATAAACCTTATAAATTCATAAATTATCGGCAAATGATAAATCTTATAAACTCATAAATTATCAGCAAATGTTAAACCTTATAAACCCATAAATTATCAGCAAATGATAAATCTTATAAATTCATAAATTATCAGCAAATGATAAATCTTATAAATTCATAAATTATCAGCAAATGGTAAACCTTATAAATTCATAAATTATCAGCAAATGATAAACCTTATAAATTCATAAATTATCAGCAAATGATAAACCTTATAAATTCATAAATTATCAGCAAATGTTAAACCTTATAAACCCATAAATTATCAGCAAATGATAAACCTTATAAAACCATAAATTATCAGCAAATGATAAACCTTATAAATTCATAAATTATCGGCAAATGATAAATATTATAAACTCATAAATTATCAGCAAATGTTAAACCTTATAAACCCATAAATTATCAGCAAATGATAAATCTTATAAATTCATAAATTATCAGCAAATGATAAATCTTATAAATTCATAAATTATCAGCAAATGGTAAACCTTATAAATTCATAAATTATCAGCAAATGATAAACCTTATAAATTCATAAATTATCAGCAAATGATAAATCTTATAAATTCATAAATTATCAGCAAATGATAAACCTTATAAACTCATAAATTATCAGCAAATGTTAAACCTTATAAACCCATAAATTATCAGCAAATAATAAACCTTATAAATTCATAAATTATCAGCAAATGATAAACCTTATAAACCCATAAATTATCAGCAAATGATAAACCTTATAAATTCGTAAATTATCAGCAAATGATAAACCTTATAAATTCATAAATTATCAGCAAATGATAAACCTTATAAAACCATAAATTATCAGCAAATGATAAACCTTATAAATTCATAAATTATCGGCAAATGATAAATCTTATAAACTCATAAATTATCAGCAAATGTTAAACCTTATAAACCCATAAATTATCAGCAAATGATAAATCTTATAAATTCATAAATTATCAGCAAATGATAAATCTTATAAATTCATAAATTATCAGCAAATGGTAAACCTTATAAATTCATAAATTATCAGCAAATGATAAACCTTATAAATTCATAAATTATCAGCAAATGATAAATCTTATAAATTCATAAATTATCAGCAAATGATAAACCTTATAAACTCATAAATTATCAGCAAATGTTAAACCTTATAAACCCATAAATTATCAGCAAATAATAAACCTTATAAATTCATAAATTATCAGCAAATGATAAACCTTATAAACCCATAAATTATCAGCAAATGATAAACCTTATAAATTCGTAAATTATCAGCAAATGATAAACCTTATAAATTCATAAATTATCAGCAAATGATAAACCTTATAAAACCATAAATTATCAGCAAATGATAAACCTTATAAATTCATAAATTATCGGCAAATGATAAATCTTATAAACTCATAAATTATAAGCAAATGTTAAACCTTATAAACCCATAAATTATCAGCAAATGATAAACCTTATAAAACCATAAATTATCAGCAAATGATAAACCTTATAAATTCATAAATTATCGGCAAATGATAAATCTTATAAACTCATAAATTATCAGCAAATGTTAAACCTTATAAACCCATAAATTATCAGCAAATGATAAATCTTATAAATTCATAAATTATCAGCAAATGATAAATCTTATAAATTCATAAATTATCAGCAAATGGTAAACCTTATAAATTCATAAATTATCAGCAAATGATAAACCTTATAAATTCATAAATTATCAGCAAATGATAAATCTTATAAATTCATAAATTATCAGCAAATGATAAACCTTATAAACTCATAAATTATCAGCAAATGTTTAACCTTATAAACCCATAAATTATCAGCAAATGATAAACCTTATAAATTCATAGATTATCAGCAAATGATAAACCTTATAAATTCATAAATTATCAGCAAATGATAAACCTTATAAATTCGTAAATTATCAGCAAATTATAAAGCTTATAAATCCATAAATTATCAGCAAATGATAAACTTTATAAATTTGTGAATTATCAGCAAATATTAAACTGTATCAATTCATAAATTATCAGCAAACGATATACCTTATAAGTTCATAAATTATCAGCAAATGATAAACCGTATAAATCCGTAAATTATTATCAAATAATAAATCTTATAATATTCATAAATTATCAGCAAATGATAAACCTTGTAAATTTATAAATTATCAACAAATAGAAACTCATAAATTGATAAATTATCAACAAATGAGAAACCTGCTCATGGCCTATATCCCATTGGGCCAGACTCATGGTGGAAATATAAAAGTCCATCAGTCACTAGTGACACTTATGGTCACAAAAACCATATTCCATAAGCCATCATTTAGGTTATAAATTCAAAAAACGATATTTAGGGACCTAGCTGATGACATCTTCTCAAGAATTTTGTATACGGAAAAACACAAAATGCAAATGAAAGTGTGAATAGGACAAGGATTTGGACAAGGATCCGAAAAATACTTTTGTAGCGCAAAAAGCTTTGGAATTTAGAACTGGTGATGCCAATAGAACATAGAACCGTAGAGCGTAGTGAAATGTGAAGTGCTTCAAAAATTGGGATTCAATCCTGGAAATAGAACCGTGACCGCCACGATATATCTGGATAATGAGAGAAGGTGCAGTGGCAGAGTTTGAAAGGTGGGTTGTGGAAAGTGAAAGAGCAATTTCATAGTTTACTTCACTATGCCCCTGGAATGTACGAAGGTGATAAAGTTACACTAAATTCTTTCGGTTTCTCTTTTTTGTCGATTCGCCTAAATTTACTTTTTTACGGGAAAATTTGAATTTGAAAACGTGCTCCTGACGTTTAGTTTCCGGGTCCCTTTAATTTTCGCAGTCGATTGTGATTGAAACATCGCTCTATGCTTCAGACGATATTTCAAGTTCCTATTTTATAAAATCCAAATCGAATTTCATTATAATCTTTTTTAATCAAATTGTTTCATGTTAAATGGAAATAGAATTTAGGTGTCAAGAAGCTGCTTTCTGGCGAAAAGGTCTAGGGAAGGAATCCTATCTCGTGCATCGCAAGAAGCCATTTTCTCTGGATCCGCCGATGAAGGCTTCCGATTGTTTCCTCATAAAGCCTTAAAATGAGTAAACATCGCATTTTCAGAAAAAAAATTAAGCTATTTAGCACAAAGTATTATTTGGACTCCTTGAAAAATAATTTTATTTTCTAAAAGCGCGTACCTTCTCTCAATCCTCTTTGACTGTTCGTATTTCGCTTACTCTTTTAATTTACAAGTTTAAAAGACTTTTTTTTATCCCTCTAGAAACCATTCAATATAATGATTCAAAGTTCTACAAATATGGCTGTCGGTATTTCCCATGAATTAAATCTGGCGACGAAAATGCATCTTAGCATTGGACCGACTTTATGTCTGTGCAAAAAAATTATCAGCAAAAAGGACTCAGGCTTCCGAACTGATAATTTGAGCACAAATATTTTATTAGCCAATGAACGATAACTTTCGCCAAACTACTCGCACGGAAAGGGAATTATTTTTTGTAAGTGCCCTTTATGCAATTAATAACATCGTTTATTTTTCACTAAGTATTATTCACTTACCACATGCTACCTTTGAGTTGATATCTTGTTTCATGTGTGCATCAAGAATCGCATCACTAATTTGATCGCAGATTTTATCTGAAATGAAAAAGTTTCCACTTTAGAATATTATCTAAATAATAAAAATAATCACTTCTTAACCTTTCGAGGTTCAATTTTAATATTATTTTAATATTATTTTATTATTTAACATTTAATAACTCGGGCTGAGTTCCGGCTACGACTTCGAAGAGTTAATTAATTATCTTAAGCAGAAGTATTCATAATGATGGCAAAGTCTAGAAATGTCTTATCCTTGTGCTCTACTTTTCTCTTGTACAGTGAACTGAATGGCCAAGTTGCAAAGACCCCAAGATTTCGGACAACAAAGGATGCATCCATCGCGCTGTTTGAAGCGTGCAAAAATGTGCTTCTTCCGAGCACGTGGTCCAGAAGCGTATTTTGAAAATAAGTTTAGGGAGATTTCGTTTTATTTTTCAAAAGATTAAAACTACGCGGATTGTTGAAATAATAGGAAATCACAGATATGCACCTTTTGTGATATGTCGAAGAAACAGAGAGGGAAAATTGTCATTAGCCAGATGGGATCCGAACCCACAACCTCCTGATATCATGTCAGGTGCTCTGGCCGCCGAGCTACAGGCCACCGAATCCGTCACCCTCTATTAATGGCTTTAAGCATTACACCATAGAGTTCTGTCATCAGAAATGTATCTGACTGTAATTGAAGTTTTTGGTCTAGAGGGCGCCTTCGTTGTTTGTGCACATCACCAATCCACGTCAAAATGCATGGTAGTTTTTTTAAGCCAACACGCCTTTAGTCAAGCGTAGGGATCCTTGTTGAAATAATAGGAAATCCAATAGGCAATATTGGGTTCAGATCCCACCAGGTTAATGACAATTTTTCCACTATATTGATTGGACAGAAAAATGGAGACTGTTTCATCTTATATTAATAGAAAAGTTACATTCAAAGTTCAATAACTTCTTCAATATGATTTTTAATGAAAAATTTGTCTAAAGATAAATTAAAGATCTCAGTAAAATCTGTCTAAATCTCGATTTTAAACATTCTTGTTCAGTATTGTTCTATATATATATATCATGTCAGGTGCTTCGGTATTCAATATTCCAAGAGAACGCTGGAATATATTTAACAGGATACAAAAAAAATGACCCCAAAATTAAAGCAGGTTACGAGGTAAGAGATCATAGTTGATTTAAGTCCCGGGTGCATTGCACCCTTTACTGATTTCTTAGCCTGTTTTAATTAAATTTTGGGGTCATTTTTTGTATCCTGTTAAATATATTCCAGCGTTCATAACTCTTGAAATACTGAACAAGTATTTTTAAAAAACGATATTTACATAGATTTGATTGAGATCCTTAATTATCTTTAGACATATTTTTCATTAAAAATCACATTCAAGAAGTTAATGAGCTCTGAATGGGATTTTTCTATTAAAATAACATGGAACTGCTTCCATTTTCCTGTCCACTGCCTACAGGTACTGGACAGAAAGTGTGGCAGGCAATCAATACGTAAGTGGTACTTTTTTGCATCGTGGGCTTAATAGTTGCTAAATGTTTGGAAAGCTTAAAAATGCAAAATAATTTCTGAAAAGTGTATATTTGTGGGGGTGAACTGTGCCTCCCTACCTCCCAAATGCCACTGACGTGGTCACGGCTTCAAATCTCATTCGAATAATCTTCTGAAAGTTTTTCCCGATTTGTCTTCCATCGGAAGTGTTCGATATTTCTCAGAACTCCAACAAGGAAATGATGAGAAAAGTTTCAGCTTTTATCCACCAGAGGGTGACACTAATCTTAGTTTTCCTGACGATGTTCCTCGACTAGCATTTCCTCTTTCAAATGGGCTCATCTCTATTCTCAGAAACAATAAACGTCAAGTCTGACCTTTCTCCCAGCATGGAACTTGAATGATTGGTTTTTTATCTCGCTACGAATCCTCTGAGGCTTGTTTCGCATCTATTTAAAAGTCATCGTCCACCAAAATCACTGAATCCACATAAAACATTTTGTAACTTCCAGAAAAAAAGTACTGACATTATACTCATTAAGTGAAGTTGCTCAAAAAAGAACTTTCTGGGACCCGAATGCTTGGATTTCCCCCAAGAAAACCAAACATCCATTTTCTTCGATTCTCCATTTATTTAGAATCTTAACTTTATTCTACATAACCATTTATTAAACCACTCTTCGGGCACTGATCATGGGTAGTCCATAGAATGTAGCAAAGCATCGAGAGCAGATTACTTTCGTTCATTTAGAATTTGACTCGAGATCTGAATACGATTGCAATGTTTCCATCCACGGTCTCCTCCTCTCTCAGCATTCGAAACATCTTTTATGTCCTTCTCAACAGTTGCCAGGTTGTCGTTCCATTGCCCGTCTCCCCGATTCCCTGATTCGTGAACGATTCAATTATTAAATTGTGTAAACAATTGAAAGAAATTTTTCCAGACAGCTAATTCTGATTCGCAAACTATACTCAGTGGTACCCTCCACCAAGTTCACACACCGTAAGAAAGCGTGCAATGTTACACCAATTTATGGTGAAATTACACCACTTTCATATTCAGCATCTATGGTGAAATTACACCACTTTCATATTCAGCATCTATGGTGAAAGATAACATTAATGTAAAATCCTATTCTTGAATTTAGCATTTAAAACCTCATGGGCTCAGAAAAGGTTGGAGGAGGGGAGAACAGCTGTTAGGAGCCAGATGGTAGCCTCCTGTCAAGGACGCCTAACGTGTATAGGGTTACATCCCATCTGACGGAAGATGGAAGATAAATGGGATGGAATTTCTAAGCGCCTCTACTGTCCTTGGGCAGGGTGTGGAGTGTTGCTGAGATAAATCTTAACGTTAGCCCTAGTGATACTCGAACCTGGGAACTGCAGATTACGAGCTTGGCACCCTACTAACTGAGCCACCCCCACTTCCTACGGTAAAGGGTTCGCTGAACAGCTATTTGGAAAGAGAAGTCCCTGTCAAGGCTATGCATGGTATTTCTCAGCAGGTAAAGAGTACAGCTTCCCTTGCATAAGGAGCAATGGCTTGATGCCTTCGCAAGCCCCAACTGTATCGCCTTTTTTACTGCGGTCGGAGTGGGGGTTAAGCAGAAAAGATCGAAAGGACCAACTAGCGCAGATAGAAACAGGAAGAACTTCTTCTTCTTCTGTGGAGAAACAAAAATGAACCAAACTCCAAATCATGACGCTCAGATGTTAGGAACAACTAGAGGCCCTATGTAGGTAGAAGTTGGCCATCTCAAAATTGGACGCCATGTTTTGTCGTAGCTCGGATTGTTTAGCGTGCATAGCTGAATGATATTGCAGGGTACTTATGGATTCTGGAAAAGGGTAGGGTAATATTTCATACAGATTTCAATTTCATGACTGGAAGCACTTTATGAAACATCTAAAAAAGAAAAGGAAATTTTAGGGCTTTTTTTTTAAAAAAGTCATCATTTCGCTTTGTTGTTTGTCCTTCTGTAGACATCGAACTTTTTTATTTATACAGTTAAATAAAAAATTATTTTTGTGTTAGATAGATATTAATGATGTATTACGATGTGCATTTTTCGAATATCCTGAAATTTATAACTGCGTTCTCTAACGGTGGAAAAATTTGAAGTTTCCAAAATATCAAACGAATATTCAAAACGATGCAGTTACATTAGAAGTTTGAAATTTTGGCGTTGAAATATGAAAGTTACGAAGTTACCATTGGCAACAATCACTTGACCCATTAGACCCAGGGGGGAGGTGAATGCAACTTTTTTTTTCTTTTAACAGAAAATTGTAT
This sequence comes from Ryuthela nishihirai, assembly GCA_038380435.1. Lineage (NCBI taxonomy): Eukaryota > Metazoa > Arthropoda > Arachnida > Araneae > Heptathelidae > Ryuthela > Ryuthela nishihirai. The sequence goes on along the minus strand of JAWZYU010000001.1, from coordinate 10,097,196 downwards.
GTTTTTAGAGATAAATTAAAAATTCTTTTTGGGTTGGACAGATATTGATGAAATATTACAATTTGCATTTTGCAAATTTCTCAAAAGCTAAAATTGCGACCTCTAACGATGGAAAAAATTGAAAAATCTCAAAATTTAAAACGAATATTGCAAACGATGTAGTTATGGTAAAAATTTGAAATTTTGGTGGTGGAATGTGACAGTCTTGAAAATTTCGTTGACAATAATGAGTTGACTGTAAGCCGAAGGTAGGTAAGAAACGGAACGGTTTTGTTTTAAGAGAGAATTGGAAATCTCTCTTTTACTTGGTTACTAATGAAATGTGATTCGCATTTTCAAAGGCAGTTTTAATTTATATCATTAGAGATCACTAAATATCGAAACTGCAAAACTTTTAACGAATGTTTCAAGTGATCTGTTCATCGTAGAAATTTCGTCGTGTACAGTTCTGTTATGGTAGAAATTCCACTGACAGCAAGGATCTGCCACTATTTTCAGAGGAGCGGGAGAAAAGCAACTTTTAAAATTTAAGAACTAAAACGCAAATACTTTTTATGTTTTATACTAATGAAATACTGCTATGTGCATTTCCCCCATCGTATATTAAAAATAAATAAATAACCTCTCAAGCAGCTGCTTGTACAGAGGTTTGATAAGAGCCCGTCAATTTATACGCCATAGTAGAATGTCCATGAGGATGACGGGACCTCAGCAGAAAAACAACACGACCATCCATAATTAAAACTTCTAAGGAGTGAAAAAGTAGGCAAAGGAAGAACTTCATTCTCTTTGAAAATGAGATTCCCATATGCGCCAGAGGCGATATGCGTTCCTCTAGTTATTTTACACTTTCAGTACCCTCTGACAGTGGAAATTCGAACAACTGTATAATTGAGAAAATAAACTATTAATATTTTATTAGTACCTCTAATGTGCAAAAAAAGTTTTTAATTTATCTCTTAAAGCAGAAAAGTTGTATTTTACCAACGCGACAAATCATTACTATTAGGGTAAAACACTTGACCATTACACTCTTTTTAAAAATTTAAAAAATTAAGTTTAAGCAAAAATATATCGTTCGCAATATTTATTTAAAGATTTGGTATTTTACAGCTTTTTTCCGCCGCTAGAGGTCGCTTTTCGAGTTTTTATATACCGCCTTTAGCACTCTTTAACACTGGAAATTCCACTGATGGGGATTCGAAAAACGTAAATATTAATATCTTTGTGGAAAGAAATTTCGCTGACCTACGGGATTCGAACCCGCATCTCTCCAGAAACATGTCAGAGTATTCTAACCTGTTGAACTAACGCTGGCATTTTTCACAAAAAACATTTATTGATTTATAGACGTTTAAACCTCTACAGGTAACGCTGAGATTATCAAATATTGTTTAAATCATTACTAATTTTTTAGTGCCTGTAAAACAAATATATATATATTGCTTCGTTTATCTTTTAAAAAACAAAGTTTTATTTTCGCACCCCCTTTTGGCTAAGACGGCAAAGCCTTATTGCCATTGTAAAGCTTCTGACCATAATACTCTACTACCAAAATTTCAGATTTCTAGTATAAATTTGTTTGTAATATTCGTTTGAAATTTTAGCATTTTACATCTTTTCCCATAGCTAGAGGGCGCTATTAAAGCCATTGAATTTTTTTCAAAATTGCGAATCACAACATTTGTTCGACACCTATCCTACCGAAAAAGAATTTTTCATTTAGCACTAAAAGTAAAAAAAAAAATTGTTGTCTTTAGCGGACAGACAGGTGGAAAGAGAGATGGACAGATAACAGTTAACAGAGAGACGGACAGACAGGTGGAAAGAGAGATGGACAGATAACAGTTAACAGAGAGACGGACAGACAGGTGGAAAGAGAGATGGACAAATAACAGTTAACAGAGAGACGGACAGACAGGTGGAAAGAGAGATGGACAGATAACAGTTAACAGAGAGACGGACAGACAGGTGGAAAGAGAGATGGACAGATAACAGTTAACAGAGAGACGGACAGACAGGTGGAAAGAGAGATGGACAGATAACAGTTAACAGAGAGACGGACAGACAGGTGGAAAGAGAGATGGACAGATAATAGTTAACAGAGAGACGGACAGACAGGTGGAAAGAGAGATGGACAGATAACAGTTAACAGAGAGACGGACAGACAGGTGGAAAGAGAGATGGACAGATAACAGTTAACAGAGAGACGGACAGACAGGTGGAAAGAGAGATGGACAGATAACAGTTAACAGAGAGATGGACAGACAGAAGAACAAATATTGGATAGGCAGACGACAAAGGGAAAACATTATCTCGTTTTTCAAACGAACCTTAAAATAAATTATATGTTTGTTTTTAGTTAGCTCATTTCACTTTGGCAGCCGATTGCCGTCTTCTGATGGAGTTTCTCGGAAAAAAAATTCATCAATTTATTTCTTTGAGTGAAATTTTTACACCGAAATGCAGCGCAGTGAGGCATTCATAAAATATGGCAGCTTTTATAGACAAAAAAAAGTGGTAGAAATGCATAAAACTATAACAACTGAGAAGTTTAAATTTGGTACATACACTAACTCATAGGCTTTCGTCTCACGGTACGAAAAAATATGGCGCCCATAAACCACGTGACTCAATCAACCAATGGCAGTGAATCATCACCGAGATGGCCAGCCTTACCAACTTCCGGCCAACATGGGCCACACAGTGATCACACACGCAACAATTTTCACTCCCAGAAGAATATTACTCCAAACCTCTCCCCCACCCCCACCCCCTTGCCACAAAACTACGACGCAGCACTTCCTTGGCACGAAACTTCAACCACCTCCTTCAGTATTAGGCGGCCTGCGGCCCAAAGCCTGTCGCCAACATGTAGGGTCGCTAGCACTTCATTGTACTGGTCCCTACTTTTTGACGCACACAAAAAAAACTTTTTCTCGTCTGGACCAGATGATAAAGGGGCCAAGGTCCCTTTTACAAAATGGTCCAATTTGTAAAGAAGGATGTTAGACTCTAACTATACAGGACCTCTAGGAACAACGAATGAACGTACACCGGGATCAGTATGGAGAAAAGAAATGAAACAATTACAACAACAGAAAAGACATTTAAACGTAATAATTTTGAATGCGCGGAAATTTAGAAACCATGGCAAAAAAGGAATAGAAAATTCCTTCAAAAATTCCATTAAAGTGTGATATTTTTTTTCCTATTGATGTTATCCAATTAACCAAATCAGATATCCCATTCGAATTACCATTCTTCTGTGGGATAATAAGAGCTGGATTTTAATAGTTAAAGCGACTGCACTTAGAAAATTAATGTTTTACGTTGTAAGCAGAATCGTCTTCATTTTTAAATATTAGTAATTACCTACGATAAACATGAAAGCACTTTAGTAGTCCTGTACATTGAAATTCTGAATGATCCAATTTTTTAAAGCAAAAGAATATTTTTTTAACATTACTTATAAGCTTAAGATAATTTGGCTACACCTTGTAAAGTCTGTAAACCAAGAAAACATAATGCTTGGCAAAAACATTTTGCTTACCCGGTACTTCAGAATAAAATTCTCGTATGGGCAGAAAAACTTCTAAACGCCAATATCCCAATTTTTCTTCAAATGTATCAGAGAATTTAATGCATATAATTTGCGTAATTCTAAAAAAGTAACATATCTTTAATTCTCTTAACACTTTCCCTTCTTCTTTTTGCTTCAAAATACAGCGCAAAACATGATTTTGAAAACTTTCAATAATCTTTTTATATTTCTCAAATATACCTCCCGAAGATAATAGCTCATATGACAAACACGATTTAATCCATGATTCAAAAATTATTTTAAGCAAAAATAAATCAGCAAAATTTCTGATGTAATATATTTATGGGATAATGGCATCAATGTTTTCTCTTCATATGATATTTCCTGGTCATTTTCCTGTCCAACGTGATTCCTAAGTGTTTATAATATTCAAGGGTCTCACAGTTTACACATAGTAAGATTCAAATATCGTTCATGATATATAATTTCCCTTAAAAATGTCTTCTTCATTACCCCTTACTTTAATATACATACACTTCGTTCTTTTATAACTTTTAACAAACCAATTTCTAATTATTCCCAGATTCAATTGTAAAAGCAATTGCTCTGTCATCAGTAGAGGTATTATTTCTTCCTTCAAATGTAAATTACAAAGCTCGTTCATGCAAATTAAAAACAAAACTGGGCCCGAACCCGAACCTTGAGGCACTCCATAATTTAATTCTCTTTCATCACTTACCCAATGTCTATTTCAACTCTTTCTATTCTACCTCGTAGATAACTTTCAAACCACTTCTTAATAGTTCCCCTAAAACCAGCATTTTCAAGTTTGTCTAAAAGTATTTTATGAGATACAGCATCGAGAGCTATTTTTTTTTGTCTAAGAATAAAATCCTTGTTTTCAGATTGTCATTTAAGTTCTAATAAATCCGAGATGTCAAATCCAGAATTTCATCCTCCGTGATTCGCCCTTTCTAAAACCATAATATATTGTTAGAGAAATATTTATTTCTGTCAAAAAAGGAACAATTTTTAACAATCCTTTCCTATATTTTTAAAGAAACAAACAGCAGCGAGATTGGACGATAATTTTCAAGTTGAATAGATTTCCCTCTTTCATAAACTGGGATAACCTGAGCTACTTTCAAAATAGAAGGCAAAATACCGTGCTAAGACGTATTATTGATTAAGTAACATAAACTCTGTTTCATTTCATCATAAATTTCCATTCATTTATAGATATTCTATCTAAACCTCAGGTTCAAAACTCGTTGTGGCTTGCATAAATAATAAAAATAAAATCCCCCTCAAGCAGCTGCTTGCCACAGAGGTCTGACGGAGCCTGTCGGTTTAGGCGCCATAGTAGAAGATCTGTGAGGAAGGCGAGACCTCAGCAGTAAAAACAACACAAACATCCATGCCTTAGCCGGGGCTGGAACCCAGGTCCTTTTGATCAGTAGCCAAGCTCGCTAACCACTTGGCATAATATGTAAATATTATTGAGTTAAGTAGAGAAGCTGGCTCAGCGGATAAGGAAGCTGTTTATACCTTTATTCAAAAAGTTTTTGAATTGAAGAAAAAGTATATATGTTTTTTAACGTTGATGATACTATCATATTTTGTAGCAGATAGGATCTCGTGCATGCATTGGCAAATACGGGACTAAGGCTCCCGGCTGAGAAGAAAAAGAAAAATCTCGAAAAAGAAAGCATCGCAGACGAGCTGCAGATGGAGGCAGAGGGAACAATAGAAGAAATTGGTTTATTGTTTTCAGGAGATATTTCTCTGTATTTTGATTACTCAAGCTTAAATTACAACATTGAAAGACAATCTTTACATCTTAATTTATTAATTTACATTATAAAACCATATTCCATATAAATATTAATACAGGGTGATTCAAAACTTATCGTTCAAATTTCGTGGGGAGGTAGGGAATACGTCAGGAAACGGATTTCACATAGGAAAGTATGTCCGCAAACGTCATCTACATGAACAAAATGGACAAGTAAAGTGAACACAAGGAAACAGTACAGTTAAGTGGTAACGAATGGGACTTTTATTCCAACAAGTTAGGTGCTCAAAATTGCGACCATTTACACGGACACAGGATTCACAGCGCCGTTGCATTGACCGCCGAACATTTTCAAAAACGCCTGGCATATCACGGACATTGCCTGCGGCGGCCACTATTCGTGCAACATGGTCCATTTCACTGTCGACGGGGGTCTCGTACACATGGTATTTCATGGCCCCCCCACAAAAAGAAATCCATGGGCGATAAATCAGGTGACCTGGGTGGCCAAGCTTCTTCTTCTTCTTCTTCCACATCCATCAAGTTACTGGACCTCTTTGTAAAGAGGGCCTCGGCCCTCTTATCATCAGGTCCACAGGCAAAGTGAGCAGTGGTTGAGCATGGGTGGCCAAGCGATCGCTGATGACAGCGGGAGTGGTCGGGCGAGCAGTACACTGGTTGGGTACACACAGCGCCCTCTACATACGCATGCGTACATTTGCGGACATACTTTCCTATGTGAAATCGGTTTCCTGACGTATTCCCTACCTCCCCACGAAATTTGAACGATAAGTTTTGAATCACCCTGTATAAGGTTATGTATCAATTTAATCCAAAAATATTACGAGAAAAGTGATACGTTTGGTGCCCGGGAATCAAATCTTATTTTTCCCATATATGATTAAGTTCAGTATTCACGTTGTTTTCGAAGAATAGAACCCTCTGGAATGCATAACGGAGGGATTGCTGTATTTTTATTCTAGTGATCGTAGTAGACTCTTTTGCCAAAATAGAATTTTTTTTGTCTGGAGGGATGTGCTGCAGAATAAGTAAACAGTTTTTGTAACAGTAACAGTTATTAACATAAGTAAACAGTTAATGTATTGAGCAAAGTTTTCGCCAGATCCTGAACCTATTCTCTCTCACACTCTCACATTCACGTCAATCATCTTGAAACAATTCTGATCAATATTAAGTTTTTATTAATTTTTGGGTTTAATCTTATGACTGATATTGCTGTTGTTAAATATTCAAATTTCCATAACTTTTTAAATATTGAACTGATATTCTTGAAATGATGAGAGTTAAGTAGATTTCCTAGAAATTTTAATCTTCAATCAGTTTTCCGTGAACAGTTTATTTTAGAGTTAAACAGAGCGTACTTTATCTCTGACATAACATGGATATTTTCTTTTTTTTGTCTAGGTAGCATTGGCTGATATCAGAGACGAAAAGAAATCTCGTTAAAACTTGTAGGTTATCTTTGCGTTAAGGATCCTCGATTCCTTCGAAAAGACAAAAGAGCATCTCTCATCCAAGAAAAAAGAGTATCTCTTATCAGAAGCTGTCGGATCCCAAAAATATACATTTGCTTCCAATCCGCTTAGTTTGGTGGAGAATTTTTTGAAAGCAATTTAAAAGGATGACAAAGAATTTCTTTATTTTGGACAGAAATTTTCAAGAATCAAGGTTAAAGGAGGAATTGTTGTAACCCCTCAGTTAGGAAGATCGAGAACAACAATTACTTTCGGAACCGAATTGAATGAAGTTGAAAGAAAAGAAGAAAAGTGAGCAATCAAAAATTTTCGGCAGCAGCATGAGATCCGAAAATTCCGCGTACCGCGTGGAAGAAAAGCTCAAAGCTTATAAAGAAACGAGATGTACAGTCGCTCAAAAAAGTATCCGAACGCCATGGCTGATTACAGAATTCAGAAAAAAAAACTGGCAACGATTTTTTTAGAAATTAGTGATCTGGCACTAATTAGTGATCCAGATCACTAATTTCTAAAAAAATTGTTGCCAGATATTTTTCTGAATTCTGTAATCAACCATGGCGTTCGGATACTTTTTTGAGAATCAATTTTGAGAATCTTCGTGTCACGTGACACGAAGGTTGCCAGATCATTAATTTCTAAAAAAAAAATCGTTGACAGATATTTTTTCTGAATTCTGTAATCAACCGTAGTGTTCGGATACTTTTTAATATATATAATGCGTATGAATATATAATGCAATGAATATGGAGCGTGTGCAGTTACCGTTCACAGCAAACTGGAGCGGTTGCGGTTAATGTTCACAGCACATTGGATCGTGTGAGCTCACAAAGACCTGGATCGTGGGGCTCACTCACGGAAATATTGAGCGTGTGCAGTTACCGTTCACAGCAAACTGGAGCGTGTGCAGTAACTGCACACGCTCCAGTTTGCTGTGAACTGTAACTGGAGCGTGTACAGTTGCTGTACACGCTCCAGATATTTTTCCTGAATTCTGTACTCATGTGACACGAAGGTTGCCAGATCACTAATTTCTAAAAAGAATCGTTGCCAGATATTTTTTTCTGAATTCTGTAATCAACCGTAGTGTTCGGATACTTTTTTGAGCGACTGTACAAACTTTATATATTTATTTGTTTCGAACGCGGAAACAAATATTATTTTTCTATGCACTCACTCTCTTTTTCATTGCACTTGTTCCGATCTCCCCGGCACTTTTGCGTACGCAAGTAGAAACAAAAGTTTTTCTCTTCGGCATTCCAAATGCTTGCACCCCTTCTTTCGCTGCTTCGTCATTTGTAAAGGGTTTGCCTCTTAACTTCCATTGGTCCACAGAAAAAGTAGTCACATGACGACAAATCAAGGCTTTATGATGAATGCTCCAACAGCTGAAACTTTAATCCTTCTAGTGCCTCTCTGTTGTTCTTTATCATGGCTTCAACACTTTCAACATTGTCTTCTGTTCTGATGTTTGAAGCCGTCCCTGAATGATCTTTATCCATTAGACTTTTTTCGTCCATTTTTGAAGTGTTTTACCCACTTACTGACATGTTGACCCTTAAGGCAACTGTCCTCTATTGTGCCCAACGTTCTTCTATGAATCTGCTCTCCGCTTACCCCTTCAGCGTGCAAAAATCGCATTACCGTTCATTGCTCTTCCTTCGTGCAATCCGACAGAGGAGCGGCCATCGTTTACGTGTGCATGTGACAAAGCACTCTTATAGCACTGGCTTCTATCGACATGACGAATGAAGCTAGGAATGCAGCAAGCAAGTTAAAACATGTTGTGCTTTCATTGCTTCTCTGTGCAGGAAATTACGTCACCTGCATCTTTATTTTTTTTTATTTACCCGCGTATTTCCATCAAAGAAAGGAAAAAGGAATGTTCCAATGTGTCGTTCAGTGTTATGATAAGAATTGTGGGTTATAATAAGCCGTATACAATATTTGTGTGTCCTAGCCTTTCAGCGTTGAGGATTTCTTCCCCCAGTTCTTCCCCCCCCCCTTCTTTTTTTTTTTTTTTTTAGGGATGGTTGGGGGCGGGCTCTGTTGGCTACAAGACAGGAACGTCTGTCCACTTTGATCCACGATAAACAGCATTTTGCAAGCACCCACACATCATTGACTATTGCAATTTTACAGACCAAGAAAACTCAAAAGGCGGCTATGTAAAAAGAAATGCAAACAACAAAATTAAAAAAATGGTATTTGCTTTGGAAAATGAAAGAAGGAAAAGAAACAAACGACGAGGGGATAAATTTTCAGTTTCTTTTTTAATGCAATTGTATATTTCTTCTGATGTTTGGACTATATAAGTTAGTTCTTGCCTTCATCTGTTTCTCGAAATCAGATCTGCAATTGTAAAAAGAAAATTCCATGTTCTGGCGCATTTGAAAAATCTCAGTGAGTAGCCTCTGAGAGCCGTTTTTGAACTTTGACTTTAACCTAACGATTCGATTTTTGCGGAAGCGAGTGATCTGCTCTTATGGCAACTGGTAAACATGTCTGCTGACGAGGCACAAATTGCAGACAGAAGATTCTCTTGTCTTATCGAAAGATCTCTTCATCTTGAGAGGTTTGACTCTGGCACTTGAAACAGTTGATCAACATTTGTGAGAGTCTTTCACTCAAAGCCTTGAATTTCGGATCCGAGATTCAACTGAGAAACCTGCTCTCTACACAAAGGAACAGTCTTCGGTACACTTCTTAAAACTTGAATTTGTTTATGGCTCTCTCGCGTTCCCTTTCCTATAAACAGAAAGGGACTCGATGACGTCATCATAAGGATTGACCTAATTGGCCAGGCCAAGTGCTTGACTTTGTCAACGAAAGGTCAAATCGAGCAGCAGACTAGAACTTATTAATTTTATTTTAACTTAACGAGTTTCTCTCTTAACTTTACAAAGGGTTTTGTCCATAGGAAGGGGAGAAAAGCAAAATTAAGAACGATTTCTTCCCCCCAATTCTTTTTAAACACTTTTCATTTTCTCCCAGCTTGTCTTGTTTACTGATTAATATGAAAAAAAAATTCAGCTCGAAGGACGTCATTTTAATCGTCAACATCTTCCCCAAAAGGAAAAATTAGGAGATGTGAAGTCCATTTCTTCTTGGAAGGAATTGCTTATAGAAGAAATTGAAATAATTATTAATTTCCAAAAATCCTTTTCCCAAAAAGGACAGACAGATATGGAACTGATTTCTTCTTAAATCAATTTTTCTTGTAAATTTTATTTTGCACTTTCATTCATCATGGACTTTTTATCTACTCTCAATATGACCATTCCAATCTGAATGGCTTCTCTAGGCTAATGGATGCATCTCTTTGGCTCTTCGCTGCGGTCCAGAGCTGAATGAAACTAAACCCAAGGAGTGCTAAAATTAATAACTCTTATTTAAAAGTGTTCTTTCCTGATTGTGTTTTAAAAAGAAATTCTAATCAGTAAAGAAAGAATTTGATCGCTATCAAAAGATGGTTTCGCAATGGGTCGACCAGAAGATAAACCAATTCATTCTGAAAAATAAATTCTTAAAATAATGCATCTGTGAGAAAACTTTAAAATAAATTTCTTATTGAAAATACCTTGAATTTATCAACTGAATTAAAAAGAACAACCTTTTATAAAATGCACTAAAACGTTTTTAAAAATACAGGCCAGGGGAGAGGGATGCAAAAACTAATCTTTTAAAGTGTTATAAAAAAAATAATAATAAATACCCCCTCAAGCAGCTGCTTGCCACAGAGGTCTGACAGGAGCCTGTCAGATTTATATGCCAAAGTAGAAGGTCTGAGAGGATGGCAGGATCTCAGCAGAAAAACGACACACACGTCTATGCCTTACCCGGGGCTCGAACCTAGGTCCCGTAGATCAGTAGCCAAGCGCGCTGACCATTCGGCCACAAGGACGGCTAAAAAAGTGTTATATTTTGTTAAATAATTAAATAACAGAAGTATGTCCAAAATGTCCAGAAACTCTTAAACTTTCGTTATTATGAAAGCGTCGAATTAATATCACACGCAATGTCTTCAATGCCAGATTTCTAAATCGATGGATTGTAGTGGTGGGCCGATCTTGCTGCCCCCAAACGTCCCGATATGATACCCCTTGAACTTTTTTTTTTCTTTGGAGGGGGGAGACATAAAAAAAACATGATTCTTATCCAAAAAATTCGTAATTTAAAGGAAAGAACTAGCGCAACTTTCGCAAATGTTACACAAGATATGGATGCCACGTTGGCTTAGTCGGTAGAGCACCAGGCTCATAATCTGGAGTTCCCAGGTTCGAGTACCACCAGGGCCAGTAGAGAGATTTATCTCGCAAAGCCTCCAGCCTGCTGTGGGTCAGAGCCCACATTGAAGTCTCTTGAAGACAAAAAGGAACTTTGAGAGTTGGTAATCGTTTTAATCTTTCACAAACACAAATAACTTTAAAATGACGCAAAAGAGTGGATTCTATCCTTGGGCACCAGCAGAAAGTTTTACAGGGGGGAGGGATGCAAAAATAGTTGGAGGTTGGAGAAAAATAACAAATCAATATTTGAAGGAAATACCGGAGTCATTCGATCAGGCTTGCTCGTAATCTGTAGTTCCCAGGTTCGAATCCCAGCTTGGTCAGCGTTGAGATTTATCTCCGCAAAATTCCCGCTCTGCCCACGGTCAGTAGGGGACACCGATGGGCTTGGAAAGGCCGACGTCCGTTGGGTGGGACGTTAAGCCGTGGCTCCGTGTGCGGGAGAAGCCATACCCTGAGCACGTTAAAGAACACGCTGGGTGGCCTTGACGGGAGGCTACCATCTGTTTCCTAACAGCTGTTACAGTGGGTCCCCTCCCCCAACCTTCTCTGAGCCTTCGGGGTCCATGTAACCTGGCCATTTAGCCCATGGTGTGCAAAAAAGTGCCGCTCAGAGGTAAAACAACCCAACTCGATCACGCCTGATCACTTTCCCACATTAGACCTAGTGCCAAAACACCCAGAGGTTGGGATACTTAACGTTCTGTTGGCTGAGGTGTGATCGATGATGATTTGCAATGGTCTAATGTGGTTGGCTGAGGTGTGATCGATGATGAATCCTATATGGTATGCCAACAATTTATGTTTACCATATAGGACCTGCTGAGGTAACTGTGACTAAAGAATATCCCTTGCCGCACACAATTATATCCCACGAGTAACCTGAACACCAACGTTAAAATCAAAATAATTGAATGAAAAGTGGCACTTAAGGAACCTAAACCATGTGCCCAATCTGATTGATAATAATAAGAATTTCCACACGAAGGAGAGTCAATTAGACACAAGTTGGTCTGCTAACAGAGAGTAGCAAAAGCTGACTATTCACTATCTTTCGCATATGACAGAGACATCCACCAAATCCCTCTTTTCTCTCGGTGGCTCTCCTTCAATTTCTCTTTTCTCTCGGTGGCTCTCCTTCAATCTCTCTTTTCTCTCGGTGGCTCTCCTTCAATCCCTCTTTTCTCTCGGTGACTCTCCTTCAATCTCTCTTTTCTCTCGGTGGCTCTCCTTCAATCTCTCTTTTCTCTCGGTGGCTCTCCTTCAATCTCTCTTTTCTCTCGGTGGCTCTCCTTCAATCTCTCTTTTCTCTCGGTGGCTCTCCTTCAATCTCTCTTTTCTCTCGGTGGCTCTCCTTCAATCTCTCTTTTCTCTCGGTGGCTCTCCTTCAATCTCTCTTTTCTCTAGGTGGCTCTCCTTCAATCTCTCTTTTCTCTCGGTGGCTCTCCTTCAATCTCTCTTTTCTCTCGGTGGCTCTCCTTCAATCTCTCTTTTCTCTCGGTGTATACTCCTAATTGAAAGCAACTCTAAATATTGTTACCATAAGGATTGACCTAACTGGCAAGGCCAATTGCTTGACTTTGTCAATGAAAGGTCAAATCGAGCAGCAGACTAGAACTTATTCATTTTATTTCTGCTTGCAAAGCACATTTAAATTAATTCTTAACTGATCTGGAAATGTCCCTAACTCAACGCAAAATCTACAAAAATCCTACTATTCTCCGAACTGAACCTTATTTCTAAAATACTACGCTATTTCTATAGATTAAAAGAGAGTGAACAAGGTATGAGAGAAAAAAAAATGGGCCCTTACCGATTCACTGCACTTTCAGTAGGGTTGATCACAGCGAAAGATTCCTCTTGGACTTCAAACACTAGTGATACTTGGAGGCACTTCTTCGGCAATTTTGGAGTGTGCGAAATGGGAAATATTCCACGCATCTTCTACTCTCCAGGAGACGGATGGTTTAATGATATCTTGTGAGTGGAATCTTCAGGCAAATTAACTAACCACTTGGCTGACGACTGGAGTAGAGAAAGAACTGTCCAAAAATGGTAAGGTCACACTTCCTTTCCTTTTCTTCATGCTTCTTCCTATTTCGTCATCGAATGTTATCAACCAAAAGCGGAGGGGGAAGGGGGAGCTGGCGAGTGTCAGGGAAGATGAGAGAGCTCTTGACAGACCCCTTACTGATAAAAGGAGACTCTGGGCAGCCTTATCAGTAACTTGGCTGACAGATGGTTGCGTTGGGGCACGATCTTCTGTCGTCCCAAAAGTATCAAGTTCTACGATAAGATCTGTTGATGAAAAGTCGTCATCTCTTGGGAATGAAAGGGGTCTGCCCTAGCGTTAACGGAAAGTGTCCTGTAGGTCGATTCTTTATCTGATAAGTGTCCCTGAACACGCCGCGCTTCCCCGCCCCAACTGATGCATCGTTAATGACACTCCATGCTGATGAACTGCACCTTACAGCAGCAAGACCAGAGTCGCAATCCACTCACTGGACGAGCGATAGCCAAGGCCAGACTTTGAGGATTTCTGAGACCCTAAGCTAAGTCATACACAGTCGTATCAGAATAATATACAGTCGCATCAGAATAATAAAAAAATTAAACCATTCGAACTTAAGAGGCCTCAAAAATTCAGAAGTCGAAATATATATATAGTTATTCTGATTGAGGGGAACATTGAAAAACAAACATAAAATTATTGTGGTGAAAACTTTATTCTAGCACATCGGTAAGCAAAGATGAACAGTGTTTGCTTATCATCATCATCATCATCATCATCATCATCATCATCATCATCATCATCATCATCATCATCATCACCCTCAAGCAGCCATGGGATGTGGAGGTCCATCAGCCATGCAATTTAGTTCTCTAAATATATCTGTCCTGAGCTATATCTGCTGCATCTGGCCACCTAACAAGGACCTGTTTGACATTGTCAACCCACCGCATCCTAGGCATTGCCTTCTTCCTGAGTCATTTAGGCACACTGTTCATAACTTTATTCGCTAATCTATAAGTGTGCGAAATGGGCAACATGGCCAAAACAACGGAGTCTCTTTCTGCGCAATATGCTGCTTAAAGAAGGTTGCCGACTCCTTTGCCTAGCCTCGTTACTACCTGCAAAGTTGAACCATCTAATGCACGAGATACTGCATAAGCATCTAGAATCAAAAGAATCAAGTTTCCTGTTATCATGTTTACAAAGTGCCCAAGTTTCACTACCACAGCTAACCCTAGAAAGAACCAAACTATTATATGTACAGTCTAATTTCAGTCTTTAGGTGTATACGCCTATTTCTCCACACTCTCCGTAGATTCTTAAAAGTCGCGACAACATTCCCTATTCGTCTGTTAATCTCATGCTGCACATCACCATTATCTGTTACATAGCTCCCAAGATAATTAAACTGTGATACCTGCTCAAGACTGCAACTATCAGAGTAACTGAATCACAGCCTGCCTGACCAATTTTCATCACTTTAGTTTTCTCTCTGTCTCATCAACAGCTCGAATGAAAGAGTTCATCTCATTAACATCTTTTGCCAAAAGGGCTAAATCATCAGAATAATTTAAATCAGAAATTTTCGTATCTCCAGACCACTTAAGTCCAAAATCCTCGCAATGAATTTCGCTGTGTCCCGTGAAAACTCTCAAATATGACGTCAACATTGCTTCGAGGAGATCCTCCACTGGCAATGGATGGTCGGAATGAACTGCTGCTATTAGTTATATCTGATGAGCGAAAAATATTTGGGCTTTTCCTGTAAAAACTGAGTTTAATCTCGTACATGAAAACTCGTTAAAATCATGTTGTAGTCTGTCCTCCTTTATATTTTTTCATCTTTTTTCATCTTGTAGATTTCACGTAGAGTGAAGCAATCACGTACATCTGCAAGGGGAAAAGCAGGATCGCTTGGTTGTCAGTTTCATCTCAGAATTTGTTTTTTTTTTTGTTATCAGGGAGTCGGATTAACTGGTCACTATACGATCATCCTTCGGTTGGGCTGTTTTACCTCTGAGAAGCAGTTTCTTTTTTGCACACCATGGGCTAAATGGCCAGGTCACAAGGGCCCCGAAGGCTCAGAGAAGGTTGGGGGAGGGGACCCACTGGAACAGCTGTTGGGAAACAGATCGTAGCCTCCCGTCAATGCCATTCAACTTGTACTTTAACGTGCACAGGGTATTGCTCTCCGGCACACGGGGCCACGACTCAACGTCCCATCCGACGGACGGCGTCTTTCCTAGCCCACCGATGACCAATACTGACCGAGAGCAGGGAGTTTTGTGGAGAAGGTGGGACTCGAACCTGGGAACAGCAGATTACGAGCCTGGCGCGATACTGACTGAGCCACCCCAGCCCTTGATCATCCTTGGAGGGAGGTTGAGTTTCGTTGTTGGGGGGGGGGGGAGGCTTTCCTCTATCAACTGACACCAACGCTTGCCTTAATAAGGAAAAAAATGTGATTCTAAAACTAAACATTTTGCCAGCAAGCAATGTCAGTTGATTTCATGAGATGAATCAGAGCACTAAAAATATCAATAGGATTGCTCGAAAGAGATGTTTACTACTAATTTTGTCTCCTATTGTTTACTCGTATTATTTTCTATTATTGTTTATCTCTCCTGCAATTGCAGTGCGGTCATACAGGATCAACACTTTGGAGCAGTGCGCTGTATTTATTCTCATTGGCCTTCTTGAAGCGGAGAAAGCGTCGCAGATATAAGACGACTACTGCGACGGCGAAGAGAGAGAGAACGCTTACCTGGATGACCTTCTCCTACGGACTCAGAAGTGAAGAGGAAAGTCTCTCCGAAGCCGTGATGCTCTCTGTAGCCATCGGGGTGTCGGAGTCGTGGTCCGTTGCTGAGAGGTCCGTTGGCGAGGTCTGTGTCGGAGGGAATGCGAGCGCCCAAGGTAGCCATCGGTCGGTCGTTGTGGGTGATCGGACTCAAAGAGAAAGACTCGACTCTCGCCGATGCCTTTATCTTGGCCTTCACGTGAGCAAAGCTTTCTTATCTTTGCGCTGACGCGCGTCTTTCGTCGCCTCGCCAGTAAATAAGATTTGCTCTTTGGACGACATCCACTCCAAGAGCAGCTCTTTAGCCTCACGAGCAATTTTAAAAACGAATTCTAACGGATATTCACGTGACTTCTCTAGATATTAGATTGTTTTTTTTCGAAAAACATGAGGCTCGAACTATCAAACTCCTCCTTCCCCCCATTTGAAATTTCTGGGTACCCGACTGGTATAAAAGCAGAAAAATATTTAAATCATTTTAACACTTTAAATAAAATAAATACCCCCCCTCAAGCAGCTGCTTGCCACAGGGGTCTGACAGGAGCCTGTCAGTTTTATATGTCAAAGTAGAAGGTCTGAGAGGATGGCAGGACCTCAGCAGAAAAACGACACCATACATCCATGCCTTACCCGAGGCTCGAACCCAGGTCCCTTAAATCAGTAGCCAAGCGTTCTAACCACTCGGCCATGGGACGGCTGTTACCCACTAAAAAAAGGTTATTTATTTAAAAATATCACAATTGAGTATAAATATTGTTTCTTGATATTTATTCTAATTTATTTAGCAATTACAAATCCTTTACAAGAAGGAGCCGCGGACACGTTTCGTTAGAACGAATTGCTACGGGGAAGACTTGATGCACGTGCACTCAGGGCCAGTCCAATAGTTAAGGCTGCGAGGCGATCGCCTCTGGGCGCCATCCTTCAGGAGAGGGAATAGATAAAAAGTCAGTTGGATTATTATCACTATTATCAAAAACAATGCAATAACTCAAAGAATGTTTTTGGTTCATCAAACATCAAAACATGAAACTTTCCATTTTTTCTTCTGGTGTTACAAGAATCTTTTTAAAACAATCTTTGGAAATTGTGTTCCGAATTCAGTTTAAAAAATTTCTTAGAGTTTTCTGCTGCTATCGATACATTGGTTCAGTTAAAAACCAGCTGAATATGTTTTCAGAAACAGGAATTAAATATTATACACTTTAAATTTTTTACACACTTAAGCATAATTTTCTGTGATTTATTTTTGAATATATCAAATGAAGTCAAACATTTTAATGCAAGTAAGATGTTTTTCTATTCCTTACTGAGATTGAAAGCACCTGATTATTTGATGACTTATTAAAATTATGTGGCTTAAAAGGTTTCAATGTGAGCGCCCCTGGTGGCGTGATATTCAACTCCCATCGATACACTTGCAACATCTGCAAGAATTCCTTCCTTTAAACGACGTGAATCACGAAATGTTTTCGGAATAAACGAAGATTTTAATGTATTCCCAAAAGTAGAAATCCAATGATGTCAAATCGGGACCTCTTCTGAGCCACGAGATCGGTCAACCTCTAACAATCCAGATATTTAGAAATTTGGCTTTTAAGGGGGTCCCTAATGACCTTGCTTGAAACTCACTGATGCAAATGAGCATCGAAGCGCTCTGAAAATCGAAAAGTTTGTGCCAAAGTTTGTGCGAATTTTAATACGGAGAGAAATCTTTACGCCAAAATCTTGAGGTCCTCAATATCCGACACCTCAGATGGGCCACTGTGTTCAGAGAAACGAAAATTCAAGAACTGAAGCGTCTGCACGAGAAAAATATATGAGACGCAAAGGAAAACACTAAATTAAATTCTTTAAATTTTTCAAGGTCGTTTTTAAGGTTTTTGAGTTTGCTGACCCACCTATTGTGTCTTTTCAGAATCCCCGTTAACCGCACCACCTGAATGGATCAGTTTCCCTTCGTCCCTCAGTCCCTGGGGAAGGGTTTCATCGATTTCTCCAACTCTAAGGAAGCAACGCGATTATCGGCTGTGCTTAGGATTATTTCATCTTTGAGGCGCTCTGCATCACCAAAGAGTCAAATGAAGAGGATTTGTGAGACGGCGATTGGCTGGACGATGCGTCTCACACATTCCTAAACAATTAAACAGTCGCGGTTGGAATTACGCGCTTCCGACGCTTGCTTTTTTCAGTTTGGAAATTTTTCACAGTTTTCACAATTTCACAATTTTTCTTATTTCTCGATCCTCCTAATTAAACTTCGATTTTCCCCCATGACATATAACTAATAAGATTAGTCCACTTTCGCCATTTGGCAACGAACAAATCGCTTCGGTGCAAAGTACCCGTGCCCTACCCAGAAGAATTTAAAGAGCTGGATTTTACCTAAGGTCAGATATCCACATTAAGCATCCCTGCAATAGCTACAAAATGGAACTCATTCATTCGCAGAATATGTGGAATGTGATTCTGCAATAAAAAGCGTCGTAACTCATGGTAACAATTTAAAAAAGGTGGCAAATGTTATCTTGTGGGAGATGTTTCTACGCTTGCTTAATTTGTGCGCTATGAAAATATGAGCTGAGGGGAGGGCAGGAGACCTCAAACAATTGCTTTGGAAGACAGATTCACTGATCTTAAGTGCCAGGGAAGCACGGAGTTTATTGCTGACACGAAATCAACTCCATATCCACTTCTCTATAGACCATAGATTCCCAACGGGGACGATACTGCCCCCCAGTGGGCGCTGGAGCCTTTCATGGGGGCGGTAGCGGATCCAGAGGCAAATGGGGGGCGTTGAGGCAGTCAAGAGGGGCGGTCAAATAAATAAATAAATTTAATGGGATTTTCTGTGACAACCTTTTTATCTCTTCTATTCTGCGGTGTCTTCCTGGTGATTCTGATCATCCACTACCTCATCCGTCATGTGCAGCTTGGACAATAAGTTCCCTGCTACCGCCTACTAGCGTACTGGTACGTCTGAAGTCGACTGAGATGCTCTCAAAAGTTCTCTTCAAGATCACAGATTGGATATAAGCTTCAATATGTTTTCCCACTCCAAGTCGCTTTGAGTATGCTTTATGGTACGTAGTTACAATACCATCCCACGTCAGAACATAAGGTATAATATTAACATTACACTTGTGAATTAGGCTCAACTCATTAGCCAGCAGATCATACTTCCTCTTCTTTTCAACCTCTACTGTCTGCAGGTTATCCTGAGATGTTATTCCTACTTCAATAATTGTAATTTCATTCAATACCTTAACATGCACTACTATATCAGGCTTATTATGTTGTACATGTGTGTCCGTCCTGATAGGCAAATCAACCTTGATGCAATAATAATATAATAATAGTAAATTTACTATGTTTAATATTTTTTTATAATTATTTTTTAATATAATAAAATACTTTGAAAATACCTGTTTTCATGAATAAATATTTTATCTAGCTATATAAATTATCTTATTGTTATCGCGTTAATAAGCATTTTTAAATTAGCATTAGGTATACCTATACCTAATTTGTTTTAGTTTAGAATAGATTGACGGTGACAAGTCCTTGAAAGTTGGTAAGCAAACACGCTGTTCATGCAATTTAACATGTTTCGGCAAGAATATGGGAGCTTGAAATGACTTGTTTACGGAGCAAGTGCGCCGGCATCGCAAACATACAAGTTAATGCGTACACAAAATCAAATCTATAAAAGCGATAGCTCTAGGAATGTTTTATTATTTTTATGTGCTTCGCCGTGATAAATAGTGGTGAGCGATAAGTGTTAGAAGTCATTATAAACATTATTTTTATAACTATCTATAAATCTGTTGAGAAGTTAATTTGTATTTGAAAATGTCTTAATCTACATCTAAAAAGAAATGCCGGCAGTACAGTATTGAGTATTTGAAATATGGATTTACGTACTCTCCTACAAACCAATCATTACCTATGTGTTTAATTTGCCGAAAAGTTTTTTCAAATGAAGCTATGAAACCTTCTAGGCTACAAGAGCATTTAAATAAAATGCATGCTGATAAGAAGAACAAAGATTTATCCTATTTTCAAGAACTGGAAAAACAATATTTAAAACAGCCAACTATGTCAAACCTTTTTGCGTCGTCTTCTAAACAAGATGATGATGGACTACGAGCCTCATATAACGTTTCATTGTTAATCGCAAAAGCAGGAAAACCACACACAATTGGCGAGGAATTAATTTTGCCGGCAGTCAAAGAGATATTAAAAACTGTTCTTCATCATAAGACACCGTCAGATATCATCAAAAAAATTCCTCTCAGTAATAATTCAGTGCAAAGAAGAATAGATGAAATGGCAAAAGACGTTGAAATATCATTATGTGATTACTTAAAGACTTGCAAATTTTCCATTCAACTCGATGAATCAACTCTACCAAATAACGAAGCTCTACTCTTATCATACGTACGATTTATAAAAGAAGAAAAAAATTCATGAAGAGTTATTATTTGCTAAAAATTTGGAATCTGATGCAAAGGGAGAATCTATATTTAATACCATGCAAAAGTTTTTTCAAGAGAAAGAAATTCCTATTTGCAATATTTTGTCTGCTGCTACTGATGGTGCTCCAGCAATGACAGGGCGTTATAAGGGTTTCATAGTGCATTTGAAACAAGCAGTACCAAATGTACTCGCTGTACATTGTATTATTCATCGTCAGCATTTGGTTGCAAAAAATTTGAATGAACGTCTGCATACGTCGCTTCATTACGTTATTAAAGCAATCAATAAGATTAGAAGCAATTCATTGAATGACCGATTATTTGGTAAGCTTTGTGATGAAAATGATGAAGATTACAATCGCTTGCTGCTGCACACAGAAGTACGTTGGCTCTCTATAGGTGTTTGTCTGAATCTTTTTTTTTTGAACCTATTTGACTCAGTACTGGACTTCCTTGAAGACAGAGACGAAAAATTGCGCGAAAACCTGATTACGTCAAAAAATGACATCGCTTATTTGACAGACCTGTTTAAAATATTTATAATTGCAAGGTGATGAGTTGAATTTAATTAAAACAAAAAAGTCATAGCTGCTTTTGCGGAAAACTTCTTCTATTTGAACGAAATCTAGGTAGAGGTGAATACAACCACTTTCCCACATTATCAGCAGTCTCTGCAAAACTGGAAGATTTACTTACTGCCAACACTTGGAAGTTCTTCATGTTGATTTTACGGAGCGTTTCCAAGATATTTTAAACATGAATATACCGAGTTGGGTTTTATATCCTTTCGCAAACACAGGTACTGAAGAATCATCAAATTTGGAAGAGGAACTCTTAGAACTCACGACTAACGAAGCACTCAAAGTAAAATTCAAACATGGATACCAAGAGTTCTGGCTTCAAAAATCAATACCAGTTCTTTACCCTGGATTGTGGGCAATAGTACAGAAGTTTTTAATCGCATTTCCTTCGTCCTATATGGCTGAGCGTGGATTCAGTGCAGTAGCTAATTTACTGTCAAAGAAGAGGAACAGACTACACATCACTGAACGTGGCGATCTGCGATTGATTTTAACGAAATTGGAACCAGACAATAACAAATTGTTAACACTCCACCAGCCTCAACCATCTCGTTAATTTTATTTATTTATTATTAATTTTGTGTTTATCTCCTTATTTTTTATTTCTTATTGATTATGTGTTTATTTTTAAAATTTTAATAAACAATTTTATTGTACATTTGGTTGTCTTTTTATTAATTTCTGCTTTATGATTTTTAATAGATAAATAAACAGATAAATTAGGTACAGATAATATGCAACAATATTTTAATATTTCATATAAAATTAACTATTATGGACTAGGGGGGCGTTGAAATTTTTGTTCTCTTCTAAAGGGGGCGATGGTCCAGAAAAGGTTGGGAATCACTGCTATAGACGAAAGAAAACTCAAGTTGACAACATACGAATTTATAATAAAAATGCTAAATTTACATTAAAAACCTCTAGAAACATTAAAGAAAATGCCAAAAAGAGCTAAAGAGATTTTAACGCGTTTCGCTCTCCACTGAAGCATCTACATAAAATGTAAATGATACGTTTCTGCCAAAGATAAAGCCTCGAATCTGTGACTTCTGGTATGTCATTCCTTAGTCTCCTTTTATTGTTGGAAATTTTATCCCATATGCAGTGGTTCTCATTGGTAAGGGTCCTATTACAAAGTAGTTCCCAGGGCAGTGGGGGCTCGCCGATGTCGTCATTTATGCATCCATTTTTCTTTTTTAAAAAGTGACATTGCCCCGCTGTAAAAAGAGCCAAAGGAATGACATGCCAAAAGTCACAGATTCGAGGAAGATCACAGATCTTCGGCAGAAACTTCATCTTCGGCATTTGGGGCGGGGGTGGCTCAGTCGGTAGCGCGCCAGGCTCGTAATCTGTAGTTCCCAGGTTCGAGTCCCAGCTGGGTCAGCATTGAGATTTATCTCCGCAAAATTCCCCTCCCACGGTCAGTAGGAGACACCGATTGGCTTGGAAAGGCCGCCGTCCGTCAGATGGGACGTTAAGCGTGACCCCGTGTGCGGGAGAGCCATACCCTGTACACGTTAAAGAACACGCTGGATGGCCTTGACGGGAGGCATTCAGCTGTCTACCAACAGCTGTTCCAGTGGGTCCCCTCACCCAACCTTCTCTGAGCCTTCGGGGTCCATGTGACCTGGCCATTTAGCCCTTAGTGTGCAAAAAAAGTGCCGCTCAGAGGTAAAACAACCCAACTCTTCGGCATTTGCATTTCATGCAGATGCTTTAGTGGAGAGCGAAACGCGTTAAAATCTTTTTAGCTCTTTTTGGCATTTTCTTCAATGTTTCTTATTTTTTTTATGCATTTACTCATTGCTTCTTTAATGTATATTTTTTTTATGCATTTACTCATTGCTTCTTTAATGTATATTTTTTTTTGGTATTTCCTTTAATGTTTCTTATTTTTTTATGCATTTACCCATTGTTTCTTTATTGTCTATTTTCTGGCATTTTCTTTAATGTTTCTTATTTTTTTTATGCATTTACTGATTGTTTCTTTAATGTCTACTTTTTGGCATTTTCTTCAATGTTCCTTTTACTCATTGTTTCTTTAATATCTACTTTTTTGGCATTTTCTTCAATATATCTTATTTTTTATGCATTTACTCATTGTTCCTTTAATGTTTTTTTTTGGCATTTTCTTTAATGTTTCTTATTTTTTTATGCATTTACTCATTGCTTCTTTAATGTCTATTTTTTTTCGCATTTTCTTTAATGTTCCTTTTTTATGCTTTTCCTCATTGTTTCTTTAATATCTACTTTTTTGGCATTTTCTTCAATATATCTTATTTTTTATGCATTTACTCATTGTTTCTTTAATGTTTTTTTTTGCCATTTTCTTTAATGTTTCTTATTTATTCATTGTTTCTTTAATGTCTATTTTTTGGCATTTTCTCCAAAGTTTCTTATTTTTTTATGAATTTGCTCATTGTTTCTTTAATGTCTATTTTTTTCGCATTTTCTTTAATGTTTCTTATTTTTTATGAATTTACTCATTGTTTCTTTAATGTCTATTTTTTTCTGGCATTTTCTTTAATGTTTCTTTTTTATGCTTTTACTCACTGTTTCTTTGATATCTACTTTTTTGGCATTTTCTTCAATATAGCTTATTTTTTATGCATTTACTCATTGTTTCTTTAATGTATATTTTTTTCGGCATTTTCTTTAATGTTTCTTATTTTTATGCATTTACTCATTGTTTGTTTAATGTCTATCTTTTTTTTGGCATTTTCTTTAATGTTTCTTATTTTTTTATGCATTTACTGATTGTTTCTTTAATGTCTATTTTTCTTTGGCATTTTCTTTAATTTTTCTTATTTTTTTATGCATTTTCTCGTTGTTTCTTTAATTTCTATTTTGTTTGGCATTTTCTTTATTGTTTCTTATATTTTTTATGCATTTACTCATTGTTTCTTTAATGTCTAGACGTTTTTAGTATAAATTAATCATTTATATTATAAATTAGTATGTTGTCAACTTGAATATTTCCCGTCTATGAGCATGTGTGTGTATGGAGTTGATTTCACGTCAGCAATAAAATCCGATTTGCCAAATAACGCTCGGTGCAGCCAGCAGCAAAGAAAAGACGGCGCCCAACCTTTGATGAAACGAGCTGCGCAGAGTTGAACACCTGCTATCGCCAGATGAGAGACTTGTTGCTTTTTTATTACGGAAATTGTAATCGGAGGATATTGGGCGAAATAACAGAGCGGACGGTGGCTTTAATCTTCAGATAATAGCCCACCGCGTTATAATAGAGATAACATTTCATCTTCTAGAATTTTTGAAATTTTTCAAGTTACCTTTCAAAAGTTTTTCTCTCCTGGGTAATGAAACATTTTGTTTGAGAGCATTTTTTTTACTTATTATTTAATTTGAGCATTATCATAATCAGTGAAAAATATTTCAATGATTTTTTTCGTCATTTGGAGTCAGTAATTAGATAACATTTACTGTGCCCAGTGTTTATGGGCACAGGAAGAGACATGAATGTCATTTGTTCACCATTTCTCATGAAGTAATGCGCCTAGCAATTCTGCCTTTCTCTATAATCCTTGGGGTGGAACTCTAACGATGCCGAAACATCATCATTCCTGGATACATTCGCAATGAATGAAAATTATTTTTAAATAATTTATTATAAATTTAATCAAATTGTATAATAATTAATTAGAAATATTAATGCATTTACAAAAACGTTGGAGTTTGTTGAAATCAGTGTATGAGATTATTTCAAAAAGGACATTTCAAAGTTTTTACTGACTTTATGATCATGTGAAATTTACCTGATATTTACAGACAGTTGACAGCCTTACATGCATCCTCCAAAACACGTGTTTAATAAAAGGTCGATTTTATCTTAGTAGACATGTAGAGTTACTTTCCGGAATAAACAGTGTTTGGGGCTGTACTCCCGATTTTTTTTGATCGACGAAATTTATTAAATCTCTCTGCGACAAATATTCCTAATTATTAGGTCACAAGTTTCCTAATCGCATGGTCACTAGATAGGAACCAACGGGAACTTAGAATGGGACAATTGGGACGGATCCCACGACAGAGTCTCACGCAGCAGAAAGTCAAAAAGACAAATGGCGCCGCAAAAGAAAAACATTCGAGCTCAGGAATCCATGAAACGAGCTCTTAATCGGAAATTTCGAGGTCAGTTTCTGTCACGAGGACAATTTCTTTTGCTCACACTTCGCATTGAGAAAGTAAATTGGCCTCGCCTTTTGCTCAAGATCTTTCTCTTCATTCTAATTGCGAAGGAAAAAAATCACTGCGTCCTTTGTTATTTCAAAATATTAAAGAAATCTCTCAGCATTCCATGTCATCACTTCAGAGAATGATCAAGCTGATTCGTTTTACATTTGCAAAATAATTAAGAAAATAACTTTTGACTAAAAGACAACCACAAATGCATTTTTTGAGTTTATCGTTTTTCAGTTACATGAGTTCAACTCAAAGGGTAGGGTTAACTCGTTCTAATCTCAGAGTCAATTTTCGTGTTTGGCATGACAAGGTACGATTCGTGAAACTCTTTCGTGACATCATCTTATGTGACAACTGCTGTTGAAATTTAACCGCAATTTGTTTTGTGACAGAATAAATGAATTGCAGCCGAAGTCTTGTCTGTTTGCCAACGAAGTGAGCACTTAATGTTTCGTGATCTTAGTTCCTGGATGTATCGGAGCAGCAGCGGAGACGGATCTTGCCGCCATTAAATCTCTCCCTGGGGCTCGCCGCTCCAGCCTGATTCATAACGCGGATGAGGTCATCCTTATCGCCAACGACAGTTGACATTCTCTCCGAGCGCTTGCCATCCGAAGATAGTTCGCAGATGAACAATAATAAGAAAGAACTGAAAAATAGTTCCAACCAAAAAAATTTAGTGGCAGAAATAATGAGAAGGAAATTATGTGATGTTGGCGGTGTGCTTTCAAGTGAAACGTTGCCAGAAGCATCCACGCCTCGTCAGATAGTTACGAGTTAGAAGGCCTCAATAGAGAGAAGCTCCTGAATTCCACAAACTGAGATCGTCTGCAGCTAGACACAGATTCAAAATCGGTCAGCAGGACAAAGAATGAGAGAAAAAAAAATATTCCCGAGGCTCTCTCTCTCTCTATTAGGCGACATTGGAAACAACTGAGTGCCTCTCTCAGCATAACCAGAAGGCCTTTCGTTCACTTCATCTGAACACAGAACCCAATCACTGCTCTTTCTTTTCAAAATAAAAGAAAAATTTGATTTTGGCTCTGGCAAAGTGTGGACAATTCCGCTCGTGAAATTAAAACTCTACAGGAGTGTTGAACGCAATGAACTGCGTTTTAAAAAAAAATATTTCAGAGCGCGAGGCAAAGTTTCACAGATAGAACTCCAAAAGGAATAATTTCCTTTATCTTCTTATATCACAAAGAGTTTAGTTCGGCATAAAAAGTAAATTTCTTCGTCGTTAATCAAATGGACCAGGAATTATTTGAAAGTTAAGCAACACAAAGGGAATGGACTTACTTAGAAAAACACGAATTTGAGTTGCAAATCGACAAAATGAGAATTCTTCCTTTGAATCAATGGATGATTTGAGGCAATTAAGAGGCTTTGTTCACTTTTCTAGATGGACATTGTTCTTTGCTATGAAGGATATCTGCCCGGATTCAAGTCTCATTGGATAATCGGAAGTTAGAATCAGAAGTGTCCTATGATCCGCACTTACATCTGCGATGAAGAAATGGCATAAAATAGAACTCCAGGGGAATTGGAGGAGGTGTTTATATGTAAAGGGGTCGATGAATGGAATGAAGAAGCATAATTTGTACACTGGTGCCCAAAATTAAAGGATAATGCTGTATCTCTAAAAGTATACAAGGAAAAGACATGGAAGGTGATGCAGTCTGACTTTTGCAATAGGAAGAAGCAGTGCATGCACATTGAATCGACGCGACCACTACAATGCACATTAGGATGGCTGTAAGAAGGCGTACGTCGTCACTCGTTTCCGTTCCAGCCATCCAGTTGATTTCTTCAATTAGAATTTGATTTCCCATACCACAAAGACGACGTAAGAGAGCGAGGAGTGGAATGGAAGCTGGACCAATCACAGATCGAGCGATCCAGGACCTTAAATGTACTCGAAGGCAAGGACGTACCCAGGATTTTGTTTAGGGGAGGGATGGATCCGAGAATTTAGTTTTGGGGAAAGTTCGAAGATTTAATTTAGTTTCGTGGGAGTGGGGGGGGGGAGGTGTCTGTAAATAAAACTTGAGTGGGATTTCCAAATTATTAAAATATTCCATCGAACAGGAAAAGTTAAAATGAGATCTTTACAGTTTTTTTATTCTTCGGACATAAAACATGGGGCTGAAACAAAGTTATACAAAGACAACTGTTTTGGATTTCAAAATAGGTAGACAAGTGAGATTTCGTATAAGACGACCACATTTTCGGAGAGAGCCCTGCTTGCCCCCCCCTCCCCCTCCACCCTTTCTGGGTACGTTCCTGCTTAGGATGGAGTGGCAGCCATATCCTCGGACCTGAATCCAAAGGAGCAAATTAGGTGACCTGGGGAGCCGAATTTCAGGACGTCAGCTTCAACGTTCTCTCCAATTCTTGTAATGAGGGTGTTCGAGGAAAGAAATTCTCCTGAACACAGAAGAAAGTTTCCCTGTGCTGTCACGTGTCCGAATTGCGCCTTTGCAGTTTAGAAAGAAATTTGGCCTGCTTCCTCCCAGAACCTTGATGAGTTTCATATCTGCTGTTGTGAAGGAGATGGGAGGCTTGATCACAACCAAATCTCATTAACAGTAGGAGAATGCGTTGAGTGAATTATATGGCTGCCAAGAGGGATCACACGTCTTATTAGTGTCACTTGTTCCCTAATTCCATCACCACCATTATGGGAATTTCACTGAGAGGCCAAAAGTCATGAGAATAGCAGTTAAAGCAGAACTAGCGCGCTGTACTCGTAACCGATGCGTTGGACGTCAACTGCAGAATGTCACTGCAATAGCCTACAAACCCAACATTCATTTCGGAGTAGTTGTGAATTCAGCACCGCTGCACGTCATGAGTTGTCTGACTTTGAACGTGGCTTGATCGTCGGTGCCAGAAGGATGGGCCATTCAATATCGGAAATCGTGCAGGAATTCGGTTTTCCCAGGTCTACAGTGTCAAGAGTTTATCGTCAGTATTCTATTGATGACATTTCCACAAAAGTAAACCAACGAAGGGTCACGTGCAATTGACTAACGGAACTTGCGTCGGCTGTCACAAATAATAACGACCAACAGACAGGCTACGATGCATGAAATCACTGCCAGTTTGAATGCAGGCCAAACACAAAACGTTTCTGAAAGGACTGTCCGTTGCCACCTGCACTCCATCGGATTTGGTAGCCGAAGACCCACTCATGTCCATTGCTTACATATTATCACAGAGCTCAACGACTAGAATAGGCCCGAAGACATCGAAATTGGAGAGTAGAACAGTGGCGTCGGGTAGCATAGTCAGATGAATCAAGATTCCGGTTGTTTCGTGCTGATGTGCACGTTAGAGTGGGGCGTAGGCCCCGTGAAGCCATGGACCCTTCCTGTCTGCAAAGTACTGTTCAGGCTGGAGGTGGATCTGTAATGGTGTGGGGCGTGTTCACGTGGTCTACATTGGGCTCTCTTGTCCGTTTGGAGCAATCGCTGACAGGTATCAAATAAGTGGACATTCTCGCAGATCACCTGCACTCCTTCATGATTCTCGAGCACCCTGATGGTGAAGGGGTGGTCCAACAAGATAATGCAGTGTGTCACCAGTCTTTGGATGTTTGGAGGTGGATCGAGGAGCACTCCACGGACTTTACCACCATAAATTGGCCCCCACTGTCCCCGATATGAACCCCTTGGAGTATATGTGGGACACAATGGAAACAAGCTTACGATCCATGAATCCAGCACCATCCAATGCAACACAATTATGGTCTACACTGCAGAATGTGTAGGATCCCATCCCTGCAGAAAACGGTACCAGCAACTCCGTTGGCTCCATGCTATGACGTGTGGCTGCACTGCTGAGGGCTCGAGGAGGACCAGCCCGTTATTAGGCATGCATCCCATGACTTTTGGCTCTCAGTGTATATTAACATTGTCATTTAATTGTATACGGAAAAAAACGTTTTTTTTTTACCATATATAATTAGCAGAAGTCGACTTTTTTACCCTTTTGGCCATTATCTTTCAAATTTTGAGCTTCAGTATATTTCGATTTATTTGAAAAGCATAGAACTTTTGTTTTCACTTTGATCAGATGAAATCGATTACAAGTTACCACCAAGGCAATAAAATGGATGAGATGAAGAATAATTGGCAGTCAATGAAAAGGTTCTTCTGAAAGGATCGCATTTGCGGAGCCAACGTGAAAAACTCCTTCGTTATCGGTTCCTTTGAATTCTTCATTTAATAAAAGAAAAAATGAAAAAACGTTTTTTCTAATTCAAACTCGTATATTTGGATTCCCCCCCCCCCGCTAATATAGAAACCTCAAGAAGGTCATCGTCCATTAGAGGCTAAACTAAGTCGTTATCTAGTGTTCTGAAAAATGCACCAAGTAGCCCATTACAGAACCTACTGGATGACCTAGAATAAATAATGCAATCTCTCTCCTTATAACTGCTCCGTGCATCCTATATCTTGGCTTCTGAGTCTGGGATCCTTGTGACTTGGCCATTTAGCTCGTTACGCTGTAAAATACACTGCCCTGAGGTTACCATTCGGATTAATAGACGATCAATGAAATCTTTGCTTCAAAAGTTGTAGCTCTGCATCAGTCTCCCTGACAAGAGAGAAATGCAAATATTTAGTTTTAATGTAACCTCATATTTCAACTTCGTCGATGCTTTGGATAAACAGAAAAAATGCGCAGATGCCAAACGAAAGCAACAGTTATAAGTTCACGCATAAAGAGTCCAATTATTGCTATGGAATACCTCTTCGAATCGTAATTAACAGCGGCACAGAAGTAGGAAGGATCTGGATCATTCAGTAAATCTTGTTCTCCCTCCCATCACTAAACGGACTGCTTGTTTTAAGTAACTTAGCATTTTTTGCTTTAACTATTCAAAGATGATTTCGATATTAGTAATACCTACGCCAAGCGAAACTCTTCAATAAGTTCATTCCCACCAAACGTACGTCGATCGATAACTGCCTTCACGAGGCAGGCGACTGCAGCGCCCCAGATAAAGAGGATTAGAAGTAAGTGGGGCCACACAACCAAAATTGGGACGAATCGCTCCAGCAGCCACAGGAACCACGGGAATCCGCCAATTTCTGCCACTGGTGATGTCACACGTGTCCGTTCGCCCACAATTACGCCTCTTATATAATACGATTTTGAACGTGTTAACACCTGCAGTGACGGCTCGTGAGCTTTTGAACAGATAGGGCCACTACGTCTACCACAGAGTGAAACCAACTCGCAGGAGCGGAGCGATATTCGTCGTTAATGCCCCGTGATGAGACTGTGAAATCAGACTCATCATTTGATATCCTCTGGTTGCACTTCCCAATTGGGAAGAGATGGAATCCGAATCGGATTCGTAAGGATACAAAATGTTGGCGAACGAAATTGTCTTGTTCAGGAATTCGCTTGCCTCTAATTGAATTATTTTCATATCACAACGCAACGCTGTTTCACACTTAAGAAAACAAACATTGAAAACTAAATAATCCAATCAGAGACAATTAAACCAAACAATACAAATTTTTAGACTTTCATTCCGCACTTGAAAAAATACCAAATCTAAATAATCGAATCAACAACATGAATTCTTTTGGAATAAATTGTTACAAAGAATAAACGCTCTTTTAAGTTACTCTAGATAACCAAAGTAGATCTACAGAATCTGTGTCGGAAGTGGGATCTCGCATCCGAAGCGAAAATCCTGAATCGCCCCCCCCCCCCCTCTCCCAATCAATGATTATGGACCACTGCATAACGATAGGTATATTTAACACGAAATTAATCTTGAATTATATAATATACACAAGAAAAAAAAAACATACTGTATGTAAATGAAGTAGAAAACGCAAAAAGGAAAAATCACAAATAATAACTATTAAATATGATTTTGTACAGATTCTGAATATATTTAATTAAAAATAAATTTGTAAGACTTTTAAACATTCTACAGATATCCTAAAAAGTTTCAAAGTAATAGCTTTTTAAGTAACAATTTTCCCTAAAAGACATACATTGTCTAGAGTTGCTTCACCTATGTCACGGCGCTGTACAGAATAGTACCATTAGCAATGTATCACTGCGCAATAAGCGAGGATTGTATCCATGCGTCTATTCCAACTCACTTCTCAAGCAACGCGTATGTCAATAGACATCGCGATAGAGTCCGTTACAAAAACTAACTTAATTTTTTAAAATACTTCAATCACGTTTATCTCCTTGAAATACACTACACAATTCTTATCAAAACCACTTGAAAATACTCTAAAGAATTTCTAAAAACATATTTAAATGCAAGTTATATGCAGAATCAACCAATAAAAGGTGTAAAATCGAAAGAATATTCTATTTGAGCTGAAATCTACTTTTACATTAGAACTTAACAATTCCTTGAAGAGGATGCTTTTTGCACAAACTTCTATCATCTTTAGGGAATTTTAATCATATTTCAAGTTTCAGAGAAATTTACTTGTTTATGTTTCTCAGTCGTTGTTCAGAAAACAGTCATATTAACACTAAATGCATTACGTTACTCATCAATGAACACCTCATTACATGACTACCAATGGACACTTTCATTGGCAACAAACAAATGAAATTTAAATACATTAATTGAAATAAGTTGTAATTATGGATTTCATATAGTTAATCTAATTCTTCTTTCAGATTCTGAAATGCAGTCGCCCAAAGTCATACTGAAACGAAATTATGATTCAGGTAAGTTTAGAAAATATTAGTTTAAGCTCTTATCTGAAATATTACTAGCCAAATAGCATTTATAGGCGGCGTAAATCAGTATTTAAAAATGTATCCAATTATTGGGGAACAAATAACTATCTGCATTTTATAATGCGAAAAGTGTTTCGTACAACTCGCTCTGGTGCCTCCATTTGTTCTGTATGAACCATAACGAACATTGCCATGAAGATGCCTTTGGAATTGACCAGTCTCGTGATTACATATCACCAAATCTTTCAGAGTTTGTAAATTCGAAGCAAAGATGGTTTTAAAGTTTCAAAGCATTGTTTATTTATTTTAAGAAAGGAAACTGAACCTTCATCTTTCGCATATTGAGGACTCGGAGAAAGTAGCGATGAGACTTTCAGCCAATAAATGAGGACTTATTTGCTTAGTTGGAATTAAGTGTAATTCGTTGATTGCCAAGCACAGCGTAGCCTCGTAACTCGTCCAAATGACTTCCCTACAGCAAATTGCTGCACTAGAGAAAAGGCCCCAATGGACAATTTGGCACATTGGGCACATTTTCAGCTTCACCGGTTGAGATCTATGAAGGCAATACGTCTGCACTTTTGAGCCATGAATTACTTACAGAAATGGGATACAGGCAAAATGCTTCGAAAAAAAAAAGAACATTGAAGTGAATTATGATTTCTATTATTCAGTTTTAGGATTTTCATGAAGATAAAATTACGATAAAATAAGAATTTAAATTAAGATAAGCCTATATTATAGAAGTGTTGAGGGGGGGGGGGGCGCTTTCGCCCCTAATGATGAGCTGCCCCTTGTTAAGTGGCATTTCTAGGTTGTGAAGTTTTTCCAGGAATCGAGAATGAGCATCGAAAAGTCTTTCAACATATAATTGATGACTTCCCACCTTTTATTTTTTGCCGAAAATGGAATATTGACAATGGCGTTCTCCCTCGCACCCGTGCTTCCTGTCTTTGGACGGGCTTCCCAATTGGGACGGGGCCCTTGTCAGCTGACCGACCAGGATCGTTTCCCCCCCCCCCCGTCTCCTCTCCCTCCGTTAAGAAATTCTAAGTTAAGCTCTGAATCTGACAAATAATTAAAAAAATATAAATAAAAAATTTAAAAAAATACCCATCTTCCTATGCGGCTCTAAAAAGTAGAAAATAAACTTAAAGCATATCGATGGTGCAATTGGTCACTTATTTCGTCTTCACTTCAAAGGAAGAAAGAGCGCCGGTAATCTTATTCAGTAGGTAAAACGGCGCCCTATCTTCCTTTGAAGTGAAGACATACTCAGTGACATTACATTATCGACATGTTTTAAGTTTATTTTCCACCTTTTAGGTCCTATAGGAAAATAGGTATTTTTTAAATTTTGATTCATAAACTTCGGGCACATTTACCCCCCCCCCCCCCCCCTGGAGTCACGTTTGAGGTAAACCACGACATTGGAGATATCAAAATTATATATTTCAGATATTGGCCTTCGCGTTCTAGGGATAGAGCTTGAGAATAGTTTCCACATTTCCCCATTTTTAGAGGGGAAGAAAGCACGGGGATTAATTTTTTTTTATATAGCCTCTGACACTCCCCGGATCACAGCTTTCATTTGGCACATAAATCATTAAGTTTCTCCATCGCGTTCGAAAGATATGGTGTAACAACTTTTTGTCAAATCCACAAACCGACCAACCGACAAATGTGAAAGTTAAAAGCAATAAAAAGAAGGTAAAAATATCCCCTCAAGCAGCTGCTTGCCACAGAGGTCTGACAGGATCCTGTCAATTTATACGACATAGTAGAAGGTCCGTGAGGATGGCAGGACCTCAGCAGAAAAACGACACATACATCCATGCCTTACACAGGATCCGAACCCAGGTCCTTTTGATCAGGAACCAAAGCACGCCACGGGATGTGAATCTGAGAATAGAACTTGAAACAACTATAATTTATAATAATAGTAATTTATTTCATGCAGGGGTTACAGTAAAGCCAAGTTACAGGTAATTTTGGATATTAATTTAAACGTTCAAGTGGCTTGATGTCCCAGTACATTTGAGAAATTAAAAAGAAATATTGAGGATAGTACAGAAATACAAACATATTTACAGGAATTGCATAATTATTTGATACATATAAACAAAATGACAAGCTGCACAGACGAAGACAAACATATAATATGAAATATGATAAAGAAAACTTAGGAAGAAGAAAAAGATTACAGAGAGTAATATTAAATGAATGATCAGGGGGAAGAAAAGGATTGCGGATAATCCAAAGGACAAAGATGGGAAGTGGGAATAGGGATGAGGAGATGTTGTTGGTGAAAAGTGTCAATATTCTAATAGGAGTGGAGTAATATGGTTTTCGAATTTTGTTTTAGAATTTAAAGAAGTGATATCGCTCGGTAGAGAGTTTCAGGTTGAGGTTGCTTGAAAGGCAAAAGAGATTGACTTAGCTTTGAAAATCTTGGGAGGAGAAAACATTTTATTATCAGAGCTATATAGATGTGGCGATGTCGTAATCGAATATAGGGTGTAAGAATCGAATGAAGGGAATGAGACTGGTTTTAAACAGTGTCGTGAATAAGGGTAATAAACCGCAGCTTTCTTCTAGATTCAAGAGTGGGAATTTGGTAGTTGGAACGAGTATCAGTAAGTGTTAGAGATTCTCGTTTGTTAAAATAGATTTTGCTGATGATTTTAAGAGCTTCATTTTGAACTCTTTCTAATTTATAAAAGAGTGGAAGCACAGTATTCGAGTTTCGGTCGGATGCAAATTTTGTAGAACATTGTGGCATAGGAGGATATATAGTTTCGAATGTACCTCAATATAAGTTCTTTTAGAAGCTGAAGCGACGGTTTTATTAATGTGAATTCCAAAGTCAAGATTATTATCTATCGTCATACCTAAATACTTCATGGAAGTGGAAAATGTAATATGGGTGTTATTAATTTTAATGTTTGTGTCAGGCGGAGGAGAATTTGAAGTTGAAAGAAAAAAACTATTGGTTTTTCTTAATATTGACAGTGAATCCATTTTTAGCATATTTAATGAAGCGCATCATGAATATTGTTTTCTATTTCTTGTTTTAGAAAAGTGAATGAACTTTAGGTAAAAAAAAGAAGACAATCGTCTGCATACATAAAAATATTGTAGTAGGTGGAGGATTGTACAAAATCATTAACAAATAGGTTGAAGAGAAGTGTGCTAAGAATGGTTCCTTAAGGTACTCCCCGATTGATTTTAAGAGGTGTAGAGATCTCATTAGTGCTTAATTTAGTTCGGATAACACGGTCGCTGAGATAATTTTTAAACCAGAAAAGAGCTGAGGGCGATAGATTAAGATTATAGCCGAGTTTTTGCAAGATAAATTTGTGTTCAACTGAATCCGATGCTTTTGAGATGTCAAGGGAAACCAGTCCCACAACCGTTTTCACTTTGCTGTCTAAAGCCAATCTCCATTAATTAACAAGAAGTGTCATGAGAGTTTCAGTTGACCGATTTTTCCTAAACTCGAAATGTCTGCAGGAAAGTAAATTAAAATTTCCAACAAAAGTCAATATTGTCTTTCGACAGCTTTTTCTAAAATTTAGTTTAAAACACATGTAACTGAAATTGGTCGATAATCCAGAGGATTACAAGGATTTGAAATTTTAAGTATAGGTGAGATGATGGCTTCTTTCCATGGAATTGGTAATTCATTGGAGTTAAATGAGCAATTAATTACATCACAAAGGGATGCAGAAATTATTAGGGAAAGAATTTTTAGAATAAAGACAGGGATTCCATCTAGCCCGACACTGCGAGTTGTTTTTAGCGAATTTATAAGCTTAAGAACTTCGATTTCGGTAACATTTTTGAGCTTAAAGGTTTCCAGATTATTATATGATTTATTAGAATAGGAGAATGACTCATTTCTGAATTTTTTTTGTAAACATTTCTTGAAACATTCAAACAATTTGCGTCAGAAAGAACAAAGCAAAATGGTTGTAAAATTCAATATTTTGTTTAAATGCTTATTTTTGTCGGTGTTGAAAAAGTTGCTCCCTTTCGCTCCGACTCTTTAGTCTCTCCGTTTCAGAAGATTTCCATCTCCGGATGTCGTCTTCCTTCTGCCGATTGCCTCAGGGGGAAGAATTCAGACTGACTTCTTCTGCCTCCTACAGTCACTTAACAACGAGCTATATTTTAAATCACTCGGAGTCAATTTTTTTTTATTTGAAATGGTCCTGACTGCCGCAATTGGTTTTGTCTGGAATCCTTCCCGCCTCGGTTCTCACCATATCTGACGTCATCTCTGCTCGTTTCTTCTCGTCTGTTGCGCAGCCAACTTCCGTTATCTCTAACAGCACAACCGGTTCGTAACGTCATCCATCTGTAGTTAAATGAAGCATCAAAATGGCGCTCTAATAGCTGTCATCAGACGAGCAAGCCTCTATAAATAAAAAAAAGAGTCTAACCTTAAAAAAAACATAAAATACAATAAATAAAAAAGAGATCTAAAAAAAAGAAGAAAAGAGCTATAAAGAGAAAAAAGAGTTTAAAAAATTTTGTTTATATGATTACAATCACTTTTCTCAACATTTTATTGGGAAAGCCTGAACAAGGACATCTCATGTATCTTGTAACGTGATGATGATGATGATGAAGCAAGTCTCTTCTTGAGAAAGAGCTTCAGTCCACTTCCTTCCTCAAATGATCACACTGAGTGAATGATCTTCAAATCAAACCGATTGGTACTGAAATGTGAAATGTTTATTAGCAAAATGTATTTGGAAGATATTTAAATTAACTAGAATAACCGATATCGCTTCTGGCGCATATGGGAATCTCGTGTTCAAAGAGAATGAAGTTTTTCCTTTAACTACTTTTTCCCTCCTTAAAAGATTTAATCTGAGATGGGAAAAATGCAAATAATATTTTATTAGTAATTATCAAAAGAATTTGTTTTTTATTTCTTAAATTTATAAAGCTGCATTTCCCACACCCCTCTGAGAAAAGTGGAATATCTCCTGAAAAGCTGCCACCGAAATTTCAAATTTAGACCATATGCAAATCGTTTGCAAAAGTCGCTAATGGTTTTTTCGTTTCCATATTTAGTGATCCGTAACAATATAATTTAAAACTACCTAAATTTTTGAAAAATGCGAATTATAATATTTCATTAGTACCAATCCAACTAAAAAAGTTTTCCAATTATTGCTTTAAACAATGCGGTTGTGTTTTCCACCCCCTGGGGATAATGGGTCAAGTCATTGTTGTCAATGGAAACTTGTTAAGCTTCACATTCAGCATCCAAAATTTAAAATTTCTATCCTAAATTCATCGCTTGCAATATTCGTTCAAAATGTTTGAATTTTCAACTTCTTCCACAGCTAGAGGGCGCAATTATAGCTTTAGCGAAGTTCCGAAAGTATATATCGTAATATTTCATCAATACCTATTCCAACACAAAAAGAATTTTTAATTTATCTCTGTAAACAAAAGAGGTTCGCTGTGTACAGATGGACAGACGACAAAGCGAAACTATTATCTCGTTTTCAAAGAAAACGAGATCAAAACTGATCTGATCGCTTTTATTTTATTTTGTCGCTTTTATGTAGTATATTTGTCTCATCGATTATTTTTGCATTTATTTTGTGTTCTCTTAAAGGATTAGAAATCACATTATCATCGCCGTGGTATAAATTTTTATAATAGAAATCAATCAACAATTTCTTCGCTTTACTTAGAACCATAGAAGACACTATTACACAGGTAAACAAAGTTATAAAATATCGTTCTTAAGATAAATGAAGCAATTAGAAACAAATTACAGTTTGAAAGAGTTAAATGGATTCCTCATAAGGGTGCCAAGAAACAATTTCGTGGCCCCGTCTCCTAAATGCGACTTCGATTGAACCGCTCCGTTCCATTGTCTGTCTGTCTGTCTGTGGATGAAATGTTGAATCACTTAAACATGTCAAGTGTCGTTCTCTCTGGATTCATGCCCTTATAGGAATTCTGCTGCTTCGCTGATTATAGGAATTCTGCTGCTTCGCTGATTATAGGAATTCTGCTGCTTCGCCTTTCACGGAATGTCAAATTCGAAACCTGAAACAAAAAATAAAATGTATAATTCAAAAAAAAAATTAAAAACAACTATGGCATACAAACTTACAGGCTCTTGTCAGACCTCTGTGGCAAGCAGCTGCCTGAGAGGGTATTTATTTACTTATTTAAAAAAAAACTATCTTCGTATATGCTCCTTAAAAGAGTCAAAATTAAAAGCAAACGGTACCAATTATGAAATCACTTAGTAAGATGATTTCAATTTTTGTGCAGTTGGTAAGAGAAATTATTCATAGTTTTAATATCCTTTGAAGTTAACAAGAATCCAATAATTTCATCATTCATGTGTTTTAATTTTACTTTTTACTTCTTCGGGCTCTTATATGAAGATAAAAATATTTTAATATTTTAATTTGTACTTTAAATTTTTGCTTTTATTTTCAATTTCACAGATAACTTTAATTCTATAAATTGCTTCGGATGGGAAAATGGTTCGAAAGTTTTTCTTTTTCACTTCATTTGACTCCTTGATTACAACACAGGAAAAACCATTCAAGCACCTGGAATGATGAATGCCATTTTATTGAAACGCAGACATCTGTCGGCATACACCGAGATGTGCGATTGATTACATTATCAAAAAATATATGGAACATTACCACTTTACCTACACGGTAAAGTGGAACAATTAAGTGTGATGTTGAACCGGGGCGGTTCAAGCTCAGCAATGCATTCATAAACACGGCGGGGAATGCTATGGTCCTCCTGACGGATAGAACGCCAAATACCGCGAAGTCGCTGTTCCAATTCATCAACAGTGGTTGACACATCTCTTGGGTGTTGTTGGAGCTGTTGGCCCATCATGTCCCAGACGTG
This sequence comes from Ryuthela nishihirai, assembly GCA_038380435.1. Lineage (NCBI taxonomy): Eukaryota > Metazoa > Arthropoda > Arachnida > Araneae > Heptathelidae > Ryuthela > Ryuthela nishihirai. The sequence goes on along the minus strand of JAWZYU010000001.1, from coordinate 10,058,346 downwards.
TTCAATAGGTGACAGGTCCGACGAGGTTGCTACTCATGGTAGTACCTGAATGTTTTGCTCGTGTAGATACTGCAGACTAATGCCTGCAGTGTGGGGATGGTCATTATCTTGCAGGTAAAAGGTTCCGTGCTGCTGAACAAATGCTGGACAGACACTGGCTGCAAAACGTTGGTAACATATCGTTGGGGCAGTTTAAAAAACTCATAATATTTGAATTACAATGTTTAGTTCGTTCACATCGTTATAAACAACCAGAGAAACATTGGCTTTTGTTTTTTTGCATCATCATCATTATCATCTTTTCCACAATTGATCAGTGTTCACTAATCCAAACTTTCATCCGTTGCATCAATTTCCTTCTGCCGACTAAGCATTTAAATTGCTAAAAAAAACATTCTTCGTTACCTTTCTTTCCGTCTTAACAGTCAAGTTGATTTCTCCACTACTTCATATACACTATCTGATCAAAAATATCCGGACATCCTTCCTGAGTAGTGGATTCGCCCACGTGCTCCACAGCCGTGTCCCAAACAGGTAAAAAAGGATGCACGTGGCCTAAAATTCTTGAAGGAAACTGGATATTTTTTCAGAATTTAGATCTCTTTAATTTGTCTTTTTTTTTGGAAATGGAAGATTTGAGAAAATTGTTTTGCCTTTTCTGCCGCTTGGAGTTCCGGCCATGCGCAGCAAAAATTACGGGACTCGAGTCGCTGTCAATGAACTGATGCATTCTTTTCTCTGAGATAGTTTCTTAGCTGCACTTTTCATCACAAGGGGCCTTTTGAATGCCAAGCATTCTTCCTTGTGTTCCATCTTCCTCAGGTACTTTTGTAAGCTTTTCACCCCTTTGGCATTCCACAGTAGCGGCAACAGGAAGGTCAGCCAAGGCTTTGGCCAAGGTTACTTTGACCTCTGCTTCTGGGTCGGACCAGACGCTAAAGGAGTTCACGAGGACCTGCGATCCTCGTGAACTTAATTCTCAAGGAATGTTTAAAAAGAAATTCTGAAACTTGTTTATCTGTACAGAAGTAAAGTTCAGACAGCAGCAGATACCATAATCATCCGGAATCTGATTTAAAGGCAGATAGGTGCCACTCTGATTTTAAAAAGAAAAAAGTTTTTAAAAAAATGTTTCAACATGCAAAAAAAAATATTTGGCCAAACCATATAAAACTTTTCCCAGGATTTCAACTTAAGCAACGAGACAACTAAGAACTTTTTGTTGCAGATTGCATGAATTCCGAACTCAAAAATTATAATGCGAATAAAAAATAAGGAAAACAACGACGACAACAACAACAACAAAAAACGCATATGTCAACAATGTAAAGAAAACAAACTACAGCTTATAATTCTCATGAACTTATGAGCAATATGCCACAAAGACTGCAGCTTTACCTCGAACTTTACTGCCACTGCAGAAGAACTTTCCAAATTGCAACACCACAACGTTACTGGATATTCACTGCCTTTCTATCCTATTAACTGTGTTCCAATTTTTACTTTTACGGGAATAGAGGCCTCACAGGTCCAACATTTCCTGTAAGGTTTCGATCAACTAAAAAAGAAAACTGACAAACCTCACAAACACGCATGAACAGGAGAATGGGCCATACTGCAGAGCTCGGTGACTTTCAACGCAGAACAGTCATAGGATGCCACCTTAACAACACAAGTCAGTTCGGAACATTTCGGCCCTGCTGTAGCTGCTCCGACCAAATGTAAGTGATGTTGTTGTGAAGTAGAAACGCCTAGCAACAACAACAGTGCAATCGCTACCCGGCAGGCCACGTAAAACGACAGAGGGCGACCGCCGAATGCTGAAGTGGGTGGTGCGACGAAATCGCTTGTCCTCGGTTTGTAGCACTCACCACCGAGTCCCAAAATACCTCTGGAAGCAATGCCAGCACCATAACAGTTCGTCGCGAGCTGTATGAAATGGGTTTCCATGGCGAGCAGCCGCACACAAGCCTAACATCAACCAGATTAACGATAAGCGTGGGTTGGGGTGGTGTATAGCATGGCGCCAGTGCAATCTTGAGCAATGAACCACGTTCTCCGGAGTGATGAATCACGTTTCACCATCTGGCAGCCCGACGGACGAGTCTGGGTATGGAGGATGCCAGGTGAACGATACCTGCTTGCCTTTGTTGTGCCAACTGTGAATTTTGGTGGAGGAGGAGGCATCATGCTCTGGGGCTTTTTTCATGATTCGGACTGGGCCACCTAGTTCCAGTGAACGGGACTCTGAATGCCCTATAGTAACATTCTCGACAATTCTGTGCTGCCAACTTTATTGCAATAGTTCGGTGAAGACCCTTCCCTGTACCAATATGACAATGCCCCCGTTCATAAAACGAGGACCGTGCAAGAATGGTTTGATGAGATGGTTGTGCAAGAACTTGACTGGCCTGCACAGAGCCCTGATCTCAACACCAAGGAACACCTTTGGGATGAATTAGAACGCTGACCGCGAGCCAGGCCGAACTGCACGACATCAGTGACTGGCCTCACTAATGCCCTTGTGGCAGAATGGCAGCCAATTGCCGCAGCAACGCGCCAAAATCTGGTGGAAAGCCTTCCTCGAGAGTGGAGGCCGTGATAGCAGCAAAGCGATATTAATTCCTTTCCAATTGCCGGGAGATTGGGGATGAGAGAGTTTCTGGGTACTTTGGTTCACGTAATGTATATTTGCGACCTATTGGCTGCTGCTGTTACTAATTTTTTGTACCCTCATCATCCTGAGTTGTGTTAGTTTTGAACGTGCTTAGTTGAAAGAATAATTACCGAAATGCTTTGCTGCGATCGACGTTGCAGAGATCTCTTTCTGATTCGAAGCTGAACAAATCATCTTTCGAGCACCTTCTTTCCGCAGAAATGCTTGCTTAATACAGGCCGCTGTTTTGGAACTTAGGTTTTGTAATTGCTTTAGGGTTTCACTAAGTGAAGATGGTTTAAGAAAATGAAAATATTCTGAGGATATTTCTAACAATCTAAACTGAGTAATGGCACAATAAAATGCGACATAATGAAAAAACGAACTTGATGCCTTAAAATCTCAGTAAAGTGTGATATTCATTCTTGCAAGGCAATATGTAGTACATTTTTCCATGAGACATGCCATTTGAATGTATGGGGAACGACACGAGCAGGCATGTCATTTGGAATCATTGAAAGTTTGTGGAAGTGCAAGCGAATGAGAAATCTTTCACTGAGGAGAGGATCCAAGTTCAGTTAAATCATGACGATCACTTTCATCCGTGGATTGGGAAGGGTTAAAAATTCGAAGCATTTCTATATTTATAAAAATATATTCTTTATATAAAACAAAGAGGTGACAGGTCACACCAATTGGGGAAAAGTGTGGAATAGAAACTGTGTCGAGTCTGGTGGGATGCGATCTGTTTGTCGTCTGGCACTCGAGAGAGCTCCTGCATTTCGTTCGGGTCCCATTCGGATGAAGATGATTTTTCTTCTACACTGAAAAGTGAAAATTTCTCTTTATTTTTAGCAATTCTCGGCTGATGTAACTTTCATCCTCCCTTCTCTTCCAGATGATCTTCAATCATCTTCTTCAGGCAGTCAGAGATGCAGATGATGAGCATTAGCGTGGCGAGCAGAAGTGGCAGGACGGGAATTATCCTCCTGAGATCATCAGAAATCTGCCAGATTGTTGCAAGAGGACGTCTCTTCGGATCGGTGCTTCAGCAGAGCTCGAGGGAGAAACTTCAAAGCGAGGCAAAATGACGCAGCCTCTCGAAGATTCGATGAGGAGATCTCATGCGTGAAATCATCAGAATAATTGTAACAATAATTAAGTTTGCATTTCTCTTTATGTCAGAAGAAGCGCTAAAGACTAAAATCACTATTTTCTCTCCCTTTGAATATCATTTTCTCTCCCTCCGAATATCGTTTTCTCTCCCTCCGAATATCGTTTTCTCTCCTTCTGAATATCATTTTCTCTTGCTTTGAAGTGAAAATCTCTTATTACTGACTGCGTTGCTTTTTCCTAACAAAAAATACAAATTTTCAGTCAGAAATAATCTTGGTTTATCATTAGTACAAGGGGCTTATATGCTCTATTGTGAATACGTAATTAAAAAACAATCGAAATAAAAATAAAAATAAAAATGGGAAATAAAACAAATATAAACATGATTATTCCAAACAGCAACGAAGCATTTCCATGCAGGTCAATGGAAGGGAAATTTGAAAATCTCAGTAATTTTTCATGTCGCGCAATTTCAGTAAATCTTAAAATATGGAAAGAATGCTGGCACAAATCAATATTTACATTGGATTATGTGAATACGGTTGTTTTACCTCTGAGCGGCACTTTTTTTTTGCACACAAAAGGCCATTTGGCCCTTTGTGTGCAAAAAAGGTCAAGGAGGAGGAGACGCACGACAGCCGTTGGGAGACAGAAGATAGTCTCCCGTCAAGGCCGCCCTGCCCACGGTCAGTAGGGGGACACCGATGGGCTTCGAAAAGCAGTCGTCCATTGGATGTGACTTTAAGCTGTGGCCCCGTGTGCGGGAGAGCCATACCCTGTGCACGTTGAAGAACACGCTGGATGGCCTTCACGGGAGGCTACCATCTGTCTCTGAACAGCTGTTCCAGTGGTTCCCCTCCCACAACCTTCTCTGAGCCTTCGGGGTCCTTGTGACCTGGCCATTTAGCCCATGGTGTGCAAAAAAGTGCCGCTCAGAGGTAAAACAACCCAACCCGCCAAGACCATCTAGCTTATCTTTAATGTGCGCAGGGTATCGCTCTCTCCCGCACACGGGGCCACGGCTTAACGTCCCATCCGAAGGACGGCGCCCTTTCCAAGCCCATCGATGTATCCTACTGACCGTGGATAGGGCGGCAGTTTTGCGGAGATAAATCTCAACGCTGGCCCAGCTGGGACTCGAACGTTGGAACTACAGATTACGAGCCTGGCGCGCTACCGACTGAGCCACCTCCGCCCCATTTGATTTAAGATCCCCAGATTAGATTTTCTTATCTTCAGTGTGATTTTTCCTCCTTCAACCACCGGAGATTCGAATTTGGATTGCCATTTACATGACACAGAAGTGTGGCTTGTCCTAATACTTTAGGCAACAGAGTGTACGTTGAACAACAATTTATAATTCACTCATGTTGAAGAGCAATAAAGAGAAAAAAAGGAATAGAAATTAAGAAGAATAGAAACCTTCTCGAGCGATTCTCTTTTCAGCTGAATACTTTTTGAGATCTGTTTCAGTTTTTCTGACAAAGGAGTCGATTTCACCTGCTCGGAGATTTTTCTTTGCTAACCTTAAAAGTGGGATTTCTATCCCTTGTACTTCAACGCCTTCGAAGAAGGCATCGATGCGACGGAAAGGCTCTCGTGGCTTTTTAGAACACCTGTTTAACCGAGCAGTGACGTGTAACCGCCTCCGTTGCCAATCGGCTGCTTCTGTGCCATTCGCAAAAGGAAGTGGTTGCTGCCTCTGAAGTTCGATTCCTCCGTCAAATGCCGCTTCACTTGCCACTTCGCTCGCCGATCTCGTTTGCGAACAGCAGCATCACCCGACGATTCCAGCAACGCCAAGAGATGACTTCAAGGTCATCGCCAAGGGCTCACTTAAAGGCAACGTTTACGCGAAAGGCAGGTATCTGCTGCGTGGCAGTGGCTACAACAGAGGGAAAGACCTCTCGAGGAAGAAACAAGAGGGGGGGGGTGCAAGAAAGTCAATCGAGCAGGAAAAAAAGTAAGAAGGAGGCCAACAGACTGGATTTCTATTCCAATGTAGCGTTCCCCCTCCTCCGTTTACACACCATTAAAAAATTTCTTAAAAAATGCATGAAATATACATAAGTTTAATATTTTTCGCCTCTCGTGCCTTTCCCAGCATTCTCAAAGGAGGGGGAGGCATAATCCCCCCCTGATCCTGCCCTAGATTGAAATACTTGCGAATTATTGGCGGTTGTGAGCAGCGATCGTCCAAAAGTCGGATGCTGACTCCCAGGGATTCCATCGATTCTTGGGCCTCATATGCTGTCAACAAATCTAGAAAAAGAAAAGGTATCGACAGTATTTTTAGTCGTCTGAAACCCGCGAGATTTCTGCGATAAATATGTGAGAAAAGAGATGGGAATGTTGGCGTATGCAGCCCTCGTGCCATCAAATTTATCACAAGAGTTAAACAATAAAAGTAACTCCTGTGATAAATAACCGTTCCTATAAATACACAGTCATGCTATGTGATTCGTTGTTTTGCAAGTTTCATTACTGATATATTTCTAGCAAACCTCGTTTTGCCTCGTTCAAGCCTCATTGCTTCGATATGCGTGGATGAGAACTAGCTCAAAAGTTGTAACTAAAATGAGCCACATAATAAAACGGAACTGCTTACGTCATGCTATATAAACAAACGTTCAGTGTTTTATTATTGCTAAAGTACATTTCCATTTAAACACAAAACAATAGAGTTGATAATTACATATGCAGTACTGTAATCTAAACAGATGTTAACGATACACCTCTAATATTATAACAACATGGCTGCTCATTTCCGTACCGAAAATCTGCGCCCTCTTCCAACGCATTCATCAGATTTCGCCGTTCTCTTTGATCACGTGCCACTCATTCTTGGAGTCCGGGCGGCAGGGAACTTTCTCTTACGAAATCGGCTGAGATGTATCCAACATGGCGGAAAGCGTTCTGAAAGGTGCTATCTTCCACTCGTCTTGAATCCAGTGCAAAAAAAAATTAGAAATACGAAAAGGTTAAGAGCTAACATATCTAAAAATATACGATCAGAGAAAAATTAATAAGTTGCGCAAAATATAAGCGTTGATGAATTTAAATAATGCATTAGTGTATCCACTTTAAAAGTATGGAATGAGCGTTTGGGAGCTACTAGTATAATTAATTTGAATAGTATATTTGGTTTAGGAAAGAGAATCGTGTGATGAATTCTGAGATTAAATTATCTGGACGAGGAAATGAACTTAAAACGTTTGCAGAAAATTTCACATTTATAAATCAGTTACGTAACTTTTCATTCGCTAAGGAAAAGAACAGAATTTAAAGTTTGATACCATCATTCAAACTAACGTTTTCTTTATTGTATCGTAAAAACTCAACAGCTGGAAATGTACAAAACAGAATTCAAAAGTCCTTTTCCCCCACCAGGGGACTCTTAAAGGCAGCATGAGATCATCTCTGGCCATCAATTATCATGGTACGGATCACCATACGCAGCTTCAGTAAAAGGTCACCCACATTGGCATCTATTTATGCAGAGTCCGTTTCAGATTTTCCAGCAGTTCTAATGATTGTGATCTTTCTCTTCAGAAAACGAATATGTTTTACGTTTTCGTATTTCTCACACATTCTGAGCAGCGGGTCACGTGAATAGCCCCTGCGAAAAGGTTCTTACAAGGGCCCAGGGGCATTCACGAAGAAAAAATTATAGATTTTAAAATTTTAAATCGTCTTTCAAGTATCTTTTTTTATTGATATCGACAAAAAATAAACAGCTGGAATTGTATGCAACAACTTACCTGGTCTAGTGGTTAGCTCACCTGAGTGCTAAAACCAGCAGAGCATGCCATTGTGTAAATGTTTGCATGTGGTATGAGAAACGAGAACAAGCCTGACGTAACTTCTTCGTTATCTCTGTCCTTTGTGTGACTTTAAAATTAATAAATAAATTAAAAAAAACTTCTGACACCAGGGGGCGAAACAGAAAATTTCCTCCTTCTCCAATATAGCCTCAGACACACTCGACTTTTACACTCTTCATCTTTTGCCTCCTCTAATGTAGAATTTAAAAACATTTAGAAACCTCATTCTTCCATCCGTCCTTTCAGAGAAGTCTGCTGCTGCGCAACTGACTCTTTGAAAAATATTAGAGGTCAAGGACCTATCAATCAACCAATGATTGATGAGAACGGTCTAAGCATCAACCAATGATGAATGAGAGCTATTCAAGGGTCAACTGCAGTTTCATATTCACATTCCGAATCCTCTTTTGCCACTTCTTCTGCGCCATCCTCCTCAGCCCTCTTCAGCAAACCAATGGAAGAGGACTTTGAGTTTCGGTACCTTTTAGTTTTCTTTTTTAAAATAACAGTACCATAAAATGGCCCTCGTGGCTACCGATGGAGGGGGTCCTTCGGTTCCCACCCCCCGGTGATTATGCCCCCATCTAAAGACCGAGTCCCTGGGCAAATGCCGCTACCTTTCCGTCCTCGCTGTCAGAGCCTGGATCTACGATGAATAGCAGCAAGCTTCTATCTGTCCCTGCGAAAAAAAGTGGTCCAGCTGACACAAAGTGTTCCGATCTGATCTCGAAACTCCTATCAAATCTCACTGGAGGATTCTCGCAACAAATGATATCGCAGAAAATAAATGACGTCACATTGCATGGAGCACTTGCAAGTGACCCGACTCGAGCGCCAATCAGTTGCGAGAATCGTCAGAGAGAGAAAACGACTCTCTGACTCCACGTGATAATCGTAGCCCGTCCCTCCGACGTTGGGACTCATATGGCAATTAACTTGTCATATGTCAATTAGGACATCTGTGCAGACCGAGGTCGAAATTAGCTGGAACGGAACAACGAAAGAGAGAATTCAACTTCGTGGTTTTTTCATGCTCATTAACAACAGAAATCCTCTCATCAGTTAGCAGCGGGTTTGCCTCTCATCAGTTAGCAGTGAGTTTGCCTCTCATCAGTTAGCAGTGAGTTTGCCTCTCATCAGTTAACAGTGTATTTGCCTCTCATTAGTTAACAGTGGATTTGCCTCTCATCAGTTAGCAGTGGGTTGGCCTCTGATCACTTAACAGCGGATTTGCCTCTCATCAGTTAGCAGTGGGTTTGCCTCTCATCAGTTAGCAGTGAGTTTGCCTCTCATCAGTTAACAGTGTATTTGTCTCTCATTAGTTAACAGTGGATTTGCCTCTCATCAGTTAGCAGTGGGTTGGCCTCTGATCAGTTAACAGCGGATTTGCCTCTCATCAGTTAGCAGTGGGTTTGCCTCTCATCAGTTAGCAGCGGGTTTGCCTCTCATCAGTTAGCAGCGGATTTGCCTCTCATCAGTTAGCAAAGGGTTTGACTCTCATTAGTTAACAGTGGATTTGCCTCTCATCTGTTAGCAGTGGGTTGGCCTCTGATCAGTTAACAGCGGGTTTACCTCTCATCACTTAGCAGTGTATTTGCCTCTCATTAGTTAACAGTGGATTTGCCTCTGATCAGTTAACAGCGGGTTTGCCTCTCATCAGTTAACAGTGTATTTCCTCTCATCAGTTAGCAGTGAGTTTGCCTCTCATCAGTTAACAGTGTATTTACCTCCATCAGTTAGCAGTGGGTTTGTCTCTCATCAGTTTGCAGTGGATTTGTCTCTCATCAGTTAACAGTGTATTTGCCTCTCATCAGTTAACAGTGTATTTGCCTCTCATTAGTTAACAGTGGATTTGCCTCTCATCAGTTAGCAGCGGATTTGCCTCTCATCAGTTAGCAGCGGGTTTGCCTCTCATCAGTTAACAGTGTATTTGCCTCTCATCAGTTAGCAGTGGGTTTGCCTCTCATCAGTTAGCAGCGGGTTTGCCTCTCATCAGTTAGCAGCTGGTTTGCCTCTCATCAGTTAGCAGCGGATTTGCCTCTCATCAGTTAGCAGTGGGTTTGCCTCTCATCAGTTATCAGCGGGTTTGCCTCTCATTAGTTAACAGTGGATTTGCCTCTGATCAGTTAACAGCAGGTTTGCCTCTCATCAGTTATCAGTGGGTTTGCCTCTCATCAGTTAGCAGCGGATTTGCCTCTCATCAGTTTGCAGTGGGTTTGCCTCTTATCAGTTAACAGTGGATTTGCCTCTCATCAGTTAGCAGCGGATTTGACTCTCATCAGTTAGCAGCTGGTTTGCCTCTGATCAGTTAACAGCGGATTTGCCTCTCATCAGTTAGTAGCGGGTTTGCCTCTCATCAGTTAGCAGCGGATTTGCCTCTCATCAGTTAGCAGTGGGTTTGCCTCTCATCAGTTAGCAGTGAGTTTGCCTCTCATTAGTTAACAGTGTATTTGCCTCTCATCAGTTAGCAGTGGGTTGGCCTCTGATCAGTTAACAGCGGGTTTGCCTCTCATCAGTTAGCAGTGGGTTTGTCTCTCATCAGTTAACAGTGTATTTGCCTCTCATCAGTTAGCAGTGGGTTTCCTCTCATCAGTTAGCAGCGGGTTTGCCTCTCATCAGTTAGCAGTGGGTTTGCCTCTCATCAGTTAACAGTGTATTTGTCTCTCATCAGTTAGCAGCGGGTTTGCATTTCATCAGTTAGCAGCGGGTTTGCCTCTCATCAGTTTAGCAGCGGGTTTGCCTCTCATCAGTTAGCAGTGGGTTGGCCTCTGATCAATTAACAGCGGATTTGCCTCTCATCAGTTAGCAGTGGGTTTGCCTCTCATCAGTTAGCAGCGGGTTTGACTCTCAGCAGTTAGCAGTGTATTTGCCTGTCATCAGTTAACAGTGGATTTGCCTCTGTTAGCAACAGAAACCCAGTAAATACGTGCACGCACAAACGCACGCGCACACATACAATTACAGAGACGAACATGAAATAAGTATGTGACAAAATAGATATATGAAGAGAGACAAAAACTTAGTCGAATGCATTCATGTATGCATGGTGACATAGGGGCGCGGATGGCTCAGTCGGTAGCGCGCCAGGCTCGTAATCTGCAGTTCTCAGGTTCGAGTCCCAGCTGGGTCAGCGTTAAGATTTATCTCCGCAAAATTCCCCGCCTTGCCCAAGGTCAGTAGGGGACACCGATGGGCTTGGAAAGGCCGCCGTCCGTCGGATGGGACGTTAAGCCGTGGCCCCGTGTGCGGGAGAGCCATACGCTGTGAACGTTAAAGAGCACGCTGGATGGCCTTGACGGGAGGCTACCATCTGTCTTCCAACAGCTGTTCCAGTGGGTCCCCTCCCCCAACCTTCTGTGAGATTTCAGGGTCCTTGTGACCTGGCCATTTAGCCCATGGTGTGCAAAAGAGTGCCGCTCAGAGGTAAAACAACCCAACCCATGGTGACATACACTTAGAAAGACACCCATCTCTTAACCGCAGATATAAACATGTATATACTTTGCATACGATCAGGGAAACTCTCACATTTCGTACATTCATAATCTTTACATATTCATAGGTTTAGGACTATGTAAAATTAAACAGGATTTTTATTCTGCTTGAATGTAATAACAGCTATTCAGATTGTCTTCCGTTTACTCGAATCAGACTTAAAGTGAATGTAGTCAACATACTATAATTGCTTATTATAATGACTGTTCAAGCTACTTTCCTTTTCATATGTTAGGAGATGAAAGGTACAGGTCCTAATATGTGCATCTATTGATTACATGTAAGAATCTTAGTGAGTTCGAAATCAGTGTATCATTAAAAATAAATATGGCTTTAAGCAACTATTTGTCATGACGGTTACAGAATCCTTTCATACGACACAGTAGAAGGTGCTCAGTAGAAAAACAACACTCATGTCTTACCATGGATCTCGAGGTTTCTTAGATCAGACGCTGAGCGTCCTAACCTACTGTCTATGAGATAAATTGAAATCTTTTAATCTGTTGGTTATCATAACTTATAGCTGTATCGTGGGTAAAGTACTGTCCGTTTCAGGCTATTGTGAGATTTTCAACGTAAAGAATTAGCAAGTCTAGATATATGGAAAAAATAATAATCTGACTCAGGTGATGCTAGCGATTTACCTACTTTGGTGGTTTACAGTATGGTTTATTAGAAAGTAAATATACACATATGGAAGACGAATCAGTGATTGTGTTCTTTTGAGCAAGTTACTTTAATTATCTTGCGAGATGTATGAGAAAACGCAAAGAATAGATATTGAGAGTTTGCGATTCTATGGAGAAACATGCATCTGAAGATTAAGTTATATAACGAGTTAGTTTATCTCTAGGATTGTATGACAGTGAAGCTTTAATAAGCAAACTTGCAATCAGTTTGTCTTTCATTTTAAATACTTGTTGTTTGCAGAATCTTCGGAATTACAGGACCAACAGTGATGTCACCAGAACGTACAAGAAACAAGGTGTCACGCACCGGTCCACTATCTCAGCCTTTCGGAATACTCAAATTTTTCAGTACATCATCATCATCATCATCATCCTCAAGCAGCCATGGGCTACGGAGGTCCAACCAGACCGTGCAATTTAGTTCTCCAAGCAAGTCTATCCTGAGCTACATCTACTGCATCTGGCCACTGCACACCAATTCTAACAAGGTCCTGTTTGACATTGTCTGCCCACCGCATCTTAGGTCTTCCCTTCTTTCTGAGGCCTTTAGGCACACTGTTCATAACCCTATTCGCCAATCTATAATTATTCATACGGGCAACATGGCCAAACCAACGGAGTCTCTCTCTGCACAATATGTTGCTTAAAGGAAGTTGCAAACTCCTTTGCCTAACCTCATCATTAGTTACAAAGTTGAACCACCTAATGCCCAAGATACTGCGTAAGCATCTGGAATCAAAAGCATCTAGTTTCCTGTTATCTTGTTTACAAAGTGTCCAAGTTTCACTACCATAACTAACCCTAGAAAGAACCAAACTATTATACAGTCTAATTTTAGTCTTTAGGTGTATACGCCTATTTCTCCACACTCTCCATAGATTCTTAAAAGTCCCGGCAGCAATCCCTATTCGTCTGTTAATCTCATGCCGCACATCACCAGTATCTGTTACATAGCTCCCAAGATAATTAAACTGTGACACCTGCTCGAGACTGCAACCATTCAGATTAACTGAATCACAGCCTGCCTGACCAATTTTCATCACTTTAGTTTTCTCTCTGTTTATAACCAAACCTACTCTACTACCAGTCTCATCAACAGCTCGAATGAAAGAGTTCATCTCATCAACATTATTTGCCAAAAGGGCTAAATCATCAGCATAATCTAAATCAGACATTTTCGTATCTCCAGCCCATTTAAGGCCAAAATCTTTCCCTTGAAGTGAATTTCGCATAACATAATCAACTACCAAACTAAAGAGAAAAGAGACAAAATGCACCCTTGTCGAACACCAGAAGTAATGCTAAACCAATTGCTACAACCCTTACCAACTCTCACACACGACTCAGTGTTATTATAGAGAGCTTTCATTATGTTAACTAACTTGTCTGGTATACCATATGATCTCACAATCAACCACAAATTATGACGATCAACAGAGTCAAAAGCCTTTTTGAAATCAACAAAGCTAGCAACCAAAGGTTTCTGAAACTCTAAACATTTCTCAAGAATCTGCCTAAGTGAAAATATTTGATCCACACATCCCCTACCACTTCTGAATCCACATTGCTCATCACGCAATTGACTGTCAACCAGATTCTTAATTCTATTAAGCACAATCATGGAAAGAACTTTACCTGGAACAGAGAGTAGGCTGATACCCCTACAGTTATCACAAGAACTGCGATCACCTTTTTTGAAAATAGGGATAACAATAGCTCTGGTAAAATCCTTAGGAACCATGCCTTTATCATAAAAGATATTCAGAATTTCAGTCATCCAAGTGGTAACCGAAACATTCCCAGCTCTAAGCATTTCCGTAGTAATTTCATCTACCCCTGGGGATTTATGTAGTTTAAGTTTAGAAACAGCCAAAATCACTTCAGATTGTATTATAGGGCCAACATTAAAGCCACCAATGCATCTATCATCATTGCAAACAATGGGAATAGAACTAACTGCATTGTTTAGAATATCACTGAAATGCTCAGCCCACCTAGCCATGACAGAATCCTCACCTTCTATAACCTTACCTTGTTTATCTTTCAATCCCTGTATACCTGTCCGTTTTCTACCACACAAAACGTTAACTATCTGGTACAGCTCTCTGCTGTTGTGCTGTCTAACTGCTTCCTCGGCTTTCTCAGCCAAACCATCAAGCCAAAGATTCTTATCAGCAGCTAACTGATCTTTTACACGTTTATTAAGTTCTCTGTAATGCTTTCTATTAGGACTAGTAGGATATTGATTAAAGACATTCCTGCAGTTCTTTCTTTCCGAAATAAGCTCAAGTGCCTTATCACTCAGATAATTCTGTCTCTTCTGCTCCTTTTTTCCTAAAAGAGTACTGTTAGTGTCCAAAAAAGCCTGTTTAAAATGATCCCATTCTTCCTCAACTTCAGTAGTAAGCATACCATGACTGTCATAATGGCTAAGTAACCTATCATGGTAAGCTTTGGCTATAACTGGGTCTTTCAGAGCTTCAGTATTAAAAGCAAATTTTTTAACCCTAGCACAACACTTTTTAAGTTTAAGTTGCAAGACACTTTTAACTAGGTAATGGTCAGATCCAATTTCAGCTCCCCTATATGCCCTGGTATTCCTAACAGAACTAGCCCATTTGCTGTTAATTAATATGTAATCAATCATATTCTTATGCAGCCCATCAGGTGAAACCCATGTGTACTTATGTATGTCGCGGTGTTTGTAATAAGTGTTAGTTATTCTGAATCCATTGAGTTTACTTACCTGTAGGAGACGTTGCCCATTGTCATTGCAGCTACCAATACCAAAAGGGCCTATTACTCCTCCCCAAAGGTCAGAGTCAGTACCAACTTTGGCATTGAAGTCACCAAGAACAAGGGTAATATCTCCTTTCTTGACAGAATTCAAAATATCCTGAAGTTGTTCATAAAACCTATCCTTCTCATCCTCATCGGCATCCTCAGTGGGGGCATAACAGCAGATAACATTCAAGTCTTTAACGCTTGTCTGAAATTTTGCTGTAAGAAACCTTTCATTAATACACTCATATCCTAGAAGAGCATTGCTAGCGTGTCTGCTGAGAAGCAGACCCACGCCTTGGTGATGCTTATTGTCGTCCCTCCCTGAAAAGAGAAATTTAAGATTATTTTTAAAAATCTGACCTTTATCTGTCCATCTGGTCTCTTGCAAGCCGAGAATATCTAAATAATAATGGTGGAATTCTTGTGTGAGGACATCAAGAGAAAAAGCTCTGTGCAGAGTCCTCACATTCCAACTACCTATGTAGAGAAAATGGTTAGTGGGATGTTTAAAGAAACTATGTTTATTGAGAGAGGGAATGCCGACAATATCAAACAGCCCCCTAATCGCAGACATGGGGCAAAGACCCGTTCCCCCACCACTAAAGGCTGAAGCCATCTACACTGGAAGACTTCCTCCAATGTAGAATTTGACGATGCCAATAGAAGCAAAGAGTTCAGGTGCCTGCGATGACTTCTGCTCAGGATTATCCACCAGCTGATAAACATATCCTGTTAATCTATTCACTTGGGGCTGTCAACCCACAAACATACAGCGTTTCCAAATATTTTCCATTATCCAAACACCTTTCGCGGTAATATACGCAGTCGTATCAGAAAAATATGACCACCCCTCATTCCCATTATTAGGTAGGTGATCATATTATTTTGATACGACTGTGTGTAATTGCGCGAGTACCTTTTACGGTAAAATATAATCCCACGGACACCCATACAAAAGTACTTTTGAGTGAATTGAAGAGTTTTTCCGCGTATTTTTTCAATTATGGAGGAAGATTATTTTCACTCTGAAAACGTCGATCAATTTTAGAGGAAAAATGATCTTGAGCTGGGTGGGATACGAACCCACGACCTCCTGATAACATGTCAGGTGCTGTGGTTCGTGCTTTCCCTTGAA
This sequence comes from Ryuthela nishihirai, assembly GCA_038380435.1. Taxonomy (NCBI): domain Eukaryota; kingdom Metazoa; phylum Arthropoda; class Arachnida; order Araneae; family Heptathelidae; genus Ryuthela; species Ryuthela nishihirai. The sequence continues at coordinate 10,042,647 of JAWZYU010000001.1, read as the reverse complement.
GTGAATTTTGCATAACATAATCAATAACCAAACTAAAGAGCAAAGGAGACAAAATGCACCCTTGTCGAACACCAGAAGTAATGCTAAACCAATTGCTACAAGCCTTACCAACTCTCATACACGACTCAGGGTTATTATAGAGAGCTTTCATTATGTTGACTAACTTGTCTGGTATACCATACGATCGCACAATCAACCACAAATTATGACGATCAACAGAGTCGAAAGCCTTTTTGAAATCAACAAAGCTAGCAACCAAAGGTTTCTGAAACTCTAAACATTTCTCAAGAATCTGCCAAAGTGAAAATATCTGATCTACACATCCCCTACCACTTCTGAATCCACATTGCTCATCACGCAATTGACTGTCAACCAGATTCTTAATTCTATTAAGCACAATCATGGAAAGAACTTTACCTGGAACAGAGAGTAGGCTGATACCCCTACAGTTATCACAAGAACTGCGATCACCTTTTTTGAAAATAGGGATAACAATAGCTCTGGTAAAATCCTTAGGAACCATGCCTTTATCATAAAAGATATTCAGAATTTCAGTCATCCAAGTGGTAACCGAAACATTTCCAGCTCTAAGCATTTCTGTAGTAATTTCATCAACCCCTGGGGATTTATGAAGTTTAAATTTAGAAACAGCCAAAATAACTTCAGATTGTGTTATAGGGCCAACATTAAAGCCACCAATGCATCTATCATCATTGCAAACAATGGGAATAGAACTAACCGCATTGTTTAAAAATGGGGCGGGGGTGGCTCAGTCGGTAGCGCGCCAGGCTCGTAATCTGTAGTTCCCAGGTTCGAGTCTCAGCTGGGTCAGCGTTGAGATTTATCTCCGCAAAATTCACGGTCAGTAGGGGACACCGATGGGCTTGGAAAGGCCGCCGTCCGTCGGATGGGACGTTAAGCCGTGGCCCTGTGTACGGGAGAGCTATACCCTGTGCACGTTAAAGAACACGCTGGACCTTGACGGAAGGCTACCATCTGTCTTCCAACAGCTGTTCTAGTGGGTCCCCTCCCCCAACCTTCTCTGAGCCTTCGGGGTCCATGTGACCTGGCCATTTAGCCCATGGTGTGCAAAAAAGTGCCCCTCAGAGGTAAAACAACCCAACCCAATTGTTTAGAATATCACGGAAATGCTCAGCCCACCTAGCCATGACAGAATCCTCACCTTCTATAACCTTACCTTTTTTATCCTTCAATTCCTGTATACCTCTCCGTTTTCTACCACACAAAACATTAACTATCTGATACAGCTCTCTGCTGTTGTGCTGTCTAACTGCTTCCTCGGCTTTGTCAGCCAAACCAACAAGCCAAAGATTCTTATCAGCAGCTAACTGATCTTTTACACGTTTATTAAGTTCCCTGTAATGCTTTCTGTTAGGACTAGTAGGGTATTGATTAAGGACATTCCTGCAGTTCTTTCTTTCCGAAATAAGTTCAAGTGCCTTATCACTGAGATAATTCTGGCTCTTCTGCTCCTTTTTTCCTAAAAGAGTACTGTTAGTGTCCAAAAAAGCCTGTTTGAAATGATCCCATTCTTCCTCAACTTCAGTAGTAAGCATACCATGGCTGTCATAATGACTAAGTAACCTATCATGGTAAGCTTTGGCTATAACTGGGGCTTTCAGAGCTTCAGTATTAAAAGCAAATTTTTTAACCCAAGCACAACACTTTTTAAGTTTAAGTTGCACAACACGTTTTAAGTTTAAGTTGCAAGATACTTTTAACAAGGTAATGGTCAGATGCAATTTCAGCTCCCCTATATGCCCTGGTATTTCTAACAGAACTAGCCCATTTGCTGTTAATTAATATATAATCAATTATATTCGTATGCAGCCAATCAGGTGAAACCCATGTGTACTTATGTATGTCGCGGTGTTTGTAGTAAGTGTTAGTTATTCTGAATCCATTGAGTTTATTTACCTGTAGGAGACGTTGCCCATTGCCATTGCAGTTACCAATACCAAAAAGGCCTATTACTCCTCCCCAAAGGTCAGACAGAGTCAGTACCAACTTTCGCATTGAAGTCACCAAGAACAAGGGTAATATCTCCTTTCTTGTTTCTTGACAGAATTCAATTCACTCCATGAATTCACTCACTCACTCCATGCATTCACTCACTCACTGCATGCATTTACTCACTCACTGCATGCATTTACTCACTCACTGCATGCATTTACTCACTCACTGCATGCATTCCCCCACTACATACACTCACTCATTCAGTTCATAAACTCTCCCTACTGCATACTCCGAAATACGTGCAACGGATGCATTTGCTCCTTTTTCCAATTGTTTTTGTTCCTGGTTTTCTAGTTTCTGTTTCAGTTGTCCCAGCGGATAAGGAATCCCTCTCCTAATGCAACCTGTTCATGGCGGGAGATAAAGATCCCTTCACTGAAGATTTATTTCTATAGTATCAAGATTTAAAAAAGCACTTAATTTTAAAATGAGACAAAAATTTGGATTTCTTTTGGCACACAGAACACATCAAAAATTTCTGAATTGTGGAAAAAAGATTTTAATTACAAAACGTTTGCATCATATTTTTGGTCTTTCGTACTTTCTTAGAGATGAGTACTTTCGTACTTTCTTAGACATCTTATTCCTAATATTAGAATGAAAAACTCCGAAATTGATTCCGTATTCCATTACAACTCCTACATGTGACATAATGGAATATGTACTGTAGGTAGAAAATGTTCATGTCATCAATTAGAGGAGATCTTAATCGGCGGCCGGTAGCTCAGTGGTCCAAAGGTCAGGAGGTCGTGTGTTCGTATCCCACTCGGCTCAAGACAGTTTTGGCTCTACTGTTCAAACTGATCGACGTTAAATTCAGAGTGGTAACTTCCTTCATACTTATCAGTGATTATGCCATTTTCGTGTGCTATGATTTAGGAAATGATTTCCAGGTACTACGAACTCCAATAAAGCCATTTGCAATTTCTTATCAGTATATGACCTCTTACGTTTACTTTGAAAACAGTAAAAGTAGAGGTCAAATTTAAACTAAAGCCGCCGCGCGAGTCCATTTGACGGGCGATGCCACGCTAGAATTTCATTCCCTCGCCTTAGGATAAAGTCATCCTTATTCATCAAGTAGGAAAACCCACTGTTCGTTTGGCTACTAATAATGCGAATAATACAATTATTACTCCCAGCCTCCCACAATCTTTAATGGTAATAGTTGTTCAGTAGGTGCAATAAAATACCAACTCTTATCTCGAGCATCACTTTGCCAAAATTTAATTTCCTTTTTTCTTATGGACTTCACAGACCACATTGAATATTTTATTCAGATACTGCAGCAAACAACTGACACTCTTTAAATACCACTCGAATAACTTTAAATACGTTTAAACAGTTTACACCGATAGTAAATGCAATGCCCGTTGATCTAGTTCAAGTCCACAATCATTGGCTCAGTCGGTAGCGCGCCAGGCTCGTAATCAGAGTCCCAGCTGGGTCAGTGTTGAGATATATATCCGCAAAATTCCCCGCCTTGCCCAAGGTCATTAGCGGACACCGATGGGCTTGGAAAGGCCGCCGTCCGTCGGATGAGACGTTCAGCCGTGGAACCGTGTGCTGAAGAGCCATACGCTGTGAACGTTAAAGAACACCCTGGATGGCCTTGACGGGACATCTGTCTCCCAACAGCTGTTCCAGTGGGTCCCCTCCCCAAACCTTCTGTGAGCCTTCAGTCTCCCTGAGACCTGGCCATTTAGCCCATTTATAAATCCAGAAATAGTTTTAACCGTTCTTATGGCAGAGAACAGAACGCAAACTACTACTATATAGTGAACAGAGTAGAATTTCAGTGTGATAGTTGCTCATGACTAACACAGAGCTTTAAAATTAGGTAACACTGAAAAAAAGATCTAGTGTCAAGTCCTATTCCACTTTGAATCTATTTCCGCATTTGTTCTTCAGATAATGTAAGAAGAAAAATTATTTCTCTCTGAAATAGGTAGCTGAAAGGCAATAAAAAATAGAGAAATTTCTTTAAATATTTCGCGTTTTTTCATTATTCTGATATTTTTCCTCGAACCACTGATTCAGTATGATATTCGGAAACTGAAGCTCCGCTTAATAAAAAAAAAAACTATTGACAAATTGTTTTTAATTTTCTATTGACAAATTTTTATTAATTGTATTTTAATCGTAAAGCATAAATATAAAATATGTTGACATTGAGCAATATTAGTTGGAATTGGATATTTCAGGTTAACACTACATGGAAGTAGAAAGTTAATCGGGGAGTTCTGTAATATTTCCGCCAATTATAATTCATTTGTTTGCTTCCATCGTACATTTCAGCTTCAGTTACGAAATGTTATCATTTGCTCCACAGTTTCTAAAAAGAGTTCACCGTTCAGTAGGTGAGAAATCTGACAAATTTCGTTCATTGAGAGACGGACGTGTCAGATTTATGTTTGATAGCGTTCGTATTGGGTTGGGTTGTTTTAACTCTGAGTCTCTCCCACACCACGGGCTAAATGGCCAGGTCACATGGACCCCTCAAAGCTCAGAACTGGAACAGCTGTTAGGAGACAGATGGTAGCATCCCGTTCATCTCCATTCAGTGTGATCTTCAACGTGCACAGGGTATGTCTCTCGCACACGGGTCCACGGCTTAACGTCCCATCCGACGGACGGCGGACTTTACAAGCCCATCGGTGCCCCCTACTTACCGTGGGCAGGACGGGGAATTTTGCGGAGATAAATCTCAAAGCGTTCGTGTTATCATATACTGAAATGTTTTCATTAGTGTCATACTCAAAAAGAGAATTACCAATTTACAACTCCTTTCTGCCCCCCCCCCCCTCTTAAGGGAGAGAAAAACATTTTTTTAACGATATTTTACCCAGAAAATCAGATAAACGAATCGACCACCACCATCAGCATCACCTTATTAGAACTTTCTGGTTTGTATCCCTCCGCTTCGTTCTTATCGCATCAGGATGTTGTGTTATTCTAAGTTTGAAATATTCTTGGTTGTATGTCCTCTTCTGTATTAGCAACAAACACAACTTTGGGAGTACAACTTTGGGAGTTGATTTTCTGCGAGTGACTGCTACCGAAAGTTTGCCAATTATTTAGAGACTTGCATCAGACATTCTGAGTGTCACCATTCAAAAAGAGTTTAGTGGACTTGTAAAAGGATAGAAACCAACGGAATTTGTGATGAGTTTTTTTAAATACAGGAGATTTACTAAAATGCACATTGGATGGCACCGATGAAATGCGCATAGAGAAAAAGTGATTTACCACACGATGGGTCAACCAGTGGGGGAGTGTTTTAATGAGGGGAAGACAGTTTTGATAAGCGTTTAATTAATAAGGAATAAATACATAGAATATACAACTTTGGGAGTTGATTTTATGTGAGGAGCTGCCACCGAAAGTTTGGCAATTATTTAGAGACTTGCATCAGACATTCTGAGTGCTGCCACCAAAAGTTTAGTTGGACTTGGGAAATGAATGTGGATACCAAGGGAGTTTAATAAGGGGGATTTTAATGAGGAGGAGTCTGGGAATAATTTCGGTTAAAATCTTACTAAAGTATACGCTAGATGACGCCACCAAAAATCTTTTTCAGGTGTTATGATATAAGACATAGTCGAGTGCGATAATGTCCGGCTATTGACACCAAGGTACCGGGTTCAACTCACTGTGTTGTAAGGATTTTTTTTTTTTAAATACAGGAGATGTACTAAAATGCACGTTGGATGACACCACCATTAGATTAAATGCACATAGAGAAAACTGATTTACCATGCGATGGGTCAACCAGGGGATCTTTAAAGAGGAGGGCTTAAAAATATATAGGTCAACCAGGGGGTCTTTAAAGATGAGGGCTTAAAATACAGTTGAGTCAACCAGTGGGGCAGTTTTGATAAAGAGGAGGGGATTTTCTGATCATTGCCATCCAAAGTTTAGTTGTACTTGTCAAATTTCAGATGAACACAGATACCAAGGGAGTTTGTGATCTGGGGAGTTTAATAAAGTGAACTTTTTATAAGGGGGTCATATATTGAGGGGTTGGAACTTCTGATAGGGAAGTCAGAATTATTACGACAAAAATAGAGGTTTTTTCTAAAAAATAGTACTCCTCATAGTCACTAGATGGCGCCACAGGTTAAAAGGGGGAAAAGTTTTTAATGGGGGGATTCAAAAATCGGGAAATTATAGCTAAAATAGTTTTTTTTTCTAAAAATAGTACTCATAGTCACCAGATGGCACCACGGGTTAAGAGAGGGGGGGTTGATGAGGGGGAGTCAAAAATCGGGAAATTATAGCTAAAATAGGTTTTTTTCTAAAAAAATTAGTACTCATCATAGTCACCAGATGGCGCCAGGGGTTGAAAGGGGAGGAATTTTTAATAAATGGGTTTTTTAATAAAGGGGGTTAATTAATTTTTAATTAATTATTAATTATGTATTATTAATTGTGAATATTAATAAGGGGCATGGTCGGTTATGAATATTAATAAGGGGGTAATAGTGGAGCCCAGTGATGATGCACAGAACCGGCCAGGTCTAGCACCTAATGTCCGACCCTGCCTTCTCGTGGTGCAGGCCGTTAGTACCTTTCAAAAGAGATATTCTCTTTTGGAAGGGAACGGAAGGGGAGGGCTGCCAGTTCAGTATGGCCTACTGATCTGGTCATCTATGGCCACTTTTTTCTTTTTTTTCAAACCTGCTGAGGAGTGGTCAACTTCACAGGGTCCTGGTGCTGACCATTTATACCTACTAGACTGGACTTGTTTATGGATTTGAGCTTGATTATGGATCCTGGACTTGCTGCACTGGTGGGCCTCTGTTGAGGGAGAGTCTGCCGCTGTGTTTTCTGTTTGCTTCTGTGTTGCCAGCTCTAAGTGAACAGAGGCATGGGATACCTTATATCAGCTGGTGGATAATCCTAATCAGAGGCCATCGCAGGTACCTGAACCTTACTTAGCTAGTTGGGCATCGTCAAGCCTAAACTGGAGTAATGTGTCTCAGGCAGGCCATATGGTTCTTGAAAAAGTCCACTTGAAAAGGTGGTGCCTGAAGTTCCTACCAGCATCGGTGACTTCAGCCTTTAGCGAAGGAGGAACAGGTCTTTGCCCCATGCCTGCGATCAGGGGGCTGTTTGATATTGTTGGCCCTACCAATCTCAATAAACCTAATTTCTTTAAAAATCCTACTAATCATTTTCTCTCTGCAGGAACGTCGAACGTGAGGACATTACATAGAGATTATTCTCTTGATGTCCTCATGCAGGAATTCCAGCGCTATAACCTAGATATTCTATAGGCTTGCAAGAGACCAGATGGACAGGTAAAGGTGAGATACTTAAAAATAACTTTAAATTTCTCTTTACTGGTACGGAGGATGGAAAGTATCACCAAGGCGTGGGTCTGCTGCTCAGCAGACATGCTAGTGATGCTCTTCTAGGATATGAGTGCATTAATGAAAGGTTTCTTACAACAAAATTTCAGACAAGCATTAAAGACTTGAATGTTATCTGCTGTTATGCCCCCACTGAGGATTCTGATGAGGATGAGAAGGATAGGTTTTACAGACAACTTCAGGATATTTTGAATTCTGTCAAGAAAGGAGATATTACCCTTGTTCTTGGTGACTTCAATGCCAAAGTTGGTACCGACTCTGACCTTTGGGGAGGAGTAATAGGCCCTTCTGGTATTGGTAGCTGCAATGGCAATGGGCAACGTCTCCTACAGGTAAGTAAACTAAATGGTTTCAGAATAACTAACACATATTACAAACACTGCGACATACATAAACACACATGGGTTTCACCTGATGGGCTGCATAAGAATATAATTGATTATATATTAATTAACAGCAAATGGGCTAGTTCTGTTAGAAATACCAGGGCATATAGGGGAGCTGAAATTGCATCTGACAATTACCTTGTTAAAAGTGTCTTGCAACTTAAACTTAAAAAGTGTTGTGCTAGGGTTAAAAAATTTACCTTTAATACTGAAGCTCTGAAAGACCCAGTTATAGCTAAAGCTTACCATGATAGGTTACTTAGTCATTATGACAGTCATGGTTTGCTTAATACTGAAGTTGAGGAAGAATGGGGCCATTTTAAACAGGCTTTTTTGGAAACTAACAGTACTCTTTTAGGGAAAAAGGAGCAGAGGAGGCAGAATTATTTAAGTGATAAGGCACTTGAGCTTATTTCAGAAAGAAGGAACTGCAGGAATGTCCTTAATCAGTACCCTACTAGTCCTAATAGAAAGCATTACAAAGAACTTAATAAACGTGTGAAGGGTCAGTTAGCTACTGATAAGAATCTTTGGCTTGATGGCCTTGCTGACAAAGCTGAGGAAGCAGTTAGACAGCACAACAGCAGAGAGCTGTACCAGATAGTTAATGTTTTGTGTGGTAGAAAACGAACAGGTATACAGGGATTGAAGGATAAACAAGGCAAGGTTATAGAAAGTGAGGATTCTGTCATGGCTAGGTGGGCTGAGCATTTCAGTGATGTTCTAAACAATGTGGTTAGTTCTACTCCCATTGTTTGCAATGATGATAGATGCATTGTTGGCTTTAATGTTGGCCCTATAACACAATCTGAAGTTAGTTTGGCTATTTCTAAACTTAAACTTCATAAATCCCCAGGGGTGGATGAAATTACTACGGAAATACTTAGAGCTGGGAATGTTTCAGTTACCATTTGGATGACTGAAATTTTTAATATCTTTTATGATAAAGGCATGGTTCCTAAAGATTTTACCAGAGCTATTATTATCCCTATTTTCAAAAAAGGTGATCGCAGTTCTTGTGATAACTATAGGGGTATCAGCCTACTCTCCGTTCCAGGTAAAGTTCTTTCCATGATTGTGCTTAATAGAATTAAGAATCTGGTTGACCGGCAATTGCGTGATGAGCAATGTGGATTCAGAAGTGGTAGGGGATGTGTAGATCAGATATTTTCACTTAGGCAGATTCTTGAGAAATGTTTAGAGTTTCAGAAACCTTTGGTTGCTAGCTTTGTTGATTTCAAAAAGGCTTTCGACTCTGTTGATCGTCATAATTTGTGGTTGATTGTGAGATCATATGGTATACTAGACAAGTTAGTTAACATAATGAAAGCTCTCTATAATAACACTGAGTCATGTGTGAGGGTTGTTAAGTCTTGTAGCAATTGGTTTAGCATTACTTCTGGTGTTCGACAAGGGTGCATTTTGTCTCCTTTTCTCTTTAGTTTGGTTGTTGATTATGTTATGCGAAATTCACTTCAAGGGAAAGATTTTGGCCTTAAATGGGCTTGAGATACGAAAATTTCTGATTTAGATTATGCTGATGATTTAGCCCTTTTGGCAAATGATGTTGATGAGATGAACTCTTTCATTCGAACTGTTGATGAGACTGGTAGTAGAGTAGGTTTGGTTATAAACAGAGAGAAAACTAAAGTGATGAAAATTGGTCAGGCAGGTTGTGATTCAGTTAATCTGAATGGTTGCAGTCTTGAGCAGGTGTCACAGTTTAATTACCTTGGGAGCTGCGTAACTGATACTGGTGATGTGCGGCATGAGATTAACAGACGAATAGGTATTGCTGCCGGGACTTTTAAGAATCTATGGAGATTGTGGAGAAATAGGCGTATACACCTAAAGACTAAAATTAGACTGTATAATAGTTTGATTCTTTCTAGGGTTAGTTATGGTAGTGAAACTTGGACGCTGTGTAAGCAAGATAACAGGAAACTAGATGCTTTTGATTCTAGATGCTTACGCAGTATCTTGGGTATTAGGTGGTTTAACTTTGTAACTAATGATGAGGTTAGGCAAAGGAGTCTGCAACCTCCTTTAAGCAGCATATTGTGCAGAGAGAGACTCCGCTGGTTTGGCCATGTTGCCCGTATGGATAATTATAGATTGGCGAATAGGGTTATGAACAGTGTGCCTAGAGGCCTCAGAAGGAGGGGGAGACCTAGGATGCGGTGGGCAGACAATGTCAAACAGGACCTTGTTAGAATTGGTGTACAGTGGCCGGATGCAGCAGATGTAGCTCAGGACAGATATGCTTGGAGAATTAAACTGCGCGGTCTGGTTGGACCTCCGTAGCCCATGGCTGCTTGAGGATGATGATGATGATGCTGATGAGTGGGGGTCGGTAGGGGGCCTGGTCTCTGACGTCTTAGGGGGGAAAGTACAGTGCGTGTGGGGGAATGAAGTGGCAGGACACTACTTGCGAATTTTAAAGGAAGAGAGAATGCCTGCAATTGTTTCCGATAAATAGAAGAATCCCATTTTCTATCTTTGGAGTTCGTATCAATTGAATAACATTTCATGTCTTACTTTTATTTTTCTCTTTTCAAGGCATAATATTGAAAGACAGATATTAAACCTTTAATCTTTAACGTATCTTTTTTTTATCAATAAAAGCCCACTAAATAACTTTGTCCTTCAAAACCTCTCTCCTTCTTGCTGCTTTGCAAAGGAGTTGTAAGTAAGGTAGCGTGCTTGCCTACTGATCCAAGGGTTCTGGCTTGGATGCCGTAGGAAACGTTTTTCTTTCTGCTGATCAGCTGTCGCCTTCCAGTTCACAGATCTTCTCTCTGATGCATTGCACCGACAGATTCATGGCGGAACCCTCTGACAAACAGCTGACGGACAGGGAAATGTTCTGATGGGCTTTTATTTTTGCTAAGCAGGTCGTAATCTTTTTATTTCAATCATAACTTATTGGCATCTGAGTCGCGATTTCGAAAAAATAAAGAAGTAAAGGTTTAAAATCGTTCCCCTTTTAGGAGAAAAGAAAGGCCGATTAAGTGGGGGGAACGTTCATTTAAATGTCATGAGAGTCGCCTTAAATTGATTAATCGAAATCGAGTGCTGGTAAGAGCATCGACCAGGGTTCCCTTATCTCTCGAATCAGCCATGAAATTTAATTCAACTGGTGGCAGTGAATAGCATTGAGAACTGTTTGACATGTAATTCTTTACAAATCCAAATATTTACTTCAGCATTAATATATACAAACGGCAGTACACTTGGGCACAGACACTTTCTGTCTGCAGTGCTCCGCGTACCTAGAGAGTGAAGGTCACACTCAGTTCTCAGTGGTCTTTGCTGCTTAAGCGGAGAAACAAAGAAATAAAACGAAGCTCAGACGACTGCCTACGAAGCTGAGGTAAGAGTGCATTGATTGACACATTTTTGATTGACATTTATTATTTATTTTATATTTACATCAGATTGTGCATTTGATTGACCATTGACACATTTTTCTTCCTTAGAGGAAGTTTTTTTCACAGCCTACGACATTCTTCACCTCACATGTTTTCATTCATTTCACCGTATTGAGAAAAAGTAGATGGAACAGCCTGCTACACAATATCCCTTTATTTAGATGGGCAAAGATCTGTCTCTATTTTAAAAGTAAAAATAAGCAAAGCAACTGCTCACACTCCTCGCCTTTTCTAAAGTGGGGACCCCTCTTTAGAAAAGGTGAGGAGTGTGAATTCTTTAGAAAAGGCGAGAAAAATTGAGAGTTTTGCATTTCCCACATCAGAAGCTTTCATTCGATACAAAACTTATTACGACCAATCCTCTGACTTCGAAATACGTTGTATCAACAGTTTAAGAAATCAACAAACTGATAAATGGCAAGAGAAAACCAAGATGATTATGATGATAGGTGAAGATATCTATTTCAACGTTGCGTAATTTAGCATCAGATGTCTTTTAAAATCTCGTGTGAGACACCCATTTTTTTTTGCGTTAGATCAAGAGGAAAGTATGCCGAATAATCTGGCAAGCATTTGAAGCTAAAATTCTCTTTCAGTGTGAAAAAGAGAAATTCCATATTCGGATGGGTCATTAATTGCAGAAGATAAAATCCCACATCCTGCAGAGATCCTAGAATGTCTTCGAATGATTGCTTTTCAAACTTCAGGACAACGCCCAGCTCTAATTCTTAATAAGGTTGTTAACTCTGTGATCTTAATCCGTTTCCGAAGTTCAGTTAATGAAGTTAAGCGAACTGAAACTCTCAGCTCCCTTTCTGCCCATCATGTCCTCTTCATAAACGTCGGTCGCCTCATCCGCATCACCTGCAGCTCGCTTCGTCCGAAGAATCTCCTGTCCACGCGCGAAGGAAGCTGAGTGCAGTTCCCCTCCTCCTCCCTCTCATATTATCCGTCACTGCACTTGCGCTGAGGAGGAGAATGTTTTTTCTCTCCGTCGGACATGTCCCCGACCCAGAAGGAGTCCCGCCTCCACACGCCGACGAGACTCCTTCATTCCGCAGGTGGGTGAGCACGAGCATCTGATTCCAGCGACGGCTGATGCGAGACGACTATCGGGTCACGGTCCAGCGACGTCAGCTTCATAATCGCCGCGCCACGGGGTAAGAGGGGTCAGTGGAGTAGTGCGGGTGGGGGGAGGTACGAAGTGAGGTGGGGGGGGAGGACCTCTTCCTTCAGCTGAAACTCCGTGTTTTCATTGGTGAAGCTCTGGTTAGCCTTCTGCCGTGCAGTGGATTCGCTTAATGGTGGCACAGAACGCGCCTAAAAATAAAAGCCAACTGCAACAGTTCGAAGAGGTTTTGTAAGTCAGAGAGTGGCGCGTGCGGACATCAGTCGTGACTAGTGAAGTGGTGGACGATTCTTTCGTTCACGATCCCGAGACGAGATGGGCAAAAGACAGACGACGCTGACGGATATGCTGCAGGTAAGGGACGATTTCTTCATTCGCTCTCTCATCGCTTCTCCTTCCGTACAAAAGACTTGAGTTTCAATCACGATTATTGGTAACGCATTTTCGTAATCGATACGCTGTTCAATTAATTGTTAGTCAGCGATAGGCTCATGCAAACGATAATGCCTTTCAAATGAAGTGGCATAAATCATTCAGCAGTGTGGAAATTTCCTTTAGGTCTCTGATTCGTGATACAAAAAAAAAGTTACATTTTCCGAAAAGCCGTCTTGTTTCTTTTCTTTTTCTTGACAAAATCTATGTGACGAACACTTATTCCTCTTATTCGATAGAAAGCAACAGGGAAATGGTTTCGACTTCATCGAAGACTGAAAGACAAGAAACGTTCTGAAATTCCTCTCTAGCCAGATCCATTTAAACATCGACTCCCTCATTCGTTCAACAAAACTGAAACGCATTTCAGGGGAGGGGGGGGGAGCTCACAAGGAAAGATTACTTGCCCATCAGTAAATGTTTTTTTTTTAAACGCTCAGGACAGAGAACGAATTCTAGAACCACTCCTAGCATTGTCGAGGCTTTGGTTCCTACAAAGATCAAAGTGTTTCTGTATTTTTTCAAAAACACCTCATTTGAAAATACAAGTTGGTAATACATTACCTAGGTAATCATAAATAGCACTGCGTATTTTAATGCCTACTGCATGCTTGGGAGACAAAGGAGCACCAGATGGGGTGGGGGGGGGGGTGACTCGCAGCCGACTCTCCCTCCCCAATAAAAAATAAATAAATAGGAATATAATGAATTCGAATGCGAATAAGAAAAGCGATATCTGAAGTTAGGAAGTTCCTGAAAAGTTAAAGTAATTATTTTGTTTAAGCAACTATGTTCTTTCAGAAAAAGCGGGGGAATGCGGCTTACAACGTCCGTAAGTTTCGAAATAATATAATAATAATAATTTATTCCATGCAGGGTTTACAGTAAACTCAAGGTACAGGTAATTTTTATCTAGCAGCATGTCCTCCCCCAATCAAAATTTTGGTTTCGCACTGCGTGAAAGGTTCACTTGTCGTCAGCGAAGTGAATTAACTGCCACTTTCTGTCTTCAGCGAAGTGAGTTGAACTGCCACTTTCTGTCTTCAGCGAAGAAACAAAAGACAATTCTCATTACAATCTTTTCTTCATTTTCACTTCAAATTTTTGCCAACTTCGCTTCGGGAACCTTCACCTCAAATGTTTAAGATCGTTGCATTTTAGGCCAAGAGAAAGCTGTTAGGAATGAATTTCTAATCGATTCCTTCTGCGAAGGAGATCCGCGAATGAGATTCAGCGGGTGTCCGCTTGCCATGAAGTCCGCATTACCGGGTTGAAGAGGAAAATTCAAACGAGTAGCATTTGATTCTACCAATGGAAAAGATTTCCGTTGCTCATCGAGTGAATGAGCTGCGATTCCACAGATGGGATTGCGGTTTTCATTTTGCAACAGATTGGCGAAGAAAACATTTTTTCATTTGAATCTTTGTTAGTGTCATTTTCAAGGTTTTTTATTAAAAGGAAATGGATAGTTGTGTTTATAGATGTTAATTATTTTTCTTTTCTTCCAACAGATTTAAAAACATCTTTCATTTAATTTTTTGATAAATTTTTCAGTTTTTTAATTATTAAAATATAATTTACAGTTGTGTTTATTTTAAAATACACATTTTCATCAAAAAGGATAGATTTTTGATTTAAAACGCCATCTAAATATCATTATAGTAGCAAAACAAAAACAATTTAAAAACGGGTTTCCAAATATAGATCCCCCCCCTCAAGCAGCTGCTTGCCACAGAGGTCTGACAAGAGCCTCTCTATTTATGCTCCACAGTTGAAGGTCTGTGAGGATGACGGACCCTCAGCAGAAAGACCTTAACCAGGTCCCTTTGATCAGAGCCAAGCTCGCTAACCACTCGGTTACGTGACGGCTACATTTTTTTATTTCGAGAGAGATTAAAAAGTTTTCATTTTATGTCCGCGAAACAATAAAATTTCTTTGCGCCGTCTTTTCTTAGTAGTTTTAATAAAATTCATTTTTCCCATTTCAAAGAAAGGTTAAACTGCCTTTTGGCAAAGCTGCAGGATATCTTCGACAGTTTGAAACCGATATGCAGTGATACCCTAAGAAGAGCTTTTCATCCTTTAATATAAGAGAAGTGCTGTTATTCAATTACTCTTCGGTTGATAAGTTACTGACAGCTTTTCATTATTTCAGTATATATTACGCTAAGACTATGCTTACCTTTAATATTTTTCTAAGTGGCTCAATGAGGATAATTTGTAAAGAAAATCTCCTAGGTGGATGACCAGGGATGGGAACAATCCATCGCCTTTGCCTCTAAAAAACTCAATGAAACGCAGCAACGTTAGGCCACCATGGAGAGGGAAGCGTATACGGTAGTGTGGGCTTTGGACAGGTTTTCGACCTGGTTGTATGGATTCCCGGGTCGAGATCTACTCAGACCACAACCCCTTGATCTTCCTGACATCAGCCACTCCAACCAGCAGCAAACTGCAAAGATGGGCACTTGCGATTGTACAGACAATGCCAGTGTACATTCAAGCGAGGGGTTCTTCATCAAAACGCCGATGCACTCTTTAAGGTCGAGTCTCTGTCAGGCGATTTAGAGAGGATCCACGAAGGGATGGGGGAGTAACACTGGGGAACAGGAGTGCAGCACAGTGCGCAGGCTTGGACGGATGATAGGAACTACGACAGCAGCATCAGCTTCCTCTCGAGACCACGCCCACCCTGGCGCAGCATCTGCAACGATCTTCTATTGTCCAGTGAAGAAGCCTCTTCGGACTTGAAGGGGCAGGGTCACTTCTCTCTGTGAGAACTGTGTGAACTTCGAGAACTGCTTCGAAATGTGAGAAAGCACTTTTTTGATTGGATAACACAGCAGACTGTCGCATGTTTATCAATGAGAGCATCACTTAAAAAAAACAACGAAAACTCTCGCGTGTGATTAAGAAGCTGCAAGTGTGCAACTGTGATATGTGTTGCGAAAAAAAATGCACGGTCATCTCGATAGATGCATCATACACAGAATTTGGAGCAGGTGATGTCTGTCCTAATTTCTGGTCTTGGATGGGGCGTGTAGTTGGCAGATGACCGTTAGCTCCTCCAAGTGCCAGGAAAAACCAAAGTGTCTTGCTGAAGGATGTGGGAGGTTTCACAGGGGTCATCAATCTGCCCCCTTGGCAGTTAGAGATGACCAGCAGTTTTGGCCCCTGTGTGGACAAAAGACCTCAGGTGACTGAGTGTTGGAGAGAAGGAGCGAGACTTGGGCTCCTTGACTTTTAGCGATGAGCGCGCACAGCGAAGGGGCAGAGAGGCAGGCTCTGTCACGACGGAGGAAAAAGTGTCCAGCTGGACCACTGTTTGGCCATTTGTAGTAGAGTTCGAGGCCCTAGTGGAGGGTCGATGTAAATATTTTGTGAATATATAGTTATATTGTGAACAATAAATGTGTTGTACATATCTGTACAGTCTTTTGTTGATCCATGCGACCACCCAGCTCACCATATTCCTGATATCTACACTGCATTAGGTACCTTTTAAAATAATGCTGGTTCAATGAATTTACGATCTCCACGAAAACATCTTGTGACGTTTTTATTCAGACGTCTGTTCATGAAACTTAACCTGATGGATGTCAGTGCAGAAACCCTGCACGCCTTGCAGCGATCCACACAAAGGTGTATTTTATTCTAATTTCTCTCTTTTGTCCAGACCAAGGATAGACGACACTGCTGATGGATCGAAGTGCCTATGAGGCGACAGTCCTATGATGCAGTAGCAACATTCATCAATGTATTCTCAAACTTTCATGAGTAACTCGAATTTCTTATCTGTCGCCAACTCCCATGGCGGCAAAACCTACAATATTTGGATTAAAGGTATTTCAAGGCCCATTCGCACTGCTAAACCTAACTCTTACAAACAACAATTAACGGCCCAGCTCACAACCCCATAGGATGTAATGACAGTGTGACACACCAAAACTAATGAATTATTATCACAACGACAACTGTTGCCTGTTCAATTGCACATTACGTTTTTATGTTATTGGTCATTTTGACTCCTATTAAGATCTTCCTATACCAACACCTCCAGGCAACTGGGAGGATACTGAATATTTTACTTTTTGTGACTGGAAACACGAATTGCCAAATAGGAGGAAACATGTAACAGTAACCTAACCACAGACCGCCATTCTCGTTGTTTTCATTGTAGGAGGAACAAGTGCTGTACCTTGAAAAGTGAATTTTAGTGTTTAAATGGCACAAAGGCAGCGTCACGGATGTGTTAAATGTTCCAGATAAGTTTTACTATGTGTATTGAAATTATATTTTAAAATCCCAGGGTCGTTCTTTAACAAAGATTGTGAAGAAAGCCTATAACTTGTATTTTGGACGTCATGTCATGATCAGGACAAAACATGGGCTCCACATGTGTCCTGCATTTCGTGCTTTGTTGGCCTGAGTGAATGGTTGAAAGGTAAGATAAAAATCATGCCCTTTGCAGTTCCAATGTTTTGGTGAGCCAACTAGTCACTTGCGTGATTGCTACTTTTGTTTAACTAAAGTGTCGGGCTTTTCAAAAAACAACAAAAGCAAAATACAATATCCAAATGTGCCTTCAGCCATAAGGCTAGTCCCTCTTAGAGAAGATCTTCCTATACCAACACCTCCAACCAACTGGAGGGAAATGGATTCACATTCATCAGAGTAAGACTTTGAGGCACATACAGATCCTGATCCTACATAGACCCATAAAAAGTTGACGAGCCTCATCTGATTCAGTGAAATGAACTAAATGATCTTGTTCGAGACTTAGCACTTTCCAAACAGCAAGCTGAGGTTTTAGGTTCAAGTCTTCAAGAGTGGAATCTTCTGGCCAAGGGTACCAGAGTTTCTCTGTTCAGAAAGAGAAATTTGGCTTTATCTGCTTATTACGAGATGCAAGATGGTTTGTGTTTCTGCACAGATATTTCAGGGCTGATGGAAGAAATTGGAACAACTCACGACCCTAAGGAATGGCGTCTATTTATAGATCATCAAAGTTCAGCATAAAAGCTGTCCTTTTGCATAAAGGAAACCAAAATCCTTCCATTCTAGTGACACATGCTGTGAGAATGAAGGAAACTTATGAAAGCATAAAAAAAAATACTCATTGCTATAAAATATGACCAGTTTAAGTGGACAATATGTGGTGATCTAAATGCCATATCTCTCTTGCTCAGGCTTCAAGGAGGCTTCACAAAATTTTGCTGTTTTCTGTGTTTGTGGAACAAGTTAGGCCAGAAAGGAACCCTACAAAAGACTGGTCCAAAAGAAATGTTTTTATTCCTGGAAAGAGTAACTTGAGGTATAAGCATCTAGTTGACCCCTCTGATGTTCTGCTCCCACCACTACACATCAAATTGGGTCTTATGAAAAACTTTGTAAACCCCAGGAGAAAACTGGTAAAGGATTTTTGCACTTGGAGGGAAAAGTTTCAAAACTAAGTGATGCCAATCTCAAAGAAGGGATCTTTGTTGGTCCTCAGATCAGGAAGCTACTGAATGATACTGTCTTCGAAGAAAAACTGAATATGAAGAAGCACGTTGCATAGAAATCCTTCACGTCTGTGGTCCAGGGTTTTCTGGGGAATCACAAAGAGAAAAATTACCATCAGCTCATTCAAGATCTCAAAAAGCATGAAAATCTTGCCTGTCGAATGTCTTTGAAGATCCATTTCTTGCACTCGTATCTCGACTTCTTTCCTAAGAACTTAGGAACTGTTAGTGATGAGCAAGGGAAATATTTCACCAGGATATCCGAACCATGGAGGAGAGATACGAAGTCAGGTGGGACCCAGCAATGATGAGTGACTACTGCTGGTTCTTGCAGAAGGAAGACACCTCAGTCATAAAAGACAAAAATGAACTTCTTGTAAGTATAAAAGATCCTTTCCCATGTTTTATTATTTTGCGTTTCAATATCATTTAATTTGTCACTTAATATTCAGTGGTCTATAACTATGATGTTTCTAATATTTTTCACTGCAATTATGTAATTAATTAATTATTTTTAAGTTGCAATTTAATAAAATAGTCACATTTATTTTCATTTCCCAGATATGCGTATTCATTGAAATTTGAAATACATCAATCCGTAATTTAAAAAAAAAACTTTACGTACTGCAGATTTTTCACAGCCATATTTGAATTCAGCACCCCAAAATTAATTAAAAACATCCTATTTGACCATTGTTATAAAATAAAAGTTTCGATTTGTTAGGATACTTTCTACAACAAAAGTAAGATAATCTCTCCAAGTTTTTTTAGCTTACCTTACAAAGACTCAATATGTGCACCTTTCGTGGTGCGACAGATATCTAGTGGACAGTCCATTTCTTCCCCTACTCGAATCCACATGTCTCCTCTAGCAGCAGCCAAGGCTCCAATGGTCGCTTTCTCAGCTCCACCAGAGCCCCAGGCAACGCTTAATGGAGTTCTTATCAAGTGGATCAACCCCAAACTGTCACCGAAAATTGTTTTGAACTGTGATAACAGGTGATCGCATATTCTACAACACAAAACGCCTTCTGTTGTTTGGTCGGCGACATTTTGAAAAAGCAGTGCGCATGCGCACGGCGGGTATTTCAAGTGAAACTTTTGCAGTTTAGTTGCAATCAGTGCTTGTTACATATCTCTCACACACTGATCACCTAGAAAAAAAAAGAAATAGGTACAATCAATTCCGGACACCCTGTATATTAAAACTACCAAGTATTTGAAAAATGCGAATTATAATATTTCATTAATACCAATCAAATTGAAAAAAAGTTTTCTAATTATCACTTTCACTGCTTCCAATGGAAACGTTCACATTCCACCACCAAAATATTTTTCTATCATTAATACAACGTTGCAATAAAATAATGAAATAATATAATTGATTGCAATTTTTGGATCCTATAAAACCGAAACCGTGTAAACTGAACACCATAAAAATCCACGGATAGCTGTATTGATAATATTTTGTTTATTATATGTTAAATAACAACGACTTGCGACATAAAAATTTTGTAATTCAGTATTTTTCAAAGAATCGTCATCACGAGATCCAGCGATGCATTTCTTTTCCTAAAGATTTCTTCGAATCGATTTCTTTCATCGCATTTCATTTCCTTTTCGGCCATTTTTTGTCGTCCCGACCAGAAATGCCAAAAAAACCAAAATCACATGGGAATACCATAAAATGAAAAGTTGCGCCATTCTGATAACCAGTGTTCCTCATCATTAATTCCAATGAACTGAAACAGACATCACTATATAAATATCGAAATGCTCCCTTTCAGTGAAAGAGTCAATCAGTGTTTTCTAACTGTGTGCATCTAGCGGAACTTTAGCAGCGTCTATCTGCTTTACCCTTCCGTGCAAAAGCTAAGCGTCTATCTGCTTTACCTTTCCCTGCAAAAGCTAAGCGTCTATCTGCCTTACCCTTCATTGCAAAAGCTAAGCGTCTATCTGCCTTACCCTTCCCTGCAAAAGCTAAGCGTCTATCTGCTTTACCCTTCCCTGCAAAAGCTAAGCGTCTATCTGCTTTACCTTTCCCTGCAAAAGCTAAGCGTCTATCTGCCTTACCCTTCCCTGCAAAAGCTAAGCGTCTATCTGCTTTACCCTTCCCTGCAAAAGCTAAGCGTCTATCTGCTTTACCCTTCCCTGCAAAAGCTAAGCGTCTATCTGCTTTACCCTTCCCTGCAAAATCTAAGGAGCATGTCGATGCTGAGCTCTAATAAGGTCACCTATCTAGTGAATGGCACGCGTTTGACAAATATCGTATGCAAATTAACAAAGCTCAGCCTCCATTATGCAAATTCTTTACAGCTAGAAAGGGAGACTTTCAGAAGTAGTTGTTCATCTCGCGTGATGTTGAGTTCCTCTTTCGTGTCGAGAGATAGTGGAAACCTTCCAAATGTAATCGAACCACCAATCATCTCAAAGCTAACGACAGAAGATTCGAGGCTAGACAGGTCCCAGAAGATGTAACTAAATGGCTAAAGATCTATTTTCTCATCCACAGAAGAGGTCAAAAATGACAACAAAGCCCCATTTCAATGAGAGTTTACGACGGAAGGCTCGAGACTAGACTGTCCCAGTCCCAAATGGATGCAATGAAATGGCAATTTGCTGTCATCCGTAAAATCTGTCGACTGAAAACCAATTGAAGGAGAGTCATAGGTTACAAATGGAAAGAGTGACATGCAGGGCAGCGCTAAGCCGGCGGCCGAATGGTCGACAAAAAAATCATATAAACTCTAAAATATACATTTTTATGTAAACACTTCAAAACTTAAAAGAATTGCACTTTTGTATTAAATTTATCATTTTCCGGCTTATAAAAATTTCTTGTAAGGTTTTTGTTCATTAATATTTATTTTCTTCTTTATTTTCATCTTCATAAAACACGCACACATTTGTAATTTTCTTTCAACAACGAACAATGCAGCCCAGAGTTCGCCTCCTAGTAGCAAAGAGAAAAAAAAACAAACCTTTCAGTAATTAAAATTCGGGGATGTGGAGACATGAGCGACCATAAAGGAGCTACAAAGGAGGGGGGGGGGCAGAGATAATCAGAGGGGACCCGATAACCCCTGAAGAAGCACGAATGCAACAGTTTTAATAGGATGAAAATGTGGGATCCGAGACTCGATTTCCATAGATTTAAAATCCCAAATTTGTTTCAATTATTCCTTGGTAATTTTTTAAACATGTGGAGAACTGTTGGCTATGAGGAGAAATGTTTGAATAGATTATTTTATGAAGGAATGCAACCACGATGCTCTTTCAGGAACACTGCTCGTTGCCCGAAGGTGTCCACAGCAAACTTTCTCGCTTGGTTGTCGATAGCGGTTCCCTTTCAATCTTCAATGAGAAGGTGATTTCACGACATCGGTAGACATCAGTTTCCAGGAAATGGTTTCTTTGATTGGCAACGTTTCCTCAACAGCTAGGATAAATGTAATGACGAGACTTTCAGTGACCTCATGTCTCGTGGGAGGGGTGAGTTGGGATGGCTGCGTGGGACTGGGGGGAGATTATCATTAACCAATAAAACGCATAATAAAATAATGAAATGAATGACACATAATGAAATAGGGTAGGAACCTTTCAGCTGTGATAGGTCTATTCCCCATATCTTGAAATTAAACAGTCAATGTTATGCAGGAGAGAGCAACTTGAAACCAGACAACGAGAACTGTAAAGGCAACATAAAGGAAAATATTTAGACTTTTCCAATTTTATTCCATAGATTAATTTTGTACTCTTTTTTCTTTTGCAAAAACAAGTTAAAATGTTTTCACAAAACTGTTATCGGAATATATGCTATCGTTATGGTGATCCTTCGTCCTATATTTTAAAGGACAATCCTATATTTTATGGAGTTGTCCTGTATAATTTAAAAAATTGGGAAAGACGTTTTTGACCTATCTCCCAATTGCTTTTCGCTTGACATTTTCCTGTTTGTGGATTTGTCAAAAGAGTTGTTCCACCATATAACTTTCGAACGCGATGGAGAAACTTAATGATTTATGTGACTAATGAAAGCATGGTAAGCGGGGAGTGTCATAGGCTATAAAAAATTGACCCCCATGCTTTCTTCTCCCTAAAAAAGGGAAAATATGGAACCATTGTCCCCCTATATCTCCAGTACGCGAGTGCCGAAAGTAACAAGCTATACGTCAAATGACGTGTGACGTGTGCTTGTGACAAATGCTTGTGACGTGTGCTTGTGACAAATGCTTGTGACGTGTCATAGGCTATTAAAAATAACCCCCACATTTTCTTCCTTCCCTCTAAAAAGCAGGAATTTGGAAAATCATTCTACTATATCTTCCGAACGCGAGGGCCTGTTTTCCCCCTGATAAAAGGAGGGAGGCGGATTTTCGTGGGATTATATTTTAATGAGTCATATCTGAAATTAAAGCCTGTGACGTCTTAATTTAATAATAACCTTTATTAATTTAATGGGTTGCTTGAAACACGACTCCAAAAGGGAGGAAAAAGTGGTCGATGTTGATGAGTCATATATTAAATGAAAGTTTTTGAAGGTAGTTTTAGTGGCAAAGGAAAAATATAAATAAATTAAAAAATTTAAAAAATACATATCTTCCTATATGACTCTAAAAAGTAAATAAACCTAAAGCCTGTCGATGCTGCAATCATTCACTTCAAAGGAAGATAAGGCACTGGTCCTATCTTCCTTTGAGATATTTTTTTTTATTCCCCCGAAAAAATGATCACCGTAGCTGTAAAAAAAAAAGAATACTTTTTGATTCCTCTTTGTGGTCGTGCATTGAAGAACCCATCTATTGCAGACTGTGTTGTTCTTTTATATTGGGTCATTTACTAAGATTTCATAAGTATTTTGATAAACCCTGTGCAATTTTATATTGTCTTGATCCCCCCCCCCCACACACACATAGCAGTCTTAGGTAAATCAATGTTTAGAAATATTAACACTTTTTTATGAAGAACGTTTCTTTCATTCCCATGGCCAAAGTAATGCACCAGAAAAGTCCATTGGCCATAAATACTTGAAATATAGCAGATGAAAACTTCTCTTACTGGGTTCGTTTTTCTAACTGAGGGACAGAAAGAGATGGGGGCGAGTCTCCCAACTTCAAAATTGGAGGATGGCTAAAAACTAAGATTAAAATTCAATGACTTTTTCTGCGTAATTTTTTATTCCAATCTTCTTTGTTATTCTGTTGCATATAGGTTTAAATTACAATGGAAATAAATAAAAAAAAGTCCCTTATTTCTCACTTCCCTTTCCATTTATTTTTTCCTCTCTTCCCCTAAAACATTTCTTGCTGTATGCCTCTTCTGATTTTTAACCTTTAATGTGCCAGGCAAGGAATAAACCCGAAGCACCATTCTTTTTTTACGAACTTGGTTCGTCCACGGAGTTGTGATCTTGTTTTACCTAAATATTTTGATTCAATTCTTTGTGCGTAAAGCATCGTCCCGAAGTTTCAAAAAAATCTGAAAACAGCTATTTCCATACTCCAATCTCAGTAAAGCAAAATTAATTGTAAAAATTTTAAAATTTCTCGGCAAAATTGTATGGTGTACTTTAGATAAAGTAGATATAATTATTTCTGTTTTAGCCTGTTTTATAATTTTGAATTGCATAAGAAAAATCAAAGTACACGCATATAAATTCAAAATTCTCTAAAGAGGTTTGAATTCCCGTGATTTCTTCGCGTAACCTCCCATCGTTCAAATTTCATCTGATATGTTTGCTTCACACGGTTTACTCGGAAATGTGGTTTTTCTTTGCATTAAAACAGAATCCAAAATCAGAATTTATTGGATGCGTTAAATTGCTTAAGTCTGAAACAAGCTGAAACATTATACATATATAGCAAAGGAAAATGAAATATTTTTCCTTTATTAATTTAACCGATTTTACTGAAACTAGAGTGTAAAAACATTTTTCCAACATTTCGCACCAGAGCATTTCAACGTTTTTTTTTTTAATTTTTATATTTGACAACTAGACAGATTGCGTGGTTTCCCTTCCATCAGAAATGAAGCGTGCTAGCCATTGGACCATTGGGAAGAAAACAATTATTTGCTCCAAATGTGAGATTTAAAAGTGAAATTTCATTGCTTTTAAATTTAATGTTGAAAGTAAAACTGGGGTCTGAAAAGGGATTTTTCAGCTCTTTTCCTTAACCCTTTCAGAACCATAAGATTTCTAAGAGTAAATATTAGTACGTAACTGTTTATTTTAGTTTGTTTAGACGTAAAATAAATAAAAATCATAAGAAAAATACATAACAATGTGTAGTTTTTTTGGAATTTTATGGGAAATATTTTTCCCTATGGACTATAAAGGTAACACAAATTATAGTTAGGCTTATTATGCAATGTCTTTTATTTATTGGTTTATTAGAACAAAATGTTAACTAAAATAATACAAAATTATGAAATAAAATTACTATACAAAATGATGTGCTAATTATGATATTCGGCGAAGCAATTTCTTTTGGTAGTGAGGCAAAGATGGACATTGCACATAGTACATATATTATGCGTCCTGACAGTTCTGTTTTTTTTCTAAACGTTCCCGTTTACGTAATTGCGTTCGGCATACGTTCTATTTTGACATTCTGTATAAAAAATGCAGATAAGGTTATAATTAAATACGACAATCACCAATTTTAAAATGGGAAAAATGTTTCCCTTGGTCGTGAAAGGGTTAACATAAAATTTTGTTTCTCTAAACGGGAAGAAACATCCTCAATCCGCAACTGATAAAACAAATAATCATTATACTAAATTTGACTCTTTTTTCCACTTTTCTGACGAATATTTTTTAGGCGCAGCTAAACACTTTTGCCAATTCGTGGTAGTCATTAAAAATGTATATTTTTATTTTTTATTCCAGATGGTTTCTTGATTTCTTAATAATGTACTTTTTTTTCCCTCAACTGATTACATTACTCCTTAGAAATGTATTTTCGCTTTTATGAAGAAACATTTTCCTGCAGCTCTTTATGAAGATCGTTTTTTTTTTCTTAGTGGCTCTTCACTCTGCTTGGTTTGGATGGGCACCATCGAAACAACACTTTCTCTCCTTAAAGTAGGGAAAAGGGAGATCATGCAAATTAGTTTCCGTTTTGGAAATTTAACTCTTTTACTTAAAATAAGATGTGAAAATGACATTTTTATATATTGTTAACAAGTTTTAAATGAGATTTTCATCCAGAAGAAGTTAAACAACCCAAATTAAATAATACGAAAGTTTCCTAAAAAAAGATTTAGTGTTAATGTTTCATTCCCGAGAAATTAAGGAACAAAAACAGAAACATAAAAACCTGTTAGTCAATATAAATGTTGACTCCTAACTATTTGTAAAAGTTTTTCTCCAAGCAATGTGCTTCATCATAAATGATAGAGAGCATTTTGAGCTTCGTAATAGTTTTTTGAATGCTCTCATTATCTCCCATTGTTAAAAAGTTACGGATAATAGCGAAACAGTTTGCTGTAAAAATGAGATGTCTTTCTTTTAGTTCATTTCACTAAGGCTCGAGGGTTGTCCGTGCATTGCGCTACATGAAAGCCTCAGATGCTCAGAGTCCGGCTCTGCGTATATCATACCATAAAACAACCCGAAAATATGACGGAAAAATTTGAAATTATTAGTGAAAATACAAAAAATGTTTTTTCATAATAATAAAATTTCATGAAATATTTCCGATAACAAAAGAAAACGTGACCTTCCCCCTCCAAATTTATATTTCTTTACAGAGCAAAAAATATGTATTATTTGGTACACCTGATATCATCTAACGTTAATTAATTTTCGATCAATTTTTCCCTCTTCCCTTCTTCTGGTGTCCAAGACGATAATTGACTCATAAGTAGGGTGGCCGAATTATTTTTGCACGCGAGCGGCCAATTATTCTAGGCGCGGCCCTGGTGACAAGATGCAATCAACAGGGACCTAACTTCCCTCGGACATTTGCATTCCGACCTTTGTGTTTTGAAAATTCCCTGCAAACACTCTCCAGGTATTTCTGTATATAAGATGTATACCTCTGGAAGCACATTTCCTTTGACTTCCATGTTGCAGACTGCATTTACATTTCTGCTCCCGTTGAAATATACATATTAATAATAAATACCCCCTCAAGCAGCTGCTTGCCACAGAGGTCTGACAGGAGCCTGTCAGATTTATATGCCACAGTAGAAGGTCTGAGAGGATGGGTTGGGTTGGGTTGTTTTACCTCTGAGCGGCACTTTTTTGCACACCAAGGGCTAAATGGCCAGGTCACATGGACCCCGAAGGCTCAGAGAAGGTTGGGGGAGGGGACCCACTGGAACAGCTGTTGGGAGACAGATGGTAGCCTCCCGTCAAGGCCATCCAGCGTGTTCTTTAACGTGCACAGGGTATGGCTCTCCCGCACACGGGGCCACGGCTTAACGTCCCATCCGACGGACGGCGGCCTTTCCAAGCCCATCGGTGTCCCCTACTGACCGTGGGCAGGGCGGGGAATTTTGCGGAAATAAATCTCAACGCTGACCCAGCTGGGACTCGAACCTGGGAACTACAGATTACGAGCCTGGCGCGCTACCGACTGAGCCACCCCCGCCCCTGAGAGGATGGCAGGACCTCATCAGAAAAACGACATATAACATCCATGCCTTACCCGGGGCTCGAACCTAGGTCCCGTAGATCAGTAGCCAAGCGCGCTAACCACTCGGCCATGGGACAACACAATTTGCTGCGCATTTTGTCACCTATTTGTTGAGCTATCGATGCAGATATCGACGCTTTTGCAAGGGAGTAGACTTTCGGAATAATAGCAACTGAGCTATTGGCACACTTGAAAAAAAAAAGAAAGAAACAGGAGGATCTTCCCAGAGGCGCAAAAATGATATTTTTCTCAACACTATAATATTGATTTAACATGATGCAACCACACCAAATGGGAGTGCTACTTGCTCGTCTGCTAGGAGGCTCACAGCACCCTTTTAACCGATTTTACGGAAAGTCTGCTGCAAGCATTCTAAAAGCATTTTCTGTGCCCAAGCTCTCTATAAAAAGAGCAGTAAAAAAAGTGCCCCTGTCTCGCAGCACCCTTTTAACCGATTTTACGAAAAGTCTGCTGCAGGCATTCTAAAAGCATTTTCTGTGCCCAAGCTCTCTATAAAAAGAGCAGTAAAAAAAGTGCCCCTGTCTCGCAGCACCCTTTTAACCGATTTTACGAAAAGTCTGCTGCAAGCATTCTAAAAGCATTTTCTGTGCCCAAGCTCTCTATAAAAAGAGCAGTAAAAAAAGTGCCCCTGTCTCGCAGCACCCTTTTAACCGATTTTACGAAAAGTCTGCTGCAAGCATTCTAAAAGCATTTTCTGTGCCCAAGCTCTCTATAAAAAGAGCAGTAAAAAAAGTGCCCCTGTCTCGCAGCACCCTTTTAACCGATTTTACGAAAAGTCTGCTGCAAGCATTCTAAAAGCATTTTCTGTGCCCAAGCTCTCTATAAAAAGAGCAGTAAAAAAAGTGCCCCTGTCTCGCAGCACCCTTTTAACCGATTTTACGAAAAGTCTGCTGCAAGCATTCTAAAAGCATTTTCTGTGCCCAAGCTCTCTATAAAAAGAGCAGTAAAAAAAGTGCCCCTGTCTCGCAGCACCCTTTTAACCGATTTTACGAAAAGTCTGCTGCAAGCATTCTAAAAGCATTTTCTGTGCCCAAGCTCTCTATAAAAAGAGCAGTAAAAAAAGTGCCCCTGTCTCGCAGCACCCTTTTAACCGATTTTACGAAAAGTCTGCTGCAAGCATTCTAAAAGCATTTTCTGTGCCCAAGCTCTCTATAAAAAGAGCAGTAAAAAAAGTGCCCCTGTCTCGCAGCACCCTTTTAACCGATTTTACGAAAAGTCTGCTGCAGACATTCTAAAAGCATTTTCTGTGCCCTAGCTCTCTATAAAAAGAGTAGATAAAAAATAGTGCCCCTGTCTCGCAGCACCCTTTTAACCGATTTTACGGAAAGTCTGCTGCAGGCATTCTAAAAGCATTTTCTGTGCCCTAGCTCTCTATAAAAAGAGCAGTAAAAAAAGTGCCCCTGTCTCGCAGCACCCTTTTAACCGATTTTACGAAAAGTCTGCTGCAGACATTCTAAAAGCATTTTCTGTGCCCTAGCTCTCTATAAAAAGAGCAGTAAAAAAAGTGCCCCTGTCTCGCAGCACCCTTTTAACCGATTTTACGAAAAGTCTGCTGCAAGCATTCTAAAAGCATTTTCTGTGCCCAAGCTCTCTATAAAAAGAGCAGTAAAAAAAGTGCCCCTGTCTCGCAGCACCCTTTTAACCGATTTTACGAAAAGTCTGCTGCAAGCATTCTAAAAGCATTTTCTGTGCCCAAGCTCTCTATAAAAAGAGCAGTAAAAAAAGTGCCCCTGTCTCGCAGCACCCTTTTAACCGATTTTACGAAAAGTCTGCTGCAAGCATTCTAAAAGCATTTTCTGTGCCCAAGCTCTCTATAAAAAGAGCAGTAAAAAAAGTGCCCCTGTCTCGCAGCACCCTTTTAACCGATTTTACGAAAAGTCTGCTGCAAGCATTCTAAAAGCATTTTCTGTGCCCAAGCTCTCTATAAAAAGAGCAGTAAAAAAAGTGCCCCTGTCTCGCAGCACCCTTTTAACCGATTTTACGAAAAGTCTGCTGCAAGCATTCTAAAAGCATTTTCTGTGCCCAAGCTCTCTATAAAAAGAGCAGTAAAAAAAGTGCCCCTGTCTCGCAGCACCCTTTTAACCGATTTTACGAAAAGTCTGCTGCAAGCATTCTAAAAGCATTTTCTGTGCCCAAGCTCTCTATAAAAAGAGCAGTAAAAAAAGTGCCCCTGTCTCGCAGCACCCTTTTAACCGATTTTACGAAAAGTCTGCTGCAAGCATTCTAAAAGCATTTTCTGTGCCCAAGCTCTCTATAAAAAGAGCAGTAAAAAAAGTGCCCCTGTCTCGCAGCACCCTTTTAACCGATTTTACGAAAAGTCTGCTGCAGACATTCTAAAAGCATTTTCTGTGCCCTAGCTCTCTATAAAAAGAGTAGATAAAAAATAGTGCCCCTGTCTCGCAGCACCCTTTTAACCGATTTTACGGAAAGTCTGCTGCAGGCATTCTAAAAGCATTTTCTGTGCCCTAGCTCTCTATAAAAAGAGCAGTAAAAAAAGTGCCCCTGTCTCGCAGCACCCTTTTAACCGATTTTACGAAAAGTCTGCTGCAGACATTCTAAAAGCATTTTCTGTGCCCTAGCTCTCTATAAAAAGAGCAGTAAAAAATAGTGCCCCTGTCTCGAAGCACCCTTTTAACTGATTTTACGGAAAGTCTGCTGCAGGCATTCTAAAAGCATTTTCTGTGCCCAAGCTCTCTATAAAAAGAGCAGTAAAAAAAGTGCCCCTGTCTCGCAGCAACCGTAAATTTCTTTTAAATTCCATAAAACTCTCACTAATCCCTTCAACCCAGCAGAAAAGAAAAAATGCGGCGCATGGGCAAAAAAAAATAGCAACGTAAAGCAAACGTTCCATTTCAGGTGAAAAAAAAATACTCTTAGTTTCATTCTTTTGTTGATCAGAAAGTGAACTGAGATTGCAAATTTTGAAATCATTGTCCTATTGAAAACATTTCGTAGCTGGAGTTTAGGCTCAGGGTTCTGTGGTATAAAAAAATCGAATTTCGAAGCTAGTGCTCTAATGAAAAGAAGCCAAGGAATAACCTAAATGGGAAACAACAAATCACTGCATAACCATAACAATGAAATGCTTTCAGGTATTACGATTGAACGCCACAACGATGTTCAATCCTAATATCGTAAAAATCGACCATTTTTAAATCTTTTCAAAACCTTCCGATCCTTAATAAACTTTAAATCTTAGTAGAAACTTTCTTAATCTATTTTCTGGGCTCTGTAATGCTCCAGTTTGTCATTCTCTGCAACCCGGGTAAGGCATCGATGTTTGTGCTGTTTTTCCGTTGAAGTCCCTCTCCATCCTCAAAGATATGGTGTATTAAATTGGCCTGTCAGTTTAATACGCCATAGTAGAATGTCTGTGGGAAGCAGCTACTTAAGGGAATATTTATTTATTTAGAAGTATCAGAATTCTCTTCAATTAAAATGGTTTGAATATTGCCATATAATCTAGAAAATGTGGTTCTTCATTCTTTGCTTGAAATTAACTTTGCTTAAAGTTAAGCTCAAAATGCAACTAATTGCCGACTCTTTGGCTATTCCCTCCCATTTATCGAAGGCATCATGTGTAATGAGTTAGAACCTACGATCGTAGCGAGCTGCATTCGCAGTTTTCTTTTCTTCGTTCTGTCCTCTCGCTGGATGACATCGCTGCCATTGTCATTCGAAATGATAGGATGCGAGATTCGAGGATGAAAGGCACCGAGGAATGAGTTTTCCATCGCTAAGGAATAAAGCTTGGAATGAGGAAGAAATGAAAAGCATTGAGAGGTATCTAGAGCGATTCCTTCTTCCGACTAATGGGAGAGAACAAAGGCCAAGAAAATTCTCCATTGCTCTACGATGTATGCTTAAAAGGCTAAGAGACAACAACAACAGTCTCCTCTGAAAATAATGAACATGATCATTTGATATTTTTGGATCACGTCTATTAAAATATTTTAATTAAATGAGCCGAATGTTCGAGTGTAAAATCTGTTCTATGCGTTTTCTCTCTTTAAAGAAGTGGATGTTAATTACAGTGGAATTATTGCACTACAGAACTTGAAAACATGCTGATCTTCCATTCAATACGAATGTCTGAAGATCCGTACAGGGGGGCGAATTCTCTTAGTAACAAAGTTCAAAGTTTTTAAGCAAACGCAGCAATGATTTCTTATCCTGTCCTCCCCAGAAAAGAGTTCTGATTAAAGAAATTCGAATGGAAACGGAACCTTGATGCTTTTCTCTTTAAATTTTAATGATGATATTCTGCACTTTGACACCAAACCTGAAAGTTTTTTTCTTAAATGTTTACGGTCATAACGTCTACATTTTTCCGTTTCGTCCGAAATCCAAAGCTTTTTTTTTTCGGAATTACGTTTCTGCAAAAAAAAAGGGTATTTATAATATCAAGCAGTTATGAGGCTAAAGTCTAAGACTTGCGTTTTATGCGATACGATTTCATTCTATGTACATCACCTGCTTTAAATTTTCAGTCTGTGATTTTAATACAGGAATCCCCTCATGGTGCGATATTATTATAGGAATCCTTCCCTTGATGCGATATATAATAGAGGAATCCTTCCCTTGGTGCGATATATAATAGAGGAATCCTTCCCTTGGTGCAATATATAATAGAGGAATTCTCCCTTGGTGCTATATATAATAGAGGAATTCTTCCCTTGGTGCGATATATAATAGAGGAATCCTCCCTTGGTGCTATATATAATAGAGGAATTCTTCCCTTGGTGCGATATATAATAGAGGTATCCTCCTTTGGAGCGATATATAATAGAGGTATCCTCCTTTGGAGCGATATATAATAGAGGAATTCCACCCTTGGTGCAATATATAATAGAGGAATCCCTTCCTTAGTGCGTTATATAATAGAGGAATCCTCCTTTGATGCAATATATAATAGAGGAATCCTCCTTTGATGCAATATATAATTTAGGAATCCTCCTTTGGTGCGATATGTAATAGAGGAATCCCTGCCGTGGGGCGATATTTGTGTCCCTGGGGAAAGCCGTGCTAAGCGAAGTAATATTTTCTTACGAATCAATGGATGCAAACGAAATAGGACCCTTAAAAAATTATTTTTGATGCTTAGTTTTAAAAGAAGTTTACCGTAGAAATATGAAACTGAAACATTAAAGGACTCTCGTAGCGTTTACAGATTATTTATACATTGCTCACAAAAATTAGGGGATATTTCATCGCTTCATATTCATTTTGAAATATCCCCCAATTTTTGTGAGTAGTATATACATATAGTATGAAGTACAAAATTTTGCAATTAAACATTCATTTAACAGTGATAATAACAATTCACTTATTCAATGGAGCTGCGTGTGGCATTTTAAAGCAACTCTTCTTAACCTTCAGTCTGCTGCGTACCACCATTTTTTTTTCAGTGTTACGAAGCGAACTACTCCCAAGCACATCGATACAGTTTGGATGCCTCTAAACATTCCGATGTAGCTTATATTGAATGAAAAATGCGCCGAAGCACAGGTGCTACAGGAGTTCGTGGCACAGTTTAATAGCCCCTGCCTTAGAGCACGGTGGGCTGAGAGGATAAGTACGAATGGCTGCAAATGACTCCTAATATTCCCCATCGATGCAGAAGGAGAGAAGCGGCATCGAGAGCCTTGGCCGAG
The DNA here is from genome assembly GCA_038380435.1 of Ryuthela nishihirai. Classification (NCBI taxonomy): domain Eukaryota; kingdom Metazoa; phylum Arthropoda; class Arachnida; order Araneae; family Heptathelidae; genus Ryuthela; species Ryuthela nishihirai. The sequence goes on along the minus strand of JAWZYU010000001.1, from coordinate 10,010,036 downwards.
TGTTCACGGTGCACAACCACACTCGGCCCTGTCTCCCAGTTGAATTGCACAAGGATCCTATTATCTAATCAACACAACTCAAACTCCATCTTATTTCCATTTCAGTGCTTGCAGCACTCGTAAGTAAAAATACAAGAAAAACAGAATTTGTTTTTGCTTTTCTGCTTAGAAGTTTTCGAATTGTAACTGTTCAGATTTACGAAAAAAACTCCCCAATTTGAGCGATGAAGTCATCTTTAAGCGCTTACAACTCAAATTCTACGTTAACCAACAAACGCTTGAGGAATAGTTTACGTTGGGATGACCATGAATTTCTGAATTGTAGTTTGCACAAATTTCTGCAAAGCAGCCGAATAGAATTCTAATTCAAGTTTATTACATTTTGGATCCAAAACTATTTACTCATCTGAATTGCCAATAAAGTTAAAGCACAACTAAAAATAAAGTTTGCAAAAATTATTTTGAAAAAAAAAATAATGTACAGTGTTTTATTATTTTTATACATTCCGAATATTTCGAAACTTGTTCGGTTTCATGCGGATTCGATGACATTGCACAGGACGTGTCTTAGAAGTGTGTGCATGGCCAACAGAAGATTATTACTAATGAGGAAATCAATTAGTGATAGTCATTTAGGAATTTTGCCTACCAATTAGCAATTCTAAGATTGTGTTAACATCATTAATTAAAACTACAAAAACTCTCAGTGATATGCATTAAACAACGATTTTCATCCTCTAAGCACAAAACAAGGTAATTTCTTAATTGTTGTTAAAAGCAAAGTAGTTAATACAGTTGCTTACAGAAATAAATAAAAGTTTCAATATTTCAGATCCTAGATGTAAATAAGATTTATATTTATGCAGAATTTCTTTTTTATTAATAGGAGCAGTAAACAATGTAAATAGTAGCATAAATGAGAGTTCTGGGCCAGTAAATGGGTCCACAGAATTCTGTGAAAATCCATGGGAAAAATTTTTTCCCTCACCCCCATAACTTTTCCCATGGATTTTCGCAGAATTCTGTGTACCCATTTACTGGCCCAGAACTCTCATTTATGCTACTACTAATGTTCCCTCTTTCTTTTAAATAGAAACAAATGCCTGAATGTGAAGATATCTGTTCATCACAATAACGTATTCTATAGCCTAGTTACCAGAAAAATAAGTTTCATAATTTTATTGTGTATTGAGATTATTAGTTTAAGATGAATAATCTTTAGAACTTTTATAATAATTTTTTTTATGAAGCAGAGAAATTTTTTTTTCATTACCGTACATAATTTTGCAGAAAAAATGAATTCTATATCAACATAGTCTGTATATTTACTATTAATTGCACATTGCTGTAAGCGTATTTTTTGGCGGATGATTTGAGCTCCTATATACTCTGGAGAACTTCCCAGAAGAACGACCAATAACAATCATCTTACATGACCGAACTCCACTTCCCTTTACATTTCTGCTCCATCATGGTAGAACTTCCTTTTACACTTCTGCTCCATCAGCGTTGGACTCCACTTTAAACTTCTGTTCCATCATGGTTGGACACCCATTTAAACTTCTGCTCCATTAACGGTTGATGGACTCCACTTTAAACTTCTGTTCCATCATGGATGGACTTCCCTTTACACTTCTGCCCCATCGTGGTTGGATTCCCCTCTACACTTCTGCTCCCTCATGGTTGGACTTCCCTCTACACTTCTCCATCACGGATGGACTTCCCTCTACACTTCTGCTCCCTCATTACTGGACTCCCTCTACACTTCTGCTCCCTCATTGTAGGACTTCCCTCTACACTTCTGCTCCCTCATGGTAGGACTTCCCTTTACACTTCTGCTCCATCGTGGTTGGACACCCCTCTACACTTCTGCCCCCTCATGGTTGGACTTCCCTCTACACTTCTGCTCCATCATGGTAGGACCTTCCCTCTACACTTCTGCTCCATCGTGGTAGGACATCCCTCTACACTTCTGCTCCATCATGTGGTAGGACTTCCCTCTACACTTCTGCTCCATCGTGGTAGAACTTCTCTTACACTTCTGCTCCATCGTGGTTGGATTCCCCTTTACACTTCTGCTCCCTTATGGTTAAACTTCCCTCTACACTTCTGCTCCATCATAGTTGACTTCCCTTTACACTTCTGCTCCCTTATGGTTGGACTTCCATCTACACTTCTGCTCCATCATAGTTGACTTCCCTTTACACTTCTGCTCCATCTTGTTTGGACTCCCCTTTGCACATCTGCTCTTCATGGTTGGACTTCCCTGCTCCATCTCAGCTATATCCTGAAGAAATCTTTTGCTATTGTTGCGGATCACAAAAATATGGTAGCCACTGAGCGTGAGTATTAAAAGCTATATTTCAAAACCAAATTCAATACAAGGTAAATTGTTACAAAGGAAATATGGATGAAGTATCTTATTAACAAATCAACTATTAACATGCACAAGTCATCAATCTTCCTGCGTAGAGCACACAATATCAGCTCTGTGTATTTTACTAAAATACTACCTTTTACTTGATTTACCAGGTCACCCGAAGATCTTCACTCGTAAACCAATTCTCGTCCTGTGCTAATAACTTTTCACACACTAGCCGAACAAAAAGACAGTCCGTGTAGACATTCGAAGTTAGCCATAAAAGTTCCCACTTTTATACTTCCGCGTATACACAACACATCAAGTTACTTCTTGATACTTAACGATAAAAGATCCCACTTTTATCCTTCCGCGTATACACAACACATCAAGTTACTTCTTGATACTTACGCGCACTGTCTCAGAACAGCTCACCGTCCATTTTCGAACTCTCCGACCGTTACAACACAACGACCGTTACAATACAAAACGACCGTTAACTCTCCACTCTTCTTCTCCAAATTCTCCCAACGTTCTTATTCGTTGGCTGAAACTTTTTGCTTTTGGTTGCCAGATTCCTTCTGTCGTAACACTGCCCCCTTCCTAGGTCTTGTTCGTCCCGAACAATTCTGGATTCCAAAGTTTCTTCAGTTCTTCGATGAAACGGGGTCAAACGATCCACGTGAACCACCTTGCTCTTTGTAGCTGGACGTCGACGAATGCGATATTCCACGTCTGTGTCAAAATGAAAGCGAATCTCATTATGACTTAGATTTCTTTTCTGACTGAAGCCTCGTCCACAAATATAATACGTGTAAGGCCTATAGCCCTTGTGAACACGTTTATGTCTCCGCAGGGAGAAGAATCGACTAAGAGTTTTCGTGCAAAACCTGTAAAAAGTTTTCTTCTTTGTCGAAAGTTTTCTTCTTTGGATTTTTACTTCTATCAACAGTAACAAGGAATGAAAGTCATTAGTGACATAAAATCTAGGGAGTTTCATCCTCCAGTCTGACCCTTTTGTCAGTTGACTTTCACTTAATTCAGAACTGTCGTGATGAACCTTCAGCCATATTTCACCTGATTCAATTTGATCCCCAAGGTGCTTCACAATTATATCAGCTCCATAATTCTTTTTAGCGCTTCGGTCCATCTCCTCCTTCCATACTCTTGCTAGGACTGCAGCTTCTAATCCAACAACCTTACCTGTTTCTCCTGTATAAGTGAAATCAGTGATGTGTCGGGCTGCTAGCAATATTTTTTCTGTTTTATCTTCACATAGCCAGCTTGCAACATCTTCAGATACTCCTTGTTCTATTAACATGTTACGAAACTTGTTCAAAGCATTGCCGTTATGCAGAACCTTGCGGACACGTGATGCTTCATCTACCCTATTATCCACAATGTTCACCAAACGCAGAAGTTCTCCTCCTAACTCTTCGACGAGCTCTTGCAGTTCCAAGGATCCGTCACCAAGGAAACACTGAACAGCTTCCATCACTTCCAGAGAGTTGTCAACAGAGTTTTCAAGAGGTGAATCCATGTTGCTGATAACAGCTGAACAACTCAAACTCTTCATTCCACGAGCTTGTGATGCTGCAACCATTTTCTTAACTAAATCAACAGCAACATCTTCTGTACTGATGAGATCAATAGCTCCTTTTCCGAATTCAACATCATAAACCAAAGCGCACACTCCTTCAGCCAGCTTTTTGGACACAATTGAGCATCTCCTTAGAGGAACGCTATCTACGGTAGCCGTCAGATCCTTGCAGCGGTAAATCTCCTTATCTGTTGGCACCAGCTCCTCTGTCTGTCCTACGATGCAGCATCCGACGTCTTCCATCATCTGCTCGATTTTATCTTTAGTGCAGTCGACTGTGAAGCCAGGGATGGATTCCAATTTGTCCAGAGTATCTCCCGTCAATTGGAGAGCACGACCGGAGATCATAGGGACCTTGAGACCTAAAGCAGCAAGTGCAGGAGCCAAGACAAGACTCACTTTGTTGCCGACACCTCCTGTGCTGTTTTTATCTACCATCCGATGGCGCCACTCGGGTCTCCAGCAAAACACATGACCCGAGGAGGTCATATTTGCTGTTTCTTCCGAATTCACTTTCTTGGAGCTCTCATTGTAATTAGCCAGGGAAATATCAGTCATGATTGCCAAATTGTTCATTCTGGAGATCAGCGACGAGTTCTGTAACATGATATTGTCCACTTTAGAGCTCTTGTAGTCGTGATAAAACTTTTCTATATCCTTATAATCTAAATGGTTATAATGTCCAAATCTGCACATTGACTGTTCAGAAAAGAAATTCAGCATGGTTTCGTTGAGATTGTCTGAGGGCTTTACTTCTCTCTGATCGTAACTCTGAGGCTTAGTTTCATCCAGAAAGTTAGTCTTTGAAGTACTGTCTCTGCCTGAAGCTCTTTTACTAGCATCACCTGTTATGCTTCTAAGCCATCCTTCGGAATTCCTCTTCCTTAAATCCCCACTTTCTATAAACGATTCAAGTGTGGCTATATGCTTCGGAAAAATCTCTCCGACTTCCCCGGTAACGACGAAGGGCACTTTGTATCTATGATGAATGGACGCCTCTTCTTTACTCGGACCACTCTGCGAAACGTAAACTCTGTTTCGTTCCCCCTCATTACCACTCGTTACTCTGCCTTTGCGATAAATGTCCATGACACATTTTGCTGACGGCGAGGAATAGAATACCTTTCGTGTGGATCTCTCTTCAGATCGTGCCAGACTTGTATACCTAGGTATTTTGAAGTGCAAAGCGTACTGTTTAGTCTCACAGCTCTCTAATCTGTGTGATTGTTCTTCACAGTTCCTAGACATGTCACCAGCGACATAGACACTCTGCCATGCATTACCAGTAGTTGCGTGGTCAAAGGCATTATCTGTGCTATCTCTACAATTCTTGATTTCCAGTAGCAGATCCACATTTTTATATGCGTTGCCTTTCTCTTTTCCATGTTTACAATCTAACTTAACACTATCAAGATCATCTTTTTCACTGACAAATTCAACATTTAAACTATTGCATTGTCTATTGAGTTCGGTTTTATGATCCTTGAAGTGATCAATAATCTTACCAACTCGAGAAGCCACTTCAGCTCTCATCTCAGTATTTTGTGCGGCTATTTCGGCTTTCAAATCATCTTTTTGAGAAACTATCTCCGTTCTCAACTCATTATTTTGTGCGGCCATTTCGGCTTTCAAATCACCTATTTTATCGCTTTGGGCAGCTATATCACCTTTAATCTCAGTATTTTGTGCGGCCAGATCACCTCTTTTATTCCTCAACTCATTATTTCGTGCGGCCATTTCGGCTATCATTTCATCTAATGTACTATTTTGTGTCGCTATTTCGGCTTTCATATCAGTCATCAGCTTTATTAACTCATCCATACTTCTAGTGAAAGGCATTCAATTAAATTATTATCATCCCACTTCTGACACCAAATGTTGCGGATCACAAAAATATGGTAGCCACTGAGCGTGAGTATTAAAAGCTATATTTCAAAACCAAATTCAATACAAGGTAAATTGTTACAAAGGAAATATGGATGAAGTATCTTATTAACAAATCAACTATTAACATGCACAAGTCATCAATCTTCCTGCGTAGAGCACACAATATCAGCTCTGTGTATTTTACTAAAATACTACCTTTTACTTGATTTACCAGGTCACCCGAAGATCTTCACTCGTAAACCAATTCTCGTCCTGTGCTAATAACTTTTCACACACTAGCCGAACAAAAAGACAGTCCGTGTAGACATTCGAAGTTAGCCATAAAAGTTCCCACTTTTATACTTCCGCGTATACACAACACATCAAGTTACTTCTTGATACTTAACGATAAAAGATCCCACTTTTATCCTTCCGCGTATACACAACACATCAAGTTACTTCTTGATACTTACGCGCACTGTCTCAGAACAGCTCACCGTCCATTTTCGAACTCTCCGACCGTTACAACACAACGACCGTTACAATACAAAACGACCGTTAACTCTCCACTCTTCTTCTCCAAATTCTCCCAACGTTCTTATTCGTTGGCTGAAACTTTTTGCTTTTGGTTGCCAGATTCCTTCTGTCGTAACACTATGTTCGTTGTGTGTGGAGGGAATCTAAATGACAGTTCATAAAATGTATCTTAAAGGTCTAATTGCATTCCAGATTTTTTACTCTCCTAACATTGATGCCACCATTTCTTTATACTTCAGAGTATAATAATTTACTTTCTCGACAACTTTATTTCGTACAAAAAAAAATTCCAAGAACAGTTTCAGAATCATCGCAAAAAAGGCGATAAGAAGCATCCAATTTAGTCATGTTGATTAGTGTAAGAAGCAAAAAAAATTATTCGATTTATTTGAATATTTTTTTTCTCGCTGCCAACCGATATAACGCTTTTCATCCTGTTAATCAACCAAATGGCTCAGTATTTTTCAATGGCGTAGCAAAGGTGACGAGTTAATACTCCCTTTAATAAAAAAAAATACCTCTTCAAGCAGCTGCTTGCCACAGAGGTTTGACAGCAGCCTGTCAGTTTAATATGCCATAGCAGAATACCTGAGAGAATGGCGGGACCTCAGCAGAGAAACGACACATACATTCACGCCTTACCCGAGGCTCGAACCCAGGTTCTTTAGATCAGTACCGAAGCACGATAACCACTCGGCCAAGGGATGGCTTAACACACCCTTGGGAAATTTTATTTTTAAAAAAACTTTAGTTCATCAATTTACAAGAGAAACATTGGCAAAATAGCCTTTTGTCTTTCAAAAATTCTGGCTGTACCGCTAGTTTTAGTAAAACATATTCATGCAATTTTCTTACAACAGATCATATAAACAAAATTTTTGTTTAACTTTTTCTGTGACGCTGAAATCTTTTCTGCTATGGAGGACATTTCAAGATTAATAAGTTTTTTTTTTTCCATTTGAAATAAAATGGGTCTTAAGTTGAAATCTTTCTGAGAATCCCAAAATGATTCTTTCTGTGAGAAGGAGCAGCAACTCTTGATCACTATCAGATGTTAAATCCACTCCTGAGCAGATCATCTGAAGGGATTTCGGGATAAATTCACTGAGAGTTAAAACTGGTTGTGGTCATATTTAAAGAACGTTATGACGATAACGAAAACGTTTTAGGTTGGGTTGTTTTACCTCTGAGCAGCACTTTTTTGCACACCATGGGCTAAATGGCCAGGTCACATGGATCCCGAACGCTCAGAGAAGGTTGGGGGGAGGGGACCCACTGGAACAGCTGTTGGGAGACAGATGAAAGTCTCCTGTCAAGGCCATCCAGCGTGTTCTTTAACGCGCACAGGGTATAGCTCTTCCGCACACGGGGCCACGGCTTAACGTTCCATCCGGCGAACGGCGGCCTTTCCAACCCCATCGGTGTCCCCTACTGACCGTGGGCAGGGCGGGGGGAAAAGTTTCAGGAGAATGGAATTAAAACAGTTAAAAAAAATGGCTCTCATAGGAAATAGAGCAAGATTGTTTTCTGAGCAATGAGGAGTTATTTTTAACAGAAACCAGATGAGCATGAAAGAGAAAAAAAACTCTTCGGAAGGTCAAGTGTTGCTCTTCAAAGAAGGGATTTGGTTCGCTGGCAGAATTTCACTGGGCCATGAAAAGAAGCGTGACGAAAGTCGACGGAAGATCTAAAGAAAAATATGAACCGGTTCCTGGTGTTGAAGGAGACCATTTCTCGAAGAGGGGAAACTTTTCCGTTTTAGGGATTGCCGCTACTGGACGCAAATGAATCAAGGTTCGTGCAGAATTCCAACAAAGAGTGTCATAAAACGTCTGATTCTGGAATCAGATTGGTGCAGAAGATTTATATTCCATAGGGTTATAAAACTAATTTTAAAATTTTTTCTCTAATCTTTTCCTTTTTCCGAAAACGACTCTTTGCTCTTCTATGGAGCAATGACTTTCCAATGATCCCAATGGGGCAATCCAGTCGGTAGCACGTCACACTCGTAATCTGCGGTTCCCAAGTTCGAATTCCACCTGGGCCAGCGTTGATCTTTGCCAAACCGCTGTCCTGCCTCAGTCAGTAGATGGGCTTGGAAAGACCGCTGTCTGTCGGATAGGACTTGGGCCGTGGCCCCGTGTGCAAGAGAGACCTACCCTGTGCACGTTAAAGAATTAGCTACCGTCTAACTCGTAAGCTGTCCAGTGAGTCCCTTTCCCTGAAACTTCTCGGGTCCTTGTGACCTGGCTATTTAGCCCATCATTGAAGCCTTTATCTAAACTAATGGTACCACAATCCTTCACTCCCGTGCTTTCAAAATAGTTGCAACGGCCATTTCTCTCGAGAAAGGAGCTTTCGTTGCTCCTTTAGATTCGTGATCGTCCTAACATTGAGTGGCTCTCTTTAATATTTGCGAATTAACACAAAAGGAATGGAACAACTCTCTTGAAAGTTCGATTGCGATCACGGTGAAAAGTGCTACGAAACAAACTGCCAGAGATGAAATTTGAAATATAAATATGATTTAAGTAAATTGTAAACAGAACTCGTTTCTCGCAATGTATTCTGATCTCCATCAGATCGATCCCCTGATCCTTGCTGACAGTGGATGTCTAGAAAGGGATTTCCAGGATTAGTGGGAAGAAATATACCAGCTGGAAACTGATTACCAGAAAGGGACATTAATGGGCGCATTTTTAATGCCTTTAGTTACGGGAAAGACAATCGCATTTCTCTGTTCATATTTCCCCTTTCTCGTCCTCAAGCTCAGCAGCAAAAACAATATCCGCACTTTCTGTTGCGTTACGTCTTTTGTCGGAAATTACGTCGAAATTTCATAACCAATGGACGAAAATGATTTAACTGAAATAAAAGCAAAATTATGGTGATGAGCAGAAGGAAACTCTCCACGAGGATCATCATCATCATTTGGCATTTCCTTTTCACCGTAGGAAGAGATTTAATTTCCTCATCAAAAATAAGGAACTATTTTGTCGATGCAATCTCTCCTTGAAATCTGAACAGAGTCAGATTTTTCAATGGCCCTCATTCAGTTAAGCATCCTTATGAACAGACAGTGACGTTAGATTTTCGACTGGCCCTGTGTAATCAACAAAATGGTTTTTAATAATATGATCAGTCATTCACAGAGATAAGTTAGGTGTTTGTTTTTCTTATCTTTTGGAATAGCTCCAAAGTATTCAAGAAATACTCTCGGTAACATGATGTAAGATGAAGAGTATCTCCGTGCCCTTGACTTTATAGTCGGAGGTTAACATGAAAGCGCAAAGAGAGAGAGATTTCTGTAATGCAGGAAGAATAATCTTCTAAATGGTTTTCCAATTCCATTAGCAAACGAAAACAATGTTTCGATCCAAATGTTTGAAGCGAATATCATTTTTAAACTGAAGCCAGTCTCATCTGTTGATAATTAAAATGGAAAATCATTATGATAACAAAAAGTGGAAGAAGTTGCTAGAAATCGCACGAAAAATAAAAGTAGACCAGTGTGTCAAATATCATGTTGACCTAGATTTTGATCGCAATACAATTGTGTCAAAAACATTAAAATTTATTTGCCCATTGAAAAGATCACCTCACCCCTCCCCTTGCATTTTTCGACCTCATTTGTGAAAGAAACAGCAAACGATCAGCTATGACACATTTTCGTGTGCGCATGAGTATTTAGTGTGTTTGAACGCGACTGAACCGAAACTGAATTCATGAAGCCGACACTTCGCCATTCGTCTTCCTTTAATCGCATCAAAATCAGATTTGCAAAGCGCTTTACAGACGAAAAGTCAGCGTTAATAGATCGAATAGAATTCTCTGCCTCGTGCAAAGATCCATTTCCATCTCAGTTCCTGGAAGAACCGTGTGAGCAGCATCGCGAGCGATCGCTCCAGGGCTCCCCCTCCCTACGGGATGAAGAAGTGAAGATTCCCCCCTTCCTCTCCGTTCCTCTTCGAGAAGAGCTCGAGAAAAGCATCGGGCATTAGTCTCGCCGCGTTGACGCTGCTGATCCGAGCCACGTGGGTCAGTGCGGCGCTGACCCGCTTCTCAAGAGATCGTTAAAGGCTGGAGCTGACGTCACCGAGCCGGAAGGCTGCCTTTCGGTGTTGAAGACCGTCGAGGCGCACTCACCGTTCGAATGCCTGAGGAGGTAGAAAGTCCGCGAGCGATCGCAAAATGTATTCATTCCGTGGAGGTGGAAGAATCGTTTGCACGCAAAAGCGGCGAAGGAGGAAAGAAGCCAAGGATAGTCGCTGCAAGGTCAAGGGTCATCCATTGGCCGTGATCTTCCTTGTCTTTCAATTTGAGACGAATCTCCATGGGTGGAGGTCAATTCATGGTGTGGGGGGGGGGGGGGTCAATTCATTGAAACCAAATGCTTCATTTAAGACAAAAGCGAAAGTTGTCAGGAGAACCGAAAAACACTTTCAGATGAAGCTGAAGAACTTAATTTTGCTACAAGGAAGAGGAGTTTTTTTTATTCTTCAAAGAGAGATTTGTATGACTTATCATCAGAGCAATGCATTTCGATTGTCTTTAAAAGGAGAAACGGGACCTTTTCATTCCTGCGTTATCTCATTTTGATGAATTGGATCATTCCAAAATCATTTCTTTGATTCCCAATGTAGAAGTCACGTGACCTCCAAAATAGACAAGTGCAGACTCTTACGGACGTTAAGGAACAAAAGGTGGAAGGGGGTAATCCCTCGATTGGAGTTGCAATTACTTGAAGATAATTTGATTGCGTTGTGATTTCTTCTCTCAAGAGAAGCCTCGTGAACCGAAGCCCTCCCCTTGGCGCAGGAGGGGGAAGCAATTTGAGGGGGAATTGGATTCCCACTCTAGTTTTGCAACAATATTAACATAGAATTTATTAAACAAATTTTATCATGGGATAGATGGCCATAAATTTTAAGGAGATTTATGCACACTAATATTATATATATAGTGTGCATAAATATAATTTAACTGATATGTGACTATAGTTTCTAACCAGAGGAGAAGCGGTGTTCGTACCTCATTTATTCACAGATACTGTCGTGGACGGGTCGGCTACCGACTGAAGCATCCTGCCATTGTCCCATATTTTCTACGGATGACAACTAGCACCGACGTCTCTTTTCTCTTCAAGTTGCTTCTCAATGAATTGGAAACTGCCGATTTCGTAGGGATGGACCGACCGAGGAAGAGAATCCTTCTTGGATAAAAGTCCACTTTGTGAATTTATCTACGCATCTGTCGTTTCTCAAGAGTTCTGATACAGATTTAAAAAAGAAACTACAACATAAAATACGGCATATATATATATCATAATTTCCTGCTCATATTTAAAACCGCAGCTTCGCGCGAGTGGGATACGAACCCACGTCTTCTAGTAACATGCCAGGTATGCTAACCACTACACCATTAACAGCTAAAGTTTTCTTCTTCAAGCTAATGTGACTTTTTAACTTTTTTTTCAGTTTACTAGCTCATGAGTTCCATGTCTACAGGGGGTTCCATGTCTACCTGTGCTACTTTACTACTGGATCGTAGAATTTGTTTTATTTACATATTTCAGAAAATATTTTGAAGGTAATTCTCATTGTACAAATGCAAAGCAGTAAACAAAAGTTGAAAAAATTTTGATATGTTGCATTTCTTCTGAATTTCACTCATTCTTGCTCCCACTTATGCGTTTTGTGGCGAAGGGTTAATCAGAAAAATAATTTATCTTTCCAGCAGCTGTTTGCAACAGAAGTCAGACAAGAACCTGTCAGTTTAATTTGCCATAGAGAAGATCTGTGAGTAAGGTGTCACCACTGCAGAAATGCTGCACAAATAAAGAAGAAATCTAACCCCAGAGCCTACCTGGTCTAGTGGTTAGTGTGCCTGACTACTAAGACCAGCTGGGTATGTCCTTGTGAAGTGTTAGTATGAGAGACCAGGACAAGCCTAGCTTCTACGTTATCTCCATCCTTTATGCAGAGAAGTTACTAAGTGTATCCATGTCTTAACAGACACTCGAACCCAGATCCCTTTAATCAGCAGCGAAGCGTGCTAACCACTCGGCCCCCAGATCCTGAAAGTGAATAAATATTCTCAGCAGAAAAAGTAATAAGATTTTTAACACATCATAAAACATAAATACAAAAATACTGCTGCTGAACCACTTTCTTAATTCTTCGCATTATAGGCTATTACAGCAGTTAAAATAATTCAATTTCTGATGACAAAATTGCAACATTATTTGCAAGGAAAAAAAACTAGAAATAAATCGTAGAAACTAAAAATTCACGTGTAATGTTATAAACGCCAAGATCGATTCAGTAATAAGAGAGAGAGAACAGTCAAAAAAAATAAATGGCTGAAGATGCTTATTTTGAATTAAAAGAAACTGATTCAAAAGTTGAAATTACAAAGGTCGTTGAAACGAAATGTTGACAATCTCTATAGGTAGTCGGGGATGCGCTGTATCTTTATGGTACTGACTTGCCGCTGACTGTAGATAGTGTTGAATATGGCAATTCCCGATACTGGTAGTGCTTCAGGCCGAACTAGTCGGATTTCTTTCATAAGTATACCTTGGTAATGGACCGAGTCATCGTTGTGGCCTCATACAACGAAATAGGCAATACATAAAAATGGAACTCATCAACACCCGAATCAGTAGCACTTTGTGTTTATCTGCTTGGACGAGATGACGTCATGTGGACTCCAGACGAACCCTACATGAAAAGATCCGAAGTTGACTAGTGTGCGGTATTCAAGCGTTTCCATCAGAGTTCGCTTTTGATTCAGTTTCTGGACGGTACTGACATCATGCAATATCAGCACAAGTAATAAAGTGTAAAAGTTCAGGACTTTTGATCAGAAAGGCTTGTTTTCGTTGCATGCCCCCCCCCCCCCCCTCCATACTGGCGAATACGAACAGTCACTGTATCAAACATCTCCTTGTGGTCCTCGCCTCTCTCATGCGATTTTCACATGTGGTCCTCTAAAAAAAACGTCATGACGAAGAAGGAAGTTGAGAAACGAAGACGTGCAGCAGAGGACCGCTTCATTTCACAACAAACAGCGCCCACTAGAGAAGTAAATAGGGCCTCGTGTTGCTGACTTCAGGTCGGGACAAATGCTTCAGCAATCAAAACCAGCTTTAACAGCATCCATTGATAATTTTAAAACAAAAACCAGCTTTAACAGCATCGTGTGGTTAGATTACTTTCCAAAAGGTAAGTTTTCTTCTCTGTTTGCAAACTTCACTTCGATCTTACTGTTAAATGTCGTTGTAAGAGGAGCTCTGTACCAACTACGAGGAACTTCTAAGATCCTTCGCGGCTGTACACGCGGAACAAATGAAACAATTGCATCAAGAACGCATAAATCCAACTTTTCTACCAATGTGATGATCGTGAAAAATTCAAGAACCCTGATCTGATCTTAAAAAAATTGTCGTGCTTATTCAGGAACCGGATAGGCAACTTTTTTGCACTATTGAAAAAAGAATCCTATCACCCTACTATGCATTCCACAAATATGCAGTTGTCGTTTGGCAACAATAAGCTTTCCTCCGATGGCATTCCTGATGATGATGGAGACGTGAATGGATTGGAATGGCGAAAGACCTCACCTCAGCAAGCACAGGCAAGAAAGAGTGAAGTACTTTCCCCACTTCCTAGAAAACCTTACATCGTGTCTCGGATTCTGCTAGCTCTCATTGGTAGTCTCTTCATGTCTATGGGCTAATTGATCAAGTGACAAAACTCCCTAATCATCGCTGAATGTTTCGCAAATTGGTAATCACTGGCAAAGTGTTAACGGGCTTCGTGTTATTGATTTTCTTTTTCTTGCTTCAAATTATCAATAACTCCAATCTCCTTTTCATCGCAAATAGTTTAAAAGTATCAGTTTGAAATGTTTTGCATTGTTTGATAACAGCACTCTTGATGAGTGTGAGTGAAAGAAGCTGGCTGAGATGTCGGAGCTCAGTCTGCAGCGCACTAAGCTTAAAGCATGTTATTGCTAACTGTTCCTCCAATAATAACCTCCCCCTCGGTGAGAAAGGAGAGACCTATGAACCTGGAAAAGCTACTCTCCAATGGATGTGACTTCAAGCCATGGCATACTGTGTGCGTTAAAGAACAAGCTGGATGGTGTTGACGGGATGATCCTAAAAGTTGTCCGGTGGATCCCTTTCCCCAACTTTCTGAGTCCTTGGGGTCTCTTTGACCTGGCCATTTAGTCCCTTGTGTGTAGAAAAGTTCAACTCGGAAGTGATGGGATGAACCTGTTACAGCAGTACACAAAAATCTGTGTCTGCTGAAAGTCGTTTCTTCAGCGATCAGCTCATCTGACATGTGATCAGGAAATATACGGCTCGAGGAAATTTTCCCCCCTGATATCGATGTTCGATTAAGAGCAATTGCTGAAATTTTCGTTGAAATTAATGTCGAGAAATTTATTAAGTGAAATAGCAAAAAATAAATTACTTTTGACATTCTTAGGAAATTTAATGCACAGTTTTGAAAAATAAACGTGTAAATCCCATATAACATAAAGGAACATGTAAAACAGGTGCCCTATAAAAGGAGCACGTTCGTAGACGCTGGATCATTTCAGATTGAAAAGGTTGAAAAGCTTCAAGATGCCTCAGAAAAAAACGTTTACACGACTGAAAACGATCGAGAGCCTTTGAAAGGTTGGAAGCAGCGTAAACAATTACGGAGCTGGAGCTATTATTTTGAGCCGCCATTCTGTGTTATCTCATGGCTATGGCAGCAATTCCAATGTCAGAAGAACCATTCAAAGGCGACCTAGGGGGGTTTACAATCCTTCCGCCGGAATACGAGAGCAAAAGCATCGTCTCTGCCTTCAGGCCTCATTGCCGTCTCAGGAAGACAGATATCTCTCTTCATGGTGACCAGAAGGCTTTTCACAAGGCTCGACTGGGTATGCCTCCCGTTAACCTCCAGACACAGACAGCGATTTGAAATAGTGTCCGCAACGTGTAGCCTAGACCCGAGACCAATGGAATCGCATCCTGCTCACAGAGGAATCTAGATTCTCTGCCGACAGCAGATATCTCGTGATCTGTAGCGAGGTGGGTGCCTGCAACCAGACACATAGCATCGTTCAAAGAACTTCATTGGCTCTCACTCTTTAGCCACCTTTTCATTGGATGGGCATACTGACTTTGATCAGTTTCATGGAGGTTCTGTGAAGGCTCTAAGATCATTGATGATTCTGTCAACTCCTATGCCGATGCATGACGATTTCCCCCTAATGCACTATAATGTCCGTCCTTACAGAGCAAGACTGACCAATCCATATCTTGAGAAAGAAGGTATCCAATGAATGTCTGCCGCGCGCTAAGTCTCTACGAATCTCGACCTGATAGATCTATGGGATTTCTGGAGAGATGTATTGCAAACTCCCCCCCCCCCCCCTCTCCTCCCGAAACTTTCCAGGACTCCTCTTACTGCTCAACGGACTTTAACGCTCGCTCAATCTCCGGATTACCTTATAGAGGAGGTCATGTCCCTATTGACTATACATTTTATACAAAAAACCTTCCCTTCTTATTTGTTTGATTTTCTTTATTATCCTTTTATGGTATAACCGATTTTGGCGCCAAAGATTCACAACATTATCTTTTTATCTTCCTGTGAAATTTGATTGCTTTTTTTTAAGATACATTTCGAGATATCCGCATTTCATTGATCCGTGCCTAAGTGTTGAATATCAGCGTATAACAAGTGTGCTGTATTAAAACTTTTAAATTTTAAAATTTTATTAAATAAATTATCTGAATTTTTTGTGTTCCTCCTCCTATGGTAATTTATTTGCCTCCTATAATTCCTATGGGCATTACAGGAGGAAAAGATGGATCCCTCCTATGGGAATTTATTTTCCTCCTATAATTTCTATTGGCATTATAGGAGGAAAAGATGGAACCCTCGTATGGGAATTTATTTTCCTCCTATAATTTCTACTGGCATTTTAGGAGGAAAATATGGATCTCTCCTATGGGAATTTATTTGTCTCCTATAATTTCTATGGGCACTATAGGAGGAAAATATGTATTCCTCCTATGAGAATTTATTTTCTTTCGGTACTTTTGAAATGCGAAATGATAGACACCCATCTCTCGATTTACACGCCAGATAGATTCCGGGAAATCCTCGTGTACATCGAGACCGTGCAAATCGAAACCAGCAACTTACGGAAAAAAATAATTGTTACAAATAAAATGTATACTGAGAGATTTTTATCTGAAATGTCAGTGCAGCATTGATGCAACATTATTTTGAACTTTATTTGCATTAATTCAGATAAGCTGAGATGAATTTTGGATACATTTCTGTTTGATCAGGATAATTAGTCATCGTTAATGAAGACTTACACTATCGAATGCGAAGAGGAAATTTAAAACAAGGATATATTCATGAACTGAATAAATATTAGAAATTAAGCATTTGTACCAACACTAAGTGCTTTATTTGGTAAAATTAGTATTTATATGACATTTTATGAAACAGTGAACTTACGAATCAGCTGCATTTAGCCTATGTAATGTAATGTACATAAAATATATAATGTATAATGTAGTGTTTCTAAAAAAGTAGTTTTCTATATAATGTAGTGTTTCTAAAAATGAGAAAAAACAAGGTTTTTACTAGTCTGAAAAATTTAGTTTAGAAAGATCACATCCGCTTGAAAAAAGGCTTCATTTCTTTAAGATGTCGCGATACACATTGCATTACAATGGTAAAGATATAATTTTAACGAAAGAATATAACTTGTTATAGATGACGATTTTATTAATAAGGGAATTCACATTTATCTATTCTTGAAAATAAATGATATCAATTACAAACCATTCAGTTGATTTTTACTTTGGGATGACAATAACACCGGTTTGCAAGATTTTTATAACCTGAACAATTGGAGCTGCCTTTTACTTTTTTCAAGTGCTGATTTCAGATCTGGCCTTAAAAAATGGCTAGCACGTCACGTTTTTATGTTAGTGGTCATTTTGATTCCTATTAAGGTCTTCCTATACCAACACCTCCAAGCAACTGGGAAGATATCAGATATTTTACTTTTTGTGGCTGGCAACACTGATTGACAAATGGGGAAAACATGTAACAGTAACCTAACCTCAGACGGACATTCTTGTTGTTTCCATTGTAGGAGGAACACGTGCTGTACGTTGCAGATAGAACTTTGGCGTTTAAATGGCACAAAGGCAGCGTCGTGGATGTGTTAATGTGCCAGATAAGTGTGTATAAAATATATTTTAAAACCCCAGGATCGTTCGTTGACAAAGATTGCAAAGAAAGCCTATAACTTGTATTTTGGATGTCATGTTGGAGATCAGGACAAAACATGGGCTCCATATGTGTGCTGCATTTCGTGCTTTGTTGGCCTGAGTAAATGGTTGAAAGACAAGATAAAATCCATGCCCTTTGCAGTTCCAATGGTTTGGCGTGAGCCAACGAGTCACTTGCATGATTGCTACTGTTTAACTAAAGTGTCGGGTTTTTCAAAAAAAAAAAACGATATACAAATGTTCCTTCGCCATAAGACCAGTTCCTCATGGAGAATATATGTAGTGAATAAGTGAATGCATGCAGTGAATAATTGAATGCATCATTGGAATATAGGGAATGAGTGAATATGTATAGGGAATGAGTGAATACGTATAGTGAATGAGTGAATGCATGGAGTGAACGAGTGAATGCATGGAGTGAGCGAGTGAGTGAATGCATCTAATGAGAGAGTGAGTGAGTGCATGTAATGAGCGAGCGAATGCATGTAATGAACGAGTGAGTGAATGCATGTAATGAGCGCGTGAGTGAATGCATGTAATGAGCGAGTGAGTGAATGCATGTAGTGAGTGAGTGATGCATGTAGTGAGCGAGTGAATGCATGTAGTGAGTGATTGAATGCATGTAATGAGCGAGTGAGTGAATGCATGTAGTGAGCGAGTGAGTGAATGCATGTAGTGAGCGAGTGAGTGAATGCATGTAGTGAGCGAGTGAGTGAATGCATGTAGTGAGCGAGTGAGTGAATGCGTGTAGTGAGCGAGTGAGTGAATGCGTGTAGTGAGCGAGTGAGTGAATGCGTGTAGTGAGCGAGTGAGTGAATGCGTGTAGTGAGCGAGTGAGTGAATGCGTGTAGTGAGCGAGTGAGTGAATGCGTGTAGTGAGCGAGTGAGTGAATGCGTGTAGTGAGCGAGTGAGTGAATGCGTGTAGTGAGCGAGTGAGTGAATGCGTGTAGTGAGCGAGTGAGTGAATGCGTGTAGTGAGCGAGTGAGTGAATGCGTGTAGTGAGCGAGTGAGTGAATGCGTGTAGTGAGCGAGTGAGTGAATGTTTGTGTGTTGTACCAGAGCCTCATGTTAGCCATCCATTACCTGAGGTTTTCCCTAAAGATAAAAGGAACTTTTGAGGAAATCAACAGATAATGGATGTTGCCCGTCTCCCACGATCTAGGACGTCTGAGGGTGGCTTTTGGGGGAGACATTTTTTTTTCTTTTTTTTTTTTCTTTTTTTTTTTCTTTTTTTTTTTCTTTTTTTTCAACTTTGTTTCCCTTTTTCTTTCTGTCTTCAGTTTAATGTTCTTCTGTTTTTTAATTATCCTTCTCCGATTTTAGGTCAACCGAGAATGCCTTCCACATAGCAAAGAGGACCAGCAAAAGATGTAAAACAGAGAATATAAATCTCATCACATGCCACGTAATGAGGAAGACATCCTCTTCATCGTCCTCTGATCTTGTTATTGATAGCCAATTATTAGTGACTTCACATTCACTGCTGGCAGTAGATGTGGAAGATCTGGAATCACACGGATGCGACAGTCCTGATGTTTTTGGCCCAGAATCCTCATCATCCACCGAAAGTGGTTCTGATACATTTCTGTTGGGTGGAATGATGATCAGTTCGAATCTAGTGACCCCGAGGTCATTACGAGGGGAGTGACTACAACAACAGGAGCAGGTTTTTTTCAACTGTTGCCATCCTCTACGGAGGCATTCCCTGCCCCGGCTTGCAAAACGTGAAGCGCGTTGGCGTAAATTTAACGCTCTGCGCATGACATCACCACTAGGCATCTTGCCCATTCAATCAATATAAATACTACTCAGTATACCAACTACTTCAAATATAATATCTACTTGCGCTCTATCATTAATATCGAACATCAAATAACACTTCCAATCGCATCCAAAATATTTCGTCTTAACGCTTCTAAGGAAAGATTTCCTTTAAACTCGATAATTGTTTTTCAGTTACATTGTTCAGAATTTTGAATAATTAAGATTTTAATTTGTTGCGTCTGCTGAAGGTTTATAATGCCAGATACAGGTAACAATGAGAATCATTTTCGCATATTAATATTCATCTGTATATTTTTGATGACGACCATTTTGAATATATTAAAATTAGTTTGGGGGACTGCAAATGGTCATTTCTTAAAATCACATCGATGACGTATTTATCTGTTTCTTTACTCCTCTCACGTGATCAGAAAAGCGCTGAAATGATTAAAAGCAAAATTTCTGAATAGTAACTTACTTGTCATCACATGATCACATACAAATTTAAAATAGAAATTAATATAATTCTTAATTCAAAGGAATGGACAACGCTTTTTTGTCCGTTAGATTTATTTACAGAAGTGTTGCAATGTGCTATTCACATGGGGCCGACTGTACTCGGCAGTCATCATCAGTGCGGCGTACAGTTCCTTGTAGATGCGGATTGTTGTTAATGACAGGTTAGGTTAAGCAAAAATAATCCACTAGCATGCTGAAACTTCCTTCCGCTGCAGAACTCTCGTCAGCGAAGATGTCTGCATGAGAAAAAGGTATTATTATTTTAGCTTAACTTGTCACCAACAATCCGCATCCCCAAGGAACTGTACGCCGCCCTGATGATGACTGCCGAGTACAGTCGAAAGCGCTCGGCCCCATGTAAAAAAAAAAAAAATTACCCCCTCAAGCAGCTGCTTGCCACATAGGTCTGACAGGAGCCTGTCAGTTTATATGCCACAGCAGGAGATCTGAGAGGATGGCAGGACCTCAGCAGAAAAACGACACACACATCCATGCCTAAATCCGGGGCTCGAACCCAGGTCCCTTAGATCAGTAGCCAAGCGTGCTAACCACTCGGCCACGGGACGGCTTCCCATGTAAATAAGCACACTGCAAAACTTCTGTAAATAAATCTAACGGACAAAAAAACGTTGTCCATTCTTATGAGTTAGTAATGATGGCGTGAAATCGTTTATCGATTTACCACTATATTCTATACAACGATATAATTATAATTAAAATAAAGAAATAAATATGTAACGAAATATTAAATAATTTTAAATAAAAATAAAATGATCATTGAATGAATTTGCATCCCAAAGTGATTAGCTCTTATAATTTTAGAGTCAAACTAAATGAACTAATTCTGCTGATGAATGACAATGCAACCTGGATTCAACCCCCAGTAAGGCATGAATGTTTGTTGTCTTTCTGCTGAGGTCTTCCCTTCCTCACAGATCTTCTCTTCGGCGTATTATACTGACAGGTTCCATTCAGACCTCTGTGGTAAGCAGATGCTCTAAGGGTATTTATTTTTATTTATCTAAAGATTACCAGTCGCGTAGAGTCAATAGCGCGCCAGGCTCGTAATCTGTAATTCCCAGGTTCGAGTCCCAGCTGGATCAGCTTTGAGATTTATCTCCGCAAAATTCCCCGCCCTGCCCACGGTCAGTAGGGGACACCGATGGACTTAAAAAGGCCGCCGTCGGATGGGATGTTAAGCCATGGAACGGTGTGCGGGAGAGCCAAACCCTGTGCACGTTAAAGAACACGCTGGATGGCCTTGACGGGAGGCTTCCATATGTCTTCCAACAGCTGTTCCAGTGGGTCACCTCCCCCAAGCCTTCGGGGTCCATGTCACCTGGCCATTTAGCCTATAGTGTGCAAAAAAGTGCCGCTCACAGGTAAAACAACCCAACCCATTGCCAGTTCCTACTTGCTCATAAAAGCTGTCATTTGAGCCTCCCCAAACTGAGCACTCTATGCTTGGGATCCTTGAGACCTGTCCAGCAAAATAAACGCCGAAACCTTCTCAATCAGTGGATGGAATTTTCTTTTAATTGATCTGAGTTTTCCAAAATATTTTACATCTTTGAAGCTGTGCTACCTGTGAAAATGTTTCCTTCTCTCTTATGAACTTTCCCTTTCAAATATTGTGATGATTTCATTTCCGTTTCAGATTCTGATTGTTCTAAAATGAAATCCCGACACTCTTTGCGGCACGAGAGGATTCTTAACTGGCAAGATGGAAACAGAGCAAGTTTTTTCTTGCATTTAAAAAAAATGCTGCAATAAAATATCCTTCACTGTCTATAATATATATAAGACAGCCACTGGTGGCTAATTCTACGATGACGGGGATGAACATCAACAGTAGAGGATAACTGGTGACCGACGGTAGCTCAGTGGACATACGATCAGGAGATCCTGGTCTCCGAATACACACGGTTCAAGACAATTTCCTCCCAAACCCACATTGACTTACAGCATAATAGTATTCTAATTCTAAACTTTGCAACTATGAAATTCTGTGATATAAAATGTTACTAATAATAACAGAAAATGTCTACATATATACAATCCTTATTGCGATACTTCCTTTTCTTCCATGTAGTCTTAGTCTAAGCAAAGAGTGAGCTCTGAACAACGAACGAAAAATCTTGAACCATTTCATTCGCCTTTAAAGTATTCTTCAAATGATCTTTGTTGAATTTTACTTTTGTTACTGTGCATAAGAGTTTTTTTTCTATTTCTCTTCCTAGGTGCTAGCCATTTTGCTGCTCTTCATTTTCCTCTTCCATGTTGCTGGATGCCATTCGCATCTGAATCCTCCACAGATGGCCAGTCCTCGAGTCGGCTCCTCCAAGTTCTCCCTCAATCCCTTGAAGCCCTTCTTGAACCTCGTACGAGACCCACTGAGGGTATCTGCTCAGCGCCACCGACCCAAGATGCTTCCTCCTCCTCCAGGGATGTTTCATCCAATCCCTGCTCCGTCCCGCATCTCGACGTCGATGTCCGCCGTCCCTCCCTTGCGCCTCCTTGGCTCTGCCAACACCCGCCTCATGCCCCCTTCCTCCATCACGGTTCTTCCTCCCATCACCGCTTCCGCATCATCCCTGATGTCAGCGTTGTCAGCCGACAGGAACTACCGCCCATCTCTATCATCCCTCTCTTCGCTCTCCTCCATCTCCTCTCTGCCGTCTGATCTTCAAATCAAGACTCTGCGTCTGCCCACTCGCCAGCGACGACCCACCACAGCTTCCAACTTAGCCGACTCGGTGATGCGGCAGCTGCTTGACCTTCCCTCTTCCGACAGCTTCCCTTCCGTCCTCATCATAGAAGATCCTGAGTTGGGATCCTCTTCTTCATCTTCTTCCACAGCTGATCTGCTGTCCGACACTCTCTCCTCTTCCAAATCGTCGCCTACCATTGTCATGTCTCCGTCATTGAATTCCGGAGATTTGGTCGATTCATCATCCGATCTCTCCCTCTCCGGAAACAACCCGGATGTGTTCGTCATCGTCTCGAAGAATCCAAAGCAGCGCAGCGCCCTCTTCGCAGACGAAAAGAAGAGCAGCAGTTTGACGTCATCGTCCAAGTTAAAGAAATACAAGATATCCTCTTCCATCGACGAGTTCGGGAATCCATCCTCTCGCCACGTGTGGATCATAAAGAAGTGATGCACTGGAGGTTAAGGATGAACTCGACTTGGGACTCATGGAGGTGGCTACGATTCGCAGGGCTGGACCACTGCGAACCCTCTGAGGAAGCTCAGACGATCACTTAAGTTATGGATCTTACATCCTTACAGTGTAAGGCTCTCCACTCTCTATCCCCCCATTAGGATGGAGAGATATAAAAAGTCATTGTGCAATTTTCATTGTGCCGAGCCATTCATTAAGTACTTTACACATTTCAAAGCGATGTAGTGTCTAAGTCACGTTTTTGTCAATGAATTAATACACGAAATAAGCTGAGAATTATTGGATCGATATACGTTACTGATCTAGAAAAAGTGCTCGTAGTTTTGGAAATGTAAAATAAGTGTGCAAAAAATAAACGTTCTTCAAATCTCATTGGATCTTAGTGACTGTGTTGATTAATGTGTTGAAAGGCGGGAACAGAAATTTCGAATAATAATAATAGTGGCTGAGTTCGAGTTTTTAACAAGTTCAAATCAAACACTTTAAAATATAGAAGGTTTTTTATAAAAGAATCAAAATACTTTAAAGTGTTGTATTTTTTAAAATAATTAAACTTTTGTTCTGAAATGTCAATTTAAAAGTTTTCTTGATATGACTGCGTGGAGTTAGTGTCGCATGGTATCACATGTAATGTCTTAAAAACCAAATTTCTAAATATCTGGATTGTTTGAGGTTGACCGATCTCGCGGCTCCGAAGAGGTCCCGATTTGACATCATTGGATTTCTACTTTTGGGAATACATTAAAATCATCGTTTATTCCGAAAACATTTCGTGATTCACGTCGTTTAAAGGAAGGAATCCTTGCAGATGTTGAAAGTGTATCGATGGGAGTTGAATATCACGCCACCAGGGGCGCTCACATTAAAATCTTGAACACAAACCGAAGTCTCTTTAGGTTATGATAAAAGGATACTATGCCCGGGGTATGATGGTTGTGCCACTCACAGTTGCGGGAAAGGTATTTTCCAAGGTCTTTTTAGGGGGTGCTTTTTTTTTTTGAGGATGGGATGGGGGGGGGGGAAAGGAGAAGATTGTTAGGAGCGAAATTCTTACGATGCTCTAAGTTAGGATAAGAGGACGCTATGTGCCGTATAGTTGTAAGGGAATTCGGGGTTCTGGGCTAATGTTAATGTAGAGGGAGTACCATGTTAACCTATGGGAAAGTTTTCAGAAAAATGTTCTGTGTGAAAGACAAGAAATGATGGGTTTTGTTGAGAAAATGTTGCAATTATCAATACACTTCACTGAATTATTGGGCTCTTGGGTTGTAAAAACCGGGTAAATCGGAGAAGTCAAAAAAATAAGACAGTTTTACGAAATTAGTTTAAAAAAATACGACAATTCAAAATCAACAGGTAAAATGAAGTTTTCGGGGCTGGGTGGGAAAAATATGATGGGAAGATAGATTTCGAAGCGATATCGGTGAATGTATGAGTTTGATTTGCCCCAACGAAGATAAGTGGGTATGAGATGAGAAAGTGAAGCCTAATTTCGGTAAGCAATGAAGAAAATCAGGATATTTTCGGTGACATCGTGAAGCAGACACGATAAAAATTCCAGCATAACAGGCCAACTGCTTCTCAACATTGTGTAAGGCGTCGGCTGCCAGTAATATTTTCTTATCTCTCGGGTTTGAACTTGCGGCTAACGACCCACAAAGAAACCGAAGCCTTAGACCACTGAACTACTGCCGACCAGTGGGAAAAGCTCTTAAATAATCAGCAGGGCTTATACCTCATGATATGGGAGAGAGAAAAAAACTCTGTTCAATTAATTACACGAGGAAGTGGGAAAACAGAAATAATTTATTTGGAGAGCGAGATTTACTCTTTTATTATCATTCAGCAACTGATGCCATTTATGCGATCACTGTGAAGATACAGTTTCTTGTCAAATTATTTTATATGTTGAAGGGGAGAATATTTTTTATCAGTCACTGAGTTAGTTTCGCAATGAATTCTTTTGAGCTCTAATTAACCGGCCAGCTACGGAAATAACAGTGCTAGAAGTTCCTGTTTCCTGTTCAATCTCGCGATATGACGTAATGAATGTGCTTTCATGAATTAGATCTTTTTTTTTTGTTAAATAAGTTGATGCTTTGCTAACGAAAACAACGGAAATCCTTTCTCAGTTGCCACTGAGTAGTTATGCAGCGGGAATGGTGGGATTGTCTCCAACCCACTATAAATTTTATGGGGGCAATAAAACTTATAGTGGACTCTTCATCGAAAAGTTTGAATTCCAGCTGGTTCAGCGTTGAGATTAATCTCCGCGAAACTCCCCGCCCTTCCCACGGACAGCAGGGGACACCGATGGCCCTTTGGATGGGACATTAAGCTGTGGCCCCGTGTGCGGAAGAGCTATACCCTGTGCATGTTAAAGAACACGTTGGATGTCCTTGACGGGAGGCTACCATCTGTCTCCTAACAGCTGTTCCAGTGAGACCCCTTCCCTCAACCTTCTCTGAGCCTTCGGAATCCTTGTGACCTGACCATTTAGCGAATTGTGTGCAAAAAAGTACCGCTCAGAGGTAAACCAACCCAACCCAACCCTAATTGAAAAACCCACTATACATTTTATGGGTACAATGAAACTTACGGCGGTATCTTCACCGAAAAAAACCCCGTGTTCGATGGGGGGATGTAAAAAACTACCCCCTTAACTCGTCTGAGCACGTGTGGGGTTGACCTGTTGGGTGATCCCCAGATAGGACTTTCTCCTCAGTAGCGTAGAGTGACGTCATCAGAATGTTTAAAATGTCCAGCAAGAATGGTCTGGTGGTCGAATGCAGACATGTTATTGCCTCCCCCCTTCTTTCCCCCTGTGTGCAAAGATCGATGCATGCGCATGGAGACACGACAACGAAATAAACTCATGTTCGTGGATCGGATTCAGTCGAGTGGCAATAGCTTCATGGAATGGATATAGTTTGCGTTTAGAAGGAGAAGGGTTCAACGTTGATCATCGTGTGCTGATTTCAACGCTACAGACGGATGTGTACCTTAAACAATCAGAAGGATCGATACGAATCTGCAGCATGGTCCAGCACAGTGATGTCCAACTTCTCTAAGACCGTGGGTCATTTTTTCCTTTTCCAATATTTCGCGGGCCAAAAAGAAGAATTGGATAGGATAGGTAATTGAAAGGTCAGTTCATGTCAACTCAAAAAATTATTTTATTTATACGAAAAATAATAAATAATAATAAACCTCAAAAACATCAAAAGCTAATTTAATTTATACGAGAAATAATAAATAATAATAAATGTCAAAAAACCCAAAATATTATTTTATTTATACGAAAATAATAAGTAATTATAATCCTCAAAAAATTATTTTATTTATATGAAAAATAATAAGTAATAATAAACCTCAAAAGCTTCAAAAAATTATTTTATTTATGCGAAAAATAATAAGTAATAATAAACATCAAAAAATTAATTTATTTATACGAAAAATAATTAATAATAATAAACCTCAAAAACCTCACAAAATTATTTCATTTATACGAAAAATAATAGGTAAAAATAAATTTCAAAAACCTCAAAAATTATTTTATTTATACGAAAAAAATAATAAGTAATAATTAACCTCAAAAAATTCTTTTATTTATACGAAAAATAATAAATAATAATAAACCTCAAAAACCTCAAAAATTATTTTATTTATACGAAAAATAAAAAGTTATAATAAATCTCAAACACTTCAAAAAATTATTTTATTTATACAAAAAATAATAAGCAATAATAAACCTTAAAAATTATTTTATTTATACGAAAAATAATAAGTAATAATAAACCTCAAAAACCTCAAAACATTATTTTATTTACACAAAAAATAATAAGTAATAATAAACGTCAAAAACCACAAAAAATTATTTTATTTATACGAAAAACAATAAGTAATAATAAACCTCAAAAACTTCAAAAATTATTTTGTTTATACGAAAAATAATAAGTAATAATAAACCGCAAAAATCTCAAAAACTATTTTGTTTATACGAAAAATAATAAGTAATAATAAATCTCAAAAAAATCAAAAATTATTTCCTTTATACGAAAAATAATAAGTAATAATATACCTCAAAAACCTCAAAAATTATTTTATTTATACAAAAAATAATAAGTAATAAAAAAACTAAAAAAATAAAAAAATTCCATTTATACGAAAAATAATAAGTATTAATAAACCTCAAAAGCCTCAAAAAATTATTATATTTATACGAAAAATAATAAGATATATAAATATAAATTTTGAGGTTAATATAATAAAAACCTCAAAAACCTCAAAAGTTATTATATTTATACAAAAAATAATAAGTAATAATAAACTAATATAAATTTTCTAAACCTTATCAAATATTTAATAAATTTAATGGGAGCCTTGGGGCCATAGTTCTTGGGCAATAATTTGTTTTACGTCCATATCGATATTTGTTGTTGCGAGCCGAAGTATATGTTCAAGTGTAGAGTCTTTCAAGCAGTTTCTGCATCTTGATTTTATGTATTTCATATCAGAAAATGCGCGCCCGCAGATATATGTACTTCCGATCATAGAAATTATTTGGAGTCCCAAAATCTTTCATGTTTGGATATATTTTTAGGCAAAAGTTTGAACAATTCTATTTCAGTTTCTCTATTAAATACAATAATTGGGTGGCCTGAAGGCAGCATAATTCCATTTGACATTTAGGATCTACGGTGCTGATATCAATATTTAATGGATTACTGAATAAATTTAAACTTAAGGTCATCAAATTGAGAAAATCTTCTATTAAAATCTTCAGTTAGGATATCTAATTCAGGAACAAATTTTTCAAAATTAACTGTTTTACTAAGTTGCTTCACTTCTTCGTAGAACTCTTTACAAGTTTCAAAGTGAATTAAATTGTTTTCCTGAAAATTTGACTTCAACTATTGTAGTTTGATTCTAAATCCAGTAACATGATTATAAAGACAGCACACGTTTTGATCTTTTCCTTGTAAAGATTTATTCAAGACATTTAAATAATCTGTAATGTCTGTTAGGAAAGTAAGTGAACACAGAAAATTTTCATCAACAAAACTTGCTATTAAATCTTCATCGGTTCCCACTTCTGTGAGAAAAAGATGAATTTCATTCGAAGTGTGAAAAATCTCTTGAGACATTTTCCGGCATTTAACCAGCGAATATTGCTATGTAAAAGCAGATTGCCATAGTCAGCATGCAGATCGTCCAAAAATAGCTTTAAATTTTCTGTGTGTAAGAGAACGATTTCCGCCACGAATCAAATTGGTAATTTTGACAACCTTTTCCATTACGTCATTTAGTTTCAGCGAAATGTCACACAATGTCTCCTGGTGCACACTACAGTGCAATATTCGACAATGCATGCCATACGCGTGCGCAGTGAGAGCGATTCGCGCTGTCGTTAAATGAATCTTATTACTGCAGCTTCATAAAAACATTTGTTTGATGACGCCGCACCGCTCTTAAAAGGTTTCAGAAGTTTGCCAATGGTCTTAAGAATGTTTGGTAAACTTTATGGAATGAGTAAGTTGAAAATTGCGTATCAAGTAAATTGACAAAATACATAAGGTGGATTACAGATATTTATTTAAAATTTCAAGTAAAATCTTGATTTTGTTGGCGGGCCACAAAAACGCTGGTCTAGCTAATTACAGGAATTGTGAGAAATCATCGAGAAGCAAATAGGGCTTAAATGTGACTTTGTTTTGTTGAATCATTTATCTACAGGTGCAAAAGGAATGCGTCCTAGGAAGCTAAAGGGTATCGCCACACCTCTATGTTTATTGAGCCTGTGAGCAGTTAGAAAGCTGATTTTTAAAACGGGTAAAAAGTGTCATGGCAATAAGCGAATTCTACTGAACAATGGCAGCTTAACTCTTCCAAGCCATGCCGCCAATCAGTTCTGGCGTCACAGCATGTCCAGAGATAAAATTTGCAAAACCACTCACGTGACACTTGCTATCGGGGGGGGGGGGGGGGGGGGAGACTAATGAGCACCTCCTTCTGTGAGCGAAGGTGAGGGTTAAAGAAGTTTAGAAACAATTTTTTTTTCTTCATGAATATGTGGAAGTTGGTTGGTTGTTTGGGGTTTTATGGCGCAAGGGTGACTAGGCTATAATGCGCCAAACTAAAGACAATATAAAAGATGAAAGACATATAAACCCGCGACAAAGATTAAAATATAAACACTGAACAGTAAAATGGTAAACCAACAAAGAACAAGTGTATAAATAACAAGATAAATACAAAAAAAAAATCCCAAGTGTAAGAGATCTGGGAAATATAATGCAAAAAGATAGGGTAAAATCAGAGTCAATTAAAATAACCACAAAGTTTTAAATAGGAAAAAACTGGCGGTAAAATGCAATAATCAGATAAAAGATGTTCGAATGTAAGAGGCTCGGGCATGAAATTATGAAAGCTAAAATATAAACGACATTCGATATTAAAACATGGATTGTATAGATAACATATTTAAATAAATAAAAAATAAATGATATATAATAATATATAGATAACATATTTGATATATAAAACATATTTGGTAGTTAAAACGGTGTCACAACACTCACCCTTAGCATTGTCATCTGCCCGTAGAAGAAACGAATGTTTAATGAAACGAATGACCTAAGTGGAGCCGAGAAAGTACAGCTTCCTCCTTGCGATTCCTGCTGTAGCATGACTGCCATAGTTTGACAATAGGTTTGATCTCAAAGAGCTTATTGGTAAGCTGTTCTGACCAATCTCTGCCACTGTGCCCAGAGCTGATGGTAAAACACTGTGGGAAATTCAGATATGGAACCTGTAATGGACAGCCAGCCAGAGGTATGGCTGACTTGGCAGCAGCATCTGTCAAGTCATTGCCCCTGATGCCGACGTGAGTGGCACCCAACAGAAACGGATGGTTGTTGTGGCTGCCAGACGATGGAGCTGCTGACAGACCTTAGAAAGAACTGGGTGAGGTAGGTGGCTCACCGAGATCAAAGAATGTAGCGAGCTAAACAAGTCGGTTTAAAACACACACTGACGATGTTTGTTAACTGCCATGTGATCCAAGGCGAGACTGACAGAGTACAGCTATGCAGTGAAGATGGAACACTTCAGTGGAATCTGGTCTGCAATGATTACATCACAGCAGACCATGGCTGATCCCACTGATGTGCCGGACTTCGAGCCATCTGTGAAGACAGGCAAGAAGTCCGGGTACTCAGCACGACGGCTGTAAAGAGTTGCTGGTAAACACAATTGTGTGTAAAGGCCTTCCCCATCTTGAACATGGTGTGCAAAAAAGTGCCGCTCAGAGGTAAAACAGCCCAGCCCATCTTGAACAGAGAAAACTCACAGGAAGGGGAAACAGCTAGCCATGATGGGAGTGACTCGACTTCGACTGTGTGATGCTATCTAGACTGGTGTTAATGTCTCTGAGGTAGCCTGGACTTGCAAACTGCAAAAACTCGCATTTGGCTGATTACTGTAAAGCATTCCGCCTTTGGACTGAAATCACAGTCCAAAGTGGGATAGCCAGGCAGGGATTGAAATTTGGATGCGTATTGTAGAGACAACTGCTGAAGGCAAAGAGATAAAGATGGTTCGTCAGTCTCAATGTAAAAACTCTGGAACGGTGAGGTGCTGAAGGCTCCAGTGCAACAGGGAGGGTCTGATGATGGAGGGTGTACTGTACCTTCACCACGAAATCCGAGGTGGAGTCGTATACCTGGTATCAGTAGTTCAGTTACGACCAGACAAGCGCATGGTACAGGCAGAGCAGAGAACATCGGTCATCTCCCCATGAGAGAGAGAGGAAAGGACCTTGATGACGTTCAATGCCCACATGCACTTGGACATGAGATGATGGATGTGTGGGAAAAAAATCAATTTCCAATCAAAGATGAGACCGAGAAACATAGTCTCTCCCACAACTGGAATGATGCTACCATCGAACTCGGGATCCAGATGAAGATTACGCTTGTGACAAAAGTGCAAGCAAGTGGTCTTCTGTGGGGAGAAATGAAACCTGTTGGGCATAGGACAAACTGAAAGATTGTTCAAGGCAATTTGCAGTTTCCTTTCAATGACTCTCATGCTGGACGAAGAGATCATCAACATAGAGGGCATTGCCTACAGATGGAAGAAATTGTCTTGTAATAGAATTAACCTTGTCAGCGAAAAGCATAATATTCAGAATGCAGCCTTGTGGCACCCCCTCTTGTTGGGGGTACAGCTGCGGCAGAGTGTTGCCGACAATGTGCCAATAAGAAGTTGGGGATGAAGATGGGTAGAATTGAAGTTCCTCATTATGCTGTGTACCAATCGCTAGTGATGATGCACAGAACCTGCCAGGTCTAGCACCTAATGTCCGACCCCGCCTTCGCGTGGTGCAGGCTGTTAGTATACCTTTCAAAAGAGATATTCTCTTTTGGAAGGGAACGGAATAGGAGAGCTAATCCAAGGTGTTCTTTAACTTGTAGAGGGTGTGGCTCTTACAAACACGGCACCACGGCTTAACGTCCCATCCAACGGATTGTGGCATTTTGAAGTCCAACGGTGTCCCCTACTGATCGTGGAAAGGGCGGGGAGTTTTGCGGAGCAAACTCCCCACCCTTCGCACCATCGAAGTTAGCGACTAGATATACTTAACATCCTTTCAAAATTCAGTCATCGCCATTTTTGTTCCAATTGGAAACGTGACTTAATGTTAAAGTCAATACAGCCGCCATGTGCGCCGCTGTTTTTCGAATCATTAGCATATAAAAAACAATTATTATCAGACGATATTCAGCTGCAAATTGTCTAAACAACTATATTAACAATTGCAACGCTGACCCAGCTGGGACTCGAACGTTTCGATTAGGAGCCCACTATAAGTTTTATTGCCCCATAAAATTTAGAGTGGGTTGGAAGCAATCCCACCATTCCCACTGCATAACTACTGCTCTAAGCAATCGTCCTGCATAAAGATATGAAACTAATAGTATTGGAATTCATTCGGGATGTACTGTACTTCGAACGTGTGGGTAGTTGGTAGGTTATCAATTATCAGAACACTTTCCCTGGCTATCACATCTTTCGTTCGCTGGGTGCTAATTACGAGGAGGGTGGCTAGGGGAGAAATCCTTTACAGATTGTTGAGAGTAAAAGCGATATTGTACACCTGTTGAAACTGGCAGGTTTATTTTAAATAGTTTTTACAAAGAAAAAAAGTGAATAAATGCTATCTGCACAAATAGTAATGAGAATAACAAAATAACTAGTTTAGCCTATTTTTGTTTTGTTTTATTGTTCATCTGTTATTCAAAAATAACGTATTTCGTGAAGAAAGAAGAAAACGATTTCTGTAATCAAGGTGAATACATTTGAAATAATAAATTCTAAGTGGCAACACAACACGAATGGTTGTATCGTTATCTACTGGTTAAGTTTTGGTGAGTTTTTAAAACATGGTTTTTCAGAAAAATACCAATGCTGTAAGAAACAAGGCATCTGAGGTAAATATATGCTTTTTTAAAATATATTCTGTTATTTTGATAAGGAACTTTTAAAATTTAACTTTAGCAATTCATTGTTCACCACGTTGGGTCCGAAAAGAAGTGGGAAGCATGTTTATTCCAAAAATCTTGCACTTTCGACGAAACTTGATTAATTGAATTTATTAGCTAAACTAAAATGTGACCTAACATTAATATAGTTTTAATATTCAATTTAAAAATTGTTTTCCCTTTGTATGGTACAGTTGCATGGCTTTCTACCATTTTTATCTAATAAGCTACCTTTTAATATCATATTTGCAATGGACTCCTCAAAGCAAATGTAAGTTTAGGTGTTGGGGAATTTTTACATAAATTAGTTAATAGTGTCCTTTTCATAACAGGAATACATTTTGAAAGTTCTTCAGCATTGCTTGTGACCATAGTCAGAACTGCAGTTTATAGTGCAATGGAAATTTTTTGCAATACAGTGTAATGGGTTTTCACCTCACCTATCTGTGTTCATATCTGTGTTCAAGAAATACCGTTCCCATTTGTAGGCAAGGAAAGCAAACAGGTAACCAATTCAAATTGTAGTCAGTACCACATTATATAAGGCTCGTCAATAAATATTTTTGTGCAAAAAAGTTTTGCTGATGTGCAGGATTTGACTTGTTCATTTTCTCAACTCACATTTATTAAGACCACCATTAATCGGTTTTGTGGTTTTCAGCAGATGTTTGGTGAAAAAGGCGTATTTTTTGAACAATTCTGTACAAATGAA
This sequence comes from Ryuthela nishihirai, assembly GCA_038380435.1. Lineage (NCBI taxonomy): Eukaryota > Metazoa > Arthropoda > Arachnida > Araneae > Heptathelidae > Ryuthela > Ryuthela nishihirai. The sequence continues at coordinate 9,976,624 of JAWZYU010000001.1, read as the reverse complement.
TGTATGAATCTAATCTTTAACAAAAAAAATAATTAAATTAAATACCCCCTCAAGCAGCTGCTTGCCACAGAGGTCTGACAGGAGCATGTCAGTTTATATGCCATAGTAGAAGGATCTGTGAGGATGGCAGGACCTCAGCAGAAAAACGACACACATCCATGCCTTACCCGGGGCTCGAACCCAGGTCCCTTAGATCAATAGCCAAGCGTGCTAACCACTAAAAACTGAAAAGGCACTCTGTTGAAATAGTAGCAAAAACATCTTGCCAAATTAATTTGTCTTTTACATTCACACATATAAATATGCTCTTTCGGTAATAAGAAAACAAACTGAATGTGAAAATATAGCAATACATTCAACATTTGGGTTAGCATAGTATACTTGGTATTCAGCCAACTCAAGTGGTGTGTGGAACTCAAGGCCACAGCCTTGAGTGATGTTGAAGTGTAAAGTATGGTGTAGAAATGTAACTGATGGTTGTTGGCCTGTGGCTCTTTGATTTCTTTTGGGTGGGTAATGTGGAATTGTGTGTAGTGTGTGATTTGATGGGAATGTGAAGTTAGGTTTGATTTTTTTTTTTGCTTTATAGTTCCTTTGGATAACATGCCTATGAAGCTAGAGATTAGTGCATATGTATTGAATATTTAAGGAGGAATTTTTAATGATGCTAGAATACTAATAATTAATATGTTCTTTTTTTGTAATTTTGTTAAGATATGATAAATAATGCGTTATTTAAGATATTTTGGAATTGAAATTATTTAATATTAGGAGGGTTGTTGGTGAAAGGGTTAGTGAACTGTTTTGTAATTGTTTGGTCACGTCATTTGGATCTGGGAGTTTGGTAGCTTTTTATGGCTGTGTAGGGGGGAATGTTTTTGTAAGTTGTCTGGAGTGAAGATCATTTGAAGGGGAAGAAAGAAGTGTTTAACTGATAGAATTATTTTAAATCTTTTTTGTGTTTAGTATGATGTGAGTGGAAGAAAATGGCAAAAGTTTATAACGTGGGGTAATTAAGTTTTAAAAATTGAGAGTTTTTATGGGATGTTAGGGTTTTAGGAGATAGTTTTTGGTGAAATGTATGAAGTGAGTTTTCAGAGGATTCTAATGTAGTGTGGGGGGGGGGAGGATGTTTGAGGGAAAGAATGTTCGAAGTTTTTTCGTGTGGGACTGAACATAGAGGAAGAAACGAAGGTGTGTATTTCTTTATAGTAGTTTGAGATGAATTGAGTGTATTTTAGCAGTTTTGTGTAGTATCGTCAGTGTAGAAAAAAAGCAGTTTTTTATGGAGTCAGGAAGGTTATCAATTTATGGGAGGGCTATTTGAGCTGTAAGATTTTTTTTTGTTTTCTCTGATCAGACTATTTGGTTTCGGGGGCTCTATATAATTTGGTCGCAGTGCATTGTTTCCAATTTTCATGTTTTTCAGTTTGTATTGTCTGCAAGGGCATTATTTAGTTTTGGGACTTTTTTATGATTTGGTCGATGGTGCACTGTTTCTGATTTTCATGTTTTTCGGTGTGTTGTTTGCGAGGACATAGTTTTGGAGGCTTTTTTATAATGGCTGTCGGCGATGCATTGTCAATGATGTTCTTGGTTTTGAGATTGTTCAATTTCATTAATTGTGGTGATTTATTTAGGTTAATTGTGTTTGTGAGTGGATTTATTAGTTTAGTTTGTGAAATATATTTGTGGAGTGTTTTAACTATTGGAAAAAGAAGGGGTAATATTTCAGGAATTTGTAGTACATGGGAAGGCAAATGTGTCATAGTTTCTTTGTGTGTTTTTTTTTTTATTTTTTAAGTAATTCATGGTTGTGGGGCATGTTACTTTGCATTTGATATAAACTTGAGTTATTATTACCATGGTAAGGAAATAATCTTTTTTCTAGGAACCTCTGTTTGGGTTAGGGTCTGGGGAGTTGTAGGAATCAACGAAAAGGACCGTTTTGTTATGTTGCGTCAAAAAAAAATGGCAGCTGAGGACCGTGATCTGTACTACTGGCTTTTTTTTTTTTGCATTCTTGTTGATTCTTTGTTTTATAATATGCAGAATGGGGAAAAAAAAAATGGGAACTATTTTCCACAGCAACTTTAACTGCAAAATAGCCCTCACTATCACGTGTTTTCAGAAAATTGTCCAGCAGGATGTCTTTGGAACTAGAGCCATTACACATCAAATTTGTCAAATATATTCTCCCATGACAAAATAGCCTTAAATTTATTATCCTTCAGTAACACCATAAAAAGGTTAATTTCCATAACAAATCAAAACGAAATTTTAAAGTATGCACTGCTGATCTTCACTTCAAAAAAGCCCTGTGGACTAGATAATTCAATAGGATTAAACTTTCTTCTCTCTAATATTTTTACCAATAGGTTTTGTTTTTTTTGGGGGGTGGGATTAATCTCTTTTTTGTAAATGGCGGTGATAGTACTTTGGTTTTGTGATTATGTTGGAGGTGAAAGGAATGCTTGCACAGATTACTTATGTAGATAATAAAGTAGTGGTGTAAGTTCCAAATTCTAAATAATTACCAAATGAATTTTGCTAGCAGACATTGGAATTCTTCGCTATGTCAGCAGATCTGCATTTTACAGTGCTCAGGCAGCAGCTTTGTTTTTTTTTTTATGCAATAATGTGTCTTGACAGAATGATCAACTTCAGGACTCCTAGTGGCAAAAAATTTAATTGTTCCAGAATTATACCAAGTTTCTTTAAATTACTTTCTTAAAAAATATATGGTTTAAACTAATGAAAAGCACATTTCAATATCACATAGAAGAAGTATTCAACTTCTTGCAAAGTTCTACAAATAGCGTTAACAATTGTATTAGTTTCAGTGAAGAGGCCATACAATGTGAATATGCCGAGTAAAGAATATAATGATAAGCTCTTATTCCTAAGCATAAATTTTTTTTTTCACAATTAAAAGAAACCCTCCAGAAGTAATAGTATCCAAGACATATTTTCCTAAATCTGCATATTGTTATATGACCGGTGTCAGTCAATACCAGCCGAGGCTACTTGTTTCAACAGCCTATTATCACTAGCAAACAAACGCTCATTTCATAATTTAAAAAACTGAAATAATCAATCTCATTGGAGATAGCTATTCTAACCAAGTGCATCCACTAAACAATGAATTGCAGTTCCACAATTTAAAAAAAAATATCCGAGACAACCATTTTAATCTGAACATACTGCAAAGCAATGAACAACCATTCTGCCATTTTGACCCCCCCCCCCCCCAGAACAAGCCAATCTTATTGCAAGCCTAAAAAAACAAAATTATAAACATTCCACAGTATAAAAAAGACCCCAGAACTAAATAAATACCATCAGAGACAACGAGCCTAAACACACAAATTATCACGAACAATTTATTACTGATCCACAGTATGGAAAAACCTCCAGAACTAAATAATCCCATTAACCCTTTCAGGGTCAAGGATTTTTTGACCAATAATGTTAGAGTACAGGCCTGACCAATTAGACTTTTCTCGAGTCACTCCTATGCAAAGGAAATCCGCAAGAGAGCACGCAAACACTTAACAAACGGATCATGTCTGCATAAGTTTTCGTTAAGTACTTTATGCATATGGATTTAAATCAGTAATCCAATATTTGATGTTTGAAGCATAATTTTTCAAATTTTGTTGTTTTTGAACATAGTAATATGTTGCAAATGATGTCACTCCAGAATAGGAACATTTGATATTTAAAAAAGTAAATTTGCAGTAGTGCACATCATGGTCCTCAGCCGCCATTTTTTTTATGCAGTGTAACAAAACTCCTTTTCATTGATTCCCATAACCCCCAGACCCTAACCTAAACAGGGGTTCCTAGAAAAAAGATTGTTTTTTGTTAACATGGTAATGATAACTTGAGTTTACATCAAATGCCAAGTACTGTTACCATGGTAATGGTAATTTCTGTTGTAAACAAACACAACATAAAAAATATGCGATTCCACTAAAAACCATCCCCCATAACCACAAATTACTAAAAAAACTTAAAAAAAAAACTACAACACATTTGCTTTCCCATATACTACAAATTCCTTAAATATTCTCCCCCCCCCCCCTCTTTTCCACAAACTAAGCTAATCCAGTCACACATGCAATAATTAACCTAAATAAATCACCAGAATTAATGAAATCGAACACCAATCTCAAAACCAGGAACATCATCGATAATGCATCAATAACTGACATTATAAAAAAAGCACCTAAAACTAGTTTCATCGGAGATAACATACCAAAAAGCATAAAAATTGGAAACAGTACATCACCAATCCAAATTATAAAAAAAAAAACTAAATAATAGCATCAGAGACAATACAAACCGAAAAACATGAAAATCGAAAACAGTGCACTGTGGACTGAATTAAATGTCCTCGCACACAGCACAAACCTGAAAATCTGAAACAGTGCACCGCTGACCGAATTATTAAAAAAGCCTTCGAAACTTAACAACCTCACAGACAACAGAAACCGAAAATCGGAAACAGTGCATCGCTGACCAAATTATAAAAAAGCCCTGAAACCAAATAATCTCATCAGAGACAGCTAACAAAAAAAACATCTTATAGCTCAAATAACCCTCCCCTAAAATGTTGATTAACCTTCCTGACTCCATCAAAAATTGCCATTTTATTCTACACTGACAATTCTACAATACCCATAATTTCTACATCAAAAGTTGCCAAATGTTTCCACATATTAACAGTAAATCAGATAAGTAACTTTAAAAGACTCCTAAACGTATAACAAAATTAATAAATCACTATAATACACTAATAATTATGATACTACACATAACTACTAAAAATCACTCAATTCATCCCAAACTACTATAATAAAATACACATGTTCTTACTACTGCCATGTTCAGTCCCACGCGGAAAAACTTGCAGCATTCTTTCCGCCATGCGTACTCCACCTCCCCACTACATTAGAATCCTCTGAAAACTCACTTTATATGTTTCACCAAAAACTATTCTCCTAAAACCCTAACACACCATAAAAACTTTCATTTTTGAAACTTAATTACACCATATTATAAACTTTTGCCATTTTTTCCACTCACAATAAAACACATACTGCTAACTACATCATAATAAAAAATAAATACCCCCTCAAGCAGCTGCTTGCCACAAAGGTCTGACAGGAGCCTGTCAGTTTATATGCCATAGTAGGTCTGTGAGGATGGCAGGACCTCAGCAGAAAAACGACACAGACGTTAATGCCTTATCCGGGGCTTGAACCCAGGTCCCTTAGATCAGTTGCCAAGCACGCTAATTACTCGGCCATGGGACGGCGAAATAAATACCCCCTCAAGCAGCTGCTTGCCACAGAGGTCTGACAGGAGCCTGTCAGTTTATATGCCAAAGTAGGTCTGAGAGGATGGCAGGACCTCAGCAAAACGACACATACATCCATGCCTTAGCCAGGGCTTAAACCCAGGTCCCTTAGATCAGTAGCCAAGTGTGCTAACCACTCGACCATGGGACGGCAACTGCATCATACTAAACACAAAAAAATTTTTAAATAATTCTATAATTCTATCTTCTTCCTTCCCCTTCAAACACCCCTCACACCGAGTAACTTACAAAAACATTCCCCCTACACACACAGCCATAAAAAGCTACCGAACTCCCACTTCCAAACGACTTGACCATAACATTACAAAACAGTTACTAACACTTTCACCAACAACACTCCTAACATTAATTTCAATTCCAAAATATCTTACATTAAATAAGTTATTATTTATCATATCTTATTGAAATTTAAAAAAAAAACAGGAAAATATTAATTATTCTTATTCTGGCTATCATTAAAAATCCTTCATTAAATATTTTATACATATGGACTTAAATTCTAGCTGCATAGACATGTTATCCCAAGGAGTTATCAAGCAAAAATGGTAAACATTCCCATCAAATGACATGGGACTTCACGTTACTCTCCCAAAAGAAACAAATCAAAGAACCATAGGCAACCAACAGGTACATTTCTACGTTATACTTTACACCTCGAAATTCTACGCTTTTTGAGCAGTGCCATCTGTTGGCTGAGGACCGTGAACAAACCGACCGTAAAATTTCATTGGGTCCTGCCAAATGAAGCAGAAAGTTATAATTTCTTTATTTAAACAGTTTTACAATTATATTCAAATAGGTTGAAAGATAATGTTATTTTCCATATCTACAAATTATGATACCTGTTAATTTTTTTGTGTCAATATTCTTATTAAAGTGATGAGAATCCAGTGTCATAAGGTCAAATAAGGATAGGATAAAATAACAGTCTAGAAATCAAGAATTGTTGAAGGCACCCATTGATTTCTAGTAGTAAATGTATTTGAAAGAGTGTTTTTTTAACTAGATTCAATTCAGTGCTTAAAAATAGATAAATGGGTCATTTACATTAATTCAATGAAAATAATGTTTTATGTAATCTCTTTTGGATTCCTGTGGGGGAAAAAAAATCCTAGAAGAATGCGTATTGCCACTGGAACATTTGGGAATCTTGTTTTCAAAGTGAATGAAATGAAACATTAATTAATAGATTCTGAAAAAAATTCATCGCCGCCATGGTGGGAATCGAACCCGCATCTCTCCAGATTCATGCCATTGCACCAGGCGTCGGACAATGAAATTTTTCTGAAAAATTTCATTGCAATGAGCCCAGGTCCCTTAGATCAGTAGCCAAGTGTGCTAACCACTCGACCATGGCGTCGGACAATGAAATTTTTCTGAAAAATTTCATTGTCCGACGTGTGGTGCAATGATAGCATTTCAGGTTGGTATATGGCAATGGTAGCTGTTTCAGAATCTATTAATTAATGTTTGATGTCTATCTTAACAGGAAATACTGTGCATTCACTTTGGATTGATTTTTAATTATATATTAACGTCTTAGCGTTAGCGACCTTCTCATTAACATCTGATAATCAATGGCAACGACTGAAAAAGTTGCATCTCCTTGAGTATAGGTGGCGCTGTCTCAGTGAAGGTCATATTTTGAAAAATTTCATTGTCTGACGCGTGGTGCAATGGTAGCACGTTCTGGCATCAATCTGGAGAGGATGTGGGTTCGATTCCCACCATGGCGGCGCTGAATTTGTTTCAGAATCCATTAATTAATGTTTGATGTCTATCTTAACAGGGGCGGGGGTGGCTCAGTCAGTAGCGAGCCAGGCTCGTAATCTGTAGTTCCCAGGTTCGAGTCCCAGCTGGGTCAGTGTTGAGATTTATCTCCGCAAAATTCCCCGCCCTGCCCACGGTCAGTAGGGGACACCGATGGGCTTGGAAAGGCCGTCGTCCGTCTGATGGGACGTTAAGCCGTGGCCCCGTGTGCGGGAGAGCCATATCCTGTGCACATTAAAGAACACGCTGGATGGCCTTGATGGGGGGCTACCATCTGTCTCCCAACAGCTGTTCCAGTGGGTCCCCTCCCCCCACCTTCTCTGAGCCTTCGGGTCCTTGTGACCTGCCCATTTAGCCCATGGTGTGCAAAAAAGTGCCGCTCATAGGTAAAACAACCCAACTATCTTAACAGAGAATACTGTGCATTCACTTTGGATTGATTTTTAAGAGAATGAAGTTTTTCTGTTGCCTACTTTTGCACTCTTTAAAAGTTTAATTCGAACCGATGAATAATTTTGGAAATGCAAATAGTAGTATTTTATTAGTACTTACACACCAAAGAGCCAAAACATTATGACCGCCTGATATGATGTTGGTCCTTCACATGCTGCCAAAACAGCTCTTACCCGGCGAGGCATGGACACTACAAGATTTCTAAATGTGTCTTATGGTATCTGGTACCAACACGTTACTAGCAGATCCTTCAACTCTTGTAAGTTACATGGTTGAGCCACTGCAGATCGGATACGCTGTTCCAACACAAACCACAGTTACTCAATTGGATCAATGTTTGGGGAATTTGGAGGCCAGGGCAATACCTGGAAGTCTTTCTCACATTCCGTGAACCATTCTCAAACATGGCCAGTGTGGCATTCTGCATTAACCTTTTAGCAATTTATTATATATTAATTAATAGCAAATGGGCTAGTTCTGTTAGGAATATCAGGTCATATAGTGGAGCTAAAATTGGATCTGATCATTATCTTGTTAAAAGTGTCTTGCAACTTAAATTAAAAAGTGTTGTGCTAGGGTTAAAAAATTTGCTTTTAATACTGAAGCTCTGAATGAACCAGTTATAGCCAAAGCTTACCATGATAGGTTACTTAGTCATTATGACAGTAATGGTATGCTTACTACTGAAGTTGAGGAAGAATGGGATCATTTTAAACAGGCTTTTTCGGACACTAACAGTACTCTTTTAGGAAAAAAAGGAGCAGAAGAGGAGAATTATCTGAGTGATAAGGCACTTGAGCTTATTTCGGAAAGAAAGAACTGCAGGAATGTCCTTAATCAATACCCTACTAGTCCTAATAGAAAGCATTACAGAGAACTTAATAAACGTGTAAAAGATCAGTTAGCTGCTGATAAGAATCTTTGGCTTGATGGTTTGACTGACGAGGAAGCAGTTAGACAACACAACAGCAGAGAGCTGTACCAGATCGTTAATGTTTCGTGTGGTAGAAAACGGACTGGTATACAGGGATTGAAGGATAAAAAAGGTAAGGTTATAGAAGGTGAGGATTCTGTCATGGCTAGGTGGGCTGAGCATTTCAGTGATATTCTAAACAGTGTGGTTAGTTCTATTCCCATTGTTTGCAATGATGATAGATGCATTGGTGGCTTTAATGTTGGCCCTATAACACAATCTGAAGTTATTTTGGCTATTTCTAAACTTAAACTTCATAAATCCCCAGGGTAGATGAAATTACTACGGAAATGCTTAGAGCTGTGAATGTTTCAATTACCACTTGGATAACTGAAATTTTGGATATCTTTTATGATAAAGGTATGGTTCCTAAGGATTTTACCAGAGCTATTTTTATCTCTATTTTCTAAAAAGATGATATCAGTTCTTGTAATAACTATAGGGGTATCAGCCTACTCTCTGTTCCAGGGAAAGTTCTTTGCATGATTGTGCTTAACAGAATTAAGAATCTGACAGGCAATTTCTATGGATTCAGATGTAGTACAGGATGTGTGGATCAGATATTTTCAATTGTGGTTGCTAGCTTTGTTGATTTCAAAAAGGCTTTCAACTCTGTTGATAGTCATAATTTGTGGTTGATTGTGAGATCATATGGTATACCAGACAAGTTAGTTAACAATGAAAGCTCTGTATAATAACACTGAGTCATATGTGAGAGTTGGTAAGGCTTGTAGCAATTGGTTTAGCATTACTTCTGGAGTTTGACAAGGGTGCATTTTGTATCTTTTTCTCTTTAGTTTGGTTATTGATTATGTTATGTGAAATTCACTTCAAGGGAAAGATTTTGGCCTTAAATGGACTGGAGATACAAAAATTTCTGATTTAGATTTTGATGATATGAACTCTTTTATTTGAGCTGTTGATGAAACTGGTAATAGAGTAGGTTTGGTTATAAACAGAACACTAAAGTGATGAAAATTGGTCAGGCAGGCTATGATTCAGTTAATCTCAATGGTTGCAATCTGGAGCAGGTGTCACAGTTTAATTATCTTGGGAACTATGTAACAGATAATGGTGATGTGTGGCATGAGATTAACAGACGAATAGGGATTGCTACCGGGCTTTTAAGGATCTATGGAGAGTGTGGAGAAATTGGCGTATACACCTAAAGACTAAAATTAAACTGTATAATAGTTTGGTTCTTTCTGGGGTTAGTTATGGTAGTGAAACTTGGACACTTTGTAAACAAGATAACGGGAAACTAGATGCTTTTGATTCTAGATGCTTATCCCGTAACTGGTATGCGGGGTCTACCAGACCCCAGCGCTATTATTTTTCTTCATAGTTCAAATAATGAATAATTCAAATAATTTGTTAAATATCTGAAAATCAATAGTAACCTATCAGAAATCAGTGAGATGCCATGACTTCATGTATTTTGAGCCACTAAGACTCCCTGACCCAACCTTACCAACACCGTTCCAGAAAATGTACCATACCAGTTACGGGTTATGCAGTATCTTGGGCATTAAGTGGTTCAACTTTGTAACTAATGATAAGGTTAGACAAAGGAGTCTGCAACCTCATTTAAGCAGCATATTATGCAGAGAGAGACTCTGCTGGTTTGGCCATGTTACCCGTATGGATAATTATAGATTGGCGAATAGGGTTATGAACAGTGTGCCTAAAGGCCTCAGAAAGAGGGGGAGACCTAGGATGCAGTGGGCAGACAATGTCAACCTTATTAGAATTGGCATTATATTAATAGGTGTGCATTGGCATTATATTAATAGGTGGCATTATATTAATAGCTGTGCATTGGCCTATGCACACCTATTAATATAATGGCATTATATAAATGCACACCTATTAATAAATTAGCATTATATTAATAGGTGTGCATTGGCCAGATGCAGTAGGTGTAGCTCAGGAAGTACCAATTCAAATGAAAAACAGTTGCATTTATTTATTACTCACACTAGGTTTAAGGGATCACTTTATTCAGGCGTGGAATGGATCAGAAACATAGTGTTCCTGTCCCTTAGTGTCGTGCACCCCTTTGACCTCATAGAGCAGGATGTTTTTAATAATTACACAGAAATGGGGAAAAACTCCTAAGCTTCACGTACCAACTCTCAAAAGAATAAGTATTGAAATTTTAAAAAAGAAACCAATTTTTTATCTCAAATGGGGCCCTCCTGCTACTGGTATATCCTTGCAAAAGAAATACCATTCCACCCTGAACTCATTGTTGCTAATGGAACATCGTGATCTGTTCATTCCGCCACCAAAATTTCTAGCATAATTATATCGTTTGCAATATTCGTTTTGGAATTTTCAACTTTTTTTTTCAGTAGAGGGATGGTACAGCTTTTGTGAAATTCAGAAAAGGCTTAAAATATTAATTCGGAAATTAATATTTCATTAATAACTGTCCAACATCAAAGTAATTTATATTTTACCTCTTTATGCAAACAATATTTTCTTAAAAGAATTCCCCCCCCCCCCCCCCCCATCTCGGATTCAGATCGCAAGCATCTCGGTCTAAGGTGAACTCATTGTTGCCAATGAAACGTCATAACATTTACGTTCCATCATCAAAATTTCGAACTTCTAGCATAACTATATTGTTTACAATATTCGTTTTCATTTTTGAAATTTTCATCTTTTTTGAACTTTAGTAATGGGCTCATTTATAGCTTTTGGAAGATTCGGAAAGTGGAAATCATAATATTTCATCAATACATATCCAATACGAAAAGAAGTTTTAATTTTTCTCTGCAAACAGACAAAATTTCCTGAAAGAAAATTAATTACATTTCCCCACCCACTGGGTCTTAGGGGTCAATCCGTTGTTCAGGAAAAAATTGCTGATCGCCATTTTATGCACAACATAAATGTCGAAATTTCATGCGAAAAGTTTTATTTACATAATACAGCATATTGCCAATCACAACATGTTTTCCCATTGTAAACTTTTCATTTTCATACTTCGAAACTGCATTGAGTTTTATTTCTGCAAAACTCCCCAACCCTGCCCACAGCAAGTACAGAACACAGATGGGCTTGGAAAGGCCGCCTCCTGTTGGGTGGGATGTGACATTAAGCAGTGGCCCACAGGGTCCATGTGGCCTGGCCATTTAGCCCAATATGTATAAAAAAAGTGACACTCAGAAGTAAAACAACTTCATCATCCTCAAGCAGCCATGGGCAATGGAGGTCCAACCAAACCATGCAATTTAGTTCTCCAAGCATGTCTGTCCTTAGCTACATTGCTGCATCCGGCCATTACACACCAATTCTAACAAGGTCCTGTTTGACATTGTCTGCCCACCGCATCCTAGGTCTCCCCCTCTTTCTGAGGCCTTTAGGCACACTGTTCATAGCCCTATTTGCCAATCTATAATTATCCATATGGGCAACATGGCCAAACTAGTGGAGTCTCTCTCTGCACAATATGCTGCTTAAAGGAGGTTGCAGACTCCTTTGCCTAACCTCATCATTAGTTGCAAAGTTGAACCACCTAATGCCCAAGATACTGCATAATCATCTAGAATCAAAAGAATCTACTTTCCTGTTATCTTGTTTACAAAGTGTCCAAGTTTCACTACCAAAACTAACCCTAGTAAGAACCAAACTATTATACAGTCTAATTTTAGTCTTTAGGTGTATACGCCTATTTCTCCACAGTCTCCATAGATTCTTAAAAGTCCCGGTAGCAATCCCTATTCATCTGTTAATCTCATGCCATGCATCACCATTATCTGTTACATAGCTCCCAAGATAATTAAACTGTGACACCTGCTCCAGATTGCAGCCATTCAGATTAAGTGAATCACAGCCTGTCTGACCAATTTTCATCAATTTAGTTTTCTCTCTGTTTATAACCCAAACCTACTCTACTACCAGTTTCATCAACAGCTCGAAGGAATGAGTTAATCTCATCAACGTCATTTGGCAAAATGGCTAAATCATCAGCATAATCTAAATCAGAAATGTGTGATGTCCAGCCCATTTAAGGCCAAAATCTTTCCCTTGAAGTGAATTTCACATAACATAATCAATAACCAAACTAAAGAGAAAAAGATACAAAATGCACCCTTGTCGAACTCCAGATGTAATGCTAAACCAATTGCTACAAGCCTTACCAACTCTCACATACGACTCAGTGTTATTATAGAGAGCTTTCATTGTTAACTAACTTGTCTGGTATACCATATGATCTCGCAATCAACCACAAATTATGACGATCAACAGAGTTGAAAGCCTTTTCGAAATCAACAAAGCTAAGCAACCACTGAAAATATCTGATCCACACATCCCCTACCACTTCTGAATCCATATTGCTCATCATGAAATTGCCTGTCAGATTCTTAATTCTGTTAAGCACAATCATGCAAAGAACTTTCCCTGGAACTGAGAGTAGGCTGATACCCCTATAGTTATCACAAGAACTGCGATCACCTTTTTCAAAATAGCGATAATAATATGTCTGGTAAAATCTTTAGAAACCATGCCTTTATCATAAAAGATATTCAAAATTTCAGTCATCCGTGTGGTAACCGAAACATTCCCAGCTCTAAGCGCTTCCGTAGTAATTTCATATACCCCTGGGGATTTATGAAATTTAAGTTTAGAATTAGCCAAAATAACTTCAGATTGTGTAGGGCCAACATTAAAGCCACCAATGCATCTATCATCATTGGAAACAATGGGAGTAGAACTAACCACACCGTTCTACATCACCGAAATACTCAGCCCACCTAGCCCTGACCTTACCTTGTTTATCCTTCAATCCCTGTATACTTGTCCATTTTCTACCACACAAAGCATTAACTATCTGGTACAGCTCTCTGCTGTTGTGCTGTCTAAACTGCTTCCTCGGCTTTGTCAGCCAAGCCAACAAGCCAAAGATTCTTATCAGCAGCTAACTGATCCTTTACACATTTATTAAATTCTCTGTAATGCTTTCTGTTAGGACTAGTAGGGTATTGATTAAGGTCATTTCTGCCGTTTTTTCTTTCTGAAATAAGCCCAAGTGCGTTATCACTCAGATAATTCTGTCTCCTCTGCTTCTTTTTTCCTAAAAGAGTACTTTTAGTTTCCAAAAAAGCCTGTTTAAAATGGCCCCATTCTTCCTCAACTTCAGTAGTAAGCAAACCATGACTGTCATAATGACTAAGTAACCTATCATGGTAAGCTTTGGCTATAACTTTGTCATTCAGAGCTTCAGTATTAAAGGTAAATTTTTAACCCTAGCACAACACTTTTTTTTAAGTTTAAGTTGCAAGACACTTTTAACAAGGTAATGGTCAGATCCAATTTCAGCTCCACTCTATGTCTGGTATTCCTAACAGAACTAGCCCATTTGCTGTTAATAAATATAATCAATCATATTCTTATGCAGTCTATCAGGTGAAACCCATGTGTACTTATGTATGTCGCGGTGTTTCTAATAAGTGTTAGTTATTCTGAATCCATTGAGTTTGCTTACCTGCAGGAGATGCTGCCCATTGCCATTGCAGCTACCAATACCAAAAGGGCCTATTACTCCTCCCCAAAGGTCAGAGTCAGTACCAATTTTGGCATTGAAGTCACCAAGAACAAGGGTAATATCTCCTTTCTTGAAAGAATTCAAAATATCCATAAGTTGTTCATAAACCCTATCCTTCTCATCCTCATCGGCATCTTCAGTGGGGGCATAACAGCAGATAACATTCAGATCTTTAATGCTTGTCTGAAATTTTGCTGTAACCTTTCATTAATGCACTCATATCCTAGAAGAGCATCACTAGCGTGTCTGCTAATAAGCAGACCCACGCCTTGGTGATGCTTATTGTTGTCCCTCCCTGAAAAGAGAAATTTAAGATTATTTTTAAGAATCTGACCTTTATCTGTCCATCTGGTCTCTTGCAAGCCAAGAATATCTAAATTATAATGGTGGAATTCTTGTGTGAGGACATCAAGAGAAAAAGCTCTGTGCAGAGTCCTCACATTCCAACTATCTATGGAGAGAAAATGGTTAGTGGGATGTTTAAAGAAACTATGTTTATTGAGAGAGGGAATGCCGACAATATCAAACAGTCCCCTAATCACAGATATGGGGCAAAGACCCTTCCCCCACCAGTAAAGGTTGAAGCCATCTACACTGAAAGACTTCCTCCAATGTAGAATTTGACAATGCCAATAGAAGCAAAGAGTTCAGGTGCCTGTGATGACCTCTACTCAGGATTATCCACTTGCTGATAAATATATCCTGTGAATCTATTCACTTGGGGCTGTCAACCCACAAAGAGAAAACACAGAGAAAGATTTTCTCTCCACAGAAGCCCATCAGTGCAACAAAAGCAGGATCCATAATAAAACTCAAAGCCATAATTCCATTCAGGTTGATATACATGGTCAGCACCAGGACCCTGTGTAGTTTGACCACTCCTCAGAAGGGTAGAAAAAAAAGAAAAGTAGCCATAATTGTCCAGATCAGTAGGCCACACTAACCTGGCAGCCCCTCCCCTTCCATTCACTCCCACAAGAGAGTATCTCTTTTGAAAGGTACTAACAGTCTGCACCATGAGAAGGTGGGGTCAGACATTAGGTGCTAGGCCTGGCCAGTTCTATGCATTATTACAGGGGATTGGTCCTACTACAAAACTGCATATTTTTTTTTTTTTCAAAATATGATGCATGAGTTTTTATACTTCATTATAATACTGTACTTTATTATTTTCCTGCTAATACCTCAAATATTGCTAACTTTGCAGCTCATTTTCACTATTTTACACTGAGGGGCATGAAATGAAACCTGTAATATTTGTGTTTTAACCCTTTCCACTCTAAGGTTGTTTCACTATAGGAAAGTAGCAACTCGAAGCTTTTTTGCTAAAAGGTTGATGAAATTTTGTACAACTAACAAAAAATAAATCACACATAAATTAACGAATAGAACTATTTTATTTCAATATTTCATGCTTTCAATTTACCTCTTACAGTATTTTAGGAAGCACTTACCAAGATGCATTCTATATTTCTCAAAACAATCCATCTATATGGCATGTGCAAAAATTGCCTGGACATAAATAGGAAGTAGGTTGAAATAGTTCATATCATCAATTAGAGGAGATCTTGATCGGTGATTGTAGCTTAGTCAGTGGTCCAGAGCACCTGACATGTTATCAGGAGGTCATGGGTTCATATCCTACCCGACTCAAGACAATTTTTCTTCTAAAATTTAAATCAACTTCAAAGTGGTAATTTATAGGTTAATCAAAGAGCTTATTTATTATCAGGAAAAGGTGAAAAGTTTTTTAAATGGAATGATTGTCTGCCATTTCAGCATTAGAAAACTGATTATTCATGGGAAGATTAAAAAATATTGACAAAAACAAGACCACTGATTCACTTATAACTTTAATTAATAGATTCCGAAAAAAAAAAAAATTCATCGCCGCCACAACGGTAATCGAACACGCATCTCTCCAGATTCATGCCAGAGCATGCTAACCATTGCACCACGAGTCGGATATTAATGTTTCTTAACAGGGAATACTGTGCATTCACTTTGGATTGATTTCACTTATAACTTCAGAACAATTGCCAATTCACTTTATGTAGCATTACCTCACCCTGGAGTGATGGGATTTTATCCAAAACTTGCAAGCATCTGCTATGCCATCAGACATGCAAATTTACATAACATCATACCTTTTGACAGGCTTCCTTACTTGCACTATAAAAATGTGTTATAATCTGGAATGGAAGCATTTTTAGCCCAATGTTCACAGGATAATTTTTCGTCTGTGGCCGT
Organism: Ryuthela nishihirai; assembly: GCA_038380435.1. Lineage (NCBI taxonomy): Eukaryota > Metazoa > Arthropoda > Arachnida > Araneae > Heptathelidae > Ryuthela > Ryuthela nishihirai. Next base: position 9,960,238 of record JAWZYU010000001.1, on the reverse strand, counting down.
GTGGTTAGCATACTTGGCTGCTAATCTAAGAGACAGGTAAGGCATGGATGTTTGTGCTTTTTTCTGCTGAGGTCCTGCCATCCTCAGACCTACTGTGGCATATAAACTGACAGGCTGCTGTCAGACCTCTGTGGCAAGCAGCTGATTGAGGGGTATTTGTTTTTTATTTTATGCAAAGAGCACATTCCAAAAGTTTGACTAGACCTTTTGGTCTAGTCACCGTTTTTATACATAACAGTGCACAGTTTACAGAAGTTTCACAGGAAAATGTAAAATCTGAATTTTTAAAACTAGTAACTGTTCTTTGAAAAAGAATAGTCTTAAATCTTACTGCTACAAAAATTTAATATTTTGAATTATATTTTTCTTTTGCTCAATTTACAGATGCCACAAAGAGCAATTAAAAAGGAAGTTTTGAAATTTGAAGATGATGAAGAAGAAGAAGAAGAAGATGATGATATTGATGAAGAAGATGGTGAGGTTTTTATTTTATTTATATATTTGCATTTGGATTTATATTTTAACTGCTGTCCCAGGTGCCATATCTCTTGTGTTAATTTTAGCTGAGGCATTGATCAGAGAAATGGGTCCTGGATACTAGGACAATGTATGAGATTACATCTCTATCTTATTGCATTATTGTAAATGTGCTGTTGCTTTTAATTTAAGACTGATTGTTTATGAATAATGCAAACAGACTTGAATCACGTTAGTGATTCAAGCTTATCATTAGTTTTTGCACTTTAAGCATTTTATGATGTAACAAAGTTTGATATATTTCTCTTTTTAACCCTTTGGATACCAAGCTGTCTGAAAACTCCATTCTTTAGGATCCACCTTCTGGCCAAGCATTGCAAAATGTTTGCTAGTGATGATTGTTGATCTTTGCAATTTCCAAATTATTATTTTAACTCTTACCACATCTGTTATCAGATAGTATTCAGATTAACATTGAATTTTTTTGGGGTGGTTCAGATTTCTTTCAAAATTGTTTTTTTTTTCCCCTGAATTTTAAAGTTGTGATAATTTCGAAAATTATGTGCCTTAATTTCATGGCACCGGAGATGCTGATTGCCTTCACTAATTTCCCAAATAAGTTTGATAGTGGGAAAAGGAAACAGGGAAGTAAAATATTTAGTGATGCCCCTATTAGCATAAATTAATGGGCAAATGATATCTTTAGAAATTTAATATTTTGAAAGTTTTTCAAACATTACTTGTCTTACACAATTTCTGATTAGCATAATATATATAATAAACATTTCTTGCATTTTGCCTCCCCACAAAAAATTCATGCCAGCATGTATTAGATTTTATTTTCAGTTTTGTTTAGCATTGTAAACAAAATAGTCACAGCCTGTCTGACCAATTTTCATAACTTTCTCTTTTTATCTCCAGACCATCTAAGGCCAAAATATTTCCCTTGCAGTGAATTTCGCATAACGTATACAATAACCAAACTAATGAGAAAAGGACACAAAATGCATCCTTGTTGAACACCAGAAGCAATGCTAAACCAATTACTAAAAGCTTTACCAAATCTCACACATGACTCAGTGTTATTACAGAGAGCTTTCATTATGTTAACTGACTTCTCTGGTATGCCATATGATCTCACAATCAACCACAAATTATGACAATCAACAGAGTCTAAAGTCTTTTTGAAATCAACAAAGCTAGCAACCAAAGGTTTCTGAGACTAAACATTTCTCAAGAATCTGCCTAAGTGAAAATATCTGATCCACACATCCCCTACCACTTCTGAATCCACATTGCTCATCATGCAATTGTCTGTCAACCAGGTACCCTATATATATATATACAAATCCTCATGCAGCCAGGGGCTACAGCTTAAAACAAAATATATCTAAAATGCATCAATAATGCAATCAATCACTGAATTTGTATTCACTTAAATGGATAATAGAGCACCAGCAATCTTGAGTAGGAAAATTGATGCCCTCGTATCACAATTTCTCATCATCAAACTCCATGCATCACAAGTTCCCATTCGACATATAATGTTACGTTCGGCCCTCACATTCAAAAGATATAGTAGAACATTCCTTTGCATATTTCTCCTTTATTTTGGAGGGGAGTGGTAGAAAGTTTGGGAGGGGATTTATTTATAAGATGTGACACTCCAGAGGTTACAAGCTTTCATTTGAAGGGCACATCCCATTACTTTTGGCCCTCGCATCCTTGAAGATATTGAGAAAAAATATTTTTCATATTTCCTCCTTTTTTAGGGAAACAGAAATATGGGGGGTCAATTTTTTTACATTCTATAACACTCCCATACGTCACAGGCTTTCATTTGACACATAAATCATTCACTTGTCCTTCAGGTTCTAAATATATGGTAAACAACTGTTTCAACAAATACACAAACCAACAAAGGAGGAGCAAAAAGCAATAAATAAAGGAAAAATATAGGTGAAGAGTACCTATCTTCTCATATGCACCCGAAAAAGTAGAAAATAAACCTAAGGCATATCAATGGTGCAATCAGTTACTGAGTTTGTATTCACTTCAAAGGAAGATAGTGCTCCTGCAATCTTGTTATGTAGGTAAGTCAGTGCCCTATCTTCCTTTGAAGTGAATGTGAACTCAGTGGCTGATTGCACCATCTATGTGCTTTAGGTTTATTTTCTGTTTTTTAGAGCCCATATAGAAAGGTAGGTATTTTTTATATTTTCAATTTTTTTTTGTCACTATAAACACGTACCTTCGGAAACTGGGGCGGGGGTGGCTCAGTCGGTAGCGTGCCATTCTCGTAATCTGTAGTTCCCAGGTTCAAGTCCCAGCTGGGTCAGCGTTGAGATTTATCTCCGCAAAATTCCCCGCCCTTCCCACGGTCATAAGGGGACACCGACGGGCTTGTAAAGGCCGCCGTCCGTCTGATGGGACGTTAAGCCGTGGCCCCGTGTGCGGGAGAGCCATACCCTGTGCACATTAAAGAACATGCTGGATGGCCTTGATGGGAGGCTACCATCTGTCTCCCAACAGCTGTTCCAGTGGGTCCTCTCCCCCAACCTTCTCTGAGCCTTTGGAGTCCATGTGACCTGGCCATTTAGCCCATGGTGTGCAAAAAAGTGCCGCTCAGAGGTAAAACAACCCAACCTTCAGAAACTTTCATTTGAAATATGACTCATAAACATCGACCACATTTTACCTTCCTTTTGTTTGGAGTCATCTTTGCGGTACCCATTATATTGGAGAAGTCACATGTTGTCGATGTTAAATTCTTTAATTTGAGATATCACTTGTCTAACCCCATGAAAATCTGCTCCCTCCCCTTTATGAGGTGAAAAATAAAATAGCAAAATTCAAAATAGTTTACAATGATTATTAAATGAGCTTTCATTTAATCCATAACTGTAGGCCTTTGCGTTTGGAAGATATACCAGAACGACTTCCACATTTCCTATTTTTTATGGGGAAAGAAAGCATTGGAAGCCAGTTTTTAATAGCCTGTGACACTCCCCACGTCAGAAGCTTTCATTTAAAGCATAGATTCCCAACGGGGGCGATACCGCCCCCCCAATGGCGCAGGAGCCTGTCATGGGGGCGGTAGCGGGTCCAGAACCAAATGGGGGGGTGTTGAGGCTGTCAAGAGGGGTGGTCAAATAAATAAATAAATTTAAATGAAATTTTCTGTGACAACCTTTTTATCTCTTATATTCTGTGGTGTCTTCCTGGTGATTCTGGTCATCCACTACCTCATCAGTCATGTACAGCTTTTCAACTGCAGCTTGGACAATAAGTTCCCTGCTACCACCTACTAGCGTACGGGTACGTCTGAAGTCGACTGAGATGCTCCCGAAAGTTCTCTTCAAGATCACAGATTGGATATAAGCTTCAATATGTTTTCCCACTCCAAGTCGCTTTGAGTATGCTTTATGGTACGTAGCTACAATACCATCCCACATCAGAACATAAGGTATAATATTAACATTACACTTGTGAATTAGGCTCAACTCATTAGCCAGCAGATCATACTTCCTCTTCTTTTCAACCTCTACTATCTGCAGGTTATCCTGAGATGTTATTCCTACTTCAATAATTGTAATCTCATTCAATACCTTAGCATGCACTACTATATCAGGCTTATTATGTTGGACATGTGTGTCTGTCCTGATAGGCAAATCAACCTTGATGCAATAATAATATAATAATAATAAATTTATTATATTTAATTTTTTTATAATTATTTTTTTAATATAATAAAATACTTTGAAAATACCTGTTTTCATGAATAAATATTTTATCTAGCTATGTAAATTATCTTATTGTTATCGTGTTAATAAGCATTTTTAAATTAGCATTAGGTATACCTATACCTAATTTGTTTTAGTTTAGAATAGATTGACGGTGAGAAGTCCTTGCAAGTTGGTAGGCAAACATGCGGTTCATGCAATTTAGCATGTTTTGACAAGAATATGGGAGCTTGAAATGACTTGTTTACGGAGCAAGTGCGCTGGCATCGCAAACATACAAGTTAATGCATGCACAAAATCAAATCTATAAAAGCGATAGCTCTAGGAATGTTTTATTATTTTTATGTACTTCGCCGTGATAAATAGTCGTGAGTGATAAGTTTTAGAAGTCATTATAAACATTATTTTTATAACTATCTATAAATCTGTTGAGAAGTTAATTTGTATTTGAAAATGTCTGAATCTACATCTAAAAAGAAATGCCAGCAGTACAGTGTTGAGTATTTGAAATATGGATTTACATACTCTCCTACAAACCAATCATTACGTATGTGTTTAATTTGCCGAAAAGTTTTTTCAAATGAAGCTATGAAACCTTCTAGGCTACAAGAGCATTTAAATAAAATGCATGCTGATAAGAACAAAGATTTATCCTATTTTCAAGAACTGGAAAAGCAATATTTAAAACAGCCAACTATGTCAAACCTTTTTGCGTAGTCTTCTAAACAAGATGATGATGGACTACGAGCGTCATAAAACGTTTCATTGTTAATCGCAAAAGCAGGAAAACCACACACAATTGGCGAGGAATTAATTTTGTGGCAGTCAAAGAGATATTAAAAACTGTTCTTCATCATAAGACACCGTCAGATATCATCAAAAAAATTCCTCTCAGTAATAATTCTGTGCAAAGAAGAATAGATGAAATGGCAAAAGACGTTGAAATATCATTATGTGATTACTTAAAGACTTGCAAATTTTCCATTCAATTTGATGAATCAACTCTACCAAATAACGAAGCTCTACTCTTATCATATGTACGATATTTGCTAAAAATTTGGAATCTGATACAAAGGGAGAATCTATATTTAATACCATGCAAAAGTTTTTTTCAAGAGAAGAAATTCCTATTTGCATCATTTTGTCTGCTGCTACTGATGGTGCTCCAGCAATGACAGGGCGTCATAAGGGTTTCATAGTGCATTTGAAACAAGCAGTACCAAATGTACTCCCTGTACATTGTATTATTCATCGTCAGCATTTGGTTGCAAAAAATTTGAATAAACATCTGCATACGTCGCTCCATTACGTTATTAAAGCAATCAATAAGATTAGAAGCAATTCATTGAATGACCGATTATTTGGTAAGCTTTGTAATGAAAATGATAAAGATTACAATCGCTTACTGCTGCACACAGAAGTACGTTGGCTCTCTATAGGTGTTTGTCTGAATCGTTTTTTTTTTTTTTTTTGAACCTATTTGACTTAGTACTGGACTTTCTTGAAGACAGAGACGAAAAATTGCGCGAAAACCTGATTACGTCAAAAAATGACATCGCTTATTTGACAGACCTGTTTAAAATATTTAATCAAGTTAATTTATAATTGCAAGGTGATGAGTTGAATTTAATTAAAACAAAAAAGTCATAGCTGCTTTTGCGGAAAACTTCTTCTATTTGAACGAAATCTAGGTAGAGGTGAATACAACCACTTTCCCACATTATCAGCAGTCTCTGCAAAACTGGAAGATTTACTTACTGCCAACACTTGGAAGTTCTTCGTGTTGGTTTTACGGAGCGTTTCCAAGATATTTTAAACATGAATATACCAAGTTGGGTTTTAGATCCTTTCGCAAACACAGATACTGAAGAATCATCAAATTTGGAAGAGGAACTCTTAGAACTCACAACTAACGAAGCACTCAAAGTAAAATTCAAACATGGATACCAAGAGTTCTGGCTTCAAAAATCAATACCAGTTCTCTACCCTGGATTGTGGGCAGTAGTACAGAAGTTTTTAATCGCATTTCCTTCGTCCTATATGGCTGAGCGTGGTTTCAGTGCAGTAGCTAATTTACTGTCAAAGAAGAGGAACAGACTACACATCACTGAACGTGGCGATCTGCGATTGATGTTAACGAAATTGGAACCCGACATTAACAAATTGTTAACACTCCACCAGCCTCAACCATCTCATTATTTTTTTTATTTATTATTAATTTTGTGTTTATCTCATTATTTTTTATTTCTTATTGATTCTGTGTTTATTTTTAAAATTTTAATAAACAATTTTATTGTACATTTGGTTGTCTTTTTATTAATTTCTGCTTTATGATTTTTAATAGATAAATAAACAGATAAATTAGGTACAGATAATATGCAACAATATTTTAATATTTCATATAAAATTAACTATTATGGACTAGGGGGGCGTTAAAATTTTTGTTCTCTTCTAAAGGGGGCGATGGTCCAGAAAAGGTTGGGAATCACTGATTTAAAGCCTAGCTTGTGACTTTCCTCAATCATGTTCTGCAGATATAGTAGAACAATAATTTTCATATTTTCCTTTATTTAGGGGGGAATAAAGCTTGGGATATTTTTTTATAGCTTATGACAAGTTTTAAGGTATACCTGATTGCATTCAACATTCTGAAGATTTTTTTTTTTCACCCTTTTTTTGGGCGGGAAGAAAGCCTGGGTAAATTTTTTTATAGCTTATGACACTCTGCATCACAAGCTTTCATTTGATGCATAGCATGTTACTTTCCACACTTGCATTCAGGAGAATATAGGGGAAAAATTGTTTTCATATTTACCCTTTTTAGGGGGGAAGAAAGCATAGGGGTCAATTTTTTTATAGCTTATGACAATCCATGCATCACAAGCTTTCCTTTGATGCATAGCTTGTTACTTTCTGCACTCGTTTTCAGGAGATATAGAGGAATAATCATTTTCATATTTCCCTCTTTTTCCGATGGGAAGAAAAGCATGGGGGGTCAGTTTTTTATAGCCTATGACATTTGCCACATCAGGTTTCACTTGATGTAGCTGTCCTATGGCCGAGTGGTTAGCACGCTTGTTTACTGATCTAAGGGACCTGGGTTCGAGCCCCGGATTTAGGCATGGATGTGTGTTGTTTTTCTGCTGAGGTCCTACCATCCTCAGATCTCCTACTGTGGCATATAAACTGACACCCCCTGTCAGACCACTGTGGCAAGCAGCTGCTTGAGGGGGTATTTATTTTTATATTTATAGCTTGTTTACATTCAGAACTCACATTCTGGAGGAGATGTAGCAGAATAGTTTTCATATTTTGCATTTTTTAGGGGTAAAGAAAGCATTGGAGATTTTATACATATATGGCCTGTTACACTACCCCCATCACAAGCTTTCATTTAGCACATAAATCATTAAGTGTTTGCAAGATATGGTGAAACAAGTATTTTGACAATTCCACAAACCGGCTTATTTCAAAGCGAAAAGCAATAGGAAGAGGGTAAAAAAGATGACCTCTCTCACGTAAAGTGAAAAACAATAAAAAGTTCTCAAACTAAATCTAACTAATTTTCATATCGTTACTTATGAGACTGTGACTTTTGCAATCAGCAAAATATTAGTTGCTCCAACTGGTTCTGTTAGAGAATGAACTTCAACTGTGTTTATTGGGTTGTGGTGATTTAGTCACTAGCTCAGAATCTGCAGTCCCCAGATTCGAGGCCCAGTTGAATCAGTGTTGTGATTTATCTTCGTAAAACTCCCTGACCAAGGTCAATAGGGGACACCAATGGGCTTGGAAAGGCAACCATCCATCGGATGGGATGATAAGCCATGGCCCTATGTGTGAGGGAGCAAATACCCTGTGTACGTTAAAGAATATACTGGCATGAGAAATATCTCCTTCACAGAATTCAATATATCCTGAAGCTGGCTGTAAAACATATCCTTCTCATTCTCATCCATCCTCTGTGAGGGCATAACAGATGACATTCAAGTCTTTAATTTTTGTTTTAAATTTTGCTCCAAGAAATCCTTCATTAATGCAGTCATATCCAAGATGAGCATCACTGGTGTGTCTGCTGAGAAGCAAACCTATACCTTGGAGATGCTTTCCATCCTCCCTGCCTGAAAAGAGAAATTTAAAATTATTTTTAAATATCTCAGCTTTACCTGTCTGTCTGTCTGGTCTTTTGCAAGCCTAGAATATCTAGGTTATAAAGCTGGAATTCCTGCATGAGGTCATCAAGAGAATAATCTCTAGTAATATCTTCACATTCCACATACCTGCAGAGAAAATGATTAGTAGGGTTTTGAAAGTAACTAGGTTTATTGAGAGGGGTAGGGCTAACAATATCAAACAGCCCCCCGGTCACAGACTTGGGGGAAAGACCTGTCCCTTCTCTGCTAAAGACTGAAGCCATCCATACTCGTTGGAACTTCAGGCACCACCTTTTCAAGTGGACTTTTTCAAGAGCCATTGGCCTGAGACACATTACTCCAGTTTAGGATTAGCAATGTCCAACTAAGTGGAGGGTTGAGGTACATGTGATCACTTCTGATCAGGGTTATCCACCAGTTGATATAAGGTATCCCATGCCTCTGTTCACATAGGGCTGGCAATGCACAGGCAAACAGAACACAGTTGCATCTTTTCCACTACTGCAGCAAGTCCAGGATCCATAATCAAGCTCAAAGCCATAAACCAGCTGAGCAGGTATAAATGGGTGCACCAGGGCCTGTAAATTTAAGCATTCCTCAGCGGGGCAGAAAAAAAAAGTGACCATAGATGACTAGATCAGTAGGCCACACTGATCTTGTAGCCCTCTCCTTGTATTCCCTTCCAGAAGATGGTGCACAACCCAGTAGCCTGTCACTGCTTTTTGTGCAGCCCATGACCATTGTCAAAAATTTAAATGATGCATAACATTATCTGTTATTGTTACAAATTTGTAAATGTAATTTTTTCAGTTAAATATTGTGTTTATGTGTAAAGTTATGCCTTCAGTGTGTTATTCATGTTAAAATGTTACTGTCCCTTGCAGGCTCAAAAAACGTGTCTTGTGTGGCCAATTGACAGGCAAAGGTTGTGCACCACTGGTCTGTGCAATCCTTTAAACAATAGTTCTCAGGGAGAGATGATCTTTTTTTGGAATTAATTTTTAGAAATCTTCATGTATTTTATGAAATCGTTTTTATTGAATTTATGATTGGGAAGTACATGCTGAATGTGTTGTGCAGGAATATTGTACAATGCCGAAATGATTTGTGTCACACAGTTGCTGCAAATTGGACAGTGGCACAGTCTCGCTGTGAACTGCCCTTAACCACCTCATCCCAAAAATGTTTGATTTGGTTTAGATCTGGGGGACTGTGCTGGCCAATGAAATAAGGAAAGTTCATCTGCATGTTCCTGGAACCATTCACTGATGATACCTGCCTTGTGAGCAGGTGAATGTGTCCATCTTGAGTGAAGATAAACTTGCCAAGAAGGGATTAACTTGGTCAGCAGTGACTTTCAAATATACTGCGGCATTCAGATGTATGGTATTATTCAATGGATATCAGGGGGCCTGATGTGTGCCAGTTTCACTGGCCTTTACTGTTAACACCAGAACAAATTCTGATCCATCTGCATGATGCAAAAGGAACCTTGATTCATCTGACCAGGCTACCTTTTTTCCAGTCCTCAACAGTCCGTCGATGCTCCTGCACCCATTGGTGATGCACTTTCATGTTCTCCACTGACACAGCACTCAACATGGTTAGTGGGTGTTGTAGCCCATTCATGACGAGGTCTGATACAGGTGCTTTCTGCGATGGCCTTCTGCACACCAATGTTTAATTCTGCTGTGATTTGCCTGGTTGTGGCCCATCTGTTCACTTGCACAATTCTCACCAGTCTCCTTTGACCCCTAATGATCCCATTATCCAGCACTTCTATCTCGTTCATCAGGATGGAGATGGTCCAGCTCTTGGGGGTGTAGCCATCCTTGTGAGCAACCATTCTCCATTCCAGGTTGTAGCCCTCATCACCACCTTGGAGGTGGTTGATTGTCATCCGTCTTTGTGCAGTTTTCGTTGACTGTCTGCTCTGTCTACCTACCACCCAGAAGTCTTATCTTCCTGGAAGATCTTGATGTCCTCATCTCGCAGCTGTCGTACCTCTTTCCCCTCATGGGGGATTTCAACGGACACAGTCCACTTTGGGGTAGTGCTGATACCAATAGGAGGGGTGGAGTCCTGGATCCTTCATTCTCCCTGTTGAACACAGGTGTCAGCACTTACTTTCACTCACCAACCCGCACATTCACTGCCATTGACTTCACTATTTACTCCTCCTCGATCCTTCCACTCTTTACATGGTAGTTGAGGACATCCATACGGAAGTCCGTGGTGTGCACCATCTCATTGGGGGGGAGGGGGGTGCTTACAGCTCTTCAATGTGTATGCCAGTGGAGGCTTGATCAGGCCGACTGGAGTGTCTTCGAGCTCCTTTCTGAGCTCAATGACCACTCTGTCAGCCAGGAGCCAATCAACGTTGCAGTGGTGAAGATGACAGACTGCACTGTCCATGCAGCTGCTTCTACTATTCCTCAGACCTCGACTCAATTTCCACAGTTTTCAAAACCGTGGTGGAATCCCGACTGCACCACAGCCTGTTGTAAGGCTCAGAACGAGGCTTTGGGGTTGTTTTGAGAGATATCCAACATCCCCCAACCTTGAAGAATTCAAATGCGCCAGGATGAAAGCTCGTTTCATCCGGTGTCAGAGCCAGAAGGAATCTTGGATCAAATATACATCTTCTATTGCCCTCATGATCAGTTCTAAGGTCATGTGGGATAAAGTCCAGAAGATGGGTGGGAAGTACACATCCCACTCGTTATCGAACCTGGAGCACAATGAACAGGCAATTGCCGATATCCTGGGGGAGTCTTTCTCCTCCATCTCTTTATCTTCTTATTCCCCTGAGTGGGGCAGGGGTGGCTCAGTCGGTAGCACACCAGGCTCCTAATTTGTAGTTCCCAGGTTCAAGTCCCAGCTGGGTCAGTGTTGAGATTTATCTCTGCAAAATTCCCCGCCCTACCCATGGTCAGTAGGGGACACTGATGGGCTTGGGAAGTCTGTCGGATGGGATGTTAAGTCGTGGCCCCATGTGCGAGAGAGCCAAACCCTGTGCACGTTAAAGAACATGCTGGATGGCTTTGATGGGAGCCTCCAGTCGGTCCCCTCCTGCAACCTTCTCTGAGCCTTCGGGATCCATGTGACCTGGCTATTTAACCCATTGTGTGCAAAAAAAGTGCCAACTCCCCTGAGTTTCTGGCCCAGAAGAGCAAGGCCGAACGCTCTCTGCTGCCCTTCTCGTGCATCTTCTGTTGGACCAGACAATGTCCATTATGCTATGCTCTAACATCTCTCACCCTTGAATAAGCTTCAGCTGATCCGACTCTTCAACTGTATTTTCATCAAGGAGCAGTTTCCGGACTCCTGGTGGGAGGCCATCGTCTTTGTCTTCCCCAAGGCAGGCAAAGATCTCAAGATTCCTTAGAATTATCATCCAATTGCATTGATGGAGCTGCGTCTGCAAGATGTTGGAAAGAATGGTAATTACCAGGCTGGCCTTGTCTTTTGAACATCACGGCCTTCTTTCCAACACCCAGTGTGGCTTTCACAGGCACAGATCTACTTTAAACCATCTGCCTCGAATTGGTGAATCGGGAATTCATTTTTATGACGAGTACCTGGTGTCAATTTTCTTTGGCATTGAAAAAGCGTACGATACAGGTTGGAGATTTGGCATTCTTCGTTACCTCCATATCTTCAGCTTAAAAGGTCACACATGCCGATCTTCATTGCAAACTTTTTATCTTCTCGTACTTTTCGAGTTTGTGTCAGCAACACTCTGTTGCAGCCTTTCCCCCAAGAACAGGTGATACTATAAGGCTGCATCCTGAGTGTTATGCTTTTCACAGTCAAGATCAGTTCTATTACATGGGCAACTTTCTCCAACTGTTGGCAATGCCCTTTATGTTGATGACTTTACTATTGTGATTGTCCACCCATTTACTTTTACTTAACCAGTTTTGCTTTATTTACATTATATTACCATATAACGTTATATCATTTTGGGGATTATTAGTTTTTGTACATCGCAATTCTTGTTTCCAAGCCATAGGAGGAGTTGCAAATGCACAACTCCGACCTTTTGATTGTTAACTGCTAATGCACACGTGTAGGACATGACCTCTTTTGCGTCACAGATAGCGCGATCATCAGATTATTCAGATGTTTTCCTGGCATGCAACCACCACGTGCTAGAGCATAACTAATTGACGTTAGGTCACACAGAGTTTAGTTTTTGTGTAGTGAGTAGTAGAGATGTAGGAGTCAGAAGTATATGTTGTGTAGATAGATGTGAGTTACTAGTATTCCAACTTTTGTATTCTTCCATTGATTTTAGCGAGTCTTTGAATTTTTTGGAAATAAACTTTCTTTTAGAAACATCTAAATTTTTTCTATTTTTCTCTTGAGCAACATCAATTGATTTTTTGATTAGATTTAAACTGTAAACTTGACAATCCTTTTTGAATTCTTACTCGATAAGTAATGCTAGAGATATACATATTGAACTCTATTTTAATTGGCAAGTTAATATTGTCTGGTGACCGACAAAGCTATCCGAAATTTTGAATAAATTTGGATCAGACAAAATGTCCAACTTGAAAAGTTAATAATCTTTGGAGCATTACACTATGTTCGGCTCGTTGTCCAGCATGAGGGTCATTGAACAACAACTGAAAACTGTCCTGAACAGTCTCTTGGTTTGGGCGATAGCCAGTGGGTTTCGGTTCTACCCACAGAAGACTGGTTGCACGCACTTTTGCCACAGGCATAATAAAGGTCCTAATATGTGCATCTATTGATTGCATGTAAGAATCTTAGTGAGTTCGAAATCAGTGTATCTTTAAAAATAAATATGGCTTTAAGCAACTATTTGTTATGACGGTTACAGAATCCTTTCATACGACACAGTAGAAGGTGCTCAGTAGAAAAACAACACTCATGTCTTACCATGGATCTCGAGGTTTCTTAGATCAGATGCTGAGCGTCCTAACCTACTGTCTATGAGATAAATTGAAATCTTTTAATCTGTTGGTTATCATAACTTATAGCTGTATCGTGGGTAAAGTACTGTCCGTTTCAGGCTATTGTGAGATTTTCAACGTAAAGAATTAGCAAGTCTACATATATGGAAAAAATAATAATCTGACTCAGGTGATGCTAGCGATTTACCTACTTTGGTGGTTTACAGTATGGTTTATTAGAAAGTAAATATACACATATGGAAGGCGAATCAGTGATTGTGTTCTTTTGAGCAAGTTACTTTAATTATCTTGCGAGATGTATGAGAAAACGCAAAGAATAGATATTGAGAGTTTGCGATTCTATGGAGAAACATGCATCTGAAGATTAAATTATATAACGAGTTAGTTTATCTCTAGGATTGTATGACAGTGAAGCTTTAATAAGCAAACTTGCAATCAGTTTGTCTTTCATTCTAAATACTTGTTGTTTGCAGAATCTTCGGAATTACAGGACCAACAGTGATGTCACCAGAACGTACAAGAAACAAGGTGTCACGCACCGGTCCACTATCTCACCCTTTCGGAATACTCAAATTATTCAGTACAGCGTTTCCAAATATTTTCCATTACCCAAACACCTTTCGCGATAATATACGCAGTCGTATCAGAAAAATATGACCACCCCTCATTCCCATTATTAGGTAGGTGATCATATTATTTTGATACGACTGTGTATAATTGCACGAGTACCTTTTATGGTAAAATATAATCCCACGGACACCCATACAAAAGTACTTTTGAGTGAATTGAAGAGTTTTTCCGCGTATTTTTTCAATTATGAAGGAAGATACCACTATGAAAATGTCGATCAGTTTTAGAGGAAAAATGACCTTGAGCTGGGTGGGATACGAACCCACGACCTCCTGATAACATGTCAGGTGCTGTGGACCACTGAACTACCGGCGCCGATCAAGGTCTCCTTCAACTGATGCTGTGAACTTTCTACCCACGGTACACAATTTTCCGTGTCTCATGAAGGATTTATATGTGATCGATTAATCGATTATATGATGATCGATTAAGAATGATTTATATGATTATATTTTCATGATGGATGATATCATCTCATTTGAATAAATACGTCGGAAAATCTCTTAAATATAATCAATTGTATACTCAGAATCTATTTGCCATTTCCATGGCATGCTTGTCATTGTTTCTTTAGGCTGAGATCAGCTGGAACAATACTTTGATCAGACACGGAGAATTGTGTACTGTGGGCAGAAAGTTCATAGCTCCAATTGGAGGAGATCTTGATCGGCGTCTTCTAGCTCAGTGGTGCAGAGCACCTGCCATGTTATCAGGAGGTCGTGGTTTCGCATCCCACCGGAGACATGACAATTTCTTTTTTCTAAATTTGATCGACGTTAAATTCAGAGTGATATCTTCCTTCATAATCAATTTACATTTTTATTCATAAGAAGGATTTTTCTTTTCGTAACAAATCTACCTTTTTCCATTATCTGTTGGTCTCTATTTGTACGGTTTCAATTTATATGGTAATATCGGGTACCTATATACAGTGTAAAGAACCTATCTACGAGGTATAGGTGCAATCTTATTTTATTAAATTGCTTTTGTATCCAAAAGAAAAAAAAAACGTTTTACGACCGAAAGACGTAGTAAAGTTCCGAAATCCATTTTTTTTCAACAATGGACCTCTGAATTCGAAAGGGAGGGCTACCTCGCATATCGCCCCGCCATAAAAACATTTCCGGATCCGCCCCAGTGCAGAATATCAAGTGCCAAAACGGCGTCCCAGTTCGATAATTTGGAAACAAAGAACCAGAACGACGTTCAATTCCAAACATTCAGAAACCAATTTGCGAAACGGCGTTCTAGCAAAATGATTTATTAACATAAGTAGCAGAATGGCGTTCCACTGCAGTGATCTGTAAACACAAGAAGCGGTGCGGTGTTCCATTCCAATGATTCGGAAAGACAAATTGGAATTGGCTGAACGGCGTTCAGGAAAAACTGATTTATAATCATAAGTATCGGAAAGGAATTCCATTACATAAAGGGCTTTCAACTAGGCTGCGCCCTAGGCGTCCACCTAGTTCGCCTATATGGACGATATGTCCCTGATGTTTGGAAACAGGTATCGATGCCGCTTTCCGATTGAATTTCAAGAACGGTTTTCATCATTACATCCTTTACTCAAATACCTATTTTTTTGTTGCAGACATTTTTGCTGATGAGAGTTCTGCAGCGGAATGAAGTTTCAGCATGCTAGTGGATTATTTTTGCTTAACCTAACCTGTCATTAACAAACAATTCGCCTCTACAACAAGGAACTGTACGCCTCTCTGATGATGACTGCCGACTTACAGTCGAAAGCGCTCGACCCCTTGTGAATAGCACAATGCAACATTTCTGTAAATAAATCTAACGGACAAAAAAGCGTTGTCCATTCCTTTGAATTAAGAATTATATAAATTTCTATTTTAAATTTGTATGTGATCATGTGATGACGAAGTAAGTTACTATTCAGAAATTTTGCAGGTTCCAACTACATAACATTCCACGTCAAAAATATGTCTCAGACCCATTTGCAGAGGATGAACAGGATTTTCGTGAAATAGAATCAAGATCGCAGAACATTTGTACATACAGGATCGTCCACTTCAACTGAATCCAATAACTCGAATTTAATTACACCAGGATCAGAGGACCATGATGAAGATGATGTCTTCCTCCATACATTGCCTGTCCTGAAATTAGCATTCTCTCTTTTATATCTTTCGATTACCTTGTTTGCTACATGGTAAAAATTCTGGGAAGACAGGAAAATGATTGAACGGTAATTAGAAAAAAAAACGTTGAACTCGAGAGAAAGATAAAAAAAAAAACGCCAACGCGCCTCAGATTTTGTAAGGAGGCGCAGGGAATGCCTCCGTAGAGGGTGGACACGGATGAAGAACATTTGTTGCTCCTGTTGTTTAGGGAGTATGGAGGGGAGCAATATGCAAATCCACCCACCAGAAAGATCCATATTTTATATCCCCTCCCCTCGTAATGACCACAGTGTCATTAGGCTCGACATGTTAAACATTCCACGCAAGAGATATGTATCAGAAGAATTTTCGGTGAATGAAAAGGATTTTCTTCAAATAGGAGCAGGACTGATGCATATATGTAATTCAGGATCTCCCACTGGCACCGGTGCGAATGAAATATGAGAGTGCAAACAGCTGAAATGGGAAAGTGGAGAGATTGTCAAAGTAAAGAGAGAAAGAAAAAGGTAAACAAAGTTGGAAAAAAAGATCCACCCACCAGCAAGAAATATATTCTATATCCCCTCCACTGTTGTCGACACTGTCTTTAGGTTCGAACGACCTAACATTCCACGTACACAATATATCTCAGACCCATTTGCAGAGGATGAAGAGGATTTTCCTGAAATGGAATCAAGATCGCAGAACATTCCAGTTATTGGATCCACTTCAACTGGATCCAATAACTGGAATTTAACTACACCAGAATCAGAGGACCATGATGAAGATGATGTCATCCTCATCACAAGTAATGTGATTATATTCACGTTCTCTGTTATATATCTTCTGATGGTCCTCTTTGCAATGTGGAAGGAATACTTAGGTGGAAAAAAATGATAGAGCGATAATTAAAAAATAGAAAAACGTTAAACTCAAGAGAGAAAGAAAAAGGTAAACAAAGTTGAAAAAAATAAAAAAAATGTCTCCCCCAAAAGCCACCCTCAGACGTCCTAGATCGTGGGAGACGGGCAACATCCATTATCTGTTGATTTCTTCAAAAGTTCCTTTTATGTTTATGGAAAACCTCAGGTAATGGATGGCTAACATGAGGCTCTGGTACAACACACACATATTCACTCACTTGCTCATTACATGCATTCACTCGCTCACTAGGGGCGGGGGTGGCTCAGTCGGTAGCGCGCCAGGCTCGTAATCTGTAGTTCCCAGGTTCGAGTCCCAGCTGGGTCAGCGTTGAGATTTATCTCCGCAAAATTCCCCGCCCTGCCCACGGTCAGTAGGGGACACCGATGGGCTTGGAAAGGCTGCCGTCCGTCGGATGGGACGTTAAGCCGTGGCCCCGTGTGCGGGAGAGTCATACCCTGTGCACGTTAAAGAACACGCTGGATGGCCTTGACGGGAGGCTACCATCTGTTTCCCAACAGCTGTTCCAGTGGGTTCCCTCCCCCAACCTTCTCTGAGCCTTCGGGGTACATGTGACCTGGCCATTTAGCCCGTGGTGTGCAAAAAAGTGCCGCTCAGAGGTAAAACAACCCAACTCGCTCACTAGATTCATTCACCCACTCGCTACATGCATTCACTCGCTCACTAGATTCATTCACCCACTCACTCATGATACGTATTCACACACTCACTTCATGCATTCACTCACACACTCAGTACGTGCATTCACTATACGTATTCATTTATTCACCATATGCATTCACTCACACACTCAGTACGTGCATTCACTATACGTATTCATTTATTCACCATATGCATTCACTCACTCACTACATGCATTCACCAATTCACTCACTCACTGCATGCATTCCCCCACTACATACACTCTCTCATTCAGTTCATAAACTCTCACTACTGCATACTCCGAAATACATGCAACGGATGCATTTGCTCCTTTTTCCAATTGTTTTTGTTCCTGGTTTTCTAGTTTCTGTTTCAGTTGTCCCAGCGGATAAGGAATCCCTCTCCTAATGCAACCTTATCATGGCGGGAGATAAAGATCCCTTCACTGAAGATTTATTTCTATAGTATCAAGATTTAAAATAGCACTTTTCTGATCACGTGTGTGGAGTAAAGAAACAGATAAATACGTAATCGATGTGATTTTAAGAAATGACCATTTGCAGTTCCCCAAACTAATTTTAATATATTCAAAATGGTCGCCATAAAAAATATACAGATAAATATTAATATGCGAAAATGATTCTCATTGTTACCTGTATCTGGCATTATAAACCTTCAGCAGACGCAACAAATTAAAATCTTAATTATTCAAAATTCTGAACAATGTAACTGAAAAACAATTAACGAGTTTAAAGGATATATTTCCTTAGAAGCGTTAAGACGAATTTACGTTTTTGGATGCGATTTGTAAGTGGTTTTGTGTGAATATTTATTGAGATTTGTTGCTAGATAGATTTATTGTGTTGAACTTTTGTGAATTGATTTTGTGTATGGGCAGGATGCCGACTGCCGATGGTACGCGCAGAGCGTTTAATGTACGCCAACGCGCCTCAGATTTTGCAAGGAGGGGCAGGAAATGCCTCCGTAGAGGGTGGAGACGGATGAAGAACATTTGTTCTTGTTGCTTTAGTTCCTGTTGCGAAGGGACTGTGGAGGGGAGAAATGAACAAAGCCACCCATCAGGAAGATCTATATTTTACATCCCCTCCACTATTGCTGACTGTCTCTTGAGGTCCGAACGACCCAACATTCCACGTAAACTAGATTTCTCAGTCCCATTTCTCATCCCCTGCACCTTTCGGCTCCAACTACAGAACATCCCACATAAACAAAATGTCATAGACCGATTTGCAGAGGATGAAGAAGATTTTCCTGAAATAGAAACAAGATCTTAGAACATTTGTACTACAGGATCGTCCACTTCAACTGAATCAAATAACCCGAATTTAATTACAACAGAATCAGAGAACAATGATGAAGAGGATGTCTCCGTCAACATGTGGGATATGATCAGATTCACCTTCTCCGTTTTATATCTTTTGGTGGTCGTCCTCTTTCGTATGTTAAAGGAATACTTAGATGAAAAAAATAATAGAACGATAATTCGAAAACAAGAAAAAAATGTCCCCCAAAAGCCACCCTCAGACGTCCTAGATCGTGGGAGACGGGCAACATGCATTATCTGTTGATTTCCTCAAAAGTTTCTTTTATCTTTAGGGAAAACCTCAGGTAATGGATGGCTAACATGAGGCTCTGGTACAACACACACACATTCACTCACTTGCTCACCACATGCATTCACTCATTACATGCATTCACTCGCTCACTAGATTCATTCACCCACTCGCTCACGATACGTATTCACACACTCACTTCATGCATTCACTCACACACTCAGTACGTGCATTCACTATACGTATTCATTTATTCACCATATGCATTCACTCACTACATGCATTCACCAATTCACTCACTCACTACATGCATTCACCAATTCACTCACTCACTACATGCATTCACCAATTCACTCACTCACTACATGCATTCACCAATTCACTCACTCACTACATGCATTCACCAATTCACTCACTCACTACATGCATTCACCAATTCACTCACTCACTGCATGCATTCTCCCACTACATACACTCTCTCATTCAGTTCATAAACTCTCACTACTGCATACTCCGAAATACATGCAACGGATGCATTTGCTCCTTTTTCCAATTGTTTTTGTTCCTGGTTTTCTAGTTTCTGTTGCCCCAGCGGATAAGGAATCCCTCTCCTAATGCAGCCTTATCATGGCGGGAGATAAAGATCCCTTCACTGAAGATTTATTTCTGTAGTATCAAGATTTAAAAAAGCACTTAATTTTAAAATGAGACAAAAAATTGGATTTCTTTTGGCACACAGAACACATCAAAAATTTCTGAATTGTGAAAAAAAGATTTTAATTACAAAACGTTTGCATCAAGTGAACGCATCTTATTCCTAATATTAGAATGAAAAACTCCGAAATTGATTCTGTATTCCATTACAACTCCTACATGTGACGTAATGGAATATGTACTGCAGGTAGAAAATGTTCATATCATCAATTAGAGGAGATCTTAATCGGCGGCCGGTAGCTCAGTGGTCCAAAGGTCAGGAGGTCGTGGGTTCGTATCCCACTTGGCTCAAGACAGTTTTGGCTCTAAAACTGATCGACGTTAAATTCAGAGTGGTAACTTCATACTTATCAGTGATTATGCCATTTTCGTGTGCTATGATTTAGGAAATGATTTCCAGGTACTACGAACTCCAATAAAGCCATTTGCAATTTCTGATCAGTATATGACCTCTTACGTTTACTTTGAAAACAGTAAAAGTAGAGGTCAAATTTAAACTAAAGCCGCCGCGCGAGTCCATTTGACGGGCGATGACACGCTAGAATTTCATTCCCTCGCCTTAGGATAAAATCATCCTTATTCATCAAGTAGGAAAAACCCACTGTTCGTTTGGCTACTAATAATGCGAATACAATTATTACTCCCAGCCTCCCACAATCTTTAATGGTAATAGTTGTTCAGTAGGTGCAATAAAATAGCAACTCTTATCTCGAGCATCACTTTGCCAAAATTTAATTTCCTTTTTTCTTATGGACTTCACAGACCACATTGAATATTTTATTCAGATACTGTAGCAAACAACTGACACTCTTTAATCACCACTCGAATAACTTTAAATACATTAAAACAGTTTACACCGATAGTAAATGCAATGCCCGTTGATCTAGTTCAAGTCCACAATCATTGGCTCAGTCGGTAGCGCGCCAGGCTCGTAATCTGTAGTTTCCAGGTTCGAGTCCCAGCTGGGTCAGCGTTGAGATTTATCCGCAAAATTCCCCGCCATGCCCAAGGTCAGTAGCGGACACCGATGGGCTTGGAAAGGCCGCCGTCCGTCGGATGTGACGTTAAGCCATGGGCCCGTGTGCATAGAGCCATACGCTGTGAACGTTAAAGAACACGCTGGATGGCCTTGACGGGGGGCTACCATCTGTCTTCCAACAGCTGTTCCAGTGGGTCCCCTCTCCCAACCTTCTGTGAGCCTTCAGTCTCCCTGAGACCTGGCCATTTAGCCCATTTTAAATCCAGAAATAGTTTTAACCATTCTTATGGCAGAGAACAGAACGCAAACTACTACTATATAGTGAACAGAGTAGAATTTCAGTGTGATAGTTGCTCATGACTAACACAGAGCTTTAAAATCAGGTAACACTGAAAAAAAGATTAGTGTCAAGTCCTATTCCACTTTGAATCTATTTCCGCATTTGTTCAGATAATGTAAGAAGAAAAATTATTTTTCGCTGAAATAGGTAGCTGAAAGGCAATAAAAAATAGAGAAATTTCTTTAAATATTTCGCGTTTTTTCATTCTGATATTTTTCCTCGAACCACTGATTCAGTATGATATTCGGAAACTGAAGCTCCGCTTAATAAAAAAAAACTATTGATAAATTGTTTTTAATTTTCTACTGACAAATTTTTTTTAATTGTATGTTAATCGTAAAGCATAAATATAAAATATGTTGACATTGAGCAATATTAGTTGGAATTGGATATTTCAGGTTAACTCTACATGGAAGTAGAAAGTTAATCGGGGAGTTCTGTAATATTTCCGCCAATTATAATTCATTTGTTTGCTTCCATCGTACATTTCAGCTTCAGTTACGAAATGTTATCATTTGCTCCACAGTTTTTAAAAAGAGTTCACCGTTCAGTATGTGAGAAATCTGACAAATTTCGTTCATTGAGAGACTGACGTGTCAGATTTATGTTTAATAGCGTTCGTATTGGGTTGGGTTGTTTTAACTCTGAGCGGCACTATTTTGCTCACCACGGGCTAAATGGCCAGGTCACATGGACCCCTCAAGGCTCAGAGAAGGTTGGGGGAGGGGACCCACTGGAACAGCTGTTGGGAGACAGATGGTAGCCTCCCGTTCATCTCCATTCAGTGTTATCTTTAACGTGCACAGGGTATGTCTCGCACACGGGGCCACGGCTTAACGTACCATCCGACGGACGGGGTGACTTTCCAAGTCCATCGGTGTCCCCTACTGACCATGGGCAGGACGGGGAATTTTGCCGAGATAAATCTCAAAGCGTTCGTGTTATCATATACTGAAATGCTTTCATTAGTGTCATACTCAAAAAGAGAATTACCAATTTACAACTCCTTTCTGCCCCCCCCCCTCTTAAGCTTAAGGGAGAGAAAAACATTTTTTTAACGATATTTTACCCAGAAAATCAGATAAACGAATCGACCACCACCATCAGCATCACCTTATTAGAACTTTCTGGTTAGTATCCCTCCGCTTCGTTCTTATCGCATCAGGATGTTGTGTTATTCTAAGTTTGAAATATTCTTGGTTGTATGTCCTCTTCTGCATTAGCAAAAAACACACATTTTGTTCGTTACGTGACATCTGACAGGAAACGTAACCCAAGACGAAAAATCCTTACACCTCCTGAAATATGAGTGTTCAAGTTAAGAACTGTGATGAAATATTTTGCATAACCACTAGTCTCGTTTTAAATTGTTAGCTTCTGTAGCAAGCAAGTGTCCTTAAGACAATGTTTATTCTTGCATGTGAACAAACGCACGTACACATGCGATAACATATACACATAAAGATGAAACACATACAGACACTTTAACACCCACATACAGAGAAACGACTATGTGCATACAAACATGAAGACGTATACACATACAGAGAAACGATTATGTGCATACAAACATGAAGACGTATACACATACAGAGAAACGACTGTGCATACAGACATCTTAACACTTACGCACACGCACGAGAACATATAGAGAAACAAACATATTAACATACATGAACACATACGCACACATACACGATACCCTGAAGCACACACACACACACCGAGAGAGAAACAAACATGACGACACAGTTACATCTTGACATATATGCACACCCCTACACGTACACACATTTCGTAGAAACATACATATTTACACAGACACAAACACACAAAGAGAGAGAGAAACAAACGTACAGACAGACATACGTACAAGACAGTGTGCTTTACTGTAATGCTAATTTTAACTGTGAACTAAAGAATCTTTCTCAAACCCAAACGGTATAACTTTCATGTAGGTTCTGGTATCAAAGATGGTGTGCTTTCCTGCAGTGCAGCACCCCCAAGGGCTTAAAATCTTTCTCAAACCCAATCTTAGCGTGTTTTTTCACAGATGTGTTCCATGGGTAGTGATCGTTATCTCTATAGATTTAAATGTGAAACATAGAGTGCGTATCTCTTTGTATGAAATCGCTTATAATGAGACAATATTTCCTTTAAAAGTTAGAAGTTATTAGTAAACTAAAAAAAGTGGTGATGTATACACTATCTGATCGTTAAAATCAAACTTTGGCAAGTTAATATATCGTTCTCTAGCCAGCGAGTCCGAAATTAGTGTACCTTTGCTTTAAAAATAAATACGCCTTCACGCAGCTAATTGTCGTTACAGGATTTTTTCATACGACCCAGTAGAAGGAGTGAGAGGATGTCGGGATCTTGGCAGGAAAACAACACAAACTTTCATGTCTTACTATGGATCTCAAACCTCGCCTTTGTTAGATCAGAAGTAACCAACCTACTGTCTATGAGATAGATTTAAATCTGTTGGCTATCATAACTTATAGATGTATCGGAGGTAAAGTACTGTCCATTTCACGCTATTGTGAGATTTTCAACGTGAGCAGATATATGGAAAAAATAATAATCTGACTCAGATGCTTGCGATTTACCTGCTTTGGTCGTTAAAGTATGGTGTATTAGAAAGTAAATATACAGATAGGGAAGATGAATCAGTGTTTGAGCAAGTTACTTTAATTATCTTGCGAGATGTGTGAGGAAATGCATAGATATTGAGAGTTTACGATTCTATGAAAAAACGTGCATCTGAAAATTATGAGTTTATCTCTAAGAATGTATGACCGTGAAGCAGACTTGCAATCAGTTTTTCATTCTAAATGTCTGTTTGCATGGATATAGTCTTCTTCCCCTAGCGCTTCTCCGATTCCAGTTATATTTCATAACCTAAAGGGCAGCCATCTGCAAGGAATCTATGATTAATTGCTTCCCGATAATATGGAACATAGCATTCTCCCTCGGAACATTGAATTTCATAGATTTTTATCGAGAAGCTAATCTATCGGTAGAAGAATTTCTTATTTTGCATTTCGTCATGTCATTATTTAACTTTCTCATTAGGGTTGAGGGAGATAAAGGACGGAGTAGTTCTCAAAGTGAGTCGAACCATATCTAATTCTTTTATCTGTTTCCACGGCTGTCCCCTAGGTCAGCGCGAGTGCCCCAGTGACCTTTACCACCGGTTGCCGTGATGTGTCATTTCAGCAGATCACGTGACAATGATAGTAAAATTCAGAAATTTTAAACAGAGACAAAGTGGGAGAGAAGCGATTTTTCACGCTCTTAATTTGAAAAGACATTTTTCTGCCACTTCTTGTATGCTCTACGTGAGACTTGTGTATTTTTTTACGCAAGCGGAAACGTGTGAATTCCACTTTTAGCATTTTGCCGCGTTTTTTCACCCGATGAAAACAACTGACATTGTAAAACGTGTAACTGACACCGCAACGCGAATTTCATCAGCGTCTACACGTTCGCTGATAAAAGGTGGAAGAGACGATTTTTAAAAACTGTTGCATCATGTACTGAGGATACAGCGGTAATAAGTATTTTTAAACCATGTTTTGCGGAGAGTAATGAAACATGGCAGATTTGACATAAAACCACTTTCCAAGACAAGTCCTAACGCAGAAACACAGATATCTGATAGCATCACCCCGATAGAGACTAATAAGCTCAGCACTTGGAAGTTTAGGGTGGCTTGAAGGGAAATTCTTCCGTAAACAAATACCTTACCTATCATAAATGGGATGCTTCGAGAAAACATTGTTTCCATCTCCTATGATGGCCTGAAACGAAAGGAGATTGAAATGAGGATGGGTTTAGGCAGAGGGCTTGCAACCATCTCTGGACTTGGAAAAATTTCGAGTCCTAAAAGAGTGGTCAAGGCTACGAGTGGGTTTTCATGTTGTAAGACATCGTGCCTGATATGGAAGCAAGGAAAGCAGTACAGGGGGTGATCCAAGATTCATCAGTCAATAAAACGTGGTCTGGGGTGAGGTTCCAGGGTCTTTTATGTCGCCCATACAGGTCACCAGCCCATATTACCCTTCAATATTTTTCATCATGATGAATAAATTCAGATTTTTTTTTTCTTTTATTCATTTTCTGCGGGACAGTTAAACAGTTACTGCGGGATAGTCCTTATTCTAGTAAAAATGCGACAACCACCAATCGCTGAGTTAGAAGAAATAAGTGTTAATTAAAATGGACTTAAAATACGACGGTTATAAAAATGCGTATATTAATATGAAAAGACTATCGGGGTTGCAAGAATGTGTAAGATCTCAATTTTAAAAGTGGAGAGGGATCCTAGCAACAAAAAGTACTTATACACTATAAGAGTTGTTAATCCTAACATGGTGTATAAAATTATCATTTTAACTGAAGGTTAAACACCATATAAAATTCACTCTGTTAAACGGGAGACAGCGAGTTGAATGTAGAGATAGAGAAGCAAGAGTTGTGAACAGAAATTGTTCGATCGGTAATCCTTTCGACACAAATGAAGCGGTTCTGAAAAGAACCTTTTTTTTTTCTTGTTATGCCACCACTTCGACAATATTAGCTATTTCTATGGAGGTCATAGTGTCCTCCGCCATAGTCCATGTTTTAGCGCCGCTTCGTCGGCAAAACATGGGAGGCAAATGCTTGGCGACTTCACACAGGCACGACTAGAGACGTCTTTGACGCTTACATCTCAGGGCCTGAACGACGTTCTGCGGCAGACCAGGGAGCCAGGTTTCAGGCGTTTTCATAACCAAAGGACGTCGTAGTCTTGTTAGTGGTGGTGGTGGTGGTGTGTCATCGATTACAAGAACGGCCTGAAGAATAAGACCACTAGATCCAGGGCATAGCTCCATTCTAACAGTTGGCGCCTGGGGTGGTTGTTGTGGAGGAGGAGGCACAAACACAGGTCGATGTAACAACCGACGGATACGTGGCCTGAAACGTTGATGCTCGCTCTCGTAGCCGGAATCCTCGTCACTCGACCAAAGACAGACTTCAAAACTAAGAGCAGAACTTGTGACTAGTAGCAAGTGGGGGTGAGAGCTTATATACAGGGAAATGTTATCTCATAAATGCCCTTGATACATCTTTCGACGCGATCAAGGTCGAGTGACCATCCGATAAGCCTCCACTTTGTAAGATACGTTCGGGGTAAACGTGCGAGTTAAAGCGTCATCTGAAATATTTTCGTTTATCAGTAGCAGATGTAAACAGATCCCCCCCCCCCCCATTGGCATTCACTCTTTGACGGTGTAGCGATAAGAACCGTCACTCGCTCAGGCATGGATAAAGCTTGTAGATTTATTGTAGATATTAAATGACGAATTCGGATCGTATCAGCAACAAATGCAAATACTGTGCTACAGACACCGTGTGGTGACATTCCTCTTGACCCCTCACCTCGATAGGAAGAGACATGGTCACATACCCTGCCTTGCTTGTTGCTACATGCATGACTCGATGAAGGTCGAATTCTTTGGAGGTCTGCATCAGCCATCCCGAGTGTTGCCATTCCTAAAGTTTAGTGGACTTCGAAAAATGAATGTGGATAACAAGGGAGTTTGTGATCAGTGAAGTTTTAATAAAGGGGGTTATGACGAAAACGTTTCAGGTTAGGTTGGGTTGTTTTACCTCTGAGCAGCACTTTTTTGCACACCATGGGCTAAATGGCCAGGTCACATGGACCCCGAAGGCTCAGAGAAGGTTGGGGGAGGGGACCCACTGGAACAGCTGTTGGGAGACAGATGGTAGCCTTCCGTCAAGGCCATCTAGCGTGTTCTTTAACGTGCACAGGGTATAGCTCTTCCGCACACGGGGCCACGGCTTAACGTTCCATCCGGCGAACGGCGGCCTTTCCAAGCCCATCGGTGTCCCCTACTGACCGTGGGCAGGGCGGGGGAAAAAGTTTCAGGAGAATGGAATTAAAACAGTTAAAAAAAATGCCTCTCATAGGAAATAGAGCAAGATTGTTTTCTGAGCAATGAGGAGTTATTTTTAACAGAAACCAGATGAGCATGAAAGAGAAAAAAAACTCTTCGGAAGGTCAAGTGTTGCTCTTCAAAGAAGGGATTTGGTTCGCTGGCAGAATTTTACTGGGCCATGAAAAGAAGCGTGACGAAAGTCGACGGAAGATCTAAAGAAAAATATGAATCGGTTCCTGGTGTTGAAGGAGACCATTTCTCGAAGAGGGGAAACTTTTCCGTTTTAGGGATTGCCGCTACTGGACGCAAATGAATCAAGGTTCGTGCAGAATTCCAACAAAGAGTGTCATAAAACGTCTGATTCTGGAATCGGATCGGTGCAGAAGATTTATATTCCATAGGGTTATAAAACTAATTTTAAAAATTTTTCTCTAATCTTTTCCTTTTTCCAAAAAAGACTTTGCTCTTCTATGGAGTAATGACTTTCCAATGATCCCAATGGGGCAATCCAGTCGGTAGCGCGTCACACTCGTAATCTGCGGTTTCCAGGTTCGAATCCCACCTGGGCCAGCGTTGATCTTTGCCAAACCCCTGTCCTGCCTCAGTCAGTAGATGGGCTTGGAAAGACCGCTGTCTGTCAGATAGGACTTGGGCCATGGCCCTGTGTGCAAGAGAGACCTACCCTGTGCACGTTAAAGAATTGGCTACCGTCGTAACTCGTTCCCTGAAACTTCTCGGGTCCTTGTGACCTGGCTATTTACCCCATCATTGAAGCCTTTATCTAAACTAATGGTACCACAATCCTTCACTCCCGTGCTTTCAAAATAGTTGCAACGGCCATTTCTCTCGAGAAAGGCGCTTTCGTTGCTCCTTTAGATTTGTGATCGTCCTAACATTGAGTGGCTCTCTTTAATATTTGCGAATTAACACAAAAGGAATGGAACAACTCTCTTGAAAGTTCGATTGCGATCACGGTGAAAAGTGCTACGAAACAAACTCGTTTCGTAGCACAGATCGATCCCCTGATCCTTGCTGACAGTGGATGTCTAGAAAGGGATTTCCAGGATTAGTGGGAAGAAAAATACCAGCTGGAAACTGATTACCAGAAAGGGACATTAATGGGCGCATTTTTAATGCCTTTAGTTACGGGAAAGACAATCGCATTTCTCTGTTCATATTTCCCCTTTCTCGTCCTCAAGCTCAGCAGCAAAAACAATATCCGCACTTTCTGTTGCGTTACGTCTTTTGTCGGAAATTACGTCGAAATTTCATAACCAATGGACGAAAATGATTTAACTGAAATAAAAGCAAAATTATGGTGATGAGCAGAAGGAAACTCTCCACGAGGATCATCATCATCATTTGGCATTTCCTTTTCACCGTAGGAAGAGATTTAATTTCCTCATCAAAAATAAGGAACTATTTTGTCGATGCAATCTCTCTTTGAAATCTGAACAGAGGCAGATTTTTCAATGGCCCTCATTCAGTTAAGCATCCTTATGAACAGACAGTGACGTTAGATTTTCGACTGGCCCTGTGTAATCAACAAAATGGTTTTTAATAATATGATCAGTCATTCACAGAGATAACTTAGGTGTTCGTTTTTCTTCGCTCCAAAGTATTCAAGAAATACTCTCGGTAACATGATGTAAGATGAAGAGTACTCCGTGCCCTTGACTTTATAATCGGAGGTTAACATGAAAGTGCAAAGAGAGAGATTTCTGTAATGCAGGAAGAATAATCTAAATGGTTTTCCAATTCCATTAGCAAACGAAAACAATGTTTCGATCCAAATGTTTGAAGCGAATATCATTTGTAAACTGAAGCCAGTCTCATCTGTTGATAATTAAAATGGAAAATCATTATGATAACAAAAAGTGGAAGAAGTTGCTAGAAATCGCACGGAAAATAAAAGTAGACCAGTGTGTCAAATATCATGTTGACCTAGATTTTGATCGCAATACAATTGTGTCAACAAGAACATTAAAATTTATTTGCCCATTGAAAAGATCACCTCACCCCTCCCCTTGCATTTTTCGACCTCATTTGTGAAAGAAACAGCAAACGATCAGCTATGACACATTTTCGTGTGCGCATGAGTATTTAGTGCGTTTGAACGCGACTGAACCGAAACGGAATTCATGAAGCCGACACTTCCCGAAGAGACCACTTCGCTATTCGTCTTCCTTTATTCGCATCAAAATCAGATTTGCAAAGCGCTTTACAGACGAAAAGTCAGCGTTAATAGATCGAATAGAATTCTCTGCCTCGTGCAAAGATCCATTTCCATCTCGGTTCCTGGAAGAAAAGTGTGAGCAGCATCGCGAGCGCTCGCCCCAGGGCTCCCCCTCCCTACGTATGAAGAAGAGCAGATTTCCCCCTCCTCTCCGTTCCTCTTCGAGAAGAGCTCGAGAAAAGCATCAGACATTAGTCTCGCCGAGTTGACGCTGCTGGTCCGAGCCACGTGGGTCAGTGCAGCGCTGACCCGCTTCTGACGTCATCGAGCCGGAAGGCTGCCTTTTCTGGGTTGAAGACCGTCGAGGCGCACACACCGTTCGAATGCCTGAGGAGGTAGAAAGTCCGCGAGCAATCGCAAAATATATTCATTCCGTGGAGGTGGAAGAATCGTTCGCACGCAAAAGTGGCGAAGGAGGAAAGAAGCCAAGGATAGTCACTGCAAGGTCGAGGGTCATCCATTGGCTGTGATCTTCCTTGTCTTTCAATTTGAGACGAATCTCCATGGGTGACGTCGAGGGGTCAATTCATTGAAACCAAATGCTTCATTTAAGACAAGCGAAAGTTGTCAGGAGAACAGAAAAACGCTTTCATATGAAGCTGAAGAACTTTATTTTGCTACAAAGAGAGATTTGTATGACTTATCATAAGAGCAATGCATTTCGATTGTCTTTAAAAGGAGAAACGGGACCTTTTCATTCCTGCGTTATCTCATTTTGGTGAATTGGATCATTTCTTTGATTCCCAATGTAGAAGTCACGTGACCTCCAAAATAGACAAGTGCAGACTCTTACGGACGTTAAGGAACGGAAGGGGGCAGGGGGAGTAAGGACTCGTTTCAAGTTTGTCTGTTTTTAAGGCAAGAATCTTAAAGGTGTATCTTGTAACTCCTGAACTAAATCGTATGCCATTCGTTATGTTACGCAATCCCTCGATTGGAGTTGCAATTACTTGCAGATAATTTGATTGCGTTGTGATTTGGGACGGGGGTGGCTCAGTCGGTAGCGCGCCAGGCTCGTAATCTGTAGTTTCCAGGTTCGAGTCCCAGCTGGGTCAGCGTTGAGATTTATCTCTGCAAAATTCCCTGCCCTGCCCACAGTCAGTAGGGGACACCGATGGGCTTGGAAAGGCCGCCGTCTGTCGGATGGGATG
The DNA here is from genome assembly GCA_038380435.1 of Ryuthela nishihirai. Taxonomy (NCBI): domain Eukaryota; kingdom Metazoa; phylum Arthropoda; class Arachnida; order Araneae; family Heptathelidae; genus Ryuthela; species Ryuthela nishihirai. Next base: position 9,929,639 of record JAWZYU010000001.1, on the reverse strand, counting down.
TTAAGCCGTGGCCCAGTGTGCGGGAGAGCCATACCCTGTGCACGTTAAAGAACATGCTGGATGGCCTTGACGGGAGGCTACCATCTATCTCCCAACAGCTGTTCCAGTGGGTCCCCTCCCTCAACCTTCTCTGAGCCTTTGGGGTCCATGTGACCTGGCCATTTAGCCCATGGTGTGCAAAAAAGTGCCACTCAGAGGTAAAACAACCCAACCCAAAATGCGTTGTGATTTCTTCTCTCAAGAGAAGCCTCGTGAACCGAAGCCCTCCCCTTGGCTAAGGAGGGGGAAGCAATTTGAGGGGGAATTGGGTTCCCACTCTAGTTTTGCAACAATATTAACCTAGAATTTATTAAACAAATTTTATCATGGGATAGATGGCCATAAATTTTAAGGATATTTATTCACACTAATATTATATATAGTGTGAATAAATATAATTTAACTGATATGTGACTATAGTTTCTAACCAGAGGAGAAGCGGTGTTCCTACCTCATTTATTCACAGATGCCGTCGTGGACGGTTCCGCTACCGGCTGAAGCGTCCTGCCATTGTCCCATGTTTTCTACGGATGACAACTAGCACCGACGTCTCTTTTCTCTACAAGTTGCTTCTCAATGAATTGGAAACTGCCGATTTCGTAGGGATTGACGGACCGAGGAAAAGAATCCTTCTTGCTGCCTCGAGGGTGCGGCTGCGTGGGTATCGAAGCCAGCTAGGTTCGTGTCTTGGAGAGCATTCTTCTCAGATCCTATTCAGCGAACCTTCCAGGGGCCATCTTATGTCTCTCTCGAGGTGCGTAGCTGCCCCACGATTTCCGTCTTCTTCGTTGCTCTGGAATGATCGGGAAGTTGTAGAAGATCGGAAATGAATCTCCTGTGATGTCATCTAATTGCACTGATTCAATCGAACGAAATTTCCGAAAATGAGATTACCACACACAGGATAAAAGTCCACTTTTTGAATTTATCTACGCATCTGTCGTTTCTCAAGAGTTCTGATACAGATTTAAAAAAGAAACTACAACATAAAATACGGCATATATATATATCATAATTTCCTGCTCATATTTAAAACCGCAGCTTCGCGCGAGTGGGATACGAACCCACGTCTTCTAGTAACATGCCAGTTATGCTAACCACTACACCATTAACAGCTAAAGTTTTCTTCTTCAAGCTAATGTGACTTTTTAACTTTTTTTTTCGTTTACTAGCTCATGAGTTCCATGTCTACAGGGTATCACCTGTGCTACTTTACTACTGGATCGTAGAATTTGTTTTAATTACATAATTCAGAAAATATTTTGAAGGTAATTCTCATTGTACAAATGCAAAGCAGTAAACAAAATTTGAAAAAATTTTGATATGTTGCATTTCTTCTGAATTTCACTCATTCTTGCTCCCACTTATGCGTTTTGTGGCGAAGGGTTAATCAGAAAAATAATTTATCTTTCTAGCAGCTGTTTGCAACAGAAGTCAGACAAGAACCTGTCAGTTTAATTTGCCATAGAGAAGATCTGTGAGTAAGGTGTCACCACTGCAGAAATGCTGCACAAATAAAGAAGAAATCTAACCCCAGAGCCTACCTGGTCTAGTGGTTAGTGTGCCTGACTACTAAGACCAGCTGGGTATGTCCTTGTGAAGTGTTAGTATGAGAGACCAGGACAAGCCTAGCTTCTACGTTATCTCCATCCTTTATGCAGAGAAGTTACTAAGTGTATCCATGTCTTAACAGACACTCGAACCCAGATCCCTTTAATCAGCAGCGAAGCGTGCTAACCACTCGGCCCCCAGATCCTGAAAGTGAATAAATATTCTCAGCAGAAAAAGTAATAAGATTTTTAACACATCATAAAACATAAATACAAAAATACTGCTGCTGAACCACTTTCTTAATTCTTCGCATTATAGGCTATTACAGCAGTTAAAATAATTCAATTTCTGATGACAAAATTGCAACATTATTTGCAAGGAAAAAAAACTAGAAATAAATCGTAGAAACTAAAAATTCACGTGTAATGTTATAAACGCCAAGATCGATTCAGTAATAAGAGAGAGAGAACAGTCAAAAAAAATAAATGGCTGAAGATGCTTATTTTGAATTAAAAGAAACTGATTCAAAAGTTGAAATTACAAAGGTCGTTGAAACGAAATGTTGACAATCTCTATAGGTAGTCGGGGATGCGCTGTATCTTTATGGTACTGACTTGCCGCTGACTGTAGATAGTGTTGAATATGGCAATTCCCGATACTGGTAGTGCTTCAGGCCGAACTAGTCGGATTTCTTTCATAAGTATACCTTGGTAATGGACCGAGTCATCGTTGTGGCCTCATACAACGAAATAGGCAATACATAAAAATGGAACTCATCAACACCCGAATCAGTAGCACTTTGTGTTTATCTGCTTGGACGAGATGACGTCATGTGGACTCCAGACGAACCCTACATGAAAAGATCCGAAGTTGACTAGTGTGCGGTATTCAAGCGTTTCCATCAGAGTTCGCTTTTGATTCAGTTTCTGGACGGTACTGACATCATGCAATATCAGCACAAGTAATAAAGTGTAAAAGTTCAGGACTTTTGATCAGAAAGGCCATACTGGCGAATACGAACAGTCACTGTATCAAACATCTTGTGGTCCTCGCCTCATGCGATTTTCACATGCGGTCCTCTAAAAAAAACGTCATGACGAAGACGTGCAGCAGAGGATCGCTTCATTTCACAACAAACAGCTCCCACTAGAGAAGTAAACAGGGCCTCATGTTGCTGACTTCAGGTCGGGACAAATGCTTCAGCAATCAAAACCAGCTTTAACAGCATCGTGTGGTTAGATTACTTTCCAAAAGGTAAGTTTTCTTCTCTGTTTGCAAACTTCACTTCGATCTTACTGTTAAATGTCGTTGTAAGAGGAGCTCTGTACCAACTAGGAGGAACTTCTAAGATCCTTCGCGGCTGTACACGCGGAACAAATGAAACAATTGCATCAAGAACGCATAAATCGAACTTTTCTACCAATGTGATGATCGTGAAAAATTAAAGAGGCGGTTGAACTCTGATTTGATCTTAAAAAAATTGTCGTGCTTATTCAGGAACCGGATAGGCAAGTTTTTTGCACTATTGAAAAAAGAATCCTATCACCCTATCTGCATTCTACAAATATGCAGTTGTCGTTTGGCAACAATAAGCTTTCCTCCGATGGCATTCCCGATGATGATGGAGACGTGAATGGATTGGAATGGCGAAAGACCTCACCTCAGCAAGCACAGGCAAGAAAGAGTGAAGTACTTTCCCCACTTCCTAGAAAACCTTATATCGTGTCTCGGATTCCGCTCGCTCTCATTGGTAGTCTCTTCATGTCTATGGGCTAATTGATCAAGTGACAAAACTCCCTAATCATCGCTGAATGTTTCGCAAATTGGTAATCACTGGCAAAGTGTTAACGGGCTTCGTGTTATTGATTTTCTTTTTCTTGCTTCAAATTATCAATAACTCCAATCTCCTTTTCATCGCAAATAGTTTAAAAGTATCAGTTTGAAATGTTTTGCATTGTTTGATAACAGCACTCTTGATGAGTGTGAGTGAAAGAAGCTGGCTGAGATGTCGGAGCTCAGTCTGCAGCGCACTAAGCTTAAAGCATGTTATTGCTAACTGTTCCTCCAATAATAACCTCCCCCTCGGTGAGAAAGGAGAGACCTATGAACCTGGAAAAGCTACTCTCCAATGGATGTGACGTCAAGCCATGGCATCCTGTGTGCGTTAAAGAACAAGCTGGATGGTGTTGACGGGATGATCCTAAAAGTTGTCCGGTGGATCCCTTTCCCCAACTTTCTGAGTCCTTGGGGTCTCTTTGACCTGGCCATTTAGTCCCTTGTGTGTAGAAAAGTTCAACTCGGAAGTGATGGGATGAACCTGTTACAGCAGTACACAAAAATCTGTGTCTGCTGAAAGTCGTTTCTTCAGCGATCAGCTCATCTGACATGTGATCAGGAAATATACGGCTCGAGGAAATTTTCCCCCCTGATATCGATGTTCGATTAAGAGCAATTGCTGAAATTTTCGTTGAAATTAATGTCGAGAAATTTATTAAGTGAAATAGAAAAATAAATTACTTTTGACATTCTTAGGAAATTTAATGCAAGTTTTGAAAAATAAACGTGTAAATCCCATATAACATAAAGGAACATGTAAAACAGGTGCCCTATAAAAGGAGCACGTTCGTAGACGCTGGATCATTTCAGATTGAAAAGGTTGAAAAGCTTCAAGATGCCTCAGAGAAAACGTTTAGATGACTGAAAACTATCGATTAAACAATTACTATTTTGTGCCGCCATTCTGTGTTATCTCATGGCTATGGCAGCAATTCCAATGTCAGAAGAGCCATTCAAAAGTGACCTAGGGGGGTTTACAATCCTCCCGCCGGAATACGAGAGCAAAAGCATCGTCTCTGCCTTCAGGCCTCATTGCCGTCTCAGGAAGACAGATATCTCTCTTCATGGTGACCAGAAGGCTTTTCACAAGGCTCGACTGGGTATGCCTCCCGTTAACCTCCAGACACAGACAGCGATTTGAAATAGTGTCCGCAACGTGTAGCCTAGACCCGAGACCAATGGAATCGCATCCTGTTCACAGAGGAATCTAGATTCTCTGCCGACAGCAGATATCTCGTGATCTGTAGCGAGGTGGGTGCCTGCAACCAGACACATAGCATCGTTCAAAGAACTTCATTGGCTCTCACTCTTTAGCCACCTTTTCATTGGATGGGCATACTGACTTTGATCAGTTTCATGGAGGTTCTGTGAAGGCTCTAAGATCATTGATGATTCTGTCAACTCCTATGCCGATGCATGACGATTTCCCCTTAATACACTATAATGTCCGTCCTTACAGAGCAAGACTGACCAATCCATATCTTGAGAAAGAAGGTATCCAATGAATGTCTGCCGCGCGCTGTCTCTACGAATCTCGACCTGATAGATCTATGGGATTTCTGGAGAGATGTATTGCAAACTCCCCCCCCCCCCCCCTCTCCTCCCGAAACTTTCCAGGACTCCTCTTATTGCTCAACGGACTTTAACGTCGCTCAATCTCCGGATTACCTTATAGAGGAGGTCATGTCCCTATTGACTATACATTTTATACAAAAAACCTTCCCTTCTTACTTGTTTGATTTTCTTTATTCTCCTTTTATGGTATAACCGATTTTGGCGCCAAAGATTCACAACATTACCTTTTTATCTTCCTGTGAAATTTGATTGCTTTTTTCCAGATACATTTCGAGATATCCGCATTTCATTGATCCGTGCCTAAGTGTTGAATATCAGCGTATAACAAGTGTGCTGTATTAAAACTTTTAAATTTTAAAATTTTATTAAATAAATTATCTGAATTTTTTGTGTTCCTCCTCCTATGGTAATTTATTTGCCTCCTATAATTCCTATGGGCATTATAGGAGGAAAGATGGATCCCTCCTATGGGAATTTATTTTCCTCCTATAATTTCTATTGGCATTATAGGAGGAAAAGATGGATCCCTCGTATGGGAATTTATTTTACTCCTATAATTTCTACTGGCATTTTAGGAGGAAAATATGGATCTCTCCTATGGGAACTTATTTGTCTCCTATAATTTCTATGGGCACTATAGGAGGAAAATATGTATTCCTCCTATGAGAATTTATTTTCATTCGGTACTTTTGAAATGCGAAATGATAGACACCCATCTCTCGATTTACACGCCAGATAGATTCCGGGAAATCCTCGTGTACATCGAGACCGTGCAAATCGAAACCAGCAACTTACGGAAAAAAATAATTGTTACAAATAAAATGTACACTGAGAGTTTTTTATCTGAAATGTCAGTGCAGCATTGATGCAACATTATTTTGAACTTTATTTGCATTAATTCAGATAAGCTGAGATGAATTTTGGATACATTTCTGTTTGATCAGGATAATTAGTCATCGTTAATGAAGACTTACACTATCGAATGCGAAGAGGAAATTTAAAACAAGGATATACTCATGAACTGAATAAAAATTAGAAAATAAGCATTTGTACCAACACTAAGTGCTTTATTTGGTAAAATTAGTATTTATATGACATTTTATGAAACAGTGAACTTACGAATCAGCTGCATTTAGCCTATGTAATGTAATGTACATAAAATATATAATGTATAATGTAGTGTTTCTAAAAAAGTAGTGTTCTATATAATGTAGTGTTTCTAAAAATGAGAAAAAACAAGGTTTTTACTAGTCTGAAAAATTTAGTTTAGAAAGATCACATCCGCTTGAAAAAAGGCTTCATTTCTTTAAGATGTCGCGATACACATTGCATTACAATGGTAAAGATATAATTTTAACGAAAGAATATAACTTTCATAGATGACGATTTTATTAATAAGGGAATTCACATTTATCTATTCTTGAAAATAAATGATATCAATTACAAACCATTCAGTTGATTTTTACTTTGGGATGACAATAACACCGGTTTGCAAGATTTTTATAACCTGAACAATTGGAGCTGCCTTTTACTTTTTTCAAGTGCTGATTTCAGATCTGGCCTTAAAAAATGGCTAACACGTCACGTTTTTATGTTAATGGTCATTTTGAATCCTATTAATGTCTTCCTATACCAACACCTCCAAGCAACTGGGAAGATATCAGATATTTTACTTTTTGTGGCTGGCAACACTGATTGACAAGTGGGGAAAACATGTAACAGTAACCTAACCTCAGAGGGACATTCTTGTTGTTTCCATTGTAGGAGGAACACGTGCTGTACGTTGCAGATAGAACTTTGGCGTTTAAATGGCACAAAGGCAGCGTCGTGGATGTGTTAATGTGCCAGATAAGTGTGTGGAAAATATATTTTAAAACCCCAGGATCGTTCGTTGACAAAGATTGCAAAGAAAGCCTATAACTTGTATTTTGGATGTCATGTTGGAGATCAGGACAAAACATGGGCTCCATATGTGTGCTGCATTTCGTGCTTTGTTGGCCTGAGTGAATGGTTGAAAGACAAGATAAAATCCATGCCCTTTGCAGTTCCAATGGTTTGGCGTGAGCCAACGAGTCACTTGCATGATTGCTACTTTAGTTTAACTAAAGTGTCGGGCTTTTCAAAAGAAAAAAACGATATACAAATGTTCCTTCGCCATAAGACCAGTTCCTCATGGATAATATATGTAGTGAATAAGTGAATGCATGTAGTGAACAATTGAATGCATCATTGAAAAATAGGGAATGACTGAATGCGTATAGTGAATATGTATAGGGAATGATTGAATACGTATAGTGAATGCATGGAGTGAGCGAGTGCATGCATGTACTGAGCGAGTGAATGCATGTAGTGAGCGAATGCATGTAGTGAGTGAGTGAGTGAACGCATTCAGTGAGTGAATGCATGTAGTGAGCAAGTGAGTGAACGCATGTAGTGAGCGAGTGAATGTATATAGTGAGCGATTGAACTCATGTAGTAAGCGAGTGAATGCATGTAGTGAGTGAGTGAATGCATGCAGTGAGTGAGTGAATGCATTCAGTGAGTGAGTGAATGCATGTAGTGAGTGAGTGAATGCATGTAGCGAGTGAGTGGACGCATTCAGTGAGTGAGTGAATGCATGTAGTGAGCAAGTGAGTGAATGCATGCATGTAGTGAGCGATTGAACACATGTAGTAAGCGAGTAAATGCATGTAGTGAGCGAGTGAATGCATACAGGGAGTGAGTGAATGCATGTAGCGAGTGAGTGAATGCATGTAGTGAGTGAGTGAATGTGTGTGTGTTGTACCAGAGCCTCATGTTAGCCATCCATTACCTGAGGTTTTCCCTAAAGATAAAAGGAACTTTTGAGGAAATCAACAGATAATGGAAGTTGCCCGTCTCCCACGATCTAGGACGTCTGAGGGTGGCTTTTGGGGGAGACATTTTTTTTTATCTTTTTTTTTTCTTTCTTTCAACATTGTTTACCTTTTCCTTTTTCTCTTTACTTTGACATTCTCTCCACTTTCCCATTTCACCTGTTTGCACTCTGATACCTAAAAAGCATACATGACAACCAAAAGATGTAAAAGAGAGAATGCCAACACGACACGGAATGCGAAGAGGATGACATCATATTCATCTCCTATTTCAGGAGCAGAGACATCATATTCATCCAATGAAAATTCTTCTGATACATTTCTCTTGCGTGGAATGTTTAACATTTCGATCCTAATGACACTGTGGTCATTACGAGGGGAGGGGATATAGAATATTGATCTTTCTGGTGGGTGGCTATGCTCATTGCTCCCCTCCATACTCCCTTCATAAGAGCTACAACAACAAGAACAGGTTTTTTTCATCTGTTTCCACCCTCGACGGAGGCATTCCCTGCCCCTCTTTGCAAAACTTGAGGCGCGTTGGCGTACATTAAACGCTCTGCGCGTACAATCAACAGTAACCATCCTGCCCATTCAAATCAATACAAGTAATACTCAGTATACACTATCTAGCAACTACTTCAAATATAAATATCTATTCGCACTCTATCATTAATAGCGAATCAAAGAACACTTACAATCGCATCCAAAAGATTTCGTCTTAACGCTTCTAAGGAAAGATATCCTTTAAACTCGTTAATTGTTTTTCAGTTACATTGTTCAGAATTTTGAATAATTAAGATTTTAATTTGTTGCGTCTGCTGCAAGTTTATAATGCCAGATACAGGTAACAATGAGAATCATTTTCGCATATTAATATTTATATGTCTATTTTTGATGGCGACCATTTTGAATATATTAAAATCAGTTTGGGGGACTGCAAATGGTCATTTCTTAAAATCACATCGATTACGTATTTATCTGTTTCTTTACTCCACACACGTGATCAGAAAAGCGCTTAAATGATTAAAAGCAAAATTTCTGAATAGTAACTTACTTCGTCATCACATGATCACATACAAATTTAAAATAGAAATGAATATAATTCTTAATTCAAAGGAATGGACAACGCTTTTTTGTCCGTTAGATTTATTTACAGAAGTCATGCAATGTGCTATTCACATGGGGCCGAGCGCTTTCGACTGTACCCGGCAGTCATCATCAGAGCGGCGTACAGTTCCTTCTGGAGGCGGATTGTTGTTAATGACAGGTTAGGTTAAGCAAAAATAATCCACGAGCATGCTGAAACTTCCTTCCGCTGCGGGGCGGGGGTGGCTCAGTCGGTAGCGCGCCAGGCTCGTAATCTGTAGTTCCCAGGTTCGAGTCCCACCTAGGTCAGCTTGAAATTTATCTCCGCAAAATTCCCCTCCCTACCCACGGTCGGTAGGGGACACCGATGGACTTAAAAATCCGCCGTCGGATGGGATGTTAAGCAGTGAACCGGTGTGCGGGAGAGCCAAACCCTGTGCACATTAAAGAACACGTTGGATGGCCTTGACGGGAGGCTTCCATATGTCTTCCAACAGCTGTTCCAGTGGGTCACCTCCCCCAAGCCTTCGGGGTCCATGTCACCTGGCCATTTAGCCTATGGTGTGCAAAAAAGTGCTGCTCACAGGTAAAACAACCCAACCCATTGCCAGTTCCTACTTGCTCATAAAAGCTGTCATTTGAGCCTCCCCAAACTGAGCACTCTATGCTTGGGATCCTTGAGACCTGTCCAGCAAAATAAACGCCGAAACCTTCTCAATCAGTGGATGGAATTTTCTTTTAATTGATCTGAGTTTTCCAAAATATTTTACATCTTTCAAGCTGTGCTACCTGTGAAAATGTTTCCTTCTCTCTTATGAACTTTCCCTTTCAAATATTGTGATGATTTCATTTCCGTTTCAGATTCTGATTGTTCTAAAATGAAATCCCGACACTCTTTGCGGCACGAAAGGATTCTTAACTGGCAAGATCTCTACTGGGAATCTCGCGATATGACGTAATGAATGTGCCTTCATGAATTAGATCTTTTTTTGTTAAATAAGTTGATGCTTTGCTAACGAAAACAACGGAAATCCTCAGTTGCCACTGAGTAGTTATGCAGCGGGAATGGTGGGATTGTCTCCAACCCACTATAAATTTTATGGGGGCAATAAAACTTATAGTGGACTCTTCATCGAAAAGTTTGAATTCCAGCTGGTTCAGCGTTGAGATTAATCTCCGCAAAACTCCCCGTCCTTCCCACGGTCAGCAGGGGACACCGATGGGCTTGGAAATGCCACCGTCCATTGGATGGGCCGTTAAGCCGTGGCCACGTGTCGAGAAGAGCTATACCCTGTGCACGTTAAAGAACACACTGGATGCCCTTGACGGGAGGCTACCATCTGCCTCCCAACAGCTGTTCCAGTGAGTCCCCTTCCCCCAACCTTCTCTGAGCTTTCGGGATCCTTGTGACCTGACCATTTAGCCCATTGTGTGCAAAAAAGTACCGCTCAGAGGTAAACCAACCCAACCCAACCCTCATCGAAAAACCCACTATTAATTTTATGGGTACAATGAAACTTACGGTGGTCGCTTCACCGAAAAAAACCTTGTGTTCGATGGGGGGGATGTAAAAAACTACCCCCTTAACTCGTCTGAGCACGTGTGGGGTTGACCTGTTGGGTTGATCCCCAGATAGGACTTTCTCCTCAGTAGCGTAGAGTGACGTCATCAGAATGGGTAAAATGTCCAGCAAGAATGGTCTGGTGGTCGAATGCAGACATGTTATTGCCTTCCCCCTTCTTTCCCCCTGTGTGCAAAGATCGATGCATGCGCATGGAGACACGACAACGAAATAAACTCATGTTCGTGGATCGGATTCAGTCGAGTGGCAATAGCTTCATGGAATGGATATAGTTTGCGTTTAGAAGGAGAAGGGTTCAACGTTGATCATCGTGTGCTGATTTCAACGCTACAGACGGATGTGTACCTTAAACAATCAGAAGGATCGATACGAATCTGCAGCATGGTCCAGCGCAGTGCTGTCCAACTTCTCTAAGACCACGGGTCATTTTTTCCTTTTCCAATATTTCGCGGGCCAAAAAAAAGAATTGGATAGGATTGGTAATTGAAAAGTCAGTTCATGTCAACTCAAAAAATTATTTTATTTGTACGAAAAATAATGAGTAATAATAAATGTCAAAAAACCCAAAATATTATTTTATTTATACGAAAATAATAAGTAATTATAATCCTCAAAAAATTATTTTATTTATATGAAAAATAATAAGTAATAATAAACCTCAAAAACATCAAAAACTAATTTTATTTATACGAAAAATAATAAATAATAATAAATGACAAAAAAACCCAAAATATTATTTATACGAAAATAATAAGTAATTATAATCCTCAAAAATTATTTTATTTATATGAAAAATAATAAGTAATAATAAACCTCAAAAGCTTCAAAAAATTATTTATGCGAAAAATAATAAGTAGTGATAAACCTCATAAAACCTCAAAAATTATTTTATTCATACGAAAAATAATAAGTAATAATAAACCTCAAAAAATTAATTTACTTATACGAAAAATAATCAACAACAATAAACCTCAAAAACCTCAAAAATTATTTTATTTATACGAAAAATAATAGGTAACAATAAATTTCAAAAACCTCAAAAATTATTTTATTTATACGAAAAAATAAGTAATAATTAACCTCAAAAAATTCTTTTATTTATACGAAAAATAATAAATAATAATAAACCTCAAAAACCTCAAAAATTATTTTATTTATACGAAAAATAATAAGCAATAATAAACCTTAAAAGTTATTTTATTTATACGAAAAATAATAAGTAATAATAAACCTCAAAAACCTCAAAACATTATTTTATTTACACAAAAAATAATAAGTAATAATAAACCTCAAAACCTGAAAAAAATTATTTTATTTATACAAAAAATAATAAGTAATAATAAGCGTCAAAAACCACAAAAAATTTATTTATACGAAAAATAATAAGTAATAATAAACCTCAAAAACCTCAAAAATTATTTTGTTTCTACAAAAAATAATAAGTAATAATAAACCTCAAAAAATTCAAAAATTATTTCCTTTATACGAAAAATAATAAGTAATAATATACCTCAGAAACCTCAAAAATTATTTTATTTATACGAAAAATAATAAGTTATAATAAATCTCAAAAACTTCGAAAAATTATTTTATTTATACAAAAAATAATAAGCAATAATAAGCCTTAAAATTTATTTTATTTATACGAAAAATAATAAGTAATAATAAACCTCAAAAACCACAAAAAATTATTTTATTTATACAAAAAATTATGAGTAATAATAAACCTCAAAAACCTCAAAAATTATTTTATTTATACAAAAAATAATAAGTAATAATAAACCTCGAAAACCTCAAAAATTATTTTGTTTATACGAAAAATAATAAGTAATAATAACCCTTCTAAGCCTTAAGTCTTCTAAGCCATGCCGCCAATCAGTTCTGGCGTCACAGCATGTTCAGAGATAAAATTTGCAAAACCACTCACGTGACGCTTGCTGTAACGCTCCAAACAATGTAGAATACTTAATTTTATGCTCCGGATAGCTTTGACGGGCGCCAGGCAATCATTAACAAATTGCCAAAAATGTAGAATAAGTTGATTTAGGGTTCCAGTGCCAGTGAGCGTTCATAAGTGAGAGTCAAAATGATTCTTAACAAATAATAGTTAATGTAAAAAAAGGTTCTAAATCAGCGTTGCTCAAGATAAAAACTATAGACTCAAAAGTTTGTAACATAACAAAATAGATTTATTTCCAAAAATAAGTAACTCACCAAGACATCAATGAAGAAACTAAAATCTGTGCTACACGCACCTTACTACATCTCTCTGCTCTCTCTACAACTCTCAAGTGCTAATTCCTCAAGTGCTAAATCCTTCAAGTGCCTCGCAGGGCACGGTTTTGACAATGGGCCGGCGTATGCCGGGAAAAACACTTGCATACAATGACGGACGCAAGCTATGACGCAAGAGGGGGCGTGTCCTTGGCACGCGCTTTAACGGTTACGGTCGGAAGTTCGGAGTTGCGCGTACGCAACTCCTAGAAACTTGAAAACGAGTGCTGTGATGCCGAAACGGAAATAAAAATCCCCAAAATGATAAATATAACGTAAATTAAACAAAAACTGGTTAAGGTAAAGCAAAAGTGAACGATGGGGCATCACAACTCCCCCTTCCAAAGGGAGTCAAAATGATTGACCTAACAAATTTTGACGAGCAAATTTTGAATAAAGGACACATCTTACGTCATTTACACATGGCTAAACATAAATAAGTAGAAGTATGCTAGCGCAAATTTGGATATGATGAACTATTCTTACTTTGACACAATTTTCCAGCACAACCAACGGTACCTCCTCCCTTTTCCTCCTGACAAAAATATGTAATTAACAGCTAACCTAGTGTCATTATATACCAGTGGCTGTGACAGTTAACTGTATACTAGCATCATCGGTCTAACTAGTATCACATTCTGATACAAACTCGAAATTGGCATATCTTGAACTGTACAGAAAATAACAGGTTAATAACTCCTAACTTTCTTAAGTTTAATAAATGTTAAAAAGATGAAAAGAAAAAGAGATTCATTACATTTGTTGTTAGCGGGGTAATAACTTCCGCTTTTCCCCTAACCACAATAAAAATTCGTGAAAGCTAATTCTTCTCCTAAATCACATAAAAAAAACGGGTATTCGAACACCGTTATCTCCTCCTAATTACATTCAAATACGCAAAGCTAAGAAAATTCAAAATTTACAAACAAGCGGGATTGTAATCATCCGCTAATTCTTCTCCTATTCACAGAAATCGCGATCTAGCTGAAATAAAAAATCATTAGTTACCTCCCCCTTCAGAGCTAACGTCCCCCTCCCAAAGGAGTTATGCTGATAACAACTCTGTTATCAGACTATGCCATTTGGGGACAGCTCCAAAAAGGTACTCAAAAAAAACAAAATTCTGCAATCATCATCATGGTCATCATCTATATATACCAATAAATACTGCCAATGTCATCCACAAAAATTACGTATCATTGACACATAAATATCACTGATGACACTGAACAGATTTAAACACATACATAAATCGTATCTAAGAATAAAGAAAAAAGAGTGTAAATAATTTATAATATACGATGATCACATTTCATCCAATAACTTTTACATGAATCTCCCTTTTTTTTTCACATAAATTCACTTTGGAATGCACGTTATTTTACAATACAAATTCTTAAATCACTAATTCTCTTTCACTCTTCTCATTCATATCCAGAAACATTTTACAATTTCTAAACTTTCCAATATCGACTTACAAAATTTTCAGCTATCAGTCAGCTGAAAAAAAAAATCTACAAAAATACATTTTAACTCACGTAAATACAATAACTAGAACCTCGATGAACAAGAATGCAAAAAAAATTCAATTCACACAGTATAAACTCGAACTACAAAAATTTCACTTTTCAAAAATAAATATCGAACTCTAAAGTTTCAACAAGAAATTAAACATCGCTAACTATATAATTCACAATAAGACTTCTTCTTCGTCTTCATCTATTCCGGAAAAAAAACATTTTATAACTCAATCAAGTGCCAAGTGAAAGAAAAATATACTTAAATTTCATTGTTGGCACTCCGTGGCGATAAATCATCTAGTCCGTTTCCGATAACATCTTTCCGTCGTCGTTGGGTGGCTTCACGTAAAGTTGTTACTGAAGATCTCGTTCAAGTCAAGTCGTCGCTGTATAGCTCTCTCGTGACGTCATCTTCCCGATGTTCGCTGCTTCGCTGCCGGTTGTCGCTCTGCAGGCTCTGGTCGTTTCGTCGGCTTTTCGTTGCTCCGTGCGGATTTTTGAAGAACCTTTTCTCGTATTTTCTAGGCTTATTGGTGTCCGCCTCCAAATGACGCTTTAATAGTCGATGACCTCCAGACTTGTCAGGAATACTTGCGGTCGGCACAACTTCTTGGTTGGTTTTTTCTTCACTTAAATCAGACTCAACATTATATTCATTATTATTACTTTCTTTTAAAACTTCTACTTTAAAAACCTTTTCAAAACGGCTTCCTCATGCGATTCTTCTACTTCACAAACTTCGTTATTTAAACACTCATTATTTGCACTAACGGGACATTTTATAGGTGCTTCTGAAATAATCTGTTCTGGACCACAAGGTAAGTCAAAAAGTCCACGGGACCGCGGCTGCACTGTCAATTGACATTCGTCATTAGTATCGTCGCAAACTTGTTCCTTAGCAAACTGAAGATCGACTTCTGTATCGTGTTGATCTGTTATTTTAGTTACTTCGTGGCAATCAGTAACAAAAGGTAAAGCCATAGTGGCAAGGTATAACTCATGAGAGGGCTTTTCTTGAGGAACTTTGGCCTCTCGCTTCAAAGATCCCGATGAAAGTTTCCCGAATTTTCATTCCTTCGGTAGCAAAAATTTTCAGTATGTCCCAGTCGGCCACAAAAGTTACAAGTGAAAGATTGAGGTTGTTTAACCAAAGTTTTAGGTCTAGTGTTATGGTTTGAAGCTTGACGTGGCAAAAAGTCTCTACTTCGTTCATATTCTATAGTTCTAGGCGCGTTCGGCGCAAATTGTCGGGACCGTGTAAATTGCGGTCGTGCGGGAGTCATTCTACGCGACTCAACCTGATATCGCTGCTTTGGCGGGGATGGCATCCATTGTTGGTTATGTGTATTTGCTGCAGATTCTCTTCTTGCAGTGTATTGCCGAGCCAATTTTACTAACTCGGACACGGATTTTATGTTTCGTATTTCTAGGAATTCTCGGATGGGCAAGAGTAATTGAGACAATATGCAATTTACAATATCAATTTCAGCGGCATTAGCATCGTACAGCTGGTATAATTCTACTGTACCCCATATGAATTTTTCTATGTCATCTCTTTCCCTTTGTCTTCGTGAAAACAACTCTGTAGCTAGTTCTGTAAAATCATTATAAGCCGGATATATGTCCATGATTTCGTTTTTAAATTCTTCCCAAAGTTCTATGCCATGACGACATCCTACGTTATTCCACCATTGCTTAGCGCATCCAATTAGGCAAGATACTGCTAAAACAACTTTTTTGTTGCTTGGCACTTCATGTAAACGGAAGTGCTCCTCCATGGACTTGACAAATGTCCACGATGTCGGACGTTTCGAACCGTCGAACCTTATCTCAGGTAAAGGCCAATTAACATAAGGACTATAGTTAATGGATGGGTTGGCAAATTGTCGTTGTGGCGGTTGAAAATACTCTGTTCTATCGCTTGCTTCTGGCGGAACAGAAAATGGAACCTTACGTTCAAAGTTTCTTCGTTGGTGAACTGACGTAGCATTGTCAGCAAATTTAGGGGTTGTTGTCGTTCCCCTTTTCTCCCGATTATCATCAAGCAGATTCATTAGCACTTCTGCTTCCATCATTACCTCTTGCAATCTACCCTTTACTCTTTCTATGTCGGGAGTCATTATGGCGGAATCGGCCATATTATTAGCAGACATGTTTAGCGGTCTGCTGAAATTTGGAATTTTTGGAAATTTTGAAAACTTTTTTATCTTGAGCAGCGCTCAGAGGTACTGCTATACAACAATACTAAAGCTATAACTAAGTTTTACAAAAATATAAATTTGCTTATAAAAAAATTTCTTATCGTCCTACGTACTTGTGTGTCCGGACACTTCTAATCATTACATACAACTATCTTAAATATTCAGCAATATCAAAGCTGAAACTTCAGTACCTTTGAATAAATACACAAAAATGTTAAGCTACTTGCTCAACAAAAATTCTCGGCTTAAGCTGCCGTTAAATCTACAACTAGTACATACAACTATTGAGCTCAAAAATTTTACTATCTTTAAATACTGGCGAGTCCCTGTTCGGGCGCCACCTCTTTTATGTGACTCTGTAACGCTCCAAACAATGTAGAATACTTAAAGTTTTATGCTCCGGATAGCTTTGACGGGCGCCAGGCAATCATTAACAAATTGCCAAAAATGTAAAATAAGTTGATTTAGGGTTCCAGTGCCAGTGAGCGTTCATAAGTGAGAGTCAAAATGATTCTTAACAAATAATAGTTAATGTAAAAAAAGGTTCTAAATCAGCGTTGCTCAAGATAAAAACTATAGACTCAAAAGTTTGTAACATAACAAAATAGATTTATTTCCAAAAATAAGTAACTCACCAAGACATCAATGAAGAAACTAAAATCTGTGCTACACGAACCTTACTACATCTCTCTGCTCTCTCTACAACTCTCAAGTGCTAATTCCTCAAGTGCTAAATCCTAAATCCTTCAAGTGCCTCGCAGGGCACGGTTTTGACAATGGGCCAGTGCATGCCGGGAAAAACATTTGCATACAATGACGGACGCAAGCTATGACGCAAGAGGGGGCGTGTCCTTGGCACGCGCTTTAACGGTTACGGTCGGAAGTTCGGAGTTGCGCGTACGCAACTCCTAGAAACTTGAAAACGAGTGCTGTGATGCCGAAAAGGAAATAAAAATCCCCAAAATGATAAATATAACGTAAATTAAACAAAAACTGGTTAAGGTAAAGCAAAAGTGAACGATGGGGCATCACATTGCTTTCGGGGGGGGGGAGGGAAACTAATGAGCACCTCCTTCTGTGAGCGAAGGTGAGGGTTAAAGAAGTTTAGAAACAAATTTTTTTTCTTCATGAATATGTGGAAGTTGGTTGGTTGTTTGGGGTTTTATGGCGCAAGGGTGACTAGGCCATAATGCGCCAAACTAAAGACAATATAAAAGATAAAAGACATATAAACCCGCAACAAAGGTTAAAATATAAACACTGAACAGTAAAATGGTAAACCAAGAAAGAACAAGTGTATAAATAACAACATAAATACAAAAAATAAAACCCCAAGTGTAAGAGATCTGGGAAATATAATGCAAAAAGATAGGGTAAAATCAGAGTCAATTAAAATAACTACAAAGTTTTAAAAAAGAAAAAACTGGCGGTAAAATGCAATGATCAGATAAAAGATGTTCGAATGTAAGAGGCTCGGGCATGAAATTGTGAAAGCTAAAATATAAACGACATTCGATATTAAAACATGGATTGTATAGATAACATATTTGATATATAATAATATATAGATAACATATTTGATATATAATAATAGATAACATATTTGATATATAAAACATATTTGATAGTTAAAACGGTGTCACAACACTCACCCTTAGCATTGTCATTTGCCCGTAGAAGAAACGAACGTTTAAGAAACGAATGACCTAAGTGGAGCCGAGAAAGTACAGCTTCCTCCTTGCGATTCCTGCTGTAGCATGACTACCATAGTTTGACAATAGGTTTGATCTCAAAGACCTTATTGGTAAGCTGTTCTGATCAATCTCTGCCACTGGTGCCCAGAGATCGATGGTAAAACACTGCGGGAAATTCAGATATGGAACCTGCAATGGACAGCCAGACAGAGGTGTGGCTGACTTGGCAGCAGCATCTGTCAAGTCATTGCCCCTGATACCGACGTGACTGGGACGGATGGTTGTTGTGGCTGCCAGACCTTAGAAAGAACTGGGTGAGGCAGGTGGCTCACCGAGATCAAAGCCTGTAGCGAGCTAAGCAAATCGGTTTAAAACACACACTGACGATGTTTGTTAATTGCCATGTGATCCAAGGCGAGACTGACAGCGTGCAGCTATGCAGTGAAGATGGAACACTTCAGTGGAATCTGGTCTGCAATGATACATCCCACTGATGTGCCGGACTTCGAGCCATCTGTGAAGACAGGCAAGAAGTCCGGGTACTCAGCACGATGGCTGGCCAAGAGTTGCTGGTAAACACAATTGTGTGTAAAGGCCTTCCCCATCTTGCACAGGGAAAAATCACAGGAAGACGAGACTGGTGTTAATGTCTTTGAGGTAGCCTGGACTTGCAAACTGCAAAAACTCGCAGTTGGCTGATTACTGTAAAGCATTCCGACTTTGGACTGAAATCGCAGTCCAAAGTGGGATAGCCAGGCAGGGACTGAGGAGTGATCAACTTCACAAAATCCTGGTGATGTCCATTCAGTCCAGTAGGTATACTACTGGACTGAATTTGTTTATGGATTTGAGCTTGATTATTGATCCTGGGCTTGCTGCACTGGTGGGCCTCTGTTGAGGGAGAATCTGCTGCTGTGTTTTCTGTTTGCTTCTGGGTTGTCAGCCCTAAGTGAACAGAAGCATGGAATACTTTATATCAGCTGGAGGATAATCCTAATCAGAGGCCATCACAGGTACCTGAACCTTACTTAACTTGTTGGGCATCATCAAGCCTAAACTGGAGTAATGTGTCTCAGGCAGGCCATATGGCTCTTGAAAAAGTCCACTTGAAAAGGTGGTGCCTGAAGTTCCTACCAGCATCGGTGACTTCAGCCTTTAGCAGAGGAGGAACAGATCTTTGCCCCATGTCTGCGATCAGGAGGCTGTTTGATATTGTTGGCCCTACCTATCTCAATAAATCTAGTTTCTTTAAAAATCCTACTAATCATATTCTCTCTGCAGAAACGTGGGACATTACATAGAGATTATTCTCTTGATGCCCTCACGCAGGAATTCCAGCACTATAACCTAGATATTCTGGGCTTGCAAGAGACCAGATGGACAGGTAAAGGTGATATACCTAAAAATAACTTTAAATTTCTCTTTACAGGAAGGGAGAAAGGAAAGCATCACAAAGGCGTGGGTCTGCTGCTCAGCAGACATGCTAGTGATGCTCTTCTAGGATATGAGCGCATTAATGAAAGGTTTCTTACAGCAAAATTTCCGACAAGCATTAAAGACTTGAATGTTATCTGCTGTTATGCCCCCACTGAGGATGCCTATGAGGATGAGAAGGATAGGTTTTACGGACAACTTCAAGATATTTTGAATTCTGTCAAGAAAGGAGATATTACCCTTGTTCTTGGTAACTTCAATGCCAAAGTTGGTACTGAATCTGACCTTTGTGGAAGGGTGATAGGCCCTTTTGGTATTGGTAGCTACAATGGCAATGGGCAACGTCTCCTACAGGTAAGTACACTCAATGGTTTCAGAATAACAAACACTTATTACAAACACCGTGGCATACATAAGTACACATGGGTTTCACCCGATGGGCTGTATAAGAATATGATTGATTATATATTAATTAACAGCAAATGGGCTAGTTCTGTTAGGAATACCAGGTCATATAGGGGAGCTGAAATTGGATCTGACCATTACCTTGTTAAAAGTGTCCTGCAACTTAAATTTAAAAAGTGTTGTGCTAGGGTTAAAAAATTTACCTTTAATTCTGAAGCTCTGAAAAACCAAGTTATAGCGAAAGTTTACCATGATAGACATATGACAGCCATGGTTTGCTTTCTACTAAAGTTGGGGAAGAATGGGGCGGTTTTAAACAGGCTTTTTTGGAAACTAACAGTACTCTTTTAGGAAAAAAGGAGCAGAGGAGACAGAATTATTTGAGTGATAAGGCACTTGAGCTTATTTCAGAAAGAAGGAACTACAAGAATGTCCTTAATCAGTATCCTACTCTTCCTAATAGAAAGCATTACAGAGAGTTTAATAAACCTGTAAAGGATCAGGTAGCTGCTGATAAGAATTTTTGGCTTGATGGCTAGGCTGACAAAGCTGAGGAAACAGTTAGGCAACACAACAGCAGAGAGCAGTACCAGATAGTTAATGTTTTATGTGGTAGAAAACGGACAGGCATACAAGAATTGAAGGAAAAACAAGGTAAGGTTATAGAAGGGGAGGATTCTGTCATGGCTAGGTGAGCTGAGCTTCATTGATGTTCTAAACAATATGGTTGGTTCTACACCCATTCTTTGTAATGATGATAGATGCATTGGTGGCTTTAATGTTGGCCCTATAATACAATCTGAAGTGATTTTGGCTGTTTCTAAACTTAAACTTCATAAATCCCCAGGGGTAAATGAAATTACTACAGAAATGCTTAGAGCTGGGAATGTTTCGGCTACCTCTTGGATGACTGAAATTTTGAAAATCTTTTATGATAAAGGCATGGTTCCTAAAGATTTCACAAGAGCTATTATTATCCCTATTTTCAAAAAAGGTGATCGCAGTTCTTGTGATAACTATAGGGGTATCAGCCTACTCTCAGTTCCAGGTAAAGTTCTTTGCATGATTGTGCTTAATAGAATTAAGAATCTGGTTGACAGTCAATTGCGTGATGAGCAATGTGGATTCAGAAGTGGTAGGGGATGAGTGGATCAGATAATTTCACTTAGGCAGACCTTTGGTTGCTAGCTTTGTTGATTTCAAAAAGGTTTTCAACTCTGTTGATCGTCATAATTTGTGGTTGATTGTGAGATCATACGGTATACCAGACAAGTTAGTTAACATAATGAAAGCTCTCTATAATAACACTGAGTCATATGTGAGAATTGGTAAGTCTTGTAGCAATTGGTTTAGCATTACGTCTGGTGTTCGACAAGGGTGCATTTTGTCTCCTTTTCTCTTTAGTTTGGTTGTTGATTATGTTATGCGAAATTCACTTCGAGGGAAAGATTTTGGTCTTAAATGGGCTGGAGATACGAAAATTTCTGATTTAGATTATGCTGATGATTTAGCCCTTTTGGCAAATGATGTTGATGAGATAAACTCTTTCATTCGAGCTGTTGATGAGACTGGTAGTAGCGTAGGTTTGATTATAAAAAGAGAGAAAACTAAAGTGATGAAAATTGGTCAGGCAGATTGTGATTCAGTTAATCTGAATGGTTGCAGTCTTGAACAGGTGTCACAGTTTAATTACCTTGGGAGCTATGTAACTGATACTGGTGATGTGCGGCATGAGATTAACAGACGAATGGGGATTGCTTGGGACTTTTAAGAATCTATGGAGATTGTGGAGAAATAGGCGTATACACCTAAAGACTGAAATTAGACTGTATAATAGTTTGGTTCTTTCTAGGGTTAGTTATAGTAGTGAAACTTGGACACTTTGTGAACGAGATAACGGGAAACTAGATGTTTTTTGATGCCAAATGCTTACGCAGTATCTTTCATTAGGTGGTTCAACTTTGTAACTAATGATGAGAGTAGTATCTTTCCACTCCATCGAGCCCCCTTTGCACAGTGCTTTCCCCCTATGACGTCACAGGCCACGCCCCCTATTATGTAATCTCCTCCCTATGATGTAATCATTACGTAACCATGACGTAACATGCCACGCTCCCTTTATTTATATTCATAATTGATAATTCATAATTAAAAAAGCTCCCCTTTTCCTCCTTTTTAACCTGTGGCGCCATCTAGTGAAAATGAAGAGTACTATTTTCGGAAAAACCCCTATTTTAACTCTAATTTCTCGATTTTTGATTCCCCCTTTATAAAAAATTCCTCCCCCTTATTAAAAAACCCCCTGGTGACATCTGGTGCCTGTGAGACGTACTATTTTCCCAAAAAACCCTATTTTAACTCTAATTCTTCGATTTTTGATTTCCCCCTTTAAAAAAAATTCCTCCCCCCTTTTTAAAAAGCCCGTGGAGCCATCTATTGAAAATGAGGAACACTATTTTCGGAAAAACCCTTATTTTTACTCTAATTTCCCGTTTTTGGACTCCCCACGTTGCCCCACATATATTTTAAGCCCTCGATTTTGAAGACCTCCTGGTTGACCCACCTATATTTTAAGCCCCCCCTTCCTGTCCCTTACCAATGGTCGGCTGATGCAACCCTCAGAATAATTGCACCTCACACTGAAAGGGATGATACAAGACTCAATTGTAAAAGCAGCTCCTCACATAAAATCATCTCCCAAAGCTGTATTCTTATTAATTAAACTCTCCCTCCCTTTCTATTAAAAATTTAATCGATGGTGTCCAATGCGCATTTTAGTACATCTCATGTATTTAAAAACTCCCATGGTTTCTATCCTTTTACAAGATCACTAAACTCTTTTTGAATGGCGACATTCAGAATGTCTAATGCAGATCTCAACTGTAAAACTTTAGTTAACAGAAAATCAACTCTCAAAGTTGTATTTTTACTAATTAAACACTCATCAAAACCTCACTCCCCTTCTATTAAAAGTTATCTCTATTAAAACTTCACAAACTCCCATCCTTTTACAAGTTCCCTAAACAAGTTGTATATTCTCTGTATTTATTCCCTAGTAATTAAACACTCATCAAAATTCCCTCACCTTTATTAAAAATCACTCCACGGTCGAAATAAAACGTTGTAAACCAGATTTTTCTTCATGTGCATTTAATCGGAAAAAAAAATTCTTCTTCTGCAGCGTGATTTGATCCCGATACCTTGCTCTCAGCGTTCATTTTGCCCAGCTAAAAACACCCATTGGTGATGGAATCCAAGGTCCCCATATTTTGCGACCTTCGCCAGAAGAACTATCCCGCAGTAACTGTCCTGCAGAAAACAAAAAATGCTATTGGGTAAAAAATTAATAAAAGAAAAAGAAATCTGATTTTATTCATCATGATGAAAAATATTGAGGGGTAATAGAGTCGACCTAATAGAATCGTGTTTGGAGTCTCACCCCGGAGTACGATTTGCTGATGAATGGTTAAGTCCTGTGAAATTATTCCAAATGGGGAATAACAAGGGTTTTATTGATGGTTGGATCTGTGCTGCTTCCATATCAGGAGCGCTGTCTTACATCGTGAAAACCCACTAGCACTCTTTACCGTGGTTTTCGGACTCGTTATTTTTCGAAGTCCAGAGACGGTTCTCCGCACTCCCAATTCTACCCTTCATGATATGTTTCAATGTACCCAATGTAGACTATTCAAATGACACGTCCTAAACCTCCAAGTGCTGAGCTTATTAAAATTAGTCTCCATCGGGTGGTGCTGTCAGATATCTGTGTTTCCGCGTAGTAACGCTACTCCGAAGAAAAATCAGCTAAACAGCGTCCCTCCCACCGTTTGTGTGTAAACGTATGCCTCATCACACTGAAGAAATCGAGTGAAAAAAAACTTTTTTTTTTGTGCGAGGTAGAATGTTATAGAAAGTAAGAATGCTAAAAAAAACTTTAGTTCCATCATGAATGCATGTTAATGGAGTAGGGGGCATTAGTTTTACCAAATACTTCAACTAGAAAAAATAATACATTGCCTCACGCGAGCGTATCCTCTCAGCTTGCCTGCACTAATCCACTGAAATTTTATTTGCAACTGGACTGATAATCAAAATTTAGCAAATACTTCTTCGTAACCACCTATGCACTGACATATGTTCTGACCGGGACCTGAAAATTCTGTACTTGTGGCGATGTCCTCACGTAGTGCTTACAAGAAGCGACTTCCCTCCATGTTGCAAAACTTTCCACACTCATTGACATGTGATCTACTGAAACACCAGACACGCCATAGCAACAAGTTGGCCATCGGGTGACATGCAAAGGTCACAGAACAATCGCTCACCCTACTAACGCCAACCTATGGGGAGAGCGATGGAGGCAGATAAAAGAATGCTTCGGCTTACTCTGAGAAGAACAGTCGCTTCATCCAAAAACCTAATGAGAAAGTTAAATAATTACTGTTTCCTGTCGAATGCTACACTTTATCAGAACTCCATGCGGGATGCCCTAAGATCTTAAGTTATCGCATTCTCCAAGCGCCCAGCTGATTTTGCAAAGTCGACATCACAATTAAAGTATGTAGCAGTTACAGGGAGAATAGGATTTGACCTCGTACATTAGAAAAGGGAACAATTGTTAACGATACGACCGTGCACTAAAAAAGTCATTAAAACAGTGAATGGACTGCGCTTGACAACATTAATATAGACAGGGGTCCTTGCTTGCTTTCTCTATACTATCATAACCCTCGATGCTTGCGAAATTATCAAAGATGAATAGAGCTCTGTAAAGTTCTGAGTTCTTTCTGCTGTAGATGCCTAATTCTGGCAGGATCACAAGGGATGTTTCACACATTCAAGGACTTTTTCGGACATTCGTTAATCAAACTGTCTACGCATCAGTCTTATCATTACACTGACAAACTACCTATCCATAGGCTGAGTAAGCATTTAGAATGAAAAATTGCGTTTGCTTCACTGTCATACAATTTCATAACTCAATTTTCAGATGTATGTCTCTCAATAGATTCGTAAAACTCTCAATACGTATGCTTTCTCTCACGCATCTCACAAGATAATTAAAGTTCAAACACTAATACATCTTCCCTGTCGGTATATTTACTTTCTAATGAACCAAACTTTAATGACCGAAGCAGGTAAATCGCAAGCATCATCAGATTATATCTGCTTACGACGAAAATCTCACAATAGCCTGAAATGGACAGTACATTACCCACGATACAACGTGTGACTTGGTCGTTTAATCAAATTACATGCATAAACGAAAATTAGAAAAACAACGAAATGGTTGGTATTTTCAATGAGAATCACTAAAATGTAAAAGGTGTTGGAATACCTGTAAATACACACACACACACACATTTCACTGGATAGGAAAATATTTTCACAATTCTTTGGAAGACAGAATAACTGTAAAATACTGTGACGAGGGAGAAAGTATAAAAATGCAGCGGGATGGCTGTAAAAATCGCTTCAAAACAGCAAATTACAGCGCAAATAGTGTAAGACAGAAAAAACGACTATTAACAAGTGCCATCTAAGAAGTGACTGATAAAAGTCACTCCTTAGCGGCCTGTTGCAAAACTTTCCACACTCATTGACATGTGATCTACTGAAACACCAGACACGCCATAGCAACAAGTTGGCCATCGGGTGACGTGCAAAGGTCACAGAACAATCGCTCACCCCACTAACGCCAACCTATGGGGAGAGCGATGGAGGCAGATAAAAGAATGCTTCGGCTTACTCTGAGAAGAACAGTCACTTCGTCCAAAAACCTAATGAGAAAGTTAAATAATTACTGTTTCCTGTCGAATGCTATACTTTATGAGAACTCCATGCGGGATGCCTTCGGATCTTCAGTTATCGCGTTCTCGAAGCGCCCACCTGATTTTACAAGGTCGACATCACAATTAAAGTATGTAGCAGTTACAGGGAGAATAGGATTTGACCTCGTACATTAGAAAAGGGAACAATTGTTAACGATACGACCGTGCACTAAAAAAGTCATTAAAACCGTAAATGGACTGAGCTTGACAACCTTAATATATAAACAGGGGACCTCGCATGCTTTCTCTATACTATCATAACCCTCGATGCTTTCGAAATTATCAAAGATGAATAGAACTCTGTAAAGTTCTGAGTTCATTCTGCTGTAGATGTCTAATGGCTTTCTCTCACGCATCTCACAAGATAATTAAAGTTCAAACACTAATACATCTTCCCTGTCGGTATATTTACTTTCTAATGAACCATACTTTAATGACCGAAGTAGGTAAATTGCAAGCATCATCAGATTATATCTGCTTACGACGAAAATTTCACAATAGCCTGAAATGGACAGTACATTACCCACGATACAACGTGTGACTTGGTCGTTTAATCAAATTACATGCATAAACGAAAATTAGAAAAACAACGAAATGGTTGGTATTTTCAATGAGAATCACTAAAATGTAAAGGGTGTTGGAATACCTGTAAATATACACACACACACACACATTTCACTGGATAGGAAAATATTTTCACAATTCTTTGGAAGACAGAATAACTGTAAAATACTGTGACGAGGGAGAAAGCATAAAAATGCAGCGGGATGGCTGTAAAAATCGCTTCGAAACAGCAAATTACAGCACAAATACTGTAAGACAGAAAAAACGACTATTAACAAGTGCCATCTAAGAAGTGACTGATAAAAGTCACTCCTTAGCGGAAGGAGTAATACAGGAAAAATCATAAAATATTAAGTCCCGCCACTAATAAATCGTGCTCCATTGCGTACACACGGATGGATGAATATCACAAAAATACTTTGCATATAGAAAACATCAGTAAAGAACCACAGAAGTTTGGAAATTTAAAATCTGAAAACTCACAGGAAAACAACAATATTTTCAGTATTTCCATGAAAAGTTGGGTCCCAGAATCGAGGCCTAGCTCTGCATTCACTGACTTCAACAGCCGATAAAACGTAAGTTCTCTTTTCAGAATTCCCGCCTCCCCTCGGTACGTTTGAATAAGCACATAAGTGTGTGAAGGTTGTTAGCTGCCAACACAAGTTTTTTGACAAAGATATGATGTTTCACTAAGTGAGGAAATCTAACACTGTCTAAGAATCGATTTAATTATTTTTCCCTGCATATTTCTACACTAGTGTGGAATTCTTAGAACAAGTGGTACTATGCTCGTGTGAAAGTGGTTAGAACAAGCACACGTTTTTTGATGATGTTATGTATCTTGTTTGGAAATAACTGTCTATGGAGCATTACTCCCGTACATACCATAAGCCTAATGCCTCGCGATTCTAAGAGTCCCCCGATAGACAATACTTTGCGTTTTTACAGGTCCAAAAGCATAAAGTCTTTCAAACTCAATCACCAAGACAATCAATATTGCAGAAGTAAGATTGAAAATGAAAGGGGAAGCGATAGAGAAGCGAAAGAAAAGCACCACACCCAGCATTCTCACATTAAAAGAAAACGTAAGCATTCAAAACAGAGGGCGCACTGTGCCAGCTTAAAACACAAGAAGGCTGGTAGCAATGGTTTAACCATTCATTTTTTAAGTATTAGGACGTTCATGTTACAATTTCTTGCAGCAATGTGAATATTACATTTTAGCTGTATGTGAATCAGCCACTTCAGAATATTGACACCCTTGCGAACTCACTGAAACGTGTCTCCTTCCTGTGTTTCTTCATATCTATGTACTATTCTTACGAGCACAGAAGATAGAATTTTCAAAGGAAGATGAATACTGTAGGAGTTAAAAAACGATTTTCTGAAATTTGAGCTTTTCACCAACGCCTATCAGTACAGGAATCCTCAAAACTAAGAAACAACTAATGGAGTGAACTAAAGTGAAAGCCTCAGACAGGACAAGGCACTCACGTTGAAAATAGGTGATAAATCTTTGAGATCAATAGCTGAAGGTTGGCTAGAAGGTTAGGGAAGGAGACGGAGGTAGAAGGGTTGGACCGGTTTGTGCATCAGTGATGGGTTGGAGTAGTATTGCACTACTTCCGGTAGCAGCCCACATATTGTCATGCAACATTTAAAGTTCTTTAGTAATCGTATCAGGTGTAGAGCAGAACAGGATACTTAAATCATCAAGACAATCAATATTGCAGAAGTAAGATTGAAAATGAAAGGAGAAGTGGTAGAGAAGTGAAAGAAAAGCACCACACCAAGCATTCTCACATTAAAAGAAAACGTAAGCATTCGAAACAGAGGGCGCCCTGTGCCAGCGTAAAAGACAAGAAGGCTGGTAGCAATGGTTAACTATTCATTTTTAAGTATTAGGACGTTCATGTTACAATTTCTTGCAACAACGTTCATTTCTGGTGAAGATGCATGTCAGCAACATTCACTTTCGTGTAAGCATGTGAATATTACATTTCAACAACATTCACTTTTCGTGTAAGTATGTGAATATTACATTTTAGCTGTATGTGAATCAGTCACTTCAGAACATTGACACCCTTGCGAACTCACTGAAACGTGTCTCCTTCAGGTGTCTCTTCATATCTATGTACTAATCTTACGAGCACAAAAGATAGAACTTTCGAAGGAAGATGAACATTGCAGCAGTCAAAAAAAGTGATTTTCTGAGTTTTGGGCTATTCACCAAAGCCATCTAATGCCAACTATGTTGACTGTCTGATTCGAGTAAAAAGAAGATTATTACTTTCAACCAGTCTGTTTATGAATATGTAGGAGAATGTTTCTCTGATCTTATGAAAAGTGTATTCTTGTGTGGTGTATGGTATTATTCAATGGATGTCTTTCTAAGTGTATGCATATATCCGTGCGATGGACTAAGTTTTTTCTCGCATACTTGTTTCGTCTCTGTAATTGTATGTTTGTGCGGTGGTATGCTTTCATGTTTGTGTGCATGTGTGTGTATGTTTCTGTGTGCAGGTGAGTGTGTGCGTGCATGCGTATGTTTTCATGTTCGTTTCGGTGAATCGGATGTGTGTATACGTCTTCATGTCTCTCTCTCTCGGTGTGTATGTATGTGTATATGTTATCATATGTGTACGTGTGTGTTTGTTCACATGCAAGAATAAACATATTGTCTTACAGACACTTGCTTTGCTATAGAAGAAGCTAAGAATTAAAACGAGACTAGTGGTTATATGAAGAGACACAGGAAGGAGACACGTTTCAGTGAGTTCGCAAGGGTGTCAATATTCTGAAGTGGCTGATTCACATACAGCTAAAATGTAATATTCATATTGTTGCAAGAAATTGTAACATGAAGCCCTAATACTTAAAAAATGAATGGTTAAACCATTGCTACCAGCCTTCTTGTCTTTTAAGCTGGCACAGTGCGCCCTCTGTTTCGAATGCTTACGTTTTCTTTTAATGTGAGAATGCTTTCTTTCGCTTCTCTATCTCTTCCCCTTTCATTTTCAATCTTACTTCTGCAATATAGATTGTCTTGATGATTGAGTTTGACTTTATGCTTTTGGACCTGTAACAACGCAAAGTATTGTCTATCGGTTCGGGGGACTCTTAGAATCGCGAGGCATTAGGCTTATGGTATGTACGGGAGTAATGCTCCATAGACAGTTATTTCCA